>OW799204.2:0-10000000 GCA_941918905.2 Xestia sexstrigata
ACACCCTTTACACTGTGTGCAGAACACTTGACACCTTTTCCCCGTTCCCTGGCAGTGCCCTTTACACACTAGCCACACAACATTCAACAGGCGGAACTAAACCTACCTAAAATGATGTCTGGAATCCGCACCCCAGTAACAGGGAGAGGGGCGAGGGCCGGCGCCGACGGAAAAGCCAAAACGCCACTGTCGCCATCGGCAGGGACCTCTGGTACCATCGCTCCCCCCACCACCACCACTCCCAATCAGGTAGGACAGCCGGCACAGGCGCTGGACGCCGCTAAAACCTTCATCCGGAGGCCAGAGCGGAAAAGGAGGTCTCTAGACTTAATGGACGCTTACAAACAGCAGACCAACATCTATGCCACATCGTCTACTGACAAGCTCCTACAAGAAGTCATGAAGACTTTCGAGGACATTCCGACTAGAGTCCAAGGTTACCCACAGATGCGAAAGGACATTAAGATATTTTTAGAAACCCAGTCAGACAAGTGCCTGCGGACCTTGTTTGAGTTGAGCAAGCGGGTAAAGAGCCTGGAGACAGCGCCTGGAACGGTTCCACCCACAACTGACATCAAGCCTACCCCACCCGAACTGTCGGAGGACATCTTAGGAAGGCTAAAAAGGGTGGAATCGAACTTGGAGACGCGGCTCAACCAGCTAGAAGAGAAGGTTTCAAAAGTCACCTTGGACATAAAAGACGAGATAAATGACAGCGGCGCCGACCTCCTAGACAAGATCGGCGAACAGCTCGAGGAACTCAGCTGCAAGGTTGAGGTGGGGCAGGGTGTCCTCGAGCTCAGGATAGATGAAGCCGCCAGAGACGTCAAGGAGGTCATAAAAAGAGTTGAATCCGATCCAAAACCCGAGGTGCCGTCATATGCCAGTATCACGGCAGCCAGACCCGGGTGTCGGCCGGCACTTCACTCGATGGCGGTCACTCTCGAGGGCAGCCAGGAGACTGCGGACGAGGTGTTAGCCAGAGTGAAGAAGGCGGTGGATGCCAGGGAAACTGGCTTAAAAATAAATAAGGTGAGGAAGGCCAAAAACCAAACGGTTATAGTGGGGTGCGACACAGAGGAGGAACTGAAAAGAGTACAGGAAAGGATCGAGAGCCGAGGCGAAGGGCTAGTGGTAGCGCCCATGAAAAATAAAAACCCGTTGGTTGTCCTCAAGGACGTCTTCTTAGACGGCACCGACGAAGACATGGTCAAGGCGCTCCACTCCCAAAACAAGAATATTTTTAGGGACATGGACGAAGACGAAACGGAAATACAAGTAAAGTATAAGAAAAGAACCCGAAACCCCAAGACGGCGCACGTCGTCGTCCAGGTCAGACCCAGGGTTTGGCAGAGGATGACGGAGGCTGGTGCCCTCTACCTTGACCTGCAAAGGGTCAAGGTGGAGGACCAGTCACCGCTCATCCAATGCACAAAGTGCCTGGCTTTCGGACATGGCCGGAAATTTTGCACCGAGAGTGTGGACAGGTGCAGTCACTGCGGAGGACCGCACCTCCGAGAGAAATGCTCAGAATTTCTCGCGGGGAACGAACCGCAGTGCTGCAACTGCCTGCACTCAAAGCTCCAGAGGACCGACCACAATGCCTTCAGCACGGAATGTCCGACCCGCAAGAAGTGGGATTATCTGGCCCGGACAACGACGGCATACGCCTAAACTGCTTCTTAGGGTACACTTAACAAACGCAACACACACGGGAACACACACAGGAACACACACAGTAACACACCAATACAGCAACACAAACTGGGAGTACACAACGAAAGTGGATTATAACTACGAAATGAACAGAAACATGGAAACCAGAAAACAACATCAAACACAGATATACAAAATATATAGTAAATATATACGAATATATCAAAACACACACATAACACAAAACACACACCCCAAACAATCCCTTATAATGATAAGAAAGAAAAAAGCCCAGAACAAGAATTGTCAATAAATATGTATAACTTATGTATATATGTATATTATTGCCGCAAATTAAAGAAAATAAAACAACAATGTGAAAGAAATCCACACAAGCCCCTAGAACAGTCCAGTAACCAAATATCAAATTTAGGAAAGTAAAATATTAGGAGTATACGAGTATAAGGAAATATTATAGATACCTGTTTAGAAGATAAGAATGTATTAAAATAAGAAAGTACATATGTTATCATAATATAGAAATAAGAGAAAATGTCCATAAATTTGATGTGCATACGTATTATAATAGAAGCTTAGAATAAATAAAAAACCTAGCATGTAAAAACATAGATAGTAAGAAATAATGTAAATAAAACAAGTGTGTATTTAAATATCCCTAAATAAAGAAAACTTAAAGTAGTAAGAATAGCGGGAGTCCCACCCGGCTAAGATTGAAAGGATGTGTAAAAGAAAGATAAAGTATGAAGCATGAAAGTACGAGAGGAATAAATGCGAGAACTGGAATGAATGAGAAACTAGAATACTAAGATCCTGTTTAACCATGAACGGGGAAAAGCACAAAAAAAAAAAAAAAAAAAAAAAAAAAAAAAAAAAAAACCTAACCTAACCTAACCTAACCTAACCTAACCTAACCTAACCTAACCTAACCTAACCTAACCTAACCTAACCTAACCTAACCTAACCTAACCTAACCTAACCTAACCTAACCTAACCTAACCTAACCTAACCTAACCTAACCTAACCTAACCTAACCTAACCTAACCTAACCTAACCTAACCTAACCTAACCTAACCTAACCTAACCTAACCTAACCTAACCTAACCTAACCTAACCTAACCTAACCTAACCTAACCCGACACCAAACTCGATGCAGAAACGGTATGGCAAATAATGAAAGGGAAAAAGAGAGAGGTGTTTTTAGAATATTGTGTGAAAATTTGCAAAAGGGTAGTAAAAAGAAATAAAACGGTTTAAGTAAAAATGCTTACATAATATTATAAAGAATATTAGGGTCAAGCATTGAGAGCAGACGAGACAAATTTGCTAAAAACGCCAGACAAATTGATACAATGTATAAATATTATTATGCTGTCCATAGAGAAATAGTAGTGTTAGTAGTCGTAAAATCCGTAACGTAATTAAGAAGGCTTACGACCCGAACCCACAAAATAATGTACTAATAATATAAGGAACAGAAAATAGAAGTACTCTTGGGAATTATGTAAATAGAAGTAAGAATAGAATATAAGATAGTTGTAAAGGTGCAACCAAACATTTGTAATAGTAATAAGAAATTTAAAATAAAAGTAGACATAAGAAACATGTAATAGAAATAAAAATAGTCTATAAGATTGTTGTAAGTCAAACAAACATGTAATGTTAGAATAAGAATCATAATGAATGTAGAAGAATAATAAAAAGAGTTGTTTTGATGTGTTAAACCTGAAATTAAATTGAAAAATGGGATAGAGTACAGAATAGGGAAAAATAGAAGGGCGTCCTACCCTAAGAGACAGAAAGAAGAAGGAATGATAGAAAGACAAAGTATGCAGAATGAAAGTGCGAGAGGAATAATAGCGAGAACTTGTATGAATGTTAAGCCTAGCATAGGCTCCGATTATGTTGGAGGTAGAAGTATTAAAAAAAAAAAAAAAAAAAAAAAAAAAAAAAAAAAAAAAAAAAAAAAAAAAAAAAAAAAAAAAAAAAAACCTAACCTAACCTAACCTAACCTAACCTAACCTAACCTAACCTAACCTAACCTAACCTAACCTAACCTAACCTAACCTAACCTAACCTAACCTAACCTAACCTAACCTAACCTAACCTAACCTAACCTAACCTAACCTAACCTAACCTAACCTAACCTAACCTAACCTAACCTAACCTAACCTAACCTAACCTAACCTAACCTAACCTAACCTAACCCGAACCGGAACCCACTTCTGCTTCTTAGGGACGTATTGTCAATACACAGTGATGACGAAGTGATAAAAGCCCTTAAGAACCAGAACCGGGAGATTTTTCACGACCTCGACGACGAGGAGCAAAAGATGTCTGTGAAGTACCGGAAAAAGACGAGGAACCCGCACACTAATGGCATTGTGTTGAGTGTAACCCCCACGATCTGGAAGCGGGCACTCGAAGGAGGCAAACTGCGGATTGACCTCCAGAGAGTGCGCGTCGAAGACCAGACGCCTCTGGTGCAGTGCACCCGCTGCTTAGCATACGGTCACGGCAAGCGTCTTTGCACAGAGCCGGCCGATTTATGCAGCCACTGCGGCGAACCACACCTTAGAGTGGACTGCCCAGTTAAGCTCAATGAAGCAGCGGCGTGCGTAAACTGCACCAGAGCCAAATTGGGGGAGCACCGACACAATGCCTTTAGCAGCGATTGCCCGATACGTCAGAAGTGGGACGCATTCGCGAGAGAAGCAATAGCTTATTGCTAAAGTTCTCGGTGCGCCCTCTTCAAAGTTCACAGACATCAGTATCATTCCGACACAGCCAGAGAGCAGACGCAGACGAATGAATGGCAACTTGAATCGCTTTCTTGGGAAACTGGCTCAAGTTATCCGGGAAAATAATTCAGTCGTAGTGAAATCATCAGGCGGTGTCGGTATGGTAACAAAACCCTGTGAGCGCTGTACAAGAATGCCAAAAAAATATATATTTTGTAAGACAAGTAACAAGTTTAATAAAAACAGTAGAAATATTAGGTCAGCATTAAAATATATGATATTTAAATATATAGTAAATATATAGTTTAGATATTGTAGAAATATAAACAAAAGATATTAAACAATACAATTATTAAACAATACATTATAAGATATTAAACAATAGATAAACTTAGGTCTAACAGTAATAAGAATGTTAATGGATATCAATAGTAAAAGCGACAGTAGTATAATAGTTCGTCTTATTTAAATAAATAAAAATAAAATAATACGTACATTAAATCATAGTAATTCTGAGTAAACAGAACAAAAGTAATATTCAATCAGGTAAAACGCAGCGTACTTAATATGGACTCGAAGACTTCTATCTTCGGCCTGCTACCAGCAAGTAAAACGAAAACTTAGAACACAAGGGCTCTGATCCCAATGTCAGAGGGACACTGGCTAGGCAGGAGTGGTTTTTAGCCGGTTCGAGTCCGGCACTACCTCGACTGTCTCACAAGAGACATTCCTGTGAGATAGTCGAGGTGTCCGTGGGGATTTCCCACTCCTGCCCAAACAAAAAAAAAAAAAAAAAAAAAAAAAAAAAAAACCTAACCTAACCTAACCTAACCTAACCTAACCTAACCTAACCTAACCTAACCTAACCTAACCTAACCTAACCTAACCTAACCTAACCTAACCTAACCTAACCTAACCTAACCTAACCTAACCTAACCTAACCTAACCTAACCTAACCTAACCTAACCTAACCTAACCTAACCTAACCTAACCTAACCTAACCTAACCTAACCTAACCTAACCTAACCTAACCTAACCTAACCTAACCTAACCTAACCTAACCTAACCTAACCTAACCTAACCTAACCTAACCTAACCTAACCTAACCTAACCTAACCTAACCTAACCTAACCTAACCTAACCTAACCTAACCTAACCTAACCTAACCTAACCTAACCTAACCTAACCTAACCTAACCTAACCTAACCTAACCTAACCTAACCTAACCTAACCTAACCTAACCTAACCTAACCTAACCTAACCTAACCTAACCTAACCTAACCTAACCTAACCTAACCTAACCTAACCTAACCTAACCTAACCTAACCTAACCTAACCTAACCTAACCTAACCTAACCTAACCTAACCTAACCTAACCTAACCTAACCTAACCTAACCTAACCTAACCTAACCTAACCTAACCTAACCTAACCTAACCTAACCTAACCTAACCTAACCTAACCTAACCTAACCTAACCTAACCTAACCTAACCTAACCTAACCTAACCTAACCTAACCTAACCTAACCTAACCTAACCTAACCTAACCTAACCTAACCTAACCTAACCTAACCTAACCTAACCTAACCTAACCTAACCTAACCTAACCTAACCTAACCTAACCTAACCTAACCTAACCTAACCTAACCTAACCTAACCTAACCTAACCTAACCTAACCTAACCTAACCTAACCTAACCTAACCTAACCTAACCTAACCTAACCTAACCTAACCTAACCTAACCTAACCTAACCTAACCTAACCTAACCTAACCTAACCTAACCTAACCTAACCTTTTTTTTTTTTTTTTTGTTGCCGGGGTGGAAAATCCACACGGATGTCCTCTGCCCTGGGGCGGGCGGAGGGGTCTGTCGGACTTTAACCGACTAAAAACCACCCCGGTGTTCCATTCCCACACTTGCACCGGAGATCATGGGAACTAGTGCGCCTTCCACGATCCCCGGCTAGTGCTGGCCCGCCTCTGCGGGCCACCTCATGTCTGCGGGGGGAGCGAGGTGTACTCCCCCCGCAACGCCAATAGGGGCGCGCGCGGAACACTACGCGCCACCGCCTCGGGTCCAGTTATTCGGCGGGGCAGCGGACGTCCCCAAGTCCGCCGTCCCTCTGAACCCGTTTAGGGGGGCCGGAAGAGGGCGTTGTCTGCCCTCCGCCGACGCCCGGTGCGTCTGCTGCGGGTCGGGAGAGCGGTCTCAACCTCCCTCAACCTCTCCGCAGCCTCCTTCTGTGAGATGACCGTTTCACAGAAGAAGATCACCGCATCCCACGACTCTGCGCTCCCGACCATCGCGCGAGCGACGGCCGGCAGCGACAGGTCGGCTCCCACTTCTGTCACGAGGGCACGGCGCGGCTCCTCCCATGCGGCACACTCTGCCAGCGTATGCCGCGCCGTGTCCTCCAGACAATGGACGCAGTGATGACACCGGGCGTCCGGCTCCCTGTTTATGCGACACAGGTACTTCCCGAAGCAACCGTGCCCCGAGAATACCTGCGTCGCCCGAAACGACAGGGAGCCATGCCTTCTCTCGAGCCATTCCTCGAGCACCGGTCGGATCGCCTCGATGGTAGCGAGGCCGGCGGTAGGGCGCGAAAGCCTCTCCCGCCACTCCGCCACCATGACCTCGCGGAGCTGAGACCGACGCAGATCGATCTCTCGCTGCATCGGTCCACCTCCCCGCGTCCGCACCTCCTCGCGCCACCGGTACAGTGACGCGAGGACTCTCGCCTCTAGGTCCCAAGGTGGCGACCCGGCCAGTGCACAAGCCGCCTCGTAGGAGACCGTGCGATACCCCCTGACAGACCTGACGGCCATCGCGCTCTGCGGCTTTCGCAGGATCGCGATGCTGCCGGCCGTCAGGTCAGAGGCCCACACCGGGGCCCCGTACAGGGCCATGGATCGTAAGACCCCCAGGTACAATCTCCTACAGGCGGTGCTCGGGCCCCCCAGATTGGGAAGCAGCGTTGCGAGCGCGCCCGCTGCGCCCATCAACTTGGGCGCCAGCCGCTGGAAGTGTGGGCCGAAGCTCCAACGGCTGTCGAGCACCAATCCTAGATACTTCATGGTGGACTCGACAGCGATTGGAGTCCCCCCGACCACAATATGTGATCCCGGTGGCGGCGCCCGCCGGGGGCCGTGAAAGACCACGGCCTCCGATTTGTTGAGGGCCACCTCCAGGCCCAGGCGCCGTATGCGGCCCACAACCTGTGAGACCGCTGAGGTCGCCAGCAACGCTGCCTCCCTGTACGAGCTCCCCCGGGCCGTGACCAGTGTGTCGTCCGCGTAACACACCAGGGTTACTCCCGGTTGGAGCTCGCCTCTCAGCACCCAGTCGTACCCGATGTTCCACAGGGGTGGGCCAACGACCGAACCCTGTGGAACACCGCACGACATGGCGCGCTGGCCTCCGCCGTCGCGTCCCCTGTAGGTGACACACCTTTCCGCCAAATAAGCCCCAACGATGCGGCGGAGGTACGGGGGCACCCTGTGATAACACAGCGCCTCCCGAATGCAGCTCCAGGGCAGGGTGTTGAAAGCGTTGGAGATGTCCAAGGACACCGCCAACATCACCCCGCCCCGGGACACCGCTTCTTCCGCCAGGACTCTTACCCGCATTATGGCGTCCACAGTGGAGCGCCCATGCCGAAAGCCAAACTGGCTATCGTCCAGATCCGGCCCCTCTCTGTACAAGTGGCCGGCGAGGCGGGCAGCAATAATCCGCTCGAAAAGCTTACCCACCTCGTCCAGCAGCACTATGGGCCGGTATGCGGATGGCGAGTCCGCTGGGCGCCCCGCCTTCTTGAGCAGGACCAGACGACCCTTTTTCCACTCACTAGGGAATTGGCCCCGCTCAAGACACGCTGAGTAGAGTCCTCTCAGCTGGGGCTCTAGCTCTTTCAGAGCGAGGGCAAGCGCGACGCCAGGAACTCCGTCGGGTCCCGGGGCAACGGTTTTGGCCCGAAGCCGCGTTATTGCCGCCCTCATCTCTGCTTGTGTCACCTCTGGGACGCTGACGTCTTCCTCGTCCGTTGGCTCCGTGGCAGTGGGCAAAGCCATCGGCGGCGGTACATGCTCCTCTCTAGCAGGGAAGAGCGTTGCGACCACTTCCTCCAGCAGCTGAGGCTGCAGACTCTCAGTGAGTGGAGGCGCCCAGGCACGAAACCTAACCTAACCTAACCTAACCTAACCTAACCTAACCTAACCTAACCTAACCGGTGAAGGATGGAGTATCGCTTAGTGCGCAGGATTCGGCTCAGCTGCTGGCCGAGACCTTCTACCCCGAGGACCTAGAGGAAGGTGAAAACGCTGACCACCGTCGGACACGAGAAGCGGCCAGTTGTGTAAACGAGTGGACGCATGATGAACACCATGACCCACCGTTTACACCTCTGGAGCTGAAAACCGCGGTGGAAAGCTTCAACCCGAAGAAGGCACCCGGGGCAGACGGTCTCACAGCTGATATCTGCGCCCAGGCTATTTCCCGGGACCCAGGGACGTTCCTTGCACTGGCCAACAAGTGCCTGGAACACGGATACTTCCCTGGAGCCTGGAAAGTGGCTACGGTGGTGGTCCTCCGTAAGCCCGGCAAGGAATCCTACACCGCACCCAAGTCGTACAGGCCGGTTGGCCTCCTACCAGTCTTTGGCAAAATCTTAGAGAAGATGCTTGTAGCGAGGCTCAAGTGGCACCTGGTCCCGCGGATTAGTACTCGCCAGTATGGCTTCATGCCACAGCGAAGCACCGAGGACTCCCTCTACACCATGATACAACATATCAAAGAAAAGCTGAGTGAAAAGAAGCTGATCACTGTTGTATCATTGGACATAGAGGGAGCCTTCGACAGCGCATGGTGGCCGGCAATCAGAACCAGACTGGCAGAGGAAAAGTGCCCGGTGAACCTTAGGAGGCTAATAGATAGCTACCTGACTGGTAGGAGTGTCAAAGTGCGTTATGCCGGGGCCGAATGTCATAGAGACACGAACAAGGGGTGTGTGCAAGGGTCCATTGGCGGTCCGATCCTGTGGAACTTGATCCTCGACCCCCTCTTAAAGGGGCTGGAAGACAGAGGCGTCCACTGCCAGGCGTTCGCCGATGATGTGGTGATGATCTTCGACGGTGAGACAGCGTTGGAAATCCAGAGACGGGCCAATGCCGCCCTCGAGTATGTTCGGGTGTGGGGAGTCGGAAACAAGCTGAAGTTTGCACCGCAAAAAACCTGTGCAATGGTTATTACCAAGAAACTAAAGTACGACGTCCCGCTCCTGAGCATGGGCGGGGTAGACATTGGCATGTCTAAGGAGATTAAAATACTGGGACTCACCGTCGACCACCAGCTCACTTTCAACTCCCATGTCGCTAACGTTTGCAGAAAAGCTGTAAACATTTACAAACAGCTGGCACGAGCGGCAAAAGTGAGCTGGGGCCTTAACCCGGAGATCATACACGCCATATATACGGCTGCAGTGGAACCGGTAGTTCTGTACGCGGCAAGCGCCTGGGCGCCAGCCGCAAAAAAGATCGGAGTGCAGAAAAGCCTCAACACGGTCCAGCGAGGTTTCGCGCAGAAGATCTGCAAGTCCTACCGCACTGTCTCGCTGAACGCGGCCCTGGTGCTGGCTGGGATACTCCCACTCGACCTCCGAATACAGGAAGCAGCCGCACTGTACGAGGCAAAGAGAGGGGTACCACAGCCGGTACTAGCGGACGGGGAGGTAGAGCGGGTGGTGGCATTTGCAGAGACTCCGCATCCGGCGAAGCATATGGCCCTGGAGTTTGTATGCCTGGAAAACCGTGCGCTTGTGGACACCCACAACATCCAAGCGGTCAGGATTTTTACCGACGGCAGCAAGATCGAGGGCAAGGTCGGAGCATCACTATCCCTATGGGAGGGTGATGCCGAGACCAAGTCTATCAAGCTTCTCTTGTCGTCGTACTGCACGGTCTACCAGGCTGAACTTCTGGGCATATGCGTCGCCACGCGCGAAATTCTCAAGCGTAAAGAGGGAACCTTCGGCATCTATAGTGACTCAAAGGCCGCACTGCAAACAATCACAAACCAAGGTTCCCTAAACGCCCTGGCCGTGGAGGCGAGAGCGAACATTGCTGTGGCTTTATCTCAGAGCAAAGATATCTCTTTGTTCTGGATAAAGGCACATGCAGGGCTGGAAGGCAATGAGCGCGCAGACCATCTCGCGAAGGAGGCTGCACTCCGGTCCAGAAAAAGACCGGACTATGATCGCTGCCCGGTTTCATTCGTCAAGCGGCAGATCCGTTTGGGGTCGCTCGACGAATGGAACCGAAGGTACCGGAATGGGGAAACGGCCTCTGTCACAAAAATGTTCCTTCCCGATGCGATAGACGCCCACCAAACTGTGTTAAAACTAAAACCAGCCGGGATAGTGACACAGATCTTGACGGGCCACGGTGGGTTCTCCGAATACCTGCATCGTTTCAGGCGTAAGGAGAACCCATGGTGCATCTGTGAACCAGGCACGCTGGAATCGATCGCACACATACTGACAGAATGCCCAGTATTCGGAACGGAACGACTTGAGACCGAAATGAGGATAGGGACAGAAATTACCCCAAGTAACATCAAAACAATAATGTCAGATTCGAAAATAAGGAAAATGTTTTTAGAGTACTGTGAAAAGATTGTAATTAGAGTCATCAAGCGAAACAAAGTAACCTAAATACTATGCTTTACTAAATATAAATGTTTCCCTACAGGAAAAGATATATAGTTTAAAGCATAGGATATCCCAACAGAAACTAATAAATAAATAAATAGGTCTCAATCAGTGGAGTCCAAGAAATGGTCGTTGTAGTGGTCGCGGGGAATAGTTCTGGGAGAGAGAATAGAGTTATAAAAAGGCCGTACGAATAACATTGAGCAAATAGGATTGTATACAAGTAACAATAAACATAATATGAAGTCCCTAGAAATAATTAGCTAGAAATAAGTAGGTATAAGTAGGTATATAAAATGCTGTTAAAACTGAAAATACACATGTAATAGTTTTAAGAAATAGAAATAAGAGAAATTAAGAAAATGTAGCTAGAAATAAATATAGACATATTATAAGATTATAAAATGGTTGTAGAGTAATGTGTGATGAGATGGAAATATGTAGAAAAGCCCTTAGAGAAAAATGTAACTAGAAATAAGTATAGATATTAAGGATTATAAAATGGTTGAGGTGGCGTTACGAGATGGAAAATATGTAGAAAAAGTCCTTAGAGAAAAAATGTAACTAGAAATAAGTATAGATATATAAGATGGTTGTGAAAAATGATAAACACAAACACATTAAGATAGTCTAAGCAAACATGTAAATAGTATTAAGAAACAGATATAAGATGGAAAAATTGGTAAAGAAATAAAAGTAAAGCTGTGTCTGTGTCAAAACCCTAAAATAATAAAAGAATAGAGTAGAAATAAAATAGAAGGGCGTCCTACCCTTGAAATTGAAAGAACATTGAATGAAAGAAAGAAAAAGTATGCGGAATGGAAGTGCGAGAGGAATAAAAGAGAAATGGAATGAATGTATTAGACATGATAAACCATTAGATATACAAGATCCCTGTCTATGTCAGGGGACCCTAGTATTAAAAAAAAAAAAAAAAAAAAAAAAAAAAAAAAAAAAAAAAAAAAACCTAACCTAACCACCTTTAAGAATTTTCAGGTTTCAGCCTGTTTCGGGCCTTCCAAAAATTTGTCGCTGAAATCGCTTTCAGGCCATACCTGAAGTGTCGCCGAGCTGTAGGTCCAAAACCCCGTCCCTCTGTGACGTAGGGTTCCTTAGTTACGGACGTTTTAATACAGCTTTTGACAGTTCGGCGGCCATCTTGTTCAGCTTCAAACCACTGTAACTCCTTAACCGGTGGGCGTAGGAAGTAGCGGATTTCGACGTTACAGACAAGAGCCCGCTGCCCTACTTACCCCAAGTTTTCAGGAGGTTTGGAGCTGAAAATTTTCAGGACCCTGAAAGTAGTTTCAGCGGACAGAGGAGCTCAGGCCGAGTAGGGAGAGCCCAAACTCAAGGGGTCTGCGGCTGTCCAGAGAGAGGTTATCCGAGGTCAAAGTTCCACCTTGACAGCACCGCGGCCATTTTGAAAAAACTTTGGACGGCCATAACTTCTCAACGGAGAGTCGTAGCTGGCTGGGGTTTTCACTGGACCTATTGGCAGGGCATAGAATACAAGATAGGATAGCTTTCAGGCGCTTTCAGGACTTAAATTTTTTTTCAGCCTGAAAACCAGCCCAGTGGATTGGTCTTGCCGAGCCAAGCTCGGAAAGCCCAAACACCGGGGTTCTTGGACTGGTGGTTCCGGAGATATCCTCTTGTAACCACTTTCGGTTCTTTAATTTGGTAATAAACCAAATTTTTCAAGTTGGGATATCTCCGAATCCCCTAGGTGTAACCATACCGAGTTTGGGTTCATCTGGAAGGGTTCGGTGAGGGCTATCCACTGGATGGGACTAAACGACTCTACATAGAGTTCCTTCATGAGTCGGTATATTTTAGCAGTTTTTGACTTCTGAGAGTTCTTATCGTCTGCTTTTGGTGCTTGACCCGTTAATCGAACAAGAGACGGACCGTAAATTGGCTTACATAGAGTCGAGACCAGCTAAGATTTTATAATCTTAACTATTTTTACATTTTATTTTTTATTGTACACTTTTCCTTTTGTTTTATTTTATTTTAATTTTTATACTAGACAACATTCCCCGTTCTTTTCGCTGTGCCCTATACACACAAGCCACACAACACTCCATTAAATACACGGAACTCGAATTTTAAAAATGGTTCTCGGAATTCGCACCCCAATTAAAACGAAAGGGCCAGGAGCCAGCACCAGTGAACCACAAGAGTCCACGTCACCTGCACACTCGGGAATTGAGGGACCCTCTGGAGCGCGCGAAGCGCCGAAGGGGATATCCCTGACGTTCGGCAAAAAAGACGCTGTTCGAGGACCCCTAGCAGAAACAGCTGCAACGCCACTGTCGTCGTCGACAGGGACCTCTGGTGCAGTCGCTCCCACCACCACTCCCAGCCCTGTGGGTCCACCTGGACAAGCGCTGGATGCCGCCAGGACATTCATCCGGAGACCAGAGCGGAAAAGAAGGTCAATAGATAACATGGAGGCATTCAAAAAGCAGCCGGACACCTACGCTGCACTATCTAATGACAGACTTCTCCAGGAGGTCATGAAGACCTTTGAAGAAATACCAACCAAAGTCAAGGACTACCCTCAGATGAGGAAAGACATAAAGATCTTCCTGGAGACCCAGTCTGATAAAAGCCTACGGATCTTGTTCGAGCTGAGTAGGCGAGTAAAGGGCCTGGAAACAGCGCCTAAAACAGCTCGACCTGCAAAAACAAACACCACGCCTACATCACCCGAATCACCGGGGAAAATTCTGGAAAGGCTTGAAAAGGTGGAGACAAACCTGTACACGAGGCTCAACGACCTCGAAGAGAGAGTCTCAAAAGGCTTTCAAGATATGACCGAGCACTATGACGATAGCGGTTCCGACATCATCGACAGGGTCATCGATAAGATTACAGAGGTCAGCGACAAGATCGACGCAGTACAAGCGGACATAGGCCATACGACAGAAGGGGTGAAAGTTGTTGGTCGTGCCGCTGCTGTTCTCGAGGAGAGAATCGATGGCGTTGCCGGTGAGGTCGCCACCAGAACGGACAGAATTAAGGAAGCCATTAGGGAAGTGGCATGTGAGCCAAAACTTGACCTGCAGTCTTACGCCAACGTCACGGCAGCCAAACCCGGGCATCGACCGGCACTTCATTCGATGGCGGTCACTTTTGAAAGTGGTCTAGAGACTGCTGACGAGGTGCTCACCAGGGTGAAGAAGGCGGTCGATGCCAGGGGAACTGGCCTAAAAATAAACAAAGTCCGAAAGGCGAAAAACCAGACGGTCATACTGGGGTGCGACACAGAGGCAGAGCTTAAAAAAGTGAAAGAAAGGATAGAGAGCCGAGGAGGAGGCCTAATAGTAGCGCCCATGAAAAACAAAAACCCGCTCGTCGTCCTAAAAGACGTCTTTTTGGACAGTAGTGACGACGAAATGGTGAAGGCGCTCTACTCCCAGAATGAGAACATCTTTAGGGACCTAGAACAAAAAGAAAGAGAAATGGAAGTAAAATACAAGAAGAGGACAAGAAACCCAAAAACGGCGCACGTTGTCGTCCAAGTCAGACCCAAGGTATGGCAGAGGATGACGGAGGCTGGGGCCCTTTACCTTGATCTGCAAAGGGTCAGGGTGGAGGATCAGTCGCCGCTCATCCAATGTACAAAATGTTTAGCATTTGGTCATGGCCGGAAATTTTGTACGGAGAGTGCGGACAGGTGCAGCCACTGCGGAGGACCGCATCTTCGCGAGAAATGCGTGGAGTTTATTGCGGGAAATGAACCGCAGTGCTGCAACTGCTTGCACTCGAAGCTTCAGAAGACCGAGCACAATGCATTCAGCGTGGAGTGCCCGGTCCGCAAGAAATGGGACTACCTGGCTCGGACGACAACGGCGTATGCTTAGACTGCTCCAAAAGGTACACGAAACACACGCAACACATACAGGAACACACGCTACACACACAGGAACTCACGTAACACACACAGGAACAAACGCAACACACACAGGAACATACCAATACAGCAACACAAACTGGGAGTACATTACGGAAATAGACTACGACTACGTAACGAGCATATACATGGAAACCAAAAAACAACAACAAGCACAGATATATAAAATATATAGTAAATATATACGAGTATATCAAAACACACACACAACACCAAAACACACACCCCAAACAACCCCTGAAATGTTGAGAACAATAAAAAATTTATAGAACAAGAATTGACAATAAATAAGTATCATAAGTATATATTATATTATTGCCGAAAAATAAGGAAAATAAATAAACGTAAATAAGCAAAAGGAAACAACACAAGCCTTAAAACAGTCTAAATTAAGCAGGTCCAAACCCTAAGTCCAAAAAACCGGAAAATAAGCACAACAAACCACTGTATTATAAAATAAGATTAAGAAAATTTAAGTAAAGTATTAAGATAGCCCTCGAATTGTATAACATAGAATAAGACAACAGACATGTAAAAGTAATAATTTAAGAAAACAAGTTAAATACCTTAATTGAGAAATAAAAATGTATTAGAATAAGAAAGCACATAATTATATAAATATAATGTAGAAACAAGAGAAAATGTCCTTAAACAAGATATGTATAAGCACTGTATTAGAAGCTAGAATTAATAAAAAACTTAGCATATAGAAATATAGTTAATAAAGAAATAGACTAAGGAAACATGAATGTAACAATCAAAAATGTTAATATACAAACCTGTGTACTTAATACCCAAAATAAAGAAAACAAAAAAGGAAAACTAGGTAATAGTCAGAATAGCGGGAGTCCCACCCGGCTAAGAATGAAAGGATGCGTAAAAGAAAGACAAAGTATGTAGCTTGAAAGTGCGAGAGGAATAAATGCGAGAACTGGAATGAATGAATAACTAGAATACTAAGAGCCCGTTGTTCCCATGAACGGGGAAAAGCACAAAAAAAAAAAAAAAAAAAAAAAAAAAAAAAAAAAAAAAAAAAACCTAACCTAACCTAACCTAACCTAAACTAACCTAACCTAACCTAACCTAACCTAACCTAACCTAACCTAACCTAACCTAACCTAACCTAACCTAACCTAACCTAACCTAACCTAACCTAACCTAACCTAACCTAACCTAACCTAACCTAACCTAACCTAACCTAACCTAACCTAACCTAACCTAACCTAACCTAACCTAACCTAACCTAACCTAACCTAACCTAACCTAACCTAACCCAGTACCCCCCCAGCCTCCGTGGTGGTCGGATCGTTTTTAAAGCCGCTCCGCAGTCAAAAAATCAAAAAACTGGTTAAAAGTACTCGGATCTCGACAAGTTTGGTATCAGTGTGCGGGGAATTGTGCAAGCTATACGCCCCAGTGAAAGTTACTACTTGGATTGCAGTGAATATTGATTAACACCTGAAAAACTCCAAAATTTGGAGGTTAAACTGTGAAGTAAAATTTACAAACGAATACGCTGCAAAAACAAGATCGACGACCCCCCCTTTTTATTTAATTAAAAGGTGGGGATTGACATCGCACACCGTCTTGACCACCCGGAAACTTGAAAAACCCGGAGCTTCAGTTGATACACTGAAAAAAGTAAAAACCACGTGGGCTGAAAAATCAAAGGGAGTGGAGCCAGAAGCCTGGAATTTTGCAGCCATCATCTTCTGTTACTGTTTAGAAGGTAACCATAAAAATTTTTCATCTACCTACCACCACCGATTTTTAAGAGGACTTAGAAGTTTGAAAATTCGGACTTCTATATCTTTGGACTCAATCAAGATTTTCAAAATTTTCAAATGCAGACCTTGGCGCGCTAACAAGTTTAATAGAGACTCTAAGTTTTAGATTTTTAGAATAAATAGTTTTTAAGATATTAAGTATTTTACAGAAAAATCATATTTTTAAAAAATTTATAGCTTTGGTTTTAGTTTTTTAAAATTATATTAATTGTATATTATAGCACTCTATTTCTAGTATTTTTAGCCATTTTTTCTAAAATTTTCCGACGAGACGTTCTCTAGATATCGAATTTTAACTGTTTTTTGGCCCTTATTCAAAAATTAATTGAAAATAATAGATTTTGACATCTGGACCGGGTCCAACACGCCCATTGTGACCTATTCAAGCCCAAACACGGGCCCTATAGCTCTTAATTTGAATTTTTTGGCGAAATTGCGCCATCTTGGTTTTTAGGTTTAAATTTTTAGATTAAGATATCTTGAGAACCTTTCGTCCGATTAACACCGGATTTTCAATAGGGTTGGTAGTGTACCGCCAACTTTAGATGTGTACAAGTTTCAGGCTGTTTCAGGCCACAAAATTTTTTGTCGCTGAAACTGCTTTCAGGACACACCTGAAGTGACGCCGAGCTGCAGGTCCAAAACCCCGTCCTTCTGAGACGAAGGGTTCCGAAGTTACGGACGTTTTAGTACGACATTTGACAGCTCGGCGGCCATTTTGTTTGGCTTCAAACTGCCATAACTCGTGAACCAGAGATCGTGGGAGATTGCGGTTTTTGATTTTGTACTCAGGGACCTTCCGTCCCTTTCACCCCACGACTTCAGGCGGTTTGGAGCTAAAAATTTTCAGGACCCTGAAAGTAGTTTCAGCGGACAGCGGAGCTCGGGCCGAGTTGGGAGAGCCCAAACTCGGGGGATCTGCGGCTTTCCCGAGAGAAGTTATCCGTGGTCGAAAAACCACTTTGACAGCACCGCGGCCATTTTGTAAAAACTTTGAACGGCCATAGCTTCCCAACGGAGAGTCGCAGAGGGTCGGGGTTTTCACTGGACCTATTGGTGGGGCATAGAC
This sequence comes from Xestia sexstrigata, assembly GCA_941918905.2. NCBI lineage: Eukaryota > Metazoa > Arthropoda > Insecta > Lepidoptera > Noctuidae > Xestia > Xestia sexstrigata. The sequence continues at coordinate 17,898 of OW799204.2, forward strand.
TATAAGGTAAGATAGTTTTCAGGCGCTTTCAGGAGTTAAAAAGTTTTCAGTCTGAAAACCAGCCCAGTGGATCGGTCTCATCGAGCCAACTTCGGAGAGCCCAAACACCGGGGTTTTTGGCCTGGTGGATCCGGAGATATCCTCTTGTAACCACTTTGGGTTCCTTGTTTCGTGAAAAACCAAAAATTTTCAAGTTGGGATATCTCCGGAACCCCTTGGTGTAACTGCACCGAGTTTGGGTTCATCTGAGAGGGCTCGGTGGGAGCTATCCACTGAATGCAACAGAACGACTCTACATAGAGTCCATTTAAAAGTCGTTATATTATGTGGATCCTACTGATTTAGTTTGACATTTGGAGTTTTTCTCACATTCTCCGGTGCTTGACCCGTTTCATAGAACGATAAACTGACGGTATTTTACCCTTACATAGAGTCGAGACCGGCTAAGATTTTATAATCTTATCTATATTTACATTTATTATACACTTTTACTGTTTTATTTTGAATTTTTACACCAGACAACTTTCCCCGTTCCCTGGCAGTGCCCTTTACACACTAGCCACACAACACCCAACAGGCGGGCAACCCACGCAACCAAAAATGATGTCCGGAATCCGCACCCCAGTAACAGGGAGAGGGGCGAGGGCCGGCGCCGGCGGAACACAGGAGGCTACGTCGACAGCCAAAACGCCACTGTCACCATCAGCAGGAACCTCTGGTGCCGTCGCTTCCCCCCCCACCACCACCACTCCCAGACAGATAGGACAGCCGGCACAGGCGCTGGACGCCGCTAAAACCTTTATCCGGAGGCCAGAGCGAAAAAGGAGGTCCGTAGCCTTAATGGATGCTTACAAACAGCAGACCAACACCTTTGCCACATCGTCCACTGACAAACTTCTCCAGGAGGTCATGAAGACGTTTGAGGACATTCCGGCACAAGTCCAAAGTTATCCTCAGATGCGTAAAGACATCAAGACCTTCCTGGAGACCCAGTCAGATAAGTGCCTGCGGACCTTGTTCGAGCTGAGCAAGCGAGTTAAGAGCCTGGAGACAGCGCCCGGAACGGTTCCTCCCACAACGAACATCAAGCCTACCCCACCCGAAATGTCGGACGATATCCTGGGAAAGCTAAAGAAGGTGGAATCGAACCTGGAGACGCGGCTAAACCAACTCGAGCAGAAGGTCTCAAAAGTCACCTCGGATATAAAAGAGGAAATAAACGAAAGCGGCGCCGACCTCTTAGAAAAGATCGGCGAACAGCTCGAGGAACTCAGCTGCAAGGTTGAGGTGGGGCAGGGAGTCCTCGAGCTCAGGATTGACGAAGCCGCTAGGGACGTCAAGGAGGCCATAAAGAGAGCGGAATCTGAGCAAAAAACCGAGGTGCCGTCATACGCCAGCGTCACGGCAGCCAGACCCGAGTATCGGCCGGCACTCCACTCGATGGCGGTCACCCTCGAGGGCAGCCAGGAGACTGCGGACGAGGTGTTAGCCAGAGTGAAGAAGGCGGTCGATGCCAGGGAAACTGGCCTAAAAATAAATAAAGTAAGAAAGGCCAAAAACCAAACGGTTATACTGGGATGCGACACAGAGGCGGAACTAAAAAGAGTACGAGAAAGGATCGAGAGCCGAGGCGAAGGGCTAGTGGTAGCGCCCATGAAAAATAAAGACCCGTTGGTCGTCCTCAAGGATGTCTTCCTAGACGGCACAGACGACGACATGGTTAGGGCGCTTCACTCCCAGAACAAGAACATATTTAGGGACATGGACGAGGACGAGACAGATATTCAAATAAAGTTTAAGAAAAGGACCCGAAATCCCAAAACGGCGCACGTCGTCGTCCAGGTCAGACCCAGGGTTTGGCAGAGGATGACGGAGGCTGGTGCCCTTTACCTCGACCTGCAAAGGGTCAGGGTGGAGGACCAGTCACCGCTCATCCAATGCACAAAATGCCTGGCGTTCGGACATGGTCGGAAATTTTGCACCGAGAGTGTGGACAGGTGCAGTCACTGCGGAGGACCGCACCTCCGTGAGAAATGTACAGAATTTCTCGGGGGGAACGAACCGCAGTGCTGCAACTGCCTACACTCAAAGCTCCAGAGGACCGACCACAATGCCTTCAGCATGGAATGTCCGGTCCGAAAGAAGTGGGACTACCTGGCTCGGACGACGACGGCGTACGCTTAGACTGCTCCCTAGGGTACACATAATACACGCAACACACATAGGAATACACGCAACACACACAGGAACACACGCAACACACACAGGAACATACAAATACAACAACACAAACTGGGAGTACAGAATAAAAGTGGATAACAACCATGGAAAGAAAGACACATGGAAACCAGCAAACAACAAAAAACAAAGATATACAAAATATATGGTAAACATATACAAATATATCAATAAACACACGCAAAACATCAAACACACACCCCACACAACCCCTGAAAGCGTTAAGAATATTAAAAATCCAAGAATAAGAACTGACAATAAATATGTATATTATAAGTATATATATGTATATTATTGGCGAAACAGCAAGAAAATAAAGAAACGCAAAAATGCGAAAGTAAAACACACAAACCCTTAGAAAAGCCCAAACTGAGTAGGTCTAAACCTTATGTCCAAAACCAAAAATAAGATCAGTAAATTGTGTTACATAATTCTAGTTCATTGTATTAGGAAATGAGAAAGTTAGATATAACACAGAGTAAGAAATAAAAACTAGGTAATGTTTTAGGATAAACCTTAGAATAAGCAAATAAATGTAAAACAAATCATAATATAAGAAAACTGCTAGATATCTTAAGTATGAAATAAAAAGGTAGAAAATAAGAAAGCACATATTATTGTATCAATAACATAGATATAAGAGAATGTCCATAAACAAGATGTGCAAAAATAGTATACCAGATGTTTAGAATAAATAAAACTTAGCATATAGAAACATAGTTATGAACATAGTTAAGAAAAGAAATAGAGTTAAGGAAAATAGCATGTAATAGTAAACTAAGTAAGAAGCAAATAATGTAAATAAAACAGAGTTGTGTTACATATCCCTAAATAAAGACATAAATAAATAATAAAAGTAGATAGAATAGCGGGAGTCCCACCCGGCTAAGAATGAAAGGATGTATGAAAGAAAGATACAGTATGAAGCATGAAAGTGCGAGAGGAATAAATGCGAGAACTGGAATGAATGAGTAATTAGAATAACAAGATCCCGTTGTACCCATGAACGGGGAAAAGCACAAAAAAAAAAAAAAAAAAAAAAAAAAAAAAAAAAAAAAAAAAAAAACCTAACCTAACCTAACCTAACCTAACCTAACCTAACCTAACCTAACCTAACCTAACCTAACCTAACCTTTTTTTTTTTTTTTTTTTTTTTTTTTTTTGACGCTGGGAAAAAATGCATTACGCATACCCTCCCATCGGGGGACGGGAGGGGTATGTGGGACTCCCCGGGCGGACCCGGTATACCCACTAAAACGACCCAGCGCATTCCCGCTTCGTCCAAGTGGCGGGGGACTGGGAAACCGGCACAGCCTTCACTTCCAGTCCTCCGCCGACGATTGCAAGGCAGACCCCTCACACCCTCACGGGTGTGGGGGGGTCGGGAATGACCGACGAAGGTGACGGGTGCAATGCGGGCGAAGGCACCCCCGCGCCTGTCGCCCGCCCGTCACCATGAGGAGGGAGGGCTCGACGCCTTCTCCCCCTTCTTCGTCTGCGGAGCGGCGCAGCGAGAGGATCGTCCTCCCGCGCGCGCTCCGCCTCCTCCTTTTGCGAGAGTATGTCCTCGCAAAAGGAGGCTACCGCTGACCAGGCCTCCTCGCTCCCCAGCATGGCGTCGACCACGCCGGGAAGCGAGAGGTCCGGTCCGACCACCGCGGTCAGACCGCGGCGCAGCTCGGACCATGCCGGGCACACCTCGAGGGTGTGCTGCGCCGTGTCCTCTGCCGCGCCGCAGTCGTGGCACGCCGGGGTCTCCTCCCTCCCGATCCGGTGCAGGTGCGATCCGAAGCAGCCGTGCCCGGACAACACCTGCACCAGACGGAAAGAGAGGAAACCGTGGGACCGCTCGAGCCAGCCCTTCAGGACCGGACCAAGCGCGTCCAACGTCCGGCGGCCAAAGGCGGCGTTGGCGAGGTCCTCCGTCCAATGGAGGACGATGGCGTCCTTCGCCTCCTGCCGCACGGCCTCCCGCTCTTCGGCGACGGGGCGCTCCCCGAGCGCCTTCCGGTGCGCCGTCCACTCGTACACTCTGGCGAGCACCCATGCCTCCAACTCCCAAGGAGGGGTGCCGGCCAGAGCGCACGCCGCCGAAAAGCCCACCGAGCGGTAAGCCCTCGCCACCCGCTGTGCAATGGCCCGCTGGGGCTTGCGGATGGCGGTCGCATTCTCTCTCCTATGGAGGGAGTCCGCCCAGATGGGCGCCCCGTAAAGGGCCATGCTCCGCAAGATGCTGGCATAGAGGCGCCGGCATTTCGCCTTGGGCCCCCCCAGGTTTGGGAGGAGCCACGAGAGGGCGTCCGCGGCCTTCAACAGGCGCGTCGACAGTCCGCTGAAGTGCGGGCCGAAGCGCCACCTGTCGTCCAGCACCAGCCCCAGATATTTCATCTGGGGCTGGACCCCTATACGGACGCCCTCCACGACGATGTGGGCGTCGGGAGGGCAGCGCTGCCGGGGACCGCGAAAGTACACGGCCTCCGTCTTGTGCAGCGCCACCTTCAATCCCAGGCGGCGGATCCTCTCTGCCACCAAGGATCCGCCAGCCGAGGCCAGACAGGCCGCATCCCCGAAGTTCCTCCCCCGGGCAGTGAGGAGAGTGTCGTCCGCGTAGCAGATGACACTCGTGCCCGGGAGGAGGGCTCCCCGCAAGAGCCAGTTAAACCCGATGTTCCACAAGGGGGGGCCAAGCACCGACCCCTGTGGAACACCGGACTCTGCCCCGTAGCGCCTCACGGTGGCCGTTTTGTCTACGAAGAGGACCTCTCGGTCCTCCAAGTAGCTGGCCAGGAGATCCCGCAGATATTGGGGCACTCCGTGATACCGGAGCGCCTCCAAAATCGTCGAGTGGGGGACGGAGTTGAAGGCGTTCGCAATGTCGAATGACACCGCCAGCACTCCGTCCCCCGCATCCACCGCCTCCTTTACCTGGCCCTTCAGTAGGGCCAGCGCGTCGATCGTCGAACGCCCACGACGGAAACCGTATTGGGCGTCCGACAGGTCCGGCCCTACCCCCCGCAAATGGCTGTCCAGCCTCCCGGCGACAATCCCCTCGAACAATTTACCGACCTCATCGAGCAGAACGATGGGCCGGTATGCCGTGGGGGAGTCCACCGGGCGTCCCTCTTTTCGGAGGAGGCATAGCTGCCCCTCCTTCCACAGTTTCGGGAACCTCCCAGCCGTAAAACACGCACTGAAGAGGTCCCGAAACCTGTCCTCCATTTGGGAGGCGGCGATTGCCACCACCCGTGCGGGGACGCCGTCCGGTCCGGGGGCGGTCTTCTTTGCGCGGAGGCTCAGAACCCCTGCGCAGAATTCCGCTGCTGTCACCGGGGGGACCTCTGCCTCCGGTGGAGCCGCCCCTTGCGGGGGATCCATCGTTGGTGGGGCGAAGTCGGTCCTGCGCGGAAACAGGGACCGGACCACCCCATCCAACAATGCTGGCTCGAGGGTCTCCGACAGTGGGGGACCGTAGGGGCGGAGCTGGTTCCGCGCCGCCTTATACGGTCTCCCATAGGGATCCCTGTCGAGACCCTCCAGCATCTCGGCCCTCGCCGAGTCTTGCGCAGCGCCCATTGCAGACTTGAGGAACGCCGTAGCCTCTCGGTAAGAGGCGTGCAGGCGGTCCTCCTCTGCCCGGACTCGGTTTTGGGCGCTGCGCCGTCGGCTCCGCGTGTAGGCCCTTCTGGCCGCCACGCAGGTGGCCCGTAGTCTCGCCAGCTCCTCCGTCCACCAGTAGACGGCACGACGGGGAGGCGGACGGCGAGACCGAGGCATGCTGGAGTTGCACACCTCGGTCAAGGACCCCCTGAGCCGGACCGCTGCGGCGTCAACGTCCGGGACCTCCTCGACAGGGGGAGGCGACAGCCAGTCCTGGAGAAAGGCGGCCTCCTTGGCTGCCTCCCGGTCCAGGCGGGTGAGTGCCCACCGCGGGAAGGGAGATTGCCCAGCGCGGGCTGTCCCCCTCCCCTGCTGGGTGGAGATGTCGAACCGCACGTAACGGTGGTCCGACAAGGTCTCCACCAGCTCCACCCGCCAGTTCACGACGCGGGCGGCCAGCGCGGGGGTGGCAAACGACACGTCCACCACCGACCCGCCCTGTTGTCGCACACATGTGTGGACCGCCCCCCTGTTGAGGAGGGACACACCGCACGAGGCCGCCCAAAACTGGACGGCGCGTCCCCGGACGTTGCAACTGGCGGCCGGGTTGCCCCAGGCCACCGACTTGGCGTTTAGGTCGCCCAACACCACGACCTGGCGTGGCGCCGCCCTCCCTACGACAGCAGTGAGGACTTCGAGGAAATCCTCAAAGTCCGAGAGAGGGCGGTTTGGGGAGAAATACACCCCCACCATCACTATCTCTCCCCACGCGGCGGCCACGTATCCCGGTCCCCTCTCTAAGAGCGAGAGGGGAGGGGAGTCTGTGGAAGACCGCGCCACCAACGCCACCAAGCCGTCCCGGTCGCCCAGCCAACGGCCAGGGACCGAGTAGGGTTCGGCGACCACCGCCAAGTCCACCAACCACTCAGCCATGGTCTGCATCAGCAGATCCTGGGCTGTCCTGCAGTGGTTGGTGTTCGCCTGAAGGATGCGATGTTCGACTGTGTCCATCAGTCGGACATCGCACCCTCCTCCGCAGCCGCCGCAGGAACGGCGGTGTTAGCGGCAGCAGCAGGCGCAGGCCCGGTCGGCACCTGCGCTTTGCCACGCTTAGGGGGAGGAATACACTTCCTCCCCTTCATTACGTGGCCCGATCGGCGGCCACTGGCGGCACACACCGCACAGTGCGGCGTGGCGGCCTTGCAGGAGGCGGCTTTGTGGCCCTCCTTGCCGCAGCGGTAGCATGTGTCCGTCCTGTCTACCTTGGACGGACACAGAGGCCTGGTGTGGCCGATGCCGAAGCACCGGAAGCACCGCAGAGGCTGGTCCTCGAGTGCCCGGACTGCGCCCGAGCTGAACCCGACTTGAAGCCGTCCTTTCGCAAGGACGGCTTTGGCAGCGGCGATTGGGCACTCGAGGCGGATGGTGCCCATACCACCGCGGCCGGGCCTTATGTCCCGGCCTTGGACCGCCGCGGCGCCACAGCCCCCTACCGCTGCGACCGCCGCCACCACCTCCTCCTTGGTGACGGAGTCATCTAGCTCCGTCACCTCAATGGCCGCTGACTTGACCGGCCGGGCCACCTTGGCAGAGTCCGCGATGACCTCTTGCAGCTTGGCTGCAAAGAGGTCCGCGCGGGCACCCCCTTCGGCCCCCGGGAACTCGAATATTCGAGCCCCGGCTTGGGTCCGCCGGCAGGACACACTGCCGATCCCCAGTTGGGTGGGATCGGCATTGTTACGGGCCCGCACCAAAATGGAGGCGTAGGTCTCCCCTCGCCCCGCAGCCTCCGCGGTGAGCGTCACCACGACGGCCGCGGTTTTCGGGGGGACCAGCTGCCCCTTGCCCTTCACTGTCCCCTTTCCCCTGCCTCCACCCTTGCCCTCGCCGGTCGCCTGTGACTGGCTGGGAGCGGCGGTGGCGGGGGCGGCAGGGGCGGCCGTCGCCGACTTTTTGCCCTTCCCCTTCCCCTTACGGGCCACATTCGTCCAGTCGTTGGACGGGGTGGTCGAAGGGAGAAGGGCATCTTCCGCCTTGGACGAGGACGGCTCCGGCTCAGACTGCCTCTTATCCGCCGCAAGCGGTGGTCGGAGGCGCTTCTCCGGCAGGAGCCGGTCCTCTATAGCCTCAAAGCAGGCTCTCGTGAAGGCCCTCTCCTCCATAACAACCTTGCGGATGATATCCTCAAGGCTGGCAGTGGAGGCAGGGCCCTCTGCCGCAGGGCTCGCCTGGGCCCGTAGTGGCCGGGCCGAGGCAGGGCCCTCTGCCACAGGGCTCGCCTCGGCCTGTTGTGGCCGGGCCGTGGCTTCAGCGAGCTTCTGGTGAAGCTGGCTGACCTCCGACTGCAGACAATCTATTCTTGCCTGCAGTTGCTGCGTCTCGTCGGTGGTCGACCGCTTCACCAACTCAGCGACGACACCACGCAGGCTCGCGGCCCTGCACTTTAGGGCCTTTTGAAAAGTGCCCTTCAGGTTGGAGGACTTAGAGGCGACCTCTATGATCCCCTCCTCGTCCTCCTCCGCCATCCTCTGCAGCTCTACCAGAGACTGGTCCGCGTACAGAACGCGTGACGCACCGTACCCGGACTTGGCCCGGGCGACGTGCGCACGCTTCTCCTTGGCGGCAACCCGCTCCTCCAGCTCTTGCTGGAGCTGCGCCTTTCGGGCCAGGTCTACCTGGCGCTGGGCGTCCGCGAGCCCAACGACGTGGGTGTCCGCGGCCGTTGTCGTCGGCTTTTTAGCCTTCGACAACGGTTTGGACCCCGAAGCCGAGGAGCTCTCGGACCCACAGCTCAGGAAGACCCGCTTCCGCGATCGAGAGCCGCTCGCATCCGACACTCCAACAACCGAGTCGCTGTCAGACGACTCTGCCCCACCGAAGTAGCTAGCCGCAGACGGCGCGCGGCTAGGCTCTGATGCTGGAGCGTCGGGGTGGCCCTGAGAAGGGCCTTTTGGTTGGCCCTGAGAAGGGCCGTTTGGTTGGCCCTGAGAAGGGCCTTTTGGTTGGCCCTGAGAAGGGCCTTTGGGTTGGCCCTGAGAAGGGCCTTTTGGTTGGCCCTGAGAAGGGCCGTTTGGTTGGCCCTGAGAAGGGCCTTTTGGTTTTAAAAAACGCCCGGAGGCGTCCCGCGTGGGTTTAGGCATAGCCTCCGCAGGATCGTAGATAAAAACAAGGCAAAGATAAAATAAGCTACGAGAGCACAGAGCACTTTAGCCAACCCAGTCTGCCACTCCGTTACGGTGGTCAGAACTGGGCTGTTTCCAGGGGACACGACGTGGACGTAAGCTCTGTGGGGGGTCCCCCAACCTAACCTAACCTAACCTAACCGTTGATATCTTCGCTTCCAGACGTGCGATTTTGAAGCTGTTTTCAGCGTTTTTAGACCAAACTAGGCCTCCGCCTAAGTTCTGACCATATCGCACGCATTTACACGCGCGTCGGGACTTCATCCCTACTAACACTCGGGAATTTTTCGAATTTTCATAGTAAATCATCAAAATTAATTGTTTTTCCAAATTCTTTTTCAAAAATAACGTTAGTTTATAGTTGAAATAGTCCTCACCCTTCATCCCTGAATTCTGGTCCGCGATCCGTGTCCCGGTCTCCAGGTTGTGGGGTGAAATTCAAAATTTTTGGTTCAAAAACTGGTTTTTTGACCGAAACTCAAAATTTTTGGTCGGCCCCTAGTAAGTTTTATTCCTTATATCGCTAGCCCGCGCGGACACGCGTCTCTGGACACCTCGCCCGCGCCCCTAGCCCGAATAAAACATACCTTTTTCTAAAAAATAGTTTTTTCATACATTCCTGTTAGTACCCAAAATCTACCTAAGGGATTGAATTTAAAACACAAACGTTGATATCTTCGCTTCCAGACGTGCGATTTTGAAGCTGTTTTCAGCGTTTTTAGACCAAACTAGGCCTCCGCCTAAGTTCTGACCATATCGCACGCATTTACACGCGCGTCGGGACTTCATCCCTACTAACACTCGGGAATTTTTCGAATTTTCATAGTAAATCATCAAAATTAATTGTTTTTCCAAATTCTTTTTCAAAAATAACGTTAGTTTATAGTTGAAATAGTCCTCACCCTTCATCCCTGAATTCTGGTCCGCGATCCGTGTCCCGGTCTCCAGGTTGTGGGGTGAAATTCAAAATTTTTGGTTCAAAAACTGGTTTTTTGACCGAAACTCAAAATTTTTGGTCGGCCCCTAGTAAGTTTTATTCCTTATATCGCTAGCCCGCGTGGAGACGCGTCTCTGGACACCTCGCCCGTGCCCCTAGCTCGAATAAATTTTGCCCCCCCCACCCGCCCTCTGGCCTATAGGAAGAAGGTAGACGTGGGATTTTGGCAAAATTTATTTTTTTATTTTTAGCTTTTTAGCATTCATTTAGGCCTGAAAATAGGGGTTTAGTAGGGATAACTCGTTTTTAACAACCCTGACCTGAATTTTAACGAAATTTTAATAATAATAATTGGATATTTTAATTAATTTAGTAATTTTATTGCATTTTGTTGTTTTACATTTTAATTGATTTATTTGTTTTATTACTTATTGTGATCCCCCTTTTACAGGGTCACATAAGTACCAGTGTCCTCTCTAAACCTCTCCTCTAGAGCAGATATTGTTGTTCCGTCCCCCTCTTTACAGGGGTCTGTTCAGATAGTACCTGCTCCCAAATTTGTAATATGTTTCGCACCCCATCCAGCACCGTGAGGGCCCAAAGCTCTAGTGGCTCGCCGCGATCAGCGGAGAAAGCGGGGCCTTTGCCCGATGCAAGGAGGAGAATCTCCTTTGGAGATGAGACTCCTTTTGCATCACAGGGGGGCCCTGCCACTCCGGGGACGCGCCGAGCTGCTATCGAAGCCCCAAGACCGCTTAAAAGGCCTGAGGCGAAGTGCCGCAGTCGCACCGAGGAGGCGAGAGCTTGCCTTAATAAGGCCAAGCTTAATTTGGGCAACTCTCGCAACCTCAAGGCCGAGATCAAGACTGCGGTGCTCGAAGCCATAAACAGGCTTTATGAGCTGGTCAAGGAGTCGGAGCAAGACCGGGCCCCTGTCACACCCATCGCCGTACTGGAACCCGCGCCCACTGCTGACTTCGGTCCCGCCATCGAAGTTCTTGCCGGCCAGGCTGAGCTCCTGAGAACAATGAAGGAGCACATCTCGGAGTTAAAGGACAACTCCGAGAAACTCGACAGACTCCGAGACAGTCTGGCCGGCAAAGAAAGTGTGGGGGAGACAACCTACGCGAGTGTAGCTGCCGTCAGTAAGTGCCACACCGGGGCGCCAGCCCTGGAGCGAACGACGTTGCACTCCGTGGTTGTTTCCTCAACACAGGAGATGGATACGGGGGAAGAAATCCTCGAAAGAGTGAGGAAGGCAGTGGACGCGAAGGAGGGCTGGGTGCGCGTCGAGAGAGTCCGAAAGGCCAAGGACCAAAAGGTAATCATGGGGTGCGCAACAACGGAGGAGAGGCGAAAATTAAAAGTGCGACTAGAGAAGGCCGGAGAGAACCTCGTTGTCGAGGACGTGAAAAATCGGGACCCGCTTCTGATTCTTAGGGACGTATTAGTCATGCACAGTGACGAGGAAGTGTTGAGAGCCCTTAAGAATCAGAACCGGGAGATATTTCACGGGCTCGACAACGAGGATCAGAGGATGGTAATTAAATACCGACGGAAAACCCGAAACCCGCACGCGAATCACGTTGTGCTTGGTGTGTCCCCAATGGTCTGGAGGAGGGCGATTGAAGGGGGAAAACTCCGCATCGACCTCCAGCGAGTACGCGTCGAGGATCAGACGCCTCTGGTGCAGTGCACCCGCTGCTTGGCATACGGGCACGGCAAACGCCTGTGCACGGAGCCAGCCGATCTGTGTAGCCACTGCGGTGGAGTACACCTCAGGGCAGAATGCCCGGATAGACAGATCGGCAAAGCAGCGGCTTGCGTGAACTGCACCAGAGCAAAACAGGGAACCACCGAGCACAACGCATTCAGCAACGAATGCCCCGTGCGAAGGAAGTGGGACGCATTCGCAAGAGCTTCGATAGCATATTGCTAAAGTTGGCGATGCGACCACTTCCAAGCACGTCAGTAAAACCAATTCGGCCCAACCAATAAACAGACGAGTTGAGACGGTCACTAGCGTTGGCAATAAGCAAAAATGTAAATTGAGGCCGTTTCATGAGAAACTGGCTCAAGTTATGCTGGAGCTGTTGCCAGCGCTGGTGGATATGTCAAGCTGTGTCGAACTTGGTGATACTGATACAGACGTAAACCAGTTATGTAAAGGATGTAAAAAATTAAGAAGAATAGTTAAAAATAGTAAAAATCATGAAAACTTAAAAATTTAACGATATTTAATTATATAGTGAATATATACGTTGGATATCATATAAATAGAAAATAGGAAACAAAATTAAGCAAAGCAAGAAATCTTAATTAGGGCATAAAAATTAGGGATTAATTAGATATAAATAAAAAGGGCATATTTAGAACGGGTTATTAATAGATATATATATATATTAGTAAAGTAATAAATTTAAGAACAAAATCAGTAAAATAAATAGTAGTAAAATAGATAATACACAATTAACAAGATATAATATAAAGCGAAAGCATAGCAAAATAAACATAAAAGAAATATTATAGGTGTTTCAAAAATAGATGTTTAATATATCATGCCAAACCAAAACGCACAACATTGTGGTCTCTCCGGCCACCTAGAAACGTAGACAAGCGAAAATGACAGATGATAAGGACTCTGATCACCATGTTAGAGGGACACTGGCTTGGCAGGAGTGGAGGAGTGGAGGAGTGGTTTTTAGCCGGTTCGAGTCCGGCACTACCTCGACTGTCTCACAGGAGATATTCCTGTGGGATAGTCGAGGTGTCCGTGGGGATTTCCCACTCCTGCCCATAAAAAAAAAAAAAAAAAAAAAAAAAAAAAAACCTAACCTAACCTAACCTAACCTAACCTAACCTTTTTTTTTTTTTTTTTTTTTTTTTTTTTTTGCTGCCGGGGTGGAAAATCCACACGGATGTCCTCTGCCCTGGGGCGGGCAGAGGGGTCTGTCGGACTTTAACCGACTAAAAACCACCCCGGTGTTCCATTCCCACACTTGCACCGGAGATCATGGGAACTAGTGCGCCTTCCACGATCCCCGGCTAGTGCTGGCCCGCCTCTGCGGGCCACCTCATGTCTGCGGGGGGAGCGAGGTGTACTCCCCCCGCAACGCCAATAGGGGCGCGCGCGGAACACTACGCGCCACCGCCTCGGGTCCAGTTATTCGGTGGGGCAGCGGACGTCCCCAAGTCCGCCGTCCCTCTGAACCCGTTTAGGGGGGCCGGAAGAGGGCGTTGTCTGCCCTCCGCCGACGCCCGGTGCGTCTGCTGCGGGTCGGGAGAGCGGTCTCAACCTCCCTCAACCTCTCCGCAGCCTCCTTCTGTGAGATGACCGTTTCACAGAAGGAGATCACCGCATCCCACGACTCTGCGCTCCCGACCATCGCGCGAGCGACGGCCGGCAGCGACAGGTCGGCTCCCACTTCTGTCACGAGGGCACGGCGCGGCTCCTCCCATGCGGCACACTCTGCCAGCGTATGCCGCGCAGTGTCCTCCAGACAATGGACGCAGTGATGACACCGGGCGTCCGGCTCCCTGTTTATGCGACACAGGTACTTCCCGAAGCAACCGTGCCCCGAGAACACCTGCGTCGCCCGAAACGACAGGGAGCCATGCCTTCTCTCGAGCCATTCCTCGAGCACCGGTCGGATCGCCTCGATGGTAGCGAGGCCGGCGGTAGGGCGCGAAAGCCTCTCCCGCCACTCCGCCACCATGACCTCGCGGAGCTGAGACCGACGCAGATCGATCTCTCGCTGCATCGGTCCACCTCCCCGCGTCCGCACCTCCTCGCGCCACCGGTACAGTGACGCGAGGACTCTCGCCTCTAGGTCCCAAGGTGGCGACCCGGCCAGTGCACAAGCCGCCTCGTAGGAGACCGTGCGATACCCCCTGACAGACCTGACGGCCATCGCCCTCTGCGGCTTTCGCAGGATCGCGATGCTGCCGGCCGTCAGGTCAGACGCCCACACTGGGGCCCCGTACAGGGCCATGGATCGCAAGACCCCCAGGTACAATCTCCTACAGGCGGTGCTCGGGCCCCCCAGATTGGGAAGCAGCGTTGCGAGCGCGCCCGCTGCACCCATCAACTTGGGCGCCAGCCGCTGGAAGTGGGGGCCGAAGCTCCAACGGCTGTCGAGCACCAATCCCAGATACTTCATGGTGGACTCGACAGCGATTGGAGTCCCCCCAACCACAATATGTGATCCCGGCGGCGGCGCCCGCCGGGGGCCGTGAAAGACCACGGCCTCCGATTTGTTGAGGGCCACCTCCAGGCCCAGGCGCCGTATGCGGCTCACAACCTGTGAGACCGCTGAGGTCGCTAGCAACGCTGCCTCCCTGTACGAACTCCCCCGGGCCGTGACCAGTGTGTCATCCGCGTAACACACCAGGGTTACCCCCGGTTGGAGCTCGCCTCTCAGTACCCAGTCGTACCCGATGTTCCACAGGGGTGGGCCAACGACCGAACCCTGTGGAACACCGCACGACATGTTGCGCCAGCCTCCACCGTCGCGTCCCCTGTAGGTGACACACCTTTCCGCCAAATAAGCCCCAACGATGCGGCGGAGGTACGGGGGCACCCTGTGATAACACAGCGCCTCCCGAATGCAGCTCCAGGGCAGGGTGTTGAAAGCGTTGGAGATGTCCAAGGACACCGCCAACATCACCCCGCCCCGGGACACCGCTTCCTCCGCCAGGACTCTTACCCGCATTATGGCGTCCACAGTGGAGCGCCCATGCCGAAAGCCAAACTGGCTATCGTCCAGATCCGGCCCCTCTCTGTACAAGTGGCCGGCGAGGCGGGCAGCAATAATCCGCTCGAAAAGCTTACCCACCTCGTCCAGCAGCACTATGGGCCGGTATGCGGATGGCGAGTCCGCTGGGCGCCCCGCCTTCTTGAGCAGGACCAGACGACCCTTTTTCCACTCACTAGGGAATTGGCCCCGCTCAAGACACGCTGAGTAGAGTCCTCTCAGCTGGGGCTCTAGCTCTTTCAGAGCGAGGGCAAGCGCGACGCCAGGAACTCCGTCGGGTCCCGGGGCAACGGTTTTGGCCCGAAGCCGCGTTATTGCCGCCCTCATCTCTGCTTGTGTCACCTCTGGGACGCTGACGTCCTCCTCGTCCGTTGGCTCAGTGGCTGTGGGCAAAGCCATCGGCGGCGGTACATGCTCTTCTCTAGCAGGGAAGAGCGTTGCGACCACTTCCTCCAGCAGCTGAGGCTGCAGACTCTCAGTGAGGGGAGGCGCCCAGGCACGAAGTTTCCCTCGGACCGCACGATAAGGGCGCCCCCACGGATTCACGTCAAGTGTCGACAACATCTCCTCCCTGGCTCGAGTCCTAGCCTCGCCGACGGCCAGCCACAGAGCCTCCTTGGCCGCGCGGTACACCTCATACAGCGCGGCCTCTTCCTCCGGAACCCGACGACGTCTCCTCCGGTATCGGGTGTACTGGCGTCTCAAATCCACGCACGTCACGCGCAACTGCGCGATGACGGCGGACCACCAGTACAGCTGGCGCCTTGTGGGTTGGGTGACGCGGGGCATAGACGCATCACAAATTTGCATCATCGCCCCGCGAAACCACTGCGCCTCCGCTTCGACGTCGACGGGTTCGTTCGTCGTCGACTCCCGGACCCAGGCCTGGAGTATTGCGGCCTCCTCGAGAAGCTCCCTGTCGATACGCTTGTACGACCAGCGAGGACCATCCATTTGCGGGGCCGACGGGCGACCGCCGCCCACAGTCTGGGTGGAGACGTCAAATCGAATATATCGATGGTCCGACAACGTCTCCACCTCTACGGCAACTCGCCAGTCGCGCACACGGCTCGCAACAGCGGAGCTTGCGAACGACACGTCCACTATGGACCCGCCCCGCTGCCGCACGCACGTGTACACCGAGCCCCGATTCAGGACGGTCAGGCCGGTCTCGACCGCCCACTCCTCCAACACCTCACCCCTGGGATCGGTGATCGGGGATCCCCATGCCGCAGACTTGGCATTGAGATCCCCGAGCAACAGCACCGGGCGAGGATGGAACCGGCTCACGACGGCACCTAGCTCGACAAGGAACTCCTCAAAGTCAGCAAGACTCTTGTTGGGGGAGAAATACGCCCCAATTGTGACTATGCCGTCCATGAGGGCAGCCACCCAACCGTGTCCTCGGGACGGACTGTCAAGAGTCCCGCCAATGATGGCCACCAAGCCGTCCAGGTCCCCTGCCCAGTTATCACGGGGAGGGACAAAATACGGCTCGGCGACCACGGCCACGTTGATCAACCACTCCGCCATGCTCTGGAGCAATAGATCCTGAGCTCTGGCGGCGTGGTTAATGTTCGCCTGGAGGAAACGGAACTGTGCCATTAATGACATTCCATTTCCTCGGCTCCTCCTTCCCTGGGTCGGGAGTCGGACTGTGGGAGAGGCGCAGGTTCTCCGACAGCTCTTGACCTCCTGTTCTTGGACTTGGGTGCCTTGCAGGCCTTCCCGCCAAGTCTGTGCTCCGAGCGTTTCCCTGCAGCAGCGCAAAGGCTACAGTTTGGCGCTCCGGAGCACTGGGCCGCCTTGTGGCCGGGCCGACCGCAGCGGAAACATAGTTCGCTGCGGTCGACTTGTGCAGTGCATTGTGCCTTGACATGTCCCTTTTCCAGGCACCGGAAGCAGTGCAATGCCCGCCTTGGCAGGAGTTTGACCCTGGCAGACACCCAGCCTACCAGCAGTCGCCCGCCATCTGCAACCTTGTTCGCCGCGGCGACCGGGCACCGCACCCAAACAGTGCCCAGCCCATCCGTGCCGCTACGAATTTCGCCCGCCACCACGCTGTCTGGCGGACACCCACCGTTTTGGGCCATGGCCGCCACCACTTCCTCTTGGGTTACCGAGTCGTCCAGGCCTTCCACGCGCAATTCAGCCGTGACCATGGGCCTGGACACTCGGGCGTCCTCTGGCTTGAGGACTTCCCGGAGTTTAGCGGCCAACTTGTCCGCCCTCTCCTGCCTTCCGGCACCCGACACCTGAAGCATCTTGGCACCCGTGGCTGCAGTCCTGAAGACGAAACCAGCCGGGGTCCCAAACTCGCTAAATTGAAGCTTCTGCTTCATTTCCGCCAGGACCGACTTGTAGGTCAATCCCCTGCTTACGGCTTCGGGCTGCAGTGTAATAACTACAGCCTCAGAGCGTGGGGTAGTGACCTTGGGTGGCCTCGTGCCCTCCGGTTGAGTCGGTACCTGGGGCGGTGTCGGCTGCGGTGCGCTCTTTTTGCGCCCCCTCTTCACCACCGTCGTCCAGGCCTCCTGGGTGGGAGGTGCGGTCGCCGGTAGCGCGGCCTCTTGGGAGGTAAGAGGCGCGGTCGCACCCGCCGCCGCCTTCTTCTTCTTCTTCTTCTTTTTGCGGCGGCCCTCTTCACCCACCGTCACATGGGTAGAAGAAGCAGCCACCGAGGTCGGCATTGGCCTCCGCCTTTGTGCCCACGAGAGCGACGGTGGCCCCTTCAAGGTCGTCGACTGAGACCGCGGGTGACACGCGACCCGAATCGCCGACCATCGGTGTATCGGGGCGCTTCAGGAAGTGGCCCCGGACATCGCGTGGCGCTGCCGGACTGTTTGCCCCGCGTCCTCTGCCTCTTCTGGCTGTCGGCATCTTGGGGGCCGGTAGGTTCTCCTCACTGGAGGACAGACCCGTAGAACCCGCATCCGACTGGCGCGAACGCTTCCCCCAGAACTTGGAGGAAGCGGCAACCGCTTGCGGTGTGTCCTCCGACTCGGACATACACACCCTCTCCAGAACCACGCGCGGTTCCGCTGGAGCCTCTGCTCCCGTCCTTGATGACGCAGTGCCGGAGTCCGACAATGCGTCTGCGACCGCCGCGCGGCGCTCACCCGGTTTTCGGTCGGGTGGTTTAAACGAGATCAGGTCTTCGAAAGACCGTGATCTTGAGCCTCCTCGGCTCTCGTTGCCTTTGGCAAGTGGAAGAGAATTGTTGCCCTCCCCAGAATACGGGGGGCTTGACGATCCCGAAGGGACCGTGGCGGATTCTCCAGCTGCTGAGCAGCTGGTACCGCCCTGGGGTACTATTTTGCAATTCTTCTTTTTCATTTTTATTTTTATTTTTTTTCATTTGTTCCTTTAAAGGGTGTGGTCCCTGTCTCCCCACTTCATAAATATATAAACGTAATATACATTTAAACATATCTAATATATAAACATACATATATATATTCCCCCCTCCCCCTTAATCCCATATCACGACACTCATCACGCTCACAGTCACGTCTGATGGGCAGACGCGTACCAGAGGGCGACGAATGTCGTGACCTAAGATGAAGGAGGATCCCCAACCCTGATTCACTCACCGAGAACTTCGAGGAGTGAATCACTGATCACGTACCGTCCGATGAGCCCGCTCCGTGAGCCATCGCACGGTACACGACGTTTTAACCCCACCCTGATTCATTCTCCGAGAACTTCGAGGAGTGAATCACTGATCACACGTATCGTCCGAAAAGCCCGCTCCGTGAGCCATCGCACGGTACATGACGATATCCCCGACCCCTGATCCACATCGCACCTCGCATGATAGACCCGCTCCGTGGGCAATCGCACGACGAACGATGTGACACCTCCCCAGAATATTAGCCGTGGCAGTAACACTCCCCGGGGAATAAAAGGAAATTTTCATTTCCTTTCATTCCCCGGAGAAGGATACTGCCGCACCCAGGGTGCACCGACCCAGCAGCTGCTCTTCCCTCCAGACGTATCGAGAGGGACCAGCAGCCACTAGGCACACGTGGAGGAATTCTGACGCACCCCAACCTAACCTAACCTAACCTAACCTAACCTAACCTAACCTAACCTTTTTTTTTTTTTGTTGCCGGGGTGGAAAATCCACACGGATGTCCTCTGCCCTGGGGCGGGCAGAGGGGTCTGTCGGACTTTAACCGACTAAAAACCACCCCGGTGTTCCATTCCCACACTTGCACCGGAGATCATGGGAACTAGTGCGCCTTCCACGATCCCCGGCTAGTGCTGGCCCGCCTCTGCGGGCCACCTCATGTCTGCGGGGGGAGCGAGGTGTACTCCCCCCGCAACGCCAATAGGGGCGCGCGCGGAACACTACGCGCCACCGCCTCGGGTCCAGTTATTCGGTGGGGCAGCGGACGTCCCCAAGTCCGCCGTCCCTCTGAACCCGTTTAGGGGGGCCGGAAGAGGGCGTTGTCTGCCCTCCGCCGACGCCCGGTGCGTCTGCTGCGGGTCGGGAGAGCGGTCTCAACCTCCCTCAACCTCTCCGCAGCCTCCTTCTGTGAGATGACCGTTTCACAGAAGGAGATCACCGCATCCCACGACTCTGCGCTCCCGACCATCGCGCGAGCGACGGCCGGCAGCGACAGGTCGGCTCCCACTTCTGTCACGAGGGCACGGCGCGGCTCCTCCCATGCGGCACACTCTGCCAGCGTATGCCGCGCCGTGTCCTCCAGACAATGGACGCAGTGATGACACCGGGCGTCCGGCTCCCTGTTTATGCGACACAGGTACTTCCCGAAGCAACCGTGCCCCGAGAACACCTGCGTCGCCCGAAACGACAGGGAGCCATGCCTTCTCTCGAGCCATTCCTCGAGCACCGGTCGGATCGCCTCGATGGTAGCGAGGCCGGCGGTAGGGCGCGAAAGCCTCTCCCGCCACTCCGCCACCATGACCTCGCGGAGCTGAGACCGACGCAGATCGATCTCTCGCTGCATCGGTCCACCTCCCCGCGTCCGCACCTCCTCGCGCCACCGGTACAGTGACGCGAGGACTCTCGCCTCTAGGTCCCAAGGTGGCGACCCGGCCAGTGCACAAGCCGCCTCGTAGGAGACCGTGCGATACCCCCTGACAGACCTGACGGCCATCGCCCTCTGCGGCTTTCGCAGGATCGCGATGCTGCCGGCCGTCAGGTCAGACGCCCACACTGGGGCCCCGTACAGGGCCATGGATCGCAAGACCCCCAGGTACAATCTCCTACAGGCGGTGCTCGGGCCCCCCAGATTGGGAAGCAGCGTTGCGAGCGCGCCCGCTGCACCCATCAACTTGGGCGCCAGCCGCTGGAAGTGGGGGCCGAAGCTCCAACGGCTGTCGAGCACCAATCACGTTGATCAACCACTCCGCCATGCTCTGGAGCAATAGATCCTGAGCTCTGGTGGAGTGGTTAATGTTCGCCTGGAGGAAACGGAATTGTGCCATTAATGGCATTCCATTTCCTCGGCTCCTCCTTCCCTGGGTCGGGAGTCGGGCTGTGGGAGAGGCGCAGGTTCTCCGACAGCTCTAGACCTTCTGTTCTTGGACTTGGGTGCCTTGCAGGCCTTCCCGCCAAGTCTGTGCTCCGAGCGTTTCCCTGCAGCTGCGCAAAGGCTACAGTTTGGCGCTCCGGAGCACTGGGCCGCCTTGTGGCCGGGTCGACCGCAGCGGAAACATAGTTCGCTGCGGTCGACTTGTGCAGTGCATTGTGCCTTGACATGCCCCTTTTCCAGGCACCGGAAGCAGTGCAATGCCCGCCTTGGCAGGAGTTTGACCCTGGCAGACACCCAGCCTACCAGCAGTCGCCCGCCATCTGCAACCTTGTTCGCCGCCGCGACCGGGCACCGCACCCAAACAGTGCCCAGCCCATCCGTGCCGCTGCGAATTTCGCCCGCCACCACGCTGTCTGGCGGACACCCACCGTTTTGGGCCATGGCCACCACCACTTCCTCTGGGGTTACAGAGTCGTCCAGGCCTTCCACGCGCAATTCAGCCGTGACCATGGGCCTGGACACTCGGGCGTCCTCTGGCTTGAGGACTTCCCGGAGTTTAGCGGCCAACTTGTCCGCCCTCTCCTGCCTTCCGGCACCCGACACCTGAAGCATCTTGGCACCCGTGGCTGCGGTCCTGAAGACGAAACCAGCCGGGGTCCCAAACTCGCTAAATTGCAGCTTCTGCTTCATTTCCGCCAGGACCGACTTGTAGGTCACTCCCCTGCTTACGGCTTCGGGCTGCAGTGTAATAACTACAGCCTCAGAGCGTGGGGTAGTGACCCTGGGTGGCCTCGTGCCCTCCGGTTGAGTCGGTACCTGGGGCGGTGTCGGCTGCAGTGCGCTCTTTTTGCGCCCCCTCTTCACCACCGTCGTCCAGGCCTCCTGGGTGGGAGGTGCGGTCGCCGGTAGCGCGGCCTCTTGGGAGGTAGGAGGCGCGGTCGCACCCGCCGCCGCCTTCTTCTTCTTCTTCTTTTTGCGGCGGCCCTCTTCACCCACCGTCACATGGGTAGAAGAAGCAGCTACCGAGGTCTGTGACGTCAGAACGAGGGGTGCGGACGCAACCTGTGTTCCGGGCCCCGGTACTGGCTTTTTTGCCCCCTCTGCAGTTTTCTGCGTGACCTGCGCGGGGTTTGTCCTCGCAGGCTCTTCTATCCTCCGCCTGTCTGCCGCAAGCGGGGGCCGGAGGATCTCAGCTGGGGGCAGTCGAGACTCGATTGCCTCCAAGCGGGCACTCACCATGCCCCCACACTGCACCATGCAGATTCTCGCCACCCTCTCTACGTCGTAGTCCGACAAACTACGAGTTGGTGGCACTGCAGGTGCAGGAGCTGACGAGGGAGCCACCTGCTGCTGTCCCACATTTCCCAGAGCGGCAAACTGCCGCTTGAGGTCCTCCAGCTCGGATCGAAGACGGCTGTTCTCCGTCCATAGCCTCGCCGTCTCCTCCGAGGTCGTGTGGTCATGGAGAACCTGAACCGCCTCCCTGATACCCTCTGCCGCCTCTTTGAGGGCGCGCGTGAACGAGCCCTTCAGGTTGCCAGATTTGGTGGCAACCTTCAGGACAATGTCCACGCCGTCCATCACTTGGCGGCTAAGAGCCTCTGCTGTCAGGCTCTCCCCATTGGCTGCCTGGGCAGACCGCCGCTCTCGGGCCCGACGGGCCATTTCGGCCACTTCATCGGCCGCAACCGCTCTGCTTTGAGCACGCTTCGCGGCATTGGCCTCCGCCTTTGTGCCCACGAGAGCGACGGTGGCCCCTCCAAGGTCGTCGACTGAGACCGCGGGTGAGACGCGACCCGAATCGCCGACCATCGGTGTATCAGGGCGCTTCACGAAGTGGCCCCGGATATCGCGTGACGCTGCCGGACTGTTTGCCCCGCGTCCTCGGCCTCTTCTGGCTGTCGGCATCTTGGGGGCCGGTAGGTTCTCCTCACTGGAGGACAGACCCGCCGAACCCGCGTCCGACTGACAGCTGCGCAAACGCTTCCCCCAAAACTTGGAGGGAGCGACCGTAACTGCTTGCGGTGTGTCGTCCGACTCCGACATGCACACCCTCTCCAGGACCACGCGTGGCTCCGCTGGAGCCTCTACTTCCGTCCTCAATGAAGCAGCGCCGCAGTCTGACATTGCGTCTGCGTCCACCGCGCGGCGCTCACCCTGTTTTCTTTCAGGTGGTTTGAAAGAGATCAGGTCTGAGAAAGACCGTGATCTTGAGCCTCCTCGGCCCTCGTTGCCTTTGGCAAGCGGAAGACGATTGTTGCCCTCCCCAGAATACGGGGGGCTTGACGATCCCGAAGGGATCGTGGCGGATTCTCCAGCTGCTGAGCAGCTGGTACCGCCCTGGGGTAAATCTTTGCAATGCGTCTTTTTCATGGTGGTTGTTTGTTTTTCCTTTTAAGGGTGTGGTCCCTGTCTCCTTACGTCATAAATATATAAACACAATAAACATATCTAATATATATACATACATACATATATATATATATTCCCCCCCTCCCCCTTGACCCTCCATCACGACATTTATCACGCTCACAGTCACGTCTGATGGGCAGACGCATACCAGAGGGCGACGAATGCCGTGATCCAAGATGAAGGAGGACCCCCAACCCTGATTCACTCCCCCAGAACTTCGAGGAGTGAATCTCTTATCACGTACCGTCCGATGAGCCCGCTCCGTGAGCCATCGCACGGCACACGACGTTTAAACCCAGCCCTGATTCACTCCCCGAGAACTTCGAGGAGTAAATCACTAATCACACGTACCGTCCGACAAGCCCGCTCCGTGAGCCATCGCACGGTACATGACGATATCCCCGACCCCTGATCCACATCGCACCTCGCATGATAGACCCGCTCCGTGGGCAATCGCACGACGAACGATGTGACACCTCCCAGAATATTAGCCGCGGCAGTAACACTCCCCGGGGAATAAAAGGAAATTTTAATTTCCTTTCATTCCCCGGAGAAGGATACTGCCGCGCCCAGGGTGCACCGGCCCAGCAGCTGCTCTTCCCTCCAGACGTATCGAGAGGGACCAGCAGCCACTAGGCACACGTGGAGGAATTCTGACGCACCCCAACCTAACCTAACCTTTTTTTTTTTTTTTTTTTTTTTTTTTTTTTTTTTTTTTTTTTTGACTCTGGGAAAAAATGCATTACGCATACCCTCCCATCGGGGGACGGGAGGGGTATGTGGGACTCCCCGGGTAGACCCGGTATACCCACTAAAACGACCCAGCGCATTCCCGCTTCGTCCAAGTGGCGGGGGACTGGGAAACCGGCACAGCCTTCACTTCCAGTCCTCCGCCGACGATTGCAAGGCAGACCCCTCACACCCTCACGGGTGTGGGGGGGTCGGGAATGACCGACGAAGGTGACGGGTGCAATGCGGGCGAAGGCACCCCCGCGCCTGTCGCCCGCCCGTCACCATGAGGAGGTAGGGCTCGACGCCTTCTCCCCCTTCTTCGTCTGCGGAGCGGCGCAGCGAGAGGATCATCCTCCCGCGCGCGTTCCGCCTCCTCCTTTTGCGAAAGTACGTCCTCGCAAAAGGAGGCTACCGCTGACCAGGCCTCCTCGCTCCCCAGCATGGCGTCGACCACGCCGGGAAGCGAGAGGTCCGGTCCGACCACCGCGGTCAGACCGCGGCGCAGCTCGGACCACGCCGGGCACACCTCGAGGGTGTGCTGCGCCGTGTCCTCTGCCGCGCCGCAGTCGTGGCACGCCGGGGTCTCCTCCCTCCCGATCCGGTGCAGGTGCGATCCGAAGCAGCCGTGCCCGGACAACACCTGCACCAGACGGAAAGAGAGGAAACCGTGGGACCGCTCGAGCCAGCCCCTCAGGACCGGACCGAGCGCGTCCAACGTCCGGCGGCCAAAGGCGGCGTTGGCGAGGTCCTCCGTCCAATGGAGGACGATGGCGTCCTTCGCCTCCTGCCGCACGGCCTCCCGCTCTTCGGCGACGGGGCGCTCCCCGAGCGCCTTCCGGTGCGCCGTCCACTCGTACACTCTGGCGAGCACCCATGCCTCCAACTCCCAAGGAGGGGTGCCGGCCAGAGCGCACGCCGCCGAAAAGCCCACCGAGCGGTAAGCCCTCGCAACCCGCTGTGCAATGGCCCGCTGGGGCCTGCGGATGGCGGTCGCATTCTCCCTCCTATGGAGGGAGTCCGCCCAGATGGGCGCCCCGTAAAGGGCCATGCTCCGCAAGATGCTGGCATAGAGGCGCCGGCATTTCGCCTTGGGCCCCCCCAGGTTTGGGAGGAGCCACGAGAGGGCGTCCGCGGCCTTCAACAGGCGCGTCGACAGTCCGCTGAAGTGCGGGCCGAAGCGCCACCTGTCGTCCAGCACCAGCCCCAGATATTTCATCTGGGGCTGGACCCCTATACGGACGCCCTCCACGACGATGTGGGCGTCGGGAGGGCAGCGCTGCCGGGGACCGCGAAAGTACACGGCCTCCGTCTTGTGCAGCGCCACCTTCAATCCCAGGCGGCGGATCCTCTCTGCCACCAAGGATCCGCCAGCCGAGGCCAGACAGGCCGCATCCCCGAAGTTCCTCCCCCGGGCAGTGAGGAGAGTGTCGTCCGCGTAGCAGATGACACTCGTGCCCGGGAGGAGGGCTCCCCGCAAGAGCCAGTTAAACCCGATGTTCCACAAGGGGGGGCCAAGCACCGACCCCTGTGGAACACCGGACTCTGCCCCGTAGCGCCTCACGGTGGCCGTTTTGTCCACGAAGAGGACCTCTCGGTCCTCCAAGTAGCTGGCCAGGAGATCCCGCAGATATTGGGGCACTCCGTGATACCGGAGCGCCTCCAAAATCGTCGAGTGGGGGACGGAGTTGAAGGCGTTCGCAATGTCGAATGACACCGCCAGCACTCCGTCCCCCGCATCCACCGCCTCCTTTACCTGGCCCTTCAGTAGGGCCAGCGCGTCGATCGTCGAACGCCCACGACGGAATCCGTATTGGGCGTCCGACAGGTTCGGCCCTACCCCCCGCAAATGGCTGTCCAGCCTCCCGGCGACAATCCCCTCGAACAATTTACCGACCTCATCGAGCAGAACGATGGGCCGGTATGCCAAGGGGGAGTCCACCGGGCGTCCCTCTTTTCGGAGGAGGCATAGCTGCCCCTCCTTCCACAGTTTCGGGAACCTCCCAGCCGTAAAACACGCACTGAAGAGGTCCCGAAACCTGTCCTCCATTTGGGAGGCGGCGATTGCCACCACCCGTGCGGGGACGCCGTCCGGTCCGGGGGCGGTCTTCTTTGCGCGGAGGCTCAGAACCCCCGCGCAGAATTCCGCCGCCGTCACCGGGGGGACCTCTGCCTCCGGTGGAGCCGCCCCTTGCGGGGGATCCATCGTTGGTGGGGCGAAGTCGGTCCTGCGCGGAAACAGGGACCGGACCACCCCATCCAACAATGCTGGCTCGAGGGTCTCCGACAGTGGGGGACCGTAGGGGCGGAGCTGGTTCCGCGCCGCCTTATATGGCCTCCCATAGGGATCCCTGTCGAGACCCTCCAGCATCTCGGCCCTCGCCGAGTCTTGCGCAGCGCCCATTGCAGACTTGAGGGCCGCCGTAGCCTCTCGGTAAGAGGCGTGCAGGCGGTCCTCCTCTGCCCGGACTCGGTTTTGGGCGCTGCGCCGTCGGCTCCGCGTGTAGGCCCTTCTGGCTGCCACGCAGGTGGCCCGTAGTCTCGCCAGATCCTCCGTCCACCAGTAGACGGCACGACGGGGAGGCGGACGGCGAGACCGAGGCATGCTGGAGTTGCACACCTCGGTCAAGGACCCCCTGAGCCGGACCGCTGCGGCGTCAACGTCCGGGACCTCCTCGACAAGGGGAGGCGACAGCCAGTCCTGGAGAAAAGCGGCCTCCTTGGCTGCCTCCCGGTCCAGGCGGGTGAGTGCCCACCGCGGGAAGGGAGATTGCCCAGCGCTGGCCGTCCCCCTCCCCTGCTGGGTGGAGATGTCGAACCGCACGTAACGGTGGTCCGACAAGGTCTCCACCAGCTCCACCCGCCAGTTCACGACGCGGGCGGCCAGCGCGGGGGTGGCAAACGACACATCCACCACCGACCCGCCCTGTTGTCGCACACACGTGTGGACCGCCCCCCTGTTGAGGAGGGACACACCGCACGAGGCCGCCCAAAACTGGACGGCGCGTCCCCGGACGTTGCAACCGGCGGCCGGGTTGCCCCAGGCCACCGACTTGGCGTTTAGGTCGCCCAACACCACGACCTGGCGTGGCGCCGCCCTCCCTACGACAGCAGTGAGGACTTCGAGGAAATCCTCAAAGTCCGAGAGAGGGCGGTTTGGGGAGAAATACACCCCCACCATCACTATCTCTCCCCACGCGGCGGCCACGTATCCCGGTCCCCTCTCTAAGAGCGAGAGGGGAGGGGAGTCTGTGGAAGACCGCGCCACCAACGCCACCAAGCCGTCCCGGTCGCCCAGCCAACGGCCAGGGACCGAGTAGGGTTCGGCGACCACCGCCAAGTCCACCAACCACTCAGCCATGGTCTGCATCAGCAGATCCTGGGCTGTCCTGCAGTGGTTGGTGTTCGCCTGAAGGATGCGATGTTCGACTGTGTCCATCAGTCGGACATCGCACCCTCCTCCGCAGCCGCCGCAGGAACGGCGGTGTTAGCGGCAGCAGCAGGCGCAGGCCCGGTCGGCGCCTGCGCTTTGCCACGCTTAGGGGGAGGAATACACTTCCTCCCCTTCATTACGTGGCCCGATCGGTGGCCACTGGCGGCACACACCGCACAGTGCGGCGTGGCGGCCTTGCAGGAGGCGGCTTTGTGGCCCTCCTTGCCGCAGCGGTAGCATGTGTCCGTCCTGTCTACCTTGGACGGACACAGAGGCCTGGTGTGGCCGATGCCGAAGCACCGGAAGCACCGCAGAGGCTGGTCCTCGAGTGCCCGGACTGCGCCCGAGCTGAATCCGACTTGAAGCCGTCCTTTCGCAAGGACGGCTTTGGCAGCGGCGATTGGGCACTCGAGGCGGATGGTGCCCATACCACCGCGGCCGGGCCTTATGTCCCGGCCTTGGACCGCCGCGGCGCCACAGCCCCCTACCGCTGCGACCGCCGCCACCACCTCCTCCTTGGTGACGGAGTCATCTAGCTCCGTCACCTCAATGGCCGCTGACTTGACCGGCCGGGCCACCTTGGCAGAGTCCGCGATGACCTCTTGCAGCTTGGCTGCAAATAGGTCCGCGCGGGCACCCCCTTCGGCCCCCGGGAACTCGAATATTCGAGCCCCGGCTTGGGTCCGCCGGCAGGACACACTGCCGATCCCCAGTTGGGTGGGATCGGCATTGTTACGGGCCCGCACCAAAATGGAGGCGTAGGTCTCCCCTCGCCCCGCAGCCTCCGCGGTGAGCGTCACCACGACGGCTGCGGTTTTCGGAGGGACCAGCTGCCCCTTTCCCTTCACTTTCCTCTTTCCCCCTCCTCCAGTCTTGCCCTCGCCGGTCGCCTGTGACTGGCTGGGAGTGGCGGTGGTGGGGGCGGCAGGGACGGCCGTCGTCGACTTTTTGCCCTTCCCCTTCCCCTTACGGGCCACTTCCGTCCAGTCGTTGGACGGGGTGGTCGAAGGGAGAAGGGCATCTTCCGCCTTGGACGAGGACGGCTCCGGCTCAGACTGCCTCTTATCCGCCGCAAGCGGCGGTCGGAGGCGCTTCTCCGGCAGGAGCCGGTCCTCTATAGCCTCAAAGCAGGCTCTCGTGAAGGCCCTCTCCTCCATAACAACCTTGCGGACGATATCCTCAAGGTTGGCAGTGGAGGCAGGGCCCTCTGCCGCAGGGCTCGCCTTGGCCCGTGGTGGCCGGGCCGAGGCAGGGCCCTCTGCCACAGGGCTCGCCTGGGCCTGTTGTGGCCGGGCCGTGGCTTCAGCGAGCTTTTGGTGAAGCTGGCTGACCTCCGACTGCAGACAATTTATTCTTGCCTGCAGTTGCCGCGTCTCGTCAGTGGTCGTCCGCTTCACCAACTCAGCGACGACACCACGCAGGCTCGCGGCCCTGCACTTTAGGGCCTTTTGGAAAGTGCCCTTTAGGTTGGAGGACTTAGAGGCGACCTCCATGATCCCCTCCTCGTCCTCCTCCGCCATCCTCTGCAGCTCCTCCAGAGACTGGTCCGCATACAGAACGCGTGACGCACCGTACCCGGACTTGGCCCGGGCGACGTGCGCACGCTTCTCCTTGGCGGCAACCCGCTCCTCCAGCTCTTGCTGGAGCTGCGCCTTTCGGGCCAGGTCCACCTGGCGCTGGGCGTCCGCGAGCCCAACGACGTGGGTGTCCGCGGCCGCTGTCGTCGGCTTTTTAGCCTTCGACAACGGTTTGGACCCCGAAGCCGAGGAGCTCTCGGACCCACAGCTCAGGAAGACCCGCTTCCGCGATCGAGAGCCGCTCGCATCCGACACTCCAACAACCGAGTCGCTGTCAGACGACTCTGCGCCACCGAAGTAGCTAGCCGCAGACGGCGCGCGGCTAGGCTCTGATGCTGGAGCGTCGGGGAGGCCCTGAGAAGGGCCTTTTGGTTGGCCCTGAGAAGGGCCGTTTGGTTGGCCCTGAGAAGGGCCTTTTGGTTGGCCCTGAGAAGAGCCTTTGGGTTGGCCCTGAGAAGGGCCTTTTGGTTGGCCCTGAGAAGGGCCGTTTGGTTGGCCCTGAGAAGGGCCTTTTGGTTTTAAAAAACGCCCGGAGGCGTCCCGCGTGGGTTTAGGCATAGCCTCCGCAGGATCGTAGATAAAAACAAGGCAAAGATAAAATACGCTACGATATCACAGTGCACTTTGGCCAACCCAATCTGCCACTCCGTTACGGTGGTCAGACTGGGTCGTTTCCAGGGGACGCGACGTGGACGCAAGCACTGTGGGGGGTCCCCCAACCTAACCTAACCTAACCTAACCTAACCTAACCTTTTTTTTTTTTTTTTTTTTTTTTTTTTTTTTTTTTTACGCTGGGAAAAAATGCATTACGCATACCCTCCCATCGGGGGACGGGAGGGGTATGTGGGACTCCCCGGGCGGACCCGGTATACCCACTAAAACGACCCAGCGCATTCCCGCTTCGTCCAAGTGGCGGGGGACTGGGAAACCGGCACAGCCTTCACTTCCAGTCCTCCGCCGACGATTGCAAGGCAGACCCCTCACACCCTCACGGGTGTGGGGGCGTCGGGAATGACCGACGAAGGTGACGGCTGCAATGCGGGCGAAGGCACCCCCGCGCCTGTCGCCCGCCCGTCACCATGAGGAGGGAGGGCTCGACGCCTTCTCCCCCTTCTTCGTCTGCGGAGCGGCGCAGCGAGAGGATCGTCCTCCCGTGCGCGCTCCGCCTCCTCCTTTTGCGAGAGTACGTCCTCGCAAAAGGAGGCTACCGCTGACCAGGCCTCCTCGCTCCCCAGCATGGCGTCGACCACGCCGGGAAGCGAGAGGTCCGGTCCGACCACCGCGGTCAGACCACGGCGCAGCTCGGACCATGCCGGGCAACCTAACCTAACCTAACCTAACCTAACCTAACCCAGTACACTGCCATACGCGGTCGCAACAACATCAGCTCCACGTGAAAAATTCGTGAAAATCGCAATTTTTGAGCTGCGCGTTTTTAATAGTTACAGTGCAGTTAGTTAGTGTCTGATTCACCAGGATTCATGTGGGCAACGTCATAAGTCACCAGGATCGGCTGCAGCAGGTCATCAACTTTGAGGATCTATCTACACCCAGAGGTCAGTGTTTCCTAAAAACCGTGTAAATTGTTGGCGAGGCGCCGTAATTCCCCGTTTAACGACACCAAGATCGCTAAAATCTGATCACCGGCAGCGAAGTTATTAGGCATCCAAATCTGCCAAAATAACCTTAAAAACACGTGTTTCTAACCTCAAACCTCCACAATATCGCAAAATACACACGTGGGAATTCGTCACAGCAGACAGATCGGACCTACCTGAAGCCTTCGAAGCCGACCCGAGGACTTTGCCTTGCAGTGCTGAGAACCACATCTCAAGTCGTCTGGTAACCTCTAGGGAACTCTTCATCCCGCAGTCCTAGAACACCCGTGTTTGGGTTCGCCTTAACCGGGTAACAAGGGCCTTCCTCCAACCCCTCCATATCAACCCTTTCCGTAAACTCCCCCTCCCCACCCCACCCTCAACGACAACCCCCCCAACCCTCCGTGGAATCCAGGGATCTCCGTTACCCTTTGACGTAGAGTACTCGTGTTTAGGCTCTTCCGAATCGGGAAATCCAGTCCTCCTCCCTCCCCTTCTTAAAACAACCCACCCGTTAACCCCTTTACCCTCTCACCCTTACAAACCCCTCCCCCCTCCACGTATCCTGTTTCCATAAATAAGCACCACACGAAACCAACCCCCCCCTCCCCCCTCTTGGTTACCTCACCCCCCCGAAGCCTATCTCTGCAACCGTTAGAGATAACCATATCGAGATTAGGCTCTTTCGATTCGGGAGAAAAAATTAAACCATCTGGCCCTGGCAGAATTGCGAGGCGAAGCATAGTGAAGGAGATTTCAGCCCCAGAATCTATCAGAATTGACCTGAGTCGCTGCACTGCAGCTTAACAGAAGCAAAAGGCACATCCGTGTCTGTTGCGCAGCGGCGTGTACTCCGGACTACAACATAGACGCAGTCCATCAAGCGTCAGAACGCCACACCATCGCGTCCAGAACTTCGAGAAGACAGCATCATCGTCAGCTGTCGGAACTTATTTAGGGTGAGTCTATCACACACAAACAAAAAAAAAAAAAAAAAAAAAAGTGATTGTACCTAAATACAAATTAATACATAGTGTTACTTTTTAATTCTTAAATCCAAAGATGTCTTCCGTTCCTTCAATCCGTAAGTCAGCTGCGGAGGTCGCACCGAAGGCACGAACGTTGCGGACGAAAGTTCTTAAGAACGTAGCAAAATCCACTACGTCGGAGAGGCTTACCCAACAGTCCTCTCCACGGGATCTGCCTGAAGTGTCGAAGGCAGCGTCGGAACCAGCTGCCGTAGAGGGTAGCCTAGCGTCGTCAGTCGACAACCTGTCCCTGCCTGAGAAATGTGACGCAGCAGAGATTGCGGTGTCAAAAGTTATCAACTGGGAGCAACTGGGCATATCTCCACCACACCGCATCCTGTCAGACGAGGAAAGCTCGGTCGCATCGTCCATCACCGATCATCAGGCACGAAAAAGGGCCAGCCTTCTCTACAGCACACCAAGAAGAGGGACTGGCGTAGAAATGGACATGGCGACGAGAGAGGCCAACACTCTTCTACAAAACGGAAAGAGTGCGTTGGAGGCATCGGGAAATATGAAGAAGGAGTACAGGACGACTTGTCATGACAGCTTACAAGGGCTGTACGAGATCGTCCTGTCCCTGTCCGACTCTCGAGCAAGGCACAAGTACAACCTAGAGAAGGAGCGCTCTCGACACGCCCGAGAGCTTGTAAAAGTGGAGCGTTCCCACAGAGAAGAGGTGTTGAGTTACCACCAAAAACTCATCACCGAACTGTGCCTCGCTCGAAATGACATTTCCGGAACCCTGAAGGAGGCTAAAGATATCCGAAACTGGCTTGGGTATGAGACTGAACAGCCCTTCAGGGAAATAAGGGAAGCCAGGAAGTCTATCGAGTCATTGACATTGCTCGTTAAGACCGGGTACGAAAAAGGCAAGGACCTAGACGCGCCCGCAAACGGGGACCCAAAATGGGATACCGTAGTGGCGGGCCTAACAAAGCTTGGAAACCATGTAGCGAACGTATCAAACCAGCTGGATACGCTCCGCCAAGCAGTGGAAAAGATCCGGCAGGAGCTTCAAGCACCCGCGGAGCCCTTCGTTGCCCCTCTTCTACCTCCCGAGGCCTCATTGGAGCCAAAACTAGACAAACTGGCCGAAGACATAAAAAACACGATGAAAATGACGAGAGCCATACTAGAGAAGCCCGACATTCCTCCCCCCCAACAACTGCCACCGCTGGATTTAAAAAAACACCTCCAGCCTTTGTCAGAGAGACTGGACATTGTGTCTTCTGAATTAAGAGTACTGAGGGATAAGGAACCCCAGTTCCCGGCCCAAGCAGTACCGAGCCTAGACACGGAGTTCGCGGTGGAGGAAGTAAAGAGGACACTTGCTTCCATTGAAAAGGGAGTATCGGAGCTGAAGCAGCCTGAAATTATACAACAGGGCCCCAAAACCTTCGCCCAAGTTGCCAAAGCGCCAAAACGACCAAACCATACTCTCATAATCTCCTCAACAGATCCACAACACACGGGGGAAACTGTCATCGAAAGAATGAGGACAGCTCTTGACCTCAAAACCACCGGCGCAAGAGTCGACAAGGTGAGGAAAGCGCGCAACCAGAAGATCGTAGTGAGCTGCGCGAGCAAAGAAGACCTCAGCCTTGTAAAAAGTCGTGTCCAGACCACCAGTGGGCTACAAGTCCAGGAGCCCATGCCAAGCAACCCACTGATCGTCGTCAAAGGGGTTCTCTCTTCTTACACAAACGAAGAGATGGTGGATCTCCTCCAGGCCCAAAACAAACACCTTTGGAAAGATCTGGACCCGGCTGGCCTTGTTGTTAAATTGAGATTCCGAAGACGCGCGAGGAATCCCCATGAATGCCACCCGGTCTTCGAACTTTCCCCAGAGCTTTGGAAGCGGTTCACTCAGGCGGAAAAGGTACATCTGGGAATCCAGAGGTGTCCAGTAGAAGACCAGTCTCCTCTAGTGCAGTGCACCAAGTGCCTAGGCTACGGACACGGCAGAAATCTCTGCAAAGCAGAAAAAGAGAACTGTGGCTATTGTGGCGGTGCGCACACTGGGAGAGACTGTTCAGTCAGGGCAAACGGCGGCCCCCCTGCCTGCGTGAACTGCACCAAAGTAGGGAGAGAGGGAAAAGACACGGTTCATCCAGCGTTCAGCTCTGAATGTCAAGAAAGACAGAAATGGGACAACATAGCGAGGTCGCGTGTTTCCTATTGCTAAGGACAACGACAAGAACAATGTGTCAACCACCCAGCAAAGCACAAGACGACCGGCAGGTAGGCTAAAGTTTATCCAGGCCAATCTACAACGCTCCAAGCTTGCAACAGCAGAACTCCACCATGCGGCCGAAGAGATGGGAATCTCAATCGCACTTGTCCAAGAACCCTATGTTGGGAGAACAGGTGTGATGAAACAAAACCCCGGCACACAAGTCATCCAGTGCACTCTCAATCGGCAAAAACCAGTAAAGGCGGCAATCGTCGTGTTCGGAAACAACTTGGAGGTCATTCACGACCCCCAGATTGTAACCGAAAACGTTGCAGCCGTCCTACTGAAGGCGGGTCAGCTTAAGCTTGGAGTGATATCAGTCTACTTTGAGGGTGACCAAGATATAGACCCATACCTCGTCATAACCAAGCAGGCAACGACAAAGTTACGCACATCAAACATACTGGTGGGGGGAGACGTTAACGCATGGAGCCAGTGGTGGGGAAGCAACAGCGAAGACCACCGAGGGGCGGCGTACAATGCCTTCCTATCTGAACAAGACCTTCAGATACTGAACACGGGCCAGACTCCAACTTTCGAATGCTACAGGGGAGGCAGGCTGTACCAGAGCATAGTCGACGTTACCACATGCAGTGTGTCACTGTTAGGCAGAGTTGAGGATTGGCGTGTAGACAGGAATGTAACGACATCCGACCACAACGCGATAACATTCTCATTATGCCTAGAAAAAGCGTTAGAGCCTCTTAAACCAGTCTCTACACGCATATATAACACCAAAAAGGCAAAGTGGTCGGACTTTAACACGCGCCTCAAGGCATACCTGTTAGAATACAACATCACACCCACCACAGTATCTGAAGTCTCGGACCCTGAAAAACTGGATGCTTTGGTCTCAAAATACGTCGACCTAATACACCGCTCGGCCAAAAAATCGATACCGAAACTGGGAAATAAGAAAACTGTCTCGAGACCGCCATGGTGGACCGATTCTCTTGAACAGTTAAAACAAGCAACACTGACCAAGAAAAGGAGAATCAGGAATGCGGCCCCTAGTCGAAGGAACCTGGTCATTGACGAGTACGCAAAGGCCAAACTAGAGTACCAAACTAGAGCAGTGGAAGCAGCAACTGAAAATTGGGAGGAGTTCTGTTCCACACAGGACCGGGAAAGTATGTGGGATGGCATTTATAGGGTCTTAAGAAAGACGGCCAGAAGACAGGAAGATACGCTCCTGAGAAACACCGCAGGCGAAACATTAAGCCCAGAGCAATCAGCGAATCTTCTGGCAAAAACTTTCTACCCGGACGACTCTGTGGACGCCGAACAACAACACCACGCGTCGGTCCGGAGACTTACGGAGAAATGTACCCCTAATGAAACCCAGAGCCTGTCGGCCGACGATCCACCATTTACGCCCGCGGAGTTGGAAATGGTCCTTCAGCGACAAAACCCAAAGAAAGCTCCAGGACCCGATGGTTTGACGGCTGATATTTGCACAGCTGCTATAAATTGCAACAGGGAGGTGTTTCTGGCGCTAGCCAACAAGTGCCTGTCGTTACAGCACTTCCCAAGGCAATGGAAAATAGCTCACGTGTGCATACTCCGTAAGCCGGGCAAGGACGACTACACCCACCCAAAGTCATACAGACCAATTGGACTACTCTCGGTCTTGGGCAAAATCGTCGAGAAGCTCTTCGTGGGCAGACTGCAGCATCACTTCCTCCCGACACTAAACACACACCAATACGGGTTCATGCCGCAGCGAGGAACCGAGGACGCCCTCTATGTCCTAATGGAGCACATACGAGCAGAAGTAAAAGCCAAAAAGGTAGTGCTTTTAGTATCACTGGACATAGAGGGGGCCTTCGACAACGCGTGGTGGCCTGCTCTCAAAATGCAAATGCTACACAAAAAATGCCCCAAGAACCTCTTCGCTCTCGTATCTTCATACCTGGAGGACCGGTACATCAGGGTCAACTACGCCAGAGCGACTAGCGAGAAGGGTACCACAAAAGGATGCGTCCAGGGCTCAATAGCCGGTCCGACGTTTTGGAACCTTATCTTAGACTCGCTCTTGGAAGAATTGACGACGATGGGAGTATATTGTCAAGCGTTCGCGGATGATGTAGTCCTCATTTTTTCGTCTCACGAGGTCAGCTCCCTGCAGCAGTCAGCTCAAAGAACGCTGCAGACAGTTTCAGACTGGGGTGAACGAAACAAGCTTCGCTTCGCCGCTCATAAGACCAACGCAATGGTGATTACGAAGAAGCTCAAGTACGACACCCCCGTAATTCACATGTCTGGCATTCGGCTGAATCTTGTCGAGGAGATCAAGCTGTTGGGACTCATCATAGACCATAAACTCACCTTTAATGCGCACGTGACTGCAACATGCAAAAAAGCCGCAGACATCTACAAACAACTAGCGTGCGCGGCAAGGGTGACATGGGGCCTGAACAGCGAGATAATCAGGACTATATATGTGTCGGTGATAGAGCCAATCGTGCTGTATGCAGCGAGTGCGTGGGCCCCGGCAGCAGAGAAACTGATGACGAGAAATCAGTTAGACTCGCTGCAAAGAGGCTTTACGCAGAAGATCTGCAAAGCGTACCGCACGGTGTCTCTGACATCGGCTCTCATCCTGTCGGGCCAACTGCCCCTAGACCTCCGGGCCACTGAAGCATCTACCCTATTCAAGGTCAAAAAGGGTCATTCCCAAGAGTACCTACCACCGGGAAGAGAGGTCGAGCGCAAGGCCGGGCCCCTACAGATCCCCCATCCATCGCGGCTCATAATAACTGAGTATGAGTGCCTCGAGAATATGGATCCTGAAACCCTGAATGACCGCCGAGTAACCGGACCCCATATTTACACCGACGGCAGCA
The DNA here is from genome assembly GCA_941918905.2 of Xestia sexstrigata. Taxonomy (NCBI): domain Eukaryota; kingdom Metazoa; phylum Arthropoda; class Insecta; order Lepidoptera; family Noctuidae; genus Xestia; species Xestia sexstrigata. The sequence goes on from OW799204.2 coordinate 53,969, forward strand.
AAATAGAGGGCAAAGTCGGTGCGGCCTTTACTTGGTGGAACGAAGGCAGGGAATCCAAGTACTCAACCTTCCGCCTTGAGCCGCACAACACTGTCTTTCAGTCGGAAATGTACGCATTATATAGAGCAGTCAAAACGGTGAGAACGTCTAGGATGGCCTCCGCTAACATACTAAGCGACTCAAGATCTTCGCTTGATTTGTTGAGAAGCCCGTCTGTCACTCACCCGTTGGCCCTTGGTATAAAAAGGCTAGTACGTGAAATCCGAGAGGAGGGCAGAGATGTGAGGCTGTTTTGGTTGAGAGCACACGTGGGTACTCCTGGGAACGAGAGAGCGGACGAGTTAGCAAAGAAAGCGGCTCTTACAAAGAAAACAGCCCCCGACTACGACAAGGTACCAATTTCCTTCATCAAGAGACAGATTCGCGAGGAAACTGTAAAGAAATGGCAGCAGCGGTACGAATCTTCCAGCACAGGCTCGGTCACTAAAGTGTTTTTCCCCACCGTTATGGCGGCAAGGAAGATCCTTAAAGGTATGGCACTGTCACCTACCCATGTCCAAATTTTGACCGGTCACGGAGGATTCGGGGCCTATCTCCATCGCTTCCACCTTAAAGACAGTCCCTCATGCGTCTGCGATCCCAATTGTGAAGAGACAGTATGGCACGTGCTTACTGAGTGCCCAAGATTTGGTCGTGAGCGAATGGACCTAGAAACTGAAATCCAGATTTCAGTTATTCAGTCCACACTCCATTCCATCATGGATAACAAGGCCACCAGAACACCATTCTTGGAATTCGCGAGCAGGATCGTGCAAGTCGTAGCAAAGGCCAATGGATCAACACAGTTCACCCCACACACACACAATCCTACACCCACGCCCACACACAACCCTACACACACACCCGCACATAACCCTACACCCCCACCCTCACCCACTCCCATACGAACACATCACACCGTGAGCCCAGCCGCAACCACGGGCACGCCCAGCCTCAGCATTTCCCAGCCGAGCCCTCGCACCTTGGCTTTACGCCAGTTACTTACATGCGGGGAGAGTGGGCAACCTGGCGTCAGAATCCGTGGTGTGGCTCTCTTTATGAACAAGAACGCCGAGAGACTCGGAATAAGCTTCTGCCGCGTGGAAAGGGGAAACAGCGTCGCCATTTCGCCGGGCCTAGCAGCGCTGATCAACGGAAGCACCTCAAAAGCGAGCATGAAACGCACGAAGTTCAACGCGTTGCCCAAAGCGGAAGTTGCCGAACACCGATACCGTGTAGTGCGATCACAAAACAAGACGATCGTACTATTCGAGTGGCGTGAGGAAACTCCGTTTGCACAAGCATGCTCCCTGCTCACCGAAATCGGAGAGGCCGGCCGGTACGCGAGCGGATGCCCTCGAATAATCAGCGTGGACGCAATGGCTATTGGCTACGATAGGGGGAGAGTGGCCGATCGGTACGGATGCATCAAAGCCTCACAAGACCATGAGGTGGTAGTGTACGAGGACAGAGGGGAAGACTTAAGCTTCCTAAAAGCACCTCGTAACGATGCCGATAAGACCGCGACCGACCACCAGGAGTCTTCCAAGTCGGCCCCAACAACGCCTTGCGGCTCAGAGCGACTACAGCAGAAGCTTGCTGCGGAAAAAGCCGCTTCAGACAAGAAAAGTGACAGTTCAAGAGAAAAGGCCAAGTCCGTGAGTCAAATAAAAAACATCTCCAACCTCCTCAGTAGGCTACTAGGTGTCAACAGCGCGAAGCCAGGAAACCCCCATCAAAACAGCCAGGCGGCCGCATTACGTGAGTTCACAAGGGTTACCCCGAAACCTCCTAAAGAGCAGCGACTAGCTCCAACTAGGGCCGACAAAGGAGAAGTCAGCCCGCCGAAACTCAAGACGGCAACGGAGCCTGCAGACCACATAGCGAACGCCTTTCTCGAGTTTCAAGCCATTACTAAAGCAACAAAAGCAGTCAGTCTCATGACTTGCCAGAAAATAATGCAGTCATACCAGCTGGAGATTGAAGGTCTGCTTAAAGTGAGACTCGAAGAGGCCGAAGCAGCCATATACAACAACGTCACCTCCCTAGTCATCAAAGGAGAAATGACCGGCACATACATGGCTGCGTACAACGCCACACACGGCTTCGTGCCGTTAGACGAGTCAGCAACGTCACAGACTGGCCACATAACCTTCGTGACACCCGAAAGTGACCCAATAGTGGTGGTGGCCCGATGTACTAAAATTATGCTGGACGACAAGATCCTCGAACAGGCGGAAGCAATCTCGAGGAGCATAAGTCAAAGCGGAGGTTGGTCACTACCGAAAATAAAGTGGGTAAACGGCGTTCCAGGATGTGGCAAGACGACCTGGGTGGTAAATAACTTCGATAAGGATCACGACGTTATAGTCACTACCACAACTGAGGCCGCGAAAGATCTGCGGCAAAAGCTGGCGCACCAAATCGGTGAAGACAACAGAACCAAGGTGCGCACACTGGCCTCAATATTATCGAACGGGTTCAAAGGGCCACACAAATGCAGGCGCATTGTAGTGGACGAGGCTCTTATGAACCACTTTGGGGCCATAGTGATGGCTGTTCGATTGTCGGGAGCAACCGAAGTTGTCCTTATCGGCAATATTAACCAACTACCCTATCTGGACAGGGAAAACCTATTTCCCCTTACGTACGCCCGTCCGAACTCTGTGGCGACCATCAGCCAAGAGTTGTCCTGTACGCATCGAAACCCGATGGATGTCGCGTACGCACTAGCAGAAGTCTATCCTGGCATTTACTCGTCGAAGAACCAAGTCCACTCCCTGCAGCTGAAAAGGTTTACAGGCGCCGATATACAAAGCACCCTCTCCAACACACTGTTCCTGGTCCACACGCAGGAGGAGAAAAAGTCCCTCATTAACCAAGGATATGGTGTGGGTACGGGATCAAGCGTTCTGACCATCCACGAAGCTCAGGGACTAACATGCGAGACAGTCTTCATCCTGAAGACCAAGTCCAAAAACATCGTCATCCACAGCAGCGTCCCCCATGCGGTAGTGGCCGTATCAAGACACACAGCCAGCTGTGTGTACTACGCCGACAACGCAGACGATGCTATTGGACGATTTGTGAGACGAGCACAGGAAGCCTCAACAAACGATATCATCAACACCAACATGATGAAGGCTATGCGACATCGGGACATGAAGGTCGTCGAAGCGCTAATACGACTCCAAAGGCAATAACCGACTATGCTTTTGACACAGGGTGGACACCCCTTTTCTGACTCAGAGACAATATTTGACCTTGGAAAGCCAGCTGCAGCAGCCGTTCCACGGTGGGAAATCTGCAGCTGACGAGAAACCCAAAGACCATCCCTACCTTGCGTAATTTAGAAGTTGGTAACTAACATAATTATATTATTAAGAAAAGTCTGTAAAGGTGGTGAGGCACAGCTGGCAACATGAACCTTGTCATACTCACTTAAACGACCCGCTGATGGTGGCGTGTGTCTTGGATCGTTCAATTCCCTCAAATATGGTTGAGTAGGGCGGTGCCAATGCAGGCGTCAGCTTTCGTGAACGAACGCTGTCAGTAGAGTCCGGTCAGGTTCCGGTTGCCAGGTGTGCGTCAAACTTATTGTTGCATGTAAACCCTAGTACATAAGTATAATTTAACATCTATTGTGTAAATTGAATAAAAAAAAATATATTTATATATATATATTGACGATAATAATAAAATTAATTAAAAAAAAAATAAAAATTAAAAAAAAAAATAAAAAAAATAAAAAAAATTGTGTGATGGACTCATCAGTAGAAAGTAATTAGTTTTAAGTAGAAGTAAGTTGTACTCCGGAGTCACCACTTGTACGTGGAGCTCAGAGTCTCAAAGAAAAATGTATTTAAACAAGGGCACGGACGCTTATGTCTGTGGACATGACTGTAAGGCAGGAGGTGGTTTTAGCTGGTTGGAGCCCAGCACTACTCAGACTGGCTCGTCTGTGAGGCAGCTTGAGTGTCCGACCGGATTTCCCCTCCTGCCAAAAAAAAAAAAAAAAAAAAAAAAAAAAAAAAACCTAACCTAACCTAACCTAACCTAACCTAACCTAACCTAACCTAACCTAACCTAACCTAACCTAACCTAACCTAACCTAACCTTTTTTTTTTTTTTTTTTTTTTTGACGCTGGGAAAAAATGCATTACGCATACCCTCCCATCGGGGGACGGGAGGGGTATGTGGGACTCCCCGGGTGGACCCGGTATACCCACTAAAACGACCCAGCGCATTCCCGCTTCGTCCGAGTGGCGGGGGACTGGGAAACCGGCACAGCCTTTACTTCCAGTCCTCCACCGACGATTGCAAGGCAGACCCCTCACACCCTCACGGGTTTGGGGGGTCAGGAATGACCGACGAAGGTGACGGGTGCAATGCGGGCGAAGGCACCCCCGCGCCTGTCGCCCGCCCGTCACCATGAGGAGGGAGGGCTCGACGCCTTCTCCCCCTTCTTCGTCTGCGGAGCGGCGCAGCGAGAGGATCGTCCTCCCGCGCTTGCTCCGAGAGAGGGCGGTTTGGGGAGAAATACACCCCCACCATCGCTACCTCTCCCCACGCGGCGGCCACGTATCCCGGTCCCCTCTCTAAGAGCGAGAGGGGAGGGGAGTCTGTGGAAGACCGCGCCACCGACGCCACCAAGCATGCGATGCAGAGGATGCGATGTTCAACTGTGTCCATCAGTCGGACATCGCACCCTCCTCCGCAGCCGCCGCAGGAACGGCGGTGTTAGCGGCAGCAGCAGGCGCAGGCCCGCTCGGCGCCTGCGCTTTGCCACGCTTAGAGGGAGGAATACACTTCCTCCCCTTCATTACGTGGCCTGATCGGCGGCCACTGGCGGCACACACCGCACAGTGCGGCGTGGCGGCCTTGCAGGAGGCGGCTTTGTGGCCCTCCTTGCCGCAGCGGTAGCATGTGTCCGTCCTGTCTACCTTGGACGGACACAGAGGCCTGGTGTGGCCGATGCCGAAGCACCGGAAACACCGCAGAGGCTGGTCCTCGAGTGCCCGGACTGCGCCCGAGCTGAACCCGACTTGAAGCCGTCCTTTCGCAAGGACGGCTTTGGCAGCGGCGATTGGGCACTCGAGGCGGATGGTGCCCATACCACCGCGGCCGGGCCTTATGTCCCGGCCTTGGACCGCCGCGGCGCCACAGCCCCCTACCGCTGCGACCGCCGCCACCACCTCCTCCTTGGTGACGGAGTCATCTAGCTCCGTCACTTCAATGGCCGCCGACTTGACCGGTCGGGCCACCTTGGCTGAATCCGCGATGACCTCCTGCAGCTTGGCTGCAAAGAGGTCCGCATGGGCACTCCCTTCTGCCCCCGGGAACTCAAAGATTCGAGCCCCGGCTTGGGTCCGCCGGCAAGACACACTGCCGATCCCCAGTTGGGTAGGATCGGCATTAGCACGCGCCCGCACCAAAATGGACGCGTACGTCTCCCCTCGATCCGCAGCCTCCGCGGTGAGCGTCACCACGACGGCCGCGGTTTTTGGGGGGACTAGCTTTCCCTTTCCCCTCCCTTTCCCTTTCCCCTTCTCCTTTCCCTTGCCGGTCGTCTGCGACTGGCTGGGAGCGTTGGCGGCGGGGGCGACAGGGACGGCCGCCACCGACTTTTTGCCTTTTCCCTTCCCCTTACGGGCCACTTCCGTCCACTCGTTGGACGGGGTGGTTGAAGGGAGAAGGGCGTCTTCCACCTGGGAGGAGGACGGCCCCGGCTCGCACTGCCTCTTATCCGCCGCAAGCGGCGGTCGGGGGCGTGTCTCTGGCAAGAGCCGGTCCTCGATTCCTGCTAAGCAGGCTCTTGTGAAGGCCCTCTCCTCCATTACAACCTTGCGGATGATAACCTCAAGGTTGGAGGAGGGACCCTCTGCCACAGGGCTCGTCTCGGCTTGTTGTGGCCGGGCCGTGGCTTCAGCCAGCTTTTGATGAAGCTGGCTGACCTCCGACTGCAGGCGATCTATCTTCGCCTGCATTTGCCGGGTCTCGTCGGTGGCCTTCCGCCGGACAAGCTCCGCAACGACACCGCGCATGCTCGCGGCCCTGCTCTTGAGGGCCTTCTGAAAGGTCCCCTTTAGGTTGGAGGACTTAGAAGCGACCTCCACGATCTCCTCCTCGTCCTCCTCCGCCATTCTCTCCAGCTCGGCTAGAGAATGGTCCGCGTATAGAACGCGGGACGCACCATACCCGGACTTGGCCCGGGCGGCGTGCGCCCGCTTCTCTCTGGCAGCAACCCGCTCCTCCAGCTCTTGCTGGAGCTGCGCCCGCCGAGCCAGGTCCAACTGGCGTTGGGCGTCCGCGAGCCCAACGACATGAGTATCCGCGGCCGCCGTCGGCTTTTTAGCCTTCGAGGCCGTGGAGCCTTCGGACCCACCGCTCCGGTGGACCCGCTTCCGTGACCGAGAGTCGTCTGCGTCCGACACAGTGGTAAGTGAGTCGTTGTCAGACGACTCACTCGCCCCTCCGAAGAAGCTAGCCGCAGACGGCGCGCGGCTAGTCTCTGACGCTCGCGCGTCGTAGTGGCCCTGAGAAGGGCCTTTTGGTTGGCCCTGAGAAGGGCCTTTGGGTTGGCCCTGAGAAGGGCCTTTGGGTTGGCCCTGAGAAGGGCCTTTTGGTTTTAAAAAGCGCCCGCAGGCGTCCCGCGAGGGTTTGGGCATTCCGCAGGTTCGTAGTATAAAGGCAATTGATAAAGTAAGCTACGAGAGCACAGAGCACTTTAGCCAACCCAGTCTGCCACTCCGTTACGGTGGTCAGAACTGGGCTGTTTCCAGGGGACACGACGTGGACGTAAGCTCTGTGGGGGGTCCCCCAACCTAACCTAACCTAACCTAACCTAACCTAACCTAACCTTTTTTTTTTTTTTTTTTTTTTTTTTTTTTTTTTTTTTTTTTTTTGACGCTGGGAAAAAATGCATTACGCATACCCTCCCATCGGGGGACGGGAGGGGTATGTGGGACTCCCCGGGTGGACCCGGTATACCCACTAAAACGACCCAGCGCATTCCCGCTTCGTCCAAGTGGCGGGGGACTGGGAAACCGGCACAGCCTTCACTTCCAGTCCTCCGCCGACGATTGCAAGGCACACCCCTCACACCCTCACGGGTGTGGGGGGGTCGGGAATGACCGACGAAGGTGACGGGTGCAATGCGGGCGAAGGCACCCCCGCGCCTGTCGCCCGCCCGTCACCATGAGGAGGGAGGGCTCACGCCTTCTCCCCCTTCTTCGTCTGCGGAGCGGCGCAGCGAGAGGATCGTCCTCCCGCGCGCGCTCCGCCTCCTCCTTTTGCGAGAGTACGTCCTCGCAAAAGGAGGCTACCGCTGACCAGGCCTCCTCGCTCCCCAGCATGGCGTCGACCACGCCGGGAAGTGAGAGGTCCGGTCCGACCACCGCGGTCAGACCGCGGCGCAGCTCGGACCATGCCGGGCACACCTCGAGGGTGTGCTGCGCCGTGTCCTCTGCCGCGCCGCAGTCGTGGCACGCCGGGGTCTCCTCCCTCCCGATCCGGTGCAGGTGCGATCCGAAGCAGCCGTGCCCGGACAACACCTGCACCAGACGGAAAGAGAGGAAACCGTGGGACCGCTCGAGCCAGCCCTTCAGGACCGGACCAAGCGCGTCCAACGTCCGGCGGCCAAAGGCGGCGTTGGCGAGGTCCTCCGTCCAATGGAGGACGATGGTGTCCTTCGCCTCCTGCCGCACGGCCTCCCGCTCTTCGGCGATGGGGCGCTCCCCGAGCGCCTTCCGGCGCGCCGTCCACTCGTACACTCTGGCGAGCACCCATGCCTCCAACTCCCAAGGAGGGGTGCCGGCCAGAGCGCACGCCGCCGAAAAGCCCACCGAGCGGTAAGCCCTCGCCACCCGCTGTGCAATGGCCCGCTGGGGCCTGCGGATGGCGGTCGCATTCTCCCTTCTATGGAGGGAGTCCGCCCAGATGGGCGCCCCGTAAAGGGCCATGCTCCGAAAGATGCTGGCATAGAGGCGCCGGCATTTCGCCTTGGGCCCCCCCAGGTTTGGGAGGAGCCACGAGAGGGCGTCCGCGGCCTTCAACAGGCGCGTCGACAGTCCGCTGAAGTGCGGGCCGAAGCGCCACCTGTCGTCCAGCACCAGCCCCAGATATTTCATCTGGGGCTGGACCCCTATACGGACGCCCTCTACGACGATGTGGGCGTCGGAAGGGCAGCGCTGCCGGAACCTAACCTAACCTAACCTAACCTAACCTAACCTTATTATTTTTTTTTTTTTTTTTGACGCTGGGAAAAAATGCATTACGCATACCCTCCCATCGGGGGACGGGAGGGGTATGTGGGACTCCCCGGGTGGACCCGGTATACCCACTAAAACGACCCAGCGCATTCCCGCTTCGTCCAAGTGGCGGGGGACTGGGAAACCGGCACAGCCTTCACTTCCAGTCCTCCGCCGACGATTGCAAGGCAGACCCCTCACACCCTCACGGGTGTGGGGGGGTCGGGAATGACCGACGAAGGTGACGGGTGCAATGCGGGCGAAGGCACCCCCGCGCCTGTCGCCCGCCCGTCACCATGAGGAGGGAGGGCTCGACGCCTTCTCCCCCTTCTTCGTCTGCGGAGCGGCGCAGCGAGAGGATCATCCTCCCGCGCGCGTTCCGCCTCCTCCTTTTGCGAAAGTACGTCCTCGCAAAAGGAGGCTACCGCTGACCAGGCCTCCTCGCTCCCCAGCATGGCGTCGACCACGCCGGGAAGCGAGAGGTCCGGTCCGACCACCGCGGTCAGATTGCGGCGCAGCTCGGACCACGCCGGGCACACCTCGAGGGTGTGCTGCGCCGTGTCCTCTGCCGCGCCGCAGTCGTGGCACGCCGGGGTCTCCTCCCTCCCGATCCGGTGCAGGTGCGATCCGAAGCAGCCGTGCCCGGACAACACCTGCACCAGACGGAAAGAGAGGAAACCGTGGGACCGCTCGAGCCAGCCCCTCAGGACCGGACCGAGCGCGTCCAACGTCCGGCGGCCAAAGGCGGCGTTGGCGAGGTCCTCCGTCCAATGGAGGACGATGGCGTCCTTCGCCTCCTGCCGCACGGCCTCCCGCTCTTCGGCGACGGGGCGCTCCCCGAGCGCCTTCCGGTGCGCCGTCCACTCGTACACTCTGGCGAGCACCCATGCCTCCAACTCCCAAGGAGGGGTGCCGGCCAGATCGCACGCCGCCGAAAAGCCCACCGAGCGGTAAGCCCTCGCAACCCGCTGTGCAATGGCCCGCTGGGGCCTGCGGATGGCGGTCGCATTCTCCCTCCTATGGAGGGAGTCCGCCCAGATGGGCGCCCCGTAAAGGGCCATGCTCCGCAAGATGCTGGCATAGAGGCGCCGGCATTTCGCCTTGGGCCCCCCCAGGTTTGGGAGGAGCCACGAGAGGGCGTCCGCGGCCTTCAACAGGCGCGTCGACAGTCCGCTGAAGTGCGGGCCGAAGCGCCACCTGTCGTCCAGCACCAGCCCCAGATATTTCATCTGGGGCTGGACCCCTATACGGACGCCCTCCACGACGATGTGGGCGTCGGGAGGGCAGCGCTGCCGGGGACCGCGAAAGTACACGGCCTCCGTCTTGTGCAGCGCCACCTTCAATCCCAGGCGGCGGATCCTCTCTGCCACCAAGGATCTGCCAGCCGAGGCCAGACAGGCCGCATCCCCGAAGTTCCTCCCCCGGGCAGTGAGGAGAGTGTCGTCCGCGTAGCAGATGACACTCGTGCCCGGGAGGAGGGCTCCCCGCAAGAGCCAGTTAAACCCGATGTTCCACAAGGGGGGGCCAAGCACCGACCCCTGTGGAACACCGGACTCTGCCCCGTAGCGCCTCACGGTGGCCGTTTTGTCCACGAAGAGGACCTCTCGGTCCTCCAAGTAGCTGGCCAGGAGATCCCGCAGATATTGGGGCACTCCGTGATACCGGAGCGCCTCCAAAATCGTCGAGTGGGGGACGGAGTTGAAGGCGTTCGCAATGTCGAATGACACCGCCAGCACTCCGTCCCCCGCATCCACCGCCTCCTTTACCTGGCCCTTCAGTAGGGCCAGCGCGTCGATCGTCGAACGCCCACGACGGAATCCGTATTGGGCGTCCGACAGGTTCGGCCCTACCCCCCGCAAATGGCTGTCCAGCCTCCCGGCGACAATCCCCTCGAACAATTTACCGACCTCATCGAGCAGAACGATGGGCCGGTATGCCGAGGGGGAGTCCACCGGGCGTCCCTCTTTTCGGAGGAGGCGGGCGGAGGGGTCTGTCGGACTTTAACCGACTAAAAACCACCCCGGTGTTCCATTCCCACACTTGCACCGGAGATCATGGGAACTAGTGCGCCTTCCACGATCCCCGGCTAGTGCTGGCCCGCCTCTGCGGGCCACCTCATGTCTGCGGGGGGAGCGAGGTGTACTCCCCCCGCAACGCCAATAGGGGCGCGCGCGGAACACTACGCGCCACCGCCTCGGGTCCAGTTATTCGGCGGGGCAGCGGACGTCCCCAAGTCCGCCGTCCCTCTGAACCCGTTTAGGGGGGCCGGAAGAGGGCGTTGTCTGCCCTCCGCCGACGCCCGGCGCGTCTGCTGCGGGTCGGGAGAGCGGTCTCAACCTCCCTCAACCTCTCCGCAGCCTCCTTCTGTGAGATGACCGTTTCACAGAAGGAGATCACCGCATCCCACGACTCTGCGCTCCCGACCATCGCGCGAGCGACGGCCGGCAGCGACAGGTCGGCTCCCACTTCTGTCACGAGGGCACGGCGCGGCTCCTCCCATGCGGCACACTCTGCCAGCGTATGCCGCGCCGTGTCCTCCAGACAATGGACGCAGTGATGACACCGGGCGTCCGGCTCCCTGTTTATGCGACACAGGTACTTCCCGAAGCAACCGTGCCCCGAGAATACCTGCGTCGCCCGAAACGACAGGGAGCCATGCCTTCTCTCGAGCCATTCCTCGAGCACCGGTCGGATCGCCTCGATGGTAGCGAGGCCGGCGGTAGGGCGCGAAAGCCTCTCCCGCCACTCCGCCACCATGACCCCGCGGAGCTGAGACCGACGCAGGTCGATCTCTCGCTGCATCGGTCCACCTCCCCGCGTCCGCACCTCCTCGCGCCACCGGTACAGTGACGCGAGGACTCTCGCCTCTAGGTCCCAAGGTGGCGACCCGGCCAGTGCACAAGCCGCCTCGTAGGAGACCGTGCGATACCCCCTGACAGACCTGACGGCCATCGCCCTCTGCGGCTTTCGCAGGATCGCGATGCTGCCGGCCGTCAGGTCAGAGGCCCACACCGGGGCCCCGTACAGGGCCATGGATCGTAAGACCCCCAGGTACAATCTCCTACAGGCGGTGCTCGGGCCCCCCAGATTGGGAAGCAGCGTTGCGAGCACGCCCGCTGCGCCCATCAACTTGGGCGCCAGCCGCTGGAAGTGTGGGCCGAAGCTCCAACGGCTGTCGAGCACCAATCCTAGATACTTCATGGTGGACTCGACAGCGATTAGAGTCCCCCCGACCACAATATGTGATCCCGGTGGCGGCGCCCGCCGGGGGCCGTGAAAGACCACGGCCTCCGATTTGTTGAGGGCCACCTCCAGGCCCAGGCGCCGTATGCGGCCCACAACCTGTGAGACCGCTGAGGTCGCCAGCAACGCTGCCTCCCTGTACGAGCTCCCCCGGGCCGTGACCAGTGTGTCGTCCGCGTAACACACCAGGGTTACTCCCGGTTGGAGCTCGCCTCTCAGCACCCAGTCGTACCCGATGTTCCACAGGGGTGGGCCAACGACCGAACCCTGTGGAACACCGCACGACATGGCGCGCCGGCCTCCGCCGTCGCGTCCCCTGTAGGTGACACACCTTTCCGCCAAATAAGCCCCAACGATGCGGCGGAGGTACGGGGGCACCCTGTGATAACACAGCGCCTCCCGAATGCAGCTCCAGGGCAGGGTGTTGAAAGCGTTGGAGATGTCCAAGGACACCGCCAACATCACCCCGCCCCGGGACACCGCTTCCTCCGCCAGGACTCTTACCCGCATTATGGCGTCCACAGTGGAGCGCCCATGCCGAAAGCCAAACTGGCTATCGTCCAGATCCGGCCCCTCTCTGTACAAGTGGCCGGCGAGGCGGGCAGCAATAATCCGCTCGAAAAGCTTACCCACCTCGTCCAGCAGCACTATGGGCCGGTATGCGGATGGCGAGTCCGCTGGGCGCCCCGCCTTCTTGAGCAGGACCAGACGACCCTTTTTCCACTCACTAGGGAATTGGCCCCGCTCAAGACACGCTGAGTAGAGTCCTCTCAGCTGGGGCTCTAGCTCTTTCAGAGCGAGGGCAAGCGCGACGCCAGGAACTCCGTCGGGTCCCGGGGCAACGGTTTTGGCCCGAAGCCGCGTTATTGCCGCCCTCATCTCTGCTTGTGTCACCTCTGGGACGCTGACGTCTTCCTCGTCCGTTGGCTCCGTGGCAGTGGGCAAAGCCATCGGCGGCGGTACATGCTCCTCTCTAGCAGGGAAGAGCGTTGCGACCACTTCCTCCAGCAGCTGAGGCTGCAGACTCTCAGTGAGTGGAGGCGCCCAGGCACGAAGTTTCCCTCGGACCGCACGATAAGGGCGCCCCCACGGATTCACGTCAAGTGTCGACAACATCTCCTCCCTGGCTCGAGTCCTAGCCTCGCCGACGGCCAGCCACAGGGCCTCCTTGGCCGCGCGGTACACCTCATACAGCGCGGCCTCTTCCTCCGGAACCCGACGACGTCTCCTCCGGTATCGGGTGTACTGGCGTCTCACCTCCACGCACGTCACGCGCAACTGCGCGATGACGTCGGACCACCAGTACAGCTGGCGCCTTGTGGGTTGGGTGACGCGGGGCATAGACGCATCACAAATTTGCATCATCGCCCCGCGAAACCACTGCGCCTCCGCTTCGACGTCGACGGGTTCGTTCGTCTTCGACTCCCGGACCCAGGCCTGGAGTATTGCGGCCTCCTCGAGAAGCTCCCTGTCGATACGCTTGTACGACCAGCGAGGACCATCCATTTGCGGGGCCGACGGGCGACCGCCGCCCGCAGTCTGGGTGGAGACGTCAAATCGAATATATCGATGGTCCGACAGCGTCTCCACCTCTACGGCAACTCGCCAGTCGCGCACACGGCTCGCAACAGCGGAGCTTGCGAACGACACGTCCACTATGGACCCGCCCCGCTGCCGCACGCACGTGTACACCGAGCCCCGATTCAGGACGGTCAGGCCGGTCTCGACCGCCCACTCCTCCAACACCTCACCCCTGGGATCGGTGATCGGGGATCCCCATGCCGCAGACTTGGCATTGAGATCCCCGAGCAACAGCACCGGGCGAGGATGGAACCGGCTCACGACGGCACCTAGCTCGACAAGGAACTCCTCAAAGTCAGCGAGACTCTTGTTGGGGGAGAAATACGCCCCAATTGTGACTATGCCGTCCATGAGGGCAGCCACCCAACCGTGTCCTCGGGACGGACTGTCAAGAGTCCCGCCAATGATGGCCACCAAGCCATCCAGGTCCCCTGCCCAGTTATCACGGGGAGGGACAAAATACGGCTCGGCGACCACGGCCACGTTGATCAACCACTCCGCCATGCTCTGGAGCAATAGATCCTGAGCTCTGGCGGCGTGGTTAATGTTCGCCTGGAGGAAACGGAACTGTGCCATTAATGACATTCCATTTCCTCGGCTCCTCCTTCCCTGGGTCGGGAGTCGGGCTGTGGGAGAGGCGCAGGTTCTCCGACAGCTCTGGACCTCCTATTTTTAGACTTGGGTGCCTTGCAGGCCTTCCCGCCAAGTCTGTGCTCCGAGTGTTTCCCTGCAGCTGCGCAAAGGCTACAGTTTGGCGCTCCGGAGCACTGGGCCGCCTTGTGGCCAGGTCGACCGCAGCGGAAACATAGATCGCTGCGGTCGACTTGTGCAGTGCATTGTGCCTTGACATGCCCCTTTTCCAGGCACCGGAAGCAGTGCAATGCCCGCCTTGGCAGGAGTTTGACCCTGGCAGACACCCAGCCTACCAGCAGTCGCCCGCCATCTGCAACCTTGTTGGCCGCCGCGACCGGGCACCGCACCCAAACAGTGCCCAGCCCATCCGTGCCGCTGCGAATTTCGCCTGCCACCACGCTGTCTGTCGGACACCCACCGTTTTGGGCCATGGCCGCCACTACTTCCTCTGGGGTTACAGAGTCGTCCAGGCCTTCCACGCGCAATTCAGCCGTGACCATGGGCCTGGACACTCGGGCGTCCTCTGGCTTGAGGACTTCCCGGAGTTTAGCGGCCAACTTGTCCGCCCTCTCCTGCCTTCCGGCACCCGACACCTGAAGCATCTTGGCACCCGTGGCTGCGGTCCTGAAGACAAAACCGGCCGGGGTCGCCAGGACCGACTTGTAGGTCACTCCCCTGCTTACGGCTTCGGGCTGCAGTGTAATAACTACAGCCTCAGAGCGTGGGGTAGTGACCCTAGCTTGCCTCGTGCCCTCCGGTTGAGTCGGCACCTGGGGCGGTGTCGCCTGCGGTGCGCTCTTTTTGCGCCCCCTCTTCACCACCGTCGTCCAGGCCTCCTGGGTGGGAGGTGCGGTCGCCGGTAGCGCGGCCTCTTGGGAGGTAGGAGGCGCGGTCGCACCCGCCGCCGCCTTCTTCTTCTTCTTCTTTTTGCGGCGGCCCTCTTCACCCACCGTCACATGGGTAGAAGAAGCAGCCACCGAGGTCTGTGACGTCAGAACGAGGGGTGCGGACGCAACCTGTGTTCCGGGCCCCGGTACTGGCTTTTTTGCCCCCTCCGCAGTTTTCTGCGTGACCTGCGCGGGGTTTGTCCTCGCAGGCTCTTCTATCCTCCGCCTGTCTGCCGCAAGCGGGGGCCGGAGGATCTCAGCTGGGGGCAGTCGAGACTCGATTTCCTCCAGGCGGGCACTCACCATGCCCCCACACTGCACCATGCAGATTCTCGCCACCCTCTCTACGTCGTAGTCCGACAAACTACGAGTTGGTGGCACTGCAGGTGCAGGAGCTGACGAGGGAGCCACCTGCTGCTGTCCCACATTTCCCAGAGCGGCAAACTGCCGCTTGAGGTCCTCCAGCAACCTAACCTAACCTAACCTAACCTAGCTTTCCTCTCGGTTTCAGGAGATTTGGGGCTGAAAATTTTCAGATCCCTGAAACTGCTTTCAAAACATAGAACGGGTCAAACTGAAACAAATAAGCCCAAACTCGGGGTTTCTGCGGCGCATGCAACCGGAGATATCGCAGGCAAAAAAAAAAAAAAAAAAAAAAAAAAAAAAAAAAGTGACTTTGACGTTTACGGCGGCCATTTTGGAAAACTTTAAACACTCATATCTCCGGAACGGTGGGTCGTAGAGGGCCAGGGTTTCCTGGGTTGACTTTGGTCAGATACCAGCTACTTGGAGAAATCCGTTTCAGACGTTTTCAGGGAAAAATTTTTTCAGCGCTGAAAATCCGCGCATCGGGTAGAGCTCGTCGAGCACGCCCATTTAAGCCCAAGCGCGGGACTATTCGGCCTTGGCATTCGGGAGATACAGCTAAATATCCTTTTTCTGGCGGCCATCTTGCCGAATATCCCAAAATTTCGAATAGCTGTATCTCTGGAACCCCTTGAGCTACGGGACCGTGCTTGGTGCCGTTTTTGGGAGCTCGGAGAGATCTATCTGTTGGTTTTAATAAATTGACTCTACATAGAGAATAAAAAAAAAAAAAAAAAAAAAAACCGCCAAATGCCGGGAATTGGAGACCCTGGAACGGTTTTTTCTTTGGGAACGAGTCCTTAGTGCCCAAAACTGCAAAATATATAGGAACTCTACTAGATTATTCTGGTAGAGACTGACTCTACATAGAGACAAAAGTTATTTTTAACTTATTAATTTCATATTTATAATAGGGTGTCTCACGAAGGCTTTATTGAGCCTGACTGTAACTTCCGCTTCTTTGCGACTCGACTGGCACTTGTTGTTAGTTTTCTTGTGACTGTTTTGTTTATACTTTTATTTTATATAGATTGCACACACTTTTTACACTGCGTGCAGACCACGGCAACTTTTTTGCATCCACTATTGTGTTTTCGTATTCACCTGACGCATTCCTCCGACAATGTTCGCCACACCACCAGGGAAGATTGTTGAGGGAAGGGAGAAACAAAAATCCCCGCCAAAAACTCAGATGCTCTCACCTGGCGCTAGACACGGCGTCGGAAAACAATTCTCTCCGCCAAAGTCGCAAGCGACCTCATCTAGCGTTAGGCAGAGCATTGAAAAGTTGGAGGCCGCGGAAACAGAATCACAAAACCTGACGCCATCCACAAGCAAAAGTGAAACTCAGATACTCCCCAGACAGGTTCTCACTATGCGCTTGGCTGAAAAACAGGCCCCACCTAAACAGGTGATGTCGAACCGCCTAGCGGAGGCTAAAGCAAGCATGATGAAGGCGAGATTGAATATAAATAACTCGCGTAATTTCAGCCGGGAACTAAAGGCGAATGCCTTGGAAGCTCTAGAAAAACTCTATCAGCTAGTAAAAGACGCTGACTTAGAGATAAAATACCTTAAAAAGGCAGGAAAATCGACGATAGATCCAAGTACACCAGGGGAAGAAACGCAAGATGAAATCACACACCCCAAGGACACAACAAAACCCGGGAAACACACCCAGGGAGAAAGCAAGGAAGATAAGAGACGTGTCATAGAATACTTGGAAAGGCAAAGTCAGTTATTGGAGGAAAACAGCAAGAAGATAGAAGAACTGAAGGAAAAGATAGAGCAACAAACACAAATAATAACTTGCAAAACATACGCTGAAGTAACGACGAACCGCCCCACGCAGCATTCCCCTCTAAAAAATGCATTACACACCGTAGTCATAACCTCACAGGACGAGGGCGACACAGGGGATGAAGTATTAACGAAAGTGAGAGAGGCGATAGACGCGAAAGAGGGCTGGGTCACAATAGATAGAACTAGGAAAGGAAAAGATAGGAAGGTCATTATGAGCTGCAGATCCGAAGGAGATAGGCAAAAGGTGAAACAGAAGTTAGAAAGTGCGGGCAAAAATCTCGTCGTGGAAGAGGTGAAGAATAAAGACCCTCTCCTGATGCTAAGGGATATCCTCTCAGTAAATACTGATGAGGATATTCTCAAGGCATTCCGGAATCAAAACCGAGGGTTACTCCACGACATTAATGGCTCAGACGACAGGCTTGAAATAAAATATAAGCGTAAAGCTAGAAACCCGCACACCAGACATGTCGTCATCAGCACCTCCCCCACGATATGGAGGAGAGCGATTGAAGCTGGTGCGGTATATATCGATCTGCAGCGCATTCGTGTAGTCGACCAGTCACCACTGGTACAGTGTGCACGCTGCTTGGGTTATGGACACAGCAAAAAATTCTGCTCAGAAACAGCCGATCTCTGCAGCCACTGCGGTGGACCCCACATTAGGATGGAGTGCAGCGAGTGGCGGGTGGGAAGCGAACCCTCATGCCTAAATTGTATAGCCGCTAAGCACGAATACAGTGATCATAACGCCTTCAGCGCAGAGTGCCCAATTCGAAAGAAAAGAGATGCCATAGCAAGAATGTCTGTAGCGTACTGCTAAGGGCAGCCAAAACGACAACTCCAGATACCCGGTGCTCCAAAGCAATTTACAGCGCAAAAAACTCGCTACGGAAGAGATGCTAGTTGAGGCGGTGAAAAGGAAAGCAGCAATAGCGCTATTACAGGAGCCATATGTGGGTGGGTCTGGTCATATGAGGGTATATCGCGGGGTTAAAATCTTCCAAAATACTGGGTCAGGCACGGTCAAGGCTGCGATCGCAGTCTTTGACCCAAACATGGACATAACACAATATCCCGAACTCACCACAGACAATATCGTTGTGGTGAGTGTAGCCACGAAATTATGGAAACTCACATTGGTATCTTGCTACTTCGAACCAGACCTACCCATTGGACCATACCTGGAGCACATCACCAAAATCTTCAAAGTAATCAAAGCCGAAAGAGTAATAATTGGAGGCGACGTAAACGCTAAGAGCACCTGGTGGGGAAGCCAGCTGATCGATCACAGAGGGGATGAAGTGACGGGAGTGCTCCATGAATTGGACCTTCAAATACTCAACCGAGGGGAAATCCCGACTTTTGACACAATCCGAGGGAACAAGAGATACTCGAGCTATGTTGACGTGACGGCCTGCACTTCTGATCTGCTGGACCTGGTGGAAGACTGGACGGTGGTTGAAAACCTTACAAGTTCAGACCACAATGGAATTAGCTTCTGCGTTAGGCTGAAAAAGTCAAGTGGAGTAAGTGTCATCAGAACAACAAGGCTATACAATACCAAAAAAGCAAGATGGGATGAATTTCATGAGAAATTCAACCAGCTTAAAATTGATTATGGGCTCACAAATACCGAAATCAATAAAATCAAAACAATAGACGAATTAGATGCATTCATTGGAAAATACAATAAAGCTACTACCGAGTCATGTATTAAAGCCATCCCAAAAAAGAAAAATATTGAGACGCTTACCTTACCTTGGTGTACGGAGGAACTTGCGACGATGAAGCACGAAGACACCACCAGGAAACGCAGAATCAGAAACGCCGCACCGATACGAAGAGCCAAAGTCTACGAGGAGTACCGAAAACACAAAGAGGAGTATGAATTAGCAGCGAAGAAGGCCCAGATCGACAGCTGGAAGGAGTTCTGCAGTGTTCAAGACAAAGAATCCCTATGGGAGGGAATCTACAGGGTAATAGGGAGGACTGCGAAGAGGGAGGAAGACCTTCCATTGGTAGAAAACGGTAAGACATTGGACGCTAGGGGCTCAGTGAAGCTGTTGGCACTAACGTTTTACCCCGAGGACCTGGAAGAAAATGACAATCCAGTACACCAGGAGATACGGACTCTCGCACAGAAGGTGAACCAGGAACAGGAGGGAGATACACAAGACCCACCGTTCACCCAAACCGAACTTCTCACCGCTATAAATTCGTTCAATCCGAAAAAAGCTCCTGGTGCCGACGGGTTTACTTCGGACATATGCAGTCAGGTAATCGGAAACGAGCCAAGCCTTTTCCTGGGAATACTAAACAAGTGCCTCGAACTACATCACTTTCCACCAGTGTGGAAAAAAGCTACGGTCATAGTTCTCAAGAAACCAGGGAAAGACACTTACACGACCCCAAAAGCATATCGCCCTGTTGGACTGCTGCCCGTGTTAGGGAAAGTTTACGAGAAGATGATAGTTGCCAGGTTAAAATACCACCTATTGCCCGGACTAAGCTCGAACCAGTTTGGCTTTATGCCGCAAAGGAGCTGTGAAGACGCCCTCTATAAGCTGATCCGCCACGTCGACAGAAAACTTCAAGAGAAAAAGATTATCACGATGGTGTCTCTAGATATAGAGGGCGCTTTTGACAGCGCCTGGTGGCCGGCAATAAAAGTCCGACTGGCAGAGGGAAACTGCCCCATCAACATCAGAAGGGTGATAGGTGGTTATCTTGAACACCGGAAAGTAACGGTAAGATATAGTGGCGAGACGTACACAAAGGCGACCAACAAGGGCTGCGTCCAGGGCTCAATAGGCGGGCCCATATTGTGGAACATCATGCTCGATCCGCTACTTAAGAGCCTAGAGCGTAGAGGATACTACGTGCAAGCGTTCGCCGACGACATAGTCATGGTTTTCGACGGTACGACAGCGCTAGAGGTGCAAGGGCAAGCCAATGTCGCCCTCGAACATGTTCGGGAGTGGGGTGTCGAAAACAAGCTCAAATTCGCGCCACATAAAACCAGCGCTATGGTTATAACCCGCAAGCTCAAATACGACACTCCACTCTTGCACATGGGCGGGATCGACATTGGCATGTCTAAGGAAGTTAAACTTCTGGGAGTCACAATAGATGAAAAACTCACTTACAACACCCACGTGGCGAATATATGCAGAAAAGCAATTGGCATATATAAACAGCTCGCAAGAGCTGCCAAAGCGAGTTGGGGTCTTCACCCAGAAGTGGTGCGCACCATATACGTAGCTGTCGTTGAACCCATAGTGCTGTATGCGGCGAGTGTCTGGGCTCCCGCCGCAGAAAAGATAAGTGTGCAAAAACAGCTAAGAACGATGCAGAGAGGTTTTGCGCAGAAGATGTGTAGAGCATATCGTACGGTCTCCTTGAATTCAGCTCTGGTCTTGACGGGAGTGCTTCCACTCGACCTTCGAGTACGCGAGGCGGCCTCGCTTTACAGGATCAAAAAGGTAGCGGCCGTGCCAGGGCTGGGAGACAGGGAGATCGAACGACCGACTCCAGCAATGGAAGCTCCGCACCCAGCGCGAACCTCACAGCTGGAATTGATCTGCCTTAGAGACCAGGAAGACGTGGACGAGAATAGTAACTGTGCAGTCAGGATTTTTACGGATGGCAGCAAGATTGACGGGAAGGTTGGCGCAGCGCTCTCTATGTGGGAAGGTGATGTGGAAACAAAGACCGTCAAACTTTGCTTGCCGTCATACTGCACCGTATACCAAGCAGAATTACTCGCCATATGTGTGGCCACCAGGCAAATTAGGAAACATGCTTCAACAACATTTGGCATCTACAGCGACTCGATGGCGGCCCTACAAACAGTCACTAACCTCGGCGCCCTCCACCCCTTAGCCACAGAAACGCGTGAGAACATAACCAATCTTTCTCAGCAGAGCAAAGCTGTGTCCTTGTTCTGGGTCAAGGCTCATGTAGGATTGGAGGGCAACGAGAGGGCCGACCAACTGGCCAAAGAAGCCGCCATCGGTTCAGCCAAAAGAAAGCCCGACTATGACCCGTGCCCCGTCTCCTTCGCGAAGTGGACCCTCAGGATGGAGTCGATTCGGGAATGGGGCGAAAGGTATGAGTCAGGCGAAGTTGCAAAAATCGTGCGAATCGTGGGGGCGTCGGGAATGACCGACGAAGGTGACGGGTGCAATGCGGGCGAAGGCACCCCCGCGCCTGTCGCCCGCCCGTCACTATGAGGAGGGAGGGCTCGACGCCTTCTCCCCCTTCTTCGTCTGCGGAGCGGCGCAGCGAGAGGATCGTCCTCCCGCGCGCGCTCCGCCTCCTCCTTTTGCGAGAGTACGTCCTCGCAAAAGGAGGCTACCGCTGACCAGGCCTCCTCGCTCCCCAGCATGGCGTCGACCACGCCGGGAAGCGAGAGGTCCGGTCCGACCACCGCGGTCAGACCGCGGCGCAGCTCGGACCATGCCGGGCACACCTCGAGGGTGTGCTGCGCCGTGTCTTCTGCCGCGCCGCAGTCGTGGCACGCCGGGGTCTCCTCCCTCCCGATCCGGTGCAGGTGCGATCCGAAGCAGCCGTGCCCGGACAACACCTGCACCAGACGGACCGCTCGAGCCAGCCCTTCAGGACCGGACCAAGCGCGTCCAACGTCCGGCGGCCAAAGGCGGCGTTGGCGAGGTCCTCCGTCCAATGGAGGACGATGGCGTCCTTCGCCTCCTGCCGCACGGCCTCCCGCTCTTCGGCGACGGGGCGCTCCCCGAGCGCCTTCCGGTGCGCCGTCCACTCGTACACTCTGGCGAGCACCCATGCCTCCAACTCCCAAGGAGGGGTGCCGGCCAGAGCGCACGCCGCCGAAAAGCCCACCGAGCGGTAAGCCCTCGCCACCCGCTGTGCAATGGCCCGCTGGGGCTTGCGGATGGCGGTCGCATTCTCTCTCCTATGGAGGGAGTCCGCCCAGATGGGCGCCCCGTAAAGGGCCATGCTCCGCAAGATGCTGGCATAGAGGCGCCGGCATTTCGCCTTGGGCCCCCCCAGGTTTGGGAGGAGCCACGAGAGGGCGTCCGCGGCCTTCAACAGGTGCGTCGACAGTCCGCTGAAGTGCGGGCCGAAGCGCCACCTGTCGTCCAGCACCAGCCCCAGATATTTCATCTGGGGCTGGACCCCTATACGGACGCCCTCCACGACGATGTGGGCGTCGGGAGGGCAGCGCTGCCGGGAACCGCGAAAGTACACGGCCTCCGTCTTGTGCAGCGCCACCTTCAATCCCAGGCGGCGGATCCTCTCTGCCACCAAGGATCCGCCAGCCGAGGCCAGACAGGCCGCATCCCCGAAGTTCCTCCCCCGGGCAGTGAGGAGAGTGTCGTCCGCGTAGCAGATGACACTCGTGCCCGGGAGGAGGGCTCCCCGCAAGAGCCAGTTGAACCCGATGTTCCTCCTTCCACAGTTTCGGGAACCTCCCAGCCGTAAAACACGCACTGAAGAGGTCCCGAAACCTGTCCTCCATTTGGGAGGCGGCGATTGCCACCACCCGTGCGGGGACGCCGTCCGGTCCGGGGGCGGTCTTCTTTGCGCGGAGGCTCAGAACCCCCGCGCAGAATTCCGCTGCCGTCACCGGGGGGACCTCTGCCTCCGGTGGAGCCGCCCCCTGCGGGGGATCCATCGTTGGTGGGGCGAAGTCGGTCCTGCGCGGAAACAGGGACCGGACCACCCCATCCAACAATGCTGGCTCGAGGGTCTCCGACAGTGGGGGACCGTAGGGGCGGAGCTGGTTCCGCGCCGCCTTATACGGTCTCCCATAGTGATCCCTGTCGAGACCCTCCAGCATCTCGGCCCTCGCCGAGTCTTGCGCAGCGCCCATTGCAGACTTGAGGGCCGCCGTAGCCTCTCGGTAAGAGGCGTGCAGGCGGTCCTCCTCTGCCCGGACTCGGTTTTGGGCGCTGCGCCGTCGGCTCCGCGTGTAGGCCCTTCTGGCCGCCACGCAGGTGGCCCGTAGTCTCGCCAGCTCCTCCGTCCACCAGTAGACGGCACGACGGGGAGGCGGACGGCGAGACCGAGGCATGCTGGAGTTGCACACCTCGGTCAAGGACCCCCTGAGCCGGACCGCTGCGGCGTCAACGTCCGGGACCTCCTCGACAGGGGGAGGCGACAGCCAGTCCTGGAGAAAGGCGGCCTCCTTGGCTGCCTCCCGGTCCAGGCGGGTGAGTGCCCACCGCGGGAAGGGAGATTGCCCAGCGCGGGCTGTCCCCCTCCCCTGCTGGGTGGAGATGTCGAACCGCACGTAACGGTGGTCCGACAAGGTCTCCACCAGCTCCACCCGCCAGTTCACGACGCGGGCAACCTAACCTAACCTAACCTAACCTTTTTTTTTTTTTTTTTTTTTTTTTTTCTCGATGTGGAAATCCTCAATGGATGTCCTCCGCCCTGGGGAGAGCGGAGGGGTCTGTCAGACTCGTACTGACTAAAACCACACCGGTGTTCCCTCGCACACTTGTGTCGGGGGGCAGCGGGAACTGATGCGACTTCCGCTGCCCCCGACTAGTGCCGGCCCGCTTGACCTGCGGGCCTCGTCCCGGGAGGAGTGAGGTGTAAGACTCCCCCCGCTACTTCCAAGAGAGGCGCGCGTGGAACACAACGCGCCGCCGTCTCGGGTCCATTGTGATAGGGGGCGACGGTTCGCAGAAGGACATCACCGCGTCCCAGGACTCTGCGCTGTCGACCATCGAGCGAACGACGGCCAGCAACGACAGGTCTCCTCCAACCTCTGCAACGAGCGCACGGCGCGGCTCATCCCACGCGGCACACCCAGCCAGCGTATGCCGCGCCGTATCCTCCGTGCAGTGGACGCAGTGATGGCACCGGGCGTCCGGCTCCCTGCCCAAGCGACACAGGTACTTCCCGAAGCAGCCGTGCCCCGAGAGCACCTGCGTCGCCCGAAACGTCAGGGAGCCGTGCTTCCTCCCGAGCCAGTCGTCGAGTACTGGCCGGATCGCTTCGACTGTGTCGAGGCCGGCGGTGGGGAGTTCTAGCCTCCCCCGCCATTCCGCCACCATGACTTGTCGGAGCTGAGACCGGTACACTGTTATTTGTCGCTGCACCAGTCTTTCGCCCCGATGTTTGGCCTCCTCGCGCCACAGGTATAGTGTCGCGAGGGTCTTCGCCTCCAGGTCCCACGGCGGGGATCCGGCCAGTACGCAAGCCGCCTCGTAGGAGATCGTGCGATATCCCCGTACGACCCTGACAGCCATTGCTCTCTGCGGTCTGCGCAGAACTGCGATAGTGCGGGCCGTCAGGTCTGTCGCCCATATCGGGGCCCCGTAAAGGGCCATCGATCGCACGATCCCCACATACAACCGCCTGCAGGCGGAGCTCGGGCCCCCCAGATTGGGAAGCAGCGTTGACAGCGCGCCCGCCGCGCCCATCAACTTGGGCACCAGCCGCTGAAAGTGGGGGCCAAAGTCCCAACGGCTGTCGAGCACCAATCCAAGGTACTTCATGGTTGACCCGACAGCGATCCGAACCCCCCCGACCACAATGTGTGATCCCAACGGTGGTGCCCGCCGGGGGCCATGAAAAGCGATGGCCTCCGACTTGTTAAGGGCCACTTCCAGGCCCAGGCGTCGTATGCGGCTCACCACCTGTGAGACCGCAGCCGTGGCCAGCAACGCTGCCTCCCTGTACGAGCTCCCCCGAGCCGTGACCAGCGTGTCGTCCGCATAACACGTCAGGTTCACTCCCGGCGGGAGCTCGCACCGCAAAACCCAGTCGTATCCGATGTTCCACAGGGGTGGGCCCAGAACCGAGCCCTGTGGAACACCGCACGACATCTCGCGCGTCGCGTCCCATATAGGTGACACATCTTCCCGAGAGATACGCCCCCACGATGTTGCGGAGGTAGGAAGGCACCCGATGGTATCGCAGGGCCTCCCTAATGCAACTCCAGGGCAGGGTGTTGAACGCGTTGGAGATGTCCAGAGACACCGCCAGCACCACCCCACCCCGGGACACCGCTTCCTCCGCCAGGACTCTTACTCTCCTGATGGCGTCGATGGTAGAGCGCCCACACCGGAAGCCAAACTGGCTGTCGTCCAGGTTCGGCCCCACCGTGCACAAGTGGCTGACGAGGCGATCTGCGATTACTCGCTCGAACAACTTGCCCGCCTCGTCCAGCAGCACTATGGGCCGATAAGCGGACGACGAATCCGCAGGGCGCCCCGCCTTCTTGAGCAGGACCAGTCGACCAGACTTCCACCTGGTAGGGAAACGACCCTGCTCAAGGCACGCCGAGAAGAGTCCCCTCAGTGGGGGCTCCAGCTCCTTCAGGGCGAGGACTAGAGCGCGGCCAGGCACTCCGTCGGGCCCCGGAGCAGTGTTTTTTGCCCGGAGCCGCATCACGGCCGCACTCATCTCCGCCTGTGTCACCTCTGGGACGGTTTCGCTCTCCTCTTCTTCTTCCGACTCTGCAGCTGTGGGCAGAGCCATCGGCGGTGGCTCATGCTCAGCTCTCTCAGGGAAGAGAGCCGAGACCACGCGCTCCAGGAACTGCGGCTCGAGACCTTCCGTTAGCGGAGGGGCCCACGGCCGAAGTTTCCCTCGGACCGTGCGGTAAGGGCGCCCCCACGGATCCCCGTCTAGGGTCGCCAGCAACTCCTCTCTGGAGCGCGTTTTCGACTCGCCGATGGCCAGCCACAGAGCCTCCTTCGCCGCGCGGTACACCTCATACAGCGCGGCTTCTTCGTCGGGATCCCGCAGACGTCTCCTCCGACATCGCGTATACGGGCGTCTGGCGTCTGCACACGCGACGCGCAGCCGCTCGATCTCGACGCACCACCAGTACACGCGGCGCCTTGCGGACAGAGGGGAGACGCGTGGCATGGACGCGTCGCAGATTTGCGTCATCGCGTCGCCAAACCACTGCGCCTCCTGTTCGACGTCGATGGGACCGACGGCAGCCGACTCCCGAATCCAGGCTAGGACGATAGTGGCCTCCTCGAGAGCCTCCCTGTCGAGGCGTTTTAGTGCCCAACGCGGACCGTCTCTCCGGGGGGTCGATTGGCTACGACCTTCAGCGGTTTGGGCGGAGACGTCGAAGCGTATGTATCGGTGGTCCGATAGCGTCTCCACCTCCGCTTCCACGTGCCAATCACGAACGCGGTGCACGACAGCGGGACTAGCGAACGAGACGTCCACTATGGACCGATAGCGTCTCCACCTCCGCTTCCACGTGCCAATCACGAACGCGGTGCACGACAGCGGGACTAGCGAACGAGACGTCCACTATGGACCCGCCCCGCTGTCGCACACACGTGTAGGCCGAACCCTGATTTAAGACGGCCAGGCCCGTCGTTATGGCCCACTCCTCTAGCACTTCGCCTCTCGGGTCTGTGACCGGGGATCCCCACGCCGCAGATTTGGCGTTCAGATCACCGAGAAGCAAAATGGGCCGAGGATGAGACCGGCCGACGACGGCTCCCAGCTCGACAAGGAAACTCTCGAAGTTGGCGAGACTCTTGTTGGGCGAAAAGTATGCCCCGATCGTGACGATACCGTTCACAAGGGCGGAAACCCAACCGTGACCCCGGGATACGTCGGCAAGAATCGCGCCGATGATGGCCACCAAGCCGTCCAGATCCCCAGCCCAGTTTTCCCGGGTAGGGACAAAATACGGCTCAGCGACCACTGCCACATGTATTGACCACTCCGCCATGCTCAGGACCAAGAGATCCTGAGCTCTGGTGCAGTGATTGACATTCGCCTGCAGGAAATGGAGCGCCATCACTGACACTCCATTTCCTCGCTTCGTCCCACCTCAGGCCGGGAGTCGGCCTCAGAGGTGCCAGGGGGTACGGCCTCCGCAGCCTTGTTCCAACGCTTGCTGCGCTTTTTGGGCGCGCTGCAAGCGTTGCCGCCTATTCGGTGCCCCGCGGACTTTCCTGCAGCTGTACACAAACTGCAGTTTGGCTCCGCGGAGCACTGGGCCGCCTTATGGCCGGGCTGACCACAGCGATAACACAAATCGCTGCGGTCTATTTCGCAGGTGCAGAGTGCCCGGACGTGCCCTTTCTCCAGGCACCGGTAGCACTGCATGGCCCGGGGTGCCAGGAGTTTTACTCTCGCTGACACCCAGCCCACGAGTAGACGTCCCGCGTCGGCAACTTGCTTTGCCGCAGCTACCGGACACCGCACCCAAATGGTGCCAAGCCCGCCAGCATTAACGCGGATGTCGCCCGCCCGCACATTTTCTGGCGGGCATCCGCCGCTCCGGGCTATGGCCGCCACCACCTCCTCTGGGGTCACTGAGTCGTCCAGCCCATCGACGCGAACCTCAGCGGTCTTCATGGGTCTGGACACCCGGGCCTCCTCGGGGTTGAGGACGTCCCTCAGCTTTGCAGCTAGAGAGTCCGCCCTCTCGGCACAGCTGGTCCCCGCCAACTCAAACATCTTGGCCCCCGTGGCTGCCGTTTTAAAACGAAAGCCGTCCGGGGTGCCAAAGTCAGCGAAGACCAGCTTTCCCCTCGCCTCCGCCAGTACCTTCTGGTACGTGACTCCCCTCTCCTTGGCTTCGGGCTGCAGCGTGACCACTACAGCCTCGGAGCGAGGGACGCGGATTCTCGGGGCCTGCCCCTTGGAACCCTGCGTGTTCTTGGCCTTGCGGCCCCTCTTCCGCTTCTTTTTGCGGCCTTCGGCCGTCTTCCACTCCCCCTCGTCTTCTTTGGGGGACGAGCTGCTGCCCTCAGTGGGATTACTCGTCCCTTTCCCAGCCTTTTTGCCCCCCTCTGTGGGCTTCTTGGGAGCCTGCGTGGGATTTTTGGGGGCCGACGAGGGCTTTTTTGGCGCAGATGGCGCTTTAGCCACGTTGGCATACGTTGGCCCAGCCGCTGCTGGTGCGGGTTCCGTCTCTAACCTAACCTAACCTAACCTAACCTTTTTTTTTTTTTTTTTTTTTTTTTTTTTTTTTTTTTTTTTTTTTTTTTTGACGCTGGGAAAAAATGCATTACGCATACCCTCCCATCGGGGGACGGGAGGGGTATGTGGGACTCCCCGGGCGGACCCGGTATACCCACTAAAACGACCCAGCGCATTCCCGCTTCGTCCAAGTGGCGGGGGACTGGGAAACCGGCACAGCCTTCACTTCCAGTCCTCCGCCGACGATTGCAAGGCAGACCCCTCACACCCTCACGGGTGTGGGGGGGTCGGGAATGACCGACGAAGGTGACGGGTGCAATGCGGGCGAAGGCACCCCCGCGCCTGTCGCCCGCCCGTCACTATGAGGAGGGAGGGCTCGACGCCTTCTCCCCCTTCTTCGTCTGCGGAGCGGCGCAGCGAGAGGATCATCCTCCCGCGCGCGCTCCGCCTCCTCCTTGTAGCAGATGACACTCGTGCCCGGGAGGAGGGCTCCCCGCAAGAGCCAGTTAAACCCGATGTTCCACAAGGGGGGGCCAAGCACCGACCCCTGTGGAACACCGGACTCTGCCCCGTAGCGCCTCACGGTGGCCGTTTTGTCTACGAAGAGGACCTCTCGGTCCTCCAAGTAGCTGGCCAGGAGATCCCGCAGATATTGGGGCACTCCGTGATACCGGAGCGCCTCCAAAATCGTCGAGTGGGGGACGGAGTTGAAGGCGTTCGCAATGTCGAATGACACCGCCAGCACTCCGTCCCCCGCATCCACCGCCTCCTTTACCTGGCCCTTCAGTAGGGCCAGCGCGTCGATCGTCGAACGCCCACGACGGAAACCGTATTGGGCGTCCGACAGGTCCGGCCCTACCCCCCCCGCAAATGGCTGTCCAGCCTCCCGGCGACAATCCCCTCGAACAATTTACCGACCTCATCGAGCAGAACGATGGGCCGGTATGCCGAGGGGGAGTCCACCGGGCGTCCCTCTTTTCGAAGGAGGCATAGCTGCCCCTCCTTCCACAGTTTCGGGAACCTCCCAGCCGTAAAACACGCACTGAAGAGGTCCCGAAACCTGTCCTCCATTTGACCTGATTGCCACCACCCGTGCGGGGACGCCGTCCGGTCCGGGGGCGGTCTTCTTTGCGCGGAGGCTCAGAACCCCCGCGCAGAATTCCGCCGCCGTCACCGGGGGGACCTCTGCCTCCGGTGGAGCCGCCCCTTGCGGGGGATCCATCGTTGGTGGGGCGAAGTCGGTCCTGCGCGGAAACAGGGACCGGACCACCCCATCCAACAATGCTGGCTCGAGGGTCTCCGACAGTGGGGGACCGTAGGGGCGGAGCTGGTTCCGCGCCGCCTTATATGGCCTCCCATAGGGATCCCTGTCGAGACCCTCCAGCATCTCGGCCCTCGCCGAGTCTTGCGCAGCGCCCATTGCAGACTTGAGGGCCGCCGTAGCCTCTCGGTAAGAGGCGTGCAGGCGGTCCTCCTCTGCCCGGACTCGGTTTTGGGCGCTGCGCCGTCGGCTCCGCGTGTAAGCCCTTCTGGCTGCCACGCAGGTGGCCCGTAGTCTCGCCAGATCCTCCGTCCACCAGTAGACGGCACGACGGGGAGGCGGACGGCGAGACCGAGGCATGCTGGAGTTGCACACCTCGGTCAAGGACCCCCTGAGCCGGACCGCTGTGGCGTCAACGTCCGGGACCTCCTCGACAAGGGGAGGCGACAGCCAGTCCTGGAGAAAAGCGGCCTCCTTGGCTGCCTCCCGGTCCAGGCGGGTGAGTGCCCACCGCGGGAAGGGAGATTGCCCAGCGCTGGCCGTCCCCCTCCCCTGCTGGGTGGAGATGTCGAACCGCACGTAACGGTGGTCCGACAAGGTCTCCACCAGCTCCACCCGCCAGTTCACGACGCGGGCGGCCAGCGCGGGGGTGGCAAACGACCCGTCCACCACCGACCCGCCCTGTTGTCGCACACACGTGTGGACCGCCCCCCTGTTGAGGAGGGACACACCGCACGAGGCCGCCCAAAACTGGACGGCGCGTCCCCGGACGTTGCAACCGGCGGCCGGGTTGCCCCAGGCCACCGACTTGGCGTTTAGGTCGCCCAACACTACGACCTGGCGTGGCGCCGCCCTCCCTACGACAGCAGTGAGGACTTCGAGGAAATCCTCAAAGTCCGAGAGAGGGCGGTTTGGGGAGAAATACACCCCCACCATCACTATCTCTCCCCACGCGGCGGCCACGTATCCCGGTCCCCTCTCTAAGAGCGAGAGGGGAGGGGAGTCTGTGGAAGACCGCGCCACCAACGCCACCAAGCCGTCCCGGTCGCCCAGCCAACGGCCAGGGACCGAGTAGGGTTCGGCGACCACCGCCAAGTCCACCAACCACTCAGCCATGGTCTGCATCAGCAGATCCTGGGCTGTCCTGCAGTGGTTAGTGTTCGCCTGAAGGATGCGATGTTCGACTGTGGCCATCAGTCGGACATCGCACCCTCCTCCGCAGCCGCCGCAGGAACCACCACCACCTCCACCACCGCCACCACCTCCTCCTTGGTGACGGAGTCATCTAGCTCCGTCACCTCAATGGCCGCTGACTTGACCGGCCGGGCCACCTTGGCAGAGTCCGCGATGACCTCTTGCAGCTTGGCTGCAAAGAGGTCCGCGCGGGCACCCCCTTCGGCCCCCGGGAACTCGAATATTCGAGCCCCGGCTTGGGTCCGCCGGCAGGACACACTGCCGATCCCCAGTTGGGTGGGATCGGCATTGTTACGGGCCCGCACCAAAATGGAGGCGTAGGTCTCCCCTCGCCCCGCAGCCTCCGCGGTGAGCGTCACCACGACGGCCGCGGTTTTCGGGGGGACCAGCTGCCCCTTGCCCTTCACTGTCCCCTTTCCCCTGCCTCCACCCTTGCCCTCGCCGGTCGCCTGTGACTGGCTGGGAGCGGCGGTGGCGGGGGCGGCAGGGACGGCCGTCGCCGACTTTTTGCCCTTCCCCTTCCCCTTACGGGCCACTTTCGTCCAGTCATTGGACGGGGTGGTCGAAGGGAGAAGGGCATCTTCCGCCTTGGACGAGCACGGCTCCGGCTCAGATTGCCTCTTATCCGCCGCAAGCGGCGGTCGGAGGCGCTTCTCCGGCAGGAGCCGGTCTTCTATGGCCGTAAAGCAGGCTCTCGTGAAGGCCCTCTCCTCCATAACAACCTTGCGGATGATATCCTCAAGGTTGGCAGTGGAGGCAGGGCCCTCTGCTGCAGGGCTCGCCTTGGCCCGTGGTGGCCGGGCCGAGGCAGGGCCCTCTGCCACAGGGCTCGCATTGGCCTGTTGTGGCCGGGCCGTGGCTTCAGCGAGCTTCTGGTGAAGCTGGCTGACCTCCGACTGCAGACAATCTATTCTTGCCTGCAGTTGCCGCGTCTCGTCGGTGGTCGTCCGCTTCACCAACTCAGCGACGACACCACGCAGGCTCGCGGCCCTGCACTTTAGGGCCTTTTGAAAAGTGCCCTTCAGGTTGGAGGACTTAGAGGCGACCTCTATGATCCCCTCCTCGTCCTCCTCCGCCATCCTCTGCAGCTCTACCAGAGACTGGTCCGCGTACAGAACGCGTGACGCACCGTACCCGGACTTGGCCCGGGCGACGTGCGCACGCTTCTCCTTGGCGGCAACCCGTTCCTCCAGCTCTTGCTGGAGCTGCGCCTTCCGGGCCAGGTCCACCTGGCGCTGGGCGTCCGCGAGCCCAACGACGTGGGTATCCGCGGGCGTTGTCGTCGGCTTTTTAGCCTTCGACAACGTGCAGGTGCGATCCGAAGCAGCCGTGCCCGGACAACACCTGCACCAGACGGAAAGAGAGGAAACCTAACCTAACCTAACCTAACCTAACCTTTTTTTTTTTTTTTTTTTTTTGTCGCTGGGAAAAAATGCATTACGCATACCCTCCCATCGGGGGACGGGAGGGGTATGTGGGACTCCCCGGGTGGACCCGGTATACCCACTAAAACGACCCAGCGCATTCCCGCTTCGTCCAAGTGGCGGGGGACTGGGAAACCGGCACAGCCTTCACTTCCAGTCCTCCGCCGACGATTGCAAGGCAGACCCCTCACACCCTCACGGGTGTGGGGCGTCGGGAATGACCGACGAAGGTGACGGGTGCAATGCGGGCGAAGGCACCCCCGCGCCTGTCGCCCGCCCGTCACCATGAGGAGGGAGGGCTCGACGCCTTCTCCCCCTTCTTCGTCTGCGGAGCGGCGCAGCGAGAGGATCGTCCTCCCGCGCGCGCTCCGCCTCCTCCTTTTGCGAGAGTACGTCCTCGCAAAAGGAGGCTACCGCTGACCAGGCCTCCTCGCTCCCCAGCATGGCGTCGACCACGCCGGGAAGTGAGAGGTCCGGTCCGACCACCGCGGTCAGACCGCGGCGCAGCTCGGACCATGCCGGGCACACCTCGAGGGTGTGCTGCGCCGTGTCCTCTGCCGCGCCGCAGTCGTGGCACGCCGGGGTCTCCTCCCTCCCGATCCGGTGCAGGTGCGATCCGAAGCAGCCGTGCCCGGACAACACCTGCACCAGACGGAAAGAGAGGAAACCGTGGGACCGCTCGAGCCAGCCCTTCAGGACCGGACCAAGCGCGTCCAACGTCCGGCGGCCAAAGGCGGCGTTGGCGAGGTCCTCCGTCCAATGGAGGACGATGGCGTCCTTCGCCTCCTGCCGCACGGCCTCCCGCTCTTCAGCGATGTGGCGCTCCCCGAGCGCCTTCCGGCGCGCCGTCCACTCGTACACTCTGGCGAGCACCCATGCCTCCAACTCCCAAGGAGGGGTGCCGGCCAGAGCGCACGCCGCCGAAAAGCCCACCGAGCGGTAAGCCCTCGCCACCCGCTGTGCAATGGCCCGCTGGGGCCTGCGGATGGCGGTCGCATTCTCCCTTCTATGGAGGGAGTCCGCCCAGATGGGCGCCCCGTAAAGGGCCATGCTCCGCAAGATGCTGGCATAGAGGCGCCGGCATTTCGCCTTGGGCCCCCCCAGGTTTGGGAGGAGCCACGAGAGGGCGTCCGCGGCCTTCAACAGGCGCGTCGACAGTCCGCTGAAGTGCGGGCCGAAGCGCCACCTGTCGTCCAGCACCAGCCCCAGATATTTCATCTGGGGCTGGACCCCTATACGGACGCCCTCTACGACGATGTGGGCGTCGGAAGGGCAGCGCTGCCGGGGACCGCGAAAGTACACGGCCTCCGTCTTGTGCAGAGCCACCTTCAATCCCAGGCGGCGGATCCTCTCTGCCACCAAACCTAACCTAACCTAACCTAACCTAACCTAACCTAACCTAACCTTTTTTTTTTTTTTTTTTTTTTTTTTTTTGACGCTGGGAAAAAATGCATTACGCATACCCTCCCATCGGGGGACGGGAGGGGTATGTGGGACTCCCCGGTAGGACCCGGTATACCCACTAAAACGACCCAGCGCATTCCCGCTTCGTCCGAGTGGCGGGGGACTGGGAAACCGGCACAGCCTTTACTTCCAGTCCTCCACCGACGATTGCAAGGCAGACCCCTCACACCCTCACGGGTGTGGAGGGTCGGGAATGACCGACGAAGGTGACGGGTGCAATGCGGGCGAAGGCACCCCCGCGCCTGTCGCCCGCCCGTCACCATGAGGAGGGAGGGCTTGACGCCTTGTCCCCCTTCTTCGTCTGAGGAGCGGCGCAGCGAGAGGATCGTCCTCCCGCGCTTGCTCCGAGAGAGGGCGGTTTGGGGAGAAATACACCCCCACCATCGCTATCTCTCCCCACGCGGCGGCCTCGTATCCCGGTCCCCTCTCTAAGAGCGAGAGGGGAGGGGAGTCTGTGGAAGACCGCGCCACCAACGCCACCAAGCATGCGGTGCAGAGGATGCGATGTTCGACGGTTTCCATCAGTCGGACATCGCACCCTCCTCCGCTACCGCCGCAGGAACGGCGGTGTTAGCGGTAGCAGCAAGCGCAGGCCCGGTCGGCGCCTGCGCTTTGCCACGCTTAGAGGGAGGAATACACTTCCTCCCCTTCATTACGTGGCCTGATCGGCGGCCACTGGCGGCACACACCGCACAGTGCGGCGTGGCGGCCTTGCAGGAGGCGGCTTTGTGGCCCTCCTTGCCGCAGCGATAGCATGTGTCCGTCCTGTCTACCTTAGACGGACACAGAGGCCTGGTGTGGCCGATGCCGAAGCACCGGAAACACCGCAGAGGCTGGTCCTCGAGTGCCCGGACTGCGCCCGAGCTGAACCCGACTTGAAGCCGTCCTTTCGCAAGGACGGCTTTGGCAGCGGCGATTGGGCACTCGAGGCGGATGGTGCCCATACCACCGCGGCCGGGCCTTATGTCCCGGCCTTGGACCGCCGCGGCGCCACAGCCCCCTACCGCTGCGACCGCCGCCACCACCTCCTCCTTGGTGACGGAGTCATCTAGCTCCGTCACTTCAATGGCCGCCGACTTGACCGGTCGGGCCACCTTGGCTGAATCCGCGATGACCTCCTGCAGCTTGGCTGCAAAGAGGTCCGCATGGGCACTCCCTTCTGCCCCCGGGAACTCGAAGATTCGAGCCCCGGCTTGGGTCCGCCGGCAAGACACACTGCCGATCCCCAGTTGGGTAGGATCGGCATTAGCACGCGCCCGCACCAAAATGGACGCGTACGTCTCCCCTCGATCCGCAGCCTCCGCGGTGAGCGTCACCACGACGGCCGCGGTTTTTGGGGGGACTAGCTTTCCCTTTCCCCTCCCTTTCCCTTTGTCCTTCTCCTTTCCCTTGCCGATCGTCTGCGACTGGCTGGGAGCGTTGGCGGCGGGGGCGACAGGGATGGCCGCCACCGACTTTTTGCCTTTTCCCTTCCCCTTACGGGCCACTTCCGTCCACTCGTTGGACGGGGTGGTTGAAGGGAGAAGGGCGTCTTCCACCTGGGAGGAGGACGGCCCCGGCTCGCACTGCCTCTTATCCGCCGCAAGCGGAGGTCGGAGGCGTGTCTCCGGCAAGAGCCGGTCCTCGATTCCTGCTAAGCAGGCTCTTGTGAAGGCCCTCTCCTCCATTACAACCTTGCGGATGATAACCTCAAGGTTGGAGGAGGGACCCTCTGCCACAGGGCTCGTCTCGGCTTGTTGTGGGCGGGCCGTGGCTTCAGCCAGCTTTTGATGAAGCTGGCTGACCTCCGACTGCAGGCGATCTATCTTCGCCTGCATTTGCCGGGTCTCGTCGGTGGCCTTCCGCCGGACAAGCTCCGCGACGACACCGCGCATGCTCGCGGCCCTGCTCTTGAGGGCCTTCTGAAAGGTCCCCTTTAGGTTGGAGGACTTAGAAGCGACCTCCACGATCTCCTCCTCGTCCTCCTCCGCCATTCTCTCCAGCTCGGCTAGAGAATGGTCCGCATATAGAACGCGGGACGCACCGTACCCGGACTTGGCCCGGGCGGCGTGCGCCCGCTTCTCTTTGGCAGCAACCCGCTCCTCCAGCTCTTGCTGGAGCTGCGCCCGCCGAGCCAGGTCCAACTGGCGTTGGGCGTCCGCGAGCCCAACGACATGGGTATCCGCGGCCGCCGTCGGCTTTTTGGCCTTCGAGGCCGTGGAGCCTTCGGACCCACCGCTCCGGTGGACCCGCTTCCGTGACCGAGAGTCGTCCGCGTCCGACACAGTGGTAAGTGAGTCGTTGTCAGACGACTCACTCGCCCCTCCGAAGAAGCTAGCCGCAGACGGAGCGCGGCTAGTCTCTGACGCTCGCGCGTCGTAGTGGCCCTGAGAAGGGCCTTTCGGTTGGCCCTGAGAAGGGCCTTTCGGTTGGCCCTGAGAAGGGCCTTTGGGTTGGCCCTGAGAAGGGCCTTTTGGTTTTAAAAAACGCCCGTAGGCGTCCCGCGAGGGTTTGGGCATTCCGCAGATTCGTAGTATACAGGCAATTGATAAAATAAGCTACGAGAGCACAGAGCACTTTAGCCAACCCAGTCTGCCACTCCGTTACGGTGGTCAGAACTGGGCTGTTTCCAGGGGACACGACGTGGACGTAAGCTCTGTGGGGGGTCCCCCAACCTAACCTAACCTAACCTTTTTTTATTTTATTTTTTTTTTTTTTTTTACGCTGGGAAAAAATGCATTACGCATACCCTCCCATCGGGGGACGGGAGGGGTATGTGGGACTCCCCGGGCGGACCCGGTATACCCACTAAAACGACCCAGCGCATTCCCGCTTCGTCCAAGTGGCGGGGGACTGGGAAACCGGCACAGCCTTCACTTCCAGTCCTCCGCCGACGATTGCAAGGCAGACCCCTCACACCCTCGCGGGTGGGGGGGGGTCGGGAATGATCGACGAAGGTGACGGGTGCAATGCGGGCGAAGGCACCCCCGCGCCTGTCGCCCGCCCGTCACCATGAGGAGGGAGGGCTCGACGCCTTCTCCCCCTTCTTCGTCTGCGGAGCGGCGCAGCGAGAGGATCGTCCTCCCGTGCGCGCTCCGCCTCCTCCTTTTGCGAGAGTACGTCCTCGCAAAAGGAGGCTACCGCTGACCAAGCCTCCTCGCTCCCCAGCATGGCGTCGACCACGCCGGGAAGCGAGAGGTCCGGTCCGACCACCGCGGTCAGACCACGGCGCAGCTCGGACCATGCCGGGCACACCTCAAGGGTGTGCTGCGCCGTGTCCTCTGCTGCGCCGCAGTCGTGGCACGCCGGGGTCTCCTCCCTCCCGATCCGGTGCAGGTGCGATCCGAAGCAGCCGTGCCCGGACAACACCTGCACCAGACGGAAAGAGAGGAAACCGTGGGACCGCTCGAGCCAGCCCTTCAGGACCGGACCAAGCGCGTCCAACGTCCGGCGGCCAAAGGCGGCGTTGGCGAGGTCCTCCGTCCAATGGAGGACGATGGCGTCCTTCGCCTCCTGCCGCACGGCCTCCCGCTCTTCGGCGACGGGGCGCTCCCCGAGCGCCTTCCGGTGCGCCGTCCACTCGTACACTCTGGCGAGCACCCATGCCTCCAACTCCCAAGGAGGGGTGCCGGCCAGAGCGCACGCCGCCGAAAAGCCCACCGAGCGGTAAGCCCTCGCCACCCGCTGTGCAATGGCCCGCTGGGGCCTGCGGATGGCGGTCGCATTCTCCCTTCTATGGAGGGAGTCCGCCCAGATGGGCGCCCCGTAAAGGGCCATGCTCCGCAAGATGCTGGCATAGAGGCGCCGGCATTTCGCCTTGGGCCCCCCCAGGTTTGGGAGGAGCCACGAGAGGGCGTCCGCGGCCTTCAACAGGCGCGTCGACAGTCCGCTGAAGTGCGGGCCGAAGCGCCACCTGTCGTCCAGCACCAGCCCCAGATATTTCATCTGGGGCTGGACCCCTATACGGACGCCCTCCACGACGATGTGGGCGTCGGGAGGGCAGCGCTGCCGGGGACCGCGAAAGTACACGGCCTCCGTCTTGTGCAGCGCCACCTTCAATCCCAGGCGGCGGATCCTCTCTGCCACCAAGGATCCGCCAGCCGAGGCCAGACAGGCCGCATCCCCGAAGTTCCTCCCCCGGGCAGTGAGGAGAGTGTCGTCCGCGTAGCAGATGACACTCGTGCCCGGGAGGAGGGCTCCCCGCAAGAGCCAGTTGAACCCGATGTTCCACAAGGGGGGGCCAAGCACCGACCCCTGTGGAACACCGGACTCTGCCCCGTAGCGCCTCACGGTGGCCGTTTTGTCTACGAAGAGGACCTCTCGGTCCTCCAAGTAGCTGGCCAGGAGATCCCGCAGATATTGGGGCACTCCGTGATACCGGAGCGCCTCCAAAATCGTCGAGTGGGGGACAGAGTTGAAGGCGTTGGCAATGTCGAATGACACCGCCAGCACTCCGTCCCCCGCATCCACCGCCTCCTTCACCTGGCCCTTCAGTAGGGCCAGCGCGTCGATCGTCGAACGCCCACGACGGAAACCGTATTGGGCGTCCGACAGATCCGGCCCTACCCCCCGCAAATGGCTGTCCAGCCTCCCGGCGACAATCCCTTCGAACAATTTACCGACCTCATCGAGCAGAACGATGGGCCGGTATGCCGAGGGGGAGTCCACCGGGCGTCCCTCTTTTCGGAGGAGGCATAGCTGCCCCTCCTTCCACAGTTTCGGGAACCTCCCAGCCGTAAAACACGCACTGAAGAGGTCCCGAAACCTGTCCTCCATTTGGGAGGCGGCGATTGCCACCACCCGTGCGGGGACACCGTCCGGTCCGGGGGCGGTCTTCTTTGCACGGAGGCTCAGAACCCCCGCGCAGAATTCCGCCGACGTCACCGGGGGGACCTCCGCCTCCGGTGGAGCCGCCCCTTGCGGGGGATCCATCGTTGGTGGGGCGAAGTCAGTCCTGCGCGGAAACAGGGACCGGACCACCCCATCCAACAATGCTGGCTCGAGGGTCTCCGACAGTGGGGGACCATAGGGGCGTAGCTGGTTCCGCGCCGCCTTATATGGTCTCCCATAGGGATCCCTGTCGAGACCCTCCAGCATCTCGGCCCTCGCCGAGTCTTGCGCATCGCCCATTGCAGACTTGAGGGCCACCGTAGCCTCTCGGTAAGAGGCGTGCAAGCGGTCCTCTTCTGCCCGGACTCGGTTTTGGGCGCTGCGCCGTCGGCTCCGCGTGTAGGCCCTTCTGGCCGCCACGCAGGTGGCCCGTAGTCTCGCTAGCTCCTCCGTCCACCAGTAGACGGCACGACGGGGAGGCGGACGGCGAGACCGAGGCATGCTGGAGTTGCACACCTCGGTCAAGGACCCCCTGAGCCGGACCGCTGCGGCGTCAACGTCCGGGACCTCCTCGACAGGGGGAGGCGACAGCCAGTCCTGGAGAAAGGCGGCCTCCTTGGCTGCCTCCCGGTCCAGGCGGGTGAGTGCCCACCGCGGGAAGGGAGATTGCCCAGCGCGGGCCGTCCCCCTCCCCTGCTGGGTGGAGATGTCGAACCGCACGTAACGGTGGTCCGACAAGGTCTCCACCAGCTCCACCCGCCAGTTCACGACGCGGGCGGCCAGCGCGGGGGTGGCAAACGACACGTCCACCACCGACCCGCCCTGTTGTCGCACACACGTGTGGACCGCCCCCCTGTTGAGGAGGGACACACCGCACGAGGCCGCCCAAAACTGGACGGCGCGTCCCCGGACGTTGCAACCAGCGGCCGGGTTGCCCCAGGCCACCGACTTGGCGTTTAGGTCGCCCAACACCACGACCTGGCGTGGCGCCGCCCTCCCTACGACAGCAGTGAGGACTTCGAGGAAATCCTCAAAGTCCGAGAGAGGGCGGTTTGGGGAGAAGTACACCCCCACCATCGCTATCTCTCCCCACGCGGCGGCCACGTATCCCGGTCCCCTCTCTAAGAGCGAGAGGGGAGGGGAGTCTGTGGAAGACCGCGCCACCAACGCCACCAAGCCGTCCCGGTCGCCCAGCCAACGGCCAGGGACCGAGTAGGGTTCGGCGACCACCGCCAAGTCCACCAACCACTCAGCCATGGTCTGCATCAGCAGATCCTGGGCTGTCCTGCAGTGGTTGGTGTTCGCCTGAAGGATGCGATGTTCGACTGTGTCCATCAGTCGGACATCGCACCCTCCTCCGCAGCCGCCGCAGGAACGGCGGTGTTAGCGGCAGCAGCAGGCGCAGGCCCGGTCGGCGCCTGCGCTTTGCCACGCTTAGGGGGAGGAATACACTTCCTCCCCTTCATTACGTGGCCCGATTGGCGGCCACTGGCGGCACACACCGCACAGTGCGGCGTGGCGGCCTTGCAGGAGGCGGCTTTGTGGCCGTCCTTGCCGCAGCGGTAGCATGTGTCCGTCCTGTCTACCTTAGACGGACACAGAGGCCTGGTGTGGCCGATGCCGAAGCACCGAAAACACCGCAGAGGCTGGTCCTCGAGTGCCCGGACTGCGCCCGAGCTGAAACCGACTTGAAGCCGTCCTTTCGCAAGGACGGCTTTGGCAGCGGCGATTGGGCACTCGAGGCGGATGGCGCCCATACCACCGCGGCCGGGCCTTATGTCCCGGCCTTGGACCGCCGCGGCGCCACAGCCCCCTACCGCTGCGACCGCCGCCACCACCTCCTCCTTGGTGACGGAGTCATCTAGCTCCGTCACTTCTATGGCCGCCGACTTCACCGGCCGGGCCACCTTGGCGGAGTCCGCGATGACCTCTTGCAGCTTGGCTGCAAAGAGGTCCGCGCGGGCACCCCCTTCGGCCCCCGGGAACTCGAATATTCGAGCCCCGGCTTGGGTCCGCCGGCAGGACACACTGCCGATCCCCAGTTGGGTGGGATCGGCATTCGTACGGGCCCGCACCAAAATGGAGGCGTAGGTCTCCCCTCGCCCCGCAGCCTCCGCGGTGAGCGTCACCACGACGGCTGCGGTTTTCGGGGGGACCAGCTGCCCCTTGCCCTTCACTGTCCCCTTTCCCCTGCCTCCACCCTTGCCCTCGCCGGTCGCCTGTGACTGGCTGGGAGCGGCGGTGGCGGGGGCGGCAGGGACGGCCGTCGCCGACTTTTTGCCCTTCCCCTTCCCCTTGCGGGCCACTTTCGTCCAGTCATTGGACGGGGTGGTCGAAGGGAGAAGGGCATCTTCCGCCTTGGACGAGCACGGCTCCGGCTCAGACTGCCTCTTATCCGCCGCAAGTGGCGGTCGGAGGCGCTTCTCCGGCAGGAGCCGGTCCTCTATGGCCGTAAAGCAGGCTCTCGTGAAGGCCCTCTCCTCCATAACAACCTTGCGGATGATATCCTCAAGGTTGGCAGTGGAGGCAGGGCCCTCTGCTGCAGGGCTCGCCTTGGCCCGTGGTGGCCGGGCCGAGGCAGGGCCCTCTGCCACAGGGCTCGCATTGGCCTGTTGTGGCCGGGCCGTGGCTTCAGCGAGCTTCTGGTGAAGCTGGCTGACCTCCGACTGCAGACAATCTATTCTTGCCTGCAGTTGCCGCGTCTCGTCGGTGGTCGTCCGCTTCACCAACTCAGCGACGACACCACGCAGGCTCGCGGCCCTGCACTTTAGGGCCTTTTGAAAAGTGCCCTTCAGGTTGGAGGACTTAGAGGCGACCTCTATGATCCCCTCCTCGTCCTCCTCCGCCATCCTCTGCAGCTCTACCAGAGACTGGTCCGCGTACAGAACGCGTGACGCACCGTACCCGGACTTGGCCCGGGCGACGTGCGCACGCTTCTCCTTGGCGGCAACCCGCTCCTCCAGCTGACGTCACGGACGTCAAGTAAGTCGATACGCCCTACTGTTGTGGATAGTGTTTTAAATAAAATAACCCATTTAATAAGAACATTTATAATACAGAAAGTTTCTACATACTACAATTCAAGACACGGAACGTTATCTAGTGCGCAAATACAGTGTATAGATAGTAATTACTGTGTAAACTTAAACTAGTACACCAGTGAACAAAATCTACCCTAAACCTTAAAAATATTAAAACAATTTAGTGAATACACTTAAAACTAGCTGTGAAGTGTCACCCGAGAGTGTTCCGCAATTGTGCTTAGCCCAGTGCCATTGTATGGTGTGAACAAACCATTAAATTACCATCAAACAATAATTTGCATAATCTGTTCAAAACAGCGCCATCTATTAATACGGCACGGAACGACTAAGCTGGATCGATAAAACTTACGCTACCAACAAAGCACACCATGCCAGCAGCGAAGTGCGGTGGTTGCGCGAAATTTTTATCGCCGATAGAGGCCGCTAAATGCCGTCAATGCAACGCCTTTTATCATCGCGTTTGCGTTAACTTGCCTGGTACGGGTACTGTTGCAGCCACATGGCGCTGCCCTGAGTGCTTAAAAAACCGGGTTAGAGACAACAGAACGGAGACACCAGTTCGAGGTGGGACGGATCCTTCCCAAGCGGAGGAACACGGTAGCCCCGAGGAACTTATGGACAGTCCATTAAACAACACGGCCCTGGATGCTACCGTTAATTTCTCTCCCGACTTGGCAGCCGAGTTGCGGTTATTTAAAGAGGAACTGCGTGCCGAGTTTCGCTTGATGCATAAAGAATTTCAAGAATTGCGCACGGAGATGGCTGAGCTAAAGGAATCCATAAAGACATCTGATGAGCGAATGGATAACCTGGAAGCGCGAGTAGGCGCCCTTGAACAAAAACTGCAGCAAGAAATACAGCCGGACAGGGATCCATTACAAAACACCATTGCTGAACTGAAATGCCAACTGAACGAACGCGATCAAGAAATACTGCTCAACGACATTGAGGTGACCGGAATACCGGAAAGCAAGGATGAGAGCACCCTTCACCTCGTTAAGGTTCTTGCCATAAAGCTTGGCGTCGACATTGATGAGAGGGACGTAGTTCATGCTGAGCGAGTCGGATCCACGCGCCGTAATCGAGTAGGGACTTCTGACGGCTCCATCTCTGCCGACCCCGCTGCGCAGCGACCGCGGTGTATATCCGTGCGCTTCGCAAGGCGCGCCACGCGCGACACACTACTGCGCGCAGCTCGGGTCCGCCGCGGTTTGAGTACAGATGATCTTGATATCGCTGGGACGGCGCCACCGGCGCCGCACCGAGTTTACGTTAACGAACGTCTGACTCGAACAAATCGCCAGTTATTTTATCACGCTCGTCAGGCAGGGAGCCAAAACAAATGGAAGTATGTATGGACGAGGGAAGGAAGAATCTTAGCTCGCAGAGAAGATGGCCAAAAAGCCGAACGAATTAGATGTGAAGACGATATCTGTAGGATTTTTGGGTAAAGATCGGTTTGTACCACATCCGAGTGCGTTCTGTAAACTTGCTTCGTACACCTGTTGCCTCTGTGGATGTTAACATTTTGATCTCCTTATTATTTTGTTTTACCCTTAAAGAATTTTTGTATACTTTGTTCCATATATTTAATGATGTCGCAAAGCGGTGTGTGTCTCCTGCGGCACCGGGGTGGAAACTATTTTTTTTCTCAAAGACTTAGGGCAACACTACGCAAAATATATATTCTATGGATGTTGATTATTTTGGTCAATTGTGGACATTTATGCTATTTTATCAATTACCGTCAGTTTACAGTAAGTTGGAAATGTTTTCAAGCACAGATTACTTAAATTTTAAAACTGATATATATGCAGAAATCATTTACAAACTCAGTTCTGATATTTACACTTATAATACACATATTCATACACGCATCTCGCTGATAATGTCGAATAAGACTTTTACATTATTTGCAAATACTTATATTTTACAACTATTGTTTACACTGGCTAAAATGCAATTATTATTTACAATATATAATCTACAATTTTTATTTACAATAATTTACTTTAATTTACTATTTACTGATATAAAACTATTATTCATATTTCTTTATCTTTACAATGGTTTTATCTTTGGATATTTGGACTTTGTTTATAATTATATTTATGAATCTCAATTTTATGTTGCTTACTACAGTTATGACAACCAATTGAAATATTGCCACAGAATTACACATACAAATTTTATTTTATCTTCCTTGACAACGAACGTCAACATGTTACGTCTGCGACAGTGCTTCACTGTTTGTTGTATATTTAATTACTTAAATGATTGAAAAATACCTTAAAGTTGGTTTGCTAAATGTAGGTTCCCTTGGTACTAACCACGATGATTTTATAGCAGCAGTGGAAGGGCATTCTTTCGATGTATTAGCAGTTAACGAGACTTGGCTAAGACCGGGCGAGGAGGGGCGAGCGCCCACTGTGCCAGGTTACCGCCTGCGCCACATACCACGACCGCTGTCTGTTCACGAGGGCCGGGGGGGTGGTGTGGGTTTTTATCTTAAACGCGGTCTGACCGCTCGTACCTTGTCCACCCCAATTGACCCTAGATACGACACTATCGAACAAATGTGGATTATTGTTACACTCAATGGCAATAAAATTGCTATAGGCACAGCGTATCGTCCGCCACGCTGCGACTTGGACCTCTTTCTCGACGCTATAACTGACTCTGTCAGCTCCTTAGTCAAATGTGATCACTTCATACTGCTCGGCGATTTCAATGTTAACTTACTGAATGCTAACGGGCAAACTAAGAAAGTCTGTGAGTTTTTGAATAGCATGAGCCTAAAACAACTGGTAAGTTCGCCCACCCATTTCACAGACCATAGCGAAACATTGATCGACCTTGTCTGTACGAATCTCAACCACAAAGGGATATCTGTTGAACCCTATGGCTCAATAAATGGTCACTCACTTGTTGTGTGCGAGTTTAATATTAGGCGTAGTAAATATAAACCCTATACAATTACATACAGACCCATTAAACAAATAAATAGAGAAGTACTAGATAGTGACTTATCGCAAGTACACTGGGACAACATTTGCGGCTTGCATAATGTGAATGACATGGTTGAGGAATTGAATGAAAACATTTTAGCAATTTACGATGCGCACGCTCCGGTCAAGAAATGTTTAATTAGGGAACCGTCTTATCCCTGGATAACGGATACAATAAAATTGATGATGCACTTGCGGAATGACGCTCTGACCAAGTACCATAAAACCAAATCAAACTCCAAAAAGGCATACTACAAGCAGTTGAAATCTCTGGTGGTAACTTCCATAATTAAAGAAAAAGTTGCATATTTCAACTTTAATATTAATGGCCAAATCAAGGATCCTAAAACATTATGGAAAAATTTAAAAAGAACTGTATTACCAAAAAAACAATTTGACGACATTTCTACTCACTTCAGAGATCCAAACCAAATAAATAATCACTTTTTGAGTGTTCCTGGTAACCCTGTCTGCAATACATCGCAACGCACCTTCTTTGAATCCCATCGTTATGGTGATGATAGCTTCGCTTTTTCATTACAACCAGTAACTGCTGATCAAATTCTGAGATATTTCCGCCAACTAAAGTCTAACGCCGAAGGCTGTGATAAGGTTACCCTGAATATGCTTTTGCTTACACTCCCATATACATTAAAATGCATCACCGACATTGTGAACAGCTCAATTGTCTCAGCAACTTTCCCTGACACCTGGAAAATTGCTATCGTTAGGCCATTGCCTAAAAAAACAAATCCAACCGATTTAAAAGACTTGAGGCCTATCAGTATTCTGCCTTGCCTTTCTAAAATCGCTGAAAAGGCAGTATGTCAGCAGGTAACAAAATATCTAGAAGATAAACACATTCTACCTGAGCTACAGTCAGGTTTTCGCAAACAGCGTGGTACTTCTACGGCTCTTTTGGACGTGACAGATAACATTCTGTCAGCACAGGATAAAGGCCTATGCACACTTCTTGTCCTACTTGATTTTTCGCGAGCCTTTGACTGCATAAATATAGATTTG
The DNA here is from genome assembly GCA_941918905.2 of Xestia sexstrigata. Lineage (NCBI taxonomy): Eukaryota > Metazoa > Arthropoda > Insecta > Lepidoptera > Noctuidae > Xestia > Xestia sexstrigata. Next base: position 98,896 of record OW799204.2, read on the forward strand.
TTTCTATCAAAGCTTTACTACTATGGATTTGACCAAAATACGATACACTGGTTCCAAAGCTATCTTACCAACCGTCGGCAGCGTGTGGAAATACGACTGAGCAATGGCTCATCTCTTGTTTCATCACTCACTTCTGTTTACAGGGGAGTCCCGCAAGGCACAATACTGGGCCCCATTATCTTTATTTTGTATTGTGCGGATATCATAAGTTCCCTGAAGAAATGTAGATACCATATTTATGCCGATGACGTACAAGTCTATATCTCCTTTAAGCCAAGTGACTATGACATCGCGATAAAGGATCTTAACGAAGATCTTGACAGAATAGCATGCTGGGCTGAAAATAACGGTTTAGTACTTAACCCCACTAAAACCAAATACATGCTGTTTGGAACCAAAAGCCAAATCAGCGCAGTGCCGGCATCACTCAACGTTACCCTGCTGGGTGAGTCGGTCAGTCGAGTCAGTGAGGCGCGTAATCTGGGTCTGAACATGGACGTTGGGTTGAGATACGAAACGCACGTGGCAGAGTCAGTGCGCACTTGTTTCTATCGGCTTAAAGTCCTTTATAAAATAAGGCCTTATCTATCAGAGGAGCTGCGTATCCAGCTGGTTGAGTCCCTCGTGCTATCTAACCTAAACCACGCAGATACAGTTATTGGCCCTCGGATACTGGCAAGAACTGAGCGACTGATCCAGAGGGTTCAAAATGCCTGCGCTCGATTTTGCTTCTCAATCCCACCAAGAAGTCACGTAACGCCATTCTTAAATAAGCACTCTATCCTCAAGATGAAGTCGCGACGTAAGTTGCACTTGGCGTGCTTACTTTTTGGAGTCATAAAGTACAGGCTGCCGACGTACCTGTACAATAAACTGAGTTGGATCGCTAGCAAAAGAGAATGCGCGAGTAGGCAGTGCTCGCAGCAACTCTCCACTCAATCGCACAAGACAGCTGCTTTCAGGGGAAGTTTTAGATACGCCGCATCCAAATGCTGGAACAATATTCCCCCGCCGATAAGAAATCTTAAATGTCTTGGTACCTTCAGAGTTCGACTGCGGCAGTTTCTTATCGAATCGCAAAAAAAGCTGGGTATCACTGTTTCGAACACGTCCATTATATAACTGGCTATTGTTTTCTTCCCGAGTCAACCTGTCTATCTGTTGCGCGACTCGTGTTCACATACCTGTGAACAAGGGGGTACTTAGTAATCGCATTTTTTGTGGATCTTTTTGTTGGTTAATTATAAGTATAATACCTTCACATGAACCTTTAGTTATCCATTGTAAACATAATTTAGTCTAGTCAAATCGCTTATTCTTATTCACACCTACGCTACTACAATATTAGTATTATAAGATTATTCATATAAGTAAGCAATATACATATTATAATAATATAACTTTATATATATATATAAACACATCAACGAGCAAGAACGTTTCCAACACAGTTAAGTAAGTAAACTTACTGTAAAATACTTAATTTAAGTTGAGGGTATACTTACTAATTTCACTACGCGCATGAATAACACTTTATTACAACACCAATTTATCTCCGTCTGCTCGACGTCCGTATGTCACTACAGGGATCCAGCAGAATATCAGCGTCAGGTGCATGCCTGACACATGCTGAGCTAGACTCCCATTTGGTGCAACCTTGAGACGCACACCGCACCTTGTATATTATCGTTATTTTATTTGAAGTATGTCATGGTGTTACTATACTTATTTCCTAAATATGTCCTTCTCTTTGTATATTGGCACCCTGTTTTTTATCATGTAAATTGTATCATTTAATTATTGTGCCTCTGTGTGTTGTGTTATGTCTTTTGTGTGCACTAAATAAATGTTTTATCTATCTATCTATCTATCTATCCAGCTCTTGCTGGAGCTGCGCCTTCCGGGCCAGGTCCACCTGGCGCTGGGCGTCCGCGAGCCCAACGACGTGGGTATCCGCGGGCGTTGTCGTCGGCTTTTTAGCCTTCGACAACGGTTTGGACCCCGAAGCCGAGGAGCTCTCGGACCCACAGCTCAGGAAGACCCGCTTCCGCGATCGAGAGCCGCTCGCATCCGACACTCCAACAACCGAGTCGCTGTCAGACGACTCTGCCCCACCGAAGTAGCTAGCCGCAGACGGCGCGCGGCTAGACTCTGATGCTGGAGCGTCGGGGTGGCCCTGAGAAGGGCCTTTCGGTTGGCCCTGAGAAGGGCCTTTTGGTTGGCCCTGAGAAGGGCCGTTTGGTTGGCCCTGAGAAGGGCCTTTTGGTTGGCCCTGAGAAGGGCCTTTGGGTTGGCCCTGAGAAGGGCCTTTTGGTTGGCCCTGAGAAGGGCCGTTTGGTTGGCCCTGAGAAGGGCCTTTTGGTTTTAAAAATCGCCCGCAGGCGTCCCGCGTAGGATTCGGCATTGCCTCCGCAGGTTCGTAGACAACAAGTCAAGATAAAATAAGCTACGAGAGCACAGAGCACTTTAGCCAACCCAGTCTGCCACTCCGTTACGGTGGTCAGAACTGGGCTGTTTCCAGGGGACACGACGTGGACGTAAGCTCTGTGGGGGGGTCCCCCAACCTAACCTAACCTAACCTAACCTAACCTAACCAGTTGATATCTTCACTTCCAGACGTGCGATTTTGAAGCTGTTTTCAGCGTTTTTAGACCAAACTAGGCCTCCGCCTAAGTTCTGACCATATCGCACGCATTTACACGCGCGTCGGGACTTCATCCCTACTAACACTCGGGAATTTTTGAATTTCCATAGTAAATTCTCAAAATTAATTGTTTTTCTAAATTCTTTTGCAAAAATAACGTTAGTTTATAGTTGAAATAGTCCTCACCCTTCATCCCTGAATTCTGGTCCGCGATCCGTGTCCCGGTCTCCAGGTTGTGGGGTGAAATTCAAAATTTTTTGGTTCAAAAACTGGTTTTTTGACCGAAACTCAAAATTTTTGGTCGGCACCTAGTAAGTTTTATTCCTTATATCGCTAGCCCGCGCAGAGACGCGTCTCTGGACACCTCGCCCGCGCCCCTAGCCCGAATAAAACATAACTTTTTCAAAAAAATAGTTTTTTCATACATTCCTGTTAGTACCCAAAATCCACCTAAGGGATTGAATTAAAAACACAAACGTTGATATCTTCACTTCCAGACGTGCGATTTTGAAGCTGTTTTCAGCGTTTTTAGACCAAACTAGGCCTCCGCCTAAGTTCTGACCATATCGCACGCATTTACACGCGCGTCGGGACTTCATCCCTACTAACACTCGGGAATTTTTGAATTTCCATAGTAAATTCTCAAAATTAATTGTTTTTCTAAATTCTTTTGCAAAAATAACGTTAGTTTATAGTTGAAATAGTCCTCACCCTTCATCCCTGAATTCTGGTCCGCGATCCGTGTCCCGGTCTCCAGGTTGTGGGGTGAAATTCAAAATTTTTTGGTTCAAAACCTGGTTTTTTGACCGAAACTCAAAATTTTTGGTCGGCACCTAGTAAGTTTTATTCCTTATATCGCTAGCCCGCGCGGAGACGCGTCTCTGGACACCTCGCCCGCGCCCCTAGCCCGAATAAAACATAACTTTTTCAAAAAAATAGTTTTTTCATACATTCCTGTTAGTACCCAAAATCCACCTAAGGGATTGAATTAAAAACACAAACGTTGATATCTTCACTTCCAGACGTGCGATTTTGAAGCTGTTTTCAGCGTTTTTAGACCAAACTAGGCCTCCGCCTAAGTTCTGACCATATCGCACGCATTTACACGCGCGTCGGGACTTCATCCCTACTAACACTCGGGAATTTTTGAATTTCCATAGTAAATTCTCAAAATTAATTGTTTTTCTAAATTCTTTTGCAAAAATAACGTTAGTTTATAGTTGAAATAGTCCTCACCCTTCATCCCTGAATTCTGGTCCGCGATCCGTGTCCCGGTCTCCAGGTTGTGGGGTGAAATTCAAAATTTTTTGGTTCAAAAACTGGTTTTTTGACCGAAACTCAAAATTTTTGGTCGGCACCTAGTAAGTTTTATTCCTTATATCGCTAGCCCGCGCGGAGACGCGTCTCTGGACACCTCGCCCGCGCCCCTAGCCCGAATAAAACATAACTTTTTCAAAAAAATAGTTTTTTCATACATTCCTGTTAGTACCCAAAATCCACCTAAGGGATTGAATTAAAAACACAAACGTTGATATCTTCACTTCCAGACGTGCGATTTTGAAGCTGTTTTCAGCGTTTTTAGACCAAACTAGGCCTCCGCCTAAGTTCTGACCATATCGCACGCATTTACAAGCGCGTCGGGACTTCATCCCTACTAACACTCGGGAATTTTTGAATTTCCATAGTAAATTCTCAAAATTAATTGTTTTTCTAAATTCTTTTGCAAAAATAACGTTAGTTTATAGTTGAAATAGTCCTCACCCTTCATCCCTGAATTCTGGTCCGCGATCCGTGTCCCGGTCTCCAGGTTGTGGGGTGAAATTCAAAATTTTTTGGTTCAAAAACTGGTTTTTTGACAGAAACTCAAAATTTTTGGTCGGCACCTTATACGTTTTATTCCTTATATCGCTAGCCCGCGCGGAGACGCGTCTCTGGACACCTCGCCCGCGCCCCTAGCCCGAATAAAACATAACTTTTTCAAAAAAATAGTTTTTTCATACATTCCTGTTAGTACCCAAAATCCACCTAAGGGATTGAATTAAAAACACAAACGTTGATATCTTCACTTCCAGACGTGCGATTTTGAAGCTGTTTTCAGCGTTTTTAGACCAAACTAGGCCTCCGCCTAAGTTCTGACCATATCGCACGCATTTACACGCGCGTCGGGACTTCATCCCTACTAACACTCGGGAATTTTTCGAATTTTCATAGTAAATTCTCAAAATTAATTGTTTTTCTAAATTCTTTTGCAAAAATAACGTTAGTTTATAGTTTAAATAGTCCTCACCCTTCATCCCTGAATTCTGGTCCGCGATCCGTGTCCCGGTCTCCAGGTTGTGGGGTGAAATTCAAAATTTTTTGGTTCAAAAACTGGTTTTTTGACCGAAACTCAAAATTTTTGGTCGGCACCTAGTAAGTTTTATTCCTTATATCGCTAGCCCGCGCGGAGACGCGTCTCTGGACACCTCGCCCGCGCCCCTAGCCCGAATAAAACATAACTTTTTCAAAAAAATAGTTTTTTCATACATTCCTGTTAGTACCCAAAATCCACCTAAGGGATTGAATTAAAAACACAAACGTTGATATCTTCACTTCCAGACGTGCGATTTTGAAGCTGTTTTCAGCGTTTTTAGACCAAACTAGGCCTCCGCCTAAGTTCTGACCATATCGCACGCATTTACACGCGCGTCGGGACTTCATCCCTACTAACACTCGGGAATTTTTCGAATTTTCATAGTAAATTCTCAAAATTAATTGTTTTTCTAAATTCTTTTGCAAAAATAACGTTAGTTTATAGTTTAAATAGTCCTCACCCTTCATCCCTGAATTCTGGTCCGCGATCCGTGTCCCGGTCTCCAGGTTGTGGGGTGAAATTCAAAATTTTTTGGTTCAAAAACTGGTTTTTTGACCGAAACTCAAAATTTTTGGTCGGCACCTAGTAAGTTTTATTCCTTATATCGCTAGCCCGCGCGGAGACGCGTCTCTGGACACCTCGCCCGCGCCCCTAGCCCGAATAAAACATAACTTTTTCAAAAAAATAGTTTTTTTATACATTCCTGTTAGTACCCAAAATCCACCTAAGGGATTGAATTAAAAACACAAACGTTGATATCTTCACTTCCAGACGTGCGATTTTGAAGCTGTTTTCAGCGTTTTTAGACCAAACTAGGCCTCCGCCTAAGTTCTGACCATATCGCACGCATTTACACGCGCGTCGGGACTTCATCCCTACTAACACTCGGGAATTTTTCGAATTTTCATAGTAAATTCTCAAAATTAATTGTTTTTCTAAATTCTTTTGCAAAAATAACGTTAGTTTATAGTTGAAATAGTTCTCACCCTTCATCCCTGAATTCTGGTCCGCGATCCGTGTCCCGGTCTCCAGGTTGTGGGGTGAAATTCAAAATTTTTTGGTTCAAAAACTGGTTTTTTGACCGAAACTCAAAATTTTTGGTCGGCACCTAGTAAGTTTTATTCCTTATATCGCTAGCCCGCGCGGAGACGCGTCTCTGGACACCTCGCCCGCGCCCCTAGCCCGAATAAAACATAACTTTTTCAAAAAAATAGTTTTTTCATACATTCCTGTTAGTACCCAAAATCCACCTAAGGGATTGAATTAAAAACACAAACGTTGATATCTTCACTTCCAGACGTGCGATTTTGAAGCTGTTTTCAGCGTTTTTAGACCAAACTAGGCCTCCGCCTAAGTTCTGACCATATCGCACGCATTTACACGCGCGTCGGGACTTCATCCCTACTAACACTCGGGAATTTTTCGAATTTTCATAGTAAATTCTCAAAATTAATTGTTTTTCTAAATTCTTTTGCAAAAATAACGTTAGTTTATAGTTTAAATAGTCCTCACCCTTCATCCCTGAATTCTGGTCCGCGATCCGTGTCCCGGTCTCCAGGTTGTGGGGTGAAATTCAAAATTTTTTGGTTCAAAAACTGGTTTTTTGACCGAAACTCAAAATTTTTGGTCGGCACCTAGTAAGTTTTATTCCTTATATCGCTAGCCCGCGCGGAGACGCGTCTCTGGACACCTCGCCCGCGCCCCTAGCCCGAATAAAACATAACTTTTTCAAAAAAATAGTTTTTTCATACATTCCTGTTAGTACCCAAAATCCACCTAAGGGATTGAATTAAAAACACAAACGTTGATATCTTCACTTCCAGACGTGCGATTTTGAAGCTGTTTTCAGCGTTTTTAGACCAAACTAGGCCTCCGCCTAAGTTCTGACCATATCGCACGCATTTACACGCGCGTCGGGACTTCATCCCTACTAACACTCGGGAATTTTTCGAATTTTCATAGTAAATTCTCAAAATTAATTGTTTTTCTAAATTCTTTTGCAAAAATAACGTTAGTTTATAGTTTAAAATATAGTCCTCACCCTTCATCCCTGAATTCTGGTCCGCGATCCGTGTCCCGGTCTCCAGGTTGTGGGGTGAAATTCAAAATTTTTTGGTTCAAAAACTGGTTTTTTGACCGAAACTCAAAATTTTTGGTCGGCACCTAGTAAGTTTTATTCCTTATATCGCTAGCCCGCGCGGAGACGCGTCTCTGGACACCTCGCCCGCGCCCCTAGCCCGAATAAAACATAACTTTTTCAAAAAAATAGTTTTTTCATACATTCCTGTTAGTACCCAAAATCCACCTAAGGGATTGAATTAAAAACACAAACGTTGATATCTTCACTTCCAGACGTGCGATTTTGAAGCTGTTTTCAGCGTTTTTAGACCAAACTAGGCCTCCGCCTAAGTTCTGACCATATCGCACGCATTTACACGCGCGTCGGGACTTCATCCCTACTAACACTCGGGAATTTTTCGAATTTTCATAGTAAATTCTCAAAATTAATTGTTTTTCTAAATTCTTTTGCAAAAATAACGTTAGTTTATAGTTTAAATAGTCCTCACCCTTCATCCCTGAATTCTGGTCCGCGATCCGTGTCCCGGTCTCCAGGTTGTGGGGTGAAATTCAAAATTTTTTGGTTCAAAAACTGGTTTTTTGACCGAAACTCAAAATTTTTGGTCGGCACCTAGTAAGTTTTATTCCTTATATCGCTAGCCCGCGCGGAGACGCGTCTCTGGACACCTCGCCCGCGCCCCTAGCCCGAATAAAACATAACTTTTTCAAAAAAATAGTTTTTTCATACATTCCTGTTAGTACCCAAAATCCACCTAAGGGATTGAATTAAAGGGCACGCCACGATAGTGGCGATAAGTCCCCTCTTTGAGGAGTGGCTGGAGAGACGCCACGGCGTCCTCACCTTCCGCCTGACGCAGGTCCTCACCGGACACGGTGTTTTCGGGAGGTTCCTGCACCGAATCGGGCGGGAGGAAACGCCCGGGTGTTTCCACTGCGAGAATCGACCGGAGGACACGGTGGAGCACACGGTGGAGGTGTGCCCCGCGTGGGCAGAGCACCGCCGTGTCCTCGAAGCGGCGATTGGCGGCGGCGACCTCTCGCGTCCGGCCCTGGTGCAAGCCATGGTCCGGAGCGAGACGGAATGGGACGCCGTCACCTCCTTCTGCGAAGCAGTAATGCTAGAGAAGGAGGTGGCGGAACGTGAGAGGGAGAGAACCTCACAGCGTCCCGGCCGCCGCGGGAGACGCCCCGGGCGTCGGGGGCCACCACGTGGCCCCCGGCCACCGTAGGCGCGGGCCTGTGGACGGTGGGCTATGGGCTAGCTCGCCGTCCGTCCGTCTGATGACGACAGGCCGTGTCGACGGCGCGTTCGTGTTCCACGCGCGCCTCAAAGAGAGTCAGCAAAAAGGAAGGGGTCCGCAAGGACCGATGCCTGCCGGGGTTGCGGGACTGTTCGAAAGAGATACCGCGGCCCCGGAACACAAAGGGCGATGAAGGAACATGGATGGGTTTTAGTCAGTAAAAGTCTGACACTCCCTCCTGCTCCGCCCAGAGCGGGAGAAGTCATTTGATGATTTCCCATCCGAAAAAAAAAAAAAAAAAAAAAAAAAAAGGGATTGAATTAAAAACACAAACGTTGATATCTTCACTTCCAGACGTGCGATTTTGAAGCTGTTTTCAGCGTTTTTAGACCAAACTAGGCCTCCGCCTAAGTTCTGACCATATCGCACGCATTTACACGCGCGTCGGGACTTCATCCCTACTAACACTCGGGAATTTTTCGAATTTTCATAGTAAATTCTCAAAATTAATTGTTTTTCTAAATTCTTTTGCAAAAATAACGTTAGTTTATAGTTTAAATAGTCCTCACCCTTCATCCCTGAATTCTGGTCCGCGATCCGTGTCCCGGTCTCCAGGTTGTGGGGTGAAATTCAAAATTTTTTGGTTCAAAAACTGGTTTTTTGACCGAAACTCAAAATTTTTGGTCGGCACCTAGTAAGTTTTATTCCTTATATCGCTAGCCCGCGCGGAGACGCGTCTCTGGACACCTCGCCCGCGCCCCTAGCCCGAATAAAACATAACTTTTTCAAAAAAATAGTTTTTTCATACATTCCTGTTAGTACCCAAAATCCACCTAAGGGATTGAATTAAGGGGTGCGATGTCAGAAGTCCTCCACGTGTGTCTGGCGGTTGCTGGTCCCTCTCGATACGTCTGGAGGGAAGAGCAGCTGCTGGGCCGGTGCACCCTGGGCGCGGCAGTATCCTTCTCCGGGGAATGAGAGGAAATGAGAATTTCCTTTTATCCCTCGGGGAGTGTTACTGCCGCGGCTAATTATTCTGACATGGGTGGGGTCCTGCCAGGACCACCGGTGCGTTCCTCTGCGTGACCCTCTGTTTAGCAGAGGGCATAGCAGAGGAGTGAGGGCGGGCTCGGTGTGCACTCACTCTGCCTCCGAGCAGACAGAGAGGGATGCGTCCTTCTCTGTCACCGTCAGTCTCGTAATCCCACTATCGAAGTGCTGTGGATCACGTCTCGCGGCTTCGATAGGGACCGAGGGTCTTGGCTTAACCGCCCGGACCGCGAGGTAGAAAACCTCTATAGAAAGTTACCCCGAATCCCAAGCGGCGACGCACCGCGAGGGGATGTATGGCTGACGGGTGTTCCTTAGAACAAATCAGTCGTTAGTGCGCTCCTCGCCAGGGTACCTGCAGACCCCCTGGCGAGTAATAAATATTCAAAATCTGCCCTTCTAGGTACAGGGGTCTCTGCCTAGATTGAGCCTTATTTCCCCCACACTCGTGGGAACAGTTATGGAAGATTTTTTAAAAACAAAAACCAACACCGCCGGCAACGGCATAGTAGAGGAGAGGAGGGATGCGGCGTCGGAATCCGACGTCGCATCCAGTGATGCGAGCGCGGGAGGCTCAGGGAGCTCCCGCCGCGCGAGGGCCGGGACGACCGCGGAGAACAGTAAGTTCTTCCGCAAGCGGCCCAGGCGGGATGGCGACCGGGGGTCGTCATCCGGAGATGAGGAGGCCTCGGCCCGAAAAATCCCCACCAACAAGCGTGGTGGGATCCGGGGCAAGGGGAGGGGGCTCTCTGCCTCCGTGAGGCCAGAAAGGTCAGCAAAGCTGGCCGAGGAGGGGCGCCACCCGGGCAACATTGCTCCCGGGTCAGGCGACGAGGCGGGCGCACCTGGCGGCTCCGAGGCGGAGCGTAAGACCAGGTTTGCAAAGGCGGTGGAAGCCGCGATAAGGGGCGTGGCCTTGAAGGTGAAGACATCTTCAAAACTCAAGGCCATACCCGCGGCTTCCGCCTCCATCTTGGCGGCAGCAGAGGCCAACTTCGCAGGGCCTCCACCCCTTCCTCCTCCTCCGATAGGCGGAGAGGAGTTGGCCAAGCTGCGGGCGGAGGTGGCCCGCCTGACGGCCGCCACGGAGGATCTCCGAAAGGAGAACGCCAAGCTCCACGCAGACCTGGCCAGTCTGCGTGAGGCTGGCTCCCGCGTGGCGCCTAATAATGCGGGCCGGCAGCAGCGACAGAGCCAGCCTGCGCCGGTGGAGAACCAGGTCCTGAACCTGGTTCGGCAGGAGCTGGCTTCCTTCCAGGCGCGGTTCTCCGTCCTGGAGGGAATAGTCCTGCGCCCCACCCCCTCCGGGGGGCAAGCAAGGCAGCCACGGGCCCGAAGGCGGCCTCCTACGCGGCTGCGGCGGCTACCGCACCCGGACCGGGGCCGTCCAGCCAGCCCTCCGGCAGGGCTGTGGCACCACCCCCTGAAAAGCTGGCTCCGGCGAAAGCGGCGCCGGCTAAGAAGGCCAAAAAAGGGAAGGGTAAGGCGGCTGCACAGGTGGACACTGTGCCAGCGCCAGCGCCAGTGCCAACGGCGAACGGGCCAGCGCCTGCGGCACGGCAGCCGCCGCCGCAACCACCGCCCCCCCAGCCCCCCACACCTGCGGCTGAAGCCGGATGGCAGGTGGTCGGGGAGAAGAAGAAGGGGCGAAAGGCGGCCAAAAAGGCCCGAAATGAGGAGCGGCAGCGCCAGCACAGGGCGCGAAAGATCGCGGCTAGGCTCCGCGCCCCGAAAACCGCGGCTGTAGTGATAACACTACAGCCGGAAGCGGAAAAGAGGGGCGTGTCCTACCGCGACTTGCTAGCGAAGGCGAAGGAGACGGTGGATCTCGGGGAGCTGGGGATCACCGGGGGCCTCCGGCTTAAGGTCACCGCGACGGGGGCACGCATGCTGGAGATCCCCGGTGAAACCAGCGGCTCGTCCGCTGACGCTCTGGCGGAAAAGCTCAGAGCGTCCCTAAACGCGGATGAGGCCCGAGTGTCCAGGCCCGTGAGATGCGCAGACCTGCGCATTCTGGGTCTGGACGACTCGGTGACCAAGGAGGAGGTGGTGGCCGCCGTCGCCAGGTCCGGTGGGTGTCCTGCTGAGCAGGTCAGGGCAGGCGCCCTACGACCGGACCTCACGGGTATGCATACCGTTACGGTATGCTGCCCCGTGACGGCGGCCAAAACGATAGTGGAGGGCCGAAGGCTATTGGTGGGCTGGGTCTCAGCACAGGTGAAGCTGCTGGAGCCCAGACCTCTGAGGTGTTATCGCTGTCACGTGGGGCACCACGTGTCAGTACAGTGCGCCTCGGAGGTTGATCGCAGCGGCCTTTGTTTCCGCTGCAGTCAGCCCGGTCACGTGTCCGCGGCTTGCTGTGCCACGCCGCACTGCGGTGCCTGTGCGGCGGCCGGCAAGCCGGCCGATCACCGGGCTGGGAGCAAGGCCTGCGCTCCACCCACCAAGGCCACCAGAGGCAAGGGAAGGCCCTCCGCCGCCACCGCCACCGTCGCCACCGCCGCAGCCGCAACTGCCGCCGCTGCCTCTGCCGCTGCCGTAGAGGGGCCCTCACAGGGGGCCAGGGAGGAGGAAGCGGTAATGGAGTGCCAATAACGGCCCCATTACGCTTCCTCCAAGCGAACATCAACCACTGCGCCTGCGCTCAGGATCTGTTGCTCCAGAGCATGGCGCAGTGGTCGATACACATCGCTGTGGTCGCTGAGCCGTATTTCGTCCAGCCCAGGGAAGACTGGGCGGCGGACCTTAGCGGCTCAGTGACCATAGTGTCGTCGGCCGCCGCCGGTACCCCGACCCTTGAAGGTGTCAGGAGGGGTCGGGGGTGCGTAGCAGCACGGTTCGGAGAGATCGTAGTGGTGGGAGTCTACTTCTCCCCGAGCCGAACTCTCGCCGAGTTCCACAACTCTCTCGCAGAGTTGAGTGTCGTCGTCGGGAATCATTCCCTCCCCGTGCTTGTCCTCGGGGACTTCAATGCCAAGAACTTGGCTTGGGGTTCTCGTTGCACAGATGTGCGGGGAAGGATGGTGGAGGACTGGGCTCTGGAGAAGGGCCTGGTCGTCCTAAATCGGGGTTCTGTCCCCACGTGCGTGCGGATGCGGGGTGAGTCGGTGGTGGACATCTCGTTCGCTAGCCCCGCTCTGTCGCCACGTGTCGTTGACTGGCGTGTCATGGAGGGGGTGGAGACCTATTCCGACCACCGGTATATCCGGTTCGACGTCTCCACCCAGACCTCAAGCGCGCCGGTCCAACAGGCCCCGAGTGGTCCGCGCTGGGCGCTGAAGCAGCTGGACCGGGAGCTCCTCCTGGAAGCCTCGATCGTGCAGGCCTGGGTGACACCACCAGACAGGCCTGCCGACATTAACAATGAGGCAGGGTGGTTCCAGGAGGCCATGTCCGACATATGTGACGTGGCAATGCCCCGAGTCCGGCCAGGAAGCGCCCGGCGTCAGGTGTACTGGTGGTCGCGTGAGCTGACGTCTCTGCGTGAGGCGTGCGTAGCTGCGCGGCACCTGTACGCCAGGCATCGCAGGCTCCGCATCCGCCCACCGGATGCGGCAGCCATTGAGGCGGAGCTATATGAGGGGTACAGAGCGGCGAAGACCGCCCTCCGCGAAGCTGTCCTGCGGGCCAGGGATCAGGCCCGCGAGGAATTGCTGGGGACTCTCGACAGAGATCCGTGGGGGCGCCCTTACAAGATGGTGCGGGATAAACTCCGCACCTGGGCCCCCCCACTGACGCAGAGTCTCCGGCCTGAGCTCGTGGAGGACGTAGTGAGCACTCTGTTCCCTACGCGGGGGGAACATCCCCCCCCGCCTATGGCTCCGCCGCCTGCGGTGCTGGAAGCGGATCACCAGGACGACGACGACGATGCTCCGGTAGTGACTGGGGTAGACCTGAGAGTGGCGGTACGCAGGCTCAGTGCCAAAAATACCGCCCCGGGACCCGACGGCTTGCCTGGCAAAGCCTGGGTCCTGGCCTCGGAGGCTCTCGGGCCCCGACTGGAGGGGCTCCTAAGCGCATGCTTGGAGAGAGGCCAGTTCCCGCTTCGTTGGAAGACGGGAAAGCTGGTCCTCATTCGGAAGCCGGGGCGCCCTGCGGACTCTCCGTCCGCATACCGGCCCATAGTGTTGCTCGACGAGGTGGGCAAGCTCTTTGAAAGAGTCATTGCAAACCGCCTCGCCGAGCACCTTGCGGGGACCGGGCCGGATCTTGCGGAACACCAGTTTGGTTTCCGCAAGGGGCGCTCTACGGTGGACGCCATCATGCGCGTGAGAGCCCTCACGACGGGGGATGCAGTGTCTCGGGGTGGGGTTGTCTTGGCGGTGTCTCTAGACATCGCCAATGCCTTCAACTCCATGCCCTGGAGCTGCATTAGGGAGGCACTCCGGTATCACCGGGTGCCGACCTACCTTCGTCGTGTGGTCGGGGACTACCTGACGGATAGAGCCGTCATCTACCCCGGTCGCAGCGGAGAATGGAACCGGCGAGAGATGTCGTGCGGTGTTCCGCAGGGATCGGTCCTAGGGCCGTCCTTGTGGAACATCGGGTACGACTGGGTGCTGCGCGCCGACCTCCCTAGCGGCGTCAGCGTGGTCTGCTATGCAGACGACACGCTGGTGCTGGCACAAGGGGGGTCGCACGAGGCGGCGGCCGAAATAATGACACGCGGGGTTGCGATAGTCGTGGAGAGGATCCGGCAACTGGGTCTCGAGGTGGCATTGTACAAGTCCGAGGCCATGTGCTTTCATGGGCCTCGGAATGCGCCACCTCCGGGATCCTCACTGACGGTAGGAGGGGTATCCGTCGGCGTCGAGTCGACGCTGAAGTACCTGGGACTCGTCCTCGACAGCCGATGGAACTTCGTGGAGCATTTCCGACGTTTGGCCCCCAAACTGGAACGGACCGGGGCTGCCTTCAGGCGGCTCCTGCCCAACCTTGGGGGGCCAAACGCCTCCTGCCGGAGGCTCTACGCGGGAGTCGTGCGGTCCATGGCCCTTTACGGGGCCCCGGTGTGGGCGCGTTCCTTGAGGCTGCGTGCAGCCCACTACCTGAACGCGCCCCAAAAGGTGGTAGCCGTAAGGCTGGCCCGTGGGTACCGCACGATCTCCCGTGAGGCGGCGTGCCTCCTTGCCGGATTGCCGCCATGGGATCTGGAGGCGATAGTCCTCGCGCGCCTACATGAATGGCGCGCGGAGGTGCTACGCCGGGGGGAAACTCCGCTGCCGCGACAAATTGTCGCGCAGCGGACAGACTTCCGGCGTGATCTCATGGCGACATGGAGAGAGCGACTGTCGCAACCCCGTGCAGGGCACGCCATAATAGTGGCGGTAAGTCCCCTCTTTGAGGAGTGGCTTGAGAGACGCCACGGCGTCCTCACCTTCCGCCTGACGCAGGTCCTCACCGGACACGGTGTTTTCGGGAGGTTCCTGCACCGAATCGGGCGGGAGGAAACGCCCGGGTGTTTCCACTGCGAGGATCGACCGGAGGACACGGTGGAGCACACGGTGGAGGTGTGCCCCGCGTGGGCGGAGCACCGCCGTGTCCTCGAAGCGGCGATTGGCGGCGGCGACCTCTCGCGTCCGGCCCTGGTGCAAGCCATGGTCCGGAGCGAGACGGAATGGGACGCCGTCACCTCCTTCTGCGAAGCAGTAATGCTAGAGAAGGAGGTGGCGGAACGTGAGAGGGAGAGAACCTCACAGCGTCCCGGCCGCCGCGGGAGACGCCCCGGGCGTCGGGGGCCACCACGTGGCCCCCGGCCACCGTAGGCGCGGGCCTGTGGACGGTGGGCTATGGGCTAGCTCGCCGTCCGTCCGTCTCATGACGACAGGCCGTGTCGACGGCGCGTTCGTGTTCCACGCGCGCCTCAAAGAGAGTCAGCAAAAAGGAAGGGGTTCGCAAGGACCGATGCCTGCCGGGGTTGCGGGACTGTTCGAAAGAGATACCGTGGCCCCGGAACACAAAGGGCGATGAAGGAACATGGATGGGTTTTAGTCAGTAAAAGTCTGACACTCCCTCCCGCTCCGCCCAGAGCGGGAGAAGTCATTTGATGATTTCCCATCCGAAAAAAAAAAAAAAAAAAAAAAAAAAAAAGGGATTGAATTAAAAACACAAACGTTGATATCTTCACTTCCAGACGTGCGATTTTGAAGCTGTTTTCAGCGTTTTTAGACCAAACTAGGCCTCCGCCTAAGTTCTGACCATATCGCACGCATTTACACGCGCGTCGGGACTTCATCCCTACTAACACTCGGGAATTTTTCGAATTTTCATAGTAAATTCTCAAAATTAATTGTTTTTCTAAATTCTTTTGCAAAAATAACGTTAGTTTATAGTTTAAATAGTCCTCACCCTTCATCCCTGAATTCTGGTCCGCGATCCGTGTCCCGGTCTCCAGGTTGTGGGGTGAAATTCAAAATTTTTTGGTTCAAAAACTGGTTTTTTGACCGAAACTCAAAATTTTTGGTCGGCACCTAGTAAGTTTTATTCCTTATATCGCTAGCCCGCGCGGAGACGCGTCTCTGGACACCTCGCCCGCGCCCCTAGCCCGAATAAAACATAACTTTTTCAAAAAAATAGTTTTTTCATACATTCCTGTTAGTACCCAAAATCCACCTAAGGGATTGAATTAAAGGGCACGCCACGATAGTGGCGATAAGTCCCCTCTTTGAGGAGTGGCTGGAGAGACGCCACGGCGTCCTCACCTTCCGCCTGACGCAGGTCCTCACCGGACACGGTGTTTTCGGGAGGTTCCTGCACCGAATCGGGCGGGAGGAAACGCCCGGGTGTTTCCACTGCGAGGATCGACCGGAGGACACGGTGGAGCACACGGTGGAGGTGTGCCCCGCGTGGGCAGAGCACCGCCGTGTCCTCGAAGCGGCGATTGGCGGCGGCGACCTCTCGCGTCCGGCCCTGGTGCAAGCCATGGTCCGGAGCGAGACGGAATGGGACGCCGTCACCTCCTTCTGCGAAGCAGTAATGCTAGAGAAGGAGGTGGCGGAACGTGAGAGGGAGAGAACCTCACAGCGTCCCGGCCGCCGCGGGAGACGCCCCGGGCGTCGGGGGCCACCACGTGGCCCCCGGCCACCGTAGGCGCGGGCCTGTGGACGGTGGGCTATGGGCTAGCTCGCCGTCCGTCCGTCTGATGACGACAGGCCGTGTCGACGGCGCGTTCGTGTTCCACGCGCGCCTCAAAGAGAGTCAGCAAAAAGGAAGGGGTCCGCAAGGACCGATGCCTGCCGGGGTTGCGGGACTGTTCGAAAGAGATACCGCGGCCCCGGAACACAAAGGGCGATGAAGGAACATGGATGGGTTTTAGTCAGTAAAAGTCTGACACTCCCTCCTGCTCCGCCCAGAGCGGGAGAAGTCATTTGATGATTTCCCATCCGAAAAAAAAAAAAAAAAAAAAAAAAAAAGGGATTGGATTAAAAACACAAACGTTGATATCTTCACTTCCAGACGTGCGATTTTGAAGCTGTTTTCAGCGTTTTTAGACCAAACTAGGCCTCCGCCTAAGTTCTGACCATATCGCACGCATTTACACGCGCGTCGGGACTTCATCCCTACTAACACTCGGGAATTTTTCGAATTTTCATAGTAAATTCTCAAAATTAATTGTTTTTCTAAATTCTTTTGCAAAAATAACGTTAGTTTATAGTTTAAATAGTCCTCACCCTTCATCCCTGAATTCTGGTCCGCGATCCGTGTCCCGGTCTCCAGGTTGTGGGGTGAAATTCAAAATTTTTTGGTTCAAAAACTGGTTTTTTGACCGAAACTCAAAATTTTTGGTCGGCACCTAGTAAGTTTTATTCCTTATATCGCTAGCCCGCGCGGAGACGCGTCTCTGGACACCTCGCCCGCGCCCCTAGCCCGAATAAAACATAACTTTTTCAAAAAAATAGTTTTTTCATACATTCCTGTTAGTACCCAAAATCCACCTAAGGGATTGAATTAAAAACACAAACGTTGATATCTTCACTTCCAGACGTGCGATTTTGAAGCTGTTTTCAGCGTTTTTAGACCAAACTAGGCCTCCGCCTAAGTTCTGACCATATCGCACGCATTTACACGCGCGTCGGGACTTCATCCCTACTAACACTCGGGAATTTTTCGAATTTTCATAGTAAATTCTCAAAATTAATTGTTTTTCTAAATTCTTTTGCAAAAATAACGTTAGTTTATAGTTTAAAATATAGTCCTCACCCTTCATCCCTGAATTCTGGTCCGCGATCCGTGTCCCGGTCTCCAGGTTGTGGGGTGAAATTCAAAATTTTTTGGTTCAAAAACTGGTTTTTTGACCGAAACTCAAAATTTTTGGTCGGCACCTAGTAAGTTTTATTCCTTATATCGCTAGCCCGCGCGGAGACGCGTCTCTGGACACCTCGCCCGCGCCCCTAGCCCGAATAAAACATAACTTTTTCAAAAAAATAGTTTTTTCATACATTCCTGTTAGTACCCAAAATCCACCTAAGGGATTGAATTAAAAACACAAACGTTGATATCTTCACTTCCAGACGTGCGATTTTGAAGCTGTTTTCAGCGTTTTTTAGACCAAACTAGGCCTCCGCCTAAGTTCTGACCATATCGCACGCATTTACACGCGCGTCGGGACTTCATCCCTACTAACACTCCGGGAATTTTTCGAATTTTCATAGTAAATTCTCAAAATTAATTGTTTTTCTAAATTCTTTTGCAAAAATAACGTTAGTTTATAGTTTAAATAGTCCTCACCCTTCATCCCTGAATTCTGGTCCGCGATCCGTGTCCCCGGTCTCCAGGTTGTGGGGTGAAATTCAAAATTTTTTGGTTCAAAAACTGGTTTTTGACCGGGAAACTCAAAATTTTTGGTCGGCACCTAGTAAGTTTTATTCCTTATATCGCTAGCCCGCGCGGAGACGCGTCTCTGGACACCTCGCCCGCGCCCCTAGCCCGAATAAAACATAACTTTTTCAAAAAAATAGTTTTTTTCATACATTCCTGTTAGTACCCAAAATCCACCTTTTCTCTCCTTTTCTTCGGATGGGAAATCATCAAATGACTTCTCCCGCTCTGGGCGGAGCGGGAGGGAGTGTCAGACTTTACTGACTAAAACCCATCCATGTTCCTTCATCGCCCTTTGTGTTCCGGGGCCACGGTATCTCTTTCGAACAGTCCCGCAACCCCGGCAGGCATCGGTCCTTGCGGACCCCTTCCTTTTTGCTGACTCTCTTTGAGGCGCGCGTGGAACACGAACGCGCCGTCGACACGGCCTGTCGTCATGAGACGGACGGACGGCGAGCTGGCCCATAGCCCACCGTCCACAGGCCCGCGCCTACGGTGGCCGGGGGCCACGTGGTGGCCCCCGACGCCCGGGGCGTCTCCCGCGGCGGCCGGGACGCTGTGAGGTTCTCTCCCTCTCACGTTCCGCCACCTCCTTCTCTAGCATTACTGCTTCGCAGAAGGAGGTGACGGCGTCCCATTCCGTCTCGCTCCGGACCATGGCTTGCACCAGGGCCGGACGCGAGAGGTCGCCGCCGCCAATCGCCGCTTCGAGGACACGGCGGTGCTCCGCCCACGCGGGGCACATCTCCACCGTGTGCTCCACCGTGTCCTCCGGTCGATCCTCGCAATGGAAACACCCGGGCGTTTCCTCCCGCCCGATTCGGTGCAGGAACCTCCCGAAACAACCGTGTCCGGTGAGGACCTGCGTCAGGCGGAAGGTGAGGACGCCGTGGCGTCTGTCAAGCCACTCCTCAAAGAGGGGACTTACCGCCACTATTGTGGCGTGCCCTGCACGGGGTTGCGACAGTCGCTCTCTCCATGTCGCCATGAGATCATGCCGGAAGTCTGTCCGCTGCAAGACAATTTGTCGCGGCAGCGGAGTTTCCCCCCGGCGTAGCACCTCCGCGCGCCATTCGTGCAGGCGCGCGAGGACAATTGCCTCCAGATCCCATGGCGGCAATCCGGCAAGGAGGCACGCCGCCTCACGGGAGATCGTGCGGTACCCACGGGCCAGCCTTACGGCTACCACCTTTTGGGGCGCGTTCAGGTAGTGGGCGGCTCGCCGCCTCAATGAACGCGCCCACACCGGGGCCCCGTAAAGGGCCATGGACCGCACGACTCCCGCGTAGAGCTTCCGGCAGGAGGCGTTTGGCCCCCTCAGGTTGGGCAGAAGCCGCCTGAAGGCAGCCCCGGTCCGTTCCAGTTTGGGGGCCAAACGTCGGAAATGCTCCACGAAGTTCCATCGGCTGTCGAGGACGAGTCCCAGGTACTTCAAAGTCGACTCGACGCCGACGGATACCCCTCCTACCGTCAGTGAGGATCCCGGAGGTGGCGCATTCCGAGGCCCATGAAAGCACATGGCCTCGGACTTATGCAATGCCACCTCGAGACCCAGTTGCCGGATCCTCTCGACGACTATCGCAACCCCGCGTGTCATTATTTCAGCCGCCGCCTCGTGCGACCCCCCTTGTGCCAGCACCAGCGTGTCGTCTGCATAGCAGACCACGCTGACGCCGCTAGGGAGGTCGGCGCGCAGCACCCAGTCGTACCCGATGTTCCACAAGGAAGGCCCTAGAACCGATCCCTGTGGAACACCGCACGACATCTCTCGCCGTTTCCATTCTCCGCTGCGACCGGGGTAGATGACGGCTCTGTCCGTCAAGTAATCCCCGACCACACGACGGAGGTAGGTCGGCACCCGGTGATACCGGAGTGCCTCCCTAATGCAGCTCCAGGGCATGGAGTTGAAGGCGTTGGCGATGTCAAGAGACACCGCCAAGACAACCCCACCCCGGGACACCGCATCCCCCGTCGTGAGGGCTCTCACGCG
Organism: Xestia sexstrigata; assembly: GCA_941918905.2. Taxonomy (NCBI): domain Eukaryota; kingdom Metazoa; phylum Arthropoda; class Insecta; order Lepidoptera; family Noctuidae; genus Xestia; species Xestia sexstrigata. The sequence goes on from OW799204.2 coordinate 119,070, forward strand.
CATGATGGCGTCCACCGTAGAGCGCCCCTTGCGGAAACCAAATTGGTGTTCCGCAAGATCCGGCCCCGTCCCCGCAAGGTGCTCGGCGAGGCGGTTTGCAATTACTCTTTCAAAGAGCTTGCCCACCTCGTCGAGCAACACTATGGGCCGGTATGCGGACGGAGAGTCCGCAGGGCGCCCCGGCTTCCGAATGAGGACCAGCTTCCCCGTCTTCCAACGAAGCGGGAACTGTCCCCTCTCCATGCATGCGCTTAGGAGCCCCTCCAGTCGGGGCCCGAGAGCCTCCGAGGCCAGGACCCAGGCTTTGCCAGGCAAGCCGTCGGGTCCTGGGGCGGTATTTTTGGCACTGAGCCTGCGTACCGCCACTCTCAGGTCTACCCCAGTCACTTCCGGAGTGTCGTCGTCGTCATCCTGGTGGTCCGCTTCCAGCACCGCAGGTGGCGGAGCCATAGGCGGGGGGGGATGTTCTCCCCGCGTAGGGAACAGAGTGCTCACCACGTCCTCCACGAGCTCAGGCCGGAGACTCTGCGTCAGTGGGGGGGCCCAGGTGCGGAGTTTATCCCGCACCATCTTATAAGGGCGCCCCCACGGATCTCTGTCGAGAGTCCCCAGCATCTCCTCGCGGGCCAGATCCCTGGCCCGCAGGACAGCCTCGCGGAGGGCGGTCTTCGCCGCTCTGTACCCCTCGTAAAGCTCCGCCTCGATGGCTGCCGCATTCGGTGGACGAATGCGGAGCCTGCGATGCCTGGCGTACAGGTGTCGCGCAGCCACGCACGCCTCGCGCAGAGACGTCAGCTCTCGCGACCACCAGTACACCTGACGTCGGGCGCTTCCTGGCCGGACTCGGGGCATTGCCACGTCGCATATATCGGACATGGCCTCCTGGAACCACCCTGCCTCATTGTTAATGTCGGCAGGCCTGTCTGGTGATGTCACCCAGGCCTGCACGATCGAGGCTTCCAGGAGGAGCTCCCGGTCCAGCTGCTTCAGCGCCCAACGCGGACCACTCGGGGCCTGTTGGACCAGCGCGCTTGAGGTCTGGGTGGAGACGTCAAACCGGATGTACCGGTGGTCGGAATAGGTCTCCACCCCCTCCATGACACGCCAGTCAACGACACGCGGCGACAGAGCGGGGCTACCCAAAATCCACCTAAGGGATTGAATTAAAAACACAAACGTTGATATCTTCACTTCCAGACGTGCGATTTTGAAGCTGTTTTCAGCGTTTTTAGACCAAACTAGGCCTCCGCCTAAGTTCTGACCATATCGCACGCATTTACACGCGCGTCGGGACTTCATCCCTACTAACACTCGGGAATTTTTCGAATTTTCATAGTAAATTCTCAAAATTAATTGTTTTTCTAAATTCTTTTGCAAAAATAACGTTAGTTTATAGTTTAAATAGTCCTCACCCTTCATCCCTGAATTCTGGTCCGCGATCCGTGTCCCGGTCTCCAGGTTGTGGGGTGAAATTCAAAATTTTTTGGTTCAAAAACTGGTTTTTTGACCGAAACTCAAAATTTTTGGTCGGCACCTAGTAAGTTTTATTCCTTATATCGCTAGCCCGCGCGGAGACGCGTCTCTGGACACCTCGCCCGCGCCCCTAGCCCGAATAAAACATAACTTTTTCAAAAAAATAGTTTTTTCATACATTCCTGTTAGTACCCAAAATCCACCTAAGGGATTGAATTAAAAACACAAACGTTGATATCTTCACTTCCAGACGTGCGATTTTGAAGCTGTTTTCAGCGTTTTTAGACCAAACTAGGCCTCCGCCTAAGTTCTGACCATATCGCACGCATTTACACGCGCGTCGGGACTTCATCCCTACTAACACTCGGGAATTTTTCGAATTTTCATAGTAAATTCTCAAAATTAATTGTTTTTCTAAATTTTTTTGCAAAAATAACGTTAGTTTATAGTTTAAATAGTCCTCACCCTTCATCCCTGAATTCTGGTCCGCGATCCGTGTCCCGGTCTCCAGGTTGTGGGGTGAAATTCAAAATTTTTTGGTTCAAAAACTGGTTTTTTGACCGAAACTCAAAATTTTTGGTCGGCACCTAGTAAGTTTTATTCCTTATATCGCTAGCCCGCGCGGAGACGCGTCTCTGGATACCTCGCCCGCGCCCCTAGCCCGAATAAAACATAACTTTTTCAAAAAAATAGTTTTTTCATACATTCCTGTTAGTACCCAAAATCCACCTAAGGGATTGAATTAAAAACACAAACGTTGATATCTTCACTTCCAGACGTGCGATTTTGAAGCTGTTTTCAGCGTTTTTAGACCAAACTAGGCCTCCGCCTAAGTTCTGACCATATCGCACGCATTTACACGCGCGTTGGGACTTCATCCCTACTAACACTCGGGAATTTTTCGAATTTTCATAGTAAATCATCAAAATTAATAGTTTTTCCAAATTCTTTTGCAAAAATAACGTTAGTTTATAGTTGAAATAGTCCTCACCCTTCATCCCTGAATTCTGGTCCGCGATCCGTGTCCCGGTCTCCAGGTTGTGGGGTGAAATTCAAAATTTTTTGGTTCAAAAACTGGTTTTTTGACAGAAACTCAAAATTTTTGGTCGGCACCTTATACGTTTTATTCCTTATATCGCTAGCCCGCGCGGAGACGCGTCTCTGGACACCTCGCCCGCGCCCCTAGCTCGAATAAAATATACCTTTTTCAAAAAAATAGTTTTTTCATACATTCCTGTTAGTACCCAAAATCTACCTAAGGGATTGAATTTAAAACACAAACGTTGATATCTTCGCTTTCAGACGTGCGATTTTGAAGCTGTTTTCAGCGTTTTTAGACCAAACTAGGCCTCCGCCTAAGTTCTGACCATATCGCACGCATTTACACGCGCGTCGGGACTTCATCCCTACTAACACTCGGGAATTTTTCGAATTTTCATAGTAAATCATCAAAATTAATTGTTTTTCCAAATTCTTTTGCAAAAATAACGTTAGTTTATAGTTGAAATAGTCCTCACCCTTCATCCCTGAATTCTGGTCCGCGATCCGTGTCCCGGTCTCCAGGTTGTGGGGTGAAATTCAAAATTTTTTGGTTCAAAAACTGGTTTTTTGACAGAAACTCAAAATTTTTGGTCGGCACCTTATACGTTTTATTCCTTATATCGCTAGCCCGCGCGGAGACGCGTCTCTGGACACCTCGCCCGCGCCCCTAGCTCGAATAAAATATACCTTTTTCAAAAAAATAGTTTTTTCATACATTCCTGTTAGTACCCAAAATCTACCTAAGGGATTGAATTTAAAACACAAACGTTGATATCTTCGCTTTCAGACGTGCGATTTTGAAGCTGTTTTCAGCGTTTTTAGACCAAACTAGGCCTCCGCCTAAGTTCTGACCATATCGCACGCATTTACACGCGCGTCGGGACTTCATCCCTACTAACACTCGGGAATTTTTCGAATTTTCATAGTAAATCATCAAAATTAATTGTTTTTCCAAATTCTTTTGCAAAAATAACGTTAGTTTATAGTTGAAATAGTCCTCACCCTTCATCCCTGAATTCTGGTCCGCGATCCGTGTCCCGGTCTCCAGGTTGTGGGGTGAAATTCAAAATTTTTTGGTTCAAAAACTGGTTTTTTGACAGAAACTCAAAATTTTTGGTCGGCACCTTATACGTTTTATTCCTTATATCGCTAGCCCGCGCGGAGACGCGTCTCTGGACACCTCGCCCGCGCCCCTAGCTCGAATAAAATATACCTTTTTCAAAAAAATAGTTTTTTCATACATTCCTGTTAGTACCCAAAATCTACCTAAGGGATTGAATTTAAAACACAAACGTTGATATCTTCGCTTTCAGACGTGCGATTTTGAAGCTGTTTTCAGCGTTTTTAGACCAAACTAGGCCTCCGCCTAAGTTCTGACCATATCGCACGCATTTACACGCGCGTCGGGACTTCATCCCTACTAACACTCGGGAATTTTTCGAATTTTCATAGTAAATCATCAAAATTAATTGTTTTTCCAAATTCTTTTGCAAAAATAACGTTAGTTTATAGTTGAAATAGTCCTCACCCTTCATCCCTGAATTCTGGTCCGCGATCCGTGTCCCGGTCTCCAGGTTGTGGGGTGAAATTCAAAATTTTTTGGTTCAAAAACTGGTTTTTTGACAGAAACTCAAAATTTTTGGTCGGCACCTTATACGTTTTATTCCTTATATCGCTAGCCCGCGCGGAGACGCGTCTCTGGACACCTCGCCCGCGCCCCTAGCTCGAATAAAATATACCTTTTTCAAAAAAATAGTTTTTTCATACATTCCTGTTAGTACCCAAAATCTACCTAAGGGATTGAATTTAAAACACAAACGTTGATATCTTCGCTTTCAGACGTGCGATTTTGAAGCTGTTTTCAGCGTTTTTAGACCAAACTAGGCCTCCGCCTAAGTTCTGACCATATCGCACGCATTTACACGCGCGTCGGGACTTCATCCCTACTAACACTCGGGAATTTTTCGAATTTTCATAGTAAATCATCAAAATTAATTGTTTTTCCAAATTCTTTTGCAAAAATAACGTTAGTTTATAGTTGAAATAGTCCTCACCCTTCATCCCTGAATTCTGGTCCGCGATCCGTGTCCCGGTCTCCAGGTTGTGGGGTGAAATTCAAAATTTTTTGGTTCAAAAACTGGTTTTTTGACCGAAACTCAAAATTTTTGGTCGGCACCTAGTAAGTTTTATTCCTTATATCGCTAGCCCGCGCGGAGACGCGTCTCTGGATACCTCGCCCGCGCCCCTAGCCCGAATAAAACATAACTTTTTCAAAAAAATAGTTTTTTCATACATTCCTGTTAGTACCCAAAATCCACCTAAGGGATTGAATTAAAAACACAAACGTTGATATCTTCACTTCCAGACGTGCGATTTTGAAGCTGTTTTCAGCGTTTTTAGACCAAACTAGGCCTCCGCCTAAGTTCTGACCATATCGCACGCATTTACACGCGCGTCGGGACTTCATCCCTACTAACACTCGGGAATTTTTCGAATTTTCATAGTAAATCATCAAAATTAATAGTTTTTCCAAATTCTTTTGCAAAAATAACGTTAGTTTATAGTTGAAATAGTCCTCACCCTTCATCCCTGAATTCTGGTCCGCGATCCGTGTCCCGGTCTCCAGGTTGTGGGGTGAAATTCAAAATTTTTTGGTTCAAAAACTGGTTTTTGGACAGAAACTCAAAATTTTTGGTCGGCACCTTATACGTTTTATTCCTTATATCGCTAGCCCGCGCGGAGACGCGTCTCTGGACACCTCGCCCGCGCCCCTAGCTCGAATAAAATATACCTTTTTCAAAAAAATAGTTTTTTCATACATTCCTGTTAGTACCCAAAATCTACCTAAGGGATTGAATTTAAAACACAAACGTTGATATCTTCGCTTTCAGACGTGCGATTTTGAAGCTGTTTTCAGCGTTTTTAGATCAAACTAGGCCTCCGCCTAAGTTCTGACCATATCGCACGCATTTACACGCGCGTCGGGACTTCATCCCTACTAACACTCGGGAATTTTTCGAATTTTCATAGTAAATCATCAAAATTAATTGTTTTTCCAAATTCTTTTGCAAAAATAACGTTAGTTTATAGTTGAAATAGTCCTCACCCTTCATCCCTGAATTCTGGTCCGCGATCCGTGTCCCGGTCTCCAGGTTGTGGGGTGAAATTCAAAATTTTTTGGTTCAAAAACTGGTTTTTTGACAGAAACTCAAAATTTTTGGTCGGCACCTTATACGTTTTATTCCTTATATCGCTAGCCCGCGCGGAGACGCGTCTCTGGACACCTCGCCCGCGCCCCTAGCTCGAATAAAATATACCTTTTTCAAAAAAATAGTTTTTTCATACATTCCTGTTAGTACCCAAAATCTACCTAAGGGATTGAATTTAAAACACAAACGTTGATATCTTCGCTTTCAGACGTGCGATTTTGAAGCTGTTTTCAGCGTTTTTAGACCAAACTAGGCCTCCGCCTAAGTTCTGATCATATCGCACGCATTTACACGCGCGTCGGGACTTCATCCCTACTAACACTCGGGAATTTTTCGAATTTTCATAGTAAATCATCAAAATTAATTGTTTTTCCAAATTCTTTTGCAAAAATAACGTTAGTTTATAGTTGAAATAGTCCTCACCCTTCATCCCTGAATTCTGGTCCGCGATCCGTGTCCCGGTCTCCAGGTTGTGGGGTGAAATTCAAAATTTTTTGGTTCAAAAACTGGTTTTTTGACAGAAACTCAAAATTTTTGGTCGGCACCTTATACGTTTTATTCCTTATATCGCTAGCCCGCGCGGAGACGCGTCTCTGGACACCTCGCCCGCGCCCCTAGCTCGAATAAAATATACCTTTTTCAAAAAAATAGTTTTTTCATACATTCCTGTTAGTACCCAAAATCTACCTAAGGGATTGAATTTAAAACACAAACGTTGATATCTTCGCTTTCAGACGTGCGATTTTGAAGCTGTTTTCAGCGTTTTTAGACCAAACTAGGCCTCCGCCTAAGTTCTGACCATATCGCACGCATTTACACGCGCGTCGGGACTTCATCCCTACTAACACTCGGGAATTTTTCGAATTTTCATAGTAAATCATCAAAATTAATTGTTTTTCCAAATTCTTTTGCAAAAATAACGTTAGTTTATAGTTGAAATAGTCCTCACCCTTCATCCCTGAATTCTGGTCCGCGATCCGTGTCCCGGTCTCCAGGTTGTGGGGTGAAATTCAAAATTTTTTGGTTCAAAAACTGGTTTTTTGACAGAAACTCAAAATTTTTGGTCGGCACCTAGTAAGTTTTATTCCTTATATCGCTAGCCCGCGCGGAGACGCGTCTCTGGATACCTCGCCCGCGCCCCTAGCCCGAATAAAACATAACTTTTTCAAAAAAATAGTTTTTTCATACATTCCTGTTAGTACCCAAAATCCACCTAAGGGATTGAATTAAAAACACAAACGTTGATATCTTCACTTCCAGACGTGCGATTTTGAAGCTGTTTTCAGCGTTTTTAGACCAAACTAGGCCTCCGCCTAAGTTCTGACCATATCGCACGCATTTACACGCGCGTCGGGACTTCATCCCTACTAACACTCGGGAATTTTTCGAATTTTCATAGTAAATCATCAAAATTAATTGTTTTTCCAAATTCTTTTGCAAAAATAACGTTAGTTTATAGTTGAAATAGTCCTCACCCTTCATCCCTGAATTCTGGTCCGCGATCCGTGTCCCGGTCTCCAGGTTGTGGGGTGAAATTCAAAATTTTTTGGTTCAAAAACTGGTTTTTTGACAGAAACTCAAAATTTTTGGTCGGCACCTTATACGTTTTATTCCTTATATCGCTAGCCCGCGCGGAGACGCGTCTCTGGACACCTCGCCCGCGCCCCTAGCTCGAATAAAATATACCTTTTTCAAAAAAATAGTTTTTTCATACATTCCTGTTAGTACCCAAAATCTACCTAAGGGATTGAATTTGGGGTGCGATGTCAGAAGTCCTCCACGTGTGTCTGGCGGTTGCTGGTCCCTCTCGATACGTCTGGAGGGAAGAGCAGCTGCTGGGCCGGTGCACCCTGGGCGCGGCAGTATCCTTCTCCGGGGAATGAGAGGAAATGAGAATTTCCTTTTATCCCTCGGGGAGAGTTACTGCCGCGGCTTATTATTCTGACATGGGTGGGGTCCTGCCAGGACCACCGGTGCGTTCCTCTGCGTGACCCTCTGTACAGCAGAGGGCATAGCAGAGGAGTGAGGGCGGGCTCGGTGTGCACTCACCCTGCCTCCGAGCAGACAGAGTAGGATGCGTCCTTCTTTGTCACCGTCAGTCTCGTAATCCCACTGTCGAAGTGCTGTGGATCACGTCTCGCGGCTTCGATAGGGACCGAGGGTCTTGGCTTAACCGCCCGGACTGCGAGGTAGAAAACCTCTATAAAAAGTTACCCCGAATCCCAAGCGGCGGCGCACCGCGAGGGGATGTATGGCTGACGGGTGTTCCCATGGAACGAATCAGTCGCTAGTGCTCACCCTCGCCAGGGTACCTGCAGACCCTCTGGCGAGTAATAAATGCTAAAATCTGCTTATCTTGGGTACAGGGGTCTCTGCCCAGATTGACTTTTATTTCCCCCATACTCGTGGGTTCAAATATGGAAAAACAAAATAAAAACAAAACAACCACCGCCGGTAACGGCATAGAAGAGGAGAGGAGGGATGCGAGATCGGAGTCCGATATCGCATCCAGCGATGGGAGCGCGGGATGCTCAGGGAGCTCCCGCCGCGCGAGGGCCGGGACGCCCGCGGAGAACGGTAAGTTCTTCCGCAAGCGGCCCAGGCGGGACGGCGACCGGGGGTCGTCATCCGGAGAAGAGGAGGCCTCGGCCCGAAAAATCCCCACCAACAAGCGTGGTGGGATCCGGGGCAAGGGGAGAGGGCTCTCAGCCTCAGTGAGGTCGGTAAGGCTCGCCGAGGAGGGGCGTCACCCGGGCAATGCTGTACCCGGGTCTGGTGACGAAGCGGGTGCAACTGGCGGCTCCGAGGCGGAGCGTAAGGCCAGGTTTGCTAAGGAGGTGGAAGCCGCGATAAGGGGCGTGGCCTTGAAGATGAAAACTTCATCTAAACTCAAGGCCATACCCGTGGCTTCCGCCTCCATCATGGCGGCAGCGGAGGCCAACTTTGTGAGGCCTCTACCACCTCCTTCGCCGGAGGGAGATGTGGCCAAACTGCGGGAGGAGGTGGCCCGCCTGACGGCCGCCACGGAGCTTCTCCAGCAGGAGAATGCGAAGCTCCAAGCGGACCTGGCAAGTCTGCGTAAGCCAGGTTCCCGCGTGGCGCCTTCAAACGGGGGCCACCAGCACCAGCAGCAACGACAAGGCCAGCCCGTGCCGGTGGAGAACCAGGTCCTGAACCTGGTTCGACAGGAGTTGGCTTCCTTCCAGGCGCGGTTCGCCGTCCTGGAGGGAATTGTCCTGCGCCCTCCCCTGGCGGCAAGCAAGGCAGCCACGGGCCCGAAGGCGGCCTCCTACGCGGCTGCTGCGGCTAACGCACCCGGACCGGGGCCGTCCAGCCAGCCCTCCGGCAGGGCTGTGGCACCCCCCTCCCCCGAAAAGCCGGCTCCGGCGAAACCGGCACCGGCTAAAAAGGGGGGTAAAAAAGGAAAGGGCAAGGCGGCTGCACAGGTGGACACTGCGCCAACGCCAGTGCCTACGGCGAATGGACCAGTGCCTGCGGCACGGCAGCCGCCGCCGCCACCACCGCCCCACCAGCCCCCTACACCTCCCTCGGCTGAAGCCGGATGGCAGGTGGTCGGGGAGGAAAAGAAGGGGCGAAAGGCGGCCAAAAAGGCCCGAAAGGAGGAGCGGCAGCGCCAGCACAGGGCGCGAAAAATCGCGGCTAGGCTCCGCGCCCCGAAGACCGCGGCTGTAGTGATAACACTACAGCCGGAAGCGGAAAAGAGGGGCGTGTCCTACCGCGACCTGCTGGCGAAGGCGAAGGAGACGGTGGATCTCGGGGAGCTCGGGATCACCGGGGGCCTCCGGCTTAAAGTCACCGCGACGGGGGCACGCATGCTGGAGATCCCCGGTGAAACCAGCGGCTCGTCCGCTGACGCTCTGGCGGAAAAGCTAAGAGCGTCCCTAAACGCGGACGAGGCCCGAGTGTCCAGGCCCGTGAGATGCGCAGACCTGCGCATTCTGGGTCTGGACGACTCGGTGACCAAGGAGGAGGTGGTGGCCGCTGTCGCCAGGTCCGGTGGGTGTCCTGCTGAGCAGGTCAGGGCAGGCGCCCTACGCCCGGACCTCACGGGTATGCATACCGTTACGGTATGCTGCCCTGTGACGGCGGCCAAAGCTATAGTGGAGGGCCGTAGGCTACTGGTGGGCTGGGTTTCAGCGCAGGTGAAGCTGCTGGAGCCCAGACCTCTGAGGTGCTATCGCTGCCACGTGGGACACCACGTGTCAGTACAGTGCGCCTCGGAGGTTGACCGCAGCGGCCTCTGCTTCCGCTGCAGCCAGCCGGGTCACGTGTCCGCAGCTTGCTGCGCCACACCGCACTGCGGTGCATGTGCGGCGGCTGGCAAGCCGGCCGATCACCGGGCTGGGAGCAAGGCCTGCGCTCCACCCACCAAAGCAACCAGAGGCAAGGGTAGGCCCTCCGCCGCCACCGCCACCGTCGCCTCCGCCGCAGCCGTAACTGCCGCCGCTGCCGCTGTCGCCGCCACAGTGGGGCCCTCACAAGGGGCCAGGGAGGAGGAAGCGGTAATGGAGTGCCAATAACGGCCCCATTACGCTTCCTCCAAGCGAATATCAACCACTGCGCCTGTGCTCAGGATCTGTTGCTCCAGAGCATGGCGCAGTGGTCGATTAATATCGCTGTGGTCGCTGAGCCGTATTTTGTCCTGCCCAGGGAAGACTGGGTGGCGGACCTTAGCGGCTCAGTGACCATAGTGTCGTCGGCCGCCGCCGGTACTCCGACCCTTGAAGGTGTCAGGAGGGGTCAGGGGTGCGTAGCAGCACGGTTCGGGGAGATTGTAGTGGTGGGAGTCTACTTCTCCCCGAGCCGAACTCTCGCCGAGTTCCACAACTCTCTCGCAGAGTTGAGTGTTGTCGTCGGAAACCATTCCCTCCCCGTGCTTGTCCTCGGGGACTTCAATGCCAAGAACTTGGCTTGGGGTTCTCGTTGCACAGACGTGCGGGGACGGATGGTGGAGGACTGGGCTCTGGAGAAGGGCCTGGTCGTCCTAAATCGGGGTTCTGTCGCTACGTGTGTGCGGATGCGGGGCGAGTCGGTGGTGGACATTTCGTTCGCTAGCCCCGCTCTGTCGCCGCGTGTCGTTGACTGGCGTGTCATGGAGGGGGTGGAGACCTATTCCGACCACCGGTACATCCGGTTTGACGTCTCCACCCAGACCTCAAGCGCGCCGGTCCAACAGGCCCCGAGTGGTCCGCGTTGGGCGCTGAAGCAGCTGGACCGGGAGCTCCTCCTGGAAGCCTCGATCGTGCAGGCCTGGGTGACATCACCAGACAGGCCTGCCGACATTAACAATGAGGCAGGGTGGTTCCAGGAGGCCATGTCCGATATATGTGACGTGGCAATGCCCCGAGTTCGGCCAGGAAGCGCCCGACGTCAGGTGTACTGGTGGTCGCGAGAGCTGACGTCTCTGCGCGAGGCGTGCGTGGCTGCGCGACACCTGTATGCCAGGCATCGCAGGCTCCGCATTCGTCCACCGAATGCGGCAGCCATCGAGGCGGAGCTTTATGAGGGGTACAGAGCGGCGAAGACCGCCCTCCGCGAGGCTGTCCTGCGGGCCAGGGATCTGGCCCGCGAGGAGATGCTGGGGACTCTCGACAGAGATCCGTGGGGGCGCCCTTATAAGATGGTGCGGGATAAACTCCGCACCTGGGCCCCCCCACTGACGCAGAGTCTCCGGCCTGAGCTCGTGGAGGACGTGGTGAGCACTCTGTTCCCCACGCGGGGAGAACATCCCCCCCCGCCTATGGCTCCGCCACCTGCGGTGCTGGAAGCGGACCACCAGGATGACGACGACGACACTCCGGAAGTGACTGGGGTAGACCTGAGAGTGGCGGTACGCAGGCTGAGTGCCAAAAATACTGCCCCGGGACCTGACGGCTTGCCTGGCAAAGCCTGGGTCCTGGCCTCGGAGGCTCTCGGGCCCCGACTGGAGGGGCTCCTAAGCGCATGCTTGGAGAGGGGCCAGTTCCCGCTTCGTTGGAAGACGGGGAAGCTGGTCCTCATTCGGAAGCCGGGGCGCCCTGCGGACTCTCCGTCCGCATACCGGCCCATAGTGTTGCTCGACGAGGTGGGCAAGCTCTTCGAAAGAGTCATTGCAAACCGCCTCGCCGAGCACCTTGCGGGGACGGGGCCGGATCTTGCGGAACACCAGTTTGGTTTCCGCAAGGGGCGCTCTACGGTGGACGCCATCATGCGCGTGAGAGCCCTCACGACGGGGGATGCAGTGTCCCGGGGTGGGGTTGTCTTGGCGGTGTCTCTAGACATAGCCAATGCCTTCAACTCCATGCCCTGGAGCTGCATTAGGGAGGCACTCCGGTATCACCGGGTGCCGACCTACCTTCGTCGTGTGGTCGGGGACTACCTGACGGATAGAGCCGTCATCTACCCCGGTCGCAGCGGAGAATGGAACCGGCGAGAGATGTCGTGCGGTGTTCCGCAGGGATCGGTCCTAGGGCCGTCCTTGTGGAACATCGGGTACGACTGGGTGCTGCGCGCCGACCTCCCTAGCGGCGTCAGCGTGGTCTGCTATGCAGACGACACGCTGGTGCTGGCACAGGGGGGGTCGCACGAGGCGGCGGCCGAAGCTATGACACGCGGGGTTGCGATAGTCGTTGAGAGGACCCGGCAACTGGGTCTCGAGGTGGCATTGCACAAGTCCGAGGCCATGTGCTTTCATGGGCCTCGGAATGCGCCACCTCCGGGATCCTTACTCACGGTAGGAGGGGTATCCATCGGTGTCGAGTCGACTTTGAAGTACCTAGGACTCGTCCTCGACAGCCGGTGGAACTTCGTGGAGCACTTCCGACGTTTGGCCCCCAAACTGGAACGGACTGGGGCTGCCTTCAGGCGGCTCCTGCCCAACCTGGGGGGGCCGAACGCCTCCTGCCGGAGGCTCTACGCGGGAGTCGTGCGGTCCATGGCCCTTTACGGGGCCCCGGTGTGGGCGCGTTCCTTGAGGCTGCGTGCAGCCCACTACCTGAACGCGCCCCAAAAGGTGGTAGCCGTAAGGCTGGCCCGTGGGTACCGCACGATCGCCCGCGAGGCGGCGTGCCTCCTTGCCGGATTGCCGCCATGGGATCTGGAGGCGATAGTCCTCGCGCGCCTGCATGAATGGCGCGCGGAGGCGCTTCGCCGGGGGGAAACTCCGCTGCCGCGACAAATTGTCGCTCAGCGGACAGACTTCCGGCGGGATCTCATGGCGACATGGAGAGAGCGACTGTCGCAACCCCGTGCAGGGCACGCCACGATAGTGGCGATAAGTCCCCTCTTTGAGGAGTGGCTGGAGAGACGCCACGGCGTCCTCACCTTCCGCCTGACGCAGGTCCTCACCGGACACGGTGTTTTCGGGAGGTTCCTGCACCGAATCGGGCGGGAGGAAACGCCCGGGTGTTTCCACTGCGAGGATCGACCGGAGGACACGGTGGAGCACACGGTGGAGGTGTGCCCCGCGTGGGCGGAGCACCGCCGTGTCCTCGAAGCGGCGATTGGCGGCGGCGACCTCTCGCGTCCGGCCCTGGTGCAAGCCATGGTCCGGAGCGAGACGGAATGGGACGCCGTCACCTCCTTCTGCGAAGCAGTAATGCTAGAGAAGGAGGTGGCGGAACGTGAGAGGGAGAGAACCTCACAGCGTCCCGGCCGCCGCGGGAGACGCCCCGGGCGTCGGGGGCCACCACGTGGCCCCCGGCCACCGTAGGCGCGGGCCTGTGGACGGTGGGCTATGGGCTAGCTCGCCGTCCGTCCGTCTCATGACGACAGGCCGTGTCGACGGCGCGTTCGTGTTCCACGCGCGCCTCAAAGAGAGTCAGCAAAAAGGAAGGGGTCCGCAAGGACCGATGCCTGCCGGGGTTGCGGGACTATTCGAAAGAGATACCGTGGCCCCGGAACACAAAGGGCGATGAAGGAACATGGATGGGTTTTAGTCAGTAAAAGTCTGACACTCCCTCCTGCTCCGCCCAGAGCGGGAGAAGTCATTTGATGATTTCCCATCCGAAAAAAAAAAAAAAAAAAAAAAAAAGGGATTGAATTTAAAACACAAACGTTGATATCTTCGCTTTCAGACGTGCGATTTTGAAGCTGTTTTCAGCGTTTTTAGACCAAACTAGGCCTCCGCCTAAGTTCTGACCATATCGCACGCATTTACACGCGCGTCGGGACTTCATCCCTACTAACACTCGGGAATTTTTCGAATTTTCATAGTAAATCATCAAAATTAATTGTTTTTCCAAATTCTTTTGCAAAAATAACGTTAGTTTATAGTTGAAATAGTCCTCACCCTTCATCCCTGAATTCTGGTCCGCGATCCGTGTCCCGGTCTCCAGGTTGTGGGGTGAAATTCAAAATTTTTTGGTTCAAAAACTGGTTTTTTGACCGAAACTCAAAATTTTTGGTCGGCACCTAGTAAGTTTTATTCCTTATATCGCTAGCCCGCGCGGAGACGCGTCTCTGGATACCTCGCCCGCGCCCCTAGCCCGAATAAAACATAACTTTTTCAAAAAAATAGTTTTTTCATACATTCCTGTTAGTACCCAAAATCCACCTAAGGGATTGAATTAAAAACACAAACGTTGATATCTTCACTTCCAGACGTGCGATTTTGAAGCTGTTTTCAGCGTTTTTAGACCAAACTAGGCCTCCGCCTAAGTTCTGACCATATCGCACGCATTTACACGCGCGTCGGGACTTCATCCCTACTAACACTCGGGAATTTTTCGAATTTTCATAGTAAATTCTCAAAATTAATTGTTTTTCTAAATTCTTTTGCAAAAATAACGTTAGTTTATAGTTTAAATAGTCCTCACCCTTCATCCCTGAATTCTGGTCCGCGATCCGTGTCCCGGTCTCCAGGTTGTGGGGTGAAATTCAAAATTTTTTGGTTCAAAAACTGGTTTTTTGACCGAAACTCAAAATTTTTGGTCGGCACCTAGTAAGTTTTATTCCTTATATCGCTAGCCCGCGCGGAGACGCGTCTCTGGACACCTCGCCCGCGCCCCTAGCCCGAATAAAACATAACTTTTTCAAAAAAATAGTTTTTTCATACATTCCTGTTAGTACCCAAAATCCACCTAAGGGATTGAATTAAGGGGTGCGATGTCAGAAGTCCTCCACGTGTGTCTGGCGGTTGCTGGTCCCTCTCGATACGTCTGGAGGGAAGAGCAGCTGCTGGGCCGGTGCACCCTGGGCGCGGCAGTATCCTTCTCCGGGGAATGAGAGGAAATGAGAATTTCCTTTTATCCCTCGGGGAGAGTTACTGCCGCGGCTAATTATTCTGACATGGGTGGGGTCCTGCCAGGACCACCGGTGCGTTCCTCTGCGTGACCCTCTGTACAGCAGAGGGCATAGCAGAGGAGTGAGGGCGGGCTCGGTGTGCACTCACCCTGCCTCCGAGCAGACAGAGTAGGATGCGTCCTTCTTTGTCACCGTCAGTCTCGTAATCCCATTGTCGAAGTGCTGTGGATCACGTCTCGCGGCTTCGATAGGGACCGAGGGTCTTGGCTTAACCGCCCGGACTGCGAGGTAGAAAACCTCTATAAAAAGTTACCCCGAATCCCAAGCGGCGGCGCACCGCGAGGGGATGTATGGCTGACGGGTGTTCCCATGGAACGAATCAGTCGCTAGTGCTCACCCTCGCCAGGGTACCTGCAGACCCCCTGGCGAGTAATAAATATTCAAATCTGCCCTTCTAGGTACAGGGGTCTCTGCCTAGATTGAGAATATTTCCCCCATACTCGTGGGTTCAATTATGGAAACTTATTTATAAAAAAAACAAACAACCAACGCCGGTAACGGCACAGAAGAGGAGAGGAGGGATGCGGGGTCGGAGTCCGACGTCGCATCCAGCGATGTGAGCGCGGGAGGCTCAGAGAGCTCCCGCCGCGTGAGGGCCGGGACTGCTGCGGAGAACGGCAAGTTCTTCCGCAAGCGGCCCAGGCGGGATGGCGACCGGGGGTCGTCATCCGGAGAGGAGGAGGCCTCGGCCCGTAAGATCCCCACCAACAAGCGTGGTGGGATCCGGGGCAAGGGGAGGGGGCTCTCTGCCTCCGTGAGGCCAGAAAGGTCAGCAAAGCTGGCCGAGGAGGGGCGCCACCCGGGCAACATTGCTCCCGGGTCAGGCGACGAGGCGGGCGCACCTGGCGGCTCCGAGGCGGAGCGTAAGACCAGGTTTGCAAAGGCGGTGGAAGCCGCGATAAGGGGCGTGGCCTTGAAGGTGAAGACATCTTCAAAACTCAAGGCCATACCCGCGGCTTCCGCCTCCATCTTGGCGGCAGCAGAGGCCAACTTCGCAGGGCCTTCACCCCTTCCTCCTCCTCCTCCGATAGGTGGAGAGGAGCTGGCCAAGCTGCGGGCGGAGGTGGCCCGCCTGACGGCCGCTACGGAGGATCTCCGAAAGGAGAACGCCAAGCTCCACGCAGACCTGGCCAGTCTGCGTGAGGCTGGCTCCCGCGCGGCGCCTCCAAATAGGGGCCACCAGCAGCAGCGGCAGCAGCAACAGCGACAAGCCCAGCCCGTGCCGGTGGAGAACCAGGTCCTAAACCTGGTTCGCCAGGAGCTAGCTTCTTTCCAGGCGCGGTTTTCCGTCCTGGAGGGAATTGTTCTGCGCCCCGCCCTGGGTGCAAACAGGGCAGCCGCGGGCCCAAGCACGATGCCGAGCACGGTGTCGTACGCGGCTGTTGCGGCTGCCGCACCTGGATCGGGGCCGTCTATTCAGCCCTCCAGCGGGGCTGTGGCAGCCCCCCCCAAAGAGCCGACTCCGGTGAACCCGGCGCCGGCTAAGAAGACGGCCAAGAAGAAAGGCAAGGCGGCTGCACAGGCGAGGACTGTGACAGCGCCAGTGCCAGCGGCGGGTGGGACAGTGCCTGCGGCACGACAGCCGCCGCCACCGCCACCGCTCCCCCAGGCCCCTACACCTCCCGCGGCTGAAGCCGGATGGCAGGTGGTCGGGGAGAAGCGCAAGGGGCGAAAGGCGGCCAAAAAGGCCCGGAATGAGGAGCGGCAGCGCCAGCATAGGGCACGCAAGATCGCGGCTAGGCTCCGCGCCCCGAAGACCGCGGCTGTAGTGATTACACTACAGCCGGAGGCGGAAAAGAGGGGCGTGTCATACCGCGACTTGCTGGCGAAGGCGAAAGAGACGGTGGATCTCGGAGAGCTCGGGATCACCGGGGGCCTCCGGCTTAAAGTCACCGCGACGGGGGCTCGTATGCTGGAGATCCCCGGAGAAACCAGTGGGTCGTCCGCTGACGCTCTAGCTGAAAAGCTCAGAGCGTCCTTGAACGCGGACGACGCCCGAGTGTCCAGGCCCGTCAGATGCGCAGATCTGCGCATCCTGGGTCTGGACGACTCCGTGACCAAGGAGGAGGTGGTGGCCGCCGTCGCCAGGTCCGGTGGGTGTCCTGCTGAGCAGGTCAGGGCAGGCGCCCTACGTCCGGACCTCACGGGTATGCATACCGTTACGGTATGCTGCCCCGTGACGGCGGCCAAAACGATAGTGGAGGGCCGAAGGCTACTGGTGGGCTGGGTCTCAGCACAGGTGAAGCTGCTGGAGCCCAGACCTCTGAGGTGTTATCGCTGTCACGTGGGGCACCACGTGTCAGTACAGTGCGCCTCGGAGGTTGATCGCAGCGGCCTTTGTTTCCGCTGCAGTCAGCCCGGTCACGTGTCCGCGGCTTGCTGTGCCACGCCGCACTGCGGTGCCTGTGCGGCGGCCGGCAAGCCGGCCGATCACCGGGCTGGGAGCAAGGCCTGCGCTCCACCCACCAAGGCCACCAGAGGCAAGGGTAGGCCCTCCGCCGCCACCGCCACCGTCGCCACCGCCGCAGCCGCAACTGCCGCCGCTGCCTCTGCCGCTGCCGTAGAGGGGCCCTCACAGGGGGCCAGGGAGGAGGAAGCGGTAATGGAGTGCCAATAACGGCCCCATTACGCTTCCTCCAAGCGAACATCAACCACTGCGCCTGCGCTCAGGATCTGTTGCTCCAGAGCATGGCGCAGTGGTCGATACACATCGCTGTGGTCGCTGAGCCGTATTTCGTCCAGCCCAGGGAAGACTGGGCGGCGGACCTTAGCGGCTCAGTGACCATAGTGTCGTCGGCCGCCGCCGGTACCCCGACCCTTGAAGGTGTCAGGAGGGGTCGGGGGTGCGTAGCAGCACGGTTCGGAGAGATCGTAGTGGTGGGAGTCTACTTCTCCCCGAGCCGAACTCTCGCCGAGTTCCACAACTCTCTCGCAGAGTTGAGTGTCGTCGTCGGGAATCATTCCCTCCCCGTGCTTGTCCTCGGGGACTTCAATGCCAAGAACTTGGCTTGGGGTTCTCGTTGCACAGATGTGCGGGGAAGGATGGTGGAGGACTGGGCTCTGGAGAAGGGCCTGGTCGTCCTAAATCGGGGTTCTGTCCCCACGTGCGTGCGGATGCGGGGTGAGTCGGTGGTGGACATCTCGTTCGCTAGCCCCGCTCTGTCGCCACGTGTCGTTGACTGGCGTGTCATGGAGGGGGTGGAGACCTATTCCGACTACCGGTATATCCGGTTCGACGTCTCCACCCAGACCTCAAGCGCGCCGGTCCAACAGGCCCCGAGTGGTCCGCGCTGGGCGCTGAAGCAGCTGGACCGGGAGCTCCTCCTGGAAGCCTCGATCGTGCAGGCCTGGGTGACACCACCAGACAGGCCTGCCGACATTAACAATGAGGCAGGGTGGTTCCAGGAGGCCATGTCCGACATATGTGACGTGGCAATGCCCCGAGTCCGGCCAGGAAGCGCCCGGCGTCAGGTGTACTGGTGGTCGCGTGAGCTGACGTCTCTGCGTGAGGCGTGCGCAGCTGCGCGGCACCTGTACGCCAGGCATCGCAGGCTCCGCATCCGCCCACCGGATGCGGCAGCCATTGAGGCGGAGCTATATGAGGGGTACAGAGCGGCGAAGACCGCCCTCCGCGAAGCTGTCCTGCGGGCCAGGGATCAGGCCCGCGAGGAATTGCTGGGGACTCTCGACAGAGATCCGTGGGGGCGCCCTTACAAGATGGTGCGGGATAAACTCCGCACCTGGGCCCCCCCACTGACGCAGAGTCTCCGGCCTGAGCTCGTGGAGGACGTAGTGAGCACTCTGTTCCCTACGCGGGGGGAACATCCCCCCCCGCCTATGGCTCCGCCGCCTGCGGTGCTGGAAGCGGATCACCAGGACGACGACGACGATGCTCCGGTAGTGACTGGGGTAGACCTGAGAGTGGCGGTACGCAGGCTCAGTGCCAAAAATACCGCCCCGGGACCCGACGGCTTGCCTGGCAAAGCCTGGGTCCTGGCCTCGGAGGCTCTCGGGCCCCGACTGGAGGGGCTCCTAAGCGCATGCTTGGAGAGAGGCCAGTTCCCGCTTCGTTGGAAGACGGGGAAGCTGGTCCTCATTCGAAAGCCGGGGCGCCCTGCGGACTCTCCGTCCGCATACCGGCCCATAGTGTTGCTCGACGAGGTGGGCAAGCTCTTTGAAAGAGTCATTGCAAACCGCCTCGCCGAGCACCTTGCGGGGACCGGGCCGGAACACCAGTTTGGTTTCCGCAAGGGGCGCTCTACGGTGGACGCCATCATGCGCGTGAGAGCCCTCACGACGGGGGATGCAGTGTCTCGGGGTGGGGTTGTCTTGGCGGTGTCTCTAGACATCGCCAATGCCTTCAACTCCATGCCCTGGAGCTGCATTAGGGAGGCACTCCGGTATCACCGGGTGCCGACCTACCTTCGTCGTGTGGTCGGGGACTACCTGACGGATAGAGCCGTCATCTACCCCGGTCGCAGCGGAGAATGGAACCGGCGAGAGATGTCGTGCGGTGTTCCGCAGGGATCGGTCCTAGGGCCGTCCTTGTGGAACATCGGGTACGACTGGGTGCTGCGCGCCGACCTCCCTAGCGGCGTCAGCGTGGTCTGCTATGCAGACGACACGCTGGTGCTGGCACAAGGGGGGTCGCACGAGGCGGCGGCCGAAATAATGACACGCGGGGTTGCGATAGTCGTCGAGAGGATCCGGCAACTGGGTCTCGAGGTGGCATTGCACAAGTCCGAGGCCATGTGCTTTCATGGGCCTCGGAATGCGCCACCTCCGGGATCCTCACTGACGGTAGGAGGGGTATCCGTCGGCGTCGAGTCGACGCTGAAGTACCTGGGACTCGTCCTCGACAGCCGATGGAACTTCGTGGAGCATTTCCGACGTTTGGCCCCCAAACTGGAACGGACCGGGGCTGCCTTCAGGCGGCTCCTGCCCAACCTTGGGGGGCCAAACGCCTCCTGCCGGAGGCTCTACGCGGGAGTCGTGCGGTCCATGGCCCTTTACGGGGCCCCGGTGTGGGCGCGTTCCTTGAGGCTGCGTGCAGCCCACTACCTGAACGCGCCCCAAAAAGTGGTAGCCGTAAGGCTGGCCCATGGGTACCGCACGATCTCCCGTGAGGCGGCGTGCCTCCTTGCCGGATTGCCGCCATGGGATCTGGAGGCGATAGTCCTCGCGCGCCTACATGAATGGCGCGCGGAGGTTCTACGCCGGGGGGAAACTCCGCTGCCGCGACAAATTGTCGCGCAGCGGACAGACTTCCGGCGTGATCTCATGGCGACATGGAGAGAGCGACTGTCGCAACCCCGTGCAGGGCACGCCACAATAGTGGCGGTAAGTCCCCTCTTTGAGGAGTGGCTTGAGAGACGCCACGGCGTCCTCACCTTCCGCCTGACGCAGGTCCTCACCGGACACGGTGTTTTCGGGAGGTTCCTGCACCGAATCGGGCGGGAGGAAACGCCCGGGTGTTTCCACTGCGAGGATCGACCGGAGGACACGGTGGAGCACACGGTGGAGGTGTGCCCCGCGTGGGCGGAGCACCGCCGTGTCCTCGAAGCGGCGATTGGCGGCGGCGACCTCTCGCGTCCGGCCCTGGTGCAAGCCATGGTCCGGAGCGAGACGGAATGGGACGCCGTCACCTCCTTCTGCGAAGCAGTAATGCTAGAGAAGGAGGTGGCGGAACGTGAGAGGGAGAGAACCTCACAGCGTCCCGGCCGCCGCGGGAGACGCCCCGGGCGTCGGGGGCCACCGTAGGCGCGGGCCTGTGGACGGTGGGCTATGGGCTAGCTCGCCGTCCGTCCGTCTCATGACGACAGGCCGTGTCGACGGCGCGTTCGTGTTCCACGCGCGCCTCAAAGAGAGTCAGCAAAAAGGAAGGGGTCCGAAAGGACCGATGCCTGCCGGGGTTGCGGGACTATTCGAAAGAGATACCGTGGCCCCGGAACACAAAGGGCGATGAAGGAACATGGATGGGTTTTAGTCAGTAAAAGTCTGACACTCCCTCCTGCTCCGCCCAGAGCGGGAGAAGTCATTTGATGATTTCCCATCCGAAAAAAAAAAAAAAAAAAAAAAAAAGGGATTGAATTAAAAACACAAACGTTGATATCTTCACTTCCAGACGTGCGATTTTGAAGCTGTTTTCAGCGTTTTTAGACCAAACTAGGCCTCCGCCTAAGTTCTGACCATATCGCACGCATTTACACGCGCGTCGGGACTTCATCCCTACTAACACTCGGGAATTTTTCGAATTTTCATAGTAAATTCTCAAAATTAATTGTTTTTCTAAATTCTTTTGCAAAAATAACGTTAGTTTATAGTTTAAATAGTCCTCACCCTTCATCCCTGAATTCTGGTCCGCGATCCGTGTCCCGGTCTCCAGGTTGTGGGGTGAAATTCAAAATTTTTTGGTTCAAAAACTGGTTTTTTGACCGAAACTCAAAATTTTTGGTCGGCACCTAGTAAGTTTTATTCCTTATATCGCTAGCCCGCGCGGAGACGCGTCTCTGGATACCTCGCCCGCGCCCCTAGCCCGAATAAAACATAACTTTTTCAAAAAAATAGTTTTTTCATACATTCCTGTTAGTACCCAAAATCCACCTAAGGGATTGAATTAAAAACACAAACGTTGATATCTTCACTTCCAGACGTGCGATTTTGAAGCTGTTTTCAGCGTTTTTAGACCAAACTAGGCCTCCGCCTAAGTTCTGACCATATCGCACGCATTTACACGCGCGTTGGGACTTCATCCCTACTAACACTCGGGAATTTTTCGAATTTTCATAGTAAATCATCAAAATTAATAGTTTTTCCAAATTCTTTTGCAAAAATAACATTAGTTTATAGTTGAAATAGTCCTCACCCTTCATCCCTGAATTCTGGTCCGCGATCCGTGTCCCGGTCTCCAGGTTGTGGGGTGAAATTCAAAATTTTTTGGTTCAAAAACTGGTTTTTTGACAGAAACTCAAAATTTTTGGTCGGCACCTTATACGTTTTATTCCTTATATCGCTAGCCCGCGCGGAGACGCGTCTCTGGACACCTCGCCCGCGCCCCTAGCTCGAATAAAATATACCTTTTTCAAAAAAATAGTTTTTTCATACATTCCTGTTAGTACCCAAAATCTACCTAAGGGATTGAATTTAAAACACAAACGTTGATATCTTCGCTTTCAGACGTGCGATTTTGAAGCTGTTTTCAGCGTTTTTAGACCAAACTAGGCCTCCGCCTAAGTTCTGACCATATCGCACGCATTTACACGCGCGTCGGGACTTCATCCCTACTAACACTCGGGAATTTTTCGAATTTTCATAGTAAATCATCAAAATTAATTGTTTTTCCAAATTCTTTTGCAAAAATAACGTTAGTTTATAGTTGAAATAGTCCTCACCCTTCATCCCTGAATTCTGGTCCGCGATCCGTGTCCCGGTCTCCAGGTTGTGGGGTGAAATTCAAAATTTTTTGGTTCAAAAACTGGTTTTTTGACAGAAACTCAAAATTTTTGGTCGGCACCTTATACGTTTTATTCCTTATATCGCTAGCCCGCGCGGAGACGCGTCTCTGGACACCTCGCCCGCGCCCCTAGCTCGAATAAAATATACCTTTTTCAAAAAAATAGTTTTTTCATACATTCCTGTTAGTACCCAAAATCTACCTAAGGGATTGAATTTAAAACACAAACGTTGATATCTTCGCTTTCAGACGTGCGATTTTGAAGCTGTTTTCAGCGTTTTTAGACCAAACTAGGCCTCCGCCTAAGTTCTGACCATATCGCACGCATTTACACGCGCGTCGGGACTTCATCCCTACTAACACTCGGGAATTTTTCGAATTTTCATAGTAAATCATCAAAATTAATTGTTTTTCCAAATTCTTTTGCAAAAATAACGTTAGTTTATAGTTGAAATAGTCCTCACCCTTCATCCCTGAATTCTGGTCCGCGATCCGTGTCCCGGTCTCCAGGTTGTGGGGTGAAATTCAAAATTTTTTGGTTCAAAAACTGGTTTTTTGACAGAAACTCAAAATTTTTGGTCGGCACCTTATACGTTTTATTCCTTATATCGCTAGCCCGCGCGGAGACGCGTCTCTGGACACCTCGCCCGCGCCCCTAGCTCGAATAAAATATACCTTTTTCAAAAAAATAGTTTTTTCATACATTCCTGTTAGTACCCAAAATCTACCTAAGGGATTGAATTTAAAACACAAACGTTGATATCTTCGCTTTCAGACGTGCGATTTTGAAGCTGTTTTCAGCGTTTTTAGACCAAACTAGGCCTCCGCCTAAGTTCTGACCATATCGCACGCATTTACACGCGCGTCGGGACTTCATCCCTACTAACACTCGGGAATTTTTCGAATTTTCATAGTAAATCATCAAAATTAATTGTTTTTCCAAATTCTTTTGCAAAAATAACGTTAGTTTATAGTTGAAATAGTCCTCACCCTTCATCCCTGAATTCTGGTCCGCGATCCGTGTCCCGGTCTCCAGGTTGTGGGGTGAAATTCAAAATTTTTTGGTTCAAAAACTGGTTTTTTGACCGAAACTCAAAATTTTTGGTCGGCACCTAGTAAGTTTTATTCCTTATATCGCTAGCCCGCGCGGAGACGCGTCTCTGGATACCTCGCCCGCGCCCCTAGCCCGAATAAAACATAACTTTTTCAAAAAAATAGTTTTTTCATACATTCCTGTTAGTACCCAAAATCTACCTAAGGGATTGAATTTAAAACACAAACGTTGATATCTTCGCTTTCAGACGTGCGATTTTGAAGCTGTTTTCAGCGTTTTTAGACCAAACTAGGCCTCCGCCTAAGTTCTGACCATATCGCACGCATTTACACGCGCGTCGGGACTTCATCCCTACTAACACTCGGGAATTTTTCGAATTTTCATAGTAAATCATCAAAATTAATTGTTTTTCCAAATTCTTTTGCAAAAATAACGTTAGTTTATAGTTGAAATAGTCCTCACCCTTCATCCCTGAATTCTGGTCCGCGATCCGTGTCCCGGTCTCCAGGTTGTGGGGTGAAATTCAAAATTTTTTGGTTCAAAAACTGGTTTTTTGACAGAAACTCAAAATTTTTGGTCGGCACCTTATACGTTTTATTCCTTATATCGCTAGCCCGCGCGGAGACGCGTCTCTGGACACCTCGCCCGCGCCCCTAGCTCGAATAAAATATACCTTTTTCAAAAAAATAGTTTTTTCATACATTCCTGTTAGTACCCAAAATCTACCTAAGGGATTGAATTTAAAACACAAACGTTGATATCTTCGCTTTCAGACGTGCGATTTTGAAGCTGTTTTCAGCGTTTTTAGACCAAACTAGGCCTCCGCCTAAGTTCTGACCATATCGCACGCATTTACACGCGCGTCGGGACTTCATCCCTACTAACACTCGGGAATTTTTCGAATTTTCATAGTAAATCATCAAAATTAATTGTTTTTCCAAATTCTTTTGAAAAAATAACGTTAGTTTATAGTTGAAATAGTCCTCACCCTTCATCCCTGAATTCTGGTCCGCGATCCGTGTCCCGGTCTCCAGGTTGTGGGGTGAAATTCAAAATTTTTTGGTTCAAAAACTGGTTTTTTGACAGAAACTCAAAATTTTTGGTCGGCACCTTATACGTTTTATTCCTTATATCGCTAGCCCGCGCGGAGACGCGTCTCTGGACACCTCGCCCGCGCCCCTAGCTCGAATAAAATATACCTTTTTCAAAAAAATAGTTTTTTCATACATTCCTGTTAGTACCCAAAATCTACCTAAGGGATTGAATTTAAAACACAAACGTTGATATCTTCGCTTTCAGACGTGCGATTTTAAGCTGTTTTCAGCGTTTTTAGACCAAACTAGGCCTCCGCCTAAGTTCTGACCATATCGCACGCATTTACACGCGCGTTGGGACTTCATCCCTACTAACACTCGGGAATTTTTCGAATTTTCATAGTAAATCATCAAAATTAATTGTTTTTCCAAATTCTTTTGCAAAAATAACGTTAGTTTATAGTTGAAATAGTCCTCACCCTTCATCCCTGAATTCTGGTCCGCGATCCGTGTCCCGGTCTCCAGGTTGTGGGGTGAAATTCAAAATTTTTTGGTTCAAAAACTGGTTTTTTGACAGAAACTCAAAATTTTTGGTCGGCACCTTATACGTTTTATTCCTTATATCGCTAGCCCGCGCGGAGACGCGTCTCTGGACACCTCGCCCGCGCCCCTAGCTCGAATAAAATATACCTTTTTCAAAAAAATAGTTTTTTCATACATTCCTGTTAGTACCCAAAATCTACCTAAGGGATTGAATTTAAAACACAAACGTTGATATCTTCGCTTTCAGACGTGCGATTTTGAAGCTGTTTTCAGCGTTTTTAGACCAAACTAGGCCTCCGCCTAAGTTCTGACCATATCGCACGCATTTACACGCGCGTCGGGACTTCATCCCTACTAACACTCGGGAATTTTTCGAATTTTCATAGTAAATCATCAAAATTAATTGTTTTTCCAAATTCTTTTGCAAAAATAACGTTAGTTTATAGTTGAAATAGTCCTCACCCTTCATCCCTGAATTCTGGTCAGCGATCCGTGTCCCGGTCTCCAGGTTGTGGGGTGAAATTCAAAATTTTTTGGTTCAAAAACTGGTTTTTTGACAGAAACTCAAAATTTTTGGTCGGCACCTTATACGTTTTATTCCTTATATCGCTAGCCCGCGCGGAGACGCGTCTCTGGACACCTCGCCCGCGCCCCTAGCTCGAATAAAATATACCTTTTTCAAAAAAATAGTTTTTTCATACATTCCTGTTAGTACCCAAAATCTACCTAAGGGATTGAATTTAAAACACAAACGTTGATATCTTCGCTTTCAGACGTGCGATTTTGAAGCTGTTTTCAGCGTTTTTAGACCAAACTAGGCCTCCGCCTAAGTTCTGACCATATCGCACGCATTTACACGCGCGTCGGGACTTCATCCCTACTAACACTCGGGAATTTTTCGAATTTTCATAGTAAATCATCAAAATTAATTGTTTTTCCAAATTCTTTTGCAAAAATAACGTTAGTTTATAGTTGAAATAGTCCTCACCCTTCATCCCTGAATTCTGGTCCGCGATCCGTGTCCCGGTCTCCAGGTTGTGGGGTGAAATTCAAAATTTTTTGGTTCAAAAACTGGTTTTTTGACAGAAACTCAAAATTTTTGGTCGGCACCTTATACGTTTTATTCCTTATATCGCTAGCCCGCGCGGAGACGCGTCTCTGGACACCTCGCCCGCGCCCCTAGCTCGAATAAAATATACCTTTTTCAAAAAAATAGTTTTTTCATACATTCCTGTTAGTACCCAAAATCTACCTAAGGGATTGAATTTAAAACACAAACGTTGATATCTTCGCTTTCAGACGTGCGATTTTGAAGCTGTTTTCAGCGTTTTTAGACCAAACTAGGCCTCCGCCTAAGTTCTGACCATATCGCACGCATTTACACGCGCGTCGGGACTTCATCCCTACTAACACTCGGGAATTTTTCGAATTTTCATAGTAAATCATCAAAATTAATTGTTTTTCCAAATTCTTTTGCAAAAATAACGTTAGTTTATAGTTGAAATAGTCCTCACCCTTCATCCCTGAATTCTGGTCCGCGATCCGTGTCCCGGTCTCCAGGTTGTGGGGTGAAATTCAAAATTTTTTGGTTCAAAAACTGGTTTTTTGACCGAAACTCAAAATTTTTGGTCGGCACCTAGTAAGTTTTATTCCTTATATCGCTAGCCCGCGCGGAGACGCGTCTCTGGACACCTCGCCCGCGCCCCTAGCCCGAATAAAACATAACTTTTTCAAAAAAATAGTTTTTTCATACATTCCTGTTAGTACCCAAAATCCACCTAAGGGATTGAATTAAAAACACAAACGTTGATATCTTCACTTCCAGACGTGCGATTTTGAAGCTGTTTTCAGCGTTTTTAGACCAAACTAGGCCTCCGCCTAAGTTCTGACCATATCGCACGCATTTACACGCGCGTCGGGACTTCATCCCTACTAACACTCGGGAATTTTTCGAATTTTCATAGTAAATTCTCAAAATTAATTGTTTTTCTAAATTCTTTTGCAAAAATAACGT
Organism: Xestia sexstrigata; assembly: GCA_941918905.2. NCBI lineage: Eukaryota > Metazoa > Arthropoda > Insecta > Lepidoptera > Noctuidae > Xestia > Xestia sexstrigata. Next base: position 146,194 of record OW799204.2, read on the forward strand.
TAGTTTATAGTTTAAATAGTCCTCACCCTTCATCCCTGAATTCTGGTCCGCGATCCGTGTCCCGGTCTCCAGGTTGTGGGGTGAAATTCAAAATTTTTTGGTTCAAAAACTGGTTTTTTGACAGAAACTCAAAATTTTTGGTCGGCACCTTATACGTTTTATTCCTTATATCGCTAGCCCGCGCGGAGACGCGTCTCTGGACACCTCGCCCGCGCCCCTAGCTCGAATAAAATATACCTTTTTCAAAAAAATAGTTTTTTCATACATTCCTGTTAGTACCCAAAATCTACCTAAGGGATTGAATTTAAAACACAAACGTTGATATCTTCGCTTTCAGACGTGCGATTTTGAAGCTGTTTTCAGCGTTTTTAGACCAAACTAGGCCTCCGCCTAAGTTCTGACCATATCGCACGCATTTACACGCGCGTCGGGACTTCATCCCTACTAACACTCGGGAATTTTTCGAATTTTCATAGTAAATCATCAAAATTAATTGTTTTTCCAAATTCTTTTGCAAAAATAACGTTAGTTTATAGTTGAAATAGTCCTCACCCTTCATCCCTGAATTCTGGTCCGCGATCCGTGTCCCGGTCTCCAGGTTGTGGGGTGAAATTCAAAATTTTTTGGTTCAAAAACTGGTTTTTTGACAGAAACTCAAAATTTTTGGTCGGCACCTTATACGTTTTATTCCTTATATCGCTAGCCCGCGCGGAGACGCGTCTCTGGACACCTCGCCCGCGCCCCTAGCTCGAATAAAATATACCTTTTTCAAAAAAATAGTTTTTTCATACATTCCTGTTAGTACCCAAAATCTACCTAAGGGATTGAATTTAAAACACAAACGTTGATATCTTCGCTTTCAGACGTGCGATTTTGAAGCTGTTTTCAGCGTTTTTAGACCAAACTAGGCCTCCGCCTAAGTTCTGACCATATCGCACGCATTTACACGCGCGTCGGGACTTCATCCCTACTAACACTCGGGAATTTTTCGAATTTTCATAGTAAATCATCAAATTAATTGTTTTTCCAAATTCTTTTGCAAAAATAACGTTAGTTTATAGTTGAAATAGTCCTCACCCTTCATCCCTGAATTCTGGTCCGCGATCCGTGTCCCGGTCTCCAGGTTGTGGGGTGAAATTCAAAATTTTTTGGTTCAAAAACTGGTTTTTTGACAGAAACTCAAAATTTTTGGTCGGCACCTTATACGTTTTATTCCTTATATCGCTAGCCCGCGCGGAGACGCGTCTCTGGACACCTCGCCCGCGCCCCTAGCTCGAATAAAATATACCTTTTTCAAAAAAATAGTTTTTTCATACATTCCTGTTAGTACCCAAAATCTACCTAAGGGATTGAATTTAGAGCTCGGGATCACCGGGGGCCTCCGGCTTAAAGTCACCGCGACGGGGGCTCGTATGCTGGAGATCCCCGGAGAAACCAGTGGGTCGTCCGCTGACGCTCTAGCTGAAAAGCTCAGAGCGTCCTTGAACGCGGACGACGCCCGAGTGTCCAGGCCCGTCAGATGCGCAGATCTGCGCATCCTGGGTCTGGACGACTCCGTGACCAAGGAGGAGGTGGTGGCCGCCGTCGCCAGGTCCGGTGGGTGTCCTGCTGAGCAGGTCAGGGCAGGCGCCCTACGTCCGGACCTCACGGGTATGCATACCGTTACGGTATGCTGCCCCGTGACGGCGGCCAAAACGATAGTGGAGGGCCGAAGGCTATTGGTGGGCTGGGTCTCAGCACAGGTGAAGCTGCTGGAGCCCAGACCTCTGAGGTGTTATCGCTGTCACGTGGGGCACCACGTGTCAGTACAGTGCGCCTCGGAGGTTGATCGCAGCGGCCTTTGTTTCCGCTGCAGTCAGCCCGGTCACGTGTCCGCGGCTTGCTGTGCCACGCCGCACTGCGGTGCCTGTGCGGCGGCCGGCAAGCCGGCCGATCACCGGGCTGGGAGCAAGGCCTGCGCTCCACCCACCAAGGCCACCAGAGGCAAGGGAAGGCCCTCCGCCGCCACCGCCACCGTCGCCACCGCCGCAGCCGCAACTGCCGCCGCTGCCTCTGCCGCTGCCGTAGAGGGGCCCTCACAGGGGGCCAGGGAGGAGGAAGCGGTAATGGAGTGCCAATAACGGCCCCATTACGCTTCCTCCAAGCGAACATCAACCACTGCGCCTGCGCTCAGGATCTGTTGCTCCAGAGCATGGCGCAGTGGTCGATACACATCGCTGTGGTCGCTGAGCCGTATTTCGTCCAGCCCAGGGAAGACTGGGCGGCGGACCTTAGCGGCTCAGTGACCATAGTGTCGTCGGCCGCCGCCGGTACCCCGACCCTTGAAGGTGTCAGGAGGGGTCGGGGGTGCGTAGCAGCACGGTTCGGAGAGATCGTAGTGGTGGGAGTCTACTTCTCCCCGAGCCGAACTCTCGCCGAGTTCCACAACTCTCTCGCAGAGTTGAGTGTCGTCGTCGGGAATCATTCCCTCCCCGTGCTTGTCCTCGGGGACTTCAATGCCAAGAACTTGGCTTGGGGTTCTCGTTGCACAGATGTGCGGGGAAGGATGGTGGAGGACTGGGCTCTGGAGAAGGGCCTGGTCGTCCTAAATCGGGGTTCTGTCCCCACGTGCGTGCGGATGCGGGGTGAGTCGGTGGTGGACATCTCGTTCGCTAGCCCCGCTCTGTCGCCACGTGTCGTTGACTGGCGTGTCATGGAGGGGGTGGAGACCTATTCCGACCACCGGTATATCCGGTTCGACGTCTCCACCCAGACCTCAAGCGCGCCGGTCCAACAGGCCCCGAGTGGTCCGCGCTGGGCGCTGAAGCAGCTGGACCGGGAGCTCCTCCTGGAAGCCTCGATCGTGCAGGCCTGGGTGACACCACCAGACAGGCCTGCCGACATTAACAATGAGGCAGGGTGGTTCCAGGAGGCCATGTCCGACATATGTGACGTGGCAATGCCCCGAGTCCGGCCAGGAAGCGCCCGGCGTCAGGTGTACTGGTGGTCGCGTGAGCTGACGTCTCTGCGTGAGGCGTGCGTAGCTGCGCGGCACCTGTACGCCAGGCATCGCAGGCTCCGCATCCGCCCACCGGATGCGGCAGCCATTGAGGCGGAGCTATATGAGGGGTACAGAGCGGCGAAGACCGCCCTCCGCGAAGCTGTCCTGCGGGCCAGGGATCAGGCCCGCGAGGAATTGCTGGGGACTCTCGACAGAGATCCGTGGGGGCGCCCTTACAAGATGGTGCGGGATAAACTCCGCACCTGGGCCCCCCCACTGACGCAGAGTCTCCGGCCTGAGCTCGTGGAGGACGTAGTGAGCACTCTGTTCCCTACGCGGGGGGAACATCCCCCCCCGCCTATGGCTCCGCCGCCTGCGGTGCTGGAAGCGGATCACCAGGACGACGACGACGATGCTCCGGTAGTGACTGGGGTAGACCTGAGAGTGGCGGTACGCAGGCTCAGTGCCAAAAGTACCGCCCCGGGACCCGACGGCTTGCCTGGCAAAGCCTGGGTCCTGGCCTCGGAGGCTCTCGGGCCCCGACTGGAGGGGCTCCTAAGCGCATGCTTGGAGAGAGGCCAGTTCCCGCTTCGTTGGAAGACGGGGAAGCTGGTCCTCATTCGGAAGCCGGGGCGCCCTGCGGACTCTCCGTCCGCATACCGGCCCATAGTGTTGCTCGACGAGGTGGGCAAGCTCTTTGAAAGAGTCATTGCAAACCGCCTCGCCGAGCACCTTGCGGGGACCGGGCCGGATCTTGCGGAACACCAGTTTGGTTTCCGCAAGGGGCGCTCTACGGTGGACGCCATCATGCGCGTGAGAGCCCTCACGACGGGGGATGCAGTGTCTCGGGGTGGGGTTGTCTTGGCGGTGTCTCTAGACATCGCCAATGCCTTCAACTCCATGCCCTGGAGCTGCATTAGGGAGGCACTCCGGTATCACCGGGTGCCGACCTACCTTCGTCGTGTGGTCGGGGACTACCTGACGGATAGAGCCGTCATCTACCCCGGTCGCAGCGGAGAATGGAACCGGCGAGAGATGTCGTGCGGTGTTCCGCAGGGATCGGTCCTAGGGCCGTCCTTGTGGAACATCGGGTACGACTGGGTGCTGCGCGCCGACCTCCCTAGCGGCGTCAGCGTGGTCTGCTATGCAGACGACACGCTGGTGCTGGCACAAGGGGGGTCGCACGAGGCGGCGGCCGAAATAATGACACGCGGGGTTGCGATAGTCGTGGAGAGGATCCGGCAACTGGGTCTCGAGGTGGCATTGCACAAGTCCGAGGCCATGTGCTTTCATGGGCCTCGGAATGCGCCACCTCCGGGATCCTCACTGACGGTAGGAGGGGTATCCGTCGGCGTCGAGTCGACGCTGAAGTACCTGGGACTCGTCCTCGACAGCCGATGGAACTTCGTGGAGCATTTCCGACGTTTGGCCCCCAAACTGGAACGGACCGGGGCTGCCTTCAGGCGGCTCCTGCCCAACCTTGGGGGGCCAAACGCCTCCTGCCGGAGGCTCTACGCGGGAGTCGTGCGGTCCATGGCCCTTTACGGGGCCCCGGTGTGGGCGCGTTCCTTGAGGCTGCGTGCAGCCCACTACCTGAACGCGCCCCAAAAGGTGGTAGCCGTAAGGCTGGCCCGTGGGTACCGCACGATCTCCCGTGAGGCGGCGTGCCTCCTTGCCGGATTGCCGCCATGGGATCTGGAGGCGATAGTCCTCGCGCGCCTACATGAATGGCGCGCGGAGGTGCTACGCCGGGGGGAAACTCCGCTGCCGCGACAAATTGTCGCGCAGCGGACAGACTTCCGGCGTGATCTCATGGCGACATGGAGAGAGCGACTGTCGCAACCCCGTGCAGGGCACGCCACAATAGTGGCGGTAAGTCCCCTCTTTGAGGAGTGGCTTGAGAGACGCCACGGCGTCCTCACCTTCCGCCTGACGCAGGTCCTCACCGGACACGGTGTTTTCGGGAGGTTCCTGCACCGAATCGGGCGGGAGGAAACGCCCGGGTGTTTCCACTGCGAGGATCGACCGGAGGACACGGTGGAGCACACGGTGGAGGTGTGCCCCGCGTGGGCGGAGCACCGCCGTGTCCTCGAAGCGGCGATTGGCGGCGGCGACCTCTCGCGTCCGGCCCTGGTGCAAGCCATGGTCCGGAGCGAGACGGAATGGGACGCCGTCACCTCCTTCTGCGAAGCAGTAATGCTAGAGAAGGAGGTGGCGGAACGTGAGAGGGAGAGAACCTCACAGCGTCCCGGCCGCCGCGGGAGACGCCCCGGGCGTCGGGGGCCACCACGTGGCCCCCGGCCACCGTAGGCGCGGGCCTGTGGACGTTGGGCTATGGGCTAGCTCGCCGTCCGTCCGTCTCATGACGACAGGCCGTGTCGACGGCGCGTCCGTGTTCCACGCGCGCCTCAAAGAGAGTCAGCAAAAAGGAAGGGGTCCGAAAGGACCGATGCCTGCCGGGGTTGCGGGACTATTCGAAAGAGATACCGTGGCCCCGGAACACAAAGGGCGATGAAGGAACATGGATGGGTTTTAGTCAGTAAAAGTCTGACACTCCCTCCTGCTCCGCCCAGAGCGGGAGAAGTCATTTGATGATTTCCCATCCGAAAAAAAAAAAAAAAAAAAAAAAAAAAAAAAAAGGGATTGAATTTAAAACACAAACGTTGATATCTTCGCTTTCAGACGTGCGATTTTGAAGCTGTTTTCAGCGTTTTTAGACCAAACTAGGCCTCCGCCTAAGTTCTGACCATATCGCACGCATTTACACGCGCGTCGGGACTTCATCCCTACTAACACTCGGGAATTTTTCGAATTTTCATAGTAAATCATCAAAATTAATTGTTTTTCCAAATTCTTTTGCAAAAATAACGTTAGTTTATAGTTGAAATAGTCCTCACCCTTCATCCCTGAATTCTGGTCCGCGATCCGTGTCCCGGTCTCCAGGTTGTGGGGTGAAATTCAAAATTTTTTGGTTCAAAAACTGGTTTTTTGACCGAAACTCAAAATTTTTGGTCGGCACCTAGTAAGTTTTATTCCTTATATCGCTAGCCCGCGCGGAGACGCGTCTCTGGACACCTCGCCCGCGCCCCTAGCCCGAATAAAACATAACTTTTTCAAAAAAATAGTTTTTTCATACATTCCTGTTAGTACCCAAAATCCACCTAAGGGATTGAATTAAAAACACAAACGTTGATATCTTCACTTCCAGACGTGCGATTTTGAAGCTGTTTTCAGCGTTTTTAGACCAAACTAGGCCTCCGCCTAAGTTCTGACCATATCGCACGCATTTACACGCGCGTCGGGACTTCATCCCTACTAACACTCGGGAATTTTTCGAATTTTCATAGTAAATTCTCAAAATTAATTGTTTTTCTAAATTCTTTTGCAAAAATAACGTTAGTTTATAGTTTAAATAGTCCTCACCCTTCATCCCTGAATTCTGGTCCGCGATCCGTGTCCCGGTCTCCAGGTTGTGGGGTGAAATTCAAAATTTTTTGGTTCAAAAACTGGTTTTTTGACAGAAACTCAAAATTTTTGGTCGGCACCTTATACGTTTTATTCCTTATATCGCTAGCCCGCGCGGAGACGCGTCTCTGGACACCTCGCCCGCGCCCCTAGCTCGAATAAAATATACCTTTTTCAAAAAAATAGTTTTTTCATACATTCCTGTTAGTACCCAAAATCTACCTAAGGGATTGAATTTAAAACACAAACGTTGATATCTTCGCTTTCAGACGTGCGATTTTGAAGCTGTTTTCAGCGTTTTTAGACCAAACTAGGCCTCCGCCTAAGTTCTGACCATATCGCACGCATTTACACGCGCGTCGGGACTTCATCCCTACTAACACTCGGGAATTTTTCGAATTTTCATAGTAAATCATCAAAATTAATTGTTTTTCCAAATTCTTTTGCAAAAATAACGTTAGTTTATAGTTGAAATAGTCCTCACCCTTCATCCCTGAATTCTGGTCCGCGATCCGTGTCCCGGTCTCCAGGTTGTGGGGTGAAATTCAAAATTTTTTGGTTCAAAAACTGGTTTTTTGACAGAAACTCAAAATTTTTGGTCGGCACCTTATACGTTTTATTCCTTATATCGCTAGCCCGCGCGGAGACGCGTCTCTGGACACCTCGCCCGCGCCCCTAGCTCGAATAAAATATACCTTTTTCAAAAAAATAGTTTTTTCATACATTCCTGTTAGTACCCAAAATCTACCTAAGGGATTGAATTTAAAACACAAACGTTGATATCTTCGCTTTCAGACGTGCGATTTTAAGCTGTTTTCAGCGTTTTTAGACCAAACTAGGCCTCCGCCTAAGTTCTGACCATATCGCACGCATTTACACGCGCGTTGGGACTTCATCCCTACTAACACTCGGGAATTTTTCGAATTTTCATAGTAAATCATCAAAATTAATTGTTTTTCCAAATTCTTTTGCAAAAATAACGTTAGTTTATAGTTGAAATAGTCCTCACCCTTCATCCCTGAATTCTGGTCCGCGATCCGTGTCCCGGTCTCCAGGTTGTGGGGTGAAATTCAAAATTTTTTGGTTCAAAAACTGGTTTTTTGACAGAAACTCAAAATTTTTGGTCGGCACCTTATACGTTTTATTCCTTATATCGCTAGCCCGCGCGGAGACGCGTCTCTGGACACCTCGCCCGCGCCCCTAGCTCGAATAAAATATACCTTTTTCAAAAAAATAGTTTTTTCATACATTCCTGTTAGTACCCAAAATCTACCTAAGGGATTGAATTTAAAACACAAACGTTGATATCTTCGCTTTCAGACGTGCGATTTTGAAGCTGTTTTCAGCGTTTTTAGACCAAACTAGGCCTCCGCCTAAGTTCTGACCATATCGCACGCATTTACACGCGCGTCGGGACTTCATCCCTACTAACACTCGGGAATTTTTCGAATTTTCATAGTAAATCATCAAAATTAATTGTTTTTCCAAATTCTTTTGCAAAAATAACGTTAGTTTATAGTTGAAATAGTCCTCACCCTTCATCCCTGAATTCTGGTCAGCGATCCGTGTCCCGGTCTCCAGGTTGTGGGGTGAAATTCAAAATTTTTTGGTTCAAAAACTGGTTTTTTGACAGAAACTCAAAATTTTTGGTCGGCACCTTATACGTTTTATTCCTTATATCGCTAGCCCGCGCGGAGACGCGTCTCTGGACACCTCGCCCGCGCCCCTAGCTCGAATAAAATATACCTTTTTCAAAAAAATAGTTTTTTCATACATTCCTGTTAGTACCCAAAATCTACCTAAGGGATTGAATTTAAAACACAAACGTTGATATCTTCGCTTTCAGACGTGCGATTTTGAAGCTGTTTTCAGCGTTTTTAGACCAAACTAGGCCTCCGCCTAAGTTCTGACCATATCGCACGCATTTACACGCGCGTCGGGACTTCATCCCTACTAACACTCGGGAATTTTTCGAATTTTCATAGTAAATCATCAAAATTAATTGTTTTTCCAAATTCTTTTGCAAAAATAACGTTAGTTTATAGTTGAAATAGTCCTCACCCTTCATCCCTGAATTCTGGTCCGCGATCCGTGTCCCGGTCTCCAGGTTGTGGGGTGAAATTCAAAATTTTTTGGTTCAAAAACTGGTTTTTTGACAGAAACTCAAAATTTTTGGTCGGCACCTTATACGTTTTATTCCTTATATCGCTAGCCCGCGCGGAGACGCGTCTCTGGACACCTCGCCCGCGCCCCTAGCTCGAATAAAATATACCTTTTTCAAAAAAATAGTTTTTTCATACATTCCTGTTAGTACCCAAAATCTACCTAAGGGATTGAATTTAAAACACAAACGTTGATATCTTCGCTTTCAGACGTGCGATTTTGAAGCTGTTTTCAGCGTTTTTAGACCAAACTAGGCCTCCGCCTAAGTTCTGACCATATCGCACGCATTTACACGCGCGTCGGGACTTCATCCCTACTAACACTCGGGAATTTTTCGAATTTTCATAGTAAATCATCAAAATTAATTGTTTTTCCAAATTCTTTTGCAAAAATAACGTTAGTTTATAGTTGAAATAGTCCTCACCCTTCATCCCTGAATTCTGGTCCGCGATCCGTGTCCCGGTCTCCAGGTTGTGGGGTGAAATTCAAAATTTTTTGGTTCAAAAACTGGTTTTTTGACAGAAACTCAAAATTTTTGGTCGGCACCTTATACGTTTTATTCCTTATATCGCTAGCCCGCGCGGAGACGCGTCTCTGGACACCTCGCCCGCGCCCCTAGCTCGAATAAAATATACCTTTTTCAAAAAAATAGTTTTTTCATACATTCCTGTTAGTACCCAAAATCTACCTAAGGGATTGAATTTAAAACACAAACGTTGATATCTTCGCTTTCAGACGTGCGATTTTGAAGCTGTTTTCAGCGTTTTTAGACCAAACTAGGCCTCCGCCTAAGTTCTGACCATATCGCACGCATTTACACGCGCGTCGGGACTTCATCCCTACTAACACTCGGGAATTTTTCGAATTTTCATAGTAAATCATCAAAATTAATTGTTTTTCCAAATTCTTTTGCAAAAATAACGTTAGTTTATAGTTGAAATAGTCCTCACCCTTCATCCCTGAATTCTGGTCAGCGATCCGTGTCCCGGTCTCCAGGTTGTGGGGTGAAATTCAAAATTTTTTGGTTCAAAAACTGGTTTTTTGACAGAAACTCAAAATTTTTGGTCGGCACCTTATACGTTTTATTCCTTATATCGCTAGCCCGCGCGGAGACGCGTCTCTGGACACCTCGCCCGCGCCCCTAGCTCGAATAAAATATACCTTTTTCAAAAAAATAGTTTTTTCATACATTCCTGTTAGTACCCAAAATCTACCTAAGGGATTGAATTTAAAACACAAACGTTGATATCTTCGCTTTCAGACGTGCGATTTTGAAGCTGTTTTCAGCGTTTTTAGACCAAACTAGGCCTCCGCCTAAGTTCTGACCATATCGCACGCATTTACACGCGCGTCGGGACTTCATCCCTACTAACACTCGGGAATTTTTCGAATTTTCATAGTAAATCATCAAAATTAATTGTTTTTCCAAATTCTTTTGCAAAAATAACGTTAGTTTATAGTTGAAATAGTCCTCACCCTTCATCCCTGAATTCTGGTCCGCGATCCGTGTCCCGGTCTCCAGGTTGTGGGGTGAAATTCAAAATTTTTTGGTTCAAAAACTGGTTTTTTGACAGAAACTCAAAATTTTTGGTCGGCACCTTATACGTTTTATTCCTTATATCGCTAGCCCGCGCGGAGACGCGTCTCTGGACACCTCGCCCGCGCCCCTAGCTCGAATAAAATATACCTTTTTCAAAAAAATAGTTTTTTCATACATTCCTGTTAGTACCCAAAATCTACCTAAGGGATTGAATTTAAAACACAAACGTTGATATCTTCGCTTTCAGACGTGCGATTTTGAAGCTGTTTTCAGCGTTTTTAGACCAAACTAGGCCTCCGCCTAAGTTCTGACCATATCGCACGCATTTACACGCGCGTCGGGACTTCATCCCTACTAACACTCGGGAATTTTTCGAATTTTCATAGTAAATCATCAAAATTAATTGTTTTTCCAAATTCTTTTGCAAAAATAACGTTAGTTTATAGTTGAAATAGTCCTCACCCTTCATCCCTGAATTCTGGTCCGCGATCCGTGTCCCGGTCTCCAGGTTGTGGGGTGAAATTCAAAATTTTTTGGTTCAAAAACTGGTTTTTTGACAGAAACTCAAAATTTTTGGTCGGCACCTTATACGTTTTATTCCTTATATCGCTAGCCCGCGCGGAGACGCGTCTCTGGACACCTCGCCCGCGCCCCTAGCTCGAATAAAATATACCTTTTTCAAAAAAATAGTTTTTTCATACATTCCTGTTAGTACCCAAAATCTACCTAAGGGATTGAATTTAAAACACAAACGTTGATATCTTCGCTTTCAGACGTGCGATTTTGAAGCTGTTTTCAGCGTTTTTAGACCAAACTAGGCCTCCGCCTAAGTTCTGACCATATCGCACGCATTTACACGCGCGTCGGGACTTCATCCCTACTAACACTCGGGAATTTTTCGAATTTTCATAGTAAATCATCAAAATTAATTGTTTTTCCAAATTCTTTTGCAAAAATAACGTTAGTTTATAGTTGAAATAGTCCTCACCCTTCATCCCTGAATTCTGGTCCGCGATCCGTGTCCCGGTCTCCAGGTTGTGGGGTGAAATTCAAAATTTTTTGGTTCAAAAACTGGTTTTTTGACCGAAACTCAAAATTTTTGGTCGGCACCTAGTAAGTTTTATTCCTTATATCGCTAGCCCGCGCGGAGACGCGTCTCTGGATACCTCGCCCGCGCCCCTAGCCCGAATAAAACATAACTTTTTCAAAAAAATAGTTTTTTCATACATTCCTGTTAGTACCCAAAATCCACCTAAGGGATTGAATTAAAAACACAAACGTTGATATCTTCACTTCCAGACGTGCGATTTTGAAGCTGTTTTCAGCGTTTTTAGACCAAACTAGGCCTCCGCCTAAGTTCTGACCATATCGCACGCATTTACACGCGCGTCGGGACTTCATCCCTACTAACACTCGGGAATTTTTCGAATTTTCATAGTAAATCATCAAAATTAATTGTTTTTCCAAATTCTTTTGCAAAAATAACGTTAGTTTATAGTTGAAATAGTCCTCACCCTTCATCCCTGAATTCTGGTCCGCGATCCGTGTCCCGGTCTCCAGGTTGTGGGGTGAAATTCAAAATTTTTTGGTTCAAAAACTGGTTTTTTGACAGAAACTCAAAATTTTTGGTCGGCACCTTATACGTTTTATTCCTTATATCGCTAGCCCGCGCGGAGACGCGTCTCTGGACACCTCGCCCGCGCCCCTAGCTCGAATAAAATATACCTTTTTCAAAAAAATAGTTTTTTCATACATTCCTGTTAGTACCCAAAATCTACCTAAGGGATTGAATTTAAAACACAAACGTTGATATCTTCGCTTTCAGACGTGCGATTTTGAAGCTGTTTTCAGCGTTTTTAGACCAAACTAGGCCTCCGCCTAAGTTCTGACCATATCGCACGCATTTACACGCGCGTCGGGACTTCATCCCTACTAACACTCGGGAATTTTTCGAATTTTCATAGTAAATCATCAAAATTAATTGTTTTTCCAAATTCTTTTGCAAAAATAACGTTAGTTTATAGTTGAAATAGTCCTCACCCTTCATCCCTGAATTCTGGTCCGCGATCCGTGTCCCGGTCTCCAGGTTGTGGGGTGAAATTCAAAATTTTTTGGTTCAAAAACTGGTTTTTTGACCGAAACTCAAAATTTTTGGTCGGCACCTAGTAAGTTTTATTCCTTATATCGCTAGCCCGCGCGGAGACGCGTCTCTGGATACCTCGCCCGCGCCCCTAGCCCGAATAAAACATAACTTTTTCAAAAAAATAGTTTTTTCATACATTCCTGTTAGTACCCAAAATCCACCTAAGGGATTGAATTAAAAACACAAACGTTGATATCTTCACTTCCAGACGTGCGATTTTGAAGCTGTTTTCAGCGTTTTTAGACCAAACTAGGCCTCCGCCTAAGTTCTGACCATATCGCACGCATTTACACGCGCGTCGGGACTTCATCCCTACTAACACTCGGGAATTTTTCGAATTTTCATAGTAAATCATCAAAATTAATTGTTTTTCCAAATTCTTTTGCAAAAATAACGTTAGTTTATAGTTGAAATAGTCCTCACCCTTCATCCCTGAATTCTGGTCCGCGATCCGTGTCCCGGTCTCCAGGTTGTGGGGTGAAATTCAAAATTTTTTGGTTCAAAAACTGGTTTTTTGACAGAAACTCAAAATTTTTGGTCGGCACCTTATACGTTTTATTCCTTATATCGCTAGCCCGCGCGGAGACGCGTCTCTGGACACCTCGCCCGCGCCCCTAGCTCGAATAAAATATACCTTTTTCAAAAAAATAGTTTTTTCATACATTCCTGTTAGTACCCAAAATCTACCTAAGGGATTGAATTTAAAACACAAACGTTGATATCTTCGCTTTCAGACGTGCGATTTTGAAGCTGTTTTCAGCGTTTTTAGACCAAACTAGGCCTCCGCCTAAGTTCTGACCATATCGCACGCATTTACACGCGCGTCGGGACTTCATCCCTACTAACACTCGGGAATTTTTCGAATTTTCATAGTAAATCATCAAAATTAATTGTTTTTCCAAATTCTTTTGCAAAAATAACGTTAGTTTATAGTTGAAATAGTCCTCACCCTTCATCCCTGAATTCTGGTCCGCGATCCGTGTCCCGGTCTCCAGGTTGTGGGGTGAAATTCAAAATTTTTTGGTTCAAAAACTGGTTTTTTGACAGAAACTCAAAATTTTTGGTCGGCACCTTATACGTTTTATTCCTTATATCGCTAGCCCGCGCGGAGACGCGTCTCTGGACACCTCGCCCGCGCCCCTAGCTCGAATAAAATATACCTTTTTCAAAAAAATAGTTTTTTCATACATTCCTGTTAGTACCCAAAATCTACCTAAGGGATTGAATTTATCTTGCGGAACACCAGTTTGGTTTCCGCAAGGGGCGCTCTACGGTGGACGCCATCATGCGCGTGAGAGCCCTCACGACGGGGGATGCAGTGTCCCGGGGTGGGGTTGTCTTGGCGGTGTCTCTAGACATCGCCAATGCCTTCAACTCCATGCCCTGGAGCTGCATTAGGGAGGCACTCCGGTATCACCGGGTGCCGACCTACCTTCGTCGTGTGGTCGGGGACTACCTGACGGATAGAGCCGTCATCTACCCCGGTCGCAGCGGAGAATGGAACCGGCGAGAGATGTCGTGCGGTGTTCCGCAGGGATCGGTCCTAGGGCCGTCCTTGTGGAACATCGGGTACGACTGGGTGCTGCGCGCCGACCTCCCTAGCGGCGTCAGCGTGGTCTGCTATGCAGACGACACGCTGGTGCTGGCACAGGGGGGGTCGCACGAGGCGGCGGCCGAAATCATGACACGCGGGGTTGCGATTGTCGTTGAGAGGATCCGGCAACTGGGTCTCGAGGTGGCATTGCACAAGTCTGAGGCCATGTGCTTTCATGGGCCTCGGAATGCGCCACCTCCGGGATCCTTACTCACGGTAGGAGGGGTATCCATCGGTGTCAAGTCGACTTTGAAGTACCTAGGACTCGTCCTCGACAGCCGGTGGAACTTCGTGGAGCACTTCCGACGTTTGGCCCCCAAACTGGAACGGACTGGGGCTGCCTTCAGGCGGCTCCTGCCCAACTTGGGGGGGCCAAACGCCTCCTGCCGGAGGCTCTACGCGGGAGTCGTGCGGTCCATGGCCCTTTACGGGGCCCCGGTGTGGGCGCGTTCCTTGAGGCTGCGTGCAGCCCACTACCTGAACGCGCCCCAAAAGGTGGTAGCCGTAAGGCTGGCCCGTGGGTACCGCACGATTGCCCGCGAGGCGGCGTGCCTCCTTGCCGGATTGCCGCCATGGGATCTGGAGGCGATAGTCCTCGCGCGCCTGCATGAATGGCGCGCGGAGGCGCTTCGCCGGGGGGAAACTCCGCTGCCGCGACAAATTGTCGCTCAGCGGACAGACTTCCGGCGGGATCTCATGGCGACATGGAGAGAGCGACTGTCGCAACCCCGTGCAGGGCACGCCACGATAGTGGCGATAAGTCCCCTCTTTGAGGAGTGGCTGGAGAGACGCCACGGCGTCCTCACCTTCCGCCTGACGCAGGTCCTCACCGGACACGGTGTTTTCGGGAGGTTCCTGCACCGAATCGGGCGGGAGGAAACGCCCGGGTGTTTCCACTGCGAGGATCGACCGGAGGACACGGTGGAGCACACGGTGGAGGTGTGCCCCGCGTGGGCAGAGCACCGCCGTGTCCTCGAAGCGGCGATTGGCGGCGGCGACCTCTCGCGTCCGGCCCTGGTGCAAGCCATGGTCCGGAGCGAGACGGAATGGGACGCCGTCACCTCCTTCTGCGAAGCAGTAATGCTAGAGAAGGAGGTGGCGGAACGTGAGAGGGAGAGAACCTCACAGCGTCCCGGCCGCCGCGGGAGACGCCCCGGGCGTCGGGGGCCACCACGTGGCCCCCGGCCACCGTAGGCGCGGGCCTGTGGACGGTGGGCTATGGGCTAGCTCGCCGTCCGTCCGTCTGATGACGACAGGCCGTGTCGACGGCGCGTTCGTGTTCCACGCGCGCCTCAAAGAGAGTCAGCAAAAAGGAAGGGGTCCGCAAGGACCGATGCCTGCCGGGGTTGCGGGACTGTTCGAAAGAGATACCGCGGCCCCGGAACACAAAGGGCGATGAAGGAACATGGATGGGTTTTAGTCAGTAAAAGTCTGACACTCCCTCCTGCTCCGCCCAGAGCGGGAGAAGTCATTTGATGATTTCCCATCCGAAAAAAAAAAAAAAAAAAAAAAAAAAAAAAAAAAAAAAAAAAGGGATTGAATTTAAAACACAAACGTTGATATCTTCGCTTTCAGACGTGCGATTTTGAAGCTGTTTTCAGCGTTTTTAGACCAAACTAGGCCTCCGCCTAAGTTCTGACCATATCGCACGCATTTACACGCGCGTCGGGACTTCATCCCTACTAACACTCGGGAATTTTTCGAATTTTCATAGTAAATCATCAAAATTAATTGTTTTTCCAAATTCTTTTGCAAAAATAACGTTAGTTTATAGTTGAAATAGTCCTCACCCTTCATCCCTGAATTCTGGTCCGCGATCCGTGTCCCGGTCTCCAGGTTGTGGGGTGAAATTCAAAATTTTTTGGTTCAAAAACTGGTTTTTTGACCGAAACTCAAAATTTTTGGTCGGCACCTAGTAAGTTTTATTCCTTATATCGCTAGCCCGCGCGGAGACGCGTCTCTGGATACCTCGCCCGCGCCCCTAGCCCGAATAAAACATAACTTTTTCAAAAAAATAGTTTTTTCATACATTCCTGTTAGTACCCAAAATCCACCTAAGGGATTGAATTAAAAACACAAACGTTGATATCTTCACTTCCAGACGTGCGATTTTGAAGCTGTTTTCAGCGTTTTTAGACCAAACTAGGCCTCCGCCTAAGTTCTGACCATATCGCACGCATTTACACGCGCGTCGGGACTTCATCCCTACTAACACTCGGGAATTTTTCGAATTTTCATAGTAAATCATCAAAATTAATTGTTTTTCCAAATTCTTTTGCAAAAATAACGTTAGTTTATAGTTGAAATAGTCCTCACCCTTCATCCCTGAATTCTGGTCCGCGATCCGTGTCCCGGTCTCCAGGTTGTGGGGTGAAATTCAAAATTTTTTGGTTCAAAAACTGGTTTTTTGACAGAAACTCAAAATTTTTGGTCGGCACCTTATACGTTTTATTCCTTATATCGCTAGCCCGCGCGGAGACGCGTCTCTGGACACCTCGCCCGCGCCCCTAGCTCGAATAAAATATACCTTTTTCAAAAAAATAGTTTTTTCATACATTCCTGTTAGTACCCAAAATCTACCTAAGGGATTGAATTTAAAACACAAACGTTGATATCTTCGCTTTCAGACGTGCGATTTTGAAGCTGTTTTCAGCGTTTTTAGACCAAACTAGGCCTCCGCCTAAGTTCTGACCATATCGCACGCATTTACACGCGCGTCGGGACTTCATCCCTACTAACACTCGGGAATTTTTCGAATTTTCATAGTAAATCATCAAAATTAATTGTTTTTCCAAATTCTTTTGCAAAAATAACGTTAGTTTATAGTTGAAATAGTCCTCACCCTTCATCCCTGAATTCTGGTCCGCGATCCGTGTCCCGGTCTCCAGGTTGTGGGGTGAAATTCAAAATTTTTTGGTTCAAAAACTGGTTTTTTGACAGAAACTCAAAATTTTTGGTCGGCACCTTATACGTTTTATTCCTTATATCGCTAGCCCGCGCGGAGACGCGTCTCTGGACACCTCGCCCGCGCCCCTAGCTCGAATAAATTTTGCCCGCCCACCCGCCCTCTGGCTTATAGGAAGGTAGACGTGGGGTTTTAAGCAAAATTTATATTTTAAAATTTAACTTCTTTAGTGTATTTCAGGCTTGTAGATAGAGGTTTTGTGGGGAAAGTTCTTTTTTTTAAGCATACTGACCACGTGTAAATAATTTGTTTTACGAAATTTTAAATTTTAATGTTTTAGATACTTTTTATTATATGTATATTATATAATCATTATTGTGACAGTCGTACTAGAGAGGGCGACTATAATTGTATGACTTTTTTTTTTGTAAATACATTTTATTTGATTTTATTATTTATTTACTTACTGTGTTCCCCCCTTTACAGGGTCACATAAGTACCAGTGTCCTCTCTGAACCTCTCCTCTCGAGCAGATATTGTTGTTCCGTGCCCCTCTTTACAGGGTTCTGATCTAATAATACCTGCTCCCAAATTTTGAATATGTTTCGCACCCCATCCAGCACCGTGAGGGCCCAAGGCTCTAGTAGCTCGCCGCGATCGGCGGAGAAAGCGATGCCTTCACCTGACGCAAGGAGGAGAATCTCCTTCGGAGACGAGACTCCTTCTGCGTCACAGGGAGGTCCTGCCACTCCGGGGACGCGCCGAGCTGCTATCGATGCCACAAGACCGCTCAAAAAGCCTGAGGCTAAGTGCCGCAGTCGCACTGAGGAGGCGAGAGCTTGCCTAAATAAGGCCAAGCTTAATTTGGGCAACTCTCGCAACCTCAAGGCCGAGATAAAGACTGCCGTGCTCGAAGCCATAAACAGGCTTTATGAGCTGGTAAAGGAGTCCGAGCGCGAAAAGGCCCCCACCGCACCCCTCGCCGTACCGGAACCCGCGCCCACTGCCGACTATGGTCCCCAGTCCGTTCCGTCCAGAAGGTCGAACAGCTCCGAGACAGTCTGGCTGGCTGGGAAAACGTCGAGGGGAAGACCTACGCCGGTGCAGCGGCCGCGAGTAAACGTCACACCGGGGGACAGGCCCTGGAGCGAGCGACGCTGCACTCGGTGGTTGTCTCCTCGACTCAGGAAATGGATACGGGGGACGAGATTCTTGAACGGGTCAGAAAGGCAGTGGACGCGAAGGAGGGCTGGGTGCGTGTGGAAAGAGTAAGAAAGGCCAAGGATCAGAAGATTATAATGGGGTGCGCAACAAAGGAGGAGAGGCATAGATTAAAAACCAGACTGGAAGCGGCCGGAGAGAACCTCGTCGTTGAGGACGTGAAGAATCGGGACCCGCTTCTGATTCTTAGGGACGTATTACTCATGCACAGTGACGAGGATGTGCTGAGAGCCCTTAGGAATCAGAACCGGGAGATATTTCACGGGCTCGACGACAAGGAGCAAAGAATGGTTATCAAGTACCGCAAGAAAACCAGAAACCCGCACGCGAACCATGTTGTGCTTGGCGTGTCCCCTACGGTCTGGAGGAGGGCGATTGAGGAGGGAAAACTCCGCATTGACCTCCAGCGAGTTCGCGTCGAGGACCAGACGCCTCTGGTGCAGTGCACCCGCTGCTTGGCTTACGGGCACGGGAAACGCCTGTGCACGGAGCCAGCCGATCTGTGTAGCCACTGTGGTGGGCCACACGTCAGGGCAGACTGCCCGGATAAACAGATCGGCAAAGCAGCGGCTTGCGTGAACTGCACCAGAGAAAAACTGGGGGCCACCGAGCACAACACATTCAGCAACGAATGCCCCGTGCGAAGGAAGTGGGACGCATTCGCAAGAGCTTCGATAGCATATTGCTAAAGTTGGTGGTGCGACCACTTCCACGCGGCACTTAAACAGTACCAAATCGTCCCAACCAAAAAACAGCTAACCTAACCTAACCTAACCTTTTTTTTTTTTTTTTTTTTTTTTTTTTTGTCGATGTGGAAATCCTCAATGGATGTCCTCCGCCCTGGGGAGAGCGGAGGGGTCTGTCAGACTCGTACTGACTAAAACCACACCGGTGTTCCCTCGCACACTTGTGTCGGGGGGCAGCGGGAACTGATGCGACTTCCGCTGCCCCTGACTAGTGCCGGCCCGCTTGACCTGCGGGCCTCGTCCCGGGAGGAGTGAGGTGTAAGACTCCCCCCGCTACGTCCAAGAGAGGCGCGCGTGGAACACAACGCGCCGCCGTCTCGGGTCCATTGTGATAGGGGGCGACGGATGTCCCCGAATCCGTCGCCCCTGGACCAATTTAGGGGGGCCGGAAGAGGGCGTTGTCAGCCCTCTGCCGACGCCCGGCACGTCTGCTGCGGGATGGATGGGGGCTCGTGATCTCCCTTTCCCTTTCCGCAGCTTCCTTCTGCGACATGACGGTTTCGCAGAAGGACATCACCGCGTCCCAGGACTCTGCGCTGTCGACCATCGAGCGAACGACGGCCAGCAACGACAGGTCTCCTCCAACCTCTGCAACGAGCGCACGGCGCGGCTCATCCCACGCGGCACACTCAGCCAGCGTATGCCGCGCCGTATCCTCCGTGCAGTGGACACAGTGATGGCACCGGGCGTCCGGCTCCCTGCCCAAGCGACACAGGTACTTCCCGAAGCAGCCGTGCCCCGATAGCACCTGCGTCGCCCGAAACGTCAGGGAGCCGTGCTTCCTCCCGAGCCAGTCGTCGAGTACTGGCCGGATCGCTTCGACTGTGTCGAGGCCGGCGGTGGGGAGTTCTAGCCTCCCCCGCCATTCCGCCACCATGACCTGTCGGAGCTGAGACCGGTACACTGTTATTTGTCGCTGCACCAGTCTTTCGCCCCGATGTTTGGCCTCCTCGCGCCACTGGTATAGTGTCGCGAGGGTCTTCGCCTCCAGGTCCCACGGCGGGGATCCGGCCAGTACGCAAGCCGCCTCGTAGGAGATCGTGCGATATCCCCGTACGACCCTGACAGCCATTGCTCTCTGCGGTCTGCGCAGAACTGCGATAGTGCGGGCCGTCAGGTCTGTCGCCCATATCGGGGCCCCGTAAAGGGCCATTGATCGCACGATCCCCACATACAACCGCCTGCAGGCGGAGCTCGGGCCCCCCAGATTGGGAAGCAGCGTTGACAGCGCGCCCGCCGCGCCCATCAACTTGGGCACCAGCCGCTGAAAGTGGGGGCCAAAGTCCCAACGGCTGTCGAGCACCAATCCAAGGTACTTCATGGTTGACCCGACAGCGATCCGGACCCCCCCGACCACAATGTGTGATCCCAACGGCGGTGCCCGTCGGGGGCCATGAAAAGCGATGGCCTCCGACTTGCTAAGGGCCACTTCCAGGCCCAGGCATCGTATGCGGCTCACCACCTGTGAGACCGCAGCCGTGGCCAGCAACGCTGCCTCCCTGTACGAGCTCCCCCGAGCCGTGACCAGCGTGTCGTCCGCATAACACGTCAGGTTCACTCCCGGCGGGAGCTCGCATCGCAAAACCCAGTCGTATCCGATGTTCCACAGGGGTGGGCCCAGAACCGAGCCCTGTGGAACACCGCACGACATCTCGCGACGGCCCGCGCCGTCGCGTCCCATATAGGTGACACATCTTCCCGAGAGATACGCCCCCACGATGTTGCGGAGGTAGGAAGGCACCCGATGGTATCGCAGGGCCTCCCTAATGCAACTCCAGGGCAGGGTGTTGAACGCGTTGGAGATGTCCAGAGACACCGCCAGCACCACCCCACCCTGGGACACCGCTTCCTCCGCCAGGACCCTTACTCTCCTGATGGCGTCGATGGTAGAGCGCCCACACCGGAAGCCAAACTGGCTGTCGTCCAGGTTCGGCCCCACCGTGCACAAGTGGCTGACGAGGCGATCTGCGATTACTCGCTCGAACAAATTGGCCGCCTCGTCCAGCAGCACTATGGGCCGATAAGCGGACGACGAATCCGCCGGGCGCCCCGCCTTCTTGAGCAGGACCAGTCGACCAGACTTCCACCTGGTAGGGAAACGACCCTGCTCAAGGCACGCCGAGAAACCTAACCTAACCTAACCTTTTTTTTTTTTTTTTTTTTTTGTTGCCGGGGTGGAAAATCCACACGGATGTCCTCTGCCCTGGGGCGGGCAGAGGGGTCTGTCGGACTTTAACCGACTAAAAACCACCCCGGTGTTCCATTCCCACACTTGCACCGGAGATCATGGGAACTAGTGCGCCTTCCACGATCCCCGGCTAGTGCTGGCCCGCCTCTGCGGGCCACCTCATGTCTGCGGGGGGAGCGAGGTGTACTCCCCCCGCAACGCCAATAGGGGCGCGCGCGGAACACTACGCGCCACCGCCTCGGGTCCAGTTATTCGGTGGGGCAGCGGACGTCCCCAAGTCTGCCGTCCCTCTGAACCCGTTTAGGGGGGCCGGAAGAGGGCGTTGTCTGCCCTCCGCCGACGCCCGGTGCGTCTGCTGCGGGTCAGGAGAGCGGTCTCAACCTCCCTCAACCTCTCCGCAGCCTCCTTCTGTGAGATGACCGTTTCACAGAAGGAGATCACCGCATCCCACGACTCTGCGCTCCCGACCATCGCGCGAGCGACGGCCGGCAGCGACAGGTCGGCTCCCACTTCTGTCACGAGGGCACGGCGCGGCTCCTCCCATGCGGCACACTCTGCCAGCGTATGCCGCGCCGTGTCCTCCAGACGATGGACGCAGTGATGACACCGGGCGTCCGGCTCCCTGTTTATGCGACACAGGTACTTCCCGAAGCAACCGTGCCCCGAGAACACCTGCGTCGCCCGAAACGACAGGGAGCCATGCCTTCTCTCGAGCCATTCCTCGAGCACCGGTCGGATCGCCTCGATGGTAGCGAGGCCGGCGGTAGGGCGCGAAAGCCTCTCCCGCCACTCCGCCACCATGACCTCGCGGAGCTGAGACCGACGCAGATCGATCTCTCGCTGCATCGGTCCACCTCCCCGCGTCCGCACCTCCTCGCGCCACCGGTACAGTGACGCGAGGACTCTCGCCTCTAGGTCCCAAGGTGGCGACCCGGCCAGTGCACAAGCCGCCTCGTAGGAGACCGTGCGATACCCCCTGACAGACCTGACGGCCATCGCCCTCTGCGGCTTTCGCAGGATCGCGATGCTGCCGGCCGTCAGGTCAGACGCCCACACTGGGGCCCCGTACAGGGCCATGGATCGCAAGACCCCCAGGTACAATCTCCTACAGGCGGTGCTCGGGCCCCCCAGATTGGGAAGCAGCGTTGCGAGCGCGCCCGCTGCACCCATCAACTTGGGCGCCAGCCGCTGGAAGTGGGGGCCGAAGCTCCAACGGCTGTCGAGCACCAATCCCAGATACTTCATGGTGGACTCGACAGCGATTGGAGTCCCCCCAACCACAATATGTGATCCCGGCGGCGGCGCCCGCCGGGGGCCGTGAAAGACCACGGCCTCCGATTTGTTGAGGGCCACCTCCAGGCCCAGGCGCCGTATGCGGCTCACAACCTGTGAGACCGCTGAGGTCGCCAGCAACGCTGCCTCCCTGTACGAACTCCCCCGGGCCGTGACCAGTGTGTCATCCGCGTAACACACCAGGGTTACCCCCGGTTGGAGCTCGCCTCTCAGTACCCAGTCGTACCCGATGTTCCACAGGGGTGGGCCAACGACCGAACCCTGTGGAACACCGCACGACATGTTGCGCCAGCCTCCACCGTCGCGTCCCCTGTAGGTGACACACCTTTCCGCCAAATAAGCCCCAACGATGCGGCGGAGGTACGGGGGCACCCTGTGATAACCCAGCGCCTCCCGAATGCAGCTCCAGGGCAGGGTGTTGAAAGCGTTGGAGATGTCCAAGGACACCGCCAACATCATCCCGCCCCGGGACACCGCTTCCTCCGCCAGGACTCTTACCCGCATTATGGCGTCCACAGTGGAGCGCCCATGCCGAAAGCCAAACTGGCTATCGTCCAGATCCGGCCCCTCTCTGTACAAGTGGCCGGCGAGGCGGGCAGCAATAATCCGCTCGAAAAGCTTACCCACCTCGTCCAGCAGCACTATGGGCCGGTATGCGGATGGCGAGTCCGCTGGGCGCCCCGCCTTCTTGAGCAGGACCAGACGACCCTTTTTCCACTCACTAGGGAATTGGCCCCGCTCAAGACACGCTGAGTAGAGTCCTCTCAGCTGGGGCTCTAGCTCTTTCAAAGCGAGGGCAAGCGCGACGCCAGGAACTCCGTCGGGTCCCGGGGCAACGGTTTTGGCCCGAAGCCGCGTTATTGCCGCCCTCATCTCTGCTTGTGTCACCTCTGGGACGCTGATGTCCTCCTCGTCCGTTGGCTCCGTGGCTGTGGGCAAAGCCATCGGCGGCGGTACATGCTCCTCTCTAGCAGGGAAGAGCGTTGCGACCACTTCTTCCAGCAGCTGAGGCTGCAGACTCTCAGTGAGGGGAGGCGCCCAGGCACGAAGTTTCCCTCGGACCGCACGATAAGGGCGCCCCCACGGATTCACGTCAAGTGTCGACAACATCTCCTCCCTGGCTCGAGTCCTAGCCTCTCCGACGGCCAGCCACAGAGCCTCCTTGGCCGCGCGGTACACCTCATACAGCGCGGCCTCTTCCTCCGGAACCCGACGACGTCTCCTCCGGTATCGGGTGTACTGGCGTCTCACCTCCACGCACGTCACGCGCAACTGCGCGATGACGGCGGACCACCAGTACAGCTGGCGCCTTGTGGGTTGGGTGACGCGGGGCATAGACGCATCGCAAATTTGTGTCATCGCCCCTCGAAACCACTGCGCCTCCGCTTCGACGTCGACGGGTTCGTTCGTCGTTGACTCCCGGACCCAGGCCTGGAGTATTGCGGCCTCCTCGAGAAGCTCCCTGTCGATACGCTTGTACGACCAGCGAGGACCATCCATTTGCGGGGCCGACGGGCGACCGCCGCCCGCAGTCTGGGTGGAGACGTCAAATCGAATATATCGATGGTCCGACAGCGTCTCCACCTCTACGGCAACTCGCCAGTCGCGCACACGGCTCGCAACAGCGGAGCTTGCGAACGACACGTCCACTATGGACCCGCCCCGCTGCCGCACGCACGTGTACACCGAGCCCCGATTCAGGACGGTCAGGCCGGTCTCGACCGCCCACTCCTCCAACACCTCACCCCTGGGATCGGTGATCGGGGATCCCCATGCCGCAGACTTAGCATTGAGATCCCCGAGCAACAGCACCGGGCGAGGATGGAACCGGCTCACGACGGCCCCTAGCTCGACAAGGAACTCCTCAAAGTCAGCGAGACTCTTGTTGGGGGAGAAATACGCCCCAATTGTGACTATGCCGTCCATGAGGGCAGCCACCCAACCGTGTCCTCGGGACGGACTGTCAAGAGTCCCGCCAATGATGGCCACCAAGCCGTCCAGGTCCCCTGCCCAGTTATCACGGGGAGGGACAAAATACGGCTCGGCGACCACAGCCACGTTGATCAACCACTCCGCCATGCTCTGGAGCAATAGATCCTGAGCTCTGGTGGAGTGGTTAATGTTCGCCTGGAGGAAACGGAATTGTGCCATTAATGGCATTCCATTTCCTCGGCTCCTCCTTCCCTGGGTCGGGAGTCGGGCTGTGGGAGAGGCGCAGGTTCTCCGACAGCTCTAGACCTTCTGTTCTTGGACTTGGGTGCCTTGCAGGCCTTCCCGCCAAGTCTGTGCTCCGAGCGTTTCCCTGCAGCTGCGCAAAGGCTACAGTTTGGCGCTCCGGAGCACTGGGCCGCCTTGTGGCCGGGTCGAACGCAGCGGAAACATAGTTCGCTGCGGTCGACTTGTGCAGTGCATTGTGCCTTGACATGCCCCTTTTCCAGGCACCGGAAGCAGTGCAATGCCCGCCTTGGCAGGAGTTTGACCCTGGCAGACACCCAGCCTACCAGCAGTCGCCCGCCATCTGCAACCTTGTTCGCCGCCGCGACCGGGCACCGCACCCAAACAGTGCCCAGCCCATCCGTGCCGCTGCGAATTTCGCCCGCCACCACGCTGTCTGGCGGACACCCACCGTTTTGGGCCATGGCCACCACCACTTCCTCTGGGGTTACAGAGTCGTCCAGGCCTTCCACGCGCAATTCAGCCGTGACCATGGGCCTGGACACTCGGGCGTCCTCTGGCTTGAGGACTTCCCGGAGTTTAGCGGCCAACTTGTCCGCCCTCTCCTGCCTTCTGGCACCCGACACCTGAAGCATCTTGGCACCCGTGGCTGCGGTCCTGAAGACGAAACCAGCCGGGGTCCCAAACTCGCTAAATTGCAGCTTCTGCTTCATTTCCGCCAGGACCGACTTGTAGGTCACTCCCCTGCTTACGGCTTCGGGCTGCAGTGTAATAACTACAGCCTCAGAGCGTGGGGTAGTGACCCTGGGTGGCCTCGTGCCCTCCGGTTGAGTCGGTACCTGGGGTGGTGTCGGCTGCAGTGCGCTCTTTTTGCGCCCCCTCTTCACCACCGTCGTCCAGGCCTCCTGGGTGGGAGGTGTGGTCGCCGGTAGCGCGGCCTCTTGGGAGGTAGGAGGCGCGGTCGCACCCGCCGCCGCCTTCTTCTTCTTCTTCTTTTTGCGGCGGCCCTCTTCACCCACCGTCACATGGGTAGAAGAAGCAGCCACCGAGGTCTGTGACGTCAGAACGAGGGGTGCGGACGCAACCTGTGTTCCGGGCCCCGGTACTGGCTTTTTTGCCCCCTCTGCAGTTTTCTGCGTGACCTGCGCGGGGTTTGTCCTCGCAGGCTCTTCTATCCTCCGCCTGTCTGCCGCAAGCGGGGGCCGGAGGATCTCAGCTGGGGGCAGTCGAGACTCGATTGCCTCCAAGCGGGCACTCACCATGCCCCCACACTGCACCATGCAGATTCTCGCCACCCTCTCTACGTCGTAGTCCGACAAACTACGAGTTGGTGGCACTGCAGGTGCAGGAGCTGACGAGGGAGCCACCTGCTGCTGTCCCACATTTCCCAGAGCGGCAAACTGCCGCTTGAGGTCCTCCAGCTCGGATCGAAGACGGCTGTTCTCCGTCCATAGCCTCGCCGTCTCCTCCGAGGTCGTGTGGTCATGGAGAACCTGAACCGCCTCCCTGATACCCTCTGCCGCCTCTTTGAGGGCGCGCGTGAACGAGCCCTTAAGGTTGCCAGATTTGGTGGCAACCTTCAGGACAATGTCCACGCCGTCCATCACTTGGCGGCTAAGAGCCTCTGCTGTCAGGCTCTCCCCATTGGCTGCCTGGGCAGACCGCCGCTCTCGGGCCCGACGGGCCATTTCGGCCACTTCTTCGGCCGCAACCGCTCTGCTTTGAGCACGCTTCGCGGCATTGGCCTCCGCCTTTGTGCCCACGAGAGCGACGGTGGCCCCTCCAAGGTCGTCGACTGAGACCGCGGGTGAGACGCGACCCGAATCGCCGACCATCGGTGTATCAGGGCGCTTCACGAAGTGGCCCCGGATATCGCGTGGCGCTGCCGGACTGTTTGCCCCGCGTCCTCGGCCTCTTCTGGCTGTCGGCATCTTGGGGGCCGGTAGGTTCTCCTCACTGGAGGACAGACCCGCCGAACCCGCGTCCGACTGACAGCTGCGCAAACGCTTCCCCCAAAACTTGGAGGGAGCGACCGTAACTGCTTGCGGTGTGTCGTCCGACTCCGACATGCACACCCTCTCCAGGACCACGCGTGGCTCCGCTGGAGCCTCTACTTCCGTCCTCAATGAAGCAGCGCCGCAGTCTGACATTGCGTCTGCGTCCACCGCGCGGCGCTCACCCTGTTTTCTTTCAGGTGGTTTGAAAGAGATCAGGTCTGAGAAAGACCGTGATCTTGAGCCTCCTCGGCCCTCGTTGCCTTTGGCAAGCGGAAGACGATTGTTGCCCTCCCCAGAATACGGGGGGCTTGACGATCCCGAAGGGATCGTGGCGGATTCTCCAGCTGCTGAGCAGCTGGTACCGCCCTGGGGTAAATCTTTGCAATGCGTCTTTTTCATGGTGGTTGTTTGTTTTTCCTTTTAAGGGTGTGGTCCCTGTCTCCCTACGTCATAAATATATAAACACAATAAACATATCTAATATATATACATACATACATAAATATATATATTCCCCCCCTCCCCCTTGACCCTCCATCACGACATTTATCACGCTCACAGTCACCAACCTAACCTAAAATCGCTAAGAACGCAAAGAATAATATTGACAAATATTAAAGTTGCCATACTGACAAAATAAAATGTTAGTAGTCGTAAGAACTGGCCTAGAAATAAGAATAGGGAAATAAGATGGTTGTTTTGAATTTGAAATAATTGTAACTCAACAAAAAATGTAATAATACTAAGATGTAGAAGATAAGTATAAAAACCCTTAAAAATATGTAACAATAAATAAGTATGGATATTATATAAGATGATAGAAAAATAGCAAACTGTCATGTAATAGTATTAAGAAATAGAATTAATACATAGTCGTAAGAAACATGTAAGTAGCAGTAAGAATAGTAAATAAGGCAAAACTGTATTAAGAATTATTATAAGAAACATTGTAAAAGAATAATAAAAAAACATCTGTGTCGAGTTATACCCGAAATAAAGTTGAAAGAAATGGATAGAGTACAGAATAGGGAAACTAGAAGGGCGTCCTACCCTTAGAGACAGAAAGAAGAAGAATGATAGAAAGACAAAGTATGCAGAATGAAAGTGCGAGAAGCATAATAGCGAGAACTAGAATGAATGTTAAGCAGAAAACAGGCTCCGATTATGTTGGAGGTAGAAGTATAAAAAAAAAAAAAAAAAAAAAAAAAAAAAAAAACCTAACCTAACCTAACCTAACCTAACCTAACCAGTACCCCCCCAGCCTCCGTGGTGGTCGGATCGTTTTTAAAGCCGCTCCGCAGTCAAAAAATCAAAAAACTGGTTAAAAGTGCTCGGATCTCGACAAGTTTGGTATCAGTGTGCGGGGAATTGTGCAAGCTATACGCCCCAGTGAAAGTTACTACTTGGATTGCAGTGAATATTGATTAACACCTGAAAAACTCCAAAATTTGGAGGTTAAACTGTGAAGTAAAATTTACAAACGAATACGCTGCAAAAACAAGATCGACGACCCCCCCTTTTTATTTAATTAAAAGGTGGGGATTGACATCGCACACCGTCTTGACCACCCGGAAACTTGAAAAACCCGGAGCTTCAGTTGATACACTGAAAAAAGTAAAAACCACGTGGGCTGAAAAATCAAAGGGAGTGGAGCCAGAAGCCTGGAATTTTGCAGCCATCATCTTCTGTTACTGTTTAGAAGGTAACCATAAAAATTTTTCATCTACCTACCACCACCGATTTTTAAGAGGACTTAGAAGTTTGAAAATTCGGACTTCTATATCTTTGGACTCAATCAAGATTTTCAAAATTTTCAAATGCAGACCTTGGCGCGCTAACAAGTTTAATTGAGACTCTAAGTTTTAGATTTTTAGAATAAATAGTTTTTAAGATATTAAGTATTTTACAGAAAAATCATATTTTCAAAAAATTTATAGCTTTGGTTTTAGTTTTTTAAAATTATATTAATTGTATATTATAGCACTCTATTTCTAGTATTTTTAACCATTTTTTCTAAAATTTTCCGACGAGACGTTCTCTAGATATCGAATTTTAACTGTTTTTTGGCCCTTATTCAAAAATTAATTGAAAATAATAGATTTTGACATCTGGACAGGGTCCAACACGCCCATTGTGACCTATTCAAGCCCAAACACGGGCCCTATAGCTCTTAATTTGAATTTTTTGGCGAAATTGCGCCATCTTGGTTTTTAGGTTTAAATTTTTAGATTAAGATATCTTGAGAACCTTTCGTCCGATTAACACCGGATTTTCAATAGGGTTGGTAGTGTACCGCCAACTTTAGATGTGTACAAGTTTCAGGCTGTTTCAGGCCACAACATTTTTTGTCGCTGAAACTGCTTTCAGGACACACCTGAAGTGACGCCGAGCTGCAGGTCCAAAACCCCGTCCTTCTGAGACGAAGGGTTCCGAAGTTACGGACGTTTTAGTACGACATTTGACAGCTCGGCGGCCATTTTGTTTGGCTTCAAACTGCCATAACTCGTGAACCAGAGATCGTGGGAGATTGCGGTTTTTGATTTTATACTCAGGGACCTTCCGTCCCTTTCACCCCACGACTTCAGGCGGTTTGGAGCTAAAAATTTTCAGGACCCTGAAAGTAGTTTCAGCGGACAGCGGAGCTCGGGCCGAGTTGGGAGAGCCCAAACTCGGGGGATCTGCGGCTTTCCCGAGAGAAGTTATCCGTGGTCGAAAAACCACTTTGACAGCACCGCGGCCATTTTGTAAAAACTTTGAACGGCCATAGCTTCCCAACGGAGAGTCGCAGAGGGTCGAGGTTTTCACTGGACCTATTGGTAGGGCATAGACTATAAGGTAAGATAGTTTTCAGGCGCTTTCAGGAGTTAAAAAGTTTTCAGTCTGAAAACCAGCCCAGTGGATCGGTCTCATCGAGCCAACTTCGGAGAGCCCAAACACCGGCGTTTTTGGCCTGGTGGATCCGGAGATATCCTCTTGTAACCACTTTGGGTTCCTTGTTTCGTGAAAAACCAAAAATTTTCAAGTTGGGATATCTCCGGAACCCCTTGGTGTAACTGCACCGAGTTTGGGTTCATCTGAGAGGGCTCGGTGGGAGCTATCCACTGAATGCAACAGAACGACTCTACATAGAGTCCATTTAAAAGTCGTTATATTATGTGGATCCTACTGATTTAGTTTGACATTTGGAGTTTTTCTCACATTCTCCGGTGCTTGACCCGTTTCATAGAACGATAAACTGACGGTATTTTACCCTTACATAGAGTCGAGACCGGCTAAGATTTTATAATCTTATCTATATTTACATTTATTATACACTTTTACTGTTTTATTTTGAATTTTTACACCAGACAACTTTCCCCGTTCCCTGGCAGTGCCCTTTACACACTAGCCACACAACACCCAACAGGCGGGCAACCCACGCAACCAAAAATGATGTCCGGAATCCGCACCCCAGTAACAGGGAGAGGGGCGAGGGCCGGCGCCGGCGGAACACAGGAGGCTACGTCGACAGCCAAAACGCCACTGTCACCATCAGCAGGAACCTCTGGTGCCTTCGCTTCCCCCCCCACCACCACCACTCCCAGACAGATAGGACAGCCGGCACAGGCGCTGGACGCCGCTAAAACCTTTATCCGGAGGCCAGAGCGAAAAAGGAGGTCCGTAGCCTTAATGGATGCTTACAAACAGCAGACCAACACCTTTGCCACATCGTCCACTGACAAACTTCTCCAGGAGGTCATGAAGACGTTTGAGGACATTCCGGCACAAGTCCAAAGTTATCCTAAGATGCGTTAAGACATCAAGACCTTCCTGGAGACCCAGTCAGATAAGTGCCTGCGGACCTTGTTCGAGCTGAGCAAGCGAGTTAAGAGCCTGGAGACAGCGCCCGGAACGGTTCCTCCCACAACGAACCCTACGAAGCCTACCCCACCCGAAATGTCGGACGATATCCTGGGAAAGCTAAAGAAGGTGGAATCGAACCTGGAGACGCGGCTAAACCAACTCGAGCAGAAGGTCTCAAAAGTCACCTCGGATATAAAAGAGGAAATAAACGAAAGCGGCGCCGACCTCTTAGAAAAGATCGGCGAACAGCTCGAGGAACTCAGCTGCAAGGTTGAGGTGGGGCAGGGAGTCCTCGAGCTCAGGATTGACGAAGCCGCTAGGGACGTCAAGGAGGCCATAAAGAGAGCGGAATCTGAGCAAAAAACCGAGGTGCCGTCATACGCCAGCGTCACGGCAGCCAGACCCGAGTATCGGCCGGCACTCCACTCGATGGCGGTCACCCTCGAGGGCAGCCAGGAGACTGCGGACGAGGTGTTAGCCAGAGTGAAGAAGGCGGTCGATGCCAGGGAAACTGGCCTAAAAATAAATAAAGTAAGAAAGGCCAAAAACCAAACGGTTATACTGGGATGCGACACAGAGGCGGAACTAAAAAGAGTACGAGAAAGGATCGAGAGCCGAGGCGAAGGGCTAGTGGTAGCGCCCATGAAAAATAAAGACCCGTTGGTCGTCCTCAAGGATGTCTTCCTAGACGGCACAGACGACGACATGGTTAGGGCGCTTCACTCCCAGAACAAGAACATATTTAGGGACATGGACGAGGACGAGACAGATATTCAAATAAAGTTTAAGAAAAGGACCCGAAATCCCAAAACGGCGCACGTCGTCGTCCAGGTCAGACCCAGGGTTTGGCAGAGGATGACGGAGGCTGGTGCCCTTTACCTCGACCTGCAAAGGGTCAGGGTGGAGGACCAGTCACCGCTCATCCAATGCACAAAATGCCTGGCTTTCGGACATGGTCGGAAATTTTGCACCGAGAGTGTGGACAGGTGCAGTCACTGCGGAGGACCGCACCTCCGTGAGAAATGTACAGAATTTCTCGGGGGGAACGAACCGCAGTGCTGCAACTGCCTACACTCAAAGCTCCAGAGGACCGACCACAATGCCTTCAGCATGGAATGTCCGGTCCGAAAGAAGTGGGACTACCTGGCTCGGACGACGACGGCGTACGCTTAGACTGCTCCCTAGGGTACACATAATACACGCAACACACATAGGAATACACGCAACACACACAGGAACATACAAATACAACAACACAAACTGGGAGTACAGAATAAAAGTGGATAACAACCATGGAAAGAAAGACACATGGTTTCAAAATTTTCATTAAAGCCATTTCAGAGTAGTAATTAAATAACTATAAAAAACTTAATTTTCGAATTCTAACCTTAAAAAATTGTCAAAAAATTCATGTTTTATGTTGTCATAAAAAAGCTTATTTACTGCTAATTAAAGTATTTTTTTCCAAATTTTATGTGTAACAGTTTCAAAGATATCGATTTTTATGTGTTTTTCTTAAATAAATCCTTGTAAATGGATGGAGGAAAAAATCACTATTTTATATCAAAATTGTCTTCTGATAGCCCACTTGGTCTTATTTAAGCCGAAAGTCGGCCCAGATAACGTCAGAGTTGCCGAATTTGGGCAAAGTCAGCCATTTTTGTTTTTACGGATACTCGTTTGTTTTTAGCATATCTCGTGAACCGCTTGACGTACGACTCTGCGGTTTTGACTGTAGGAAATAACAATACTTGCAAATTACTGTAAGATAGGTTTCAGTCGTTTTCAGGCAAAAAGTATTTTCAGGCCTGAAACTCACATAAAACGATAGAACAGGTGGAGCCGATCTGCACACTGAAAGTCCGGTCTTGATACGACCATCGGTTGGGGAGATACCGGCAGTTTAAACTGTCGTTTGACAGGTCGGCGGCCATCTTGGTGAGTCTAAATCGGCTCCAACTCCTTAACCGTTTGAGATAAATTGATTCCGCTTTCGGTTTTGTACTCTGGGATTGATTACCTAGCTTTCCTCTCGGTTTCAGGAGATTTGGGGCTGAAAATTTTCAGATCCCTGAAACTGCCTTCAAAACATAGAACGGGTCAAACTGAAACAAATAAGCCCAAACTCGGGGTTTCTGCGGCGCATGCAACCGGAGATATCGCAGGCCAAAAAGTGACTTTGACGTTTACGGCGGCCATTTTGGAAAACTTTAAACACTCATATCTCCGGAACGGTGGGTCGCAGAGGGCCAGGGTTTCCTGGGTTGACTTTGGTCAGATACCAGCTACTTGGAGAAATCCGTTTCAGACGTTTTCAGGGAAAAAAATTTTTCAGCGCTGAAAATCCGCGCATCGGGTAGAGCTCGTCGAGCACGCCCATTTAAGCCCAAGCGCGGGACTATTCGGCCTTGGCATTCGGGAGATACAGCTAAATATCTTTTTTCTGGCGGCCATCTTGCCGAATATCCCAAAATTTCGAATAGCTGTATCTCTGGAACCCCTTGAGCTACGGGACCGTGCTTGGTGCCGTTTTTGGGGGCTCGGAGAGATCTATCTGTTGGTTTTAATAAATTGACTCTACATAGAGAATATAAAAAAAAAAAAAAAAAAAAAAAAAAAAAAAAAACCGCCAAATTGGAGACCCTGGAACGGTTTTTTCTTTGGGAACGAGTCCTTAGTGCCCAAAACTGCAAAATATATAGGAACTCTACTAGATTATTCTGGTAGAGACTGACTCTACATAGAGACAAAAGTTATTTTTAACTTATTAATTTCATATTTATAATAGGGTGTCTCACGAAGGCTTTATTGAGCCTGACTGTAACTTCCGCTTCTTTGCGACTCGACTGGCACTTGTTGTTAGTTTTCTTGTGACTGTTTTGTTTATACTTTTATTTTATATAGATTGCACACACTTTTTACACTGCGTGCAGACCACGGCAACTTTTTTGCATCCACTATTGTGTTTTCGTATTCACCTGACGCATTCCTCCGACAATGTTCGCCACACCACCAGGGAAGATTGTTGAGGGAAGGGAGAAACAAAAATCCCCGCCAAAAACTCAGACGCTCTCACCTGGCGCTAGACACGGCGTCGGAAAACAATTCTCTCCGCCAAAGTCGCAAGCGACCTCATCTAGCGTTAGGCAGAGCATTGAAAAGTTGGAGGCCGCGGAAACAGAATCACAAAACCTGACGCCATCCACAAGCAAAAGTGAAACTCAGATACTCCCCAGACAGGTTCTCACTATGCGCTTGGCTGAAAAACAGGCCCCACCTAAACAGGTGATGTCGAACCGCCTAGCGGAGGCTAAAGCAAGCATGATGAAGGCGAGATTGAATATAAATAACTCGCGTAATTTCAGCCGGGAACTAAAGGCGAATGCCTTGGAAGCTCTAGAAAAACTCTATCAGCTAGTAAAAGACGCTGACTTAGAGATAAAATACCTTAAAAAGGCAGGAAAATCGACGATAGATCCAAGTACACCAGGGGAAGAAACGCAAGATGAAATCACACACCCCAAGGATACAACAAAACCCGGGAAAGACACCCAGGGAGAAAGCAAGGAAGATAAGAGACGTGTCATAGAATACTTGGAAAGGCAAAGTCAGTTATTGGAGGAAAACAGCAAGAAGATAGAAGAACTTAAGGAAAAGATAGAGCAACAAACACAAATAATAACTTGCAAAACATACGCTGAAGTAACGACGAACCGCCCCACGCAGCATTCCCTTCTAAAAAATGCATTACACACCGTAGTCGTAACCTCACAGGACGAGGGCGACACAGGGGATGAAGTATTAACGAAAGTGAGAGAGGCGATAGACGCGAAAGAGGGCTGGGTCACAATAGATAGAACTAGGAAAGGAAAAGATAGGAAGGTCATTATGAGCTGCAGATCCGAAGGAGATAGGCAAAAGGTGAAACAGAAGTTAGAAAGTGCGGGCAAAAATCTCGTCGTGGAAGAGGTGAAGAATAAAGACCCTCTCCTGATGCTAAGGGATATCCTCTCAGTAAATACTGATGAGGATATTCTCAAGGCATTCCGGAATCAAAACCGAGGGTTACTCCACGACATTAATGGCTCAGACGACAGGCTTGAAATAAAATATAAGCGTAAAGCTAGAAACCCGCACACCAGACATGTCGTCATCAGCACCTCCCCCACGATATGGAGGAGAGCGATTGAAGCTGGTGCGGTATATATCGATCTGCAGCGCATTCGTGTAGTCGACCAGTCACCACTGGTACAGTGTGCACGCTGCTTGGGTTATGGACACAGCAAAAAATTCTGCTCAGAAACAGCCGATCTCTGCAGCCACTGCGGTGGACCCCACATTAGGATGGAGTGCAGCGAGTGGCGGGTGGGAAGCGAACCCTCATGCCTAAATTGTATAGCCGCTAAGCACGAATACAGTGATCATAACGCCTTCAGCGCAGAGTGCCCAATTCGAAAGAAAAGAGATGCCATAGCAAGAATGTCTGTAGCGTACTGCTAAGGGCAGCCAAAACGACAACTCCAGATACCCGGTGCTCCAAAGCAATTTACAGCGCAAAAAACTCGCTACGGAAGAGATGCTAGTTGAGGCGGTGAAAAGGAAAGCAGCAATAGCGCTATTACAGGAGCCATTTGTGGGTGGGTCTGGTCATATGAGGGTATATCGCGGGGTTAAAATCTTCCAAAATACTGGGTCAGGCACGGTCAAGGCTGCGATCGCAGTCTTTGACCCAAACATGGACATAACACAATATCCCGAACTCACCACAGACAATATCGTTGTGGTGAGTGTAGCCACGAAATTATGGAAACTCACATTGGTATCTTGCTACTTCGAACCAGACCTACCCATTGGACCATACCTGGAGCACATCACCAAAATCTTCAAAGTAATCAAAGCCGAAAGAGTAATAATTGGAGGCGACGTAAACGCTAAGAGCACCTGGTGGGGAAGCCAGCTGATCGATCACAGAGGGGATGAAGTGACGGGAGTGCTCCATGAATTGGACCTTCAAATACTCAACCGAGGGGAAATCCCGACTTTTGACACAATCCGAGGGAACAAGAGATACTCGAGCTATGTTGACGTGACGGCCTGCACTTCTGATCTGCTGGACCTGGTGGAAGACTGGACGGTGGTTGAAAACCTTACAAGTTCAGACCACAATGGAATTAGCTTCTGCGTTAGGCTGAAAAAGTCAAGTGGAGTAAGTGTCATCAGAACAACAAGGCTATACAATACCAAAAAAGCAAGATGGGATGAATTTCATGAGAAATTCAACCAGCTTAAAATTGATTATGGGCTCACAAATACCGAAATCAATAAAATCAAAACAATAGACGAATTAGATGCATTCATTGGAAAATACAATAAAGCTACTACCGAGTCATGTATTAAAGCCATCCCAAAAAAGAAAAATACTGAGACGCTTACCTTACCTTGGTGTACGGAGGAACTTGCGACGATGAAGCACGAAGTCACCACCAGGAAACGCAGAATCAGAAACGCCGCACCGATACGAAGAGCCAAAGTCTACGAGGAGTACCGAAAACACAAAGAGGAGTATGAGTTAGCAGCGAAGAAGGCCCAGATCGACAGCTGGAAGGAGTTCTGCAGTGTTCAAGACAAAGAATCCCTATGGGAGGGAATCTACAGGGTAATAGGGAGGACTGCGAAGAGGGAGGAAGACCTTCCATTGGTAGAAAACGGTAAGACATTGGACGCTAGGGGCTCAGTGAAGCTGTTGGCACTAACGTTTTACCCCGAGGACCTGGAAGAAAATGACAATCCAGTACACCAGGAGATACGGACTCTCGCACAGAAGGTGAACCAGGAACAGGAGGGAGATACACAAGACCCACCGTTCACCCAAACCGAACTTCTCACCGCTATAAATTCGTTCAATCCGAAAAAAGCTCCTGGTGCCGACGGGTTTACTTCGGACATATGCAGTCAGGTAATCGGAAACGAGCCAAGCCTTTTCCTGGGAATACTAAACAAGTGCCTCGAACTACATCACTTTCCACCAGTGTGGAAAAAAGCTACGGTCATAGTTCTCAAGAAACCAGGGAAAGACACTTACACGACCCCAAAAGCATATCGCCCTGTTGGACTGCTGCCCGTGTTAGGGAAAGTTTACGAGAAGATGATAGTTGCCAGGTTAAAATACCACCTATTGCCCGGACTAAGCTCGAACCAGTTTGGCTTTATGCCGCAAAGGAGCTGTGAAGACGCCCTCTATAAGCTGATCCGCCACGTCGACAGAAAACTTCAAGAGAAAAAGATTATCACGATGGTGTCTCTAGATATAGAGGGCGCTTTTGACAGCGCCTGGTGGCCGGCAATAAAAGTCCGACTGGCAGAGGGAAACTGCCCCATCAACATCAGAAGGGTGATAGGTGGTTATCTTGAACACCGGAAAGTAACGGTAAGATATAGTGGCGAGACGTACACAAAGGCGACCAACAAGGGCTGCGTCCAGGGCTCAATAGGCGGGCCCATATTGTGGAACATCATGCTCGATCCGCTACTTAAGAGCCTAGAGCGTAGAGGATACTACGTGCAAGCGTTCGCCGACGACATAGTCATGGTTTTCGACGGTACGACAGCGCTAGAGGTGCAAGGGCAAGCCAATGTCGCCCTCGAACATGTTCGGGAGTGGGGTGTCGAAAACAAGCTCAAATTCGCGCCACA
This sequence comes from Xestia sexstrigata, assembly GCA_941918905.2. Lineage (NCBI taxonomy): Eukaryota > Metazoa > Arthropoda > Insecta > Lepidoptera > Noctuidae > Xestia > Xestia sexstrigata. Next base: position 183,140 of record OW799204.2, read on the forward strand.
TAAAACCAGCGCTATGGTTATAACCCGCAAGCTCAAATACGACACTCCACTCTTGCACATGGGCGGGATCGACATTGGCATGTCTAAGGAAGTTAAACTTCTGGGAGTCACAATAGATGAAAAACTCACTTACAACACCCACGTGGCGAATATATGCAGAAAAGCAATTGGCATATATAAACAGCTCGCAAGAGCTGCCAAAGCAAGTTGGGGTCTTCACCCAGAAGTGGTGCGCACCATATACGTAGCTGTCGTTGAACCCATAGTGCTGTATGCGGCGAGTGTCTGGGCTCCCGCCGCAGAAAAGATAAGTGTGCAAAAACAGCTAAGAACGATGCAGAGAGGTTTTGCGCAGAAGATGTGTAGAGCATATCGTACGGTCTCCTTGAATTCAGCTCTGGTCTTGACGGGAGTGCTTCCACTCGACCTTCGAGTACACGAGGCGGCCTCGCTTTACAGGATCAAAAAGGCAGCGGCCGTGCCAGGGCTGGGAGACAGGGAGATCGAACGACCGACTCCAGCAATGGAAGCTCCGCACCCAGCGCGAACCTCACAGCTGGAATTGATCTGCCTTAGAGACCAGGAAGACGTGGACGAGAATAGTAACTGTGCAGTCAGGATTTTTACGGATGGCAGCAAGATTGACGGGAAGGTTGGCGCAGCGCTCTCTATGTGGGAAGGTGATGTGGAAACAAAGACCGTCAAACTTTGCTTGCCGTCATACTGCACCGTATACCAAGCAGAATTACTCGCCATATGTGTGGCCACCAGGCAAATTAGGAAACATGCTTCAACAACATTTGGCATCTACAGCGACTCGATGGCGGCCCTACAAACAGTCACTAACCTCGGCGCCCTCCACCCCTTAGCCACAGAAACGCGTGAGAACATAACCAATCTTTCTCAGCAGAGCAAAGCTGTGTCCTTGTTCTGGGTCAAGGCTCATGTAGGATTGGAGGGCAACGAGAGGGCCGACCAACTGGCCAAAGAAGCCGCCATCGGTTCAGCCAAAAGAAAGCCCGACTATGACCCGTGCCCCGTCTCCTTCGCGAAGTGGACCCTCAGGATGGAGTCGATTCGGGAATGGGGCGAAAGGTATGAGTCAGGCGAAGTTGCAAAAATCACCAAAATGTTTCTTCCAAACGTGGCCACTGCCTATAAAGTCGTAAGAAAGTTTGAGCCAACCTGTCAAAGCACACAATTGTTTACTGGCCATGGAGGAATATCGGAGTATCTGCATCGTTTTAAATGCAAAGCTAGTCCAGCGTGTATATGTGATCCAAACGTCAGCGAGACCGTCCCCCATATAATACTAGAATGCCCAGTGTTTTGTAGGGATAGGTATAATATAGAACACAAAATAGACACAAGCTTAACGGTAGAGAACATTAAAGATATTATGATAGGAAGATACAGGCAGGAGTTTTTAGATTACTGTTTAAAATTGTTATATAAAGTAATAGATAGAAATAAGACATAGATAATAGTATAATAATATGATATTGTGGAATATCGTAGACATTATATAAACTAATTGTAATAGTTAGAATAATAAGCAAGTAGTTGTAAACGTAACCTAAAATATAAGTTAGAATAAGAAACATAATAACATAATGTAGATAAAAAATTGTAGTTGTAAAGGTGGTGGGTAAATGGTAAACATTGTATAGCGTTAAGATTTAGAAAAAGAGCATAAGCCCAAGCGGCACAGCCCAAAAAAGAAAAAAAAGAATAGCAATTGGCGGTTTTTTAGCCGGTACAGTCCGGCACTGCCTGGGTCCTCCCTTCCCAGGCGTCCATGACGGATTTTTCCCCCTTTTGCTAAAAAAAAAAAAAAAAAAAAAAAAAAAAAAAATCCTAACCATCTGGAGGAGGGCACTCGAAGGAGGCAAGCTTCGGATTGACCTCCAGAGAGTGCGGGTCGAAGACCAGACGCCTCTGGTGCAGTGCACCCGTTGCTTGGCTTACGGCCACGGCAAACGCCTATGCACGGAGCCAGCCGATCTGTGTAGCCACTGCGGTAATCCACACCTCAGGGTGGACTGCCCTAGCAACCAGATCGGCGAAGCAGCGGCATGCATTAACTGCACCAGAGCCAAGCATGGGGAGCACCAGCACAATGCATTCAGCAACGATTGCCCAGTGCGTAAGAAATGGGACGCATTCGCGAGAGCAATGATAGCTTATTGCTAAAGTCGTCGATGCGCCCACTTCAAAGCACAAAGAGACCACTTCGACGCAACCAGATAGCGGACGCATTGAGCGAACCACTAGGGTTGGCTCAATGGAGAATGATAATTGGAGTCACTTTCTTGAGAAGGTGGCTGAAATTATGCTGGACCATGAACCAACTCTAGTGGAATCGCCAAGTTGTGTCGAACCTGGTGTAAAACTCTGGTCATCATCAGGATGATGGGTATTAGGTATCAAAATATGATAGTCACTTATATATTGAGTATATATAAAGCAAATATCATGGAAATCAAAATTAAAAGTAGTTCATAAGTGCTGAAAATTTCAAGGGTATAGGTAGGGTAAGTGACTTATTAAACATAGTTAAAATAGAAAATATAATTTAGAAATGCAGTTATTAAAATAGTATTTAGAGAAGAAAATATAAAATTAAGCATTATAATAGTTCCAAACAAAATTACATTATAAAATAAATAACAATAATGAGCAGAATATAAAATTAAAGTAGAAAGAAATATAGTAAGGGTATATAGGGTATTTAAATAGAAGTAAAATCAAAAGTAATATTAGATAAAAGAGTGTGGTCTCGAAGGCCTTTTACAAAACTAGTCGCCATACAAGAGAGAAAATATGCGCAAAAGGTCTCTGATAATGTCAGAGGGACACTGGTGGGGCAGGAGTGTGGTTTTAGCCGGTTCGAGTCCGGCACTACCTCGACTGTTTCACAGGAGAAATTCCTGTGAGATAGTCGGATTTCCCACTCCTGCCAAAACAAATAAAAAAAAAAAAAAAAAAAAAAAAAAAAAAAAAAAAACCTAACCTAACCTAATCCAGTACCCCCCCAGCCTCCGTGGTGGTCGGATCGTTTTTAAAGCCGCTCCGCAGTCAAAAAATCAAAAAACTGGTTAAAAGTGCTCGGATCTTGACAAGTTTGGTATCAGTGTGCGGGGAATTGTGCAAGCTATACGCCCCAGTGAAAGTTACTACTTGGATTGCAGTGAATATTGATTAACACCTGAAAAACTCCAAAATTTGGAGGTTAAACTGTGAAGTAAAATCTTCAAACGAATACGCTGCAAAAACAAGATCGACGACCCCCCCTTTTTATTTAGTCAAAGGGTGGGGATTGACATCGCACACCGTCTTGACCACCCGGAAACTTGGAAAACCTGGAGCTTCAGTTGATACACTGAAAAAAGTGAAAACCACGTGGGCTGAAAAATCAAAGGGAGTGGAGCCAGAAGCCTGGAATTTTGCAGCCATCATCTCCTGTTACTGGTTAGAAGGCAACCATAAAAATTTTTCATCTACCTACCACCACCGATTTTTAAGAGGACTTAGAAGTTTGAAAATTCGGACTCCTATATCTTTGGACTTAATCAAGATTTTCAAAATTTTCAACCGCAGACCTTGGCGCGCTAACAGGTTTAATAGAGACTCTAAGTTTTGGATTTTTAGAATAAATAGTTTTTAAGATATTAAGTATTTTACAGAAAAATCATATTTTCAAAAAATTTATAGCTTTGGTTTTTTAAAATTGTTTTAATTGTATATTATATTATTATATAGTTGTATAGTATTATTATTGCATTTAATTGTATAGTATTTTTAACCATTTTTTCAAAAAAAATTCGAAGAGCGGTTCTCTAGATATTGAATTTTAACTGTTTTTTGGCCTTTATTCGAAATTTAATAGAAAATAATATATTTTGACATCTGGACAGGGTCCAACACACCCATCGTGACCTATTCGAGCCCAAACACGGGCCCCATAGCTTCTAATTTGGCTTTTTTGGCGAAATCACGCCATCTTGGTTTTTAGGTTTTAAGTTTTAGATTAAGATATTTCGAGAACCGTTGGTCCGATCAACACCGGATTTTCACTAGGGCTGGTAGTGTACCGCCAATTTTAGATCTATATAAGTTTCAGGCTGTTTCAGGCCACAATTTTTTTTGTCACTGAAACTGCTTTCAGGACATACCTGAAGTGACGCCGAGCTGCAGGTCCAAAACCCCGTCCCTCTGAGACGAAGGGTTCCGAAGTTACGGACGTTTTAATACGACATTTGACAGCTCGGCGGCCATTTTGTTTAGCTTCAAACCGCCATAACTCTTGAACCAAGGGTCGTGGGAAATCGCGATTTTTGGTTCTGTGCTCAGGGACCCTCTGTCCTCTTCTCCCCACGATTTGAGGCGGTTTGGGGCTAAAAATTTTCAGGGTCCTGAAAGTAGTTTCGGCGAACAGCGGAGCTCAGGCTGAGTTGGGAGAGCCCAAACTCGGGGGGTCTGCGGCTATTCAGAGGGAAGTTATCGGAAGTCAAAGTTCCACCTTGACAGCACCACGGCCATTTTGAAAAAACTTGGGACGGCCATAGCTTCCCAACGGAGAGTCGTAGCGGGCTGGGGTTTTCGCTGGATTTATTGGCAGGGCATAGACTATAAGATAGGATAGCTTTCAGGCGCTTTCAGGAGTTAAAATTTTTTCAGCCTGAAAACCAGCCCAGTGGATTGGTCTTGCCGAGCCAAGCTCGGAAAGCCCAAACATCGGGGTTATTGGACCGGTGGTTCCGGAGATATCCCCTTGTAACCACTTTCAGTTTTTTATTTTGGTAAAAAACCAAATTTTTCAAGTTGGGATATCTCCGAAACCCCTTGGTGTAACCATACCGAGTTTGGATTCATCTGGGAGGGCTTGGTGAGGGCTATCCACTGGACGTGACAAAACGACTCTACATAGAGTTCGTTCATGAGTCGGTATATTTTTGCAGTTTTTGACTTCTGTGAGTTCTTAACGTCTGCTTTTGGTGCTTGACCCGTTAATTGAACAAGAGACTGACCGTAAACCGGTTTACAGTGTTTGAGACCTGCTAAGATTTTATAATCTTAACTATTTTTATTTTATTTTTATTTTTACACTTTATTCCTTATTGTACATTTTCCCTTTTGTTTTATTTAAATTTTTACACGACAACATTCCCCGTTCTATTCGCTGTGCCCTATACACACAAGCCACACAACACGGAATATTAAACACACGGAACCCAAATAATAAAAATGGTTCTCGGAATTCGCACCCCAATAAAAACAAAAGGGCCAGGAGCCAGTTCCAGTGAACCACAAGGGTCCACGTCGCCTGCACACTCGGGAATTGGGGGATCATCCGGAGCGCGCGAAGCGCCGAAAGGGATTTCCCTGACGTTCGGCAGAAAAGAAGCTGTTCGAGGAACCCTAGCGGAAACAGCCGAAACGCCACTAGCATCATTGGCCGGGACCTCCGGTGCGGTCGCTCCTACCGCCACACCCAGCCCCGTAGGCCCGCCTGGACAGGCGCTGGACGCCGCCAGGACTTTTATTCGGAGACCAGAGCGAAAAGGAAGATCCATAGACAACATGGAAGTATACAAAAAGCAGAATGACACCTATGCTGCATTATCCAACGACAGACTCCTCCAGGAGGTCATGAAGACTTTCGAAGACATTCCAACTAGAGTCAGAGACTACCCTCAGATGAGGAGAGACATCAAGATTTTCCTGGAGACACAGTCGGATAAAAGTCTACGGATCTTGTTTGAGCTAAGCAGGCGGGTAAAGAGCCTGGAAACAGCGCCTAAAACGGTCCCGCCTACAAAGACTAACACCACACCTACATCACCTGAATTATCAGAGGATATCTTGGAGAGACTGGATAAGGTGGAGGCAAACATCAACACGCGGCTCAACGACCTGGAGGAGAAAGTCGCAAAAGGCCTCGAGGACATGACCGAGCACTATTCAGAGAGCGGTGCCGACATCATCGACAAGGTCATCGACAAGATTGACGAAGTCAGCATTAAGATCGACGTGGTCCAAGAGAGCATAGGCCGCACGATAGAAGAGGTGGAAGTCGTAGGTCGTGCGGCAGCTGTTCTCGCGGATAAAATCGGTGACGTTGTCGGTGAGGTCGCCACCAGCACTGACAAGATACAGGAGGATACCCGTGAGGTCAGATCACACCCTCACGGGTGTGGGGGGTCGGGAATGACCGACGAAGGTGACGGGTGCAATGCGGGCGAAGGCACCCCCGCGCCTGTCGCCCGCCCGCCAGCCACCATGAGGAGGGAGGGCTCGACGCCTTCTCCCCCTTCTTCGTCTGCGGAGCGGCGCAGCGAGAGGATCGTCCTCCCGCGCTTGCTTCGAGAGAGGGCGGTTTGGGGAGAAATACACCCCCACCATCGCCATCTCTCCCCACGTCCCCACGCGGCGGCCACGTATCCCGGTCCCCTCTCTAAGAGCGAGAGGGGAGGGGAGTCTGTGGAAGACCGCGCCACAAACGCCACTAAGCATGCGGTGCAGAGGATGCGATGTTCGACTGTGTCCATCAGTCGGACATCGCACCCTCCTCCGCAGCCGCCGCAGGAACGGCGGTGTTAGCGGCAGCAGCAGGCGCAGGCCCGGTCGGCGCCTGCGCTTTGCCACGCTTAGAGGGAGGAATACACTTCCTCCCCTTCATTACGTGGCCTGATCGGCGGCCACTGGCGGCACACACCGCACAGTGCGGCGTGGCGGCCTTGCAGGAGGCGGCTTTGTGGCCCTCCTTGCCGCAGCGGTAGCATGTGTCCGTCCTGTCTACCTTGGACGGACACAGAGGCCTGGTGTGGCCGATGCCGAAGCCCATCAACCTAACCTAACCTAACCTAACCTTTTTTTTTTTTTTTTTTTTTTGACGCTGGGAAAAAATGCATTACGCATACCCTCCCATCGGGGGACGGGAGGGGTATGTGGGACTCCCCGGGCGGACCCGGTATACCCACTAAAACGACCCAGCGCATTCCCGCTTCGTCCAAGTGGCGGAGGACTGGGAAACCGGCACAGCCTTCACTTCCAGTCCTCCGCCGACGATTGCAAGGCAGACCCCTCACACCCTCACGGGTGTGGGGGGGTCGGGAATGACCGACGAAGGTGACGGGTGCAATGCGGGCGAAGGCACCCCCGCGCCTGTCGCCCGCCCGTCACCATGAGGAGGGAGGGCTCGACGCCTTCTCCCCCTTCTTCGTCTGCGGAGCGGCGCAGCGAGAGGATCATCCTCCCGCGCGCGCTCCGCCTCCTCCTTTTGCGAGAGTACGTCCTCGCAAAAGGAGGCTACCGCTGACCAGGCCTCCTCGCTCCCCAGCATGGCGTCGACCACGCCGGGAAGCGAGAGGTCCGGTCCGACCACCGCGGTCAGACCGCGGCGCAGCTCGGACCACGCCGGGCACACCTCGAGGGTGTGCTGCGCCGTGTCCTCTGCCGCGCCGCAGTCGTGGCACGCCGGGGTTTCCTCCCTCCCGATCCGGTGCAGGTGCGATCCGAAGCAGCCGTGCCCGGACAACACCTGCACCAGACGGAAAGAGAGGAAACCGTGGGACCGCTCGAGCCAGCCCCTCAGGACCGGACCGAGCGCGTCCAACGTCCGGCGGCCAAAGGCGGCGTTGGCGAGGTCTTCCGTCCAATGGAGGACGATGGCGTCCTTCGCCTCCTGCCGCACGGCCTCCCGCTCTTCGGCGACGGGGCGCTCCCCGAGCGCCTTCCGGTGCGCCGTCCACTCGTACACTCTGGCGAGCACCCATGCCTCCAACTCCCAAGGAGGGGTGCCGGCCAGAGCGCACGCCGCCGAAAAGCCCACCGAGCGGTAAGCCCTCGCAACCCGCTGTGCAATGGCCCGCTGGGGCCTGCGGATGGCGGTCGCATTCTCCCTCCTATGGAGGGAGTCCGCCCAGATGGGCGCCCCGTAAAGGGCCATGCTCCGCAAGATGCTGGCATAGAGGCGCCGGCATTTCGCCTTGGGCCCCCCCAGGTTTGGGAGGAGCCACGAGAGGGCGTCCGCGGCCTTCAACAGGCGCGTCGACAGTCCGCTGAAGTGCGGGCCGAAGCGCCACCTGTCGTCCAGCACCAGCCCCAGATATTTCATCTGGGGCTGGACCCCTATACGGACGCCCTCCACGACGATGTGGGCGTCGGGAGGGCAGCGCTGCCGGGGACCGCGAAAGTACACGGCCTCCGTCTTGTGCAGCGCCACCTTCAATCCCAGGCGGCGGATCCTCTCTGCCACCAAGGATCCGCCAGCCGAGGCCAGACAGGCCGCATCCCCGAAGTTCCTGCCCCGGGCAGTGAGGAGAGTGTCGTCCGCGTAGCAGATGACACTCGTGCCCGGGAGGAGGGCTCCCCGCAAGAGCCAGTTAAACCCGATGTTCCACAAGGGGGGGCCAAGCACCGACCCCTGTGGAACACCGGACTCTGCCCCGTAGCGCCTCACGGTGGCCGTTTTGTCTACGAAGAGGACCTCTCGGTCCTCCAAGTAGCTGGCCAGGAGATCCCGCAGATATTGGGGCACTCCGTGATACCGGAGCGCCTCCAAAATCGTCGAGTGGGGGACGGAGTTGAAGGCGTTCGCAATGTCGAATGACACCGCTAGCACTCCGTCCCCCGCATCCACCGCCTCCTTTACCTGGCCCTTCAGTAGGGCCAGCGCGTCGATCGTCGAACGCCCACGACGGAATCCGTATTGGGCGTCCGACAGGTCCGGCCCTACCCCCCGCAAATGGCTGTCCAGCCTCCCGGCGACAATCCCCTCGAACAATTTACCGACCTCATCGAGCAGAACGATGGGCCGGTATGCCGAGGGGGAGTCCACCGGGCGTCCCTCTTTTCGAAGGAGGCATAGCTGCCCCTCCTTCCACAGTTTCGGGAACCTCCCAGCCGTAAAACACGCACTGAAGAGGTCCCGAAACCTGTCCTCCATTTGGGAGGCGGCGATTGCCACCACCCGTGCGGGGACGCCGTCCGGTCCGGGGGCGGTCTTCTTTGCGCGGAGGCTCAGAACCCCCGCGCAGAATTCCGCCGCCGTCACCGGGGGGACCTCTGCCTCCGGTGGAGCCGCCCCCTGCGGGGGATCCATCGTTGGTGGGGCGAAGTCGGTCCTGCGCGGAAACAGGGACCGGACCACCCCATCCAACAATGCTGGCTCGAGGGTCTCCGACAGTGGGGGACCGTAGGGGCGGAGCTGGTTCCGCGCCGCCTTATATGGCCTCCCATAGGGATCCCTGTCGAGACCCTCCAGCATCTCGGCCCTCGCCGAGTCTTGCGCAGCGCCCATTGCAGACTTGAGGGCCGCCGTAGCCTCTCGGTAAGAGGCGTGCAGGCGGTCCTCCTCTGCCCGGACTCGGTTTTGGGCGCTGCGCCGTCGGTTCCGCGTGTAGGCCCTTCTGGCTGCCACGCAGGTGGCCCGTAGTCTCGCCAGATCCTCCGTCCACCAGTAGACGGCACGACGGGGAGGCGGACGGCGAGACCGAGGCATGCTGGAGTTGCACACCTCGGTCAAGGACCCCCTGAGCCGGACCGCTGCGGCGTCAACGTCCGGGACCTCCTCGACAAGGGGAGGCGACAGCCAGTCCTGGAGAAAAGCGGCCTCCTTGGCTGCCTCCCGGTCCAGGCGGGTGAGTGCCCACCGCGGGAAGGGAGATTGCCCAGCGCTGGCCGTCCCCCTCCCCTGCTGGGTGGAGATGTCGAACCGCACGTAACGGTGGTCCGACAAGGTCTCCACCAGCTCCACCCGCCAGTTCACGACGCGGGCGGCCAGCGCGGGGGTGGCAAACGACACATCCACCACCGACCCGCCCTGTTGTCGCACACACGTGTGGACCGCCCCCCTGTTGAGGAGGGACACACCGCACGAGGCCGCCCAAAACTGGACGGCGCGTCCCCGGACGTTGCAACCGGCGGCCGGATTGCCCCAGGCCACCGACTTGGCGTTTAGGTCGCCCAACACCACGACCTGGCGTGGCGCCGCCCTCCCTACGACAGCAGTGAGGACTTCGAGGAAATCCTCAAAGTCCGAGAGAGGGCGGTTTGGGGAGAAATACACCCCCACCATAACTATCTCTCCCCACGCTGCGGCCACGTATCCCGGTCTCCTCTCTAAGAGCGAGAGGGGAGGGGAGTCTGTGGAAAACCTAACCTAACCTAACCGTTGATATCTTCGCTTCCAGACGTGCGATTTTGAAGCTGTTTTCAGCATTTTTAGACCAAACTAGGCCTCCGCCTACGTTCTGACCATATCGCACGCATTTACACACGCGTCGGGACTTCATCTCTACTAACACTCAGGAATTTCCGAATTTTTCATAGTAAATTCTCAAAGTTAATTGTTTTTCTAAATTCTTTTGCAAAACTAACGTTAGTTTATAGTTTAAATAGTCCTCACCCTTCATCCCTGAATTCTGGTCCGCAATCCGTGTCCCGGTCTCCAGGTTGTGGGGTGAAATTCAAAATTTTTTGGTTCAAAAACTGGTTTTTTGACCGAAACTCAAAATTTTTGGTCGGCACCTAATAAGTTTTATTCCGAATATCGCTAGCCCGCGCGGAGACGCGTCTCTGGACACCTCGCCCGCGCCCCTAGCCCGAATAAAACATATCTTTTTCTAATAAATAGTTTTTTCATACATTCCTGTTTGTACCCAAAATGGTTGTCTATTGTTTGCCCGAAGATTATATGCCATAATCATCATTTTCCCGAATTTAATTTACCCGAATTTCATTTGCCCGAATGTTTCATTTGCCCTAAAAGACATATGACATGCTTTTAATTGCCCGAATTTTAGATACCATAAGATACGAATGCCATAAGTATTGTTTGCCTTATTTTTATGTGTCATAATAATTATTAGACATAATATTATTAAGTTTATTAAGAATAAACTTATTTATTCTGTGCATGGTTTTTTTTTCTGTGCATGGTTGATGCTGGGTTAGGTCGACGGAGCCCCGCTTCGCGGGGCTCCTACTTCTGTGTGGTTTATAAAAAAATAACCACGAAGGGGATGGCGGGGTCTATTCGCTCGCTTCGCTCGCTCACACGACCCCGCCATCCGCTTCTAACCTAACCTGTCCGAGTCGGGGTGCCCTAAAGTCCCAATTGCATCCAATTTCTCTTGATATAAACAACCGTTACACACCCGATGTCGATGGCAAATTATGTTATGGCATTTCATAATTATGGCATGTGATAATTAGGGCATGAGATAATTAGGGCTTACAATGATTATGACAAATGATGTTATGGTAAGTGACTTTATGGGAAACAATGATTCTGGCACGTGACTAATATGGCAAATGAGAGTAGGGCAAATGAGTATTATGTCGTATGATATTATGGCTGTTGACTATTATGGCAAATGATATTAGGGCAAATAAAATTCGGGTAAACGGCGGTATACCACCCAAAATCTACCTAAGGGATTGAATTAAAAACACAAACGTTGATATCTTCGCTTCCAGACGTGCGATTTTGAAGCTGTTTTCAGCATTTTTAGACCAAACTAGGCCTCCGCCTACGTTCTGACCATATCGCACGCATTTACACGCGCGTCGGGACTTCATCCCTACTAACACACAGGAATTTCCGAATTTTTCATAGTAAATTCTCAAAGTTAATTGTTTTTCTAAATTCTTTTGCAAAAATAACGTTAGTTTATAGTTTAAATAGTCCTCACCCTTCTCCCGTCTCCAGGTTGTGGGGTGAAATTCAAAATTTTTTGGTTCAAAAACTGGTTTTTTGACCGAAACTCAAAATTTTTGGTCGGCACCTAATAAGTTTTATTCCGAATATCGCTAGCCCGCGCGGAGACGCGTCTCTGGACACCTCGCCCGCGCCCCTAGCTCGAATAAATTTTGCTCGCCCACCCGCCCTCTGGGTTATAGGAAGGTAGACGTGGGATTTTCGGCAGAATTATTTTTCCTTTTTAATATTATTTAGGCCTGAAAATAGGGGTTTAGTAGGGAAAGCTCGTTTTTTAAACAATCCAGACTTGAATTTTTATGAAATTTTAATATTAATATTTAGATATTATTATTGATTTATTTGTTATAGGTATTTATTGTGTTCCCCCCTTTACAGGGTCACATAAATATCAGTGTTCCTCTGAACTTCTCTCGAGCAGACATTGCGGTTCCGTCCTCCTCTTTACAGGGGTCTGTTCTAGTAGTGCCTGCTCCCATTCATAATGTTTCGCACCCCATCCAGCACCGTGAGGGCCCAAGGCTCTAGTGGCTCGCCGCGATCGGCGGAGGATGCGATGCCTTCTTCTGCTGACGCAACGAGGAGAATTTCTTTCGGAGAAGAAACTCCTTCTGCGTCGCAGGGGGGCCCTGCCACTCCGGGGACGCGCCGAGCTGCTATGGATGCCTCAAGACCGCTCAAAAAGCCTGAGGCGAAGTACCGCAGTCGCACTGATGAGGCGAGAGCTTGCCTAAATAAGGCTAAGCTAAATTTGGCCAACTCTCGCAACCTCAGGACCGACATTAAGACTGCGGTGCTCGAGGCCATTAACAGGCTTTTTGAGCTTGTCAAGGAGTCCGAACGCGACAAGGCCCCTGCCGCACCCGTCGCCATACCGGAAACCGCGCCCACTGCTGACTTCGGCCCCCAACCCACTTCCATCGAGGTTCTTGCAGGCCAGACTGAGCTCCTAAGAACCATGAAGGAGCACATCTCGGAGTTAAAAGACAACTCCGAGAAAATCGACAGACTCTGAGACAGTCTGGCCAGCCGAGAAAGTGTTGGGGAGACGACCTACGCGAGTGTAGCGGCCGTCAGTAAGTGCCACACCGGGGCGCAGGCCCTGGAGCGAACTACGCTACACTCCGTGGTAGTCTCATCAACACAGGAAATGGATACGGGGGCCGAAATCCGAGAAAGAGTGCGAAAAGCAGTGGACGCGAAGGAAGGCTGGGTGCGTGTGGAGAGAGTTAGAAAGGCCAAAGACCGAAAAGTTATTATGGGGTGCGCAACGACGGAAGAAAGGAGAAAATTAAAACTGCGACTAGAGAAGGCCGGAGAAAACCTCGTCGTCGAGGAAGTCAAAAATCGAAACCCGCTTCTGGTTCTCAGGGATGTGCTTTTAGTACATAGTGACGAAGAAGACAGTGATTAGAGCCCTCAGTCATTAGAGAACCAGAACCGGGAGATCTTTCACGGCCTCGGTGACGAGGAACAGAAGATCTCTATTAAGTTTAGAAAAAAGTCCAGGAACCCTCACGTGAACAGAATAGAATAGAATAGAATAGAATAATCATTTATTCGCTAATGGACAGCAGCAACACAATAGAGCAACACATACACATACATATAACAACAAACAGAACAATGAATTAAACAGCTCAACTGCGCTGAGCATGCCCATAACGAAAGGGTAACCAACTCAGCATATGCTGGGTGTAAAACACTCAGCGCTGGTTTTCAGTAGGCCCCCGCAGTGACACACGGATGAGGGTAGTAGGTAGTAAATAAATAATGTTATTCTATTAAATGGGCGTTTCTAAGTGTGTAATAAATATATAATATACAGTGAATATTTTTTGTCACAGAAGATAACATAATTATATTAGTAATAATAGACACGAAGAAACCTGCTAAATAAATAAGTACTTATCCGAAAACGAAACACAGTTTATTGACATGACGCACTTCGATGCAACATCGGCCTATGCAATTTTAAAATTGCAATACCGCAATGACATTTCAGTGAGAGTGAGACTACTGCCTAGTTAATATTATATATTATTAGACTAATAATGCTGAGCATTAAGTTCCAAGACAAAACTAGTTATCACAATGGAATCTGGAATTACAAAGGAAGTCGGAGCAAAAGGATGATTGTACAAATGTATGGGTGTTTATCTATGTGTGATTGTACACACACATGGATTCTGGCGATCGCAGACAACGGATTTACCACCGCCGCGCCGCGCAACTACCCACATTATTTGCCGGTGAGTTTCTATGAGATAAATTCGAAATAGTAGTAAATAATAGCTAGATAATAATTAGATTGTTAAATTAGATAAACGATTTGTCAATATTTATATCATTAAATTCAATTTGTGAACGAATTATAAATGTCTTAAGCCTTACCTTAAATGTATTTATGTTTTCTAGGTCCCTAATTGGTGGAGGAATATTATTCCAACATTTGGAGGCTGCGTACCGGAAGCTTCCTCGAAAGGCTGCAGTTCTGTGATGTGGTGTAGCCAGCTGCTGAGCACAACGCCTGGCCTTGTGCTGCCGGTGGTTATTTATCCACGTAAGCTTTGAGTACAGGTATGAGGGACATTTATATTTGATAACTCCAAAAAGAAGACATGCTAAGTGCAGCTTACGACGGGATTTCATTTTTAAAATGTTGTGCTTGTTTAAAAATGGTGTCATGTGGCTCCTTGGTGGTACGTCAAAGCAAAAACGTGCGCAGGCATTTTGAACCCGCTGAATAAGTCTTTCGGTGCGTGCTAGTAGTCGTGGACCTACGACGGTATCAGCATAATTTAATTTGGATAAAACTAGGCTTTCAACGAGCTGTACACGCAGGTCCTCGTTTACATATGGGCGCATTTTATACAGGACTTTTAGGCGGTAAAAACAATTTCTCACGCAGCTTGCGATGTGAGCCTCGAAATTAAGGCCTTGGTCCATAATCAAACCCAGATTTCTCGCTTCATACACACGATCAATATGTTGGCCCATCACACTCACGTTTGCAAGGTTACTGTTTATTTTACCCAGTTGCCCTTTAGATCCGAAAAGCATAAATTTAGTTTTGGCCGGGTTAAGTAGAAGAGAGTTCTGTTTTGACCAGTCCACAATCCTTGCCAGATCTTCGTTAACTAGTTTTACTGCACTCTCATAATCTTCAGGTTTGAAGGCCAGGTATAATTGAATATCGTCTGCATAGATATGAAATTTACAGTTTTTTATACTATCAATAATATCGGCACTATATAGAATAAACAAAGGAGGACCCAGTATCGATCCCTGTGGAACCCCCTTTACCACTGGGCTCATATTAGAAAAAACACTAGACCCATTCGCATCCCGAATTTCCACAAGCTGTTGACGATTACTCAGATAGCTTCCGAACCATTTAACGGTAGCGGCGTCGAATCCATAATATGTCAATTTAGAAAGCAAGAGACTCAAATTAATAGCATCAAATGCTCTAGAAAAGTCCAGCAGGACTAACAGAGTACAACACCCCTCATCTTGAGCTGATAATATGTTGTCTGTAACATCTAACAGAGCCGTTGCAGTACTACGCCCCCCCCTAAAACCGGATTGAGCCTCAGGGAGAATGTTATTTTGCTCAAGATATGCAGTAAGTTGGGCATTAACTACTTTTTCCAGTACTTTTGATAAAAAGGGTAAAATACTTACAGGCCTTAAGTCTTTTACAGTAGTTGGGTTCGCGATTTTAGGAATCGGACGCACAACGGCTATTTTCCATAGATCAGGAAAGGTCGAGGTTGAAATAGAATGATTAATAATGGAAGTAAGGATATCCAAAGTCTGTGGAAGAGTCAGAAGAAACATGTCCAGTGTAATGTAGTCGAAACCCTCTGCATTTGATTTGAGTTTAGATAAAATCTTCATTATGTCTGATTGACCTACAGTTTCAATAACGAATACGCCGTCATTAAATCTATGGGACTCATAGTAACTTAGACATGTAGATGGTGCCATTAAATCACCTGGGACATTCAAGAAATGAGAATTAATTTTATCTGGGTCATTGAAAATATGAGAGGGCAAATCAGTTTCACTTTTAAAAGGTAGCAAAGTGGTCTTTAGATTCCTCCACAAAACTTTGGGTTGTTTTATTTTACTATTAATATTGAACTTGAAATACGCAACCTTTTCGTAATATAGGGACTTGTTCACTAGATTTTTAAATTCCTTGTAATATTCAATTTTACCCTCAGAATTTGAATTCCTACAACGCACATGTGCTTGATTGCGCAAGTACATCATAAACTTGATGTTATCTGTTATCCATGGATATGACTTTTCTCTTATAAACTGGGTCTTACGGGGAGCGTGTTTGTCAAAAAGGGAAGTAATACCAAAATTGAGATGAGCTACCATAGCATTGACATCAACTGATACAGGTCGCACAAGCCAATCTATAGAGTTCAAGTCTTCCTTAAACTTCTCCATCTGTATATTTTTGAGGTTTCTACTTGTTACAACCCTGGGTAGTATTTTTTCTATTTTAAAATTAAAAACGGCCAAAACAAAAGCATGTGCGCCTAGCGCGACTATCCAGTCAACTTCTATGCTGATCACTCTTGCATCTGTACACACTAAGTCAATAAGAGTCTCGCTAGTGGCCGTAAAGTGAGTAGCAGAAGTGACCAGTTGACTTAAGTCAAGGCTATTCAGAAACGCATTTAATTTAGCAGTTTTAGAGTCAGTTTGATTAAGACAATTAATGTTAAAATCTCCCAACAAAACGGTATATTTACATGACGCTACGGAATTTATTGAACATGTTAACGCGTCCAAAAATATGTCAACATCCATCCACGGCGGTCTATACGCTGTGCCAATGGCGATTTTTACACCATTCGCGCTCAAAACAAGCCACATTTGTTCCACTGACTCATGAAGCGGGTCAACAGGGTGCGCATGGGTGCGCACATTCATCCCGCGCTTGATATAAAACCCAATGCCGCCGCCGCGTCCACCGCGCACGGTCACCGGGCGCGGAACGTGTCGCAGCCGGTACCCAGGCACGGCGGGCGCGCGTCCCTCCTCACCCGTCCTAAGCCAGGTCTCATTTATTGCCATTATACCAACATCATGACGCTCCAATGCGGCGATAAACTCATCGTGGTTAGTGCCTAGCGATCCAGCGTTGAGTAATCCAAACTTAAGGTGCTTCGCACTCATTACCATGTTTTAGTGCCACCAAACATCACAATGGGATACTTCGTATAAGGGCACATTAAAACATTGCAGACAATTATCGGGTTTTCGTAATACGTTTTTGTTTCGTAATAATAATATGTGATATAGTATAATAATAATAATGAAATATTTTTCAGTGTCAAAAAACGTGTACAGAATACTAATATCGTGCTAATTAATAGTGCATATGTTGATAAATAATAATTATATAGGGAAATATTTTGTATTAAATAAATAATCTTCAGTAGGTAAAAGAACATAAACTTATATTGAAGGGAATTAAGTATCATCAAATCTGTGTCACTGCGGAAAATACAAACCAAAAATAGTGCCCCCTTTAGCCAGGGCATGCTGCGGCCAAACAAGTACAGAAAAAGCGAACAAAAAACAACAAAAAAGATTATAAAAGAAACAGGAAAAAAACAAATAATTTGATGTAATTTTTGTACTTTACGAGTTAGGAACAAGCTATTTAAAATGAAGCATTTCCAAAAATTCGGCCTAAATCTAGATCGGAGCGAATACGTTGCGCAGGGACACCATCCTCTTTCTTCACGTAGATGCGGCCCTCTTTTGTCCACACATACTTAAATTTATATTTCTGCCCAGCCTCACGCGCGTTATAGAACAGCTTCCCGTTAATCGGCGTCAACCGTTCGTTTAAATAAAACCTCTGCGAGGGCCCATGCAATTCAAGATCGGCAGTGGTGAGGCCGCGTCGCACGTGCGCTGCTTTCAACAGTTGGTCGCAGACAGCGCGGCGCGACAGTCGCACAGCGAGCGCGCGCGGTCGTGGCGGCTCCGCTATGTCAACACTGCCAGTAGTAGTAAAGTTACGGCGCACCATACCAACACGCTCCGCGTTCACTATCTCGCGCTCGTCGATGTTAACTCCCAATTTCAGGGATACCACTTTCAAGATGTGTAGCGGGCTCTCACCTTTCGTTTCGGGTATACCCGTTATGATGACGTCATTGATTAGGAGCTCCTGGTCGCGTTCATTCAGCTGTAACTTAAGTTCAGCAATGGTCTCCTCAAGATGGTCGCAGGAAGATGGTTCTTTTTCCTCAAAACGTTTCTCGAGGTGGGAAACCTTGCCCTCAACGACTTCCATACGCTCCTTACATAAGCCGACATCCGACTTCAAACTTGCCATTTCATCTCGGAACTGTCGTAACTCCACTCTCATAGCACTGAGCTCCTCACGGAAACATCGAATCTCGTAGGCTACGTTGAGCTCCTGAGGCTGCGGCTGTGCTATTTTCTCTTTGGGGGTGGGGTGAGAGGCAGGGGTTGTTAGTATCGGAGGAGGCTGAATAGTTGTCGGCTGAATGGTTGGCTGGATGGTTGTAGCTGGCTGGATAGTTGCTGGCTGGCTAGTTGCTGGCTGGATGGTAGTAGCAGACTGGATGGTAGCTGCAGTCGGGCTAGTTCCTGGCTGGCTATTGCTATATTGCTGGGTTATATTTGGATTGCTAACTGAGCTACCATCAGACGGGCCTTTAACAGGTGTAGCCGAATTGTCCGTTCTCGGTATCTTTGCCTTACAGGTCGGGCACAACCAGTTAGTAGACACCTTTGTTGTCGTAACACCAATGCAAGCAGGATGATATGACCCAGGACACTTAGTGCAGCGAACACCCTCAGACATAGCCATAAACTTACCGCAGCCACCACATTTCGCCATGATTGATCCGTCTGTTTGTGTTCCACACAATTTCCAGTACGTAATCTTTGGGTATAGATTCAAGTTACCACTAAGGAGTCATAGATGGCGCTGATTGTATGCAATGTGAAACAAACTGACTGTAATTTGTCCTGTAATTTTCAGTAGGCGCGAGTTATTGCAATGATCCACACACAAATTGTCACTATATACTCAGTTGCACTATTTTCTTGTCTGTATCTGCAGATCACTTGAGGTTTAATTTATTTGTAAATAGTATAGGGTAGATGATTTTCACTATTTTATTAGGATTTTTATTTTAGGCTTTTATTATTGTATAACTGAGCACTGACACTGTTCCACAATATATGTTAAGTACTGTATCCCGTCGATGACTTTTAGCAATAAAGTTTTTAGAACATCACTGTTATTATATTTTTTAAACTCGTAACTGTGGTAAACTAGTCAGCTGTTACCGACATCCGTGTCGTCACTCGTTGTGATGAGTGTTTCTCCAGCAGTCTGGAAGAGGGCACTCGAAGGAGGCAAACTACGTATTGACCTCCAGAGAGTGCGCGTCGAGGATCAGACGCCTCTGGTGCAGTGCACCCGCTGCTTAGCGTACGGCCACGGCAAGCGCCTATGTACGGAGCCGGCCGACCTGTGCAGCCACTGTGGCGGTCAACATCTTAGGGTGGACTGCCCAGAGAAGCACAGGAGCGAAGCAGTGGTGTGCGTTAACTGCACCAGAGCCAAGCTGGGGGAACACTCTCACAACGCATTCAGTGAATTATGCCCGGTGCGAAGGACGTGGGACGCATTCGCGCGAGCAACCATAGCGTATTGCTAAAGTGGTCGGTGCGCCCACTTGTGGAAGTGGGCGCGTCTCCGTGTACGTGGGTACACGGAGATTTCAAACTCGGCACAACCAGAACACAGACGCATAGACCGAACCACTAGGGTTGGCTTTTTGGAGAACGGAAACTGGAGCCACTTTATTGCAAAAGTAACTGGAGTTAAGCTGGACCATGAGTCAACTCTAGCGGTATCGTCAATTCATGTCAAGGTTGCAAAAATACGTCGATTAAATGCCGGAATACCTGTGGAATTGATATTAAAATATATAGTACACAATATGGTTCTAATATCAAAAGAAACTAAAAGACTACTCTTGGCAAAAAGTGAAATCCAAAAATAAGTAAACGCAGAAAGGGCATGAATAAAAGGGTTACTTCGCTAAAATAAAACAGGATACAGATAAAAATTTAACAAAATAGTAGTCATAATATATTTATAAAAACAGTAAAAAGCATCACATACAGAATTAAAATAGTAAAATTTAATAGAGATAAAACATAAAATGAAAAAGTAGTTAAGTCGTAATATTGCAACGTATTTATATAGCATTAAAATAAAAAACTTATTAAAAAAGGAACAAGATAGGTATCATCGGCCTTCCAAAAAAAAAAAAAAAAATTGACGCATCTGAAGCTTAAGAATATGAGAACAAGGTCTCTGATCATGTCAGAGGGACACTGGCGGGGCAGGAGTGTGGTTTTAGCCGGTTCGAGTCCGGCACTACCTCGATTGTCTCACAGGAGAAATTCCTGTGGGATAGTCGAGGTGTCCGCGGGGATTTCCCACTCCTGCCAAAACAAAAAAAAAAAAAAAAAACCTAACCTAACCTAACCGTCACGGCAAGCGTCTCTGCACGGAGCCTGCTGACCTGTGCAGCCACTGCGGCGGTCCACACTTAAGGGTGGACTGCCCAGAGAAACTCAGTGGTGAGGCAGCGGTGTGCCTGAACTGCACCAGAGCCAAGCTGGGGGAACGCCAACACAATGCCTTCAGTAGCGAATGCCCCATACGCCGGAAGTGGGATGCATTCGCCAGAGCATCAATAGCTTATTGCTAAAGTTGTCGATGCGCCCACTTCCGAGTATGCCGAGATAATCATCAATTCGGCAAAACCAGATAGCAGTCGCATTAATCGAACCACTAGGGTTGGTGAGAGTAAAAACTGTAACTTGAGTCAGTTTCATGAGAAACTGGCTCAGGCTATACGGGACCTGAAGTTAGCCCTAGTGGTATCGTTAAGTTGTGTCGAACCTGGTGCTAAGGACAGCTATAATTGGATTGGTTTTGAAATTAAATAGCTTCGTTATTTGAATAATTATTTGATATTTAAGTTTATATTAAGTATAAAGTATAAATATCATAGAAATAAAAACAAAAAGATTCAAACAAAAGTGAAAAAAGTCGAAAACCAAAATCAATTAGAAGTAGAAATACTACACGGCAAGGGTAAAACTTAGAAATATATAAAGCAAATCGTAATAAATAGTTTCAGAACACAAATATAAAAAATAGATTGTAGTAAATATAATAGGAATAATTTCAGTAAAATAAAATAGTACACATAAGTCAAAAATTAACATTAAAAAACAAACACAACATTATTATGATAGCTGCTATATGCTGAATAGTTAAAAAACAAAATAGTTAAAACATTACCAAATAGAGCGTGGTCTATTCGGCCTCCTAAATTTCAGTGTAACATAAGGCAAACCCCGGCAACAAAGGACTCTGATCATGTTAGAGGTACACTGTTTGGCATACGGGCACGGGAAACGCTTGTGCACGGAGCCAACCGATCTGTGTAGCCACTGCGGTGGGCCACACGTCAGGGCAAACTGCCCAGAAAAACAGATCGGCAAAGCAGCGGCTTACGTGAACTGCACCAGAGGAAAACTGGGGGCCACCGAGCACAACACATTCAGCAACGAATGCCCCGTGCGAAGGACGTAATAACAGTAAAAAAAAATAGACAGAATTAAAACAAAACTAAGTAAATAAAGATATCACAGGGAAAGGGAATAAATATTAGGGTTACAATAGATATGATATAAATCAAGAAAAAATAACCTCCAGTAAAATAAATTAATAGTAGTTAAAATAGTTTAAACCTTATAATATGTATTAGCAAGAAAACTTAGTTTAAACAAAGATAAAGTCTCTTAAAATCTTTGCGTGTTTTAATAGTGCAAGAATAACTTTACAGCAAAATACAAAATGTGCACATAACGCGGTCTCTCCGGCCACCTAAATGCGTAGAAAAACCAAACAAGACAGATGTTAAGGGCTCTAATCATGTTAGAGGGACACTGGCTGGGGCAGGAGTGTGGTTTTAGCCGGTTCGAGTCCGGCACTACCTCACAGGAGAAATTCCTGTGGAACAGTCGAGGTGTCCGCGGGGATTTCCCACTCCTGCCAAAAAAAAAAAAAAACCATTCAGAAATGTTCCGCACCCCATCTAGTACCGTGAGGGCCCAAGGCTCTAGTGGCTCGCCGCGATCGGCGGAGAAAGCGGGGCCTTCGCCTGATGCGAGGAGGAGAATCTCCTTCGGAGACGAGACTCCTTCTGCGTCACGGGGGGGCCCCACCACTCCGGGGACGCGGCGAGCGGCTATCGAAGCTTCGAGACCACTCAAAAAGCCTGAGGCTAAGTGCCGCAGTCGCACCGAGGAGGCGAGAGCTTGCCCTAATAAGGCTAAGCTTAATTTGGGCAACTCTCGCAACCTCAAGGCCGAAATCAAGACTGCGGTGCTCGAAGCCATAAACAGGCTTTATGAGTTGGTCAAAGAGTCGGAGCTAGACCGGGCCCCTGCCGCACCCATCGCCGAACCGGAACCCGCACCCACTGCTGACTTCGGTCCCCAACCCATTTCCATTGAAGTTCTTGCTGGCCAGACTGAGCTCCTGAGAACCATGAAGGAGCACATCTCGGAGTTAAAGGACAACTCCGAGAAACTCGACAGACTCCGAGACAGTCTGGCCAGTAAAGAAAGTGTGGGAGAGACAACCTACGCGAGTGTAGCGGCCGTCAGTAAGGGCTACACCGGGGCACCAGCCTTGGAGCGAACGACGCTGCACTCCGTGGTTGTCTCATCAACACAGGAAATGGATACGGGGGCCGAAATCCTCGAAAGAGTACGAAAAGCGGTGGATGCGAAGGAGGGCTGGGTGCGTGTAGAGAGGGTAAGAAAAGCTAAAGATCAGAAAGTCATCATGGGGTGTGCAACAAAGGAGGAGAGACAAAAACTTAAAGCGCGTTTAGAAAAGGCCTGAGAGAACCTCGTCGTCGAGGAAGTCAAAAACAGAGACCCGCTTCTGATTCTTAGGGACGTGTTGCTGATTCACAGCGACGAAGACGTGTTGAAATCCCTTAGGAATCAGAACCGGGAGTTATTTGACGGCCTCGGCGATGGGGAACAGAGAGTCTCTATTAAATTTAGAAAAAAATCGCGTAACCCCCATGTGAACAGCATTGTGCTGAGTGTTTCCTCAGCTATCTGGAAGAGGGCACTCGAGGGATGCAAGCTCCGCATTGACCTCCAGCGAGTGCGCGTCGAAGACCAGACGCCTCTGGTGCAGTGCACCCGCTGCTTAGCATACGGTCACGGCAAGCGTCTCTGCACGGAGCCGGTTGACCTATGCAGCCACTGTGGCGGTCCACACCTTCGGGTGGACTGTCCAGTCAAAGATCTTGGCGAGGCAGCGGCGTGCTTGAACTGCACTAGAGCCAAGCTCGGGGAACACTCGCACAATGCGTTCAGCAAAGAATGCCCGATACGCCGGAAGTGGGACGCATTCGCTAGAGCAACCATAGCGTATTGCTAAAGTTGTCGATGCGCCCACTTCCGCGTACACAGAGATGGCTAATTTGACACAACCAGATTGCAGACGCATTGAGCGAACCACTAGGGTTGGCTTAATGGAGGGGGGTAATTGGAGTCACTTTCGTGAGAAAGTGGCTATAATTAAGCTAGACTGTAAGTCAACTCTAGTGGTATCGACAAGCTGTGTCGAATTGGTCGTAAATCTATCTCGTTCGTGTTTGTCTTCGAATTTGAGTATAGGGTTGGTTTCGAAAACTGATATACAAGTTTAAATTAAGTATATAGGACGATATCATGAAAATGCAACCAAAAGCGGTATTCGAAACGAAACCAAATAAAGCAAGATTATGTGGGCATAAAAATCAGGGTAAAAAATATTAAATTACAAGTAAAATTAAATAGTAAGAGAAATAGAACCATTGTTTACTAGGTACAAAAAGCATATTGCATAATTAATAAAACAGTAAATTAGAAATAAAATAAAATAAAGATAGTAAATCGAAAAAAAAAAAAAAAAAAATTTTAAGCCGTAAACAGAATTAAATAACATTGTCAAAATTTATTGCATAGAGCGTGGTCTCTTCGGCCTCTCAAAAATCAGTCGCCAAAAAAGTATTTAAATGTCGTACACAAGGGCTCTGATTCCCATGTCAGAGGGACACTGGTGGGGCAGGAGTGTGGTTTTAGCCGGTTCGAGTCCGGCACTACCTCGACTGTCTCACAAGAGAAATTCCTGTGGAATAGTCGAGGTGTCCGCGGGGATTTCCCACTCCTGCCAAAACAAAACAAAAAAAAAAAAAAAAAAAACCTAACCTAACCTAACCTTTTTTTTTTTTTTTCTCGATGTGGAAATCCTCAATGGATGTCCTCCGCCCTGGGGAGAGCGGAGGGGTCTGTCAGACTCGTACTGACTAAAACCACACCGGTGTTCCCTCGCACACTTGTGTCGGGGGGCAGCGGGAACTGATGCGACTTCCGCTGCCCCTGACTAGTGCCGGCCCGCTTGACCTGCGGGCCTCGTCCCGGGAGGAGTGAGGTGTAAGACTCCCCCCGCTACGTCCAAGAGAGGCGCGCGTGGAACACAACGCGCCGCCGTCTCGGGTCCATTGTGATAGGGGGCGACGGATGTCCCCGAATCCGTCGCCCCTGGACCAATTTAGGGGGGCCGGAAGAGGGCGTTGTCAGTCCTCTGCCGACGCCCGGCACGTCTGCTGCGGGATGGATGGGGGCTCGTGATCTCCCTTTCCCTTTCCGCAGCTTCCTTCTGCGACATGACGGTTTCGCAGAAGGACATCACCGCGTCCCAGGACTCTGCGCTGCCGACCATCGAGCGAGTGACGGCCGGCAGCGACAGGTCTCCTCCTACCTCTGCAACGAGGGCACGGCGCGGCTCATCCCACGCGGCGCACTCGGCCAGCGTATGCCGCACCGTGTCCTCCATACAGTGGACGCAGTGATGGCACCGGGCGTCCAGCTCCCTGCTCAAGCGACACAGGTACTTTCCGAAGCAGCCGTGCCCCGTGAGCACCTGCGTCGCCCAAAACGTCAGGGAGCCGTGCTTCCTCCCGAGCCAGTCGTCGAGTACTGGCCGGATCGCTTCGACTGTGTCGAGGCCGGCGGTGGGGAGTTCTAGCCTCCCCTGCCATTCCGCCACCATGACCTGTCGGAGCTGAGACCGGTACACTGTTATTTGTCGCTGCACCAGTCTTTCGCCCCGATGTTTGGCCTCCTCGCGCCACTGGTATAGTGTCGCGAGAGTCTTCGCCTCCAGGTCCCACGGCGGGGATCCGGCCAGTACGCAAGCCGCCTCGTAGGAGATCGTGCGATATCCCCGTACGACCCTGACAGCCATTGCTCTCTGCGGTCTGCGCAGAACTGCGATAGTGCGGGCCGTCAGGTCTGTCGCCCATATCGGGGCCCCGTAAAGGGCCATCGATCGCACGATCCCCACATACAACCGCCTGCAGGCGGAGCTCGGGCCCCCCAGATTGGGAAGCAGCGTTGACAGCGCGCCCGCCGCGCCCATTAACTTGGGCACCAACCTAACCTAACCTAACCTAACTTTTTTTTTTTTTTTTTTTTTGTTGCCGGGGTGGAAAATCCACACGGATGTCCTCTGCCCTGGGGCGGGCGGAGGGGTCTGTCGGACTTTAACCGACTAAAAACCACCCCGGTGTTCCATTCCCACACTTGCACCGGAGATCATGGGAACTAGTGCGCCTTCCACGATCCCCGGCTAGTGCTGGCCCGCCTCTGCGGGCCACCTCATGTCTGCGGGGGGAGCGAGGTGTACTCCCCCCGCAACGCCAATAGGGGCGCGCGCGGAACACTACGCGCCACCGCCTCGGGTCCAGTTATTCGGCGGGGCAGCGGACGTCCCCAAGTCCGCCGTCCCTCTGAACCCGTTTAGGGGGGCCGGAAGAGGGCGTTGTCTGCCCTCCGCCGACGCCCGGTGCGTCTGCTGCGGGTTGGGAGAGCGGTCTCAACCTCCCTCAACCTCTCCGCAGCCTCCTTCTGTGAGATGACCGTTTCACAGAAGGAGATCACCGCATCCCACGACTCTGCGCTCCCGACCATCGCGCGAGCGACGGCCGGCAGCGACAGGTCGGCTCCCACTTCTGTCACGAGGGCACGGCGCGGCTCCTCCCATGCGGCACACTCTGCCAGCGTATGCCGCGCCGTGTCCTCCAGACAATGGACGCAGTGATGACACCGGGCGTCCGGCTCCCTGTTTATGCGACACAGGTACTTCCCGAAGCAACCGTGCCCCGAGAATACCTGCGTCGCCCGAAACGACAGGGAGCCATGCCTTCTCTCGAGCCATTCCTCGAGCACCGGTCGGATCGCCTCGATGGTAGCGAGGCCGGCGGTAGGGCGCGAAAGCCTCTCCCGCCACTCCGCCACCATGACCTCGCGGAGCTGAGACCGACGCAGATCGATCTCTCGCTGCATCGGTCCACCTCCCCGCGTCCGCACCTCCTCGCGCCACCGGTACAGTGACGCGAGGACTCTCGCCTCTAGGTCCCAAGGTGGCGACCCGGCCAGTGCACAAGCCGCCTCGTAGGAGACCGTGCGATACCCCCTGACAGACCTGACGGCCATCGCCCTCTGCGGCTTTCGCAGGATCGCGATGCTGCCGGCCGTCAGGTCAGACGCCCACACTGGGGCCCCGTACAGGGCCATGGATCGCAAGATCCCCAGGTACAATCTCCTACAGGCGGTGCTCGGGCCCCCCAGATTGGGAAGCAGCGTTGCGAGCGCGCCCGCTG
Organism: Xestia sexstrigata; assembly: GCA_941918905.2. Taxonomy (NCBI): domain Eukaryota; kingdom Metazoa; phylum Arthropoda; class Insecta; order Lepidoptera; family Noctuidae; genus Xestia; species Xestia sexstrigata. The sequence continues at coordinate 209,699 of OW799204.2, forward strand.
CGCCCATCAACTTGGGCGCCAGCCGCTGGAAGTGTGGGCCGAAGCTCCAACGGCTGTCGAGCACCAATCCTAGATACTTCATGGTGGACTCGACAGCGATTGGAGTCCCCCCGACCACAATATGTGATCCCGGTGGCGGCGCCCGCCGGGGGCCGTGAAAGACCACGGCCTCCGATTAACCTAACCTAACCTAACCTAACCTACAATCACCATCACGTTCACCATCACTATCACAGTCATTATCACCATCACCGTCACTATCACCTCCTCCATTACTATCACGATCAACATATTATCACAATCACCATCACCGTCATTATCACAATCATCATCGCAATCACCATCACAATCACAATCACCATCACAATCACAATCACCATCACCATCACCATCACAGTCACAATCACATTCAACATCATCATTATCATCGTGATCACAACCATTATCACTATCATAATCACCATCACTATCACAGTCACAATCACAATCACTATCACCATCACCATCACAGTCAAAATCACATTACCATCAGAATCACCATTATCATTATCATCGTGATCACAACCATTATCACTATCATAATCACCATCACTATCACAGTCACAATCACAATCACTATCACAATCACTATCACAGTCACAATCACTATCAGCATCACAATAACCATCACCATCGCTATCACCATCACAATCACAGTCACTTTCACCATCAGAATCACAATCACCATCATCGTTAGCGCAATCACTATCATCATTATCACAATCATTATCATCGTAATCACAACCATTATCATCATCATCACAACCATTATCATCATCATCACAATCACCATCATTGTCACAATCACAATCACCATCACATTCACCATCACCATCACAATCACCATCATCATTATCATCTTGATCACATCCATTATCACTATCACAATCACCATCACTATCACAGTCACAATCACAACCACTATCACAATCACCATCACTATCACAATCACTATCTGCATCACAATAACCAAAACCATCTCTATCACCATCACAGTCACCGCCATTATCACAGTCACCGCCATTATCACAATCACCATCACAATTACTATCATAATCACCTTCATCGTTATCATAATCATTATCATCGTAGTCACAATTATTATCATCGTAATCACAATCATTATCATCGTAATCACAATCATTATCTCCGTAATCACAATGATGATCATCATCATCACAAACACCATCACTATCGCAATTACCATCACAATCACCATCACAATCACCATCACAATCACCATCACAATCACCATCACTATCACAGTCACAGTCACTATCACCATCACCATCACAATATCACCATCACAATCACCATCACCATGGCTATCACCATCACAATCACTGTCACTATCACCATCACAATCACCATTATCGTTAGTGCAATTACTATCATCATTATCACAATCATTATCATCGTAATCACAACCATTATTATCACCATGGCTATATCAGATAGCTTCCGAACCATTTAACGGTAGCGGCGTCGAGTCCATGTCATTTTAGAAAGCAAGAGACTCAAATTAATAGCATCAAATGCTCTAGAAAAGTCCAGCAGGACTAACAGAGTACAACACCCCTCATCTTGAGCTGATAATATGTTGTCTGTAACATCTAACAGCCGTTGCAGTACTACGCCCCCCCCCCTAAAACCGGATTGAGCCTCAGGGAGGATGTTATTTTGCTCAAGATATGCAGTTATTTGGGCATTAAATACTTTTTCCAGTACTTTTGATAAAGGAACTTTTAAAGGGTAAAATACTTACAGGCCTTAGGTCTTTTACAGTAGTTGGGTTCGCGATTTTAGGAATCGGACGCACAACGGCTATTTTCCATAGATCAGGAAAGGTGGAGGTTGAAATGGAATGATTAATAATGGATGTAAGGATATCCAAAGTCTGTGGAAGAGTCAGAAGAAACATGTCCAGTGTAATGTGGTCGAAACCCTCTGCATTTGATTTGAGTTTAGATAAAATCTTCATTATGTCTGATTGACCTACAGTTTCAATAGCGATTACGCCGTCATTAAATCTATGGGACTCATAGTAACTTAGACATGTAGATGGTGCCATTATATCACCTGGGACATTCAAGAAATGAGAATTAATTTTATCTGGGTCATTGAAAATATGAGAGGGCAAATCAGTTTCACTTTTAAAAGGTAGCAAAGTGGTCTTTAGATTCCTCCACAAAACTTTGGGTTGTTTTATTTTACTATTAATATTGAACTTGAAATACGCAACCTTTTCGTAATATAGGGATGTTCACTAGATTTTTTAATTCCTTGTAATATTCAAATTTACTCTCAGAATTTGAATTCCTACAACGCACATGTGCTTGATTGCGCAAGTACATCATAAACTTGATGTTATCTGTTATCCATGGATATGACTTTTCTCTTATAAACTGGGTCTTACGGGGAGCGTGTTTGTCAAAAAGGGAAGTAATACCAAAATTGAGATGAGCTACCATAGCATTGACATCAACTGATACAGGTCGCACAAGCCAATCTATAGAGTTCAAGTCTTCGTCGTTCGTCGTTCTACTTCTCCATCTGTATATTTTTGAGGTTTCTACTTTTTACAACCCTGGGTAGTATTTTAAATTAAAAACGGCCAAAACTAAAGCATGTGCGCCTAGCGCGACTATCCAATCAACTTCTATGCTGATCACCCTTGCATCTGTACACACTAAGTCAATAAGAGTCTCGCTAGTGGCCGTAAAGTGGGTAGCAGAAGTGACCAGTTGACTTAAGTCAAGGCTATTCAGAAACGCATTTAATTTAGCAGTTTTAGAGTCAGTTTGATTAAGACAATTAATGTTAAAATCTCCCAACAAAACGGTATATTTACATGACGCTACGGAATTTATTGAACATGTTAACGCGTCCAAAAATATGTCAACATCCATCCACGGCGGTCGGCGGCGGCGGTATACGCTGTGCCAATGGCGATTTTTACACCATTCGCGCTCAAAACAAGCCACATTTGTTCCACTGACTCATGAAGAGGGTCAACAGGGTGCGCATGGGTGCGCACAATCATCCCGCGCTTGATATAAAACCCAATGCCGCCGCCGCGTCCACCGCGCACGGTCACCGGGCGCGGAACGTGTCGCAGCCGGTACCCAGGCACGGCGGGCGCGCGTCCCTCCTCAGCCGTCCTAAGCCAGGTCTCATTTATTGCCATTATACCAACGTCATGACGCTCCAATGCGGCGATAAACTCATCTTGGTTAGTGCCTAGCGATCCAGCGTTGAGTAATCCAAACTTAAGGTGCTTCGCACTCATTACCATGTTTTAGTGGCACCAAACATCACAATGGGATACTTCGTACAAGGGCACATTAAAACATTGCAGACAATTATCGGGTTTTCGTAATACGTTTTTGTGTCGTAATAATAATATGTGATATAGTATAATAATAATAATGAAATGAGTGTCAAAAAACGTGTACAGAATACTAATATCGTGTTAATTAATAGTGCATATGTTGATAAATAATAATTGTATATCCGGAAATATTTTGTATTAAATAAATACCTAATCTTCAATAAGTAAAAGAACATAAACTTATATCATCATCTTATATCTTGTCTCACCTGAAAGATGCACTTGTAAAGTTCCTAATAAAGATTTGTCTATTGTATATATTGAAGGGAAATCTCAGGTATTATCAAATCTGTGTCACTGCGGAAAATACAAACCAAAAATAGTGCCCCCTTTAGCCAGGGCATGCTGCGGCCAAACAAGTACAGAAAAAGCGAACAAAAAACAACAAAAAAGATTATAAAAGAAACAGGAAAAAAACAAGTAATATTATGTAATTTTAGTACTTTACGAGTTAGGAACAAGCTATTTAAAATGAAGCATTTCCAAAAATTCGGCCTAAATCTAGATCGGAGCGAATACGTTGCGCAGGGACACCATCCTCTTTCTTCACGTAGATGCGGCCCTCTTTTGTCCACACATACTTAAATTTATATTTCTGCCCAGCCTCACGCGCGTTATAGAACAGCTTCCCGTTAATTGTCGTCAACCGTTCGTTTAAATAAAACCTCTGCGAGGGCCCATGCAATTCAAGATCGGCAGTGGTGAGGCCGCGTCGCACGCGCGCTGCTTTCAATAGTTGGTCGCGGACAGCGCCACGCCATACCATCAGGTATTTAGCATACACAATCGCAAAAATATTATGATTTTGTCTATAAAATGAATGCCAAAGACCCGGCTTTGGTCCAAAATAGATTTAAAACAAGGTTGAAACTACTAGGCTGCGGCCTTATTTACTTTTGCACAAGAAGGATGTTAAGTACGAATGAAGACGTGGCGGTAAGGTTCAAGACCTTAGCCTTCCCGAATGGGTGAAGAAAAAAAAAAGTTGGCTAGGGTTGCCAACCCTACCATATAATAAAGTATCCTACTATTTTAGGTGTCCAACTATGTACTACTATGTTTTAAATATATTAGTGTAGGCGAAACTCAAGCATGTATGCAAAGTTTTGGTTCGGGGGGGACGAACATTGAAACAACTATGAGAACAGTTGAAAGTGCATCCCTTAATAAAAATCTCCCCATTTTTTGCGCCGGCAGACTTTTTTATCCCCAAAAAAGTCTGCCGGCGCTGTGCATGGGCGCCGGCAGACTTTTTTTCACGGAGGGATGCACTTTCAATTCCATGAAAAAAGCTCGTATTTTTTTCACTCCGACTCGGATAATTATGTTAGATTCAAGGAATGACTTGGCCGATCTATCCAGCAAAGCCCATCAATTAAAAAAAGTAGGATTCGAAAAGCAAGCGCAGCTAGCTTGAAAATGTTTGCATCCACCTCGAATTTGGTAGGTTTTTGTTTGTCCTTTATTGAAGAAATACGCCTAATTCTGCCTATTTATAAAGAATAGCTTATGAACCCAAAGGAAATAATAAGTCTGTGCACGCTCATATATTTTGTGATAATTTGGTGATCACCCTCAGAAAGCAAAATATATATATTAATATATATAATAATAAAATTTTTGCTTTCTGGCTCGTATGGATTGGTTTTTCTAAGTATTTTCTTCTCCGTTTTTTCCGCAAGTGCACCCCCTTGCACCCTGCTGCTGGCGCCCATGGAACTGTGTAAAAAATCGCTGTAATCACAGTACTATAATTTACGTACTTCGCAGTGGTTATGATCCCGTTTATTTATATTTAGCCAGATTTCAGGGGGGATATAAATCCCAACTCCCCCCCCCCCCCGTCTATACGTGTCTGGGCGAAACTACTATATTTTATCAGCAAAGCCACTAAAATCAGTCTTAATTAAAACGTCATGTAGGGACAAGGTGGCTGTCACTTTTGCCTTACGTTGTATTATTTCTTTCATCCATTCCAGCCACAGCGCATATTTTCTGTGATGAACACAAAAAGGAAAGATGAGCGCAACAGAGCCAGTCTGATAAAAGCAGAATTAATTTGTTTTGTAACTTAGGAAAAAAAAAAAACAGTAAGGGAAATTGATCAGTGTTACGCAGAATATTATTTAATAAAGGGCACTTGTTCTCCCCGTCAGCTTGCTACATATTAGTAATCTGTGCTCCCCGTCTTTGCGATCATTTTTTTTGTTAAGTTTATGCCATACCTGGGAACCTTCTAGTTACGGAGATATTGGGGACGCACCGACTGTTGCAGTCAATATGTTCCGCATTACAATTTATTATTGAACTTGATTTTTTCTTTTCAGTTTTTATTTTTAAAATCATTAGTTATTTTATAAGCAGTCGGTTTTTTTTAAGTGTACTGAATCATAAAATAATAAATTTGGTCTAAAAAAAGTTGGCAACCCTAGCTGTGGCTACCTAACCTACTGACTTGTCAAAAATCAAAATAGAAAACGAGTTAAATAGCTTTATTATTTTGTTTCGTGGTCGTCACGGTCTTGATAATCAGCTCAGATAACAGAACAAACGTGTAATTAGACATTATTTGACCGCTGGAGCAAAAAACCAGTGCACAAAAGCTGTTTGGCCTAAGGTAGCTGGATCCAGCCAGAGGAATGTTGTCTGTGTGGCAGAGCGAGGAGCTGCGCTGTGCGGTGGTGCTGCAGGAGGTGTTCGGTTGGCTGGCGGCGGCCGAGCTGGCGCGAGCGGGCGCCGCGTGTCGCGCCTGGCGTCGCGCCGCCGCCGAGCCCTCGCTGTGGCGTCGCCTGCTGCGCCCGGCCCTCCCGGCCGTCCAGGCCCTCCAGGCACCCCACGGTACTTAACCGGCGTGTGCTTAACCTGGTCTAACTGCATGCCCTGAACTGCTGAAGTAATGAGTGCAGGTGAGTTGGACTTAGCTAAAGTATATTTATTGTATATTAGTGTTGCTATTTGTCCCACTAAAATTTGTTTTTCAAATCTAGTAACAAGAAGTGTTATAGAGTATCCCCTTCAGGAATGACTTAACATACATAACATCACGCCTGTTATCTCCGAAGGGTTAGGCAGAGTGGTGTACCTGATAGTACGCCCACATTTCCCCAGTTAGAAAGACATAACAAGATCATGGATAAGCAACTTTATAGCTTAAGTAATACACTACTGCTGCTTTCCCTTTGTTGTACAATATTAAGTTTATTATGAAAATTATCCTATCTCTGATTATTATTAAATACTAATGATCCTATTTAACATCTAGCTGTTGCCTGCAACCTTCCTCCTTTTCCGTGAACGTCAGAATGGCTGGTTGTCTATATCAGTCCGCGTCAGGTTGGTGATCAAAAAATGCTGCCTATTTGCTACCCATGTTTGAAATTTTTACAGGGACTGGATTGGTTATTGAATAAAATAATATTTAAAACGATTACAACAAAGTTTATATTTATTGGAATACACACTGACTAAAACTATTTTTATTCAGTTTTATTAACTTAAAGGTCTATTTGCTTCTTTTTAGTGCTTTTTTATTAAAGGTTTACTGATAATGTATCACTATCTCAACACAAATATGAACGCATCTACAAATTATTGTAGCGATGCTATTGACCGTTGAAGAGTTCCTGATGAGGGCATGATAAAAATCATCTTTATAATAATAGTCCCGACCATGTTCTGACAAATAAATGATTTGATTTGATTTGAATAATAATAAAGCATATTATTTATTCCATTACAAAGTAGTATTTGAATACATATGAAGTATTTCTGCCCTTGCAATGGATCCCTTTTGGGTGCAAGCCTCCTCCATCCTCTTCCAGTCCTCTCTTTCTGCACCAAGACTTCTTCTATTATATCATCTGCTATATCATCTGCCCACCGATAGCAAAATATGTTTTTCATGTTCTTCCATCTCACTCCGTTTCTTCTTATTTTGGCTGGCCCTAAGATTATGGCAGTCTATTTTTTCCAAGGCGTGGGAGAGTTCTAGGTAGCGTTCTGTTGATGACAATGTTCTTACCTTATAGGTACAAATTTCTAATGAATTTTGTTTGTTTATTTATTTTTAATAGAGGGTGTTGGTCATTATTCCCCATGGTGACCAGCCGGGTTGGGGTATTCGGTTTCTTGTCTGTTGGTTGTTGTTTTGTTTCTCATAGGCTAGTTTAAAATTTGTATTTGGTTTAGGGATGAAATCGCATTTAGTTGTCAGAAGTTTATTGTGGAGTCTTCTATTGTCGAAAAGCTTTTTTTTGTTGCTCGACCCACCATCCATGATCTTGTTTATTTTCGGGTCTGGTGAGTGCATCGCGTTTGGAGATTTTGTTGTAGTTCTTTTCCTTTTGTCTTCTCTCCTTTTCTCTGCTTGTGTTGTTCCCTGTCAATTTACTTTGTCTTCTTTTCCTCTTTTAGCTTCTTTTATTATTACTTTGTCATATCGGATAAATGCTAAATTTCCTTTTGCCTTTTCCTCTTCTACAGTTTTCTTTAATTCCTTCCTTTTATTTAAGACATCTTTCGGTAAATCTTCCGTTGCGTAAATATTTTCACATAATTTTTTATTGTTTTTAAAGATTTCTATTTTTCGCCAAGTAAGTGTTAGTGATATTAGTACAGGTCTGGTGCGTCCTTCGAGCTTTTTTCCGAGTCTTCTCACCATACTGATTTCCCATCTGTCCCATATTTCCAGACTTTTCGCTTAGATCATTCAAAACTTTCAGAACTAGCTCCATTAACTCGTACCTACTTGTTTTCCTCATTTGCTTCTTGTATTCCATGAAGAATATACACTTGCGTGCAAAAAAATCGACCCACCCCCTACGCTTTCGTTCAGAACACGATAAAGAAAAATCTAAAATTAATTAAGTAATTAATACTTTTCACACTGATGGTTAAATGTCAGTCTAAGATTACAATAGACCAGTTCTTACTGTAACAGATGTTGGTTTATTGATGTTACAGACATAAAACAAAAACGGTTAGAATAGCTCAATTTTTTAATAAATACTTTAAAAAGTAAAAATCAAAAAAAGCATTAAGTTTCTAAAGAAAACTTTGTTCAGTAGCTTGTATGCCCCCCATGTGCTCTTATAGCAGCTTCCATCCTGTTTTTCATTGACCTTATTAATGTTTTTATGAATTCTTGGGGTATACCATCCCACTCCTCTTGAATAGCCACCTTTAGTTCCTGGAGGGTTTCTGGGGGCTGATTTCTAGCCCTGACCCTTCTCTTCAGCTCATCCCATAGATGTTCAATGCGATTAAGGTCAGGGCTCCTTGCTGGCCACTCCATAACAGAAATTTCCAACTCACGTAGGTACTGGAATACTATCGTGGCTGTATGTGGTCGGGCGTTGTCCTGCGTAGCGTGAAACCCTCGCCTACATTCCGGCGCATGGAATGACATGTTGGTCTAGCACCTCCTGAATGTATCGCTGTGCATTCGAATTGCCTAGACAAGGTCCGGATACGAACTGAAGATGCGTCTTTCCTTCCAAAGAAATTCCGTCCCAAACAGTCAACGAACCTCCTCCAAAAGCCACTCGTTCTTTAATACAAGCCTGTACAAATCGTTCTCCTTCTCTTCGGTAAACTTTCCTGCGCCCATCATTTCCATGAATACTGATTTTACACTCGTCCGAAAACAGTACAACCTTTCACTGTTCGAGTGTCCAAACAACGTGAGCTCGAGCAAATCGAAGCCGCGCTTTGCGATGCGTGGGGGTTAATTTTGGACCATTAGCGGGTTTGTGAGGATGCAATCCGCTTTCTGCAAGTCTCCTTCGTACAGTCCACTCACAGTTACACCGCGAACATTACGTAGTTGCTGTTGCACCTGAACACCAGTCAAATGTCGATTTCTTAAACTGGTAGACACCATAAATCAATCATCTCGTTCAGAAGTTGCCCGATTCCTTCCCGAACCTGAATGTCTAACGAAGCTCCCAGTCTCTAAGAACCTTCGATACACTCGTCTTACTGCTGGTCGACTTAGGTGAAGACGTCTGGCCACGACGCGCTGACTCAATCCAGCCTGGATCAGTGCTACAACTTGAGCGCACTCAGACGGAGTAGTATCCATTTTCACAGAGAGAAAAGCAATTTAACTCAAGGTAAATCGTGACAAAATCAGTAAAATAACCAATTATTGAATGAACAATAAATTGATTGACTTGTTACACAATTCAATATCACTGAGATTGCGTTATTAAAAATGAGAAATGAGGGTGTCCGAGTAAACGAGTCAATATCATCAACAACATTCCGTTTTTTGGAGTGTAGGGTATGTAAAAATAAAGTTTATGAAACATACCTTCAAATAACATTATTAGTTTTTGTTTGTCTGATCTTAATTTTTATATATTATTTTTAGAATCGGAACTTACAGGGTGGGTTGGTTTTTTTTTCGGCTCGGCGAGGGCTGATAGTAATGTCGAGGATAAAATGGTTTTGTGGACGAGTTATAAACTCTGCTTTTCACTTCGATTGCGAGGAAATAAAACAGTAGTATAACATAACATTTCGTTAATTAAAATTAAAAGTAAAATTAGTACAGTTTTGAATACTGAAGGAAATTGTTTTTCCCAGCATATCGCCGCTTTATTTTTTTTTAATCTTACGACATTGATATTAAATAGGCTTGGGCTTATAGTAATAAGCTATACTTACACTTTATATTCATCATTTATAATACTATTTATTATCCTTTTTATTTGTTTATATTTTTACACTCAACAAATCGATCTAATTACGACTCATTGACTTAAAAATTGCTGAAATAAAATATTATCATAATTTTCATGTTGTGACACGTCAAATTGTCAAACTGTCAATTACTTTTTAATTCTCTTCCTACCTTAGTCTATGATGATTTTTTGGTTTATAAAATTTAAATTATTTTTATCAATATGTGTTTAGCTATTGTATTAAAAGATTATTACCATTGTTTACTAAATAGCTTAATTTTAAATTATATTTATAAAATTCTTTACGCACTCGTGGATATGTCCTGGCCGACTACACTTGTCAGATGAGATGATGGCCACAAGAAAACTAATATTTGAAAATTTAAGACTACTTTGAAAACAAGCTGACGAACCGCTGGAGGCAGTCTACCATTGAATCTGAGATAAGAAGCATCAGAAAACAGTTTGGTTTTTGCTGTTACATATCTATATTACCCAGGGGATTCCACTAAAGATTCCGCCTGGTGCCTCTTTTCCCGATCTTCGGAAGCTATCTACGTGATCTGGGACCTCTACTCCCGATCTTCCGAAGCTGTCTTGCTACTTGTCTCGCCTGCCTTACTACAGAGCTGACCTGGTGGACGCTGGGACCAGCGCAACGCCCTTCCTGCAGAGGTCAGAGGTTTCCTGAAGCTGTACCTCGAAGTTGCCCAGTTATTGACCTGCTACCCTGACGCCTGTTCCCATCTCTCCTACAGTGCTGAACTTCCTAACTAACTAAGTGCGTGAACTATAAAACTATCCTAGAGTGCGTGCTAGGTAGGTTTTTAATATTTAGCTGTATTGTTTTATTCCATTTGTAAATCTTTCCCTAATTAAATTTTAATTGAACAAGTCTGCTTATCCCTTTATTTAATAGGAGCAAGTAGATTTGTTAGGTGCAAAAGCTGTTTGGCTGCGGACCTATAAGTACAGCCTACTATTAAATTAATTTTGTGATAATAATTTTCTTAGATGAATTAAATAACCTACCGTACTTGCTCACAGCCTTTTCAAGGAAATTTCAAAACGCTTAGTTGACACTTCCCGTGGCCTAAGGGCTGGCGTTAACCTTGGCCAAGGCTTAGCGTTGCCATACAGCTTGGTAACGCCAGTCTCTTGGGAAAGAAGTATTTTCTACATTGCATGATAAATGTAACATATAGATAGTTTGTGAGATTCCTATTAACAATATTGTTATAAATGTCGGATCCGGTCATGAGTACGGACGGGCGAATGGATCGAAAGCGCGCCAGTGGTGACATCACGCGACCTACTTACCAGTTTACCCCACCATGGCGGCTTTTACAGGGTCCTGATGTTAACACCTCGCGGCGAGGCGGACATTCTGGGACTGATCGCAGCGGAGTTAAGACGTCTTAAAACTGTACCCGATTCATTGTGCCCAGTGTTATTGTGTGAAAGTGTAATGTCAAGTAATTTGTTAGTTTACTCAGTGTATCTGTTTGAAAAGAGTAACCATGGAGTTTCTTGCCGGATCTTCTCCATGGAAACGACAAACCCGAACCGTGCAATGCGAAATAAAATAGTGTATCGCATCCAGTGTGTTTTCATAGCACGAAACCCGTCTTCTGCCCACAAAATACTCGACCCTAGCGAAATAAATCCTGACAAACCCGACATATAAAGTGAAAAAAAAGTAAAAGTGTGAGTGCGTGTGAGTGTGAGTGTAAGTGTTTTGTGTGTACATAAATAAACAAATAAATAAATAATATATATCACGGCAGGAAAAGCCTAAAGGAACACTGTACCCAAATATTGGCGCCATCCGCCGCCATATTGTCTCTCAAATTAATATCACATCGCCTTGCGATACGATTCTTCATTGTTGGTAGATAGGTAGGTGGGAAGTTGAAATCACCGGTTCTTCCCCACTGCTGAACCAGATTGTAGGACATAGTTTGTATTACCGAAGATTTCATGCTTTATAGCTCAACTATTTTTAGTTCAACTTAGTTTATCAGTAGTCATCTTGTTATTCTATCAAACATATAACCTACAGCTTAACTGCTCTTGAGCAACTGCACTGGCCACTAATCTATTGTTAATACCTATTTAATACACTTATTTGTAATTGACATTGATAATGAAAACAAAACATAACATGAAAAACGGATCGTTCGTCTCTGCTGCATGTTTAGTGATAGCAATTAATTACATTAAAAGCGAATATGAAAATACGAATCTTGAAATGCAGCCCTTTATGACGTATGTGGATAACATTTTAAAGAAAAAAGTCTTTATAAAAATAATCAGTAGGTATGTTAATAGAGCGATATAGAACCAACAATGTGCTCGAAGGTTGGCATTCAAAAATAAACAAAAACACCAAACATTGTTGAGATTATTAAAAATACTAGCTGACATTGACGTGCTTGCTGTAGATAAAACAGCAAACACGAGAAAAAATAAGTATATTTATATAATGATGATATAATTATTTACATACAAATGCAACTAATTAATTCAGAAATCTCAATTGGGCATGCTCTCGAAAAATTACGATAACACATTCAAGCAAAAAGAAGAAATATATAATTTGTTTTTACTTTTAAAATTCCATAGTAGTGTTATGTATATTAAGGGTACCTACATAAGTGTTTTTCTATGTTTGTTTACTAAATGTACAAAAAAATCTATTTCTTCTTTCTTTAGACAAGATAAGTTCTTGTAAAAAGAAAGATGAAATAGTTTTTTAATTTTAAGATTTCTTAGTAAGTAGTTGGTGACGTATATTAATTAAGAGACTTGGAGTTTTTATTTCTAGTCTATAACTATAGTTGTGCAGTTTTAGTTGATCAGCGGGTATTACCCACTGCTCAACTATTCATAGTTGAGCAATTACCAATTGAGCCGTTGGTATTACCCACTGCTCAACTATTCATAGTTGAGCAATTACCAATTGAGCCGTTGGTATTACCCACTGCTCAACTATTCATAGTTGAGCAATTACCAATTGAGCCGTTGGTATTACCCACTGCTCAACTATTCATAGTTGAGCAATTACCAATTGAGCCGTTGGTATTACCCACTGCTCAACTTTAAGCAGTTGAGCTATCTAGTTGAGCAGTGGGGAAGAAGTGGAAATCACACACAACACTTGACTCAAACTACAAACATTTATTTCTATTAAACCATTTGGTACAGGCACTTATAAACATTCTACAGTTGAGCCGTCCGTTCGCATGTGGTTGATATGGCAAAGAACGAACGGAGAAACTCCATACACTCTTTTAAATCGTGTTACGTTTCTCATTTCCACAACTTAAATGCTAAGACCCTGCACTACCGTGAAGTATGCAGTCTCAGGGAATATTTCCTAGAAGCCGACGTGGAGATGCACCGAGATGTGGTTTTAGTGGACAAGGGCCTCACCTCGCTCTCCCTGGTTAACCAGAACTGGCACAAGCCTAAAGTATAAGACACTAATGACCGCAGGGAGGAATGGCGCTTCGCGTACGCTTTTACCGGGCCCTACATGGGCCCGGTGTAGACTTCTTAGCGTCCGTATCCTGGCTGCGCCTTGGTGCCATGAACTCATCGGGGAAACCGATGGTTTTGTCTGTTCAATAATGGACGAAGTTATGATGACGAATAACTACCGGAAATACATTGTGAAGGATGGCACGGTTGACGACACATTATTTCTGGGCACAACCTCGTTGCCAGGATTATACACCAGCAACTTGCTTGGAAATTAAATATATTGCCATACTAAATACTGATCACATGATCTGTAAGATTTTAATTAGTTATTAGTTGATAATTGCCTACTAAAATTATGTTCAGGTAATTCAAAGGTAAATGAAAGGTTATACAGAAGAAAAAGAAAGAAAGAAAATAGTGTTTATTTGGCATTAAAAACATTACAAAATTTCACAAAATAAAAAAACAAAAATAATAATAATATAATAATAATGCCAGATGGCAACACAAGGTGTACCACCTGACGCTGATTTTCAGCTGCAGCCCACGAGTGCCATACGCTCGACAACTTAAACAAACACTTAGTAAAGTCTACAATTTTTGCACAAACACCAACTAAAAATAAAATGTTATATTATAAATACATTAACAAACAATAACAAAAAGTAAAAATTATGAAGTGTATAAAATAACAAACATTGTTTTTTTTTTATATATAACTTATAAAATTTATAAATACTGTTTCCATTAATAAAAAGAACAAAAAGACATTCATAAACAGCAAATATGACAAAATCGAGAAATGTATAAAATTGAGGACATACATAGGATTCAATAATAAAAGTAAACATAATAGAATGTATAAAATTAGTATCATTGGTAGAATATATATTTATAAAATACGGTGCCCATTAGTGAAAACAACAAAAAGGCAATAATAATAAAAAGCATAAAAGATAAAATAGATAATTTTATAAAATTGATAGCAAAAATAAATTTTATGACATACACTAAGAATCAGGAACAAAAAGTAAAAATGGAGGAATGTGTAAAAAATAATAACATGGGTAAAATTGAATAAAGTATAAAATTGATAAAATTTAAAATGTGTAAAATTGATAACAGTGCTAAAAATTAAAAATGCATAAAATAATAAACACTTGATATGTGTAAACCGAGTTGATAAAAATATATAAAATAATTGTTTTGTTTCAAATGGCTGAAATGTCGGCTCGAACATCTTGAAATTCATTTTGATGATTTAATAAAAATAACTTTAATTTTGACTTGAATGTCGAGCAACTTTTACTAAATTTTATGGGAGGCGGGATATTGTTCCAACATTTGGTAGCTGCGTAACGAAAACTGCCTCTAAAGGCTGCCGACTTATGCTGGGGAATGGAAAGCTGTTGGCAACATTTTCTTCCCTCACCGATTTTGTGCCTACTAGTCCATAACAGCCTATCGTATAGATAAGAAGGGGAGTGAGACTTGATAACTCCAAAAAGTAGGGTTGCTAGGTGCAGTTTTCGTCTAGCTTTCATTTTTAGAATGTTATGCTCATTTAAGAAGGGTGTTACATGTCCCCTAAAAGGAACTTTAAAGCAGAAGCGTGCACAGGCGTTTTGGAGTCTTTGGATCATTCTTTCAGTTTTTGAGAGAAGCCGTTGACCATACACGGTGTCCGCATAATTTAACTTTGATGAAACCAAAGACTCCACAAGCAAAACACGCAATTCTTCGCTAAGATACGGACGAGCTTTGTATAAAATCTTAAGCCTATAATAACAATTACGCGTACACTCAGTCACGTGTTTGTGAAAACGGAGTTCCGCGTCCATTATAAGACCCAGATTACGTGCTTCGTAAACCCGTTCGATAGGCTGACCCATAATTGTTACACAGCTGGCACAGGGTTTAATTTTACTTATCTGGTTGACTGTACCAAAAAGCATAAACTTAGTTTTTGTAGGATTCAACGCAAGCGTGTTGGAATTAGACCACTGTACTATGCTCTCAAGATCTGCATTAAGGTCCTTTAATGCTTGTTCGTAGTCTTCCGGCTTAAATGAAATGTAAACTTGTGTGTCATCGGCATAAATATGATACTTACATTTATTAATAACTCTAATCAAATCTGCACAGTATAAGATAAACAATACTGGCCCAAGGATAGAGCCCTGCGGAACCCCCCTTCCTACTGAGCAACGACTAGAAACAACTGTAGACCCATCCGCCCGGCGTATTTCAACGAATTGCGTACGATCACTAAGATCGAGCTATCAAACCATTTTACTGTGGCCTCGTCAAATCCATAGAAAACCATCTTTGATAATAATAAAGAACGTTAATACAGTCAAATGCGCGTGAAAAATCAAGCAAAACCAAGAGTGTGCACATCCCATTATCTTGAGCTGACAAGATATTGTCAGTCACATCCAACAAAGCTGTGGCCGTACTACGGCCCTTCCTAAACCCTGACTGGACATCAGGGAGAATTCTATTAGTCTCTAAAAAATCAATTAATTGCGCACATACTACTTTCTCCAAAACTTTAGAAAGTACTGGCAGTATACTAACAGGTCTAAGGTCCTTCATGTCCGATGCATTTAGAGTCTTCGGCAATGGGAGCACTTTAGCAATTTTCCATGGATTAGGGAAAGATGAGGATATGATAGATGCATTCACTAAGGCGGTAACGACGTCCAAAGTCACCGGCAGCGTCAGAAATATCATATCAATGGTAATGCCATCGCAACCTTCAGCATTTGATTTAATAGTTTTCAGTACATTCGCGACTACTTTGCTAGTTGTAGGTGACAAAGTAAACGTGGAACCATTATTACGAGTGGACTCAAAAAATGCCAGCATTAATTCACTAACCGTGTCCGCACCTGGCATATTCAGAAAATAGTCACAAATTTTGTTGGGGTCATTAAAATGCAAAGGTAATTCCTTATGTTTAGACGGGAGCAGGTTAGACTTTAAGTTTTTCCAAAGTGCTTTGGAATCATTTATTTTACTGTTGATTTTGTGTTTGTAGAATGCTGACTTTTCGTAAAATAGAGACCCAGAAACAAGCGACTTCAATTCTTTGTAATAAATCTTTTTGTAATCATTTTTTTTGTCTTTTAAATACTCTGCATGTGCTTTATTTCTTAAATGCATCATCAACTTAACATTGTCAGTAATCCAAGGGTAACAACACTCCTTAACAACACTAGTTTTTAGAGGTGCATGGACATCCAACAGTAAAAGTAATCGCGAATTAAATTCATTGACCATAGCATTAACATCTTGCAGCTCTGTTATCGCTTTCCAGTTCAGCAGCTCAAGATCCTGATCAAAACATTCCCTAACTATATGCTTAAGTGGCCGGTAAGTAATGGTTCGCCGTGGAATTTTCGGCCGTTTAAAACTAAACTCGCCAGAAACCAACGCGTGCGCCCCTAGATCCGGTATTATATCAACTGATACAGAGCGTGGTTTAACATTTGTACAGATGATGTCTATCAGAGAGTTGCCGTGTACTGTAAAATGCGTGGGTGACTGCACCAATTGCTTGAGACCGAGGCAGTTCAAGAATGAGACTAACTTGTCCGTCTTTGAGTCCGAGTCATTGAGCATGTTTATGTTAAAATCACCCATCAATATCGTGTACTCGCATTGGGTTAGGGAGTCTATTGAATCAGATACAGCATCTAGGAATGTATCAACATCCTGCCAGGGAGGGCGGTAGGCAGTACCTATTGCCAGCTTGATTCCGCGAACACTAATTGTGACCCACATCTGTTCGACCGTGGTGTGGGATATACTAGCATGATTTCGTATATTTATACCGTGTTTGATATAAAAACCAACCCCGCCACCCCGTCCCTTCTTAACAGACAAGGAGCGCGGTATATGCCGCAGCCTATATCCTGGCACAGATGGCGCGCGCCCTTCTTCGCCTGTTTGCAACCACGTCTCATTAATAGCCATAATATCTACGTCCAAACCCAGTAAAGCTGCTATAAATTCATCATGTTTCGTGCCCAAAGAACCCGCGTTCCAAAAACCAACCTTAAGGTATTTGGTAGTTATCATTTCGTATAAAATTTACAAACGATAAATAAAATATCACAGAAAATAAATACAACGTAAAAGAACACAAATATTGATAAAACATGCATGAAAACATAATTGTTGTGGTAAATAAGCAGAGTGCAATGAAAACGAAAAATTATGAGTGGCATAGAAAAAACATATGTATAAGGAATGGCACCGTGGGCAACGTACATTTTAAGTAAAGATTGACTGTTTTTAAAACTATAGATACTAATAGACAGAAAAGGACATTCATTCTGTAATGTACAATTTACATTAAAAGTAGTAAAAAACAAAAAGCAGAAATCAAACAACGGCATGCAACACCTAACTAACAAAATGGTATTCAGTGAACAAAATAATGGATTAACCAGAACGTTAAGACAAACGAGCAAACCTATTGTGTGATAAAAAAACGCGAAATGTCATTTTCTGTACGGATGTGCACGACCGACTTTCCCTCTTCTTTGCGCGCAAGTATGCGGCCATCTTTAGTCCAGGTGTATTTCCATTCCAGGCGACTAGCACCTTGGCGGGTATTGTAGTATAATTGCCTGTTAGTTTTAGTTAGGCGCTCGTTAAGGTAGATGCGGTGTGGCGCTCCCGGTACTTCGATGTCAGCAGTAGTGAGGTTGCGGCGGACTCGTGCAGCACTCAGTAAATCATCACGCATCGCGCGTCTTGCTAGTCGGGCAACAATGATTCGAGGTCGGGGCGTTTCACCTTCAGTGTGGTCACGCCGAACGTTCCCAACACGTTTAACAAACACAATATCTTGTTCCTCGAGCTTAATCGCTAGTTTAAGTGCAAGTGTCCTTATCAACTGAGCCGGATTTTCCCCACTTAACTCCGCAACGCCTGACAGTTGGACGTCGTTCATTAATGACTCTTGCTCCCGTTCATTCAGCTGCTGCTGGAGTTCCCCAATTGTTTCTTCCAGTTGAATCAGACGAGGGGAGCTTGAATGGTCGGCGTTCTCTTCGAGTTCTTTGACACGATCTTCCAGGGTGTCCATTCTGTTATAGCACTTATCCACCTTATCATTCAGGCCTGAGAACTCATCACGGAATTGGCGAAATTCATCTCGCAAGGCATTTACCTCACTGCGAAGACAACGGATTTCCACCGCTAGGCTGATAACTTCAGTATCAGGTGTGTTATCATTTGCTGCCGCTGCATTATCAGTGAGGCTGACCGCTGCTTGGATGGAAGATGAGCTGAGCTCGTCTGTTCCCTTGACAGGGGTTTGGGAGTTGTCCGTCCGTGGTACCTTTGCCTTACATCCAGGGCACACCCACTTTGAGGATGATGCTGTGGGAGCAAGGTTGACGCAGACTCGATGATAAAATACCGGACATTTCGTGCATTTAATGCCATCGTTTACTGCCAAAAATTTGCCGCAAGCTCCGCACTTCAACATTGTAAGTTCGGGATTGGGATTACCCGATCAAAACAATCGATTTCAACAAATGTTAGAAACACAAAAAGAATTCAGTGTCCGACGTAGATTTGAACCCGCGCAATCAGTGTACGGAGTGGTACGGCTTTAGTTACCCTCGCTATCTCAACACACTCTGTTATGTCAAATTATTTGACCTCATAGCACAGGGATGGCAATTTTGGAATTAATGAGGGTCTATTACAATTTTTTCTTGTTCAAATACACAAACACCTTGCACTATGTTGAAACTTTTAGTGAGATTTTATCATTTGTTTTTTGATGTTTTAACGATTTGCACTGTTTACTTTTGTTCTATAATTTGAAAAATTGAAGATATGGTCACAATCACCGGTTTTATGTCTTTTTCAATTCGAATTTTCACTAATTACTGCTACAAAATATTTTTATACACGGAACAAAAAGAAATACGTGTTCGCAGTTTCGAGCGTACGACGCTATTATACCTTTTATTTACCTTTTTAATTTTGAAATATACTTTTGATTTTTAAACAAACATAATTAAAATAAATTGATTGCTTAACTATTAAGAAGTTAACCCCAAGCGATTCATCTTTAGCCACCTTTTAGTTATAAAGTAGTTAAGGTTTTACAAAAGTTCCATATAACATTGGCAACAATTAGCTTAAAAGCATTTAAAGTCCCGTAACCGCTCATTAGGAAAGTTATTTAAATTTAAATCGAAATGAATGTCAGGGCTGGGCTATAAAGCAGTTATGTGACTTAACCACTTTTTAGTTAAGTATTTCTAAACAAATTTAGCAAACATTATGAAGATTCAAATTTTAAATAAATTACTTCACTAAAAAGCCGCTACGGTATGGTTAACGGCCTTTTAGTACAGTAATAACATGCAGTAACTAGATTGTGTGCAACAATCATTAACCTAAGTACCTACTATAGTTTTTAAGAAACAACGATTCCCGCGTTTTTTTGCCATTTTCTCAGAAACAACTTTTTGGGCTTAATGGCCTTCTAGTTAAAGGACGGAAGTATTATTCCGAATGTTAGTTTACGATAAAAATTTTGGTCTTAAAAATTTGCTCAAAATTAGGTTTTAGTGACAGAAACGTTTTTTTTGTCCTAATCATCATTTGTCCGAATGATAACTTACCCGAACTTAATATCACATAATATGCCATAAAATTGAAATCCTTAAATATAATATGCCCTAAATCCGTTTGTCATAAATATTACAATCAATAATTACAACAGACTTACAACTGTTTTCAATAAAAGTTATGTCTTAAATTCAAATTATTTAAGGTTTATTTAGAATAATAATTGTCTTAGAACAAAGTATTACAAAGCTTTTCAAGGGGTGTAATTTTCACTTGGGTCACCTTGGACCTGGCAGCAGATGATGTACCAATATATTTTGAGTACCTAATGGGAAAACACTGTTTTAGATGAAGGTAAAATAATAGCAGAACGGTTCAGTGAAAATTATATACTCGGTACTTGCAGTTCAACGCCTAAATACGATCCAACATTTTTGAGCACAAGAGAACTAATAAATGAAGGTATACCTCGAACACAAAATTGCGCAGAAGCATGGCACAATGGAATCAATCTTCTCGTGAATAAGCCTAAATCAGGCTTCTATCATTTATCAAATTATTTAATGATCAAGTTAAAATATTCAATATGAGAAATTGAAAAAAAATTTAACGGCGTTCCCATTCCAAACAAAAATAAAAACACTAACACTAAGAATTAATAACATTTAAAAAAAATCAATCGGAATAAAATGTGTTTTTATTTTAAGGCAATCGCTGCTAATATCAAATTAGCTTAGAATTCGCCTACAAATTAAAATTTGTCATTATATTTACGACTAAATTATAAAATAATTTTTGTATCTACGTTTAAGTATCTTTATTTTATATTTAAAAAATATCTGATTTCGCATTATCATTTTTTATATAAATAAATACATAAATACATACATGTACTCAATAAAGCAGTTTATTGTGAACATGTGGTTTTTATTTCCCCGTATGGAGCATGCAAACAAGCATATACCATGCATGCAGCATGCTTGCTTGCATGCTTGGAGACGTTACATTTTTTATCAATTTCTGATATTGAATATTTTAACTCAATCATACGATAATTTGACAAATGATAGAAGCCTGGTTTAGGCTTATTTACGAGAAGATTTATTCTATTACGCCAAGCTTCTGCACAATTTTCATTAATTCTCAATGTCTGAAATCCGCGATTTTGAATTTGTCGATAGATTATTGGACCCAAGTAAAAATGACACTGCTTGATTGCAATGTTAACAAAAACATTTTTTAAGCTTGCTTGTTAGCAAGCAAGCATGCAGCATGCAAGCAATCACGCAGCATGCAGCATGCAAACAATCACGCAGCATGCAGCATGCAAACAATCACGCAGCTCGCAAGCAAGCAAGCATGCAGTAAGCAAGCAAGCTAGCATGCAGCATGCAAGCAAGCATGCAGCATGCAACATCCAGCAGTCATATTTTCTGTCACGGCTCCGGTGCTACGGGTCTCCGGCGGCGGTCCCACGCGAGTTTATCGTTGCAGATGTGTTTAACGCAGTGTTAAAACCACCTGCTCCTCAACTCGCGGGCTGCCTCGCCCCTAAATTACACTCTAGGGGTAGAGCAGACAAGACTGCGTTGAGTCGGATTTACAGCGACTCGTTTCTGTCACTAAAACCTAATTTTTAGCAAATTTTTAAGACCAAAAATTTTATCGGAAATGAACATTCGGATTAATAAACATTATATTATAACACAATACTTAGTGTGCGGCCAGATTGGGAGCGCGGTGCGGGGTGCGGGGTGCGGTGCGGCTGCGGCAACGCGCGTCGTTTGCCTGGCCAGACTGATAAATAAATAAAAATAAAATAAATCGCCGGGGAGCACCACGTAGCCGTAGCGTTCGTGTTCTATGCGCGCCTCAAAGAGATGTCAGCAACAGGGAAGAGGTCCGCAAGGGCCGATGCCTGCCAGGGCTGCGGGTTGTTCGAAAGAGTTACCGCGGCCCTGGAACACAAAAGGCAAAGAAGGAACATGGATGGGTCAGTAGTAGTCAGTAAAAGCCAGAGCGGGAGGGGTCATTAATGATTAGTCATCCGAAAAAAAAGGGGGCTTTTTGTACGAACATTTTGGCATATTGAACCATTTGAAGGAAGCCCAACAAAAGGTAACTACTGTAAATCGTTGAGGAATTCCCTCGACTGTCTATGGTCTCCATCATCAGACCAATGGCACTTAATGCAACTAAAGGCACTTATAACCCATATGGGTGCAAAGTTCTCATCAATAGAAATGAATTAAGTAAATCCAAACCGCTTTATTATATAATAATTAATTATTAAAAGGATTAAACTCTTTTGTAAAATGTAACCACAAATTATTGTTCTATATGTTATTTCCTCTAGTAAAGTCCACTAGTAAGCTTGGTGTTAAGCCTGGCCTCCCTGCGAACGTTGATGGCTGAAATGACCCAGAGGATATAGCTAATTAATTCATAGAGCATTTTAAAGTACGCTCTCCTCTGGGTCCTTCAACCACAATGCTAGATGGTGGAGCTACCGTGCCGGGCGATGAACCTTTACTTAAATTTACAGCGAAGCAACTTAAAAAAGTGATAAATAGTATGCGTAGAGGTAAATCTCCAGGCCACGATGGGCTCAGTATTGAGCACTTAAAATATGCTGGCGTACATGTACCGAGGGTCCTGTCCTTGTTCTTCAATATGTGCATTAGTCATTCATACTTACCGGATGATTTGATGAAAACTATAGTGGTGCCCATAGTGAATAACAGGACAGGAGACATATCGGACAAGGAAAATTATCGCCCGATCTCTCTCGCGACAACTGTAGCAAAACTGTTGGATAATGTGCTTGAGTCTTGTCTGGATAAGTACATAAACATACATGACGCACAGTTCGGGTTTAGACCTGGACTGTCAACTGAAAGCGCGATTCTGGCTCTTAAGCACACTGTCCAATGCTACACTGAACGGAAGACTCCGGTGTATGCCTGTTTTTTTGGATCTCTCCAAAGCCTTCGATCACGTTTCGTATGAAGTGCTTTGGAGAAAGATGGAGGACAGGGGTATACCAGCGGAACTATTGAAAATATTTCGATTTTTACACTGGTACTCGAATCAGACTAATTATGTTAGGTGGTCAAACTGTCTCTCAGAATCATATGGGTTGGAGTGCGGAGTGAGACAGGGGGGGTTGTCCTCTCCTAAGCTTTTTAACCTATATGTACCTGTATGTATGACCTCATAGTCGAGCTCAGCGGCATGCGTGTGGGTTGCCGGGTGTGTTTGTGTGAACAACATCAGCTACGCGGATGATATGGTGTTGCTGGGCCCGACTGCGAGGTCTATCAGGGAAATGTTGAAGGTTTGTGAAAAATACGCGGCAACACATGGTCTTATTTATAATGTTAGAAAAACGAGAAAAAAGAGTTCAATGACTTTGGGACCGGAAGCAAGTGCCCAGACACCATTCCTTCAATTACCTTGAACGGCGCTAATATAAAGCAGGTGACCAAGTTTAAATATCTGGGCCATATACTTGTCGAAGACCATAAGGACGATGATGACGTGGAGAGGGAGCGCAGGGCGTTGGCGGTCCGCGGGAACATGTTGGCACGCAGATTTTTTCGTTGTACCGATCAAGTCTAAATAACCTTGTTTAAAGCGTACTGTCAAGCCCTGTACACAGGAAGTCTGTGGTTCAGCTGTTCGCGGGGGACGCTAGATGCCTGGCGCGTCCAATATAACAATGTTTTCAGGATGATGTTGAGACTCCCTCGTTTCTGTAGTGCCTCAGGGATGTTTGTCCAATCGCGTACAGATGGTTTCCATGCCATCATCAGGAAAAAAGTGGCATCGCTTGTGAGGAGGATTCGGGGGAGTAGCAATAGCATCCTGAAAGTCGTGGCCGAGGACCCGTGAGCTCCTGTACTGAGGCATCTCATGCGGAATCATTGTCCGCATGAAATGCCTCTTAAGTACATGAATCAATAACCGGCCTTTAATAATTATGCTTTTCTTTGTTATTTCTTGAATTTGTTACTTACCTACTAATCTTATTGTATAAGTATTATGTGTGTACTAACAAAAATGGTTCCTATGTTGTTCCGAATAAAAACAATTCATTATTATTTACTTTACTTAGATGTTTTTTTTGGAAGTAAAACTTTCATATTCTTCAAGAAAAATAAGGAAAACATAAAAAAATATTCGAATTAAGCTCCTGTTCGAATTTTTTTTTAACGAGTGAATCACTATTTGTTTGTTTACTGTTGAATCAAAGTTATCTATATATATATTTATAGACTACCTGCCCTTAAGCCAGATTATTAGTACCTATATTATTTTGTAGAACATGTTAGTAATATACTACGACTTCACGTTCCCATTGAATGTTCCCGATAATGCCAAAAGAGTACGCTCTCACGTGAGCGAAGCCGCGGGCACAGCTAGTTAATTATGAATTCTAATATTATCAGCGGGCCTAAAATGTCCACTTTAGCAGAATCATAATATGAATCACGTTAAATATTTTATATTCTAAATATGATTCATATTATGATTCTGCTAAAGCGGCCATTTTAGATCTCTGATCTGCCGGACGTCCCGCGATGGCCAATTTTTTTTGTAATTTTTGTTTGTGTTGTAGTAGAGTATTAAAGAAAAATCGATCATTTTTTAATGCTGATGACTTTCCCATTATAATTTGTAACGTTACTCACGCATAAAAACTATAATTATTATCAATCAATATCTGTCATCAACTCTAGTTACGCTTCAAGATTTTGTCCCATAGGCATACGCTGTGGGACAAAATCTTGTGAAGCATCACGTCTGAGATATATTATTATACTAGCTATGGATATGGAGCGTTTACTCTTCGATTGTAGCCGGTGCGCGAGTAGCGTGGCGTCAGGAGTACGTGTGGAGCCACGCGGGCTGGCGCCTGCGCGCGTGCCACCGCGCCGCCCACACGCTGCTGCACGCCGCGCTGTCGCCTCCCGACTTGCTGGCGCTGGCTGGCGCCGACGCCAGCCTGGCCGTGTGGCGGCGCGAGGCACGCGGCGCGTGGTGCGAGGCGGGACGCGCCTGCCTGCGCGCGCGCGGCTGGGGCGCAGTGGCGCGCGCGCAGTGGGCCGGCCGCAAGCGTCTGCTGCTGGCGGGGCCGCTCGCGCTCGCTGACGACTGGGAGCTGATCGTGCTGCATGTTGAAGGTCTGAGGGAAACGTTTGGACCCTTGTTTTGGCGCATTCGGGCCGTTCATTAGTTGAATGTCTCTCTCTATTACCTGGCAGAGGACGGGCGCTGCGGGTCGGTAGCGAGCCGAGTGCGGTGCAGTCCAGGCGCCGCGGGCTGCTGGGCCGATGCCGCTGGTGATGCGTTCCTTTCATTCGAGCTGCGCCGCCTCGGCTCTGGCCTGTACTGCACCACCGTGTGGCTCAACGCCGCCACGCAGGTAACTTGGTATTTTTGGTCCGGCCCGGGAGACGACGAATGTATCCATGTATATATGTGTGTGTGTGTGTGTGTGTGTGTATGTATGTATGTGTCCACGGATGTGATAGATGATCTTTAAATTACACAAGTTAACACTATTTTGATACCACAGCTGAAAAAGGTTAATCAAATGCTCAATCATTTTCATTTATTTATACAACACATACAGCTATCATCACAGGTTTAGGTACCTAATACAATAGAGTAGTAATATAGAATAGAATAGAATAGAATACTCTTTATTATGTACACCACCATAAAACCACCACCACCACCACCACCACCACCACCATATAAGTTACAATAGTTTATCAAGAATAGCATTAATATAAATGCGGCCCATGTGAATTCACTCAGTGTACAATTGAAGCAGTCAATCTGTTGTGACACCATATTGAGTGAATGCAGCGCGCGCGTCAGCGGCGGTGCTGCAGCATGTTGGTGCGAGCGGGCGGCACCCACAGCAGCGGCGGCCGCCTCCGTCGCCCCACGTAGGTACCCATCAGGTACACACAACCCAACCGTGCTTAGAACACCTGGGTTGTGTATTTTACCACGTATAATCTTAAATAAGTAAGTGGCGAGAGCTACTTCCCTTCTTACTTCTAGTTTATAATAGCCTACCATGCCCAGCACAAATAGAGTAGGATATAGCAGTGGATACCCTGGATATACACCATACAGCTTTAAGAGCCCTTCCGGCTCGCCTATCGTCAACGCGAGCTTGGTCGAAAAGCTTGTTCTTTCATCCAGAGCCACAGCGGTGGTATTCTTTCAACTCCCCTGTCTTACCTAGCCCCGAGCCCGCACTACTCGTCACCCGCGCACCTCATACCGCCTAACGCGAGGACATTGAACGCAAAATAGTGTTCGAAAATTTATAAAACTTGTTCCAGGAAATACGTATTTTTGAATAAGTCTTAGAAGTTGTTGAAATAAATATTTGTCATTTAGAATCTCCACTACATTTGCAAGGCTTCTATCAGGATGTTTTCTTTACTTTTACAATTTATGAGTACTTTATGAACGGTCAAAGTTGAGGCAAAATTTGTGCAAAACAGCAATTTTTGGAGGCTTATACTGAATTTGTTTCTACAAATTATTAATTTTTGCTTCGATAGAAACCTAGATATAGTGCACAAGATACCTATCAGTGCAAAAAAAAATTAAAGATATAGGTATGCGTAACAACGGCATAATCACGCACGAGCTTTTGTCAAAATTCTCGCGAAATGTATGGCGGGTTGGCCGCTCTTAAGTAAAGGAATCTCACAAACTTGTTCTTCTTTCTTTCTTCATGTGGCGACCATACGACAGCATTGCATTCCAAATGACTTTTTACAAGCGCTTCGTACAACGATCACAGAGCACTGATGTTCGTGAACTGGTTTCCTAGCCGTAAGACCAACCCTAAATTGCGGTATGCTTTTTTACAAACATCCGTGGTATGCTTACGGCGCCCAAGTCCTTAACCTCTGAAACACGTTGCAGTCGGACTCCATCCAAATGTCCAGGCAAATGTTCAGTGTTATCATTTTGATAACACTGAACATTTGGCCACATTTAAATACAACTTATTACTACGGCTCCACTCTACTACCCTATCAATGTCCTGCTGCAGTATATCGTGATCTGTCTCCTGCTTTATTTCAAGAACCAATTTCAAGTCATCCGCGGATAACAATGGTTTGGATTTATTGACCACTCCCGGCAGTTCGTTAGTTGTTAAAATTAAGAGAAAAGGCCCTAAATTACTGCCTTGACTGACTCCCGATCTCGTAAAATAGGGCTGAGAGAGCTGCCCACTGCAGTCGACGTACTGACAACGGTCTCGTAAATAGCAGGCGAAAAATGACAAAGTGTGAGGTGTGCAGCCTACATCAGACAAAAAAAATACTTTTTTTTCAATTACAATATTCATTTACCCATATTGGATGTAATGATTTTAGTCTAGATTATTTAATGGGTCCCGACTGTTGCAGTCAATATGTCCTGTTTCCTGAACTTGGTTTTTTCTTTTCAGTTTTTATTATTTAAAGATATTAGTTATTTTTTACGCAGTTGGGCTTTTTAATTTTTTAAATTTTTATTTTTTATTTTACACTTTTTAGTTAAGTACTTAGATATACTTTTTTAAAATCCTCATGATGAGCCCTTTATCGAGCCGTTCAGGCTGCAGAGCGTGCCAAACATTTGAATTTGGCGCGATAAATCCTCCATTTTGTTTTCTTTATTTTTATATACCCAGTGTCACTCTCACAGTAAATACGAATTTAGCGACACCTCTCAAGATAAAATCTATCGAGCCGTTCAGGCCACAGAGCGTGCCAAACAATTATACATACTCGGGTCATTCAATAAATACTTAGCCTACAAAAAGTAAACGAAAATTTTGGAAAAGTGGCAATTTATTTTTCAACATAGTCTCCTTTTAGTTCGATACACTTAGCCCAGCGATGCTCCAACTTTTTTAACCCGTCGGAAAAATATTTTTTGTCATACTCTGCAAAATAGGCCTCCGTGGCGGCGATGACCTCCTCATTCGATCCATATCTATTCCCGGCGAGTGATTTTTTCAGATTAGGAAACAGAATGAAGTCACAAGGGGCCAAATCTGGAGAATACGGTGGATGGGGCAGCAATTCGTAGCGTAATTCGACCAATTTGGCCATGGCAGCGGCAGACGTGTGAACCGGTGCGTTGTCGTGGTGAAACAGCACTTTTTTCTTCGCCAGATGGGGTCGTTTTTTCTTTAATTCGGCGTCGAATCGGCCCAATAAATCGGCATAGTAAAGCCCTGTAATTGTTTTACCCTTCTCGAGGTAATCGATGTAGATCACACCTTGTGAATCCCAGAAAACGGTGGCCATAACTTTTCCGGCCGATTTTACAGTTTTCGCCTTCTTTGGAGCACGTTCCCCGGTCTGGATCCATTGTTTTGATTGCTCCTTGGTCTCTGGTGTGTACCAGTGGATCCAGGTTTCATCGACAGTCACAAAACGACGCAAAAACTCCGCTGGATTCCGCTTAAACAGCGCCAAACACGTCTCCGATGTGGTCTCACGGTTGCGCTTGTTTTCTGGTGTGAGTAAACGCGGCACCCATCGCGCCGACAGCTTTCTCATGCCGAGTTCCTCGTGAAGAATATGATGCACTGTTCCTTCTGAAATGCCTACAGTCTCAGCTAGCTCCCGAACCTTCAATCGGCGATCTGCTAATACGAAATCATGGATTTTTTTAATGTTTTCCTCCGTAGCAGCTGTTTTCGGTGCACCTGGACGTGGTTCATCAAAAACCGACCGACCGACCGATCGATCGACCGATT
The DNA here is from genome assembly GCA_941918905.2 of Xestia sexstrigata. Taxonomy (NCBI): domain Eukaryota; kingdom Metazoa; phylum Arthropoda; class Insecta; order Lepidoptera; family Noctuidae; genus Xestia; species Xestia sexstrigata. The sequence continues at coordinate 238,701 of OW799204.2, forward strand.
CTTGACGGTGGCCATCGATGGAGAAGAGTCACCGTACACAGCATCCAAGCGCTTTTTGATTTCGATGCGCGTTCTCCCTTCCAAAAATAGGAATCGAATCACCGAACGATATTGCTCTTTTTCCATTTTTGTAAAACCGATCGACACGTTCGCTTCAATAAGTTGTCAAATTAAAACAAATGAAGGGATTGGAATGAAAATTTGAAAAAAGAATGTGCTACACTGTGGTAAAACTCTACTCGTACATACATACTCTCGAAAAACATAACCCTTCTTCTGGCGCATTTGGGTAAAAACAAAGTCGTACGTCAATCAATTTTTACGTTTTATATCGCTATTTTATCGTGATTTTTTGGTTTGAATAAAGCGTAATTACATTAAACAAATTATGTAAAAATAAACTATGATCTTTTACTAAACTAATCCCAAAGTTTTATTAAAATCAATTCATTTAATCAGACATAATATAATTCTTAACATCACTCTACAATAAATTACGACGCATAGGCGAGCACCGATTAGTACGGCCCGAGCGCCCGTCGACGTAGGACCTGTGCTATTTTTTCCGCGTCCCGATTTTCGAGCGTATCTATCGTAAACGCATTGTTATACTACGACTACAACATTTTGAACCGCTTTGTATTATTTTTCATTGGGTTAGAATTTCGTTTATTATCAAGTATTATTTTAGTAGTTTGTAGAATATTTGTTTAAATATTTTTGTTTTATTAGTTTTAGCGATGGGGCGTAAGGGTTGTATTATCATTGTGTCAATAAAAGGAAATAATAAAAATTCTGCAAAAGCTGAAAGCAACAGAAGCGAGATGGATATTATTTTTATTTGCAATTCATATACACAATTATCGATCACGTTAGTTGAATGCTCCAAAAATGACTTTTTTAAGGTCAAAGTAATTCCTGCACCTTTATGAACTTTATGAACTGGTTGTATTGATAAATTTGATGATTATAATTCTGTAACTACATACGTCTTACAGCCGCGAATAATATTCTAATCAACATACAACCTAGCACTCACTTTTTTTTTTTGATTTTCGAAAATTCGCTTGCTACTAGGTATTGGGCATCGAACCCAGGATGAATCGACTAAAGTTCGAAAAAATAATATTCTGTATCTTTTTGACATCAATCAATATGGATCAAATCTCTCTAAGAAACATGATAAATTAAATGAAAGGAAAATCATGAATAAAAGTGTCAATCTTATTGAATTTATAACTGGTCTTTATATTTCATGGTTTTCCCTTTATTTAATTTATCATGTTTCTTAGAGAGATTGTCCCTATCGATTGATGTAAAAAAGTACACGATGTTATTTTTTTGAACTTTAGTCGGTTCGATTCCCGAATGTGGCAAGCGAATTTTCGAAAATCTGTGATTACAGATTATTTTCTTTTTAAAAATTTTATAATGTTTCCTTTGAGTAAAATTTGCTATCTCCAGTAGTTAGAGTACTATTCCTCCAGGTAGCATTGAACAATTCCACCCTGTATGTATAACTAGCTGACGTCGCGCGGTTTCACCCACGTAGTTCCCGTTCCCGTGGCAGTATGGGGATTTGGAGGCATTTATTGTGAGGTCTCCTCACAATAAATGCCTCCAAATCCCCATATGGTTTAGCCAGGCTGCTATGTTCGCAAGGCCACGCTCGGCCAACCTACGAGCATTATCCCAAGTCTTAGCAGTGAAGACAATGGCAGTATCGTCGGCGTATGAGAAAATGTGTCCGCCATCAATCTTCATGTTGCAGAGATTATTAATGTAGATGAGTGTTATGTGGGTACCTATTTATGAGTCACAAATAGAGAAGTAGGGTAGACTTAAGAACCACTTGGAGATCAAGGACTGCTGCGCCAGAATATATGAGCTTGTGGTTATCGGTTGCATTATTCCTAAGCCCCCACCTTCGTTCATAACAGTTGGCGACGAGGACAAATTACAAGTTACGCGTAGGTACCTATATAATCGTAAAATGGCAAAAGTATCGGTCGGCACATTAACAGTGTTTAACCATGAACATCAAGAATGGCAATTGTATAAAGAACGACTCGAACAGTGGTTTCTTGCAAACGAAATTGGGGTAGATGTGGATAAAGCCGGTTGTAAACGTCGAGCTATTCTGCTCAGCAACTGCTCGGAATCAAGTTATAAATTGATTCGTGATCTAGCTTTACCCCGGCAGGTCGGTACCTTGAGCTTTGATGAAGTAGTAGCTTTATTGGATGGTCATTTCAAGCTGAAAAAGTGCACGTTCGCGGAAAGATATAAGTTCCACAGTGCCACGCAATATGTCGGCGAAGGATTGCCAGAGTGGGCGGCACGAGTAGGTACGTGGTTTAGCAATACACTGCGGGTTCGTGGCGTTGAGTCTTGATGAACAGCTTCGCGACCGTTTTGTGCTGAGGATGGCACCCGGCCCTGAGAGAGATAAATTATTTTCGAAACTTGACCGTCTTGTAAGTTTAGGTGTGCTTGTACCAGTTAAATACGCGGAGTATGCAAGTCCAATAGTGCCAGTTTCAAAGCGAGATGGCTCTATACGTCTCTGTGCTGACTACTCTGTGACTATCAATAAACAGTTACTTGTAGATAAATACCCATTACCTAGGTATGACGAGCTGTTTACTAAGCTACATGGCGGTAAGTTTTTCAGCAAATTAGACCTTTCGCATGCATACAATCAGTTATGTCTAAACGAGAAGTCACAAATGCTTACTTGCATAAACACACATAAAGGGTTATATAAGTTCACCCGCTTAGTGTTCGGTCTGACTAGTGCACCAGCCATTTTTCAGCGAAACATGGAAGCGCTCAGGATTAGATGGTACTCTTTTATTTCTTGATGATATTTTAGTGTGCGGGCTGGACAAAGATCAGATGATGAGTAGGTTGAATGAAGTTTTCCGTAGGTTACAGGAAGCAGGTTTAGTTTTAAACATAGAAAAATGCAGTTTCTTTCAAGAGTCCGTATCCTACCTGGGGTTTGTCATTGACCGTAATGGTATACACAAATCCCCGGAGAAAATTAAAGCCATTCTGCAAAGTCGAATACCTACCAACTCATCAGAATTAAAATCATTTTTAGGCATGGTCAACTATTAAGTACCGAATTTTTTTTTAAATCGCTTAATTGATTTTAAGTCCACTACATGATTTGCTAAAAAACATGAGCCCTGGTTATGGACTAAGAAACATGACGAAGCAGTATCGTTCATTATACGCGAATTAGTTTCGGATACCACCTTAGCACATTTTAATCCGGATGCTTTGTTAATTGTAACGGTTGATGCATCACCAAGCGGGGTAGGCGCCGTGTTATCGCAGGTTGAGGGTGGAATAGAAAAACCTATCTCGTATATTTCGCGTTCACTTAATACAGCAGAAAAACGTTACAGCCAAATTCAAAAAGAGGCTACTGCTATAATATTTGGAATCAGGAAATTCGACCAATACTTGTATGGGTGAAACGAGCCATTTATTTTAAGAACTGACCATAAACCTCTCGTTTCAATCTTTAATCCAGGCAAGGGCATTCCCGAGATATCAGCAAATCGTTTACAGCGTTATGCAATTTTTCTCCGCATACAATTATACAATAGAATACGTAAGCAGTGCTCGTAATTGTGCAGATTTTCTAAGTAGGTCGGTAGCGGAGAATGTAAAAACGGCCGTCACCCACCCGCCACGTGATGAGTCATTAGTAGATAATTCTAGTTATGTTCGTTTTGTTTACGAAGGTGAAAGATTTTTTCACTGACGGATGTCAGGGAACAGGTATAGACTATTTGTCAAATAGTTGGCCAAATAAAATCAAAGAACCATTAATTAAGGATTATTATAGCCACCGGTTGGAATTATCAGTAGAAAATGGTTGCCTAATGAGGGGTCACAGATTGATAATTCCTACAGGTCTACGATACAAAGTATTAAACGAGTTACACTTAGGTCACTTAGGAATCACAAAAGTGAAAGAAGAGGCAATAGATTTTGGTGGCCGGGTATGTCTGTCGCTATTGAGCAGCACATCGGCGCGTGCGCCGTGTGTGGGTCGCAGCGCGCCTCGCCCCCGCGCACCCCCTCACTCCTTGGCCTTTCCCTGCGCAGCCAAGGCATCGTGTTCATATAGATTTTTTAGGTCCGATTAACGGCAAAACATTTTTAATTATAGTGGACGCGTATTCAAAATGGGTGGAATGTTTTGATGTTTCATCAGGTGGAACTTCGCGAGTAGTAATAGAAAAGCTCTGCGAAGTAATATCACGATTTGGCTTATTCCATACAATTTGCTCAGACAACGGCACTTCTTTTTGTTCACATGAATTTAAACAATTTTGTACCCGAAACAATATTACCTACTCATTTAACTTCACCAACTTATAATCCATCTAGCAACGGACAAGCGGAGAGTTACGTAAAGATTATTAAAAAATCATATTTGTTATCGGGTACCTACATGTTTAAAGGATTTAAATATTAAAATATCAGAATTCTTGCTCAATTATAGGAATTCCAAACATTCGACCACAAACAGATCTCCCGCGGAAGTTTTGTTCGGTCATAAGTTGAGATGTTGGTTAGATCTCCTGTCACAGACCACCACGACGCCATCCAACGCAGCACTCGACGCACTTGTTAAAGTCAAACAGTGTTCGCAGATTGACAATTACCGTGGTAACCGTAAAGTTTTGTTCAGTGTGGGTGACCAAGTCTTAGTGAAACTTTATAATCAACAAAAACATTATTGGTCAAGCGGCAAGATTATTAATAAAATTGGCAAAACAATGTACTTAGTAAAATTGAGTGAATCGAATCAAACAGTGAAAAGACACGCTAATCAGTTGCTCAAATTAAGAGGGAGGGAAGATGGGCCATGCGAAGAGATCATTCCAGCATTTATAATGCCATCACAACCGACTAGCTCCGGGCAGCTGTCGACCGAAGTGTCTGTTGAAGAACTTCAAGGCGACCATTCCGCTGAAAGGGAACAGATTCCAGCAGCTCCCTCCGTAGAACTTGACCCCGACACTAGGTCGAAACGTAACAGAACTATAATAGATTATAAGAGGTTTTTCTAATTAAAGGTGGAGGGATGTTATGTGGGTACCTATTTATGAGTCACAAATAGAGAAGTAGGGTAGACTTAAGAACCACTTGGAGATCAAGGACTGCTGCGCCAGAATATATGAGCTTGTGGTTATCGGTTGCATTATTCCTAAGCCCCCACCTTCGTTCATAACAGTTGGCGACGAGGACAAATTACAAGTTACGCGTAGGTACCTATATAATCGTAAAATGGCAAAAGTATCGGTCGGCACATTAACAGTGTTTAACCATGAACATCAAGAATGGCAATTGTATAAAGAACGACTCGAACAGTGGTTTCTTGCAAACGAAATTGGGGTAGATGTGGATAAAGCCGGTTGTAAACGTCGAGCTATTCTGCTCAGCAACTGCTCGGAATCAAGTTATAAATTGATTCGTGATCTAGCTTTACCCCGGCAGGTCGGTACCTTGAGCTTTGATGAAGTAGTAGCTTTATTGGATGGTCATTTCAAGCTGAAAAAGTGCACGTTCGCGGAAAGATATAAGTTCCACAGTGCCACGCAATATGTCGGCGAAGGATTGCCAGAGTGGGCGGCACGAGTAGGTACGTGGTTTAGCAATACACTGCGTTCGTGGCTTGTCGTTATCGGTTGCATTATTCCTAAACCTTGGTTCATAACAATGAGGAATAAGCTCGGCCCAAGAACACTGCCCTGGGGGACTCCGAAAGTGACGGTTGACTCGGAACTGGTGTACATCGCAATTTTAACCGTTTGTTTGCGATTGTTGAGGTAGGATTTAAAAAGATCAAGAGCTGTAAAAGTAAGGGGACAGAAACTGTCAAACGCCTTTTTGAGGTCAAGAAAAACAGCTAGACACTTGGCTCCACCATCTACACCGTCTACCAGCGCAGAAGTTAGTGACAAAACTGCATCCTCAGTAGACTTTCCCTGTCTAAACCCAAACTGAGAAGGCGACAGTATTTCATATTTCGATAGGAATTTAATTAGGCGTGAGTTAATAAGTCTTAAGGATTTTTGAAATTGACGGTAGGACCGATATTGGTCTATAGTTCGACGGGTCAGACTTATCACCAGACTTATACACAAGCGTTATGAGGGCTACTTTCAAAGCATCCGGGAAAAGTCCCTGCTTGAAGCATATGCTAATTAAGTGTATAGAGTGAGGCCATTGGTACACTAGTCGTGTGTAGTTGGCAACCCCGGTAGTTGTTTCCCCAGCCGCCGATAGAGTGCGCGGCTGTGATACTCACGCGCGGATGCGCGCGCATTTTAGTTCAGTGCTCTAAGAGACACGCTGCGCGGTGTCACGATATTTCCCGCGCTTGCGCTACTTATGTGTGTGACTGTATTGTTCGGCTAGCATTAGCCTGGTTTCATGTACTGTGACTATTTTACATAATAAACGATTTATGAACCAGACATGCAGTGTTTCAGACCACCCCAATAGCCTACCCAACGCTATAAGTGGGTAATGACTGGTACAATTTGTTCGTGTGCCGATTTTAGAAAGTTGACTTGTATTTTGTCCCAACCGGGGGCGCTATCCGATTTCAAGCTCAGAGTGGCTCGAACTTCTTCGGGGTCAGTGTCGAGAAGTACAAAAGATGTGGCCAAAGGACTGTCTGCCGGAAATGAGTCAGGGTTGATATTATTCCCTGCTGAGGACTGAGAAGCCGTGATGTTTTCAGCAAGAAGTTTGCCTATGTTCCAGAAGTAGTCATTAACCTTGTTAACAGAGTTTTGTGGGGTAGTGGGTATATCTAGCAGTTTTAGTTGTTTTTTTTGGTTTACGCGGGTGATGTTGTTAATGATAGCCCATGTTTTTTTTAGGATATTTGTGCGCTTTAGAAAGTTGATCTCTGTCATGTTTACGTTTTTGTTTTCGAATAATGGTACAACAGTAATTACGATACCTTTTGTAGGTGATTTTTAGCACCTCGTTGTATGGGTCAAGCCTAAGTCTCTTTTGCATTCGATTTCTATTATACACTATACAGCGCAACAAGCCAATTGTCATCCATGGTTTTAAGATTCTATTTTTCAAAGGTATATTCATAGTAATTGTACTGAGTGTGACACAATTTTGTAGTATTTCGATTAGGTTATTAGTAAGGGTGTTAGGGTTGTCTAGTTTTAATAGGTCCGATAGGTTACTGTCTTTGAGTAGCTCAAGCGCCTTCTCCGAATTAAAAGCTGTTTTTGTTTTTGGGCATCGTACGTTACTATGGTTTGAGATTTTTAAGAAAGTCAGTAATGGTCAGTAATGGTCGTGTGAATAACTGCAATGGTTGCAGTTTGGTTACCAGGTTTGAGTTTTATAATAAAGTGGTCAAGACAGGCTTTGTCTCTCGTGGGAAGCGAGTGACCAGGGAGTAGACCATGCATTGCTAACATATTGAGATAGTTAAGTCTGTCTGTACGTTCGGTTGACTGCTCATTTTCATTGTATATTAGATTAATATTTATGTCTCCAGTGATTATTATGCTTTTAGTTGATGCGAGGGTAGTTAGGTGATTGCTTAAGGAGTGAATAAATTGGTCTGCGTTCGCTGTTGAAGGGGATCGATAAATTGCAATAACTATAATGTCAGGCGTAACATGAATCTCTAAGCAAGACGCATGAGCTAACTTTACTTCTCTTGTTTTGTTTTTGTGTGTGCTTTTAATATAGGCGACTACACCGTTAGCCTTATTCAGATGGTTTGTAGTTTGGAACGAGTTATAGTTAGTTATTTGAGGTATTGGTTTATTTGAGTTCAACCTACATTCGGTTAGGATTACCAAATCAATATCCGTTCCAAGATTGAGTAAATTTAATTGAAGGTCATCTAAATCTAATATTCTGCGAAACAATGGCGAAGCCGGAAGAGTTAGGCGCTATATGCTTAGTAAAGTCAGCAATATAACAATGAAACACTTGTGCCATCTCGGAATTGTCGATGTCATTCAAAGTGAGTAGAGTATATCCATTTAGATAAGTTTTATAAACGAAGGATAACGTAATTATATTCGTGTGTGGGTGAGGGTGGATATGTGTGTCTGTGAGTGTGTAGAGGTATCATGTGTGGTTTGTAAGTTTGTGAATTTGGTATCCGGATTGAATGTAGATTTGAGTGATGAAGAATGAGTGTTAGGGCGCGATTGGTAAACAAAAAATAACTTATTACTTAAATTAGTGTTTAGCTTAATTATAATTAATTTTAAGAGTTTCAAAAGCCGATGAAAATTTAATAAATAGGTGAAATATAGTAACAAAATAAAGTAACTACTGTAGGTTGCTTGTAAGATGAAAACTAGTCATTTAAGCTGTAAAAGGTGATGTACCTGTGACTCACAATTTATGACAATAGTAGGAGAATCATGATCCTTCTTAATGTATACCTTCCTGTAGGCTGTCCAGCAGTATTTATATTCCTTAGATTTTGCCAGGTCACGCACAAGAAAGTGTAGTCGAGCTCCTCTTGTAGTTAACTGTTCCGAGATGTATATTGGCGTATTCTCATCTGTCTTATATCCGAGATGTTTCGCACATAATTTTCCATTTTGTTTCCTATTAAAAGTTTTAGGCGACTTCAAGAGGTCTGATTTAAGAATAGTCGACTTTAGCTCAACTATAATAGGGCTATTTTTTGTGCTAGTTCGTTTGTTTTTTACTCGATATATGTCACTTATATCCGGTTTTGTGATATTACAGCCTACTACATTAGATAAACATAATGTCATTATTATCAGATCTTTTTTCGTTAGCTATTTATGGGACGTTTTTGATCTCGAAATTCGCCTTTCTGCTACCTCTTTGCAGGTCTTCTATTTTGTCCTCTAAAATTGTGATGCAGTTTCTATCAATTTTAGATTGTTCTTCGAGATGCTCAATTTTGGACTTAAGTTCTTCATTTTGTGCGGCCAGAAAAGCCATGGAGGATTCTATATTGCTGTTTGTGGTTTTGATTTCCATCAGAGTCTGGTAGATCTTCTTAATCTCTCCTTGTGGTGACATTAAAGATGATATCAGTTCTTAGACTTCCTCGTTGAAAGCGCGGAAGTCAGAGTCGTTATAAAGATTCTCTACCGACCTCTTGTGGCGTCGAGAATGAGATACGAAGTTAGGAGGGTTGCATTGTTCGAGTTGATCGGAAATGTTTGATTCGGAAAGGGATTTGCCACTCATTTCCTCCATTCCGAGTACCAGGAGATAATAAATCAGAGAAGATATGCTACAGCCGGTTAGCAGTTATGTGCTGTCTGGTGACTGGCTCAGTTATTTGTAACGAACTGCACAATTTTGATTAAGTAAAATCGGCTAATGTACCAGGAGAAGATAAATGTAAGGAGGTACTGCGTGAACTGACGCCCGCAGAGGTAGAGTATTGTAGCAGTGTGATGTGCAGATTTGTTTTCGCACCCAGTGATGGTCCACTCCACACGGTAGGCTGTCCTTGACGGTCCAATGACGCGCAGGTAGGTGGGGCTTTACGCTTCTTAAGGGCGTTGCTGTGCGCGTGGGCAGGTAAATGAGTAATTCGTACCTTTAGATTGGCCAACTTGCTTCGATGTAGGTACTAGGGAGGAGCAGCGAGGAAGTCGGTGTGTGTAACAGCTCGTAGGTCGAACTGTGACTCTTCCGGTTTATGCACTCCTATTTTTATGCGCGATTTAACTGAGTTGAATTTAAATTAATTTATTAAATAAATAAATAAATACGGGTTAAGTACCTACACGTCTACACCAGTTGGCGGTCCAGGTTGAGAGGATAAGATACAAATACAGGAATATGATTGCGATATCGAATACAAATCGGGTAGTAAAATGACGCATTTTCATTTCATTTTTCATTTCATTTCATTTTAATATTAAGAATGGTCGTGTTTACCGCATAGTCGAAAATGGTCTTCGATGGGCCGTCCCAAAAGCAGTTCGTTGGCAGATTCTTAAGAAAAACCACGACGATATTGATAATTTTGGATTCGATAAAACATTAGCCCGGATTAGAGACTCATTTTGGTTCCCGAAGCTGCGACGTTTCGTAAAAAAGTATGTTGCCGCTTGCCTTGAGTGCGCGCATCACAAAGTACCTGATGGTCCCCGTGAAGGTGAACTTCATCCTATTCTAAAAGTAGAAAAACCGTTTCATACGATAGGTACATACGGACCACTTAGGACCGTTTGTACGTAGTAAACGCGGCAATAGGGTATATGCATGTATTTATTTAATATTTTTAATTCGATTACTTTGATGTGAGTACTTAAGGTGGTAGCTTCAACGCGCTTTCCCATACATTCTTTTTTATATAAATTCTCGATACTTATATGCTTTTTGTAAAAGTAATGAAACAACTTGATGTTATTACGAATTAGTGTTGTCGCAAACCCCTTCAAACATAAAGAAATAACAAGGATTGTAGGATTTCCAGGGCCAAAAAAAAACGAAAAATCTTTGCAAGTGTGCGTGCTTGGAGTCACGCCATCTATCGGATTTTCAAAGAACAATCGAACCTCTTGCTTAACAAAACTCGAAATAATTATCTGCTGATTACTAGATGGCGTGGCGTTGTCATTGTAAGGTAGTCAAGTAAGTGCGTGCGGGAGTTTTGACTCGCGAATAATTTACATTTCGTTCGTCTAACAAGTAGGTAGGTAGGTACTGCTGCAGCGGTTTTGTTTGGGTGAATCAGATTTATCATTTTATTATGAATGATTTAAAGTTAGAAAAACTCTTATTATGTCATGTTGTTCACCCAAACCAAAGTTTAAAAGTAGGTACCTATTAGGGATGAAATGTGTAGGTAATTCGGAGTTGGTTCTAATTTTATTGTGTGATAGCTAAAACTTATTAGTTATTAACAAGTAGGTATTCAGACATACCTATAAACTTTAGTTTTGTACGTGGACTTTTCGCGGTTTATGTAATAAACTAATACTTAATGTACTTACATTATATAAGTAACATTACATTCATTCATCACACTATTTATATTCATGAAGATAGGTACCTACTACCTGCTTACTTACTAAAACTTACGCGACGCAGTCAATGTCATGATGGGAGAAAAATAAGTGCCGTAACTATACCTACATAGTAATGAATAAAACCCCAATGAAAAACACAAACCTTACAGTCCGTTCAATCGATTTTGACTTCTATTGCGTTACCTTACGACCAACACGACGTATTGTAACCACGTTTTTGCTTTTAATGCCATTCTTATGTCTACGGAATAGAAGTCAAAATCGGTTGATCGGACTGTAAAAAGGCGAAGTTATGCGAACTAGAGCTGTTTGTGTTATTGTGTGTTACCTACCACGTTTGAAGAATTTGGATTCTTAGCAACTAGCCCTGACGGTAAATTTATTTCAATATTGGTCTACGCATGTGTAGAACCGGTGATACATGCGACACTAACAACGTAGACTTACAAGAAATAATTCTACATTACGTAAAAAATGAAAATGATGAAAATTTTCGGTTTTTTCTTCATGGGTGTCGTCTTCGTGGTTTTTGGGGTAGCTGATATTGAAAACTAGGTCAAAATTAATTTTAATTAAAAATTCATTCATTTAAAAGTCGTTTACCTATACCTAACTAAATCATAGTTTGCAGAAAACCTGCAAAAAAAAAAGAAATGTGTGCTGGGCCACATACTAGAAGTGAAACTTCAACGGGCAAGTGGAAAAACGAATCGAGTTCATTTGTTTTAATTTTTTTCAATAAACCGCTTTCTATTTGCAAGCCAATTCGAAATTTAAAAAATACCTTTGATATGTTACCTCCTTCGTTGCCCTTGCCATGTTTCATAGTAAAAGATCATTCCATTTTTAAATAACACGACAGATATGAGTTTACTATGTAATTTATTTGGCCGCTAAACACGACAGATATGTATTTTCAACCGACTTCCAAAAAGAGGAGGTTCTCAATTCGACTATATTTTTTTTTTGTGTTTGTTCGTTTGTGTTTCGACTGGGTAAACCGATTTTGATAATTCTTTTTTTATTTGAAAGCTGGTGGTTCCTATGTGGTCCCATTTTAATTTGGTGAACATCTGATGCTGTTCTTTGGAGATATACAATGGAACTCTTCAAAAATAGACGGCAAATCTGCCGTGATTGTTGGAATCGCTTGGATGTTTATTGTTTATACAACATCATGACGCAACATCACGCCTGTATGCTCTGAGGGGGTATGCAGATCTGTACAATACATCCAGATTTCGACAGTTAGGTATGTAAAGTTGGAGCGTTCGTGTTCCACGCGCGCCTCAAAGAGATGGCAAATATTTGTTTGGGAACAACTAAAAAAGAAAAATTAAAAACTTTTATGAAAAAATAAAACCGACTTAAAAAAATACAAAAAAGCGAAAAATAACTTTAGCTTTAGAAGTCGGTGACAAAAAAAACTAAATCAAACAAAGGTCACCGACTTCTGAAGCTAGTTATTCTTCGCTTTTTTGTGTTTTTTGAAGTCGGTTTTATTTTTTCATATTACCTTTGCCGGCCGCTGGTCGCATGTATCGGGCCAGTACAGCAATTTCGAAGAAGGTTGTCAAAATAATGCTCAAATTTCCAAGCATGTTTGAGGAAAAATCTTATTACCTAGTCATGTTGTTCACCCAAACCAAAGTTTGAAAGTAGGTATCTATAAAATAAACGCCCTTACTATAACTAATAATAATGAACACAATGAAAAACACAAACCATACAGTACTTTCAATTGATTTTGACTTCTATTGCGTTGCTCTACAAATAGGTTGCTGCTGCAGTAAACAGTTGGTATTGTAACCACGTTTTTGCTTTTAATGCCATTCTTATGCCTACGGAATAGAAGTCAAAATCGGTTGACCGGACTGTAACAAAGGCGAAGTGGCGAAGTTACGCGAACTAGAGCTATTTGTGTTATTGTTTGTGTTCCCACGTTAGGGTATTTTCCCTAAATTTAGGGATTTTTTGAAAGAATTGTAGATTTTGGCAGAATCTTAGAAAACCTATGCCAAAAATTAGCAGAATTAGATATTGACAAATTACCTGTGCTTCACTTGGGTATAATTATACTAAAATATTTGTGGACCTCGATGCGCGCTCCGCCTCCTCCACATCCTAACAGAATCAAAATCACAAAATCGATGGGCGCTATTGTACAGTGCTTCCTGAAATTAGTTTTTCACGACTTTCTGCTCTAAAAGATTTCAACGTAATGAAACAAAAAAAAAATATTACATGTTCTGGACAGTCATCGGTAAGTGATTTTACCTATGTATGCTGCAAACACGTATTTTATTGTGATTTAAAAACATTATTAGACTAGCAGAATCTGGGCAAGCAGCTGGCATAATGTTCTAATTAAATCTGGTCACACTGCAGTCTGTGGTCACGATCAGTCAAACTGACAACTACCAACCTTACCCTATGCTGACAACTCTGACGTTTGACTTGGACTTGTCGACACAAACAAAACGCTCCATTGCGCAACTCAATACCTACTTACAAAATTTGCTTTTTACTGGTTTTCAATTCAACTAATACAATTTTTAATATTTTGTTATAGGATCCATTTTCTCTTTATTTTTCAGGTACAAAAATATGTTTGCGTCAAAGACGAACAAAAAATCGTACAAGCGACATCAGTATTCGGGGCCACGGAAATCTAAGAAAAAAATACAAGCTGGTCTAACTCTACAAGGGCTACCGTGAGATAATCAGACTATAATAAGATAAACTATAATCAGTCTAAAAGAGTTGGCTCGCCATAAAATTCTCTTCGTTTGCCGCCATTTTTCTTATAAGATTTTTACTATCGGATTACAGCACCAACAGGGCGCAAGCATGGCGTAACGAGAAGCTGTAGATCATGGAACATGGTGAACTGGATCAAACTAGGCTGCCTTACTAGGGATAAGTATTGTTCTCTCAAGTGCTCTCAACCTCAACACTTTGTATTTTCTTTAAGTACCTACATAATTTATCTTCTATTATAGTGCACACACAACTCAAGATTCTCATCATCTGCCAAACCTTTCCACACCTCAAGATACGCCCAAAATAAAAACATATTCGCGGGGAATCCCAAAAGTTCGTTATGAAGCCACAGCCTGCAGCACTAGCTCTAGTGCAGTTGAATCGGTTATAGAGCCAGAAACTATTGATATCAATTGGCCACAACCCGACCCAAACGATAAAGCTTGTCAACTTACTGTGGAAAGAACTTCAAATGACAACTTATCTGGTTTGTCAGGGTACCGAATTGTTGACTTGAAACATGTCATCAAATGGGCATTTCAAATGGAAAAACATCATCAGTCGTGTGAATCATCTGTAATTGAGTATGTTCGTGAACATCAGAAAGGATTCCACAGTGTTTTAACATTTAAATGTAGCATGTGTAATAATTCTACATTATGTAAAAACGAAGTTTCATGCCTCTTCACTTGTAATCAAATGTTTGTTACAAACTTTTTCTTTGTTACAGGTATTATAATGAGGAAAATGCGGTTGTAGAGATAAAATGTTAAAAATTATGTTTCTATTTGTGTTTATTTGCTATTATTATTTTGATTCTAGGTCCAGGGTCAATTGCGAATCACCAAAATGAGTAAATGTTACTTCATTTGCTTCATATCTGTCACTCAACCTTTGACTGTTATAGAAGTCGACCGTGATGAGGAATTTATCAGTACTATGATGCCAAAACTGGTAACATTTTTCAAAACATGTGTACTAGGTACCTGAAATTGTTTTGAGAAGAGTCCGGAAGAATGCTAAATGTATTGACATCAAGGAATTAGAAGGTAATAAGAATAAAACTTTCTTGTTTACTAACATAATAACTTGATATCAAATACATTACAATACTTGGTTAGTCTAGTCCTAGTGGATGACTGCCTTTTTCTTGAGTCTCTGAGGTTTTGAGTTCAGTATACGATAGTCTAACAAAACCGTGTAAATTTATCTGTTCTAGCGCAAACTCGTGCTTCTACATCGGCTTCCAGCTGTTGATTTCAACATTATTCACCGAGATTCGGACAGAGAACTAGACAGAGAGCTTCAGCCAGAGAGCCCCTCAGCGGACCAGGTCATGACCTCTGACCCATATACCTATCAGCTGACCTAGATCGTTGACCCCCTGACCCTAGTACTCATCAGCTGACCAGGTCATGACCCCTGATCTTAGTACGAACCAGCTGGTCCATGGTCACCAACCTCTGAACCTCCACCCATGTACCCATGTGTAACCAGGTCATCGACCCCTACCTTATGTACTTGTCAGCTGGGCCGGGTCAACTATGTACTAATAAGTGTTCCAAGGCTTTGTATATGTATAAAGTAAAGATAAGAACTAAATAACCTTTCAAGCCAGTAGGAGTTTTTATTTGAAATCCCCAACAGTTTGTAAATATGTGAGCACCATGTACCTATCTATCACAGTCATAATTAATTTATGTCATTGCTTTATTTTTTATTCTTTTTACCTATTGTGGTACACTAATTTCATTATAAATGTGAGCACCAAGTATATTTTATGTACTTTTGTGACATGAACGAGCATGGCAGTTGAGAATTTGACATGCTGTTTCGCTGATGTTGGCGCATGTGTTGGATCATAGTTTCCTTCAAAATGTTTGAGCAGAGTGGTGCTGATCCACATGTCATGCTCGTGAATGGCTGCCGTTATTCGAGACTGGTCATCTCTTAGCTGCCAGGTCACATTGTTAATCTTTGTAGGTATTGAATTGTTATACATTTTGTATGATTTTGTAACAACCTGTTTTTAAAAAGAGTGTCCATGTGTAACTAGAGACTGAGTCCTTGACAATTCAATAGTGCCTGTAAATGGTATTTAAATAAATGCTTTGAGTTTGTATCAATTGTATTTTTTTGCCTTCAACAATTTATTGTATAATGTAGTTGAAGGGTGGGCAGTGATGTGTAGGTTGTACCTATGTTCAAACCCTGACAGGCTCTTTATTTTGGGTAAATGAATACTAATACTACTTGAATAAAAAGCATTACTTACAATAGTTAATTATATAATTAGTTTATAACAACAAAACCACAATCATATTTTGTTAGAACAGAACTTCATTGCGGCATTGAAAACAGATGCAGTAGTTTTATCAAATGGCACATACTACACAACACATATAACACAACTAATTTAGAAGTTAGTTCATCTATAACACAATTTAGAATTTGTTATGTACAGAATGAGGAATCACTTTGACGTTTGGTGGTGGAACAAAATTAAATCATGCCATAGTCATCAGACATAAACAGTTCTTTACGTAAACTTTATGCTCCAGAGTAACTCAACTTTTGGACATAGCCGATTGCGTTGTCACCGTAAGATTCCCTTGTTGAAAGAACTGCTAGGCCAACCTAGGTACGGTATGAAAACTTTGATGTTTACTTCTAGAAGTTTAGTCCGTACAACCATGTCAACACTAACTTTCGGTAGATTCGAGTACTAGATGCTGATTGGTTGATTAAAACACGTTCCGTTTCAAGTTTGGTACTTTTGATTGGTAATTATTGTTAAAAATTCACATTAACTAAAATAAAAACGTTGCAGTGGCCCTTCTTGTATGTTTTTTTTTTTACATTTTAGCCACAAAATATTGATAAATATGATCTGCATCTTTCCTAATTAAACGTTTTTGATGAGAACGCCATCAAGCGGTTCAGAAAGTAAACTATTTACGTGTGCTTGTGTGTGTGCATGGTGTGTACAGATTTGAAGTGGAGACGGCTGGTGGATTTGACACCAAATCTCCGTTTGAGAAGAGTTAACAAGTAAACTGTTTATGTCAAAAATCAAGACAAAAGGCTAGTTCGCGCAATTAGAATATTGTCTATCTTAGTTATTTAAGTTAGGCGTAAACATAAATAATACCCAAATGCGAGACTACAACGCCATCTATTGAAAAAACGGCGGCGGGATGATCAACGGAACCCCCTTAAATGACTTATTTCGATACCTTAAATATGATTTCAGTTAGTCAGAAGTCTGTTTTGTATTGAAAATCAATCACACAAGCAGTAGATAACTGTATCTAAATCCAGTTTACAAAGTTGTGTGATTTCGTCTATTGTTTTTTACATAACCATAACTATTGAGCTCGGTTCCTAAATTATACCACAGCAGAAACGAGAGATCCCTTCAGACACGTTCATCCCTTGAAGTTATACCTATTTACCTACATATTTTGTTTAATTTACAATGTATGGAATCTATCTATCTATTACAGGAGGATACACAAAATTATGTTCAATACTTAAAACATGAAACAAGGTGTAAATGTGAAACTACAATTAAATAAAGAAGGTCTGCCTCACATATTCCATTGCCAAACCACCTGATAGAAGAATAGAACTATCATGAGAAAACGGTTCAGTTCTTCCCATATTGAAGAAATTAATTCATTGGAGAATGAAACTATACTACTTATTGATAAAGCTGTGCATTCAGAAATACTGCAACATCACCAATAAAATCAGTTGCCTAAAAAAATTGTATGCCGACAGCCAAGATCGTATGTCAACGTCTGGAAGGGCTACAGATGTTATGATAGTTCAAGACTGGTTATTTGGAGTGTTTATCACCTAACCAAGCAGTGATGGCAGACAGAAGATTCAAAGATTTGTCATGTTTACTAGAAGCTAAAAGATGTACCTACACTTATACAACCACCTTCAGTTTCACAAGTTGTCCCCGAGCACTAAAGATGATGAAGAGATTGTGGCATTGAGGATACATGTGGAACGTGTAATATGTTAAGGGAGTATGACATACTGCTTCCTCATGCTTGTGTAGATCACAATTTAATTCCAATGATAGATGAAGTAACAATAATAGCTTGTGGTTTAATTAATAAGCAGGATGTTCTACATAATAAAAAGTAAATTCAAATTAAATTTTGTTTTATTTCAAATAAAAACACTTCAAACTCAAACTCAAAGCTTAATTCAATTTATAAATTTAAGCCTTTTGGCTTGTACCAACTGAAGACAGTTTGTATTTCTTACAATAGCAGTCAATGCTAGTAGTTGGTGGGTCTTCACTTCTCCTGTGCAGCCACACCAAAAAGGCAATAGCATGCTTACACCATCCTTAAATAGAAAACAATTATAATTATTATATATACAGGGTGGAACTTTGTAATGCCACCTGGAGGGAAAGTACTCTTAATACTGCAGATAGAAAATTTTACTCAAAGGAAACATTCCTTTATTTTTGAATAGAAAGCAAACTGCATTCAAAGATTTTCGAAAATTCTCTTCTCCCACACCCGGGAATCGAACCGGCTAAAATCTGCAAAAATTATACCCTGTACTTTTATTGCATCGATCGTTAGGGTCAATTATATGGATGAAATCTCTCTAACAAACATAATAAATTAAATGAAAGGAAAACCAGGAAATTTGAAGTTACAAATTCAATGAGTCAAGTTAAAGCTTTTTAACTAACATCCATCTTTTGTAATGCAGACTCCTTTGCGACATACTCGTAGCTGCGTGTATGAGGTAATTTAAATATGGAATGTTAGATTATAATTTGAAAATTAGATTGTCACAGTTGTTATTCACATTTGATTGTTTTTACAACTCATTTCACATTTTGTCTCACGGTGAAAATGGCTTATCAAGAACAGTTTGATTTAATGGAAGCTTATTTTTTAAATAACAAAAACGTGAATCTAGCTCTGCGGTGGTATGGAGAGAGATATCAAGACCGACAGGCACCAACTCGGTTCATATTAAAAAGAATGGTAGAAAATTTAAAGAATACGGTTGGTTTCAAGAAGAGACGGCAAACTATTCAGCAAAACTATTTCGATTTTGAACTAGATGTTTTAACATACTTTCAATCATTTCCGAAGGCTTCAAGTAGAGATGCTGCCGATGAATTAGGAACAACCCACACTCGCGTACTTAAAGTGCTGAAAAAGTATAAGTATAAATGCTATCGTGAAGGTCGGTTGGTGCAAAAATTGCATATTGGGGATCGTGAGAGACGATTACAATTTTGTGAAAACATGCTTGGAGAAATTGACCGAAACCCTAATTTTTTGAGTAACATTGTATGGTCTGACGAAACCAACTTCAGCAATAATGGCATGTACAATCGCCGCAATAACCATTATTGGTCTCGAGCGAATCCTGTTCGTGTTCATGGAACTAACAATCAAGTAAGATTTTCTTTCAACGTTTGGTGCGGAATTATGAGAAATAATGTTGTGTTAGTCCACGTGTACGAAGGTCATTTAAACACAGTCAAGTATATTGAAATACTGGATCTCTTAAGAAACTAGTTAAATGGTTTCCCCGAGGAAGAGCGAAACCAAATAATTCTACAGCAAGATGGTGCTCCAGCACATAACAGCAGAATCACTACTGCCTACATTAATAACCATTTTAATACCTGGATTGGTACAAACGGCACAATCAGATGGCCTGCGAGATCGCCAGATCTCACCCCATTACATTTTTTTTGTGGGGATATGTACAAAATCAAATTTACATGAAATCTTATGCGAATGACAACGAGTTGAGAGTTGAAGTTCAGAATACGATTTATAATATTCACCACAACACTTTATTAAAGGTTACTAGAAATGAATTCGTTAAAAGAATAAATTTGTGTATCCAAGAGAATGGAGCCCATTTCGAGCCACTAATTAGTTAGTTTACCATTTTTTGTAAATAATTAAATTAATTTAAGATTTCCTGGTTTTCCTTTCATTTAATTTATCATGTTTGTTAGAGAGATTTCATCCTTAGTAATTGACCCTAACGACGATGCAATAAAAGTACAGGGTATAATTTTTTCAGATTTTAGCTGGTTTCCCGGATTCCCTGGATTCCCGGGTGTGGGAGAAGAGAATTTTCGAAAATCTTTGAATGCAGTTTGCTTTCTATTCAAAAATAAAGGAATGTTTCCTTTGAGTAAAATTTTCTATCTGCAGTATTAAGAGTACTATCCCTCCAGGTGGCATTACAAAATTCCACCCTGTATAATAAAGTACCTACCTAATGTTATAAAAAACTTGACTGTCTTAAAATTCAAAAGGGCGCTAAATGAAATTTTAATTATTAAAAGTTGTTATTTAATTAAGAATAAGAATAATTTATTTAAAAAAGTATTACATAAATGTACATTTAGGTGCAGTAGTGTTATTTCTGAAACATATAATTAGTGCATAAAAGTAAACTATAACTAAAATATATTTAACAATTGCAAGAAACGATAATGTAGAATTCAAATGTTTGTTAGCGACCTACCCGATCTAGGTTTATTTAAACCTGTGTTTCAGGCCATCACTTTACATAGCACAAATTAGCTTGGACAGTCAATGTTATAAAATAAAATAAAAAACAATTAACAACTATAAGAATAATCAAATTGGTACAATAAACATTAAAACTAAATTAAGTAAATACATATGTACAATTAGAGACGAGGGAATAACATAATCAAACCAGGACTTCTAGAAGTTTTTCTGTGTCCGTGTAATTAAGTATCGCTAAATAATCCAATATTACAAAAAAACATTTCCTATAACTTAGACTATAGAAGTTTAGTTTCTTGTTGAGTCTATTATACAGAAAAGGTCCTAAAAACACATAAAATCGACTAGCAAAAGCATGTCTAGTTTGGGGCTTTGTGCAAACCAGGTCCTTCCTTCTCCTATCGGAAGGAACTTCGTCATAGGGAAGGGTAGAATGCTGCTGTAGTATAGTGTGTAAAATAAATAATTGCCGTACTGTGAGCACATTACAAGCTCTATAGAGCAGGTGTGTAGGAAATCTAAACGGACGAAAGGTAGCAACCTTATGAATTGCTCTTTGAGCACGTTCTAGAGGGAGCAGAATCGAATGCTTAAAAAAATATGTTTACGGAAATTTAGATTGGAGTCAATAGTGACACCAAGATATTTCAAATGGTCAGCTCTTTCTAAAGTAGGGCAAGAACATGCAGTGTCAGCGTACGTGCTACAAGTATGCGCGTAAATGATTAGGTTAGTAAGCGGTGTGTTAGTATTTCTCATTGTAAATGAAATGTGTTTTGTTTTATCAGCATTCAGTGTTAGAAGATTATTCTGGAGCCAATTAAATACAATGTTGAAACCATTCTGAGCATGTTCATAGGCCTCAGCTCTTGATTTAGCTGCAAACAACATGGCAGTATCATCCGCATAAGACATTACAACACCATTTTCGAGTGGCAGGCTGCAAAGGTCATTAATATAGACTAAAAATAATGTAGAACCTAATATGGTGCCTTGTGGTATTCCAAAACAAGTATTAGAAAGATCTGAACTTGTATTCCGTACCAATTTTAACACATTGCTGTCGATCGCTAAGATAATCAGATAATAGTTGAAGTTGCGCTCCTCTTATCCCAAGTGTTTGTGTTCCAAGCTTCTGCAAAAGAGTAGTGCAAGAAATAGTATCAAAGGCCTTGGCAAGGTCTAGAAAGATACCAACTGTATGCATTCCATTATCTAGATTTGTAGAAATGTAATTAATCAATTTGTTTACTGCTTGACTAGTTGATCTTTTAGGCCTAAATCCAAATTGATTATCTGAAAGTAGTTTGTTATCTTCCAGATTATTTTATCAGTCTACTGTTTATGATTTTTTCTAAAATTTTTGATAGGCCCGTTAGTACTGAAATGGGTCTGTAGTTAATCACGCTCATTTTGTCTCCAGACTTGAAAATAGGTGTGATCACAGACATTTTTAGCTCTTTTGGAAATATCCCTTTAGATAAGCATAGCTGAAAAATGTGGGTGAGCCAGTATGTGTTTAAATTTTTTTAGTACGGTCGAACAAGCTATTTGGTTTACAGTTTAACCAACAAATTACATTGTAAAATGTAAACCAAATAGCTTGTTCGACCGTACATTATTGGGTACCTATATCATCCCACCCAGTTGCGCAGACATCCTTTAAGCCGCTTATTAAGTATTCTAATTACTTCGTTTACGTCCGTATCTAATAAAACAAAAGAATTTAACGTGGAAGATGTCCCAGTTGGGTTTTGAGTGGTAATATTTATGGATTTTTCAGCCAAGTTTTTACCAACGTTGACAAATTAGTGGTTTATCTTATTTATTGCTTCGGATGGGTTTATTTCTGTTGATAGTAAATCAATCGGAAGTTCGGATATCTTACACCTCAATGTATAGGTTTTTATAAACTTCCACACAAGTTTACTATTTTTTCCCGCCTTCTCGAGTTCATTTTTATCGTGCTGGTTTTTTTGTTTTTTCAAAAGATTACAGAAATTCCGATATCTTTTATATGTAACAGAAAGTATTACGTCATCAGGTGCAAGTTTGGATTTTAGGTGAAGTTTGTCTCTGTGTCTTATGCAACGAACGAGACCGGGTGTGATCCACGGTTTAATACAACTATATTTCCTAGGGATTGTCTTAGTGAAAGTATTTTTTCTTATTACGTATTGTAAAGAAATTATGAAATATTGTAAAGAAATATTTGCATCAGCAGAAACGTAAATAGGGTCAAAATAAATGCCGCGTATGTCAAAATCAAAATCAAAATCAAAGCATTTATTTCAAATAAGCCAGTTACAGGCACTTTTGAATTGTCGAAACAAAGATGAAAATTAAATGTAGCTACAGTCCCAGTCACAAGACATAAAAACTGTGAAAGTACTGTAGTTGCCCATTCCCTAGCGTAGAATGGAGAATATGACATAGATCTCTATGTCACATTCAAGGTTTGTCATATTGACTTTAATGTAGCTACGCTCGCAGTTTTTTCTAGGTGAACTTAGCTTGATCGGTTAGCGCAGAGTTAGTAACCAATGTTTTGGATGGATTTTTTGATTTTAGAATGATATGGTCTAAGCAAGAACCGCTTTGATGTGTGGGGTAATAGTGAGCTCTGAGTAAAAGTCCATGAAATGCACAAATATTTAGATAATTATGTGTATGGGTATCCGTGGGCAGCCGTGTGGTATCCGGCAGAGTAGAATAGAACCAACCCATTACACTTACGGGTGTCGTATAAGGCGACTAATGTCTGACGCAGAACACCTTGCGCCTCCGTAGACCAGAGAATGGGCAGCAGCGTTTTCTGTTAGTATTTCATCACTGCGATCTCCAATCCGCCTGCCAAGCGTGGAGATTACGGCAAATTCCTCCCATCATGGGAGAGGCTTATGTCCAGCAGTGGACGTTATGGGCTGTTGTTGTTGTTGTGTATGGGTATCGGGTTTCTCTGAGGAAATGTTTATGTTGATATCTCCCACAAGTATTATATTTTTAAAAGTACTTATGTTTTTTTAGGTTAGTGTCAAGTGAGTCCAGAAATCTATCGATATTTTGAGAGGGAGGTCTATAAATAGCCATGACTACTGTATCGGGAATAATTTTAATGAGTAAGCAATTACTATCTTGAGATAGTGGTTCTTCTTTGATAGTTCGTAGATTATTTTTAACATAAACTACAACTCCGTCGCGTCGTTTTGGTTGGTGTTTCTTTCTGTTCTAAATTAATAAAAACCGTTCAGAGACTGTAAGTTGACTGTCTGTTTTGACAGCCAACATTCTGTTAGTACGATAATATCACAGCTTATGTCAAGACTTTGTAAAAACACTTCAAAACCGTCCATGTTTCGGTTTATGTCAGCGGGTACTTCCAGAATGTAGTTGCAGGTGGGAAGGCCTTTCTTCCCCGATTTATGGCTCAGTTTAATGGTCTCAAGGAAGGATTCACGAGTTGTATTCGGCAATTTATCGGACAGGTTTTGCTCGTAAATACAGTCAAATACCTCCTTCTCAGTAAGGGCTACGGGAACACCAATGACAGTAACCCTAGGGCGTCGTTTAGAAGGTTCTTCTATTGTAAGGCCCGAGGTGAATATCTTCTCCGAATTCTTCAATTTGTCTATATCGCCTTTATTTTCAGTGCTAATCAGTACTCCCCCATTTTTCACTTTTTTCAGGCCACGTACGTGGAGCTTGAGTTGCTCGGGAGATATTAACTTTTGAACAAGTGACTTGGTGTCGTCACTTGTTTTAGTTTTATCGCTGGGATAGAAGGCGATTGCACTCAAATTTGCAGGACGGATGAAATTTTCGGAGCCTCTCTTCACCATACTAGCTTCGACTCAATAACGTCTTTAAACTGGTCCAGAGAGTTCGCCATGTTCTTCTGAAGCTGTAGGTGCTGAACTGTGATGTGGGACTGGATCATTTTCTGCTTTATCGATTGGTAAAGGACAGCCATCTGAGGAGTCCCACTTTGGACCTTACGGCAAAGATTTACGACACGTTGCTTCTGGTCCCGAGTTAATTTTTCCTTCATTAACAATACTGCAGACTTCTGTCAGAATGCCGTCAATAGCTAACAACCATTTCTGTATCTCTGGGGTGCTGACTATTTCACTCGCCAAAAAATTCTCCTCAGGTACTGGAACAGGTGGGGGTGGATTTGGTTCACTCGGGGGCAATTCTCCGGTAGGCGTTGGTAGAGGACTTCGTCGTAGTAATTGGCTACGGTCCCCAAGAGTAGTAGAGTAGAGACTCCATTTTCCGCACTTAGACTCTCATTCGGTCCGTTGTGCGTAGGTGTCCTGGCTAAGTTAGCCAGCGTAGCTCCGTCCAGAAGCACAGAAGTTTCCTGGGATCTTCATAGGCTTCGCGGAGCGACCTCACCGTTCCGAGGATTTGTTTGCGTTGGGTAGCCACGGCCTCGCATTCCAGGATGACGTGGGCAGCTGATTCTTCGGCGTCAAAGCAGCCCCTGCAGAGTGGGCTGTCCGTGGCGCCTATGTTAAAGAGATGTTTGTTAAGGGGGCAATGGCCCGTTATTGTCCCTATTATTATTCTGAGGTTTGTTTTGCTTAAGCTGAGCAGTCGTTTTGTTAGTCGTGGATGTAGACTTGGCATCGCCATTTTTGACTGCCTACAGTCTGTAGACCGTGACCAGTTGTTGTTATGAAGTTCACTTGATCTCTGGCGAAGCCACGTACGGAATTGTGAGAAAGGTAAGAGAAGGAGTGGGTACGGGCCTAGCACTGCCATTTCGGAACCTCTTTTAGCAAGTTCGTCTGCGGCGTCATTGCCTAGGGATCCACTGTGCCCCTTAATCCACTGGAGGGTGATTCTGTTAGACAGCGATATACTCTCCATGGCGAGGTGACATTCAAATATTAATTTACTGTTGGTTTGTTTGTTTTCTAGGGCTTTAAGCACAGCTAGGCTATCAGATACGAATCTGATTGCGTATTTGTGAATCCCCAGACGCTTTACGGCTGTTGCAGCTTGTGTTAGGGCGACACACTCGCATTGGAATATCGAGCTGTGTTCGCCTAGTGGTAGGTGAAAGTTAATGTTGAGGTCTAGGGAGTGTACGCCAGCCCCTGAGCCGTTTTGAGTTTTAGAGCCATCTGTGTAGATGCGTATTCATTAACTCCTGACTTATCCCTTAATTCCTCTGTTGTTAGTATGCTATAGCTTTTGTTGAACATAGGTTTATTATGTGTCCTATCACACGGGGCAGCGATGAGAGGTTGATACTCAATCGCCCGGTCCGGGATGCCTGCGTGGGGACTGGTGTGGTTCTTTCCCCATATGCCCAAGTGCATAAGCCTGATAGCTGCTAGTGCTGTCTCCTGCTGTATGTACAATTCAAGGGGAGTTAATTGTAGAGCTATCTCCATTGCCGCGGTTGGGGTTGTCCTCATACAGCCCGTGATAGCGGAACAGGCCAGCCTTTGGAACCGCTGAAGCCTAGAGACGGGGGTCGAGAATTCAGTTCTCGTCCACCAAACCAAGGCGCCATAAGTCAGCATTGGTCTGATCACCGCTGTGTAAAGCCACAGCGTGATCTTTGGAGAGAGCCCCCACGTTTTTCCTAACATTTTTTTGCATTGGTACAGTGTGATTGTGCTTTTGTTAATTTTGTAGTCAAGATGCCTATTCCTGAGCAATTTGCTATCAAGGATCACTCCTAAGTACTTGACTTCTTCTTTAAGTGTTAGTTCGGTGTTGAATAGTTTTGGAAGTTTGTGTGGTCCAAGGACTCTTTTGTTTGTAAACATTATTAGTTCTGTTTTGGTGGGGTTAACTGATAGTTCGTGTTTTGTACACCAATTCTCGATTATTTTGAAGGATTTCCTCATGAGGTCACATAAGACGCCTTAAAATTTCCCCGTGATTAGAATTGCTTTGTCATCTGCATAACCCACCGAGTACAGACTGCTAGCGTTGAGCTCTGTAATGAGCTCATTTACTACTAGGTTCCACAGTAGTGGTGACAGCACTCCACCCTGTGGGCAGCCCCTACTAACGATACCTCGTGTGGTGGTGTTCACAGTGAATTGAATAGCGCGGTATTTTAACATGTTGTGAATCCATTGTATAAGCGTTGGCGCCACGCCGTGCACAACTAATGCCTTGCTGATGCTGGT
This sequence comes from Xestia sexstrigata, assembly GCA_941918905.2. Lineage (NCBI taxonomy): Eukaryota > Metazoa > Arthropoda > Insecta > Lepidoptera > Noctuidae > Xestia > Xestia sexstrigata. The sequence goes on from OW799204.2 coordinate 265,221, forward strand.
GAAGTTCGTTTTGTCAAAAGCCCTCTATGTCTATGAAGGCGCCCAGTGTTGGGTTTTTGGTTTTTAGACCGTTTCCTATGCGTGTGATCACGCAGTGGAGAGCGGATTCAGTTGACTTGCCTTCGCAGTAGGCGTGTTGGTTAGGGTGTAAAGGTTTAAGTAGCGAGATTTGATTCCTAATCCTTCTGTCTCCTAGCCTCTATAGTGTCTTCAAGAAGAACGAGGTGAGGCTGATGGGTCTGAAGGACTTGGGTTGAGTATAATCGCTCCGACCTGGTTTTGGAATAAAGATTATTTTTACTTCGCGCCATTTCAAGGGGATGTAGCGGTGGGCCAGACAGGCACGGAAAATCTTGACAAGGTATTCAGCTAGCAAGTCACCGCTCCATCTGAGCAGAGCCGGAAAAATACCATCCAACCCTGCTGCCTTAAAAGGTAGGAAGGTGTTGATTGCCCATATTATTTTGTCTTTGTCCTTTACTTCTGAGGCCACCTCCCAGTCTATGTTGCTCGTAGCCCTTTCACTGTACGGTTCCCAGCTCTATTCGGTCGGTCGGTTTTTCGGGCAGTTTTGTAACGGTCCCAGTCGTCCAGCGACCGTGTGTTCATGGCTCTGTTGAAGAGCCTTCGCAACCTGTGTCGGTGTCTTTCTAGTTGGTTGGCTGGACCCCACCAGGACTGCCTTGCCCCCTGTTTTGGTACAGTGAGTTGACAAGACTGCTCAAAGCTGGTTAGAAGAATTGATGTGAGGTGGTTTACGTGTTCATCTAAGTTGTTTAAAGGGATTTCAGCTGGAAGGGAGGGTAGATTACCAAACTCTGCCTTGACTAGCCTTATGAATTTGGTTTGGTCTGTGTTACGAGGGATCCTCCTCGGTTGTGGCTTTGGTAGGTTGAAATTGATGGTGTATCGAATCCATCTGTGATCCGAACATGATAATTCGCTGGAGACATGCCAGTCTTGGATGGAATTGGAGATACCTATAGTTGATAAAGTTAGGTCTATTACTGTTTGTGATCGTGGTTCTGAACCTTTGTTGAGTAATACAAGATTATTGCTAAATATAAAGTCGAGCATTGCCTCACCTCGGTTGTTGGTTTTGACATTACCCCAGAGAGTGTGATGCGCGTTGGAATCGGTTGCGATGATTAGTTCCAGTTTCTCCCTTTCGCAGTACTCCACCAGCGAGGCGAGCTCTGGTAGTGGCACGTCCTCGTCGCCTGGCAGGTAGGCCGAGACGAGGACGATATCCGGAAGATCCTGTTCAGTTCTGGAGAGCCTCGTTGCTGTCAGGTCTCTTGAACAGAATTCATTGATTAATAGGTTAGGTATATGTTTAGGGATAAAAATGCAGGTTCGTGGGTTGCTTACGGAGGTGTCTAGCAGCAACTTACCTCCGATGTTCGCAAGACCACATATTCTGCCGCCCCTAATCCACGGCTCTTGGATAAGGGCAAAGGTCTTTTGGTGTTGGTTGTCCAGCACTCTGCGCAAGGTAGCCGACGCAGATTGGCTGTGCTGGAGATTGGTCTGTAGGATCCTAGTTGTCCCGCATGGGAGAAGAGCGGAGGCTGCTGTCATAGTCCTCTCTCTCCTCTCTCTCCTCTGCCGGAAAGCAGTCCTCGTCCGAAGTTAGTCCGGACGAGGATGGATCCTGTGTAGGTGCTTGGATGAGTGATTCGACCTCCCTGGCCAGGGAAGAAGTCCGCCCCTCACCCCCTCTACGGTCTCCATCGCGGGTGGCGACGGGGACCGTCTAGGCGGTGGCGGATCAAGCTCCGGTCCAGGCACTACGGGGGCCGTTGCGGTTGAAGGCGCGGTGACCCCCTGACTGGCTGCACCCTCCTCCAGGAAACGGATGTAGATGCTGCCCATGAGGTAGTACACAGGTTTATTTTGATCTTTAATTGTTTTGACCATGGACTCTGGCACACAGAAAAAGAGACAGGTAACCGGGGGATCCTGTCTTACCCTCTCGTGTGTCAGGGTCCAGGTATTTATTTTCAGGTTGGAATTTTGTCGGGTTAGCTTGAGTAGTGCCGGAGTGTCCTCGGTGTTCTCCGGAACAAACAGCATACACAGCGCCTTTTTTGGTATTTCGGCTTGGGGCCGAACGGTTAGACAAGTCCCCGGTATTGGGGACGTCATGTTTGTAGTGATCCGCTTGAGCCAGGCCAGCGTGAAAGCGTCCTCGCACCAGGTTTTCAGAACGCCTTCGGAGAAGTGGGCCTTCCCTCGAAGGTGGATCGCGGTGATTACGGTTGGGTTGAAGGGATCGGGATCTGCCATAAGCAGCGCCCGCAGCTCTTTTTCAATGTTTAGGCGGATCTCCTCCGCCTGTTCTTGCGTCATGTCCTCAAAAGGCTCTGACATGACGGCGACGCACAGCTCGTTACTCCTGTACGACGCGGCCGCTTCGGCGTAGCTCACCAAGGAACCGTCTACCATGTGGGAGCGAGCAGGCTTGCTCCTCTTGCCTATCCCAGTCGGTGTGACGGTATCCTCGGGTCGCTCACGCTTCTGCGCCCTAGCAGGAGGTTCGCCGACGGTGGTTTTAGGTTTTTTACGTCCCCTCGGTCTGGCGCTGCGCTTGCTCTTGGTTGCCGTGGTAGCCGCACCTGCCGGTGTCGATGTACTTACCGACGCTCCAGCAGCGGCCGCCACAGTGTCTTGCTGCGCAGGCTTGACCTGTGCAGACAGACGCTTCTTGGAAGACGTTGCCTCATGCGGGATACGGTGGTCCAGGTTTGTTTGACCGGAGACTGAATGGCGTCCCTAAGAGACGACATGTCGATCAAGGTCGTGTTGGCTGTCCCTGCCGGTATGGCTTCGGTCATACTCGTAAGGTCCCTCTCCGAGGCCACTGACGCTGAGGCAGCCCTAGTGGGCGCATCCACGCCAACAGCCACCGTTGAGTCGCCGTGTGCGAGAGCTGCCCTAGGCTTTGCGGAAAAGGTTGGGTCAGTGCGCACATCGCCAGACGCAGATGGGGTTGGCATTGCCTTCGACGCAGCCTGGTTTGGCGCATACCTGGCGGCAGCCTTCCTCATCGCATCCTTGGACGCAGCGGAAGTTTTATGTGTGTGGAGCCTAGAGGCATCGGAGGACGCAGTCTTAGGCTGTTTTCGCTTAGGCGCATCTTGTGACGCACCTCTAGTTTTTGGTGTGATTGGCGCATCGATAGACGCAGCCGTGGGTGGTTGGTTGGTAGCTAAGTTTGGCGCCTCAGAGGACGCAGCCTGTGTGTTGGTTACATTTTTTGTCACTTTATCCATGGGTTAGGATTGAAATTCTTCACCGTCGGAGCTCTCCACCCGCCACGGAGCCCTCAAGTCGGGGACGCCCCTCGTTCCACGAGTGGACGCCAGAGCTACTCCTTCGGTATAGGACCAGCTTATTGAGAAGTAGACGAGCCCGCACGCAACGGAGGATCGTGGGACTGTAAACGGCACGAGACTATGCCGCCACTCATCCCACAAACCCACGCCGCGCCGGCTGCCCCCCTCAATAAACCGGTCCTCGCTTGACAACTCGCTTATGGGATGCCCCAGCCGATTCCGATTGGTCGTGGGTAGCTACTCCACTACCTCCCGTGTGAGAGGAAATCCAGGCCAAAGTGATGTGTTGTGTGCAACCTGCTCCACTCAATCACCAGGATTCCTTCATCCCTCCGTACGGGTCCCCGCGCACGGCACAAACACGCGGGAGGTCATTGCTATCCATCATCTGCTCTTGTTCGATGATGGACACCCAGGGGCATGACCTCGCTACCCCTGTGTTGTTATCGCCTGGTGGTTTTCGTTGCGTCTATTTCTTAAGGAACTAGACCAAGAACAGGGCGGCAACCACGTGAAGGAGAACACACCAGACTTGCCTTGAGGACTTGAGGACTGTAGCGCTCACCCTCAAGACCCCGCCACCTTACCGCCTCTGAGGGAAGCAGTAAGGTAGGCCTGTATCTATACTACCAAGCAAAGCGCAAGCAGAGCATGTCGTTGTGAAACCGCAAATCATAAATACAAGCCTGCACCTACGGGCCCCAAATGGGCTGGATCCTGGGTTAGACATCCTAATCGCAACATTTTATTTATTGTCAGTAGAAAATAAATATAATTTAGTTCATCTTGCACATAAAAGTTGCTATGGCACTAGTCACTGGTGACACACTTTACTTTGTTTTTAACTGACGCCGCAATAATTATTGATATATTTTTCGTAATTGTTTATAGATATTTTATTTAAGCAAGTACAGAAAAACACGTCCGCTTAGTCTCGCATCGTGTAAGAGTCAAATTGACGACTTTTTAAATGATGATTCACTGACTGATTGATATAATTACTGTTACGCTATACACCTACTGTTATTGACTGATTTATAATTACCTACCTACTGTTACTCTTATTGACATATTATTGTTATTCTAGTTGGCATGATGTTATTAATATTCTGTTTGACATTATTGACATTTTTAATTTATTACTTTGACCATGTTGACACTTTTATTTTTTTATTGTATGTAATTCCAATGACATGCCACTTAATTTTAAATTTATAATTTTATTGTAAACCAATTATTTGCATGCCCGTACTCGTATGACGGCATAATGTGGAGAACTTTATCATAAATGAACATCTATGTACCTACTATTACCCATGTTTGCAAAGAATAAATGATTTGATTTGATTTCAGAATACCAGCGCTGTGGCGTTTTTTTTTTAAATGTTCCAGCCATGCTGAGATAGGGGCCTTTTGGCTTAGTACAGGACCAATTTCATTTCATGTTTTTTTTATTTTATCAGTTGTACTGTTAATCTATCTATCATGGGGTTTTGGTTTCCGCACTTAATCCTTAAAATGGACCATTGTGCGTGTGTACTGTTAATTTAACCATTTTAATTGTGTTTTGTCCTGTGCGGGCTAATAATTGCTTTTTCTTTCTTTCTTTCTTTCTATTTGATTTGAATAGTATGAAATCCGAGAGATCGGGCAATTTTAAGGTTTTAAGTGCGCTAACTGCGGTTATGAAGTTATCAATGAACAGCTGGAAGTTGGAGGCAGAAGCCGGACTGGTATCAATCTAAGACTCAAAGCTTGGTCAAAGTTTGTGGATGCGAGTACGCGGGTGTCTTGGTATCTGTCCACGAGCGACTGAAATATGAGCTGATAATTTTCAGCACTGGGTGTAATTCCCGCAAATACTGACTGCGCTTTCGGTGACAGCTTGCCTATCAAATAGTATAACCTGTCCGCATCCGTCAATGAGTCATTGTCGTGCACTGTTGACTTGAAGCTAGCGTAAAATAGTGGCCAGTTCCGTATATCGCCATCGAAAGACAAACTCAGTTGGAGGTAGTCGCGGGGCTCGCGCCGGCGACTCCTGCGCAGGAGAATTACTTCTACCTTCAAGCTGTGATTGAATACGCTTGATAATACAATATAAATCCCCGAAAGATGTATACGCCTGGAAATTCGGCTTTGCGTCGGAATCTATAGCCAGCAACTTCGCGTTATAGGTGTCCAGTAAATGTTGGAATCTGTTCTAATATTATCCACAGTTATGCAGTAACTTAGAAACGCTTCCTTATTAGCTTCGTTTGCTGTCTTTGAACGCTCGTATATTCCTTGAATACGCTCGAATAAAACATCGCGTTTTGCTTCCAGAATGGAAAGTTCCCGTTCTTTCGACATGTTTTAGCTAGTATAAGTATGTGCCTACAACCTAACAAACTAATTATCTATAGTTCCTACTATAATTCTCAAGTGGATATGATATGTTATTATGTAAGGTATAGTTGGTGCCAGTTAAGATGAGAATAGCGGTCATTGCCCTTTCCCTAATATCTTCGTACGAACCAAAACAAAATAAACCATGTATCGTTTTTCATTACAAAAAATGTTGAAGATCACGATAGATGACGATTCCAGACTTGAACAGGCTTATTTTTGATTTTCAAAGTTAAGAAGTTTAATAAATGTAGGTGGGTCAATGACCGCTATTCTCATCTTAACCGGTACCAACTATAGGTGGCAGGCGATTATGCGGTGATATTTCTAACTAAGCGAAAACTTTCTGTAGTTGTAGGTATTACCAAAAGTTGTTTGAAATATGGAAGTTTCTAGACAACTATGATAGTTTTATTACGATTATGTATATAGGTTGCTACTTTGAGTATATTACCTGCGGGAGTAACCACGTAGTGGGTTTGTAATAATCATAACCATAATCATAACCTTTCAAAAAAAATCATAACAACCTTACAAAAAAAAATACACTAGTACTTAATGTCTATGAAGCTAAAGGATTATATTACACCCAATTAGTTACTCGGTACACAATAATAAATTCTGGTTTTTACGAAACCGAATTCACACTGACCCCCGTAAACTACCCACCGTAGGTAACCACCCCGTAGACCACCGTAATACAGTTTAAAACTAGTTATAAACTGTATTATGGTGGGACAGGTTTCCTCGTTCTCAGTTAACAATATTATAATTGCCGATTTAATTATTTATATAAAACACCTTAAACTATCATTACAGGGTTTACCCTAATGCGACAGCTAAGAACTTAAACTAAACCTAAACCATACACTTGCAACCAATTTAGAAAAGATTAAACTAACAACATTATTAAAATATTACATTATTTAAAAACACAAAGACATAGCATAACATAAACATAGTACAAAAATAAAGATAAAATTAAATATTATTTCGCCTGTAACTTAATATAAATAGTAATACCCTTGCGAATTCACTAAAACAACATGTAAATACATCAATCTGAGAAAAAAATATTAGGATAAGCCTTTTTTTTTAAATATTACAAATCAAAACTTTACGTAAAATGTATCAAACATTCAAATTGTTGTTCACGGAGTTTTTTTAATTTGTAGGTAGTAGCGTAAATTCACATAGTATATGCAAAATTTTTAGATGATAAGTTTGTTTACAAATATTTATTTATTATATATATATATTTTTTTTTTTTTGATAATTGTTTTTTTCTTGCTACTTTGTATAATACAAAAAAGAAAGATTCTATAAACAAAAAATAATTATAACATTTATCTTGAAAAAAAAATAAAAGAATTCAAAAAAAAACATTTTCTCCTTACTTTAACATGCCATACTTCGTTTTCTTGTACAAAATGTGTGTGTGTGTGTGTTTATATGTGTGTGTGTGTACGTGAGTGCGTGTGTCTGTATATGGGCGTGCGTGTGTGTGTGAGTCACATTATATCTGTTATGTGTATCGGAACGTGGTTCCCGCGCAATAAAGCGTCAGGTAGACAAATGTCAGAGAGAAAGATCATGGGTGATTTAAGCATTGTAACATTAATAATAAATACTTATAATACATAAATACATCTATACTTTTAACATGGTGTCAGGTTTTACGTACCACGCGTGATTATACAAGTGTGTATAAAGAAAAATATTCGAGAAATGTCGGACAACGAAAACACCTCCACTGTAAGGTTTGGGAGTAACATTATTCCACTCAAGATCACAGGTAATAATGATTGCCATACATGGAAGAAATGGTATCAGAAATTCGAACTTTTTCTGCTTGCAAATGAACTCCAATGTGCAAATGATACGAGGAAAGTGGCATTGTTATTACATCTTATTGGTGACACTGGCTTAGACATTTTCAATTCTTTTAACATTTCGGAAAAGGATAAAACGGAAAAAGGATACTTTGAAAGAGTCAAAAAACTATATGATGAACATTTCATACCAAAGAAAAATGTAAGTGTTGAACGTCATAAGTTCTTCACTAGAATTCAAGGTCCTTCAGAAAGTTTTGAGAGTTTTTTGACTGATCTACAAAATAAGAGTCTTTCTTGTGAATTTGAAGAATTGCGGGAGAGCCTAATCAAAGACATGATTATTATTGGCATGAATAATCTTACTATAAAAGAGAGGCTTTTAAGAATGGAAGACTTAAATCTCAATAATGCTATTAAAACATGCAAGGCATCAGAGTTATCGCAAAAACAACTTGCTGAATTCACTGAAAACAAAACGGAGGAGGTCTTAGCAGTCAATTCAACATCAACACTGGAAAACAATGTAATGGCAGTCAATAATAAGCAAAAGCAGTGCTACAGATGTGGATTCAAGAGATGGGATCCATCACACAAGTGTCCTGCAATTGGAGCGATTTGTCAAAAATGTAAAGGCCGGAATCATTATGCTAAAATGTGCCGTAGTAAAGAAAATCAGTATGCGAAGAGAGTGGCACATGTAAGAGAAGAGGAAGAGGAGACATTTTTCATAGGAAGCATTCAGGCTGAATGTGAAAGTGAGTGGTGTGAGTATTTATATATCGGAGGAAAACAGCTTAAAGTTAAGTTGGACACAGGTGCACAAGTTAATTGCATGTCTTTTGATACATACAAGAGTCTAGGATTAGACACAAAATTTCATAAAAAAAGAAGCGCATTAAATTAATCACATTAGATAATAAAAATATTTCAGTAAAAGGACTATGCACTTTAAAATGCTATTTAGAGAATGGCCAAACTGATATTGTAGATTTTGTGATACTTAATTCTAATAGTACAACAATTTTGGGCCTAAAGTCCTGCATTAGTTTGAAATGGATTAAAAGAAATCACATAAGTAAAGTATGTGCTGTAGAATGTGCGGATGTTAATACTATAATTAAAAAATATTCAAAATTGTTTGAGGGTATAGGATGTTTTGATAAATCATATAACATTAAATTACTGGATGGTGCAATGCCCAGAGCAAATCCACCTCGCCGAGTTCCTATTGCTCTTCGTGAACCATTGAAAAATGAGCTGGATCGGATGTTACAGCAAAATATAATTGAGAAAGTAGGGGAACCTTCGGAGTGGGTCAACTCTGTGGTAATTACTAAAAAAGCCAATAATAAACTTCGTATTTGTATTGATCCTAGGTATTTAAATAATTATATAATTAGACAGCACAAACAGTTACCAACGGTGGAAGATATTTTAGATAAATTGTCAGGAGACTTGTATTATACTAAATTAGATTGCAACAGTGGGTTTTGGACTGTACCTTTGGATATTGAAAGCTCAAAATTATGTACATTTTCAACTCCATTTGGGAATTATAGATACAAAAGATTACCATTTGGGCTTTCAGTATCAACTGAAGCATTTCAGGAACGCATGGAAAGTGCTTTCAGTCATATACAGGGTGTGGAATTTTATTGTGATGACTTAATAATACATGCAAAAAGTATTGCTGATCATAATAGAATATTAATTGAAGTCTTGGAAACTGCTATGAAAAATAATGTTAGATTTAATAAGGAAAATTCAAAATTTTTACAACAAGAGATTACTTTTTTAGGTACAATTGTAAGCAAGATTGGAATTAGTCCAGATCCCTCAAAAATTAAAGCTATAATTGAGATTAAATCCATTAAAGACAAAAAAGATTGAGAAAGATTTCTTGGTATGACAAACTATTTATCCAAGTTCATTGATAATTATTCTACCATCACTGCTTCACTAAGAGAACTTCTAAAAAAAGATAATTTATTCCAGTGGAACCAAGCCCAAGAAAATTCATTTAATAAATTAAAGGAAGTACTTACCAATGCTCCTACATTAATTTTTTTTGATAGCAATAAAGATATCACAGTCTCAGTAGATTGTAGTTCTGAAGGAGTTGGTGCATGTTTACTTCAAGATGGTCATCCAATTGCATATGCATCAAAAGCATTAACAGATTGTCAAAAAGGTTATGCACAAATAGAACGTGCAATGTATGCTATTGTTTTTGGATGTACTAGATTTCATAAGTACATATTGGGCAGACATGTGAATGTAGAAACTGATCATTCTGCCTTAGAGATTTTATTTAAAACACCTTTAAGTAAAGTACCTGCAAGATTACAGAGAATGATGCTTAAAATTCAAGAATATGATATTAGTGTAAAATATGTGCCAGGTAACAAAATGTTTATCTCTGACTTTCTGAGCAGCAGTGTAAGTACGTAGGAATCGATTCGATAAATCTGACAGTCATTCTCGACAAAATGAGTTTAGAACAAAGATAAAAACCGATTCCTACGTACTTGCACGGCAGGTCTTATTTGCCCATTGTGAATAAAGAATCAGATAAATTTGATGAAGAATTAAATAAAGAAATAGTTTGTCATGTACAAGTATCAATAGATAGTTTACCTATATCTGAAACTAAAAGAAATTTGATTAGAGAAGAAACTGAAATAGATCAAATACTGAAAACATTAATAGAGTATATTCAAGTTGGATGGCCTAGGCACAAAAACAGTGTTAGTTATTTAGTAAAACCCTTTTGGAATTTTCGATATGATTTAGAAGTTGTAGATGGTATTATTTTCAAAAATAATGTCATTGTTATTCCTGTAATTTTACAAAAAATGATGATTAAAATAATTCACGAAGGCCATTTTGGTGTTAATACTTGCGTAAGACGTGCAAAATCTGTAATGTTTTGGCCAAATATGTCTTCACAAATAAAATAAGTTTGTTTGAACTGTCCAGTTTGTGCAATTCATCGAGACAACAATTGTAAAGAACCAATACAATTCCATGAAGTCCCAAATTTACCTTGGATAAAACTTGGGTCAGATTTATTTGAATTTAATAGAGAATACTTTTTGTTAATTGTTGATTATTACAGTAAGTACATAGAGATAGCAAAGTTAAATGATTTATCGACAAGAAGTGTAATAATTCAATTGAAGTCCATAATAGCAAGACATGGCATTCCTTTAGAACTATTTTCAGATAATGGACCACAATATAGTAGCAGAGAATTTGAACAGGTTGCAAAAGAATATGGTTTCATTCATAAAACTTCTTCTCCAAATTATCCAAAATCTAATGGCTTAGCTGAGGCGGAGGAGCTGAGGTGTTAAAATTGTAAAAACATTATTAAAGAAATGTCTTTATGATAAATCTGATCCATACATTGCTCTTCAAAATTTGAGAAGTCAGCCAAAAGAGGGATCACCTTCTCCAGCAAACCTTTTATTTAATAGAAACTTAAATACGAAGTGCCCTGTATCGGAAGAATATCTTCGACCAAAAATATTTCAACGTGGTCCTTTATCTGATCTACAAAAACAAAATAAAATTAAAGAACATTATAATAAAGATGCAAAGATGCTGAAGGAGTGTAATGTTGGACAAAGAATTACATTAAAAAAAAAGTGAAGATAAATTGTGGATTCCTGGAAGAGTTATTAGAAAGTTACCTTATCCTCGTTCTTATCTAATTGAAGACGATCAGGGTAATACATACCGTAGAAATAGACAACATTAAAACATATTTGAAGAAATAGATGATACAAATTCAGTAAATGACAGAGATAATAGCGGAAATAGTTATGTAAGTAATGATAAGTTTGATACTCAATACGAAACAGGAATTAAGAAAGAAAATAACAAGACTTTTGCAAAGAATAATGATACTCTAGAAAATATTGTAACATCTAATTCTCGTGATAATAATATTAATGATAATGTGTTAGCATAAGGGATAATTCTACCTGATCTAGTTACATAAAACCTCCCACACGATATATGATCGATGATTAAGGAGGGGAATGTTATGTGTATCGGAACATGGTTCCCGCGCAATAAAGCGTCAGGTAGACAAAATGTCAGAGACCCATGATTTTTATGGGTGATTTAAGCATTGTAAGATTAATAATAAATACTTATAATACATAAATACAGTCTATACTTCTAACAATATCATCTCAAAATATTTTCCACTTCATAGTAATCTAGTTTTTTAAGAAATTCATCAATATACTTTTTATATTATACCCCAACTAGTGCCACTTGCCTAGATAATATTTACACTTATATTATACCCACCCAAAAAGCAATTATTAACTTAATAGATTCAGATCATTGTGGGCAATTGATCACAATTCCAAATGTAGACAAGACAGTCACTAAAAAGGATATCATTGTTAATCCAAAAAGTAAAAATCGCCTGGAAACTTTTAAAACTAAAACTTTTATCTAAACTACCACTTTTGTCAGTTAATGATGATCCAAATCAACAATATAACGATTTTTTCGGTATGTACTTATTGCACACAATTTGAAAACACATTTGTCCCTAAGACAATATCTGTAAATAGTAACGCTTCTTTCAACGACTGGGCCATCATTGGTATTCATAAGAGTCGAAAACGACTTTATGAGCTGTATGAAGAGCGGACTTATATAAACACTGTAGAAATTTAATTTGTATGTCAAGAATATAGCAAAGTCACGTTACTTGAGTTCAAAAATTAAAAATAGTAGTAATGTAATTAAAATGACATGGAACATTATTAATAGCAAAACGGGAAGGTCTTGCAATCGAAATAGTGACTACAGCTTTGCTATTGGCGATAATATTTTAAATTCAGACACTTAAGTTGCCACAGCCTTTGAAAATTTATTTGCGGATATTCCCGTATCGACTACTAAATCGCTAAACTCATCACCTGCTGCTGTCGAGTCTTTACTAAGGGAATACGTTTCAGTCTGTGATTCCCAATTTTAATTTTCAATATCTCACCTGCACTGCAAGTACGTAGCAATCGATAACGATCGAATCGATACGATTCGATAAATCCGACTTTTCGATTGGTTAAAAACTCATTTTATCGAGAATAACTGTCAGATTTATCGAATCGTATCGAATCGAGTGCTACGTACTTGCACTGCTGTAAAGATATAATTAAAACTTTTCACACCATAAATGTTAAAAAGACCGCCGATCTATGGGGTCATTCTGTAGACGTTGCTAAATCCATTATAAACATTGTAGCTCCTTCATTAGCTGTAATATTTAACGATTGTATTGACCATGGTGAGTTTCCTGATCTAATGAAATATAGTAAAATAATACCATTGTTTAAATCGGGTAGCACATCAGACCCCACTAATTATAGACCCATTTCAGTACTACCCACCTTTAGTAAAATTTTTGAAAAAATAATTTTGGCACAAATGCAAAGTTTAATCAATAAACATAAGGTATTACATAAAAAACAGTTCGGTTTCACACGGGGTCGTTCAACTACTGATGTTGAACTTTTAGGACACATTTATAATGCCTCGGAGGACAAATGCGATGCTTTGGGAATTTTTTTGCGATTTATTTAAAGCTTTCGATTGCGTTCTTCATGAAACATTTATCAGGAAATTACACCACTACGGAATCCGTAACACCTCTCTGGATCTTCTTATTTCATATTTGAGTGATAGGATTCAGAGAGTTGATGTCAACGGGAAAAGATCTCCCGGATCCGTAGTAAGAATGGGGGCCCCAGGGCTCAATTCTTGGTCCATTTTTGTTTCTTATTTACATAAATGACTTGCCTTACCTCATAAAGGATAATCATGACATGGTATTGATAAAAAGGCTTGGGATTAAGCTGCTCCAATGAAATTTGCTCTGTGAATGTCGAAATTTCGGACTTCGCTTGTTTATTATTTATTCCTTTCTGTTATACACTCTGACATTGAATGATTTGATTTTAGTTCAGTATTTTATTATTTTTTACTTTTTTATTTTATGTTATATTTACCTACTGATTTGATAGGAATATTTACTTTGTTAAGTATTCTACTTCTTCATTATTATTGTGACATTTAATGATTTTTATTGACATTGATTTTGTAAACTATTATTAATTTTATTTGATTATTGTGAATGTAGGGACCATGTGGGTCACATTTTTATTCTTTGTTTGCTTTTTTCCCACAACTGTCTGGCAGTTTGAGTACTATAAGCGACTTACCCTAATTTCCCTGTCTTTGGTATTGGTCGTCGTTTCGTTGAGCTCCTTGAGTTATAAGTCGAGCTACACGATAACCGACAAATGCTTGCACTGACTGGACAGGTCCACTCAAATCTGTGTGGTTATTTCTTCAAAAGACCATCTCAGACACTAATCTGCATAGTCCTCATGTGAATTGAGCAAGATTGTCTGGACTTCAAAAGAGACTATGACCTCTGAGTTTGTTTCGGCTGTTTCTTCTCAGAGTAGTCAGGTACAAAACACCGGCCCCAACTAGTTTAAAAAAAAATACGTGTTGAAAATACGTGGGAAAAAAATAAATAGTTTCCGTATAGAAAGTACATTAGTTTCATTATATAATAGATCAGTTGGATACACACTATATAAACACAATACCTTGAGAAGCACTCGTTGAGCTCTTTCAACTACCAGCAAAGTAGTTTTTGATGTACCACCCCAGATAGTTAGACAGTAGCTTACAATAGACTGACAAAGTGAGTAATACACAGTAGTGCGTAATTGCATTGTACAAGCACTTCTGAGTATTTTAAAGATGTATATCAGTTTTCGTACACGGGCACTTAGTTTTCCGGCTTGTTCTTTCCAGTTCAGATACTGATCAACAACAACACCGAGATATTTAGTGGAGGTCGTATTGTTCATACCGTAACAGTCACATGTTAGTACGTTCTGACATTTATGTACTTTTATATCTATGGTGTTTGCCGGAGGCTGATCTTTAATTGATGTGCTGAAGGAGATGTACATGTAGATAGGCCCAGATATTAAATAAAAGAGTGGACTGTATGATTTAAAAAGGTATAATAAAATCTAATAGGAGAATTAATAAATAAGTTGCGTGCGATCGCGGTTGAGGTGTAAGGTGGTAATGGCGCGCGAGCTCTTGTCTTCACGCCCGCGCCGCCCGCGCCCGGTCCCCTCGTCGCGCTGGTGTATGTAGTGTTGACGCTGTGTGCGTTGACAACATGGTTTTTTGGGCATTCAAGGTTAGCAAATTGTTATCAAGCCATGTTGCCACTGAGCGCATTCCTTGATTTTCTATGCTATTTATAGCCACCCTTGTTTTTGCTCTATTTAATAAAACTGTGTCATCGGCAAATGCAACAATTTGGCCCTTGTTAATAAAAAGGTTTCACAGATCATTGATATAAACCAAAAATAGTGTTTGGCCCAGCACGCTCCCCTGTGGGACTCCGTATACCGTATCGACCTCTTGGCTATATTCATCTTTGATCTTTACACTCTCCGGTTACATAAATAATCCCTAAATAAAGCCAGCGGTATACTTTGAATTCCCATGCATTCGAGCTTAGCAAGGAGAATAGGAACGAAGACCGTGTCGAAGGCCTTGGCGAGATCCAGAAATATACCCAAGATTCTATCTTCATCATCCAAGCCATCAACAATAATGGAAGTTAACTTATGCAGGGCATCACTGGTAGATCTGCCTTCCCTAAATCCAACTTGATTGCACGAGAAAAATCCATTTGACTCTAAATATTTCTTAAGTCTACAGTTGATTATTTTTTCTAAGATTTTCGACAAACTAGGCAGCAAGGAAATACGAGTAGGTCTATAATTCGACACGTTATTTCTGCCCCCAGCCTTAAAAATTGGAACAGTAACAGACTTTTTGAGAGCCAGTGGAAAGGTTCCTGTGATAAAACAGGTGTTACAAATACTAGTAACTGGCTTTATAATGGCCTCCACCGCTTTTTTTAAAAACTGTTGTAATACCATCCCACCCCGATGAACCAGTATTTTTAAGATTGGAGACAATGCGTTTAACTTCGCTCTCATCTGTTGGGAAGAGCATAAACGAGTGCAGCGGTTGCTTATTTAATTTAAAAAATTTGCCAAGGTCCTTTTCATTTGTTTTAGTTCTAGATAGTATATCATTGGCCAAATCGGCTCCAACTGCAGCAAAATAGTTATTTATGTGATTCAGTGAGCTCTGAATACGCGTTGAATAGCGCTGATTATCAGTAAAGTACCTGTTTTGCCCAAATTGCACATATCTTTTATTAATCCCCACATTTTTTTAATTTTATTTTCACTATTTTCTAATTCGGTTTTAATATTATGATTGTTTTTCAAATTTTTCAATTAATTATTACAGGTGTTGCGATAACGTTTATATGCAACTTTTAACACATTATTATCTGGATTCAATCTAAGTTTTTGGTGAAGTTTATCACGGTTTCTCATACAGCGACACAAACGTGGTGTTATCCAGGTTTTGATATTTGTTTTATGTGTGGATAATTTGTAGGTATAAGTATGTCGTTTTAAGGTGTCTCTTATGATATTAAGGAATTGGTTAGTCATTTCGTTTGGATCCAGCAGAGATAGCATGTCTTCCCAATCAAGCTGCTCCAAATCTGCAGATTTGGAGCAGCTTGATTGGGAAGACTTGTGACATGACTGTTGCAGCAGTGGCATCATTGTCACATTTTGTGTACAATCTTTTAAGGGCCTATACCCCCTCAAATGGCTTAGCATGATCCTCCGCTACGCCTAAAATACTGCAGCATTAATTTTGAAATAAATATATGGTAAAGTTAAGGATTAATGCTAAGTAACTATGTGTGACGAAAACACGATTCCATAAACATTTCTCGATAGAAAAAAATATCCAAAGTTACCTCCAAATCGAACAATAAACCGCTGGTATTCAAAAATTACTTCAAATTAGATCATGAAACTTTGCATACTAACTGAACTTACTATAAAGCAGGTCTTTTGCGTTTTACTTTTTTAGTCCAATAAATATAATTTTTGTAAATCGCAAAAAAAACACTAATTTCGCATTATTCGGCCGCAGTAACTCACTTAACAACCGCTGTGTAGTGCAAGCTGATTAGAACTTTATTCTAACAGTATTTTCAAACGAAGTTTGAACCACCACAAATAGAGTTGCTAATTTTAGTTTTTTTTTTATAACCGGTGCCTTGCGAGGTATTCTAGTCATTACACAATTATGGTCCGTCAATGTAATGTTACAAACTATAGTTGTAATTTTGTTTTGATAAAACAGTGATCAGATGGTATGTGATGCTAAGAGACCGTGTGAAGCCAATAAATTAATATGATCCAAAGAATGTCCATGCAGGTTATCATTGATATTAATTTAAGTATATTAATATCCCCCATCAACACAATACTTATATATTGTTTTAGTCCTGTTAGCACTTTATCCAAAGATCCCAAAGGTTTATAAATCGCAACTAAAGCTAAATCGGTATTGCTAGTGATAATTAAACAGTTTGCTTCCAGACAGTAATTTGGTTCTGTTATAGAGCAGTTTATAGTGTTTTTAACATAGATGACGATGCCGCTATTTTTATTTAGATATTATTTTGTAGAATATGAGACGTAATTATTGTCGGTATGACGGTAGTATCGGAAAGCCAGCATTCTGTCAATATTATTAGATCATAGGCAATGGTGTCGATTCTGTTGTGCACAAACTAAACTTAATTTATGCTATTGCTATCTTTTACTAAAAGGTAGTGCGAGAAAAGGACAGCTATAGCTATGAACTAAGTTAGAGATGTCAAACTAGTTTATGGCTAAACAAACTTCATCCCTTTTTCTATTAGTCACAGGACCAAAGCCCCATCCGATATAAAAGTTCTTGCACATACCTGTTTGGACTCATCTTCGTGTTCATGTACAGCACTATCTCGTGTCAATCAAACCAAATACCTGGGTGTAGTGATTGATGACGGACTAAAGTGGTACTCCCAAGTTGAAAGCCTTACATCAAGGGTCAGGAAACTTATTTATATCTTTAAATCTCTAAGACAATGCGCTGACTCCAAAACATTAAAAATGGTGTATCTTGCACTTTGTCAATCCGTCATCAGTTATTGCATTCTGGTCTGGGGTGGCACCGCAAAGACTAAGCTGCTTCGGTTGGAGCGCGCCCAGAGGGCTGTGCTCAAGGTGATTCTCAGCAGGCCGCATAGATTTCCCACAAGTGAATTGTATTCGGAATGCAGGGTACTTACTGTCAGGGCACGCCACGATAGTGGCGATAAGTCCCCTCTTTGAGGAGTGGCTGGAGAGACGCCACAGCGTCCTCACCTTCCGCCTGACGCAGGTCCTCACCGGACACGGTGTTTTCGGGAGGTTCCTGCACCGAACCGGGCGGGAGGAAACGCCCGGGTGTTTCCACTGCGAGGATCGACCGGAGGACACGGTGGAGCACACGGTGGAGGTGTGCCCCGCGTGGGCGGAGCACCGCCGTGTCCTCGAAGCGGCGATTGGCGGTGGCGACCTCTCGCGTCCGGCCCTGGTGCAAGCCATGGTTCCGAGCGAGACGGAATGGGACGCCGTCACCTCTTTCTGCGAAGCAGTAATGCTAGAGAAGGAGGTGGCGGAACGTGAGAGGGAGAGAACCTCACAGCGTCCCGGCCGCCGCGGGAGACGCCTCGGGCGTCGGGGGCCTGTGGACGGTTAGCTATGGGCTAGCTCGCCGTCCGTCCGTCTCATGATGACAGGCCGTGTCGACGGCGCGTTCGTGTTCCACGCGCGCCTCAAAGAGAGTCAGCAAAAAGGAAGGGGTCCGCAAGGACCGATGCCTGCCGGGGTTGCGGGACCATTCGAAAGAGATACCGTGGCCCCGGAACACAAAGGGCGATGAAGGAACATGGATGGGTTTTAGTCAGTAAAAGTCTGACACTCCCTCCTGCTCCGCCCAGAGCGGGAGAAGTCATTTGATGATTTCCCATCCGAAAAAAAAAGAAAAAAAAAAAGGGTATTTACTGTGCGGCAGCTTTTTGTGCTTAATGCCACCCTTAGGAAGCATAGACAGGTTCCTCCATTAGATTCAACAACTCGTAAAGCAAAATCTGCATGTCCATCTGTCTCTCACAAAACAGCTTTCGCTGGCCGCCAGCTTTATGTAATAAGCTCACTCATTTACACAAGGGTCAACAAGCATTTCCAATTAAGTAACTTAAATAAACACGAAGCAAAATCCAAATTACAAAACTGGCTATATAATCAGGACTATGCCCGTACAGAAAATCTTATATCTAAAATAATGTAGGCATGTTATAATAATACTACAAAAAGGAAAAACAAAAACAAAACAAATACAGAAACACAACATCACACGAACATACCGTACACGACTACACACTCCCCTTCTCATACACCACACCACGCTACACCACACCACACCACACCACACCACACCACACCACACCACACCACACCCCACCACACCCCACCACACCCCACCACACCACACCACACCACACCACACCACACTTCACCACACCACATCCCACTCACGCAGCCATCCCCCCCTTACACACATTCTCATTCATATTCATAGCATAGTTAAACCAGGTCAAATAGGTTTATTATCACACAAATAAAGGTTTATTTTGAACACGAAGTTACAGTAGAACACTGACTCCTAGGTCACAGGGTCCCCCCTAGTTTAGGAGGCAGGGTTTTTAATTATTTGTACAGCCTTTTCCTAAAATTAAATATACCTATGTGGAATGTAATGCTATTGTATACAAAGGTTTTTTTTTTGTGCCAATAAACTTATTATTATTATTATTTATGCCTTGCGCTTCACCGTGTTTTAAGTCGACATTTCTTTACGTGCACCCTTCATTTGTATGGAAATACTAGTTCCAACTAAATTTGACAGCTCTACATTACGTTCGTCTCTTTGTCGTTTTATTAGAGACAAAAAGATAGCAATAGCCTAAATTAAGTTTAGTTTGTGCACAACAGAATCGACACCAATATCTAGACGCTTAAAAAGAACTAAAAGTTCATTACCATTTTTATGCAAGCTTCTAATATTCTGCGTTAATAAAGTAACATTTTGATGAGTCATCTAAAGAGCTGATTTACAGTGTTCCGGAAATTTGGCGACCAATGCGTTGCCGACATTGATTCGTTCATCAATGTCCGAGAAAATTACTTGCAAGTTAACCATAGTCTTTACTGCATGTTGTTGGTATTAGGCTATTGACAACGAAATTACTCGCCAAGTCTATCGGAACACAGAGTTTTGTTGGGTGTTTGAGATATTTGATAATGTGTAGTTGGTTTTTAGGTAATATATTGTTTTTGTACTTGTGTATTGTGTGTATGGCTGGCACGGTTAAGTAGTAGATTTTTTTTTGTTGAAATCATGGATTTTGAAAGCATGCATAAACTAAGAGAAAGTAAAACATAAAAAAGTATTGTAAAAGTATTAATAATAGTCACTTGCTTAGATTGTGAGTAGACATATTAGGATCAGAATCGGCTCTATGGTCTTCAATTTGTTCCAGAGTTTTGATGTGTATTCTTGCCAATCCATCATCTTTTTTATAAAACCTTTACCGAAGGAAATCTAAGGAAATCCAACAATACTTGAAACAATTTTTGCTTCTGAGCTTGTTTAGCATGATACAAGAGATGTCGCGTGGTGGGAGTTAGCGATTCTGAGATGTAAATTCGTTTTTTCTCACCCGGAAAATTGATCAGGTTGGTGTTGAATTTGTCATCTTTGTGATTGTTGTTGTAAGTACGAAGAGCCTGTATCTCTTTGGTCCGGAACTGCGTCATCTTGTATTTAACAACAATCACTTTATTTTTATTTGATCGTTTTCCATATATCTGGCAGACTCGTTCCCTTAAAAATTGATACATCAAGTTTTTTGTGTATTTCACTAACTATTGGTTGAGGTCTTCATTTTCACTAAATGGTATGTTTGTTATTTCCAATGAAGTTTCAAGTTGTTTTCTCAGAACATCTTCTATTTCATGTTCAAGTATGATTATTTTATTCTTTGTTTGCCTTTTAGCTCGTTATACAGTAGTGTCGTGTTTTCAAGTGCATTTTTCAAACAAGAGATTTGTTTTATGATTTCCTGATTCTGCTGGTTTAGGTCTTTCATCATGTCGGACAATGAAGATAACTTGTCGTTATGGCATTTTTTCAAATCGCTTAACATCGTAACGATTTCAGATCGCAAGTCATCAAGGTCTTCCGCGTCAGTACGTTCCTTTCTTTTTCTTGATGATAAACTATTTTCGCGGTCTTGGTCTGAATAACTTGCTAGTTCCGGTTGAGACGAAGACAAAGTTATATTCTGTTGAGGTGTACGAAACATCTTGGTATTTTGCGTATACTACACGTCGATCTTATCTTGTCCATACGGCTGGTGCGTGGTGTGTGGCGTCGAATAGCGTATATTCTACTTAATTGACTTGACGCTAAGGTAGAATTAACTTTTTTGTTTTCTCAGAATATTTAATAATGTACAGCACAGCTAGTCACTGTGAGCGCGAACGACGGAATGATGAATAAATTGAACTAAACAGGGGGTCTAGCTATGTACTAATAACCTCCTGGGTAGGTACTTGTAGAAGGTACCAACGCGTTATATGGGGAGAATATGGATTATGAATCCTTCTCTTGCGGGATAAGTTATGGTGACTCCAATCTCAATAGGACACAGATGTAAATCCGGCTCGAAAGACCAAAAATATGGTGTGTAAATTCACCAATTTATAAGACGATTATGAAAATTTAATTTTACTTTGAGAAATGGGGTTTATTTATTCGTGAACTGTATGGAGCATTCTGATTATCGTTTTGGGGAATTAAACGAACAAGCGACAATTAAATGGGGGGGAGATGGAAATTAAGGCTTACCTACCTTTGTTCCTGGGCCACGTGGCTGCTTCGATGGCCGGCGGTTGGTTGAAGCACTGGTTGTGAGTGTCTTCTGGTGCACCAGGTGTCGGTTCTCGGATGGACCCCGTGGCCGCTTGTTGTATATTGCAATTCCGGCGGGAGGCGGTTTGACCTGCAGGCTGCGTGTACGCAGCGCGGTCGAGATGCGAACGTTAACTTGTCTTGAAGTGGAGTTTTTATGTTGCGGTTTGCGATAGCGGGATATCAGACGCGGCGCGTGATCAGTAAGATTCCAGTGCGGCGCGGTGCGGTGAACGTACGGTACGGCGCGATGCGGCCGCACACGACGGAAGCCTTATACTAACTTGACTCTCGCCTCGATGAATTCGGCAGGCGAGCGCAAAAAGGAGGGAAAGAGATGGGCATATATCGTCGCCTGTTCCTATGATCTACGTCATGTGAAAGGATCAATTGATGAGTAGAAAAGTTACAAGTAGGGTTACGAGATGGCGTTCTCAATCTTATTGCGACTGGTTCCAGTAGGGCAAATGGTCAAGTAGAACGTGTCATGCGAACTTTAAAAAAATTACTTACTATTGTTGAATGTGACTTAGTTACTGTATGGCAAGACCAATTGGGAGATATTCAACTTGCTCTTAACAGTACTCGCTGTAGAGTAACAGGGTTCACCCCATTAGAACTGATGTTCGGAATTCAGGGAAATTCATTACAGTTATCAAGAATATCTGTAAGCTCTCACGACACTAATTGACTTGATCTGGAATCAGCTAGGTTAAACGCATCGGACAATATTCAAAGACTGTCTCAATCTGATGCCGAATGGTTCAACAAGGGGAAAGCCAGAGTACGCCCTTTTTCGTCGAAACCAAATTAGATCGTCAGAAAAATATGAAAACATAATTTTTCAAACATAAATTCTCTTCGTCGCAGGAGACAGAGTCTGAATATGCAGGTGTGACGTCGCCACTTCTGAGGATCTACAACGAGGACGGCGCGCACTTGACGTGAGGAGAGCTCCCCCCCCCCGCCATAGTGCGCCTCCCCCCCCGCACTCACACGCCCCTCCCCGACCCGCAGGCACGCGCTGGTGGCGGGCGAGCCGACCGCGCTGGTGGCGGGCGCGGGCTGCCAGCTTGGCGCCTGGCCGCTGCCGGCGCCGCGCCTCCCGCCGCTGCAGGCGCGCGCGGCCGGCGGCCTGGCCGAGCGCCTGCAGCGCCTGCGCCGGCGCCGCGCCGCTCCCGAGCCCGAATCGCCCGCGCCGGACAAGCGGGCCGTGCGCGCAGCCTGCACGCCGCCCGAGCGCCGCGCGCGTCTCGTCGCGCCCCTCGTCGGGCTCGTCCTCCACGAGCGGTGAGCGAGAAGAATGCGCTGAACTTTCATCTGCCGTAGTACTCGTTACCCATCGTAGTCGTTTCGCAGCGGGAGGTGCATGTGGGCCGTGTGCAGCGATGGCAGCGCCGCGTGCGTATCGGTGGGCGCGCTGCACGTGCTGGTGCGGGTGAGTGCGTGGTGCGCGCCCGGAGCCGACGTGCACTACGTGCAGCCCGCCGCCAGCGCCGCGCTGGTGGCGTGGCCGGTGGGCGGGCAGTCAGCGCGCGTGTGCGTGCTGGCGAGCGCGTCGTGTGCGCGCGGGGCGGGGCCGGTGCACGGCGCGGCGGCGCTGGGCTGCGTGCTGGCGCGTGCGGGCGAGCTGTTGGTGCTGGCGGGCGACGAGCTGTACGTGTGGCGCAGCCTCGCGACGCCGCAGTGGGACCCGCGCGCCGAGGAGTAGCTGCACGTGTAAAATGGATTAAAACTACAAATAAGTATATGGGTGTAAAACTGCACATAATAAAGCTATAAAGCTGAAAGGCATTTGTTCTCCCCATTATTTTGATCATCTTTTGTTCTGGTCCTTATAGTTCTGTTCAAACATAATGGCGGCTCGGAAGTTAGCTGGGAGTGACGGTCTGCGCAGGAATAACGCTTTAAACTTTATGGCGATTCGGAACATCTAATGTAAAGCTGCGCAGACAACAATTTTAGGTACCTATCAACGGGGCGCAGATGACGCATCGTTTTGTCTATAAAATGCGCAGACCGTCACTTGCAGCTAACTTCCGAACCGCCATTAAGTTTGAACCGAACTATACCTGGGAACCTTTTAGTTACGGTGATATTGGAGGTTAAAGTTTCAACTTTTTTTGTAAATACAAGTTTTAAAGTTATTAATTTACTTTATATACATACCTCCATAACCGCTGTATTACTCAATGCATCCATAAAGCACGATGTTTCTGAGTGCGTTGACCTACCTTGTTGGATTTCGTATTCGTTCATAATTTTCAATGTAGGGTAGAAGTAAAAATGACTTGCAAAATGCGTCACTATCCTATCATATCCCATCCTTTTCCCACATGCACACCTGGACTATCGCTGTCCTTGTCACCGCCGACGGTGACTGTGTGAAGACCCTCGTCCACTTGAACGAGAGTAGCGTTCAGGGGGGAGACAGTTAGAACATGTACAACTTCAGTGAAGAAAGAGTCGCCATCTACTTTACTTAACCAATATACTATGTATTTCATAGTTAACGATAGATGTCTCTGTTCAATTATGAAAATCAAATAATTAAGTTCTATAATTTAATGAGAATAATTGTTAAATTTTTCATCAAAATTATCACGTTTTTATATTTCATGGCTGTTTCGTATTATCAATTATACCACAACCTTGTCACGAAAATCCTTTTTGTGTAACATAAACTGGCAACATCATATAATGGCCGCCGCAACTTGCGCTTACGCTTGAATGTGTTTCGTTAGTCCATCTTATGTTTAATTATTTACAAATTCTCTGTGTAACTGTCAATTCTATTCAAATATGAATGTAGCCAGCGAAATTCTTTCTTGTTTTTGCAAATAGAAGCTGTGTTTACATCGTATAGTTGATCAAAATGCAATTTGCGAATAAAAAGATGGCTCATATTATAATGTATCATCATTAAGTTATGTATTCGCAAATTTCATTATGATCAACATACGACATAAACAACACAGCTGCTATTTGCAAAAAAACAAGAAAATTTGAATGATCACCTTTATGTAAACAAATATTGATCTATATGAAGGTATACATACATTCCTATCTACCAATAGCTACCTATAGAGCCTTAGTTTTCGTTAAGAAATCCAGATGGCGCTTCAAATCGGATGCTTAAAAATGGCACAAGAGGGCTCTCTTCTCCCCTATTATTATTATACTCTTTGGTAGCGTTACTAAGAACATGCTTCCTTATTAATTTATTACCTAATAATTTACGGTTGCGAATTGCCGCGAGTGCATTTACGAACTATTGTCTAAAACACTACGGAAAGTGCGTGTTTATGTGGTGAAAGGAGTCTGCGCGCACCCTCGTGCGCTGCCCTGAATCCAGCAAGGACTCGAACCCTCTGCCAACCAACGCGGAGAATAGATTCTATATTGAAGACGGCGAATCTGCAGGTCAATGGTGCTGCATGTTTCCTGCCAAATTCCAATGTCCATATTCACAAGTTCGTCGTCCTAATTCGTGTCGCATTTGCAAGGTCGGACCTACCTACGTACTTCTTCAAATGTCAAAAAAGATGCATCCGTGCAATATGCGGTCTACAAAAAACTGGAGAGCTGTAAGCAGTCTTTTACAAAACTATAAATACTCACATTACCATCACTGTATATCTTTGAAATGGCCCTTTTTATCAAAAAACAAACAAATTTATTTGAAATAGTGACGAGATCACGCAACAGAACTAGATTATTTACAAAACTAAGTACGCAATATAAAACTACTCTTTATGGGAAAAGTACATTAATTGTCATGGCGACTAAAATATATAATAAAATTCCCAAGGACAAAAGACTGCAATAACATCTTTAAATTAAAAAATAAATTATTTAAATTTCTTAACGAACACTCATTTTACTCAGTAAAGGATTTTTTAGACTTAAAATGATTTTACTATGCTTTTATTATTTCTTTTCTCTTTACTGCTATAACAAAACTGTTAATGTCTGATTGAGCGCATTGTGAACTGTATTAATAACTGTTTAATGTTTTATTATTAATATTTTTTATAAATTTGTATGCCCATGAGGCTGATCACAGCATGAACTCACTGTATATTGTAAGACCTTTAATGTAACCGTTAGCCGTGTGGTATCCGGCAGAGTAGAATAGAACCAACCCATTACACTCACGGGTGTCGTATAAGGCGACTAATGTCTGAGGCAGAACACCTTGCGCCTCCGTAGACCAGAGAATGGGCAGCAGCGTTTTCTGTTAGTCTTTCATCACTGCGATCTCCAATCCGCCTGCCAAGCGTGGAGATTACGGCAAATTCCTCCCATCATGGGAGAGGCTTATGTCCAGCAGTGGACGTTATGGGCTGTTCTTGTTGTTGTTGTCTTGTTAATGTAACCTGTGTATCACAAATAAACTGTTTGATTTAATTTGATTTTGATTTGATTTGATAACTAGGTATATAACTTTTTGGATGCGCGCTTTGGTCCATAGCTAGCCGTCACACGGTGCGCACGCGATGTCGGGATTTCCAAGTTTTCGAATTCTCGCAAAGTTGTCGTCCTGATACTGGACTGCGTTGTGTTGTGCACAGCCAATGCAAAACTGTTGTGAGCTATATCGCTCATTACTGTGAAGTGTAATAGTTGAAATGTTGTTATTAACGAGTTGTTGGCGTTTCTGCGAAACGTGTTGGACGTTATGGACGAAGAAAGTGTGCACCAGTTGTGTACCTCGTCTTGGAAGAAATAGTGAAGGCTAAGACTTTGTTGTTGGAGTCGGTGCCTACTGGGAAGAAGATGCCTCTTCGAAGAAAGGATGGCAACAAGAAAATGTCACGAGACCTTGATGACATGATTTGTCTGTTAAATCTAATCCCGATCTTTTCCCAATATTTGTGGCTAGGGAGCTACATAGGCTTCCTCCGGTCTCCTTCGACCATGTGGATGTCACTTGACTCCTAAAGGACGTAGCGAAACTGCAGAATAAGGTTAGTGTTTTAGAAGAAAAAGTTGTCACAACAGAACAATTTGATCGCTTTAAGTTAGAAGTAGAAAACGTGAAACGCATCGTTAACTGACACTTACACGATAGACAGAAACATTAACAAAAGGAGAGGAGCATGTTTACACACAAAAACAGTATTAGGTACTCTGGACAGTGGCCCTATAGGCTTAGAATATGTGAGTGCGATTACAGCGGCCGCGGCGTCACTGTTTCACAAACATAACAAGGTGGAACAGAGAATAGTAGGCACACAAGGCACGTTGGTGAGCGAGACGGGACGGCAGCTGCGCTGAGTGTCAGTGAGACCGAGTGTATGACGAGCAAAATTAAGACGTTGGGCGATATGGAACAGGTTTCGTCGCCGCCGGCTACCTGTGCGAATATGTCCCCTACCAGTGGTCAGCGAGTGAGTGTTCTCAAGGCGTCGTGTGACTCGATAGCGAGTGAGGCAAAGGCGTTGCCTTCGCTTCACCACCTTTGGCGATGACGGCGGGCGCCGCCGGAGGAGCGGGAGATTCAGTGTGCGAGTTTGCGTAAAAAACAAGTGAGTAGTGATCAAGTGGTAGGTGAAAATGAATGGATGTTAGTGCAGAATTATAAACGACACAAATAAAATAGGATTTCTAGTCAGAAGGGAAAGGCTTTAACTGCGCCATAGGGTAAATTTCGGGCCGCGGATATAAAAGTGCCGTTGTTAATTTCCAACGTCAGTACTGAAGCCAGTGAAGATGACATTATCTTAAATATGTAAAAGAAGAAACTGACTGACTGACTGACTGACTCATCTATCAACGCACAGCCCAAACCGCTGGGTCTACAGATTCCAAATTTGGCAAGTAGGTTCCTTATGTGGTCTAGGGGTGCACTAAGAAAGGATTTTTCAAAATTCACCCCCTAAGGGGGTTAAACGGGGCTCCAAAGTTTGTATGGGAAAACAAGATTAGTTAGACTATTTTATTCGAAACTTCACAGGAGTGCTCCTTTTGATAAATGAGTAGAAACGGGTTTCAGGGTTTTTCAGAATTCAACCCCTAAGAGGGGGAAATGGGTTGACAAAGTCTAAAAATCAATGCACAGCCTAAACCGCTGAGTCTAGAGATTACAAATTTGACACATTTATGTTCCTTAAGTGGTTTAGGGGTGCACTAAAAAAGGATTTTTCAAAATTCACCCCCTAATGGGGTTAAACGGAGCTCCAAATTTTGTATGGGAAAACAAGTTTAAATAGACTATTTAATTTAAAACTTCACAGGAGTACTCCTATTGATAAATGAGCAAAAATGAGTTCCAGGTTTTTTCAGAATTCAACCCCTAAGAGGGGGAAATGGGGTGACAAAGTATAAAAATCAATGCACAGCCCAAACCGCTGAGTCTAGAGATTCCAAATTTGGCACATACGTTCCTTATGAGGTTAAGGGGTGCAATAAGAAAGGATTTTTCAAAATGTACCCCCTAAGGAAATGAAACGGGAGTCGAAAGTTTGTATGGGGAAACAAGATTAGGAAAGACTGTTTTATTCGAAACTTCACAGGAGTACTCCTATCGATAAATGAGTTAACATTTGTGTTTCAGGTTTTTTCAGAATTCAAAGGGGGAAATGGGGTAACAAAGTCTGAAAATCAACATCAGGTTTTTTTGTATGGTGTAGCGGGTTGGGTGTGTTACAAAAACAACGATTTTAAGATTTAATGTGGCGGACCTGAAATACCATCATCATCCCCTGTTGGGGTGCAATGGGGTTGAAGTTTAAAAATCAATATGAGTGTCAATACCGAGATTATCAGAGGGGCAGATTACGAAAATGGCATTTATTTTGAGATCCAGAAGATGGCGGATTCGACTTCTATACAGGGTTATTGTTGATTTATTGTGATGATTGTGATAACGATGATGATGATTATGATACTGATTATGATGATTGTGATTACGATGATGATGATTGTGATAATGATAATAGTGGTTGTGATAACGATGATGGCGATTGTGATTGTGATGGTGATTGTGATGGTGTTTGTGATAGTGATTGTGATTGTGATGGTGATTGTGACAGTGATGGTGTTTGTGATAATGATGATGATGCGCGTGATAACAAAAATGATGGACGAGGATGGATATTGTGATAATGATGATTGAGATTACGATGATAATGGTTGTGATTACAATGATGATAGTGATTGTGATAACGATGATGGTGATTGTGATTGTGATGGTGATGGTGATGGTGATTGTGATGGTGATGGTGATTGTGATGGTGATGGTAATAGTGACTGTGATAGTGATGGTGATTGTGACGGTGATTGTGATGGTGATGGTGATAGTGATAGTGATTGTGACTGTGATAGTGATTGTGATTGTGATTGTGATTGTGATGGTGATTGTGACAGTGATGGTGGTTGTGATAATGATGATGTTGATGATTGTAATAACAATAATGATAATTGTGATAACGAGGATGGAGATTGTGAATATGATGATAATGGTTGTGATCATGATAATGATGATTGTGATAACGATGATGGTGATTGTGATAGTGATAGTGGTGATGTTGATTCAAAATCAAAATCAAAATCAAAGCATTTATTTCAAGTAAGCCAGTTACAGGCACTTTTGAATTGTCGAAACAAAGATGAAAATTAAATGTAGCTACAGTCCCAGTCACAAGACATAAAAACTGTGAAAGTACTGTAGTTGCCCATTCCCTAGCGTAGATCTCTATGGAGAAGAACGGGCAAGAAACTCCATGGACACTCTTTTAAATCAGAATATTGTTACAAAATCTTGGTTACATCATTCATGTTGAGATGGTATATTATGTGAGAACAATGTAGCAAGATGTGCACGTTAAAAGTGTCCACAGCAAAAACACACAAACAAAAAAAAAATACAATTCAAAATAATTCATTCAAATAAGCCATGGCAACTAAGAGATGACCAGTCACAACTGACAGCGCCCGTTCACGGACATGACGCATGGATCAGCACCATTCAACTCAACCATTTTGAAGGGAACTAAATGATCCGACACATGCGCCACCATCAGCGAGACATTTGAGTGAGCATGACATACTCTAAACCGCCAGGGCACATTCAAGTCAAGAAAAGACGTAGGTTTCCAGTGAATGATAGCTTTCTAGTACATAGTACTCACACAATATGGGCTATGCATTTATATAATACTAAGGAGATTGAATCTATACAATGCAAAGATAGTTGTACAATCTTCAGCAGCTCCAACAATACATTTTAATGCTATCAATTTATGCGCCCCTGTCCTTGTGGAGCAGGACCAGCATTGAGCCAAGCATTTTTATCAGCGATATAATCGCTCAACTTGTAATATGCTTGCTTACATAGTGTGCGTTTAATGCATGTTTTAAATTTCGTCTCATTCAGTTCAAGAATACTTTGTGGAATTTTATTATAGCATCTCAAACAGTACCCCATGAAAGATGAGTCTACTTTAGCGAGTCGGAAACCTGGCTGAACTAGTTGGTCCCTATTTCTAGTACTGTAATTATGTCTGTCACCCCTTTTACCAAAAAGGTGTAGATTTTTTCTGACGTACATTATGTTTTCGTAGATGTATTGACAATGTACCGTCATGATGCCAATATCCTTAAACAGTTCCCTTAGAGAATCGCGCTTACGAAGATTATATATGGCCCTGATGGCTCTTTTCTGCAGAATAAATATAGACTCAATATCTGCAGCCCGTCCCCACAGTAAAATGCCATAAGACATTATACTATGAAAGTAACTAAAATAAACCAGTCTAGCGGTATCTACATCAGTATACTGACGGATTTTTCTAATGGCATAGGCTGCTGAACTTAGCCGCCCCGCAAGAGAAGTCAAATGAGAACCCCATTGTAGCCTTGAATCAAGCGTAATCCCCAGGAAAACCGTTTTATCTACGAATTCAAGTTTCTCTTTATTCAATATTATATCACAATCACTACTTTTAACATTCGGTAAAGCAAATCTTATGCATTTGGTTTTTTTTTCATTTAATACCAAATTGTTTGCTGTGAACCAATTTTGGACCTGAAGTAGGGCATTATTCACGTCATCTAGATTTTGGGCCCGCCTATTTATCTTAAAAATTAGGGAAGTGTCATCAGCAAATATTACCATATTTTGCGGTTGGTTTTTCAGTAAATAGGGAAGATCATTTATATATACTAGAAAGAGAAAAGGACCCAATATTGAGCCTTGTGGAACCCCCATTTTTACTTTTAAACCCTGTGAATTAACACCATTTATTTGAACATGTTGTTGTCTATCATTCAAATAAGATTTTACCAAACTAAGTGCAAGTTTACCCAGTCCGTAATGCTCAAGTTTCAAAAGTAATGTGTCGTGATTTACGCAATCAAACGCTTTGGAGAGGTCACAAAAAATTCCTATGGCGTCTTGAGACTCTTCCCACGCAGTAAATATGTGCTTTAATAAGGTTACACCGGCGTCAGTTGTACAACGTCCCTTGGTGAAGCCATACTGTTGATCATGTAAGATTCTGTTGGTGTTAAAATGATAGAGCATTTGATTAAGCATTACTTTTTCGAAAACCTTGCTAAAAACTGGTAACACGGATACAGGTCTATAATTATTAGTATCTTTACTGTCTCCGGATTTGAAAAGAGGTATGACTTTACTGTATTTCATTAAATCAGGGAAAACTCCTTGGTCTACACATAAATTAAAAATTAAAGCTAAGTAAGGGGCTATAGTCTCAAGTATGGATGTATGTTTACGAGTACGTGGCGCCACCCATCGGACACCACGAGCAACAGCGTCGCGGGCCACAGCGACGCGGAACCACTAGCGGCGGGGGGCACCGGGCCCTCCCCTCTCACCTCTTTTTTGACTATATAAACCGCGTACCCGCGGCCGGCCTGCTGCTACTACTAAAAACTACGAAAACCATTGTAATTATTATAAACAATAAATCTCAGTTCATCGTCATCAAGTCTTTCCATCGAAGCTAACATCCTCATCACAACGACTGACCACCTTCCTGCACATATTCTGGTCCAACGATCCGGAGCTGCGAGTCTGCGACTTCTGCATATCACGCACGAGCAACGAAGAAGCGTCGCGAGAAAATCACCATCTGCAACGAAGAAAATTCGAGAAGGTCACCATCTGCAGCTAACGGTCAGGTCAATCAATCTTTTCCTTCCTATTTCCATTTCATGCTGAGTTTGTGCTAACATTGTCTTATTCCTCGATTTCTTTGTCTTCGTAACGAGTGTATATTACCTACAACGCTGCATATATCACGACAGTTTAAATTTTAAATAGGTAGGTACTTGATTTTTGTCGCTCGCAATCACCGAAATGACGAAAAAGAGGCATTCCATCGTAGATACAGAAAGTATTGATGATATTATTCGGGATTTAGTAAAAAAACGCGGTTCCTTGAAAGGCAAATTAACGTTGTTTTCAAAATTTGTTCAAACACTAGAAGCTTCTAATCCAACAGAAATTCAAAAAACGGAATTACAGGAGCGCTTAAAAAAGATAGAAATGTTGTTTGATCAGTTTTGTAGTACTCAAGATGAAATAGATTTGTACGTCGCGGGTAGTCAGATAGATAAAGAATTGCAAGAAAGAGAATCTTTTGAAAATCAATATTATGCTATTGTGGCCAAGTCTAAGTGTATTTTAAAAGAAAATTCGATAGTTCAAAGCGATAACAATAATTGTAAATCACACACACACGGTATCAAATTACCCACAATTACTTTGCCGAACTTCGATGGTTCTTACGACCAATGGCTTGAGTTCAGAGATACGTTTTTATCAATCGTTCACAATAGTAATACTCTAGACGATATTCAGAAATTTCACTATTTGCGTTCAGTTCTATCAGGTAATGCACTACAGGTCATTAAAGCTTTGGAATTATCCGCACAAAATTATATCGTTGCTTGGGATTTATTGGAGAATAGATACAATAATAGCCGTTTGCTAGTTCATAATCACGTTAAGGCGTTATTTACTGCCCAGGCAATAAATAAAGAGTCAGCTTCTCAAATACGCAAATTAATGGATGCTATTTCACGTAATCTTCGTGCATTGAAAACTTTAGATGAACCTACCGACAAATGGGATACGTTAATTATCTATATTCTCGTCACAAAGTTAGATTCATCAACCGAGCGCGAATGGGAACTTTACAAAAGTACCCTCACAAACTCGTCATCCAATAAAAAACCTTCGTTAGATGACCTAATGACCTTTCTTAAGGACCGCGCGGATTTTCTAGAAACAGTGAAGCCTTCTCATAGTAAATCAATAGATAGTAGTCAAAATAATCACACAAAAAATACGCCGTCAGTAAAAACACATAGTCATGTTTCTACTCAGAAAGACGGAAAGAAATCGGCTAATCACACAAAGTCACCCCGTTACAAGTGCAATCTGTGCAGTTCAAATCATCCTATTTATTCGTGCGATGCTTTTCTTATTTTATCATCCAAAGATAAATTAAAGTTAGTCGACGAAAAGAATCTTTGCCGTAATTGTTTACGTGCCGGCCACGCATTAGCTGAGTGTTGGTTCGGGCCGTGCAAGCACTGTAACAAAAAGCACAATACTTTAATACACAGTGAATTTGTTGACGCTAACGAATCGTCTACTGTTTCACACACAGCACAAATAGTGGCTCCGCCAGAGTCCACAACGGAAATCACACACACAAATCCTACCACCGCATCTCACACGACTCACACGCCTTATAAAGTCGGTAATCTTGATACGCGCTATTTTTATGGTCAATTATTATTGTCGACAGCATTAGTGGAGATTGCGGATGCACAAAATAAATATCACACAACCCGCGCTCTTCTCGATAACGGGAGCCAGCATTGTTTTATATCCGAAAAACTTTGTAAAACCCTCAACATTCCAACGATACAGTCCACTGTACAAGTCATTGGAGTAGGCAACTCCGTGACACAATCCACACAATTATGTGAAATAAAAATTCGATCCAAAGCAAGCCCATACAATACACACATTAATTGCTTAGTTTTGCCTCAAATAACAGCACAATTGCCATCACTAGGCATCGATCACAACATCGAAATTCCTAAAAACATACAACTTGCGGACCCTGACTTTCATTTAAGTAATGAAATTAATTTATTAATTGGTGCCGACAAGTTTTGGGATTTGTTAAATGAAGGCCTAATACGCTTGCGTAAAGGTCCTTATTTGCAAAACACAAAGCTTGGCTGGGTTATATCAGGTTCAGTACATAAACAAATAAAACATAGTTTAAATAATACGCATACACAATGTAATTTCACACACGCATTGGACGCAGAACTTAAACGTTTCTGGGAAATCGAAGAAGTCACCTGTAATAAACCAAAATTGTCAAAAGAAGAAATCGCATGCGAAAATTTATTTAAAGAAACCACTTTGAGTGACGATAAAGGTCGTTTTTCGGTGCGTATTCCGCTAAGGGAATCAGCTGACGAGCTGCGCGATACGTTTTCAATGGCCGAGAACCGGTTCTTGACACTCGAGCGCAAACTAATCCGAAGCGCACCGAGCTATAGGCAAATGTATTGCAATTTTATGAAAGAATATTTAAGTTTAGGACATATGAGCCGTATCACTGAATATTCGCCGCCTTACTATTTCTTGCCTCACCACGGTGTCTTCAGGGAACATAGCACAACCACAAAGCTTAGAGTAGTATTCGATGCAAGTGCCAAGTCTCCGTCAGGCAAGTCTTTAAATGACATACAGTTTATTGGTCCGACTTTACAAAATGACATATTCGCTATTTTATTACGGTTCCGGCAATTTAAATACGTCGCATGTGCCGACATCGAAAAAATGTATCGTCAGATATTAGTTCAGCCAGATCAAAGACGATTACAATTAATTCTTTGGAGGGAGAAGCCGTCTGAACCCCTTGGTATATATCAACTTAACACCGTCACCTATGGGACGGCATCCGCGCCTTATCTGAGCATTCGGTGCCTTGAACAACTCGCGTTGGAATGCGATGATGACGTCATTGCACAAGTCATTAGTGACTACTTTTACGTAGACGACCTGATAACGGGAAATCAGGATTATCAAAAATTATTAGAGATATGTACCGGTGTTTCTCAAGTTTTAGAATCGGCTTGTTTCCCTTTAAGAAAGTGGATCTTCAATGCAAAACCTTCGCAAACCCAACTTGATTCTACGTTCAAAGAATTATCGTTAGGAGACTCGTGTCAAACCAAAACGTTGGGATTGGGGTGGTTTAATTCTTCAGACGAACTGTACTTTAACACTCAACATGAGCATACTTTAACTCATGCTAGTAAGCGTAGCATTCTTTCCACTATCGCGCAAATATACGACCCTTTAGGTCTACTCACTCCAATGATAGTCATTGCCAAGATAATACTTCAAAAACTGTGGTTAGCCAAGATAGGTTGGGACGACCCAGTTCCTAAGCCAATTTTAGCGGATTGGCAGAATTTTGTTGTCAAACTGCAATATTTACAACATTTACGTATACCTCGTTATGTAATAGGAGATAACGCACACACAGTTGAATTACACATATTTTGTGATTCTTCAAAGGACGCATTCGGGGCGTGCGCGTACATACGTAGCTATACAGATACCATAATAACCGTGCGTTTGTTATGTGCAAAGAGCAAAGTGGCACCGGTGAAACCAGTTTCCATTCCGCGCTTAGAATTGTGTGGCGCGTTAGTAGGCGCGAGACTTTACAAAAAGATAATTAGTTCGTTACGATTAACTTTTAATAATATATATTTCTGGTCAGATTCTACTGTAGTACTAGGATGGCTAAGAATGCCACCGAGTCAATTAAAACCATTCGTGCAAAACCGTGTTGTGGAAGTGAACGAACTAACAGATGATAAGGCGTGGCTTCACGTTAGTGGTAAACAAAACCCAGCTGACTTATTATCGCGCGGAGTGCAATTGGATGTGTTAAATTCTTCCGATCTGTGGTGGCGCGGACCTTCTTTCTTACACGTTCTTGGAATGGAAAGTAAACATAGTAGCAATCCAAACATTAATTATGATGAATTACCAGAATTAAAACCTACAAAAGTCACATTAGTAAATCAAACGATGCCGAGTTGTTTCCCTTTCGATAGGTTTTCCAATTTTAATCGTATGCTACGTGCGATGGCCTACATAATTCGATTTGCAAATAATTGTCAACAAAAATTTAAATCACAGCGCCTCATAGATAACTTGTCGGTTGATGAATTAAACACGGCAACAATAATATTAACGCGTATTGCACAGCAAGAGTCTTTTCCAACTATTTACGATAACTTAATTAGTAAACAAACTTTAAAGTGTCCTCGTAATATTTCTAACTTGAACATATTTTTAGACGAGCATAATATGATCAGAGTAGGAGGTAGACTAGATAATTCCGAATCATTCTCATTCGACAAAAAGCATCCTATATTGTTATGCAGTCGACATAGGTTCACGCGTCTTTTATTCGAATATAAACACAGGGAATTATTACATGCGGGGCCCCAATTATTACTCGCTACGATACGAGAATCTTGGTGGCCACTCAGAGGGCGGAACTTAGCAAAACAAATAGTGCATACCTGTGTGAAATGTGTTCGTATGAAAGCCAAACCTTTTAAAATTCAGATGGGTAATTTACCAAACGAAAGATTGATACCTGGGTATCCATTCATGAACTGTGGGGTCGACTATGCGGGACCATTGTTTATGTTGAGCCGTTCCGGAAGGGGGGCAAAGTTAACTAAATGCTACATATGTTTGTTCGTGTGTTTTACAACGCGTGCGGTACATTTAGAGTTGGTCACAAATCTCACGACTGAAGCATACTTATTAGCGTTAAAGCGCTTTATTTCCAGACGAGGTAAACCTTTGCAGATCTATTCTGATAACGGTACAACATTTGTAGGCGCCCTAAAGGAATTCGCTAAATTTCTAGTAGATAAAGATAGTGATATCCAGGATTATGCTGCAAATAACTTAATTAAATTCACTTTCATTCCGCCATATTCGCCTCATTTTGGTGGTCTGTGGGAGGCAGGCATCAAGTCCTGTAAATTCCACTTAACTCGCGTAGTAGGAAATACACATTTGACTTACGAGGAATTAAGTACTGTGTTGGCACAAATCGAGGCTGTCCTCAACTCCCGTCCCATGTTCCCTTTGTCATCCGATTCCTGTGACTTTCTCCCTCTGACTCCTGCTCATTTCCTGATTGGCCGACCGCTCACTGCACCCGCCAGTCAAAATTTGACCACAACAGCTACGCACCGTCTTCGTCGACATGATCGTGTGGAGCAGATGCGTCAGAACTTCTGGAGTCGATGGTCTAAGGAATATGTTTCTGAACTCCAGAAAAGAAACAAATGGCAGACCAACCAGAACACTCTTACTCCCGACACACTCGTGCTCGTGAAGGAAGACAATCTACCTCCCCTCAAGTGGCGCCTTGGACGAATTCTACACACATTCCCGGGCAAAGATGGCATAGCCCGCGTTGCAAACATAAGAACAGCGACGGGCACAATCAAGCGCTCATACTCGAAGATATGCCCACTCCCGCTCCCTGATGAAGACAACATCGCGACATCTGCTTCGTTGGAACCGGGTGCTTCCAAGGCCGGGGGCATGTTTACGAGTACGTGGCGCCACCCATCGGACACCACGAGCAACAGCGTCGCGGGCCACAGCGACGCGGAACCACTAGCGGCGGGGGGCACCGGGCCCTCCCCTCTCACCTCTTTTTTGACTATATAAACCGCGTACCCGCGGCCGGCCTGCTGCTACTACTAAAAACTACGAAAACCATTGTAATTATTATAAACAATAAATCTCAGTTCATCGTCATCAAGTCTTTCCATCGAAGCTAACATCCTCATCACAACGACTGACCACCTTCCTGCACAATGTACAAACTTTGACAGACATTCCCCATAGATCTTCGGTTAGTTTGATTTTTATTTGCCGGAAAGTTTTAATAACTATCATAGGGTTAATGTGTTTAAATTTAAATTCAGCCAGGCAGCCAGACACATTCGCCTTTAATAAGCCAATTGAGAGTTCAGGTGAGGAAATAAGAGCCTCCGTTGTTTTTAGTGGTATATCGGTAAAGAAATTTACAAATTCTTGAGCTACTTCCTGATTTGAGCTTTTAGGACCACACGCTGTATCTAATATGTAGCTAGTGTTATGTATTTTCTTCCTGTTAGTCTCGTTATTTATAACTTTCCAAACTGTCTTTATTTTATTTTCTGCTGTTTTGATCTTGTTGCTAATGTGCAGTGCTTTAGCAACCTTGCACGTATTTCAAAAAATTTTTGAATACTTAGCAACATACTTGTTAAAAGTTTCAGTGTTTATAAAAGGCTTAAGGCCATAAAGCTCAAATAGTCTTTCCCTACTTTTTCTGATACCTCTAGTTGCCCAATCACTAAATATGAATTTAGGGCAAATACTTTTTGTCTTCTTTTCAAAAGTTTTATTGAATTCCGTGTGAACTATTGAAAAGAAACGATCATACAATTGATCTATATTAATATCATCAAGGCTCATAACACTTAACTTGTTCTGTAGCGAAATATTATACCTATTTAATCTGCTAGAAGTTATAGGTCTAAATTTAATTTGAACTTTTTGCAATGGGGGTGTATTACACCTAAAGGTTACAGTTTGTCCGCTATGGTCAGAAGGCAGACAATTTACTATTGCTTTATCTAAGTAATCACAATCGCAGAAAATATTATCTATACAAGTAGCAGAAGATGGAGTGACTCTAGTAGGTTCTTTAAAAGTGTTGGTCAAGTCAAATGACTTAAAAAGATTTAATAAGCGACTGCTATTTGAGCATTCTTCTAAAATATTGATATTAAAATCACCACAAATAATTATAGATTTATTACTGGCTGCAAGTTTTGCCATCACATCTTCCATTATTGATTCAAATAAGGAAAAGTTTTGATAGTTTGGGGGTCTGTACACACACACAATTACATGCTTATCTAGCTCAACACAGGACAGTTCAACGCAATGTTCAACCGAGAGACCTACTATGTCATTACGTTGCTTATATTTAAAACAATTTTTTATTAATATTAGGGAACCTCCACGAAGCATAGTTTTACGGTTAAAGCAGCTACCCACCATATAGTTCTCATAATTGATAAGCATTTGGTAATCCTTTAGCCAATGTTCAGTAAAACAAATAATGTCAAACTTACTATTTTCTAAAAACAATTCAATTTCTAATAATTTGGAAGAAATGCCTTGGATATTTTGGTGGAATAATTTTAAAGTGTTCTGCTGAGGCCCTTTTTTGCTAACTAATTGAGTGCAAGAAGATACGTTGGTAGGATTAACAATATTGTTAATCGTACCTCCTGTTGTCTTATTTTCTAGTTTAAATTAATATTTGGAGTGAGGCCGGAGACTCCCGTGCCTTCCTCAGACAACAAGACCCTACAACTAATACTAATAGACCCTAATTGAGAATTCTCCACGGTGACACATGGATCCTCCTCAGTACAATGTTTGTAAACATTTATAGCATTAATGCTATATTCATTTAAAGTCACCTGTACATTAGTATTACTACTAATAGTTGTACTAGTAATAGTACATTGTGATAGTGACGGTGATTGTGATGGTAATAGCGATGGTGATGGTTACTGTGATGGTGATAGTGATTGTGACTGTGATAGTGATGGTGATTGTGATAGTGATTGTGATAGTAATTGTGATTGTGACAGTGATGGTGTTTGTGATGATGCTGATTGTGATTATGATGGTAATCATTGTGATTACGATGATAATCATTGTGACTACGATGATTATGATTGTGATTACGATGATAATGAGTGTGATAACGATGATGGTGATTGTGATAGTGGCGGTGATTGTGATGGTGATAGCGATGGTGATGGTTATTGTGATGCTGATAGTGATTGTGACTGTGATAGTGATGGTGACTGTGACAGTGATTGTGATTGTGACTGTGATAGTGATAGTGATTGTGATAGTGAAAATGGTTGTGATCACGATGATAATGATGATGGTGATTGTGATGGTCATTGTGATTGTGATTGTGATGGCGATGGTGATGGTGATAGTGATGGTGATTGTGATAATGATGGTGGTTGTGATAGTGATG
The DNA here is from genome assembly GCA_941918905.2 of Xestia sexstrigata. NCBI lineage: Eukaryota > Metazoa > Arthropoda > Insecta > Lepidoptera > Noctuidae > Xestia > Xestia sexstrigata. The sequence goes on from OW799204.2 coordinate 304,962, forward strand.
GTGGTTGTGATGATAATAATTGTGATGATTATGAAATTTGGCACATAGATAGTTCATAACATGGATTAACACGTAGGAGATATTAAATGATGGTATAGTTCGGTTCAAACATAATGGCGGCTCTGAAGTTAGCTGCAAGTGACATTCTGCGCATTATTCAGACAAAACGATGCGTCATCTTCGCCCCGTTGATACCTAAAATTGTTGTCGGCGCATCTTTACATTAGATTTTCCGAATCGCCATAAAGTTTAAAGCGTTATTCCTGCGCAGACCGTCACTCGCAGCTAACTTCCGAGCCGCCATTGAGTTTGAACTGAACTATACTAATAGGTGAAATGGGTCTTGCATAATGCTCACTTGTAACTTAAGTGGCCTTTACATTTGGCTAAATTCAGTTAGCTAAATGAATTAGACATTTAGACAGTGTAAAGACATTCAGACTGTTAGACACACTAGTTAGACAATCAGAGTCGTGACTGCCGATCTAAATCAGTTAGCATGCTAAATTTAGCCAAGTGTAAAGCGATTTAGACAAGAAATCCGTTTTAGTTGTCTGCTACTCTCAGCGGAGATACTGTGAATTCTGTATTGAAATTTTTCCCAATACTTCCTCATCAACTAAAAAAACGTTAGAAGGCAAAATAATTGAAATTATAGAGTTTATAATTATAAATCCTAAGAAAAAAATGTTTTTCTATGATAATTGCATGATTTAATTGTTTGTTCGTTTTAAGCATTTGTATATCGCCCGCCACGTCTTTGGTATGATTTTTAAAAGAAGTGGTGCAGAAATAAAGGAACTGAACTTTAATCTTCGTATGTAGGTACTTCCTGTTGGTAAGAATCTCAAAGTAACAGCTAACAGCAGCAGCAGTAACAGCATCTCTGAGCCAACTGTTTTCTTTTAAAATGTACGGTGTAACTAATCTTTAAATTGTTCATACTCCAATCTTAGAAAATTTCTTACATCTTCCAGTTCTAATACCTACAATATATAATTTGATATTGACATTTTTTTTCTTAAAAGCAAATATTTTTTCACCCAACACTTCCTGCGTCTTTTTTTAGTTCTAAAATAGAGCTCAACGCAACCATAGCCAAGACGAGCCCTATCCTTTGACACAGCCTTTGACGTTTTGATGTTGCCATTGAAGTGCCATGAGAGTGACAAATACGTACGACACGCTCGGAATTCGCTGTTATACTGAGTTAGCTAGCTAATTAGATCAAGTGTAAAGAGCAAGCTTTTTTTCGCCAACGCTCACTGTCTGAATTTAGTGAACTAAATTTAGCTAAATGTAAAGGTCGCTTTACCTTGTAAATAGATTTTAAGTAATTGGGTCTCTAATAATAACCTAGCTGTCACTTTTCATTTTGATTCTCTAAATGCGATACTGTATGTGCTCGAACGTGTTCAAATATATCTGTTATAATATTTTTGGTGTTTGCATTTCCGCTCATAATCCATCAGGTTATGGGCCCAGGACACCAAAATCTGCACGGTAATCGTGATATTACCAGTCCAAATACGAAAGTAAAAGAAAATAAAAAACTATAACCTCTACGCGTGAACACGTAAAAATGGCCGGAAATGCTTTACCCTTGCAAAGCATCGAAAAACTCAAAGGCATAGATAACTATTTTACATGGAAGTTTTGCATGAAGATGATACTGATCCATGAGGACCTGTGGGACACTATCGATGGTGAGCAGAAAGGAACACTGAGCGACGCAGACATGAAAAAATCGCAGAAGGCACTTGCAAGAATATGCCTGTCGGTTCAAACGAGTGCATTCCCCCATGTCAGGAACGCAAAGGATGCACGTGAGGCGTGGAACAACCTGAGCAAAGCCTTTGAGGACAAAGGGCTATGCCGAAGACTAGGTCTGTTAAGAACGCTATTCAGCACCAAATTGACAGAGCATGACAGCATGGAAAGCTACCTTGGCAAACTGCAGGAACTGTCAGAACAACTGTTTGATATCAATTCACCTTTGGATGATGAATTCTTGGCCGTCGTCGAAGATGTTGTTGTTAAAACCCAAAAACTCAAATGGAGGTGGGTAGGCCACATGATGACAGAGGAGAGTAATAAATGGACGAAAGCAATAACAGAATGGACCCCTAGATTCCAAACAAAGAGGAAACGAGGAAGGCAAAGAAAACGTTGGTCTGATGACATAAAAAGGCATGCGGGTCCTATATGGCACAGGTTAACCCAAACAAGAGAAAAATGGAAAGAGCTGCAGGAGGCCTTCGTGTCGCAAAGACACGCCGACGCCCAATCTAATAATAATATAATATCGCAAAATTAATAGTATATATTAACTTGACGCCTTTGATCAGCCTTTGTGTGAGGGGGGAGGTAATACTAGTTTTGCTTCTTACAGTACAGTTACCAAAGAAAAACAGTCTAGTGATGAGACTGTTATGGTTTCTTCATCAAGCTCATCAAAAGGTACAGTGAAAGAGGAGTCGTAGGAAATGTGGCACCGTGGACTTGGCCATTTGAACTCGAGGAGTATGGCACTGATGAATAAAGGTTTGGTCACAGGTATTAAATATAATTCTGATATTTTTAATCCGTGTGTTGCTTGCATTGAAGGTAAGCAAACTCGTGCTCCCTTTCCTAAAAGGTCATACACACGAGCAACTCAGTTCCTGGGATTGGTACACACTGACTTATGTGGACCAATGCCAATGCAGTCTATTGGTGGTGCTAAATATTTTCTGATATTCATAGACGATTTCAGTAGGAAAACGTTTGTTTTTTTTTGCATAACAAAGATGAAGTTTTTGAACATTTTAGGAATTTTAAAGTCTTAGTTGAAAATGAAACTAACCACAAGATTAAAATTATTCGTAGTGACAATGGTGGTGAATTTATTAACTATAAATTACAGGCTTATTTGAAAGAGAATGGAATCAAACATCACACAACCGTCCCGTATTCTCCACAACAACAAAATGGTGTGCCAGAGAGAGCGAACAGGATCATTGTTGAGAAAGCCAGGTGTGTTGATGTTGATGCTAAGGGATGCTGGCCTGGACAACAAATTCTGGGCAGAAGCTGTCAATACTGCTGTGTATCCCAAAAATCGGACACCAACTAAGGCTCTAATTGGACAAGTACCTGAGGAAAAATGGAGGAACAAAAAGGTAGATGTTAGTCATTTACGTATTTTTGGCTGCATTGCCTATGCTGTTACCCCGATTTGTTGGGTACTGTGAAAGTACAAAAGGTTTTCGTCTGTTGGATCCTGATAAATCTTACAAGTGTGTTAAAGCAAGAGATGTTATTTTCTTGGAAAATACATTTTTCAATGATAGGTCACATGATGATAATTTTGACTCTGTGTTCATCGAATTTCCTCAAAAAGATGCTCCGGGGAAACCTGTGAATGCTGTTCATAAGCCAGAATCAATCCTGGATAATGACCAATGCTCACAGCATATAGAACGATCTGAGCCAAGCCAGTCTGAACCATCCACCGTAAGACCAGATTTTTCTGATGACCAAAGAAGAGCACGGTCGAGCACAATTACAGTGTATGATTCAGACAGTGAGGTTGACACCACTTTAGAATCAAATTTTTCTGCGGATCCCACATACGTTCCAGGTTGCTCAACACTGGATGAGGTGTCATCAGATTCATCAGTATATGAAGATCTCAATGAGACTGAAATGTCTGTCCTGTTGGTTAAAGAACTATGCAATTACGATGACGTACCAGGAACAGTGCAAGAAGCTTTGGCAGGCACAGAATCAAGTGAGTGGACAACAGCCATGACAGATGAGTATAAATCTTTTAATGACAATAAATGTTGGACTCTAGTAGAGAAACCAAAGCATCAGAAACCAATTAAGTGCAGATGGGTTTTTAAAAAGAAGAAAGATCTCAATGGTGAACTCTTCAACTACAAAACACGGTTGGTGGCTAAAGGTTACTCACAAAAATATGGTGTCGATTATGAAGAGACTTTCTCTCCGGTGGTAAGACACTCAACTATTAGAACTTTGCTTGCTATTGCTGCTGAATTTTATATGGACATTGATCATCTTGATGTTAAGACTGCTTTTTTGAATGTCAACCTAAATGAAAACGTATATATCGAACAACCAGAAGGTTTCATAGTTAAAGGTAAAGAAAATTTTGTGTATAAACTACATAAAGCTATTTATGGCTTAAAGCAAGCTTCCAAAATGTGGTAGGTGGAGAATTAATGAAGTATTATTACAGAAAATGCACTTCAAAAGGATGACTTCAGAACCATGTGTATTTTACATGAGAACTAATAGCGAAATAATAATAATTGCACTCTATGTCGATGACATTTTATTGTTTTCTATCAATTCAACTTTGAAAGAAAAGGTGAAACGTGAACTTATGAACACATTTGAAATGAAGGATTTTGGATCTGCACACCACATTCTTGGAATGAGAGTAAATAAAAGTCAAAATAAAGTTACACTTGATCAAACTGGTCACATAAAAAGGGTATTGGAGAAGTTTAACATGACGGATTGCAAACCTGCAAAAACTCCACTAGAAAAAGGAATCAAATTACCAAAAGGTGATAATAAAAGTACAAATTCTCATTACAGGAATTTGCTTGTCTGTCTCATGTAGATAGCTGTGTGCACCCGACCAGATATCGCTCATGCTGTGAGTGTGCTCAGTCAATTTAAAGAGTGTCACACTGAACATCATTGGAAAGCTTTGAAGCGTGTTCTTCGTTATCTTAAAGGTACGGTAAACTATGGATTAGTTTTTCAGAAGAGTGGTGTGGATGTTACTGCTTTTGTAGATGCTGGCTGGGGTGGAAATGAACTTGATCGTAAGTCTTTCACTGGTTTTATTTTTAAGCTCGGTAATTCATTGATCTCTTGGGAAAGTCGTAAACAAAAGACTTGCTCTCTCCAGCACAGAGGCTGAATATATGACACTTTCGGATGGTTGTAAGGAAGGTCTTTTTGTAAGAAGTTTTCTTAGTGAATTGTTGAACAGTAATTGTGTAGTAACATTGTATAATGATAACCAGTCTGCTCAAAAGTTAACTACTAATTGTATGTATCATAATAGAACTAAGCACATTGATGTGAGGCATCATTTCATTAGAGAAAACATAAAGAAAAACATTGTTAATGTTAAGTTTTGTTGTGTGTGTGTTGTAATGTGTTGACAAAACCTTTGACAAAAGAAAAATATGATCAATTTGTAAAAGGATTATGTTTACATAATTTGTAATGAAAGTTTTTTTTTGGTTTATATATATCTTTCACTTTACATAATTGTCGGCAACGAGACCCTATCTCGACACCAGGGTGCAAGTAGTGGCGGTACGTAGACTGTAAACGCGAATCTTATAGTTGATTTTTCGTTCAAAACTTGTGATATTAACGTAAAGTCTAGTTTATGTAAATTCTCATTAGAATCTTGCTAAAATCTTATTAGTTGTATGTTAATTTAGCGTCAAATTGGTATTAGAGTCCAATGAGACTGATTAGAAAGATAAAATTTTGAATCAAAATTATTATGTCATTTAATTACGTAACTTGAAAACATGATTTTTTGTTTGTTAATATATAATGTTTAAATTAGTGTCAAAAGGTTGGTCTTAACTTAAAACCATTTTCTGTGAAATAATGATGTAAATTGGTTCAGTAGTTTAGGAAATATAAGTAAAAATAAATAATGAAAATTTCATACATTGCAAAATTAGCAGTAAATGTTATATGAAGTTTTTTATGTGTTATGTAAGGTACAATATTATTGTTTTAGATTAAAATAGTCATAATAAGCTATTTAAAAAGGTATAGTTTGTAAGGGTTATTAAATAAATAAATATAAATACGGGGTTCCAAAGGTCTCGGCTATCGCGAAAATAGACTCGAAATTAGAGTAAGAAATCACGGTTCCCGTTATGGGCGGACAGAGCCGTATATAAGTCGGGGTCGACGGCGAACGATCGTCCACACCCGATGATCCCATCACCCTTCTCCAAGAAAGTTGTAGGGAAACCAGCACATTACTCAAAAACAGACACAAGAACCGATACAAACCGCGAATCCGGCCCCGCCGCCGAGGCCCTCCGCGACCCCCCAGTAACATCACTGCCCGACCCTTGCTCGACGAGCCAGCCCGCGACGCTGAGCATGTAACGACCGATTCCCCAATTAATGATCCGACCCAGCCTGTTGTCCCTTGCTGCCCTCTCATCAATGACGCACTAAGCCGAGGCCCGAACCCCACAGGGGGTGCCAATTTTAATCCTTAGCTTGTAAGCCCTGGCTGGGGGCCTTAAAGTAATTTTTGGCCACCACAGGATTGCCCGGTTAAGCAGTTAAGCAACCTTAGCGCGTTGCAACTGCGAGTGGTCCCTCCTAAAAAAAAAAAAAAAAAAACGAACAGTAGGCAGAAAGAAAAAAAGGTGTTTTTATTCTACGGTGCCTGCCTATCCCTCTCCCCCGAGGTCCTGCTCTGCTAGGTCGTCAGTACTCGACCATACCCTACGCATTCAGGGGTGCGTGGAGGCGTGCGCTACCAGCAAGTACTGCAAGGAGCGCCCGTCTACTATTGTGGGAGATTGTCCCAGGTTGACTGGACCCCAGGGTCTAGCCCAACCGAAACAGTTGGTCCTCCGAGCCGGATCCCTACAAGAACACAGAAGAGTTCAGAAGAAAAGAAGAGTCAGAAGATTTTGTTCAAGATAACGGATGCCGGTAACTAGGAAGCAGAAGGATGCCTCCTCACGACCCGAGTCCCGTCCCTCCGATAGGGACGCCACAGAATAGTCGGGGTCAGAAGGGGTCACGTCAGCATCTGCGTCATCGGGAACTACAGCTACTTCAGACACGAACACTTCTACGAGTACCACGATCACAGAGACGACCACGACGACGGAGAACACAGTTGCGACTGCGACCACGACCACAGCGGAGTCAGAGAAGAGTAAGAAGGAAGACACCGCCCAGAAGGAGACGACCAAGAAGATCCCAGAAGATGTCCCGGTTAAAGGGGTTAGCGACTTAGACGCGACCCTGATACCGATGGGGGTCAGTCGTCGCGCCAGGTCTACGAAGACCACGAGTTCCTCGGCCAGAAGACGTGAGCTGGAAGCCAGAGAAGAATTGGCACGCCTGGAGCTGAAGCAAGCACGGGCTGCGGCGAACCTAGCTCGTGTCAGACTGGAGCTGGCACAATGTGAAGAAGAGGATTCCGTGGATGAAGACCAGGAAGACAGAACAGCACAGGTGCAGAACTGGACCGAGTCATCTGTATTAGGCGAAGGCAACAAAGAACAACCAGAGCTACGAGGCTAGTAGCCACCGGAACCCCAGAAAGTGAAACCAGAAGAGAACTCTTCAACCAGAGAAGCTACAATTGAAATTCAAGCTTTAGCAACAGCATTGAAAGAAGCTTTCACCACAAGAGGAGGACCAGTGGCGCAGCTAAAGTACATTCACGAGTTACCCTACTTCGATGGCAACAGCAGCGAGTGGTTGGCCTTCAAAGTCGTCTATGAAGATACAGCACCGATGTTCAGCGAAGTTCAAAATATGGCTCGTCTAAGAAGAGCACTGAAGGGCAACGCAAGGGAAGCTATAAGAGTCTGCTATATTCCGAAGCCTCTCCGTTAGAAGTGATGCAAGCCCTTAGAAGAAGATATGGAAGACCTGATGCGCTGGTGCTGGCTGAGCTGGATAAGGTCAAGGCACTACCGAAGATATCTGAAAATCCGAGGGACATATGTGTCTTCGCAAGTCAGATCAACAACAGCGTGGCATCAATCAAGGGGTTGAAGAAGCCTCAGTACCTGCATTCACCTGAAATGGTAAAACAAATCATCGAGAAGATACCAACAATCCTCATGTTCCGGTGGTACGACTTCACTGCTGCATCAGAAGAAGGCGAGTTCTCCGACCTGACGTTGGTGTCCAAGATCCTGAACATAGAAGCAGACAAGTGTAGAGCCTTCGCTACGACAGAAGAGAAGAGTGGGTTCAGAAGAACCAGTCGACAAGCAACGCATTCTACAAAAGAAAAGGACTCTAAAGAAAAGGACAACAAAGGAAGAGATTCAAGACAACAAGAGAAGACTTGCCCTACTTGTGAGGGTGAACACTTCCTTCTGTGGAAAAATGAAGATGAACAAATGCCGGAGAGCTACACATCTGCAAGAAATCGACTGACTAACATAGAGAAGAAGATCGACAAGGATCCTCAGTTGAAAGCAGAGTACAACAAACAGATCCAGCATCTAATCGACAGCAAGTATGCAGAAGAAGCACCAATTGGGCAAGAAGACTCCAAGAAGAAATGGTACCTCCCTCACTTCTCCGTGGTACATCCATTAAAGAAGAAAATAAGGATCGTCTTCGACGCTGCAGCTAAGTCAAAAGGAAGAAGTCTCAACGACGCTCTGCTACCAGGTCCAGATCTACTGCAATCACTCTTCGTGGTACAATTGCGGTTTCGACAAGGTCCATTAGCAGTGGCAGCCGACATCAAAGAAATGTTCCTGCAATTTCGCATCAGGCCAGAAGATAGAGATAGCCTGAGGTTCCTGTGGCGTGGGGATCGTCGCGACGTGACGCCAAAGGAGTATAGAATGACATCAGTTATCTACCACTCTAACTTCATCTCCAAGCACAGCAATATACGTGAAGAACCGAAACGCAGCGGACTACAAAGAAAAATATCCAGAAGCTGCAAGGGCTGTCGAGCTGAACCACTACATGGACGACTACCTGCATAGTTTCCACTCAGAAGAAGACTTCAAGAAAATAACAACGCAAGTGGACTTCATACACAGGAAGGCGGGCTTCGAACTCAGGGGCTGGGCTGCGAATCGACCAGAGTTACTACAAGGCGTGCAAACTGGCACAACAGAAGTAAACCTTGGTGAAAAAGAAGAGAAGACACTGGGCCTACGCTGGTTAACAGAAAGGGACTCTATTGGCTTCAGGGCGAACTTACGAAATACGCCTGAAGAAATAGCCAACGGTTTCAAGATACCTACGAAGAGAGAAGTTACCAGCGCAGTTATGTCGACCTTCGATCCGCTGGGGCAAACATCACCCGTCCTCGTCCAAGGCAAGAAGCTGCTGCAGAACATATGGCGAAGCGGCGTCGGCTGGGATGAAGAAATAGAAAATAAGGAGTATGAAGATTGGAAAACTTATCTGGAGAAGATGAAGCTGCTCCAAGACCTGCAAGTTCCAAGGTGTCTGGCACCACATCGCACCGAGGGGGAGCTGCACACGTTCACAGATGCCAGTGAAGCGGCGTATGCAGCGGCTGTATATTGGAGAACAGAAGATCAAGATGGAACTTACCACGTCAGCTTAGTGGCGGCGAAAGTAAGAGTCACTCCACTGAAGCCAGTATCCCGAGACTCGAACTGCAAGCGGCTCTCCTAGGAAGCAGACTGGCACACTCTGTAGAAGAAGAAATGGACCTGAAGATAGCAAAGAAGACATTTTGGACAGACTCCAGCATCGTACTTTCCTGGATCAAGACCGACCCTAGAACTTTCAAAACGTTCGTGGCTCACCGCTTCGCAGAAATAAAAGATCTCAATAAACCACAGGAATGAAGATGGGTGCCCACGGCGCAGAACCCTGCAGATGATGCGACGCGCGACGTGCCAGAACACTTCAGCTGCAATCACAGATGGTATGCTGGGCCAGACTTCCTGAGAAAAGAAGAAGCACACTGGCCTGCTTCAAGAACATTTAAGAAGGAAACCACCTGTGAAGAAAAGGCTATGGACGTCGTAGCAACAGCAAGAACCACGCATTCAACACCAGATCCTGAACGGTTCTCCTCGTGGAAGAGACTCTAGCGAGCCACAGCGAGAGTACTGCAGTTCATACAACTCTGCAGAACAAGGGAGAATGTCCACGCCAGCCGAGAAGATCCTGCCTGGAAACTAACGAAAGGAAAAAAGAAGATGATTGAGAAGCAACATCGACCTTCAAAAACAACAGAAAAGAAGTACTTGCCAATAGATGCAGACCTGCTTCAACGAGCTGAAACTCTACTGTTACAAAGAAGTCAAGAGGAAAGCTTCAAAGGAGACATCAAGAGTCTACAGCAAGGAAAACAGATAGAAACCAGCAGCAAGTTGAAGAAACTCGACATAATACTCGAAGAGGGTCTCCTGCGCATGAAGGGAAGAATCGACGCGATAAAGGGCGTGACCAGAGACTACAAGCGACCTATCGTGCTCGACAGCAAGGACAAGACTACGCGACTCATCATGGAAGACTTTCACTGTCGCTTCAATCACGGAAATCACGCGACAGTAATGAACAAGTTGAGACAACGCTTCTGGGTATTGGGGCTGAGGTCAGGGATCAAAGCAGTTCAACATCAATGTCAATGGTGCACGTCGAAGAAAGGGAAACCACAAGAGCTGCCGACGGGTAACTTACCTGTTGAAAGGTTGATGCACGGAAATTCTCCCTTTACGTGCACTGGAGTCGATTATTTCGGCCCCATGGTCATCACAGTAGCAAGGCGTCAAGATGGGGGGCCCTGTTCACATGCCTAACAACAAGGGCTGTGCACATTGAGCTCGCTCCTTCACTCTCCACCGACAGCATGATCATGGCGCTTCGACGATTTGCTGCAAGAAGAGGAATGCCAAAAACAATTTACAGTGACAACGGGACCAACTTCGTCGGTGCCAACAAAGAGCTGCAAGAGACATTAGACATCATGAACCAAGAGGCTCTCACCTTAGAAGCAGAGAAGATCGGCGTCCAGTGGAAGTTCATCCCTCCTGGTGCACCTAACATGGGCGGTGCATGGGAGCGTTTGGTGCGGTCAATTAAAACCGCACTAGACGCCACACTCAACGAGAAGCATCCACGAGAGGAGGTACTCCATACCCTCCTGCTAGAGGCCGAGCACATAGTTAACTCTCGGCCTCTCACTCACCTCTCCGAGAATCCTGAAGAAGAAGCACTCACTCCAAACCACTTCCTCATCGGGCGATCCTGCGGCGCAACGAGATTCGGCAGCTTCCAAGACGACGAGCTCGTGGGCAGACACACCTGGAAGGCTACGCAGCGACTTGCCGATCACTTTTGGCAACGTTGGCTGCGAAAATACCTGCCCAAGCTGCTGCCGAGGAAGACGAAGGGAAGAACCTGCGCCACAGACCTGCAAGTGGGAGACGTCGTGCTGATCGTCGACCACAGCCTACCGAGATGCACCTGGCCACGCGGCAGAATCCTGCAGGTGTATCCTGGACCAGATGGGCGAACGAGAATCGTCGACGTCGGTACGCGAGGAGGCGTGCTACGAAGACCCAGTTCGAGAGTGGTGCTGTTGGTGCCGGGAGTGTCGCCGAGCCTGGAGTATGGTGCGACGCACGAGGGGGAGACTGTCGGCGACGAGACCCTATCTCGACACCAGGGTGCAAGTAGTGGCGGTACGTAGACTGTAAACGCGAATCTTATAGTTGATTTTTCGTTCAAAACTTGTGATATTAACGTAAAGTCTAGTTTATGTAAATTCTCATTAGAATCTTGCTAAAATCTTATTAGTTTTATGTTAATTTAGCGTCAAATTGGTATTAGAGTCCAATGAGACTGATTAGAAAGGAAAAAATTAGAATTAGAATTAATAAGTCATATAATTACGTAACTTGAAAACATGATTTTTTGTTTGTTAATATATAATGTTTAAATTATTGTCAAAAGGTTGGTCTTAACTTAAAACCATTTTCTGTGAAAGAATTATGTAAATTGGTTCAGTAGTTTAGGAAATATAAGGAAAAATGTATAAAGAAAATTTCATACATTGCAAAATTAGCAGTAAATGTTCTAGGAAGTTTTTTATGTGTTATGTAAGGTGCAATATTATTGTTTTAGATTAAAATAGTCATAATAAGCTATGTAAAAAGGTATAGTTTGTAAGGGTTATTAAATAAATAAATATAAATACGGGGTTCCAAAGGTCTCGGCTATCGCGAAAATAGATTCGAAATTAGAGTAAGAAATCACGGTTCGGACAGAGCCGTATATAAGTCGGGGTCGACGGCGAACGATCGTCCACACCGGATTGACCCGGGTAAGCTGTACCAGGCCACACGCAGCTTATCTGCACAATATGACTTCACCCACTACATGCACCCAGCTGCGTGCCGTATTCTAAGTTAATATAGGTACGTCACGCAGTGAAACCACACATGCACGTCTCTACATTCACGTAGACACACGCGAAGGAAAGCGGTGTTACACAATACAATACCGCCCACACACACGTCGGTTCCTCAGTCTGGTCCACTGCTGGCTAGCTCTGGTTAGTGGGGCGGGCGGGAACCACACATCCACTGTAGGTGCGCTATAAATCGGCACCTGTGCCGCTGGTCGTCCTCCGCCGGGCCTCCCTCGGGTCTCACCTGGCGGGGACAGACCGCCGAGGTGCCGTGAAGAAAACAGCGCTGTGCAACAGCGCTGTGGCGCGCCTACAGTCCACAACATGTTGCCACCATGCGCCCAATTAACCAACGGACAGTGTCCACCCCGAGGACGGGTCCGTTTTAACGGACCGCGGTATAGCTTCCGCGGCAAGGGGGCATAGCCCCGGAACCGCCTACCGCGCCCCCTTGCGGGGGCGTTGTGAATACTACTCGGAACGATCGTCAGTCGCAGCCCAGCCATCGAGGAAGAAACAACTAGAAGAAAAAGGAACAAGCCGAAACCTAGGGAACACCGAACATTAGGCAGAAAGAAAAAAGGGTGTTTTTATTCAACGGTGCCCGTAGTAGAAACGGGTTTCAGGGTTTTTCAGAATTCAACCCCTAAGAGGGGGAAATGGGGTGACAAAGTCTAAAAATCAGTGCACAGCCTAAACCGCTTAGTCTAGAGATTCCAAATTTGGCACATACGTTCCTTATGTGGTCTAGGGGTACACTATGAAAGGGTTATTCAAAATGTATCCCCTAAGGGGATGAAACGGGAGTCGAAAGTTTGTATGGGGAAACAAGATTAGGTAAGACTGTTTTATTCGAAACTTCACAGGAGTACCTCCTATCGATAGATGAGTTAACATTTGTGTTACAGAATTTTTCAGAATTCAGCTCCTAAAGGGGGGAATTAACAAAGTCTGAAAATCAAAATCGGTATTGTTTGTATGGTGTATCGGGTCGGGTGACAATGATGATAATGATTGTGATTACGATGATGATGACTGTGATAATGATGATTGTGATAACGATGATGATGATTGTGATATTGATGATGATGATTGTGTCAACGATGATGATGATTGTGATAACGATGATGATGGTTGTGATACTGATGATGGTGATTGTTATAGTAATGGTGATGGTGATTGTGATGGTGCTAGTGATTGTGATAGTAATGGTGATGGATCACCATCACCATCAGGTGATTGTGATGGTGATTGTGATGGTGATTATGATGGTGTTGGTGATTGTGATAGTGATAGTTACGGTTATTGTGATGGTGATAGCGTTGGTGATGATGATTGTGGTAATGATTGTGATTGTGACAGTGATGGTGTTTGTGGTAATGATGATGATGCGTGTGATAACGATAATGATGATTTTTATAAGGGGGATGGATATTGTAGTGATTACGATGATAATGGTTGTGATTACGATGATAATAATTGTGATAATGATGATAGTGATTGTGATTACGATGATGGTGATTGTTATTGTGATGGTGATTGTGATAGTTATTGTGATAATGATAGTGATGGCGATTGTGATAGTGATTGTGATGGTGATTGTGATGATAATGGTTGTGATTACGATGATAATGATTGTGATAATAATGATAGTGATTGTGATGGTGATAGCGATGGTGATGGTGATTGTGATGTTGATGGTGATTGTGATGGTGATAAATCAACAATAACCCTGTACAAAAGTCGTATCCGTCGTCTTCTGGATCTCAAAATAAATGCCATATTCGTAATCAGCACCCCTGATAATCTCGGTATCGACACCAATACTGATTTTTAGACATTTCAATCACATCGCACTTCAACAGGGGATGATGATGGTATTTCAGGTCCGCCACATTAAATCTTAAAATCGTTGTTTTTGTAACACACCCGACCCGATACACCATACAAACAATACCAATGTTGATTTTCAGACTTTGTTACCCCATTTCCCCCTCTTAGGGGTTGAATTCTTAGGGGTTCACGGTGGAACACACGGTGGAGGTGTGCCCTGCGTGGGCGGAGCACCGCCGTGTCCTCGAAGCGGCGATTGGCGGCGGCGACCTCTAGCGTCCGGCCCTGGTGCAAGCCATGGTCCGGAGCGAGACGGAATGGGACGCCGTCACCTCTTTCTGCGAAGCAGTAATGCTAGAGAAGGATGTGGCGGAACGTGAGAGGGAGAGAACCTCACAGCGTCCCGGCCGCCGCGGGAGACGCCCCGGGCGTCGGGGGCCACCACGTGGCCCCCGGCCACCGTAGGCGCGGGCCTGTGGACGGTGGGCTATGGGCTAGCTCGCCGTCCGTCCGTCTCATGACGACAGGCCGTGTCGACGGCGCGTTCGTGTTCCACGCGCGCCTCAAAGAGAGTCAGCAATAGGAAGGACCGATGCCTGCCGGGGTTGCGGGACTGTTCGAAAGAGATACCGTGGCCCCGGAACACAAAGGGCGATGAAGGAAAATGGAAAAAAAAAAAAAAAAAAAAAAAAAAGGGGTACAATTCTGAAAAAACCTGAAACTCATGTCTACTCATTTATCAATAGTTTGTCTTGTTTCCCCATACAAACTTTGGAGCCCCGTTCAATCCCCTCAGGGGGTGAATTTTGAAAAATCTTTTCTTAGTGCACCCCTACACCACATAAGTAACCTACTTGCTAAATTTGGAATTTGTGGACCCAGCGGTTTGGGCTGTGTGTTGATAGATGACTCAGTCAGTCAGTCAGTCAGTTTCTTCTTTTATATATTTAGATATAAGAAGTTTAGAGACTTTATTAAAAACTTTTTCACAGTTCTAAACATATTTTTTTATCAAATTAATCGATAATATCACTATAGTGATACTGGCAATAGTGTGAGTGGTTCCCGGTAAAATACTGAATTTCTGGCAACAATACGTTAAAATTCAATTTCACAAAATGGTGACTACTTTCTGAGCATGTGCATGTTTGTAGATAAAAAAAAATTAGAAGAATAAGACCGAAATAAGCCCTTTGAGGAAGAGAGGACTTTCTTATAAGGCAAGATTAGCAACTGCTGCTACAATATTTAAGGATACAGCATTCCAGCATGTGATTAAAAATATGCGGAAACCTGCACAATTATTTGTACACAAGCAGTTACAATCTGCTAAAAAGCCGAAAGGCCGACGTTTCACGATAGTTGAAAAAGTTCTTGTATTTTTGATGTACAAGAAAAGTCCTAAGGCATACTCATTATTGTATAAATATTTTACATTTCCATCATCAAAGGCAATGAAACAAATGTTAAGTCAAATTAAGCTGTACCTTGGTATTAATCCTATTTTAATTGAAAAAAATAAAAAAAAACTGTACTTGACAAGGATGCCCCAGATAGACTATGCAATCTTATATTTTGACGAAATGTCTCTGACCTCTCAAATATTTTATAATAAGCACAAAGATGCTTTTGAACGATTTGCCAATTCCCTAAAATTGAGCTCAAAAAATTAATGAAATGCGTTGTGTCCGAAATACAAAAATCGGGACTAATAATTGTAAACAGTGCTTGTGATCAAAGCTCCGTCAATGTAAGTGCTATCGCAGAGTTAATAAACGCTACCAGAGCGTCGTTTTTGTGCCTTGGCAAAGAGTGGTGCCATGTTTTTTTTCAATTAATGGTCAAAACATTATTCCGGGTGTCATAATTGGTGTAGATCAAATAATCGTATTTTAGATGGTAAATTAACTTATGAAAATGGTGAAGATATGAAAACTGCAGCACAATTATATTATAATAAACGCAAAAATTACAAAAATAAAATATGAAAATAATGTTCTTTTTTTATTTCTAACACCTCTAACAGATATTTATTTAAACTGTTTACCTACTTCTATCGTTCAAAACCGTATTAATGTAACCAAACAGTACAAAATACAGCAGTTTCAATAAATTTTGAAGAATAATTCAAATAGATATCGTGGAATACAAGAACAGTAGCAGTGTAGGTATAGCTAAGTTTATAGATATAGTTCGGATTCAATTCACAGGCGGCGCTACTAGTTCGTTTTAGTTTGCATAAAAAAAAACTCTAGAGGGCTCTCTATCCCTTTTCTTTAGTCATTGCTTTTTAAACATATTTTACTCTATGGCCGTGACCACAACCTATTAATGAGGGCTGTATCCGCGCCTGCATAAACAAGGTGACATAAGATATTTTGGCGCTCAAATGACGTCACCAGCCAGGCGCTGTAAACTGTGTGAACAGTTGTGATCTTTTTAGCGGAATAAACGTACGTAAACAACCAAGATAGTGAAAGCTGTAGTATATTCTTATTGTTGAAGATTCCGCTTCAATCGGAGATGGATCAACGAAATTCAGTCGCCGAAGGTAATTTATTTAAATAAAACACACTGAAGACATGTTTGATGTAACGTCGTCGCGGCAAAAAGCCTTTATTTTCTAAAGTGTTGCCATACTATAATGGCAGATAAAGGCGAAGACACACTTTCTGAACACTTATACTAAAGAAATACAATACCACATAACGTAAGGTGTTACAAAAAAAAAAACTATTTTTCAACTCGCTATTTATGATGCTCTATGTCTGTGATTGTCAATCACATTTCACCTCGAGGTTGAGTTGTTTAAAATAATTATTATTTTTATAATTTTATTTGTCTAATGAGCATTACTTTTTAAAGTTTACTTTACCAATCATTATTTGTATTGACCATCATGGAATTGAATTACTTGTACGGCGTGAGGCGCTGCGATTTTGGAAAGCAGCCGCTGTACAGCATCGAGGTGCCGCAGCTGCTCGACAGCATCGTGCCCGACCTCCTCGAAGGCAAGAAATACATCCTGCGCAACCCAGTGCACCAGCTCACGCAGCACACGGCCCCCTTCTCCCACAACGAGATCAACACCATACGGTCCGTGACTCCCACACACACACGCAGCGCGTGACACCGTGCGGTACACGCGGTGGTGACCTCCACTTGCGTGTTGATTGCAGATCGGAGTACACCGAAGGCGGCGCTAACCATGCAGAAGGCGGCTGGCCGAAGGACGTAAACATCAACGACCCCGAGGCCACGCAGAGGTACCGCCGTAGAATTGAAAAAGATGATACTTACGTCAACTGTGTGATGAAGAGTGCTGGGGTGAGCGTACAATCAACGACCGAGAAACCATATTATTATATAACCATTACCCGTGCGGTGATCCGCGGTATGCCCCTTTATTCTTTGCAATGTCACCGTATTGCGTTTAAGTGGCGGATACTCTTTGCTGCGACACTAAGGTGCAACGCAACCCAACCTAGTAAAAGTATTCGTGCCTAGTTTCAATGTCCGAAACCGAACAAACAACATCTTCCATACATCTTGGGGGAGGCCTATGTCCAGAACTGGACGTCTTTTGACTGAAATGATGATGAATATACAAACTATTTCCCAAACACTATCAGGGTGTTTGGGAAATAGGGGGACGATTTTTGGATAATTGTTTGGCACGTTACCTTTATTTGATACAATGATCACATATAAATACTTTTGAGTAATTCGAAGCAATCAGTAAAGTAGTAGGCTCAGAGCCTTGAGAATTGGTTTTTGTTGAAACTACAAACAAATTTGTAATAAAAGGTAGAAATTTCGTAAATAAAAGACAAGAAGGAAATATTTTCGGAACCCTTGGGTAAAAATGGTTAAAATTTAATTGTTATAGTTAATTAACTGGTTCATCAAATCCTGAACGGTGGACCACTACTTACGCCACACCCTGTTTAAACAAACATGCACATAAATTTGCATATTTTTTTTTTTCTAAGCATAGACTAATTCTTGTGTTTACCATGAGAATAGCCATGATATTAATTACATTTTAGTTTTTACCTTTATGTACCCTATTATGAATAGAAAATATTTATATCGAGCTCATTCAAAAATCTTTTAATCTAGTAGCAACCCTACGTCCCATTAAAAGTTCCGCCGGCGAACTAATTCCATCTCGCGGTGTCGCACGATAATTTAATAGACCTAAGTAAAACTCTGTACCTGACTCGACTGACTTCATCAAAATGTTCTTTATCGTTTGGATACTTTTTTCACTTCGGCCGTTGGACTGAGGATAGTTGGGAGAATTCGTTACATGGTCAAAACCCTACTCTTTAGAAAACGTTGAAAATTCCCTTGAAGCATAGGCTGGGCCATTGTCTGTAACTAATTCTGAAGGAATTCCGTGCCTTGCAAACTGATCTTTTAATGCAGTTATAACAGCTCGACTGCCTATACTCTTCAAGGGACTTAGTGCAACAAAATTTTAAAAATAATCCACAATTATAAGAAAGTAATTTTTCTATATTGAAAAATATCTGAACCCAATTTAATCCACGGCTCATCCGGAATATTGTGCAGAATTAACGGCTCACGTTGGGAGCGCAGCGCCTTCTCGCGACAGGTTGCATACCGTCGCACGGCCTGCTTGATTTCATGGCCATAAATATGACCATCATGCACTCGTCTTATCTTTGAGTATTATGCCGTCGACACATTTAAAACTTTCCCTGTAAGACCATAATTCACGTAATTTTTCATGAACGTTACGTTTACAGTCTGGCCAACCATTCATATCTGCCAGTATTTATATCTTTTTAAAACACAAGATTCTTTATCTTTCTCCGTTATTTCCTTGACTAAACGTAATTTACTGTTACTGAATCTAACATTTTCCAATAAAAAACAAGATTGTTCGTCCAGTTCTTCCGACACTTTATTTGACATTAATTCCGGTATAGCCGCCCGAGACAAAGTATCAGCCACAAACATATATTTACCTGGTTTATAGACAACTACAAAGTCGTAACCTGAGTATTCTGAGCATCATTCGCTGCAGACGACCCGAAACTAAATCCAGACTCTTCTTAAGCAAGGCTTCCAGTGGTTTGTGGTCCGTCTCCACCACAACATTTCGCTTGCTAAACACATATTGCTCTAAAGCAAAACATTTGCAAGCAATTCCTTTTCTATTTTCGCGTAACGCCTTTGTGTGTCCGTAAGCGTAGTGGATGCAAACTGAACCGGTCGACCGGCCTGCAGCAGCACCGCGCCGAGCGCCGCTGCACTCGCGTCCACGGACAACAACACCGGCTCCCGCGGCGTGTACAGCGCTAACACCGGCGCCGTGCAAATAAGTTTCTTTAAGTGAAGTACGGCTGTCTCGTGCACATCTTCCCAGCACCACATCACGTCCTTTTTTAGCAAACTACGTAGTGGTGCCGCTATATCGGCAAAATAATTAGGAATAAACTTACCTAAATAGTTGACCATGCCCAAAAACCCCTCCAATGAATTTCTATCACTTGGGCTGGGCATGTCACTTATAGCTCTTATTCTGTTACTGTTAATCTGCATACCGTCGCTACTGAACGTATGCCCAAGGTAAGTGACCCGTGATACCCGAAATTCACACATTATTATACATTTTGTGATTTTTACTTAAAAAATTAAGGACTTTCCATACACAATTTCATCCCCTTTTTAACCTTTTGGGGTTGGAATTATCAAAACGCTGAGACGCGCATAAATTCATTTTCAATTTTCAGCCTCAGTCAGTTTTCTAGGTCCAAGGGTTTGGGCTGGGCGTTGATGAGTCAGGCGGAACGTGACTGGCGCGCGGAACGGTGTGACACTTATTGGTGCGTGCAGCCGGTGTTCATCGATTTATAAGACGTTATCACGTCAAAAATAACGTAACCACCATGCGTGTTATCTTCCAAACTATAATAGTAGTCAACATTTTGCGAAAAATGCTTTACACAGCATGCATGGATAAGTAGGTACTCTTTTTGTGAATTGTAATTTATTTTCGCCTTTTTACCCGACTGGAGGAGGGTAACGTGTTTCATATTAAGTATGTTTGTTATTTTGTGGCACTTGGCACACGGTGCGTTGCGGCGGTGCCGATATATGATTAAATCGAGATATTAGACATTTTTGTATATAATTATAATCTTAAAATTAAGTTAAGGTTTTAGAATTTGAAGGTTTATTAAAATAATTAATCATTTTGTTTTAGGACTTAGAGCACTTTGTTTTTCAAAATAACGCCATCGATATGTACCAGACGTATTACGTAGAGATCGAGCAACTACCAAAACAAGAGCCATCAGAGGTCCGCACAGTGAACGTGTACCGCGAAGACCCAGCCAGTACCGGCCGCCCCATCAGCTCTATCTGCTGGAGGCCGGATGGCAGCCATTACTTTGCTGTGTCCCACGTGCAGGTGGACTTTAACAAGACCACGCAGTCCTTAGTCAAAGCGCACATTTGGGACGTGGAGAACTCGAACGGTCCCCTGACGGCGCTGACGCCGCCGTGCCCCATGCTTGACCTGCAGTACAACCCCAAGGAGCAAAGCGTGCTGGCGGGCGCACTTATTAACGGGCAGGTGGTGGCCTTCGACGTGCGCACGCCATACATGCCCACGCACGTGTGCCCTGAACACGTGGCTCACCGCGACGCCGTGCGGAGCGTACTCTTCGTCAACGCCAAGTCGGGCACGGAGTTCTTCTCGGCTGGCACAGACGGCGCTATCAAGTGGTGGGACCTGCGCAACTTCAGCGCGCCGCTCGAGGAGCTCTGCGTTGACATCGTCAAGTTCTTCGAAGTGCCGTCCATGTCCCGCGCGAAAGGAGTTAGCACGCTCGAGTTCGAGCCAACCATACCGACGCGCTTCATGGTGGGCACCGAGGACGGAGAGGTCATCCTTGGCAATCGCAAGGGGAAGACTGCTGTGGAGAAACTACCGGGCAAAGTTTGTTTATGATGTTTTAATTACTTACATTGCTAGTAGAATAGACGGCCAATGTGGTCGACCACTAGCCACCAGACCACCCAGAAGGTGAATCAAAGACCTGGTGAAGTTTGCGAGAATCCACTGGACCGGTCTTGCGCGGGACCGGTCGTTGTGGCCATATTTGGGAGAAGCCTATACCCAGCAGTGGACGTCATTGAGTTAAAATGACGATGATAATAAATTCCTAGCATTTGCAAAATGATTCTCGTCACTGCTTTTTTACATGAGTATACAGGTAATGCTCATAGTCATTTGAGATCGCCATGAGGTAGCCCCCTCAAGGCCTGACTTTTTTTTTAAGAAATTAAATGACTTGCATCCAATTTGTTACAGCATGTCTGGGAAAAGATTTTGACAATTTTAGTGTATCGTAATGATCATCAATAGTATTTTAATACTGATTATGCAACTACGTCGATTGGTACCGTGAAATCAAGGGTATTCATAGAATAATGAATAATTGTGTGTTCAGTTCCATGCGCACCTGGGGCCTGTGTGGGCGTTGCGACGCAACCCCGGTTTTTTGAAGAACTTCCTGACGGTGGGCGACTGGACGGCGCGCTTGTGGAGCGAAGACTGCCGCGAGTCTGCCATCATGTGGACTGCGGCGGACCGGCACTGCATCACCGACGGTGCCTGGAGCCCAACCCGGTAGGCGCACGCGGGGTAGCCGCACGCAGGTTGGAGGGGCGCGGAGAGCGGTGCGGCCACGTTGTAACAGGACTCTGTGCAGGTTGTCGCTGATGATGCTGGCCAAGGAAGACGGCGTGCTGGATGTGTGGGACCTGCTGAAGCGGCAGCACGAGCCCCTGATCACCGTGCACGTGTGCAACGAGCCGCTTGCCAAGGTGGCCGCACACGAAGCCGTTAGTATGCTGCCTATACTGCTACACTACACTACACTACACTACACTCATGATGAACGTAGCTGTCGAGTCCTGCAGCCTTATACCTACCGACATCCGAATACAATATTTATTTTTGTTTTTGATTTATCACAAACCGTCTCCTTCATGGGTCATTCAGCAGTATGTTGGTTGGTGCTATCGCTGGCGCGCTTAGTATGTGACCAGTGTCACATCCTCATTGTTTAGACAGTACTTATATTTACTGTGATTGTGTGACGTTTAAAGCGCAAAATACCTCAAGACCTATCCAGGTCTTGCGGTATTTTGCGCTTTAAACGTCGAAATTATAGTATCATATAACCAAGATTTTGTTAAAACTTACTTAGATTTGTTGTGTGAAGCGTAGGTGTGAAGTGTGTAGGTGTGCATGTGATAAGAGGTCAGTATGCTGTGTGTGAGTGTGTGTGTGTGATAGATGAAGTGTGGTGTGAGTAGGTACGTGTTTATGGATGGGGAATATAGGCGCGTGTGTTTAATTGTAAGTTCCTTTTATTGTAAGTGTAAACAGTATATACAAAACAGTCAGTACTTGTGTTATTAGGCGATGAATGTGAGTAAAGACTCTGTGTAGGCATAGTTCTTTTGTAATAGCCACTCTGTTACTATAGGTTTAAGTTTGTGTGCGTTTAAATTTATAACATTAATTTGTGAGTTAATTTTTTGGTATATTTTTTGGAATTGATGTGTAGCGAAGGTGGTTTTGTGTTGGGTTCTTGGAAGAAGGTTTATTCGCTTACTAGCTGTTGCCCGCGGCTTCGCCCGCGTAAAGTTCACCGCTGCATCATATTAAAAGGATAAATAGTGTCCTACGTGTTAATCCAGGTTATGAACTATCTATATGCCAAATTTCATAATCATCACAATCACAATCACTATCACAACCACCTTCATTATCACAATCATTATCACAATAACCATCACTATCACCATCACCATCACCATCACCATCACCATCACCATCACCATCACCATCACCATCACCATCACCATCACCATCACCATCACCATCACCATCACCATCACCATCACCATCACCATCACCATCACCATCACAATCACCATCACCATCACCATCACCATCACCATCACCACCACCACCACCACCATCACCATCACCATCACCATCACCATCACCATCACCATCACCATCACCATCACCATCACCATCACCATCACCATCACCATCACCATCACCATCACCATCACCATCACCATCACCATCACCATCACCATCACCATCACCATCACCATCACCATCACCATCACCATCACCATCACCATCACCATCACCATCACCATCACCATCGCCATCGCCATCGCCATCGCCATCACCATCACCATCACCATCACCATCACCATCACCATCACCATCACCATCACCATCACCATCACAATCACAATCACAATCACAATCACAACCACCATCATTATCACAATCATTATCACAATAACCATCGCTATCACCATCACAATCACCATCACCATCACCATCACCATCACCATCACCATCACCATCACCATCACAATCACCATCACAATCACAATCACAATCACAATCACCATCACCATCACAATCACAATCACAATCACAATCACAACCACCATCATTATCACAATCATTATCACAATAACCATCGCTATCACCATCACAATCACCATCACCATCACCATCACCATCACCATCACCATCACCATCACAATCACAATCACAATCACAATCACAATCACAATCACCATCACAATCACCATCATCATTATCATCGTAATCACAACCATTAACATCGTAATCACAACCATTATCATCGTAATCACAATCATCATCATCACAATTACATCACAATCTCAATCCTCGGTATCACAATCACAATCACCATCACTATCAAAGTCACAATCACTATCAACATCACAATAAACATCACTATCGCTATCACCATCAAAATCACCGCTACTATCACAATCACCATCACAATCACCATTATCGTTATCATAATCTTAATCATCGTAGTCATAATGATTATCATCGTAATCACAATCATCATCATCACAATCACCATCATCGTTATCACACTCATTATCATGGTAATCACAATCATTATCATCGTAATCACAATCATGATCATCATTATCACAATCACCATAACAATCAAAATCACCATCACATACACCATCACTATCACCATCACATACACCATCACTATCACAATCACAATCACTATCACAATCACAATCACCATCATCGTTAGCACAATCACTATCATCTCTATCACAATCATTATCATGGTAATCACAAACATTGTCATCGTAAACACAACCATTATCATCGTAATCACAATCATCATCATCACAATATCCATCCTCGTTATCAAAATCATCATTATCGTTATCACACGCATCATCATCATTACCACAAACACCATCACTGTCACAATCACCATCACAATCACAATCACTTACACAATAACCATCAATATCACAGTCACAATCACTATCACCATCACAATAACCATCACTATCGCTATAACCATCACAATCACCGTCACTATCACTATGACAATCACTATCACGATCACCATATTATCACAATCACCATCACTATCACCATCACCGTCATTATCACATCACCATTACTATCACAATCACTATCACCATCACTGTTATCACAATCATCATCATCAGTATCACAATCATCATCATCGTAATCACAATCATCATCATCACAATCACCATCATCGTTATCACACTCATTATCATGGTAATCACAATCATTATCATCGTAATCACAATCATGATCATCATTATCAAAATCACCATCACATACACCATCACTATCACAATCACCATCACAATCACAATCACTATCACAATCACAATCACCATCATCGTTAGCACAATCACTATCATCTCTATCACAATCATTATCATGGTAATCACAACCATTGTCATCGTAAACACAACCATTATCATCGTAATCACAATCATCATCATCACAATATCCATCCTCGTTATCAAAATCATCATTATTGTTATCACACGCATCATCATCATTACCACAAACACCATCACTGTCACAATCACCATCACAATCACAATCACTTACACAATAACCATCAATATCACAGTCACAATCACTATCACCATCACAATAACCATCACCATCGCTATAACCATCACAATCACCGTCACTATCACTATGACAATCACTATCACGATCACCATATTATCACAATCACCATCACTATCACCATCACCGTCATTATCACATCACCATTACTATCACCATCACTGTTATCACAATCATCATCATCAGTATCACAATCATCATCATCGTTATCACAATCGTCATGACAATCAGCATCATCGTTGTCACAATCATCATCATCGTTATCACAATCATCATTATCGTTGTCACAATCATCATCATCATTTTCACAATCATCATCATCGTTATCACAATCCTTATCATAATTATCACAATCTTCATTATAGTAATCACAATCTTCATTATCGTAATAACAATCATTTTCATCGTAATCACAATCATCATCATCGTAATCATAATCATTTTCATCGTAATCACAATCATCATCATCGTAATCACAATCATTATCATCGTAATCACAATCATCACCTTCATCATCATTATCACAATCACCATCATCATTATCACAATCATCTCAATAAATCAACAATAACCCTGTATAGAAGTCGAATCCGCCATCTTCTGGATCTCAAAATAAATGTCATATTCGTAATCTGCACCCCTGATAGTCTCGGTATCGACACCCATATTGATTTTTAGACATTTCAACCCCATCGCACCCCAACAGGGAATGAAGGCATTTCAGGTCCGCCACATTAAATCTTAAAATCGTTGTTTTTGTGATACACCTGACCCGATACACCATACAAACAATACCGATGTTGATTTTCAGACTTTGTTACCCCATTTCCCCCTTTAGGGGTTGAATTCTGAAAAAACCTTGAAACACAAATGTTAACTTATTTATCGATAGGAGTACTCCTGTGAAGTTTCGAATAAAACAGTCTTACCTAATCTTGTTTCCTTTTGACTCCCGTTTCATCCCCTTAGGGGGTAAATTTTGAAAAATCCTTTCTTGTTGCACCCCATAACCTCATAAGGAACGTTTGTGCCAAATTTGGAATCTCTAGACTCAGCGGTTTGGGCTGTGCATTGATTTTTAGACTTTGTCACCCCATTTCCCCCTCTAAGGGGTTGAATTCTGAAAAAACCTGAAACTCATTTCTACTGATTTATCAATAGGAGTACTCCTGTGAAGTTTTTAATAAAATAGTCTAATTAATCTTGTTTTCCCTTACAAACTTTAGAGCCCCGTTTCACCCCCTTAGGGGGTGACTTTTGAAAAACCCTAGTGTACCCCTAGACCACTTCAGGAACATATGTACCAAATTTGGGATCTCTAGCCTCAGCGGTATAGGCTGTGCATTGATTTTTAGACTTTGTCACCCCATTTCCCCCTCTTAGGGGTTGAATTCTGAAAAACCCTGAAACCCGTTTCTACTCATTTATCAAAAGGAGCACTACTGTGAAGTTTAGAATAAAATAGTCTAACTAATCTTGTTTTCCCATACAAACTTTGGAGCCCCGTTTGATCCCCTTAGGGGGTGAATTTTGAAAAATCCTTTCTTAGTGCACCCCTAGACCACATAAGGAACCTACTTGCCAAATTTGGAATCTGTAGACCCAGCGGTTTGGGCTGTGCGTTGATAGATGAGTCAGTCAGTCAGTCAGTTTCTTCTTTTATATATTTAGATTTGGATTTGGCGGAGGCAGACCGACATGTATTCTAAGAAGTGATCTGAGCTCATAGAGTTGCCGTACCGTCAGAACTTTACAGTCAGAGTACAATTCTGTGGTCGGGTACCTGTAAGGTTTTTTAGTCATGACTTTGAGAATGGCTCTTTGTGCGCTTTCCACTCCCAAAACACTAGTTTTGCTTGCACCACCCCACGCAGTTCTGGTCAAGGTGACCGCAGAAGATGCCTTGTGCAAAATAATGAAATGGCTTAGTTTAAACCTCCTGACACTCAACTTAAGCAAAACAACATACATCCCTTTCGCAATCCGACGTAACACTGCACCTTCTCGTACTTTCTCTGTAATTGCTTACTCATGCCCTTTTAGATATTATAACTATATATATACTACTTCGGTAATGTCTGATGTATAAAATATGTGTTCTGTTCACTTGTATCGAGGGTGCAGGTTTAATAGAAACGACCAATTACGACTGCAGTTTATTTGCGACTGAACTTCTCTGTATCACGGGCGCAGCCGTGCGTCACCAATAATATATTCGCTGAGTAAGCTTGTACATAAATTGTGTCCCTACAGTAGCCCCCTTCTTAAAAGAAGTACACACTAAGTACATACATATATTTTTCAACAACAATCTTATCAGAAATTATATCTAATTACAAGGTTTTTTTTTTTAAACATCCTTTCATATGCCAGAATTGCATTAATTCTTTGTTTTACAAAGTGCTTCTTTATTGACAATATGCAAAATAATTTAAGCGTTACCTATTTGCTGATTGTATAATAATATCTAAAACCTATATGTTTTACTTAATTGCATTAATTAAATCGTAGTGTTGTTTTTAAGCAGGAATCGAACCTGTACTTTTGTAACACTATGGCTTACTGTAACATAAGTTATAACATACGTAGTTTTTATTGTGCAAACCTTATCGGCCGCCTAACCGTTCTACCGCTGTGTGTGGTATAAGTTACACGCTAAGTACTACTAGTATTATAATTAAACAGTTTATTATTAGGATTAGCTACGACACAATCTTTTTCTTGCTGTTTTAGTGGAAGGGTTCCTTCATTAACTACGTATGCCGGTTTTAACCTATCGATTGATATCTTCACACGCTTAGTTGCTATTTGTAACAAGAAATACTTTTCTTTTCTCTCTAAAACCTGATATGGGCCATCATAGGGAGGCTGTAAGGATCTTTTCACCAGATCTACTCTTACAAAAACATGTGAACAAGTCTTCAAATCTGAATGAACAAATATAGTCCTTGCATCTCTCTGTTTAGTTGGTCTTGGCCTAAGGTTTTCGATGATATTCCTAATTTTGTTTACATATTCGTTTGAATCACTAACGCTTATGCCATTGTCACCGTAAAAATCCCCGGGTAACCATAATGTCTTCCCGAATGCTAATTCCGCGGCACTGACACCAGTGTCGCTCCGCGGTGTTGCGCGTAACCCAAACATAACTGTCTGCAACTCTTCAACCCACGTGCCACTGTCCCTTCTGGCCATCAGTGCTGCTTTTAACACGCGATGGAATCTTTCTACAGTGCCGTTCGCTTGCGGGTGATACGCTGTAGTTCTTAATTTATTTATTCCTAGACATTTCATTAACTCATTAAACAAGCTGCTTTCGAACTGTCTGCCCTGATCTGTGGTAACCCTTACCGGACAACCGTACCTCGAAATCCAACATTCGTACAACGTCTTGGCTACCGTACTAGCGTAAATGTCTCTGATTGGAAAAGCTTCCGGCCAGCCTGTAGCCCTATCTACCACCGTAAGGCAATACCTATAATCATCAGGTGACGTAGGTAATGGTCCTACTAGGTCAACATGTATATGCTCGAAGCGCCCGCTACTTTCGTATTGTCCTAGTCCTGATACCGTATGACGTATAACCTTCGACTTTTGGCATTGAACGCAGGTTTTGGCCCACTGTCCTACGTCTATGTTCATACTTGGCCAAAAATACTTAGACGACACTAATTTCCGAGTAGTACGAACTCCAGGATGGCACAAACCGTGTACCGCCTGAAATGCCCTTTTCCTAAAAGCTACTGGTAGATATGGCCTTGCAACTGAAGTAGACAGTTCGCACATCACCTCACTTTGACAGTCGGGTAAAAGAATTCGCTTAAATTGCATTACTTTGTTTTCTTTTGATAAGAGCAATGTCAGCTCGTCATCCGTCCGTTGCGCCAATGCTAATTCGCTAAAATCGAGCGCTGTTGGACATGTGATAGCTTCAACCCGAGACAGTGCATCCGCTGCTGTATTATCACTACCGACAATGTGCTGTATATCTGTCGTGAACTCACTGATAAACATAAGTTGTCTAACGCGTCTAGTTACTCTTTGTCATTGGGTTTTTTTGTGAACGCATAAACTAATGGTTTATGGTTCGTGTAAATTACAAAAGATCTGCCTTCTACCATATAACGAAAATACTGAACCGCCGAATAGATAGCTAGAAGCTCCCTGTCGTATGTGCTGTATTTAAGTTGCACATCACTGAGTTTTTTAGAATAATAACCTAAGGGGCACCAGTGTGAGTCAACCTTAACTTGCAACACGGCACCAACACAGTCGTTCGACGCATCCGCCCATATTGCAAGCTCGGCGTTCAATACCGGGTACGATAGCATAGTTGCATTCTGTAGGCTAGTTTTGCATTTCGCAAACGCAATGTCTGCTTCTGGCGACCAGTTAATTATTGACTTATCTTTCTTTTTTGCCTTCTGTAAATACGTATTTAACGCAGCTTGATATTCCGCTGCCCTAGGTAAACTGGACCTATAAAAATTTACCATTCCCAAGAAACGCCGTAACTGATCTACCGTTTTGGGTTTTGGGAAATCGATTATTGGCTGCACTTTGTTTGGTAATAGTTTGATTCCTGATGACGTGACCTCGTAACCTAAAAATTCTAGTTTTTCTTTTCCGAAACTACATTTCGCCATATTGATAGTTATACCGAATCGGTTTAATCGCTCAAATATCGCCTTTAAGTGTAACTTATGAAGCTCGGGCGTCTCACTAGCTACGATGATGTCATCTATGTAACAGAAGTAGAAATTAGACTCTAATTGACCTTCTGCACCTAATTTGAATTGTGTATCTATCCCTTGTAATACTACGTTATTCATATATCGCTGAAATGTTTGCGCGGCATTCCGTAAACCAAAGGTCATACGCGTAAACTCATAAAACCCAAAGGGAGTGGTTATGGCTGTTTTTTCTACGTCTTCCGGTGCAATTACAATATTGTGATACGCTCTATTTAAATCTAAACGCGAGAATATGTACTTATTGCCTAAAATATACGTAAAGTCGTTTATCCGCGGAATAGGATACCTGTCAGGTATTGTTATAGCATTCAAGGCCCTATAATCACCGCAAGGACGAATCTGCCCATCCTTTTTAGGTACAACATGCAGCGGACTGGCCCATGGACTTTTCGACGGCCTGCATATTCCCATTTCCTGCATGCGCCGAAACTCCTCCTTTACCTTGACATATTTCTCTGGGGCTAACGGTCTAGCTCGAGCGAATACTGGAGGTCCGTGTGTCTTAATATAATGTAACACAGCATGTGGGGGTTCCTCCTTAAAAGACACTGGTTTAGTGATCTCAGGAAACTCGGCTAGTATATCCGAATAAATGCAAGTGTTATCAATCGTAGTTAAGGATGGTCCCTTCCACTTTACAATTAAACCTACTGCACTTAAACTAGTTACTTCATCTATGAGTCGTCGGCCACTTAAATCTACTAGTAATTTATACTTTGTTAAAAAATCTGCACCTATTATGGGCTGATTTACATCTGCTACAATGAAATGCCAAGTATACGGACGTCTTAATCCCAAACTTAGAGTTAATGTCTCAATACCGTAAGTTTTTATTATTGTACCGTTAGCGGCATATAATGTAAAGTTAGACCTATTACTATCATAATAACTACGCGAACGATTTTTCTTCACAGGTATTACAGACACGTTAGCTCCCGTATCAATTAAAAATCTCATACCTGTTTTATTATCACATACTACTAGGCGGTTGTATACCGTGCAACGTCCCGCCGTCGGCTGCACCAGGTCTAGTTTCCCGCCGACTTCTCCTGTCCCTTGCTCCAATTACAGGGCTTCACGCACTTTGTTGCATTCTCCCTGTAACGATAGTGGTAAAAACACAACCAATTAGCACTTTTCCTCTCGGCACCCTCATCACCATGCTTCGATGCCGATCTCGATCGCCGGCTGCCGTTGTCCCAACGCTTTCTGCCTCTGCCACGCTCCAGACCTGCGAGACGCAGGTTGATCTTCGCTAGCTCCCCCAGGATGTGACTGATGTCTGATGATCCATCACTCCTTTTCCCTGTAGTTTTTTCCTGGACCTCAACTGCTTTGATCTCTGCTACTGTTGATGAGCCCTCTCTCGTACTTTCCAGCACCTTGTCTGCTATCGTGGCGAGCACATCCAAATCCTTTGAGTCAGACACTGCCAGCACAGCCCGCACTGATTTCGGCAGGTGTGATTGCCACATCAACTTAAGGGTATCGTCAGGCACTTTTTCTCTGGCTAACTCACGCATTCGTCGCAGCAAATGTGATGGCCGCTGATCTCCCAACTCCATTTCGCTGATCAACTTCTGCAATTTCCTTGTCTCCGACTCCTCGAACACCTCCAGTAGCCTTTCCTTCAGCGTCTGATACTTCCGAGACTCCGGCAGGGCAAGCAACAAATCGCTCACCTGCTGTATAGCAGCCTTGCTTAATTTAGTAACTACCAGATTCTGTTTTGCTGCATCACTCAGTCTTTGATTTTCTACCGCGGCCTCGAACTGGACAAACCAGAGTCGCGTTTGGTCTGTCCAAAACTCAGGAATACGCGATGAGACATTTATGCTGGCCAGCGCCTTTTCGTTGGCATCGCCGGACATGTCATCTTTCACACCTTGCGCACGCGGCGTAACACTTTGTTAAGGATTCATTTCCGTTTCAGTCTATCCACGCACCTCACCAAATGAAATTTTCACAGGGGTCACCACTTTAGATATTATAACTATATATATACTACTTCGGTAATATCTGATGTATATGTGTTCTGTTCACTTGCATCGAGGGTGCAGGTTTAATAGAAACGACGAATTACGACTGCAGTTTATTTGCGACTGAACTTCTCTGTATCACGGGCGTAGCCGTAGCCGCAGCGTCACCAATAATATATTCGCTGAGTAAGCTTGTACATAAATTGTGTCCCTACACCCTAATTTAAATGAACCCTGTGTCTGTCCAGCACTCACCAGAGCTGACAGTGCAAGGTACCTTGGAGTGCAGATTGATAGCGGCTTAAGATGGGACAAACAAATTAAAGCCGTTACTACAAGAACATTGCGCCTTATCCACATATTTAAGACCCTTAGGGACTCGGCTAACCTTGACACACTGAAGATGGTATAATAAGCTCTGTGTCAGTCAGTTCTTGGATATTTGAAATATTATATTAACCTGATAGATTAATGGGGGATTTTTTTAATTATTTATGTCACTCCGTTAAACTCGGAATACAAAATATAAAATTAACATTAAAAACATGGGGAGCTTCTAATTTATAGATTACGAGATTCAATCTAAAGCCGAATAGGAAAAAAAATATAATTGATTCATTTAAGCATTTATTAAATCAACCATGGATTTTTTCACTCATACGTTGGTTCATTCATTCATTTGTACATTACATAATCATTCATACGTTCATTCAATTATTTATTCAATCATTTGTGCAATCATTCATTCATATATGCATTCATACATAAATTCGATCTTTCATTCATTTATAGAATAAACCTCGTGATGACACATTTAAACACATCTAAAAAAATCAAATATTAATTATGATCTACTTACATTTTGAAGATTTTTGATTCTGGTTGAAGATGAAGCGTAGATGCGAGAGCGTTGGAGGTGATGATTGTTTCCCTCGGGAGAGCAGTTTGTGATTTTGTCTGGCTTTGATGCACTTTAAATACGGCAAAATTATGACGATGTACTACCAAATATGTCATCGAAAAGATGTATGCTTACATTGCAAAACAAGATATCATAGTAACCAGTGCGAAAAAATATATTAGTTTTTGATCTAAATATACATATCAAAAACGAAAAAGTAATACAAATGCCGACGCTCTATCTAGAGTTGAAATACATAATAATGAAATTGAATCTTCATCTTACACTGATGAAGATGACGTACCGTTATCAATGTTTGTGAATCAGCCAAAAAAAGCACCTAACACTCAAATCGATGATCACAGCACCATCCATACTGAATTAGAAAACCCTGTCTTAGAAATCCCTATCTCTGATAAAAATGTAAACACCTTTGATAATCAGCTATTTTTAGATTTCGTACATCATTCGCCCATAAATACTAAGACCGTTAATATCTTTCCCGAAAAAAAAAGAATATTAGCTCAAATAAATGAAAATGATTTAGAAAAAAGTATTGTTACTTTATTCAAAGAACACCTAAAACCAAATATTAAATATGGCATATATCTATCAGATGTTAAGTTTATTCCGTTGATTACAAGTACACTGCAAAGGGTATTTCAAAATACCGCTTATAAATTGTTTTTTTGTAAGTCTAAAACCGAAGATGTAACCTGTCCAGATAAACAATACTTAATAATTAAGAACTACCACGAAGGTAAAAGTAATCACCGCGGAATTCAAAAAGTTGAACAAAGAATTATATTACAATATTATTGGCCTAATTTAAAAAAACAAGTCACAGAATTCGTAAATAATTGTAACATTTGTCAAACTTGTAAATACGAGAGAAATCCAAATAAACAAAACTTTCAGATAGTTGTTCCCATACCTGAAAAACCTTTTGAGGTATTGCATATTGATACTCTTACTGTAAATCGACAAAAATTCTTAACAATTATCGATGTATTTTCTAAATATGCTCAAGCATATCCTCTAGAGTCAGTAACAGGAATAAATGTGATAAATGCATTGTCTATTTTTATTTCACACCACGGAGTACCAATAAGCATTACAGCAGATCAAGGAACCGAATTTAAAAATTTACCCGTACAAGAGTTTGCAAGCCTACATAAAATTAAGTTACATTTTATCAGTGTAAACAATCCTCAGTCAAATGGAGCTATCGAAAGATTCCATTCTACTATATTAGAACACATCCGTGTGTTATCCGTTACTCAATCAACCTTATCCACTAACCAGCTAATGCTATATGCTGTTATAGGATATAATAATAGTATTCACTCAGTAATTACACAAAAACCTATTGATGTTATTAATGGGCATTCAAATAGTCGTGACCCATTTAATATAAATTTAGAAGCTACTTATCTTCAAAACTATGTAGTTAAGCACAAGGAAATTACCAAACAATTACACAATGAAATAAAC
This sequence comes from Xestia sexstrigata, assembly GCA_941918905.2. NCBI lineage: Eukaryota > Metazoa > Arthropoda > Insecta > Lepidoptera > Noctuidae > Xestia > Xestia sexstrigata. Next base: position 339,145 of record OW799204.2, read on the forward strand.
AAAATTACTCTGTAACCGGACTAAAACTATTCAGAATGCTAATAAAGACCGGGAAGAACCCATTTCTTACGAAGAAGGAAAGGCGTTATATATAAAAAACCCGCTAGCCGTTAGGCATAAGACAAAACCTCGTTACTTAGGTCGTAGAGTTAAGAAAAAATTAGGTTTAAAAGTCATAGACGATAAGCACATTGTCCACCACAAACGTATCGTGAGGAAGCCTCTGAGATATCAAAATGTCTTGTTGCAGGATTCCGATATTAATCCGGGCTGAACAAATCGTGACCACGAAGTTAGTGGACAATCCTGGGATACTCCCCTTTAAGTTAGGTAATGCTAAGTTTATTAAAACTGAACATGCGTTCATACATTATTACGATTTAGATAGGATTAAAGATATTATTAGAAATATAGAAGGCTATTTAGATACTTATATAGAGTACATAAAATCGGCCGATCCAATTTATTTTATCGATACTTTATCAGTTATTAATCAGATCCTTATTAGCATGTTAGAAACAATTAATGATAAGTTCAGCACTATGTATGAACACCCGAGAAATAAACGTGGGCTTATCAATGGTTTGGTTTCCATCATAAAAGGTATCACCGGTAATCTAGATCACGAAGACGCATTATTTTATAGTAAAGCCATAAACATTTTGCAAAATAATCAGAATAGTTTGAAAGATAAATAAAATGCTGGTATTACCTTGAATAAATAAATTTTGCAAACTTTCAATAAGTCCTGGTCTACTATTGTATCAAATGAGTTCAAAATACATATTAAACTAAATGAGATCATGTCTAATGTTAATATGACTAATTTTAGGTTAAGAGATTTTATTAAAATTAACAGTTTGTTTAATTTGTTAAAAATCAATTTACAAAATATTTTGAATTGTATTACATCACTAGAAAATGCTTTGAGTTTTTCCAAATTATCAGTAACTCATCACAGTGTAATCAGTTCTCAAAATATTAACTTCATGTTTAATATTCTAAGAAACCAATATGAACCTTCTGAATTGCTTGTACATGAGAACACTGAGATAAGAGACTATTCTGATATTATTGAGTGTGGATCTTACTATGGTGATAATGTAATTGTATTCGTGCTGAAGTTCCCTTATTATGCATTTAGATACTTTCTTTTTTTTTTTTTTTTTTTTTTTTTTGTTTATTTTGCAAGTAGGTTTTTACAAACACTTTTACACGTCACTTTTTAAAACTAGATGGGGCCGGTGTTTCGTACCTGACTACTCTGAGAAGAAACAGCCGAAACAAACTCAGAGGTCATAGTCTCTTTTGAAGTCCAGACATAATCTTGCTCAATTCACATGAGGACTATGCAGATTAGTGTCTGAGATGGTCTTTTGAAGAAAGAACCACACAGATTTGAGTGGACCTGTCCAGTCATTGCAAGCATTTGTCAGTTATCGTGTAGCTCGACTTATAACTCAAGGAGCTCAACGAAACGACGAACAATACCAAAGAAAGGACATTTGGGTAGGTCGCTTATAGTACTCAAACTGCCAGACAGTTGTGGGAAAAAAATAAACAAAAAATACAAATGTGACCCACATGGTCCCCACATTCACAATAATCAAATAAAATTAATAACAAGTTCTTTTCAAAATGAATGTAAATAAAAATCACAAAAATCATTAAATGTCACAATGATAATAAAAAGTAAAATACTTAATGAAATAAGTATTCATGTCAAATCAGTAAATGTCACATAAAATAATAAAAAAATAAAGTAAAAAATAATAAAATACATGTCAAATCATAAAATGTCAGAGTGTATACAAGAAAGGAATCAACAATAAACAAGCGAAGTCCGAAATTTCGCCATTCACAGAGCAAATTTAATTGGAGCAGCTTAATCCCAAGCCTTTTTATCTTCGAGATAGTGATTAACATGATAGTAGGCTTTCAGGCATAACTTCCGTTTTATGAACGATTTGAATTTATTTAGACTTAGTGCTTGAATATGGCTCGGAAGTTTATTGTAAAAACGTATACATTGGCATCTAAACGTACCCCCTATTTTTTTGAGCCTCGTTGCAGGAACAACAAATTTGTGTTTGTTCCTCGTATTTATGTTGTGGATATCACTGTATTTTTTAAACAAATTAATATTTTTGTGTGCGTACAAAAGGTTTTCATAAATAAACTGAGAGGGCACAGTAAGAATATTAATCTCTTTAAATTTTTCTCTGAGGGAGTATCTGGGTCTTAATTTATAAATTGAACGAATTGCCCTTTTTTGCAAAACAAATATTGTCTGAATATCGGCGGCATTGCCCCACAAGAGAATACCGTACGACATCACGCTATGGAAATAACTAAAGTAAACTAAACGGGCTGTCTCTAAATCAGTTAAATCACGAATTTTTCTAACGGCGTATGCTGCAGAGCTAAGTTTCTTCGACAATTTGTCTATATGCGGGCCCCACTGAAGCTTGGCATCCAAAGTTATGCCTAAGAACACTGTGCTCTCTTCCGGTTTCAACTCTTCATCCTTAATTAGTACAGTAGTTTCCACTTGTCTTACATGGGGTATCGTAAACTTAATACATTTTGTTTTTTTCTCATTTAGAAGTAGATTATTAACATTAAACCAATGAACGACTTTTGCCAGGGCGCTATTAACATCATCCGTAACTAACTGGTGACGTTTGAGTTTAAATAAAAGAGAAGTGTCGTCTGCAAACAATACTATGTCATGATTATCCTTTATGAGGTAAGGTAAGTCATTTATATAAATAAGAAACAAAAAAGGACCAAGAATTGAGCCCTGGGGTACCCCCATTCTTACTACGGATCCGGGAGATCTTTTCCCGTTAACATCAACTCTCTGAATCCTATCACTCAAATATGAAATAAGAATATCCAGAGAGGCGTTACGGATTCCGTAGTGGTGTAGTTTCCTGATTAATGTTTCATGAAGAACACAATCGAAGGCTTTAGATAAATCGCAAAAAATGCCCAAAGCGTCGCATTTGTCCTCCCAGGCATTATAAATGTGACCTAAAAGTTCAACACCGGCATCAGTAGTTGAACGACCCCTTGTAAAACCGAACTGTTTTTTATGTAATAACTTATGATTATTGAAAAAACTTTGCATTTGTGCCAAAATTAATTTTTCAAAAATTTTACTAAAGGTGGGTAGTACTGAAATGGGTCTATAATTAGTGGGGTCTAATGTACTACCCGATTTAAACAATGGTATTATTTTACTATATTTCATTAGATCAGGAAACTCACCACGGTCAATACAATCGTTAAATATTACAGCTAATGAAGGAGCTACAATGTTTATAATGGATTTAGCAACGTCTACAGAATGACCCCATAGATCGGCGGTCTTTTTAACATTTATGGTGTGAAAAGTTTTAATTATATCTTTACAGGTGACATATTGAAAATTAAATTCGGAATCACAGACTGAAACGTTTTCCCTTAGTAAAGACTCAGCAGCACTTATTATCATTTATTTTCTACTCCAACATTTAACAATACAATATTAATTCCACCTAAACCATATCTGGCAATGAATAGTAATAATTATCACTATAGGATGGAGAATGTAAAAGGTTCCAGGAAATATATTATTGCCCAGAAGTCGACCTTATAGCCACTTCGAAGCCAAATGATTGCATTTACCAACTGATATTGAAACAAGAAATATGCAGCAGCTGCAAATTGGTACAATTTATAGCCGGAACAGAAATAATTAAAAAGCTGGACGATTTTTATTATATTTTGTCATTTATAAAAGAAACAAGGATCGAGTATAGGTGCGATCGGGAAGAATACCAATCTTTATTCGGCACCTACTTATTTGAGGTGCCTGAGGGATGCACTTTCTCTACAAAGTTAAACCACATAAGAAATTACAAAAATCTGATAAAAGGTACACCTATAAAACTTTTGTCATTTCCGGGATTGAAAATCAATATTGAATATAAAGATAAGCCGTTGTTATTGGACAATGTCCCACTGAAACAAATCAATAAATTACAGAATTTAATTTGAAAAGGAGAAAATCTAAACCTAGATGGCCTGCAAGATAAAAGTTATCACTATTGGACCGTACCTATATATATGGTACTATGTATTATTGGATCGGTTGCTGGAATATTAAATTTAATAAAAAGACATAAGAGGAACCAGGAATGTCAGCAGCCCAAGCAACAGACGGAGGCCGCACTCAATCCTTTTTCTTGGGAGAAGAAAGGCTTCGAACTAGTGCGGGGGGTGTTGTAGTGTGTCAGTAGTGCCATTTATGTGTAAGTGTGTGCGTGTACGGAGGCGTTGCTCCGGCCGCGTAGCTTGTAAGTTAGTTATAGGCAGACTCTCCTAACATGTTCGTACGATAACATGTCATGTACTAAAAGTTTCATTATATTTTTTATCATCTAAAAAGTTGTTTCAATAAGAAAGCTCGCCGATTGCCCAAACAACGATAATTCGCGCGTGGAACACGAACGCGCCGTCGACACGGCTTGTCATAAGACGGACGGACGGCGAGCTAGCCCATAGCTCCCCGTCCACAGGCCCGCGCCTACAGTAGCTACGTGGTGGCCCCCGGCCATTTATTTTATTAAATCACATCCCTCTTATTTACCCCTAAATTTGGGGGGAAAACCCCTAAGTTTGTAACCCTGGCGGGAGCAGGGATCTCCGATCCCGCGCCGCTCGCCGCACCGCGCTGCCAGTCTGGCCAGGCAAACCGCGCGCGTTACCGCACCCGCACAGAGTCTTTCTCAGACACACAGTTTGTCACTTGTTCACTTGGTTTTATAATAATGTGATTTTCTCAAGTTTGTGGTCACTTTTTCCACTGATTTACAATTTAAATACTGCGAGAAACAGAAAGCACGTCCGAACACTGTGACACCACGGAGGGGGGAGGTAGTCGTTCGAATCAACCTTTAAAACTCTACTGCAATAAAAACTTGGTAGCTTACAAAAACCATCGAGTAAAACCTCTAACGCCACGGCTCTCCAGCCGACTAGCAATCGCATTGCTCTCACACATCCAGCCCATGGACCAAAACTCGCGCATCCATCAAATGGATCATCCGTGTGCATCACCCACTGACTAAACACTACGGTCTTTCCAGATCCCAACCTCCGCCAGAGTTAATTACGCATCGCGCACCCACGTACTACAACTACGTAATAACTACTGGTACGGTCAAACACACTACGGTCGATAGAATCCCTTACTCGACTTTCTACCTCAACTTAAGCTTGCTCATAATCATCAAAATCCTTATCAACATCGACTGGTACGAGACCAACTGGCATCTTCCTTAGCCTACCCTGTGCATATTTGTAGGCACGCTTAAAATTCAAAACTTTCGGTTTATGACGATTATCGTCCAAAATCTCAATCACTAAATTTACAAGCAACATTTGCTCTTTTTTAGGGAACATTCAGTTCCAGAATCAAAATCAAATTTGAAACAATCACCAAAGTGCTTTACTGTTCCTGGTAGGGGCTCGATAATGCAAAGGTCAACTCGCTTCTCCACCAGTACAGCAGCACTGGACTTGCCTGCTGTGCAGTGACTGGCAATGTGGCCCGGCGTGCCACACTTGAAGCACACTAGTGAGCTGCTGCTGGCCTGAGGTCGCTGCCCAATGCCTGTAGCAACCGGGACAGACAACGGCTTCTTGACAGCGGTTGTCTTCGTCTGAAAATCCGCTTCTTTGTGTCCTTGTTTGCCGTATGTGCGACACTTGATTGGTGGTAACGATGAAATCTTCTGACGTATCTCGTTCCCGGCGTCCGGCGTATTTTTCTTTTGCTTGTCACTACTCACGTAAATGACGTACGACACACACGAATTTGTCAATCTTTAAACTGGTCCATGTCGTAGGACCTACTAACTCACTACCTGTATATGTTACAGGAATGTAGTTGCAAAGCTCTTCAACGCTTAAGCAAGGCGTTCCACTGCACTCACACCAAAAAACTAGTCGGCTATGGCGCACCACAAGCACGCATCGGACTCGGTTTATCGGTTTCGAATTCCCGCAACACTATCTCGCTATTCACTGACTAGGTTTTTAGAGATTGCCAACGATACAAACTCTAAATAATACAAAGTCTTTGTTTTGCATTTCAAAAAAAACTTTTTTGCACAAAATAAAACCGACTTCAAAAACACATCAAAGTTAAAAATAACTTTAGCATCAGAAGTCGGTGACTTCTGTGTGTTTGATTCAGTTTCTTTGCCACCGACTTCTGAAACCGGATATCCGAGATATATAATACTAAGAACTGGAATCTATACAATGCAAGTATATTTTTACCCAAACGCATATACCGTCTCCGTTCCGTCGTGGGTAAAATTACTGGTATTCAGCTGCATCCGATTTGACTGGAAGCCGAACCCAAGTCGGGACAAGCTTTTATGAAAGCTTTTCACTTTCATTTACTAAAAGGTTTTTTCTTCTTTTCAATGCATTTTAAAAAAGCTTATTTGCAAAAGGTTTTTTAATTTATAATTTTATTTTTTACATTTTAGTTTTGTCGTTATCATTGAACGCGTATAAATTGCGCGTATAATTATACAGGTTGGTTGGTTTGTCTTCTCCCTCCTGAGAAGACAATCCTGGCTGTAGGATCAGGTCGTGATAGAAACCGTGTTTATCTATCAAATAAAAACGCGTCTACAAATCTTCGTATTCATGCTATTTATCGTTGAGGAGTTCCCTCGTGAGAAGACAACTGGTGAGTGGTCACCGTAACACCTATCTAAGAACATGCACCAATCAAACCCAAACCCATCACTGAAAACTGCAACAAAACCAAACTAATAGTTTTGGAGAAAAATGCCAACATGGATTTGCACAAACAATGTTTGCTGCAGCGCCCCCTAGTATGTTGTCACCATAACACTTATCTAAAAACATGCACCAATCAAACCCGAACCCATAACTGAAAACTGCATCAAAATCGGACTAGTAGTTTTGGAGAAAAATGGCAACATGTATTTGCACAAACAAACAAACATCCTCTCACCCCAAACGCATACACCGTCTCCGTTCCGTCGTGGGTAAAAATTACGTTTTTTTCTGCATATTTCAATAATCGCCGCGAGTTTGCGTAACGTCCAAATCGTCAGAATTATTAAAATGAGAACTTTTTTTTGGGTACACTAAACATACCCTTAAAATATCTGACACGCTCGACCAAATTTTTTTTTTCCTATTTTCAGCCCTTACGTACAGCCACCCCCACCATGCAAACCTTCAGATTAACATATCTGCATTACTGAAGATATGTGGGTCATTTATGCTATAATATCTGACGCGCTCGGACATTTTCATAATTATAACGGTTTTTTTTACATTTTTGAAAATCTATAGACGCTCACTTCACTTTAGCACGAGTATACATTTTTTTTCTTTTTATCATTTAAGTTTCGAAATGCAAATAGGTCTCCATACGATTGTCTTAATGTCAACGAAAGTCTTTACTGTCCTCTCGAAATGGTTCGCAGCTAATAAACTTTTACTGAATGCATACAAAACAAAAGGTCTAAAGTTCTCTTTCCCTAATGTACCACAACGGGGTCTAAATTTAAGTTTGACGGCAATAAACTTGATGTTAAAACGGAAACTGTATTCTTAGGGATTACTATCGATTCAAAATTGCAGTGGGGCGCGCACATTAGAACTCTTTCAGGTAGGTTAAGCTCAGCTGCATATGCAGTAAGGAAAATCAGGCAGTTAACTGATGTAGCCACAGCTAGGTTAGTAAACTATGCGCGTTCCACAGTATTATGTCTTATGGCATTCATTCTGCTGTTGGGGCTGACGTTGACTCAATTTTCATTCTACAAAAGAGGGCAGTCCGCGCGATCAATAAAATGGGTTCTCGCGAGTCACTCAGAGAAAATTTTAAAATAATAATAATAATAATTTATTCTACAAAAACATTGTAGTATATGATTGTCACAATTTACAGAGTCGCTTATAATATAATAGTGTACAAAGACTACAATAAAATGGTGGGTGAGGTGCTGTATTCCTAGCTAGTGTTAGCGTTGACTAGTTATGTTAATAATTTTAGAAATAATAGGTTACATTTGTATAATTTGATAATGATTTTAGATGAATTTGTTGATTTAAAAGTAATTATGTACAGTCAGTCGGTCAAGTCAAATGATTTAAAATGAGTTAGCAGATCTGAATGAATTAATTGTGTATTAATAATGATTTAATTGATGTTGTATTTTATTATAACTATAACTATTTTAAAAGTTTATTTGTCAATGTAAAAATATTATTATTCTTGGAGTTTATTTAAAACGCAAGTACTGCGCGCGGGCAACACTTCCGGTAAAAAAAGATGGCGGCAAGCCTCGAGCGTTCGGGCGGGTTCTGACTCTGTTCGGGGTACTGGGAAGTGTTGGTCGCATGCAAGATACGGAGGATATCTATAACCACGTGGTTGTAAGCTGTGAATATAATAAGTTGATAAATATTACAAGTGTTGAGTTTACATTGTGAATTGATACGAAAATCAAAGACATTATACTGGTGATTGAAAGTACAGCGGGAGTTTTATTACATATCCGAAGTGGTAAGCACACGCCCAATTATATACATATATTTTCTTTTTGTTCAATGTGCAATTAATTATGTGTGTTGAAATGAACTGAGTTTTAATTTTGATAAAATGAAATATTTTCCATGGAAAAAATTGAGAGGGTAGTTTAAAAAAAAAAAAAAAAAATGTCCAACGCTGTCTTACCATGGGTTGCGTGGTTTCATAGGGAGGTTTCATAGGGGGGTGAAAATTTGGTTATTTTTGTGCTACGACGCGCCGTTTACGAGATACCCTCAATCTTAAATTTTCTTCGATTAATTTTTATTTTTGGCCGAATAGCATTAACGCTTATATTTCTGAGTTCCAGACAATGCCACTCTGCAATGATGAGCCTCGACACCTGCGGACGCCTGCTCCACGGAGTCAGTCGCGTCGCGTAGATGAGGCATCGAGAGGAAGTACTGCGAGAGGAAGCCGCCGGCATAGCAGCGATCGCCAACGTAGCAGCAGCCGGCATCGAGGTCGCAGCCACCATCGCAGCAGCAGCCGACATCGAGGCCGCAGCCGCCAGCGCAGCAGCAGCCGGCATCGAGGTCGCAGCCACCAACGCAGCAGCAGCCGACATCGAGGCCGCAGCCGCCAGCGCAGCAGCAGCCAGCAGCGAAGCCGCAGCCGTCCAAGCAGCCAGCAGCGAAGCCCTCTCGAGAACAAAGCTTGAGGAGTGTCCTGCAGCAGGAGAAGGAACTGGAACGAGAGCGCGAGCGTTTGCGCAAACTGGATAGCAAGGTACCTAAGGCTCGTAGCTTATTAACATCTAACCTACGACGTCACCGAGATAGTCGTTCTCGCCACGCATCTCTCCAGCGAGATCTTTCGCCATCAGAAAATCACGGTCAAAAGGGGGCTCGCGATGATGGGGTAGCTGATGCAGCCGATACATCACAACCGATAGGCTCCACTAGCTTAGAATTTACTGCTAAGGACTTAATGAATATGTTATGCACAATTAAAGATTTGTCGTCTCAGCCACCAACGACGGCCGGGTCTGCATTCAAACGCAGCGATCACAACAACATTTTGCCGGAATTTAATCCATCACTAAAAAACCAACGAGTAGACATATGGTTAAAAAAGGTGAATGAATGCTCATCTGTTTATGGCTGGGACGACAAAACTATTGTGCACTTTGCAATGCAGAAACTGCAAGGGTTGGCCAAAACCTGGTATGAGAGCCTGAACACAATTTTGTTTACTTGGCCTGAATGGCAGGAGAAATTGTTAAGTGCTTTCCCTTTCGAGCAAAACTATGGCCAATCCTTGGAGGATATGCTTAGGAGAAAGAGCAAGCACAATGAACCCATTGAAGTATACTTCTACGAGAAGTTAGGCCTTTTAAATCAATGTGACATAACTGGTAAACGAGCGACTGAGTGCATAATACACGGCATCACTGATAAAACGACTAAATCTAGTGCCCTCGCGTTACGTTGTGATCATCCCGATCAATTGTTGAAATTCTTGATGAGCAATAAGGAAAGCCCAGTATTCTCTGAACAGCGAGCTAATAATCTCAGACAAAGATCCGGCCCCGGTTTTGTTGCCACCACTAGTACTAACAGACCTCTGAACAGACCGAACAATAACAGCCTATTTTGCTTCAATTGTAAAGAAAAAGGACACCCTTATCTTAAATGTCCTAAGCCCTTGATAAATTGCTCTAAATGTAAAAGAGTAGGTCATACCGTGGAAGGTTGCACGTCTAGACCAGAGGTAGGCAACAAAACGAATTTGACCATCAATAAGACCATGTGCATATCGGCTGCAGAACCAAACTCTAAATTTAATAAGAAGGTTCTGGTCAACAATTTAACAATAGACGCATTTGTAGATTTCGGTAGCGAAGTCTCGCTGTTGAGGGAATCCTTGCTTCCAGAGTTAGGCCTTAGCCACGATAGTGTTGAAACTGTGTTAAAAGGTTTCGGGAACAAGTTAGTACGGTCCAGTGGTAAACTAGACGTTAACCTTTGTGTAGACGGCGTTTGTGCTAGGGTCCGTTGCTGCGTCGTTGATGACAGATTTTTGGAGAAGCCTATGTTAATTGGTCAGTCTTATACTGAACAGGTTCACATTGTTGCGTATAAAAGTGCCACTGAACTTAAGTTTCTTGACATTAATAACGAGATCCCGTTTTCGCAAGAAGCTGATATTGGTAGTGCTAGCAATAAAGTAAGTGTCAAAACAACGAACAATGTGAACCTGAGTGGAAAGGCAACGGTTAGAGTATCTGTCGAACCTGCTCGTAACGGCTACGTGTTGTTGGACAGTGGGGTAGTAGGTAAACCTAATGAACAGTGTGTCGTGACAGGCGGCGTATATCCAGTCAAGGATGGTGCTATCAACATCTGCATTACTCCGGTATCTCGATCAAGTATCATACAGAAGGGTGCGACGATAGCGCGGGCTTCCATTGTCAGAGTTGTTAATCGAATCATTTCGCCAGCTTCGGAAATATCCACAGAGCCTTCAGAAACTTTTGATTTTAGTCAGGTTCGCGTAGGGTCGTCTGTCAGTAATACTGATAAGGATAGGCTGATCAGCATATTGCAACGATATAAGCATTGTTTTGCATCTTCTCTCAAGGATTTAGGTTGTACGAACGTCTGCGAGATGAGCATTGAAGTTAATAATAAGACTCCTATCGTATATCGTCCGTACCGGCTCTCTCCTAACGAACGACTTAAACTGCGCGACATGGTCGATGATATGTTGGAGTCTGGCGTGATCAGGGAATCAGTATCGGAATATGCAAGCCCTATTATCCTTGTGCGCAAGAAGGATGGGAATCTTAGACTATGCATAGACTATCGAATGCTCAATTCAGTTACGGTCAAAGAACGCTATCCTATGCCGATAATAGAAGATGAGATTGCTAGGTTGTCTGGCCAGGCATGTTTCATATCCTTAGATCTTGCGTCTGGTTATTATCAGGTGCCCATATTAGAGAGCTCAAAGCCCCTAACGTCTTTTGTTACACCGGACGGCCAATACGAGTTTAATCGCATGCCGTTCGGTTTAGCAAATGCTCCTGCCGTTTTCCAGCGTACGATGAACAGGGTGCTAGGTTCCGCAAGATTTCCCAAAGCCACTGCTTACATAGACGATCTTCTGATATATGGGAAAAACATCGACGATTGCTTAATAAAGTTAGAGGATATCTTAAAGTTATTAGAGCAGGCTAACTTGACATTAAATCTTGCTAAATGTGATTTCCTTAAGGACAAAATCGATTATTTAGGTTACGAGATAAGTGCTTCTGGGGTAAGGCCGGGTAGCAAGAAAATTCAATCGGTTGTTGATTTTCCCCGCCCCACTAATGTACATGGCGTGCGTCAATTCCTTGGGCTAGCGAGCTACTTCCACAAGTTTATTCAAAACTTTGCTCAAATAGCACACCCCCTTAGCAAACTTCTGAAGAAGGATGTAACTTGGCCTTGGGAATACGAGCAGGAAGAAGCTTTTAGTACTTTGCAGCAGAGGTTAGTTGAGAGGCCAGTGTTAGCAATATATGACCCCTTGGTTGAGGCTGAGACTGAATTGCACACTGATGCAAGTAGGATCGGTATCGGTGGCATTCTATTGCAACGTTCCTCTAGTGGTGAACCATTTCGTCCTGTGGCCTTTTACAGTCGTCAGACATCTCCGGAAGAGAAAAACTTCCACTCCTACGAGCTGGAAACTCTTGCCGTAATCTGCTCCCTAAAGAAATTTCGGGTCTATTTGATAGGACAAGACTTCAAAGTCGTTTCAGATTATAGCGCGTTGCGTACTACTTTTAGTAAGCGGGATTTGATCCCTCGGATCGCTAGGTGGTGGCTGATGTTGCAAGAATTTAACTGTTCCATAGAATATCGACCAGGAACTAAGATGCTGCATGTAGACGCACTGTCCAGAAATCCGGTTTTAAATGACCAGCATGTTCAAGTAGATCAATATCCAATGATTATGACAATAACCAAAGACGACTGGTTGCACACGTTACAGTTGGGGGATTCTGAACTAAATAGGATTCGAGACATACTTAGCTCCAATTTAGATCCAGAGGGTCTGAAATATATAAAAGATATTTATATGATTAAGGACAACGGGCTGTATAAGTGTCTTGATGGTGATAAAACTAACATTAGGTGGGCTGTTCCAAAGGGTGCAAGGTGGCAACTGTGTCGCTTAAACCACGATGACATTGGTCATCTCGGGGTGGACAAGACCTTAGAGCGAATCCAAAAGACTTATTGGTTCCTGCGAATGGCTAAATTAATAAAAAAATATGTAGGTACATGCATTGAGTGTGCTTACTCAAAAAAAGGTAATCACGCGTCTGAAGGGTTGTTGAATCCCATGCCAAAAATTGCGGTTCCATTCCACACGCTACATATTGACCACCTTGGACCCTTTGTAAAATCTAAAAAGGGAAACTCTTACTTGTTGGTCGTGATTGATGCCTTTACTAAATTTATTTTTGTTAAACCAGTAAGAAATACCAAATCACTGACAGCTATCAATGTCTTAGAAAATATCTTCGACACTTTTCGGTCTCCAGACCGAATTATCAGTGATAGGGGTACGTGCTTCATCGCACATGTTCGTCATAAGAAATTTTGCACGGATAAAGGCATCAAGCACGTGCTTAATGCGGTTGCAAGTCCACAGTCTAACGGGCAAGTTGAGCGCTACAACCGCACAATCCTTGACTCTTTAACTGCGCAAAATTTGAGTGGTAATGAGAAAGACTGGGATACGCAGGTAGGCCGTATTCAATGGGGTCTCAACAATAGCATCCAGAAGACTACAGGTAGAGCTCCGGCTGAAGTTATGTTTGGTACGCAAATGATCAGTGAAGTAGACCCGAGGCTTAATGAATTAAGGCAAGCGACAAGGGATCAAACTGAGACTCAATCCATTCGTGAACAGGTTAAAGATCGGATAGACGAGGAGCAAGTTAAACAGAAGCAAAATTTCGACAAGAATAGGCGTCCCGCGACCAAATACTCGGAGGGTAAACTAGTCAAAATTACGAAAACTGCATTTTCTAATGACGGTCAAAGTAAGAAACTCCTACCGTCATACATTGGTCCTTATCGTGTAGTGTCTGTATTGGGAAATGATCGTTACGAGTTAGCTGCAATTCCCGGGCTAAGCGGTAGTAAAAATAAGCGTAAGACAACCGTAGCTGCTAATCGTATGCGTCCATGGGTTCATGTAGCTGCATTAGAACTTAATGAAAGTAATTCTGATGATGAAAATCTTACGAATAGCGATCATGAAGAATGTTAAATTAATCTAATAAGCAATGATTGATTTGATAGGAGTGTAATAGCTTTAATTGTTTCATTGTGATGTAGTAAAATAATATACTTAGATTATTTAATTATTTATATTTAATGAGGAGTCACTTTAATTTATTAGATTAAATTTGTAAAATCTCTTGACACTCGCCTTGTTCCTAAGAATATGATCTACCTTGATTTATTGTGGATTAATTTTGTGTACAAAATTTGTTCCTTGATGGACTATGCAGAATTGGAAGTAAATTGAGCTGTTTAATGGTCTTGGAGCCATCGTCGTGAGAATGGAAGGGTTCACGTTACGATGTCTCCGAAAAAGTTAAATAGAGACGCTGTACGTGAGAATGGAAGGGTTCACGTACAGTTAAAGGGGTGGATTGGTTGCCAATCGGACATGAGAATGGAAGGGTTCATGCTTCGTTGTCAAACAATTCATCTTCCTGTTGATCCTGCGAGAATGGAAGGGTTCACAGGGTCACAGGTAGTGAAGCTCGTAAGAATGGATGGGTTTACGAGCAACTGAAATTGAGTAATAATTGAACCATGGGATTGGTCGATTATTGAACCATGGGATTGGTTATTTATTGAACCATGGGATTGGTTTTAGTGTTCACTTGATACGTGAATGAGGACATGCACGTCACCAGGATGGACGAGTGTTAGCGTTGACTAGTTAGGTTAATAATTTTAGAAATAATAGGTTACATTTGTATAATTTGATAATGATTTTAGATGAATTTGTTGATTTAAAAGTAATTATGTACAGTCAGTCGGTCAAGTCAAATGATTTAAAATGAGTTAGCAGATCTGAATGAATTAATTGTGTATTAATAATGATTTAATTGATGTTGTATTTTATTATAATCATAACTATTTTAAAAGTTAATTTGTCATTGTAAAAATATTATTATTCTTGGAATTTATTTAAAACGCAAGTACTGCGCGCGGGCAACACTTCCGGTAAAAAAAGATGGCGGCAAGCCTCGAGCGTTCGGGCGGGTTCTGACTCTGTTCGGGGTACTGGGAAGTGTTGGTCGCATGCAAGATACGGAGGATATCTATAACCACGTGGTTGTAAGCTGTGAATATAATAAGTTGATAAATATTACAAGTGTTGAGTTTACATTGTGAATTGATACGAAAATCAAAGACATTATACTGGTGATTGAAAGTACAGCGAGAGTTTTATTACACTAGGTTAATAGATAACCTGTGTTAAGGAGTACAGTGCCGGTCCCCAAGGAAAGTAACAATAAAGTCGTACACATTATGCATAGTACTTATGATGTGCTTACTACAAACAAATGTTGATGTTTAACTATCTTAATATATATAAATCTCGTGTCACAATGTTTGTCCTCAATGGACTCCTAAACCACTTAACCGATTATAATAAAATTCGCACACCATGTGCAGTTCGATCCAACTTGAGAGATAGGATAGAATAGAAAAAAATAAAAAGTCCACCCGTGCGAAGCCGGGACGGGCAGCTAGTAAGATATATTTTTTTTACAATGGCGTAAAACTAAAAATAATTAAATTAACAAGTACAGAAAATTGAATGATAGGGTAAGTATATACATGCACCGAATCGGGCGGGAGGAAACGCCCGGGTGTTTCCACTGTGAGGATCGACCGGAGGACACGGTGGAGGTGTGCCCCGCGTGGGCGGAGCACCGCCGTGTCCTCGAAGCGGCGATTGGCGGCGGCGACCTCTCGTGTCCGGCCCCGGTGCAAGCCATGGTCCGGAGCGAGACGGAATGGGACGCCGTCACCTCCTTCTGCGAAGCAGTAATGCTAGAGAAGGAGGTGGCGGAACGTGAGAGGGAGAGAACCTCACAGCGTCCCGGCCGCCGCGGGAGACGCCCCGGGCGCCGGGGGCCACCGTAGGCGCTTGCCTGTGGACGGTGGGCTATGGGCTAGCTCACCGTCCGTCCGTCTTATGACGACAGGCCGTGTCGACGGCGCGTTCGTGTTCCACGCGCGCCTCAAAGAGAGTCAGCAATAGGAAGGGGTCCGCAAGGACCGATGCCTGCCGGGGTTGCGGGACTGTTCGAAAGGATACCGTGACCCCGGAACACAGAGGGCGATGAAGGAAAATGGATGGGTTTTAGTCAGTAAAAGTCTGACACTACCTCCTGCTCCGCCCAGAGCGGGAGAAGTCATTTGATGATTTCCCATCCGAAAAAAAAAAAAAAAAAGGGTAAGTATATAAATTAAAAGTAAATCATGTAACAAGTGGGTAGGTGAGTATTTTCTTTTGTGACCAAATGTGTATGCTGTGCGAATAAGTTTTATTTCCGCTACAGGTTACGAGTCATAAACTGTAGCGGATTAAATTGTATGACCGAAACGTAAAGAAAAATCAAATCAAATTAAATCAGTTATGAATTTTTCTGTTTCGTCGTAATTTTTACCTTGCAGGAATGAGTAAACAGCCTTTTTACATTTGTAATATGATATAATATTGGACAGAGCTTATTTATCTTATTATAGAGAACCGGGCCATGGTAGTAAAAAAATATTTTAAAGAAGGGTGATCGCGTTCGTGGTAGTGTGCATATTTTGTCTTTTCGACGTTTTGTTATTTTTTGTATGGGGTTTTCCTGTGTTGTAAAATAAAATGTTACCGTATGTTGAGAATTCCCCAGTGACTGTACAATTCATTGGTAGCGAACATAAAATGTCGAAAGGTTGCAACCTTCGAAATGGCCCTATGAGCGACTTCTAGAGGCATCAAAATAGTCTTGGCAGTACCGCCCCAGCATGAGATACAGTATGTGATAATAGAGGATCACAGGGCAAAATAAACAGTACGAATAATTTTAAAGTTTGCAACGTATCGGAGGGTTCTAAATATGTAAATTAGTTTTCTAACTCTATCCGTAAGCAGGTTAATATGCGTCTTAAAGTTTAAATTTTTATCTTATAATATACCTAGGTATCGGTCGCCCGCACTCACTGCCGACAGACGTGGCGCACGCGCACTAAATATTATAAATTACTTTTATCACCAAGTTGAACAAAATTGGACCTTCCATCGTTATCTCTATAGTTGAATTCTGTTTGAGTCTAACCTTGGATACGCACCGAGTCACAAAACACGCGTGACCGTACCGCAGTATATGCTAGGTTACCAGAAGCAATGTCGCGATCACCGCCCGCTGCAAGTTTTGGATTGGAACCTGAACTGTCACGAACAGAGGACACTGAATTCGTCAAAATCAAGAAAAAGGAAGAATTATCCCGATAAGGAAGAAATCACTCAACTCCGTACGGACATCCAAAAAAATATTGAAATCTTAAAAGAGGATCAAGACTCAAAATTCCGAAAGCTTAACAATATGATTAGTGATCTGAAAGACCAAAACAAAGAAAATATTATATCAAATGAAACGCTAAAAAAAACCCTCGAAGAGACTACTAGCTTGTACACCAAAATTAGGTATCTCGAAGAAGAAGTAGACACACTTCAAAGAAAACAGCTTGGAAATATAATAGAAATCAAGAATGTTCCAGTCACTGACAATTAAAACCTGAACGAGATTGTAAACCAGCTACACAACTCATTAAAAATATCCATTACCCAACCTCAAGTACGACAAGTGTATAGGAAAAAAATTGGCCAAAATCAACCAATGTTTGTTGAGTATCAAACTGCACAAATTCGTGCAAATATAGTAAAAGTTATTAAGTCCTATAATATGACCAACAAAGAGGAGAAATATAACACTAAAGCACTGAAAATATCAGGTAATCCACAACCAGTCTACATCTCAGAAGCATTGGCACCAAAAGCCAGAAGACTCTTCTATCAATGCAGAGAATTAAAAAAAAAGCACGATTTTAAGTTTTGCTGGATTTCCAATGGAAGTGTACTTCTTAAGAAATCGGAAGACCAGCCAGCAATACTGATTAAGTCGTCGGAACAAATTCAAGGTATCATTACCAATATTAATACCCTATCTTTGGAACATTGACTAATAGTTTTGAAAAAGTTGCATTCACATTTGATTTTATTATTCCTTTTCTTTCATTATTTAATAGTATTAATGATTAACACACTCAGAGTCTCAATGCTACTGATAGCTCATAATTTTATACACGTGTATCTAACAGCACATAATTTACATAACACTTACTTACTTCACACTTATCACACACACAATCCGTTCACATACATGTCACAATTTCATCACAGTAACAGGAAATCTATGCGTTGTGCTGCCAACAGGATGTTTACAATTTATTATTATAAACAATATGGTTGATTTACACCATATCTCGAATGATAATGAGAAAACGATAAAACGGCACGGCACATAGCGTAGATATTCCTGAAAACTGTAAAAAAATATTTGGTGAATTTAATAGTTACAAAATATTAACTCAAAATATAAGAAGTTTAAAACTCAATTTTGATGACTTTGAGGTCTTACTAAGTAAACTAGATATAGAATTTGATTTTATAATTCTGACAGAATGCTAGCTGTCTAAAAATGCTACACTACCGAAAATTGCTTCATATAAAACTTATTCTACCGCTGAAACGATAAATCAAAATGATGGTATTGTTATATACTATAAAGAGATTTTGAAACCCAAAATTATCGAACCCGTGAAATCGGATGATGAACTGAACTGCCTAGTCTCCACTATTGGAAATGATATCGCTATTATTTCAATCTATAGATCACCCGCGTTCAAAAATATTGATTGTTTTCTTACTACTCTAGATCGTATCCTAAATAATCTTAAAAAATATCGAAACATACTTTTAATAGGAGACATAAACATAAATATTCTAGACAACAGCAGTACCAGTTCAAGGTACATGGATTTACTAGCCACTCATGGTTTACTGCCATCGCATAACCTACCTACCAGAAAAGAATACTGTCTAGATCATTGCTTTCTAAAAACTACATCTGTTTCTCGGACTATCGTTTGCGAGTCCACAATTACTGACCATTCCTCTGTGATGATTACTGTATCAAAAAAATCCAAAATCCATGCTAACAAAATATCTAAAACCTATAAAAAACTATATTACCAAGCTATTATCGAAGACTTAAAACAAACGGATTGGCCATCTATCATATCAGCAACCGAAGACTGCAATATCATGACAAATACGTTTCTAACAGCACTTGCGGACACAATGAATAAACACACGGTGACCATTAAACTATCTCGGAGGAAGCGTCCTATAAGACCATGGATAACGTGTGGTCTATGCCGCTGTATCAGAAACAGAGATCGGCTCCATAAAAAACTCCGCAAAGACCCTGAAAACGTCATTCTATGTGTAACTTACAGAAGATACCGCAATACCTGTAATAATCTGTTAAAAAAACTTAAAAATAACTATCTGAGATCTGAAATAAATAAACATAAAAATAACCTCAAAAACAATGGTCACTGATAAAAGATACTTGCAATCTTACTGACCAAAGTAATGACCTTGATGAACTATTAAAAATCAAACATGATGCGCTTAGTTCTATAAATAACGTGAACAGTTACTTCGCAAAAGTGGGTTACAATTTAGCCAAGGATATACTAGGGAACTACCAAGGTTTACCTAAAACCACCTCTATTAGGTCCTCCAACACCAACTCGTTCGTCCTTCTTCCAACGGATGAAGAAGAAGTAAACTCCATAATATTAAATTTAAAGCAATCTAATGCCACCAGTTGCGATGAAATTCCCATTTCAATATTAAAATTAGGCGTACATACTTTAGTATGTCCCATAGCCATGATATGCAATCAGTGCATGACGAAAGGCGTTTTTCCTGATGTCCTCAAGAAGGCCCTAATAATTTCTTTATTCAAAGCGGGGGACAAAGACTGTGTCACTAACTACAGGCCTATATCGCTGCTACCATCCTTGTCCAAGGTCCTTGAGAAGGTTATTAATATAAGACTAACTTCCTACCTAGAATCCCAAAATCTACTCTCAATGAACCAGTTCGGTTTTAGAAAAAATAAACCGACTGATGATGCAATAAGAAACCTAACTTCTACCATCGTTGATAGCCTGGATAAGGGACAGAAGACAATAGGTGTATTCCTTGATCTAGCAAAAGCGTTTGACAGTCTCTGGGTTCCTCTGCTTCTTGCAAAGCTGAAACACCTTGGAATTCGTGGTACAGCCTTAAATTTTTCACTGACTATCTGACAAATAGGAAACAATTTGTCAGATTAAACGGCATGGTGAGTGGGCTGGCGGATATCACTTTTGGTGTGCCACAAGAAAGCGTTATAGGACGGACCCACGCTCTTCCTTATATATGTGAATGACTTGTGTGAATTAAAGTTGAGACAGGGCCGAGTAATAGCGTATGCAGATGACACTGCCCTTTTATTTACTGGTAAGTCATGGAAAGAGGCTAATGACGTAGCTAACTTAGGTTTCGAACAGGTTACAGAATGGTTACAGGAAAATTTACTTACCCTAAATGCACTTAAAACCAAATAGATACCTTTTAGTATCACAAAAAGAAATCAACCACCTCCTGGAATTATTCACCTAAAAGCGCACACTTGTAATATGTCCGGGAAATGGACTTTTCATGAATTAAATAAAACTTTCTCAATTAAATACCTTGGCTTAGTCATTGACCAACATTTAAATTGGCATGAACATATAACACAGCTTATTTCTAAAGTTGAAAACTTACATATATCTTTAAAAATATTCGTTCCTTTTGCCCGCCAAACATAATCTTATTAGTTTATATATCCTTATGCCAGTCCATTATAACGTATGCCATTGCTGCGTGGGGAGGTGCCATCAAGTCAGTACTTATTAATTTGGATCAACAGTTCTCAAGGTTATGAGTCACAAAAGATTTAGACACACCACCTTTTCGCTATACTCCGAATTATCAGTCCTTACAGTGAGCACACAACTATTTATCAGAAATATAATTCAAACACAACATAAAAATACGCCTGATTATACCAAAAAAAGAAGGAAAGATATTGTTTACTCTGTGCCTCAGTGTAAAACCTCATTCGCAAAAAGATTTATACATAACTTAGGACCATCTATATATAATAAAATATCAAAGCAAATTCAAATTCGCCATCTTAACAAACATGCATGTAAAACTGAAATTTTAAAACTTCTAAACTCATTGAATTATGACAAAACGGAACAATTGATTAAAACCACTGCGTAACTATTTCACCAGATACCATTCCACGACACACACCCCTGTACATATACATACCTACACATACATACAAACATGCACTCATCACACACACATTACAACACTCACTCACTTCCTCAAAATTTGTGGTATAATTGAGACCTATTTTTATTTTTATTTTAATATAATATTAATTTTATTAATTTTAATTAATGTTATTTTACTTTATTTTAAATTTTATTTAATGTCAATTTTAATTTTGAATTTAATTTTGATGTTGGTTTTAATTTTATTGTTTAATACTTTTTAATTTATTATAACTTTTGTTTTATTTTTAACTTCAATTTAACAACATATCAACAAATCAATCAAAAACATTTATCAGTCACAAAAAGTTAACTGTATTAGCTTTGTAAACAAACAAAGCATCGAAAAACCTTGCATATACTATGCCAACTTTTAGAACTACCATCAAATTTGAAAAATAGCAGAACAAATTTTTACTGTATACCCTTTATATTGAACGCTAGTACCTTTCTTTGTTTTGTTACTATACCAAATTAACTTAAGTGCCACTAGTCTAATGTAGTAACTAACCTATTACCGCGACCGAGGAAAACTGTTACACCGTAATACAGTTTATACTAGTACGGGGAGCAGGGTGAACCAGTTATGTGTAAAGTAACATCCTAATTAGAGTTATCTAGTGAAACTGTAAGATTATGGCAGTATGTGGTTGGGAATTGGGAAAATTTAAAGAGATCAATGTACTAACTCTGCCTTCACTTTATATCCTTGAATGTATTTTATATGTTAGCAAAAAGCGAGGGCTTTTCAAAATTAAAAGCGACTTCCATAATAAAAATACACGCAGTAAACATGAAATTGTAATACCTTAATTCAGATTAACAAAAACTAGCAAGTCTTTTATTATAATCAGTATACGCTTTTATAACAATTTGCCAAAGTCAATTATAGAACTGACCGATGGAAAGTTCAAAACCTATATCGAACGTGTCCTTATTAAAAAAAGCATATTACAAAATCAAAGACTACGTTGAAGATAAAGAAGTTTGGCTCTAGTTGCTTCTGCGTATGCGGCTTCCCTGGTAGCTCATAAATAGCACAAATTTGTGGATGTCTTTAACTATTCTCAATCTCATTTTTTCTTTTCTTTTGATTCAAATTTTTTCAATAGTTTTCAATTTTTTTTTTTTTCATGTTTTGCTCAGAATAGTTACAGCACTGATGACAATATTTGTGTCACTTGTTTAATTTAGTTTCTTTTTTTTTATACCAAATTTTCTTACCATTGTATAGATTCTTTTTTTTTTACTTTTATTTGTGAATAGTGAACATTGTAGGCTTTGTAGATGCTTGTTAACTTTTGTTAAATATTTTTCTGTTTTACGTTTTTTGTATAGTAAGCAACGACCTATTGTCGGGCCTACGCTGTCACCCCATACTTAAATACTAATGCTGTACGGTCAGCAACCGCACATTGTACTTTAGTTAGCCTAGTTAAAATACTGCAAATTTTGTTATTTTATAAAATGTAGTATCGTCACGCACGCAACTACGTCAGTCTTCGGTTTAATATCGAGCTCGCGCAACATCCAACTTTTTGGGACTTTTTGTAACATTTTTTATTATTTTCTTATTACATTATTTTAGTGCAATTTCGTATTAAATACCTTTGAACATTAACATTTATTTTATTAACATTTTTAACATTAAGTGTTTAATAAATGGACACCATTACAAAAACCTGACACCTGGCTCTATGTCTGCTGTGCGGATTGCCAACTGCAAATAATCTGTGAAGGTCGTATGACTACTAAGGCAATACATTCAACGGGAATTTTAGAAGCCTCGCTTCGATTCGATTTTCGATTCGGAAAGTCGTATGTCTATCTTTTTTTGACATTACGAAATCGAGCGAGATAGACATACCACTTTCCGAATCGAAAATCGAATCGAAGCGTTGTAAATAGCTATGCTGATCTTGTCAATAGTCGTCGCGGGAGGAGCCTACGTGTACTGCAAACGCAGCGGCAAGGTCATCGTCAGTGACACCGGCGCATCCACCAGATTACCGCCACGGAAGCCACCAAGAGTTGCAGCATCCACTGAAAACATAGAACTTACCTATGCGACACCTCATTCTTTTAACATTTGACTTATAATCATTTTTATTCACGTTGTTTTCATTTCGTGATTTGTATTTATATTGGTAAAATAGTCTTTAATAAGTTATCTCACTTTTTGCCCCGCCAAGATGTACGGTCAGCAACCGCACATTGTACTTTAGTTAGCCTCGTTAAAATACTGCAAATTTTGTTATTTTATAAAATGTAGTATCGTCACGTACGAGAGCCATCAGAGCCATATATAATCTTCGTAGGCGCGATTCTCTAAGGGAACTGTTTAAGGATATTGGCATCATGACGGTACATTGTCAGTACATCTACGAAAACATAATGTACGTCAGAAAAAATCTGCATCTTTTTGGTAAAAGAGGTGATAGACATAATTACAGTACTAGAAATAGGGACCAACTAGTTCAGCCAGGCTTCAGACTCGCTAAAGTGGACTCATCTTTCATGGGGTACTGTTTGAGATGCTATAATAAAATTCCACAAAGTATTCTTGAACTGAATGAGACGAAATTTAAAACATGCATCAAACGCACACTATGTAAGCAAGCTTATTACAAGTTGGGCGATTATATCGCAGATAAAAATGCGTGGCTCAATGCTGGTCCTGCTCCACATGGACAGGGGCGCTTAAATTGATAGTATTAAATAGAATTGTTGGAGCTGCTGAAGATTGTACAACTGTCTTTGCATTGTATAGAATCAATCTCTAGTATTATATAATCGCATAGCCCATATTGTGTGAGTACTATGTACTAGAAAGCTATCATTCACTGAAATCCTACGTCTTTTCTTGACTTGTATGTGCCCTGGCGGTTGAGAGTATGTCACGCTCACTCTAATGTCTCGCTGATGGTGGCGCGTGTGTCGGATCATTCAGTTCCCTTCGAAATGGTTGAGTTGAATGGTGCTGATCCATGCGTCATGTTCGTGAACGGGCGCTGTCAGTTGTGACTGGTCATCTCTTAGTTGCCATGACTTATTTGTATGTTTATTTTTGAATTGTATTTTTTGTTTTTACTATGGACACTTTTAACGTGCACATCTTGCTACATTGTTCTCACATAATATACCATCTCAACATGAATGATGTAACCAAGATTTTGTAACAATATTTTGATTTAAAAGAGTGTCCATGGAGTTTCTTGCCCGTTCTTCTCCATAGAGATCTACGCTAGGGAATGGGCAACTACAGTACTTTCACAGTTTTTATGTCTTGTGACTGGGACTGTAGCTACATTTAATTTTCATCTTTGTTTCGACAATTCAAAAGTGCCTATAACTGGCCTACTTGAAATAAATGCTTTGATTTTGATTTTGATTTTACGCAAGTACGTCAGTCTTCGGTTTAATATCGAGCTCGCGCAACAGCCAACTTTTTGTGACTTTTTGTAACATTTTTTATTATTTTCTTATTACATTATTAGTGCAATTTTGTATTAAATACCTTTGAACATTAACATTTATTTTATTAACATTTTTAACATTAAGTGTAAAGGCTCATGCCCTTACAAATGCTGTAACAAAATAATGTTGTAATACCTACCTAGTGATTTGAAAAGAGTAACCATGGAGTTTCTTGCCGGTTCTTCTCCATGGAAACGACCTGTGAACCCGCGAACCGTGCACCTTTTTAGGCGTTTTATAAGTGCCCATCTAGGCCTATGTGAAATAAAATATTTTGATTTTGAAAGAATCAATTGAATCCAAATGCATGCAGTTATCTTAGCGCGAAAACTGATAAATGGTTAATTGCCAGATTATAAGGTATCCTAATACCAAACGTTATTCAAATCTGTTAAGCCGTTTGAGCATAATTGGGTTTAACCATCATTACAAAATACAAAAAAAATACAAAAATATTTATTACTTCTCAAACATAGTGTCATACATAAATTGAGGCAGCCCCAGTAAGTTACAATAGTACTTGTGTCGGGGCTGTCTCGCTCTTCCCATAAGTGGTATCCTAATAATGAAAATGAAGTCTACGAATGAATAAAATTATAAAAGAGGAATAAGATAAAACAAATGATAGTTAATTAATTAATTAATTACTTACTTAAGCAGCTCTCCTTGTGTTTTGTGCGTGCGTGTGTGTGTGTGTGTGTGTGTATTTGTCTGTGTATGTGTGTGTGTTTGTGCGATATATAATCTAGATAATTATCCAGCATGTTAGCCTACCCTGATCAGAATGTTTTCGGTTTCTTCATATGTTAGAGATCTTAACCAATCACTTATTGTACTTTTACAATCGTATAACCGCATGGGATATATTTCACACTTAAGATTCAGTTTATTGTAGATGTAGGTGGATTGTGTAACATATTGACGTCCAGCAAAAGCTGATCGCACCCCTGGAGAGTAGGCCACAATATCTCTGCGCCTTCTGCTCTGAGTATCTGGGTCAAAAGGAAGGCATTATCATTATTTGAGTTATTCGATCATCCCACGGGATCACCGCATGTTTTCTAGATCAAAAGTAGCATAATATGTGATATGCCAGAATATAAGCTATCTTGATGCCCATCCAAATCTGTTAAGTCGTTTGAGCGTCAAGGAGTAACAAACATACACACATACAAACTTTCGCCTTTTTAATATTAATGAAACATGGGCCTTTGTAAAATGAAATATTTTAATTTTAAGTTTGACAATAAGTATACATTTATAGTCCGGTCAAATTACACCAAAAAATAAGAGTAAAGCTACATAAATTTACAACAAGCTGATAATCACGAAATAAAACTTACCGTTTTGCTGAAAATCACGAAAAACTCATTTTGTTTACCTTTTACCTTGAATAATTTTTTTCCATACAGGGGAAAGATGGGGAACTTTCAAATTTTATTTATAATTATATTTTGAACGATTTCACCAATATTCAGCTTGTTGTAAATTTATGTAGCTTCGAATGTCTAAATTGACCCGACTATAACACTAATTAGTCTATTATTATGACGTTTTATTTCATACAGCATGTTCAGAAATGTGTGATCATATTTCAGGATATCATCTATGCCATCAAACTGAACAACTCTGTCTATGGTATCAACATGGTAATCGCGAAAACAGCATCAGCTATCCATTAAATAATTATACATTTGGGTCGAGTAAGTATTGCAATTTTGTATTGGACAGCTGATATTTTTTCACGAATATGGTGATGGTCCCAATAAGAAAGTTGTTAAGTTTGATGGTCTGTAGCTCAGGAACCACATCCTTAAAAAAACATGAGCACACCTTTCTGAACATGCTGAGAATGTTTGTGCACATTATGAGCTCTCTGTGCAGGGCACACTGGTGGCGTGCGGCAGCCGCAAGGGCAACGTGTACCTGCAGGAGCTGTCGGCCAACCTCGCCGTGTCCGACAAGCATGACAAGCCGCTGCTGACCCAGATCCTGGAGCGCGAGAGTAAACGCGAGCGCATCCTGGAGGCGCGCATACGCGAGATCAAGCTGAAGCAGCGCCAGGCCGAGGAGGCGTCGCCGGCAGCGTCGCTCACGTCGGCGGAGCACTCCGGCGAGGCCGATGTGGACGCCGCCGTCACCGAGTACCACGCGCAGGTCAAGAAGGAGCTCGCCAACTGGCACTGAGCACCGCCTCACTACCTCACCGCCGGCGCCGCATCGCCTCGCTGCTACACCCACATCAGCATACTGAACAGTCGCTTTTGTACAAATATAATTTTGTAAACGTTTATGTTTTACTTTAATACGTTCAATTGATTATGAATATTTTAAGTGTCTTAGATAAGTAAATTATATTTTGATAGCTGGATTATTGATAATCTTTTAATTTTATAACTTTGAAGAAATAAATAAGTAAGTAAATATTCTGTTTTATGAAAAAATAGGTTGTTAAAATGTTTTGAGGAACTTATAAAAAAAATGTTCCTTGTGGTCGATTCTCAAAAATATGTGATTATTTTTATTAACAGCACATTTTTTTTTAATAAAAAAACTAGGTAACAACTTATTTTGCTAGCAGCATTGCTACAACTGATTTTAATGACAATTTTAAACACATTTGCCTGGAAGGTGTGCTGTGTTACACTCTGTTTCTACGACTTTTATAAACGACCCTTCAGTTTCACCCGCGTGGAATTCGAGAATTGCCCACGGAATCGTGTGATTAACACTGGCTTGGCCACCATCAGGGATTTTAATTTTGATAACACAAAAAAATTGTCGCTAATTTGTCGAAATTTGTCGCCAAATAAAAAAAAATGTCGGTCACTGGTTCAAAAGATATAAGGGTTTACAGGTGGCCGATCTGGAGAGAGTCTACCCAGCTTGGCCACATTTATATCTCAAAAACTAGGGCACCTAGCGAAGATCTGTTTTCTCTCATATTTTGTTGCCAATTTGTCGCAATTTGTCGCCAAGTCATGGATTTAATCGGGTCTTAGTTAAGAAGATCCAATGAGTGTAATTAGTATGGTATAGTTCAAGAGATAGATCGTAAGCATTTAGAGAGTTCATTCGATCTAAACCGAGACCGTAATAAAATCCATTTTGCTAGGCAATTCAACACGTTACAACCGCACACCACAAAGACAACGACGTCACGTAATTTTCCGTCGCATAACGAGCTGAACTAAACGCCGCCAGCGCCGCCGTCGCGTTTCCGACTGTTCGGCGTGTTTGTTGTATCATGCCATCCGAATACTACGCCGTACGTTCCGCAGATGTGTCGCGACCATAATAGCTAAACCAAAAATCAGTAGAGTTGCCACAACACAAACGTCGTAATGGGGAATTTTCCAGTGCTTGTTATGAACGAACTAGATGGCGCTGATCAATAAAATGGCTCGTTTTTATGTCCACAAAGCCTTAACTAAAGTACGGAGGAACCTAAGCTCGACTCGACGCACCAGGAGTTTAGACGTAACGCAAAAACACTCAGAAGAACAATAGCAAAAACCATGCAAAAACTTGTAGTTCAGTTCAGTGATGCAAAAGAACAGTAGACTTTTTAGGTTAAAAATGTTTGACTAAAAAAAGGTTCTATAGGTGCTACCAGGTGGATATTCAATAAAATGTCTGATAACACCAATTAACTGTTTAATCTTATTATAACACGAAATATCTCTCAAAATTCTAACCGACACATTTTTCGTCTCGCACCTCTTCCCATTTCCTTTCCCTCTCTCCCTAGCCGGGTTTTGTGCGGCGTCCGAGCTTTTGCGAAGCTAGCCGAACGACCGTCGGAAATGCGCGCGAATTTAGCGCGGCAAATTTAAAATGGTGAAGCTTGTACGCCACACCACCCCCCTAGGTTGAAAGATACCCCAACCAAAAGAAAAACAACAACTTTACATCTTAAGTTCAACAAAAAACTTACATTAAAAAACAGTAAAATACACAATAAAAAAGAAAATGCAAATTAAAATCAGGATGCAAGAACATGCTTATGCTTAGAACCAGTACACAGAAAAACACAAATACATTTATATTATTAGCTGAATGGTGAGCCAAAACTACAGATCGAGACGGGCTTTGAAGCGAACGTTACGACCTGAACGTGTCGTGTATTGCTGCGGTTGAGCTGGGGCTGTGAACGCAGGAACAGGCGGAGTTTGAGGCGCACTTGGGGCGGCAGGCACAACCGGAACAGCTGAACTTGGGCTAAGTGTCACAGGTAAGTCAGCGATTGGAGCGCGGTAAGCTGATGAGGTTGGGCTGTCGAAGATGAACGCCGGCTTTACCCTGTCAAGGCTCACCTGAGTATTCTTATCACCCACGGTGATGGTGACAGTTTTGTCTGTCCTGGAAACGACCGGGTATGGACCTCTGTAGGGAGGCTTGAGCGCAGGCCGTACAGTGTCGTCTCTTAAAAAAACGTGGGTCGCAGTTTCAAGTTCCTTCGAAATGAAGGTGCGCTGCTGTCCATGTCGAGAGGCAGGGGTAGGCCTTAAGCATGCCATGTATTGTCGCAGTTGTGTTGCGAAACTCGAAAGGTCTTCGGCGCGATTTGGATCAGCAGAAGATGCAATAAATTCACCGGGCAGGGGTTCCCCGTAAACGAGCTCGGCTGTGGAACATTGTAGATCTTCTTTAAGAGCAGCACGCATGCCGAGAAGTACCACGGGCAGCGCTTTGTACCACGTCTCCTCATAGCACATTAGGGCGGCCTTGAGGGTGCGGTGCATTCGCTCGACGAGGCCATTCGCGCAAGGGTGGTAGCTCGTGGTTCGAATACGCTTAATGCCGCAAAGCTGCGTCAAATTCTGGAACAAGGTAGACTCAAACTGCCTACCTTGGTCAGTTGTCAAAATAGTAGGAACTCCGAAACGGGCGATCCAGCCTCGGAAGAAAGTCTCCGCTGTTTCCTCTGCAGTCATAGTCACCATTGGCCAGACCTCAGGCCAGCGAGTGAACCTGTCCTCCGCAGTAAGGCAGTATTGGTAGCCTTTGCTGGAATGAAGAGGGCCAACTATGTCCATATGAATGTGATAGAAACGTTTGGGAGGATTGGAGAAATTACCGAGAGGAGTAACTGTGTGTCTGGACACCTTGCTGCGTTGGCAAGCGACGCAGGAACGAGTCCAGTTGTGGCAGTCCTTCTGGATACTAGGCCATACAAAGCGGCCAGCCACCAAGCGTGCGGTTGCCCGCGCGCCTGGATGACTGAGGTTATGGAGCTTGTCAAAGTGATGACGTCTAAAAGAAGGGGTTAAGAAAGGACGGGGTTTTCCTGTAGAGACGTCACAAAAGATCTCAAGGTCAGAACCGGGTATTAATACTTTTTCTATTTTCAGAGAAGAGCCAGTTTGCGCCTTACGGAGTTCCTCGTCGGTCGCTTGTTCTGCGGCGAGGGCGGCGAAGTTCTCATCAAGACGGATAGCCTCTACGCGCGACATGGTGTCAGCGACGACGTTGTCCTTCCCACTAACATGGACGATATCCGTTGTGAACTGGGAAATGAACGACAATTGGTTCAGTTGGACAGGAGGCAGCTTCTCGCGTTTCTGTGAAAAAGCATAAATCAAGGGCTTATGATCGGTAAAAATTGTGACGTGCTGTGCTTCCAAGAGGTGGCGAAAGTGTTGGACAGCAGCATAAACTCCCAGCAGTTCCCTGTAGTACGCAGGCCAAGTAGCCTGACGTGCTGTAAGTTTCTTACTGAAGAAAGCGAGGGGTTGCCAGATGCTGTCTACCTGCTGCTGTAAGCAAGCGCCAACATGGGTCGAGGAAGCATCAGTGAAGAGGCCAAGCTTGGCATCAGGTATTGGGTGAGCCAAGAGGGTCGCGTTTGCGAGGTGGTCCTTACATTTTTGGAACGCTAACTCGAGCTCAAGTGTCCATGGGACTGGTTTTGCTCCTTTAAGTTGGGTGGACGCATAGCAATCAATAAGAGGGGCTTGAAGTTCCGCTGCATTTGGTAGGAAACGTCGGTAAAAATTTACCATTCCTAAAAACCTGCGAAGGCCTTCGATGGTCTTCGGCAGTGGGAAATTTTGCAGGGCTTCTATGCGTTCGGGAGGAGGGCGAATACCAGACTGGCCGATTCTGTACCCGAGGAACGTGATCTCATGTACGCCAAGCTGGCATTTGGACGGGTTGATTACAACACCGTACTCAGAGAGCCGCTTAAAAAGGGCCCGAAGATGTACTGCATGTTCTTCAGACGATTTGGAGAAGACCAGAATGTCGTCTACATAAGGGAAACAAAAATCCAGGCTCATTGTGACCTCGTCAATAAACCGTTGGAACGATTGCCCGGCGTTCCGCAAACCAAAGGACATGAATGGGAATTCAAAGAGCCTAAAAGGAGTTATTATTGCAGTTTTGCAAATGTCCTCTGGCGCGACCGGTATTTGCTGGTAGGCTTTGACGAGGTCTATCTTGCTGAAGATGGAACAGCCAGCCAAGTTGCTTCCAACATCCCCGATGTGGCGGACTGGATAGCAGTCAGGTATTGTCCGAGCATTGACACCTCTGTAATTGCCGCATGGCCTCCAGCGGTCCTGGGGACAGGCTGGTAACTCCAGATGACTGTCCTTGGGGACCATCTGTAGTGGCGAAGACCACGGGCTTTTAGAAGGACGGGCGGTACCACAACGAACCATGTCTTCGAAGACGGCCTTCGCGATCTGCAGCTTCTGCGGTGCAAGGCGGCGAGGACGGCTCGAAACAGGGGGACCCTCTGTCGTGAGGATGTGGTGCATGGTTGCATGCTTGACGACCCGCGGGAGTCCAGGAGGTCTCGTGATGTCAGGGAACTCCTTTAATATTACAGAGAAAGGAGAGTTATCAGATATGATAGTTTTGATACTAGCTTGTGTGATGGATGCCACAGAAGCACGCACAGAGAGCTTTGTGGTGCCGTCGAGCAGGCAGCGGTTATAGCAGTCGGGTAGCAGATTATAATATGCCAGAAAATCTGACCCGATAATTGCTGTGGTCACCTCCGCGATGATAAAATTCCACCTAAAGTCACGTCGAAGACCCAGATTTAGGTTAAGAGAAATAGTGCCGTAAGTTCTTATGGCGCTTCCGTTAGCAGCGCGAACGTCAAAACTAGTGGCATTGTAGCAGCCACGGAGCAATCGGCGAGGGAAACAACAAAGATCCGACCCAGTGTCGATTAAGAATCGATTACCTGACCTGGAATCTGTTATGAACAGACGGCGGCTCGTATTTTCGCAATCAGACGCCGCCGGTACTAATTGCCGACGGCATTTCCCGGTTGGTCAGGTTGCCAACTGCAAGGCGTAATGCACTTCGCTGCCTTTGTACCAAAACAACTGTGGTACCAGCACATGTTTTTACTCTGGCGCGAAGATGACTTTGACCGGGAACGAGCGTTTGTGGGGGATCTAGAACGTGAGCGTGCACTGTCCTTATCTAAGGCATCAATCCTTTTGGAAAGGTTTTCAATGCATTTTAAAATGCGCTCAAGGTCCGATGCCGCACTGGAAGAAGTAGCATTAACTGACTTACCCGGAGATGCATCTACAATAGCATCAGCCAAGTCTGCTACCTTGTCCAATGGCAGGTCCATCTGGGCCATCAGGATCCGTTGGACCTCCTGAGGCAGGCTCCGCATCCATAGTTCGCGGATGATGCTCTCATCACTCTTTCCTGCCAATGAGCGTAGGTGCCGCAGGAAGGAAGACGGCTTGCGGTCCCCTATTTGCTGCTCACCGAGTAACTGGCGAATACGCTGCTCTCTGGAAATGGAAAACCTCTTTATTAGTTCATTTTTTAAATTTTCATATTTTCCATCAGAAGGAGGGTTAGCGATGATGTCCTCAACCTCATCAGCCAACCTAGCATCCAAAACTGACAGTATGTGGCCATATTTAGTTCCATCTTTTGTTATTCCGGCATTTTCAAATTGTGCCTCCGCTTGAGCAAACCAAAGGTGCGGTTTGTCCGGCCAAAAAGAAGAAAGTTTGACAGACACAGCCCCAACACTAGGTGTAGCATTCATGCGAGCAAGTTGCTCTTGGAGTACTGTGATCTGTTGCTTTAGCTCTTCCTCAGCAGACATGATTAAGCACAATAACACAAACCAATCCAATAATTTTACATTCACCAAAACCACAAAACAAAAATAAAAATGTTTTGCTAAAATTCTGAAACCAAGAGTAAATTGTTAGAATATTTGTTTTAAATTCTAATCATTAAATTTTGTTATTATTATTTTTTTTTACTATCGGTTGTCAACAATAAAAAAAACATTACATGGTACAAAAAAGAAGAAAAAAATAATCTACAGTGGGTTTTTAAAATGTGCCACCAATCTATCCCAACTAAGTACACATTCCATAAGTCAGTTAGAATGCTACAAACAATATCAAATCAATTGTGTTAAATAACACCAACACCTTTAAAACACAACATTACACAACAGCAGTACCTATTTAAAATGAAATGTGACACAAGACATGGGTAGCTTGTTCCCACTTAGGTAAACATTGCTTGGCCTAAAACAAAATAATATGTTATGAATATGAGACAGGTATGTGTTAATTACAGTTTACAGTAGGTAGGTACATAATGTGGTAAAATAAGTCAGATCTTGAACTGATATGTCACACATGTTGAATATGATTAGCTGATAAAACTTAACAAGTAGGTAACAAAGTTTAATAAATAGTTCAGTTTGGTTAGATTTAGGTAGCACGAATGTCCGAAGGTGGGATTGTGGTTCGCGTGAAGTGAACGACACCGTATACACTGATCACCAAAATAGCACATTTAACATGCAAGTTTTTAGGTAGAACGCATTCAAAGTTCACTCACCACGTTAGTAGGTAGGTAGGATTTCGGGCGAGCGCGAAATCCGCGCGCCACGGCTCACGTACCTGGGTAGCAACAGCCACCTCTAAAATCGCTGGAGGCGTGGGCTGTCGTCATGCGCGTCGATGAACCGGCCAGCACGACGTCCAGGATCAGTAGGGCCTGTGTTGAGCAGTGGGAACCAGGCTGCAGAGGGCACGGGGCTTCCCCGAACCAGTGTGTGCGCGACCCACACGTGGGTGCCGAAGAAAATCTGTGTCAATCCAATCGCTCCAGCGACGGAACTGCCAGCATGTAGTTGGAACGAGCTAGCACAGCGTTAATAAGCACGCCCAGCACGCTATTTTGTTTGTGCAAATTTGTCGGACCATGCCGGCAGAGTTTACTTTTTGTTTTTACTCGCGTGTAATTTCAACGAGGTAGGTCACCATTATAGGTGCTACCAGGTGGATATTCAATAAAATGTCTGATAACACCAATTAACTGTTTAATCTTATTATAACACGAAATATCTCTCAAAATTCTAACCGACACATTTTTCGTCTCGCACCTCTTCCCATTTCCTTTCCCTCTCTCCCTAGCCGGGTTTTGTGCGGCGTCCGAGCTTTTGCGAAGCTAGCCGAACGACCGTCGGAAATGCGCGCGAATTTAGCGCGGCAAATTTAAAATGGTGAAGCTTGTACGCCACAGTTCTATAAAGTTCTCACTTTAAAAACAACAATGAATAATAATAGTAGTGTTATGTTTTAGTAAATGATGAGCTTTTTAGCTGTTTAATCAATTTATTAAATAATTATACAAGCTGCTGCACATTGCTTCCAGTGTTGCTAGGACCAGAGAGGGCTGGGGTTGCCATAGGCAAATCCCACCTTTCTTGAACCATAGACATAAATCAATGACAATATTAATCTATTACATCTCCCTTTTCTTCAGCTAAATGTTAATTTACAAATCGTGGTCTATTAGTATTTTATTTTTATTTAAAGCAATCACTTTGAAGTAAACTCAATTAAGCAGTTATTGATCAGAGATAAACTATTGGTAGTCAGACAAATAACTAGGTTTTCTTACATTTCTGCCTGATCTAGTTACATACTTGCTAGCTGTATTTTCGGAATCAATTTGAATATCAGACGTTATGTCAGTAACTTCTGCATCATTAACATCTATGTTATCATCATTACAATCTATATTACTTTCATCTATCTCTACTTCCGTATTTATAATAAATTTATCAGTATTTTTACTTTCTATTAGATCCCTTCTATGTCTGTCTAACTTTTTACCTTTTTCAGTCAATACTGTGTAAGAATTTGGACGTTCATTCCTATCTATAACTTGAGTAATAGAAAAGCAAAGAAGAACACTGAAGGGAAATATTATGGAACAACATCAAATGACATGCAGCAGCCGTCAACTTCCAAAGAAAAAACTTGTTACAGGTGTGGCTACAAGCATGGTTTTAGGTGTCCAGCCTACAAGGCTCAGTGTCAATTCTGTAAAGGATACGGGCATTATGCTAAAATGTGTAGAAATAAAAAAGTGAAAACAATTAATAAAAATAGTGAAAGTGAGTCCGACGATGATCCTGTGTTAGGTACAATCATAGTGAGTAGTGTAACCAAATGTTTAACAGAAGCTCTTCAGATCAATAATAAAATTATAGACTTTAAAATAGATACGGGGAGTTACTGTGATGTGTTACCTCTGAGCTATGTAGAAAAGCTGAAATGCAAGGGCATGATTACAGAAAATTTAAATAAGTTGTATAACTATGATGGTTCTTTAATAAACTGTGTCGGTACTATTACTTTAAAATGTAAATTAATTAATAATAAAAATGTGACACTAATGTTCTATGTTGTAAACAACAAACAATCTTGTCCAGTGTTAGGTCATAGTACATTATTAAAATTAGGAATAATAGAGAGAAAATACCTGAATAAAATAAAAAAGGAACAAATTGATACTAACTACAGTGAGATGATTAATGAGTATAAAGATGCATTAGGAGCAGTGTTGTTACAAAGTAACCTGCCAGTTGCATATGCTTCCAAAGCTATGACCAATACACAAAAAAAAACTATGCCCAGATTGAAAAGGAACTACTGGCCATAGTCTTTGGTTGCACTCGTTTCCATCAATTTATATATGGTAAAACTGTTCAAGTACAAACTGATCATAGGCCATTAGAGTCCATATTCAATAAACCCCTGTGTGAAATACCACTTAGGTTACAGAGAATGAGAATGCAATTACAAAAATATGATTTAGTTGTGAAATATAAGCCAGGTAAAGAATTACTCTTGGCAGACACGTTGTCTAGAGATGTCAATAATAGGTCAGAGGAAAATATTGTTATTGAAGATCTGTATGAGTGTCAGGTTAGTATGGTGAAAACTAACTTAAGTATATCTAACTATAAATACAATCTATTTAAAGAAGAAGTTAGAAAGGATAAAGATTTACAATTACTACTAGAATATATAAATAATGGTTGGCCAAATAAAGTAGATAAAATACCAGAACCTCTAAAACCATATTTTAATTTTCAAGAACAGTTATTTGTGTATGACAATTTAATTTTTTAAAATAATTGTTTAGTGGTACCAAAGTCTCTGAGAAATGATATGTTACAAAGGATCTATTACAACCATCTAGGCATAGAAAAGTGTAAATCAAGAGCAAGGGAATGTATATAACGGCCTAAAATGAGTAAAGATATTGAAAAAAGTGTTTTGGAATATTCAACATGTGAAAGATTTAGAAAGAACAACAGTAAAGAACCTATGATGGTAAGAGAAATGCCCAATAAACCATGGTCTATTGTAGCAAGTGATGTATTTTACTATAATGGGGATCCATTTATTATAATTGTCGACTATTTTAGTAAATATTTTGAGGTAAATAAACTTTCAAACTTGTCAACAGAGAACACAATTAAAATTATTAAAAACAATTTCTGCAGATTTGGGATACCAGACATACTATACACTGATAATGGTACTAACTATGTTAGCTTTAAATTTAAGGAATTTGTCAAAGATTTGAATTTTGTTCATAAAACTAGTGGCCCATATCATCACCAATCTAACGGGTTAGCAGAAAGATCTGTACAAACTGTTAAAAATGTATTTAAAAAAGCGGACGGAAAAGATAAATACTTAGCATTGCTGGAATACAGAAATACACCTATTTCTAAAGAATTAAATTATAAGTGTCCCTCAGAATTGTTAATGGGGAGAAAAATACAAGGATTGTTACCTACTATGGGGACGCGCTGCAGACATCGAGTCTATATTTATTCTGCAGAAAAGGGCTATCAGAGCCATTTATGAATTACGTAGACGCGATTCTCTAAGAGAACTGTTTAAGGAAATTAATATCATGACAGTACCTTGTCAATACATCTATGAAAATATCATGTACGTTAGGAAAAATCTGCATTTATTCAGTAAAAGAGGTGACAGACACCACTATACTACTAGAAATAGGGACCAACTAGTTCAGCCAGGTTTCAGGCTTGCTAAAGTAGATTTATCTTTCATGGGGTACTGTTTAAAATGTTACAATAAAATACCTCCCCACATTCTACAACTGAATGGGACGAAATTTAAATCTTGTATAAAACGCACACTATGTAGGCAAGCATATTATAAGTTGGTGTATTACATTGATGATAAAAATGCTTGGCTCAATGCTGGTCCTGCTCCACAACCATAGGGGAAAACTAATTGGGCAAATTATTGTGCTAGCTGCAGAAGATTGTAAAAGTATCTTTGCTTTGTATAGATTCCATCTCCTAGTATTGTATAATTGCATAGCACATGTGAGGACCATGTATTTTTAAGCTACCATTTGCATTTAGTTACGAGTATCTTTCATTGACTTGAATATGCCTTGGTGGCTGAGAGAAAGTCATGCTCACTCAAATGTCTCGCTGATGGTGGCGGGTGTGTCGGGTCATTTAGTTCCCTTCAATATGGTTGAGTTGAATGGCGCCGATACACGCGTCTTGTTCGTGATCGGGCGCTGTCAGTTGGGACTGGTCATCTCTTAGCTGCCACGGTTCATTTTAATTACTTTATTTTTAATTTGTTGATTTAATGTTTTACTCTGGACGCTCATAATGTGCACGTCTTCCTACATCGTTCTCACATATATCTATAATCTCAACATGAATGATGTAACCAAGATTTTGTAACAATATTTTGATTTAAAAGAGTGTCCATGGAGTTTCTTGCCCGTTCTTCTCCATAGAGATCTACGCTAGGGAATGGGCAACTACAGTACTTTCTCAAGTTATTATGTCTTGTGTCTGGGACTGTAGCTTTGTTTTGTTTTTTTTTGTATTTTTGACTTTCAAAAGTGCCATAATGGTCTAATTGAAGTAAATGCTTTGAGTTTGAGTTTGAGTTTGAGTTTGACTATATATAATAATGATAATGAAAATTATGAAAATTGTAATGTGCAGTCAAAATTGTATAAGAATGCCTTGAAACAAAAAGTATACTATGATCAAAGAAATACAAAAAACTTGAAGCCTTTAACTAAAGATCAAAAAGTTCTTATATCAGATGAAACAAGCAAAAAACCATTAGAGTATGCTCAAGTTATAGATAGGAATGAACGTCCAAATTCTGTTCTTTGAGTAATCTTTCTGCGATTTTCGCGTTTCTAATACCTCTAACTATTTGATCTCTTATGAGACTTTCTTTTAAATCTCCAAAACAGCAATCCCTTGATAGCGACTTCAGTGACGTCACGAACTCGTCAAACGTTTCGTTGTCTTTCTTTTCTCTTCTGAAGAATATGTGTCTCAGCATCGTTTCATTTTGAAATGGTGTGCAGTAAGACTCAAATTTTTCCAGTACCCATTCAAGTGTCTCGTCTTTGCCCGGCTCCTTTTCAAACGTGTTGTATACTTCTAACCCTTCATCACCAATTGTGTGCAAAAGCAGTGCTACTTTTTGGTCGTTGGTAATATCTTTTTTGCTTTCATAGCCACTAGCTTTGTAGTAGAGCATACATTTTTGCTGGAACCTTTTCCAGTTTTTCTTTTAGTTCGCCATGAAATTGCAATGGCGGCGGCTGTTTGAGATTTTCCATTTTTATTATGACCGTGACAGTCTGACAGTATCTATTTAGGTTACTTCATACATTTGCCACTTACCGGCTGCGCCATGTTATGTTTTAATAAATGATGAGCTTTTTAGCTGTTTAATCAATTTATTAAATAATTATACAAGCTGCTGCACATTGCTTCCAGTGTTGCTAGGACCAGAGAGGGCTGGGGTTGCCATAGGCAAATCCCACCTTTCTTGAACCATAGACATAAATCAATGACAATATTAATCTATTACAAGTAGATTGTATGACAAGGGAGCAAAATAGTATTTTTACGGCGAGGGCGCTATTTTGAATCCAGAGCGAAGCAAAGGATTCAAAGTACATCGCCTGAGGGAAAAATATGTTAGCTCTCGAGTCATATACTCTACTTTTCACCTCGTTCTATGAGAAAATAAATAAAATACACTTTTAAGTAATTAATGAATAAGTTTAATAAAAAAAATGACATGAATGTAAAAAAGGTCAATTACAAATTTATATTTATATCTAATACACTGGCGAAATTTTGAAAATTTATTGTCACTGTGTGTGTGTTTTATTTGGGATTGATATAGTTGTGGACTTATTTATACAGGTGACATTTTTATCACTTTCCAAATAAAAAATGGGTATAATAGGTGAACGGAGAAGAAGCAAATGGCATACTTTGTTTTTTTTCGTATGATTTGAAATTCGATATTTTATATTAAATTCTCTCTCTTTGTTCTAAAAGTTTACTTGAAATTTGTAGCGTTTTTTGATGATGGATCAATTTTTTTCTAAGCTGTGGTAAAAAGAAAAACAAAACTAGGTATGTCATAAGCTTCTACTCCGTTCACCTAATATCCTAATATACCCATTTTTTTTGGAAAGTGATAAAAAAGCTATCCGGTATTTTGAGTGTTTGTAATGTCAGTATATGTGCGCGGGCGTGGCGACAATGGTGTGGGCGAGCTCTTAATTTGATATTTTCTACAAAGCGGGTGCTGACCCCCGCACCGTACAGCAAACACTTACAGCCAGTCATTTATACAATTTTCGTTCGATTTCAATGAACGATTCATGTTCCAAATTCAAATCTCATTACTGCCCGCTAAAAAGTCTAGTGGAGAAAATAGCTACTTTGCTCCCGCTGAAAGGGGAACAAAACGACACTTTTCGAATAGAAGGGATGAAAAGAAATTTTACTATACAATGAGTTTGACATGTGTCTAGGAAAGTTTTTTTTTGCCCTGCTAAAAGATTTTACCATTATAATACGTAGGTAGTAAAGTTGGATTGTTGGAAGTTGGATTTTACTAGAACGCGGCTTAAAAAAATCGGAGCAGTCTTTGGGGACTGCCGATAGAAGTGAAAACAAAAAGTACATAGGCCCCGCCCCAGTCGTAGCACTGGTTATGCCTCGCGCATGCCTATGTGGTGCTACGCCGTAGCAGATGCTACGAGTGCTACGAACGGCTACGAAGCGTGACCGCACGTTACGTGACGTGACGATGAGTTCAATGTTTTTCCTTCACTCAAAAAGTGCTCAACGCGCCTAAAGAAGTTTTCACTTCAAAAATATTGCCACAGCTGATCTAGCGCTATCTAATGATAGGTACTGAAGCGTTGTGACGAAACGTCAGTGGAAAATTCCTCATTTTTCCAAAACATCGTGGGGAGCATTTTTTACACATGACAGCACCGCAACATCACTGTCAAAGTAGTGCCATAGTCAAAAGTCAGTTCTTTTAAAATAAGTTGTGGCCCGCATATCACAAACCTGACGCTAGACAGCTAGACCTGGGGTTTGCTGGGGTTGCGCCAGACCGAGGAGAAGATGGCGTCTCGGCTTGGATGGCTTTCTCGTTAAGGTGACTACAGGAGCTAAATTAGCAACTCTATTTGTGGTGGTTCAAACTTCGTTTGAAAACTTGTTAGAAAAAAGTTCTAATCAGCTTGCACTACAAAGTAGTTGTTACGTCAGTCACTGCGGGCCGAATAGTGTGTGTGAAATGAGTTGATTTTGCGATTTACAAAAAATCTATTAATTGGACTAAAAAGAATAAAACACTATCATGCTAATACTCGTACTCGTATGTTGCTTGTAAAATATCAGAAAGATCGCATGTATTTTAGTATGGTTTTGACTCGTTAAAAGATTTTTTTTACAACTTTCAAGTGGAAGGAATAGGGAGAAATCTTTGCCCAGGAGTGGGACAGTTCAGGCTCACTAAAGGTGCAAATATATTCAATGATAAGTATATTACCTACAACTTTCTAAAAGTGGAAGGAATGGGGGAAGTCTATGCCCAGGAGTGGGACAGTTCAGGCTCATTATAGGTTAATGCATTTAAATAAATGCAATGATAAGTATATTACCTACAACTTTCTAAAAGTGGAAGG
Source organism: Xestia sexstrigata (assembly GCA_941918905.2). NCBI lineage: Eukaryota > Metazoa > Arthropoda > Insecta > Lepidoptera > Noctuidae > Xestia > Xestia sexstrigata. The sequence continues at coordinate 380,128 of OW799204.2, forward strand.
AATGGGGGAAGTCTATGCCCAGGAGTGGGACAGTTCAGGCTCATTATAGGTTAATGCATTTAAATAAATGCAATGATAAGTATATTACCTACAACTTTCTAAAAGTGGAAGGAATGGGGGAAGTCTATGCCCAGGAGTGGGACAGTTCAGGCTCATTATAGGTTAATGCATTTAAATAAATGCAATGATAAGTATATTACCTACAACTTTCTAAAAGTGGAAGGAATGGGGGAAGTCTATGCCCAGGAGTGGGACAGTTCAGGCTCATTATAGGTTAATGCATTTAAATAAATGCAGTGATATATTACCTACAACTTTCTCAAAATGACAATGAGTTTAGCTTTAGCAGCACCTTATTGAGAAGTAAAAGTTAAAAGCAAAGGTAACAGTTAAACCAACAGCTAAACTTGTAGAGAAACAAACATCGTTAGGTACTATAAACGAAGTTTATCTGTTACTTTATATGAAGTTTCTTTGGCTGTTACTTTTGATGAAGAAACTGGCCATACGTTAGTGCTTAACGGTATAAGTCTCTTTGGTGTTTAAAATATGCTCGTAGTTTGAAGTTGTCATGTTGTATCATGAGTACTTTTGGTGTATTCTATTCTTTGAAGTATTCTAAGTGTTCAAGTTTATCTTTATTTACCTTACAGTATTATTTTATCTAATGATAATTCGTTGTTGATTATTCATAAAGCAATTATCTAGGTACCTAAAATGGCGTTAGCACAGGTATTCAATAAATTACGAAGCAATTTTGGTCGCCAGCCAATGTTCTCGGTGACGCAAGTGGACATGTGCGACAGCATCCTGTGTAACCCACTGGAGTGGCGCTACTACATCCTGCGCAACCCCGTACATTCCATCACGCAGAACACGCCTAACTACTCGCACAACGAGATCAACACCCTCCGGTAGGTCCCACCCTGCGCCCCGCGTCCCACACCCCGCCAGCTCGCCGTGCTCAACCGCTGCCACGCCATGTCTTATCTGTTGCAGGGCCGATTTTACCAACAGCGGCGCCAACCACGCGGAGGGGGGCTGGCCCGACGGGGTGAACGTGAACGACCCGGAAGCCACGCAGAGGTATCGCCGTAAGATCGAGAAGGATGACAGCTACATCCACTGTGTCATGTCGAATGCCGCGGTCAGTAGCGCGGCGCTGACATAAAATAACACCATTATCTGTGCTCATTACTCAGCATCCAGCTTATTATTGTTTGACATTTTGCAGGGAGTGGAACGCCTCGTGTTACAAAACAACGCCATTGAAATGTACCAAACGTATTATGTAGAGTTAAAGAGCGTGCCCGGCGTGGAACACCACAGCTGTCGAACCGTGAACGTGTACCGCGTGCCCGGGCAAGCGCGCCCCATCAGCTCGCTGTGCTGGCAGCCCGACGGCGGCAGCCGCTTCGCCGCCACCTACGTGGACGTGGACTTCAACCGTCTGCCGCACGCCCCTGTAATCGCGTACATCTGGGACCTGGAGAACGCCAACCAGCCCGAGAGGGCCATCTTACCGCCGTGCCCGGTGCTGGACCTACAATACAACCCCAAAGACGTGAACGTGCTTGCGGGTGGGCTCATGAGCGGCAGCGTGGCCACGTGGGACACGCGCGCGGCCGTCGAGCCTGTGCTCACTAGCCCGCCGCACGTGGCGCACCGTGACCTCGTGCGCAACGTACTCTTCATCAACTCCAAGTCCGGCATGGAGTTCTTCTCGGGCGGGCCCGACGGCATGTGCAAGTGGTGGGACATGCGCATGTTCGACGCACCCACGGACGAGATGATCATCGATGTGGTCAAGTGGAGCTTCGAAGTGGCGAGCATGGCGAGGTCCAACGCCCTCAGCGCGCTGGAGTACGAGAGCACGATACCGACGCGCTTCATGGTCGGCACCGAGAACGGATTAGTCATTGGCGGGAACAGAAAAGGAAAAACGGCAGTAGATAAGTTGCCTTTGAAGGTAATGTTACTCAGTTTTTATTTTATTAGTAGGGGTGTATCAGTTTCAGGGGTCCGTCAGATTATTAATAGATTGCCAATCCGTTTCCGTCTTTCGGCATGCTTGTCCAATAGCAATAAATAGCGAAATAGAGATGTTATGCACTGGGTGGTTTGTTTATAACTGTCTTGCCCGTATGGTCCAGTAAACGAGGAGCAAATTAGGGTGCAACCTCCGAATTAGGACCTATTTTTCTGAAAATTTGGAAATAAGCTCATCCTACCCTGCAAATCAAAAGTCACATGATCCTGAGGTGCGCTTTTTATTTTTTAGTGGTGAAAACTAACCCTTTTTTTTCGGATGGGAAATCATCAAATGACTTCTCCCGCTCCGCTGGGCGGAGCAGGAGGGAGTGTCAGACTTTTACTGACTAAAACCCATCCATGTTCCTTCATCGCCCTTTAAGTTCCGGGGCCACGGTATCTCTTTCGAACAGTCCCGCAACCCGTGAAAAATTTTTTTTTATGTTGAAAACTACCCCTAAAATAGAACAATAAAGATTTGGGCATTTTTTTTTATTTGTTTCGTATATTACAATCTAGCCTAATAAGGCTAATAACCAATTTTTTTATATCTAAGAGCACGTCCATTGCGTTTACTTAGCGTCTATTAAGGCGAAGTCACTTTGTTCTTGTGTCCATATAAATAGCTAGGTACTATATTACAGTCGCGGTAAAGTCACAATTATATTACACTACACTAACTCAAAAGGTTTAGTCCTTTGGAGCCTTCTCACTATGTCCGTGTTGTCGAGGAGCTGGATGGCTTCGACATTAACATGATGATAAAGCCGATGTTTATGAGCTTCTGCATATTTTTGGATTATACTGTTTACGAACTCTATATTCAGGTCCCAATGGATGTCGTCAATTCTTATATACCAAGGCGCATTTACGATGTTCTTGAGTACTTTGTTCGGGATTTTTTGTATAATTCCTATATTGCTTTCTTTGGCGCAACCCCATAGTTGTATACTATAGGTCTATACTGGCATAAGGACTGATTTGTAGAGCAGGATTTTGTTAGGAACTGACAACGCGGAATGCCTTCCTAGTAGCCAGTTCATGCTTCTGTAACGAATTTCTAGTTCTTCTCGTTTCTTTTTGACATGGGCTTTCCAGCGAAGCTTTGCGTCTAAGGTCATACCAAGATATTTGGCAGTATTTTCGTACGGTACAATTTTGTTGTTTATGTACACTGGGTGGTGCTCTGGTTTTTTGTTAGAAGTATTTTAAATTAACTGTTACGTACAAAGCTTTAAGTTCTCACGGCAAGCCCGCAGATGTTTTATTACGGGTGGTTTTGTTCTTTGGCTATGTAGGGATAACAATAGTTGAAGTCAATGTGAATGGATTTTGTTTCATTCAATTTAATCTTCCACTTTTTGGTCCAATCATAGAATTGATTTATCGCTGTTTGTACTTTTACCACAGCTTTATTGTGACTGTGGACATTATTGCGGTATCATCAGCAAAAGTGACAACAGTTTCAACATGTGTACAATAGGTACAGGACCGGGCCTAGAACACTTCCTTGTGGTATACCAGCGATTAATTTTAGTTCAGAATAGGCATTTTCTTGCCTTACTCTTAAGACTCTACCAGTTAAATATGATTCTAATATATCTGTAAACTGTTTTGGCAACATAGTTCTTAGTTTATAAATCAATCCCTTGTGCTAAACTTTGTCGAACGCCTGGGCTACATCTAAAAATACAGTAGTACATACTTTCTTATCGTCAAGAGCTTCTTCAATAACTGTTGTAATTCTATGCACCTGATCTATCGTTGAATGTTTTTCTCTGAATCCAAATTGATAGTCTGGTACAATGTTACTACACACATCAAAAGTATCTAGGGATCAACATATATTTTTGCAATAACTTTTCTCCTGATTGATATTAATTAAAATTTTCTTTAAGGATTCATCAAATAAAGTGTTTTCGTTTGTCACAGTAACGATAAACCAAGTCACCTTTGCATTAATAAAGAAATTTGCCATTTTCCTAATAAAGGGATTTTTGACATTTGAACCACTAACATTAAAGTTCGAAAAAAAGACTGAAATAACAGTTTTCTTTAAAATTTTATTGGGTAACTTAAACAATTAATAATCCGTGTTTCTACCGCGAACACTAACAACACAAGAACATCGGTTTGGCATACTCAAAATGAGTTCATCCAAATCACGCTGTGGAATGGCCGCCCATGTTCGTTGCAACAACAAAAAAAGGTCTTCTTGCGACTGGATACCCTCCATATTCGGCAGAGCTCTTCTCTGTAGCATATCCCATGCATGCTCAATCGGGTTCAAGTCTGGCGACTGAGCAGGCCAGGGCAGGACATTGATGTTAGCTGCGGCGAGAGTCTGTCTTACAACTCTTGCGGTGTGCGGTCGTGCATTATCATGCATTAACTGAAATAAGGGACCGATTTGCACTTGTAGAGGAACGATGACGTCTGATACAATCGTCTCAGCATAAATTTGAGCGTTGAGGTTGCCTCTGATCCAAATCAACTCAGTTCTTCCGCCGATCCAAATACCCGCCCATACCATGATGGTTCCACCACTATAAGGATGGACTTCCTGGCAGGATTTTAATCGCTGTTGGCGTCCAGGGGTTCTCCAGTGTCGTATACGTCTTGTATCCGGTCTCATACCAAAACGAGACTCATCAGAAAAGCACACGAAACGCCATTGTTCTTCTGCCCAATTTCTGTGTTCAAGAGCCCATTGATATCGAATCCTACGATTGTGCATTGCTATAGGTGGTACCCGTAGCGGTCTTCGGGAATGAAGGTTCACTTCATGCAAGCGGTTTCTGACTGTTTGGTCGCTAATTAAGTTCCCTGAAGAGTGATGAAGCCTCACGGCTAACATCATGGCGGTTATTGTTGGAGCTCTTCGAGTTAAGATTTGAATGTATCGGTCTTGTCTCCGTGTGGTGCAGCGATACCGTCCTCCATGGCGCTCAGCCACGGTACCAGTGCTTCGGTAACGTGTCCAAAGTCGACTGATAACACTCTGACTTGTATTCAGAGCTAAAGCTACAGTACGTTGCCGGGAACCAGCTTCTATCATTCCCACGGCTCTGAGCATTTCTTCCCTGCTTAAATGACGTCGCCGCTCCATAATAACGTTGGTTTTAATCAGTAGTAGGGAAACAGTAGCACTAATAATGTCTTCAATGCGTTGTATGTTTTTATAGGGAAAATATTGACAGCTTATTTTCATCTTTTACTCGAATTTGATTGAGAGTTCCTGATTCAAATTATGAAATGCACCAAAAAGGATCCATATAAATTTATAAAATCATAAATTTATTACAAAGCCACACCTCAATCTCAAGAAATCCGCATAAAAATGCTTGATCCCTAGACATTTTTGATGTGTGTATTTTCTATAATAGGTTTCAGTCGTTTTAAAAGTAGTTTTTCAAAAAGCTTTGACATCACTGGCAGCAAGGAGATAGGCCTGTATGATGATGCATCTTGAGGTGGTTTCCCCGATTTGGGGATCATGATCACTTCTGCAACCTTCCATAGGTCTTTTTTTTTTTTTTTTTTCGGATGGGAAATCATCAAATGACTTCTCCCGCTCTGGGCGGAGCAGGAGGGAGTGTCAGACTTTTACTGACTAAAACCCATCCATGTTCCTTCATCGCCCTTTGTGTTCCGGGGCCACGGTATCTCTTTCGAACAGTCCCGCAACTCCGGCAGGCATCGGTCCGGCGTGGAACACGAACGTGCCGTCGACACGGCCTGTCGTCATGCGACGGACGGACGGCGAGCTAGCCCATAGCCCACCGTCCACAGGCCCGCGCCTACGGTGGCCAGGGGCCACGTGGTGGCCCCCGACGCCCGGGGCGTCTCCCGCGGCGGCCGGGACGCTGTGAGGTTCTCTCCCTCTCACGTTCCGCCACCTCCTTCTCTAGCATTACTGCTTCGCAGAAGGAGGTGACGGCGTCCCATTCCGTCTCGCTCCGGACCATGGCTTGCACCAGGGCCGGACGCGAGAGGTCGCCGCCGCCAATCGCCGCTTCGAGGACACGGCGGTGCTCCGCCCACGCGTGACACACCTCCACCGTGTGCTCCACCGTGTCCTCCGGTCGATCCTCGCAATGGAAACACCCGGGCGTTTCCTCCCGCCCGATTCGGTGCAGGAACCTCCCGAAACAACCGTGTCCGGTAAGGACCTGCGTCAGGCGGAAGGTGAGGACGCCGTGGCGTCTCTCAAGCCACTCCTCAAAGAGGGGACTTACCGCCACTATTGTGGCGTGCCCTAACCTTCCATAGGTCTGGAGCATGCTTTAGTCTAAAAGAAGCATTGAGTATCTTAGTAAGTTCAGGGCTTTTCTTGGCAGATTCTTTAGGATTTCCCCTGTAATAAGGTGGGTAAGGGGACTTTTTTGGGCTGATGTGATCTCTGATTTCTTTAGATACTTTTTTCAAGACGTGTTTAGTATCGCTACGTATAACAAAATAATATTTTAAGTATTTCTTAGTGTTTTAAGCCGGTAAATTAATAAATAATATTGCTAGGTGAAAATGGAAACGAAGTAAAATACATACCTGTAACTATTAGCATAATAATATAGAATAAAAATATAAAGAAGAAACGTACAGTGTAACAAAAGCAACGAGTCACCGAGTGAGTCACAGCAGCAGCTACGCTACGATTGGTGGTGAGTCAGAACCGCAAGTGCCGGCGAAATCACCTTATATGGTCATGAACTAGCCGCATCGTCGCCAAAATCAACCGGGGCTTGCAAAGCATACCTTTAATTCGCAATTACGCCCGTAAGCGAAGTAGCTGAGAGTGCGGGCTCAGTGACTGCCGTGGTAGAGACCGGTGGTTCAAATCCTGCGCGCTATAATTCTTTTTGCGATATTACTTTTTTTGTCCTGTTATTTTTTTATTGATTTGTTGTTGTTTAAATTGATTTCAACAATCAATAAACAAATTAATTGAAAAATGGAGAACGACCGTTCTGATAATATTACATACAGAAAACTACAACGTTCAAGCTCGTTTTGCGATATAGCTGGTTCGGAACAGTCACTCTTTGATGCTACTATGCTAAGCTTACCAAATTCTTCAATCGCTGAATCTCAGGAGAATAAGGAATTACTGGAAAGGATTTGTCTTTTGGAAAATCAATTGTCGAGTGCGACTAATGAAATTGAAAACTTAAATCTTGAAAATACTTCATTGAAACAAGAATTACATAAATTCAAACAAGTAATTGATATTCATAAAAAAATGGCTGAACTGCTGACAATACTATTCGCACACCAAAATCAGTAAAAAAAAAGTGTTCTTCCAAGTTGGCTAACATCGACAAAAGTCCTGAAATGTTACGTAAAAAATATCAAAGTCAATCTAACGAACAGCAAGTACCGCAGATCCTCAGTAACCTGAACTTTGAAGGAGGCTGTAGCGAGGATAAACTTTTAAAACATAACGATGTCACCAAACATAAAATGTGCATTCTATGCAGCAATCCAAAGAACAATACATTGTCCATAGCTGAGAAAACCTTCGATAACTTTAACCTGTGCCATTATTTGACACCGAACGGATGCACAAAACAGCTGCTTAAGGGTCTTGATACAAAATTGCCACAATTCACTTTAGATGATTTTTGCTTATTATTCCTTGGTGAAGAAGACTTTTCAACCAACAACTACTACGACATTATTTTCTATTTATGAGACGTATGCAGCATACAAACATAATAATTTGTTTGCCTACATTTAAGTGCCCGTTTGATACAAGTCTTTTTAATTGCCTAGTAGAGACTTTTAATAACCTACTGTATCTGGATATTTTAACGCATGGAATACGACTATAGCATATTTAATAAGTACACAGGATCTTTAAAGAATCGTGGGCTATCGAGAATTTTCAGGGACTTATTGGATTTAATTACCGGTATAACAGAACAATCTGACATAACACAAATTGATTTATGTGAATCAAAAATACCTGCCACACCAAATGAAGATTTTGTTTCTCAACTAAGCATCTCTACATATTACACCAAAATATTGTTGGGTTATTGGGAAAATCAGACAATCTTACAATTTGCCTACATGAGCTTCTTGATAAGAACATATGGGTCGATATTTTATGCATTACTGAGCCTTTTATGATGGAAGGTTATGAAAAACATCTCAACATTAAGGATTATTGTTTGGCTGCCAGTTTCAGTCGCAAGGCAAGGAAATGCGGTGGAACGTGTATACTAGTAAGGAAGGGGCATCAATGGAAGGAACTGGAAAAAATAGCAAAATTATCTGCAAATGGTGTTTTCGAATGTTGCGCCATCGAATTAACAGCGTACAAGACTGTGATTGTTTGTGTATACAGGGTACCTAATGCAAGCAACTTTAATGAGTGTATTGAAAAATTAGATATAATGTTACGTATGCTTGTGAATAAGTCCTATAAAAATATTGTTTTAGCAGGTGATTTTAATATAGACGTATTGAAGCGTACTAAGCAATCAATTGAGTTCGAGACATTGTTACTTAGTTACAACCTAAAACTTGCTCTATATGAACCAACTCGTCTTGGGAGTCAGTCATGCATTGACAACTTTGCGCATCATTTTAGCAAGTCCTTTAAAGCCTCTGTACTAGAGTTGGCTCTCTTTGACCATACGGCTCAACTCCTTAAATGCCCTATTAAAACTGTTTGTTCTATAAAGCAATGGCGTATACTTATACGCGATTATAATAGTGACAATATCAATAAATTTAAATCATATTTGAGTAGCTTGACATTTTCAGACGTGTATGAATCTGTGGCGGCACATTACTGAATGCTACGCCCATCCTTATTTATAGAGAGTAGGAGTCAAGTGGACACAAGTCTGACAGCTGGAATTTTCTCTTGATGTTCTCGGTTTTTGTCTGGTCTATTAAATACGTTTCTAGTGGAAGTTTAGTTTACTTTATTACACACGATTCTTGTGGGCAACATTCCCACAATTGGTGACCCCGACGTGATCCGTCATGACAGACAAACACGCACCTAGATTGGACGAAGCCGATGGAGATTTTGTAGATGCAGCAACGGACGCCGCAGTGAATAGAGTCGCCGTGCGTCTGCCGCGCGAGTACAAGCACGAACGCCGCCAGCGTCTCCAGTAATTTCGACGGTTTATTGAAACGTATCGATGAAATGATTACGTCACGTATTAATTCAGAATTAAGCCAACAAATATCGCAACTAAACATACGTTCGCGTGATCTCTCTCCCTCTAGAGGCAGATACCGATCGAGGAGCCGTAGTCGCAGCAATACACGGGGCGTGTGCTGGTACTCAGAGGCCTAGATTTCTGCTGTTTCTCTTACATTGATGACATTTTGGTGTATTCTAGAAGTCAATCCGAACACCTGGAACACCTGGAAATGGTTTTCAAGCGTCTGCATGACTACGGTCTCCGTATCAATGAAGGAAAGTGTGAATTCGGCAAAGGCGAACTAGATTTCCTTGGTTTTCACATCACCCAGCATGGCACGCGACCCCTGGAAGACAAGGTTAAAGCCATAAAGGAGTTTCCACCACCAAAAACCGTCAACGGTTTACGCAGATTTTTGGGAATGCTAAATTTTTATCGCCGTTTCATTCCAAACGCCGCCTCTGGTCAAGCATCGCTGCACGAGATGCTGTCGGGATCCAAAGTAAAGGGTACTCATCCAATCACCTGGACGCCACTACTTCTTGAAGCTTTTAACAATTGCAAAGCAAGTATTGTTAAATCCACTCTACTCGCACATCCTGTCATGAATGCACCGTTGGCCCTTGTGACCGACGCTTCTAACTCGGCCGTGGGCGCGGTACTCCAGCAATTGGTAGATAAGGAATGGCAACCTCTTGCTTTTTACTCAAAGAAGCTGAACAAATCCCAACAGCTATATACCGCCTATGATCGAGAGTTGCTGGCGATATACGAAAGCGTTAAACATTTCCGCTATATGATCGAAGGTAGACACTTTGTTATATATACGGATCACAAGCCAATCACCTACGCTTTCTTGCAGAACAAGCAGAAGTGCTCACCTAGACAATTGGTCCTAAAAGCTCTAATCTGGAAGTAGCTCAAGAATTTGTAAATTTCTTTACCGATATACCATTAAAGACGACGGAAGCTCTTAATTCCTCACCTGAAGTCTCAATTGGTTTATTAAAGGCGAATGTGTCTGGCTGCACGGTTGAATTTAAATTTAAACACATAAACCCTATGATAGTTATTAAAGCTTTCCGGCAAATAAAAATCAAACTGACCGAAGATCTATGGGGAATGTCTATCAAAGTTTGTGCATCCATACTTGAGACTATAGCCCCATACTTAGCTTTAATTTTTAATTTGTGTGTAGACCAAGGAGTTTTCCCTGATCTAATGAAATACAGTAAAGTCATACCTCTTTTCAAATCCGGGGACAGTAAAGATACTAATAATTATAGACCTGTATCCGTGTTGCCAGTTTTTAGCAAGGTGTTTGAAAAGGTAATGCTTAATCAAATGCTCAATCATTTTAACACCAACAAAATTTTACATGATCAACAGTATGGTTTCATCAAGGGACGTTGTACGACTGACGCCGGTGTAACCTTATTAAAGCACATATTTACTGCGTGGGAAGAGTCTCGAGACGCCATAGGAATATTTTGTGACCTTTCCAAAGCATTTGATTGCGTAAATCACGACACATTACTTTTGAAGCTTGAGCATTACGGATTAGGTCAACTTGCACTTAGTTTGGTAAAATCATATTTGAGTGATAGACAACAAAGTGTTCAAATAAATGGTGTTAATTCACAAGGTTTAAAAGTAAAAATGGGGGTTCCACAAGGCTCAATATTGGGTCCTTTCCTCTTTCTCGTGTATATAAATGATCTACCCTATTTATTGAAAAACCAACCTCAAAATATGGTGTTGTTTGCTGATGATACTTCCCTTATTTTTAAGATAAATAGACGGGCCCAGAATCTAGATGACGTGAATGATGCCCTAATTCAGGTCCATAATTGGTTCACAGCAAACAATTTAGTATTAAATGAAAAAAAAACTAAATGCATAAGATTTGCTTTACCAAATGTTAAAAGTAGTGATTGTGAAATAATATTAAATAAAGAGAAACTTGAATTCGTAGATAAAACGGTTTTCCTGGGGATTACGCTTGATTCAAGGCTACAATGGGGTTCTCATTTAACATCCCTTGCGGCGCGTCTAAGTTCAGCAGCATATGCTATTAGAAAAATTCGTCAATTTACTGATGTAGATACCGCTAGACTGGTCTATTTTAGTTACTTTCATAGTATAATGTCTTATGGCATTTTGCTATGGGGACGGGCTGCAGATATTGAGTCTATATTTATTCTGCAAAAAAGAGCCATCAGAGCCATATATAATCTTCGTAGGCGCGATTCTCTAAGGGAACTGTTTAAGGATACTGGCATCATGACGGTACATTGTCAGTACATCTACGAAAACATAATGTACGTCAGAAAAAATCTGCATCTTTTTGGTAAAACAGGTGATAGACATAATTAGAGTACTAGAAATAGGGACCAACTAGTTCAGCCAGGCTTCAGACTCGCTAAAGTGGACTCATCTTTCATGGGGTACTGTTTGAGATGCTATAATAAAATTCCACAAAGTATTCTTGAACTGAATGAGACGAAATTTAAAACATGCATCAAACGCACACTATGTAAGCAAGCTTATTACAAGTTGAGCGATTATATCGCAGATAAAAATGCGTGGCTCAATGCCGGTCCTGCTCCACATGGACAGGGGCGCATAAATTGATAGTATTAAATAGAATTGTTGGAGCTGCTGAAGATTGTACAACTGTCTTTGCATTGTATAGAATCAATCTCTAGTATTATATAATCGCACAGCCCATATTGTGTGAGTACTATGTACTAGAAAGCTATCATTCACTGAAATCCTACGTCTTTTCTTGACTTGAATGTGCCCTGGCGGTTGAGAGTATGTCACGCTCACTCTAATGTCTCGCTGATGGTGGCGCGTGTGTCGGATCATTCAGTTCCCTTCAAAATGGTTGAGTTGAATGGTGCTGATCCATGCGTCATGTTCGTGAACGGGCGCTGTCAGTTGTGACTGGTCAACTCTTAGTTGCCATGGCTTATTTGTATGTTTATTTTTGAATTGTATTTTTTGTTTTTACTATGGACACTTTTAACGTGCACATCTTGCTACATTGTTCTCACATTATATACCATCTCAACATGAATGATGTAACCAAGATTTTGTAACAATATTTTGATTTAAAAGAGTGTCCATGGAGTTTCTTGCCCGTTCTTCTCCATAGAGATCTACGCTAGGGAATGGGCAACTACAGTACTTTCGCAGTTTTTATGTCTTGTGACTGGGACTGTAGCTACATTTAACTTTGTTTCGACAATTCAAAAGTGCCTGTAACTGGCCTACTTGAAATAAATGCTTTGATTTTGATTTTTGATTTTGATTTTGAATTTAATCATCTCGATTTCGTGTCGCAATTTACAACGGACATAAGACACATTTCGGGAAAAGACAACATCCCTGCCGATACGTTGACACGCATCGAAGCTGTAGCGTCACCTCCTACATTAGAACAACTAGCTCGTTCTCAGAAACATGACACCGAGCTACAGACTATTATCTCCAATCGCTCAACCTCATTGAAGTTGGAACAAATGACTATACCAGGTACAAGCGTCACTTTATACTGCGACGTTTCTCTGCCGAGGCCTCGACCTTTTGCTACAAAGGAGCTGCGTCGGCAGATTTTCAACTCCATTCACTCGATGAGCCATCCCGGAACGAGGTCAACTACAAAGATGGTAACTGATAGATTTATTTGGCCCTCAGCTCGAAAGGATTGTCGCGATTGGGTTCGAACTTGTGAAGCTTGCCAAAAGACCAAAGTACACCGTCATGTTTCATCTCCTCTAGGCAATTTCAAGCTGCCACAATCACGATTCAGTCACGTGCATATTGATTTAATCGGACCAATGCCATCATCTCGCGACTACAAATACTGTCTCACAGCTGTCGACAGATACACACGTTGGCCAGAAGTACAGCCGCTGCAGGACATTACAGCTGAAACAGTAGCAAAGGCATTCTATGAGTTATGGATTTCGCGTTTCGGTTGTCCAGAGACATTGACAACAGATAGGGGTCGTCAATTTACCTCCCACCTTTTCAAAGCTCTTACAAATTTTTGCGGAGTCCAGCTGCGCCACACGACTGCTTACCACCCTGCAGCGAATGGGATGGTTGAGAGGTTTCACCGCACTTTGAAGGCTGCCATCATGGCTCACGGCGAGCAGAGCTGGACAGACGTTTTACCTGTCGTCCTGCTCGGCGTGCGCACAGCTTGGAAAGAAGACCTGCAATGCTCCGTCGCTGAAATGGTATATGGTGAGCGCTTGAGAATACCGGGTGAGTTCTTCCAATCAACTAAGAATAACCAGGTGAGACCGCCAGATTTTGTCTCGCAACTGAGACATAACATGTCATTTTTGAAGCCACAAGAAGCAGCTCGACACTCTCCAGCTTCTGTATTTGTGCACAAGGACCTCAAGACTTGCAAACACGTCTTTATTAGAAAAGGCGCACCTCGAGGATCTTTAGAACCGCCATATTCAGGGCCGTATCCTGTGTTAGAGAGGACAGATAAGACCGTCACTGTAGAATTACAAAGAGGACCAGTGACAGTCACAATAGATCGTGTCAAACCTGCCTTTATTTTGTCCGATTCATCTAAAGATGCATTGAAGTCGGTAATAGAAAACCCAGTTGGTCAACGTCCGGTACAAACCACAAGGTCCGGACGCGTAATTAGATTTCCTAATTATCTTTCTGCAGGTTTTCCAAACTCCAAGGGTGGTGGTGTGGCGGCACATCACTGAATGCTACGCCCATCCTTATTTATAGAGAGTAGGTCAAGTGGACACAAGTCTGACAGCTGGAATTTTCTCTTGATGTTCTCGGTTTTTGTCTGGTCTATTAAATACGTTTCTAGTGGAAGTTTAGTTTACTTTATTACACACGATTCTTGTGGGCAACATTCCCACAAATCTAATAATCCTAATATAGCTTACAATGCATTCTCAGAAATGTTTTTGTTTCTTTATAACCAATGATTTCCTAAAAGACCAAGAACTGTGAAAGTATTCATGAAGCACAAGTGGGTATCGCGCGGTACTAAAAAATGTAGTGCAAGGAAACGCCATTTATTATGGCAGTATCGATTGAAACCCACGCGAAGAAACAGGGCTGTATTTAAGAATCTTTTAATAAGGTCATCTATTTGACGAAAAAAGCGCAGAATTCTTATAAAACGACATGGCAAATAATTAATGAAAATAAACTAAATACTCTTAAGAATAACATTACTATAATTCGTATCAACAATACAACTATCTCAGACCCTAAACAAATTACAAACCTGTTTAATGATTTTTTATTGAAAAAATAAAACCGATTACCGCAGCAGAGGCAAACGTCACAAATCATATCCTGAACAGAAAGGATTCGATGTTTATGGCTCCCAGCGTACCTACGGACATATACAATATAATTTTAGCCCTCAAAAACACAAAGAGTGTAGGATATGATAGTGTTAGTACAAATATTATTAAAACCGTAGCTGACATTGTTGCTGGCCCACTGTGTCAAATAATGAATTTGTGTATTTGGGAGGGAATGTTTCCAAGTGCTTTGAAAAAATCCATAGTAAAACCATTACATAAGAAGCAAGAAAAAGACCTGATGCAAAATTACAGACTAGTTTCATTTTTATCAGTTTTCTCAAAAATATTTGAAAAATATATTTCTAGGGAACTAAGCACATATATAGATAAAAATGATATTCTTTGTCATAAGCAAAACGGGTTTAGAAAAAATAAAACAATCAATATGGCGGTTTATGACTTTCTACACAAAATTATGCTAAATATGGAAAAAAATACACCCATCTGTGCAATTTACTGCGACATGACGCAGGCATTTGATTTTGTTCAGCATGATATTCTATTGCAAAAGCTCGAAGCGTATGGTGTAAGAGGAAACGTTCATAAGCTCTTACAATCATTGTTGGATATTAAATGAAAGTGACTCCGCTTTAAACAACGATATATTATAGAAATCTTTACAATTTGAATCGCACGGTACGTGCGTTGTTGTCTGAATCTGTAGGCGAGAGTGCGTGGCGCGGCCGCCGGCTCGATCAGCTGTCGCCCCTCCTCCCGCGCCCCCCGCCGCTGCTCGATCACGCGTATGATACGTGAACATCCTCTGGCGCGTTGAAAGCCATAGCTTTCAAGAAGTAGACGAGGTAGGGAGCCTGGATGCGGCCCGCACCGCTTCGTTGTCATCTTCGGACTGCGATGTTGGCAGAAGGCATAGTCTGTTGATCGCCCTTCGTATAATGCCCCTTGAAGTAGTGACGTCAGCTACCCTGCTGACACCGTCGGCCCCTGGATAGAGGCGAGACACACGCCCCAGCCGCCATTGTAATGGCGGCAAGTTGTCTTCCTTCAGTACCACCACGTCACCGCAGCTGAGCCCTTGCTGTCCAGTGCGCCACTTGGTGCGCTGCTGCAGCTCAGAGATGTACTCCCTGTGCCATCTCTCCCAGAAGTGCTGCCTTATCTTCTCTAGTAGCTCGTATCTGTTGGGTCTAGTAGCAATGATGGGCTTCGTTGGAACAGACATCAGTGGTCTCCCAATTAGGAAGTGGCCTGGAGTAAGAGGATAAGGATCAGTACAATTGGACGAGAGAGGAGTCAGCGGGCGTGAATTTAGGATTGCTTCAATCTGTGTAAACAGCGTTGCTAGCTCCTCAAACGTTAAAGCAGCATTTCCAGCTACACGTTTCAAATGAAACTTAGCTGATTTAATTCCAGCCTCAAATATTCCACCGAAGTGGGGAGAATAAGCGGGGCTAAATACAAATTTGATGCCTTCAGAAGTGGTATAATCACTGACAGACTGACGGCTGGATCGAAGCAGCTTACCTAATTCATTGTTGGCACCTACGAAATTCCTACCGTTGTCGCAAAAGATCTCATGACATTTTCCCCTGCGTGATATGAATCTTCTTAGGCATAAAATAAAAGCTTGAGTACTCAGGTCACTTACAAGTTCCAAGTGAATTGCCTTTGTACTAAGGCATACAAATAAACATAGATAACATTTACTAATTCGGTTACCACGACCTTTACGGTTACTTATCATAAAAGGTCCAGCAAAGTCAACTCCACACGAGTAGAAAGGGAAACAAGCATTAGTACGCGCTTCAGGCAAATGACCCATTATTGGTTGTAAGGTGACCGCACGCAATCGAACGCAAACAATACACTGTCTAACTACTTGCCGCGCTAGGCATCTCCCTCCAATAGGCCAGTACTTATCACGCACTGACGCTAACAGCAGCTGTTGACCTGCGTGAAATAAACGTATATGTTCACTTATCATTAATATCTTAGTTAAATTATGTTTTGAATCTAATATTATAGGGTGTTTCTTATCGAAATTATAATCAGAGTTTTCTAAACGACCACCCACACGAACAATGTCATTGGAATCTATGAATGGAGTTAATTGTAATAATTTATTCTTTCGTGGTAAAGTTTTTTCTTGTTTAAGTAACCCAATTTCGAAAGAAAATGATTGTAATTGACTAAATTTAATTAAAAGCGTAATTGAATTATTTATTTCATCTGAGTTTATAGGGCCTGAGTACCTTTGTTTATTTTTATTACAGTTATTAACAAAACGTAGAACATATGCAAATATTCTGCTTAACTTATTAAAATTGGAATGCTTATTAAAATCTATAAATAAAGTATTGTCGGTAGAATTGTTTGCTGCAGATAATAATGAATGTACCTTCAACTCTGGTAATCTTTGAAATACGATTGAACTTTGTGGCCATTCTAAGCGTTCCTTCTTTAGGAAAGAAGGACCTTCCCACCACAAGGAAGAGGAAGATAGACCTTGGGGTTCAACTCCCCTTGAGGCCAAGTCAGCTGGGTTCATATTTGTAGGTACATGTCGGTGTTCAAAATCATTAGTTAACTCATTAATTTCATTAACCCTATTGCAGACAAACATTTTAAGATTTCTCACATCTGTTTTCAACCATCCTAAAACCACTGTTGAATCAGTCCAAATGGTTTTACAACTTATATTAAATCGCAATGACTGTAGAATTTTATTACATAATTTAGCCCCCAACAAACAGCCCAGTAGTTCTAGTTTTGGTATGGTCATTGGCTTTAAGGGCGCAACCCTTGCCTTTGCGCACAAAAGTCTTACAGTAACCTCATTTTTGTCATCTATTGATCGTAAGTACACACATGAGGCGTACGCTTTCTGTGACGCATCGACAAAGCAATGTAATTCTATGCATTTCGGGTAATTGCAAAGAACATTTCTGCTAATTTTAATATTCGAAAGGAAGTGTAAATTAGAAATGAATTTTAACCATGTTTCTAATAAGGTTTGTGGGAGAGGCTCCTCCCAATTTAACTTAATAACCCATAATTGTTGCAAAAATATTTTAGCCTTAATAATGCATGCACAAATTAATCCTAAAGGATCGAATATTTTACAAATAGTAGCTATAACGACTTTTTTTGTAATGATTTGCGGTGGCGATTCGACCTTTGAAGGAAACTCAATAACATCTAATTTCGGGGAATAATTCAAACCTAGCACACTGGATTCTTTTGTTAAATTGACCGAGTCGAACATAGTTTCCTCAACAGTAAATGCCTGTAAACAGTTAGTACGAATCTTTCTCAAAGGAAAGCATGCTGAATCTAGATTTTTCTTAATATTCATATATATGTGCTGCAATTCACTTTCACTTTCCGCTCCCGTAATTAAATCATCTATATAAAAGTCGCTTCTGATAATGTTAGCGATATTGTCGTCATTACATTCTTTAGCTAATTGTAATAAACATCTGGTACTCAGAAACGGAGCGCTCGCCAACCCATATGTTACTGTATTTAACTGTAAAACTTGTAAATTATTATTATCATTGGGTTCCGTAACAGATGAATCCCTCCACAGAATTAACTGAAGGTGACGTTGAGAAGTATGCAAAGCCGTTTGTCGGTACATTTTCTCAATGTCTCCTAAGAGAACAAACCTATGACCGCGAAACCGTAGCAAAATTGAGAATAAGTCGGACTGTACAACTGGACCTATAGCCTGTATGTCATTCAATGACTTTCCAGAAGAAGTCTTGGCTGAGGCGTCGAATACCACCCTCAACTTCGTCGTTTCACTTTTCTCGCGAATTACGCAGTGATGTGGGAGGTAGTTACCAAACTGTGGACGATTTACTATACTTAAATGGCCTAACTCTTTATATTCATCTATAAATTTAGTGTATGACTCCTTAAGTATCGGATTTTTGTTTAATTTTAATTCTAAATTAAAAAAACGTTTTTTAGCCATATAATACGAATCACCGAGACTAGTTTCGGGCTCTTTTAATGGCATACGGACACAAAACCGACCTTCAGGTAAGCGGCTTGTGTTTTCTATAAAATCATTTTCGCAAAACTGTTCCTCTAATGAATATGTTTTTGTCTCTGCAGGTAGTTCTTCAATATCCCAAAATTTCTTAAGGGAATTATCAAGATTCGAAAAAAGATTGAAATAACAATAGACCTTGGACTTGGATTGACTGATACCGACTGGGCCGGCTATCAACCACCCTAATTGTGATTCTTGTAAAGTAGGCTTATTAGACCCTAGCTTAATTTGATTTGTCCCAATAATATTCCAAAATATGTCAGCCCCCAACAGTATATCTATATTGGATGGCTGATAAAACTTTGGATCTGCGAGTTGTATACCGCATGGGATATCTATTTCTCGGACGTCTATTTCGACGCTGGGTAAAATTCCTGTTATCGTTGGCACCAACAAACAGGAGACCCTAGTACTATAGGTACTTGAATTAGATTTTATTTTTACGATACACTTTCCTAAAATGTTAGTTTTAATATCATTCAGTCCACAAACCTGAAACGTTTCACTAGAGCTTTTATTGAACCCTAATTTCTCTCTCAAAACATCTGTTAAAATGACGATTGACTGCCAGTATCTAACAATGCACGCGCCATTACCTTTTTATTGTTTGACTCATTAACGATTTCTACCTGCGCCGTACACAACAACGTGTGAGTCATCGTTGTAGCCGATAATGTAACCGGTGGACTATGTACGCTTTGCTCTTCGCAAGTATTAGTGTCATTTTTATGAATCAAAGTGTTGTGTTTACTTTTACATATCTGGCATGAACCTTTCAAACGACACTGATGACTATTATGCCCACTACGTAAGCATTTAGTGCATAATTTTAACTTATTTACTTCGCGAATCCTATCATCGCAGTTCATTTCCTTGAACTTCGAACATTTATAAACAAAATGATTTTGATTACAGATTACGCATTGATTTTTATGATCCTTCCTTTCCGTATCCGAATCCGAAGCAGCTAAGAAAGATCTCACCGATTTATTACTTTGCGAGTTCGATTTATTATGTTCATGTTTATCATATCTGTTATAGTGGGTAGTTTCCAAGATGTCCGCTCGGTTGCGTAAAAATGAGAAGAAATTATCGAGTGTCGGTAAATCTGATAAACTATTTTTATATTCCTCCCATTTCATACTAGTGGCGGGATCCAACCTTGCTGAGGCTATAAATATTAATAAATCATCCCACTGATCGGTAGGACGCCCTAAAGTGTGCAAAGAACTCAAGTTTTTAGAGATGTGATCAATTAAATAACGCAATGCCTTAAATGATTCCTTCACAATAGGATCGATACTTAATAACGACTTAAGGTGGTTATTGATTAAAATGTTTTTGCTGTTATAACGGTCACATAAAATTTGCCAGGCATTTTTATAATTATCAGCGGTAAACTCAATTGATCTTATAACGACAGCGGCACTATTTTCTAAGCTTGATCTGAGATAGTGATACTTATTAATTAATGGAATCGAATCATTTTTATTAATAAGGGAATCGAAAGTATCCCTATACTCCAACCACTTTAAATAGTTTCCATCAAACTTCGGTAAATTTATTGTAGGTAATTTTATAGAATTCATGGAATGCGAACATTGGCTCGATATGCCGCATACTGTGGATATGCTTTCGTCGTTCACTGTTCTTTTCTCCATATTAACACATTCAATCAATTCTTTAGCTGTGGAAAGAAGAGAAAAAAATTGTGACTCAACTAATTCCCGTTCTGTTAACTGCTCATCCACATTCGCAGAGAGTAATTCTAATTCCGATTGAATTACGTTGAACTCTGATAATAATTCTTGAAATTTGTCAACCCGTAACGATAATTCTTTCACTTGAACACTAGTAATTTTATTCGCGCCTACCTGCGTTAAAACATTCACATAGTCTTTAAATTTTGTTAATCTCCCCTTTATAGTGCTGCGCTTTTTAACAAGATCCTTAATAGTGTCTCTTCCTTCCATAACTAATTATAGGAAACAACAAAATTGAACAATGAATTAGGCAAGAAACTGAAATGGTCAAACCAGTTACAACGGTTCCGTCGATCTCCGATCCAGCCGCCCTCCCGCAGTCGCAGTCGCTCGATGGGCTCGTCAGCCACAAACTAAGCTTGGCTCAGCGAAAAAAAGAAACAGCTAGACGCGACGTAAGGCAGGAACCTTAGAGCTTATCTGGAATTTGCATAAATGAGCAACAGTTAACAATTAATCTTATGATTATTTTATGTGGGGTAGGTAGGTGGAAAAATTTCGGTAACGGAAAAATTACTTGGAAATACTTTAATAAATGGATTTGTGCTACTTATATGGAAATAGGCAATTAGAGATAGAAATCCTTTAGAAATACCTAGTATAGTAGGTAGGAAATAGGCAAGCTCTCGCAATAGCCGAAGCGTGTATTAGAAAAATAGATAGTAGGTACGTGCACACGGAACGCTATCTTTGTAACGCTATCGGAGCGGCAAGCTGCACACAGATTTGAAGAGGAAAAATAGTGGATAGGAATACAGGCCTACTTCCCTTGAGTACCCAGCCAGACGTTCAGCGCAGTCCTCAGCAAAGTTCTTCACTCCATACACCAGGACAGAAGGCAGCATACGCAGCAAAGTTCTTCAACTCCACCAGGGCAGAAGGCAGCATACGCAGCAAAGTGCTTCACTCCACCAGGGCAGAAGAGCAGCATAAGCAGCAATCCCATCCAATCTCTTCAGCTTTTATTGAAGATGGTCGCCCAAATGACCAGCAAAATTTTCGATTTTGTTCACGGTCGCCAAATGTTGGATATTAAATGAAAGTGACTCCGCTTTAAACAACGATATATTATAGAAATCTTTACAATTTGAATCGCACGGTACGTGCGTTGTTGTCTGAATCTGTAGGCGAGAGTGCGTGGCGCGGCCGCCGGCTCGATCAGCTGTCGCCCCTCCTCCCGCGCCCCCCGCCGCTGCTCGATCACGCGTATGATACGTGAACA
Source organism: Xestia sexstrigata (assembly GCA_941918905.2). NCBI lineage: Eukaryota > Metazoa > Arthropoda > Insecta > Lepidoptera > Noctuidae > Xestia > Xestia sexstrigata. The sequence continues at coordinate 401,703 of OW799204.2, forward strand.
ATCATATTTACAAGAAAGGAAGCAAACAACGGAAATAACAACGATTAATGCGAGCACTAAACGTAAAGTAATTTTTACATCTGGGGAGCGTTATGTCAATTATGGCGTACCGCAAGGAAGTGTATTAGGACCTCCGCTATTTACTCTTTATATCAACGATTATCCAAAATGTATAGAACACAATATGACTCTTTTTGCAGATGACAGCACGATAACCATTCCTTGTGATAATAAGCATTTATACGAAACTGATATAAATAATACCTTAAACAAAGAAATTTTATGGTTAGAAAATATTAACCTCAATATCAACTTAAATAAAACAGTAATAATGCATTTTAGCCAAAGGCAATCAAAATATCAAAATTTTAAATTTAAATATAAGAACAGTGTAATTGACACAGTAATTTCTACGAAGTTTTTAGGATTAACCGTTGATCGAAATTTAAATTGGAAGGCTCACATAGAGGTTATTAGCAAAACACTAAGTAACAGTGCATTTACATTATATAAACTATTCCGGATCCTAAAGACTGATGCCCTATTAGTCGCCTATTATGGTATAGCAGAGTCCATTATCAGATATGGCATTATTTTTTGGGGACTCTCTACGGATAGGGATATCGCATTTAAAGCCCAAAAAAAGTGCCTTAGATCCATTTTTAAATTAAATATGACTGAAAGCTGCAAACCGTTTTTCATAAGCCACAACATCTTGACTTAACCATCAATTTATATTTTTGAAATCGCGATATTTGTTAAATCAAATCCTAAACTATTTACCCGCATGGCAGACCGGTTTCCTAGAAATAGACGTGATAACAGTCAACTCTGCCAACATAGTTGTCGGACTGCACTTATGCGCAGAAGTATTTTTTGCATGGCTCCCATTATTTTCAATAAGCTCCCCAATGGCTGGAAAGAGCTAAGCATAGTAGCATTTAAAAGGAAATTAAAATCTTTTTTAGCTAGTAAAGCATATTATGATGTAAATGATTTTTTAAGTGAATCATTTTTTAATTGACATGCTTTTATTAATTTAATCTGAAATGAATTGTAATGTAATAATGATTATGATAATGATGTATTGAATACCTATTTTCAATTTCAATTTATTCAGGAACAATTCACATTGTATTTGAAATCATTAATCTATACAAAAAATAATAATAATAAATTCACGTGCATTAAAATTATAAAACTAACACATTCAGCAATAAATTATAGAAAAAAAACAACAATAAAAATAAAATAAAATTCAATTACATTACAAATTATGAAAACGATACAATTAAAAATTTAATAACATTAGAAATACTCAAACAATCTATAGTATACCAATATTACCCAGTCTCACATTAACTGATATAAATAAATAAAAAAATATTAAAATGTGGATATGTCATCGTCTATTGAATACAAACATTTCTCCAATAGGAATGCTTTGAGTCTTGACTTAAATGAGCTTTTGTAAATTATAGCATATTGCATATTTTTTGGACAAAAGTTGGCATTATTATGTTTTTTATTTTATTTTGGAAAATTGAATATTTGACAATTCTTGTATGTAACTCCTATTTATTTTTATATGAATCCATTATGTAATCAATCAGTTTTTATTTTATTTACTAATGACAGCACTGTCAATGTTAATTACTGTTGTTTTTAATGATATTATTTTAACTCTAAACCAGTATTGATATTTGCACAACATGACAATATGGTAAACATGTTAGCACAACTCTAGGCACTTATAACACCTTGCATTTTTTCATTAGAATTGTATGTACACTCATGTTTGAGCAAATAAAGTTATTTGAATCTGAATCTGAATATATCTTGGTCTACTTGTTGTAGTTGTTCCCAGTGGAGATCTTGGTCAGCGCTCTCGGTTTGTGTAAAAGTGTCCTCTAAGTGTTGGGCAAACCTTGATGCTTTTTGTTCCTCACTTATTGCCCATTGTCCATTTAGTTCTTTTATTGGCGGTATGTGAGCAATAGGTTGTTTTTGGTTCCTTGTGGCTTTCCATAGTGAATAATCAGTCGATCGATCATTAGTCAGTTGAAGAAGATGCCTAGTTAAATTTTCGTCCCGAACTTTTTTGATTGCCTTCCTAATTTGTTTAGTTATTCCATTTAACAGTGTCTTATCTTGGTGAAACTTGTTTCGCTGTCACTTTTTTCTCAATGTTCTGTTTTCTCTGATCAGATCTGTTATTTCTTTTGGATAAGTATTAACCTTAACAGTTCTTTTTTTCTCGGGTGTATTAGCCCATGCAGTTTGTTGGACATCTACAATAAATTTGCGTAATTCTAAATTAAGTTGGTGATTATCATTAATAAATATAATTATTTAAGTCTATTTTATTTTCTAAGTCTATTTTAAAGGACTCCCAGTCTGTGAACTTGTTCACGAGAAACGGATTGTCTTCCCTCTGTTTGACATGATCACTAGTATATAAGAATATTGGTGAGTGATCAGAGTTCATATTAAATCCTTCTTCGGCACTTATAAAGTCAGAGGATAGTCCTTTATATATAAAAAAGTCACCTCTGATTTGATTTCTTGTATGGCACTTAGTAGCTCTCTGCCTTTTGTTGTAGTTAGTCTGGAGCCCCAATAGGTATTCTTGGCATTAAAGTCTCCACCTAATATAAATCTATTTCCAAGTAGCGCTAAGATTGTCTTGTATTGCTCTTTTTTTATTGCGTATTTTGGGGGGATGTATATAGCTGTGTGTATAGTAACCGAGTCGTATCTTTTCATTTTAATAGTTACACCGATCACTTGCATTTCCTGATCTTCTCGTGCGTTTTTTGTTTAAACGCTTTCGTAATGGAAACTTCGACTTGAAAAACGAACCACGTGGACTGTTTATAATGATGTATGTTTTCTCTTATTATGACGGCGCCGTCTCCTCTCGCGGCGTTATCAGGATGCAGGGCATGATATATCTTGTAGCCTTGAAATTTTACAAATGATTGTCGTGTAAAGAAAGTGTGATTCTGAAATTAAGCATATGTCTATGTTTTCTGTATCTAGGACTACTTGTAACTCATGTTGATGTTGCAGCAGTCCATTACCATTCCAAGCCATGATCTTGAGGTTATTAATCATTTTCGCAGATGAATAGGAGCTTTTTTGGCACTCATTTCTGTTTTTTTAAGCCGTTCATCAAATGTTGACAATAGATTTAAGATTTGGTCGAGTTTTAGTTCCGAACTTGTCTCCATATTGTTTTTGACTACTTGAGAGTACGAGGACGGTTTGGGTGGTTGGTGGGTCATTCCCTTCTTTTCATCAGCTTCTTTGGTAGCTGATGGTTCGGTATGCTTATTTGGTTGGGATGCAGTTTGCGTTTTAGTGTATTTACTTTTTAATACTTGTATCTCCTTTGCTACTATACACCCTCTATATTAGTTGGATGTGGCTCACCGCAGCATTTTATTGATAAAATTTTTATTTTAACATATAGAATTAATATTATACAACACTCTGGCTCAAAATTAACATCAACTTTATATTTTACAAACCCTAAAAAACCACCCTTAATTTTCTAAAAATAAGAAAATGTTAATTTCCCGGCGAAGGTGGCGTGACGATCTGATCATTTTTGCAGGGCTAACGTGGCCGGAGATCGCACAAGATAGATTTGGAAGGAGAAAGGGGAGGCCTTTGCCCAGCAGTGGGACTCTATGTCGGCTAGCAAAAAAAAAATGATGTTTCAACTAACATAAATGCTATGTGGGTGATAATTATTTTTTATTAAGTTTATAATAGAATTTATTAGAAAAAAAGCTAAATTTGTGTATTCTAGTAAAATTTACGTATCTTTTATAGTTTTTGAATTAAACTGAAAAATAACGATTTTATTTATTAATTTTCAAATTTTATTTTTTAAAATTCGTCAAAAAAAAATCTAAAATAAACATCCAAAACCGAGCAAACTTCATGAACTCATTATTTATACATACATTTTATTTAATAAAGTAACAATTTACAAATTTATTAAAATAAACTAAACTAACTAACTTAACTAAAAAACTTAAAAAATGGCGTCAAAAAACTCCTCCTCAACACTGTCAACTGGTAATGTCCCCAAGAGACTGGCGGCGTTACCACGCTGTATGGCAATGCTAAGCCTTTGGCCAAGGTAAAAGCCAGCCTTAGGGTCACGGGAAGTGTCAACTAAACGTTTTGAAATATCCTTGAAAAGGCTGTGAGCGCTCGGACCCCACGGTCCTAGAGTTTCAACCCCAAACGGCTCGAAAATATAGTTACCAATAAGGTTACTATATTTTCGCCACTTGAGGTTCTCCGCAGCCAAAGCAGCAGCCCCTGCACAGCACGACGAATTAGGAAGATGGGAAGGCGCAAGAGTATCGACACATGTAGCATCCCACACTAAAGGCCTACCCATCCTCCATGGAAACAAAGACATGCCGTCCGGTCTCTTGCCATCGTCGCGTGCCAAGCCATTGGGTTCTAATAAAGCTGGAACGCCGACGGTGACTAGAGACCGACGGATGATGTCATTTAAATTCGCGTGCCGTGCAAAACGGCCCGCACTTCGGCTGCATGACAGGCCGTGGTGTCCAAGGCTGTTGACAACTTCACCACAGTGACAGTGATGAGGAGAGCAACATGGGGCGCCTAGGCGTAGAGCAACAGCGAGGCGGAAAGTGGTGTCGTTGAGCAACGTACCTGTGCTCGACGACGGTAGTGCGTGAAGCCAAAGACCCGACTCCCACTCGCGCGCTCGCTCAGCAGTAGTAACAGACGTGTTTAGTAGATTGATCTGAACTACTCTGCAGAGCGGCTCGTCCCACCGTCTCTGGGAAAATGGGAAGTCGGGTTCTTCAGAATTCGGGCAAGCGAGTTTCCAGGCGTTGATAGCCTCGGAGAAACACGGCACATCAAAATCAATCAGTGTGGAAGCCAGGATTTTTCTGATTAATTTCTCAGTGCCGTGGACCGAGGATATGTAAGCCGGTAAACTAATACTAGAAATTTTGCGGACGCCGAGCCCTCCCATACGAATGGGAAGAGTAGCTTGGGTCCAGGCTCGGTCGTCCAAGGCCACATTTAAAATGGATGATAAAGTATTTCTGATAATTTGATCCATTTTGTCTAAAAGATGAGTGTGCTTCCATATAGGAGAAGCACGTAGGAAATATGTTAATTTAGGGCCGAAACAGCAGTAACGGATAATGGTGATGGCCGAATGCATGTTAATTTGGAGTAACCTTTCCGAAATATCATTGAAATTTTGAATTTTTTCCTCGATGAAATCGGGAAAGGAATTTTCGAAGATTGGAGACCCAAGGAGACGAAGAGAACATTTTTCAATAATTTTGATGTTAGGGGCTATTGCGTTAAATTTTGGTATTGTCAGTTGTCTGTCGGTACAGTCTGCTAAATATAGTTCACATTTTGCAAGGTTTAGGTCAAGGCCAATGGAGTGAAGATTATTTTTAAAAAAAAATTAAATCATCTAAAACTGTTTCTACATCGCCGCCCAAGGTTCCATCGTCAAGATACCAAACGTTAAATTTTGAATTTAGCTGTCTAACAATTGGGTGAATCGCTAAACTAAATATCACAGGCCCGAGGGGGTCACCTTGTTGCCAGCCAACAGCAGATTCCAAAAGTTTGTCACGATACAGTAATTTAGACGGGTGTCTGTAGCACTGCCAAAGAAAACTATAAATTTGAGGTAATTATTTTTTAATTTCTGTTAACAAGGTGTCCCTATTAACTGAATTGAAGGCATTCTTAATATCAACCTTCAGGATGACCTCACCTTTGCCAGAATTTAGGTAGGTCGACAAACCGTGTACGGCAGCCTCACAGCCCCCTTTAGAACCAAAACCTAGCTGCAGGGGCTGAATTTTAAATAAATTAATTTCAAATGTACCGGTAAAGCTTTTAGTATCGTTTTTTTTTTTTTTTATCGCGTCTACAATCTTATTTTCATCATAACTGTCTTAATTTTAATGCTACTGACTTCCATAATATCTCATTTGAAAGGTTTTTTTAGTACTAAGAAAAAGGTTCTAAACGTTTTCCCGAGAAAATTGGTTGATTTTTAGTTATCTAACTTTGAAAGCTTTGATTTCGGTTCCTGATGAACAAGAAGTTACCTTAAAATATCTATAACTTGGCACCTATTGCACCTAAAAATTAAATAAAAAACCAATGTTTTTCATATTTTATTGGCTTTATTTTTGTAGGTCATTTTTTTTTCATAAAATGAGCAGAGTTATTTGTAAAAAACCTTTTAAAAACACGTTTTTTTTTTCACGAAAATATAGCTTTTTTAATCACGAATAACTCAGAAACTATTAACTTTTCGAAAAAGGTTATAGAGAACAATGCTTGAAATTCATCCCTCTATCGATTCCCGCAGTTATTTCAACATCATTTTTTACACCCCCTAGATGGGGTGGGATCCACCCCCAGGGCAAAAGCACACATCGGCACTATATAACTTTTGCTTTTTGAGCTATTTTCTAGATACTGTCCAAGTTACATGTAAAACAGAACACAGTGAAAGAATTCGGACCTGAAACCCCTCATTTACTGGACTAGTATTTTATTAATGATAATATTTAGTTTCATAGCGCGTCATAAGCACAACTAAAAAATAAATAGGTTTAAATATGTGTACCAATGAATGAACGATCTCGAGTAAACTTGGCCGATTCAGTATGATACCTTCACAATGCCATGACAACTTGCAGTTACATGCGCATCTGGGCAGCGTGTATCGTGTGCAGCGCAACCCCGGCTTCCTGAAGAACTTCCTGACGGTGGGCGACTGGACGGCGCGCGTGTGGAGTGAGGACTGCCGCGAGTCTGCCATCATGTGGACCGCGCCTGCGCGCCACCGCATCACCGACGGCACCTGGAGCCCCACGAGGTGCCATCTCCTGCACCCCGACCACCGCCGCGCCGCCCCGCTCACGCCCGCTCGCCGCTGACCCTCGCCCGCTTGCAGGTTGTCGCTGATGTTGCTGGTGCAGCAAGACGGGCGGCTGTGCTTGTGGGACCTCCTGCGGAACCAGCACGAGCCCGTGCTTACCGTGCAGGTGTGCGAGGAGCCACTCGTATCCGTGCGCGCGCACGAAGCTGTCAGTATCCACTTACTACTTTAAGTCTTGTTCTCATAGCTGTCCAACACTAAACTAGTGGCAGTCATCGTTCCACAAGGTAAGTAAACAGCACTATCTTCTCCCCTATATAGGTACTAAGTAATATCCTACCTTACCGACTTTGAGTAATGTATTACATGGACCTGTTGCCCGGGAACTTCGTTTGCGTGAGATTATTGTTTTATAAATGATTTTGTTTCCAATTTCATAGGTTTTTATTTATTTTGCACTTTACGCTAATCATTAAAAAAAAACGAACTCCATAAAATGGCACCCCAAATCTGCCCTTCTCTTCAGTTTTTTTAGTTTAAAGTAGCCAGTCACACTTGAGCCACCAAAAGAAATTTGGTGGCTCAAGTAACGACGTATAGTTTATCCAAATCCGTTCATTCGTTTAGAAGTTACAAGGAAACAAAGAAACGGACATACACACATACAATACTTACATACAGGGTAAACACATAACCCTCCTTTTGGGCTTCGTCGCAATTAGATAAAAACAAGCCCATTTGAATTTTAAATTATGAAAATGGAATGGGCAGTACGGTCATAGGCACTGTTGTCTACGGTCGCGTTTACTTGAACCGCTATCGATTTTTAACAGCCAACCAGTGCTCCTCAAAGTTAATGTCTCTAAAATAATATGTAGTTCGTAACAAAAATAAATAATGGATGTATTTGTTGGGATCAGAAGGATGGTATAAATTAAACTCGTGATATTGTTGGGAATAATTATTTCTCGTTTAATGGTCCCTGCCTTACATTCTATTTGTTTACACTTAGTAGCTAGGTTCACTATATAAAAATATTTAATTGACCAAATTCATATTATGTATGCTAGAGTAATTTTTCGTCTTCAAACTGAAATCTTAAATACTTGCGAAACGATCTAGCTACAGGGACAAGTAAGTATGATGGAGCTAAATTAGCAACTCTATTTGTGGTGGTTCAAACTTCGTTTGAAATCCTGTTAGAATAAAGTTCTAATCAGCTTGCACTACAAAGTGGTTGTTACGTCAGTCACTGCGGGCCGAATAGTGCGAAATGAGTGGTTTTTTGCGATTTACAAAAAATCTACTGATTAGACTTAAAAAATATAACACAATGGTGCTAATATGTTGCTTGTATAATTATTTGCCAAAAAAACAGAATGATCGCATGTATTTTATTATGTTAAATGGAGATCAGTAAGTATTCGGCAGCTGTCTGACAAATGTTTTATGGTTTGTACCTTGTCATCACCGGTCAGCAGCAGAGTCATTGCCTTGTTGATGGCCGAAATGCCTAGGCCGAGTTGGTCCTGTTTGGTTTAAAGCTTTTTGTCTCTGTTTCTCACATAATCAGTGACAGCAGCCGATACTTCTACGTTTAAAGTACGTGCTTTGAGTAACTTGCAGTTGTTAGGAATCGTATATCCTACACATACACACACCATAAAGCAATAATTCCCAGACACCTATCTCTAAAAAAACTACTTTATTTTGGGCCTGAAAACCCGATTTATTTTCAATTAATTGCTAAATTCGATTTCTAACTGCTTTGAAATCAATAAATAGTTGAGTCATTGAGTTTAATAAACAGTGACGTCACAGCTGGCTATTGCCATACAAAATCTATGAGAGAAACGCGTTTTGACAGCTCTTAAAAAGTATCTCAATTGATTGGTCTGTCATCTACCCCATTATTTTTCAAATAGAAATGTTTAAAAAAATCTACGTGTAGATTTGTATAGGGATCTTTGACCCCAGGGTCCAAATCGTACCCATTATTTTGTTGTTTTTACCTCTAGGCATCAGTGGCGTGCAGTAGTATTCCACGAAGGGTAGGCCACGAAATAGTGATAGCAAAAAAAATAATCGTCTGCGCCATTTTGGATTTTCATTTTGACCTCTTTTTTATTATCAGTGACCCTAAAAACCTCGAAAACGACACCCATGAAGGAAAAACTGAAAATTTTCATCGGCGCCATCTTGGATTTTCATTTTGACCTCATTTTCATTATCACCAACCCCAATAACCTCGAAAACGACACCCATGAAGAAAAAACTGAAAATTTTCATCGGCGCCATCTTGGATTTTCATTTTGACCTCATTTTCATTATCACCAACCCCAATAACCTCGAAAACGACACGCATGAAGAAAAAACTGAAAATTTTCATCGGCGCCATCTTGGATTTTCATTTTGACCTCATTTTCATTATCACCAACCCCAATAACCTCGAAAACAACACCCATGAAGAAAAAACTGAAAATTTTCATCGGCGCCATCTTGGATTTTCATTTTGACCTCATTTTCATTATCACCAACCCCAATAACCTCGAAAACGATACCTATAAAGAAAAAACTGAAAATTTTCATCGGCGCCATCTTGGATTTTCATTTTGACCTCATTTTCATTATCACCAACCCCAATAACCTCGAAAACGACACCCATGAAGAAAAAACTGAAAATTTTCATCGGCGCCATCTTGGATTTTCATTTTGACCTCATTTTCATTATCACCAACCCCAATAACCTCGAAAACGATACCCATGAAGAAAAAACTGAAAATTTTCATCGGCGCCATCTTGGTTTTTCATTTTGACCTCATTTTCATTATCACCAACCCCAATAACCTCGAAAACGACACTCAAGAAGAAAAAACTGAAAATTTTCATCGGCGCCATCTTGGATTTTCATTTTGACCTCATTTTCATTATCACCAACCCCAATAACCTCGAAAACGACACCCATGAAGAAAAAACTGAAAATTTTAATCGGCGCCATCTTGGATTTTTATTTGGACCTCATTTTCATTATCACCAACCCCAAAAACCACAAAAACGACACCCATGAAGTAAAATATAATAACAATAATATTATTGATTATTATAATAATAATACGCGCCAATAACCCCCAGGAATCATTATTTTAATCAACATTGAACATACACCCTAGCACTGGCCTGCAAATTGCAAAAAACGTAAGAAAATTTGAATTTCGCGAGCTAAAGAACATCCACCTTGAATCCTGGCCTTGTGTTGTAGCAGCCAATCACAGCCCAGCAGCCCAGCTACACTCGCAGGAGTTACCGCCCTAAAATTACTGCAATCTATACATGTGTGCAGTTCATACACACGAAAATATGCACCAATGTGCCAATGTGTGCGTAAAATTATCAATGGGTTTAAGGCAAGTCCAGTGCTTGCCTGTCCGGCGGAGCTCCAACCTTTGTAGTAACTTCCAGTAAAGTGTTAGTTGCGTGACACGGGAGCGACAAATTGCTATAAGTATTCTAACAGGAGTTTGAACTTTTTTTTTATATTTTGTACATAATGTGATATTTTATTACATAGTTAGTTCGTTATAATGAATGCCCAGTTGGTAGGGTAGGCTTTGCCTAATTTCCTCTTAGGGGCGCACGCCCATGCTAGGCATTGAAATATTACTGCATGATAAATGCCTATACAGAGAGCCGGAGCGCATCATATAATCGATACGCCTACCTGCTGTGGGGGGCGTGTGCTGCCTACTTAATTCTATGTTTGGAATCGTAATAGCAAATGTTTGTAGAAGCTGCACTGGATCATTTTAAAATATAACTATGATTCGTGGCTTGGCTTTAATTTTTCTGGAATTGTGGACTTAATCGTGCACACCATGCTGGACATACGACAGTCATCATTTTGCAATGCATCAAACACTCTCCCTGTAAATTGAGTATTCTTCCGATTTTGGATGGGAAATCATCAAATGACTTCTCTCGCTCTGGGCGGAGCAGGAGGGAGTGTCAGACTTTTACTGACTAAAACCCATCCATGTTCCTTCATCGCCCTTTGTGTTCCGGGGCCACGGTATCTCTTTCGAACAGTCCCGCAACCCCGGCAGGCATCGGTCCTTGTGGACCCCTTCCTTTTGCTGACTCTCTTTGAGGCGCGCGTGGAACACGACCGCGCCGTCGACACGGCCTGTCGTCATGAGACGGACGGACGGCAAGCTAGCCCATAGCCCACCGTCCACAGGCCCGTGCCTACGGTGGCTGGGGGCCACGTGGTGGCCCCCGACGCCCGAGGCGTCTCCCGCGGCAGCCGGGACGCTGTGAGGTTCTCTCCCTCTCACGTTCCGCCACCTCCGTCTCTAGCATTACTGCTTCGCAGAAGGAGGTGACGGCGTCCCATTGCGTCTCGCTCCGGACCATGGCTTGCACCAGGGCCGGCACGAGAGGTCGCCGCCGCCAATCGCCGCTTCGAGGACACGGCGGTGCTCCGCCCACGCGGGGCACACCTCCACCGTGTGCTCCACCGTGTCCTCCGGTCGATCCTCACAATGGAAACACCCGGGCGTTTCCTCCCGCCCGATTCGGTGCAGGAACCTCCCGAAACAACCGTGTTGGGTGAGGACCAGCGTCAGGCGGAAGGTGAGGACGCCGTGGCGTCTCTCAAGCCACTCCTCAAAGAGGGGACTTACCGCCACTATTGTGGCGTGGCCCAATCTGGCCTGGAACGGCTACCAATACAGAGATTTAGCCAGGAGATTTAGGAGACTTTTTCCCAGTTTTCATACTTGCACCGACCGCACACTGGTATAATACTAATTGCATGAATAACAACATAAACATATTAATAAATAATATATTGGGGCCTCCCTGTCAACAATATTTCCCGCGTATACCGTCTAATGTTTAAAAATAATGTAACATAGTTTGTAATAATGCATCAGCGAATTCATTTGTGTAAATTAACATGTGGCTGTTCCTAGCCACACTTTCCGGCGCCTGGCCACCCTGTCTCGCCATCTTTTCATTGTTTCTCGAAACGGTCACTCCGCGGGGACTTCCCACGCTTTCACAGGGTCAGTTTACGACCGTTTTTGTGCGAGTGTATCGATTGTTTTTGGTATCCCTTTGGATGCTTTACTTTAACCATGGTTTACTATTTCCAGATATGCCTTGTGTGTCGCTCGGAGAAAATGGATATTTTAACGTTTAAAATTCTTTGAAAGGCCTGTCCGATCCCCAGTGCGTTTACCCTTTAAGTTTAAAATAAGGGATTTATCGTTTTACGAGTAGTCCGACACTGTCTTACAATTCTAGAAAGGACAAAATGTTCGTACGTAACGGTAACTTGTCAAAACCATCAAATAGAAATCCAAACGTGTGTTGATTTTAAAATAAGAATCAAGACTAAGACATTCGATTAATAAAACTGCAAAAGCCAAGTGTATCAAAAACTGTTACCCCAGAAAAGCATTCGCGATCAAGCAACCAGGCGAAGCAAGACACAATCTGCAAAATATAAGAAATAAAGAAGAAGAGAAAAGAGAGAGTGAATTGGAGTCGGGCTATGATAGTCGGCGGCCACGTAAGTATGTTGGAAGAGCCGCCAAGGTCGCCGTCGACCATCCCTGCCGCCCCCGCGTTAGCGTTCGCCCTCCCCGCCTCTGCAAGGAGAGCTGCTCTGACCATGTCGGAAAGTGCGTCCGCCGTACCTGCTCCACGTCCCCAGGCGAGTAGAGCTACCGCGACCGTGTAAGTGTACGAGGAATCGATCACGACGCCGTCCACGCGCTATTCTCCTGCACAAAACCCCGCGCTACAGGACTCGGTTAGAACTATGACGGCCACGCGCGAAGTTTCTGTGAGGAATACGGCAAGCACAATACGTTCGAGAAGATCGTACTGCAGCGAAGCACGAGTTAAGAAGGCAGAATACAAGGCACAGAAGAGAATCGCTGCGATACGTAACGAGCAACTAGAGATTGAAAAGGTGCTCGTCAACAAACGGTACGAATATGAAGAGTATTGGTGATCGAGCCGGAAGCAGAGGTCTGGGAAGAGGGCTCAGTGCACAGGAGTGAGGACCGGGTGGACGAGTGGCTTCAAAATATCGACCGGAGCCATCTCCCAGTCCCGAAACAAGTACAAGAACAGCAGCCCCAGCGTCCCGCTGTCCCGCACGCGTTTTAAGAAATTACCACGTCCGAAGGAAATACCACGTGAAACAGGCCCCCACATGTGTCCACGCCATAACCGCTAGACATGAACAAAGAAGACAACGATCGATCTCGCGGTCGCCCAACTGAAGAGACTGAAGAGAGCGTCGCGAAGGGATAGAACAGTTTGCCGATACGTTGGACAAAATGATGCGAGTACTACCTGTCTTTACGCGAGCGGCCATTGAGTGGATGCCGTTCAAAGCGGCGTACGTCGACTCATCCATATCAAGTTTACCGCGATTGAGAACTTGGCAAGATTGCGAAACTGTATCAAGGGTGAAGCACGCAGCTACGGGCACATCTTCCGACGACCAGAGCCTCACTTACTGCACTCAGCTATTAGATACAAAGCGAAACGGTTAATAATTGGAAGACCAATAAATACATGGAACGAGTCAGTCAACAAGACATGGATTATTTCAATAAAAGCAAAGAAGAATGGATTCAGTTAGCAGCAGGTAGAGAAAAATTCAAATTAGCCACCCGGAGAATTCACCTTTGCGAAACTGACAGTGAAACAAATACAACTGACGTTGAAAATATATGCGAACATACTAATTGTTACATAAGAAGAGCCAAAAACTAAAGAAATCCCAACCACCAGAAACGAACATGATTCTCCAACGATAGAAGAGACCAATCAAACGAAGGTCAAAACACCAATGCGCATGCCTATGAATTGTACCTGTCTTTACCACTATTACTATACTGGCTCTAGGCTGCATAGTCGGCTGATTGTGCCCGACTGGCTGCGGTTGGTCGGGCTTCCTCTCCCATCCCAGAACATGTCTTTCCTTACAAAATCGTGCCCCCAGGTGTATCCGGCTTGTCCGGGTCAGGCTTGCTCCTGGCTGGATGTGGTGCTCGCTCATCATCATCATCATCATCTTATTATTTTTATTTTACACTTTTTAGTTACGATTATATTAAGACGGAGAATTCCGCATATTATTTATTTTGGTGCACATTTATCACTTTAAAGTACAAACCTAGCAAGTCATCCGCGCGTATCTTGTATACTTAAGTAGATAAAAAAATAACAAAAAAAATTTGGTCATGATCATGATATACCATTCTATAATCCTCATGATGAGTCCTTTAATTTGATACCCATAATGCAGTTCAAAAGTTTTTTCACTAGCCTATGTTACCCGGAATAACAAGGATTCTAACAATATCACGTACATCGAAATCGGTTTAGGCATTTAGAAGTTATGGTGCAATAAAGAAACTCACTAACATACATACATACATACATGAAAAAATTAAAAAATATGAATGAATTAGCAATTTATGACTACTTTTGTTAGCTTGGGTTTTACCTATTAAAACAAATGTATGATTGTGTTAATAAATAAAATAAATGAACCCTAAAACATAACACTCCTTTTTTTGGGCAGTCGTGTAAAAATACAAAGTATGACATGTGCTGGGTGCCTCACGGCTGCGCCAAAAAGGTCTATTTCAGCATTACTGCCAGACAGGTGATTTGGATGTTTTGCATAGTTGTATAATTATTATGATGTATAAATGAAGATGTACACTTTATTCGTCATTAGATTAATAGCGTGTTGTCGTACAGGGCACAATGATGGCATGCGGAAGTACCAAAGGGAACATCTACATGCAAGAGCTATCAACGAGTCTAACAACCTCTGACAATAAGGACAAGTCTCTGCTGACAGCGGTAAGCAACGACGTAGCAGACGATACTGGCGAATGGCACGTGGCGTGCGGTGTGCTGCAGGCACGTGGTACGTCGCATGCCATTCGCCGTGCTCAAACGGTTGCGTGCGTAGATGCTGGAGCGCGAGAGCAAACGCGAGCGCATTCTGGAGGCGCGCATACGCGAAATCAAGCTGAAGCAACGCCAGGCCGAGGAGGGCAGCCCCGTGCACTCTGCTTCAGAGATGGACGCCACCATCGGTGACAAGGACCTCGCCGACGCGCAGATCGAGTACATGCAGATCACCAAGAAGGAGCTAACCGCGCTCTAGTGCACGCTATATGCACACACACCACCGACACAGCCCTCACCACGCGCACCCCACCCCCACTCCGTCTAAGTGCGTATATATGTAGAACGCTGGCTACCGGAGCGCGGCGCCGAAAGTCGCTGACAAGTTCTGACCTGCTTACGCCGTCAGAAATTGTTGGCAGTTATCGGCGCTTATCGCCGTTGGTCGGCACAAAGTATATAGAGAATGCCTGCGCCGACTACATTGAAAATTGGCTCTTATCGCACTAGGATTAGGTACAACATGCAATGTCTTTCACACTCGTGGATTTTGTTTTCATCTGACACAACTTGTCCGGAATTGAAATTTCCACAGATGCATACTTACTTACGCGATCTTTGACAGTCGTTACAGGTAGTCATTGGTCCAAAAGTCTGACAAGCAGTCTTACCAAGGGGTATCATATTACCCAGTACTAACTGGGTTGTGCAGGTCTGATAGGCAGTCGCTCCATGTAAAGTACTGGTATTCAGCTGCATCTGGTTAGACTGGAAGCCGACCCCAACATAGTTGGGAAAGGCAGGCAGATGATGATGACTATACTTAGTCCGAATTGGTTTTCATTTCTTTAGTCGGCGGTTTTATTTTTTGTTTTATTATCCGCAATGATTTACCTATGCGACTTTACGGCGTTAATGTATCCTCAAGTTCATGAATTAATTGTACCATAGATATTAGAAAACGGAATGATCTTTCTAGGAGAGGTTTGAATGTTTCTCGAGCTCTTTAATATGAGTTTCTCGTCTTGTATACAATTTTATATTAAGTATGTTCAAGTAAAAGTGATTTCAACTGTCTGGAATCTCAATTTATTATTGATACTAATTTAATGGTGTAAATATGTTCACGTAAGCAAAAAAGTAAGCTAACTTAGTATAGAAAACCTAGAAATTTAACAGCGTATTTCATTTATTAATAAAAAACGGGAATGTTATGTTGTTTTATTACTTACTTCCTTTATGAAGTAGGTCTTCAATAGACAATGGTTCCTCGTATAATGGGGTCGCTAAGGCAAAGTAAATCTCAGATGGCGCCACCATAGTTGGTCCCAATCTGACCAATGAGGTTAAACTATTTTGAAATATAAAATGACATTACCACATTTTCAACCAATGACGATGTTTGGGTACCAACTATGCTAGCGCCATTAGTTCCACAGTTAGCCTCCCCATTAACGCTGTTCGATAGTACTCTAGTAGAAAGTTAGTTGAAGCAGCCGCTTTCTTGTCTGGGCGCACGGCAGTGCCCCTGCCAAGTCGAGCAAAACAGACAAATGAAGATACGGCGCGGCGGCAGCCGTATAAGCGAAGAAGGAACTGTTGACGCAGGAGCCGTATGTACACGAAGCATTTTATTCGTTACTAGCTGATGCCTGCGGCTTTGCCGTCAGAGTCAGGATGGCTGGACCAAGAGAGATTTTTGAAGTTTGAGCAAGTGTTAGTACCTATCTTGTACTATTTGGTACCAAACATCAAATAATGTGTACCTCGCTAAAGAGGGAAAACTATTATGAGGAAAGTGGCCAGTCATTCTGACGTCAGAATGGCTGGACCAAGCCGGTTTCACCTAGTTGTAGGTGTTATAACTAGTTCATCTTTTCTTTAAAATGTAGTACCGCATTTGTACCTCAACATTGTGTTTCTTCGATAAGCCAAAAAATATTCAAGGGCAAAATGTTGCTTTCGCAAAATGTCTACTGGTAATAAAATGTCTCTTTCTCACAATGACAGTGGATTTGTTGCCGCAGAAACCACGCTGTTGAGGGGAAAGCTGTGCTTTACAATGGGATGTTAGTATAGGGCAAAAAATTGATTCAAAAAGTTTTGAGAATATGGACAAGATAGAAATTGGTCGATAATTTTTGGTTTCTGAGCTGTCTCCTTTTTTGAATATCGGAACCACGTTAGCTTGCTTTGACATTAGTTTTTAAAAGTACTTATTATTAATTTTATTTGCTTATTGTGAATGTGGGGACCATGTGGGTCACATTTTTATTTTTTGTTTGTTTTTTTCCACAACTGTCTGGCAGTTTGAGACTCCAGTCCGATATCGACAATGTCGTACAATGGAGTAAGTTAAACAAACTGCATTTTAATCTTGATAAGTGTTGTCTAATGAGCTACACACGAAGATCAGCGATATGATGGTTCTACTTTTTAATTCTTACAAATTTGATTACAGCAATATTGTAAAAAAAATGTGTTGTGTTGAGAGAAGTATAGAGCAAAAGCTTAGTAATACCTACATTTTTTTATATTATTCGGATCAAAACATTAAATAATTTGAATTTAGGATTTATAACTATTATTGAAAATGGTTTTAAGTCTTTTGTATATTACTGATAGTTAATATTTATGACAAACGGGTTTCGGGCATATTGTATTTAGGGATTTCCATTTAATGGCATGTGATATTATGTGATGTAAAGTTCGGGTAAGTTAACATTCGGACAAATGATGATTAGGACAAAAAAAATTATGGCACTTTAGATTATGGATAAAAAAGTTAGGTAACACGATAGAGAACCATTAAGAAGGTCAGAGTAAAATAAAGGCTATTTTTATTTATCTTATTTATATGTTTTTCTTAGATTTTTTCGATAAGCCAAAAAAAGTTACACCTTAAAGAAATTTTGCATGTAATCTAGAGGGCTCAGGCGCAAAATGTCGCTTTCGCAGAATGCCTCTTTCGCAGAATATCTAACTGAAGAATATGGAGGTACGTGGGTAGCCAGAGCGAAATCAAACGTCATCAACTTGTAGCACAGTGTATAATCGCAGACCTCTCGCAGACTGACGGATTTTGACAACCATGAACAATATTGCATTTTAAACCACAGATTATAAATTTACCCACAGACTATAAACTAATTATTATAACATGCAGCACACCTCCTTTCTTAAATTAAAATATATTCATGACAGGTAAATAATTTGACAACCAATTACACAAATGTTATAGGTACATCCTTTTAGCGTCATCGAGCAATACATCTTTAAGTACACTGAAATCTGATAACCGGTTTTCGGGTTCGCTTTGGGAACCCTTCTTGCTGCTTAGCTGACTACCAACTTTACTGTTTATTGTTTGCCCTTATTGACTTCTTTCAGACACACTCTCACTATCACACACACTATCGCTACAGTCCACCTCATTCTTCCCTGACTTTAATAAATTGTCCCCAGAGTGCGCCACTGAGTTCCCATTCTGTATCGTGTTTGGCCCACCGACGGATGCTCGGGATCTGCACCGTATTTGGCCCCCTATTCACAACGCTTCGATTCGATTTTCGATTCGGAAAGTCGTATGTCTATTTTTTTTTGACATTACGAAATCAAGCGAGATAGACATACGACTTTCCGAATCGAAAATCGAATCGAAGCGTTGTGAATAGCTAACCTGGTCTACGTATCTTTTAATAAATTTACCGTTATCCCTTGCTATCAGATACATACGAATACTGTCTACGTCCGAGATCGTACCTTTTACCCATTTATCTGAGGAACCATACTCTCATCCAAACAGGATCACCCTCGTCGAAGATACGCGAGACCCCACCAGAAGAATCGATTTGTCTTTGTTGCGCATCCTGCACTCGAGCACCTACTGATCGTTCTGTCCGTAACAGATCCAATCTGGAACGTAGTGTTCGTTTCTGCAACAACATAGCAGGCGTCTCACCAGTAGTGCTGTGCACTGAATTTCTTTATGCTAGAAGAAATGTTTGTAACGCTGCGTCCGCATCCTCGCGATCCCGAATAGCTTTTTTACTAGCGCGCTTACAAATTTTAACTGCATTTTCTGCGGCTCCGTTTGAAGACGGATGATAAGCGGGTGAAAAATTCCATTATTAACGATGAATTTTTTGAATAAGGGATTTTCTGTTTAGCTCTTCCCTAGTCGCTGGATACATGGCGCTGAACTTAGTACATTAATGCAAGGAACGAAACCATAAAAAACTGATTTTAACAAAGCGCGAGAAAACTAGGTTAAATTCGGAAGGTTAAGCAAATGAAAGTGTCAGTCAACGAGCGTATGTGACGTGACGCAATGTTTTTTTTTTCCAAGCGTTTAGGCTTTGGCACCAACTATCGTAGTCAGTTCAACGCCATCTATAGAGTTCTTGGGATCAAAGTTTTTTTTAATACCTCGAAAAGAAAACCTCTCATTCAATGCTAGTAAAAGGTGAACCTTGATTAAATAGTAACGGTTCCGGTAAACCGAACCTAGCGAAAGTTGAACGTAAAACTTTAATAACATTAAACGCGTTAGTGCGTGGCATTTCGAATATTTCTAACAAATTTGAGGACGAATCAATTAATATTAAGAATGTCATACCTCCATACGGACCCAAGAAATCAATGTGAAACCTAGTCCACGGTTGGGTATGGTACGGCCACGGTTGAATAGTGAACCACGGGGGCGCGCTCGCTTTCGCGGTACAAGTCTTACAGCGCTTACATAGTTCCTCAATATCTTTATCGATGTTGGGCCACCACACGTAACTCCTAGCCAAACCTTTCATCTTTACGATGCCCATGTGGCTGCTATGCCACCATACGATAGCCCAACATTATACACCCGCATTCAACATAAATAATTCATTACGCCTCGCAAAGAATAGCCATTCTCCATCAGGTTCCATCAGGTTGGTCATCAGTTTGTCCTAATAATGATGAAATTAAGCTTAGGACAAACTGATGGCCAACCTGATTGTATGTATAACATCACCCTACCAAGTACCGTATCCTTAGGTATGGGCAAAAAAAATTCTACAAAGTTAACATACGAATTTCCTGTTTTGTAGCCTACCATGGTTATAATCCCTATATGGAAGGCGTGACAATGCATCTGCACTGTTCTTACTCGACGCAATGTACTCAATATTGTAATTTTAACCTGATAGCAGTACCGCCCAACGCTGTAGTCGCGAAGCAGCCATCACTGGAATACCCGTTTTATTACCGAAAATATATGTTAGGGGTTTATGACTGTACTGTCTGTACTGATGAAATTTACGAATACCGAATACAATTCCAAGAGCTTCCCTGTCTATCTGCGCATAAGCTCGCTCGGTCGGTGTAAGCGAGCGCGACGCTTACGCCACCGTGCGTTCGCCGTCTGCCGTAACGTGAGAAATCACCGCACCAACGCCCACACTACTCGCATCTGTCGTCAAAACTAGCGGTAGCTCTGGGTTGTAATAAGTCAGTACTTCGCCACACGCCAAATGCTGCTTCACTCGCACGAAGGCCCTCTCACAATCCTCACTCCAAGTATACTTAGCACCCGATCTAAGAAGATTATTTAATGGGGCGAGAACTGTGCTGATAGTTACTAGGCCTGTAAATGCTCTTAACTAAGTGACATTAGTAGGCGCCGGCGTTTCCAGCACTATCTTAACCTTATCCGGGCATGTATGCACTCCATCCTTACTAATAATATGACCCAAATAGGAAACAGACTTTGAAAAGAAAATGCATTTTTCGTTCTTAACGTCCGTAGTCTTGCAACCGTTGCAATACTTTATGTAAATTGTTGACATGGTCTGTTGTACTTCCCGTCACAATTATGTCATCTAGAAAGACACCTACACATGGCATGTCCGCGAATAACTGTTCAATTCGCCTTTGAGAAATGCCCGGGCTAGACGCTAAACCATACACTAATCTGTTGTACAAACCCTTGTGGGTATTTATCACCGTGTATTTTTTTGTGTCATCGAGTTCAAACTGTGCGTATGCTTGAGACAAATCAATTTTACTGTAGTGTTCACCCCCTCGGAGACGGAATAACAAATCTGCTACCCTAGGCAAAGGATAACGATCAATTTCTGTGACTTTGTTTAAAGTAAGTTTATAATCGGCGCAGATACGAATGCTACCATCTTTCTTAACAACTGGCACTATTGGCGTAGCCCAGTCGGAAAGCTCGACAGGGGTGAGAACTCTGTCGCGCACCAGCTGGTCCAGCGTGCGCTCCACCGGCTCGCGCAGCGCATACGCCAGGGGGCGCGCACGCATGAACACCAGGCGCGCGCCTTCACGCACGTGTATGCTCACTGCGCCGCCCGTGAAGAACCAGAGACCCTCCGCGAACACGTTACAGTATTTGGTACTGAGAGAAGATACATCGAAATCATTATTTTCTAACATATTATTTACATTGTAATAGCTCAAATTGGGTAGTTGTATTTTTAATGCCGCTATCCAATGTCGCCCTAACAGAATAATTTTATCCTTTTCAATAACGAGTAATTCTAAAACTTCACTTATATCCATATTCCGAACTAGCGGTCTTATTATACCTAAAGGTTTTACAGTCTCACCTGTATAATAATTATCTTAAGGTTAATTTACAAGGTTGTAGGGTAAGGTCGCTAAATAGTTTATCGTAACACTCTCGACTAATACACGATACTGCACTACCCGTGTCACATTCCATAGCAGTTTCCTTGTTATGCACGTTCAACGTTATGTAAATCGGTTTGCAACTGGGTATAGACAATCGACAAACATCAACAAAAATTACCTCGTCACTGTCCACCTCTTCATCACTGCCCGCGGTTTGCACGTCCACTTGATGTTGCGCCACTAAATTGGGGCACACACGTCTCAAGTGAACTGGACGATTGCATACCCTACACACGTAACGCACGAATTTGCACGACGACTCGTTGTAGTTAGCGCCACACACCCGACACTGCCGCTGTGGCCAAGCTCGCTCCTCTGGCCGAGCCCACTCACCCGGTACCGGCAGCGACGATTCGCGGCCAGCGGGCCTCTCCCGCATATCTAGACGCTCGCGCTCGTACCACCGCGCGACGCTCGGCTGCCCGCCACACACCGCCACGCCCGTTGTTTGTCGCCTCACCGCCATTGAACCTTTTTCCACTGACGACTTAGGCCCTTCGTTGACGGCGGCGTCTTTCTCCGCAGATTCCATGCTGGTGGCAAGTTTATACGCCTTGGCGAAATCCGTTTTGAGTTCTGCGAATAACCGCTGTCTGATAGTTTTGCTGGCTATTCCACACACCAATTGATCTCGTAAACTTTCTTCTAGTCAACTTCCGGATTCACTGGTTTTCGACATCTTTTTAAGTACCGCCACTTAGTCGGATATTGTCTCGGCTTCCTTCTACTTCCTATGCCTGAATTTATACCTCTCGGCAAGTTCGATGGGTTTCGGTAGTAAATGTTTACACATTATTTCCGATAGTTCTTCAAATGTTTTGTTTTTTGGTTTATTTGGTGTACACAGGTTAACTAACAACTCGTAACTCTCTGCTCCCATAACGGTAATTAACGTCGGGTCATGTAAATCGTCCGTTATCTTGTTCACAACAAAGTATTGTTCTAACCGTTCAACATATAGTTTCCAATAAAGAAAGAAAGAAAGAAAAAGCATTTATTAGCCCGCACGGGACAAAACACACACATAAAAATGGTTAAACTAACACTACGAATAATAAAAATTAGACAAAGAGAAAAATAATAAAAAAATGAAATGAAATTTGTCCTGTACTAGACCAAAAGGATATATCTATCTCAGCATGGTGCTCCAATCATCTTTGTGCACATTAATCTCTGCAATTTTTCCGATAGACTTGGTAGAGTTTTATAAAATCACGCGCGAAATATCCCATCCTCATCGCCACTGAAGAATATGCAGGTATGTGGGTAGCCAGAGGAAATCAAACAACATCAACTTGTAGCACAGTGTATAATCGCAGACTGACGGATTTTGACAACCATGAACAATATTGCATTTTGAACCACAGATTATAAATTTACTCACAGACTATAAACTAATTATTATAACATACATCACAGTAACATAGGAAAAATTAGCCAGGTTAAAAAAACTTACAAAAAGTATGCTAGTAGCAACGTGAGATTTGAACTCACGACTTACTGGTTCACTCACAAATCTATCTGCACGCGCCTAACCGCTAGGCCATCTTGACTCATATTACAACGTTGAAATTGTGAACTACAATTCCTTGTAAACGACAATGTATATTTTCTTGAAAGTAGAAGGTCGTAAGTCAAACTAAACGTCAAGCCATTGCTTTGTGAGATTGCCTATGGAATTTTGGTCGACACTGTACGTCGTGCAAACCTACGGGCCAGCATATTACATCGGACCGACAGCGCTCTTCGCTCCCGCTTCATGTCACTGTCATTCAAGTCCTCCGTAGTGACGGCCAAAGATACCTAAAATGCGACACTGTATTTAGTGGTACACCATACAGGCATACCGGAGGAACTGTTTCAGGCTTCTTAGTACCAGTTCTGAACACCACAAGCACACTCCGAACATTGTACAATAAACCATGAGACATGGCGTACCCCTCACATATTTTAAGCATCCGTCTGAGTCCATCAATCGAGGGACTCAGCAGCACCATATGATCTGCGTAACTTAGGTATACTAATTAATTATCTTACCCTCAATAGATCATCCGATACCAGTGCTACTGAGTTCCTCGATCAAATTAATGACGTAAAGATTGAAAAGTGCCGGGAAAGTTAAACCACCCTGTCTCACCCCACACTCCAACCCATACGCCAACAGAGCACCCAACTATCTGACCTGGTTGATTTGGTGGTCATACCAGTAATCTAAGAGCTTAATGAGCTCATTTGGAAGACCTTGCTCACGCAATTTCGACCATAAGATCTTATAATCAACCAGGTCAAATGCCTTGGAGAGGTCCAAAAACGCAGCATAAACAGGCGTGTTTCTATCAGTTTAGTACCTGACCGTGTGCTTGAGCACCAGAATAGCAGTTTCCGTAGACAGCCCAGCTCTAAAACCGAACTGTGCATCATGTAGATGGAGCTTTTTTTATTGATTGGGCAACTAGATGTATCAGAAAAAGTAGGGAAACACTATTTGAGCTTTATGGCCTTAAGCCTTATACAAACACTGAAACTTTTAACAAATATTTCGCCAAGTATTCAAAAATTTTTAGAGATACATGCAAGGTTCCCAAATATTAATTCCCATTAGCAACTAGATCAAAACAGCAGAAAATAAAATAAAGACAGTTTGGAAAGTCTTAAATAGCGAGACTAACAGGAAGAAAATTAAAAGCTCTAATCAGGAAGTAGCTCAAGAATTTGTAAATTTCTTTACCGATATACCGTTAAAAACTACGGAGGATCTAAATTTCTCTTCTGAAGTCTCAATGAGGGATTTTCTTTTTAGCTCTTCCCTAGTCGCTGGATAGATGGCGCTGAACTTAGTACGTTAAATGCAAGGAACGGAACCTAAAAAAACTGATTTTAACAAAGCGCGAAAAAACTAGGTTATATTTGGAAGGTTAAGCAAATGAAAGTGTCAGTCAACGAGCGTATGTGACGTGACGCAATGTTTTTTTTCACAAGCGTTTTGGCTTTGGCACCAACTATCTTACGATCAGTTCAACGCCATCTATAGAGTTCTTGGAAACTGAGTTTTTTTTAAATACCTCAAAAAGAAAACCACTCATTGGTTTATTAAAGGCGAATATGTCTGGATGCAAGGCTCAATTTAAATTTAAACATATAAACCCGATAATAGTTATTAAAGCTTTCCGGCAAATAAAAATCAAACTGACCGAAGATATTAGGGGGAATGTCTATTAAAGTTTGATCATCCATACTTGAGACTATAGCTCACAAATTAAAAATTAAAGCTAAGTATGGCTTTAATTTTTTATTTGTGCGTAGGCCAAGGAGTTTTCCCTGATTTAATGAAATTCAGTAGTCATACCTCTTTTCAAATCATTTAACATCCCTTGCGGCGCGTCTAAGTTCAGCGGCATATGCTATTAGAAAAAATCGTCAATTTACTGATGTAGATACCGCTAGACTGGTCTATTTTAGTTACTTTCATAGTATAATGTCTTATGGCATTTTGCTATGGGGACGGGCTGCAGATATTGAATCTATATTTATTCTGCAAAAAAGAGCCATCAGAGCCATATATAATCTTCGTAGGCGCGATTCTCTAAGGGAACTGTTTAAGGATATTGGCATCATGACAATACATTGTCAGTACATCTACGAAAACATAATGTACGTCAGAAAAAATCTGCGTCTTTTTGGTAAAAGAGGTGATAGACATAATTACAGTACTAGAAATAGGGACCAACTAGTTCAGCCAGGATTCAGACTCGCTAAAGTGGACTCATCTTTCATGGGGTACTGTTTGAGATACTATAATAAAATTCCACAAAGTATTCTTGAACTGAATGAGACGAAATTTAAAACATGCATCAAACGCACACTATGTAAGCAAGCTTATTACAAGTTGGGCGATTATATCGCAGATAAAAATGCGTGGCTCAATGCTGGTCCTGCTCCACATGGACAGGGGCGCATAAATTGATAGTATTAAATAGAATTGTTGGAGCTGCTGAAGATTGTACAACTGTCTTTGCATTGTATAGAATCAATCTCTAGTATTATATAATCGCACAGCCCATATTGTGTGAGTACTATGTACTAGAAAGCTATCATTCACTGAAATCCTACGTCTTTTCTTGACTTGAATGTGCCCTGGCGGTTGAGAGTATGTCACGCTCACTCTAATGTCTCGCTGATGGTGGCGCGTGTGTCGGATCATTCAGTTCCCTTCAAAATGGTTGAGTTGAATGGTGCTGATCCATGCGTCATGTTCGTGATCGGGCGCTGTCAGTTGTGACTGGTCAACTCTTAGTTGCCATGGCTTATTTGTATGTTTATTTTTGAATTGTATTTTTTGTTTTTACTATGGACACTTTTAACGTGCACATCTTGCTACATTGTTCTCACATAATATACCATCTCAACATGAATGATGTAACCAAGATTTTGTAACAATATTTTGATTTAAAAGAGTGTCCATGGAGTTTCTTGCCCGTTCTTCTCCATAGAGATCTACGTTAGGGAATGGGCAACTACAGTAGTTTCACAGTTTTTATGTCTTGTGACTGGGACTGTAGCTACATTTAATTTTCATCTTTGTTTCGACAATTCAAAAGTGCCTGTAACTGGCCTACTTGAAATAAATGCTTTGTTTTTTTTTTTTTGGATTTTTTTTTGAATCCGGAGATAGTAAGGATACTAATAATTATAGGCCTGTATCCGTGTTGCCAGTTTTTAGCAAGGTGTTCGAAAAGGTAATGCTTAATTGCATATTCACAAAGTAATTTTATGTTCGTAGAAATTTATCTTGTTTGGTTTTTCTTTTTGGATTTATTATTTAAATGCTCAATCATTTTAACACCAACAGAATCTTACACGATCCACAGTATGGTTTCACCAAGGGACGTTGTGCAAGTGACGCCGGTGTAACCTTATTAGAGCACATATTTACGGCGTGAGAGCGAGAGTGGCGTGAGTATGCTGTAGGAATATTTTTTGACCTCTCCAAAGCATTTGATGGTGTAAATCACGACTCATTGCTTTTGAAACTTGAGCATTACGGACTAGGTAAACTTGTACTTAGTTTGTTAAAATCTTATTTGAGGGATTGACAACATTATGTTCAAATAAATGGTGTTCATTCACAGGGTTTAAAAGTAAAAATGGGGGTTTCATAAGGCTTAATATTGGGTCTTTTCCTCTTTTTAGTATATATAAATGATTTACCCTATTTACTGAAAAACCAACCTCAAAATATGGTGTTATTTGCCGATGACACTTCCCTAATTTTTAAGATCAATAGACGAGCCCAAAATTTAGATGACGTGAATAATGCCCAACTTCAAGTCCATAATTCCAGCGATATACATATATATGTCGGGTTCGTCAGAATTTATTTCGCTAAGCTCGAGCTTATGTGGGCAGAAGACGGGTTTCGTGCTATGAAAACACACTGGATGCGATACACTATTTTATTTCACATTGCACGGTTCGGGTTGGTAGTTCCCATGGAGAAGAACCGGCAAGAAACTCCATGGTTACTCTTTTCAAACAGATACACTGAGTCTAACAAATTACTTGACATTACAATTTGACATTAACATTGGGCACAATGAATCGGGTACAGTTTCAAGACGTCTTAACTCCGCTGCGATCAGACACAGAATCCCCGCATCGCCGCATGTTGTTAACATCAGGACTCTGTAGAAGCCGCCATGGTGGGGTAGACTGGTAAGTAGGTCGCGTGATGTCACCACTGGCACGCTTTCGATACATTTGCCCGTCCGTACTCATGACCGGATCCGACATATATTTATATTTGGTTCACAGCAAACAATTTAATACTAAATAAAAAAAAAACTTTCATAGTATAATGTCTTATGGCATTTTGTTAGGGGGGCGGGCTGCAGACATTGAATATAAATTTATTCTACAAAAAAAGAGCCATATACAAGCTTCGTAGGCGCGATTCTCTTGGGAACTATTTATGGAAATTAACATCAAGACTCTACATTGTCAATACATCTACGAAAACATAATGTACGTAAGAAAAAATCTACATCTTTTTGGTAAAAGAGGTGACAGATACAATTATAGTACTAGAAATAGAGACCAATTAGTTCAGCCAGGCTTCAGACTCGCTAAAGTAGACTCATCTTTCATGAGGTACTGTTTGAGATGCTATAATAAAATTCCACAAAGCATTCTTGAACTAAATGAAACAAAATTTAAAACATGCAATAAACGCACACTATGTAAGCAATCATATTACAAATTGGACGATTATATCGCTGATAAAATGTTTGGCTCAATGCCGGTGGATGGACACAGATGGATAGCACTATAATTAGTGCTATCCATCTGTGCGCCTCTGTTGTTGGAGCTGCTGAAGATTGTACAACTATCTTTGTATTGTATAAATTCAATATCTTTAGTATTATATAACCGCATATTGCATATTGTGTTAGTGCTATGTACTAGAATGCTATCAGTCGCTGGAAACCTACGACTTTTCTTGGCTTGAATGTGCCCTGGTGGTTAAGAGTAAGTCATGCTCACTCAAATGTCTCGCTGATGGTGGCGCGTGTGTCGGATCATTTAGTTCCCTTCAAAATGGTTGAGTTGAATGGTGCTGATACATGCGTCATGTTCGTGAACGAGCGCTGTCAGTTGGGACTGGTCAGCTCTTGGTTGCCACGGCTTATTTGAATTAATAATTTTATTTTTGAATTATTTTATTTTTGTTTTTATTATGGACAATTTTAACGTGCACATCTTTCTACATTGTTCTCACATAATGTACCATCTCAACATGAATGATGTAATCAAGGTTTTGTAAAAATATTTTGAATGATAAGTCTTGTGTATCGTTGAAAGTTAACCCTGCGCGTGCCGTGGGTGATTTATTTAATTGTAATAATGATGATGAAAATGTTTCGCATTTCAATAACACTAGTTTGTCCGTTCAAGTTAACCCTACATGTGCCGTAGGAGATCTAGGTAACTTTAATGTTGATAAAAGTGTTTCGTTAATAATACTTGTGTATCTAGTTTAGATGATGGTTATAGTTGTAATTTACCTTTTCGTCGCCCCGTGTTAAATATAAACATTCTGGGAAATTGTGGTACTGCGCTCCTGGATTCTGCAGTTACTAGCTGTATTGCCGCTCACACGCTCTACGCTTTCCTGCTCAGGTTAGGACACCCGCTAGTGTACTTCCGGACGCCGCCGCGCATGTCTTCCCTCTCGCCTTAACGACTATGCACTAGAGACATAGGAGAGAGATAGCAATAACGCAACCCCGCCGCTCACG
Organism: Xestia sexstrigata; assembly: GCA_941918905.2. Taxonomy (NCBI): domain Eukaryota; kingdom Metazoa; phylum Arthropoda; class Insecta; order Lepidoptera; family Noctuidae; genus Xestia; species Xestia sexstrigata. The sequence continues at coordinate 430,560 of OW799204.2, forward strand.
CGCCTCCGACGCGGGAGTTTAGTCGACGCATAGCCACGCCTGAAGGCGCACGGAACTTTACGAACCGCCGCGCGCCGACACTCTCCCGAGCTCAAACCGGCACGCGTGTTTTCCTTTTTTATTCGGTTTTGTTTTAACAACAGTTCCCATGACATTATTTAGTGTAACCTTATCTACTGTTTACCGTGATTATACGACATTATGTTACACAAGTGTTTGATTTCTCAATCCGCTTCAATCCAGTATGAACACAGTTACGAAAGATGGCGTCCCAACTGTAGGCCGAATGCCACAGTTCCTGTGAAAACTGTGCAGTGAAAGTACTTAGTGTGTGTAAAACTGCGAACATAATAGTGATCGTGTAACTATGCCGAACACAAGGGGTAGAAAATCCCTCAATGGTTCGCATGACGATGAACTCAACGACAGCGTCACGCTGTCGCGCGATAACTTTACCGCTCTGTTATCAACGATTCAGCAATCGAATGCGGAGATCTGTGAGCGCATGCTAGAGCGCCTGTCGACATTCACGTCCCCTCTGACCGCTCAGTCACCAGCGCCAGCGCCGAGTGCGGCAGAGAAGACCGGCAATTTCTCACGATGCTCGTCCAGATTCTCCGGAGCGGCGAAGGAAAACGTCGAAACATTCATCGATGCCATTGAAGCATTCAAAGAATGCACGAACATCATTGATGATGTCGCTATTCGAGGCATGTCTATGTTACTTACCAGCGACGCAGCAACCTGGTGGCAGAGTATCCACGCGGAGGTCACATCCTGGGAAGATGCAATACAATACCTTCGTGACGCGTACGGCGACCGCCGTCCTGAATACAAAATATATCGGGAGTTATTCAGAGACGAGCAGGGTGAAGACGAACGAACAGATATCTTCGTAGCGAAGAATCGCGCCCTCCTAACACGCCTACCAACAAACGACCTGTCGACCAAGGTACAACTTGATATGATGTAAATCATATCAAGTTGCCTTTTACACCGGAAAATCCGTAAAAGATTACGACGCGAAGAAGAATTATCGAAGATTCCCTAAACGAATCGACAAAGCGAGAATCGCAAAACACCGCATCCATTGCTTCGAGTACGAAACGTAGCGCAACCGAAACGCCTACTCAGCCCGCAATGAACAACGCGCGAACATCAAACTCCGCTGCAAGCCTGAGACCGGCGCACGGGGTAGCCATCACGCCCCGCGGCGGCGGCGGCACTCCGCACACCGCCGCGCGCCCGCAGGACTCGCACGCGCAAGTTCCGGACGAGACGCGTGCACAGCGCGCATCACACGCGTGTGCCACCGCCGCAACACGGTGCGATGAACGCGCACCAGCGTCATCGAAACAGCAACGACCGTTTTGTGCGTATTGTAAACACTAGGACACAAGCGCGACCAGTGCCGTAAGTTGGCGGACAAAGGTGAGTCAGCGCTTGATTCTAATAATTCGGTTTCGTGTTACAAGTGCGGATCTAAAAATGTTACTCGTGAAACTTGCAAAAAGTGTAACAACGAATCAAGTTTTTGTAGTTTTGATAGTACTCTGCAAACTTCGGGACTAAAGTACACTTAAGGGCAAAAGTCAAATCGTGAAAATATTGCGTGTTCCGAAAATTTGTATAATCGCGTAGAGAAGTGTTCTGATAAACATTATTGTGAAGATTTGAACTACTCTAATATTTCGCCTACTTCTAGTTATAAAAATTTGGATGCAAATTTTGTTTGTTGTGTCGTTCAAGAAAATGATAACTGGTCTCGTGATAGTTCGAGTGAGCCTGCGTCCAGTCAAGCTATTTCTAATATTAATCATTGTTATTCTGTACAGAGTAATATTTCGGACGACGATTTGTCGAACGATCACAATGCCAGCTGCGAGCTCAATAATAATAACGACCGTCTTTGTAATTTTTCAGCTAATGATTATTTTTGTTATGATGACGCCTTTAATGTAAAGGGGCGTAAAGACGACTTTTGTATTTTTTTGCAAAATGATGTATTTTGTTCACTTAATTTGTAATAATGTCCAAAAACTGCCCAAATTTCACTCGCGATGTGACCTTGAATGGCAGGGTCGCCATGTAGTGTCGTGGTAAATGAAAGACATCCGCTCTGGATAAAGTCTTGATTTATTCTGATTTTACATAGATACAGCGTACACGATCTTAGTTTATTGCTTACTTGGCTAAACCTAAATAAGGTACGGTTACACACACTTATACGATAGTACTAATTATACTTACTAACACACACTACAAACATTACCTACCCTATATGAATTCGCGGACTACTCTGTGGCTTCGCGACCAACTGGTCCCCGCGCGGCCCGCTCGTTCCTGCTTCTGCAGGAACGAGTGGGCCGCGCCAACACTCGTATTCGCGACACACGACATGGCGCTCCTCGTCCTCCCACTGCGCCGCGCGGCGTCGTCCCTGGCGCGCGGCGGCGGCTCGTGCACAGCGCGCCGCACGCCGGCCGCGTGCCCGCCGTGCGAGCCCGCGCCGCCGCCGCCCTGCCGCGCGCGCTACCCGCCCGTCCGCCGGGGCGAGCGCGTCGTGTGCTGCGCGCCAGCGCCGGGCGCGCGCCCTCCCTGCGCCCAGCCCGCGCCCGCTGTCCCGCTCACCTGCCGGGACGTTGGCGACCAGGTACCGCGCCGCCCGCCGTCAGGCTCCTTCTTTACAGCGTGGCCCAGTCGAAAGGCTCGCTTCCTATCTTATGAGTAACATGAGTAACATGTTAATTCCTCTTACACATAATTCCGAGTGATTGTGAATCACTTTCCCAGCGTTAGTAATAAATCCAACACTTACAGAACTGTGTGTCGCCGAGCCCCCCGGCGTGTTTCCCCGGTGTGCAGCCGTCTGTGAACCCACCGAGCGGGTGGGTCTGCGACCAAGACCCTGTCGCGCTGCGGCTGCAGGTAGCGCGGTCCGTGCGCCGAGCCCACTACGAGCGGGAAGTGGCGTGCCGCGCCGCCGCGCCGCCCTCGCCCCCCTGTTGTCCCGCGCTGTACGTGCTCGGTGGGGAACGCGAGTGCGCGCGTGCCACCGATGGCTGCACGTACGCCGTGCTGCCCGAAACCGCCGCGCCCCCTGCGCGCTGCGGACCCGGCCGCACGCCGCCGCCACCGCGCTGCGTGGAGCTGGCGCCCGACGACGCGTGTCGCATCCGCGGCGACATGCACCTCGACCCATGCGCGCACCGCCCGCGCATTATGATCCATATCGACCGCAGCGCGTCACAGAACACGTGCTCCACGAGCCCGCCCACTCCCAGCTCCGCTCCTTGCTCCACTCCCTGCCCCGATCCCTGCCCCACTCCCTGCCCCGCGGAACCGTCCGCTCCTTGCCCCACTCTCTCCCCTGCGCCCTCGCGTTGTCGCCGCCTCACCATTATTGAGCGACTCCGTGCGCACGTTCCAGGTTGTCAAAGCGAAAGACGCACTCACACGTCCTCGGCGCTGTCGATAGCTAAAAAGTCTTCAGAATCTGTGTCTGGTGGATTAGAAGGTATGCTTCGCTCGAAAGAACAGCTAAAGGAGGCGGGCCTCGGGCGCTTCGTGACCGACGTGGGAGCGGGCCCAACGAGCCCGGACAAGCCCACGGGCGGGCGGCTTGAGCTGAGCGTGCCGCCCGGTACGGAGCGCGTGGCCGTACACGTGTCGCTATCGCGCGCGGCGCCCTTGCCTCCGCCTCCCCCTGCGGCTCGCGCTACCGGTAACGCACCGTCGAGTTCCTCCGCGTGTGATAATTTTGACCCCACATCCGAAAGGCGAAATCCGTGTTTGTCAATTAATCAAATTAGGAAAAAGTGGACAGGCCACAACCTGAAGTCGCCCCGTACGCAGTGTGAAGGTGTCGGGTATGCAGGGACGAGTCCACCGGTGCGAGGCCCAACCACGCCCTCGTGCGGCCCCGGCACGCCCTTGAGCGGCCCGGCCATGACACCGTGCGGCCCCGCGGTGCTCCCACGCTGCAAACCGGGCACTGCGTCGACAAAACCATCAAATGAACCGAAGAAAAAAACTAAACGATGTTCATCAACGTCCGCTTTTATGGCAAACACTATCGTAGCCAATTCTTAGCTGAACCAGCCATAGTCGTGTGTAAGTGTTTTATTTTTTTATTAAAATTATAATCTGCATATTTGCCATTATTATTTTATCCTAAACTACTTTATACATTATTTCAAAGGTCTTAGACAGCAGGTCCGAAGGTACCTAAAAAGGCTATTCCTATCGAGAACAACCACTCTACGGTACAAAACACATGATTGTCAAGAGGAAGAGCATTGATTTGGCTAAATCTTGGTAATGTCTTCCGCTGCTTTGTATGTTAATTTTTTGATTTTGATGTTTGAAGAAAAAAATATATGGTTTTGGGAATCAACTTTTTATTATTTTTTTTACAAAATCTTGGCAGTTTTTTTTTTAATAAAAAACGCCGTTCCCGCGCCATCGAAACGCACACAACAGTATTCAGTAGGTAAATGAGCAGGCCCAGACTGGCCATACGGCCAAATGCCCGATGGGCCGGATGCCCGGTGGGCCAGCTGGTGTGGCCGATTGACTTAATTTTGTATTTAAAAGAAACATGGCAATACATCGATTAAAATAACGTCCTAGCCTCACTCCAGTCCCGTCAATGACCGCTGGCGTAACTTGATCGTTACATATGACGCGCATTAGCTGTTTTCCGCACAATGTAAATAGCCACATGTTCGATTTGTGAAGTTTTGTCCAGGTTTCCTTGCATGTTACGTCATTGAGGACGCATGATAAAGACTCTTGTTGGTTGAAGACTTGGGACTTACATGGAGCGTCTTTATCGTGCATGTTGTAGACAGGACTTAGTGCGACACAAATGAATTCGTCTCCTCCGTATGAAGTACATTGGCACATGTCTTGGTCTTCCATTGATAAGTAAGAGTTTTTTACTAAGTTTATTGCGATGAAGCTACATAATTATTAATAAAGCATAATTATTAAATTAATTATTAATTTATGAAGCTTGAACTTGGTTGTACGAGTTTTAAACGTCCTTGTATAAGGAACGGTATCGGGATGATTCTATATATCTTGTAGTCTTCATCGCTCAGCAACGGGATAATGTATTTCAAATACACACATCAAAAATGTCTAGGGATCAAGCATTTTTATGCGGATTTCTTGAGTTTGAGATGTGGCTTTGTAATAAATTTATGATTTTATAAATTTATATGGATCCTTTTTGGTGCATTTCATAATTTGAATCAGAAACTCTCAATCAAATTCGAGTAAAAGATGAAAATAAGCTGTCAATATTTTCCCTATAAAAACATACAACGCATTGAAGACATTATTAGTGCTACTGTTTCCCTACTACTGATTAAAACCAACGTTATTATGGAGCGGCGACGTCATTTAAGCAGAGAAGAAATGCTCAGAGCCGTGGGAATGATAGAAGCTGGTTCCCGGCAACGTACTGTAGCTTTAGCTCTGAATACAAGTCAGAGTGTTATCAGTCGACTTTGGACACGTTACCGAAGCACTGGTACCGTGGCTGAGCGCCATGGAGGACGGTATCGCTGCACCACACGGAGACAAGACCGATACATTCAAATCTTAACTCGAAGAGCTCCAACAATAACCGCCATGATGTTAGCCGTGAGGCTTCATCACTCTTCAGGGAACTTAATTAGCGACCAAACAGTCAGAAACCGCTTGCATGAAGTGAACCTTCATTCCCGAAGACCGCTACGGGTACCACCTATAGCAATGCACAATCGTAGGATTCGATATCAATGGGCTCTTGAACACAGAAATTGGGCAGAAGAACAATGGCGTTTCGTGTGCTTTTCTGATGAGTCTCGTTTTGGTATGAGACCGGATACAAGACGTATACGACACTGGAGAACCCCTGGACGCCAACAGCGATTAAAATCCTGCCAGGAAGTCCATCCTTATAGTGGTGGAACCATCATGGTATGGGCGGGTATTTGGATCGGCGGAAGAACTGAGTTGATTTGGATCAGAGGCAACCTCAACGCTCAAATTTATGCTGAGACGATTGTATCAGACGTCATCGTTCCTCTACAAGTGCAAATCGGTCCCTTATTTCAGTTAATGCATGATAATGCACGACCGCACACCGCAAGAGTTGTAAGACAGACTCTCGCCGCAGCTAACATCAATGTCCTGCCCTGGCCTGCTCAGTCGCCAGACTTGAACCCGATTGAGCATGCATGGGATATGCTACAGAGAAGAGCTCTGCCGAATATGGAGGGTATCCAGTCGCAAGAAGACCTTTTTTTGTTGTTGCAACGAACATGGGCGGCCATTCCACAGCGTGATTTGGATGAACTCATTTTGAGTATGCCAAACCGATGTTCTTGTGTTGTTAGTGTTCGCGGTAGAAACACGGATTATTAATTGTTTAAGTTACCCAATAAAATTTTAAAGAAAACTGTTATTTCAGTCTTTTTTTCGAACTTTAATGTTAGTGGTTCAAATGTCAAAAATCCCTTTATTAGGAAAATGGCAAATTTCTTTATTAATGCAAAGGTGACTTGGTTTATCGTTACTGTGACAAACGAAAACACTTTATTTGATGAATCCTTAAAGAAAATTTTAATTAATATCAATCAGGAGAAAAGTTATTGCAAAAATATATGTTGATCCCTAGATACTTTTGATGTGTGTAGCATATAGTTGTTTGTAATTCGAGCCTTCACATGGATGAGTTCATAGATATTTTTCAAACCCCTTTGAATGTCCTTTACCGGTAACGACAATCCTTGTGGCATCTTCCGGATATTATGTTTAGCTGTTCGATCAGTTGGTAAGGCAGAAATAGATGGGTATTTAAATGTCCTCTGTAAATGTTGGCGAGAGCATTTATCAGCATTTCCAATATTCGATTTAAATCATTTAAAATCAGAGTTGACGTCACGGCAGTGGAATTTATGTTGTTCATCGTGAATAGCATTTGCGCCTTGTTCACTATTTTTGTGATTTCGCTGCATGTTTGGTTCACGTAGTTGCGCAATGTTTCGAATTGTTTATCCATAAAGGCAGTGTTTCTTTTTATAAGGTTGTTTTCAGCCTCTACAATTAATGTTTGGGTTTTTCATAAGTTGTAGTAGGTAGTACAATACAATACAAATACAAATAACTCATACAAATACAATACACATACAAATAACTCAGTAGTCATCATTTCATTGTAGATTCTGTATGTCTCTTTCGTACTTTTCTAATTCAAACCATGAGCGCTGATTCGCGGGGTTTTTTGATGTATGTCAACTACAAAATAGTGTTAATATTGTAGAAGCAGTTTTATACATTTATTTTATAACTTGTGCAAATTGAATATAACATCACATTTTGTTGCAACCAACAAACGAATACTCAACAGGTATAAAATTTTGATCCGTTTAAATATACAGAAAAGTAGTCAATAGTTTCCCTAATAAGTAGTGTTTACTACAGACTATCCAGTAGTATTTACATCATATCAGGACTCTTGTACGTTCGTGAGTAATAAGCAAAAATTATCAAAAATTTTATAAAGTCGGCGTTGTTGTTCGTTGCCTAGGGCAACTCGCGAATCGCTGGCATCTACGTACTACACGCACGGCGCTTGCTGCATGCATGCTCGCTTGCCGCTTGGCTCTTCAACAACTTCAAGCTTCTACAATTGGAATTCGCTGCGCCCCCGCCAGGGGGCGCGGCAGGCGGTTTCAGGGCTATGCCCTCTGACCGCGGCGGCCATACCTGGGTCCGCTACTACGGACCCGTCCCTTGGTCGGACCTATGTCCTAGACCTGCTGGGCGCATGTAACATGCGCCCATGTGTGTGGCTGCTGTATGTGTCCTGTAGGCGCGCCACAGCGCTGTTACACAGCGCTGCTTTCTTCACAGTGCCCCGGCGGTCCGTCTCCGACGGGTGAGACCCCCGGTTACCCGAGGGAGGCCCAGCGGGAGACAACCAGCGACAGAGGCACCGACTTACAGCGCGCCTACAGTGGATGTGTGATTCCCGCCCGCCCCACTAACCAGAGCTAGCCGGCGGTGGTTCGGGCTGCGGAAACGACGTGTGTGTGTGGGCGGTATTGTATGTGTAACACCGCCCATGTTTGCGTTTCCCGCGGGCTCGAGAGCCGCGTCCACGCGAGTGTAGAGAATGCATGTATGGTTATAGCTGCGCACCCTGTCTTTATTAACTTAGAACAAGTCGCGCAGCTGGGTGTGAGTGATGTGTGTGGAGTCATATTGTGCAGGTAAGCTGCGTGTCACGAGGAACAGCTTACCTGGGTCCAAACCGGTTATGAAGGCGGCGGAGGGGGGGCGACCAGCCTTGCCGGTCGCGGACGCTCCTGAGTCATCCTTGACAGTCTATCCACTATACAAGGCGAGTAACGCAGCTAGGCCGTCAAGGACGACCAGTTCCACGTCCTGACCCTGCCTGATGGCACTAATCAGGTCCATCAGCAGCTGTATGGCGCGGGCTGTGAACTCCTTCTTCTCGGCTTCTGAGCCGGCAGCTGGTCCGGCACTGGCGGTGCCACTATTGGCAAAGGATTTGTCTTGTGATTGGGCCGGGGGCCGCGCCATGCCAGCGCCAGCTGTCGGCCCAATGGTCTTCCTTCCCTCAGGCTGCGTTGGAGTTGCAGTCGGAGTCACAGCCCGCTCCAGGGTCGGAGGCTGGTCGCCCGGTTGTTCTCCCTCAGGTGCGGTGGAGGGCGCGGGTGCCACACCCTTGCCCCTCCGCTTCCTCTTCTTTCCCCTCCGCCGCTTGGAGGAGGGGGGAGCTTCTCCCCTGTTGGTGGGCCCGTTGGCCGCCGCCATCAGCGACTCACCTTGGGCCTCAGTGGCGGCCACGTCTGTTGGCCCCTCGGGGACCGTTGCCGGTCGGCGTGAGGCGGTGACGGCGGCGACTGTGCCCGCTCGCCTGTTTGCCCTTATCTCTGCCTGGAAAGAGGGGCACTTGATGTTATTGGCGGGATGCTCACCCCCGCAGTTGATGCACGTAGCTGGTACGTCACGAGGGCGGGGGCAGTCCCGCGCTGTGTGCCCCTCTCCGCAGCGGATACAGGCGAGCGGCCGGTGGCAGTGGTGTGACGAGTGCCTCCATTTCTGGCACCGGTGACACTGGGCGGGCCCACGTTTGCCCCGCCAGGCTTCTATCTTGACACCCCGCATGTTTAAAAACACGGAGGTGCCGAAGATGCTGCGTACTTCTGGTGTCCTGCTGAGTACGGCGTGGAACACGCAACCGGGACGTCCCTGACTCGCCTTAATTTGGCGAACGTATTCCGGTTGGTGCCCCAACGCGCGGAGCTCCTCCTCTATCTCCTGTGGAGTGGTGTCGACGGGCAGCCCCCTGATGGCCACCTTGCAGCTTCGCTCCGCCGGCAACGAGTAGGCAAACCATGAGGTGCCGTCCTCCTTCTCCAGGCCAGTCAAATAGCTCTGGACCACCCTATATTCGAGTTCACTCTCTGGAGTGAACCGAATTCCAGTGCCAAAAGGTTGGGCACTGGGGGGGTGGCCCAGCTTTTCTTTGAGGGCCCTGAAGTGGGCGGCCCATCCTGGCAGCCTATCCACCACCAGCGGGGGATACCTCGTCCGCTTCTGCGGCTTTGGCTTAGGCTGCGCGGCGGTCGTGTCCCGGGGGGCCGCAAGCTGTGAGGGAGAGACAACGTTGTCGACACTCACCCCATGCTGCGTCCCTGAGTTCCTCGGCGTCGGTAGTGGTGAGGGGGGAGGCGTGCGGCAGGTGGCCTCCGCAAAGGTCGGCGACCCGGCAGCGACCTGCCCTCCCCGCGGCGGCGCGTAGACGCGCCGCGACGGCGGGTCGAGGCAGTGTCGCTTCGCCTCCTCCTCGGACTCTTCCGTGCTGCGTCGGCGTCGCTGGGGCCGTGACTCCGGTTGGGAGTCGGAGCCATAATCCCGCGACGGCGACGGTGCTACTCCTGTTGTTCGCCTCTCCAGTGTTCTCGGACCCGAGACCTCCGACCCTGCAGACTGGAGCGACATGCTCGAGCCGGCTCGCGACGAGCATGCCGACCGTTCTGCCGGTGAGTCGCGGGCCGAGGCACGGGGGGGCGCCGGCGAAGCGGGCACCTGTGGCGCCAAGAGAGCCTGGCGCGCTTCCGGTGCCAGCCTGGGGTCCCTGCTGGAAGCCCTCGCTGCGGACGCAGCCCCGGAGGGCGCGGTCGACGCGGCGGGGCGCGCAGCCGTGGCGGCATGGGTTTGCGCGGTGGGGCGCGTAGGTGGTGCTGTGGGCGCCGAGGCGCGGCTGGCGGCTGCTGAAGAGCGCGGCAGCGCAGTGGGCGCGCGCCACGGGATCGTGGCGGCTTGTCCCTGCGGTGCGGAGTCACGCGCAGACGCGCGCGCGGACGCGGCGGCGCGCGTATGCGGCACGCGGACTGGTTTGGTGGCAGCAGGGGGCCCCGGGTCCTTCGTTGGGACCGGGCGGAGCGTGGACGGGCGCGCAGATGCGGCGCATGGTCGGCTCGGCGCAGGCACCGGCGCAGCGCGCGCAGACGCCGGTGACGTCGACGGGCCGCGCACACCAGCAGCTGCGCCCCGGCTCGCTCCGTCCTCTTCCCTCTTCGCCCGGGCTTCAGGAGTCCTCTTGTTTTTCACCGAGGCGGAGGTTCTTGTCTTGGTGGTCCCCTTCCTCTCCTCACTCCGAGGGGGGGGGGGGCAGGCGGCGCCGGCTCGGGCAGCACGAAGCCGATGTTCGGCATCGATGCCGTTCGTTCCAGCGCCCAGATACGAGCCTCGTAGTCAGCGACTCGAGCGTCGGGCTTCGGCATTCTTGTAGCTTCTGGCTGGGATGTGGGCTCGCGATCGCAGACAGTGCAGAGCACTGGGCAGCGTCGGTGCCTCCCCCTGTGCTCGCACCAGTGCTAAGCACTTGCGCGAACACAGGGAAAGCAGAGGTGGTGGCGATCTGCGCGAGCGGAAGTTTTCGGCAAGTACCCCCAACTTGGTTCACTTTACCGAAAACTTCCTCTGGTAGCCGTGTGCAGCGCTGTAGGTGGCACTCGGCTACGGACCACTGGCGATCCATCAAGCTTTATGCCCGTCGGCGCCTCATATATGCGTGGACAACCGCGGGGAGGGCGTGGGGCGCAGCGTACCGAACCCGGCTACGCGAGCGCCGCTGCGCGCTCTTCCACTGACTGAGCTCTCAGACGTCGGCCACTCCAGGCATTTCTTTGTTTACTATTTACATGTTGAATTAATGTTAATTTTAGTATTACACATATTTTTATACAGTCCACTACTCTCAGTGGCGTGCAGTAGTATTCCACGAAGGGTAGGCCACGAAATAATGATAGCAAAAAAAATTTTCGTCTGCGCCATTTTGGATTTTCATTTTGACCTCATCTTCATTATCAGTGACCCTAAAAACCTCGAAAACGACACCCATAAAGAAAAAACTGAAAATTTTCATCGGCGCCATCTTGGATTTTCATTTTGACCTCATTTTCATTATCACCAACCCCAATAACCTCGAAAACGACACCCATGAAGAAAAAACTGAAAATTTTCATCGGCGCCATCTTGGATTTTCATTTTGACCTCATTTTCATTATCACCAACCCCAATAACCTCGAAAACGACACCCATGAAGAAAAAACTGAAAATTTTCATCGGCGCCATCTTGGATTTTCATTTTGACCTCATTTTCATTATCACCAACCCCAATAACCTCGAAAACGACACCCATGAAGAAAAAACTGAAAATTTTCATCGGCGCCATCTTGGATTTTCATTTTGACCTCATTTTCATTATCACCAACCCCAATAACCTCGAAAACGACACCCATGAAGAAAAAACTGAAAATTTTCATCGGCGCCATCTTGGATTTTCATTTTGACCTCATTTTCATTATCACCAACCCCAATAACCTCGAAAACGACACCCATGAAGAAAAAACTGAAAATTTTCATCGGCGCCATCTTGGATTTTCATTTTGACCTCATTTTCATTATCACCAACCCCAAAAACCACAAAAACGACACCCATGAAGTAAAATATAATAACAATAATATTATTGATTATTATAATAATAATACGCGCCAATAACCCCCAGGAATCATTATTTTAATCAACATTGAACATACACCCTAGCACTGGCCTGCAAATTGCAAAAAACGTAAGGAAATTTGAATTTCGCGGGCTAAAGAACATCCACCTTGAATCCTGGCCTTGTGTTGTAGCAGCCAATCACAGCCCAGCAGCCCAGCTACACTCGCAGGAGTTACCGCCCTAAAATTACTGCAATCTATACATGTGTGCAGTTCATACACACGAAAATATGCACCAATGTGCCAATGTGTGCGTAAAATTATCAATGGGTTTAAGCCAAGTCCAGTGCTTGCCTGTCCGGCGGAGCTCCAACCTTTGTAGTAACTTCCAGTAAAGTGTTAGTTGCGTGACACGGGAGCGACAAATTGCTATAAGTATTCTAACAGGAGTTTGAACTTTTTTTTTTATATTTTGTACATAATGTGATATTTTATTACATAGTTAGTTCGTTATAATGAATGCCCAGTTGGTAGGGTAGGCTTTGCCTAATTGCCTCTTAGGGGCGCACGCCCATGACTACTCTTATTGCAAAGTCCCACCGAGTCTATTCAATGCCACATATTAATAAATATCTTTAGCTACAAACAGCTAAAGACCGACAACACTGAAACACCTGCGTGCCAGTCTAATATTAGCTACTTGAAACCTCCGTCACTCACTGGGTCAGAAACAAACATCAAGCCCCATAAATACACCTCAAACTTTTGGCTCTCAAAATTCTCCATCCGATACGATGAATGTCACCTTAAGGAAGAAAAGTAGTCCATCCATGTCTAACTCAAATATTCAGGAACAATGTTTAAACGAAAATAATCTTAGAGATATAATTAAGGAAGAATTGGCCGCAGCTTTCAAGTCATCCTTTAAAGAGTTACTTACTGAGCAATTGAAAAATATACAAGGAGAAATATCTGAATTTAAAGTTTCGCTTGGGTTTTTCAATGAGCACTTCGAAGAGTTCAAGAAACGCTTTGATGAAAAGGACACCTTAATAAACCAACTGCGCAACGATAATGCAACCCTCCAGCAGAGTGTAAGTGAACTTACTACACGTTTATGTATCGTAGAACAAAACATGCGTGAAAACAATGTGGAAATTAATGGTCTACCTGAGGATAAGTCTGAAAACCTGGTGCAAACGCTGCAAAAGATCGCGAAGGTGACTTGCTGTGAAATTGGCGACTGTGACGTTATGCAAATCACAAGAGTAGCCAAACTGAATAAGGAGAGCAACCGTCCACGCACTGTGATTGCTAAGCTCCGCAGCCCTCGCCAGCGTGATAATCTTCTAGCTGCTATAGGAAACTTCTACAAAAAACAATCCTCGGACAAATTGAGCTCGCATCACCTACGCATAGCTGGTAACCGAGTGCCTATCTTTATAAGCGAGCATTTATGCCCTACTGGCAAACAACTTCATGCAGAAGCACGGAAATTGGCTAAGGAGATGTGATTTAACTTTGTCTGGATACGTAATGGGCGAATTTTTGTACGGAAAGATATTTATTCGAAGCCTATCTACATTCTTAATCAATATAGCTTAAAGTTAATGAAAATGACAAACGTAGCTATTTAAGAATTAAGTTTACTTCTGTCTTTATAAAAGTGTTTTTCGCGTTATTTGTATTCGTAATGCTTAATATTTATTATCAAAATGTCCGTGGAATGAGTCAAGAAAGAAGATCCTGCGAATGTTAAAAATTACCGTCCGATTTCAATATTATCATGTTTTTCAAAGATCTTTGAGTCTCTTATTTGTCCAGTTATTACTAACCACATTGACAAAATTATTTCACCAGAGTCAGCATGGTTTTAGAGCGGGTCGCAGCGTAGAAACAAACCTTGTCGAGTTTGTTTCTGATGTAACCCTGGCTCTTGACAAAAGATAATACAATGGTATACATGGCTCTTTTTTAAACTTGTTTTTTTACATCTTATTTATCCCGTAGATCGCAAATTATTGTTGTTAATGGTTATGAATCTTACCCTTACTATGCTGTCTCAGGAGTTCCTCAGGGTTCTCACTTTGCACCAGTTCTATTTTCACTGTTAATTAATGATATAACTGATCAAATCCTTCACTGTAAATACCTTATGATTGCCGATGAACTTAAAATTTATAAAATTATCACTTCAGATAAAGATGCTTCCCTTATTCAGGAGGATTTGGATAGAATTGACCATTTTTGCAACCTGAATCACATGAAGTTTAACATACAAAAATGTGGCCACATACGATTTTCAAGGAATAAGCAATACAGTCTCATTTAAGGAGAATTATTAGAAACCGTTAATGAGGTCCGCGATCTTGGCGTCATCATGGACAGTAAACTTAACTTCAGAAGTCATATCGATAACATCGTTACTAAATCATCACGGTTGCTAGGATTTCTTAAGAAAAGTACTAAAGGGTTTAATTTTTTTATTTATTTAAGGAAAAACAAACAATAGCACAATAAGAATTCGTAACAATAATTAAAATATTAAATTTTTAAAACAATTATGCTACCCAAAACGTTTTCCACAGATTACAATTTAAAGTATTTAAAAACTAGCTACTAAAAACTAACTAATAACTAAGATTTTTAAATCTATGTGATTATACATATAATAAAGAAAAAATAAATTTTAATTTGTGTGCGTATTAAGATTACTTTATTAAATATCTAATTATACAGTATTTAGTTTGGTTTATTTTAATAGATTTGTATATTGTAAAAAATGTACATATCTACTGAATTCAAATAAAAAATTACACAGTAATTTGCTGGTCCTTTAGGGCTGCTTGTATTTGCTTCCTAAATGCATTTTTACTTAGAAAATGAATGTCGATTGAATGGAACTCACTGTTGTATGTCTCAACTAAACGATGAAGTGGTGAACGCGAGCCAGCGTTGGATTCACAGAGGCTAGTAGCAAATAGACGTCGAGTGCGTATCTCACGTACATGAACTGTTCGAGGAACCAGGTAACACAGACTCCTTACTAAGTCCGGACAGTCAAAATGATTACGGCGCACATTGTAAAGAGTTATAACTTCCAGAAGTTTCAGTCTTGATTGTAAGGTCAGAAGATCATACTTTTTAAGAAGTAAGTGGTTTGTTATTTTCCGATAACATCTAAAATTCATAGCACGAAGGTATTTACGTTACACTAGCCCTAATCTTTCACTATATTTTATATAAAAAGGGTTCCAAATAGGTACTGCAAACTCTAACTGTGGCCTAATTATTGATTTATATAAATGTAAGAAAGTAGAAGGTCGGCGAAAATCCTTGGATGATCTCATAACAAAACCAAACATTTGGAAGGCCTTGTTTAAAATTTTTTCTATGTGAACATCCAGATGGAGCTTCGAATCTAGTAGAACTCCAAGATCGAGGAGAAAACTTACTTTACTAATTGGTGTATTGGCAAGACGATAGTCGAACTTAATAACATTTTTTTTTTTTGGTAATTGTTATAACATGACATTTTGGAAGACTACGGTAAAGCTTATTGGAAGAGCAGTAGTTAGAGAAACGATCTAGATCCTGCTGGAAGTTAAAACAATCGGCATTATCAGAAATAATTTTATAGACCTTTAAATCGTCCGCGTAGAGAAGAAAATTTGAATTTTGAAAACAGTCTTTTATGTCATTAATGTATAAAATGAATAATAAAGGGCCTAAAATGGAACCTTGTGGTACACCAGAGGTGACTTGAAAAGAGCCAGATTCAAAGCCATTAACAACTACCTTTTGTGTTCTGTTAGTTATGTAAGATATAAACCACCTTAAAAGGTCCCTCTGATTCCATTGTATGCAATTTTATTAAGTAGTAGTGTGTGGTCTAGTTTATCGAAGGCCTTCTGAAAATCTGTGTAAACCGCATCAATTTGCTTTCTATTATCGAGACTATCAAATAGTTGAGACGTAAAAATGAGGAGATTGCTAATGCAAGATCTATCTTTAACAAAGCCATGCTGTTCTTTTATTAGAACACTGTGAATAGCCGGATATAATTTATTATGTACCAGTCTCTCAAATAGCTTAGAAAAACCAGGTAGCATAGGTCGATAGGTCCCCACGTCATGCTTGGAACCACTCTTATGAACTGGTACGATATTTGCATGTTTCCACACTTCCGTAAAAATACCACAAGATAAACATTTATTATATAATATAAGTAGAGGATAACATAATGTATCACAAGTGTTCTTCAGAAAAATCGAAGGAATCCCATCTGGACCAGGACCCTTGGTTGAATCAAGTGATTTTAGTTCTTTATGAATTTCATCAAGAGACAGTTGCAGTTTGCATAAGAAGACATCGTGGTCAGCACTACTGGGTGGTGGTTCCCAAGAGTTACAGTCAAATGTTGAGGGCTCATATGCAGATTGAAAAAATGTAGCAAACAAGTTGCAAGTAGTAATAGGATCATTGGATGAAATTTGATTGTAATGAACCGTCGATGGGATTTTATTTGTAGTTTTACGGCTTGCAACATACGTCCAAAATGCCTTAGTATTGGTAGCAACACTGTCTTCAATTGAATTAATATATTTACTGTAGCAAATGTCAGCTACATTTTTTCCTATAACTCGAGAATACCTCATAGTCACATAAATTCCCATACTTCTTCCATTTAACCCAGGCTAGAGTCTTCTTTTTATAGGAATGTATGAGAGATTTGGAAAACCAATTGGGGAAATTAACATTTTTTGGTCGACATGTGGGTGTGTGATGTGCGATTTAATAATTTCATAAAGTTTTTCATAAAATGTAGTAACAGATTCAATAAGTGTTAAGTTATCCAGTAAGGCATTCCAATCCATGTCACTTATTATCAGAATTTATTTTGTTGTAGTTAGCTTCGTAATCATTTAGTTTTGTGGCGGCTTAGTAATCGTAAATTGCTGAGTTGCATTATTGACGAAGTATGTGGGAGCGGGCATCGGCTCGCTAGTCGCCTACATACCACCGCCCTGCCTCGACGCATACATAGTACGTAGTTAGCTATAACGAAGTATTGTGGAACTTGAATTAAAGACATTTGTTTCTTGGGAGTCCGATTCTTTATTTATCTCACCAACGACATAACACGCACAACACTGGTGACCTTTCGACGATTTTAAGATTCCGCGTTGCTATTCACAGAGCAACAGGGTAGGCGACTCAAAAAGCTTACGAGGCAGAGGCGTTTAGACCGCGTGGTGTAAAGTGAAACGTAACGTGCTTTAGCAAAGTAAAGCGACGCGTGTGTACCGTTTTCAAGATGAAAGAAAGCAGAAATCGCTACCGCCCATGGTTAAAACCACGCGCTGTGGTCGAGTAATTAAGCAACCGGTGCGATTTTTGCTCACATGACAATAATGTAGGTACACCGAATGTTGACAAGAATATTTTGTACATTTCACTTCGGCTATTTGACCAAATATACTTACTTGCAGTACAAATTAAAAACAGTTAGAATTCTAAAATGGGGAATTACCAAAATAAAGAAAACATAGCCATAGCGCAAGCCCAAGTAGTAGCAGGACAGCAGTTAGAAAACAAACTAAACTATTTCGGGATAATGTTAGTCATTATCGCCGCAATAATGGGCATATTACTATGTTACGCTATCAAGAGAGGTTGCGCGGGCCATGCGAGGGAATGGTTAAGAAAAGAAGTGCCGGGAATACTGGCAAGACAACCCGGTACAGGGGGAAACCCGGCACCGATGGCCACCGCCACGGGATACGTATAGCTAATCGACGTTGTGAAATGTGCAAGAAACAATAGTGAGTAAGAATAAGTTGATTGTCATACTTATATTGTAGTTTATTTTGTGAACGGCGTTACCATGACCAAAGCTGCCGACCCGCGAGGTGTTATTTAATTATTGCAGAGCGGAGGTCATGGCAACTACCCTTAATAATTATTGTATATTAACATGTATAATGTCAAGTCGGTTCAGAGCCCAGGCGAGGACTAGACCGCAAAAATTTTAGAAAATAAGGTGTATATAAGCTATATTTAGCGATAGGAATAAAACAATAGGCAGCATTCAACTGTTGGAATGCTGACAGGATAGAATGTTATCGTAAGCTACAATGTAACTTAGGAGACTTCTTAGCACGACAATAGTGATGTAAGCATGTACTTTACGTTAAGAATATTTTTTTTTTGTGTAAAAATTTTTGGAGAAAGGGGGGGTGTGATGTGGCGGCTTAGTAATCGTAAATTGCTGAGTTGCATTATTGACGAAGTATGTGGGAGCGGGCATCGGCTCGCTAGTCGCCTACATACCACCGCCCTGCCTCGACCCATACATAGTACGTAGTTAGCTATAACGAAGTATTGTGGAACTTGAATTAAAGGCATTTGTTTCTTGGGAGTCCGATTCTTTATTTATCTCACCAACGACATAACACGCACAACAGTTTGTTATTAGCAGTGCATATCGGAATATGTGTGTGGTGAGAGAAAGAAATGTGTACATAGAAGGCTGGGTGATAGGCGTCAACAGGTAAAACGCTGTTGACGATACATATTATATATCCCCCATATAATATGTATCGTCAACAGCGTTAGGGGGTATGTAAGTAGCACAGATTATATGATATTTATTGTTTTTCGCGGGGACTTTAACTATCACATGCTCGGGCAAGGTTAACGGGGGCAAAAATGAAATATTAGAGGAATTAAAGTCTTTATATATGGCTATGAGGACACCACCACCATCCTTTTTGTTGGTGAATGAACGATTACGATCGCATCTAAACACCAAATAGCGTTGATCAATAAATTTATTCTCAGATATGTCTAGCGTCAACCAGGTCTCGGTCAATACAATGACGTCAGCATGCGACATAATATTTAAGTATAAGGTATTAAGTTTTGTCCTGATTCCTCGACAGTTCTGATAGTATATTGATATTTTACTATCATTAGACATTATTAAAATCTGAGGGTACAACAAAATAAACCAAAGACAAATAAATATTCACTATGAAACTCATAAGTATACTTAAAACATGCGAGTCATAGACAGATGTGAAATCATACATAAATGCGAGGATACAATAACAGAAACCAAAAACAAAATAACAAACACCTTGAAACTTATAAATATACCTATAACTAACCAACGCTGTAAGTTCACACGGTACGTTCTGTGTCGATAATATTAAAAAGTAGACATAATCGACAGGGTAAATCATAGAAATCACAAGCAACAATATAAGGACAGCTTTCAGGACTTGATAGTAAGGACTAATTCTAACATCGTAAATTACATTTAATGAGGTTGAGATATGATTCTAAACAGTAAATTATAATCTTAAGCAAATTAAGCACACAATTGTTAGAAAAAAATATGACCAATAAACATATACAGAAAAATGTACAAGACTTACATTGCATATTTACCCTTAAGGTCACAGTACGCTAATATCATCTCGTGTTAGTATAAGTGTACGACAATGATGTTGAAAGAGCGGAGCCTTCTAATACAGGCATTGTTTGCCTAAATGGGGGCTCCAAACACATTAACATGTAATGTAATATCTAATAACACAATAAACTATTTTGTATTTTGTATTTGTATTTGTATATAGCCAGATATGATTGATATATGGTAAAGATCCTACAAAGATAAGCAAATAAATATTGTAAACAGTTTAGTGTACTCATATGCGAAATAATTACCCAGCTGTGGGCAAAAAAATATGACAAACAAACATTCAAACAGATGTTATTTATACACGGGTACATTATGTAATAAAGTGATCGTTTGATAATAAATAACAATAGCGTAATAGGACGAATGATGAATGAATTTAAGCTAGTAAGAACTAAAATTGTCCTTTATAACTCCTTAGTTCGGAGCCACCTAGAATTTGCCAGCGTGGTATGGAACCCCCACTATGCTGTACACTCACAGAGAGTCGAAAGCATCGAGAGGGCCTTTAAAAAACACCTAGCATATACTTTCAGTAAAATATCTCCCCGGGTGTCCATATGAACAACGCCTTCAATCGTATGAAATGAATAGTTAGCGCGACCGTCGACTAATGCAGGATCTCATGTTTTTGTACAAATTAGTAACTAATAAATTAGACTGCAGTAAGTTAGTTGAGCGTATCGGACTAAAAGTACCTCACAATTTTCCTAGATATCCTATGACCTACCTATTCAATACTCAAAGATCTAACTCAAATATTGGTGTAAACTCGCCACTCAATAGACTCTGTAGAGAGATGAATTCTTTTATTGAATCCTCCCCTGATGTCGACATTTACCATCATTCCATAAAAATCTTTAAATCCCAATTAGGTACTGGATTCTCGAAAATCGTAACATAATGTTTTGTTATGTTAGCATTAATTAATGATTCCTTTGGTTTTTTTTTTACCTTATTATACTACTTCTTTCTTTATTTTTTACAATGTTATAATAATTTTATTTTTATTCATAGTTCTGATCTCATTTTTATCTATTCTAACACTAATAATCATATCCTAAGTTTTTTTTTTAATTGTAATAAGTTAAATTACACCATACGTTTTTCTTTTCTTTGTATTGTTTCGTAAGCTACATAATCTCTTAGATGTAGGGTCTACTATTGTATTTCATTTCATCTCTCTTAAGCTAACACTTATTTTTGTGAACGCTGGTTAACCTGTAATTGGCGACTGTGTAAGTCCAAGACTGTAAAACATACGTATACCTAAATGCTATACACAGTAGCTGTTGGTGAACCTATACTAATAAATAAATGATTAATAACTGAATTTCGAGGCAAAATGTAAAATATTTCGAGCTCGCTTCGCTCGCTCTTGCAACCGATTTTCGCTTGGATCTTTACATTGCCGATTATAAGTCGACCAAGTAACACCAATAGGTCGAAACATAATAACCTGTTTAAGGCATAGTGTCAAAAAATTTTCGAGCTCGCTTCGATTGCTCTTGGAGTCTTCTTTATGTTTTTAAAATTGTCTTTCCTAGGTCGACTAAGTAACATCTATTTAATTTCTCTGAAGTGGAGAGCAAATTTTTTTTTTTTAGTTATAACTATTCAAAATTAGTAACTTCTATTAAATCAAGTAATTTTTTTCCTACTGTTTTGTTTATTGTAAAAAGGAGCGATTGTTATTTTTATTTTTTTGGAATTTGTTTTATTATTATGAACTATCTAATCCATATTAATCTAATTTTAATTTATTTTTTCTACACAATGTGTTTTGTTCAGAAATAAATAACATAAGACATTACTGTATCATTTCCTGGGGTGGCGCATCAGAAACTATCCTGCTTCCCCTTGAAAGGGCTTTTTTTTTTTTGGATGGGAAATCATCAAATGACTTCTCCCGCTCTGGGTGGAGCAGGAGGGAGTGTCAGACTTTTACTGACTAAAACTCATCCATGTTCCTTCATCGCCCTTTGTGTTCCAGGGCCACGGTATCTCTTTCGAACAGTCCCGCAACCCCGGCGGGCATCAGTCCTTGCGGACCCCTTCCTTTTTGCCGACTCTCTATGAGGCGCGCGTGGAACACGAACGCGCCGTCGACAAGGCCTGTCGTCATGAGACGGACGGACGGCGAGCTAGCCCATAGCCCACCGTCCACAGGCCCGCGCCTACGGTGGCCGGGGGCGACGTGGTGGCCCCCGACGCCCGGGGCGTCTCCCGCGGCGGCCGGGACGCTGTGAGGTTCTCTCCCTCTCACGTTCCGCCACCTCCTTCTCTAGCGTTACTGCTTCGCAGAAGGAGGTGACGGCGTCCCATTCCGTCTCACTCCGGACCATGGCTTGCACCAGGGCCGAACGCGAGAGGTCGCCGCCGCCAATCGCCGCTTCGAGGACACCGCAGTGCTACACCCACGCGGGGCACACCACCTTGTGCTCCACCGGGTCCTCCAGTCGATCCTCGCAGTGGAAACACCCGGGCGTTTCCTCCCGCCCGATTCGGTGCAGGAACTTCCCGAAACAACCGTGTCCGGTGAGGACCTGCGTCAGGCGGCCCTTGAAAGGGCTCAAAGAGCAATTTTAAAGGTAGCCAATTTCCTTCTCTTTTACTTTCCCTCACATAGAGAGGAGGCTTGTGTCCCAGCAGTGGGAACATTAATAGGCTGATGATGATGATGATGATTACTTTCCCGCAGATCAGCTCTATAAATCCTGCAACGTCCAATGCTAATAAGAGATGGAAAGATATAGTATGCTTTTCTAATGTAACCTCCAAACATGTATTTGTGGAAAGATTCTTTTAATTTATAGGCCTTTTCCGTACAATAGATTAAATAGAAAACTAGGTATATAAATATAAGTTATACTATTTTAGCTGTAAAAAGTCTATTATTACTTTTTTACAACCCTTATCCTATGCACAGACAGAAGATTTACTTGTACTTGTTGTTTGCAAGTAAACTGCTGACATTTCTTTGTTTATTTTCTATACAGTAAGTTGCCACTTTATTAATTTATTTTTCTTTCAATGTTAATTTATCTAGGTTAAGTAGGTATTTATGCACATCCTAGCCTGAAACACAGGTTCCACCTAGTTCGGGCAATAAGCAACAGTGCTCTATTTTATTCGTTAAGTTATTTAAATGTAAATGTGCCCCGTTTTATAAATAAACGATTTATTATTATTATTGTTACATCGTACCCGTAAATTAACGGAGACTGCAGGCGGAGTATTCAAAAAAAGCCATTTTACTTATAATGAATTTAATTTAAAGCTAAATTACATGAATTAACTATGGCTAGAGGCTATGACTACGTTCGAGGTTGGAACCGAAGTGACCGTTTTTGATGCCCTGGAAATGGTGGCGTGACCGTTGTTACGTTGCGCGAAGTCAGCATCTCGTGGTCCATCCCCGTGTCCGTCCGAGGCTGTTGCAATTTGTTGTAAGGTGTAATTGAGGTTAACGCATCGTCAGCCCTTTGTACCGTGGTATAACAAGTCAGCATCTCGTGGTCCATCCTCGTGTCCGTGGCTGATGAAATGCGTTGCTAGGTGTAAATGAGGTTAGCGCATCGTCGGCGGTGCCCCTGTGGTACCGTGGTATAACACCGACGTAGGTAGTTTCCACCATCGATAAATTGCAAATCTATTTAGTCCGTCAGTTAGAGTATTGGAAAATAATGGACACGTATTTTTTATTCTTATAAATCAATGAATATTGACAAAGATAAAACGCATCAAAACTCGAGAGTGGGGGCTCGTGACGTCACAACGCACTAAAAATTATAGCACGGCGTGACGTATTGAGAATTTTAAAAGCGTCGTATCTTCGTCAATTTTGGTTTACGTAACAAAAGAAAAAATACGTGTAAAATATTTTTTGATAATCTAACTGATGTACTAGATTTTTTCAGGACTGTTGTAATTGTAATCTGAAGAATCTAAATACTGTAGAAATAGCGAAATAAAAAGATTATTCCATGTTGTAACGATGGTTGTAATTGAAACTTCAAAATTACTAGTTCATAATTTAAACTTGAATATATTTTTCTCTCCATTACAAAAGACAATAAAACCTAACAAAAAGTTTCACAACTAGTAGGTTTTACAACATCCGCCCTTAATGGAAATAAAAAGATAAGTAGTAATGCTAAACACAATAGAAAAGAACAACATTACTACCAGACTAAACAGAAATACACACATCAAAAGTATCTAGGGATCAACATATATTTTTGCAATAACTTTTCTCCTGATTGATATTAATTAAAATTTTCTTTAAGGATTCATCAAATAAAGTGTTTTCGTTTGTCACAGTAACGATAAACCAAGTCACCTTTGCATTAATAAAGAAATTTGCCATTTTCCTAATAAAGGGATTTTTGACATTTGAACCACTAACATTAAAGTTCGAAAAAAAGACTGAAATAACAGTTTTCTTTAAAATTTTATTGGGTAACTTAAACAATTAATAATCCGTGTTTCTACCGCGAACACTAACAACACAAGAACATCGGTTTGGCATACTCAAAATGAGTTCATCCAAATCACGCTGTGGAATGGCCGCCCATGTTCGTTGCAACAACAAAAAAAGGTCTTCTTGCGACTGGATACCCTCCATATTCGGCAGAGCTCTTCTCTGTAGCATATCCCATGCATGCTCAATCGGGTTCAAGTCTGGCGACTGAGCAGGCCAGGGCAGGACATTGATGTTAGCTGCGGCGAGAGTCTGTCTTACAACTCTTGCGGTGTGCGGTCGTGCATTATCATGCATTAACTGAAATAAGGGACCGATTTGCACTTGTAGAGGAACGATGACGTCTGATACAATCGTCTCAGCATAAATTTGAGCGTTGAGGTTGCCTCTGATCCAAATCAACTCAGTTCTTCCGCCGATCCAAATACCCGCCCATACCATGATGGTTCCACCACTATAAGGATGGACTTCCTGGCAGGATTTTAATCGCTGTTGGCGTCCAGGGGTTCTCCAGTGTCGTATACGTCTTGTATCCGGTCTCATACCAAAACGAGACTCATCAGAAAAGCACACGAAACGCCATTGTTCTTCTGCCCAATTTCTGTGTTCAAGAGCCCATTGATATCGAATCCTACGATTGTGCATTGCTATAGGTGGTACCCGTAGCGGTCTTCGGGAATGAAGGTTCACTTCATGCAAGCGGTTTCTGACTGTTTGGTCGCTAATTAAGTTCCCTGAAGAGTGATGAAGCCTCACGGCTAACATCATGGCGGTTATTGTTGGAGCTCTTCGAGTTAAGATTTGAATGTATCGGTCTTGTCTCCGTGTGGTGCAGCGATACCGTCCTCCATGGCGCTCAGCCACGGTACCAGTGCTTCGGTAACGTGTCCAAAGTCGACTGATAACACTCTGACTTGTATTCAGAGCTAAAGCTACAGTACGTTGCCGGGAACCAGCTTCTATCATTCCCACGGCTCTGAGCATTTCTTCCCTGCTTAAATGACGTCGCCGCTCCATAATAACGTTGGTTTTAATCAGTAGTAGGGAAACAGTAGCACTAATAATGTCTTCAATGCGTTGTATGTTTTTATAGGGAAAATATTGACAGCTTATTTTCATCTTTTACTCGAATTTGATTGAGAGTTCCTGATTCAAATTATGAAATGCACCAAAAAGGATCCATATAAATTTATAAAATCATAAATTTATTACAAAGCCACATCTCAATCTCAAGAAATCCGCATAAAAATGCTTGATCCCTAGACATTTTTGATGTGTGTATGTGTGGGGGCGTGTGTCGGGAAACTCTCCAATGACTAAGGCCTTTTAGGTTACGAAATATATTTCGAAGATTCACAAATTACAGATAAAAATTATATAATTGATTTCTTGTGAATTAGGTTTAACATATCAGTGTCCGTTCCCACCGAAGTTAGGTAAAGAAAAGGCGATGACAATAGTCGGTGACGTCTGAAGCGCGGTGTCGTAATACGAACGGTCGCTGTGTCGGTACGATGTGCTTAGCTTGCAGGTTGGCATTTACGATGCCATCACCATTCGCCATCGCCATCTCCCCTGCCAGATGAGCAACTATTTGGTGACCTTGACGCCAAAAGTTGCGGCTCTTCTTTCAAATTCTGTCAGCTCGGTATTAGCTGTTTCAGTTATAATTTTACTTTCGCAGCTCGACGGCGGCGGTAACGAATGAAATACCAAATGCTCAGTGCGCCTGCACCGAATAGTATGAATGAATAAAATGGAATTGTGGTATGGTACATTCCAATCGTGTCTAATGATTCAACAGATATTTCGTCTTGCATGGTAATTTGATAAGAATTTAAGCATTCAGGATTATATAAAACTATTGGAATTTTAGTAAATTTAGTTTCTAATGTATGCGTAGCAAGGTCGATTTTTGCATTCCATTTTTTTAATTGTTCACAACCTATCAACCCATCGAAGAAATTATGAAATTTATATAGGTATAATTTTATCGGCATAAAATCTTCAAATTCATCGAAACAGGGCACAGTTAGTGAGTAGTAATTTTGGGTAGTCACGTGGGTATTTGTGACCAAAAAGGGGTCATGGACAAGAGGGATATGCGGGTAAAATTTTTCGTACGCTTCCGGGCTTATAAATGACTTATTTGCACCTGTATCGATTAAAAGTTTTATTGGTGGATTATTTATTTGAATATAAGGTAAATGGCGTTTACCATGCAAATTTAATTCTATTTGAGGGTATTGTCCTCCGAGGTTGGGTAAAAATTTTAACTTTGAAGGTTCTGTCCATCTTCAAAAAGAAGATTTTCAACATCAAGGTCGGTCAAAAAAATGTTAGGGTTACTTGTATCTGTATTCGGAACATCAGTGTTCTGGATATCGTAATCATAGTAGCAATAATTTTCGTTAAACGATTCGTTGAAGTTCGCTTCTTTAATCTGAGGAACATTATTCACATTCAGGGCCAAACTACGTCTGCCATTATAGTTCGTAGGTGGCAGAGTACGCGCAACGGGGTAACTAATGCCACTCATATGTTTTGGATAATTATTCTGAGGTGCTTGGCGTAGTGGGATTCGAAAGCCAGTTGACATGTTGATAGGGGGGCCTCCGAACATTTGTTGAGTCTTTGTAGGTTTCGGGTAGGGTTGTCTGAACTGATCTGGTCGTGCAGGTTGCGGGTAATATTGTGGTGGATATTGAGATCCAAACGGCTGGATTTGAGGTCTCGGGTAGGTTTGAAATGTTGGATTTTGATTTGCTGGCTTAACCGAACGAAAATTAGGGTGTGACCAAGAAGTAAAAGGATTAACCTGCTCATTTTGTGGTTTTTCTTTTGCTGGTACTGATTTATTTCGTTTTTGGAGATATAATATATTTAATTCGTCTTGAGCGTATTCAAGAGTTGAAGGTCTCATGCATCTTATCCTCGATCCTAGTGGTTCTTCTAAACCTTTCAAAAAGCTCTGTAAAGCTAGTTTTTTATAGAGAGTTCGTTTGGATTCTATGGTAGTTTTTATAGATTCATGTAATTCGATGAACTTTTTCGTAAAAAACTTGTATCGAATCGGTTCCTTGAACTAAAAGAGAGAGATCAGTATACAACGACGATTCATCTCTGTGATCCGAAAATGTATTAATTAAGGTTGACCTTATACCATTCCAGTCACTTGGAATTCCGTTAGTTGCCAAAGTACGTGCAGCATTACCAGTAATCTTGTTTAAAATTCCATTGATCAGAGATAAGTTCGAAAGCTGACGTCCAGGTTCTGGACTGACATAAGTGAGCACTAATTGATCGCACAAGTTCAAAAACCTAGTTAAAACATTTGGATTTCCGTCAAATTCCGGAACTAGTCTAAGTGATCTATAAATCTTATCTGATAAATCTATTTGATTCATGTCGAGTGTAGAACTACTACTCGATTCCGTCATGTTTTCTAAATTTTCTATTATATCTTCTAAATTACGAAAGGCGTCACTGCGCGTGATGCGGAGTTGATTGCGCCTACTAAAACTAAGATCCCTATTACTACGTGGGTGAAAATTTTTGGAAAATTACAGTACCACCCTGCGTTAGAAATATAGCAACCAATAATAGGACTTATGTACTTACATGAGTAGCATTGCTTGCGAGCGTTGTTTCATCGATTTTTGGATGTCCCAATCTGCGTAGCAACAGCTTCCTTGACAGGCCTCCGATAGGTTCTTCGTCCAGACAGTTGATGCGGCGTTTTCCTGATTTTGAGGTATTTCACATCAACACACCTTAAGTCTGTAACGAGCACCGGCTGCGCCAAATATGTGTGGGGGCGTGTGTCGGGAAACTCTCCAATGACTAAGTCCTTTTACGTTACGAAATATATTTCGAAGATTCACAAATTACAGATGAAAATTATATAATTGATTTCTTATGAATTAGGTTAACATATCAGTGTCCGTTCCCACCGAAGTTAGGTAAAGAAAAGGCGATGACAATAGTCGGTGACGTCTGAAGCGCGGTGTCGTAATACGAACGGTTGCTGTGTCGGTACGATGTGCTTAGCTTGCAGGTTGGCATCGTAACAAGTACTTGTTGTGTGCAAGTAAACTGCTGACATTTGTTTGTTTATTTTCTATACAGTAAGTTGCCACTTTATTAATTTATTTTTCTTTCAATGTTAATTTATTTATGTTAAGTAGGTATTTATGCACATCCTAGCCTGAAACACAGGTTCCACCTAGTTCGGGCAATAAGCAACAGTGCTCTATTTTATTTGTTAAGATATTTAAATGTAAATGTGCCCCGTTTTATAAATAAACGATTTATTATTATTATTGTTACATCGTACCCGTAAATTAACGGAGACTGCAGGCGGAGTATTCAAAAAATGCCATTTTACTTATAATGAATTTGATTTAAAGCAAAATTACATGAATTAACTATGGCTAGAGGCTATGACTACGTTCGAGGTTGGAACCGAAGTGACCGTTTTTGATGCCCTGGAAATCGTGGCGTGACCGTTGTTACGTTGCGCGAAGTCAGCATCTCGTGGTTCATCCTCGTGTCCGTCCGAGGCTGTTGCAATTTGTTGTAAGGTGTAATTGAGGTTAACGCATCGTCAGCCCTTTGTACCGTGGTATAACAAGTCAGCATCTCGTGGTCCATCCTCGTGTCCGTGGCTGATGAAATGCGTTGCTAGGTGTAAATGAGGTTAGCGCATCGTTGGCGGTGCCCCTGTGGTACCGTGGTATAACACCTACGTAGGTAGTTTCCACCATCAATAAATTGCAAATCTATTTAGTCCGTCAGTTAGAGTATTGGAAAATAATGGACACGTATTTTTTGTTTTTATCTTTGTCAATGAATTTGACAAAGATAAAATGCATCAAAACTCGAGAGTGGGGGCTCGTGACGTCACAACGCACTAAAAATTATAGCACGGCGTGACGTCTTGAGAATTTTAAAAGCGTCGTATCTTCGTCAATTTTGGTTTACCAAAAGAAAAAATACGTGTAAAATATTTTTTGATAATCTAACTGATGGACTAGATTTTTTCAGGACTGTTGTAATTGTAATCTGAAGAATCTAAATACTGTAGAAATAGCGAAATAAAAAGATTATTCCATGTTGTAACGATGGTTGTAATTGAAACTTCAAAATTACTAGTTCACACCGTTGTACCACGGGTCATAATCATAAATATCAGAAAAAAGAGTTGAACCATGGGTAAATTTACTTCTCCGTAGTACAACCAGTTGGACATCGCAGTTGTACCACGGGTCGGGAGTGCATAATTGAAACTTGAATATATTTTTCTCTCCATTACAAAAGACAATAAAACCTAACAATAAGTTTCACAACTAGTAGGTTTTACAACATTCGCCCTTAATGGAAATAAAAAGATAAGTAGTAATGCTAAACACAATAGAAAAGAACAACATTGCTACCAGACTAAACAGAAATACAAAACATAAACCGACGAAAAATAAATAAATAGAAAATTATTCTACCTATTTATCACTAAACCCATATTAACAACACACCTAAGATGAGCGATGCGCCTTAAGGTTGAACCACTTAACATATTTTCCATATAAATTTCGGGGGGCTATTACTCCACTGTTTGACATGGTACATCTAAAGTTAAAGATGATATCGTTTTGTCTCATTATTAGTTGTGTCTGTGCGGAAACAGAATAGTAAAATAAAAAGCCATTCAAAAGTTACGAGCTACCAAAGATTTGTTTTTATTGCCAATTTTAACGCAACTTTGGGCGTAAATTAGTAATAAAAGAAGTGTCAAATTTCCAAAACAAAGTCCGTACCGACACAGCACAATTATCGAAGAATTCAAAACATTTTATTTCCCATACAATTATCGAGATATCGTCGATATTTTTAATCGCGATACATTCGATATTTGACGTTTATTTTAGAGTATCGAATTCGTATCAATTTCGTTTTTTTTTTGTGATTTTGATTTGAATTGTTATGTTTATTTTATATCTTATAACTCTGTTTAATTGTTCCAAAGTTGATTTAAAGAATAAAATAATACTGTTTACTTCATGTCTATTCTTTTTCATGTATATTTTGAATGCTTTGAGAATATGTATGAATAATCTTACGGAAACTGAAGATATATCGATATTTTTCACGCGATAGTTACACAACGATTTTTTTTTAAATGTCGATACGATAAATATCGATATATTTTTTTCATTTGCCCATTCCTTGACAAATTGTCAATCTATCATGTCAGCAGGCATGACAGCTTTCAAAGTATTACCATTGAGAAGAGAGGCAAAGGAATCGTCATTCAGCCTTAAAATGTAAAATGAAATATGGAGTAAACTCATAAAATTATGAAATATGTTTATAGTTTTGCTCTATTCTTTAAAATACTTAAAAATAGACCTTAAATATATATATTTTAACCCCTTAAAACTCTCAGTCGAGATTGATCGATTTTGATTTAAAGAATATGTTCCAAGCCCTAATTCGTCTACGAAACAGCGACGGAAGGATACAGCCTAGAGTTCGTCGACGACCACAACCACGCTAGTGAATACAGTTTTATTCAAAGCTACACGCTCTATCGATCTCAAGGCTGTCACGACGACGAGCTCGTCGCAGCTTACAGCCATGAAATTGTCTTTTAGAGAATAGCACTCGGCCCATTGTCGGTCACCACCTCGCTTGGAACACCATGTCTTGCAAATTGGTCCTTCAGAGCCGCACTGTGTCATGTATGAAAATATTAAATTGTCTCGACTTTTTTTCTGCACTTAGGAATAAGCTAATACTATCTACAAAAAATGTATCAGATTTATCTGATTAGTATTTCCAGAGAAATAAATTAAATTCTGTTAGAGGCGGCCATCATTGGTAAGCAACGGATTTTTATTTATTTTCCTTAGCCTACTCAATTAAAAAGTAAAACTGTAGATAATCTGTACCCTGTCTGACATCCATCCATCATAACTTGTCAATTTGTCATAACATAACATAGCCTCACTTTTCACGTCTTGCTTCGTGTGTTTGTTTGCGATTTTATGGATATATCTTTACGACGACCCTCACGCTTTGAATACTGGATTAGATTTCGACTGCCTTCACGACGACCCCCACGCCTTAGACACTGGATTAGATTTCTACTGCCTTTACGAAGACCCTTTGGAAATCGGATAATAATCTCGAAAGTCTTTAACGACAACCTCACCATTGGGGAATAGTGATCAGGAAATCGCTGCCGTAAACTATAATTATGGATACTGCCTGTTATGTTCGTGCGAACTCGATAAATTGCAAACAAACACGAAGCAAGAGGTGAAAAGTGAGGTTTTATGTTATGACAAATTGACAAGTTATGATAGATATCAGACAGGGTACAGATTATCTACAGTTTTACTTTTTAATTGAGTAGGCTAATGAAATTAAATAAAAATCCGTTGCTTACCGTCGATGGCCGCCTCTAACAGAATTTAATTTATTTCTCTGGAAATACTAATCAGATAAATCTGATACATTTTTTTTGTAGATAGTATTAGCTTATTCATAAGAGCAGAAAAAAAATCGAGACAATTTAATATTTTCATACATGACCCATTACTGCCTTGCTCCCTATACTCTTTGATGGACTAACCTCTATAAAGTTAGAAAAGTAGTCTACCAAAAGCACAAAATATTTATTCCCATATTGAAATAAGTCGGATCCTACTTTAGCCCAGGGCCTATCCGGTATATGATGAGGAATCAAGGGCTCACGCATGGGCACGCCACGATAGTGGCGATAAGCCCCCTCTTTGAGGAGTGGCTTGAGAGACGCCACGGCGTCCTCACCTTCCGCCTGACGCAGGTCCTCACCGGACACGGTGTTTTCGGGAGGTTCCTGCACCGAATCGGGCGGGAGGAAACGCCCGGGTGTTTCCACTGCGAGGATCGACCGGAGGACACGGTGGAGCACACTGTGGAGGTGTGCACCGCGTGGGTGGAGCACCGCCGTGTCCTCGAAGCGGCGATTGGCTGCGGCGACCTCTCGCGTCCGGCCCTGGTGCAAGCCATGGTCCGGAGCGAGACAGAATGGGACACCGTCACCTCCTTCTGCAAAGCAGTAAGCAGGCTCCGCCCAGAGCGGGAGGAGTCATTTGATGATTTGCAATCCGAAAAAAAAAATGCGGCTCACGCGTGGGCCGTGATTGCCGCTGCGAACAAGCTGCACATCGCCTTACAGAATTTTCTATGTCACGTGACATTCCTGGCCAAAACATCACCTTGCAACCATTGCGCTTGCACCTGTCTATCCCCATGTGCCCATCGAGTACAAGCGATATCATCTCAGGCCGCAGACTGCGCGGGATATAAACTAAATTATCCTTGAACATTATTCCATCCATATATTCAAAATGTTGGCTGTATGACCACTGTGCCCGTACACTTTCGTGTACTTCGTGTTTATTTAAAGGAGTTAAAAAATTCAATAAAACTAAAGATAAGAAGGAAAAGCTTAACACCACCCATTTTGGTCTACAATCCCCTCCACAACCAGTTTTTGTCTCGGAAACATTGACATATAGGGCTCAACGGATATATTTTTTAGCAAGACAGTTTCAAAAGGGAAATGGATACGATTTTTGTTGGACTTCTCACGGGATAATATATCTCCGTAAATCTGTAGAATTTGCCCAAATCCGCATAAACACTGAGAGTGACTTGGAAAAACTGAGAAATGCCTCATGACTATTTTTTTATTGTATTAGTAAAAACTCGATCATACTGTTAATTTTGCATGTGTACCTACTTAATATTTTTAAAACTACCTTACTTGTCTATAATAATTACTTGTGTCAGAATAATCTGGCTTGCATGTTAAAACCGCATAGAAAACCATTTGTACTTTTTTCATACACACACATAATCACACTAAATTACACAATATTTTACACAAACAACACACACTTGTACTTGCCGGAAACTTTACTTCGTTGTTTCTTCCATTCCACAGCTTTAAAAAAATTAGATCTAGTTACTTTGACATATATTTACTATTATTGAAAATTCGATAATCGGATTGACTTAGCAAAAAATATTGATAATTTGACTGTCTCAAAGGCTCTATCTTGTGATCTAGACAATTGTTATGAAATATTAACAGCAACAAAGAATGGGTTCACCATCTTGACACAGAACATCCGCAGCATAAGTTGCAATTTTTTGGGTTTGGAGGCAATGTTACAAAGTCTAAAGGTTCAATGCGACGTGCTTGTGCTTACAGAGTGCTGGCTTCAAAATGTTAGCTCTGTACCTGTAATAACAGGTTACCGATCAGTGGCTACTATGAGAAACCTTAAACAAAACGATGGTGTTGTCGTATATTACAGAGAACAACTAACGTTTGTTGTGGAAGAGCCTAACTTCGACGAGGGTAACTGTGTTGTGCTTAAAAAAGATGATAACTTAGCCATTGTTTCTTTATATCGATCTCCTTCATACAAAAATATAGACACTTTTCTGGATTCACTGAATAATACTTTGACAGATATAAAATCGTTTAATAACATAATTGTAATTGGTGACATGAATATCGCAATCAACGCTAATAAAATTGAGCTTCAGGGAGAAAAATATCTAACTTTGGCTGCTTCTCATGGTCTCTTGCCGGCACACACTGAGGTCACTCGTGATGCAAGTGGCACATGTATTGATGACATTCTACTTAAAACCAAAAATTCATGTACAACTCTTGTACCACAAACTAATCTAACAGATCACCATCCAGTTCTTATACACATGGATCTAAAGCAACCACGTCGTTACACCCCTTCAACTATAAAAAAGATAAATGCAGACAACCTAAATAGAGACATCCTTAGTATTGATCTAGACCCAGTATTTCAAGCACAAGACCCAGAAATTGCTTTAAATTACCTTGTAACTAACATACAATCAGCGTTACAAAAGAACACGAACATAATAACTCAACCAAGACGTAAAAAAATTATAAAACCTTGGATCACGCCGGGCTTACTGAGATGCATAAAACATCGGGATAGGTTACATCAAAAATGCAAAAAGTCGCCGAGTAACGAGACCTTAAAAGTTACATATACACGTTACAGAAATTTTTGTAACCAACTCCTAAAAAAATTAAAAAGAGCTTACGATAAAACTCAAGTTGAAATGGCTAGAAACGACCCAAAAAAATTATGGAATGTGATAAAGAGCGTCACTAATACTAAAAAAGATAACAGTTCTCCAACCGAGTTATTAAGAGTCTGTTCCTCTCCCCAATTGACCGTAAATGAAATGAATGAGTACTTCATAGGCGTAGGACGGTCACTGGCTGAAAATATTATAAATTTACACAGTTGCGACGATGACAAGCACATGGTTGGTAATCCAGAAAGTAAATCCCCCTTACACTCTTTCTATTTAAGAAAAACTACAGAGGAAGAGGTAGCTCGTCACATAAATAACCTTGGGACTGAATGTTCGGTTGGCTGGGACAACGTCTCTAACAAACTATTAAAGCAATTTAAAGGCTTCATTGTCCCGCCACTAACATTTATTTTTAACCTATGTCTTGAGACGGGCACCTTTCCTCAAGCTCTTAAAAAATCTGTTGTCCGTCCGGTAGACAAAGGTGGTGATAAAAAAAGGTTCAGCAATTATAGACCCATATCAATCCTGCCATCTTTGTCCAAAATTCTAGAAAAGATTATTAACACGAGACTTGTCAACTATCTCGAGAGGAACACCTTCTCTCAGAAAATCAATTTGGTTTTCGCGCGGGCAAATCAACTGATCAGGCGGTACTCAAACTTACAACTCATATTAGCACAAAATTAGATAAGGGACAGAAGTGTCTATCGGTCTTTTTAGACCTCGCAAAAGCCTTCGACACTATTTCCGTTCCGATTCTAATACAAAAGCTAGAAAACCTTGGTGTACGTGGTACACAGCTTAAGCTTTTTGAAGGTTACCTGTCCGAGCGTTACCAGTGTGTACGAGTCGATAACTATTGCAGCAATGAACTCCCTGTATCATTTGGAATTCCACAGGGCAGTATTTTAGGACCTACCTTGTTTCTCGTATACATTAATGGCCTCACAAACTTAAGTATACCAAATTGTGAAGTGATTTCCTACGCTGATGACACCGCTCTACTATTCTCTGCTGATACTTGGAATGAGGTCTTTCATGCTGCACAAAATGGTTTTGATGTAGTACAAAACTGGCTGTTTGAAAATGTTTTGACTTTAAACACTGAGAAAACCAAATATATAACTTTTTCTATTCGAAACAACGTGAATATTGACGCTTCACTTCAAATAATTCCTCATAAATGTGTCAGTAGAAATAGCTGCAGTTGTGAACCGCTGGAAGGCGTGAAGACTATAAAATACCTTGGTATTACAGTGGATAGTCATCTCAGTTTTAAGCAACACATAAAATTGCTATCATCCAGGGTTCGCAAACTCATTTACATATTTAAAAACCTAAGACACATAACAGATGCAAGTCTCTTAAAACAAATTTACTATGCAATGTGTCAATCTATCATCTCTTACTGTATCTCCTCATGGGGGGGCGCCCCAAAAACTACTTTAAAGAGTTTAGAAATCGCACAACGTGCCATTCTAAAAATATCTACTTTTAAGCCTAAACTGTTTTCAACAAGAGAACTGTATCAGTACTGTCAAGTGACAACCGTAAGACAAATGTTCGTAGAAACAATCCTCCTTAGGCAACACTGCTCTCTAGTATACGATCCTAGTAAAATAAACAAGCGTAGAAAACATGAAGTGTGCTCCCGGTCGTTCAAACCCAAAACAGCATTCATTAAAAGATTATTTACTTTTATTGCCCCCCTCGTGTACAATAAAATAAACAAAATTTTAAACATCTATCCACTGAATAAATTGCATTGTAAGAAGAAAATTCATCACTATCTCCTTAGTCTTTCTTATGAGGAAACTGAAGAACTCTTAAAAATTCAAAATTAGTAGACGCTTTACAAACATTATTTTTGTTTTTCGGTACTACACGCACAAATAAACACTACACAAACACACACACAGATACACACACACACACACACACGCAGATACACAAACACACCCTTAAACATATGCGGTACTTATTTCTTTCATTAGGTTTTAAGCTAATTCCAATTTTATTTATTTGTTTAGATTATTATTAATTCCAATTTTACTTATTTATATAAATTATTGTTTTTATTGAATGTTTTGTGAGTTAGAATAGAATTTAATTTTTGAAATTATTATCCTAAGTCGATGAAACCTGTATGTCTAGTTTGGCTTAATCATTGTAGTGAAGTCTGTTAGGGGATGGCGCTGTTTGCCGAGATACAGGATCCGTCCTAGTTCGGCAACAGAGGATTCCATATTAAAAAGTTGTAAACTAAGCCTATCAAGTCAAATAATATGTAATTGTTTAAATTTTTGTGGTGAAATAAAAATATTATTATTATTTGCTGGCCATCCATTATGAATTTACTTGATTATTAATTGACACTCATTATCTTTAGCTATTTCATGACGAATCATACTCATTTTAGTATCGCTGAACCTTACATTCTGGACTAAAAAACACGATTGCTCGCTTATCTTATCGCTCTTCGGAAATGTTTTCTTTAATATTATCGACCAAAGCCGCACGTGATAACGCATCAGCGACAAACATATATTTACCCCGCTTATACACTACAGTGAAATCATAACCTTGTGTTCGTAACATCATGCGCTGCAAACGCGCTGGAATTGAATCTAATGGTTTTTTAAACAATGCTTCCAAGGGTTTATAATCGGTTTCCACTGTGATATTATTTCGCCCGAAAACATACTGATGAAAACTTTCCAGGGCATACACGATTGCTAATAGCTCTTTTTCAATTTGAGCGTAACGACACTGCGTTTCAGTCAAAGTCACCGATGCTAACTTGACTGGCCGGCCGCTCTGCAGTAATACCGCACCTAATGCGCGCGAACTTGCGTCTACTGATAAGAGAACCGGTTCACGCGGCAAATAAAGCGCCAATACAGGTGCTTCGCACACTAAATCTTTTAGACGTCATACAATCGACTCATGCACTTCGTCCCACAGCCATTCTGAATCTTTTTTTCAGCAATGAACGCAGTGGTGAAGCGATTTCAGAATTGTCTGGAACGAATTTAGACAGATAATTGATCATACCTAGGAACCGCTCTAAAGACTGTCAAAACTCAAACTCAAACTCAAAGCATTTATTTCAATTAGACCATTATGGCACTTTTGAAAGTCAAAAACACAAAAAAAAACAAAACAAAGCTACAGTCCCAGACACAAGACATAATAACTTGAGAAAGTACTGTAGTTGCCCATTCCCTAGCGTAGATCTCTATGGAGAAGAACGGGCAAGAAACTCCATGGACACTCTTTTAAATAAAAATATTGTTACAAAATCTTGGTTACATCATTCATGTTGAGATTATAGATATATGTGAGAACGATGTAGGAAGACGTGCACATTATGAGCGTCCAGAGTAAAACATTAGATCAACAAATTAAAAATAAAGTAATTAAAATGAACCGTGGCAGCTAAGAGATGACCAGTCCCAACTGACAGCGCCCGATCACGAACAAGACTCGTGTATCGGCGCCATTCAACTCAACCATATTGAAGGGAACTAAATGACCCGACACACCCGCCACCATCAGCGAGACATTTGAGTGAGCATGACTTTCTCTCAGCCACCAAGGCATATTCAAGTCAATGAAAGATAACTAAATGCAAATGGTAGCTTAAAAATACATGGTCCTCACATGTGCTATGCAATTATACAATACTAGGAGATGGAATCTATACAAAGCAAAGATACTTTTACAATCTTCTGCAGCTAGCACAATAATTTGCCCAATTAGTTTTCCCCTATGGTTGTGGAGCAGGACCAGCATTGTCTATTGCCAAAGCTCAGCATCTGCTGTATGGCCTTTAGTTTATTTTTATCTATGCTCATACCTTCAGCTTCAGCGCTAAACGTATGCCCTAAATAGGTTACTTCCTGAACACAAAATTCGCACTTTTCCTTGTTGAATTTAGCCGTTGGAATTTAATCGAGCCCGGTCGAGCAATAGCTTGAGTCTCGCGTCATGATTAGCTTTGCTAGAGGCCCAAACAATAACGTAGTCGACGAAAGAGTCTACACCCTGTAAGTCTTCCACAATTTGACGAATTTTTGAGTGGATTACCTCTACAGCACAATGGGTAATACTATACCATAAGGTAAACCTAAAAACTGGTATCCACCAAACGGTGTTCCGAATGTACATAGATTTGCGCTTTCGTCATCAATCTGCACCATCCAAAACCCAGACCTAGCGTCTAACTTACAAAGTGTCGGGCTCCTTGCAACTTAGTAGCAATTTCGGTGACCGTTGGTAACGGCTAATACGCGCGCTGCACGGCGCGGTTTAGCAGCCGTGGATCTAAACACACACTTATAGTGCCATCCTTTTTAGCCGCTACTACTATCGCGTTTACGCACGGTGTTGGATGTGTCACCTTTCTTATTACACCCAAACGCTCCATGCGATTCAACTCGACCAATAATTTGTCTTGCATACCTATAGGTATTTTACGAACTGGACAGATTGACGGCTGAGCATCACGACAAGTTACAAACCTATATTTACCCGGCAACTTTCCTAAACCCCGGAAGAGATCATCATATCTCTGAATATTTAAAGTAAATATTCGCTTAACCTTAACTATACCGAGTTCCTCACACGCATATTTACCCAGTAAACTGTAACAATCTTAGTTAGAAATGACAAAACGTAGCTTACATATTTCACCTTTATAAATCCAATCAATGATAAAGGAACCAGCTATTGATATAAATAATTGCCACAGAAATATTAAGCCTTTGTATTATCACAACTTAAGCTTTGAACTTGAAAACCTAATATTTTATACGTCTTCATGGATATTACATTTAAGTCTGACCCTGTATCTAAGTTAAAATTCTCTTTTTCACCATTAGCATGTACCTAATATAACTATAACGTTTCATACCACACAAGTAACACTCGATTCCGTAATCACTCTTACTTCTCTCTTCCTCTGTTTTCTACTCCTAACTTCAGTCCATTCCTCATTTTCTCTCACTCTTTTGAGCTTTCTCGAACTGTCTTTCGACGTCTCATTATCCTCCATCTCAAATAATTGTTGTAAGTCTTCTGCATGTGTATTTTTTTCGTCGTCCATTATAACAGTGTTGATTAATTCTTCATTATGATTCTCGTCCGTATTCATTACGCGTAAAGTGTAGATTCGCGTAAGCGATAAGCGATGGTTCGGCCGAGCGGCCGACCCAGGTAGGTGCACAATTTTGAGGAGTGGCTGGAGAGACGCCACGGCGTCCTCACCTTCCGCCTGACGCATGTCCTCACCGGACACGGTGTTTTCGGGAGGTTCCTGCACCAATTCGGGCGGGAGGAAACGCCCGGGTGTTTCCATTGCGAGGATCGACCGGAGGAGACGGTGGAGCACACGGTGGAGGTGTGCCCCGCGTGGGCGGAGCACCGCCGTGTCCTCGAAGCGGCGATTGGCGGCGGCGACCTCTCGCGTCCGGCCCCGGTGCAAGCCATGGTCCGGAGCGAGACGGAATGGGACGCCGTCACCTCCTTCTGCGAAGCAGTAATTCTAGAGAAGGAGGTGGCGGAACGTGAGAGGGAGAGAACCTCACAGCGTCCACCACGGGGGCCACCACGTGGCTCCCGGCCACCGTAGGCGCGGACCTGTGGACGGTGGGCTATGGGCCAGTTTGCCGTCCGTCCGTCTCATGACGACAGGCTGTGTCGACGGCGCGTTCGTGTTCCACGCGCGCCTCAAAGAGAGTCAGCAATAGCAAGGACCGATGCCTGCCGGGGTTGCGGGACTGTTCGAAAGAGATACCGTGACCCCGGAACACAAAGGACGATGAAGGAACATGGATGGGTTTTAGTCAGTAAAAGTCTGACACTCCCTCCTGCTCCGCCCAGAGCGGGAGAAGTCATTTGATGATTTCCCATCCGAAAAAAAAAAGAAAAAAAAAGTTAGGTGCACAATAGATAACGATGTACTTAGATAATTACCGCAAAAACACGTCTAAGCAACACCGTACGCGCTTCGACTGATACTCGTATTATTTTGTGAAAATAATAAAAAATAATAAATAGTGAGAGGAGTTTCTTCGTCCATTCTTCTCC
This sequence comes from Xestia sexstrigata, assembly GCA_941918905.2. Taxonomy (NCBI): domain Eukaryota; kingdom Metazoa; phylum Arthropoda; class Insecta; order Lepidoptera; family Noctuidae; genus Xestia; species Xestia sexstrigata. Next base: position 470,801 of record OW799204.2, read on the forward strand.
TCAACCATAATAATTTGTGATGGATGACTCAACTCTAGAAAGTTAAGTTTCTGAACTTAGATGGTTTAATAGAAATAAACGTTTGTAGTTTGAGTCAAGTGCTGTGTGTGATTTCAACTACCTACCTACTTATCTACCAACAATGAAGAATCGTATCGCACGGCGATGTGATGCGATGGCTAGAGAATGAAAGACAATGGCGGCGGATGGCGCCAATATTTGGGGAGAGTGTTCCTTTAAGCTTTCCCTGCCGTGATATATATTATTAGGTATATTGTCATTGTTGTAATGTACCTACTATGAGCTCGGACGAAATTTCACCACCAATACGACTCTTTTTGCTTGCAGCATTTTGCCGCTATTGAAGCGCTTATTTAAGTTCAACCAATAGCATCGCAGCATCTGATCCCTTGTTTTTGTTAATGAAAAAATAATAATATATAAGACCAATAATAGGTAGTTCTTCTTTTTCTTCGTGTCGATGATTCGTGAAGGGTGGTAAACAGATGTGGAGATCGTGTGCACGGGATTTTGTTTTAAAAATGAGCTGATTTTGTCCGAGTTCATGGTACATAAGTGAAGATTAGATACGCTGCGCTAGGAGTACAATGTCTAAACTGTATTTATGTATCGTAACATAGTATACAAGTTCGGTAATTAGTTGGAAAACATTTTTTTGTTAGATACAATTTTACAAGATATTCGGTTTAAATAGTTATGGTATTTAGAATAACCATAGAAACTTTATGAAAACTATAAAAAAAGAACTTTGTGGTTTGACAAGTGACATCGTGGTGACACGGGTGAAACTGAAATACACTGGGATAATTTAAACACCTAGCTTTGTAGGCATGCAAAAAAAAACAGTTAAATAACCTACTGCAAACATCAATTTCGCATCATCCATCCTTGCGTAAATTTAGTTATGACTTCAACAAGTACGATAAAAAATAAACTATAACCAAACCACGGCGAGCAGGCAGCTCGGAGCGCGGCGCTGACTGCGGCCGAGCTCGAGCATGCGCTGCGCCGGGCGCGGGCAGCGGAGGCATGGAACCCGCGGCGCAGTTCCCGCTATTGCGACTGGGCACGCTGCTGGCGCGCCAGCTCAGCAAGCCCGTCGCCGACAAGATCAAGGTGCTACGCTTGATGGGTGACATGAGTGCTGCTCCGAGCTGTCTAGTGACGTGTGCGTGTTCCGCAGAACGCGGCCGTGACCCGGCCGTGGTTCCGGCGCTGGGTGTGTGCGGGCACGGGCCGCTTGTTCCACGGGCTGCAGCTGCGCCTGCGCCTGTGGACGCTGGCGGTGCGCCAGCCGCGCACCCTGCCACCCATCTCCGAGAAGGACGCGCTGCAGTCCGGCGCCGACATCCTCGGTACCCGCCGCACAGACACACACACACGCACTCCCACATACACACACACACACCTCACATCACACCTTTCTCTTTATTTTCGAAAACATAACGAGCGAATCTGCTCGACCGGTCGCCCGACGACCTCGCACACACACGTCATGTTAGGTGCATTAAATATATTTAAGTAATATTAGGTCCTTACTTAGGACATTAGCGTTTTGTCTAACTTTATTTCAAAAGGCTTGCGTATTTGTATTTCCAATCTAGTGATTCATTATTTTGTTTTCGCGTCATTTCGTTTTTCTTTGACATTGATTTGTTCACAATATGGAAAACCCTGGAGGCTAGAATCATGAAGAACGCGAAGACGTAGTACTAGTGAGAACAAAAAACTCCCATTCGTTATTAAGTAGAACTGTGTAATAGAACAGGTAACCTTCCATGATCTTTGTATGCAGCCTGGCCGGCCTAACTTCTGCCATTTCATTTTATTTTAAAAATAGCGGCCACTCATAAAATCTAAATAAATCGATAGCTGGCATCAATACAAACAAGTTTTGTGTAAGACAAAGTGTTCTAAAGTGTCACGATTTCGAGATTATAAACTATCAAAGGCACTACCCATTCAGTGATGGCATCTTCAGCACTACTTTGATTTGATTAGTCACGCATAAAACCTGTATCAATCGGTAGCTGGCATCAATACAAACAAGTTTTGTTTAATCTAATCACTGTTTAAGACATTCAATACTACTTTGATTTTATTAGCCACGCATAAAACCTGTAGGTATTAATCAATAGCTATTACAAACAAGTATTGTTTTAGACAACATTCTAAAGCGCCACGTTTTCGAAATTTAATCTATCAAAGTGGTACTGGTGACGCCATCAAAGAATAGACTTAAAACTAAAATAAACGTACGAATTGCCACTAAAACGTTGTCTTTCGATCATCCGGCATCGTATAAGCCTTATCGATATTTTCTGCGTCGAGATTCCGTATTCTACTCTGGTTCCCAACCTTTCTTGGACCAGGGACCACTTTGGTGTTATTTGTTAGCAGGGGCCATAACTTCTTAGGATACCGACAGGATTATATCTAGGGGTAATGCAAAAATTGGAAAATGTGATGAGAACCCTTAGAAAGAAAAGATACACGAGCGATTGAAGCGAGCTCAAAAAATTTAGCAATAGTTAATTAGTAGATTTTTGCAGAAACGCTTAAGAATTTAGCAAGAGCGAGCGCAGCAAGCACCTCGCCTCTGATAGGTTGAGTTGAGCTTGCAAGTTAAAAACCTTTTTCACCCGTGGTCCCTATATACTGTAAAATTCCGTGGTCCCTTCTCGTATTCCCTGGAGCTGGACCACGAAGGTTTTATGACGCGTGCTCGCTTCGCTCGCATATTAATAACACTCTTTGACTTCTGTCCCCGAAGTGCCGGGCCTATGACCCGGTGCCCATGCCGCCCATAAAGGTTTTAAAAAAAATTACACCCACTTTCTGTCACAAAATGTAATTATATTTATGTAAAAACATGACTTAAAAGTGTAAAATAAAAAAAATAATTCGAAAAATTAAAAAACCCGACTGCGTAAAAAAATAACTAATATCTTTAAGTAAAAACTGAAAAGAATAAAACAAGTTCAGGAGACAGGACATATTGACTACAACAGTCGGGATCCATATTGGATGTAATGATTTTAGTCTAGATTATTTAATGGGCCCCGACTAGTAATTCGGCAGTATATACATATTTCTTGAAGGAACCACGGGCAAAAAAATACTCGTGGTCCAGGAACTAACGGACGGGGACCACGGGCGAAAACCTGTTAAAAAGTTCGAATAACATTTAACCTTTCGCGGACCATGTGCAAAGCTCTGGCGAACCACCGGTGGTCCGCGGACCATAGGTTGGGAACCATTGGCCAAGATCAACCCCCAAATCAAGGCCTACTAGCGGTAAGGGAAATAATTATTAAAACCTCCGACCTATTATAAGCCATTTTGGTTTCCGTGAATAAAATGAACTACTGGAAGAAATGGAGCAATGCATCGTCTCTTATCATGTATGTCGCTGAAGACTTGGACGTATATTACTGACTACTGGCATGGAAGTCTAATACTCTAGGGGCTGGCACGTCGTCCACACGATCAAAAGATCGCTGTGGCTCGGGCACACAGGCTAGGCGGCGCCCTTTATTCGCATAATATTAGATTCTCAAAATAGCAGATTCTCAAAATATTAGATTCGCAAAATATTACATTCTCAAAATAGCCGAGTAGGTACAATCAAGCACTCAAAACAATTGTTAGTCCAGTTGACCGAACTAGTGCAACTTTTCAGTAGCAGTAGTTATGAAAACATTTACAAATAATCCTTTATGGGCGGCATGGGCCGTAGGCTGACGAAGGAGGCCGGCGGAGGCCCGGCACTTCGGGGACAGAAGTCAAAGAGTGTTATTTTATGCGAGCGAAGCGAGCGCGGGTTTACGAACCCTTATCTTTGACGAAACTACTAGTCCGAGTGGGCAAATTTTGAAAATGACATCTTAATTTGTAGACATAGGTTGTACAGGGGTGTTCCAAATAAATATTAAATAGCGAGTCCATCCATGCCTTGCGTTGAAGCGTACAAATTAAATCCATGCTTATAATCAATTTCAATGAAAATTCAATATAATAACAAAAGAGTACACAATGCCAGAATAATATAAATATAAAATGGATTAAAATAAAAAAATAAAAAGATTACATGTCACTTAAATAAACGGGTATTACAATGTGATTTTAAAGTCAAGGGTTTACTAATATAATAAATCGGATGTAGCAGGTCTAGTATCTTATTTAAATAATCGTTAATTGTATAATAACATTTTTCGACTAGAAATTCTTTTAAGCATTTTTTAACAGATCTTTATTATAATAATAATAATAAAACTTTATTTCAGATACACAATCCATAAAGCATATTAAAAAAAAATAGTCAGCGCACAAATATTAAGAAAAAAAAACAAAGTAAAAATAATAAAATAAATCAATTAATAGCATATACATACACTGAAAATGAAGATACATATCAATTTAAAATTCAATGTCAATATTACTTATTAGCATGTCAATGAATCAATTAAAATTAGGAAATTGTACAATCAAACACAGTACATTACAAATAAATTAAATAATATAACAGGTCAGTATTGTCCAGTAGATAAACACAATTATTTTGAAAGTGGCAGAGGTTTTGCTATTTTTGCAAAGATCTATATTAAAATCTCTATACAGTATGACCTTAAAATTATGTCTTAGACAAATTTCTTTTAACATCATGTCCAAATTTATCCACATTACATTATACATTTTTTATTCTTAATATTACAAACCGAACTGTTGCTACTAAAGAGTATCGGATCGGTAGTTCGGTGCTATATTTCAATCAAACTACTGCTACTGAAAATTTGCACTAGTTCTTTCAACCGGACTAACAATCGTTTTGAGTGCTTGATTGTACTTCGGCTATTTTGAGAATATAATATTTAGCGAATGTAATATTTTGAGAATCTGCTGTTTTGAGAATCTAATATTTTGCGAATAAAGGGGCGGCGCGATCATAATTATAATACAGTCAGACGAGGTAAAGTCGTCTTTTTAAAGTTCGCATTGGAGGATGTACGAGTATAAGTACATCGACGCGTTGGGAGGACGTGGAATTAACATCAACAGAGAGTATATCTCACACTTGAGATTGGCAGATGACATCAGCATACTGGCTGAATGCTGCAGCCTATACCTTGCAGTAGATGGATGACCTAGTTAATTCTTCAATACCAATGGTGTCCGATTGAACTCAAACCCCAGGCCATGTTCAACGAACACGTCAACTCGAGCAAAATTGTTATCAATGGCGGCCGTTTCGAGGTCTTTAGAAAACTCAGCAAATTTGTATGAACAACTTTGAGAGGAAGGCTAACAGAACAAATTAGTAAACGGTACACCGACACACAATACACAGGTACACAGAAACAACAACAACAACAACATCAGCCCATAACGTCCACTGCTGGACATAAGCCTCTTCCATGATGGGAGGAATTTGACATAATCTCCACGCTTGGCAGGCGTATTGGAGATCGCAGTGATGAAAGACTAACAGAAAACGCTGCTGCCCATTCTCTGGTCTACGGAGGCGCAAGATGTTCTGCCTCAGACATTAGTCGCCTTATACGACACCCGTGAGTGTAATGGGTTGGTTCTATTCTACTCTGCCGGATACCACCTGGCTAAGGCTAAGGTACACAGAGTGTGAACGTAATCCATAAATTATAGACCGCTCAGCGATATGAAGATTCTAGGTATAGCCCGTTCCATAGTACACTGAGTAGAGAAAGCTTTCCAATAAAAATATACAAAGCAATATTACTCAATCAATGACTGACTAAATCGCTTGTAATAGCCTGCTTACACCTACCGAGTAGAGTGGCGAGACAGTGCCCGCGGCCGAGCACTCGGTATTTGTAAACACATAGCCGAATGCTCGACCGAGCGCTCGGCCTAGCGATAGGCCGAGACAGTCACTCAGGCCCCATCCTATTTACTAGGCCGAGTACCCACCCACCCGCTTCTCAAAGTCAAAGTCAAAGTCAAAGTCAAAATTGTTTATTGCTAATCCATAATATACAATTACAACAGGTGGTAAATAAAAACATAGAATTAATTATGGACCCTGTCGGGCACAGCAAATTTTGTAAATCTGTAGAGAGGAAGACCGCTTTTTTACTTTTCAGTTTAAAATATTTCACATCCTATTAAGTATTTCATAATCCTATACATTTACTTATTTTATTAATGTTATACTATCCATTATTATCAATCCATTAATTTCTTATATATTTAATTGTATTTAAAATTGCTTAAATGTTTAGTCGCTTGAAAAATGATCATTATTTATAGCATCGTAAAATCAATATCAATTTAACACACACAATTCACATTATGTTTGTAATAACGACAGTAAAAATAATTATAATAATAACAAATGATATCAATAAAAACTTAAAAAAACATATTCATCATACAATGTAACACATAAATATTAACAACATAATTATTATTTCTCATCAAAACCAAAAATCACATAAAAATAAAAAAAATAAAAAGTTAAAAAGTACAATAAAATTATTCGATGTCAACTTACTTATGTCAAGATTAAATATTAAAATTAAATTATATAGTTAAATGTCGTAATATAAATAAATAAATAATAAATAGTCCACTAGTCATTTAAATATGTATAAATTGTATTTGTCATTTTGCTAAGTAAATTTAATTATTCGTAGTTAAATATTATTATTGAATTTATCCGTTAGATATTCATGGACTGTGTAATAGCTTTTTTAATTAAGTATTTCTTTAATTCACTTAAAAATATACTGGTTTTATTTTGGTTTCTTAAGTCTTCTGGTAATTTGTTGTATATTTTTATTGACATGGAATATGGACTAGATGAGTGTGATTTAAGGCGGGAAGGAGGCAAAATTAATATGTTTTTATGGCGTAACGAATAATTCGTTTGTATGTCACCCCGTGTGTTGTAAGCATCTGGGTATTTGCGGACTAGTTTACATAGTTCTAAAATGTAAATACTAACTAAGGTGAGAATCTTGCGTTTCTGGAAGTAAGGCTTGCAACTATCTGTTGGTTCTATATTAGTAATAATACGTATTAGCTTTTTTTGGAGGGTAAATAAGGACGGAGCATCTGTGCTATTTCCCCATAAGATGATGCCTTAATTGAACCAGGCGTGGGCATAAGCGTAGTATGTGGCTAGTGCGGTTTGTAGATTTGTTGTCTTTTTAATTTCGCGGAGAGCATATGAAAACTTTGAAATTTTAGATTTTACTGTCCGTATATGTGTTTTCCAGTTTATATGTGTGTCTATTGTTAGGCCTAGCAGAGTGAAATTATTAACTGTTTCTATTTTTTGTTGATTAAAGGTAAGGTTTATATTTATTTCTATTTTCTGCCAAGGGTAGAACGCTATTAATTTGGACTTGGTAAAATTTATTTCGAGGTTATGGTCGCTCATCCAGTTTATAACTTTCTCAAGAATAGTTGTAAGTTGTTCATTTAAATTATCAATAGTTTGGCATGAGGTCAGGATTGAGATATCATCCGCAAAAAGTACACATGGCCCGTCTATGGTTTAGGGCAGGTCGTTAATATATGAGGAAAAGGAGGCAGCCAATAACACTTCCCTGGGGAATTGATGCATGTATTGATTCAACACCAGATCTTATGAGCTGTACTTCCTTTGTTTTTTTATTATAATATTCAATCTCCACTAATTGCTCTCGATCTTTTAAAAATGAAGCGAACCAGTCATGGGCTTTCCCGCGTATTCCTATTCCTTTTAACTTATGTAATAGTATTTTAAATTGCACTTTGTCGTAGGCCTTTGTCATATCGAGTATATCCCTATTGCATATCGTTATTCTCCGCGCTGTCTCGCTCGCTCACTCGGTGAATCTAAACACCGGCATTTCGGTCACTCGGCTACTATTCGCCACTCGGTCAGTACACGTCATTTTTGCCGCGATTTTTGCTATTATGTATTTCAGTTGGAGTTCAAAACTCTCGCCACTCTACTCGGTAGGTGTAATCAGGCTATAACGGCCCGTACGTTAAGCACATAAAATACAATTACATATGAAATTGGCGTTTTGTTGTTTTTTCCATAATAAAACGCCAATTCCCAAATTCTCAAGTAATTGTACGTACTTGACCACTAACCGTGTTTGTTGACAGGTGAGATAGCAGTGTTCGCCCTGGGAGGGGTTATTTTAATTTTTGAAATGAACAGACAAGCGGTAAAACAAGAGGATAAGGTACTTTTATTATAAACTCTAGGATTCTTGCTAACCAATAACATTTAGGAGGTGGGGGGATGCGGGCAAAGGGTTCTTCAGCAAATATAATTATTTAGCACTAAAACTTGAAAGCTGAGTACGTGGGGCGTGATGATACAACGCCGGCTTACGTTTTATTTCCCGCGTCATTTGCTTCATGTTCATCAACGCCCGCTTGGCGTATGTTGACTTGTAATATGATCTATCCCATCTAAAACATAATCATCACCATTCTCCTACTAATATCCCAATTTATTTACCAAAAGCATAATATGTACACACGTGGAAGTCTCGCAACGCATCTTGCTAATACATCTTGACAAGTTTCAACAAAATCAACTTGCTAATTTCTTGAATAATGTTTATGAACTGTAACAAAGGTCATCATCATTTTAGCCGAAAGACGTCCACTGCTGGACATTGATAGGCCTCCCCCAAGTGTCGCCACATTGACCGGCCATCCAGTGGATTCCCGCAACCTTCACCAGGTCATCGGTCCACCTAGTGGGAGGTCTTCCAACGCAACGTCTTCCGGTTTGCGATCGCCACTCTGGACCTATTCGGCCCCTTCGGCCATCCGTTCTGCAAGCAATGTGCCCTGCCGCCCTGCCCACTGACGAAGACTCTACAAGGCAGAGTCGATGCTAGCGACATCTATGTCGACGTTGACCTTTGAGCTACACGGGGTTCTCAGTAAGATGATTCAAAAGCCTGAGCATTGGCTTTTGAATCATCTTACTGAGAACTCAAATAATACATCATTTATAAAAGAAAAAACCTCAATTTTTCATAACAGTTCGATCTGATTGTTATTATTGTCATCAGCGTTCCCAAAAACCCTGAAAACGATACCCGATGACGACATTTTGAGAATTTTCACATCCGTCATCTTGGATTTTAGGTTTCCGTAGTCCTGTCTGTCTGTCCGAGGTTCTGCTAAGAAACCGTTAGTACTAGAAAGCTGTAATTTTGTAGGGGTGTGTATATAAATTACGCCGACAAAGTGGTAAAATAAAATTTTGGAAAATATTTTTCTTTAGGGTAGCTCCCCTAAGCTGGTCCTCATTCGGAAGCCGGGGCGCCCTGCGGACTCTCCGTCCGCATACCGGCCCATAGTGTTGCTCGACGAGGTGCCACACCATGCCCTGGAGCTGCATTAGGGAGGCACTCCGGTATCACCGGGTGCCGACCTACCTTCGTCGTGTGGTCGGGGACTACCTGACGGATAGAGCCGTCATCTACCCCGGTCGCAGCAGAGAATGGAACCGGCGAGAGATGTCGTGCGGTGTTCCGCAGGGATCGGTCCTAGGGCCGTCCTTGTGGAACATCGGTTACGACTGGGTGCTGCGCGCCGACCTCCCTAGCGGCGTCAGCGTGGTTTGCTATGCAGACGACATGCTGGTGCTGGCACAGGGGGGGTCGCACGAGGCGGTGGCCGAAATCATGACATGCGGGGTTGCGATAGTCGTTGAGAGGATCCGGCAACTGGGCCTCGAGGTGGCATTGCACAAGTCCGAGGCCATGTGCTTTCATGGGCCTCGGAATGCGCCACCTCCGGGATCCTTACTCACGGTAGGAGGGGTATCCATCGGTGTCGAGTCGACTTTGAAGTACCTAGGACTCGTCCTCGACAGCCGGTGGAACTGGAGCACTTCCGACGTTTGGCCCCCAAACTAGAACGGACTGGGGCTGCCTTCAGGCGGCTCCTGCCCAACCTGGGGGGGCCGAACGCCTCCTGCCAGAGGCTCTACGCGGGTGTCGTTTGTTCCAGTAGGGCGTCCCCCCCTCCTAAAGCTAAACTGCAGCTTGAAAATTCTTGGAAAATTCAAAATGATAGTGCATTTCATGAACTTTAAGGGAAAACTATAGCGGTTAAGATAACTTTATTAGTTTAGCAGTAATAGTCGTTAACTTGGGTGTTGGATAATTTGTCAATCAACAAAAGTCCTCATCAATGGAAGAATTAAATACAACACAAAAAACTACAAAACAAACCGAATGGCAAAATGTCACCCGTCACAAAAGGAACAACAGGAGCCCCGAAAAAACTCAGAGAAAACAAGCGAAAACAGACTATTGGCTAGGACCTACAACAGATGGGCCTGTTGCTACTCAAAACAGGTTTGAAGGCCTTGAAAATGAAGTGATCATTCTTGAAGAGAGTCCAAGTTCCAAATAGTAATCTGAAATGCAAAATTAAATGGACTTTCAAAACATAGCCTAAAACTGAAAACCTATTTAACTAATCAAAACATAGATTTATTGCAAATCTCAGAGACTCATTTCACCTCAAAAAGCTTCTTTAGTATACCAAACTACAATATCTGTTATACAAACCACCCATCAGGTAAAATGTCGGTGAACTTAGCAGATCATTTCCCAGCAGAGCATAAAAAAATGTAAGTTCTATTTGCATGCAGAATAGTTCTAGAGTTCCTGATACTTTTCAGAAATAATTTTGCCCTTTTTCAGAAAAAAAAAGTCAAACGAAAATATGATCTGCTAACTTCCGTTATCAGATCATTTATTCCAAAACTAAAATTTTGAAAGTGTTTTAGACGCACTAAGATGAGCTCTATAGTTCCTAATACATTTTTGATATAGTTCTATGACTATATAAAGACTATATAAGACTAGACAAACACAGTAACTTAAAACCAGAAAAAAGACGATATTATACATACAAATGGCAATAATTACATAAAACATGGATTCTCATAGATTTTTCTAGGCAATATCTGTAGTCTAGACGTAGAAGTAACAATTAAAATCTTAAATTAAAAAAAAAATATACTATCTGCAAAAATTTTGACAGTTCCAGCCGAAATTTGCTCAATTAGCACCATTTTGTATTGGAAACGGTGGAACAGCAGTACTGGTCAAGCGCAGCTTAAAACATTATGAATCCAACAAATACAATACAGAACACCTACAGGCTACTACAGTCATTCTTGAAGACAGCTTAAAACCTCTCACAGTGTCTGCAATATATTGCCCGCCAAAACATCAAATCAAGAATGAACAATTCACGGATTTCTTCTCAACTCTGGGAAATAACTTTAGAGCAGGTGGAAATTTCAATTCTAAACACACGTCCTGGGGTTCACGATTGATAACAACTAGACGCCGTGAACTCTACAGGACTATTGAGTAATTCAAGTTGAATATAATATCTACAGGAGAACCAACATATTGACCCACTGATAGAAACAAGATACTGGACCTGATTGACTTTGCTGTCGCTCTTAGTGTAAGCACAGACAGGATCAAGGTGACTTCCAATACGGATCTCTCATCTGACCATTCTCCAAGACTCATCGAGCTATCGGACATTCCTACCCAAAAGGAGGAAAATTGCGCCTTACACAATTGAAAAACTTACTGGGACTCATACAGACAGGAACTGGAAAATACACTTCCTACAAACATCCTGCTTAACTCAGAGGAAGACATAACAGATGCAGTTGAACTCTTTACTGGTTGCATTCAGTCTGCCGCATGGATTGCAACTCCTGCGGAACGGTCTCGTCAGTGTAAGGCTGTCCCTCAAAAATTTAAAGATCTTATACAGCACAAAAGAAATCTTAGAAAGCAGTGGCAGACACACCGATGTCCACAGTCTAAAAACAAACTAAACAACTTCACCAAACACCTGAAAAGAGTACTATACAAAAACAAAGACGACGAAACTCATAAGTATCTAATCAATCTATCACCGACAGCAGCTACTAACTATTAAGGAAGCCGCCCCCAACATAGTTGGGAAAAGGCTAGGCAAATGATCATGGAGTAGCTGCTCCATCATCAGCTACTAACTATTCCCTATGGAAATGTTCTATCGAGGACACTCCCGCCTGACCACCACTAAGCTATTTTTTGCTTGCACTTACAACATAGAAACGCTCTCTAGCCCCGCCCCGTTGACATAGTATGGAAATAATGAATGAAAAAATACCTATCGGCCGAGCGTACTGACGACGCACGCCAAACGAGAGTTTTTGCTATTTTGCGCGCGCGCGCGTGTAAGTTTTTACACTTAATAGTCGTGAGGTTCAAAATGAAGAAGAAAAAATCATACATGACACTTTTAACACAACACATCAACTCGATCCACTCATTAAGCCATTCACTGTCGGTGAAGTAAGATACATGATTCACAAGAAACTAAACCCAAAAAAGGACCAGGTTACGATCTCATTACAGATAAATGCATTAAAGAACTACCGGATAATGCTATATCGGGTTTAACTCAGCTGTATAATGCTATGCTGAGAAGATGTTACTTCCCACCATAGTAGAAGGTGGCCTCAATTAAAATGATTCCTAAGCCTGGTAAACCTCAAGAAGAAGTAACCTCATATAGACATATAAGTCTTCTACCTGTACTTTCAAACTGTTTGAGGAACTGTTTTTACAAAGAAGAGGAAATAAATATAATACCAGAACATCAATTTGGGTTCCGCGCAAAACACTCCAAAGTAGAGCAAGTACACAAACTAGGTTGAAAAAATACAGAACACTTTTGAAGCTAAGCGGTACTGCTCAGCTGTATTCCTAGACGTAACTCAGGCATTTGACAGAGTATGGCATGAGGGCCTCATATATAAGGTAAAGACTCAATTACCGTCCAATTATTACACCCTATTAAAATCATACTTAGCAGACAGGCAATTCCTAGTAAAGCAGGGAAGTGAAGTAAGTGACTTAAACCCTATATTGTCAGGGATACCACAAGGAAGTGTACTTGGTCCTATCCTGTACCTGTTATTTACAGCAGACCTATCAGTATCGAGCAGGACGACCACGACAATGGCGACCAAGAAGACCTAAGACTTGTCGAACAATGGACAAAATTATGGCGTATTCAAATAAACAGTATTCCGATCGGTGATAAAACGCTATCAAACCTTCGTTTTGAAGACGAAATTGTGCTTTTTGCATCTGAAGCAGCTCAACTGCAACAAATGCTCCAAGACCTGAGCACTGCAAGCCTTGAGGTTGGACTGACGATGAATCAGTCAAAGACTAAAGTCATGACCAATGCAGTTAAAAATAGGGTCGAGGTTCGAGGTAGGCAGGAAATACACTATGTCGACGAATGGTACTCCCTTATTTTCTCCTCAATTTTTTTGTCCGAAAATCATTATCCATAACACGTGTGCTATAAACTTCAGTTACCTACCATAATTTTCAAAACCCCGAAATATTGTTTAACATAATTATCATTGTGTTATGTTATGTATTGTGTTATATAATGTTTATTATTCCGAATGTTCATTTAAGAAAAAAAAAAAATTCGTCTTAAAAATTTGCAAAAAATTAGGTTTTAGTGACAGAAACGAATCACTGTAAATCCGACTCCACGCAGTCTTGTCTGCCCTACCCCTAGAGTGTAATTTAAAATCGCGTAGGCGCGGAGGGGCGAGGTGGCCCGCGAGTTGAAGAGCAGGTGGTTTTAACACTCGCCGCTGCGGCTGAGGCAAGCCGGCCAGCAAGCCGAAGCTGCGGTGGTGAGCGTTAAACACATCTGCGACGATAAACTCGCGTGGGACTGCCGGAGCCCCGCAGCACCGGGCATATTATATTTAGGGATTTAAAGTTTAGGGCATGTGATATTATGTAATATTAAGTTCGGGTAAGTTATCGTTCGGACAAATGATGGTTAGGACAAAAAAAGTTATGGCACTTTAAATTATGAATAAAATAGTTAGGTAATACAATAGAGAACCTCGAAGAATACATCTACCTTGGCCAGCTAGTTTTCTTCAGCAACAGACAGGACAAGGAGATCGACCGTCGCGTCGAAAATGCCTGGAGAAGCTACTGGTCCACGAAGGCGCTTATGAAGGGCGACCTTCCTATCTCACTCAAGCGTAAGCTTGTCGACATGTGTATCCTGCCTATCCTAACCTATGGCACCCAGACTTGGTGTTTGACGGAGGCTCAGAAGTCCAAACTCAAGGTTTGCCAAAGAGCGATGGAGCGGCATAGCATTTTAAATATTAAAATCACCGATCGAATACGCAACACCATAATACGCTCCAAGACAGGCATCGCCGATGTCGGCGATAAGTCTGCGAGGTTAAAATGGGACTGGGCGGGTCGCATTTCCAGAATGGGTCAGGACAATGAGCCAGAATCGTCACACAGTGGGTGCCTGAAGATGGTCGTCGTCACCGAAGAAACGCTGGCGTGACGATTTGGACTCATTCCTGACTGATTGGCCTGAGGAGGCAAAACACCGGGAGAGTTGGAAAGGAATGGGAGAGGCCTTTGCCCAGCAGAGGGACAGAATAGGCTAACTAAAAAAAAAAAAACAAACATCAAAATCTGCACACGTAACATTTACGCTTCGTCGGGGAGTTTGTCCACCGGTAACATTGAATGGCACCCAAATACCACAAACTGATGACACAAAATATTTATTTAACACTTCAAGCACAAAGTACAGAGGCGGACTTAATGCCATAGGCATTTTCTACCAGTCAACCTTTGGGTGATGCAGAGACAAGCAGTGGTAGGTGTACATCTGAAAATATAAAATAATATAAATATCTGGGTATGTATATGTTGACAAAAGATTGGCTTGGAGGGAACACATCTTTACCAAAAGAAAACAGCTCGGTCTACGATTAAGACAACTATATCCACTGCTAAGACACAAATCAAAACTAAATCTAGAGAACAAGCTGGTTATCTACAAATAAATACTTCAGCCAGTTTGGACATACGGCATACAACTCTGGGGGACTGCCTCAAAATCTAACTTGGGAATTCTTCAAAGGTTCCAGTCCAAAGTCTTGAGGCTAATTGCAAAGGCCCCCTGGTACGTTACAAACAAAATTCTGCACAGAGATCTCCAAGTCACTACAATCGAAGAAGAGGTGTTTAGACAAACCAAGAGATATCAGCACAGACTAACCAAGCGTCCTAACAACCTAGCAAGACTGCTTATGTCCAGGAAACCTCATGTGAGGCGATTGAAAAAAACACTCCCGACCCGTGGTACAACTGCGATGTCCAACTGGTTGTACTACGGAGAAGTAAATTTACCCATGGTTCAACTGGTTGTTCTATGGGGAAATATCTTCACCAATGGTTCAACTCGAGTGAGTTGTTCTTTCCTTGGTCCAACTAGTTGTACTTCTGGGAATTGAATGTATCTATGGAACAACTACTGGTAATAAACAGGAAAAGGTTATCTATCAATGCTGAAGTGCAATGCACTTTCAATTACTACCTCTTTTGATTAATTGTCTATTGATGATTAAGACGTTGACGTCTTTTTGCCCCGGCACTCATACGATCAACAAACGTGTTAATTTGCTCTGGGTTCAAATATCTCTAATTACTACTAAATTCGAATATAATTTAAAATAAACTAAGTCTCAGTGATAATAGAACATCAGTGAAGTGGATTTCTTGAGAAATAATCGTGATAAACTGCCTATACTTAACTTTAAAAGTGATAACCTGTTAAACATTTTAAATGACAACTGGTCAGCCGGTGAGTGAGTGACAGGACACTTTGGGCGCAGTGCACAGAGTTCTCACGGTTCGGTAGCGCGCAGAAGTCACATTACCGCTTGCACCGACGTACGTTGACGCATACGACAGCCCGCACCAAAGAGTAAGCGACACTGATCGCTCAACGTTTTTGTGCCATCATTGCATTGCCTCTAAGAGGACGACTGCAAAAAAAAATAAAAAAAAGAAAACTAGCCTGCTAATCTGTGTTTCTAACACTGTTACTGACTATCGTCGTAAGTAACAAGTGCATATAATATGCCGAGGACTGTGCGCTCGCCCCCTGCTACTCCTGCCCGAGAGACGGATAATCCACCCATTTTCTCAACTCCAGACATTTTTAACAATCCAAATGAGCTCGAAACCACCAATATTACCTCGCGGCCTAAGCGACTTCGACCAGACTTCTCTCCGGAGTGTGAATGGAAAAACTTCGAGGATAAAATAATGAAGGTTTTTACTTCTTGGAAAACTGACCAACAGGCCCTGCTTGGGAAATTAACATCGGAGTTGACGGAAATTAAACTACAAAATGCGGAGATACAAAAAACGAACGCTGAAACCTTAAAAACTGTAGAATTCCTGAGTCAAGATTACGACTGTATTAAAAAATCACTGCAGAAATTAGAAAGAGAAAACAGTGAACAGCGCAATTATATATTGCATCTGGAAAAAAAAGTCGAAGATCTACAGTTGAGCTCGCGATCATCATGTATTGAGATAAGGAATGTCCCAGAAATTGAGAAGGAAACAGCTAGAGACTTAACTTCGATTGTTTTAAAAACCTGTGAGACCATCAAGCCGTCGAATAACCCACCACAACTACGTGACGTATATCGTCTGCCCGGGAAGAAAGGCTCCAACAGACCAATAGTCGCAGAGTTCCTGACTGTCCTCTCGAAGAATCTAGTACTGGATGCCTGCCGTACGTTCAATAAGGGTCTGCCATCAACTGAAAAACTAAACACGGGACACATTGGTGTTCCCGGTGAAGTCAAACCAGTCTATATCGCCGACCACCTGCCTCGCACCCAGCGACAACTATTCTTCGAGGCCCGTTCATTTGCTAAAACGAACAAATATAAATTTTGTTGGTCGCAAAATGGAAAAATTTTTCTTCGGGAACGTGAAGGAATGGACTCCGTTGTTATCAACTCATCTTCTTGTCTTAAGAAGCTGCTTACTACTGCAAAATAAACGCAAGGCATATCCTTTCTATTCATATTGCATGCTTTTAGAATTAAGCACTGCAACCTTACATTTTCGTTTACTTAAAAAACCTTCTAACAAATCAGTTTTTTATATTTTTATCAATTTAACTTACCTTAAAATAATATCACTAAGATTGTCTTTGTATAGTGTATCTTGTATATACCAGTCTCTGTATTATAGTATAACGCACCTGTTCAGACCGTGCAAAAATTATAAATGTTTGAAAACTTGTTTTTACACACTCACAACATATGTCATACCTGTGTTCATGTACATGCTATTAACTATCTTATTCCTACATAATTTACCTGCAACTTCCAAAACAGAATTACTAAATGTCCACAAAACTAAAATACACATATTCCACATATTTAAGGTCGAAATCAAAATGCACATAACATTAAACATCAACTTTCGATTCTGACACTTTAAATGATATTGACTCCTATGGTATGAGTGATTCACATATTTGTGTGCCTGAGTCATGCAGTCGTTTCATTAATGACACTAACAAGTCGCTTAATATAATACACATAAATATACGCAGTGTAAATTGTAACTTTGACAGCTTTCTTGTGCTCCTGGCTAGGATAAAAATTTAATGTCATGTTTTGATACTATCGGAGTGCTGGCTGAGGGTGGCGACAGTTCCACCTCTGGAAGGTTATGTTTCTTATCACACGAGCAAACTTACTAATCAGAATGATGGTGTTATAATATATGTAAAATCAGAATTACCTCACATTGTCACCGAACCTTCTGTATCTGGTGCTAGTTGTCTGATCTGTAACGTAAAATCCCACAATATCTTACTTCTAGCATTATATCGCTCTCCCTCCACACGAAATCTTGACAACTTTATCGATAGCTTAGACACTATACTTACTCAGACCAGAGCGCAAAAAAATGTTGTGATCATGGGTGACATCAATATTGACATCACACCAAATGCTATCTCCCAGCAAGCAAATCAGTACCTGAACCTTATTGCTTCACATGGCCTCCTTCCTACACATCTATTCCCAACTCGTATTAACTCTTGTATTGATCACGTAATGTTAAGATCTGACCACAAAAATACGACTCTGGTTATTGATTCTTATATTACTGATCATAGGCCCACGATTATTAGCATCCAACGTGTAATGTCACTCCCTACCTCTAAACATAATCGCATTGTTGTTGATTATACAGCTGCAACCACTGACATCTTATCAATGGACTTTAGTGAAATATTGACTATTCAAGACCCAAATAATGCCGCCGAGTCTCTGGTTTCCATCATTAGCTCTGTCATCGCCAATCACTCCAAATTGGTCTACATGTCTTCGAAACAGCGAATTCTGAAACCTTGGATCACAGATGGACTGCTCCGCTGTATCCGAAATAGAGATAGCATGGCTCGAAAGTTAAAGACAGATCCTGAAAACTTCATTCTCATGGCTACATATAAGCGATACCATAATTTCTGTAACAAGCTTCTCAAAAATCTAAAACACGCATATGAAAGCAAGGAGTTCCAAATGGCGAAGAAAAACCCTAAAGCCACTTGGAAGGTCGTTAAAAAGGTTACTGGAACTAGTCAAAATACCAAATCCCCCAACGAGTTACTAAACGTATCTTGTGATGAAAAGTCTTCGGTAAATAAAGTCAACGAGTTCTTTGCCAATGTTGGCAAGAATTTGGCTGGCAAATTCTTGTCCACCTCGTATACCTCTGAATATTCTCTCGATGCGTTACCCCCTAACTCGCTAGTACTTCTTCCTACAGATGAAGTCGAGGTCTCGAATCTCATTATTGGATTACGAACTGATGCTGCGGTTGGTTGGGATGGCATTTCATCGAGAATCTTAAAATCCTGTCTGCCCGCGATTGTCCCAGCCATTACTCACATCTGCAATCGCTCTATTTCCACAGGCTGTTTTCCCAAGGTCTTCAAAAGGGCGGTTGTGCACCAATCTTCAAACATGGGGACAGACACGGTGTAGATAATTATAGACCGATCTCAGTCTTGCCTGCCATCTCTAAAATACTAGAAAAGATCCTTAATAATCGATTGGTAGACTATCTTGAGTCATACAAATTACTAAGTGACAATCAGTATGGTTTTAGAGGTGGCAGATCCACTGAAAATGCTGTTGCTGCCTTGGTAGATCAGGTAGTATCTAAATTAGATGGCAAAATGAAATGCTTGGCTGTCTTCTTGGATCTTTCTAAGGCTTTCGACACTGTGTCCGTTCCCCACCTATTATCTAAGCTGGAAGCTACGGGCATTCGCGGACATACCTTAAAGATTTTCCAGGATTACCTTTGTGATAGAACTCAATGCGTTAAAATTAATGATGTTATTAGTGACACCATTTCATTGAGTTTTGGCGTTCCTCAGGGATTAATCCTGGGTCCTACCCTTTTTCTTATCTATATTAACAACTTATGCAAAATGTCTCTAATGATTTGTTCAATCTTCACTTACGCAGATGATACGGCTATGTTAATTTATGGTAATGACTGGCCTGAAACAGTAAAATATGCGGAACTTGCTCTGAACTCAGTGATGAAATGGCTGTCAAATAATATTCTTACCTTAAACTTAAATAAAACGGTATACTTACCTTTCTCCTTATTATCTACCAACCTACCTCCTCCAGAATCAATGGTGCTCAGAGCTCATACTTGCTCAATCGATCTTTCTTCCTCACAATGTGGCTGCCCCCAAATCAAAAGGTGTGAATCTGTCAAGTATCTCGGTGTATATGTGGATACTTCTCTGAGCTGGAAACCTCACCTTAGTAACCTCATATCGCGAGTCCGCAAATGTATATTTATTTTTAAAAAGCTAAGGCACTCCGCGGGTCCCCTTACGATTAAAACTGTTTATTATGCTCTGTGTCAAAGCATAATAAACTACTGCATCACAGTGTGGGGTGGGACTCCCAAGACAATATTCCTGCCTCTGGAACGAGCGCAGAGAGCTGTTCTCAAGGTTATGACCTCGAAACCTTTTAGGTATCCCACTACGGCTCTCTACACCGAATGTCAGGTCCTCACTGTGAGACAGCTCTTTGTCCTTGGTACTATTCTGCGCAAGCATCCTTCTGTGGTATACTATCCAAATGCTACCAAAAAGCGCAGACATTTCGAAGTATGCTCAACCCACGGATGTAGAACGGCCCTTGCTCAGCGTCATTTTGGTATACTGTCAAACCATCTATATAATAAAATAAATAAACTCTGCTCCATTGCTCCCATGTGTCTAAACGGATGCAAAACCAAGCTCACGAAGTGGCTCTTGACATTAACTTATCACGAAACTGAAGACTTACTACGGATACCTATCGCTTAACCTAATATAGTTAGTTAGTAAAGTAATATGTTATAATTACATTTTTATACAGACTTACATAGACTCTAGTTTTCACCACATTTATCTATCCCTCACGTTCATATACACCCCCATACATAAGAAAATAAATAGGCCATATCTTAGTTGCATTAAATATGGTATTGTAATTAAATGATGATAAACTGTGCACGTCTTACAACTACAGTTACATGTTCAAAGTATAGGCGAAGACGCTGGCACCCTAAACACAAGTTAAATCTTACATTGGGTGCCAGAGCTCATCGTAAACACTCTTGTCCCTAGTTGTAATGCTGCATAGTACTTAGAATAAGTGTTTCTTGTACAATTTTTGAAGGTAATAAATTCATTTTTTTTTTTTTTTTTTTGTTGATATTGACGCGTGAATATTTCTCGTTTTCACACCATACCAAAGGAAAATGTCTGAAAATTGTGAAGTTAGAATAATTGAAAGAAAAGGCGGTAATGTTTTGTTATTAAAAAGTCGTCAATTTTACAAAGTGAAAGCTTTTAAAGATGAGTCGCATGGCGCATATTGGCGGTGCTCTATGTACAAAAAACTCAAATGTTGTGGATCTGTTACAGTTAATAAGGTACGATTGTATGTATTTGTATTAGAGTGCGTTTCCACTGACGCGGAGCTGTGTGGAGTGCAGAGGAGTGGACCGTGAATTGGTCAATCATAGTGCTCGTAATCTCCCTCTGTTTCACATTAATGTAACTAAATATACTGATACGCTGCATTTTAGAGTGAGAGTGGAACTCAGCTCCGCTTTAATGAAAATACCCTGCACTCTGCACTCCTTCCCCCAGCTTGACGTCAGTGGAAACTCACCCTTATAAGTATTTATTGAAATTGTATATGTATGCTTTACTTTATTGTTGATAATATTTGTTATATCATTGTTTATATTATTTTTATCAGGACATGCAAATAATTAAAGAAAAAGAGCACTCTTGCCAACCTAACTTCGAAAAAAACGAAATAGCCGAAACAGTTGTAAGTTTAAAAAATGAGGCAGCAAGCACAGATGTCCCGATACCACAATTATACAAGAGACACGAGGCAAAGTTGAGAGACAGAGGTTACGATCTAATAGACAGTATACCGAGTTTCGATAGTCTAAAGCACTCCCTTTATAACGCGCGGCATAAATCAGCGGGAGTATCGAGAACAACTTTTTCATCTGTGGACGAAGTTGAAGTGCCTGACCAGTTTCTTGATTTTATGCTGGGTTGCGACACAGAAAAAAGAATACTTATATTCTGTACCTCCCAAGCAAGAGAAATGATTGACCACATTGACGAATTTTTTGGAGGCACTTTCAAATGTAGCCCGCACCCGTACGTACAACTGTTTACTTTGCACGGTGATATTGGGAGTGAAAACAAAATTACTAATGTTGTTCCACTAATTTATGCCTTACTCTTGGACAAAAAAAAAGGAGACATACGTCACAATGCTTCGTATAATCAAAGCGCAATTGCCAAAATGGGAGCCTAAAAAGTACCATTGCGACTATGAAACTGCAGCAATCAACGCAATGTTGGAAGTATTCCCACGCGTGGAGATAAAAGGCTGTTACATGCATTTTTCTAAAAATATTTGGAAGAGGGCAAAGGACATATTATAAAGTCCAAACCTGAGAAAAGAGTAGTCGGAATGTGTTCTATATTACCCTTATACCAGCCGGGATAATCAATGAGGCATGGACATACATAAAGAACGAAGTAAAAACATTGGGATTTCTGAAAATGGCTAAATTCTTGAAGTACATAAGTCGCGTTTGGTTAAATAAGAAAATCAAAAGGTACATAACTGTCTTCGGAGAACGTCATAGGACAAATAATGTGGCCAAGTCCTTTCATGGCGACTTAAACAAGGCAGTTAACAAGAATAATGTGAATTTAATTAGATTGTTAAATGCACTTCGTGAAAAAGGTAACTTATCCAAGGGACCTATGCCGAAGAAGCGTAAGGTCGGAAATAAAAGAAGAAGTTTCACTAGTAACCCATATTGTCGTGATTGTTTGATAAAGGCTCAGAACTCGTTGTGGCATTACTTTCTTTGTCAGAACGCTTTGTAATCGAAAATCAAAACAGCCACGACTCAAATTTTGCTTTGTATTCGTTTTCAAAAGCCCCGCTCTTCGACATTTCTTATTGTTCTAGCTGGGAAGAAGAAGTGGCGGAACAAACTCCCCAGCAACACATCTGTCTGTCAGGTTAGAAGAACCAGATTCTATATAATAGGAAAACCATTTAGTACAATTATTATTAACACACTCTAGAAAAGTTATAGTCAAATTGATATTGTTTTAGACCATACAACTCATATAAGTCGAAGCTCCACGTTTATAAATACCTGGTGTAGTTGGTTGAAGCCAACGAAAGGCCCATAAATGTTAATAGTTTTAGACTTAAATTAGATTGGTACTCATTTTGGGAACACGCAAATACTCCAAAATATTTTATTCCGAATTTCGATGTTCCGATTATCAAAGGTCTTCTCTGAATTTCTTAATACTGAGTTTTATTGTCCATTATTAAAAATCCCGAAATGTAATTTTACTGAAAGTCCTAAAAACAATTTGTATGTTCGATTTTCATAATATGTTCGAAAAATCAAAATAATGTTTGATGGATCGTCGGGCCGAAAAACGACATTCCGATTTTCAATGCTTCGAATAACTGCTAAAATTAGAATTCTTATTGTGATTCAATTAGTCTTACTCCCTTTCTTCTCCCAAAATTATTTGTCCGAAAATCATTATCTATAATACGTTTGCTATAAACTTCAGTAACCATGTTGTCCAAAATTATTTTCTTATAAAACTATTCTTTCATAATATCGAGAACTATAATAATGAGGGTTATGAAATGAAATGATGATTATTTTTGCAAGTAGGTTTTTACAAACACTTGTATACGTCATTTTTTTAAATTAGATGGGGCCGGTGTTTTGTTACTGACTACTCTGAGAAGAAACAGGCGAAACAAAGTCAGAGGTCTCTTTTGAAGTCCAGACGTAATCTTGCTCTATTCACATCATTCATTTATCCAAATTGAAAAAACCACAAGGCAGCAGCACTGGTGGTACCGAAAGGCTGGCCCGTGGGTACCACACGACCTCCCGCGAGGCGGCGAGCCTCGTTGCCGGATTGCCGCCATGGGATCTGGAGGCGATAGTCCTTGCGCGAAACTCCGCTGCCGCGGCAAATTGTCGCTCAGCGGACAGACTTCCGGCGTGATCTCATGGCGACATGGAGAGAGTGACTGTCGCAACCCTGTGCAGAGCACGCCACAGTGGCTTGAGAGGCGCCACGGCGTCCTTACCTACCGTCTGAGGCAGGTCCTCACCGGACACGGTTGTTTCGGGAGGTTCCTGCTTCGAATCGAATCGAAAACGCCCGGGTGCTACCATTGCGAGGATCGACTGGAGGACACGGTGGAGAACCCTGTGGAGGTGTGCCCTGCTTGGGCGGAGCACCGCCGTGTCCTCAAAGCGGTGATCGGCAGCGGTAACCTCTCGCGTCCGGCCCTGGATCAATCCATCGTCCGGAGCGAGACGAAATGGGACGCCGTCACCTCGTAAGCAAAGCAGCCATGCTAGCGAAGGAGGAGGTGGAACGTGACAGGGGGAGAACCTCACGTCCTGGCAGCCGCGGGAGACGCCCCGGGCGTCAGGGGGCACCGTGGGCGCGGACGGTGAGCTATGGGCTAGCTCGCCGTTCATCGGTCTCATTTAGCAAAAGATTATTAAGATAGAGATTTAGCAAAAGGAAGGGGTCCGCAAGGGCCGACGCCTGCCGGGGCTGCGGGACTGTTCGAAAGAGATACCTTGGCCCCGGAACACAAAGGGCGATGAAGGAACATGGATGGGTTTTAGTCAGTAAAAGTCTGACACTCCTTCCTGCTCCGCCCAGAGCGGGAGGAGTCATTTGATGATTTCCCATCCGAAAAAAAAAAAACATGGTGGCAGCACCGCCAGTACTGCCACCATGTTTTTTTAACATCCATCAATATCACGAGTTTCTTGTAGCTTACGATTATTTTTTCATTTAATTAAATCATTAATAAAATGCCTCAGTGTTGTACCGCTTAAGTTACCTTTCGTTAAGTTTTTGCTTGTACCACTGACTTTTGCAGTACTAAGAAGCTTAATCTTTAGTTTTTTTTTTTTGTGCATAATCCATATTTATATTGTAAAACTATGACATTACGATGAAATTTTGGTTAAAAGTTTCACTAGCATACAATTCAGTACAATTTGACAGTTGTCTATACCAGAAGCCTACGTAACGATATCTGGTGTCTGATAAAATCCGAAAAACCCTCATTGAATCTCTTAATTTTGCATAAAATAAAGTCATATGTCCTAAGTATTGTATTATATAATGTGCATTAATCCGAATGTTCATTTATAAATTGTTAGTCCTAAAATATTTGCTAAAAGTTAGGTTTTAGTGACAGAAACGAATAGCTGTAAATCCGGCTCCATGCAATCTTGTTTGACCTACCCCTAGAATGTAATTTAGAATCGCGTAGGTGCGGAGGGGCGAGGTGGCCCTCGAGTTGAGGAGCAGGTGGTGAGCGTTAAACTATCTGCGACGATAAGCTCGCGTGGGACCGCCGGAGCCTCGCAGTGCCGGAGCCATGACAGAAACCATGCCTGCTGCATGTGCATGCTGCATGCTTGCTTGCATGCTACATGTTGCATGCTTGCTTGCATGCTGCATACTTGCTTGCATGCTGAATGTTTACTGCAAGCATGGTGTATGCTTGTTTACATGCTTGTTACGCGCATCACTATTAAGTAAAGCGCTGACACTGCTGGCACGAGGCACAACGCGTGCGCATCATCGACCCAGTTGCTACGAGGGGAAACTGCTGACACAGAACACGAGGCCCGAGGACAACGTCTACGTGACCGAGCCCGCGCACTTCGTATCCACCATCGATCGAGTCAATTTGCTTTCCTAATAATTGTAATTTCTTTTTATTAAAACAAATTAGTTTCTAATATTTTCGGTTTTTTTTTGAGTCCTCCGGCACTAGCCCACGTATTTGGCGCAGCCGGTAGGATACCCGGGTCGTAATTGCGATTACCGGTATATCGCACCGCGTTCGCTACGATAGACTTTCAACGTCGCACCGGGAGATCCTGAACATCAACAACGAGACCACGCTGGAGATCCAGATATCGATACAGCTCAACGAAGACCAGAATGTTCATGTAAGTCCGCTGAATTTTCTTAGTGGTTGCTTGCTTCCTTTTTGTGTGTAGATTCCATATACCTTATCCAACATTTTTTATCCACGTAGATCTAGTACACGTAGGTTAGTTAGTAGTAGGAATAGAAGTGTAGATTCTAGGCGCGATATTAGTCCTGAAATTGAACCCGAGATGGCCGATTTAGACAGCATATTTAAAGCCCTCCGCTTAGTTCCCGATTTTGATGGGAATCCGAACGTACTTACCAGGTTCATCAAATTGTGTGACCAGTTAGTAACTGAATTCATCCGAGAGGGGCAACCGTTAAATAACATAGCGCTTCTAAATGGCATATTGAACAAAGTTACGGGGCCCGCCGCCCGTCTGATTAACGCGAACGGTATACCTAATGATTGGGCAGGCATACGTAGTGCTCTTGTTAATAATTTTGCCGACCAGCGAGACGAGACCGCTCTCTACAACGATTTGGCTTTACTTACACAGGGTTCCGGCACGCCGCAGGAATTTTATGAGCGTTGCCAGGGACTTTTCAGCACCGTCATGACATATGTTTCATTGCACGATACCCTAGACTCAACTATTGCGGCCAAACGCGATTTATATCGCAAACTAACTTTGCAGGCTTACCTCCGCGGTTTGAAAGATCCTTTAGGCTCGCGTATAAGATGTATGAGACCAGAGACTATTGAGAAGGCTCTAGAGTTTGTGCATGAGGAGACTAACACTATGTATTTGCAGAGCAGAAACGATAACTTGTCGGATAAAAAACCCTCAGCGCGAATGCCACTTAATCAACAGAACGAAATTAATCATAAAATGCCGGTCCATCCAAGTAAAATGGTTGTTCCGTTTAGGCCAAGTCCTTTCAACATGCCCGGTCCGTTTAGACCGCAAGGACCGCAATTTATGTCGCGGCCCTGGCCATCTCAGCACCAATTCGAAAGACCGTTCAATCCAAGTAACATGCAACCACGTGGCCCGACCCGTACGCAACAACTATTCAGCGCACCACCGCCTACTAATAATCAGGGTGGTTCTGGATTTATAATGCCCCCAAGAAACCAATATTTGCCGAATAATGGTCCCAGGCCGATGAGCGGCGTAAGCCACTTTGTACCCAGGCCTCTGCCTGCTACCAACAGTTGGAATTGGGCACTACAGGGCAATCCACCACCTTCCAACTATCTTAAAACTCGCGATGTTAATGTGAACCAATGTTCAAATTATGGAGAGATCTACTATTACCCTGACCCATCCGACTACCTTTACATTGATCCCTACAACCAGGACTACTTTTATTTTGACGACTATACATATGACCATGACATATTGGAACAGACCGACGGAATTAACGACAAAGACAAGACAGTTACCGCCGATCAACAGCAGCCTTCAACCAGTCAGGATTTTCAGAAAGTTCCGAAGTCAAACAGCTCAGGATAGAATTAAACTTGCAAACCCAAAGGCAATCACCGTTTGTTCGTATCCATAACCCTCCACTTAACTTTCTAATAGACACCGGTGCAAACCAATCATTCATCAGTCCAGAAGCAGTTCAGACTTATTTCTTTCACATACCTCTTAACTATGATCCATTCGAGGTTACCAACGTCCATGCCACAAGCAGGAGCGATTATTCTATTAACTTACCCTGCTTTCCCGAATTCGGTGACACGGAATCAATTAAACTATTCGCATACAGATTCCACGATCGTTTTGACGGTTTGATAGGAATGGATTTACTCACTAGATGGGAGGCTAAATTAGATTTGAAAGATCTTACATTTACAACTAAGTTCGCAATTAATCCCATCCAAATTTATAATTCTCGAAATTTAAACCTCTATGAAGAAATCATACCAGCAGGGAGCTCTATATTAATACGGTTACCCATTAATGCACCGGGTGGTGAGGTTTTTGTAGAGGAACAGATAATTTGCAATTGTATTATAACTGAATGCCTAACCACCGTTTCTAATAGCCGCGGTATAGTCGAAGTGACCAACCCAACCCACAACGATATAATATTTTCACTGGACCATGCCACTCAGGCAACGATATTAAATGTTGAATGTACCGAGCAATTATCACCTCGCGCTAAAGATGTTACATCCCGGTTACGCATCGATCACCTAAACGAGGAGGAAAAGGCAAACTTATTGGCACTGTGTTCAAAGTATGCCGACGTCTTTTATATTGAAGGCGAGGCATTAACTTTTACCAACAAAGTAAAGCACAGCATCAAAACTACAGATGAAATTCCAATTTATACTAAAAGTTACAGGTACCCGTTTATACACCGCCAAGAAGTTAGGGATCAAATAACAAAAATGTTAGATCAGGGAATCATTAGGCCGTCTGAATCCGCATGGAGCTCACCAATTTGGGTCGTCCAAAAGAAAAGTGATGCCTCTGGAAAAAAGAAATGGCGCATAGTTATTGACTTTCGGAAGCTAAATGAAAAAACGATCGATGACAAATACCCTATCCCGAATATTACAGACGTACTGCGGACAAACTAGGCAAGTGCCAATATTTCACTACTCTTGACCTAGCGTCAGGGTTTCACCAGGTGGAAATGAATCCCAGTGACATTCCCAAGACCGCCTTTAATGTCGAACATGGGCATTTTGAATTTTTGAGAATGCCCATGGGACTAAAAAACTCCCCTCCCACATTCCAACGAGTGATGGATAACGTACTCAAAGGACTACAAAATCTAATATGTCTCTAATGGTCTCGTTTATCTTGACGATATAATTGTATTCAGTACTTCTCTCCAGGAACACATGAACAACCTTGAGAAGGTGTTCCAGAGATTAAGAGAATCTAACTTTAAAATCCAGTTAGATAAATCAGAGTTCTTAAAACTCGAAACCGCATACCTAGGTCATGTCATCAGTACCGAAGGAATAAAGCCTAACCCAGACAAGATCACAGCTATTCAAAATTACCCCATACCTAAAACACCTAAAGAAATTAAACAGTTTCTCGAACTCCTCGGTTATTACCGAAAATTCATTCCAGACTTCTCTCGTATTACCAAACCAATGACACAATGTTTAAAGAAAGGGAAAAGGTAACTTTAGACTCAGACTATATTAACTGTTTCGAGAAATGTAAGACTCTGTTGACCAACGACCCTATCCTTAGATATCCCGACTTCGACAAAGAATTCGTTTTAACCACAGATGCTTCTAATTTTGCCATCGGCGCGATACTCTCACAAGGTTCTATTGGCTTAGATAAATTTTATTTTTATTTTAGTATTTTTGATTTGACATTTAACAGAAAGCAAGGACAGTAAAGTAAACGCCTGCTAAAATACTTATAGCTAAAATCTTATTATCTACGAGTTGCGCCGAATTAACTGGAACCAACGGTGGGACTGATGCTTTAACATGCCCCCGGCCGTTGGAAGCTCGCCTTTCAACAGTTGTTATCTTCCAATAACGGGCAAATCTTGGAGAATGCCCTTCTGATAGTCCCAGTTGAGGTCCTGATGTCGGCAACTCTGCTTATGCCATCTGTGCCGGGATGAATACCAACAACGCGGCCCAACCTCCACTTTAACGGCGGCTGGTTATCCTCCTTAATGACAACGAGGGAATCCAGGTTCAGGCTGTCATTGCCCGTGCGCCACTTCACACGCTGCTGAAGCTCGGAGACATACTCCTTGCTTCATCTCGACCAAAAGTGCTGCCGTAACTGCTCAATACGTTGATGGCGCGTCAGGTGATGAGTGGAGTGGTCCCGGATATTCTTTGCAGGCAGCGACGTGAGAGGTCGTCCAATTAAAAAGTGACCTGGAGTGAGAGGCAATAGGTCTTCTGGATTCGACGATAACGGTGTGAGCGGCCGAGAATTTAAAATGCCTTTAATTTGAACCAAAACGGAGTTAAGCTCCTCGTATGTAAGATGACAATTGCCCAACACTCGGAACAAATGAAATTTGGTCGATTTGACACCCGCCTCCCAAAGACCGCCAAAATGTGGAGCGTAAGCAGGAATAAAATGAAATTGAATACCCTCCTGAGCTGCACTATCAGATAAGGAGTCACAATTGCGTTTCAAAAAATCAGCAATCTCATTATAGGCTCCTACAAACGATGTTCCGTTATCGGAGTAAATATTGAGAGGTTTTCCTCTTCGAGACATGAACCGACGTAAAGCCTGTAAGTAATTACTGCTCGTTAAGTCACCCACCAACTCCAAATGTATGGCCTTTGTAGTAAAGCATACGAAAATAACGATGTATACCTTAACTAATCTACATCCACGACCTTGACGACTAGACGAGATTATCGGGCCTGCGTAGTCAACTCCTACGCTTTGAAAAGGAAAATCGGCTGGTGAGATTCTATTTAATGGAAGATTACCCATCTGAGGGACAACTGCCTGTGGCTTTAGGCGCTGACATCGAACGCATTGTCGAAAACAGGCTCTGGCTAAATTGCGACCAGCAAGTGGCCAGTAAGTCTCTCTAATTGTACTTAATATTAACTGAGGACCTGCGTGCATTAACCTGATATGCTCAAATTTAAATAAAAGTTTCACAAAATGATGAGTGGACTGTAATAATATTGGGTGTTTCTTTTCAAACGAGTAGTCGGAATTCTTTAATCTACCACCTACACGAATAATTTTATGTTCATCTAGAAACACGTTTAAGCTTAATAATTTAGTTTTATGTGATAATTTTTTATTATGTAATAGTAAATTATATTCAGGAAAAGACTCTTTTTGCGACTGAATAATAATAAGGTTTAATGAATTTTGTAATTCTTGAGCGTTTAAATACGATTTATTTGGTGAACACTTTCTACATGCATTAATAAAACGAAAAACGTAACAAACAGAACGCTGTAATCTATTAAGATTGGAAAAACGATTAAATTCGATGAATGATTTAAATAAATCTTCGTTAGCATGACGATCTTGAGCTAAATTAACTAAAATACTAGATTTAATCTCTGGTAAGATTCCTGGATTTATAGCAGGGGGTGGCCATGTAGTACTATCACAATTCAAGAACCATGGACCGAACCACTACAAATCCAGTGTTTGCATAGCGGCAGGTTCCGCTCCGCGGGTTATTAAATCAGCTGGATTGTCGTGCGTCGACACATGTCTCCAATTGCTTGCACCGGATAATTCTAGTACTTCAGTAACACGGTTGCGAACAAAATATTTAATTTAATAGGCAACATTTTTAACCAACCCAGAACTATCATGGAATCAGTCCAAAAAACTACACTAACTGGTGTAATGCGAAGGGAATTGGCAACCTTTTGATATAAACGTGCTCCAAGCACAGCAGCACAGAGCTCAAGTCTCGGTATTGTCTGTGGTTTAATAGGAGTTACGCGACTTTTAGCGATTAATAATCAAACATCGACGTCACCCTGCTCGTTGATGCTGCGAACATACAAACAAGCGCCGTAAGCTCGCTCCGAAGCATCGGTGAAAATATGAAATTCCACCTGTTTGTATGCGTCACAGACCACACGACGTGACACACGTAAATTATGAAGGCACGGTAAGGCTTTAATTATATTCGCCCATGTTGCTCCCTTCAGGTGATAGCTGGTCATCCCACTTTATGCCGTCCAGCCAAAGTTTCTGAAGCAACATCTTCATGCTCACGACACACGGTGCTAACAACCCCAGAGGATCCAAAATTCGCGCAATTACTGCTAACATGCCGCGCTTAGTATTTTCTATGCATTCAGGAACATTTATAGGAAAACACAGATCATCTGTGTCAGTTCGCCAACTAAGACCAAGTGTCTTGTCGACGACATCACTTTCCTTGTGGAAATCAAAATAAGACTCGCCAGATGATTCTGAAATTAAACTGGGTTCGTTAGATTTCCACTTCCTTAAAGGCATACAACCAGAAGCCAGAGCATCCGTCACCTTATGACGCAACATTCGAGCATCCTCAAATACGTCCGCACCAGTCAAAAGGTCATCCACGTAAAAATCTTGAAGGATAACATCTGCGACCTTTTGATCCTGACATTCAAGACCGATCTGTTTGAGGCACCTAGTAGCGAGAAATGGTGCACTAGCCGTACCATAGGTAACTGTATGCAACTGATAAACCTTGAGAGTACTAGAAGCATCATCACGCCAAATAATTTGCTGCAGGTGCCTATCTGACGAATGTACAGACACCTGCCTGTACATTTTCTCCACGTCAGCAGAGAGGACGTACTTATGCATTCTAAACCTAAGAATAATTGTAGTCAGATCATCCTGGACCGTAGGCCCCACCATCTGTATTGTATTTAAAGAAATACCAGAGGTAGTGGGTGCACTAGCATTAAATACTACCCGTAATTTTGTTGTACTACTACTCTCGCGCAGTACTCCGTGATGAGGAATAAAATATGACTGTTGATCTTCATGAATATTACACTCTGACATATGGCCTAAAGAAATGTACTCAGTCATAAAATCCTTGTACATTTTATCGAGTGAGGGTTGGCTGGGATTTCTGCGCTCGAGTGACAGAAAACATCGTTTTGCACGATGATATGAATCGCCTAAACTATTCGAAGATTCCTTTAACGGTAACTTAACACTAAAGCGGCCATCTGCTAAGCGCGTTGTGTTTTTTATAAAATGTTCTTCACACATCTTCTCCTCAGTTGAATAAGTCGATGACTCATGACAAACTTCCTCGAGCTGCCAGAAACGCGTCAATTGGTTTCGGATGTCATCTAACTCAATCGAACTGGAAGAACTTTCATACTGATCTGTAATATTTGTAAAATTACATTTAATTGATGAAAATTGAGATGAAATATTACTAAAGCCGCCGTTAATTGGGCCGCAAACTAGCCAACCAAGTCTAGTTTGATAAAGTGTTGGTTTCCCAACACCTAGTAATATCTTATTAGATCCTAATAAACTCCAAAATACGTCTGCTCCTATAATAATATCAATAGAAGCGGGTGTGTGGAAATACGGATCCGCTTAGTGAATGTTTGAGGGTATATTCACATGTAACTGTCTAGTGGGAACGTTATCAGTTATTGTGGGCAAGACAAAACATATTAAATCATTAGCGTACGATTCATGCAACGATTTAATGTGCACACGACACATTTTTTCCACAAGCGTTATGGACTTATTTATGCCTTGTATAGATTTATCTGTGTTGAAATGAGGCAGATTTAACTTGTTAAATAAAATATCTGTCATTAAACACGACGAACTCCCAGAATCTAGAAGAGCTCGAACGATGTGTTCTTTATTATTGACATCGTAGCACCTAACTAACGCAGTTGACAACAGGATGTCGCCTGTGCCGCTCGTATGCGATTGCGTTTGCGCAGAGATATTAGCTGAGAGCGCAACGTGACTATTGCTTGCGTCGGCAGTGGAGGATGACTCAACCTTAGCCTTATCGGTCGTACCATCAGCTGATTTGCTTGAAACAGGTTTTGGTTTGAAATCTGTGTTATGAATAAGCGTGTGGTGCTTGCGTTTACATATTTTACACCCTGATTTCTTGCAATTATTGGGTCACGTCACTATCCGTGACGTAAACAATTATAACACACCTTATAGCTCGGCAGTAAAGACATTCTATCGTTGACGCTCAATGATAGAAACTGTGGACATGAATTGAGGTTATGATCACCTTTACATTTTGGACAACTATGTGATGAGGAACTACTGGTGTTTTCTGTCGTAACAAAGGCTTTTATTTTAGTGTTCTGTTTTACATTAGTTGTTGAATGACGTGACTTTTCCAGTGTTTCTATTAAGTCGGCGCGATTGCGCATAAATTCAATCAGCTGATCAAAAGTGATTCGTCTAGATTTATCGATACGCCCTTTAAATTCCTCCCATTCTCGAAACGTTTTAGGATCAAATTTTTGTCGAATTATATAGATAAGTAATGTGTCCCAACTATGAACAGGTTCGCCTAATGTTTTTAACGCTCTGATATTTTTGTTTACATTGTCTACAATACCTTTTAATGCAGTTGAGGACTCCTTAGTGATTGACTCGATATTGAACAACGCTGTAACGTGATTTTCAATCAATAACCGTTCATTATCGAATCGTTCACAAAGAAGCTCCCATGCCACGTTGTAGTTTTGAGCAGAAAACTCAATTGACTGGATCACGATAGCAGCAGATCCTTCTAACGATGACCTCAGGTAATGAAATTTATTAATCTCGTCTATTTCGTCATTGCCATGTATGAGACTTGCAAAGGTATCACGAAATTCGAGCCAGTTATCATATGATCCTGTGAATTTGGGTAATTGGATTGTAGGTAACTTGACGAACTGACGCTTACTACTACTGCAATTCGATTTTACTTCATCTTGCTCTGATTTTGAAAAGTTAGTTAACATAATTTTAGCTTGAGCTAGCAACCCATAGTATTGAGATTCAACTGTGGTTCTTTCGAGTGTCTCAATATCAATAGCTTCACACATGCATTCTATTTTCAATTGAACCTCGTTAAATTCATTAAAAAGATCCTCTAATTTAGTGACTCGCAATTGCAACTCCATTACCTGAAAGGGGGTTATATCTGCATCCTTTAAATTACTTAAATAGGTTCCAAATACTGTTAATCTTCCTTTATAACTGCTTCGCTTCTTTTTAAGATCTTTAATATCAGTCATTTTGAAAGGTGAGTGTCGTAGACCTGTAATTACACAATTAAAATGTTAAATAACGAAACTATTCGTAACAAAAATACCTATCGTAATTACTAATGAGACTATAAGCAAAATTAGGCTAAGTTAATAATTGTACAAAGTTGACTTAGGTGTATCTATCACTGCTAATAATAACTACCATAGGAAATAATGTAAGGTTTACTATTCTAAAGAAATAAAGTAACAAACAAAACAATTATCTACTTTTTAAAAGGGTTTACAAAGCAACAATTAATTTTAAAGGTTTAAATTAGAAAATAATATTTGTATATTGAAAACTAAATAGCTAACTAATGTAGGTTAACAATAACACTACTGTACTGTATCTTAAGCACGCGTTAACTATAATTATATACAAATCTGATTTAACCTAATGCTCTGTAATTAATTCCTTGTAATTATGTACACACTAAAGAATAAAATAAGTAAATAACTTTGTGAATGTAATATAAATGTGTTACTAACCTTGTTATTAAATACTTAATTCCTATACCTATTTTATTTTACCTGTTTTAATATTACTGAGTGTTGGGTGAATTTGACTAATATTTATAATGTTTATACACTTCCTGATAAATCACTTATTGTCCGAATCACTCTTCTTCCAAGCACGTGTTTTCACCTCGTCACTCCAGCACTTTTTCAATATAAAATTTCCAAAATATCCAATTCAGCTTATTCCACTTCGCTGATTAGTGAATAATATATTATCCGGTTCGGATGGACCATGTATAAAAATCGCGTCACGGCAGGTTTCGACCGTGGCGGTTAAAGTTAAGCGAATATGATTTCACCGTCATCTATAAAAAAAGCAAACACAACACCAATGCCGACGCCCTTTCTCGCGTCGAGATCCATAACGAGGAGGTTAGTTCGATGATTGCAAACGCAACTGACAGACCACCATCTCTAGCTAACTCCAACACCTTGACAGCACATACCTCTGAGGAAAACCCCATACTTGAAATACCCATCACCGACGAACCACAAAATAAATTCCACCGACAGTTATGCTTAACCGTTGTAGGCGACTTTAAAAAACGGACTACTGCAACTAAGACATTTGACACCCACACTCGAACATCTGTTCAGCTATCTGAATCCAACTTGGAAGAAGATCTGATTAACGCCATTAAGGAATACGTCAACCCTAAAATCAAAACTGCCCTCTTAATAAATCCACCCCTTGCAATGTACAACATAATCCCTGTTACAAAAATATTTTAAGAGTTCATCTATGAAGTTGGTATTGACAAAAAAGGAACTTGAAAACGTAAAAGAATACCTGAGGCAGCAAGAAATTATTCGTCACTACCACGAAGGCAAGACCAACCACCGTGGCATTAACGAGTGCTCTCTTGCCTTATCTGCTAAATATTATTGGCCCAAGATGCGAGAACACATAACCAAATTCATAAATGACTGCACAATATGTGGGCAAGCCAAGTATGATAGGAACCCCATAAAGCAGAAGTTCAATATAGCGCCCCCGGCCACCAGACCGTTCGAAATAATGCATATGGATAGCTTCTCAGCACAGAATGAAAAATACGTAACATTCATAGACGCCTTTTCAAAGTATCTTCTGCAGCTTCCACAATACATTAACATGGGAATCAATTCTCCATCTTCTTCTTTACGTGTCGATGGACTCAAATAATGCCCGACCCAAACAATCTATTAATTTCATCCGCGAGAGAACCAGGGTCACCGACGTAGCCCGAAGAATTGCCAGACATAAGTGGCAGTGGGCAGGGCACATTTCTCGCAGAACGGATGGCCGATGGGGCCGAAAAGTTCTGGAGTGGCAACCGCGAACCGGAAGACGTTGCGTTGGAAGGCCTCCCACTAGGTGGACCGATGACCTGGTGAAGGTTGCGGGAATCCGCTGGATGCGAGTCGCACGGGACCGGTCAATGTGGCGACACTTGGGGGAGGCCTATGTCCAGCAGTGGACGTCTTTCGGCTGAAATGATGGTGATGATGATGAACTAATTTCCTAAGGCCTTCGATCGTTGGGCTCAGCAAAAACATGTCGTCCGCGAAAGAAAGATTGTTTAAACATATGTGGTCTACATGGCAGCCGACAAGAATGCTGCTGAGCTCAACGAACAGCGCATTAATAATTATATAAATCAAACATTAGTTGGGATGATAATCCACCCTGTCTCACTCCACATTGTATTTTATACGGATCTGATAACATGCCAGCCCACTTGATATAGTTAACTTGATTTTGGTACCAAAACTTTAGGATAGCAATAGTCTCACGAGGTAAATTGGTGTCTTTAAGCTTATCCCAAAGTTCGTCATATTTGACAAGGTCAAATGCCTTTAACAGGTCTAAAAAACAGGCATAAATAGGCGTTTTTCTACCGGTGTAATACTCAACAGTATGCTTTAGACCCAGTATAGCGCTCTCTGTAGAAAGTCCGGCACGAAAACCAAACTGTGCATCGTGTACCAAAAAAACCAAACCCAAACTGGTTTTGGGTGATCTCACTCTCCTCTCTAATTCTTTTCTCTATCGCTTTTTCCCATCATATTTCATACTAATGAGCTTTATCCCTCGATAGTTGTTACAGTTGCATATCACCTTTATTCTTAAAGATGGGCACTAGCGAACTATTACACCATTCTTGTGGAATGCATTCATGTGGAATAAAATAATGTGTCCAACTGGAAAATACAGGTTGCATTGTTAATCGGTTAATAATAATTGATTGAAAAGCCTTTTATTACTAGGAAAAGGAGCTTGCGTCGTTGTCGCGTCGATGCACCCGCGCCGGTTCACATTCACAATGCTATCATTGATAAGCGATATAAATAGCGGCTTAAACGTTTGTTGTGGGCAGATGCTGGAAGAGGAGTCGCGGTGGCTTACGCTGCTGCTGTCACTAGAGGAACTGCGGCACGAGCTAGCGCTGCAGTCGCAGGATATCGAGCGCCTGCAGGCCACGCTGCAACGCCTCGCACCCCGTCATTACCGCACCCCACCGCAGCCCAAGCCGCCACCCCCGACGTCTGGCACGTCTGAGCGTCCAACACCACTGATGTCAGAGCATCCAACACCACCGACATCAGGCCATCCAGCACCGCTGACGTCAAAGCTTCCAACACCTCCGACGTCAGAGAATTCAACACCTCTGGCTTTAGATCGTCCATCTCCCGCCACAGAGTGTTCTCCTCCACCGATATGTTAAACATCAGCGTGACCAACACCGCTAATATCACAGCCCACGTCAGGGTGAGTCCCGCTGCTGATGCACGTCACACTGATACATGTCAAGCAAGAAGTCTATCGTCACACAAGTACCCACAGGAGTCGGCTGCCTAACAATTCGGTGAGGCTACACATAATATTATGATCAGGACATTCAGGAAAAAGTAGTTTGGCTTAGCTCGAATTGTGCCGAGTTGAGCTGTGAGCTGTTCATGATCCAACGATAGTAGATGCCGATGGAGACTGAGAGAATGGACTTTGTTGATCGCCACTAACAATGAAAGATTACAAAGTAAACTATATGTGGACATGACATACTTCTGTGTATTTAAAAATGTTCTAATCTCAAAGTGTCAGTACAGAGCTAGTGTCAATAAATGGATGGATTTCTATACTATCATAGTGTACCAAACTTAGCAATGTAGGGACGAGTTTCTTTTGAATATATTTTTGGATTGGCTTTCTGTCGTATGACAAGTTCCATTTTTGATATTTTCGTAAATTACTTCATGTTTGACTTGACTTTAGAGCTGCCATGCCACTTCACCGATATGAGCTTTGGGACAAAGTAGCCTATGCAGCACCAGTAGAACTCCTTAGAACCCGTGTGCAGAGAGCAGTCACCCTGAATGTGAGGGCGCCGCAGTACCGCACCACTTCGCGCCGAATCGCGCCGCTCTGCGCTGTTTCTCCAGATAAGAAATTGAATAAAATACAATTAAGTAATTGAAATATTTGTTCAGGGAATAGTTTAGTGATTACTTAATTGACGAGGTTATGCGAAACTTGTTTAGTAGGGGTATTTGTTACGCGCTCTCGTTACGGCAGAGATAATTGGATCACGGCAGGAGCATTGATTTGTTAAACGCGCAGTATATCGAGCTTGGCGCGGTGATGACAATGTGCGCTCTCACTACACTACAGTGCCTAAGGCGGCGCAGCGCGGGCGCGATGCTGCTGGCGTGCGGCGCGTTGCTGGCGCTGCTGGCGCGCGCGCAGGATGCCTGCACGCACGCGCTCTCTGGTGAGACACACACTATACTACACTGCAGGCGTACTCCATATGGACTAACCAGTCACACCAACACATCGTAATATTACTATAAAAGTTACAGCATTTAATGCGCTTACTAGTGCAAATAATAAGAGTTTTTGTTTCATTGTGATCGGGCCAGGATGTTTGTATGATTATGTTTGGAATTTCCAAAGTAACAGCGTTGTAAAAATTCACCGCTTTTTTAATTTGCGCATCTTCGCGCGCTGCGAGTGTCATATCCGATTGCGGTTGATGCGGTGTGTTTACGTTCTAGAAAATCACTAATTTTGGGATAAAATGCTTTTTAGCAGCCATCAATAATTATAATAATAATTGACGGTTGACATATTATGTCGGGCATGCCACCGTCTGACAGGACTATTGTCGCCAATAGGCCTGACATTATGGTGATAGATCGAATGGAGCGTCGCACAGTAATTGCTGATATAACGGTTCGGCATGACGAGAACCTCGTGAAAGCAGAGAAAGATAAACAATTCTATTATCTAGATCTGGCTCGCGAGGTTGCCGACATGTAGGACGTGAGTACAGCAGTAATTGTGCCAATAGTCGTGTCGGCCAATGGCTTAATAGCCAAGAGACTTTTTTTTTTTTTTTCGGATGGGAAATCATCAAATGACTTCTCCCGCTCTGGGCGGAGCAGGAGGGAGTGTCAGACTTTTACTGACTAAAACCCATCCATGTTCTTTCATCGCCCTTTGTGTTCCGGGGCCACGGTATCTCTTTCGAACAGTCCCGCAACCCCGGCAGGCATTGGTCCTTGTGGACCCCTTCCTTTTGCTTTCTTTGAGGCGCGCGTGGAACACGAACGCGCCGTCGACACGGCCTGTCGTCATGAGACAGACGGACGGCGAGCTAGCCCATAGCCCACCATCCACAGGATCGCGCCTACGGAGGCCGGGGGCCACCAGTGGCCCCCGACGCCTGGCGCGTCTCCCGCGGCGGCCGGGACGCTGTGAGGTTCTCTCCCTCTCACATTACGCCACCTCTTTCTCTAGCATTACTGCTTCGCCGAAGGAGGTGACGGCGTCCCATTCCGTCTCGCTCCGGACCATGGCTTGCACCAGGGCCGGACGCGAGAGGTCGCCGCAGCCAATCGCCGCTTCGAGGACACGGTGGAGGTGTGCTCCGCTGCTCCGCCGTGTCCTCCAGTCGATCCTCGCAATGGAAACACCCGGGCGTTTCCTCCCGCCCAATTCGGTGCAGGAACTCAAACTCAAACTCTTTATTGCATTCATGTGTACATTTAGTTGTTACATATATGTAAGTAGGTTCCAACATGAAACCCGGTTAGGGCACGGCAACATAATAAGGTAGATTGGACAAAACAAACATCCAGTTAGTGGGTATCTTGGATTGTAAGTTTGTTTTCAAATCCTCCCGAAACATAG
Organism: Xestia sexstrigata; assembly: GCA_941918905.2. Lineage (NCBI taxonomy): Eukaryota > Metazoa > Arthropoda > Insecta > Lepidoptera > Noctuidae > Xestia > Xestia sexstrigata. Next base: position 510,763 of record OW799204.2, read on the forward strand.
CCAAGAGCCTCGACCAACATCTTAAGAGGCTCTCGCTTGGCAGCTGGATCAAGGGCAAAAGCAGTACTTCTGGACACGACTAGTATTTTTAGGAGGTTCCTCTCGCAAGAGCCCTGACCACCGGCAGCTCGGACCCTGTTCCCAGTGCTGGTGGGCTACTAGTTTTAAATGTTTTTTAAAATAGTTTTATAGTGGAACTAGTATTTGCGTTGTGCGCGAGCTGCGCGCAGCTCGCAGTTTCAGTTTCGTATTTTTGATAAGTATTCCTTACCCTTATAAAATTTTGAGAATCCATATTAATCCTTAAATGAATTGGAAAATCCATTAGAGTCCATAAAAGGTTTTCTAAATTATATAAACATGTTGAGAGCCGTAGTAAAAAAAAAATGAGAATTCGTTCGTTCGAATCGTTAAATTTAATAATCGTTGAATTTTAAAATCAATTATAGCACATTAAAGATTTTGAAACCCCTTAAGAACCTCTAATACAATCTAAAACCTTACCTTATTTAATTTAGCTCAATACAATTGTGTTTATTACAATAGAAATTTAACCAACACCACCGTGAAAAGTTTGAGTGTATCCGAAAGCCCTCTGAGTGAATATAGTCTCATACCACCCCCCCCCCCCCCCCCCCCTTGAATTTGAACTGCTGTGCAACTTGCATTAGGAAACTTTACGTTCTAACCAGCAGCCAACATTTAAGTTCTATAAAGCTGACTATAGCAAAATAATTCAAAAATTAGGTAAAATATCATGGCAAGACTTATTTTCTCAATGTTGCGATGTCGACGCAATGGTGGACTCATTTTACAAAGTTATATAAAATGTTATTGAGATGTATGTACCTAAGACTAAGCCTAAAACTTGTAAATATTCAGTGTGGTTTAGCAGGAATCTTCTTCGCAAGAAAAAAATAAGTACCATACACTTTATTCCAAATTTAACAACCCCCTAGATAAAATTTTATATCGTTAAACTCTGTCTTTAAGACAGAGTTTCAAAATTACCACATATTAATTATAAGCAATATATAAAGTCAACTGAATCTCCGATCACTTCTAAGGCTAAGCTCTTTTGGTCATTTTTAAAGATTAAACGTAACGGTAACAGTACGTACCCTTCATCAATACATTATGGCGATGTCTTAAGTAGTAATGGAGCAGATAATTGCTACATATTTGCCTCATGTTTTTCATCTGCTTATAACCCAAATACGTGCAATACTGTTGACGATATGGCTAAATACGGGACTGCGCAATGTCAGCATACTGATTTTCTGACCCAATTGACAATAAACACGGATTCTGTAATTAAAGCTTTAAAGAGACTTGACCCTAATCAAGGGCCAGGGCCTGACGGACTGCCTTCCATTTTATTGCCTCTATCTATGATTTATAATCAATCATTGAGCCGCGAATAACTATAGACCAGTATCTATTTTGTCTATTTTTGGCAAGGTGTTCGAAGCTTTAGTATACCCTATACTTTCGTGGCATGTAAAACAGACATTGATGCCTGAACAACACGACTTCATGAAAGGCCGTTCGACTGGAACCAATCTTGCGTGCTTTACGATTTAGTCGTTTTACGCGTATTTCGGATTTAGTCGACGCTGTAGACCGATGATCACCTGTAGATGTAATCTACATTGAATTTAGCTAGGCGTTTGCCAAGGTGGATCACAAAATATTGGTTAACAAATTACACGCAATCGGAATTGCAGGAAACTAATTGCAGTGGTGTGAGTCTTACCTTGTTAAACGCACATCTAAAGTTGTGGTCAACGGTTATTCATCGGACCTGTTTCTGACACCCTCAGGCGTACCCCAAGACTTCCATCTAGGCCCGTTGTTTTTCAATATATTCATAAACGACGTGGCGCCTTGTTTTGTACACTCAAAGATATATTTATACGCAGATGATCTGAAAATTATAAAACGAATGGAGTGCAATCAGGATCCATTTAAACTCCAAGAAGACTTAGACCGTTTTTCCCAGTGGTGCTTGGACAATAACATGTTACTTAATGCTGACAAATGCAATCATGTACATTTTTCTAGGAAAAAAAGGACCGTATTTTCGTAACTATGAAATAAATGACCATATTATTTACGAGGAAGAAATAAGTCGTGATTTGGGTGTTTACTGATACTGTTAGCCTGCTTCATCAAACAGCTGGGCAAAGGCCTCTCCCCATGACTTCTAGTTTTTTCTATCCAGGGCTAAAGTGGACCACTGGTCGTTGGTTTTATCCAGCTCGTCCATCGTCGCCATCTTCTACAAGGTCTGCCGCGACGCCTTCTGGTTGTGTCAGGGCTCCAGAAAGTGGTTATTTTGGCCCACAGCTCATTCGGCATGCGGCAGACGTGGGTGTTTATGACATTAATTATATTGACAATAAGCTTCGGTTTAATATTCATGTTGATAAAATTGCTACTAAAGGGTTTAAGACGTTAGGTTTCATTCTGCGTAACTGTAAAGATTTTAAGCGCGTCTCAACTAAAATTGCAATCTTTAACTCAATTGTCAGATCAGGCTTAGAATATTGCAGCATAGTTTGGACTCCATTCTACGAAATCCATAAACGTCGTCTGGAATCAGTGCAGAAAAGATTTATTTGGCATGCATTTGTCATATCACTGTAATATGGTCAGAAATTTAACTAGCTACAGCTCACGCCTGAAACATTTCAAACTGACTCTGGAAAATCGCTGTATGATCCTAGATCAGCTGTTCCTATACAAAATAATAAACACTCACTTTGATTGTCCGCGGTTACTGACTCAAAAAAATATAAATGTGCCTTACAAACTTGCTTGTAAGTCTAGATACCAGTTGCTTCGCGCTAAGGGCTTTAAAACCAATCTGGGTCATTTTTCCACCATTATCAGAATGCAAGTCCAATTTAGTCGCCTGTCTCGCGCTAGAGTAGCGCTGCAGCGCTTGCACTAACATTAAATGGTTCCCATCGGTGGTCACATGGAAGACAACGATTGTTTGTCGGTGCAGGTTACCTGGTGGGGCTGCCGGTCGAGCTTCCCGTGACGTACCTGACTCCCGGCCTGGCCGACTGGAGGGTGGCCACCCAGGTGAGCACCATTAGGCTCGGCACCCTGACGGAGTACGGCTTCTTACTAAAGTGAGCCAGTGGGCTTGTTGCTACATTTAGATTAATTTGTTTTTTATTTCTGTCTTAAAATAACATAAGTCAGTCAACCTATGCGTTTTTAAAACTATTCCAAGTCTAACTATACTAGGAGATGTCGTGTTTAATATGGGAGCAAAAATACCTGTCATCAAGTCGAAGTCACATAGTAATTCTTTGCACAATGATATGAAACGATTCCCAGTATCTACTTAATTTTACTCAATGTTTCTTAGGGTTCTTACAGACGAGCGGCACGTTGCCAATGGCAGATAAACTGCAGCCGTCGCCACCTGTCGACAGGCGGTGACGACGCTTGTAGATGAGGCATGCCGCGTAAGTGTGTGTCGACGGCTGGCGTCAACGCGCCGCGCGCCGGCCCGCGGTGGCAGCCGCCAACGCCACAACTGCAAGCGTCGACGGCAGCCGTCGACAGGTGGCGACGGCTGCAGTTTATCTGCTGTTGGTAACGTGCCGCTCGTCTGAAAGAATCCTTAGTTGGATGTGCAGAATAAGTACGTTCATTTCTTGGTGATATTTTTTTTTATTATACAAAAGAGGGTACTTTTAAAACCTCAAACCTGTGCCAAGTTCGGGTTGGTCGTCTATATAGTTTTACAATGTCATTATGTTACAGGCAGTATTAGTGTTATCAGTAGTGGTGTTGTGTGTTATTGTAGTTACGAGATAACTACTCCAATGTTTTTTAGGGTTCCGTAGTCCTGACGAAGAGCCCTTATATTTTCGTCATGTCCGTCTGTCTGTCTGTCTGTCTGCCCGAGGTTTTGCTAAAAGACCGTTAGTACTAGAAAGCTGTAATTTTGTAGGGGTATGTATATCAAGTACGCCAACAAAGTGGTAAAATAAAATTTTGGTAAATATATATTTTTTAGGGTAGCTCCTTAGTGGGGATGAATTTGTTTTTGTCATCTGCCCATTGTGTGGGGTATCGTTGAATAGGTCTTTTAAAATGACTTAGGGGGTTGCTAGTACTATTTAACGATTTAATGCTCCATTTACGAAATATTAAACTCTAAAGTGCAAATTTTTGCTCCAGTACGGCGTCCCCCCTCTCTAAAACCTAAACTGCTGCATTGGAAAATTTGGAAAAATTCAAAATGATAGTGCATTTCATGAACATTAAAGGAAAACTATAGCGGACAAGATAACTTTATAAGTTTAGCTGTAGCAGTCGTTGAACTTGGGTGTTGGATAATTTTGTACCAAATACAAAATCTTTAAAATAAATCCTTTACAAGTGACTAAGATGGAGTAGTTGCTTGTTTATAACGGGTGAAGACTTGCAGTGAAAAACAAAATCTAAAAAAAAAAAACTCGACTGCGTAATAAAACCCATATTGGAAGTAATGATTTTAGTCTAGATTATTTAATGGGTCCCGACTGTTGCAGTCAACATGTCCTGTTTCTTGAACTTGTTTTTTTCTTTTCAGTTTTTATTTAAAGTTATTAGTTATTTTTTACGCAGTCGGGATTTCAAATTTTTTTTTTTTTTTTTTATTTACACTTTTTAGTTACATAGATTTTAAAATTTTAAAATCCATTTTAAAATCTTTATGATGGGCCCTTTATCGAGCCGTTTAGGCTGCAGAGCTTGCCAAATATTTGAATTTGGCGCGAAAAATCCGCCATTCTGTTTTTTTTTATAAATACCCAGTGTCACTCTCACAGTAACTACGAATCTAACGACACCTCTCAAGCTAAAATCAATCAAGCCATTCAGGCCACAGAGCGTGCCAAACAATTATACATACATACACACATAAATACATACACACATACATACATACATACTCTCGAAAAACATAACCCTCCTTCTGGCGCAGTCGGGTAAATATAACGGGCTACTACGGAACCCTCTTCGCGTGGCCCGACACGCACTTGGCCGGTTTTTAATTAGGTCACGTTTGATGTACTTATTTTTTAAACTTCCATCGGTCAGTTCATAACTGCAGAAAAGAGCCATCAGAGCCATATATAATCTTCGTAAGCGCGATTCTCTAAGGGAACTGTTTAAGGATATTGGCATCATGACGGTACATTATCAATACATCTACGAAAACATAATGTATGTCAGAAAAAATCTGCACCTTTTTGGTAAACGGGGTGACAGACATAATCACACTACTAGAAATAGGGACCAACTAGTTCAGCCAGGTTTCAGACTCGCTAAAGTAGACTCATCTTTCATGAAATTTGGGCGATTATATCGCAGATAAAAATGCGTGGCTCAATGCTGGTCCTGCTCCACATGGACAGGGGCGCATAAATTGATAGTATTAAATAGAATTGTTGGAGCTGCTGAAGATTGTACAACTGTCTTTGCATTGTATAGAATCAATCTCTAGTATTATATAATCGCACAGCCCATATTGTGTGAGTACTATGTACTAGAAAGCTATCATTCACTGAAATCCTACGTCTTTTCTTGACTTGAATGTGCTCTGGCGGTTGAGAGTATGTCACGCTCACTCTAATGTCTCGCTGATGGTGGCGCGTGTGTCGGATCATTCAGTTCCCTTCAAAATGGTTGAGTTGAATGGTGCTGATCCATGCGTCATGTTCGTGAACGGGCGCTGTCAGTTGTGACTGGTCAACTCTTAGTTGCCATGGCTTATTTGTATGTTTATTTTTGAATTGTATTTTTTGTTTTTACTATGGACACTTAACGTGCACATCTTGCTACATTGTTCTCACATAATATACCATCCCAACATGAATGATGTAACCAAGATTTTGTAACAATATTTTGATTTAAAAGAGTGTCCATGGAGTTTCTTGCCCGTTCTTCTCCATAGAGATCTACGCTAGGGAATGGGCAACTACAGTACTTTCACAGTTTTTATGTCTTGTGACTGGGACTGTAGCTACATTTAACTGTGTTTCGACAATTCAAAAGTGCCTGTAACTGGCCTACTTGAAATAAATGCTTTGATGTTTTTTTTTTGATTGATTAGAATTAAAAAATTGTCTTAAAGAACAATATGTTACGCTAAAAAAGTTAGTGACAGAAACGAATCGCTCCAAAACCGACTCCACGTAGTCTTGTCTGCCCTACCCCTAGAGTGTAATTTAAATTCGCGTAGGCGCGGAGGGTTGAGGCGGGCCATGAGCTGAGGAGCAGGTGATTTTGAAAATTCCTGCAGCGCCGGAGCCGTGACAAAAACCATGCCTGCTGCATGTTGCATGCTTGCTCGCATGCTGCATGTTTGCTTGCATGCTGCATGCTTGCTTGCATGTTTGCATACTACATGTTTGTTTGCATGTTTGCATACTGCATGCTTGCTGCATCCATGATGTATGCTTGCCTGATCAGAAATATGCAGCAATTAACATTATCGTCGTAAATTTGTGGCGAAAAAAAATAACAACATTAAACACACATTACAACATTAACAACAACATCAACAACAACAACAACAACAACATCAACAACAACATTATTCAACATCAACATTATTTTTTAAAAAACACACTTTTCACTTCTACTTTTCACTTTTCACTTTTTTTTTTTTTTTAAATTTTTTTTTAAATATTCATAGTTAGAATAATTTTGTATTTCTTAAAATACAAAATTATTCTAACTATGAATATTTTGTTATGTGATAGATGAGATGAAATGTATGCCAAAAGATGATTCTAACTGTAAACTTTCTGTAATATGATAGTTCTGCCTTTTAATGACTATCGATACGAAATTTATGCCAAAAGATGATTCTGACTGTGAACTTTCTGCGATAAGATGGTTCTACTTTTAATTCTTATGCATATAAAATTTATGCCTAAAGATGATTCTGACTAACAAAATTATGAGTTTTGAATGTATGATAAATGAGTGTCTGCCAAACGATTTTCTGCGAAATGAAGTTTATGCTATCTACTGTTATGCAAAGTAATTTTATGACAAAAAGTTCTGCTATAAAGGGTAGACCCGTCTTACACATAAGGTCTTGGTAAAAGCACGTGTGTAGCCTTTCCGTGCGCCGCAGTGGGCCACGCACGTGTACTGCAATAAAAACGTAGGTCCACGTTGTCAAACAAATTAATCCAGGCAGCTAAAGTGCGCCACTTGCCCGTACACAGCGTGCACCCCGGTGGGTTTGTGCCTTAAATATGTCACCGATGCCGATGCTGACAAGACACCAAGTCAAACACCCACCATCTCCGGGCTCGTCGCTCAGCTCCGCCTCGCAGCCACCGAGACGCACCATATACGTGAGCACCGTGTCGCCGGTCGCTGGAGTTGCGTCGAGCTCGAGCGATGATTTTTCTCCTCATCGTCGACTCCACCACCGCCACGACGACGAGGCCAACAGGCTCCGAGCAGGGTCCCAGCTGCCGGTGAAATTTGTCACGCATGCGATGGACTCAATCCATGAATGAGAACGTCATGCGCGCATATTATGGAGCTACTGAGGGGGGAAACCTCTGGGAGTAGGTACCGTTCCACACCTCCTGAACTTAGACCACGTTTACCTCGTTTGAATATGCACAAAGTAAAACAAGGCGCTGGTGTGTGCTCTAGGTTCGCAGTCTGTCAAACAGTTTTGGCAGAACCGAAGGCCTCGCCGATACCCACTCAATATTGTACTATGGAGCTGTAGCGGTATGTCGTGTAGCTCACGTGAAATTTTCACAGAAGCAGAAGATCTGTGCATGGGCAAGCCGTTTTCGTTCGCAATATAATCAGAATAGCACATACCAAAGCGATAAAAGATGGGTCTAAAGGGCTTGGGAACGACTGGAGCAAGGTGTAACTGACACGCGTCTGCCGGATGATAACGCAATGTGTTCATTCTGGCACAGCATCTGGTCGGTGCATATCAGTCACACTGAGGGCGATTAGACTAGCGATTATCATCAGCCACCAAGACGTAGCTCCGTCCATTGCCTAGCTGGAAATCTCCAGGGCTGGACGGACTGCACAACTTCTGGATCAAGTGGTTCCAAATATCGCACGCTCGCTTGGTGTCCCAGTTTGAATCAGCCTTAGAGTCAGGGTCATCATCGATTGCATCATATTTTCATAGGTCAAACAAAGCGACAAAGCGTTTTTGCATATGCGCTATGTTAGTGGGTCTATGTCAAGTTCTTTATTAAGAAGATTGTATAAATGGAATCATTGCCTATAGCTAGGATATTGTCTTTTTGCGAATACAGACTTTACTGAAACAGTGGGAGCAACCGTATTTTTCTTTCTGCCTTTTGTCTTTTGTGGGTTGAACAATAGAGTTCTATGCTTAGTAAGAATTATATTAAGTACGTAAAGCTTACTAACGGTTAGAAGTCCGGTAACGGTAATAACTAAAGACGTTTTGTTCGCACCATAAGTAGGTACTGTACCAGCTTAAGTTGACTTTCCAAGGTCTGTGGGTCACACAGCCAGCTTTAAGCAGGTCCTCGTGGTGCAGGTGCCAGCGGAGTGCGGCGGCGTGGCTGGCACTGCGGCGGGGTATGAGGCGCTGGTGTGTGACTACGGCGCTCCACCCCACGTGCTCGCTGGGCGCGGCGACGTGCGCGTGCGCCGCGCGCCCTCGCCTGCCGGCTACGCCACCGTGCAGTTCACCGTGTACTGCCAGTTCCACTACCAACCACCCGCGCTGCTCCCGCCAGCCCTGCTCCACCCCGTGCTCAACATGTTACCTACACTGTCAAACAGATTCCAGGATTTGAGTGAGCCCCCGTTGATAGCCCTCGTACCAGAGCAGCCGAACGGCTTGGTGTCGTCGTCCTACGATGGCGAGGAAGAATCGGAAGAAGAATCAGAGGAGGAAACGGAGGAGGAACCGGTGAACAAGAGATCAGTCGTCGACGACAGTGTATGAGTGAACACGGGCACAGCCACACTAAAGCAGCAGTTACCGCGGGATACGTATCATCGGTTCATAAATTTCTTGCCAGCCGATTAAATGCTTTTGAAATTACCTTGAATGCTTAGTTTTAATTCGGAAAAAAATATTATGATACAAGGCTTTTAAGACTTTTTTTTTCAAATGTAATGTTGTAAACTATTTCATCAAGCTAATACGAAGTCGTCACGTCACCGTCCTGATCACTTGATACGCCTGTATTTTGTCTCGCTCGCTCTCGGTCTTAAAACCAGTTTATTGTCCCACTCCATCTTAAAAACATGCAGAGGTCAGTCAAGGTGCTCGTTCCCGTACACTATTGTAAGGGCATGAGCCTTTACACTTAATGTTAAAAATGTTAATAAAATAAATGTTAATGTTCAAAGGTGTTTAATACGAAATTGCACTAAAATAATGTAATAAGAAAATAATAAAAAATGTTACAAAAAGTCACAAAATGTTGGATGTTGCGCGAGCTCGATATTAAACCGAAGACTGACGTACTTGCGTACGTGACGATACTACATTTTATAAAATAACAAAATTTGCAGTATTTTAACTAGGCTAACTAAAGTACAATGTGCGGTTGCTGACCGTACATCTTGGCGGGGCAACGAGTGAGATAACTTATTAAAGACTATTTTACCAATATAAATACAAATCACGAAATGAAAACAAAGTGAATAAAAATGATTATAAGTCAAATGTTAAAAGAATGAGGTGTCGCATAGGTAAGTTCTATGTTTTCAGTGGATGCTGCAACTCTTGCTGGCTTCCGTGGCGGTAATCTGGTGGACGCGCCGGTGTCACTGACGATGACCTTGCCGCTGCGTTTGCAGTACACGTAGGCTCCTCCCGCGACGACTATTGACAAGATCAGAAGTCCCATCGTAGAGTATGAAACGATGTATTGGTGCACATCGTGTTGCGACATTTCAGCCTGTTTTGTTTGATCTTCCAATTCTTTCAATGAATTATGAAGCTTTTCATAATCGTTTCTAACAAATTGGGTGTTCTGTTGTCCAGTTGATAAATCAAGCGGCTGGACAGATGTTAAATTGTTGATGTCATCCAGATCTATCAGAGGTATTTCAGGGCTGACATAAATATTGTTTGTGTAGTAAACTTGTGTGTAATATGTTTCTTCATTGTTTCTAATTATACATCCCTCTTTGGCTTCTAAAATTCCCGTTGAATGTATTGCCTTAGTAGTCATACGACCTTCACAGATTATTTGCAGTTGGCAATCCGCACAGCAGACATAGAGCCAGGTGTTAGGTTTTTGTAATGGTGTCCATTTATTGTTGCAGGATTCGGATGTGTAGATACATTTTGATAATGTAATGTTTGTTATTGCGCCGATTTCGCATGGAATTTGATGATTTCTCATGTTACGTGTTGGTTTGTTTAGTGAACATACAAATGTACTTGGTTCCATTTTAATGCAATGTTCTAGGTCACTGTCTGTGAGCTGCATATATGTCTCTTTTCTTATATTGACTGCAACATATTCAGAATTTGTTTTCATTGTAAGTGAATGTTTGTTATTTTTCATCATCGGTATAGGAACTGTTTTATAAATGGTGAATGGAGTGTCGCCTGTTAATGGTAATGTGATTTCGATGATAAAATATTTATCAAATAATCTTGATTTTACCTCTAGTAGTTTGTATATGTCAGCTAATTGGTTTTGAATATTGTCAACGGGTATTGATAATTGTTGTGGCAATTGTCCAGAGATAATGTTGAGCTCCTGAAAGAGCTGGTTCTGCGGTAAAAGTCTGGTGTCTACATGACCATGGTGAATGTTAATGGCTGTGTCTAAAAGCATGTGTTGGATGTGGCGTAGTTTAGACAGAATTGTTGAACTAGTCAGAGCCATGATGTTAAAGTAGTTCAAAGCTTCCTCTTGCTCAACCTCCTTACCCAATTTCTGTAAATAGTTCTCTGTAGCATTAAGATGTTGATCTAAGAGATTGAACTGAGTGTTCATTGCCTCTTCATTTCTCTTCAGAATGTTATTATGTGCTTCTATAATTGATGTTTGACCTTTGATCAGGTTCAATAAATGGTCTCTGTTATTCTGCAATGTTTCTATGTCCTTTTTATATTGTATTGCGAACCTTTCATCTAGCACGCCGAATAGGCTGTTTGCAAGGTAACCTATTCCATTGACAAGACCTCGCGAAACGCGCCCTCTTGTCTGCCCATGATGTGTTTCCAACATGTAATTGTTATGATCAAGTTCGTTAAGTTCCTGTTCGAATTCGGTCATAATGGTTTTGCACATCGTTTGGTATGCAAATTGCTCACACCTTTCTCTCAGGTGTTTCACAACTCTATGTATGTTTTCCATGCCTTGCCAGTAAGATGTCATATTATAGTAGGTGACAATCTTCCAGTCATCGTGTACGCTTTGCAAATTGCCGATTTTGTCAAAGTACACTGCTCTGTTTGGTTCAAACGGTGTGATGTTTATAGCGTCACTGCTTTGCTTTGTGGGCTGAAATAACGTTAGTAATGTTAAGAGTGTAAATAGCAGGCTGGAACTTATATTCCTTGATTTAAATCGTTGGTTTCTATTTGTGTTGTTTATTGTAGGTTTTTGTTTTTCAGTGCAGGTTTTGTCATTGGATGTGGTGGTGTCAGGTATTTCTATATGAGATTCTGGTATTGGGAGTTTAACTAATTTTGTTATTGGTCTTGTTAATACCCCTGTTTTTGTTTTCATAGTCACAACTCGGACTAGATTGTCTCTCCCCGGGTGAACTTCCTGTATTCTGCCAAGTGCCCATTTCGCAGGAGGAAGGTTGTCTTCTTTGATTAAGACAACATCCCCTATGGATAAATTATTTGTTTTGTTCAGCCATTTACTACGAATTTGAAGTTGTTGCAGGTATTCTGACGACCATCTGGTCCAAAACCCTTGCTTCATTTTGTTTAGTAACTGCCACCTATGTCGAATGTTGATGTTTTGCCTTTCGATATTTTCCGTTGGTAAGAATGTTACTGGTCGGCCAATTAAAAAATGTGCAGGAGTAAGATAGTCAATATCGTCCACGTCTTCCGTTAAAGGACAAAGTGGTCTAGAGTTCATACAGGCTTCGATTTGAGTAAGCAGTGTTAAAAACTCTTCGTATGTCAACTTTTGCTCTCCTAGGACACGCTTTAGGTGATATTTCATTGACTTAACTGCAGCCTCCCAAAGTCCTCCCGCAGTCGGCCAGCTTGGAGCGTTGAAGTGCCACTCTATCCCCATCTCGGTGTTCCTTTTCGATAAAGTGTCGTTGTTGAATGTTTGTGAGATATGCAGTTGTTTGGCTAACTCCCTTTCGGCTCCAACAAAGTTTGTTCCGTTGTCGGAGTAAATATGTTTCGGACAACCTCGTCGCCCAATCATGCGGTTGAGAGCCAGTATAAATGTTTGTGACGACAAATCTGATGCAAGTTCTAAATGCACCGCCTTTGTTGCCATGCATACGAAAACAACGACATAACCTTTACTTGTTCTGACGCCTCGACCCTTGTTTAGTTTAACACTAACAAACCCTGTGAAGTCCACCCCTGTGTGATAGAATGGTGGTGATTGCGTTATCCTTTCACTGGGTAGGTCCGCCATTAGTTGGTATTGTTTCGATGGTTTGAAGCGGCAACATTTTACACAGTCTTGTAGGTGTTTTTTAACTGTGTTATTTCCTCCTGTTATCCAATATTTCTGTCTTAATGTAGCCATAGTTAGCCTCGCTCCACCGTGTAGTGTTGTAACATGCGCACGGGCAATGAGAAGATATGCCAGCTTGCTGTTTTTCGGGATGATAACAGGGTGTTTTGTTTCTTCAGGTAAGTTTGAATTCTGTAATCTCCCTCCGACGCGTAGTATGTTATTGTCATCTAGGTAAGGGTAAAGTTTCTGAAGTCCTCTATTGTTGCTTATCCTTCCTTTTGTTTTTAAATCTTGGATTTCTTGTCCATAATGTTCATTTTGTACATGTTTTATAATTATGTTAGTAGCGCGTCGAATATCAGCGAGTGTTAAATTACATTGTTTTGACGCAGGCGGCCTATTCATGTTTGTATGATTCATAGCTGCGTCTTCCCTGTGACGATTATTTTGTGACGTGTTTGTTATGAAACGCGACACCCATGCTACGATGCGTATTATAATTATAATACAGCTGTTCTTGGTAAGGAGTTCAGTTACAATGTCCATGTCTTTGTTTCCGGTAGTTCGTGTCGTAACTGCATGCACCTTTTTAACTTCTATTTCTGGTATCTTAACGGTGTCATATGTTTCCGGGATTTTTTCTCTGTTAAGCCATTCGGGTCCGTCAAACCACAGAGGAAAGTTGTGTAATTGAGAAGGTAGTAGTCCACGTGACGCGCAGTCGGCTGGATTTTGCTCCGATCTTACGTGCTTCCAACACCCGGCGGGCACTACAGATGTTATCTCCTGAACTCTGTGTCCGACATAGGCCTTCCATCGCGAGACATCGCCCTTTAGCCAGCCAAGCACGATCATTGAATCCGTCCAAGCTGTTACTTTAATGTTAGGTTTATCGAGGCAATGTTTTATTTTCTTGACCAGTTGTGCTAACAGCTGAGCACCGCATAACTCAAGTCTGGGAAGTGTTTGTTGTTTTTGGATTGGAGCGACCTTTGTTTTTGCCGCAACCAATGCAATTTGTTGCTGTTTACCTTCTGTAACTTTACTGTACACCACGCACGAAAACGCTTTTTCCGATGCGTCACAGAATGCGTGTAATTCCCGAACCTTGCTTGCTTCTAACCCGAGCCATCGGTTAATTTTGAAAGGTTGCATATTTGTTAATTCAGACTTTAGTATTCTCCATTCCTTTTCTATTCCATCCGGAACAGTGTCATCCCATTCGATTTTGTAATTCCAGATCTGTTGGAATAAAATTTTTGCCTTGATTGTTATTGGGGATAGCCAGCCCAAAGGATCAAAAATTGTTGATATGTCGCTTAAGATTTGCCGTTTTGACGAATTTTTGTTAAGGCCAATGTTGTTTTTGTTTTTTAATGTAGTTGTAAATATGAATTCATCTTGTTTCGGATCCCATGCCAAGCCTAATGCTTTGGAAGCTGATGCTTCTGTAAAACTTAAGTTGACTGGGCTAATCATATGATCTGGCAGATCTTCTAGCAGTTGTTGTTCGTTACTCGACCACTTTCTAAGGTTGAACCCTCCTTCTTTCAATAGCTGTATAAGTTGGTCTCTTGTATCCCGCGCCTCACCTATGGTATCTTTTCCGAATAACGCATCATCTACAAAAAATTGGTTGAGTAAGATGTTTTTAGCTTCCGGGTACTTGTCACCTTCGTCCATCGCTAGCTGTTGAAGTGTTCGGAGTGCTAAGAATGGAGCGGCCTTAGTACCATAGGTGACTGTACATAGTTGATATTCTCTTAGCAGTTGCCGTGGACAATTCCTCCACACTATTTTCTGTAAGGGGTGATGTTCTGGATGTACCACTATAAATCGGTACATTTTCTCAATGTCTGATGATAACACATATTTGTATTGTCTCCATTTGAGCAAGATGCTAAGGATATCTTTTTGTAGATTCGGTCCAGCCTCCATTAAGTCATTAAGACTGTGTTTTGAACTAGTTTTTGCCGACGCGTTGAACACGACTCTAAGTTTCGTCGTGATAGCACCTGGTCGCACTACCCCGTGGTGCGGGAGAAAATATTCAATGTTTTTGTCCCTAGTGTTGCTTTCGACTTGCTCCATGTGACCCATTTCTTCATATTCATCTATAAAAGCTTTATAATCTTTTGCAAACGCATGATTTTTAGCCATCTTTCGCTCTAGTTGTTGAAATTGAGCGATGGCCTGTGGTTTCGATGTTCCTAAGTGTTCAATAAAATTATCCTTCAGTGGGAGACGAACTTGATATCGCCCATCAGGAAGTCGTGTTGTTGTCTCTTTGTACAGCTGTTCGCACCTGTTGTCAGGGTCCACATCTTCTTTGTTTTCTTGCAAAGACTCCTGTTCCCAGAATTGGGTTAGATCCTGAATGTTGTTGATAATTACATGGCAATTGAATGTTTTGTAATTACCACATACTACCCAGCCTAAATGAGTTTGTTGTGCTATGATGGATGACGTGTTTGTTTTTATTAACCCCTCTAACAATATTTCGGAATAAACATCGGCTCCCAATAGTAAGTCTATATCCTGAGATATGTTAAATTCAGGGTCAGCGAGTTGTAAATGTTGTATATGTTCAAAACTATCTTTATTTACTGTTTTACTTGGCAGTTTGTTTGTTATTTTCCTCATAATAAGTGCATTAATGTTAATGTTGAAGTCATTGTGTATCGCTTGGCATTTAAGATGGAGCACTCCTTTACACTTGGTGGTGGCTGAAGCACCAACACCTGACACCACCGCGCTCATCTTGTTTCGTTTTAACTGCAATTTTTGAGCAGCATTTTCCGTAATTAGGGCTAACCTGAGATCCCTGGTCTAATAAAGCGCGTAAAACGATCGTAGTTCCATCATTGGCTATTGTCCTGACCTGGGCCGTGGCTAGCAGTACCTCATTTGAGTTGTCATGAGCTAAATGCGTGTTCACTTGTTGACCTACATTAGCCCTGCCGGTTCTCGATTTTGCAACTCCAATCGCCTCATGCAAAATGCTGCTATGCGGCTCATCGCAGTGCTTGCACTTTTTTTTCGATGTACATTTTTCGCCGTTATGACTGAACAGGCAATTTAAACATACATGTAGGTTGTTAGCGGTCTTTAACCTTTCTTCAGGTGACATACTTAAAAATTCTCTGCAATTATAGAGCCCATGATGGTTATTACATTTAGGACAAGTTATAATGGAATTATTAAATGTTTGCTTGTTATGGAATGTTCTCGGCATGTTCTTAGTTCCACCTTGAATGGTATGTTGCTGCACCTTAGGCTTGCTGTACGTTGCATTATGAACTGTTTTCGGCTGAATGTTTTGCTGTTGACTGTTAAAGTTTCGTGGGCGGTTCGGGTTTGTACCCGATTCCATTGACATGAACTTGGTTTCGATGAATTTCAGGAACTCGTTTAGAGGTGGCATTTCCCTTGGATTTTCCATGGATTCTTTGAAGGCCTGGCGTGTATCTGCGTCCAGCCTTTGCATTAAAATGTGAACCACTAAGGGGTCCCAACTAGAAGTATCATATTGCAGATTCTTAATAGCCTGAAGGCACTCAATAGTAGTATCATGCATCCTTTTCAGGAGAGATGCCGTCGGAGTTTGTATGTTAGGTAGACTCAGTAAAATGTTTGCTTGGTAGGTAAATAATAGTCTCTTATTATCGTACCTCTGTTGAAGTATCTGCCAACTAGCTTCGTAGTTATCAGCACTAATGTTCATGTGCTGTATCAATCGCTCGGGCTCTCCCTTTAATTTCGCCTTCAAATGTTGCATTTTTTGTGCATTAGAGATAAAAGTATTACGATGCACGATTTCAACGAACAAGTCTTTAAATGTTGTCCACTGTGCATAGCTACCACTAAAAATTGGAAGTTCAATTTTCGGCGTGGATTTTTCCTGGTGTTTGTTATCCCAAATCCTCTTGTTAATTTGTTCCTTGCTGAATTCATACAGCCTTTCTAATCTATTATAATCACTTTCAAATGCTTGCGTGTTGACCAACATGTTATCGAGCTTCCAATAAGTGCTATCGACTTTTTCCCAACGTTGCGTAACTGTCCTCAACTTATCTTCAAGTTGCCACTTTTCTTTTAATTTTTCAATGTCCATGTTCCGGACTGTTCTCTCAAAAGCTTTGATGTTCGACCGCTGCTCATTCATCATATCCTTAGTTCGTTGGTCCACGACTAACTCTTCATTTGAAGTGTTCTTCACATCATCCGCAATCTCATCGCTCTCCTGTTCTTCTCGAACATTCTCTTGAACACACGGCCTTTCTTCTTTTTTTTGCAACTGACTAAAAGAAGTAAATTTTTCGTCCTCGAATTTAGCAAGTAATCTTTGTTTTGACCTATTTATCATACACTTCGTTTCCTCGTATATTTGTTCCAAACGCTCGTAAATGCGATTCTCATAGTAAGGTCCAGACTTCGTGCCTTCAAACAAGGCTAATTGGATGTCGTTCTTTTTAAACTCACTCCAATACTCCTCCAGCTTTCCAAGTCTGGCATCATGATACTCGAGAGTGTTTTTACGTGTAGAACTATCTTTTTTAAAGTTTTCATTTATTCGTTTGATAGCCTCAAGATTTGTAGATTGAGAGTTAAGTAAAGCATCGTAAGTAGTCATTGTTGTTATCCGGTGCTTAGTGCAGACTATAAATCCAAAATTTCCGAAAAGTAGGTAATATGGAACGTGCTCACCGGATTCGCTGCTTACGCTCCACCTCGATCTGTGTAATTCTCACTTAATATCACTGTTCACACTGTTTTTAATGTTCTGTTGAATGTTCTGTTTAATGTCCGAGTTTAATGTTCAACTGTTCCCGCGAGTGAAAACGTACCACGGCACTGATTTTACTCTTAACGGCTCGAAGGACCAAAATGTAAGGGCATGAGCCTTTACACTTAATGTTAAAAATGTTAATAAAATAAATGTTAATGTTCAAAGGTGTTTAATACGAAATTGCACTAAAATAATGTAATAAGAAAATAATAAAAAATGTTACAAAAAGTCACAAAATGTTGGATGTTGCGCGAGCTCGATATTAAACCGAAGACTGACGTACTTGCGTACGTGACGATACTACATTTTATAAAATAACAAAATTTGCAGTATTTTAACTAGGCTAACTAAAGTACAATGTGCGGTTGCTGACCGTACAACTATACTTGTGCGTGACGTTACACGCGCAGCCTCACCTAATAGATTTCTAGAACTTCTATTTACACACATCAAAAGTATCTAGGGATCAACATATATTTTTGGAATAACTTTTCTCCTGATTGATATTAATTAAAATTTTCTTTAAGGATTCATCAAATAAAGTGTTTTCGTTTGTCACAGTAACGATAAACCAAGTCACCTTTGCATTAATAAAGAAATTTGCCATTTTCCTAATAAAGGGATTTTTGACATTTGAACCACTAACATTAAAGTTCGAAAAAAAGACTGAAATAACAGTTTTCTTTAAAATTTTATTGGGTAACTTAAACAATTAATAATCCGTGTTTCTACCGCGAACACTAACAACACAAGAACATCGGTTTGGCATACTCAAAATGAGTTCATCCAAATCACGCTGTGGAATGGCCGCCCATGTTCGTTGCAACAACAAAAAAAGGTCTTCTTGCGACTGGATACCCTCCATATTCGGCAGAGCTCTTCTCTGTAGCATATCCCATGCATGCTCAATCGGGTTCAAGTCTGGCGACTGAGCAGGCCAGGGCAGGACATTGATGTTAGCTGCGGCGAGAGTCTGTCTTACAACTCTTGCGGTGTGCGGTCGTGCATTATCATGCATTAACTGAAATAAGGGACCGATTTGCACTTGTAGAGGAACGATGACGTCTGATACAATCGTCTCAGCATAAATTTGAGCGTTGAGGTTGCCTCTGATCCAAATCAACTCAGTTCTTCCGCCGATCCAAATACTCGCCCATACCATGATGGTTCCACCACTATAAGGATGGACTTCCTGGCAGGATTTTAATCGCTGTTGGCGTCCAGGGGTTCTCCAGTGTCGTATACGTCTTGTATCCGGTCTCATACCAAAACGAGACTCATCAGAAAAGCACACGAAACGCCATTGTTCTTCTGCCCAATTTCTGTGTTCAAGAGCCCATTGATATCGAATCCTACGATTGTGCATTGCTATAGGTGGTACCCGTAGCGGTCTTCGGGAATGAAGGTTCACTTCATGCAAGCGGTTTC
Source organism: Xestia sexstrigata (assembly GCA_941918905.2). Classification (NCBI taxonomy): domain Eukaryota; kingdom Metazoa; phylum Arthropoda; class Insecta; order Lepidoptera; family Noctuidae; genus Xestia; species Xestia sexstrigata. Next base: position 529,660 of record OW799204.2, read on the forward strand.
TGACTGTTTGGTCGCTAATTAAGTTCCCTGAAGAGTGATGAAGCCTCACGGCTAACATCATGGCGGTTATTGTTGGAGCTCTTCGAGTTAAGATTTGAATGTATCGGTCTTGTCTCCGTGTGGTGCAGCGATACCGTCCTCCATGGCGCTCAGCCACGGTACCAGTGCTTCGGTAACGTGTCCAAAGTCGACTGATAACACTCTGACTTGTATTCAGAGCTAAAGCTACAGTACGTTGCCGGGAACCAGCTTCTATCATTCCCACGGCTCTGAGCATTTCTCCCCTGCTTAAATGACGTCGCCGCTCCATAATAACGTTGGTTTTAATCAGTAGTAGGGAAACAGTAGCACTAATAATGTCTTCAATGCGTTGTATGTTTTTATAGGGAAAATATTGACAGCTTATTTTCATCTTTTACTCGAATTTGATTGAGAGTTCCTGATTCAAATTATGAAATGCACCAAAAAGGATCCATATAAATTTATAAAATCATAAATTTATTACAAAGCCACATCTCAATCTCAAGAAATCCGCATAAAAATGCTTGATCCCTAGACATTTTTGATGTGTGTATTTCATAAACTTTCTAGTACTCTTTATATTATTTAAAGTTTCAATTAAGAAATAAAATCAGTGTTATCCCCTATTGGGTCACTGTTGACAGATTCACGCAGTGCTTTTTTATCATGTGTCATGGTGGCCAATGATTTGCAAAATTGTTTCATAATATTTTTTTTTGACACCGTTTCTTTCTTTTCTTTTAACCATCGATCTTTTATCCTTCTAACCTTTGGTTACATCAATATTTATGAACGTAGTTATTAATTTATAAGTGCTTTACACTCCTTATTCTTCATAAAACTTTGTAAACTCCGATTCTGACGACACACATTCGCCCTAAGCGAGTTAAGTGCCATAGGATTTACACCCAGTCTTAATTCTTCTTCTGTTTTCTGACTATCTCCGGGACTGTCAGCAATTTGTTCGCCTTGGCTCATACAACTCGCATGCGTATCATACACGATCAGGCGTGAGTCAGGGTTCCATTTTTGGTCCCTTGCTTTTTTTGATTATGGTAAACGGTCTGCCACAAATAATAAAACATGCGAAATGTCTACTTTACGCCGACGACCTAAAAATATATGCAGCTGTTAACTCCGTGTCTGACGGTATAGCTCTCCAGCATGATATCGATGCCTTGAGTGAATGGGCTGCCATTAGAATGGAATTTAACACCTCTAAATGCTAATTTATGAGCTTTGGCCGCGTGCGGAGCCCTATACAGTACGACTGTAGCAAGAAGAGACGAACTTTATTGTGGCAATATAGACTAATACGATACAGTGATTCTAAAATAGCCTTTGAAACATTCTCAAAACGCTATCAAAAAGTAATAAAATTAACTCAACGAGCTCAAAATACCTATTTTATAGGAACAAGTACCAACAAATCCAAGGCTACTTGGAAGGTCATAAACAGTATGAAACCCAACATTCCTAAAGCTAATATACGTGTAATTAATGTAAATGATAAATATATAACATATCCTAAAATCATAGCAGAGCAATTTAATGAATATTTTGTGGACTCAGTTCAACCGATTAAGAACAATTCTCAGATATCATATTAATACATCAGGATCTCATAAATCTATTTTTATGAAACCTACCATACCACAGGACACTAGGACTATAATTAATAATATTAAAAACACGAATAGTACAGGATATGACGATATAGACACAAGAGTAGTTAAAGCAGTGGCTCCTCTTATAGCACCGATATTAAGTGACGTAATAAATAGCTGTATTTAAAATGGTATAATTCCGCAAAAGTTAAAAGTTTCCATTGTCAAGCCACTACATAAAAAAGATGAAAAACAATTTTAAATAATTATAGACCAGTAGCTCTTATACTAGCTCTTATACCAATGTTCTCAAAGATTTTTGAAAACGTTCTTTATAATGGTCAATTAATTTTAAAAACATAATATTTTCTGCAAGGAACAAGAACAACAACAGGGTTTCAGGAAGAAAAAATCTATTAATAAGGCCATTTACAATTTTCTTGAAAAAGTACATCACAATATGGACAATAGGAAGCCAGTAATGGCAATGTATATGGATATAACCAGAGCATTTGATTATGAGGACCATAAGGTACTGCTAAGTAAGCTAAATAGATACGACGGCATCAGAGGTAACGTGCTTAATCTTAACAAAATACGCAGATTAGTCAAGTTGATCTTAAATCCAAAACTGAAGTAATACACTCGTCTAGCTCTAGAGTTCTCCGTTACGGTGTTCCGCAGGGTTCTATGGTGGGACCCTTGCTGTTCATTTGCTATATTAACGACCTTTCCCAAGAAATCATTCACCAAATATCTTTATTTGCCTACGACAGCACGTTTATATATAACACTGGTAGTACCAAAAAAATTGGTGATAGCACAGAAAAAGTGCATTCGAGTGATATGTAAAATAAAACAAACAGGAGGCCTACCATGATCTAATTAGAAACGATTCAAAAGCAAGGCATTTCAGTTTAGGTTCCTAAAATGCATCGCTCAAACTCGTACCATGACGTCCAATACGCTCAGCGGCATTTGGATCGTTAAAAGTGAATGAAAGATCGCAATTTGTGACAAAACCGCGTTTAAAACGTTTTTGGTGAAAAAGACACAACGCTATTAGTATCAAATAGCTTTGTTTCGCGCACATTCACATTCAGTTGAGCTGCTCTAAGGACGTCATGGTACCACCGAATACAAATTTGACTGAATGAAACCAAAACTTGCGACTCAGTTCGGGCACAATCGCTGTCAGATGGCATGGCCTAAATTGAATCGTTAAACTGACGTCATGGTACGAATTAGAAGAACAGTTCAGTTTAGGTCCTAAAATGGATCGCGATAAGAGCTCGTGGTAGGCCTCCAGATTCATGCAAGCCATATTTTCGAAACATGTATGCATGTATCTTTGCAAAACGCAACATGTCTTTAAATAAATCTGTCGAAAACTAAATTAGTCTACAATAGTATATATGCAATGGCTCCAAAACTTTATAACAAATTACCTGATCAAATTGTATCAAGCAACACCGTGAAGGAGTTGTAAAGTAGGTTTTTTAAATTATTCAGTGATAGGGCGTATTATTCCGTTAATGAATATTTTGATGACAAACTAAAAATAATATTATAAATTTAAATCTGTCTGTAAAGCGTTGTTCCCGTTTTTTTTTCTTTTTTTTTAATTTTTTATTGACATTTTTGTTTCTTGCATTTACTATTATGTTTGATTGACTGTGACTAAATAATGAAAACTTGTTTGTGCCGTCTTAATTTATTGATATAATTATTATTATTAGCGTTTAGTGTTTGGCATGAAATTTCTACATCTACAACTTGGTTTTTAACTTAGTTTTTTTTTTATTCTGATAATTGACATTATTTTGATTAACTGCACTACTTTGTATGCCTTCTGGCGGGACATAGTATGGACCAACATTTATAGCTATATTACATCTGTATTTTTTAACCTATATTAACAAAACGAATAAATGAATTTGAATTTGAATTTGACTACAGTGTGAACAACGAGTCTAGCCAGAGCGTCGACAGTGAAAGACCTCGGTGTACTGTTTGATAGCATACTGACCTTTCATACACACATAAGCTTGGCTAAAGAATCTTTCAGACGCTTTTTTTTTTTTTTTCTTATGGGATATCATCAAATGACTTCTCCCGCTCTGGGCGTTGCAGGAGGGCGTGTCAGACTTTTACTGACTAAAATCCATCCATGTTCCTTCATCGCCCTTTATGTTCCGGGGCCACGGTATTTCTTTCGAACAGTCCCGCAACCCCGGCAGGCATCGGTCCTTGCGGACCCCTTCCTTTTTGCTGACTCTCTTTGAGGCGCGCGTGGAACACGGACGCGCCGTCGACACGGCCTGTCGTCATGAGACGGACGGACGGCGAGCTAGCCCATAGCCCACCGTCCACAGGCCCGCGCCTACGGTGGCCGGGGGCCACCACGACGCCCGGGGCGTCTCCCGCGGTGGCCGGGACGCTGTGAGGTTCTCTCCCTCTCACGTTCCGCCACCTCCTTCTCTAGCATTACTGCTTCGCAGAAGAAGGTGACGGCGTCCCATTCCGTCTCGCTCCGGACCATGGCTTTCACCAGGACCGGACGCGAGAAGTCGCCGCCGCAAATCGCCGGTTCGAGGACACGGCGGTGCTCCGCCCACGCGGGGCACACCTCCACCGTGTGCTCCACCGTGTCCTCCGGTCGATCCTCGTAGTGGAAACACCCGGGCGTTTCCTCCCGCCCGATTCGGTGCAGGAACCTCCTGAAAACACCGTGACCGATGAGGACCTGCGTCAGGCGGAAGGTGAGGACGCCGTGGCGTCTCTCAAGCCACTCCTCAAAGAGGGGACTTATCGCCACTATCGTGGCGTGCCGTGCACGGGGTTGCGACAGTTGCGCTCTCCATGTCGCCATGAGATCCCGCCGGAAGTCTGTCCGCTGAGCGACAATTTGTCGCGGCAGCGGAGTTTTCCCCCGACGTAGCGCCTCCGTGCGCCATTCATGCAGGCGCGCGAGGACTATGGCCTCCAGATCCCATGGCGGCAATCTGGCTAGGAGGCTCGCCGCCTCGCGGGAGATCGTGCGGTACCCCCGGGCCAGCTTTACGGCTACCACATTTTGGGGCGCGTTCAGGTAGTGGGCGGCTCGCCGCCACAATGAACGCGCCCACACCGGGGCCCCGTAAAGGGTTATGGACCACACGACTCCCGCGTCGAGCTTCCGGCAGGAGGCGTTTGGCCCCCTCATGTTGGGCAGGGGCCGCCTGAAGGCAGCCCCGGTCCGTTCCAGTTTGGGGGCCAAACGTCGGAAATGCTCCACGAAGTTCCATCGGCTGTCGAGGCCGAGTCCCAGGTACTTCAGCGTCGACTCGACGCCGATGGATACCCCATCTTTCAGACGCTTAGGTTTTGTTTTACGTAACTGTCAAGGTTTTAAGAACCAGGCAGTTATCAAGCTCTTGTTCAACGCCTTAGTTAGGTGCAAGCTCGAAACCAGCGCTTATGTATGGAATCCTCACGAGGTTACCTACCTACATACACTCATGCTGGAAAAAGTGCAAAAACCTTTTCTCAGGTACCTCTACAAACATTTATTTGGATATTATCCATATATGTATCCTACTAAGTTTCTTTTAGGATTCTTGAATCGTGCTGTTGGCCAACTAACAATTGTAAATAAAAATATGCATGGTTATACAAACACCTCTGAATTACATGCGGAGCTGTGTCAATTATTTGTTCCAAATAATTATATTCGCTCTAGGAAACATAAATTGTTTATTGTCCCATTTAGTCGCACTGTAGCTCGATCCACCTCCCCTATACCGCGTATGCTTACGATGCCCTCGTGGAGACCAACCCTGGATTGGACTTGTTTGCTGATGAATGAAGACGATATTATTGGAATGTTTGTGGTTCTGCGAGAAGACCGAGTAAAAGAAATAGGTATTTATTTTAGTGTTAATGGTTTTAAAAACTGTACTAAACAAATAATAATAAATAAATAAGCAATTGCACACTATCTTTACGCTGCCGTGGTCACCGTCAGGAGAGGATAAGCAGAGACCCCAGTGACTTAAATTCCAGAGTTCAAAGTTCGGGTTTTTCGTCCCGGTCGTTTTCCCGTGAAAACCGCTGCCGTGTCATCTGGTGACAACATACACTGCAGGCATCCGACACCGCTACGGGCATCTGGCATCCGCCACCACTACCATCTACCCTGCGGGCCCTGCACCTAGCTCATTGGATCTACTCCTCGGCTCCAGCGTCCCTGCTGCTGCGCGCTAAGCTAGGCTAGTACTTGACGCGCCTACCTCCATAGACAGGAATATTAATGACGGGCTTTTTGTTAACCTACAACCTGTAAATAATAATAATAATAATAATATATTTATTCAAATTTAGAATTCGCACGAAAAATACAAGTTAAATCTTAAAAATAATGTTGGTATAACAGAGTTCGATGCCTGTACTTGGTTAAACCTGTATCACAGGCGGCATGTTTCTAATAAATACTATTTGGACAATGGATTTCATAACGATATAAAACATAATAGTGAAATAAGATAGTGTGGGTTAATATATTATGATATACCTAATGTGCTTAAACGCTAGTATATGTTACGAACAACAAATAATAATCACACATGTAAATAAATCTAAGGAAAACAGTTTGTAGCACTTATTTGCTAATACTAATATTATCAGCAGTATTAAACAAGTAAACATTGCAAATAACACCGTCAAGGTATTTTTGTCGCGGGTGACAATTTGCTTAGACAGCGAAAGATCAACGGATGCCTGGCTTGGAGTATGACGCACTCAAACTCAAACTCAAACTCAAAGCATTTATTTCAATTAGACCATTACGGCACTTTTGAATGTCAAAAATACAAAAAAGAAAATCAAAGCTACAGTCCCAGTCACAAGGCATAATAACTTGAGAAAGTACTGTAGTTGCCCATTCCCTAGCGTAGATCTCTATGGAGAAGAACGGGCAAGAAACTCCATGGACACTCTTTTAAAAACAAAATATTGTTACAAAATCTTGGTTACATCTTTAATTTTGAGATTATACATATATGTGAGAACGATGTAGAAAGACGTGCACACTAAGAGCGTCCAGAGTAAAAGATTAGATCAACAGTTTACGAATAAAGTAATTAAAATGAACCTTGGCAGCTAAGAGATGACCAGTCCCAACTGACAGCGCCCGTTCACGAACATGACGCATGTACCGGCGCCATTCAACTCAACCATATTGAAGGGAACTAAATGACCCGACACACCCGCCACCATCAGCGAGACATTTAAGTGAGCATGACATTCTCTCAGCCACCAAGGCATATTCAAGTCAATGAAATATAAATAAATGTAAATGGTGGCTGAACAGTACAAAGTACTCACACATGTGCTATGCAATTATATAATATTATGAACTGGAATCTATATAATGCAAGTATATTTTTACAATCTTCTGCAGCTCCCACAAAACATTAAAATTTATAAAATCATAAATTTATTACAAAGCCACATCTCAATCTCAAGAAATCCGCATAAAAATGCTTGATCCCTAGACATTTTTGATGTGTGTATTTCATAAACTTTCTAGTACTCTTTATATTATTTAAAGTTTCAATTAAGAAATAAAATCAGTGTTATCCCCTATTGGGTCACTGTTGACAGATTCACGCAGTGCTTTTTTATCATGTGTCATGGTGGCCAATGATTTGCAAAATTGTTTCATAATATTTTTTTTTGACACCGTTTCTTTCTTTTCTTTTAACCATCGATCTTTTATCCTTCTAACCTTTGGTTACATCAATATTTATGAACGTAGTTATTAATTTATAAGTGCTTTACACTCCTTATTCTTCATAAAACTTTGTAAACTCCGATTCTGACGACACACATTCGCCCTAAGCGAGTTAAGTGCCATAGGATTTACACCCAGTCTTAATTCTTCTTCTGTTTTCTGACTATCTCCGGGACTGTCAGCAATTTGTTCGCCTTGGCTCATACAACTCGCATGCGTATCATACACGATCAGGCGTGAGTCAGGGTTCCATTTTTGGTCCCTTGCTTTTTTTGATTATGGTAAACGGTCTGCCACAAATAATAAAACATGCGAAATGTCTACTTTACGCCGACGACCTAAAAATATATGCAGCTGTTAACTCCGTGTCTGACGGTATAGCTCTCCAGCATGATATCGATGCCTTGAGTGAATGGGCTGCCATTAGAATGGAATTTAACACCTCTAAATGCTAATTTATGAGCTTTGGCCGCGTGCGGAGCCCTATACAGTACGACTGTAGCAAGAAGAGACGAACTTTATTGTGGCAATATAGACTAATACGATACAGTGATTCTAAAATAGCCTTTGAAACATTCTCAAAACGCTATCAAAAAGTAATAAAATTAACTCAACGAGCTCAAAATACCTATTTTATAGGAACAAGTACCAACAAATCCAAGGCTACTTGGAAGGTCATAAACAGTATGAAACCCAACATTCCTAAAGCTAATATACGTGTAATTAATGTAAATGATAAATATATAACATATCCTAAAATCATAGCAGAGCAATTTAATGAATATTTTGTGGACTCAGTTCAACCGATTAAGAACAATTCTCAGATATCATATTAATACATCAGGATCTCATAAATCTATTTTTATGAAACCTACCATACCACAGGACACTAGGACTATAATTAATAATATTAAAAACACGAATAGTACAGGATATGACGATATAGACACAAGAGTAGTTAAAGCAGTGGCTCCTCTTATAGCACCGATATTAAGTGACGTAATAAATAGCTGTATTTAAAATGGTATAATTCCGCAAAAGTTAAAAGTTTCCATTGTCAAGCCACTACATAAAAAAGATGAAAAACAATTTTAAATAATTATAGACCAGTAGCTCTTATACTAGCTCTTATACCAATGTTCTCAAAGATTTTTGAAAACGTTCTTTATAATGGTCAATTAATTTTAAAAACATAATATTTTCTGCAAGGAACAAGAACAACAACAGGGTTTCAGGAAGAAAAAATCTATTAATAAGGCCATTTACAATTTTCTTGAAAAAGTACATCACAATATGGACAATAGGAAGCCAGTAATGGCAATGTATATGGATATAACCAGAGCATTTGATTATGAGGACCATAAGGTACTGCTAAGTAAGCTAAATAGATACGACGGCATCAGAGGTAACGTGCTTAATCTTAACAAAATACGCAGATTAGTCAAGTTGATCTTAAATCCAAAACTGAAGTAATACACTCGTCTAGCTCTAGAGTTCTCCGTTACGGTGTTCCGCAGGGTTCTATGGTGGGACCCTTGCTGTTCATTTGCTATATTAACGACCTTTCCCAAGAAATCATTCACCAAATATCTTTATTTGCCTACGACAGCACGTTTATATATAACACTGGTAGTACCAAAAAAATTGGTGATAGCACAGAAAAAGTGCATTCGAGTGATATGTAAAATAAAACAAACAGGAGGCCTACCATGATCTAATTAGAAACGATTCAAAAGCAAGGCATTTCAGTTTAGGTTCCTAAAATGCATCGCTCAAACTCGTACCATGACGTCCAATACGCTCAGCGGCATTTGGATCGTTAAAAGTGAATGAAAGATCGCAATTTGTGACAAAACCGCGTTTAAAACGTTTTTGGTGAAAAAGACACAACGCTATTAGTATCAAATAGCTTTGTTTCGCGCACATTCACATTCAGTTGAGCTGCTCTAAGGACGTCATGGTACCACCGAATACAAATTTGACTGAATGAAACCAAAACTTGCGACTCAGTTCGGGCACAATCGCTGTCAGATGGCATGGCCTAAATTGAATCGTTAAACTGACGTCATGGTACGAATTAGAAGAACAGTTCAGTTTAGGTCCTAAAATGGATCGCGATAAGAGCTCGTGGTAGGCCTCCAGATTCATGCAAGCCATATTTTCGAAACATGTATGCATGTATCTTTGCAAAACGCAACATGTCTTTAAATAAATCTGTCGAAAACTAAATTAGTCTACAATAGTATATATGCAATGGCTCCAAAACTTTATAACAAATTACCTGATCAAATTGTATCAAGCAACACCGTGAAGGAGTTGTAAAGTAGGTTTTTTAAATTATTCAGTGATAGGGCGTATTATTCCGTTAATGAATATTTTGATGACAAACTAAAAATAATATTATAAATTTAAATCTGTCTGTAAAGCGTTGTTCCCGTTTTTTTTTCTTTTTTTTTAATTTTTTATTGACATTTTTGTTTCTTGCATTTACTATTATGTTTGATTGACTGTGACTAAATAATGAAAACTTGTTTGTGCCGTCTTAATTTATTGATATAATTATTATTATTAGCGTTTAGTGTTTGGCATGAAATTTCTACATCTACAACTTGGTTTTTAACTTAGTTTTTTTTTTATTCTGATAATTGACATTATTTTGATTAACTGCACTACTTTGTATGCCTTCTGGCGGGACATAGTATGGACCAACATTTATAGCTATATTACATCTGTATTTTTTAACCTATATTAACAAAACGAATAAATGAATTTGAATTTGAATTTGACTACAGTGTGAACAACGAGTCTAGCCAGAGCGTCGACAGTGAAAGACCTCGGTGTACTGTTTGATAGCATACTGACCTTTCATACACACATAAGCTTGGCTAAAGAATCTTTCAGACGCTTTTTTTTTTTTTTTCTTATGGGATATCATCAAATGACTTCTCCCGCTCTGGGCGTTGCAGGAGGGCGTGTCAGACTTTTACTGACTAAAATCCATCCATGTTCCTTCATCGCCCTTTATGTTCCGGGGCCACGGTATTTCTTTCGAACAGTCCCGCAACCCCGGCAGGCATCGGTCCTTGCGGACCCCTTCCTTTTTGCTGACTCTCTTTGAGGCGCGCGTGGAACACGGACGCGCCGTCGACACGGCCTGTCGTCATGAGACGGACGGACGGCGAGCTAGCCCATAGCCCACCGTCCACAGGCCCGCGCCTACGGTGGCCGGGGGCCACCACGACGCCCGGGGCGTCTCCCGCGGTGGCCGGGACGCTGTGAGGTTCTCTCCCTCTCACGTTCCGCCACCTCCTTCTCTAGCATTACTGCTTCGCAGAAGAAGGTGACGGCGTCCCATTCCGTCTCGCTCCGGACCATGGCTTTCACCAGGACCGGACGCGAGAAGTCGCCGCCGCAAATCGCCGGTTCGAGGACACGGCGGTGCTCCGCCCACGCGGGGCACACCTCCACCGTGTGCTCCACCGTGTCCTCCGGTCGATCCTCGTAGTGGAAACACCCGGGCGTTTCCTCCCGCCCGATTCGGTGCAGGAACCTCCTGAAAACACCGTGACCGATGAGGACCTGCGTCAGGCGGAAGGTGAGGACGCCGTGGCGTCTCTCAAGCCACTCCTCAAAGAGGGGACTTATCGCCACTATCGTGGCGTGCCGTGCACGGGGTTGCGACAGTTGCGCTCTCCATGTCGCCATGAGATCCCGCCGGAAGTCTGTCCGCTGAGCGACAATTTGTCGCGGCAGCGGAGTTTTCCCCCGACGTAGCGCCTCCGTGCGCCATTCATGCAGGCGCGCGAGGACTATGGCCTCCAGATCCCATGGCGGCAATCTGGCTAGGAGGCTCGCCGCCTCGCGGGAGATCGTGCGGTACCCCCGGGCCAGCTTTACGGCTACCACATTTTGGGGCGCGTTCAGGTAGTGGGCGGCTCGCCGCCACAATGAACGCGCCCACACCGGGGCCCCGTAAAGGGTTATGGACCACACGACTCCCGCGTCGAGCTTCCGGCAGGAGGCGTTTGGCCCCCTCATGTTGGGCAGGGGCCGCCTGAAGGCAGCCCCGGTCCGTTCCAGTTTGGGGGCCAAACGTCGGAAATGCTCCACGAAGTTCCATCGGCTGTCGAGGCCGAGTCCCAGGTACTTCAGCGTCGACTCGACGCCGATGGATACCCCATCTTTCAGACGCTTAGGTTTTGTTTTACGTAACTGTCAAGGTTTTAAGAACCAGGCAGTTATCAAGCTCTTGTTCAACGCCTTAGTTAGGTGCAAGCTCGAAACCAGCGCTTATGTATGGAATCCTCACGAGGTTACCTACCTACATACACTCATGCTGGAAAAAGTGCAAAAACCTTTTCTCAGGTACCTCTACAAACATTTATTTGGATATTATCCATATATGTATCCTACTAAGTTTCTTTTAGGATTCTTGAATCGTGCTGTTGGCCAACTAACAATTGTAAATAAAAATATGCATGGTTATACAAACACCTCTGAATTACATGCGGAGCTGTGTCAATTATTTGTTCCAAATAATTATATTCGCTCTAGGAAACATAAATTGTTTATTGTCCCATTTAGTCGCACTGTAGCTCGATCCACCTCCCCTATACCGCGTATGCTTACGATGCCCTCGTGGAGACCAACCCTGGATTGGACTTGTTTGCTGATGAATGAAGACGATATTATTGGAATGTTTGTGGTTCTGCGAGAAGACCGAGTAAAAGAAATAGGTATTTATTTTAGTGTTAATGGTTTTAAAAACTGTACTAAACAAATAATAATAAATAAATAAGCAATTGCACACTATCTTTACGCTGCCGTGGTCACCGTCAGGAGAGGATAAGCAGAGACCCCAGTGACTTAAATTCCAGAGTTCAAAGTTCGGGTTTTTCGTCCCGGTCGTTTTCCCGTGAAAACCGCTGCCGTGTCATCTGGTGACAACATACACTGCAGGCATCCGACACCGCTACGGGCATCTGGCATCCGCCACCACTACCATCTACCCTGCGGGCCCTGCACCTAGCTCATTGGATCTACTCCTCGGCTCCAGCGTCCCTGCTGCTGCGCGCTAAGCTAGGCTAGTACTTGACGCGCCTACCTCCATAGACAGGAATATTAATGACGGGCTTTTTGTTAACCTACAACCTGTAAATAATAATAATAATAATAATATATTTATTCAAATTTAGAATTCGCACGAAAAATACAAGTTAAATCTTAAAAATAATGTTGGTATAACAGAGTTCGATGCCTGTACTTGGTTAAACCTGTATCACAGGCGGCATGTTTCTAATAAATACTATTTGGACAATGGATTTCATAACGATATAAAACATAATAGTGAAATAAGATAGTGTGGGTTAATATATTATGATATACCTAATGTGCTTAAACGCTAGTATATGTTACGAACAACAAATAATAATCACACATGTAAATAAATCTAAGGAAAACAGTTTGTAGCACTTATTTGCTAATACTAATATTATCAGCAGTATTAAACAAGTAAACATTGCAAATAACACCGTCAAGGTATTTTTGTCGCGGGTGACAATTTGCTTAGACAGCGAAAGATCAACGGATGCCTGGCTTGGAGTATGACGCACTCAAACTCAAACTCAAACTCAAAGCATTTATTTCAATTAGACCATTACGGCACTTTTGAATGTCAAAAATACAAAAAAGAAAATCAAAGCTACAGTCCCAGTCACAAGGCATAATAACTTGAGAAAGTACTGTAGTTGCCCATTCCCTAGCGTAGATCTCTATGGAGAAGAACGGGCAAGAAACTCCATGGACACTCTTTTAAAAACAAAATATTGTTACAAAATCTTGGTTACATCTTTAATTTTGAGATTATACATATATGTGAGAACGATGTAGAAAGACGTGCACACTAAGAGCGTCCAGAGTAAAAGATTAGATCAACAGTTTACGAATAAAGTAATTAAAATGAACCTTGGCAGCTAAGAGATGACCAGTCCCAACTGACAGCGCCCGTTCACGAACATGACGCATGTACCGGCGCCATTCAACTCAACCATATTGAAGGGAACTAAATGACCCGACACACCCGCCACCATCAGCGAGACATTTAAGTGAGCATGACATTCTCTCAGCCACCAAGGCATATTCAAGTCAATGAAATATAAATAAATGTAAATGGTGGCTGAACAGTACAAAGTACTCACACATGTGCTATGCAATTATATAATATTATGAACTGGAATCTATATAATGCAAGTATATTTTTACAATCTTCTGCAGCTCCCACAAAACATTAACATGGGAATCAATTCTTCATCTTCTTCTTTACGTGTCGATGGACTCAAATAATGCCCGACCCAAACAATCAATTAATTTGCCCCCCCCCCCCCCTATGGTTGTGGAGCAGGACCAGCATTTAGCCAAGCATTTTTATCATCAATGTAATCCCCCAACTTATAATATGCTTGCCTACATAGTGTGCGTTTTATACAAGATTTAAATTTCGTCTCGTTCAGTTGAAGAATGTGGGGAGGTATTTTATTGTAACATTTCAAACAGTACCCCATGAAAGATGAATCTACTTTAGCAAGCCTGAAACCTGGCTGAACTAGTTGGTCCCTATTTCTAGTGTTATAGTGGTGTCTGTCACCTCTTCTACTGAATAAATGCCGATTTTTCCTAACGTACATGATGTTTTCATAGATGTATTGACAAGGTACTGTCATGATATTAATTTCCTTAAACAGTTCTCTTAGAGAATCGCGTCTACGTAATTCATAAATGGCTCTGATGGCTCTTTTCTGCAGAATAAATATAGACTCGATGTCTGCAGCCCGTCCCCATAGTAAAATACCGTATGACATAATACTATGAAAATAACTAAAATAGACTAGCCTCGCGGTATCAATATCAGTGAATTGACGGATTTTTCTAACAGCATATGCTGCTGAGCTCAGCCGTCCTGCAAGAGATGTTAAATGAGGACCCCATTGTAACCTTGAATCGAGCGTGATTCCCAAGAAAACCGTTTTATCGACAAATTCTAGTTTCTCTTGATTCAATATTATGTCACAATCACTACTTTTGACATTTGGTAGAGCAAATCTAATGCACTTAGTCTTTTTTCCATTTAGTACTAAATTATTGGCGGTAAACCAATTGTGGACCTGCAGTAGGGCGTTATTTACGTCGTCATGATTAGTGGCACGTCTGTTTATCCTAAATATTAAAGAAGTATCGTCAGCAAACAACACCATATGCGGATGGTTGTTAAATAAATGGGGTAGGTCATTAATATACACTAAAAAGAGGAAGGGACCCAATATCGAACCTTGTGGTACACCCATTTTTACTTTTAAACCCATTGAGTTGACTCCATTTATTTGTACCTGCTGCTGTCTATCATTCAAATACGATTTTATTAAACTGAGCGCAAGTTTACCTAATCCGTAATGCTCAAGTTTCAAGATCAGGGTTTCGTGATTTACACAATCAAATGCCTTCGAAAGGTCACAGAAGATTCCTATGGCATCTTGTGCCTCTTCCCACGCAGTAAATATGTGTTTTAATAAAGTGACACCGGCGTCAGTTGTACAACGTCCTTTGGTGAAACCATACTGTTGCTCGTGTAATATTTTATTGGTGTTGAAATGGTTAAGCATTTGATTGAGCATTATCTTTTCAAACACTTTGCTGAAAACCGGCAACAC
Organism: Xestia sexstrigata; assembly: GCA_941918905.2. NCBI lineage: Eukaryota > Metazoa > Arthropoda > Insecta > Lepidoptera > Noctuidae > Xestia > Xestia sexstrigata. The sequence continues at coordinate 544,764 of OW799204.2, forward strand.
GGATACGGGCCTATAGTTATTGGTGTCCTTACTGTCCCCGGATTTAAAAAGCGGTATTACCTTACTGAATTTCATTAGATCTGGGAAGACCCCTTGATCCACGCACAAATTAAATATTGAGGCTAAATACGGCGCTACAGTCTCAATAATTGAGGTACAAGCTTTGATAGACATACCCCATAGATCTTCCGTTAATTTGATCTTGATTTGCTTAAAACCTTTTATGACTGTTAAGGGGTTTATATGCTGAAATTTAAATTCATTTGGACAGGCTGAAACGTTCGCTTTCAATAAATCAATAGAGAGCAAGGCAGAGGAATTTAAGGTTTCTGTAGTTTTAAGTGGGATACTGGTAAAGAAATTTACAAATTCTTGAGCAACTTCATTGTTGGAGCTCACAAGGCCACGCGATGTCTTTAGTGTGAAGTCATTACCTTGTTTTTTATTTCTATTTGTTTCATTGTTGATAATTTTCCAAACCGTCTTTATTTTGTTGTCGGCTGATTTAATCTTGTTGCTAATGAATAAGGATTTGGCTACCTTGCAAGTGTTTTTAAAAATTTTCGAGAAAGTAGCAACATATTTATTAAAAGCTTCAGTGTTGATGTAAGGCTTAAGGCCGTACAGCTCAAACAATCGTTCCCTACTTTTCCTAATACCTTGTGTTGCCCAGTCACTGAAAATAAATTTTGGGCCAATAGTTTTAGATTTCTTTTTTAAAGTATTATTAAATTCGGTGTGCACTACCGAAAAGAATTCTTCATAAAATACATTTACATTGTTTCTAATATGACCCGGTATACTTAACTTGTTAATTAAATGATTATTAAATTTGTCTAGATTGCTGGGTGTTATTTGTCTAGTTTGTATCTGAATTCTTTGTAATTGTATATTGTACGCGAAAGTAACGGTCTGACCACTATGATCTGAAGGCAGGTAATTTACGATGGATTTATCTAAGTAATCGCAGCAACAAAAAACATTATCGATACATGTAGCAGTATTTGTAGTAATTCGAGTTGGTTCTGAAAACACATTTGACAAATTAAATGATTTAAAGAGACTTAAGAATCTATTGCTAATCACATTATTCTCTATGATATTAACATTAAAGTCACCACAGATAATTATTGGTTTATTACCAGTTACAAGTTTTGCCAAAGCATCTTCCATTACTGACTCAAAGATAGAATAGTTCAGGTAATTAGGGGGTCTGTAAACGCACACTATTACATGCTTATCCAGCTCAACACAAGACAATTCAATGCTATGTTCAACCGATAGACCGACTATATCATTACGCGACTTAGATTTAATACAATTTTTGACTAGGATTAATGAACCCCCACGCATCTTAGATTTTCGGTTAAAGCAACTGCTCACATTGTAATTCTCATAATTTATTTGCATTACTTCATAATCTTTCATCCAATGTTCAGTAAAACAGATAATATCAAACTTAGTTTTTTCTAAAAATAGTTCTATTTCTAGTAGTTTGGAAGAAAGTCCCTGAATATTCTGGTGAAACAATTTTAAGGAATTCTGCTCAGCCCCTTTTTTACAAACAATTGATTGAGAGCTAGAAGATACCTCGAAGTTGACGAGATTAACTAAATTGTCACTCGTACCTTCTATTGTCTTAGTGACTAGTTTAAATCTAAGCTAATATTTGTATAATTACAATTAGTATAATTACTAATTTCTGTAGACCTATTTACAAAAAACTGCGACATACCACTTATGTCTGAGTTTATAATAAAAGCTAATAGCCGAGCTATTTGACGTCTAAAACTAATAGGCAAGTACGCATTGTTCCTGGTTGACTTCAATTTCTGAACGAAACTGTTAGTGTCGAAAAATATCAACCTGTCACTATAATGACTAACTAAAAAATGCACATGATTGTTTAATTTATGGATATAATGATTTTGCTTGCTAGACAATTTCTTAAAGTACGGGAATGCGCACAGAATAATTTTCTTACATTTTAGTTTTAACAGTTGAGTGACATTGTCAGTGATATCGTCAATTTTTACGTTCGAACTATTACCTACAAGTACAGTTATTAGGGCATTAGGATCTAATTCCTTCCGAGTTATGGATGACATTATGTGGTTGTATGAAGCCTGAGGTGTACAATAATTTTGAGAAGAATGACTCAGATTGTTACTAATTAATTTTCCTAAACCTATTCCTAAACCATCTGAAAACATAATGGAGCAGTCACAATGTGTACTACGAGAGGGAGAACTGCATTCTGTTTGTCCTACCTGTGATGAACCTTGTACAATGTCTGGTGAATTTTGAATGGGGAAACAGTCCCGAGCACTTCCTAACCGGGACGGGTCCTCCGTTTCCTCAGGCAGGATAGTGTCAGGGCAGAATTCCCTTTGTGATGTACATTGAGTGATGTTGGTTATCATGTCTACGCAGTCAGCATTACTATTACCAAGGCACTAGGTGCCCTCATAATCGACGGAGTTTATATATCTATGTTCCGCTATTTTTCTAGCAGGGCAAAAAAAAATGTTTTGCAGGTGTTAGTTAGTGAGTTCCTGCCGGGGTTGCGGGACTGTTCGAAAGAGATACCATGGCCCCGGAACTCAAAGGGCGATGAAGGAACATGGATGAGTTTTAGTCAGTAAAAGTCTGACACTCCCTCCTGCTCCGCCCAGAGCGGGAGAAGTCATTTGATGATTTCCCATCCGAAGAAAAAAAAAAAAAGGTGTTAGTGAGTTTTTGTTCAACTTAGTGTTTTTTCCATAACTCCTATACTCTACACAATGTTAGCTTGCAACTCGTAGGCATGGACTTGCGAAGTCCATGCTCGTGGCTGAATCAATTTTCGTGGATGATGGCATTTTTGGCGGGATTTTGATATACGGGCCGGCCTTCTAGTTCGACACGCCAGCAGGAAAAACATCTACAATAACATCGTAATAAAGTGGTGTAATTTAGATTTTAAAGCTAGCAAGTAAGTATCGTAAGTATTCATTATAGTATTAAGTGTTTGTTTATTTTCAAGTATTGTGAAGAAGGAAATAACTGGGGTTTGAGTTGAAATACAAAGTTTGGTTTTCTTTTGCAAAGTCCTTCATTTCTGAGCTGTAGCTTACAGTTCAGAAGTGGGATCGTAAGAGAATTTTCATAATTTTCTATTGTTCAACGTCCACTTAAAATAACGAGTGATATCACAGGTTAAAGAGTATAGACGCATATTTTATTTTCTTTCCTGAGCCAAAAATTTTTTTTTTTTTTTACCGACTTCCAAAAAGAGGTTTTTGGAAGTCGGTAAAAAAAAAATTAGGTTATCAATTCGTCTGATTTTTTTTGATAAAATAACTTTAACTTCACAAGTCACTTCTGAAGCTAAAGTAATTTGTCACTTTGTTGTGTTTTTGAAATCGGTTTTATTTTTTGCAAAAAAGTTTTTTTTCTTCTCCAATTACCGTCGTAACATACAAGTAATTAAATTCCAAAATCAACTTGAATATGAAGGCTTTAATCGTATTTAACGGTTTGTGAACGTATTGACCGGTTATTATTTTGGATTTGGAAAATAATAGAATGAAGTAACGACAAGTAAATGTTGTTATGTTTATGACTAATGGTTGCCCTATACTTGTTGATGTACGAAGTAAACACCTATAATTGCTACTATTTAATGGTAACTTTGATGTTTCGTATAACAGAAATGGTTGATATGACGATCCTTATTGCCATATTATGTAGGTAATGTAACATTTATGTACACATGTTAAATAACCATGTACATTTTTTAGTAGGTCACTATAGTGACAGACTTATTTATATAACTGGATATCAACACTATTGTTGGTAAACTTAAGTCAACATGGGGTAAGGTGTTTCTACCTATATATTTATTAAAAATAGACACAAAATAGATCGGCTATTAGCTTATAATATTCATCATCATCATTTCAGCTGAAAGACGTCCACTACTGGACATAGGCCTCCCCCAAGTGTCACCACATTAACCGGTCCCGTGCGGCAAATATGAACGCTCTCAAAATCAAACTAAAGAGCATATTCTTGCTACAAATGCAGGTAGACAAAGTGGACTCGCTGACTCTCAGCAACACTCAGTGTACTTGTCAGAGGGAATCCAGCAATGATGCCCTCCAGCTTGAGGCAACGAAGGACCCGTCCCTAGCTGTGAGTACTCAGGACTGTATTCCCAGCCAAAATACAATACCTGACTTAGGTAATTTTGTCTCACCTAATAGTCTTGGTTCTAATCTTTCAGTTATGTTCTCTCATAGTATAGGTAGAGGGGTAGGGAAATTAATCAGTAATAACCTGAGTTATTGTACCCAAAATTAATGTATGCCAGGGTCAACCTACAAACAGATTATGGCATCAGTAACAAAGACTGTAAGATTCTAAGATTAAAAAGGAAGACAGGCTTTTCCATTTTTTGAAAATTTGGGTAAAAGAAAAAACAATTATATACCTACACATGTTAAATAACCATGTACATTTTTTAGTAGGTCACTCTAGTGACAGACTTATATATCTGGATATCAACACTATTGTTGGTAAACTGAAGTCGACACGGGGTAAGGTGTATCTACCTATTAGATGTAGACACAAAATGCTATTAGCTTATAATATTCACACAGACATAAATGGTATGTCTAAGTTTAGTTCTATTATTAACACTGCGACTGAGGAGCTAATTAACGGAGACTGCAGGCGGAGTATTCAAAGAAAGCCAATTTACTTATAATGAATTTAATTTAAAGATAAATTACATTAACTATGGCTAGAGGCTATGACTACGTTCGAGGTTGGAACCGAAGTGACCGTTTTTGATGCCCTGGAAATAGTGGCGTGACCGTTGTTACGTTGCGCGAAGTCAGCATCTCGTGGTCCATCCTCGTGTCCGTCCGAGGCTGATGCAATTTGTTGTAAGGTGTAATTGAGGTTAACGCATCGTCAGCGATGCCCCTTTGTACCGTGGTATAACAAGTCAGCATCTCGTGGTCCATCTTCGTGTCCGTGGCTGATGAAATGTGTTGCTAGGTGTAAATGAGGTTAGCGCATCGTCGGCGGTGCTCCTGTGGTACCGTGGTATAACAAGCTCCTCAGTACAATGTTTGTAAACATTTATAGCACTACTGCTATATTCATTTAAAGTCACCTGTACATTAGTATTATTACTAAGAGAATTCTCCACGGTGACACATGGGTATGTGTCACCGTGGAGAATTCTCAATTAGGGTCTATTAGTGATAGGGTCTTGTTGTCTGAAGATGGCACGGGAGTCTCCGGTCTCACTCAATATATTAATTTAAACTAGAAAGTGAGACAACAGAAGGTAGCATTAACAATATTGTTAATCCTTCCCACAGCAAGGTATATTTTTGCACTCAATTAGTTAGTATAAAAGGGCCTCAGCCGAACACCTTAAAATTATTCCACCAAAATATCCAAGGCATTTCTTCCAAATTATTAGAAATTGAATTGTTTTTAGAAAATAGTAAGTTTGACATTATTTGTTTTACTGAACATTGGCTAAAGGATCACCAAATGCTTATCAATTATGAGAACTATATGGTGGGTAGCTGCTTTAACCGTAAAACTATGCTTCGTGGAGGTTCCCTAATATTAATAAAAAAATGTTTTAAATATAAACAACGTAATGACATATTAGGTCTCTCGGTTGAACATTGCGTCGAACTGTCCTGTGTTGAGCTAGTAAGCATGTAATTGTATGTGTGTACAGACCCCCAAACTATCAAAACTTTTCCTTATTTGAATCAATAATGGAAGATGTCCTAGTAATAAATCTACAATCTACAATCTATTTGTGGTGATTTCAATATCAATATTTTAGAAGAAAGTTCAAATAGTAGTCGGTTATTAAATCTTTTTAAGTCATTTGACTTGACCAACACTTATAGACAACCTACTAGAGTCACTCCATCTTCTGCTACTTGTATAGATATTGTTTTCTGCGATTGTGATAACTTAGATAAAGCCATAGTAAATTGTCTGCCGTCTGACCATAGCGGACAAACTGTAACTTTTAGGTGTAATACACCCCCATTGCAAAAAGTTCAGATTAAATTTAGACCTTTAATTTCTAGCAAATTAAATAGGTATAATATTTCGCTACAGAACAAGTTAAATGTTATGTTATATTAATATAAATGAATTGTATGATCGTTTCTTTTCAATAGTACACACGGAATTCAACAAAACTTTTGAAGAGGAGACAAAAAGTATTTGCCCTAAATTCATATTTAGTGATTGGGCAACTAGAGGTATCAGAATAAGTAGGGAAAGACTATTTGAGCTTTATGGCCTTAAGCCTTATATAAACACTGAAACTTTTAACAAGTATGTTGCTAAGTATTCAAAATTTTTTAGAAAACATGCAAGGTTGCCAAAGCCCTGCACATTAGCAACAGGATCATAACAGCAGAAAATAAAATAAAGACAGTTTGGAAAGTCATAAATAACGAGACACATTAGATACAGCATGTGACCCTAAAAGCTCTTATCAGGAAGTAGCTCAAGAATTTGTATTTTTTTTACCGATATACCAATAAAAACTACGGAGGCTCTTATTTCCTCACCTGAACTCTCAATTGGTTTATTAAAGGCGAATGTGTCTGGCTGCCTGGCTAAATTTAAATTTAAACGCATTAACCCTATGATAGTAATTAAAGCTTTCCGGCAAAAAAAAATCAAACTAACCGAAGATCTATGGGGAATGTCTATCAAAGTTTGTACATCCATACTTGAGACTATAGCCCCTTACTTAGCTTTAATGTTTAATTTATGTGTAGACCAAGGAGTTTTCCCTGATTTAATGAAATAGAGTAAAGTCATACCTCTTTTCAAATCCGGGGACAGTAAAGATACTAATAATTATAGACCTGTATCCGTGTTACCAATTTTTAGCAAGGTTTTTGAAAAAGTAATGCTTAATCAAATTGCTCTATCATTTGAATACCAACAGAATCTTACATGATCAACAGTATGGTTTCACCAAGGGACGTTGTACAACTGACGCCGATGTAACCTTACGTGTCTTACCTTACAGTCTGCGCGCGCGCTCCCACCGTGCGAACGTGAGTGAGTGTTTACGAGTAACGAATAAAATACTACTACTACGTACGGCTAACCTATCTCGAGGCGTCGTAATGGTTCAGTGTAAATTGTGTAAGCTGTCACTGGCCCGAGTTAAAGGGGACAGTACCATTAAGTGTAGCGGGGAGTGTGAGGGTGTTTTCCACAAAAAATGTGCGATTAAAATCAAAGCATTTAGTGACGCCGGCCTTTGTGATGAATGCCAAGTCTTGCAGACCCACCGGCCGTCGCCTATAGAAGTCGATATGTCGAAGACGACGCCGGAGAAACTGTTAGCTGAAGTTAACGAAAAGCTAGCAATAGTCTTTAACATGAAAAAGACTCTGGAGGCAATGTCTGATGACATAAGTTTCTACGCTGACAAATACCAAGAGTTAATAGAAGAAAAGGAAAAAACCGATATGAAGATTAAAGCACTGGAATATAAGAACGTGCATTTGGAGACCAGTAACAAAGCTCTGGAAGAAAGGATAGCTTATCTAGAAGTACGTGAGAAAGGAAAAAATTTAGAAATATTTGGCTTAGAGGAACAGCAAAACGAGAATCTAGAAAATACTATTAAAACAATAGCAAGTAAGCTAGGTGTGGCCGATGGCATGATATGTGAGGCAATGTGGGTGGGCGAAGAAGTTAAAGCCGAGAACAAAGAGCGCGAAAAAAAAAACCGCGGCCAATTGTTGTTACATTGGCTACGCGAACTGCCCGCGACAAATGGCTAGCTACACGAAAAACCCACCAGCTAACCAATAATGATATATTTGCCAGCGGAAATAACCAACGTATTTATGTGAATGAGGATCTTACGAAACACACGCGCAACTTATTATGGACTGCCAAAAATGAGCTAAAACCAACATTTAAATACATTTGGGTGCAAAATGGTAGGGTGCTGATAAAAAAAGATGACCCGAATGATTCAAAAATAAGATCAATTCGCACATTAAGCGATATAAACGTACACGTAGCAAATAAGTGACGTGTCCAATGTACAATGTTATTAAATACTGGATACTCATTTATTCGATTTCGACGAGCAGTCATCATACGTCAACTCTAATGTTAAATACAATAAGTACACATGTTTAGATAGCTGGCAACAAGAATTATTAAAATCAGATAATAATCTGAGTATTATTCATGTAAACATAAGATCGCTAAGAAAGAATTTCAGTGAATTACTTGTCTTAATAAATAATTGCCAGGAGAAACTGGATATAATAGCACTAACAGAGATTAATATAAGGCAACAAGAATTATCTTTATACAATATAGAAGGATATGACACATACATAAGTACAAGAGAAACTAAAAGAGGAGGAGGGATATTGTTATATGTAAACAACAAACTAAATTTTACTGCAAACATAATTAAATCTAATTATTATGAGGTGATACATGGGCAGCTTTTTCAAGACGAAATGAGAATTATTCATATTGTGGTTATCTACAGGCCACCAATGACAAATAAACATGGATTTATTGATGAAGTACACAAGTTACTGTCCGAGATTCCGGCGGGCTGTGAGGTGATATTGATCGGTGACACGAACATCGATCTATTGCGCAAAACCGGTTCCAGTGCGATTAGTAAATACACAAACAATATGAGCGAAATTGGGACGGAATGTGCCATAAGTGATGTAACGCGAGAGGAGGTGTACGGAGAAAAGTGACACGGTCGTGCATCGATCATGTGTGGGTTCGAACTCAACGTACGATATCTGCGTATGTGTTAACGTGTAAGTTGTCGGATCACTATTTTATCGGTGTGTGCGTGGCTAGTAACTCGGAATCGAACAGTTATCCATCAAGTTGTGTGCATTCTCCTAGGACTGTTATATGTGATAATAAGGTAATAGAAAGGCTTGAAGATGTATCGTGGTCAGAGCTTTTGAATTGTAAATGCCCATTAGACTTATATAACAGACTTTGTTCAATATTCTCTAATGTTTATGATGAGGCTAAAATCCAAGTATCTGTTTGTAATAAGCTAAAAAGTAAACCCTGGATTACAAAACAACTTAAAAACATGATTAGTACCAGGGACAAGCTATTTAGATATTGGAAAAGTAAACCGAAAGATATGAACTTGCGGATTCAGTATACTAGATACAGAAATAGGGTAAATAAATGTATTAATAAAGCGAAAAATAAATACCGTCAGGAAGAAATAAAAAAGTGTAACAAAAATATTAGGAAAATTTGGGCTAAAATTAACTCATGGATAGGAAAAGAGAAAAAAAGTGTAGATTCTGTTATCTTAAAATATCTCGGAAAGACGGAAAGTACAATTAATATTTGTAATAAATTCTCTAAAACATTTACCAAAGAAATTCTAGATTTAAAACATATCTGTAGTCATAAGTTTTTAGACAGGTCTAGCTATATCAATAACAGTATTATGTCATTACGGTTTCAAAAAGCTTACCCAAAGGATGTAGATAAAATAATAAATATGCTAAGTAGTGATAAGTCTGAAGGTATAGATAAAATTAGAGTAAAGGAAATAAAATTGTTGAAATCAAAGCTTAGCCCCGTTATAGCTTTATTCATTAACTTATGTGTTGAAAATGGTTTATATCCCGATCAGTTAAAAGCAGCATTAATTAGACCTATATTTAAACAAGGTATGCACAGTGATTACTCAAATTACAGGCCAATAGCCATACTGTCTGTAATAAATAAAATTGTGGAAAAGTTCATTGTGAACCAGGTTAGTGCCTTCCTGGAGAAGAACAATGTATTGTCAAATGCGCAACACGGTTTCCGACGTGGACGGAGCACGGCAACGGCTTTGGCACAATTTGCGGACGACGTCAATGAATGTTTAGATCAAAGGAAGCAGGTGGTGGTGGTCTACATTGATTTCAAAAAAGCATTTGATACCCTGGAACACCACCAGCTGCTTCAAGCCATGGAGGAATGTGGCATCGCGGGGCCACTTAACAGGTGGTTCCGTTCCTACCTTACAGACCGGGCGCTTCGAACTGTCATTGACGGCGTCGTTGGAGAGCCCAGATACGTCACATGCGGTGTGCCAACCGGTTCCGTGTTTGGTCCCGTCGGATACATCATGCATGTCAACAGCATGTGCAATGTGGTACGAAACTGTCGCATATATATGTATGCTGATGATACTTGTTTAGTGTATGCAGATAAAGAATTGGATGTAATTGAAAGGAATGTCCAGGAGGATTTCACTAATATAATTAAATGGGCTCATGATAATGGGATCATAATAAACATAAATAAAACAAAGTGTATGCGTATACGGTCACCTTATTTTAAAAGCTGTGGACGTCCGCCGCGCGTGGTAGGGCATAGCTATGAGTGCCTGCACAATTATGACGGCGAGACAATTTGTGCGTGTGCATATATTGAGGTGGTGGAGGATTACAAGTACTTGGGTTTAGTTATAGATAACAGCTTCTCGTGGAAAACACACATAACACACCTCTGTGACAAACTCAGATTAGTGCTTGTAAAGTTCCACCACCTTAGTTTTGTACTGGATAGGGCCACTTTGTTCACGGTCTACTATGCGCTGGTGGACTCGCTACTTTCGTATGGACTGGCATGCTATGGGAATACATTTAAAACTTATTTAGATAAAATAAAATGTTTACAAATCAGATTTATGAAATTATTAGTTAATGAAAACACAAAAAAACGTTGTAAAAGTAGTGATTACGAAGAATTATTCTTAGAATGTAAGATGTTGCTGGTTCATCGTAAGGTGGTGTTGTTATTGGCCTTAGAAAATTATTGCAAGGATGAGTTTAAAATCAAGACATTAAACATAAGACCTCAAAGGAATAAAAACATTAGAAGATTTGTAGTACCCACTTGTACTAACTACTATGGACAAAGATGTAGGAAATGCTTAGTCCCAACCATTTTTAATGACATACCAGTCGATTTAGAAAGTAGCTGTACCACAAAAATGTCCTTCAAAAATAAGATGGAGAAGTTTCTTTTTAACACTTTTTGTCAAAGCCTCATAAATGGAGATGCATAAACTGTCATAAGTACTAGCTTTTGTTAGCGGCTCGCCAGTGTGAATTGAGATGCCACTGCGCGGTTGAGGATGTTATTTGTTTGTTTAGAGTAAATATTACTAACATAGTTTATAAGTTTTCATTGTTACTAACAAATATAGGTATACCTATCTAAGTTAAAGGTTTATTGTTAAGATACTAACAATACTAACCTAATTCATAAGCATTATTGTTACTAAAATACTAACAAAACTATGGACTTTAGTCTAAAATAAAGTTTAATTAATTTTATTTATTTATTAGCATTTTAAATTTTTGTGGCATTTCAATTTCAATTCACTACTGGTCAGCCTTTTTGTGCTATTGTAAAATATTAGTGTTTAGTTTTAGTTAACGTAGTTTATTAGTTCGTTATATTGATGGAAAATTACCTAGAGTAGTGGTAACATTAAAGCAGAATGTGTTATATGGGAGCTACATCTGCCAACAAACTGCTTTACAGTTTGGCAGAAGTAACATTTTATGTATTAATAAGATGTCACCACGAATAAACGCTTTTTCATTTTCATTTTTTTTTTTATTAAAGCACATATTTACTGCGTGGGAAGAGTCCCAAGACGCCATAGGAATTTTTTGTGACCTCTCTAAAGCGTTCGATTGCGTAAATCACGACACATTACTTTTGAAACTTGAGCATTACGGACTGGGTAAACTTGCACTTAGTTTAGTAAAATCTTATTTTAATGATAGACAACAACATGTTCAAATAAATGGTGTTAATTCACAGGGGTTAATAGTAAAAATGGGGGTTCCTCAAGGCTCAATTTTGGGTCTTTTCCTCTTTCTAGTATATATAAATGATCTACCCTATTTATTGAAAAACCAACCTCAAAATATGGTGTTATTTGCTGATAACACTTCCCTAATTTTTAAGATAAATAGACGGGCCCAAAATCTTGATGACGTGAATAATGCCCTATTTCAGGTCAAACATTGGTTCACAGCAAACAATTTGGTATTAAATGAAAAAAAAAACCAAATGCATAAGATTTGCTTTACCGAATGTTAAAAGTAGTGATTGTGAAATATTATTGAATAAAGAGAAACTTGAATTCGTAGATAAAACGGTTTTCCTGGGGATTACGCTTGATTCAAGGCTACAATGGGGTTCTCATTTAACATCTCTTGCGAGGCTATTAAGTTCAGCAGCATATGCCATTAGAAAAATCAGTCAATATCCTGATGTAGATACCGCTAGACTGGTCTATTTTAGTTACTTTCATAGTATAATGTTTTATGGCATTTTGCTGTGGGGACGGGCTGCAGATATTGCGTCTATATTTATTTTGCAGAAAAGGGCCATCAGATGTAATCTTCGTAGGCGCGATTCTCTAAGGGAACTGTCAGCTATTGTGATTTAGTTTCACAGGAGTCTGCATATCTTTCTAAAATTAACGACCTTGTTAATGACCAAGGGTCCCGCATTAATGTCGCAAATAAATCAGCCATCATGGACATGACTCAGCGCGTAACGGCCATTGTTTCTTTGTTAGCCATAAAATCATCCTCCAACGAAACCAAATTAGCCAATACGAAACGCAAATTGGATAAAATTAAATTAAATCCTAATACTAATGTCAATACTTGTGATTGTAACAAATCTTCGTATGCGGATTCTTTGAAACTTCGTCTACCTAAAGTTGCGCCAGCGGTTGAGTCGCGTGCCCCCTTCCATGCGTCGTCGCCTACCCTACCGCTGAGCGTTTAGCCGATTACTTGTAATCGTCCGCGACTAAACAAGCGCTTATGAAAGCGATTAAGCCTATTTACGACGGATTTCAAATAGTAGGCATTAAGAAAACCGCGAAATCTGGCGTTGTATTACGTGTCACTAATGACAACCAAATAAAAAAGTTGCAATCGGTCGATGCTTTTAGGTCCGCCGGCTTAAGACTTGAAAAAACGAAAGGCCGAAGGCTTCGTATATTAGTTAAGGACGTCCCATACTCAATGGAAGACAATGCTTTTCTGCACGCGCTATACCGTCAAAACATTAAAGACGAGCTGCCAATAAATGAGGATGATTTTATTAAGTCAACTAAAATTATTCGTAGGCGTTTCTTAGATAACGGTCGCAAGTGGATAGGCGTTGAAATCGAGTCCACAGTTCGTAAACATTTAATGTCCACAAAAGATAAATTATTTATTTATTGGGCGACTTACCGTTTCATCAATGATGTCGAAGTAGTTCGTTGTTTACATTGCCAACAGTTTGGTCACGTTAAGATACACTGCGTTAATAAATCACCTACCTGTGCTAACTGCTCTGAAGCACATGAAACAAATAACTGCCTGCACTAGGATAATTTAAATTATATGCCGACTTGCGTGGCGTGTAAACGTTTTAAAAAACTTTTTGACCATCGTTGCGGGTCTCCCGAGTGTGCCACCTACAAACTTAAGCTCGAACAGTTAATCCTCAACACCAAATACTAAAATAATGGATAGTTTAACTATAGGACAATTAAATCTCCACAACGATAGGGTGGCGACCTCTGAATTAGACAAATTAATTATCGATTTTAACTTAGACATAGTACTTGTTCAAGAACAATACCAGAACGCTCGCTTACGTCACAAAGTAGTTCAGCTGGACAGCAAAGCACGAGCCGGAATTTACGTGGCGCGTTCTTCTAACTTTACAGTAACGTCTTTGCGTAACCTCATGACGCCCCACTGTGCCGTTGCGGAAGTCTCATCAGCTTCTTTTAAAGTTTACGTTGTGAGCTGTTACTTTTAGTACTCAGACCATCATACATAACCTCCGTCATGTCTTACAGTCACTCGCGAGCTGTAAAGTTACCGTTGGCGCTGATGTTAACGCGTCATCGTCTATGTAGTATGGCAAGGTTAGGTTTACGGATTTCGACCGACGTTGTGCTGTTGAAGATTTTATAGCTGAAATGAACCTATCAATTCATAATACCCCTGATGCACCACCTACTTTTTGCAGCCCAATGGGCGAATCTTGTATTGACGTCACACTTTCTAGTGCAGACGTACGCTTGGATAGGTGGCGTGTCCTACCAGGTGCGTCTTGTAGTGATCATCGCCTGATCGTGTACGAATTTGTTCCGATGTCTTCTCAAGGTCCATATCATATCACTGGTAATTGGGAATTCTTTAGCTCGCTTTTTGCGTGTCACGCCAAAGACTTCACTCGTGATGGACTGTCAGCTGAAGAAAGTGCTGAAATTATGTCAGACATCTTTACTTACTGTGCTGACATCGCCATTGGTCGCGCATATATGACCAACATCCATAGATGTGATTAGTGGTGTGACTACTTAATTGAACAACGTAAAAGCTATCGCCGAGCGCGTAGACATTTAAACAAGCTTAAAAAACAAAAGGTCACCGGAGACCCACATAACTTTGCTTTAAATGAGTTTAGAGTAGCCAAGTCCCGCTAAAGAGCATCGGTGGAAAAATCTAAGGGTACTTTACTGCGAAAAATTAGATAAAGAAGGTCCGTGGTCTCCTTTGTATCACGAGTTCAAAGCTAATCGATCAGTCGACCTGGCATTTGTCCAGAACATTAAAGTAAATAATAAACACACCACCGGTATTGAGGAAACAATCGAAGTTCTATTAAATAGACTGATACCTGATGATTCGCCGGTAAATGACAATAACTACCATCAACAGATCAGAGCGTGGGCTGCTGTGCCACCTGAATCACCAGCGTCAGACCTTCCATCCATTGACGAATTCATTAATGTTGTCAGGAAACTGCCTCTTAAAAATGTGCACATTTAATAACGTTCCCGTGAAAAGAAAGCAATCCGTGTGCTACCTTGGTTTGGTCTTAGAGGGGAATTTTTCATTCATATATCATATAAAAACTGTCGGTGAAACAGCTAAAAAGAACTTTTATGCCTTAACGAGAATATCCAAATCTACGCGTCTGTCCTTTATAACTAAAGACCATTTATGGGGCTACTTACTTGGGGTGTAAGTGCTACGGGGCACCTGATAGGGTCACCATATGATATGAGTGGTACGACGTAAATTGCTTCAAAGCCTGCAGCGTTTGGCTTTGATATTCTTATGCAAAGCGTATAGGACGGTTAGTACTGAAGCCTTACCGGTACTTGCAGGTGTATTTCCAGTCGATTTTATAGTGCAGCGACGGGCTGCAATGTACTATAACGCACGTGATACCACGGACGCAGACTTTTTAACCCTACGTGACCGTGATAAGATTGCTAGGTTATTCAAACCACAGACCGACGTCTGGGAGGAACTTTTGTCTGAATGGCAATGTAGGTGGGATAATTCCATCAAGGGCCGACAATTTCGCCAGTTCTTTCCATCTGTTCGTGAACGGCTGGCCAGGACATGGTTGGAGGTTGATCACTGTGTTGCCCAATTTCCCACCGGTCATGGTAACTTTAGGAGTAAATTATTTTCGTTCAAGCTTGTTGACTCGCCTTTTTGTCAAGGTTCCACATCTGACTGCGAATATGAACAATCAGCACATCACATTTTATGGGAGTGCAGTCTTTGGCAGAATGAACGCAAAATTATATAGGATAGTGTACAGGTAACATCCCGAGTTATTTAGTATACAGACCTTGTGAAAACTAGAACAAAATAATTTCCGTGCGTTCAAGCGTTTTTGCCATACCTATTATTGGAATCAAATATAACAGCTCACAACTTAGGATCCATTAATGTTAATATTTATCCGTGGTGCTAGGCAACTGGGCTACATAATCGATTTGGTTCGATTCAACACTCCTTCTCACACCTAATGTATACCCATACTGGTTCTTAAACGTGCAAGTCTTGGACCTGTTAATCCTTTCGTCAATAGATCCGCCTCCATATCTTCTGTAGGTTGATATTGGACTTCCACTACTCCTTCTTTGATACAGTCTCTGATATAATGCATTTTAAGGTCTATATGCTTCGACTTCGAAGATACTATTGGATTTTGACACAGCTTTATTGCTGCTTGATTATCATTCAATATTAGTATCTTTTCTTGTTTTATATTTATTTCATTGAACAATGCTCGTAGATACGCTGCTTCTTTAACAGCTTCTGTAAGAGCGACATATTCGGCTTCTGCTGTAGATAGCGCAATGCTTCTTTGTTTTCTACATCCCCAGCTGATAGGAGCTCCAGCAAATTTAAAACAATATCCGGAAAAGGACTTTCTGTCTATCTTACATGAACCCCAATCAGCATCAGCCATGCCATATAGTTTATTTCCGGTCTTCTTGAAATTTAAACCGATATCTTTTGTACCCTTCAGATACCTTAGAACACGTTTTGCACTTTTGAAATGTGTTTCATCAAAACAGTCATTAAATTGCGATAAGTAGCTTACAGCAAATGCAATATCTGGCCTTGTAGCTACAGCTAAAAACATTAACGTGCCAATCAAATTTTTGTAAGGCAGGTCTACTATTTCCTTCTTGTTTGACTCTAGTGCAATGCCTGGTTCTATTGGTGTAGTAGTAGACTTGCATTCTTCCATTTTAAATGTTCTCAAAGCTTCGTCTATTTTCTTTGTTTGCTTAATAATAATTTCCTTGTTTTTGTATGATACTTCTATGCCAAGTATGCATTTTGGTTTTCCCAGATCTTTCATTTCAAACTTTTGACTTAGCATTTCTTTTATTTCTTTCAACTTCTTTTGACATGAGCAGGCAAGTAATATATCATCAACATATATTCCAATAATGGCACGCACTCCTCCTTCTGTGTATGTGTATACACAGGGTTCTGCTTTTGTTGCCTGAAAGCCAATATTTTTTAATTCTGTGTCCAGTTTGATATACCATTGCCTCCCTGCCTGCTTAAGTCCATAAAGAGCCTTTAATAATAAAAAGACTTTTTCTCCTTCTATGCTTTTTAGATCTGTTAAAACCTCTTTTGCTTTATTGTAGACGGTTAGATCATCAGACTCAAACTCAGCAACTAGTATCTCTCTTACATATCTCTCTATGTAATTAGGCAATTTCATATAAATTCTTTCTTCAATATTTCCGTTTAAGTATGCTGTGACTACATCCATTTGGTTCAAATGCAGGCCTTCTTCAACAGCAATACCAAATATACTTCTTATAGAACTTAGTTTTGCAACGGGTGCGTAAGTTTCGTTATAATCAACGCCCGGACGCTGCGTGAAACCTTTAGCCACTAGTCGTGCTTTGTTTGTAACTTTGTTTTCTGGGCTCACTTTTCTTTTTAAGATCATCTTGTAGTCTATGATTTTCATACCTTTCTCTTTCTTTACGATTTTCCACGTACCATTTTTAATGTGTGATCTAATTTCAGATCGGATAGCATCACTCCAGTCTTCAGTTTGATCATTATCTTCAAACGAGTAAGCTATTTCTGATGACAACTGACATTCTTCTGAAACTCCTATATCATAATCCTTCATCCAAGTAGGCTGTTTTATATCTCTTTTCGGCCTTTCTCTAGTCATTGTTTCAGGTGCGTCAACATAAGCTTCTTGTTCTTCGTCTGACGATGCTTCATCAAAATTGGTACCTGGTATGATATTTGGTGTAGACTCTGTACTTGTGTTTTCTTTAGATGTCTCCGATTTATCTGAGACTTTTTCTTTATTGTTGTTTATTTCTATGTTTACTTCAGTGCTCAGATTTTTCTTTTGTTTTATTTGTTTAGTTTGTTTTTCTTTCTCAGGTATTTGTCCCGATTCTTCAACAAAATTGTCGTAGTTTTCTTCTGTTTCATAAAACATTTTGTTTATGATTTTAACATCCCTGCTGATTATTACAGAATTCTTTTCAGGAACGTAAATTCGGAACCCTTTTGCGTTTTTAGCATAACCCATAAATACACCGGGTGTAGCTTTTGCCGATAGTTTTCCCTTTCTTCTTTTCTGAAGGACAAAAGCTTTGCTTCCGAAAATATGAAGGTGATTTCCTGATGGAGTTCGTCCAACCCATTTCTTGAATGGCGTTTCTCCTTTCAGTGCTTTGGATGGACTTCTATTTATTAAATAGTTGGCAGTATATACTGCTTCTGCCCACAATTGTTTTGGTGTATTTGCTTCTATCATTAAGCATCTGGCTTTATCCATCAGGGACCTGTTTTTGCGCTCGCTGATTCCGTTTTGTTGCGGAGTATAAGGTGTACTTAACCTTCTTTGGATTCCATGCAGTTTCAGATAATCGTCAAATATTTTATTTACGTATTCCCTTCCGTTATCTGATTGCAAATTCTTTATCTTTAAGTCAGTAAAATTTTCCATCTTACTTTTAAATTCCTTAAATTTTTCAAATACTTCGCTTTTCTGTGCGATAAAATATATGCAACAGTACCTGGTATAATCATCAATGAACGTTACGTAATACTTTGATCCAGCTATAGACTCATATTCCAATGGACCACACACATCACTATGGATTATTTGCAATGGTTCAGTAGTGTATATTTCCTCATGACGCGGGAATGGCAATCTTGACAGTTTTCCTTTTATACAGGTTTCACAATTATCAAGTTTTCCTTCACCGACATCAAGTCCATACATCAATTCTTCTTTTGCCATCCTAACCAAATCTCTTTCATTGATATGGCCTAGTTTTCGATGCCACTGCATGATTTTGCTATCATTTCCAGTTGTGCGTGTATATTTTGCCGTCTCATTTGATTCATCAAATTCGAGGTAGTATAAATCGTTACTCTTCTTTGCTGTCAGTATTACTGTTCCATCATTTTCCATTATATATGCCTTTTGTTTTTCAAAAATAACTTTATTTCCTTTTTCAGTTATTTTACTTACTGACAATAGGTTGGTTGTCAAATCAGGAATAAACAATGTGTCATTTAAATTAAATTTTTCTTTTTCTTTGAACACTGTCACTTTTCCTTTTCCTTCAATCGTTGTATAATGTTTATTTGAGGCCAGCTTCAAATTTCCAGACGCAGACTCCATGCTGTTAAATAAGAGGCTTTTACCACAAAAGTGCGATGTACAACCGCTATCAAGACACCAAGTGTTTTTATTAGTAACCTCTTTTCCTGTGTTTAGGCATACATTGAAATTTTTCTCAGGTGTTTTCTCATATTTTTTCTTGGGAGCATTTTTCTTTTGACTCCAGCACGCCTGAGTGGTATGGCCTTTCTTTTTACACTTTTGGCAATATTTTCCCTTCTTTGTGAAAAAGGCTTCTTCATTTTCTTTACTACAGTCAATATTTTTTCGTGCCTCACCCTCTTCAACGATTTTTATTTTCAGTTCTTCGGGAGACGGTAAGGTGTCACGAGTTTCCACTGCTATACGGAAATTCTCGTAAGCAGCTGGAAGGCTGTAAAGCATCATTATGCTTAGTAGATCGGGATGCAAGCTAACGCCCATATCCGCTAGCTTGTCCACGATGTCAATAAAATTAGTTAAATGTTCACGGACGTCATCTTTATCAGCCTTTTTTAATATCAGCTGTTTTAGCAAAGTTGCTTTCCGAGCAGGACCTTTGCTTTGGTAAATTCCTTTTAGCTTAAGCCATAGCTCGTTGGATGTCTTGCATCCCCGCACTTGTTTAAGTTCTGACGGTGAGATGATCAGTAATAACTCTGATCGAGCAAGCAAGTCATTTTCATAGAACTTACTTTTTGCTGTTTCCTCTTTTGGTTTGGTGATTGATCCACTGGCGTATCCCCACAGTCCATTTTTAATTAGAACTGCTTCAGCCTGCACGCTCCACGTGTCATAATTTTCTTTGGAGAGAGCTTCAATACGGTATGAGGCAGTGGCGCTCATTTTTTCTTGTAACCACGCTCTGCTACCATTTGTTGGAGTTGGGAACGGCAAGCAGGGAAGATGAGAAAATATAACGTACACGCTTTAGCATAAATGTATAATATAATACTAAACCGACATTTGCTTTTTTACATAGTTATAGTTATTGAATTAGGAATCAACACTCCATGGCAACCATAGGGTTGCTCTTACGCACTTACATTAGGGATGTGCTACATAATCGATTTGGTTCGATTCAACAGGCACCAACTAGTTCAGTCAGGCTTTAGACTCGCTTAAGTAGACTCATCTTTCATGGGGTACTGTTTGAGATGCTATAATAAAATTCCACAAAGTATTCTTGAACCGAATGAGACGAAATTTAAAACATGCATTAAATGCACACTATCTAAGCAAGCATATTACAAGTTGAGCGATTATATCGCTGATAAAAATGCTTGGCTTAATGCTGGTCGTACTCCACAAGGACAGCGCGCATAAATTAATAAAATAAAATAATAATAAAAACGTTTATTTCAATTACAATAGGCATTTCGATACATATTATTGGAGATCACCTTTTAAGCAAGGAATTGCTTGTTATATTGCTTAAATTAGGAGACTCCGCACTTCCACTTGTCATTTTTATGCAATCAAAATGTAGACAGTGTAAACATGAAAGACTAAACAAAGATAAAAATTATCAATAAAAATAAATGATAAAAGGGTAACTTAGAAATTATACAAATAGCTCTGCAGATAAATAAATGAGCATTATGTAGAAAAAGGCCAGATCGCGCGTGTACGTGTGGTATGTGTATCATGAGTGAGTGTGTAAGTGAGTGTAGGTGGGTGTGTAAGTGAGGTTGTGTGGTGTGTGAGATAATGAGCAATGCTTAGTTCACTTTTCCCAATAAATATTCAGTCTGCTTGTTTATTAGTCACGCTTTCACATCTAGACGAAGTGTAGGACCAAATGTAGGTTGTCGTTTGTCGGCTAGCCCTGCGACACTGTCTTGGGATCGAAAGAAGCTAAATAAGTCTTCATTCACTAACCTGGCGCACAACAACCCAAAATGTATCTTGGTTAATGTAATTTGGTTATTGAGATGTAGATATAATAGACTCGACATCGTCGTAGGTTTTAGTTTTAAGCCAATCGATTACAACTTTTTTACAGTCCCGGAGCTTCATAGAATATATTCGTAATTCTTTATTCAGCAAGTTGTATAAATAAGATGATTGCCTTGAGATATTGATAGCATTAAATGGTATTGTTGGAGCTGCTGAAGATTGTACAACTATCTTTGCATTGTATAGATTTAATCTCTTTAGTATTATATGATCACTTAGTCCATATTGTGTGAGTATTATGTACTAGAAAGCTATCATTCACTAGAAACCTACGTCTTTTCTTGACTTGAATGTGCCCTGGCGGTTGAGAGTATGTCATGCTCACTCTTATGTCTCGCTGATGATGGCGCACGTGTCGGATCATTTAGTTCCCTTCAAAATGGTTCAGTTGAATGGTGCTGATCTATGCGTCATGATCGTGAACGGGCGCTGTCAGTTGTGACCGGTCATCTCTTAGTTGCCATAGCTTATTTGAATGAATTATTTTGGTCTATTAATTGTATTTTTTTCGTTTGTTTTTACTGTGGACACTTTTAAAGTGCACATCTTGCTACATTGTTCTCACATAATATACCATCTCAACATGAACGATGTAACCAAGTTTTTGTAACAATATTAAGATATAGATATACAGATAAGATTTAAAAGAGTGTCCATGATCTTTCTTGCCCGTTCTTTTCCATGGAGATCTACGCTAGGGAATGGGCAACTACAGTACTTTCACAGTTTTTATGTCTTGTGACTGGGACTGTAGCTACATTTAATTTTCAACTTTGTTTCGACAATTCAAAGTGCCTGTAACTGGCCTACTTGAAATAAATGTTTATATCTTGATTTTGTACCATCTATCTACCCATGTTATGGGATTAATTAATTTGATTTGATTTGATAAAAAAGAAGCATTGTAACTTGTAAGTTTATTCTTAATAAGAAAATATAATTACTGCTGATGGTTTTGTAGCTTACAACAAGGCAGATAAAAACTCATGTTAAACATACGATCTGCCACATATATTACTAGTATTATTGTCAGGCCTCGTACAACTCGATACGGAATGTAACCTCTGCTTGCAAGTCCCGACACTAGCTAGTTAGTATTAATTACATTTTTTGTTCTTTTCAATCGTAGCACCTGCGTGCGTGCGCGCCGTTCGGACCACAGAGCAGGTACAAGCTGGACGCGTACACAGGCGATCGCTAGGTGCACGAACTAATTTGCGTCAATAAACGCGCGTTTGCTGCGACAGATAAATGTGGTAAAAAATAAGTATTATATCGTTTTCAAACATCAATTATATCATAATTACCGTCACTGCCTTGTAAAAATAAGTAGGTGCATGTCATAATTCGCTGCACTGATTAGTTACGCTGATAACATTGTTTGCATACCAGAACAGTTTTCGGAACATGAAGAATATGTTTCGTAACAATAAGTCGCCTTACTTTGGCAAAGCCTCGCTAGTGCACGCAGCACGGTGCGCCCCCTCTCTGCAGCACGCACGAGACATGCACGGGCCGGCCCGCACGGCGCTCGCGGCTCTTGTGCTTGTCGCGGGCTGCGCCGGGCTGCGTTCGCCTCTCTACAGTCTTCGGGAAATACCGCCAAGCAGTTGTGGGTTTGCCCATTTCGGTTAGTGATCCTCTGCTAAACATCAACGACTTCGCTTTTACTCGATGCAACCAGCATTCCTCCTATGAACTCCATACTCTCACGCCCACTAATCAGCATCGTGACGGCATAAGTTAGTATAGATTTCAGGACATGCGTAAACCGATCCGTTGCGGAGTTTAATAATATATGTTGTGCAGTAACATTTAACAATAATTATAAGTAGGTATTTAAACTGGCATGGTCACTTACATTGCCATCAACACTAAAAGCGGGATACCTGTTTACCATGTTTACTGTTTGTTCGTTAATATCAGGAACTCAAAACAAACAGTACACATGGTAAATATCCCGTTTTTAGTGTTAATGATAACATTCAACAATGACACACGCCTCGTACTTCTCGATACAATCTTCTGATATAACAAGAACAGCTGCGTGTTAGTTGGTGGCATCAGCTGTGGTAGCGTGGTGTGGCTGTGGGTACATTAAGTATTGTGTGCGGACAGGCAGTGCGACGGGGTCGGCGCAGCGCCTGGTGGAGACGCAGCTGTCGCCCGGAGTCGCCGACTGGAACATCGTCGTGCCTGTGAGTAACATACCTACATATACTATTAATTAAGCTGGGAAAGCAACCGAGCAGTCAGTCTTAGGAGCTATTACTTGGAAAAAGTGAAGTTGAATTCGTTTTGGTCGTGGTGCAGATGCCGCCGCCGTGCGCGCAGGCACCGGTGACGGGCGTGCGCATGCGCGTGTGCGACGGTGACGCGCCACCCGACGTGTCGCTGAGCGACGTGCAGTCGGCGCGCGTGCACCGCACTGGCACACTCGCTGGCTTCGCCGCCGTTAACGTCACCGTGTACTGCATCCTGCCCCCGTCACCGCCCCCCTCACACCTCCAAGACTCGAGGGCCACATACGAGGTGCTCTCGAAAGAACTGAGCTCAAATGAAGCGACTTACAACGAAGAGATTTTGAACGAATCGGAATCAATAGAGTCGACGCCGACCGAGCTGATAACAACAGTGAAGCCAACTCCAAGCACAATAACAACAACAATTTTAGCGCCAACTCCGGAAGAAACAACTGCGCAGGTTGAAATTACATCACCGGCTGAAGTGATAACACCCCCACCGCATAAGATGGTCCATCCCAAAGAAAAAACTCCACAATCAGTGAAAGTAACGATTAATATTACACCAACCAACCAAGTTTCCACAAAGGAAGATGTATCACAATCTAATGACGCTGAGCTACTTTCGCTATCGAATAAGGAAAAGCCAGATAAAGTGAAGTCATCTCAGAGTCCCACGTTGCAATCAGTACCATTTATAGCGACACCGCCACGAATCTCTGAGTTGGCCCCACGGAAACGCAAAAAGCGACCGCGAGGGTCAAGCCGGCCGCTCGGTGCGTACCCACCCCGCACGCCCCTTCCAAGGCGCAGCCCGCCACGCTTACCCCGGCCGCCGCAATCCATGCAAGCTCCGCATTCCATGCAAGCGCCGCAATACTTGCAAGTGCCGCAATACATGCAAGCGCCGCAATACATGCCAGCGCCGCCGTACAACCTGAGCCCGCCGCCACCACCGTACCCGGTCGCTCCGGTATACAGACCGCTCAGCTTGCTCGGGCCGCGGCTGTCGTTCCTGCATCGTCAACAGCCGCTATTAATTTACCGGCACTTTTAGCTCTGCTCGTTAAACTTGCGGTCTTCCTGCGTCCAATAGCGCGGTGGGCAGTGTCATCATTAAAACGCATCTCTATGCAGCACAAGCATTTTACGTGGCAGCTGTACGAGTATCATGAGAAAATGTGTTTATTACTCATTAAAAATCTATGAACTGAATAGTTTTTATTTTGAATGAAAATCTTATGTTTTAACTAGTGTAACAAGGTTTTAACACCGTTACATGTCTTTGGAGTCAATATTCAGATCGATTTTAGCCGTATTTTTTTATTTATGGTAGATTCTGTTCGGCAAGTGTCAACTGTCAGATTTGACGTCTTCACTTTGCGATCGAAATTTTTCACGGAGTCATGTCGCTCTGATTAATAAAATTAATCCTGTTTTATCATCAAAGAGATTTATAAGAATTAGTTATAGAGCGGACATTGGGAATAATGTCATACAAAAATTTTGATCCCAAACATTTTCAATGTTGACACACGAATGTTACTTGACAAGCGGGCGTATGACACTAGATAGAACGATTTATTACTAAGTAACAAGTTTTTGGATTACAACATGGACCTTTTTGGCCTAAAGATGCCTTAATTTTACAAAACCGACCCAGAAAGTGGTGATGGAAGGATAATTGTTTAATTTTCTGGTGAGTTTAATTCTGTTGAACGAAAATTTGGCCTCCATTTTTGGGTGTGCGTTACCGGCTTGAATTTGTTGTTTGCAGATTTCATGTTGGGAATTTTCGATGAATTCAATAAAACCGATGTGCTAGGAAGACGAGCACTCACAGCACTCGCCGTCGTCGATGCTAACCATATAAAGAGAGTCCAGCCCTGACGGCCACAACCATTCAATACAACATAGATAGCAGTATCATTTCCAGTAATTTAAGAAAATACAAAAAATAACATAAAATAACATCCTTCGTCACTCATTCGAAATATGCTATACCGGGACATCGGGATCCCGCAAGTCATATGCGGGAATAATCTCGCTCGTAAATTGAGCGGGACTAAGGAGAGCTAAAATGGCTGCTATTCCTACTTACTACCTAAGTAGTGCGACAGCAGAAAGAGCATTCCTACAGCTGGCTACATGTTTGCAAGGTGGGAACCGTTTAGCCGATGAACCTATTAACCTAAGTAATTGGGTGTTGGATAATTTTGTATACCAAATACAAAGTCCTTAGAATAACACACAACAACAGAGTAACACTACCTAGCGCCTACCTAGTGTACTAACAGAGTAGTTTAGGGAGCGCAGGGCACTGGCTGTAAGGGGAAATATGATATGCAGAAGGTTTTATGTCTGTTCAGTTCCCGTGAAACTAACTCTTTTTAAGGCCTACTGCCAAAGTTTTTACACCAGCAGCCTTTGGGATAATCATACCCTAAAAGCAGACAATGCCCTGCGCAGTCAATACAACAATACCTTCAGGGCGCTGTTGAGGCTTCCACCTTACTGTAGTGCGTCAGGTATGTTCGCCGATGCGCACACTGACGATTACTTCGCGATAATGCGGAAGAAAGTTGCCTCAGTAATATCCCGAGTGAGGGGAAGCGGCAACAGCATTCTGAAGGTGTTTGCAGAGAGGCTGGATGGGCCTACAATGGGGAGGTTTACCAAGCTACACGTTGGCAACAAAGCTTGTTAAACCTTCCTGTGGTTGTGATTTTTCTTTTTCTTTATTTTTCCTGCATATTACTAATATAGTCTATAAGGAAGATGTAATACTAACACCCTATGGGCCTTGATGCCTGACAATAAAATATTATTATTTTTTATTATTTTAATTTTAAAAATCCAATAAAGTGACTAAGATGAATAGTTGCTTGTTTATGACGGGTAAAGACTTGCATTGAAAAACAAAATCTAAAATAAAAAACTAAAAAACCATATTAAATTATCATGAGTTCCACAAAGCTGCCGCTAGACGGCGCTGTATGAACAGGTTCGTTCTATATTGTGATAACGGGCAACTACGGAATCCTACACTGCGCGTGGCCTGACACGAACTTGGCCGGTTTTTACATTCTACAACCGTAGGATTGTTTCACTGCATTTTTGGTTACCTAATGAGGCCATGACATAAATAATGACTTTTTAATGGAGAAACACTGTCTCCCAAGTCACAGGTGAAAACCCAGTTTGCCAACCAGTCTGTGGGGCATAATCTGTAGGTATGTTATATCTTAAGATGTCTGTAACAATGTTGTCAATGTATTGAAATAAAGAATTTTATTATTATTATAATTTAGCTATAACTCACCTTTTTTTCATCCATGAACTAAAGAGTTTTCTTAGATATAATATTTGATGTGCAAAGGTTCAGCACTCGGCTCAGGAGGTTTCGGCGCTGTCCATTGCCGCCGCGTGGTGCACGGATGCTATTGTCGTGACTAAGAACATAAATCTAGTGTTACGAGTGATGTAGATCGATTGGTCACGCGAAATCTAGATAGATGGTTTGCACTACTTGCAAAATAATTTACAGAACATGATTGTATTAGGAATTAATGATGTCGCGATGACGTGCGGTGGCCAATTAGTGGCGCCGCAGCACGGTGCAGCGCCCGCACCACACCGCACGCCACACGCCGCACACGCGATGACGCGCGTGTTGCTCGCCCGCGCCGCCGGCGCGCTCCCGCTCTGCGCGCTTACGGCGCTCACCACGCCAGCTCACGCGCAGGAACTGTGCGACTCCGTGCAGATCGGTGAGTATTAGTCACATGTAAGTCATCTTTTATAAGCCAATGCTAGCGGGGAACTCTTTGCTGTGCAGGAAATATTATCATCAACAGCAGCATATCAGCCTAGTGTGCTCACAAAAATCCCGAGGCTTAATAGACTGCCGGGCCTGTGGACGGTGAGTAACGGGCTAGCTCGCCGACCGTCCGTCTTATGACGACAGCTTGCCGGGGCTTCGGGACTGTTCGAAAGAGATACCGTAGCCCTGGAACAAATGGCTAAGAAGGAACATGGATGGGTTTTAGTCAGTAAAAGTCTGACACTCCCTTCCGCTCCGCCCAGAGCGTGAGGGGTCAATAATTGATGATTACTCATCTTAATAAAAAAAAGGCCGTGACGTGTCATGCATGGTCCTCGTTAAATGTAGTTGTAAAATTACAAGTATTCCGTGTTACATTGTTTTGGTAATTGTTCAGGGAATGAGACGCGGACCGAGTTCAGCCTGGCGGAGCGCCGCGTGGAGCCTGACATGTACACGCTGGAGATCAGCAAGCCGGACGTGAGGACCCGCTGCCCGCACCGTGCTAACGGCCATGTGCTCAATAAGCGAAAAATCACGTTTTACTGTAAAACTCAATGTAACGCACTCAAAACATTGTGATGGTGGATGGATTGAATAGTTTTGGGGTCGTGGAGGTGTTTAAAGTAAAGTTCTTACATTAAAACATGTGTTTATTTAAAAAAAAAACATCTTGTGGAAAAAGTTGGAACTTTGACCCCCAATATCTACGTAACTATAAGGTTCCCAGGTATGGTAATGATAGAGAGAACAAGTGCCTTTACACCCTGTTTGCCTGCCCCGGATAACAGATCAGAATAGTAAAAAAAAGTTGATCATAAGAGATTCTAGACCGCGTCAGATTAAGGTAGGGTGACTTAAGTACGTGTTAAAAAGTATACATTACAATATTCTGACGATTTCAGTGTGACGTAAGAAAGTGTGAGTGTTTCTTTGTAAAAAAAAAAGTCATCTCGACACTCGAGCGTGGCTAATTTTTATTTTATTTTAAAGGAAATAATTCAAAGATAAAGGAATAGTACATTTTGATACTAGTGGAGAAAGTTTGTTATTGCATTCGAGGCGGAATTAACACCCCCCCCCCCACCCCACCCCCCACCAACACCCCCCCCCCACCCACTCGCCTACTGCTCGTGTGTTATTGAGCCGAGAACTGCAATAACAAATGACCACGTGTATCAAACGACGTTTTTGAATACACTTTTGAAGAAATAAAATAAAAGAGTGAAAAATATTTTTGTCATGAATTATTAGTTATAGATTATGATTTTAATTTACTTTTTTTTCCGCTCTTTGCTTTCGCCAGGTTGAAGGAGAAGCAAAGGTATGAAGCCGTTAAACAGCCTAATATTAAAAACCGGCCAAGTGTGAGTCGGACTCGCGCACAAAGGGTTCGTACCATCTATCTAAATATATAAGAGAAGAAACTGACTGACTGACTGACTGACTCATCTATCAACGCACAGCACAAACCGCTGGGTCTACAGATTCCAAATTTAGCAAGTAGATTCCTTATGTGGTCTAGGGGTGCAGTAAGAAGGGATTTTTCAAAATTCACCCCCTAAGGGGGTTAAACGGGGCTTCAAAGTTTGTATGGGGAAACTAGGTTAGTTAGACTATTTTATTCGAAACTTCACAGGACTTCTCCTTTGATAAATGAGTAGAAACGGGTTTCAGGGTTTTTCAGAATTCAACCCCTAAGAGGTCGAAATAAGGTGACAAAGTCTAAAAATCAATGCACAGCCCAAACCGCTGAATCTAGAGATTCCAAATTTGGCACATACGTTCCTTATAAAGTTAAGGGGTGCATTAAGAAAGGATTTTTCAAAATGTACCCCCTAAGGGGATGAAACGGAGCTCCAAAGTTTGTATGGGGAAACAAGATTAGTTAGACTATTTTATTCGAAACTTCACAGGAGTGCTCCTTTTGATAAATGAGTAGAAACGGGTTTCAGGGTTTTTCAGAATTCAACCCCTAAGAGGGGGAAATGGGGTGACAAATTCTAAAAATCAATGCACAGCCCAAACCGCTGAGTCTAGAGATTCCAAATTTGGCACATACGTTCCTTATGAGGTTAAGGGGTGCAATAAGAAAGGATTTTCAAAATATACCCCCTAAGGGGATGAAACGGGAGTCGAAATTTTGTATGGGGAAACAAGATTAGGTAAGACTGTTTAATTCGAAACTTCACACTTCACTTTAACTTTATCGATAAATTAATGAGTTAACATTTGTGTTTCAGGTTTTTCAGAATACAACCCATAAAGGGGGAAATGGGGTAACAAAGTCTCAAAATCAACATCGGTATTGTTTGTATGGTGTATCGGGTTGGGTGTGTTACAAAAACAACGATTTTAAGATTTGATGTGGCGGACCTAAACACCATCATCATCCCCTGTTGGGGTACGATGGGGTTGAAATGTCTAAAAATCTGTATGGGTGTCGATACCGAGATTATCACGGGTGCTGATTACGAATATGGCATTTATTTTGAGATCCAGAAGAAGACCGATTCGACTTCTGTACAGGGTTATTGTTGATTCATTGTGATGATTGTGATAACGATGATGATGATTGTGTTATTATGGTGATCCTGATAGTGATGGTGATGGTGATCGTGATAGTGATCGTGATAGTGATTGTGATAGTGATGGTGATAGTGATAGTGATAGTGATGGTGATGGTGATAGTGAGAGTGATGGTGATAGTGATTGTGACTGTGATAGTTATGGTGATTGTGATAACGATGATGGTGATAGTGATAGTGATTGTGATGGTGATTGAGATAGTGACGGTGATTGTGATGGTGATAGCGATGGTGATGGTTATTGTAATGGTGATTGTGATAGTGACGGTGATTGTGACAGTGATGGTGATTGAGATAATGATGATGATGATTGTAATAACGATAATGATGATTGTGATAACGATGATGGTGATTGTGATTGTGATTGTGATGGTGATGGTGATGGTGATGGTGATGGTGATTGTGATTGTGATAGTGATAGTGATAGTGATGGTGATAGTGATTGTGATTGTCATGGTGATGGTGACAGTGATGGTGTTTGTGGTTAATGATGATGATGCGTGTGATAACGATAATGATGATTTTGATAACGAGGATGGATATTGTGATGATGGCGATTGTGATTACGATAATAATGATGATAGTGATTGTGATAACGATGATGGTGATTGTGATTGTGATGGTGATTTGATGGTGATGGTGATTGTGATGATAATGGTTATGATTACGATGATGATCATTATGATTACGATGATTAAGATTATGATAACGATAATGGTGATTGTGATAGTGATAGTGATTGTGATGGTGATTGTGATGGTGATTATGATGGTGATTGTGATAGTAGCGGTGAATGTGATGGTGATAGCGATGGTGATGGTTATTATGATGGTGATAGTGATTGTGACTTTGATAGTGATGGTGATTGTGATAGTGACTGTGATGGTGATTGTGACAGTGACGGTGATTGTGATAATGATGATGATGATTTTGATAACGATAATGATGACTGTGATAACGAGGATGGAGATTGTGATGATGATGTTTGTGATTACGATGATAATGGTTGTGATTACGATGATAATGTTGATGGTGATTGTGATGGTGATAGTGATGGTGATTGTGATTGTGATTGTGATTGTGATTGTGATGGTGATGGTGATTGTGATAATGATGGTGGTTGTAATAATAATGGTGGTTGTGATGATAATAATAGATAGTTCATAACCTGGATTAACACGTAGGACACTATTTATCCCTTTTAATATGATCCAGTGGGACGGTTACCGAACTTCACGCGGGCGAAGCCGCGGGCAACAGCTAGTTATCTATAATAATAAATTATTAGACAAAACGGCAAAAAAATCACGTTGTTTGTATGGGAGAGCCCCCCTTGAATATTTATTTTATTTTGATTTAATTAATTATTTTTAAAGTGAATGTACAACTAAATATTCTGTGAATATTTTAAGCGTCTACCTGTTGCTGTTATTAATATCGAGAAAGGAACGACAAAAAAATCGTATGTATGTATTTGTGTTATAGTATTGTTTCTGTCTGTGCAAATTTAATCTGACTAGCTATCACGGTTCATGAGATACAGTCTGGTGACAGACAGACGGACAGTGAAGTCTTAGTAATGGTCCGGTTTTTACCCTTCGGGTACGGATCCCTAAAAATAGATTTTTTTTATTTTCTTTATTTAGAACACAAATAAATGTTGATTTGTTTAAAAAAGTAAATAATAGTTTTAAATAATCATGTTTATTTAGGATATTCTATTTATAAACACAATTTGAATATTCAATAAATATTTACGCCATAAAGATGCACATTGCTTTTCCGAAATTTAAAAAAAAAACATTCACCTCTGACTATAGGCATTAAACCGATTTGAACTTCGTTTAAGTATACCTACGTATTTTTTTTCACGTACACGTGCGGGAAAATAAAGAAAACGCATGATGAACCTAATCGTAGTGCGATAAGAACCCGTTTTCGGGGAAGTTTATTGAAAAATATATAATCTGACGATTTCCACTAGCCAAAGCAACAAAAAATCTTCTATGAAGTTTAATGCGTGCAGCTGCATGTAAGTATTACGGACAAGGTTTATTACATGCTTGTGGAGTATGCTCACAATGCCAAAATTGTTGACTTTCAACCAACAGATTATGGATGGAAAAAATGTCTGTGGAAAATTGGAAATGACCCAGTTTGTTGGTGACCAATTACCAAAAGCCTATGAAGATGTGGTCATAACACCTGATATTTTACAGGATACTCCAGAATTAGGTATAATTATCTTCTTTCCATCACATAAATAATACTCAATTAATTAAAAACCTCCTTTTTTTGAAGTTGGTTAAAAAAGACAGTATCGCTAAATAATTTAATACACTGATTTTTTGTTACAGATGTGCACTCAGGATGAAATTGATGATGAAAGTGAACCACGGAGATGATTTAATGCATAAAGATGATTCGTCAGATGAAGATGAAGATTAAAAAAAAATGGTTGCAAGAATTTAATGTTTGTAATTATTTTTTTGATATTTTTCAATGCCACTTGGAGGGAAAGTAGTCGAAATACTGGAGATAGCAAATTTTACTCAAAGGAAAAATTTCTTTATTTTTAAAAAGAAACAAATCTGCATTCACAGATTTTCGAAAATTCGCTTGCCACACTCGGGAAACAAACCGACTTAAGTTCGAAAAAATAACAATCTGTACGTTTTTTACATCAATCGATAGGGGCAATCATATGGATCAATTCTCTTTACCAAACATGATAAATTAAATGGGGGGAAAATCATGAAATCTAAAGAACATGAAATCTGAAGAAAAAAAGATTATACAAGATATAGAACTTCTATTCATGGTTTTCCTTTCATTTAATTTAATCATGTTTGTTAGAGAGATTTGATCTGATTGACCCTATCGATTGATGTCAAAAAGGTACAAAATGTTTTTTTTTTGTATGTATTTACAAACAAAAAGTATCTATGTAATATATCAACTATCTGGTGTCCACGACACAAGCCTCGTTGCTTAGTGTGGCACTAGATGGCGCTGTGTGTAATGTCCAGCGATATTTATTATTTATTTTTCGAACTTTAGTCGATCCAACCCGGGTTTCGATGCCCGACTGTGACAAGGGAATTTTCGAAAATCTGTAAATGCAGATTTGTTTCTTTTTAAAAATAAAAGAATGTTTCCTGTGAGTAAAATTTGCTATCTCCTTTCGAGTACTTTCCCTCCAGATTTTTTTTTTTTTTTTCGGATGGGAAATCATCAAATGACTTCTCCCGCTCTGGGCGGAGCAGGAGGGAGTGTCAGACTTTTACTGACTAAAACCCATCCATGTTCCTTCATCGCCCTTTGTGTTCCGGGGCCACGGTATCTCTTTCGAACAGTCCCGCAACCCCGGCAGGCATCGGTCCTTGCGGACCCCTTCCTATTGCTGACTCTCTTTGAGGCGCGCGTGGAACACGAACGCGCCGTCGACACGGCCTGTCGTCATGAGACGGACGGACGGCGAGCTAGCCCATAGCCCACCGTCCACTGGCCCGCGCCTACGGTGGCCGGGGGCCACGTGGTGGCCTCCGACGCCCGGGGCGTCTCCCGCGGCGGCCGGGACGCTGTGAGGTTCTCTCCCTCTCACGTTCCGCCACCTCTTTCCCTCCAGATGGCATTGAAAAATTCCACCCTATATTCAGCTTAAAGAAATACACTTTTACACTTTTTATTTGCATGCTATTTCCTGTGTTTTTCAATGGATTAAGTTAAAAATATTTTTTTATTGTCAGATTTATTTATAAAATTCCTCCAAGTAATCGTCAGATTATGGTTCAGCAAGTCTAGAACATTAAGATGAACCTTTAAAATAAAGTAGTTCAAGTATTTCAAAATGACGATTTTTTTCTGCATATTTCAATAATCGCCGCGAGTTTGCGTTACGTCCAAATCGTCAGAATATTAAATGAGATTTTTTTTTATGGGTATACTTAACATCCCTTCTCTTTAGAGAGCTCGTGGCTAAATAATAACAGCCGCTCGGGTCGATCTTTAGGATAAGCCGTGCTTGCCTAGGTTGGTCTATGGATGGGTGACCACCCATTACATACCGAGTTTCCTCCGTGCCTCGGAAAGCACGTTAAGCCGTTGGTCCTAGCTGTCATTTGTAGAACTTTGACAGTCGTTACAGGTAGTCAGTGACGAGAAAGTCTGATAACCAGTCTTACCAAGGGGTACCGTATTACCCAGAACTAACTGGGTTGTGGAGGTCACATAGGCAGTCGCTCCATGTAAAGTACTGGTATGCAGCTGCAACCGGTTAAACTGGAAGCCGACCCCAACATAGTTGGGGAAAGGCTAGGCAGATGATGATTACTTAACATCCCCTTAAAATATCTGACACGCTCGATCAAATTGTTTTTGCCTACTTTCAGCTCTTACGAACAGCCCCCCACCATGCAAACCATCATATTATTATACCTGCATTTCTAAAAATACGTGGGCCATATTATGCTAGCAATGTCTGACGCGCTCCGACATTTCCTTTTAACAGTTTTACGCTCCTCCCACCGGTGGACGACATTACATGACGCGCGACGTATACATTAACCAGCATTAAAAACTATCCTGCTTCCCCTTGAAACAGCTCAAATAGCAATTTTTAAGGTAACAAACTTCCATCCCATTTACTTTCCCACAAATCAGCTGTATAAATCCTGCAACGTGCTGACTGTGCGCCAGCTATTCATTATGCACTTAGTATTAAAACAGCACACCATGCTCACGTACAATGCTGACAATACTAACAAGAGACGAAATTATATAATAAGCATTTCTAATACAACCTCCAAACATGTCTTTGTGGAAAGATTCTTTTCATTTTTAGGCCCATTTCTGTACAATAGATTAAATAGAAAACTAAGTATATATAAGTTAAACTATTTTAGCTGTAAAAAGTCTATTAATACTTTTTTACAACCCATAACTTATGCACAGACAGAAGATTAACTTGTCTGCAAGTAAACTGCTGACAAATTGTTTGTTTATCTTTTATGTAAGTTGTAATTTTAGTAATTTACTTTTCTTTCATTGTTAATTTATTTATTTAATGTAGTTATTTACGCACCTTCTAGCCTGAAACACAGGTTCCACCTAGTTCAGGCAATAAGCAACAGTGCTCTATTTTATTTGTTAAGATACTTAATTGTAAATGTGCCCCTTTTTATAATAATAAAAAATAATATAAGAAAAATAAAATAGTTTATATTTTATTATTAATATTATAGTATGTCCCCAGCCGTTCCCGAAAGGGAACAGAACATTGTTATTTTAATTGTGTCTGTAATTGCGGGTAACTACAGGTTAATAACATTTTTTTCTTTTTATCATTTTAGCTTCGAAGTCTATTTAATTTTAGCATCGTGGGCTCCTATTATGACGTATATTATGACGTATATTATGACGTATATTATGACGTATATTCCCACACTTAAATGCTAAGGTGATCCTAAAAATCACCTCAAGATGTTTCGACGCGGTATGAAGGTACTTTTTTTATAATTCTTTACAAATGTTACTGACCGAGCAGACCCCTTGCTATATTATAGTTAAACTATTATCTGATAAGATTATTATTATACTTAGGTAGCTTCCGTACTAAATCGCACCACGTGTCGTTCAGTAGTTCCTGCTTACCCCTACGGAATAAGGCCCAATGTATCCGAGCTCGAGAGCATAATTATACACAAGAAGTTGGCAGATTCGTCACAGAATTAAGTTGTTGTAGTTTTTCTTGATTATCTCTCCTAACTTTTGTATTTTGCTAAAGGTTTATTCTTATACATATGTTTTAGTTATAAATATATTCTAGTCTTTTTTTCTGTTATTGCATCTACTGTGTATTGTCGTCTCTGTATCATCCTAAGGTAGGTGTAATGTTCTGGAAGGTTCCGCAGGAGCGAAATGAGACAACCTATCGTGGCAATGGTTTATTCCGAACTAGCACAAAGATATGTAAAACAAATAACATCCGCTACATTTCGAGTCACCCTCCTTAGTTTCTAAGTTAATAAGTAAGTACCCACATTACAGTAGACTGGTAGAAAAAGCCCAAGGCATAAAGTCCGCCTTTGTATGGCTTTTACTTGTGCATTAAGTTTTAATAAATAAACAAGACTCGGAGGCATAATCAACAATGGTGATCATTCCATGTGGTTCCTCGCTTGGATGTACACTCTCGTACCCACACTGACTGCCGCGGAGTGTCTCGGCGAGAGTGTACAGCTAGTTTTTAGATGAAACCGAAGCGTTGCTAAAGTGATGAAAATTCTTGGTTCAAAATTCATGGATGTCAGTGTATAGTGATGCAGCAAGCAGGCGGGCGGGGCGCGGCATGCGGGGGGGAGGGGGTTGATTGCGTCCGCCGCGTCACAATGCGCTATTGTTGGGAAACAGAAATAAATACAAGCACAAAAGACGACGCTTTCTTGCTATAATGAGGCGCGCGCCCGGCGCCGCTGGTGCCTGGTGCCCGGCGGCGCTGGTGCCTGGTGCCCGGCGGCCGGCGGAAGCAGATAGCTTAGTGAGGCGCTGTGCCTGTCGTCGTGTACCGTGTTGGATCATAATATGACAATAATACTTGATACAGTTTTACCAAAACCGCTGTACCGCGCCTTAGAGAGGTCTGGGCGATAAGAAAAGAGCATGACCACACGAGATCGATATTGTCAGACAGATTTTACTTTATCAGTTTATAATAATTTAAAAGATTTTGCTTCGTATATTTATTAGGAAATATTATACCACTTTTGATCACCATTCTTCTGCCCAGCATGTCTTCTTTTACCAACTTCTCTGTCACTCATCATCAGCAGTCCCCTCCTGTCTAGCCATATAATCCTTCACACAGTCCATCCATTGTTTCTTTGTTCTTCATCTACATTCATGGGCAAGTTATTTTACTCCCGACATTTTCCTCATTCCTCCACACCACAATCATGTCCATACCACGACAACCGATTACCACACAACTTTGCAGTTACCGGCGTCACTTTTCTTATTTTATCCATTCGCGTTACATGACAGCCTGCTAAGGGAGAGCATTCTCATCTCAGCGAACTGCAATAGCCTTTCATTCATCCCTTTTGTAGCCCAATCAAAAGTAGCCTAAGTTAGACCTTACAGTATCATCTATCTGCCTGTAAAAGTCCCGGCAAAATCGGACCAGCCGTTTGGAGATTAGCCGAAACAAACATGCAGATTAAAAAAAAAAAAAAAGTGTTTTCTTGTTATAAGTTCTGTATATTTTCATATGTGTAGGACTAGCCAGAGCGAAAGAGAAATAAAGCTTTAATTTGAATAGATAAGCATGCACTGTTTTAAACTTTCACGGTTTTTCACTACACCTAAAGTACTTACGGGATAAAATCCGTGATATCCGTGATCCCGTAAGTACTATAAGTGTAGATAAGCATGATTTATTTACTAGGTTAATATAATCAAAACTAAGCACAAAATAAATAACTACAACATTACACTTTTAACTATACTAATAAAATTCACTGTACTTACACAGGTATTACGGAGCTCCTTCCACTGTCACAGTTCAACCAACACTGCCTTACTAAAATGGCGCTGCCTCGTACTCGTGCCTTTTTACCTCTTTACTAAACTAAAATAGTCAATTGACATCCCAGTATCCATTAGCGCCATTTTAGCATTAAACAAATCAAACAACTTTTTAATTTAACTTACTACATTTGTGTGATTTAAAAAAATACTGTTAATATCTTAAAAATAACTTATAGAATTTGGTATTTAAATAGCTAACATTTGCATTCAGTAAAAAGCTGTTATTTTTATATTACACACTTCAATTTTATTTATTTGTATAGATTCATTTTCATACGCCAATTTAAGAACAAAATCATCTACTATTTAGTGTTTCATCATCGAAATGTCGTTGGGACATTATTATTATTATATTATTTATTTCAATATCTAAAAAACTTAATCTATTACAGTTTGGTTTTAGTCACACATCGAAAACCTCTCATGGCATATCTGTGTTCTGGCGAGCCGTTCGTTTAAATTTTACAAAATGTTACAACTACAATGATAGGACATAGTAGTGTAGGGCTCTCAGGGACCCTGCCCTGTAAACTCTCGCGGGTGCGGGGCGCGCGGTGCTGCACCCATACACACGCACACACACAGACACACTGTGCTTGCAGCTGCACCCATACACACGCACACACAAAGACACGCTGTGCTTGCAGCTGCACTCATGCACTCGCACACACACAGACAGAAAAGCGCACCAGCCTCTGCCTGATCGTCGGGACTGTCGATCAGTACGAGCACATTGATAACACCTGATAGACATGTAAGTTCTATTTATTTATTTGAGTTGAGGTCAAGTGAGTTAATACACTCATCGTTCTCGACATTGTGGCGTTCATACGAGTACATAAAGTCCTATCTTAGACTTAGTATGATTGTTAGTCACGGGATTGAACTCACCTGTATCGTTAATGAACAATCTATTTCGTCATTGTGTAAGTATCACATTGTCAAACAACACAAGTAGCTAGGTGTGAGTAGGTATGCAGGTACCTGTGGTAGGTACGCACGGCACCGGTAAACTGTGTCACGTGTTCACAATACCACTGCGACTTGTAGCGCTTCACATTTCGTAGAGGGTCTACGTCGCTACGTTGCTACGACGGTACTACGCATTACTAAGACGAGTCAAAGGCCCTACGATCAAAGCTTTCTGTTTCAAAGTAAATTTCGCGTTGTACTGATTGTGTGTACTTAAAATCCATGATTGTGTCGAACCGAGAGTAAGTTTGTTAAGAGAGAATAAAAAAAATATGTTTAATCAATGTTTATTAGAGAAACTAATCGAATATTGTAGGTTTTTGTGTAAAGCAAAATTAGCGGGTAATCTCAACAGTTATAACTACATAATGTCGAATACATATTTTGTGATATGGTTTAGTGGCGGTGCTGGCGGTCACAACATTACACTTACATTAGATTAGATACTTACATTATCGCGTTGAAGAATAATACAGCAATATTTGTGTGCGAGATAGTGTAGGTGGAAGAGTTTCAGAGAGTGCCACGCGCCGAGCTGAGCCTGGGGCACTCGCCATGTGCTGCAGACGAGATGTTGGAGGTTCACAACTGCTACACTACTCACTGTACGCTGAACGTGACGACTCATAGGAGTCGACACGTTCAGCGTACAGTGAGTAGTGTATAAGATTTAATATTGACCAAGTTAATATTGTCGTTAATTACAAGGTCACCAGAATGATGCAAAATCGGATCCAATCAACACAATCGTGTATTAGTGCGCGCTAATACATACAAGTGATTGTATGTATTAGCGCGCACTAATACGCGTCGCCACATCACACCTCGTGTGTTCGTATTAGTGCGCGCTAACACCACGAACAACCACTAGGTACATGTCGCCCTCGCCACGTCACACCTCGTGTGTTCGTATTAGTGCGCGCTAACACCACGAACAACCACTAGGTACATGTCGCCCTCGCCACGTCACACCTCGTGTGTTCGTATTAGTGCGCGCTAACACCACGAACAACCACTAGGTACATGTCGCCCTCGCCACGTCACACCTCGTGTGTTCGTATTAGTGCGCGCTAACACCACGAACAACCACTAGGTACATGTCGCCCTCGCCACGTCACACCTCGTGTGTTCGTATTAGTGCGCGCTAACACCACGAACAACCACTAGGTACATGTCGCCCTCGCCACATCACACCTCGTGTGTTCGTATTAGTGCGCGCTAACACCACGAACAACCACTAGGTACATGTCGCCCTCGCCACGTCACACCTCGTGTGTTCGTATTAGTGCGCGCTAACACCACGAACAACCACTAGGTACATGTCGCCCTCGCCACGTCACACCTCGTGTGTTCGTATTAGTGCGCGCTAACACCACGAACAACCACTAGGTACATGTCGCCCTCGCCACGTCACACCTCGTGTGTTCGTATTAGTGCGCGCTAACACCACGAACAACCACTAGGTACATGTCGCCCTCGCCACATCACACCTCGTGTGTTCGTATTAGTGCGCGCTAACACCACGAACAACCACTAGGTACATGTCGCCCTCGCCACGTCACACCTCGTGTGTTCGTATTAGTGCGCGCTAACACCACGAACAACCACTAGGTACATGTCGCCCTCGCCACGTCACACCTCGTGTGTTCGTATTAGTGCGCGCTAACACCACGAACAACCACTAGGTACATGTCGCCCTCGCCACGTCACACCTCGTGTGTTCGTATTAGTGCGCGCTAACACCACGAACAACCACTAGGTACATGTCGCCCTCGCCACATCACACCTCGTGTGTTCGTATTAGTGCGCGCTAACACCACGAACAACCACTAGGTACATGTCGCCCTCGCCACGTCACACCTCGTGTGTTCGTATTAGTGCGCGCTAACACCACGAACAACCACTAGGTACATGTCGCCCTCGCCACGTCACACCTCGTGTGTTCGTATTAGTGCGCGCTAACACCACGAACAACCACTAGGTACATGTCGCCCTCGCCACGTCACACCTCGTGTGTTCGTATTAGTGCGCGCTAACACCACGAACAACCACTAGGTACATGTCGCCCTCGCCACATCACACCTCGTGTGTTCGTATTAGTGCGCGCTAACACCACGAACAACCACTAGGTACATGTCGCCCTCGCCACGTCACACCTCGTGTGTTCGTATTAGTGCGCGCTAACACCACGAACAACCACTAGGTACATGTCGCCCTCGCCACGTCACACCTCGTGTGTTCGTGATAGCTGAGCGTGATTACACCTGCTCATTTCGTATAATGAGCTAAACAATACAATTACTCCAACATAACGGGGATTGTCCCGTTTAAAAAAAATTAGATAATTGCAAAACTATTTTGAGGAATAAGTTAAGAGGAGAGATAAGAATTAACTTTTATGAATCTAGTTGGAGGATCGTAATTATATTTAGAGAGCCAATTAATGTGGATACAGTTGTTTTTCCCTAATTATTATTAAAGAAAAGTGGGTATATTCTCTAGTATGTTTTGGTCTTGTCTTGTCATTGTTTGTTTCACTTTGGGCCCTATCAGAACACCAGCGCTGTGACGTTTTTTTAATGTTATAGCACCATGCTGAGATAGCAATGATTGTTCTTGCGTTAGGTGCCTTCCTCTTCAATTAATTGTGATAATTTTGAGTCATGACGTGTAGGTGGGTGCCCCGAAGAACGGAACGTCTACGGTTTAGTGATAGCAATATGCACGTCGTGAACAATGATTTATTTTTATTAGTTGTACTGATATGTAACCTTTGACTGGTGACATGGTTTCTGTGTAACGTAACTGGTGACGAACGGCCTGAGGGCAGAGGAGCCGCTGCCGTATCTTGTCTATAGCACAGACATTAGGTAGGGTAGCTTGCCGCAGTCTTTAAAAATAGTTTAACTTTAACTTAAGAAAGGATAAAATAAAACTAACCAATCAACTCTAAATATATGTTTTATTAAAAACTTGCTATTACAAAGTATATAGTCTCTTAAAAAAAAAGACACGAGATCAACAATTACAAACAAAAACTATTAAATCAACATACAGATGTGTTAATTGGTCATGACAGATGTGTTGATTGATATTGACAGATGTGTTAAATGGTCATGACCAGGTGACTAAAAATTTAACAAAAAAATATTATATTTTGTAGTATTGGTAGGTATTAATGACAATTCATATAGTTTGAATATGTAATTTAAAAACCAGGCTAGAAAAAGTCAGAAATGCAAATGTTATCGTTTTAGAAATACCCGCAAACAAGACGGTTATAAGACTGTATGTCGCAATTTTTCAAATTCAATATACAATACAAAAATACATTCTGAAAAGAAGGATTGTATTAACCGCTAGATACCCGCAATTACACAATTTAAACTCTCTTGTACTAGTCCAAAAGAGATATGTCACATTGAATATAAAATAAAATTTGATGAATATACGTGACAACTTGACATTAAAAAAACTTATAATGACCAATTTACTCAAACTGACTTAAAAATCTGTGCATACACACAGCATTTAGGTATACATACGTTTTACAGTCTTGGACTTACAGTCGCCAATTAATGTAAACAATCAGTCCAAAGATTATAATATTAACTAGCGACCTGCCCCGGCTTCGCACGGGTAGTAGGGCATTAATCTATAATATAAAAATGAATCGCTAAATATAGTTTTTTTTTTTTCTCCGTAAGAACCATCCTCGTACTTCCAGGAATATTATAAAAAAAGAATTACCGAAATCGGTTCAGTTGCTCTCGAGATTTGCGCTTAGCAACACATTCAGCGATTAATTTTAATATTAGAGATAATTCAAATGCAAAAGATAATGATTTACCTATTTCGTGTATGACAAACTAATTGTAATGCATCAAAGCATAAACGGGTTAATAAACAAAGCAAATCTACTCACTGTACATTTGGACGAGCTCGAGAAAATAGATAAAGCTGTAGACATAATTTGTGTAACAGAGCATAACATGAACAAAGAAGATCACATATTTCTTACCATTCCAAATTATTCTCTTGCAGCTAGCTTTGCTCGTAATAACAGAAATGGTGGATCATGTATCATCATAAAAATACGATCTAAAATTTCAAAGAATTAAATATATTAGTATCCCAAGTTTTATAGAATGCTGTGCTATAAAGTTAATTGAACATCCCATTGTTATTGTATGCTTGAATCGCGTGCCAAAATCTCGGATACGCGATCTAGATATCTTTCTTGAAACTGAATAATATTCATAATAGAGAGCTACATCATAGAGAATTAAAATTTTAATTTGTGGCGATTGTAACACAGATCTTATAAAACCTATTCATCATGAGAATTCGAAAATACTATCCTAAACCTTAACTGAATCAACTCGTTTAAGTAGCGATACACGTATCGATAATATCATCAACAATGTTAGGGGTAGCAAGTGCGAAATCATCGACTTTGCCCTTTCTGACCATACTGCACAAATATTATCATGTCCAGTAAAAAAACCTGTCGCATTAAATAATAGTACTTATACCTTTAGAAGAGATTTTAGTAACAGCAATAAAGAAAAATTTAAGCAGTTTATAGAAAGTCTCACGTTTTCTGGCGTATTTGGCGAAAACGATGCGGAAAAAGCTTTTAATAATTTTTTTGATCACTTTCAGTTATTTTATAATCTTTGCTTTCCTGTCATATGAATAAGAAATACATCAACCAAAAGACCTGCATGGATCTCAAAGGGCATTTAACCAAATGCTGCAGACGGAAGAGTATTGTTATGGACATATCGAAAAACGGATCATAATAAATTCAAAAATTATTCTTCAAGACTACTATGGGCGTGCGCTACGAAGAGGCAATTAGGCAAAGCCTAATAGGTAGGGTAATTGGTAGGGTACCAACTGGGGCAATTATTATAACTAATGAACTATGTAATAAAATAACACTTTGTATAATTTTTTAAATTATTTATATTTAATTATTTAAATTAATTGTAAATATTAAAAAAAAGTTCAAACTCCTGTTCGAATACTTATAGCAATTATTCGCGCCCGTGTTACGTAACCAACACTGTACTGGAACTTGGCAGTTGCTACGAAGCTCGACGCTCACCCGCCGGACGCATCTCATAGGCAAATACGCTACTAGCCTAAAACCCATTGATAAATTTACGCACACAGCGGCACATTGGTGCATATTTTCGTGTGTATGAACCACACACATGTATAGATTGCAGCCATTTTTGGGCGGTAACTCCCAAAACTGGGACACACTGGAACACAAAAGGTAACTGCTAGTGTAGCTGGGCTGTGATTGGCTGCTACAACACAAGGTCAGGATTCAAAGTGGATATTCTTAAGCCCGCGAAATTAAATTTTCCTTACGTTCCTTGCAGTTTGCAGGCCAGTGCTTGTTGTATGTTGATTAAAATATGACTACATACGTCTTACAGCCGCAAATCATATAATCATCAACATACAACCTAGCACTGGCCTGCAAA
This sequence comes from Xestia sexstrigata, assembly GCA_941918905.2. Taxonomy (NCBI): domain Eukaryota; kingdom Metazoa; phylum Arthropoda; class Insecta; order Lepidoptera; family Noctuidae; genus Xestia; species Xestia sexstrigata. The sequence continues at coordinate 588,517 of OW799204.2, forward strand.
TTGTAAAAAACGTAAGGATAATTTTGCGGGCTCCCGTGCAGAGCAGGGTTGGTTCCGGATCCCTTTCCAATTAAATTAGTGGAGATTTCGTATTACGATTTATCCTGCAAAATTTTGTTGATCACTGTTGTGAAGCAACTCGATATGAAAATGATGCAATTTTATTTGGTAGTATTTTTCTACCGACAGATTAGAAATTATATTTTTCTGAAGGAAGCCATTATTGTTTCATTGTGACAAGCAATTTATATCGCGATCTTGAATGTTTTAATTTTAACATATTAAGTTATTTACACATTTGTTTTGAAACAGAAAACGTACATTCAACAGTAACAGTAGTGTAAATATTAATTTTGTTGTGTATTAATTGTTTATTCATCTAACAATGGTGTTTACTTGTGAAGTTTGTGCTGATAATGTGTGTTTGTTAGAAGTTAAAGGCAATAAGTTTTCTCAATTATCGTATAATGACAAGCTTCAAGTTGTGTCTAAAGGTAGATATGTAGCCGAATAACGAGAATTAATCCAAAAATAATATATGGTAATTAACTGACGTGTTCTGTAACTATCACCCACTCACTTGGATAAGATATTAGAGGTGGCCGAATCTTTCTTCTGTTTGCATCGTTAGAAAATCGTGAGTTGAACCTTGAATAATGTGGTGAGTTCTTTACTTCTTGTATTTATAATTTTTGTTTTTACGGGCTTATTTCAAATATTATAAATGTGACTACTTTGAGGGCCATCATAATTATGTAGAGCGACAAATTGCTGAAACCTTTAAAACTTACTTTGTTAATTTTATTAAGGACGCGTTTGCAAAATTGATAGGTACAGAATCGAACTACTACATTGACACGGGTCATACACACAAGGGTACGCTCGACTAACTGCGAGAATAGTAGTCAAGTGAACTCATTTTGACACTTTGAAAGATTCATTATTTTTAATAAAATTATGATAGGTACCTTTTTTATGTATGTAATTTTTTTTGCTGTTTATACACACATCAAAAATGTCTAGGGATCAAGCATTTTTATGCGGATTTCTTGAGATTGAGATGTGGCTTTGTAATAAATTTATGATTTTATAAATTTATATGGATCCTTTTTGGTGCATTTCATAATTTGAATCAGGAACTCTCAATCAAATTCGAGTAAAAGATGAAAATAAGCTGTCAATATTTTCCCTATAAAAACATACAACGCATTGAAGACATTATTAGTGCTACTGTTTCCCTACTACTGATTAAAACCAACGTTATTATGGAGCGGCGACGTCATTTAAGCAGGGAAGAAATGCTCAGAGCCGTGGGAATGATAGAAGCTGGTTCCCGGCAACGTACTGTAGCTTTAGCTCTGAATACAAGTCAGAGTGTTATCAGTCGACTTTGGACACGTTACCGAAGCACTGGTACCGTGGCTGAGCGCCATGGAGGACGGTATCGCTGCACCACACGGAGACAAGACCGATACATTCAAATCTTAACTCGAAGAGCTCCAACAATAACCGCCATGATGTTAGCCGTGAGGCTTCATCACTCTTCAGGGAACTTAATTAGCGACCAAACAGTCAGAAACCGCTTGCATGAAGTGAACCTTCATTCCCGAAGACCGCTACGGGTACCACCTATAGCAATGCACAATCGTAGGATTCGATATCAATGGGCTCTTGAACACAGAAATTGGGCAGAAGAACAATGGCGTTTCGTGTGCTTTTCTGATGAGTCTCGTTTTGGTATGAGACCGGATACAAGACGTATACGACACTGGAGAACCCCTGGACGCCAACAGCGATTAAAATCCTGCCAGGAAGTCCATCCTTATAGTGGTGGAACCATCATGGTATGGGCGGGTATTTGGATCGGCGGAAGAACTGAGTTGATTTGGATCAGAGGCAACCTCAACGCTCAAATTTATGCTGAGACGATTGTATCAGACGTCATCGTTCCTCTACAAGTGCAAATCGGTCCCTTATTTCAGTTAATGCATGATAATGCACGACCGCACACCGCAAGAGTTGTAAGACAGACTCTCGCCGCAGCTAACATCAATGTCCTGCCCTGGCCTGCTCAGTCGCCAGACTTGAACCCGATTGAGCATGCATGGGATATGCTACAGAGAAGAGCTCTGCCGAATATGGAGGGTATCCAGTCGCAAGAAGACCTTTTTTTGTTGTTGCAACGAACATGGGCGGCCATTCCACAGCGTGATTTGGATGAACTCATTTTGAGTATGCCAAACCGATGTTCTTGTGTTGTTAGTGTTCGCGGTAGAAACACGGATTATTAATTGTTTAAGTTACCCAATAAAATTTTAAAGAAAACTGTTATTTCAGTCTTTTTTTCGAACTTTAATGTTAGTGGTTCAAATGTCAAAAATCCCTTTATTAGGAAAATGGCAAATTTCTTTATTAATGCAAAGGTGACTTGGTTTATCGTTACTGTGACAAACGAAAACACTTTATTTGATGAATCCTTAAAGAAAATTTTAATTAATATCAATCAGGAGAAAAGTTATTGCAAAAATATATGTTGATCCCTAGATACTTTTGATGTGTGTATTTTTACGAATTACCTCCGGACTTGATGGAATGACCTGAAGGTGTACTTCAGTGACTGCTACTGGAACTTCTCGACGTGTTGTACTAGGTGAGGAGAGTTTGAGCTCGTGTTGTTAGTTATGATGAGACCGTACCTCGGGACTTGATGCAGTGACCTGAAGGTGTACTTCGGTGACTACTACTGGAACTCCTTAATGTGGTTGTACTAGGTGAGCCGAGTTTGGGCTCGTTTTGTTAGTTACGATGAGACCTTACCTCTGGACCTGATGGAGTGACCTGAAGGTGTATTTCGGTGACTGCTACTGGAACTCCTTGACGTGTTGTACTAGATGAGCCAAGATTGGGCTCGTTTTGTTAGTTACGATGAGACCTTACCTCTGGACCTGATGGAGTGACCTGAAGGTGTACTTCGGTGACTGCTACTGGAACTGCTTGACGTGTTGTACTAGGTGAGCAGAGTTTGGGCTCGTTTTGTTGGTTATGACGAGACCTTACCTCCGGACTTGATGAAGTGACCTGAAGACGTACTTTGGTGACTGCTACTGGACCTCCTCGACGTGTTGTATTAGGTGAGGAGACTTTGGGCTTGTTTTGTTAGTCATGATGAGACCTTACCTCCGGACCTGATGGAGTGACCTGAAGGTGTATTTCGGTGACTGCTACTGGAACTCCTTGACGTGTTGTACTAGATGAGCCAAGTTTGGGCTCGTTTTGTTAGATATGATGAGACCTAACCTCCGGACTTGATGAAGAGACCTGCAAGTGTATTTTGGTGACTGCTACTGGAACTCCTCGACGTGTTGTACTAGGTGAGCCGAGTTTAGGCTCGTTTTGTTATTATGATGAGACCTTACCTCCGGACTTGATGGAGTGACCTAAAGGTGTAGGTACTTTCGTGATTATTAAAACAACAAATAAAACGTTTTCAATTTTTTATTGTGAGAATTTTTTTTTTTTTATATGTATATGTGAAGAATGTGCTCTCAGCTCCATATTTCTTGCCTGTCTTGGGTCAATCAAATTCTGGTAGGAGACAGTTTTTGTAAAATCTAATTATGTTTCCATTTTCTCCATCCAAAATTGTGGATCCTTTTCTATGCACTGGTACTTTATTTTCCCAGGGCCTGTCCAAATAGCAAACATGCAAGTATCTTGCCTAGTAATGCGCAGCTGTCCTTGAACTTGGTAATACCATTTATGTTTTTTATTTTATTTGGCACGAACTCTTTTACGAGAGCTTTTGCTAAATTTCCTGTACCTCGGCATCTAAAACAGAAGTCAAGTAATGAAACTTACACAATATTCACTCAATTACAAACAAGTAGTATTCATACTAGAATAGCAGTTACCGAAGTACACCTTCAGGTCACTCTATCAAGTCCGGAGGTAAGATCTCATCATAACTTACAAAACGAGCCCAAACTCGGCTCACCTAGCACAACACGTCAAGGAGTTCCAGAAGCAGTCACCGAAGTACACCTTCAGGTCATTCCATCAAGTCCGGAGGTTAGGTCTAATCATAACTAACAAAACGAGCCCAAACTCGGCTCACCTAGTACAACACATCAAGGAGTTCCAGTAGCAGTCACCGAAATACACCTGCAGGTCACTTCATCAAGTCCAGAGGTAAGGTCTCATCATAACTAACAAAACGAGCCCAAACTCGGCTCACCTAGTACAACACGTCAAGGAGTTCCAGTAGCAGTCACCGAAATACACCTGCAGGTCACTTCATCAAGTCCAGAGGTAAGGTCTCATCATAACTAACAAAACGAGCCCAAACTCGGCTCACCTAGTACAACACGTCAAGGAGTTCCAGTAGCAGTCACCGAAATACACCTGCAGGTCACTTCATCAAGTCCAGAGGTAAGGTCTCATCATAACTAACAAAACGAGCCCAAACTCGGCTCACCTAATACAACACGTCAAGGAGTTCCAGTAGCAGTCACCGAAGTACACCTTCAGGTCATTCCATCAAGTCCGGAGGTTAGGTCTCATCATAACTAACAAAACGAGCCCAAACTCGGCTCACCTAGTACAACACGTCAAGGAGTTCCAGTAGCAGTCACCGAAATACACCTGCAGGTCACTTCATCAAGTCCAGAGGTAAGGTCTCATCATAATTAACAAAACGAGCCCAAACTCGGCTCACCTAGTACAACACGTCAAGGAGTTCCAGTAGCAGTCACCGAAGTACACCTTCTGGTCATTCCATGAAGTCTGGAGGTAAGGTCTCATCATAACTAACAAAACGAGCCCCAACTCGGCTCACCTAGTACAACACGTCAAGGAGTTCCAGTATCAACCACCGAAGTACACCTTCAGGTCACTCCAAGTCCAGGACGAAAAGGCTTTTAGAAACCCTACTTACATACTTTTTATAGCGAAATAAAATAAAATAAAAATCTTACCTTGTCAAGTATCAAATTTGGTTTATCGAATATTTTGTGTTTGTACAGCGATCTTTTTCAACTCGAGGCGCTCCAAACAGGCGATACGTGTCCACTTTCGACGGCGGTCGCGCGCGGACTAAAGTTTCATTCAAAATGCTTGTGCAATAAATCAAGACGGGTATCAAAAATAAAATAACCCCTAATGCAATCGATTAAGATTCATCCAGAAGAGCAAAAAATGTGAAAAAATAAGTTTCGGTTTTTATTTTTTCTGCGACTCTATAAAGCATTTAGATTTAAAAAAAATCCTAGCATTAAGAATTGAATATGTTTGCCAACAAATGGTATTTTTAGAATTAGTAAAATATGTTAATAATAGCCCAAAAAATGTACCTAAACTCAACCCGGTATCGTTAATTTTGTGGAAAATGGCAACACATATCGATTTTACATTATAAAAAACTAAAATTTTCGATGACCAAGTACCTATCATTTGAAGATGAAGAACCAATCTATACGAGGTAGTTATTAGTTATATTGGATTTTGTTTGGTTATGCCATAAAATGTACCGAAAAACAGCATAATTTTGCCTGATATGCAAACGCGCCCTTAAACCTCAAAACCCTTCAACACTGAATAATTTGACATCACATCATAATAAAATACTGACATTGATTGATAATAATTATAATTCCTTAGTCCTACAATTCCAAATGACATATTTAAAATCCTAAAATCTTTAAAAAATACACACAGTTCTGCACTATTCATTAGTCCGGTTCTAAGCTATTTGATCAATCTATGCATCCACGACTGAAAATTTCTCAGTAAGCTAAAAGTCTCAATCATCAAGCCTTTGTTCAAAAAGGGTAAAGAGGAGGATATCTCTTGCTACAGGCCAATAGCTTTAATCCTTATTTAAAAAAAATAATTAAAAAAGTAATATAACATAGCATTTATAACTATTTTGAAAAACATAATCTTTTGCCACTGAACAAAATGAATTTATAGTCCAAGATCCCAGGGCCGCCATACCTTACTTATTTTCTCATGGACAAAATGTGTGGCATCAAGTAGTATTAGTATGTTTCTGGGTTTACATAATTTAAAATGCAATAATTTTATTGTATTTGCCATAACTTCATTATAAATAACGCTTCAGTTGCCATAGTCGTGAAATTACATAAAATCATTTTCACCAAATTCATTGGTCATAATCGATCAAGTGTCATCATAATTTTAATCCATAAATTTAAACTGCCTGCTTCGTGGCAGTCACAAGGCATTAATGTTAGCGGCCATCAGCTAACAAACCTCCGCATTGCTCACGATATTGTGTTGTTCTCCAAATCTGCTTCAGAACTCGAAGAAATGCTCCAAGATCTGAGCACAGCAAGTCTTGACGTTGGACTTTCAATGAACAGATCTAAAACCCAGGTCATGACCAACAGCATGAAACGTAGGGTCGAGGTAGACAGACGGGCATGTGTTGCAATATGTCGATGAGTATACATACTTGGGCCAGATAGTGTTTTTTAAAAATAGGCAAGTTAAGAAAGTTGAAAGACGAGTCAAAATGCTTGGAAGACCTTCTGGGCCCTAAATGAACACATGAAGGGAAGTCTTTTAATGACTCTAAAAAGAAAACTCATCGACATGTGCATCCTGCCCGTCCTAACCTACAGTCCTCAAAGTTGGTCACTTACTGAACAACAGAAGTTCAAACTCAAGATTTGCCAGCGGGCAATGGAACGCAGCATAATTGATGTGAGGCGTACAGATCGCGTAAAAAAGACCAACCTGCGTTCCATAACTAAGGTTGCAGATGTCGGAGAAAAAACAGCCAAGCTAAAGTGGAAGTGGGCTGGCCACGTAGCGCGAATGCACCCGGAGAGGTGGGCAAAGATCGTCACTCACTGGAGGAAATCGCCGTCGAGGTAGACCGCGGCGAAGGTGGTGTAACGACCTGATCTTGTTTGCGGGGCGAACATGGCCAGATATCGCACAGGATAGAGAGGTTTGGAAGGAGAAAGGGGAGGCCTTTGCCCAGCAGTGGGACACATGAGAGGCTAAGAAAAAAAAAATTTGCTATATTATTCATTTTCAATAATGTCGTTTTCCATTACATTTATTCACCATAATATTCATTTGGCCATACTAGCACAACAATGCTAATTCAGTACAAGCGCAATGCAAATTCACAGACTGAATCTTCTTTTGGCATACATTTCACATGTATAGTCATTAAAAGGCAGAAAATCAAAGCGTCAATCATTATAAAACAGTTGCTTATGAATTTATGCAAACAAGCAAACACCATGCATGCAGCAAGCATGAAACAAGCATGCAGCAAGAATGCAGCGTGCAAGCAAGCATGCAGCATGCAAGCGAGCAAGCAACATGGTTTCTGTGATGGCTCCGGCGCTGCGGGGCTCTGGCAGTCCCACGCGAGCTTATCGTCGCAGAAGTGTCTAACCACCGCAGCAGCGGTGGCAAGTGTTACGACCACCTGCTCCTCAACTCGCGGGCCACCACCTTGCCCCGCCGCGCCTGCGCGATTTTAAATTACACTCTAGGGGTAGGGCAGACAAGACTGCGTGGAGTCGGATTTATATATTAAAGATAAAGATATATTTATTGTGTAACTGTGTACATCAAGCTCTTAATAATAAACATTACATTTCCAGTCTCAACAGTCCACCCAAGTCGGGTATGCAATAGTATTTCAAGTAATTAGGTTACCACAAACATTATTTTCTATCAAAAAACTCATTCAGATTATAAAATACATCAATAATTAACATTTTTTTCAATTTAGTTTTAAACATAATTCCATTCAATTGCCTAATTGCTGGCGGTAACTGATTGTACACACGAATGGCAGTAACATAGGTACTTTTATAATACATCATATTGTTAATAGCTGGTAAATTAATGTCGAATTAATTTCAATTTCTCCAAGCATGTTTTCACAAAATTGTAATCGTCTCTCACGATCCCCAATATGCAATTTTTGCACCAACCGACCTTCACGATAGCATTTATACTTATACTTTTTCAGCACTTTAAGTACGCGAGTGTGGGTTGTTCCTAATTCATCGGCAGCATCTCTACTTGAAGCCTTCGGAAATGATTCAAAGTATGTTAAAACATCTAGTTCAAAATCGAAATAGTTTTGCTGAATAGTTTGCCGTCTCTTCTTGAAACCACCCGTATTCTTTAAATTTTCTACCATTCTTTTCAATACGAACCGAGTTGGTGCCTGTCGGTCTTTATATCTCTCTCTATACCACAGCAGAGCTAGATTCACGTTTTTGTTATTTAAAAAATAAGCTTCCATTAAATCAAACTGTTCTTGATAAGCCATTTTCACCGTGAAACAAAATGTGAAATGAGTTGTAAAAACAATCAAATGTGAATAACAACTGTGACAATCTAATATTCAAATTATAATCTAACATTCCATATTTAAATTACCTCATACACGCAGCTACGAGTATGTCGCAAAGGAGTCTGCATTACAAAAGATGGATGTTAGTTAAAGAGCTTAAACTTGACTCATTGAATTTGTAACTTCAAATTTCTGGTCTTCCTTTCATTTAATTTATCATGTTTGTTAGAGAGATTTCATCCTTATAATTGACCCTAACGATCGATGCAATAAAAGTACAGGGTATAATTTTTTCAGATTTTAGCCGGTTCGATTCCCGGGTGTGGGAGAAGAGAATTTTCGAAAATTTTTGAATGCAGTTTGCTTTCTATTCAAAAATAAAGGAATGTTTCCTTTGAGTAAAATTTTCTATCTGCAGTATTAAGAGTACTTTCCCTCCAGGTGGCATTACAAAATTCCACCCTGTATATTGTCTTAAGACATTTCTTTTGGCGAATGAATGTGGATTGTACGTTTGTCGAGTTCCCCCAATATAATAACACCGTAAGTTAACAGTGGGTACACATTTCCAAAATACGCATTTCTCGTAACACTTGGATTTGTAGTTTCTGCTAGAACTGACAATGCGTAGCAAGCGCTGGATATTCTTTTATTAATCTTTTCAATATGTGCCTTCCAGTTTAAATGTTGATCTATAGTAACTCCTAAGAAATTTGTGTCTTTTACTTCTTTAACTGCTGTATCAGACATGGTTACATTCAATTTCGTAGGTATACTTTTATAATTTCTAAATTGAATCAATTTGGTTTTTGAGACATTGACTTTTAAGTTTATTGACTGCAACCAATCAGTCACAGTTGTTAATTTTCTATTTATTTCATTTTCGCAAATGAGGTCATTGGAATATTCATTTGAAATAAATATAGTTGCGTCATCAGCGTACATTACGCAAAGATGGTAAATTATATTTGGAAGCTCGTTGAAATACAATAAGAACAAGGGAGGTCCCAATATACTGCCTTGCGGTACGCCTAGTATTACGGACTCGAATTTAGATGTCACCACCTCCACCATTTTTGTACGGTCATTATATATCTCAATGACAGTGCCTTGCATTCTGTTATTTAAATAATTCTCAATTAATTTAAGTGCTATACCTCTTATTCCTATATCTCCTAATTTATCAAGCAAAATGTCATACTTTACAGAGCCAAATGCTTTTGAAATATCAATGAAGAGAGCAGCACATTGCTTTTTATCATTGATTTTATCCCAAATGGAATTGAATAATTTGTATATTGCCAATGATGTAGTTTTATTTTTTTGGAATCCAATTTGGTTAACATTTAAAATATTATTTACATTTAAATAATTTGTGATTCTAGCATAGATAACCTTTTCAAAAATCTTCGAAAAATTTGGCAACAGTGCAACTGGTCTGTAGTTTTTTTGTCGTGCCGTGATCCTTTCTTATATATCGGCTTTATGAGAGCTATCATTAGGGTATTGTGAAAATTACCCGTTTATATATATATATATATATATATATATATATATTATTATATTTACAGACCAAATGCCTTAATGACATTATACAATAAACGTTTCTAAATTATATTAAATGTTGGTTATGTCAAGTATCGATTATGTAATGTGTCACTTATAGAAACTAATGATTATAACACATGTTATTATGAAAACTTACTTATGGCAAATAAAAGCTATGACTAATAAGTTGATATGACAAGCGTTATTAGTATAAATGCACTACTATAGTGCAAGTAAATATTATGAGGGGGGACGATTATGGAAAACAATAATAGTACAAATAATTTTATGGAAAACAAGATATTGCCACTGTGAACGTATGCATACCTGCTAACTTGTGCCGACGGCCAATATTGTTAGATATTAGTAGCTAAAACTTGCGTAAAAATAATACTATTTCTCCTAAAGCCCAAGTGCTGATTTTTATATGTTACGGAGAATATTGTTAAAAACGAATAACCAACACTGCCTGACACCGCCCGTTGACGAAAATTTCTGGCAGACGCTCTAAAGCGCGAAAAAATAACGTGAAATATCACGTCAGAGTCTACTTTTTTATATTTGATACTCAGAGGGTTTTTTTAATAGTCATTGTTAGCAGTCAGAACAATTCAATAAATCATTTTTGAGTGAGTCCAATAAGCCAATGCAAATGCAATGCTGTAAGAGCATACAGCGCCATTTTAATTGTGGCTGGGGGATGTTTGGCCAAACTATGATAGGGTCTGGCTTAAAATAAATACTGACATGATTTCCTGAATGTCAAATATAAAAATTAAGTCTCAGAATATCGTTAAAATCACTTTTAATTTTTTCGTGCTTCGAAGTGCCTGGCAGAAATTTCTGCTGACCTGAAGCATCAGGCAGTGTTAATAATATTTTTTTAACAATCAAAAAATCAAAATCAAAATCAAAGCATTTATTTCAAGTAAGCCAGTTACAGGCACTTTTGAATTGTCGAAAAAAAATGAAAATTAAATGTAGCTACAGTCCCAGTCACAAGACATAAAAACTGTGAAAGTACTGTAGTTGCCCATTCCCTAGAGTTGATTTCTATGGAGAAGAACGGGCAAGAAACTCCATGGACACTCTTTTAAATCAGAATATTGTTACAAAATCTTGGTTACATCAATCAATCTTCTAAACAACATATTAAAAAACCAGCACTCGACTTTAAGAAAAAAAAAAATATTTTATGCAACTTTAGCACTTGTTATATAAAAATTGGCCATCGGCACAAGTTAGTAGGTATACATACGTTCACAGCACATACTAACATTGCTTGATGCCACACATTTTGTCCATGAGGAAATAAGTAAGGTCTGGCGGCCCTGGGATCTTGTTCTGTTAGGATTTACAAAAATATGAACAATAGGACACCAGTAACGGCTATGTACATGGACATGACCAAAACTTTCGACCATGTGGATCAAAAATTACTGGTCAAAAAACTGTATAAATACGGCATACGGGGTAATGCTCTAGACTTGATAAAATCTTATTAAAGCCAGAGATTACAAATAACTGAAATTAATAAGCTTTCTAATAATAATAAATTCATTTATTTCAGGTAAATAACACCCATTGCCAAATAAAAAAATATAAAAGATAAAAACATCATTACAAAAAAATAAAATAAAATCAGACTCAATCAACTAGAATTAAATTAACTTATAGAATTTTAACAAAACAAATTCAAACAAATTAAATCCAAAATCTAAGTCAACAAATTAATAAATCAGAATAAATTAAACAAATCAAATAAAATCAAAAATAAATCGTAAATGTAAAATTTAAATAAAATTAAATGAAACGATGTCAAAATAAATACATAATTGAATAATAATAAAATTAATACCTTCTCTCCGACACTGGTACATGTCTGCTGGAACAATGCCGGATGAAGGGGCAATCCAGTCTTCCTGCAATCATCGCCAGCACGATGTTGGGGCTATAATCCCGTACCCTACGCACCAAGGACGCGGCGCGTTTGCGCATGGTCGCGTGAAAGCAATCGGTACGCGCCTCAGCGAACATACCCGAGGCGCTGCAGTATAGGGATAGCCCCATCACCGCCCTGAACGCATTATTGTACTGGACGCGGATGGCGCTGTAACTTATATTAGAGTAGTGAGCCCACAGACTGCATGAGTACAGCGATATGCAGTACGCTCTACAGCGTAGCCTAACCTCCTTAGAGCACCGCGCAAATCTGCGGGCAATCATGTTAGTTCTAACAGACAACGCCCTCCGCTCCCGTTCCATGTCTGCGTGATCCTTGAGGTCGACAGTCAAGACATGCCCCAAGTATGTAAACTGGTCAACCCTTTCCAGAGGAACCCCATTGAGCCTGACCGGAGGTATGCTTCCCGGAAATGTTGTACTGGCAGTCTCAAAAATCATACACTGGCTCTTCTTTACATTATACAATAAAACGTGACCACAAGCATATTCCTCACATATCCGCAACAGCTTTCTCAAGCCGCAGACCGAAGCGCTCATCAGCACCATGTCGTCAGCATAACTTAGATTATTGACACATGTACCTTCAATGTGACAGCCGTCATGCTGGCTACTGAGCGCCACGATCAGCTCGTTTATATACAAATTAAAGAGGGTAGGGGAGGTTCTGCATTCGAGCTGATACGCTTCCGACATTGCTCCCGCCCACCTAACACTATTAGACTGGTGCGCATACCAGTACTGGAACATGCTGATTAGTTCTGGCGGCAAACCTATACTCCTCAGCTTGCTCCACAGCAGGTCATATGCTACAATGTCGAAAGCCTTGGACAAATCAAGGAAGCACACATACACGGGCGTTTTACGATCCGTGTAGTAGCTGACGGTATGCTTGAGGCACAGTATAGCACTTTTAGTGGACAGCCGAACCCCGAAACCCGAACTGGTTATCGCACAGTGTTATGGTTTTCTCTGGCTTTCGCGTTCGCGTGGCATTTTCTAGTAGCAATTATTATGAATGATTGATTTAGTTGTACTCTCATTATTTACTCCCATAATCTCTATGACAAATTTTCGTAGTCAATTTTGGGATTTAGTTTTTTTGACTTTTGACTACACGATCAGTAAAGGGTACGGATAGAGCCCTATTTTTGTACTAATCAAAAATGTGGTGGATATAAACGATTTACCACGAGCCGTGAAAATTCCGTTAGTCCTTTTTGCTGATGATATCACTGCTGTATTTTCTCCCACTGACATCAACACATTTGAAAAATGATAAAACACATTTTAAATAATTCTAGGATAGAATCCTGAGCGTAGCGTGGGATTTAAAGACACGAGATGCAAAAAACTTTGGTCTCGTGTAACACATACAACTTTTCACCTCAGCAGCGAGAACATTTACCGAAAATATTTTGGACTTTTTGGATAGGTCAGTTCTGACATTCTTTTCAAAAATGCAATAAGTTTCAATGTGCAAGTCATCTATTCCTATATCTTTGTTTTTATTCTGGCTTTCAACATTAGGTAACACACACACCACAATGCCACATTGTACACTAGTTTGTGATAATTCTATAAACATCGTCGCCATCGGTGGTAAGTACCTCAGGTTTGTGCCAGTTCTCTTTAGCCATGGACAGCGGGGTGAGTCCCTTGTCCACTGCGACCACATCTCGGTGCATACCCACCTCGGCTTTTAAAAAATATTCTCTGAGACTGCACACCTCGCGGTTGTAGAGGGTCTTCGCGTTTAAAAAGCCTCAACCTCCGCACTTCCGCGGGATGTACAGTCTCATAACCAATGATCGTGGGTGATGCATCCGGCTTTCGGTCAGCAGTGTACGAACTCTTCTATCCAGGGCGTCGAGTTCGGTCTGAGTCCATTTGAATATGCCGAAAGAGTACATTAAAACCGGTATGACCCAACCATTGAAGGCGCGCACCTTGTTCCCGCCTGAATGAAGGCTATTTAATACCTTTCTTAGGCGACCGAAGAAGCGCTCCCTCAACGATTGCATCATGTCAGTTACATTAATGCCTAACGCTTCCAACATACCCAAATACTTATAGGTTTCGGATGAGGAAAGAGATCTCAGGTCCCTGTGTGGTGTATGGAGTCCGAGAGACTTCAGCTCTCGGACTCCCCTCGCTTTACATACATGACTGCACATTTGTCCACACCAAATTCCATCCTGATGGCGCTACTAAAAGTTTCAGTTACTTTCAGTAGCTCCATCAGTCGCAATTTGTTGGCGGCAAAGAGTTTCAGATCATCTCAGTATGACAAACGGGTACCGACCAGATGCTGCGCCAGAAAGAACTCGTGGCGGCATCATCCGGCCGGCACACGTCTGTCATATTTTGCTCGGGTCGCTCCCAAGCTCTGTATACCCACCTCTCATCGCTCTGGAACATGCGATTCTGTGAATACCGATCAACCCGCCGCTTATACCTCCGAATACGGTTCGCCCATGCATAAACTTTCTGCTTCAGGAAGTCGATGCGCTCTGTGACACGGGACATGTATTCTTGAGGACTGATTTCAGTCCCCGAGAATGCCCGCCTCACAAAGCGCATCACTCGTGGTCGTGTATTGCCCTCCCTGAAGCAGTATAGTTTGCCGATGAGTACCCTGGCCCCGTCGATACGGCGCTCGATCCTGCGCTGCCAGGCTGGTATGGCTGGTTTTGGTCGAGTGGTCTATTTTTCTTATGCATGGGTAACCGTGGTAATCGGGGCCTAAGTTCGGTAGGAGTGGACCAATATTCATGAAGCGCTTTCTCCAGAGCGCTCCTCAATCGGTCGTTGCACTGGCTACTTACCGTGGCAACTCCATCATCCTCCTCTACAACAGCAGGGTTCAACCGCGGTGGTGTTGCGTCAATAGCTGACACTTGCACCGCGGTTTGTGTCGGAGTTAAGACCATAAGGTTGCTCAGTACTTCTGAGCGCAGCCTATCAAGCGCGGCGTCGTCCAACCTGTGACTGCGTTGGATGACCCGCACCTGATCCGATAGTCGTTGGGCCGAGACGTTGACGGTTGGTTCAAGATCCTGGAACAGAGACAGCATCCTAACACGGTACGCAGTGAGGTTAGTTCCCCCCTCTGTAGACCCGTAGTATGCGCGCATGACGTTCTCGTTAATGGATTGAGTCCATTTCATGCGCTGCACACAACCACCGGTAGCGGGGACCCGGCTCGGGGCCTGTTGGCCCCTAAGCCCCAAGCTCTTCGGTGGCCGGCCTCTCCCCGCACGACGTACACGTGGTGGCGACGTCGGCGGAGAGATAAATACTCGTCGGTCGAGCTCGACGCAACTGCCACAGCCGGTGTCACAGCGCTCACTATGGGGCTGGGTTCCGGCGGCGGCGAGGTGGATCTGAGCGACGGGTCCGGAGGTGATAGGCATGCGCGACGAGCAGCGGCTCTGGTCAACATTGTCTTGATATAAGCTTGATTTCGTTGTTGGTGAAAGCTATTCAACTCCATGCCCTGGAGCTGCATAAGGGAGGCACTCCGGTATCACCGGGTGCCGACCTACCTCCGTCGAGTGGTCGGAGACTACCTGACGGACAGGGCAGTCATTTACGTCCTTGTGGAACATCGGTTACGACTGGGTGCTGCGTGCCGACCTCCCTAGCGGCATCAGCGTGGTTTGCTATGCAGACGACACGCTGGTGCTGGCACAGGGGGGGTCGCACGAGGCGGCGGCCGAAATAATGACACGCGGGGTTGCGATAGTCGTTGAGAGGATCCGGCAACTGGGTCTCGAGGTGGCATTGCACAAGTCCGAGGCCATGTGCTTTCATGGGCCTCGGAATGCGCCACCTCCGGGATCCTTACTCACGGTAGGAGGGGTATCCATCGGTGTCGAGTCGACTTTGAAGTACCTAGGACTCGTCCTCGACAGCCGGTGGAACTTCGTGGAGCACTTCCGACGTTTGGCCCCCAAACTGGAACGGACTGGGGCTGCCTTCAGGCGGCTCCTTCCCAACCTGGGGGGGCCGAACGCCTCCTGCCGGAAGCTCTACGCGGGAGTCGTGCGGTCCATGGCCCTTTACGGGGCCCCAAAAGGTGGTAGCCGTAAGGCTGGCGCGTGGGTACCGCACGATCGCCCGCGAGGCGGCGTGCCTCCTTGCCGGATTGCCGCCATGGGATCTGGAGGCGATAGTCCTCGCGTGCCTGCAGCCGCGACAAATTGTCGTTCAGCGGACAGACTTCCGGCGGGATCTCATGGTGACATGGAGAAAACGACTGTCGCAACCCCGTGCAGGGCACGCCACGATGGTGGCGATAATTCCCCTCTTTGAGGAGTGGCTGGAGAGACGCCACGGCGTCCTCACCTTCCGCCTGACGCAGGTCCTCACCGGACACGGTGTTTTCAGAAGGTTCCTGCACCGAATCGGGCGGGAGGAAACGCCCGGGTGTTTCCACTGCGAGGATCGACCGGAGGACACGGTGGAGCACACGGTGGAGGTGTGCCCCGCGTGGGCGGAGCACAGCTGTGTCCTCGAAGCGGCGATTGGCGGCGGCGTCGCGTCCGGCCCTGGTGCAAGCCATGGTCCAAAGCGGGACGGAATGGGACGCCGTCACCTCCGTCTGCGAAGCAGTAATGCTAGAGAAGGATGTGGCGGAACGTGAGAGGGAGGGAACCTCACAGCGTCCCGGCCGCCGCGGGAGACGCCCCGGGCGTCGGGGGCCACCACGTGCCCCCGGCCACCGTAGGCGCGGGCCTGTGGACGGTGGGCTATGGGCTAGCTCGCCGTCCGTCCGTCTTATGACGACAGGCCGTGTCGACGGCGCGTTCGTGTTCCACGCGCGCCTCAAAGAGAGTCAGCAATAGGAAGGGGTCCACAAGGACCGATGCCTGCCGGGGTTGCGGGACTATTCGAAAGAGATACCATGACCCCGGAACACAAAGGGCGATGAAGGAACATGGATGGGTTTTAGTCAGTAAAAGTCTGACACTCCCTCCTGCTCCTGCAAAAAAAGGCGTGACGTATTGGGAATTTTAAAAGCGTCATATCTTCGTCAATTTTGGTTTACGTAACAAAAGAAAAAACACGGGTCAAATATTTTTTGATAATCTAACTAACGGACTGATTAGATTTTTTTGTCGTCTCGCCTATAAGATTTGCGATTTAACTTGGAAGGACAACTGGCACAGGTTTTCCGTATTTTTTGGCCTGTTGTCGGAGTTTTGTGGTTCAGATTATATGGCAAAATTACGTTAAAAAGTTACGTACATTGTGACATGGGGTCTGAGAGACCGCTGCCGAACCTTACATCGATGTAGCTTACCGATTTGGGACTATACAACGCAACTTTCCCTCTTTAATGCGTGGACGCAACTAAAAGCGAAGCTACTCAGGCAGTAAAACAAACGAAGCGCGAGGAAGGGGGTGAAATGATGTTTCGCCGACGCCGCTCGACCTGTGGGACCGCTTGTCACCGGTTAAAGGTTAACCATATTTTGTGTGTTTTGTCCAGTGCGGGCTAATAAATGCTTTTTTCTTTCTTTCTTGTCGCGACGGTTCGGTGCCTTGCTTTGATAGCTGATAGATCTTTGTAGACATTCTCTTACTTATATAAATGGTCAGAAATTACTGATGAGTAGGATTTGTGACAGGCGAGGAATATCCCAGTGAGTGAAGCAGCAGGAGAAGATGGAGGTGGAATCGCTTTAGTTCTGATATTTGAATGATTTTACACAGAGCTAGTACAAATTAATAGTTTATTTGCTTTCTGGTGATAGAGCCAAGGTAACATAATATTCTCTTGTTAAATAATACAAACGAAACGATTTAGTACCCAATATAGCCGATTTTATCGTGAAACAGGAGATTAATTTAATAATTTGCTTCACACGCTGATTAGGTACGGTTTCTGTGATAAGGCTATTTGATTTGTACAACGTAAATCATTGAATTTGTAGTTAATCGCGTGAGGTCCCGCGTGTTGCGCCGCGTGACGGATCGCGCGATTAGCTGTTCGTGGCGTGTTCCCACAAACGAGATGTAGTTCACACCTGATAAGCAATACCTTGATGAGGAGCAAGCTGTAACATAAGACATATCTGTAGGTACCCTTGAACACTCGCGTTATGCGTCAGTGTGCGCGGGGCATATCTGTGTAACTTCGCTATTTTTTGTTACTAAAGTTACTGTTACTATGTAGCGACCCCAAGATTATAACGGACTTATAAACATGTCATTAATCCTTGACGCGTATTTTCATCTTCCGTAACCGTAAAGTCAAATAAATGGCGATGTAAATCAAGTGATCTGTGACCCATTTGATGGACGAACCGCCAGTGGTAGCGCTCCAGGAAGACGCGCGTACTTGCGTGCAGACACGGCGCGGCGTGGGCGGTTTGCGGCGCGCGACGCAACATCGATACAGTTTTACGACGCTCGTCAGGCTCCGCTCCTCGCGGCGGCAATTCGTCAGTAATGTCTCTTTGCGGTTTATTCGCACTAAACATTTCAATGGCGCCATGAAAATATAAAAATTGTGCCACGGATGTCTACATAATACAATTATGGCTCAGTTTGTGCACTCACAAAAAGTAATCTCGTCGACAACGTGCGCCGCTTCCTGCGAGCATGAGTACCTACTCGAGGTGCGGGAGAGTTACACTGATGTGGCGGCGCTCTACCACATCTTGTACAACAGTTACGTTTGGTGGCACCAGTGGCTCATTAATCGCTCGATTAATTAGCTCGTCTCAGGTCCAGTCATGGCTCACGGATGGTTCACAAGCGTCCTTCACGTGAACGTGATCAGTATTCAAGCGACGTCGTCGGTTCCATTCCGTATCGGTTTCAAATGAAAACTACAAAGAATACAATTTGGTTGCAGCTGCACCGTCCGTGCCCGGGTCCATGTGGACGCGGAGGGGGGGCGGGAGGTTTAATGTTATTATTTCATCATAAGGATGTGGCCGGGCTGTGATTGCAAGTTGGAACAACGACAATTGTTACTTTGCGCTTGTTTGTTCGTGGATCCGCCACCTTCAGCTCGTTTATTTGTTAGAATTTCATTTTACAAGTACGACCACAATGGAGTCTTGTTTGTTTGCGACTGTTTAGAAATGCTTTTTGTTGTGAATTTGGATTTACTAAGACCATTACGAAAATAAATGTGAATGGTACACTGTTCATGTACTAGTTGTACTACCGCCAGAAGTAGTTTGCTAAAGAATAGCTATCAAATTATCACAGACACGTAAGGCCAGTTAGCTGTTCGACGACGTTCAGGGCGTAACAGTGCCTCGGTCGAATAAGTTACAAGATAGTTCAGGCGAGCACACTGGCATCAACTACCGATCTGTCTTTACCAATAGTGGGACGCTCAAAGACACACACTCAATGTTTGATGATTCCTTGAAATAAAAACATTATATTGTGACATAATATGTATTTGTCCACGTTTGCTTCCATTAGGCGTCGTCTCCGTCACCTCACAATGGCGAGACAAACCACGAACAATTACGGACGTCCCGAGAGCGCGCGGTAACATGTGGGCGCGCATTGTTCGCGCGGAGACAAATCGCGCGAGTGCTCCAGTCGCTGCAGCCCGCGCGGCTGGGGGGGGGGAGGGATGAGGAGGACGCCCCGTGGCGACCGCACGGTACAACAAATCAGTGTCCGCAACCGAATGTTTGTTAATATTGTACAGACTTGACGCAACACTCAGTAGGTATGTCCGCAATTGATGAGTAGCTAGTTGTATAGTTTGTCTTGAAAAATAAAATGTATGGATGTCAGGCGGGTATCGGGCCAACTGGCCAACCATGACATCTTAAAGCAATATTACCTATTTGAATCTATTCCAGTGTGGAAAAGAGATGGCGCTAGACATCCTGTATACCTCTATCTCTTTCCCACACTGGAAGGACATTAAAACAATACTGCTTTGAGACGTCACGGTAGCCCCACTGGCCGCTATCTAATACAGCGTGTTGAGTAAAAATTGCGTTGTCACATTGACTCAGAACTGTGCGATGGGCCAGTTAATATATTCAGCAATCCATTCGGGCACATGGTGATGTGAGACCGACACGTCACAGCACGGCTCGATACGGGTCGGCACAGTTCGGCACGACGTGAATACGCGCCGGCTATTTATCTTCTTGCTGCGGATTGATTTACATGTTCCGCGCGCCACATACATTACGCCGAAAAAAGATTTCTTCCCTCGTCAAAAAATAATGAACGTTTCACCGTGATGCATGTTCTAGATTAGCGGAGGAGACAAACAGACACATTTAAAATATTACTCACATAAATTGCTGAGATTAGGAGCGGTACGCACCGGTGCGCGGTGCGGCTGCCGCGCGCCGTGCGGTGCGCCAACATTCACGACACGCAACTATGAGTTCTTGTATAGCACGCGTAATAATTACACAATAATTTCAAGACACCAATCTCTAAAAAAAACACTTTATTTTGGGCCTGAAAACCCGATTTATTTCCAATTAATTGCCAAATTGGATTTTTTGTTGCTTTCATTTCAGCCGAGTATCTCAATTGATTAGTGTGTCATCTACCCCATTCTAGGACATAATATTTAAGATAAGTCTTGTGTCAAACTTAGCTGTCTGACTTAGCTATTGGTGTCGATTCTGTTGTGCACCAACTAAACTAAAATTAGGCTATTGCTATCTTTTTTTCTCTAATAAAACGAGAAAGAGACGGACGTAATTTAGAGCTGTCAAATTTAGTTGGAACTAATATTTCTATACAAATCAAGGGTGCACGTAAAAACATGTCGACAAAAAACACGGTGAAGCGCAAGGCATATACTAGTTTGACATCTCTAAATTAGTTCATAGCTATAGCCGTCCTTTTCTCGCACTGCCTTTCAGTAAAAGATAGCAATAGCATAAATTAAGTTTAGTTAGTGAACAACAGAATCGACACCATTAGCTAGTTCAAAGTATTAAAGAAACAAACGGATCAGTTGCGTGGTAGTTGTGTACTATTCTCCGTGAATCTTAAATGCAGCGCTCATTGTTCCACGCAGAATGAAAACAATTTTGCTGGAAACAGGAAACATTGTAAATAAGTGTTGCAGTAGGTGCTGGAGCGAAGTGAGCGACGAGGGCGACCGGAGCGGAGAGCACTCGCGACTGTCTCGCGAGCGGCGCTCATCACATGATATCACTCAGGGAGATACGTTTTAAGTCACAGTACGGTGCTCATTACAACAGTTCAACTGACATTTTCCAGCATATTGACATGATGTTGTTGTAATAACTTATTAACTGCTCAGAGCCATAATAGACACATATATACTATGTGTATAAAACAGCATATCGAACCATTTATAAGGCCTGTCGGTAATAGATAAATCCTAAAAAACAGTAATCCTGTTAAAATTCTGCTGACATTTGAAACGTCAATGGAACAGTGAACGAGTGTTCTCGTCGCGCCCTTCGTCTGAACTCACCGTAAAACATTCGAGTTACAGTTATCTGGCAGACGAGACATATTCGATTACTGCCTTCTTACCGAGCCGACCGCGCCGCACCCGCGCAGACCGAGCCGCGCGTCCTCCGCGCCGCACATCGCTTAAATTTCATTTAAATTTTACGAAACGAGTTATATAAATCTAGTTCAGATAGTAAGACGTTTGAAAGAGCCTCGCAGCGGAAAATGAAAAGTAATTCGCGTCGGGATGAAAATAGTAAATATGATATTGTGGGCGAGACGCGAGACGAAGCGGGACGAAGTGGGACTGCGGGATGGAGCGGGAACAAACGCGCGGGCCGCTGTATCGCATTAAGAGCTCTAAACGGATTTAAGTGCGACGAGTCCGATTTTAATTTCGTCTCGGCGTCGTCACTTCGGCGTCACGTTATATTAAAGTTGTACCGCTCTGGTATATTGCTGCTGTTGTGGTACAATCGCCGTCTGCTCCTGATTCCGGTATAAAGCGTCTCTATAGCGGTTTGGGATTATTTACATAATGCTGTGGGATACAGAAAAACGTCTTTAGATTTCTTTTATAATGAAATCTTGAGAACTGAATGTTGAGTGGAGCAGCTCCTTGGAAACGATTAATTCTTTTAAAGTTCTGGATAAATATAAACTGTTCTGAAATCTGATAAGAGTAGTAGCTAGAAAATATTCATAATCTTACAAAAATCCAAAGTATTTACCTAAGTGTTAGAAGGAAGACCGATAGGTATAATTATGAAGGAGATATGAAAATAAATCCGCGTTTGATGAGAGCATATCTATAAACGAGTTCTTAGCAGTTCTTTCTTGTAAGGCAACACCCTGTACGCGTGACGTCATAAGCACAGGTACCACACATCCTTTAGACCATAGACTTAGTAAATATAGACCAACAAAGCGTGCGAGGGAGAAGAAAATCCCTTACGGAAATATAGCAAGATAGAAAAGGATAGTGATTCCAATTTCACTGTTACCGATTTTGAATGACAGGCACAAGTCGGCACGCGGGGAATCAAATCCTCAGTAATTTGGATTTTTAGCGTACATCATGATTTATTTTTAGTAAATACAATTGTATTCAACAATGGTAACTTGTTCTGTGAGTGAATGTGGTGTTAATCATAGAAATAATCCTGAAAATTGCACATTTCACAGGTAAATATTCAGGGCGTCCACACTGCTATGACGCGTTTATTTTTGGTTAAAATTTGTCTTATAGCCTGTACAAAATGTAAAATAATACCAATGCTTTTGTTTACTTTCATATTTTGTATAGCTAAAAGTCCATTTGTTGATAATTTACATGATTTTTGTGGATAGATTTTTCATCATCTAATTTTACATGTACGCTAGGCATTGAATCAAATTTATCGATATTATTATCGATATTTTATTTTGAATGCTAACTATGAAAATAAATGCTAGGTTGCGTTTACCGTGTATAGAGTATAGAGAAAAGTCTGGTTAATAAATTGACTACTGATCAACAAATTAATACATCTTTGATCTAAAACAAAATAACAAAAGAGTTTTCATTATCTCACAAAAACGAAAAAGAAAATGATTTTGAGGACTTATATATACCTCACAATGAAGACACACTATCAAAAACTATCAAAAATGTAGTTGAGTATATAGCGGGTTTGGTCATAAAAAAAAATAAAAAAAAAATTGCTTGCGAAGAGTGCTGCAATGCGACACAGTCTTCCCGTCAATTTAGTAGCCAAGAATCCTTCATAAACATAAGAGACTTTTCATCTAAGGCTGAAGGCTATTTAACATACCCTTCAAAAGACGTGATACAACTTTGTCTTAAGATTGAAAAGTTTATTCGTGAAAACAATAAAATCAGACAAGGTATTGAGAAATCTACAATTTGTAAAGCTGTACTTCTTATATTTTATATTTTACAAAAAGAATTTTGTGTACAGTAAGAAGAGCACGTGAACTTAACAGGTTTGCTATACTAGTTTTTGGAGAAGTCATCATCATCATCATCGTCCTGCCCTTATCACAATGTATTGGGGATCGGCGCAGCATGTGTTCTTCTTTCATACTTCTCTACTCCTGTTTTACCAATAGTTTTTTTTTAAGATTACAAATAGATATATGTAAAACTTGGCACTAAAAGAGACTTTCCGGATGGTACCCTTTTCCGTCCTTGCTGTGTTCATTAAACTACTAAAGTACTAATCCCACCAAAAGCATTTTCATGTGAAATGTTGCCAAGACGAGACCATAATTATGACTCGCACTGTCAAAACGTTACCTTAGTCAAAATATGTGGCTTGGGCATTTCGCTACATTCACATGAGCGTAAGGTGAAAAATGTATCCACTGTTCATTACTTTACTGTTATACAATATTTCGTGTAGTAAGGGAACGGCCAAGCCACATATGTTGACTAAGGTGTTAGTTTCATTGACAAAAGGTGGTCGTGGTTGAATTTGACAATGTCATTGTCAAACACTGTTTTAAGATTTCACGGATTAAAACTAAACTTAAATTGTCACTTACGGGATATCTTCCTTGATTATTTTTTATTTTGAGCTCCCTATAACCCGCGATCGCTTGCAACAGCGTTAAAATATCAGGAGCTCAAAACAAATAATAATCACGGAAGATATTCCGTAAATGACAATATACGTTTTAATTTTTGTTATTTAAATAAGCTTCAGGTCATTGAGCTATTACTACTACGTATAGAGAAGATGCCGCCCCATCACTCGGTGACTCGTTCAACTGCGGTCGGCCGGCCGCAGTTTACTCAGTCGCTTGCTCGCTCTTGAGCGCTTAAGTCTTGTTTATAAAACGTGAAAACTAAACAAACATGCGTGTGTGTTACGATATTGCACTAATAATTCAAGTAATACGGCACAATGCAAAGGAATAACTTTCCATCGATAAGTAACTGGATAATCATTTTAAAAACTTAATTCGAGCAAAATATTTAGCGGACGCCATTTTGCGTCATTTGTCATAGACTGAACTCTTAAGAAGTGACATTGGGTGTGTAACAAGACGTATATAGATAGTATTGTTTAGCTGACGTATATTTTTATATTGGAACCCGACTTAAAAAAAAAAACAAATTGAAAAACACATAAAAGTGAAAAATAACTGGCTTCATAAGCCGCGGCGGTTACAAAAACACCAAATCAATTAAGCAAAGGTCAAGCTTCGAAGTTTTGGTCGGCTTCTGAAGCCAGTTATTTTGCACTTTTTTGTGTTTTTCTTCTTTTTTTTTTAAGTCAGTCTTATTTTTTGGAACAAAGTTTTGTTTTTATTTTTTCCATGTCTAGAAGTAATATCCTTTACAAATATTTGCTATGCATTTATTTCACATTGTTAACAATTCATGTCATGGATTACCATGGGAATTGGGGAAGCCTATTAAGGCTTCCCCAATAAATCTAACTTAACATACCTAAACTGTCAAAATCTGTCAAATATAAAAATAATTTTGGGAATCGCTCCACAAATGGGGGAGAAATCGGTGAACATACATAAAATTAGACCACACGACTGAAGTAATAAAATGACACAAAAAATGATACCGCGTTGATGTCTTTTTGAAATCCCTTTCTTGGTTATCTAAACTCTATGTTTAGAACACACGACTGAAGTAAAAAAATGTTAATAAAATGAAAACTACTGGGCCAAACTATGTTAATTTTATGGGACCAAATGGCAACTATTCCGCATCAGACTTAAGAAGAATCACGTAAATAGGATCATAAGTTCAGCGTAAAAAAAAAAAAAAAACCAATCGAATTGAGAACCTCCTCCTTTTTTAAGTCGGTTAAAAATAATTATCTTATATTTAGAAAAGAATAGACTGTGGTTATTTATTGAAGGAAGGTAAAATCATGAAAGATAAAAATCAATTAGCTACGTACCTAATTGTTTTTTAGATTGATTGGTTTTCATTGATTAATTGTTTGTACAATTAAAGGGTGCTGGCCAGTTAGTATAGGTACGAGTATACATTCAGTCAAAAAAGTATCGGGAATGGATGATTTGTTTATGGTTCCAAATTTTTTTTTTGTTTTTTTTTTGTTGTTGTTAGATTAGCACAACTGTTTTCCATTTTGGCGCGGAGTTTGAGTTACATCTGTTAATTAGATTAAATACAGTGCTGTTTTTAATTATATCATATCTAGTGTGTATTGCGAATTTCATAATGGACAAAAACATCGAACAAAGAGTTTGTCCTAAATTTTGCATCGCCAATGGAATTTGGTGTTCGGAGTCACTGAAAATGTTACAGAAGGCTTACGGTGAATCGACTTTATCAAAAACACGCGCTTATGAGTGGTACAAAGCGTTCAAAAGCGGTCGAGGTGTGATAGAAGATTTGCCTCGCTCTGGTAGGCCATCAACGTCTGCAACTGAAGTTAACATCGCAAAAGTGAAGGAAATAGTGCCGGAAGGTCAAACGGTAAATAAAGAATATTAATCGGGCGTTATGCGGCGTTTAAGAGAGCAAATTAGATGAAAAAAGCCAGATTTGTGGAAAGAAAATTCTTGGATTTTGCACCACGATAATGCGCCTTCGCACAATTGTGAACGATTTTTTGACCAAAACTCAACAAATACCATCGAGCAACCACCTTATTCACTAGATATGGCTCCAGCCGACTTCTTTATTTTTCCTAAACTCAAACTACCACTTCGTGGCACCCGTTTTCATTCAGTAGAAGACATAAAGGAAAATTCGCGGCGAGAACTGAACTCAATTCTGGAATAAGCATTTAAAAAATGTTTTTATGATTGGATTATTAGTTGGCGTAAGTGTGTCGTTTCTGAAGGAGCATACTTTGAAGGTGATAAAATAAATTTGGATGAATAACTAATATTTTGTGTTTTATTGATCTTTTCCCGGTATTTTCTTGACAGAGTAGTATATGCCAGAATTTATTATTACATTATTTGTTCCGCAGAGTAAAATAAGTTTATGCTTAAAATAAATATTATAATTAAAATTGTAAGTCAAACAATGTGCACGTAAGGGGTACCCAATGAAATAGGCAGAATATAAACAAAGTGTCGCCTCTCTAACGGTAACATCGCATCCATGACTCATAGTCGCCCCCCGCACTGCCGCGCTTGTTGCACAGATTTTGTTTGCGCTGTCTTCTCTGTGTACTAGTAATAGCTCAATGCTTCAGGTTTAATTTTTAAATACATAATATCTGCCATCATTTAATATTAAATTAATAGGATTGATATTTTTAATAGCTATCTACCGACGCCTTATTTTGTTGAATTTTTTATTTTAATTGCTTCGGATACGAAAATTCCATTTAATTTTTAATATAATTTTATAATGTTATTATGTCAACCTTTCCACTATGTCCCACTTTTTGCATAAAATTAATGGTGACCTTTTAGATGGGACCTAATTCGCAGATCCTCTCTTTCGGTGCCGGTAAGAGTTGCTGTTGTATGTAGTACTTATTTTGAATAAATTGTTTTGATGTTGAATTTGAATATTACTTCCATGCAAAGAGACAAAAGAAAAAATAAAGCAAAATTAATTTAACTACACTACGACTAAAACCTATTTACGTTAATTTTTCATAGAAATCGCGTATGAGGTTACTGATTAATTATAATTAATTTCTTTTGCGTCTGTTGGTTGATGAAATAAACGCTTAATGTTACTCAAAACAATGCTTCTTATTTTACAATATTTCG
The DNA here is from genome assembly GCA_941918905.2 of Xestia sexstrigata. Classification (NCBI taxonomy): domain Eukaryota; kingdom Metazoa; phylum Arthropoda; class Insecta; order Lepidoptera; family Noctuidae; genus Xestia; species Xestia sexstrigata. The sequence continues at coordinate 615,545 of OW799204.2, forward strand.
ATTTTGAATACAATGAGGGGTTTTTACGTGATGCGCGTTCAAACGAACAAACAAACCGATAAACAGACAATTTGAAAACAAACTACGATTTATTATATGTATAGATTTCGTAAATATCTTGTTTTGTTATTCGAAAATCCATCATACTCGGGCGCTTGAAAGTTTGAAATATAAACAATGACGTAACATAAACATACGCGACACAGCTGGATCATATAGACGCCGTTTTTTTTATCGATATCTCTTGAGTCTCGGCGATCGCTAAGTTGTCTTTTAAAAACTTTGACATCGTTTCGTTTGCGCTTGTCAAAACTGTTACTTGGCTACGGATTTATATGGGACTAGCTTACCCACGCAACTTTGTCTGCGACACATAAGAGAGAGAGAGAGGGTTAGAGAGAGTGTGCGACAACCTTAAAAGATAGACATTTATGCTATTGCAGACTTTTTTTAGAACTTTTATAGAGGAACAATTCCGTCATACATGATTGTTGCGTAACCGTTTACGCAGCAAACGCAACGGAAGCTCTCAAAAGGATTATTTTTTGCAGCGTGATCTTATAACGCCTTCCTCGATAAATGGGGCTCCATCCATCTATCTAAAAGATGTTTTTAACTCGAACCAAATGTTCCTAAAAATGGAAAAAATTGCATTAATCGCTTTAGTATTCAACTTATGTTTGACCAGAGAATGGGCAGCAGCGTTTTCTGTTAGTCTTTCATCACTGCGATCTCCAATCCGCCGCCAAGCGTGGAGATTACGGCAAATTCCTCCCATCATGGGAGAGGCTTATGTCCAGCAGTGGACGTTATGGGCTGTTGTAGTAATAGTAGTATGTTTGTCCAAATAAGGGCTTCCCTCGAAAGCCTTCAGTTTTCATCCTTATACACTCGATCACAGTCATACTCCAGCTAGGTCGAAAGTTCTCATCAAGGTGCATGAAATGAGCCCAAACACGATAAAGTTGCTGTAAACTCTTGAGGACCTCTTGCAACTGCCTTCCGTCTCCATCGTCAGACCTTCGATGACAGTCATACTCCAGACAGGTCCTTAAGTGCAAGGCGCATGAAATAAGCCCAATAACAATTTAGCTGTAAATATAATCTGCGTAAACTGCGTTTGGATTATTGATTATTGCGAATAGCACAGCACAGTTCTTGCACAGCAAGAACACGTGAATTTATCAGACTTCTGTTTGCTATACTTAATACTACTTTTTGGAGAAATCATCATCATCATACTCCTGCGCTTATCCCAAATTATTTGGGGTCGGCGCAGCATGTATGCATGCATTACTTTTTGGAAAAATATTTAACGAAAAAAAATGAGAATTAAAGAAGTGCAAACAATATCAATACAATAAAAAATATTTAAACAAATCAGAAAAAGTGAAAATAATGAAAGGGTTGATCTTACAACACTTGTAAACATTTAATAAGAAATCGGAAAATAAAAATAACATTTTTTTAAACCTGGTTTTTTTTTTTCTAAGTTACTAACGCGACATTTTGCGAAAAAGATATTCTGCAAAAGAGGCATTGTGAGAAAGCAACCTTTTGAGGAGGAGTCATTCTGCGAAAGCGACATTATGAAAAAGCGACATTCTGCAAAAGCGACATAATCGTCAAAGAGACCTTTACTACCAGTCGTCATTTTGCGAAAGCGACATTTTGCGCCTGAGCCCACAATTATTGTAGAAACGATTACATTTAATTCTATCATCTTGAACGATGTAAACTTGTCTAAGAAGTTTCTATTCGTTTGTTTTGACCACGTAACTTAACGTTGAGATGATGCCATTCCCATACATTTGGTTAGTTTTCTATTAGCGTTAACGATTGTAGATTGTCAACTTGGCTAAGCCTACAGCTTTGTCACTTGTTGCAGTCAATGAAGTGCGAACTTTACCGTCATCAACATGCTACAATTAATCTGAGCGCTAATCGTGTTGCACCCTTTTATTTAAAATGTAAAGTTTCAAATAAAAGGGTGCAACACTATATAACACACACATATACACTGGCACATGTGAGTATAACCTTTCTTCCTGACAAGAAGGGAATATTGCCGCGAGTTGACAAACTCAGTGATGAGTTTAAAGTTTAAACAAAGTTTTCGTGTTCAAAAATAAACGAATTGATTTGTTTCGAACATAAGCCGGCTACGGTGACTACTTACTGTCTTGATTAGAAACTAGAATCATTTAGAAAACGTAATTACGTTCTACAGCTGGGTTACTTCAATTTGAGTTACAAATGTGCGAGCAATCTTGTAAAAAGTTTGGCTAAATCTGTCCACTTTGTACCTGGAGTGAACCATTCATTACGTTTATTGAATATCCAAGTTTTGGATTGAATCGCACTTTTCCAATCAAAGCAAATGAATATTTAAATTTACAGATGGAGATATATCAAACTGGTTACTAACAAGTTGTTCTGGACGAGAGGGTTCCGGGACGAAAAGACATAAGTTCGTAAAAAAGACCAAAAAGCAATTGATGTAATAACTTTCAAGACATTTTGTGAATAAATCATGAACTGTCCAACCGATCGATTCGGTCGGGACGCCATTGTTTAACTATTGTGTCTACTTCGCGGACAGATCAAGGAATAATGGTACACTGGGAGTCTTATGTAACAAGAGAATTATTCTAATTGTTGATATTTATGTAGTTGCAGGTACTGAATACTTAATTTTTACACAAAACACTTAAGTTGAAAAGATAAAAAGACATTTTAAGAGGGAGAAATAATACATGTTAGATAATTATAGTAATGGTGATGAATGCTATTCTGATGGAACCCAAATCCTATGCAGCATCGTTAACAGTGCTCGTGAAGAGCCGTGAGCAGCTGAGCAGCTGAGCAGTCAAGTGGCGGCGGACAATGGCTGATAAACTGGTAAAAAACAAAGCGGCGTAGACCGCCGCGAAATATTGCCAGCTTATGTTATTCTGACCACGAAGCAAACATCAAGCTGTGGATACAACCGCTAATAAATTCGCTTGGTTTAACATTTCTCATTCTTGATCGTATCTATGTTCTGTTCCGTGAGCACTGACCGAGTTCGCGATTTCGCAAAAAATGAAGGCGCGAGAAATAACAAAAAAAAAAACGTCGATTCCGCTCGATCGGGACGCAGTCGCACAGAAGAGGTCGCGACTCGCGAGACAGCATACGATAGTGAGCTGACGTGAGCGATACACCCGGGAAACATAGTTAAGTAGACGAGTGTATGGATAATTACCTACTTCATGATGTGATTACAAATTTTATTCGGAAGCGTAGGTTATGACGCTACCGCAATAATAGCGCTCGCTTCAGTGCGCTATCGGTGAATACTTGTATCCGCCGCTAAAGTCCCGGCCATGCATGCGTAAACACGCAAGCACGACCGCGCGGTTAAACCGTTGTAAATTGATTGCACGCGAGTCAATTTGACGAGCAACGACTGCAGGTTCCGGCCGAGGAATTAGTGAGGCAAACAGACGCGCCGCGATACGCCAGCAGTAACTACGCATTGCAGGTAGGTACATACACGCTGGTGAGCGGTGCCTGCCGCGTACTGAATACTGACGCAACCGTGACACCTCGCATAGTTTTCTTGTAGGCTGTATCTCTAGCTGTCTGTCTGAAATAATCGACGTAATATCTGACAAACCATATAGTAGCCGACAACAATATTTAAGCTAATTAATAAGATCCTCTTCATTACACCGATAACGTTAGAGCTCTCTCCATGATCCTGTTCTCTAGGAGTTCACGCAAGCTAATTGAATCGACGGCAGCTGTCGCCTCATGATGATATTGTTCATTATTCGAAGCGCATCGCGTCGGTAAGTCAGCGCACAATATGGCGCCGACTGTGTGCCTCGTGTTTTTGATAACTATTACTGCACTAAACATGACTTATTAAATAAATTAATACAGCCCTACTTTGGAAAATGGCCTAAATGCTGTTCGTTGGTATCACATAATAAGCCTATTCTAGCAGGTAGATACAACATTATCTTTTGAATTGTGGTTACATTGTAGACGCGTCGTCCATTGACTTTGACGAGCCAGTGAATACGTTGACCGTGGCGAGTCTGTCGAGGTGGCACGTGGCCCGTCGCACGGCCGCCGCCGGTCGTATGGAGCGGCCGCATCACTTCACCGCTTTTAAACAAATACAATGAGCATTTTTTGCACGAGCAGGTGTTTAACCCATTTTTACAACAATGTTTTCTTAGCAGTGCAAGAAAAATTATGTCCAAGTTATTATGACGTCGGGATCTCTATCCAGTATGGACTTAAATAGACCGAATTGATTTGATTGACTCTGTACTGATTAAAATTCCCGTCAGTGTATACTTTACGGAAATATTGGAAGTAGGCCGGTGTTCAGCTGTTCATCCGCAGTCACACGTCACGTAAATTGCAGAGCAGCCCGCGACGTGCGGTAACGTGCGGGTATATGCGGAGACGTGCGGAGTCGTGCGGAGACGAGTCCCGTCGTGTGGCGGAGTAGGCGGAGAATTAAAAGTTAAAGACAGACGCCTGGAGCCAACTCGCACCTACGCACGACAACTTGTGCTAAAGTTGACACGAGTTATGTCGCGGCAGAATATATCTAGGCTTGCAGGGGAGCGGGGCGTTGGGGGATCACACACAAAGGGTTCTTTGAGATCAAACCCCGCCCCCTGCACGGTCATGTGCACACTCGACCGTATACAAATATCGTCTACGTTCCAAAGGCCCGGTGATAGAATAATTTCAAAATAAGTGTAAAGGGAGATCGCGTACATTGATGGATGTATTCGATCTTAAACATCGTAAAGCTTTGTGACAAGCTCGTCAGAATGTGTTCCAGTGACCATTGCGCTGGTCACTTCGGTATAGAAAGCAATTTTTATACTATGAAACATGAACCAATATTTATTATAATATTATGTTTATTCTGTTATTGCATTAACATCAAACATGAGTCTATCTATCGGCATCTCTAAATTCATTCAGTTCGTTTTATACTTGCAACAAAGGTTTTACAATTATCGGACTTAGTACTGAACAACACAAGCACTGTTTGCAGCAGAGCCCTGAGCCCTGAACCCTGAACCCTGAGCTCTGTGCGAGTCCCGCGGCTTAACGCTGATGGATGAGATTCGTTCTGATTCATGAACAAACGCTTACTCCCGCCGAGCGTTGCTTGTCGTCGCCGCTTACTGTAGAGTCACAGTAAAACTTTTTTGGAGTAGGTTGACTTTAAAGAAACGACCGAAAAGCTGACGTAACTAACCAAGCGCCCCTTCCCCCACCTGTAAGGATACTTCAAGGTGCAAACAGAATGATAGTCGCGCGCGCCGCGTCATTTTCATAACGATAAACCACACAGTATACCCGATAGTAGCAATCCTAGCCCTCTAATCGACAGTAGGCATTGAACTCAAGGACACGTCCGGGTCCGAGTCACACTTCTGCTTATCTTTTTACTGTGGTACAGTGCACACACTGAGAGCTAGTTTACTATTTATTTTGATTGTACCAGAAGAACACACTACGTTACCCTGCAGTGATTGCGTGGTTTCTTGCATAGATCAATAATAAATAACAAATTATGGAGTTCCCTCAAAATATGAAATATTTTTTTACAGGGGATGTGCTGGCTGTTTTAGTTATATAAATTAAGTTAGATTATTTAGATTTATTTTATTATGGATAATCTTGATCATCATCTGCGTAGCCTTTTCCCAACAATGTTGGGGTCGGCTTCCAGTTTTTCTGGATGCAGCTAAATACCAGTATTTTACATGGAGCGACTGCCTACCTGACCTCCACACCACAACCCAGTTAGTACCTACTACGTAATATGATACCACTTGGTAAGACTGGTTGTCAGACTTTCGACCGCTGACTACCTGTGGCGACTGTCAAAGATCTGCAATTGACCGCTGGGACGGTCCATCTACGGACCAACCGACCAACCTAGGCAAGCGTGGCTTAACCTGAAGATTATTATTTAACCACGAGCCTCTCCATTACTCCTCCACCTTGCATAGATCTGAAGGTCATGAAAAAATATTATTATTATTTAGATTTCGCTACTAGCAATGACAGAGAGGTATAATAGATCAGATATGAAGATCTGTTTAGAACTATCGCAACACTCATCAAAGTGTACCACGTTTGACGAAGTGAGTTTGGTGAGTTCACAGCTATGTTACCAGAGAGCTCAGCTGAATACAGCATCCATCAGTTCTCTCCCCTCTCTCCGCGCCACGTACAAGGAGGTACGAGTCGGTACGGTATGCGAGTAACAGTTACAGTAACCGTGATTAACGGAGACAGAGCGCCCTCATTTATTTATTATTTATTTGGTGCTTTTTCACAAGTATGTGTGTACTGCGAGACAAAGGACGTAATGTTATCTATTATGTATGGCGGCGCTGCCTACATAACACGTGTGTTGTGCTCAAAACGTTACGCTGTCCCGCGGGGGCCGTGAGTTGTTGTAAACTGCGTCAGGTGGGTGGACAATCCTCGTGAAATATCTGTAGTTATTATTATTCATAATTCGTATCTTTACACGCAGTGTGCTTAATTACTTTAGTGTGTAATTATTACTAAAGCATAGATCATTAAGAAAGTGTGTTTACAAGTCGACCCTCGTTAGAGCCAGTTACCTACTATACTGAAGGTGTAAACACCGGATGTTTCAGTACATTACCTATCAAATCCCGCTGTTAAACAGTGGGCTTATATTATGATCCGTGATATTGCGAATAGCGAAAAATATGGTGGATAACTTCTGAGTGTACCCTGATCCCTGATACACCTGATCTGTACGCCTTCTGCAGTGAAACGTTTGCAAAGAATCCATAAACGTGTAGCATGCGTGTCCGGGCAGTGGGTGGCGGACAGTCGGACAGTTTCGGACAGTTCCGGACAAAGGTGGCGGTATCACGTCTGTCTCGAGAACAAAGCACCGACATGTGAGACAGCCAGCGCGCAGCGGGACAGAAACTAGTCTGTGGCGTCTGTGGGTCGACTGAGAACAAACTCGGCGTTCATCGTTACAATATATAATTATAATTAATCATTTATACATCTTCCTGACTTGGGTTCTCGGCTTAATGTTATTGGCTTTTTTTTATTTTCAGGAATGTATGCTCGGTTGATGGCTCTCGTTCTATTGCTTGAGACATAAACAGAAGTGGCGAATTAATGTGGGTGTACTACTAGGTGGTGTGTACACCCACATTTTTCAGGTTGATTACAGATCAACGGATGGTTGGTTGGTGGATTACAGGCGTGTTTTTTTTTAGGTAAGTGTGCGAGGGAAAACCGGTGTGGTATAAATTAGTCAGTACGAGCCTGACAGACCCCTCCCCCAGGGTGGAGGACATCCATTGAGGATTTCCCCATCTAGAAAAAAAAATATGGTTAAGGGTCCCCAAGACAACATCCAATTTTTAATGATTGATCAATTTCATTTCATCGCATCCAATAATAAAAAACCGGCCAAGAGGGAGTCGGACTCGCGCACCGAGGGTTCCGTACAAACTTTTTAAAGGACAAACTTAACTTTGCTGTTCGATCCCTAGAAACGGCTATTGCACCAACCGCAAATAATGAGTTTATAATAGTAAAATCGCTTTTTTTTGTTATTAATTTACATATTTACTGTTTTCAGATTTTTTCCTTCACATGTGCTCTAAGACCTCGTTTTTTGCCAAATTTCGTGATTCTAGGTCTACGGGAACTACCATTTATAGGTTTTCGACCCAAAAAGCTCAAAGCCAAGCAAAAAGCAAAAGCCCCAAGTGTCGCCACATTGACCGGTCCCGTGCGACTCGCATCCAGCGGATTCCCACCACCTTCACCAGGTCATCGATCCACCTATTGGGAGGCCTTCCAACGAAACGTCTTCCGTTTCGCGGTCGCCACTCCAAAACTTTTCGGCCCCATCGGCTATCCGTTCTGCGAGCAATGTGCCCTGCCCACTGCCACTAAAGTTTGGCAATTCTTCGGGCTACGTCGGTAACCTTGGTTCTCTTGCGGATGTCTTCATTTCTGATTCGATCGCGCAAGGAAACTCCGAGCATAGCCCTCTCCATTGCCCTTTGGGTGACTTTAAGCCTTCTGATGAGGCCCAGTGTGAGCGACCATGTTTCGATCCCTTATGTACCCGGTTGACCTAGAATTGTCCATTTTGGTTAAAAGCAAAGTCTTACAGCACAAGTTTTCGCGAAAATCTAAATTTGCCCATTTCTTTTTATCCTGTTTACTCAGGACCTTGATTGTTATACACCTAATAGGGACTATAGACCTCAGTATCTGATATAAATTTCAACTTGCTAGGTCCACCCGTTTCTGAGAAAATCGATGGACATTGATGTGACAGACAGACAGACGGATAGACGGACAAGAAAGTGATCTTAAAAGAATTCATTTTTTACCTTTTGAGGAACCCTAAAAAACGAATTACGGATTGATTTGCTTTTAACATTTTGTCGAAGAACTGAAACACATTTGACAGAAATGCGCCAAATGCAAAATAATAACAAAATCAGTCAGAAATACAACCTGGTATAGTGTAAAAGGACGGCTCGTACGACTACTGTCTCTTAGCAACGCCACCTATCTGCAAATACAGGTACTTATTGATAGTCCGTTTATTTATACAAGCTTTCTCTAAAACTTCAATAAATGTAATATTCGTGGCGCTTGCTCGTTGTTTCGAGATACAAGGCGGAAACAAGTCGCTACCAGCACGTCAATCTGAAATAGCTGTACTTCACTAAAGAAAAATGTGGAGTATTTAATATTTTTTTTATTATGATTGAAATTATCGATCTGTCACATAGACAAAGTGACCTTTTATTACGTGCTAGTGGATTAACCTTAGGGTGATAAAGCTAGAGGTCGACTACACGCGAACTGGGACGAGGCACATTGGGTCGTGGTCATGACGAGACGCGATGGGTCGTGGTCATGACGACGCGCTACGAGGATACAACACCGCTCACCCCTCGCGTCGGATACAATCAGGTAACTTACTTGATAAACCTCCGGTCGATTGTTTGCGATTGTGTTACAGAACTTTTCCTTTATTTATTTTTTTAACTTCGGTAGCGGCCGTCGCCTCTCGTGTTATAGCTCGACTAAGCAAGGCTTTTGCGAAAAGAGTGTTGTATGTATGTTAAACGACAACTGCAACAACCTGCTTTGTCACATGACTTCTTCAGTTGTATATTGTGTATATATTTTAAAAGCACAAGCAACAACAAAGCGCGAGAGGGGCACTGTCAGCGCCCTACACTAGTAGGTAGATATAAAAGTACTGCCGATCGTGCTTTCGCTTTCCGCCTAAATTCGACCCAAATATGTATTTTCCGAATCAAAGCTATACAGGGAGTAAACAACCTCATCACGAAGCCGTTAACCATGCATTATGTACATCAAACTAAGTAGCTTTACGCAAATAAAATATTGCTGGGAAACGACTTTTTTTTGGGGGTGAAAAATCATGTGTTTTGATAGAACTCAATGTAACGCGCTCAAAATCAAAACATTGTACTGATGAATGGATTTAATAGTACGGAGGTCTTGGAGGTGTTTAAAGTAAAAATCTTACATTAAAAAAAAACTTGTCAAAAAGTTTGAACTTTAACCCCCACTATCTCCGTAACTAGAAGGTTCCCAGGTATGGTGTAGAACAAAAAAATTATCGCAATGATGGGGAGAATAAGTGCCTTTCGGCTTCGTTAAGAGGTGTTTTGCACCCTTTATTTCACTGAGGTACTTATAACTGAGTGGGCACAACGGTTACACAAACACAGTCGTCTCCTCCATTGATTGTGATGAAAATATTTTCTCTTGCGTTGCGCAAATAAGGAAGTGTTCCGTATCCTGGACTGATGTTTATCTTTCGACTTGTCGAGGGGCTCCCGTGATTGTATCATTATGGAAACAGTCCGAGGCTCACGGCGCGCGGCTGTGGGTGACCCGAGTTGTAGTGCCTTGTTGTAGCAACACCAGTCACTCCTGTGGGGGTACACGACAGATTTTAGAAAAAGGCTACATGGTATGTCGCAAAGTAGGTATACCAATAGAGACTTTAGGTTCCTAGTTACGTTCTTTTGGAGTTGGGATATTGGGTTTTAGCTGGACCTTAAGCGGCAAAGTCACTGTATGTGAGGTACATTGTTTTTGTCTTGTACAATAATTTAGTACTGTAGTTTAAACTAACCGCGTAACTATCTTTTGAGTTAAGTTACATATGGTATGAAATACCCGTTTTAAAAGTAGCTAGGTAGATAGTACACGTCCTATACGTGAAGGCTTCATAATGGCCGAGTAAAAACCTTAGTGCAAACTAGTTTCAACAAACATTCAAATAGTTCAGAACAAACAAATGTACTTTTCGCATTACCGTAGCTCGAGACGGTAAGACGCTCCCGACTAGATAATATCCAAGTTTGTAATACTGTTCGCAGATAAACTGCATTACCGTAAGAGGCACGTACGAGTTCAAACTGCACTTTATTTACTAACATCGTCTTAAACCAAACAACATACTTCGCCGGGGAAAAATCTGCTCGCAACTTCTGGCAGTGGTCCTTCGGTCCGCGCACCCCCTGCGCCCATCTCCTCGCCCCTGCGCCTCAGCCGGCCGCCGTGAGTTACTTACCAACAATTCGCGCATACACCACACAACCACTTTGAAAACTTTCTCTCATTTGAAAGCGCCCGTAGCACCGTAGCGCCGTAGCACCGTAGCAGCTCGTAGCTCGTAGCCGCTTTGCTCTCGTTTTTAGTGAAACGAAAACACTACACAACGGATATAAGTAAAGTTTCCCCTGTAAGAAACACGTGACAGAACGCGCCTGTCTGTAATAAACACACAGTTTTCACAATGTTCCTGCACATCTCGCGAAGAGAACACTCGCAGTCCGAGCTACAATAATAGAGAGAGTTTCGTTTCCGTTTAAAAGCGCAATTGAAACTAAAAGACATTATATAATTAAGAGTAAGTCGTAGTGAAGTTAATGATTTTGTTCATTAAAGAGAATTCGGCGCGGGATGCCCCGAGGAGCGGATTAACGAGGTTCTTCCTGAGTGTCCGCGCGGGCGAAGTGGAGGCCCGGTGAGGCCTCCAGCAGCCTGAGGGCCTCCAGGCGCGCCAATTAAGAGGACACAAAGAGACTCGCCACAAGACCTCCCGGATAATTACGTGAGCCGATGACTCGCGCCCCTGCGAAGTGTATCTTTAATGTGTTTAATTATTATGTGTTCCACAATTTGGGCGCCACCATTAGTGAGAACATTCCCGGTGGCTTTCAATGAGCAGTCCTATTGTACGCTGTGTGAAGTGGAACAGTTCAGAAAACGTTTCGTACCGTGTATGCTACACCGGTCAGTTGTCACAGTAACCGAGTGAGAGTGAGGCCACACGATGCGTTGATGGTGCGGTGCCGCGATGTCATCCTACATACAAATCACTATGCTATATCACACGATTGGGCCGCCGTGCGGTGTCGCAAGCGCGCCACGATTTTTACCTGCGAGACGAGGCGGGGTGGGTTGATGTGCTGCGGTGCCGGAGCGTCAACGTGCCGCCACCGCAGTATTAGTGTATCGAACGTGTTTATTCATGTTGTGTGCTACAATTTTTTAAAATTAATATTACTTTTTGTTACGATGAGTACTGATAATATGGATTCCCATATATCTTTAGTACGAGAAATACCTGCATTATGGGATAAAACACACAATGATACATTGAGTCATTGACGTTGCGGCGCCGCGCCGCACCACGGTAAACAGCTTTGTACTGCGGTGCCGCACCGCCCATGTTGCACCCCACAGCTCGAATTAATTGCGGTGCGGTGCCAAACCGCACCGTTAACGTATCGTATGGCCTCGCTCTGAAAGCCTTTGTAGGCGGTGCGTTGCGGCGACGACGGCGTGGCTCTGGTGGGCACAAGGACGGTGCGGCGTGCCGGCTTTGACGCCGTAGACGAACAGAGGTTTTGCCACATAAACAACAGAGCGGTGCCGCTCCGGTGTCATACCATGGATTTTTATATGGTTGACGCCGCTGCGACACGCTCGGGCGCCGTGCCGTGTGCATAGGCTCCTAGTGGTGACGTCAGTCCCGGTGACGGATGTGCACGAGCGTGTCTACATAATACAATGTCATGCCGCGTCATGTACGGGAGGTTTTTTAATTAATCACAAAACAGATAGCGTATACAACAAACTTAATGGATGTACAACTGTAGAACGTTTGTACCAAAAATATAATATCAAGTACGTAGATTCAAGAGGCACAAAATATTTCGATGTTTCATATTCGCATACGACATTTTTCACGACACACAAACGTACAGACCAATTCAGTTTGAAATCACTTCACCTTTCGCTGCCCAAAACTATTGGCCTGTGTACGTAATAGCCGGGGGATCGTTCGGCGTCGGAACAACGTGCATACTTTTGCAAAAAGAGCAGCATTCCTCTGTTACAGAGTTTATATTGCAATAGAGAGCTGCGACACTGCCTTGAGTGTACGGAGCGAGGCGGGGGCGCAGGCCCAATGGGAGCAATTTTGTGAGAGCGAATATTGAATAACAAACGGCGATCACGCTGGCCACCAAGCCGAGCCGCGTGCCACGCCGGTGCGGCCCGGTGCGGCCCGGTGCGGCCCGGTGCGGCCCCGGTGCGGCCCGGTCGCGCAAATACAAAGATAGCTGCAACACAAGCAGATGCTGTTCAGTTATACCTACGTGGGTATACTGTAGCCGCGGCCGTATGAATAAAGTATTAAAACAACAACTACACCACAGACATTTGAACTGTGCCTGCAATGTGATCGGCGCTGAAAGATATTGTTTTAACAATAACGACTACGATATAGGTTATATGTAGGTACTCCCTGTCTACACTGTAGATCGCTAGGTAACTGACATATATACGTGACAAGCAAGCGCGTGCCCTTTACGCTAAATGACACAAATATGTGACAAAATGGTAGGTGAAATTGTGGCTTGGCGTGGAGAGCACGCGTTTATGCCCTGGCGGTTTTTCAGTGTACCTACAAGTGTTTTTCTCATACTGCTCTGATTAAAATGTCATGTTATACGAACTTAATATTCTGGAACTCATATTTTTATGAAGAAGATCCTATCTCCAAGGTACAATCGTTAATTCTTGCGAAAATAGCTTTTAGATTTAGGAAAGTGATAAACAGTTAGACAGTGTTTTATTGGTGCTCGTGACTGTACATGTACATGAAAAATAAAATGTAAACGTTTTCACTGCATTCCTCAAATAAAAATATGATTATACTACTCTAAAGATGTAGCAACATAATGTAACACAGACTATGGGTGCCTGTGCTGCCGCCCCCTTTGTACGCACTACGTGGGCCCGGTCCGCGCCGGCCGCAACTTGTGCCTGTGTGTACCGTCCGGTCAGGAGCATGTACATTATTATTTTGTCAACAGTACGAGTCGACAAGTTATGGCGTATTTCTGAACAGGTGATGTGAGAAAAAGACGTCCTTTATAAATTGAAGGTGATTTAAGTATCTTTTAGTTCCTTGTGTCAAGTCGAGTTCTCACCTACATCGCTACAATTAATCAAATACGAATGTATTCCCGGCGCGTCCCGCTGCCCCTCCCCCACCCCGCGCCTCACCCGGAGCAGCCTCCCCGCGCGGTCCATGTGCCATCGGAATTATAATCTGTAATTTATTGTCTGAGAGAAAGTTAGAACGTCCGCCTCCGTGGTTACCGATTTACCGAACTTATGGCCAATTGTTAGTGCTCGCACAACTCAATAGTCCAGTTGCGCGCGGGCGCTTATTATCGTTAGACGCGCTGTTCGCTCGACGCCAAACCGGTTTGAATCACCCGACTACGGCTCGAGTGTTATCGTTTGTATTTATTAAACTCATTACGATGTTATTTAAGAATGGCTAGCGGTAGCGATGAGTTAGATTCTTTTAACGATCGTGATAATTTGAGCAGAATGACAAGGGAAAACAGTGAGTTGACAAGTAGTATGGAAGAATTAAATCAAGTTGGAGATAATCAGGAGGTAGATATGTTGTGTGTGTCTCAACAACATTCGACAACAGAGATATCAAAAAGTAAGAGGAACCGAGAAATAAGCCAAGACGAGGATTGGACAACAGTTAACGGAAGAGGTAAAAAATATGCTAGAAGGAGTGAGATACATGATACAATTAGAATAGCAGAAGACAGAATAGAAGTAAGCGTTTCATCGACAAGTGTACTTCCGAAACAATTTAAATTGGCTAAAATTTTAAAATCTGAGAACATAGGTGACATCACACGAATAAAATACGTCAACCCTCACAAAGTGCTGATTGTATTTAGTAATGAAGATAGTTGTGATCGATTGATTAACTCCCAATACTTTAAGAATGAGGGTTATAAATGTCAAAGAACTTTGGAAACAATTCAGTCTTACGGGGTGGTGAAATATATTGACCAGGATTTATCTGAAGAAGAAATAGTGGAAGGTTTGGAGAGTGACATTCAGATAATAGGAGTGAAAAGGCTAAAACGCAGAAGTAGTTTAGATTCTCGATGGGAGCCATCGGAGGCAGTTCGTATATGTTTCATAGGGTCGTCGTTGCCCTCCTACATACATATATTTAACACAAGAGCAGAAGTTACCCCCTATAAATATCCAGTAACGCAATGTGCACGGTGTTGGCGATTTGGACACGTAATGAAATTATGCCCATCCAATAAAGTGATATGTCCAAAATGCAGTAGGAATCATTCTAATTGCGACACAGTGGATTACAAGTGTAATAATTGTTCCGGAAATCACATGACTTTAGCAAAGTCGTGTCCTGTATATGTTAAAGAGAAGAAGATCAGAGACCTGATGGCAGAATTCAACTGCACGTATAAGCGGGCCCTTACCATGTATGTCCCGCCAGAGCATCCTATAACGGAACCTGCTTCTAGAGGGGAGAATCAATACATAGTGACAGAAGAGATACAGAAGTCAAGTGAAGATCGCACTGTAGTTATTCCCTCTGAAAGTAAGAATACCTACGCAGACACAGTAAAAAGTAATCAAGATAATAAAAATCCAAAGAAAAAGAAGAATAGTAAAGAAAGGACGGGCACCCCCCTTCCCCTCCTCCCAATATATAGTAGCGAAGATATAGCAAAAGAAAGTTCTCAAGAGGCAGACAGCGACGTTGAAAGTAAAAAGTCAGAAGACAATAATAGAAGGAACAGTTCAAAAAGTAAAAGATCGAAAATTGGAGGGATATGGAGCCAATTAAAAGAAAAAATATTGAATCCAGAGTCGTCGTGGGAGAATAAAATAAAGAGCTGTGCATGTATACTGTTTGAATGGATCAAATCTATTATCATGAAGTACATTTTAGAAGTGCCAGTCCTTATTAACTTTAAACAATGGATCAACGAACTAACAGACCCTCAATGATCAATATCCTGCAGTGGAATGCTCAAAGCCTTCGGCCTAAAGCTATTGAGTTCGAAGCGTTATTAAATCAAGAGAAAGTGCATATCGCAATAATTAATGAAACGTGGTTTGATCCTGAAAGCAATTTTCGTATAAGTGGTTATAATATATTCAGAGAAGACCGTTATGACGGATATGGCGGCGTCGCAATATTAACTCATTGGTCCCTAAGAGCAAGTCGTGGTAGCACCAATATCAGCAATCCAGGTATACAGCTATTACATGTAAAGATTTCTAATTGCGAACATCTAGAAAATGTGATTACCGTTTATTGCCCTTCTTCAGTATACACTAGTAAAAGAGACTGGGACCATATCTTTTCTCTGAAGCAAGAAAGAACACTTATAGCTGGAGATTTCAATGGACACCATACAAACTGGTCATCTAAGACGGACGCAAGAGGTTTGCAACTGTTCGACTCCATATTCGATAACAATTACATTGCTCTTAATGATGGCACTTCGACACGAGTTAAATTGGTAAATGGTGTGCTACAAAGTACCTCTCCTGATTTGACCGTAGCATCCCTGGATTTGGCAATGAAGTTTAGTTGGCAAGTTATGAATGAGAACTTAGGGAGCGATCACCTAATTCTAAAAATTAAAACAGAAATGAATAATATAAATACGTACAAAATTAAAAGAAATTATAAAAAGGCAGATTGGACAAAATATAGACAGATTGTAAATGAAAACCTAAATGTTTTAGACATACATACAGATAACCAAAAAGCATACGACAATTTTATTGAAGTCCTAAATGCTGCAGCGGATCAAAGCATACCTAAAATAAAAATTTGCGATAGTCCAATTCGACAACAGATGTTTAAACCTAAACCATATTGGTGTCAGGACTTATCACGTACAGTTGCTGAGCGACGTCTGGCCTTAGCTGAATTCAGGAAGAACCCTACGCCACAGAATTTAGACAAAATTCAAAGAAAAACCAGTAATGCCCAGAGATTGATTCGGAATAGTAGGTTTGGCTCGTTTAGAAGTTTCTGTGATAGCATAGATAACACAATGTCAGCAGCCGAAGTGTACAGACGAATGAAGTGGCTCAAAGGCTATAAGACAGCAAGAGGTGCCGTGGATCAGGAGCAAACGGAAAAATTACTACGTAGTTTAACACCAGACTACGTAAGCCCTCCTCCACCTAATTTCATATCAGAAAATGAACAATTGAGAAGCCCGATTTCGATCCAAGAGCTTAATAACTGTATTAAACAGACTGATACCGCTCCCGGTGGGGACAATATTTCCTATTCCATGATCAGGCACTTACCAGATAAAGGAAAAATTGTTTTAGTTTCACTATACAACAGATTTTTACTTTCGGGCTTTGTCCCGAATCAATGGAGAGAGGTCAAAATAGTACCCATACCAAAACCAGGCCGGATTGCTGACTCTGTATCAGGTATCAGACCAATTGCTTTATTGTCATGTCCTTGTAAAGTCTTCCACACAATCTTAAACCGTAGACTAGAATGGTTTCTTGAAAGAAATAACTGTTTTTCACATGAAACAACCGGATTTAGGAGAACACGGTCTTGTGCTGACAACTTGGCTAGATTGGTATCGCGCATACAGGAAGGGTTTTCGAAGGGCATTAGCACTTTGGGATGTTTTGTTGACATTGATAGCGCTTATAACAATATAAACTTAGTGGCCCTGTTAAAAATATTAGATGGGTTAGGAGTGGGAGCGGTGTTGTGCAGATACTTATGGGAATTCTTACATGAAAGACATCTATCAATTCAAACTAATGATGGTAGCACAGCAGTGAGGACCACTGGGACAGGCATTGCACAGGGCGATCCGCTATCCCCACTATTATTTAATGCAGCCACTTCAAATATTTGTCATAGTATAGCTGACGTGTTTGTGTCGCAATACGCAGACGACTTTGTATTATATATAGCTAGGAAACAAATTTCGGACTCCATTACCTTTATCCAGAATTCATTAAAATCGTTTCAATGTTTAATAGAAGAAGTAGGATTACAGATATCTTTTAGTAAAACAAAAATAATTTTATTCAGCAGGGGTAGAAATAGGAAAACATTTTCGGTAAATATAAACAATCATAAAATACAACAGGTGGATTGTGTAAAATATCTAGGTATGTGGCTGGACAAATCTTTGAAGTGGAAAAGGCATATTAACGAATTGCGGGAGAAGTGCTCAAGATTAGTAAATATATTTAAGGTACTAGCTGGATCCAAATGGGGAGTCCACCCGAAACATTTGAGACGCCTGTATATCTCAATGATCCGAAGTAGACTTGATTACTGTAGTTTTTTATTTGGTAATTACGCTAAAAGTCAATTGAATAAACTTAACGGAATCCAAAATTTATGTATGAGGATTATTGGGGGCTTCATTAGGAGCACTCCAATCCATGTTATGGAGAACGAACTCTGCTTACAGCCGCTACCAATTCGTAGAATATATTTGGCGGGAAAATTCTGGCTTAAATCTAGATCGGTAAAAGATAATGTGACTATAAATATTATTGGAGAATTGTCAAATCTGTGTGAGGGTCAATACTGGAGAAACAAGAAGATTCCATTATTAGTAGACATGCATAGGCAAACACAAGATTTACCTATTTATTCTAGTTCCATATTGGGTGTATTTTCGTTGGATACATGGCTCTCCAGCATTGACTTATCAAAGAACATCTCTTACGATATTCCGCATGTACGCATTCCAAAGAGATCAATGGATGTATTAGATTTAAGACAAAAGTGTGCCAAATACTTGAATGAAAATTACGGTTCGTTCTATCAACTTTATACAGACGGATCTAAGGATGCGCAGTATGCGGGAGCGGCTGTATTCGACCCTCAATTAAATAATACGCTTCAATTTAAAATTAAGGTTAATATTGCTGTAATGTACTGTGAGCTGATAGCGATTTCCGAAGCCCTGTCGTACGCGTTAACCCTTGACGCTCAGCATATTGTGGTTCTAACTGACTCTAAGAGTGCTTTATTGCATCTGGCTCGGCTACCCTCGAATTCTCGAGGTTCCCCGATAGCCTTAGTTATCCTCCAAACCATTTTAGAGCTGCGTATGACTGATAAAACTATAGCTTTACAGTGGATTCCATCTCATATTGGCATCATGGGCAATGAAAAAGCAGATCAGGCAGCAAAATTAGCTTCATCGGAAGGGATCACATACACTTGTTTACCGTTACACACAGATCAGGTTCAGACAGTCAAAAAGATCTGTAAAGACTTGTGGCAAGAATATTTTGATGAGAGGTCGCTCACCAAAGGCATATGGTACAGAACTATACAGGCAGGACCTTTTCGTTGCCCATGGTTCCAGGAGATGGAAGCCCATAGACAATATATTGTGACACTGCTGAGACTTCGGTCCGGGCACATTCCATCAAATAAATTTGCACATTTAATGGGTAAAACGGACTCACCTAATTGCACGGAGTGTAACGCGATCGAGGATGTTCACCATGTTTTGGTCGAGTGTGTCCGGAATGAAGCTCAGCGGCGACAGGTACTTGGGGATATGCAGTACAATATAGGGTTATGCAGCAGCTTCTTGGCCTTCCCCCTTTCGGAAGAAGCCAGGAAGTTGTGTGAATTGTACATGTGCCAATTACGGCACAGGGATAATACTCCATAGTTAAGATAAGATTTGGATAAGATTTTGAAAAGTTAAGGTGTATCTAGCCATAAGAGTTATAGTATAATTAGAATTACGGGGCGACATCGTCATTGTTGACCGAGTCCCCTTAAATAAAGATTAAAAAAAAAAAAAAAAAAAAAAAAACTCAATAGTCGAAGGAACTCGCTTCTTGTAATAAAATAAAATTTAAATAATTACATTTGCAAGACTAATCTTTTGGCTTCAGAATTTATAAATATGACGTTTCCGGATTTGTTTGTAACTTTTTTTTTCGGTTGGGAAATCATCAAATGACCCGCCCGCTCGCTCTGGGCGGAGCAGAAGGGAGTGTCAGACTTTTACTGGCTAAAACCCATCCATGTTCCTTCATTGACTTTTGTGTTCCAGGGCCGCGGTATCTCTTTCGAACAGTCCCGCAGCAACATTAAATGAATTTCCTTAAAGGTTGCCAGATGTCAGTTTATGTTTTGTTGATAGATAGATCTGTGAAATATCCGAAAAGTAAATTGGCTTCTAAAACTATAAACTAATAAGAACGGAAAAATAACAGTATTTTCAGATTCCAATCTGAAAATCGTTTCAAAAGCAAACTAACATGAACAACATGACTTCGCACATTGCGAACAAACATTTTAGTTCTGGAACAATAATTATCATACAGCAAATCGGCACGTTTGTGCAACACTTCGCAACTCTAACGACTTTTGTTTTGCAACTCGAAAAAGAAAACTCGATTACTTGCTGATATAGTCTAGGAAAGTGTTGCACAGCTAAAGCCGGTATAAGACGCTTCACTCAAGTGAACCACAATACGATAATATTTTTTACATCTTATTGAAAGTTCAGCTGTTTCTTTCATTTATTTTTTTAAAGTAGGCGAGTGAAAGAAGATATATTATATTTAATTCTATATGCACACAAAATGTACAGAGGCAGACTTAATTACTTGTCGAAAGACAAAATATCATTCTTCACTGATTTTTTTTCTTTGTTTGATTTCTGTGTTTAGACGTTTCCCTTCGAGTGAAGGAAGCCGAACGAAAGAAAAAAGTGATAAGTCTGATATCGGCTTAATCAAACGGAGTGAAGTTCTCGCGGTTGATTCACTCGAGACTATTAACGTACCGCAGCTATGTTCACGTTATAACGTATTCAATACGTTTGCATAGAATCTGTCTGCTAACAGACTGGAACTTTGATTTCAATTTCGCATGTTTATGTTTATCGTGGTTAATCAAAAGAACATAAAACAGTTTGTATAGCGCACACATTTGGTTAAAGATTGGGTAAAATTGTTTTTTTTGTCACAATAATTTCATGGTTTCGGGGATTGGCGATTTGGCTCTATATACTGATTTGGGGATCACGTGTAGTAGAAGCACAGGCGATGGTTTGATTACGCTTAGATTACGAGCAGAAAAACTCCTCTCTTTGCGTTTTCTACTCCCAGTTTATCGAGGCAGCATTAAAACTAACATATTAACTGGTATTAGTATGGACTGATCTAACTTATTTTCTATTAGAGTGTGCCGGTTGCGGACTGCAGGTGGAAACTTTTAATTGACTCCGTTTGTACTGTACTGTACGAATGACATACTGAAATAAATGCTCCGCACGACACGAATGGCGGCGCCGACACCGGAAACAAATTAATTTATATTAACTTCCGACATATAATTGTTTTATACAGTTAAACAATCGTTGTGACTGCGCTGTTTTAGAAACAGCGCAAAGGAAAGATTGTACGTCTATTGCTCGCGTCCTGGAAATAATATTGAAAACATATTTTCGTCGTCGAAGCAAATGATATTACGTTCACAAGATATTTGGCTAAGTTTGCACACGGTTCGCACGTGACCTCAACCAAAAAGTTCTACCTTTTTTACCGTGATCTTTTACTGTACGAAAATTGGCATTATTGTGTCGATGTGATTGGATCACAACAATCTAAACCAGACTCACGAGTCTGGTTTGGACTGATACTGCGTTATCACAACACTGTGGGGGCACTCAGGTGCGAGGGGAACTACCTGTATGTACGCGGTACCTGTCAGAACGCGTGAGGGTTCGAACTCTAGCAACTACATACGTACAACGTCAAAGCGTTACTTGAAATGTTTTATTTGCAGCGAGTGAGTGTAGCAGACAACAGTTTTTAAAACCTGATATCAACTTGCGCGTCTATATCTATACTCCTTTCGACCAAAAAACTGCAGATTGTTGAGCATAATATGGACTGACATCGGTCATAAAAAAAATATAGCCTTAAGTTACAAACGCTAGTCTGTGCCACTTAAACGCGTCTTGCAAATACAAACCAAAGAATATCTGGGGGTGTGTGTACCATGTGTGTTAAACTCATGATGTAAACCAGGCTCTCTACAGAATACTTGGCAAGCAATCAATGAAATTTGAGTATCCAGTAATGCAGATATTGCAGTACGACGTACTACGAGCTTATTTCTTGCAAAGGAAATAGAAAACCTATATTGTGATGACTTCTCTTACCAGACGACTTCCCATAAACCTACCTAAATACTTAATGTAATACTTTCCTGCAGTTTCAGTTTCAGTAGTTTAACAACCTTTTATGTGAAACAACTGACAAACAATCAAACAAAACAGCCTGATCTAGTTTTACTACTGAGAAGTAAATCGATTTCGCGATGACTGAGGAACAATTTGTCGATTGAACTGTAGTTTTAGTTAACTATTAAGTACTGGTGGCTGCAGTTATCTACGAATGAGTTAATGGTCCTAGCGCCTGTCTGTCTAACCGCTAGAACGATCACATGTATCTCAATTAATTTTGTTTATTAAGACAAATTTTAGTCAAACAATTCGTCGCTCAATTCAATATTTTTTTGTTGACAACACTTCGTTTCGTATTTTCTTTGTTCTATTCATAAACAAGTCTGTATATTTTCGTTTAACTGAAATAAACATTAGCTTAAGAAGAGTTACTAAGCATGTTGTAGTATTTTAACGACTCGCTTTTGTTATCACTTCATCGCGATGCTTTTATTATTAGACTTCATTATTTCAATAATAATGCGGTTATTGGTACAATTTGAACGTGTGCTGTTAAAACGCATAGCACAGATCCAACAATATTGTGTATCAAGCGGGCGACGGTACGTTCATTGAACACCTTTGTGTGTTGTGACGCAAAGGGTCGTTGTTCTCGTTGAGCAGCGACTGTTGCCCTCCCCGCCACGTGTCGGGGTGTACACATGCTACACACATGCAAGGCATCAATACACCATATATCAGCTGTTAATTTAAATGTTGATTTAAATCAGCAACTATAAATTTAAATCCCTGAATAGAAAGCCTCTAGTTTAACGCGATTTTATGAGCCGCCAAGTAAAAGCTAGTCTAATAATATGTTATTTATTAGGCGAGTGTCATGTTTTCATTAAAACTGCACCGAGCGCCGCCCGCGCCCAGCGGTACACATGTAACGGCGTTATTAAAGCTAATTCATGTTCCTAACTACCCCCGAACACAGTTATTAGTTTAACAGGTTACTATGTCGTAGCCCCCCGCTACGTGTACTACGCCGTAGCTTCGAGTTATCTCTTGTATTGTGCTACGCTGAGGCTACAGGAGAGTCTCTCGTCTTGGGGATTCGCTACTATGTTCTAGATAGTTCATTTTATTTTCACATCAAGGACCTCGTTTGTAATTATTTACTAAGTATAAAGTTAGGTTGGATATTTAATTGAATAAATAACAAGTATTTTACGAAAGGTCTTCCATAATGTCAAATATAACTTTAAATATTAGTAAAATCTCACATGAATGAAAAACTATTGAACTTACTAATTAATCTACGATGTTTTACAACAAATAGTATGTGAGTAGCGTTCTTTATGAAATTCATTCATT
Source organism: Xestia sexstrigata (assembly GCA_941918905.2). Taxonomy (NCBI): domain Eukaryota; kingdom Metazoa; phylum Arthropoda; class Insecta; order Lepidoptera; family Noctuidae; genus Xestia; species Xestia sexstrigata. Next base: position 638,608 of record OW799204.2, read on the forward strand.
GTTAGTAGGTTGTCCTGTTGAAGATTTACGCTTGCAGCTGCTTCTCGGCTGGAACTGGTCTATACAGCTTCTAACAAAAAACTCACAGACACTGATCACTGCCACTACTCTCAATAATATTATGTTCATAAGGTATAAATTTATATATTGTAAATACTTCCAATACGTACGTTCTTACGTAGGTGCTCGTGGCTAAATAATAACAACCGCTCAGCGCTGTTGGTCCGTAGATAGGTGATGACCCGTTACACAACAAGTTTCTTCCATATTATGCCGTTGGTCCTGGCTGTCTGTGTCCTGTGTGTAGATATTTGTCAGTCGTTACAGGTAGTCAGTGGCCCTAAACTTTGGCCACCAGTATTACCAAGGGGTATAGCCCTGTACTAAATAGGTTGTGAAGGTCAAATGGGCAATACTGATATTCAGCTGCATTTGGTTAGACTGGCCAACCCCAACATTATTGGAAAAAAACGGCTGGGCAGATGATGATATTGTAAATACTTACATTGTTTGTTTCTGACAAGATAAACAGATAATAATAAGTATTAATTGTCAAAAAATCTGTTGTCTATGAGACTTGCGCGCATAGATAACTTAACATTTTGTAGTGTTGTGCCTCCGCGTGTGAGTCAACGGCGACGCAACGTGTTCGTTTCGCAACATCAACGTGTATCATTCGTTTATTCATTTTGCTAACTAAAGTACTATATTTTTTAATATTCCTATACTATTATATGTATAATTACTTATAGGAATGTTCAAAAACCAATTTTATAATATAAAAATTACAATAATAGCGCAGGCCTAAAGTATGCACACTTATGACCGCAGGGAGGAATGGCAGGGCAAGCAGCTTCATGGACGCTTTTACCGGGCCCTACATGGCCCCGATGTAGACTTCTTAGCGTCCGTATCCTGGCTGCGCTTTGGTGACCTCTTCGGGGAAACCGAAGGTTTTGTCTGTGCAATAATGGACGAAGTTATGATGACGAATAACTACCGGAAATACATTGTGAAGGATGGCACGATTGACATCATGTCGGGCATGCCACCATCCGGTAGAATCGATCCGACACATTATTTTCATAATCAAAATCAAAATATTTTACTTTACATAGGCCTACATGGGCAGGCCTGCATGGAAGGGTGGGTCCTTGCTGGAGAGACAACTCCGTGATCGGTTCGCAACCGGTTTGTACGATACACAGCTGGAGATTGATTTAAAACAAAGATGGCCAGAACTACGCGAAGTCACAGGTGATAGCAAAACGAGAGAGATTTCGGGAAATGAATATTTGCAGAAATATTTACAGTTGCCCAGTCACGCGAAGTCGCAGTGAACGACAATAGCACCGAAAGTAAGAAACACAATGACTATATTATTAACATAATCAAACAGAAGAGACAAGGCAAACGCACTGTTACTACGGTCAACAACAAAATGCCCAGGAATTTACAACCTATGCAGACAATGCGGAAAGCGTGACATACATGACTACGAGTACTGTACAGCAAAAAACCACCAATGTTAAGCATATGAGATGACAGGACATTTCAAAAGTGTGTATTAAATCAGGTAGAGCATATTTGTTATCACAATCCAGACACTCACAAAGCAAAAAAAAAGACAGACAAAAACAACAAAATACAGAAGTTTAACAATCGAACGGAGACATCAGAGGCCTCATCAACGACATCGTCACACGCGGACTCCTCTGCGGGAGAAAGTGATAGCGAGACCAACCCTGTCTATATCATTAACAAGAAAACATCTCGATGCAAGAAAGTTGACGTTATCATCAATGGTGTGAAATGCACGATGGACTGGGACCCTGGATCAATCTACTCAATAATTTCTACTAAAATGTGAAAAAATATTGGAGCCCCAGCATTGTTGAAGGCACCGAAACTCCAAGCCTATTGCAATGTTAAACTAAAACCGAAAGGTACCTATATCAGACGTAACAGTTGAACTAGACAACATACAAAAAATATTACCTGTTGTCGTCATGGACAAAGCAGATCCTATACTTTTCGGGTAACAATGGAGCGAAATGGACGAAATGACGTTTCCGAAACCTGTCTATTCTATCGAACGTACCACAGACACGTAACTGGATGTCGTGCTAGCTACCTACAACGACCTATTTGACAATAAATTAGGGAAGGTTAAGAATTATCAAGTGAACATCCACATCAAACCTGGCAGTAAAGCAAAATATCTGCAGGCACGTCCCATCAAGTTCAACATACGCACAAACGCAAAACATAGAAACAGAACTAGAACGGCTTCTACGCGAAGGAATAATAACAGAAGTGGACCCCAACAGGACACCCTTAGAATGGGCCACACCCACAGTCAATGTTTTAATAATAATAATAATAATCATTTTGTTATCAGGCAACTAAGGCCCATAGGTAAAATACACAAAATAATAATTAACAACAATAATATACTATATTTTTAACCATACGAGACTAAAACTATACACGCAACGTTGTCGGCGTCGTGTTTCGCTGCGTGGTTTCGCGTAACCGCCCTCGGAAACGTCGATATACGACACCCTTCGGCCAAAAGTCCTCCTTCATGCAGGTCTGTAGATGGTGGGTTGGAACTCGTACCACGAATGACTTAAAGTTGATGTTGTGGCGCGATTCAAACCTTTCGACCCTCAGAGTCCAGTTTTTCTTCACTTTCAAATACTGCACCACTTCCTCAGTTGTAGTGGAGTGATGCAGACGAACGAGTTGATGTTTTGAAACCAAATGGCCAAGTACGGATATGTGGCGATTACCGAACAACGATAAACCCGGTACTTATCAAACATCCCGTGCCCTTTTTGATCAGTTAAGACAACGTCTGGCACAGGGGGATAAATACTCGAAAATCGACCATAAGGATGCTTACCTGCTGTTTGAAATATCCCCTGAATCAAAAAAGTACCTAAACAATGTCAACCCACAAAGGATACTTTGTCTGCAACAGAACGCCTTTTGGTATTGCAACAGCGCCTTCAATTTTCCTTGACAAGCTACTTGATGGTATACCAAACGTCGCTGTATTTTTTTGATGATATTGCCATTACTGGGAAAAATGACAAAGAATACAAATACAGACTCTCTCAATGGTTTTCAACAAATTGAAACAAGCCGGACTGAAAGTAAATAAAAAAGAATGCACTTTCTTACAACCAGAAATCGAGTATTTAGGACATATTATTGACAAAAATGGAATACGACCAACAAAATCTAAAATAGAAGAAATTTCGAAGGCGCCACCGCCAACAAATACCGAACTTAGGGCGTTCTTAGGACTCATAAACTTTTATTAACGATTTATCCCACACCGACACAGCGAATGCGCCGATTTACATGAACTAACTGGTGACCGCCGAAAATGGCAATGGACTAACCATGAGAACGAAATATTTATTAAAACTAAGATATTAATAACAAGATCCTAAATTGCTTGTCGCGTTTGACGAATGTCGACCCCTTTACCTGTCCTGCGACGCCTCAGAGAAAGGAGTAGGCGCAGTCTATACCACAAGGATTAAGAAATCGAACAACCATTAAACAAACAACACCTGAACAAGCATTCGGGTCAAGAAAACTTAACCGGCTGAAAGCAAATATTCCGTTGTAGACCGCGAGGCATTAGCAATATTCTATGGCATTCAAAAATTCGACCAATATCTCAAAGGTACAAAGTTCACACTTGTAACTGATCACAAACCACTTATCACCCAAAAATTGCCAATAATAGACTTCTGAGGTGACTCGTGATTGGAAATTATGATTATGACATAATTTATAGAAAAGGGGAACATAACATCATTGCTGATTACCTATCCAGAATGCCAAATAGCACTAAACAGCCGAATTTAATGTCCAGAGGTTTCGATATGCAAAATCACTGATTTGATACAGCATAATAAAATGAACGACTTGACCTTCAGTGAAGAGTATATTAGAGAAGAAACGAAACACGATACCACATTAAAGCAAGTCTTGCAATTAATCAAAACCGGCTGGTTTGACTGTTCACATGCTGATCTGAAACCGTTTACCAGAAAATGCAGTGAGCTGTCTATAGAGATCAAGATCATCATGTGGCAAGGTAGAGTTGTTATACCTAGTAAATTAAGAAGTACAGTGAAGTGAAACACGATCTTGCTAGATAATGACTGATTTATTGAACTGACGGTATGTGGAATATTACATTATTATCAGGCTACCCTCAATGTATGATAATTACATACAACATCTTCCTTTTTTATGAAAAACCACACAACACAACAATAAGACATAAAATATCAGAAATACACATGCACATATCATCCGTAGCATCTTCCGTTTACAAGTCAAATAATTAATTAAGTAACGATTGTTCTTATAATTATCAAACTATTCTAATACATACATAATTATAAAGGTATTAATTAAGTAACGATTGTTCATAATATTTGCAATCTATTCTTACATATACATTTAAGGGTCTTAATTACTTTTTAAAAAACATTGCAAGTTGTTCACGTGTCCTTCGCGAAGCAGCTCGAGTTGGCTGCACTACAACAGAATCAGCAGAAGAACTAGCCGACCTAGTCACAACCCTATCGTTTTCGTTCAGCCCCTCATTCATACTCTCTTCCGCATCACTATACGTACTCGTGCGCTCATTTTCTTCACTGCTACTATCCTCCTTCCCTTGCATGGAAACAGAATGTGCCGTGGTATCTCCTGAGCTCGCACCCTTCATGATGTGCCGTCTGTTGCAGCGGTATCTCCGACCGCTGCTATCAGTGAGGAAGTACGATCGCGGCTGCGGCGCTGTTGCCTGCACTTGCATATATCGCCGACGCCTACGTTTTCACATGGATTTAATACCGGTAACTCTCGGGGATGCATATGAGTATCATAATATTTTTTTGACTTATCACGTTTTGAAAGAATGTTTTTAAAGTCTTTATGATTGTTACGTTCTGGTTGTAATCTTTCTGTGTGTTACTGGTAAGCGAGTATTTAGTCGTCAATCCATAAGTAATTGTGACGGTGCACTAATTCTATCTCTAGGAGTGGTTCTAAAATGTAATAACCCTAGATAATAATCCGTACCAGTACTTAGTGTTTTTTTAATTATTGTTTTGACTGTTCTCACAGCTCTTTCACTCAGTCCGTTGGACTTTGCGTAATTGGGCGATGATGTTGTTTGTGCGAAACACCAATCTACAGTAAATTTTCTGAATTCCATTATCCATAATTAGTTCCTTTGGAATCCCATGTCTTGCAAACTGATCTTTCATTGCTGCAATAACAGCTCGGGATCCAATATTTATTAAGGCGCTTATCTCGATATAATTTGAAAAATAATCCACTTTAACTAAGAAGTTCTTTCGGTCGCATGAGAATAAGTCAGCGCCAACCTTTCTCCAAGGTAATTCTCCCTTACGTTTCGCGCTGTGCGCTCCGCGCGTCTCAGGTGGTGCAGGTGCGCACTGCCTGCTCCACGTCACGTGACATCCCGATCCAAAACATGACATCACGCGCTCGACGTTAGCAGCGGTCGACTCCCAGATGCCCTTCGTGAACGCGCGATATGATATCATTTCACCTCATAAGTCACGTGGTATGTACACTAAGTGTTTTTTGAAGATCACCCCGTCGACTAGCTGTAATTCTTCTTTATACGGTATGCCCAATGCATTTTTATCTTTTCATTCAAATCATTTTTATATCTGGGCCATCCATGTAGAATATGATATTTTGTAAGTTTGCATTCATGATCCCTCTGTGTGACATCTCTAACCATACTGAGTTTACTATTGCTGAACGGTACGTTTGCTATAAGGAAACAATCCTCCACCTCACATGTCACTCTGTCATGCATGAGTTCCGGTAAGGCTGCACTCGATAGTGCATCGGCTACATACATAAATTTCCCAGGTTTGTATACCACCGTAAACTCAAAGCGTTGCACGCGCAACATCATTCTTTGCAACCGAACCGGCACTGCATCCACACCTTTTTTAAATAAAACCTCCAGAGGCTTGTGGTCTGTTTCTACGACCACATCCTTCTTCCCATACACATACTGATGGTACTTTTCCATTGCAAATACGATCGCCAGCATTTCCTTTTCAATCTGTGCGTATCGCTTTTGGGTATCAGACATCGTGAGGGAAGAAAACTCAACCGGGCGGCCGTCCTGTAATTACGCAGCGCGCAAAGCCGTGGAGCTAGTATCCACTGTGACCGCGACCGGCCGGTCGCTCGAGTACAGCGCCAACACTGGCGCGCTGCGCAACGCCTGCTTCAACTTGTGAATCGCAGACTCATGTACACTGTCCCACACCCATTCATTGCCTTTTTTGAGCAAACTTCTAAGAGGGCTTGCCATTTGCGAATAATTTGGAATAAACTTTGATAGGTAGTTTATCATGGCAAGAAATCGCTCTAAAGATGGCCTATCTTTTGGTTCTGGCATGTCCTTAATTGCTTTTATCTTGTTTGTGTCAATCTGCATACCTTTACTACTAAAAATATGCCCTAGATACGTAACCTGTTGTACACTAAACTCACACTTCTCCCTGTTAAATTTAATTCCTACTTCCCGAGCCCTATCTAACAATTTGAACAATCTATCATCGTGTTCTTCCTTACACATATGTCATCTACAAATGAATCTACCCCATCGAGATCTTCTAATAGCTGCCGTATTTTGCCGTGAAATACCTCACTCGCACAGTTAATTCCGTAAGGTAATCATAGAAATTGATACCTTCCGAATGGAGTTCCAAATCAAAATCAAAGCATTTATTTCAAGTAGGCCAGTTACAGGCACTTTTAAATTCTCGAAACAAAGATGAAAATTAAATGTAGCTACAGTCCCAGTCACAAGACATAAAAACTGTGAAAGTCTAAGAAAGATCTCTATGGAGAAGAACGGGAAAGAAACTCTATGGACACTCTTTTAAATCAAAATATTGTTACAAAATCTTGGTTACATCATTCGTCTTGAGATGGTATATTATGTCAGAACAATGTAGCAAGATGTGAACGTTAAAAGTGTCATAGTAAAAACAAAAAATACAATTCAAAAATAAACATTCAAATAAGCCATGGCAACTAAGAGATGATCAGTCACAACTGACAGCGCCCGTTCACGAACATGACGCATGGATCAGCACCATTCAACTCAACCATTTTGAAGGGAACTAAATGATCCGACACACGTGCCACCATCAGCGAGATATTAGAGTGAGCATGACATACTCTCAACCGCCAGGGCACATTCAAGTCAAGAAAAGACGTAGGATTTCAGTGAATGATAGGTTTCTAGTACATAGTACTCACACAATATGGGCTATGCGATTATAAAATACTAGAGATTGATTCTATACAATGCAAAGATAGTTGTACAATCTTCAGCAGCTCCAACAATACCATTTAATGCTATCAAATTATGCGCGCTGTCCTTGTGGAGCAGGACCAGCATTGAGCCACGCATTTTTATCAGCGATATAATCGCCCAACTTGTAATAAGCTTGCATACATAGTGTGCGTTTGATGCATGTTTTAAATTTCGTATCATTCAGTTCAAGAATACTTTGTGGAATTTAAGTATAGCATCTCAGTGCCGCGTTGACGACTGAGACGTGCGGACGTCTTACTCATTCTTTCGCGTTACAATTTAATAAAAGTACCCTCATGTTACTCAATCATTTAGATTATGGATAGATTTGGAAGATCTTTAAGTATGGAGTCGAATACACCTGTTGAAAGTATTATAAATGAAGAGGTGGTGGAGATTACGAGTGAAAAAACAATTATTGAGAGAAGTACGATGGATGTTGACAATGAAAATCAGAGAAATGTTGAGAAAAGGGTGAGAGAAGATAGTGAAGAAATTATCGTAGAGGATGATGGTTTTACCACCGTTACCAGAAAGGCGAAAAGACGATTGCACAGTAAGTCACAAAATAACAATAGTAACGATAATGTGGGTAGTTGTGAAAATAATACACAGCAAGAAAAATATTTTGAGGTATGTCTTACATCTAAGACGGTACTTCCAAAAATGGTTGGTATAGCCAAACTACTGAAGTCTCAAAATATAAACGACATACTTAAAATCAAATATAAAAGTCCTTATAAAATGTTCATTATACTGAAAATATATTGAAGATACAAATAAAATACTTAACTGCCAGAAGTTTATAGAATTAGAATTTAGATGTCAAAGAACTGACCAATTAAGTATTATTTATAGCATTGTCAGAAATATTGACTTGGAAATTGAGGAGAACGAACTTGCGGAATTATTTCAAAGTGAAGCAGATATCTGCTCGGTTAAAAGATTGAAAAGATTAACTGAGGATGGACAGTGGATCAATAGTGAAGTTATTCGCATCGCTTTTAAGGGAGCAACATTACCTTCACATATATATGGATATGGATGTCGTTTTAAGGTGGAATCATATATGTTTCCTGTTACCCAATGTTCAGGGTGTTGGAAATATGGCCACATGAAACGTTTTTGTCCTACTCAGAAAATAATGTGCCCTAAATGTGGCAAAGAACATGACAATTGCGAAACTGAAGAGTTTTCATGTATCAATTGCAAAGGCCCGCACATGGCATTAAATAAAATTTGTCCAGTATATCTCAAAGAGAAAATGATTAGGGAAATAATGAGTAAGGACAATTGTTCGTACAAGACAGCGCTAGATTCCTATTTGAAACAATTAAAAAAAAGTAAGGAAGTTACTCCTGTCGACGTCGAAGTAGGGCAAGTACTACCTCCTTCTACCTCTTCTTCAAAGACTAGAAGCTACAGGGATTCTTTCACACCCCTAGAACCATCTATTAATCTAGTAAATTCCCGCATGGATTCAAGTATTTCGCAAGAAGAAGTCAGTGAAAGCGAAGAAGAAGGTAACGAAAATAGAACTTCATCCAAATCAATTAAGAAGAAAAAGAAAAATCAGAATGAGAAGAAAAAAGAACAATCAAAGGGCAATACAAAGCAATCTGTAGAGGAAGGTCAGAAAGAGAAAAGTCAACCGGAAATAGTAGCAGAAAGTCCCCATAGAAACGAAAACATATCTAAATTGAAGAAATGTTTTAACAAGGTTAAAGATATATGGTTGGCAGATTGTTCGTCAGAACAAAAGGTGAAGAATAGCATAAGATTATTACTAGAAGAATTTATGATGTGTGTTGTGTCGTACCCTAAAGATTGGGATATTGTAAGTAAACTTCGTGGATTATTCATAGATGGATAATGTTGAAATTACTACTAAAATAAACATATACCAGTGGAACGCTCAAAGTCTGAAGCCAAAATTAATTGATTTAGATTTATTACTAAATAGAGGAAATATTCATGTAGCCATTTTAAGCGAAACATGGCTGGATGCAGATAGCCGCATAAATATAAGTGGGTATAATGTTTATAGAAAGGACAGGTATGACTCATACGGCGGAGTATCGATTATTTCACACAAATCGTTAAAAACCTTCATTGTTCCCCTAAGTGTGACTAATTCAGGTATAGAAATAATACATATTAAAATTCTTAATTGTAAATTAATCCATAATACTTTCAGTCAAAAAAGTATCGGGAATGGATGATTTGTTTAAGGTTCCAAATTCAAATTTTTGTTTTTTTTGTAGTTGTTAGATTGGCACAACTGTTTTCCATTTTGGCGCGGAGTTTGAGTTGCATCTGTTATTTATATTAAATACAGTGCTGGTTTTAGTAATATCATATATAGTGTGTATTGCGAATTTCATAATGGACAAAAATATCGAACAAAGAGTTTGTCTTAAATTTTGCATCGCCAATGGAATTTCGTGTTCGGAGTCACTGAAAATGTTACAGAAGGCTTACGGTGAATCGACTTTATCAAAAACTCGTGCTTATGAGTGGTTCAAAGCGTTCAAAAGCGGTCGAGATGTGATGGAAGATTTGCCTCGCTCTGGTAGGCCGTCAACGTCTGCAACTGAAGTTAACATCGCAAAAGTGAATAAAATAGTGACTGAAAATCCCCATTCAACTCTGAGAGAGATAGCCGCCGAACTTTATGTATCTCACGAGTCGATCCGTACCATTTTAACTAATCATTTGGGTATGAAACATGTTGCTGCTCGGCTAGTCCCAAAAGATCTGAATTTTCTCCAAAAACTCAATCGCATGAAAGTCGCTGAGGACATGCTAGAACGAGTCAGTTCGGACCCAACATTCATGAAACGCATTGTTACTAGTGACGAGACGTGGGTTTACGAGTTTGACATGCAAACTAGTCAACAAGCTTCGGAGTGGCGCCTTCCAACTGAACCGAAACCGAAAAAACCACGCCAAAGTCGATCAAAAGTCAAAGTCATGTTGACTGTTTTCTTTGACTATCGCGGTGTTGTGCACTCTGAATTCTTACCGGAAGGTCTAACGGTAAATAAAGAATATTATTTGAGCGTTATGCGGCGTTTAAGAGAGCAAATTCGACGAAAAAGGCCAGATTTGTGGAAAGAAAATTCTTGGACGACGCACCACGACAATGCGCCTTCGCACAAGGCTATCATTGTGAACGAATTTTTGACCAAACACTCAACAAATACCATCCAACAACCACCATATTCACCAGATATGGCTCCTGCTGACTTTTTTCTTTTTCCTAAACTCAAATTACCACTTCGTGGCACCCGTTTTCAATCGATAGAAGACATAAAGGAGAATTCGCGGCGAGAACTGAACTCAATTCCGGAAGCAGCGTTTAAAAAATGTTTTGATGAATGGATTATTCGTTGGCGCAAGTGTATCGTTTCTAAAGGAGCATACTTTGGAGGTGATAAAATAAATTTGGATGAATAACAGACATTTTGTGTATTATTGATCTTTTCCCGGTACTTTCTTGACAGAGTAGTATAATTTCGGTATACTGTCCGTCCTCTGTGAGAACCTCTCAATTCGATTGGGAACATATTTTTTCAAGATTTCCAAAAAATACTATTATTGCTGGCGATTTTAATGGCCATCACGCCTGCTGGTCCAGTAAAAATGATTCTAGGGGTACACAGCTGTTCGAAGCTGCAATTGAAAACAATTATATCTCATTAAATAATGGTGATCCCACTAGGATGAAGCTCGTGAATGGTTTTTTACAAAAAACCTCCCCTGATGTTTCGTTCTGTACCACAGACATAGCTATTAATGGTTCTTGGAGTGTTAGTAGTGAATGCCTGGGTAGTGACCATTTAATCATAAAAATGTGTTTTAAATATCCCGACGCACCTAATATTACCTTAAAGCGAAATTTAAAAAAAGCAGATTGGGCTAGTTATCGCCAAATTATTTCTAAGTATTTTGTAGAGGTTCCGCCACCATCAGAAAACGTACAATGTATGTATGACTATTTTACAGTCCAAATTAATAAAGCTGCTGATAAAACGATCCCATTCATAAAATTATGTAATAATCCAATTCGTAAATTTACACCAAAACCATATTGGAACCAAAAACTTTCACAAGTGGTAGCCGAGAGACGTTTAGCTTTAACAAACTTTAGAAAAAACCCTATACCTCAAAATCTAGATTTACTCACCATTAAAATTTATGAAAGTCAAAAGATTATAAGGCAAGCTAGGTCTAAGTCTTTCTATAATTTTTGTGACAGTATTGATGAGACTACAACTTCAGCAACTATGTGGAGAAAAATGCGTTGGATGAAGGGATTCGGACAGACTAGATCTTACTCATCGGATGAAAAAAAAGAAGAACTACTAAGTTCATTGGCCCCAGACTTTGTGATGACTCCAACACCTGTGTTTGATAATAATGAGTCTCCTCTAAATTGTGATTTTTTGAAACAGGAGTTGGAATCATGCTTTAAAGCTAAGGATACATCTCCCGGTATCGATAATATTACTTATTCAATGATTTTTAATTTGCCTATTATTGCAAAAAAATATTTACTTGAATTATATAATTTAATTTTTAAAACATCGACGGTTCCCTTTCAATGGCGAGATATTTATGTAATACCGATTCCTAAAACTAGCAGCGGTTCCGATGGTAAGCTTCGTCCTATCGCATTGATATCTTGTATATGCAAAATATTTCACTCCATGATTCTGAAGCGGTTAGAATGGTTTATAGAATATAATAAAATACTATCTCCTAGTACAACTGGTTTTAGAAGAGATCACTCATGTCAAGATAGTCTGGCACGCCTAGTTACTAAAATACAAAATGGCTTTACTGAAAATACCCCAACCGTAGCTGCTTTTTTGGATGTGGAAGGAGCTTATAATAACGTTCTTATTGACCGGGTAGTACATATTCTAAATGATTTGAAAGTTGGGAAATATATTTGTTCTTATATTTGGGAATTTTTAAAAGAAAGACATCTCACTATAAAAGCTGACGAAAGCAATAGACAATATGTAAGGTGGACTGGTAAGGGAATTGCACAGGGTGATCCTTTATCCCCCCTTCTCTTTAACATAATTACGGCCAATATCTGTCAAAATATTAATAACGTTTGTGTCAGTCAATATGCTGATGATTTTGTTTTATATTGTAATACAACTAAAATACAAGACAGCGTTGATAAATTGCAGCAAGCTATAGATTTTTTTGTAGCATCAATAGAAGTTTTAGGTTTAGAACTATCAAACAATAAATCCAAATTATGTATATTTACCAGAGGTCGCAGAAGACTGTCAGCTGACATTAAAGTAAACAATAGTACTTTAGAAGCTGTTGACTATATTAAATATTTATGAATGTGGCTGGACAAGTGCTTAAGATGGGGGAAGCATATTAACGAAGTGTATGAGAGTTCACAAAAAAAAATTCAGCTACTGAAAGTTCTGGCGGGATCGTCATGGGGTGTTCACCCTATATTTATGCGTAGACTTTATATGGCCCTTATTAGGAGCAGAATTGATTACGGATGTTTTTTGTACGATAACTCTGCAATTAGTCACACTTATAAATTGGAAAAATTACAGAACCTAGCTTTAAGAATAATCGGCGGTTTTATTAAGTCGACTCCGATACACGTAATGGAGAGTGAATTGAGTATACCTCCTTTACAAATTAGAAGACAATTCCTTTCGCTAAAATTTTGTTTAAAGCTACAATCCAGGACGAATGATATTTCTACGAGTTTGATTACAGATCTTAGTAGTATGATGGAAAATAGGTACTGGAATAGGAAGAGGAAACCTCTACTCGTTACTTCACAAAGTATGATAGCAGCTGACGAGATTTCGTCTTCGGATCCAGTTTTAATGTTTACTTTAGAGACATGGGTGTCTAACATAGATATTAAGGATGTTATTAAATGTAAGCTAGTTAGTGTCACTGCTCCAAAATCACATTATGATATTTATTCGTTAAAGTATAATACCCTGGATGAATTACGGGAAAGATACTCTAGCTGGCATGTCATTTACACAGATGGGTCCAAAACATCAGACGGAGTCGGAGCAGCTTTTTGCGATTTAGCAAATAAATATCATAAAACTTATAATATGAATAATCATAGTTCTATCATGACTGCCGAACTATTTGCCATTTCTGAGGCCTTGAAATATGTGCTAAAACTAAATGTGTTGAAAGTAGTTATATGTACCGATAGTAAGAGCGCTTTACAGCATATTTCTAAATGTGTTCATAAGGGGTCAAAGGGCTTAGCTATAGCATACAGAATCTTGGAACAAATTCAGTTTTTTAACCAAACAAATAAAAATGTAGTTATTCAGTGGGTGCCATCCCATGTTGGACTTCCAGGTAATGAGGAGGCTGACCGACTAGCCAAATATGCCATTCTATCAGGAACAAAAACACGGGATATATTACCAAGCTATTCGGAAATCTTGAGTAAATATAGAAAAATAAATAATCTATCTTGGAAAGAACACTTTAATGAAAGATCAAAATCGAAAGGAATATGGTATAAAAGTATACAATGTGAGCCTTCTCATATACCTTGGTTCACCGGGTCGAAACTGAATCGAAGCCAAATTGTTGCTGCACATCGATTGCGGTCAGGACATATTCCACTAAACAACTTTGCTTATCTTATGCGAAAGTCTGATTCCCCAAACTGTGAAGTCTGTGGTAAGATAGAGGATGCACAGCATGTGTTGGTGGAATGTGTCCGATATACTAATAAGAGAAACGCAGTTATCAATGCGATGAAATTGTCAGTAATGGATGTTGGAGTGTTCCATGGTATTTTAGCTAAGCCTACCTCTGAAGCAGCAAAAGTTTTATATACCTTTTTATTAGATAAAAAACTAGATTAAGTTCATGCGGTTTGGGGTTTTTTATAAGCTAAATTAGTATAGGAAGTAAGTTAATCATTGTAAAAGTACGATGGGATTGACATCGTCGCAATTGTGAACAAAAATCCCTTAAATAAAGAAGATTAAAAAAAAAAAAAAAAAGTATAGCATCTCAAACAATCATAAAATCTTAATCATTTCATAGGGAGAAAGATGAGTCTACTTTACCGAGTCTGAAGCCTGGCTAAACTAGTCCCTATTTCTAGTACTGTAATTATGTCTGTCACCTTTTTTACCAAAAAGATGAAGATTTTTCTGACGTACATTATGTTTTCGTAGATGTACTGACAATGTACCGTCATGATGCCAATATCCTTATATATATATGCCAGTTCCCTTAGAGAATCGCGCCTATGTAGATTATATATGACTCTGATAGCTCTTTTTTGCAGAATAAATATAGACTCAATATCTGCAGCCCGTCCCCATAGCAAAATGCCATAAGACATTATACTATGAAAGTAACTAAAATAGACCAGTCTAGCAGTATCTACATCACCAAATTGACGACTTTTTCTAATAGCATATGCTGCTGAACTTAGCCGCGCCGCAAGAGATGTTAAATGAGAACACCATTGTTGCCTTGAATCAAGCGTAATCGCCCAGGAAAACCGTTTTATCTACGAATTCAAGTTTCTCTTTATTCAATATTATTTCACAATCACTACTTTTAACATTGGGTAAAGCAAATCTTATGCATTTGTTTTTTTTTCAGTTAATACTAAATTGTTTGCTGTGAACCAATTATGGACCTGAAGTAGGGCATTATTCACGTCATCTAGATTTTGGGCCCGTATTTATCTTAAAAATTATCGACATATATACCCTTCGGAAACGGCGAACCTGTTGACTAATGGCCATATCAATGAAGAACATCTTCATAAATTCATTTTGAGAAGCGGTCATATCAGAATTTTCGGCAATATGTTTAGTGCTTTTAGCTTTCAAAATGGATGTGAGAACTTTATAGACTGTCGGAAGACACTTTATTGGTCTCAATTAACTCAATTTGTTTCCTTCTTGTGAAGAAATTATCTGTGGCTAATCCTACAATCTGTTTATTCTAACGAAGGAACAAACCTGCCTTTAATTTGTCATTCAAAGACAGGAAACAGAATACGGAATACTATGAAAGGTAAAATTTTCCTTTAATTTCAAAGAAGTTGAACAAGAAAACAAGTTGCGGGGAGTTTTCCTGGCATTTATTTTATTATACAATTACTGGCGGTGCGTTGATAAGCGGCGCGTTAATATTCAGGGCAGCAGCGCCGCACCGTGTGCCCACCGTGGCACCGCCTGGCAGCCGCGCTGAGCCGCGTCGAATGCCCACCGCCTGACAGTTGCGTCCGTGCTCGTGAGTCTACCGCCTAAGGCCCTGTCCACGGTCTTGGGTCGATCATGCATGGTCCCACGGGCAGGTCATTTGCTTGGTCCCTTCGCGTGAGTGCCATAGTGTTATATGTAGCGCACCTCTAAGAAATTTATTGTGTTATTTGTGTCGTGTCATTTGAGCATTTAGCTCGAGACCCAGCGGTAAGGCCGCACCGCGCCGCGCCGAGACCACTTGCCCACCGCCTTAGGTTCCGCCGCGAGTTTGAAAGTGTGTTTTTATAGCAACTCGCGTTGAATAATGTATGCAGTGAGAGTGTATGAAACAAATATTTACTTCTATTTTAACATGATTTTTGGTGTCAACAGAAGAAAATACACACATCAAAAATGTCTAGGGATCAAGCATTTTTATGCGGATTTCTTGAGATTGAGATGTGGCTTTGTAATAAATTTATGATTTTATAAATTTATATGGATCCTTTTTGGTGCATTTCATAATTTGAATCAGGAACTCTCAATCAAATTCGAGTAAAAGATGAAAATAAGCTGTCAATATTTTCCCTATAAAAACATACAACGCATTGAAGACATTATTAGTGCTACTGTTTCCCTACTACTGATTAAAACCAACGTTATTATGGAGCGGCGACGTCATTTAAGCAGGGAAGAAATGCTCAGAGCCGTGGGAATGATAGAAGCTGGTTCCCGGCAACGTACTGTAGCTTTAGCTCTGAATACAAGTCAGAGTGTTATCAGTCGACTTTGGACACGTTACCGAAGCACTGGTACCGTGGCTGAGCGCCATGGAGGACGGTATCGCTGCACCACACGGAGACAAGACCGATACATTCAAATCTTAACTCGAAGAGCTCCAACAATAACCGCCATGATGTTAGCCGTGAGGCTTCATCACTCTTCAGGGAACTTAATTAGCGACCAAACAGTCAGAAACCGCTTGCATGAAGTGAACCTTCATTCCCGAAGACCGCTACGGGTACCACCTATAGCAATGCACAATCGTAGGATTCGATATCAATGGGCTCTTGAACACAGAAATTGGGCAGAAGAACAATGGCGTTTCGTGTGCTTTTCTGATGAGTCTCGTTTTGGTATGAGACCGGATACAAGACGTATACGACACTGGAGAACCCCTGGACGCCAACAGCGATTAAAATCCTGCCAGGAAGTCCATCCTTATAGTGGTGGAACCATCATGGTATGGGCGGGTATTTGGATCGGCGGAAGAACTGAGTTGATTTGGATCAGAGGCAACCTCAACGCTCAAATTTATGCTGAGACGATTGTATCAGACGTCATCGTTCCTCTACAAGTGCAAATCGGTCCCTTATTTCAGTTAATGCATGATAATGCACGACCGCACACCGCAAGAGTTGTAAGACAGACTCTCGCCGCAGCTAACATCAATGTCCTGCCCTGGCCTGCTCAGTCGCCAGACTTGAACCCGATTGAGCATGCATGGGATATGCTACAGAGAAGAGCTCTGCCGAATATGGAGGGTATCCAGTCGCAAGAAGACCTTTTTTTGTTGTTGCAACGAACATGGGCGGCCATTCCACAGCGTGATTTGGATGAACTCATTTTGAGTATGCCAAACCGATGTTCTTGTGTTGTTAGTGTTCGCGGTAGAAACACGGATTATTAATTGTTTAAGTTACCCAATAAAATTTTAAAGAAAACTGTTATTTCAGTCTTTTTTTCGAACTTTAATGTTAGTGGTTCAAATGTCAAAAATCCCTTTATTAGGAAAATGGCAAATTTCTTTATTAATGCAAAGGTGACTTGGTTTATCGTTACTGTGACAAACGAAAACACTTTATTTGATGAATCCTTAAAGAAAATTTTAATTAATATCAATCAGGAGAAAAGTTATTGCAAAAATATATGTTGATCCCTAGATACTTTTGATGTGTGTATATGCATGGAACTAATATGTACAACGTACTACTGCTACAAGAATCTTCGAAGTCATCGATTGACGTTGTCAAATGGACGTTGTTGGTAAATAATCTCCGAAAAATACGATCGATGTAAATAATTGTTTATTTTTGTGAAATGTATTGAAAACGCGTTGGTTCTGATTTTGGCTACAAGCCAAATTATACTTTTACGGCTTCTATAAAAAACATTTGCATAATGTTGTACCACCTCTTTGTCACACTACCAGACTGTGTTGATAACTAAATCGCAGCACAACGCAATCGTTCATCTCAACAAATAATACGTAAGCCAAGTTTCACGACCCCCACTGGGAAAAAGTTATCTATTCATCGCAGAACGCGGTTCTTGTTCAGTTGACTTCAAAGGAGGAAGTCGCCGAATAAATTATAAGAAGAAGTGTCTAAACAGCGAAGCGAGTACGTGTGGTAAATGACGATCAGCTCGCCAGTGAGCGGGGAGCAACGAGCTGTGGGGCGGGGTGACAGACGTCAGCTTGGCAGTGAGCGGGGAGTAGCAAGCAGTGGGGCTGGCTGACAGACGTCAGCTCGGCAGTGAGCGGGGGGGAGCAGCGAGCAGTGGGGCTAGCTGATAGGCGGACAGCTTGTGACAAATTACGGCTATAAAATAATCTATCTGTCGGATTGTCAGGATTTATTTTGCTATATAGGCTCGAGCTTATGTGGGCAGAAGACGGGTTTCGTGCTATGAAAACACACTGGATGCGATACACTATTTTATTTCACATAGGCCTAATGGTACACTGTTCGGGTTGGTCGTTTCCATGGAGATGAACCGGCAAGAAACTCCATGGTTACTCTTTTCAAACAGATACACTGAGTAATCTAACAAACTACTTGACATTACACTTTCACACAATAACACTGGGCACAATGAACCGGGTACAGTTTCAAGACCTCCGCTGCGATCAGACCTAGAATGTCTCGCCGCGAGGTGTTAACATCAGGACTCTGTAAAAGCCGCCATGGTGGGGTAAACTGGTAAGTAGGTCGCGTGATGTCACCAATGGCGCGCTTTCGATCCATTCGCCCTTCCGTACTCATGGCCGGATCCGACATATCTATAAAATAATTTTAAGTTCTGTCTTTCTACTTTCATGATGTAGGTCTTCTTATTCCTTCTTATTGATGATGTTATCAAGTAACTTGGGTCTACTAAGTGATCTTTTAAGTCACCTTAAGAACATCTGCATTTCTGTAGGTATCTAAAAATAAAACAATAAACTCATAGTTTATTTATTTATTTAGTACAGCAAACCATTAACATTAAATTGAATAATCATTTCATTTCATTTCATTTATTTCAGTAACAATTTTTAAATTGTATCTAAATGTTACACTAAATTATAAAAATAAAAGATTTCAATAGAAATCATCAATTACAATAGAAATCTAGAAATTAATATAATAATAACCACACCTAACAAAAGGCCTGACTGACTGACGGACAGACTCTTTAACGTCCAGCCCAAACCCTTGGACCTAGAAAACTGAAACTTTGCACAGAGGTTCTCTTTATAATGTAGACAAGGAATAAGGAAGGGTTTTTCGAAATTCAACCCCTAAGGCAGTTAAATAGGGGATGAAAGTTTGTATGAAAGTCCGTCAGTTATAAAGTTAGGATCTTTAAATTTTTTTTTTAGGCTGACAATTAAAAATTAATTTATACGTGTCTTAGTGTTTTTGATAATTCTACCCCAAAAGGGTTAAAAAGGGGGATGAAGTTGTGTAGTCCTTAATTTTCGAAATAAAAATCATAAAATGTATTATCTAGGCGTATGGTTGGAAGCTAAAGCAACGGTGTTGTTAGAATTTCAATCCTTAACGGGGTGAAAAGGGGGGTGAAATTTTGTTTTTAATTAAAGTTCTTAATTTTTTTTTAAGTTAAAATCATCAATATTTCGGCTTATGGTTGGAAACTAACACAACGTACATTGTTGTTGTTTTATTTTTCATTTCAACCCACAAGGGGGTGAAAGGGGATGAAGTTTTGTGTTGAAGTTGTTCATTCGCTAAATTTTGTATTCAAATCTTCCTAAATATTCATAAGAAGAAACTGACTGACTGACTAACTGACTGACTGACACAGCAACGCACATCCCAAACCGCTGGGTCTACAGACTCCAAATTTGGCAAGTAGGTTCCATAAGTAGTCTAGGGGTGCACTATGAAAGGATTATTCAAAATTCACCCCCCGAGGGAGTGAAACAGAGTAGTTAGTAAGACTATTTTATTAGAACCTTCACAGGAGTACTTCTATTGATAAATGAGTAGAAACGGGTTTCAGGTTTTTTCAGAATTCAACCCCTAAGCGGGGGAAATGGGGTGACAAAGTCTGAAAATCAAAATGGTTATTGTTTGTATGGTGTATCAGGTCGGATCATCGGGTGTATTAGAAAAACAACGATTTTATGATTTAATGTGGTGGACCTGAAATATTATCATCCTCTGTTTGGGGTGCGATAGGGTTGAAATGTCTAAAAATCAATATGGGTTGTAACGTTGTAGAAACTCAGGAAAGTTTCTACCGTTACTTTGTGAACATAACCTATTCAACACTTTAATTAAGTTAAATGTCAAGCAAACGCCACAGAGTATACATACTTATTAGGCCGTTCAGTTACTAAACGACTAAAATTAGCTGTTTTACCAGTGTTGTGCGCGCGTTACGTGTATCCGATCGAGTGAGTGTAGACTTGTCTATGCGTAAACACGCCAGTATAAATGTCACGGACTCGCGATGACGAATCCTTTTTGGAAAAATATTCTGCTCCCAAAGATTAGACGCGTTTTTTTTATCGGAAATTAAATCTCAAGAAAGTATTCGTGTTGTAGAATATTCGGGCTTGAAGCAGGCAGCTTTAATTTTTATTAGTAACCTAACTCTTTTCGTATTCTGTGTCGGCGTAACCCCATAATGGGTAAGTGTTGAACAGCAATTCACAGCAATTCACGTTTTCATATTTTGTGTATCACTAGCTACGTGGTCCCAAGATGTGAGCCTCTCTCTATCACCCTTTTTGCTATGCACATTAAAATGCTTAAATCTTGTAGCCTTCAGCCGAGTGTATTTGACATTGTTGCAATGACACTCAAAATGTGCAAATCATGTCGTGCTTACCACCACCATCATGTAAACTCCATACTGATTGTGACTACCACACATCACCTTCATTGGCGCACGGGCATTTCTCGCTTTGCTTATGCCTTGGTGTCACAATCAGCGGGGATGACTGCTAGCCATTCCGTGACACGCTGGACGTTATTTTCCAGGGTCCAAGTTACCGGCAGACATCCAAGTTACCGGCTGACGTCCTAGTTACCGGCTGACATCCATGTTACCGGCTGTCATCCAAGATACCGGCTGCCATCAGAAGCATCGGCTGGCAACCATATTACCGGAATCCGGTTAACCGCGGGCTCCGCAGCGGGTACCTTTTTACCTGCGTGGCCGCGACGAGATTCTACGGGTCGGCGCGATCATCTGGCGTCCGTCACCCTACCTGGCGTCTGCAGCGTGGCACACCGCTACGGTCATCGTCACGCCGGGCTGAGCCAGGAGAGTACCGTGCAAACCCCCGGGCGGGCTTGGAGAAACTTGTAACGATAAACCAACCCCCGTTTATTTTATCAATATATTTTTCTGTTGACCTGGGCCCGTGGTTTCCTTTATTTACCCCCCACGGACACCCTTTCCGTCACAGGGTGCCAATTTCGAGATTATCAGGGGTGCTGATTACGAATATGGCATTTATTTTGAGATCCAGAAGATGACAGATTAGACTTCTATACGGGTTATGGTTGATTTATTGTGATAATGATAATGATGATCATGATTGTGACTACGATGATGATGATTGTGATAATGATGATGATGATTGTAATAATGATTGTTCAATGTTACCTTTGGACATTGACTCAGCACTCGGCCTGGCTGACGCGCGGCCCAGTTTAAAGAATGATTTGGTTGCATCTTACACGCATAGGACACATAGACTTTGTATAATAGTGTGTGTTAAGAAATAAGTAGTATATAAGCAGAACATTTTGTAAATAAATCAGATTTGAATTTTATATTCTTGTCTCATTACCCCTCACTGTGGCCAAGACACCTTTAGCCATCTCTGATCAGTCTCGTGAGTCTGCGGGACTGGCAGTGAGTGTACCCTTCCCGAACCTGGTATTCCTGTCTACTATCCGTCTGTAACCTTAGGTCGCATGGTGCAGGCATCCTGAACTTATTTATATATTTATTTATCACACTAGGTATATGGTAGGTTAGGGCTGTAGGGCTTATAGGGCTTAGGGTCGTAGGGACTGTTAGGCTTGTAGGTCTTCGCAGGTTCCTTTAAATTATCATATATTTTCATGTACCGTCACACCCTTGACGGTATTGCGGCCTTACGTGTGATTACGATGTTAATGATTGTGATTACAATGATAATGATTGTGATAGTTTCATAGGACAGCAGCTTTTAGAGGTAGTTTTCGATACGCTGCATCTAAAGTGTGGAATAACATTCCCCCACCATTACGGGTACTGGGCACTATACACACATTCCGAACACGATTGCGGCAGTATTTGTTAGAAGCACAGTAGAAATTGGATATGGTCATAATCAATGTTTCAATCATATAAACGCTTAGCAATTTGCAGCACTTGCGTACGTCTGGACCGTGTACGTACCTACTTACGCATACTCGCGAACTTTTGCGACACTGTTCACGAGCCATATCTTCTTTCAAATACTGAACCTGACACGCACTGAGAGCCACAGCAGCTTAATACAGCGAATACCACAGCTACTCCGCTCGTTCCACGGCCAATATTTCATTTATGTAGTTGTTTTATGTTAAAACTAAAACACTGTATACTTAATTTATTTTCTTTTAAAAATATTTGTATGCTGTCTTGGCTTAAATCTCTGTATTTATTTATTGTTACCAGTGTTGCGTTCGAACACAAAATCTTATACTTACACATACTACATTACATACTTATTACTTACAGTTTTCTTTATCCGAACTCGTAAATACACATTAAATTAGTTTACTCGTTATCTATTTATTCGTAACCATTTATTTATCTAATATGTTTGAAACTGTTTTCCGTCACTTCCCCCTCAAGGTTCATTGGAAGACCAGCGTCAGACAGCATCACTTGTCTGGCATGAATGCTGAAATGGACCTTTTTGGCGCAGCCGTGAGGCACACAGCTCATATTATGTTTTCCTCCTTATTTTGTATCTTTTAATTATATTATTGTGTGTGTGTTTTATTAACTGACGTCAAATAAACATTATTTCTTTCTTTCTTTGATAACGGTGATGGTGAATGTGATAATGATAATGATGATTGTGATAATGATGATAATGATTGTTATGACGATGATTGTGGTTACGATGATAATGATTGGTATTACGATGATAATGATTGTGATAACGATGATTGTGATTGTGATAACGATGATTGTGATAGTGATTGTGATAGTGATTGTGATAGTGATTGTGATAGTGATTGTGATAATGATTGTGATAGTGATTGTGATAGTGATTGTGATAGTGATTGTGATAATGATTGTGATAGTGATTGTGATAGTGATTGTGATAGTGATTGTGATAGTGATTGTGATAGTGATTGTGATAGTGATAGTGATTGTGATAGTGATTGTGATAGTGATTGTGATAGTGATTGTGATAGTGATTGTGATAGTGATTGTGATAGTGATTGTGATAGTGATTGTGATAGTGATTGTGATAGTGATTGTGATAGTGATTGTGATAGTGATTGTGATAGTGATTGTGATAGTGATTGTGATAGTGATTGTGATAGTGATTGTGATAGTGATTGTGATAGTGATTGTGATAGTGATTGTGATAGTGATTGTGATAGTGATTGTGATAGTGATTGTGATAGTGATTGTGATAGTGATTGTGATAGTGATTGTGATAGTGATTGTGATAGTGATTGTGATAGTGATTGTGATAGTGATTGTGATAGTGATTGTGATAGTGATTGTGATAGTGATTGTGATAGTGATTGTGATAGTGATTGTGATAGTGATTGTGATAGTGATTGTGATAGTGATTGTGATAGTGATTGTGATAGTGATTGTGATAGTGATTGTGATAGTGATTGTGATAGTGATTGTGATAGTGATTGTGATAGTGATTGTGATAGTGATTGTGATAGTGATTGTGATAGTGATTGTGATAGTGATTGTGATAGTGATTGTGATAGTGATTGTGATAGTGATTGTGATAGTGATTGTGATAGTGATTGTGATAGTGATTGTGATAGTGATTGTGATAGTGATTGTGATAGTGATTGTGATAGTGATTGTGATAGTGATTGTGATAGTGATTGTGATAGTGATTGTGATAGTGATTGTGATAGTGATTGTGATAGTGATTGTGATAGTGATTGTGATAGTGATTGTGATAGTGATTGTGATAGTGATTGTGATAGTGATTGTGATAGTGATTGTGATAGTGATTGTGATAGTGATTGTGATAGTGATTGTGATAGTGATTGTGATAGTGATTGTGATAGTGATTGTGATAGTGATTGTGATAGTGATTGTGATAGTGATTGTGATAGTGATTGTGATAGTGATTGTGATAGTGATTGTGATAGTGATTGTGATAGTGATTGTGATAGTGATTGTGATAGTGATTGTGATAGTGATTGTGATAGTGATTGTGATAGTGATTGTGATAGTGATTGTGATAGTGATTGTGATAGTGATTGTGATAGTGATTGTGATAGTGATTGTGATAGTGATTGTGATAGTGATTGTGATAGTGATTGTGATAGTGATTGTGATAGTGATTGTGATAGTGATTGTGATAGTGATTGTGATAGTGATTGTGATAGTGATTGTGATAGTGATTGTGATAGTGATTGTGATAGTGATTGTGATAGTGATTGTGATAGTGATTGTGATAGTGATTGTGATAGTGATTGTGATAGTGATTGTGATAGTGATTGTGATAGTGAATATGATCCCATGGGACAGCTACCGAACTTCACGCGGGCGAAGCCGCGGGCAACAGCTAGTAAATTAATAAAAAAATAAAACATTTTGCAATTCACCTGCTAAAATTTGTTATATGAAGAATATAAAAACAAATAAAGAGACCACCGTTACAATAGAAGTCAATTGTATAAAATGACAATAAAATGATGTTAGATTATGATGGATGTCAAATAAAGAAATGTAAAAACAAATTAAATAAATTCATCCAGTACAAAATAATAATCAAAAATAACATTTCCAAAATAAAAATTAGTGTCACCACCATCATAATTAATATCAAGAATATGAAATGTCAAATATACAAAGTAAAAACTATAAAAAAAAAAAACATCCATTACAAAATATAAAACAAAAACAATACATAATAATCATATTGCTGAAATAAAAATATTACTAGATTCCCATACAAAATGTCAAAAATAACAATATTGTTACCTATACAAACGTCAAAAAAAAAAGAACAACCTCACTCGGTCTTCTCACAGAACCACAAACATTCTAACATTATCGTCTTCCAAACATCAGCAAACAAGTCCAATCCAGGGTTGGTCTCCACGAGCACGTTGAGCATCGTATGCTTACGCGGTATCTAAGGTATATCGTTCAAATCCGATCAAAGTTTAATCGTTTAATTGTTCAATTAAACGAAACTTCAATGACGTCAATTCTGTTACTATTGTGAAGTCTTTTTAATGTTAACCTCAATAAGTATATTTTACCTCGCTCGTCGCCGTCGGAGCAATGAGAGGTTTTCTTTTTGAGGGATTAAAAAAAAATAGTTTCCAAGAACTCTCTAGATATCGTTGAACTGACTACGTTACTTGATGCCAAAACGCTTGAAAAAAAAAAACATTGAGTCACGTCACATACGCTCGTTCACTGACACTTTCGTTTGCTTATGCTACCGAATATAACCTAGTTTTCTCGCGCTTTGTTAAAATCAGTTTTTTTACGTTCCGTTCCTTGCAGTAACGTACCAAGTTCAGCGCCATCTATCCAGCGACTAGGGAAGAGCTAAAAAGAAAATCCCTCATTAGAAACAAATCATACTGCGTCTGTGAAGTTGCACTAACTAACAAGGTGCTATTACAAGTTTCCTGTCACACACACACACACACATTATATGTGTTTATGATTGAATTTCCATTTCGCAGTTTGTTGAAGAACTTTATAAAACCCATTAGTCGTTAGTTAGTCAGATTAACTAATAGAAACGTTATAGCTCTCTCAAGTAAAACTTTGCGTTGGTTTCCTTTTTCTCCTCAAACAATAACAAAAGAAAAACCATTTCATCGCGACATAAATACTACTACTACTACAACAGCCCATAACGTCCACTGCTGGACATAAGCCTCTCCCATGATGGGAGGAATTTGCGGTAATCTCCACGCTTGGCCGGCGGATTGGAGATCGCAGTGATGAATGACTAACAGAAAACGTTGCTGCCCATTCTCTGGTATACGGAGGCGCAAGGTGTTCTGCCTCAGACATTAGTCGCCTTATACGACACCCGTGAGTGTAATGGGTTGGTTCTATTCTACTCTGCCGGATACCACACGGCTAAAATACCGCAGCAAAAAAAACAGCTTTTAATATAAAAGTGTCATTAGTGCGTGTAATCAGGCGCTCATTTTGTTGACTTTATTCGATTAAACTCCCACTTCTGCAACTAGTACATAGCATAAATCATATAGAAGCCTATAGTGTTCACACAGCTGGGACTAAGGCCTCCATTCTGCGAGTGGGCCGTGACCGTAATAATCTACTACTCGGGCACTGTGCGTGTTGATGGACGTCAAATGTCTTAGAATTATTGGTTCTAGGACATGCCGGATTCTTCGGAAAGTTTTCCTTCACCGGTCATGCAAAACAAATAAAATATTCAAATTATCGCAGAAACACTCACAACACCAACACAATTAAATTGTACTAGCAGTTGCAAAGTAAACTGTACCCGCGGAGTTTGAGACAGAACAAAAAACAATACGCCAGGTGTGCGAACGAGACAAAAACTAGTTGTTTGTGCGACGTAATACAACTGCGACTAACTGACGGACTATTTGCGCGCGCTAGGTTTATTGCGCGTCCGGCATGACGAGCGCTAGATGTTACTGTCCTTTAAACTAGTTGTTTGTGCGACGCAATACAACTGCGACTAACTGACGGACTAGTTGCGCGCGCTAGGTTTATTGCGCGTCCGGCATGACTAGCGCTAGATGTTACTGTCCTTTAAACTAGTTGTTTGTGCGACGCAATACAACTGCGACTAACTGACGGACTAGTTGCGCGCGCTAGGTTTATTGCGCGTCCGGCATGACGAGCGCTAGATGTTACTGTCCTTTAAACTAGTTGTTTGTGCGACGCAATACAACTGCGACTAACTGACGGACTAGTTGCGCGCGCTAGGTTTATTGCGCGTCCGGCATGACGAGCGCTAGATGTTACTGTCCTTTAAACTAGTTGTTTGTGCGACGCAATACAACTGCGACTAACTGACGGACTAGTTGCGCGCGCTAGGTTTATTGCGCGTCCGGCATGACGAGCGCTAGATGTTACTGTCCTTTAAACTAGTTGTTTGTGCGACGCAATACAACTGCGACTAACTGACGGACTAGTTGCGCGCGCTAGGTTTATTGCGCGTCCGGCACGACGCGCGTTATCCTACAGTCAAAACAAGATCGTCTAATATGTAAATTGCCCCAATTCTCGTTATTGTTTTACTATATTAATCTTCCACAAGATTAAAGCAACTCAATATAACTACAGTCTGTTTCAAACTATAAAATTTTCGAGTTTCAGTTCTAAGTATGGGGAATCCCTAAAATTTATTGTTTTTTTTACTATATTTGTGTGAAAATCTTAATGCGGTTCACAGAATACATCTACTTACCAAGTTTCAACAGCATAGTTCTTATAGTTTCTAAAAAAAGTGGCTATGACATACGGACGGACAGACAGACATGACGAATCCATAAGGGTTCCGTTTTTTGCCATTTGGCTACGGAACCCTAAAAAGGGCTTACATATTCCAGCATATTGCAATTTACTATCATTCTATATTAGTTTCATACACAGTTTACGAGATTACTTGAGTAATGGCAGTAATACATTCGTGCGATACTCGCATTCAGAATACATGAAACACTCGGAACAACACAGGCGGTCGTGTCATCTATCTCGTGTCGTGCCGCCCCTTGTCCGCGGCGATGGCGACTTTAATCTGTTCCTGCTCAACACTCAGCACTCCCAGCTGTCTATCTATAAAATATTACTTTAGATATTGATGGTTAGTTTTATTAATTTTTTAAATTAAATTTTAAAAACTCCAGATTTCTTCTAAATATATTGTGTTCTGACTCCATTGAACTATTGTAAGAATGATACATCCTTTCCCTGTAATAATGGTACAACTAATCACAAGAGTGCACCAACACTGCACCTTGTTGAATACAACAATGCATGTGGGTTCTTCTATACTATGTTTGTCATTAATTTTATTCCCTAGATAATGTACTATCACCAAACAATCCCAATATTTGTTCAAACGTCAGTCACAACCAAAAAGGTGGGTGTGAGTCTGTTCATCGGAGTGGCTTCAATGTTTGCGCGCGCCCTCTGGAGGAGTGTTTATTCAGCGTTATGTTGGCCCATTGCCTTTGATAAGGGGCTGTGTCTTTGGCGAGGAGCAAAGTATCCGCGACTGATTAGCTGACGATCTCGGCTAATCGTGTGTACTCCGCGATTGTATGCGTACGTGAGAGTGCTGTCGCGAGTTGGAAGGGTTTATAGCTTGTTGATAAGAGTGTTCTAATATATAAGTGAATGGTTTCTCCTCAATAATGCTAACAGATTACCTCCAAGCAAACAAAACGAGCGTCTTCAATTTAGATAACCTTGCGAGTAACTCACTGTATAGAACAACATTTTCGTGTATTTTTCTTACATTTAATCGTATTTAAAGAGCTTATCGACTGAGTGATGATTGAGACGATAGTTACTCAGAATATGATACAAACAGAAAACATTATTAAATTACTTTGATGTACGTAAAAGTGGTTTTTATTAGATGTTTTTTTTTTTAAACATGTTTATTCTTTGTGCGTCTAATGATGTTAAGAGTAGTGAATGAACGATTGAACGTGTTCTCTGAAAGACGACGGTCGGTCGCGGCGACCTTCAATGGCGAATGAAAGCAAATAGATATTTTGGAAACCTGCAAAACGGCTTTAGAATTGGTTTTTAATAAATTATCCACATTACTACCTTGTCACGCGCCAGAAGACTGTTTTATTTTATTTCAGATGAGGTAGATATATTTCACTGTAGTCTGATGAAGTTCACATGAGTAGCACTGAAGTGCATTGAGAATGTTTACAGATGATTGTTACTTTTAGGTTTTTTTTTTATGTAAGTTATTTTTTTTTTTTGTAAGCGTGTTAGAGGTATGTGTTTCTTGGTGTAACATCGCATTGGCGTCATAGCTGTTCAGGTGTTATTTACATAATATTAAATAAATAAATAAATGTCTACTCGCTTACTGGTAGAACTGACAAGTGACTTGACTCAATCTGACGCAATATTGTCGATAAGCACATATCAAATTCTTTTATTTTATTAAGGGCCTGCGTAGACGACAGACTATCCGTGACGCACTTTTTAGTCTGTGAAAATAGAACCTAAGCAATTAAATGCAGTAACGCATACGTAGAGCAAAAAGTCCGGCGGCCAAAAAATCCGTGTCATTCTGGCAGATCACGCCACGCCACGCCGCACAAAAGTGCGCGAAAAAAATAGAACGTTTGTTCAACGTGCACTAACGCAGACGGCGCACACTTTTAGTATGCAATCTGCACTAGAATAGAATGATCGAAGATGTGCGTTGTGTGCGTTGAGTCCGAGTAAAATCCGCGAGGGACTTTTTGTAGATATGCCATACAGACATTTTGTGCGCCACAGACTCATCTGCACAAAAAGTCTGTCGACTGCGCAGGCCGTAAAGCGGAACAACAATCAGCTACATTCTGTAATATCACAAACAGAAAAACCTAGATGTTAATATGAGTTATTTTAAAGTTTGTTTAAATCGCGTTAAAATTCGTAACACACCATTTTAATGGCATTTAGTCATAAATTACTAAAAAAGGGTTCATTTACGTATTTAAAGATTAACAGAAACACTGAATAAAGTTAACAATTTAAATAACTTTAAACACAAAATAAAAAGTAATCTCCCGTCTCCCCGTGGACTTGCATAAGAAAGGCTCATTACAAGTCGCCATTTTACTTCACTTGCGACATCCCACACTTTAGCCCAACAGCGCGTGATGAAGAACACTCGTAATTATTGTCAACTAAATAAACAGTGCCTGGTGAGGGAGGCGCGGGAGGCGCGTGCGGGACTGCGATTAGCTCTGCTAATTAACGTTATTCAATATTTGTTTGCAGCGAAAAGGTTCATTACCCCCCTCCCTCGCCTCTCTGCAGCCTCCTCCCTCTTTCGGCGTCTCGGCGTCGTCCTAAGCAAATAGAGGAATTACGCGCGCGCCACACAAACAAGCGAACAAACAGATAGACAGGATACAGATGAGGTTTTCTTATCGTCCGCGACGACTAGCGGCGCCGGGAGAGGCTGTTTGAATATCTGCTCGGATTTATGATTAATTGTTCAACAGTGACATTCTAATTATTGTTACTTGCGATACAGATTGCTATGAGTTGCGACGTTATTTTTGAGAAATCCACGAGAAATCACATTCATATAATTATCTCTTTGGGCAAATTTCACCCCAATCGCATCAGCCGATTTTTGCTGCATTCAAGAGCTGTCAGTGGTGATATACTTAGCAATTATGACGCTCCCGGGCTCTCATTGCTCCGTTCTTAGCAAAACTGTAGGTGCCATAAGTAATTATTGTTTCTACTTTTAATTTACTGACAAAATTCCTTTATAAAATACTAGCTGATGCCCGCGGCTTCGCCCGGTTGACAAATTATATACTAAAACCTTCCTGTTGAATCACTCTATCTATTAAAAAACGCATCCGCATCGCAACCCGCATCAAAATCCGTTGCGTAGTTTTAAAGATATAAGCATACATGGGGACAGAAAACGCGGCGGGGGACTTTGTTTTATAATATGTAGTGAAATTTCAGGTACACTCTTGAACTACACAACTCGAGTACTTCCCGAATGAATGGACGAATTATCGAATTCCCGAGAAATGGTTCATGAGATTTATATCTGTATTTGTGTTCAGTTTCTTAGATAAGCAAATGTTTTTTGGATAACATTATGTACTCACAAATATTGCTAAATTTCATAAACTTGGTCTTCTAGGCGTTTATGACATTGATTAATTCAGACGAAATTGACTTCTGGATAAAGGCGTTAACTAAAATGTTAGGTAACGCCTTTATCCAGAAGTCAATAGGCTTGTGTCCTGAAACAATCTAGTCCGTCAGTTAGATTATCAAAAAATATTTGACATGTATTTTTTCTTTTGTTGCGTAAACCAAAATTGACAAAGATACGACGCTTTTAAAATTCTCAATACGTCACGCCGTGCTATAATTTTTAGTGCGTTGTGACGTCACAAGACCCACTCTCAAGTTTTGATGCGTTTTATCTTTGTCAATATTCATTGATTTACAAAAACAAAAAATACGTTTCCATTATTTTCCAATACTCTAACTGACGGACTAAATAGATTTGCAATTTATTGATGGTGTCTTGCCTTTTTTTTAGTTAGGGCAAGACAAGAACATTAAAGTTAAGGAATGATTACCATCTCTTTCACCAATCATTTATCGTCATTTAAACGTCTCTTAACTTTAATCAGAGGTTATAAGACCGGTGCAAGCAGAGCTAGTCTAGTCATAACGTCAGTCAATGCCACACATTATAGTCCTCGGAATCTGCATATCAATACATCATGCAGTTCCGCCACGGACACAACAAATTGGTCAACCGATCGTTTCCGAAGCCCGTTACCTATACACAAGTGAGCTCGACATATCGTAGCGCTCGTAGCTCGTAGCACTTTGCTACGCCGTAGATCATCGCAGAGTTCCTTCACCTTTGTGCACCGTGCATGTTACGCTCACAGTTGCAGGCACAGGAAACTAAGCACGGCACATAAAAACAGTACAATTATTGGAACAAGTCCAAGTCATAAATAGTAATAACAACGGTCGGCGCATGACGTATAAAATACTTTAAAATATACGACTGCAGTTACTATAATTACTTGGGATTTATTTGGACGATCACGAGAACCACCTGTATGGGTCTACCTAATGTCGAAAATCTTCCTTAGCTGAATGTCATGATGTATTCTATCAAACGCCATGCTTTAATCAGTGTAGATGGTGTCGACCCGGGATCTATTACGCATACGCTAAAATATTGGCTACTCATTGGTGCGTTGGTTTTTGTAAATGAATACTTTTGAATAGCGACGTGGACGACAGGCTATTTTTATTTCCAATGTCCAATAGGTACCTACACCATTGAGTGATGATGAGTAGGTCTCCTCCAGGTCCACTCTCCTAGTCCAGGCAGGTGGATACTGTGGACAGACCGCTGACATTCCACATACTTAGCTCAGAGCGTCCTTTGACGCATACACTTTGAGAACATCGAGGCCGCGTGCTTTAAAGACGATACTATTTACCTATATGACATGATTAAGAAGATTAGTATAATGTTTGTGTGTATGTGTAAGTCATTGGAGGAGATAGCAGATCCATCTGGACGGCAAACAGTTTAATAACACTACGTGGATAGAAAGTTGAGCGTGTGGCATTCCTTCGAAATGATTCCCCGAAACTTATCAACTCTTGATATTCATTAAATTGATGTTTTATTATGTATTTTGTTACTACAAAATAAATATATTAAGTAGAATATTTACACGGGTGTTTGAAGTAAATTAATATGAAATTATAAAGTGTGCTGAGACTGGCAACCGAGAAAAAGAAAATCTTACTTTTTTATAAATGTGACTGATAGTTTATAATCTGGATTAATTCAGAGGATTCTTTTGATCCTGGTCGTATGACCTCGTGAGTCGATTACCGAAGTCCAAGCGGGCAAACCCGCGGGCATAAGCTAGTGTTGGCATAAATATAAACACAGACACTTGTTCACGCAATTTATTTTAGCGATAAATCAATTCATTTTCATTAATAATTGAGAATAACTAAATTGTATTTAATAACAAACAGCTTGTAAAGCTTTCAATCAGAGTGTACCCTTATCAATCAGACGCGAGTGATTGATAAGGATTACGACTCCTTGTGTCACATGTTAACATGTAGAATGTATGTTAAAATGTTATGTTTAATAAATATGAATGTTTAATTCTTAGAAATCTTCCTCATTTAATTTTAATTGTTTGTGAATCAATTTAAAATCGATTGTACAGTTAAGAAGATCTAAGAGATCACAGCACAGATAGACACGAAATGAGACTTTGTAATAAAATCTAAGACAGTTTTGGGTTTAAGGTGGCAGTGTTCTCTCCACGACACCGTCTCCACGATAGTCATTTGCCCAAGAGGTTGTCGTATTTATACGATATCCAGCGAGCGCTGAACAAATGCGTATTCGGTTTCACCCACTGTGTTTAATGCTCATATTTGAGCAGGTTTAAAAGCACAGCGGCGGTAAAGCGAACAATGAGCGCACTCAACATCACATGTATTTCAGACAAAATGTACGGATAAAATTACTAAAAGTCTTTTGTCACTTTTCTTTATTTGATTCTGTATAAATCGTTGAAATTGTTAACACCATAAAATATCCAAAAGCTTCGTCGGGTTATCCTGTATTGTGTGCATAAACAGCTAAAACAAGAAGAACTAAAACATTAAAGTTTATAACTAAACTTTAATGTTTTAAATCTTCTTGTTTTTGCTGTTTCCTTCGTGAAATTTTGTGTTTTTCAATTAAAAGTAACTATCTTATGTTCTCAGGCTACCTGTACCCATGGATCACCAATTAATTGTGACTCTTTGTTTTACCTCAACTCACAAGATAGATGCGACTGCAGCGCCCTGCGGGTCGCACCGTCGCAGTGCCTCAGCAGCTTTGCAGCTTACCCCTGACGAAGAGTAATGCGCGGCGCGATAGTTCTGCGAGAGAGCATCGAGCAGGCGGCGCGCGACGCTAAGTACCACCGAGAGACAGGTTGGCGATGAATTGTACAAGATGTGCCACGTGGGACCATTTGTATGCATTAGAAGAAGCTGCACCTCTAAGATCTTTGCACTCCTTACAGCAAGTAAGAAGAAACAACAACAAAGCAAGTTCAAACTAAGAAATACTTTTATGCATTGCGTTTGCGATATGCAATACGGAGAATTGTCAACCAGCGTCAGTTTGATTATAGTAATCGTAAATGTTTTAACATATTGTCTACACTAAGAATAAAATAATATGTATGCGAGTATTGTGCGTGCACGCTGTCAGCAGCCCGCACCGATCGTAAAGAGCGCCATAAAGTGCGTCTGAACAAGCACGCGTCTCTGGGGACCGCACGATGAATGCCAAGATTTAACGTTATTTAAGGACGCTGTTACGTTTTCGATGAACTCAAATTCAGGTTTCTAAAGTCGCACACAGGACCATCACGCGTACGCACACATTGAACCAATCTGAGCGTTGGATTTCTTAATTCACTTATATTATCTTGGTCCTTGATATAATTTTTTTATTTTATTGTAATAGGGAATGTATTTTGCATGCATGTATTTTTTTCTTCACTTAAATCAATAAAATACACTAATATCAACCCAAGAAAAGTATTAAAAGTTAAGTTAAACGATTGCTTGTCGCTCAAAAATAATATTAAACTTCTGCAATTTTCTACGACAGTTCAAACGTCCGTGACCGTCGTGGCCATGTGACGTCATTTACCTCAATCAGCCTTGTTTACATCTAATTTTTGCTTTAATAAAATAATTTTACTAATTGCATGTGCTATATTCAAACATAAATTGCAATAACAATATTATAATAAAATATTCGTCAAACTTTAAGTACTTTTCAAATAAAAATGTTTTTTTTGATATATAGACTTTGACGTCACTACCGGCGTTATCAAGGGACGATCTGTTTTGAGAGTGCGTTCCGTTTCACTAGAAACATACTACATAAAACAATAAATTGTATAATAAGTTATGTTTTAGAAACTTAAACAAGTGATCCACAATGTTCTTATGTACTAATACAAGGCATTTTTAATAAATAAAAAGAGTTTTTTATTTCATGCACATTCCCTTGTGTCCCATTCCATTGTGCAGGGCATGTGTGTGGGAAAACCTTTGAATATGCACTTGGTAGTTCTGTTACTTAGTACCGTCGCGTCGCACAGTATGTTATTTTGCCTTAGTTGCGGACATGCCAGTTTTATGGGTTTTTTTGGAAATTGTTAACCAAACAAAACACCTATTATTACTCCGCCAGCTCTTACTACTATAGTAAGAGAAAATAAGAAAATCGATAAACATCCTTAAAAACCATATTAACACAATATTTTGTATTTGGATTTGGTTTTTACACTAAATGATTTAAGTTATGATAGGAATTCACTAGGAACCATTTTTTTTTAACTTATCTTGCTCACTCATGTGGTTTTTTTTTCTATGACTTAGTAATTCATTTTTTGTCTGGCTCTTAAAGGTCGTGTTTTCTTTAAGAGTTTAATTTTTGATTACTGACTATCGCCACACAAAAAATCGTATGCAACAAACCCCAGAATTCGGAAATTTTGAATTTTAAAATTGTCGGTTGGGGTTGTCAATCAAACCTGTGTGCAACATACAATACTGTTAGGAAGAAATTAAGTCTTACGT
The DNA here is from genome assembly GCA_941918905.2 of Xestia sexstrigata. Classification (NCBI taxonomy): domain Eukaryota; kingdom Metazoa; phylum Arthropoda; class Insecta; order Lepidoptera; family Noctuidae; genus Xestia; species Xestia sexstrigata. The sequence continues at coordinate 674,164 of OW799204.2, forward strand.
AGTATTATGAAGAAATGAGGTTGTACGAAGCATAAGTTACTCACGAGAGACTCTTGTAGGGAATATTGCTCCGATTTATCATTAATCCTATTTTCATAATTCCGAACGTTCATAATAACTATTCTCAAAATACCAAATTTCAATAGTCCGAGTCCGACTTATTGATAATACGAAACATTAAAAATACAAATCCATTTTTTTTTTCTTGGATTTCGGTTTTGTATCCATATTCGTCATACATACATACAAACCGGTTGAAATATTAACTCTCCTCCCGCCCATCCACTTCCAAACCTCACCGCTGACAGCTTGACCTTATCCATCCAAATCCTAACCTTACTTAGAGCTGCTTAACCCCACTCATCCATTTTTGCAACCTTGTCAACAACTGCTTAACCTTACCCATCCAAATTCCGATCTTACCCAACATAATTTGTAAATCACATTCTAATAATAAAAGTATGAACCTCGGGTTTAATTTTTTTATTTCAGTTCGTAAAAGTATCAACTCCTTCCGATTACGTTATACGAGGACGACGGTACTCACCCGCATGCACACTACAATATTTTCTAGTAATTTTATCGTATTTATTTTTTGAGAGCGATACTCCCGTCCTTCCATGAGCGCTTCTGAGCGCGGAATGATGAACCGCGAGTTGAAAATGTATGAAGTAAATGGCAAATGTTTTTATTTTAGCTATAATTGGAAAATAATTGATTTTGATTTTTCGAAAAAATTGCTTAACCGATAAAGGATATACAGCAATTTATTATATTTTTAAGATAAAATATGCTGTTAATTTTCCTAAAATTTTACCTATTCTGACCCTACTTTTTACAATTTTCTGCGATTATTGTGATGGAAAAAACGTATTTGGGCGAAAATTTTATACGACGATATACAATTTTTCAGATGATATATTTAAATTAAGACCATTAAATCTTCACATAAGTGATTGCTTATACATTAAAATGGTACCTGAAAAACACTGTTATTTGTAGAAAAATGTTAAGGCGTCCCTAAGAGTTCTTCCGTATTTACGACATCTCAAGTGTTCCCTACTTTAATCCGAATTTAAGTGAGAAAAATAATTGTTAAATTAATGGATAACAACTAACTAACGTCACGCTAGATGCCATCTATTATTAGCCAATCGCGGCAACATCGTAATATAAAGTTTAAAATCAAGAGTAAAAATAACTTCCTTTGAAATTTATTTATTTTTATTATTACGTTCTTTGTAATTAAATACATACGCTTGTTTTGAGCCTGCACTGGCAAAGAACAAAATACAATTTTATTTACAGTAAAACAGTTATTAAAAGAAAGCAGTTCATAATACTTGGAACAATGCTAAGAGATAGTGGAAGTTCTCGTTTCCTTCGTTGTAACGAAGTAATTGTTCAATAAATACATAACAACGAGTGTCCCCACATGACCCCCTGACCGACACATCGACGTCACACCCGCGCGGCGCACGCTACGCTAGCAAACCTATCTACTTTCAAATTGAACCAATAATTGAATCTTTATAATAAATGGAGGTAATACCTGATAAATTACAGTGAAGCTCTTCAGACGAAAGGTCACACTTATTTTCTGATCTGGCGACTTTAAACCCCTCAATGGGCCGACAACGACCCGATAGGCACCCCAGCGACCCATGCAGTAATTAATCATTCGCCATTAATGCAATAAAAAACTCATTTCAACCCTAAACTGCAAGGGTTTAATTCGAAACAGATGGGAGAAAGGAAGGTCGCGGTCGCAATCCCGGGGGATGCCGGGACGATCCCGGGGCGCGGGATTACCGCAGGAGCGCGTTATTTATGGATCCTTGTAGCGCACATCGACAATATTGTAGTATCAGTGAGTGGTTAACTGAGCATTATTATAAGCACCGACAACAGACGGCTGGATATAGTAGTTTTCCTTTAAGAAACGTTTGATGTTATAATCTTAGAGAATATTTTTCAACAAATTAATATCACAATCCTCTTAGCTCAAGCGTCTACTTGATCGGATTTGATATAAAGTATAATTATTAAATGACAATATTTTAATAGTTTACAGGTTAGAATATAAAATTGGTGGCCACGTTTCAACCGAAAATCGAATCGAAGGAAGTGGGTAGGTATCGAAAAGACCCGCATCGTAACTCTTGCCTGCACCTTGCTCTGGTCTAATCCACGACACACTTAGCTGTGGCACAAAACGAGGGTTGAGTTCACTAGCTCGCGCTGTTAATAAAACAAGACTAAAACACGGCCCCAACGAAGGAACCCTGTAGAGGGCGCGGGGAGTCCACGGCGCGAGGGGGGGTTTAAGTGGAAAATCACTGGAAATGCATCTGTACGCGGTGCAATAGAGATTTTTCCCGCGAATACAGCGGATTAAACCCGCCGAGATATATAGAAGACATTCAAAAGAAATTCACAAACGGACTAAAACAACGATAAAGCCAATCAAATTTAGACCCTATGGTGATAAACATAAGTGCAAAATTGGTATGGTCGCAAGGTGACATGGTAAGAAAAGTATGAAAACAAAGCTTAGATCGGGCTCGAGGGCACTTAAACGCTGCTAGTTCGGCGAGTGAATTATTCGCGATGGCAAATGCTTTGTTCGCTTAATGCCTGCTGCTCGCACCTCCTGCACTTAATAATACACACTGCTGCTTACTGCTGCTATATCTGAGACAAGACGATGCGATGAAGTCACAGGTGCGAGACTATGACCAAGTATATCAACACGTACTGTCATGCTTACAGACTGACGCTGAACTTCAGACTTCTTAAAAACACATTTAATAGTTTAATATGACATACTGTATTTACTATTCTTGACAATCAGGTATGGTTCCAAGCTCGAGCATTGCTAATTGCCCATGGAATGGAGTATTTTGGCTATCATAGTTTAGAGAGTTAGAAATACAACAATCCATTCGATAACTAAAATAACTGCTACACTTGAGCGGAATTGGGCCAAATTTGCTGCATGTCAGAAGATCAACAGGCCGAGCTCACGACCCCCCCCCCCCCCCCCTAGTTGGCAATCGACAACGCGGCGGTAGTGGGAGCTCTGAACTCCCTTAAATAAACAGTGGTCCTTGGCAGGTTCGTTAGCTCGACACTTGGACAAGAACGAGCACTCTAGTACTCAAAAAGAAATACCTTTTAGCATTCATCATTAATTAATGCAACGTATCAAAGCTTGAATAGCCCGGATCTTATTCATTTGAGAGAAACAGTAGTGAAATGATATCCCAAATAGTCATTAGTGAAATAGCGATGGAAAATTAATAGCAATAAATTAATAAAAGCTTAATTAAACACCGTATTGGCAAGAAATCCCAACCACGCACAAAAATTCTACAGTGAAAAGCTCCACAATTCGAAACAATTACTTGATATCGACATACAAAGACTTCGTTCCCCCCCCTCTCCCTGTCTACCCTGCCTCCGATATCTCCATCTGATTCCCCATCAAACTCAGGTATCTCTCCTCTGCAACAATTATAAAACAATTAATTTCTTAATAGTCCCTTGGGAACAAACGTAATCCCCTTTTTTTAAGAGCATTCCACAACGAGGAACAAAGGTACGGAGGTACCGGCCGCCGCCGCCGCCGGCCGCGAATCAATTAATTCTTTGATTACCCGCATTTTTCCAATCTTCCGTCCTTCCCCCGCGGCCGTCGCCTCACTCCGCAGATCTCCTTTTTTACATCACAATGAATATTTTAATCGGCCCATTAAAACGAATGGTAGTAGGTAGGATGGTATCTCAACAAAAACTGGCGCTCGCCGTAACCGATAGTTACCTGGTTACGATCCCTATCTGGCGAGCGCACTATCTGTTACTTTGGACGATGAGGAGAGGACGCGGGAGGGAGGGGTAATGACTTTCTTGTAGTCCCTCGTCTACACGGCCGTGACCGCTTGATTGCAATCATATTCTCCGACTAATTGGCAACGTAAAGACGGAACCCCAGGGACGACCGCGCGTTACTTAGTTATCTAACAAAAAGGTGAAGCGGAACCCTTCACTTATTCCTGTAGTGCTGGCAACGTATCGTGAGGGCGCTGACCCCGGTGACATGATGAGTCCTTTGTTCTGTTGACGTGCGAGATGACGACAACTCCCTGTTACTCACTGTCTCCAGGCGTACTCACTACTTACTACATATTTTTCGGGATCAAAGTCATGTCAAAGCTCGGACAATTAGACACATTATTTTGGAAAATATTGTCTTGTAATACAAATACTGGCTTATAATATGTCTTTTATGGACTATAATTACTGACCAGACTGCAGTGAAAGCTTCTTAAAAAACAATAAATAAAAATAATAGTTTTTCATTGCTACAGCTAATACCTACACATAAGTAGTTCTTTTTAGGGTTCCGTACCTCAAAAGGTAAAAAAAGGAACCCTTGTAAGACCACACTCTTGTCCGTCTGTCTGTCCGTGTGTCACCTCCGTTTTTCTCAGGAACGGGTGGAACTAGGAAGTTGAAATTTATACCAGATACTGAGATATACTCTATTAGGTGTATAAAAATAAAGGTCCTGAGCCAACACAATAAAAAGATATGGGCAATTTTTTTAATAATAAACAAGTTGATAACTTATTTAGTACTTTGGCTTGTTATTTTAATACACACTATAAGATAAGATAAGATTTCTTTATTTGTTTAAACATTGTATAAATACAAGAGCATGCAAGATGTTACATTATTTTAGTCCAGACATGTGACGTGACGTCGTGTGTGTGTGTGTGTGTGTCGTAGTGTCTCGTGTCGTGTGTGTGTTTGTGGGTGTGTGTCATGTGTGTCATGTGTTTGTTTCATTTCCCATATATCGAAAACCATGCCTGATGTTAGAAAGCAGCGCAAAGTTCCTACCCACTGCATGGATGTACTGTTCATCTTTTTAGTGTAGGTCATTGCCCCAGTCATGACCGCGGCACGTGACTACCTGCCACGCGTAGATTGCTCCGCACATAGAGTAGTCATATCACCAGCTATGCAGTGAGCAATGCGTACAAACAGTATATGAATGATACGAGCACGGAATAATGTACACGAGGAGTACGAATATGACCAGCTAACTATGTGAGACGCGCGGAATTTATAGTTGTCATGTAGAAATATGAATAAATCATTTCACGGAAAGTGCTTTCTGTGGAGACACAAGACTGCTACGATCACAATAGTATGTAGCTACGCATAAAAAAAAAAATATGACCTCTACAACGATCGTCTAAGAAGTTATTATCATTATGCAAAGACTGATGCTATCTTACTAAGACCATTTATTCGAACATCAGCAGATGCTTATTACAACGTTAGCTAGATGTAAGCAAACAAATAGAACTACTTATTACAACGTTAGCTAGATGTAAGCAAACAAATAGAACTACTTATTACAACGTTAGCTAGATGTAAGCAAACAAATAGAACTACTTATTACAACGTTAGCTAGATGTAAGCAAACAAATAGAACTACTTATTACAACGTTAGCTAGATGTAAGCAAACAAATAGAACTACTTATTACAACGTTAGCTAGATGTAAGCAAACAAATAGAACTACTTATTACAACGTTAGCTAGATGTAAGCAAACAAATAGAACTACTTATTACAACGTTAGCTAGATGTAAGCAAACAAATAGAACTACTTATTACAACGTTAGCTAGATGTAAGCAAACAAATAGAACTACTTATTACAACGTTAGCTAGATGTAAGCAAACAAATAGAACTACTTATTACAACGTTAGCTAGATGTAAGCAAACAAATAAAACTACTTTAAATCAAAACCCAGTACGTAACATTGTGTGGTAATCTCATTACCCAGTGTTTCTGTTCAGCTGTTGTGTTATGATTCAGTTTTATACCGCTCTCGTAAACCAGCCGCCGAAGTTCTCGCCTTCCGACAACTAGGATGTAACCCTTTTCTACCCCGTCCTACCCATCCGTAACTAAACTCGTAAAGTCTGCTGCTGTAGGTAAGATTCCCATATTTATAACCTTCATAAGCTTAGAACATAATATACGTATGCCCGAACGTACAAATGTACAGCGATATATTTTTTACTATTCCGTTTGACTGTTTCTATGTTGGAGTATAAAACGTGTAGGTACTGTGTCTACTGTTTCGGAAACATTCGTGCAAATAGAAGCCGACGGAGAAAAATGTTGAATTTGTTTTATGTAAGGCCGGCTGCTGTGCGCTGCCAACGTAAGACCGTTTGATATCTTTATGTACTCGTAGTCACTGTTAAAATACCAAAATGCCCTGTCTCTTTCCACATTTTTGAATGTGTTAGACATGGATTCTAAAAATAAAAGTAAACAAATGCAGTGTCGAAACTATTTTAACTCTATCAACACAGTACGATGGATTACGTATCTTTTACGAAAATGTTAAACCTATATATCCATAGGCTTCTCTGAACACGATGACATTTAGTATCGCATTACAAAAGTATGTCGCACACTCGCACCGTCCGGGAGGATGCGAGTTCCGCACAAAATACGCAAAAATTCGCCATAAACCGTTTTACGACGGTGTGTTCGGTAAAACACACATCGTCCTCACTTTGCACGAGTTTCTACACGAGTTATCGTGAAAATGTGGAGCTATACAGTATCCACAAATATAGAAATCAATTAGAATGAGCCACGTGACGTAAGTGTTCGCACCCGTAGCACGCACCTCTCGGCGGCTTTGTCTTGCAATCACGTTGTTACGTAAGCCGGTAACGACGGCATCGATTGATGTTGAGTGCGGTAGCTTTTAATATAAGTAGCATAGTGTTAGAGCTAAGGCTTTCTGAATCCTACACATATAGGATTGAAGATTCGAGATTCGAGGTGATTTATTATTCAGAATATTACTCTTGTTAAACTTTGTCACATAAAAATGCATTTCCTCATTACAAGTTTAACTTAGTTTGGAAGACAAACGTTAAACAAACATACAATTTTAATAGGAAAAATTTTTTTTTTAATTATTATCGCGATCAATTAATTTAATCTACTATAAAATAGAAGCAGATAACTGTCCAAAGTGATATCATTATTAACTTAACTAAAATCCAATAAATTCCGAATATAATTTAAGTACTGCACGTGATGGTCGCCCACGAATTTTACCTTTAATATTTCAGCGCAGGCACTTTGATTAAATTTACCAAGAGGGAAATAATTTGGGGGATATAAAGGATAGTCGATGAAGCAGGTCCAAGTACGTACTCCTGCACCTGTGGGGTGGCAGGTGTCGAGCCGGAGCAGGGCTATGTGAGAGGGCTGCAAGTGTTGTTTGTGACTTAAAACGTGCAAAACATAATCACAATGTTAAAACTAAACGTGACTCTCGTAATAATTCTAAGAAAATTGCTAAATGAAAACAAACTGTTATCTACCCGTAAAATAACACTGATCTGTTTTAAGTGACATAAAGTTTTGGCATCAAACGTTGTTCTTAATTAGCTCGCTTTATTAAAGTTAAATATTTAAAAAACTATCACGAAGTTATTCCAGACATCCAGCAATGTTTCCAGAATAATGAATTAATCCAGAACTAGATAATGAACGCCCCTAAAAGTAATTATGGCCTAGTAATAATTTATTGCGATGGAATTTCCTAATTATTTGACCAACTTTCAGTTACATTTCTATACAAAGTAAGTATTTGATTTAAAATATAATTAAAGTTAGTAAATTACTTTGCGATCTATTATTAAAATATCAGCTACTTAATGAGCTACTTAATGCTTCTTAATGTTACTTATTGAAATGGATTGATTGATCATTGTTTGTGTTAAACCCGAAGATTGTCTATATTTGGACTCACAGCCTAGCCTAGCACTAGCCGGGCCCCGCGAGAGCGGGCGAACGAGTGAACTATCTCCGCTCTTATTAGTTGCTCCAATTATTTGAATACAATTTTAAACGACACACTACACAATGCGATCTTCAATTAGAGTGAAGATTTAAGTCTTGAGTAACATTTTAATTTTGTATTGGAAGTCGTTTTGTTTTCGCTTTTGAATAGAACACAATTTAATCTAATATTAAAACGTAAAACACATTGCAGTATTTGCTTCGATCAACAATTGTTGATCGAAGAGTATTTGTGTTAAAAAAAATATACTGAAATGTTTCTGTTTCTTTTGGCAAATTTGAGTAATATGATAAGAAATCTTGCTCTTTTATAATTATGTGTATAAGTGGATGAAATTGAACGTAAAGTGATAAATCTAACATATGTTTGTAGATATTGTAGAGAAGAGCGCATCGCAACAAGTTAGCGCGCGTCGGACAAGTTGCTAAACGACAAAATAGCGGCTATTTTAACAGTTAAATTGAGAAGCAAACAAGTTACAAGTTGTTCGCGACGCTCCGAGCGTTTCATCTTGTTATGCTCTAATGTTGACGACGTTCAGCGCATTTTTACACAAACTGCCGCGAGACAAATTGGCGCGCTTCAACCACTTGTGTTCAACAATAAGGAAGCACATGCTTATGTACTAAAAATAAACAACTAGAACTCACCGTTCTATCTTCTTTATAAAGTTCTATATGTTTTATAAAGTTATAAAGTTTAAGGAAAAAAAAAAATGTGATTATTATTTTTGCCGAATAACTAAGTATTTTCACGGCACAACCCAGCGTAAAGTACTTTTCTGTAACACACTGACACATAGCATCACAAAATAACCGCATTACCGTATCTTTGTTTGGTAAATCTCATATGCATTCCATACTTAACATTCAGTAGTGATTTACTTGCGTAATATATGTGAGGAGGTCCCTCCCTGGCAATACTTCATACATAAAAAGCTTAATACCGCCGTAAAATGTCCATATCAGGTATATTGGTCCTCCGTATCAATACCCTTGATACATGGAGCCACTCGGCTGGCTCGACAGGCACGCTCAGCCGCATATAATATGAGCCGAGTTATATGACGTCTCATTATTTTTTCGACAATGGAGGTCGGCCGGTCGGCTCTTTCCATAAAATTAAAATAAATATCTGCTGTATAAAATCAACTGCCTACTACAATCATCTGCCCGTTTTGAGTACCTTCTTTTACGTTTTAATAAGGCTTAAAATATGTACTATTTGTTTAGGTACCATTAACTTTTGATTTCGTTCTCATAAAGTAATATGAGAAATTAGAATGAGTTCCTACATAAAAGCTTACTCACCATTCCTGTGAGACATTTGTCTGTATATCTCGAGTGCGCTCACAATAATTAAGTATGTCTCCGAGGTGTCGGTGAAATCTTGAACTTGACAAAAGAAATGTAGTGTAGTCGCTATCGCTGTAATGTTTTATAATGTAATATTTAATTGTGTTTTGCTGTGATATTCGACCAATTAGTGCTATCGAACAAGAGCCCCTTTGTTATTATTTTACACAAATCATAGTTTCAGTAATCCGTCCGATCATCTGATTGTTAGCTAGTGATCGCTCCCGGCTCGGTCCGGCACTAATTGGGAGATGAGGAGAGAGCCAAGTCTCACATGTCTGAGTACGGTCCTACGAGTACGTCTGTGTCCAAGTGATGTAGGTACAGCGGGTACAGGCGCTTATTTACGTACATAACACGTGTAACAATCAGATGATTGTTACAAGTGTTATGTACGTAAATAATTATCATATTATTTAATGACTCCAATTACTCTAATGGATGTGTAGTTTCAGAGAGTGGTTTACAATCTTGTCAGTTATACATAAAGCATTTCATATTCAATGGTGTATCTAAGCAATTGGATTATTTGCGTTTTAGAATAAATAGGTTCTTTCTTCTTCTATATCGTGTGGTTAGTGCCTAAACTGGTATCAGAGTTTTTATACAGCCCATGGACCTCTGACTTGGCCTGGCTTTATAGCGATGCATTGGAATTTGCTTTTATGTAAGTTAGTAACAAATCTTTGCTCGGTACGAAAAAACCGTCATTATTTTAGTGATTTTTGGTTCACACTTCTATTGGAAATACATTTATGAAAATACACGAGTATTTGATAGAGTTCCGTTCGGATACGTAAAAACATTGTACACATCATTTATTCTGAGAATCATAAAACACATTGATACGTTCCATTATGTTACTAATATAGAAAATTGACTGAAATGAATCCATTTATGCGAATACTATGATATTTAATGGCTTATTCGTGGAACTAGTATTCACATCTCTTTATAGAAATACTGCGTACACTCTCGATAACAAACATTGAACTGTACATAGTCTGTCAAGTTACCGTAGCACTGAAAATATGTATTTGAAATAAAGGGCAGGAGGATGACAACAGAGGCTAGGTTATAACAGTAACGGTAAACGTGTGGTCGGCGGGTTCCGTGCGAGTTACCAACTCGCACGATCCCGGACTCCACGGAACCCGCCGATGGATCATGGCCCACACTTTCTCACAAAGAGGCGGTCCGGTAAACGTATTGACCATTTGTAAAAAAAATGTGTTTTAATGTTGGTTAATCTTCCGCAATTAGCGCCTTTGTCACCAACTTTCTACGCACCTGTCAGACGCACAAGCACTGTGCGTGTGTGCAGGTGTCCGATAGATGGCGCTGACACCCCCCGCGGCGCTGAGTTATCGCTCAATTACTTGGCTGCCAGTTCCGTGCCCACCCCGCTGGCACAGCGAGCGTGAACACGCAAGGGTTTGTGATAAATCTGATGGAAACCTTTTATGAAACGTAATCTATTACAATGTCTAACAGGCGGGAGGCACGCACCGTGTTTACAGGTACAAGACGTACAAACAATAGTTGCGGAATTTAAAGGAATTCTTAGAGTCTGCTCATAAAACTTCGACTCATTTTCATTACTTTTTCCAATTCATCTCGGGGTGAACGTCCACGGTTTAGGTAAACGGACACGGCCACACGTAACCGTTCTATAATTAGTGCCAACAGGTTTGGGAAACAGATTCTTTTAAATGGTTAGTTTTATGGGTCACTTTAAGCCCACAGAATTACTGATGTAGTTATAAAGTATATTCACAGTGTTCTCGAGCGGTGCTGCATTAGCCAGGAGCCAGGAGCGTACGGCGGCAATTATTCACAGATTACCGAAAGCTCCCAAACTAGTTATACTCGCACTAGTTCATACTCGCGACGGTGCCTGCGTCTGTGAGGTACTGCCGGAACTTCGTTTTGTTTCAGTAGTTAACTAAAATATTTAAACATGTTACCTTCTCAGATACTTTTCCTATAAATCTTTGGTATGTATCTGGATTATGTTAAGGAAAAACTGTACAAATGTTGTAACTTACTATCTCTGTTGAGAGGACACTAACTGTTTTTCTCCTTTTGTACTCTGCAGCAGTCGGGTAAAATGGTAATACTTTTTCAGGCCATGCGCGTCCGTTGTGAGCGCTACACAAGCTAGTAGATTTGCATTTAATTTCATTTGATTTATGACTAGGTTAAAAAATACTAGTTCAATGCGATAAGAGTTAACCATGTTGATGTACTAGCCCCATGAGGGAATAATCAGCACTGTACAGGTTATCTGATAGTGTGTTATCAATTATTGAATGAATCGTTTGTAAATAACAAATAATATAATATTTCCGAAACAAATATTCCACTAGCAATCACGGTACATCGTCACGCCACGTTTACGCTTATGGGCAAGAAACACCGTGACGTCACCCTAATGATGACAGCAACGATCCGTTGAACGAAACAGATTATAATAATCGAAATATTTTAAACCCAAGTGAGGGTAGGCAGAGCCAGCGCTAGTTTTAATATAAAGCAGCTTAGGACTTCGCCACATGAATATTTAACAAATGTGACCCTTCGCCCTTGCTCTAATGAAAACATGCTCCCATAATAGATATTTTAGAATTATTTTATTTTATAGTTCGGGGCGTGGTGTCCGGCGCTTGAATAAACTAACGTGACGGTTAGCAGCTGTGTAATGTGTGTGTAGTTGTGGAGAGTAGGGTGTGTTTCCACTTGTTTCAAACCCCTTTCATTATAAATGTCACACAGAATGATAAAAACAGTTACGTTAGAATAGCATAGTTTGTAGCAGCTCCGCTATGGCGTAGCAAGCGTAGCGATGACACCAGCTACGCCGTAGCAAAACGCTACGCTACATGACCGGTTAGTTTTGCAAGTAAAAGTAAACTTTTGGAGATAATAGGGAATATGCATAATTTTTTTTTTTGATACGGAATGTTATAGTACTATAAAAATAATGACAAAAAGCGAAAACAAGACAAAAGTTATAACCATTTAAACTTTTGTTTCTATCTCTTTCTAGATAAGCGGAACGTCGTCGTACGTACGTATGTACGTCCATGCATCGAATGACGTCATTCACTGTATTGGATCTCTCTGTCTAATCAGCAGTTTCAAATGCTTATAACTTAGTATTTTTATAGATATTAAAACAATAATTTCACTTTTCTATTTCTGTTGTTAATTAATACGCTTTGTTTAGAGTGATAAAAAAATCATGCATATACCCTATTGTTGGACCTGCCAGAACCTGCGGGTACCTGTTGTCCAAATGATTTGTTTATGACTTTGCTCCGTGTGTGACCCGGCAAAGATTAACCACAAGTTGAAAGTTAGGACAGGGTTTTGGGAAGCAATGAACTCTGTGACCTCCCATCCGTGCAAAATTAGGTATTTCATCATTCATTTCATCATCATTTCAGCCGAAAGACGTCCTCTGCTGGACATAGGCCTCCCCCAAATGTCGCCACATTGACCGGTCCCGTGCGACTCGCATCCAGCGGATTCCCGCAACCTTCACCAGGTCATCGGTCCACCTAGTGGGAGGCCTTCCAACGCATCGCCTCCCGCCTCGCCTTTCGCGGTCACCACTCCAGAACTTTTCGGCCCCATCGGCCATCCGTTCTGCGAGCAATGTGCCCTGCCCACTGCCACTTAAGTTTGGCAATTCTTCGGGCTACGTCGGTCACCTTTTTTTTTTTTTTTTTTTTTTTCGGATGGGAAATCATCAAATGACTTCTCCCGCTCTGGGCGGAGCAGGAGGGAGTGTCAGACTTTTACGGACCCCTTCCTTTTTGCTGACTCTCTTTGAGGCGCGCGTGGAACACGAACGCGCCGTCGACACGGCCTGTCGTCATGAGACGGACGGACAGCGAGCTAGCCCATAGCCCACCGTCCACAGGCCCGCGTACGTCGGTAACCTTGGTTCTCTTGCGGATGTCTTCATTTCTGATTCGATCGCGCAAGGAAACTCCGAGCATAGCCCTCTCCATTGCCCTTTGGGTGACTTTAAGCCTTCCGATGAGGCCCATTGTGAGCGACCACGTTTCGGTTCCGTATGTAATCACTGGCAACCCACGCTGGTCATAGACTTTCGCCTTGAGACACTGCGGTAAGTTGGACGAGAAGATACCGCGCAACTTCCCGAACGCTGCCCAGCCGAGTCGGATTCAACGATTGACCTCTTTCTCGAAGTTAGACCTACCTAAATGGACCGTTTGTCCCAGGTACACATAATCGTCTACAACTTCGAATGTAGAGTCTCTGATCTTGATAGGAGTGGATGTGACATGGGCATTCAACATGTTCTTGGTTTTGTCCATGTTTAGTTTAAGGCCCACTCTTCCGGAAGCTCTACTGAGGTCGTCGAGCATTGTACTGAGGTCCTCCATGGTCTAAGCCATGACCACTATACCGTCGGCAAACCGAAGGTGAATGATGTACTCGCCATTAACGTTGATGCCTAGCCCTCTCCAGTCCAGAACCTTGAAGACATCCTCCAGTGCAGCGGTGAACAGTTTCGGAGATATGACGTCTCCCTGTCTCACACCTCGCTGCAGGAGGATAGGTTCCGAGGCTTAGTCCTGAAGTCGGACTGACATGGTGGCGTTTTTGTTCAAACACTTCAACAACTCGATGTACCGAGAGTAGATTTGGCACCGTTGGAGAAACTGCAGTACAACAGACACCAGATAGTTGATATACTACATAGATACTTTTTGTTTGTAAATACATACTTATTATTCATATAAACATCCATGATTCGGAAACAAATGTCCATGCTCATCACACAAATATTTTCTCCTACCGGGATTAGAACCCGGGACCCCAAGAATGCAAAGCAGCCTCACTACCGCTGCGCCATTCGGGTCGCTTTAAAGCGCACCTAATAAGAAAGAGCTCACAAAGTATCGAAGCACTACAGCCACACCCGAGTGTCAATACTACAAGACTGCACTTCGAGCTTCCGGCAAAAAGTCCAGCGAGAAAGCTATTCTGCCCCGACACGGCAGTGAGGTAAATAAATTCAAATGTCCACTGTCATGCAGGATTCGTAGAGGTACTTATGAAGTTTAGGTTAGCTACGCGGTCTATTAGTTTGCCTGTGGACGATCCCTTCTATATTTTCACACATGGCGAAGCTATGTTCACTTGACTTAAATTTCTCTGTCCCTTGGATGCGGCAGAGAACGTTCACAGCAGCCCTCAAAGTATTCCGCGAAAAGTCTTTAGATTCACACTTCATCGCATTCATTCAGCGCTGGTGCATTCTGCCAACACGGTGCGGCGCCGCAGTTTGTTGCAAAGGCCACGTTTCTTATTCCCTTGAGAATTCCAATCCGTCTAGCCATGCACACGCGTGTAACTTAACAGTGAAATGCTATGGATGCACCTTAAAGCCGGACTCGCGCGGTTTGCCTACAAATTTGCGCTTGCGGCCGATAAATCGTTCGCTCACCTAAAGGCATTCCACTTAGATTGCAGGCGCCGGAATGTCGCCTAATTGTTGTCCTCTCCCTGTCCAACCCCACTCCTGCCTCCTCCGGGGCGGCGCATTGCCTTATCCCCCCGGAGTCCGGTGCATAGGTGTTGGAGGGGTCGAAGTGTTACTGTGAATATCCAAGCCGTCTAATAAATCAACTGTTTGAAATCACAATGAATACTACAGCCATTTTTTTTATTTATTGTTTACTTCAATCTACACACAATGGATCTTGGTGTTATCAAGTTTAACACAGATCTTAAGTTTCCCAAAATATTCTCACGGACATCTGAAAAAATACAAAACAATAAAGTATGATTCGTAAGATAAAGAACAAGAGATTATGATACTAAACATCTCAACTGATAGCGGAGGCTGGCAGCAACTCGCTTCTTAATAACTCTAATTTGTCGGCACTAATCTACGCCTGGCATTAATCACTGACTCTCACTGAGTCACTAGGCGAAGCTGCTTACAAGACATCAGCAGAGCAAACGTTTACTATATTAAACACATGTATTCTAAAAGATTTCTGGTCGAAAAAGGGAATAGCATGCTACTTCCACCTATGCATGTTATCATTTACGAGACAGTCAATCAGTTTTCTCTTTGTCCAACCTAGAATCACCAGGCCACCAAATATATGTTGGTTGGGCAGGAACTTTAGCTAGAACTCCTGGCCTTACCTAACGTAACTATTGAGAAATATGCTACGATCGGCTATAAAGACACTTTATCGTATAAACTTACTTCGTTAAACAATCCATTTATTAGGTTATTCAATTCTTAGAACTTCACTAACAGCTACAAGGTCCCCTATAGGTACAACACATAGACCCAGTATTCTATCAAAGCAGTTCAAACAGTGTTTACCGTGAGGTGGCGCCACTGTAAGTGTGCTCACACCGGAACGCGGCCGCTCCGTGACTTGCTTGCTCAACGTGCTCCACTCTGCAAGCTCTTATCTATGAGGCGACTGTTACCCGTCGCCAATGGCGGAGAAATAGCTATCTATATAGACTCTTTACTAACAAATTCACTTTAAAACAATAATTTAATTAAAAATCATTGGGAGAGCTCCGGAAGATTCCGAAGTAATCCTCATTCGCCTACAAAGAAGGCAAAAGCACTCCTGAAATCAAACAAGAAGGTGTTTCAACTCAACGAATTAAACGAACGAATCAGTGAAGGTTTTATAACTTATTACAGAACCCTGAAACAACTGCGAGACCATCGGTTTCGAGTTCAATTGTCCACTGCAATTGAGATTTTTTGTAAAATATATCCTTACAACCAGAATAAAATGCACGAATAAAACGTAGATTACGTATAAAGCGTATCATCGCTAGCATAGATTCAACATTAAAACGATAAGCATAATTTATTATTATCTTAGGTGACTAATATGTTTAACAATTGAGTGGATTTCTGTGAAATTTGGCATATAGATAGTACATAACCAGGTTTGTACATACAAGTACTTTTTACGGCGAAAGTACGTTAATTTTCGACTTCCAACAACAAAATAAATATTTCCCTCACACACATTCTCTCGCTAACGTTATCGCAACGCGGAATTTCGATACATCTTGTTGTGATCACGCGCGTCACACTCGCCATGTTATTAATTTTAATTACAAATTACACGTAATCGGCTCCGCTCCGCGAGATTCGTGTTAATCACATTCCAGTAATTATCCGCGTCTATTTAACGGATATTTGTGTTGAGTTGTGTTTCCTAAAGGTCAAACAAAATGACAGTCTATGAGCGATATCGAGAATGGAAAAGTCGTCAATATTTAGAATGTATTGTTCCGAAACATTTGTTTCCGAAAAGTTACGCCAATTATGTCGTTTAATAAATAATACTAAACACGAAACAATTGTTGTCATACAAAAATCGCCAGTTATCAAAGACCTCGGAATTCACTTTTTAAATAACATAATTATCATGAATAATCAGCTTGTAATGTTCTCACTGCTGGGACAGAGGCCTCCTCCTTATGATAGCGAATGTCGAATCCACCACACGGCCCCAGTGCGGGTTGGCTTCGATTTTTTTGGGTTTATTAAGTACATGCCGGTTTCCTCACGATGTTTACACCCGCACCGCCGCTCACCGTTTTGAGAGCAATGATGGTGAACTTTGTAACAATGTATTCTAGATTTAAATTTATGAAAGGCTACAAATATCTACGCAAGACGTAAGGAAAAGTCACATTTTATTATGTTTTAAATAAGTTTTAAAAGATGAGAAAATCCATGACACAAACTCGGCCACTTGCTATACCTAACTTTGTCAAGATGCGGATGCTGCTAACTATACCTATCTGCCTACCATCTAGTTTGCCGTCAGTAAGAACTCACCAACTTTCTCATTCATAAACATTATTATAGTTAGAATTATTTCAAAGCGGATTAGTCCCCGAGCTTCTGGGATCGTATAATACCTACAAGAGAACAAAATTCTGGAAACTTTCCAAGCAGTCTTCAAAGAAATGATCCACCATTTTAAAGTCCAGAGAAGTTTTATTATCCGACACCCCTCACTCGTCAGCGAAGAGTTTCAAATTCCGTATATTATGATGAGCCAGGTGGTGCTGGGGTGGTGTGGTGCTGTGGTGCTGTGGCTATTCACAGCTATTTATCAAGTAGTTCCGATAGCTCGAACTACGCGAACTGCGGTAAATTGCCAGAAGTTGCGCGCCGTGTATCAGCCGATGGCATGTTATTGCACTTACATTGTATTGTGAACTAGAAACACTATCTAATAATATGTGCAACTATGTAGTACTACTCTGTCAAGAAAGTACCGGGAAAAGATCAATAATACACAAAATGTCTGTTATTCATCCAAATTTACCTTCAAAGTATGCTCCTTTAGAAACGATACACTTGCGCCAACGAATAATCCATTCATCAAAACATTTTTTAAACGCTGCTTCCGGAATTGAGTTCAGTTCTCGCCGCGAATTCTCCTTTATGTCTTCTATCGATTGAAAACGGGTGCAACGAAGTGGTAATTTGAGTTTAGGAAAAAGAAAAAAGTCAGCAGGAGCCATATCTGGTGAATATGGTGGTTGCTGGATGGTATTTGTTGAGTGTTTGGTCAAAAATTCGTTCACAATGATAGCCTTGTGCGAAGGCGCATTGTCGTGGTGCAAAATCCAAGAATTTTGTTTCCACAAATCTGGCCTTTTTCGACGAATTTGCTCTCTTAAACGCCGCATAACGCTCAAATAATATTCTTTATTTACCGTTAGACCTTCCGGTAAGAATTCAGAGTGCACAACACCGCGATAGTCAAAGAAAACAGTCAACATGACTTTGACTTTTGATCGACTTTGGCGTGGTTTTTTCGGTTTCGGTTCAGTTGGAAGGCGCCACTCCGAAGCTTGTTGACTAGTTTGCATGTCAAACCCACGTCTCGTCACCAGTAACAATGCGTTTCATGAATGTTGGGTCCGAACTGACTCGTTCTAGCATGTCCTCAGCGACTTTCATGCGATTGAGTTTTTGGAGAAAATTCAGATCTTTTGGGACTAGCCGAGCAGCAACATGTTTCATACCCAAATGATTAGTTAAAATGGTACGGATCGACTCGTGAGATACAGAAAGTTCGGCGGCTATCTCTCTCAGAGTTGAATGGGGATTTTCAGTCACTATTTTCTTCACTTTTGCGATGTTAACTTCAGTTGCAGACGTTGACGGCCTACCAGAGCGAGGCAAATCTTCCATCACATCTCGACCGCTTTTGAACGCTTTGAACCACTCATAAGCACGAGTTTTTGATAAAGTCGATTCACCGTAAGCCTTCTGTAACATTTTCAGTGACTCCGAACACGAAATTCCATTGGCGATGCAAAATTTAAGACAAACTCTTTGTTCGATATTTTTGTCCATTATGAAATTCGCAATACACACTATATATGATATTACTAAAACCAGCACTGTATTTAATATTAATAACAGATGCAACTCAAACTCCGCGCCAAAATGGAAAACAGTTGTGCCAATCTAACAACTACAAAAAAACAAAAATTTGAATTTGGAACCATAACAAACAAATCATCCATTCCCGATACTTTTTTGACTGAATGTATAGGTATTTTTTTCTGTGACGTAACGTAAGCGTAACCGATATTTTGTAATTTACATTGAAGAGGTGTGCACTGATTATTAAACCAAGTGATGCATCGCTCTTTTCTATGAATACATACTTATGTCAACCTATTTTAACTGGAAGTAACTAGATTTTTTATCAAAACGCTCAAAATTATTTTTATAGCATAGGTAAATAAACTGTTTTAGAACGGACATTAAATTGATACCATTTAAAAACGTCGGTGCTTTTGAACCGGTGAACAAGGCTTTTTTTTAAGTTTTCATAGTTTCGTGTTGAAAACAGGCTTTACTCAAAAGTGTTCTCTGGAAAGAAGTCACAAAAGCACGGCTATTACTAGTTATCTTTAGAACAAATCGTTCAATATTTTGCATTAAAGATCAGCCACTACACTCGTGTTTAACTTGTGCTCGATACAAGCTGTGAGCACGAGAGTTGAGTCGACTTTGATCACTCGCTCTCGTATTAGTCTGCCGTTAGACACCTCGCGTTGCAGCAGTGTTCAGTGTTGCCAACTACTGGCAAACTTTGCTAATTAACTATCTAAGTCCAGTTTTTCTAAGGTCCTACTTTAATGAAATGTTGTTGTTGGGTTTTTCCATCCAGAATTTCCCCGTAGCAGCACGGGGTCTAGATTTGTGCCCAGTTAACACAGGTACTTATCTATTGGGGCACTCCTCTGCCTAAACCTTCGGGGATTACTGCCATGATGTTACGCAATAACATATAATATACACAGAGAAAATAAGTAATTTAAAAAACTTGCCAGTAAACAATGGACTCTTTTAAAATGTTTTAATGTTGAAATTTCAAAAAAAGTTGTTAATTTTATATTTTCATCTTTTTTATTTTCAGATGTAAGCTGATCAAGGCATTATAAGATTTGGTTCGACCTCCGGAGCCAGATTAATGACGTCATAAAAGTTGACGTGACGCGACGCCGGCGGCTACTCGCCTATCATGGAAGTTTTTTATTATACTGCGGTATGATTTTAAATATCTTTATGAGCACTTATTTCAATGTAAATCTCATTAAGTTTCGGCTATCATAATATAAAATACCTATGTAGTAGTGTTGGGGTTTGTAAATGAAACCAGATATTATGTAAAGAAAAAAACAGAAATTAAAGTAGCAACAGCTAAGCAGCGCTTTGTACCACTTCGCTGCTTTCTAGAACATGGGGATAATTCTTACTACCAGTTTAACATCAGGTAAAAGATAGTCTACCTCAAGCTCGTCCGGCAAACCTCGGCGGCCTCGGCGTCGGCTTTTGGCTTTAAGACCGGATAAAGAGCCTGAGGACAAGCAAAAAGTGCAGCCGAGGACGAAGGAGGACAGTATCGAACTGAGGACCACTTCGTGCACAACTCGGAATAGCCCCGTTTCATTAATCGTTTAGTCAGGGTTGCCACATTCGACATGGAGAGAGCGACTGTCGCAACCCCGCGCAGGGCACGCCACGATAGTGGCGATAAGTCCCCTCTTTGAGGAGTGGCTGGAGAGACGCCACGGCGTCCTCACCTTCCGCCTGACGCAGGTCCTCACCGGACACGGTGTTTTCGGGAGGTTCCTGCACCGAATCGGGCGGGAGGAAACGCCCGGGTGTTTCCACTGCGAGGATCGACCGGAGGACACGGTGGAGCACACGGTGGAGGTGTGCCCCGCGTGGGCGGAGCACCACCGTGTCCTCGAAGCGGCGATTGGCGGCGGCGACCTCTCGCGTCCGGCCC
Source organism: Xestia sexstrigata (assembly GCA_941918905.2). Classification (NCBI taxonomy): domain Eukaryota; kingdom Metazoa; phylum Arthropoda; class Insecta; order Lepidoptera; family Noctuidae; genus Xestia; species Xestia sexstrigata. The sequence continues at coordinate 694,794 of OW799204.2, forward strand.
TGGTGCAAGCCATGGTCCGGAGCGAGACGGAATGGGACGCCGTCACCTCCTTCTGCGAAGCAGTAACGCTAGAGAAGGAGGTGGCGGAACGTGAGAGGGAGAGAACCTCACAGCGTCCCGGCCGCCGCGGGAGACGCCCCGGGCTTCGGGGGCCACCACGTGGCCCCCGGCCACCGTAGGCGCGGGCCTGTGGACGGTGGGCTATGGGCTAGCTCGCCGTCCGTCTGTCTCATGACGACAGGCCGTGTCGACGGCGCGTTCGTGTTTTACGCGCGCCTCAAAGAGAGTCAGCAAAAAGGAAGGGGTCCGCAAGGACCGATGCCTGCCGGGGTTGCGGGACTGTTCGAAAGAGATACCGTGGCCCCGGAACACAAAGGGCGTTGAAGGAACATGGATGGGTTTTAGTCAGTAAAAGTCTGACACTCCCTCCTGCTCCGCCCAGAGCGGGAGAAGTCATTTGACGATTACCCATCCGAAAAAGAAAAAAAAAAAGGTTTGCCACATTATGACATATTTCTACGAATAAGTAAAACAGCTTTATAAAAAGTTATTGTTGAATGTCAAAATAAAGCGATTGTAAAATATAAATATTAGATGGGGAGAGTTTAGTACAGCTAGTAAAAAATGAAGGAGCATCAAATATTACCAGCCTGTGCCCCTCAGAGGAAAATAAACAAAATCGTTTTATTCATGCTTTGCTAATAATTTTCACGGTGCCTAAGCCGAAAATCCTGAAATCTCCTCCCAGGAGACGAGCGGAAGCGATCTTCTGAATTATTCAGACATCACACCTACTAGAACTACGACAAGGTCTCACATGTACTTAGTCATCATTAACTTCGATACTTGTTAATTGCTTAGCTAAATAATTAATTCATATTGAAGTGCGTGCTGAATACAGAGCAATAAATTATAACTAGATCTAGATCCAACGGCCTCTCCTTAATACGTCGATATGTCGTTCGTCCCACTTCAAGCTACAAGGCTATTCAGTCGCGTCCCTAACGAGCCTGTAATTAATAGATCCGCACTAAGTGGCAGTGAATCGCGACGCGGTGCGTGACTGATGCCTACTATCGGCGCTAAGGAAGTGGCGAGAGGGACGGCGGGACGGAGGGACGGGATGGATGGCAGGCGACGGATGAGCGCCATCACTCAGGGGATATAGCCGCCAGGCAGCAAGGTGCGCGGACAGGAAACATTTACATGAAATATTCACTGACACATCGATTCTTTATACCTTTCTGATAGTACTACGCTAGTAGCTACGCTGTAGTCTGCTGCGCCGTAGTCTGCTACGCCGTAGTCTGCGCCCTCGTAGTAGCCAGTGCTACGCGGAGTCTTGTCGCTTGTGTTCGCACTGCACAGAAATAGGTACTCGCTACAGATTTAATGTAAACATTTCGCAGTCTTATCCCGCTCAAGTTTGAGCAAGATTTTGTTAGTAAAGCACCGATCCTATCGTCTAGCATAAGTACTTTGTGCAAGAAAAGTATGAACTTTGCTAAGAACTCGTAAGCACCGAGGAATATGGATAATGGGTAGATAAGTTCCTATCGTTAGGAGAAAATGTGAAAAGACGTTTCATAATATTAGTTTTCTTAATCCTCTCTTCGTAATTATCTAAATGATGAAAGTAGAAAACTTAATTTTCACATACTCGCAGCATCAAAAGTTTGCTAGTTGCATTACATTTGAGTCCACTCAGCGCTTCGCATTAGTATTCAGTTGCATAAGGCTGAATACACAAGACCCATCTTTTGTCCACTTGTCACTAAATTAAGTCGCTTATAAATAATAATGTGGTATTTATAAAAGCGGTCGGTGACGAGCGACGCGCGACAAGTCGCCGCGACACGCGCGACAAGTCGCCGCGACACGCGCGCACTCGCATATTCATCGCGCATAATCTGTCGCTAAGTGATAGCATGAATATTTAAAGTTATGCACTCGCGCTCAACTGTTGCGGCCGTGACGAGGCGACGAGACTACAGCGCGACGGTGACGTAAGAGGCGACAAGTGACGCAGCGCCCACAAATGGCAGATAATAGCCATGTTACTGTTGACGGTACTTTGTTATGCTGTTGTATGTTTACCTGATCGCGTAGGTACACGTGTTAAGATCACACGTCCTGAAGACGTAGCAAAAACCTTGAGTGAAAATTATTGCTGGGAAACGACTTCTTTTTAAGGTTCCCAAGTGGTCCAGTACAAAAAAAAACGCAATAACGGAGAGAGCTAGTGCCTGTCGGCTTCGTTATAGGTATTTTTACAGCCTTTACAATATGTTAAAAATCCATGTCCGCTTTTGCTACGCAGGCTTAAGAATTCACAGGCGAAGGTTAGGATGCCGACGATATTGGCAATGAAAATATAATAAATGAAATACAGGAACCTGTTATAACCCGAGAAAAACAGCCTGTCACAAACTGTTGATGGTAACAAGCAGTCAAGTACCAGACCAGGCTATCTATAGCCATTTGCATAAAAAACTCACTACGAGTACAATATAAATGTTCCTCTGTATAGCTCATTGCACATTGGAGCATTTACCAGACACTACGCCAGTGTGGAGCAATGATCGCCGCGGACCTATCTGACACTGCATACCCTTCCCGCTCCGCCCGCACTCCGCCCGCGCCCCCCCGGCGCCGGCGGCGCTGATAACGTTCACAGCTTTTTATGCAGTTTCTCCGAGAACTTTAATTTAAAGAATAAAAGGAATTGTGCTGTCTTAGATAATTATGTTATCGTATCCATTAATAAACAAACGTATCGTATATCCTGAGCTTAGAGTAAAACGGTAAGAAGTGATTTAAATTTGAAAATACACCACAAACATAATATATCGTGATGCAAATACGGCAAAGTTCTGAATATCACGGAACAAAGCGTATTTCGAGCAAATTAGTACTTCAGTTAGTTGACGCTTCCAAGAACGACGCGAAGGCAAAGGTGAAATACCAGTGTTGTCCGCGAACAAAAATACTTGAAATTACGAAAGTAAAAACAACTTTAGCGCCTATTATGAAGTCGATACACGCAACGCAACGAGCTGAAAATAGGAAATAACACAACAACACACTACACATGGGCCGCTTTCAGCCAAATAACAAATATAGACAATTAAGGCAACAACTATGTATCCTACAATACAAGATAATAACGTCAGTAGACCCACTCGGTAGTAAAGAAAAATATAGCTGAGATTGTCATCTCTTGTAGGTCTATCTATTAAAATATATTATATTTAAGCGCAGTCCATCTATTAAAATAGTTAAATGTATTAAGTAGTTTCAATGTGCAACTACACTAAGTAAAGTTTGTAAGTATGGATGTAGGAGTTAATCTCCGAAACTACTCATCTAATTTCAAAAAATCTTTTAGTGATGTCAAGCTACACTATTTAAATAATCGAGTGCCATAACCTGTGTTTCTTCAATGCGGACGAAGTCGCAGGCAGGATGTGGTCTAAAGACTTATGCCCCACCACCTACCTCCAGCTAAGTTCTGGCCAACTCATCTGCCAGATAATTTCCCACACATGAAGTGAGCCTTTTGCTTCTCATCGCTCCCGGGCTTCACACTCAACAAACAAGGGACGCTTTCAATTTTATGGCTTCATATCTGCGATACATTCACAGTCGTTGGCATACATTAACCGGATTTAAGGCCGTAAGCTGGCGAATGAACCGAATATCGCCGGGAACACGATGTTGGTGCCATGCAGGCCCTTCAGTCCTCAGACAGCGGCGGGTAAGGTTTCACTGGGCTATCATGTCAACGTCACCTGTCCTAGCAGTAGGTATATACTGGCTATCAAGATAATATTTACAAGTTTACGTAATCTTATCTTATATAATCACTAGCAAAGCATAGTATATGCAGTACATATACAACCTGTTTTTTTTGATATCCCATAACTCTAGAGTATGATTGAGACCATATCAATGAATCAACTGGCATATGAATTATGTTTCAATCATCCTTTTTTTTTATATTTATACAAAATAATTCGGCAAAGTCACGATTATTAACGTAAAACACCCTTACGTGAAATATGAGAACGTCGCATTTTCATAACTTTAAATACCAGTATGTCCCCAGCCGTTCCCGAAAGGGAACAGGACATTGTTATTTTAATTGTGTCTGTAATTGCGGGTAACTACAGGTTAAGAATGATTGGTTTGAATTAAAATGAATTACTCGTATTTATCAATGAAACATAGATACATATTTTATAATTATGATTAATGATATTTCCGAAACTATGCATTTTTGGACCACCTGTTCTAGGAGGTTTTGTATTATTTTTCCCCACATAATATAACTCTAGAGTTAAGGATATAAAAAAAACGGGTTGTATAACATTTGTTTATTTTGGTCCTGCGCGTCACGGTTATTACGGGGTTTTATGACATTTACCATTGTGCGACATACGACATAACACTTGTTCGTTGAGTGCAATAGTGTGGCGTCGCGTCGCGTCTGTCTGTTGTCAGTCGCGTGTCGCATGGACCCGTGCCTTTTACGATATGTCAGACGTAATAACAACCAATTTACTGCGTGATGCCGAGGCCGATTTAAATGGTCGCCATCATTCGCTGAAGGACATTTTTATTCCCAGCCGCTGGTATACGCTTATTGCAGCCGATAATATGCACATAAAATATTATGCAATATATGATTCGTGAGCTTTATGCTCAGCTTTAAATAAAGCTTCAATTAAACTCGTAAAGTTGTGGAGTTCAAGCGCTTGTGAAGTTACGAGCTTCATTTCAGAGCAAGTTTTTGACATCAAAAGAGTTGTATAACTATCAAAGCTTTGGATAAAGTTATCTTTAAGACAATCCAGTTGATGGTAGTTATACTGGTTTACAAACTTGTTTTGTCTTTGCGACAGTCGTAGTTGAAAAAAAATTAATTGAATAATTAGGTGTCACTCATAATATGCTCACATCATTCATAACTAGTGCTTACGAAACATCAGTGTCTTTAAAGCACGGTATTTTAAACTGTACAAAACGTTATAGCTGCACACAAAATGCTAGAACCAAAGTGTAGCGAATGACGCCCCCGGGACACTTCGGATTGTGTCTCGGAGAAGGCGAATCTAGAAAATAGACTGAGCACAGTTTTAAGATAAAGTACACAAATAACCAACCGCGAGATTTGAGAGCCGGTAATGTAATGCAAAGTGTAAAGTAATATTATCATGTAACGTAATGTATGTAATGTAATGCATGCAGACCTCGTCATTTGTTCTGTTGCAGCAAACGCATTATCAATGGCACTCGTAACGCAATCGGCACTGAACATCGCAATGTAATACCACAGTATGATAATATGTCAGCCGTATATCCAATAGCACTCCACCAATATTGGATGATCATTGGACAAATATTTGTGTTGGCGGCTGTCGTGCTGTCATTATCTCGCATTGTGCTTCGCCCACTGTACAATAAAATAGACTGGTAGGACCAGGGCTGTTGCTATCTGATTGTCGGATAATCGAAGGCGAATTCTTAAAAAAACAAAACACTGTCGAGTCTGATGAGACCATCTCAATGAACACACTCTTTACTTTATAGCGCTACACACAACTTGTGATAGCGACTCCTTTTTTTTTTTCGGATGGGAAATCTCGTCTCGCTCCGGACCATGGCTTGTACCAGGGCCGGACGCGAGAGGTCGCCGCCGCCAATAGCCGCTTCGAGGACACGGCGGTGCTCCGCCCACGCGGGGCACACCTCCACCGTGTGCTCCACCGTGTCCTCCGGTCGAAACACCCGGGCGTTTCCTCCCGCCCGATTCGGTGCAGGAACCTCCCGAAATCACCGTGTCCGGTGAGGACCTGCGTCAGGCGGAAGGTGAGGACGCCGTGGCGTCTCTCAAGCTACTCCTCAAAGAGGGGACTTATCGCCACTATCGTGGCGTGCCCTGCACAGGGTTGCGACAGTCGCTCTCTCCATGTCGCCATGAAATCCCGCCGGAAGTCTGTCCGCTGAGCGACAATTTGTCGCGGCAGCGGAGTTTCCCCCCGGCGTAGCGCCTCCGCGCGCCATTCATGTAGGCGCGCGAGGACTATCGCCTCCAGATCCCATGGCGGCAATCCGGCTAGGAGGCTCGCCGCCTCGCGGGAGATCGTGCGGTACCCCCGGGCCAGCCTTAGGGCTACCACCTTTTGGGGCGCGTTCAGGTAGTGGGCAGCTCGCCGCCTTAATGAACGCGCCCACACCGGGGCCCCGTAAAGGGCCATAGACCGCACGACTCCCGCTTAGAGCCTCCGGGAGGAGGCGTTCGGCCCCCCCAGGTTGGGCAGGAGCCGCCTGAAGGCAGCCCCAGTCCGTTCCAGTTTCGGGGCCAAACGTCGGAATTGCTCCACGAAGTTCCACCGGCTGTCGAGATGATGGATACCCCTCCTACCGTGAGTAAGTATCCCGGAGGTGGCGCATTCCGAGGCCCATGAAAGCACATGGCCTCGGACTTGTGCAATGCCACCTCGAGACCCAGTTGCCGGATCCTCTCGACGACTATCGCAACCCCGCGTGTCATTATATCGGCCGCCATGATAGCGACTCCTGACAAACAAATTGAAGAAGTAGTTCAGAAAATTGACGAGCGTACGAGTACCTTTAAAAAATCATTCTAAATAGATTCTAATCATTGTCTACATGAACAACTTGTTAATAAAACATTGCAATCAAGTTTATAAAGGTACTACGGAATTGTGTTTAAGTCATAAGAGGTAGACGTAGTTTTAACTTGAGATAAGCTTTACTCAGATACCATGAATGTCATAATTTAGATATTTGTCATCTAAATGAGGCCATCAATCGTCACTGAAAAAATTAACTAGTAGTTGATGTTCGAAACTATATCGGAGGCTCGACAACCCTGAGCGTAACAACGTTTTACTTATTAATATTAATGGCGACTGATTGTGCTGCTCGCTGAGCGTTGATTGCAGCAAAAGAAATACAGCAACGTTGTGTCGTGACAAGGAAACGCAACCGGTTGTTGTGTACCGAGAATATGAACATAATTTGTTATTGATAAATACTATTTTATCTGTAAATTTTTTTCCATCGTGTAGATAGATCGATCTAGAAGCCCATACCTGCAAAGAAGTTTAGAAAACCGCCGATCCCAGTATGAATAATTTCAAATAGAGAATTTTATTTAAGAAACGAGAGTTTCTTTACTATGTAGAATAACTAAACACTAGTACTCGGACGAGTTGATGAATTACTCGTTTTTTCAATTGCAGGCATGTGTTAACGAAATACAAATCTCACCACACAAATATCTAAACCCTTAGCAAAAGTAGATATTAATCCCCAACAGGAATAGAAACCCCAAACAGTGGAGCTCAACCCAATCGCTAACCCATTGCGTCAATGCAACCTCTCACGCTAAACCAACGAACTGTCTGCTCCACATTAACGTCGACACCTCACAAACTAGAACCAATCCCTGCTAATGTGATCATAGAACAATGTTGTAGTGATCAACAGTCAGGCACAGGTCCCACCGCCCGTGTCAGCGAGAGGCGCACTTTCACGCTCAAGAAACCTACGAAATATTGTAGATTCCATCCAACACAGCTGTCGGTAAAAGAAAAACATAACTAATAGGTTGATCGCGGCTTGTTCACACCGCCGCAGCCACGCGCCTGTGAGAACTCTGTCAAAATTCATCACCTGGCTAGCCTTTTTCCATCTTTGTTTCCAGATAACCGGCCGCTTAATAACAGTATATGACAATGTATAAATGACATATGACAGCCGAGACCAACGGACGGCATAGACCAAGTTCTTGTTGCCAGCTATAGTACTCGCTTCTTGCTAGTCGCTAGCGGTGGGACAGCTGACTCAAAGACTCAAGGTGATCCATCCACCGACGCGGGATCAACCACTGAGATGTAACAATAGATGCACCACCACACATAAAGCCGCGATTACCGACACAATGACGCGTGTGATCCCAGATCAGATGAAAGCAGATCCACATAATTAACTTATTATCGACGTATCTGTGTTGAGGATTACATGTGCTCTTGGTTATTAATGAGCCGCAACAGAGTAGGTTAAGTTGACGATCACTTGAAAGAATCAGCTTGTCGAATGTGATTTTACAGTATTTCGTACAGATTTTAGTTAAACTTCTAGTATTTGTAATTGTGCTACGTAAATCTTGTACGTCTGTTCCCATAAGTACTACAGTGGGTATCTAAAACCCAGATTACTCGGTCTTTTTTCTAAATCATAATCAGTGTGAGGTAATGGCTGCATGTAGGAATACAGCAGGTCCCTGTATTACAGGAATTCTAAATTCTATGCAGGAGCGAGCTCCTTGCTATAGAATCAAAACCCGAACTTTATTAACTTAATTAAAAGGGTTGCTTGTCTGAGGTTACATAGAGATTAAAAGTGACGAGATAATATAAGAATTTTTCACAAAAAAGAAAAGTGCGTACATTTTTACATAGTCCTTCATTGATAATAGGTGTAATGTTTTGTTATATGTATTATGTGTATGTGAATTTAAGAGACTGTGGTAAAATCTGGTTACTTCCCTACTAATTCATAATTTATTAATACAAGACTATGATATCCGTGCTATGATGAATCTATCTTCTAAAGACAAGCTCTATTACAAAGGCAAATGACTGTCGAAATCCGAGTACTCACGCGCGCTAATGAAATCATCGTCGTGCGCGATAATCGCGTGGAACCAGCCTCACTGTGACGTCACGAGTCGCGGCTCGGCATAGTGATAGCTGAGACTAGACTGGTACAGAAAATCGACTCCATGTATCGAGCGAAAACACCCACATACACAAGCAAATGTTTGAATGAACTTTATTCTTGTAACCTTTGAACTGTTCTTGACTTCAAGCAATATGATTTGCAGCAAGCGTGTGTGTTTCTAAGCGCTAATGACTCTAAGCGCGTTTCACTTTTATATGAAGTCGGCCTTCTATATCTGGCTGTGTAGTGGTGATGGTGTGATTAACTCGTCCGGGTTACGTCAGTGTACTGTAACTTGTAACGTAACTCGTTACGGGTGTTGTTTTGTAAACACGTCGCGAACGTTTTATTACACCTACTATTATTGAAATCGTCTATGCATGTCTACTTAGATGTAAGTGGTTCTCAGAATAGTGTATAGTTTCTATTTACCTTTGATTTTATATACGATTTCGCAGAAAGCCTGCCATGATATTACGCTTGCAGATGGCTGTTTAAACCACATTAACTGACAAAGATTAGCTATTAACGGGATCCCAAGTCCGTCCTCTCTCAAACGTTATTTCTTCAAATAACGTTATTTTCCAAAGTAGGTATCTAAGCCTTATTAATGGACCGATGAATAAATTCTTTAAAGAATTCCATTTCAATATTCTATCTAAATAACTATTGATAGGTTCCAAAAATAACAGTTCAATCTCATTGAGGTGTTACCCACGAAGAAAATAAATACGTTTTGATGTTATTACCTAAGTGAGTACCTACCTACGCAGTCTGCTTCAGGTTCAGGTGATAACGTGGGCCTGAATGAATGAATGGAGTCTACGTAATTAGTGCTGAGTCAGTTATTCCACAAAGTACCACCTGATTTAGAGTTTTTTTAAATAACATTAATAAGATATTAAGTACGGTCTATATAAGTAGGTTTGATATTAGGAAGTTTCTAACATACTGGTTGATAAGAATTTTCTAGACATCTTTATTTGACGTACAGAATTTTCGTTTCTTGTTATTTTGTATTCTAATATTTTGCTATAAATTTATTTCGTGTCGCAAAAACTTCTTCACAACTCTTTCATCTGAATATGTCTCGATATAATGTGTTTCCATTATGAGTAGCTACGATACGGTTTCGGTTTCGGTTTTTTTTTTTGTAATATTTAAATTTCGTTTTTATGACTTAATTTATTTATTTAAACTTTTATATTTGTAGGTACAAAAGTGGAACATATGCGGACTTAATGCCACAAGGCTTAAACGGTACTTTTCAAGTGGATTATTTATCTGCCAAGTTCATTTCTAAGAAACTGAAATTCCAGTGAACTGGGGAGCGGAGTGGAAGAGAGAATTATAGGTACATAACAAGACGTCATCTATCATGTACTTTCAAAAGCATTGTTAAAAGGTATTTTCAACCAATAATGAGGCTTAACTACTACTAATAACGGGTTCGCGTCAGTCAAGTTACAAAGCCAGCCTGTTCAAACAAGTTCGCAGTGTATTCATAATTCTAGACGGCTGAAGTTGGTTAAGTCCATTTGAATTAACTGGGAGGCTACAAAGCTTTACTTCATTTTATCATGATAGGCATCGAAAGTATTAATTATGCATCCTTTAAACAACCCTTTATTTGTAAAGGATTTATTTAAAAACGTTCTTATCAGTTGTTTTGTACCATTTTATTAATATTAGAATTTATTCAGATAAGGCGGAATATAACATTATAATAAAACAAACCATTTATATGAATGATCCTAGATCCTCAATGACCTTGACCACTTTCATTAAACCACTAAGCGTTTCGTAAACTCTTGAATCATACCGTCCGAAAATATAGCTCATTCTGTAATTGAAAATCGTTTATTTATTAGCAGGGCCGCGCGGGGCCCGGAGCCCAGGGGCCCGGGGGCCCGGCCGGCATTGGGCGCGCCCTACAGGCGACAGGCGGCTCAGTCGCCCTACAGATTTATGTACACCTTGCCTTTATTCTAAATTGCTCTTTAATTTATAATGACTTTTAAATAACCAGTGAAAAGTTTTAAAATGATAAGCCTGCTAGCGATTAAAATTTGAAGGCGGTGTTAGCTTTGCTTCGCACGAGGATTTTCAGAACTGAATATTGGTGCACAATTAATATTATCTTCTGCAAAAGAACATTCTCTTCTATCATACATTTGATAGCCACACATCAAACCTCATGAAACCTTCTTAAAAAAAAGATGGGCTGAAAATTAACTCAAACGCAACCATTACTCCCTACATCCTCCATTTCATCTGATCCCCACATGTTTCTGTATGATTGCCGGTTATTATCCGCCGTACTAACAAAGAGTTCTGTGCACGATACGCAGTTGGCATGCCATCCATCCATCATGGCTGACACACGCACAACGCGCGTATTACCGATACATACCCCATAACCGGGAGATTCCCGCGTGGCTGCGGAACTCGTCTGAAGCCATACTTTTGATGTATTTACAGCCCTTCGGGTAACGAGGGCTATGGGGATCTACCGTGCGGTTGTTTTGATGCGCAATTCAAGATTACTTTGTAAGTACATGGAGGTTTTATTGTTAGAAAGTAAGAAACAGCTTTTATTGTTGAACTTTCATAACTGATGCTGGCTTGGGAAAGTTATGATTATGGTACAGTGAACTGTTACGTAGTGGTTCCCACTTTAGGTGTATTCGATCTTATGTTAGCCTATTATACAGGTAGATTTTTAATATTATGTAAGTTTTATTTATATTAACTGACTGTTTTTTAAACCGACTTCAAAAAGGAGGAGGATATAATTATGTTCGCGGGTATGTTTTTTTTGTTGTTTATATACGTTACCTTATTTCTCCCCCATTTATGGACCGATTCTCAAAATAATCTATTTATTTGAAAGAGTATACTCCTGAGGTGGTCCCTTTTAAATTTGGTGAAGATCTGATGCTGGTCTTCGGAGATATACAATGGAACTCTTCGAAAATAGGCGGCAAATCTGTCGTCATTGCTGCAATCGCTTGGACGTTTATTGTTTATAAACATCATGACGGAACATTAAGCGTGTACGCTCTGAGGGGGTACGCAGATGTGTACAATATACCCAGATTTTGAATGTTAGGTATGTTTGCGGATGGATGGACAAAGATTTTATTGGCCTGTCAAAAGTATTGGGAGAGGAATTTATGAATGGGGTGAACTTTTATTTTGTTATTTTGTATATTATCTCTTACTCTTTTAGTTCTAGTTTTAGTTACAGTAATTAGTTTAATTAAATACAACCATTGTAATTAAATAAATAAATAAATGTTAAGTTCCATTCATTGGGGATAAGCCTGAAATAAGTTGTTAATAATGTAAAATAAATTCATGGCGGACTTGTTTGGGAACAACTAAAAATGGAAAAATAAATAAAAAACTTTTTTGAAAAAAATAAAACCGACTTCAAAAAACACACAAACAAAAGAAAAACACTAGAAAGTGTAAATCAATCAAACAAAGGTCAAGCTTCAGAAGCCAGCTGACCTTTGTTTGATTGATTTAATGTTTTTGTCACTGACTTCTAAAGCTTGACCATTGTTTGATTGATTTGGTGTTTTTGTCACCGACTTTTGAAGCTATTTTATTTTTCACGTTTTTGTGTTTTTTTTTAAGTCGGTTTTATTTTTTGCAAAAAAGTTTTTTAAAGACAAGTCTGGGTTTCAACAGCAATAGAAGAGTGAAGCGCAATGTTACATTCTTGAACAAAATAAACAAGCAAGATTCATCAGATCAACAACCTGGATGTAGGTACATTTAAAGTAAGGGAAGTGATCCCTAGACACTAGTCAGATCTAACTTCTGCCCTGGGCAACAAGACTGAGTACCTAAGTTAATGTCTGTAATGGAGCTTACTTGCACAAAATCGTACTAAGTACAGATATCAGCTTATATCCCGCACCACCCCGTATCATAAGATCGTACAATCGTTTGAGTCGGCTCTCGGGTCCTATTCGATGTTACATCCTACGCGAGGAAAGTGAATACAAATTCGTTTATAGAATTTTATGGGTTTCAATGAAAGAATACTCGAGATGCTGGCTCGCGAGATGCTGTGTTTGTATTAAAAATGTATGTTGCTACAAGTTTTGCCTGTACTTTATGTGAATTTTGTTAGATTCGTATCTCCAGAATTTTTTTAGAAGGACTTTTTGATTTAGTAGCGAGCCGGACTCTGACTTGTGTCCGGTTGATGGCAACAGCTTCACTCACCATTACATGACACCGAAATAATATTGTTGAACTGTGGGTATATTACAGGTAATGCACTCACCTCTGCACGTTTCACTTAATCTGCCTAACTCTTCGGAGCTTACAGGCGTGACGTTATGTTTTCAATTTTGCTGCAAAAAGATGCCTTTTCCTCTGCAGTTAGATGCCTATGTAAAAAGTTGTTTCTTTATTACTTGAGCTTCGTCATTGAGTTAAAACTAACTGAGCGCACTGGAGCTCTTAACAGCAGACGAAAGCTAAAAATATCAAGACTGTTAAACCATTTAAAAACGAATTAATTCAGAGTAGTTTTAAAGTTGAAAGAATAGTAGTGTCTTTCTATAAGCTCCCCCTGCCATCGGGCAGGAGACGGAACAGAACAACTTCTACAGAATTCACAAACAATAACAATTTCAACAACAATTACTATTGAAAGAAACCAAGATTATAATCAGATCCATGTACGAGTATGTATCGATGAATAAAATTGTTGATTGTATTTATATTTGTACATAGATGATGCCTTCATTTTGACCTTTACGCCATAGTGAAATACAAACTGAGTCTGTGCACTCGAAACTGTGAAAAGTAGGAATAAAGTAGACCTTTTGCACAATCTTCATCGTCACCGAGCTGCACCACCCCTCAGCCCCCTCTGAGTGTCTCGCAACCATTAATTACTGCAGGCGCCCGTCCGGCACATCGCGCCGAGTCACAACGACTCGCAGGACCCCAAGACCCCCCGAGACTCTCGGGCAGCTCGCAGTCGGGAGGAGTCCGCAAGATCCGCGAGACCGCTGAGACACGAACTCGCAGGTCTTAGCGAAGTTGTATTTATAATGCAACTTGCACTAATGTGCACTGCTTTTTATGTTAGTTTCGGACTTGACAGAGAAGCGCTTTTAAATCTTTTTCTTAGCAACTTGGTGTTTTATACGGAAAGGTACAAGTACCTCAGGATGCATGCATATCAGTAACCTTAGGCGCAGGACGACTTTGGTCCTTGGATCCACTCAGATGATGTTATCTCTGTCTCCCTAACTGACACATTCCATTCTAAATTCTAAAAGTTGATTGCACGCTAATGTAGAGAATCTCTCTAACTCACCACAAAAATATGAATAGGCTTGTGACAAAACATCATCACTCTCAATGTTTTGCAAAATAGGCGTGAGTAGCAACAAAAGGTAAAGTGAGTTCGGAACTGTAGCTAATTGAAACCGCTGGCGAGTTCTGGCGCTGTAAAGCGATATACTGGCGAGTTGTGTACATTAGCGACACATCCATCACGCGATACGATCGGTGGCAACACCCGGCCACCGCCTGCAACACGACGTCCGAACACGACGCGCGGCGCTACGCTACCGCTACTACTGACTCAATGTAACGCACTCGGTAATTAGAAGGTTCGACAATAAATAAACTGATCTTAATGACGGAAAGAACATTTGCCTCTCGGTTTCGCTAAGGGTGCTTTACACCTTTTTTCGTGTAGTCTTAAGATCATTTAACATAATTATTTGTTTATATATTGACTTTCAAATTAAAGAATTAAAAATGTGCTTTAAAATATGACTCAGTGATAGTTTTTATCTTAGTAGGTACTAGTCTCACAAACTCACAACATAGCCCAAACTACTCGTAAACCATTTTGGCCAGCCACACAAACACGTGCACACTCGTCTTTACAGCAGGTACGCAGATGTGGGGAACATTTATATAATAGGAATTTTCGTCGCAACAATGCGCGTCCATATATTTTTCTATTAATGAAGAATTTTCATTAAAACTCCGCTGTTTGTGTGAGGCGGAATAAGCAGATTTATTTCGGATGGACGCCTGCTTTTCTATTATAATGAAAATATCACGCTTTGCGCCATATTACTGGAGTTTGGCGAAATAAATAATTACGATATATTTATCGTGATTAAGGCCCGGACTCAACCAAAGTGGAGTCGAGCGGAGATGTGCGAAGCAGAGAGGAGAGGAGATGCGTAATAGCTAGGCTCTAGGCTCACAGCACCGCACAGCAGCAGCAGACAGCTTCGGTGGAAACATATTCACCGAAGCTGTGAGCACACCACCCGACCGCACGCTGCTCGCAGTACGCCGCTCACGTCTCTTCTTCGTCTGTTCCGCTGTGCGCTAAAGCCAAGTAGAGATGAGAATGTAAATCATCTCCTTTCTTGTCATCTTATCTCCGCTTCGGTGGAGTCCGGCCCTAAGAGGGGTGCGCATTTCCTCAAATAATTTTGCCACCAGTCAATGTTTTGATTATTATGCATCCTAACTTTACTGAAGAGAGATAACTGTCGCATGTGACATTATAGGTAACATGACGCTTATTTGCAAAAAGAGGCGCGAGTTAGCCAGGACCCGTTTTCGCGATGATAAACTTCCACCAAAAACCCACAATTAATATACAATTTCTATCCCCTGCTCAATTTTGATAATGTACTGTGTGGGTCTGCCTAGATTTTAGCTATTTTCATCCCACAATATTGTTATCCTTTAGCTCAAGGAAGCACAGCATCAATTTAACAAAACCTTTACAACTGTAAATCCCGGCGAGCAGCGATTAACCCGAGTCAATTATACGCTTAGTTAAAATGTATTGTCTTATTTAGAACAAGACTCCCTGCCTCTCTGCCGGGCTACTAACGGATTGTGCGCGAAGCTACACCAGAGCCGCGCAGCGTGCCGGGCGACGGCTAAACCACTTTCTGTAATAGATTATGATTTACGAGCTGTCGTACTTCATAGCAACGGCTTAGAACAACAGAAGACAGAAGGACCACTTTTGGATGACATATCTTGATAAACCGGAGGATGTGGCGGTACTTATACCTTTATTACAGATAAGTACAGTGACAAATAAGTGCTCAGACACTGGGACAAGTTCTTGCAAACGGCCGGCTATCTCGTCACCGTACTCGATACATGTGAGCCAAGCGTCAGAAAAATAATTGTGTAGTAGGTATACTTAATTCTGCACTAACACAATCAAAGCCAAAATAGCCAATGTGAATTCACTTTTTTATAAAGTCGCAGAAATTATATATCCGCGTCGTATCAATATTTTTTAGTTTGTTCGTAAACACTAGAGTTATCCTTCTGTTTCGTATGTTCTTTTCTATAGTCCTAGATTTTGTGGTGAGCCTGATACGCAAAACTGTTCAGAAATCTACTAAATTAGTAGTTTCTGTTGTTGGTCGGTATCCAGGGTCTTCTTGTCGTTTTTTTTTCTTATTTACGAAAATCGGTAAGTGTAAGCCACCCGTATTAAAACGTAGCCCGTCTGTTACTAGCCCTATAACCGCGCCTTTACACACTTTTAAATATAAATAAATATCGCTGGACATTCACACACAGCGCCATCTAGTGCCACACTAAACAAGGAGGCTTGTGTCGTGGACACCAGATAGTTGATATACTACATAGATACTTTTTGTTTGTAAATACATACTTAATATACATATAAACATCCATGACTCGGAAACAAATATCCATTCATCACATAAACATTTGCTCCAACCGGGAATCGAACCCGGGATCCGAAGAACGTAAGGCAGCCTGACCACCGCTGCGCCATTCGGGTCGTCGGAAACAATTAAACGCACAAAGCGACATGTCGCGCGATGGGTGATTCTGTTGATTACTTTCGTTTATTACGAAATACTGTCAATGTTAAACAATTTAAAATAGCAGCTTTATTAATTATACATACAGCGCGCGGCTCCCACAGTATTCTCGCGCTGATGAGTGGGGAGGGTAGGTGTAGGGTAGGGTAGAAACTATTATCGGAATACCTAATCATCAATCACTTATGCGTGTGTCGGATCTATTATAAAGATCTAACGACTGAACGGATTCCAATAAAACTAGAACTGCGGTGTGGATGACCTAGGTTAGGATAAACCTAATCCCGGTAGTGCATTCCCGTGGGATTATTTCCAACTTAAACTCGGACAAAGCTATTGGAAAAAGTTAGTTGAGTATAAAACAATACGTTTACTACATTTACCTACTGAAGAAGCAAAAAACTCATGTTTTTAGCAATATTTTCCTTGTTCTCGTTTTCCAATGTTAGAAGTACATAAATGAAGATTTTCTTCTCTGAATGTTTCCGGGTTAATAATAAATAAATAAATTCTTCATTTCACCAAAAGCCATCTTATTTATAAGAAGGACCAAAAACTAAGAGCGTAAAAGGCTTATAACTAGTCTGACTGAGTCAGTGATTCTCCATAACTAACAAGACAAAGCCATAGTATAATAAATCAATCAGGACGTTAAAACAATAAGCAAAAGATGTAAAAGAAAACAGGATAATTTTAAACTATGTAGAGAAAACACAAAAAGAAAAACGTATAAGTGAGTGGTGAGGAAAATAAATGTGGGGTCCGAGTGTGTGTGTGTGTGTAGTGAGTAAGTGTAGGATGTGTGTGAATGCGTATGTGGTGTGTAGGTGTAGGGTGTGTGATGTGTGTAGTGAGAAAGAATGAGGTGTGTTACCATCCGTCCGTCGGTACGCATCCGTTTTGATTGGATTGGGTTGATTGATGTATAGTACCTGTTCGCGATGGAACAAAAGAAACACTTTGGTTTTGAAATTATAATGAGTTTAATAGTTTAGCAGCTTTTACATCAGATATTTGGAACGATTAATTTATAGATGGCAAATAACAGAGTAATTTTGGATTTTGGGACGATGCCGGTGTGGCGTTGTATAGTAAGTAGTAAAGAGTGTGTCCGGAGGTGTCGCTTGCGAGCCACGATCGCGTGAGAATCTGCTTCGACGATTGGCTGTTGAATATGACGCGATATTCGGGAGTGGCCATTGGTCAACCGATGCGCCACAGACATGACGCGATTTTGAGCGTTGATGATTGGTCAAGCAGTGGCGTAGACATCCTCCCGGCCGTTGAAAGCTCTAGTTCCAGCTTTCAACAATCAATCATCTGTAGTTGGAAGTAAACAGAGGCGGTTGAGTGCTCGACGAATTGTACCCTTGGCTGTGTTGACATCGGCGACTCTGGCTATTCCATCGGAGCCAGGAAACAGTCTGCTAACTCGTCCTAGGCGCCAGCACAGAGGGGGCGTCTGGTCTTCCTTTATCAGTACCATATCGTCAAGCTGAAGGTCTCTGCGTTTTACTTGCCATTTGGTCCTTTGTTGGAGTTCAGAAATATATTCGGAGGCCCATCGATTCCAAAAGTGTTGCCTTGCTTGTTCGAGGCGCTGGAACCGGTCGAGGCGGTGCACGTTGGAGTCCACGAAGCTCGGCGTAGGAAGCGACGTTAGTGACCTACCGATTAAAAAGTGAGCTGGGGTAAGAGCTTGGAAATCATTAGGTGAAGGGCTGAGAGGACAAAGGGGTCGGCTGTTTAGGATTGCCTCTATCTGAGCAAATACAGTGGTCAATTCCTCGAATGTGAGGTGAGACTGACTTAAAATTCGGTGTAGGTGAAATTTTGCTGATTTCACGCCGGCCTCTGCCAGACCGTTGAAATGAGGAGCGTACGCAGGGGAGAAACGAAATTCAATGCCCCGGCGAGCAGCAAAATCTCCAATAGGCTCAATATTTGCTATGAGAAAGCTACCAATTTCCTTTGCGGCAGCCACAAAATTACGACCACTGTCGCAATAAATAGTTTTAGGCAGTCCTCTACGAGCAATGAATCTGTTCACGGTTTGTATGAACGCATCTTTAGTTAAGTCGCTTACGACTTCAAGGTGTAGGCATCTGTAACGGAGACAAACAAGAATGCAGAGATAACATTTTGTTATCTTGCATCCGCGACCTTTGCGATCTGTAATTAAAAAGGGGCCAGCAAAGTCAGTGCCAACAGTACTGAAAGGAAAGTCCGGTTCAATGCGATTAGTTGGCAAATTACCCATAATATTAGACATAGTCTCTCCTTTAAATCTGCGGCATACAAAACTATTGCGTGCGACGTTGCGAGCTAGTTTCCTACCTCCTAAAGGCCAATAGCGCTCTCGAATAGAGGCTAAAAGATGTTGAGGCCCTGAGTGCAGTAGGCGTAAATGTTCACTAAGAAAAATTAATTTAGTTAGGCAATGATCTGCCTTTAAAACAATAGGGTGCCTTTTGTCGTACGAGTACGAAGAATTATTAATGCGCCCTCCAACCCGAAGGAGGCCTTCGTCGTCGAGGAATGGGTTTAGAGAGCAAATGTTGGCCTTAGCCTTTAATGGTTGTTTAGATTTTAATGAAGATATCTCTTTAGGAAAGGACTGATTCTGTGCTATTTTAGTGAGAATGGTCAAGGCTTTGTCAAGCTCTTGAACTTGCAAGGTTCCTGTAATTTTAACTTTAGGGTGTCGACAATTGTGTATAAATCTAATTACTGTAGCGTACACTCTCTGTAACGTGGAAAGTTTGGAAAATTGTTGAAAGTTTGGTATTGTAGGTGAAGCTTCCGTCACTATAGCGGGCATTGCCTTCAGTTCGGGTAATTCTATATTTGAAACCGAGAGTACTGGCCATGTTGACTCTGGTTGTTTGAGAAATGAGGGCCCGAACCACCACAAACTAGATTTACTGACGTCTTGCGGATCTATGCCTCGAGAAGCGAGGTCCGCTGGATTTTCCGCGGTAGGGACGTGACGCCAAGCTGCGGAGTCGGTGGACTCAATTATGGAGGCAACCCTATTAGCGACGAACGTTTTAGTTTTGTCAGGAGACCTAAGCCAGCCTAGTACTACATTAGAGTCAGTCCAATAGACTTTACGTTTTAGACCGCAACTTAAAGCCTTACTAACAGCGGAACTCAACTCTGCGCCTAGTAAAGCGCCACAAAGCTCCAATCTAGGAATAGTGCAAGCTTTAATAGGAGCCACGCGTGCTTTAGCGCACAATAAATTGACTTGCACGTTTCCATCCTTATCGACGGATCGCAGGTAGACGCAGCTTCCGTAGGCTTGTTGTGAGGCATCACAGAAACAGTGGAGCTCAGTAGAAACTAAGTTATCGATGAGAACTTGTCTTGGGATTTTTAGAGACGACAAAACACTAATTTGTTTAGAAAATTTTATCCAAAAAATTTGAATATCTTTAGGAATTGGCTCATCCCAGCCTAATTTGTTAATCCACAGCCTTTGGAGCAATATTTTAGCCTTGATAGTACATAAAGATAGAAGGCCCAGAGGATCAAATATTTTAAAAGTAGTTGACAAAATTGTTCTTTTGGTATACGTAGGGTTATCTGAATAATTAATTGGGAAATGAATTTCATCGGTTGAAGGAGACCAGCCAATGCCCAATGTGCTTGTGGCATTACTAATAATTAGATTAGATTGTTCATTATTTATAAGGTTTTGACATAATAAATCGGGTAAATTGGATCGGTATTTCCTGAGAGGAAAACATCCTTTAGCTAGTTCCGTGGCGATTGAGCGCTGAATGTAACGTAATTCGTCACTTGTATCAGCACCTGTTAATAAATCGTCACAATAGAAATCTCTTTGTATAATATTTTTGATTATAGGATTGTCACATTCTTCGCCAATCTGCCAAATACAGCGACTGGTAAGGAAGCTTGCACTGGCAAAACCGTAGGTGACTGTATTTAATTTTAGTGTGCGGAGAGGCTCATTTTCACTGTCGCGCCATAGAATAAGTTGTAAGTCACGATCGGCTTCTCTTAGCCGCACTTGTCGGAACATTTTTTCTATGTCCCCTGACAAAACATACTTGTATTGACGGAAACGTAATAGGATGTTGAACAATGAATCTTGTATTGTAGGTCCTACCATCTGTAGGTTATTAACGGAAAAGCCAGAGCTTGTGGGCTCAGAGGCATTAAAAACAACTCTGAGCTTAGTTGATTCGCTCTTGTCCCTGAAAACAGGATGATGAGGAAGAAAGTAGGAATTAGGTGGTTTTGTATCAGAAGATTCAGAGAGATGGCCACAATCAGCGTACTCTTTAATAAATTGGGAGTATTGTTTTCTGAGCTCTGGATTTTTCTTAAGGCGAGACTCCAGACTGTAGAACCGTTTTTTGGCTATATAATAGGATTCTCCCAGACATTCTATTTCGTCTTTTAGTGGAAGACCTACAACGAAACGACCATCACTTTCTCGTACAGTGTTAGAGAGAAAGTGCGTTTCACAAAAGGTTTCTTCTTCTGATCGTGGTTGAACTTGCGGGACGTTTTCTAAGTCCCAAAATTGGGTCAATTGTTGATCTATACTTAAAAATTGTTCTTCTTTAAGTAAAAAGTTACAAATAATTGGTTTGTTAGATGAAGATTGAGTAGAAATAGGCGTAGGACCTGCGATGAGCCATCCAAGTTTAGAGCTACGAAGTTTTGTTTTGCTTGCCCCTATGGAATGTTGTTTATTACCTATCAACTCCCAAAACAGGTCAGCACCAATAAGCATATCAATTGGGGATGGTTCATTGAAGCTAGGGTCCGCTAGCTCGAACTCACCGAGATTAAGATGATTAGTATCAAAGGGAATTTTCGGTATGTTTTCAGTGATAGTTTGCAAAACGAGGCAAATCATAGAAACTTTGAAAGAAGTGGTAGTGGATTGTAATTGGAGAGCGCAGCGTTCTGTGCTCAAGTTGAGTTGGTTGTTACCTATACCGACAATACCGTCATTTGATGGCTGAGGAGTCAAATTGAGTCTTTGCTTTACACCTTCCGTGATAAAGGACGATTGGCTCCCGCTGTCAAGTAACGCTCGGACAGTAATATTAGTATTTGTATGAGGGTTTAATAGGCGTACCCTAGCAGTGCACAGTAGTATTTCAGGTGAAGACAGCGCAGACATGGCTATTGCCGTACCGCTAGGAGTATCAGATGATTGAGTAGTAGGTAAGTGTAGCAAAGAATTATGTTTCTTTCCACATTGACGACAAGAGCCTGGAAGCTTACAAGCTTGACTATTATGACCAGGCCTTAGACAGTTTTGACACAATTTCAAAGTCGTAACTACAGAGTTCCTATCTTCAGGTGTCTTTGATTTGAATGTCGTGCACTCGTAGAGGCGGTGACTGCCCTTGCACACGACACATTCAACTTTATGTTGTGAAGAAGGAGTAGTCTCCTTGGAAGTTACAACAAGCGACTTTGTTGTTGAAGTGGTTTGTTTACCTTTATCGAACTTATCAGATTTATTACGATTGACTATTTCTAACACGTCAGCACGATTTTTCAAAAATGAAAAGAAATCTTCGAGTTCAAGTATATCGGGTAAAGTACTTCGGTGTTCTTCCCATTTAAAGTTCGTACCGTTGTCTAACTTTGCCGATAGGATATGAATGACTAGGGCGTCCCATTTATCTGTAGGTAGTCCTAGGGTGCTTAGGGCACGTAGGTTTTTGTTCACATGGTCAATTATAAATCTTAGGTATTTGTCTGTGTCCCGTACAGCCTCAATTTGAAAAAGTGACTTCAAATGGTTACTGATTAACTGCCTTTTACTGTCATAACGACTGCAGAGGATAGACCAGGCTTCATTATAGTTTTTATCGGAAACTTCTAGGTTACTTAATACTCGCGCAGCTTCACCCTCCAAATAGGATCCGAGATAGTGAAACTTATGTACATTTTTGATTTTAGGGTTTTCGTGAATCAGAGAACAATAGATTTCTTTAAATTCCAACCATTTATAATACGTGCCATCGAACTTAGGAATGTGTATAATAGGTAATTTAAATCCTAGACTATTACAGTTACTATCATGACTATGTTGATGACACTCATTGGCATGAGAACAACTAGAAATGTGATTTTCTTTCTGTTTAGTGGGTAAGCTTCGCGTTTGTATAAAGTTTTGGGCAAAAGAAATGCAATTATCTAATTCTTGTTCAATTAAATCGCGATTAGTTAATTCATTTGCTAGATTAGGCTCACTTTGAGCTTCTATTTGGTTTTGCAACTCGTCGAAGTCAATAAATAACGCCTCCATTCGCGATAACTTCATTGCAAGCTTACTAACTTCCACAGGAGAAACTGATTCTAACGTAATTAGTGCGTCTAAATAGGTTTTAAATTTAGTTACGCGTCCTTTAATAGCACCACGTTTAATAATTAAATCTTTAAGCTTTGCTTCAGAAGCCATCGCGATTAGTTATTTACGTAAACAAAAAATAACGTAAGAATACGATACGCTCCTCGTTTCGCAGTCCGTTGTACAGCAGAGACCGGTTTCCGTCAGCGAAGACAGGTCGCACAGCTGACAGGCAAGTAGCGCGTAGACAATGGGTGACGTCGCGTGGCCGCCGATGTACTCAGCGCAGCGATCGTCTGGAATTTACCATAAAGACGACTAACTAAACAGCTGATAGCAGTAAGCGTGCGAGTGGGGCGTTGTGCTATAGTGGCTTATGCATATAGGCAATTACTTTAGGCAGTAATTATAGCAGCTTGCAAATGGCATGAAATGACGGGAGGAATAATGAAAGATATAGGGGGTAGATTGGCAAAATCGACTAAGTATTTAAATTGTAATATTGAAGAAAATTACGGGTAATTCGATGTGATTAGGTAAAAATGGGTTTAAAATAGTTTAGATTAAGATTAAGTCACCAAACACTCGGCATTGAACCTAGTATGTAGTAAGCTCAGATAGAAGAGGAGAAATCTAGGAAAGTATAGGAACGGGCTCACAGTTAGATCGGTAGGTCGTGCGAAGCAGGTAGCAATAGGCCCGCAGCGTGGTTCCAGGACGAAGACAGCAAAGTCGTAGGCCGTTCTGGAATGTAGGCCACTCCGGGGTGTACGCAGCTCCAACACACCCTTGGCTTGGTGATCCGGACCTTTCTTGTAGTTTTCACTAGCGGGTTGACTCCTCCTGGACAGAAACTAGGCGGACGGATTAGTGATCGTGTCCTGTCACGGTCGCCACTTTTTTGTTCGCGATGGAACAAAAGAAACACTTTGGTTTTGAAATTATAATGAGTTTAATAGTTTAGCAGCTTTTACATCAGATATTTGGAACGATTAATTTATAGATGGCAAATAACAGAGTAATTTTGGATTTTGGGACGATGCCGGTGTGGCGTTGTATAGTAAGTAGTAAAGAGTGTGTCCGGAGGTGTCGTTTGCGAGCCACGATCGCGTGAGAATCTGCTTCGACGATTGGCTGTTGAATATGACGCGATATTCGGGAGTGGCCATTGGTCAACCGATGCGCCACAGACATGACGCGATTTTGAGCGTTGATGATTGGTCAAGCAGTGGCGTAGACAGTACCTTATCATTGCACATTACCCAGCAGAAGATCCTCAGTGTCATCATAATTTAATGTTTGGAGATAATCTCCTAGTAAATTTTTACATATATATTTAGGGCATGAATAAATTTTAAACTTTTTATTTAGGAGGCTGTACATATTAATGCTATTAACGTAGAATTGGCGTTTGGCAAAGTCAGTTCTATGGCGTGTGTGGGGGAAAACGTTATGCTTAAGCTTGCCAGTCGGTTCCTTTGGAGGGCGGGCAGAGTGTTTGCGTAGGGTCGAAAGGAGCACATAAAGTTGCCTGACGGTGAGTACCTTACAATCGCAATAGAGCTGCACAGTGGGATACCTACGTGGAATAGAGAGCATTACCTTGAGGACAGCTCTCTGGGCTCTCTCAAGGCGGATAAATACATTTTGAGTGGTACCACCCGAGACGGGCAAGCAGTACGTTAGGACAGACAGAGATAGGGTAAAATATACTAATTTATTTCATTATCAGCAGAGTTTCGCAACTTCTTGAAAACATATATTAGCTTACGTATGCGGGACGTGACTTTGGCGACATGGGGGTGCCAGTTGAGATGCTGATCGATGAGTACTCCTAAATACCTTACACAAGAGGATTTGGCGAGAAAGAGGCAGCTACACTGTGTTAAGGATCCGCAGGCATGTGCTTTTATGGTAAAGGAGTTTGAGGGACACAGATTCGACCGAATGGAGAATGGAACATATACCGATTTATCAAAATTTAAGGTGAACAAATCGGCCAAACATTTCATTACTACAAACAGCGTATCCTCGGCGTTTTGGTATGTCAGGAGCCAGCGCAAGGGCAGTGTCATCCGCGTACGTAAATATCTTACAATTTTCGAGAGACAGTTTGCAGAGTTCATTAATATAAATGAGAAAGAGAGTAGGCCCCAGAATGATGCCTTGCGGAACGACGTATGTGATTGAAAGCTCATCACTTTCATATTTGGGTGCGATCTTGGAGATAATCTGCGAAGATTGTCAAAGGGTGTCCACGTATACCGATGCTTTCCATTTTATTCATTAAGGCTTGGGCAGAAGCGGGAGACGCCGCGGGACGGGCGTCGGGGGCTACCACGTGGCCCCCGGCCACCGTAGGCGCGGGCCTGTGGACGGTGGGCTATGGGCTAGCTCGCCGTCCGTCCGTCTCATGACAACAGGCCGTGTTGACGGCGCGTTCGTGTTCCACGCGCGCCTCAAAGAGAGTCAGCAAAAAGGAAGGGGTCTGAAAGGACCGATGCCTGCCGGGGTTGCGGGACTATTCGAAAGAGATACCGTGGCCCCGGAACACAAAGGGCGATGAAGGAACATGGATGGGTTTTAGTCAGTAAAAGTCTGACACTCCCTCCTGCTCCGCCCAGAGCGGGAGAAGTCATTTGATGATTTCCAATCCGAAAAAAAAAAAAAAAAAAAAAAAGGCTTGGGCAGAAACGGTATCAAATGCCTTTGACAGATCAAAGAAGATTCCCAGGCACTTGTGTTTTCTATCAATCGTTCTAGCCACGTGTAGCAGACTTATGGATAAAGATATTTATGAATAATAATGTTTGAACTACTGATATTTTATGGCAGGTAGCAATTTGAGAGATACGTATTGTAATATCGTGCATGGTGATGGGCTGCACGGTTGAATTTAAATTTAAACACATAAACCCTATGATAGTTATTAAAGCTTTCCGGCAAATAAAAATCAAACTGACCGAAGATCTATGGGGAATGTCTATCAAAGTTTGTGCATCCATACTTGAGACTATAGCCCCATACTTAGCTTTAATTTTTAATTTGTGTGTAGACCAAGGAGTTTTCCCTGATCTAATGAAATACAGTAAAGTCATACCTCTTTTCAAATCCGGGGACAGTAAAGATACTAATAATTATAGACCTGTATCCGTGTTGCCAGTTTTTAGCAAGGTGTTTGAAAAGGTAATGCTTAATCAAATGCTCAATCATTTTAACACCAACAAAATTTTACATGATCAACAGTATGGTTTCATCAAGGGACGTTGTACGACTGACGCCGGTGTAACCTTATTAAAGCACATATTTACTGCGTGGGAAGAGTCTCAAGACGCCATAGGAATATTTTGTGACCTTTCCAAAGCATTTGATTGCGTAAATCACGACACATTACTTTTGAAACTTGAGCATTACGGATTAGGTCAACTTGCACTTAGTTTGGTAAAATCATATTTGAGTGATAGACAACAACGTGTTCAAATAAATGGTGTTAATTCACAAGGTTTAAAAGTAAAAATGGGGGTTCCACAAGGCTCAATATTGGGTCCTTTCCTCTTTCTCGTGTATATAAATGATCTACCCTATTTATTGAAAAACCAACCTCAAAATATGGTGTTGTTTGCTGATGATACTTCCCTTATTTTTAAGATAAATAGACGGGCCCAGAATCTAGATGACGTGAATGATGCCCTACTTCAGGTCCATAATTGGTTCACAGCAAACAATTTAGTATTAAATGAAAAAAAAACTAAATGCATAAGATTTGCTTTACCCAATGTTAAAAGTAGTGATTGTGAAATAATATTAAATAAAGAGAAACTTGAATTCGTAGATAAAACGGTTTTCCTGGGGATTACGCTTGATTCAAGGCTACAATGGGGTTCTCATTTAACATCCCTTGCGGCGCGTCTAAGTTCAGCAGCATATGCTATTAGAAAAATTTGTCAATTTACTGATGTAGATACCGCTAGACTGGTCTATTTTAGTTACTTTCATAGTATAATGTCTTATGGCATTTTGCTATGGGGACGGGCTGCAGATATTGAGTCTATATTTATTCTGCAAAAAAGAGCCATCAGAGCTATATATAATCTTCGTAGGCGCGATTCTCTAAGGGAACTGTTTAAGGATATTGGCATCATGACGGTACATTGTCAGTACATCTACGAAAACATAATGTACGTCAGAAAAAATCTGCATCTTTTTGGTAAAAGAGGTGATAGACATAATTACAGTACTAGAAATAGGGACCAACTAGTTCAGCCAGGCTTCAGACTCGCTAAAGTGGACTCATCTTTCATGGGGTACTGTTTGAGATGCTATAATAAAATTTCACAAAGTATTCTTGAACTGAATGAGACGAAATTTAAAACATGCATCAAACGCACACTATGTAAGCAAGCTTATTACAAGTTGGGCGATTATATCGCAGATAAAAATGCGTGGCTCAATGCTGGTCCTGCTCCACATGGACAGGGGCGCATAAATTGATAGTATTAAATAGAATTGTTGGAGCTGCTGAAGATTGTACAACTGTCTTTGCATTGTATAGAATCAATCTCTAGTATTATATAATCGCACAGCCCATATTGTGTGAGTACTATGTACTAGAAAGCTATCATTCACTGAAATCCTACGTCTTTTCTTGACTTGAATGTGCCCTGGCGGTTGAGAGTATGTCACGCTCACTCTAATGTCTCGCTGATGGTGGCGCGTGTGTCGGATCATTTAGTTCCCTTCAAAATGGTTGAGTTGAATGGTGCTGATCCATGCGTCATGTTCGTGAACGGGCGCTGTCAGTTGTGACTGGTCAACTCTTAGTTGCCATGGC
Organism: Xestia sexstrigata; assembly: GCA_941918905.2. NCBI lineage: Eukaryota > Metazoa > Arthropoda > Insecta > Lepidoptera > Noctuidae > Xestia > Xestia sexstrigata. Next base: position 722,608 of record OW799204.2, read on the forward strand.
TTATTTGTATGTTTATTTTAGCATTGTATTTTTTGTTTTTACTATGGACACTTTTAACGTGCACATCTTGCTACATTGTTCTCACATAATATACCATCTCAACATGAATGATGTAACCAAGATTTTGTAACAATATTTTGATTTAAAAGAGTGTCCATGGAGTTTCTTGCCCGTTCTTCTCCATAGAGATCTCTATGGAGAAGAGATACGCTAGGGAATGGGCAACTACAGTACTTTCACAGTTTTTATGTCTTGTGACTGGGACTGTAGCTACATTTAACTTTGTTTCGACAATTCAAAAGTGCCTGTAACTGGCCTACTTGAAATAAATGCTTTGATTTTGATTTTGATACAGTATTTTGTATTTTAGCATGTAGACTTGTGTATATATAGTTTGTGTGCTTTTTTATTGTGTGTAAGGTGTATAAGATAATTGTTGGTAAGAGTGTATTGTTTGATGTAAAAGTTAATTTTAAACACTTAATAAAAATAAACAAAGAATGGATAAAAGAAAAATTATAAAAAATAGGAACTTTCAGTGATGGTCAGATGATGTGATTTGGGCTGTCCGGGTTAGTGAGGCATTTTTCAGAGCTTACAAGAATCTGTTTGTCTCCCTCTATCTTGCGCAGGAATATATTGCCGTTGGAGATCCAGCAGAACTTATAGATGTTTTTGTTGGCGAACTCCCTGGCTTGGTAGAAAAGCTTTTGGTGTGTGCTGGTAGGTGTTCAGAGATGGACACGGGATGACGATCTCCAGGCAAGCCCATGACTGCAGTATTTAATCTATCGTCTTTTCCTTTTCCTTTGTTGTACGCACGCACAACCGACAGGACGGTCTGGTTAGTTTCCACACTCGAAAATTCCGCTATTACTGGGCGCGGCGTGGTAGACGCGGTAGATTTTCCTGGAAGACGATAAATATCGCACAGCTCTGTTTCGCCAATGCTCACATCAATAGCTGTGCCTACGCCACACACCGTTTTTAATAGACTGGTGCTTGACTCGGAACTCACTTGCGGGATGTTACGTAATTCTATGGCCGACGATCTCATTTTATGTTGAAGATACTATTTTCCGTTCGAGGGACTCAATTAAGGATTGCTGCTCCCGTCGCTCCTTCCTCAATGTATCTACTTCCATCTTTCAATCTTCGAACTGTTTATTAAAAAAATTAATAGACTGAACGATACCAGCGTTTGACTTACATATTTCAGAATAAGATGCCTGTATCATAGCGTTTCGCCGAAGTATTCCTTTGTCCGCCTTGCGGTACCTTCAGGCAGGTGGTGAACTTGTGATCCCGCGAATTGTTTTCACAACAATATGCAAACAATATAAGCTGAAGCAAGCTCTACCAGCTACCAGAACTATTTACAGCCAAATATTCCGTAATTAAAATAACACAGATTTATCCCTAAATAACGCCTTGTTTAGGACCTCGGGGTATGCGATTTGCGAGGTCATTTTGCGTCAAGCGAATTTGTGTTCTTGCTTATCGTCGCATATTGCATCAAGGCGAGTCGCGGCATGCTCTAAGCAACCTCTTTCATTTAGTTCCTCTGTCGCGCATCGGTATCGCTTGAGCGGGGTACGTATCATAATACCTAAGTTTATCCTAACTATTTTCGATGTAACTACGGTCCAGAGACTTAGTGTTTAGAATACCTAAACATCGTTTCACAGATTATTGTAATAACTAAAGAACGAAATCTCTAAAGGACCATTCATCTACGGTTAACTCACCTACGGTTTAAAGATGCGCGCGTGTTAGTTGCATTTCTTTTCTGATTCATAAAAACCTGCCAAGTGCGAGTAGTTCCGAAGGTACCATTATCTATACAATATTAGACAAAACAAAAAATCACGTTTGTTGTATGGGAGCCCCATACAACATATTTAAGTCGCTTAAATATTTATTATATTTTAATTATTTATTTTTATTTATTTATTTTACTATTTATGTACACACAGTATACAACACAGGAAACTACATTAAAAATATGAGTACATAGGAACTGCTTATTTCTTAAGAAATCAAAGTAAAAGTAAGTTAAAGTGCCTAAGCAACTAAATTCTGTTGCCGTTATTAATATCGAGCAAAAAACGGCAAAAAGAACACGTTTGTTGTATGGGAGCCCTCCTTAAAAATTATATTTTATTCTGTTTTTAGTTATATTTGTTATTATAGCAGCAACAGAAATACACATTCTGTGAAAATTTCAACTGTCTAGCTATCACGGATCATGAGACAGCCCGGTGACAGACAGACGGACGGACAGCGGAGGATTAGAAGGGTCCCGTTGGTTACCCTTCGGGTACGGAACCCTAAAAACATACGAAGTACCAAGGAAATAAAGTAGAACTCAGTATTGCTTAGTGCTTTTCTGTATTGGCTCTTGCTAGCTGGCATAGGTCGAAGGCCGGCGGAGCGACGACAATATTTGAGACAGAAAGTGGGTGTGTAATGTAAAAAGCGAGCGTAGCGAGCGCGTGTCACATCCAATTAATGTCATAGCCAATATCTTAAAAAACCATAAGATAAATCGTTCGTTAGTGCGATTGATTTTAGTTGAATCAAAATTAGGTAAGATAGACAGTAGTTCAGTCGACCAATAAGTGTTATGAACATATGTGAATCAACCGTAGTTATATCGAAAATAGTTAGGATAAACTTAGCAATTATGATACGTAACCTAAAAAATTAACCGATAGGTTAACAAACAAAACAAAATCTACAGAAATTAATAGTGTGGCGCACTGTGACCACTAGTGCGGTGTTCAATGTGAAACTAATTATTTAGTGTTGATGCACAATCAGGTTTTTCGCGTTATTTCCCAACACGACTGTTAATTGTGTCCGTGCTGGTGTAACAATATAGTTTTATTGCGAATAACATGTTTAATTTTTATAACATGCTCTAGATCCGACTATGTACTATTAAGGAAGTATTTGGGAAAGTAATATCTGCACTACAGTATGGTACTAGTTGGCTGCTGCTGAAAACCAGCATCAGGTGGCAGTAACTAGTGTAGCCTAGGATGTATGACATTATGCTGAGTGGAGGCATTAGCATTGTAAAAGTAAGTAATTAAAACTAAATATAACTTTAACTTATTTTAATTAAAAAATAAATCAGCTTATTCCACCATTAAAATTTTAGTTCAATTCAATTCAATTCTTTATTGCTTATCACATGTGTTTTACAAGGTCTTATTATTAAAATAAAGTTCACATGGACCCGTCGGGCACAACAATTTACAATAATAAAGAGTAAGTAGCATTTTAAAAAATAAACCTTCATTAATTAAAATTTTGTAAGTTCATTCGAAATGAAATGAAATGAAATTATTTATTTTGCAAATAGGATATTAAATCACTTTTCACACGTCAATGTTTTGTTTTACTAGTACGTTGGCGCCAGCATTTCCTAACTGACTGGGTAGTCAGTTATTAAATGCCGGCTGAGAAGAAACACCGAAACAAACTCAGGGATCGTGGTCTCTTTTAAAGTCCAGACACAATTATTTGAAACGATATCAATGTGAGTGTGATCATGTAGGCAATGTCTGGTATGGTCTTTTGAGGAAAGAGTCATAGCAGGTTTGAGTTGACCTGTCCCGACAGACGGCATTCAAATAAATAGAATGTCCAGTTTTTTTAAATGTGGTCCACAACTTTCGTCGTTTTCAATATAGACCAATATCCTTACACATTTTTTCTGCAAGATAAACAACTCATTTATATCAACACTATTTCCCCAAAGAATTATTCCATACTTAAGCCATGCGTATCCGTAAGCGTAGTAAGTGGATAGGGCTGTTTTTAAATCTGTTGTTTTTTTGAGGTCACGGAGTGCATGTATAAAACTAGATAGCTTTGATTTAATTTTTTGTATGTGTGCTTTCCACGTTATATTAATATCTAACTCCAGACCTAATAAAGTAAAAGAATCTACACATTCCATTTTGACACCTTCAAACGTAAAATTGATCTAGTGGTTTTTTTTTTATAAGGTCAAGAAACGAAAGAAACTTTAAAAAATCCAAAATAATGCAATTTAGCATTATTTTGGATTTTTTAAAGTTTATTTCGAAGTTATGGTCTTTCATCCAATTTTGTATAATTAACATAATATTATTTAGTTATAGTAGTTTTTAGTGTGTAGTTATCTTTGAGAGTCATTACAGGAAGTCAATATTGAGATGTCGTCGGCGAACAGAACGCACGATTCCGTCGTAATTTTAGGGAGATCGTTGACATAAATGAAGAATAATAAGCACCCTGCCACACTACCTTGAGGAATTGAATGTTTAACACAAAGCGCATTTGAAAGTACTTGGCTGAGTTACCTAGTGTCATGGTTCCAATGGTCAATTTCTACGAATTGTTCTCGGTTTTGTAGGTAGGATGAGAACCATTTATGAGTTATTCCTCTAACATCGATTTCGTATAGTTTATCGAGTAGAATATTGTATAGTACCTTATCATAAGCCTTTCTCATGTCTAGTAAGATTCCAATCGCGTATTTTTTACTATTTAAATGTCCAGTACTTTTTTGTGTAAATTTATATGTTGCTAAAATTGTGGATCTTTTTTTCCGAAAACCATTTTGAGATTCTCGAAAATATGAAATTTTTCACAGAATAAACGCGCTTGCACATTGCTTTCTCAAAAATTTTCGATGATGTCGGTAGTAGTGCAATTGGACGCTAATTATTTGGGTCAGACTTCGAGTTTTTCTTGTGAACAAGCTATAAAATTGAGTTTTTAACGCGTTTGGGAATATTCCTTCAGAAAATGATTGATATATTAATTGGTAAAATAGTAATTTCAGTTCGTCAGCACACGTTTTTATTAATATGGGAGGTAAGTCATCTAATCCGTGGCTATATTTGCCTTTATGGTGTTTTATTATATTATTTATTTCTTGCGGTGTGGGTGGCTGTAAAAACATAGTGTTATCAGTCAGTCGGAGCACAAGCCGGCCGCGTGACTGTGCCTTGTGACTACTGATGCAAAAAATCATTATACGAGTTAGAAACTTGTTTTGGGTCGGACGTTAGTTTATTATGGATTGTCAATTTAATGTTTTGTTGTGTCTTAGTTAGTTTTTTATTAGTACATTCTTTAATTATTTTCCACATCGATTTTGTTTTATTGATTGAGTTAATAATTTCCTTAGTAAATTGTATTTTTTTTAATTTATTGACTAATTTTTTAATGTTTTTTCGTATATTTGATATTGTTTTGTTAATACAAGATTATTGGAGTATGGAGTAAGAATTCTGAACAACCGTTTATTTTTACATGATATTTTAATGCCTCTTGTCAACCAATCATTTCGTTTCTAATCAAACCCTTCCCTCAATCCAATCCTTTCGTAACTAATCCTTTAGTTTTATGCAGTACAAAGCTAAAACAGACAAAACAGCTGTAAAATATAAAATAAGTATTTATATAAATGCTCTCTCTCATCATCATCTCATCATCTGCCTCGCCTTTTCCCAACTATTTTGGGGTTGACTTCCAGTCTAACCAGATGCAGCTGAGTACCAGTATTTGACATGAAGCGACTGCCTATCTGACCTCCACAACCCAGTTCATACTGGGTAATACGATACCACTTTGGTAAGACTGGTTGTTAGACTTTTTGGGCCACTGACTACCTGTAACGACTGTCAAAGATGGACAAATGACAGCCGGGACCAACAGCTTAACGTGCCAAAAAAATATAATTGGTCTCTATAAAAAATAAATATTAAATCAAAAACTTTTCGACTTAAAGTTTGCACTATGCGAATATTTAGAATTTGACTGTTCATTGCACTCGGAGAACTTATTTGGACATAAATGTACCTAACTCTTTTCTGAGTTCTAAACTAAAATGTTTCTTGGAAAGGGAAACTCTTGAAATAGCTACATAATTTGATGTTCATTGTCAGAGTAACGTAAAAGAGATCACTCTGGGAAACTCTCTTGATATTATTAAACATTTCCTAAAACACGCCTATTTTTAAAGTCCTACTTAAAATATCAAACAAAAATGGTGACAAACATGGATGGATGGTTCCATCCATCATCAGTATAATTAGGCTCAGTTTTGTGTAAATCACCTTCCATCATTTTTTTATTACATGAAAAATTAAAAGCTAAGAAAACAACCTAGTTATGATTGTATGACAATGTTAAAAACAGACTACAGCTTTATATCCAGACCAACTCCGGGGACCAATAGTCAATGCAAGCTGAGAGACTAGTTATAAACTTTGAATTGTTCTGAAATTGAACTAGTGCCCGTCTGGTGACAAACATGGAAAACACAATTGTTCAATACAAATGGATAAGATTATTGATCATTGACAAAAAAAAAGTACTAGGCGTACTGCTGTCAATGTAAACATAAACGTATCTCTCATAAACGAAAGCTCACGTATGACGGACGTCTGAACACGCAATGCTCACATTAGTTAAGTACCTATATTATCATCCATCGTAACTCGTCAAAATACCGGTCATTATCTACGCAACATTACTTGTACATAAGTAGCGACTCGCTCCCAGGCTGCCCGCCACGGTTCTTAGAACTTGACAAAACATCCAGATTTAAATTCAATACGAACGTATTATACACACAGACCTTCCGGAATCAACGTTATAAATAATTGTGAAAACGGTGTAAAAAGTCCGTTACAGAGGTTAGAAGAGCAACGTGGTTAGAAAAACATCAAAAGCGACTTTAAATTTCATATTACCCAGTACTAACTGGGTTGCGGCGGTCACTCCATGTAAAATACTGGTATTCAGCTGCATCCAGTTAAACTGGAGGCCGACTCCAACATAGTCAAGAAAAGGCGGCAGATGATAATTTATTTATAGATATACACACATCAAAAATGTCTAGGGATCAAGCATTTTTATGCGGATTTCTTGAGATTGAGATGTGGCTTTGTAATAAATTTATGATTTTATAAATTTATATGGATCCTTTTTGGTGCATTTCATAATTTGAATCAGGAACTCTCAATCAAATTCGAGTAAAAGATGAAAATAAGCTGTCAATATTTTCCCTATAAAAACATACAACGCATTGAAGACATTATTAGTGCTACTGTTTCCCTACTACTGATTAAAACCAACGTTATTATGGAGCGGCGACGTCATTTAAGCAGGGAAGAAATGCTCAGAGCCGTGGGAATGATAGAAGCTGGTTCCCGGCAACGTACTGTAGCTTTAGCTCTGAATACAAGTCAGAGTGTTATCAGTCGACTTTGGACACGTTACCGAAGCACTGGTACCGTGGCTGAGCGCCATGGAGGACGGTATCGCTGCACCACACGGAGACAAGACCGATACATTCAAATCTTAACTCGAAGAGCTCCAACAATAACCGCCATGATGTTAGCCGTGAGGCTTCATCACTCTTCAGGGAACTTAATTAGCGACCAAACAGTCAGAAACCGCTTGCATGAAGTGAACCTTCATTCCCGAAGACCGCTACGGGTACCACCTATAGCAATGCACAATCGTAGGATTCGATATCAATGGGCTCTTGAACACAGAAATTGGGCAGAAGAACAATGGCGTTTCGTGTGCTTTTCTGATGAGTCTCGTTTTGGTATGAGACCGGATACAAGACGTATACGACACTGGAGAACCCCTGGACGCCAACAGCGATTAAAATCCTGCCAGGAAGTCCATCCTTATAGTGGTGGAACCATCATGGTATGGGCGGGTATTTGGATCGGCGGAAGAACTGAGTTGATTTGGATCAGAGGCAACCTCAATGCTCAAATTTATGCTGAGACGATTGTATCAGACGTCATCGTTCCTCTACAAGTGCAAATCGGTCCCTTATTTCAGTTAATGCATGATAATGCACGACCGCACACCGCAAGAGTTGTAAGACAGACTCTCGCCGCAGCTAACATCAATGTCCTGCCCTGGCCTGCTCAGTCGCCAGACTTGAACCCGATTGAGCATGCATGGGATATGCTACAGAGAAGAGCTCTGCCGAATATGGAGGGTATCCAGTCGCAAGAAGACCTTTTTTTGTTGTTGCAACGAACATGGGCGGCCATTCCACAGCGTGATTTGGATGAACTCATTTTGAGTATGCCAAACCGATGTTCTTGTGTTGTTAGTGTTCGCGGTAGAAACACGGATTATTAATTGTTTAAGTTACCCAATAAAATTTTAAAGAAAACTGTTATTTCAGTCTTTTTTTCGAACTTTAATGTTAGTAGTTCAAATGTCAAAAATCCCTTTATTAGGAAAATGGCAAATTTCTTTATTAATGCAAAGGTGACTTGGTTTATCGTTACTGTGACAAACGAAAACACTTTATTTGATGAATCCTTAAAGAAAATTTTAATTAATATCAATCAGGAGAAAAGTTATTGCAAAAATATATGTTGATCCCTAGATACTTTTGATGTGTGTATTTTGAAACAGGCGAAAGCAAAATAAAAAAATTTACTTGTTACGAATTCTTCGCTGAAAATATTAGTTTTCAAGGTGTACTTAAGTTAAAATATTGAAAAGAGGTTCCATTAAATAATAGCTAAATCTAAATCTAAATCTAAATCCTTGAGACGTACGTCTGTTTCTTATAATAAAATAGCTGTAGTACCTGTCAATATTAAATGATCGTTTCAGCTAGCTCAGTAAATATAACGGCTTAACATTTTTATAAATAAAATGAACCTTTGAAATAATTCTTAATCAACTAGGAGAAGGGATCGTTTTTCTTTGCAAGATGGAATATTATAACTTACTAGCTGTTGCCCGCGGCTTTGCCCGCGTAAAGTTCGGTAACCGTCCCACTGGATCATATTATATAGATAAATAGTGTCCTACGTGTTAATCCAGGTTATGAACTATCTATGTGCCAAATTTCATAATCATCAGAATCACCATCACTATCACAATCACCATCACAATCACAATCACAATCACAATCACAATCACAATAACCATCACCATCGCTATCACCATCACAATCACCATCACAATCACCATCACAGTCACCATCACAATCACCATCACAATCACAATCACCATTATTGTTATCATAATCTTAATCATCGTAATCATAATGATTATCATCGTAATCACAATCATCATCATCACAGTCACCATCATCGTTATCACACTCATTATCATTGTAATCACAATGATTATCATTGTAATCACAATCATGATCATCATTATCACAATCGCCATCACAATTACAATCACAATCACCATCACATTCACCATCACTATCACCATCACTACCACAGTCACAATCGCTATCACCATCACAATCACTATCACCATCACAATCACCATCACCATCGCTATCACCATCACTATGACCATCACAATCACAATCACCATCATCGTTAGCACGATCACTATCATCATTATCACAATCATAATCATCGTAATCACAACCATCACCATCACAATCACCATCACAATCACTATCACAATCACCTTCACCATCACAATCACTATCACAATCACAATCACCATCATCGTTATCACAATCACTATCATCATCATTATCACAATCATTATCATCGTAATCACAACCATTATCATCATAATCACAATCATCATCATCACAATATCCATCCTCGTTATCAAAATCATAATTATCGTTATCACACGCATCATCATCATTACCACAAACACCATAACTGTCACGATCACCATCACAATCATAATCACAATCACCATCAATATCACAGTCACAATGACTATCACCATTACCAGCGCTATAACCATCACAATCACCGTCACTATCACAATCACCGTCACTATCACAATCACCATCACTATCACAGTCACAATCACAATAACCATCACAATCACCATCACCATCGCTATCACCATCACAATCACCGTCAGTATCACTATCACAATCACCATCACCATCACAATCACAATCACCATCATCGTTATCACAGTCATCATTATCGTTATCACAATCATCATCATCATTATCACGATCACTATCACCATTACAATAACCATCACTATCTCCATCACCATCACTATCACCACCACCATCACTATCACCATCACCGTCATTATCACAATCACCATCGCAATCACAATCACAATCACCATCACAATCACAATCACAATCACAATCACTGTTATCACAATCATGATCATCATTATCACAATCGCCATCACAATTACAATCACAATCACCATCACATTCACCATCACTATCACCATCACTACCACAGTCACAATCGCTATCACCATCACAATCACTATCACCATCACAATCACCATCACCATCGCTATCACCATCACTATGACCATCACAATCACAAACACCATCAACGTTAGCACGATCACTATCATCATTATCACAATCATAATCATCGTAATCACAACCATCACCATCACAATCACCATCACAATCACTATCACAATCACCTTCACCATCACAATCACTATCACAATCACAATCACCATCATCGTTATCACAATCACTATCATCATCATTATCACAATCATTATCATCGTAATCACAACCATTATCATCATAATCACAATCATCATCATCACAATATCCATCCTCGTTATCAAAATCATAATTATCGTTATCACACGCATCATCATCATTACCACAAACACCATAACTGTCACGATCACCATCACAATCATAATCACAATCACCATCAATATCACAGTCACAATGACTATCACCATTACCAGCGCTATAACCATCACAATCACCGTCACTATCACAATCACCGTCACTATCACAATCACCATCACTATCACAGTCACAATCACTATAACCATCACAATCACCATCACCATCGCTATCACCATCACAATCACCGTCAGTATCACTATCACAATCACCATCACCATCACAATCACAATCACCATCATCGTTATCACAGTCATCATTATCGTTATCACAATCATCATCATCATTATCACGATCACTATCACCATTACAATAACCATCACTATCTCCATCACCATCACTATCACCACCACCATCACTATCAGAATCACTTACACGATCATCATATTATCACAATCACCATCACTATCACCATCACCGTCATTATCACAATCACCATCGCAATCACAATCACAATCACCATCACAATCACAATCACAATCACTGTTATCACAATCATTATCATCAGTATCACAATCATCATCATCGTTATCACAATCATCATCATCGTTGGCACAATCATCATCATCGTTATCTCAATCATCATCATCATTATCACAATCATCATCATCGTAATCACAATCATTTTCATCTTAGTCACAATGATCATCATCGTAATCACAATAATTTTCATCGTAATCACAATCATCATCATCGTAATCACAATCATTATCATTGTAATCACAATCATCACCATCATCATCATTATCACAATCACCGTCATCGTTATCACAATCATCACAATAAATCAACAATAACCCTGTATAGAAGTCGAATCCGCCATCTTCTGGATCTCAAAATAAATGCCATTTTCGTAATCTGCACCCCTGATAATCTCGGTATCGACACCCATATTGATTTTTAGACATGTCAACCCCATCGCACCCCAACAGGGAATGAAGGCATTTCAGGTCCGCCACATTAAATCTTAAAATTGTTGTTTTTGTAATACACCCGACCCGATACACCATACAAACAATACCGATGTTGATTTTCAGACTTTATTACCCCATTTCCCCCTTTAGGGGTTGAATTCTGAAAAAACCTGAAATACAAATGTTAACTCATTTATCGATAGGAGTACTCCTGTGAAATTTTGAATAAAACAGCCTTACCTAATCTTGTTTTCCCATATAAACTTTTGACTCCCGTTTCATCCCCTTAGGGGGTACATTTTGAAAAATCGTTTCTTAATGCACCCCTTAACCTCATAAGGAACGTTTGTGCCAAATTTGGAATCTCTAGACTCAGCAGTTTGGGCTGTGCATTGATTTTTAGACTTTGTCACCCCATTTCTCCCTCTTAGGGGTTGAATTCTGAAAAAACCTGAAGAAACTCATTTATCAATAGGAGTACTCCTGTGAAGTTTTTAATAAAATAGTCTTATTAATCTTATTTCCCCGTACAAACTTTAGAGCCCCGTTTCACCCCCTTAGGGGGTGACTTTTGAAAAACCCTTTCTTAGTGTACCCCTAGACCACTTCAGGAATATATGTGCCAAATTTGGGATCTCTAGACTCAGCGGTTAAGGCTGTGCATTGATTTTTAGACTTTGTCACCCCATTTCCCCCTCTTAGGGGTTGAATTTTGAAAAACCCTGAAACCCGTTTCTACTCATTTATCGAAAGGAGCACTACTGTGAAGTTTCGAATAAAATAGTCTAACTAATCTTGTTTCCCCATACAAACTTTGGAGCCCCGTTTAACCCCCATAGGGGGTGAAAATTTCTTAGTGCACCCCTAGACCACTTATGAAACCTACTTGCCAAATTTGGAATCTGTAGACCCAGTGGTTTGGGCTGTGCGTTGATAGATGAGTCAGTCAGTCAGTCAGTTTCTTCTTTTATAATATTTAGATTTAGTGTTTACTAATAAAAGCGACCTACTAACACTAAAACTTAAGTAACTTTGTTACTAACCCTATGGACTCCGGTCTGAAATAAAAACTTTCTATTATATTGTATTATATTAAGTACCAAGTTACATATAACATGATGTATAAAAAAAAAAACTGAGAACATAAATATTATGTATGATTGTGCATTGATAAATATGATAATTTGTTATTTATGAAAGCAGGTTTCCATAGCATTGCTTAGTGCCTACCATAGATATAACAAAGAAGTTGCCTAATTCCCGGCGAGTCGCCTTAAGAGTAGCGAAACTAAACGAACGTTCTGAAATTTTCCGTCACTACACTAAGCGATTAGTGTAGGTGCCAAGCGCACAGTGCAGCCCGTTTCGAAGATTCTAGAACATTCTTGAATATTCACTTCTCTATTCGTTAGGTGACTCTAGGAAAGTCTAGGAAACACTTTTTAGTAATCAAAATAGTTTCTCTACAAAATCTAAAATTATTACAACGACTATGAACGATGTAACGACAAAAGTAAACACAGCGAGTCAATGAAATGGTACAAGAGCCTGATTCTCTTGACCCCAGAACATCCTCACACACTCGAGGTAATATTAAAAATCATCAGGAAATGTTTTAGTTTGGCAGACGCCGCGTCGGAGCCGACTGCTCCTACAGAAAGTTAACTTCTTGTTTGAAACGAAGCCTCTTCGCTCCATAGATGAAGCAGAGCTCGAATGTAATGCTGAACATGTCTAGTACATTAAATTCAAAACCCTCAACTAGCTAAACGCAATTAATCATAATAGGGTGTCAGTTTACGTGAATAATTATTATTTATCAATAAATCTTCTCGTATTACCACAATTGGATCACTCTCCGTCAAAGTCAATCACAGACATGACACATGTCTCACTTGAACAAGATATAATAATGTGAAGATATCTCGAAACAAGCACAATGCTTGAACATCTAAACGCTGGTAGTCGTGTAAATCTTTCACCATTTTGTTCGGAAAATGCTGTAAAATTCTCGCGAAATTCCGACAAACATGTCTGTCCATTCTTATCGCTTTACGTCCGCGACGGACAATGTACAAAGCGCTTGAAGTCGGTCCATCTCATCAGGGCTAGTGCTTGCTCAGCGCTGCAGCGCCCTTCAAGTCTGTCTGCACTTGTTACCGTATGTACGCAGAGCGCTGTAGCGCTGTGCTGGGCGGGACCGTTGCGATCTTTTACTATTCAAACTAGCGGAAATTTCATTATTTTAAAATATTACTAACAAACAATAAGTTGTCGGACACCAGCTGCTGTAGCGCTGTAGCGCTGTACAGCGGCAAGCGCTCGCCAGACAGCCACTACAAAATGAAGAGTTTATTCTGATGCCAAAGCAACAGATGAAATTGTTTTAAATTTAACTTACCGACCAAGTTTGTCTTATATTTTCATTTACCTCAGAAAGTTCTTTTTTGTTTCAATGCATTTCGTTAAGGAAAGTCTATTTAGAACGAGTCCCTCTCGTGGACTATTTTCTTTGAATAAGCTTCACGTTTTTCCATACGACGTAACGTGCTCTTAGCAATTCCGATACGCGGTGGAAGCGCGCTGCATTGCAAAGTACCTAAGCCATTCCTCCTGTAGCTGTACGTACTATTTACGAGTATGTGGAGAAATAATTACAAATGAGCTTTACATCCTATTTTTATTTATAGAATGGTATATTCATTAAGTAAAATTTATACATTAATTATATTGTTATTTTCAATCTCGCGTTACCGAAATTTTCCTAGAATCGTTGGAAAAGATAATTAAAATAACACGCAAAATTGTGTTTGCTGGATAGCCGCACGCCTCCTGGCCGGTCGGCTGCAGCGGTCAGTTTTACGGCGCTAGGTTTTAATGGGCGCAAGTTGTGCCTGGCTGGCTGGTGGGGTATTGTGGTTGGCGCTCAAGCTCCCGGTGGGCGCCAAACAACGCGCATTAGTCATACCGCCGCAGCCGCAGCAGACATGCGAGCCAAGTTGTGCGTCGCCCGGTCACTTTGTAAGACATTGTGTGTGGGCCGTGTTCGCGCTAATGGGGGGAGGCGGCGAGGGGCGGGACAGTGCACTCGCGTTATTTGAATCGTATATGCTGCGAACAGTGCTATTAAAATGTGGAGACAGATAGAGAAACGTTAAGCCACTACCCTGATCGTTTTCTACATAAAATGTTCGTTTCGTTTTTAAAACTACATGTCTATTAATAAAACTTAATGTTAATACGTAGACCGGTACCTACTATAACTTTTAAAGTTAACAGTGTAATAAGACACAGAGGTGTCTGTTTGACAATAATGCATTTTTGTTCTACCGAGACTGTCTTTACAATATTGCATTTTTGTTTTACCGAGTGTCAAGCTCTCGTCTGCATGGTCCTTGTATATGCTTGCAAACAAAGCTCAACCAAGCAATCCAGTGTTAAACTCCATCAGTCAGCGTTCGCAAAGAGTCGCGAGCGTACGCAAGAGGTCGCACACGCAAGTGCGCCGAGAGCGGTCGAGGGCTGCCTTTGCACAGCCGCATGCCAGGGATGTACCGCCTCAAAGGAAATCACAATTGAAGCGGAGTACGCAATTAGGTGGATTAAGTACGCGGAAAAATTTGAATGATCTACTCTTATTCAGGTCGCTGAGCAATTTTAATCACGTGTGCTAGACGGTGCGTCGCTTGAGTGCAGCCAAATAAAATTAGGTACTTTACTCATTAGTCGGTTGCAACTTGCAAACTATGTCTAGAAACAAGCACAATGCAAGTCTAGAGTTATACATCAAAATCAGGTGTTATGTCTGTTACGTTTTACAGTTCGGACTAAACTAAGCTTAGGTATCATTTAATCCAGCATTATAATTGAAATACGCATAGTCGTTTTAGCTCTGGTCCACTTCGTCCAATTCGCCACTCCCACAGGATGCAAAGCACATACTAGGCACGTAGGCACACTTTCCTCCCGCACCGTATCGGTCACATTTGCGGGGACATTAAGCCTGACTTGTAACAAGCGCTAAATTGCCAACAATCGCACCGAGTCGCACGTGAGCGCGGTCGTACGCAATCTGGTCGGATACTCCGCCATTCATAAAGGCTCATTTTGCAGACGAGACAAATTGGCGCGGATTAGTGTGCGCTATCGAGTTTGTTTGTGCAATAGAAAAGCAAAGTTCACTTTAGTACACGACATACTTATACAAGTAACTAGGTACAGCTGTTTAATTCAATTCCCAGTAATGAGCTACATGACGATATTGCAGATATACATAATATTTCTGGTCTTTTATTTGTAGTCTGCTTAATTGAATTGATTCTTGTTAGAGTTTATTTTTACTTTTTTTTTATTAATAAATATGTAGGTTTGCGTTTGGGTGGAGAACGCTTGCCTAGAAGAAATCGATTCACCGACCGAAGAAATAGAAACATCATCATCAGCCTATTAATGTTCCCACTGCTGGGACAGGTCTCCTCTCTGTGAGAGGGAATGGGCTATAATCCACCACGCGGGCCCAGTGCGGATTGGTAGATGTCACATGTCTTCGAATTTTTTGGTTCTAGGACATGCCGGTTTCCTCACGATGTTTTCCTTCACCGTTTTGAGAGCAGTGGTGATAAAATAAATTACACAAAGTAATGCGCCTGCCTGGGTTCGAACCCACGACTTACTGTTCGTAAGTCGGGGCCGCCACCACTGGGCCACCGCTGCTCTCAATAGAAACATAGAAGAATATTATGTATTTTATCAATCAAATATAAAGCTTATCGAATTGCCTGATCGAACTCCACTTGTTGTTAAACAACTGGCAAGTAACGGAGCCGCACTGGGTCTAATGGATTAATTGGTCACTCCCCACAGAAAGGAGACTGTGTCGCGGCAGAGTGGTCCCGGCGTTATAGGCTGCTAATGTTGTAACTAACTAGCTGCCTGTATCTTAGCAGTCACGTGTCTGTCCCTTCGTCAGTGGCTGACGCATCGGCGCGCACAACACATGGTTCCGAGGAAGCCGCGCCGGCTGTTTACAGAGTGCACGGAGCACTTAAACCTGCGTAGCTACTGAAGCCGTAGGGCTGGCTCATAGAATGCCCGACTCATGCCCGTTTTCACCTAAATACATACCTAAATACTAACGTATTTTTATAATGACATTTCGTGGCCCTGCACTTTTATTTTGGCATCGATTAAGATGTCATCTTGTCTTATTTTAAACAGGCATAAGAGGTAGAACCAAATACATACAATATGGTGGACGAGTATACGACAGGTAGACATACGTGTTCTAAATTGTTTTCAAATAAAATTCGAAGTGTTTCACGATAAGTTAGAAAGTAACAGTCTGTTAGTGGCCCCTAATAAAATTCTAAGTAATAAAAATAATGTTTTAGAGCGCACTTGACGTCGTAACGCGATATTGCACAACTTTGTTGTTTTACGATTAGTTGTACTTGGTACCTTATTATTGCGTTTAATGTGAACAATACACTACTACAATGTTTGTTCATTACAAAATAGAGAGAAAAAGATATTTTATGAATTCTATTCGTGACCCACCCCCCTTCCAGTTCTCATTTCCTTTTTAGTGACTGACTGTACTAAAGCTTGTCTTGACTTTAAACAACTTTACATTTTTGCAGTCATAGTATGTCTATCGTGGAATACTTTCGACAAAATGGTAATTAAACCCGTTACTACCCGTCGTGTCAGCCCTGCCAGCCCTGCTCCGGGCGTGCGGAAAGCCAGTGATTTTCCTCTCAGCGACGTGTTTTTATTGATTTGAATGGAACCTGTAATGTAACGTTACGGCACCGGCTCGAATGAGATATTGAAGCTATCGGCGTCGCGCGGGTTTTCCTCAGGTTTTCCTGTTTTCACGCCACACCTAGAGGTGGGATCACTTCCACTTGATATAATTAATATGATATTCTGTTTCCTCTATAAATTACGAAATACGAGAGGCACTTATCGATGTCCCAATATCGATACGTACATCTCAATAGTAATTCTACGAGCATGTATTAATCAGCGTCGCTATGTTCACATTACGCATTGACATACTGGAATTTCTCACTTTGTAATGAGAGACTGTAACTTGCAATTCGGTAGCTAGTTATGTATAGATAGATAAATGATTTCTATGGTGCAACACGAAACTAACACCAAACATAAATTCTCAATTTAATGATAAACACTAAGTAAGTACAAGAAAGTAAGAGACGCTATGACACACATGACATATCATCACACCTGTAATCCCCGAACGTTTAGGTGGAGGTCTATCTAATAGTACACACAAATTTTGCCATATTTAAGTCCCATGTAATAGTGAGCGAGCCTCAACCAAGCACAAATCCGGACTCTTTGGCTGCTACTGAGAAGTTCCTGATGGAAGAACCCAATAACACTTTGACCGACCTGGGAATCGAACGCGCTAGTGACTACTAGACCAACGAGGAAGAGATATAGGTACCTATATAACTAAGTAGAATATTATTCAGTATAAAAAAAAACCAAATAAAGTTTGATTTATTATTATCATGACTGTTTAAGCGAATGCCAAGAACTCTCGATATTCACCGTAGGTACATCGTTACTCTCGTCTCGGGCAATAACCGGAGAGAGTACCGAAACGACCAAAAACCAGCTTTTATGCTGAAGGCGTAAAAACATCTATTATACTTGAGTCAACGATCACTTCACTCATAAACTGTCCGCATCTTACGATTCGGAACACCATGGACAATTTTATTTCCGCTACAAAGTGCTGGGCTATAAATCTGCCGGGCTATTTCCCGGCAAGGGTGGGCAAGGGTGGGCAAAGTGGCTGTATCGAGGTATTAGTTACAGCTGGGCATCGGGGTCTGTGCGCTGTGCGAGGTGAGAGACGAACAGAATATAATGGATGTGATGTTTCGGGAAGCTCCCTAGCTGTGACAGATGTTGAGTGAGCGCTCTGCGAGTGCTGACATATGATGGTCTAGTGTTGTCATAGTTTAGGTGGTCTTTTTAAACGAATATTGTGATGTTAACCCAAACTTTTATTGTTTTATGGTTAGTTGAAAGACCCTGGGCAGTTTTTAGCTTTCACTTGTTTAAAAACATATGAGGGAACAGTGTGTTAGTAAATACATTGGATTTTGGGTATAACGACGATGAACGGACCACTCTAATTTCGTCGTTACATCCGGACGTCGTTGCAAAAGATACAGAAACGTGTTTAAACTTAACCATAAATTTTACTTCGAAACGTAATACACGCTTACATAGCTACATATAACCTACCTATATTCTCACTTTCGTACAGTCCGATAAGATGGGAACAGCCTCGCATTTATTTACTAAGGTGGGACTTAAAACAATTGACAAAGTGTGGACGTACTAAAAGTAGGTACACGTCTGCCTACCTGCTGCTACTATGTATGTATGTACATTTTCTCATTATTAGGTATTATTTATTAGGGCAGAAATACACTTCTTCACTTCTTCACTTCATTGAAATCACTATAGTAACTTCCTAAACACCATTATATTCAAATAATAAAAGCTTATAGAGAGTATGAAGCGGCAAACATTTCCCCGCACGTGCAGACGACAAGTCGATAGCGGGCAGCCGACTCTACCGCGGTACCGCACCGCCACTCGCCGCGCCAGCGGAGTGGCCACACTCGGCGGCTTCTATTACTTTATGCTAATCGTGCGACAGAGCACAGCGCCTAAAGAATCTCGCAGACGAGCGACCATGGCACTGATGGCACCACTTTCATACTTTTTCCTTTCAGCTTGAGCTGTTCAAGATATTATTCCCACAATAAGGTTTGAAAACCTCTGGTTTCTTAAAATGAAAAGTTTCTTTTTTAGTTTGTCCTTTGAATAAAATTAATACACAGTCGACCACTTTCGTTATGGAGATACTCTGACATAGACAAATAAACCGTGATGTTTTATGGCATGCACATGTCATTCATCTCAAGGGTGTTATAGCAATTACGAAGTCGACTATGATGTGTCTGTAGTACCTCACAATATAAATGAAAACAAAGCAAAACAATGAAAACATTTTATACGAAAAGTAAGGGCATCTTTACCTATTAAAATTATTTTATTAAACGTCTTCGATTTATTGGCCATCCAACTGATGTTACATGACAATATTTTTATCGTTTACCTTCCCCTATAGACGTAATAGAGCCATAAATACTAAAATTGGAACTGGGAAAGTACAATATTTTACTTACGTACAAGGATTTTATACTTTATGCGCAAAAATAATGTCTGGGGCAGACAGATTGCCTCAAAGATTTTCTATTTCAGATAGTTATTACGAAAACTTAGATCGGTTTTGAAAAGTAACAGCGTGCACAGGGCAAAACGGGGAAAAGTAAGACATGATAAACATGACAACATGCAACAGCGACAATCATGTAGTCTGTGTCTCAGTAATCGCAGGCGGGGATTACCTTCTCTGCTTACACCAGGCGTGTCCCTTGAGAGCTAATATGACGTGTGATTACCGATCTGTTGCCAAGCGTGAGATTACGGAGGATCGCTTGAGAGGCTGAGCCCTCTGTGGTCGATAATAGACGGTTATATGTCCTACTAATATGATTATGAACATTGACAGTTTTTTTCAGCAGATATGAAGAAGACAGTGTTGACCTGACAATTCCAATGGGGAGAAAACAGATAGCTTCTCTGACCCGAAAGGAAACGCTGTCGCAGACATTTTCACGCATCGTATAATAAATACAAACTGATACGTCAGGTAGGAATAACATTATATAAGAATGTCTTCCAAAAAGAATCGCCCCCGGGTGGGCTCGAACCACCAACCTTTCGGTTAACAGCCGAACGCGCTAACCATTGCGCCACGGAGGCTATGAGTAGGGAGCTGAAATTGTATGCCTTACTATTGGGTAGACTAGGGTTGTCGTACCACAGCTAGCAAAGTCATCGTAAATTGGGCTTTCTGTAAGTCTTGCGTGACTAATCGCAAGCTTGTGGCGCGCCTTACTATCGAGTGCTCTGCCGCAGCTGTGCATGCAAGCGGACACAAATCCCCAGTGTCGTGAGTGTCACGAGTGTCACCAGTGTGACGACGCCGCATTTTTATGGATACCTAGCCGTGACGTGCCCTGCAACCGATTGGTTCATGGCGACAACTTTGGACATACTAATCTACAGAGCATACATTTTACTTCAGAATGTGTTCAGATTCAAAGTTAGAACTGAAAATATCTTTTGAAGAAAGTTCGTAATCACGACTCGAATGACTTTAATTTTCTAGCTCAGAAAAGTCTCATTTTTCATCGTATATTCGAAATAACGTAAACATAATATCAAATTAAATATTTATTTCGCAAAACGGACTGTTTCAAAGACTAAGATTGATGAAAGTTAGTACAAAATATTTTTAAAACAGCGTCGCGTTGAAAATTTGAATATGTTTTCATTTTAGTCTGACATAATCGAATTAAGTGTTTCTGAAATATATTCAGAGGACGAAAATATGCGTAATGTAGATGTTCCTCACGGTTCGCGTTACGAAAATTAAGTAGCTAGGGAAACAGGCAACTGTTTGAAATATAAAGATAACTTATTTTGTAATCAGTTCTCGACGTCTTTGCGGGGTCTAATAAGAGGGCCACCCGATGCATGCCGATTAACCACGGACCAGATTCATTATAAAAACACGTAAAAAATATGATAAATTATAACGAGGCTCGATCCAAAATAACACACAAGGAAAAAGTAGAATTTTTTCTTACTCCAACATATTGAATTTATTTAGGTAGGTAGCCGAAAATAATAAGCAATAACACGCAATCATAAATGTATGAATGCGCAGTACTCAGGTAATCAAATAACCCCGATCATACAAGTCTCAGTAGCCGTTATTGGCGCAGTTAGTGTGTACTAGTGAGTTTGGTAACGGCTTGTGTTTCCACAATAATGGCCCCAACCGCGGCCGCACATTATTGCTATGATAGGGTTCGGATCTATGCCCATTGCTGATTAAGTAGTATAACACCGAACAGTAGTGCAATTTGATTGGGTTCCTAATTGACTATCCCACAGAGAATTAATAAATGCAGGGTTCATCTGAACTAAAGAACGCTCGATATAAATGTCAAGTTTGTGATTACCGGTAAAAAGTTTGGTGAAAGGGGAGTCTGTATGATTATGCAAATGTATATCCTGAACATACTGGTAGTGGTTTATTCCAAGTTGCGTTTCTATACCTGTATTGACTGTGGTGACAGTGTGTGAATTATTAAGATGAGAGATAAACCAACTATAGTGAACCAGAGTTATGTTAGAGTGAGCCTAAGCAACATTAGCAAGCCTGTCGTCTGCAATACAAGTTCGGAATCTACTCTATTCCGAAACGACAGTATTCATCTCTCTGAACACCAAAGACACAATGAATGAGTGAATTACTTGATAAGAATATTGTTAGAAGATAACTATCGCTGCCTGCTTGTGAAATAATCAAATATGTTTATTATAGATAGAAACTCTTTGGAAAAATAAAGCTCCAAAGGCGAAGGGTATATTTAGACATCCGGTTAGACTGAAAGCCGGCCAACATAGTTGGAAAAAGACGAGACAGATAATAATCAATCAGCCAAAATATGTATGTTGACGTTTAGTAATGTTGTATAATGCAGCTATCACAGAAGTAACACTAAAAACCACCTATCTACCTGAAGTAAAAATAAATTTTGACCATTCTGACCATGGCTGAACTTTCCTGTAACTCCAGTTCATCCCAATATTGTAATGCTTCCATCAGCAGTACACCCAGTACACCAGTAACCCGCGCACTCCACCTGCCCTGTGCTAAAACGCAATTAGTTTCGCCTTATTGCACTTAGACGCGATCTGCTTCTTCTCATTTACATAAAACACAGTGAAACACTGAACAATTGCCTTTAACTTTGTTACGAGTCAACAACTAATAATAACATTGTTGTTATAAAGATCTTTAAGAGAGTTTTATCCGGGATTGTGGAAACACTTTTAACAATAAAGTATTGTTGCATTATTTCGGTAAAGGCATGAAAATTCACCAAATTTTTATACAAATAAATTATCGAATCCAACCTGGTAGCATGTCACCAATGTGACACTCAGTAGGCAATGTCTATCACAACTACACTTACCCCCGATACTTATATAAACTTAAACTAGGTGTAGACATGCAAAACGTATTTAAACTCAACTGTTATGCGTTTTTGCTTCGAAAATATAATGTTTCCTCTGTAAAAGACCATCCAAACATTTCCAGAGCGACCATTCAAGTTGGAAATCTATAATTTAGCCTAAGCCGTAGTCTATACGTGCTGCTTAAGCGTAACTGTCGCTTGGCCGCAACGTGTCGCTTAGCCGATATTAATTTACGAGCGCGATAAGCGACGTTCGCCGTTGTGAACTCGCCCCAACATTAATCATGTTCGGCTGACTTCGACTGTGCCACTCGACTGGGGAGCTTGCTTTTTGCTTAAGAACCCAATTTATTGATGTTTGTGGTGGACATATTGGTAAGAGTGGGTGTTGGCGCTTAGGTAATAGTGTTACTTCCAAGAAAAATAGGTCCTATCAGAACAATATCTCGCCTGTGTTCCTCAAAGAAAGCCGAGGTGTTTAGTACTCCCACATTCCAATAAACCCATGTCTGTACTTTGTTGTAAAGCGATCTGTAATATTACAGAACCAGATCATACATAGTCATTCGTAAACAAGTACCTATCTAATACATTCTTTTGACAGCTATTTCTGAAATTGGATCTCAATTTTATTGGAGTCTAGACTGTGTAAACTGATACCTACGTGTGGTTCAATCTGTACCACAATGGGATCAAAGTGTACCGACTGGAACATTACCAAACCCATACAATTTATATCAGACGGAGCCATTACATTAGCGGAGCGGGGTCTGGTCGGACGGTCAGACGGTTCGGTTTGTCGTGCAGCCGGGAAATAAGCCGTTTGTACGCATTTGAGCGTGGTCCGACACGGCGGTCGCACTTTATTGTTAGTATGGTGCCAGCGGGAATACTCCACATATTTGCGCCATCTGCACACTCGCGCAGATTTGTTGCGCGCTTTGCATAAACGAACAGAGCTTCGGATTTAATTTTGCGGGTACCAACTGATCTTAGCGGTTCAAAAGTAATACCTCCACTTGTCGCTATTCATCTACCTAAGCCAGTGACTATTAGGAAGGTAGACCCAGGTAGAATTAATATGAACCATCTGCCCCTTAACGTGACCCTTTCATGTGGTCTAAAACCGGAAAATTACTCAGGTCTTCCTTAACTACGTGAAACCCTCATGGACCGAAGTGAGTAAGTACATCTTCATAGCGTAAACACTGAGTAAGCACTAATTATCGTAAACACACAGCGAAGAGCCTGGCGTGGGCCGGACGATGGTCAGCGCGGGCCACTATCGCCCACCGACACTGTTGATTTAGGCCGTTTGTACCGCACCTGATACATCGCGCCTAAACACATCAATTGTGTCCGCCACTTTATGAGGCCCTCCTTCGGTACCACAGCGATACAACGCTGACATGTTTCGACGCATTGATTGTGGACACACGAATAGGCGTGCGACTGTTCTGAACAAACAAACCCCTAATATTTTATACATTTGCCGACTGTCATTTTTTGTTAAAGGCTTTGAATAGCCTGGCATGTAATAACGCCTTGAGAACCGCTAACTTAAAAAGGCTGTGTTTGTGTTTTAGAAACCAGTTAGGGTAATTCAGAAAATGGCGCACTGATATAACTGCGCTCGTCTCAACTCTCAAATTATAAGCAAACACGGAGTGAGACAGCCGGCCCGCCATCACGCAGTCCCGCAGTCCCGCAGCTCATACACGAAGGGTTCACAATTAAAACGTCAGCTGAAGTGCGCGTGTGTGACGGACATAATGAGGGCTGCCCCGTCCGTGTTGTTTTATAATTTATAGAGAGCGTCGCCGTGGTTCGCGCCAGCCCTGCCAGATGCCGGCGATAAAAGCCTTCCCTTTGCGAAATGGAAAATTTGCATAATAGAACATTATTCTAGAACACCTAGTTCGAAAGCGGGATCTGCATGCTCCTTTTGATCTCGGACAAAGGCCAGTAACGCGATCGCCGAGCAAATCAAATGGCAGACTTCACGAACCTATCTAATGCGATCCATTCCGAGAGGAGTTCTTTCTCAAATAACAGTCATTCTAACTCGATGAGATTGGCTATAACAAACAATAGCGCTCATAGACGCGCACGAGTCGCGCTCGCGAAGCTCTCCACGTCCAAGCTGCCAGCGTGCGCTGTAGTGTGTCACATCAGTTATTAAAGAATAATAAAACACTTTAAAGGTGAAACTTTCGTCGGCTAACGAGTTTCCTCCTGCCATTACCGCGCTTCTGCATACCTTTTTACAAAATAAATTGTGGAAGTACTCACGAACTCTTTGCTTTGTTATTTTTATGTGGTGTAATAAAGCCTCTCTCGGGGAAATTATTTAATAATGTTTATGAAACCCTTTAACCGGTAGAACAGACAGGTTCGCTAGTGCGAATTTGTAAAAAACTTCAGCCTCTTAATTTTCATAAAAACAGCTAGATGAAGTATTTTCATGAAAAATGATTAGGTAAGCATCCCTCACGTGAGATAATTCACACCACGTACATCTAGGGCGAGGGTCAATCACGCGCACTGATTACACGGAGCTGTATAAAAGAGTTGAGAGAAAGCGGAACATTTGGCATGCAAATGTATTCCGTTGTACATCGCGAGTTAATCCTTGACGAATGCTAAATACGTTAACTCACGCCCGTGTTCAAGAGCCGGGAGAAAAAATGTGCGGGTACCGGACGCGGCGGCGGCGGCGGCGGGCGCGCGGGCGTGCCTCGCGGCAGTCGCGCGGCGCCCGCCGCACAGTCCGTACGTCGCCGCGCCGCAGCCCCGGTTCCCACCGCTCCGCTCGAGCTCGTCGATCATTCAGCCGCGCTCGGTACACCTGTGACGTGAAAGTGTTATGGTGGAAGTTTTCGGAATGCTAGTGTGGTGTAAATAAAAGATCGGGGCTACCTCGGAGAGCAGGCACCGCTCGAGGTGGGTCACATGTATTATTTAGGAGATCGCTCTGCTGTCGCCGTTCAGCGAGTTATTAAGACAGGCTGCGACGAGCCGCCTGAATGTTTAATGTGATAAGTTTATCAGCGAGCGGACCCGGGCGGCAGGCCTGTATCGGAGCCAGCGATGCGAACTGGCCGCGACAGATAAGCGGCTGGTTATTCGTCCCCTTACGTCCATTACAGACTCGAAACAGTCGGGACTACCCGTTACCGTTATTTTGAGAAGCCTCCTTTAAACTTTACAGCAACGAGAAAAGATTTTCTACTGATATAGGTACTTCGGACTGAAACTGAAACTTTAATAAAAACGGAACGTTATTTAAGATTTTTCCTAGAAACATACTCATGTTCTATAATTATTTTGATAACCTTGTGCAAGCTCGCTCACTTATTTGATATATGTAGAGCACCACATATTCAATACTAGTACAAATATTTTGTAATGAAAGAACTCTCTTTATAAAGTAGAGCTTGAATAGGTTATAGCGTACGTATTACATTAGATAAAACATACTCGTACATGTCGGGTCCTATTACGGTGACCCAAAAGACACGCCAGCCATTTCAAACATTATAAAAGTCTTTTATAAAACTTTACATTTTCACAAGAATTTTACGAAAATATTTTCACTGACAAAAGGCTTGGTTTATTATCCACGAAAAATTTTTGCTTCATACACAGTCTTGCAAATATTTGGCGTGTGCCCAGAATGACGGTAGTTGCGTTTTTGCTAAGTAAGCGTTACAACGCCTTCTACGTCTTACGTAAACGGTAATAGAGGATACGTCTCGTTTAATACGACGGACTCGGTTCACGAGAGCAGGAGGTAATCTAGCTGACAATAACACACATGCTCTTATAAATGGTCTGCCTACCCGCTTGCAATTAACGTTGGGATTAATGGAATGGAGAATCAGCGCCAGTAATTAATGCCAAGAGCATGTTAATTGTTATTAATTATTGTTCCACTGCATTGTTCGTATCGGATTATAGTTTGTTGTGTAATATTAACGTCATCGACAGCAACCACTAATGGTTTCTCGAACTTACGTTTGAGATATACCTACGTATGTATGGTCTGAGACATAAGACATGAGATTACAGAAAAGGATTACTTGAAACCAAGCGCAGCTATTTAATTAGGAATGAAAAAAGTGCTACATAGGTAATACCCATAGCCGGGAACTAATTGGCGACGAAGCCAACGACCCGCTTAAATACTCATTAAGGCTCAGTCTGGGTATTTCAGAAAACCCAGCTTCAATTAGTGAGCTTACAAGATCTAGCTTTAATCCCAGAACTTTGTAGAAAAGCGAACACAATACAATTAAATAAAATACATAAAGCTTGAGTCCGTACCTAGTCAAGTTTTCGAGAAGAAAAAAGATGACTGTTTCACGACTTTATTTAATTCCAATTCTCATCGACATTTTACGTCTTTCTAGATTGAGTGATTGCAATATAAAGCTCAATTACGGACAGTCTCTGGATGTTGTCAGAGTGGCGTTTGTCCAACACTATACCTGGTGCGGGTGTCTGGGCTACTGGCTACAGGGGCAGGGGCTCGATGGCAGGCCTGATAAACGCCAATAAACTTGCTTTATGTCCCCAATAAAACTGCGGGAGCGGCGCACTGGCTGGCTGTGCCCGCAGTTCGCACGCCGCCGCCAAGACGTTGTTACAGATTTTAACTTACTTAGCTGCCACAATATTGTTGTAATTCAAAGAGGAGGAAAATGAGTGCATAATTAAAAGCAACTTAAGGGAATGAAATTCGTGGCTGTCTTCTTTGTTGTAAAACTTGTATTTCTTAGAAAAAACAATGAAAATTAGTGGTTGTAGTGAACTGTTTCTATCAAGTAGGTACCTAAACCTTAAATCGGTTTGTATAGTTAGTAAGAAATTTTTAAACTGGTGATAGGTATTTTCTTTGAGAAACATAAGTTACTTAAACTAATAAAAGCCACAAGTTATAGTTTAGTAGAGAATAACTTAACCGAACGGCATCAGCATGATGTTTAACAACCCAAGTGATTTACCTCGATATTATGTTCATTTATTGTTCATACAAAACGATGTTTCGCTATCTCTCTATCCGTTCAAGTTATTAACTGTGTATTGGTTGGTGGTTGCGAAGTGCGCTGCGATGAACAAGCAATTTGTCGCATCATTGCACCGCAGTCCTGCACACATGACGTACTTGCTGCATGCCGTACATGCGCCACACACCAGCCCCTTGCTAGGAGTCACGTATCGTAATTTCGCATCGGATTTAAAGACCGCCACAAACGTGGTGGCTCGTACGTCGCTCACAAACAACCTATTGCACAGGCTTTGATCTAACTCCATCCAATGTTACAACAACTAATACTACTTTCACAGTTTTATGTCTTGTGACTGGGATTGTAGCTACATTTAATTTTCATCTTCTTGTTATTGTCTTTGTTTCGACAATTCAAAAGTGCCCGTAACTGGCCTACTTGAAATAAATGCTTTGATTTTGATTGATTCTGTTAGTTTAAATCGTGACAAAACTTAAGTGCGAAAACATGCCGCATTATTATAATCGGGATCCTTTTCCGAAAACACTGAGAGTGAGTGGATATGTAAATGTGATCAATTTATGATTGTTTTCACGCCTTTTGGTATTATAAAGAAAGTGAATATTAGCAGCTCCTCAGCTTTACACAATATCAGCCGACAACGACGTTTGGATAAAAACGTTAGTCCGATCTTAGTACATTGTGATATTTTGTTAAGACATTTATTTGTAACTACTTCTAAATTGGGAGTGATTAAATGATGCGCTATTGTTTTAAAGCTGTCAGGAAAATATTCCTTGAACTTAGCGTTCCCTAAAACTTGCCAGTAATGAAGCTTTAAACGAGGTCCCGTACTGACTTACCCCAGCATGCCCGACTGGGTCCCCCTCAGCGCCGTGCGCCGCTCGCTGCCGGCTGTTTGCGTATGATAAACTTGGACATAACATTAATGCCACCAGTGTGTACTAGCATAACATTATCACATAATTATAGGCACATGCTTGTATACGCAGCCTTGTTTTCTTTTAGCTCTCTTAGGTGATAGCGACCCTAATGGAGCAGTAATTTGTCAACCCAGTTGGAAGTCACATTACAGTAACTAAAATACATTATTCTGAAAGCAAATTCTTATTTTGTACACAAAGATTTTTGGTGGGCTTTTTACCAGGACAATAGGAGATGCTAACACAATGTTGCTAAGTCGTGTTTTACGATACGTTGGGAAAAGTACGGTCTGATGGGCTAGCAACTTAGTGCGCTGCTGCTGTGAGACAGAAGTTACGCACATCATAGTTTGATCAATATTAATTCGCTTAATTTTCCAAAAATATTAGTAAATATAATACTAGGTCTGGCTGGAGACAGCAATAAAACGCAGTTTACCTGCTCAGTGCTCAAGTTAATTAACTAGCATAATATTTATAAAGACGTAAAACGATTAATTGGACACGGCTCTCGGCTCTACGATATTAAAACGTAT
Organism: Xestia sexstrigata; assembly: GCA_941918905.2. NCBI lineage: Eukaryota > Metazoa > Arthropoda > Insecta > Lepidoptera > Noctuidae > Xestia > Xestia sexstrigata. Next base: position 751,845 of record OW799204.2, read on the forward strand.
TTCAAATGAAAAGCCAGACGTATTCATTACGCCGCGCTACGGCTCCACTTGCGCGCTTTTGTCACTGCGCAGTGCCCTGACTCTAATCACTTCTTTTTAATTCAATGTAAAAGCAATAACTTTTCATGAAAAACTAATAAAAAAAATTAAAAAAAATCTTATAAAGAGGATTTTATGATTTTTTAATAGGTTTTGGTTATTGTGAAGATCCGTACACACTCGTATGGCGATTTGAATTAATAATTCTGACAGGTTCATTAAAAGTTGAAAATATTGTGAATATTAATTCAAACTAATAGAAGTTTTGTAAACTTTATGAGAATTTTGAAAGGTAGCTAAACTTGACATTATAATTAGTATCTTAACTTTTGAAAGCAGACAGGTATGATAATATTTACTTAAGAATTTTGATGAAAAGTAATTAGAATATCAGCCATTAAAACACTAAAAATATTTTAAGCCGTTATCTTTGAATGGGTAGGCATGCAGAAATAGCAATTAATAATGTTTCAACTTTGACAGTATCGCAACATTGTTGAAAATATGGATTGTTTTTGTATTTAGAGGTAATTTATAATTAATTGATTGGCGACTGACTCGCAATTCAATCACTGAACAAAAGAAACACCCGTCATTATCGTGGGTTCTGTTCCAGTGTTCTACTAACTCAATTAGCGCAGGTGCAAAGCCGCGCGGGCGACTCGCGACTGCGACTAGCGCGCGAGTTGGACGAACAAACGCGCCGTTTGCAGTATTCCTTATTCATCAAGCTGATAGATTCGCGCGAGCTTCGCTTACTGAAATATTCAGCACAAACTATGCACGCGTTTTGAAACCTGCATTAGTTCGTTTGACGTATTTTTGAAACAGGTAAATTTGTATGTAGATAAAATAGCAGCAAAAGGAATGTATTTGGATTTGTTTTTATAGTAATGTGAATATGTTCGTTAGGTAGGGTAGCTTACTTACTTATCGAATAGGTTATTAATTCTACTGAAGTTTTATTTTCTTTGGCTTCGCTCCCAGTTGGAGATATAACAGAACGAAACCATGATAAAATATGATCTGTAGGCCGAATTGTGATAAAATGTAGTCTGAAACCATATTTCAATACGACTTAGAAAACGTTCAAAAGCAAGTAAAATGAACGATTTGGAGATTTACCGAGTGATTTTATGTGAAAACTTTGTAATACCGCCAGGACTAGTGGCCGTAAGGAAATTGCACTAAAGATTTATTTGACGCCAAAGTGCTGAAATAAATAGCTCCAGATAAAGGCTATCTTGCGGATAAGTGCTCAATTAAGGATGGAGACAAACGAAATGGATTAAGTATGAACGTAAAATATAATAGTGCGGCGGAGGCAATAAAACTGATTGTTCGTCATTAGTACGAATAATAATACGTTCCGCGAAATGGGCATTGTCTGTTCGGTTTATATAAATTGGTTGACCGTTAATTATCAAATTGCACGAGGGCCACTCGTATCGATGATCGTATGGTATTGGCCGCAAATGTGTGGGATTTGGTGCAAATTATGTACGACTGATAAATACATAGCAGAGAAGATATAATGCCGAAACAACAAGCAGACGAAACTCCAAAAACGACAAAAACCTAAAAAACAAAGATCACAAACAGTAAAAGATGACATCGCAACAACTGTAATAAAGTAACAAGACGAATGATAGAAATGAGAAATAGAAGAAACACTGAAGTGAATGGACCGTTCCTCGCTAACAATATGACTCAGGAGAAAAACTGGCCTTTTCAAGAACACCGTTCTGGATGCAAAAGGTCAATTTGGAAAAAGTGGAGGACGCTTAATCACAAAGCAAGCGGTAGTCAGGAGTCAGCTCCAGCTTTTTATTTGATGAACGAATGAACGCAACTGCAATACCGGGGTGTTAGGTTACTGTTCTACAATAAATAAGCATACTTTAGTCTAAAAAAAACGTTTATTTAACAGAATGAAGAGTTTTCATTTTCATTTGGTAGGTATCGGTACGATTTCTGTGACCGGCTGATTGACGACATTTAGAAATATACTCTGAAGATAGTAGAGAAGAGTATTTTTTAATGTTTTTTAATTATCTGGTAGGTTAAAACAAAAACCGCGAAATAAATCTTTAGATCTTAAATCTTAGCATTGTATTAAAAACTCACGGAAAGTTGCAGCGCAAACCTAGTCTGTTATCTGATATGAAGCCCCTCAGAGATATTATTTTACGTTTGAAAATGGTTAAACGTAAAACGTAAACATTGTCTTTGCAAGAAGTTTAAAGTAAAATCCAAGTAAAAGATAATAAGAACACTTTATGTTGAGTTTATGGGAAACATCAGAAGTTGTAGTTAGTCCGCTAGATGACATTGTAGACAGTTTGAATTGAAAACATGTCAATAAACCGGGCCGCTTGCTCGTCGCTCCATGTAATGTACTGGTATTCAGCTGCATCCGGTTAGACTGGAAGCCGACCCCAACATAGTTGGGAAAAGGCTAGGCAGATGATGGTGATAAAACTGGGCCGCTTGCGACGAGATAACTAGGTAACTTTGCAGGAATACATATTTCAATGAATGTTGTACCGCAGTCGCTACTCATGAGATAATAATTATGTACATACTGACACTGTTAATGTGATGTTTTCATGTATGTACGGTCGAACAAGCTATTTGGTTTACATTTGTTTTTTTTTTTTTAGCTTGTTCGACCGTACCTATAAGAATACTCAATTTAAAAGTTACCTTCTGAATTTACATGGTAATTCATAATGGCACCATTCATTGGTAGTTGTTGAAAAGTAAAATAGCAAGTTTTTATAAAAGGGAATCCATTGCCATTATTTAAATACCTACGATATGAAATAATTTTTACAATTTCCAGCGCGGTAATAAAACCAAAAGACGATTAAATAAAGCGATAGGAGCCATGAATTTCTTAGTTTATCTTTTATCTAATAGCCCAATTTAATTAACGTAAAATCGTTTTAAGGGAGAAATTCGCGTTAAATGACCTGTTATAATTTCTTAATGTTTGCAGATTAGGTATATTACCACATAAAATAAATTTTGGACCTTACATAGCATTTTTTTTTTCCCTTTTCAAATACATGCTCTCTGTGTCGAGATGTCTACAGTCACACATTTTATAAGGTTTACTGTATAATATTGTACCTTAGGAGGATCCTTAAGATATTAAATTCAACTACAAAATGAAATACTTGCAAGCAAAAAAGAAATACTTGCTCCCTGCTTGAATGTCTTTCAGTAAGGGGTAACTTGGAACATTTGCGAAACATCAAACGAGTGACAGGACCGAAATTCAAATATCGGGTACGTTTTATCGCAGGAGGCCGTCGGCTGCACCAAAACGGCACCTTAAGCGGTAAATTATTCGCGTCACGCGGGAATATGACGCCCTTGTTCAGTCGCGTCGTGCGTCGCGCAGGCTTGAGTTGAGGAAGCCTCGTGGAGGAGATGCTCGGGTGCGATCCGGCTGATAACGCGGCCATAAACTTGCTTTATGCGAACAATAAAAGGCGCGGGCCCCGCCGGGCGGCCGCGGCCCTTGTATCGCGCAAATTGACATCACTACTCCACTCAATCCTGTAGATACTCCAATACGTCATCCAACTTGTTTTGTGGTCTATTTTGATATTAGTTCGTTGAATCTGCCAAGTTCAGTATTCATGTGGGAATATGTGCTTGAATTTCATATTGAAGTTTGTATATTATAATTATCTTTATTTCAGACACACGTCCATACATTTTTACAAAGAAAGCGGAAGTCGGGTTGTTATTAGTACACAAAAAAATAAGAAAAAATAATAAATGTATAACATAAATGTTAAGGACTAATTAGTTTTCTGATGAAGTGACACGTTAAAAGCTTTAATACTCACTAAAATTGGAAATAGCGCTGAGTTTATTTGTTTTGACCTAACGAGGGCTTCATTACTCCAATCGATACCTTATTCAACAACATTCTAGCTGTATGCCGTGCATGTTTGCCAAAATTTAAGCTAAAATGCTGTATGTCGTTTCATACGAATGGCCCCAATTCAAGTAATGATTGCAATTTGTTTAATGTTCGTATAGCTTCCATATTCTGTATGTGGCCGGCTATCGCTTCTGTTTACCTCCCGCTTGATCCGAGCTGGTCAATAAGCTCCACAATAGGATGGAACTAGCTAACTGTTCATGGAACCTGTGGAAATTCGTCAAAGGAAAATAGGACTCTGATTCAAATAAATTTTAGTTAAAGTGCATAAAGCCTAAGCATTACTTTATAGCTATGTTTCAACTGAAAAAGACATCTTTAGGGCTTTCACTTATAAAAATACCTATAGGTGTGAATATTTCTGTACTGAAGTGAACTGCTAGTACTTATTTTTTTAAATGATCTTTCGAAATTTATGTTGAAGCTTAAGCATTTTATAAAATGGTTATCACTAGAATTCAATTTAAAAATATCGTTTGGCAATAAATATTGCAGAGTGGTTTTAGAGCATAAAAATATAATGTTTAATTTATTTTTTAAAGGCTTATTGGATATAATGTACGATTGAATTTAATAAAAAATCTATCTCTTTTATAAATATGAACAGTAATTAATCCTACAATTATTACTTATCAAGAGTTGTCTAAAATCTCGCTCAAAATTATCTAATAATTAAACTATCAGATATGCCAATACCAGTTCGTTAAACTACGACATACTTACTTAACACTGCTGTGCCAGAGGCACACGCGCTGTGCACAACTTGTAAGATATGACGTCATGCGGCAAGCACTTGTGCATAGTTGGTGGCATTTAGGTAAAGTACTTCAACGAGAGGAAACAACTTCGTACGGTGTTGTATAATCTGTATAATTATCAACATTATCCAAGTACGCAGATTGTGTTACAAGGTTGCAAAACAGAGGATAACTAAAGAAACAATAAATGAACAGTGTAGATCCTTATAAGGCTAGAGAGAGAGTTACTGAGATGACCGTCGTGTTACGGCGACCCCAAATTAATATATATTAATGTGTGAGTAGGAGGATGATGATGTTTATAGGTCAATTATCTAAGCCCTAAGGTAAAGCTGTGTGCTCCAACAGTAACAACTCTAATTGCTGATTTAGGTAAAAGGTAAGGTTTTTTTGGAAGTTATTTCGACGCTTCCGCTCAACTGGATTCAAATCTCAATTTCTCAGAAGTGAGCGTCAGTTTATGTGACACAGATGTGTTTGATGTTACCATGGAAGTAATACGTTTCCATGCAGTGATATTTCTGATTCAGCCTGTTGTCAAACATCTATTTAATATTCTTCATGGTATATTACATTATCCCCACTAATATTAACCTGTGCAAAAGTGACTCCGTCTGTTATTTATTCTCGCCGTAGCGGCTGAACGGGTTTCGTCGAAATTTGGTACATGGATACATGGATCATAACCAGACTTAGAAAACTGCCGCGTTGGTCTAGTGGTCGCAATCACGGCCGATGAGCATGCGGTTCGATTCCCGGGTCGGGCAAAATGTTATTGGGTTTTTCTATCAGGAATTCTGCATTTGGATTTGTGCCCACTTGTAACATGGGACTTAAACATAACTGGTAAAGTGTAGGTATACCTCTGCCTAATACTTTGGGGATTACAGGCGTGATGTTATGTTGTGTTATACTAATATCCTGGTAGTACATTCCCCGGATATTCTCCGACCTATACGCGGGCAAGGTTGCGTACAAAAAGCCTTTATAAAGGAGACGCTAAAGACAAATCAAACCCAACCAAACTCAGAGCCAAAAATATAATTCCTTTCACGAAACGCACCAGACCGCGAATAACTGAAAGATTAATTATAGAAGGGAGCATTCTATTTAAGGTACGATATGATATCCTTTGTCAACGGTGACACTTGCCCACTACAAAGACAAAGCTTACCTAATGACCAAAGCTCACTCTCACAAATACAAGTCCTCCCACAACGTTATTAGGCGGCGCTTTTAAACGTGTAACGCGATTGGTCCGGTGTTTGATCCTCCGCTAATAAGATGTAAGTGTGGGATCAGTAATCACGTTAGGTGGATGCTGGGCGGTGGGTAGGTGGAACGGGATTACACTTTGATGTACGCCGCGCGGATCACTTGGCTTGTTACCATCTTTGATGTGACATGTGCCACTGACCTCGTCATTAGCTTCTGTGAGCTAATTATGCGTAGTGGATTACGTACGAGTACTTTAGTAGGTTAATTGGATTCATATTATTATGTTGGATTGTTGTTATGTTATTTTCATTGTTGTCTTGACGATAATGCTGACAGACAGCAGCATAACCAGTCTTCACTGCCTCAGTCGTTGTCATGAATTTCATATACATTTCAAATTATTTGGCATTGTAGTAATTCACGATAACTGATCCCTTTTCTAACTTACCTACCAGATACCCCCACAATAGAGATTGACCGAAAAAACCCCGACATTATGGGCTTAACCTGAAATCATAAAATATAGCGGTATCTATCGCGACGGTTTTTTAGTCGACGCACGGGACCGGGCCGTTTTGCCCGACTTCACCCATAACTTAGACATAATGGAGAAGAAAGTATACGTACGTCGTCTTAACAGTTCCGGGTTCACGTGGTACAGAGTCTACCAGAATATCGTGATGTAATTCATCGACGAGATGAAATCATCGCCCGGGGACTGAACAATAAAAGTTAAAGTATTCGTTCCCAGCGCCTGGCGGCGAATCGATCCCAACTTACTTTGAAAGCTTTACTATGTTCACTAAAACGATTATCGGTAAGCAAATTATATTGTTTCGTTTATAATCTCAGAGTGTCGGAGGCTGCCGCGCGGCACTGTGTTTATGTACTAAGTAATCTTCTTAGAGGTTCATTGTATGTGTCTTATGCCTTATGCCATACGTATTATAAACTGTCTGGTTTGATTAATTACATAAAGTTTGTTGCGAAACTATAACATATGTGTATTCATTCTGAAAGCTTTTAGACTCATATGTTTGGGTACCGAGTAGATTTAAGAACCTTTTAAAGATGTAGATATGACGCAGGCCATGAATTATAGGCAGAACGTGACTGTAATATTCAATGAAAACATTCTCAATGGTACAATTTCAAGTTGCTATTTACTTAGGTCGACCATTCTAGTATTCTTTCATCTTCTTATTATTTCTCATTTGTCACCAGCAACTGTCGAACAAACAAAGTTGCTCATTAAATATTCCAGCGTTGAATTGAACAACTAAATCTAACTCGAACAACTGTTCAACAAAGTATCAACAAATACTAGAACAGATTCAATCTCGAGAGCGTCCAGCCTCCAGCCGGCCGGCCGCATCTTGAGGCGATTTTTTCAATTTTAATTGAAAACGCTTCAACTTTTTAATGAAGGGAAATAAAGAAAAGTTGTAAATTAAGCGCGGCCCGGCAGAGTTGCCTCTTGTCTTAATTAAAGCGGGAAGAGAAAACTATGTTCTTGTTCTATTATTTGTTTGAGATTTTTCCCCGTCGGTGTCGCCGCTGATATCGGCCGCGATAACGCGCGGACGTTGTTCTCAGTCCGCTAGCTTCCCGAGCCCGGAGCCTGGAGTCCGGCCGGGTCCCGCAACAGACGCACCGGTTGGCGCTAATCCCGTCTCTTGTTAATCTCGGATTGATCGTATCGTTGAGGCTCCGTTTAGGTGGGCTTTACTTGTAATTGTGTTGAATATTTAACTGTGGCACAAGATTCCTATACCCCGTCTTACAAATGACTTTACTCACCAGAGCTAGAACAATGTCAATAGATTGCAGTTAAAGAAACATAATATAATGCTCTATTTGTAAGTGAATTAACATTGTCAAATGTAAATAAGAATCCTCTCTCAAGGAAACGGGAAAGGGCAAATAAAAGTCAAAAAGATTACAAAGAATTGAGATTGAAGATATTTTCATTGAAGCGAGTTACAAGCTGGTGTTTGAAATGTAGAATAATGTAGATTCCACCGAGCAGCAGGAACCACTCTTTTAAATTTAAACAAAAAACAAGGAAAAGACCTTTTCTTTTGAGAACTTAGTTGGCTCATGGCTGTATTTTTCGCGATATATTTTTGTGGAAGTTCTACTTACTTATATTTGCATTTTAATGTACAAGACGAGAAGTTATAATAAAAAATAAAGTGCCGCGGGTCTCTTCTCAGTAAGTTTGAGATTCAGGCGAAAGAAACATGATCAGAATCGTAATGCTTACCAACTGAACTTTGTTGCATAAATTACATTTTTATTTTAATACCTATCACGTGAAAACTGAAAAATGAAATGCATTACAATTTTCTCATTAAGGAATTCCTAGAATGGAAACATATGAACTTAAACTCGTAAATTATCGAGACTAATAATAAAATAATCCTCTTCTTCATCGTCAGGCCTATTTTAGAACTTGAAAGTTAGAAATCGATGAAGCTGAACTAGTTAAAGGAGGGTATCGCCGCCGACCTACTTCCGATCAGCTGTAGGTACATGTCTCTCTGTGTACTATGAGGTACGTGTGGGCCTGGCTCGTCTCGTCACTCATCAGAAAGGTGCAGAAGGTTGTCTCCATTCAGGAGCGAAAACAGACACTACTTTATTTTGAACATGCTTTACACGGATTTTACAACTTGAAAAAATATTGAGTTTACTTTGCCATAATTATGTAAGTTCAACATAAATATTTCAAAAATAATTTTCTAAAGGTTGGTGAAGGCCGCATAAATATTCATGGCGTTGATTAGTAGAAAGACGCGGTCACACAGGAAAAGCGAGTTTATTTACAAGCTTTTATTTTTAGTTTCACCTGCCCCGGTGTTTGTCTGTAATCAAATCTTGCAAGTTAAATTTGATCCACTTCCCAGTTACCGATTGAGCTGAAATTTTGCACGCATTTGTATATCGCGTAGCAACGCAATATTATGAGGAGCTTTTAAATCATATAAATTGTGTAATGACGTTATAAGTTGATAGTAAAAGTTTTAAAGGAAAAGTTTATTTTATTCTTTTTAGCGCATTAAATTAAAAGGTTGTTTTTAAAAAAGTTTTTTTACTTTTAATTTTATTTTATAATGAAAGACGATATCTTTCTACAAGCAAAAAGTTTTGTTGGACACTGCCTGTCCAGCACTGTTGTTTTATTAATAAAAATACAACACGATACGATTGACGCGGGCTACGGCGACTTTTTTTTTTTCCGATGGAAAATCATCAAATGAGTCCTCCCGCTCTGGGCGGAGCAGGAGGGAGTGTCAGACTTTTACTGACTAAAACCCATCCATGTTCCTTCTTCGCCCTTTGTGTTCCGAGGCCACGGTATCTCTTTCGAACAGTCCCGCAACCCCGGGGCGTACGGCGTCCTCAAACAGTGTTTGACATTGATGCGACTTCTAGTCGCGAGTGCGTTTTGCTCTAGTTGTATCTAGTCAACCTTCTGTTGCTGTCGGTAGTGGCGTGTGTCCGGGTAACACGTGGTCGGCACGGATGGGTGTCTGATTATGTTTGCGCACCTATTAGCGAGCTGTTTGTTTTGCCGAATTAACGCCGAGCCGCCGAGCTATTGTTACACCCTGTACAGTGTACACAGAGCACGGATACACCCTGTATACGGAGACACGTGATCTCCTCGTTAGGGGAGGCTGAGAGAGCAGCGGTGGCCCAGTGGTGGCGGCCCCGACTTACGAACAGTAAGTTGTGGGTTCGAACCCAGACAGGCGCATTACTTTGTGTAATTTATTTCATCACCACTGCTCTCAAAACGGTGAAGGAAAACATCGTGAGGAAACCGGCATGGCCTAGAACCAAAAATTCGAAGACATGTGACATCTACCAATCCGCACTGGGCCCGCGTGGTGGATTTATAGCCCATACGCAAAATACGCGCTTTGACGTGGAGTTGCGGACACCAGCCCCTTATACAATACAATACAATAGGGGAGGCTGAGTGCGCCAATTTTACTGAACCGATACCTATGTTAAGGAATTAGGTGTAAATGTGTGTAATTGAAAACTATTATTTGTACAAATAGGAAGTAGCAGAATGTGATAAAATCAGCCGTATTGTAAACGGTTCCCCCTATCCATTTGCATAAAATTTTAAGACCTAATATAACCTGGTATACTTTTGTTACTCCTAATAATATTTTCGCATAACATTATTTACGCATAACAGATTACGCATATTCTTTTAAGCATAATTTATCTAATCATAATCATGATTAAGCATAACATTCATAAGCATAAATTTCTATACTAAAACATATTTTTTATAGGCATAACAAAGAAGCAAAATAATGTACTCCTAAAAAGTTAGACTTAATTGGCTAGACCAATTTATTTTGACGATGGGAAAAAAAACCGTATCTCCTGAAGCAGGTAATACATAACATATTTGTTTTGAACATAGTTGATTGTGAACATATGTGAGTTATTCCCTGTAAGAAGCATGCAAACAAGCATACACCATGCATGCAGCAAGCATGCAAACATGTAAACAAACATACACCATGCATGCAGCATGCAAGCAAGCATGCAGCAAGCAAGCATGCAGCAAGCAAGCATGCAGCAAGCAAGCATGCAGCAAGCAAGCATGTAGCAAGCAAGCATGCAGCAGGCATGGTTTCTGTCACGGCTCCGGCGCTGCGGGGCTTTGGCGGTCCCACGCGAGCTTATCGTCGCAGATGTGTTTTACGCTCACCACCGCAGCTTCGGCTTGCTGGCCGGCTTCACCGGCCTTAACTTTTATTTGTGAATAAGTAAACATTGTAGGCTTTGTAGATCTCAGATGCTTGTTAACTTTTGTTAAATATTTTTCTGTTTTACGTTTTTTTGTATGGTAAGCAACGACCTATTGTCGGGCCTACGCTGTCACCCCATACTTAAATACTAATGCTGTAACAAAATAATATTGTAATACTACCTAATGATTTGTAAAGAGTAACCATGGAGTTTCTTGCCGGTTCTTCTCCATGGAAACGACCTGTGAACCCGCGAACCGTGCACCTTTTTAGGCGTTTTATAAGTGGCCATCTAGGCCTACGTGAAATAAAATATTTTGATTTTGATTTTGATTTTGAGCCTCAGCTACGGCGGCGAGCGTTAAAACCCCCTGCCCCACAGTTTGCGGGCCGCCTCACCCCTCCGCGCCTACGCGGGCTTAGATTACACTCTAGGGGTAGGGCAGACAAGACTACGTGGAGTCGGGTTTTGCAGCGATTCGTTTATGTTACTAACTTTTGTAGCACAACTTAATGAATTTTTAATTCAAAATAAATACGTAAAAGTAATTCAAATTTCATTCCGGTATTTCTATTAATTGTATGCCTAAATACTATTATCCTAATAGTCATTATGCCTAGTAACATTATGCGAATTAGAGTTATGCCAAAACAAATTAGCCTTCAAGATGATTATGCCAACTTAGATGTATGCCAAAAAAAATGTTGCCAAAGTTTTATTATGACTAAACAAATTATGCCAAAACAGTTATGCCAAAGTATATTAGGAAAAACAACATTATGCAAAAAGAAGGGATCCCTTGTAAACAATACCACGACAAACAAACAATCTCTATAATTAAGTAGGTAGGTTAGGTAGGTAGGTTTAAGTTAAGTACCTAAAGAACACCCATTTTTCGCCAGTTATTTGTGAGTCCCTTTTAATTGAGGCTAGCCTATTGCCTTCAACCGAGCACAAATCCAGAGTCCGGGTTGCTACTGAGAAAGTTCTTATAGAAAAACAGAATAAAACTTTGCCAGACTTAGGAATCGAAACAAAGACCTCATTCTATGCTTGAGGTCACTACAAAGCCGAGGCAATCAAAAATTTAAATAATCGGCCATAATACACCTAGCAAATGTGGTTTATGTGCTAAAACTCAGTAATGTCAACAACAGAATTCATACAAAACAATCTCTACTCCCTATTGTTTCAAAGTAAATAGTACAATCATTATAATTAATTATTCTGCTTATCTCACTAATATAACTCCCGGGCCGCCGCTTGAGACCGGTAGCTTGCGCCGCCGCCGGTACGAGCGAGGTGACGGGGCCTTTTTCCTCTGCTTAATTAAATTAACAAATAATAATTTACTTTATCAAGTTGTATACATCTCTGTGACCCACAAATCCAAATCTAATACAGCAATCTTATTTAGAGCGGATATCACAAATGAAACTGACAACGATCAGCCGCTAAACGGCGTTCAAGAACTGTCAGTGTCGATATTATCGGTGATATTCGCCTTATGTAGTTGAGCTTATTTAGATGACATGTTTGTCAATATTGCGACGCTATATATTTGCAGTTTTCATTTGTATTTGCCTTTAATTTCCGGTCAGCCGAGAAAGTCTTCCGTTTCTGCTGGGCATTTCTGAAGTCATTATTATTCTTATAAATAATACATGTTCAATATACTTTAGTTGACAACAGAAAGTCTGAAGTAATATCAATAGAAGGAAATCTAATAACGTTTGTAAGGAATCAGGCACCAATTGATTACTCCCGCTGCAATTCCAATCTCTTGAACCAATACCCAGTACTTACAGACTGCTTGCTGATGGAGCTTCACAATACAATTGCATCCAAAGACGTCGCTACTTAGGATTCTACTCAGGAAACAGAAAACGAACAGAAAAGATTTGTGTACAGTCTGCCTTGAGCATACATTTTTCTGGACTAAAGCCAGTATCTGTAATATATACTTAATATTAAGTCTACTATAAGGGGTCTGGACTTGTGCCCAGTTGATGGCAATAGGCTCGTCTCCTATAACATCGGACTTAACATGTCTGGCGAAATTCGGATGTAGGTACTATGGCCCCACACCTCTGACCAAACCCTCAGGAATTACAGGTGTGATGTTATGTTATATTAGGAAGTTGAGATTTCGAACGTTCAATGAATATTAATACAAATTGGTTCTGTGTGCTGTATTCCCGGGACAATGATGGGTGACCACCAAGAATTGCTAATCCCTTAAGACGACCAAATCGAATTGGTGGCTAATTGATCTGTCAACCAATTACGAGTTAGTGTGCTGCGCTCTGTGTTGTTCATTATTCAGCGGTCTATTATTGTTGGACAGCTTTTAGCCTTTATTGCTAGCCCACGAATTAATTCCCGATAAGCTATGTAATGGGAACAGTTCATTTATTTGGTATCGGTTTAGGAGAGCTCGCCAAGGATTAACTCGCATGTGCTCACCATATTTTAACGATTTCAAGTTATTTAATTTTCTTGAACTTTTGTGTTTTTAACATGGATCGACATAATAATTTATGTTTTGAAACTTTATGGTAGATTTCGTATTATAATGAATAGAGATTATTCTAGGAACTACAGTTTATAACACTACGTATTCGAACGGAAATTCATTACAGCAATTTATGGTCCATAAGCATTACAAACTTCCCAATGGATGTATAAATTGAAAGTTGTCTAACCAACATAGTAAAATTTATGGGCGGTATTCGAATGGCTTCATGGAAATTCCATCCCCAAGCGATCTAGGTGAAATATCTCCCATACTAACGTATTAAGCTGCAATTTTTAAATTGGCAAGTTTTAATTTTGCGATAGTTGTGATCCGCACCAAGATGGCTGCTCGTCTCTGGAGAAGAATCCCGTCGGAGAAGTTTACAATTTATAGCTGAACTAGCTAGCCCCGCGGTGTTGTCTGTAGTTAAGTGCGTTGGGCTCGAAATTATGGACGTGTTTTTGGCAAAATCTGTTGCTGTTTGTGATTGATAGTGTACGGTAGCGGCTGTGCCGTATAAGGGCGAATTAATATTCCATTTATCCAAATATTATTATCTGACACTTATCTCTACATATAATAAAACAGTAACAAAGGAAAACTGTACATTGAGAATTTTCGAGAAAAAATAAGTGGCTTTTGTCGTCAATATAATATTAATTTCCATAGCTACGGAACTCTCTCATCAATATCAATTTCGTATCCACTTCAAAACGTTCAATTAATTATGTTTGAAGGCGCTTATCCGTTTAGTACTACTATCTGCTGTATGAATTTTATTAAAAACGTAACTGATGACAAAAAGTGACCTTTTGTCTGTTTGTCTGTGTGTATGGTACGGCTTCACGCCAAAACTACTGGATAGATTGAATTGAAATTCAGCAAAAATGTTCTTTGTAAACCAAGGAAGGCCTTTTTTTTTTTTTTTTTTTTTTTTTTTTCGGATGGGAAATCATCAAATGACTTCTCCCGCTCTGGGCGGAGCAGGAGGGAGTGTCAGACTTTTACTGACTAAAACCCATCCATGTTCCTTCATCGCCCTTTGTGTTCCGGGGCCACGGTATCTCTTTCGAATAGTCCCGCAACCCCGGCAGGCATCGGTCCTTTCGGACCCCTTCCTTTTTGCTGAATCTCTTTGAGGCGCGCGTGGAACACGAACGCGCCGTCGACACGGCCTGTCGTCATGAGACGGACGGACGGCGAGCTAGCCCATAGCCCACCGTCCACAGGCCCGCGAACCAAGGAAGGCCTTAGGCTACAAATTATCAAGCCATATGTTATGGGAGGTAAGCAATATTGATTTTAATACTTAAATAAGATACAGATACGGCTAAACAGATCCCTAAAGAATACGGAAAAATCGTAAGTAAAAAGCTTTTAACAATTTGATCGTTTGGAAAATGTTACAAAATTTTGAAAAAGTATTTACACTCTTATGTGATTATCAAAGCGAAGGTGATGCTCATACAATTAATTTATATAGTATTTATACTTTACTCTGAGGAAATTTGATGATGTTTATCATTCCATTCAGTGCGATTCCGGTGACTCTTGATTAATGTTTATCATTCCATTCAGTGCGATTCCGGTGATTCTTGATTAATGTTAATAAATATTATCATCATTACTACAGTAGCTTCCAGTTAGAGAGTTATAATTCCTTCTTGGAATTAACGGTAAATCAACTTATATATGTGACAGCACTAACATCGTAGTCTGTGTTATTTCAGTAAGTTGCCACTGTCTGTGTGGAGGCGTGACAGCTTTGTAATAATAATCTAGTTTGTTTGTGCTTGTCGTTGGTCGTCGGGCCAGCGTCCAAGTGCACGAGACGTGGAGGGCACTCCGCGCTGCACCGAACAATAACACGTCGCGTCTAACGTATTACGGGCAATAAATACTCACATATGCATCCCATTGAGTGCCCAGTAGGTACTAGTGCATAAGTTCTGTCATCCATACGCAATAACTGTGTTATCTAGTCACAAACAAACTGCAACTCCATTTGGTTAGTCGTTCGGAAATATTTTATTTGTAAAACTGCTCTTTTTGAATACGTTCATCAAATATTTGGACACATCACGGTTCTATTCATCGCCCACTAGCGCTGGGCCGTTATGTTTGTTGTTTCATTTATCTGGTTTGTGTTTTTATTTGTGAACAGATTACATTTTATTGATTCACGATTCATAATATATCAGACAGTATCGTCAGAATTACTGACTCACAATTAGCAATCTCTATAATTCTACAATTAACTGACAACGTTATATTTGTTCCCAAGATATTAATTGATAAATCAATATAACGAACAAGGCAATTACAGACTGGAAACTGTATTAAAGTATTAGTAAATATTCACTCAGATTAATGTTCTCCAATAAACTAGTGATCGCTTTATTCTCAAACAATACGCTCGAATCGCTTCGTAATGAAGTGTCTCATCTAGTTGGGGACATTACTCTTTGAAGGGTTATTTGTAATGGGGTGACACTATTTGAGTTGTATACTTATATAAAGCTTGCTGAGGATCGATCAAAGGCTTTCCTCATTCAAATTCAATTATTTGATATAAAAGAACTTAGTGACAAGAAAATTCAATTCTAGAAGCAATCGTTACAGAATCCAGAATGCAAAGAGACCGTTCACACGTTTCAATCCAACGGGTTGTTGACTTCAAGAAGACTTGAACTGTAAGGTCAAGGTACTCACTTACTTCTCTGTTTCATATTTCCAGTCCGAGCTTATCAAGGGTAAGTTATAGCTCATCTCACGTAGATTAGTATTCTTACCTCGCGCGGAAGCTAATACATCAAGTATACGGCTTTAGGATGCTCTTCGTGGATATAATGCCCCCCAGGGCCCTGCACTCGCTCCAAGGGGTAATCGCCTTACTTTTAAATATAGCTACATCATAGTGGAGTAATGGACCCTTTATTATCCCCGAACATAATGGGAATTTTAATATTAACTTATATTTTGGAGTAGCTCTTGTGTACTTTACTAAAGTCATACGTGATTTGAATTCCAAAAAATCTGTGAGAGACCTGGTTTTATTATTTAGAAATATACGACGGTATATTAAAATGTTCTCCAGAAAGGTCAGATGCGGTGTATACGCAACCTGTGTGCATGTATGAAGGAGGGCGAAGCAAAAGGAGTATGTAAGGGTCGCAGCACGTGGTGTGCTGTAGTTTCTGCCTGCCTCCATGGCGAAAAGGCTTGATCTTAAGTTATAAAATACTAACCCATGCTTGTACGAAACGTAATCTCAAGTTATATTCAAGTAGTCGATCGTATTGCACAGAAATTGGTTATTTGCTACGGCTGCGTGGCAACAAGCGCTACGAGCCGCTACGCCGTAGCACCGGCGCTACAGCGTAGTCCTATTTCAATAGTCCGTTCGTTTCATTTGAACTTCGAACCGTAACTTAATTTTCAATTTCAGTTCTGATACCTTACAATTTAGGTGAAGAAATACGATATTATTAGTTCAAGTTCCCTAACTCCTTGATAGGGTTAGCTTCCTGTAAAGAATATTGCCTCCTTTAAGGATTCTCTGAAATATCGGTTTACAAAGTTTTATACCTAAATAACATAACATCGTGTATAGAATGCCACAGATATTGGCTGAGGTGTATCTTTAGTACATTCTTATTTCGCTTTTTTTGTTAAGTCTCATAAGACGAGCTTATTGGCAACAATCGGTCTTAAAACTAACTTCTGAAGAAAAACATTACGTGTTTGGCAAACTTGAGTACCGAGGCAGAGAAATACTGCTCATCATCTATCTAGCATTTTCTCAACTATGTTGCGTGTTTTCGAATTGTTCAATCTTCACTTACGCAGATGATACGGCTATGTTAATTCATGGTTGTGCCTGGCCTAAAACAGTAAAATCCGCGGAACTTGCTCTGAACTCAGTGATGAAATGGCTGTCAAATAATAACCTTACCTTAAATTTAAATAAAACGGTATACTTACCATTCTCCATACTATCCACCAACCTCTGGATTCAATGGTGCTTAGAGCTCTTACTTGCTCAATCGGTCTTTCTTCCTCACAATGTGGCTTCTCAAATCAAGAGGTGTGAGTCTGTCAAGTATCTCGGTGTAAACGAAGATAGTTCTCTGAGCTGGAAACCACACCTTAGTAATCTCATATCGCGAGTCCGCAAGTGTATATTAATTTTTAAAAGGCTAAGGCACACCGATGACGGCTGTACGATTAAAACTGTTTATTATGCCCTGTGTCAAAGCATAATAAACAACTACATCACAGTGGGGTGGGACCCCAAGACAATACTCCTGCCTCTGGAACAAGCGCAGAGAGCTGTTCTCAAGGTTATGACCTCGAAGCCTTTTAGGTATCCCACTACGGCTCTCTACACCGAACGTCAGGTTCTCACTACGAGACAGCTTAGTACTATTCTGCGCAAGCAACCTTCTGTGGTATACGATCCAAATGCTACCAAAAAGCACAGATATTTCGAAGTATGCTCAACCCACGGATGTAGAACCGCCCTTGCTCAGCGTCATTTTGGTATACTGTCAAACCATTTATATAATAAAATAAAAAACCTCTGCTCCATTGCACCCATGTGTCAAAATGGATGCAAAACCAAGGTAACAAAATGGCTCTTGACATTAACTTATAACGAAACTGAAGAGTTACTACGGATATCGATCGCTTAACCTAATGTAGTTAGTAAAATAATATGTTTATTATTATATTTATACAGACTTACATAAACGCAAGTTTTCAACATATTTATCTATCCCTCACACTCATATACGCATCCATACATAGATACATAAATAGGCCACATCTTAGTTGCATTAGATAATAAATATAATATTGTTATTAAATGATGACTATGTGACTCGTCTTACAACTAATGTTACATGTTCAAAGTATAGGCGAGGATCGACCCTAAATAAATACTGCTATCACAAAAAAACCATTTCTCATTCTTTATATTAATACGAATATACTATGACTTACGTTTCCATTCACTAGTAATGGCAATAGAGTACACAGTCACATGAGCGAAGCCGCGGGCACAGCTAGTGATACTACCACTATTGTGCACGACACGTACGTACGTACAGATCTCCCGGGGTTTATAGGGTTGTTACGAATGCTGTGGCTGTAGTATGTGATAGTCTAGACACTATAAACTATCGGATATCGAACGAAAGAATCCGAACGTTGTCGTCGGAAATTAGGAGTTACTGCTTCAACACAAACAACGAAGACAAACTAGATTGTGTGTCAAAGTGTTAGGGTCGTTCATCTGGGATGGATTGGCCAAAGCTGCTAATAAGCGTAAGTCAAATTTAACAAATGAAAGTTACTGTGGCTGTTTATGTATGTGAGTTCAAATGATTGTAAACGCACTGACGATACAGGAAAAAAAACCTAGAGATGGGCAATGTTTTTTTATTTTAAACAGAAAAGAAACAAAGTCTTTATTCCACACATATTGAAACTGACAGCTCTTGAACACAGTTCAGATAATCGTGTTCAGTTTCATTAATAACATTCGCCCTAAATTATTTGTTTTGGTAAATTACACAGTAACTACAACCCCTCACAATAAACCTGAAATACCTTTAAGTGTTGGTAATTATTTTCGTTCGTGTTTCAGTAACAAAGAGGCCGCGGTGCCTCTCAGCTGTACGAGAGTCGACAGAATTGATTCATTTGCGTCTGTTGTGTCTCTTGTAATCATTCGCACCGCAGTGCCCTCTACAGTTTGTTTGTTGACAGTTTCATTACAGATGTTTACAATGTGTTTAATTATATCTGTTCACAGTGTTACGTTTATGAAATTGGCTCCGGCCCATCTCGTATCTTTCCCATTGACTACTTTCTATTTTGGCTTTCTGGTGTTCTTTTTATACAAGGTGTCGCTTTGCATCCTGGACAAATTCAAGGAGTTATGTATCTATGCCAATGATTCTCCACCCGAATCGATAACTAAATGGGTAGGTTTTTTTTTTCTTAATTACGGAAATCGGTAAGTGTAAACCACCCGTATTAAAACGCAGCCCGTCTGTAACTGGCCCTATAACCACGCCTTCACACGCACAAATAAACGCACACAGAGACATGACGCGCGATGGGTGATTCTTCTATTACTTTCGTGTTATTCTAAAATACTGTCAAATTTAAACAATTTAAAATAGCAGCTTTATTCATTATTTAACCGGGTACCAAATTGATTATTTATGTCTTTTGTGACAAGCTCCTGAAATTCGACTAGGATGTAAAACTACACCTTGTATAAGGATCGTCGATCGTGTATATCTGATTTCAAATGAGAAGCATAGCTGCTCAGAAAAAATAAAGTGAAGGTATTGTCTGCCTAGGTGTGTCTCATTATTATTATCTACTTCTTAGAAATGTTACTAAACATTCTTGTTACTTTGTTTTTACTCTGTCTGACACTTCGGGGAAAACCGCCGTAAAATTTGTCTGCGTATAATTGTTTTAAAAAGTTTATTTTTATGATAAAGTTATATAATATTAAAATACCAGAATAAAGAAAAAGGTAATCATTTTCTGATGTCTGTCTATAAACAATAGACAGACGCTATCATTTTCCTACATCGTTTCCCTTAAACGTACAACGTTTCTGTTGTGTCCCATTTCGTCCATGTTGTGATTTCCCCCACGGGGGCAGGTTGCGATCAATCACGGGAATGGCCACCGTGGCCCGCAGCCTCGGGGGCCCAGGGACCCGGCGGCCCAGAGCGCCCGCTAGCCAAGCCACACGGCGCGGTCGCCTGACCTCGCAACTTTGCTTAGACATTTCCATAAGTACAGGTTGTCTGACCTCTCACTTTCATATTAATATGTCGGAAGCGGTTACGGTAACTTGCTTGTAGTGGGTTGTTTAGCAAGAGTACCTTGTACAGTGTAACGTTTTGATTAGCTAATGAGTTGCGTTTATGGTTTTCGGGCACGAGTTCATTTATTACTTGTTACTCTAACTTTAGTGTGTACGGTCTCTTAGGTAATCTATATCCTAAAAAAGTGTTTGTAAATCTTGACGATATAACTTTGAAAACTTTTAACACATGGTGAGCAAAATGTGGCTTGGTGATTTTTACTCTTACTTTGTACAAGTGGACGCCATCAAGTAAAATATTAGCTAATGATACGATGGGTTACTTATACCTCTTAAAATAAATTATCAAAGAAACCCGGTTCCTAAAGTACATTCAAAAGGACCAGACATTATAATCCTACAGTTTTCATAGCCTTTTTCGCGGACCTTTGAAAATACATTTACTGAAACCTTTGTATAATTCTTAGGCCTTTCAAGGGATTCAGTTACATAATGTAGCTTTAAATTTTTGTTCCGAATGAAATATAGGCGTGATCTCACTAGCGGAGCGGGCGCTCTACGATCAATTATTTCAATGACCGCCCCACGATGTGCCCGCGCCCTACTGCGGCTCAAAGTAAGATTTATGTGTGTAACTGTGTACACACGTAGACGTAGTACCTACATGTGTATCGTTCACTTTTTCCTGTTGTGGGCTGAAGCCTTTGTGTTGAAATAGTGACAAGTGACGACCTTATTCTCGTTTTTTTACTCTTCCTTTTTTGTTCGACAATACAGGAAAATTGTTGATTCCCGTTTAAATATAGATAGTTATTACAATTCGAAGATTAAAATGCTTATTCTCGTTTCTTATTTAATCCTTAACATGACAAAATGTTCCCGATTACTTGTCAAACCGACGACCTTCACTAAATCTTATCAGTATTTAATGGCGCTGATCTCATCAGTTCGGATGGCTACCGTGTACCGTATCCCATACATAATTCATTTTCCACGGCTGACACTTTCATCTAGCCGCTTATGTGAATAAAATGTTACATCTCGTATGTGCCGTATTACCGGTAAAATGAGCAGACATTGAGCGATATGATGCTCAACAAAATATAAAAGTTGGTACAAATCATTCGGATTTCAAGGCTTTAGTCGGACACAATAAATCTGAATGGGAGCGCACTGGATCCGACAAAAGACATTTAATTTTATTAAACCAGCTCAACAAACCGGTGCGAGGTGTATTTCATTTGTATTTTTCCATTTTTCTCTCGGGGATATTGTATGCAATTGATTTCGAGGAGATCGTGTGACAGTTATAAATAAAAGCTATCACAATACGTAAGTGTCTGAACGTTTTAATCAGAAGAGAACTAAAATAAAAAAATCAGTTCTAAACGCAATTTATCTTTGCCAAACTTTTGTTGACAAATATTTATCTTCCAAAACATTGCAAAAACAACGTTATTAGTCGGCAATATTGCAATCGGCAGCTTCCACCTTGCAGCGTTATTTACCTAGTTCGCAATTGCCATCAGTTCCTTCCCTCTACGGCCCTCGCAAGTTATCAGCCGTCAAAGAGTCGCGAGTCTTGATTTATGGCGTTTGACCGGCAAACAAAGCCTGCGGGTTTGTTCAGAGGCTAACAAAAAGGTGACGAATGGGGTGGCGATACAACTCATACAATATTCTTTTTGGATTCCTTTTCATGAGGATGACTTTATTATTTTGTTTGACTTTGACTACTTTATTAACGCTTTTCATCACCTGGTATATCTAAATATATGTAGGTAGTATCACTGTGTGACGGTTTTGTTCTATTCAACAATGTAACAAAGGACTATGGGCGTTTTTCTAAGAACTCTGAGTGTGAGACCAACAGAATTGAAATAGGTACAAATCAAATAGTAGCTTATAATTAGGCCTTAATTTTGGTCTAAAACAACAAGTACCTACCTGAGTCGCCGGAAAACAGAAATAGAAACACTTGAAATATGTTGCTTTTTCCTGTATTTTTCCAAAGATTTCTTTTAATTTTTATTCAGACTCAAATAAACCTAGTTTATTAGGGGGTTCTCTAACATAGCTTTTGTAGTCCTTGGTCGATTCTAGGACTTCACCGACCTAGGTCGGACTAATTAATGAGTGCTTAGCTTTACCAAAATGTTTTCGCTATGATCTACTCAAACACAAATGACTGTTGTAGTGAAATCTTCGACAAAATAGAGGAACTAAAACATTTTCAATTAGCTTTAGCTCTGGTCTCCGGTGACTTTGATACTTGTAGCAATATTAACTTGAGAAGTTATTATAGGCTATGAGATAATTATATTTAAATTCTGGTGGACTTACGCCTGTTCTGACCAAGACCCTTTTGATGCGGAGTTTATGTATGCATTTGTATTGAACATGATTATAATTAAGAAAGTTCTGTGTTTTATATTTTTTTTATAAAGCAATTTCAGAAATACGATGAGAAAAATAACACCGTATTCATATAAGAATGTTTTCAACGAAGTGCGTTCCTCTTTTGCTCGACATTGTTTTTAATGAAAGTATCAGCTCTTTGTTGTCATGTGGCAAGTTAATAACAGAATCAATCTTGCATCAACATAGCGCCTGTTATTAAAACTACGTTTGTTTTATTTACGTTCTCATAACAACACTCCTGTAATCCCCAAAAGGTCGCGCAGAGGTGTCCCTACGAGTACATACTTAGTTCACTCACGTTTCAACATTTATGTTTTAAATCCCGTGTGTGAGCCTATTGCCGTTAACTGAATACAAACCCGAACTCCGAATTGTAACTGAGATATTCCTGATTTAAAAACTCCATAACACATTTCTCGACCTGGGATTCGAACCCGTCTTGAACACAAGGCCAACAAGACAGTAATATTTATTTCCTTTAAAATAGACGACGGAGGACGAGGATTAATTAAGTTAGTTAGGAAGTGGTCTTACATCTTATTATAGAACCAGGTCGAAGTGAGATCGCTTCTGAATGCAAATATTATATAGGTAAGCGAGTACAAATCTGAGCGGAGCAACAACGAAGCTTCGGTTATAATCTCGAGACAACAAACTTGAACAAAGTGCATAAATCTCGGGCGGTGTCATTGTTGGCACTAGTGCTGTCTGTTTGTCCGGCGTGTTATTCAGCTGTTCGAGCTGTCCGGGCTTTGCGGCGCGGCGGACAGTGAGTGCGGAAGTTAGCGGTCGCGGTCGCGAATTGCGGTCAGCGGCTCTGGAACTTGACGGTGGTGTCGCGAACTACTTACTGTAGACAAACCATGTGACATTAAGTGATTTGGGAGCACTACCCAAGTCTGAACAAAAAAAACCGCAAATAAGTAACATTTGTGCACTGTTCCGAAGATGCCATCTCCAAACAATACAAATTTATGACGCACACATCGAGCCATCATAAATATTTTGAATATACTTGCGCTCTATATACCTCTCACAAAACCTGTCACAAGACCTAACGCTGACGCTCGCGCGGATCAAAAATCTTTACGTCTCCAATAACTCTTCTTTGTTGTAAAGTGTTGTCCTCTATTTTGGAGATATAGTGTCAGTTCATCATCATCATGTAACTCGAGGAAAACGACGGAGACAAATCTCACGAGTTATTCGAACCAGCCGCCCGCCAACCCGCGCGGGGCGACCCGAATAGAAATTGCTTTCTCACTTGTCACCCACTGATCAAGGCCCCGGGGAATATATAAATCCGCCAAATAATATCGCGTTTCAATGTCGAAGCGAATGGTAGGTATTGCGGTGAAATGGAAGAAAAACAGAATGTGTCAGCTTCTTGTGTCACGGCGCAGGAGTGAGCGGGGCGGGGGCGGGGGGAGGAGGAGTGGGGGTGCTTTGTCGGAGTGTACTTGACGCCGATTACATGACGGTTTTGTTATTTCAGAGATATTCCCGGAAGATTTGAGTTGGTATGACTTAAATCTTGATTTTGAACACAAAATACAACACTATATGGATCGTCCGTAGCAGAACCATTAAATTGAAGTAGCAATTAAAGAGCAACAGTTATTCAAAGTGCGCATTAATATAGCTCAAATTGCTTCAATTCAATACAAATTTAATGCACAGATTTTCAATATTTAAGGGAACTTGACTTACTTAACTTAATGTCCTATGTCCCCTAGATGGGGCAAAGGGCGTCCACAGATGTCCTCCATCGCGATTGGTCTTGAGCTTCACGCTTCACCTCGCTCCACGTCATTCCGATGCTCGCCACTTCTGCCAACACGGTGCGATGAAAGGTTTGACTAGGACGGTCACGCTTTCTTTTTCCTTGCGGATTCCATCCAGTCCAAAGCTTGTTTGGGTATGTGGTCAGGGTCCCTTCGTGTGGCCGATCTGGCGGTCGATCGGGCTCTCGTGGCATTCCTCTAACAGCTCTACGTTGGAGATGGTCTCGGGCCAGTAAATTCCGAGAATGCGACGAAGACAGCGGTTGACGAAAACTTGAATTTGGCGTGAGATGTCCTTTGTTCCTTCCGTACGTTTCGCACCCGTAATCTTGAGTTTAATCCTTCGGGTCAGTTTCCGCGACTACCAAACAGGTCTCAGCTGCGCGAAGGTTGCTCGGGCTTTGGCGATCCGTGAAGCGATGTCCTCTTCACTGCCCCCAGTCTCTGCCACGACGCTCCCGAGGTAAGTGAATTTGTGGACGCGTGCCATTGCCTCTGTGCTAATCAGCAACGGTGAGTGATTTTTCACACCGGTTCTCATCTCCTGGGTCTTCCTGATGTTTATTTTAGTAGCCTCCATTTAACGGAACTGCTGTGTGCAAATTTGCTGCCAGTAATTCAAGTGCCGCGCGTCGATGGGAGCGTAATACATACTATAAGAACACACACACTTCTGGTGGTCGTGTGCATACTATGTGATGTCATGCTATTCACAATAAATCCTCGAAATTCCAACATTTTCAAGTACAGACCAGTGTGTCTCTGAGTCTGTAACATGACTTGATATTTTTAGATCTCCATAAAAGTTTAATTTTAACGACACGCGGTTTTAAACCTGGTTTGTCTGCCATCACTTTATTATTTATGTTCAATCGTTGTTGTTTGTGTTATGTTAAGGGACTGGGTATTTTTATTCTGGTTTTCTTTCTGTCGAGTGGAAAAGTGGGAGCAGTACATGAATAAGTAATGTTAAATGCTCTTAATATTTCATCTACAATCAACTCTAAACATTTTTCTTGTTATATTCTAAAAAAGATTCTATTTTCTTGAACGCACAGTTGTATTATCAAATGTGTTTATACTAAAAGAGTTTCAGTAAAATATCGTGTCGTATTATTCAGCAAGTTCGTACAATGTAATAACTGTAAGTGTACAACTTAAGTCGGATAGAACAAAACAGAACAAAATGAAGCAATTTAATAGAAGCTCGCGGAGTCAGCAGAGAGCGAAGTTCTCCGAGTTTAATGTGCAGCCATAAGGAGGGGCTCGTGGCTCGTGGCTCGTGTGTACTCCCGCCTTTAAGTGTGGGCTACATGCGTTTGTAGTCTACTCCTTCAAGATTTGTAACTTTTATGTTAGTTGGCAACACTCTCGGCGACACTACAACAACAACTACTTCGGAAACTACACGACAAGCATCACTACCGTTGTAGCTTTAATATCAAAGTAATCCCATTCGTTTTTATAGCAACTTGTGAACCCAATTTCTAAAACGTCGAAAGTTTACCAAAGCGTCCGCCATATTATTTTATATCAATCATCACAAAGAGGAGCCAATTCTTAATGATGAACTTTCGAAAGAAAAGAGTTCAATAAAGATAAAAATATATTGAGAAAGTTAGTGAGAACGATGGATGGCAGACTGACGGAGTCACACCCGCCGAGTGACGAGTCGTATTAAAAGGAATCCTGTCGAGAGAGGGTACGGCGTAATACGAATCAAATAAATTCACACAGCCATGAAATTTAATATAGATGCCTTGGAAACAAACGAAATGATTGAACATGAGTGACAGGAGACTTTGTATTGAACACAAGTAAATATGTTATGTGGGGAGTTGGCGAAAATTACCTGAACAATTGGGACTGTTTGCCGGCGGGGTGAGGGGCGAGGGGGCCTCACATTATATATGCATGGATATCGCTTGATATCATGTTATCATGTGGAGCAGGCGTGTCGGATTGCAATAGTGGAGGAATGGGGTTCGTAACCCTATATTACCTTCTGATACCCACAATATTCGTAAACACGAATACTTGTATTGAACTCACGATTCCCAGAATACAGCTACATACGAGTAATGACTAATAGCATCTGAATACCTATCACTTTCTTCAATTTATGAGACAGTATGTGAATTGCAAAATGATACATTTTCGATGCCTTGATAAAATATTTGAAAAGCAAATTCTTTTGTTAGACGTTACTCGATAGTATCGTTAAACCGATCAAGAAATGAATCGCTATCATCTCCATCTCTGATGGGCAAATTACCATTTTATTGATTTAGGGATACGTCGCTACGTATTATTTAGGGATCGTTACGTCGCTACGTATTATTTAGGGATCGTTACGTCGTTACGTATTATTTTCAGAAAGGACCACTAATAAGTGGAAATACCGAGGGAGGACGAACTTAAAGAAAATACTCTAATGTCAGCGTAATATGTCATTCTAGGTGGTAAGCAGGGTGATATTACGCTGAAAAGACTGGCAAAGCAAAAGGCGTGAGTTTATGTGTATGACCACTCATGGTACATTCTAAAACACTCAAACGTTGTTGTTCGATCATTTTTGTGATTCTACCAAAAAATATTTTGTCAAATACAATTCGTGAGTACGTCAAGCAATGAAAAGAGCAAACATAATAATTAATATGAGGCAGCCTTAGCAACGGTTTGATCCTCTAAACGGAATCTTTTATCAGATCTGTGAATCCTGGCGCGGGCGGGCGTGGGGAGCGGAGCGGGCAGCGGGCCGCGGGGCGGGTGAATGGCTCCGTAGATTACGTTTGTTGCTTTGTATTAAAACTGATGGAAATTTATCTGAACATCCCGTTTTAAAGGAGCAAAGTGACGTTATCAAAAACCAATATCGTTGGAAGCGGCGGCGAACGAGAAAAATATTTTTCGTCATCATTTATCAAAAACACGGGTGTATTCGCGCTCCTTTGATACGATGACACAAATACCACCCACAAAGAAAGGTAATTTCTTTAGAACTGTTTGCAGTGTATTAAAATCCTTTATGGAAATGAGCACTCAGGTTTTTATGTTTCGTCTTTATTTCGTTATGATATTGAACAAATAATATTATGACTTCATTTAAAATTTGCTCTCGATCAAACGATATCTTTAGTGATCTACAAGTTACGTAACGTCGCGTTTGGTACTTATTAATGTTTACACATAATTATTTACCTAAAAAAAACCGACAAAAACCGACGAAAGCCGAAAAATAACTAATAACTTTAAATAAAAACTGAAAAGCAAAAAAACAAGTTCATTAATAAATTCTAATACGGAACATATTGACTGCAACAGTCGCTCGTGGCGCAGGAGCTCGTGGCTAAATAATAACAGCTGCTCGGGTCGATCTTTAGGTTAAGCCGTGCTTGCCTAGGTTGGTCTGTGGATGGGTGACCATTCTTACATACCGAGTTTCCTCCGTGACCTCCTGACAACCAGTCTTACCAAGTGGTATCGTATTACCCAGTACTAACTGGGTTGTGGAGGTCAGATAGGCAGCCGCTCCATGTAAAATACTGGTATTCAGCTGCATCCAGTTGGACTGGAAGCCGACCTCAACATAGTTGGGAAAAGGCTAGGCAGAGATTGACTGCAACAGTCGGGACCCATTTTTCAAAACTCAAAATATTTTATTTCACGTAGGCCTAGATGGGCACTTATAAAACGTCGAAAAAGGTGCACGGTTCGCGGGTTCACAGGTCGTTTCCATGGAGAAGACCCGGCAAGAAACTCCATGGTTACTCTTTACAAATCATTAGGTAGGTATTACAATATTATTTTGTTACAGCATTAGTATTTAAGTATAGGGGGACAGCGTAGGCCCGACAATAGGTCGTTGCGTACCATACAAAAAACGTAAAACAGAAAAATATTTAACAAAAGTTACAAGCATCTGGGGATCTACAAAGCCACAATTTATAAATTTTATAATTTTCACTCATTCACAAATAAAAGTAAAAAAAAACTATACAAAGGTAAGAAAATTTTGTACATAAAAAAAAATATCTATACTAAAATCATTACATCCAATAATATGGGTTCCGACTGTTGCAGTCATATGTTCCGTATTAGAATTTATTATTGAACTTGTTTTTTTCTAGCGATATTAATTTATTTCTATAGCTAGATAAATAAATAACATTTTTAAAAATTAAAATATGGTCATGACATACTATTTTATAATCCTCATGAGCCCTTTAATTTGATACCCATATAGCAGTATTAGAAAAAAAATATTTTTCTCTCCCCATGTTACCCGGGGTTAAACACAAGGATTCTAACGATACCAAATTTAGAAGTTATGGTGGAATAAAGAAACTCACAAACATACATACATAGTATACAATTAGGTCATAATAACATATAACACACATATATATACATACATACATGAACCCTGGAAACATAACACTCCTTTTTTTTGGCAGTCGTGGAATAACATTTCTTTTTTTGGGCAGTCGTGTAAAAATGCGATCTTTCATAGAATTTACAGATTTTTATTAGAACCTGATTTAATTTAGATTTTAATCTTATGAACAGTACACAGGCTACAGCAGTTTATTACGGGAAATTACAATCGAAGCAAAATAAATGTCAAGTAATTCCTTAAATTCCGCTCGCCCGCGTCATACGCCGCAGTGCTCGACTGCTTGCCCTATCTGCTCATTAGACGGCCGCGCGAACGCTAAGCGTATTTATGACAATACATAAAAAGGACGTAAGAAAGGAAAATTGTGACGTCATCATTTTCCTAAATCATCATCAGTCCCTTCCGGCCCTTAATGTGGAAACGAAGAATTAAATTCGTTTTACGAGAGGGACTGTTTTACGGGCCGCCGGCCGCCGCCGCTCCGCTGACGCGTCTCCAATACTCTCATCGTGATAGGCTTTTATTTCGGCCTCCGCCTCGAGCTTATTATGAAAATCATCTTGTTTATAGACGTCCTGGTAAATACTTAGGTATATTTGCATTTTTTCGCTCGCAAAATCTCCGAGGTCGGACATAAACCCCTAAATTGAATATTTTATACTATTTATCTTCATGCTCTGAATAAATGTATTGAAACCCCAGTCGTGGTGTACGACGCGAAGATGATTACAGCACAAAATAAATTAGCTTTGCCTCGTGCTGCTGTATTCGCAATTGCGGATAAAGTTCCGCTGCTGGTGCGGATGATGGATGATCGGTGATCCCGAGCGCGGGACGCAGGGCGCGGGTCGGACACATCCCGCCGACACCCACTGACTGCGGATGAATAGCACACCCAGCACAAAATGGAACAAACTGGAACTTCTTCAGTAGGAAAATCGTCGAATAAACCGGGATTGTTTTTTACAGCGAATTACTTACGTTATTGGTCTTGGTGTGATCATGTTATTGGATTTTATTAAAAGAAAGTAGATTACAAAAATTGCTACCATCCGACGGAGGCCGAGGGGAGCGCAGAACGAAAATATCATAATGGCGAGCCTTATCATTAGACGACGTTGTTTTTATGGAGAGGAAGTAACGTATGATATTGTTCGGAAGTGAGTAGACACAGTCGTAAAACTTGGCCAGATAAAACGATCCCGATACTGGTCAAAATCGGAGCCAAAATAAACAGACGAGACCATTGTGTGGAAACGAGTGAGAGAACAGACGGCCGAACAGATTCGGATTAACGTTTGCAATAATAAAGGAGGAGTACGGACGCAGAGGGTCGAGGAAAGCGGGTCTTACGTTTGCGAAGATTTTCTTTTTGAACCCAATTTGGTTGAACGAATTACATATAACTACGGACATTCGTGTTTATTCCCGAGGATCCCGCACTCGCTTTGACCGTTACATTTTCCACGCAAATGCTCCGCAACGAGCCCTAATGGCCTCACTTCGATTTCGCGCTAAATTTCTATCGTTATTGCATTTGAGGAGATTCCGAGATAAAAGCGTGGGGAGCAGACAAGCGGTGATGTCGACGGGAACACGACATTTCTTTTATTGTGCAGCGACGAGAACTTGGCGAGTGTCGCCGGGCGCGGGAGACGGATACTTTAAATTGTTTACAAGTTGCACTACTGCTCGCTGTGTCGGTGTGCTGCAGAACTCCGCACACGGCTAAAAGTCTGCGCCCGCAAGGTCATCCGCGAGTTTAAACGCGCTCGTAAATCTTGATGCTAAAAGTTTTGCACCCTGCTGTATAACTACACCCCACCGGCTTATTTATACGTCGCGCGAACAATAGCCTTTGTTCTTGAACTTATCGGGAGCCTGAAAGAAGAGAAATTAATTACGGCGGCTAATAACGACCAAAATTAAACAAGGCATATTACGGGGCGGGACATCGATCCTCTACGACAATCTAGCTACAAAGCCTTATTCATTGAATTAAACTTTAATTATATTAAAACTTGGAAATCGAAGTTAGTTCAGAGTTGTGATAATATTTTGCACAGTCGACAGCGCAGCGTTGCAAACATTCCGGCCGCGCTATGACGCTACAGACTCGCGGCGTGAGCTCCGCGTGTAATAAAACTGTCACACACAACACACAAAGTTCAAAGGCAGCGGAACGATTACAGCCAATAATAATTCGTTTTTACTGAGAGAAACGTTTCCTTTTTACATCAAAGCCTGTTCGCTCGTCGCGAATACTCAACAGCTTATTCACGAGCGCTCGATGTGTATGTTAAATGGTGCGTCCCGACGTCGTTTGCAACACTTGGCTGGATATTGCTGCGATCTTGTCTCTCCAATATACATTCACCTTTGACCGTTCAGTATCGGCATCTCTTGAAATTAATATCTTTGGAGACACGCTCAATCTTTTGCTAATCTAACAAAGTGTTTCCGTGAACAGGAACACTCAAAGATCGTCAAAGGAGTTTCCAATTATCTTCGAATCTGTCGCACTTCTCTTGTTAGCGCTGAAATTGGCTACAATGCCAAACGAGCTGTACAGCTTCGCTTTAATCCGCTGATCGTTAGGATATGCACTCGAGGGTGGAGTGGGGCCGCCCAGAAGCCGCCCCGAGTGACCATCTATCAAAGTAAGCCTCGTTAACTAAGAGAATGCTCAGTTTTAATCGTACTCACTTCTGTTTCTGAAAATCGGCCTATCGGGATGACAAATGTGCGAAGAGAGGCTGGCGAGGTTTTTTTTCCAAAGGAAGGAGGCCTCCGGGACGCACAGCGCACGCTGTGATTTATATTCAATGCGCGCGCCGCCGAACAGATTATTTTGTGTCATGTCGCTTGTATCGGAACACTATATCTACCTGCGCCGCGGCGCCGGTGACTTAGCATGTGAAATATATCGCTCAAATGTACGTTTATTCTGAAAAACAGATTGTTTTTCTTTTATTCCATTTTCTGTTTGGCTGGAATCCTGTATAATGTTACGATCCTTTTATTAATAAATTACTTGTTTCAAAAACTTCTATGGTTACAGTTACTAGTAAATTATAAGTTTTCTTAAAATGTTCATCTGAGGCATCGCAGGCCTTGTCTGTCAGTGACTGAGCTTTGTACGAGTAAGTCACGGGATGTGTGGATTTATTCCATTAAAGCACAATATTGATGCCAACGACAGAGCTGAGAGGGAATTTCGATTCCCGCATTCCCGGGGAGCGGATGCTAGCCGTGAGCCACAAAGAGGGGCTCAGCAGGCGCGTGTCCGGAGTGCCGGACATCGTCCGTCACGCGTCCGGACCGGCCACTGACGGCGGACACATACATCATTCATGTCACGACAGCAATTTCACCGAATAATCGAGAAAGGAAATTAAGGTTACATAAATGCTCTCCACTTTCCGTCAGCTGTTCATATTGGAACATGTCGACTCACGCTCGACATGAGCGTGCTTAAACCAATCTTGAGCTGTGGTTGCTTGGAATTTAGACGTTCCTATGTATGTTAACCCTATAGCCATTTGTCTAATCCGCAATCAGAGCTGACAGGCTTCTGTATACCGCCACGCTTGGGACCCGCACGGGGTAAACAGGGATAGGCTTGACTTCATCCCCGCTCACTAACACCACTGCCTCCTAACACGAGATGGCGCAAAGCTATCGACATTTATCAGGCACACTTCCAATTTCGGGTTTCGCCTGAGATATTCACACTACGAATAACCACGAATGCACTTCGCTGATATGTAGATGTGCACCAACCCAGGCGGGCCGGGGAAAGGGGGTGCCAATGGTTTGACGCAGTGTTTATGACTATTCTATATAGGCAAGGATTTGAAATATATACTTCCAAATTTTTTTTTTTATCCATGTAAAGAAAGTGAGATATGACCTGACCATCTCTCCTCAACAGATAGCCTAGACCTGAACAGCAGTGTGCTGAGAGGGTTCAAGGCTAGACAAAACCACAATAGACTCAGACTATCACCCTGGAATATACCAGGTATATATTATATTATACAATAATATAATAAAATATACGACGTATTATTATTATTATTATTATGTCGTTTATTCATTTACATTCTTATCTAATTACATTTTTAAGTATTTCTTAAAATAAAACGATACAAAAAAAAACACTTAAAAATATAAAAAATAGAGGTTCACCGGTGTCGGGAGCAGGGTCCAAGCAAGTTAGGGCTGCTGAGACAGAAACCTCACAATGCGAGCCGTATTATTATTATTATCGTTTACTTCAGGCATTAACCCATTTAACTCAGTTTACATAATTATTACATAGATTACATTAAAATTTAATTCACATTGCGTTATTAAAATTATAAAATCCACATTTTAATCAATTCACCATTAAAATCTAAAATTAAAATAAACATAAAAAATAAAATTTAAATAAAGTCAACATTAAAATCAATATCACAATCAAAATTAACAATAAAATAAAAGCCAAATTAAAATTAAATCACATTAAATTAAAATTATGTTTTTTTTAATAAATCAATAAAATTAGTTGGTAAAAATTAATCACAATTATCATAATTTTCTAATCGGCATTATGTTTAATCTTCGAAATCTTGGTTAGTGGCTCATATCTGTTTAAACCTACATCATTATTAGTTTAATAAACAGTACATTAACTTCATTGTAATGACTACCCCGGAGGCGGTGTGTCCTCTCGGGTAGCAGGAATGTAGGACTCACGCAAACAGATACGTGTCATGTTGATACACATGTTAACATGGACCCGTGGGCTTCATACATGATGTTTAACTGTCCTTAATATTACATTATTATTAGAAACATATGAATCTCTTTACTACCTGCAGCATCTAAATGATGTCTAAAAGATAATAATGAAACTTACGCCCTATTCAACTGTAACGAGAGATAGACTTTATGCTTTAGTAAGTCGGCCATCGTCGGAATGATGCCTATTATTCAAAGCCTACGCTAGACAAAACCATGTCAGTAATTTCTGACATAAAATCAAAACCCCACAATGTAGATGCACGTAATAATTGACGGCAAACAGTTCAGACGCAGCGTTCCGATCTCGTCCATCTCGCTACACGAGCCGATCGTTAGGCGCCGACAGTCCGACACAACTGCCGCCGAGGCCTGAACCAATACCAATTATAGCAAGTGGCAACATTGTGCATGGAGTGGCTGTGTTTGAATAAACATAGTGCCCATTAACATTGAACTGGAGTTTAAAGATGAAGGTGACGATGATTCTAGTATAGGTACATTCAAATCAGAGTCATAATGTGGCCACATTGCTTTTCGATATAAGAGTTATGAAAATCGAGGGACACAAAATCCATTTTAGTTTTGGGGTAGCTAAATATATCTGCTAAACCTCTGCTCTTGCGGTCTTCAAGCAGCGTGACCAACTTACGTTCAGGGATGTCTTGACTTATTCCATTCTTTGTTTCATTATTTCATTATTCCAAACTTTAAATCCAAAAGCAAGTGTAGCGAGAACTTCGGGAACACTCCTGTTAATTCATGTTGATTCAGAGCAAGCAACCATGCCATAATTTAATGACCGGAAATCCAAGCACATCATAGAAAATGAATAACGCAGTCAGAATGCAAAATGCTGGACGAAAAGAATATTAAATTGCAAACCACTGGAATATTAAAATTATTTTTTTATTTTGCTTGGTTCCGTTAGTAAATAATACACTGTATACATCAAAAAGCAGCTGTTACTACGATTTATGTCCACGCAACCGTCACGACTACGTTTTTAGCGTTTTATTCAAAATGGCGGCCATTAACAAACAGTTTGAAGGCAAACCATAATATTATCGTGAACACGCAAAAACAAAAAGCTCTCGACCTAAAATTACAAGAACACTTATTCATTGCTAGGCGGAGTTTTAGCACGAAATGCCTGCCTAGGTGGACTTTAGGGAATTTAGTGCTAACAAAATTATTGGAGTTGGTTGTACTGGAAATGTACGGTTGGATTTACGGTAAAAGTATTTAGGTACTCGTTTTTTGTCTACAATATTTTAAAACGTCATAAATAAAATAATCTTGGCTTTACTTTAACCAATTAGGATCTAATCCGCAGAAATACCTACACAATTTCCAAACATACAAATATATTATGTTAGTGTTCGTGTTACGCTAGATGGCGTAAACATCCGAAGTGTAGTTCTCTGATATATTATTATCTTTAAAATTATAAAACAGATAAAATCGTTCATTGAAATGTGTGTAATAAGTCCGCTACGAAGTGAATTAAGTGCACAAATGTTATCTAAATAAATTTTGTGATATTTTTTTCGACTAAGTGAAAACAATAATGTGAAGTGACGGAACAGAGAATAACGTTAATAAGCATTAAATAATAATAAATAGTAAATAATAAATAGTTTATTCACCAACAAAAAATACAGATACATATAAAACAATACAAAATGTTGTAAAAACCGTACAATAATTTATATAACCCTGTCTCTTAAACTAGGATCACCTGTATTTTAAGAGACAGTGTTCGGCCGAGCAGTTACTTAAACATAAGTTGATACAAGAGAACGAAACTGAAGTATATATATATAATAAATAGTACCACGATAAACAATTGCTTACGTGAAATACGCCACAAGCTAAGTGACAAGAGTATATTAATCAGAAAAACTTATGTAGAAGGTTAAAATTGAACTTGGTGTTGTGTGAAAAAAATACCTAAGCGATGAATCATCTTTAACGACTTCCTAGCTATTTGAATTATATTCCCACAATCACTTGCAAATTTGGACAGCTTAAGTAATTTTCAAATAGCCGAAATAATTTATATCGGACTGCCAAGACTCGGGAGTGCCGGTTCGAATCCCACAAACTTTTTGTGTTTCATATAATCTCAAATTTAAATCAACATGAACTTCTTTGGAAACATCACACATCGTCGCAATCGAAGAATCTCCGAAACAAAAAGTGAAGATTTAAATTTAACAAATAGTGAACTAGATGGCACTACTAGTAACAGCCTACCGAACATATCAGATGACAAAGACTGCGAAGAAATTCTTCAACTAAAAAAATAAATAAAAGAATTGACGCTGCAACTGGAGACAGCACACCGTGAAGTTGAATCCCTTAGATATAGAAAACACAAATCTCAAACAGACGATTGAAAATCTTACAAAAAAGGAAAACATTTACAAAAAGCTTACAACGGACATTGTAAATAATCCAAAAAAGAAAAAATCTTCTCTAACAGTTCCTACAATAGATCTCAGCATTACTCCCAATCCTAAGTCGACGGGAAAAGTTACGAAGTTTACTCCCGAAATGGTTGATGGTTGATAAAACAACTCAATGTTACACCTATGGAATAAAACAATCAATGGGTGAGAAAACAAACGACAAACGACACCTGACCCAAGAAACAATAAAAAGTAAAGTAAGTTTATTAAGCGCTAAGAACAGAAATGGACTTTGCAGCATTATCGAAGATTCCTTGCAACTAATTGTAAGTTTTTCGATGGTATCTTTAATATGGTAGATTTAATCGTGATAGTTTTTGTTCTTAAGAAGTCTCTTTCTTCTATAAATATGACACAATAGTATATATTATGTCGATATTACGTTACGGAGTAATTTTTTGGGCAAATTTCGGTGAGATAATTAACATTTTTAAAGCACAGAAGAGGTGTATTCGTTCGATTTGCAGTCTTAAGCTAACGAAAAGTTGCAAACCGCATTTTAAATATCTTAAAATACTATCATTGCCTTGCCTTTACATAATTATACGAGACCGCATTGTTCGTCAAGAAAAATATTGAATTGTTTATAAAAGCTTCAGAGCAACGCTATAGATCGACAAGACAAGAATATCGTCACAAATTATGTCTAAGTGCCTCAAAGACCGCCCTTAAGCACAAAAGCATCCTCTGCATGGCTCCGAAAATATTCAATAAAATACCAAATGACATTAAAGATTTAAACTTGAAACAATTTAAACGGAAACTAAATACATTTTTAATTGAAAAGTGTTACTATACCATTGACGAATTCCTTCTTGACAAAATTGAATAAGATACGCTGATCTGTTTTATAAAAAATATTTTTATTAGATATAGATTTCCTAATTAAGTATTTTGACATTATACTTTGACATTACATAACAATTTGAATTTATAGGGTATTATTTCTTAATTTATGACATTGTATTTTTATTAAGTATTCATTTCAATTTATGATATTGTCTAATGTGTATTCTAAAGGTTTATTGAAAAAGTATTGTATTTTAAATGTTGAATTTTTTGTTTATTGTGTGTAATAATATTAATTTAAAATTCGTAAAATGTTAAATAGTGTATGCCCTAATGGGTAGTTTTTGAGTTACTATAACCTAACTGTAAGACCAACTATCACCAAAACCACACTAATAAATACTTTGACTTTGACTTTGTTTTAATAACAACGGCTCAATACTCAATTCTCATCATGAAGGCATGAGAAAACAATGAAGAGGCTTTTTGAAAATGGCTATTATTTTTCCTTGTAAAAGTAAACATACCCAAAATTCCGCTGGGATTGCCAATACTTCTATTTTACCCCTGATGAGAGCAGCGGTGGCCCAGTGGTGGCAGCCCCGACTTACAAGTACAGTTACAGTAAGTCGTAGGTTCGAACCCAGACAGGCGCATTACTTTGTGTAATTTATTTCATCACCACTGCTCTCATAACGGTGAAGGAGAACATGGTGAGGAAACCGGCATGTCCTAGAACCAAACATTCGAAGATATGTGACATCTACCAATCCGCACTGGGCCGCGTGGTGGATTATAGCCCATTCCCTCTCATTGAGAGTAGGCCGAGTCCCAGCAGTGGGAACATTATAGGCTGATGATGATGATGACCCCTGATGTGGTATTGTTAAGACTAGAAATTTCTATAGTATATACA
The DNA here is from genome assembly GCA_941918905.2 of Xestia sexstrigata. Classification (NCBI taxonomy): domain Eukaryota; kingdom Metazoa; phylum Arthropoda; class Insecta; order Lepidoptera; family Noctuidae; genus Xestia; species Xestia sexstrigata. Next base: position 789,548 of record OW799204.2, read on the forward strand.
TTAGGGGCTAAGTTACTTAAAATAGACTAAGCTACATTATTTAGTTACGAATCTTTAAATTCTATTTAGAATTTTACACTTTCACAACTCCGTCGCGCTAAGCAGCCGAGATCATTGTTTTTCTGTCTTTACGATCATAGCTGAAGCCGTATCAATTAAAATAACAACTACAAACGTTGAAAAACATTTGCGTATTAAATGCACCAACTAATTATTAATAATAACACTCCATTATTCATAACCATGGTGAAGTCGAACAACTTAGCGCAGAACTTCCATTAGTTTTACATAAATAGCTGCATCACAAGTGCAGCGCTCATTAGCAGCCGATTTCAATATATAATTGCAAACAGTTTTCATTTTCGTCAATGTGATAGCCGTTCCTAATTGAATTAATAAAACGCGAGCTAATGGGCGCTGGCGAGCATGGCGGCGGCGGCGGTGGCGCTGCGAGCGCGCGCCCCGTACTCGCACTCATTTGCATATTAATCTATTACTCGCTCAAAGTTTCACTCTCAGGGATTTGAAAGCGATCCGGCCTCGTTCAAGTTTTGTTCCTATTCATTGTGTTTCGGAAAATTCTCTCTTTTTTGCTTAAATTTACTTAATGGATTAACAAAGGAAACGTTTTTTACGTTGCTTTTGTTTGCCGTTTGTGTGAGTTTAATTTAAATATCTGGATGTACACGGAGGACGTTACCGGGGTGGGTAAGTGACAATTATTGTGATAAATTGTTATTTACGGACGCGAAAATAGGACTACCTACAAACAGAAAAAGTGTCGACGATTTTACATAATTAGGTACTTCACCAACAATACAAAATGTTAATACTTACATTTACTTAATTAAAGTGTTGTTCACTAACCATAGGGTAGTGGTAATATAGTTAGGTCCATTATATCATAACTTGAGTCCATAGACGCCTAACGATTTAAGTTGAGTGTAAGCTTGATAAACGAGCTCGTAGCGAAGACGGCGGAGACTGAAGTTATCCGTATATACATAATACACTCGACGGTCTGAGATGTTAAATAATGTATATTTAGAGGAGGTTATTAGATTGGAGATGTCAGGGCGCTCCGAGCCGGAGGAGGGTTGCTTGAGAGGCTTACGACGGCGCGGGGTCCTCTCAGGCGGAAATCTAACATCAATTTGAATGTTATTTGAGATATTATAAACTGACCGGATGGTACATGAACTGCGTAGGAGGAAATCGCCATGTTCACCTGTCTTGTCCGTGATGATATAGACATCTGTCATTGTGTCATAGCTCAGGGGCAGAAGCTTCAACCAATGATTAACAAACACCACAACATTTTTCCTTATAAAAGTAAATCAAATACTTAAGTACAATAAGCACACAATAATAATGCCTGTATGAACACTGATATCACAACATGTTGCAGGCTGGACATGTTCCCGCAGGCATTTATTAAATTCCCGGCTGTTCTGCGGGTAATGTACAAAGAATCCGCGAGGAATGGCCGACGCGTCGGTGTACAGCCAAATATACTCGCCTGCAGCTCCATTCAGTATTTACACATGTTTACGTAATGTTAAATGAAGGTGCCGACAGTATTTTCGGTCCACGAACGACGTAGGGTTGTCAAAAATCGAGTTTGTAGAGCCTGTATCTGGGGCATGTGTAGGTATAATTTAGCGCTCCACACATGCTGTGAGAGGAATCTGATTTAGGAGGGTTACCGTACAACACATAACATGATTTTGTAACGGATAAAAAAGTATATAAGAGTTGTGCCTACTAAAAAACCTACACAAATCTGCTTTTTCGTAACAGTACTACACACATCAAAAGTATCTAGGGATCAACATATATTTTTGCAATAACTTTTCTCCTGATTGATATTAATTAAAATTTTCTTTAAGGATTCATCAAATAAAGTGTTTTCGTTTGTCACAGTAACGATAAACCAAGTCACCTTTGCATTAATAAAGAAATTTGCCATTTTCCTAATAAAGGGATTTTTGACATTTGAACCACTAACATTAAAGTTCGAAAAAAAGACTGAAATAACAGTTTTCTTTAAAATTTTATTGGGTAACTTAAACAATTAATAATCCGTGTTTCTACCGCGAACACTAACAACACAAGAACATCGGTTTGGCATACTCAAAATGAGTTCATCCAAATCACGCTGTGGAATGGCCGCCCATGTTCGTTGCAACAACAAAAAAAGGTCTTCTTGCGACTGGATACCCTCCATATTCGGCAGAGCTCTTCTCTGTAGCATATCCCATGCATGCTCAATCGGGTTCAAGTCTGGCGACTGAGCAGGCCAGGGCAGGACATTGATGTTAGCTGCGGCGAGAGTCTGTCTTACAACTCTTGCGGTGTGCGGTCGTGCATTATCATGCATTAACTGAAATAAGGGACCGATTTGCACTTGTAGAGGAACGATGACGTCTGATACAATCGTCTCAGCATAAATTTGAGCGTTGAGGTTGCCTCTGATCCAAATCAACTCAGTTCTTCCGCCGATCCAAATACCCGCCCATACCATGATGGTTCCACCACTATAAGGATGGACTTCCTGGCAGGATTTTAATCGCTGTTGGCGTCCAGGGGTTCTCCAGTGTCGTATACGTCTTGTATCCGGTCTCATACCAAAACGAGACTCATCAGAAAAGCACACGAAACGCCATTGTTCTTCTGCCCAATTTCTGTGTTCAAGAGCCCATTGATATCGAATCCTACGATTGTGCATTGCTATAGGTGGTACCCGTAGCGGTCTTCGGGAATGAAGGTTCACTTCATGCAAGCGGTTTCTGACTGTTTGGTCGCTAATTAAGTTCCCTGAAGAGTGATGAAGCCTCACGGCTAACATCATGGCGGTTATTGTTGGAGCTCTTCGAGTTAAGATTTGAATGTATCGGTCTTGTCTCCGTGTGGTGCAGCGATACCGTCCTCCATGGCGCTCAGCCACGGTACCAGTGCTTCGGTAACGTGTCCAAAGTCGACTGATAACACTCTGACTTGTATTCAGAGCTAAAGCTACAGTACGTTGCCGGGAACCAGCTTCTATCATTCCCACGGCTCTGAGCATTTCTTCCCTGCTTAAATGACGTCGCCGCTCCATAATAACGTTGGTTTTAATCAGTAGTAGGGAAACAGTAGCACTAATAATGTCTTCAATGCGTTGTATGTTTTTATAGGGAAAATATTGACAGCTTATTTTCATCTTTTACTCGAATTTGATTGAGAGTTCCTGATTCAAATTATGAAATGCACCAAAAAGGATCCATATAAATTTATAAAATCATAAATTTATTACAAAGCCACATCTCAATCTCAAGAAATCCGCATAAAAATGCTTGATCCCTAGACATTTTTGATGTGTGTATATTGTATCGCTCGCATCCCCGCGAAGTTCCTGACCGACTCCGTTCCTCAATTTACTAGAAAGCCGTCTTGGAATATTTTATTTCGCTCCACTTTGGGGATGCTATCAACAGAAGAGCTGCGGATACTCTCAATTCCTTTGCGTTCAAACTTGTCTTGTATTTGAGCGGTGCCGCGGTGACAGGCCCACTTTGCACGAATACTGCCACTTTGCCGATACTGTTCTGATGTAAATCGGTTTCGCTTAGAAACTTATAGAAGCTGGTACTGACGTATTTGAAAGAATCGTAAAGTCTAGATGTAACATAAAGCCCCGGGGACGATTTCGGAGTTATATCTGTAGATGTGATTGAAGGACGTAGAGTCGATGTTGATCGAAGGTGGAGGACTGGAATATGGGTGTAAAAAGTATATTTGATTTTGAAAAAGAATTCCAAAGAGTTGATAAAGATGGTGAAAATTGGACCTTATAAAACATGGTTTGCAAATTATTTTATTGTTGTTATTTTTCATTATTTACATATCTACAAGCTTATTTGAAAATATTTTCGCAATTCACACACTAATATTTCGGCAGCAGAAAGGAAACTAGAAAATGAATTAGCTACTTATGAACCCACACAAATCGTAAAGCTGACAAGCAAAGGGTCCCGGGTGACTTCGCTTCGAGGACGTTACGTTAGGGCTTTATATCAATTGGATAAGCACTTTTATCCAATAAAACTTTTCTTTGTAAAGATAACAACGTTATGAAGTATTCTTGTAATTCTTAAGTCGGAGTTGTTGGGCCTTGAACACAAAATAAGGATTACAGAGAAAAATAAACGTTTTCAACTTAGTAACGGACTTTTTGTGACATACGTTTATTGAAGTATTACAAGCACGTGTACTCCATGCTTAAACAGATCGAAGTTATTTTACACAAATAAATAAACACGTATTTTCAAACGGTTGCGAGCAAGGGCTCTAAGGTACGTCTAATAGTACCTACATTATCAGTCAAACTCCGGTGTCGACAAACGTTTAAAAAATAAACTGTACAAACCATCGTCGTAATAGAATTAATCTTATATACTCACACTGATTATTATTTTGTTTACAAGCCCACAAATCTTGCGGCTTGCAGTTAGGCATGAATTCCTAACCAGCATGAGTCGCGCCGCAAATGGCTCGCCGGAGAGAGGCTTCCGGTCCACGGGGTAGCACGCACCAGCGGCCGAACTATGTGTGAGGGGCTGCAGTTGCGGCGAGAGACGGATTGACGCATGCAGTGTAGCTAAGACACTGCCCAACTGCGCTTTTAAACATTCATAATTAAATGCAGTAGTAAGTAAATAAACAAGAAATTGCGAACATAAATCATTCATTTTCTGAAAAGTTATCAACTCTTCGTAGGTATAAAATAAGTAAGTGAGTTCATTAGAGAAAACAGGAACAATGTTGCAAAGTACCACAGGGTCCTCTACCTAATTACTAGTTCTGGTGGATGCAGTTTGTAGAACTTATTATAAATAGTTACTTTAACTGTCTAAGTGAAAAACGTACATAATCAAATAACGCTCATAGTGTACCCCGACCCTACACGAATATATGCAGTGAGGTGAATAATGGAGGAGCTCCGGCCGGCAGTGCCCAGCGCTTGCCATGGTTGGCCGTGGCTGGTTGTGGCTTGGCCATGCTCGTGTCCTGTGATTGTTGCTCATTATCCAACATTTCCTGTTAAGTTAATGTTAGTAGCCGCTGGACCGAAACTTACGTGGGGTTAAGGTTGTATGTTACTAAATAGTCTACCTACATGTTTGGTGATACACGATGTGTATTTTGGGGTCAAATATTAATTAAATTTCCCGGACAATATTTATGATTGTGTACGGTCATAATTGTTAATTATTTCGGAAAATTTCGACATGGTTGATTGTATTATTTACTACAAGTTTCTGTGTTGTGTGTGCGTTGGTCACCTAAAACGCAAAAAGGATTTAGATTCGTTATTCACCACAATTTAGATTAAAAATAAATAAATATTAAACTTAAAAATAACAAACATATTTTGAAGTTTTGCCAAGTTATATTAACTGTGCGCACCACGAGTGAGTCGCTAGTTTAGAATAAATAATAACTGAACCATTTTCAGTAAAAGTAGTTCAAAGTTTTATTAACATTTGCCCATATTGTGTGACAACCATTTTCCATTAACACGCTTTACATGTAACTGTGCTCTGTAACAAAAACCCGATTATCGTAAAATAATTTTATCAAGTTATAATTACATGCGCTGCCTCGTGGATTCGTGGCTCGTGCGAGGTGCGGTCGCCATTCACGCTCGTTTGAAAGTCAAAGTGACTCTGATTGTAATTTTTAAACAAAAACTGATGTGTAATTCTGCATATCAGTTTGAAATCCAATATTCAATGAAATCTTGAAACAAGAGTCTGGAATACGGCAATTATAACCTTACTCTACAATAAAGATGATCCAGGCCAAATGGACAAGTACAGATCACTGAGTATGCTGGAGTCACTTTATAAATTATTTACAAGCCTAATATTAAAAAGGATTCTCAAAGACGTTAGTCGAAAACCAACCTAGAGAGCAAGCAAGATTTAGATCGGGTTTCTCTACAAACGACCACATCTTCACGATAACACAGATTATCGAGAAGTACAATGAACACAATAAAGAGCTCTACGTGGCCTTTGTAGACTATTCCAAGGCGTTTGAATCTATCTCCCATGAATCTCTATGGTGCTCTCTTTGCGAACAAGAAGTCCACATAAAGTACATAAAACTTTTGAAAGAAATTTACAAGAACAGCAGAGCTATCATTAAACTTGAGAAAAAGGGAGAGCCATTTAACATTCAAAAAGGAGTCAGGCAGGGTGATCCCATCTCACCAAATTTATTCAACGCCGTTTTGGAGCATGTCTTCAGACAGCTAAACTGGTGCGATGTCGGTATCAAAATATGTAAACGGTGAGTTTCTCAACCATCTCTGCTTCGCAGATAACATTGATTTGTTAAGCGAAACACATGCAGATCTTGAGCGCATGCTGAAGTCTCTAGATGTGGAGAGCCGAAAATGTGTTCTTCACATGAACGCTAAAAAAACATTTTGTTAACCAATAACTTAGGAGTACCTACCATGATAGAAAGCAGATCAATCGCATACGTAGACAACTGTATTTATTTTGGGCAAAGCACTTCGTTTAACAGACCGACAGAAAATGAAGTAGATCGTAGAGTAAACAGTACTTGGAGAAAATATTGGTCGTTGAAAGAAGTACTTAAAACACGCATCCCGATTCGCTTGAAAAAGAAAGCTATAGACACCGTTATATTACTATATTACCTACTCTACTCTACGGTTGTCAAAGCTGGACACTAACAAAGGCAGTCACAGACAAACTTCAAGCCTTCCAACGAGCAATGGAGAGGAGTATGTTGGGAATTAAATTCCGAGACCGTAAAAGAAGCAAAGACATACGGCAATGCACTAAAATAATAGATGCTGCAGAGTCAGCTTGCGAGTTGAAATGGCGATGGGCAGGACACGTAGCCAGAACGACAGATGGACGCTGGAGCGAGAGGGTTCTCCATTAGTACCCTCGCGATGCACCACGCACCCCAGGCAGACCCAGGCTTTGGTGGTGCGATGATATTGTGGCCGTGGCTGGCCCCACCTGGAATAGCCCAAGGTAGAGAGAAATGGCATAAGATGGAGGAGGCCTTCACCTTTAAATGGGCACCCAATTATAGTAATTTAACAATTGATTATATAGCAAATTAATTTTATTTAATTTATTCTAATTTGAAACAAGTTTTTTAGAGCATACAAATTGACACAAAATGATTGGATAAAAACTTTTAGATTTTGTTCCGATTTTAAATAATTAAATAAGATTTAAGAACTGAAAGTTATAAAGTCCATCTAATTGATTGTAGTCCTGCGACTATTCGTTATCAAAAGGACGTAAGTAGGTTCGTATTTGGTAATCAAAATACATAGTATGAAATACAGTATTGTGTTTATCGTTCGAACCGAGCTAAATTGTTTAGTTCGGCGCACCTACCGGGACTCTCCAGTATTCCCAGAAAGGTAAGCACAGTTGCAATCTTATATAGTTAGGTAATAGTACCTAACTCACAGTCACAGTTCAGTGAAACTATAGAGTTTAACTGAACTGTGACCAATAGTGTTACATACAAGGAATTTTATCCTATCCTAATTCAATTAATTCCTGAAATTCCGACATTATATTAAAATGTGTATCTGACTTCTCTCATCATTTCTATATCTAGAATTTTTTCAACTGAGGTCAGCCTCCAGTCTAGCCGGATGCAGCTGAATTCCAGTATTTTACATGGAACGACTGCTGTATCTGTATTTCTGTTCCTAAAAATATATGTCATAGAACTTCTGAAGTCGAGTTTCCTGTTAAAAGACGTATTGTAGGCAGAAGCAATTAATTGGTAAATATTAATAACGTATTGTTTGTGCGCTAGTCGTAAACAGAGGTTTATGACAGTCGTCAACTTTTATTTATATAAGTTTTATTGGTAATCGCTAGCGAATGTTATGTTGGCGCAGTTATATGTTTGTTATATGAGAGAGTATTTGGTGTGATGTCTTATGTGATGAAACAAGCATTTGAATAATATTTAAGCTCGGATTTCAAAGAAATATTTTATCAATTTCTGTCCAAGTATCGAAATGACTTTATACGCTACAGGTACTAATAATGCGTGAATTGAAATACTTAAGTACATCAATCGACACTCGGATAGTAACTGTTCAACCGTGAACATACACGCGCCAACAACAGCATCACAGCGTCAGCATTAAGAGCGACACACATTTGTTCTACGCGCCGGCAACACCAGCACACCGTCAGCGCTGGGAGGTGGCCTACTGAGATCTTTGCTTCATCGGCTTGATACACACACGACACACATGTAAATAGGTATCAGTGTGTATTTACCGCAAAAATTGTATATTATTAAATTCACTATTGTAATAAATTAGTCATCAAGCTGGAGTCGAGTGTGATTTATCTCCTATACCTCCTCTTACTGTGGCCAAGACACCTTTAGCCATCCTCGGTCCTATGAGTCTGTGGGATCGGCAGTAAGAAAACCATTTCCTGTGTACATTGCACGACGCACACAAAGCCCTATTCATTCCCAAATTCCGTCTGTTACCGTCGATCTCCTTGTAACAGACTTCCCTCTCGTATAACCAATGTAACCTACGTTTGGTGTGGTTTGTATGGTAGGCTAGGGCGTTAAGATAACTTTTACTAGGGTGCTAGGTAGGTAATTACTATAGGGCTAGGATAACTAGGGTGCTAGGTAGTTACTGTATGGCTAGGTTTGGCGTCAGTTGGGCTTTAGGTACTGATCCAGGCTCAATTGTCTCAAACGTAGTCACATCGTACGCACTTGGAATAACGGTCGTACTAAGCTGTAAGTCCCGGTGTGTACAGTAACAAAATCTTAAAAGTGACTGAAAGTAAAATAGATCGTCAACTGTCTTTCACTTCATAAACTTTCTTATTTTATCTCATTATTAATTAGCAAGTTCTTTCCCACATAATATAGACTGTAGTAATAAATCTCTCGCTTTGTTCTCCAGCTGCAGCAGCTGATTTATTGAACGTGAACGTGAACGTTAACGTTACGGTTTCGATACAACGGTTCTTAACGTAATAACTTGAAGGCGCACTCCTGTGGGCGATAAATTGAAACCTGACGTGTTATGGGTATCCGTTGTGAGTTAACATTTACGAGGTACGTCGTGAGTTAAGAGACCCCTTTTTAAATACTCATACGTAAAGGAGAAATTTGGAATTTATGAATAAAATAAAAAATTAATGTAGGTCTTGTAATAGGTATTTCAATTCTGAGGTCAAAGTGACATTATGGTGCAGTTTCAGACATTTTCTAGAATCGCGCTTTTTCGCTTTCCGTCACAGTGGAGTCTCCACACAAAATATGGACATGTCGAATAAACTAACTGTGATTTATAATGACAGCAAACAATGATTAGTACCTGACTAAGTAATAATTAACGTGACCGAATTATGTGTACCTGTATGGTATCTGTATGTGCCACTACAGGTAGGTATGTAATCATTATTTTTATCCTTTCAGTTGGGTTACAGTTTATGGTAAATAAAAACAACAGCTAAATATTAAGTAACTAAACACTTACTGCGGAGCACTCAGCATTTCAAGTTCATCGGCTTGATTAAAGTCCGCTACTATTGATGCGGCCGTATTCAGCTTCATCTGCTTTCATGCAGATGCTTCAACTATCTATTCACAGTTAGAACATAATCAAACAAAATAAACATTGTCTCTCCAATTATACAATGAACCTTGCAGACGCAAAACTGATTTCATGATCGAGCCTTCGTCGCTACAATAATAGTGATGGACATTATCGATATCGAGTTAGCGCAATCAGCGCGCATTGAGCGCTGGCCTGGCCTGTGGCCTGAATCCCTAATAGACGGACTCGCTACGTAGCCGCCCCAAATTGGCCTTTTTGTCCTGTTTGTCTTTATTGGCGCCGCTTGACGGCGACCGTGCCTTCTCATCTGTTCGTTCAGTTACAACTGGCTCGTATATCTGCTAGAGATAAATTTGGGCTATTTGTTACCATGGGCGTAGGCGGACAGCGTGTCGGTCGGAGCTGATGTGTGTAGGTATTCTGCAGTTCGATGAGTGTGGGTGGAAAAGGTCGATTAACTGTTTAATTAACTCCCGCAACATTCCGAAATATTGGCAAATGTACACAATGTCGCACAAATGGGGTTACAGTAAAAAAAAATAGTTTCCCCGAAACATATCTCCAAAAAATAACAAAGAAAATACCGGAGCAACATTTTAATCCCCCGAACTCCGCACAAACTGCCGAACATAATACGAGTTCCAAAAATCTATGACTGAATAACGCAGCCCCGAAAATATTCCCGAATCTTAATCAAGCTCTAATCTCTTGGAAAAAGGTATCTGCCCATGGAGAAAAATCTCGGACCGATCTCATATCGAATAGAAAAGTATTGGAGGCGGGTAACAATTGAGGGTTACCTCTTACCTGCGACTCCCGATATATTTTTATACGAACTCAGACCCTTTCCCTTTTCAATGATACGTCGGGGAATATTTTGACAAACTAATATTAGCGGGGATTACCTCGACGGATAGTTATGCAAACATCGGATGATGTGGGCGATGTGGGCCCGCGTGGGGCCAGGGGCCCGCCGGCCCCGGCCGGGAACGTATTAAGGATTGGTTTTACTTAAGTATGAAAAAGGTAAGGAAGGAAGATATCTATGCACGCTGTAATATATTATTCTTTAGTTATTATTCCCATCTAACCCTGATTCCCATACCCGAGAGCGGATCCTATCAAAATATTCGTAAGTCAATTCTGCTTGAGGATGGTGCTTACGTGTGGGCTTTATGACTTTAACGTTTTGATATGGTAACTGACTTCTCTGTGTGTAACACCTCGGTTAAATTTATCATGGGGCGGTATTGAAAACATTTATTTATTCCTGAAAGCAGTTTAAAGGCGGTCATCAAAGCAAGCTAGAAATGAATTTATAGTACTTAACACAAAATAATCACATTTCGGTTACTACAACTCCGTACTACTTCTATACCTAACACTATCAGAAGAAGTGATGATAGGAACGTGTCTAGACATTGGATTAGTCCAGGCTAGTCTAGTGAGCCAGCTTATTAAGATATTGTGAGAGGCAGAGCGAATAATGAGGTTGCCAATATAGATGTTCATTAATTGTAATTAGGCATTATGATTAAGCGCCTTTAATTCTTGTAGGATTAGGCAGAGTTATTGTCTACTGGTACCTAGACCCCCATTTTGCCAGTATTTGTTCATAACTCATTGACTATCCTAAGAAGAATGGCATGGCCGGGTCGCAAGTCAATCATATTTGTTTCTTTGTCGAATGCCGAAAATTCTTTTCCATTTATTTGTTACAAGCATGTAATTACGTAATTTTCCTGTAACTCTTTAGCCAACGTGAGAGGTCAACCACACCTTTAACTAAACTTGTTAGTTTATTAAAATATTCTCGTACAAAGGCTCCTCCCACAAATACCGCGCCACTTGGGTCCGGTTAAAGTTAAACATGTCGGAACAGGGTAAAGTGTGCACCAGCAGGTAACTAGCAAGCCTGTCCAAACAAGGACTGACCCCATTCCCGACTATGAGGTGGTTCACTTGTGATCATTACTTTGGCTTCGGAAAACCCAATGTGTGTTGAAATATGTTAAGATTAACATCCCAAGTGTGACTTGGTATTATTCAAAAATTATTATCTCTTTACAAATTAATAATAAAACGTCCTTAATAAGTTGTGGCGCAAGCCATGTCCACATTCACATATTCCATCAATATTTTCTTCTTCTAGATCCTTCTTATGGCCATCCGCAGTAGCCTACTCAAAACTTTTCTTTCGATATATTCCTCATTCCTTTGTATCAGATGCCCAAACCATGACAACTGATTTCCACACAACTTGACTCTTAACTTCAGTTTTACTATTTTCTTTATTATTAAGGGTAAAAAACACTATTTATTATATTCACAACACAAATGTAAACTAACGCAAAAATGACAGCAACCGTACAAAAACAGTACAATAATTCAAAAAGCGTTCTAAAATATTGTGTTATAGTGAGGTTCGATGCAAGCGGCGCGGCCATTAATCGACGCGGCGTCCATCCATCACGTTTGTCCGACGCACTGTGGACTGTGGCTGTGTGGTGACTCTCCGCTGTTTTATAGTACGAAACATATCTACACGGTAATATAGTCGTTACCAGGCAAGCTGGACGAGCATTTGTAGGTAAATATTGAAATATTTGGATTTGAAACGCGTTTTGGTGTGTGTTTTTGATAGATTGTCTTTTTGCGGTTGTGTTTTATCCTGTGTTTTATTATCAAAATGTAGTAAATCATTTATTCAGTAGAAGAGTTGACAGACACCACTATAACACTAGAAATAGGGACCAACTAGTTCAGCCAGGTTTCAGGCTTGCTAAAGTAGATTCAACTTTCATGGGGTACTGTTTGAAATGTTACAATAAAATACTGAATGAGACGAAATTTAAATCTTGTATATAACGCACACTATGTAGGCAAGCATATATTATAAGTTGGGGGATTACAGGAGACATTGATGATAAAAATGTTTGGCTAAATGCTGGTCCTGCTCCACAACCATAGGGGCAAACTAATTTATTGTACCTACTGGTCGGGCATTATTTGAGTCTATCGACACGCAAAGAAGATGAAGAAGGATTGATTCCCATGTTGATGTATTGCGGAAGCTGTAGAAGATTGTAAAAATATACTTGCATTGTATAGATTCCAGTTCTTAGTATTATATAATTGCATAGCACATGTGTGAGTACTTTGTATTGTTTAGCCACCATTTACATTTAGTTATCTTTCATTGACTTGAATATGCCTTGGTGGCTGAGAGAATGTCATGCTTTCTCAAATGTCTCGCTGATGGTGGCGGGTGTGTGCATTTAGTTCCTTTCAATATGGTTCAGTTGAATGGCGCCGATACATGCGTCATGTTCGTTATCGGGCGCGGTGAGCTGGGACTGGTCATCTCTTAGCTGCCACGGTTCATTTTAAATACTTTTTTTTTTAAATTGTTATAAAACATATGTAAACGTTTCGACCGGATTGCACCAGCCGTGGTCGCGGGAAGACTGAAGTATCGGAGGTACCACCACAGCAAAGCGATGGTGTTTATTCAACTACCCTCACTTGTTCTTCATAAATGTTAATTAGGGCCGGTTCACACTAGGACAGCACACTACACTGACAGTGTCCGTATACGTAAACGATTGCACTTGACGAGTATACTTAGTGATCACTGGATTTCAAGAGGAAGAGAGTTTGAAGCCGTCTTCGTGATTGAAATTAGGATACTTCTTGATCTCAAACGCTTCCCGAACCATTCTCTTATAATAGTGCTTCTCATTGGCAAGGATTTTTGGATTGTGTAACTCCAACCAGTGGTTGGGTCGAGTCTACTACATGCTTCGCTAAAGCGGACTTATTTATTTGTCGATTTTTGACCGCTGCTATGTGTTCCTTGACCCTTTCAGCGACTGTTCGCTTCGTTTGGCCTACGTAGGAACGGCTGCAGCTGCAATCGATTTTATGAACACCAGGAACCTGGAAAGGTACTACATCCTTCGGTGTACGCAGTTGCTTAGCCACTTTGTTGAACGGAGTATAAATCGACTTTATTGAAAACTTCTTGAAAAGGTTCCAAATTTTGTCCGTAACCCTTTTCACATAAGGCATGAACGCTGGCTGTCTTGTTACATCAAAGTGTTTTTGCTTTTGCTTGCGTCTGCTATCTGGATGCCATCCATTAGTCTTGTATCCGTTTCGTTTTAGAACCTCCTGAACATGTTCCAGCTCTCCGGGCAGATGTTCAGGGTCACAGAGGTCATAGGCTCTGTTCATGAGAGAAGAAACTACTGACTGAAGATGTGCTGGATGATGATGTGAGACAGCATTCAGATATCTGTCCGTGTGCGTCGGTTTTCTGTACACAGTATGCAACAAGGTTCCATTGGACTTAACCATTGCTTTTAAATCTAAAAAATCTAATCTCATACGTGAACCTTATCTTGGGGTGTATGGAGTTAAGATGTTCTGTCAGTTGATCAACTGACAAAAAATCTAATCAAATTCAAAATTATAAAAAAACTAATTGTTGATCTAATCTTTTATTCTGGACGCTCTTAGTGTGCACGTCTTTCTACATCGTTCTCACATATATGTATAATCTCAAAATTAATGATGTAACCAAGGTTTTGTAACAATATTTTGATTAAGAAAAGTGTCCATGGAGTTTCTTGCCTGTTCTTCTCAATAGAGATCTACGCTAGGGAATGGGCAACTACAGTGCTTTCTCAAGTTATTATGCCTTGTGACTGGGACTGTAGCTTTGTTATTTTATTTGTAATTTTGACATTCAAATGTGCCGTAATGGTCTAATTGAAATAAATGGTTTGTGTTTGAGTTTTGGTTTAAAAATCAAACATTGAAACCGTGCCTAAAATATGCAATTCAACCTACAAATGTAATGATTACAGCCTGATTCCCCCAGGATTGTTCAATGAATACTCAGGGGAAATCCATATTCAGCAGTGAATACATACGCCGATAATAGAACAAAAACAATGGAATAATAAAAACAGTCACAACATACGAAATTCATTTTCAACATCTGATATTTAAGAGAAACTTGCTGACACAAAAGCATTGAAAGCTAATAGCTACAGCGATGATACAAAATTGTGTATTTTGAGTCGGCGCAATACTAGAATAGAAAGGTAAGTGCTTTCACAATATTGAGACGACAGACACTTACTTTTTGAGTGGGCTTAAACTTAACTTTTCTAATGTTACCTTGCGTTTGTTGTTTTCTGATAACTAAGTAGGTGAATAAGTTATAACTAGCCTTTTGAAGATGAACGAATACTTGAATATTGTTTTAAATCATATTTTCAATCAAGAAGAAGAAGGGGGTGTGTAGAAAAGGGGAAGAAGTGGGAGGGGGGTGTAGACAAATAGGTTATAACATTGCGCTATCATTATTATAACCGAGCAAAAATCCTTCTGCTGAGAAATTCCGAATGGAAAAACTTCAATAGCAAGCTTCTATTAATAAATTCCAATTACCAATACCACTGTTTGTCTAGTATTTTCCTTCAATAGCTGAATATAGTGGTCGCTGTTACTATTTGATTCAAACCGGGTATTCAGATGTCCTCGCCAGGAACTAATTCCGAATGTCCGCGGAACGTGTCCCGGCCTCCGGGATCCGGGATCCTGGCGTGTTTCCATCGCGGAGTGATTTAGTTTCTTCTTGAGAAGCAATTAGCGATCGTGTCGGCGGCGACAAGCGCGGACAACGCCGTATTTAATTATGGACTTGTAAATGTTGATTTATTTCCATTTCCACGGTACCTACTTTCACATTTAGGTGATTACTCGACGGCAGACGGTTGTTCAAAGTTTCAGTCGTGTCTTTATGTCTTTTCATACCTGACCTGCAATAGTTTTCAGAAAACCGTTTAGTCGTTGATTTATTAGACTTTACTTATAAGGCTCTCATAAGTCTATTTTTGGATAAAGCTTAGGGATTTCGCCGATGAACACGTCTAGCTATTGATCAAATATTGTAAACAAAATAGACTTAAGAAATGTACTTACATGTGTGCCTACATCTACCCGATCAGTACCCGCTTTCGACAGTAGGTGTCACCTAAATCAAAGCGCCTAGTGTTGGTGAAAATGGGCTTAACATTAACATTATACAAAATATGATTTTGATTACTTATACAAGGTAAAAACAAAAGTCGTAGCACGGAAAACGGTAAGACGACACAGAAGTAATCATTGTTAGCAAAGACTTGATATCATTCCACGAACTCACAGAAATATATTCATTAAGAAAACATCATATTTGTATATCAAAGGTTATTCCTAATGGGTACTTTCAGTAATTAGTTCAGTCGCTGAGTAACAGGGACACATTTGCTGAATACGTATTTCTTTTGCAGTACATTTTACTTTATGTATGTTCACTGATGAGGATATTAACGTAATTGTTGCTTCTCTTACAGATAAATGCAGACATGCACCGCATCACGCTTGTGCTCCCTGATGGGGTAAGTTGAGTACTATGTTTACATATCATTTATGGCTATCTGTTTTGTTAAACCTCCGTCTGTTCAGCCCCGTCGAATCGGCGTGACGCCATTGTTTAACTATTGTGTCTACTTGTGTGCAAAGCAATGTAATGCAAAATCATACTATAATATTCCAGGTCAAGGCTAATATTGAGAGCCATTGTATTTTGCTTACTGAGTCTTACTTGCCTGCTTGAGTTCGAACCCAACAGGCATTGTATTAACATAGATCACAAAAAGGGAAGGGAAACATACATCATCATCTGCCTAGCCCTTTTCCCAACTATGTTGGGGTTGGCTTCCAGTCTTACCGGATGCAGCTGAATACCAGTATTATACTTTTTTTTTTGGAGCGACTGCCTATCTGACCTCCACAACCCAGTTAGTACCGGCTAATACGATACCCTTTGGTAAGACTGGTTGTCAGACTTTTTGGGCCACTGACTGCTTAACGACTCTCAAAGATCTACAAATGACAGCCGGGACCAACGGCTTAACGTGCTTTCTGAAACTCAGTGTGCAATGGGTCAACAGACCAACCTAGGCAAGCACGGCTTAACCTAAAGATCGACCCGAGCGGCTGTTATTATTTAGCCACGAGCTCGGAAAGGGAAACATACCTAATCAAAAAATCACATATTTCGTGCCTCACACGACTATCGAGCACATTGGAAATGAATCAATAGAGTTCGAAAAAAAATTGTCGCTGAGCGACGAGAAAGTCGGGTAATGGAAAAGGTTACAAAATAAAATTATATCTTTGGACTTTTTTCAAAAAGCTTAGGCAGACAGGGCCAACACTTAACCCGATCGTCTTTGTTTTAGGTTCAAATTGTAGCTGACTAAATTGCCCAGAGGATATTTTCTCAAATTTTTGATATCATTCTTCGTTTCCTATCTAGCTCCAAAATCAAAAATCCTTTCGACTCGTTTTTTTTTTCACTATTTTGGCCATAACTTTTTTAGTTTTTGACTTTCTCGAATAATTCTTTTTGCACCTTACAGCTCTCGTGAACACGCGTTTTAGACCTTTGATCCTTTTTTAAATATCATATCTTCACAACTCTGTCATGTCAAATCCGGTATGCTCTAGAACCAAAAATCTAAAGTATGTGTGACTGTCTGTCATTACCCATAATTATTAAGCTTAATCTTAGTCTTGATTCTTATTTTAAAAACAATATACGGTACCTCCTTATATTTTTGGGCTATTTCCAAAAGTCGGCCAAACGAATATAAAGTGTTATTTGGATAGAGCATAAAATAATAAACAATTTTACTATTACACCTAAGTCGTAAATCAATTCACCGAGAAGTTATTCAACCACAAAATATCTGAGATGATAGATACCCCAGATTGGGGTATTTTTTTTTGTCGGCCATCTTAAACGAACGCAATGATTAAATAGAGCTTAATCTACACTAAACACTATCTACTATCTACTTAATCGAACTATTGACAAAAATGTTGTTTGTGTTTTGTATCTAATAAACCAAATGATTTTTTTTTTTATTAAGAGGAAAGATTTGTATTTTTGTATTTTTGTGTGTGTGTGTATGTATGTTTATAATGAATAAACTCAAAAACTACTGCGCAGATTTCAAAAATTCTCTCACCTTTTCAAAGCTACATTCACCCTGAGTAACATAGGCTATATTGTATCCCCGTACTCTTACGGGAACGGGAACTACGCCGGTGAAACCGCCTGACGTCCGCTAGTTATTATGTATATAACATTTTTTTACCATTGCCACTCGAAAAAGGGTATTTTATTCATCGATAACAGTGAATAAAACGTTCTTTTACTCACTGAGTGAATAAAGACATTTTGAATTTGGAACAAGGACTAATTATGAACAAAAAATAAATAAAATAAAAGGAAGGAAGGAGGAAACTCGGTATGTAACGAATTAGTGGTCACCCATCCACAGACCGACCTTGGTAGCGTGGCTTAATCTTGAAGATCGACCTAAGTGGATTGTATTATTAACCCACGAGAAATATAAATACTATACTTCTATATATTTTCTCGTAGTCAATGGTAAAAAGTAGAGTACACAACTCGTGAAAAAAAAATCATCTCGGTTCTTGTATCCCGAGAGCAGCGAAGGATTCTTCTCTACCCAAGAATCCTTCGCTGCTCTCGGGATCCAACTTAGTCCCTCGAATTAAATTTTCGTCACCCTTTTTTTCACTTGTTGTATAATGTACTATTATTAAGCCACCCAATTCCTATACCCAAGTTTTTCATAAATAATAATGGTAAATTGGTAAATACTAGTAGTAGTCTGTCCAATTTAAATATTGTTGGGTTATAAGCCCTGTTTAGACTAACCTAGTATGTGTGTGTTTGTTGGTTAGTAAAGGTGAGTCTAACATCGCGGTAGAGGCCGGACCTGCTAGGCGAGGCCAGCTAAGTTAGGATAGCAAGGATATAATCGTTAAAGCGCTAAGATGTCCTAGGTTAGGCTCGTGAAGTCAGCGTAGTCTTGGTACCAAGATGCACATGTCCCCGTGGTCTGTTGAATGAGAGCGATTAATATTTTTAAGCTAAATATAATTTAGGAGTAATAAAGCTAGTCAAAGTAAATTGAGTACAAGACGTGAAGGAAGTTGTCAGAGAAAGGAGTGGAGCGTTGGCGAAGACGAAACTGGTAATGTGTGCAGTACTCTGTAAGTTATAGTTGAAGATTGACTATCTTTAATGAACACGTTAAGTGTTAACTATAATTAAATCCTAGCTTAAATTGCAGTTTGACGGCGGAAGGGCTGAAACATTAATTTCAGCATGACGGAGCGATCGCGATACGTCATCAAAATGTATAATTATTATTATCGTATGTGTTATGTGTCCACTTCCTAATTCGTACCTGAGCAAATATTCATAAGCTGCGTTTGATTTTAGGACGACGGCAACAGCTGCTCGCCTATACTCTACAACATACATAAAACATGTACACTATGCACTAATACACCTGACTAATGACGAATATTGACTTGTATCTGACTCACCACATATGGGAGGCTGAACCGTAATATTCGCATTTTGATAAGAACAAACTACATTGTTCAGTGGTAAAGTCAGCACCATAATATTCACAGATTGATTAAATAAATAATAATATAGTTAAATAATAATATAATATAGTTCAGTATTATAATACCAACTTGTACTTGTGTTACAAATCAATCAAACGCTGCTGATGGATACTGCCTCCTGTAAAAGTGTAGCTCAGAAAAATTGTTTTGAAACTCTTGGCGCACGCTCCTGGGAACCGCTTCACAAAATATCACAAACTAAATTGATAGCTACGTTCTAAAGAACGCTAGGGAATGTGTCTCGTTGAAACAAACCCAGGCCATTCTTGTAGGCCGTATTCTGAATCGACACTAATTAGCGAGACACGCAAACTCGACATGGGGTAGATTAGAGGAACGATAAGTGACGAAAGAAATTACCACTTCGGCGTCCACCAATAATAAATGCAATACGTTCTGCTACAGACAGTCTATGGTGCGCTCGTACAAATTGTGTTATGATACAGTAATTGGGGTAGGCGGTCGGAAGGGTGCTTATTAACTGGAGTACGCGTGTAAGCAGAGATACTGAAAACCTGTCTTATTCAATGGCAGCTGGCCTCACAACCCACAGCCTTAGGATTGGAAAAGACATGTAAATAATGCTTAGGGAACGTGTGCTGTTAGAGTTCGTAGCAGAGTCCATAGTAGGACTATGCGCTTAGGTCTAACAATACACGTAGGCCGGACAAACGTTGTAAAATAGATCTATGTTGTGACACACTTAGCAACCGCAAACGGGCCCACCCGTTTGCAGATGCTAACCGGCATCTAGTTTTAGAATCAGATAAAGTAACATATCAAACCAATCAATAATTTATGAAGCGCAAGCGTAACGTTTCCCTTATCAGCCTTTCATCATAACATTATCATAGCTTTGCGTCCTCTTGTCTTATTTGCTTCATACCTTATTGATGTTTTGCCTCATAAGATTGTCTAACGGTGACTTCCCAATATTAACTTCACCTAGTATTCCAGCCCTGTCCCTTGGCCTTTAAGGACGGGACAGGGCAGCTCCAAATTGGAAATACGTTTTTTTGTAAAGTGGAAGGCCAACCAGTCTGGGACGAAGCCTACAGAGTTGTGCTGATGGCGGGGCACGGCTCCTTCCTCTTCGGGGGAAGCTGACCATAATACAAATATTAACATGAATTAGGAAAATTTGATCAGCCTAGGGTAATTTAGGAACAATCACAGTATGGGTCACCCAGCAACCCACACTGTGGGCCCTGTGTATAATGATAATATCAGCCATCCCCGATCACAGGACAACATTATAGGCTGGTAATACTTTTATGCTATGTTATGGCGGGGTTATAATAGCACACCACTGCTGCGGTTTTGGTCAAAAAATAAAATGGCTTACCTAGAACGTCCCACAAAAATACTGTAGTGACCACTTTAAGTCAATGTTGTACGGGCGTTATGAATGGGCTAAGTAAGTTGGCATTTGCTATTCATTAGTAGTACCTACCCTACTTTCCGTCGGTCCACTTTTTGTGTTGGGTAATTGCTTCTTTTCTTAGGTCTATTAATTTAGCTAGACTCCTCATCTACTGCTAAACCTTTAAGCACGTCTATAAAAGCTCCCGATTTAATTCCATTAGTTCACAAAGTACCGATCCTATGAATTTTCATTAGAACTTATTTTTTCCATTAGTGCGTCTTGCAAAGCCGCCGTTTTATCCATTAACGTCTTTCAGTTAATTCCAGTCTTAATGGCTCGCTTTGGCTATAATGCTATGTATAATAAGCTGGTATTGATCTTATGGACGTAATCTAGAGCGAGCATCTAACAGCGAATTTTTTTTTCCAAATTTACTACAACACGACAGGAAATGTATGTAGAACTCTTATTTTATTAAATAAACCCCTGATTGTGAAGACTCACAACAAACACCTGAATTGGTTTTGTCATGTTATATATTATTTTCGAGTATTTGGTTCGTTGGCTCTCTTAATCGTAATGACCTTATGAATTTTTTAAAACGGATTTGCCGCCAAATAAATTATGACTAACAAATGGATTCATAGGTCTTTTATGCAAGCGAACATCATCGACAAACGCAAAGAAAAAAAAAAGGTCAATCCAATCATAGAATTATGAAACTCGAATGCTCTCTGGTCAAACAAAAACCGAAAAGAAGAGCTCCAATAAAAAGTTTCAACAGCACTATGTTCTAATTAACAGATTCTTATTTCTCAACCCCTTTTTACGTTTCGACAAGAGGTACAATAAGCCGCTTTGCTCAATATTTTTCTTTTCAAACAATTGTAAAAGCTTTTAATCTATTAAACGGCCATTTTATTTCCTGATCCGTTCAGCGATGGAATTATACGGATGTCGTGGTGGATAATAGGCGCTTTGCTTGTACCAACGTAATTAGCTCTTGATTGGTTTTCTCTATTAAAACGAATGTTGATATCTCGAAATGGCTTTGTTATATTCTAATGAAGTGGTTACTGATTCCGTTAAGCTATTACAATGGTTTACATTATCAGGGGTTGCTCGCAGATATTACAAACCAATTTAATTGCGAATTGGGATGATAAAGGCCATTTCCCTTTGACCATTAATTTGTACCATAAAGGCATTCTTCTCTTTTTCAATTATTCACTAACAAAATTACATACTCTCTCAATTACGACTCAGACCCGTAGCTAACTTCAATTGTAATTAGCCACGGGTGAAGTTTATTATTAGCAGCATAAATAAGAAAATGTAATTATACACAAAAAGCTAGATATGAAACGAAATGTATCATCATGTTACATTACTTAAATCAAAATCACGACTCTCAAAACCGGCGCAATCTAAAACCAGTCGGCATATATCTCTGTCGGTGCCAACACGCGTCGTGTGATTGCGTAGCGTGCATTATTGAGCTGGAGGGCCCATCACGAGCCCTGAATTATTCGCAGCTACCCTCTTATTTACTACTCGTGCGGCCCTCGTTCCGGCGCTACGAACATAGACCTCCCACGAGATAGGTAGATTAAAAAGGTTCACCAAATAGCGAACGGAATGAAATATCTTATGTATTTTCAATCTACGCTTGTTACCAGACATGCCGCACATTGTTGTACAATAGCTTCATCATAGAATGTTTATTGAAGTGGGTCTTCTATGTCATCTTGTTTCGTGCCAACACACATTAACGTTTACTTCAACAATTCAGTATCCTTTGACCGAGCTCTCTTTGTTCCCAATGAAGTAATTATTTAAACCCGAGGCAAGCGAGTTGCCGAACAAAATAATTATAAGTACTACGTGTGTAAAGGTATACCGCACCCGTATAATTTAACTCTTCAGACTGATGTCGGCACGTCTTAGCCTTCATTTGAAGGAACTCATTTTAATTAACACTTGGAGCCTTAAATATAAGTGAGGATCAATTTATTTCTGCCGCAACCTATTAATGACTGAACGCAAATTTTGCAATCGCAGCACCGGATCTGTCATAAATCGTGTCATTAAAATTATTCCCTTAATTTTCATAATGGCCGCCATATTTCGGGGTTGTTGGTGAAATGTCGCCTTGTAGCAATTAAGAGGCGCGGCGCGTCCGCGGCTGCTGCCAACTAACGGCGGATGTATCGATACAAAAGACATTGATTGCTTGTGCGTCTGCCGGGAACAAGCGCTCTTCACGAGGAGAGCAATCCCGGGCTCCCGCAATGACGTCACTTTACGATTGTATTTCAATGAAACTGAAGCGTAAAAATGACAAACTAAATAAAGAGTTACTCATTCACGGGTCGCCTTTCGCTTTTCGCCGGACTTTTATTTAGTTGTCAGCTGTCGATGGGCTAACAAAAACGACAAAAACAACAAAAGGTCGGGGAAAAGAGTTCCATTGTGTTGGGAAATTAAAAATAAATAGAGTGTCTGTGGAGTGGGAGTATAATAACGGTTATAAATGTAGTGTATAAATCAGTGACGTCTGGAGCTTTAGGTTCTCGATGAGCGCTGACATTAATGATGTTTGGCCATCAATTAAGTGAGGCGCCACTTGTCAACGTCACGGCTATAGAGCAGGCATTTTGACGATGAGCCTTGTTTATGGACAACTAGTGCTTTCTCGTTAGATTTTAATCCGACGAAGTTGGTATTGTAATTAATTGTGAGCAGACTAAGCGGGCGCGGTGTGGCCTGTGGCATTTGCCGGAGAAGTTGCCTACATTAGAACTACGAGAGACGTTGCAGTTAAGTCTTTGGAGCGAAGTTTTATCACTGTTTGTTTCAAGTAACTGTGTTGTAAGTGAATTGACTGTTGTCTTATACTTATGTTTTTAAGAAAAATATTAGGCAAATGCCGAGCACTTTGTTTTATCAAATAATGTAAGTGTAGGTAATGCTTGAAGGGTTATGTAGAAGTGTAAATAACAAATACAGCCATATTTCGCCAATTATGTTATAAGTCCCGTGGCGAGCCTATTACCATCAACTGGGCAAAAATCTAGACTCTATGGCTGCTACTGAGAAATTCCTGCTAGCAAAACCCAATAGCACTTTGCCCGACCCGGGAATCGAATCGAATCGTTTTAAATAGAAATTTCATTAATGAAATTCATCTATCATGTGAAAATTACCACCAAATACAAAAGGTGCCGAAAATATAAAAGTACGCCCGACTAGCAGTGAACTAACCCTCGCAATCGCAGCAGAGGACACAAACAGCTAATTCCGGGGATATCGGCGCGCGGTTGATTGGCCAGCTCCGATTCCGTGCGATCCCGTGCGATCCTGTGCGGTCCGGCTCGATTCCGTGCGAGATTAACGCGGTTAATGCCCACAAAATATGTTGCCGTCGCTTTCATGAGCACTTCTAATGGTAGCTACTTTACGCCTCGGGTTTAGTACGCGTCGTGATTCATAGGTTCCAGAGGTATTCTGGTGGCTGTGAGGTCAAACTGGCTAACTGACAAACTTTTGAAATAATCGCCTAATTATCAGTGAGTTTAGCTACATAACTACGCGGATCAATGTTAATTAAGGTTACAATGACGTTACATATTTATGTTTAAGTCACCTGAAGGCCTAGATATGCTACCACTTTCGAGTATTAATTCGTCTAAGCCCTCAGTTGAGTTTGTACTCGTCTTGTAAACTTTTCTTATATCAGTACAAAAATAGATGGCCATTACTTTATTCTCCCGTAATGATATCCGAGTAGAATAAAAGTAGGTCGTACATATCAGAGAGAGTACCTAAAAGGTACAAACATACATTTCGGCATTACGATATGCCTCTTAAAAGGCTGTAAAGGTAACATCCACACTGAGAGCCACACGGCTTCTCCAGCCTCTTAACGAGCTAACCTACACATCAAACGCACCCCGTATGACTACCCACTCAATTTAATGCCAGCTTTCTAGAATATTCCTTTACCAATTTCTAAGCTTGGCTTTATCCGGATTCAAAAGAGAGGATTTGAATTCGTAGGTTGTATTTCAAAGACATTTTACAACTGATTTTATTAACCTACTTTAAAAAAAAGTCTAGATACATTTAGTTTCATAATATATGTATTATTAATTCATGATACGATAGAGGAGAGAGCTTTGGCTGTTCAGTGACTCGATTCAACGGCCAGTGCTTTAAAAATCTTGCGTACCAGTTTGACAAAATCTTCATTTCTTGTTCCTACCGTACTTATTTATATGATAAAAATGATGTTTATCTTGCAAGTAGGTTTTTGCAAACACTTTTACACATCATTTTTTTAAAATAGATGGGGCCGGTGTTTCTTTCCTGACTACTGTGAAAAGAAACAGCCGAAACAAACTCAGAGGTCACAGTCACGGTCACATTTGGGATGGTCTATCCTAGGTTGTAGAGTGGTTGTGTTCCGAACTTCTGAAGGGAAGCCGGTGGAAAATGCCTTCTTAGGAATCTACAGGCCTGCTAGGTTGTCGATGGTTGTATACACTGCGTTCTCAGGCCTTTCTCGACAGTGTGTCAGCTGGTTGTCTGCCGCTACTAAGTAAAAGAAAAAACTTAAATATAAAATTACTCTTCTGATGGTTTTTTCTTCAAAAGTAGTTACACACAGGTTTATACCAACATAATTATGTCAGTTTGCCTACCTAAAATTGGCATTCTATTTATATTTTCCATTTCGGTAACAGCTGCCGTGCATCTCCCGTTACCAGGAGTTCAGGAAAGCCAGGAAGCTTTGATAACCCGACGCGACGGCTGCGGCTTCCGTGCCTCGTAGGTATTGCTACCCCTTTATATTCTCCAACATTTTGTTAATTAGCCTCATCTACCCGCAGTACCGCTTTGATATGGTTTGGTTTTGATGTTCGGGAGTTTTAATTTTGTAATAGATCAAAGTTTAAACCGGAAATTTATTTCATGGTCGCCGGGGAATTTCGTTGTAATTACCACGCACTATGTATTTTAACCAATCCGCTATGTTTCCTCTCATAGAGACGATACTTGTGTCCCAGCAGTGGGAACATTACAAGCTGATAACGCTATGTACAGTGTTTTTTTTTTTTTTAATAAATAATACTTTACGATTTACAGCAGATGAAATATAGCCTGGGCTATTTTTTCAAAGTTTTACGTCAGCTTATCGACACAAAAAAATATTGAATTTTGAATATTATGAATCCGAAGTTGAACCAGACGTGATTTAATTTCTTAAGACCGTTGATTTGCTCTCACTCCTTAGATTACAGGAAAAACGTTTCAAACATAATTTTATCGAGTTTTCCGTCTCGCCACGCAATAGCAATTTTAATCTATTTACAATACGAGTACCAACATTGTCAAGTTCCCGAGACTTTCTTCAAAGTGAAAATTTAATTTCTCAAAAATACCTCTAATACCGGGCTGAAACAGAAGCCTTTAAAATGTGCTATCGACCGCTTTGCACATTACTCTCAACTCGTGACGCCTGTCAAACTTTGATAAAGGGTGTTCTGTAAACTGGCGGTTTTTTCGCGAATTGCCGCTCGCGGGCCGAGCACGGGCGTGACTGCCGCGAGACTCTGCGGCCAATTTGAGTCAAACTCGAGCAAAGTTACGCTAATTTATTTCACGCTCGTGTTCACGTTCAATGAAAGATAGTTATTTAATTTTGAACACGTTAAAGTTTTGTTTGAATGTACCTGGGACGCTATTTTGTCATTTTGTTCTCATACATTTATTTCTATGAAGACGCTTTAGAAGTTATAGCGAACATAGCGGTGTATTGTCATAATATTAAATTATGACATTTGTTAGCGCTGTGGGCCTTTTGGAAAACCTTTAAACGCTAACATGGGGGGTGCGGGGAATTTACCATGAAATGGAAGAACTGTCTAAACAGCTCTTTCCAGGCTTCTAAAAGCCTGGAGCGGTGATTCAAAGCTTTGCTATGAGAATCGGCGGTTTTGTGGACTGTAATAAACTTTATGTGGCAGCATACATTGATTTTGAAGGAGGCTATTTTTTGGTAAGGAGAAACAGGAACAATAGAAGGACACAGGATGCAGCGTCTTACCTTTTTGTAGAAGTCTGGAGTCGCCTTCCTGGTGTAAGGGCTTTGCACGTCTTCGATGTACAGGTTAACCACGCGGTGGCCAGCGTGGTTCCACAGATAAAAGGTTCCTTCCCTTTTGCAGCACTTCAAATCACTGTAGCTTAATATTTAGGTGGATCTAATTTGAAATATAGACCCGAAACCATGGATTTATCACGTAATCTAGATTTATTGCGGTAAAGCCCTGGAGAGGTGCTTTCGCGGCGGCGGAGTAGACGAATCTTATATCAATATGGCGTCGGCTACGTTCCATCTTCTTCCAGCGTTGTATTGCTGTTTCGCTCTGACCTATGGTAGACGCTGCAGGAATGAATAGGAAGGAAGGAAACTGATGGGAAACTACCGCCACATTCTAATAAAAGTTAAAACATTTACCCTTTTTTTTGGGTTTTGAATAAAGCGATGTCTATGGCGACAACATTCTCCCGACCTTAAAGGGTTGCCTTTAACGACGTATACCCTAAGATTTACAATTAATATACTGTTATAACTAAGCGATATGATCTGATCCAGACAGAGTCCGTTTTATAATAATTTATTCGCGGGATTTTCTGCTCTAAATTGCAGAGAGAGAGAGTTAGAGATTTTAACATAAATTTACCTATTTGTAATAACCTATCTCTAAGCTAACCTAAGGTGTGAGAGTTGCACTCTCACTGGCTCGGTAAAAGGCACACACGGACCACTGGGCGGACCAGGCTACCTTTAGACGTTCTAACGGTAAGAGACCGCGTTGTGCCATCCTTCGAGGTATGAACAGCCTCCACCACACCTAGAGGCCAAGCAAATGGTGGAGCATTATCGACCATCAATATAACTACTGATCCCAGTGGGATTGGAGTGGATGGAGTATTCCACTTGGATCTAGATTGCAATTGATGCAAATATTCTACCCGCCATCGCTGCCAGAAAGACTGTACCATCTTTTGCAAGAGAGAATGTCTGTCCAGCAAACTAACGTTCTCTACTTGGGGAGCTGGCAGAGAGCAGAGGGGCGCAGTATTAAGAAAATGAGCCGGCGTGAGAGCCGATGGCTCTGAAGGGTCGCGACTCATAGCGGTCAGCGGACGCGAATTTACAAGTGCCTCGATTTGCGTTAGCACCGTCAACAGCTCTTCATAAGATAATATTTGTTGACCGATAATCTTGAACAAATGAGATTTCACCACCTTGACCATGCTCTCCCAGCAACCTCCCATATGAGGCGATTGGGGTGTTATGCGTTTCATCTCTATGCGACTTTCTGAAAGCTCATATTCAAGATGCGCGCGATGCTTATCGAGGAACCTGTAAAGATCGCGAAGGTAAGAACTACATCCGACAAAATTAGTACCATTGTCAGTGTAAATACACTGCACAGGGCCGCGACGCGCTAGGAATCGCTTCAGAGCAGCAAGGAAATTGGCGGTACTTAACTCCGAAGCGATTTCTATATGCAAACACCTGGTTGTCAGACACGTAAAAATACAGAGCCAAGCCTTGCGGCTTCTAATACCTCTTCCACGAACCGGTGTATACTGGAGAGGGCCAGCATAATCACATCCAGTATGCGTGAATGGCTTGTCAACTTGAGTGACGCGGAACTCGGGCAGATCTGACATGATTGGAAAAGTTGGGCGTGGTTTTGCTCTGAAGCACGTATTGCACTTATGGATACGATGACGAATGACACGTCGCGCTGCCAGTATCCAATACTGATTCCTAAGTATGGACATGAGCAATTCGGGGCCGGCGTGTAAATGCTTTCGATGGTAATAATCGATTAAGATATCAATCACGTGATCGTGCCTAGGTAATACATAGGGATGTTTCTGTGCGTAATTGATTTTTGCGTAAGTCAACCGACCGCCGACACGGATAACACCGTTTGCGTCTAAAAACGGTTTAAGTCTTTGCATAGCGGGGGAACAGTTCTTACTGTTTTTTAATTTATTTATATCATCAATAAAGTGAACTTGTTGTAATGCAGATATTATTTTAGTTTCAGCAAAATCTAAATCATATTTGTTTATGTAAGATCTGCGCGATAATAATTTTGAAAAGCGGTACATATAGACAATTATGCGGAGTAACTTCGACCATGAAGAAACACGTTGAGCGAGCTCATGAATAGGCGATGTTGATTCACCTACTGTTGTAGCGTGCGCAGAAGCCTTCAGCTCCGGCACTTCACTGACGTCTTCGCGATCGAATTCAGAAATAGGCCACTCTGATGGATGCCTAGATGCCCATGGGGGTCCGGTAAACCACAGAGGGTGATTGACAAGTAGCGCGGGTGATAAACCTCGCGATAAACAATCAGCAGGGTTTTCAATGCCTGCCACGTGATGAAAACAACTTGCGGGAATATTATCGACAACTTTTGCGACGCGATTTGCCACAAAAGTTTGCCAGCGGTGCGGAGAGGAATTGATCCAACAAAGAACGACTTTAGAGTCGGTAAACGCGAAGATATTTGAAATTTTGTACCTTGGGTCAAAATTGTTTAGCACATTACGCATAAGCGTAGATAATAAGACTGTAGCACACAATTCTAAGCGAGCAATTGAAATAGTTTTAAGCGGCGAAACTTTCGATTTTGAACACACAAGCCTAACGGTCGTATTGGCGTTATCTTTGACATGCAAGTACACAACGGCGCCGTAAGCACGCTCACTTGCATCAGCGAATCCTAAGAGGTTTGCTACACAACCCTGCACTACCCCGAGATGCCGCGGAACGCGTATCTCGTTGAGCGCGGGAAGTTCGCTACAGAACTGCCTCCATAGGTTTACGATGCGTTGCGGGGGGGCATCGTCCCAGTCGCACTTCAATAACCATAGTTCCTGAATCAGGAGCTTGGCATAAAGTATGACGGGGGCCACCAGCCCTAGATTGTCCCATAAGCGTGCTACGACGGACAAGATACTGCGCTTAGTACAGCTTGAGCCTGGGTTTGCAACCTTGAATTTGAAAACGTCATCGGATTTGTCCCAATGCGTACCTAGAACCTTGTCAGGTACATCTTTATCAATCTCGAGATCTGACGAAACTCGATGCGAGGCGGGAATAGCGCGAAGGACAACGTCCGAGTTACTTGTCCATTTCACGAGGTCGAACTGACCGCATTTAAATAATTTTATAAGTTCGATACATGAATTGATAGCGACGTTCTCATCTTCCTGCGCTGAATCATTTGACATAATGCTGTAGCAGACGTCATCCATGTACGTAGAAACTAATGCTATGGCAGCTGCAGTTGGGAATCTGTGACCTTCATCAGCAATCAGCTGATGAACAACGCGGATTGCGTGAAATACGGACGACTTCATACCGAACGCAACACGTGCCAGTTCAAAAATCGTCAATTTATCTTCCGGATGGAAGCGATAAATGAATCTTTGATATTTGCGGTCTCGCTCTAACATTCCCAATTGAAGAAACATTTGTCTACAATCTGCTGAAACAGCGATTTTGAATAACCGAAAAGTCAATAGAATGTTATTCAAGTCACCTTGTAAATTAGGGCCTGAATGAAGAACATCATTCAAGGACAAACCTGTGCTAGTTTTACAACTAGCGTCTAAAACCATGCGGACCTTTGTGGATGTCTTATCTAGACGCTGAACACAATGATGTGGTACAAAGTAGGAAGCGGCGTGGGTGGATATTACATCAGTACTGTCAATGGGCCCTACCTCGGTTGCATAACCCTTCTCAATGTATTCACGTATGATATTGTCATAGGCAGTGCGTAGAAAGCTTGATGACTCCAACTTCTTTTCTAAGCACAAAAAACGCCGACGCGCTGTTGAGAAAGAATCTCCCAATTTATAAACATCGTCGCGAAATGGCAACGCAACGGTGTACCTACCACTAGAATCACGCGTAGTAGTAGTGCGGAAATGAATTTCACATTCAATATCATCTTGATTGGTGGGGGTTGGAGCGGAAATTTCCTCGAGTTCCCAAAAACGCTTGAGGAGGTGGCCTAAATCGCCTTCTCCGATAGCGCAACATGCGGCGGTAGACTTAGAGAAAAGCAGTGTGGGCGCGGAACCCATTATAATATAGCCCAACACTGTTTGTATGGCGGGCGGTATTCCATGCATGCTGCTATGTACCGTATCCGGCATCAACAGGTGCGGAAAAATAGATGCCCCGAGCAGAACATCCACAGCGGTGGGAGTGGCGAACGTACTGTCCGCGAGCGGCAATGATACGATGTGGGTAAAGGCAGCTTCGTCCACGGGAACTGTGGGCAGGTTATCCGTGATGCGATCTACGACAAATCCCGATACATCGAAAGAAACGTTTTTGTCAAAGCGCGAAAATATTTTAAAGTCAGTGGAACCTTTGATAGGCTTTTCTGAACCACCAAACCCTCGAACAATCATTTGCGTATTTTTATTATAATTCAAACCTAACCGGTTACAGCATTCTGTACTTATAAAATTACTCTGCGATCCAGAATCTAAAAGGCATTTTACAATATGGCTCTGTCCGTTACGGTCGCGAATAACAACTTGAGCCGTCGATAGTAATATCGTTGTGGGACGAATACATCGCGCGGCGCGGTCGCCTTCATAAGTATTTAACTGCAAAGGCGCAGCAATGGATGTGTGCAAGGACGATACTCTCGGCTCGCTCGCAGCAGGCGCCGGTACCGGTGTGGACGGCGGCGCCTGCGGCGCAGTGGCGCACTCGCTAGGTATCGCGGGTTCGAATCTGGACACCGGCACCGATCCACTGTTTGTGGCGGTTTGATTAGGAACCTTATTGAAATGTAATAAGGAGTGGTGTTTTTGATGACAGTTGCGGCATTTGAGCGTTGAATTACAATCGCGAGACTTATGTTTAATGCTTAAACAATTAATACATGCACCGTTATCTTTCACGCATTTAAAACGTGCTGACGGTGACATCTCAGTGAATTTTTGGCACTTGAAAAAGTGATCGTGCACAATATTGTCACATAGGCATTTTTTGCTAGCAGGCGCGATGGCTACATAACTCTGCGGGTTCGGTACATTATTGCGAGATTTAACTGAACTGCGCTTGGAAACACCAGCTGTGCTAGGCTGTGTGTTTTGATAAATCCTATGTTCACTCCTAATGAACTCGGTCAGCTGACTAAAAGTCGGCAACGAAACTTCACGATATTGCGACTCGAAAGCACGTATCGTTTCTCCGTCTAATTTTTTGAGTGCTATGTGCAAAAATACAAAATCTGCCAAGTCATCTAATCCAAGAATTTTAATTGCGTTTGCCGCAGTGACATACTGGTCCATAAAAGTTTGCATATTAGATGCAGAAGCGGGGCCATTTATTTTAAGATTGATCATTTGATCTAGATACGTAGAAGCGAGTATGCGTCTATCTTGATACCTATCCACGAGACTCTTCACGATTACTTGATAGTTTTCAGGACACGGCGAGATGCCTGAAAATACCGCTTGCGCTTTAGTAGAAAGCTTTCCTATCAAATAGTACAGTCTCTCTGCGTCTGTCAACGATGGATTTTCGTGTATTGTAGACTTGTAGCTTTCATAGAATAAGGGCCAATTGCGAATGTCACCGTCGAATGATACAATTTCGATTGGCGCTAAAGAAGGCCGTTTAGACCTAATGACTTTCTGATCATCATGCTGACCAGAAGCGTCAGCGTTCACCCGAGAAGGCACTGGCTCAACCTGCTTCAATACACGTTTGATACGGCAAAAAAGTTCATCAAAGGAAATCAATGGTTGATAGTTAGGCTTCGCGGATGGATTAATTTCTAAAAGTAGCCTATTCTGCTCGCTGACGAGATCCCTAAATTCAGATCGAGTTTCATCAATAGTCTCGACTGAATCCAGAAAACTCTCCACCATTTCGCTTTTAATGCGGGCCTTTTGTGCCTTTTCGAACACGATTTGAATTGTTTCGAAAAGGGCATTCCGTTTTGCTTCTACAAGAATAAGTTCTGAATTTAAATGCGATGAGGCGGATTCATCAGTTTTGTAATCCTTATCATCAGCGGCAGGTCGAGGCATCTTGATTTATTACAATGAAGTAGGTAGGTTATAAAACAGCTGTTCAAGTGGAACGCACAGAGTGAGCTCTCAAAACGTAAACAACCTATATTCGATAACTATAATGCGCGCGCGGTAACAAGCAGCTAATGTAGTGAACTGATAATATTTAAACCGGTTCTTTATAAAGGAATGCGTTGCTACTTTGTGCTAAAATACAATGCAACTGTGAATGGAGTTAAGTTATGCGTACGTGATTACGTATGGCTGTAAATTAGTTAGATACAACAATGAAACGTATTTATCAAACGTATTTTTCTAACTAATTTATGGTTTTGATTAGATGAATTTAATCACACGAATGTAATTAATCAGTCGAATCTGAAAGAATTCAGATCCGAGTGCGGGGTTCCCTAGGGAATGAAATGAAGCTCGTCTAATACTGTATTGAAAATAGAAATAAATCCGTCTCGGGGGACCAAAATGTTAGCGCTGTGGGCCTTTTGGAAAACCTTTAAACGCTAACATGGGGGGTGCGGGGAATTTACCATGAAATGGAAGAACTGTCTAAACAGCTCTTTCCAGGCTTCTAAAAGCCTGGAGCGGTGATTCAAAGCTTTGCTATGAGAATCGGCGGTTTTGTGGACTGTAATAAACTTTATGTGGCAGCATACATTGATTTTGAAGGAGGCTATTTTTTGGTAAGGAGAAACAGGAACAATAGAAGGACACAGGATGCAGCGTCTTACCTTTTTGTAGAAGTCTGGAGTCGCCTTCCTGGTGTAAGGGCTTTGCACGTCTTCGATGTACAGGTTAACCACGCGGTGGCCAGCGTGGTTCCACAGATAAAAGGTTCCTTCCCTTTTGCAGCACTTCAAATCACTGTAGCTTAATATTTAGGTGGATCTAATTTGAAATATAGACCCGAAACCATGGATTTATCACGTAATCTAGATTTATTGCGGTAAAGCCCTGGAGAGGTGCTTTCGCGGCGGCGGAGTAGACGAATCTTATATCAATATGGCGTCGGCTACGTTCCATCTTCTTCCAGCGTTGTATTGCTGTTTCGCTCTGACCTATGGTAGACGCTGCAGGAATGAATAGGAAGGAAGGAAACTGATGGGAAACTACCGCCACATTCTAATAAAAGTTAAAACATTTACCCTTTTTTTTGGGTTTTGAATAAAGCGATGTCTATGGCGACAACAACATTGTTGGAAGACTTCCCAAGTCACTTGAACTCCGACATGCGTGTAAATTGACATTAAACTTCCTCCATATGTCCCTCCTCTCCCCCCCTCCCCCGACCTTTGCCCGGGCGAGGGGTGAGGGGCAACCCTCACGCGCCGCAGGTTGCCAAACGTTTGCCGATTCATAATGCATGAAGTGTTAAACTTTCGGCCGCTCAACTATTCACCCCTTTCCCTTTGAGTTACAACTTTTGCGGCGTCAATATAATACATTCATATTATCACGGGTGAGGGAAATCTACTAAAACTGACGAATCTTTTCCAGGAAAACAATGTGCTGAACTTTGTATAGGTGACGTGTTACATCCGCTTTTGATAAGTAGGAATGTTTTACTACAAACAATTACGCATATAATAACACTAACGATATAAGTGTTCCATAATAACGAGCTCTTAGCTCTTTAGATAAATGCTGATGCTGAAGCTAGGGGTTTACACACCTCTTGTTAGCCAATGCATAAAAGATCATCGTCATGGACTTTATCCTAATTTATTTGAGGTCGGCGCAGCATATTGTCTTCTTATTCCATACTTCTTAGATGTAGTAGCATTTAATATTCCAGGTTAGGTAACGTACACAATGGGATCCACTCTGCAATAGCTACAAACTAAAAAATTGCCACATAAGCTACCTGTGGTTTTACCTGAAATCTTCAGATCGCTCCATAAACCCGAATCTCTAAGAATTGTGAAAAAAATTCTATAAATCCCGGGGAATAGGAAAGTACATTTCCTTACCTTTTTGTTATTTGAGCGTTCAGACATTTGAGGAGACAAGACAAAGGCGTGAAACGCAAACCCTTCCTAGACTTTACGACGTGCAGGATACGGGAATCAATCCCGCGTCGGAACAAGGACATTCCTTGTTACCACCCCGCCGTAATTTACGACGCATTTTAGCACCGCACAAAAACTGTAGTACATAGGTACCTACACGTTACGTGGGTACGCACATCGATCACTTTTATGACACACAATTATATCTGCCATAACTCTTTTATGTACGAATATAAAATTACCTTTTAGCTGTTCGGGACTACACGCTTTTGTTCCCTACTTTGTCTGCTCAGAAATTATTTTGTAAACTTTATATCGGTGAAAGGCTTTGCAATATTACTTGCCGTGACTTTCAAATTCTTTAGACGCTGTATGTGGTGAAACTTTTTACGTTGGGAAGTTATTGCGCGACGCACGAATAAAAAGACCAACGGAACGTTTGGGGTCTGCCATTAAAATGAAAAATATAGAATTGTTTAGAGAATTATCTTGACAAACTTGATCATACTACAGCTAATAGGACAAAGTTTTATTTGAGTATTCCGATTGAATAACCTACTGATCCATTAGAGTGCATTATCAGCCTACAGCAGTTCACTGCTGGACATAGGCCTCCTCAATCACACGCCATTCAACTCGATTGTTAGCAACTCTCATCCAATTGTTACTAGCGACCCTGCTCGTATCGTCGCTCCACTGAGCTTGAGGGCGTCCCACCTTACGTTTGCCGATTCGCAGTCTCCACTCATCAAGAACACGTCTACCCCAAAGGTCATCGGTTCTACTATGCCACTTCAGTTTACTTATTCTCTTAACTCTGGTCAGAGTGCAATATTTTCAAGCAATGTTTGATGAAGCATACCTCTGCCTACCCATTCCTGTATGAGCAGCTTGTATGTCCGGTATGTAGGTCACATCGCTATGATTTAAGACAATTAGGTCGCGAACTACCTGCCCGCACGACTGTGGTCGACCATCTACGTAAATGAATATGTATACGGTCGGAAACCGGTCAGTCCCGGGAACCGGCGACCACGTCATGTGGCCACCACCACAAATTTGTGGCTAGCGGTGGTTTAAAATAATATGAACGATGACGGACGATGAATACGAACGACGATAAATGAAGAAATTAATATTGGAAACAAAGGAAATGGAAATTTAGACAAAGCTTTGTAGAAAGAGCCTTGTTATTGATAAAATGTTTGTTTTAAAGAAAGTGTTTTATACATGAAACTTATAACATTAAGGAAGTGTTCTGTAACTGCCATATTTTCTGCTCCCGACAGCTACAACACATGTTCCACGCGACAGCCGGCCGACAGCCGCCAGTCGCACATTCATCACTCATATTTCATGAAACGATCAAATTCGTATCACTTTCGGTGCGAGTGATAATTTCCCCGGAGACGGCACACAAGAAAACACGCCACAATTCAGTAAAAGGGTTCCGTACATTCATACAAAAGTATTTTGTTTATCAAGATATTTGCCAACAAAAGGGTCGGCGGACAACACGATTGTTCAATTAATTGACAGACGTTCAAAGTTGGGAATTTATTACGAGAAACGAAATATTTTTCAGATACTAATTGGGTGACAGTTCGTAATAAAGTAATTACGGGAAACAAGCAATTTGAGAAACGGATACTTCATTATCAGATGAGGAGCAAATCGTAATTACTTTCATTAGCAAGATACACAGATACTAATTGATGGTACTATATAGCACTTGTTAGACAAAGAAAATCTTCGAGTGGTGGTTTGGGAACTCTTTTTGGGAATAACACGTTTAAATCATTATTTTTTATCAATTGTTTATTTTTGCGATATTATAAAGTTGAACCTCATCAACGGAGTTTCCTCAACCTTTTCTTTTCCAATTCACTCTGCAAAGTTCGCTCATTTTTCTCCATAATATTTCCTTTCCGCCCACATCCCTTCATTCATTACATTCGTCCATCACCACGGACGGCTGCTGGCTGCCCTGCCCAACCCCTGCTCACCCCCCGCCCTTTGTTTACCGACGCTATAAAAGCTGTTTAATGAGTGGTGTAACGACGCTCGTGTCACGCTCAAAAAATTATTACACGTAGAATAATTAAGTATAATTCATACACATGAAACATACTTGTTTGTTTTGTTTTTAGGTTATTATGTTCAAGGTGTAATGGGAGACACATTGTCGAACCCTTTTTGCGAATAAACCGTTTACTTTTGAGGAAGGGTATATAAGGGTAAATGATTGACTCTCCGTGCCAGTATCGGTATTTTATTAAATGAGGTGTGAAAAGGAGGAATTATCAGACAAGATGTGATTAAGTCTAGTGGTCGCAAGCACGTCTGCCGAACAAGAAGTCCTGGATTTTTCCATCAAGAATTGTCTGGAATTGCGCTCGGTTGATGGCAATAGGCTCGCCCCTATTACATGGGATTTAAATATAACTGGGGAAATGTGGGTGTACTATTCGGTACACCTCTGCCTAACCCTTCGGGGATTGCAAGCGTGATGTTATGTTATGTAATTTATTGTGAGCTCAAAACAGCAACATTTTGCATTTTGTAATTAACAAAAACCAGCTAATTTCCAGTTGAACAAATAGCATCTCAGTCAGTATATTGCCTATTTAGCAGAGGCCTAGCTGTAATACACCTGACTGGGTAAGTGGATACATAACGTGTATGATACCTAACCACACACAATATAACACTGAGCCAACTAAACAATCTGTAGTGAGGCAACTCGCTTGTGTCTGTGTATCATAGTAGTAATTGTGCAAAGGGAATGTCGATGTCGGGCCATACGGCAATAATTACGTTTAATGGCTAGATTCCCACCTGATATGTAATGTGAGCTTAATGTATTAGGTAAAGGCATATTTCACATAGCTTCAGAAATGATTAACCGTATCGCAATTTATCTGATGGGATCAGCGCAGCATGAATTCGTCTTCCGCTCTTTAATACAAAACTGACATCTGTCATGTCTCCTTCATTTTTCAAACGACCCATCTTTTCCTTGTTTTTCCTCATAAAGCCATTATAGCATTATATGTGAGTTAAGTTATTGTGAAATGACAAACAATAGTGAAACACAAAAACACTCCGGATGTCGTAAAATAATGTTCAAATATTTTTTAATTAAAGGCGGACTTTTAAAGCATTAGGTACCAGTCAACCAAGGACAGTGGAGATATAACATGGCAGGTGTTGTAATGCGCGTGTTTTTTTTAATGTTTTTTTTACTTACATTTTTGGATATTATTAACCTGAAAATGTAAGCATTCGTCCTCCCTAGGTAGCTTCATGCTCACTTCTTGGAGGCTCAGCAACGGCTTTGGCCTTTTACCTTGTAATTCATGTTATTATTCAAGTTTTTCTGTAGACTTTTATCTCTCTATCTTTGTTTACCTTTGTAATGTCAGTTAGTGACAAGCCTAGTTTTATTTTTAATTTATTGCTGGAGCTAGTTGTAGGTCGTATCGGTAAATCACATCGACCTCATTATCTTTTCTTTTTATTGTGTTCTAGAAACTCCAAATTATAAAATATCAATCATCTGGAGATGACAGGAGCCTGGTGGCGGATTGGGCAGTCTACGTCTGGAGCTGAAAGGCATGACAAGTCTGAAAGAGTGACCAGAGGAAGTTTTCCTCTACTGTGATTTATAAGTTAATGTGTACCTGTTCCATGACTTAGTATCTGTGGACCAGGCTACAGGAGTGGCGACCCTCCATCCTCTCTTACGATCTGATTAAACTGACGTCTTCCATCTCAGCAGAAAGAAAAAAACTGACGTCCTCCGGCCCTCCGGGAGGAAGATTGACGGCCTTCGCTTCCTCGGCTGCAATGACGAAGCCTGATATACCTCGACCAGTTTTACCGATGGGAGACGAAGAATGATGAACCTCGACCAGTATCCTTGAAGGAAGACTGAAGCCTGACGTCCCTCGGCCACTACTACAGCCCAGAGGCCCGCTTTTCTCCAGTTCATCTCACGTTTATTTTCATTTTCATCAACCCGCTTCTCTAACCTAGTTTAGTTATCTTCTAGTTCCAAATAGGTAGGCCCTAGGTTATTTAATAATAAATTCTTATAACTCGCCCCCTTGACTATTTCTTTTAACAGTGCTCCCCTCCAGACTGAAAGTTAGGTAGGTGAGTGCTCAGTGTGACCTTACAGTTTTCTGGATCCTACCGGGAAAATGTAACGTTACAGACTATACATTTATGTTTTCATCGAAAAATATCGTACATATTTTGTTAACAACTCATTCGAATTAGTTAAAACATGCAATTCAACCAAAACTGACCAGAAACTATTAACAGCCTTGAACAAAGAGAGGAAAATGATACTCACCTTATAGCAGAAACACAACGGCAGTAAATACAACAGTCCACAGTATATACACAATATCTCGGGCGGGCGGGAGGCTGCGTCGCGGTTATCTCGCCACTCAGGCGCTGCCGTATTTACTCTCTTGTCCAAACACTGCCACGGAGCCACCGCAGCGAGAACACCACCATATTTTTTTAATTACTTTTCTTGAAAGTGTTACTACTTTGTGATTTAGCCTTTTTACGTCTGAGCAATTGATATCATCATTAAGTCTTCTAATTTTTATCTGTAATAGGCAATAAGGATTATATACGTACTTATATCAAGTAGTTGTACAGTACTTACGCTAGATTATCCTAAAGACATCTCCCAACGAGCGTGCTTCAATACTGACCAACTTTAGACTTTTTCCGACACGTACACTAGAAACAAGTAACATGTTAAAAACCAAATTAAAGAAATTCAAGTAAAAACCTGTGAACTACACTCACCTGGCCTAGCTATTTTCTTAATAACGAAAAAAGAAAACATGAAAAGTATTTTATCACAAACTTCTTATAAAACTCATTATCAACGCCATTAACAAATTAAACACAAACAAACCGTTAAAACTTAGCAAACAACATAAAATGAATTAACTTCTTATCAAAAGAAAGCTAATTTGCGCGTTGTCGTTAATCACGGGACAAAGCTCCGATACAACAATGTTTTAAAACAGAAAAAACGAAGATGAATCATAAAGAGAATTTCTTTGTTTCAGAAAATACTAATAAATAATTGTTAATAACTTCTACTGGTGGGTTTGTTAGAACAAAGCTGGCTCCGGAATAGACAATTATTATAATCCTGGTACAAAGGGAAGTAATGCTATTGAATTAATGACGTCTGAGAGAACTGTTGAAGTGGCCTCTTGCGTCACAGACTTGGAATATCGCGGCTCCGGTATTGCCAAGACTTCGTTACGTGGAACCCATCACCCCGTCACCCCTTGTCCCCGTCACCCCGTGTTATCCAATCAAATGTCCTCTCATTTTTTGGGCAGAATATTTAATAAATTGAGAAGCCCCTATTATTTCCATATTGTAAGTGTGCGCTGATTTGGCTATGAATATCAAATTGACATCAAAAGTAAATTGTTAAAGAGATTTCTTTTCGAGTGATTGAGTGATAAATAAAAGAGTTATTTTACGATGTATTTTTGTTTAAACTCGGGTCTTTGTTTGCATCGCCACTCATAAAATATTATAATTTTATGTTAGAACATTAAGAGGTGGCTAAATAATAACAGCCGCTCGGGTCGATCTTTAGGTTAAGCGTGTTTGCCTAGGTTGGTCTGTGGATGGGTGACCCTTACATACCGAGTGGTCCCGGCTGTCATTTGTAGATCTTTGACAGTCGTTACAGGTAGCCAGTGGCCCAAAAAGTCTGACAACCAGTCTTACTAAGTGGTATCGTATTACCCAGTACTAATTGGGTTGTGGAGGTCCGATAGGCAGTCGCTCCATATAAAATACTGGTATTCAGCTGCATCCGGTTGGACTGGAAGCCGACCCCAACATAGTTGGAAAAAGGCTAGGCAGAGAAGAGTTAGAACATTAAGAAAATATTTTCAAGTTTTTTTAAGACCACCATCACTAGAGCATGAAAAAATGATGTGTGTATGCATCATTTTCGTTTCGAAAATAAGAAGCACATGCAGCATCTAAAAATAAAAACAATCGAGCCGCTCTTTGATTCAGAAATAGATACACAAAATATTAATGTCATCTCAAAGAGTTATTTCTGCATGACATCCCAAAGAAATGTCAATAAATTATGATGGACCCGCGACGTCTGCTGCTTACGCGTCTCAAAGCAATTTTTTTAACGTCGGCAGCCAGCGCCCAACGGCCCTTCCATCACTCGATATCTTATTGCTTTCCGTCCAATTTCGTTACTAATGCCTTTCGGCTAGTTCCTGACCTAGTTCACCTAAAGGTTCCAAGTTATATTTTTGGACTTTTAAATGAAAATCTCTTGAGAAAATGACAGACTGATCTTCAATCGAAGACATCTTGTTTTGTTATTTTCTGTAATCATGAGATAAACTGGTATTTAACAGTATCCAGTTAGAATGAAAGCCAGCCCCTAACATAGGAAAAGGCTAGGCCAATAATGATAAGATATCAATATAATTATCTAATCATTATCGACCTAGCCTTGTAGCCAACTGATACCAATGTACCAGTTGGCCAGACTGCAAGTCGCAAGACGATATTCTTTTAAGATTAAAACATTTGGTATCTTGTACAACTTCACCCCGTGCACTGTATACCGGTATTAGGGCACTATACACCGAAGTAGGTGGTTTAGTTGATGTGTATAATAACGCCTGCTAAGCGCACACGTAGCACGCTAATGACGTTATGTGTTGGCGCCTCAACTGCACTAACATCGTCTTAGCGTAGTTTACGCTATGTAGTTCAGCCACAGTTACTGCGGATTAAACTTACAACAACGTAGGCACAAGGCAGGTGTTCCATATATTTATAACACATGGTTACAAGTAATCGAGTTCTTGATAGCTTTTACCGAACATATCTTTTTACATTCGGTTTTTCAGACCTCTTGATAACGTTTTAGCAGTCGTAGTTACGAGGGATTCGACTGAAATATAATAAAATAAGATTTACGACGACTATTACGCACTTTTATTTAACTTCATAAATGTCTGAAACCATTGCGTAGTTGCTATTGATTATTTAGAGATAAGAACATTTTGGGATTGAAGATTGATTGAGGAGTCTTTTTTTTTCTCGGGACATCGAAAAGCAATCTTCCAAACAACTTGATAAAACATTCACAAACTAAAACAAACAATGAATGCTTTAAAGTCGAACGACCTCTCACCTTTTCACGCGAAATTCTATCAAAGAAAAAACTGGAGGTCTTTTAGTAACCGAGACTCTCGGAGTCTTGGAGTTGAAACATTCGTATGCAGATGTCGGTCGGGTCCCGTCGTCGATGACTGGGTGGGTCCCCGGGTCCCGAGGCCCGTGCTCTCTAACGATATGGCCGCTGAGGTATCTAGGGCCCGATACCGAGCCTATATCTCCTCCGAGGGAATGCAAATGGCAGAGAATGTGGCGTATATTTCTTCGTAGATGTGTGCCGTTGAAAAGAAATTTAAAAGAATGGAAGAAGTTTGGTAAACAGACTTTCCTTTTTAGGTTGTGGGAACTTGATCCTCCTGTATCAAAAACTTACCTACCTACAGTGTTTTCTAAGTGATAACCGAAATAATTCATTTTATCTCGATCAATTTCTCGATGTAGTCAGAGTGATTCATGAACACTTACCACAATGTAGGTAATAATATCTCATCCGTGCAGATTTCAGACGAAGAAATATATGTCTCACGCGATGTCTCGCACAAGCTATTACTCTGAATTGAGGAGAATACGTTATTCTCGCTAAACTAGCTATTTATATTCATTACTCAATTTCAGTTCTAACATTTCTCGTAGAAAAGTCCAAGAAATTCCCTAATATTGTAAGGCTGCCTGCTCACCCTCGGAAGAACAAAAGCGTTCGTCGAAACAAGAGATAGTCGTGGGATGACGGCGCGCGGATTTTGGGGAACTGTTAAATATGTAGTTTGATAGTGATGTCTTCCTGGAATTGAAAACCGAAGTCGTTGATTAAAACTGGATGAAAGGAGCTCGCAATCAATTTGTGTGA
Source organism: Xestia sexstrigata (assembly GCA_941918905.2). NCBI lineage: Eukaryota > Metazoa > Arthropoda > Insecta > Lepidoptera > Noctuidae > Xestia > Xestia sexstrigata. The sequence goes on from OW799204.2 coordinate 832,369, forward strand.
TATAACTGTGCAAGATATCAGTGAGGTTAATTTATGTCACATCATATAATGTGATTGAGTTAACCGTGTCAGATGCTAGATTTACAGTTGTAGCTTATTCTATGTTGTATCGATGAATGCTTTGGGAGGCCTGAGGATAGTATACTAGAAATGATTGTAAAGTGTTATAAGCAGGGATTTTGCGAAACCTCCATCAATAATAATCCCCAAAAGGACCTTTCACGACATTTTTGCTGAAACACTTGGCAACATATTCTTAGCTTAGGACCGGCCGTCCAATATTTGTATTTACAAAGGCTGAATATATTAGATATCCTAAAGTGTCCGGTGCCCGGCGGCAATATGTCCGCTACACGTGTCCCTTCAGTTAGCCAAGTTTTAGTATGCGGGCCTCGTCGGGACAGCTCCGTGACTAACAGGTGGGCAGGTCAACGCCTCGATACCCTCGCAGTACACAGGACACCTAGCCTTTATTGAGCCGCAACCCTTTCACAAAAAGTCATAAAAGAAACTTTAAGGATTCTGCGAACCGAAATCAAAGCGCCAACACGAGTGAAGCTCGAAGTTAAAGGTCACGAAACACACAATAACATTTTATTAGAATCGTGTTTTTATGTACTCATTTTAGGTTTTACTTTTAAGTAGGTTCGTGTGGCATAACGGGTGCATGACGACCGCCCTCGAGCCCCATTCAGCATCGTCTGCGGCAGACGTAAGGAGACTATTTGTCTTCCGACCGCCGCCCAGCAAAAACTACATCACTTTTTCCCCAAACTTAACTTTTGTGAAGAATAACCATTTGGGGGAAAACATTTCTAAAGAGTTGACGAAATTCTGTTCCTCAAAGATACGGAACTAAATTAATTGGGAAAGTTGTCGTGTGACGTGCGAGCGTGCGTCGCGATATTGTTGTTTGTGTTCGATGATTGTTTCCTCACTTCCTTATTGTGTGATCGGCTTTTGATGTAAGCCCCTTTACAATTTCCATTCGTGTCGCTACAAAGAAAAGTTAATCAACGTGGGAGTGGGTCGTGAGCTCTGATCATTTGCCACGTTTTCCTGTTTCCGAACGTTTCTTTTGTCTTCATATTTATGATTTAGCTAAGTTTGCGGATATTTTCAGATTTCTTACCTTTGTTGTTCATCGTTTCCTGGTATGGCAGATGTAATTTTATATTAAACAGCTTACTATTATTTTTTGTCTTTTTTATTTGGGACATTGCTTGGCCTTTCAAATTACACTTTTATACGAAAATAATAATAAATATTAGCGTGTCACGGTACCCTCTTCACTTGTGTGCTGTGGGTTGACACCAGGTGCGACAAAGCCTCCGGGCATTACATTCGTTAAGCCCTCTGTGTACGGAAGCTTTTTTGTCGAGCTGTCTTATTGAAACAATTAACCTATTGCTGCGACATTTTTACTTCGTTGCAGGGAAAAATGAAAAGCAAGTTCCCAAAGTTGGGGTTGATTTTAAATAATGAAGGTTTTTCTGATCCAAAATGTATAAATATGAACTTACTTCTACTAATTTGAACGACTGTATGTCCTATGTCCATACTGTGAATCTAGGTTGCTGTCAAAAGTTAGTTACTTAATATGAACCTAGATTCACTTGACCAGGTCGCATTTGGGTCAGCATACCAGAAGGCCCAACAGGTGGACCGATGACCTGGTGAAGGTCGTAAGAATCCACTGGAAGTGAGAAACGTAAGACCGGATGTTTAGGAGAAGCTTGCTGCTTGGAGTGTACGTCTTTCAACTAAATGATGATGATCATTCATCATCATACATATTAATAGCCTTTTCGCAACTGTTTTGGGCTTTTCTTCTTCCGATGATGATGAAGAAGTGACATGTACCGCTTATTGTTGCAGCCAATCGTCGCGTGATGGCGCATGGATTGCTTGCGGACGGCGTGGTGCTGGTGCGCGGCGCTGGTGCTCGCGTCGCTGGCCGCCGCCGGCCCGCGCTACAGCTCCCGCATCGTACATACACACGCAGGTACTTGCACACAGTGGCCCATGCAGCAGGTATGTATGGACGGCACTACACTTCATGGACCATCCTACCACGCCAACCTAAGATGTACGTATGAGTACAGCTCCTAAACTGTACTCATACGAACATGGTGTGTAGACATAATATTGCTGTTTAGCTTGATATCTTGAACCATAAAGTGAGTGTACGGGGGCTTCGTCAACTCGCTGTGAAGACCCTTTATATTCACATTAGAAAAGAAGATTTTCTTATGATATGGTTAGAAAACGTCTTGTTTCTAGGCTTGTTTATATCGAGGATGAACATAAATAAACAGAATTTACAGTGAATTTTCCAACGCACCCTCCGCCATTGAATGACAAAAGGTAGCTTCCAATGAGTCTCAGATTAGAATGTAACAGTAAGACGACGATTAAGAATTTAAGACGTTAAGATAACAGAACTGACATCTGAGATCGCGAGGAATTTCCGTGCGAAGTGCAAACAAGCAATAAGCTAGTGTTTACAGTGTTATAACGCAAACCATGCTACAGCAACTTACAACCATACTTCCCTGTAATAAAGATATCTAAATGTAACCACGTTTGTTTAGTCACCGTTACGAAATAAGCGTCGAATGCTGCCGGGTCGCTGTGATACGCGTATTAGACAAATCATAATGCTATGTGTAAACAGAACCACGGCAGATTACCCGCACGAGCCGTAATCCACGAGTTGTGTCCCAGACTCGCTTACACCCAGGTACCCACGTCCGTTGCGAGTCGGGAGAACGTTCCCAGGGTCCCGGGCTCCTGGGACTTTAATTCTGTCAGATCCCGGGACAATCCAATCAGGCGGTCCTTCGAGCCGGGTACATGGTAGGCAAATGATGTTGCCCGTTTTGCAGACGCGACGCAGGAATGCGGGATCAAATTAATTATTGTTTGAAGCCGATTCAGGGCGTGCCGGCAAATGGGATAAATGGCGGCTTTTCCGATACGCAGCGCGGGTGATTCGGCCAATTTATTTATTCACTGCTGTCTCGACTCGGTGCTAGTAATTTAGGTCTATTTTTGTTGGCTGTCGATATGATCGGTACATCAAAGGGAAATACTAAGTCTGATTTAATGGATGGAACGGATCGTGAGTGATAACATCGTGAGTGTTTTGTGTGTAAATCTGACACAAAATAATGTTACTGTTTTAAATAAAAGTGTTGAATATTGTGCAAGTTTTAATTGTAACTAGTAGTGACAATTCAGTAAGCGATAACAACAATAATTGCTTTAGTTTAACAACTATCTCAATTTTATGGAGATTCTCAACAAAAATATTCATCAAAATAGTTAAACAATTAAATTCTGAAAATTAGACAGTCCTTTTAAAAACTTTCCTGTTGTTCGAATATTAAAACTATCAACTCGTTACTATTAAGTTCATGATTATTATAAATTCATGGAAACTCGTCAAACTTTAATGATTGCCAATATAAGGCCCATGAATACTGATTGAGAATTATAATTGATGCCGTGCAAACATATTGCTGAACGACGATTATTATATTATTATTTTGTTCTCATTTAATAATGACTACGGCGAATTTCAGCTACGTTTTCTACAACAGATTAATTCTCCAAGCAGTTAGGAACTTAATTATGTTTTAGTTGTTTGTCTATTTTGTTAGGTTTGTTTTATGTTAGAACATCTTGAACATCGCTTGAATTTCTCCGGGTAAAACCTTAGGACCTCCAGACGTTTAACATCTGAGTTAGAAAGAAGGTGTTTAAGAAGGGTAAAAAAGGGAGGGAGGGAGGTAAGGGGGAAAGAAGGTGTTTAGGTGTTTTTTCTGTGTGTGGGTGTGTGTGTGGAAGGTGTTTTCGAACAAAGGAAAAATAAAACGTTTTTTTTTATTAAACGTTTTTGTATTATAAAAAAAGTACGTGAACAAAGCAAACTGTACATGTGTGTTACAAAAGACACATAAATCAGCTGATGCTTTATAAAGGAGCACGTGACAATAATGAGCATAATGAACAGAATCCGATAATAAACTTACCTGGGTCGTCTCCGCTGCTATTATCTTCGACGCCGTCGTCGCCTCCACCAACACCGCCGCCGCAGTCGTCGCCTTCGTCAACTACATCAGGAACGGCTGTACCACAGCCCGCGCTCGACCCACCAAACTATCCTGGCAGTTCAATCAGAGGGAGAAGAGAAGAATGGAAAGAAGGAAGTACCTCTTCGTCGCTGAGGGAGGACAAGACTGAGAAGGACTTCCCCCAGGCTGATGACCAAGATCAGCAAACTGTCTCGAATGGTGCAGATGTTGGAACAACGGAGAGACATTTGGACTCTGAAGATGAGTTTCAAGAAGCAGAATCTGACACCCAAGATCACAACGCGATAACTCAATAATTGTTACATCAAAGAGATCATTAAAAAAATTAGAAAACGCCCCGTGATTTGCTTTAAAAAGTATTTTTAGAATTGTTTAGTATACCTACTTAGATATAGTATAGCATTAATTGTAGTTTTAAGATTCTTGATTGTACAGGAGTTTTGTAATAGAGGGAGGAACGTTGTGTATGCGCGTACCGCGCCCCTCCCCGCGCGCGCTATGCCTGATCGTCATCTAGCAATAAACAGTGCGTTGCCAACCAGTGATCGTTTCACTTGTCCGTGCGTGCCATCGACCCATCCTCATACTTAACACTAACAATTTTTCTCGATCTTAAAAAAGCCTTTGATACGGTTTCCATCCCCACCCTTTTAAATAAATTGAAAAGTCTTGGTGTCACAGGGCTTCCACTTGAACTTTTTAAAAGTTACCTCACTGATCGTAAACAATTCGTTGTTATAGGTAACCACAAGAGCGAGGAACTCCCTATCGAGAATGGCGTCCCACAGAGCAGCGTGTTAGGCCCATTAAATTTCCTAGTATTTATTAACGATCTCTGCAACCTCGATATTCCGAATTCTAAAATCGTATGTCTCGCAGATGACACTGCAATAACATTCACTGCGGACTCGTGGTCGGACCTATAAACATTGACACAATATGGTTTTAATAGTGCCCTAAACTGGCTCAATGTACGGTCGAACAAGCTATAAACCCACAAATTACATTGTAAAATGTAAACCAAATAGCTTGTTCGACCGTACACTCTTTAACTCTTATCACAACAAAAACATGTTTCATTCACTTTTCTGTGAGTACTGCTTCTCAACCGACAACTGCCTTCACCATAAAAGCCCACTTTTGTTCTACGCAAGACAATATGAACTGTCAATGTCCTACTTTCACACCAGTTGATCAGATAAAATATCTCGGAATTGTGCTAGATAAAAATCTCAACTTCAAATCACACATTAACGCTCATGCAGGACGTGCCCGGAAACTGATTTATATATTTTTAATAAAAACTTGAGACATGTTGCTAACCTGTAAAACATCCGTAATGTATATCGCACTATGCCAGTCAATCCCCACCTATTGTATCACCTGCTGGGGAGGCGCTGCTAAAACCATATTCAAGCCCCTTGAAACTGCTCACAGAGCTATATTGAAGGTTTCTACCTTTCGGCCGATTCTGTTTCCAACCAAAGTGTTATACAAAGCGTGCAATGTACTTAATGTACGGCAATAATTTCTTCACACCGTGTTACTTCAACATCGTAATACTCCATAATTATTGTATAACAAAATCAACTCACATTTACCAATCTACGGCGCGTCCCTTTTCAATTGTAAAAAGTTTGTCCGTTCATTCATATCAAACCTAAACTATGACGAAACCGAAATCTTTCTAACAAATTGACAACATTCACTAATTACTCCCACAGATGCACAAACATGCACGAACACACACATCCGCACGAACACATACACCCTTATACAAAAACAAACACGCAAATACACTCACACATACATGAAACACATACACACATACCACCCACACACATAATTGCATGCTACATTTGTTTTTATTAATTTTTACTTTATATTTTCTTTTATTTACATTGTAGATTTTTCTTTGCTCAGCAGTCTGTTAATTATCACTTTTGCCAATCTGCACATGTAACACGTACCAGAGCCAATTAATACCAAGGGATCGAAACTGTGTCTTATAAACACAGGCTATTTTGTAGTCTAGCTAGGAAGCCAAGCGAGAGACTATCGGCATAATGACTGCTGTACCCACGTCCCACAACGACACTGTCGACAACCTCGCGAGCGAGATCTAGATATTTGAATTGTTTATCTTTCTCTGCTTTCACGAGGTTCTCGTCATGCGGGACCGTTATATCAACAATCATTGTACAACGCTCCAATCGATCTATCACCACAATGTCAGGCCTATTGGCAACAACAGTCCTGTCAGTGGTGATAGGTCGATCCCAATACATTATCGAGAACTGGGTCGGGCGCATACTTATAGTATGGCACATCTTATTGGATTGATGGATGATGGATGGATTACTGGTGGATAATCCTGGCAACAAGGTTGTGTCTATGCAAGTACTCTCCGTTAGCCAGACTAGAACACCCAGAAATAATGTGTCAGATCGATTCTCCCGGACGGTGGCATGCCCGACATATGTCAATCGTGCCATCCTTCACAATGTATTTCCAGTAATTTTTCGTCATCATAACTTCGTCCATTATTACACAGACACAACCTTCGGTTTCCCCCAAGAGATCACCAAAGCGCAGCCAGGATACGGACGCTAAGAAGTCTACATCGGGGCCACGTAGGGCCCGGTAAAAGCGTCCGTGAAGCTCCTTGCACAGCCATTCCTCCTTACGTCATTAGTGTCTAATACTTTAGGCTTGCGCCAGTTCTCGTTAGCCAGGGAGAGTGGGGTGACGCCCTTGTCCACTGAGACAACATCTCGGTGCATCTCCTCGTCGGCTTCTAGGAAGGATTCCCTGAGACTGTATACCTCACGGTTGTGTAGGGTCTTAGCATTTATGATGCCACGACCCCTGCACTTCCGCTGGATATACAGTCTCATCACCGACGACCGTGGGTGATGCATTCGATTTGCGGTCAGCAGTGCGCGCACCCTCCTATCCATCTGAGTCCATTTGAGTATGCCGAAAGAATACATCAAAACCGGCATGACCCAACCGTAGAAGGCGCGCACCTTGTTTCCGCCTGACAAAAGTCTGCCTAGCACCTTATTCAGGCGGCCAAAGAAGCGCTCCCTCAACGATTGTTTCATGTCGGCAGTATTGATACCGAATGCTTCCGACATACCCAAATACTTGTAAGTTTCTGTTGAGGAGAGGGATCTAAGGTGTATGGAATCCGAGAGTTGAGTTTCCACGGATTCCATTATCTACCCTCGCTTCACATGCATGACTGCACATTTGTCCACACCAAATTCCATCCTGATAGCGCTGCTGAAAGTTTCTGTTACCTTCAGTAGCTTCATCAGTTGCAAATTGTTGGGGGCAAAGAGTTTCAGATCATCCATGTAAAGAAGGTGAGATATGACCTGACCATCTCTCATCAACAGATAGCCTAGACCTGAACGCCCCGTGTACTGAGGGGGTTCAAGGCTAGACAAAACCATAATGGACTCAGACTATCACCCTAGAATATACCACGCTTGATCGTCGCACGATCTTAATCGGTTCGCTGTTCCCCTGGATCTGTCGACATCCTGGATAGCGAAGAACCGTTCTCCAGTGCCCCATACATCAGGAAGGTACGTAGAGTTGCATCTACTTTATACAACTCCAGCACCCTCGTGAGCCATGTATGAGGCACAGAATCATAAGCTTTCTTATAATCTATCCAACATGTAGACAGATTCTTTCGGGAGCGGCGAACCTGTTGGCTAATGGCCATATCAATGAGGAGCAGCACCTTAGTACCGCGGGACCCGTTCCTACATCCATTCTGAGAAGCAGACATGATAGAATTACTCTCAATATGTTGGTTGATTTTAGCTCTCAAAATGGAGGTAAAAACTTTATAGACCGTTGGTAAACAAGTGATTGGTCTATAATTTATGGAGCAGGTGGGTAATTCCTGTCGTCAAGAAATTAATTATTAATTATTATTATGAATTATTATTAATCTGAAACATTTTATACTCCTCTTCTTGAAAGGTATCAATTGCAGGGCATAACCCAATCACAGCAGTAGAAATTGTGATCCTCAAATAAAGACAAAATCTTATACAAAATTTCCATCTATACACACTGTACATACTGTACATACATTTGTAACGTTCCGTTTCATCCTAGGTGCGATCCGCGGCATCATAGTAGAGCCTGCATCTCGACGCCTGGAGCCGGTGGAGGTGTTCCTCGGGGTGCCGTACGCAGGGACCCCGGCGCGCCTGGCTCCGCCGCCCCCGGCCCCCAGCTGGCCGGGGACCCGCCTCGCCGACGCCTTCGCTCCTGTCTGTCCGCAGCGGTACCCCGACATATCCAACAAGTGAGTCCCACTTATTAAAAATACTTGATTTTAAGAAAAGCTGAATGTTACCTTTTTGAAATGCCAAATCATGCGAGATTCTTTTGATTTAGGCCCGCCCTTTTGTATCATGGATCACTAAATGTGTTTACCAAACGTAAATAAGTTATTTTAACGTATTTAAATTAGACACGGTTGTAAAATCTCAAGGCGGGCAGTTAATGTAGCTTCTGATTGTATTTCTTTGTACCAGGAGTGCAGCACTGACAAAGATGCCTCTCGGCATATACAACGAGCTGCGCGCCACGGTGCCACTGCTCGGCAACCAGAGCGAAGACTGCCTCTACCTCAACATATACGTGCCCGGTAGCGGTGAGTCAATCATTATTACCATATACTAGGAGTTAAGCACTGACGAAGATGCCTCTCTGTGAGCGACGGAACAATAGCAGGGTGCGGGTATGGAGCTGTATCGCTAACTAGGAAAAACCTCCTATTCTGCCATTTGTGTGAAAAACATGCAATTAAAGAGACTTCTGCGCTGCTATCGATATTGCTGCAAAACTGGCAAAGTTTTGAGTCAACATACTGTCATGCTAACGACACGAAAAAGTGTCTCAATTATGGTCTATTGTTTAAACCCTGTTATGTTGGATCAGGCGCGCGCGGCGTGGAAGCGCCGTACGCGGTGGTGGTGTGGGCTGGCGGGCCGTCGCACGAGTGGGGCACGGCCAACGCACTGGACGGCGCCGTGCTAGCGGCGCGCGCGCACTTGCTCGTCGTCACCATCAACTATAGGCTAGGTTTGTTAGGTGAGGAGCGGGAAACACTCAACTAATATGTTATTTATCTTGTTATTACCCTCGGCATCAAGTAAGTTCATCGTTGTAAGCTTCTAGAAAGGACTAGAACAGTCTCAGTACAGATGCGTTTCATAACACGTCAAAATACCCGTGGCATATCATTCGTAGCTCGTAGCGGCGTAGACCGCTACGCTACGTAATATTTTTTTTGGTTTCTGTTAAAATTATTAATTGTGCCACATTAAAAAACCACGCCTGCGGGTAACCTGTGATTTCTATTAAACTGAATAGACATTCAATCTATCAACTGTTTTCTGACTTTCTATTTCCCAAAATAGTAATTCTCCTCATTACCTCGCAGGTTATTTAACTCCGGGCGTGAGGTCCACCCCGGTACAGGCGGCGGGCGGCGCGGCGGTGCTGGACGTGGCGGCCGCGCTGGGCTGGGTGCGGCGCAACGTGGCCGCGTTCGGCGGGGACTTGCGCCGCGTCACGCTGGCGGGTCATGCGGCCGGCGCGGCGCTCGTCAATGCGCTGCTTATGCTGCCCGATAGTAAAGGTGAGGGATTTCGAATTAAGTTTTACTAGTTAGGTACTGAGCCATCAAACCCGTCAACCCCACATTTGTGGTGATTCTTCTTCTTGCCTCCTAGGTACCTGCTATGAGATTAATATACTATTTAAAATAATAATTATAATATGTAATATTGATTCACTTTCTCGATAACCGTATCACTAGCCACCACAATACTTTGGATGTGTGTGTGGGTATTTTTGTTACAAATATTTTTCCAAAATCGTATAGAGCTGAAGTAATATCTCAAGTCAACAATAAGCATTCCAATATTTATCTACTTGACATATTGAACTGAAAAAAAAAACGTAAGGGAAAAGCAGCAGTTCTACAGAACTAAAATATAGAAAAAGAAAAAGGGAAAAAAGATAGATAAATCTAGCTGTTTTGAAAAAAAAAACCTTTTAAGCAACCCTGAATATTGAATAAACTTGGGTTCGAACTATAAACGAGATAAGTTACTCTTACAAACTTAAACATATTTTCTAACATATTATGAAGTCTCGACTCCACCTAATGCAGTATCACGTATCAGTAAAGTAAAATGCGAAAAATACCTGAATTTTGACACGTGATTGGGAAAAGCAATCTATTCTATGAACCAGCAATATATTTAATATTGAATTATATGGAGACTTTTCAATAATATCACATCTATTTGTGTCATAAATATGAGTTTCGATTGTATTTTGTTTAGAATACATATCGGTGCTATGGACTATATTAATATGAAATGTTACAAAATAAATGTTTTGTATTATGTAAATAAACCAAGCCAGGCCCGCGTTTGAAGAACTGCTGTTTCCGAGCTATAAAGATTACTATTTTTTTATAAGAATCTCTCGCTCACCCTTCCGTTGAAAATCCAACATCATGCTTTTTGTGCAATAATTTTCGTGTCATCTAGTGTAAGTAACAACAGGGGTTAGTAGTCATATTACTCACCTTATAAACATATCCTCCGAATGTTACTTCTTGCTACAGTTTTCACCTCCCATTGTTTGCACCAGGTCTGGTCTCTCGCGTCCTGCTACTGAGCGGGTCAGCACTAAGTCCGACAGCCCTCGCACCCGACGCAGCACTGTCAAGAGAGCACACTGCGCAGGCGCTGCGGTGCACGTCTGAGGCCACTAATGACGAGAATTGGTAAGATTTTATGTTGAAATTATGACTGATGATAATAACCTGTTGCATGAAATAACAAAAGTAAACGAGTTCTGACTTAATCCCTACTAACTACGATTTTTTATTTAAATCCGAAGCGCCTGTTAATTACTCAAACAGCAGTGTTATAAGGTACCTGTAATTTCAAAATTAAGCATAATATATCTTTATCACAAAATTGCCCTAGGTTCGTGGAGTGCATCCGCACCCGTCCTTTAGCAGCCCTGCTAGCAGTAGACGCGCCCCGGGCGCGCTTCCTAGCGGGCTGGGCGCCATCGGTGCCCGTCTCCCGCGACAACCCGTCGCAGGGCCAGGCCCCCACGCGGGCGCTGCACGCCAGCGAGGCCTTCCTGGACTGTGCCCTCGCCGTGGTCGTGGCCACCACTGAGAGCTACCAGTTCTTTAGCGAAGAGGATATAAGACACGGATTTGAAGAAGAGCATAGGTAATGTTTCCGAAACAACTTTTGTTAAAAGTGTTCCCAGTGAGTAAGATTTTTTTCTCCCATAGATACTTTTCAGTGGTGTTATAACCTTAATTATTATAACTGATGTCTAATTGCCCGATCCTCATATAACTTGGCTAAGACTGGACCTTGTAAGAGATCTTTAAGTTTGTTTTGGTGAATCTAGACATGTGTTAATAAAAACCAAATTATAGATTAAGTAAACATCAGTTATATCCTTTCTTCCATCTGCTATTAACATTGCATGCTTTTGTTACTTCTAATTTTGCTCTGACATCTACTTACTTACCACCACTACAAAATTTGCCTCCTCCTCTTACTCTCATACATCCTTTTCTGACCCAGGAACCGCATCCTTCGCACATACGTCCGCAACGTGTACCGCTTCCACCGCAACGAAATCTTTGCGGCCATCCGCAACGAGTACACGGACTGGGAGAAGCCGATCCAGCATCCCATCAACATCCGCGACGCCACGCTGGAGTCTCTCAGCGACGCTGCGGTCACCGCGCCCGCACTCAGGGTCGCGCAGTTGCACGCTAGGAGAGGGTCCAGGACTTACTTCGCGCATTTCGCGCATCAGAGCAAGGATGCTGATTATCCGCAGGTTAGTTGAAACTAGAAAGTTTTAAATTTGGGTGTTTTTTTTTTCTTGAGATTGGCAATCAACATTGATGCTGGGTGAACTCGCTGCCAATTTAGTCGCTGGTGATTTCAAAAGCATAAGTTCACACATATTATTTTGGCCTCACTAGCAACAAATTGGCATCTTGTCATTTTGACAGCAAGCTAACCTTTGTAAAGACTTACAGGTACAGGTAGGTTACTGTGATTAAGTAATTTCCTCGTAATTCCATATCAAAACAAATTAATCGTAATTAATGTAGGTGGTTAAATTACCGTGTTCGCGACAGGCTCATTATAATACGTGAATGAATTAGGGAGGTGCGAGGTCATTAATTTGGCACAATCTACATGATCGCGGAATTTGTCAAAACTTCCTCCTTTGATGAATATTAGCTCATTTGCATTCTCACTAACATCATAATATTAAAGTTAAATGAATAATTTAGCAGTAATTTATTGCTCCGCGCTTATTAATTCACACAATGTTCGTGTTGTCGTGGAATACATATTGTTCGAAAGCCATATTAGCTGGTTTGGTCCTAATTAGGTCACTATTTAATTCAAGTTTTAATTAATAGAGTTATGCTGCATCATAACTTTAAATTTTAATTGCAACTTTAGGCTTTAAACTTTTTTTCGTTCGAAACAGCGTCTAGGTAGTGTAACAAGTGAGACCCTACCGTACTTCCTGGGTCTGCCCCTGGTGGGAGGCATGCAGTATGCTCCTCGAAACTACTCGCGAGGTGACGTAGCAGTTGCGGAGATGGCTGTTTCACTCCTGGCTGCGTTCGCCAAGACTGGGGACCCAACTCCTCGCGTAGATGAGAGGCACCATGACGGAGTGACCAGCTGGCCCAGATATGAAATGAACACGCAACAGTATTTAAGTATTGGTAAGTGGACCTTATCATTAAGTTCATCAAAATATGCAGTACGACCAATATACCATACCGTCAAAGTGTTCTTAAGTAATAGACTGTCAAAAGTACACTGCCAGCAGCTGTTATTTAAATTATTCAACACGAATAAAATTCAAAGCTGTACACATAACGAGAGAAGAAAAAAAAAGTTCGAACCCCGCATTGAAACAACAAAAATACTCTACTCCGGAAAAAATCCCGTTATATGGGAACGTTTCCATATTTTGATGGCAACTTAACTCACTTATGCCAAAAACAGCTCCATAAATAGGTTAATCAAATTCATTGTAATGAAAGTCACAAGTCGTGCTCGTACAAAACAACCCTGAGCAGAATAACAGAAGGATTTTTCATCTAAACTGATCTGAAAATAAAATCTCGCACGGCACGAAGTTAATCAGATAAAGCCCCATTCAAAGTTTGGGCGGCCATATTGTGTCGAAACTCGTTATTTTTACGATCTGTTTCCCAGCGAATGTGCGTGTTTTCTTCCCTTTCGTTCTCTGTAAGGGTTTACAACTTTTTTAATCCTTTCGTTAAGGTGCTTGTTTGGTTTAGAAGCGCGAGTTGTTTCGGCTTCCCGAGTTGTTTTAGTAAAATGAAAATGCTTTAGCTTACGAGTTTTTTGCAAAGATGTCAATGCTTTTGATTTAATTATGATTGTCAATTAATTTGTTTCATGTTCAAACTTGTTGTCACCTGATACTGCGATTGATTGTTAAGGTAATCACTCAGGACCAATTCTCTCTGTCTCTTCTGTGTCACACCTTTGTTTGAAGTCGAATTTAATTGGTAGGGACTCGGTTTTGGCAGTTATTTGATTTAGGTAATTGCACTTTCCTGGCTTCGTTTTCCTCCGAGATTGTTTTATTAATAGATTATGATATTAAGCACCAAACCTTCACTTTCTAACATCCTTGAATCAAACAGAGATTTATGATTTATTTTATATTTCCACAATTTTTAGGCGTTGCTAGAACTTAACAGCTCTGCTCGTGGTGGGTTATGGCGCACTTCCTAACTACACTACAACTGTGGTCTTTTCAACCAGGTACCAAGCTCCGAGTGAAGAGTCACTACCGGGGCCACAAGATGGCTCTGTGGTTGCACCTGATCCCGCAGCTGCACCGCCCCGGGGCCGCGCCACGTCATCACCAGTTCAGGTCCATCCACCCTGACATGTTTGCAGGTCAGTTGAGTTCTTAAGTTGGGTCCACATTTCAACAGACAATATTCTACACCAGGCGCTGATACTTAATGCTGGAACTTAATGTGCACAGAGGATATTGAAATTTTTGCCACTGTTCTGTTAAAATTGTTCCATTAAAATGTGGAAACAGCTATAAATATGATTTAATTAATTTTATGTACTACCTTTACATATTAATATATTTCGAAACAACATTTTTCGTCTCTTGTTTACATTTACGTAAATAATGATTTTAATCCAATATGCAAACAATTAAATTTCGTAGAAATAAAATGTATCATAGTCACAAACAATGGAATTAATGATATTCCCATGATTGCATTTTATAATCGTCAGAGAAAATAATTACTTTTAAAGTGTTTAAACCAGCAAGTCGTATGAATAAATCAAAACATAATGCCCGTTATGGAAAACGCTCGCTGAATAATTACTCCTTATTCGTAGTGAATAGCCGCCAAAATTTGGCCAATCGCGGCGAAACGTAGGCGCAGCTTTAATGGAAAGCAAATTGGTAACGTCTACCGCTGCTTAAATTGAGCTTGCCTTATTATCCAGAACCATTAGTGCCATTTCCTGGCGCGGCGCGTAAACGGAACGCCCTCATTAACCGCTTCCTCTGCCAATGGGGAGCATTATAAATGTTGGGAACACTAGAGCGCGCACGTGAGCGGAATCAACACCGCGGAACTTAATAACACGCGTGACATTATATTAATTGGAAGATACGTCACTAAAAGGATTGAAGTTTGGAACCTCAACACAGTTTGAATACTAAATAACAGACACGAAGCCAGTGATAAATTTTACTCGAAATCTCTTGAAGCGAGAAAACTTGATGCTGTACAAAGACACACGCAACTATTTGTTAAGCGCTTCGCGTCTCTTTTGTATAAAATTTTGCAGACATTACTCAGTATAATCGGTACTTAGGCGGGGAGCCATTAGGCGAATGAGGTCTCTCTAGAATTTATAAAAATAAAAATTGTCGCCAAAATATTTGGTGGTGAAGTGATAAATGGTGGAAGGTGTCATGAATGAAAATAAATCGATCAGGGAGTGTTTCGGGGAGGGTGTCGGGGACTCGGGATGTTATTAATTGTCCCGCGAATGGCTGGAATTCCTCCATAATGAGCGGCATGGGAAGAATGGCGCGGTCTGCGGGCACAATGCGGCCTTTGTCACGGACAAGTTCACTCGCTGCTCCTGTCGGGACGCAGACACGCGCACAATCTTCGAATGCGTATATTGTTGCGTGTGAGAAGTGCTCTTTAATGCTCGCGTGTTCAGAATTGTTTTCTGAAGGATATTTACGACCACTCCGTTTTGCGAGATTTTTATGAGCCCTCTTCACGCTGTTAGGGATCTTAACCCTCGTTTTACATACAACACTAAATCGGTTATGTTAACATATTTATTTGCCAACATTTACAACACAGCTTTATGCGCTGCCAATTATATTGATTAAATTCCAAGAAACGCGAGGGCCCAGCACAATTATTTTCTTTATAACGCATCAGTATTGGACCACGTGTTCTTTGAATTCATCCGTACAAATCTAGCAATTAACCTGCTTGATGAAACAAAAGCTCTCAAAGCCCAATATTTTCCGATACACACCATCAATTCCGTGCACCGTCGCTACCCGGTTCTACTGAAGCTAATTTATTCGCCATTGTAGCTCGTCGACTGGCTGTGGCTGGCGCTCATCGCCTTTTGTTTTTGAGCAATCGTTCGCAAATTAGCGCCGTGTCGAGTGACATTGTCTAGTGTTACCAGAATAGGTGCACAGAGTTGTTCACCATTTCTGTAGCCTTTTGAAGATTGAATTTTGTTTCAATTTGGAAAAGGTGAATATTCAATAATGTGAGCGATTTTATTTAGAGAACACCAGAATATTCCATCACTGGTATTTCAATAGCAATTCGTACACGACTCGACTTACGAACGCGTTCATCAGTTTCATCAGTTTTAAAATTCCAGATTTAGATAAAATCAGGGCTCTATTTCAATCACTCCCCAAGACAAGAAAAATAGTCCAAAAACGCCAACCCAGTTAGAAATAGAACCACTATTTTCTCAGAAAAGTCTAGCTCTAAATCTTAAACCATTAGTTAGAATAAAGTGTTCAAATAAAAACACTATCTTGGCGAGAATAGAGTGGCAAACGAGCGCGTTAAAGTGTCGATAACTGTGCGGTGGGAGAGATGCCGCAGGTTTCCCGCAGGGTTCTTTGTTCGGTCTCGTGCCGCGCCGTGCACCCGGCAGGGCTGCCAAACGTACCGAAGATCATTGCAATTCAATATCATAAGAAACGAAAAAGTTTGATTGGATGTCCTATAATGAATTCCCGATAAAATGTTTCTGAAAATTGAACTGGGAGTTTTTAATTTTAAACGGAGCTTAAGAATATATTGGGAATTTCGAATTTTAACATTCACGTACCTTTTTGAACTTTACTAAAACTGGCTTGCAGATTAGCTACTGTTTTTTTTTAATTTAGTCCCTGAATCAGTTGCAAAGAATTTAAATTATTATCCAATCTCAGGAAGTTTTTGCTACGCAAAGAGATCTTTGTCTAACGTGAAGTCAATCATCGATATCCCGCCTAGCCCACAAGGTTAATTCAAGACACAATAAGTGTAAACACTAACCTAGGCCCAGTTCATCCCTAGCGCAACAAAGAGATCGTGCGGCGGCACTAACAATCGGGCTTTGTGCGCGTGGGCACAACTTGGGACCGCATTGTGTCATCCTGGCCCATTCATTACCAGCCTTTGATAACTTCAGGGATCGCTTTCTTGTTCAGATATGTTCTATATTGCTGTTTATTTCGGCATTCAATTGGCACTGTATTGAATTTCATGCGGATATCTTATTGTGAGATGGGTAGGAATTTATAACTAGTTCTGTTATCCGTAGAATCTTTGTTTTAAATTCAGAGAGCATAGACATTAGGACATTCTATCAACTATAGATAGTGGAAATGTCAAAATTGTATTTAAATGTCTCAGGTTTATGTCAATCCTGTTGAAATTCTCTTGTCAAGATTAAACTGGTACAATAATTCAATGTATCGTCGATTTTTTTTTTTAATTTATCACTTACTAATACACACTTGCTTTTCCAATACACTCCTGACATTGGCAGAATAGTCGACATCGGCTTTGCTTGCCATATTCAAAAATAGAATAGAATTATTATTTTAGAAACACTATATTTAAGTCTCATTTTACTTGGCTTTAGATTTCAGAATTCCAAACAAAACGTAATTAAGAGAAACATTCCTGAAATCAAAGCGGCTACAACTATATAAACGAGGTTTGTTTTAAACAATGTTAGATTATTAAAATTCCACGCGAACTTCAGATACCTGATGAAAGCACTTTATATAATTAGGTAATATACCTACGCTTACTAACCTAACGTTTTGCCTAGGCTGGGCATAAAAACTGACAAGGTTGTTCATTAAATTCTTAAAGAAGAGCTATTTTAACCTATAACCTTTGAATGAATTATTTTTAATTGTATTTTTTTTGTTTGTGTGTTTTTGCTGTGGACACTTTTAACGTGCACATCTTGCTACATTGTTCTCACATAATATACCATCTCAACATGAATGATGTAACCAAGATTTTGTAACAATATTCTGATTTAAAAGAGTGTCCATGGAGTTTCTTGCCCGTTCTTCTCCATAGAGATCTACGCTAGGGAATGGGCAACTACAGTACTTTCACAGTTTTTATGTCTTGTGACTGGGACTGTAGCTACATTTAATTTTCATCTTTGTTTCGACAATTCAAAAGTGCCTGTAACTGGCTTACTTGAAATAAATGCTTTGATTTTGATTTTGATTTTATCAAGCCCTGGCCTAATTAGAACTTAGTAATTGCGTCTTTAAAAATAATGGCACGCATATGGTGACTACTTTGGCTCAGATTACTGAGTTCTAGTCAGCAAAGCTAAGAAGTAAATTATACAACTTTGTCCCTAGTAATAATAAAGACATCATTAAAAGATAAAGTATAACCAGCGCAGGTATAATTGGGGTTATAAAAAGAAGAGGTCAATGTACCATGACATCCCAGATCACAGACAATGAAGCGACAGCTTACCTACTCCGAGATTAATATAAAGCCAATCACAACTGTGATTGGTTTGGGAACCGTGGTTACCGCGCCCCAATTTACAACTGGTTGTTCACTCAAGCAAGCATGAACTTTGTACGTTTGATTTCACCATCACAGCTTTCAAAACAGTGATTTTTAGGGTTCCGTCCTCAAAATTAAAAAAAACACTCTCTTGTCACTCACTTTTTTGTCCGTCTGTCTGTCCGCCCGTCTGTCTGTCACTTTTTCTCAGGAACGGGTGGACCTAGCAAGTTGAAATGTATACCAAATACTGAGGTCTATAGTCCCTATTAGGTGTAGTAAAAATCAAGGTCCTGAATCAACACGATAAAAAGATATGAGCAAATTTAGATTTTCGCGAAAACTTATACTTACAAGTTTCCGGTTTTTGGTACTTACCAAAAACCTTAATTTTCAAATTTATTTTTTATTTTTCGGAATTTTCCCTTTACTGCTGTAAGACCTTGCTTTTAACCAAAATTGACAATTCTAGGTCAACCGGACTTCCGGTTGACCTAGAATTATAAATTTTTTTTGCCCAATAGGTTTTGAGTCGGAAACCTATTTGAAATGGTAGTTCCCGTTAACCTAGAATCACGAAATTTGGCGAGAAGCAATGTATTACAGCACATGTAAAGAGAAAAATCTGGAATAATAAATAAGTAGTTTAAAATTAAAACAAAAAATATTTTACTATTACAAACTTATTATTTTCTGTTGGTGCAATAGCCGTTTCTGAGGATCGAACAGCAAAGTTAAGTTTGTCCTTTAAAAAGTTTGTACGGAACCCTCGGTGTGCGAGTCCGACCATTTTTTCTTTTAACTTACGCTAGGTCTTCGTGGTGGTTTATGGCTTCACAGAGACGGTGTCCCTGCAGTGATTTTTTTATAATTATAAACAATTACTTAATTTTTATTCGTTGTTCCTCGTAGGTGAAATATTCCCAGAGCTGTACACCACCACATCAGCTCTGGATGATGAAGAGGACAGTACTGAGGCTGACGAGGATTCCTCTGAGGTTGAGGAGTGTGAGCCGTCCCCCTCCCCGCGCCCCGCGCTCTCCGCATTGCCTGCGCCACAACCTTCGCCCAAGGAAGACTCCTTGACCAATCTGGACTCCCAGTACTACAGGTTAGTATTTACCATAACTTTAACAAGCTGTCAAAATATTTGACATGTAATAAAATACAACCAACTATAATAAGAATAGTTTTGGTATGCTTTGGTATGCTAGAGAAACCTAATGTTTTTGACGTAAATTGCGGTTTTAGTCCCAAGTCGAACGAGTAAATGTTGAATTTTGTATACGCTTTCATTGTTAAAAATTCAGCTAACCTTTAGAGAAGAATTATTTACTCAAAATATCGTCAACTCTACAAATTACCGAGTATTTTTGTGCCGCGGACAACAGTATCGTATGCCGCGGGGCACACTGCTACACATAATGGAGTAATGCCTATGTGACGCAAAATTCGCGTCCAATTAGGAGGCTACATTCTGTATTCCTGTAAAGCTTCTATAGGAAAAAATAAAAGAAGAGACATTGAGGGAATTCTGAAAGCTGCACAAAAATCATATGTTACGATGTTTCCCGTAATAAGATAAACAAGTAACGAAAAAAGAATTTCTTGAGAGCGTTGATCTCTGGGGTACTGCGGCACACAGAACAAGGTCCCTCGACACGACGAGCGAGGCCTATGCCGTCCATACATATTAGTCCTGAACTGTTATGTTTTCGCTGTCATTAAGATGTTGATCCATTTCTGAAGTCCTCTTCGCTAGTTCTGATCTCAAGTTTTTCTTCAGACTCCAAACTTGGAACAACACTCGAACTTTCTCGAAGTTTCACAGAGACATTCTGCTTTTCGTATACATGTTTTTATCATCGCAGAAGTTGGGAAACAGCAGCCATTTTCATCGGATGTTTTGGAAAAGTTTGCTCTAGTAACCAGACGAATATTAGTCTCGCATTTGGAAACGGCATAATAATGAGCATTCAGGCTTATACGCCAACTGTTATTGTTATTATCATGGAATTTAATTAAGCAGTGACCTTGTCGGCTAGCTTTCCATTCAATTTGATAAACAGAGCAACAGAACAGGATAACGA
The DNA here is from genome assembly GCA_941918905.2 of Xestia sexstrigata. Classification (NCBI taxonomy): domain Eukaryota; kingdom Metazoa; phylum Arthropoda; class Insecta; order Lepidoptera; family Noctuidae; genus Xestia; species Xestia sexstrigata. The sequence goes on from OW799204.2 coordinate 852,783, forward strand.
TCAGAATACACAAAGTGTTTCTCACGAACGTTGTTAAATTTTCATAACATGTAAATTGTGTGCGCGAGGGTCGCATCCCCGGAGCGTCACCTGAACCTCAGGCAGGACTGACTCTAAACAAGATTGATCGGAGCGTTTTGTAGCGAGCCTCGTAATCTTGCTAATGTGTTTACTTACCTGTTTACCTTCCTGAGTTCTGTCCCTTTTGTCTCGCATATAATGTCTTAATGCCGACCCATTTCTCAAGGGTAGCGTTTTTTTCTCCAGACAACTGGATACTGCTGATAATGGTAATGGATGGCGCCGAACTTCGGACTGAATTAACTGGACGCGCGTCACTCCGGAAATAATGATAGTAATATTTCAAACAGATGCGACGAGATATTCATATTTTTCTGGCACAGTTGACATTTTGGGTTGATGTAACCAAATTTATGCATCGCCCTCCAGTTGCTTAAGGACAATTTGATATTCTGAAGCGCCCTCAATATTTTCTTTCGGTTTTAAGAAAAAAGTCCCAAAAATAATGTTATTGTGTTTCTTTTACATAAGCTGTTATAAGATCTGTTTCTTGGATTATCTCTAATTACTTTTAGTCTGCTTATTTATCGTCTTTATCCTGAAGAATGTTTTTGTTTGTCGTAGCTACACAGTCGCGCTGGGTGTGACGGTGGGCGCCGGCTGCTTCCTGCTGGCGCTGAACGTGCTGGTGTTCGCAGGGATCTACCTCCAGCGAGGTCGCCGGAGAACTGCCCACCGCCGTCCAAGGAGAGAAGGTCAGGATTATAAAACCTTTCAACATAATTGCTAACCCAAGACAAAATTACTTAGGGTCCCAGCTATGTCATTACAAAAAGTAACCTTGCGCAAGGTCTGAAATTTTTTCGTCTAAAGGAATGAAAAAACTCCGAAGTATAGCGTCGAGTCAACCGCTTATCTTTCCAGCTCAATGAAACGTGTCAACTGCAGGAAACGGTCCAATTCTGAGATTATTGTAAACGATTTATCCTAACATAATAATATTTATGTACGTCGCTAACTTTTGTGTAGGTTCAAGGCTATGAATATTCGTAGGGAGCAAAGCAAACACATTTTTTACATGGAAGCAAAAAAGACGTCATATCTAAAACCCATTTTTTATGAGCGACCACTTGGGAGCAGACCGTACTATAAACTACGCGTACGATTCTCACTTAACCGCGGCGGGTCCACGCTGATCCACGCTGGCCCATGCTGATCCACGCTGGCCCATGCTGGTAAATTATACAAGTTATGTCGATTCCAGCAGAGAGACTTTGTTATTCATGGCGCTATTTGATCTGGTGCCAGTATGATGGTGATAGGCAACTGGCTGTCGTTTTTATGTCATCAATTGTGGTGACCGTTATTGAGGAATATGGTAAACAGATTGCTTTGTGAAACTTTTCAGTGTGTTTTGTTTTACTTATGTTTCGGATTGGTTTTGTGGTCGTTTTTTCGACGTTTTTATAGTGACCCTGACATAGAGCATCATTTTATGGCTTTATCCATCACTTTGCTTACCCCGCGTTTACAACCATTGTTTTACTTGTTTTTAGCAAGTCTTGAAAAAGACAACATGGTCGTATGTCAAACATGTATCATATTATGTATTGACGTTGTAGCAGATTCGTATTGTTAACTATTTTGTTTGCATTTTTGACAAGTATTACATACAACTGTTGTGATTGATGTATAACGTGAGGAATCGTATTTAATACCTTGTTGTTACAAACGTGGCATAAGACGCTATCGTTTCCCCACTACTCAATATTTTCACTAAATTGAATTGATAGGCTAATTTTCCACCCAAATAGCCCATTTTTTACAAAACCACCACATTTATTTATTCAGTAGCCACCAGCAGGATGTCCTCACAAGGCGAAGACAACTATAATATTTATTAGGGACGTGCGATTTATTTGAGGCACACGAAGCGACTGCATTCACGTGCCGACTCAATGCACTTCCCGATCCGAAGCCACTCGACCCGGACATTCTGTGCGATTCTAATATTAAAATTCAGAATGTTATTTTCTTTTTGAAAAGAAAACGTATTTTACGTCTGTCTTTTATCGTCTATTCTGGTTTATGTTTTTGTACTGTATATTTTTATCGTTTCAAAGTTTTTTTTACATTCTTGGAAACTGTATGTCACTTGCAATACAATTTGCAAGAATAAATCCTAAAAGTAGGACTTGTGAAAATACGTCATGAAATCCGAATTGAATTCGCAATATTTAAGAACTGAGGAATAATCATTTTAAAGCAATACGTTATTTTTTGTTGATACTTACAGCTCGAAGCAGTTTTTTAAAAAAGATTATAATATGGTTAAAAATGGACTGTCATCAGCGAAGTATGTAAGAAAAAGACATACTACGCCTACCCCACCCCACAAAGTATTACTTCAGATCAATACAAGTAAGTTTCCCTCGCAGGAAGTTGCAACAGTCGCAGTGGAGCCTCCCTCAGCAACGAGCCGGCCTCTATCACGTCGCCGCGCAAGAGCACTCTTAAGGTAACCATATCGTCTTAAACATGTGAAAATAATTAGGGTCAGAAAGGCAGTCGCTCGAGACAAAATTGTTTCGAGTCAAAATTACTCAGCTCCATCTAGTTGTACTGGAAGCTGACTCCAACATAGTTTGGAAAACGTTAGGAAATTTTTGAAAATGATTAAACACGCGTCCCTAGAAGCTCTGAAATTCATGAAATACATACGAACTCCTCATGTAGCTATCACTCAGCTAAATGATGATGTTGATGAGACTACCTGGACATCAACTAACATATCTTTCGATTTCCACAGCGCAGCAGCGAGTCAGAACTCAAAGAGAGGCCGAGCAGCGCCGGCGCCGCGCCTCCAAAAAAACGCGTCCAGATCCAAGAGATATCAGTGTAGATGACTTCTGAACATTGATTGATGATCACACAGCTTCTCTTCCTAATAGAAATCAATCACACGGATGATACGTTCAAAATTGCAAACTCTGTTACCATAATCCCTCAAATAATTGTCAATGCTGATCGATCAGATGCAACGGTTGAAGACGACATGATCATAGCAGAAAAAAAAAAACGACAATCGTGTAATCTTCGTTAGATGTGGATGTAGATGTTTCTGAAGAAAAGTATGTGGCTGGGAATAAACGTGACGCCAATATAGACGGAACTTCATGTGAGTGAGTAGTTGTGACAAGGAAACTTTAAGTCGTGAGTGATCCGGGTCCCTAGTTGAACTAAAACAACGTAGACTCTACGTCGGTGAGATAAAACCGATTTGTGCTCGATGTTCTCAATGGCCATAAGTCTATGATAGCGAGTGTGTATTGTGAACGTATTCGTAAGATTGTTGTGGCGTATCGCAACGTCAGATGCTCACGGCTGAGCAGAGGCTGCGCTCCGCTGACCGGCTGCAGCGATGGATGCACTATATACTACATAATATACATATGTGTCCGTGTTTACGCGACTCAAAGGGTTCTCTCTTCACTGCTGGAATACACTGCTGGCTTACACAGACCCAATCCGCTCCAATCGCGAAGTCAGTGCGCAATCTATTCATGACTCCACAATGTTTTCACGGTAAGGGCTGTGTGTTCCGGCACTCGTGTATCTACCTCCTGACCAATTTAATGGTTTAGTGCAATTACTGTTTCAGTTCAATCTTCGTTATTGTTCATCTTGAATTTATATCATAGTCTACTTCAGTGTCTAGACACCTCTGTTATCAAACTGTTTCTATATTATGTGATAGTTGAATATTTAATGAAATTGATGTTTGAGTTGTGAACTCTGGTACGTTTAGATTTTTTTGTAAAGACTCGTTATACTAATCTGTACATAATAATAATATAGACCGATATAGATAAGTCGAAATCAATTTGTGGAAACGATGCAGTATGATTATAACTCTGTATATAACTACTAAGTATTAGTTTCTACTAAATAACATTGTACATATTAGATTGTCGTGAATATCTGTGAACTCTGATGATTTTATCATCTATGAAAAGAGGTTTTAATAAAGACCATTTTTCCTGAACTCTCAACTTCTTATTTCTCTATCTTTCACATTTTGGCCTTTTTTTTTAGTCGGGGCAGCAGGGTACGGAACGGCGGGAAATGGTACACAAAAAGCTTAAATGACATTTATGAATCAATAATTTAAGGTAGTTTATAAAATTGCTTTGATTCCAGAACACAAAACCGTTTACCAAAAAATAATTAAAAGCAATTTAAAATAATAAATCCTTTTACACGCGTAAGATGGTGGCGATAATTTAGAAGTTAATTAATTTGAAAGCGGAGCGTTATCGCGATCGCGGCGCAAAGGTGACTGCGCGGAAACCATAGACGCTTACCCCAAGCTAAAGTTTTAATGTCTCGCCACAAGTAAAAAATTTAAACCAAGAACTCCTACCATCAACAGAATTATGTTGATCTTTACTGTACAGTATTTTCGGGACGCGCACCTTTTTGCAGCCTTTATTATCGGGGCTCCAAGTTTGCAAGGGTAAAACATTCTTTAGATTTTGATAAATTGCCTAAAAGGTCGCGATAAAATTGAGTTAAAAATTATGGGGCCATGTTACTGAACTTTGAATCTCGACGTGAAATCTCGCCAAATTATTGGGCAAAAAACAATGAGGAAAACAGTCTGAAGAAAAGTGCCATAAACACTGCAAAATGAAGGATTTGATTCAGCATACAAATGGCTAAATCTGAGTTTTACATTTTGACAAAAACTGTAAGAAAATACTTAAAGAGAGACTCTTGAAGTTATGATTGTCGCGGACGGTGAAAAATGTGGAAGTTTCAAGACGAAGTTAGTGATTCAACGAGCTAGAACAGTTTGGAGCCCAGGATAAAGATATGAATCTCTGCCAGAGATCAACTTTGTGAGTTTTTCTTTTTTAAAAGAGTACGTAATCTATAGAGCCTCGAACCTTTTGAATAATTTTCCTCAACACGTTTTCTTTTCGGCTTATTTTGATCTCTCCTTATTTATTTTCTACTCATGTTTAGGGTAAATGTTTTTTTAAAGATTTTCTCTAGCTTTGTTGTATTGAGAAACCTGATGAGATTTCTCAGCAATGGAACAAGCGAGGCGTTGAAAGACGTAATATGGGATAGGTAGAAGGCCCTCAACTAGGTTAAACTTTGGTAAGTGCTAACCACTAGTTCCACCCTATCAATGCTACAATTTTGAAGCCTATTCCGCCTCTTCGATCCTTGGTCTAGTGGCCGCAAACGCGGAATCCCTAAATTCAATGAAACAAACCACTTCCAACTAACAAATTCTCAAATCCAAATCGCGCTACCTTAAAACGGTAGGTACACACCTGAAATTTAACACAAAACACGAACAAAAAATACCGTTAAAACTTTGATTACTGGCGGCCATACAAACCGAACAAATGGCCAGGTTTATTAAATTCGCACACAAAAAGCGAGGGAGGCATCACGGCCGCCTCCTGCCTCCGTAGAACAATCGCTATTGAACTCGCGCCGTTTATTGTACGCCAAATGAGAGTGCACTTAATTTATGATCCGGCCGTGAATGCTGAGGAGCCCGGAGCCCGGATCCCGGAGGGCATGGGATCATCAATCAGCGGTGCCTTCCATGGAAATGAGATATCTTACAGTCGTTTGAATCAAATGTGCGAAATGGAGATTTTGATGTGAATTTTAGTATTGTGGAGATGAATCTGTAACAATTTGCTTCAATGAATTGTAATGGCAAGGTTGTTTTTGACAAAGGTCGCAGTCGTCGCGTTTTTGTTGTTAAGTTTCAGAAGAAACTTCTGTTTCAATTTGAAATTGATAAATGTACTTACAAGATTTGTTAATTATTAAAACTGTTCATGCTACACCCACTAGTACTCCTCAAGAACCACTGTAGCTGAATCACTTATACACACATTATTTTTGCCTAGTCATCTTTGCCGCGACACCAACATCAAAACAAAGCAAACTGAGCTCCTACAATCAGTAACACAATAGACAAGCATTTACCTGTTTACCACATCCACTTCCAGACACGTTCCATCGCCACACTAGCACCATAACTTCATTTCCTTACTACACAAAGGGTGTTGCATTCCTAGTATTTCCAAGCCCTAGCTCGTCCCGCCGCACCCTGAGTGCTAGCCGGGAACCGGGGGCCGGGGGCCGGGGGCCGGGGGGCCCTTTCTGTCAGGATGGGATAACGCCACACCTTTGTGTCACACACCTGTAAGGCTAACTTTGTATTTGTCGACACACGTCCCGTCTTAGAGACGGTAAAGGCGCTTCAGTTCTCTGTTGTAAATTAAACTGTGAGATTCTACTCTTAGCTTAAAAGTTGTTGAAATAAAAGTTTTAGGATTGTTGTCTTTTTATTTTATGATATCTTCTACGTCTTATATTTTTGGAGGAGCTCATGGTTAAATATAAGCTCGGGTCGATCTTCAAGTTTAAGCAACGATTGCCGAGGTCGGTCCGTGGATGGGTGACCAACCAGGACATACCGTGAGTCAGACACTCTTGCCAAGGAGTATCGTCTTAGGTGCCCAGAAACTGCATTGTAGAGGTCATATAGCCATCGTTCCATGTAAACTCTAGTGTTTAGCCGTATCCGGTTAGACTGAAAGCCGACCACTAATAACAATATGTATTTGGGAAAAGGCTATGCTGGTGATGTTGTCTTGTCTATCTATATATCATACCTTATTGTTCGAAGGTTGATTTTGTTCGGTCAAATAAAGAATTCATATCCAAAGCCCCGATAAATACATTAATGATGAAGGCGTTTGATATAAAACCGTTATTTTTGATAAGTTACGTTTATTTATAACTTGTAATGTAGAGTTTTATCAAAGCCTTAAATGTTTACGTAAAATTAATTTGCATAGTGAAACTCGACATTCGTGATGTCGAGTAAAAAAACATAATTCGCATTTTTGTTTGGGTCTGGTTTCCCTTTCAAAGGATTTTCCAGAAACTCTAGAAAACAAAACGTCAAGTATACCTTGACGTGTATGTGTTTTCTAGAGTTTCTGGAAAATCTTTTCTTTCTTGTCAACTCAACTTGGTCAGTATATTATGGCGGATCGAGCATTTCTAGACAAGTCTAGTCTAGCTTGTAACTGATGGCGACGAACTATAGGTAATTTTAAATTCTAGTATTGTTCTCAAGTGAGTGACATTTGTCTCTTTTGAGAACAAAGTTTCTTTAAAACCTATATCAAGCTATAAGATGGTCTGTATATAATGCGTATCTACAATTAAATCAATACCGTGCACTAAGAGGCTATGTATCAACCGTTACGTACTCATTATGTAATGTATATTGCGAGTAATCCGAGATTTTGGGGCGTTATGAAGGTATTAATGTAATTATAGCAGTTTAGGTCATGTTCGGTTCACAAACACACACTTGGGGCACGTTACAGACGTATACTGATATACAGGTACTTATCATATGAGAGGTTTATTACTGTACTGGTAGGTATCGAGATTGGATTAATAGCTTCTCCTTCATACAAACCGTTTTGTAATTTTACAAATACATCTACAGGGTTCATTAGTATATTAAATAAATTTTGGGTACCTACCTATCTTATTTCAGTCCAATAAATTTATTACATTTGATTGCCAATTTGTCTAGCCTATTGCTTAAATGCTTATCATTCTATGCATTGAAGAGTTTACTTTGCAATGAGTAAGCCACTGAATGCTCTCAATTAGATTAAAAAGCAAAAGATCGCTTTTCCTTCTTCAAAAAGAGATCTTTTCCCTATACATACAGTGTTCATTACAGGTTGATATTAATTTGAAAGTAACTTTCCCGTCGAGCGAACAGTCGCTTCACTTAATAATCAAGCCAATAATATTAATCTTCTCAATTCTCCTCTCTTGGCATGCATCGCCGACTCGCGATGGACCTACACTTTTAATTACATGTCGGAGTTTAAGTGGCCGACCCAGAAGAAAGGGGGGGGGGGGGTGAGGGGTTGAATCTGATTACTCGGTAATATCAACTTATTCGTTTCTGGTATAATTGGAAATTCTTCACGCAGCGACACGTATTACCTACCTATATCCCTCGTCTATATAATGTTGTACTTGAAGAGTGAGCACGATTCTGTGTAAACTTTTTGGGGTTAATTTATTACTTTTCACGTATGTTTTATGTGAGGGTTGTCAGCGTGGAGGTTCACACCCTATTTAATCATTTAGGCTGTCAGCTACAATATTAGAAGTTTGTTCCGTCTGTTCGCTCCGCCTCCCGGGTCTAGTGGTCGCGAACGCTCCTGCTTAGCACGAGGTCCTTGGTTCAATTCCCAGGTCGAGCAAACTGTAGTAAGATTTTCTATTACGAATTTTTTAGTAGCACCCGGAGTCCGGATTTGTGCATCATGTGCTAACACGTGGGACTTAATCACAACCGGCGATATGTGGGTGTTTCTTTATGTTGGTAGCTACACCTATGCCTCTAACCCTTCGAGAATGATAGGCGTGATATTATGCGTGTAAGAAGAACTTATGAAAGCTATAATCGTAAATCTGGTAAAATAAAAATGCTTTTCTTAAAGATTCCCCTTCTCGGTTTCTTTCTAGCTTCGGTTTGGTAGGCGTCAATTTATGATATTAATAATATTAAGAAGCCCGTACAATGTTTCACAGAAAGCTACTTAGTGTCAGTATGTCGCAAGCAGACGTTATCGCGACATGTTGCCAGCCACGAGCCACGAGCCACTGATATTCACGACTCGTGCCGCACTAATAATTGTGGCTAGAACATGTTAACTTAGTCGAGGCAAGTTATAAATATTCATAGTTAGTTAGCGACCTGTTTGTACTCTTTGAAAACTGACACTTACTTATGCATGGCTTTTTACTTTACTTTGCAGGTTTATGTGTCACAAATGATAAAATATAGGGTAACACTTGGGTCTAATAAAAACATTACTTGTGTATTGTACATTAGTACAATATATTCAGTGGAATTTTTGTGGAAAATTTATTATGTTCAGGGAAAAATATTTCGTTCGCAGTACATACAGATACCTATACCCGAGGAATGTTTTAAATACGAATAACTGCTGCAAACTTTACCTTTATTAAATTCCATTTGAAATAAAGCGTTGCAGCAAGATATATTTTATATAGAGTGACTGGTGATTAGTGACCGATACCTAAACACGTGATTGTACCTACTCATGATAACAAACAACTTTTACTGTGGGACCAAACCTGAAATCGCGAAAAAAAATATATGCTGCACAGTTAAAAAAATATATATATATATTATTTCTCAAACATAGTGTCATACATAAATTGAGGCAGCCCCAGTAAGTTACAATAGTACTTGTGTCGGGGCTGTCTCGTTCTTCCCATAAGTGGTATCCTAATAATGAAAATGAAGTCTACGAATGAATAAAAATACAATAAAAAAAGGAATAAAATAAAATAAATTATAGTTTATTAATTAATTACTTACATAAGCAGCTCTCCTTGTGTTTTGTGCGTGCGTGTGTATTTGTGTGTGTGTATTTGTCTGTGTATGTGTGTGTGTTTGTGCGATATATAATCTAGATAATTATCCAGCATGTTAGCCTACCCTGATCAGAATGTTTTCGTTTTGTTTTCGTTTTTTTGTGTTTGTGTTTTAGTTATCATGAGTACAATCAAGAAGAAAGAAAAGAAAGAAAAAATATTCAATCACGTTTCACGTTCCACGATTCACGTTAAAAACGTGAATCATCACGTGTTTAAGTATCGGTCACTAATTACCAGTCATCCTATATAACTTGATAACTTTTAAATCGAAAATTCTTTCGCTTTCGGTTAAAAGTTTCAGTTCATATCTAACTTAACCACAATTTTCGGAGAAATAATTAAATTAAAAAACCGGCCAAGTGCGAGTCGGACTCGCGCCCGAAGTGTTCCGTACCGTTAGAAAAAAAAACACGTTTGTTGTATGGGAGCTTCACTTAAATATTTATTTTATTCTGTTTTTATAGTATTTGTTGTTATAGCGGCAACAGAAATACATCATCTGTTATAATTTCACTGTCTAGCTATCACGGTTCGTGAGATACAACCTGGTGACAGACAGACAGGGGAGTCTTAGTAATAGGGTCCTATTTTAGCCCTTTGGGTACGGAACCTTAGAAAAATCATTTTTCATGGCATGTTCATTTTTAAACGTGCCTAGTAATTTCATCGTGCAATTTGTTCCTGAAAATATTTGGACGGTAACCTAAAAAATAATTTCATGGGAAGTTCTGGGAATTTGAGGTGGATTTTTTTATCAAAGCAAAATCATATTGACTCGGCCATCACTGTACGTCTAACAGGCATGAAAACTGAATTTCAGGACGTCACGCTTACTCGTGCGAAATGTAGGTAAATGGAAATTATAAAACTGGAATACACAGGGAATACGCAATGAGATGGATGCAAAAAAACTCAGCATTTTTTCTGCTCTATTTCATAAAACATTTAAATAAACTATCTCTTGTTCAGAAACTCACATTGCTATAATATAATTCCTTTTTAAGGAAGGGCATAAAGTAAAAATCTGACAACTAAAACACTAACAAAGTATGCGCGTTCGCGCTCAAATTGCACTGATTTTCATTCCGACAACTTTACTTTATAAATAATATGAACTGTCTCTCGTTTTAAAGCCCTCATTGTCTTATTTGCTTCAAAAAGAAGGATATAAAGTTATAAACCAGTCTAACTACTTAAACATTAGCAAAGTATATGCGAGCACTGCTAAGGGCGGTGACACACTCTTGCACCGAGTCGCGCCGTGTTTCCAGTCCGCCGGTCATCACTGCGGGGGAGTTTGTCGGCGACTGAATAATGCAAGACTTGCCAACACGCTGACACGGCTGCCTACTGCCATCTGACGTCATAGGAGCGAATAACTGGCCTCTGAGTATGTATCTATGATATAGAAATACTATCTGAACTGCATATCTTGTCAAATTGATCTTCGTATGAAAAGGTGATTGCAGTAAATAAGACACAGCCATTTGTTCGTATGAAAATGTTACTTTGACGTGCCTAGAAGGTATGTTAAGTATGATTTGGACACCAACTGTAATGTTAAGTATGATTTGGACACCAACTCTAAAAATGAATTTGTAAACCGTCATCACGAGTAAAGTAAAATGGAGACTATTTAAGAAGAAAAGTTTCCAACAGATAAGAGGCTACAATGGGGATGGAAACAGTGGAACTAATGGTGCTAGCACTATCTGGTCCCCAACATAGTCATTGGTTGAAAATGTGGTAATGTCATTTTATATTTCAAAATAGCACCTCATTGGTCAGATTGAGACCAACTATGGTGGCGCCATCTGAGATTTAGTTTTCCTTCGCCAACCCATTCGACATTAATACTCTTTAATCTTATTTTTAGCGTAAATCAGGCCGCAGTCTATATTTTATTCCTACTCTCAGACAGGCTACTAAATAATGTGCTTTGTCTCGGGGAGATGCAAAAACTCGAGGAGTACCTATGGAATCCATTCGGAATGTCGTCACGACTCCGGTACGCGCTGTTATCGTGGCTGGACGTGTGTTCATTTGGCTATATATCTCATTACTGGACCACCATGTCCACCACTGAAGGCCCACTGAAGGCATTTCTGTCGTGGTTGCGTCATAAGAATTTCTGTTGATACTGGGGTTTTTGGGACATTCGTTGAGATTACCTTACTTATTGTGATCGTAAATAAATTATAGCTTGATAATGTTTTTGTACCACTGAAAATTTGTCGATGACCTGGTGAAGGCAACGGGAATCTTGTGGATGCAGGAAGTAGAAAACCGGGTGATTTGGTGACTTGTGGATGAGTAGTAGTCGACGTCTTTTGGCTGATATGACGATGAAGATTGCGATGACAATAGATTTATTGGTGGCTAAGCCAAACTAGAAAAACAACTTTACTCGTTTACATTAAAGTGTTGCCCAAATGCAAGACCAAGACGAGATCTTAGCCAGTCTTGGTCTTGGTCTTGCGTCAATACACCTGGTCTTGGGCTTGGTCTTGGTATTGCGCTCTCAGTCTTGGTCTTGGTCTTGGTCTGGCAGCAAGAGCCTCGCAAGTCTTGCGAGTATCTACTACTTATGCTAGACTACTTTCAAATACCTATTGGGATATTGCTATATAATAAACACGTTAGTTTAGATCTTATAACAACGTAACAGAGCAGGTACATGTTGAGCTTAAATTGACATGGGCATAATGAACCACCAAATTAATAAAATTAACTTGACAATAATTAAAAAAATGACGCAATTTAGTACCTAAGCGTAATTACTAACTCTATGTAGGTACCTTTAATGATTTTCTGTACGTGTACTGGCTATCTTAAACTCTTCACAAACATCTAGCGGTTAAAATAATTATCACATCTAATAAAATTTGTCGACAGCTAGACTTTTAATTACCAGCACAAAGATTTAAAACATGAATTAAATTTTGGTTTTGATACTACATTAATATGTATCAGACATATCATTTTTTGAATATCTATTGTGGCTTGTGACGAACGAAAATTGATTGTAGGAATTTTTAAGCACCTATTATTTATCTATCGCAGTTTAAAAAAAATCTGCTGATTTATGAAATATAATAATTGATGTTTATAATTTCAAACATTATATTTCAACCAATATTGCGCGTTCCGTGACTCATTTAATAATGCTTGCTGTCTCTTTTTCTCCAATTTAAATTTAGCCAATAATCTTCGAGCGTGTCGCGAGTCGCGCCAGTAAACTTTTTGGTACCCGGAATCCCGAACATTACCGAATGATAACGAATGTGACACGACCGACTTGAGCCGAATGACGTATTCATTCATGCATTTAAAATGTGTTAAAAGCGTGGGTTCTAAACAAATAAATAAACTTTTTTTATGTTTTAATAAAATAGTAATGCTAATAAAAGTAAACTTAGTTGGTATCCTGATCTCTATTATCTTTGAAACCAAAACTTATTTGTTTCTTATTTAATAAAGAACACATCATCATCGTCATATTCGAAACCATGGCAACAGGTACTATGGGTAAAAACTGCTAGTACCGGCTAGTACTAGACCTACTCGATTCGCTGTTAGTTTTAAATTTTGCTGAATAGAAGAATAACAATAATAACTTTGAAACATAAGTACCTAGCTAGTGTTTACCAACCTACTAACGTTAGATCTGCACATTAAACTTATACAAGCATAATATAATACTATAGGTAGATATACCTACAAGGTATGAAATGAACTTTGCTAGAAAGTTATGCTAGGTACATTTTTATCACATGGGAACATATTTGTAAGTAACACGCTACCTACTTAATAAATAGTCGAAATATATAATAATCAATACAATACCTTTTAGTGTTATGACGATACGGTTTTGATACTGAGAAACGTCTATCAAAATAATACGCCCAAATCTCAGTTTGACTTAACTGCGAGACGCAAAAGTCTTGCAGGCTTAGTCTTGTTCTTGCAGGGTTCAGTCTTGGTCTTGGTCTTGCTACAATAAGTTGGTCTTGGTCTTGGTCTTGCAAAAATTCAAGAACAAGTCCAAGACTGCAAGACCAAGACCAACTTATTGAGATTAGAGAGATTTTGGGCAACACTAATTTACATCAATAACATTTAACGAAAGTAACGTGTAACGTTGCCGACCATTACTTCTAACCGCCGAGCACTAACCGCTTTATTAAAACTGCGGCATTTCCATAAAATTTAACGGCATAGCAGACATTAGGCCTCTGAACAGTCATGCATGGCTAAGTGCGGGTTCATTGCGATCAGAATGGGTTCAAACCCCATCGCCATATTTTTATTTAGGGAAACAAAAACGAATATTAAATGCTAAAATGGCTGTTCAAATTGAAATAAAATTTAACTTGTTAATTTAAGTTTCAAAACCATCCGAATATTTCAGCAGCAGATCGAAGTCTGGATTCGTGAACTGGCGAAACGTATGTACTAAGGCTACACTTCTGCTAACCCTCCAAAGCAGAACTTTTGGAAGCTGTTATATTCTGAATTATTAGTAGAATTATTATTATTATACAGTAGGGGTCAACTCTATCATCTAGCTAGGTGATCTAGTGTAACTTAACACCCTGTAAGTCAGTGATAAAATTCTAGATACAAATATTGTAGGGACATTTCCTATTTGTAGTAACCATATCACGCTTCAAAAAACTTATATACCTTGAAGCCCGTACCGACGACATAATATTTTCATAAGATATCCTACAAGAGAGATCGTCAACAGTTTTCTCATTTTCGCGCGGCTTCCGAGGATTCCGAAGACGAACATCTCAGAGTAGGAGGAAACTTGTTATGACATCCTAACGACTCTGCGCCCCTGGTAGCTCAGGATTTGAGAAAAACCTAGGCTTCCAAGTTTTGCCACACCACTACGGAAAATAACCCAAGTTTGTGTACCCTGTTAAAAACAAAGTTCGGTAGACTTTGCAGTTTATATTTTTTGTGAAACCTGGGTTTAAAAATAATATTTTATCAGAAGAACTTTACAAAGATACTGGCTGTTGTTCGCGGCTTATCCCGCCTGGTTTTTCAATTTTATTTTATGAAAACGTACTACCGGGCCAGGAAGAATCCTATGTAACCTAACCTAGGTCATGCTCTATCCAAATATGTTCAGCCGTTTAGACTTCAAAAAACAAAGTTATTTTCTTAATTATAATAATAATGTGGATGGATTTATGACTGATTTGTTTACTCTAACGAATCGTTTCCGGAACGAATACCTTAGAATAAAGGTGCGCCGTAACTACTTAAAATCTAAATAACACTTGACCCACTAGCCCTTACTTCAAAAAATAGATCCCACATTACAATAAATACATCTTTAAAGTTCGTCAAACAAAACGGAGTCTTCAAGTTATGGAGGAAACAACAGCGTTCAGTTGTTCCCATTTATTTATGGCAAGTCCTGTGAGGCACCTGTCCCGCCGCCAACGATTAGCAACAAGCAACAACAAACATTAGCAACAAGCTAGCAACTATAACCGAACAGGCGAGCAACGAGTGTCTACTTCGGATAGTTTGTCGCTGGGCTGTAAGCGAGTGTGATAGTTTAACGGATCATTCGAGCGCCCTGCTGGTATAGTACCAAGTAAAAGTCTCGATTTTTTTCTTTGATAGTTTTGGTCCATGCTATAAACTAATCGAGAGAGCACTCTCGCCAGCAGTGTAAACAGTCAGTGATCAAATTGATCTTACTCACGTGATTTTGAGGATGGATGGATGTTTGTTTGTTGCTCTTTCGTGCAAAAACCACTGAGCGGATAAGGGTGAAATTTGCTACACCTAATATTTTTAATCTGGATTACCACAAGGGAGGAAATTACTTGGAGGAACTTAGAATCAAAGAGAGGTTATCATCGACTGTACAAATGCGAATCATCAAATACTTCGGCCACATTGTTTGAAATGAACGCTCAATGGAACGACTTGTTGTCCAGGGGCAAGTAGAAGGCAATAGGTCACGCGTTGGACAGCGGACAGATAAAAGCTCCAACATAAACGTCCATAGTCCAAAGCTCCCGAAACGCTGAAGACCGAAACAAGTGGAGGCGCAACGCAAGGGCTACGTCATCCAAAGAAAATGCATCATCTTCAACCACGACCATTCTGACATGAATGCACGACTGAGGAGCCCTCCTCCTCAGTCGTGCATTCTTGTCACACAAGAGAAACTTTTTAACCCGGTAGTACGACCCCTGGGACAATAACTGCACTACACGCGGGCGAAGCCGCTGTCATAAGCTAGTCATTCATAAACAGGGTTAGTTTTTAATAACAAAAATTAAATTATTATTATTAAATTTAAAAAACCTTTTTTTTTTTAATTTAATACCTGTCCACCACTAATAAGCGAACGTGTGCATATTGCAACAGCACAATTCAGTTCAACAGCCTAGATAGGAGCAGTTAGCACACACATCAATTTGGCGGAGCACACAAGTGCATTCATTCCCACTAGGTTTATGATTCAGGAAATTTTTAGGACATTTTCAAATGAAGGCTATTATTTTATTTTATATTTTTTGACAATAATATTTAAAATGCTCTCTTGGTTTGATATCTAGATCATAATTTGAAATTTTGGCTAGTTATTGAAAACTAACCCTGTATGTATCTCTCATAGCCGATAGTCAGTTGTTTTCTCGTCGCCGGTGAGACCCGGGCCTGATGTTCAGGGATCGGACCGGGCCGGATGAAAGATGGCCGCACTTACACGGCCTGTATCAATAATGTAAAGAGTTTGCCTTTGTCTAACTCCTGGATATTGCCTACACAATCCATTTACGTCTATCGCTGTTATTTGTCAGATATAGAAACTAAATTGTGTTTGAGCTAGAGAACTTTATTGTTAGGCTTTTAGAGGTGAAGATTTGAGAGTAAATGTTTGTTAATAGCTTACTCTTGGTACTAAACTGTTTATATTGAAGAATGTTCGTGTCTTTGTACCTTTAAAGGGTATGATGAGTGTTTTTTTTTTATATTTTGATCGATTTTCTTTGTTTTGATTGAAAGTGGTCTCAAACTCATAAGGGTAAATTTAACGTTAAATAAGTTTAAATGGCAAAATCAAGTAAAACCAGTGTCCAAGCGTGACCGTGGACGTAGATGTGCGAGATTTAGTATCAAAAATGTAGTCCCGAGAAGTTATGCATAAGCGAGGAACTTAACTCCCCAAAGAAATGTACACGCTTCAAAAGTTTCCACAAAGCTCCGGCGGAAGGTTTCCACTTTGTGCACCTCAGTAACTTATCACGAGTTTAATGCTATAGGAACATTCTGGACTCTTAGCTACCTAGGTATTCCGACCCAGAACGTAAGAGCGCTTTATTCCAGATTTCAATTTGGGCGATACTTTTCCATACACATTCCATTCGACCATCGATTTTTGCTCCGTACGTGTTCAGTTAATAAGTTTAGACGCCTTGGGCTTGTACGCGGGTTGAATCCCGAGTATACACAAATTTGCCATCACCGCAACACATTCAAAAACTTGCCTTATTTCTTTACAGTTACAGTTGGTTGAAGTGAAAAGTTACCGTGGTACGCGAGTTGCACATCGTGGGCAGACGTGCCGAGTCGCCGACGAGTGCCGATATATTAGCGTGTCAGGTCGGAGTCAGGATGTGTTATAAACTAGCAGATTGATGGAGAGTCCACGAATCACGACCTGTCACGATCGTGCACGGGGTATTTAAATACTTTTTGACTGCTTCTATTGCTTTCGTCAGGTGATTTGTTGGGAAACGAAGTACCGACCCGAACCCTTTTAAGCGGCTTATATTATTTTATGTTTGTTGGTGGAAGGGTTTCCCTAAAATGCCCAAGAATTTCATTTGTTGTTTTCTCAGAAACCAAATCATGGAAATGTTTATTGCTAAGCTTCTTGTTTAGAAAAATATGGATACAGAAGGAATTGGCAAGAGTCGACACATCCTATAAAAAAGTTAGTGGTCTTTAAGCACGTATTCAAACCTCGATAGTATCATTCGATTCAATACTCTCTCCACTCTGATAATATAAAAATAAAGTGCAATGATAATAAAGCCGGCATTACAATGGCTGCCAGCTAATCGGGGAGTTTCCGAACACCGCAAATTTCCACCAGTTCTATCACATCCTGTCGTAGGATTTGTAACCTTATTCGAAAGGTAAGAAGAGTGATAGTAGAGTGTGGAAAGCATGGCGTGCTGCCAAATTTTGTCGATTGATGGCAGTGGGTAACTCGCGTGGTACCGACAGGACTGAACTCTGCATGGAGGATTCAAGCAGTTTTAACCTAAATATGAAACTGATCAATTCGGGTGTCATAAATAGTAAATACTCTTTGTGGAACGGACATTATGAACACTATGCCTTCCTTTCAATCCAGTGAGATTGCGCAGTTTCGTTGTAATAACAGGCACGTTACACATAACAACTTTGAAGTTAGCGAGTATACGAATCCGTAAAGGCTGAGACGTTGTAAAACTTTACAAACAATATATCAGGAGGAATGAAGATCCTGCTATGGCTTGATTGGCAAATTAAAAAGAGCTCAGTTTGCCAAAGCAAAGCTACGCTTTATGCTCAAACAGTATCGTATGTACATATGGAGTAGCATGTACTCCATGTGTACATGGAGTACATGCCCGAGCACACAAGCTTTAGTGTTCTTGCTTGCATTTCATATACTACTAATTTTTCTTACCCTTAGCCACGGTAACTGGGATATTGGAGGTTTGATTTAAATGGATGAATAGCAGTGAATAGTATGCAGTCAGGGCCCACAGATTTATAAAGAGAAAGATGGGAACGACAGCCAGTAGGACGTTAATGTTGTTGATGGTTGTAGGACAGTCCGAACTGTGTCTACTCGTATGGATGAGGAGATACCCAGAACCAATACTCGTTGACTTATTTTAGGCCGATTCAATTTAGATTGTCATCAACATGCTAAGAAAATATCCGGAACAAACCATGCCACTGTTAGAAAGTAAATCAAACCTTTTCATAATATTGTTAACCATCGATTGTGAAGTTCCTTTAGGTCAAACGATGAATGGTTTTTTCCAAGCATTTCCGGACGCTTCATATATATCTAAAGGTTCTGGTAAACGACGCCCTGGTAGAAACATGGGATGGTGGGACGACTGACAGCAACCCCAGCTACAATGTGATTATTGTTCTATTTGGAAAGGCGTAAGGGAAAAGGAATTGGCGAGTGTGCGGTGCAATGAATCGGGTAAGATGGGGTTCAATATCTAACGACTTTTGTTTTTGTTGCTTCAACTTTTTTATCTTGATTTTTTATTACCGGTTCGGTTTCTGAATTAAGTAGTAGCAATACTGGCAGTTTAGGACTTACTTACATAATTATATTATTCATTCAATTGTAGGAAATACCTTAATTAGAGATTAAGAAGTTCTTTAATCAAATACACAAATCTAAAACTAGGCAGAAGCCATTCTTGTGGGAAAGAAACATTTAAAGCAGAAGATCTAAGAATTGAGCCTTCAATTATTGTTTCATTATTTTGTCTTTTTGGTACAGAAGATGAGGCACCGGAGACCTCTGAAATTCACATAGACCTTGCGCATTTTGTCTCTATAGAAAACAAATAGGCAATAAAATGAATATCGGCCGAAAAAAACTGTGACACAAAAATCGTAGATAGAAAAACTTAAGGTATTAAACACTGCTGCATCTTCCAACTTAGCCCACAAAAAAGGAGTCTCGCGACAAAAACACGTAAAATGTGGGGCACCAGGTGTCGCCTCCGTCGAGTTTAATGTGCGGACGTAACGTCCTGCTGTCCTCACACCTTCTAATGACCCGAGCTCCTCAGCACATCATCTGTTACACAGTTTAGGGAAACATAAGGAAGAATGTAGGTTTATAGGAAGAATGAGAGTTCAAGTAACGATAAGAAACCCCAAGTTGGCAAGCTATACAGGTGGAAAAAGACTTACTTATTGTTTAAAAGACATGGAAATGAATCCTCGAAATTGCAAGTAATAATCTTCGTAGCTTGTCCTTTAGCTCAAAGGTATTTGTTGATAATATCTTATTCATAATACGCTGCATGTAAAAAGATCCGCTCTAGGGTCCGAACAAAAAGCCTGTCCCTTCCTACCCGGCTTCCCCTGCAGATGACGCCTCTAAGCGAGTGTGTCATTTCCTCCTCGTCATTACACTCCAACCTGATGATACTTTACGATATCGAAAACGCAGCAATCACACGAAAACGAAATCCTGAAAATTCAATGTATTGTGAAAATGTTAAACTTACATTCTCATATTTTTCTATGAAAGGGTAAACGAGCCCATTATGTCCACACCCCCCATAAGAAGTTCCAACATTACAAAAGACTTTTTTTGACAATAACCATATACGTGGAAGAAATAGGCGGAAGTTGAGCGTCGCGACGCTAAACAGAAAATATTTTATCTGTAGGAGGAGGCGCGGACGCGGCCGGCGGGCTAGCGGGGCGCAGCGCACTCCGCCTCATTAAATACGCCTCTATGACCTACCAGCGATGTGTAGTACGTGTCGCTATACCCACAACTACGTCCATCGCTGCATGTATGCGACAACAGCAGATGTTTGCCCCAAAAAGCTGGCAATGGTGCGTAAAGTGAACCTACAGACGTTTGCCGGCCGCGATGTCGCTTAGATCCGCTGCAAGCGACACGACGCCGACGCTGAATCGACGCGTCGCAAATGCCAGCCATGCGGAAAACTGAAAGCAGTAAATATTTCCCGGAACTCAACTATCGCGGTAAATAAAAAATCTCTGTTATTATCACAAGAGTTTACCCCCGATACTTTCAAGGGTTCGTATCGATTGGAAAAGGGAGACCTTTCTGGTTGCTTTTCATAAAATAAGTCTAGGATTTAGAACGAAAATGTGGATTGGGGCCAAGAAATAAAGCGGAGATAATGTAATATGAAATCAGTCATGATAAAACATGTTACGGCCGAGATACATCATGATACTTATCTAATAAACCATATGGTTGAGTGTTGTGTGTTGTGGACTTGTGGTACTAGACACGCTGCTCGTGACTGAATCCATTCATTGAGATTTGTAAGAGAGATATCTTACAAATATATTTTGTTATTGGTTCAATTACAAGCGTAGTTATGAGTACGATTATTTCAAATAAATGGCTGTTATTTACCAATTTTAGCTAAAGTTACACTAGTAAATTTAGCCAAAATTGGTAATAAGGTACTCAACACTCAACTATAATTACTAAATTGTATATACTAATAGTTGAGTGTTAGTAACATTAGTGCTCTCTGCTAATCTGAAATGTCTATAGTAAAAAGGTATTGAACGGATCCATTAGCGACCCAGACAACATAAAAGTGGTTTCAATGGCAACTGAAGTAACCTAAATGAAGTATGACAGCTATAAAACTCATACACATACTCTCGCATTTTCCCATGCTAAACTCCATTTAAAATAATAGGGATGCGTTATCAGATGTCAGTGGTTGGGAATGCCGGGAACCTATTGTAATCCCGGTGCGCCGGGATCTGTGTCACATGTCATGTCATATTTTATACGTAGGCTCTAGGTGTAATATTTTTACCTACATGATTTGTTTATTTTAGCATAAATTACATCTATTGTTGTATCAGAAAATTCAATTTGATTTAGGTACCTCTAAAACTTAAGGTCCGTTAACCTACATCTAAATTCAAGGTACTTTGTTCGCACAGATTAAGATTCTTTACCGCCTCTAACATGCTAATTATGATGAAACAAAATTTATTTTAAATTAGTTTTGAGTAGGTGTTGCAATTATTTATTTTCTATTTTAATAGCCAACCGAAATCCGCTTAATAATTAACGTGAAAAAAATACGCGAAGCCATCTCAGTTCATTAAATGTTAATTACTGACACAGCCATGTAATATTTCATCTCTCGTGTAGAGGCTGTTAAAAAACTAAGGAGCTCGTGTAATTTCGGCGGATCCCGTAATTAAGTGGAATCCCGCATAATCCCGGGTAATTCTAATATAACACCGGGAATTCCCACCACTCGGTGTATAATGCGCGCGGAACTTTTTTATTAATGAATTCTATTTTTTGACGAGAATTTAATTAATTAGAGGATGCCCGGGAGAAGTGAATAGCTCCCGGGAAAAAACCGTGTGACGTTTTTTTTTAGATATTATTGAAAAAGCAATTTGTGCGGACGCTATCTCGCCATGAGAATTTACAGGTGTGGTTTGGCCCCGTTTCTAGTTTGTGTCAAACGTAGAATAAAAGTTGAGTTTCAAAAGTTTGCCGAGTTTAGTTTCGAAAGAGATACGCTTTACATGTAAATAGACGGATTACGATGTTAGACCATGACAAAGTGTGCAAACTGCTTTAAACGTTTTTTGCTGAAAAATGTGAACATAATGTCAAGATTAGCTGCGGTAGCTTTAAAAGTATTTTATAATATTATTCCATCGCCATTCCATTGCTACGGTATCAACCAATCCTTGCTTTTATTTTTTCTTTGCAAGTTGGAAATGTTGCACCGCCTCAAATTATAAGTTTAAACAACGTAAACACGTTTAAATTTATCAATTCCACGTTTGCCCAGGCTCCTCTAATTTTTAAAGATTAGACTTCATTAAAACGTGTCTCGCGTTACTCTCCATTCGCGAATTTAGTTGGTTATTAATTTTGGAATTATTAATCTTATAAGAATTTTACTTTTAGGGGTCCAAAATTACACGTCTCGGAATTTCCACTGAGGTTTTTTATAAACACTTTACAATATGAACAGAACTCAAAAATAATGAAAATATAAGTAGCGGAATATATAAAACAATCAAATTCTTATCACAAAATAATTGGTCACGGCAGCCGAGTCTAATTGCTTTTTAATTCCTGATTAACTTGTTTCACTCAGTTATTCTTTGTAACGAACTCAGTTATAAAGCCATCGACACGCTCTACCCCGCCATGTAAATATTATTCACACTTCCGCCATTTTATTCGGCGTGTCGCGTGACAAACTATGTTCGTGGCAGGCGCGGGCGCGGGCGCGCGGCCGTGCTCAAAGTCTTGTCACGCCGAGGTCCACCGCACCAACATCGTTTGTGGGCGGCTTTATTAAAATGTTAGTAAAAGCTAACGGTGATACGCTGTGTTCCGTTCCGGATGGGTTTAGGAAATTGACACACTTTCCCAAATATTACGTGAAAATTGGTCGAGCTGCGGTCTTGTTCCTCTTGTACTAAGCTGGATGGGCTTGGCATGTTTGTAAAGAGATCGTTTCTATGTGGAAATAATATTACTGTAAACATGATAAGTGTTGTAATAAAAATATTGTTGTAAAGTCATTTACCATGATCAGCCTTTATGTTCCCATAATTGGGACACGTGTCCCGTCCCTGTGAGAAGAAATGGGCCGTAATCCTCCACCCGGCCCTGTGCGGCTTGGCAGATGCCACCTATCTTCGACTTTTTTTGGTTCTAGGACATGCCGGTTTCCTCAACATGTTTTTCTTCACCGTTAACTTAATTATTATTGCAGTATTTTAGTAAGTTTTAATGCAACTAATTCTCTTGACACAAAAATGTCGACCTATTTTCAATAGATTCAAACAACCATACATTTCATGTTGAAAATTTTATACAGAATTGGTGTCAATTCAAGAATTTAACAAAAGTCGCGTCACAATTCATTTTGAATAAATGTATCCACTTCACATTTATTGGAAGTGGTTCGGAGAGCTGTAGACGTCGGCTATACGACTTCGACCCGGTTTAATATTGTATAAAGGGTGTTATAAACTTCTTAACGAAGCCGAAAGGCACTTGTTTTCCCTGTCATTGCGATCATTTTTTTGTTGTACACCATACCTAGGAAACTTCTAGTTACGGAGATATTGGGGGTCAAAGTTCCAAATTTTTGACGAGTTTTTTTAAATACAGGTTTTTAATGTAAGATTTTGAAAGACTTTAAACACCTCCACGACCCTCGTACTATTCAATCCATCCATCAGGACAATGTGTTGAGTACGTTACATAGTTCTACAATAAAACATGATTTTTCACCCCAAAAAACAATCGTTTTCCAGCAATAATAATTTATGCGTAGAGTTACTTAGTTTGATGTACAGAATGCTTGGTTGGCGGCTTTGTTACACCCTGTAGATATGTTAAGACAGCTGTAGGTTTAGAATCCACTCATGCGCGACGATCACTAATTGAACTTAGGTTTAAATTGTCTCTACTCATGAGTTGACCCAGAAAATATCATGAATTGCTATTTTATTTTGTTCATATGCTTAGACTACACCCACCACAACATAACGTACTTAAGCTCAGATTAAATTAACAAATCAACTTTTGTTGTAACGAGTACTACAAATGTACCCTGACTTCACGCTGGCACTAACTTGTAATGCCACCTAAATACACAGTCACATGACCTAAACCGCGGACAAAGCTAGTCTTTACTAACTTTTTATTTACTTAACAAAATAGCCAAACATTCATAGAACGGATTTTCTAAAAAAGCAAATAAAATTTAAAAGTCTTTCTACATATTTGCTAAGACTGCCATAAAATCATTTTAGTAGCACTAATTACTGTTTACGACGTAGACAGAGTGGCTGGTTAAACTACGGACATAAGGTACTCATATAAGTACATAACCAGGTTATAATCATCACCTACCTTTTCCCAAGTATGTTGGGGTCGGCTTCTAGTCTTATAAGGTGCAGCTGAATACCAGTATTTTACATGGAGGGATTGCCTATCTGACCTCACGATGCAAAAAACACTATTTGTTTACTGTCTATATATCTCTATTTATCTGACGTTCATAGTAAACTCAGAAGTCAGCACTTTCAACATCATATAAACGTATATAACGCTGCGAAATAAACAGCGTCAGTTATTTATTATAGTCTCTTATTTACGAATACGATACGTTATTTACTTTTTTCGTGTCGACAGTTTTTGTTGCTGATATCTCTAACATGGAAGCAACTGTTCCTGGTACGTATATTGTAGGTATGAATATTCTTTGAGAAAATATAATCTGTGTTTGGTATGGTACGCCAAAAGACAAAATATTTCTAGGTTATGTTTAACTTAGCAGTATGGTCCTACGCTCAATTTAGTGTATACTTCACTCGAATATGCAAAATGTGGTCATTTTGTTGTGTCCCACGGCTGGGCAAAGGCCTCCTCTTTCTCCTAAAAATTTCTAAACTTACTATTTGAACTCACGGAACTTCTAACTCTACAGAATTCTAATGTAAATATATTTTAAAGAGTTGTTTGCCACACTGGTATGACCTATTTTCATAATGCTTATGAAAAGGGCTTCCAATTCAAAACATTTAATTAAATACCGAGTACCAAAACGACCCTCAACTATCGCTCCTATTTTACTTTAACACCGAAACCAGCAAAAAATAAACAAAGTCGTTATTGCTAGCCTCTAAAATGTAAATAAGCTTACAGTTTTAATTTAAAATTCTCATTGTAGCCCGAGCAAAAAGTGGTCCATTTGGCGCTAACACTGAATAACTGAATAACCGTATAACCAGTGGAAAAACCGCAAACTGCTTCAATTGGACGTAACGCGGACGAAAACTTGCAAAGGCGAGTATTAAAACAATCGACGCGGTATGAATTGAGTGGAATTAATTAAACGGTGGCCACAGAACAGGCGGGCACAGAAGGTATGCTTTTAAAACCGCACACTTAGAGAAGGCATAGAACATCGCGCGCGGAGGCGCTACGCAGGGGGGAAACTCCGCTGCTGCGGCAAATTGTCGCTCAGCGGACAGACTTCCGGCGGATCTCATGGCGACATGGAGAGAGCGACTGTCGCAACCCCGTGCAGGGCACGCCACGATAGTGGCGATAAGTCCCCTCTTCGAGGAGTGGCTCGGCCACGGCGTCCTCACCTTCTGCCTGACGCAGGTCCTCACCGGACACGGTTGTTTCGGGAGGTTCTTGCACCGAATCGGGCAGGAGGAAACGCCCTGGTGTTTCCACTGCGGGCGTCGACCTGAGGACACGGTGGAGCACACGGTGCAGGTGTGCCCCGCGTGGGTGGAGTATCACCGCCGTGTCCTCGTAGCGGCCATCGGCGGCGGCGACCTCTCGAGTCCGACCCTGTTTCAATCCAAATGGTCCGGAGCGAGACGGAATGGGATCCCGTCACCTCCTTCTGCTAAGCAGTAATGCTAGAGAAGAAGGTGGCGGAACGTGAGAGGGAGAGAACCTCACATACCGGCCGCCGCGGGAGACGATGAGAGCTATGGACTAGCTCTCCGGCCTTCCGTCTCATGACGACAGGCCGTGTCGATGGCGTATTCGTGTGCCACGCACGCCTTAAAGAGAGTCAGCAAAAAGGAAGGGGTCCGCAAGGGCCGATGCCTGCCGGGGTTGCGGGACTGTTCGAAAGAGATACCGTGGCCCCGGAACATAAAGGGCGATGAAGGAACATAGATGGGTTTTAGTCAGTAAAAATCTGACACTCCCTCCTGTTCCGCCCAGAGCGGGAGGAGTCATTTTATGATTTCCTATCCGAAAAAAAAGGCATAGAAAATCAACTTTGGTTCTGGCAAAACCCAAATAAACCCTCACGCGGTCTTGTTAGTGGGTTTTGTGTGGCACCCAAAATACAAACATAGGTACTAAGCAGCTAGTAAAACAACAAATTTTCCCAAAGAACTCTAAATCACCTCTTCATGATGATAATCACAAGCATTCT
The DNA here is from genome assembly GCA_941918905.2 of Xestia sexstrigata. Taxonomy (NCBI): domain Eukaryota; kingdom Metazoa; phylum Arthropoda; class Insecta; order Lepidoptera; family Noctuidae; genus Xestia; species Xestia sexstrigata. The sequence goes on from OW799204.2 coordinate 879,107, forward strand.
TTGTCACTGTGATCACCCTTTTATCCATAATTATTATCTAAAATGAAGGTTTGGTGCAGCGAGTCCTCTTATTGTTTCTATTCACCGTCTCATTGCTCGATATTGGTCGATATTGCTAGAAACGGGGTGGCCCCCGTTTCTAGCAATATCGACCCCTGCTCTAATAAAGGTCCACATTCGTACACAAAATTCTCTGCAATCTTGATAACCGATAAATTACACATTTTGTGTTACAAATAAACCTTTTGCTTGTCCATAGTTTGTGGCAGAGGCACGACAGGGCTCGGTAGGGATGGTGCGACCGTTGGCCCCGGGCCAGACTGTCACTGTGCGGGTGTGGGTTTGGCACCCGGGCAACCAACTGAACGGTTTTGAAATTCTCGGTTATTGATGTTTGAAAAAGATTCTACAGATATACAGGGTGTTAAAACAACATTCCCAGAGAAACTCATATATATCCAAATCGTGAAAAAAAAATTCTAGGTAAATAACTAGTTGATTGACTGTTTCGATGCATGTATGAAAGCATTTTTTTTTCACGAATCTGATATTTGTGTCTATAAGGGTTACATGTAAGATAACAATAAGTAAATATTTATATTGTTGCTATTTATAAAATGGTGGTTTATTTAATATATATCATTCGAAGGTTTATTTTAACAGAAGCCGTACAAAGACTTGTTTAGTCTTCACTTATTAGGATCGTGATTTAAACTAGAGAGAGTTTTCAAGAATCTTGGCTATTAATACTAACCTAGATTTCAGCTGCATAGAAAATCCTATCATAGAAATAAAAACCTTTTGGTATCTAATAAGCACATGAGTCTACTTTAAAGCTCTGGCATTTTCCCAAAGTCTTAAGACAAAAATCTTCAGTGACAATTGGCAGAAGCCGAGGGTTGTTGCAGCATCACGTTACAGTATCGGTTGCAGCAACAAACACGGCGCTGATGTTAAATTCATGTTGCGATCTGTTTGGACACGTTCACTTCGTTGCACACTGAAATAGGTACTCGTAAAAGCGAAGAAATTGTAGATGACAGAGATTAAGACTTGAAAAATATCAAGTTACCTAAATAGCTTATGGGATGTAAAAAATCATCTTTGTAGGTCGTCAGCTCAATCACTTAGCCTTTACGAGTCTCTTTAGAAACCTAGTTGTATCACAACAATATTATGTTGAAGAGTTTTAGAAATACGAAACGGTTCGTGTTCGATTGCCACTTGTCTATGGCCCGGGTAGTTGCTCATAGCAACGATCTGAAACGTGTCGTCTGTTACACGTGGCTCGATATTAATATTATATAATTTTATCTTTTTGTAAAGCCTGCCAATGATATTTATCTTTTGATTTTATTAGTTACATAGACTGCTAATAGTTTGTAATTAATTGCCTTTTAAAGTAATGTTATTCTTATCTTAGAAGCAAAAATGTTCAAAGTTCCAAGATGTTTTTTAACTTCCAGCACGTGGACGTTAAAATGACACACTGACCTTAAGTTGCGCGGGATTGTTCTGTTCCCAAAGCTCGGTTTTCTTAAGCTTCTCCTCTGCCACTCATAGCTGGGTGATTGTCCCTATCTAAATCATGTATCACATCAAAACTCACACACTCAAACACAAATCAATCAAATAGTTATCTCCACGACTATTTCTTAAAGTGGGTCAACCACGACACGATCTACTCTACCTTCAGACCACGGGTTTGTGTTGCTTTCAAGTTGCTGACAGTTAAACCCGGTTGCGTCCCGGTTGCTTGGTCGTCTCCACAACCGGACGTAATATGCCCAAGATGCAGTGTGATGCCTGACATCTGTCACCCACGAGGTGTTATATTATTTCCGTATGTTATGATGTTCCATCCTGTTAAGAGAGAATCTATGAGAGAATTATTTAAGTATCATTTAATACTATGTAGTATTATTTCAGATCTTTGATATAAAGAAGATTTCCTAAATTAGGTGTTATGCTACTTTGAAGCTGTCAATTTTAATTTACGTAAAATCCTTTTAGTGTAGTAAACTTCCACTACAAAATTTACGAAGTAAGAGCAATCTTCAGTAAGAATACGCTGTCATCAAACCATTCTGTACATCAAACTAAAAAACGTTACGAAAAAAATATTGCTGGGGAACGACTTTTTTTTTGCGGTGAAAAATCACGGTTATTGGTAGGACTCGAACTCAAAACACGGTGTTTATGGATGCATTGAATAGTTCAGAGGATGTATAAATAATTAAATCTTGTATTATTTTTAAACTTTTTTACATCCAATGTCTCCGTAACTAGAAGGTATAGTCTAGAACAAAACAAAATCCCTGTTATCCCTGTTGTCATTGGTTTAAAAAGAAGTCGATGTAATAACATGGTCTTTTTGCCTTTTTTCTATGGGTTGGAAACTGGTCTCGATTTGGCTATTTAACAGTACTTATTTAACGGCCAGCATAAACAAAACTTTTAGAAGTTGGAGTTAATCCCCTGCAGCAGTCTGTTCTAAATTACTCTAGATATAAAACAAAACAAAGTTATACAACTCGCTTTTCTGCTTCAAAAGATTTAAAAGGGGGTTTAAAGTTAAAAGAAAGATTTTCTTTACACTTTTGCAAGGAATTTACCGAACAATTTTCAAATTAAAAATATGTTTTTAATTATCAAATAAAACTTTTAGAATTATAATCCAAAGGGTAAATTTTACCAATGAATAGATCAGCACCACGATCAGCACAATTAAACGGCGTTCAATGGCCGACAATGGTGTCGATTCTGTTGTGCACTACTAAACTTAATTTAGACTATTGCTATCTTTTACTAAAAGGCAGTGCAAGAAAAGGACGGCTATAGCTAAGTTAGAGATGTCAAACTAGTTTATGCCTTGCGCTTCACCGTGTTTTTAGTCGACATGTTTTTACGTGCACCCTTCATTTGTATAGATATAATATATCCAACTAAGTTTGACAGCTCTAAATTACGTCTGTCTCTTTCTCGTTTTATTAGAGAGAAAAAGATAGCTATAGCCTAAATTAAGTTTAATTTGTGCACAACAGAATCGACACCAATGTCATGTATGTCATTGTTGGTATCAAAATAAAATGTATTTTTTTGAAGAAAATGTGATCACTCTATTAGACACTGACAGCTCTTGAACGCCGTTCAGATATTGTGTGCTGATCGAGTTCAGTTTCATTGGTCCCTTGTAAGTTGGATGTTTTTTTTATTAGGTTTGATCTGTGGTTTGACTGCACCAAATATTGCAGTTTAAATAGCGTTTCTGTTCTATCTCTTTTCTCCTTACAATGCTTTCGTGAAATACAGCAAATTAGGGGAGCTTCATTTGCGTTTCAATTGTGATTGTGGAAGGAGTAGTGCATTTAATTTGCATGTAGTGGTTCAGAATATACTACGTAGTTGCACGGGTAGTCTTGAAAATACAAGTTTGGAGGACGTGGTAGTGCACACAGATTCCAGAAAGTGGCGTGAGATGATTCGGCTACACCATGCGAGTGCGACGATGGAAGGAAGACACAATATGCCATTGATTGAATAATTATAACATTTACCCGTTTTCAGTCATACATTCATAATACAGCAAAACACTAAGCACATTTATAATTTGTTATAATTCATGTGTACGGGTTTAAAAATAGAAGGTGTTGCAGATTTTTTATTTAATTAATATATTTATTTGATAACGGACGAAAACAATGCTGAATCTAGGGACACTACGACACAATTTTATGTCATAGAGTTGCTACACCGTGTAAACTCATGGTTCAAATACTAGACTGTCCTTCTCGCAAGATTAGATCGCAGCAGTAGTTTCTCTTGACCTACATAGTTATGGCATAGAAGCACAAATTTCTAATAAAATTATAACGAGACGAGCAATTTCGATGCAATATTCAGCTTAACTGAACGCAACATAAGGTGTTAGAGATGCCATTGTTGAGCCGTTGTTGCGCTGGTGTTGAGCTCGACTTGAGACACGACTCTAAGGTGTCTAACTAGGACAGTGTTGTTATACTAAAGTTGAATAATTTGTAGTATCTTGAGTCTAAGTAGCATGTGGCTACTGATCTTTTGTTCAAAGAGGAGTTGAATAAACAAAGATTTTTGACATGGCAACAGGCATAATATTTATTAAAACAACTTGAAATAGTTATTTTTATTCAAACCCCGTAGTGTCAACATATTTTAATTCCCAATCTTCCGAGAACAAGGCTCAACAAAACTTTATCTCAGTATTTTGGCTTAAATAAACATCAACTTTAATAGGATCATCGGTTTTGTGAAAACCCTTAACAATTCTAGCTTCGGAGTACTTTAATGTTTTATGTTCAATAGATGATATACATCTATTGATCATAAAACATTAAAGTACTTATTAAGTACCTACTGGCATCCGATTAATATTAAATGTTTCAATTTTGACAGTACACAACATAAGTACCAAACACGCTTGTTAATTAATCAACAATTTATCTACATTTAATTATAAACTTGTGGTAACTACAACCCTAATTTCGTTGTCAGCCATTTGTAATTACGTTGAGAGCAGTACATTTATGTTGAATACTGTGATAATGCGTCGCAGATAACGCTATCACTGCATAGCGAATATGATAACGGCAATAATATAAATATTGTTATATAATTAGCTGCTCACAAAATTATCTCGTTTTGAAAATATTGTTCATTTGACTAAGAATCTCGACAGGATCAGACATGGTGAAAGTTGCAGTAGTTACCGGCTCCAACAAGGGGATCGGCTTCGGGATAGTTAAAGGACTGCTGAAGAGGTTCGATGGAGTCGTCTACCTGACTTCAAGAGACGAAGGCAGAGGGCAAGCCGCCGTCGCCAAACTGAAGGAGCTCGGCCTGAAACCGGAGTACCACCAGCTCGACGTGACGGACAGGGACAGTGTGCTGCGGTTCAGAGACCACATCAAGGAGAAGCACGGAGGTATCGACATACTTGTCAACAACGCCGGGCGTGGTAGCAGTGATGATTTCTTCCCGCCTTACGAAGTGTGCAAAACTATTATCGACATCAACTATTTCAGCCTATTGACGATCCAAGAACTATTATTCCCATTGGTGAGGGACAATGGACGTATACTTAACATGTCAAGTGCCTGCGGACATTTGTCGAACATTCGAAATATGCACTGGATACAGTGGCTGTCGCAGAAAGATTTGACTTTGGAAAATATTAATGACTTCGTGAACTGGTATTTGGATGGCGTAAAGAACGGAACTTTCAACTTCGATGATATCGCTGATAATGGAGCAGCAGCTGCATACAGAGTATCGAAGGTAGCTCTAAGTGCCATCACCACGGTACAGCAAAAGAAACTTGAAGCCAGGAACATCTCAGTGAACTCTATGCATCCGGGAATAGTCCGGACAGATATGATGCTTGGTTTAGGTTTCTTTGACATAGACCAGGCAGCTGAAACTCCTATATATCTAGTACTCGATGCTCCTGACAGCCTCAAAGGAACCTTCATGTGGTACGACAGACGAGTCCTCGACTGGTTCGACTACAAAGCTGATTATTACTTCAAGATCGACTATTTTAAAACGGGTAAGGAGTAATGTGAACAAAATTAAATGAGACCGATAATCAACTTTGATGTTTTTGTTTATATAATAAACTTGCTTTAGTCCGCGGCTTCGTTTTCGTTTTAGTAGAAATACCTATAGCCCCTAGTCGGAATCGGATCAGTAGTTTCAAAGATAACCATTACGTCTAAACGCACAAACATTATATTGGTATAGATTATTACTCGTCAATATCCTCATTTATACTGTTGTACATTCACTGACAGATATAATTATTGTCAATCAACACTTCGGAAAAGAGTCGCTTTTATCACGGTTTACGAGAAAATTTGTGTACTGAAGAAGAACGCGCAACATTGTAATAGTCGAAAATGTGAGCACCAAAATGGTTTTGTAACATGTTTTGGTGGATCTTAGACTTGTGCAAATAGCTAAGTTTGCTTTATTTAAATGTTGGACCTTTTTTTTATATTTTTTCTTTTCGCATGGGAAATCATCAAATGACTTCTCCTCTCCCGCTCTGGGCGGAGCTGGAGGGAGTGTCAGACTTTTACTGACTAAAACCCATCTATGTTCCTTCATCGCCCTTTGTGTTCCGGGGCCACGGTATCTCTTTCAAACAGTCCAGCAACCCCGGCAGGCATCGGTCCTTGCGGACCCCTTCCTTTTTGCTGACTCTCTTTGAGGCGCGTGTGGAACACGAACGCGCCGTCGACACGTCCTGTCGTCATGAGACGGACGGAAGGCGAGCTAGCCCATAGCCCACCGTCCACAGGCCCGCGCCTACGGTGGCCGGGGGCCGTAAATGTTGGACCTGAGGGAGTAACTAAGTAGTTTCGACTTACAAACAGTTATATACTTAACATAAATGTGTTTAAGTTAGTCTTAAAAGCACCGAACTGTGATCATCATCTGTAAGGAAAAACTATAATGCCAGTACATTTTTTAAGTAAACATAGAATCATAATAACATTATTATCACCTTTATGAGGTCAAACGATATCGAAAAAAATTGACCTAGAGCATTACATAATTCTCAGGCTCATACTGTAATTTTGTTTTGACACTGAATAGTACCTCCAATAAGTAGGTTGCTACTTCAACCAGACAAATAGTATATCACCAGAATGGTCCAAATCAAGTTAGTGTGCTGTTCTCAATCAGATAATAATGCCTCTTCTCAAGGTTCCCTCGTGCTCGTACTCCTGCACCACATAAATCAAGCCAGCATTAACACAATATATTATACAGGTGTGGCAACTAAACTAAATTAAATTATCAACAAAATGTACCATTACCTCGACATTCATTATCGACACGATAAGATAGGTCTTTGATAAGTCCGATATTACGTAAAGGTGAAAAAACACTCACGCTTAAGTAGAATGTGTGTTGTTTTTTTCATTTTGTTATTCTGTTACTTTTTAAAATTGAAAGTAGAAGTTTTCGTTTGTTTGCTTTTCTTTTGTCGTAAAACAAATTAATGTTGTTGGTTTATTGGTTGGCTGCAATACAGTTACAGATATCCAGGAGTCGGAGAATTCCACATATTACATAAGTAGTTCAAGGTTTTATGTCATTAAATATTTTTGTTTAAACGCCACATTGATACTACTGTCTTATATGACAAAAATATTATTTAACTAAATGTAACTAAATCTGTCGATATGAGAAATGTATGTTGGGAAAAGTTGGTACAGTCAGTACATGTTGTACCGGTCAATGGTTTTATACTAATTAGCAAACACCTGACTGGAATCTCGTGAAGAAACTCATTACTTTGGTCAAGAATCTTTCTTATTTATTTAAATTTAATGTACAAGAGTGCTGCATAGGCGGACTTAATGCCACAAGGCGTTCTCTACCAGTCAACCTTTAGGTCAAATAGGATAGCATTGTAATACAGTATAATAAAATTAGATAAGAAATTTACCATTTTGTAAGCATAAATTAAAACACGTAAATGGGTACCTGCGTACTAATACGTATAAAGTATATATAATTATGCATTTAAAATGGCTTAATGGGACCAAAGTTGTTTTAGTACTAAATGGGAGAAAATGTTTAAATCTATAGAGGGGCCGCAGTGAGTAAGTGACTTTCTGGCAAACCTGAGCTACCTGCTTATTCAAACTGAAAGTGTCGTCAATGTCCCACAGGCCCGAGTCCTTTACGTGTGGTGAGAGAGATATAACAGAGTTGTCGAACATAAGCGGCACTAGCCGGCTAGCGTCCAAATTTCTCAAGTAGTACCAATAAGGATGGCCAGGCATTTCCGATTTATACAAAGGTACCGCTACTGTAGATAGAAGCCGGTATATAACATTGACAATACGGTATAATACAACTGTGTCCTAACGAAAATTCAAAACATTAAAATCCCACCCGAGCAAAACCGGAGCTGGTTGCTAGTTTTATAATACCGCATTAATGTGTCGCCGATAAACGTTATCTTGGTTGACCGTTCATTGGATATAATAGGTAATGATGATAATTTTTATATTATCTGTCTCACAAACAAATACGATATCTAATGTGACACCTTATATCCGAGAACTTGCTGTCATTCCACAAACAGTATCGGCACAGTGCAGACATGGTGAAAGTTGCAGTAGTTACCGGCTCCAACAAGGGGATCGGCTTTGGGATAGTTAAAGGACTGCTGAAGAGGTTCGATGGAGTCGTCTACCTGACTTCAAGAGACGAAGGCAGAGGGCAAGCCGCCGTCGCCAAACTGAACGAGCTCGGCCTGAAGCCGGAGTACCACCAGCTCGACGTGACGGACAGGGACAGTGTGCTGCGGTTCAGAGACCACATTAAGGAGAAGCACGGAGGTATCGACATACTTGTCAACAACGCAGCGGTCGCCAACAGTGTGGAACTTTACAACCCCTATGACGTGTGCAAAACTGTCGTCGACATAAACTACTTCAGCATACTGACAATCCAAGAACTGTTATTCCCATTAGTGAGAGACAATGGACGCATTCTCAATATATCTAGCGACTGTGGACATTTGTCGAACGTACGAAATATATACTGGGTAAAGAGACTGTCCAAGAAGGATTTAAAGGTGGACGACATCAATGATTTCGTGAACTGGTTTTTGGAAGGCGTTAAGGGAGAAAACTTTAACTACGTAGATATTGCTGATGAAGGAACAATTGCCTCATACAGAGTGGCGAAGGTGGCTCTCAGTGCCATCACGATGCTGCAGCAGAAGGAACTTGAGTCGAGGAACATCTCAGTGAACTCGATGCATCCAGGACTCGTTCAAACTGACATGACTCTTGGTGTTGGCTTTTATGACATAGACCAGGCAGCCGAAACTCCTGTATATCTAGTACTCGATGCTCCTGACACCCTGAAAGGGGCCTACGTGTGGTACGATAAGAGAGTCCTAGACTGGTTTGACTACAAAGCTGATTACTTCTTCAAGGTAAAAACCTTAAAACATAAAATATAAATATCGACATAAATTTTTAATTACGTGACACATTGAACTTTGATTTATTGGTTCGTGAAAATTAATTTTAAGGTAATATATTTTGAGAATATTGCTGTTTAATAATATAAAATTATGTTGGTAATCCGGTTTATCTCTTTGTTTATGAAATAAATTACTACTCGTAAATTATATCCGCTGCTGGACATGGACTTTTAACAACTGTTATATTATTAGCAATTGATTGTAAGGGGTACCAAATTCATTACGTAAGAATCAATTCATTTATTTCAGGTAACAAAGACCCATAGATAAATACCTTAACCTAAAAATGACAATTCCATATTAGTATCGATTATATGCAAATTATATCTACCAAAATGCCAGCAGTTGACTTACTTTGATATCCAACCTGTTTGCCAAACGTGGTGATCTAAGTTATCTTCGATAAGTTCTGTTTATTTTATGACACTGTAAGGTCCCTTATCATGGTTGCCTTTATCGGAACGTAAGTTAATGTTTACATATTAGTGACAGTTTGTACCTAATGTTGGCCTATTTTATAAATAATCAGAAGAATCCAACGATGTTTTTATTTATTTTCCACTAAACCAAATTTTACCCGAATTTTTTAAACATATTGCTTCTCGAATTTGGCCACGTCCTGATGTTTGTTCCGCAAAGTTTTGATTAAATTGAAACAAAATATAAGTTGACGTGAAACGTGTAATCGAATAAAATGTTTTATTGTATTTGTCTTTTGACTTTGAGCTCAGGTAACTAGTATAACTTTGAGATATATTGGCTGATTCTAGACTTGAGTAAGTATACTTTTGTTAAGTTTTATACCTCGCGGAGTAATTATAACTTGGGAGTTTAGACTCAGAAAAACTTGAATTCACGACTGGAATATAATTTATTTAATCGTAAGATTTAACTTTCTTAAAAGAAAAATTTTGTTCCATTGGACTAGACCTTAACCTTTCGAAGTGCGAAATTTACCTTCCTGAAACCACTGACAGACAGACTACCGTCTGTCTGTCAGTGGTTTCAGGATAAATTTAACTCGTTGACACCAAATATCAAAATTACCGAAAAAAAATCTCTTCACCTTCTAGGGTCTTCAATATTTGACGAATCTTTTCCATCGTTCATTGAAGAAAAAATCCAAAATTTTAATGATGTTTCGGAGAGACTTTTCAAAATTAACATTCATTCGGCCTTCACACTTATTCGATACTGTTGTTTTGGACCAAAATTCACGTATAGCCTTTGCTTCTTTCATCTTTGGAGGCATCCACAGCTTTTAGATAAAGTCGACCAAATCATTAGGAACACTCTTACTTCAATACTGAATGTGGCTCTGGACGACCGAACTTGGCAGCAAGCCACACTTCCCATTCGCATGGGTGGTCTCGGCGTCCGCAAAATTTCAAGTATAAGTTTACCAGCCTTCCTCTCCTCGGTCTACGGTACCGAAAAATTAACCAGGTATATTTTATCTTTCTCACTGGTTGATGTTGAGGTGCCGTACTTGACCGATGCGTTGAACGCTTGGAAAATGGCTTGTCCCAATACGGATTTGCCCGACAACTTGACCTCCCAGAGACAGTGGGACGTGCCGCTCTGCAGTATTGAACGGAATACCCTTTTACACACGTCAATCAATACTGTGGAGCGTGCCCGTCTGCTGATTGTGGGGGAATGGGAGTCGGGCTTGGGGCTTCAGGCACTTCCGTCATTCACCATTGGCACTATGATGGATGACGCATCGTACCGGATTGCTACGAGTCTACGCTTAGGCGCACCTTGTGTTGCTCCGCATCGGTGTCACTGCGGTGAAGCTGTTGACGGCCTCGGACACCATGGCCTGTCCTGCTACAGGAGCGCAGGTCACATTGCACGGCACGCCAGCATTAACGACATTATTCGTCGAGCTCTTTCCATCGCCGGCGTACCAGCGGTTTTAGAACCAAACGGCTTGGTGCGTGACGATGGCAAGAGACCGGACGGCATGACCAACGTCATGCATGACGTTGGTGCCTTGGAACGTGGGTAGGCCTTTGGTGTGGGACGCAACCTGTGTCGACACCCTTGCGCCTTCTCAGGTTGCAAGCACGGCGGGCTGTGCAGGCGCTGCTGCTGCGGCTGCTGAGATCCTCAAACAGCGCAAATACTGTAACCTTATTGGTAACTACAGCTTTGAGCCATTTGGGGTCGAGACGCTCGGGTCTTGGGGTCCGAGTGCGCGTCTCCTTTTTAAGGAAATCTCTTACTGACTGGTCGACACTTCGCGTGACCAGAGGGCTGGCTTTTTCTTTGTCCAAAGAATTAGCATTGCCATTCAACGTGGCAATGCTGCCAGTCTTCTAGGTACGTTTCCGAGTGACAGCGATGCGGAGGAGTACTTTGACCCTATTGACGTCGTTGTTTACGGAGTTATGTTGTGTATGGACGTGGTTGTAGTTGTTATATGGAGGTACTTTTAGTTTTTATTTTGGTAATTATATATAGTTCTAGTTGTAGTATGTATATAATGTACATAATAATTTTATTGATCCTTTGACTAATAAAAATCTTTAATCGTAAGTAATAAATATAATATTAGGAAACTAGTACAAGTAATGTTTTTTTGTTTAAAATGACAAAATGATAGTTAAATAATTTTACAGACTGTAAATTGTTTGTTTCGGAAACGTTTTAATAAAAAATACCTACTAACCAGTGCATAATTATGTCTCTTTATCAGTAGGTCAAGAGCTATTTAAATCTTTGTTAGTTTTTAAATACAAATATAACTTACCATAATTTCAGGTAATGTCATTTTTGTTTTGTCAGTAACAAATTATTTACGACTGATAAATACTAATAAATGTATTATCTGTTTGTGGTGTCTAGGTTTGATGTTGTAGGTACAATTAAACACTGTTTTCAATATCACTACGTTATACGTGCTGTCGCTACGATTGCTCGGACAAGACTGCGAGTGCGGTGCATCGGCCCGCACTCCCTCCATCGCGCAACCCCCACTACAGCACGCATAACTTATTTATTAAACGTCACACTGTTGATATAACAAACTGCATTAATATTATTAAACATTCTTATCTTCAGTCCATCCATACGTCATTCAACAGCTAAAAAAATAAACAAGCACATTGTGGTGCCACGATCGATTTAAAATTATAAAGCTCTTGATTGAGAAATTGATCTGAAAAAGTCTCAATAAGTTATTTATTTGCTCACGTGTTCAGACTAAAATACAGGGTGTAAAAAGACCCTTAACGAAACCGAAAGGCACTTGTTCTCCCCGTCATTGCGAGCATTTTTGTTCTACACCATACCTAAGAACCTTCTTGTTACGTAGATATTGGGGTCAAAGTTCCAACTTTTCCACAAGTTTTTTTATTAATCCTTTGTTTTAATGTAAGATTTTTATTTTATGTTCGACGCCTAACCAGGGCAAGCTCTGGTCTGTCGAATGTCCGCAAATCGCGGAGCCAAACTAACAATACTCTTGCCTTATTGTACTTACCTAGCGCTGGATGATGTCTTGTCTGGAGGTCACGTCGTTTCTGTGTATGTATGTATGTGTATTTGTTTGTGTAATGAGTGGGAAGTTTGATGTCAGATCCGAACGATGTTCCAAAGGGCGCGCTGGTCCTTACAGCGTGTAATGGCTCGGAATGCACCACAACAATTATTGAAGAAGATCACAAGCGGCTCCGGGCCTGAACTAAATCGTTCACACTCCTCACCAATGTCTTAAAAGGAACTATGCTTCCACGCGCGGGGTGGTTAACTGAACCTCAATAGCGGCGTTTGTCCAATGCACTAACTATCCCGGGTAAATACGCGCAAAAGGGGTGTTAGGCTCGATTAGCTCGAATTACAAACAATATGTCCGAAAACAACTCGGATTCAAAAGGATTTACAATTTTTCTCAAAAGAAATTCAATGATAACGATCCGTGTCAATATCAAGGTTAACGGCAATGACATTACAAAAAATACATGACAGTGACAGCTGCCCAATACGTCACAAACCGCGTTCGGAAACGAGTGTGGTACTAAACATTTTACGACACGTGGTCTATTCAATCTATCCATCAGTACAATGTTTTGAGTACGGTACATTGAATTTTCGACGACCTGAATGGCGCAGTGGTACTGAGGCTGCCTTACGTTCTTAGGGTCCCGGGTTCGAATCCCGGTAGAAGCAAATGTTGGTGTGATGAGCATGGACATTTGTTTCCGAGTCATGGATGTTTATATGTATAATAAGTACGTATTTACTGAAAAAAGTATCTATGTAGTACACACATCAACACGGTCTAGGGATATTTTTAAAAAAGCGAATTACTATCAATGTGTTAATTATTTAATTGACATGTATATATTTAAAAGATACGTTGTTTAATATTCTACCATTTTTTAATAATGGTTAAGGTATAGATTAAAATTTCAGGATTTAATGGAAAAAAAATGAAGCATAGACGGAAACCGTATATGAATGAACTTTTAATTTGTGAGTAAAAACTGAAAAAAATAGAAAAATCATTTAATTTGTGTTTATAAACTTGAAGTTAGTAGTCTGAGAAAGCGCCCATGATGTTCATATCGGCAACGATTCGGCATGCTCAGAACAAGGTTGTCAATGTCTTGCTGCGGAATATTGTCCCATGTCCTTCTGAGGTGCGCAAAAAGTTGATCTTCTGTAGCCAGATTTTCAGGAACTTCCTTCAGAGCTCTTCTTTGCAGCATATCCCACGCATGCTCAATGGGATTTAGATCTGGCGATTGAGCAGGCCAGTCTAAGGCCCTAACATTATGTGTATGTAACCAAGCTGCTACCGTTCTCGCCGTGTGTGCCCGGGCATTGTCGTGCATGAGCAGGAAATCTTGCCCCATTTGTGTTCTGTGGGGCAAGATTACGGGCCCCAGCACCTGTTGGACGTATCGTTCTGCCGTCATATTGCCCCGCACCCAAACGAGATCCGTCCGTCCTCCAAGACGAATTCCTGCCCAAACCATAATTGTTCCTCCTTGGTATGGGTGAACTTCCTGAGGGTTCTGGAGACGGCTCCATCGTCCAGGAACTCGCCAAACACGCGTCCTTCGTGAATCTGGATGGAAGCCGAACCTGGATTCATCCGTGAACAGCACATTGGACCATTGGTCACGGCCCCAGTCTACGTGGTTCCGAACCCATTCTAATCGTCGTCCACGATTGCCTCTCCGTAAAGGTGGGACCCGGAGTAGTCTACGAGAGCGTAGATTGCTTTCATGCAGTCGCCTTCTTACAGTTTGGTCACTCACAAGCACTTGGTGTTCCACTCGCAGCCTTTGGACCAATTGAGTCGCCGTTGCATTTGGTTGTGCTCGCGCAGTTATTTGCAAAAATCGGTCTTGTCTGGGGGTAGTGATGCAACTTGGCCCCCGGTGCCTCACCGCTACTTCACCTGTGGCACGATAGCGTGTCCACAATCTTGAAATTACATTTTGATGGGTCCCTATGGCATCAGCAACATTACGCTGAACAGATCCAGCTTCCAGCATTCCCACAGCTCGTAACATCTCCGCCCTCGTCAAATGTCGGCGTTGCATGGCTACAATACCTCAATTTTAACTTTATCTTTCGTTTAAAAATGAAAAAAAACTGTAACTAAACGTAATTCGTATTGTTTTCTAAATTTCGCACAAATGAAAATTCCCTCTCCTATACATCAAGACATTTTTATGCCACCGAAACAAAAGAATTTTCAAAAATTTGAATTTGGAATTAGTCTGAGATAAATTACAAACAAATCGGTGTATAAAAGATTCCAATGCGGCCAGTACTTTTCCGAGTTATTTAATTGAGTATGAAATATCCCTAGACCGCGTTGATGTGTGTATATCAACTATCTGGTGTCCACGACACAAGCCTCGTTGCTTAGTGTGGCACTAGATGGCGCTGTGTGTATGTCCAGCGATATTTATTTTATTTTTTATTTTTATTTTACCGTAAAACGTGATGTTTCACTCCAAAAAAAAAGTCGTTTCCCAGCAATAATTTTTGCGTAATGTTACTTAGTATGATGTGCAGAATGCTTGGTTGTCGGCTTCGTGAAAGGTCTGTTTACACCCTGTACGAGTAAACACTTTACAGCCTACATACACAAGCTAGTTCATACAAACAAATTACATAATTTACGTTTATAATACCCACTAGTCTGGCTCTATTCAGAATGTAAGCGTGTTCTCATCGGAGCCGCTTTCGCTGTTTATCTGGCAAAGTTTTGATTAAATCCGACCGAAACAATAGTGATGTACTCCAATAACATAAATTGGAGCTTGTTAGTTTGTTTTTTGACTTTGTGAACACAATGTGTGGACTATAATTGGACGTACATATGTAGGTGTAATTGTTGCTGTTTTAGCAGGTGTGTGTGCTGAATAAATTATCAAGCTCGGTATATACAAGTTGGATAGAGGCAAACAAACTGTCTACTCTAGTAGATAGAATTTACGAAATAGAGTAAATGTCTAGTTGGGTTGTGGTAGGTATTATTAGCAGTAGCATGGTAAACACATGTAACTTAAAAAGTATAAAACTTAACATCTTGGCTGTTTTCTTCGAAGGGTTACAAAGGGGTGACCCACTCACACCCTCATTTCGCAGGTTATGTTTAAGCTGTGTAACAGGGGGCGAGTCTTTTGCCATCAATCGGACACAAATACCTATTCCGGGATACTGCTAAGAAATTGTCAAGAATAACAATATCTAAGTAGCGTTTTAGCTCTACTGCACTTATACATCAACATCGGGTTCTAAAACCGTGTGTTGAACCCATAACTGGTGTTAAGCACCCGGTGGGTTGTTAGACTTGCTAATGTATGTTATTCAACTACTTCAAATTACATTTAAGGGATGCCCATGAAACTAAAAAGTAAATTTAAAGTCACACTATCACAGTACACAATCAAACAGTAACACTAGCTACTTCAGTTTATCATCGACATATCAAATTTCTAATAAAATTCCCAATGATAACGCATTCTGTCACAATCAATATTCGAGTGCAGCCATTATGAGATACTTGCGTAAAATACCGCTCTTAGATAACGCACGGAGCGATCAAATTCATTCCATAACGATCCATTGCTCGCTCTCTATGAATAATGCATGAACGCCGCGCAGCATCCCATTAACGCATCCCCATGTAAATGCTGTATGTTTTGTGCGTCGTTTTTACAAACATTGTTTCTGTCCGGATATGTAAACATTGAATATCAAGGAGCTTGTGTTCACTGCATTATTTATCTATTAAGGTTTACATGGCCGTTTTGCAGTCACTTTCTTGGTAGTAAAATGAAAGAGAATTTGAGTGTTTTGTAAAAAGAACGGCTCGTATTGAGTCAGTAAGAAGTCGAGAGGAATATCTTTTAGCTCATGGAGAGCTAATTTAATCTAAAGCATTGCAAAGTAATTTGATAAACAAGACCAGTACAAATATAGTTATAACATAAGAAATCAAATCAACATAAGAAGTAAAAATGAAAAAGATTTGTGATGTAGAATGTTTGTAGGTACTTCGAACACAATCGAAATACATTGATCACATTTAAAACGTAGAGAGCCGAATGTAGCCGCGCGGGCGCGGGCGGTGTACAGCGATAAATCGAATCACTGCGGGCAATTTGGCGCCAAGCCTATTTCCTACGTTTTATTAGATTTTATAAATAACTGCACGCGCATTGCAATGAACATATTTCAGATTTGTTGAATAAAACAACATAAACGTCAGGTTGTTTGTAGACGAGACTCATGGCAAAAATGCAACTTAATATTTTACCGGAAAATACTTAACGATAATGAATCAATATTGACCTGTTTATACAAATATTATTGAACGACACTTCTGTTTACAATGAACTATGTAACGGGTAGTTATCTTATCGCGAATTAACTGCAGTTTATCAAGGAAAACAAATTAGTGCTCATTATCTTATTTCAACAGACCGAGTCAAGTCATCTAGTTATCGCATTATTGTTAGTACACACAGTAACCATGGTGAAGGTAGCCGTGGTCACCGGCTCCAACAAGGGTATCGGCTTCTCGACTGTTAAAGGACTTCTGAAGAGATTCGATGGAGTAGTCTTCCTCACCTCCCGAAACGATGGCAGAGGGAAGGCCGCTGTCGCCAAACTGAACGAGCTCGGTCTCCATCCGGAATACCACCAGCTCGATGTGACAGACCAGAGCAGTGTTGCGAGCTTCAGGGATTACGTGAAAGAGAAGTACGAAGGTATCGATATCTTGATCAACAACGCTGCGGTCTGTAACTGCTCTGAACTTTACTTGGGCTACAAAGAAAGTAAGGATATTATTGATATAAACTACTTCAGTTTCTTTATCATCCAGGAATATTTATACCCTTTGGTTAGAAACAACGGACGAATTCTCAATATTTCCAGTGACTGCGGACATTTATCTAACGTGAGGAATGAATACTGGATCAAAAGGCTCTCCAACAAAAACCTGACTGTGAAGGACATCAATGATTTTGTCAACTGGCATCTGGAAGCAGTGAAGAACGGGACCTTCAACAGATCTGATATTGCTGATGATGGAACGATTGCTGCGTACAGAGTCGCCAAGGTTGGTGTCAGTGCACTGACCATAATCCAGCAAAGAGAACTGAAAGGAAGAAATATATCTGTGAACTCCATGCATCCTGGCTTGGTTCATAACATTGTTCAAAAACATTGTTTTTCAAAAATTATATAAAGAAATTATAAAATTATATAATTATATTTAGTAAAAAAGTCTAGTTTATGTATGCATATTAATTTAACCAAAAAGCTATGTTTATTAAATTATTTGCTTGTAATTTGTATTAATAATTATAGAACCAACCCATTACACTCACGGGTGTCGTATAAGGCGACTAATGTCTGAGGCAGAACACCTTGCGC
This sequence comes from Xestia sexstrigata, assembly GCA_941918905.2. Lineage (NCBI taxonomy): Eukaryota > Metazoa > Arthropoda > Insecta > Lepidoptera > Noctuidae > Xestia > Xestia sexstrigata. The sequence goes on from OW799204.2 coordinate 897,075, forward strand.
CTCCGTAGACCAGAGAATGGGCAGCAGCGTTTTCTGTTAGTCTTTCATTACTGCGATCTCCAATCTGCCTGCCAAGCGTGGAGATTACGGCAAATTCCTCCCATCATGGGAGAGGCTTATGTCCAGCAGTGGACGTTATGGGCTAATGTTGTTGTTGTTGTTGTTAATTTGTATTATTGAAGGTGTAAGAATAAATAACAAAATAAAATGATGCTTAACCCAAGTTAGAAAAAATAATTACTTCAAGCAATTAACTCCCTGTCAGAAAACTATTCTTCCAAGCAATAAAGAGAAATAGGTTTCCATATAAACGTAGTTGACCTAAACGAGTTCATTTAGCGAGCCAATCACCATTAGCCCGTGACGTCACCAACATGGCCACCGGACAATATCGTGAAGTCAAGTTCACGTCCGATATCTTGCAAGATAATAACAGACGGTACATTCTGTCACGCTGTATTTATGTTCATTATGACGGAGGGAATAAGGTCTATATTACCGTGTCGATTATTTATAAGCTCTTCTATTTGGTTGCGACTGATTTTTTGTCTTATTTCGAAATATTTCCTACTTGTTAACAGATCTTCGACTATCTGTCTTCCACCTCTTTATCATAATAATCGATTGAATAACTTTACTGTTTCAAACAAAAGTTCCAACATTACATTACCATACACCTGTGTTCCTAACTAAATAAGTTACATTATTGATACGCTCGCAGACCTCTTCAATCAGCCTGATACACCGCAGATAAGTAATACTTACAACGATTAAACTAACATTACAACACAAAACTTGTACAATAACAATAATTCAAACTTTTCCTTCTTCATAAGCAATTTCCCGAATTCACGTGTCTTCAAAACATGCATGGTGAGGGATAACCAACCTTGTGGTAGCGGGTGAAGGTTTCATGTTGTGTAAGTACATGTGTTGTGTAAAATGATAATACCCAAGTGAATATTAACGCGACTGCTAATGGAGTAATGGCACTCGTACATATGAATAATTCACGTATCGAATTAAAGCGAGCCAACTTTTGTTCTGTTTACATTGGAATTAAAAAGTTTCCCAGCGCGGGTGTCGGAGGGGGCACGGAGCGACGCGGCGGGGGCGAGGCGGGGGAGTGAGGCTAGCATTGAATTCGCAAAAGCGGCAATTTCCGTAGAAAGGGTGATGACATAGGGGAAGTGCGGTGAGGACGATCCAGCTGCTTCCCGGTAGGAGAAGGAATTGGAAAAATACTCGAGCTCCTATTCGAGCTCGTAATTCTAGCTTAATTTTAATATCAGGTCCAAAATACGAGAAAGAAAGGCAACCATGTTAGGGCGGATTGTTTCAGCACGTGTGCTACAAAGTAAAAACAAACTATAAAGTGAGTATATCTATCCAAAACCTGTCTTGATTTTTTTTTGGATTTGTTCTTCACGACTTGTTTTGTTTTGCCACATGTAATTTTACGTCAATAGTTAGTTTTATAACCAATTACATGAATGTAGGTCATAACAAATTGCATCAACAGCTTACTGTATATTTCCGAGATTAGAATGTTATCATCATAGTGTAAACACACACGGAATTAAATTAGATTAACGATAATTTATGCATAAGCTTATCATTTTCAGCTACTGGCAACACTACAAATCAGCCTTACTGTAATTTAATGGCTAATATATAACCAAATTATATTACACACATCAACACGGTCTAGGGATATTTTTAAAAAAGTGAATTACTATCAATGTGTTAATTATTTATATGACATGTATATATTTAAAAGATACGTTATTTAATATTCTACCATTATGGTTAAGGTATAGATTAAAATTTCAGGATTTTATGGAAAAAAAATGAAGCATAGACGGAAACCGTATATGAATGAACTTTTAATTTGTGAGTAAAAACTGAAAAAAATAGAAAAATCATTTAATTTGTGTTTATAAACTTGAAGTTAGTAGTCTGAGAAAGCGCCCATGATGTTCATAACACATCGGCAACGATTCGGCATGCTCAGAACAAGGTTGTCAATGTCTTGCTGCGGAATATTGTCCCATGTCCTTCTGAGGTGCGCAAAAATTTGATCTTCTGTAGCCAGATTTTCAGGAACTTCCTTCAGAGCTCTTCTTTGCAGCATATCCCACGCATGCTCACTGGGATTTAGATCTGGCGATTGAGCAGGCCAGTCTAAGGCCCTAACATTATGTGTATGTTACCAAGCTGCTACCGTTCTCGCCGTGTGTGCCCGGGCATTGTCGTGCATGAGCAGCAAATCTTGCCCCATTTGTGTTCTGTGGGGCAAGATTACGGGCCCCAGCACCTGTTGGACGTATCGTTCTGCCGTCATATTGCCCCGCACCCAAACGAGATCCGTCCGTCCTCCAAGACGAATTCCTGCCCAAACCATAATTGTTCCTCCTTGGTATGGGTGAACTTCCTGAGGGTTCTGGAGACGGCTCCATCGTCCAGGAACTCGCCAAACACGCGTCCTTCGTGAATCTGGATGGAAGCCAAACCTGGATTCATCCGTGAACAGCACATTGGACCATTGGTCACGGCCCCAGTCCACGTGGTTCCGAACCCATTCTAATCGTCGTCCACGATTGCCTCTCCATAAAGGTGGGACCCGGAGTGGTCTACGAGAGCGTAGATTGCTTTCATGCAGTCGCCTTCTTACAGTTTGGTCACTCACAAGCACTTGGTGTTCCACTCGCAGCCTTTGGACCAATTGAGTCGCCGTTGCATTTGGTTGTGCTCGCGCAGTAATTTGCAAAAATCGGTCTTGTCTGGGGGTAGTGATGCGACTTGGCCCCCGGTGCCTCTCCGCTACTTCACCTGTGGCACGATAGCGTGTCCACAATCTTGAAATTACATTTTGATGGGTCCCTATGGCCTCAGCAACATTACGCTGAACAGATCCAGCTTCCAGCATTCCCACAGCTCGTAACATCTCCGCCCTCGTCAAATGTCGGCGTTGCATGGCTACAATACCTCAATTTTAACTTTATATTTCGTTTAAAAATGAAAAAAACTGTAACTAAACGGATTTCGTATTGTTTTCTAAATTTCGCACAAATGAAAATTCCCTCTCCTATACATCAAGACATTTTTATGCCACCGAAACAAAAGAATTTTCAAAAATTTGAATTTGGAATTAGTCTGAGATAAATTACAAACAAATCGGTGTATAAAAGATTCCAATGCGGCCAGTACTTTTCGAGTTATTTAATTGAGTATGAAATATCCCTAGACCGTGTTGATGTGTGTATTTCGGTAGCGTCTGCATAACCAGCCTGTAATGATCCTTCTGCTGCTATTACCACTGATGTTGTAGGTATATGTCACAGTCAAAACTGTTAATCAGTGAAAACCACTTTTGACCGGTGAAAACTATTTAAAAAATAACTAACATTTACTCAGAAACTTATTAGGTTGTTAAGTTTTTTTTTGTGACCCTTTGTAAAGCATCACGTAATTCTAGGACTAGGTAAATTCAACTGAGGCGTTCTGAAACGACATATTTTTAATGCAGAATACGCATTTTAACTTCATAAGGATTTTGATTGACACCAGTCAAAAGTGGTTTTGACCGATTAACAGTTTTACTGTAACTTAGTAACATAATTATATAATGGGTGTAAAAATACTCATTAAGACGCCGAAAGGTACTCGTTCTCCCCGCCCAGATTTTTTTCCAGGGAGGGGTGCACCTTAAATTCCATGAAAAACTGGCTCGGATGGTTTGGTTTTTCTATGTATTTTCTTTTCCGTTTTTTTCCGCAAGTGCACCCCCTTGCACCCTGCTGCCGGCGCCCATAGACCTGTGTAAAAAATCGCTGTAATCACTGTCCTATATTTACGTACTTCGCAGTGGTTATTATCCCATTTTTATTTAGTCAAATACCCCAATGACCCCTCTATTCAATGCACCCATCAGCACAATGCACAATGCAAACTAAATAAATAATTTATTACTTTTCAACTCAAAAAATAGTAGTGGTATAAAATGTCTGAATGTAAATAAAATGATTATCTAGGTATAACCTAGATAATAATTTTATTTAATACATGAATTCATTATATTATTTTCCCTACATCAAAGGATTCAATTCACAAGTCTAGTTAAACGAAAAAGTTGGTAAATTGAATAAGTTTCAGTGTTGCGTGGAATCCGTTCTAAGCTAAGTAAATAAGCATAGAGTTAGTGGTTTCTAGGTACCTAAGCCAGACAGCGAGGGAATCGCTGGGCATATGAGCAGAGACTTACATAGGTGTAGCAGTAGGTTACGATATGCAGAGTTGACAGATTGGCACAACTTTTTTTTTTTGCAACACGTTTTTTATTTATTCCATTTTTAAGGAACTCTTCAAGGCGTGTAGTATCAGATCTTCACCAAACTTAAACGGAACCACCGCGAAATAATATTATTCCAAACAAAAAAAGAACCATCCAATCGGTTCACAATTGGCGAAGATATCGCTGAACATACGAATTTATAACCTTCTCCTTTTGGAAGTCGGTTAAAAATAGGTTATAAAACGTTTGGTCAATAGGAATCTGGGCATAAGACCTATTTAATGGAAGTGTAAATAAGACTTCACTTCATAGTTTTACAACAAGTATCTAAGTCGCCGGAGATCAGAAATAGAGCCACTTGAAATATGTTGCCTTTTATATATTTTGGCAAATATTTGACCTAATATTCAAACTACAAATAAACCTAGTTGACCAAGGGAGTTCCGTTACACAGTCTTGAAAGCCTTAGTCCATCCTAGTATTTCACGAGCCTAGCTCGGGTTAATTACTGTGTGCTTAGCGTTAGCACGATGTTTTTGGCATGAACTATCTACTATGACAAAAGACTGTTAGTTTTGTCTTGGACAAAATACAGGAAATTGCAACATTTCCAATTGGCTCAACCCTTGATCTCCGGTAACTTTGGTACTTGTTGCAATGGCATGAATTGGAGAACTATAACAATTTGAGATGTACTTCAATTTTGTTGAATTTACGCCTATTTAGATATGAGTCTTTATGACTACTAGACAAATATCTTTCCTAGTCGCAGCAGTTTCGTTCAAACTAAACTATCGTATATTCCGTAGGCGTACGAAACGTAATGTGATGTGGTTATGTCAGAGAGTTCGCGACGAAATTAGATGTGAGTCGAGAGGTCTGGCGTGTTTTGTGAACGTACGGGCGCCGCCCGGGTGCATTGTGCCAGCCTGCTTAACCTTGCTCCGGTTATAGCGACGGATAACCGGATGAATCCCTACCATGAGGCGCGGGGAGGGGGAGTCATGAATACAGGCTCAGAAACTACCGGGAGGAGGGGAGACTTCGGAGAAAAATACCGAATGACAGGTAAGTAATATCAAATTGGGTATTCGTAGCTACTGAATACTGTTGTCGTACTATTTTGATATTAAAAGGTTGGTTCGTTCCTTTTAGATTACAATCTGACCTCATGTAACTAGATTATGGATAATCATGTATCCATAAATAGGTACCCAGATTTCATCTTTTCACCACAAAAGGTCTGAGCCGTCCAATTTATTTATTTGTTTCTGTTTATTTAACTTATAAATAAATAAAGGAGGAGCTCGTGGCTAAATAATAACAGCCGCTCGGGCCGATCTTTAGGTTAAGCCGAGCTTGCCTAGGTTGCCCTGTGGATGGGTGACCAGCCGTGCCTCGGAAAGCACGTTAAGCCATAGGTCCCGGCTGTCATTCTATCTACCACGCTATCAACCAGTCTTACCAAAGGGTATCGGTAGGGTAAGGGTATGCCTTGTGGCATTAAGTCGGCCTATGTACCACTATTGTACATGAAGTTTAAACAAATAAATAAATATCGTATTACCTAGTACTGAGTTGTGGAGGTCAGATAGGCAGTCGCTCCATGTAAAATACTGGCATTCAGCTGCATCCGGTTAGACTGGAAGCCGACCCCAACATAGTTGTGAAAAGGCTAGGCAGATGATGTTTCTGTTTATTTAACTTGCCGGAGTTTGTTATTACTATGTTTATTTTTCACTCAAAGATGCAGTGAAAGGCACGCGGTTATAGGAACTGCGTATTGAAATAACAAATGGCAATTATTCTATTCAATCCGTGCTAATATTGTAAAAGCAAAAATAAGTCTGTCTGACTTTTATTGCCTAAACCAATCTCGATGAAATTGTATCCCAATAGAACGTTCTTGTGGGACAACAGGCAAAGCCACGAGCCAAAGCCACTTTACCAAAGTTTGCACTACATTACATTTCTATAAGGAACTGGCGTACAATCAATGAGAAGCAGCCTTGTTTGTGGAAGCCGCCGCGTTTGATTGATCACCGACTGGTACCCACCGACGCGATCACTGCCTGCCATCGACAAACTGTGAGTTTTGTTGTTGTTTTACTTTAGCACTTATTGCTTCCATTGACGGCAAGTGATGATTATTAGACGAAAGTTTTCTGGTAGCAGTAATAACCTCTATCTGTACTTAATACATGTATTAGACGCAAAAATAACTGCCTGTCCGCATTTATGTATTTATGATCTTTCACAACTTAATGGCTGAACAGATTTGAATAAAATTTTGATACGGCTTACGGTTAAACTGGGTTAGAATATAATATACTTTTAACCAGCTAGTAATTAACGTGGGGCAGACCTCCATGTGAGCGAAGCCGTGGGCAAAGCCCATTACCATGTTATGGTGTGAGTGTGACAATATTGCTATGAATGTGACTGTATTTATAGAGATATTTAGAGAGATATATGAAATAGTAGAGAGATATTTCAATTCTGTTAACTTCTTGTAGTGGGTTTTTCCGTGGTTTAAAGACTTATACTCGTATACCAGATATATTGTAATATAAAGTTATTAGAAAATACATGAGCGCAGCCATCAAACGGTCACATTAACGAATACAAAAGTAATTTTTATTCAAATAAACTACGACAGTAATATAGAATCAAACCACAAATCAAACAGTGACTGAACAAAGAAGGTCAACATTCAACAAATTCTCCATGATTTCCCAGAAATTACCTGAGAAAAATTTCGAAGAAATTCTCATTCTTTTTATTTATTTTGCAGATAGTGCCTTTCTGGCATTAAAGGACTGTTATATCGAACATGCCCCTGACATAATCACCGGCAGAGATCCACTTATTTCACTGTAGGTTGTACGTAAAAGCACCTTCTCTTTTAAAGAACACACTAAACATCACTCTTGCAGACTGTGTAAACCATTTAAGATCACTAAGACCTCGGTTTGTTGTTTCCACCTATGTGCTCGGATTTATACCCATTTAACCTGGTTTCTAAGCCCTATAGAAACTTTTCGCCTGCTTTTCCCAGAAAATCTTGCTTAGAAAAGATATTTTCAACGTAAATTCTACGATCTAGCAACAGATGTTTCTAGACGAAAAATATGAAAGTTAATTAACTCATTAGCATTTCATTAACAGAAAAGAAGTCCTAATTAGTCATAGCTTCATAATCAAAAAAAACAAAACTTAGTTCATTTTCATCTTGAAAGTAAAAATATGGTTCAGAAAACAGAGGTCTATCTTTCTACTTTGTATTCTTTAGAATCACAACTTCGACTCATGACTATAATTAGCGATAGACTAAAGCCTCGATTATGCTTTGAGAGTTACTCGAACGTCGAGAGGTGAGACTAGTTCAGTCACCTTCAACTCAAGGTAGTCAAGGAACTCTCCCCTTATTATAAGAGGCTTAAATTTAGCTAATATTTTGAACTATGTAAGTTACAGACTTAAATCGATTAAAACATCTTTTTATTTTAATTATTGATCTAAATGTTTAATTAAAATCGGAATATTAACCTTTAAGAAGTAACGAGTACTTATAAAATGCACTGCAAGCGTTGAACGAGTTTTGCAGCTGACCGTAACTAAAAGAAAGCGTTCATATGAAAAAAAAAACATTTTTACGATTTCGTACCAGAATAAACTCAACTTGTCTACTGCTGAACTGTCTCCAATAAAACAGCAACATTTAATTTATTTTATAAAGAAACCTTATCGTGGACATGAAACACTGCGGCACAGGATACGTGCTCGTAAATTGAGTATAAAACAACCGCGTGTGCTCGCCACTGCACTTTTACTCACGGCGAAACAAAAATGTAGATTTTAACACAAAAATGTGCATAATTATGCAGATATTTGCATAAGCAGCCGACGCTTTTTACGCGACTCGTGAATATACTGACCAGATATAATGCTACAAGAGAAAAAAGACACAGTTCTAAATATTTATAAAGCAAATAACATAACCTTACGTCAAAAAGTGGGCCTTACCTCACCAGGTCCAGTCCTGTAGACCAAATAAAAGAAACTGCCCAATAGCGACCAAGAATTGAGGCCTTTAAAGGATCAGTCAAATCATTCCCGACACGGACACCTCTGTACATACTACTTCCTAAAGTATTTGTCAGTGTCCCCCCGGACCCCATTAGGGGTGTTTTTGTATTACAAGTAAAGGTAAACGTCAAGCGATACTAGAGTAAAGCCTACCCTCTCTCCGCCACTGTCTGCACCAGAGCGGGCGGGAATGTACTACTGACGGGTTTATGCACTCGTGACGACTGAGCATCGGTGTACAGGGAGGAAGGAAGAGGGAGGGGGGTAGTATTATACATAAAATCTTTTAATACGAAAGATGGCTTAAACAATAAAAATAAAAAAATAATCTTAAACATTCCAAATAAAAATAGGGAGCTTTTAACATTTTTTTTTGCCTTAATTTTAATTGTTTCGATCAGAACTCAACCACATAGACAGCGTTGGTAGTGGCTTTGGACAGGACCCACAAAAAGAATACACTGTTACAAGGATACAAGATACATCCAATAGCCTGCACAGAGACTAGTGTAACAATTTCTTACAGGTAAGTACATCATGAATGAATGAATGAATGAATGATTGATTTATTCACTTAAAATTTCTTAACGCTAGTTACATTGCCCCACAAAACTGCTTACGCAGTTTAACTGTGAGATCGTTGAGTCTCTCTTACAGTAACTTAATATCAGGTACATCTATAACTTATATATACTTAACACCTACACTTACGTAGAATCCAATAAATAACTCGTTCAGTAACTAATTTGTTGACAGATGTTGAGTACTACAATTATTGGATGAGGAATAAAGTACACACCGACTACAACATGGTTTTTCTGATTTGGTGTCGTACCAGTTAAAATTACTAGATATTTTTGTTAGAGCAATATCCAAAGTAAAAATTACCTACATTTTAACTACACATTATTCCTGTGACTACGAGGGTAACTGTTGTTTTTTTTAATAAATCTGAAAAACGGGAACACTTTGTCATTTTACCATTGAAAAAAAGTACACATCTATTCAGCACAGACTAAACTCTCATAAAACGACTCAATTAACCACAAAAGCGGCCAACCAAACCTAGCAAAAAACAATAACAAATAATACTGGGAAAAGTCTACAAAAGTAATTATTCTATATCCTATTCTCTTTGCGTCCGGAGCGGGACTCGGAGCGAGTCGTTCGTACATTTGAAAGTATTTGCAAGACAAACAGCCCCAATGTTAATGATGTTGTGCTACCTTTATTTACAATGCGTTTGCAATGCGTCTGTGTTTATAACTGAAAGGTATTTCAAAGTTCTAGGTGTTTAAGTAGTATTTAAAAGTTAATTTATGGTCTGGAAATTGCATTAAGTTTCTTACTTCATGATTGTGTGTACCTGTGATAAACACTGCTGTACCATAGATTGTTTCATGCGGATACTCTCTGTTGATAAACATGCTTCCGTCCCCTTATCTTAAAGTTTAGAGTTCTATTCCCCATTCTAAAACCTGTTACGGCATGAAAGCTCTTTGGTTTCGTGTCAAACGAACAATAACCGATAAACACCTTTCGGGTACCTGAAGTGGTCTCACAAAATAAGAGTGTTTAAAGGTTCGTTCTTGCTGAGTGCTCCGGAGTAAGGACTGGGAACGGAACCCGGACTCTAACAGATATTGCAGTATCTGTCAAAGATTATAGCCCATTCCCTCGCATTGAGAGGAGGCCGTGTCCCAGCAGTGGGAACATTATAGGCCGATGATGATGTCAAAGACTGGTGTCCGGTTCGGAATCCAATCTGCTCTGACCTAGGTTTGACCGCACCTTAAAAGACACAATTTTGCAAAAACACGAAACACGGGGCGTCGGGTCTTTTGTCTTCTGAAAACCCCTGAAAAAGAAGACTGTTTTCTATGGTAATTCTTCCTAGATACAAAGCATAACATAATTTACTATAGATCCTTTCACCCCTCGACATGACATGCCCTTAACCATCTATCTTATTGGAGGAGGGGTGGGTAGGGGGAGTATTGTGTTATCGGAGCAAAAGTCAGTTGCCAGTAATAATAACTGTGTCTGGTCGGCTGCCAGCATTCTGTGTGATTGGCGTTCGATTTACAATCACATACTTCACCAGAAACTGTTTATTTATTTCCTTGAACTATTTGTGGTACAATATTACGGTTCAGTATCAATATTGTGCTTTGCTGAAGTTTCGTAAATTTGAACTGTATGTTGAAATACATAGCTTTTATATTACAGTGAGTTTTAACTATGTTCTGAATTGCTCGAAATTTGATAAGAATTAAAGGGAACCAGAATTGTTTTGATGAGTTTCAGGAACTTCACTGGCTTGGCTATTTATAACTCGCTTGCTACGTGTGGCGAGTTTAGGTCTATACCTACTTCATCAGAGGGCCTAGATAAGCAACTAGCGCTCTCAAAGCGTTTCATAAATCTGTAACTACTTTCATGGGATTTACATTAGCTTTTCCGAAGCTCAGGTCTATCCAATGCCTCTCTTCAGTTTAAATAATCGTAATTTTGCAACAGAATGTCAGTTTACTTAGTTTACCAAACATTAGTCAATTAAAAAGATTATTCCATTCAAATCCTATAATAAAGTCCATGTCTAATTCCACTCCACAAACCACCAACCACACAATATAACCACTACAAAATTCGACCACACCGATTGCCATTACGTTTGGCTTTTTCCCTCAATAATGGAAAAAGGCGGGAAATGTGACGCGCCGCCATTTTTGCATAATTTGCAATCCCGCGCCACTCGCCAGTATTGACGGCAATCTAATCGCTGAATTATTACCAAGTCCAGGAATGAAGTTATCAAAGTTAATATCGGAATGAACTGCTCGTCTTTATTTTGGATTAGATTTTTGGAGAATATTGAGCGTTTTATGATTTCAAAATATCATTGGCGAGCGCTATTTTCTTGAGCGTTCTTATTGATTTATTCAATATATATTTATTATTGTAAAGTGTAGATTAATATCAATTACCTATAGCAATTAACGTGGCCACTGCTACCCAGGCCTACTGGGCCCCAGAAATTAGATAAGTAAGTCCTACTACCGATACGAAGAAGAAGAATTAGTGAAGAGAATTTTAAATTCGGTCATACTGTCCTGAGTTAAGGCAGTTTCACACCAGGCTAACGTGTCGTGCCATGAACTCATGATGCAGGATTGGACAAATCAAACGAGATTGTTCAGAAGCTCATCGTATCACATCGAGCTTTGATTGGATAACTGTGCTGCGGTCTGAGGAGGCGTCATAACACAACACAGTAATGAAATTTGCATCTAGTTGAGCCTCTAACTAAATCACGATAACCAATAACATTGAAAATATCCAACTAAACCATTGTTGGGGTATTATTAAAAGTAAACACAAAATGATGATGGAGTGCTACAAGCATATTTTGGCGCTTCCTCAGACCGAATAGCATTAACAGGGCCAGTGTCAGTAAATATTTGTGGAATTGGTTTTTGAAAATGTACGTATTGTGAAAACAAAAAGGCGGCGTTCGTTCTGATTTTAGCAACGTGCCAAACGATTCTTAGCCTTAAACAACCTTACACATGACAACTGGAAAAAAAAATCGCTATTTTACCCTTATATTCGGTATCCAAAACTGCTGACACCAACAAAGGTACATCTGCGAGCATCCATGAGTCGTTCGACTCCCGAACCGACACCTCCGAACCATCCGGTGTTATTACCCCAATCCCGCAACTAGCACGTTATACAACCACATATTATTCCATGGGAACGCCATTTTGTGGTCGTCGATACTAATGTCTGCCGTTTGTCGGAGCGGCACAATGTCACACTTTCGGTAATAAACACGGTAATGGGGTTAACTGCTGTGATGTTACTGTCTAAATGTATTCTGTTACTATGAATGATTTAATTTAAAGAAGATTATAACGTTTTTTGACTCACATTAAGTTAATTAAGGTGAATAGATGAAAATTGTTTAAAATAACTGTCAGATATTAGCGAAGTAATACGGGTTAAAGTATGCCATTGCCGTTGTATAGTAATAGACACTTCGAATTGACATAAAATCTTCATTGTGTGAAACTTTTTTCACGTTACACAGGTTCTTCTTTTAATAAAAAATAATAATTAAAAAAAATTAAAAACCCGACTGCGTAAAAAATAACTAATATCTTTAAATAAAAACTGAAACGAAAAAAAAACAAGTTCAGGAAACAGGACATATTGACTGCAACAGTCGCGACCCATATTGGATGTAATGATTTTAGTCTAGATTATTTAATGGGTCCCGACTGTTGCAGTCAATATGTCCTGTTTCCTGAACTTGTTTTTTTCTTTTCAGTTTTTATTTAAAGATATTAGTTATTTTTTACGCAGTCGGGTTTTTTAATTTTTTAAATTTTATTTTTTTATGTTACACTTTTTAGTTAAGTACTTAGATATACCATTTTAAAATCCTCATGATGAGCCCTTTATCGAGCCGTTCAGGCTGCAGAGCGTGCCAAACATTTGAACTTGGCGCGATAAATCCTCCATTTTGTTTTTTTATTTTTATTTTGATATAACCAGTGTCACTCTCACAGTAAATACGAATCTAACGACACCTATCAAGAGAAAATCCATCGAGCCGTTCAGGCCACAGAGTGTGCCAAACAATTATACATACATACATACATACATACTCTCGAAAAACATAACCCTCCTTCTGGCGCAGTCGGGTAAAAAATGTGCAACATTCGATTTTCGACTTTCAATTGTTTTTATTTATTCAGCTTAGACGTAAAGATAGATACTTCGAAAATCCGAGTTATTTTTGAATACGAGTTCAGACGCGTAACTAACGCGGCAGAAACGGCTCGCAATATCAACGTTGCGTTTGGAGAGGAGACTGCTAATGAACGCACCGTGCGTTTTTTGTTTAAACGCTTTCGTAATGGAAACTTCGACTTGAAGAACGAACCACGTGGTAGACAGGTGAATAACGCTGAATTTAAGGAGATGGTAGAAGTCGATCCGAGTCAAACTACCCAGGAATTAGCGGCATGGTTTAACGTTACCCTACCTTCAATATTGACTAATTCGCATCAAATTAATAAGATAAAAAAATATGAAAAATAGGTGCCCCATGATTTGACTGATCTGCAGAAAGAAATGCGTGTTGAAACTTGTGTTGCCTTGTTGGATCGAATTGTGACATGTGACAAAAAGTGGATTGTTTACGATTATCGTAAGCGAAAAATGCAATGGCTGACCCCAGGTCAAACGCCGCAACAGTGCCCTAAAACGAAGCTTAGCAATAAAAAGGTAATGGTAACTGTTTGGTGGTCTCTTCATGGTGTTATTCACTATAGCTTTTTCAGGTCTGGTCAGGCAATAACAGCAGATGTTAACTGTGCCGAACTTCGAGCAATGATGGTGAAACTGGCAGTGAAATTGCCCCGACTCGTGAATCGATCTTCACCATTATTGCTCCATCATAACGCAAGACTTCACACTGCACTAGAAACCATTGTACCTCTACAGGAGCTGCACTTAGAAACTATAGGTCATCCTCCATACTCGCCAGACCTTGCTCCAACGCACTACCACTTTTTCGTGATTTGGACAATTTTCAATGATAAAAAGTTTTCTTCGCAGGAGGCAGTACAAAATGTTTTCACACAGTTTGTTGAATCTAGATTCTCAGAGTTCTATCGTAAAGGCTAAGTTCTATCGTAATAAATGAACTTCCGTTTAGATGGCAACAATGTATAGATAATGAGGGTAAATATTTTGATTAAATAAATATGTTATATCTTAGAAAAAAAAATTGTTTCAATTTTTCAGTACTTATCGGCAATTTCATACTTTAAGCCCTAAATTATACAGGGTGTAAAAAACCTCATCACGTAGCCGTCAACCAAGCATTCTGTACATCAAACTAAGTAACTTTACGCAAAAATAATTGCTGGGAATCGACTTTTCTTTTTGGGGTGAACAAATCATGATTTGTGGTAGAACTCAATGTGGATTGTACGGGGGTCGTGCTGGTGAACTTGTATTTAAAAAAAACTGGTCGTAAGTCATAAGTTGGAACTTTGACCCTTAATATCTCCGTAACTAGAAGGTATGGGTATGGTAGATGCTATGGTAGGATGGTATGGTGTAGAACAAAAAAATGATCGCATTGACGGGGAGAACAAGTGCCTTTCTGCTTCGTTAAGACGTTTTTTACACCCATAAACCATCTCAACATGATTGATGAATGATTTTGTTTAAAAGAGTGTCCATGGAGTTTCTTGCCCGTTCTTCTCCACATAGATCTACGCTAGGGAATGGGCAACTACAGTGTACTTTCAGTTTTTATGTCTTGTGACTGGGACTGTAGCTACATTTAATTTTCATCTTTGTTTCGACGATTCAAAAGTGCATGTAACTGGCCTCATCATCATCATCATCATTATCATCAGCCTATTATGTTCCCACAGCTGGGACACGGCCTCCTCTCTATGAAAGGGAATGGGTTATAATCCACCACGCGGGCCCAGTGCGAATTGCTAGATGTCACAAATGTCTTCGAAGTTTTGGTTCTAGAACATGCCGGTTGCTAGCCTACTTGAAATAAATGCTTTGATTTTGATTTATTCAACGACAACCACTAATCCGCAATTGGCACGCATGGTGGATTATGGCTCACACATTCTCACGTAGAAAAAGCTGTTGCCCCAGCAGAGCTGCGTAATAGCCTGATTATAATCAAGAATATTCCTAGAGCATTCTTATTTAACACTTTTCTAATCACAAGTACATCCAATCGGTGTTTCCTCAGCCTTCCGACACTACCTTATCTTTCTTAAGACTTAATATTTGATTAGTAATTAAGTAATACAGATATTCCGTGCTTCATCAGTTGACAGCCCCTCCGGTGTTCGACAGTCTGTAACGCCTACTTTCAATAAATCACTTTTTGTTAGGTAGGTGTTCGTTCGTGTATTGAATTTGTTTTGGAGTATTTTTAATATCGGAAATGTTTCAAAAGGGATGTCAATAGTGCATTATGTTATTAATAAACAGATATAACACAAAGCAACAACAGTGACAAAGTCTAATGGCCGTTTTCTCTAACACCTGGCAACAAGCGGATCCTAAACGCATGCCAACTAAAAGCACGCTGTCGGGATTTCAAAGCTAGGCTCAGCGTCTAGAGCTCAAATACAAATAGTTCGAACAAGCTGTCGACAGCCTCGGACACCATGGCCTGTCCTGCTACAGGAGCGCAGGTCGCATTGCACGGCACGCCAGCATTAACGACATTATTCGTCGAGCTCTTTCCATCGCCGGCGTACCAGCGGTTTTAGAACCAAACGGCTTGGTGCGTGACGATGGCAAGAGACCGGACGGCATGACGTTGGTGCCTTGGAACGTGGGTAGGCCTTTGGTGTGGGACGCAACCTGTGTCGACACCATGCGCCTTCTCAGGTTGCAAGCACGGCGGGCTGTGCAGGCGCTGCTGCTGCGGCTGCTGAGATCCTCAAACGGCGCAAATGTACGTAATAATTTTATTGATCCTTTGAGTAATAAATTAATAAAGTTAAATAGTTCAAATCATATTCAGGCAATCATTTATGTAACAGTGGAACTACAGATACAGGAGACTTTAAAACTTTGAAACTAAGTTCGGCAATGTATCAGCAACCCCCTGGGTGTTTGCCTATGTCAAAAAGCGGCGAGAACTACTTTTCTCAGAATCACTTGCCGAAGCTTCGGCCGATTTTTGCCTATGACATTTAATATAAACGAGCAAGCAAATTTAAAATTTGTAGAATACACTTATTGCTATGGCGACAGTTTCACCAAAATATTTTATTCGCGTCAAAAAAAAAACACAAACGCCTCTCGCATATCGAGGTCAGTTCCCAACGACGGCGCATTTGAATAAATAAATACATTTTAATTTAAAATATTCCCTTTGAACCTCTACATTAATGATTAACAAACCTCTAATTAGCGTCGCGAGTGGCTAACAAAATGGCCTCTTCGTTATTTGTTGTTATGCCGCGGCCATTGAAGCAGGCCTCTTTTAATTGGGCCCGTTGGACTGGCTGGGGCCTACTGATAGCCAAGTATGCTTAATTAATACCCTGCTTTAAATACCCTTTTAAAGATTCGCTGACGGGGAATGCTCTTTTAAAACTTGCAGAATTATTTTAGGTTTAAGAATGAGCTGGAGATTGCTAAGTTGTGCTGAATAACGGCAGTCGGCGGATTTACTTGGTCTCATTTTGCAGCAGCAGAGATTACACTAGGTATGAACCAGTTACATCCTCATTTTGCAGATTAAAGTACTGTTGTCTTAGTGCAGGTTAAGATTTAACATGAAAGCAATTATTGTTTTTAATTTATAATTTTGAAACTTGTAAATAAATATTAAAATCAATAGTTGAAAAGAAAAACAAAGAGTCAAACAATTCAGTTACTTTAAATAAAATTCAGTAGCAAGCACTTTTTTTCACAAAATTGTAAAGAAATCATTCAAAAAGCTAGAGCTAATTGCTCGTTTCAAAGCAGAATTGCAGAAGAATAGAACAACGGGACCAGGAAAATCCATGAACATTCTTTTAACATAATGTTAACAATTCGATCTAATATTATTTCATTTTTTGATGAGACCAGCCTGTCTACCCCACCCATTACGTTAAACCCACAGAATAAATCCAAATGTCACAACCAACAATTTAGCTATGAAAAATTAGTGCTCTTGTTTCAAAAAAAGGTAATTATGTCACTCATTTGTTGCCTTTGTATTTGTAAAGCCAAGTTTTCTTTTGGATGTTACAAAAGTTTTGACGTTTGCATTCTAAAAGGACATTAATAAATTCCAGAAAGTAATTAGGATTCAGAAGTTTTCTTTTTCTTCGTGTTTTGCGGTGGCGGTTACTGATTAAAGTATTGTAATTTGTGTGACAAACTGTTGTCATAGAAACAAGACACGTTACAGTTATGTAAAAGTTTAGCTTTAATGTTTACGTTTCTTGGGACTAAATTGCCTATCGTAGCGTAATTATGAGTAATTCTCCTAATTTACCTGTATTTAAAAATTGTTTTATTGGTCTCGTGTATTCGAACTAGATCGAGTACTCGCAGATTAAAGTGCTGTAAGGTTGGTATTACAAGTGAACCTACCTACATTACTCACTTACTGCGAGCTGATTGCATATCGCACTTACAATGTGAACGATATAATAAATCTCAATGTTTTACAGTCTCAATTTATTAATTTTTATAATTTACCAGCATTCATTGCGGTTTTTGTGGTTCTCAATCCGGTTTTTTTCTCAAACAATGTATACATATAATGACTTTGTTTTAGAAATGCTCCTTGTGATTAAAAGTGTTAACACAATTGGGACAAAGTATCACCCCTTCGTATCCGTTGAAGACTTAGGTACGATTACAGCTGAAACCGCTCTATTATCGATTCAATAACCGTCACTGACCACAGTCATCTCAAAGCCCACATAGTTCAGCAAATCAATCACTACAAGGGGATATTACAGCAGTCGGCATCAATCTCCAGCGGTCGTCAACAGCATGTGTTTGTTGCACGTGGCGGTCGCATAAGAGTGAAGCCACACGGGCGATGCCGGTGCTTTGAAACTGGAGCCGCATGAACGATCGAATATGTCCATTTTTTTTAAATTCTTCGATATAGTGAACAAAACTGAACTGCACTGCGTTTTCGTTCCGGTGTCGTTGCACCGCAGAACCCCTCGATGTTTCGTCTCTCTAACCCCTTGTCCGTAACGCATACGTTGCGTCACCGCTCTGACGTCGCAGTGTACCGGCAACTCATCGTGTGGAGATACCGTTAGATGCATGTGTCGCACGCACCGGTCGCGTCGGTCGCGGTGAGTGGATGTAATCAAGCGCGCAGATTGCTTGAGACATGCTAATTCTTATGCATTACTGGGGCGTACATACGGTTGTGGTGTTCATGGAACTGAGTTGAGAGGTACGGTCGAACAAGCTATTTGGTTTACAGTTTAACCCACAAATTACGTTGTAAAATGTAAACCAAATAGCTTGTTCGACCGTACCTACTCGGGATTGATGAGCGGGATAGGTAAAATTTGTAAAGCAAGGCTTGGGTGATAGTTTTCACGACTACAACTGGACATTCACGTTCATGGGGAACAGTGACAGCAAAAAAAATAACGCAATCAGTCAATTTAATTTTCCATTTATTCAATTTGTGCGGTTCGAATGAAATAATGGAATTGAGCGAGTCCAGAGGCCATTTCTACTGATCATTTCTACTGATCATTTCAAAATATGACCTAATAACCAACCCAATATTATTTTATAATGGTAGTGTGATAGAGTTGTGTCTAAAATGTAACGTTTGGAGTAAGAATTCAATACAAGCTCAAAACTGTTTAATATTACTCTTTTACATTGACAATACATCGCTTGCTAAGCTTGACACTTAAGATAATACAATTGCTAATAGCACAACATCAGACATAGATGTAACTATAGTATATCACAATTTCGTTTTTTCATAGGGAATTTCTTGATAACAGCCACAGAATTTAGATTTGACCCGATTGATGGCAATAGGCTCACATCCTTTTACATGGGACTTAAACATAACTGGCGAAATATAATTCAACCTACACAAATCTTGCAAACAGCTCAAAATAAAATTATCAAGGTTCTTTTTAAATACAACTACCGAGACAGGACAGAGCGTTCCGGGCCCCTAGAACAAACTACGGCAGGAGTACTATTCTGCATGAAGAAGCACAGCTTTACAACAAATTGCCTCGGCATGCAAAAGATCAAAAATCTGTTTACTTTTAAAAAATATCTAAAGAATTATTATTACATTTTAGCAATTTTTAAGCTATCTTCGGGTAGTGTAACAATCTAAACTATTTTTGTTGTGTAACCGTCGCGTAGCTAATGTATCATAATTGTACCATTAGGTACACTTATGCCTAACCTCTCGAAGATTACAGTTATGTTATGTGTTGTGTCATTTTCAAAAAGACAAACATTGTCATTGCTACATAGTGCGTTAGAAAATATTGCACAGGTTAAAGTCAGGCACGACCCCATTTGACATTAAGCAGTATTAACAGCCAGCTTCATGCACGTTATCCTTTACCCGTACGTATACTACTAACAAGTATGCAGTGTTGAGGCGCGGATAACCGTGCGCTCTTTACTGCGCTAATACAGAGGCGGCGCCATGGCTCCCAGCTAGCGCGCTTATTAAATTAATTCTAGCGAGATATTAAGCACTGAGAGCTTCCGCCAGGCTGCTGGCAGCAGGCAGGCAGGACGAGCAGGTTCATGGAGAGGAGACAAATGGAATGAATGCCGGTGGTCTAGGATAGAGGTCAGCAATCGTCAGCTGGCTGATAAAAGTTTGATAATGATAAAAAAAGGGTAGCAGGTAGCAGCGATTTAAACAAACTACAGTTAAGTAGTACTTCAACACTCTCATTAAGAATCAGTAAGAATATAATATGCCACTTAGATTCTCCTCTAGAAATGGTTTTATTTTTATTTTTTTTTTCTTATTTTATAGTTTCTTACCATCTCAATAATAATTTCCACTTCTCATTTCCAGATCATAGCAACGGGTAAGTGTTTAATTTGCCAAATACCGATGATAACAGTTACTAGAATAGTTCAAACTAGTGCTTTGTGGTTACAAATGCGGTAGCAGCGTGAAAGACAAGCTAGTGACGGCTTGATGCGGTAAGTCAGCAAATTTCTTGCCACAAACAATAAATAAATTTATATTTTGAACTTTGATTGAAATGAAATGGGTGTGTATGAATCGCTATCATTATTTTCTCTAGTAGTGGAACACTGAACACCCCTAAATTACAACCACAAATAGTTTCGTCTATGTAGATGGCCTATTACTACCTATATAGGTACGTACATAAACAGTATCTACTTCCAAATATGTATATTTTGTCCTGTGATTAAAAGGTAGCTGGAAAAATGTGGAAACGTGGAATGTGTAACCGTCCAGTAAGCAAAATGTCAAACAGACAGAGATAGCAACGTACCGAAACCGGCTAGTAAGTTATTGAAAATGGCCGTTAGTCTACTTGCAATCACCAACTATGTCAAACCTGGTTTATGTCTTATGTTACTGGAACTGAGGATCACAGTTTTTCTATGATATTCCTTCGGAAATGTTCTCAATATTATCTAAAATCTTCTTGATAGCAGCGCATTTGACCAGTCACGCTAGTGTTTCCCGAAGGATGAGGTTAATTCAGGAAATAAAAATACAGGTTTATGAAAAAAGAAAGGAGACAGGCGTGATTTTATCATGATGCTTTTATTTCATAGTTTGAACGAAATGGTCTTTCTGAGTTTCCTTCAAATCTCCCCTAAATCGCAGAGGATCGGGTAAGGTTGTTCTAACCAAATGTTCAGTAATGAGGAAGTTGCGAGCTGTGTAGTGCTTTCGGCGAGCTTCGGATATCTTCGGGGAAGTTCGGGATTATTACGAGCTAACAAGACGTTCAAATTGCTTCGAGTTTATAGTTTTGAGATTTGTTAAGTCGGTGTGACTTTAGAGTAGCATTTGTATTTTCAAAGTTTGTGAACACATATCAATAACTAATATCAATAAATAATCAGAAACTATCGACATCATAAAATAATAAAGTTCAAACCCAATCTATTTCGAGCGGTTTTAGGGATCAAAACAAGGACCAAATGCCCAGGAAGTCAGCAGTCGCGATTCATGGGCCGTAGGCATGTAGGACGAGTTGATGAATTACAAATTGCTACTACTAGTTCTGCAAGACAGTTGTGAGTGAAAACTGTCAATCCATCCTATTCAGTTTCACAAATAATCGACCCTCTTCAAGACAAAGCGCCATATAAAATGTACAAGCCAGGAACATCCCTTTAGCACAAGAACCCAAATCAGGTGTTACCGCGACGCTAGTAAATAATGTACGGGCGACGTCACGCCGCGGCGCGGTGCGGTGACACGCTATGCGGCGCGGGACGGGACGGGACGGAGAGATTTGTATTATTCAAGATGAAGATACTTCGTATATACGATGCATACATCGTTGGCAATACGTGTGTTTAAATCTGGGGCACACATAATATGACATCGCGCCTGTAATCCCCGAAGGGTTAGGCAGAGGTGTACCTAATCGTAAACCCACATTTCGCCAATTATGTTTAAGTCCCATGTAATAGGGGGCAAGCGAGCCTATTGTCATTAACCGGGCACAAATTCCTGATGGTAAAACCCCACTTTGCCCTATCTGGGAATCGAACCCAGGACCTCATGCCCAGTAGTCGCGCTTGCGAACATTAGACCAACGAGGCAGTGATCACGCTTGTATTTCTCAAACGATTGGACATAAGGGTGTTCATCAACATTTCACCAGTTAAGTTGAACTCTTGCGCAATTTCGACTGTCGAAAAAAAAAAAGACCGAAACCGCCGGATTTTTCTGAAAATCCGAGGCCACAATATTTAATGCCATCCACCTCTGGCGTTAGGGCAAACTTGATACTGTTATTTTTAAGCTGCAGTAGGCCTTTTAAAGTGAACACATTACCTACAACCATCTTCACATTACCTATTATTTAGCAAGACGCTGTAATCGGCCGATGGAGTTTATACCTTGAGGCAAGTCCCTCGGATCGCCCTGTGTGGCCGCGTAAACGGGTGATTTGTATGTGTGAGTGAGGCGAAGGTCAGGCAAAGGGTTTCGATGTTTTATTTATATTACTGGGAGTGTTTAAGTCTGAGGTGGAAGATTTTGCTTGTTTTAGTGAATGCATGAATTTTCGTGTTTTTTAGAAGATATTTTGGTGATATAAAATAAATTTTGCCTGCTAAAGATAAACTACAAACACTTAAAAAAATTAGTAAATGATGTTGGTTCATAAGTTATCTCTTTTCAGTAAGAGAACAGGAGAATTGTTTCATTTATTGGTATGCGCCTGCCCTTGCCGATCTCGCTTAATTGGGTTATGAAAAAACAGCGAAATTAAAAACCCCATCCCATAACATCACCCGATCCGCAGGCAGACCGTAGCAAGCGCTGCTTAACCATACAACTGCATTAGTTATTATTTATTCCCGAGCCCCCAGGAAACATTCCCCGAACTCGCCAAAACTCCCACAGTATGTAACAAGTAATATCAATACGGTTCTACCGCCACGAGTTAACTGTTAACATTCACTTAGATATTGTTAATGCAAACATTACTCGCTTTACTAGTTAGCGTGTGCTTAGCGATCGTTCGAGCGAGATTATTCAGTTATCGTTTATACGGAAATGGGAAATTAGACTGGTGTAGATGTAATTGAAACTATACGATTAGGGATCAATTTCGAATCGTTAGTATTTTTAGTACCTAACCTGATGCCAGAGTTTTATACCACCCATAGGCCTCTGACTTGGATTTACATTCCGTCTAGAAATATCTCACAGGCATGCTGGTTTTCTCACGATGTTTTCCTTGTTTTCCTTAATAGTTTAATCATTAAAGTAAAGATTAACATCTTTACTTTAATGATTAAAGTTATTAAAGTAAAGATTAACATCTTTACTTTATGCTTGTATTGTGGAAGCTGCAGAAGATTGTATAGATTTTAGTTCTTAGTACATATAATTGCAATAGCTTCTGCCAGCAGCTATCGCGGATTTGATAAATGTCCCGATAGGAAGCACGCACCGCCGGCGTCGCCGGCCCCCTGGCCGTACCGCCGCCGCGCCGCAACCGCTATGTCCCTGCATTTTAAATCTGTAATATCTTCGAAAATATTCATTTAAATTACACGCTGTAAAGGGTCCTATTGATTTGTATTAAATGCATAATGTATTTAAGGTACTTAATTGGAACAAAAAACTTAATTGACATTGATATTAAGTTGACATTATAGTTTTTTTTTTTTTTTGTTTTTATTGATATATTGACATTGTAAATTTTATTCTATTACATTCTATTATTGACACTGTATTTCTATCTTTATTTCCATTAAATATTTCTAATTATGTATACTCAATTTTTAATGCTTTGTATTGTTTTTTTCTGTCCTAAGTTATTTTGTGTTTTATTGTAATTATTATTTTAATTTGTTGATTATCTTTTTTTTTATAATAATGACTGAATAAGTATGTGAAAGAGTGTACACCTATAAGGTAGATTTTTGAGGAACGAAGTATTTATTATTAAGATCTCATGTAACATGTACCAAAAATCACACCAATAAATGAATTTGAATTTGAATTTGAATTTGGATAAGGATTAATGCTGTATTGCTTAAAATCGTTTCGTAAATAAGCCATTATTTCTCGTAAAAAGTAAAGGATAATAAATGGTTATTGTGGGTCATCCTGAAGAGATAGACATATACCATCTAGGATTTTTTTGTAGATATTTATAAGGCGTACGATACTGTAGTACATTATTTTGATCTATCTCGTAGGGTTAAGCGCAAAAAATGTGTTTATTTACGACATCACATTTTAAAATTATTAAAGTTTCTCTACCATTTTATGCATATTATATACATATAAACCTTCCTGTTGAATCACTCTATCTATTAAAAAACCCGCATCAAAATCCGTTGCCTAGTTTTAAGGATCTAAGGATACATAGGGACAGACAAACAACGGGAAGCAACTTTTTAATAACTTATTTTTAAATTGTTGATCTAATCTTTTACTCTGGACGCTCTTAATGTGCACGTCGTTCTACATCGTTCTCACATATATGTATAATCTCAAAATTAATGATGTAACCAAGATTTTGTTAACAACATTTTGATTTAAAAGTGTCTATGGAGTTTCTTGCCCGTTCTTCTCCATAGAGATCTACGCTAGGGAATGGGCAAATACACTACTTTCTCAAGTATTATGCCTTGTGACTGGGACTGTAGCTTTATATATTTTTTTTGTATTTTTGACATTTAAAAGTGCCGTAATGGTCTAATTTAAATAAATGCTTTGAGTTTGATGTCAGTTGGTACTGTTAGCCATGAAACATTTAAACATTTTACTTATTTTTACTATTTCAATCTGTATAATATTATTTAATTCAAGCACCTAAACAATACAAATTCATCTTGTAATTACGTTCAGTATTAATTAAGCTCATCGCAGAAGCCTTTCATAACAAGTCGGTATTTCACCCGTGGCATATTATTCGTAGCCTCGTAGCTCGTAGCTCGTAGCAGCGTAGCGGCGTAGCGGCGTAGTGGCGTAGACCGGCTGTAGACGCTCACGTAGCACACAAATCAGGGCAACACAAATCTGTTTGGAATACACTGGTTTTAAGGCTTAGGACCCACGGTGAAGTAAAAAAAACCTTTATTTACGACTGATACATTAATACAGCAGTTATAAAAAATCGTGATGAGGGTTTATGTAATCAAATACGATATTGTCAGAATTTTTTACATTTTATTATTAGTAAAAGCGTGGAAACCTGAACAGTACCGCTGTAAAACCTTTATAATATTGAGCTTCATAATAAAAAATATGCCTCCGAGATCATTGACGGGAATTTCCGAGTCAGTAACGCGTAATCAAAGATCCCCTTCCCACCTGTAACCCGTGTGTGCCGCCCTTAACCCGTCACGAGCCTGCTCGAGTTTTATTTGATATGTAATTTACTTTTGAAATATTTGAAAAGATTATTACTTTTTTGTTGTTGAACGTTGGTACAGTTTCAATATTTACTGCTGAACCCTCGGGACTCTTGTTATGGGGAATTATGCTAGCGTAGATTTGTGGAGGGCTTGATTTATGGATTTAATATTGTATTTTTTATATGTGAGTGGCTGAAATATTGGATGAGGGGCTCGGGGAAGGATGTGTTCATCATACCGGTTGCTAGAGTTTCGTTTGGGTTATTTTGTATGTCAAATGTTGTGTTTTTTGACACGCAGGTAAATGTTATCTTGATACCAAGATATTTAAGTTTAAAACTCGCAGTAGCATACTTAAGAGGTCCACTTTAGTAATTTACTTGAAGCTTTTTTATTTATTTATTAAATAAAAGTTTACAGCAGTCTTAAATTTAATACGATGCCCCACAAAACCGTTTTCACGGTTTGTCTGCGGGAACGGAACACGAATGGAACACGATTACAGGATATTGGAACGGAATAACTACTTTATCTACAGTACATAAATCTAATATAATAATTACTTACTTAACTAGTTACCTATTTGCTCTCACTCAACAATCTGTAAACCACTTTCCTAAAAAGATGGTTTACAGACTCTTAAGAAAGAACTGCTTAAGTAATTTGGCGAATTTGCCTTTTATTTTCTGACTTCTTATGTCAGCAGGCAATCGGTTGAGAAGATAAGGTACTCTTTTATCAAGCGTACGGTCTCCAAAATAATTCCTTATTCTAGGTACATCAAATTTACCGGCTGATACTGTCCTAGTTGCGTGGTTATGGGTAACTAGCGAGTGACGCTCCCAGCTGCCATGACTGTTAACCAGAAGTAGGTACTTATGTTTTAAGCTGATAGGAAGAATTTTGCAAATTTTAAATAACTTATAATAATCATATTTACATTTGTTTTTGGTTTTCTTGCTGACTAATAATTTTAAAAATCGAATTTGTTGTGCTTCTAATTTTTCCAAATTACTTTTGAATGTGAGTCCATAGCAGTTGAGGGCGTAGCTTAATATAGGGTCAACTAATTGCAAATACAGGCACTTAAGAGTATTATTTGGTACTTTAAAGCTTAGGTGGTAAAATTTACCGAGTAGTATTCTAAGTTTATTACATAAGTACTCAATATGGTTTGACCACGAGAAGTTTTTGTCAACTTTTACTCCGAGATATGTTACACATTTATCACGTACAATAGGTTTGCAAGTACAGTTAACACGGTTGTTATGAATGCAAGTAAACTCATGTGTGTACATCGGAGGTGGGTCGCCAGGTGGTAGTAAATATGGTGAGCGAATTATAACTAGCTTTGTTTTATCCGCGTTTAGGATTATCCCGTTGTCGTGGGCCCATTCAACGACGCGGTCTATGTCGTGCTGTACTAGTCGACAAGTTTCGGTGAGGTCGGTGCCGGCGCGTAGCGCGCACAGGTCATCCGCGAACATGTACGCCGAGCAGCTACGTAATACGCCGCACAAGCTATTAACATGCATTAGGTAGCATACAGGCCCGCATCCCGCGCCCTGCGGCACCCCGCACCTCACCTCCCTCGCGTCGCTGTACGTCTCGTCCACCTTTACGCGGTAATATCTCATAGTGAGATAGTCACGGAACCAGTTGTTAAGTGGTTCCCGATACCGATATCTACGCTTCAAGTAAATTGCTAAAGTTAAATAAATCTATCAGTGTAAACTAAATGCTAAACCTGTGAATGTTTTTTTAAACTAACAACTTTACTTTTAAACACTAGAAGGGTATTGATCTTTAAAATCGAGAAATAAGATCACTTTTGGGTTAACAGCAACAGGAATACTCGCAAAATAAACCCACAATAAAAACAGTTAGTACTGAACCCAGCTCCTGCTCACCTGCACGACTACCGACTGCCGGCTATTTAGCTAAACGTCCACAATTCCACGTAATGCACCAACACGCTCCTCTCTTTACGACTACCCTCACGGAAACACTCAAACTCCCCTCTTTTATATCCTACTAACCTCTTTACAGTTCTAAATCGGTTCACTAAAACTTAATGCGACTTAGATTCGGGAATTCGGAAAAACAATCGGAGATGGCAGATCCACTTCCAATGGCAGGGATTAAGTGGTAAACGACACATGAACGTTTTTAAAGTTACTATTTTTTTATCAAAAATATTCCTATTAATAGCACTTAAAGTGGTAAAATATATAAATCTTAACGAACACTGTATCGTAAATGTTAAGAGACTGCTAGAGCACATAATTTAACGAAACATTACTAATCTTTGTAGATTTACAGTCATAGCGAAAAGTCTAAGACTTAGCTATACGATATTATCTTCCAGTTTAAGAGTGATAAATTCTATAAATCATCACTCCCATCCAGTGACAGCAGTCCGTTAAAGCACTAACTTATCATTGAACGCTGTATTTAGTACGCGCGGACCATCAGACGTTTAGCTCCGGACTCGTGACAGCAATCTCATTAAAGTCTTTTCAAAAATATTCGCCGAAAAAATATTCAAGCGAATCCGTTAAAGTGAGCCAGAACCAAATAAAAACCTGTTTAGGAAAAACATTCTACATCATATTTTAAATGTAATGAAAAGAACGCTTAAAAATATTTATTTTTCAAACAAAATTTTCTTTTAGCTGTGTTCATGCTCGTATAAATTGTGTGCTTACACTCAGCCAATAACCGCTCAGTACTATTTACGTTATGGAGCCCAGGCTTTTTGGTCTAAACCTATTTATGGAAGTAAGCTTCCGACAGACGAAATAGTGCCGTCATTAGCAAGGCAAACTCATAAACCGGACGGACGTAATTACTAGTCGGATACTGGGTGTTCACCAAATATCCACCATCCACCTATCAAATATTCAGCTATTCACAAACGGTAAACACTTACTGCTTCCTTATTGTTGACGCCGACGCCACATGAATTATTCATCAATATCACTCGCAAAGGTTTTTCTACTCAAACAGATACCTAGTAGCTGTTATAATGCGTGTTTAGTAGTGACGTGCCTCGCTCGTGAGTAATGACTATCCGGCCGCGGAGGCGAGAAATCTGTCGGCACTTGTTATGAATATAATAAGTGAGCGCGTGCATACGGAGAGATAGATTATATGCGGGTATTAAAGAGTTGGGGCTGGAGTTGGAAACTGCATTTAAGTTTGCCTCACGCTTTTGTTCTAAGTGGAGTTTTCAACGGGATTCGCTGATTATTATATTTAGTTTGGGTGGCATGTCTTTCGTTTCCTTTATATATGTTAGCTGAGGGTTATTCTTAGGAGGAAACGCAGCAGGTATATAATTATGATAATAATAAAGTTACTATCTACTTAGTTGTAAATTTTGTCCACTGTTATTATATGTTCATCATAAAAACAAAAGCCACAATAATAACGTCATGCAGTTCATCATCAGAAGCATTTTCTCTTACTCGTTTAAAACTGTATCAAATCGCCAGCTTATTCTATTTATTTATGTCAAGAGCATGTATCACAAAACCAAGAGATTCAGTTGAACATTGACAGATTTTATTTCTATCCATCCATTCGATTCTGGTAAACGAAACACAACAAATCCGCCCTCTAATACGATCACAGCGAATTGTTCGCTCTTTTTATCCAATAAACCAGATTACCGAACAACACATACTACGAATATCCGATTAACTTAAGCCGGATAGTTTTCGGCGTGTATTCGGCGGTTGCGCATCACTATTTGTACATATTTAAAGTAACGTGAAGCTGATGTGACGTTTTGTTGGACAAATCCAGATGTATCGACAGGCACTTTTTTTCTTATTATTCATGCGAGCAGAGTAAACACGAGGACTTGTTCCCATCCGTCCATACGCTTCTGTCAAATAATAGGGTCAGATAAAGAACATGGTATCATTCCCTTTACAATCGGCGTCGGCGTTTATAGAAGAGGATGGCAAACCTCTAGTTTCATTCGTATACCAAATTCCCATCTGACCCAATGAAGAGGCGACGGAGTAACAGATAAAAACAAGTCAACACGAGTGTTTCTTATGTTGGATGTTATGGATGGTACTGAGCGAGGTAGATGTGTGGATGTTAGCAATCAATCACCCGTCACGACGGTGTAACTCGATATACTATGAATAAGCAATAGCTGTGGTACCGAGTGAAGAAAATAAGAGTAAATATTACGTATGTTTGTAAATATTTTTGTGTTGATAACGTTCTATGGTTTATTTTGGTAAGTCAACAACATCATAAACTACATTACGAAAGGATTCCCAATTAAATCAATACTAATGTTATAAAGTTTGAATGTGAATGTAGGGGGCAATCTTCGAAATAACTGACCTGATTCCGAAAATTCTTTCACTAATGGGAAGCTACATTATCCCCGAGTGTCACAGGCTATATTTATGACGTTCCAATGGGATAATAATTGACCATAACGCGAGCAAAAGCTGGTAAGATATATTATGAAATACCACTCTTACGATATCAAGTCGACTCACAATATCTCTTGATTGTACTATCAAACAAATACCTATTAACTAAAATAGGAATATGTAAGTCGCCTTACCATGTAGGATGAATGTTCCCTAGTAGTATACTCAAAGCCGGTACAATAGTATCATGTTCCACAAACACACCTTGTATATATGACAAACCGCTGCTGACTGTCCGGACTCAAAGGAATTCTATGATGGTAGTCATAGATTCATCCTTTGCGTCGAGTTACAAGCCTCATTACCTCATGTACAAAACCAGCTCAAAATCAGCTTAGACCAGGGTGTCTAACCAGGATCTATGCTGAGCTTCTGCCTATTTTCACCACCACTAGATGTCACCTAAATCAATGCCAAAATAAGCATGTAAGAATATTCAATTTTCGACACTGAGCATTGTAAATCACCAGTACGTTAGTGAAAACGGGCACTAAGTTCGCGAAACGATCAATCTACGTCCACGTACCCAAATTTAAAATATAGCACAACAAATAAACAACCTAAAAACACATTAATCATTTCCCTTTCACATGTTAAACCTATCGCCTGAAAGTGGCCGAAAAACAAGCGAAATGATAAAAACATTCGTTTAAAAATCAGCACAAAGAATTTGGTCTGTTGGTCTAACAAACAAGGGATGTAAATATGGACGAGCTACCGGTACAGGGCGGAGCCAATGAATTTCGATAACAGACCAAATTACCACTTTAGGGGTGGTTCGTTGTGGTACATGAAAGTTTGTTTAGTTACAATATTGACGCAAAAGTATGTGCTAGTCTTCTCAGCCTTTTAATCAGGTAAATCAGGAGCAGTTGGATGCAGCTGAATACCTGTATTTTACATGGAGCGACTGCCTATCTGACCTCCATAACCCAGTTAGTACTGGGTAATGCGATACCCCTTGGTAAAACTGGTTGTCAGACATTTTGGGCCACTGACTACCTGTAACGGCTGCGTCAAAGATCTACAAATGTCAGCCGGGACCAATTAAATAACAACGAGATTAAAATATAACGACAAACATCATATCATATTAACAGATAAAACATCATTAACATTGAAAACGGGATATTTACCATGTTTACTTAATTATCAGCATCACCATAAGAAAAGAGTTTCATTATTTAAAAGCTGGCCATGTTTTAATATTTAATTTACCTATAAAATATCAAGTTTAACGAATATATTTTATTCAATACTAATCTCGTGTTTCGTGTAATCCGTCTGATAATAATTACAGGGTAGCGAGGTAGCTGTTTTTTATTCGATTACGGTTTTAATTGAATGTTATATAAACCTGCCGAAAGCGGATTACGCAGGCATAATCAAACTAAGGCAAAATATATTAAAATTTCAAATCCTGGCATTACGTAATGTATTCAGGTTTTAAGGGGTTCCGTACCTAACTGTATAAATTATAAATGGGATGTTACTTCTAATATCACGTTTAGTAGATGAATTGAGTATATCTATGATGAATTAGTAATTGTTGTGGTTGAGAACTTTTAGGTATCAGCAGAGAAGACGCAAAGACTTGGCCTCTTGATGTGGTAAACGTCACGAAAATCTGTTGGATAGGAGGTACAGGACCTGGAGTGGGGATGCCATTTGGCTGAATGTTGGTGTTGATGAAAGAACACACCACAGCCTATCTTCTTGACATTTTTGGTGCTTTTTGCGACACATAATTAATAAGCCTATACTGTTCATCATCACACTGAGAGGGACTAGACCATAATCCACTACGCGAGCACAGTGTTGTTGGTAGATGTCACAATATTTTTGGGGTAACTTTCCCATTTCGAAAACTAAACAAAAGACGTGCAAAACAAGTATCAGTTTTAGTTCCATGCCGGTTCCATCAATATGCTTTCCTTCACCGTCCTTCTGAGTGAAAACTTTCGCTATAAAATTATTAAGACAAAGTAAAGTACTTACCTGTTTGGGTTCGATTCAATTTACAACTGGTAAGTCAAACCCGTTACTACTGAGTGGCTCTAACTCTCTAACACCCGTATCTATAAACAAGTCAAAGTGATTACATAAGTAAAAAGTAGTAACTTATGATACGATTTTTATTCTATGGTTTAATAATTGCTTGAAGTTAGAATTGTCGAAAGTTACAATTCTTAGCTTTGCTTTCTTTGACTATTCTTACTTCGTTCAAAGTTTTGAATATTGAATGAAAATGGTTGAACAAGTAATAACTTAAAACAACATGAGTTATTACATAAAAAAACAGTTCGGTTTTACAAGAGGTCGTTCAACTACTGATGTACTGTTTTGTAACTTTTAGAACACATTTATAATGCCTGAAAGGACAAATGCGATGCTTTGGGCATTTTTTGCGATTTATCTAAAGCTTTCGATTGCGTTCTTCATGAAACATAAATCAGGAAACTACACCACTACGGAATCCGTAACGCCTCTCTGGGTCTTCTTATTTCATATTTGAGTGATAGGATTCAGAGAGTTGATGTTAACGGGAAAAGATCTCCCGGATCCGTAGTAAGAATAGGGGTACCCCAGGGCTCAATTCTTGGT
Source organism: Xestia sexstrigata (assembly GCA_941918905.2). NCBI lineage: Eukaryota > Metazoa > Arthropoda > Insecta > Lepidoptera > Noctuidae > Xestia > Xestia sexstrigata. Next base: position 929,154 of record OW799204.2, read on the forward strand.
CCATTTTTGTTTCTTATTTACATAAATGACTTGCCTTACCTCATAAAGGATAATCATGACATAGTATTGTTTGCAGACGACACCTCTTATCTCTCGTGAGTTAACGGATTAAACAGCCCGTTTAGTTTACTTTAGTTATTTCCATAGCGTGATGTCGTACGTTATTCTCTTGTGGGGCAATACCGCCGATATTCAGAAACTATTTGTTTTGCAAAAAAGGGCAATTCGTTCAATTTATAAATTAAGTCCCAGATACTCCCTCAGAGAAAAATATAAAGAGATTAATATCCTTACTGTGCCTTCTCAGTTTATTAATGAAAACTTTTTGTACGTACACAAAAATATTAATTTGTTTAAAAAATACAGTGATAACCACAACATAAATACGAGGAACAAACACAAATTTGTTGTTCCTGTAACGAGGCTCAAAAAAATAGGTACGTTCAAATGCCAATGTATATGTTTTTACAATAAACTTCCGAGTCAAATTAAAGCATTTTATGTTACATTTACCTACTGATTTGACAGGAATACTCGTATTAACGTATCTTACTTTTTTATTATTATTAACATATGATTTTTGTGATTTTTATTGACATTGATTTTGTAAATTATTATTTATTTTATTTGATTATTGTGAACGTTAGGACCATGTGGGCAAGATTTTTTATTTTTTTTGTTTGTTTTATTTTTTTCCCACAACTGTCTGGCAGTTTGAGTACCATAAGCGACCTACCCAAATGTCCTTTCTTTGGTATTGTTCGTCGTTTAGTTGAGCTCCTTGAGTTATAAGTCGAGCTACACGATAACTGACAAATGCTTGCACTGACTGGACAGGTCCACTTAAATCTGTGTGGTTCTTTCTTCAAAAGACCATCTCAGACACTAATCTGCATAGTTCTCATGTGAATTGAGCAAGATTATGTCTGGACTTCAAAAGAGACTATGACCTCTGAGTTTGTTTCGGCTTTTTCTTCTCAGAGTAGTCAGGTACGAAACACAGGCCCCATCTAGTTTAAAAAAAAATGACGTGTAAAAGTGTTTGTAAAAACCTACTTGCAAAATAAACATCATTTATCAAACTTGACAACAGGGTAAGTCACCTTAGCTATAAAATTATTATAAATTTTCAGTAGGTAACCTGTAAACATTCTCTCCCAATTAAGTGAAAATACAATTTCGGGATACAATCTTAGGGGCAGAGTAGTATCTAATAAGAAAATAATTACCCAAACTAAAGTTGACTCTTATTCAGGTAGTTGAAAATTACGTGAAAATAAGACTTGGAGGTAACTAAGACCGGCGGATAAGTTTCCGAGTTGGGATATCGCGACCTTGGGGAGTTACTCTAATTGTCATACACGTGGATTGTTATGTATTAGAAAGAATGTATTTTAAAGAAATTAAACTATATAATTGACGTTAATTAAAGCTTTATTTTTACTACTGTGATTTTAATTAGCGCGACTGCTGAGCGTAGGGTCTGGGTTCGAGGGCACGCCACAATAGTGGCGGTAAGTCCCCTCTTTGAGGGGTGGCTTGAGAGACGCCACGGCGTCCTCACCTTCCGCCTGACGCAGGTCCTCACCGGACACGGTTGTTTCGGGAAGTTCCTGCACCGAATCGGGCGGGAGAAAACGCCCGGGTGTTTCCATTGTGAGGATCGACCGGAGGACACAGTGGAGCACACGGTGGAGGTGTGCCCCGCGTGGGCGGAGCACCGCCGTGTCCTCGAAGCGGCGATTGGCGGCGGCGACCTCTCGCGTCCGGCCCTGGTGCAAGCCATGGTCCGGAGCGAGACGGAATGGGACGCCGTCACCTCCTTCTGCGAAGCAGTAATGCTAGAGAAGGAGGTGGCGGAACGTGAGAGGGAGAGAACCTCACAGCGTCCCGGCCGCCGCGGGAGACGCCCCGGGCGTCGGGGGCCAACACGTGGCCTCCGGCCACCGTGGGCGCGGGCCTGTGGACGGTGGGCTATGGGCTAGCTCGCCGTCCGTCCGTCTCATGACGACAGGCCGTGTCGACGGCGCGTTCGTGTTCCACGCGCGCCTCAAAGAGAGCAAGGACCGATGCCTGCCGGGGTTGCGGGACTGTTCGAAAGAGATACCGTGGTCCCGGAACACAAAGGGCGATGAAGGAACATGGATGGGTTTTAGTCAGTAAAAGTCTGACACTCCCTCCTGCTCCGCCCAGAGCGGGAGAAGTCATTTGATGATTTCCCATCCGAAAAAAAAAAAAAAAAAAAAGGTCCTGGGTTCGATTGTCAGATCAAGCAATACGTTATTGGTTTTTTCCATCAGGAATTTCTCATGTATGCCCGGTTGATGCCTTCAACTCGCCCCCTATTACATGGGACTTAAAACATAGCTGGCGAAAGGGTGTACTATTACTAATATTAGTAGATTACAGGCGTCTTGTATTTGTTGTTTTAATAATAAATGGTCATGGCTAACACTTTAATTGAGCAGTCTGTGTTGTAGGTTTTTTTTTGTTTGCCTTCCCTGCGGCCCATTCTTCAAATAAATTGACCGATTCCGTAGATGTGTATGACCGATCCTTAGTCTAGAATCTCGATTTAGAATTGGCAGTTTTCACACTGATTTTAATTCAAATCTAGGTTTGATTTTGACTGAATTCATCCTCGAATACCCGCCCAATAAAGTTATTTTATGTTGCTGATATATAACAAATAGTTTTGTTTTACTGTTAAGAGACGTTAATTTCTTATAAATTCAGACACAAGCTTAGTCATTTTTACGTCAATATTTCATACACAATCCAACGGACGAGGGTTCCCCTCAATTTCCCAGCACAGTTCGCTATATCTACCGCAATGGGCGATTGTCTCCCAAATTCGAACCCGTAATGACGGCGCTTTAAATGCAAACCGAGCTTCCCGCTAATGAGCTTAGGGGACTAAAAATACCTAATTCTGGAGCAGAATGTGTCAATTTGTTGTCATTATGGTCATTAGATGGGGTCAGAGGTTTCATGACTGTATTTGAAGTGAGGTGACTCCGATTTTTTAATATTTTTGATGTTTTGTTTACATAATTTTGAATGTTTTGTATTAATTAGAAGTTAATTTGGGTTGTAATAAAATTATAATTATTCTAAGCTCAATATGTCAGTAGCCCCCCCCATCTTTACAACCTTTCTCAGGAAAACGGGTTTTTGTATTTCTGCAGAATATTTTTTTAGGTAAAACCCTTGTCACGGTTAATGTTACGTGAAATCTAAAAGTTGAAGAATGCTACCCGCAAGGTCTACCTAAAAACCTTGCGGGTAACATTCTCTTACTTTTATTATAGCTCTCTGGATTCGGGCAATATGGATATCGTACCCGAAGCTTGTTGAATCATGACATTCCAAATACATTACTTTATTTAAAAGTAGACAGCCGGGAAGAGGGCGTACTCTACCCGTCACAAGAACCAGAGGAAGAATTATGTTGCGAGCAGTCAGCCCAGTAATATCTGGCAATAAAATGCAAACTCTATTCCAACGCTATTTCTATAAATAATATTGTTCACTCGCCACACGAGCGCACGGCGCACCGTGCGATTTATACCCGTAGAATAAACGCAGCAGCCGTCTGTCGCAAATTTTCGCAGATTTTATCGCTTGTTTATTCAATGGAACGACGAACCTGCGCCAACTTTATGGATGAAATTATATTTTTAGTTCCTATCCTATGTTTATTCAATATTTCAATTGCTTTTGTGTTGCTATATACGTCCTTATGATGCATATTTATACAAAGGGGTCACCTGATATGAATATAGCCAGGGGCAAACAACGTACAATTTCAATCCTCGGCCTTTAAAACGTGCAAAAAATAAAAGCCAGAACTATTTAAATAAAACTTAAAATAGTAACGTCGATACCTCATCAATCATCTCGCGCAAATCGAATGCTCGTAATCGTGTAAGCAAACTTGTGCCGGATTACGACAACTTGAGTCTTGTTCGACAACTTTAATGTATGTACTTTAGTTTAACGCTTAAATATTCTGAATATTGTACTAGTTGGTGAAGTTGTCGGGTTCGGGGATAAGTACTTAGGTGACAACGTATTGTGATGTGTTCTGAACAAGCCTGGCAAGTTTAACATAGTTTGATGGCTCGAGTTTAGAGTGTATTAGTTCTGTTGTGACCTAGTGCCTACAAGGCTACAAGGTTACAACTATCGTGATCAGCTCGTAAATCGTGCTCCCGCTGAATCATTGAGCAACCTGGATGAACTTTAGGTAAGTCTAATGAGTGTAAATAAAGCGTTATATTAACACGTATAGGGCGTACAAGAGAACAGTTACATCCAGATTTGTTTGCAACGTTAACTACTTGAGCCAGCCCAGGTCGTCATCTCGGTCAACATTCGAGGGTTTTCGTATTTGATGCCACCTGCACTCTTAGGGACCTGTTCGAACACTCACAAAAGCCGTCGAGGTGGAGGTGGAGGTTCTGATCGAAGCTAATTTGACAGTATTATAGAGAATCATCAAGACGTCGAAGAAGAAGAAGAATTTATACGTATTCTGTTTATGCATACCTTTTACCTTTAAAAAGTTACAGCCCTGTGACACACAGATAGACGGTAGTCGGTAGATTTAATAATGGAGGTCCGTAAGTAGTTAAGACAGGTGAGGAACCCTAAAAAAGTGGGTAAAACTCTTTAAACAATAAACCCAATATACCGACTAACAAAATAACAATCAATATGGACCCAAAGAAGTTAAATCAACAAAGTTCGCGACACAGAAGTATGTAACAAGTAACGAACCGGCGACTTTTATCCGTAGATCGCAATAGTTCAAAACTAAAGGATGGGCGGTATCAAGCCTTTGATCCCTTTCACTGGCGGCGGACGATTCCGATACCTTCACCTGGAACTGTTACAACTTGTATCTTTACGTGACCGTAATTGAGCAGAATATGTATATACTGTATGTAAACATAAGTTTATAACTAGCCTTGAGGTAAACGGATTAAAAATACTTTAAGTTCAACAGTTTTTTGAGAGAAATTTGCGTTTCACTCAAAAAAGTACAAGCATTTCTTCTTCTCTGTCTTTAATTAAAGTTTTGTTACAATATAAGATACCTATATAGAAATATATAAAAATTAAATGAAAATAAGAACAATGATAGAAAAAGAAATAAATTGCAAACAATTTACCCTGTTCCATTAATTAAAATTATCAAACTAATTTTGAAAATGAAGGCAAATTGTGTTAACTTTAGATGTCTTTTCCTTATCATAAAATTATAAAACCAGCTTGGATAAAGTCAAGAAAACGAATGCTAAGAAAATAGACTTTCAAATTCAATTACCCGTACATTTCAATCAAAACATTCATTCTTTGGCAGCGTTGAATCTATAAATAGCAAAGTAGATTGAGATATTATGACGTCAACCTGCTGAGCACTTAATTTCCCTGAAACTTTTCAAATACATCGGGATTACGGTAAAAGATGGTAATAATTTAAAATTCATAAATAAATAAGCAAAAATGATCACTTGAAAAGCGAAATGTTAACACTAGGTAAGCTTGAAACCGATGAATGGCCTAGCCGCCTAGGCTGGGGAGATGCGTGGCCTTGACGGGAGTTTAAATGGACTGCCATAATTAAGAGCGGCCTCCGGACCTGCTCGGATCAAATTACGACAGCAGAGTATTTAACGAGCTTTTAAAATAGAACCCGAGGATTGCCGCGTGGCTTGCAAATGATGGCAGGTTGTGGTGGACTTTGAGAGCTGAAATGGTGTTTGAGATTATAATTATGTCACGTCTTTAGTCAATCTGTCTTACTGACGTCGCTCAAAATTACACTAACCTGAATCGGCACCGAGCTGTTCATGTCTGCCGAATACTCAATGAGCTGTGGGCCAATATGGCCAATAAGTGGAGCCCTGACACAGCCAGAAGGCGTCGTAGAAGATGGCGGGATAAGCTAGCCAGACCCAACGGTCAGTGGCTAACATGAGCCTGGATTGTATGAACTGAAAGTCATGAGCCTTGCCTGCCCTTTGCCCACCAGTGATGAGCAGTGGGTCTATGCAAGCTAAGAGTAACAATATCATAAATCAATAAGATATTGTCTATTCTGCTACGTGGCAAGATTGTAATTGAATGCAAGTATTTATGCAAAAAAAGTATGCATAAGTCCGCATATGTTTTAAAAGTGACTCGCTCAGTTCATTGTGTTACTAACTCATAACTTATTAAAACGATTGCAAATGCGGTATGAAACATTAATATTAAAGCGCCATTTTGAAATTGTTATCATTTATTCGGATGCCACAATTTCGCAACTTTCACACCATTAAACTGAAAACAAACAAAGTATTGTTTTATTCTCATAAACTGTGATACAATCGGCAATTCTTTTTAAGTAAACGATAAGATTTTAACGTTAAACAACAAAAAGCGACTATTTATGGCGCTGGAAAATGTCCTTTCATTATGATAGCGAGCTTCCGAATCAGCCATATGCAGCGAATGACAAACGACATCAGAAAGCCTCATCCATTTTCCGCTCCGCACTCAAATTATCCGTTATTTATCACAAACCACTTTATCAACAGTCAGTTTAAAACATAATAACAGGCAGAACGTGTGACAGTTAAATTAAAAAACCTCCCAACTTTGTCCGCTACCGGCTACTGGCTACCGGCTACCGGCTACCGGCTACCGGCTACACGACGCGCGACGCGCCGCGATTAAGCTGCCAGCCGCACTATGCAAATTATGTATTTCCAACGCGCCACCCACTGTTTATTTATTAAAAATTGCCTGCGTTTATTTGCATAAAGAATTTTGTTTGCGTTTGTACTCACAATTTTGTGGTTTAAAATAACGTTTTGGGGACTACTTTTTGTTTTGGCTTAGTGAGGTCATTTTTTTGGTTAGTTGGTTGAGGTAAATAAAGTATTTATTAAGTATTTATTTACTTGTTTATTATTTTTAAGTATTTATCTCTGTTTATTTACAAAAAAAATAATCACAAAGGGGTTGAATTTTTTGGCCGGATTAAGTTCCGCCATTTTGATTTTTGTTTTCAAAGTAGCGGCCACGCATAAGACATTTATTAATCGATAGCTGGTAGCAATCATTATCATCATCATCATTTCAGCCGAAAGACGTCCATTGCTGGACATTTTCAAAGGTTTAATGATCTCTGGTACTCAAAATAAAAAGTTTATAAAAATCGCGTTCTGAACAAAGTAAATGATAAATGATAAATTATGTTTATTTTGCAAGTAGGTTTTTACAAACACTTTTACACGTCACTTTTTAAAACTAGATGGGGCCGGTGTTTCGTACCTGACTACTCTGAGAAGAAACAGCCGAAACAAACTCAGAGGTCATAGTCTCTTTTGAAGTCCAGACATAATCTTGCTCAATTCACACGAGGAGTATGCAGATTAGTGTCTGAGATGGTCTTTTGAAGAAAGAACCACACAGATTTGAGTGTACCTGTCCAGTCATTGCAAGTATTTGTCAGTTATCATGTAGCTCGACTTATAACTCAAGGAGCTCAACGAAACGACGAACAATACCAAAGAAAGGACATAACTGTAGCTCTCATAGCAATTGAATAAAAGAGGTTTCTATATCACGACGGATCCTCTCCCCCTGTGCAGCACGCACACAGTTCTCACATAAAGCTAGCGACGAGCACGTTGCACATTGTTATTATACCTGCTTCTTATTTTTCTTATATTACAATTCAATTTGCACGAGAACTTTTCTATTTTACGAAGAATAATTTAACTTTTTTCTCTACATCGACATCTGTGGCAATCTTTTGTGTAGTCAGAGAAAGTGATTGCAAATAGACAATCAACTTAAATGGTCCGTTACTTTCAAATCTATATAATTCTTTGACAGCATATGCAACGACAAATTGGTGCAACGTTCCTGCTAAACAATTATTTTCTATGTTTATACTTAACCGTATGTCATGTATTTTATTTGTCCCTCTGCTGGAACAATGCACCGAGAATTATGTATGCACAATCAAAACTTTATCTTTCCTTTCCAAAGCACATGTTATTAAAACGCAATAATTTACCGAAACAGTAAGCGCGTGCGATGCTCGCAATAAATCAATCATGGCGGCGATAAGCGAGCGTTGCAACGACTGCCATATTCCTCCGCTATTTATTATATGAGTTATATGAGTAATGCGGCCCCAATTGTACGGACACTACGTTTGCCTTCCCTTCCAACTGATTATTTTATGTGGCACTTGTTTTTTTGGCTTCCGTCGAAGTTTAATGAGTTCCTGCGGGGAGAGAATAAATGAATTCTCTTTTTGATTCTTTCGGATAGATTTGTTTCTGCTTTGGTTGGCATTGTTATAATTAAAGTTTTTTTTCGTACACCGAGTAGATTACGTCAGAACATATTATGAGCGTCGTGCAAATATTTTCTATAAGTTTATGAAACACACTGCAAAAATCCAATTTACTTATTCAATGACCTGAAAATTATGTAATAAACTTTAATATGCTTCCAGATTAAATTGATGAAAAATTCCGACATGCACGTTAGTTCCATAAATAAATGAGATTTTCATAAATTTTAATGAGGTAGCACTTAATTATATGTTTAAATATTTATACTCGAAGCTTTTCAGGCAAAAGAAAATCAGCTTTAATTTATTTATATCCTTATTATAATAACATGCAACGATGGCAGCACGCAATATACACTGCAGCACAAATAGCAGAAAATGTAGCAATAAACAAAAGTTGGACCATGTTTCAACGTAGGAAATACTATGAGCACAGAACATTCAGAGAACACGTGAAAAGCCAAGCACGGCATGCAAACACGTGTGTTTAGAACTTTAGACTAGAAAACTATATCCGACTAGTTTCGGTCTAACATATGTTAACGTTTGGTCAAAACTAGGGTTTGTGCTCATTGTACCCCACCAAATTACACCATTTTTCAAGCTTCTCAAATTCTCTCGCACAAAGCTAAAAGAGTAGTTTGGTTATTACCTGCCAAAGCGATAATCTGGCGCAGTGCCAGTTGAACTGAGCCTCGCACCGCAGCGAAAACAAGGCTTACATTAGATATATCGGAGCTTGAATATTTTGGAAAGAAACGGGATGAAGGAATACTTTATTCCTACCCAAAATGAATGAAAAATTTGGATGATAAGTCAACTCTATGATTCATTTGTGAATGACCCATAGACCAATATTTGGTCGCCATTATTCAACAATACAGCAATTTAAATTAATCCCATAATAGACCATTAACAATCCAAAATGTCACCAAACCACTAAATCTCTTGTACACCCACTGCTTAACACGTATTATCCAATGGCCGTTAATTCCCATTTATCACCACTTGGCAGGCGAGCCAAGCCATTAACGATGTGAAAATCTCCCAGTACAAGGCAACGTTTAGCGAGTCCTATCCAATCAGTGCACCGAGTCGTTCAGCATATGAAGACTGCGGTATGTAGGTCAGGGCAGCGAGTTCGAGGTCGATTAATGCAACGCGATCCCCCAGGCTTTGCACTGCGCCACAATTGTGCAGGATGATGAAATGAGAGAGGGAGGCATCACTTTAAATTGATATGAAAAACAACAATGTACCTAAAAGTCAAGTTACGACGACTGGTTGAGGAATTTTTCATGCGTTGACTTATTAGGGTCACACAATTCTCAAGTTTGGCCTTATTCGAGACGAGAAAAAAGTGATCGAGAACTCGAGAAATTCTTGTCGGAAATTCCCGGGAATCGAGAAAAAAAATGAGAAACTCTATGACTAATTGTCACCCTGTTTGCCGTCACACATTTGTTACTTATATTTTTATTTCTGTTTTAACACTTCTAACTAAATAGAAATTACAAATTTTCATAATGAATTTATCATAAACCACAGTTTCTCTGAAACCAAAACACCGCCAAATAATCCTGTTAAACATGCCACTTCCAAAATGCAAGCAAACAATGAGCCAAAAATGGCGAGCTTCTAAAAGCACGAATACCCCAATGTTACCTTTAGAATTTATTAAACAGAAAACAGTAAAACTACTGAAATTCAACTAACTGCTTGTTATACTATTACTGTAACAAACAATTCTAGATTTCGAAATTTAAACACGAACTTAAAGATAGATTCCACCATCAGACTGGAGTCAAATGCGAGAGAGAATTTAATTAGGGCTTAAAACTACGGCAAACTCATAACACTGGGGTTCTCTCGGACCGAAGTATTTAACTCCGCCATTAATTCTGCTGGTAATCCCTAATGATATCAGATATTTGTGGAGGTACGTTACAGCGGGGAATCTTTCGTGTTTATAGAGATTGATGTGTGCTGTTTACTTGATTCTGTGGTGTGTTTTCGTTTGTGGTTTCGTGTGTTATTGTTGATAAAATATGTCTTAGTAGAAACGTAAGATTACGGTTACGGTAGGAGGTACTTTGAATGGATGTTATGACAGCAGACGGCAGGATGTTTACAGTAGCCTAGTAACATATGTGCATATAGATTTTAATCTATCTAGCGAGATTGTAAACTGTCGAAATATTGTCAACTGAACATACTGCTTACGATATAACGCATTCGTTTACAAAGAATCTTGATTATGTAAAGACACGTTTCCTGATTCAATGATTACCGCGAATTGAGTAAAAAAACAAGAAGATAATTGCATACATTTAATATTAATTGAAATTTCTGGAACAGATATTAACATACAACGCATGAATTGCCAACGTAACAAAGTCATAATCATGTTATTACATAAAGTAGCAATTCACCTAAATCCACAAAATAATTCAAATAGCTTAACACATTAAAATTAATTGTGCTCGACCGCATAGCACCGTCCAGCCTAATGCGTTATGATCCGTGTTATACATCGCGGGATAGGCAGGCTTAGTGCTCAACACAACGACGTTAGCTCCAAGATGAGCCACCTTGTATGCTCAACACAGCGAGTCTTGTAAGCTCAACATAGCGATACACGCGACACAAACACGTGTACTGTAGACCAAACTACTTAGTATTCAGGTATTATACCCTGTCAATATTCATGATTATTGTGTGCGTTATCTTTTAACATGCTACCCTTTACTCGCGTAATGGTTGGAAATGATCGGATATAATTACCGGAATTAACATTATACCTGTCCTATATAACATACAGGTACAAACATTGAATGGCACACAGATAGGCCATGCCTATCTGTGTGCCATTCAATGAATTTCTTCCTTCCATCAAAGCGTAAGAACACAACAAAAGCAACAGATACACAGACAAACGGAACTATATTCTCATTTATGATATAAGATAAGTGTGAAAGTCACTAAATGATTTCTCAGTTTCAACAATGTTTAAAACAAGTTCGATACATATTCATAGCCTAACCAAATAGATTGTTCGACTGTACATAATAAAGAAGGAGCCAATGAATTTCGATAACAGACCAAATTACCACTTTAGGGGTGGTTCGTTGTGGTACATGAAAGTTTGTTTAGTTACAATATTGACGCAAAAGTATGTGCTAGTCTTCTCAGCCTTTTAATCAGGTAAATCAGGAGCAGTTGGATGCAGCTGAATACCTGTATTTTACATGGAGCGACTGCCTATCTGACCTCCATAACCCAGTTAGTACTGGGTAATGCGATACCCCTTGGTAAAACTGGTTGTCAGACATTTTGGGCCACTGACTACCTGTAACGGCTGCGTCAAAGATCTACAAATGTCAGCCGGGACCAATTAAATAACAACGAGATTAAAATATAACGACAAACATCATATCATATTAACAGATAAAACATCATTAACATTGAAAACGGGATATTTACCATGTTTACTTAATTATCAGCATCACCATAAGAAAAGAGTTTCATTATTTAAAAGCTGGCCATGTTTTAATATTTAATTTACCTATAAAATATCAAGTTTAACGAATATATTTTATTCAATACTAATCTCGTGTTTCGTGTAATCCGTCTGATAATAATTACAGGGTAGCGAGGTAGCTGTTTTTTATTCGATTACGGTTTTAATTGAATGTTATATAAACCTGCCGAAAGCGGATTACGCAGGCATAATCAAACTAAGGCAAAATATATTAAAATTTCAAATCCTGGCATTACGTAATGTATTCAGGTTTTAAGGGGTTCCGTACCTAACTGTATAAATTATAAATGGGATGTTACTTCTAATATCACGTTTAGTAGATGAATTGAGTATATCTATGATGAATTAGTAATTGTTGTGGTTGAGAACTTTTAGGTATCAGCAGAGAAGACGCAAAGACTTGGCCTCTTGATGTGGTAAACGTCACGAAAATCTGTTGGATAGGAGGTACAGGACCTGGAGTGGGGATGCCATTTGGCTGAATGTTGGTGTTGATGAAAGAACACACCACAGCCTATCTTCTTGACATTTTTGGTGCTTTTTGCGACACATAATTAATAAGCCTATACTGTTCATCATCACACTGAGAGGGACTAGACCATAATCCACTACGCGAGCACAGTGTTGTTGGTAGATGTCACAATATTTTTGGGGTAACTTTCCCATTTCGAAAACTAAACAAAAGACGTGCAAAACAAGTATCAGTTTTAGTTCCATGCCGGTTCCATCAATATGCTTTCCTTCACCGTCCTTCTGAGTGAAAACTTTCGCTATAAAATTATTAAGACAAAGTAAAGTACTTACCTGTTTGGGTTCGATTCAATTTACAACTGGTAAGTCAAACCCGTTACTACTGAGTGGCTCTAACTCTCTAACACCCGTATCTATAAACAAGTCAAAGTGATTACATAAGTAAAAAGTAGTAACTTATGATACGATTTTTATTCTATGGTTTAATAATTGCTTGAAGTTAGAATTGTCGAAAGTTACAATTCTTAGCTTTGCTTTCTTTGACTATTCTTACTTCGTTCAAAGTTTTGAATATTGAATGAAAATGGTTGAACAAGTAATAACTTAAAACAACATGAGTTATTACATAAAAAAACAGTTCGGTTTTACAAGAGGTCGTTCAACTACTGATGTACTGTTTTGTAACTTTTAGAACACATTTATAATGCCTGAAAGGACAAATGCGATGCTTTGGGCATTTTTTGCGATTTATCTAAAGCTTTCGATTGCGTTCTTCATGAAACATAAATCAGGAAACTACACCACTACGGAATCCGTAACGCCTCTCTGGGTCTTCTTATTTCATATTTGAGTGATAGGATTCAGAGAGTTGATGTTAACGGGAAAAGATCTCCCGGATCCGTAGTAAGAATAGGGGTACCCCAGGGCTCAATTCTTGGTCCATTTTTGTTTCTTATTTACATAAATGACTTGCCTTACCTCATAAAGGATAATCATGACATAGTATTGTTTGCAGACGACACCTCTTATCTCTCGTGAGTTAACGGATTAAACAGCCCGTTTAGTTTACTTTAGTTATTTCCATAGCGTGATGTCGTACGTTATTCTCTTGTGGGGCAATACCGCCGATATTCAGAAACTATTTGTTTTGCAAAAAAGGGCAATTCGTTCAATTTATAAATTAAGTCCCAGATACTCCCTCAGAGAAAAATATAAAGAGATTAATATCCTTACTGTGCCTTCTCAGTTTATTAATGAAAACTTTTTGTACGTACACAAAAATATTAATTTGTTTAAAAAATACAGTGATATCCACAACATAAATACGAGGAACAAACACAAATTTGTTGTTCCTGTAACGAGGCTCAAAAAAATAGGTACGTTCAAATGCCAATGTATATGTTTTTACAATAAACTTCCGAGTCAAATTAAAGCATTTTATGTTACATTTACCTACTGATTTGACAGGAATACTCGTATTAACGTATCTTACTTTTTTATTATTATTAACATATGATTTTTGTGATTTTTATTGACATTGATTTGTAAATTATTATTTATTTTATTTGATTATTGTGAATGTTAGGACCATGTGGGCAAGATTTTTTATTTTTTTTGTTTGTTTATTTTTTTCCCACAACTGTCTGGCAGTTTGAGTACCATAAGCGACCTACCCAAATGTCCTTTCTTTGGTATTGTTCGTCGTTTAGTTGAGCTCCTTGAGTTATAAGTCGAGCTACACGATAACTGACAAATGCTTGCACTGACTGGACAGGTCCACTTAAATCTGTGTGGTTCTTTCTTCAAAAGACCATCTCAGACACTAATCTGCATAGTTCTCATGTGAATTGAGCAAGATTATGTCTGGACTTCAAAAGAGACTATGACCTCTGAGTTTGTTTCGGCTTTTTCTTCTCAGAGTAGTCAGGTACGAAACACAGGCCCCATCTAGTTTAAAAAAAAATGACGTGTAAAAGTGTTTGTAAAAACCTACTTGCAAAATAAACATCATTTATCAAACTTGACAACAGGGTAAGTCACCTTAGCTATAAAATTATTATAAATTTTCAGTAGGTAACCTGTAAACATTCTCTCCCAATTAAGTGAAAATACAATTTCGGGATACAATCTTAGGGGCAGAGTAGTATCTAATAAGAAAATAATTACCCAAACTAAAGTTGACTCTTATTCAGGTAGTTGAAAATTACGTGAAAATAAGACTTGGAGGTAACTAAGACCGGCGGATAAGTTTCCGAGTTGGGATATCGCGACCTTGGGGAGTTACTCTAATTGTCATACACGTGGATTGTTATGTATTAGAAAGAATGTATTTTAAAGAAATTAAACTATATAATTGACGTTAATTAAAGCTTTATTTTTACTACTGTGATTTTAATTAGCGCGACTGCTGAGCGTAGGGTCTGGGTTCGAGGGCACGCCACAATAGTGGCGGTAAGTCCCCTCTTTGAGGGGTGGCTTGAGAGACGCCACGGCGTCCTCACCTTCCGCCTGACGCAGGTCCTCACCGGACACGGTTGTTTCGGGAAGTTCCTGCACCGAATCGGGCGGGAGAAAACGCCCGGGTGTTTCCATTGTGAGGATCGACCGGAGGACACAGTGGAGCACACGGTGGAGGTGTGCCCCGCGTGGGCGGAGCACCGCCGTGTCCTCGAAGCGGCGATTGGCGGCGGCGACCTCTCGCGTCCGGCCCTGGTGCAAGCCATGGTCCGGAGCGAGACGGAATGGGACGCCGTCACCTCCTTCTGCGAAGCAGTAATGCTAGAGAAGGAGGTGGCGGAACGTGAGAGGGAGAGAACCTCACAGCGTCCCGGCCGCCGCGGGAGACGCCCCGGGCGTCGGGGGCCAACACGTGGCCTCCGGCCACCGTGGGCGCGGGCCTGTGGACGGTGGGCTATGGGCTAGCTCGCCGTCCGTCCGTCTCATGACGACAGGCCGTGTCGACGGCGCGTTCGTGTTCCACGCGCGCCTCAAAGAGAGCAAGGACCGATGCCTGCCGGGGTTGCGGGACTGTTCGAAAGAGATACCGTGGTCCCGGAACACAAAGGGCGATGAAGGAACATGGATGGGTTTTAGTCAGTAAAAGTCTGACACTCCCTCCTGCTCCGCCCAGAGCGGGAGAAGTCATTTGATGATTTCCCATCCGAAAAAAAAAAAAAAAAAAAGGTCCTGGGTTCGATTGTCAGATCAAGCAATACGTTATTGGTTTTTTCCATCAGGAATTTCTCATGTATGCCCGGTTGATGCCTTCAACTCGCCCCCTATTACATGGGACTTAAAACATAGCTGGCGAAAGGGTGTACTATTACTAATATTAGTAGATTACAGGCGTCTTGTATTTGTTGTTTTAATAATAAATGGTCATGGCTAACACTTTAATTGAGCAGTCTGTGTTGTAGGTTTTTTTTTGTTTGCCTTCCCTGCGGCCCATTCTTCAAATAAATTGACCGATTCCGTAGATGTGTATGACCGATCCTTAGTCTAGAATCTCGATTTAGAATTGGCAGTTTTCACACTGATTTTAATTCAAATCTAGGTTTGATTTTGACTGAATTCATCCTCGAATACCCGCCCAATAAAGTTATTTTATGTTGCTGATATATAACAAATAGTTTTGTTTTACTGTTAAGAGACGTTAATTTCTTATAAATTCAGACACAAGCTTAGTCATTTTTACGTCAATATTTCATACACAATCCAACGGACGAGGGTTCCCCTCAATTTCCCAGCACAGTTCGCTATATCTACCGCAATGGGCGATTGTCTCCCAAATTCGAACCCGTAATGACGGCGCTTTAAATGCAAACCGAGCTTCCCGCTAATGAGCTTAGGGGACTAAAAATACCTAATTCTGGAGCAGAATGTGTCAATTTGTTGTCATTATGGTCATTAGATGGGGTCAGAGGTTTCATGACTGTATTTGAAGTGAGGTGACTCCGATTTTTTAATATTTTTGATGTTTTGTTTACATAATTTTGAATGTTTTGTATTAATTAGAAGTTAATTTGGGTTGTAATAAAATTATAATTATTCT
This sequence comes from Xestia sexstrigata, assembly GCA_941918905.2. Classification (NCBI taxonomy): domain Eukaryota; kingdom Metazoa; phylum Arthropoda; class Insecta; order Lepidoptera; family Noctuidae; genus Xestia; species Xestia sexstrigata. The sequence continues at coordinate 945,579 of OW799204.2, forward strand.
AAGCTCAATATGTCAGTAGCCCCCCCCATCTTTACAACCTTTCTCAGGAAAACGGGTTTTTGTATTTCTGCAGAATATTTTTTTAGGTAAAACCCTTGTCACGGTTAACGTTACGTGAAATCTAAAAGTTGAAGAATGCTACCCGCAAGGTCTACCTAAAAACCTTGCGGGTAACATTCTCTTACTTTTATTATAGCTCTCTGGATTCGGGCAATATGGATATCGTACCCGAAGCTTGTTGAATCATGACATTCCAAATACATTACTTTATTTAAAAGTAGACAGCCGGGAAGAGGGCGTACTCTACCCGTCACAAGAACCAGAGGAAGAATTATGTTGCGAGCAGTCAGCCCAGTAATATCTGGCAATAAAATGCAAACTCTATTCCAACGCTATTTCTATAAATAATATTGTTCACTCGCCACACGAGCGCACGGCGCACCGTGCGATTTATACCCGTAGAATAAACGCAGCAGCCGTCTGTCGCAAATTTTCGCAGATTTTATCGCTTGTTTATTCAATGGAACGACGAACCTGCGCCAACTTTATGGATGAAATTATATTTTTAGTTCCTATCCTATGTTTATTCAATATTTCAATTGCTTTTGTGTTGCTATATACGTCCTTATGATGCATATTTATACAAAGGGGTCACCTGATATGAATATAGCCAGGGGCAAACAACGTACAATTTCAATCCTCGGCCTTTAAAACGTGCAAAAAATAAAAGCCAGAACTATTTAAATAAAACTTAAAATAGTAACGTCGATACCTCATCAATCATCTCGCGCCATCGATTAAGTCTCGCGATCGACAAGTCTCGCGTAAGTTGCACTCGCAAATCGAACGCTCGTAATCGTGTAAGCAAACTTGTGCCGGATTACGACAACTTGAGTCTTGTTCGACAACTTTAATGTATGTACTTTAGTTTAACGCTTAAATATTCTGAATATTGTACTAGTTGGTGAAGTTGTCGGGTTCGGGGATAAGTACTTAGGTGACAACGTATTGTGATGTGTTCTGAACAAGCCTGGCAAGTTTAACATAGTTTGATGGCTCGAGTTTAGAGTGTATTAGTTCTGTTGTGACCTAGTGCCTACAAGGCTACAAGGTTACAACTATCGTGATCAGCTCGTAAATCGTGCTCCCGCTGAATCATTGAGCAACCTGGATGAACTTTAGGTAAGTCTAATGAGTGTAAATAAAGCGTTATATTAACACGTATAGGGCGTACAAGAGAACAGTTACATCCAGATTTGTTTGCAACGTTAACTACTTGAGCCAGCCCAGGTCGTCATCTCGGTCAACATTCGAGGGTTTTCGTATTTGATGCCACCTGCACTCTTAGGGACCTGTTCGAACACTCACAAAAGCCGTCGAGGTGGAGGTGGAGGTTCTGATCGAAGCTAATTTGACAGTATTATAGAGAATCATCAAGACGTCGAAGAAGAAGAAGAATTTATACGTATTCTGTTTATGCATACCTTTTACCTTTAAAAAGTTACAGCCCTGTGACACACAGATAGACGGTAGTCGGTAGATTTAATAATGGAGGTCCGTAAGTAGTTAAGACAGGTGAGGAACCCTAAAAAAGTGGGTAAAACTCTTTAAACAATAAACCCAATATACCGACTAACAAAATAACAATCAATATGGACCCAAAGAAGTTAAATCAACAAAGTTCGCGACACAGAAGTATGTAACAAGTAACGAACCGGCGACTTTTATCCGTAGATCGCAATAGTTCAAAACTAAAGGATGGGCGGTATCAAGCCTTTGATCCCTTTCACTGGCGGCGGACGATTCCGATACCTTCACCTGGAACTGTTACAACTTGTATCTTTACGTGACCGTAATTGAGCAGAATATGTATATACTGTATGTAAACATAAGTTTATAACTAGCCTTGAGGTAAACGGATTAAAAATACTTTAAGTTCAACAGTTTTTTGAGAGAAATTTGCGTTTCACTCAAAAAAGTACAAGCATTTCTTCTTCTCTGTCTTTAATTAAAGTTTTGTTACAATATAAGATACCTATATAGAAATATATAAAAATTAAATGAAAATAAGAACAATGATAGAAAAAGAAATAAATTGCAAACAATTTACCCTGTTCCATTAATTAAAATTATCAAACTAATTTTGAAAATGAAGGCAAATTGTGTTAACTTTAGATGTCTTTTCCTTATCATAAAATTATAAAACCAGCTTGGATAAAGTCAAGAAAACGAATGCTAAGAAAATAGACTTTCAAATTCAATTACCCGTACATTTCAATCAAAACATTCATTCTTTGGCAGCGTTGAATCTATAAATAGCAAAGTAGATTGAGATATTATGACGTCAACCTGCTGAGCACTTAATTTCCCTGAAACTTTTCAAATACATCGGGATTACGGTAAAAGATGGTAATAATTTAAAATTCATAAATAAATAAGCAAAAATGATCACTTGAAAAGCGAAATGTTAACACTAGGTAAGCTTGAAACCGATGAATGGCCTAGCCGCCTAGGCTGGGGAGATGCGTGGCCTTGACGGGAGTTTAAATGGACTGCCATAATTAAGAGCGGCCTCCGGACCTGCTCGGATCAAATTACGACAGCAGAGTATTTAACGAGCTTTTAAAATAGAACCCGAGGATTGCCGCGTGGCTTGCAAATGATGGCAGGTTGTGGTGGACTTTGAGAGCTGAAATGGTGTTTGAGATTATAATTATGTCACGTCTTTAGTCAATCTGTCTTACTGACGTCGCTCAAAATTACACTAACCTGAATCGGCACCGAGCTGTTCATGTCTGCCGAATACTCAATGAGCTGTGGGCCAATATGGCCAATAAGTGGAGCCCTGACACAGCCAGAAGGCGTCGTAGAAGATGGCGGGATAAGCTAGCCAGACCCAACGGTCAGTGGCTAACATGAGCCTGGATTGTATGAACTGAAAGTCATGAGCCTTGCCTGCCCTTTGCCCACCAGTGATGAGCAGTGGGTCTATGCAAGCTAAGAGTAACAATATCATAAATCAATAAGATATTGTCTATTCTGCTACGTGGCAAGATTGTAATTGAATGCAAGTATTTATGCAAAAAAAGTATGCATAAGTCCGCATATGTTTTAAAAGTGACTCGCTCAGTTCATTGTGTTACTAACTCATAACTTATTAAAACGATTGCAAATGCGGTATGAAACATTAATATTAAAGCGCCATTTTGAAATTGTTATCATTTATTCGGATGCCACAATTTCGCAACTTTCACACCATTAAACTGAAAACAAACAAAGTATTGTTTTATTCTCATAAACTGTGATACAATCGGCAATTCTTTTTAAGTAAACGATAAGATTTTAACGTTAAACAACAAAAAGCGACTATTTATGGCGCTGGAAAATGTCCTTTCATTATGATAGCGAGCTTCCGAATCAGCCATATGCAGCGAATGACAAACGACATCAGAAAGCCTCATCCATTTTCCGCTCCGCACTCAAATTATCCGTTATTTATCACAAACCACTTTATCAACAGTCAGTTTAAAACATAATAACAGGCAGAACGTGTGACAGTTAAATTAAAAAACCTCCCAACTTTGTCCGCTACCGGCTACTGGCTACCGGCTACCGGCTACCGGCTACCGGCTACACGACGCGCGACGCGCCGCGATTAAGCTGCCAGCCGCACTATGCAAATTATGTATTTCCAACGCGCCACCCACTGTTTATTTATTAAAAATTGCCTGCGTTTATTTGCATAAAGAATTTTGTTTGCGTTTGTACTCACAATTTTGTGGTTTTGGGGACTACTTTTTGTTTTGGCTTAGTGAGGTCATTTTTTTGGTTAGTTGGTTGAGGTAAATAAAGTATTTATTAAGTATTTATTTACTTGTTTATTATTTTTAAGTATTTATCTCTGTTTATTTACAAAAAAAATAATCACAAAGGGGTTGAATTTTTTGGCCGGATTAAGTTCCGCCATTTTGATTTTTGTTTTCAAAGTAGCGGCCACGCATAAGACATTTATTAATCGATAGCTGGTAGCAATCATTATCATCATCATCATTTCAGCCGAAAGACGTCCATTGCTGGACATTTTCAAAGGTTTAATGATCTCTGGTACTCAAAATAAAAAGTTTATAAAAATCGCGTTCTCAACAAAGTAAATGATAAATGATAAATTATGTTTATTTTGCAAGTAGGTTTTTACAAACACTTTTACACGTCACTTTTTAAAACTAGATGGGGCCGGTGTTTCGTACCTGACTACTCTGAGAAGAAACAGCCGAAACAAACTCAGAGGTCATAGTCTCTTTTGAAGTCCAGACATAATCTTGCTCAATTCACACGAGGAGTATGCAGATTAGTGTCTGAGATGGTCTTTTGAAGAAAGAACCACACAGATTTGAGTGTACCTGTCCAGTCATTGCAAGTATTTGTCAGTTATCATGTAGCTCGACTTATAACTCAAGGAGCTCAACGAAACGACGAACAATACCAAAGAAAGGACATAACTGTAGCTCTCATAGCAATTGAATAAAAGAGGTTTCTATATCACGACGGATCCTCTCCCCCTGTGCAGCACGCACACAGTTCTCACATAAAGCTAGCGACGAGCACGTTGCACATTGTTATTATACCTGCTTCTTATTTTTCTTATATTACAATTCAATTTGCACGAGAACTTTTCTATTTTACGAAGAATAATTTAACTTTTTTCTCTACATCGACATCTGTGGCAATCTTTTGTGTAGTCAGAGAAAGTGATTGCAAATAGACAATCAACTTAAATGGTCCGTTACTTTCAAATCTATATAATTCTTTGACAGCATATGCAACGACAAATTGGTGCAACGTTCCTGCTAAACAATTATTTTCTATGTTTATACTTAACCGTATGTCATGTATTTTATTTGTCCCTCTGCTGGAACAATGCACCGAGAATTATGTATGCACAATCAAAACTTTATCTTTCCTTTCCAAAGCACATGTTATTAAAACGCAATAATTTACCGAAACAGTAAGCGCGTGCGATGCTCGCAATAAATCAATCATGGCGGCGATAAGCGAGCGTTGCAACGACTGCCATATTCCTCCGCTATTTATTATATGAGTTATATGAGTAATGCGGCCCCAATTGTACGGACACTACGTTTGCCTTCCCTTCCAACTGATTATTTTATGTGGCACTTGTTTTTTTGGCTTCCGTCGAAGTTTAATGAGTTCCTGCGGGGAGAGAATAAATGAATTCTCTTTTTGATTCTTTCGGATAGATTTGTTTCTGCTTTGGTTGGCATTGTTATAATTAAAGTTTTTTTTCGTACACCGAGTAGATTACGTCAGAACATATTATGAGCGTCGTGCAAATATTTTCTATAAGTTTATGAAACACACTGCAAAAATCCAATTTACTTATTCAATGACCTGAAAATTATGTAATAAACTTTAATATGCTTCCAGATTAAATTGATGAAAAATTCCGACATGCACGTTAGTTCCATAAATAAATGAGATTTTCATAAATTTTAATGAGGTAGCACTTAATTATATGTTTAAATATTTATACTCGAAGCTTTTCAGGCAAAAGAAAATCAGCTTTAATTTATTTATATCCTTATTATAATAACATGCAACGATGGCAGCACGCAATATACACTGCAGCACAAATAGCAGAAAATGTAGCAATAAACAAAAGTTGGACCATGTTTCAACGTAGGAAATACTATGAGCACAGAACATTCAGAGAACACGTGAAAAGCCAAGCACGGCATGCAAACACGTGTGTTTAGAACTTTAGACTAGAAAACTATATCCGACTAGTTTCGGTCTAACATATGTTAACGTTTGGTCAAAACTAGGGTTTGTGCTCATTGTACCCCACCAAATTACACCATTTTTCAAGCTTCTCAAATTCTCTCGCACAAAGCTAAAAGAGTAGTTTGGTTATTACCTGCCAAAGCGATAATCTGGCGCAGTGCCAGTTGAACTGAGCCTCGCACCGCAGCGAAAACAAGGCTTACATTAGATATATCGGAGCTTGAATATTTTGGAAAGAAACGGGATGAAGGAATACTTTATTCCTACCCAAAATGAATGAAAAATTTGGATGATAAGTCAACTCTATGATTCATTTGTGAATGACCCATAGACCAATATTTGGTCGCCATTATTCAACAATACAGCAATTTAAATTAATCCCATAATAGACCATTAACAATCCAAAATGTCACCAAACCACTAAATCTCTTGTACACCCACTGCTTAACACGTATTATCCAATGGCCGTTAATTCCCATTTATCACCACTTGGCAGGCGAGCCAAGCCATTAACGATGTGAAAATCTCCCAGTACAAGGCAACGTTTAGCGAGTCCTATCCAATCAGTGCACCGAGTCGTTCAGCATATGAAGACTGCGGTATGTAGGTCAGGGCAGCGAGTTCGAGGTCGATTAATGCAACGCGATCCCCCAGGCTTTGCACTGCGCCACAATTGTGCAGGATGATGAAATGAGAGAGGGAGGCATCACTTTAAATTGATATGAAAAACAACAATGTACCTAAAAGTCAAGTTACGACGACTGGTTGAGGAATTTTTCATGCGTTGACTTATTAGGGTCACACAATTCTCAAGTTTGGCCTTATTCGAGACGAGAAAAAAGTGATCGAGAACTCGAGAAATTCTTGTCGGAAATTCCCGGGAATCGAGAAAAAAAATGAGAAACTCTATGACTAATTGTCACCCTGTTTGCCGTCACACATTTGTTACTTATATTTTTATTTCTGTTTTAACACTTCTAACTAAATAGAAATTACAAATTTTCATAATGAATTTATCATAAACCACAGTTTCTCTGAAACCAAAACACCGCCAAATAATCCTGTTAAACATGCCACTTCCAAAATGCAAGCAAACAATGAGCCAAAAATGGCGAGCTTCTAAAAGCACGAATACCCCAATGTTACCTTTAGAATTTATTAAACAGAAAACAGTAAAACTACTGAAATTCAACTAACTGCTTGTTATACTATTACTGTAACAAACAATTCTAGATTTCGAAATTTAAACACGAACTTAAAGATAGATTCCACCATCAGACTGGAGTCAAATGCGAGAGAGAATTTAATTAGGGCTTAAAACTACGGCAAACTCATAACACTGGGGTTCTCTCGGACCGAAGTATTTAACTCCGCCATTAATTCTGCTGGTAATCCCTAATGATATCAGATATTTGTGGAGGTACGTTACAGCGGGGAATCTTTCGTGTTTATAGAGATTGATGTGTGCTGTTTACTTGATTCTGTGGTGTGTTTTCGTTTGTGGTTTCGTGTGTTATTGTTGATAAAATATGTCTTAGTAGAAACGTAAGATTACGGTTACGGTAGGAGGTACTTTGAATGGATGTTATGACAGCAGACGGCAGGATGTTTACAGTAGCCTAGTAACATATGTGCATATAGATTTTAATCTATCTAGCGAGATTGTAAACTGTCGAAATATTGTCAACTGAACATACTGCTTACGATATAACGCATTCGTTTACAAAGAATCTTGATTATGTAAAGACACGTTTCCTGATTCAATGATTACCGCGAATTGAGTAAAAAAACAAGAAGATAATTGCATACATTTAATATTAATTGAAATTTCTGGAACAGATATTAACATACAACGCATGAATTGCCAACGTAACAAAGTCATAATCATGTTATTACATAAAGTAGCAATTCACCTAAATCCACAAAATAATTCAAATAGCTTAACACATTAAAATTAATTGTGCTCGACCGCATAGCACCGTCCAGCCTAATGCGTTATGATCCGTGTTATACATCGCGGGATAGGCAGGCTTAGTGCTCAACACAACGACGTTAGCTCCAAGATGAGCCACCTTGTATGCTCAACACAGCGAGTCTTGTAAGCTCAACATAGCGATACACGCGACACAAACACGTGTACTGTAGACCAAACTACTTAGTATTCAGGTATTATACCCTGTCAATATTCATGATTATTGTGTGCGTTATCTTTTAACATGCTACCCTTTACTCGCGTAATGGTTGGAAATGATCGGATATAATTACCGGAATTAACATTATACCTGTCCTATATAACATACAGGTACAAACATTGAATGGCACACAGATAGGCCATGCCTATCTGTGTGCCATTCAATGAATTTCTTCCTTCCATCAAAGCGTAAGAACACAACAAAAGCAACAGATACACAGACAAACGGAACTATATTCTCATTTATGATATAAGATAAGTGTGAAAGTCACTAAATGATTTCTCAGTTTCAACAATGTTTAAAACAAGTTCGATACATATTCATAGCCTAACCAAATAGATTGTTCGACTGTACATAATAAAGAAGGAGCCAATGAATTTCGATAACAGACCAAATTACCACTTTAGGGGTGGTTCGTTGTGGTACATGAAAGTTTGTTTAGTTACAATATTGACGCAAAAGTATGTGCTAGTCTTCTCAGCCTTTTAATCAGGTAAATCAGGAGCAGTTGGATGCAGCTGAATACCTGTATTTTACATGGAGCGACTGCCTATCTGACCTCCATAACCCAGTTAGTACTGGGTAATGCGATACCCCTTGGTAAAACTGGTTGTCAGACATTTTGGGCCACTGACTACCTGTAACGGCTGCGTCAAAGATCTACAAATGTCAGCCGGGACCAATTAAATAACAACGAGATTAAAATATAACGACAAACATCATATCATATTAACAGATAAAACATCATTAACATTGAAAACGGGATATTTACCATGTTTACTTAATTATCAGCATCACCATAAGAAAACAATTTCATTATTTAAAAGCTGGCCATGTTTTAATATTTAATTTACCTATAAAATATCAAGTTTAACGAATATATTTTATTCAATACTAATCTCGTGTTTCGTGTAATCCGTCTGATAATAATTACAGGGTAGCAAGGTAGCTGTTTTTTATTCGATTACGGTTTTAATTGAATGTTATATAAACCTGCCGAAAGCGGATTACGCAGGCATAATCAAACTAAGGCAAAATATATTAAAATTTCAAATCCTGGCATTACGTAATGTATTCAGGTTTTAAGGGGTTCCGTACCTAACTGTATAAATTATAAATGGGATGTTACTTCAAATATCACGTTTAGTAGATGAATTGAGTATATCTATGATGAATTAGTAATTGTTGTGGTTGAGAACTTTTAGGTATCAGCAGAGAAGACGCAAAGACTTGGCCTCTTGATGTGGTAAACGTCACGAAAATCTGTTGGATAGGAGGTACAGGACCTGGAGTGGGGATGCCATTTGGCTGAATGTTGGTGTTGATGAAAGAACACACCACAGCCTATCTTCTTGACATTTTTGGTGCTTTTTGCGACACATAATGAATAAGCCTATACTATTCATCATCACACTGAGAGGGGCTAGACCATAATCCACTACGCGAGCACAGTGTTGTTGGTAGATGTCACAATATTTTTGGGGTAACTTTCCCATTTCGACAACTAAACAAAAGACGTGCAAAACAAGTCAGTTTTAGTTCCATGCCGGTTCCATCAATATGCTTTCCTTCACCGTCCTTTTGAGTGAAAACTTTCGCTATAAAATTATTAAGACAAAGTAAAGTACTTACTTGTTTGGGTTCGATTCAATTTACAACTGGTAAGTCAAACCCGTTACTACTGAGTGGCTCTAACTCTCTAACACCCGTATCTATAAACAAGTCAAAGTGATTACATAAGTAAAAAGTAGTAACTTATGATACGATTTTTATTCTGTGGTTTAATAATTGCTTGAAGTTAGAATTGTCGAAAGTTACAATTCTTAGCTTTGCTTTCTTTGACTATTCTTACTTCGTTCAAAGTTTTGAATATTGAATGAAAATGGTTGAACAAGTAATAACTTAAAACAACATAAGTTATTACATAAAAAAACAGTTCGGTTTTACAAGAGGTCGTTCAACTACTGATGTACTGTTTTGTAACTTTTAGAACACATTTATAATGCCTGAAAGGACAAATGCGATGCTTTGGGCATTTTTTGCGATTTATCTAAAGCTTTCGATTGCGTTCTTCATGAAACATAAATCAGGAAACTACACCACTACGGAATCCGTAACGCCTCTCTGGGTCTTCTTATTTCATATTTGAGTGATAGGATTCAGAGAGTTGATGTTAACGGGAAAAGATCTCCCGGATCCGTAGTAAGAATAGGGGTACCCCAGGGCTCAATTCTTGGTCCATTTTTGTTTCTTATTTACATAAATGACTTGCCTTACCTCATAAAGGATAATCATGACATAGTATTGTTTGCAGACGACACCTCTTATCTCTCGTGAGTTAACGGATTAAACAGCCCGTTTAGTTTACTTTAGTTATTTCCATAGCGTGATGTCGTACGTTATTCTCTTGTGGGGCAATACCGCCGATATTCAGAAACTATTTGTTTTGCAAAAAAGGGCAATTCGTTCAATTTATAAATTAAGTCCCAGATACTCCCTCAGAGAAAAATATAAAGAGATTAATATCCTTACTGTGCCTTCTCAGTTTATTAATGAAAACTTTTTGTACGTACACAAAAATATTAATTTGTTTAAAAAATACAGTGATATCCACAACATAAATACGAGGAACAAACACAAATTTGTTGTTCCTGTAACGAGGCTCAAAAAAATAGGTACGTTCAAATGCCAATGTATATGTTTTTACAATAAACTTCCGAGTCAAATTAAAGCATTTTATGTTACATTTACCTACTGATTTGACAGGAATACTCGTATTAACGTATCTTACTTTTTTATTATTATTAACATATGATTTTTGTGATTTTTATTGACATTGATTTGTAAATTATTATTTATTTTATTTGATTATTGTGAATGTTAGGACCATGTGGGCAAGATTTTTTATTTTTTTTGTTTGTTTATTTTTTTCCCACAACTGTCTGGCAGTTTGAGTACCATAAGCGACCTACCCAAATGTCCTTTCTTTGGTATTGTTCGTCGTTTAGTTGAGCTCCTTGAGTTATAAGTCGAGCTACACGATAACTGACAAATGCTTGCACTGACTGGACAGGTCCACTTAAATCTGTGTGGTTCTTTCTTCAAAAGACCATCTCAGACACTAATCTGCATAGTTCTCATGTGAATTGAGCAAGATTATGTCTGGACTTCAAAAGAGACTATGACCTCTGAGTTTGTTTCGGCTTTTTCTTCTCAGAGTAGTCAGGTACGAAACACAGGCCCCATCTAGTTTAAAAAAAAATGACGTGTAAAAGTGTTTGTAAAAACCTACTTGCAAAATAAACATCATTTATCAAACTTGACAACAGGGTAAGTCACCTTAGCTATAAAATTATTATAAATTTTCAGTAGGTAACCTGTAAACATTCTCTCCCAATTAAGTGAAAATACAATTTCGGGATACAATCTTAGGGGCAGAGTAGTATCTAATAAGAAAATAATTACCCAAACTAAAGTTGACTCTTATTCAGGTAGTTGAAAATTACGTGAAAATAAGACTTGGAGGTAACTAAGACCGGCGGATAAGTTTCCGAGTTGGGATATCGCGACCTTGGGGAGTTACTCTAATTGTCATACACGTGGATTGTTATGTATTAGAAAGAATGTATTTTAAAGAAATTAAACTATATAATTGACGTTAATTAAAGCTTTATTTTTACTACTGTGATTTTAATTAGCGCGACTGCTGAGCGTAGGGCCTGGGTTCGAGGGCACGCCACAATAGTGGCGGTAAGTCCCCTCTTTGAGGGGTGGCTTGAGAGACGCCACGGCGTCCTCACCTTCCGCCTGACGCAGGTCCTCACCGGACACGGTTGTTTCAGGAAGTTCCTGCACCGAATCGGGCGGGAGAAAACGCCCGGGTGTTTCCATTGTGAGGATCGACCGGAGGACACAGTGGAGCACACGGTGGAGGTGTGCCCCGCGTGGTCGGAGCACCGCCGTGTCCTCGAAGCGGCGATTGGCGGCGGCGACCTCTCGCGTCCGGCCCTGGTGCAAGCCATGGTCCGGAGTGAGACGGAATGGGACGCCGTCACCTCCTTCTGCGAAGCAGTAATGCTAGAGAAGGAGGTGGCGGAACGTGAGAGGGAGAGAACCTCACAGCGTCCCGGCCGCCGCGGGAGACGCCCCGGGCGTCGGGGGCCAACACGTGGCCTCCGGCCACCGTAGGCGCGGGCCTGTGGACGGTGGGCTATGGGCTAGCTCGCCGTCCGTCCGTCTCATGACGACAGGCCGTGTCGACGGCGCGTTCGTGTTCCACGCGCGCCTCAAAGAGAGCAAGGACCGATGCCGGGGTTGCGGGACTGTTCGAAAGAGATACCGTGGCCCCGGAACACAAAGGGCGATGAAGGAACATGGATGGGTTTTAGTCAGTAAAAGTCTGACACTCCCTCCTGCTCCGCCCAGAGCGGGAGAAGTCATTTGATGATTTCCCATCCGAAAAAAAAAAAAAAAAAAAGGGTCCTGGGTTCGATTGTCAGATCAAGCAATACGTTATTGGTTTTTTCCATCAGGAATTTCTCATGTATGCCCGGTTGATGCCTTCAACTCGCCCCCTATTACATGGGACTTAAAACATAGCTGGCGAAAGGGTGTACTATTACTAATATTAGTAGATTACAGGCGTCTTGTATTTGTTGTTTTAATAATAAATGGTCATGGCTAACACTTTAATTGAGCAGTCTGTGTTGTAGGTTTTTTTTTTGTTTGCCTTCCCTGCGGCCCATTCTTCAAATAAATTGACCGATTCCGTAGATGTGTATGACCGATCCTTAGTCTAGAATCTCGATTTAGAATTGGCAGTTTTCACACTGATTTTAATTCAAATCTAGGTTTGATTTTGACTGAATTCATCCTCGAATACCCGCCCAATAAAGTTATTTTATGTTGCTGATATATAACAAATAGTTTTGTTTTACTGTTAAGAGACGTTAATTTCTTATAAATTCAGACACAAGCTTAGTCATTTTTACGTCAATATTTCATACACAATCCAACGGACGAGGGTTCCCCTCAATTTCCCAGCACAGTTCGCTATATCTACCGCAATGGGCGATTGTCTCCCAAATTCGAACCCGTAATGACGGCGCTTTAAATGCAAACCGAGCTTCCCGCTAATGAGCTTAGGGGACTAAAAATACCTAATTCTGGAGCAGAATGTGTCAATTTGTTGTCATTATGGTCATTAGATGGGGTCAGAGGTTTCATGACTGTATTTGAAGTGAGGTGACTCCGATTTTTTAATATTTTTGATGTTTTGTTTACATAATTTTGAATGTTTTGTATTAATTAGAAGTTAATTTGGGTTGTAATAAAATTATAATTATTCTAAGCTCAATATGTCAGTAGCCCCCCCCATCTTTACAACCTTTCTCAGGAAAACGGGTTTTTGTATTTCTGCAGAATATTTTTTTAGGTAAAACCCTTGTCACGGTTAACGTTACGTGAAATCTAAAAGTTGAAGAATGCTACCCGCAAGGTCTACCTAAAAACCTTGCGGGTAACATTCTCTTACTTTTATTATAGCTCTCTGGATTCGGGCAATATGGATATCGTACCCGAAGCTTGTTGAATCATGACATTCCAAATACATTACTTTATTTAAAAGTAGACAGCCGGGAAGAGGGCGTACTCTACCCGTCACAAGAACCAGAGGAAGAATTATGTTGCGAGCAGTCAGCCCAGTAATATCTGGCAATAAAATGCAAACTCTATTCCAACGCTATTTCTATAAATAATATTGTTCACTCGCCACACGAGCGCACGGCGCACCGTGCGATTTATACCCGTAGAATAAACGCAGCAGCCGTCTGTCGCAAATTTTCGCAGATTTTATCGCTTGTTTATTCAATGGAACGACGAACCTGCGCCAACTTTATGGATGAAATTATATTTTTAGTTCCTATCCTATGTTTATTCAATATTTCAATTGCTTTTGTGTTGCTATATACGTCCTTATGATGCATATTTATACAAAGGGGTCACCTGATATGAATATAGCCAGGGGCAAACAACGTACAATTTCAATCCTCGGCCTTTAAAACGTGCAAAAAATAAAAGCCAGAACTATTTAAATAAAACTTAAAATAGTAACGTCGATACCTCATCAATCATCTCGCGCCATCGATTAAGTCTCGCGATCGACAAGTCTCGCGTAAGTTGCACTCGCAAATCGAACGCTCGTAATCGTGTAAGCAAACTTGTGCCGGATTACGACAACTTGAGTCTTGTTCGACAACTTTAATGTATGTACTTTAGTTTAACGCTTAAATATTCTGAATATTGTACTAGTTGGTGAAGTTGTCGGGTTCGGGGATAAGTACTTAGGTGACAACGTATTGTGATGTGTTCTGAACAAGCCTGGCAAGTTTAACATAGTTTGATGGCTCGAGTTTAGAGTGTATTAGTTCTGTTGTGACCTAGTGCCTACAAGGCTACAAGGTTACAACTATCGTGATCAGCTCGTAAATCGTGCTCCCGCTGAATCATTGAGCAACCTGGATGAACTTTAGGTAAGTCTAATGAGTGTAAATAAAGCGTTATATTAACACGTATAGGGCGTACAAGAGAACAGTTACATCCAGATTTGTTTGCAACGTTAACTACTTGAGCCAGCCCAGGTCGTCATCTCGGTCAACATTCGAGGGTTTTCGTATTTGATGCCACCTGCACTCTTAGGGACCTGTTCGAACACTCACAAAAGCCGTCGAGGTGGAGGTGGAGGTTCTGATCGAAGCTAATTTGACAGTATTATAGAGAATCATCAAGACGTCGAAGAAGAAGAAGAATTTATACGTATTCTGTTTATGCATACCTTTTACCTTTAAAAAGTTACAGCCCTGTGACACACAGATAGACGGTAGTCGGTAGATTTAATAATGGAGGTCCGTAAGTAGTTAAGACAGGTGAGGAACCCTAAAAAAGTGGGTAAAACTCTTTAAACAATAAACCCAATATACCGACTAACAAAATAACAATCAATATGGACCCAAAGAAGTTAAATCAACAAAGTTCGCGACACAGAAGTATGTAACAAGTAACGAACCGGCGACTTTTATCCGTAGATCGCAATAGTTCAAAACTAAAGGATGGGCGGTATCAAGCCTTTGATCCCTTTCACTGGCGGCGGACGATTCCGATACCTTCACCTGGAACTGTTACAACTTGTATCTTTACGTGACCGTAATTGAGCAGAATATGTATATACTGTATGTAAACATAAGTTTATAACTAGCCTTGAGGTAAACGGATTAAAAATACTTTAAGTTCAACAGTTTTTTGAGAGAAATTTGCGTTTCACTCAAAAAAGTACAAGCATTTCTTCTTCTCTGTCTTTAATTAAAGTTTTGTTACAATATAAGATACCTATATAGAAATATATAAAAATTAAATGAAAATAAGAACAATGATAGAAAAAGAAATAAATTGCAAACAATTTACCCTGTTCCATTAATTAAAATTATCAAACTAATTTTGAAAATGAAGGCAAATTGTGTTAACTTTAGATGTCTTTTCCTTATCATAAAATTATAAAACCAGCTTGGATAAAGTCAAGAAAACGAATGCTAAGAAAATAGACTTTCAAATTCAATTACCCGTACATTTCAATCAAAACATTCATTCTTTGGCAGCGTTGAATCTATAAATAGCAAAGTAGATTGAGATATTATGACGTCAACCTGCTGAGCACTTAATTTCCCTGAAACTTTTCAAATACATCGGGATTACGGTAAAAGATGGTAATAATTTAAAATTCATAAATAAATAAGCAAAAATGATCACTTGAAAAGCGAAATGTTAACACTAGGTAAGCTTGAAACCGATGAATGGCCTAGCCGCCTAGGCTGGGGAGATGCGTGGCCTTGACGGGAGTTTAAATGGACTGCCATAATTAAGAGCGGCCTCCGGACCTGCTCGGATCAAATTACGACAGCAGAGTATTTAACGAGCTTTTAAAATAGAACCCGAGGATTGCCGCGTGGCTTGCAAATGATGGCAGGTTGTGGTGGACTTTGAGAGCTGAAATGGTGTTTGAGATTATAATTATGTCACGTCTTTAGTCAATCTGTCTTACTGACGTCGCTCAAAATTACACTAACCTGAATCGGCACCGAGCTGTTCATGTCTGCCGAATACTCAATGAGCTGTGGGCCAATATGGCCAATAAGTGGAGCCCTGACACAGCCAGAAGGCGTCGTAGAAGATGGCGGGATAAGCTAGCCAGACCCAACGGTCAGTGGCTAACATGAGCCTGGATTGTATGAACTGAAAGTCATGAGCCTTGCCTGCCCTTTGCCCACCAGTGATGAGCAGTGGGTCTATGCAAGCTAAGAGTAACAATATCATAAATCAATAAGATATTGTCTATTCTGCTACGTGGCAAGATTGTAATTGAATGCAAGTATTTATGCAAAAAAAGTATGCATAAGTCCGCATATGTTTTAAAAGTGACTCGCTCAGTTCATTGTGTTACTAACTCATAACTTATTAAAACGATTGCAAATGCGGTATGAAACATTAATATTAAAGCGCCATTTTGAAATTGTTATCATTTATTCGGATGCCACAATTTCGCAACTTTCACACCATTAAACTGAAAACAAACAAAGTATTGTTTTATTCTCATAAACTGTGATACAATTGGCAATTCTTTTTAAGTAAACGATAAGATTTTAACGTTAAACAACAAAAAGCGACTATTTATGGCGCTGGAAAATGTCCTTTCATTATGATAGCGAGCTTCCGAATCAGCCATATGCAGCGAATGACAAACGACATCAGAAAGCCTCATCCATTTTCCGCTCCGCACTCAAATTATCCGTTATTTATCACAAACCACTTTATCAACAGTCAGTTTAAAACATAATAACAGGCAGAACGTGTGACAGTTAAATTAAAAAACCTCCCAACTTTGTCCGCTACCGGCTACTGGCTACCGGCTACCGGCTACCGGCTACCGGCTACACGACGCGCGACGCGCCGCGATTAAGCTGCCAGCCGCACTATGCAAATTATGTATTTCCAACGCGCCACCCACTGTTTATTTATTAAAAATTGCCTGCGTTTATTTGCATAAAGAATTTTGTTTGCGTTTGTACTCACAATTTTGTGGTTTAAAATAACGTTTTGGGGACTACTTTTTGTTTTGGCTTAGTGAGGTCATTTTTTTGGTTAGTTGGTTGAGGTAAATAAAGTATTTATTAAGTATTTATTTACTTGTTTATTATTTTTAAGTATTTATCTCTGTTTATTTACAAAAAAAATAATCACAAAGGGGTTGAATTTTTTGGCCGGATTAAGTTCCGCCATTTTGATTTTTGTTTTCAAAGTAGCGGCCACGCATAAGACATTTATTAATCGATAGCTGGTAGCAATCATTATCATCATCATCATTTCAGCCGAAAGACGTCCATTGCTGGACATTTTCAAAGGTTTAATGATCTCTGGTACTCAAAATAAAAAGTTTATAAAAATCGCGTTCTGAACAAAGTAAATGATAAATGATAAATTATGTTTATTTTGCAAGTAGGTTTTTACAAACACTTTTACACGTCACTTTTTAAAACTAGATGGGGCCGGTGTTTCGTACCTGACTACTCTGAGAAGAAACAGCCGAAACAAACTCAGAGGTCATAGTCTCTTTTGAAGTCCAGACATAATCTTGCTCAATTCACACGAGGACTATGCAGATTAGTGTCTGAGATGGTCTTTTGAAGAAAGAACCACACAGATTTGAGTGTACTGGTCCAGTCATTGCAAGTATTTGTCAGTTATCATGTAGCTCGACTTATAACTCAAGGAGCTCAACGAAACGACGAACAATACCAAAGAAAGGACATAACTGTAGCTCTCATAGCAATTGAATAAAAGAGGTTTCTATATCACGACGGATCCTCTCCCCCTGTGCAGCACGCACACAGTTCTCACATAAAGCTAGCGACGAGCACGTTGCACATTGTTATTATACCTGCTTCTTATTTTTCTTATATTACAATTCAATTTGCACGAGAACTTTTCTATTTTACGAAGAATAATTTAACTTTTTTCTCTACATCGACATCTGTGGCAATCTTTTGTGTAGTCAGAGAAAGTGATTGCAAATAGACAATCAACTTAAATGGTCCGTTACTTTCAAATCTATATAATTCTTTGACAGCATATGCAACGACAAATTGGTGCAACGTTCCTGCTAAACAATTATTTTCTATGTTTATACTTAACCGTATGTCATGTATTTTATTTGTCCCTCTGCTGGAACAATGCACCGAGAATTATGTATGCACAATCAAAACTTTATCTTTCCTTTCCAAAGCACATGTTATTAAAACGCAATAATTTACCGAAACAGTAAGCGCGTGCGATGCTCGCAATAAATCAATCATGGCGGCGATAAGCGAGCGTTGCAACGACTGCCATATTCCTCCGCTATTTATTATATGAGTTATATGAGTAATGCGGCCCCAATTGTACGGACACTACGTTTGCCTTCCCTTCCAACTGATTATTTTATGTGGCACTTGTTTTTTTGGCTTCCGTCGAAGTTTAATGAGTTCCTGCGGGGAGAGAATAAATGAATTCTCTTTTTGATTCTTTCGGATAGATTTGTTTCTGCTTTGGTTGGCATTGTTATAATTAAAGTATTTTTTCGTACACCGAGTAGATTACGTCAGAACATATTATGAGCGTCGTGCAAATATTTTCTATAAGTTTATGAAACACACTGCAAAAATCCAATTTACTTATTCAATGACCTGAAAATTATGTAATAAACTTTAATATGCTTCCAGATTAAATTGATGAAAAATTCCGACATGCACGTTAGTTCCATAAATAAATGAGATTTTCATAAATTTTAATGAGGTAGCACTTAATTATATGTTTAAATATTTATACTCGAAGCTTTTCAGGCAAAAGAAAATCAGCTTTAATTTATTTATATCCTTATTATAATAACATGCAACGATGGCAGCACGCAATATACACTGCAGCACAAATAGCAGAAAATGTAGCAATAAACAAAAGTTGGACCATGTTTCAACGTAGGAAATACTATGAGCACAGAACATTCAGAGAACACGTGAAAAGCCAAGCACGGCATGCAAACACGTGTGTTTAGAACTTTAGACTAGAAAACTATATCCGACTAGTTTCGGTCTAACATATGTTAACGTTTGGTCAAAACTAGGGTTTGTGCTCATTGTACCCCACCAAATTACCGACCATTTTTCAAGCTTCTCAAATTCTCTCGCACAAAGCTAAAAGAGTAGTTTGGTTATTACCTGCCAAAGCGATAATCTGGCGCAGTGCCAGTTGAACTGAGCCTCGCACCGCAGCGAAAACAAGGCTTACATTAGATATATCGGAGCTTGAATATTTTGGAAAGAAACGGGATGAAGGAATACTTTATTCCTACCCAAAATGAATGAAAAATTTGGATGATAAGTCAACTCTATGATTCATTTGTGAATGACCCATAGACCAATATTTGGTCGCCATTATTCAACAATACAGCAATTTAAATTAATCCCATAATAGACCATTAACAATCCAAAATGTCACCAAACCACTAAATCTCTTGTACACCCACTGCTTAACACGTATTATCCAATGGCCGTTAATTCCCATTTATCACCACTTGGCAGGCGAGCCAAGCCATTAACGATGTGAAAATCTCCCAGTACAAGGCAACGTTTAGCGAGTCCTATCCAATCAGTGCACCGAGTCGTTCAGCATATGAAGACTGCGGTATGTAGGTCAGGGCAGCGAGTTCGAGGTCGATTAATGCAACGCGATCCCCCAGGCTTTGCACTGCGCCACAATTGTGCAGGATGATGAAATGAGAGAGGGAGGCATCACTTTAAATTGATATGAAAAACAACAATGTACCTAAAAGTCAAGTTACGACGACTGGTTGAGGAATTTTTCATGCGTTGACTTATTAGGGTCACACAATTCTCAAGTTTGGCCTTATTCGAGACGAGAAAAAAGTGATCGAGAACTCGAGAAATTCTTGTCGGAAATTCCCGGGAATCGAGAAAAAAAATGAGAAACTCTATGACTAATTGTCACCCTGTTTGCCGTCACACATTTGTTACTTATATTTTTATTTCTGTTTTAACACTTCTAACTAAATAGAAATTACAAATTTTCATAATGAATTTATCATAAACCACAGTTTCTCTGAAACCAAAACACCGCCAAATAATCCTGTTAAACATGCCACTTCCAAAATGCAAGCAAACAATGAGCCAAAAATGGCGAGCTTCTAAAAGCAGGAATACCCCAATGTTACCTTTAGAATTTATTAAACAGAAAACAGTAAAACTACTGAAATTCAACTAACTGCTTGTTATACTATTACTGTAACAAACAATTCTAGATTTCGAAATTTAAACACGAACTTAAAGATAGATTCCACCATCAGAATGGAGTCAAATGCGAGAGAGAATTTAATTAGGGCTTAAAACTACGGCAAACTCATAACACTGGGGTTCTCTCGGACCGAAGTATTTAACTCCGCCATTAATTCTGCTGGTAATCCCTAATGATATCAGATATTTGTGGCGGTACGTTACAGCGGGGAATCTTTCGTGTTTATAGAGATTGATGTGTGCTGTTTACTTGATTCTGTGGTGTGTTTTCGTTTGTGGTTTCGTGTGTTATTGTTGATAAAATATGTCTTAGTAGAAACGTAAGATTACGGTTACGGTAGGAGGTACTTTGAATGGATGTTATGACAGCAGACGGCAGGATGTTTACAGTAGCCTAGTAACATATGTGCATATAGATTTTAATCTATCTAGCGAGATTGTAAACTGTCGAAATATTGTCAACTGAACATACTGCTTACGATATAACGCATTCGTTTACAAAGAATCTTGATTATGTAAAGACACGTTTCCTGATTCAATGATTACCGCGAATTGAGTAAAAAAACAAGAAGATAATTGCATACATTTAATATTAATTGAAATTTCTGGAACAGATATTAACATACAACGCATGAATTGCCAACGTAACAAAGTCATAATCATGTTATTACATAAAGTAGCAATTCACCTAAATCCACAAAATAATTCAAATAGCTTAACACATTAAAATTAATTGTGCTCGACCGCATAGCACCGTCCAGCCTAATGCGTTATGATCCGTGTTATACATCGCGGGATAGGCAGGCTTAGTGCTCAACACAACGACGTTAGCTCCAAGATGAGCCACCTTGTATGCTCAACACAGCGAGTCTTGTAAGCTCAACATAGCGATACACGCGACACAAACACGTGTACTGTAGACCAAACTACTTAGTATTCAGGTATTATACCCTGTCAATATTCATGATTATTGTGTGCGTTATCTTTTAACATTTTTACTCGCGTAATGGTTGGAAATGATCGGATATAATTACCGGAATTAACATTATACCTGTCCTATATAACATACAGGTACAAACATTGAATGGCACACAGATAGGCCATGCCTATCTGTGTGCCATTCAATGAATTTCTTCCTTCCATCAAAGCGTAAGAACACAACAAAAGCAACAGATACACAGACAAACGGAACTATATTCTCATTTATGATATAAGATAAGTGTGAAAGTCACTAAATGATTTCTCAGTTTCAACAATGTTTAAAACAAGTTCGATACATATTCATAGCCTAACCAAATAGATTGTTCGACTGTACATAATCAAGAAATGTTGATTTTTTCATAGAACTTATTCATGCAACTCGCTTGGGCTACAGAGCCAGACAAACATACTTGTATATGTCATCTGTCCGGACAGTCACGTGCCGCCACGTGAAAAGTCGGACGGTAAGATAAAGCGCATTTAACTTAATTAAATTAAGCTTTATTTATTTAAACTTCACGTATGGTCGAACAAGCTACACACATCAACACGGTCTAGGGATATTTTTAAAAAAGCGAATTACTATCAATGTGTTAATTATTTATATGACATGTATATATTTAAAAGATACGTTATTTAATATTCTACCATTTTTTAATAATGGTTAAGGTATAGATTAAAATTTCAGGATTTTATGGAAAAAAAATGAAGCATAGACGGAAACCGTATATGAATGAACTTTTAATTTGTGAGTAAAAACTGAAAAAAATAGAAAAATCATTTAATTTGTGTTTATAAACTTGAAGTTAGTAGTCTGAGAAAGCGCCCATGATGTTCATAACACATCGGCAACGATTCGGCATGCTCAGAACAAGGTTGTCAATGTCTTGCTGCGGAATATTGTCCCATGTCCTTCTGAGGTGCGCAAAAAGTTGATCTTCTGTAGCCAGATTTTCAGGAACTTCCTTCAGAGCTCTTCTTTGCATATCCCACGCATGCTCAATGGGATTTAGATCTGGCGATTGAGCAGGCCAGTCTAAGGCCCTAACATTATGTGTATGTAATCAAGCTGCTACCGTTCTCGCCGTGTGTGCCCGGGCATTGTCGTGCATGAGCAGGAAATCTTGCCCCATTTGTGTTCTGTGGGGCAAGATTACGGGCCCCAGCACCTGTTGGACGTATCGTTCGGCCGTCATATTGCCCCGCACCCAAACGAGATCCGTCCGTCCTCCAAGACGAATTCCTGCCCAAACCATAATTGTTCCTCCTTGGTATGGGTGAACTTCCTGAGGGTTCTGGAGACGGCTCCATCGTCCAGGAACTCGCCAAACACGCGTCCTTCGTGAATCTGGATGGAAGCCGAACCTGGATTCATCCGTGAACAGCACATTGGACCATTGGTCACGGCCCCAGTACACGTGGTTCCGAACCCATTCTAATCGTCGTCCACGATTGCCTCTCCGTAAAGGTGGGACCCGGAGTGGTCTACGAGAGCGTAGATTGCTTTCATGCAGTCGCCTTCTTACAGTTTGGTCACTCACAAGCACTTGGTGTTCCACTCGCAGCCTTTGGACCAATTGAGTCGCCGTTGCATTTGGTTGTGCTCGCGCAGTAATTTGCAAAAATCGGTCTTGTCTGGGGGTAGTGATGCGACTTGGCCCCCGGTGCCTCTCCGCTACTTCACCTGTGGCACGATAGCGTGTCCACAATCTTGAAATTACATTTTGATGGGTCCCTATGGCCTCAGCAACATTACGCTGAACAGATCCAGCTTCCAGCATTCCCACAGCTCGTAACATCTCCGCCCTCGTCAAATGCCGGCGTTGCATGGCTACTATACCTCAATTTTAACTTTATCTTTCGTTTAAAAATGAAAAAAAACTGTAACTAAACGTAATTCGTATTGTTTTCTAAATTTCGCACAAATGAAAATTCCCTCTCCTATACATCAAGACATTTTTATGCCACCGAAACAAAAGAATTTTCAAAAATTTGAATTTGGAATTAGTCTGAGATAAATTACAAACAAATCGGTGTATAAAAGATTCCAATGCGGCCAGTACTTTTCCGAGTTATTTAATTGAGTATGAAATATCCCTAGACCGCGTTGATGTGTGTATTTGGTTTACAGTTGACCCCACAAATTACATCGTAAAATGTAAACCAAATAGTTTGTTCAACCGTAGAATAGTGGCACATAGGCAGACTTAATGCCACAAGGCATTCTCTACCAGTCAACCTTTGGGTTAAATAGGAAAACATAGTGATAGGGTACAAAATAATGTCTAAAAAACAAACTTCTTGTTAACGAGAATTTTTAAACCTAGATTGATACTAATACACATATACAGATAAAATAAACTAGTAGATCTTTTAACATCATCATCATCTGCCTAGCCTTTTAACAAGTTTTTATTGGGGTCGGCTTCCAGTCTAACCGGATGCAGCAGAATATTAGTATTTTACATAGAGCGACTAACTATCTGACCTCCACAACCTAGTAGATATTTTAACAAATACCAAAAATAAAATAACGAGAAACCTAATACTAATTATTTTGACTAGACTTCAAATTGCGAGGTATTTAGTCTGACTTAAATAGTAGTTACGAACTTTTTTTTTTTAAGTGAATTTGCTTTCACCTTTTTTAATGCCAAAAGGTACGTTCCAGAGCTTTATATAGAGTAGAGATAGCGTAACAATAAGCTTTAGTCATTATTAACACTGCTAGTTAGAAACTAAAGCTGTTCTGATTTCTGTTTGTTGTCGATTGTTTAGAAAAATACCAGCTGATATTATAAAAGGACTTATAATACATACTATCTAAACACTGCAAACTATTTCTCGTGGAATTCTGATATCCAATTCCCATCAAAGCAAAATATTTGTATTAAAATCATTTCGAGCGACTTTACAGAACAATGTTTCCATCTGAAATTCTAGGAAACTTAAAACCCTCACAGGTATTGTTCCACAATCCACTTGGGTTTATGTTACCAGAGGGATATCCAAGATGAAATGAATACCAATAAATACTAAGCAAATTGCACACACAAATAAGCGAATCACGCCAGTAGAGTCGTATTGTGCTAGTAGCTGCACTAACCCGTATCCAATGCTCTAAGGCAGTACCCGCACCAGTCAAGTGCACTGACCCGACTACTGGCTGATACTTGCACGATGTTGCTGTAATTTACATCTTGAGGGCTCCCGCGCGACTCGCCAACTATATATTTGTTGTGTTAGACAAGTTGTAGATACTGCATCATAGATATTCTCTTGTGTGGGGTGAGCTTTAACTTGTACAAGGAGAATTCATAATCAAAAGTCATTATTACGTACATTCGGTTAATTATCGGGTACTTTTTGAGTAAACTCCCCAACAATAAACAGAACTGAAATAATCTTGAAATCTCTGTGGTACAGAGAGTGAAGTCGGATTACTATCCACTAAAACCGCACAATTCTAACCACTACCATGATTTGAAGGCCCGGGTACAACTGTAGTACCCTAAACCTAGTATTTACATAGTTAAACGAAAGAATTTTAAAACGTTCTCGGATTTCAATTGCTCTTTTCTTTTTGAATATCATGTTACCTCGAAAAGGTATCGGATGCTTTGCTGTTAAATCGTTTAAAAGATTAAATATTCGAAGATAAAAGATTCGAATATGGCTTTGTAGTTTCGAAGTATCACTCTCTTATAAAGCATGCTGATATATTATTTTCATTCCAATTTCAATGTGGTAAGTTAAATTGTTACAAAACTGCCAATAGTGGAGAGATTTGGAAGAGACCAGTATTGGGTGATAGGGTGACCAAAGGTTTAAGAAGAGAAAGAGAGAAGAGAGAGATAAAATTGTTAGTTTAGTGGTATAAAACTATTTCTATAACACAACATCACGCCTGTAATCCCCGAAGGTTTAAGCAGAGGTGTAATTTGCATGTTAAAATGTAAACCGTTGTGTTTAAGTCCCATGTAAAAGGGGGCGAACCTATTGCCATCAAAAGAGCACAAACTATTTACACTTCAAACATTGAGCTATTACTACTACGTATAGAGAAGACAGCGCGAACAAAATCTGTGCTCCGTTCAACTGCGGTCGGCCGGCCGCAGTTCACTCAGTCGCTTGCTCGATACAGAACATCTATTTATACGGGGTTACCCGCCCCCCGCGCGCCCCGCACTGCGCACAGATTTAGTTCGCGCTGTCTTCTCTATACGTAGTAGTAATAGCTCAATGACTTCAAGAGATTTATAACAAGAATACTCTATCACAAGCATATGCAATATTCTGTCTGAGTATGTAACTAAAAGGATCCTAGGCATTTATATTACAGTCAGCCAAGAAAAGTACCTACTTCCCCACGTAACCAAGCAAGAATAAGAATCACGAAAAACCAATTACCAAACTCCAATAATTTTATTCATTTATTGCACAGTACTAGCAATAAAAGACTTTAGACTGCCTTATAATGTTCTCCACAGCACTTCTGGAAATAGCTTCCAAACAACTTGTAAAGTCAATCGAAGGAATGGTCTGTTTTATTGGTAATAGGATCTCCTGGCTACCTGGAGAGCTACCACCTGTACATATCTTAGACGGCTGGTGAATTTTTTAAGCTCGATAGAAACGTTATTGCCTTCCAAGACTTTAGATCGCGCCGCGAGGGAGATATTATAGCATGCAGTATTGAACGATGTTACTTTGGTAACAGTTTATTCTACCTTTTACATTATTGTTTGTTTAAGCCTTTAAAAAGCACTGTATCTATGTATGTTTTGAAAGTCTTAGTGTGTGTTAGTGTTGCGTGTTGGTCTATTTCCTCTTACGTGTTGATTTCTTTCAAAATTTGAAATGAAGCAAAAATAGCAATGGCTTGAGGTTGTTGTCCAGGATCAGCAGGATTTTTTTTCTCTTTCCTGCTCCGCGGCAATCTGTTGGACACAACAATAAGCCACTGCTTTGTCTGATACAAGTGTATCTGTTTAAGGTTTTTAGCTTGGTGAGGCACTTCTTGGGTAGGTGTCTCATTCTATCCTGACGAATCTATCTTTTAGGCTTGGAACACTATGTCTCTTCAATCTTGTATGTTGAAGGCCTTGATCTCAGGAATCGTAACGAAGGTGATCGCAGGAAATAAGGTTGACAATATCCTGCAAAAAGGTTTTACACTACCACTGTGATTTTTTAGACAATTCTGAGAATCAAGCACAGTTAGGCGAGGCGAACATAGGTAGGTACTAAACAGTTTAACTATTAACCAACAAGCTAAAACTACGAAACAATATCGAAAGAACTACAAAATAACTCGTAAGTAGTGATCGATTCGTTTAATTACTTCTCTGTTCATGAAACAATCAATCAATCGACTCTAACTCGGCCTGATCCGTTGATTGAGTCACTAAATCTCTGTAGCCTACGCCACGCCAAGTGACGTGGCGTGGCGTCGCACATCGTCACTCGGACGGTGTTGTAATTGCATCGCACACGCCGAAGTAAACCGCTGGCTCAAGACGTTTCGTTGCGGCAGACTATTGAATGTTGGCATGGAGGAAGGCACAAACTCAAACTCAAAGCATTTATTTCAATTAGACCATTACGGCACTTTTGAATGTCAAAAATACAAAAAAGAAAATCAAAGCTACAGTCCCAGTCCCAAGGCATAATAACTTGAGAAAATACTGTAGTTGCCCACAACATGGAGTGGTAAGTTACCAACAAGACACGGGAGACAAACACCGCGTCAGCGTTAAAATCTCAGCAGATTCCAAGGATTAAATTTTTGAGACCTAAGTTTGGTAAAAAAATGTTAACATTTGAAGGAGCACAATTATACAACAAAATACCCCCATGTATTAAAAAAGTGCACCCATCCAATGCATTCAAAAGTCTATTATCTGAATATTTAATGACAAATAACAACCTTCCTAACATCTGAATGTAGTGGATGGGTATATCTAATATGTAATCGCTACCGTGACGTCTGTCACGAACTTTAATTACAATTTATTTTAAGCATTGTTCTCATGTAAGTGACTTTGTGTCTTTTTTGAGAATAAATATCTTTAAACCTAGACCTAAGATTATGAATAAGTATTTACCTGACTAAATTTTTCACACATTGCCTTTTAAAACTTAGAAAGGAAACAAGTATAAAATAAATTTTAAACAATTTTCTACTAGTAACACGATGAACAGCAAGCTGACTCATCTGAATTAGAAAATTCCTATCATATTGCAATTTGTAACTTTCACACCCGCTCTCATTTTAGTACTCCATTTGCTATCTACTCCATGTTTTGTAAAGCCCATGTTATTGACCGGTCTTGCGAGACACGGGCTCAATCAACACATTTGGCAGAACTTGGCACGTCACTGTATGCGCACATTATATTGTTATTTATTTACTTCTAGCTGCCAAAACAAGGAACATTCAAATGTTGAGTCAGTTCCTTTTACATGACAGTTTTCCGCAAAATAATTACTACGGTTATTTTTCGTGAATCCGTCATAGAAACTTGTTCAGCATAGGAATGCAACGTTCCAGAAGAAAATAACCGTCGGAACAGCGCGGATTTTAATTTATTCTTTAGAATTCCTCGTCCCATATTAAACTCGCTATAATAACGTGCAGTCCAGGCGCCTCCAGTTCCGAGCATCCAACAAAAAATACAATATTAGCAAAACTAAAAACATTCACATTTCGCTACAAAGCCTGCGCCATATTCGTTTTAAACCGGCTCGCACAAAGCTTTCATATTTCCTTACTATTAACATTTATTCGCTTGTTTTCGCGCATTTTGCCTATTTTTGAATGTCCATTTGTTATTAAACAGGCTGGCGTTTCAGTGTTTCAGGCACGATATATTCGCCATTGCACGCACCCGGCGATCAGTGCGTAAAAATCTGTGTATCCACGTTCTAGTTAAAGTTTTATGCGACTGAATAAACTCAGGTTGTCGGGAGCCCTCGGGAGCAGTCGGGAGAGTTCGGCAACGTTCGGGATGAGTAGCTTTTGTACCGATCGCTGCGACAATGGCCGTTTTGTTTGGGAGTTGTTTTTGATTAATAGAGGCAGCCTGAAAAGGATTGTTTGGCAAAACAAAATATTTTGTTGTTATTTTATTGTTGTGGTGTTGTTGCGGTACAAAGGATTGTGTTGCTATGAATACGACATTTAAATCCAATTCGATTTATTCTATTGTAACACTTCGATGCAGCGACCGAAGTATCATTATCAACGACACCTTTCCGGTACTCGCTCACTTCTCATTATTATTTAAACTCTAAGAAATGCCAATGAATATTGAACGTGCGCTACCATAATCCGAGAATAAACACAAACAGTAAACAGGTGCACACCTTCAAGCTCACCGGTCTCTGGCACTAGTTCTCCGATGCAGCGTGTTAATGCTAATCCTTTCTCTTTCCTTATCTTCCTGTTATAGTGGTGCATAAAGCGGATAATTTCTAAACACATATCTTTTATAGAACTATAAAATATAGAATAATGTATCTTTTACTCACCTATAAAGCTTTGTTTAAATATTTTGCTTAATATCAGCTAGCAATAATTTATTAACTAGACGTAATTAGTTTTTTAATATATTAAATTTAAAAAGAACAATCATGAATTATCATCGTCATTATTGTTTGTTCCACCCTCTGTGGAGTATAGGTCTCCCCCTTTTCACCGTTCCTCCCTGGTCTTTTGAAGGTCGTCAAACTAATAACAGATGCAATCTAACGAAATACATCCAAAATAGCTCTAAACTCAAGCTCAGAATACTCAACTACTCTAAAGAGTCAGAGCGCGAACCCATTTAACCAATTCGGATGTAATTAACACCGACTCCCAAACATTAGAGTTAAAAAACAAACACATCAGTGTAAGAGAACTGCTCCAAACTTAATCGTGTCGCGATGTTCTCGCCATCGCTCAAGAGACACCTTTCGCAGCGGTAATGCCGTCCACAGACGGGGACGGCAGGCGATGGGTTGACGCGACTTAAGTTGTCGGGGATTAGATCATGAAGCAGATTGGGCTATGCGTAAGGTAATTGAGGACCATCAGGTAGCTCTTACAAGAACATACACACATGGGTAAAGTTAGGGAAATTAATTTTGTGTAATATCCATTTCATACATTTAACAGAGAATGTCAGTTAAGGTTTGAATACTCCTATAGGAAGTCTTAGCATTATGTAGGTACCACCACACTACCTACGGACCACAATGCTGTAACAATGAGTTCTCTCGGACACTTATCATCGTCATTGTCCTGCCCCTAACTTAATTCATTTCGAGTCGGCGCAGAACGTCTTCTTCTTCCATACTTCTCCATTACTTGTCATTTCAGCAGTCACCTCCTTTCTAGCCATATTATCTTTCACACAGTCCATCCATCATTTCTCTGGTAATACTCTGCTCTTCTATCTATCCACAGGTTTTTTTTTCGGACACATAGTTTTTTCTGAACGAGGTAGACGCGCCCAATCGACAGATTTGAATATAGCAAAACTCTAAAAGCCATAACACAATTTCGACTCGTGTACAAAGCGCTGAGTGCCACAGAGAGTGGCACAGCTGTCGGTAAAAGTGTTGCATCTGCACCGAGCATTAAGTGCACCTCTAGCGCCGGCTGCTGGGGCGCTGTTTACTCCACAAATATTGCCAGCGTGAACGTCGAATGGCGAACGCCGCTTCGCATGTATCTTAGTGGGTATATCTGCTTCTGGGGCAAACTGTATGGGGCCAGGAGATGAGCGATGACTGCAGGAACCATGACCCAGCAGAATTGAGTGATAACGGTGAATTTTTCTAGCCTAGAACTTTGGCATTTCCACGGCGGCGGCGTCGTCGGTGGCAGCATAGAGGTCACTACGACTGCATGTTTTGGTGCTAAGAGGACAGGATAGAAGGTGGAACATAGCCCCCCCCCAACCACACATTCCACACCCTACTGCCGTTCCGTCGAGACAGCCAAGCAGTGAGTGATACTTCGCGATTATTTGGTTATCTTTTTCTTTTATTTTCCTCTGATACTCGGCACAGATTTGTCTTATACGTTAAGGTAAACACAATCATAAATAACTAAAAGCCAATGAACTTAGTTCAGATAAGTTAAAGGTACCCGAGCCTGTTTGAGGATAAGTCATATTTATATAGTCACGTCAAGCAGCTTATACGCAAAAGAAATAAATATAAGGATACCAAGCTAACAGGTGACGTGAACTTGAAGTACAATTTGTTAGACAAATAATTTAATCATTGTAGTATGTTATGGTCTCAACTGTGAGAGTTTAGGCACAGTTGGCTTTACGTGCTTTTCCAGATAAAGTCAATCTTGTATGGACAAATTACGGACTTTCTTACGGACACCTCCAACTCCATGCAAATTCTTATATATGTCTGAGTCCAGTATGCGCAGCAGGTCCGCAGTCTTCCTGTACCGTTTAGACTGAATTTTACTCCGAGATGCTAGGGACAAATTGTAAGAACACTTTGCCCGACCAAAGAATCCCAAACTCAGCAGTCGCACTTGCGACTACTTTAACAGAGAGGCAATCACCCCAACTGTGCGTTCACACAGGCCAAACATACACATAAAACATCTAAATGTCTGTATTGCTCTCCCTTTCTTTTCTCTTAACCAAAATATTTAGTAACAAAAGGTTCCTCTACGCTCCCGCTGCTCTCATGGCCCATCTAAACGCAGTGTCTGTATGCAAATGCTCGGCGGCGTTATCTGCCGCCGCCGCCGCGCGCCCCAGACGTCTTGATTTCACGCGCACAAGATAACACCAGCGTTTTGTTCTCACTTACAATACAAGGTTTGTTGTTTAGGTCTTGGTGTTTAATTTATTGTTTGAAAAGTTATTGGATGAATCAATGTCTAACAAGATTGACGTCATCTTGTATACTTCTCACCTTAGTGTGAGCTACGCCGTAGCACAGTATAAGCTACGCCGTAGCACAGTACAAGGTACGCCGTAGCAAAGCGCGCAGTGTAGCAAAACGCGTTCCGGTACCGTATGGACGACCTTTTGTTAGCATGAAATAATTGAAATTGTTGGGCCCCCCTGGCTCTAGATAGAAAAGGTTGACAAAGGGAGACCATTGCCTTGCAGTGAACCGTCATAGGCTGAAAAAAATAATGAAATACAATTCAGAATTCATTGTACCTTTCTTTTCACGTATATTTACACTCCAGTCCACATATCAAACCAACAAGTGAATCCCGAACTGAACCGCTCCAATCCACTAGCCATAAATATGTCCAATCAATTCCATTCAATCATGGGGTGCATCCGGGGTGTTTTACGACCCCTCCCGGCTTCACCCCATCGGCTCGGCTCGAATGGCCCGCATTTTATGAGCTCTTTACCTAATTATGAGATTGTACAGTCGTTATGATGCAATGGCTAAAAGAAAACGTTATGGGGATTATTTTTAGGCCTTTTTGGGTATAATGGGGAAGGAGGTTTTGGTCGTATAAAACAGAGTGTAAAAATAACTTGAGATTTAGGTGTGTTGTTTTGGAGGTACTGTTTGACATAGCGATTTCTATAGTTTTCAAAAGCTTAAAATTAATATAGTGAAAAAAACCCTTGCAAGCCTTGCAGAAAGGATTCTTTTAGACGGCATCTAAATCCATTGCAATATTCAGAAAAACCCCACGGTTACACAAACAGACCCGAGAAACGACTTTAAAATAGGACGTGTATCTGTATAATTTATGTAGAAAAACTACTAACATCGCGAATACACGACGTGACGTGACTTTATCGAAATTATGAACGTCTTGTGTCTCGAGCCGATACGAGAACAACATAAAGGCAACCATTATTATGTTACAAACATGCACAATGGTACAATTCAAATCACCTTGCAGTACGTCTTAGTAAGTTTATTGTGTGATCGTTATTCGCGGTCGTATCGCTAGCGGCTCACCGCGAGGCGGCGACGGTGGCGCGGTCGTCGCGACGATAGCCACCATCGTCAAACTGGTTTATGAGTGTCGCTTGACTACTGAGCAGATCTGGCAGTGAATCAAGTTTAAATTAATTGTATATGGTTTCATTATAAGTATATTTACTTCACGTTTGGATAACAATCACTTATAATTTCTCTTTTTTCAAAATTCTAATAATCATGTGTCTTTTCAACATTAGTTTTTCATTAAAATTACGAAAGTCGAACTCAAAGCATTAAACCATTGAAAGGCACTTTTGAACTGTCAAGTCAGTTATTCAAAATACTGAAGCTAGTTGCCGGTCCAAAACGTAGATCTATAGAGAAAAACGGGCTAGAAACTCCATAGAATCTTTTTTAAATGAAGTTAGGTAAAAATACTGAATAAAGTAAGAATCCTACCGTACTTTGGCTATATTAGATATTTCAACCAAAAACGATTAGCAGCACGTCGCTTTACACTCCAAGTATGCCTATGGAAGCTTTCCGTAATTAATTTTCTTCAAACATTGTGTAAAACAATTTCACCAAAAGTCGGGAAGTTGACTTTTTCCTTTACACCGCGCCCATTATAAATGATCCCAATCTTTTTATACAACCTGCACTTAAGATAACATCAAAAGATTCAATCTTTTGTCTCGTAAACGTTCATTCATAAGAACTTATCGCTGCGATCTTTTTCATGAGCCAAGCAAAGCGAGTGCAGTTAGAGAGAACTGATGACCTGCGGCGTGAGTACTAGCTATAACTAAGCGATTTATTCTGTAAACTAGTTTAGACGGAAATGGACCCTGATTTTTACTCTTAGGTTTTTAGCAATGAACGCTGTTTTTAATTTGCAGTTAAATATTTTATTGAATCAGTATTTCATTGTAGTTGAAATAAGTTACACAAACGTGCAGTTTTCATAACTAATACAATGTGTATAAATGAATGTGTATTTTTTTTTGTTAGTTACTTTATATTTTTTCAGCGTCTGACGGGGGCTATTGACTGAGGAGTTTTCCTGATAAAATCAAAAATCAAATCTTTATCATAGTTATGTACACGTTACCCAATTTTCTATCTAGTTAAGAAGTGACGGATTGTTCTACTGTCTCATATTTACTGTCACGGCTCCCTTCAGCGAGGATTCAGTTAACGACCCGTTGAATTAACGAGCGAGATAATACCACCATTAATCGTACACCTCACGGTTATGACGTCATCACACTGTATGGTCACACCTTCCGGGGTATTTGACACCCCACGCTATTGCTGAGCGGTTAGGGCTTAAAATGTAGAACAGATTTTGAAATTGTTATTTATGGTTATAAATCAGAAGATCCGAACTTTCACTCGCGGTTTAAATTAAAGATCACAGTGGGCTCATATTAGATATTTATAAAGCTATCGGACTCATTAAATAACTCTCACATTTATACGCACCGCTTACAAAGAGCAGTCCGTGTATGGATGACCATTATACATATAAAATCCCCCCTAAAAAGCAGACATTTTCCTTTGTCAGTCGTTACGAGTATTCAATAACCTGAAAATCTGACAAGCAGTATTTCCAAGGCGTGTCGTGTTGCCAAGGTAGGCTAGTTAGGGTTGTAAACGTTAGATAGACAGGCTTACACATATTTGGTAGGATTTTATCTATTACCTGTTATGGGAGCTTGGTCTCACCATACTTGAGAAAAGGTTAGGTGTTTTTTTTTATTTTAAGATGTTATCAATCATTGGGACTCACTATTTGGAGCTTTATCATCAAGCACTTAAGTGTGGGTACTCAAGTTTATCAAGTTTTATTACGGAACACAAACACTACAATTTCATTCAGCCATAAACATGCCTATTTGTTCACACTGTGAAAACGAAGATAAGGGCAGTTTTTCAGAGCACATTAAACTGGCATGCCATTTTATCTGGCGTCGCACATATACTTGGTTATATAATATGTACATCTTGTTCTGGGGGGCTGGCGAACGGCCAGAGAGATATTAAACAGAGGCTAACGACTTGAAAGGGTTACATACGGTCTGACTATGTACCTTATTGTATGTGTGAGGTCGGATTCGGCTCGTTGTTCTCTGTACCATCAGCTCAGACCTCTCTTAAGTCGAGTAGGATCAGCCGTAACCATATTAGGGCGATAATTTAGATTTCATCATTTAGAACATCTCATGCTCGAGGTTGTGGGTTCCAATCTGGGCAAGTAACAAAGTGAGAAATAACGAATTTCATGAGAGGATTCTGGACTAATAGGTAGTTAATATAAGTCTGAAATTGACAATAAGCCTTGAGGAAACGCGGTGACATATTGCCTTTTACTTAATTATGAAAACGGACCTTTGCCCTCTATTGGGATAACAATAGGATGGTATTATTGTTATATTTTAAACAGACAGACAATTCTTGCATTTAAATTAATATCCAATGAATCCTTTGTTAACACAGTTAAGTTCTTAATTAAATTGAAAACCCTCTCTATAAAAATACCTTTAAATACTTTCAAGATTAAGAACCCCATTGGAAAACGTTTGTTAACATATTTTTTGTCATTAATGATTTCACTAGTTTCAGTAGGTTGATTTTTATATTTTTTAAACAATTTAATAATATAAAAACTTAAAAACGTCTACTTATTTCAGTGGTTTATTACTATCACTTTCCTTAACCTAATCTATCACAATACTTCAAAGTTTTATCGTTACAAATTAAAAAGGTGTACATCCCCCATAAAGTCAACAAAATGGCGGCACATCACAGGGAGCGCTTAACACATAGTAAACTAACAAAGAAGTAATACAGCGATAAAATTTGTGGCTCGTTTGCTTAAGGGTGGCTCATAAAGTTTTTGTCCAAAGGGCTGCTCGTAAATCCTACCCAGCCATTAGTAGTAGTACTAGGCGCTCATAAACAGTGTGGACACGCCTTTATAAATTGATTTCATAAGTTTTATGGTGTGTGATATCATGTTTATTGGGGCTGGACAATGCGCGTGTAATAGCACTTTGTTTATATTTATAAGGAGGAAATTGTTTTAGGAGAAATATTGCTTAAGTTGAGTTAATACAGAAGCAGAATTATTTTTATCAGTTTACTCTGGGAACAAATAAATCAATGGTATTTTTGTGATTTTAAGTTATTTAGGTTAATATTACAAAGATGAGACATACAATCAATACAATATGTTTACTATAATAGGATCTTTTACAAAGTAAAAGATGTCTCACTGACTGAAAGAATCTCAGTTCATTGATGACAGAGATCATATTTCTCGCTAGCCAAACAAATACATAGTTTAGTCCTGACTAAGAAGGCCCGATTTCCCAAGAGCGTCGTGCAAGCAGCTAAATGTTTATATAAACTAAATATATGAAAAGAATATCATAATAATAAATCTCTTCTATTCAGATTTATGCATCCTTCGTGGCTGAATTTTTAACAGTCTCATGGTTTTTTAAAACTTGTGCGCCCACCAACATTGTTGGAGACGTTGACTTTGTTTTATCTATTCTATAACATGAACAGTGTGAAGTGTAATTTACTATTTTTATTTGTTGTTTAAGAAACAGTTTCATCAAATGCTAAAAATGTTGAAAATGTTTTGATTTTTATACTTTTAACATTTATCACATTTGACGACCCGAATGGCGCAGCGGTAATAGGGTTTGCTTAGTGTGGCACTAGATGGCGCTGTGTGTAATGTACAGCGATATATATATATATATTTTGTTAGCCTGTAAGAGTGTCCCACTGCTGGACAAAGGTTTCCTCTTTCTCCTTCCAAACCTCTCTATCCTTTGCGGTATTTGACCATGTTCACCGTGGTCTGCCTCACATTAGTAAGTAAAATAAAATGTAGGCAACCTACTAATAGACTACCATTTGATTGCAAAGCACAAATGAAATTTATAAATAAAACCTTTTTAAAAATAAGCTTTTATAAACATGCACTTAAAAGAATAAAATAAACCTTGGAGTAAATAAAAACGAAAAAGAAAAGTTCATTAAACTTGTCGCGTAGAGTTTTTCTTGCCTTTTCTGTTCACGCGACAAGGTTTTATGAAAAATATTGTCTTTCGTTAGACCATTACAAAGGTAGAACTTACAAAGGGGTAAAATTCCCCTGCAGTCTTTTTACCAGTTTTGCCAATGTTTTCTTGATACCCAATAACTAGTGGAGATCGGAATGGTCTCTGCATGTAAAATATTGGCCTCTATTGGCAAACTATATCGCAAAATAGTTAGGAAAAGGCTAGGCAGATTTTTACAAGAAGGACACAATTAAGGCATTCACAAAATAAAACCACTAAAATCACACACAATATCCGTCACAATTCCAGCTATAAAGATACACAATTGCATAGCACGAACTCGACATGCCTTAGTTTGAGGGGACCAAACAGAAACAGTTGAAATTGCGCCAAAACAAGTGACAACCTGTGAAACTAGCCTTTGTGGCGCAAACTGAACCCGACATGACCTGCAGAGTAGTACTAAAAGGGGCACAGGAATCTGGGATATAAAAAAAACCCTTTGAAACTTTGCTACAGTAACTGTTGGGCTTGAATTGGAACTATAAATCTGTATTGCTTTGTAGATTGTGTTGCAATTTTGGTCGTAGTACCACACTAGAGGAAAAGTGCTAGGAAAAAGGTGTACTGAATTGTAATTTGGTATTTTTTTGCTAGCAGTGATTTAGTAGCTCTGAGATTTTTTGCGTTTCTACTCAGAGTTGAGTGAGCTAGGCAAAGGGGTCATCTAGTTTTAAAATACCAAAAAAAATATTCTACGTGTAAGTGTATTAAATACAGACTTGATGCAGATATGAACATAATTTCATCACAGCGACTAGAGTTTATTTCGCTGTAGTGTACGACCCGGTTTAAATAATTATCATGTTACCTAATATTCTACGTTTGTCTAAAGCCGACCCTTACTCTAATGCCTCAGTATTTTAAAACTATGAAAGGCGCACGAACCTACTGGCAGGCTAGCTTAGTGCCTAGAGTCCTGCGACAAGCGAACTGAAACGAACGTTCCCGAATCTTTGCAACCGGCCGCACTGCGTGTTTGGCGCCTTCGCTAGTCGCCTAGCGAGTATCGAAATAACGCGCAGTGTGTACATAGCCTTATTATTGTTGTTGTTGAAATAGCAACTAGGTTACTCACTCCAAACACACTTTGGAAACGTCCCAGTATTGCTCATTAAGTTAGGTCAGTCGTGAGCGCACGACTAATTAGCTCTTTGTCCATCGCGTCGGGCGGCTCACGTCTCCGCGCGGAATGCGCATACTTCACAGTCGGCATGCGATTGACACTGCGCCGGCTGCGCGGCACTGTGAAATAACTGGGTATAATTAGGTTACAATCATTGCAGTAAGTATTGTTCAGCCACCATTTACATTTAGTTATCTTTCATTGACTTGAATATGCCTTGGTGGCTGAGAGAATGTCATGCTCACTCAAATGTCTCGCTGATGGTGGCGGGTGTGTCGGGTCATTTAGTTCCCTTCAATATGGTTGAGTTGAATGGCGCCGATACACGCGTCATGTTCGTGAATGGGCGCTGTCAGTTGGAACTAGTCATCGCTTACCTGCCAGGGTTCATTTTAATTCGTTTATTGTTAAATTGTTGTCTTTTTTTACTCTGGACGCTCTTAATGTGCACGTCTTTCTACATCGTTCTCACATATAACATGTATAATTTCAAAATTAATGATGTAACCAATATTTTGTAACAATATTTTGATTCAAAAGAGTGTCCATGGAGTTTCTTGCCCGCTCTTTCTCCATAGAGATCTACGCTAGGGAATGGGCAACTACAGTACTTTCTCAAGTTATTATGCCTTGTGACTGGGACTGTACCTTTGTTTTTAATTGTAATTTTGACATTCAAAAGTGCCGTAATGGTCTAATTGAAATAAATGCTTTGAGTTTGAGTTTAAGTTATGGCATATATAAGTTACATTTTGTTACAGGATATTTTATTTATACATAGGAAAAAGATTGATCCTATTTCTCACAAGCCATATTAGTAGCAGACATAAGGCACTGTCCCTTCTACCAAAACCTATTATGGACTACATTCAAATAACAAGTCAGTTTCAGCTGAAATTCCATATTAACTTAAGACTTCGATATATTTTTGTTAGACAGTTTACTTGGAAATAGCGACATCATTATCTTTGATGTAAGAAAAACACTGGAAAGGGTTTTATGTGCCAAGATACAAAAGGTCTTTTAGTTACGGTGAAAAGCGAAAGATCTGCTTCTACGTTCAGTTACCTAAACGTTTTATATTAAATCTTTCACAGTATTCAAGACCCATCAAACCATTATTATAAAACCACTATCAAGTTAAAAATTCAAGCTCAAACCATCCATAACTCAAGCTGCCACGTCAGGAATGGTGTGCGGAGCGTTTTTCCGAAAGCGCTCACTTAGTGCTGGTGAGAATCAAGTAATTTTACTTAAAACTGTTGGCGTTGTGCCCGGGGGTGAGATATCGTGGAAAAACAGCTGGACGGGTAATGTAAGATTTTTGATAGAGGAAAAAAGTTATTAAAATAAAAATAAAGGACTGTCTAATATAGGTAGGTACTCCTTATAGTTATCGATCGATTAACGATAACAAAGAAGAGGGCCATCATCCACAATGCGGTCCCATTGCTGGTTGATAGATGTCACATGTACGCGCCGGTTTCCTCACAATGTTCAAACTAAAGTAAAGTGTCTACTTCGGTTCGGCCCACACTGCCTTCAAACTTTAATGTTCTACTAAATTTAATAAACAAACAATAAACTCAGCCTATCATAGTCCGCTGCGAACATAGTCCTCTCACAACAGCCTGTCCTCCGCATCCAGCATCCTTCCACATCCAGTGTGCCCCAGCCGCCTTGTTCAGGTCGACTACATCTGTGTGACGATCACACCACTACATTTTAATAAAGTATCTTCCTTCACAAACGATTCCTACGAGTAGCGAGGCACAAATTAATTCCGCATAATTAAACCCGAAGCGAAGTTGAAATACGGCACCATTCCTCACGCCAACCATAAGCTGTCGTAAGCAGGGCTCAAACAATGGCACAAACGGATCGGATCCGATTCTATCGCAAAAACCTATCGAATGTCCTAGAACCTTTGTTGGACATAATGGCGGGTCCTTTTCTGAGAATCCTTGGATTAGCATAGATTATAATGATAAAGATATTAATATTTGAAACTGTCAGAACATTATCTACGCTTGTTTCTGTGAAATGAAACTCACTTTTAGAAAGCGACCTTTTTTGTAGCTAGAATTTTAAGTTAAAACGGGACACATTTCTAAGACAACTATTTTATAAAATACTAGCAAAATTGAAATTGAAAAATAAAAACACACTTCAAAAACACAAAAAAAAGTGAAAAATAACTTAAGCTTCAGAAGTCGGTGACTTTTGTTTGATTGATTCATTCCAGTCGGTTTAATTTTTTCTTCAATTAATAGACAGCAAATCTATCGTCATTGCTGCAATCGCTTGGATGGCTATTGTTTACACAACATCATTACATAACATCATGTGCCGTCTATTATAGAAGAGTTTCCTTGTATATCTCCGAAAACCAGCATTAGACCTTAAACGGAACCACCGTGAAATAATATTATTTCAACCAAAAAAAACCATCAAAATTCGTTCACAACTGGCGAAGATATCGTTGAACATACACAAAAAAAAAACTGACGAATTGATAACCTCGTCCTTTTGGAAGTCGGTTAAAAATTAATAGCCTACGGACCTACGAATAATGTACCTAATTGCCGGTGAAAGAATTTTTAGAAATGGATTATTAGTTCCAGTGATTACCCCCTACAGACAAACTTACAAACTTTTACCTCTTTATAACATTAGTATAGCAGTATAGATGTTAAGTTTTAGTCGGTAGTATAAGTGG
Source organism: Xestia sexstrigata (assembly GCA_941918905.2). Classification (NCBI taxonomy): domain Eukaryota; kingdom Metazoa; phylum Arthropoda; class Insecta; order Lepidoptera; family Noctuidae; genus Xestia; species Xestia sexstrigata. The sequence goes on from OW799204.2 coordinate 985,853, forward strand.
TTACCTATTAGATGAGATAAAACGGCTCACTTAATAGGTTTCCACTTTGGACTCCTATCCGACCCACACGTCTCTTACAACTTCCAACACAAAACCGTTAATACCTGTTCCATGTACGTCTTACAGGCACCATAATCTCTTCGTTCCAAATAAACTCCCTTTCTCCATTGAGCCCTAACTCACGTGTATGATAGCTTTATTAAATTTGCACAGCGCGGTAACATCAGTGTTACCACCAGTAAATTCACAAACAGTGGTAATATCGGTGTTGCCAGCGGTGAATTTATCCCACCTCGAGCAAATAAATCCAAGTTATTCTACGGTGCAAAGGAATGAGGTGGTATGGCGCAGGTTGCGGTGCAGAAGCACCACTCTGTTCATTGGCAACGCGCAATATGTGAAATACAGAAATAAAATGAGCAATAATGAGGCCAGTATTATCATGCTTTCTGATAAGCGATAAGCAATCGGTCGCAAACGCAAATGACTGTCTCCAATATAATTGGTCAAATCCAAAGTCATCTTCTGAGTCGCCTCTCTTTGCTTCCACCTTTCCTTCCTTCTTTCTTTAATTTCCACATTCCTGTGCCAACCTCATTTGGGTTTTACCCGCGATTGCAAAATACAGAAGGTTGAGTCCAAAAATAAATTGTATTTATTTTATAAAAGGTAGCTTTACAGCTGCATAAAAAATAATAATCGAACATTACGCCAATTACGAAGTACACAGAAAAAACATTTGATTACCCGAGATGACCCGAATTAATTGGCATTTTAATTTGTGGTGTGTGCCTGTGTGCGTCTGGGTAACTGTACGATGTTTGTGAATGTGTGTTATGTATGTCTATATACTTATGACTAACTGGCACTAGTGTCGGCACTGAGTATCCCTGAGAATAACCTGATACAATGCACACGATCATGTTACATGTTACAGCTTTTCATTTAGAAAACACTTCCCATACCAATTTCATGCGTTCAAAATAATGACGAAGAATTTTGTGTGCCTTCTGCTTTTCACTACTCTGCGTCATAAGCCAGCAAAGCTGTGTTATAAAGTGTAATGCAGGCGTACAGGTGTAATTATTGTAGGAGACGCTGCATTCTTTGGTGAACAGACTCGCTTCAGGGCATGTTCGTATAATTATTGAGAAGAAATGCCGCATTCTAGTGAGGAAGTCTTGCTTGAAGATGTTTTAGAAGGAAATGCGTTGTTGTTTTTGTTGAAATTTTTTGGTCTGCCTGTAAAAGCATTGTCATATGTTTTCAAAATGGCTGTAAAATATATGAATGCACTATTTGAGCCCATTTGCATATAAGCCGCGTTCACGGCGACAGACGATGCCACTCGAGCTAAATGACTCGTCTTCTTTTTCTTCGTCGTTCCTTCACTGCTGAGGACCATGAGGACCGCAACCTCATAATTATTACACGTCTCCAAGCCATGCATGCGACACGCACGTGTGTTACGAGTTTCCTTCGCGTGAGCATTTGTTTGCTTCGCTCTAAACTGCTTCATTCTTTTCTAATCGCGGCAAACGTAGACTTATATCGCTCAACTTTTTGACTTATGAGTTAGTTTCGGCTGTTTCTTCTCAGAGTAATCAGGTACGAAGCACCAGCCACATAACTAACATAATGTGACATTGACAATGTTTTTTTAAAACCAATTTACAGGTTTAAATCATATTAATCGCTTGGGTTATATAATCAATCTTGGAATATGATTTTCCATGACCGAGTAAATAACCGAAGCGATTTCTTGTAATCACAATACAAACCTTTAATATTCAAATTACCAATCCTCAAAAAAACATCGTGATTGAAAAAAAAAATCCTTGAAAATATGTGTTTCCTTTAATCTCCTCGATAACAATAAGCGATTGCTATTTGATCCGTTTCCCAAGTTCACAATATGTCTGAGGCTTCCCCGAGCCGCCCGTAATCAGTCCGTTCTCGGAAGGTACAGGAGTCGAGAAGCTGTAAAAGTAGGTGCTTAGCTATGTGAGCTCACAGGGAAACAGATTTAATAATATTTGCCGTATATGTTACACGCCGTCTACGAGTCATTTTGGTTAACAATTTAGCTAATTAATATTGTATAGTTGTGATTGCGTTGAGAGAGAAGCAATTCTATTGAATAATAAAATGGCAGTGAGTAACTAATAATATTATTTCTGTGCTAAACAGTTGGTACTTCAAAGAAGGAAAAGTTACTTAGATCACATGACTTATTAAACGCTAAGAAATCTTCTTTACACCACGTTGATGACTCCTACAAAACACTTTAACAGAAATCCAATTACCCCAAACACCAATTAACTAATTACAAAAAGCTCCAACACTAAGCAAATTAATTATTCCCTTAACTAAATAACTAACAAAAAATAACCCTGCAATATTTGACGCAATTTAATCGGGGGTGAGGTTGGTTCAGAAACCTTTGAAATTCGCCCCTGAAAGGGTTGTAAGCAGTTGTTTCATCTATAGGGTTGAGTTCGAGTAGAATTACGGGAGTGAAATTCATTATGTTGCCCCAGAGAGGCGGTCGACGACAAATCCTTTACAATTAAGCTACATGAAAAGTGATTTAATAAGTTTTCGGAATATTTTAAGTACCTGTGGGCTGGTTGTGTTATTGTTTGAGCTGAAAGTTTCAGTTAGTTTTTGTGTATTTAAGAAGTAAAGTTTGACACTCTGTTATTTAAATATCGAATGAAACAAGTTTAGACTCTGTCTTTGATATAAAAATGAAGGTTATCTATGCTAATATAATAAAGAGGTAAAATTTGTAAGTTTGGATGTAGGTACCTACCTAGGGGTTAATCTCCAGAACCGCTTTGATTCCGTAAATCTTGTCGGTAATGGGAAACTACGCGTGTAATATCCCCGACAGTCACATGATGTATTTAAAACGTTGACGAGTATTGATTTCCGATCATGACCCACCGAAGCGGCGGATAAAAGCTTGTATACTCATAAAACTACTATCGAGAACCTTGTCGAGCCTGCTTGAACAGATTTAGATGAAACTCTACTCGCAGGTAGACTATGACCTGAGCTAGGACATAGCATACCTTTTTATCCCAGAAGTAAGTTCCCGTGGAATAATTTTCAAATCCACAAGGGTGAAACCACGGAAAAAACTAATAATAGACATAAAATTAAAGCTAATTTAGGTACTTACAGCTGAATCCAAAAATCATGCTTTGTTGCTGGGAAACTATCATAATTTTCATACAACTGCTTAATTACAGTAAGCAAACGTACTCCATCCATTACGCTCTCTCAAAGTGAAACCATTTCTACAGCCGAAATAAGCACTCTCTCGAAAGCCTAACTCGACCCACTTTACTATGTAAGGCTGGATTAGAGAGGGGTAGATAGAGGGTAGTCAGTCGGCTGGATATTACACCTATCAACTTTTTATTAGTCTGCACCAAAGCCCGGCTTTAAAGCTCCGAACCAATAATAATTTTCTCGTGACGTCAGACTCAAAAAACGTTGCTAGGACTCTTACAGATCGGTGTGTAACTAACGATTATGGTGGGCAAACAAGCTTACCAAAGAGCAATGAAGCCATAAGCAGTATTCGAAACACTTCTAGTCATAGACAAACCTCATTAAATTTCTAATAAGATGCTAAAAACTGGAATAGTACTTTAAACAGGAGTACTTCAGTTTGATAACCCTAAATAGACCATACACTGAAAACAATATTACAAAAAAAATCTACTTATTGGATCATATTTACATTAAAATATTTGATAAAGTAAAATAAATGTTTATACACCAACGATACACAAGTACGGCTACGTGCTAGAATTTTTGATCAAATATTGAAATACGTTTGTGCTGGAGCTATCAAATATCAATAACTGCAATAATGATCTCGCTGTGGTAGCTGGTTTTGGGATGTGGTGGCTCGGTATGAGTTACGCATTATTTTTACTAATATGTATGTATAAGAACTTAAGCGATTTAAGGTGTTGGTCTCGGCAGTCATTTGTAGATCTTTGTCAGTCGTTACATATCACATGTCAGCGGCCCGAAAGTCTGACAACCAGTCTCACTAAGGGTTATCGTACCCAGTACGAACTGGTTTGTTTAGGTCAGATAGTTGGAAAAAGGCTAGGCAGATGATGATGTATAATAACTTTCCTTCTTTACTAACCCATCCCTTTCTTTACCCATTATTTTATGTTGCTAATGTGAAATATACATTTCATAATTATTATATTTTAATTTCGGTATATGTCTATTCCAGTTCAGATATTCAGATTTGTGTATTACAAATAAAAATAATCTTGCTCCACGTATGAGAAGAGAAGAAATTTACTTATAATAAATACAGACAACTTTGATTACGTTTCGGATAATTAAATGATTTCCTGCCAAAACTTACGTAATTATAATTCCTAGAACTAAACAAGTTATGTAGACCTAATAATCTTGACTAAAGCTCCTCCTGTATCTTAAAAAATTAAGATTTTAAAACACCTACATACCACAATTAAAATCTGAACAATTTCAAAACAAAGGAGTCAACCCAAAACCGGCGCATCTCGACAATGTCGTCAAAATTCTTGACAAACATGAATATTCACACACACTGTCGTAATAGCGCACCGCAGCGCGCGAGGGGCTTAAACTCACCCAAATTAAAATGGAAATGCCTTAAACGACCTCCAGCATATTAAAGAGATACGGGAAAAAACCATTTAGCGGCTATTTGCATAGTATTAGTGGTGACTAGACGGAACTTTGGAGCTGCAACGCAGTTCCACTTATGTTTCATTAGAGACCTATGTCGCAGTTGGGGGTTAAACATGCGTTTTAATGTTGATGATGCTAGGTAAGCGTGTAGACAGATTTGAGGAGCGTAGTATAAGTCCCTCTCGACAATAAGTAGTTTGCAGTATAACCCATGTAGTGGAAATTATTTTATATATTAATTATATTTTATTTAAGAATTTTTTAACTATATACATTATAACAATTAATAACGATAAAATAACTAATCAAAAAATAACAAACTATTTATGGGCATCGAAAACTCCTCAACGCTGTCAACTGGTAAAGTGCCCAAGAGACTGGCGGCGTTGCCACGTTATATGGCCATTAAATACTACTAACTACTTCTGATCTGTGCAATGTCACTGCATAAGCAAGCATCCTACAGGTCGTAATTAGTCCAATTTGCCTATTCAATGGCAATTAGACACTGATGTGTACTACTACGAGCATTAGCCACTATAACGTAGTAAACACTAATCAACCTTGCAAGCTAAAAGTAAAGCTCGAATGAGTCGACTCTGCGGTCACCTACTTTTTCGATTAAACGGCCTTTTCGGAAAAATCGATGTTTCAGTAAAAAACGTGATTTTGAACAAGTGAAACTGAGATTGGTAAATAAATAAATTTCAAGAGAGCAATAACCCTCGAGAAGTTGATTAGATTAACAAACATTTGAACAATTCTAAATATAATGAAATTTTAATAAAGTTAAAATCGCCTCGGCGTTTACGCTTGCTGACTGTCTGACAGTTTTAAAGTTAACTGTCAGTTTGACAGCTGTCATTTAGGTTATCTGTCCGCCGCCTAACTAAGTTATACAGTTCTTGCTATTTAAGCGAGTTTGTTTTGTATTGAAATTTAAATTACAACTTATAATACGACGAGAAATGTTTGTGTTCCTTTGAGTATAATCTCATTGAATACTGAGCAGCATGCAGTATTAACAGGGAATGCTGTTTGGTTTGCGAGCTTTTTATTCCGTATCATTATAGGTTTTTTTTTTAATCTTTCTAGGATATTGTATTTTCCTTTATTTATTATGTGATAGCTTTGTGCAAGTGCATAAATACATAAATTTAGGACGGAGCTATTTTTTTTTGTCATACTAGAAACCATTTTGTTGTACAGTTTCGATCGTAAATCTATATAATTTGCCTACAAACACTATACAAAATAAGGTGAGACGCGGAAAATTCCCTTGCGAGTAGAACCACCTATCCATAATTAACACAACACACCGTAACATCGTGCCTGTATTCCCAGAATAGTTATACAGGGTTTTACTCTATTATATAGTACACCCAGATTTTGCCACTTTACCCGACGCGGGAATCGAACGCATCACCTCATGTTAGCAGTAGCGCTTACGACCCCTACTATCAAATCAAGGCCGTTAAATCAGTTAAATACATGCCTACATTATGTTCATAATTCCATGCCAGAAACAAAACACCTAAGGCTAGCTAACTCATCAAAACGGGCAGGATATAGCGTCAGTTAAAAACACGAAAAATAATGCTATATTAAGTATGCTATGAGGGCACTGAACAAACAAAACATCACCTCTAATGGGTAAAAGAACAAAGTTGTACCCGGTTCTCGGAACGACTTTGTTCAAAGCATAACCCCTTACAATTTACCTCACAACACACCTTCAACCCTTCCCTTCCCCAACAATCAGACGCTTCCACCGTTAGCTACGTACTACTTAAATGGGCAGTTGTTTAAGCAGCGCCATCTTTAATTAAGGCGCGACGTGAGTGGCGTGCCAACCGCCAGGGGGCGTCACTAAATCTGGCGAGATTGCGCGATAGTGTGCAGACAGCTTTATGTGGCTATTGCTGGTGATGTGGTTTACGGTGATTGGGAGAAAAACTGGTTTTCCTGTTTCGATTTTTTTTCTTTGGAATCGTAAGGAGCCATTTATATAGGCTTTTGAGTTAAAGATCCCCGTCTACATCACTCCTTGCCATGGCCTAACGAGCGTGTCTTTTGAATGAAACAAATAAAATAGTTAACATAATATTCTAGTTACAAGGACTCACTAATACACACTGAATTCAATAGATAGTACAAATGATGGATTAAACACACACAATACACTAAACATTCCAATACAACACAAATAAATAATCACACAAAACAAAAAACCACAGTACACTGCATCTGTCACAGTTATATTGACAGCCGACGACTTTAGGTGACGTGCAAGTCACTGCAGCGCCTAATGTATGTCTATTAATGAACCCGATCAAATCATTGATATCTACTCAGTTACAGAAACAATTACCGCCTCAAGGTTCGTTTTAAGTCGTAAGGACCAATTACGGACACGTCTAACAGATAATGCACAGAAGTGCATCGTCAATGTTCGGTGTCCGCAAGCGATCTACAACTTGTTCGTTCCGATTTAACCAAACCTAAATAACAATAGCTATAATCATACGTAATAAGTGGTTGTTACCAGAAGGAATAACAAACTAGACCTATTTTTTATCTCTTAATCGGCTTTGACGACACCCACGCGGATCGCCGGAAATAGTCGAAAAACGCTAATCCTTATTGCTTGTCTAATTGACTAAGCATACTGAGAATATTGTCACACATAATATAAGCTATCTCGCTCAATATACATCAAGTAACTTAATTACATAAGTCATGTGCAAGCAAGCAAGCATGCGATTGGCAGCGCTCGAGACAGGATTACGTACGATATCGTGCGATATTGCGCGATATTGTGCAATGTTGGACGACTTCCAAGTGCCTGATGATGGTGATAATGTGGTGGTTTGGTGCTTTAGGGCGAGTAATTAGTAGGTAACTACTTGTCAGGCAAATATATTAGGGTGGCTAAATTGACTGAGAATCGGTCCATCTTCATTGTTTGTGACTTTGATAGTCGATAGATAGTTGCGATTGGTTAATAAAGATAAAATATTTTTTGACGATGATATATCTCACATTACTAATTTAAATTTGAAATAAATAATAGTCATTTAGGTCCACTACCCAGTTGTAACCATAATTGGTTACAACTGGTTAGTGGACCTAACCAAGAGAAGAACCAAGAGAAGTGGACTAAACCAAGTAATTCAACTCATAATTTTTGTTTATATTAATAAACAAAAATTATGAGTTGAATTACTTGGTTTTGAGGAAGATTGAACACTAGAGAATGCTTTAAGAAGGAAGATTGTGGCAGAGTTACATTTAGCTACAAACTGTGTAGTTAGACAGAAACAAAATGCTTGAATCATAGCGTGCATCATACTGGATCTCATTTCACCAGTTATGTTTTAATCCAGTGCAAGAAAAGAGTCTATTATCGTTAATCGGTAAAACAACCATTTGTAACTACTGTTTACACCACAGCAGCTCAGCCCAGTCTCCCCAAATACCTCCCTCACGCCGACAAACCACAGCATCAAATTCGGCATCCGGTTAACATCGCCTGTTTATACAGAAGTCATAGCATTTGCGTCGTAATTAGATCACGTCCCGCTAGATTGGACGCCGCAACTCTACGCAATTCTACTCAATGTCATGACAGGAGATAATTGTTATTTGCGCTTCTAGTTTTTCGGGTGTATAGAAAGAAAGTTTTGAATCCTTCGGTATTATGGTGTGTGCCCGAAGCCTAGATTTGTACCCGCTTTCTGATAATTTTGCGGATATCCGAAATTTAATTATTTTTCCAAAAATGCATATAGATAATTAGCGTTTCATAACATCGTGAATATTTAAAAGCTTTCACTTCCTAATTATGTTTGCCTGCTCACTTAATTTCACCGCATTTAGGTCCTCGTGTAGCTACTCAAACTCAATAGAGAATCCATCAAAATAACTTCCTAAAGCTTCCATTTATAGGAAATTACAAACGAGGGAGCATTACCAGCCTAAATAAAGCACACATGCGTTTTACGGGACGCGGAAATTTTAATTTGATCTTATTACAACACCCTTGCCCATCTCATTTGCAAACCTACCACACAACCTGACATACAAAACGCAGGATTTTAAACCTTATTGAATGACGGATAAAGGATATAGATCCCGAAGGCTTAAGATTGTGTACCCAGCACGATGATTGTGCTTTTAAATGAAAACCATCCAGATTATTGTAAAAACTGTGTTCTTAATTTGGGAGTTCCCACTTGAAAAGGGTTGTTATCCTAAAAAGGGTTTATTTGCTTATATTGTAGAACATTTGTGTCGAAAAGATGATCAAAATTGTCTTTGATTTCAGGATCATGGACTTTTTGTTCATTTGAAGGGTTGAATGGGGTTAAGTGGTCATTAAAGTTAGCGATTATGGGGTGTAATTATAATGTTAATGTTGTCAGTTAAGCAGTCGGCGCACGCAGATAAGTTAGCTCACTAAAATCTACATGATGAATCGTGATAATTATTTTATGAGAGATGGACTGCAATTAACATGAGAAACGAGAGGCAGTGAGTACAGTTTGCAGGCACTAGACAAGTTAAGTAATGAAGTCTCGCATGCTCGTTGATATGATGATCAGAAAGCTGCCACTATGCACTACCTACCCGAGAAGATGTCATAATAATGTGCAAAAGACAGTTGACGACCTTATAAAAGATCTCCAAAAAAGCTGTATGAAGTACTTAAAAGCCCTACTTAAAGCTTAATTGAGCACAAACTAATTACAGCTTCAAATATCAACACAATTTGAAAATCTTCATTGTTAGGTAATATGGTCAGTTTATCTTCCTAACGAATTTATCACAGAAACTAGGTACAGAATCCTTAGATATTCCTTCGAAGATCTGTAAGTGGCTTCATTAAACTCCCAAGGTACAGTTTGAGTTACCTCATTATAAAAAATAACCAATCTATCAAGTATTACATAATTTCCTTTTCACTTCCCGAGTTTATTTTATAAAAAAAAGCATCGTTAAAAGTTTTAACAATCCTTCTTTCGTTTAAAATGGTGAAGTCTTATTCTGATTAACGATGTCTCGAATGGCGGACTGGGAGCTACTCGCGTTACGCAGCGTCAACCTGGACAGGGTGGCCAGGTATCCGCAAACCTTGGGATTTAAATGTGCCTTCATATTTTGAAGATGCTTTGTTATAAAAACTGATAAATATTACATTGTTAAAGAGGGTTGAAGCCAAACTATCCCCTATTTAATTACGGGGCCTATTAGATGATTCTCTTATGTGATTTTCCAAGAGCAGTCACAATCACTTAGAATTTTTTTTAAAGTATTCTACTAATTTCCAACCTTCCTTAAATTTTACCTTCTCCAGCGAGTCTTGACGCTAGTGCCTTTTTCCATTGCAACGCTTACCATGCATTCTGTACATCAAACTAAGTAACTTTACGCAAAAATTATTGCTGGGAGACAACTTTTTTTTTTGGTGTGAAAAATATTTTTTGTGGTAGAACTCAATGTAACACACTCAAAACATTGTGCTAGTGGATGGATTGAATAGTACGGGGGTCGTGGAGGTGTTTGAAGTCAAAAAACTTACATAAAAAACCTGTATTTTAAAAAAAACTTGTCAAAAAGTTGGAACTTTGACCCCCAATATCTCCGTAACTAGAAGGTTCCCAAGTATGGAGTAAAACAAAAAAATGATCGCAATGACGGGGAGAACAAGTGCCTTTTGGCTTCGTTAAGAGGTGTTTTACACGCTTTATATTTTTGAGCAATTTAATCTCCAAAACATTAATTACCTACATTCAAAGCTTGTCTTATCTTTAAATCCAAAACGGATGGCAACCCTACTTAAATATGAAACTGGACTTACGAGAAACCAATTTGGTTGCGCGTAAATAACTGTAAGTCGCTGTGGAGTGAAATGAAAGCTTTTTGTGCCTACCTGGGCACTTCCGTGGGTTTGTGTTGCCACTGGAAAAAACGGCGAAGTTTCCGAGACGGTGCAGCTAGTTTAGTTGGCAAGAAAGATTTAAAAGAGATACTTTTGAGTTTTTGTGACGAAAAAAAATTTTGCACGGGTAGGTAGGTATAGCAATTTTCTTGAAATAAAAAGGGTTTTTAACTAAAATTTCATATTGCAGGAAACATCGAAAAGCAAAACATAAAACTTTTGCGCGGGTGGAAAATAGGTAGGTGAAAACTGTAGGATAAAAGAAACGAGGAGATAATAACTTGTTGTAAATATATTCAGGAGATCATTTTATATAAGAAAAGCACACACAGAAGTGACAAGGAATCACAGCTGACCAAAGTACTACAGAACATACTTTTCTTAAATTCAAATTTACACCATAGACACATATACAGAAAGTTTGTATATCTAATACACCCTCATAAATTTTAATTTAAAAACACTAAAATATATCCAAATCAATAATCTTTAACACCTAAACCAGTAATGCACTTGTAGTGCTTGACACTACACAATGGTTTAGTGAGAACGTCAGCTATCATGGATTCAGTGGGTACATGTCTCAGTTTGATGTCTTTGTTATCTCGTAGCACTTCCCTAATATAATGATGCTTTATATCAATATGTTTACTGCGTGCGTGAAACATTGGGTCTTGAGCCAAACATATTGCTCCTTGATTATCGGCATGAACAACTACTCGAGTGTACCTCACAATTCCTAGCTCCCTCATAAGACTATTCAAATAAACTGCTTCTTTCATACATTCAGATAGACTTACGTATTCAGCCTCACAAGTCGATGTAGCCACGCTACGTTGTTTCCTTGATTGCCACGATATACTCGCACCACCTAAAATGAAAGCATATCCAGAATATGATCGCCTATCTAACACACAATTAGCCCAATCAGCATCCGAAAACCCTTGAACACAATAACCAGTTCTCTTGTATACAAGACTGTGTCGCATTGTCCCTTTAAGGTAACGTAATAAACGTTTCGCTGATTTCCAATCGCATATTTCCGGTTTCGTTAATTTTTGGCTTAGTTTACTCACCGCATTTGCAATATCGGGCCTAGTTGCGTTGCTCAGATAATTTAAGCAACCTATTAGTTCTCGATAAGGCCATATTTCGTCATTTTCTGAATCACAATTTTCTTCGGTTTTTACTTTCGAATTAATTTCCATAGGTGTTGCACATTTATTACATTTTTCCATATTAAATTGTTTTAATAATTTTTTAATGTAATTTTCTTGTGACAATATAATGACATTGTCATTTCTTATAATGTCTATTCCTAAAATATATTTCGCCTGACCATAATCTTTCAAGTCGAACTCCTTTGACAGCTCATTTTTAAAATCGATGATTAAACCTCTTTCTTGGCTCCCAATTAAAATATCGTCGACATATATTAATACAAATAAGAAAGTATTCCCATTTTGCTTAAAATAAAGGCATGGTTCGTTCAGACTCTGCTTCAATCCCATTTCAGTGAGTTTCTTGTTCAGCCTGAGATTCCATTGACGTCCAGCTTGCTTCAAACCATACAATGATTTCCGCAATAAGCATGAATCGCAACCATTATCCAATTTACTAAGCATGTCCTGCGCATGCTTTCTAACGATAGGATCTTCTCCCTCACGATTCATAAGCTTAATTAAACTCTCTCTTAATAGTTCTGGAATTTCCATGTAAATCTCTTCATCTAACGAACCATTTAATTAAGCAGTATTAATATCTAATTGGTGAATTTCCAAGTCCAATTCAACAGCGAGAGCCATTAATAATCTGACGGTGTCCAGTCTAGCTACAGGCGCAAACGTTTTCTCGTAATCAACCCCATATCGCTGGCTAAAACCTTGAGCCACAAGCCTAGCTTTCTTCTTAAAAGTCTTGTCGACATTCTGTTTTGTCGTTAAAACGTAACGACAACCAATGATGTTTCTGTTTTTCGGTCTTCTAACGATATCCCATGTCCCTTTTTGAACTAGACTCCTAATTTCAGATAGTATAGCTTCCTCCCATTCTGGTTTATCATCACATTTCAGAGCATTTTTCAAACTCATTTCAGCTGAACCAACAAAATCTGCAGCATCATTTGAATCAGTAAAATTTATTGGTTGTTCAACTTCGGTCATTCGATAGATTTTCCTTGGACGGCCTGCACTACCTGTGCGTAATAATTTGGGTCTACCAGGAGCTCTTTTCATCATCCTTTGTTGATCAATTTGTCCACGCGTTCCAACCGTTCTTGATTCTACTAGATGATGATCAATATTTGAAGGATTTGTCTCAGCATTCTGTTCGCATCCTCTCGATTCTACAGAGTATTCTTGACATTCGCTCCAAATCTCATCGTCTACTTGTTCTATTTGATTATCATGTTCTTCCGGTGGAGTACACTTTGAAAATTCGATATCAATGAACTCTTTATCCGTATCTTCTTTAACATTCGACGATCCTGGCTCTTGTGTCGAGATCTCGTGACATGAATAATCATTTTCGTGAAATCTCACGTCTCTTGCAACCATGAATTTTCTTCGCTCTGGAATCCATACTCTATATCCTCTCGCATTCTTTGGATATCCAACAAAGATACCAGAAATTCCTCTTGCTGTGAACTTATCCTTATTTGGGTCTTTATTTAAAATATGTACCTTGGTTCCAAATTTTCGAAGGTAATAAATCTTCACTGGTTTCTCTAGCCATCTTTCATAAGGAATATCACCATGTAGACTGCTTGTAGGACAACGATTCCTGATATAACACGCGGTATCCACTGCATCTGCCCAAAAACCTGCGGAAAGATCTGAACTTAGCAACATACACCTAGCCATTTCTACTAGAGTCCGATTCATTCGCTCAGATATTCCATTTTGTTGCGGTGTCCGAGCAACTGTCAGTCTTCGCATTATTCCAGCTTGTTTCAAATATTCGTCGAACTCAGCGTTACAATATTCACCTCCATTGTCGCTTTGAAGATATTTGATTTTTAATCCGGTAAGATTCTCAACTTGACTTTTGTACACCTTGAAAGCTTCTAAAGCTTTACTTTTCGTACTTAGAAAATATACCTCACACCAACGTGTACAATCATCAATAAAAGTAATAAAATATTTCGCACCTCTTACAGACTCACATCTCATCGGACCTACAATGTCAGAATGAATTATTTTAAGTTTTTCAGCGCAAGGACTCCCGGAATTAGAAAAAGGTAACGCGGTCATTTTTCCTTTAGCACATATATCGCAATCAAGTAAGCTCTGTACTTTGGTTGTGTCATTTTTGAAACCCAATTTAGTTAAAAGTTTATCGACATCCTTACCATTTAAATGTCCTAAGCGTTCATGCCAACTACGTATGTCGACATTTGCATTACTTAAACTAAATGAATATTCAGACCTATTTAAACAATACAAGTTCCCTTTGCGATGGGCACTCAATTTAATGTTGCCGTTTTTGTCAATCACATTTGCTACACTGTGTTTAAATGTGACATCACAACCATCGTTGGTTAACTTGGCTACAGATATTAAATTTGTTCTTAGGTTCGGAACATAAAGTGTATCGCGTAATTCAATTGCGGTCTTCGAGTTTTTGTTACATGCCGACAACCTTACAGTACCCTTACCTTTTACTTCAGTACTTACATGCGTAGCTAAATTAAGTTCTCCGGTAATAATAGTTAAAGTGTCCCTGAACATACTCGCATCATTACAAAGGTGAGACGTGCACCCACTGTCAAAAATCCAGTCATCTTTTTGTGCATTTACAGCATTACATACTTCTAAATCTGAAACATTAAAAGTAATTAGTGCTTCGTCCACGTCCACATGATGTGCTACTGCCACATCCTTTTGTACCTTCTTTTTGTTCGGACATTCTGATGCTTTATGTCCATGTTCGTGACATTTAAAACATTTATATTTAAATCTTTCTCTACTGGTAGTTGGGTTAGTTTTGTTTCCAACTTTTGCGCTTTTATTTAATTTCTTAAAACCATTTTTCACATATGTATGCATGACGCCTTCATTTTGAGATCTATTTATCTCTCTGGATTCGTGCTCTTCTAATATTTTAATCTTCAATGCCTCTGGCTTCGGCAACTCGTCTCTCGACTCAATGGCACATCTAAAGCTTTCAAATTTTTCAGGTAAACTATATAATAACATTATAGACAGCAAGTCGTCGTTAATATGTATACTCATTTCTGCCAGTTTATCAACAGCGTCGAAAAAACTATTTAAATGATCTCGTACATCACCTGTTTCCGACATTTTGTGTAACATAAGCCGCTTTAGAAGTGTGGCCTTCTTAGCAGGTCCTTTCGAAGCATAAATAGACTCCAATTTTAGCCAAACTTCTCTAGAAGTGATACAGCCCCTAATATGTCGAAGTTCAGAACCACACATCGACAAAATTAAATCCGCTTTGGCTTTTTCATCCTCTGCTTCCCAATTCTTAGCTTCTCCTATTTCTGACGGTTTTGGTAGTTTACCACTAGTAAATTTCCATCCATCATTTTTAATTAGGATCGCTTGGACCTGGATTCTCCAGCTGTCATAATTTTCCTTGTTCAGGGGCTCGATCCTAAATAAACTGCTCATCGTCGCTCCTTTTTCACAAATAATTACTTTACTGGATAAAATTTTCTCTCCGGACGTACCTCTCCAGACTTTTCACTGGATCTTCGTTATTCTTATCCCTCTTTCGATCTCGGCGATTGGGTGTCTGGATGACTGGGTGTCTGGGTGACTGGGTGTCTGGGCCCATAACCAATGTAGGATAAAAGAAACGAGGAGATAATAACTTGTTGTAAATATATTCAGGAGATCATTTTATATAAGAAAAGCACACACAGAAGTGACAAGGAATCACAGCTGACCAAAGTACTACAGAACATACTTTTCTTAAATTCAAATTTACACCATAGACACATATACAGAAAGTTTGTATATCTAATAAAAACTATGTTGTGAAAAAATTCAGACGGTAACTACTATCTAACTTTTGGTGAATACCCGCCTACACTACCTACACTACAGAGGTGCAATTTCCTCGGAATTACGGTTTGAAACTGATGTTTTGTAATTGCTAAGGTAAAGAGAAATCTGAATCGGTAAGCACTTAAAAATAAACACATTAAGTTGAAACGACAAACATCACGTCTGCACGAATGATATGCAAACTTTCATTAGAAGATGCGTGAAATGCAGTAATCACCCCTTTACAAACACTAAGCTATAGATAGATTTGTAAAAACGTAACTATGTTCTCACCTATGTTCGTTCACAGATCCCAAGCCGCGGCAATACATTGCCAAAGAGGTGCAAAGCCAATCGCTGCCTGAAGCTGACGGGCACGATTAATTGCTGCCTTTACTATTCATTGACTTTTCTTTTGCACCGTGTGCCTTTGCTTCGCCTTTGCTAGTCAGCTATTTGACTGGCTACACGGCTTTATTGTGCCGTTCGATTAAGGTAAGTGAAAAAATGAAGGTTTTGTTAATGTATGTAATGTCTTGGTTTGAGTTAAAAGGTTCTATTACTTTGATATTCGAATAAAAAGCTCTTTTAGATCGGGGTCGATGTAAAATAAACCTACATACAGCAATTGCGAATTCGTCAACAAAGCAAAAAAAACAATTAAAAACTAAATTAGGTTAATAAAAACACTTACGCGTTATTTTTGTATTCAATTTAGATGGGTTTGTGCTTTCAAACTCAGAGGTCCCAGTCTCTTTTAAAGTCCAAACATAAGCTTGGTCAGATCATGCAACTACCATGCAGGTTCTCGATGAGGCTTGTCTTTTAAATAAAGAACCACGCCAGAATTGAGCGAAAACGTCCAGTCATTTCCAGCATGCGCCAGTAAACGTGTAGCTCAACTCAGAACTTAGCCCGACGAAACCTAAGAAATTACATTTGAGCAGGCTACTAAAGTACTCAACCTGGTAGTTAAGTTTTTTTCCAAGTACCTACTAACTAGGTTGTACAGGTCAAATAGGTAGTCACTCCATGTAAAATACTGGTATTCAGCTGCATCCGGTAATATTGGAAGCCGACCCCAATAAAGTTGGGATAAAGGCTAGGATGTTTAACCATGAAAACACCACTACTTCATGCTATTGAGGAAACAACACACTGCTGCTTATTATCAGGCATAAAACCAAAACATTGTAAGGGTCAAATTTCCTCAGATTTAAATTCAGAGCTAACGTCAAGGTCTTAGGACCTAAGACTTAGGTCTGAGCTATAGAGTATATTTATGTTAAACCACAATATGAGCCGACCATGAAACTTTATCTCCATATTATACCGAAACATCTCAGCATTGTCAAGAAAAAAGAAAAAAGTTTAGCATCAATCTAGATTTAAGATTTAGGACGAAAAATACTTTAGCCTTAAGAGCTTATCTAGGTATTATACTTGAATCTTATTAAAAAACGATGGAGACATTTCAGAGTCATCAGTGAATACTTGAATAGGTAAAAAAAGATTGATCGATTCAAGTCAATGTGACTTTTTCAATGTTATTCTAAAAGTTTATGTATATGTTTCTTAGTGAATTCTTTACTTATTGAAAAATACTGAAAATTAAGACGTTTATGATTGTTTAGGAACACTAATATGCATAAGCAAAAGCATACTGTTTTTTTTTTTTTTTAGCTTAGCTTAAACCAATATGCAATAACATATTTAGGCTCTACATAAAGGTGTCGCTTAGTATTGGTAAAAATCGACATAGCAAAGACGAGGCTTGATGATAAGTTCCTGACAGAATCAGGAACTTATCACCAAGCCTCGTGTCATTAACCCCTAACTTATGGATCTCTGAAAATAATAAATGTTAAAGATCTGAAGAGAGAACGTCTTGAGATAATTTTTCAGTTTCAGTAAGAGCTTGAGTACCTCGCTCTTGTTTGTGTTGGCTCTGGTTTCTGCCGACCGTCGAGTCGGTAACTGTAGAGATCGGCGCAATTTTTCAACGGATATTCTATAAAATGATTGATACAGTGCTCTGTGGACTCTTTGCTGACTTTCGCTTTCAGTTTGTGAATTATGATACTTTTGGTATTGATAAGGAACGAAAGGACTGGGAATGGCAGTTGCATTCACACAATATTTCTTGAATGGATCTTGAAAATATTGAAATTTGAGATAATACTTAAAAAAACCTATTTTACCAAGCTTTTTATTACATTTGAAGAGTCGTAAGAAATGTGAAAGTAATAAAAAACATCGGAGTTAGTTGTTTGTTCGCCCCTATTACATGGGACTTAAACATAACTATAGCAAATTGTGAGTGCACTATTGATACACCTCCGACTAACCTTTCTGAGAATACAGGCCTTAGGTATCTTATGTCAAAGTCTATAAAGATCGTTAGATCAGTCGATATAGAATGAAAATATCCATCGTTGTAACACTGTCTCGAGATATAGCCTACAACAATGACTATCTAGACATTCTCCTAATACAACAATACACACGCACAACACGTCCTGTCTGTAACACGTGAAAGAACTCGTGCCCTACAATTAATGAGCGAATTATTCCGCCAGAGATATAATAAAAACGAGTGCACACGAGTTCCGAGCCCCGGGTGAGGTCCGCCTAGCGCCTGAATAATACATGTCTAGATAACTACTGGTCTTGACTGTACGGACCTCTTAGTAGTTATGTATAAGTGATTGTACAAGACAGATTTTGCAAAAGTTAAAATTAATAAGCCCGAATGCAACGCATACCTTACTAAAAAACTTTTCAGCTCGATCAGCCAACCGTTTATTTGTGCTTAACTACCGAACTTTCCCTGTTTCACGCGGTGTTTACGATTTAGCAAAACGTGGACATTCCTTTGTTTTATGAAAGATCATTGGCAATTCACATACAAATTTCGATAGTTTCGAACCCAGCCAGACGCATTACCTTGTGCAATTTACTTCCCAAAGTCACGAAACCGGCATGTCCTAGATAAAACCAAAATTTGAAGACATGTGCCATCTACCAACCCGCACTGGCTCCGCATGGTGGATTACAGCCCACTCACTCTCATAGAGAGTAGGCAGGTGTCCCAACAGTGGGGACATTATAAGTTGATTATTCTATGCCTATTTACCGGAAACCAAACCCTATTCCTCATCGTATAATCAAACGTCCCGGTTCTCCCCAAGGGCGCCTGTCGCCGTAACGCGCCAACCGCACCCAAGTGCTGATTAATAATACATTTGTTTGTAAATTAATCATTGCCGCCTCACACCTCATGCGTTGAGCGGTATTAGGGGAATCGGCGCTGATAGCTGAGCTTACCTGTAATACTGTGAAGGAAGGGTTGAAATAATTTGGGATTTCATTAATTTCGTTTCTAAGTAATTAATAATGGTAAAATAAAGATTTTTCTGCTCCTATTCGTTCGGCTCCGTTTTAATAATGTAATGTAAAGTAATTTTGTTAAAGTAAATTCAACATATAATAATAAAATAAACATTTTTATATCAATTTAAATCGATTCCGAAATAGCTACTCGTTTTAGTAACATTTAACAATTAAATACTTGGGGAGGTGTCGGTAGTGGCGGCCGACGACGAGCTCGTGCCCGTCGACGCGCATCACCCGCCACTCGCGGTCAGCGTGCAATGTACGCGCGCGCTTCCCGCACCCGCCGCGCCCACCCCGCCCGCGCCCTGTGCCGACGGCAGTCCCGCAGCGCGTAGTGTTAGGCCGCAGTGGAACTTCTATCGAGCCGACTACGAGTTGTTATACTCAATGCTGACTTCCACTGATTGGAGTATGCTTTACGACATGCATGATTTGGAGGATATGTTGAATATTTTTTATGAAAAACTGAGTGACATTTTAGATAGATGTGTACCCCGGAAAAAGCTTCAACGTGAAAACTCTCGATACGTTTATCCCGAATGGTACACGGCAGATATTATAAGAGATATAAAGAATAAAGCTAGATCTCACAAAACTTTCAAAAAAACAAAGCTGGATAGCGATTATTCTGAATTTTCGAAGTACAGAGCTCGTATTAAAAAATCCATAGACATAGCACACAAAGAACACAAGTTGAAGATACAAAATCAATTTTTAAAAGATCCAAAATCATTTTGGCAGTATATTAGGTCCAAACGAAGTAGGTTAAACAGGCAAATTATCATAAAGAATGGTCAACATCTTTCGGATGAGGAGTGTGCTCGACATTTTGCGTCCTTTTTTGAGTCAGTGTATAATAAAGAGCGGCCGCGGCTGGAGGCGCGGGCGGCGGCGGCGGACGCGGGAGCGACCAGTGCGCGAGTGCACATCGAGACCCTCAGTCTTCAAGACGTAAGGGAAGCGCTCATAAAGCTCAAGCCAAAGCGCTCATCTGGCCCCGATGGCATTCCGGCTTTTCTGTTCCGAGACTGTGGCAGGGTGCTGGCTGAGCCCCTGCATTATATCTTTAATACTTGTTTAAAACAAGCAACGTTTCCGCCTAGGTGGAAAATCACGCGAGTAATTCCGGTTCCCAAAAGTAAGTCAGGACCGGATATCAGTGGCTACAGACCGGTGGCAGTGTTGTCGACACCTGCAAAAGTGTTCGAGTCTGCCATCCAACGCTGTATGCAGACTCAAGTGAGCGCACAGCTATCGGACGCGCAACACGGGTTCCGGCCGGCGCGCAGCACGGCCACTAATCTGCTAAACTTCATGGCGAGAGTGGTGTCGGCCGTCGATGCTGGTGTACAGGTAGACGTGGCATATTTTGATTTTAGGAAGGCGTTTGATACCGTCGACAATGATGTACTGCTAATGAAGCTGGCAAAAATTGGCTGTACTCAGCACCTCTTACAGTTCTTCGCCAGCTACCTAAAAGACCGACGGCAGTACGTGGACTACAACGGGTTCGAATCCGAGCCATACTACACAAGGTCAGGCGTGAGCCAGGGCAGCAATTTGGGTCCTCTCGAATTTATTTTAATGATAAATGACTTACCAGACGTAGTCAAACATAGTTTATGTTTATTGTTTGCAGATGACCTCAAATTGCTGCTCGAGGTCAGGGCTGGGTCGGACTGTGAGAAATTGCAGGAAGACATAGATAGAGTGGTAGAATGGAGCCATAAAAATAAACTCTATTTCAACACGGCGAAATGCTCAGTGATGACATTTACGCGAGCGAAGACTGCCTTAGACTACGAATACAAAGTAGAGGAAGCGCCGATGCAGCGAGTGTCTCAGGTACGAGATCTAGGAGTACTGCTTACCCCAGATCTAACTTTCCGGGATCATATAGTTAAGATTTGCAAGAAGGCGTACAGAAACCTGGGTTTCGTGCTGAGACAGTCGCAGGGATTCACTAACGTTACCACGCTCAGGGTGTTGTATGACGCTTTGGTAAGGAGTCACTTGGAACACAGTGCGGTGATTTGGGCTCCTCATGAAGCGAAATACAATGTCATGCTGGAGCGAGTGCAGAATAAATTTACAAGACATTTGTATTTTAAACTTTATGGGGTGTACCCATTTAACCCGCTGATGTATCCTACACTGTTTGTACTGGGTATGGTGGGGTACAATGAACTCAGAGTGCGCAGGGAGTTTACACTAGCGGCGTATGCGCTAAAGGTCCTGCGTGGAGTAGCACACAACCCGGGTGTGCTGCGTCACCTGAAGCTGTGCGTGCCGGACCGGTACGTGTGGAGGCGGCGGCGGCCGCCACTGCTGGCCGTGCCTGCTGCCAGAACCAACCTGCTGTCAAAAACACCCCTCACTCGTACAATAGGTGTACTGAACGAAGTGCATGAGCGGATTGACATATTCTCGTGCAATCTGAGTGAATTCGCAAGAGTTTTGTTGAATTTTGTCAGTTATATCTAAATATTAATTTTCTGTGTTGTCTGATTTCATATAAATATGTTTAGGTTATGATTTTATAGCAGTATAAAAAATAATAGTATAGGTACATATAATTTAATTATTTTAGTTTATTGTTTTTAGTGTTGCGTTGTTCAAATTTTTTAAGTTTAGTTTTTTAAGTATTAGCCGTAAGGTGTTTTACTATATATCTGGTGTGTGTTTGCTAACCACTATTGTATTGGGGTCATCCTGTGAAGATAGTGTGTAAGTTTAATAAATAAATAAATAAAAAAAAAAATAAAAAAAAAATATTATTTATGGCTAGCAATTTTTCTAGATTTTTGGTTCTCTCTGTTCGTTCATTTTTCTCAGACGGACCGGCAAGTCTAATTTTACGTAAAAATACTGTGAATTGCAATAAATTCAGTATTCCATTTTTCCACGCATGTTTTATTTATACATGCGCGTGTGGTCCTTCGATTAGTGTAACGAGGACTTCGTGTAACTATTCTCCGAGGTTCGTGGCGACGTTTTGTTCGTGAAGCGCAGCTATATCTACTTCGCGTGCACACCTACTCCAACGGCCCGGGCAGGTCTTCGTGCAGAATCAAGCTTATCAATCAAGCAATTTCGCACTTGGGCAGCTCTGAAGGAGCACGAAGAAACCATCGACCCATATTATTACTTGTTTTCAAGATACCTACAGTCCAGAAAATATCATTCATCATAATTATTACAGTCATCGTGTTGGTTCGTATTTCTATAAAATCGAATTCAATCTAGAAGTGGCTGTAAAAGAAAGTGAAAAATTCGTAAGTACCTACTTCGATTCTCCTTGGAAAATTTGGTACCTACCTACTACGTCAACAAAAATTAGCGGGAACGCGCCATAGAGTTGGAACGCGAAGACAATTGACATTGACAGCTACATGTCACTGCTGTCAATTTGACAGTGACCTGTTGTGATTGTGTTGTGAGTTTGTGTATAGTTTTGACCGGTTGCGGCGGTTGCTGCGGTTGTTGTTATTTCGAAAACAACAAGAAATACAACGGTGTTTAGTACGACGGTCAGCCTAAGGTGCTGTAACCTAACCAGGATGGAAGAGGATCTCAAGACTTTGCGTCTAAAGCGCGGTCAACTCAAAGGTACCGTAACTCGCATTGAGAACTTTATCAACGACCCAGTGAATATTGCTAGTGTCACTACTGAAGCTCTTCAAGCTCGGAAAGAAAAGTTAATTTGTACTTTAAAGGACTACGAAAAGGTCCAACTAGACATTTTGTCATTAGATGGTAAAGACAACGAAGATGTTGCCATTCTAGAAGACAAAATACTTCTCAATCATATCCAAAATAAACCATTATTTGAAAAACTTAAATACATCAGAGGTGTCCCAGTGTACAAGTGTATCTTCATCTAAATTGCCAAATATTGATTTACCGGTATTCAGTGGAAAGGATTTCACAAAGTACACTCCTTTTATAGATTTGTTTACTGCTGTAATACACAACAACAAGGCACTTTCTGATGTACAAAAGTTGTTTTACTTAAGGAAATATTTAAGTGATGATGCGCTTAATGAGATTGTTAATTTACCTCTTGTAAATCAATCTTATGAAGAGGCTTTAATATTATTAAAGAAACGATTTGAAAATAAGTCCAGGTTAATTATAAACCACATAAATGTACTTTTAGACTTGCCTACAATGCAGAAGGGTACTGCGGTCTCTATAAGGTCATTAATTTCTGAAATTAAGCAGCAGCTATATGCTTTACAAAATTTAAAGCAACCCACAAAGGCGTGGGATATGCTTCTTATTTCTATATTATCTAGGAAACTAGACACATTTACAAACAGAGCCTATCAACTTGACAGGAACCCTGAAGTATTACCAACGATGGAAGAATTTACAGCTTTCCTTGAAAAGCGTGCTATGGCGCTTGAGGACTGCAGCTCCCATGAAGCTATTTCAAAGAAGTCAAATAAGGTAACCAATGTTGCTACTTCTAATAATGCAATATTATGTACATTTTGCAAGGGTAATAACTCCCACAAACTTTACAATTGCCCATCTTTCAAAACAGCTTCCGTAGAAGAACGTCAGAAATTTGTTTCTATAAACAGCCTATGTTCTACATGTCTAAACTCACATAATGGCAAATGTAAATTTCACTTTACCTGTCAAGTGTGTAAGGAGAAGCACAATACTCTTCTGCATGTAGGCAAGGAAATAGAGGGAAAGGAGGCTGTTACATACTCCAGTGTAGCGCTAAGTAACAATGTTATATTGCCAACTGTGAAGGTAAAATTATTTAATATTGCAGGCCATGAAGTCTATGTCAGGGCACTGCTTGACTCAGGTAGTCAGGTGTCACTCATCAAAAACTCCCTTGTGAAGGCTTTGGGTTTAGAATACAATAAAGAAGAAACACATATTATTGGTGTTACAAATAAACACAACAAAATCAGTCATTTTGTAAATGTAAATTTGCATTCCCCAGTGTCAAAAACTCGATTAAATGCAAAATGCCATGTTGTGGATTCTATAATCACAAAATTACCCCAGCAATGAATTGATATCTCACAACTTAATTTACCTAAAAATATAATTTTGTCTGATGATAAGTTTAATCTTCCTGAAGAAATTTCTTTGCTTTTAGGTGCCGATATATACTTCAGTATTTTGTTAGATGGAAATATAAAAATTCCAAATGGCCCTGTTTTGCAGAGAACTTTATTCGGATATGTTCTTGGAGGGACTATAAATATAAGTAATTTTGGTAACAATTATGTTTCGAATTTGGCTATATGTGATTCTAAAAAACTGGAAAATGTAATGGAGCAATTTTGGCTCACTGAAAGGGTCCCTGCACCAGCTGATAAGTTGTCTAACGGGTATAAAAAGGCTGAGGCTACCTTTCAAAGCTCAGTTAAAATTGAAAATAATATATTTCAAGTTGATATGCCACTTGTCTGTGACTTAGAACAACTACAGCTTGGAGATTCCTTTTCAGTCGCCCACCTAAGATTTCTGGCACTGGAAAAGAAATTCAAAAGAAATCCTTTGTACCTGGAAAAATATAAACAATTTATTGAAGAATATGTTGCCTTGGGACATGCCAAAAAGGTCGACATTAGTGAATATGAAGTGACTAATGGACATGTTTATTTTTTAGCTCATCATGCTGTGATCAATGAGGACAGCAGAACAACCAAACTGCGTGTGGTATTCGATGGTAGCATGAAGTCAAAAGGTAGAGTCTCCCTCAACGATGTCATGTTGAATGGACCAGTTGTACAAAAAGAACTATTCGATATCCTGCTCCTGTTCCGTACGTACCTTTTTACTTTAATTTGTGACATTGCCAAGATGTTTCGCTGCGTGAGGATAAATCCAAAGCAAGCCTGCCTCCAAAACATACTTTGGAGAGATGATCCATGCAAGCCTATCAGTTGTTTACAGCTGCAGACAATTACATATGGGTTAAAAGCATCTACATTTTTGGCAACCCGATGTCTAATAGAGTTGGCCCATAGGTATGGAAAGAGGTATCCGCTTGCAGCGGAGGCTATGTTCTCGAATACTTACGTAGATGATGTACTATGTGGCTCTGACAGTACAGAGTCCCTGCATGATCTCAAGGCACAATTAGTAGAACTCTTACAATTGGGAAACTTTAAGTTACACAAATGGTCTTCAAATGTTCCTCAAGTGCTAGAAGATGTTCCTATTGAACATAAATATTTTGATGATAACATTGAATTTGATAAAAATAACATTGTAAAAACATTGGGCTTAAAATACAACAATATTGTAGATCAGTTTAGTTTTACAAGTCCACCAATTAAAGATGGCATGTACACTAAGAGACAGGTACTTAGCTTTGTCAGCAAAATGTTTGATCCACTTGGTTTAATAGGACCTATAATTGTGGTTTCTAAGCTTTTTATGCAGCAATTATGGTCTGTCAATTTAGGATGGGATGCTATGTTACCTCAGAGCTTGTTGGACATTTGGCATACATTTTTAACCAACTTAAACAAGATGGGTACTGTCACTGTTCCACGTTGTGTAAATTCTTGTGGCACACTATCCATAGAGCTAGTAGGCTATGCAGATGCATCACAAAAGGCATTTGGTTGCTGCCTATATTTAAGAATTTTGAATAAAGACGGGTCAGTCATTGTAAATTTATTGTGTTCAAAGTCTCGTCTTGCTCCGCTAAATAAAGCCTTAACCATTCCTAAGCTTGAACTGAATGCCGCTCTATTACTAGCCCAACTAACCCACAGAGTGAACAACCTATTGCTGTCTCGATTCCCATTATTAAAGGTATACCTGTATAGTGACTCACAAATTGTGTTGGCATGGATTAAGTCAACCAATATTAATTCCAATACATATGTTGCAAATAGAGTCAAACAAATACATGAATTGTTGTACAAAAGTGAAGTTGAGTGGTCATTTGTAAAAACCTCAAATAATCCTGCTGATCTTCTGTCTAGAGGAGTTGAGCCACAAAAATTGCAGTCCATCAGGCTGTGGTGGGAGGGCCCCACAGAGCTATCCAATAAGGACTATATACACCCATTTTATGCTCATTGCAATTTACCTATTCCACTTCCAACTGTGTCGGCAGCTACTGTAGCAAACCCATCTATGGTCGACCAGTCAGAATTGTTTGATATCTTTAAAAAATTCTCAAATCTAAATAAATTACAAAGAGTTATAGCGTATATGCTTAGATTTAAAAATAATACTTTTATTTTAAATGACAGACTCACAGGTGTGCTAACTCCCAAGGAGTTACAAAAGGCTTTATTGGTCATTATAAAATGTACCCAGAAAAAGTATTTTTCTAAAGAAATTGTTTTAATTTTAAATGACAAAGTTTTAAAGTCTGGTATATCTAATCTTCATCCATTTTTGGACAAAGAAAACATACTACGGGTTGGTGGCCGCTTACAAAATGCAAATAATATACCATATGACAAAATGCACCCAATAATCTTACCGAAGGCTTGTCATATAACAATATTATTAATAGAAAGGGAACATATGCGTCTGCTGCATGCGGGACCCAAGATAATATTGAGTTCACTATCCCAGCGCTACTGGCTTGTCAGTGGGCATCGGGAGGTCAAAAAGGTACTACACAAGTGTATGAAGTGCTCACGTTTGAAGGCTGCAGCGGCTAAACAACTGATGGGTTCTCTCCCTAAAGAAAGGCTCAAGTCAGCGAGACCATTTGAGGTCGTAGGTATAGATTTCTGTGGTCCATTCAGCATGAAGTCTGCAAGAATTCGAAGACCTCTTGTGACTAAATGCTATGTCGCACTGTTTGTTTGTTTTGCTGTCAAAGCGGTTCACATAGAACTTGTTAGTGACCTCACTACTGAGACCTTTTTGGGTTGTCTCAAAAGGTTTATTGCAAGGCGTGGCATGCCTACTCAGATTTTTTCTGATAATGCAAAAACTTTTAAAGGAGCCTCTAATCAATTGAAGGGTCTGTATGATTTATTTCATTCGAAAGCTCACAAGGATTCTGTAGAGCATTTTTGTGCTACAAATATGATAAAATTTAACTTTATTCCGAGTTATTCTCCTGAGTTTGGAGGACTCTGGGAGGCAGGCGTCAAGAGTTTTAAATATCACTTTAAAAGAATTATAGGAAGTTTATGTTTAACGTTTGAAGGTCTTTATACCATTATAACAGAAATAGAAGCAGTGATGAACTCTCGTCCCCTGCTGCCCATGAGCTCAGACATTTCTGATCTTAGTTTTTTGACGCCTGGTCATTTTTTAATAGGTAGCTCCTTGACCTCCTATCCTGAATTAGATTTTTCAGCAGTACCCATGAACAGGCTCAAGTTCTGGAATATGTGCTCCAAGATTAAACAAGACTTTTGGAAGGCTTGGTCAAGGGACTATCTAACACTGTTACAAAACAGGCCCAAGTGGCATCAAACACATCCCAATTTAAATGTAGGGGATTTAGTAATTGTTAAACAAGATAATGTGCCTCCACTATCATGGCCTATGGCCAGAATTGTAAAAATTTACACTGGCCCCGATGGTAAGGTCAGGGTAGCCGATTGTAAAATAGGTAGCAAAATCTATACTCGCTCTTTGAGAAAACTTTGTCCATTACCTTTATAAAAATAAGCAAAACACTTGTTTTATCATATAAGTTAAGTTAGCTCTATCATTAAGTACTTATGTTAAAATTTAATTGCTTAGTTGTTTAACCAACTTGCCGGCCCCAACTATGTTAAAGTAAATTCAACATATAATA
This sequence comes from Xestia sexstrigata, assembly GCA_941918905.2. Taxonomy (NCBI): domain Eukaryota; kingdom Metazoa; phylum Arthropoda; class Insecta; order Lepidoptera; family Noctuidae; genus Xestia; species Xestia sexstrigata. The sequence goes on from OW799204.2 coordinate 1,013,676, forward strand.
ATAAAATAAACATTTTTATATCAATTTAAATCGATTCCGAAATAGCTACTCGTTTTAGTAACATTTAACAATTAAATACTTGCAACACTATAAATATTATTTATGGCTAGCAATTTTTCTAGATTTTTGGTTCTCTCTGTTCGTTCATTTTTCTCAGACGGACCGGCAAGTCTAATTTTACGTAAAAATACTGTGAATTGCAATAAATTCAGTATTCCATTTTTCCACGCATGTTTTATTTATACAAATTTAATGTTAATTATTTCTACTGGGACGTATTTTCAAATTATGCTGTTAGTTTATAATATGAATCTACTAAAATACACTTACGGTACACTTGTTTAAGTTTCTAAAACATCCCTTTTATTTTACAATTTATTTTTTTATGTAGCATGTTTTTGGTGAAACGGAAAGCACTCTCAAAACGCGTCATCCTCGATAACGCCGGTAGTGACGTCAAAGTCTTTGTGTCAAAAAACACTTTCATTCAAAAAGTAGGTAAAGTTTCACTAAGATTTTATTATAATATCGTTTTCGCAATTTTTGCTTTAATAAAACACAAACAATTAGTAAAATTACTTTATTATGGTCAAAAAAATAAATGTAAACAAGGCAGATTGAGGTAAATGACGTCACATCATGGCTGCGACAGTCACGGACGTTTGAACTGTCATAGAAAATTGCAGGAGTTTAATATTTTTTTGAGCGACAAGCAGTAGTTGAACTTAACTTTTAATACTTTTCTTGGGTTGATAATACTGTATTTTATTGATTTAAGTGAAGAAAAACTGGCATGTATATTCCCTATTGTAATGTTACAAAATATAATTATTTCCTCAAATTATTACTAGTAGGTTAGTATTTTAACTAGTTTTTAATGTTTGTTGATAATTTTCTGCTGACGATGTGAATTGATTATTGCAATAATCCTGAATAGCCTGCTAATTGCTTTACACATACTCAGTTGACGTAATTCATTATCTTGTCAAGCATAGCATACTTTTGGAAATTCCCAGAGTCACAACCAACATTTCCGAATTAATTACTGCGCTAATTATAAAGTATACTTGCTAATTAATGTGCTGTCATTATCACATTGGCTGTTGTTATTTCATTAAAATACAACAACATAACAACGAGTGCGTGTCGGTTAGTTCCGATGTGAATATAAGATCAACGCACACGTCAACCATGCGTCCGCCCGACGTGACCGTATCGGCTCTGTATCACCGGGGCTGGGCGTCGCCGCGTCGTTCTGTTTATGGTGGCTGACATGACCACTCGTAAACGGCTAGGTGAAGGTGGCGACGTCCCACCTTAAGCTCGGTTTCTGCTGTCAAATCAAATTGGCTGATAAGTGATAATCAGCAAATTTTGCACGTCAAAATTTACTCGAGACAGTTCCCCAAAACGCCCGCCATCCTATTGTTTTAGACAAAAAGCTATGCCTTTAAGTGCGCATAGGTTGTGGGTTGTGTGTATACAGAGTTTCATAGACAGAATCCCGAACTGCTCTCGGGTTGACGCTATGCTGACCCTGTGCAGTGTTCATGAGTGTGCGTTGACCTTTAATTCAAATGAGGCGTGTGGGGCGGCCGAGCGGATCACATGAAATACTATTTTATACAGCATTCACGCAAAGCCGCGGCTTTTACTAGCTTATTAAAACAAATAAATATTTTGCTTCACCGAACAATCGAAAAAATACGATAAAACCTTAACATTAAGGTTCAATTTTCAATGCAAGTGTGGCTAAATTCAGTTAATAAAAAGAATTGTTCAATGCAAACAGTGAACAATTAAAATGGGTAAGTTTAATAGTGGCTACGTCACGCTAACCCCTTAGTTAGTCGCGGTTAATTTAAACCAGTCAGTATAAATGGCTGAAAATCGTGAAAAAGTGTACGGTACTCCCACTACTTCCTGCAGTTAAACTTTATTTCTTTGATTAAAAACGTAGTTTATTACTTTTAAAATTTTTTATAGCTCTAGTGGTACAGCTTGAATAAAAACTTGTATTACTGATCTTGAAACTAATCAAATGATATGTTATCGGATTTGGACATAGCTGGTGAAATACTGCGTCACTCTGCAATGAGTGGAAATACAAGCGTTATATTAAGGGATCTGTGTCTGGAGACAATGTCATGGATCATGCATCACGAGTGATTCCCCGTAGAGCTACAGGCAAAGAAGCTCGGCTCAGGAAACCCTAAGAAGTGGTTATAAGTTTCTAAGAACTCTGCGTTTGGATTTCATACATGGGACTTATAAGTATCTCAGGAGTAAATATTTTCAGTGTAGCAGCTTACCTACTACATAATCATTATCATCATTTATTTATTTGCACAAACATGAGAAAAATACATATAACAACTAATAAAATATAATACAAATAAATAAATAAAGGAAATTAATAAAAAAATTATATTTTCTTAAACATGCTTGGAAATTTGAGCATTAATTTGACAACCTTATTCGAGATAAATCGAAATTGCAGTACTGGCCAGATACATGCGACCAGCGGCCGGCAAAAGTTGTATGAATATCCATATCTGTCGTGTTTAGCGGCCAAATAAATTACATAGTAAACTCAATTTCTGTCGTTTTATTTAAAAATGGAACGATCTTTTACTCTGAAACATGCCAAATTTAAATAAAAGGTTTAATTAAATTTATAATTGGCTTTTCGAAATGAACTCTTCAACGCGAGAAAAAATATTGTTGTTTGTGTGCATACTACTTAGTACTACTTAGTTTTAATTTCCTCGCATTATTTGAGAAAAAGTACTACACAAGCCTTGGCCACAACTAGACATTGATGGACTTACGTATGTGTGCCTCGGCTTCGCCTCGGCCCACATTATCACGTTCGTCTATGAATGCCTCTGTTGCTGGCCGCTACAGTAATGTACTATATGTAGTACCTACTCAGTTTTTCCCAGAAAGTCAAAGTAGCTTACCCCTGCCTTCCTGCATCGTGGAAAACAGGCTTGATGTGTGTGATAAATTAAATGACAATATAATGCATTGTGCGGTTATTCTGAAAGACGCTTTGACAATAACCGCCGCAAATATTCCGTGAAATGCAGTGCAGTGTGCATTGTTTAGCTGTGCAAGTTATAAGCTGAAGCGGGTGAGAGGTGATCTTCGATTTAATAACAACGTGACCTCGTGGTAAAATTAAAACCAGTTTCGAGGTCAAAAGTGCTACAACTGCTGAGCATCAGGTCCTGGGTTCGATTCCCAGGTCGGACAAAATGTTATTGGGTTTTTCCAACAGGAATTTCTCAGCCGCAGCCTTCTAAATTTTTCCTGGCTGATGATAAATAACTCGCCCACTATTACAAGGAACTTAAACATTACTGGAGAAGTGCGGGTGTTCTATAGATCTCATACCTATAAAAAGCTTTCCGGTAAAAAAAGGTAAACAAACACAAATCACACAAATCTTTTGCGGTCAGCAAACTCTGCATGATAATTGTTCTGTCAAAAAACAGAGGTAACGTAACGTAACTCCATCAGTCTGCACCCTGGCCATCAATCAATAAAACGTAAAAACCCATTAATTAAACGCCACCTCTTATTGCTCACACCACCGCCACAATGACAGCAAACACACATCGATCTTGACCGCATCGGGGACTGTCACGACATCGAACCCATTACCCACGCCGGACGCGACAGATAAATTGTAATAGATAAGCTTTTCATATCACTGTCGCACCGACATACGTATCCATCAACATATTGTGGCCTCCATTTTGTTTTTCATAAGCCATATTTTAGATAAAAGGTTTTGATGGTACATAAATATGGATGGATGTGATCTAACATCAACGTTTTCAAACGATGAATTTGAATATGAGAGTGTTCATTTATTTTCGAATTTAGATTTTCATTTCGTTTTGAATGCTGCAATTTATCATCGAGCATTCTGGTGGGTCATACACCTGGTATCATCAACATTGCTTTTATTGTATCTAGATAGGTTCTAAGTAAGTACTGCAGTGTTAAAAACTTATACGAAACAAGAATAAACCCAAAAAATGCCACTATAAACTATGCTGTTTTTCCCAACAGCCATTTACTCATTTTCAGTGACCTCAAAATTCGGATATAAGGGAGTCGAGGTCACCATGACCAAGGCCTGAAAAGCCCAATATTGCAAATTTATTGCGAGCCTGTGGCTTAAGTGCGTTAGCCAAGTGGGATCGGCGGGTCCAGAGAGAGATTGCGAAGCCTCCTCCGTGTCATATGCACAGGTTTCAAAGATATTACCATGCAACCAGAGGAAGGGTCAATAGCTGGCTTTATATTTGGATTTTCGTAAGATTTGTGGATTTGTTTTTCCGCATCTTGCTTCAATTCAAAAGAAGACGGTTTAACTTGTAATCTTTACTTTTTCGACGAAAAGAGTTGTGTTTAACAAATTGCTAATTTATCTTAAACGAACTTCCTTCGAGGAAACAAATGTTTCGAGACTTTTTTCACAGAAACAAATTGAAAGTGATTTTGTTTAATATTTTAATTCTTATAAAACCTCATCAAAATATCAATCTCCAAAGGAAACATGGCTTACTGCCTATCTTCACTTTGATAGAACTAAGTCAACACGGAGTGTTCCTCACTGGAACTCGCCGTCGCATCACGCCGAGGTATAAATATTCATGAGCGGCTCCGCTATCCATTATGGACTCCTCACGATTGACGAAAATGCCATTATTAATATCATTCCTAAAGTCCACGTTTTTACTTGAGTATGGCTGCGGAATTACAATGTGGCTTATTAGAGTATGAGTATTTCATTAAACAACTAAAAAATCAATCTCCTTCTTTGCGTGTCGATAGACTCAAATACTACCCGACCAGTATTTGCCACCTGCACAGCTCTGTCGTTGGATTCGTTTAAATTCTGGAAGGAGCAGGTGTCTGTGCAGGATGAGCAAGAAGGGGAGGTGGAGCATATCCTGCAGAGGGGCTCCACACTGACATGGTCATTGTCAATGTGAGTAATGGATTCTCAATCACAGATTCCAAATTAATCTTTTAAATACTACATTGATAGAGTACCATCATTATTCTCCTGACTTTATCCCAATTAATTTGAAGTCGGCGCAGCATGTCTTCTACATCCATACTTTATCCCAATTAATTTGAAGTCGGCGCAGCATGTCTTCTACATCCATACTTTATCCCAATTAATTTGAAGTCGGCGCAGCATGTCTTCTACATCCATACTTTATCCCAATTAATTTGAAGTCGGCGCAGCATGTCTTCACATCCATACTTTCCTACAACCCATCATTTGACGAAATCACCACGAAAGAAGAACATGAGCTGGGTTAGGATACTTTGTATGCCTGCAAAGACAAATTCATTTAAATTAAATTAGATAAATTAAATCAACGCCCACGTCATCGCCTAACCACGAGGATAATACGATACCAAAGGCTTGTTGAGCAATTTAGATAATTATTTTTATCATAATACGAGTATACAGCACATAATTCACATAATGGCGTCGCCATCGCAACTATGTGGCAACTCCAGCTGACAGAGGCTCAATAAACAACTAATAACAAATTAATATGCAAAGTTGCAGCACCAGCAAGCCGCGGCTTCTCAAACTTTGTGCGCACCCGCCGAAAGAGACTACTTCACATGCCTCGAAACTGAGGATTAAATTAATACAACTGTGCTACAACATTACTCTTCAACTTACTACTAAGTGTAGCTTAAAACTTCGTACGAAACTGTGTGGAGTTTAAATGCAACTCTTGGTATGCGATGAATATCAGGTGAGACTGGTAATATTGGTAATGGAGGAATTATGGGGTATTAGTCTCCACAAATAAGGTGGAACTAGTCTAATTCGAAACTTCTGCTGTCTTAAATTCCTCACACATGAAATCTCCGAACATGAACCCCACTTGACCAATCGGGGCAAACAGTTCAAACTTTCCGAACCACTGGCACTTGCTTCAGCCGGGAGTCGAACCCAGCAAGTTGTGTTGAAATTAATTGAGAACGGCCGTATTGCGGTGCCCGGACAGCAGCCCGGCTTTGTTCGCACGACACACGTCTCTCCCGCGCCCCCGCCTCGCCCCGCTTCGGTGTCGCCAATTAAATCCATGGACACTAATTTACAGACATAGTTAGATAGTTGAAAACCGCTGTGTTTATTCAATAGATTCGCTTTGAACTAGACAAGTTCGAACGCCTGCTGTTCTCGACTTTCGACAGTTGCTGAAAGCAGTTTTCCAATTTAATTTTGAGGGTATTTTGTTATACTTACCTAATTACGGCCTGGAACCCAGTGAAGCATAAAGCCGAAATTTCGTGAAAAGGTCGTGCAGTCAATGGCCAAAGTTCGTGAATGTCATCTGAAAGGTCAGACGGTTCCTATTTCATAATTTGTGTCGTTTTATATCTATAGGTTCGACATTTCCATATTCCAGTAAGTAGTGTTCCTAAATAAATACCCGCTGTTTTAAAAAACAACGAGTATTAAAAAAACCGATCACGAACGGGAATTCTAATTTAATAGTTCCACACAAAAAAACATTCACACATTTTATAAAAAAGAACATTAAAACGACCAAAACGTTAGTGAACATTTCAGTATAGCTGTAGGCGAAGTATTTCTGCACAATATTTCTCCGACCGCCCCAGTTTATAATGGTGGAGTCATCCTGAACCAAAACATCAAATCAGCCCCCGGAAAATGTCCCTAAACGCTTACAGATGAATACGATTAACGAGACACTGTCTCTAGGACGTCTTGACCCAATTGAGACCCCGGGATCCCGGCGGAGTCCCAGGGCAATCCCGGGGGAGCGCGGGGCTGGGAACTCGTTCAGCCGACGATTACAATGTCAGTATCGCGAAGACATGTCGGCAAATTGTGATGTGCGAGGAGTTTCGTTTGTGTTTATCGTGATGTTTTTGATATCAAACAATCAACAATGCAGATTTTTATTTTTACATAAAATTTTTAAAGTTACAGCTACAGGAAAGCTTTCCTCGATCAAATTCTACATCCACAGCTTTGACAAAAACGTGCTGGATTAAATTAGGCAATTTACAAAGATTAAAAAATATATACCTTCTAACAGAATAGGTACTAGAAAAATTAGAAGTCAAAAAGTTTTATAACTTAACAAAACTTTTCCTCAGAAAATCCATTTACCTTGAAACCTCCCACGTACAGAATTATTAATCTCCCATAAAAACGAAAACCCATAAAAAGTCCAAACATTACTTTAAGGAAACTCCATACCTTAGCTCTAGTTACCATTACGCCAGCAAAGTTTAGAAGTCGCGCAGTTCAAGAGCCCATATAATTTATAAAAAGTAAATTAATATAACGTTGTGAAGAAAATGAGATATTGGTTTGAAAGCGATCGCTTCATGTCTCCGAGGGCACTTGTTATGACGCACGAGTGCCGCCCGAGATATTTCACATCCCTGAACACAAGTACCAAATATGATTAAATGTTTTTCCATATTGGTTTTGGGGAAGCAAAAAATTTAATTTTTATTTGATTCGTCCTCGTTTTATTGATATTTTGTTTCTTTTATTTGTTTGTAGATTATTTTTAGATCAATTGAATAAATGTACTAGGTGTATGACTGACAGTATTGAACTGGCTCGTTTGATACAAATCGATTGGTATTTATCATATTATGGCTGTTACAACAGTCCTTAAAAGTTAAAAGTTCGGATCGGTACATTCGATACGGCAAGATCTGTTGAAATACAAAACCGACCCGACTCGAAACAACTACAACACTTCACCCACTGCTGGATATAGGCCTCTTTATTTATGCCAATATCCACGTACCTGTACCGGGTCAGACTTAGGTCCGCAAAACTCGAGCTAGCTGAGAGGCCTTATCCCATACAAGTATCTAAATTTATTCGGCTTGCCGAATCAAGTCAAAACATGTGTATAGACGACAAGTAATACAAGGGTATTATTACACCAGATGAGCAAAGAACTTCTCCGTTGGAAACATTACACAATCAACCGAACTTGACTGTGTAAAGTCTTGCTCAATATTCTAAATACACAAACGTACATTTAAAACGAGGAACAACAAGCCTAACAATTCTATCTTAAGTCAATACAAATCGCAGAGAGGAACTTTCCAGTTCATCGGAGTGCGCAGCAAACAGTCGCTACTCTGCACAGCCGCTGTTATTTGCGAAGAAGTCGCATGCGACGGTCGCGCAACTGCTGCTGTTTGCGAGGAATATCGATCCAGGATGAAACAGACTGGAGTCGTGGTGACTCTATGTTGTGTCAGTATTAAGTAAATAATAATTTGGTATCATTTTATCTGCTTGTGCAGTGTGCACGTTGAATAACTAAAATATTATGGCTGTATTTCCCGTACTGGTAAAACATAAGTTTATAGTGCAAACAACTACGCTAGATATGGTTAATTTGTGTAATAATGCGGCGGTACCCTAAGTATCGAGCGTATTGCAAAAAACCAGGCTTCGGGCTGGTACTGAGAAAACCGTAAACGAAAAACCCAACACATGCATTTAACAACAACAGAAATACAGTTCCAATAGAGATTATTTTAGGATGACGTGGGTATTATATCTGCCAGACCATAGACTAGTCTGCTACAGACATTTGTCTTTGTCTTCTAAAAGAACCTTTAATTTAAAAGAAATTAGGCATTACTGTCTCTGACAGCTCTATTAATAAGATCCTGCTTTTGGACGCCATTTTGAACTTGATTTATTTGTAAAGGCATAAGATTAACATTGAACAATCTGTCTAACTGACCTGCCACACTTAAGTACTTCCTCTAAACAGCAGTTTACGCGAGTTCTTGGGAAGTAACGCTAAAAGCTTTGTTCATTTATATTGTGGGTACCTGTGAACTTCGTGAGGCGGTGAGATCTGTACATCGTACATCACACGATGTAGCCGTAGGAGAACTAAGACCTAAATTTATAAATGTTTTAGGGGGTTTATTTATTAGCCCTGCATTTTTTTTTTTTTAGTTAAAGTAATAATTAGCGACTATTTAACCATACATTTTAGGACGTTTATGCGTCTCGTAAAAAAATCTGTGTGTGTATTGCCCTTATTTAGATTGATAAAAAAGTTTCATGAAAAATAATTATAAAAACCAAAGAACTAATAAACACCTTTTCTACTGGTTCATACAAAAAATATATATGGTCAAAGATCTGTCATTCAGATATTGCACTGACTATGTATCATATCAAGCTCAAACCCGTTCTGTCACCACCAAACAAAACATATTCGTTACAAAGAAAATACAATAACAAATAGGTCATAAAAACAAGATTTATCAAACGCCAAACATCGCATGTCGTCCAATTTATCGGAATTTCGGAAGCTAAACAAAAAGCGCGGTTCAGTACCCGCCACCCTGCGACCAAATACGACGACAAAACATCGTCCCTGCGAAAAACTAATTTCCTAACAAAACATAGGATTGAATTAAAATAGAACGACGGAATATATATCGTGTTTTTGCTAAAGCAATAGATACGGCGATGTTTTTGTTCGTTTGTCCCGCAACAAATAATCTCCAGCGTGATCCTGGTTAAAGGTGGGAACAGACAGACTACTTTTCACAGTGATCATTATTATGGTGGGTAAAATATATTTTCTCCTTCATAGTTCAACTTCTACTTTCCCTGACTGACTGAATTTCTTTTCCTGAGTATTTTTTTATTCCCTTTAGAAGACAACCAACCAAAAGGAACAGTCTTATACCTGCAACTCGGAATTATACCAAGAATATAATAATGTCGAGGTACAGTGCAAGCACAGCATAGTTTTAATATGACACTTTACCTGCGTTGAGCCTCGAGCCGGCCTTATTTAAAACACGAATAGATTTCATACAGCGCGTGCAGTGTACAGCAATTTATCACGATATCAAAATACTTATTGTTAATAATTGTTTATTTAATTTAACTTTTTCATATTTTTATCAATATCTTATTATTCTAAATCAATGTATCAATCAACATCAACTTAAGGTGTAAGGCCTTAACCATACATTTTGTTGGTCCTTCGAGCCGGTCAACTTTAACTCTATAGTCTAAACTATACAGTCAATACCAATTTACTGCTTTTATATTTTATAATCTCACTACAGCTCAACGCTAATACCAACTCGTTCAGACTCCGTTGTGGGATCCTTCTCCAATACAGCACCGGATGAAAGAAGTATTAGATTATTTTATAATTGAATTGTCGGCATGTTGTTCTCCGTTCGTTTGTCAGACGACGCACTTATCGAATTACGCTCCGTGAGGAATTTGTTTTTTACAGTTGCTTTGTTATTGCCTCGCAGCCCGCGGCCCGGCAGCCCCGGTACTCCGGCAGAACAAGTCGTTTGTTAAGATATAATGCTGCTGGAATTCAATTTGAAACAGTTAGTTGTTATTGTTATTAATTTTGTTGTTTTGAATTTATTCGAGTATCATAATCATTTGTGTCCCAGTGCAGGGCAAGGCCTCCCTTGCCTCTTTCCACTTTGCCCTTTCCAGTGGGACACAAATGGCTATTAATAATAATAATAAATAATTATAATCAACTGACTGACCTTTTCTCAATTATGTTGGGATCGGCTTCCTGTCTGACCAGATGCAAAAAAAAACAAAATAAATTTAAATAATTTGAATTTGAGATGCAGCTGAACCACTACCTATCTGAACTGCACAAACCGGTTTCTGGGTCATGTTTGTAGAATACACCTTGGTAAGACTGATAGTCAGACTTTCGGGCCACTGACTACTTGCAACGACCGTTAAAGAGTTTATTCGAGCATTTAATTATTGAATTTCTTTGAATAATCGTTGTCGGGAGTCAGTTGGTAGAATTATTTGGCAATAGATAAGAAAAAAGATGGCAGGCATGCCGCGCGCTCTCCGTGCATTGATATGTTAGCCAACTTCGACATAGCGAATAACTTTCTAACTGATCATGGTTTCCCGAATTATACTTTTTATGCTCTGTCATAAAACTGTCCTTCAAGACTGTCGCAGCAATCAAATCCCTCGCCAAACTGACTGATGCTTGTTAGAGACAAGACTTTGAATAGATGATTGAGTGATGGTCAGATGTCACCGCGGCACTCAAAGGCTTTCACAAAGACTATCCGAACACGATATACTTGTATCAATCAAGGTGCACACAAAAAAAAACGTGGTCTTTTTCCACTTCCATTTCCATCTAAATATGACTACTTACATCAAAATAATTTAATAAAATCTAGGACTTTAATATCCTGTGTTAAGTCTTTTATTCAATCGAAATTTCCTATTGTAGTATAACCTGTAATTAGCTAATAACAGGTATATCCACGCACTGCCGACCTTTACCTCTGGACGGTCTTTGAAGTTATTAATTTACTTTCTGCCGCCTTCGGGTGAAATATCGACATCTCCGACATCATATTATATCGTTACAGGACATTGAGTGATGACCTTTAGTTTGAGGTACATGCCTACGCCAACGTGGCTACGTCGTAGTAAGACATTCTATGATTACTTTTAACTAGGTCTGAAATAGTGTAGCAGTTTGGTGGTCTGCTACGAAAACGAAACATTTTTGTAGCGTTGACTGACCGCTACGAGAACGTGCTATTGTAGACGAATTTACTAAGCCGTAGCATCAGTCCAATTTAATGCTTCGCTGCGATACTGTTACTAAGTTTTTGACGATCCTAAAAACAATTACGTATTACTTTTATAGCTTAGCTTTATTACTCTCATACTATCGAAGATAAACAATCATCATCATCAGCCTATAATGTTCCCACTGCTGGGACACGGCCTCCTATCAATGAGAGGGAATGGGCTATAATCCACCACGCGGCCTAGGTTCTAGGACATGCCGGTTTCCTCACGATGTTTTCCTTCACAGTTTTGAGAGCAGTGGTGATGAAATAAATTACACAAAGTAATGCGCCTGCCTGGGATCGAACCCACGACTTACCGTTCGTAAGATAAACAATACCTACGAGTAGTTAAATCACGTTATCTCATCACTCTTGATCTAAATCCAGTGTGTTTACCTGACTGATTGGATTGACTTGATCACTTTGTAATGTTGTGTTTGTCCATGCCAAGTAACGGCTGCTGTCTGTCCGGGCACTGTTGGGTTACTATCATGCTGTTTACACTTCACCAAGATAGCTGTGTGTAAATAGGTATTCGTGAATACCTATAAGTACACTTTGTTACCTTTCCTAAATAATCAAGAAGATTCAACTGCCAGAGATGACTGTATAATAACATAAATGCTGACGTTGGTCCTTGGATGGGAAAGCATGTTGAGTCATTGGTCCGTAGGTCTTTGACAGTGTTACAGGTAATCAGAAGGCTGAAAGTCTAACAACCATTCTTAACCAAGGGTATCGTATGACCCAGTAACTGGTTTGTGGAGGACGAATGGGTCTCGCACCAAGTAAAATAATGGTATTGAGCTTCATTCTGTTTCACTGGGAACCGACCCCAACGGAGTTGGGAAAAGTCTAGGCAAAAGATGATCGATGCGATGTAGCTCCGTGTTGTTGTGATATTAACATGTAGGTACCTTTGGCTAACATTTTGAAATTATACGTATTTAATTGTTTAATCTCATATAAGACCAATATCCTTTTCCTCAGAAAACTGCACAATTTACTCCTACTCGTAGATTTTAGTGTTATTCTAAACCACACACAAACACCGTGTAATATTCCCCGATGGTTCGTGGTCTACCGATCGTTTGCGGAAACTACCGAAGCATTTCACTCTCGTATCGACAAATATAATATACCGGCGGTAATTTATATGAACGGGGGGTAAGTAGGGGGGCTATTTGATCGGATAACCGCACGGACAGGCCTACCCGGAAACATCATGTGTTTTCCTTGAACCGTCAAATTTTACTTCTCGATAAGATGAAATATTCATTTTCAACGATAACTTGGGACTGTTGGTATTGCTTTACGTTGCAAATTGAAAAAATGCTATAGGAGAAAATACTTTAATGTGTTCTCGGGTGAAATAAATAACGGGCTTAAAATATTATAATCAAGTGAATCCTCATCATCATACACATTTCTGCCGTTTCGGATGTTATTTTGTATTTGGTGACACTTTCAATTTATGAAGGGTATAGACCCTTAACGAAACCGAAAGTCACTTATTCTTCTCGTCACTGCGATCATTTTTAGGGTTCCGTACCCAAAGGGTAAAAACGGGACGCTATTATTAAAACTCCACAGTCCGTCCGTCTGTATGTCTGTCATCAGTCTGTATCTTATGAACCGTGATAGCTAGACAGTTGAAATTTTCACAGATGTATTTCTGTTGCCGCTATAACAAAATCTAAAAACAGAATAAAATTAATATTTAAGTACAACAAACGTGATTTTTTCAGATAATGGTACGGAACCCTTCGTTTGTTCTTGTTCAAGATACCTGGGAAGCTCCTAGTTACGGAGATGATGAGAGATGAGATGATAAATTTAATAAATAAACAATAATACAAAAAAAACGCAATAATAATTTATTTACTATTTACCAATGATAATAATAATATATGTATAATTTAAATAAATATTAATGTATAAATCCAATATATGAGTAGTAAAAATATGTACACAATTAGTTATCAGACTACCTACCTACACAAAACGAAAGAGTAGATTAATATTAAAATTGTTAACAAATATCTATAATAGTCAGTCAAATCCTCCTAATTTTTATGTTGTTATGCCCGACAGGGCCCACAATGCTCCAAAACGAATGTATGTCTTTATGTACCTACCACCTAAGTTCACATTGTGGAATGCATTAAACGTATTGAGTATTGAGATATTTTAGGTCAAAGTTCCAACTTTTTCGCAAGTTTTTTTTTGTTAATAACTTTTCTTTCAATACCTCCATGACCCGTTTACTGTTAATGCATCCATCAGTACAATATGTTGAATGCGTAACATTGAGTTTTACTGTTAAATAAGATAGTTCACTACAAAAAAAAAAAGTGTCCTAGCCATATTTTTTACGCAGAGTTACTCAGTTTGATGTACATACTACAGAATGAACCCTATAGTTAGGTAGGTAAGGTAGGTGCCTACCTAACCTTATTAAATCCTAATTAAATCTTTGGCATCAGTGACGCGCGTGAAGGAAAATCGTAAGGATACCTGGACAAATCTGAAATCGCTAATCCACCTTGAACAAGCTGGTGATGAATGCTCATGCCTTCTTTGTATAAGGAAAGGTATTTGCCCAGCAATATTTTTATTTGTAACCCCTTTTTCTACTGCAATCTGTCCTAGTTTGAGGACAATCAGCTGTACTTTGCATATTCTCGCAGTTGGACTTGCCGGGTATGTATCCAGTGATGCTCCCTCTCTTAGGTTTAACTTGATGTTATTGTGTCCTGTAGTATCCTTTTCTTCAATCGCCTCACATGAGGTTTCCTGGACATAAGCAGTCTTGCTAGGTTGTTAGGACGCTTGGTTAGTCTGTGCTGATATCTCTTGGTTTGTCTAAACGTCTCTTCTTCGATTGTAGTGACTTGCAGATCTGTGCCCTGCAATGGTACAATAATTATTCGAGAGGGCAAGAAGTGTCACACGTTAGTAGTACTTAGTCTTTAAAGGAAAGGTCCTTTAATTTTTGATTTTCTAAGTTACTTCTCAGCTTCTTTGTTTCTTAACACTTTTAAGTTCCTATTTCCAGAATACAAATCCACACGTGGGTAAGCAAACGAGATTTCCGTGATTTCACAAGTTTCCCGTTTTAGTAAAACGAGTGTGAAAATAACAAAGGTATACAGAACTCTGAAAAATTTTCATTTTTCGCTCCACAGCGACAGATATGTAAATGTGGGTAGGAAAGAATTCGTTTTAAAAGAATCGAGGATAGGTACAAGAATGTTGGTAAGCTCGTGGTATTCGACCTGAATTAAGTGAATATCCTTATGGACCGTGACTTCAAAAGCGGGTGGGAGACACATAGGTATTCCAGAGGGAACTACCCAGTTAAGGCTTTGTTTGGAGTTCAGGAGAACTAAGGTAGCCTGAAGAATAATTGTCAAAGTGCCACTGGACTGAGCACTTTGCTTGCAGAATGAATGGTCGATGGTGCTGAAAGATTTAGCAGCGACTGCACTCCGGAGGGCAGAGCGTTGGACCGATGCTCTGGTAAGTCTTTGGTATTTAAACAAATATGCAACCGTCCATAAATTTTCTTAGGCAGGTAATAAAACTTGATGCAATTTAGATTACGTTGCTCCATCAGTAAACACGCCTAAGCTGACCACAGAAACGTGCCTCAATTTTTCATTCCATCAATCACTGGCGCTGTCCCATCCCTAGTCAGTAGAGCGGGGCGCGGGACCGCGGGACAGGTAATCCCGCGGTCATGCCATCCCCGACAGGATATAAAGCGGTCGCCTATCCACTGGACTGACCACGCTGTTCATGTCGGGTTATACTTTGAAGCAAAGATTTAAATCTATGATGTAGGTATCGTCGTCGAACTTAGACCACACACACAAAAAGTGTTTAAGCTGAGAAAAGTGAATACGATTTTCGGTATGAGTGAGCCAGACAATACTATTCAAATGTCACTGTACACGAAACAAACATGAATTTTTGACGTTGCAGGGCATTACTTATACCACACTTATACTGTTTTCGCTTTAGGAAGGTGCGGGTGACACTAGACGAACCTTTCAAATTATATTCAAATTGTGTTTAGCAGTTATTATTGTGACAATGCAAGGTTCGATTTTGAACACTGCGTTACAATTTAAGACGCTCTCGATGATTCCAGCATTTGCCTGTAATTTAACACTAAGTATAAGATTCGAATTTACGTATGTAGTAATACATCGTTGTTACCAATTGAATCACTACAGGTTGCACCCTGTAATGCTCGGTTCTCCTAACCTAATGCTCGAATCTGAACTGATATATTACAGGCAAATGCTCCCGATGAGGGACTCCTTAAGTTAATATTCTCAGTGTCTCACTATTGTTCCCCGTTTTCTTTCCGAATTGAATTGATTTAATTCGGTACAAAAACGGGGAAGAAAAGAGATTATTCAAATAAAAATAGCAGCAGTAATTACCTAAGTTGCACGAAAACAAGACAACAACACGAACTCTAACTAAAATTGAAAAGGTTAAAACTTTGTCGGTCCCGTTCAATTCCGCTGAGATTAAATGAGAGCTTATGATACAATATCCGTCGACAATACAGTTAAACCGTACCTACTTCCATCTTGGAAACAAGAAAATATCAAGTAAGTACCTACCTTCTGAAGACTCCTCTACCTTCTCTCGACACTTCGACACGAATGACCAAATCTACCATACGAGTATCATAGCATATTTAAGTAGGTATAACAAAGCAAATATAACAATTCAAATCGCTCTTTCCCAACCTTAGGTAAATAAATAAAATAAAAATAAAAACATTTATTTGACACTTTAAAAATACATGTTACAAGATAGTCACAATAAGAAAGCACACGAGTGTATTTCCACGAGTCTGATCCTAACCCCCAAACTAGGCCTGGACCTGTATTTTAGGGGTCAGCGTTCAGCCATGGATTCTCTAAACAGGATTGAGAGTGTCGCTACAAAGTTGACAGCCCAAGGTTATTGCCGTTTGGTAACACATATTACTTAGTAAAAAATAACTAAAGGAATTACAATTATGATTATATGTTATAAAATTAAAAGAAAAGTTAATTTTTTTTTATTTTTTTTTTAAAGGGTTACATGTGTTTGTATGTCTGAGTGTGAAAGTGTGTGAGTTGATGAGTGTTTGTGTGTAAGTGTGCATGTGGTGGAAGTGTGTTGTGTGTGCGTGAGTGTATGGTTTGGTTCGCACCTTTGAATGTGTGTAAGGACGGGAAAGAGTAAGAATGGATGACAGTGTGTTTAGATTTTGGATTAGATTATATTACGTATGTGAATAGACTTTCAGTCTCCTGATAGTCCATCTTTAGGAGCCAGTCTGCTACTGGCTTAGGTATCTGTAAAATGTGTGAAAATATGTGATTTAGACAATGAGCAGCAGGAAATGTACTTTTAGTAACTGGGTGGAAACATACTCACTCAAACATTCAGTCAAAAAAGTATCGGGAATGGATGATTTGTTTATGGTTCCAAATTCAAATTTTTGTTTTTTTGTAGTTGTTAGATTGGCACAACTGTTTTCCATTTTGGCGCGGAGTTTGAGTTGCATCTGTTATTTATATTAAATACAGTGCTGGTTTTAGTAATATCATATATAGTGTGTATTGCGAATTTCATAATGGACAAAAATATCGAACAAAGAGTTTGTCTTAAATTTTGCATCGCCAATGGAATTTCGTGTTCGGAGTCACTGAAAATGTTACAGAAGGCTTACGGTGAATCGACTTTATCAAAAACTCGTGCTTATGAGTGGTTCTAAGCGTTCAAAAGTGGTCGAGTTGTGATGGAAGATTTGCCTCGCTCTGGTAGGCCGTCAACGTCTGCAACTGAAGTTAACATCGCAAAAGTGAAGAAAATAGTGACTGAAAATCCCCATTCAACTCTGAGAGAGATAGCCGCCGAACTTTCTGTATCTCACGAGTCGATCCGTACCATTTTAACTAATCATTTGGGTATGAAACATGTTGCTGCTCGGCTAGTCCCAAAAGATCTGAATTTTCTCCAAAAACTCAATCGCATGAAAGTCGCTGAGGACATGCTAGAACGAGTGAGTTCGGACCCAACATTCATGAAACGCATTGTTACTGGTGACGAGACGTTTACGGTTTACGAGTTTGACATGCAAACTAGTCAACAAGCTTCGGAGTGGCGCCTTCCAACTGAACCAAAACCAAAAAAAACACGCCAAAGTCGATCAAAAGTCAAAGTCATGTTGACTGTTTTCTTTGACTATCGCGGTGTTGTGAACTCTGAATTCTTACCGGAAGGTCTAACGGTAAATAAAGAATATTATTTGAGCGTTATGCGGCGTTTAAGAGAGCAAATTCGACGAAAAAGGCCAGATTTGTGGAAAGAAAATTCTTGGATTTTGCACCACGACAATGCGCCTTCGCACAAGGCTATCATTGTGAACGAATTTTTGACCAAACACTCAACAAATACCATCCAGCAACCACCATATTCACCAGATATGGCTCCTGCTGACTTTTTTCTTTTTCCTAAACTCAAATTACCACTTCGTGGCACCCGTTTACAATCGATAGAAGACATAAAGGAGAATTTGCGGCGAGAACTGAACTCAAATCCGGAAGCAGCGTTTAAAAAATGTTTAAATGAATGGATTATTCGTTGGCGCAAGTGTATCGTTTCTAAAGGAGCATACTTTGAAGGTGATAAAATAAATTTGGATGAATAACAGACATTTTGTGTATTATTGATCTTTTCCCGGTACTTTCTTGACAGAGTAGTATATACTGAGCGTAAAGACAAGGTTGCATAAACCGAAGGAGCCGGCCACGTTAGGCTTAAGAATGATCTTGAATGAAAGACTCGAGTCCGTAACTCATGGACCCCACGAAGGGGTGAGGTGGTCGAATAGGTCGGAGGTGGACAGTTCATCTTAGCTAGCCATGGTGATGGGCATGGCAGGGGCCAGATTTAACGGTGTGGACGCCCTGGGCAATCAAAAAGTGGCCGCCGATTTTTTTTTTTTAAACAGGCGAATGAAATATGTACCTATACAAGGTGTAATATAGACTTGACCGTACAATCTCTCGTTTGGAGTCTCGGACCATTAACCTGGTCATGGACACAAAGAATGTATTTTTTCTTTTCTAGGTACTAAAAAAAACAAGTTTTTCCTTGTGGAGGCCCGGGGCAAGTGCCCCTGTTGCCCTGCCTTAAATCCGGCGCTGTGGCAGGTAAAGGAATGGATCCAGTAGGTTTGAGACTGCACAAATCAAAACATATTTATTTGAATTAGGCTGACAATCAGGATTTTAGAACGTCAATAGGTAATAACTTCTCAAAAGGCCCGCCCTTCATCTAGCTCCCCAGCAACACGGACCAGAGCTGCATGACACAAAACAAAAAGGCCTGTCTCAGCAGTGAGTAGAACTATCGCTGCCAATGATGATCACGATACGTTAAAATTTATCTGCTGGCCTAGCACTGACCTGTTAATTTATCTGCTAGCCTAGCCTGACCTGTTAATTTATCGGCTGGCCTAGCACTGACCTGTTAATTTTATCTGCTGGCCTAGCACTGACCTGTTAATTTATCTGCTGGCCTAGCACTGACCTGTTAATTTATCTGCTGGCCTAGCACTGACCAGTTAATTTATCTGCTGGCCTAGCACTGACCTGTTAATTTATCTGCTGGCCTAGCACTGACCTGTTAATTTATCTGCTGGCCTAGCACTGACCTGTTAATTTATCTGCTGGCCTAGTACTGACCTGTTAATTTATCTGCTGGCCTAGCACTGACCTGTTAATTTATTTGCTGGCCTAGCACTGACCTGTTAATTTATCTGCTGGCCTAGCACTGACCTGTTAATTTATCTGCTGGCATCATCATCATTCTGCTGCTCTTATCCCAATTTATATGTGGTCGGCGCACCATGTATTCTCTTCCTCCATACTTCTCTATTAGGTACCTTCTCGTCATCTCATCAGACACCTCCTTTCCTGCCATATAAAACATTACTTGCAAAGATCAAAGAAAGTAAAAATTAAATATCATTTCGTGGTCTGCTCTGGCGTCTACCAATTAAGCTTTACTTAAGTTTACTCGTACCTACTCTACTATACGGTTGCAAACCTTGCAACTTTTCTAAAAACAACCTCGCAAGTAATTTAATTGAAGTAAAACTGCATTACCTACATGCACTGCAGGAACTATTTCAATCAAGGGATATTAGTGAACTAATAGCGATCGGCGCCGGCGGGCGCGGCGGGCGGTAGTTCAGCATTTATCGACGATAAGTTTTAAGAGTTCGTCTGCTCGCGTAGAGACCCAAGAGCTAGGAAGTATTTTATCTTAGTCTGTGTAAGTAGGTAAAATTAAAGTGCGTATACTTACCTACTTCATTAATATGAGATCGTGATTTACAGTAGGTACCTATTAGGTACAGTTGGTTTGGCTTTTTTTTTAAATTAGGTAGGTACCTGCCTATGAAAAATTTCAAAATGATGTACCTAAGTAGGTACCTACTGAATACGTGGACCGTGTGTCCCGTCCACCCTGTATACCTAAAGAAAAACACACACCTAGGTACAACAGAAAAACTACAAAGTACAGTGTCGACCAAAAGTCCATTGGCAATCTCACATAGCAATAGCTTGACGTTTAGTTTGACTTACGACCTTCTACTTTCAAGAAAATAGATATTGTCGTCTACAAGTAATATTGTACCCAGTTCATAATTTCAACGTAGTAATGTGAGTCCAGATAGCCTAGCGGTCAGGCGCGTGCAGATAGATCGAGTACCTAAATCAAAAAGTCGTGAGTTCAAATCTCACGTTGTTACGTCGTAAAGTTAGGAAGGTAGATCCTAGAAAATTAAGTCAAGAATTTAGATTTCTGTGAGGTAGACATGAGTTTTATGAATATTTAACTTGATCGAAATGAATGTTGTCGTTTGGTTGTAGTTGTTGGTTATTTATATATAATAGATAGCGGTATTGTTGTTGGTATTTCTCAAAATGCAGGCAAATATTAATATTGATATTAATATTAATCGCGAGGGCGACTATATTATTGTGCTGAATAAAAGTGGTCATATTAGAACACATATCTGAATGTGAGTAGGTATAATATTTATGAATTGTAACTTAAAGTTTTATTACAAATTAAAACCTGATTTATTATTGTTTATTTATTTGGTGACTTAATGGATTAATTAATTGTTTTTAAATCCATCATTAAGCTTAAAAGATAAATAATTAGTGTTAATTATTGGATTTATAAATGCAGAGTGAATGATCACTTCAGTATTTTGTTATAACTGCCTAACATATTTTTTTTTTGTTTTATAGTAATACTGTAAGTCTCTGGATCAAAAGGCCTTGCTAGTCGACAGTGAAGTGGAAGGCCGTCACTTATTAGCGATATGGCGAATATGAAACAAATGGTTTCACACCTACGAGACACTTTGTGGAATTAGTTGACACCTCATGGCAAACTGTTCGCCGTGCCCTCCACGCTGAAAGCTTGTATCACAGAAGACCAGTTATGAAGCCCTTCTTGACAGAAAGACATAAAGATTCTTCTTTATGTCTTTGCGATTACGTTTCGAACGGGATTATTTAGATTTTGACTGGAATACTACCATATTTTCAGATGAAAACTTTTAAGTCAAGTCTGGTAGGCTTCATTTATGGCGCAAGGATAACACTCGCTGGTCTGATAAAAACATAATCCCTAATACAGACTCAGGTCGAATTACGGTTATTATGAACTTCTAATAAAAAAAAAACTTCTATCTTGGGATTAATATTTTGTAGTACCTATGACAATCTTCTAATACTTCGTCATAAGTAGAACTGTTGGCGCGTGGAGGAATAAAAGCCAGTTCTCCTGGCCCTGCTGCACTTATCCATCCCCACATGATCCTCACATAAAGGTCTAGCAATGACTTTGACCTTGAAAAAATCGTTTCTCGACCTTTATGAACTTGGAGGGTTGTATTGATGATTTTGATGATTATAATTCTGTAACTACATACGTCTTACAATCGCGAACAATATTTTAATCAACATACAACCTAGCACTGGCCTGAAAATTGCAAAAAAACGTAAGAAAATTTGAATTTCGCGCGCTGGTTCCAACCAGCCCGCGAAATTCAAATTTTCTTTCTGGTTGTATGTTGATTAAAATATTGTTCGCGATTGTAAGACGTATGTAGTTACAGAATTATAATCATCAATTTTTTTTTTTAATTGTATAGTTTCACATTAAGATGAATGCTCCAGCATTCATCTTAATGTGAAACTATACAATTGAATAATATTTTATCTGTTTAGCTGTCAAAGTCAAATGTGACATTACTGCTTACTGACGTTTTATCTGTTTTTATTTGTAGCGGCCGGTGTTTTGATTTATTTTCATCTATGTGTTTTAAATTATCTTTAATAAAGAAGCTTATATTTATTGCAATACAAAATGGTGCTACCTAATTGAGCAAATTTCGGCTGGAACTGTCAAAATTTTTGCAGATTACCGCGTAAGTCAGTCATACATTTGTCATTGTGTACGAGATTACCATTCTATGCTACTTCTTTCAATGGAGTGTCAGTGGTTGATCATTGGAAAGCCATAATGACGCCATTGTATAGTAGATTACCAAACTTGTCAAACTCAACAATTATGAAATCAATGATAGATCATTGTGACACTATTGTAATAGCAGACTAGGCCCCCAGATCGTCACACAAATAAGATCATGCGTATGCTGCGTGTATAACAAAAGAGACGAAAATATGTTTTTATGTTTCGTGGAGTGTGACGCGACGACATGCGATTGGGCGAACTTTGTGGCTGTGGTGTGCGTACTGTATAGAGACCACTTACATATACAGACGCACGAACGCTCGACCGTGCGTTCACAGCAATACAATCTTTAGCGTGCCTATGCACTTAAGAACGCTTACTGTACCTACCTACTTACCTACCTTTTTCTGCATTTCTTTTTTTCAATAGTTATGTATGTTTTATATCTACTTTCATATCTACACCCATGCTATAAATCCTCTATAACAACATTAAAACAACATTGAAAAAGAACATTGTCATGCACGCGCGTTTTACACTACAACGCGCGCTTTACACACCGCGCGCCATAGGTAATTAAAAAAGAAACTTATAGGTTAATTCGAATTCACATCGCATCCTGCCATTTTTGTTCGATATAATTTTTTTTTAAAACAATATTTAAAGAGTTTTTTCGCCAATGCGAAAAGACACTGAATAAATAACAAAAAAATAGTTTACGGTTAATTTAACAGGAATAATTAACAAATAAAACATCATCAATCGGAACTATGTTCTGGGCCTGTTCTTCAAAGCGGACTTAACCATATTTATTATGGGAATTATTTTATCTGATAGAGGGTTAGAAAAATTAATATTATTCATACCAATTTGAGATCTTAACTGATTCCTTAACATCTCATCCAAATGTGGTATCAAGTAGGTACTTTGTTGTTTACAAAAATGAGTGATACAAGCTTTGTGCATTATAATAATTGTACGATCCAAAATGTAAATAATTATTACAATTCTATTACTTAAACCTGCTTAGTTTGTTTGTATTAAATAGGTACTCAGCAATTAAACTTTCCATGAATTTACATAGACTTCTTACAACACTACAACACCCTATGGTTTCAGAACGTTTTATGGAGGATTGATAAGTATCATGGATGTAGATAAAGTTTTGTATGCAACTGTACATAATTAGGTAGGTACCTGCTCATGTGATACTCGGTCTAGTCGTAGTAGTAGTAGTTAAGTCTAGGTACCCAGCTCCTTTTAATTAATTAAGTACCTACCTACTTACGTGACTTTTTGACGTTCATAGATGCCTTAATAAATGGTTTGAATTCGACTAAACAATGTAGGTAATTATCACTTCGAACCCTGATTAAAATTGCCTATAAGTACTTAAGAAAGTAAACTTGTAGGTTCTAATAATAGCAAACCCTAAAATAACAAACGACCTACTCTCTCACCTTCCACGATCGTACCCCTACGTTCGACACACCTACTTAGTCAGTTCTCCGAAGTCATGCTCCCCGAGTAGGCACGGGGCACCTGCCGGCCCTCAGTAGGTACTAACTACGGTTTGTTACTCCTAACTTTACTCTCATAAGAAAACTAGCTACGGACTTCGGGAAAATAACAATGTTGTACCAATAATTACTCAAACAACTTTGCCGTACTTACCTACGAAACCGAGTAGGTATTTTTCTTCAAAATACTGAAGCTGAAAGTTTTTGTTATTGAAACTGAAATGTTGAAAGTAAAGTTGCCTATAAATAATAAATAAATACGGTTTCAATTGGTCCTAGGTCCTTCGGTTGGACTTAGTACTTACCTAATTTTTAAATTGGGTTTTTTTTAGACCTATCTCTAACTTGTTTACTTAAGTAGGATAGGCAGGGTAGGTGGTAGGTAAGGTTAGAAGTCAGTAAATTACGAGAGACGACTAATTTTCAAACTTTCAAAGAATACTAAGTGGGCCTATACCTATTTAAATGACTTTCAAAATTAAACAACTGATTTACTGATGTACCTACCTACCTAGACACGTAAGACACGAATATTTATTCATTCCATTTCACAGCCAACTTTGAAAGAACTTGCAGTCAATCTTATTAATGATATTATGTAGCTACAAGTCTTGTCTGAAACTAAACACCCAGACCCAGTATGATCTTAACTTCAGACAAACTAAGATTTATGCAGTAAGTACCTAGCTAATAGGAATGTAGTTTCAAATACCTACATAATGGGTATAACGGGTAAACTTGGTAGTCTTCACTTTGTTTTAGTTAGTTTGCTTTTTCTCCTACGAATCCTACGATGTTACGTGTATGAAGAGGTAACTTGTATTTTGTTATGGCATACCTAGGTACAACGCATTTAGGGTGCTGATGGGCTGCTGCGTTTCTGTAGTGCTTCAGGGATGTTTGCAGAAGCCCGCGTAGATTGCTTTTATAGGTACTAATGCGTAAGAGATGCGCATCCCTGGTACGCAGGGTGCGGACAGCACCAACAGCATCCTAAAAATGATCTCAGGCCGACTGGATTGCGCGATCGTTAACCGGTGCGGCAAAATTTCTGCTGGACTGAAGACTGCAGCATAGTAACGTGGTCCCCCCTTTATTATGTTAAATTTCATGGTTTGTATAGGTACCTACCTACGTATAGTTTAGTTTACATAGTAACAGATCTAAGTGAAATTGTTAGGTACTAACAATGAGTTACCTACGAGTATATACGTTACTTGAATAAATAATTGAATTATTATACGAGTCATCTATGAATAATACCTACTTACATAATGATTTGAAAAGAGTAAATATGGTTTCTTGCCGGTTCTTCTCCATGGAAACGACCAACGCGAACCGTGCACCTTTTTCGACGTTTTATAAGTGCCCATCTAGGCCTAGGTACGTGAAATAAAAAAAAAATATTTTGATTTTGAAATAGGTGGACTTAAGTTACATGGGAGAGGTCAGGACAAAAGCACTTTCTCTGATTCTCTAAAAGTTTTGGAATACATTTTTGACCTCGACTATAGGTACCTTAACAGGTTCAAATTAGGTAGGTACTTCTAACCCGCTATCACAAAGCATCATTGTATACCTATAATACTGGTAATACCAATGTTGTAGTAGGTAATAGTATTATTTAGGTACCTACCTACTTTACCAAAGGTACTTTTTACCCGACTGCGGCGTAGCCCAAAAGGAGGGTAATGTGTTTGAACTGTACACACAGCAAAAAAAGTTTGCGATCACTTTGAAAAATCGAAATCTTTTTTGTTTGAAACTGAATCTTCGTTGACGAATCGCGAATCAGTACTCATCCAGATGACCGACGTGTCCGTGTCTGGTGAAGACCAGCAGACCGTAAAGGCAAGGAACTGCCACTGGAACAGTTCAGCAAGGCGAGAAATCGGTATTCTTATGGGGTGGTACCTATTATGATTGGAGCCTTTGATCCCGTATCGAGTCTTCATGACAGCAGACATGTATAGAGCAGTTACTTTGCTATTGATGGAATTGTCAGACCATTCCGAGTAAACCATGGCAGTGGCGTGCAGCGGTATTCCACGAAGGGTAGGCCACGAAATAATGATAGCAAAAAAAATTTCGTCTGCGCCATCTTGATTTTCAAAAACGACACCCATGAAGAAAAAACCGAAAATTTTCGTCGGCGCCATTTTGGATTTTTATTTTGACCTCATTTTCATTATCAGCGACCCCAAAAACCACGATAATGACACCCATGAAGAAAAAACTGAAAATTTTCGTCGGCGCCATTTTGGATTTTCATTTTGACCTCATTTTCATTATCAGCGACCCCAAAAACCTCGAAAACGACACCCATGAAGAAAAAACTGAAAATTTTCATCGGCGCCATCTTGGATTTTCATTTTGACCTCATTTTCATTATCAGCGACCCCAAAAACCTCGAAAACGACACCCATGAAGAAAAAACTGAAAATTTTCATCGGCGCCATCTTGGATTTTCATTTTGACCTCATTTTCATTATCAGCGACCCCAAAAACCTCGAAAACGACACCCATGAAGAAAAAACTGAAAATTTTCATCGGCGCCATCTTGGATTTTCATTTTGACCTCATTTTCATCATCAGCGACCACAAAAACCACGAAAATGACACCCATGAAAAAAAAAACTGAAAATTTTCGTCGGCGCCATCTTGGATTTTCATTTTGACCTCATTTTCATCATCAGCGACCACAAAAATCACGAAAAAGACACCCATGATGAAAAAACTGAAAATTTTCGTTGCGCCATCTTGGATTTTCATTTTGACCTCATTTTTATTATCAGCTACCCCAAAAACCTCGAAAACGACCCCCATGAAGAAAAAACTGAAAATTTTCATCGGCGCCATCTTGGATTTTCATTTTGACCTCATTTTCATCATCAGCGGCCACAAAAGCCACGAAAATGACACCTATGAAAAAAAAACTGAAAATTTTCATCGGCGCCATCTTGGATTTTCATTTTGACCTCATTTTCATTATAACCAACTCAAAAACCACGAAATCGACACCCATGAAGAAAAATATAATATCAATAATATTATTAATTATTATAATAATAATACGCGCCAATAACCCCCAGGAATCATTATTTTAATCAACATACACCCAGCACTGGCCTTCAAATTGCAAAAAACCTAAGGAAATTTAAATTACGCGGGCTAAAGAACATTCACCTTGAATCCTGGCCTTGTGTTGTAGCAGCCAATCATAGCCCAGCTATCGCAGCTATCGCAGGAGTTACCGCCCAAAAATGGCTGCAATCTATACATGTGTGCAGTTCATACACACGAAAATATGCACCAATTTGCCGCTGTGTGCGTAAATTTATCAATGGGTTGAAGGCCAGCAGACTATTTGCCTATAAGATGCGTCCGGCGGGTGAGCGTCGAGCTTCGTAGCAACTTCCAGTACAGTGTTCGTTACGTAACACGGGCGCGAAAAATTGCTCTAAGTATTCGAACAGGAGTTTGAACTTTTTTTAATATTTTGTACAAAGTGTTATTTTATTACATAGTTCAATATTTATAATAATTGCCCCAGTTGGTAGGGTAGGCTTTGTCTAATTGCCTCTTCGTAGCGCACGCCCATGAACCATGGGCACCAATTTGTACCTACTGGTCGATGATAATGCGCCCGCCCATCGAGCTCAACGAGTCAAGTCAAGTCAGTCAGTGCAACACCACAAGGTTAGACTGGCCTGCCGGCTCGCCTGACTTAAACCCAATAGAGCACGCGTGGGATGCTCATAAGCGAGCTGTTGGAACCGTCAGCCACGTCCCCAGACAGTGCCAGAGCTCAGGGAAGCCGCTATTCAAGAATGGAACAGGTTACCCCAAGAAATGCTGGATAACTTGATTCTCAGCATGCCCAGGAGGATCTCCGCATGTGTTCGAGCCAGGGGAGGAGTTATATTATATTGAATATAAACCTTTTACTAATAAATTGTTGTTTAAGTTTGGCTTTTTCTTTCTATCAAATACAAAAACAATAACATTATGATTTGACTCTTTTTTTTATAAAAAATCAAAAAGTTTTATTTTTAATTTCAAACAGGGTACCTATTATATTTAAAGAAAACACACAACAACGAATTTTTCTTGATAAAGTTAAATTTAAAAAATCATATCAGCATATGCTAGTGATCACAAACTTTTTTTTTTGTTTGATGTGTGTACCTATGTATGTCCGTTTCTTTGTTCCCTCGTACCTCCTCAACGGATGGAGGATTTGGATAGATTTGATGGCGCGAGTGTCACTGGCTACAATAATAACCAAAAAAACAGATAAAAATCGTGATTTGTGGTGTCATATTGTGGAGTTCGATATTTTTTTTTTCTTCTAATACAATAGAGTGGGGTATCAAAACATAGGGTTTTAAAAGGTGATTACAAAACTATATGCAACCTATATGTTTGAATGTAATTCGAAATGACAAATATTATAAAGTAAATAAAATTCAAATGTTTGGCACGCTCTGCAGCTTGTACGGCTAGATGCATTTTAGCTTGAGGTTGTCGTTAGATTCGCATTTACTGTAAGAGTGACACTGGGTACCTATTTAAAAAAAACAAAATGGCGGATTTTTAGCGCCAAATTCAAATGTTTGGCACGCTCTACAGCCTGAACGGCTCGATAAAGGGCTCATCATGAGGATTTATAATATTTACGTAATTATAAAGTGTAAAATAAAAAAAAAATAAAAAAACCCCGACTGCGTAGAAAATAACTAAAAACTTTAAATGAGAGAGTAAAACAAGTTCAGGAGACAGGAGATATTGACTGCAACAGTCGGGACCCATTAAATAATCTATTCTTTAATCATTACATCCGTTACATATTTTGAAACAAGCTAAAAATACTTCTCAACTCCTAATTCAGCAAACACACTTGTACCATTATGTACAAAAATAGCGACAAAAACTGTTGGAAGCTGAACATTAGTGCGCTAACCCGCCGCCATTATGCCGCGGGACGGGTGTTGCCGCCGCGGCTTTGCTTCACTTATTGCGGGATAATCTGGCTAAGGCTGGATCAGGACGGACTGTTGACTCAGCGGACACAGCCCTCGTTGTGTTGAAAGTAAGGTTCTTTACGTCACTTTAAACACGTAGCTTTTTATTCATGGGTACCTACTAACAAGTTATTTGGGGATTGTATATTTTTTGTACCGACAATTTTATTTTTCTTGTCACTTAATAATTTATCGGTACATTACGGACTTTATGTCAGCTGTCACCTACGTACAAACTAGACAGGGTGTACGTAATTTTTAAGTCTGAAAATTTTCGGAGAATCTTGTCTAAAATCACTCGTTTACAAATTGACGTTTGCTTTCCATTCCATTCCGCGGTAATGAAAGTTGAGCCTATGACAAACTTTTCCAGGACAAACTACGACAATATAATTCAAACAAACATGAATAATCATAAAACTTTTATTATAACCAGTGTTATAATACATTTCACTTACAACTATAAACTGTATAGATCTCGAGTGTATGAGACTTGAGACTTTTAAGTCAAAGACATAAGGTTTCAATTGCAAAATTGAATAGCATTCGTAATATGCAACAACTATATTATCAACATACACAGCGACTAGGCTGAACCATTGGCAAAGATAGCCATGTATCATTAAAAAAACTGTACTGTAAAGTACCCGTATTGTCATCTTCTATGGAAGTGTGGGAGTGTTATTGCACGAATACCGCTGCATGTGTTAATCTAAAAATGAATATTCACTCGACAACAATATTTTTGCGAGGCAGAACGCACTAAAACGATTAATAGTAACTTACTCTGTATTCCTATAAACATGGCTTCCGTCATTTTGCACGCAATCTGGCAACGTCGCACGCTCCTGTGCAACGTAGCCAAACAACCAACCATCCCGTTACCTAGGGAATACACAGCTTCGGACAAGACTGATTTTTCACGGATTTACTTGAGCTAGAGGTAGATAATTATTCTATTCTTCTTCGGCCTGCGACTGTCGTTTTTTCTTCTTCTTCTTCTCACTCTTGGGTTCTTCTACGGTTTCTTCTGCGTCCTCTGCGGGCTGGACGTCAGACTTCTTTTTCTTCTTCTTCTTTTTCTCTGAGACTGGCTCCTCGACCTGTTGTTCCTCGTCAGCGGGCTCCTCTTTCACGTCTGACTTCCTTGATTTCTTTCCTTTTTTTGGTGTTACCTAAGAGGAGGAGATTAAATGTTAGTTTGATGTTAACAGTATAAACCGCGCGATTTGTCGCAACGATTTCTTCGTTGCGCTGTTCGATTTCGCCGTTGATGTATTAATTAGTCCCTATCTTAATAAGGACTATGGATAAACAGTTACATCAACCAAATGTACTATCGAGGACACTCCCGCCCACAACATAGAATATCTCTCTAGCTCCGCCCCGTTGACTATGTTTAGAAATAATGAATGAAAAGATACCGATCGCCAAGCGCACTGACGACGCACGCCAAACGAGAGTTATTGTTATTTTGCGCGCCAAAGTTGACGCTTTCCTAATAGGCCTAAACTTTAAGGGGGCGTGGCTCGGCGCCTCCGCATGAGTTAAGCGAAAAAAAAAAAACCTGATCAGGCAGAAAAGACCACGACTGTACCTCGCCACCATTAACATACATACTCGTAAACATATTCTTAACACAAGCATATTCATTCTAATTGCAGGATGTAATAAGAACGCTGTTTGCGATAGAATCCACACTGCAAGTAGATGGATTTTTAGCCTAAAGCACAATCTACTTTAGAACATACAAAAATGAGACCGCTCTGGCAGAGAAGAGTTGCTGTTACTACTGACACATGAGACATTACAGCTTTCGCCTTGTCTCCTTAGTTTGCAGGTGTCCAAGGATGCAGCAACCACTATCAGGGGAACTGTCTGTTTACAACTGCTGTTTGTTTAATAACAAAAATTGTAGCACTTACATTTTCAGCCCCATCTTCTAGTTTGATCTTCTTGGCGGAGGACTCGCCACCATCTTCATCAGGCGAGTGCTCGCGTTTTACTGGTTTCTGGCCCAACGTGCTGTCACCAGCCGTCTGATATTGGAACACCTCACTGTGAGAAATATGGTAGTTTAGTGCTGGCTATTAAGCAGTTTGTAGGGGTTGGGATTAGGATAAGACACAATCTCTTATGCTTTAGGTGTAACCTAGAGATCTTCCTAGTGAAACACCAACATTTTGGAAACATAGTCCCTGTTTTCCAAGTAATGGTAATATTTGTCGTTACAAGTGCACAATCGGAAGATGTTATAATAAATAAAAGTTGCAACAACGAAAGGACTCACCTCTTGCTCTGGTACTTTTCAAACTTCGCCTTAGCCTTGCCTGTCCCACTGATTCTCCTCAAGTTTCCTTCTTCTAGCAGCTTCAATCTGTTCTCCAGCTTGACCTTGTGTTCCGCTCCTAGCTCGAAAGTCACGTCTTCTCCGAAGGCATCCACCCTCGTTGCTAGCGCCGCCTTAGCCGCCAACATACGCGACATTTTACCCTTATTTTTTGTACTACACTGACCAACCAACTGAGCATGGTAGATCAGACCATACTTTGGTGTATCTTTTTTTGTCTTTAAGGCTCTGAATAAAGCTTTCTCTGCTCCAAAGATCTGCACAGTTGATGCAGGGTGTTTGGCTAAGTTCATCAAGGAACCGGCATGAGCAATCAACCTAGCTCCTATATGCTCGCCGATCAACACAGTGAGATTCGGAGCCATGGCCATCATTCTAGCTTTCAAGTAGTCTGTTAGATGTGTTCTGTAGTCTGTTATTGAAATGATTTCATCACACAGGTTCTGTATGTTCAAGATGTCGTCGTCAGAGATCTCTGTGCCCATGGAGATCTCAGCTGCTTCCTTCACTTTCTCTTCTAAGTCTTCAGGTAGAATATCAGACAAATCTGTCTGTGAAGCATTGTCTCGGGTGCCAATCAATTTGACTATTTTGACAAACAGTGTGTTGTCTGTGATTATCTTCCCAAGTTCAGGAAAGTGCCAACCATACCACTCCCGACATCTCATGACGTAGTTGTTCAATTCTTTGTCTAAATCATCAAGCAGACATTGAGCTTGAACAATCATTGTGTCAATCTTGTCCGGGGAGAATTTCAGCTTGTATCTGGAAAGTGAGTGAGCCAGACCCAGGGCCATGGCTGTCATTTCCTTCTTGGGCAGGCCAGCGAGGAGGCTGTCCATCTGTGAGCGGATGCATCTGAGCAGTTCCTGAACATTGTTGTTGGACACACATTGTAAGTCAAACTTCTCTCTAATGGCACTGCCGAGCTTGGCGTCTCCTACGAGGAGCTGGTCCTGCACTTCCTTGCTGATGTACTTCTTGAGGGCTTTCTTCAGTGGCTTGGACACTTTGCCCTCAATAGCTGCTGTGGTGGCTGCGAGGGCTTCAGCTGTATCCTCGAATTTTATGAAGTTCTTGAGTTTAACACTGTGAAAATGGAGTTTAATGAACAAATAGAAAACCAAAAATAATTAAAAATAGGTTTGGGACTTCGTGGAAAATAAAAATAGTAAGTAAAACTTAACATTAAAAATTAAAAAAAAAAACATATGATATCAGGTTATAGGGACACAGGAATACTAAAAATAAAAGAAAAACATGCTTAAAGCTTTAATAAAACAAGTTTGACATACTTAATTAAATTATCTGCAATCTAAATAAAAGACTTAATGTGAAATATATTCATCCACAAACTATCTTGAAATAATAAATGTATAAACTTACACAGAAGAAGCCCCCTCGGGAGTGTTGAACTCCTGGTACAAGTCATCAATCTGTGACAACTTGGACTCGTCCAATAACTATAACAAAACACAACAATTAGACAACACAAACCATGTGTCTCAAATAATAACAAACAATGATTGTTCAGAATAAGGCTAAGCCTGAGTGGTTGTAAAAGTGCAGTGCAGTCAGTGAGTATGACTGCGTCATACCTCATACCTGATGTATAACTTATAAAAACTTAGAACCTTCACTTACACAGTAGACAATCAAGTAATTTTATAATTTATTTGACAACTACATGCATCTGAGCAGCTGTGCTACTACTCCACCATTGCCACAACCTAATGAAAGTATTAAATTAATTCATTGCTACTCAGAAAACAGGTTTGTACTGTTGTCTTTACTGTCAAAGAAGAATATGTTCTACTGTTAACTTGATATATGGTTTAATTATTATAGTTTTAAATCAAGCAAGTTTTTCCATCAGGAATATCTTGGTAGCAGCCACGGAGTCTCGATTTGGGCCCAGTGAGTAACTATCATGAGGGTGCATAAACAACATAAGGTGTTGTTAGCAATCAATGCTGTTATTATTGTATAAAATGAGCAAATATTTTTAATTGAGAAACAATAGTGAAATTATCGCGAAGCTGAAAGAAATAGGTCAGTGGCTACCTACTGTCGAATTCAGTACCAGATGTTTCAGTAATGTAGGATAGCATTGTCTTTTGGTCACTGGTAATTATTAATATATCAGTATTTTAATAATGCAGGCAAGAAAACGAACACAAATGAAGTTATCTACAAATTCTTGATATTGTGAAATACAAATTAACCTACTCTAAACAAAAATTACAAAACGCGTATTTACACTCGAATGAAACACATTGTAATAGAACTTTCTTCAAAAATGTAAATGAATTCCTATAATTTTATTTATTAAAAACGTATTCATCACTTTAATTAATGACTTAATGGCGTAAATACAGTATTAATCTCTATAGAAATATCCCGTTCGGACTTGGAGGTTAGAATACACACGTGTTGAATTTACCTTGAATATGGCGTAACCTGCCGATGTTTCGAATAGCACCAACATCTTGAAAACTCACAAGAACACTAATGTTAGTCTTTTACACTTATTTGATAAAGTTATTCAACCAAAAATTATAAATTAAACAGGGACGCCACTACACCATCGCGGGAGTTTCACTTTTACTTACGTTGACAATGACAGCTTACGACCAGTGTTGCAAGTAACTAAGTACAATTTGCTTTTCTTTTGTGGCAACCCTTTTAACACTGTTTTCTTTTCCCAACTCAGGTTTTGAACAATGTGGAAAATAAATAGACTACCCAGTGTTGGCAATTCGTTATAATTTTATATAGTTTTTGGATAATTAAATTTAAAAGTTACACAAGTTCAGTTTGCGCTACTTTTATGATTCTAGTTATTCTGAAAAATACCTTATTGCTCACGTGCTTAAAGTTGATATTTTTTTGACTGGAAATAATAGCAACATTTGTTGTTTAGGTTTGAATATACAGGATGGATACGGTAAACGGGACAGTAAAGGAAACTACTTTAACCGTTGCAGCTACACGAAAATGGACATTTTCTTGCTAAATGTACATTTTTTCGAAAATCTGTGAATCAAAATTTCACGAAAAATTATGGATAGTCTCTAAGGACCATTTTCGTGTAGCTGCAACGGATAAGGCAGTTCCCCTTACTGCCCCGTTTACCGTATCCCCCTGTATAATCACGTAGGTACTTAGTTAAATGCAATATAAGAAAGTTTAATTTTTATTCTTTCATAATTTTTTTTTTTGCATTTTTCGTCTATTTAGTCTAATAATCAGCCCACTCATCCGCCTCGTGAAAGCCGTGAAAAATAAACAAATCTAGTACCTATCTTAACTTGGCTCGCGAGGTTGTCGACATATTGTGGGATGTGGACTCAGCTATCATTGTGCCGATAGTTGTATCAGCCCATGGTTTAATTGCCAAGGGCCTCGATCAATACCTTACGAGACTCTCGTTAGGCAGCTGGATCAAAGCGGAACTACTGAACACGGTTCGTATTGTTAGGAGTTTTCCCTCTCTGGAACCCTGAACCGTAGCTTGTTCCCGATTCCGGTGGGCAACAAGTTTTCATTTTTTAAATGTTTTTCAGATTTTTTTTTAATATTTAAAAATGTAAATAATTTGCGTAGTAATTAATAAAGATAATAAATATCAGTCTACTCATCCCATGTATTAAATATTGTTAGAGCTTGATTTGATTGTAGCTACAGTACACGTTCATTCACTTATCGCTCGCTTGACACGCCACGCGCCTAATAACCTTGCAGCACTATAATTATCTAGGTTTATTTCAACTTGTTACTTTGCATGTGGCAGTTCTATGGCAAATGTCTACGTCAGTGGCGAGAGGCAGAGGTGCTTCTGGCCTGGCTCACAGAGTTAGTTCGAAGTTCTAAGAGCTACTCTTTCAATAAGCCTGCCCGGCCAACTAGCGGTAAATTTAAATGTATTATTCTCGTGTAGAGTTGGAAATCAACATATTTAGCTAAGCCAAATCTAGCAAGTCTAAGTTGACTAGATTTTTGTATTGTCCGTGCTTTTTTAAATCCTGGCTAGAGAGTCGAGGCCCACACGGTTATGTGAGCTGCTATAATAAAGTCACAGGTTTTATTTTCGACTGGTGCGAGATTTTGATTTGGAGGAAGGTAGATAATACTTAAGGTTACTTGAGCTGGTAGGCTTTTTGTCTTCTTTATCCTGTGGTTAGTGCCTAACCTGGTGTCTGATTTTTATGCCGCCCCCCACGGGCCTCTCACTTGGCTTCACATGCCTCTCAGGCATGCTGGTTTCCTCACGATGTTTTCCTTCACCTACTTACGCAAGTGTTAATTATACCTACCTTATACAACACGCACATGAACCTGAAAAATCAGAGGTGCGTGTCTTGGGTTAGAACTCGGGACCTATTACTTGGCAGTCCGTAATATCTTTCAGTTCAAGTTAGTAATATCTTGTAATAAATATTATATAAAGCAAGAATCAACGGGTCAGGTGCTCACAATAAAGTATATGTAACTACAAATAATATATTACTAGGGCCTGAAATGAAATAGCAATAACCTACCTACCCACATTAATAATTTCACCTCACCAAGCTGGCTGATGATATCAAATCAGAATGAAGAGCACGCTCCAACTTATTATGAGCATTAAGTGCCTTCCCCATCGTTACGCGTATAAATATTTGCCAAATGGATTTTTGTCTGCGGGCCTCGCTTCGAATCAGGCGCTATGTGAATTCGGAAATTCAATAATTCTGCATAAAGGCATGCATCTACTCGCAAGTGGGGTGAATGATTGAGCGAATGAACGAGTGAATGGATTCCATCGAGCGGAGCGGTGAGTGAACGAGCGTCTGCGTCAATCCGAGTAAGGGACGTGATTATTTTGTGTATTGGATGTTCCGATTGAAACGTAGGTATTCCGTTTATTTTCAAAACATTTTAGGCTTATACAAGAAATTGGATTGCTCTGAACGCTTTTAGATTTCTATACAATATTGCCATAACGTTCTCTGAGAAATGAGCGGAAATATAAAGTAGATCGACTCAATAAAGTTGTAAATTGGATTGTATGTTTACGATAAGTGTAAATGTGGTCTCGGTTCCGATTCGAAGCACTCAACTGCTCTCACGGGACTCGTAACAATGAGCTTGGCAAGCGACATTAGCAATGTCCTCTTATGGTGTCGTGGAACCTGAAATGAAATCTTGTAGGTGTTTTCATATGGGTATCCTGGATTATTCGTATTTTTGATAACGACACAACTGTGGATAAAGACAACTACTATTCAATCAGTTCGGCACACAAACAACCAAGGGCCAACCGACGCCAGCTCACTCCATTATCCGCACGTACGTCGGGAGCCGATGCTTTTGTGCGGAAACTGGGTCAATTATGTTTAGAGCCTTTTCACATCCTCCGCAAGCAAAGTGCATATAAAAATGAAAATTCTTCAAAGAAACTTACAGCGAGGGATTTCGGGTGTAAAATCTTAACGATTTTATGTTAACAGCGCGCCGTTATAGCGGGCCTGGCTAATGTGCGCCGACGAGGGTCGCCCAGGGGAGCGATTAGCCAGCAGTATCGACAAGCGATCCGGCCGAGGGTTCGCCTATTTGATGGCTCACCGCAACACACCTGACGACTGTCAGACCCGCGTTTATGAGCCCCAGCCTTGAGTGGTGAGCGGTGAGCGGTGACAGCCGCGCCAGAGATAAATGTGGCCCATCGTTACCGCTCCACACGTTACCTACCTTTAGATTTGTAGACGACCATTTTCGCTTGATCTTTATAAATAGCTGCTTTCGCATACAAAATCTTTGCAGAAAACAGGGTTCGGGTAACTTATTGAAAGAATTTGGGACTGAAAAAAGGGTGGTAAAAGTTTAACGTAGAAATGTTACAGAGAACTGATAAGGTAGGGTACTTTTTCAGAGCGTTTTTCTTTTGTGGGTTTTTGAGTTTGAATCTTGGGGACCTTTTGCAGTCAGTGCCTTCAGGGGCAGGTAAACATTAATGTAGGGTCACTGCTTTCTTGGAAGACAAAAATCTGTAAATATTTAAAGATCACATTTAAAATACTTACCAACCTTAAAACCACCTTCAAAGTAATTAACCCCGTTTAAAATGTCTTCGAACCATCAACAAGGCGTCGAACTCACTCCTGAACATAATTTTCTCGCTCCTGAGTCTATCTCAGCGATATTGAACCGAATTGCATCCATTATGAAGCATACGCCTAGCCGGCCGACCTAACGGGCGTGCCTATAAAGCTGCCTCGTCTGGAACAGAAGCTGCCATAAGCTCGGCCTTGTAAATAACTTACTATATCCATACCTTATGTCACCTACGCCGTTTTCACTTTGTTAATATTGCTCGAAAGTGATAGGGTTGGAGGATCAGGCTTTTTGAAACAATAGGTAGGTACCTACTTGGTTTGCGAACAGCTGGCTTTCTTTGAATTAAAGCAAACGGAGATTGTTCAATAGTGCTTACTCGTAATCACTTTATTATTATACTCGTTTACATACGATTTTCTAATAAAGTAAACTAACATGGTTCCGACAGTTGAGACATCGGCAATTTCAACGCGCATCAATTAAGTTATTAAGTAGTAATACTTAATTAATATTCACGTCCAAAACGGTTTTAATTTTCAACCGACTTCCAAAAAGAGGAAGTTCTCAATTCGACGGTTTAACGGACGGTTTTTTTTTGTGTTTGTTATTTCAGAAGTTTCGACTGGGAGAACCGATTTTGATGATTTTTTTTTATTTGAAAGCTGGTGCTTTCCGTGTCCCATTTCAATTTGGTGAAGATCTGATGCTGATCTTGGGAGATATACAATGGAACTCTTCAAAAATAGACGGCAAATCTGCAGTGATTGCTGGAATCGCTTGGATGTTTATTGTTTATAGATGCAGATGTGTACAGCCAGATTTCGTTTGTTTGTGTTCTGATTATGGGATCCATGACAAAGTAACGGAACTCTTCAATTCTTAGGAGAAAATTAAAACTACTCGGCCGAATCTTTTATAGGCTATCCGGATATATTTTTTTTTTATTGATATCATCAAGAAACATAATAACATTACAATTGACAAAATATACGTTCCAGAAAATTACATTTTGGCCCATAAAAACATTGTGGTACACTTGTTTAAGTTGCTAATACATCACTTATTTTATAATTTACTGTTTTTGTAGCATGTTTTTGGTGAAACGGAACGCACTTTCAAAACGAGTCGTCCTCGATAACGCCGGTAGTGAAGTCAAAGTCTATGTGTCAAAAAAACACTTATTTGAAAAGTGCTTAAAGTTACACTAAGATTTTACTATAATATTGTTATTGCAATTTTTACTTGATTGGAGTACATACAATTAGTATAATTATTCTATTAATTAAGGGCAAAAAAAGGCAAATTGTGGTAAATGACGTCACATCATGGCCGCGCAGCTACGTACGTTTGAACTGTCATAGAAAATTGCAGGAGTTTATATATATTTTTAAGCAACAAGCAGTAGTTGAACTTAACTTTGAATACTTTTCTTGGGTTGATTTAGTACTGAATTTTATTGATTTAAGTGAATAAAAAAATTACCTGCGTATTCCCTATTTCTGTCTTAAATTGCAATGCGCTTACGTTCGTTGATATTTAAATAAAAAATAAATTCATGGCAAATATTTGTTTGGATACAACTAAAAATGGAAAAATAAAAAACTTTTCTGCAAAAACTAAAACCGACTTCAAAAAACACAAAAAAAGTTGAAGTCGGTTTTTTTATTTGAAATGATGTACTTCAAGGATAGTTTGATGAGAGTTTGGTTAGGTTCTGATTATGGGATACATGACAAAGTAACGGAACTCTTCAATTCTTAGGAGCAAATTAACGATACTCAGCTGAATCTTATATTTAATGTAAAATAAATTCATGGCAAATATTTGTTTGGGAACAACTAAAAATGGAAAAATAAAAAAACTTTATAGCAAAAAATAAAACCGACTTCAAAAAACACAAAAAGTTAAAAAAAATAACGAGCTTCAGAAGTCGGTGACAAAAAAAACTAAATCAAATCAATCAAACAAAGGTCACCTACTTCTGAAGCTAAAGTTATTTTTTGTGTTCTAAGTAATTAAATAGTTTTATTGGACGATTTATCAAAATGCTATCAGATTCCAATAGGTTCTAGAGACTTCAAGCATTCAGTAACGAACTCCAATTTAGTCTAGATTATATATTATGTTACAGTTAAAACCCGTGTTTAGTGAAAACGCGTTTTCCCTAGTTAAAACTAGTTTTTACTAACTGCTTTAGTTAGAACTAGTATTAGCTGATTTGAATATCAGTGAAAACTAGATTTAACTAGGAAAAACCCGTTTTGTCGAAAGGATTCAAACTTTCAACCGATATCAAAGTTCATTGTGTGTTGGGAGATGATTGAAACGAACGGAGACTGTTAAACATTATCTGGAGGACGGAGAAATGAATGGAAGACAGCCTAGGAAACAATAGCAGCATGTGATTTATCACTGGAAAGGATGAAAAAGATGCGTTTTTATTTTTTCCTATCTTCAAAAATTACTGAGACATTAAACGTTAATGTACGGCCTCCGCGGAAGAATCCGACTAACGTAATAAAATTTGATTTGTACAGTAGGTAGTTTGCATTACCTACTTTACACTAGTTAAAACTAGTTTTCACTGATATTCAAATCAGTTAATACTAGTTTTATCTAAGGCAGTTATT
The DNA here is from genome assembly GCA_941918905.2 of Xestia sexstrigata. Classification (NCBI taxonomy): domain Eukaryota; kingdom Metazoa; phylum Arthropoda; class Insecta; order Lepidoptera; family Noctuidae; genus Xestia; species Xestia sexstrigata. The sequence goes on from OW799204.2 coordinate 1,053,565, forward strand.
AAAAACTAGTTTTAACTAGGGAAAACGCGTTTTCACTAAAAACGGGTTTTAACTGTAACATATACAATAACGTCAAACCTTTGGTGATTACAGCAATCGTATATTGAACAGATTTAATGCCAATTTCCAATATGCACGACAGACAAGTACCTACCTCTCGAAGCAGCGATCAACAATTAGGTATAACTGGTTGACTAATATTTGACTACGTTTCCATCCATCATGAGTTTAACACTAAGTAGGTACCTATATTAAATTGTGATATCGAACTCGATTAGCAATTTGTTGTGTTCCATACCTATTTAGATTTGCTCCAGCCCATCTATATCATCTTCAGTAGGCGTCTGGGGTAGCGCGGCCAAGTCCTATATGCTTGAACTCGAACGTGCTCAACGGGCTGTTCTTAAAGTTTTCCTTGGAAAACCGCGTCATTACCCAATAGACGAACTATACAAACAAGCAGGCGTCTTGCGTGTCCGACAGCTTTATATCCAAAAGTCCCTTCGTAAACTGATTGCTGCGTCAGGGAGTCAATTCACATACATCCAAAGAGGTAGGATAGGAGCTGATAGACTACCAGTCCCAAGAATTAGAACGGTTTTAGCTACGCGCTTTTCACTCTTTCTCCCTATTCGAGTCTTTAACACAGTCAATAAATCCACGCTAAAGATCCCTGGTTAATATACTCGAAGCCAAAATTACTATAAAGACATGGCTTCAGGACCTGACCTATGATGAGACAGAAAATCTCTTGTGCCCCTTGAAATAACTAGCACTCAAACGGCACTCACATAGTCAAGACCTTTCCCTGCCCCTGTCTAGCCAACACACACACACACACACCAGGGTTTGGGGCCCACGGTTTCGTCTTTGTGGTTTTGAACTCCTTTATGCTCATTGTTTTTGTTTTCTTGTTTGTATAATTTGTAACTTATTATGATTTATTATTATCTCGTAACTGTCCCATTTCGACAACTAAACAAAAGACGTGCGAAACAAGTGAAAAAGTGTGCCAACTTGTAACTATTTTAATCTTCATACATTGAATCCTATTTCGTCAACCATAAATTTCAACTGTTTTTTGTACAGTACAGTCGGCTTCCAAAGTTACAAGGAAACCATATGTTGATGTTGTTATTTTTTGTCTCTTTCTGGCACACTAAGGTTTGTTACGAGAGAACTCAATTTTGAATTTGAACAGAAAGTACTAGGAGAACAGAATCAAGAAGGAGATGTTGGTGCCGCTGAAATCGTCTTTTTAGTGAATACCCAACAATAAGTAATAAGAGAACAGAATCGTGAAGAAGATGTTAGTCCGGCCGTTTACAATACTACCAGTCTACTACTACTACTACCGACTACCAGACTTACAAAAGGGGATCGGGATATCATTCTCCATTCTTCATTACTTTTTAACAACTGATATATTACCTTTGGCTCATAATGTAAAGCCAACCGTCACTAATATCCTCCTTATGCAAATGAGCAAGAGCATCAAAGAACTGATGAACCTTTTTCAAATATTGATTGCAGTGTTTGATCTGAACATTATACTTCGGCTTTCGTCCTCAGTGTCGTCGAACAATATGTAATCATTAAAAATCATGGGAATCTCAACTGCTGCTGGTATTGAGTGCCGCATATTTTGGTAAGTCCTTGGTAAATTCAAACACCGCATCTTTTAATCTTAAGGATTCTTCGGTGTACAAAGCTGGTACAGGTTTCAACTCTACACAGATTCTTTTTTTGCTCTTAACAATTGCCTGATTTACTTTATTTGTTTATGTAACCTGGAGTACAACTTGGCATGTGGAAAGTTTCTTTAATTATTGTATTGGTTTGTAATATTGATATCCGGCGCGCAAACAGTACTTGTCCATTCCGTTTGGTGTTAACAAAATTCCAATAGCAGAAATCCTATAATGAAGCCTAGTACTTTCATCGTAAGTAGGTTCTGCCCTGAACTTGTGTGAACAGACGGAACTGTTTGTATAAATACTACCTTGAATTGATGCAAACCTAGTACTTTTTGTTGGGTATTCACCAAAAAGACTGTTCTGTTACGATTTGTTAGTTTTTAGTATTTGGTTAAGTATTATTGGAACTATTTGTTTTCTTAGTTGTATGTCTAATTACTTTTCTTTTTCTCATAGCAACAAGGTTTATTTTTGTGTTCATTGTTTTAGTATTTAATTTCAGTATAATAAATACCACCTAAAATTTGTAAAATTTGTTACTTTTTATTTAAATGTTATTATTTTTTTAAAGTGTAGTTTTATTAAGTATTATTGGAACTATTTGTTTTCTTACATAAAAGTTTAATTACTTTTATTCTCATAGCTTTATTTTTGTGTACATACATTGCTTTAGTATTTACGATAAGTTAAAAAGAAATAAATAATACCGAACAGTAATTGTTTTTGTAAGTTAGTAAGTAAGTAAATGATTTTTCTTAGTAGTTCTCCTGAGAGCTAACTGTACTTGCCGAACAAAAAGTTTACTAAATGGGATTCAATGTATGAAGATCAAAATAGTTAGGAAATGGGACTTTTGTGATGCTATTTTGTTTAGTTGTCGAAATGGAAAAGTTACGAGATGGGCTGGAGCCTTTAGATTTACCTACTTAATCATCTATTTGTTTTTCAAGAACCCACTACTCGTCCTACTTGTTCAGGCCAGTTTAGACCAAACGAATGTAGAACCAGAACAAGAGCATTCTTACCTTGTTCTTGCCATTTTAGCAAAGAGAGACCAACGAAATTATGCTCATCCCCTGACTACGCAAAAATAATTTTGTAGAGTGGGGATAGGATGTGCATTTGTTTGTTTGGTTTGACCCGACCTTTCCGCCAGCTTTTGGTGTTGAAACAAAATGAACATCACCTTTTCCTAAACTGCAACAATACTCGTAGCTACACAATGTACATAATGCTATCATTCGGAATTATATTCATTCAATGATCATTATTGTGCATGACAGGACAGCTATAACGTTAAATAAGTAATTACAACAATTTCGTTTGTTTGCAGACGCTAACAAGCTCACTAATTAGCAGTCAATTTGGATCACGTGTGCGATGCGATTGATTTATTTGCTAATGCTGTAACGATTGGCACCTCATTAAAATGATGACCCGGAAAATTAGCGACGTTAATGAGCTTCGCTTTCATTTATAAGTTAGGTTGTTTTATTTTAAGGGTGCTTGCTATTGTGAGTGGCATTTGTTAGAAATAAGTAGATGTTGCTTAGATCAACGAAACCGTAAGCAGTTTTTAGCGAGTGTTTTGTGCAATTTGTGGAAAATTCTATCTTTTTATAGTTACTCACTTAATTCATAGTCATATGATATGGCTAATTCCGTTTGGTGGTTTTAATAAGGTGGAAATTTTAATTTCTCCGCACTGACCCACGGTTAAGCTGCAAACATGTAGGTGCTTAGCTTTGCTTTGTATCAAATTGCCACAGGGATGGTGCATGAGTCCTAAGGCCTCGCTACGCAAACACGTTCTCTCTCCTCGCCCTCGCTGGCACCATCACGGTACATCCCACCTTTGTAAAAGTGGGTGGTAAAGATCGTCTATAAATATAAGAGAAGAAAACTTCAAATAAACTTGTAAAATTATAGACATCGTCAAATCTTAGTAATAATGAAATTTTATCCACCTACACCTACAATAAAATTCCCAAGTATATCTTCAATAGAAAATTCATGAATATTCAGATTGATGTCTAAATTAAGTATCTACGTAAGTATTTTTGTTTAACGAGAAAAGTATCAGATACCCGACATAATGGCGAAGACGACGACGACGCGACGTGGGTTAAGCAGATAAGAACGTACTTACCTAAATTATAGATACTAATGACTCAGTTCTTTGAAACCCTGTATCATTTAGAAGAAGAGAAGACAAAGGGCTCGAAACATTGATCAAGTGAGGTGACCCAGAAGGACTCGAGAAGTTCAATGGTATAGTATCGAATCAACCCGTTAACTGCACGAGTTGTGGCAGTAAGATTTTCGGCCTGCTACCTAGGTACTTAGGCCGCAAAATGCGATTTGGATTTTCGACTTCCAACTGCGCTCTTTCATTTTGCTGTTCTTGTGGATAACACCGTATTAATACTCGTTAGTAAAAACAGAGCCAAGAGAGAGAGAGCAGAGAGTCTCCCAAGACCTCTCCTTCTCTACTTTAGTTTGAGTAGATCCTGTGATCCTCTCTGTGTTGTGCCGGAATTAGTTTCGACATTTGCCACGCGTCAAAAGATCCTTGTACAACACGTACATACACATTATACGTACATACACGTTCCTTGTAATTTACATACCTAGATGTACCTACTCATGCCTATATGCCATAGGGGTCAGCAGAAACTACAGAATGCCCCCTGCTACGGCCCTGATGTTACTGTTGATGTTCTTCAGAGAGGTCGGGTGCGTAGTAGGTACTCTTAACCTGGCGTCTATGACTAGACTATCTTATGCCCGCGGCTTCGCCCACCTAGAGTTCGATAAATCGACCAACGGGATCATGGTACCGTGATAAAAAGTATTCTGTATAAGTATGTTAAGGGCTATATATCCCTCATATGGCTTAGCATGATCCTCCGTTACTCCTTAAATACTGCAGCATTAATTTTGAAATAAAAATATGGTAAAGTTAAAGATTAATGCTAAGTCCTATGTGTGACGAAAACACGATTCCATAAACTTTTCCCGATAGAAAAAAAAAACCAAAGTAGTAGTAAGCCTCCAAATCGAACAATAAACCGCTGGTATTCAAAAAGTACTTGAAATTAGATCATGAAACTTTGCATACTAACTGAACTAACTATAAAACAGGTCTTTGTGTTTTATTTTTTTAGTCCAATCAATAGATTTTTTGTAAATTGCAAAAAACCACTCATTTCGCACTATTCGGCCGCAGTGACTGACGTAACAACCGCTTTGTAGTGCAAGCTGATTAAAACTTTATTCTAACAGAATTTCAAACGAAGTTTGAACCACCACATATAGAGTTGCTAATTTTAGGGTTAGAAGGGCCTTAATCTAGGTTATAAACTATCTGTGTGACAAACATTCAAATCCGGTCAGTACCTAGTTTTTGCGTGAAAGAGTAGGTAACAAACATCCATCCATCCATCCTCACAAACATTCACATTTATAATATTAGGTATGACCAGATATACAGCATGTCTCAGAATGGTGTGCTCAGTCTTAGGTGTACGACCATCAAACTGAACAGTTTTCTGTTTGGGACCAATATCGTAATCGTGAAAAATAATCACCTGTCCGATACATTTGGGTCGAGTAGGCATGCTATGGTATCATTTTGTATAGGACTGCAAGATTATGTAAGGCTGTTTGAACAAATTTACATAAAATCATATCTCGATTGGGCGCACCTGTATTGTGAGCGGCTGGCTCGCTCGCGGTATGTTTTACTTACAATTTATGAGCGAATGCGAGCAACGGGGACACCGACTTAACTGATCCGAAATTATGCCTCAACGTTCCTTGTAATTTAGATACGGAATTATAATGTTGTTTCAGGCATTTGTTGTGTGCAACAAGGTACTACTGCAGGTTCACAGGTTTAAGGGTGGTTGATTGCCTCTCTGAATATAAAGTAAAGTCAAAAATATGTTTGTGGGTGACACTACTTATGTAGGCGCTATTGCAAGTCCGGTCGTGTCGGATTACCCTCCCATAGGTATAATATACATAAATAATGTATGAAATTACAGGAAGCGAGAGTGTACTTGTGTATGCGTCGTCAATAGCTAGTACCCGCTGTCCCCGCTGAGGTTGGCTACCATGACCGAAAACCGGACAGGAGGACTTACAACCCACTCTTTTCATTTTACGGTGGCTGAAATGAACCGCGAAATACGAATAAAAATGCTTAAGATACCAAAAAAGAAATAAAATAAACGCCATTTATTGCTAAGTAAACTTTTCACTCCATAAAATAAGTAATAGTTGCCCAAATAAAAACATCAAAGGCACGGCCTGAACGTTTGACGCGGGAAACAATAAAAGTCGTCGTTAATCTCGTTCTCACTACAAACACTATTTCTACGAAAAGATTTATTTTACAAGAATTTTGTGTGAAGGGTACAATTTTCTTTAAGTTTTATAGCTTTCTGTCTCTTATCGAATAACCATCGAGTGATATTATCTCAGTTGCTGTCAAAATATATATCTTCGAAACTTCATAATATACAACGTAATATTATCACGTCTGCGTTCCCCAAAGGAAAGGCAGAGGGGTTGTAGGTAATAGGTATAGAGGTTTTATCTGGATAGTGTTGCCAACCGGCCTTCAACAATATTGAATAAGTTAATGATATAATAACGAGATAAACACCGTTCTAATTGTAATGTTCTGTCAAGCGGTGGATACAGGATGCGTTAATAATAAAAGTATGTTACTGACTGAATTCTACATTTGACCAAATAACTAAAACTTGGGATACGGTTGGAGCGGCACGTTACCAACTAAACATAATACAAAAGAAACAGAACCGTCGGCATAAAGTGATTATAAACTACTTAGATAGTTAAGAAACCATGCGTTTTATTTTGAATAATATAATAATAAGGGGTATTCAAACACGAATGTGTGTGATAATAGTATCACATGAGTGTTTTAATACCTAATTACGTACAGTTGCATACAAGACTTTATCTACATCCATGATATGAATCCTCCTTAGAAGGTTCTGAAACCATAGTTTGTTGTAGTGTTGTAAGAAGTCTGTGTTAATTCATGTAAAGTTTAATTGCTGAATATTTAATACAAACAAACTATGTATAGGTAATAATATAAGTAATTATTTACGTTTTGGATTGTAGGTACAATTATCAAAATACACAAAGCTTGTATAACTCATTGTTGTCAACAACAAAGTACATAATACAATATTACTAACTGTTTCAGATACTTTTATAGAGGATTTATAGCATGGGTGTAGATAAAATATATAATAATACAATTGGTTAGCCATAAAAGTTCTTGTTATTAGTCAGGCTCTAATGTCTAGATGATAGAACCAAATAACAATTTGTCCGACCTGGGAATTGAATCCGGCGCCTCACACTTAACAGTCATTTTGAAATCACCATACCAAAGAGCCATTATGTTCTTACACGTGTACGATACTTGAGTTCATTTGATCAAATCAGCATCGCGGGAGTTTTCACAAGTTTGTTTGAGTTAAATCTTCACATGAGAGCGGTTATTGAATTTTCTGTACTTCTGTCGGAGACGCCATTATCTGTGAACACAGAAGAGTATTGTTGTAAGAGTTGAGAAACTGTTGGAGTATGTAGGAAGTGGAAAGTAGGAAGCGAAGCGTGAAGGTACCGTTAGTTCAGAAGTAACTTGATCATTGTGCAAAGTTTCGACATAGTGTAAACATAATCAGCCCATCAGTTATGTTCCCACTGCTAGGCGGTAGGTCTCCTCTTCGTGAGATTTGGGGGTCGGTCACCACGCGGACCCATTGCGGGTTTCATGGATGTCGTATGTCTTCGATGCTTTGGTTCTAGGACACGCCGGTTTCTTCAAAATGTTTTCCATCCCTGGTTTTGAGAGTAGTGGCGATGATGACAAATAATTTACACAAAGTGCCGGCCTGGGTTCGGTCCCACGATCTACTGCATGGAAGTAGGAGCCATTTGGGTCACTACTGGCCACACTTGCCCATGCTACAAACAAACGATCGGACATTTAATTTCTAGTCCTCCTTTTCTGTAATTTCGTTACAGGAACTGGACAGCATGGACGCTACTGAAGGTGCTAAACTGATCGCCAAATTCTGGGCCGATTTGGAAGAAGAATGGCATACAATTTGTCATAACCGAAAAATCGCCGCGAACACAAGCCCCTGCCACACAGCACACACCCGCGATCTCATTACCTTCACAAGTTAATTCGGAAATTCCGCAAGTTTCGCGAGGGGCGTGTGATTAAACTTCTCCTTAATAAAACATCTCACAGGAGGAGCGAGGGGCCAAGGTGCGGGGGGAGAGACTCAATGAACACTGCTTGGGGTACGAATGGGACAAGTACCTACCTATGTGACTGTGTGTTTAGAGCATAGCAGAGGCGATCCTACGAGCGAGCATGTTTGTGTAACTAGTACATAAAGAGCCGCAGTAAACCATGATTTAACATATTGTCCTAGCCTCGGCTAATGAGACACGATTCATTATTACCCATTTATTTTTCAGCGGCTAACAGGTGACACTTTCGGTTTACAGGCACAAAATTCTTTAATTGTTGTTAAATGAGTAGGTAGGAATACATATTACGACGATGTGAGAAAGCAAGAGCAAGAACAAGGGAGAATAGTTAGAGGTTACTGCACTTGGAGCTAAATAACAAAATCTAATACACTTAGTTACGCGTTTTGCGATTTTGCGAAAGCAACTAAGGAGGTAACAAATGAAAGAATGGCACGCCGAGGAGAGCATCGCTGAAATCATGTTCCCACAATCAAATTAGCGTTCCACAGCGTATTCATACTCTGACGGACGCAGCATTCTTCTCCAAGGTATGGAAGTACGTGACAACTTCGCCGTCGCTAACTAAATTATGGTCTGCGTCCTTTTTGTTACTTTGCAAAGTCTTAAGAGCGGAAGGGAGGTAAAAATGTTGCCTGTGCAGAACATGACGAGAAGAAAATAATAAATAACGCTACATAAAGACTCCTAGCTGCATTCTATGCACAAACATTGCAAGTTACTTAAAATTTTGTAAAAAATAAATATACTTGAAGATATCGGCAGTATTGGCGATGAAGATTGGAAATGTCAGGAGTTTAGTAGTCGCAACCGACGTGCGTGCGTGTTTGTGTGTATGAGGACGAATCAAATCGGTGGCGTTCTGTAGTTTCTGCCTACCCTCATGGGAAAAAAGGGGTCCCCTTTATACTTTGCGATTACGTTCATATATTTATAACAATAATGAACACACCTTTGGTCCGTTCAAGACAAACAACATACCTCAAACAACGAATGAACATCATGTCTGCTGAGTCTTATTATGTCAAAACAGTTAAAAGCGAAAAAAAGGACATAGCACATTGAATAGCTCATTTAGAACAAGGAGGATCACAATATAATAAACGCATGAAGATCTCGTTGGAAAAAAGTCAGAACTACGCCGAAAGACAATTACCCATTGTTGGAGCGAGCGCGCTATTGAAAATGTTTGTACAAAGCTGCGCAGACATTTGAGAACATTCACATACACGTATGCTTGGGAACACAGAATAGATACGTACAGAAGGCTGGCTTTATACCACTTCTGTTTCGGCCTAACCATTTTACACCTAGGTAGCTGAATACTAGTACCTATTTACATGAAGTCTGGTTATCGAACCTATCTAATACTTCTGCTTAGTAAGCCTAGTTGGCTTCATTCATCATTGCAAAATTGAATATTAGGTATAGGTACCTACATTCGAGAAAAAGCCACTCGATTTAGCTCGAATCAGGACGAGCTATGCCAAACATGAGTTCAGTGATAGTAATGCCGGCTAAAGTTAATACAAGAATATGTGTGTGTGTGTAGCTATTGCTTTGGATCGGTCTTGTGATTCAACAAATACTAACGAATCGAATGGGCTGAGGAGCTGAGCCGAATATGTGTGTAGCAACTCACTGACCTTCTGTAACTATCTACGTTTTGTTGTAAGGTCGCAAACTGCGCGTGCATCTAACCTTCTTTGTTCCCGAAACTTGGAGCAATTCTCTGCGAGGCAATATTGACTGCATTCGATGGATGCTACCTTGCTCGTGTAAAACTAATTGTATTCAACTTCAATAGGATCCAAGTTTTGATGGGATGTTGTGTGTTTGTCTGCACAAATCGTAGTTTCCTATTACCTACTGTTGTCTATTATTGTAATTTACAGATACTATGAGATAAATGAATAATAATAACAGATTTTCTGTTTTCGTGGCGACGCGGACGGCCATTTGCTAGCTCCCTATTAAATGCGACCACGTCGGCAAACTTTCTTCCATTTTCGGAACACACGTCCGTATCGCCTACAACAAACGATTCTTCAATGCATCAACCATTTATTTATTTATTTAGTTATTCAAAATCTGTATAACAATAACATATATAAAGTCTGCCAAACTGTAAAACAGTTTGTCGGCAGTTGTTTTCGTTTCAAAATAATCATTATACCTAACAAATTTCGATTTTTATTATAAAGTAACATAATATAATCTTATATAAAAAAGGGAAGTGAGTTTACAGAAACACATTTTACACCTATGAAAAATAATGGTATTGTCCATAGCTATGGACACAATGAGAGATAATGTTTTTTGAAGAACATTTATAAGCTGGTTTTTGAATTTAACATGCGATATCAGGTGTGGGGGTAGCTCATTCACTAACGACGGTACCACATATTTTCTTGTGCGCTTACCAAAGTAGTTTGTGACTTTAGGAACAGCAAGTGTCTTCTTTTTAGATAAACGAGTTGGGTACATATGCTTACGTTCCTCCTTGTGATGTTCATTATTAAATTGTTAAGTCAAAATATTAAGTTTATTTTTGAGATGGACCGGAAGTATTTTACAAATTTTTAACAGTTTTTAATAGTTTTTATTTAAGCTGCATTTCCTTTTTTTATCTACAAGTAAATAAAGTAACCGTGTCTGCAAGATTTTGTTTTTGATTTTGTTGATTTTATTTAAATGTGTAGGGAACGCAAGGCCATATCCACCTAACCCATAATCAATAACTGAGTCAGCCAGTGCATAGTATAAAGTATACAATACTTTTCTGTTGACAGCATGTTTAAGAGTCTTTAATTTACCCAAAATGCCTCGTAGCTTATTGCAAACGTTGTTGACATGCAGATTCCAAGTGAATGTGTTATCTATGATTAATCCTAGGTACTTGTATGATGTAACTGTTTCTAAATATGAACATTGACAATCCAGTTTGTTGTTATGCAGACATTCGTACGAATGTCCTTTCACTCCCACTGTCAACAAATTATTTTTATTTTTATGGTACGGCGAATGAATAAGCATGCACTTAGTTTTACTGATATTAATTATAATGCCATTATCATGTGCCCACTGAACTATTCTGTCAAAATCGTTTTGCATATCTCGCTGTATTAAATCAATATTATTATGGCTATAAACCAAGCAAGTATCATCAGCATACATAAATGCCTTACATTTCTTTAATACATTAGACATGCTGTTAACGTGCATAATATATCCCAATGACCTATATACTACTCTGTCAAGAAAGTACCGGGAAAAGATCAATAATACACAAAATGTCTGTTATTCATCCAAATTTATTTTATCACCTTCAAAGTATGCTCCTTTAGAAACGATACACTTGCGCCAACGAATAATCCATTCATCGAAACATTTTTTAAACGCTGCTTCCGGAATTGAGTTCAGTTCTCGCCGCGAATTCTCCTTTATGTCTTCTATCGATTGAAAACGGGTGCCACGAAGTGGTAATTTGAGTTAAGGAAAAAGAAAAAAGTCAGCAGGAGCCATATCTGGTGAATATGGTGGTTGCTGGATGGTATTTGTTGAGTGTTTGGTCAAAAATTCGTTCACAATGATAGCCTTGTGCGAAGGCGCATTGTCGTGGTGCAAAATCCAAGATTTTTTTTTCCACAAATCTGGCCTTTTTCGTCGAATTTGCTCTCTTAAACGCCGCATAACGCTCAAATAATATTCTTTATTTACCGTTAGACCTTCCGGTAAGAATTCAGAGTGCACAACACCGCGATAGTCAAAGAAAACAGTCAACATGACTTTGACTTTTGATCGACTTTGGCGTGGTTTTTTTGGTTTCGGTTCAGTTGGAAGGCGCCACTCCGAAGCTTGTTGACTAGTTTGCATGTCAAACTCGTAAACCCACGTCTCGTCACCAGTAACAATGCGTTTCATGAATGTTGGGTCCGAACTGACTCGTTCTAGCATGTCCTCAGCGACTTTCATGCGATTGAGTTTTTGGAGAAAATTCAGATCTTTTGGGACTAGCCGAGCAGCAACATGTTTCATACCCAAATGATTAGTTAAAATGGTACGGATCGACTCGTGAGATACAGAAAGTTCGGTGGCTATCTCTCTCAGAGTTGAATGGGGATTTTCAGTCACTATTTTCTTCACTTTTGCGATGTTAACTTCAGTTGCAGACGTTGACGGCCTACCAGAGCGAGGCAAATCTTCCATCACATCTCGACCGCTTTTGAACGCTTTGAACCACTCATAAGCACGAGTTTTTGATAAAGTCGATTCACCGTAAGCCTTCTGTAACATTTTCAGTGACTCCGAACACGAAATTCCATTGGCGATGCAAAATTTAAGACAAACTCTTTGTTCGATATTTTTGTCCATTATGAAATTCGCAATACACACTATATATGATATTACTAAAACCAGCACTGTATTTAATATAAATAACAGATGCAACTCAAACTCCGCGCCAAAATGGAAAACAGTTGTGCCAATCTAACAACTACAAAAAAACAAAAATTTGAATTTGGAACCATAAACAAATCATCCATTCCCGATACTTTTTTGACTGAATGTTTACTGAACCAGTCGGAACTCCGAATTTTATGTCGCCCCGTACACTTTTAGTTCCACTGACACATACTTTAAGTGATCTTTGGTCTAGGTACTTGCTAAACCATGCATTCATGGGACCCCTAATGCCGCATTCATTCATAGCCTGCAACAAGCCGCCGTGGTCTAATGTATCAAACGCTTTTTTGAAGTCTATAAATATAACCATAACTATTTTTTTTTCGTTAAGATGATTATTGTCTTCATCTGTAAATTTCTCTAGTGCAGTAGCAGTACTCCTATTGATCCTAAAACCGTGTTGAACCTCGTTTAAAATATTTTTGTTTTCTAAAAAGTTGGTGAGTTGTTTAACTAAATTTTTTTCTCGAAAATTTTGTTTACCGTATTAAGTATTGCTATAGGTCTATAATTGCTGTAATCCTTATGCGATCCCTGTTTATATATAGGCCTGACAATATACTTTTTAAGTTCTTCTGGATATTGAGAGTTTTTAACACTAATATTAATAAAATAAGCTATTATAGGACTAATTTGTTCTTTAATTTGTTTTAAATCTTTAATTCTAATACCACCTGACACCGGCGATTTGTTGCAGTCTAATTTTTCTATAACAGATTTTACGTCTTTTGGTAGGACTTTTTTTTTTTCATCATCCAACTCATTAGACACAAAAATAACTGGACCCGAAATGCTAAAAACATATTATCATTATCACACATAACAGGATAAGCATTTACGACCTTCCATAACATACTCTTTTTAACATACTTGGAATACAAAATTTAAAAGAAAATTCTTCAAACAAAATAACCTTATGAAATCCTTCCCGAAACCCTTGCATAAAAGATTTACCCAGCCCAGGATAAACATCATACTTCACAATCATACGATCAATAACAGACTCAATATATGACGACTTACCAACATTAGAAGGTCAAATAGGGTAAGGATAAGGTTTTTACAATAAACCTATTCTATTCCATACAAATACGACAATTGTTTACGTTTAAAACCAAGAGACTTCAAATAATCATTCCACCACATACATACTTCCATAATCCAATAGGGAATATGCATGAAATACAAAACTCTTCTTATTTATTAAAACTGCCTTGTATTGGCCCATAAAAACATTGTGCTACATTTGTTTAAGTGGCTAATTACATCACTTATTTTACAATTTACTGTTTTAAGTAGCATTTTTTTGGTGACGCGGAACGCACACTCAAAAAGCGTCGTCCTCGATAACGCCGGTAGTGACGTCAAAGTCTATGTGTCAAAAAAACACTTTTATTTGAAAAGTGATTCACTAAGATTTTATTATAATATTGTTTTTGCAATTTTTAGTTGACTAGAGCACATACAATTAGTAATATTATTCTATTAAGTAAACAAGGCAGATTGTGGTAAATGACGTCACATCATGGCCGTGACAGCTACGGACGTTTGAACTGTCGTAGAAAATTGCAGGAGTTTAATATTATTTTTAAGTGACGAGCAATAGTTGAAGTTAACTTTTAACACTTTTCTTGGATTGATAGTCCTGTGTTTTATTGATTTAAGTAAAGAAAAAATTACTCATAAAAAATAATAATTAAATAATTAAAAAAATTAAAAAAAAAAAAAAAAAAAAAAATTACTACCGTCCGTTTACTGTTTACTACTTTTCTTTATTTACTTTTATTTTTATTTCCTATTTTTTGTTTTTTTTTTTTGTTTAATTTTTTAAAATTATTAATTACTCATAAATAGTTCGCAAGCGCAGGTTTTTTAATATCAGTAAACACCTTTTGTAAAAACTGATAACAAAACTGGTGCTCAATAACAAACGGATCATCAAAATGAAACCTCGAAGTTAGACCAATTCAAATGGAACTTAAACAAAACTGGCTAAATGTGGATGAGCGTACTATAGGCACACTTCCACCTGAACCTTCGAGAATTACAAGCGTGATGTTACATTAAGGAAACGGCAGCACTCGTAAAAGATCCTTGTCCTAAGTGCTAGTTGGTTCAAACCCACATGAAAACCATTTCAACGCTTACAGCTGAGGGTATCGCTTAATCAAATATGTGTGCAGCCTTATACTCGCATAACATGTTAATTATTATACTAGCTCAATAATTAACAGAGCAACCAACTCCACTCTCGCTTTATGTCACCTCCCATGATAAAAGCGTGTCAAATAGTTCTCCATATTCGTAACGGAAACATTTGAACGTTGCAATAATTAGCTCAATACAGCCACGTTAACTCAAGTAGCACCAACCGATGCATAAACACATCTCAAACAGCAATTAATGTATTTCGGCGCCGCCTCGCGACTGCGACGCGACAGCCGCGCGTCTACGCGACATGTTGACACGCGCCCAATATCGGGGAATGAGTGCCACTACACGAATTAGATGCTAAACTTGTCAGTCGAGGCACTTGACGTGAAGTACGAGTGTTTAGAATAAATAGATGTTGTTTAGTTATTTCAAATGATCTACGGTTTCATTTTCTTTGCTGGGCCTGTTTTCAAAGGTCCAAAGTTTAAGTCAAAATCGAAAAGCATTTATTTAAATCACCACTGTTTACTGTTTATTAAGATTCCAATAATAAAAATTACAAATTCAGAAAAACACCGCAATAAATATAAACAATATTACGAACACAGAACAACAAAACAACATTAATTCGAAAACATTAAAGTGATACAGAAAAAGCACAAAGTTTTTTAATAAGGCGGTGCGCAAACTGTACCCGGGCGGGACGAGCGGGCGACACTCAATTACAGCGCGAGTAATTGGTCCGGGGAGACGCGGCTGTGATGGATGGCCTCACATGAGGACACACGGGAACCGAGGACCACCGAGCTCATGCGAGCTATTGATCTTTAAGATTGTGTTGTACCTAAGCGTTGTTTTGTTAGACTGACATACAATAAACTCACACCTTTTAATCCAAGGGCTAGGCAGTAACTACAGAACACCACTCACTGCTACGATTCTGACATACTCCTATTGCTTAGTCCACGTTTAAACGCACGCTGCACAGTACTCAAACCTGACCTCTCAGAAGAACATCACCAATAAGGACAGTGTACCTATGTCGTTCTAGGATGACCCCTCCCGGTGTTGGTTACTTTTATCGTTGGTTTTTAGTTAGCTAAAGTCGTGGACGACAGTAATCCCGTCGTCCTACATGTGAACACCTCCATTTAAATACACAAGCCACGACACTTAAAACTAAAGTCTCCGCCACGAGAAGCTATAATTTTTGTAAGCAAAGAATTTCTACCAAGTTACATAGCGACAATTCAATCAACAACAAATAATCCCAAATTCAATGAACTCAAAGTAACATACGTGTAATACGAAACTGACGAGCAATTTCACTTGGTCGAGTTATATATTGTTTTGTGGTACTGGAACGCTTCTGATGTCAAGGAACGTAAACATTTGGGCCGCCATTTTTAAGTAAGTTCACTCTGACGCTGTAATTTTTTTTATTTGGTCCAAAGGCTGCGAACCCGCATGTGTGTTTACAAAATGGTTTTTCGTGACGGAAACTAAACACGATTATCTGTCGTCACGACAAACTGGGAACGCGGCCTAACGTGTCAAAATTGGCAATTGTTTAATTTTACTTTCAGGAGGAAAGCAAACAAAACCTTGAGTTTTTTTTTTAATTTTAATATGGGTCTGCTCTTGACCTCGATCTCGCCTGATGGAAAGCGATGGAGCTCTATGATGGAACGAGCGTGCCCAGAAGATGCCTGTTCACTCTTGCTTTGAAGGCAGGCGGGTTAAATGGGGGTGGGAACACAGACGCAGGCAGAGAGTTCCATACTTTGGCTGTGCGCATAATAAAAGTGGAGGAGAAGCGCTTAGTACGACACGTCGGGATATCAACCAAGTGCGGATGGTACGCCGCAGTACGTCTGCTAATCCGGTGGTAAAAGGGTGATGGTGGGATCAGGTCGTGGAGCTCCTGCGCACACTCTCAGAAGTACAGTCTGTAGATGACCGACAGGCAGGCAACATTACGCCGATGAGCTAGGCTGTGAATCGAAGCTGCCATGGTCTCGTCGCCTATAAGCCTTTTGGCTCTGCGTTCCACGGAGACAAGTGCAGCAAGCTGGTATTTTGCTGAGCCGTCCCTCAAGTGACTGCAATACAATGCTTTGTACAAACTTAAAAGCTGTCCAGATGTGAAGTATCGCCTCACCTTATTCAAGATGCCCAGCTTCTTAGTTGCGGTCTGAGCTTTTGACTCGATGGTTGCGCCAAAGTTGAGTTCAGATGTCAACTCCATGCCCAAAAGCTGTAAGCGGTCAGTAACTGCTACCGATGCACCCCGGAAAGTGGGAGACAACTGGACCTGGCTCCTTTTTGCAGTGAAGAGACACGCTTGTGTTTTCAGAGCATTGAATTTGACCAGATTGACGTCACCCCACTGGGAGACGAGATTTAGGGTCAAATTAATTCACTCCACCATGGCCTCTCTAAGAGTAGCAGTATCCTCTCTGCTGGCTCTTGCACTGGACAGGTATCTTTCAGCAACTGTGCTGTCATCTGCGTATCCGATTGCACCAAGCTGCAGCAGGTCGTTGATGTGCAGCAGAAATAATGTCGCAGAAAGAACAGACCCCTGAGGAACACCGTCATCAATGGCTTTATGATCCGATGAGCAGCAATCTATGACCACTCTGAACGATCTGTCACTCAAGAAGTCGGAAATCCAGTTGCAGAAGTCAGCAGAGATGCCAAATGCAGGAAGTTTACCCAACAGACTGGCGTGCCAGATCCTGTCAAAGGCCTTCGAGATGTCAAGCGACACAGCAAGGGCTTCGCCATGTTTTTCGATAGCCTTGCTCTAGCAATGCGTAACATACACAAGAAGATCCCCAGTTGAACGACCACGACGGAAGCCATACTAGTGGTCACTGAGGAGCGCATTGTCTTCGAGGTATGCTAGCAGCTTATTGTTAAGGACCCTTTCCATCACTTTGCACAGTATGGAGGTAATTGCGATTGGTCTATAATTGGCAGGATCGGCACGGTTACCCTTTTAGGGCACTGGCTGCACATTAGCCAGTTTCCAAGACTCCGGCACCACTCCGGCTTTTAGAGAGAGGCGAAACAAGCGCGTAAAGATAGAAGACAACTCTGGAGCACAGTTCTTCAGGACTCTTGCGAGTATTCCGTCAGGACCGCTGGCTTTGTTCACATCTAGACTGCACAGGGCCTTACGGACCTCTCTTATGTGGATTGAGATTTCCGGCATTGCGGAGCCACAGTGCGGTATGTTGGGCGGAATGTTAGAGGCCATATCTAGACGCGAATTTTCGGCAAAGATGGAGGCAAACAGATGAGAGGCCTTCTCTTGCGCGGTATGAGCCAGCGTTCCATCAGACTTCAGCATAGGAGGCAGCGTAGGACGGCAGAAGTTCGAGTCGTCTCGACCGATTTAGACAGGGACCAAAACTTCTTGCTACCCGAAGGGTAGGACGCCAGTTTGGCCCCAATTCGTCCAACATGGTCGAAACGTGACGTGACGTGAGTCAACTGGCTCGCTCCTTTTGGTCTAGTGTTACTAGTTACACTGAGCAATTATGTAATGTTGCTTCAAGGCGTCGCTGAGGCATGAGATTACTAACTTCTGATAGCATGTCTATATAGTATCTTAAATCTCTGTGGTTTCTCTCGTACACATTGTAGACATGTAATTAATTGATCATGTATCTCGGACGGGGATCACGTACGATCTTAGTTACGGATTCGTGTTATTTGAAGACTCAATCCGTGTACAAACGCCATTGATTTATAATGGTTTACCAAAGCATTTTATCGAAAAGAAAATATTTTTTTCTTAAATGTCATGTTTTTAATAGGATCTTTTTTCTTCAAAAATGTTGAATCGGAGAGTTCTAAAACGATGGGCGATAACTTAACATAAATTAAACAAATCGGCCTAATTCCTACCACAAACTCGTTCCCCTAAATGGCCTACTAATCAAAAACAACCCTCTCTTTACCCGTTTAACCACAAAATAGGTTCCTCATCCCTAATAGAACAAGAAACTCAATAACAAAGTACATAACAAGTCGGTTCGCGCCGATATCTCTTAGTTATGCGAAACGGTACGTCGAATAATGGAGTTTATTCCAATTTATTCGAATTATTCCAGTTACCGGATGTAATTGGCCGGATGTGGAGTTGCAGAGCAGATCGGTTTTAATAAAGAGAGTTGCTAATGCGTGTTCACTCGCTGTAAATAATTTAAATTGAAATCGATGATAGAAATGATTAGATTGTTTGAAAGTTACACAATATGCTTGCAGGAGACAGTTATAAGGAGGGGTTTATAATTAATGTGTATTGATGATTGATGATAATTGAGCACCACACGCAGCCAGGAGCAAGCCTGACCCGGACAAGCCGGATACACCAGGGGGTACGATTTTGTAAGGAAATACATTTCGGCTCGAGTGAAACCTGACTGGAAGATTGGTGAAGGAGACCGACTTATCACGGGGTCCTTGTTGTGTTTAGGGTTTCGCCAATGCCATTGTTTTAAAAACAACACTGATTTTAGACGCACACTATTTTAATGAGAATTAAAAATGATTGTTAAGTACCTAATAATAAAAACAAACAATAATAAAACTACACTAAAGATAATTTGATTTGATTCAGGCGTGATCCATATCACAATTAGAGGTGTGGCCGAGGCGCCCGCTAGACTCGGAATGCCCACAGCACTCGGTGCTGCCCCCCTCCTCAACTCGCCTGATTCACTGAATGGTACGATGATGTCACAGAGCGTTACGTTTCGTTTTACGTCGCAATAATCTGCTCACGCCAAACACGGCCATTCTGCTAAAAGGTCGTCACTGACCTTATAACACTGCAATAAGAGAAAAAATACCACAGTATCGAAACATCACGCAATAATTACAAAGAACAGGTCAATCACCTAGTAGGTCTTTGCTTACAACTTAAAACGCATAATTAAGAGTAAGGAGGCCCCTGTCCTCAACAAATTTTGTCAGTCTCGTTGTTTGGAGGCCCCTGTAATCAACAAATTTTGTCAGTCTCGTTGTTTGGAGGTCCCTGTCCTCAACAAATTTTGTCAGTCTCATAACACATTATTAAGAGCAAGGAGGCCCCTGTCCTCAACAAATTTTGTCAGTCTCATTGTTGGGAGGCCCTTGTCCTCAACAAACTCAAATAAATCAATGCCAACACGGGTATAAAATGTAAGTGGTGTAACGTGCCTTTTTTGTAGTCTGGCCCATGTCTTGGTTTTGTTCTGGATTACACCTTCCGACATCAAAGACACATCTTCCGCCGACACGGTATCCCGGTTGATGCATTTTCCAGGTTTTGGTGCTAAGCGTAGCTCGTAGCGTAGTAGATGGTATTGACGTTGTATTTCATCTTCATTCGTCAGATTGGTGTCCAGATTCACTAAAGTGTCCTTACTCGAACCTCCTGGTATGTCGTCGTGTGATGGTTACCCTGCAAACAAAATAGTCCACGACAGAATTTTGTTTCTCTCGGTCACTCCTGACCAAACTCTAGATTCCTCGGGTCAGTGAAAGTAAAGAACTCTACTGTTTTATTTAAACCAAATCCTACTCTAATAAAATCAAACATCATATCATCACACCGGTAATCCCCAAAGGGTTAAACTGATGTGTAGCTAATAGCACACTCCGTCAGCCATGCCGAAGTCCTATGTGATAGGGGGCGAGCCTATTGTCAACAACCGGCGCAAATCCAGACTCCGCGGCGGCTACTAAGAAATTCTTGATGGAAAAACCCAATAACACTTTGCCCGACCTGGGAATCGAACCCAGGACCTCATGCTCAACTGTTACTCTTACGACCACTAGACCAAAGAGGCAGTTGTCTAAATCAAACACGGTTAAATTGGGAATACTCGAAAATAGGTGAACCCTTGGGCCATGTACCATTGTCGTTCGAATCAACCTTTAGTACTCTACTACAATAAAAACTGCCAAGCTTACAGAAACCCTCTAGTAAAACCTCTAACGCCACGGCTCTCCAGCCGCCCAGCAATCGCATAGCTCTCACATCCATCAAATGGATCTGCCATGTTACGCTACTAGTACGGTCAAACACACTACTAAAACCGAAAGGGTACAAGTACAAAAATAGTGGTACACAACGTATGCAACGCACACACTACGCATGTAACGCACACACTACGCAAGCTACGCATGGACTACGTATGCATCTCATACACTACGCATCCACTACGTATGCACTACGTTTACACTACTTATGCACTACGTATGCGCACCATTATAGCTTCCCGCCCTACAGGTGACACACGGACCTACAGGTGCCATATAGGCTCAGGTTGCCACACAGGCTGCTACCACATTATGCTTGCTCATCATCATCAAAATCCTTATCAACATCGACTGGTACGTGACCCACTGGCACCTTTCTTAGCCTACCCTGTGCATATTCGTAGGCACCCTTATAATTCAAAGCTTTCAGTTTTTAACGATCTTCGTTACAAAATGTTTGGAAGCACTACCTTCGGGTATTTTCTTAAATGGTTCGTAAGCATATTTATACTGGCGATTACAATTTAATGATTGCAAAGTGTATCTGTCGTTCCAATCTCTACATTGGACTCTACATGAGACTCTACATTAGACTCTACATTAGACTCTACATTAGACTCTACATTAGACTCTACATTAGACTCTACATTAGACTCTACATTAGACTCTACATTAGACTCTACATTAGACTCTACATTTGACTCTACATTTGACTTTACATTTGACTCTACATTTGACTCTACCTCTACCTATAGAGTCTAATATAGTCAAATGAAGAGTCAACTACATTTGACTATATTAGACTCTATAGGTTAAGGTTTTCAGTCACCAGATTTGATAATGAATTGATAGGGCCACGTAGGTACTTATAACATTATTGAAATAATAACTGAAAATTATAACGATAGAATGGAATCACTCGGAATCACTCTATACAACAACTAAATTAAATGGCCAGTCCATCGGCACGTGCGTAAAACTGAACCCATCGTCAGAAGCTAACCATCTCAGCCGCGTAAGTGCTACTACTCCTCGCAAAGAGTATACTGCACCGAAAAAGTAGTCAACGTGCACCTCTTTCATGCTCCGCTTCTGATGCGGCCACAACAATACCCAGTCCATCGGGTATGCCTTCAGTCCACCGAAAGCATTGTACTTGTAAACAGTGAATCCATTAAAATCAAAACAATTATAATCATCATAGTAACGTACACAACTAACTTGAAATAGTGGCATTATCATCATCGTCACATACAATATCTAATTCAAAGGGAACCTGTTGTTCAGGGATTTCTCTGATCCTATCATGTGGGTATTTGTATGTTCTATTAGACGTAAGTGACTTTAGCACATACCTATCTCCGTCTAACACCTCTATAACTTTAAATTGTCCTTTGAACTTTGGATCCAGTTTCAATTGATTTCTCTTCTCATTTTCTATTTAAAACATAATCACCTACTACTACACATCTCTGAATCTTAGCCTTTGTACTGTCAAACCGATTTTTGGTTTAATTGGAACTTTCAACTATATTCCGCGATCCCTGCTCTCTCATTGCAAAAGGTCTGATCAACATTGGAAAAGGTCCGATAAAAAGTTACAACACAGGAATTCTAACAATTCTGTTACTCTTTACCATAATTCTTAGGCGATGCAAACTCAACTCATGAAACTTTCTTTGTAATCTGTGCACCAACACAGACAGAAATCGCACCAACGATTCCTTACAGACCCATCGCCACATGTTACTCACGAGGTGCGGTCTAACTGATAACAGACCCATCGCCATCATGTTACTCATGAGGTGCGGTCTAACAGTTTTGAGTATGAGTGTACAAGCCATTCTCAATCAGATTTGGTCTCACTACCACTATCATCAACTATAACATCTAATTCTCGAGGAACTTGGTGATCGGGGATCTTTCTCGCACAGGCTAAAATCTTCGAATTACCATTTACTGAACCTTGAACTACACCAGTTATAGTAACGACGCATAAATATGCTCACCCTTAAGTCTAGCGAAACAGAATTTGCACTCTGCTCCAGAATCATAACAAAATGAAAACGACTCACCAAATTACTTTGTTAAATCCGGCTCGACGATGCAAAGGTCGACTCGCTTTTCCACCAGTACAGCAGCACTGGACCAGTGCTGGCCTGCTGTGCAGCGACTGGTGATGTGGCCCGGTGTGCCACACTTGAAGCACACCAATGAGCCTCTGCTGGCTTATTGTCGCGACGCCCGTATCAGGCAACACAAGCAACGGTTTCTCCACAGCGGTCGTCTTCGTCCGAAAATCTGCTTGTTTGTGTCCTTGTTGGCCGCATGCACGACACTTGATTGGTAGTTACGATGAAAACTTCTAACGTATCTCGTTTCTCTTCGTCAGTGTGCATATTTTTCTTTTGTTTGTCACTAAACGACGTACGACGTACACGAATTTGGCACTGAACAATTCTTTAAACTGGTCCACAACACTATCTTGCTATTCACTGGCTACGTTTTAACAATTTGTAAACGATACAAAGTCTTTGTTTTGCATTTCAAATAGTAACCGTCACTGATTGTCATTAACACTAAAAACGGTGCGTATCCCGTTTTTTCACATGGTAAATAACACTTGTTTAATGTCTGTTTTATTTCGGCGCTGTTGCAAACACCATGATCACGGATAATCTAAAGTTATTGCGAGTGGGTTTGTAAAAGCACACAAGTCAGTCTACTCTCTTTCTTGGTCGTTTTTTGCACTCGGTACCCGACACACGAAACCCATCGCAAACTTTTTTTTTTGTCACTTTTTCGGTTTTTACCCAGTTAACACTGATTATTGACACTGTCCCCGCGTATGATTTCATTAGCATGATTCGATTAATGCTGGATTGTAATATAGATGTCGCATAATCTTGGTCTTCGCGTCGGACCTACAGTCTGATTTATCAACCCTGCCAAAAACTCGTTAATAGTTTGCAGACTTGCTTGCTGCTGTCGTGACAGGCTTTCCAGATAATTGGCTAGAGTGGACAGCGTCTCATTTGAGCTAGAACAATCTGTTCCTCCATCATTAAGGGCATCCGCCCTCAATGATGACACCAAAGATATGCCTTGGTCGATCCCGCTTCTGATTTCGGCTCGAGTGAAGCCTGACGGGAAGATTGGTGAAGAAGACCGACTTCTCATGGGGTCCTTGTTGTGTTGAGGGTTTCGCCAATGCCATTGTTTTAAAAACAACACTGATTTTAGATGCACACTATTTTAATGAAAATGAAAAATAATTGTTTAGTACCTAATAATAAAAACAAACGATAATAAAACTACACTAAAGATAATTTGATTTGATTCAGGCGTGATCCGTGTCACAATTAGAGGTGTGGCCGAGGCGCCCGCTCGACTCGGAATGCCCACAGCACTCGGTGCTGCCCCCACAACTCGCCTGATTCACTGAGTGGTACGATGATGTCACAGAGCGTTACGTTTCGTTTTACGTCGCAATAATCTGATCACGCCGACATAGACGTGTTGTTGTGTGGCATGTTCTGGGATGGGAGAGGAAGCCCGACCAACCACAGCCAGTCGGGCACAATCCGCCGACTATGCAGCCTAGAGCCAATATAAGAATAAAATAAAAATCTAATCTCTTCTTCTATAGTTGGAGAATCATGTTCGTTTCTGGTGGTTGGGATTCCATTCGTTTTTGACGCGTCTTATTTAAAAATATTATGTTCGCGTATATGTTTCATCGTCAGTAGTATTTGTTTCACTGTCAGTTTTGCTAAGGTGATATATTTCCTGGGTGGCTGGTTTGAATTTTTCACTACGAGTATCTGCTGCTAACTGAAGCATTAATATCGAATCGTTTATAATGAATGTGTATTTAAATTATGCAATGGATGATATGGCTAGAAAGGAGATGCCTGTTGAGCTATGTCGACGACGAAGATACATACTGCGCCGACCCAAATAAATTGTGTTATTTGATGATAATGATGATGATACAAATACGTATTTTCTTAACCAACTGACAAAACCAGTATATGATTGACTGTGATGACAGTTTTATGTAATTAATGATACTGTAGTAAAAATTTTCAGGTCAGTATCTTTCCTTCGAGACTATTTGAGAGTCACCTAATGTTAAGCAGCCGACTACGGACAGAGTAACATTAAAATAGTTTTGGGCTACCGGAAAGCTTATTATTATCTCGTTTAAAGCCTAAGATTAACAAAACATTTAAAAACGAATAGGCACTTGTCCACACCCTAAGCTACCAAATTATGTTTGGTAGATGACTACCTGACGGCCTGGCCTTCGTGCATACATAAACTTTAACGCATTCATTGCAAAAATTCAAAATGCATTATTGTCTGTTCATTGAGCATGAAGTGATACTTACGAATGCATATTCCGCTTCATTCATTAACAGTAATTATTGAATGTATTAATCAGTTACTCGCTCAATAGAACTGATCAGTAATCACTTCCATTGAGTTTGGCCTGCATTCAGTTTCACATTTATCTAGATTCTGGAATATTCTAGATTATTCGCGCTTGTTTAACTTTTACTGAAAGAGGTGTAATTAACAATTGCTTTTGAAAGTTTTAAAAGAAAACATATAAATGTTTTATACGGTCATTTTGCTGAGTATTCAATTAGTTAACGTAGAAACGTGGAATATGGAAACTAGGTACTAATCAAGGTGTCAGTTTACGTTAAACTGGTACCTATTACTGTTTTTGCTTTTTTTGGGGCACAGAGCAGTTCCGTATGCTGCCATTCTGTTGAGATAGACCCACTTTACAAAGTTGAAGAAGGCCACCGACAATGCAGTGGAAGTACCGAAGTTGAGTCTACAAAATTCGTCGTACCAGGTAAACGCAGAAGATGAAAACATATTTAGGACAGTATAATTAAAAGCCAGACTCATACCACACTTTGACTTTGTTTGTGAGTTACGGACCTACGACGCCTGGGGGTCCCACGGGTATCGCAGGTGTCTGCAGGCCGCGGTGATCACTTACCATCATGGCTATGTTTTCGCCCAACCTTATAAAAAACCATTAAAGATCTATAACTATCGTAAAAAGTTATAATTCCTCTTTGAAACCAATAAAACCAGAAGAGAAATCGAATATATCTCAAACTTAAATTGCATAATCAAATTCTCAACACGAATGGCTCGCACACATTGCTACGGCGTAGCGGCGCAGCGTCGTAGCGGCTGCGTAGCTAACAAGTACCATTTGTAGCACGTATTTGCAATATCCGTAGCACTGGTAGCAGTTGGCGCTACGATGCAACTTTAATATTTGCTTCAATTGTGTTTCAATTTCACAATTTGTATCGTGTTTTATATTACTTATTGCACTAGTTGTCGCGTGCGGTTTCACGTGAAAATGTTTTTATATTCAAAGAGAAAAAATATTACTGAATACGAAAATACTTTCTGGAAAATGTGTAAAAACAACTGATACTTTATGAAAGGATTGGATATCGGTGGTTCGCGAAAAATGATTATGCTGTATTTAAAATAATGAATGAATCTCCCATTTAAATAAAAACCACAGAGTAAACATCAAAAGTAACAATCCAATTATAATTGTAGATATTTTGCTAATTCGTCAATTCTGTTACTTAACATTCGTAATGGTCCAAAATATTAGCGATCGCCTTGCCTCTTCTGTCTTATGATTAGTATTCCCGGCTGTTCTCG
This sequence comes from Xestia sexstrigata, assembly GCA_941918905.2. Lineage (NCBI taxonomy): Eukaryota > Metazoa > Arthropoda > Insecta > Lepidoptera > Noctuidae > Xestia > Xestia sexstrigata. The sequence continues at coordinate 1,079,964 of OW799204.2, forward strand.
ATAAGGGCAGACAAGATGATCAACTAAATCGATTGCGATGATCTAATAATCTGGCTCCAGTAGAACCTATTTATTCAGGATGTCAAAGAAATAAGCATTTTATAGAATTGCGTGTTTTAGTCAAAATTATTATTTGAAAAATAGCTTGTGTATACACTGACTTTAATGTTAATATGACTTTTAATGTGACTATAATGTTAATATCTTAGAGAATAATGTAATTAGCAGTAGATTCATAAGTCTCTTTAATTCATTTAATTTGTCAAATGTGTTTTCAGAACCAACTCGAATTACTACAAATACTGCTACATGTATTGATAATGTTTTTTGTTTGCTGCGAATACTTAGATAAATCCATCGTCAATTACCTGCCTTCAGATCATAGTAGTCAGACCGTTGCTTTCGCGTAAAATATACAATTACAAAGAATTCAGATACAAACTAGACAAATAACACCCAGCAATCTAGACAAATTTAATAATAATTTTATTAGCAAGTTAAGTATACCGGGTCATAAACCCATGCGGACGAAGTCGCGGGTAACAGCTAGTAGTATTATAATACAATACATGGTTACTTTTTTGTCTGTTTATGTTATAGCTTAAACAATATAAATGTATTCTATGAAGAATTATTTTCGGTAGTGCACACCGAATTCAATAATACTTTAAAAAAGAAATCTAAAACTATTGGCCCAAAGTTTATTTTCAGTGACTGGGCAACACAGGGTATTAGGAAAAGTAGGGAACGATTGTTTGAGCTGTATGGCCTTAAGCCTTACATCAACACAGAATCTCTTAATAAATATATGTTGCTACTTACTCGAAAAAATTTAAAACACTTGCAAGGTAGCCAAATCCTTATTCATTAGCAACAAGATTAAATCAGCCGACAACAAAATAAAGAGGGTTTGGAAAACTATCAACAGTGAAACAAATAGAAATAAAAAACAAAGTACGGTAATGACTTCACACTAGAGACATCACGTGGGCTTGTGAGCTCCAACAATGAAGTTGTTCAAGAATTTGTAAATTTATTTACCAGTATCCCACTTAAAACTACAGAAACCTTAAATTCCACTCCCTTGCTCTCTATTGATTTATTGAAAGCGAACATTTCAGCCTGTCCAAATGAATTTAAATTTCAGCATATAAACAGTTATAAAAGATTTTAGACAAATCAAGATAAAATTAACGGAAGATCTATGGGGTCAGTCTATCAAAGCTTGTACCTCAATTATTGAGACTGTAGCACTGTATTAAGCCTCAATTATTAATTTGTACGTGGATCAAGGGGTCTTCCCGAATCTAATGAAATTCAGTAAGGTAATGGTGTCGATTCTGTTGTGCACAAACTAAACTTAATTTAGGCTATTGCTATCTTTTCTCTCTAATAAAACGAGAAAGAGACTGACGTAATTTAGAGCTGTCAAATTTAGTAGGAACTAATGTTTCCATACAAGTGAAAAACGACAAGTGAAACGTAAAAACATGTCGACTAAAAACACGGTGAAGCGCAAGGCATAAACTAGTTTGACATCACTTACTTAGTTCATAGCTATAGCCGTCCTTTTCTCGCACTGCCTTTTAGTAATAGATAGCAATAGCCTAAATTAAGTTCAGTTTGTGCACAACAGAATCGACACCAATACCGCTTTTTAAATCCGGGGAGAGTAAGGACACCAATAACTATAGGCCCGTATGCGTGTTGCCGGTTTTCAGCAAGGTATTTGAAAAGATAATGCTCAATCAAATGCTAAACCATTCTAACACCAATAAAATATTACACGAGCAACAGTATGGTTTCACCAAAGGACGTTGTGCAACTGACGCCGGTGTTACTTTATTAAAACACATATTGACTGCGTGAGAAGACGCACAAGATGCCATAGGAATGTTCTGTGACCTTTCGAAGGCATTTGATTGAGTAAACCACGAAACCCTGATCTTGAAACTTGAGCATTACGGTTTAGGTAAACTTGCGCTCAACTTAGTAAAATCGTATTTGAATGATAGACAGCAGCAGGTACAAATAAATGGTGTCAACTCAATGGTTTTAAAAGTAAAAATGGGTGTACCACAAGGTTCGATATTGGGTTCCTTCCTCTTTTTAGTGTATATTAATGACCTACCCCATTTATTTAACAACCATCCGCATATGGTGTTGTTTGCTGACGATACTTCTTTAATATTTAGGATAAACAGACGTGCCACTAATCTTGACGACGTAAATAACGCCCTACTGCAGGTCCACAATTGGGAAAAAAACTAGTGCATTAGATTTGCTCTACCAAATGTCAAAAGTAGAGATTGTGACATAATATTGAATCAAGAGAAACTAGAATTTGTCGATAAAACGGTTTTCTTGGGAATCACGCTCGAATCAAGGTTACAATGAGGTCCTCATTTAACATCTCTTGCAGGATGGCTGAGTTCAGCAGCATATTCGTAGATAAAACGGTTTTCCTGGGGATTACGCTTGATTCAAGGCTACAATGGGGTTCTCATTTGACTTCTCTTGCGGGGCGGCTAAGTTCAGCAGCCTATGCCATTAGAAAAATCCGTCAGTATACTGATGTAGATACCGCTATACTGGTTTATTTTAGTTACTTTCATAGTATAATGTCTTATGGCATTTTACTGTGGGGACGGGCTGCAGATATTGAGTCTATATATATTCTGCAGAAAAGAGCCATCAGGGCCATATATAATCTTCGTAAGCGCGATTCTCTAAGGGAACTGTTTAAGGATATTGGCATCATGACCGTACATTGTCAATACATCTACGAAAACATAATGTACGTCAGAAAAAATCTGCACCTTTTTGGTAAAAGGGGTGACAGACATAATTACAGTACTAGAAATAGGGACCAACTAGTTCAGCCAGGTTTCCGACTCGCTAAAGTAGACTCATCTTTCATGGGGTACTGTTTGAGATGCTATAATAAAATTCCACAAAGTATTCTTGAACTGAATGAGACGAAATTTAAAACATGCATTAAACGCACACTATGTAAGCAAGCATATTACAAGTTGAGCGATTATATCGCTGATAAAAATGCTTGGCTCAATGCTGGTCCTGCTCCACAAGGACAGGGGCGCATAAATTGATAGCATTAAAATGTATTGTTGGAGCTGCTGAAGATTGTACAACTATCTTTGCATTGTATAGATTCAATCTCCTTAGTATTATATAAATGCATAGCCCATATTGTGTGAGTACTATGTACTAGAAAGCTATCATTCACTGGAAACCTACGTCTTTTCTTGACTTGAATGTGCCCTGGCGGTTAAGAGTATGTCATGCTCACTCAAATGTCTCGCTGATGGTGGCGCATGTGTCGGATCATTTAGTTCCCTTCAAAATGGTTGAGTTGAATGGTGCTGATCCATGCGTCATGTCCGTGAACGGGCGCTGTCAGTTGTGACTGGACATCTCTTAGTTGCCATGGCTTATTTGAATGAATTATTTTGAATTGTATTTTTTTTTGTTTGTGTGTTTTTGCTGTGGACACTTTTAACGTGCACATCTTGCTACATTGTTCTCACATAATATACCATCTCAACATGAATGATGTAACCAAGATTTTGTAACAATATTCTGATTTAAAAGAGTGTCCATGGAGTTTCTTGCCCGTTCTTCTCCATAGAGATCTACGCTAGGGAATGGGCAACTACAGTACTTTCACAGTTTTTATGTCTTGTGACTGGGACTGTAGCTACATTTAATTTTCATCTTTGTTTCGACAATTCAAAAGTGCCTGTAACTGGCTTACTTGAAATAAATGCTTTGATTTTGATTTTGATTGATTTTGATTTTGATATGCTGTTAGAAAAATCCGTCAATTTTCTGAAATTGATACCGCGAGGCTAGTCTATTTTAGTTATTTTCATAGTATTATGTCATACGGTATTTTACCATGGGGACGGGCTGCAGACATCGAGTCATATTTATTCTGCAGAAAGGAGCCATCAGAGCCATTTATGAATTATGTAGACGCGATTCTCTAAGAGAACTATTTAAGGAAATTAATATCATGACAGTACCTTGTCAATACATCTATGAAAACATCATGTACGTTAGGAAAAATCGGCATTTATTCAGTAAAAGAGGTGACAGTCACCACTATAACACTAGAAATAGAGACCAACTAGTTCAGCCAGGTTTCAGGCTTGTTAAAGTAGATTCATCTTTCATGGGGGACTGTTTGAAATGTTACAATAAAATACCTCCTCACATTCTTCAACAGATTGAGACGAGATTTAAATCTTGTTTAAAACGCACACTATGTAGGCAAGCATATTATAAGTTGGGGGATTACATTGATGATAAAAATGCTTGGCTAAATGCTGGTCCTGCTCCACAACCATAGGGGCAAACTAGTTGATTGTACTGGTCGGGTATTATTTGAGTCTATCGACACACAAAGAAGAAGAAGAAGAATTAATTCCCATGTTAATGTATTGGGAAAGCTGCAGAAGATTGTAAAAATATACTAGCATTGTATAGATTCCAGTTCCTATTATTATATAATTGCATAGCACATGTGTGAGTACTTTGTACTGTTCAGCCACCATTTACATTTTGTTATTTTTCATTGACTCGAATATGCCTTGCAGGCTGAGAGAATGTCATGCTCACTCAAATGTCTCGCTGATGGTGGCGGGTGTGTCGGGTCATTTAGTTCCCTTCAATATGGTTTAGTTGAATGGCGCCGGTACATTCGTCATGTTCGTGAACGGGCGTTGTCAGTTGGGACTGGTCATCTCTTAGCTGCCACGGTTCTTTTTAATTACCATATTTTTAAATTGTTGATCTAATCTTGTACTCTGGACGCTCTTAATGTGCACGTCTTTCTACATAGTTCTCACATAAATGTATAATCTTAAAATTAATGATGTAACCAAGATTTTGTAACAATATTTTGATTTAAAAGAATGTCCATGGAGTTTCTTGCCCGTTCTTCTCCATAGAGATCTACGCTAGGGAATGGCCAACTACAGTACTTTCTCAAGTTATTATGCTTTGTGACTGGGACTATACCTTTGTTTTTTTTTGTATTTATGACATTCAAAAGTGCTGTAATGGTCTAATTGAAATAAATACTTTGAGTTTTGAGTTTTTGTAGATATTTTTGAGAATCGAAAAAATTTTTTTGTGCAATTGTTATTAAACTTTTCATTCATCATTCCTCTCAATTATCAGAATAGCAGATATAGCAAATTCAATTTGCTATATGAATTGAGAGCAAGTAAAAGGTTCCATATTCTCCGCACAAACACCTTCAATAAAACAAACTTCTATAAAAACTTCTAGGACATGTCGACATCATGTCACAACACAAAACACTTTTCCAAACTCTGCGCGAAATATCAGCCAAAACATAGCTAGGCAATAAATTCATAACATTACAACTTATTTTATACCCCGCGTCAACCCGCCTGCAGGCATGAACTAGGTACGTGTCCTATCGCAAACGAGGAAGCGAGTAGCTATCGATTACTTTCTCGCTTAAGAAACATTGATTGTACGTCCCATGTCAGTAAAAGTGATAAATACTAATAATAAAACTTACTGTACTACAATTCAAATATCTAGATCTGGCTTGCGAGGTTGTCGACATATGGGACGCGAGTACAGCAGGTCATTGTGACAACATCTTAGAAGCCTCGAACAACATCTTAGAAGGCTCTCGCTTGGCAGCTGGATCAAGAGCTTGATTTAGAAAGTAGTACTTCTGGACACGGCACGTATTGTTAGGAGGTTCCTCTCGCAAGAGCCCTGACCACCGGCAGCTCAGACCCTGTTCCTAGCGCTGATGGGCTACTATTTCATATTTTTAATGTTATTTTCATAGTGTTTTTATTGGAATATTTGAAAATGTAAATAATAATTATGTAAGAAAATGAATAAACGAATAATGTCTTTATTTTTACTATCATACCTTACTACTATTGTACATTATGGTAGGCCACTTACATATAAAAAGTACTGAAGATATCCAAAGTAGGCATGGTACGATTAGAATAACTTATTAAGTTTTTTTTTGCAATATGCGATTGTTGGCATCGTGCGATCTAATTACATGGTTATTCCAAAACGTTGGCATCGTGCTACCGGTTACTTGAAATAACAAAAAAGTTGTCATAGTGCGAACGTAGGCATCATGCTACGATATCCTCGTGGGACAATGACCGAACTCCACACGGGCGAAGCGAACAAACGCGGAGATAACTGTTCATACCACCGCACCGCTGCACCGGTCACTCATTTCGTTCGCTTCTCGCTAATCGCCGGCAGTGAGACACGTGCCTAAGAAAGAAAAAGTAGAATTGTTTCACGTTACGCGTAAAAGTAAGAATTTGAGAAATTTGCACTTCTCTGCGTATCGGCGGCGCTTTGAGTTTTAGTAAAACATTACATCCTGTGTGCGTATTATGTTTCTTTCTAACTTAAGGCGCGCTGCACATGAGCGAAGTTGTTTATACACACATCAAAAGTATCTAGGGATCAACATATATTTTTGCAATAACTTTTCTCCTGATTGATATTAATTAAAATTTTCTTTAAGGATTCATCAAATAAAGTGTTTTCGTTTGTCACAGTAACGATAAACCAAGTCACGTTTGCATTAATAAAGAAATTTGCCATTTTCCTAATAAAGGGATTTTTGACATTTGAACCACTAACATTAAAGTTCGAAAAAAAGACTGAAATAACAGTTTTCTTTAAAATTTTATTGGGTAACTTAAACAATTAATAATCCGTGTTTCTACCGCGAACACTAACAACACAAGAACATCGGTTTGGCATACTCAAAATGAGTTCATCCAAATCACGCTGTGGAATGGCCGCCCATGTTCGTTGCAACAACAAAAAAAGGCTTGCGACTGGATACCCTCCATATTCGGCAGAGCTCTTCTCTGTAGCATATCCCATGCATGCTCAATCGGGTTCAAGTCTGGCGACTGAGCAGGCCAGGGCAGGACATTGATGTTAGCTGCGGCGAGAGTCTGTCTTACAACTCTTGCGGTGTGCGGTCGTGCATTATCATGCATTAACTGAAATAAGGGACCGATTTGCACTTGTAGAGGAACGATGACGTCTGATACAATCGTCTCAGCATAAATTTGAGCGTTGAGGTTGCCTCTGATCCAAATCAACTCAGTTCTTCCGCCGATCCAAATACCCGCCCATACCATGATGGTTCCACCACTATAAGGATGGACTTCCTGGCAGGATTTTAATCGCTGTTGGCGTCCAGGGGTTCTCCAGTGTCGTATACGTCTTGTATCCGGTCTCATACCAAAACGAGACTCATCAGAAAAGCACACGAAACGCCATTGTTCTTCTGCCCAATTTCTGTGTTCAAGAGCCCATTGATATCGAATCCTACGATTGTGCATTGCTATAGGTGGTACCCGTAGCGGTCTTCGGGAATGAAGGTTCACTTCATGCAAGCGGTTTCTGACTGTTTGGTCGCTAATTAAGTTCCCTGAAGAGTGATGAAGCCTCACGGCTAACATCATGGCGGTTATTGTTGGAGCTCTTCGAGTTAAGATTTGAATGTATCGGTCTTGTCTCCGTGTGGTGCAGCGATACCGTCCTCCATGGCGCTCAGCCACGGTACCAGTGCTTCGGTAACGTGTCCAAAGTCGACTGATAACACTCTGACTTGTATTCAGAGCTAAAGCTACAGTACGTTGCCGGGAACCAGCTTCTATCATTCCCACGGCTCTGAGCATTTCTTCCCTGCTTAAATGACGTCGCCGCTCCATAATAACGTTGGTTTTAATCAGTAGTAGGGAAACAGTAGCACTAATAATGTCTTCAATGCGTTGTATGTATTTATAGGGAAAATATTGACAGCTTATTTTCATCTTTTACTCGAATTTGATTGAGAGTTCCTGATTCAAATTATGAAATGCACCAAAAAGGATCCATATAAATTTATAAAATCATAAATTTATTACAAAGCCACATCTCAATCTCAAGAAATCCGCATAAAAATGCTTGATCCCTAGACATTTTTGATGTGTGTATTTTACTGATCGGATGTTGTGTCTACATAGCTCTATTCTTTAGTATCGCTATCGAGGAGTCTCTTTGATTATTTTTTTCATTAATTCTGGGGTTTATTAATAAACGCAGCTTAAGAACACTACCAAATGTCAAAAAATGTATGTATTTTTTTTATAATTTTCAATTCAATCAGACGTTACCATTAGTTACTGTTAACTTCAATTGTTTTTTATGGATAAACTCCAAGGTACCCAGTTGCAAGAACCTTGGTACTGTAACCAGCAAAGATATTTGTTAAGCTTAATAACAAGTGCGTAAGACACATTTTGTCGTGTCTATTCATAATCGTAAATGAATATAGTCCCACATAGCATCAACAAACCCTACCGCCTTGCTGGAAACGAAATAAAAGTGTCCATAGCTTGCAGCCAGCCTTAATCCCGCCAGTCGGCGCACCCACGAGGGGCACATAAAGGAAATTTACATGTTATGCGTAAATTTCTCGTGAAAAACTCGTCAACACCTAACGTACACCGCGGGGTCGCATGTAAATAGACATGTATGTACACTTACGAACAGCAAAGTTTTTACACTTCGAAAAAATCGAACGCGAGTTAAACTTTATGACACTCTTGACCAGACCATAGCCCACTTCTGGAGCATTGTGTCCCTGTCTCCTTCGAGTTATGGGGCTTAAAAATGTAATTTGATAAGACGTAATATAGTTAGTTAGTGGAAATGATGCACGTTTTATAATACGAGTATTGGAAGTTCCAAAATACTTTGTTTAAAATTACAATAAAAACATAAACTAACAGTCAATACACTTAAAGAAAATCACTTTCAAAAGATGCTACGTGTATACATATTAATGCTCATGACTGTACATATACACGTGACAGATTCTCTATATTATCCGCACGCATCAACGACGTGGCTTATCCCACGAAGTATAATAAACTGAATTTATTATCTTGTTGTGTACACGGAGCTAAATATGTTCATGCCAAGTCCTTAGGGAAACACGGCTATGATGGAGACAATACCACTTTATGTCAACTTACAAACCACGAGGAGGAACTTATCTATGACGTAGAGTAATAAGTGATAAACTACCACATTCAAGGAGGGAAATTTACCAAGCTAGAATGTGACTTTAAGGGGAATTCTTCTTCTACAATCTTTATTTTTCCATATTATTCTATTACAAGTACACGCCATTTTTAACCTGTCTTTGGCGTATTTTTATTAAGAGAGTTTTTCAGAGAGTGCACATGGTTTGCGAATATAACACTTGTTTCGGTGAAACCAAGTCAAAGGTCCATGGGTGGCATAAAAACTCTGACATCAGGTTAGGTACTAACCACACGATAAAAAAGAAGAATAAAGAAAGGACTTAAAAAACTACCAATAGTTAGAATGCAGGTACAGAATCATTAAACAGTCTCTCGTAGTTACATGGAGTTTAGGTAAATTATAACTGGCAGAACGAGGGCCAATCACACCACTATGTCCACCTCCTTGGAGGATACAATAAACTGATGATGTGACATTACAAAGTTGCCGTACTCAAAAACCCTGAGTTATAAAGCACGGCAACACTAAACAAGATATAACCCCATGTCTGGCGCTGTCACAACTAGTTTGTAGTAAAAGTTGTGGGGTCCAGCGAGATGTGTCCCGAGAAGCTGGAAAGTGCCTGGTAGCTGTGACTGCAGGCCAGCGATGCTGACACGATGGCGGCGTGATTGATATCGGTTTCACAGAGTTAGGTAAGTTGTTTCTATTCATTTTGAAGAAACTTTTTTACGTGTTTTGTGTTTCTAAACCTCTTTTTGTATTATCCGAAAACTGAAAGTTTGCAAATTGATTCGGAATGTTTTCACGTCCAATAAATGTAACTTAAAGTTTCTGATAAAGACATGTTTTGGATTAATAAGAATTACGTTAGTTTATTTTTATTTTGTAACATGAATTACCTATAGAAACTAGCATGGGTTAGTTATATAGAATGGCAGTTTAAAAGAACTTGTTTTTCTTTTAGCTCATATCCGAGTTAATCTTTAACTACACAATCGACGGTAAAACTGTTGCTAACCACTGTGGTCTGAACCAGTATGTTTAAGTACCTTAATTGCAATCTGCAAGTAGGTAAATGGGTGTCTATTGGGAGCAAAGTGCTGTAATTATCAACATTATAATAATGTTAACGCTTCACAGCTCCTGTTCCCAGGTGACCGCACAGGGATCCTCTAAGAAGATACATCACAATCAACGCAAACAGCTGAAACTTCGTTAACACCACAACGCTTTTGTTTCGTTAACATTTTTAACACAAAAAGTACATTTGGAGCAAAAAAGGTGTGTGTCACTAAAACGCAATTCTAGTTCAACTTCAGACATAAAATAAAATTTGTCAGAAGTTTAACTCCAATCCACATTGAAGGAAACCAACATTAAGTTATGTACTAAGAGAGCGGGCAGAAATTGAGAAATATCGTAATTCATTTCATTCTCTTCATTCTGGAGTGGAGCCACACCAGAATGAAGAGAATGAATTGAATTACCAACAATGAACTTTCTCCAAACCGTGGCTACTTTAGTGGTGCAAGCCTCCCTTTGTCAAGTAACTGAGATAACCAATTCCGGTTTAGTTATTGCAGCAATTTCCCGTTTTATACCTGCTTAGGTAAGCAGTGAATACTCTCCGTCAAATACTCTTTTGTAGTTCTTCTGCTTAGTATATATCTTTCACATATTCACAGGGACTTGCAAATGCGCATTTTAAAGGCCGGCGAACATTAGAGTGACTCATTACAATTTTATTAGTCGACTAACACCAGTACAGTGTGTCACGGACATAAAACTCGGCGTAATGTAGTCGTTACTCGGGATTACTTATTATGAGAATTACTGCGACGTGACGAGTGGGATTTCTGTAATTTGGTTTTGAAATTGCAGGTGTATGAGACATTTGACACTTTGAAGGTTGGCAAGGAATACGCAAAGTTTAGCAGGTGTCTATAGGTGTCAATAACCGACAAGTGTTTATGTTATTTCATGGAATCTTAATTTATTTTAACTTTGTAGAAGTTGTCTGTAAAATGCTTGGAGTAGCAGAAACTACAATAAGTTCTAAAAACTTAAGAGGCAGTACCCTCACGTACTCACAACGCGATCAACAATTTAAGGCAGAACTGTTCGCAAGCACTACTCTCAACGACCTTTAAATAGTCGACCCTCTAATATAGGACAACACTCGTCGACCCCACTGGGATATACAGCCGGAACGTAAACAAGCAATTGTATAAACAGCACACAAACTAATAATCAATTTCGCTAATACGACACATGGTAACAGTTAACTGTTGCCCAATTCCGGTGCACAATGGCGGGAATTCATTTATCAATACCCCCGATACCCCGATAACTAAGTACCGGGGTATTGAAAATTAGTAACAGAAGGATCACTCCACACAATACTAACAACCACTGCAACTGTGTCTCCACAATGTCTACCTAAGCCTTTGTCAAAAGTCGACTCCTGGCAGGTAGTGCTAAACAGCCATGCCAACGTAGGGTAACCTGAAGTCACCTATCAGTTGTGTTGCTAGGGAGTTTGTTGAACAAAGACTACTCAGGTAAAATACTAGTCAGAAGTGGTGAAGGGTAGACGTTTTGAGGGACTGTTTAATGTGATTTTGACGTTCAAAAATTCTGATTCTAGCACCAGTATGCAGCAGCTTTTGGCATATCACAATTATGTACCTATTTTTTTGTAAAACTTAATTCGTGAACAGTGGAAGTTCTTTTGAATAAATTGTGAGGTGGTTCACCGATGGGGTGGCTCCCGTATAAATCACAACAATTCTTGCGATAACTTTTAATTGATTCCCGAACTCGGCTTTTGGCTTTCGGCCGTCGGCCCGCTGTTTGTTTATAATCAGCGGGATTTGTAACAATTCGTTCTGTGCTTTAATAAGATTTGGTTTTGTGATCGGGGTAAAAGAAAAACTGATTGGAGCTGGGGATGAAATAACAAATTTTGGGGGTTGAGTTTACAGGAGAGGTAACAATAATATTGTTGTTGAGTTGGTTCATTACCTGTTATAATAACTGTGAAATGGATTTTTATTTATTGTTTACTGTTAGAGCTCATCACCAGTTCCACGTACCTTCTAGTTCCTACGTTCTTTCTTTTACTTGTTTTATTCCAACATAGTACGACGCTGTACCTAAAACTAGTTTGTAAAACTAGAACGTGTTAGTTCTGAAGTATGTATATTATAGATAGAGTGTGATTAAATTATACCGCAGTCTGTGAGGGCCTCAAAATAAAGTCACGTTATTTTTGTAACCGGTTTGGCGAAAAAGCAATAGATTTCCGCTCAAACTCTTTCATTTAAGACCTCCACTACTACTCAAATTTAGCACAAAAATAAATGTGAAAATAAAATCTAAGACACCAAATTTAACCCTTCAAAAACTACGCACGATTTTCGGGCACATTTCAATGTCACATGGGCACAAAGCAATACATTTGTGGAGATTGATTTCTGCGCCAACCCTCCAACACGTAGCCTCACGCACGGCCGCCGGCCCTGATAGGCAGTAGGCTTTGATACCAGCCTGTAATCATCACGCTTAGATCCACAAAGGCTGGCAGAGGGTTTAGCAAAAACTTGTGTGATGTGAGCACAGGATGTATGATGTGCAGGGAGAGGGTTACATAAGGGGTACAGCCATAGTAATCATACGCATGTATTTTGAACAATTCAACTGTGATGGCTGTGTGCAGAGTGAGTAGAACGAATTTGGTCGTCAAATTACGAAACATTTACCTTTTATTTAAATGTTTTATGAGTAAAGGGGGTGACCACACCTGTCGATGCGAAACTGAATTGAGCCGATCATGTATCAACACATTTGTTGCCTTGAGTTCGGCGCAGTGAGGCCCGTGGAGTCGCTCGACACAGCCACTCTGTCGAGTCGCGTCTCGTCTGGACCAAAACGGGGCAAACGACGTTTTTGTCGCTTTTATTGAGTTTTTATATGCGGCTCATGCCGATTCATCATGATCATTCAGCATGGTCACTTTCGGAAAGGTTGCTACGTAGCGACAACACACAATAATGAGGCCAGGGAATATCTGACGAACTTTATATCCACTAGATAGTACATAACTACTTCACTAGACAATACATAATTATGATAGACTGCCCAACCAGGCGAACTAGGGGCATGACCCGAAAAGTAATATTTTATGAAAAATGTATCCGATATTTTTCATTTATTTATTCTTGATAGACTGATGGTAGCTATGGCAACTTAGGCTTTTGTAATATTGGGGTATAGGGTATAATCCCCGGGTCAGGCAAAGTGTAATAGCTACGTGGATAGTTTTATTTGAAGTGTGGTGTGATTGGTTGGTAGGTCACAAGGCGTTCTGATTTCATGATATTTGTGAAATCATAAAAAGTTCACCAATTAGTCGGTTAGTCATTTAGTGGCACCTAAATTAATGCCTAAACTACTGTCAATTTTAAATTTACATCTCAAAGTGTTGTAATTTAAGCAGAGCAATCATATTTAGGCAATTAAATAGGTCAGTCTTAGTGTTAGTGAAAATGGTTATTATTCTATTATCTACAGGAATTTCCTGTCACTCCTATTCCTAAGCGTTGAGAGGATACTCTTATGAATGGTTCCCATTAGAGGTGTATTATTTACACACTATTATCTTATTAAAAACGTCTGTTATCACATGTGACACCTCACCACCTCATATGGAACAACAATGAACAAAGAATCAGAACAAAACGTCACCTAACTCGAACTTGTCTCAATAAGTTCAGAAACTTGAACTTGTAAGAAGATTAGCAAGATTCTGAACCCGTCTGAACTTGTAAAGTTCGATGGCTTTGTTCTGAATTATTTATCGTGGCTTCGAAACGTCTGAAACACGTAGGACGACGGTTCTGAATAAAATAATTCACAATTCTGGTGGCCTGTATTTTAAAGTTACATAACATCGCGGCTTTATTACCTATCTATACTATCTTAGGTGCGATGACGCACCCCTGCTGGTAAGTTTTATTCAGTCATTTATGACCTATTTGATTCCTCAATTCCAAAGAAGAGGAGAATGAAAAACTAAACTTCACAATAGTTGGAAACCAAGCAAGTGCTATGTCATGACATACGGTAGAAGGTTGCAACCAATCCTTTTCAACTACAGATTGGGTGGCGACGTAATTTTTCTAGTCACCTCGATTTTGGAGCGACGTTTGACCGTAGTCTGACATTTAAAGACCACATCTCTACCCTCGCGAAGGAATCCTTCAGGCACGAGCATTCACGAGCATTTCACGCATCACAAAGCCCAAAGGCTTTGTGATGCGAAATGCTCGTGACTTCCGCAATCCTAATGTTCTTCGATTACTATTCACCACTCTGGTTTGAAGCAAACTTGAGTCTAGTGCCTGTGTTTGGCACCCTTACACCGCTGCCCCAACACTGATGCTCGAAAAGGTGCAGAAAACGTTCCAAAGAGGCCTTTTCTAAAGGTTTTATTTCTATTTTCCCTTCACCAAATACCTGTTAGGAGTGTTGGGCTTTAACTCCTTGGAGGTGAGAAGAGGTTCGGAACAGCTCACGGTAGCCTGTAAGATCCTACGGGGACTAATCGACTGCCCTGAGCTCTACAGCCTTTTCTGCCGGCTATTTGTTACAAATATATCGGACACCGTCAGTGCCGCCGGCACAATCTGTTCGCCCCACCGTCATCTAAAACTGCCGCCAGAGCTGAATCTCCGGTATGTCGTACTCTAACTTAAGACACTCAACGCCCTTCTGATTGCCAACCCTGAATGTGATGTGTTTGCGGATGAATGGAGTAAGGTTATGCGAATATGTCTGATGTTCTGTGAGAGAAATTATGCAAGAGTGTCCACTGTTCCGTGTTAGTATTAGTTTATAATTTAAAATTCAAACCATTGTTTTGTTAATTATTGTAATTGGTGTTTCTATGTTAGTTATTGTAATTGGTGTATGCCGTTTTAATTTAATAAATAAAATGGGTTAGAACAGCGGTGTATCTAAATAGGTACTACCAGGTAATATGTATCTACACTAACTTTTCGAACGTTGGTCTAAGTCCAATGTAATAGGGGGTGAGCTTATTGCCATTAACCGGACATAAGTCCAGAATCCGAGCTGGTACTAAGAAATGATAGATGGTAAAACCACACGATTGCCTGACCTGGGAATCAAACCCATGACATCATGGTCAATAGTAGCGCTAGTGGCCTCTAGATCCTAAAGCCTTTTATAAAATAGACCGATCAGAAACTAAATACACATCGTTGACCTACAGGCTTACAGGCCTAAATATTTTGCATACGGGAATTGGATTGCGAAACTATTGTTTTGTTGATTTTTGTTCGGTTGTTGTTTCTATTTGTATTTATAAACTTTTACAAATAGTTAACATGAGTATTTTCTATAAAAAATGTTGGTGTTGAAAAACGCACGTTTTACCTGATGACGATAATGTTCCACATCTGCTTGAAAAGACTGCTGAACTGACCGCCAAATGGAACCGCCGCCATTTCATTGGGATGTGAATTGGCACAAGTCTGTAGGTACAGTTAACCAACGTCCACTTTTTCGTAGATGAAGAGTGATACCACAGACGTATTGTTAACTGTATAATAGTACTTCAGATGCTGCTCTCTGAAGTTCTATACTATCACTAAATCATCGTTTACGTTATCATAAAATAGTTTGTAATGTTCCCACTGCTGGGATAAAGGCCTCCTCTCTGCAAATGAGAGTCAGTAACGCCGACCCAACGCGGATTTATGGCTATGTTTTTTCTTTTAAATAACTCAAACCTACCGCTATTTCTAGTAACCATGACATCTCATTACGGCGATCCTCGTTATCAATTCTAATAACTGAAAAGGAGCGTTTTAGTAATAAACGACACTCGAAGCATGTCTCATAGTCGTTACCTAACATATTTTTAATGACGCTACGTTTTTTACGAACGAACTAGATTTCAGACTGATGACGTGACCAATGTGTTTTATTTTTGAGAAACAATTCATGTTCTTTTATTAAAAGAATTTAATGAAAGTTGTGATCTAAATCTAATCTTAATTCCCTAATTATAACTTCTTAAAACTTATCTAATTTTGCCCAGCTGCTAAATCAAGTTGCAAAATAGGTACCTAAATTGCGTGGCAAGAGGTGTTTCAGGTATTAACGTACCTAATCTTTTCATGTGTTGGTGTACATTAAAACATGCTGTCAAACATATCTAGGAAGATAGAATCCATCACACAAGATAATTATATCTCAGTGAACGCCCCGGAATCTTATCGGAACTTGTCACGAACTCGCTCGGAACCGGAAGTTATCCGTCAGATTTGTCACAACTTTTCCTTTTATGTAAGTTCTGTTAATTATTATAACAAGTAACTGTAGCGAGTTCATTCCGAGGAAGACGTTTTATTTACGCGTCGCTTTAGGGAACATGTTTACGCTCTATTTCAGTAAACTTCATAATTATAAACTGTTGAAACTAAGGTAATTTCCTCGTTATTAATTCTGAATCTGTCAACACATCACTCTTTATTTGTAAGTTTCTTTTTAGGTTTCCGTACCCGAGGGGTAACCAACGGAACTCTATAACTAAGTCGCCGCTGTCCATCCGCCCGTCCGTCTGTCAGCGGGCTGTACCTATCTCATG
Source organism: Xestia sexstrigata (assembly GCA_941918905.2). Lineage (NCBI taxonomy): Eukaryota > Metazoa > Arthropoda > Insecta > Lepidoptera > Noctuidae > Xestia > Xestia sexstrigata. The sequence goes on from OW799204.2 coordinate 1,096,741, forward strand.
AGAGATAGACACAGAATGTGTATTTCTGTCTGTATAACAATAAAAATTAAAGGGGGCTCCCCTACTACGATGGTACGGAACCCTTCATGCGCGCGTCCGACTTGCAGTTAGCCGGTTTTTTAAGAACCTTCACGATTGTCGCAATTTAACGTCGTCGGTCCGTCTAGCACACTAGGGCACCAACCCTACCACCCATATTACTGATTTTCTTATCTTCAATACCACAGCATCTATCTTATTTCCATATACACGGAAGAGTCTCAATATGTATGATCACCCATCCAGCTTCATGTTTGAACGACCCGCGTAGGCCAAGCTACAAACCGGTTTAAGTTAACCAGCCTCCTCTTCTAAATTCAATAATAGTGATACATACATTTAAATGCCGATCAGTTTCTAACCAACCCTATCTACATAATATGTACATAAGTACGAGTATGTATGTTATCTCCACAAACAACATAAGCGATGCTACACACTATTCGATTCGGCACATTAATTTCGGTACTATTTGTTGAACAACAAAGTCGACTCGGCGCCAATAACTACACACTTCCCTGTGCCGATAGGTAAACTCCGTTCGACATCAATGCAACAAGTTTGAAATGGCTCTGCACAATTCTAGCGAAACCTAGCGGCCCTTCCGCGAATTTAAATTCGATTTTGCCGACCGGTTTTACAGAATTATGCCGAACGGAACTTGTGTGTAGGTTCCCTTACCCGTTACAGCCTCACACATACACAGAATGCGGTGTTGCTCTCAATCGTCCGACATGTAACTGAGTTACTGCTAACCCACTTACAGCCTGGCTGATTGCTTATTACGAAGCCACGGTAAACAAGAGTGTCTTGCTAATGTATCGGCCGATATTAAGGTTTAGATTTGTGTGGCAACGTAATTGGAGTGCTCCTTTTGAGATCTGTTAAGAGGTTTTTAGAAGTAATTGTGAAGGATTATCTAGTTATCCACCATTCACTTTGAGTTTGCAAATGATTTTTCATTATGCAGTAATAATTTGTCTGTTTGTAAATCAAATGAGTGTTCTTCATTCAGCCCTGCAGATTGAGTGTTACGGTTTCTAATGTTTTCTATCTACATGGGTGGATTTCTACCGCGTTGAGTGTTTTTTTTTTTCAGAAAGAACCTAGTAAAAAAACCTGACCTGAAATAGTGCGCGTTGATCAAACAGTTACCTGTACCTCGATGACACAACAAGGGGAAACTTTAGAGTTGTTCACTACTTATACTAACGATAAACTAGACAAAGCGAGCAACAAAGTAATCTACTTGCCATATAACTAACTAGTTAGTGGCGGTGAAACCTATGACTGTAACGTGTTTTTGGAAACGTATGTCACTTTGCTAGATAGCCTCACTCACTGATACATGAGATCTCAGGTTTCAATAGCATTTCCTCTTCTATAACTATAGTGTTTAAATCATTGAGTAAACTAGCATTTATTCTTACTATTGCACTAATATTATTGATATGCCTTTATCAGTATCTGAACCATCAACTTAACCTATCCTAGAGTACCAAAACAAATTAGCGCCTATCGATCAGTTTAAAAGTTGCCATATTCCCTCAATCAATATCAGAGACCACACAAAGTACTCAACAGATGATAAAGAAAACATCGTCAAAACATGAGCAATGTTTGGTCGGCGCTATCTATCATAATTAGCGTCAGTAATCAGTTCGGAGTGGCTACCGGCGACAGTGGCTACAGTGGCTACAGTGGCTCGTGGCTAGTGGCTGGAGATCGATCACCGTGCGACACTAATCACTGGGCAACTCGTGAGAGGACACACTTAAATTGTTTGTGTTTATTGTATCTCACTTTTTCTTGCTGTAGTTATAGTTTTCGTTGTAATGTTAATTCATGGCTGGAATTGTTGTGCCAAGTAAAGTAGCTGCCTAAAATTGTACAGTAGAGTACGTCCTATTATTAGCACGTTGATTACAATTAAAACTGTTGTCACCAAAACCCAGGACGTGATCAGAACATCTAAGCTGCATTCCACAGCTGCCAGCGTATTATTGATACGGAATATTGATTCTGACAGATCTTAAACGCGGTTATGTGCTTAACGCATTGCGTTTCAATGGTGAAATTGGCCCTAAACACATACAGTAATCCGTAGACGAATAATTTATTTACTTAATTTATTTGACAAAATAATTATGAATTACCCAAACGATGCAAGATGAGGTAAAGTGATGTGGGTATCATACTACCCAGGAAAGGTTTAAATATGGCTTGACAGTCAATATTGCGGTGCATAAATCTCTTTATGTTTATAACAAAACAAACAGGAAGTGACCCTTAAAAACCCTCTTATCAATTTCAAATCTATTGAGATCCTTATCCTAATACTGTTTGAAAAATAAGGGTCTAAATATAACGTTATTTTTATTTATACCCTGTACCCTGCACGATAAACAGTCTGTAGCAAAGGGAGAAAAATAAAATTTACACTACTTTGTCCGACCTAGGGGGTGTACTCTCTGAGTCCGTCAATGTAGATACGGGCTAGTCCGAAACAAGCTCGAAAGTTCGAAATGACCCCTACTCCCTGTTATTTTCAGATTCATGAGTTTTGAATACACATCGGGAGTAGGGACAACTGTCCAATCGTGTATTCATTCATTCTTAGTTCGGGCCCCGAACTAATCTTATGTCCGTAGGTCCTATAGAGTAGGAAACGCCCGTGTGTTCGAACGGGTTATGTGTTCTTAGAAAATACACTTCAGATGTGACAAAAATGGGCCAATCTGTAGACCGGCCTGTTTTTTTAAACATTGAATCTTCACAACCTGAGAGCATGTTTTAGCACGTGAGTCTCGGTAGAGGGACATTTTAGACAATACACGTATTTTGTACTTTGGTGATGAATAGATTGTGCAGGTTTGTTAAAATGTTAAGATTAATCCATTTAAAAATTGACACCCAAGTAGTATCGAAAGGTTCAGAAATAAACCAAAAATTCTGCAATCTACTAATCTACTATAATAATGCATACTACTCAGTTATTTTATTCAATTTTTCAAGCCCTCAAAGCAAGGGGGAGCTTTTCCGTAGACGTTTATACACCTTTATTACCCAAAAATCACACGTGCAAACCATCAATCTGTAAGGAAAACCGCCAAAAATCACCAAAGAGATGTAATTTCCGCCTACTTAACGCCGATTATCATACGGGGCACAGCAGGGAGAGTTACGACGCCATCTCTCCTGCTAACACTTTAATTAAAAGTTCAAGCGATCAATCCGTAGTGTCAGGAGCTAGCGAGATAACATCCGTCTCTGATTGAGGAAAAACGATCATGTCTTTTGGTCAAGTTTTTATTGGAGGAAAAGATTTTGTATTTTATTTTCAGGCTTGGTTGAATGTTACATGATGTTCTATTTTGTTAGTGTCAGTTTTAATGGTTATCCATACAAGAGTTTCATTTTGTCTTCATATTCAAAAATCATAATAATTTTATTACCAATCTGAACACCAGCCACAACTCCATTTGGTTCAGTGTTCTCTCCATTTTGTGTGATGACAGATTTACCATGCAAAATCTAAATTGTACGTAAAAAACACAATCGGCGGATAACTGTCCCGTTTTGTAAATTAGTGGAATTTGAGCTCAGCCAGCCCAGGGGTATTGTTTAGAAAAAAATACACATTTTGGTGGTGATGTTTACCAGGTATTTAAATAAAAGTTATAAATTCAACAACACAATATGTTCAGGTTAACACTACGCTCCAAACAAAACTTCTAAAGCTCCTTAATTAGCACCTCAATAGATTAACTGATAGCACTTATCCCGACTACGCACACTTAAACTTGAACGTGTGAATTAACCAATTTAACCCTATATAAAACGCGAATAAAACCGTCATTAACAGTCGCTCGATACAAACCAATCTGTTTGTATCAGTTAGCCAAAGCACTCGCTTCCTCGCGGCTATAACAGTTATAGCCAGGCTAGTAACTAGCCTGCTGGCCGGAGGTTTATGGGCAAACTTTCAATCCGCGTAGCCCATCGACTTATTGGTCCAACTAACTGATAGGATTTCCTGTTAAAAGTTTTGTATTGATACTAATAGATAGTTCGGATTGACTTGGAAGAAGATTTCTATTGTTACATTTTTTCATATTCTTTTCAAAATTTTTTACAAATTCAGGAGTTTAGAACGCCTCCAGGTGTCTACTTAGTGTCCACTGGTTAAATACAGTTAGCTATTTTCGTTTAGAATACAACTTGCGTTCTTACTTCGGTTCCTTTTTAAATTTTAAGAGCGGAACCAATCAACTAAAGAAAATGACAAAAAAATAATAATTTAGTAAACTGATCCCGCGGAATTCAAATGAGCGGGATCAGAGCCCTTTCACCAAAACATGCAGTCAAAGTGACGTCTACGGTGTCACCGACGACACCACGAAAGTTGTAGCTTTAAGCCAATGAAGCCAGCGACACAAACAAAACTTTAACCCAACAAGGGATCTTCTCGCTCCAAAACTTATCAATTATAATTAGATCTAGAATGCACAATGCACAACGACCCCGTCCAATTTAGTTTTCAAATTTATATCGAGTTTTCTGAGAAGAAACGTTCCAATCCCGTATTTTATACGAGTATCCTAAGAAAGTAGTTGGAACAAGGATCAAAAAGTTGTCCACTGCAATCCCGGGGTTATTACGCGACAGAAATATTACACGTTGAGAGAGAACCACAAACTCCGTATAACAATGGTCCCAGAATTGTGCTGCACTCTAGCTGGATCGCGTTTGATCATTTTATTTTACACTTTTTAGTTTGACTTTTCGTGGCCGACAGCAGTTTCATTGTTTGTGCAGAATTGTCACTTACCTACGCTGTGTTGAATAAAAAGGAAAACGTAAAAGATAAAATTTATTACCCACGGTGCCATCTAGTGCCACACTAAGCAACGAGGCTAAGTACATTTCCCTTAAATTAAAGTAAATAATCCGCCTTTTTTTATTTAATTAACAATTTATGTACACAGTAAATACAGAAAAGAAGAAAGTAACAGAAAAATGAATGCATAGGTGATGCTTATTTCTAGAAAAAACTCTTCCAGTATACTTATGCGAAAGGCAGTAGGAACAGAATAGGCAGATTATACATTGACTTCAACAGTTCTTAACCCTTGAACAGAAACCTTTAATACTGCACGTAAAACGCGCACGAGACACAATCAGCTTCCCAGCACAAAACCGCACGATCCATTATTTTGGTCCTCTCACCTATTTATTCAGGGTTCATCGTCCGGCGCTAGTGGATCCCGATTGAATATTCAAGAGCTATCTAATCCTGCGGACGGGGACATAAATCCTATCAAAGTAAATTTGTATCGTGTCGATACATATGTATTTATGATAACTAGGAAAGGCGACGGGATTGCCTCCTAATGGCTGTCGCATAATATCCTCTTCCGCAATAAACTCGGGTTATCAAATAACTGTGGGATGTCATGGCGGTGGGTGTTTATTTGAAGCATCATATTTAAATGTTTAAATTTAGAGTTAGACTGCTATTAATTACATCAATGCAACCAGTCATTACCGAAAGCCGTTGATCATGGAGTCTATTAGCCAAGTGGCATTTGCCATCAATGCGTTTTGTTTTTTACAGGATACTTTCAACAGGATTCACATATACTTTTCTGTAGCTTATCATCTTTCATAAACCTACCGTTCCCCAACTATATTAGGGTCGGCTTCCAGTCTAACCGGATAAAGCCAAATACCAGTATTTTACATAGAGCGACTGCCTATCTGACTTTCACAACTCTTAATTCTAGGTAATACGATACCCGTTGGTAAGACTGGTCGTCAGACTTTTGGGCCACTGACTACTTAACGACTGTCAAAGATCTACGATTGAAAGCCGGTACCAACGTCTTAACGTTCTTTGCGAGGCACGGAAGAAACTCGGTATGTAATGGGTGGTCATCCATTTGCGGACCAACCTAGGCAAGCCCGGATTAACCTGAACATCGACCAGAGTGGCAGTTATTACTTAACTACGAGCTCCTCTGTAGCTTATAGCAGTCGCTAATGTTGATAGAGTGCCACTTCGTCTAGGCCCTCACATCTGTTTATTTGTTGTCATTTATTAACTTTTAAACAACCATATCGCACGACGGAATTCTGTGTCCCATCCCACCCCTCTACGTTATAATTGGCATTTTCTTTTTTTTGAAGAATAAAACAACGAAAGATAATCAAATGGTCTCAAAAAGCAGTCTGCCCCCGGATTAATGTTCATGATAAAACCTAACTGTATCGCAAGTTGCATATTGTTACAATAATCGCATCAGCTCCCGTCTCCCCGGCCGAGCGGCACTGGGATTGGGACCTGGCGACTCGCCAATTAACGTAATGGCGCGTCTTCCGCCTCATAATGGCCCCAGCGTCTCCCGCAGTAGGTAAACAAACCACTAAATATCCTCATGCTGATTGGAACGAATACAATTTATAAGCTGAACCATTTTATAACTTACTGAGCGAAGATGCTATGAATTTAAGGGAATTTTAATAGCTGAGCAAACGGGGTGGGGCAATGTTGGTATCGTTGTCATTATATGTTATTGATTACTACATAGAATAAGCAAGCTCGATCTATGAAATATTTATATTCGGAAAATATGTCATCCGGAAGCAAATTGCAAACTATACCTACCTGTGTACTTCCAATACATCAGTTCGTACTAAACTAAAAATCCATTGCACCGGTTCAAAATTGAAATCCATAGCGAAAATATAACACTGTCGTGAATACTATCCGCGCACTGAATTCAAAATGGATTCAATATTAAAACGTGGCATTATAGCGAAATATTATATTGTATTCGTAATATTTGGCCGTGACAGCAACTCAATCGTTGAATAAGCGCTGGATTTAATAATAATTTATCCTGAAACGAAGGCATTTAAAGAGCCTTCCGCCTCCATTATTATCGAGGCAGTTGGCATAATTTATGCGGTCATAAAATTTTAATGCACGTCGTGCCGCGCCCCGTCACGGGCCCGGGCGGGACACTCTGCACTCAAATTATTCACACATTTGCTGAGGACTGAACGGGACGGTCCACAGAACGGGGCAGGACGGACCACAGAACGGGACGGAACAGTTCACCGCACACCAGTCACAACTCATCACATTCCTTCTCAAACTAGAAAGAGCACAGAGAGCCATACTTAAAGTTATGACCAGAAAACCCTATAGATACCCAACAACTCAACTGTATTCCGACTGTAAAGTTCTAACAGTACGTCAACTCTTTGTGCTCAACTCAGTCCTTAAAATACATTCATCCCTACCCCCTTCCAACCGAAAAAAACGCACCTTTATCCCTCCAAGTACTCCTCATAGAACAGCCTTTGCCAAACATCAGTATCATATTCTCAGCTCTTTCATTTACAGAAAAATTCATAAACACCTAAACATCCTTGATCTGACAAAATGGGGAATTAAACAGAAACTTACAGAGTGGCTACTTCAACAAGACTATGATCACACAGAATCAATATTAACCTACATAACCTAGCACATGCACACCCATGCACACACGCACATACATACACACACAAACACCCCCCCCATTCACTCACTCACACCCATACACACACCCGCACACATCCACATACACACTCACTAGAATTAAGTTCATAATTTAATTTAATTCTACTTATTATTGTTTGTTTTCTTTTCTAATAGTTGTTTAACTGTGGGTAGATCGACAGGGTCCTCACCTAGTAAATAGGTATATAAAACCATAAACTTATGGCCGTCCACTGTCTCTTAAGATACAGGTATACCCTAGTTTAAGAGACAGGGTAAAGTAAATTGTCAACAGATGTACCATGTACTTACATCAACATGTTCTACCTTCTAATGTAGTTACATAACTTTGTATAATATCTTGTTTGTAACTAGTATAAGTTTGTCTCGAACCATCTGTACTTTCGTGATCAATAAACAATTTAACTATTTACCAGAGACCTTAAAACAATAGCATACTTTATGCCTATTAAATGCATACAAATCTGAAACATACAGCGGCGACATGAACATGCGTATCTATATAGGTAGCTAATCAACTACATCGAAAAGAGTTAGAAACCTAAGCCAAGTCATTAAGTATCTGTTTTTGACTTACAGATTGTATGAATGTTGTTTTGGAAACCAAGACAATTTGCAAATTGATAATATTGTTGGGTCAATGAACCATCACTAATATAATAAACGTTTAGTACTAATTCGGTCAATTGCCTCAAAACTTTATCGGTGTTCAGTTAAACTTGTGTCAGCTTAAGTTAAACTAACAATCGTAAAGTTATTAACAACATTGCAATTCAAATGTAATGTTGATGTAAGACTAAACACTTACAAAACACACTTATTAAAATCAATCCATGTAAAATGATTTGCATTGACTTCAATAGCCTTTTGGTAATACAGTAATATTAATCGAGTTTTGCTTTTAACCGTGAAAGCTAGCATTGCCATATAAAACTGAAATTGAGCACTGCACTCACTAACACGTTTTACGAGCCATCTTTATAGTGCAGGAGTATCCTTTGAAAGCTCCCGGACTATTGCGCTCATTCGATGATCCCACACAGAATGAGCACAGCGAATTAAAACTATATTTTAAAGAAATCCCTACAATCTCTACTTTCTGTACTTTACTAGAATTACATAACATGCTCGGTTTTTTTAAGAATGTTGACATACAACTACAAATTTGCTCTTACATTATTTAATCGTTTTTATTAATCATTTACAGTTTCTAATTGATGAATCTCACCGTTATCATCGAAAACTATAAGTTCATTGTCTTCAAACCACACGAAATTAAACTAAAGATATTTCAACCGTACGAACACAAAGCAAGCAACCAAAATACTTAACACCAACTATTAAACTAAACGAGATTCTTGCTAAAACGTACAGACAATCATTACAATAGTCTATGTTAAATCAAGCGAGAAATAGCACGCGTGTAATGGCGTGTTTTGCACGCGATTAGCGAGCAAAGCCGCGTGGCCAATGAAGCGTGCGCCCTAGTACGTCGGCGGCTCTGTTTGACCAATGAGCGTGCGACCTGAGGGTCGGCGTGAACAGGCTTGAGGGCTTGAGCGCTTAGGCAAGTCGCAAAGTGAGTCCTTAGTCATGATTGAGTTACTTTGTAAAACAATAGAAGGATAGATAAGCATTTGTAATTGTTAGTGATTAATTAAATATAAGGACAAATCAGGAATGCAACAAGGCTAGCGCACTAGGAGAAGTTTGAGATATTCTATCGTTTCATTGAGCAGTGTTGCAGTAGCAGTAGTCTTGTGGTAATGGCCGCGACTTCCGGGACGTAAATCGTAAGTAGTTTGAATCAACACAGGCTTTTAACTTTGTGTAATATATTTGTTCATAACTGCTCTTAAAACTGGCATTTCCTAGAAAACATGTGGCGTTTACCAACCCGCGGCGGCGATTCGAAATATAACAACCAGCTTTTTTCTCGTAAAAACACGAATGTGATATTTCATTGTAGTTTGATCAAAGAAACAACTACAGTTAAAGTGCTTGGAACAAAGGTGAATTCGCGGAGATACGTTAGTTTTTCCACGAAAATACTAAATCTACGAGCAGTAACAAAGAGTTTTTTCTTTGTTACTTTTTATTTATTACTTTAGGAGATCCTGCCGCAAAAAAATGCAGAATTGTCTGTTACGGCTTGGCCACGAGCTCCGCGCTCAAGCGACATGCGTGTTGCGTAAGTCACAGCGGAAGAAACAAACAAAAAAAAATGTTTAAAGCATGCCATGACAAGTTCGCCGCGCGCAACTTGCGGAGCAACAGGACTTACGCGAAGGCCACAAACGACTCACATGTGTGTCGCTTGATGAAAAACGCGGCACATGCAGCATCGCCTGGGGTCCGGAACGGGTCGTTATAGGAATCTAATAATAAGGTAGTCTGTAGTTTAATAAGATAATTCAGGATAATAAGATTATGTTCTAGAAGTTAGCTTTCTGGCAATTAGAGGGGGCTTTGCCAACCCTAGGAATTGGATACAAAGCTCTCAGGCCAATGACTCGGGAAAGAAAAGCTTATTACAAATAACGTTGCTAAACCTAATTCCAATTGTTGTTATTTCTACTGAAATGATCAACTTTAAAATGTAAATTATGTTGATTTCAGAATTACTAGTGCTATTGAAAAAATTCAAAATTATTGAAATTGTAGTTTTATGTGGTAAGTTTTAAAGTTGTTTTTTCCACAAAACATAATATTCGTTTACATGTTGGGAAACTCACTCACGAAGGTGTATACCACAACCTATGTATGGTTGAAGTACTGAGATACCTACATATCATCACGCTCAGTAAGCCTAAAGAATTCGCAGCAGTTCACAAATTATATGATATTTCACGCGAGACGAGAATTTATGTTATTCGCTATTTGGGAGACGGAAAGGAAAAACTGTATTCTGTACACACGCCGAAGGGCATAGATTCTTAGGCACGTTTAAGAAAATTCTGGTATAATCTAGTGAGTAGTGACGCACGAATAGTCTAGATTTCTCAGTTGCCTTCTTGTAGGTAATGACTCGTAAATAAAGTTACGGTGCGGTGGGGATCTGCTTTTAAAATTACTGTTCTTTACTGTGGTTTTTGTTCTGTTCTGGCCTTGTGGTATACTATGTACCTAGGTATTATTAAACTTCTATTATTTTTCGAGGAAACTATAGTTTTTCTCTGAATCTGAGCTATACTCTGATACACAATCTGTTAGCACCCATGAAGAAACTAAACTACTATCTATGCTTGGGAACTATGGAACATATACCTACTACTAAAGTTTCTTCTTTCTCTACTGTTATATTTAGAAAATACTTAATATCTTCATCTGTCTACAATATTGGCTAATCTAAATATTCCATCGGAAAAGCTAGGAATTATAATTACAAGAATACCAAACATTATACAAATATTTTCTACATAAACATGAAAATCACTGCCGACCCAAACTGTCTGTCTAAACACATATTATAAATAAATAGTCTTGTCACCAGACACCGGACACCACTGTTTAGCGCCGGCAAATACGGCCGTTTGCACAGTTTGCACAGACCTGCGCTCCGCTGTACAAATGTTTGCACACTTTTGTGCGGATCCACTAACGCGTCGTGACGACCTGTGTTTTGAATGTTATATCATGCCGTGTATTCAGCCGGGAAGTGGCTTTTTAAAGATAACTTGAAAACATTACAGTCAACTCAAGCGACGTATCCACATGGGTAACTTTTTAATCCTGTCTGCTGGGGGTTCTGTTGGTTGACCAAGATATACAAAACTCAATTGAATAAAACTTGTTTTTCTTTCGTATCGATGGTATGCCTTATGAAATGACTTGGACCTAGTAGCTGGACACGTTTCTCGCGGGCGGCGCCAACGCGGCGTCTCGGTGGCGTTTTTAACCGACTTCTAAAAAAGGAGGCGGTTATAACGTAAGTTACTTCAAATTACAGGAATTAAAACTATCTGGAAAATCATTTAACAATTATTATACCGTAACCAGGACAAATATCGGGGCTAGTAAGCTAACCCCCGATTACTGAAACGTCACTCAAAATTTAAGTAGTACTTATATTTAACAGAAACTCAAAAGTGACGTTTGGCCATACGAAATTTAAAATTTAGAAGCTGCTCAAATGTTAAGCAGCCCTTATATTTTGAGTGACGTTTCAGTATTCGGGGGTAAATCATATAATAGCCAGGATATATCGGGGCTATAGTAAGCTAAATCGTAAAATAGAAGCAAAGCTGACCAGCTACTCCGTGGTAGTTCAAATATGAATGGAGTTTAATTGTGTATTCAATACAATTATTTATGGCAGTAGCAGTAATATGTAGGTAGTTTCTTTTGCCATGCACGACAGCAAATATTACAGCACCATGCTGAGATTCTTTGAGACCATGCTGAGATACCTTTTGGCCTTGTACAGGACCAATTTTGTTTCTTTTTTAGGGTTCCGTACCCAAAGGGTAAAACCCGGGACCCTATTACTAAGACTCCTCTGTCCGTCTGTCCGTCTGTCTGTCACCAGGCTGTATCTCAAGAACCGTGATAGCTAGACAGTTAAAATTTTCACAGATGATGTATTTCGGTTGCCGCTATAACAACAAACTACAGCAAACATGATTTTTTTTTACTCGATATAAATAATGGTACCATTGAAATATTCACAGAATATTTTGCTGTATGTTTACTTTAAAAATAAATAGTTAAATTTAAAAAATATATATATATTTTAGGGGGGCTCCCATGTACGGTCCATGGCGCGTTCCTTGAGGCTGCGTGCAGCCCACTACCTGAACGCGCCCCAAAAGGTGGTAGCCGCAAGGCTGGCCCGTAGGTACCGCACGATATCCCGCGAGGTGGCGAGCCTCCTTGCCGGATTGCCGCCATGGGATCTGGAGGCGATAGTCCTCGCGCGCCTGCACGAATGGCGCGCGGACGCGCTACGCTGGGGGAAAACACCGCTAGTGCGGCAAATTGTCGCTCAGCGGACAGATTTCCGGCTTGATCTCATTGCGACATGGAGAGAGCGACTGTCGCAACCCTGTGCAGGGCACGCCACAATAGTGGCGATAAGTCCCCTCTTTGAGGAGTGGCTTGAGAGACGCCACGGCGTCCTCACACTCCGCCTGACGCAGGTCCTCACCGGACACGGTTGTTTCGGGAAGTTCCTGCACCGAATCGGGCGGGAGGAAACGTTTAACCATTGCGAGGATCGACCGGAGGATGCGGTGGAGCACACTGTGGAGGTGTGCCCCGCTTGGGCGGAGCACCGCTGTGTTCAAAGCGGCGATCGGCGGTGGCGACCTCTCGCGTCCAGCCCTGGTTCAATCCATGGTCCGGAGCGAAACGGAATGGGAAGCCGTCACCTCCTTCTGCGAAGCAATAATGCTAGAGAAGGAGGTGGCGGAACGTGAGAAGGAGAACCCTACGTCCCGGCCGCTGCTGGAGACGCCCCGGGCGTCGGGGGCCACGTGGTGTCCTCCGGCCACCATAGGCGCGGGCCTGTGGACGGAGAGCTATGGGCTAGCTCGCCGTCCGTCTGTCTCATGACGACAGGCCGTGTCGACGGCGCGTTCGTGTTCCACACACGCGTTCGTGTTCCTCAAAGAGAGTCAGCAAAAGGAGGACCCCTTCCTTTTGCTGACTCTCGCAAGGGCCGATGCCTGCCGGGGCTGCGGGACTGTTCGAAAGAGATACCATGGCCCCGGAACACAAAGGGCGATGAAGGAACATGGATAAGTTTTAGTCAATAAAAGTCTGACACTCCCTCCTGCTCCGCCCAGAGCGGGAGGAGTCATTTGATGATTCAAACAACATTATCATTCTGTATGGGGGGCTCCCATACAGAATGATAATGTTGTATAGATAATGTACGGAACCCTTCGTGCGAAAGTCCGACTCGCAGTTGGCCGGTTTTTTTTTTTTTCTCTCTTGTTTATTTTGTGTTAGTTGTACTGATAATTTAACTACCTTATTTTTGAGTGTTTTGTCCTGTGCGGGCTAGTATTTTTCTTTCGAATAGTGTAATTTCGCAGAGACCTGACAACAAATACTACACTTCATCCCATTGGAATTCAGTGAGGTAAACAAAAACGCATCAGTAAGCCAAAGCGAAACATTTCAACAGAGAACACTCCGAGCTGCGCTCAGCGCATCACAAGTAGGTAATGTACTGCCCGGGCATCCGGCCGTCGTCCGGGCGTCCGGACCATAAGTATTCCGTTTTCTCATATCCTGAAGCAACACTAAAACCGGCTGAAAAATAACAAGTACTCCTTTTTGAACGAGGATCGTTGAGGACATTCGTTAAGTAAAGCTTGTGTCCAACAGACAACCAAGCTATAAAATATTGGCTTAGAACAGTACGAGTGTCCATGGAGTTTCATGCCCATTCTTCTCCATGAGATCTACGGTTTGGGATGAGCAACTACCGTTCTTTCACCGTTATTATACTTGCGGCTGGACTGTCTGTCGTGGATATCAGCTTTCGTTAGACTATTCAAAAGTGCCTGGTCTATTTCAAATAAATTATTTGAGGATCCAATAGAGAACACTCCGAGCTGCGCTCAGCGCATCACAAGTAGGTAATGTACTGCCCGGGCATCCGGCCGTCGTCCGGGCGTCCGGACCATAAGTATTCCGTTTTCTCATATCCTGAAGCAACACTAAAACCGGCTGAAAAATAACAAGTACTCCTTTTTGAACGAGGATCGTTGAGGACATTCGTTAAGTAAAGCTTGTGTCCAACAGACAACCAAGCTATAAAATATTGGCTTAGAACAGTACGAGTGTCCATGGAGTTTCATGCCCATTCTTCTCCATGAGATCTACGGTTTGGGATGAGCAACTACCGTTCCTTCACCGTTATTATACTTGCGGCTGGACTGTCTGTCGTGGATATCAGCTTTCGTTAGACTATTCAAAAGTGCCTGGTCTATTTCAAATAAATTATTTGAGGATCCAATGCAAACATATTTGATACATACCACTCAATATTTGATTCATCATCATACTCCTGATGTGATCCTAATTGTATTTGGAGTCATCGCAGCGTGTCTTCAAATTAACCTAGAATGCTCTATACAATTATCGAGGAGAGGAGGAGCTAATGGCTAAATAATAACAACCGGTCGAGTCGATCTTCAGGTTAAGCCGTGCTTGCGATGGGTGACCACCCACCACATACCGAGTTTCCTTCATGCCTCGGAAAGCACGCTTAGCCGTTGGTCCCAGCTGTCATTAGTCAGTGGCCCGAAAGTCTGACAACCGTTGCCACGGTTGTCAGACTTTCGGGACACTCTTACCAATGGGTATCGCCATATCCAGAACTAACTGGGTTGTGGAGGTCGGATAGGCAGTCGCTCTATTTAAAATACTGGTATTCAGCTGCATTCGGTTAGACTGGAAGCCGATCCCAACATAGTAGGGAACAGGCTAGGCATATAATCAGCCTGTAATGTCCCCGCTGCTGGGACACTGGCCTCTTTAGATGGATGGGGGCATCTAAGCCTTAAATCACAACGTGGGCCCGTTAAAAATATTTCGATATAAATTATTTGGTTACTGTAAAATGATTGTTCAAAATATCTAAATGAATTTAATGCCTTAATGCCAATACGAATAATGCCAGTATGTATTAACGTAGCCTTTATACTCAATTGGGAATTTGTTTCAAATTCGTTGAACCATTTATTAGTATTTGTGTGATACCTGGTACTACATTACAGCTTTCCAGTTGAATAAATTAGCTTCAGCTTCATTTAGCACAAAACGTACAATGTATTTGAAAATTTATGAAGTAATAAATTGATTGGTAGCCGGTTTTGTGCAAGAGCAAACCCTACACATAGAAAATTGAATACTCACATCGTAAAATATACAAATAATACTAATGTTTATCCTAGAAATAGGATAAACATTAGTATTATTTGTATATTTTTACGAAGGTCTGTAAAGTAGCCTCCTGAGCAATACAGCAACTTACAAAAAAGCAGCTGTTTCTTACAAAAGTGCAATACAGACTTATACGATTAAAATGTGTGGAATAGCTGATTTCTTTTTTAAATTACCGATTACAAATTTCTTTTTTAAGTATAAGCGGTTGTGCGTCGATGTCTATGTGTATATTCAGCCTTTTTTTCGCCAACTGTGAACCGTTCGGAACATACTAATGTTTACCGTTGACTGAATTCATTTCATTTCACTCGAATTGACACAAATTACCTAAAAGCTTTAAGTGATCTCCACTTGTCTGTCCTCTTATCTACTTTCATCCTGTTCCATCGCATCGCTTCGCTTAGCTCCCCCTGCTATGCAGTCCACAGCGTCATTATGCAAGGCGTGTTAAAGTTTGTAACAAACGAGCGCCTCGACGACCCGCACCCCCTGAGCTAACTGCAACACCCCCTCCCTCCCACGCAATAGTTCACCGCAAGAAAAACTGACGCGGACAGTAATGAAGACGTGGACTTATGGGAGAGCTAATGAGAAAGAAGTATTGCAGTCAGGCGTTAATTTGGCACATCCAGTTTTAGAACGGGTTGTTACCGAGATAGGGGTAAGTCACGGGGCAGACATGACCCTCTATGGAGCCGAACATTAGTTTTCTCTAGACAATGGTGACGGACCCCCAAAAACTATCAGATCAGTTTTTAAGGTTCCGTACCTGAAGGGTAACAAAGAGGACCCTATTGCTAAGCCTCCGCTGTCCGTCTTCCTGACAGCGGGCTGTTTCTCAGGATCCGTAATAGATAGGCAGTTGAAATTTTAATAAAATGTGTATTTCTATAAAAAAAAAAAAAAATTAAAGGGGGCTGTAATATGAATGGTACGGAACCCTTCATGCACGAGTCCGACTCGCACTGGGCCGGTTTTTCAATCAGTCAACTAACCACTTCTCTGAGTGTCTATCATCAACAATGGACGACCGTGAGTCATAAAGAGAATTAGTAGAAGATTGCCCGAATTATCTGTATCGATAACTAGGCGTCATGTGCTTTTGTTAGGTTCGTTAGGGGCCTGTTCATGCCAATACAGTACAGTTTAGTAGAAGGCCCACTCAAACTTTGGCTAGCAATGACTATTGTTACATTACGAAAAGAAAACGAACTCTTCCTATCGTCTTTTCAACAAGTTCTTGCCAAACATTTTTCTTAATTAATATCACAGTGTCCCAATCACACCCCTATTAAAATAATAACGGCAAGAATGAAATCCAAACTATAAAGGTATAGCAATTAAAATAACGGGAGCGACGGAAATATTAATTTCAGCTTAATTGTTTTAATTAGTTAAATTATTATTGTTATAGTGGCGTCGGTTATAAATAACGGAGCTATTTCAATTTAAGAGGAAGCAATTAATATTCTATTAAAATCCTGGCAATCACTTCGAGGTTTAATATTCCCAAGAGATACGGAATGAGTTTTGATACGGATTTTTAAACTTTTTACAGTGAACAGTTTTAAGATTAAAAACGGAGCCATTAAATACTGTATAACTATATATGTATGTATTTTAAAGTTATTCCATTGAATACTTCTAAGTCGAAATCTATAAACGACGGTATGTGAATTGACTTGGATATATTCCCGTCTCTATCTTGCACTAGTAATCTGACAGTTGTGAAACAGTGACAGGGATAACACTTAAAGTATATGCTGAGTAACATTTAGGTATAGATCCCGGGCTAAGTGTAAATAGAAAATCCTTAGACCTACTAACTTCGGGTGGTCTTTATTGCTAAATACATAAATATTTTCTTACAGAATACATGACTGTGTTGTTTGTTATATAGTGGATTCGATAAAGACTTCTGGGGTAGTATCGCAGACTTTTTTTGCAGAAGGCTTTGACAAAGTGTCATTCAAACGATAATGATAATGAAAACGTCAAAAATTAAATGAATCTACTTACGTTTACGAAAGCATATGCCAATCCTGATAATAGAAATACGAAACGTTCTAAAAGTGATTTACTTTATCTAGGCCTCCGAAAGCCTTTCTAGTGGTTATACAGATCATTTTTGCTGCAGAAAGCTAATATTCTCAAAAATACTTCGGAACATAAAACAGGACACAGCACTATTTACAATGGCTATAATCTCCAGTTTCAACTCTGAACTGCTCCACAAGAAACTGGAGGTGGCTTTTTAGCCAGGATTAGGTGTCGACTCGCAGCTGAGACTTCACTGTACATACAGAATTCAGAAGGCAAACCAGTCACGATGCGCCAAGGTTTATATGGTAAGATAACATCATCATCTGCCTAGACATTTCTCAGCTATAGTGCAATCGACTTCCAGTCGAATTGGATAGTCGAAGTCGATGGTTTAGTGATCTGGGTTCGATTCCCAGATGAGGCGGTGTTATTGGGTTTTTCCATCAGGATTTTTTCAGTAGCAGCCGCGATGTCTGGGTTTGTGCCCGGTTGGAAGAAATAGGTTTGCCCCCTATTACATGGGACTTAAACATAACTGGCGAAATGTCGTTGTACTATTATATTGGGTACACCTTTGCCTAACCCTTTGGGGATTACAGTCGTGATGTTATGTTACCTGGAGCGACTACCAAGTTGTTCTCCGCAATCCAGTTACCTAGTAAGACTGGCCGTCAGACTTGCAGACTTATATACTTATCCATGGGCCATGTCATGGGTCTACATCTAATTAATTAAAAGTTTAATTTATGATATTGCTGGCAGGATAGGTATAGTGGACTCATACACACTCATTTTAAAACAGAGGTTTCCTTATTTACTTCTCATTTGTTTCGTGATCATGATTCATAAAACAATCTCATACCATCAATTTCGTGGAGTGAGACTTCTACACTTCCTTGTTGCACAGACAAAAGGACAAACAAACACGTGGTCACCATGTTTGTTTTGTATTGCTAACTGCCGTTACTCTTAGCTTGTTGTTTGGTCAATACTCCGTGTTGGTAGTAGCACACCAACATATTGGCTCCAAAAATGTAGAAAATATAATATATGAATATATAAAAAATAATATATAATATATTCTACAAATAAATTGAAATTTATTACATAAGAAGAAGTATGGACACACGGTATAAATGAAACAAAACTCATCAACAAATAAATACAATAAGACTCGGCGGCCGTCTTGAAAACTAAAATGTAATATTTTATGTAGCATATCCGGCACAATTATATATTAATTTTATTTGGTCGTAAACAAAATTAAACATTAATATCTATCATAACACAAAACATTAATTTTGTACTTTATTGCATTCTCGTATACCATATTATACTGCTATCGTACTGTTATCGTATAATAGCATGGTGCTACGAGAGTCTACGAAAACTCGTAGCGTCTACGAGGCGTAGCACCTCGTAGACAAAGTCGTAGCACAGTGATAATAAGTTATGTTTTTGAGAAGCCGGGCGGGCATTATTTTATATTGTTTTGTTATTTAAATTACCCTTTACAAACCTTCAGAGTTTTATGTACAATTTTCATCATCCATAAACTGCTGGACTAAAGGTTCTTGTATTTTAAGATCTCGCCAGACCACGCAAACATCAAAATATCTTGACGTTAAAATTTTACAACTAAACTTTTTACAGCCATACCCCATAAAGCGAGTTCTATCTATCCTAGCATTTAAGACGGCACCTCGTGTATTGGCGATGATAAAACAATAAAAATATGTTGGTTGCGTGGTTGTGGAAGTAAATAACCGACTGCGAGCGAAGCAACACAATGGCAACCAACAAATGTACCGGCTAGATAGCGAGACAATACCGAGGAGCGTTTGAACTATACGTCGTATGTGGGGAGGAAGGAAGAGAGTTCGTTTACTAGTAAAGTAAATTGGCTGTTTGGCCTTCTTTTTGTGCTTTCAACGAAAACCATCAGCAACAACGGTTTTACTTATTCATAAAACGCTGGCGACCTTCAAGTAATAAATATTAATGTTATTTGTATGCATTTATTCTAATACACACTAATTATGTAAGAAACAAGCTTTAAGAGAGAAAAAAGATATTCCGAGAAATATTTTCACAAATGAGTTTCAATTTTGATTCACTTTGACTCTGTCCTGTTGTGTGAATGTGGTGTTGAAGCACAAACAATGAGACAATTAATTTCGTGTTACGCGTTCTTTCGCCTACACGTTACAAAAACAGATAGACGCTACTGAAGCTGCCATACTGCTAAATTCGGGAGTGACTCAATTTAAATAACCATCAATAACCTAAGAAGAAGACATCTTTCATTGTTATAAGCGAATGTGGGAACCGTCCCACATTCGCTTATAACAATGAAAGAAGTCTTACATATGTTTATCTACCGAGATAAATACAGAGCAAGTAACTAACCTCGTTTGAACGCGTCATAGCGAACAATGTTATATTATCAGGCGGGCCGGCGACCACTGAACTATGTGACGTCACATATCGATATTTAATATTATTGCCACCAGCGGAATGTTGTGGCTTTTTGTTTACAACTTCTATTTGTATTGAACATCTTTTAACAAAACAAAAAGTCTAATATTAATCAGGCATCTTAAATTCAGGCAACTATGGCTCATACAAAATACAATAAAATTATAAAAATATAAAACAAAAATCAAAATCAATAATAACAATAACAATAATATTATAATAAAATTACAACATGAAAATATACTAATACATAATTATAAAATATAACTTATAAATTATGACATCACAGAGGAAACCGACATAAACTAGAACAAAAATTACAACAAAGAAGAGTGATATCTACCAGCACGCACTGGGTCTGCGTGGTGGGGTGCGCAGGGAGTTACAGCCTCTTACGGAAAGGTGGTCCATGACTCGTAGTGCGAAAGTCAACTGAGTAAGCTTTGCTCTTAATAATACGAGTATTTTGTTTATTAATTCAAATAGGTGTGATTCTGCTAAACTTAGTAGCGCCTGTAGCCACTTACATTCAATACATGGGAATCGGAAAGGGAACTAGGAACCAACTTATAATTGAATAGTATGTCGTTAAACTACGCGCGAGTTGGGAACGATTTCGAGCAACCATGATTCGCAGTGGACGCCTTCTGAGAAAGTTTTACTTTGTTGTACAATTCCAATAACTTTGATGTCTCGTATCTACGTCAATATGTATTACGATAAACGACATTTTACTGTCCCTGACATGTTAAATGACATAACATACCATTACGCCTGTAATGCCTTCCCAAAGGGTTAGCAGAGCTGTTCCTATAGTACACCCACTTTCACAAGGTATATTTGAATCCCAAGTTTGCCATGAACCAGGCACAAATCTAGACTGCTGAGAAATCTCTGATAGAAAAACCAAATAACACTGCCCAACCTAGAATCGTACCCACGACCTCACGTACATCAGTATGTAGTACATACTTGCGACTATAGACCAGCGTGACAGACAAATGGTTCTAATTGCCTATTAACTGGAACACAATAAACGGTACGATAAATCTTATCTCAGGGCCTAAACAAAGTCATAGCGAATTTTATATATTGTTCCAAATAATTATATTCGCTCTAGAAAACATAAATTGTTTAATGTCCCATTTAGTCGCACTGTAGCTCGATCCACCTCCCCTATACCGCGTATGCTTACGATGCCCTCGTGGAGACCAACCCTGGATTGGACTTGTTTGCTGATGAATGGAAGACGATAATGTTAGAATGTTTGTGGTTCTGCGAGAAGACCGAGTAAAAGGATTATTTAATTTAGTTTTAATGATGTAAATAAATAAATAATAGCACTTTACTTAAGCTTACGTCAATCTTGTTGAATTTAAAGTTGTTCTAGAAATACAAAAAGTCTTCGAAAGCAATCGCCACTCATCCAGGCCATTCTTTCTACTCACTCGAAAAAAAAAACTGAAATTTTTTTATCTTGTAAACCGTTGCAATATTGTACACTATCACCATCTGGCATGAACACAAGATTCAACTAACTGTTATCAATAGAACTCTGTCTAGTAGATCTATGGTAAGACCGATGGAACCTCGGGCTAGGGGAGGGGACGATGACACGACACATACGATACCCAGGAGTTATGGCGGAGGAGATAACGAAAGAGTGGTGTTCTTTTATTTTTGTTAATAATGGAGAAATAATATATGTATTAGTAACAAGGTGGGACATGTTCTACCTTTAAAACAGTACTTTAATAGTCACTAGTTTTTTGATCTTCCGTCAAATCAAATCAAATTTCCCAGTATGGGAAAAGTAGGTGAGTTTCGTTATGTTTTACACATCACAATAAAGTTAAGATCACACTGTTCTTGTCATTATTTGGGATGCGAGTATTGATGAACTGTTAGGCAGAGTTGTAAACGTACACCCACATTAAACGATACCGAGATTATATGTTAAGACCCATCAAAAAGGGAGCGATCCAGACTGAGTTACTACTGACAAAATCCTGATAGGAAAACCCAATATAATTTCATTCGACCTAGGAATCGAATCAACTCCTCATGCTCAGCAGTCAGTAGTAACTGAAGTCTACAATTATTTACCCTTAGCTTTATAATTCAGAAGCGTTACACGAACTTCGTCCAATAGGTTCCGCCGCAGCCGTAGATCTGCAGCCGTCTTAGCAGGCAGCGCATTAGCTCGGCTGTACATCACGTTAATTTATCGCAAAGCCTTCACTTACTGCAGCTTCCTGCCTCACTAAGTGCAGACGAGCCTTTACGCCGCAGCCGGAAAAATACCAGAGAACAATTACGACTTAAATGTTAACATGCACTTTGTATTGTTGTTTACAGTCTCTTAAGCGGAGGTGGCATGACAGTCCATCATAAACTTACTTCAAAAGCAAATAGTGTAATAGTTTTAGTATATTACTATCATCATCATCATCTACCTTTACCCCAAGAATATTGGGGCTGATTTTCAGTCGAACTGGATGCAGCAGAATACCAGTATTTAACATGGAGTGACTGCATATGAATCTAACTTCCACAATCCAGTTACTAAGACACGATTCGCCTCGCGCGGATGGTTGTCATACCTTTGGGCTTCTTCTGACTACCCTGTAACCTTAAGGTGGTTAAACCTAAACTGCTTAAGTTGGTCTCTTAGATCATGTTATACATGATCATGTTTGCGCTGGTCCATCAAACTCCAGAGTTACTTGCACCGTGTACAACCGCCATTAGTCTGAAGAGAAAATCTCAGAGGCACAGGTTTGTTCGCACTAAGCGATAGATATCCCAGTACAACTACACACATGTAAACATTAAATCAGCTGAGAGGCGAGACCCGCCATTACCGGGCCACGTTAATCTTAGGTCCGGGTAGGGTGGCCGTGGTATAAATCAGAGAAGACGGACAAAGATCATCGATTTTCCGGACACAGTATTTCATTTGGTTCTGCTATGTTGCGAACAATGTAACTATTCATGTCAAACCATGCTTCAGAGTGATAAATGTAATTCAACACATTAGCTATTATTGAGGCACAATAATTGAATCATCTGAAAACGAATGAAAAAAAACACGTTTCCATAAAAAGCAAAACCAGGTGGGCTGACAGTAGCTGGATAAATACAGGTTGTAAAAAGACTCCTCACGAAGCCGTCAACCAAGCATTCCGTACATCAAACTAAGTAACCCCACGCAAAAATTATTGCAGGGAAAAGATTTTTTTTCTTGGGGGTTTAAAATTATATTTTACGGTAAAACTCAATGTAACGCCCTCAAACACTGTGCTGGTGGATGGATTGAATAGTGTGGGGGTCTTGGAGGTGTTTAAAGTGAGTTTCTAAAACAAAAAAACAAATCTAAATAAAAAAACTTGTAAAAAGTTAGAACTTTGACCCCCAATATCTCCGTAACTAGTAGGTTTCCAGGTATAGTCAGCATCAAAAAAAATATTGCAATTATGCGGGTAGAACAAGTGCCTTTCGGCTTCGTTAAGAGTCTTTTTACACCGTTTACAAACGATGAACACCAATAATCACTATTCCATGTTGTTCTGTTGTTAGACTAAGATCCAGCCTCACAGGCCGTGATTGGTTGTGACTCCAACCAACAATGTCCAACAAAAGCTTAACTCCTGGCCTCCTTACAGCCGCTCTTTCTTACCCTACCGGTGAATATATTCCCTTCACTCAACTCGTATTTTACCCCTAATACGCTCAGACCTCGTTGTATGAAAGCGCTCGCCTGAAGAACGTGTTTAAGGATTACCGACTGCTTACCACTGATTTGGAAGTCTCACCCAAACGCTACAAGGAATTATAAATATGGCTTAAACGCATCGTGAAAAATAGAGAAAATAAGCACCAAGAAAGCCAAGCTCAATTCCCTTGATATTTTAAATTCACATAGGTACCTGCTTTCGAAGTTTTGTTCGTCAAACAATTGTTTACTTTTGAGCACAAAATTAATCAGTTTTCGTCGATTGACAGTTCTAACGAGCTTAAGATAAGAACAGGCAAGAAAAACAGTCTGTCCCACAATCTGTTTGTTTTTAATTCCCAATCAGTGTGGAAACGTAAAACTTGCTCGATCCACGGTGAAGTATACCGAAACAATTTTGTAGTAGTTATAAACTTCAATTTGTAAGGAAACTCGTTTAAGTTAGCTACAATTTATATTGGAAAACGTTATATTTTTAGTCTTTTATGTAATCAACGTAATCTTTAAGCTCTTTCGTAGAAAGTTTTTTGACCTCGTTTATCTTTTGGATAAAATAACCACACGTAGGCTGATAGTTAAAATACCTACTTCTCTTTGTACCTAACTAGAATTATATCACAATAAAAAAGTCAGAACATAATTCGCTCAATCCATTCTTTTAAGCAAATTGAACGTTGGAAAAACGCCAGAAACGCGAAGAAGAAGAAATATTAGCATTAGATATTATAAGGGTGCATTAGCGGCAGGGGTGGAATTACGACATTTATTCGGGGGCAAATTGCGGCGCGGCGCCATTACGGTAATAGCACATAACTCCAGCATGTAGTACGTGGCGCCGCTTGTTCCACCTAATGCCCATCGAACGTCATTTAAGCTGATTCAAAGGGTGAATTTCAATTAATGCATTTTTTGACATAGGTATGGCGCCTAGTACTTCTTTTTTTATTACAATATGGGCCTGCTCGTGACTTCGCTGACTGACTTGCATAATTACCACATAAAAGTTACGCGGTGGATGAAATAATTTACACAAAGTAAAGTAAGCACTGATTTGAAACCTACGCCGTCGTTCGTAAAGTCACTTTATAAAAGAACTTTTCAAAAAGTTTGCCTATTCACAGTCCACAATGCACCCACGTAACTTATCTCCCCACATACCTAATAACCTAGAGCACTCAGACCAGCGCCGCAGAAGGCGGACTGCCTCCGAAAGACATCAGACAACTCTGAACTCCGACCTCCTACAATGCAAACTTCTTCGGAGCCCATGTTTCGCAAACTTATGCATATCGTACGTGACCCGGTGTCCTATGCGGGGGATAAAGCGATACGATGCGATTAAACTAGTTTAGAATCAGTCACACATTATGGGGATTGTTATGTGTAGGTTAAAGGGTAAGCAGACACCCACTTTCGCAAGTTGTGCTTTAATCTAAAGTAATAGGACAGCAATCGTAACTTCTTAACCAACATTATTAAAGTGGAAGTGAGTTTGTTTGTTTGTTTGTTTGTCACGCTTTATGATGAAATTTGGCACAGGTATAGGACGAAGGTTGGGACCTGGGCGCAGAACTTTTGTCCAGGAAGTACATCCCCATGGGATAATAACCGACACCCATTGAGACACCCATCACCAAAGTAATGGAGATGGTATGATATGAGTAATGTACTTGGTAAACAGAAACATCGTGTATTTTACGCAATAACTGGAGTTAAAGTCAAATCTTCAAAATCTGTTCTAAAACAATGGTATAGCAAAAGCAACGCATCGAATCGCTTCTGTTCCTCAGCGGGGCGACGTGCGATGCATCTGATAGCTTGCAGCTAATTAGTTTCGCCGCTAAAAGTTGGTGAAGTATGGCCGGCGCTGGAGGGTCTTCAGTGAGGGGTCGAGGGTCATTTTACGTGGACGTCAGACCCCGGAGGTAAGAGAAACTTTGTTGTTCAAGTTTTTGTTGAAAGATTTCAGTTCCCGAAGAAAAATCTTGAAGTTTTGTCGACAGGCTGTACTTTAAGTATTTTTCTGAATTACTTGTGGTTGTTTTTTGGCGTAGTATAATTCCTCTCCTATATTTTAAATAAACATTACGCCTGGTTTGGTTCTGGCAAACCCATTTGCCTGAATTTTGTTGTTTATTTATGTTCAAAGTTCGATATTTTAAAATGAAAGACGTACGTGTTGCCCCATGAGAGCGCTGAGCGAGCCAAGCAATAATCTCCATTTACCCGATGTTTCATGATTGTCTTTGTTGAATACTTACAAACCAAGCTTAACATAGCCACTTTGCACTAGTGAATTAAAATGAATAGCGCCAGTGATTGTGATCGCATGTTGGTACTTTTTGTTCGACAAAAAAAAAACAAAAAATAACCAAAAAAAATTTGTTAAACTTTTGTAGCTTCAAATCACGAAAAAAATAACTTTTCCAAACAACAGCACTTCGCTAAATACAAGCCAGACTAACAAACCGTAATACATCGAGCAGACGTAAACTGCAAACAGTGCTCAAAGTTAATTAATCACGCAGCTACAGGGGGTGACCATAAACATATAACACAAGTTGGGACACCCTGTAACCGCCGCCATCGTTACAGCATTATTTACAGTGTCGCAAATTTCACTCCACTGTGCCTTCTGAGAGCACGACACGAGCTCGAAGTTACGTTGATCTGAAGCAGGGTGATTAAACATCTGTATGGAGTAGCAATTATGTTTGTATACATTTTAACATCATAAACTCGGGTTTAAGTAGAGCCTTTTGTCGAGAACTGTCTAAATAAACATATTTTGTCACTCTCTCTCTCTCATCATATAGCGTATAGGCACCAGAAAGATATGGTCAAAGGTATGATTTAGTTAAACCATCAAACTACAACTTTCTTCTTTCTATCTTATTTCTTTTTTTTCACGATTTTGATGGTGGTCCCGTGGAAAAAGTTTTTCAGTTTGTTAGTCTGAATGATACCCTGAAATATAAAACCTTTCTAATACACGCGGTACACTGGATAGAAAACTAAAGGCCATAACAAATGGCAATCGCTTTCATATTTCTGCACAAACCTCAAACACCTCTGTAACAAAAATATAGATATATCTCGAGCAAATAAACTTTCACGATCATTCTCGAAGTAACTTCTAAACGCGTCTCCTCTCTGTGCCACTAACAATAACTATTAGGAATATTGTTAGTGCATATCCGTAAATATGTCCGGATGCGGGCCGCTCAGCCTCCTCCCGCTCAGCCGCTCAGCCGCTCAGATAATGCGATAGCCGGGTGATACGGCTAAACTTTGACGCTTTTAGTCGGCAGTTCGCCGGAATGCGGTCGTATTCTGTTTTTATGGACGATTTGACGGTACGTGCGCGGAAAGCGAATGCCGCGGTTTGAACCTTCAGTTTTGTGCAAATGGATGTGATTGTGTGCTTTTGGTGGGGGCTGTAAATTATCGATGGGTTTTCGCAATTCCGCCATCCGCGGTAATGTCAATAGTTGCTGTTAATAGAGCAGAAAAAATAATGGCATTCTATTAGGTTTTGAACACTGCTTAGCGTTGATATTCATTACCTGCCATAGTTTTTGTCTTAATCGACTTCTGTGTAATCTGATTGTATTCCGGTTCTGAAAGACGCTGTCATCATACGTGGATATTCTCAAGATTCTATATAATCTAATAACGCATTGAAAGCTATTGAATCATGTTATTCCACAAGTGCTCGTATATACGTATCTCCGGCGATCTATTCCGCACATCCGTGAGCAGAGGCTGCACGCCGGAGCTAATCTATAGAAAAACGTCTCACTTGAGGAGATCTAATGCGTTAGCTGATGGGGAAGTTTTATGTACCATCCTAGCGATTAGTTCAGGAAAAAGTGGAAATAATTGTATGGCATTTTATGTTTTACTGACGGATGACGGAGTTTTAAAAATCTTACTTTTAGCATATTTTTTACAGGCAGAACAGACTGAGCTGTAAAAATCATCATCAATCTATCTGAAGGACATGTCTACCTTATTACTTAATTTTGGACATTAGCAGAGGATTTTTGAGTTTTCCACCCGTAAGAACAACAAAACTAGTGCAGTTTAAGAATTCCAAAAAATCTCCCTTGTAGTCGAGTAACTAAGATTTCCGTAAAAAATATGTTTCCTTTAGACACTAAAACAATAGGACGTTTAATATCTTATTTATAATTTAAAACATTTTTTATCTTTTGTTACACAGACAGAAAATACTTTCCCCCGCCTTACCACGTTATGTAAACGGCTACAGTATTAATATTCACGTCGGGAAAACACAATGTGTCGGTAAATTTATCACATAAACAAGTTTTTATCGGCGATATGATCAACAACACGCCGTTATCGGCTGTAGCTGAATGTTGGGCTTATTGAAAATAACGTAGGTACATTGTGTTACACTTGACTTTCTGTAAAATTTAATGTATTATATTTGTTTGAGCAATATTGCAGTCTTTCATTAAAATCGTCTAAAATGTACGTGGACATGGTCTTGGTCTGCCTTCGTAAATGTTTCATTTCATCAGCACTGCTCTCAAAACCATAAAGGAAAACACGGTGAGGAAACCGGCATGTCCTATATAGAAACGAAAAATTAAAGACATGAGACATCTACACTTTGGTAAGTATAACGGTAACTAGATAGAGGACATATTTTCCCCAATCCATACTAAAAGTAAAATCATCTTTACAACAAAAACTCAATTTACAACACCTTCAAAAAGTGCAGAATCACAAGAAACATTAATCACGGTATCGGTCCTCAATATCCTGACACCGGCCGACCGTGACACGCCAATGTGTCTTATGTAGTGTTAATACAGTGGTGAAAGTTGCATTAGTTGGTGAATCATAAATCTGTGCTCCCATTTCGTAGGTGACCTGCATAGCTATTCACAACTTCACATACATTCTTTTTTTGACATTACGAAATCGAGCGAGATAGACATACGACTTTCCGAATCGAAAATTGAATCGAAGCGTTGTGAATAGGGGGCCTGGTTTCGAAAATGTATCGAAACTTGATTTCTTTTGGTGAAAAATATAAAGGTTGTATATACAGGGTTAGTTTTCAATGACTGGCGAAATTTTCAGGATGGATTCAGATGGTTTAGAATCGATAATATTTCCGATATAATGAAAAAAAAACATATTTTTTTTAATAATATTTTATTCCTGTCCACCACTAAAAAGCGAACGTGTGGATATTTCAACAGCACAATTCAGTTCAACAACCCAGATAGGTAGCAGTTAGCACACACATAAATTTGGCGGTGCATGCACGCACACAAGTGCATTGATTCCCAATAAGTTTATGATTTAGGAATTTTTTAGGACATTTTCAAATGAATGCTATTATTTTATTTTATATTTTTCGACAAGAATATTTAAAATGCACTTTTGGTTTGATATCTAGATCTTAATTTTAAATTTTTGCTGGTCATTGTAAACTAACCCTGTATATGGTCAACTTAGTGTTGATGGTAACCATGTATTCGCTTCCGGGTCCAAGAGCTTTTATTTAGAAAAGTCGATTCCGGTGTAAAATGCTTTGTTTGCTAAAACCTGCCTTGTAGGTTTAGTGGTGGCTAGGGCTACGACTGAACATGAAGTCTGGAGATCAGCCAAACCTCCCTAATCCACCTTTTGGTGTCATTATGAAGACACCCTTTTAAATATTTTTACTTCAAAAACTGTAGGTAACTGCTGGGTCCTAAATGTCAACTATAAAAACAAACTTGACTGTTCATACTCGAGGGGAAACCAGATAGACAACAATTCGGCGGAGTCGAATTCTACACTGTGTAGGGTGAACATAATTTAAATATTTAGTATCATTTTTGTCTCTACAATTACCTATGAAAAACGTAATTTATTACAAAGAGGGCCTTGAAAAAGTTCCATTGTAAAAGTGACAGTACATTGAATTGAAAGAAGCTACCGAAACGACTAAATCAATTATAATAAAAGTTGAAGTGGCTGTAAAAATACCTTGTACAATTTATCCAGAAACACGAAATGCTTGACAAGTGATTGCCTCTTCTCTAGGCCCTAGGTACCTACATAATAGCAGCGGAATCAAAAGCTTCATTTGTGAAATTAAAAAGAAACCCATGTAATCAACTAACCAGTATCTCTGTTCTTCTAATTAGAACTCTTAACTCCTCACAAACAAAACCCATATTCTTATCTACAAAAATAAAATCTAAATATCCTGAAACAAGCCACTTCATCATGGCAGCAGTATAATGTCGTTAGTACACATGACACTCGTGACACCGCGTCATGCGCGTGATACATTGACACCGTCACCTGACACCGCTCTCGCGACACCGCCGAACATCGCTACTTGTCGCCATTAACTTGATGGAACACCTTTTATTTTTCACATTTTTATACGCCCTGTATAATGTTTTGAGCTTTATGGGAGCTACTGTATTGCTTCAGGGAATTGTGTTTCGTAAGCTGAGTTTTGGAGGATTTTCTAGAGTCTCCTCCAGGAGACTAGACACAGTTTACAGACAGTTTTTTGTTCTTCGTTTTCGTTTCTTTTTCTCGAAAAAAAAACTTATATTTAAATTGATATTTCCTCAATAGACTGGTCTATTGAGGAAATATCAATTTAAATATAAGTTTTTTTTTTCTTTAGACTGGTCGGTGTATGAAAAATGGACACGATAACGAAACTAATTTACGTTTTAAAACAGGCACAGTCTTCATTGGCTTCGTTAACCACATTTTTAAAAAAATCTACCCCGACACCCTTTGTGTGTCTGGCTGGAGCTCTATAGTTTCTGCTCACCCCTGCGTAAAATAAAAAGGTGTGAGTACGTGATTGAAAGTGGCAGGTGTTGCGCGGCGTCAATTAGTGACATGAAAGCTTAGTCACTTTGATTGAAACCCCGCGTTGGATCGTAATTACTCTATACTTAACGTTACCTAAGTTAGCGCTTTGAATTAAAGCAGGTATGTTTGATTACAAATTATATTGTCGTTCGGCTCTAGTTAAGCATGTTGTAGTCAAACAATAATACCTAATTGAGTATAATGGTTCAAATACTGCTGTTGTTCATTAAAGTTATATGTTTCTAGGTTAAAGTCGTGAAAACAAGAAGCAATACTAAAACGTAAAACTACATTTGGGCAATTTATTGCTTAAAAAGTTTACTTACCGTTCTATCCAAGAACATACTTGATAGAAAAAAATACATTACGACGGTAATCCGATGATTTAGGCAGAGGTGTACCTGGAGCATCGCTTACATTTAGTTAGTTGGATATAATATTTGAGCCTATTACTGTTAACCAGGCACACATCCTGGCTCTGGCTGCTATTGAGGAATTTCCAACGAAAATCCCCTGGAAGAAACAGAATACGAATCAGTCATGTTATGGTACGACGTCGACGGTCTTCGACGTTTTATAAGTGCCCATCTAGGCATATGTGAAATGAAATATTTTGATTTTGGTATACATAATGCACTAGAGATTTTATAGTATAAAGTCGGTATAAAAACTATACCGAACCGATAAAAGAATCTACAACAGTTCTCATACAATACGTTGAATAAAATATAACAGTAAAAGTCGGTAAAAGCCAACAGTCGTTTAGTAAATCATATCAGAGCTCCAACAACAGTTCCCATAAAAATACGCGATATTTTACAACAGGTTTATGTCTCCATAAACTAGCGGAACGTAAAGCAATATGTCGGTAGCCGTTTGGACGCCACGTTGTTTGTATGGGATTTAACAATGAGAAGACTCAATTTTTGAAAAAAAAAATCATCATCAGTGGTGCCATTATACTCATATGCAAAATTCTGATTTGAAATTTAAACCGCCACTATAACATTTCTATTGTACCTGTCTAAAGAATAAACTATAAACCAATAATCAGTTTTAAATAGAAACCGCAGCTCACGCTAAAAACCACAGTAAAGTTTCTGAAAATATAAACGTTTTAAAACAGAGAAACGTCAAACGGTTCTCTATTGTATTACCTAACTTTTTTATTCTTAATTTAAAGTGCCATAACTTTTTTTGTCATAATCATCATTTGTTCGAATGATAACTTACCCGAACTTAATATCACATGCCATCAAATTGAAATCCCTAAATATAATATGCCCCAAATCCGTTTGTCATAAATATTACAATCAATAATATACAAAAGACTTAAAACCGTTTTCAATAAAATTTATAAGTCCTAAATTCAAATTATTCAATGTAATTTAATTAAAATATTCAATATCAGAAATTGAAAAAAATTTGAACGCCGTTCCCATTCCAAATAAAAAGAAAAAAATAATTGACAAAACAGCAAGAATTGATAACATTTAAAAAAAAACAATCAGAATATACAAAATGTGATTTTTTTAAGGCAATCGCAGCTAATATGAAATTAGCTTAGAATTTGCCTACAAATTAAAATTAGTCATTGTAATTTCATTTTTATAAACATAATATACATAAATACATACATGTACTCAATTAAGCAGTTGATTGTGAACATGTGGTTTTTATTTCCCCGTAAGGAGCATGCAAACAAGCATACACCATGGATGCAACATGCTTGCTTGCATGCTTGGTGACGTTAAATTTTTTATCAATTTCTGAAATTGAGTATTTTAACTCAATCATACGATAATTTGACAAATGATAGAAGCCTGGTTTAGGCTTATTTACGAGAAAATATTTTATTCTATTACGCCAAGCTCCTTTACAATTTTCATTAATTCTCAATGTCTGAAATCCGCGATTTAGTATTTGTCTATAGATTAAATGACCCAATTTTTTGCTTGTTAGCAAGCAAGCATGCAGCATGCAAGCAAGCATGCAGCATACAGCATGCAAGCAAGCATGCAGCATACAGCATGCAAGCAAGCATGCAACATGCAGCAGGCGTAGTTTCTGTCACGGCTTCGGTCCCACGCGAGTTTATGGTCGCAGATGTGTTTAACGCTCACCACCAGCTCCTCAACTCGCGGGCCGCCTCGCCCCTCCGCGCCTACGCGATTTTAAATTACACTCTAGGGGTAGGGCAGACAAGACTGCGTGGAGTCGCATTAACAGCGATTCGTTTCTGTCAATAAAACCTAATTTTTAGCAAATTTTTAACACTAAAAATTTTATCGTAAATAAACATTCCGAAAATACACATTATACAGGGCATCCCACGGATATGCCACATGGAGGGAAAGTACCTTGAATATTTTAGATGGAACATTTTACTGAAAGAAGACATTATTTGAATTTAAAAAACAATTTAAACAACATTCATAGATATTTAAATAATTACATGGTTGAACCGGGAATCACACCCGTTACACGAGAAAAATAATCACCTGTAGCTATCATACCGATCGAAAGGCTTCATCATAAGGATTATTTTTTGCTAAATAACATAGTGTCAGAAATAAAAGGAAGACCATGAATTTTAACATTTTTAATTCCATATTAATCAATTTATCAAATGCTCAAAATGAGTCCCTTCCTGTTGAATACAAGGTCGCACTCTTTTGATTATTTCGCTCCCTGTCAATTTTTTTATCTTTTTGTGATGAATATTTAGAATAATACGTCTAATTTCTGCTTGTAGATCGTGGACACTTTCATACTGGTTCTTGTAAACTAATTTTTTTACGTAAATAAAAAAAAATCGAACAGGGTTAGATCTGAGCATTTGATAAATTGATTAATTTTGTATTAAAAATGTTAAAATTCATGGTCTTCCTTTTATTTCTGACACTATGTTATTTTGCAAAAAATAATCCTTATGATGAAGCCTTTCGATCGGTTTGATAAAGCTACAGGGTGATTATTTTTCTCGTGTAACGGGTTCGATTCCCGGCTCAACCATGTAATTATTTAAATATCTATGAATGCATTTTAAATTGTTTTTTAAATTCAAATAATGTCTTCTTTCAGTAAAATGTTCCATCTGCAATATTCAAGGTACTTTCCCTCCATGTGGCATATCCGTGGGACGCCCTGTATAACACAATACTTAGGTCATATGACTTTAGGTCATGTAAAATTAGGAAATACAATTATTATAGTACTCGATATTATGACAGAATACTTTTAGAACTAAAGATAAAACAATGTTTCGGGATTTTGAACATTATGGTTACTGTAGTTTATAGCACATGTGTTATGGAAAATTATTTCCGGACAAAAAATTTTAGGAGAAGTAAGGGAGCACCACGTCAAACATCCTTTTTTTAGCGTTCGGCCCTAGGTCCAAAAGGTCCGGATTTTTAGCGTGTAGGTCCTGCTTTCTAGTTTCCAGAAATAAAAAAAAACGATATTCTCTAGATTGCATGATTCGGTGTAGGTACAGGCCAAACTGTCATGCATAACCCATCGTCTATGTCCCGCTTAAGGGATGTCATTATCTACACCAAAATGCGCGCACACTGTCTATTCGTGTCGGAGTAAACGAGAGCGAGAGAGTTACTGGGTGGCCAGATTTTAGAAGAAAATAATGAATAAATATTGAAATAAAAAAATTGTGCGGATTATTTGTAAAATATGACTCGTCGCGGTTTAGGTATAAATATGTTGACTTCATGTTATTTTGCAGAACCATACGTCAAAAAAATAAAGACATAGTACCGTTTAATGATGGTTTTTAAGACCACTCTAAGCAATTATTTTCTATCGAGCCGATTTCGTCCAATTATGTATCGAGTCCATCCACGGCGTTTGAAATATGATGAATATTAACATGTATTTTTTGATGTGCTGGAACAAAAAGCTGGTTTTTCTTAAAAAAAAAAAACATCAATTAGGTGTTGTCAGCCCCTTAAGCGGATAAACTACCAAAACCAGCCCTACAGCCACGACATACATAGGGTACCCTCTCACTAAACGCTTACAATATGTTTAGTCAAAAGTTAGGGCCATAATTGGCACTGATTTCGGATGAATCCGGCACGCCGGTAGCGCCACCTGCCCCACAGCGCACGTACCGTCGTAAAATAGAAATTTCATTGAAATGCTGTAGAATGCGAGTTTACTTGTAATGGCCGACGGTGGCACAGGTTCTATCAGATATTATTATAGTAGTTATATTACCTCGTGTCTGTATTTGTGCATGGAAACACTTGTATTTAGATACATAATACTATTAGTATTTTATGGGTTGCAAGCGCTACTGCAAACATTGAGTTCGAGTCCCAAAGTCGGGCTTAGTTTTATTCTGTTTTTCCATCAGGAATTTCTCAGTAGAAGCCCGGAGTCTTTATTATGTGTCTGGTTGATGACTTAATTAGCTCCTCACTTTCTGAGACTTAAATGTACCTAACTGGTGACACGCGGGATCCATTGCCCAAGAAAAAAAAGAAAAAAAAGTACATTTGCAGACATAGCTTAGCTTCCTTAGTTAGGATTAACGAACTGGTGCTCTCATTGACTTTTCAACTAACAAAATATCATCATCGTTAGTCTCTTAAACATTATTAACCATTCTATATTATCCAGAAATCTCTATTATTCCCTACAATCCCTACACATGATTCCCAGTGAGCAATAACACGGCGCGCTCGCTCCTCCCAGGATCCCGCATGCAACGGGTGCGCTTTACGCTCCTTTAAATTGGAAAATTGAACGAACCCATTGCCACCGACCCACCGGCTGCCTGCATACGGAACCCTTTGTTTTCTATCTGATATCTGCGTTCCACGGACCCCTGAAACTCTCTGACCGACTAGCAACTTCATTTGGATTTGTTCGATAGAGTTGTTCGACCAAAATCGCTGTTTTAGACTTTCGAAACGAGAAATAGCTTTTAGAATTCCGCTGCCAAATGCCAAAAAACTATCACAGCCAGACTGTTAGTCCGTCCGTATGTAAAAGCCATTTTACCACATTTTACTCCAAGACTGTTTGACACCATTTGAAAATTGGAGAGCAGGTGTCTTCTATAAAGTACTACACAAAAGTGAAGTGAAATTACGAATTTAAAAAAATAGAATGGCCCTCCGTGCATGCAAGGGATGTTTTTTTTTTTTAACAGACTGTGTGCGGTGTTTATCTACAGCTCCTAAAAATTATATCTAGGTCGAAAAATTGTATTTGTAGTCCTCTAAATATAATAATTTTTGTTGCGCTTGGAATATTTAAACTACTTTAGATCTGGACTTGATGCAGCTGATTCCTAGGAGATATTCCCGTATCTGAATATTATTTTGCTTAATTTAAGATCAGAAAACCTTACACCAAAACCCTGCTCGACTCAGGACTCGAGCTCATGACCCAACGCATCTCATTAACATACATCAATCCGTTACCGAAAGTGGACCCTTTGCAAATCACTCACCCTTTGGTAACCACACCATCCTGCCGATCTCATCAACATGCAAAAAATCTTGCACTAAAATACACAACACACAAACGATCGTATAACTTTTTATTACCAAATGAACTGTGGATAAAACCGCAGTTTTCTAAAGGTTGCTGAAGTGAAGTATTCTTACAAAGAGAATGCTATTCTTGTGAAGGAAAATAACTCAAGTTTGAGGAGCGTCGATAAGCTCTTGCCTCCCGAAGGTGTCATTTGGAGAGGGATTGCATTGTAACTTAAACTTAGTTTAGGATTTTGTGTTCAGTTTTCAAGAAGACTTTAACACTGTCTTACACTGATTTTGGTTAGAAGTATTAAAGTTAAACCATGTTTGTTTTCCTACAGGAAAAAGTCATCTAAACAAATGTAATGTAACTCTGTTGTCTGTCTATAACCGTTTCAACTGGATTTCGGTATTTCCGTAAAAATTTACAAAGTTAGACCATGATCTGCATTCGGAGGACATGACATCAACCGGGTACACGATTTGATAGAATTCAACATTCCTAGAAATTCAGGCGCTCGTTAAACTGCATCTGGCACTCGTGGAATCAGCTGGAGTGATAACACAGCTACTTTTTACCTCTATGCTCAATCGAAGTTACTCACCTGACTGTCTGTAGACCCTCCTACCCCCGGTGCACTCGTACTCTACACTGTGTTTATCTATCTACCTTCCTCTTGTCTGAGATAGTGTTAAGGGCATGTGTACAACGTATCATATTGGTGTCCAAGTACCCGGTTTTCTATATGAATACCGTTAGCCCCACTACTTATTAATATGGTAATAAAATCTCGAAACTTTTGCTAAGGCAAGCACAAGCATATTTTATCATCAAACCTCCCATAAATTCAAACGCAAGCCTTAATTTAAATTGCTATAAAATCATCCTGCATAAAAATGCTCACTCAATTTTATAATGACCTTAAAGCTCTGTAATTAGCCAGTCAAACTATCCCCAAGTGGCACTAACTTAAAATGTCAATAGCTACTTTTAAAGCAGGATAAAAAATAAGAACGCAAACTAAAAGTTTCCAAGCTCTTGGAAAGTTGGGAGCCATCGCCTTAAGAAGACTTTACTGATACCCTCCTCCCCCCACTGCACCCTGCCTCACCCCCTCCCCCTCTGAAGACGTTCAAGTATCAAAGATGACATGAAAAGACACAATACTCCACAATATAATGAGTTTAGCACGAGGGAGAGAATTAAATCTGTTGTGTCGCCGAGAAATGTAGGACACAATGTAGGTCTGTAGACAATAATAGAT
Organism: Xestia sexstrigata; assembly: GCA_941918905.2. Taxonomy (NCBI): domain Eukaryota; kingdom Metazoa; phylum Arthropoda; class Insecta; order Lepidoptera; family Noctuidae; genus Xestia; species Xestia sexstrigata. The sequence continues at coordinate 1,134,145 of OW799204.2, forward strand.
GTTGTGTTGTGAGGTGGTGGATGACAGGATTACATCCAGTATCCGGCCATAGAGAATACTGAAACGTAGTTATTTCCATTCATTACATGTACCTTGGATTTAAGATAGCTCTAAAACGTGAAAATTATTCTGTAGACTATAGATAACAATTAAAGATCTAAAAATTTTAAAGAAAAACTTATTGACATTCAATGTTAAAACGAAAATATATAGAGTGAAGGTAACTACGACCTACTAACAAATACTGTCAATTAATCTCTTTGAAGATCACGCAAATAATTGCACCTCGAGGGAATCGAACCCACAAATCAAAAATCACTATACCACTGTGTTAATGCTACTCACATTATAAATTTCAAGTAGGTAGAGTCTGAGTGCTATACCTACATACTGACGTTCATTAAATGCAATGTGCTGTAATTAGTCAGAATTCACTTCGCTGTTTATTCAAAGCAGTTTAACCACGAGCCATGACCCACGAGCCCCGACCGTCTCAGTTCTCAACGGTTCTTTTCATAAAACATGGCTTTTAATAGACTTGTGTTTAACTGAAGTTAAATGTTAAACAGTTAACTGTTGATTTCAAATAATTTACATAAGTTTCTTGGCTTTAACTTTGAGTAAATTTTGACGTCCCGTGAAAATGTATGGATGATGCACTACTATTAATATACACTGTGGTAATTCGCATCACGATGTTTAGAAATCTTGAATTGGAAATAACGCCGGGAGGGATGAACTAGTCAAGATGACTCACCAAATAAGTGATCTACTCTAGATCTAGTTTTTGCAGCCACTGTGCGTGTAGGACCAGATGAATGAACGTGGACGAAACAAATTCAGTATGTAAGGTTCTGTAGCATGTGGCGTACCCTAGATCTCCGCTCAAATTCAGTATGTAGGGTTCTGTAGCATGTGGCGTACCCTAGATCTCCGCTCAAATTCAGTATGTAGGGTTCTGTAGCATGTGGCGTACCCTAGATCTCCGCTCAAATTCATTATGTAGGGTTCTGTAGCATGTGGCGTACCCTAGATCTCCGCTCAAATTCAGTATGTAGGGTTCTGTAGCATGTGGCGTACCCTAGATCTCCGCTCAAATTCAGTATGTAGGGTTCTGTAGCATGTGGCGTACCCTAGATCTCCACTCAAATTCAGTATGTAAGGTTCTGTAGCATGTGGCGTACCGTAGATCTCCGCTCAAATTGACCTTGCTTAACCCTATACAAAAAGGTGTTGTTATTATGTGTTGTATCATTATAATATGTCTAAATATAACAATGACAAAACCATGACAAAATACATCAAATTACAGACACGGATGGTTTCAGCACGACTATCATTAAGTATTAAAGCAGACCATTTGCAATAAAACCTTTTATTATAATAATTTACTATCATAACAGAGCAAACGATGCATAAAATGGGGAAGCAAATGAACTGCGAGCCATAACGGAGCATCGCTCGCGTCGGCACCGCAACCGCACTATTACGGCCTGTCGATACACCGGCCGTGGTACAGTGCCACATAATAGTAACTAACAGAAGGCCAGGTACATTCTACCAAAAAAAAAACATGTTCATTTGTACATATCGTACCTACGCAAGACACATTAAGCTCATTTCTGGAATAGGCTGACTAGAACGAAAAACCTATACAAAGAAAAGTCAGCTTAAAACTACTGGACGTCTAGTTAACAGTTTGCACAACTGGAACAGGCCTTTTCTCTGTAAGAGGCCTTAATCTACCACGCGGGGTGATGTTTTTAGTCGCTGTTTTATGCTTGCAATAGACTCATGTCTACATGCGCATGTATTTTCACATTGGGAACTGAGATTTTACGTGCACTATCTACTCTGTGGCATCACGCTGCACTGTGCGTGACGGCGCCGTGATAGAGCCAACGCGTGATAATACATACGAGAAGTAAATTCAAGATATTATGGAAGTTGCGCCTATTTAACAGAATTGAGCGCCCGTTTTATCAAGGGGTATCGTATTACCCAGTTCAACTGGGTGGTGGATTTCAGATAGGCAGTCGTTTCATGTAAAATACAAGTATTCAGCTGCATCCGGTTAGACTGGAAGTCGATCCCAAAATAGTTGGGAAAAATCTAGGCAGATGATGATGAGCGTGAAGGAATCCTGCTAGATTGGTGTCGTGTTTATAAATGTGCTACTGGTGTCGATTCTGTTGTGCACAAACTAAACTTAATTTAGGCTATTGCTATCTTTTACTAAAAGGCAGTGCGCGAAAAGGACGACTATATCTATGAACTAAGTTAGAGATGTCAAACTAGTTTATGCCTTGCGCTTCACCGTGTTTTTAGTCGGCATGTTTTTACATGCACCCTTCATTTGTATGGAAATATTAGTTCCAACTAAATTTGACAGCTCTAAATTACGTCCGTCTCTTTTTCGTTTTATTAGAAAGAAAAAGATAGCAATAGCCTAAATTAAGTTTAGTTTGTGCACAACAGAATCGACACCATTGAAAGCAAAATTAAGAAGAAATTTTAATTAAAATATACAATAATACCTACATGAATTAAACCACGCAGCACTGTGTGTGACAGCAGCGTGTCAGAGTCGTGACGTGTTTAATATTTTAAATATTTACCAAATATTTATGTAAGTAAACAAAATAGGCAGTACGTAAATAATGTTGCGGTAAAAATTAAACCTTGTTTATTTAAAGCAAAACTATTTATCTACTATTTATACTGTACTGCGTGATTTGGGGAATTCATTCATTAACCCTGCATTATTATTTAACAACTTAAACTGCATTATTAATTACTACTTAATTCGTTCACAAAACACTATTGTTTAAAAATTAGTGATTTTGAGAGTCCATTAAAATGAAAACTGTCTTTATTATTTACTTTTATTTTTTACTACATCGTCATCGTCATCAGTGTATAACAGTCCACTGCTGGACATAGGCCTCTTCAATCGCACGCCACTCAACTCGATTCTCAGCAACTCTCATCCAGATGTTATTATGTTTTTTTACTTATCTCACGGAAAACTAAAATACATAGTAAAAAACTGTGATTATGAACGAATAAATAAAATAAAAAAATTAACTAGTTTACGACGCGGAGGAGAGGAGAGGAGATGCGTAATAGCTAGGGTGTATCCTTCGAAGCTGTGCGAAGATGTGCAAACCAGAGATGGGAGGCAAAGCGGCACGCCGCTAACAGCACGCCGCACACAGCACACCGCTCACCGCACACCGCTCACGGCTCTTCTATTACAAGACATCTCCTCTCCTCTCTGATCAACCACCACTAAAGCTAAGTGGAGACGAGAAGTGTAAATAGCGAAATTCTATTGATGTTAACAACACATCTCCTCTCCTCTCGTCTAGTCTCCGCTTCGGTGGAGTCCGGCCCTTATGCAGAAATCGTTCCGCTTGGATGGTCACGCACAGCTAGGCATTACGCAGGTATTGTTCACTGATTTAGAATTACCAAAGCGTTATTGTGTGACATGTTATCTACTAATATCATAACAAACCACTATAGCAATGTTATAGAAATAATATTGGTTAACCAAGTACCTACTGGTTATATCGTTAAGCCGTTAGTCCCGGCTGTCATTTGTAGACCTTTAAGGATACCGTATTACCTATTGATTGGGTTGTGGAAGTCAGATAGGCAGTCACTCCATGTAATATACCGGTATTCGGCTGCATGCGGTTTGGCTGGAGCTGACCTCAATAGAGTTGGGAAAGGCTAATAAGATGATGACATAGAACTAACTACTGTATACTGACCGCACAAAAAAAAACATTGTTTTGGAAACTCGATACTTCAACTCGTTCCAAGGTAAACAAATGGCGTGGCTTATAAATACATCCATTCGCATTGTCACCAGTGTCCACAGAGCTGTGACAGGTCAGTTCTAATCACAGCGGAGACCGCAAGTCCACTCGGTAATATTGCAGGTATATTTTAGAGCCGAAACGTGTTTAGCCGCTGAAGCGGACCACGGTTGAACGGCAGAACGCGGCGAATTTTACCGCAATTATAGGGCCGGCACCATATTGCAAATTGGATTTAAATAGATAATAAAGAGCCTAACAATCATTTCGAAATAATATTTGTGTATTTGGCAATGATTCTCCTATGGTCAGATTATATCTTGTATGCGAGGAGTAAAATTAAATCACAGATTTAGCATTTTACCTTTTATTAAATAAAATGTCAGGTCAGGTGATGAAAAAATCAGCCCCACTTAAAACAAATATTGAAGCTTGCGAATAGCCTGTCAAACAACATCCTGAACCAGCCCAATTCCAATTATGGTGGTAATTTAAATGACTGCGTACAAGAGAATATGCAATCTATGGCCGAATGCGCGCATGGTGTATAATGAGGGCACTAATTGTGTCGTGTAGTGATATGTTAGAGCGGAGCCGTGTTCAGCGCGGGACACGGCGGGAAAATGTTGTCTCTCACATAGGGCTGTATCTAAGATGCAAGGAAAATACTAATTCTCAGTGTTGGTCTCACTTTCTTGTCTACCAGTGAGTGATGATCTTATCGCCGCAGAATCCACTTGAGCTAGTCAGAAAAACATTCATATTCATGAAAAGAAAAGTTTTTCATCGACTCAAGCTGATTCCACGTTGATTAATTTAGAGCTTGCATAGTGTTATATAAAAATCTAGATAGTATAAATAGTAATGCAAAGCCCACTCCAATTAATAAAAGAAATTGTTGAGTTTGTGGGCTTTAGCTACCATTGGAGTATAATTTACTTCATGGACTTTAGAAAAACACATAAAGGAGCGTAGCGCATTTTACGTAGCTCACAAGAAAAGTCATTATAAAATCATGGCTGGCGACTTTTAAATAACGAGTCTAGAATAATGAGAAAAATAATAACATTTCTCCCGTGAATATTTATGAATTCACATGTATAAAAGGATGCCTTTTATCATAAGTGTGCAGAAGAACCGGCGCGGCCGCCTTACAAACTGAGACACGGAATGCAAGGATTCGGAATGAAATTCCCTGCTGAAACTTCAGAGCTCGATCTCCGCTATCTTCTCGTTGAAACTCCAGTTTTAACAAATATTTTTGTTGTTTTGAGTACGTTTATCTTATGTAATATCGTCGGTACCTAAGACATTTGTCGGGTTACGAACATCATGTCAAACTGACAATTACAGCTCTTCAACGTTGTATATATAACATGCTGATCACGTTCATTGGTGAATTTGCTCTTAATAGTCGTTGTGGCACCCCTGAGCATAGTGCTGCGCTATTCGCATATCGATTATGCATTCGATTCAGCGAGCGGTGCGGTGCGCGGCGCGCGGTCATTCCGTTTATTTACGCGACACCACGCTGACAGCCGGCCCTTGTTTAGTTATGTCTCTGAATTGCTTAACTACAAGTGTTCGCTGTGAGCACGACTGTTTAATGAGTTTCGAGTAGGTTATTTGGAATAGGGTATTTGCTTGTTCAAAAGCGTTATGCCAATGAAGTAGAGCCAGTTAAGTAGGTTTCGGATGACTTGTTGCGTCAAGAGACCCGCGGGCACGAAACATGCGCTCCCATGTCCCATCCCTCTCAATAACTTCTTTCACATGTGTTGTACATAATTGGTATTATAAAATGCGCCTCGCTTGAGCGTATCGCTCGTGGCCACAGGGTATGATTGACTCAAAAAAAATCAACGTTTGTAAAATGCCTATTGTTTGGTCCTTTGACTACATCCTGGCAAATAACAGGCAAACCCATTTTATTAAACGGATGATCGCGTTAAGAATAATGTGGTAAAGCCACAATACCAATTACCAATCACTTGTGATTACAGCAAAGCCCCTTGAGCTTCTACTATAGTTCAGTTGGCAATAAAAGGTAAATATACAACGGTTGAATATTAAACGTGGACCTTAGCCTTAGTTAGACCATTAAAAGTGGACACTTCCCTCCCGCTCTTCCCAAGTAATAATCCTAATCTCTGCGCTCCTCTGACACGAGTTTCCGCAGTGTAATCAGAGTGTCACGAGTGTCAGAACAGTCGGGAGCTAGATAAATTGAGTGTCAGTGTACATCACGGTGACTGACGTACGATTAAATATTTCCGGTCAGCTGCTGTACTCGTGTGAGGACAAGTTGGCTTACAACTTGAAAGGATGTGTTCACTTGTGATTAACTAAGAATGGGTCTCTTCTCATCCTCGGGCATTTTTAAAGACATTCTAGTAACGATAGGAGGATGAATAGCAGTCCGAAAATAAGTATACACCATCTATTTAATTGACAATGGTGTCGATTCTGTTGTGCACAAACTAAACTTAATTTAGACTATTGCTATCTTTTTCTCTCTAATAAAACGAGAAAGAGACGGACGTAATTTGGAGCTGTCAAATTTAGTTGGAACCAGTATTTCCATACAAATGAAGGGTGCATGTAAAAACATGTCGACTAAAAAGACGGTGAAGCGCAAGGCATAAACTAGTTTGACATCTCTAACTTAGTTCATAGATATAGTCGTACTTTTCTCGCACTGCTTTTTAGTAAAAGATAGGAATAGCCTAAATTAAGTTTACTTTGTGCATAACAGCAGGCCTAGCCAAGTTACAAACGTTTCATATCGATTCTCTTTCTACAATCGTAAACGTCTCGGCGTAAGCGATTGTAGAAACCGCTAAATTGCTAGCCAAGTTGACACGACTGAGTCGACCGCTCGTTCTCTTATGTCTGTAAAAAAGACCTACACTTTAGTCTATGGTGAGCGTTCCTACCAAAGAGTATAGCGATCAACATTGTAGAAACGATAACATTCTATTCTATCATTTTGAACGATGTAAACTTGTCTACGAATTTTCTATTCGTTTGTGTTGATCACGTGATTTAACGTTGAGATGATGTCATTCCCATTCATCTGATTAGTTTTGTACTAACGTTAACGATTGTACATTGTCAACTTGGCTAGGGGTGCAGAATCGACACCAATATCTATTATAACGAGAACAGAAATAACATAGCATCACTATTTTATTTCCCCAAAGGTTTATGCAGTGATTTACTAAAGTTATTCACACATTTCGCCGTACTTTGGTCTATGATTGCACCCGTTTTTTTTTAATTTTTAAAGTAAAACACACATTAATTTTTAGATTTTAATTTAATTTGGCTTTTATCAGGCTATGTTACAGATCAGCATACTAAGAAACCGGGGAAAATACGTTACACTTAACACATTTTAAACCTCATCAGACGAAACAAAAGTGATTAAAAATACAGCTTCACGAACATGTACAATCACGTTCAGCCGTAGAACAGGTGCCTGCTACATAGTTGCGTGGCGTCGTCTGTTTATTTGTGACTCAACTTTCATGGCCTGGATGTAACGCAATGTAACGGGGGGCGCACATGGTGGGCTCATAAGAGGACATTTTACTTGATTCTTGGAGAGTTGCTCGGGATAAAAGGAGACTTTTAACTAACTAATATCAAACACAGCACACAGCAAATAGTGAATTCAAGTTCAATACCTAATAGAGTTAAAAGATAATATGTAGTTTAGTTGAATCTCTAAATTGTAATTACAGGACGCATAAACCGCAGCGTGCAAGTATGTGCTTTCACGAGTTAAACACACACTACAATGTGTTTAAAAATAAACATAACAAGTCCCGAGGAGCATAATACTTCCTGCATAGCTTCATCTTTTTCCCACACTTTAAGAAAATCTTCAGTAAGAAAATCTGCTACAAGAGGCGGTGCTAAGCCCCCAGGACACAGAACCCCAATACACAAAGTCACAAATAAAAGGTTTAATTTGTGCCGTCATGGAGCCACTGGCAGTCCAGTCTGAACAAGACTCACTACGACTAACCCTATTGTTTGTGGTGGTCGTTGCACATCGCGTGTCCAGACTAACAGAACGGGAACACAAACTACGGCTGCGGCTACAAAAAGCAACGCACCGCCCACAAAAACTAACCGACAAAACGCCTGCACAATCGTAACTTGCGCTGTTTTTAGAACTCAGTTTATCGATAGGCTTGTAAAAGGTGGTAAATTCAGCACCTCTATTTAATTTTGCTGAAAATATACTGTTTTATACAGTAGTAAGTACAGGAAACTAAGTGTTTATTTTTGTTATGTACTGACACAAAGGTTCTAAAACATGTAGGAGTCCCCGTCGATGAGAATGGACAAGTTTTCTGATGTTGATAACGCTAGATTTAACTTAATGGAAATAAAATATAAATAAAACTAGGAATCCCATAAAATAATGAAATCTACATGACCGTTATTTATTCTTGACATCAAGAATAAATAACGTAATGAAGTCAAGTGACGTCTTTACCTCATTGCAAGTGCAACTTTACGAGTCCCAAAACTCTTTCATTTATGATTTTACCCAGTTTTTTTTTTGGTTCTTCTATCTCATATTTATACATCTACGAAACAGGGCTGTTTTATCGAACTAAGAGAGGTATAAATATAAAACTTCCAGTCACAACAATACCGAATAATACCCAAACCGCGCGACACGACCGGCATCTCCAACACAACCCAAGATCGAGAGAAACGCAACAAACTTCAATATGGAGTACGAGTTGAATAAAGGAATTTGATTTCTATATTCGTATATAGAAATGAAATTCCTTTATTCAACTCGTCGACACAATAAAACATATATCTATTTTGATTCGAACACTATCGAAGGTGCATACTTTCTAGAATATTCCGGATTTCCAGCGAATCGTGGCGCTGAATGCAAGCGTCCCGAATCAAATAACGTGCATATACTCACGTGCGAAAATAGATTTTGGGAGATCGTTTTTTCCAGAAATCTCTTTTCGTATTCCTCTATGATGTTTGGAGTGGAGGAAAATAGTGAAGTGATTCTTTTTGGTTACGTGGAAGACTTTACTCCCAGCAAAGTACCTGCGAAAATGTTTGTGAAGTCTGCGAGGTTCAGTTTTTCCGTGCTAGCCACCATTATTTATGTGATATTCGATAAATTGCTGTTTAATGGTCTAGACTTTATAGGACCTAGACAAGTGGATACGCCTTTAAATCGTTTCGTAAATCTACAAGGGCTTTCAAAAGTTTGATAGAAGCTTTTTGTTTATTTTTGACTGTTCAATCATCCTTATCTTTAATAGAATACTTCTTGTCTAGTTTCTCTGGTATATTAACTTAGTGGCAGATGGCATGACCATACAATATATAATTACCACTTAAAACGTACTACTCTTCGGAAGTCCACAGGTAAGTAAATACTCAGAAAAACAATATTTCCGAAAACAAATCTTGTAGGAGTTGCCTTTGTAAATCTGAATGTGTTGGAATGTATCCCACTTAATTCAGGCTCAGTTCTTTAGTGTGTGTACACAATTTATGGGCCGGCCATGTTTGTTTTGGGTTGGATCGTACATTTTGTGGCTTATTTTAGTTTTATGCGAGTTCAATAATCGGATAAGTTATTCACTTTGAATTATTTATTTACCTACTCTCTTTAATTATTCATTTTAAATACTTTGGGGGACTTTACTTTACCTTGTCTAGACAAAGTGAAAGGCTATCAGCGAAAACGATAATTGAAATCTAAAATGTATGATAAATATGATGAGTGCTGCAATCTTGTTGAATCGAAAAGCAATAGCTTCTTGTCTTTGAATGCAATACCTTCTTGCCTTGCCCTCTCATTATGCAAACAAAAACGTAAAATTCCAATTATAGTTCAAGTAATGATTGCAACTGATCATCTAAATATCCAATACACTTTCTTGGATAGCAGCCATATACCTACTGACAACAGCTTTATAGCTTGATATATATTTACCAACAATATCAAGAGTTGACGCCGGTAGTTCAAAACGGCGTAAATAGCAACACTGAATTAAGTATGAAACTGTATGGATGAGATATACTGAAATGGTAAATGGATTCTCAATAACATTCCATACATTTGTTTGGAATTTGGTTCTCAGGTTTAATAGTTAAAGAAAACAGGAATTAACTTTTAGTGGATATTGGTAGATCAGTCAAGTATTTTCTTGACAAAGACAACTCTGTGTTTCTTCGATATTCCTAACTTACGTGTTTTAATTTAACTAACTTTTCAATACACTTTCTCGAAAACGGGTTCTTATCGCACTACGATTAGGTTCAACATGCAATGTATTTCACACGCGTGCGTTTTTTTACATTTTCCCGTACGTGTGCGGGAAAGTAAAATTCCACAGATAACTGTACTTATACGAAGTTCAAATCGGTTCAATGCCTACAGTCGGAGATGAATGTTTTTTTTTTATTTCGGCAAAGCACTAGCGTCTTTACGGCGTAAATATTTTTTCACTTCTCATGCTCTGCAAGTGCTTATTTGTGCAGGATATAGGCTGCACAAAATCGAATTTTGTGCACAAGTGCATCAACGTATCTACTCATAAATGTATCATATATTAAGGCAAAGAAAATGAGCCATACAGCCAAACACAATAACAAGTTCATAGATAGAATTTGTTATTTTATAATATTTACTTTAATTTATTTGCCTTATGTGTTTTTAAGACATAAAAAATATTAAAATTTAAATTCAAGTAAGGTAGGTTATTTAATTAATTTAAGAAAATTATTATTACAAAATTAATTTAATATTAGGCTGTATAAGTCTTCAGCCCAAGCCTATTATCAATGTCGTAAGATTAAAAAAAAAATAAAGCGGCGATATGCCGGGAAAAACAATTTCCTTCAGTATTCAAAACTGTACTAATTTTACTTTGAAATTTAATTAAAGAAATGTTATGTTATACTACTGTTTTATTTCCTCGCAATCGAAGTGAAAAGCAGAGTTTATAACTCGTCCACAATAGTACATTTTGACACAAGCGGAGAAAGTTTGTCGCAGCCGCAGGCGAGGGTTGTTATTGAGCCGAGAACTGTAATAACAAATGTCCACGTGTATCAAACGAAAAAATATTATTTTTATTATCAAATAAACATTTTTTTGTAAATATTTAAAAAAAAAGTTTTCTATATTAGGCTGTCTAACGGTTTCATACATTTGCCTCTCCTTCAACCTGGCGAAAGCAAAGCGAGAAAAAAAAGAATCTTAAAATCATAGTTTCTTTTCATGACAAAAATATTTTTCGTTATTTTATTTTATTTCTATAAAAGTATATTGAAAAACGTCGTTTGATCCACGTGTATCAAACGTTTGTTATTGCAGTTCTCTGGTGTTAATTCCGCCTCTAATGCTATAACAAACTTTCTCCACTTGTACTATTTCAAAACACTTGCTGGTACAGTGAGCCTTATTACATCGTTCTTAGGGCCTTAAACCGACCTAAAACACACACGTGCATAATAATATTACACACTAGTGGATATAAGTACAAAGTTAAGTTAGTAGGTACCTAACTGGAAATTTTATGCGAGTAAACAGAGCATTTTCAATTTAACCGGGTAATACACTTTTTTTTTGTAACAACAAAGAGGTTTTATGCCGCTGAAAATCCATTTACATTTTTGGAATAAATAAATGTGTCCCTAATTAAGACGAAAAAACATTTGTTGTTATCAAATTATTTATAATTCACAATAATTTGTTATAAAATTTTTGCGGTTTATCACTAAAACTATAATTTTGGAATAGGCTGTATGGCTATGTAATCAATCACCTTACAATTGGCGCGTGCAAAAAAATACTTGCGCGCCATTTCCCATTATTTTCATATTTTGTTTGTATCGCATTTGTTGCTGTGTGGTAAAACGATTTATGCAATACATGTTTGTTTTTTCTTCGCAAGTGTGTTGAAAAAGTGCGTATGAAACTCGTGAGCGATTTGCTCACTAGACACTCGGCTGGATTTACGCCCTCGACTGCGGCTCGGGCTGCAACCCACAGCCTCGTGTATAATGAGCAACTTAGCTCACTTGTATCATAATATACTATTAGTAAGTATTTTTTTTTTTTATAAATGTACCTATCGTTAAAGAACTAAACATGGAAAAGAAAACATTCTAGTGGAAAAGAAAACATTCCAATATTCGGATTAGAGTCGTAGTAAGTTTTTTACTATCATAAGATGGCTCGAATTCTAACAAGCCATAACACCATAGTTAACATTTTCATCCAATGTGTTTTAACAAAACTATGCCATTTAAGTTACTATAAAAGTTCACTTCCTCCCCATTCTACCGCGAGCCTCTCCCGATATTCCCGACGGCCGAGAGTTCTCAACGCGCGTCGATATCAAAGCTAACACACGCTGCGCTTAATCCCAGCCGAACGGACAAACAGACAAACAAGCAAACAGACAAATATACGGCAACAGTCAATACGGGATCGCGAGTACTTACTGCATCACAGTAATTAGTTTCATGGATATTATATTTTCTATTTGGCATCAATCAAGATAACTATCCTAGAGCCAGGCCCAAATATCGAAGATAAGTGTCGTGTACCAACACGCACTGGGCGCGCCTGGTGGGCTACGAGCTGCTTCCTCTTACAAAGGGAACCAGTTTATTACGCCTAAGTTGGACGCAGTCCTACTTCACTACAAGTAACTCTTTTATCATGCCAAATAATTATATCCTGACCCTAATTGATTAGGATTCTAATAGCAACGGCAACAAATAAACACAAATACACCACAATTTTTTTAATTAGTACAAAAACATGGGGCTCTATCCGTACCCTTTACTGATCATATTTTTGTAGGCAAAAGTAAAAAAAATGAAATCCCGAGATTGTCTACGAATTTGGAGACATTTTATTTTGTTTGGAGAACAGGCCACCTACATAAATTGTAGCAGATATTAATGAAACGTATATATATATACGTAGATTTCTTCCTTATAATCTCTAGATTACAGTGGTGATATTAGCTTAGTCTAATCGGAATGATGAGAAATTCGAAAATGAATCCACACACATACCTTTTACCATAACTTTGCTGTTTATCAATATTTTGAGACTTTACATATTATACTGGATGACTTTTTTATCACTTTCCAAAAAAAATGGGTATATTAGGTGAACAGAGTAGAAGCTGGTAAACCTAGTTTTTTTTTTTTCTTTCAAATATATTTTCATTGCTGTTGATAGAATCCTAGATTGATACGAATTATAATTCCGTTCAAATAGGTAGGCGCAACAACGCTACTTCGTAAAAGACAGTAGCGGTACATACCACTTACAAACTCAGTCAAAAGTAACGATGACGTTACGAAGTAAACAATTCTCCGATAAGACATGAGGATGCCCATCCTCTTACAAGACACACGATTCCCGATAAGTTCCCAATAGTCGCGCTGTATTATAGCGTAGTTCTCGTAATTACGAGCGCAGCCGGGCGACACAATTACCACTCCGAACCAACTAGCAAATTAAAGACATTCTCTTCGATGTCTTTAACGAACTTCCTTGTGCCGAAGATTTATACAACTTACAGTTGGTACCTACTTGTTTTTAAGTTTAGAGTCAAAGGGGAGGAAAATGCAAGTCACTGCGGAAAGAATCTGTTCCGGTTCGAACACGGTTGGTAATAGCCATATTCTCTCTACATAATAGATCGATGTATGGTTTTATTTTGATGACATGATGGTGAAGGCCGCAGGATGGATGGAGGAGTATATCTGGTCAGTGAGGCCAAACTTGGGTTGCCTATGTCCAGCAGTGAATGATCTATCTCCCTGATTCTTCGGCTCCTTAATTCCGGTGTGGCGTTTTCTTTTAAACATGGTATTTTCGAACGTTTGATCTCGATTAAAAGTAAACGATTTTCCTCATTTAATATCGAAACGGTTAGAAAACTCCCTTAACAATACATATATGAACAACAATCGTTAACAATAAGTAAGGAGAATTCCCAGCTTAACACAAAAATAAATATGAGCCGAGACCAAAGTCAAGAGAACGCCATTTTGTAAATCATTTTTATGTATTTCGCGGAGCGGCGAATCTTTTTTGGGAGCAAAAGAAACATATTAAATGTATATAAAGGCTTGTGGTATGTTTGTTCTTATACCTACTTGCCTTGGAGATGCCAGGGTACAATCGAATTGACAAACTGTAGTAAAAACTTCTGCGATCACCAAATCGTTTGCCTCCATAAATTAGGACATGTTTAAAGTTACTTATGAAAACACCTTGATGAAACTATACATAACAGCAGATGAAACAGGGCTGTCAATGTCCATGATGATGAAGACTTTAACCACGCCCAAGGAAACAGAACTTTTTTCATTCTTCTTCACAACTGAAGTTTTAAGAAAGTCGTCATAGACGGCACCCGCTGGGCATATTCTATTTTACACCTCAAAACAGTCGTCACTCGCGGAATTTTACCATTAATTCGTGAACGACTTACTTACAAACAGGGCTGTCACACTATAAAGGGTGTAAAAAACCTCTCAAAGAAGCCGAAAGGCACTTGTTCTCCCCGTCTTTGCGATAATTTTTTTGTTCTACACCATACCTGGGAACCTTATAGTTACGGAGATATTGGGGGTCAAAGTTCCAACTACACACATCAACACGGTCTAGGGATATTGTTAAAAAAGCGAATTACTATCAATGTGTTAATTATTTATATGACATGTATATATTTAAAAGATACGTTATTTAATATTCTACCATTTTTTAATAATGGTTAAGGTATAGATTAAAATTTCAGGATTTTATGGAAAAAAAATGAAGCATAGACGGAAACCGTATATGAATGAACTTTTAATTTGTGAGTAAAAACTGAAAAAAATAGAAAAATCATTTAATTTGTGTTTATAAACTTGAAGTTAGTAGTCTGAGAAAGCGCCCATGATGTTCATAACACATCGGCAACGATTCGGCATGCTCAGAACAAGGTTGTCAATGTCTTGCTGCGGAATATTGTCCCATGTCCTTCTGAGGTGCGCAAAAAGTTGATCTTCTGTAGCCAGATTTTCAGGAACTTCCTTCAGAGCTCTTCTTTGCAGCATACCCCACGCATGCTCAATGGGATTTAGATCTGGCGATTGAGCAGGCCAGTCTAAGGCCCTAACATTATGTGTATGTAACCAAGCTGCTACCGTTCTCGTCGTGTGTGCCCGGGCATTGTCGTGCATGAGCAGGAAATCTTGCCCCATTTGTGTTCTGTGGGGCAAGATTACGGGCCCCAGCACCTGTTGGACGTATCGTTCTGCCGTCATATTGCCCCGCACCCAAACGAGATCCGTCCGTCCTCCAAGACGAATTCCTGCCCAAACCATAATTGTTCCTCCTTGCTATGGATGAACTTCCTGAGGGTTCTGGAGACGGCTCCATCGTCCAGGAACTCGCCAAACACGCGTCCTTCGTGAATCTGGATGGAAGCCGAACCTGGATTCATCCGTGAACAGCACATTGGACCATTGGTCACGGCCCCAGTCCACGTGGTTCCGAACCCATTCTAATCGTCGTCCACGATTGCCTCTCCGTAAAGGTGGGACCCGGAGTGGTCTACGAGAGCGTAGATAGCTTTCATGCAGTCGCCTTCTTACAGTTTGGTCACTCACAAGCACTTGGTGTTCCACTCGCAGCCTTTGGACCAATTGAGTCGCCGTTGCATTTGGTTGTGCTCGCGCAATAATTTGCAAAAATCGGTCTTGTCTGGGGGTAGTGATGCGACTTCACCTGTGGCACGATAGCGTGTCCACAATCTTGAAATTACATTTTGATGGGTCCCTTTGGCCTCAGCAACATTACGCTGAACAGATCCAGCTTCCAGCATTCCCACAGCTCGTAACATCTCCGCCCTCGTCAAATGTCGGCGTTGCATGGCTACAATACCTCAATTTTAACTTTATCTTTCGTTTAAAAATGAAAAAAAACTGTAACTAAACGTAATTCGTATTGTTTTCTAAATTTCGCACAAATGAAAATTCCCTCTCCTATACATCAAGACATTTTTATGCCACCGAAACAAAAGAATTTTCAAAAATTTGAATTTGGAATTAGTCTGAGATAAATTACAAACAAATCGGTGTATAAAAGATTCCAATGCGGCCAGTACTTTTCGAGTTATTTAATTGAGTATGAAATATCCCTAGACCGTGTTGATGTGTGTATTTGTTTTTTTATTTAATATAAGTTTTTGATGTAAGATTTTTGCTTTAAACACCTCCACGACCCCTGTTTTATTCAATCCATCCATTAGCACATTGTTTTGAGTGCGTTACAATGATTTTTACGACAAAACATGATTTTTCACCCCAAAAAAAACGTCGTTTCCCAGCAATATCTTTTGCGTATAGTTACTTAGTTTGATGTACAGAATGCTTGGTTGACGGCTTCGTGATGAGGTTGTTTACACCCTGTATTGAAACTTTAATCATCATCATCATCATCATTTCAGCCGAAAGACGTCCACTGCTGGACATAGGCCTCCCCCAAGTGTCGCCACATTGACCGGTCCCGTGCGACTCGCATCCAGCGGATTCCCGCAACCTTCACCAGGTCATCGGTCCACCTAGTGGGAGGCCTTCCAACGCAACGTCTTCCAGTACGCGGTCGCCACTCCAGAACTTTTCGGCCCCATCGGCCATCCGTTCTGCGAGCAATGTGCCCTGCCCACTGCCACTTAAGTTTGGCAATTCTTCGGGCTACGTCGGTGACCCTGGTTCTCTTGCGGATGTCTTCATTTTTGATTCGATCACGCAAGGAAACTCCGAGCATAGCCCTCTCCATTGCCCTTTGGGTGACTTTAAGCCTTCTGATGAGGCCCATTGTGAGCGACCACGTTTCGGTCCCGTATGTAATCACTGGCAACACACACTGGTCATAGACTTTCGTCTTGAGACACTGTGGTAAGTTGGACGAGAAGATACCGCGCAACTTCCCGAACGCTGCCCAGCCGAGTCGGATTCGACGATTGACCTCTTTCTCGAAGTTAGACCTACCTAACTGGACCGTTTGTCCCAGGTACACATAATCGTCTACAACTTCGAGTGTAGAGTCTCCGATCTTGATAGGAATGGGTGTGACATGGGCATTCAACATGACTTTGGTTTTGTCCATGTTCATTCTAAGACCCACTCTTCCGGAAACTCTACTGAGGTCATCGAGCATTGTACTGAGGTCCTCCATGGTTTCAGCCATGACCACTATATCGTCGGCAAACCGAAGGTGGGTGATGTACTCGCCATTGACGTTAATGCCTAGCCCTCTCCAGTCCAGAACCTTGAAGACATCCTCCAGTGCAGCGGTGAACAGTTTCGGAGATATGACGTCTCCCTGTCTCACACCTCGCTGCAGGAGGATAGGTTCCGAGGCTTGGTCCTGAAGTCGGACTGACATGGTGGCGTTTTTGTACAAACACTTCAACACCTCGATGTACCGATAGTCGATTTGGCACCGTTGGAGAGACTGCAGTACAGCCCAGGTCTCGATCGAATCGAAGGCTTTCTCGTAGTCCACAAACGCTAAACAGAGGGGTAGGTTATACTCTTCGGTCTTCTGTATAACCTGCCGCAGCGTATGTATGTGGTCCACGGTGCTAAAGCCTTTCCGGAAACCGGCTTGTTCGAGAGGCTGGAAATCGTCAAACCTGCGCGCGAGACGATTCGTGATGACTCTTGAAAACAACTTGTAGACATGGCTTAGAAGTGAGATGGGCCTATAATTCTTCAACCGGGCATTGTCGCCCTTCTTGAAGAAGAGTACCACCACACCCCTGCACCATGCCTGTGGCGTTTTTCCCTCAAGTATGACGGAATTAAACAGCTTCTGAAGGGCCTTAAGTACCGGTTTTCCACCCGCCTTCAGGAGTTCGGCCGTAATTCCGTCATCACCCGGTGCCTTGTTGTTTTTGAGCTGCTTCAGAGCCATCCTAATCTCGTACAGGCTGACGTCCGGGATGTCTTCGGTATAGTGTCGGGTCAGTCTAGCTCTTGGGTCGTTTGCTAGATCTACGACGGGTTGACTGGTTGACGTGTACAACTGTCCATAAAAGCTCTCGATCTCCCTCAGAAGCTCCGGTTTGGCGGATAAGATCCTACCATCGTCGGTCTTCAGTTTCGTGAGCTGGCTTTGCCCAATAGCCAGATCTCTTGCAAATACCTTGGAGCCTTTATTCCGCTCAATCGCGTCTTTAATACGCTCGGTATTAAAGCGGCGGAGGTCGCTCTTCAAGGATTTAGAGATCCGTCTATTGAGCTGCCGGTATTTACACGCCTCGTCTGAAGACTGTAGGATCATCTCACGCCGCTCCTTCATGAGCTTTAGAGTGTGATCGGAGAGTCTCTTGTTCTGATCAGTACGACGTGCCTTGAAGAACTTAGACCCGGTCGTATGGACAGTTTCCACGAACCCATCGTTATATTCGTCCACTGAGCTTCCTAGGCATTCGAAACGGTTCTGGAGTTCAAGCTGAAAGCTTTCGGGGTTTTGGATTTGGATCTGTGCTGGACGGAGCGTAGACTTCATCAGTCGATACCTTTCAAGCTTGATATTGATGTTCAATGTGCCTCTTACCATGCGGTGATCGCTCCCGGTTTTCACCGAATTGATCACCGAGACATCATTGAACATTTGCTTCTTGGTTGACATGATGAAGTCAAAACTTTAATAAGTATAAAATAAGAAAGGGGTATATTCAAGATGACCTGGTGAAGGTTGCGAGAATCCGCTGGATGCAAGTCGCACGGGACCGGTCAATGTGGTGACACTTGGGGGACGCCTATGTCCAGCAAATCTCATAGGTGCAAATTGTAGCAGTTGAGGTGTAGTATGTATGTACTTAGTAGGTAAGATCTATGTCATAAAATGTATTGCATTAGTATTAAGAAGAGTAGTATTAAAGGCTGATTGATCGGTAACGGTTGTTTCAATAATACGAGTTCCCTACATGGCGACCCTGCCAGGATTCGAACCTGGAATCTTCTGATTTTGGAAATAAGGTTGGTTGGTTGTTGTTTTCAGGTTTTACTTCTTAGAAAAATGGCCAAAAAGTCGCTCTTCGTCAAACTAGTTGCTTCCAGACGCTGCTTGTGGCAGCCCTAACCACCCGGTGTTGTACCCTCACTTTCATAAAGTTTCATAATAAAATTCTTGACGAATGAAACGTTTTATATCACTTGGATGGTAGTTATTTATTCTTGTTTAATCTTAGCACTTTCACCTTTAATAAAAACGGCCTATTCGTTTCAGGAATTTGGCAGCGGCCGGAATGGCTCTGACATTTGATGGAAATTCTTTAATAATATCAGGTAGCACTTCGCGTGAGTACCTTCCTGTACTTTACTGAATTAGACCTGATTTTGTGAAAGGGTAGAAGTAACCTGTACCGGCTATGAGAAGGATATTAGTTGTTGTGGTGTCACGTTGTTGGGAGGAAACACAAGGTTGAGTTGTAGTCTTGTAGAGGTATATTATTGTTTAACTGCTGTGAAGCCGACCTCTGTCCTTTTGCAAACATGAAGTAATACAGAAAGATAATCTTCCTACAAAAAAAAATATATATGCACCTCAAAAATAACAAAAGCTGTTCACAAATCAAATACTGCCAACCTCAGTAGCTCTCTTAGATTTAAACGCTTCTAAAATAAACTAAGAAATAAGTAAAATAAACTCGGCAGTGAACTTTGCGGCCGCTGACTCCATGCCAGATGTAGGTAATGCGACGCAGTTAATAAAACAGATTGAATTAAGATGCCCAGATCCACGCTTTTTATACCTCGAGATTAATTTTTTTGCTTACCGACAGACGACAGAGCCGCGCCGATATAACTGCATAGATAGGTTGGTCAAACACGATGTGCATACCGATAAATCACTTTAAAATATTGTGTTCTATTTTTATGACCTATGATGAGCTGAACAAACCTCTGTGGTTTTCTGGAACGCATATTTTGTCAATTGTAATGTTACTATGTGTCTTTATAATATAAATAAAAAAATTAAAAAAAATATCAAGACAATTAATGGAAAATCATCGAAAAACTTGCTCCATTTATGAATTATGCATAGTTATCGCTACAATTTCTTGTCAGATGTTAGGGACATAATAGACGCAACACTAATGACAGATCGGTGTTTATTGTGGGCCAGTGGCCAGCGATAACGGCAGACTTACTAATTACAGAGTTACATTTTGAAGTCCCTTGAAGCTGGTGGGGTTAAAGATAACTTGTGAAATGTGGCTGTACTATTGGGAAGGTACACCTCTGCCTTACCCTTCGGGGATTACAGGCATGATGTTATGTCATGTTCCTCTCACAGAATGTCCTAAAAGTGCGATCATTATAAGCTAATTATGCTGTCATCAATTAATCGCATCGTTGCGACATGCAGGATTAGCGATCGCTTTCGTCTATCGCTGTCACAAGATTCCAATCACTGGGCCCTGCTGTTAAAAGTATCGTGTCTACTGTAGGCCTTTTTCAAGTTATGATGTTGATCCATTACAACATTAACATTGCACAAGAAAGTTTGCACTAATCCGGTCACACGCAGCAAAGTCCTTAGGTTCTATCTCCTAGCATAATTATCTGGAGAGTTTGTTAAGTTGTTCTTTCATCCCATTTGTGTTGTTCCGTAAACAAAGCAACTCAATAGAGCTGCATTAGCGCCTGATACAAAAACTTGGATAATCAAATAACGCGGAATCAGGCGAGAATCAAAATAAGTTCACGGATACATGCGGCAATGGAAACGCCATTCACATTTGTGAGGGGCCAAGAGGTATCTGTCTTTGTCCGATGGCACGCCAATCCGACCGACGACCACAGAAAGATCATACAAAGAAATCACAATTTATATCTGAAAAGCAATATTTCACCCAAATCTCAGATAAAATTAGTCTAGACCTAGCAGTTTTGCAGAACAAAATACCTTCGCTTTGGCCAGTACAAGGCCTCGGGTATTGCGACAGTTGCTGTCGCTTGAGCTTATAGTTCGATGGCAAGAGATCATACAGTTAGCAACGCTTCGGTCCCGCGTTGCAAACGTGTCTTACGCGCGATAGCAGCGAGCAAAAACCATCGGTTTTGGGCCCTTAGAAGGTCACGCTGCGTTCAAGGACGCCATGTTATATCGCTTTCTGTCTACACGCGGCCCTTGCTTACTACTGCTTATTTTGTGGTATTTGGAGTCATGCTTTCAGTGTGGTAATAGATTCTGATTGTGTTCTGTTAAATGACCAACATCAGTTGCTATAAAGGGCTCTAGATAAAAGTTTAGTTGATAAGAAATCCATAAAGTCACATTTAGTTTCTAAAAGCCCTCTTTGCAATTACACAAAACTTCTAAAAACGTAGAAATGTAATCTTCCTTCGTAAATACGTGTCCAAAAATACCTTCTTATTTATTTTCTTGAATGTTTCAATTCAGATAGCCAACAAAGCACTCGACTAGTTATTCTTCACAAAACAGGCGACAGGACGACTACCGAAGACGCGAAAAGAACGTTTCCAATCTCGGCAAAGAATTCTAAATCCGGATTTTCTTTCAATAGTCGGACGCCTCCTAATCGTACCGGCGAGCGACCGGCCCACCCACGCGCCCGTCTGACCGCGGCTTACCAGTCCGGCTTTTGTTAACTTATGTAAGTAGGTACCTAATTGGTACCGGCAAGCCCTAATTTAATTTACTATTTGTCTAGCATAAAAGATAGGTTCGTCAAACACACACAAAGTTAATTTGTGAAAGTTTTTTTTTTTTAAATGGACTGTAAATTAATGCCCGAAATCTTGTTTACTCTCTTGGCGACAAAAAGGCAAAGTATAAAAATTTATTCAATTACAACAAAATTGTATATGCAATTTCGTGAGCCTTGCACCATTCTAAATAGTAGTTTGGTTTTATTTCCAAAGTCAAGTTCAATCCTGGACTCCCTTATATCGTCAAGTATTTCCCTTCTCTATCCCTGCATGCATATGCGCGAACCAATCACCCCACACTAGCATGACGTTGCGCGAGACATCCCATCGGACGCGCGTCCAATTACCGATGGCGCTCGGACAATTTGTCGGCAGCGCGACAACGCGACGACGCGACGACGGCGCTTCTTGAAGAGGATCCAATCAGGACCACTATACGGGCGACGTATCGATTGTGGAGCCATGAAGATATGGATGCGGCTTTAGGAAGGTGATTGTTAGTATCGGAAGTAAAACCGTCTTATTTTCATTTCCCCAGCGCCGTAAGACACAAAGTTTTACTATTGGAATCGGTACATGATTCCAGATGAATTGTCATGATTCTCTGCTATTCTCAGATCTCTCTTTATCGCTTGTATAGGTTCTGACAGATTCCGTGTACCAATCTGTTGTGGTTGCAGCACGTTTTCATTTTCCATATCATCATCTTCATATTATCGTTCACACAGTCCATCCATAATTTCTTTTCATAATTCGTTTATGAAAAGAAAGATTCTTCATTACTTAGTGTAATGAAGAATGAAATATTGAAATTCCCACGTGACTAAAAGCCACATCTACGCAGCTTTCCACATCCATCTCAAGTGTTCTTATTTCCCGAACAGCGCTGTTGTTATGATTCCCTATCGCCGGTCATTACCCCGGCCCGGCTGAGCTCGCGCGGATCCCATTTCCTACCATTTGCTACCATTTGCTGTCGAAGACATGTTCTAATTCGACATGTTATTGTCCGGAGCTTGCAGTTTGATCGAACGGGTGATTGATGTCGCTTCCATCGTCAAAGAAAAATTGGAAAATGGGGCTGAGGAGGATTTTAAGTTAGTTGGACGGTTTTGTTAGGTTATTTGTCGATATAAAGCTTTATAGCAACAACTTGAAATGTAAAAGTTATCTACAAAGAGTTTCGGCAAAGATGTACCTAATAGTAACTACACCCAGTTTTTGCGAAATAAATGTTAGGTAGGTCTACAATATTGACACTTATGTCAAAAAGAAGAGCGAAGAAGGTACAACACTGCTTACCTAATGGACTCAAAATTAAAAACAACAAACCTATAATGAATAAATGTGACGTTAGGTGATGGGAAACGTGTTGTTTCATGGACCTCCTTTGAAGGTCTATGAAACAACACATTTTATCGTTCAGAACGCATCTCGCAAGCTCCTAAGTGTAGCAGGTGTTACTTTCCATTTGATGGGCCCTTTGGCTGTTCACCAACTCATAACATAAAAAAATGACTAGCTGACAAGTACACTTCCACGCTCCTCGTTTCACGATTGCCAGTACATTGTAACTGACATCTCTGGCAGGCCAGGACAGAGCCGGATGACAATAATTCGTAAACCTCCTGCTTTACGAGCAGACTCTACATTCCCGTCAGGATTTTTAACGACGCAAGCTTTTATGCGTTTTATTCAAATTTTCGTGATTTTTCGCAATTATTTAGACGGCAATAACACTCTTGATGGGCTGTTGTGCAATGAGATTGAAGATTTGTTTGGTTTTTATGGCGCTCTTTGTAATTTTCGAAGCTTTCGATTTGACGGTTGTAAAAGGAAATCAAATTGGCTCGGCTCACACATACATAACCTTTCAATACTTAATTGGGCCTTTGACCATTAATTGTAGTCCTCAAAGAGAAATCAGGGATCCGTGCAGCTAATCAAGAACCGAAAAGGTTACATTATCAACATAATTAAAACTTAACTCAAACAGTATCGGGTACAACACCAAACGATCAGACTAATAAGGTTCCGTAGCGAATCGAGTGCAAACATGATTAATCCCAATCAAATAGGGTAAGGCTAATTGAATGAAAACAAAGTAATCCTCCCCCCCACCCCTCCACAAAGCTCGGGAGGGTTGATTGCGGAGTATTATGAATAATTATTGCCGGAAAAATATTCGGACTGGTCGCTTAGCTGCCTTGTTGAGCGTGAAATGACGGGGGAGTAAACATAAACGTTATTTAGGGGATGAATTAAATTTCATAGAATATTGTGTATTTTTTACTGCATTTTCGGGTAAAAAAGCCTCGGACACCAAATTGCTAAGCGAATACCAGGAGTAGTGAGGTGCGAACGGTAATCCTACTGTAAATTATTTTTAGTTTGCAGTAACTTCAGGTGCTAACTGTGACTGCAATTTTTATTTAGACTATATCCTCTGAAAATAAAAAAATATCCTCCTAAGTAAGGAGCAAAATCGTACATAATAATCTTTCAACATTACAATAAGCGCGTTACAGTACAGCAATTGAATGTACACCGTGCTCAAATTCTACCTCCAATTTAAATTGAAAACCGACAGAAAAAGTAATATAAACACAGTTATCATATTAAACCGTGGAATGTGCTCAACAATGGTCGTTCGTGTAACAAAAAGACACGACCAGCAGCGGCCGCAGTTATAACCGGGTCCAGCAATTGTATCGTGGTGTACGGCTTTAATTCCGTGTCCAGCGTCCCGGGTGCCGTGCACGGGAAAATTTTAATTTGTTAGTTATGAGTACGACCGGATTTGCCAAGTTTTTAACATTTTTAGGGTACCGGCTTTGCTGAAATTAGTTTATGGAATGACCCACCTTGGTTGGTGATTTGTTTTTCTGTTTCATTTTTGATTGTGTCCTCTTTCGGACGTGGAAACTTGCATTTATTATAAACTAGCTGATGCCCGCGGCTTTGCCCGCGTATATGTCGATTACCGCAACCAAAAGTAAAGCTCCCAGACGGCTTATTTTTTTCCGACACCTCCAACAAATATCATTATATTTTAGCCAATGTATACAAAAACTTGAAAAATTATGTATTTAAACCTTCCTCGAGAACCACTCTATCCATTTGTGAAAACAGCATGAAAATCGGTGAAGTAGTTTTTGAGTTTATCGCGATTAGACAGAGAGACAGACGCAGCGGAGGACTTTGTTTTATAATATGTAGTGAAGATTGCAAGTTCTTTCGTCCGAGCTACTTTTGATTAGGTAGGAAGCAGCTTGGACCTCATGAGTTCTCTGAGCACAAAAAACAGAAAACTATTTTCACATTTCTGTTAATTTGGTATGGAAACTTAAGAAGGCACTTGTACTTTTCAAGGCAGAGTTTTGTGGTTGTACTCTTGTAAGTACAAGAATCAGACTTGTAAGCCTGAACAGAATTATTTATCCTTCCTTCTTCAAGCCTTTGTAACAACAGGAAAACAGCCATAAAGTATCAAAATTATTCGACCACCCTCCGTCCCCCCACCTTAACTTAGCGATTATTTGTGATTCTTAAAAAGCAACTCGCGAATCCCCGCCGCCCGGGGATTACTGATAATCCCCAAAACGCCTCCGCGACCCTCTCTCAATAGCCTTCCCTTATTTAAAATGGCGGCGGCTTATGACCCACTGTGAAGTATAATTGAGTTAGAACATTATTTCATCATTTATTTAGTTTCTTTGGGATTTAGTGAATAGTCATGGAAAATATTGTGAGGAAACCGGCATTTCCTAGAAGCAAATATGATTAAAAAAAAAAACAATTATGATTACCAAGCTGCACTAGGCTGCTCGCTACCTCTACTAGAGAGGAGGCCTGTGTCCCATCAGTGGGAACATTACAGGCTGATTAGATTACTGAATACTGTAGTTTTTGTGTTTAATCTCTTCCATTGGCACTTAAGTCCTTTTGCCTTGGGGATATCTTGTTTCAGTGAAATTAATATTCCATTTATCCTCTTAAAATATCTGGAAATTTTAATTTAATTTAAATTAAAGTTAATCAAACTACAAAAAAAAGTTTTTTATAACAATTTACTATTAAACGAATGGTTTTAACTGTTTAAATGCATTTATGAATACTGCACGCGCCACTGACTGCATTCACAACGAAAATATTTATATTCTACAGTAAATATTTAAAAAGCCAATCAGAAACGTTTCCATTGAAAAATGATTCGAGTTTGAATATTAAATAAATTTTCCTTTATATGCGTACACTTTGTTTGTTTCCGCGACGAATAAACCAATTACTCTGGAAAATTTTGTTTACGGTGTTGTGTTTTATAATAAACTCCGTTTTTATATTGTTTCGATTAAATCTACGAAGATTAATTGAAGCAAACATTATCGAAACAACTGTGAGTTTGGTTCTTGTTTGGAGAATGAATAAGGCTTCAGTTTTATACTTATACCACACCTACGCAGTCAAGTGGAAAAATATGAGTCGGCTAAATCGACAAAATGGTATTGTATTGTATTGATTTAAACAGTAGATAATTAATTGTGTTATTTAAAGACACACACATATCGACTAGTCGAAGTATGTTGATTTTCATAGTTAGAAGGTACCATTTTAATAACGGCAAGTAATAGGTATTCCGTGGCTCAGGAGCCAGTTAAATATCTACAGTATTTATTCATTTCAATAGTTATTATTTGTTGATGGCAATAGGCTCGCAGCTTCCAGCACTTTATAAATTATTCTCATCAACTATAGAGAAGAGAATCAGTATTACGCTCGAAAAAAAAGTCAACCGATCGAACAACGCTAAAATCCATCGAGCCGTTCAGGCCACAGAGCATGCCAAACAATTATACATACGAATTATTGATACATACATACTCTCGAAAAACATAACCCTCCTTCTGGCGCAGTCTGATAAAAAGGAATCTTCTAATAAATGAGAGAGACGTTTAAAAAAAAAAAGAGAGAGAAGATCTCAGTACTACAGCCAGCTTTCTCAAGAATCTCGTAAAGAGCTTATAAATAAGAAACGGTAATTTAAACATTAAAAAACCCGACTGCGTAAATAACTAATAACATTAAATAAAAACTGAAAATAAAAAAACAAATGCAGGAGTCTATCTATATTATGTTGAGTACCTGCTATTGAATAAATTATTATTATTTTATTATTGGGACGATTTAAGCCGGTCTATATATGTTAATGGGTCCCGACTGTTAAGTCGCTATGTTCTATGATTTTGAATTTTGAATTTATTATTCGTTTTATTTATGTATCGATCACGAAATTATTGCCACGGTATCAGTTATTCAATAGCAGGTACTCAACATAATATCTAAGATAGACTCCTGCACTTGTTTTTTTGTTTTCAGTTTTTATTTAATGTTATTAGTTATTTACACAGTCGGGTTTTTTAATTTTTAAATTATTTTTATTTTATAATAGGCTCGCCGCTATTACATGGGACTTAAACGTAACTGGCGAAATATGGGTGTACTATTAGGTACACCTCGGCCTAACCCTTCGGGGATTGCAAGCGTGATGTTATGTTATGTTATTTCAAATGACACTTTCGCCAAGAACACTGAATCTACTACTCGAATAAGTTTCATCCCATTATCTCTCTCATATTAAACCCGTTTATATGAACATCCTACCTTCAACTCCCTCCCCTGGCAGCAGGTGACGTCAGCAGAGATTAAGGGATCATCCACATGCGGAGGCACCTATAGATTAACAATATAACTCTGAATAATCTGGGTATAACAGGCATTTATGATAAAGGGAGTAGAAAGAAGGGAGATGATATGATACAAGATCAAATGTTTTGGTGCCAACATAATCAGTTGGTCATTCAAGTAGTTATTTTTATCAGGAGGATATTGTTTTCGATTCGTAGATATAATAAGTAACCAGAGCACATGAATAAATCCGGAGGATCTAGACAAGTGTGGCCATAGCTTTCAAAATCATTTGCATTTGAATAGAAAGTGTGTTGCCCGATTGAACTGCTGACAGGTACACCGATACACGCAATGACGCTGTCTTTTACTCCAGATAATAAAATCAACTTTGGTACCTTCCAACAATATTGAGTTACATACAAGTGAGTACAGTATTTAGGTAGGCAGATATAGGTACATGAACATTTTAAACGTAACCTCACAAGTAATTCAAGTTATTTCATCTAAATTCGTTCTCATTCGCGTTCATTAAAGCCGGGGGAGTACTCCAGGCACTTATTGCGACCGCAGTACATTACGCTACCGAGCTAGGTATATCACGTAATTAAATCTCTTCTATTTCTGACTCTTTGTTGGTTATTGGAGCTTCAGTTTAAAGGCCCTGTATGGCCCATGGTGAACCTCTCAAATGTGTAAAGCACGAAATTGTGGTAGTTGTTGAATTATTTTCTGTGTTGAGAGATCTGGTTCTCTAAGATTTTGATAGTGATGACCTAAAATTATTTACATTACTACTTTGAATCTGACTGCCTCATTGGTCAAGTCACCGCTTACTACTGGGCACGAGGTCTAGGATTCCCAGATCGGGCAAAGTGTCACGTGGTTTTTCCATCAGGTATTTCTCAGTAGCAGCCTGGATCTGTGCCCGACTGATGAAAAGAGGCTCACTCGATAAATACACTCGCCATATTGGTACCTTTAACCAAAACCTGATGGTTTATAACCTTAATTATGCACCTTTACTGCTCCCAAGACACAGGGCTACAAGAGTAACGGTAATACAGTACACGTAATTGAAAGAGCCGTATTTTAGAATTATTCCCATTACGAGACTCATTTTTCTCCCTCATGAGTCCTTCGGAACGCATTAGAGAGGCCCAATAAAGTGTCTCGGAGGAACGTGCGCATAAAGAAAGCAGCGGCACAGGGAAATTGTTCTAGCTAAATTATAAGAGCCGATGTCCGTGCGACATACAACCTTATGGTTGTGAAAATAGAAGTGGTGCAGTATGAAAAGTTTAGGGTTCAGTAGAGTGCGACATTTGGCAAGGGAATAGTAGGAAGTACTCGGAAAGCGGGTTCCGTCGGATGTGTTAACGGCGGATGAATGGCGACGGGACGGAGTTCGTAAGCTTGGAGTTGGAGTATTGAAATCTAGGACGTGATGCTTTGATACGAAGATAGGGGTGATAGTGAGGGCCTTGAACTTGATTTATATCTGATGACCCTGTAAAAAATGGGCGCAGTTCAGAAAAGACGTGGTATTTCATCAACTTTATATTGAAAATTAAAGAATATAAGTAAAATGAGAGTTATTTCAATTATAAATTGGAGTTTTTTTCCGATATTTTTCTTTTAGTTTTTTGTCTCAGTTGAAAATAGAAAAATCCATTATCCAAACGCTTGTGACTTATCTACCAGTAATAAGCGGCATAGCACCTTAATTTCTCTCCACCTGTCTTAAGGTGCATCGTGTGTGAAGCGAAGTAGAAAGCTCCAGTGATCGGGAACCTTCGCCTGGCACTCGGCAGACGCTCTCGTGACGCTCCATTGAACTTAAGGAGAACTATATCTAGACTTCTAAAGGTATCTCCTTCACTGTGAGAGTAGGCCATAAATAAGTAAGAATGAATGCGTTGAGGTTTTATAGGTTACCGGGTTTGATCCGATTTTTTTAAATGTAAGGAATGTATTTTGAGATGTAAGTTTTTTTATTTTATTTTTTATTGTGTGCACTTGTGGCATGTGCCTAATATTTTTTTTTTCTTTCTGTTTTATTATTGTTTCTATGTAGTCATTGACTACCGGTCACTACCTGGAAGCTGGGTTCTTGAGGTCAGACAAGGAGTCGCCCCTCGTTACCTATATACTGCAGCTAAATCTGGTTGGATTG
Source organism: Xestia sexstrigata (assembly GCA_941918905.2). Taxonomy (NCBI): domain Eukaryota; kingdom Metazoa; phylum Arthropoda; class Insecta; order Lepidoptera; family Noctuidae; genus Xestia; species Xestia sexstrigata. Next base: position 1,163,605 of record OW799204.2, read on the forward strand.
GATTCCGACTCCAAAGTTGATGGCTAAAGAGTACTAAATTTAGGCTGCGGGACTGTTCGAAAGAGATACCGGGACCTCGGAACATAAAGGGCGATGATGAAACATGGATGGGTTTAGTCAGTAAAAGTCTGACACTCCCTCCTGCTCCGCCCAGAGCGGGAGGAGTCATTTGATGATTACCCATCCGAAAAAAAAAAGAAAGGATTACTAGATTTAGTTTTATTATTCAAGAAACATATTTACCCCTTACCAAAAAGCAATGTACTAGCCAGCAGCTTTGGATGGATTTCTTATTCTTGTCCGCTATAAGCAAACAGAAGGACGCTTGAGCAAAAATTTTTGGGACACCGACGAAAAATAAACTGACGCAGAAAAGTTAGCAAAATGTTTAATTGCCAGACAATTTCTTGAAATCCAATAACAAAACCAGTAAACAATTTATTATTACGTTTACAGCCGCAGTCATAACAAAGTTATATTATTTCCTCGGCAAAGCAATAAAGCAAGTTAAAAAGTGTAGCGACAATGTCTCGCTCTGATACAAAATTAAATGGATGCCTGAAATATGTTGCCGTAGAACCCGGCTTGTTGCCAACATTTTAAAATATTCCTTCTTCGCTGCAGACAGGGCTGCCAACCGTGGATTTTAAAAATGTGGGTTACGATCGTGTGGATAGTCGGTATGTGAACCTTAAAATATGTGGTCCCTTTAGTAGGACGACGAGAAAAAATCAACGTCGTAGAGTGTCTAACTTTTCCAAAACCCCAGGTGGGATTTTGATTACATTTGCTTTGTATGTCTGTAATATTTTCAGATTTTTTAAATGGCACAAAATTATTCTGATAAATAAAATAATTACGTGAATGATGAGATGAACACTTGTAAAGCAGGCAACCCTGACTTGAAAATATAAGAACATGCATCACGGTCGTCTTCGCTGGGATAAGCAGTGTTCGAGCCAGCGGTAAACGGGATGTTCCCTTGGCAAACGTAAATGTTGAAAACCGCAAAAGATAAATACATATAAGATATGCACTTATCTATGTTCTTTAGCAGTTATAACCTGTGTTGTTACACTTGTAACCCACCGTCAGGTATACACCACACTCACAACCAAAACGTTCGTACAAACGTGCAATTCTATATTATCTCTCAAGCCTTCAGAAACATCTAATAAATTGGACCCAAATCTCTTCTCAAGATGGGCGAAGCAGTCACCGAAAAAATATAATTTAAGTAAGTACAGCCCCACTCCATCTACTAAAGAGTTGTCCTTCAAGTTGACCTTTACATCAGTCACTCCAGACTCCTCCGGGACTTTCCTTAAATAGCCTACCGCAACCTGCCGCTGTGTTTGTCATTAAATATCCACTGAACCGCTGAATTTCATAACGTAACTCCCCAAAGACAATGTTATCTTTCTCAGAAATTGTAACTCAATTCTTGTAACAACTTTACAAAAAGTCTCGATGAAGTTCGCTCGTTGTAAAGTTCGGACAACTAAAACTGAGTTTGTAGTTGTGTCATAAACCTAAGCTAAGTTTAAAGTTGCAGCACGGCTGCAAGCCTTCGTGGTCGAAGTGGATAGTGGACTATATAATAACTTTGGTCTTCATTAAATGATATAATAAATAGACATATATGTCACTTAAGGTAATAATCATCATTAATTGTGTTGACGCATTGGTGATTTCTAAGCATGTTATTCTTCTTTTCATACATACAATGCTGATTTCTATATAGGTAAGTAAGTATAGGTACTCAAGTACCTATACTTACTATTTGGACCAAGTAGGTGGCCACGTTAATTGTGGCATCAAATGCGTTGTTCAAAGTTGCAGGTGAACGGACATTTGGGACACTTCAGCAGATGGCATTGTCTGATCAGGAGCGTCGCACTCGCTCTTGGTGTTAGAAGAATCCAGAATATTCCAAAGTGATGGTGTAGTCGTTACTCTTCATTTATCTTTATTACTGAAGTATTTACTAAGACCAAGAAAGCTATTCCTGTTGTGCATCAGCAATCTCGGATGTTGCCGGCAAGAAGCTAGCTCACGGGAAATCAAGCGCTGGCCTCTTAACAAATGAACTGCACTTTTATTACTGCATTTTATAAACCTAAACCAATTAGCGGTAGCAAAACTGTTGCTTTCCTTATTAAATTCTCGTTGAGTTTCTTTGTTTACTAGATAAACTGGTGTCCAACGGTGAATGTTTGGTATGTATACCATAACATACATTTTTAGACGCCTTTTGGTCAAGGAATTTAACTTAAACATACATGCATAACCCACACTTCGCTCTTTTGCTTCGTCCACATTCGTTAAATAATTTTTAATTGAATTCATATTATTAAGTACCCATTCCCTACATTCATGGCTTTTATAACCAACATCTTTGTCGATTTGTCGTAATATTTTTATTCAGTAGGTAAATGTATAAACATTGCCAGCGTTTAAAGCATTGCAAAATCAATCCCCATCTGTGGCACCCACTCAAGGGAAATCAATAGGGTTCCCTACCACCATGAATAAATTAGCAACAACTAGATTCCTTCGTTGCATCATAAACCCGTCTGAACTACGTATCCAGTGAGGGAACGCTAAGCGAAGAGACACATTAGTGTTTAGACGGCGACACAGAGTACTACACGGCTAGTTGAGAAAATTGTCAAACTAAAACAGTTTAATTTTCTTGCGAAAATCATAAAAACTTTTGATATCCTGCAGCTGACTAGCTGCCTTATAGGAATGAACGTATCAATTTATCTTATAACATCTACTTCGTAATCGAATCTATTTTTTTAATGCAATATTTTAACGTGGTTAACTTCACCCCTATCTATTAAATTTAGTAATTGAAACAAGAAAATGTAGTCGGAATAGAGCTTGAGGGAGGAAAAAACATATTAAATCGCGAATGAAAGACTTTTTCCCCCTGTACACTTCACTATATAATCATCCATTTACTAACCACTCCGTGAGTGAACTACTATTATATCTACCTAACTATATTAAGATGCTGCTCGCCCGGGGGAAATCTGCTAGATGTTGTATGTCCACAATTCCACATCCGTCCGTCTGTCACAATGTATCGCCTGGTGAGTGTCAGTAGTACTCGCACTTGTCGTAAAAATTAGAAGCATTGGATGACGACACTTTGTTTGTGTTTGGAGTAACTAGGCACTTAAGTAATTTAGCACTTTAAGATAGCGATGTATTTTGGTCTTTACTATAATACGGCATCTAGTGGAGATGCTTTACCTACTCCGATGTTTTAAGACGCAATTAGACACATTAATAAATTGGTATAGTTTGGTGTGATCTAACTGGCACAATGATAATTATTGTCGTATATCGATCTTCTGTTTATCACAAATAACTATAGCAAAATCTACCTATTTCGTTTTATTTGTCAGCAACACATAAACTCTCTCTTGAAAACTTAAAACATTTATGTCTGTAAGGTACCGAAACTTATAGCAAAACAGAAAATGTTCCGATACGTCCAGTAGGAGTGCACGTGCCGTGGCTGGACCATTCCGGATGATGGCCAAGACGTGGCCCGCGGGGAAATCACTCAGCCTGGCCGGAACTGCTCTCTGAATAAATTACCACGCGCACTTAACGCCAACACCTTGGATATTGAGATAAAGTCTAACATTAGTAAGACGTTTACTTTACAAGATATCTCTTCAAGAGTGACAAAAGGTGAGTCTTTACAGTACTCGCATAAGGTAATAAAGTACTTACATACGTAAGGTGTACTATTAGTAGGAACACCTCTTCCTCAACCTTTGGGAATTACAAACCTTATTATTTTATTTTTTTCGGTTGTGAAATCATAGAATGGCTCCTCCCGCTTTGGGCGGAGCAGGAGGGAGTGTCAGACTTTTACTGACTACAAGCCATCCATGTTCCTTCATCGCCCTTTGTGTTCCGGGGCCACGGTGTCTCTTTCGAACAGTCCCGCAACCCCGGCAGGCATCGGCCCTTGCAGACCCCTTTTTTTTTTTTTTTCGGATGGGAAATCATCAAATGACTTCTCCCGCTCTGGGCGGAGCAGGAGGGAGTGTCAGACTTTTACTGACTAAAACCCATCCATGTTCCTTCATCGCCCTTTGTGTTCCGGGGCCACGGTATCTCTTTCGAATAGTCCCGCAACCCCGGCAGGCATCGGTCCTTTCGGACCCCTTCCTTTTTGCTGACTCTCTTTGAGGCGCGCGTGGAACACGAACGCGCCGTCGACACGGCCTGTCGTCATGAGACGGACGGACGGCGAGCTAGCCCATAGCCCACCGTCCACAGGCCCGCGCCTACGGTGGCCGGGGGCCACGTGGTGGCCCCCGACGCCCGGGGCGTCTCCCACGGCGGCCGGGACGCTGTGAGGTTCTCTCCCTCTCACGTTCCGCCACCTCCTTCCAGACCCCTTCCTTTTACTCTCTTTGAGGCGCGCGTGGAACACGAACGCGCCGTCGACACGGCCTGTTGTCATGAGACGGATGGATGGCGAGCTAGCCCATAGCTCTCCATCCACAGGCCCGCACCTACGGTGGCCGGGGGCCACGAGGTGGCCCCCGATGCCCGGGTCGTCTCCTGCGGCTGCTGGGACGTGAGGTTCTCTCCTCTCACGTTCCGCCACCTCATTCGCTAGCATGACTGCTTCGCAGAAGGTAACGGCATCCCGCCAACGCGGGGCACACCTCCACCGTGTCCTTCGGTCGATCTTCGCAGTGAAAACACCCGGGCGAATCCTCCCGATTCGGTGCAGGAACCTCCCGAAACAACCGTGTCCGGTGAGGACCTGCGTCAGGCGGACGGTGAGGAGGCCGTGGCGTCTCTCAAGCCACTTCTCAAAGAGGGGACTTATTGCCACTATTGTGGCGTGCCAGTCCCAGGTACTTCAGCGTCGACTCGACGCCGATGGATACGTCCCTCCTACCGTCAGTGAGGATCCCGGTGGTGGCGCATTCCAAAAACCATGAAAGCACAATGCCTCGGACTTGTGCAATGCCACTTGGAGACCCAGTTGCCACTTGGAGATCCTCTCAACAACTATCGCAACCCCGCGTGTCATGGTTTCGGCCGCCGCCTCGTGCGATTTCCCCTGTGCGAGCACCAGCGTGTCGTCAGCGTAGCAAACTATGCTGACACCGCTAGGGAGGTCGGTGCGCAGCACCCAGTCGTACTCGATGTTCCACAAGGACGGCCCTAGAATCAATCCCTGTGGAACAACGCACGACATCTCTCGCTGATTGCATTCTCCACTTCGACCGGGGTAGATGACGGCCCTGTCCGACGAGTAGTCACCGACCACACGACGGAGGTAGGTCGGCACCCGGTGATACCGGAGTGCCTCCCTAATGCAGCTACAAGGCATGGAGTTGAAGGCGTTGGCGATGTCGAGAGACAACCCCACCCTGGGACACCGCATCCCCCGTCGTGAGGGCTCTCAGGATGGGGATGTCGTGGATGTCCACCGTAGAGCGCCCCTTGTGGAAACCAAACTGGTGTTCTGCAAGATACGGCCCCGTCCCCGCAAGGTGCTCGGCGAGGCGGGTTGCAGTTACTCTTTCAAAGAGCTTGCCCACCTCGTCGAGCAGCGCTACGGGCCGGTATGCAGACGGAGAGTCCGCAGGGCGCCCCGGCTTCCGAATGAGGACCAGCTTCCCCGTCTTCCAACGAAGCGGGAACTGGCCTCTCTCCAAGCATGCGCTTAGGAACCCCTCCAGTCAGGGCCCGAGAGCCTCCGAGGCCAGGACCCAGGCTTTGCCAGGCAAGACGTTGGGTCTAGTCGGGTCGGTATTTTTGGCACTGAGCCTGCGTACCGCCACTCTCAGGTCTACCCCAGTCACTTCCGGAGCGTCGTCGTCGTCATCCTGGTGGTCCGCTTCCATAGCACCGCAGGCAGTGGAGCCATAGGCGGGGTGGATGTTCCTCTCGCGAAGGAAGCAGAGTGCTCATCACGTCCTCCACGAGCTCAGGCCAGAGACTTCGAGCGTCAGTGGGGGGGCCCAGGTGCGGAGTTTATCCCGCACCATCTTGTAAGGGCGGCCCCACAGATCCCTGTCGAGAGCCTCCAGCATCTTCTCGCGGGCCTTAATCTAAATGTATGTAGGTATAAGAATTTATTAGAACATCATGGTTAATTGTTATCTTGATGCAAAGCAACCCTTCCACTAAAATCATAACGAATGCCTCCATACTTCTCCTCACAAACAAAAACCTTGTGTTAGCATATTATAGGAGACTGGAGCCAAGAGCCGCCCCGAGACGCGCGTCGCGTCCGGCCGAAATGAATAAATTAGCTGCAGCATTGTGAGTCTCGCTGCGGAAGACAGTCTAGTTTGTGTTCTAAACATTATTATGGCATGATGTAAGGTGCTTTTTGTTAAATCTTTCGTATTGAAGAGCCATAGAAAATAGAAGAACTGTACAATGTAACACACCTTCGATTCCCATTAACATAAATGAGTACCTACAAGTAACATTTAATCAACCTACACGTGGCAAAATCAACCTCTATTGGTCCCACTGCTAGGATAAAGGCTTCCATTCTGGGAAAGGAAATGAGCCGTATTCCACCACGCGGGCCCAGTGCGGGTTGGTGGTTTAGTTTTGCAAGCTCCAGTTCCAATACGAATTTTCTTCACCGTTTTGAAGACTCGTAAGTCGTGGCCATTCCCACTGGGCCATTACAGCTCTCATATATTATAAGTAATAAGATTTTTAAGCATCTAAACGCATGAGAAGGAACAGAATTTTACAATTCTGATGATCATTCCAATTCATACTATCAAATAGGAGTGCTTCCAGTCTAGATGCGTTTCTGCATTGACGTAGGATGCAGAATCTAAATAGGTACCTCTATTATTAGTCAAAAAGCAAAGTGAAATAGAACAGTAAAAGACTGCACGAAGCGACCATAGTTCCGAAGTGTCTCTGTTTATTACAACCAACTAAAAGAAGATAAACGAAATTGCGTCCCCAATAAATGTTCACAACTTGACGAGTTTAGAATGCTGTTTAACGAAAACATTCAAAATATTTTGTTTAAGCTAGATTAGATCGTAAAGTAATTGAGATGAGATAGGTATTATGGTTTCATAAAGCAATTTTCATTCGATACAGATCTTCTAATAGCCACGGTAAACCATTGAAGCTTTTAGCAAAACTCGGGAACTACATGAACATGCTGCTTTTTAATCTACTTATTTGAAGTGAAATTGTGATTTGCGTGTAGGTTCTTCTCCATAATAGGAAACAACTAACGAGAACCCACCGTGCACCAAACACACAAATAAAAATACACCTAAAACAAGATTGTGATTTTGATTTTGACAAGAAAATAAACCCAAAATTTATAAATTATCATATAAATTTTAGGACAAATTTACCGATCCAAAATTCCGGCGATTCAGGATTTCCTCTGCGCGTTTTCCTGATCAAACCATCTCAATCTCAAATCTCAGATAAAATCTCCAATGTCTTTTAACGAACGTTACCTAAAACCGCCTAAAACTCCCCAAAACGGAACCAAACTCATAAATAAACACTTTACAAAACCATAACCTCGAATCTAAACTTGCTAACAGCAACAAAACGAAACAAGATTTCCCGAATTCCCGCTTAATGAAAACCATAGACGTCTTCATTCCACCCAAACAACGTTCGGAAACCACGTCTCGCGCCCGAGGGAAATCAGCCGGCGTGCGTTCCGAAACCTTTGTAGAGAGCAGTAGGTAATTGCACTGACCACGGCAAGGCTGAATGGCATTTTTCTTGTGTCTAATACTTTTAATTAGTGCGGTCAAAGGAAAAGCTGGTGTTCTTTATTTAAACAGTACGTACTGTGTGTGTTATAAACTGTAGGTACTTTTGTTGACTTATAAATGAACATGTCCAATAACTTTATTAATACTTACCTGAGAATATTGACATTGTTGCGTAGGATCGCAAAATATAGTTTTTTTTCTCTGCTAAGTACCCAATTAATAGCGATCAACAATACATTTTTTTTTTAAAAACAATCCGTTTTTTTTTAAATATTTTTATTCAAATAAAGTCTTTCCAATTTGGAATCAGAAAACAAAATAATCATTCATAACAAAGTTAATTGCAGGGTTGTTCTAAAAAAAAAGAACCCATAGAAATTGTATGAAAAAATATGCGGTATGTAATGTTACATTCGTTAGACCGTGATTGCCAGCCTCCGCTAATGGAATTAATAATTTGCCAGGTCATGTAAAAATGGACGCGTTCGCATCAAAGAAAAACGCTCTTGTATGCAAAACATGAAAAAATATAATACAGTATAACGGATATAATTTTTAAAGCATTTAGAAACTGACCACAAGGAAAACTACTATCTACATACTTCTGACTCTAACAAAACCGGCCAAGTGCGAGTCGGACTCCTGCACGAAGGGTTCCCTACCATTATCTATACAACAATAGACAAAACGGCAAAAAAAAAACACGTTTGTTGTGTGGGAGCCGTCCCCCTTATATATTTATTTTATTTCAATGTAACAATTTAATTTTAAAATGAATTAAAACTAAATATTCTGTGAAAATTTCAAGCGTCTACCTGTTGCCGTTATTAATATCGAGCAAAAAACGTAAAAAAAAACACGTTTGTTGTATGGGATGGCTGTATATAATATTAATTTTATTCTGTTTTTTTATTTGTATTTGTTGTAATAGCGGCAACCGAAATACATCATCTGTCTAGCTATCACGGTTCGTGAGATACAGCCTGGTGACAGACAGACGGACAGACTGACAGACGGACAGTGGAGTCTTAGTAATAGGGTCCCGTTTTTACCTTTTGGGTACGGAACCCTAAAAATGAATCTTTCGTAGCCATCGTAGCAACAAATTCCGTAGATGTGCTACGAGTGAGTAGGTACCCTCGTAGCAAGTCTACGGACTACTTACTTCGTAAGTAGGTAAAGCTACATAATACATATTCGACATAAATGGCATTTCAAAGTAGATTTGAGTTTATTGTAGTGTTATGGGTTTTTTCATCAGGAAATTTACAGTAGGTGGCATAGAGTTTTAACTTGTGCCAAACTCGACGACAATTCATGAAGCTCGCTGGTGTGAATGTGCTACCACCTCCTGCCTACGTTTCCGGGAAATACAGTCTAGCCATTATGATAGCAAGTTCTCATTGTCTGACAAAAACAAAATATTGATTAGTATTGCGGATTTGCGATGTAATGGGGACGATTGCTAACTAAGATATAATAGTTCCAGAACTGTAACGACCTACGTAATGGCGGTCGCCAACGAAAAATGTTCCCGCCAAAATAAAAACAAAATGTCTGCTCGTTACTCCGACACACGGTAATCCAATCTGGTTGATTCACATTGACCCTTTCGTCGACGCCAAGACTGCGCAATTCCACGTATTTATTTTTCCCGGATATTTATGTTTATACTTAGGTACATACGTAACATACGTAAGAATTAAAAGAAACTTTTTAAAACTTGTACACAGTATAGCTTGGAAGTATTTACTGCAATGTCGTCATTCTACCTAGTAACTCTAAGACTTTTTTTGTCCTCCGTGACTTCTGTCTCTGCGTCTGGCGAAACCACAATCAGTCTGCCAGTGTGATGAGCTATAGATTTTAGTTACCTACTAACTTAGTTGAGCGTTAGATCACCGTGTGGAGTGGTTTATTATTGTTAGTCGACCAACATTAATCATCGTTCGGCAATTAAGAGCCATAAAATTACAACGCTCGAGTTTAGGTAAAAGACCGCAGCTTTGTGTATGTGTGCGTAGCAATCCACACATACACAACGCAAACAGTCCAGCGCGAGTATCGAGACGGACTAAACAATCTTGGGCCGTTATAATCGTAATGCACCTTGGTTTGAGATTTATGCAAAAAGATAATTTATTTATTCAGTCTTTATTCTATTATAGCCTTCTAGACTAATAAAACACAAATATATGTTGTATAAATATGTAGGTATTTTATGTGTATCTTTCTATTACATATACAGGTTGGAATTTTTCAATGCCATCTGGAGGGAAAGTACTTGAAATACTGGAGATTGCAAATTTTACTTAAAGGAAACATTCCTATAATTAAAAAAAAAACAACTCTGCATTCACAGATTTTCGAAAATTCGCTTGCCGCACTCGGGAATCGAACCGACTAAAGTTCGAAAAAATAACATCGTGTACTTTTTTTAGATCAATCGATAGGGACAATCATATGGATCAAATCTCTCTAACAAACATGATAAATTAAATGAAGGGAGAACCATGAAATATAAAGAACAGTTATAAATTCGATAAGATTGGCACTTTTATTCATGATTTTCCTTTCATTTAATTTATCATGTTTCTTAGAGAGATTTGATCCATAATGATTGATGTCAAAAAGATACAGAATATTATTTTTTCGAACTTTAGTCGATTCGTCCTGGGTTCGATGCCCGATTGTGGCAAGCGAATTTTCGAAAATCTGTGAATACAGATTATTTTCTTTTTAAAAATTTAGTATGTGTGTAATATGTTTCCTTTGAGTAAAATTTGCTATCTCCAGTATTTAGAGTACTTTCCCTCCAGGTAGCATTGAAAAATTCCACCCTGTATGTATAACTAGCTGACGTCGCGCGGTTTCACCCACGTAGTTCCCGTTCCCGTGGGAGTATGGGGATAAAGTATAGCCTATGTTACTCGCTGATAATGTAGCTATCCATTGCTGAAAGATTTTTATTAAATCGGTCGCGTAGTTTTTCAATTAAATCGTAACAAACACACAAACAAACAAAAAATAAAATTTTTCCTCTTTATAAAATAATGATACTGAAAATAAATACTACAGTTATACTTTTACAGTTTTTATGTCTTGTGACTGGGACTGTAGCTACATTTAATTTTCATCTTTGTTTCGACAATTCAAAAGTGCCTGTAACCGGCCTACTTGAAATAAATGCTTTGATTTTGATACTGAATAGACTCCTGTTTTAAACATAAAATTGTAACTAAAACATACAATTTCTGTTGTTGAATCAGACTTTCCACCAGTACCCAGCATGGCGGCTCTTCTAAAAGTACTAACCTCCTCTACTTGATTCACGCGATTTCTCAATCTAAAATGAAAACAAAAAAATAGCTATCATATTTCGACACCGAAATAGTTTTAAAGGAAAACCCAAGGGAAACCTTTCAAATTGTAATTACGGTTCTATATTTCATGTCGATATAATTATGTTAAGGCTAATGCTCCAGGGCAGCCCGCGAAATTCAAATTTTCTTACGTTTTTTGCAATTTGCAGGCCAGTGCTAGGTTGTATGTTGATTAGAATATTATTCGCGGCTGTAAGACGTATGTAGTTATAGAATTATAATCATCAAAATTATCAATACAACCCTCCAAGTTCATAAAGGTGCAGGAATTACTTTGACCTTGAAAAAGTCATTTTTGAAGCATTCAACTAACGTGATCGTTAACTGTGTATATGAATTGCAAATAAAAATAATATCCATCTCGCTTCTGTTGCTTTCAGCTTTTGCAGAATTTTTATTCTTTCCTTTTATTGACACAATGATAATACAACCCTTACGCCCCATTGCTAAAACTAATAAAACAGAAATATAACAAATATTTTACAAACTACTAAAATAATACTTTACTTGATAATAAACGAAATTCTAACCCAATGAAAAAAAATACAAAGCGGTTCAAAATGTTGTAGTCGTAGTATAACATTGCGTTCACGATAGATACGCTCGAAAATCGGGACGCGGAAAAAAATGGCACAGGTCCTTCGTTGATGGGCGCTCGGGCCGTACTAATCGGTGCTCGCTTATGCGTCGTAATTTATTGTAATTTAGAGTAATGTTAAAAATTATATTATGTCTGATTAAATGAATTGATATTAATAAAACTTTGTAATTAGTTTATTAAAAGATCATAGTTTATTTTACATAATTTGTTTAATGTATTGTATTGTATTGTATTGTATAACGGGCTGGTGTCCGCAACTCCACGTCAAAGCGCGTATTTTGCGTAAGGGCTATAATCCACCACGCGGGCCCAGTGCGGATTGGTAGATGTCACATGTCTTCGAATTTTTGGTTCCAGGACATGCCGGTTTCCTCACGATGTTTTCCTTCACCGTTTTGAGAGCAGTGGTGATAAAATGAATTACACAAAGTAATGCGCCTGCCTGGGTTCGAACCCACGACTTACTGTTCGTAAGTCGGGGCCGCCACCACTGGGCCACCGCTTACGCTATATTCAAACCAAAAAATCACGATAAAATAGCGATATAAAACGTAAAAATTGACCTAAGACTTTGTTTTTTTACTAATTAATGTTATTAATTATCAATATTCTAGTACATTATGTGTCGACAAAAGTATATGTCTGATGCTTTACGTATTTTTCAGTGAAATTTATAAATATTTATGATAGATATAGGAGTCTGAAATTGACTCTTACTCGAAATTTAAATCTTGTATAAAACGCACACTATGTAGGCAAGCATATTATAAGTTGGGGGATTACATTGATGATAAAAATTGGCTAAATGCTGGTCCTGCTCCACAACCATAGGGGGGGGGGGGGGGGGGGGCAAATTTATTGATTGTTCGGGTCGGGCATTATTTGAGTCCATCGACACGTAAAGAAGAAGATGAAGAATTGATTCCCATGTTAATGTATTGTGGAAGCTGCAGAAGATTGTAAAAATATACTTGAATTATATAGATTCCAGTTCTTAGTATTATATAATTGCATAGCACATGTGTGAGTACTTTGTACTGCTCAGCCACCATTTACATTTATTTATCTTTCATTGACTTGAATATGCCTTGGTGGCTGAGAGAATGTCATGCTCACTTAAATGTCTCGCTGATGGTGGCGGGTGTGTCGGGTCATTTAGTTCCCTTCAATATGGTTGAGTTGAATGGCGCCGGTACATGCGTCATGTTTGTGAACGGGCGCTGTCAGTTGGGACTGGTCATCTCTTAGCTGCCAAGGTTCATTTTAATTACTTTATTTTTAAATATGTATAATCTCAAAATTAATGATTTAACCAAGATTTTGTAACAATATTTTGATTTTAAAAGAGTGTCCATGGAGTTTCTTGCCCGTTCTTCTCCATAGAGATCTACGCATAGGGAATGGGCAACTACAGTACTTTCTCAAGTTATTATGCCTTGTGACTGGGACTGTAGCTTTGATTTTCTTTTTTGTATTTTTGACATTCAAAAGTGCCGTAATGGTCTAATTGAAATAAATGCTTTGAGTTTGACTCTGCGATGATTTTTCAGTAAACTAGTTGTGGGAGATTAATCACTACTTACTAAACAAATAAGTTTTTGTAAATGTGTTACATGAAGTGTCAATAAGAAAGACTAGTCTATTTTTAACATGTATTCAAAAACGCCAGGGTGTTATCTAAGATAGTAATCTCCTCGCGTTAGTCGGTATGAGGTGCGCGGGTGACGAGTGTCGCGGGGTCGGGGCTAGGTAAGACAGGGCAGTTGAAAAAATATCGCGGCGATGGCTCTGGATGAAACGACAAGCTTTTCGATCATGCTCGCGTTGACGATAGACGTTGTTTATATTTAGTGAACATACATTTTTCATCACTTTTATCCAATCTTGAACTTCGACATCCTTCCTTTCCCTTTAATAGGGTATTTGCATGATTTTTTTTTATCACTCCAAACAAAGCGTATTAACATCAGAAATAGCAAAGTGAAATATTTTTTTAATGTCTATAAAAATACTATGATAAAAGCATTTGAAACTGCTGATTAGACAGAGAGATCAGATACAGCGAATGACGTCATTCGCTGCATCGACGTACAAAATCCACACTAAATTCCGTTTATCTTGAAAGAGATAGAAACAAAAGTTTAAATGGTTATAACTTTTGTATTGTTTGGCCGATTTATGTCTTGTTTTCGCTTTTTCTATTTTTTTTATAGTACTTTAACATTCTGGATCAAAATAAAAAAAAAAAATTATGCATACCTATTCCCTATTCCATCCTTTAATTTTCGGAAATACTTAGTGACATATCCTGTGACTTATTTGACTAACACTTCGCAGGAACAGGGTACGAAAAATAAAAAGGCTTTTCTGTGTCTGTAAGTACTTGAACATGGAGTACCGTGTGCACGTATAATTTACGCCAAACTTTATTACAGAAAATAAAGAAGTTACTCGAACTTGGAATCATGATAGGTAATAATAATTAATGTGAAAGTTTGGGTTTTTAGGTTAGGTTAGGTTAGGCTATTCGGGAGTTGGTAAGTACAATCTCGCTTTATGAATTGACCTGACCTATGTTAACATAACTTAAAACTTAGTCTCAGTAGCTAAACCCACATTCCGCGAGTTATGTTTAAATCCCATGGACACTGGGAGCGGACCTGTTGCTGTCAACCAGGCATGAATCCATAGTCGGGATTGCAGGCTACTGAGAAATTCCAATGTGAAGAATAACCCCATTACATTTTTCCCGAACTAAGAATCGAACCTAGGACCTCATGCTCACGCTCAGCCTTAGCAGTACCACTAGCGACCAATAGACCAACGAGCCATACATTAAAAGGGGTATACTACATACTTAAGTCCGAAAAACTTTATACCGAAAATCACAATTCCGAATTTCAAAATACCTATTTTCATAATTCCGAATAGTTCAAAATTCCGAATATAACAACTCCGTTAAATCATTAATCCTATTTTCATAATTCCTAAATTTCAATATTCCGAACGTTCATAATTACTATTCTCAAAATACCGAATTTCAATAGTATGACTTATTGATAATACAATACAATATTTTTTACCTGTTTGTTGAGTATTTCGCGACAACGGGGTAACATTTTCATTATTCGGACGCATCGTTTTCTTTCTTTTCTTTGCTACGACTCCATGACGCGCGCTCGCTATGCTCGCATTTTGCATTATACACCCACTTTCTGTCACAAATGTCGTCGTTGCTCCGCCGGCCTACTTTTAGGACAATTTTAGCAGTTTATTCGAAGTATCGCAATATTCGAGACTCTTCGGACATATGGAAATCGGACAACGAATAATTCGTATTTATGAATTTCGGCATTTTTAATAATAGACATTATAATTTTTCGGAATTATGCTATTCGGACTTTTCATATTCTTAATATCGAAATTCGTAATATAGTTTTTCTGAATTTTTGGGTGTTCCCCACTACTTAGTCTAATTAATTTCACACACACTCACAAATACAGGTAAAATTGAATCCCTACCTACACAAGAATGCTGGCCTACAGTGTAGGACTTTTGGCATGCGACAATATATTGTGATGCGGGGTAACGGCTCACACAATGTTTGTTTGCCTCATACTAGATTGTAGAAAAGGTTTATTGCCCCTGCATAGCCTTGTAACAAATCTTCTTGATCCTATCAAAATAAAGGAATATAAGCAGACTTGTACATTTAAAATGTAATAGGGGAAAGAAATGAATTTACAAATGAGATAAAAAATATAGCTAATTATAAAAAGACCTACCTTTATCACGCACTTGGAAAGTATGAAGGTGGTAGTTTTATAGATCACGCATTTAGTTGGTGTCAAATCAGTGTAGGAGAGACAGGAACAGGCGTTAGGGTAGCTCTGTAGAACGGTTGTCAGGACAGCTCCAAGGATCAGGCTACAGGGAAATTCTGTTGGAATGGTGTCGTGTTCTCAGAGTCACGCACCAGAGCAGCTCTGCAGGAAGGCATCAGTGTAGTTCTCAGGGCCAGACGTCAGGGCAGCTCTGCGAGACAAGCGCCAGGGCAGGTACGAAGACAGTAGCGGTCCCAGGTGAATCTTTAGTTAGATCCCCTGCGAAGTATAGGTACGCGACAGGATGTCAGCGTCTCTAAAACTGTTCACCTTTAGATGGTGTGAACTCTAGTATATCGAGGGTGTGAACTCTAGTATATCCGATCGTTAGCTTTCCAAAAACCAAGCTGTTTTTTGATTCTTCTCATATTATGAGATCCAATTGTAGACCTAGACTAGACTACCTATCATGCTTCCTTCATAAAACCATGAGTGCGTAAAGAATTATATAATATAACTAGTATTTGCGTGGGTGCGCGAGCTGCACGCAGCTCGCGTGTCGTCGTGTTCTTGAGAAGTAGTCCTTACCCATATAACATTTTGAGAATCCATAAGAATTCTTAAACGAATTGGAAAATGCATTAAACTCAAAATTTAAAACTCAGACCTTTTCCCATTAAGGGCCCCTTATTCAGAAAGTTTAGGCATTTTACGCACCGGGACGGCTTGCGTCCGCGTTGCACAGGAGCCGTCGCGATATGAACTCCGGTGACCTATGGCGGCGGGCGAGCACGCCACAGTATAGATAAATAAATCAGTAGTTCAAATATTATTGGCGTGCTGGTAATAATAGCTTGTTTGCAACAAAAACGTATAGCTTGATGTGCTGTCCACTGCACTATTGACTGTAAACACTAATACACTTAGGTATATCGTTATAAATGTATGACTTTTTTTTATTGCTTGGTAAAATCATCAAATGAGTCCTGCCGCTCTGGGTGGAGCGGAAGGGACTGTCAGACTTGTACTAACTAAAATCCACCCTGTTCCTTCGGTTGCCCTTTGCGTTCCAGGGCCACGGTATTCTGATAAGACAGTCTCGTGAATGAAAAGGTAGGCGATATCATCCTGTAGAACTTAAAGAATGGTTGTAGAAGATTTGGTGAGTAATATAATGAAAGACAAATATGATTAATTATAATATAATAAAATAAAAAATAAAGAGGTATTCCATGAAGCACACCCAAACGAAGCACACCCAGACGAAGCACACCTAAAGTATTCCACTTAGCACACCCGTAGTAGGTGGGCTTCAAATAAAAAATTAAAATAATTAATTTCCTATTCAACGAAGCACACCTACGAATATCACTCGCATAGTGCGGGGACTAAGAAATAAAAATGTCGATAGAAGAAAATATTTATTATTTAAAAGACTAACTTAAATTTCTAACATCATTCGGTTTCATTATAATAATGTGACACAATATTTGTCATTTTTGTAATCTTACTATTTAAAATCACAGATTGTTTCATAATTATCTTTCCAAAAAAATAATTATTTTTTAACTATTTTTCTATTATTTCAGATCACTTCGACGATATCATTTTCAAAGTAACTATTCAGAACCATTAATTTATTTGTATTGTCATAGTCGCTTACTATATTCTTTGTGATATCTATGCGAGTATGAAGTTCCGTTGACCATTTTTGGTCTTCTTCATCAGTTCCACTTCATCAAATGTTACTTTTTGACTGTAAATGCATAATATTTGAGGAGTTCCCTCGATTCCTCATGGATTCCATCATCAGAACTGGATTTTGAAAAAATTGGGACCAATCTGGAAGCATATCTTATATGAAAAAAAAAAAATTGCAAATCGGTCCATAAACGACGGAGTTCTGAGGTAACAAACATAAAAAAAATGATGATAAAAAATATACCCGAATTGATAACTTCCTCCTTTTTTTTGAAGTCGGTTAAAACGTGCGTTTATTTCACCGCAATGCGCGGCGCTTCCTAGATCTCTATGCGATACAAAAATATTTGCGGTAGATTCTCCGCAAATTTGCAGCGAGAGGCCAACGGCGGCGATTTCACCGCATGCGTTTATTTCACCGCAGTGCACGCACTTCTATGATACTCCATACTTCACAGATTATGCGTTAGAAAAACGTAAGGCAGTGCGCGCAAGGCCTACAAGGTTCGGACCGTCAAGGTGCGTAATTTTTATTTTTAAATTATTCAAATCTCATAAATAAGTACCTATTTTTTTATTCGTGTTCTACTCATTTGATACATGAAGTGGGCTGCCGTTGTAAGACGACTAAAAAGTCACGGTGTATAAAAAGCTTCTATTTTAAAATGTTTTGACAGTATTTCAGAATAATACGAAAGTACCTAATAAACAGAATCACCCATCGCGCGACATGTCGCTGTATGCGTGAGTGTCGACGGTCTGTGCGAGGCGCCGCGCGGCCGGCCGATTTCGGCCGTGCTCTAGGTACTTACCTAGTGAGTACAAGTAGTGACCGATAGCCATTGTTCAATTTGTTTCAAATCTTCATAAACATAATAAAAGAATGTAATAATAAAAACAAAACACAACATACCTAGGTACTTACATCTCCTTGAATTTGACCAGGATGCAAAACTGCACTTTGTAAAGGTATCCATTATAGATTTAAAATTCTAGTCATACTGACTTCGCTGGTCTGTGTAGAGGAGTACTTAATTATATTGTGACGTATTTATAGAATAAGTACTTACGCAATACACTTTCGGATTTTCTTCACTTCAGATACCTTTTTTTTCTTAATTTTGTTTTTTTTATTCGCCATTTCAATTACTTATAATACACACGTTTATTTACGCGCGCGGCAACGATAATTTGTGGTCGCGAGCAAAAGTCGCATAGGTCCTCCCTCGATGACGTCCGGCAGGACAATGGCGCGGTGCGCGCGTGCCGTTTTCACGTATTTATTTTATTTAAAAAAAAAATAAGTGTCATACCTATTATAAATTTATCCAAAAATATCCCTGTCAAACCTGATTAGTAAATGAAATGTTAAATTTTCATAAAAGTTGCGTTCCCCCAAGTCTCATAAAACTTAAAATACTTTCAAAATCGACTTTACTTCAGTATTTTTTTTTATCGAGCAAAATGTTAAATAATGTGTTTTTAACCAAAAAAGTCACTAGATCAAAGATGTATCTGTACTATATATTTTTTTACGGATTTAAATATGATGATTTCTCTGAAAACAACTCGATCTAGAAACGTAAATTTCGAAAAAGGGGCCCTTAAAAAAAACATTACCCTAAAGTTTGCTCGTTGTCGCCCCTGAGTTACGCTTCACCCAGGACCTACCTACCACCGGAAAGCTATCCTGACCTTGTCCCTAAACTACGGGGGCTCGCTTCGCTCGCCCTTCGCTTTACCGGTACCACCACCGGACAGGTTTCGACGCCTATAATATTTGATCAAATCTATTTTAGGGGAGGTTGGGGAGGGGAGGGTATACAAATTTCAATGACCCTCAATAGTTTAAGGTAAGAATCAAAAGTTTTTTCAGTAGTAAAAAAAGAGGTGAAAGTTGGGGGGGGGGGTGAAGGGGGAAGAGGGGGAGTTTTGATAAATGATTTTGAAAGTAAAAAACCTTAATTAAAAACTCAGACCTACCTACCACCTACCTACTACCTACCTACTACTACCTACTACCTACCTACTACCTACCTACTATCTACCTACTACCTACCACCTACCTACCTACCAAGACCTTTTCCCATTAAAAAAACATTACCCTAAAGTTTGCTGTCGGCGCCCTGAGTTACGCTTCACCCACTCAGAACCTACCTACCACCGGACAGGTTTCGACGGCTACTATAATATTTGTCGTGTTCTTAAGAAGTAGTCCCAGTGGCGTGCAGTAGTATTCCACGAAGGGCAGGCCACGAAATAATGATAGCAAAAAAAAATTTTCGTCTGCGCCATTTTGGATTTTCATTTTGACCTCATTTTCATTATCAGCGACCCCAAAAACCTCAAAAACGACACCCATGAAGAAAAAACTGAAAATTTTCATCGGCGCCATCTTGGATTTTCATTTTGACGTCATTTTCATTATCACCAACCCCAATAACCTCGAAAACGACACCCATGAAGAAAAAACTGAAAATTTTCATCGGCGCCATCTTGGATTTTCATTTTGACCTCATTTTCATTATCACCAACCCCAATAACCTCGAAAACGACACCCATGAAGAAAACACTGAAAATTTTCATCGGCGCCATCTTGGATTTTCATTTTGACCTCATTTTCATTATCACCAACCCCAATAACCTCGAAAACGACACCCATGAAGAAAAAACTGAAAATTTTCATCGGCGCCATCTTGGATTTTCATTTTGACCTCATTTTCATTATCACCAACCCCAAAAACCACAAAAACGACACCCATGAAGTAAAATATAATAACAATAATATTATTGATTATTATAATAATAATACGCGCCAATAACCCCCAGGAATCTTTATTCTAATCAACATTGAACATACACCATAGCACTGGCCTGCAAATTGCAAAAAACGTAAGGAAATTTGAATTTCGCGGGCTAAAGAACATCCACCTTGAATCCTGGCCTTGTGTTGTAGCAGCCAATCACAGCCCAGCAGCCCAGCTACACTCGCAGGAGTTACCGCCCTAAAATTACTGCAATCTATACATGTGCGCAGTTCATACACACGAAAATATGCACCAATGTGCCAATGTGTGCGTAAAATTATCAATGGGTTTAAGGCAAGTCCAGTGCTTGCCTGTCCGGCGGAGCTCCAACCTTTGTAGTAACTTCCAGTAAAGTGTTAGTTGCGTGACACGGGAGCGACAAATTGCTATAAGTATTCTAACAGGAGTTTGAACTTTTTTTTATATTTTGTACATAATGTGATATTTTATTACATAGTTCGTTATAATGAATGCCCAGTTGGTAGGGTAGGCTTTGCCTTATTGCCTCTTAGGGGCGCACGCCCATGAGTAGTCCTTACCCATATAAAATTTTGAGAATCCATAAGAACCCTTAAACGAATTGGAAAATCCATTAAAGTCCTTAAAAGATTTGGTAAATTTTATAAAATCTTTTGAAAACCCTTAAGAACCCCTAAAAAACTCTAAAAAATAATTAAAAAAAAAAAACAATACCTGAAAATCAAAAATCAGACCTTTTCCCATTTAAAAAACATTACCCTAAAGTTTGCTTGTCGTCGCCCCTGAGTTACGCTTCACCCACTCAACCTTCGTTACGCTACGGAGGTCGCCGGCTCAGGACCTTCCTATCACCGGACAGGTTTCGACGCCTTCTATAATATTTGTTCAAACACCCAATGGCTATCTCTAACCGTTATGGACGGAATCCGTAACGCCTCTCTGGATCTTCTTATTTCATATTTGAGTGATAGGATTCAGAGAGTTGATGTCAACGGGAAAAGATCTCCCGGATCCGTAGTAAGAATAGGGGTACCCCAGGGCTCAATTCTTGGTCCATTTTTGTTTCTTATTTACATAAATGACTTGCCTTACCTCATAAAGGATAATCATGACATAGTACATTGTTTGCAGACGACACTTCTCTTTTATTTAAACTCAAACGTCAGCAGTTAGTTACGGATGATGTTAATAGCGCCCTGGCAAAAGTAGTTAATTGGTTTAATGTTAATAATTTACTCCTAAATGAGAAAAAAACTAAATGTATTAAGTTTACGATACCCCATGTAAGACAAGTGGAAACCACTGTACTAATTAAGAATGAAGAGTTGAAACCGGAAGATAGCACAGTGTTCCTAGGCATAACTTTGGATGCCAAGCTTCAGTGGGGCCAGCATATAGACAAATTGTCGAAAAAACTTAGCTCTGCAGCATACGCCGTTAGAAGAATTCGTGAGTTAACTGATTTAGAGACAGCCCGTTTAGTTTACTTTAGTTATTCCCATAGCGTGATGTCGTACGGTATTCTCTTGTGGGGCAATGCCGCCGATATTCAGACAATATTTGTTTTGCAAAAACGGACAATTCGTTCAATTTATAAATTAAGACCCAGATACTCCCTCAGAGAAAAATTTAAAGAGATTAATATTCTTACTGTGCCTTCTCAGTTTATTTATGAAAACCTTTTGTACGCACACAAAAATATTAATTTGTTTAAAAAATACAGTGATATCCACAACATAAATACGAGGAACAAACACAAATTTGTTGTTCCTGTAACGAGGCTCAAAAAAATAGGGGGTACGTTCAGATGCCAATGTATACGTTTTTACAATAAACTTCCGAGCCAAATTCAAGCACTAAGCCTAAATAAATTCAAATCGTTTATAAAACGGAAGCTGTGCTTGAAAGCCTACTATCATGTTAACAACTATCTCGAAGATAAAAAGGCTTGGGATTAAGCTGCTCCAATGAAATTAGCTCTGTGAATGTCGAAATTTCGGACTTCGCTTGTTTATTATTAATTCCTTTCTTTTATACACTCTGACATTGAATGATTTGACATGAATACTTATTTCAGTATTTTTATTATTTTTTTACTTTTTTATTTTATTTTATGTTACATTTACCTACTGACTTGACAGGAATATTTACGTATCTTACTTTTTTATTATTATTGACATTTATGATTTTTGTGATTTTTATTGACATTGATTTTGTAAATTATTATTAATTTTATTTGATTATTGTGAATGTAAATGTGGGTTTCATTTTTATATATTTTTGTTTGTTTTCTTTTTTTTTTCTCCCACAACTGTCTGGCAGTTTGAGTACTATACGACCTACCCAAATGTCCTTTCTTTGGTATTGTTCGTCGTTTCGTTGAGCTCCTTGAGTTATAAGTCGAGCTACACGATAACTGACAAATGCTTGCACTGACTGGACAGGTCCACTCAAATCTGTGTGGTTCTTTCTTCAAAAGACCATCTCAGACACTATTCTGCATAGTCCTCATGTGAATTAAGCAAAATTATGTCTGGACTTCAAAAGAGACTATGACCTCTGAGTTTGTTTCGGCTGTTTCTTCTCAGAGTAGTCAGGTACGATACACCGGCCCCATCTAGTTTTAAAAAAAAACATGACGTGTAAAAGTGTTTGTAAAAACCTACTTGCAAAATAAACATCATTTATCATTTATCATAAACATCATTTATCATTTATCATTTATGAAGTTACAGCCCTTTCAATTTTAGGGGAAGTTGGGGAGGGGAGGGTATACAAATAATTTTGACCAACTCTAGGCCCCTCCTTACGAATCTGCAAAAAAAAATGTTCCAAGTCTCTCAACTTCCGAGATCCGCCTAAAGGGGGGAGAAGGGGAACAAGTGGGTCAACTTTTGAAAACTGGTTTTTACTTTTCCGAGCCTCCTCTATACGAATCTGAAAAAAAAAATGTTCCAAGTCTCTTGGTTTCCGAGATAGGGTAGGGAGGGGGAGAAGGGGGGGCGAAAAGGGGAGGTTTGGTACTTTTCCCATACTCGCGGGAGTTACTTGTTTACGAATCTGTCAAAATATACCCACCTCCCCATCCACCATCTGGGAGAACAATTCTGTCAGTGAGTCAGTGAGTGGTAATCGAGCTTTATAATTATAGTATAATCTATCTATCATGGGGTATTGGTTTCCGCACTTAGTCCTTGAAGTGGACCATTGTGCGTGAGCCATGGTGGCCGATTACTCTGACCAGCCCACCTCCCTCCAGAAGCAGATTAAACTTCTCGGTCTCCTCAGGGCATCCGCAAGGGGTCTTGGTGTTCCCAGGGTCTCCTCGCGAATCTTGGTAATGCCTGTGCACTCAAGGAGCACATGCGCCACCGTTTCCTCCGCCTCCATGCATGCTCTGCACAGGGGGCTGTCAGTAATACCTAGGGTGTGGAAGTGTTTATTCAGTGAACAGTGTCCGGTGATGGTCCCCGCCACCAGACGCAGGCTATCTCTGTCCAGGGAGCAGAAGGCGCCTGGTCAGCTTTGTATCCAGGGATGGCATAGCTTCCTTGGATTGCCTGCATCCTGGTGTCGAGGTCCACCATTTCTCCGCTTGTATTCGGGTGTGATCTTTTAACCAGCTTCTTAGCTGCTTGAAGGGAATGGGCACAATGGGTTCGGGTCCGTAAGGTCTTGTGCTGGATCCTCTTCTGGCAAGTTCGTCAGCCGCATCGTTTCCAAATGATCCACTGTGACCTTTGATCCATTGTAGCGTTACAGTGTTGTGATTTAGTACCGTGATGCGTTCTAGGGCCTTGTGGCATTCTAGTGTTAGTCTCGACGTGATCTGATTACTCTTTAGGGATTGAAGAACTGAGGCACTGTCGGAGAGTATTCGAATATTGGTATCTGTAACCTCCCTGGCCTCTATAGCATGTGCCGCTTGGATAATACCTACACACTCTGCTTGGTAAACAGAGTTGAGCATTCCAAGTGGTTTGGAAATCTTAATGTTTAGGTCGTCGGAGAACACCCCGACGCCTGTCCCATCATCAGTTTTTGATCCGTCAGTGTAAATCCTTAGCTCTTTTGTACCTGAGTAGTCACATAACTCCTCTATGAGCTCTATGTTGTAGTGTTTTTGGAAACAGTGGGTCTTCAGGATTCTGTCGATAGGTGATGCCATCATCGGCTGTTCTTTGATTGAATCTGCTCTGATGCGTGTGTGTTTGATTCTGGAGTCCTTGCTTAGGGTGCCGGATACTTCGAGTCTGAAAGACGCTATGGCCGCCTCCTCTCTTACGACGAGGTGTAGGGGTGGTAGCCCCAGCATCACCTGTAAGGCAGCAGTGGGGGAAGTTCTCATGCTGCCGGTGATTGCTACGCAGGCAAATCTTTGTAGTTTCTCGAGATCCTTTTGGGTCGTACTTAGGTTGGTCCTAGGCCACCAAATTAAAGAGCCGTATGTAATGATTGGTCGGATAACTGCGGTGTATAGCCAGTAGGTGATTTTGGGGCTTATGCCCCAGTTTCTCCCGAGGAGTCTCTTACACTGCCATAGGGCTATACTGGCTTTTGTGATTATGTAGTCAGTGTGCTTTGCCCAGTTCAACTGTTTGTCCAAAAAGATACCCAGGTATTTGGTTTCAGTCGATAGGCTTAGAGTTGTCCCAAAGAAGCTTGGTAGTTGTAACGTTGCCAGCTTCCTTTTCTTTGTAAAGAGGACGAGTTCGGTTTTGGTAGGGTTCACTGCTAGTCTGTATTCCTTGCACCAGTCTTCTACTATCCTTAGGGCTTGGCGCATAAGGTTGCATAGTGTGTTTTCGTTTGTGCCGTTTATTATTATGGTCAGATCATCAGCGTAGCCCACCGTATAATAGCCTCTGCTGTTGAGACGTTTGATGAGGCTGTCTACTACGAGGTTCCATAGTAGTGGCGAAAGGACACCACCTTGGGGGCAGCCCTTCGCCACTATGGCTCTAGTGGTGTCGTTTACAGTGACTTGTACGGCTCTCAGTCGGAGCATATTTGTGATCCATCCTCGCAGGGTCGAGTCCACACCGTGTTCCTCGAGGGCTACGTTGATGCTATGGAAGATGGTTTTGTCAAAAGCGCCTTCTATGTCAATGAAGACGGCTAGGGAGGAGCATTTGTGGTCCACTGCACATTCGATCTTGGAGATCACATTGTGCAGCGCAGATTCTGTTGATTTTCCTGAGGAATACGCGTGTTGTTGTTTGTGGAGTGGTCGCTCCCGAAGAGGTCCGTCCCGAATGTGTCGATCACAGAGTCTCTCGAGGGTTTTGAGGGTTTTCAGTAGGAAAGATGTTAGGCTTATTGGTCTATACGCCTTAGGTTGTGTGTAATCAGGTTTGCCTGGTTTAGGGATGAAAATAACTTTCACCTCTCGCCATGCAAGTGGTA
This sequence comes from Xestia sexstrigata, assembly GCA_941918905.2. Lineage (NCBI taxonomy): Eukaryota > Metazoa > Arthropoda > Insecta > Lepidoptera > Noctuidae > Xestia > Xestia sexstrigata. The sequence continues at coordinate 1,189,082 of OW799204.2, forward strand.
TGTATTTCTGTGCTATGCAGGCTCGGTAGATGGCGGTCAGCCACGGCGTTAGGACGTCTACTCCCCATTGTAGCAGGGCGGGAAAAATTTCGTCTAAGCCTGCGGATTTATATGGTTTAAAAGTATAGTTTAAAATTAAGTTATTTATTAAACAATCGTAATTAACTTTAAAATACAATATTTCAGCTGAACATATTGATAAATGGCTATTTATTCACCAAGGGGAGTAAGGCACAGATTACTAATCGAGTGTGCATTTGAGGCCCGACGCGAAGCGGAGGGCCGTGAACCACACGAGTTTAGTAATCTGTACTTACCCTCGAGTGATATATACTGCTTTATACTACACTTAAGCACAAAGAAGTAAATAACTTGAGAAAGTACTGTAGTTGCCCATTCCCTAGCGTAGATCGCTATGGAGAAGATCGGGCAAGAAACTCCATGGACACTCTTTTAAATCAAAATATTGTTACAAAATCTTGGTTACATCATTCATGTTGAGATTATAGATATATTATGTGAGAACGATGTAGGAAGACGTGCACATTATGAGCGTCCAGAGTAAAACATTAAATCAACAAATTAAAAATAAAGTAATTAAAATGAACCGTGGCAGCTAAGAGATGACCAGTCCCAACTGACAGCGCCCGATCACGAACAAGACGCGTGTATCGGCGCCATTCAACTCAACCATATTGAAGGGAACTAAATGACCCGACACACCCGCCACCATCAGCGAGACATTTGAGTGAGCATGACTTTCTCTCAGCCACCAAGGCATATTCAAGTCAATGAAAGATAACTAAATGCAAATGGTAGCTTAAAAATACATGGTCCTCACATGTGCTATGCAATTATACAATACTAGGAGATGGAATCTATACAAAGCAAAGATACTTTTACAATCATTCTGCAGCTAGCACAATAATATCATATCTTTGTTATTATTTCCCACAACTGTATTGAAAAACGTCGTATGATACACGGGTGTGTCGGCTCGGGCTTGTTAATGACACCTCGTTTCCACTACCTACTTTATTATTTTTTTCAGCTAATTCTATAAAAAGGAATCGAATGTAAATCGATTCGCTGAGTATAAATATAGAAACAAATAAAAAGGTATGATAAATGGTATCTAATAAGAATGATAAATATAAAGTCTAAGTATAGCTTAGACCTAAAGCCAGAACCCATGGCCATTCAGAAAAAAATACGAAAAAAAATCTATCTTACTTACAAAAAAAATCCATCCGCAGATGTAATGGCCCCCCATTCTTAAGCAGGCCGCTTAAGAATGGGGGGCCAATTTTTTTGCTTCAGTATGTTTTTATCCTTGTCTCAGTGGCGTAGCTTGGGGCCACTGCCCCAGGCGGCATATGAAAGGGGGCAGCAGGAAGCGCCAATTTATTAATTTAGAAAATGTAAAAAAATACTTAGATATTCGAAATCGCGCGCGCAATTTCATGGCATTCTTGCCATAGAACACGATATAAATGTTGATATACAGGTTTTTTAGTAATTGGGTGCAGACCTTCAAATGGGTGATACTTTTAATGAAAATGAAACTAATATAAACGAAATTTTACTTTTTCGACCTTATTTGCTACAATTTCGACACCGATAACTCGGCGGCCAAGCTGGGCGGTTTTTGAGAAATCGAACTTTTAAAGTGTTTTTGAAACTTTATCACCTCTCCGCCATAAACTGCCGATTGTGAGAAATCTACGCCGTTCAGGATGTGAAACTGATACTTTTCTGATAGCAGAAAATTAAAATTAGGATAATTATGTTAAAATACACCTGAGAGAGACAGATTTTACCTGATCTGACAGTCATTCTCGACAAAATGAGTTTAGAACAGAGATAAAAACTCATTTTGTCGAGAATAACTGTCAGATTTATCGAATCGATTCCTACGTACTTGCACTGCTGATCGACCAGGATCTGGCGCATTAAGTCAAACTGCTAACATCACATAGCGGTATTAAGAAAATCTGCAACACGGAAGACGTAGGTGCATCGAAAAAAAAACACTTCGAAAGATACCATAATAATAATTCTTTTTTTTTCTCTTATCAACATAAACAGTACTAAGTCAATTTTCACTACAAAGAGACTGTAAAAAGTAGTGCTCGGCGCTATGGTGACCTAACATTCCTTTCTCGTAATAATAGGTTATGGTTTATGGTAAAGTTATAGTCTCGAATTGTAAAGGGAATAGCTATATATTAAATCACTACAACACTTAATTACAAGACAATGGTAATGGTAATGGTACTGGTAATGGTGTCGAGTACGCGGTGTCTCTAATGAGATCTGAACACGAACTGGCGCACATTTTGGTGAACGAGCGAATGTGCATACTTGCGTTCGATGCAATTATGCATTTTCGCTTAGTGTTCGATTTAAACTCGAACAGAGACCATTCGTTTATGAGCTATCAGTAAAGTATCAGTGTAACATCCTGAATGGCGTAGATTGATTTCTCATAATCAGCACTTTAGGGTGGAGAGGTGATAGAACTTCAAAAAAACTTTTAAAGTTAGATTTCTCAAAAACCACCCAGTTTAAACCCCAAGTTATCGGGGTCAATAATAAACAAGGGGCGGTATTTCCAGTCGGCCCCAAGCGGCGAAAACCCACGCTACGCCACTGCCTTGTCTACATTAATAGCAATAATTCACTATTTAAGACAGATACAATTATGAATTGTACCATTATCAAATCTACTTGAAACCGACATTATTTTAAAATTATTGGTCACTCATGTTTGCTTGCATATATATATTATTTAAGCATGTTTAAACTTTGTTTAAAAATTTATTCATACTAATTTTCCAAAATAAATGAACTTGCTTACAGGTACTACTTAAGATAGGTTTTTTCGTATATTTTTCTAAATGACCATAAGTTCTACTAAAAGCCATTTCAAGGTTATCGACTAATTACCGGACACCTGTTTAAAACAACTGCATTCTCTACGAAAAAAGCGTTCGCTTTACGGCAAAACTAAACGTAAAGTAATATCTTATCTGTGTACTTCGCCAGCTGACATTGACAATTAATGACATTGACAAGTTTTTGTGTTTCAACATTACAAATAAATACGTGAAAAAGTGTTGTGTGGATGCTATGGCGTTGAGTTATTTTAATGAAAGCGAAGCGCCCCGGGACTTCCGAGTGTCTTCCACGGAGAGTGATGGCCACTACAAGAAATGCCTCCTGTGTTACACCGTCAAAAAGAACTTTTACTGTTCGGATTGCATCAGGGCGGGCAATTTCGTGCATTCTTCAATGCCGTACGCGGACAGGTTGGTTCTTTCACCTTAATTACGTAGTAATATCAATGAACTCCTATATTTATCTCAGTCAGACTATCTCCACATTGATTGCGAATGATATTTTCGTTTGTTGAATAGATGGCAATTTGTGCGTTATGTTTTCTTTGAGTCACCATATGCGTCGAATTTATGTGTAAACAATGCGGAAATGAGGATTGTTTGCTCTGATTGAATGCGTCGAGATAAGTCGGGAGTACGATATTTGCTGCAAAAACAAGATGTGATAAGTCTTTGTTATGGTGACAGATTGTATTGGATTAGTGTTTACAAACTTACTTAACCTTGAATTGTAAAATATGTTGTCGTAGATAACATGTTGCAGCTTTAACACAAGTCACAACAGACAACTTCATGACTCAGCTTTTCAAATAAAATAATGATTAATCTTAGGATCTCTTGGACCGAGGACAACAAATGCTTTGAATAGCTTATTCTTATTAGAATGTTATTGGTTTTTTTATGTAGGTACACTATTCAATTTTTTTATTTACTTTGTTTGAAAAGTTTTTTTTAGCTTGCTATGTATCGTTTCAGGAAGTTTTCTTTCGTCATTTGACCTCATTTAAGTTTAACAACCATGTGCTTTAAAAAGATTTGTTTCATTGTCTTCTTACAAGAAAATTATACACATTATACTAGAAGCCAACAAACTACTAAAGCTTTGTTTATTTTATCATTTTATAACATATTTTTACAAAGATAATTATATTATACTTCCCTAGACCTCAAGCTGTTTAGAGACTGAAACAATATTTTTTGCCAAAAACTACAGATACGCAGAAAAACAAGGAAAACTACTTCGCATAAAAGTCAACAGAAAACATGTACTGGACCGATGTGAGAAATTATTAGCCTATAAACTGAAGAAGGACACATTATTGACTGAAGCAAAGCAGTCCAGAGACAAACTAGACCTCCTCAGACTAGCAATAGAACAGAGAAGGAGCAATATTGAGGAGAAACGGAAAGAACTAGTGGAACTAAAAAGTCATAACAATGAGTTAATAATAAAGTTACCAAGGTACCACAAACGTGTATCGAGCCTCGGCAAGCATGCTCAGATGCAGCGGATGGAGCTGGAGAACAAAGTCAGTACGTACAACGAACAAGCGGACTCATTGGCAGCTTTACGCAGGTCGCGTATACGGCAGCTCACCAAGTATATCTTTCCAGTTTATATGACATATGATACAAGGTAAGTTTAGCCATTCTGCTTTTTTTTGTTAGAACATGGTTTTGTTTCTTTGGATCTTGTGAATTAAGCTTGCTAGAGTGTTCCTCCTAACATAGGGAAATAATATATTCTGAAGATTCCTGCATTATTCTAAATTTAACAGTGAAGTTAAACAGTAGCTTGATTGGAATATTATCGAAATTCTACATCATTTAAATTATCTTTATATTTTGAGACATTATCAACACATATCAGTTGTTATCTATCTGGGCCATTAGAGCTGTGTTACTATAATGTGAAGTTATCAGTACAGTCATCATTAGTTACAGCCTAATGTGTCTACACTATCAGTGAACAAAAGACTGTATGATGAATATCATTTGACATTACATGAGACATGAGAATTAAAGTCAACAAACATTCTTATTTTACGACCCGAATGGCGCAGCGGTAGTGAGGCTGCCTTACGTTCTTAGGGTCCCGGGTTCGAATCCCGGTCGGAACAAATGTTTGTGTGATGAGCATGGGCATTTGTTTCCGAGTCATGGATGTTTATATGTATAATAAGTATGTATTTACAAACAAAAAAAAAAGTATCTGTGTAGTATATCAACTATCTGGTGTCCACGACACAAGCCCCGTTGCTTAGTGTGGCACTAGATAGCGCTGTGTGTAATGTCCAGCGATATTTATTTATTTTATTTATTTATTTTAATTTTGCAGACAGAAATAGTACATTACTGCAGCAGCCAGCAACACAGGCATTGATGGACGAACGTGCAAATGTGGTCCGAGCCAAAGCCGAGGCACACATACATAAGTCCATCAATGCCTAGTTGTGGCCAAGGCTTGTATAGTACTTTTCTCAAATAATGCGAGGAATTTAAAACCCTCGCGTTGAAGAGTTCATTTGTTTTTTGTTTCATAAACCCTTTTCTATTTGAAAGCCAATTCGAAATTTAAATAAAACCTTTGAAAAGTTACCTCCTTGGTTACCATGTTTCAGAGTAAAAGATCGTTTCATTTTTAAATAACATTACAGATATGAGTTTACTATGTAATTTATTTGGCCGCTACACACGACAGATATGGATTTTCATACAACTTTTGCCGGCCGCTGGTCGCATGTATCTGGCCAGTACAGCAATTTCGATTTATCTCGAAGAAGGTTGTCAAAATAATGCTCAAATTTCCAAGCATGTTTGAGAAAAGATAAGCTTTTATTGTATTCCAAGTATAATTATTCTAAGATGCAATGGACGTAATTATATTACAAATAAACCAACAAACTTGGCCATCATATTATAGAAGTATTGTATTACTCAATAATTGGGTTGCGGAGGTCAGATAGACAGTCACCCCATGTAAAACACTGGTATTCAGCTGCATTCGGTTAGACTGGAAGGCGACCTCAACATTGTTGGGAAATAAACTTATCTGGAATACACTCTGTTCTTACGAAAACACTTTATGTCAACATGTCCCAATTCTATTTACTTTGTTGTTTTGTTTGCTTCCAAAATGAAGGGCTATACTCATTTCAACACGCGCGGGCTGCTAAGACGACTATGCACTTTGTCTAATGTCGACATTGGTACTATCTATTTCTGGCAACAGTGAGTATCATTCCAGGTTTGGTGTATCATTCCGACTACGGTTTACATAGCTGCTGGGGTACTGGTGCAATCAGACACATGAGACTTTTTGGCTTTGTATCTAGGGTAGCAAATGGGGCAACGTGTTTATCTCTGGTATTACAGATCAGATACTCATAGGTGACTAAGCAAAATGGCAAACTACTTACTAGACGACCCTTAATTGTCACATTTTCTGTGGAACATCAACAATTTTATTGTAATTCCAGTGAGAGTATAGAAGACATGGAGTTCATAGGCGAGGACAACGAGGAGGAGCCCCCGCACCGGCCGCAGCTGCACATCGTGGCGCCCTGGATCAACACCGACGGGGACTACTCGCAGGTGCACGACTGGCGTGAGTAATACTCAATCATTTCTTAAAAAAATACGTCAACACAGTCCACTGCTGGACAAAGGCCTCTTTCTTCCGCGTCTTCTAGCTAAGGAGCGTTTTATAGGGAGTCCTTGATTAGAGAAAGCACATAAACACATCAAAAAAAGGTTGTGATCAGTAGCATAAGCTGATAGAATTTTTTAAATTGAACTTTATCAAGAAAATTTCTTTGTTGTGCGTTGTCTTTGTTTTGGTTTATTGCTTTATATTCTAAATCTATATTTTTTAAAAAGAATCTAAAAAGAAAAGAAATCATATAATTTACCGTAACAAAACAGATTTAAATTTTTCAAAGTGATCACAAACTTTTTTTTATGTGTGTTTAGTCAAGGTCTATAAATAATGAGCCACTTGCCACCATTCGTATGATAGCCGTGTAATACAAATCGGGTTTAGTCGGTTATATCATAGATATATATGTATATTTAACTCAATGAGTTATATTCGTACATAGTACAGAGTGACTACCCAAAGTCGACCAATTGCAGGTGTAGCAACCGTAACCAAGCGACAATTGTTTTAGCGTAGCCATTGTAACGTTGACGTACGGAGAAATTATGATTGGTGTAATTTCGACATCGGAAAAACTCGAACCCACGATTTTATCCGAACGCCAATGATAATTATTATGATTACTTTTACACATCTAAATAAACATAAATAACACCTAACTGCCGCCATCTTGCAAGAATTTTCGAATTTTATTTACCATTCCTGTTATAGAGTTCATGTGTTAGCTATTTTAAATGTCATGAAATGTGCTAAGCTAAAAAATAGTTAACCTTTGAAAAACAGTTTTATTTCGTTTATCTATCATATTATTGAACTGACTTAATATCGAGTATAATTATGCTGCTTGGCTGTCTATTTCATTTTGCAGTTGTAATTGCATGGAGTTAACCAACCTAGTGCCAATATCAGTCCCTCGCATGTTTTCCCAGCATACTTCTTGACACTGTTGAGCCAGATCTTCTTTTCTTCGTTCATTGGGGTGATCCCATTGCTGCACCATTAAACCCCCACAGATTTCCTATGAGATTAGGGTTCGGGAATTTAGCTCGCCATGGAATCACCGTTATAATAATCCTTGCACGATGTATGGCACAATTATCTTGACGTGAACAAAATTAATATTTAAAGGGAAGCGAATTATCAATTCTGCAAGGGTTCTCCGACAGTCGTTTCTCCTTTGGACTGATCACCGACAGGACGTTTTGTATTTGAGAGATTCGTCGATTGAACGTTACACCTATGTTGGATGGATGTTTCGCCGAAACATCTATAGGTGAAACGTTCTATCGACGAATCTCTCAAAAACAAAACGTCCTGTCGGTGATCAGTCCAAAGGAGAAACGACTGTCGGAGAACCCTTGCAGAATCCGAATTATCTTCCAAAATGCTGATTGAAATGAGAGTTCACGGAATTTGTAAAAAGTGGTAGTTAAACCAGCTCTCCTACACCTTCGGACCTCATCCCTACGCCGCGCGCGAATACTCAGACCCTGCTGATGCAAGTTTACAATTCAATAGCAAATTTGCTCAGACATTGTAGCTTGCATTATCGCGTAAATAATCACGGGTACGATTAACCAAAATTCGACATTATCGTCTGTGACATCGACATTTCAACTGTCACTGTCTTCTGATAGGTTTTCAGAAATAACGAGTATTTTTAAGGAGCTCTAATTCAAAAGAGGTCAGTATCAAATTGTTTGGAGTAACGTATGCAATATTATTGTATGGATTTATCATTGACAACTTATAGTCATTCTTCAACCTCTATGGATAAGACTATTTACGATTATTAGTAATTTGTCATCTTGATTCCGAGCATTCGGTTTAAGTTCGTGTTTAATCGTGTAATGTCGTGAATATATAAAACTGCAAAATTGGAAAGCTTGAAAGTGGCTCATCATTTAAAGTCCTTGACTGAACATTGATATCCTTCGACACATAGGCTCACTGCCTCAAAAAATATTTGATGTGTCTCGCCTACAAACAATTGACAGTTATAGAACTTTGTTTTAAATATGTTTAGCGTCCAACGCCAAACCAGATCAGGGGCCCTACTCTCTAACGTTTCGTCCGTATATTCGGATCTATCCGTCTCTCTCGCGCACGTCTGCAGATGAGTGCGAGTGAGAGAGACGGATAGATCCGAATATTCGGACGAAACGTTAGAGAGTAGGGCCTCTTATTCACAACGCTTCGATTCGGAAAGTCGTATGTCTATCTCGCTCGATTTCGTAACGTCAAAAAAAGATAGACATAGCCCTGCAGGTCATCTAAACGGTTTCGCTTAGTGTTTTGTGGTGCAACCAGGCTCTGAGAATTTCTTTAGAGTTAGTTATTTAATTAGTCGTTGTTTATCCAGTGCGTCAGAACAAAGAGTCCCTAGCGACGGGCCAGGCGTGCGGCGCCAACCCGGCGTCGCGCGCATGCGCCGCGCTGTCGCTGTGCGCGCAGCTGCTGGCGCTGCTCGCCTGGGCGCTGGACGCGCGGCTGCCGCACACCATCTCGCTCAAGTAACTGCTGATTCCTTAACCTACCGAAAATATATTAAAAAAAAAAAGTTCCACATTTAAAGACCCCATAATGAATAAGCAAAATACCCCTCCAAATCAACCCGGTTGACTGATAGACAATGCCTTGTGATATTAAGTCCACCAATAGACCACTTCTGTACATGAACTTTGAATAAATTTTCGACAATATATCCAATGCTGGGACGCAGGCCACCGCTCTGTGTGAGGAACTGGGCCGGTACTACCACACAGGCTTAGCGCCGTTTGGTTAACAACCCAATGTCTAATCCATATTTTTTTTTATATTAAATCGGCCTACTCTTGACCTTAAACTTGTCCTGAGGACAGATATGTGGTCGACGATAAAACGAGCTAACCCAAAAGAAGCCTAATAACTCGCTACTTAAATAAATTAGGGTGATATAAACTTGGGGAACACCGACGCAGGCAGGGAATTCCACTCCTTGGCTGTGCGCATTATAAACGATGTAGCAAAACGCTAATATTATAAATGCGAATGTAAATAGTGTTTGTGTGTTACTTCTTAACGAATAACAGCTAAGATACCTGAAGAAGGGAAAAAAGATTTAGATAAATGATGAATACAAAAAAAAAGAAAGAAGGAGCTCGTGGCTAAATAATAACAGCCGCTCGGGTCGATCTTTAGGTTAAGCCGTGCTTGCCTAGGTTGGTCTGTGGATGGGTGACCACCCATTACATACCGAGTTTCCTCCGTCCCTCGGAAAGCACGTTAAGAACAGCTTAACGTGCTTCCCGGGTCCGGTCACGGCTGTCATTTGTGATCTTTGACAGTCGTTACAGGTAGTCTGGCCCAAAAAGTCTGACAACCAGTCTTACCAAGGGGTATCGAATTACCCAGTACTAACTGGGTTGTGGAGGTCAGATAGGCAGTCGCTCCATGTAAAATACTGGTATTCAGCTGCATCCGGTTAGACTGGAAGCCGACCCCAATAAAACTTGGGAAAAGGCTAGGCAGATGATGACAAAAAAAGTTTCGATACGTGCAAAGAGTTGCTGACACATGCACCTTTGTTACAATTCCTTTTTTGATTGATTGATTTCTTCACCTGGGTAAAAACAATATACTTTTCGTCCCGGTAGTACGTGCGTGTGGGATAATTTCTGACCTCCACGCGGGCGATGTCAACGACAAAAGCTAGTAGGAAGTTCATAGAAGTGGGCATGCTCATTCCTTGAGACTTACAAAGTATGTGCTGCAAAAGTTTGCCTGTTACGTACGCTGAAGTTTAATATTAATCTTCACAATATAATGTAATGCATGCAGAATGCGTTCGTGTTTGTTTTGAACAACTTTGTTTCCCGGAAACACCCACATAGTGCAGTCGCGTGATACCAGTCTGTATATTAGGTACTTTATTATAATAATCCTGCAGTTTATAAAATTAACTCTACAACTTTTTCTAGTTTTTTCCTTATTCAAACATTCGTGATACTAAAATGGTACACTACAACATGGAACGTTTAAGATTAAAATAAAAACAGTAAACACCCCTTACCCGTTTTTTACTCGACTTCAAAAAAAGAGGATGTTAAATGTTCGTGTGTATGTTTTTTTTTATGTATGTTACCCGATTAATCCCCCATTTGTGAACCGATTCTCAAATTTATTTTTTATTTAAAGAGTATACTCCTGAGGGATCAAATGGGACTACCATTTAAGTTTGGTGAAGATCTGATGCTGATCTTCGGAGATATACAATGGAACTCTTCAAAAATAGATGGCATATCTGTTGTCATTGCTGCAATCGCTTGGATTTTTATTGTTTTTACAACATCATGACGTAACATCACGCGTGTATGCTCTGAGGGGGTATGCAGATGTGTACAATACACCCAGATTTTGAAAGTTAAGTATGTTTGTGGATGGATGGACAAAGATTTTATTGGCCTGTCAGTAGTATTGTGAGAGGAATTTATGAATGTGTGAACCTTTACTTTGTTATTTTGTATATTTTAATTTCATGTTATCTCTTAAGTACTCTTTTAGTTCTAGTTTTAGTTACAGTCATTAGTTTAATTAAATACAACCGTTGTAATTAAATAAATGTTAAGTTCCATTCATTGGGGATAAGCCTATTACCATGACATGTGTTGTTAATAATGTAAAATAAATTCATGGTGACTTGTTTGAGAACAACTAAAAATGGAAAAACAAATAATAAACTTTTTTGCAAAAAATAAAACCGACTTCAAAAAAAACACAAAAAGAAAAAGAAAAAAGTGAAAAATAACTTTAGCTTCAGAAACCGGTGACAGAAACACCAAATCAATCAAACAAAGGCCAAGCTTCAGAAGTCGGTGACCTTTGTTTGAGTTTTTGTCACCAACTTCTTTACTTTTATGTTTTTCTATTTTTTTTTTGTAAGTATGTTCTTCTTTTTGTGTTTTTAAGTAAAATATTTATGCTATTGTATATTTATTAACCTTCCGCATCAAACACTGTTTCTTAGTTTAGAAAAACAACACGGACTCAGAGACTTATAACAGTCATTAATTTATAACATGTAGGTAAGTTACGCGAATAGTCAATTAGCCCACTTAGTAGGAAAAAGGCGATAACATCATAAACAATTAAAAAACTACAATCAACATTACGATCTAAATATAAAAATATTATCGAACTTCAGCAGTAGAGGCAAAATAACGACATGCTTATGTACGCCTCCATAGCTCAGGGGTTAGAGCACTGGTCTTGTAACCAGGGGTCGAGAGTTCAAATCTCTCTGGAGGCATGAAACTTTGAATTTTTTTATTAAAGGTGAAAGGTAAAATAATTAAAATTAAAATTGATATTACTAAAGCAATTACTCCTCCTAATTTGTATAAGCATGTGTTTTGAAAACTTAAGAAAGAAATTTGTTTCTATTAATTTATACTAAAAAAAAAAAATTACAATAAAATAATTTTAAACCATAAAAAAAAAAAAAAAAGTAGTTTTAATCACATTTAATCTTTACAACTGCAGAACTTTAGACAAACCCCTCAATAACCGCTTCAGATTATGATCATAGGACGTGAGATCAAGTGTGTACTTTTTTAGTTAAAACACCTAATGTAGTCATTTAACAGTACCTACACTAGAGGGTCCTCAAAAGACACTTACTAAGTTGGTACTTTAAATTGTAAAAAGGAGAACACTTCCAGGACTTGGAGGTATTTCTCTTCAACGATTCTCCATCTTCCTTGGTAAATGTTCTCAGTCCATTTATTTATTTCTATCTCCTTATTGAACATGAGGTAAGATACTGTAACTATACCTCTGCTTGACACTCCGAGGATTACAGGCGTGATGTTACGTAATGTAAAAGAAAATCTTGTGCAGTGTGAGGTGCCTAGTTCTTTACAAGAAACCATTATGACATACAATAATCATACAATTGCATTAGGTGCTAAATAACGACAAGCTAATATACGCCTCCATAGCTCTGGGGTTAGAGCACTGGTCTTGTAAACCAGGGGTCGAGAGTTCAAATCTCTCTGGAGGCATCGTACCAATTGATTGTTTTATAGTTTTGTCATATTAATCTATACGTTAATGCTGAATGTAGGCCTCTTATTAACCGCTACAGATAGTGGCCGTAGGATGTTTCGATTAGGATTAAAGTTTGTATTTTTGATAAACAATTAAAACTTCGAATTTAGAGAGTTCTCAAGAGATCCGCTTTTTAACATTACCTTTCTGCCCTTGGTCTATGTTACCTAGGGTCGCCCCAACGTTTTATCCTTCCATTCTCCACTATCAACTAACACGCTATCATTTACTCCTTCTCCTTTTTGAAAAGATCCGCTTTAACTACTTCAAAATTGTAAAAAGCTAAAATACTTCCGGGCCTTGGGGAGAGTTTCCTTTAACCACAGCCTTTAACATTTCTCTAGCTTCCTTGGTTAATTATTTCCAATTATATCCCTCTCATAATTGACCGCGAGGGTGGTTACTGCAGCGGTATAACTCTGCTTGACACTTCAAGGATCACAGCCGTGATGTTATGTGAAAGACGATCTTGTGAAGTGTGAGGTGAATAGTTCTTTACAAAAAAACCGTTAAGACATACCTAAAACAATCATGTGACTGCATTAGGTGCTTAATAAGAATGCATCAACATACGCCTCCATAGCTCAGGGGTTAGAGCACTGGTCTTGTAAACCAGGGGTCGAGAGTTCAAATCTCTCTGGAGGCATCGTATCAAAGTATATTTTTGAGAAGTTTCATATTTTCTTCACAATTTTATTTTTGTTATTATCGTTTATTTCCGGGAGTAAATGTTCGTTTTAGGTTTATTTTAAGTTTCTGTGTGTTGATTAGTATAGTAAAGTTAAAACTGTTATCACGTAGCGGTATTTTATTCTTAATGAATCATGGTAAAGAGTGTGATGATGTCATTAAACTGTATCGATTATTTTTACGATGAGACGGTAAAGTTTTACTAGCATTAAAATGTGCATAAAGTGTGATTGTCATGAATATCCGCAAAGTAACACCTGATACCATAACTACTGACTATTGATATTGAAATGTGTTGTGCAAACAAAGTGTTTCTTGCGTTCACTCGAACAGATCAAATGTGAATACTATATTAATTTTAGTAACGGCACCGAATCGCCACCGAAAAGCGAAAAATCTAATTTCGTCGAATTAGTTACATACGGCACAATAAAAATCCTTAGAAAATTCCCTGGTTGAGCTAGGCGTTTTTAAGCTTTGCATTCGAATTTCTCAATAGCAGACCAGAGTTTTGATTTGTGCCTGGTCGATAGAATTTGGCTCGCCTCTGTAAAATGTGGGTGTACTAAGGGTACAGTCGTACATTTCTGCCTACCCTTTCGGGAAAAACAGGTGTGACCTTATTTATTATGTCATCAATCATGTTGGTGTACTATTAGGTACACCTCTGCCTAGCCCTTCTGGGATTATAGGCGTGATGTTTTGAATCAAATTGGGACAAATATAAATATCTTTTGGGCAAAACTTTTCCCATACAATGCTTCGGTGGCCACTTTCTATCATGAAAAAACTACAGTGAAATGTCGTCCGCAGTGAGTACTGCAACTGGCGCGTGTCGCCGGGCGGCGTGCCGTGGCGCGCGCGCCGCCTGGCCGCGTGCGCCGCCGCGCTGGCCGCCCGCGCCGCGCTGGCGCCGCCCGCCGCGCCACAGCCGCACGCCCTGGCGGCGCTGCACACGCTCGTCGTCGCTGCTAATACTGATGACCCCATGCTTGGCAGGTAACATAATATAATAATTTGTGAACATCACTTTCATACCCTTCTGTCTCACCACCGACACCGACGAGAAGAACAATAAGATCCAAATTAAATAACACCCCAATATTTCGCACTGGCACATGAGTGAGCATTTGCCGAAATTTAGAATCCAACACTATCACTTGAAAAACGTCGAAACGCCGCCACGTGGTGGCCCCCGGCCACCGTAGGCGCGGGCCTGTGGACGGTGGGCTATGGGCTAGCTCGCCGTCCGTCCGTCTCATGACGACAGGCCGTGTCGACCAGCGGCGTGCAGTCGTCCACCAGGATGGGTAGGCCACGAAATAATGATAGCAAAAAAACGCGCAACTCCACAACGTCCGTCGCTCTACATAATTATGATGGCCCTCAAAGTAGTCACATTTATTGATTTATAATATTTGAAAATAAGCCTGTAAAAACAAAAGTTATAAATACAAGAAGTAAAGAACTCACCACATTATTCAAGGTTTAACTCACGATTTTCTAACGATGCAAACAGAAGAAAGATTCGGCTACCTCTAATATCTGATCCAAGTGAGTGGGTGATAGTTACAGAACACGTCAGTTAATTACCATATATTATTTTTAAATTAATTCTCGTAATTCGGGTACACATCTACCTTTAGACACAACTTGAAGCTTGTCATTATACGCTAATAGAGAAAACTTATTGCCTTTAACTTCTAACAAACACACATTATCAGCAAAAACTTCACAAGTAAACACCATTGTTAGGTGAATAAACAATTAATACACAACAACAACAGCCCATAACGTCCACTGCTGGACATAAGCCTCTCCCATGATGGGAGGAATTTGCCGTAATCTCCACGCTTGGCAGGCACGGATTGGAGATCGCAGTGATGAAAGACTAACAGAAAACGCTGCTGCCCATTCTCTGGTCTACGGAGGCGCAAGGTGTTCTGCCTCAGACATTAGTCGCCTTATACGACACCCGTGAGTGTAATGGGTTGGTTCTATTCTACTCTGCCGGATACCACACGTCTTATTAATTAATACACAACAAAATTAATATTTACACTGCTGTTACTGTTAAATGTACGTTTTTTGTTTCAAAACAAATGTGCAAATAACTTAATATGTTAAAATTAAAACGTTCAAGATCGCGATATAAATTGCTTGTCACAATGAAACAATAATGGCTTTCTTCAGAAAAATATAATTTCTAATTTGTCGATGGATAAATACGACCAAATAAAATTGCATCATTTTCATATCGAGTTGCTTCACAACAGTGATCAACAAAATTTTGCAGGATAATACGAAATTCCACTAATTTATATTTAATTTGGAAAGGAACCGGAACTAACCCTGCTTAGTGCATTGCTGCACGGTAGCCCGCGAAATTCAAATTTCCTCACGTTTTTTGCAATTTGCAGGCCAGTGCTAGGTTGTATGTTGATGATTATATGATTTGCGGCTGTAAGACGTATGTAGTCATATTTTAATCAACATACAACATAGCACTGGCCTGCAAATTGCAAAAAACGTAAGGAAATTTGAATTTCGCGGGCTAAAGAACATCCACCTTGAATCCTGGCCTTGTGTTGTAGCAGCCAATCATAGCCCAGCTACACTCGCAGGAGTTACCGCCCAAAAATGGCTGCAATCTATACATGTGTGCGGTTCATACACACGAAAATATGCACCAATGTGCCGCTGTGTGCGTAAATTTATCAATGGGATTAAGGCGAGTAGACTGCTTGCCTATAAGATGCGTCCGGCGGGTGAGCGTCGAGCTTCGTAGCAACTTCCAGTACAGTGTTAGTTACGTAACACGGGCGCGAAAAATTGCTATAAGTATTCGAACAGGAGTTAGAACTTTTTTTTAATATTTTGTACAAAGTGTTATTTTATTACATAGTTCATTAGTTATAATAATTGCCCCAGTTGGTAAGGTAGGCTTTGTCTAATTGCCTCTTCATTGCGCACGCCCATGGTGTCGACGGCGCAGGAGTGTTCCACGCGCGCCTCAAAGAGAGTCAGCAAAAAAGGAAGGGGTCCACAAGGACCGATGCTTGCCAGGGTTGCGGGACTGTTCAAAAGAGATACCGTGGCCCCGGAACACAAACGGCGATGAAGGAACATGGATGGGTTTTAGTCAGTAAAAGTCTGACACTCCCTCCTGCTCCGCCCAGAGCGGGAGAAGTCATTTGATGATGTCCCATCCGAAAAAAAAAAAAAAAAAACGGTACACCGATATGCCGTAGGTTTTAAAGGCCGCCACTCGCACGCGGCTCGTTATGTCCAATGCGAGTGGGAGCGTGTGCGGCTGCCCTCTTGAACTATGTCGTGTAATGTCAGAGTGGAGACGTGGATGTCGTCGTGCGAGGCGGCGGTACGCTCGGTGTGGGCGGACGCCATCGCGGCGCTGGGCGACCTGGACACGGACGACACCGAGCCGCCCGAACATCTGCACTGGCCCGAGACCATGGAGGTATGCGCACACTGCTCGCATTCACTGAAACATTTAAGTGGCGGCAATCGTGGAGACAATTATTTTAATTATTATTATTTATTAACTCATAGCTAATCCTACGAAATGCGACCCTTTTGGGGATTTCCTCACGAAATTTCAGCTTCATAAGACTCAAACTCAAAAACTCAAACTCGATGAATTTCAAATGCAATTTTCTTTCTAATAACTTATCCATCTAATCGGTTCGGAACGTTGTAACAGTGGTTATCTCGTAATGAACATATTTATTAACTTTTGTCAGATGGAAGAGCTAAGCAGCACCCCTCCCCAGGCGGCGCCGGCCGCGTCGCTGGTGACGTCAGCGGCCGCGTCGCTAGCCTCCATGTGGCGCGTGTTCACCAAGTGACGCACTCACCTGCCGACTGCCGACTGCCGCCCCTCTGCACACACACACACACACATCGCTGGTGACGTCAGCGGCCGCGTCGCTAGCCTCCATGTGGCGCGTGTTCACCAAGTGACGCACTCACCTGCCGACTGCCGACTGCCGCCCCTCTGCACACACACACACACACACATCGCTGGTGACGTCAGCGGCCGCGTCGCTAGCCTCCATGTGGCGCGTGTTCACCAAGTGACGCACTCACCTGCCGACTGCCGACTGCCGCCCCTCTGCACACACACACACACACATCGCTGGTGACGTCAGCGGCCGCGTCGCTAGCCTCCATGTGGCGCGTGTTCACCAAGTGACGCACTCACCTGCCGACTGCCGACTGCCGCCCCTCTGCACACACACACACACACACATCGCTGGTGACGTCAGCGGCCGCGTCGCTAGCCTCCATGTGGCGCGTGTTCACCAAGTGACGCACTCACCTGCCGACTGCCGACTGCCGCCCCTCTGCACACACACACACACACATCGCTGGTGACGTCAGCGGCCGCGTCGCTAGCCTCCATGTGGCGCGTGTTCACCAAGTGACGCACTCACCTGCCGACTGCCGACTGCCGCCCCTCTGCACACACACACACACACACACATCGCTGGTGACGTCAGCGGCCGCGTCGCTAGCCTCCATGTGGCGCGTGTTCACCAAGTGACGCACTCACCTGCCGACTGCCGACTGCCGCCCCTCTGCACACACACACACACACACACATCGCTGGTGACGTCAGCGGCCGCGTCGCTAGCCTCCATGTGGCGCGTGTTCACCAAGTGACGCACTCACCTGCCGACTGCCGACTGCCGCCCCTCTGCACACACACACACACACACATCGCTGGTGACGTCAGCGGCCGCGTCGCTAGCCTCCATGTGGCGCGTGTTCACCAAGTGACGCACTCACCTGCCGACTGCCGACTGCCGCCCCTCTGCACACACACACACACACACACATCGCTGGTGACGTCAGCGGCCGCGTCGCTAGCCTCCATGTGGCGCGTGTTCACCAAGTGACGCACTCACCTGCCGACTGCCGACTGCCGCCCCTCTGCACACACACACACACACACATCGCTGGTGACGTCAGCGGCCGCGTCGCTAGCCTCCATGTGGCGCGTGTTCACCAAGTGACGCACTCACCTGCCGACTGCCGACTGCCGCCCCTCTGCACACACACACACACACACATCGCTGGTGACGTCAGCGGCCGCGTCGCTAGCCTCCATGTGGCGCGTGTTCACCAAGTGACGCACTCACCTGCCGACTGCCGACTGCCGCCCCTCTGCACACACACACACACACACACATCGCTGGTGACGTCAGCGGCCGCGTCGCTAGCCTCCATGTGGCGCGTGTTCACCAAGTGACGCACTCACCTGCCGACTGCCGACTGCCGCCCCTCTGCACACACACACACACACACATCGCTGGTGACGTCAGCGGCCGCGTCGCTAGCCTCCATGTGGCGCGTGTTCACCAAGTGACGCACTCACCTGCCGACTGCCGACTGCCGCCCCTCTGCACACACACACACACACATCGCTGGTGACGTCAGCGGCCGCGTCGCTAGCCTCCATGTGGCGCGTGTTCACCAAGTGACGCACTCACCTGCCGACTGCCGACTGCCGCCCCTCTGCACACACACACACACACACATCGCTGGTGACGTCAGCGGCCGCGTCGCTAGCCTCCATGTGGCGCGTGTTCACCAAGTGACGCACTCACCTGCCGACTGCCGACTGCCGCCCCTCTGCACACACACACACACACACATCGCTGGTGACGTCAGCGGCCGCGTCGCTAGCCTCCATGTGGCGCGTGTTCACCAAGTGACGCACTCACCTGCCGACTGCCGACTGCCGCCCCTCTGCACACACACACACACACACATCGCTGGTGACGTCAGCGGCCGCGTCGCTAGCCTCCATGTGGCGCGTGTTCACCAAGTGACGCACTCACCTGCCGACTGCCGACTGCCGCCCCTCTGCACACACACACACACACATCGCTGGTGACGTCAGCGGCCGCGTCGCTAGCCTCCATGTGGCGCGTGTTCACCAAGTGACGCACTCACCTGCCGACTGCCGACTGCCGCCCCTCTGCACACACACACACACACATCGCTGGTGACGTCAGCGGCCGCGTCGCTAGCCTCCATGTGGCGCGTGTTCACCAAGTGACGCACTCACCTGCCGACTGCCGACTGCCGCCCCTCTGCACACACACACACACACACATCGCTGGTGACGTCAGCGGCCGCGTCGCTAGCCTCCATGTGGCGCGTGTTCACCAAGTGACGCACTCACCTGCCGACTGCCGACTGCCGCCCCTCTGCACACACACACACACACATCGCTGGTGACGTCAGCGGCCGCGTCGCTAGCCTCCATGTGGCGCGTGTTCACCAAGTGACGCACTCACCTGCCGACTGCCGACTGCCGCCCCTCTGCACACACACACACACACATCGCTGGTGACGTCAGCGGCCGCGTCGCTAGCCTCCATGTGGCGCGTGTTCACCAAGTGACGCACTCACCTGCCGACTGCCGACTGCCGCCCCTCTGCACACACACACACACACATCGCTGGTGACGTCAGCGGCCGCGTCGCTAGCCTCCATGTGGCGCGTGTTCACCAAGTGACGCACTCACCTGCCGACTGCCGACTGCCGCCCCTCTGCACACACACACACACACACACACACCACACACACACTATATGTATCGTATACCGCCTTACATATAGTATCAGGTAGAAATGGTCAGAAACATATTTCCACAATCTACATCATCTGCCAGCTGAATTCAAGTACTTACCCCTTGTTAACACTGATTGGCAGTCTTTCGCGATGAAACCTTTTGATAGCTGATCTAGCACCAAAGGTACAGCAGGTGAAGGCTATTAAGTCCATTTGAAAAAGGCTACATAGATTCTGATTACGCAGATACTCCTCGACAATATTGCTATAGTTGCTGCCAGTTAAGATGACAATAGCGGTTATTGACTCACCTACATTGTATTATCGTTCTTAACTTTAAAAACAAAAATGTTGAAGATCACGATTCAAGACTTGAACAGGCTTACTGTTCAAGTCTTGAATCGCGATCTTCAACATTTTTTCTAATAAAAAACGATACATGATTAATTTGTTTTGGTTCGTACGAAGAGATATTAGGGAAAGGGTAGGTAATGACCGCTGTTGTCATCTTAACTGGCACCAACTATAGCAGTCATAAAACATAATTTTAGAAAATGATCCCGTCTGTGTGCGCTCACTAGCGAAACATTCACTTGAAACATGGTGAAATCTCTATCTCTTTCTCTCTCTCACTCTCTCTCTCTCTAGTTATAGAGTGAGAGCTGTTACAAATATTTTTAAAGGTTGATATCGCAGAAGTATTCATTCGTGTGTATAACGTGCCCACTTTACCTATACAGGCTGTTGAAGAAATTGCGTGCCATAGCTACGGGGTGAGTTCAGTATCGTTAAAGGAACCCGTAAAAAATAAAATAAAAATGCCTTTATAAAAAGTTTAGAAAATCCCGAAAATTATCATAAGATGAACATAATGTAGTACCTAATAATTAAATCGCAATCGTTTAGAATTGATTAAAAAATTGCTTAAAATAAGTTTTTTTATTTTTTATTGCTAATTAATCATTTCCTAGAGTTACCTACCTACTATCGAACGCAATGAAAACCTACGCCCGAACATTTCGATAATGTGGTGAAGGATAGGTATATAGGTACGTAAATTACAATTCCAAGTATTTCGTCTTCCTGCTTTATCATACATAACTGATTATGTCCTTCAAAGTGAAAACCTACAAATTAAAAAATCTTGTTTAACTAGTAGGTTTTCAGCAGCAGTAGAAGAACGAGTGGGTATTTTAAAATGGAATCGAGTAGGTAGGTATTTACAATGAATTACGCTTTCGATGGTAGGTAAGTAATTATAGCATTTAAACAAATAATTTTAATAGGCATGACGACAGTATCAAAAAATTGCAAATCTATTTAGTCCGTCAGTTTCAGTATTGGAAATTAATGGACACGTATTTTTTGTTTTTGTAAATCAATGAATATTGACAAAGATAAAGCGCATCAAAACTCGGGAGTGGGGGCTCGTGACGTCAGAACTAGCTAAAAATTATACCTAGGCGTGACGTATTGAGAATTTTAAAAGCGTCATATCTTCGTAAATTTTGGTTTACGTAACAAAAGAAAAAACACGGGTCAAATATTTTTTGATAATCTAACTGACGGACTAATTAGATTTTTTTTGTCGTCTCGCCTATTCTAAACGATTGCTATTTTAAGTTAAATAGGTACTAAATCAGGTTATCCTTCTAATTTTTTTTTCCTTGGTTCCTTTATCGATACTGAACCTACCCCTAAGCTACGGCACGCTTGGGGAAAATAAATAAAACTTAAAAAAATATATATATAAGAGTTGATGATCCAGTATTATTGATTAAAAGAAAAAAATACCTAAGGGATAAGAGCCTCATTTTTTTTTTTGTTAAAATATGAACATGTTGTTTTTGTGAACGTATCGCTAGTTGGATCACACAATAATTTGCTCTCTTGTTTGAGAACGATCTTAAATATACTAATTGTCAATTCCTTAGATTATCACGTTACGTAATATGATAATAATATACCTACCTTAACTGACAGTTTATCAGATATTACGTAACATGCACTATGAAGTTGCTCTGTGAAGCGAAATCTTCAGAGTTTGTGAAACGAACGTATTCATGGCCAGTGTCTGATGATGTTCGTTTTCCATTGTACACACCTACTAAAACAATCTATAGCAAATGTTTTATTTATGCATATTTTTATTAAATTAGTTTACTTTGCACCATTACAGCTTGTTACTCAAGAAAAATGTATTCATTTTCATGTGTTCATCTAATAATAAAAAACAAATCTTATTCACAAGTAGCGTAAAGTTCTAATTGATGTGTAGGTAGCTTTTAGTAGGTAGATAGCTTTGGTCACGACCACAATGAACGAAGTATTAAGCGGGTTGTGACAACTTTAATGTTACTCTCAACAAATTATTGACAAATTAATAGTTTTTTTTTATATTTTTGTGCAATTATGACATGAATAAATGCAATATAGTTTTGTAGAACTGTGTTTTTTTTTTTCATTCATAAACTAATCTAAAAATGGTTCAATATAAAACACTATGGGCTAACAAAACAAATTATTTTTAATAAATATAGTCAACTTTATATAAGACTAGTACATAAAATACTATTATTACTAAAATTGATAAATGCACTAAAATGTCTAAGTATCTTTTTAAAATAAAACTTATAAATACCTTGATGTGCCAACACTACCAATACATTTTAAAGTTAGCAACCCTATTCGTTGGTTATGTCAGATCACAGTTAGATTTGAAAATCGCAATCGTACATGCGAATTAACAATAAAGGGTGTAAAAAAAAACCTCTTAACGAAGCCGAAAGGCACTTGTTCTCTTCGTCATATTTTTTTGTTTTACATACCTGGGAACCTTCTAGTTACGGAGATATTGAGGGTCAAAGTTCCCAACTTTTTCACAAGTTTTTTTTCAATACAAGTTTTTAATGTAAGATTTTTATTTTAAACACCTCCACCACCCCCGTATTTTTTTATTCAATTCATCCATCAGCACAATGTTTTGAGTGCGTTACATTGATTTTTACCACAAAATATGATTTTTCACCCCAAAAAAGTCTTCCCAGCAATAATTTTTGCGTAAAGTTACTTAGTTTGATATACAGAATGCTTGGTGTATCAGTATCTGACCGGACATTAATCATTGTGAAGCTCAATTAAAAGTAATTCGTAAATAATACAATAACGTAAAAGTAAAGATTATCAATATTATATACAACTTTAACGTTCCAGATACAGTTATGTCTAGTTAGCATGGGCATTTAAGCACATTAGCATAATCTTATTTTAATTTTGTTTTGTATTCAAAACCACCTCTCAAGCAGAAATACCTACCCACTATGAGACCAATGCGAAAAGGAGATGAAGATATTGTGCTATCCCTTTCACGCACTAGACTATGACCTATTTCACTTACCATATGCACCATAGGGACGTCCATATAGCACCTGCTTTTCCTAACAAACTTACTCGACTATTATCTAGCGACTTTACTACAGCTTGGTCTACAGTCCTACACCATGAGGCACAGGCCTTGACAACAATTTTCTATAATCTCCGTAGAAGACAGAGGCAAGTCACCGCGCGTCTCTTGGCCTGGTCCAACGCCTGTTGCCGTCAGCCAGCGCTTGTGATAGCTGTTCCACACGGAGGAGCAGGTCTTCAGTTGGGGATACGTCGCGCTGTTTGGAAAGGCAAAAGCAAAATGAAATACCGACAATTTTGAATACAGAAGGAACTTATTGAACCGATTTTTGATAGACGTGTGTGACTGCTGATGCAATAGGGATGATTTCTGATTAAAAAAATATGATTCTGTTTAGTCCGTCAGATAAAATATTGAAAAATATTGGATACCGGCGAGCGGCTGCGCTCGAGCCTGACGCGTACGTGTCGCACCTCGTGGTGGCTCCTGCAACGTGTCATACATACCGGCGAGCGGCTGCGCTCGAGCCTGACGCGCACGTGTCGCACCTCGTGGTGGCTCCTGCAACGTGTCATACATACCGGCGAGCGGCTGCGCTCGAGCCTGACGCGCACGTGTCGCACCTCGTGGTGGCTCCTGCAACGTGTCATACATACCGGCGAGCGGCTGCGCTCGAGCCTGACGCGCACGTGTCGCACCTCGTGGTGGCTCCTGCAACGTGTCATACATACCGGCGAGCGGCTGCGCTCGAGCCTGACGCGCACGTGTCGCACCTCGTGGTGGCTCCTGCAACGTGTCATACATACCGGCGAGCGGCTGCGCTCGAGCCTGACGCGCACGTGTCGCACCTCGTGGTGGCTCCTGCAACGTGTCATACATACCGGCGAGCGGCTGCGCTCGAGCCTGACGCGCACGTGTCGCACCTCGTGGTGGCTCCTGCAACGTGTCATACATACCGGCGAGCGGCTGCGCTCGAGCCTGACGCGCACGTGTCGCACCTCGTGATGGCTCCTGCAACGTGTCATACATACCGGCGAGCGGCTGCGCTCGAGCCTGACGCGCACGTGTCGCACCTCGTGGTGGCTCCTGCAACGTGTCATACATACCGGCGAGCGGCTGCGCTCGAGCCTGACGCGCACGTGTCGCACCTCGTGGTGGCTCCTGCAACGTGTCATACATACCGGCGAGCGGCTGCGCTCGAGCCTGACGCGCACGTGTCGCACCTCGTGGTGGCTCCTGCAACGTGTCATACATACCGGCGAGCGGCTGCGCTCGAGCCTGACGCGCACGTGTCGCACCTCGTGGTGGCTCCTGCAACGTGTCATACATACCGGCGAGCGGCTGCGCTCGAGCCTGACGCGCACGTGTCGCACCTCGTGGTGGCTCCTGCAACGTGTCATACATACCGGCGAGCGGCTGCGCTCGAGCCTGACGCGCACGTGTCGCACCTCGTGGTGGCTCCTGCAACGTGTCATACATACCGGCGAGCGGCTGCGCTCGAGCCTGACGCGTACGTGTCGCACCTCGTGGTGGCTCCTGCAACGTGTCATACATACCGGCGAGCGGCTGCGCTCGAGCCTGACGCGCACGTGTCGCACCTCGTGGTGGCTCCTGCAACGTGTCATACATACCGGCGAGCGGCTGCGCTCGAGCCTGACGCGCACGTGTCGCACCTCGTGGTGGCTCCTGCAACGTGTCATACATACCGGCGAGCGGCTGCGCTCGAGCCTGACGCGCACGTGTCGCACCTCGTGGTGGCTCCTGCAACGTGTCATACATACCGGCGAGCGGCTGCGCTCGAGCCTGACGCGCACGTGTCGCACCTCGTGGTGGCTCCTGCAACGTGTCATACATACCGGCGAGCGGCTGCGCTCGAGCCTGACGCGCACGTGTCGCACCTCGTGGTGGCTCCTGCAACGTGTCATACATACCGGCGAGCGGCTGCGCTCGAGCCTGACGCGCACGTGTCGCACCTCGTGGTGGCTCCTGCAACGTGTCATACATACCGGCGAGCGGCTGCGCTCGAGCCTGACGCGCACGTGTCGCACCTCGTGGTGGCTCCTGCAACGTGTCATACATACCGGCGAGCGGCTGCGCTCGAGCCTGACGCGCACGTGTCGCACCTCGTGGTGGCTCCTGCAACGTGTCATACATACCGGCGAGCGGCTGCGCTCGAGCCTGACGCGCACGTGTCGCACCTCGTGGTGCCGGCAGCACGTCGCGCTGCACGCGTCGCGCCGCTCCGGCTCCTGTAGCGCCTGGTCTAACATCCACAGCTGCTGACATAGCCAAAATAAAATAATTTTAAACAACAACACACAACAAACAACTTCTTATAAAAGTCATCGCCTCATATGCGCATCAGAAAAAGTATGTGCTACAGCAATTACCATCTTTATTAAAAAAGGAACGCTACAAACAGTGCATATACCTCTGAAAATGGTAAAAAAAAAAAAAACGAAAAAATGCATAGTAGGATGAAACCTATTGGACAAGAAAGGGAATATAACAAAAATGAAAGGAAACATTATTTACTGGCGATCTGAGGTCGGGAAGTGGAAGGTTTAAGGGTAAAAACGAATTTTCTCAAACATGCTTGGAAATTTGAGCATTATTTTGACAACCTTCTTCGAGATAAATCAAAATTGCTGTACTGGCCAGATACATGCGACCAGCGGCCGGCAAAAGTTGTATGAAAATCCATATCTGTCGTGTATGGCCCAGCGCAAACCGCTGGAGGCGCAGCGGAGCGCATTTAAAGACAACAATTTAATATAAACCATAACTACCTTGATACACGGTCAATATAAGAATAAATTCGCACGCGGTACTCGGAGCGCCCTCAAGCTACTACAAGAGCATGCGCGCGACCGTATATCATGGCAGTTAAGGTTTATATTAAATTGTTGTCTTCAAATGCGCTCCGCTGCGCCTCCAGCGGTGTGCGCTGGGCCTTTACCGGCCAAATAAATTACATAGTAAAATCATATCTGTCGTGTTATTTAAAAATGGAACGAACTTTTACTCTAAAACATGGCAACCTAGGGGGGAACTTATCAAAGGTTTTATTTATATTTCGAATTGGCTTGCAAATAGAAAGCGGTTTTTTGAAAAAAAAAAAACAAATGAATAGAATAGAATACTCTATAATAAGTACCTACACCAGCGGTCGGCAACACGCGGCCCGCGGGCCGAATTACTTGCGGCCCGTGAATGTTTTGTAAATAAGTTATAATAATCAAAATAAATGCATGAAGGAACCGCAATCGACCGTATAGTGTGGGCCACCGTAGGCGCGGGCCTGTGGACGGAGAGCTATGGGCTAGCTTTCCGTCCGTCCGTCTTATGGCAACAGGCCGTGTCGACGGCGGGCGGCGCAGGAGTATTCCACGCGCGCCTCAAAGAGAGTCAGCAAAAGGAAGGGGTCCTTCCTTTTGCTGACTCTAACATAGTTCATAGCAATAGCCGTCCTTTTCTTGCACGGCCTTTTAGTAAAAGATATAGCAATAGCCTAAATTAAGTTTAGTTTGTGCACAACAGAATCGACACCATTATTTTATCTCATTATTAATTTTGTGTGTGCGGAAACAGAATAGTATTTTTTTTTTTTTTTTAACGCAACTTTGGGCGTTAATTAGTAATAAAAGAAGTGTCAAATTTCCAAAACAAAGTCGGTACCGCCAAAGCACAATTATCGAAGAATTCAATAAATTATTTGTAAAATATATAAAAAAATATTTGTAAGTAATTGATTTATGCAGTGGTTTTTTCATGAAACTCGATTTTCCAAAGGCCTTTTCGTATTTTTTTACGCGCGTCTTTTACTATTAATTATCTTGCATCTCACTAAACTCTGACAGGCACGATATGCCAGGTAAGAGCGTGCTTTTTGGCGACGCCCACCGGTGAGTTCGAGCCCGCGACTAGTGCAACCTTCATCATCATCATCATCAGCCTATAATGTTCTCACTGCTGGCACACGGCCTCCTCTCGATGAGAGGGAATGGGCTATAATCCACCGCGCGGGCCCAGTGCGGATTGGTAGATATCACATGTCTTCGAATTTTTGGTTCTAGAACATGCCGGTTTCCTCACGATGTTTTCCTTCACCGTTTTGAGAGCAGTGGTGATGAAATAGATTACACAAAGCAATGCGCCTGTTTGGGTTCGAATCCACGACTTACTGTTCGTAAGTCGGGGCCGCCACCACTGGGCCACCGCTGCTCTCAAAACGGCAAAGTGCAACCTTGAGAACGCGCTTTTCAGTTTTTCTAAGGGATATCCCACCAATTATACGTAGGTATATTGGGCTAATATCACAAGTGCGGCCCGCCTTTAATTTTTTTTGCCACCTTGTGGCACTTGTCTGCCAAAAGGTTGCCGACCGCTGATGTACACCATAAAAATTACAGATACAAATGTAAAACAAATGAATGAATGTATGTAAATGAACTCTTCAATGCGAGAAAATTGTTTGTATGCATCATTGATTTTGAAAAGTACCTAATTGTATTAATTTTCTCGCATTATTTGAGAAAAGTACTAAACAAGCCTTGGCCACAACTAGGCATAGATGGACTTACGTATTTATGCTTCGGCCCACATTTACACGTTCGTCCATCAATACCTCTGTTGCTGGCCGCTACAGTAATGTACTATATCTCGATTTCCAGAAAAGCTACAAGTCCTATGGAAAAAAGTATCGGCAAAGTTGTAGGTAGTAAAAAGATCTTCAACTTTTGTGTTCTTACACTTTTTTCACATAACCTCAAAATTTATGTGAAAAATTCAAATAACCAAGTTTTTGGATTTTTATTTTTGTCTTTTACAAAACAATTTTTTTATTCACGAAATTTGGTGGAAACTTACCTTTTTATGTCAAAAAAAAAACTCAAAGCATTTATTTCAATTAGACCATTACGGCACTTTTGAATGTCAAAAATACAAACACACTGTAATTTTTTTGATTTAAAATATATATTTTTTTCACCTTATGTTAACTTAAAATCGAAAAAGCACCCTAATTTTCAATCGAAAATTCTCACGTCAAATTATCTGCTTTTGAAAAAAATCGGTGGGTACCACCACCACCACCAGCAGAAAGTAATCTCTACTTTCTGCTGGTGTCTTCAACGAACAAAAAGCCCACCGAATTTAAAAAAAAAAAAACAAATATTTTGACGCGAGAATTTTCGATTGAAAATTAAGGTACTTTTTCGATATTAAGTCAAAATAAGGTAAAAAAAAAAAATATTTTTAACAAAAAAAACAGTGTGTTAGGGACATAAAAAGGTAAGTTTCCACCAAATTTCGTGAATTAAAAAATTGTTTTGTAAAAGATAAAAATAAAAACCATAAACTTGTTTACTTATTTGAATTTTTCACATAAATTTTGAGGTTATGTGAAAAAAGTGTAAGAACACAAAAGTTGTAGATCTTTTTATTATCTTCAACTTTGCCATTTAACTTTTTTCCTTAGGACTTGTAGTTTTGCCGGAAATCGAGATAAATCGTTTTTTACCCTTAAACCCCGCCCTCCCTCCCACTTTCCGACCTCAGATCGCCCGTAAATTATTTTTCGTTTAATTTTGTTATAATTATGTATTTTCTCTTCCTTTTCCAATGGGTTTCATACTACTATGATTTTTTTGTTTTCAAAAATTATCTGCATTGGTCTATAAGATAACTGCAAAACGCAGCAGGGTAAAACTTACACTTTTCCCGTGTGGTAACCCACCTTATGGCGCAACACACGTGCTTACGAAACACATCCGAAGCGCATACATTTTCTAGTTTAACTGTAAAACGTACCGTGCACTCTTAATCAAGGCGGGCAGCCCAGATTTATTTTTATAACATCTCTTTTAAAATTAAGTATCAATTTATTTCATTTAGTCTCCACACACAGTAGATATACAAAATATACTGATAGTCAGCTACATGTGGTTAGACTGGAAGTTAGTTGTAGAAAAGGTAGATGGTGAGAAGATACTCACGTTATTATTTCCATGCTGTTTCTGCCTCAGCAACCGGATCGGTCTCTGCGCGGAAGACGACGAACAGCTTGGCATCTCGCTCACACTCGGGCCATGGCATTCTCCCCGTCTTCCACTCTTGGAACAAAAACTCCGCGCGTCTCTGCTCGACAGACACTTGGAGCAAGATGTTGTGTTCTCGCTCGCACTAGTACATTGCGAATCGTTCTGTCTTTCTTCGATACGTCGTTGTAGAGCCGCTATGAGAGATTCTTTCTCTTTGAGTATGTTATCTTTTTCTCTGCGAACAAGTCATAAATTGTTATGACAAATGGTGTCACAGTCACCGAATGACCAAAGTAGTAAACTTGACGAAAGGTGAAAAAGCCTGTAATGAAAAGATTTGTTCTGCAGTGGATATTCAAAAGCTGATTGTTTATTACAATAAATTCCTTATTGTTGTCTCCCTGGTTACCTGTGCTTCTCGCGCATGCGCCGCATCCACACGCGCACGGCGCAGACGGCACGCCGCGCCTCCCCGCACAGCTGGGTGCTGCGCTCGTGCGCTTGCTCCAAGTGCGCCTGCAGCTCTGCCACGTTGCTCGCCTTCTCCCTAAGCGAAACAAACGTTTAGGATCATCATTGTCATTGATTTTGACGAAGGACTGCTGGACATAAACCTCTTCCAAGCATTGTCACACTGACTAGTCCTGAAGTTCTTTCCTGCGAAATTCACGCAGTCGTCGTCCATCCAACTTGGATGCACGCCTTGCACTAGACATATTACCTGTAACAGCTGTCGATGTGTGCGGCCTGCGCGCGCGTGTGTGCGAGGTCGGTCTCGAGCGCGTGCACGCGGCGCTTGCTCTCGTCCAGCTGCGCGCGCCACAGCTGCACCTGCGTCGTCAAGTACGCCACCTCGCTGCGCATCTTGCAGTTCTACACACATCACATTCAAGGGACATTAGAAGTACCTAGATATTTTGAGATTATCATTATTAGGCTAGCCTTGTACCGAAGACGTCGGGATCAGTTGCCAGTGTAAGCGGATGCAGCTGAATGTGAATACCAATATTTTACATGGAGCAACAGACCTCCAACTCCACAATCCATTTATTATGTAACACGATACCCCTCGAAAACTAACAATATGGAGCCGAACCAATTCGTCAGAAAGTGTGCCCGCTTAAGAAAGATGCGGAGACGCAAAAAGAATGCGCTTCGTTTTCAATCGCTCAGAAAGACCGTCCTCCATTAAAAGCCTGAACATCCTACCTCTTTGATGATCTGGTCCGCTTTATCCAGCTCCTCTTCAAGATCTTTGATCTTGTTCGCCTGCGCCTCGTTCTCCTGTCGCAGTTGCATCACCTCCGCAGTCTTCTCGCACAGTAACGCTACAACATGATGCGGTGTTAATATTTGTGAAGATTCAAAAACTATTCTGTTTCAGTTGAATATCCAACCCACTTAACTGGTTTCGCCACTAGTGATTGCTGTCGCAACTGCTGAGCTAAGAGTCCTGGGTTGGTCGGATTAGGAACGGAAATCTTGTTGGGCGTAGGTACTCCCAAATAAACATGTTACAAAATATGCATTTCAATCTTACCTTTCGTCTGCCCCAGCTGTATTGACATAGATTCAACGGTGGAGCTCTGATCCTTGGAGCAGTCTTCTAAACGTATCAGCTGCTGTCTTATGCGCGCCATCTTAAAAGAGAAGGACATAGTCACACAGGTATGAGCGTCAGAGACGACACTCAAAAAAGCATACGAACGCACTGACAGGTGGCTTGCTTAGCGTTTATAGTCTAGCGAGTAGATAAGTGAAACGAACGTCTAGAATTTTCGCACTCAGCCGCACTGCGCGCTTGGCGCCTCCACTAGCGAATAACTATATAGTTCAGTGCTTGGCCGCAGGCAAGAGCCAGTTTGGAATTGTACTCGTTTTTTTGAAGATAGACGATCATTACCGAAGCGTATACTTTTTCTGGGAGATCTGTATCCTATCCTACTAATATTTTAAATGCGAAAGTTTGTGAGGATCGATGGATGGATGTTTTTTAATCTTTCACGCAAAATCTACTGAACAGATTTGGATGAAACTTTGCACACAGATAGTTTATAACTTGGAATAACACAGATACTTTTTATCGCGGTAGTATGATCCCCTGGGACAATTACTGAACTTCACGCGGGCGAAGCCGTGGGCATAGGTAAGTTAGTATGTTATAAGACTTGTAAGATGATACGTGTTAGTAAAGGAGATGCACTCGCCTCTTGCTCTTTCATCTCGATATCTGCCTGGCACTGCGCCTCCGTGTCCCACTTGCTGGATAGGTCGCATTCTAATTTACACAACTTCTCTTGTAACCCGGATATTTTTATCTGCGATAGAATATTCATTATTAGTTATTTATTTAAATGTTATGCACACGTAAATGTTACCATAAAAAGGCGTAATGATTTAATTCTTTAGGAATATTCTACTAGCCTACCTTAGGGCGATGTAGAGACGAAACAAACTGAATGCAAGACAGTCAGTACCAATACGTAAACACTACTTTTAAACGTGTTTCTTCCCTTTGTTCTGAATAAAATTTAATTTTGTTACGAACGTAGTATTCTGGAACTCATATTTTTATGAAAACGACCCTATCTCCAAGTTACAAACGTTAACGTTATTTCTCGCGAAAATTGCTTTGAGATTTAGGAAAGTGTATATATATTGGTGCTCGTGACTGTACAATGTAGAAGAAAATTCGCACGAAAATATTAATGGATAGATGATGAAAAGTTTGCGAATTATAATTATTTGATTGTGGGATTACCTATTATAATTAATATTTTTACTAAGTCATAATTCTGAAGCCATAAAAGAATTTATGGCGAACAATGGTGTCGATTCTGTTGTGCACAACACAAACTAAACTTAATTTAGGCTATTGCTATATTTTTCTCTTTAATAAAACGGGAAAGAGACGGACGTAATTTAGAGCTGTCAAATTTAAATAGAATTAATATTTCCATACAAATGAAGGGTGCACGTAAAAACATGCCGACTAAAAACACGGTGAAGCGCAAGGCATAAACTAGTTTGACATCTCTAACTTAGTTCATAGCTATAGCCGTCTTTTTCTCGCACTGCCTTTTAGTAAAAGTTAGCAATAGCCTAAATTAAGTTTAGTTTCTGCACAACAGAATCGACAAAAATACCCATCAAAGTTAGTCGTTTGCGTATTTTCTTGTCATAGTGAATTCACTCCCACAGTTGCTATTCATGAATGTCGCGTATTCATATGAACCAACCTCGGGTCAGACATTCGATGGCACTTGAGACATTATTGATCACCATAAATACAAAGCTTAAAATTGGTGTCAGCAGCACTGCAAGAACTGCAATACTTCACTAGGATGCTTTAGCCCATACTCACTTCTAGGCACTCGGCTTTCTTCTTCAATTTCATATTTTCGTCTTCTAAACCACATGTACAAGAATTGAACTGCAAGTTGAAATAAAAAAAAAATTGCCGAGTGCAATTAGACAAAAAATAGTCAAAAGGTGGAACGAAGTTTATAGTGGTCAGATTTTCATGTGACTTTTTATATTGAGTTCCTTGCGGAGTGAAGAAGAAAGTTAAAAAAAAATTTCGACGATCGCAACTTTATTTTTTTAAATTTTCTTTGGAATATTTTTTTTTCGTATATGACTAACTTCAATTTCGACGAATTCATATTGTAGCGTAATACGAGTAGTGTAACCTGCGTGCATCCATTAAATGCTAATTTGGTCTGTTTCTTTGTTCATTGTTGTCGATGTAATGCAATATTTCAAGTATTTTTTGAAAGTTTCCTATTTTCTGCAATTATTTTTAAAATTTCGAACTTTAAGACCAAGATTTTTTTAAAAATTGATAACTGATACTTTTTCACAGATAATTGGATGTAAAAATATTCAAGAAAACCATGTTTACGGAGTGAAGTGACTAAAAATATATTCACAATTATCAGGAAATCGTCTATATAAAAGTTAAAGGCCATTTTTCTCAAAATATTTCAATAACGGTTAACGTAAATATTATCCTTAAAATATCCTTACTATATCTCATCATCAGCATCATCATTTCAGCCGAAAGACGTCTACTGCTGGACCGGTCCCGTGCGACTCGCATCCAACGGGTTCCCGCAACCTTCACCAGGTCATCGGCCCACCTAGTGGGAGGTCTTCCAACGCAACGTCTTCCGGTTCGCGGTCGCCACTCCAGAACTTTTCGGCCCCATCAGCCACTCGTTCTGCGAGCAATGTGCCCTGCCACTTAAGTTTGGCAATTCTTCGGGCTACGTCGGTGACCCTGGTTCCTTGCGGATGTCTTCATTTCTGATTCGATCACGCAAAGAAACTCCGAGCATAGCCCTCTCCATTGCCCTTTGGGTGACTTTAAGCCTTCTGATAAGGCCCATTGCGACCACATTTCGGTCCCGTATGTAATCACTGGCAACACACACTGGTCATAGACTTTCGTCTTGAGACACTGCAACACTGGTAAGTTGGACGAAAAGATACCGCGCAGCTTCCCGAACGCTGCCCAGCCGAGTCGGATTCGACGATGACCTTTCTCGAAGTTAGACCTACCTAACTGGACCGTTTGTCCCAGGTACACATAATCGTCTACAGCTTCGAGTGTAGTGTCTTCGATTTTAATAGGAGTGGGTGTTACATGGGCATTCAACATGACCTTGGTTTTGTCCATGTACATTTTTAGCCCCACTCTTTCGGAAGCTCTATTGAGGTCATCGAGCATTGTACTGAGATCCTCCATGGTCTCAGCCATGACCAGTATATCGTCGGCAAACCGAAGGTGAGTGATGTACTCGCCATTGACGTTGATGCCTAGCCCTCTCCAGTCCAGAACCTTGAAGACATCCTCCAGTGCAGCGGTGAACAGTTTCGGAGATATGACGTCTCCCTGTCTCACACCTCGCTGCAGAAGCATAGGTTCCGAGGCATGGTCCTGAAGTCAGACTGACATGGTGGCGTTTTTGTACAAACATTTCAACACCTCGATGTACCGGTAGTCGATTTGGCACCGTTGGAGAGACTGCAGTACAGCCCAGGTCTCGATCGAATCGAAGGCTTTCTCGTAGTCCACAAACGCTAAACAGAGAGGCAGGCTCTTTGGTCTTCTGTATAACCTGCCGCAGCGTATGTATGTGGTCCACGGTGCTAAAGCCTGTTCGGAAACCGGCTTGAAAATCGACAAACCTGCGCGCGAGACGATTCGTGATGACTCTTGAAAACAACTTGTAGACATGGCTTAGAAGTGAGATGGGCCTATAATTCTTCAGACGGGCATTGTCACCCTTCTTGAAGAATAGAACCACCACACCCCTGCACCATGCCTGTGGCGTTTTTCCCTCGAGTATGACGGAATTAAACAGCTTCCGTCATCACCCGGTGCCTTGTTGTTTTTAAGCTGTTTCAGAGCCATCCTAATCTCGTACAGGCTGACGTCCGGGATGTCTTCCGTATAGTGTCGGGTCAGTCTAGCTCTTGGGTCGTTTGCTAGATCTACGACGGGTTTACTGGTTGACGTGTACAACTGCCCATAGAAGCTCTCGATCTCCCTCAGAAGCTCCGGTTTGGCGGATAAGATCCTGCCAACGTCGGTCTTCAGTTTCGTGAGCTGGCTCTGCCCAATAGCCAGATCTCTAGTAAATACCTTGGAGCCTTTGTTCCGCTCGATCGCGTCTTTAATACGCTCGGTATTAAAGCGGCGGAGGTCGCTCTTCAAGGATTTAGAGATCCGTCTATTGAGCCGCCCGTATTTCAACGCCTCGTCTGAAGACTGCAGAATCATCTCACGCCGCTCCTTCATGAGCTTGAGAGTTTGATCGGAGAGTCTCTTGTTCTGATCTGTACGACGTGTCTTAAAGAACTTTGACCCGGTTCTATTGACAGTTTCCACGAACCCATCGTTGTATTCGTCCACTGGGCTTCCTAGGCATTTGAAACGATTCTGGAGTTCAAGCTGAAAGCTCTCGGGGTTTTGGATTTGGATCTGTGCTGGACGGAGCGTAGACTTCATCAGTCGAGACGTTTCTAGCTTGACATTGATGTTCAATGTGCCTCTTACCAGGCGGTGATCGCTCCCGGTTTTCACCGAATTGATCACAGAGACATCATTGAACATTTGCTTCTTGGTTGACATGATGAAGTCAATCTCGTTTTTGGTTGCACCATCGGGGCTCTGCCAGGTCCACTTCCTGTGCTTACGCTTTTTGAAGAAGGAGTTCATCATATAGAGGCCCTCCTTCTCCATAAAACTATCCAGTTGGTGGCCCCGGTAGTTCCGACGTCCAACTCCAAATTGCCCCACCTGCAGCTCATCCCCGTCTCGTTTGCCCAGTTTCGCGTTGAAGTCCACCATGACAACTGTGAAGTGAGTTTTGAGACCATGCATGGCTTTAGAGATATCCTCATACATGGTCTCCACTTCGTCGTCGGGGTGTGCTGAGGTCGGGGCATAGACCTGTATGACCTTCTGCGAATATCTTGAGGATATTCTGAGTATAAGGTATGCCACACTGGTCGATACACTCTCGATCTTCACCACGTTGTTCACAAAAGACTTGTGGACGATAAACCCAACACCACCCTGGGACTGCCGGTCACCCTCTCGGAAATAGAGCAGGTTGCTGGATTTCAGGATTATCGTGTCCTCCCCCTCTCTTCGGACTTCAGATAATCCCACAATACTCCATCGCAGCCTGCTCAATTCCTCTTCAAGTTCCGCTATCTTCTCGTCGGTCCGGAGTGTGCGTGCGTTATACGTTGCCAGGTCCAGTCGGCAGCCGGATCCCATCCGGGGATTCTTCGCACCCCTTGCCACGCCGTAACCTCGACCGCTGCCGTAGTCGAGGGTAGATGGGCTGCCGGGTACTAGGGGCTATTTTTGTAATGCGGTATCCATTTTGTGGGGTTTTGCCATAATGCCGGCGGGTTGGCGATCGCAGTACAGTTCTTACAAAAAGACACAGAGAACGCTGCTGCCCTTTCTCTGGTAATCCCTTAGTCGCCTCTCACGACACCCACGGGAAGATATGGGATGGTGCTATTCTTTACGTCCGACACCATACGCACTATATCTGCTATCCACTAATAACAAAAACAAAAAAAAACTCTTGATAAATGTTGATTTGTTGTTGTTGTTGTTATTGCTGACGAAGGTGGAATGGGGCCGCTGGTAAATTTACAAAAATTATCGTAATTATAACGTAACCATATTTCACGATTTCTATTTAAGATAAGTTGCAAGCTTAGGTCTCTGCGCACAAGTTAATATCAATACCGATACCGATACCACTCCCACTTCTTAGCGATAGAGGCCTTTTGTCATCTTTTACTTTTTCAGCAGTAACCAATATTTAACAAGTATCATTAAATATTTTTCTAGTTAGCAGCGGTGGCCCAGTGGTGGCGGCCCCGACTTACGAACAGTAAGTCGTGGCTTCAAACCCAGGCAGGCGGCATTACTTTGTGTAATTTATTTCATCACCACTGCTCTCAAAACGGTGAAGGAAAACATCGTGAGGAAACCGGCATGTCCTAGAACCAAAAAATTCGAAAACATGTGACATCTACCAAATCCGCACTGGGCCCGCGTGGTGGATTATAGCCCATACGCAAAATACGCGCTTTGACGTGGAGTTGCGGACACCAGCCCGTTATACAATATACAATATTTTTCTAGTTATTATACCTCGTTAGATAGCTAATAAAAGAATGAGGATTTAGACAATAATTTGCACATTGAGTTTGGAATTTGGAAAAAAATGCTTTCACTAACATAGAC
This sequence comes from Xestia sexstrigata, assembly GCA_941918905.2. NCBI lineage: Eukaryota > Metazoa > Arthropoda > Insecta > Lepidoptera > Noctuidae > Xestia > Xestia sexstrigata. The sequence goes on from OW799204.2 coordinate 1,226,250, forward strand.
AATTTTCTGACATTTCCGAATGAATTAAGTCACTACACTCATGAAAGTGGTGTTCATTAATACTTTCTGGTCCAGTTATCTCTGAAAAAGCATCAGTTACCAATTTCAAAAGATCAAAAATCTCTCTCAGTCTTCAAATTCGATATTTTAGAAATAATTGCTGAAAATAGGAAAATTTTAAAAGATACTTGAAATATACATTACATTGACAACCATGAATAAAGAAACAGACCAAATTAGCGTTTAATGGATGCACGTTGGTCACACTATTACGCTACAATATGAATTCGTCAAATTTGAAGTTATTCATAAATGAAAAAAAAAAATTCAAAGGAAATAAAAATAAAAAAAAGTTGCGAGCGGCAAATTTTTTTTTTAACTTTCTTCTCTACTCCTCTAAGAACTCAATAAAAAAAGTCCCATAAAAATCCGACCACTATTAACTTCGTTCCACCTTATTATCACTCGACTAAAAACAAATAATAACAAATTAGAGAAAAAAATTACCTATTTTATATGACAACCAAACACGTATACAAAATCAGGACTAAATAATCAATATTATCCTTTTCACTATAGGGATAGACATCTTATATATATATATATATACATAAAAATTTCAAAATAATGGATAAAAGCAAGAAATCGATTGATTGACATCTTAATGTCGAGCAGCCTCGCAGATGTTTCTCCAGATACGAGAAGAAATGGAGAAATCTCATCTAATATTACCCCGTGTCTCAAAACATTAGATTCCTGCTTTCCTAGTAAACTCCACAAAAACCACAGTGAGCAGTACATATTCCCACACACACATCACCTACAGCGAGCAAGTCCTGCAGCCTGAGCAGCTGTTCCCTGACGTCGTGCAGGTCTTCCTGCACGCCCGGCGCCGGCGCATACGACTCCTCACTGCGCTCCCACATACCCTGGCCCAAGGAAATACGAATACAGGTTGGAAATCGTTTATTTTATAAAGTCTTTGTTACATTATTTTGTTACAAAATGTGTTAGTGTTAGCATGTTGGCCCAATTACAAATCCAGAGTAATATTTTATTTTAGAAAAAGCATACGGTACACAGGTACACACGTCAATCGTAGGAGTAATTCGCGTACGATTGATCAGACATTTTCAAATTATCTTCAAATAATTTAATAGTACTTTCCTTCAGTCTAAACACTAGCAATTATTCTAATTTCAGTTAGTTTTTACTGTTAGTAACACTGTCATCTATCAAGCTAAAGTGGCGCACTCTGCGTCAATGTTATCTTGTTAGTGTTGCCACACCAAAATGCAGTGTTAGTTATTTGCCAGGATAAAGAAATACCGAGTCGTTGTTTGTTGAACTGGAGCTGTTCAGAAAGTTTGATATTTCCATCTTCAGACCGTCCACTTCCAATGCGATGTCCTGCAAGAGCAAAAACCATATACTGCTGGGAATTAAACACGTGTGTCAAAAAAACTTGTTGATTTTCTTTGTAAAATATAATTTCGCAAGGCTCTGTCCGTCATTGAAGTGTTAAATAGTTTTTTTTTGGTAAGCTGATAAATCTTTCGGCCCATAGTCAGATTTCATGTGCTTGTCGTATTCAGCAGATTTCGCCCACGCATAATCAAACTTGAACATCCCCATTGCAAGGACAAAGGATTCTCTGCGCAAGGGACTAGTTCATAATCCACCACGTGGACAAAGAGTAGATTGAAGGATGTTGTTATTTTTGGTTCCACGAGATGTCGGTTTCCTCACGATGCTATCGATAATTTCTATCAGGTTCTCTGTTGTTCTTGTGTTGCTACATAATCGTACCTGACACCTGTCCAGCGAGTGCTGCTGTGAGTTGATGACAGTCTGTAGGCGGCCGATCTGCTCTGCCTTCTGTTTTTCACACATTCGCACGTCCCAATATGAACTGCGCAGCATTTCTATCAAGTTCTCTTGTTTAGCCGTCTGAAAGAAGGTTATGAATATAGATATTTTTATAGAGGCCAGAAAATAATCTTGGGATCAAAATAACTGCTAGTTAATTTGAATTAGCTAGCGATAGGTACTTTACAGATGTGGTGGATATCAAAGACAAAACAATAAAATTATATTTTAAACTCATAACTTAAAGTCGGTTACGGATATATTTATACATGTGTACGAGTGTGCCACGAATGTGCCTTACCTCATAGAAACATTCCCTGTAAAGGTCCTCAATGACACTCAAGTTGTTTTCCAATGTATTCATGATATCCGTCTGATCTTCCATCTAGAACGATTCCAAGCACATCACGGAAAAATATATTTGAAATAAAACGATTAATATCTTTAAAGGTATAATTAGCGGCCTTTATCATGACTTGATCTTTTAAAACGTTACCTATCAATTAATCTTTTATAATTCATTACATTATATCGTTTTTAATAACCAAAGAAAGAAAGTTTTATGTAACTACTTATTTAGATAAACAAAATGTAACATTTGTATTGTGATTGTAAACTTACATTTTAATGTGGTTAGGTACCTACTAACCTACTTACATTCTTATCAGCATTTAAACTTATTTACTTACCGGTCTATCAGTGACGAGGCACACGTCATGCTTTTGAACTGGCTTGCAACACTCCACAGACTTGCGCAGAAGGGAGTTCTAAAAACATACCTAATAAGTTGAAAAAGTAGGTAGGTAAGGTACCTAAAAGCAAGTAAAACTTTATTTGGAACATCACCTATCCTCTCCGATTTGGTGGAATTGGCGAAAACTGCCACTAATGCGCAAAACGTACTTTAATATGAGCTATCATTGGCAAAGAAATGAGACTGGAGAATGCCAAGCCAGCCTAGCATACATACAGTAGCGCGGTCGAAAACAATCATCACCATAACAACAACATAACGTACCTAACACGTATAATCCCCGAAAGGTAAAGCAGGGGTGTACCTAGGCTTTAGTACACCACCATTTCAACAATTTTCATATAGATACGACCGTGGTGTTTACCTCCTTGGTCTTCCGATCGAGTTCCCTCTTGAGCTCGTTGGCGCGCTCGTTGAGCGTGGCGATACGTTCCTCTGCGACCACCAAACTGTCCGCCTGCACGCTGATCGTCTCCTCTTTGTTCTGCAACTGTTCGACAAAGTTAAACAATTTATTAGACTATTTTATGGCTCTTTTGAATGGCAAAATTTACAGTTGAAAATTCACAATGATAGTTTCGTTTGGAGAAGAATTGGCAAGAAATTCCAAGTTTCTCTCCGTTAGATAAAAAGAGGTATATGAGATAAGATAAAAAAATTCACATGGTTTTTATTTGTGTTGGTAAAGTGCAGAATACTCCTTACCAGCAGGTCAGTAAGAAATATCGTTACTGGACGTTTCATAATGCTTTAGGAGTGTCTTTTGTCCGCACATTGTAAGAATAATAATATACTCACGACCTGCAACGTAGCCAACAGTTTGTTGTGGTAGTATTTGGCGCTTGCGTCGCAAGTTCCACTCGTACTGTCCACCAGACTGGAGGTGGCGCCACTGTCCTATAGAAACAGAACTCAATATTATTATATGAAGTCTCTTGTTACGACAGAATTCGACGGAGTGATGACATATAAGCATAGTTTAGACCTAGAAACCAATGACCCTGAAAAATGACACTGAAAGAGTTTCAAGTGCTGTTTTCAGTTATTTTATAAACAACTAGCGACCTTCCCCTCCCTGGTGATTATCTAGATATTATTATGTCAAAACCACTATGCTATCATCTAAGTTACACATAAATAAGTGCTCTGAATGATGGTGAAAACGGCATTAAAATCCAATATCCATAGAAGATCTAAAGCTAAACCATCCATCATACTAACAAACATGAAAGTCGACTAAGTATGTATAGATCAATCATGAAAGTACTCAATGTGTTATCGACAGCCAGGTGGTGCTCACTGCCATCACAACATGATCACTACCATGTGTTTGCTCAAGGTGCTCTCCTGGAGTATTTGTTTATTTATACTCTGCGTGAAGTGAAGCGGAGTGTGAAGAACCCTTGAGGTGTAAGATGTCAGATGAAACGTTATACTGACGGGAAATGTTATAAGCGTGACGAATGTTACGATACTTTTCAACTAGTCACAACCTTGTTGCTTATTCTTTGACTTTGGACGAGCTTATAACCACATCATCTGTCTCCTTCGAGCATATTTGATTGCGTCGTCTGCCCAACCTTTCCCAGTAGTATGTTGGTAGGATTTGGTAGACGACTGGCAGTGGTTTTGGGAAGGTAGATAGATATCTAGGTAAATGAGTTCCCATGCTGCTTGACGAAGAAACGTGCAGTATGGAAGAATCATTATCATCCACCTGCTGAGTTACGACTCTCTTTTTTGAGTCATCTTCACGCCCCAGCGCCAGCCTCGTCCAGATCTTCCCACGGATAGCAATAATGTCGTCTGCCTATAAAGAAGAAAAATAAGCGCAACCTACGACATTTTGCGACGTACAGAAGATGCGGAAACGACTTGCATGAGACGCGCAGAGACCAAGAAAGCAGTGCACAAAAGGGAAGAGACCTACTAAGTGTACTCAGCACTAGGTAGAAAAAGGCCGCCAATGATGAAGACCATAACCATTTTCAACAGCGCTCTGGGGTCACCGTAATAACAATTTCAATTGAATTTAAAAGGCGCTAGCAATTTAACCGATCTGTATTATAAATACCTCGTACCCAATAAAAAGCATTTTAGCAATAAAGATAACAGAACCAAAATAATATCGTAACCAACGTTGATGTTCAGGAAATCGTAAACGACCGCTGCAAAGGGTAAAGCAGTTAAAAGCCAAATATTCCTAATTGAGGTTGCGATAAAATTGATCAAAGGTAACTCGTAAGAGTTCTTCTAATGGGATTTATACACTATCGAGTTACGACTGTACGGAACTATGGACGGATAGTCGGACGGACGGATGGGCCGACGGCGGCGCCGGCGCCGGACGACGGACATGTTTTGTTCTGTGTGATGTTTGTCGTTGCTCGTTGGTTAAGGAGTTCGAAAATAAAACTTGTTAACGTCCAGTGGTAGAGGTGGAAGGTGTGCCTTCTTTTGCAAGAACAAAGGTGTTTTCAGCAGCGCACAGGGCTGAGCTGTTACACTTAACAAAGCTCTTATGTTGTCTTAAGCTCATGAAAAATTTGACCATGGTCTATCTGATGCGATCTCTGGCCATGTTTGCCCCACACTCTTGTTTATTTTCGTCCCTCTAAAAAATACATTGAAGAAATATCTACTGGTGACGGTGACCCTTTAGCTGTATTTAACGAATGAATAATCTGTTGTTTCAGTCAAAATCACAAATGGCTAAATGTTCTTTGGTTTCGAAAGATCCAAACAACCAAATTTCAAAACATTTGTCAAAGCTTAATAGATCATAGGTACCTAATTGTTACTTTGTTTGAAGTCGAAGTATTTACCACTCAATCTAAAGTGGTAAGACAGTTAATTGATGACCAAAATATCACAATTGAAGATCTAATAAAAATTATCAAAGTAAGTTGCGCCGATCCATTAGTTGCAACAGTCTGTGCTGTACAACCAATATTATGGTTACCTATTACGAAAACATGCTTTATTGCTTTAAAATTTGGACTTGTATCATTTTTTGTCGTTTACTGAAGTAATCAGTAAAAGAAACAGAATACAAAACAAATAAACTGTATTTCAAACATTTACAGAGCAGTCAAAAATAAACTGAAAACGTTTGCAACAACCAATAAACTGAAAAACAAAAAAACAATATTCACCGCCAATCACAACAAACCATAACTTTTATAAATTGCAGATACCACTTTCAACATAACACTAGACAACCACTTACTTTAGTAACATCACTAGCGTCGGAATCCGCGCACATCAACAATCCATTGAACATCATGTTAATATCGGCACCTCACTATACTACACGTTATTGACAAACAGCGGAGCGTGCGCGAGCGCAGACTGCGCGCGAGTGGATGCGCCCGCTTCGCGACGCTGCACGCCGGTATATTTAGATCGTCGTAAATAGTCATTTTTGAAGGGACGGTGGCCCACTTGTGTTCTTTATTCTCATAGTGAACCCGTTGGGGTTGACAGCGTGTTTTAATTTGGGAAAGTTAATTCATAAAATATTTTTCTCTGAGGAAAACCTATAGGTACTGACCCAGTTGGATAAATGCTTCCTTAATTCTTACTAATGAAACAACCAAAAGAATGTCTTCATTTTTTCGCCTCATCATCATCATCATCATCAGCCTATTAATGTTCCCACTGCTGGGACACAGGCCTCCTCTCTATGAGAGGGAACTCTTCATTTTTTCGCCTAGCTGCTTGAAATTTTCCAGGCAACCAAAATACAAAATTGAAATTTAAAATGTAGGTAAGTACTTGAAGGATTGTCTGTCACAAAATATTAATTTATACTACGACGTCACATCCTCAGATATATATAATTCACTTGGTAGTAGTACTTCCACTGCACTGGGCATCGCACAAAATTTAGAGCTAAAAATAAAATGTTTTTAAAGTAAGTATATTGACTACTCGACGTAGTACCTACCTTCTTCCACTATGTTACCTGCGCCCACGCCACCATTACTCTTGTCATTCGCTTTCGTTGTGCGGGCATCGCAACATCTCTCATTTTTTTTCCGTGTGCAACCAAGTATTATCGTGTAAGTTAGTGAAAAGTGTGACTATTGTGTTAGTTAGTGAAAAGTGTGACTCTGGTTTACCATAATGGGTAAACGAAAACACAAGAATAAAGAATCGCGCACTCGGAACAAAAATAAAAAGGTTACAAAAACAAGATTAACCGCTCCTCGGAAACGAGCGAAGGTGAGTCATACTTTTTTACATTGTTAATTAAGGACTATTCCTAATTACAGTAACGCAGGATTCATGCAACTATAATAATGTAACGTTGTTACCAGATGTTTAAAGTCACAATTTATGTACCTACCTACCGTCAACTGACTTATTTTTACAATTAGTTTTTTCTTTTTTTCGTACATGCATACTATAATTCTATCCCAACCCAAGGTATCATTTAGACACACGTTAAAGATGTCGTATAGATGAATTATATTATTCTATATGGATGGGGAAAATAAATAAATAAATATTTGGTGGATGCTATTATTCTCTGCGACACGATCGCACTATGGCACATGCCATAGTTAGGTATCTGTTGCGATATCATAACGGTGTCACCTTATCAGCTACATAGCTGATAAGGTGACACCGTTATTCTCCATGACGTGATCATGGCTGATAACCATACAGCCTCGTATTATGTCGTGAATATAACCAATGACTTTAAAATACACAACTGCAAATGCAGCATATCAATGGCATGTAGCTGATGAGGCGACACCGTTATTCTCCATGACGTGATCATGGCTGATAACCATACAGTCTCGTGTTATGTCGTGAATATAACCAATGACTTTGAAAATACACAGCTGCAAATGCATCATATCTATGGCATGTAGCTGATGAGACGACACCGTTATTCTCTACGACGTGATCATGGCTGATAACCATAGAGTCTCGTGTTATGTCGAGAATATAACCAATGACTCAGTCTCGTGTTATGTCGTGAATATAACCAATGACTTAAAAATACACAGCTGCAAATGCATCATATCTATGGCATGTAGCTGATGAGGCGACACCGTTGTTCTCCACGTCATGATCATGGCTGATAACCATAGAGTCTCGTGTTATGTCGAGAATATAACCAATGACTCAGTCTCGTGTTATGTCGTGAATATAACCAATGACTTTAAAATATACAGCTGCTAATGCAGCATATCTATGGCATGTAGCTGATGAGGTGACACTGTTATTTTTGGACTGGACTCACCACCATTCAAACAAGTGCGAGTGGACCCCTCAGAATCGGACGATTCAGATGTCAACACGACAAATCAGGTCCAAGGTAGCTCCTAGCTCCGCGTTTGAAAATGAAAACAGGTCCTCCCTATTGGATAGGGATATTGAACACGAACTACAAATCGGGGCCAACCCCGCTCTCAGAACCAAGTCCCCGTACAAGTAAAGATATGGTAATAGCTACCACTACCCAGGATTCCTGACGAAATTGCTAAACGTTGGGGGTGTATCCTAGTTGATGGCCTGACGCGGGAACAAAAGCAAGAAGGTTTGGAAAAATCACTTATACCAGAAAACTTCAAGCTTGCCAAAGCACCTCTGTTAAATTCAGAAATCACCCCCCTTTCTAAGCGACTGTAAAAAACAGGCTCAAATAAATAACCTAACATTTTGTACATATTTAGGTTATGGAATTGCAGGTTTAACAAACCTGGCATGCTCCATTATTGATGGAGATACAGAATGGTGTGTATGTAATATAACAGACGATCCTGCCGTTTTAAGTTTCAAGTCATTTTGAAATAAACGACTTAAATGTCGAAATATCAAAATTACAGTCGTCCGGTGCTGTCATAAAGCGTGTCGACGTACTTGACCAGTTTTTATCAAAAATAGGTCCTATATCTACTAAACCAATATTTCTGGCTAACAAAAGTTACGGTTCATTTCGATTTATTCTTAATACACAACATTTTAAAATGGAAGTAATACGAACTGTCTCAAAATTATTACTTACAAACAATTGCTACGAGTATATGGCTACAATAGATCTTAAAGATGCATATTTTCTAATAAAAATCGATAAAACTAGTAAAAAGTAATTACGATTAATGCAATGCTGTCCTATTTGACCCAAAGGTTAACTGGTAGAGAATGCCTTGTGGCATTCCGTCCGCCTATGTACCACTCTTGTGCATGAAGTTTAAATTAATTAATTAATGTTCGAAGAGGAAATTTTTGAATTTCAATGTTTACCATTCGGTTTGTCTCAAGCTCCGTATAGCTTCACTCAACTTACGAAACCGGTGGTGGCCACACTAAGAAAGACGTGCTTAATATTGGCAATTTATTTAGATAATATTATTTGTATCGGCAATAAGTATGATGACTGCCTTAAATGTCTTACCGATACAAAGGTATTTTTAGAAAGTTTGGGTATTGCCATAAATTTTGGCAAAAGTAAATTACAACCGAAACAATTTCAATCTTTCCTTGGTTTCGAATTGCATTCGCGAAATTATTGTTTAAAATTACCAATGGAGAAACTAGTCAAAGTTCAGAAGTGTATCGAAAATATTTCTAAGCAAAAACAAATATCTGTTAGAGATTTTGCTAAATTTTTCGGAATATTTTGCTCCTTACGGCTGGGTTTATACTAAATAATATTCTTTGAACGCGAAACGTTCTTAGCTTTGAGAAACACTGACAACAATAATTATGGTAAAACTATGATTTCATAACCGTTAGTCTTAAACCAGACTTCGTTTGGTAGATGGACAACATTATGCGTACAAAAAATATAATACGCAATGGACATTATGCATTGGAAATATCTTCGGATGCTTCTCGTATTTTTCAAAGGTGAAAAGACAAGTGGGTTCTGGAATAATGCAGAGATTAATTATCACATAAATGAGTGGGAACTGAAAGCGGCTTTGATAAACAAATACGCAACAAAGAGATATTGCTGCGCATCGTTATTACAACAGCCATATCTTATATAAATAGATATGGCAGAGTCCAATTATTGAAAATAAAGGAATCAGCTCGCGAAATCTAGCAATGATGCGAAAAAAGGCAATTGCATTGTATTCGCGTCATATTTAAAGCCCAAAGACAATGTTGAGTCAGATGAGAAATCAAGGCGAAAAAATATCGATACCGAAAGGAGTTTGTCCCTGTTAGCTTTTAAGAAAGTCGTGAATACGTTTGGCTGTCCTGAAATCGACTTAACTACCATTAGAGTTAATATCAAGCGTGACAGGTACATTTTATGGAAACGTGACCCGGAAGCGTTCAACATTGACGCGTTCACTGCTGATTGGGATCCATTATTTTTCTACTCGTTTTTTTCTCCGTTTTCATTGATTTTAAGTATCTACGGAAAATAATCGACGATAAAGCCACGGGAATAATGATAGTACCACATTGGCCTAGCCAGGCTTGGTACCCACTCTTTTTAAACTGACCTAGTTTACTTTGAACCTGACGTTAATCTGTTACTGTTTCCTTTCAGAAACAGACACCCACTCTGGACACGATTTACCCTGGTGTCATCCCTATTATCAGGGAAGCATATGCAGGACAAGACTTAACACCTAAAACTATAGAAATTATGATTGGGTATTTGGCAAAAAAAAAAAAAATTAAAGTAAACAGCTGCTGTGCGTATAAAAAGTGGTGGCATTTCTGCACCAATAATAGTGATATTGTTAGAGTACAAATATCTCACTAATACTAAAGTTTCTAACGGTAGAAATTGATGAGGGGGGTAACTATTATATCCTTAATTCTATTCGTTCAGCGTTGGCTCTAATATTGGACAGGCAGTTAAGTAGTGATGACCGGGTTTCCCGGTTCTTTAAGGGAGTGTTTAAAAAGAACCCTCTTTCCCTAAATATCAGGCAACTTGGGATCCAAATCTAGTCCTGGATTATATCGCAAACTGGTATCCAAACAAAGACTTGCCAATAGAGAAACTCACTAAAAAGCTGGTAGCTTTTCTTACGTTGTCTACTGTACAACGCGTACAGGCGCTATCGTTAATTCGCTTGTGTAATGTTAGAGCCACCAATTAAAAATATGAAATAAACTCATATTATTATTAAAAAAACCCATACACAACGCAAGTGCCTCGACTATTAGCCGCTGGATTAAAATAGTTCTTACTAAAGGTGAGGTAGACCTACGACCTACATATTTTTCCGCGCATAGTACGCGCCACGCATCTTCCTCTGCGGTCAAAAGAAAATGCATATCAGTAGACCTTCAGCGAGTTGGTCTTCCTGACCGGGAATTCCTTAACGTTTACAGAGTTCTATGACAGAGTTCAATGATGAGGATTTCGCAATGGCTATTTGTGATGAATATCCCAAACAATGTTTCTTGAAAGATACGTAAATATATCACCTTAAATTATAATGAAGCTATGAATAATATTGTTGGTTTGAAAACATATCTATGAGCTTCTTTCTTACCTCCTCCGCGCTCTTACCTAATGCTTCACCTATTTCACTCCCAGTTCTAAACATCTACCAAGTGAATTATATAAATCTGAGGATGTGACGTGTCGTATAATTATGGTCGAACATCACTTAAGGTAAGTTCGTTTAACCATCAATTATTTAAAAAATACAGTGATATCCACAACATAAATACGAGGAACAAACACAAATTTGTTGTTCCTGCAACAAGGCTCAAAAAAATAGGGGGTACGTTCAGATGCCAATGAGCAACTGCAAGCACTAAGCCTCAATAAATTCAAATCGTTTATAAAACAGAAACTGTGCCTGAAAGCCTACTATCATGTGAATCACTATCTCGAACATAAAAAAGCTTGGGATTAAGCCGCTCCAATGAAATTTGCTCTGTGAATGTAAATTTCGGACTTCGCTTGTTTATTATTATTAATTCCTTTCTTTTATACACTCTGACATTGAATGATTTGACATGAATAGGTACTTCGTTCGTTTTAGTTGTTCCTTTTTTTTATTATTTTATGGTGTGACATTTACTGATTTGACTATTTTACTTTTTTATTATTATTGTGACATTTAATGATTTTTGTGATTTTTATTAATTTTATTTAATTATTGTGAATGTCGGGACCATGTGGGTCAGTGGTCACATTTTTATTTTTTGTTTGTTTTTTCCCACAACTATCTGGCAGTTTGAGTACCTAGCTACTATAAGCGATCTACCCAAATGTCCTTTCTTTTGTATTGTTCGTCGTTTCGTTGAGATCCTGAGTTATAAGTCAAGCTACACGATAACTGACAAATGCTTGCACTGACTGGACAGGTCCACTCAAATCTGTGTGGTTCTTTCTTCAAAAGACCATCGCAGACACTAATCTACCCTACATAGTCCTCATGTGAATTGAGCAAGATTATGTCTGGACTTTAAAAGAGACTATGACCTCTTGAGTTTTTTTCGGCTGTTTTTTCTCAGAGTAGTCAGGTACGAAACACCGGCCCCATCTAGTTTAAAAAAAAAAAACATGTAAAAGTGTTTGTAAAAACCAACTTGCAAAATAAACATCATTTATCATTTATCACATCAGTTAAAAGGGATTCTTTCCTCCTATTTGTTACAAAAACAGCACCCTGTATGTGCAGGTGGTTCATTAGTTAAAAACCGCGTCGCGAGCAGAGAGCAGGCATCGGTTTCCGACGGCGACGTCCGCCCGTTTCGTTACAACACGAGATAAACATAGACTTAACAACACACAGAAATTATGTCGTTAATAACAGATTAGGGCTTCTTCATTCATATTAGAAGAAACTGAATTTCACCATCGACACTCTCGAAAGTTGAGAATGTTCCGTCATAGTATAAAAATCACGGCTGTAATACCCAAAAGACTATGCAGAGGTGTACCTATACTTTAGAAGACCCGCATTTCGCTAGTTATGTCTAACTCCTATTTTGCAATCAACTGAGCAACCAATCTTGACTTCGGGCAGCTACTGTAAAGTTTCTTCAGAATATTTAGGTTTTAAAATGGAGCGACAGAATTTGTACTGAAAATCTATCGACTTGATAAAATGCATTGCTGATGATGATCACAGAAAAGAAGAATCAAAATGTATCTTTATGCATTATCAGCTCAGAGATACCGTTCTGGGAGTGGGAGTGGGCAGCAATCTGCCACTCGGGCCCAGCACTGGATGAACAACTCAGTTCACTTCAGTATTTCAGGTCAGACAATTCTATGCAGTTTTAATTAATTACCTCTTGGTCGCACTCGCAAGATCGACGCTTCTTATCTTTTTTTATTTTCCTGAAACAAGACTCACATTTTACATTGAAATGACATTAAAAAATAATAAAAAATCTTTAAAAGAAACTCACTTTAACGCATCTGCTGAACACACCGGTTTAATCTGCAAAAAATAATAATTAATGAACATTACTGATTAATGATTCGGACAAAATATATTTCTAAAATAACATATAACGATTGCAGTAACAGGGTAGATGACACCATAAAACAATAATTCCCAGACACCTATCTCTAAAAAACACTTTATTTTGGGCCTAAAAACCCGATTTATTTTCAACTAGCTTCTGCCCGCGATTTCGTACGCGGATCCTGTTGCTTATGCCAGCGACAACGGGGTCGTCAAAATCGAAGATCTGAAACGTCTGATGTCGAATTCTAAGAGCCCGGGGACGGGAAGACAACGGGATGCGTGAGACGATTCAAGACGTTCCAGATCTTTCATTTTTGTAAGTCAACAGACTAAACAACTTTTGCTAAGACGGCATTCCTATATATGTTATAGTGTCGATGGGCTTTGGAGTTCCACAACAGGTGTTCCAGATCTTCAAATTTATTCTCACAGCAGAAAATGCTCTTCACGTAGAATAATTTTTACTATGGCATCATTTTTATATCTCTTATACTTTAGCTGGTCTGTTGCGGTTCTGCATCGGGTGTTCCATTTTCCAAAATAAATTATAGCCTATATGTTGCCTAGACTTAATACCTATACAACAGTCGCGCATCACGTTCCCTACTTGTCTCTAGAGACCTAGAAGTCGATGCGTAGTTACACTGAGAACTCAATCGCAATTCTCTATCCGTGAACGTCTCCGACTCGCGAGACAATGCGTGACGTTCACGATCAGCGGTCAATCGCGCATCATATTCTTCACTGGTCTCTAGCGACCTGGATGTAGATGCGTAAATACGCTGAGAACGCAGGCGTGCTTCGCGATCCGAAGAGGTTTCCCCGGAGCGAGTTGCAGCCTGATGTTCTCGAACAGCATCAAGTCTCTCCTGACGCTCTTCGGTAGATTCTTGGGATCTTATGATCCTCAATCTTTTAGCTCCTTTGGAACATTGGGAAAGATTTGACCTCTTTCTAGGCATGGTTATAGTTTTATTGTGAAGATAACTTATCAATTAAAATCTAAGTGACTGCTCCCCTGCGTTACCGGGTAGGCTACCGTGTCACGAAGATAAATGGAAAAGGAAATAAAACACTCAAATAACGCCCGAAGGCATATTTATTCGATAAAATAGAAATAATAATGGGATTTTTGGCCAGTAGAGTCAAATTTTCAATTATATACCATCGTCATCGAAAATCAGTCCTAAACTGTTACCGCCTTCACCGCGTGGAGATACTCCCAGCTTATATTATTTTATAATTATGCATTGAAATTAGTGACAGCTTTGATTTCCACATCAGATGTTTCTGATCTTCGATTTTTATAAGTCAACAGGAAGTGCCCATCAGACCGAACAACTTATGCTAAGACGTCATTCCTATATGTGTTATGGTGTAGCTGGGCTCTTGGAGTTCCACAACAGGTGTTCCAGATCTTCGATTTTTATAAGTCAACAGAGAGTGCTCATCAGATTGAACAACTTATGCTAAGACGTCATTCCTATATGTGTTATGGTGTAGCTGGGCTTTTGGAGTTCCACAACAGGTGTTCCACATCTTCAATTTTTATAAGTCAACAGAGAGTGCTCATCAGATTGAACAACTTATGCTAAGACGTCATTCCTATATGTGTTATGGTGTAGCTGGGCTCTTGGAGTTCCACAACAGGTGTTCCAGATCTTCGATTTTTATAAGTCAACAGAGAGTGCTCATCAGATTGAACAACTTATGCTAAGACGTCATTCCTATATGTGTTATGGTGTAGCTGGGCTCTTGGAGTTCCACAACAGGTGTTCCACATCTTCAATTTTTATAAGTCAACAGAGAGTGCTCATCAGATTGAACAACTTATGCTAAGACGTCATTCCTATATGTGTTATGGTGTAGCTGGGCTCTTGGAGTTCCACAACAGGTGTTCCAGATCTTCGATTTTTATAAGTCAACAGAGAGTGCTCATCAGATTGAACAACTTTTGCTAAGACGTCATTCCTATATGTGTTATGGTGTAGCTGAGCTCTTGGAGTTCCACAACAGGTGTTCCACATATTCGATTTTTATAAGTCAACTTTGGAGTTCCACATCAGATGTTCCAGATCTTCAAATTTATTCTCTCAGCATAAAATGCTCATCACGTGGAACATGTTTTGCTATGGTATCATTTTTGTATCTCTTATACTTTAGCTGGTGTTCAAGTTTCCAAGATAAATTATAGCCTTTAAGTTGCCGAGACTTAATACCTATACAACAAAAAAAACATTCAAATCCGTCCGGTAGTTCCGAAGATTAGCGTGTACAAACAAACAGACACACAGACAAACAGACAGATTTTTTTTTGGATTCGTGCTTTATTACTGTTTCTAAACCCCCCTCATTTTTTTTTTTAATATATTCAATGTACAGACACAGTTTTTTACTGTTTTATTATATGTATAGATATAGATTAATTGCCAAATTTTTAGTTGCTTTGAAATCAATAAATAGTTGAGTCATTGAGTTGAATAAACAGTGATGTCACAGTTGGCGATTGCCATATAAAATCTATGAGAGAACCGCGTTTTGACAGCTCTTAAAAAGTATCTCAATTGATTGGTGTGTCATCTACCCTACTACGAAGGTAAGCAATATTTTTTTTTAATCATGTTACCATTCTCACCTTCAGAAAATCGCAGCTCTTCTCCTTGCTGCTGTGACGCCTGCAAGCAGGTCGCAGATATAAAAACGTCCGCAAGTCGTAAAGGCACGCGTAAACTTGTGCCACCAACGTAACATGTTGCAAGTTATATTTAGATTGACGTTAAATATATTGAATAGCTGGTTATAGGATTGGATTACAAGGGAAAATAACTGTGAAACGTTGCAAATGACTGGATTGACTTAATTAAGATTATGTTCGTTTCTTGACTTAAAAGAAAACTTCAAAATTGTCCTAAAGCTGAACTGTTTAATGAGTGAGTGAGCACAGATCAGTTTGAATTTTTCCATTGTTAAAAGTTTCCTACAACGGCATTCCTACGGAACGTGCGAGCCGCACTAGATGGTCCTAATACACACATCAAAAATGTCTAGGGATCAAGCATTTTTATGCGGATTTCTTGAGATTGAGATGTGGCTTTGTAATAAATTTATGATTTTATAAATTTATATGGATCCTTTTTGGTGCATTTCATAATTTGAATCAGGAACTCTCAATCAAATTCGAGTAAAAGATGAAAATAAGCTGTCAATATTTTCCCTATAAAAACATACAACGCATTGAAGACATTATTAGTGCTACTGTTTCCCTACTACTGATTAAAACCAACGTTATTATGGAGCGGCGACGTCATTTAAGCAGGGAAGAAATGCTCAGAGCCGTGGGAATGATAGAAGCTGGTTCCCGGCAACGTACTGTAGCTTTAGCTCTGAATACAAGTCAGAGTGTTATCAGTCGACTTTGGACACGTTACCGAAGCACTGGTACCGTGGCTGATCGCCATGGAGGACGGTATCGCTGCACCACACGGAGACAAGACCGATACATTCAAATCTTAACTCGAAGAGCTCCAACAATAACCGCCATGATGTTAGCCGTGAGGCTTCATCACTCTTCAGGGAACTTAATTAGCGACCAAACAGTCAGAAACCGCTTGCATGAAGTGAACCTTCATTCCCGAAGACCGCTACGGGTACCACCTATAGCAATGCACAATCGTAGGATTCGATATCAATGGGCTCTTGAACACAGAAATTGGGCAGAAGAACAATGGCGTTTCGTGTGCTTTTCTGATGAGTCTCGTTTTGGTATGAGACCGGATACAAGACGTATACGACACTGGAGAACCCCTGGACGCCAACAGCGATTAAAATCCTGCCAGGAAGTCCATCCTTATAGTGGTGGAACCATCATGGTATGGGCGGGTATTTGGATCGGCGGAAGAACTGAGTTGATTTGGATCAGAGGCAACCTCAACGCTCAAATTTATGCTGAGACGATTGTATCAGACGTCATCGTTCCTCTACAAGTGCAAATCGGTCCCTTATTTCAGTTAATGCATGATAATGCACGACCGCACACCGCAAGAGTTGTAAGACAGACTCTCGCCGCAGCTAACATCAATGTCCTGCCCTGGCCTGCTCAGTCGCCAGACTTGAACCCGATTGAGCATGCATGGGATATGCTACAGAGAAGAGCTCTGCCGAATATGGAGGGTATCCAGTCGCAAGAAGACCTTTTTTTGTTGTTGCAACGAACATGGGCGGCCATTCCACAGCGTGATTTGGATGAACTCATTTTGAGTATGCCAAACCGATGTTCTTGTGTTGTTAGTGTTCGCGGTAGAAACACGGATTATTAATTGTTTAAGTTACCCAATAAAATTTTAAAGAAAACTGTTATTTCAGTCTTTTTTTCGAACTTTAATGTTAGTGGTTCAAATGTCAAAAATCCCTTTATTAGGAAAATGGCAAATTTCTTTATTAATGCAAAGGTGACTTGGTTTATCGTTACTGTGACAAACGAAAACACTTTATTTGATGAATCCTTAAAGAAAATTTTAATTAATATCAATCAGGAGAAAAGTTATTGCAAAAATATATGTTGATCCCTAGATACTTTTGATGTGTGTATTTTGCCATAAGTTGAAACTACGCCTCACCTAGGACTGGAACCGCCGCTTTTCTTAGCCTCATTATTGAAGTACAGCTCCTCAACACATTCGCACTTGTCTGCCGTCTCCAGCGACTCATCACTGGAGACTACCTCGGAGGACTTGGCACATCCACACTTGAACGTAATCGTCTTTTGCTTTGAGCAGCGCTGACATCGCTCTCTCGGGTGGCAGGACCTCAAAGACTCCTTACTGCTCTTAGGAGATTCTTTTGGGACACGGATTCTAATAGAGCGATTGGGCACAATTGTCTTAGCCGAGTCCTTGGGGAGAAAGTTATTTAGAGAACTCCTTGAACTTTGGGGAGAAATGATCCTACGAGGTTCTTTTGCGAAAGCAGTCTTTTTCGGCCCTTTTAGAAAACTGATTCTAGGCGACTTTTCTGGGCTCTTCTTTGCTTTAATAGAATCTCTGGGGAAAAAGTTATTAAGAGAACCCTTGGAAGGACAGGTTCTAAGAATATTTTTGGGACAGCTCGTGGAATATTCTGTGGGAGAGCAAGTCCTGGGAGATCCCCCGGGACGGCCGATGATGCGGATAGTATTTATTTGGAACGTTTCGTCATTTTGTGGACAGCATTTCTTGAAGTGGCCGTAGAGGTCGGCTATTGAAGCGTCTGACACCAACTGCGGGACCGATGTGGACTGCAAAAAATATTGAGAAAGACTAAGATAAATGAAAAATACTTAAATCGTTCTTGATTGAAGAAAGTTCTGTTTAATTTATTATAAGTCTACTTCAGTAAATTGTGTGCTAATCGGTTGCTATGGGATCGGCATGTGATGCAGAGAAATGACGAAAATACCGTGAGGGAAGTTTTGAGTATGAATGTGGATGCCTACTTATAAGAGTAGGGTATGACCAGAGTCAATGGATGGGGTGTGTGTGGAGGTGACTGCTGACATGAAGAGTAGGTAGGTAATGGAGAAACATCGACTTCAAAAATATGCTGCGCCGATCCCAAATAATTTAGGATTAGGGTAGCAGAATGATGATAAGTCTTGTTCAGATTTTATTCCGTACTGCTAGTAACGCCAATTATTGTGATTAAAGAACGAAATTTCAAAACACAAACAACATGACGACAATTAGCTACTCTTAATTACAACCTGACTCATTCTACCCAACCACAAAATAGATACGTACAATAGAAGGTCAGTTCCATGGAACGGGAGAAATTAGGCACACGCACACATAGACGCGTACGTACAGAAATCTCGGGGGAATACCGGTCGAAAATGCTCTTACAATAGCTGTAGGTACAGTTTTCCCGGTAAATCATCGTTATCTTTACGCGCGATGATGAATCGAATCGAAAAATAGAGCCCTTACAACCATAAAAGTACTTTTCTATCATGTACCTCTATCATGGTTACAAAATTATCGATTCACCACTCTGTTCAATTCTTAAAAACTTTTGAGTAACAGATGACGATCTGCAATCGAAAAAGGTAGATAGAGAGAGAGAGAATATTTCATACAAACACGCCATGATAGATGCACATAAGTATAAGTACTAGTCTACTACAAAACGTGCCAAGACAAAAGTTAGAAATTTTGCTTGACATTTGTGCTAATTCGGAAACACGAAAATTACAGAAGCGCATACCTTATCGGGTTTACCTGTACATGCGTATATTTTCGTTTGTTATATGGCAAGGACCTTCTGTACTATTTTCATCTAGTGTTCTGTGACGAACGGAACGGGACATCAAAGCGAATTAAAAACAAAACAAAATAAACGCACTCTCTCTATGACGGATATGTTGGGCATGGACGTGGCGCATGCGATCTGCGGCGAGACGCTCGCGTTCGGCGTCGACGTCTTCGCGGAGCACGACCAGAACGACTGGACATCCGAACGACTGGACTGGACATTGTCAAAAGACAAAAAGAAAAATAAATAGATTTTTTAGTTTTTCAACATAATTATGTAGGTATAGGTAAATAAAAAATTTTTACCTCTTCTACAACCGGTTTCTGGAATGAAAAGCAGCCCAATAATGAAAAAACAAAAGATTGATTGTCTGAAGTCAAATTTCACCAATAAAGTTTTATTGGTGAAATTTGACTCGGTTGACGCGGTTTAAATGTACTGATCTAGTTCAGTTGAACTAGATCAGTACAATCATTTAAACCGCGTCTAAGAGCTGTCCATATCAAATGTTTAAGAATGTGATTTTCGTTCCAAAAACCGGACGTTAGTGTCCATGTTGGTCCAAACACAAGATACTTAAAATAAATCAATTAAGCGGGCGCTCATTAAACAATCACAGTGATCAAAGTATAGATAAGTAGGTGTGAAGTTTCTTACCTTATAGTTATAGTTTCATAACAGATAATAATGGCACTTTGTCACTTAGTGTAATAACAATAAATTGAGAACATCACAAACATTCATTAGGTACGAGATGAAGAGACTGTAGAGAGAATGTTCCTTTGAGAGTGGAAATGAGGTCGAAAGATTCTATCCATCGGCGTCGAGTCGACGCTGAAGTACCTGGGACTCGTCCTCGACAGCCGATGGAACTTTGTGGAGCATAACTGGAACGGACCGGGGCTGCCTTCAGGCGGCTCCTGCCCAACCTTGGGGGGCCAAACGCCTCCTGCCGGAGGCTCTACGCGGGAGTCGTGCGGTCCATGGCCCTTTACGGGGCCCGGGTGTGGGCGCGTTCCTTGAGGCTGCGTGCAGCCTGCTACCTGAACGCGCCCCAAAAGGTGGTAGCCGTAAGGCTGGCCCGTGGGTACCGCACGATCTCCACTGAGGCGGCGTGCCTCCTTGCCGGATTGCCGCCATGGGATCTGGAGGCGATAGTCCTCGCGCACCTGCATGAATGGCGCGCGGAGGTACAACCCCGGCAGGCACCATACATGCACATACCGTGGGTCCGTGGCCCCGGAACACAAAGGGCGATGAAGGAACATGGATGGGTTTTAGTCAGTAAAAGTCTGACACTCCCTCCTGTTCCGCCCAGAGCGGGAGAAGTCATTTGATGATTTCCCATCCGAAAAAAGAAAAAAAAAAAGTCGAAAGATACTCTGTTCCAAAAAATGTCCGATCTAAGACAAAATAGGAACAATATGTACTTGGGTAATTACATTCTGACTCTCATGCTGAATTTTGAAAAAGCTTAGATCCGCTAGTCTTACAGGGATTGCACACCGCTGTGATACCTACTGTAAAACTTTTGAAGGTGTAACAGACCTGATACACATTTAATTATTTTACTGGCAACACTGAGTCGGAAACTCCGTTGGTTTAGTGGGGTTGTGCACTGGTAGTGGGGAATAGTTACGCTCAGGCAAAAACGATTCCTTTCTAAAATTCATTCTGGTTCTTGAGCTCATGGCGAGCAGTCACTTCTAAATAAACCGACGTAATTATTGCTAGAAGACTAAACGTTCCTAGATATAAACGTGAATTTTACTAATCGTTAAGTTTAAACTGTAAGATTAAGTTATTGACAGTCCTAAATAAAACGCATATTCAACTATCCTGCTGTTTAAATTCTGGCTGTTTTTACATCTCAGAATTGGGATTGACCAATAAATACGCCTACAATACTAAGTTTCAGAAACAATGGACAACACTGATCAATTCTGTACACCGGAAGCTCCGAGGAGCCCCATAGTCTCCCGACCAGTCCTGACTGCAAGGTCGAGAGACTCGCCTGATAGACGTCACAGTAGAAGCAATAGTGTTCAGACCTCGCACTATCGATCGCGACGTCAAGAGCGATCACGCAGCCGTAGTGGAGTTAGGGAATTAGAGGAAAACATCAGTTTGGAGAGGCAAAGATTGGAGCTGCTGGAGAACCAACTTCAAAATGAACGACAAACACTGCGAGACTCAAATCTACGAAGAAGATCGAGACTGAGGGAAAGTTCAAGAGATAGATCTCAAGATAGATCCAGGGATAGATCAAGGTATGACACAACATCAATATTTTTTGAGGAAATGGTAAAATTGCTTAAGAATAGGTCTGGTGATAGTTTTCCCTCCATGAATAATAACGTTATCCCCGAATTTGATCCTCTTTCGAAAGAACAAACCGTTACTGTTTGGTTGAGCAAAGTGGATGAGTGCTCGGAAATATACGGATGGAGCAGTAAACAAACTATACATTACGCTCTGCCCAAACTAGTAGGTCAGGCAAAATTATGGTACCAAGGTCTCCCTTCTCTTATGCGAACTTGGTCTGAATGGAAGCAATTATTAAAAGAATCCTTTCCGGCTACAGAAAACTATGCTGAATTGTTAACAGAAATGCTTAATAGGAAGGTGGCCCAAGGAGAGTCACTAGAAATGTATTATTTTTCTAAAATAAACTTACTAAATCGTTGCAAACTATTTGGAAAGGAAGCTATCGATTGTATTATCCACGGCATAGATGATAGGAGTGTAAGGCTAGGTGCTCAGGCCGCAAAATTTAGAAAACCGGAAGAAGTATTAGAATTCTTCAAAACTGTTAAAACTCAAACCAAGGAGAATAGCGAGTTTAGGAGAGGCAGGATTTTATCTCGATCAAATAATTCTCGAACGACAAATAGAGGTAATGAACATTATTCAGATCATTCGTATAAAGTTCGTCAAAACTCTGATAAAGTTATTTGCTATAATTGTAAGGAGAAGGGTCACGTAAGTTTTAAATGCCCGAAACCTATTATTAAATGTAACTATTGTAAATTTATAGGTCATACTATTGCGGAATGCCCAATAAAGACTAAACCCAAACCCGATTCACAAAAGTCCGTTCTTAAAGTTGCTACCAACAAGACTAATGTTTTACCAGCATCTTTAGAGTTATCTCAATTAAATGATTCTAATAATAAATACAAAATTCTAATTAGAATAAATCAGAACCCAATATTATGTCAAGTAGATTTAGGTAGTGAGGCTACGTTGATCCGTGAAAAAGAAGCTAAACAAATAGGATTAAACTGGCAAACGGGTACCGGGCCTTTATTACGAGGATTAAGTAATGTGCCTTATTTGCCAAAAGGAAAGGCGTTTATTACAATAGATGTACAGGGTGTTGTAGAGAATGATGTAGAGGTGCTTGTGGTAGAGGATTGTTTAATTAATTATCCAGTGCTTCTAGGACATAGTTTTACAGAAAGACCCACTATTCACTTAATAAAAACTCCAACAGAGCTTCAATTTCAAAAGGTAAAACCGAAAGACGAGTTAAAAGTTATTTTAAAAACTAGTAGTGCGCTCTGTATTGAAAAGGGAGAAATTAAGTTAATTCCCGTAAAGTCAGATTCTGCGTTCACAGGCAATATATATTTAGGTGGTTCAGTAAGAGGGAAGATAGGTAGTGAGTATTACCTATTACCGGGGGAATACGAGATTAAAAAGGGTGAGTCGAGAGTCTTGATCCAAAATATTGGACCAGATGCTATCATATTTCCAAAAGAAATTCTTATTACTAGGGCTAGGTACATTAGTACGGAAGTCGAAATAATGAACGTGACAACAATAAATTCAAATATCGAATTAAAGCATGGCAATCAGTTAACTACCATTGAAATCAATAACTTAAAAACTTTAATAGAGAAATATAAATGTTGTTTTTCTCACGGATTGCATGATTTAGGATTCACCGCAGTTACTGAAATGGTAATACAACTGAAAGACTCTGAACCCGTAGTTTATAGGCCATATAGATTATCTTTTTCGGAGCGAGAACATGTGCGTGACATGATAGATGAAATGATGCGGTTTGGTATAGTTAGAGAGTCAAATTCACCCTACGCTAGCCCTATTGTCCTAGTACAGAAAAAAACTGGCGAAAAAAGATTGTGTGTCGACTATAGATCCCTTAATAAAAAAACCAAAAGAGATCACTACCCACTGCCTTTGATCAATGATCTTTTGGATCGGCTATCGGGTCACTCTATTTTCTCCACTCTCGACCTCGCTTCAGGCTACCATCAAATAGCGATTGCTGCCGATTCAATAGATAAGACCTCGTTCGTCACTCCAGATGGACAATATGAGTTCACTCGTATGCCTTTCGGTTTGGCCAATGCTCCAGCCGTTTTTCAACGGACTATGCATAAAATTTTAGACAAGGCCAAGTTAAAATATGTTATCATTTATATGGATGACATTTTGATCCCGGCTAAATCTATTGAAGAAGGGCTAGCTCGTCTCGAAGAAGTGTTGATAGCACTTCGCGATAGTGGTCTCACTTTGAAATTGGAGAAATGCAATTTTTTCCATGAAAAAATTAACTTTCTTGGTATTGAAATAAGCAAAGATGGGATAAAACCTGGGGAACAGAAAACCGAAGCCGTGTCTAAATTTCCTATCCCATGTAACCAGCACGATATAAGGAGGTTTATAGGCTTGGCTAGTTTTTTCAGGCGGTTCGTCCAAAACTTTGCTTTGATCGCCAGGCCATTGACTAACCTACTTAAAAAGGATACTCCTTGGAGATGGACTGAAGTTGAGGCAGATTCTTTTGGACGTCTTAACGAGCTCTTACACAGAGACCAGTTCTGGCACTGTACGATCATATGGCAGACACTCAATTGCATACAGATGCCAGTAAACTGGGTCTCGCTGGTATCCTGTTGCAAAAGATTGGTTCAGATCCGTGGCGACCGGTGGCATATTATAGTCGACAGACTACGGCTGACGAACAAAAGCTTCATTCGTTTGAGCTTGAAACGCTAGCTGTAGTCAGCGCTCTTGCAAAATTTCGGGTATATCTGCTCGGTATTAAATTTACCATTGTTACGGATTGTAACGCACTACGTAGTACATTCATTAAACGGGACCTACTACCTCGTATATCGAGATGGTGGATCCAATTTCTTGAATATGATTGTGACGTAGAATACCGTCCTGGCGAGAAAATGTCCCACGTTGATGCGCTGAGCAGAAATCCGGTCGTAGATGAACCGGAACCAATGCACACAATTGATATTCTGACTATAAATACCGATGATTGGATATCTACCGTCCAGTCCGGGGATTCTGAAATCAGACGTATGAAATCAATTTTAGAAGATCCAGAGACCGCTAAAATTGCAAGTATACGTAAAGATTTCAAAATCCTAAACGGTCGCGTTTTCCGCGTCATAGACGAGAATACCTTGCGATGGGTTGTACCAAAAGGCGTAAGATGGCAAGTACTAAAAACTAACCATGATGATGTTGGACATTTTGGCTTTGAAAAGACTCTTGATAGAATTCGTGGTTACTTTTGGTTCCCCAAAATGAGGAAGTTTATAAAAAAATATGTTTCTGCCTGCCTTGAGTGCGCTCACCACAAGGTACCATCGGGCGCTAAAGAAGGATTATTACATCCCATACCGAAAGTAGAAGTGCCCTTTCACACAATCCATGCGGACCACCTGGGACCATTTATTCGTACCAAAAATAAAAATTGCTATTTGCTAGTAATAGTTGTTTTACTAAGTATGTCAATTTAGCTCCGGTTCGTAGTACTAAGACGAAAGAAAGCATTAAGGCATTTAAGAATTTGTTTAGTTATTTCGGAACCCCTTATCGACTCATAACTGACAGGGGTACTAGTTTTACTAGTAAAAAATTTAATTCGTTTGTAAAATCGTTAGGTATTAAACACATTTTAAATTCTGTGGCCACGCCTCGTGCTAACGGTCAAGTAGAAAGGTACAACCGTACGATCCTGTCGGCATTGAGCACAATGACACATGGTAAAAATTCAAATACGTGGGACGAGTATGTGCAAGACGTACAATTAGGTATTAATACCTCTGTGCATAGTATAACGAAAAAAACCCCAACTGAACTACTGTTCGGGAGAAGAGTTACAAACCCTTCGCTGGGTGTATTAAAGGAAGTGATAGAGGATGTAGGTAGCGGTGTGATGGAAAAGACTTTAGACAAAGTTAGGGCCGAAGCCGTAGAAGCTATAACTAAACATCAAAAAATAAGTAAGGACAAATTTGATAAAAATAGGAAACAAAGCACAAAATATAAAATAGGGGACTTAGTGAGAATAATTAGAGCCATTGCGTCGGGAACAGGGCAATCGAAGAAATTAGAGAATAAATGTCAGGGTCCGTACAGAATTAAAAAGATTTTGCCAAATGACCGATTTGTTGTCGAAGACACTCCACTTACGCGAAAAGGTAGACGATTCGAGAGCGTAGTGTCAATAGATAAAATATTTCCGTGGCTCAGTTATAATGCTCCTAGTTGTAGTTCCAGTAGTGATAGCGAGGATTTATAGCTTCACCAGACATGTTCTAAAGTAGGCTTCTTTCTGTTGTAAATGATGTTGTGCCATAAAAATAATGATCATGGTTTAACCAAGATTGGTTTTATCAAATGTTGATATATTGAGTCGTATCAGGTAGGAGCACATGAGTGCCGCCTGTTATTTGGGTGTAAGCACATGAGTGCCGCCTAGCTATAAAGAAACAGGTAGGAGCACATGAGTGCCGCCTGAAATTGTTGATCAATAAAGGTAGGAGCACATGAGTGCCGCCTGAAATTATTGATCACTGGTAGGAGCACATGAGTGCCGCTTGAAATTGTTGATCACAGGTAGGAGCACATGAGTGCCGCTTGAAATTGTTGATCACAGGTAGGAGCACATGAGTGCTGCCTGAAATTGTTAGTCAGAAGTCTAGGACAGGATATTTGGATTGAAATGTATAGTACTTAGCATTAGCAGCACTCAGTTATGATAAGTAGTGATTGTGATGTGAAATTGTTTAAGTAATTTATTCCACACTGTTGGTATACATTTTTTATGTTATATAATGCTAAGTAATTATTTTTTTATCTTGAAAGTTGTACTTTTTTTCGTTTTTTTCAATCAGTAGTGATTGTAATGTGAAATTGTTTAAATAATTTATCCCTTAATGTTATACATTTTTTATGTTATAATGCTAAGTAATTTTATCTTGAAAGTTGTATTTTTTTCGTTACAGTATTGTTTTGATTAGTCTAATAAGGTTCATGAGGTGATTTCTCTTCTCTCACAGTAGTTCACTTTGAAACATTGATATACTTAGTTATTATTATACTTAATGTTAAATGTTTTTTTTTCATGATTTTGGTAAACGAAGGGACTCGTTTTTTTTCTGGATGGCCGAATGTAAAACTTTTGAAGGTGTAACAGACCTGATACACATTTAATTATTTTACTGGCAACACTGAGTCGGAAACTCCGTTGGTTTAGTGAGGTTGTGCACTGGTAGTGGGGAATAGTTACGCTCAGGCAAAAACGATTCCTTTCTAAAATTCATTCTGGTTCTTGAGCTCATGGCGAGCAGTCACTTCTAAATAAACCGACGTAATTATTGCTAGAAGACTAAACGTTCCTAGATATAAACGTGAATTTTACTAATCGTTAAGTTTAAACTGTAAGATTAAGGGCTATGTTCACCGAAAAGATAACGGTCTGATTATCTAAAAACAGCTGTTTAAAACACATTTTCATGTTCACTAAAGCAAATCAACCGATTAAACACGCTAATCAACTGTTTTTTCTAACCGAGGTGGGAGAGGTTGTTTAAAGTCCCGGTTAGTAGTTAATCGGTGTATTTTGACGTTTGTAAATTGCAAATATAACAAATTTTAAGGTTACATCCAGATATTATTGTGAGAATTTAACATGCAGACTGCTTTGAATTATATTTTGGAAGAGGATAACGTTTTGGACGAGTTTGAAACCGTTAAAAGACTTTTGCGAACTCCTCGTTTGTATTCCACCAGACGACACTACTTCACGGAGTTCGGTGCGTTTGTTTTTAATTACGCCTTGGTGCTTTCACTAATGACAATTTTTTTTTTCTTCATGCGTAAAATTAGCAATGCGCTTCTTATCCATTGTATTTAATTTAAAAACTGTTTCAAACGAACAAAACTTCAAACACAACAGATAATTTGATGGTTATAAAGAACTGCCATCTCAGGTATAATGCAACCATTTTAAGATGTTTCTCATTTGTATGGTTTTTTACGTGTTAGTTACCCACCCTTTTTGACTGTATTATAATCATTCGGTCTTTCATTCCTAAAACGCTCATTTACTTAACCGAGCTAGAATAAGTTGTAGTGAACACCAAAATTCCCACGTCATGTTTACACAACTGTTTACGTTTAGCGGGCCGATTACGAAACAGTCTGTTATTTTACTGTTGGTGAACATGGCCCTAAGTTATTGTCAGTCCTAAATAAAACGCATATTCAACTATCCTGCTGTTTCAATTCTGGCTGTTTTTACACTACTATACTGTATACTTAGGCACCTACTTTTTATTACAATTCAGATGTGTAGTTATTTCACAAAGTGTTTTAGGAAGTCTTTTAGTTAAAATGTCGGGCGACAAATTAGGAACACGTCGTGTTACCTCAGCGACACTAATTTTACTCACACAACTGCGAATCTTCTACAAAACACATTATCTACCTGTATCTCAAGCCTTTTTGTGACATGATTAAATTTTCTGCAGAATAACTTCCTGAGCATTAAATTTTAGGTTACCTACCTACCGTAACCAACTGGAATTTAGAAATGTCAGAGAGGTACTGTCCGGTGTTAGTTAGCAAAGTTATTTCAATAAACGCAAGCTATGCAGCTCTATAGAATGAAGCTGCAATGTTGAAATCGCGGTTCAGCACCTACGCATGATCGATGACTTCTGCAAGACAAGACTATTTGAAATTTGCTTTAAATGATTAAATCGGAGTAGTTAGACAATTTTTATAGACAATCGCAGAATAGTGTCTACAAAATCCCTCATTTACATTCAAAAACTATAACAAAGTTTATTAGTATATCAAAACAAAATTAATCAATATTAAGCGAGGAGTCGTCCGCGTCGTTGGAGAGGTTGGCGGAGGTGCGGCAGTCGCAGTGTTGCGGCGGCACGTCGCGCTTGCGGCGCGGCTGAGCGCGCACGCACGCGATCGTCACCGAGTCGTACGACACCGGCGGGCACTCCGCGTCGCCGCTCACGAAGTCTTTCGATTTCAGGCTTGTTATCTCCGAGTTTGTGTCTCTTAGCTGTGAGGGGAAACTTAGGTCATGACTCATGACTGTAAGGCAGTCGACTGCTTCGGTTCAGATTGGAAATATTAAAGGTCCTTTCAAAATAAACACTAATTAAATTTGGCAGAAGCCTAACTCTTGACTTCCGCATGGAGTCTGGCTGACGTGTTTTAGTGGTTAATTGTCCTAATTCTTAACTATTGATGTCGCCCAGTCGCATTACCAAAAACTAATAAAATCTAGTTTCGTAAACAATGAGAATGTTCGTTATTATAGTAATGCGTACAATAAAACGTTTTATTTGAAACGGAGCTATTTTGCATTGAAAACATATGCTTAACCTAGATTATTTTAGCACTTTATTCCTAGACCGTAGCCCGATTAGTATATTCAGTGAATCAGTGCCCTGCACGATGCAGGGCGTTACCTGACCTATAGTACAGAAGTGAAACCGAACATTTTAAAAAGCAGGAAAGGAAATAAGATAATGAGCACTGACTGGTACTAAGGGATATTTTCAGTCATCAATGTTGCCCAAGAGGTTCTGCCGTGTCGTAGCCTGTAGTTTAGTACGTAAATATGTGCCCAGTTCAAGGCCATATAGGCTCACCCCCTATTACACGAGACTTAAACGTAACTGTTGAAATGTGGGAGTACCTACTACAGAGGTCATCTATTACATAACGTTACCTTGGCCTTGGCCTGCTTGAGCTGGCGTCTCATCTCCTTGATGATGTCGTCCTTGAACTGCGCGCGCATGTTGGCGGCGCGGCACTGCTCGTCCAGCGCCGCGCACACGCGCCGCATGGAGTGCATCTCCTCCGACAGCGTCACGTTCACCTTGCGCAGCGCGCGGATGCTGTCGCCGCTGGACTGAGGGGAGGTAATGGTTGACACGGTATTAAAGGTTCCTGAACCTATCAGGCTCCCACTAATGGGAGATACGATTCACTACCTATTGTTCGTAACAGTCACTTTTTTTTTTAAATCTTTTGATATCTATAATTGCTAACAATATTAGGTTCATGTAGAAAAAAAATCATTAAAACAGTCAGAACCTGCTGAAGATCCATAACTCCATATCTTTCAGTTGAGATACGACACACGTCCGACGCTGCACATAAGCTTCCCCCAAACACGACACACGTCCAACGCTGTACATAGGCCACCCCCCGATATGACACACATCCGACGCTGCACTTAGCCCTTCCCATAAACATTACCATGCCCATGACGATAGGTCACTTGGTTCCCGCATGCAGCAGATTCCCACGACCATCGCAAAATCCAATGTTCGATGATGGCGGGAACTCGGGAATGGAGGTCATATAGACCGATGTCCAAACGACTCTTTTCGGCAGCGTTAGCTAATTAATACTCACGAAGTTTTACGAAAGCCACCCATAGATGTCCATAATATGTGAACCAAACAAATGATGGAGGATATGAGGATACCTACCTTAAGATTGGCCTCCATCTTGTTCACCCGCTCCTGGTACTTGAGGGTCTCGTCGCGCAGCATCTCGCTGAAATCCTTCACAGGCTCCCACTCGCCACACTGGGGCCGCACACATCATCATCGGAATCAACATGTACAGTCGGAGATCCGACTGAGTATCCACCTCACCAAGCTAACTGCTAGGTATCGTCGTCTGGTCATAAGCCTCTCTATTGGCACGCCATTCATCTCAGTCGTTGCTCCACCTAGCCTGAGGGCACCTCTACCTTACATTTGCCAATTTCCCGGTCTAATCTAACAATCATCGGTTCTACGGCTTAAATCATTGGCCCATTACCACCTTGCTATACATGGTGGATACTTAACTCGGGTCGCCGACCGTACACACATAATGGTGCTAAGCATTATATAAAAGCAATCCAAAGAAAAAAGGGGTCTGTCGAACAAGTTAACCTGCCAAAACAAATGTTGTTATGTTTTAATCATTTTTATGGATGTAGATTCGCATAAGGACCGTCCACCATGTTACGAGTAGCCACTGCTGTCTGGATAGGTTCAAAACGGAACAAGATTTGCACGACATTATCTAGGAAGTAATGAAGTAAGCTAACGGGAAGTTTAAGGTGCTGAACAGGCCCTTAGCCGGTACAATATCAATATATTTTAAACTGTAAAAGTGATGCACCATAACAACGAGACTAACGGGAGTATCGTGTGTTTGGACCGGTATAATATAATTCTTAGCACTTAGACTAGAAAAGCACCAACATTGCCCAGGCATACCTCGTTCCCGGTGCAGCACATGCCTGCCATCACCTCGGCGTCCTTTTTAGACACCTCACTAGGGACAGGAAACATTACATACGCCTGTATATCGCTAAGGGGTTATTAAGATTATTCCAATTGGGCTGACAATCAGCAGATTTTGAACATCAAAATGATATAATTAAAGCAATCCCCAAAAAAGCCAGCTCCTCGCCACTTCCTACTGTTTAAAGTGGGGAGAAAAAGAAGAGGAACAACTACCCAAGCCACACAACTACCTGTTAGGTTAGAAGAACCAGTTAAAGGGGCGAAAAAAAACTCAAAGCATTTATTTCAATTAGACCATTACGGCACTTTTGAATATCAAAAATACAAAAAAAAACAAAGCTTCAGTCCCAGTCACAAGACATAATAACTTGAGAAAGTACATAAGTACTATAGTTGCCTATTCCCTAGCGTAGATCGGGCGATCGGTCGATAGGGCGAAACAGTTATGTTAGAATTCAACGTAATGAGCCCCCTTATTACGCCAGCCTATTGTCATCAACCAGGCATAACACTGTACTGCTACTAAAAAATACTAATAGAAAAAAAAACTCGCTGCAACCGACCTAGGAAACAAACCCAGGACCCATGACATAACAGGAAATTAGCTACCGAGTCATTTGTTTTACCACCTGCCACTTTAATGGGCTATGTGCAACCATAACATACGTTTCTAGGCATGAAAGACAAAAACGTTGTATTTTTGTTTCGGCCGGATTTCATCCGTCGACAGTTTGAAATCTATCGCAGGATGTTGTTCGTGGATAAGATGTTCAAATATATCTTATTGTTTTTGGTTAGTTTTCGTTTTTAAACAACGTCCAAAAGGAGTAGGTATTCATTAAAAAATATTGTGAACCGATTTGGATGATTCTCTTTTTATTTGGGAGAATATTATTTCGCGGTGGTCCCGTTTAAATTCGAAAAATCCCTAGTCAAATACAACACGCATAATTAGAATGTGTCAAAATGAACTAACGGGGTATGGTAGTTGCAACTGGACATCTCCTTCCTCAGGTTCATGATGGTCTGCTCGTAGGACTGCGTATCCTTGTTCAGTTGTCTTATCTCTCTGTAAAACATACATACATTACGAAGAGTAACTGAAAATACAAAGAATTGATAGAAAATGAGGCATTTATTTAAACTACTTATGCTGAAAATCACTAGGACCTCCCCCCCGCCTTTCGCTATTTCCTAGCGTGTGTGCGGTGTGTTGCAACTTGAATCCTATTTTAATCAACATACACGCTGGCTCTGACCTGCAAATTGCAAAAAAATTAAGGCATTTTGAATTTTGCGGGCTTCTCTGGCGCTTCTCCCTGAAGACGGTCAAAGTAAAGTCGTTCGTCGTTTGTTTTATAATAAGTACTAGCTGTTGCCCGCGGCTTCGCCCGCGTGAAGTTCGGTAACCGTCCCACTGGATCATATTAAAGGGATAAATAGTGCCCTACGTGTTAATCCAGGTTATGAAGTATCTATGTGCCATATTTCATAACCATCACAACCACCATCATTATCACAATCATCACAATCACCATCACTATCACAATCACCATCACAATCACAATCACAATCACAATCACAATCACCATCACTATCAAAGTCACAATCACTATCACCATCACAATAACCATCACCATCGCTATCACCATCACAATCACCGCCACTATCACAATCACTATCACAATCACCATTATCGTTATCATAATCTTAATCATCGTAATCTTAATGATTATCATCGTAATCACAATCATCATCATCACAATCACCATCATCGTTATCACACTTATTATCATCGTAATCACAATCATGATCATCATTATCACAATCACCATCACAATCACAATCACAATCACATTCACCATCACAATCACCGCCACTATCACAATCACCATCATAATCACTATCAAAATCACCATTATCGTTATCATAATCTTAATCATCGTAATCTTAATGATTATCATCGTAATCACAATCATCATCATCACAATTACCATCATCGTTATCACACTCATTATGATGGTAATCACAATCATTATCATCGTAATCACAATCATGATCATCATTATCACAATCACCATCACAATCACCATTATCGTTATCATAATCTTAATCATCGTAATCTTAATGATTATCATCGTAATCACAATCATCATCATCACAATCACCATCATCGTTATCACTCATTATCATCGTAATCACAATCATGATCATCATTATCACAATCACTATCACAATCACAATCACAATACAATCACCATCACATTCACCATCACTATCACAATCACCATCACTATCACAGTCACAATCACTATCAACATCACAATCACCATAACAATCACAATCACCATCACCATCCCTATCACCATCACAATCACCATCACAATCACTATCACAATCACCTTCACCATCACAATCACTATCACAATCACCATCACCATCACCATCACCATCACCATCACCATCACCATCACCATCACCATCACAATCACAATCACCATCACATTCACCATCACAATCACCGCCACTATCACAATCACAATCACAATCACCATCACATTAACCATCACAATCACCGCCACTATCACAATCACCATCACTATCACAGTCACAATCACTATCACAATCACCATAACAATCACAATCACCATCACCATCCCTATCACCATCACAATCACCATCACAATCACTATCACAATCACCTTCACCATCACAATCACAATCACAATCACCATCACCATCACAATCACAATCACCATCACATTCACCATCACAATCACCGCCACTATCACAATCACCAACACAATCACAATCACCATCACATTCACCATCACAATCACCGCCACTATCACAATCACCACCATAATCACTATAACAATCACCATTATCGTTATCACAATCTTAATCATCGTAATCTTAATGATTATCATCGTAATCACAATCATCATCATCAGAATCACAATCACAATCACCATCACAATCACCATCACTATCACAGTCACAATCACTATCACCATCACCATCACAATCACCATCACCATCACCATCGCTATCACCATCACAATCACCATCACAATAACTATCACAATCACCTTCACCATCACAATCACTATCACAATCACCATCACAATCACAATCACAATCATCATTATCACAATCATTATCATCGTAATCACAACCATTATCATCGTAATCACAATCATCATCATCACAATATCCATCCTCGTTATCAAAATCATAATTATCGTTATCACACGCATCATCATCATTACCACAAACACCATCACTGTCACAATTACCATCACAATCACTATCACAATCACCATCAATATCACCAGTTACAATCACTATCACCATCACCATCGCTATAACCATCACAATCATCGTCACTATTACAATCACCATAAAAATTACTATCACAATCACCATCATCGTTATCACAATCATCATCATCGTAATCACAATCATTAACATCGTAATCACAATCATCATCATCATTATCACAAACACCATCACTGTCACAATCACTATCACCATCACCATCACTATCAGTCACAATCACTATAACCATCACAATCACCATTACCATCGCTATCACCATCACAATCACCGTTACTATCACTATCACAATCACCATCACAATCACCATCACAATCACAATCACCATCATCGTAATCACAATGATTATCATTGTAATCACAATCATTTTCATCGTAATCACAATGATTATCATTGTAATCACAATCATTTTCATCGTAATCACAATCATCATCATCGTAATCACAATCATTATCATCGAAATCGCAATCATCACCATCATCATTATTATCACAATCACCATCATCGTTATCACAATCATCACAATAAATCAACAATAACCCTGTATAGAAGTCGAATCCGCCATCTTCTGGATCTCAAAATAAATGCCATTTTCGTAATCTGCACCCCTGATAATCTCGGTATCGACACCCATATTGATTTTAAGACATTTCAACCCCATCGCACCACAACAGGGAATGAAGGCATTTCAGGTCCGCCACATTTAATCTTAAAATCGTTGTTTTTTGTCGACCCGATACACCATACAAACAATACCGATGTTGATTTTCAGAATTTGTTACCCCATTTCCCCCTTTAGGGGTTGAATTCTGAAAAAACCTGAAACACAAATGTTAACTCATTTATCGATAGGAGTACTCCTGTGAAGTTTCGAATAAAACGTACCTAATCTTGTTTCCCCATATAAACTTTTGACTCCCGTTTCATCCCCTTAGGGGGTACATTTTGAAAAATCCTTTCTTATTGCACCCCTTAACCTCATAAGGAACGTATGTGCCAAATTTGGAATCTCTAGACTCAGCGGTTTGGGCTGTGCATTGATTTTTAGACTTTGTCACCCCATTTCCCCCTCTTAGGGGTTGAATTCTGAAAAAACCTGAAACTCATGTCTACTCATTTATCAATAGTACTCCTGTGAAGTTTTTAATAAAATAGTCTAATTAATCTTGTTTCCCCATACAAACTTTAGAGCCCCGTTTCACCCCTTTAGGGGGTGACTTTTTAAAAACTCTTTCTTAGTGTACCCCTAGACCACTTCAGGAACATATGTGCTAAATTTGGGATCTCGTAGACTCAGCGGTATAGGCTGTGCATTGATTTTTAGACTTTGTCACCCCATTTCCCCCTCTCAGGGGTTGAATTCTGAAAAACCCTGAAACCCGTTTCTACTCATTTATCAAAAGGAACAATATTGTGAAGTTTCGAATAAAATAGTCTAACTAATCTTGTTTCCCCATACAAACTTTTTAGCCCCATTTAACCCCCTTAGGGGGTGAATTTTGAAAAATCCTTTCTTAGTGCACCCCTTGACCACATAAGGAACCTACTTGCCAAATTTGGAATCTGTAGACCCAGCGGTTTGGGCTGTGCGTTGATAGATGAGTCAGTCAGTCAGTCAGTCAGTTTCTTCTTTTATATATTTAGATTAGGTACATAATTATAAGTATTACACCTTTCTTTGGACATGTTCTCCTTATGCAGAGTCTCGTTAAGCAGTTTCAGTTCCGACAATTTGGCGCAGATCATGCTCTGCGGCGTCGCCTGTAATGGTAACCAAACATTAATTTCCCTCTAAAATGTCAATAAATATTTTTTTTTTTGTAATTGATACTGACCTACACAGTTTTTTAGTTTGGTGCAACCGTTTTGTTATGATCTTTACAAATAACGAAGACAGTTTAAGATAGGTACAACCGGTACAACAAAAAATTGACTGGTTTTGTTAGGTACCATTAACTAGGAAAGGACACCATCGGGAAATACAATAGAAATATGGGCAACGACAGGCATTGACGTTGGTAAGAATGTCGCAAAAGATCACAATAATAAACCGTGAAACATTTCAATAAAAGTATAATCAAAATAAAATTATATAAAAAAAAAACAAAACGATCAAAAAAAAAGGTTCTATTCGACTCTGAAATGTCGATTGGCTTTGTATCTGTTGGTGTCATGTTTCACGTGGCTGCGCGTCTTCACCGACGTCGAGTCTCCCTGCTCCATCTTCTTTTGTCGCCTGTGCAACGATAGGAAAGCATTATAAATGTATTTAATAGCTAAGGCTTTGCAACGGGCTTACGTGTATGACCCGATGTATGACCATGGATAAATTAAAACCTATTTATAAAAGGCGAATTAATCAAAATATTGCTTACCCCCATGGTAAAAAGGCGTATGAATGTTAATAGCAAAGCAATAAAATCCAGTTACGACATCTACTGTAGATAAGCGGTCATTAAGGCGCATGAAGTGTCATTAAAGCGTGTGATCACATAGAGATAGGTGTGATCATCACTGCGAGTGACGGATGAGAGAGCACCTGTGTCTGCGCATACACTTGAGATCTATGATACATCTCTCAGATACTCGTATATGACTACTTCCTACAGTTTGCCGCCATGGCCGAAATTCGGTCACAAGGTCGATTAACTATCATTACTTTAATAAATAAACTACAAAGTATCATTGTGTAGGTACTCACCATTCAATAGACCCAAATATATCTGACTCCGTGACCTCATAGAAGTGTATTCCGTCGAGCGTGCAGTAGTCGAACTCGCGGAGCCTCCTGAGCACCTCCACCAGACCGCGCAGGTCCGAGTCCTTGCGCGCGAGCCGACGGCGCAGCGTCGCGCCCTCCGCGCGGAGCTCGGACACCACCTGATGGGGGCCAGGGTTAGAAGGGCAACAAGAATTGACTGACAACTTCAGGGAACGTTACACTGGTGATAGAGGATGTGGTTTGCCGGCGCGGTTCTGTTGAACGTCGATAACTGGTCAAGTGGTCAAAACCTGTGGTGCTGATGGTGGTCAAATCTGCAAGACTTACGGCGGTGTCAGGACCTACCACGGCTGCACTATCACCAGCCTTTTTGCAAGTCACCTAATAATTCAACTATTATTAGGAATCGCTTCAACTATTAGATCTAACATCAGGTGGTGTTCGAGTCCTAGGTTTAAATAACAAAACGACTGCACCAAACGTAAAATGAAAAAAAGTAAAACGTCAGAAAAAATGAGGAACCGTAAAATTCGTGAATATGAAAATTCAGCAGTTCAATTTTATAGGCATTACAGAGCAAATATTCTGACGAAATTGAATAAAACATTTTACTGTCCTGTGATCCAAGTATCGGCTCACCTCGCCGTTTTTCCGTCGCTCTAGCAGCAGCTTGGAGGTGGCGGCCGTCTCCAGCTCCTCGACGGCGCGCGCCAGCAGGGTATTCTGCCCCACCAGGTCGCTCACCCACGACCGGAGTAGTTCCACTTGTTGCTGTCACACAAGTTAACACGTTGTGATAGCCAGCCGTAAGACGTCCACTACTGAACTTCCTCCCCAAGGATTGCCACAACGCCTGGTACCTTTGCAGTTAGCTAGCAAAGTCCAGCTGCCTCAAGAGATATAGGTACCTACTTCTCTTGCACCAGAACTAGTAAGAGAATTCTGCATGCCGTGGTAAAATTATTATCAATGTAATACCGATGCTAGCTGTTTAATTCAAGCACGAACGTATAGCATATGACACTGCGGGTGATGTGACAGATTTTTTAGTATTTCCGAAGATTACCCCATCCATTCAAACTTTACCTCTTTAAATTATTAGTATAGACTATAGACCTGTGGCCACACAGGAACGTGACAACACCAAGTTTTCTAGATACATGTTTTGCCTGCCGTGTTCATCATAATATTCAGTTGGCATTGACATTGCCAGTAGAATTATAACTACACCTTGTCAAACTTGGCCACTTTTTCAAGAAACTGACCTGCAACTTAGTAGATCCTGAAGCCCTATTAATTTGCTCCATCCTCTCCTCATACAGCCGCTGTATCTCCTTCAGGATCTCGAGGGTCGGGCCTCCCTTGCACACACACATGCCGGGGTCCCGCTCGGCCAATTCGCGCTCAACCACGTTGTGATCCATCGGAAATCAAAGCTTACTCCAAAGATACCTGTACATTGTAAAAAAACGTGCGAAAATAAGGCTGCGTCACTTTTGATGGCTTTTGACAGATGGAAGCCGTTTTTTTTCTGGTAGAGTTTATGGCTGAAGAAAGCGGGAAAAGAGGTTTTACGTCTAAGAAGGAGGTATAAAAACTTTTTGACCGTAGGGCGTATACATTCAGTCAAAAAAGTATCGGGAATGGATGATTTGTTTATGGTTCCAAATAAAAAATATTTGTTTTTTTGTAGTTGTTAGATTGGCACAACTGTTTTCCATTTTGGCGCGGAGTTTGAGTTGCATCTGTTATTTATATTAAATACAGTGCTGGTTTTAGTAATATCATATATAGTGTGTATTGCGAATTTCATAATGGACAAAAATATCGAACAAAGAGTTTGTCTTAAATTTTGCATCGCCAATGGAATTTCGTGTTCGGAGTCACTGAAAATGTTATCAAAAACTCGTGCTTATGAGTGGTTCAAAGCGTTCAAAAGCGGTCGAGATGTGATGGAAGATTTGCCTCGCTCTGGTAGGCCGTCAACGTCTGCAACTGAAGTTAACATTGCAAAAGTGAAGAAAATAGTGACTGAAAATCCCCATTCAACTCTGAGAGAGATAGCCGCCGAACTTTCTGTATCTCACGAGTCGATCCGTACTATTTTAACTAATCATTTGGGTATGAAACATGTTGCTGCTCGGCTAGTCCCAAAAGATCTGAATTTTCTCCAAAAACTCAATCGCATGAAAGTCGCTGAGGACATGCTAGAACGAGTCAGTTCGGACCCAACATTCATGAAACGCATTGTTACTGGTGACGAGACGTGGGTTTACGAGTTTGACATGCAAACTAGTCAACAAGCTTCGGAGTGGCGCCTTCCAACTGAACCGAAACCGAAAAAACCACGCCAAAGTCGATCAAAAGTCAAAGTCATGTTGACTGTTTTCTTTGACTATCGCGGTGTTGTGCACTCTAAATTCTTACCGGAAGGTCTAACGGTAAATAAAGAATATTATTTGACCGTTATGCGGCGTTAAAGAGAGCAAATTCGACGAAAAAGGCCAGATTTGTGGAAAGAAAATTCTTGGATTTTGCACCACGACAATGTGCCTTCGCACAAGGCTATCATTGTGAACGAATTTTTGACCAAACACTCAACAAATACCATCCAGCAACCACCATATTCACCAGATATGGCTCCTGCTGACTTTTTTCTTTTTCCTAAACTCAAATTACCACTTCGTGGCACCCGTTTTCAATCGATAGAAGACATAAAGGAGAATTCGCGGCGAGAACTGAACTCAATTCCGGAAGCAGCGTTTAAAAAATGTTTTGATGAATGGATTATTCGTTGGCGCAAGTGTATCGTTTCTAAAGGAGCATGCTTTGAAGGTGATAAAATAAATTTGGATGAATAACAGACATTTTGTGTATTATTGATCTTTTCCAGGTACTTTCTTGACAGAGTAGTACACATAGAACGCCCACGGTTAGAGAGCCCACGACACTGTGTGGCTGACACTGGCAGAGCCACCATCAGGGATTTTAATTTTGATAACACAAAAATTTTGTCGCTAATTAGTCGAAATTAGTCGCCAAATATCAGATTTGGTCGGTCACTGGTTCAAAAGATATAAGGGTTTATAGGTGGCCCTTCTGGAGAGAGCCTACCCCAGCAGAGCAACATTAATATCTCAAAAACTAGGGCACCTAGCGAAGATCTGTTTCCTCCCATATTTACTCGCTAATTAGTCGAAATTACTCGCCAAGTTATAGATTCAGTCGGTGTGTCATTAAAAAGATATTAAAGAATTCAATTTCCCCATACAGTGGTACAACCAAGTAGAAAATACTTAAAGTAGTTTTTAGACAGATGTATCTACGACGTCTGGAGGAATTCTATAACTTCAACCCACCAAAGGAAAGCAGTATTCATTACCTTAAAACAAGATCTACAATAAATATATGTAATTATTTAGGTATCAAACAAAATGTGTGCATTTAGTCGCTGGCAGATAGATCGCTGCGCTCCGTTACATTTACACGGTAAGTAAGAAAGAGATAGATGCGCGTGTACAGACGAGC
This sequence comes from Xestia sexstrigata, assembly GCA_941918905.2. Taxonomy (NCBI): domain Eukaryota; kingdom Metazoa; phylum Arthropoda; class Insecta; order Lepidoptera; family Noctuidae; genus Xestia; species Xestia sexstrigata. Next base: position 1,266,786 of record OW799204.2, read on the forward strand.
TACTTAGAACGAGTTGCCCGTGACGTACCTAAGTTAAAGTCGGCCAGTTTAAAGTGGAACTTAAAGAATAGTTAGGAACTCGAATGTTGTTATCTTTAGGTATTCCGCAAATACAAAAACGGGGAACAGAGCGAGCAGCAAGCAATGGGTTGATACTTACCTACATACTTACAATACGTTTTCAACGTTTAACTATTGCATTTTACTAAAGATACGATAATTTTAACGTATTTATTATTCTAACGTAAATTAGAGCTCAACATTGTAAATTAGTAAAACAGTTGCATGCGACTGTACATCTTGACACTAAATAGACCAAGAGCAAGGTTTAATGGTTTTAAAGAAGTTTAAGCCACTCTAACTTAATAATTAAAAACATTAAACATATATTTAATAGAGAATTTATCTCTCTCGGTCATTTCTAAGGACTTTAGACCGATAAAACTAGAAGTATATTACACATATTAATAGAAATATTTTTTTTTGGCAATTTTTCGTGAACTCTTCGATCTAGCTCTTGGACTATACCTTAATAATTGAACTCATTATATCTTCTGAACTAGGACCCGATTAGATCTGTAACTTGGCGACTAATTTCGACTAATTAGCGAGTAAATATGGGAGAAAACAGATCTTCGCTAGGTGCCCTAGTTTTTGAGATATAAATGTGGCCCTGCTGGGGTAAGCTCTCTCCAGCAGGGCCACCTATAAACCCTTATATCTTTTGAACCAGTGACCGACCAATTCTGATATTTGGCGACTAATTTCGACTAATTAGCGAGTAAATATGGGAGGAAACAGATCTTCGCTAGGTGCCCTAGTTTTTGAGATATTAATGTGGCTCTGCTGGGGTAAGCTCTCTCCAGAAGGGCCACCTATAAACCCTTATATCTTTTGAACCAGTGACCGACCAAATCTGATATTTGGCGACTAATTTCGACTAATTAGCGATTAAATTTTTGTGTTATCAAAATTAAAATCCCTGATGGTGGCTCTGCCAGTGTCAGCCACACCACGACACTAAACCTAGTTCGATTTATATGACTCTCAGATGATATAATAATATAAATATATAATTAGCCACATTATTGCCTGCAATGCAAAAAACATGCAGGAGCAATTAAAAAAAAAAAAACGACTTTAGTATGACCTAAAAATCGTTTTTTTTTTTTAAATAGCGCCGCCATCGCTATTTCGTGTTCCTCCATTAATAACGTGGCTAATTATACCGGGTGTAAAAGACCTCATCACAAAGCCGTCAACCATGCATTCTGTACATCAAACTAAGTAACTTTACGCAGAAATTATTGCTGGGAAACGACTTTTTTTTTTGGGGTGAAAAATCATGTTTTGTGGTAGAACTCAATGTAACGCACTCAAAACATTGTCTTGATGGATGGATTAAATAGTACGGAGGTCGTGGAGGTGTTTAAAGTATATATCTTAAATTAAAACTTGTATTTAAAAAAAAACTTGTCAAAAAGTTGTAACTTTGACCCCCAATATCTTCGTAACTAGAAGGTTCCCAGGTATGGTGTAGAACAAAAAAATGATCACAATGACGAGGAGACCAAGTGCCTTTCGGCTTCGTTAAGAGGTGTTTTACACCCTTTATAATATCATCTGGGAGTCTTGTCGAAATAGGTTTAGTGTCGTGGGCTCTAACTATAAGCGCCGACAATTTCTGACAGCCAGCGTTCTACGTGTATACGCACAAATGAGGTGTTTTCAGGGCCAGATTCCACTGAAAAAAGATAAACGGCACTGTGCAAGACTGAGTGTAAAAACTTTTTTTTGCTATATAGAGCTGGCATTCATTCATTAAAAATAAAATACTGGCTAGCAAAAGTCCGTGGGTGCTTTATTTGTTCTTTTCTTGCTTGCTTGTCAGTAACAGTAATCTGAATAATAATAACTCAAATCAGAAACCGTGCGAAGACATGAAAAAAAAAAAAAAAAAAACTCAAATCAGAGAAATCAAAGAAAGACAGACAAACACAAATTCAAATTTTTTAACTATTATATTTTTTTTAATTCCTTTTTGTTTTATAAACAATATATTTTGAACGGAATAAAATGGAATGGAAATAAAATGGAATCAAATAATATTATTTTTATAATTTAACAGTTCGTGAGCGTTCGTCTTTCTTCGTTCTATTTTCTTTTTTGTTGTACCTATATAATATCAAGGAGAATATACTTAATACTCCACTTGCGTTTTATTCGGATTACTGACAAGCAAGCAAGAAATAGCAATTATAGCGCCCACACACATACTAGCCACCATTTTATTTTTAAGGCATTGAACGCCAGCTCCATATAATTAGCCAAAAAAATATTTTACACAGTCTTGCACAGCGCCACGCCATCTACCGTTTTTCCGTGGAAGTTGGCCCTGAAAACACCTCATTCAATTATCAAGTGCTAGATTCAGATTCTCACAGTGAAATTGCGAACTGAAGTAAGAAATCACTAGTTGCCACAGTTTTATACAGTAGATAGCAATTCTACGTTACTACTGCTGTAACACAGGCCTCGTCTCCGAAAATGAGTGGGCCCCACTAAGAGTGCTCTGTGCGGGTTGAGGGATGTCATATATCTTCAAATTCTGGTCAGGATATGCCGCTTTACCACACAACGTTTTATTAACCGATTCGAAAAATGGTCTTTAACCATTTGCGAATTTCCCCTCAAATCTATAATCCGTGTTAAAAATGAAACCAGAAAATACTATACAAGTGTGTATATTTGGATTACATTAATTTGGCTAATTCTTTGTACCTAGTGTATGTATATTCACAGTAAGCTTCTATTTCTAGTGTTTCACTCAACGCTTACATACAGTTTGTTAAGCGACTCAACATTCGATTAAAGTAACAAAATGCTCTTAAGATCCTGGGACAGAGGTTTATAACGAACACTTCTCGTTATTACTATTAATTAATATACATGGTTAAAAATACATAGTTTTATGTACAACCAAGGTCTGAAAAAGTTAATCAATGTTCAAATACATGCCTCACTCAAGTTACGGACGCTAACGACCAACTGTGTTGTCATTAAAAACGTTAGCAACAAGTGGTTGGAACAATAATACGGTGCGGAAATCAACCTACGATGCATACAATTTTCATTCCTTGACTGTACGGTACTGTGCATACATCGATGAACATCAAACTACGCAAAACTATTATAACTTACACAATAGTTGCCAGTAGTGTTTATAAGAATCTTAATTTAATTATGGCGCTTCAAGGACATTGGACCGTTGGTATAAATTGATACCAAAAATTAAAACCCAAGATGGCGGATATTTTTCCAATATTATCCACGCGCCAAAACTTCCTTTTAGAACAGCTATATAATTATGTAGTTCACTTACATTTAAACAATAATGTCCTCCCTGGTCCAGTCACCAAGCGACGTGTGTGTGTGTTCACCGATGTATGCACCCTCCCCTCCCTAACATAGAATTCATATGACCAGACAAAACCATGTTTGGAGATTTAACAACCATTTGTTTTTACAAAATGCTAAGTGACTTTCAAAAATAAAATTATACTTAGTAATATAAATATGTACAAAATTTTCTACTTACGTACTACATAGCTTCGTTAACAAACACTTTACAAATTTTTACTCTTTCAAAACAAATGAGAACTTTCAGAGTGCCGATGCCGTCTACCATATTCAAAGTATATTTAAAATGCTTAAAAACATCAAACAGTCTTTGTATTGTATGCCACCGAAGTCGATACTTTAAATGGATTTAAATAGCCAGAATAGCCTACTATTTAGACATTTCAATGTATCTATGTTTTAATTAGATACAATAGGCACTGTTTTGTAGCACTATTTCACCAAGTTTAACATACATGTCATTTAGATGACAAACCAAAAATCAACAATCTCTTTTTCGAAAAAATGCAATGATTATTACATTTGTAACATTTTATCAAACATCATATACTATGCATAAGGCCGAAACAACCCATAGCTCAAAGATCAACACAACATTTAAAAAATAACTGTACAAAAACGATTAAATATTAACTATTAATATTCGTCTAAAAATCAGCACTGTGTGCTTTAATCTCAATCTCACATGATATGCCTATCATCTACTGTCATCACCATTCATCATCATCATCATACATCATCAATTCATCATCGTTCACCTAGCCCATCACCAACTATGTTGGTCGGCTCCCAGTCTAACCAGATGCAGCTGAATATCAGTAAATTATAAGAAGTGTCTGCCACCTATGTTAACAAACCGATTACCTACTAAAAGTAAATAAATTAAATGTTGTGACAGTACCAAGCACGTTAATATGGCACATTGAGCGTCGTTTCTGTCACTTGTTCTAATCGTTACATGTCACATCACGCCAGGGCACAACGCAACGTGAATTCGCCGCTAGAGGCGTAGGCGCCTTTTTTATCACGTATTTTCACAAATATTCACGATTGTGGTCAAGATTGAACCATTCCTGATTATTTATGACTTGAAGATTTTAAATAGCAAGCAAGGATCTAATTTCTTAGTACTTGAAGGATGAATGATAATGATATAAATGTTTTATGCTTGCTAATTTCAAGGACAATATTGTAAATATGTATCTGGAGTTTCACTATGTTGTTATACGCAATAAAATATTTTTTTTATAAAGTAATTGGTACTTTAAAGTATAAAATAAACATTGACAGGACCTTACTCGCCAGTAGCGCCATCTATTGAGCTCAAAAACGATAGCCCTCATTGAAACTTCACTAATGTTGAACCTATCTCTAACTGTCACATTGGTCTTGGTGAAACTGACCTTTTCATTTTATGACGCAAGTGACCTTCAACCTGAGGGTGATAAAACAATTACGAGGTCTATTATAAAATAGATTGCTCACTCATTGAATACGTGTATAAATGTCTAGTTATAATTTAAAAAGACTATTATTAGGTTAGACCAGATTTCAGACTTTCAGCCTCAGACTGCCATGACTTGACTATACTCAATGTTACATCACATTCCCTTATCAACCATCACACAGTTACTTAAAACAAAAGCCTGAGTTTAAATTAATGACATACACACATCAAAAAAAGTTTGCGATCACTTTGAAAAATCGAAATCTTTTTTGTTACGGTAGAATAAATTATGGTTTCTTCTTATTTTTCGATTCTTTATTTAAAAATATAGATTTAGAATATAAAACAATAAACCAAAACAAAGACAACACAACAAAGAATTTTGATGTGCGTACGTTAAACAAGCTAACATACAGAATTGTGCGTTAGCACAACTTATTCGCACACGGTCAAAAATGTCAAATGCAAAAGATATAACTACCATACAAGTTGTATATTTACTCACGAAGTAAATCTTTCAGATTGACAGTATATTTAACAAAAGTTAGTTAACAGATAGAATTCGATTTGGAATAGAACTACACTTAATGAAGAAGTCAACAAGTAAAAGAGATACAGAATTAGTGTATTACTACACTTATTGACTATTATGTTGAATGTTTATTACTACTTTTGAACTTGACTACATATCACACATCATTTCCCTATTTTCTGTTGCTTAACAGGACTATTATTTATATTTTTACAGTATTTTACAATTTGTATAATACGATTCATCTTATAACAAGACGTGACGTGAACTTAAAACTAAGAAGGAACTACATCAAATAAACGAAGTTTCTGTACGTTTTTAACATAAAATAACCTACAAAACCTCATTTTAACACTTAAGATTAAGCTGCTCTGATGTGTTACTAATTTTGTACACTTCTTATAAGTTTGTGGTAAGTATTATACTATCAAAATATTTTTTCAATACCGATTGTCGATTCTTGATACCCGTCTCCCACAATTCTATCAACGGGTTTACTCTAACTAAATATTAACAATTACGTGCCTCTACATTTTACCTTTCTAATTCAATATTTTGTCAACCATGTATAACCATAGTGTGTCTAAATAAATAGTGTTTCTGTAATATTGGCAGTAGTGCTAGAACAGTACCTAATAACTACGTAATGTAAGCTCACTCATCTTATCATGCTGTCCAGATCTTGATTACTCTGCGCAATGGTGATCTGGAAAAAATCAATAATCTTTTTGTCATAAAACGAAACAGCATTAGAATACTATCAAAATATGTATAAAATAAATATCGCTGGACATTACACACAGCGCCATCTAGGTGCCACACTAAGCAACGAGGCTTGTGTCGTGGACACCAGATAGTTGATATACTATATAGATACTTTTTGTTTGTAAATACATACTTATTATACGTATAAACATCCATGACGTATCATCGTATAAAAATAAAACGTTTTTTTCTGCCATCTTCGAACGATTAAAAAGAAAGATGTGTAGATATACGATTGGCGCCCCCTTGCATCCTGAAAACAATCCAAGCAAGCAAGCAGGCCTACATTATCTGATGTAGACGTTGCACTAGTTGCCTTGCCGTCATGTGTTGTCACAAGTAAAGAGTGTCTACCAACCGCAAGTAGATGGTGCCAAGTTGCCATTGACATCGCCCTTATGTCGTAGCAGTAAGAGCAGTTTTATAATTTTGACGACCCGAATGACGTAGCGGTAGTGAGGCTGCTTTACGTTCTAAGGGTCTCGGGTTCGAATCCCGGTGGGAGCAAATGTTTGTGTGATGAGCATGGACATTTGTTTCCGAGTCATGGATGTTTATATGTATAATAAGTATGTATTTACAAACAAAAAAGTATCTATGTAGTATATCAACTATCTGGTGTCCACGACACAAGCCTCGTTGCTTAGTGTGGCACTAGATGGCGCTGTGTGTTAATGTCCAGCGATATTTATTTATTTAATAGTTCAAGTGTCACCCGAACAAAATAGATCAGTTAACAAGAACATACCTTATCACCAGCTTCAACAAATCCAAGCCATCCGCAGATGTTGAGTGTTCAGTACATCTGCTTGAGCTGCTCGTACGAGAGGAAGAAGATGACGTTCCAGGGGCCCATGCGCAGCCAGGTCGGGATGAAGCCCTTGTACAGCGCCAGGAAACCCTCGCTGCGGACCGTCTGAGGATACAAGAAGGGGATTAGAGGTCTTATAAAAATAATATGAAGAGAGGCCGATTTTCGGGGACTCATCGTGTTGGTATCGGCTTCCAGTCCAGCTGGTTGCAGCTGAATACCAGTATGAGAGACTGCCTGTCTGACGTCCACTACCCACTCACTCGGTAATACGATACCCTTTAGTAAGACTTTCGGGCTTCTGACTACCCGCATCAACGTCCAAAAATCTGAGTTTCTTTTGTTGTCTTTGAAACTGTTATAGCATAATACGCCCAAGGTCAAATAAAGGTCACTTATCTATGCCTTAATTTGAGTCGGAGTCAAATTAAGGCATAGAAATGTGACGTGTGTTTATTATCTTTGTTATACAGTATTATTTCAATTCGACCCGTCGACAAATGTTTATTAGTCAATTGGAATGAGTGCATTGAATACAAGATACATACCTGTAATAAACAGTCTATTGTTCCTTTGTATATCGTTTCGGTAGACTTTACCACCTCGCCCTTTAGTTTTCTTTGGTTCATTAGTCTTGTCTGTAACATATAATAAGAAGACTGAGTAATTCATCAGTGAACATTCCTCAAGCATTCTTCTATCTAGAGCCCTATTCTACTGGACTGTTGACTCCCAAAACGGATAGTGGAGAAGTGATACACGTATTTTGAGTTAAAACAATATTGAAGTATTTAGGCCGTCAGCAGCCACGTCCTTCGTTAGTAAGACCATTTAATAATGATAGCATAGCCTTATCTAACATTTATCTGAGTTCAGTCAACCCAAAACCAGATATAACTTAAAATCGAGAGGAAAGAGTTGGCTGCGGGAGGTTCAAAGGGATGTGAGAGTGGAAAGGTGTATTATTCTGTTGACGAATATTTAAATGACTAATTTTAATTCCTTTCCAAATCTAATCTGTTTATATGTTATGTGACATACAAAATGTTTTTGTTTAATCTTGATTATAATTGTTGTATTTTTTAATTAGTGACATTATTATTTTTATTTCATATTTTTTTACTTTATTTATTTTGACATTTTACCAAATTTTGACATGATTTATAATTATTGTTATTGTAAGTACTTGTAATTGCTAAAATGTATTTGTTTAAAAAAAAGACCATTGAATATTTTGTATGCCTTTTGGCGGTAGACAGCTCGGATCTAATTTATTTTATTATAACATCTTCTGTATACATACTGTGTTCACGAAATAAATTAAATTGAATTTAAAAAATTGGAGTGCATTAGAGGACTCCTCCACTCAGCATTGAGTTCAATAAATTGTAGAAGAAGTCTTACCCTAATAACATCAAGCGGCGTACTCGCCACAGCACTGCCTAAGCTAGCCAGCAAGCTTGACGCGAAGTGGTTCAGTGGCGAGTCTCCAAGAGGCGGCGTGAGGCGCTTCTTGCAGGCGTCATACACTGGCAACTCGACGGCCGCGATGACGGCCGCCCGCTGCGACGTGGGGCCCACGCCCCGCCACAGACCTCGGATACCTTCCAAATGGTAGATCTCGATGAAGCATCTCACTAGATTACGTTTTTCGTCGCCTACCTGGAAAGTCACGATACAATTATAAGTTTAATGTGTTCGTATAAACAAAGTTATAAATAAGGTCAATGAAATGTTATATCAACCGGTAATTCTTCCCAAAACAAACATTATTGAAACTGAAATATTTATTTTAGAGTAAGCACACATTCTTTGATACAAGTCCATATTATGTTAGTAGGTAGATACTTATGGCTATGTTAGTAAAATTACGATATACAAGATACGATAGTATTATTTTTGTTTATGTTAGTACAGAACTGTGGCAAATATTTTCTGAAATAAAATAAGATGGAAAATTAATGTTTTATTATGCTTTTCTATTATTAAGTGTTCTTTGTGGAAAGAAGATTATTAAGGCGGTTCCCCGAGCAAAACTAGCAACTCTATTTGTGGTGGTTCAAACTTAGTTTGAAATTCTGTTAAAATAAAGTTCTAATCAGCTTGCACTACAAAGTGATTGTTACGTCAGTCACTGCAGGCCGAATAGTGCGGAAATGTGTGGTTTTTATTCTTTATAAAATCAATTTTACGTCTTTACAAAAAAATAAAACGACAATTATGTTCAGTATTAAATTGTCTATCCATTAGTATAAGTAGCAAATCAAAATAATGGTTACTTTACGAGGAGTAGCATTTTATAAATCATTATTTCACATTTCTGTGGTTTCGTTGTGAGGGGATTTATTAAACATTAAGCTACTTAAAAAAAAAAAGAAACGACAATTTTGGAGTCAAGAATATGTAGTAATTTAATGTATTTTTTATTAGTTGGTATTTCTTTTGGATAAAGAGGAGTAGGCTCCAAAAAACTGCTCGTTCAAGGTCTTTTGATCGGGGAGGCGCCTTAACGTAAGATATGATAGTTTCTGGTGAGAATACCTGTATGAATAGAAAATAACCTCAAAAATCGAAGACAATTGACATAAATTTACCAACCCTCACCGGAATCGCGTGGTGGATTACAGCCCATTCCGTCTCCTGGAGAGGTCTGTGTCCCAGCCCAGTAGTGAGGACATTATAGACTGAAGTTTTATATAGTATAATTATGTTCAATATAGGTATCACTTTCCAAAAAAGGAGGAATGTAACAATGTTGTCAGTTTTGATATATAAACATTGGGCTACATTTACTTTCAGGAATCCCTTTCATAAAATACACTTCTTGAATGAACGACATACCGTGCGAACTAACCTGCATGCGCACTTTGAGCACATCAGTGGGGTTGGCGATGGCACTCGACAGACCGCCCGCGAAGGCCGCGCAGAATGTGTTCGTGGGCACGTGTTCTATGGAGCCCCCGTCCACCCGGTGCTGCGCTATCCACTTCTTGAGGGAGTAGTAGGTGCCGAACTTTATCGTGCCGTATGTCGCCTGTCGGAGGACCGCTGGCCAGATGCTGGGGACAAGATTATGAGGAATGTTGGGGTCAAATCAATATGAGTATCTGCTGCTCCCCCAAATGGATGTGTGGCCTGAATTGTGTGAGGTCTAATATCAGTTGTAGGAGGAATTTGGATTTGGATTTTCCAACTATCACAATAATATTAAACCTTTGTAAGTAATACAAGCCAAGCTGTCAATCACACGATGCAGCGATGAAAGTAAGTATGTAAAGTATATTGTCTTGTCTGTTTACATATTTCCTCTACATGGCATTGTTTGCTTTCCTCAATACGTCATAAGTTGTTGCTAACCACAGAGGCAGAGCGGGTCAGTCAAACAAGTGACGCATGACTTGACATAGGTACCTACGTGCCGGCAACCACGTTGGGTTGGGTTATTAACTTATTAATGTTATTATGTCTCCTAACAATATTCATAAAGCATGAAAAAATCTGAAAGCGACATGGGGCCTCGAAGGAGATAGTGGGACGCCCTAGATGTCTTCCTAGAGAATTGAAAAGAATCATGACCGATAGAAAGTATGGAGAGAGGCCTTTGTCCAGCAGTGGGTTAGTACCTACGTGCTAGTAATAATACGAAAATTATTGGAAAACCGGACTATATATCCGTTTTCTTTTTAATTACCGATAAAGTCGCCGCAATAAACGATCTCTTTTTGTCCCTTGAAAAGTTCACAGGCAAGTTACAACGATAAAACATTGGCAATGATTTATTAACATAAATATTTACATAAAAGTAATAGCAAGCTTGGTAGCGATAAAAACACAATTTCGGTGAACCGCTTACCGTTTGAACGTTCGCCAATTTTAAAATCTAGTACAACCTACGTTATTTTGTGAAATCCGCGTCTTCTAGATAACACTTATTTTATTTACTAGCTTCTGACAGCGGCTTCGCCCGCGTGAAGTTTGATGATTGTCCCATGGGATCTTACTACCGGGATAAAAAGTATGTTTTAATCCAGGTACCTACTAACTAACTAACTATCTGTCTGCAAAATTTCATCCAAATCCGTTCAATAGTTTTTGCGTGAAAGAGTAACAAACATCCATCCATACATCCACACATCCATACATTCGTACTTACAAACTTTCGCATTTATAATAAGTATTATTATTATATTATATTATTGTATAGACCATTATCATAAAGTTTAGTAAAGTTTCAGTCAATGGTACTGCACTGCAAGTACGTAGCAATCGATAACGATCGAATCGATACGATTCGATAAATCCGACATTTCGATTGGTTAAAAACTCATTTTATCGAGAATAACTGTCAGATTTATCGAATCGTATCGAATCGAGTGCTACGTACTTGCACTGCTGAACAGAGAAAGAATAGATAGATTTTAACATTTTTGAACATTTGTTATAACTATCTTATATACAGTATATCTATATATACATATAAGATAGTTTAAAAATGTTCGATGTGATTCTTTAAATTTACATAACTTTTTTATTTATGAACCGATTGACATGAAACAAACACTAAATGTTAAGTGAAGCTTATCATAATATATTAGTGAAAACTATATCTAAATCGGATAAGCCGTTTCTGAGATCAGCGTGCACAATCGCACAGACAAACATTTAAACTGTTTTGGGTGCTATTTGCGTTGATAAAGGTCCCAATAATATTTTTTCTCATATATCTTCCATGTACAAACAGCGATCCGTTACATTTTTATTATATGTATGTATACATACCTACATATACCTAAGCACCCTATTTTTCAAGTAAATAACCTTAATTAATGGTGGGTAGATATAGATATGTGGGCTGCTTGCTAAAAGTATCATAGTAGCCCGAAAGCGTTTTTAAACGGCATATAAATTCTACGTGATACTAGTTAAACTGGTTCTGATAGTTTATTGATAATGAGATAAGAATATTATCTCCTCTCTGTAATCTGATTAAGAAGCACTTCGTTTTGGTACCATGGCAACAGTCTGCTAAATAATTATAGGACCTCCTAGCCGTAATATGTATTTAAATTAGCTTATATGCTGGTGTTTTAGAAGTTATTTCAAGGCTAAACAATAATTCATTTGTGCATTTTCTTCTATAACGACAGTACGCAAAGTGCGCATCGTATTTTGGCAAGCTCAAAATAAATCCCAACTCTCATCGAGATTGGAGACAGTGTGTCGGGGTGTGGGTAGTCAAGAAGTGCGAAGCTCACAGCTTGTGAGAGGGGGATTCCGGGATGCCGCGATTTGCAGCGCTCCTTTTGCCACCTATTTTTAGCATGTCACGCGGGATTCAAGTGAGAGGTTAGAACACAGTGGACTGTCTTTGTTAACCCTGAATCCCAAATATCTGACTCATCGCATTATCCTCTCAGCTATGGCTTAACACCTGGTAGGTGCCTGGTACCTACTTTTGTATTTTTAGACACCTTGGCCTTCGCGAATCGCGATGTCGCGGTCGCGAGCATAGTCGTAGTTACCTAATGACTTCGATTTCAAAGGTTCGCAAATACAATGAAGGTCATGGATAACTAAGTACAAACACGATAACGTAAGATTTGCATATCAACAAAAAATTTCCATCATGCGATTGAAATAAAATCCAAGTACTTATATCTAAGTACCTATTTATTGATTGCCTTTAAAATGTATCTAAACTACGTTCGCAAATTTTACGTTCCCAAAAATGTAAACAATATGGATTGGAAATCAGAATTTGAATAGACCTAACTAACTTACCGGCCTACAACTTGGAAAATGTTGATTTACAGTGAGAACATAAAATTAGGAATTGTAATGGACCTATTTAATGACGTGAATATTTTTGACTATTGGCTATTTGGAGGACATTAAAAAAATGACATCTTGGCAAGAAATTAACATAAGAACTATCATAAATAATAATGCGCCTAACACTTACGTAAACAAATCTTAAGATATCTGTCTTGTACATAATATAACGCAAGAAACGGCACAAAAACAGTGCACGCATCAGCTTATCGCATGATTCAATAAATTACGTATTGTAGTGGTTTGCACACGAGTGCGCACGAGCTTGCAAACCACGCGATACCCACCAACAAACAATGGAGGCGAGTTATCAATGACCACTTATCGATGCAAGGGGGGTCACTGGTATGAACTGGTATTTTATCAGCGTAAGATCGCAATCAGCCTTTATTATTGTGTTCTACTGATATTATCGGGCTTTGAACATCACAAATGAGCCTTCAAAAGTACAAGACTGCTGCAAAAAACGTTTCGGACGAAACAGAGACGAACAGGGTCGGGGCAGTCTCAATAGAGTTAACAACAAAATCGCTTTTTTTTTTAATTGGCCCTGTTCGTCTCTGTTTCGACCAAAACGTTTTTTGCAGCAGTCTAAAGTCCTCGTTAATGATGATGCTTGGTAGAAACGCATCTTGGATGTACAGACTTGCGTTACTCGCAAACATCATCATTGCAACTGAATTTATTCGTTAGTAATTAGCAATCGAAAGTTAGCGAATTTGTCGCTATCTCTGTCGAGACTGCCGGCTTGGACGTCAGAGCTGGGGAGTTTGGTCTGCCACTTCTTTGGCCTAGCTAAAACCCTAGGAAATGGCGGAGGGCGCTTTTCGGGAGAGTCTTATAAATAAATTACTTTTGATGCTTCAAAATCTTACTTTACTATTATAAATGCGCAAGTTTAGATGGATGTTTGTTACTGAATCGCGCCAGAACAGCCGAACGGATCTGAATGAAATATGGCACAGAGATAGATTATAGTGTTACGAGCTGGGTATGGGATAAATTAATTACTACCGATGAAACAACAAATAACTTTATTTAATTACAAAACACTTAGTTTGTATCTCAATCACAAATACACTACGGTACTGATCACTATTCGCTTAGATATCGCTTCTAGTTCACTTTGATTCGCTTCGTTGTGTAGTCAAAATCAGACTGCCCGCTCCCGCAAACACGTCGACTATTTATATGGCGACAGAACGTTCGAGAAAGTTCCACGACTTCCTCGAACTTTCTTTAGACTAGGTACCTACCTACTACTACCTACCTACTTGTAGGTACCTACTACCGTAATTGTAGGCACGGGTACGACCAGGGGGGAGACAGTTAGAACATGCACAACTTCAGTGAAGAAAGAGTCGCCATCTACTTTACTTAACCAATAAACTATGTATTTCACAATTTACGATAGATGTCTCTGTTCAATTATGAAAATCAAATAATTAAGAATTTAATTTAAAGTAGTTTTTTAAAGAATAATTGTTACATTGTTCATCAAAATTATCACGTTTTTATATTTCATGGCTGTTTCGTATTATCAATTATACCACAACCTTGTCTCGGAAATCCTTTTTGTGTAACATAAACTGGCAACATCATATTATGGCCGTCGCAACTTGCGCTTGCGCTTGAATGTGTTTCGTTAATTCATCATATGTTTAATTATTTACAAATCCTCTGTGTAACTGTCAATTCTATTCAAATATGAATGTAGCCGGCGAAATTCTTTCTTGTTTTTTGCAAATAGAAGCTGTGATGATTACATCGGATAGTTGATCAAAATGCAATTCGCGAATAAAATGATGGCTCGTATTGTAATGTATCATCATTATGTTATGTATTCGCAAATTTCATTATGATCAACATACGACATAAACAAAACAGCTGCTATTTGCAAAAAAAAACAAAAAAATTTGAATTTGAATTTTTGACCTTTATGTAAACAAATATTGACCTATACGTAAGAAGTTATACATACATTCATAACTACCTATAGCTACCTATAGAGCCTTAGTTCTCGTTAAGAAATCCAGATGGCGCTTCAAATCGGATGCTTCAAAATGGCACAAGAGGGCTCTCTTCTCCCTTATTATTATTATACTCTTTGGGTACGACGTAACAAGTTTGGAATAGCACATACTTAGGCCACTTTTTTCTCCCACTTATCAAAATTTCCACGCGAACAAAGCCGCGGGGAACAGCTAGTGAAGTAGGTACCTATATAAATTGAAGGTTACTCACTGTTTATGTGAATCAAATCTTAGGGAAAATTAAGGTTACTCTGCTATACATAAATATACCTACATAGATAGCCCGTTGCAGGTAAAACTCATTGTTTAGATATAATTTATTTTGGTGGTGACAGCTGTTATCAGTGCCATCAACTATATACAGCAATAATAAGGCAACAAACATATGCTACGTAGATTAAAGTCATAAAGAGCTATGATTGTTTACTATAATCATCATAATGCAAAACAGATGTATCATGCAGAAAGAAAATTAGATACTACAGTATTTTGTTGCCATAGATTTCATGTTTTATATGTTCATAGAGAAGACGTCATGTCTATGGGGCACCCTTGCAACCATATAAAGGGCGAAAGGGGAATTCTTTAGTTGCTTTGATAAATTACAATAACAGTCAGAACTACACATATATCATGACCTAATACATTAAGCAATCTTCGCGTGAATACGGCAACACAAACACGCCAAAGCGTCGCGACGATCCCTAAACATAGGACAGTCTGAGGCATTGTAGAAAAATCCTAAATTAAATAATTGGAAGAGGTAGATGCTCACCCGCAGTACAGAGCCTTGACTCCCTCTTGCTGCGAGGTCTTGACAAAGCAGTCCACCATGCCCGTGTACCGGAGCTCCACATGGCGAGGGTCTATCTTCTGACCCTGGATCTGCAGACGGGTCTTAGTTGTGTCTATTGGGAATGTACCTAAAACAAACAGTTTTACTTTTAAAATCAAAACCATAATGCTTGGTGATTAAACTGCGAAGTTTGTGGAGTAATAGAAGATATTTATCACGTGTTGATGGAATGTGACCGGAACACACACGTAAGACAAGATTTGCCTGGTATGGCATTTAAAGTGGGAGCATGTAACAGCATTCTAGTGTCCCCTTTGTCGGAGGAGGCTAGGATGTTGTGTTGTTAGTTAAGTATGAAAACGAATAGGTCATGTTTATAATAAGAACTGTGCATTACCCATTGTTTAGTGTTAAGTTGTTTAATGTAGTTGTTATGGGGGTGAAAATAAATAATTAAAAAATAATGCTTGGTGATGAGGACTGTTAGCCAGTCAACAAGACAGCCGGCTGACTTGTCACTTGCAGTCATCATCATCACCCACTGCTGAGTATAAGCTTCTTGCCTGTGCCATTCTTATCCAGATTTATTTAACCTGTCATGGCAAAAAGCTATTTTAAAAGATTACCTAAAGTAGATTTTAATTATAGGTTTATAATGGTAAACAATTACAGAGTATCTCTATCAAATTGAAAGTTAATTTGTAGTCACTCTGTTATCTTCACTGATAGTCATTCAATTGTTGAGTAGTTGAGTAAGTTCAGTTTTTTTATTTAAAGTTATTAGTTATTTTTTATTTTTTTATGCAGTCGGGTTTTTAATTATTTTAATTATTTATTTTACTTTTATACTATTTGTCATTTCGAATTACTTTCAAACATATAAGTTGCATATATTTTTGTAATCACCTTTCATTTTGATACCCCACTCAATGGTATTAGAAGAAAAAAAATTTCGAACCCCACAATATGGCACCGCAAATCCACGATGTTTATTTGTTTATTGTAGCCAGTGACACTCGCGCCATCAAGACGAATCTAGCAACATAAAATCTATCCAAATCCCTCCATCCGTTGAGGAGTTGCGACAGAACAAAGAAACGGACATACACATATACATACATACAGGGCAAACACATAACCCTCTTATTGGGCTTCGCCGCAATCGGGTAAAAAGAGGTTTTAATCTTAAGTAGCAGACAACGAAGACGACAAGAAACGGGGCAGTAAGGGGAACTACCTTAACCGTTGCAGCTACATGAAAACGGTTACTATCCATAATTTTTCATGAAATTTAAATCCCCATTCAGTTTTTTGAAAAATGTACAGTTAGCAAGAATATGACCATTTTACACAAAACATTTTTTTATGCCAATCGATGCTGTTTCTAATACTGATCAAAAAGTTCGATCAAACCTGGGTCTGATCGAACTTGGTTGGAGTACTAAAAAAGTCAGAAATTGCAAAAAAAAAAAAAAAAAAAGAAAACAATAAAACTAACCAGTCTCACTGGTGTAGCAATTTGGTGTGACTATGAACCAGTTGGAAAAAAAAGCAACCCAATCAAAGACACAAATTGGGTCAATGGTGTGATGGTGTGACTACGGATCAGGTTAAATTATCCATAGTCACACCAGTGTGACTAAGGATCGGCCGTAGTCACACCAGTGTGACTATAGATAAATAAAATAAACTGTAGTCAATCTGTAGTTAATCAAGTTAATTAATTAAAACATTAAATACAGTACCTACATAAAACTTTCACAATATCTAACAAAATTATGAATTTCTAAGGGGTTTTGAATACAAGATATAACGCAAAAATAAGCTTAGCATAGCTGATTGAGGAATTATTTAGGTAATTGCGTTTTTTTTAGTATGATTGATTAGTTTGGCGCGAAATTTCAGTGAGATTTTCGGCTTTCTCCTAAAATCATTATTCAGATCTATGTAATCCTTTTGCTGTTATTCAGCAATTCATAAAATTAGAATTGTTAGGTCATAAACTGATACTGGAAGAGTACTTCCAGTATCAAATTATGACAAACCTTAGAGCAGTAAATGGTTCTAAACCAATTCATAATACAGTTTTAAAATAATTTAAAGCAGAAGACCAAAGTATTTAAAATTCACGATACATGGGTTAAGATATTGTATTCCAGGTGATATAACATTTTTAAGGTTATGTTCAACTGGAAGATCGATGTATTCCTTACCAAATTCGGCGACGATCGACGCAAGGCCGCCGTAGATAAAAGGTCTCCAATCCCTATCTCCCATCACACATGAAGGTGTTCAAGAATAACTAATGTTTACTTCTGTAACCGGTGATCAGTATACTTCGACACTATTTCACCGAAATGTAACCGTAGAAGGCGAAAATCACACATTAAGTACTTGAACACGGAACTAATAAATGCGTAGTTTTAATTACTTTTCCCGTAAAATTAAACAGAATATTATTATTTCGTCAGCACTTCACTGCACACGAAACGATTAGTTTTTCAGCTGACTGAAATTCGCACAAGTTGACATGACATTGACATTTGACAAGCGGAAAAAGCACTTTTGAATCTTTCCTCCCAGAGTACTTCATCTGCCACAGACTACTAATAATTTATGATTCAAAAACGCATTTCAGATTCCATTTGATTAAGATTCGAGATTGATCAACTGTATTTAGTGCTGCCTAAAACTAAATTATATGATTCTAACTCATTTAAACACGAATTTAGAAAACTTGAAAGGGAATTGCCCATTTTACATAAACTTTTCGAATTCACAGACAGCGTTTTTGAAAACAGGGCTAGTTCAGCTGGTTGTAAAATATCTTGTTTTATATGACGTTCGGTTTGACGGCGAAAACCGAATAGGTATAGTGTTATAGGTACGGTACCGACGAACTTATTTATTATTATTATAATGTGTTATGAATGAATTTAAAAAGAAAATGTGCCAACCAATTTTAGGAAATATCAAACCGAAACATTGAAACGATTGATCAATGCATCATGCGCACATCCCTCCGTGAAAATGTCAACAAGTGTCATCATCCATCACTGTCATGTCATCCAAGGAGCCCACCGAAAACTAGATCGAAATATCGAATAACAAGTGGTGGTATAGGTATTGCAACAAGTGGAATTTCATAGATTCATGATGTATCAATTCAATTGATACAGAAAACTCGACTCTAAGCAAACCCTGACAAGAGATATTCTTATTGCATAAAAACTGAATTTTGTTTTGCCGACGACGCCCAGGGTAACTATTATAAATTGTTATTTTCTCTACCCATAGTCTGATAAGTATGTAGTACAATGCACAGGACTTGCGGGCAGGAATTAATTGAACTTAATTAGTGTTTTTGGGCGTGTCCGACGACTGCTTTTTGTAAATAACATTTGAAATGTTCATATTTTCTCCTACATTATGTTGGACAGGAAGGAAAATAAGCATAAATTAATCGATTGTTGACGTAAACATGTATCCAACTTAATTTTCTCATCTTATTCTGTTATCTAAGATCCATGATATTTCGAAAACTCTCGTTTTTATTTTATAACAACAGGAATTAAAAATAAAGCATGTTTGTTGTTAGTTTATTAAATAAAGTATGTAGTAAGTTTGTTGCACCAAAATTCAAAATCAATCATATCACATGACTGTGTCTTTGTCAATGACTGTTTCATGAAAAAGTCATTCAATGGGATTAAAATTGATGATTTTAATGATTATAATTCTGTAACTGCATACATGTTAGGGTCGCGAATCATATTGTGGGTAACATACAGCCTGAAACTGACCTGCAAATTGCAAAAAACCTAAGCTACCCTAACACTTCCCCCTTAATGTATAGAGATATAGGAGGTAGCCTTTGTTCCAGTTTTGGGAAAGATATAGGTTGATTATGCTAGGAACATCACTCTCTCTCTTCAACACACTAATATTTCCCCAAGCTGTATACTACCATTGCAGGAAAATAAGTTGAAAAATTAAAACAAGTGTCATTTGGCCATTGGATGGTAAAATTATTGCTGTAGGTATGTTATTATTTCCTAACAAGGTTGATTAGTCATAGTAACTATGTAATAAATCTATAATTATTACCTTACACGGTATAAAAGCATGTGAATTTTACATTTTTGAATGACAAATTGTTCAAGTAACTTGTTCTTTATCTGCACTAATTTTATCAAAGCAAAATTTGTAAGTTTAGATGTAAGAGGTGATCTCTAAAACTAATCATCCAATTTGAAAAATTCATTTACACAGGGAAAGCTATACAATTAAGGAGTGCAATAGAATATGTTATGATGTGGAGGAAGTAGCAGACAGAAGCTAGTTACTTCACATGCTGCCAGGAACCAGTACAACTACCACATCAACATATTAACGTTTAATCTTACATTTTCAGGGTCCAGTTCACAATGAACTTCAACTCGGAGGCACCGCCGCCGCCCCCTCCTAGGGCACCAAGAGTACCTCCAACACCAACAACGATCGTGAGGTTTGACAAGGGATATGTGCAAACTGTGCCTGGGTTACTCAAGCTAGTACAAATTGTGAGATTCTTGTTTTATTCATTTGTTTTGAAATAAAATAGACCATAGTGGTTTGAGCTACATTCCAATTTGGAGGCAAAACAAACTGGGATTTATTCATAAACACTAAAAGTTAATTATGATTAATTTGACAATACTTTTTCGAAGTTGACATGTGAAATAATCTCAACTTTAATAGGCATTATGAATAAACTCCACTGATGGTAGCATCATGTCGGTATTATAGGAGATGCGGTTTCCTTGTTATTTTGGATTTATATCTTGGTTGGTTCTGTTTAGCAAACCCCTGTTTGATAAAGTAAGAGCAACTTTCATTTCTTTTTAACCTTGAGTTAGAATAATGCTACCTATTATCTTTCTCACAAGATTAAAGATAAGCTATTAGACAGCATACAAGCAAAATTCAAAATATCTTTCTCTTTTTTCAGGTTTGCAACATTGTTGGGTTTATATGCATAAAGTTATCCTGGACTTGGTTTTCTTCTATTTTCTACAACATACTCTACTGGTTTGCAATCATCGTCTCCGGATTACTACTGTTCCTGTACACATTCCACTTTGTAGAGAAGTTTGACAAATTGCCATGGCTAAAGTGGGAGTTTGCATACTGTTGCCTAGTATGTCTGACTTATATTGGATTATCTATATTCGCCACAACTATTGGAGAAAGTGTGGGGTACGCAGTAGGGGTGAGTTTATAAAATATTTTTAAATTATATCTTTATTTTTATAATATTTTTTGTATTGAAAAACAGACACGCGTGATACTGTTATAGAGCTGTCATATATCTCCTGGTAGCCCTATATTCATCCATCAAAATCAAAATCAAAGCATTTATTTCAAGTAGGCCAGTTACAGGCACTTTTGAATTGTCGAAACAAAGATGAAAATTAAATGTAGCTACAGTCCCAGTCACAAGACATAAAAACTGTGAAAGTACTGTAGTTGCCCATTCCCTAACGTAGATCTCTATGGAGAAGAACGGGCAAGAAACTCCATGGACATTCTTTTAAATCAAAATATTGTTACAAAATCTTGGTTACATCATTCATGTTGAGATGATATATTATGTGAGAACAATGTAGCAAGATGTGGACGTTAAAAGTGTCCATAGTAAAAACAAAAAATACAATTCAAAAATAAACATACAAATAAGCCATGGCAACTAAGAGTTGACCAGTCACAACTGACAGAGCCCGTTCACGAACATGACGCATGGATCAGCACCATTCAACTCAACCATTTTGAAGGGGACTGAATGATCCGACACACGCGCCACCATCAGCGAGACATTAGAGTGAGCGTGACATACTCTCAACCGCCAGGGCACATTCTAGTCAAGAAAAGACGTAGGATTTCAGTGAATGATAGCTTTCTAGTACATAGTACTCACACAATATGGGCTGTGCGATTATATAATACTAGAGATTGATTCTATACAATGCAAAGACAGTTGTACAATCTTCAGCAGCTCCAACAATTCTATTTAATACTATCAATTTATGCGCCCCTGTCCATGTGGAGCAGGACCAGCATAGAGCCACGCATTTTTATCTGCGATATAATCGCCCAACTTGTAATAAGCTTGCTTACATAGTGTGCGTTTGATGCATGTTTTAAATTTCGTCTCATTCAGTTCAAGAATACTTTGTGGAATTTTATTATAGCATCTCAAACAGCACCCCATGAAAGATGAGTCCACTTTAGCGAGTCTGAAGCCTGGCTGAACTAGTTGGTCCCTATTTCTAGTACTGTAATTATGTCTATCACCTCTTTTACCAAAAAGATGCAGATTTTTTCTGACGTACATTATGTTTTCGTAGATGTACTGACAATGTACCATCATGATGCCAATATCCTTAAACAGTTCCCTTAGAGAATCGCGCCTACGAAGATTATATATGGCTCTGATGGTTCTTTTTTGCAGAATAAATGTAGACTCAATATCTGCAGCCCGTCCCCATAGCAAAATGCCATAAGACATTATATTATGAAAGTAACTAAAATAGACCAGTCTAGCGGTATCTACATCAGTACTAATTTTATGATAAAATTATCATATCATCATCAGACTGATATTAACTACTAATTTTATCATAAAATTAGTGGTTATTAGTCACTAGACTGTCACTTTAAAATAATTTTAAGCAGTTGGTGTTCACATTTATAGCTATTTTGTTTGTCAAAAAGTGAGATGTCAAGTAATTTTAAGCCATTTTTAGGGTTCCGTACCTCAAAAGGAAAAAACGGAATCCTTATAAGATCACTTTCTTGTCCGTCTGTCACCACCGATTTTCTAAGGAATGGGTGGACCTAGCATGTTGAAATTTATACCAGATACTGAGGTCTATAGTCCCTATTAGGTGTATACAAATCAAGGTCCTGAGTTAACACGATAAAAGATATAGGCAAATGTAGATTTTCGCGAAAACTTGTACCAAAATTTACCTTCATTTTCAGCTTTTTTTATTTTTCGGACTTTTCCCTTTACTTGTGCAGACCTTGCTTTTGACCAAAATTGACAATTCTAGGTCAACCGGAAGTACCCTATCGGTTTTGGGTCGAAAACCTATGGTAGTTCCTGTTGACCTAGAATCACGAAATTTGGCGAGAAGCAATGTCTTACAGCACATGTAAAGGGAAAAATCTGAAAACCCGAAATGTGTAGTTTAATAACAATAAAAAAACGATTTTACTATTACAAACTTATTATTTGCGGTTGATGCAATAGCCGTTTCTGGAGATCGAACAGCAAAGTTAAGTTTGTCCTTTAAAAAGTTTGAACGGAACCCTCGGTGCGCGAGTCCAACTCGCTCTTAGCCGGTTTTTTTGTGTCATAGTTTGGGCCTAAGCAAAGATAACCCTTCAGCTAAAGGAAAGGTTGGCGCAGTGGCTGAGCGATTGGCTGCTGCACTGCATGTCGCAGGTTCGATCCTCGCAACAAATATTTGTATAACCTACAGGTTTTTGTTCTGGGACTGGGTGTTTGTGGGTCTCACCCACGATATAGGCAACGATTTTAAAAAAAAGCTGCTCCTTAATGCCTGACTAATAAAGTATTATACGAAATGACACTTGGGGAGGCCTATGTCCAGCAGACCCAGCAGTGGACGTCTTTCGGCTGAAATGATGATGATGATGCAATGAAAGAGTTAATAATGCTCCATTCCTTTTCAATTCCAGTTCTTTGGTCTATGCGCGATCATAGCGTATGGTTTCGACGGCTACCTGAAGTACAAGGCGTGGAAGCGAGGGCTCCCGCCGCAACCCCCACAGTAGACGTAATCACTTCATCACCACGCCTTACTTATTAACTTGCTTCACCTTCCTTATTAAAAACAGCAGTTGGCTTTAAAAATGTTTTGGTGGAGGGGGCAAGGAGCTCCTCTCTATAGATCTTGGATTATGAACTAAGAAGGATGATTTCAGCTTCATGGTTCTTCGTGTCAGCATGTATCGGCAAAGCCAGCTGGCAAAATCGAATAATTATTATTTTATAATGTCTATGGTCTGCATTTCCAGCAATTCGAATGTGCTGATCCAAAGAGGTGTGTAGCACGCCTAAGTTCTATAGTGGAAATGTGACTATAAACATTTTAGTCTTTGATTTAAGTTAAAATGTAAAATTTGTTCAGTGAATTTTAACAAGCCTAGGTTAAGATTATTGAGTAATTTTAAGTTTCCTGGTGTCATTTTATATGTAGTGTTGTGTTGTATGTTAAATTATTCTCTGGTAGGTGAAAGATCTTTGGTCATGAATGCAGCCAAAAAATCTATATTTTTGTAAATATGGCAGCAATCATGCAATGCAAAACGGTAATAATGTAACATGCACTGGGCTTTTTAGATGACTAGGATATATTCAGCGATTTTTGATATTAACAAAGTATTGGCAAAATACTGAAATATGAAAAGTACGTATTTTGGGAATTAAATAAAAAATATTTAATCATATTTTTATTTTTATAAATTCTACAAATATTTTTATAGTCTATTTAATAATCTAGCTATCTTTATATAATCTCGGTGCTTCAAAGTGCTTATTCAGAATAACTTTATATACTTATAATGTCTACCTAATCACAAAAACCTATTGTATGTGCCTTCTCTGTGTGCCTATATTTAAACTGTTAAAAACTGAATGGTTTTAAAACATAGTTTAATAGTGACTAATACCTCCACTATCGTTAGGTTGTTTCGGGCTCAACCGAAAGAGCTACGAACGGAAATTTATTGTTTATTCATTTAAACTTCATGTACAAGAGTACATAAGCGGACTTAATGCCACAAGGCATTCTCTACCAGTCAACCTGGAAATTCGAATAGATTATTTCAAACACGGTACTTATTAGGATCTCAAGTTGAATGGGCAATGACTTCTCGTATTGTGTTGGCTGTAGGTTTGTTTGGTTCTTGCACCATGCATTTTAAATGCAATATTAGGGCCCAGTTACAAGGAGAAAGTTTCTCGCCGTTTTTGTCGTTTGCGAGAATCACATTGATTTGCTTACACTGAGGAAGTTACTCGTCTCGGAGATGCCAGAAGATAAACTTTCTTCGTGAGCCTTTATACCGGTGATGAGTAGAGTCCTTTAACGAGAGACATAATAACCAAGTTTTCTATAAGATAAAATTTTTGAAGAGTTTTACCTTTTCTTTTGAAAGATATATTTTGTAATGAGTACCTACTTATTAAAAAATGGTGTTATTTTTCTGTAAATAACGTACCTACTTACAATATTAGTGTATGTCATGTATATTTTGATGTGTTTTACTAACATTATTTAACCCACCATACTTTTGGATAGTTATTATCATTCTCAACAATGGGTCCAATCTGTTTGGGCATTTTTTTTAATAAACTTTTATTTTGTAAGTCATTTCGATCGAATATTACTGAGCTTTCCAAAAGCATTATTAAATTATAGAATTAAGTTAAAGATCATTGTTTTTTCAAGGGGGTGAATTTCACTAAATATATTGAACGCGATCAGCACAATATACTACGTTCAAGAGCTGTCATCATTGCTATGAAATTTATGTATAGGTACTCGACTTATGTATATCGAAACTTACAGCTCTTTATTGGTGAAATTCGCTCTAAGACGATTTTTTTATGATTAAGTATTATTTTGTATATTTTTTTTTAGATTATTGTTAGTAGCCAAAGGACATTGCTCCGTACCTGTTAACAATAGTTTAGACTGGAAGCCGAGCCTAACATAGTTAGGAAAAGACTAGGCAGATGATGATTATTTTCTGTTTATGTCAATTGTCTGAAGTTGAAAGTATTTATGTGACAAATTGTTAGCCCGATGGGTGCTTCTTAAACAAAAGTAGCTTACTTACATCCTATATCCCCTTTAGGGGTGGATTTAAAAATGATATTCCTGTCTGCTCACTTTCGCTGTTGCAAAAAAGTTGATTTGTGGAGCAAGCGGACCCCAATGTTTTAATTTAAAAGTTGTAATTGGCAACACAGTGAAGCCGTGTTGCCTTAATCACAGCCTCAGTAAAATATTAAATCATCAATTAAACAAAATAATGCAGTGTTGAATGTACTTATACTCGAATATTTTCGTTGACCTAAGATTTATTTTCTTTTGATTACAATGCCTTATTCAAGTTAATTTTTAGACGATCAATTTATTGTACTGAGAAGCAGTGATCGAGTATTTTCACCTAGACGTCATATAAAATAAGTGTTACCTACATAGGTCGATATGTACAATTTTGGACGAAATAATAGGGATGATTCTTGACTAACAAAAAATATGATTCTGTTTAGTCCGTCAGCTATATTATAAAATATTGGATACGTGTCTTTTGTTTTATCAAATTAATAAAAAATGACGCGTTTTAACGCGTCGAAGATCATGAGTGCGGGCTTGTGACGTCACTTTCCGGTAAAAATGTACTCAAATGTGACGTCATACGAGCTTTCGTCTTCATTTTTTTTTACGTGAAAAAAGAAGACTAGATGTCTGTAAAGTCGGTTTACGAACGATAATTTTACATGAAAACGTATTTTTTTTATAATAATAATGATTTTAACTTAAAAAACTAAATTTCTTTTCACCCCCTTAGGGATTTAAATTCTAACAACATCGTTGCGTTAGCTTCCAACCATACGCCTAGATAATAAATTTTGTAATTTTAACTTCGAAACGACTTTCTTAAAATTAAGTACTTACCATACACAACTTTATCCCCTTTTTTAACTCTTTGGGGGTGGAATTATTAAAAACGCTGAGACATGTATAAATTAATTTTCAATCGTCAGCCTAAACACAAAATTTTAAGATTGTAACTTTAAAACTGACCGACTTTCATAAAAACATTCATCCCCTATTGAACTCCCTTAGGGGTTGAGTTTCGAAAAGTCCTTCCTTATTCCTTGTCTACATTATAAAGGGAACCTCTGTGAAAAATTTCAGTTTTCTAGGTCCAAGGGTTTGGGCTGGGCGTTGATCGGGTGCGACACTTTTTCGTGCGTGTAGCCGGTGTTCATCGATATAAAAGACTGTCAAAATTACTCGTATGTATCCAATATTTTTTGGAAATCTATCTGACGGACTTATTAGTTTTTTTTGTCATCTACCCTATTATTGTTCTCGTCTTGCTTCCAGTAATCTTTATACGGTTTTGATACGTCGATACTCCGATTTCAAAGGGCATAAGGTTCATTTTGTCTATTACGCCCTTTCAAGTCGGAGTGTCGGCATTTGTTGATTGTGTATGTTCGGGTGTCCATGTGGAAATGAAATAATGTTAACACAATAAAACCACTCGGAGTACATTTCAATTGTTTTATTTAATACAACAATGATCATAGAAAATATTAACAAAAGTCGGTTATACCGGAATATTTGTAAACAGTAGATTTCCTGGAATATCTGCATTCATAAATACATCATAGGTAGATACTTAAGGTAAATATATTAATAAAACGTAATATAAAGCCAATAACAACAGAATATTGTATAACTTGGTAATTTCAGTACGTATTTTAAACAAACTGTGATTAATGGATTTATTAAATCTGACAAATCCGTTACTACGATCGTAGCATCTTCTGTGCTTTCTGCCAAGCCCAGTGACGAAAAGGGCATGATTGTTTTGTTGCATATACAGTTACGTTGAGATGCTATGTGCAACACAATATATTTTTTACATCGCAAATGGGTCATAAATAGTTAAATAATTTTAGACAATACAGCCACAGTATTATTTATTCTTATTTTTCTTTGTATTTATCAATTTTTTTTTACAATTATTGAATCATTGGTCAACGATATATATTTAAAGGTATGCTGCAATTTCCACCACAAGTGAAAAAAGACAAGTAATTTTATTTTATTTTTAAATTTTATTTTTCAAAGCTAAAGTAGTCTTACAAGTGAAGACTTGTAAGACTACTTTAGCTATTAATAATATTCTATTAAAATTGTTTGACTAATATTGGTATTTGCTAAAATATTATATTTTCGGCCCAACAAGCTTTAAAAAACTGGCTTGTACAATCACAGAAATGAATTGTTAAGCAAATAGACATTGTTTTAAAATTAATTCCATTTAGCTGTTAGAGAGAGTGACAGTTAAAGTTGGTATTTGATTATCAATTAATTTCCCCAAACTTGACAGATTATCCCTTATATCGATCAGTACAGGCTATTTAATCCAGTAAAAACATTTTTCTTAACATTTACTTGCGCAGATAAATGAGCTATTTATCAAATTAAATACTTCTTATATAAATGTGTATTAGAGCAACATTTACAAGGATGAGCACAAATCGTAAAATCACATGATTAAGATATACATTTGACACATATAGTGAGCAAAGCTTTTGTGGAAAACAGTGGACGGAAGTTTATACAATTATACAGAATAATATCTTATGTATAAAAGGTAGGTAAGCTATATTTGTACAAAAGTTTTTAAAATATGTTTGTTTAAAATGTGTGTTGGAATATCAACTCGGCATTGAGCCGAGTAATGATCCTATAGTGCGCTTTTGTATAGGTGCCGCCTAAGGTTAAGGCCCTTCTAAACCTAAAATTAGCAACTCTATTTGTGGCGGTTCAAACTTCGTTTGAAATACTGTTAGAATAAAGTTCTAATCAGTTTGCACTACAAAGCGGTTGTTACGTGAGTCACTGCGGCCGAATAGTGCGAAATTAGTGGTTTTTTGCGATTTACAAAAAATCAATTGATTCGACTAAGAAAATAAAACACATACGACCTGCTTTATAGTTAGTTCAGTTATTATGCAAAGTTTCATGATCTAATTTCAAGTACTTTTTGAATACCAGCGATTTATTGTTCGATTTGGAGGTAACTTTGGATTTTTTTTCTATCGAGAAAAGTTTAAGGAATCGTGTTTTCATCACACATAGGACTTAGCATTAATCCACAACTTTACCATATATTTATTTCAAAATTAATGCTGCAGTATTTTAGGAGTAACGGAGGATAATGCTAAGCCATTTGAGGGATATATAGCCCTTAATGAAAACGGACATTGTGTTATTATAGCACAGTTGCCCAAAAGAATCACAAAGCATGCGTTTTTTTAAGAATGTCAGTGCACAGTTCTTGAAAAGAGTTTCTTTATATTAATATGGTACTCTTTGCAAGCTATGCTGACGAGGTTTTTCTTGCTTAAAAAGTACGTACAAATTGTTGCAATACATTTAAAATCGAAGGTCGGTTCTTAAGGCGACTACATGAGCTAAACGCGAGTTTATAATGAAAAAATGCATGTGATTCACTGCAATAAACAAAACCAGAAAAATATATGATATTCTTCAGGATCTAAGCTAGTACGATAGTGTTTTGAAAACATAATTACAACAAATTTTATTCGATAGAAAAAAATCACAAACTTATCTAAAAATTTCTTTTAACGAGTAAAACCATACTAAAATACATGCGATCATTCTGATTTTTTGGCAAATAATTCTACAAGCAACATATTACGAGTAGCATCATAGTGTTTTACTTTTTTAGTCTCATCAATAGATTTTTTGTAAATCGCAAAAAACCACTCATTTCGCACTATTCGGCCCGCAGTGACTGACGTAACAACTACTTTGTAGTGCAAGCTGATTAGAACCTTATTGTAACAGTATTTCAAACGAAGTTTGAACCACCACAAATAGACTTGCAAATTTAGCTCCTGTAGTCGCCTTAAGAAGTACCTAAGTAAATATTTTATAAAGTTTTATCCATATTTACAATTATAATAAATGTTTATAAACATGATTAAATAAGTTAGTGCTTACTACATTATTATCACAAAAATCTCTAAAAATAATATATTGTTAATAATATCTACAACACAGAATTATATTTTACATATTATTCTACAAATTATAATTTTGACTTAATATATTAAGTGCCCAAAAGTACTCTGAAAACCGTTATACACACGGAGTGAGGGACATTGACGTGAAACTATTACCATGAACTCAGCACATGATTTTAGTCCCCCCGAACAGCTGATGTACACATTTTGACCGTGCAGAAGATATTGCACATGGAAGGTTTTTTTTTTGAACCAAAGAAACTTCTTTCAACACTACTTCTTTCTAGCTAGAATCATGTACCTGTATGCCTTGCCTGTATAGTGCAAAAAATATATTTGAAGTAATTACTTTCCAAGTTAAAAATGTTCAAAATCGAGTAACTATTAATATAAGTACACACTGAGGTAATCAAAGCCTTTGTGCAATAATAACATAAAATGCCCGATTTCTGACTAAACTCCTACTAAAATATAACAAATTTCCTCAATGTTTCCAAGTAGTGCATACATTCAGGATATTTTTCCGTGTTTGATAAAGTTCTTCTGTATTGTCCTTCTATTCCTAGAAACATGTGCGCCAAATGTGGACTTATTTTAGCTAATGTATGTATGGCACATGGCTAAGAGTGCTAGGTTACACTGATTAGAACACAACTTAACACCACATTGTACACTTGGTTCGCAATAAATGTTTTGACTTTGTTAAAACCACTCAGCTTTTATTTTACGTTGCTTGCCATAGAAGTAGCTATGTGACAAAAATACAAGGTCGTTAACTCGACAAACCAAAAATTAAAGTATGTTTTTTTGGCGAGAAGAAGCACACCATCGTGAGAAGTGGAAGGAATGGGGGGACGCCTTTGCCCAGCAGTGGGAAAATACGGCTAACTAAAAAAAACGTAGTTTTATGGGTCAACGACCGCAGGTACTAGGTTAGTCTTGGGAGTTTCACTTGCCCTCTAATTCATGGACATAAATGTTTTGAAACTCTATTATACACCTATAATGTATAAACCTGTCAAAATTTAACATTCGTATCACTGGATGCAGGATTCGATATTTATCTCGTGACGATTTTCTGAGTTTATCTGTGTCAGACAGATGTCATGATGTCATTGACACACTTGACTAATGTCACGTTTGCCAGAAACCGGGCTACTAACATAACTTGGTGGGAATTAAATACAATACTAATAGTACTCTTACAGTTACAACTAGTCTTTGTAAATAAATTGTGATAGATAATCATCAATCAGTTCATAGCGAACATTGATTTTAGACTTTAGATGTTGGTTGTTATGGTTGACTTTGATTTGTCAATAATATTTTATGTTTTATCCTTTTTACAAGTGTCGAGGTATTTCGTAGGATAGGTACTTGTTTTATGGAAAGTAACATTTATCAAAAAAAAAAAAAAAAATCGTGGACCGATAGAAAACACATTATAATCAGCCAATTATAATATTTTTCCCTAATTCATTAAAAATAACGATCTTTTGGATAACATTCGTAAAATTGCGAAAACCTTTAAAAAAAAAATTAAGTCATTTGCAAGAATCACTCAACCAGTTTAAAAGCCTGCTAATCTCTAGGTACTTTTAAAAAATAACGAAATAAATAATGATGTACCTACAATGTCAAACAACAATTAATTCTGTTCTAATGCACAAGTTAACATCTTGTGCGAACTTGCGCTGTGTTAACATTTACAGCTACTCGTAAGTCTTCTTGCTGCAAGTTTTACCAATAAAACTGCCTTATCAGCCAACTTGTGCAATGATTTGCTTTTTCCTATTTATCGTCGTAGATAATCTCTATACAATACCTGGTCACAGTAAAGAAGGTATGGGGTGTTGTACACTTATTAGTGTCAACACATTCGCAGTATTATTGACCAAAAAAGTTGACCCGAATTGATTCGGCCCGTGCCGATCAGCATGAGTCTAGCATCTAGGTACTATTGCTGATTCATCTCGCACAATTCGAGCTACGCTCAAGTGGTTTTTCTTTTCGATCGCCTATCTATCTTAATTAATCAAATCAGCCGAGCCGAATATGGGGTGGCTATTGGCATCCCAAATGTTACAGTACTCACAATCAATCTTTGCAACATCTTCCTTCTAACAATCATAATTATAAGAGTAATACCATGATACACGTTCCTTTCACGAGGAACTATAGCTTTATTTCCACACATCCTCACGTTTTCCTTCTTCTCCAGTTACGGCAGCGCGGGTGGCGTGGTGACGTGTGTCTGCTTGGCCATGACGCGGTGACCCTGAGCCAGCTCACCGGCCTTCAGAGCCTTGTACTTCAGGAAGGCATCGATGCCGTACAGCACCATTGCTAGGTAGCCGAAAAACTGGAACAAAGATTTGGAAGTTTACAACGTTGCAGCGTCGTATTGATTGAGGTGATTGAGACACAGATAGAATAGATAGCAGATGGACTGTTACTGTAAGCCTGCGGCGCGCGGCGCGGCGTCTCTCTGCTGGGCAAATCACCTCTCCCCATAACTTCCAATTATTTCGATCTAGGGCTAATGTGGACCACTGATCGTTGGTTTTATCCAACTAGTCCCGTAATCTCCCGCAAGGTTTTCCGAGACGCCTTCTGGCTGTGTTAGGGCTCCAGACTTGTCAGGCATACGGTAGACTTGTCAAAAAAGGGAAACGACTTTTTATACCACGTAGATATACAGTCACTAAAACTGTTCATGATTGTAGCAAAATGATGTACTTATTTTATGTAGTAGAAGAAAAATAATAAGTACATAAAGTGATAAAATGTAACTATGTCAAACTCAACAATTCGCATCTCACAAATCGTATGCGAAAATCAGGACAAGGTTTACGGCGTCTTTCAGCGACGTTAGCAATGGTTTTACTGATAACATAGGTAACATAATCAAATTATTTTGTTTTCAGTTCGTGCATGTGACTTCGTTGAAAATCAACTGATAATTCGGACGACAAAATACCGTCGACCATAGTTAAAGGTTTGCCCTCGACCGAATACTGATATTAGCCAACAGTAGATGCATATTCTCCATAGGAATCTATGTACAAGTCGTGCACTAGCTTATCTAAAATCTACGACATAGAAAACTCAGTAAGCAAAGTGTTGTGAATAGAATTCGAAGCGGTTGATTTGATATACTTTAGATATTTTCTATCACATCAGTATGGAATATAAATCACCGATGGCTAGTTGATATTCTTGACGTTTGTGACGGGAAACTTGAGTAGCCTTTAATATGCACGTTTCTCATATAAGTAGTAATAAACGAATGGCTCTTCGTAATGGACTATAAAAAGGTTTAGGAGTCGTAAAGTGGACCTATAAATAAATACAGTAATGTCATCATTCACCGCGCAGTAACCTTCAAAGTACCTATCAAAAAACTCTTATTAATAATTATGAATCCTACAACTTAGAACTTTCGAACCGCTTTAAAAGTCTAGACATAAAGGTACCAGATATAGAAGAGGAATATAACAGGATAGTTGGTGCAATAAGGAAAAGCAGTAGTGGCATAAAAATGAATGGGAAGAAGAACACAAAGCTTTCAACAAACACACGTTGCCTACTTGAACATGGAAACATGTATAGTACAGGATCAGAGCAGCATAGATTAATAGATAAACAGGTTAAAAAAGCTATTAAATTATATCTCAGAAATTTAAATACCCACTTAGTTAAAATTGCACTAGAAAAACACCGTTCGTTAAGAGTGGCAAAACAGGGAATATCTCGAACCAAACCCTGGATCAATAGTCTAATGAACACACAGGGAATAAAACATCATAACAGACAAAAAATCATAGACATTTGCACAGAATTCTACACCTCTCTTTATTCAGATAATTCAAGTCAGTTGGAATCAGAAATTAGATACAGCTGCCCAGAAGATATCCCTCCCATAACGGGATATGAAGTAGACAGAGTGCTCAAAACAATGTACTATGATAAGAGCCCTGGCGAAGATGGCGTTACCACAGAATCCTTAAAATTAGGATCTGCCACACTGTTACCGCACTTAACTAACCTATTCAATACAATCTTACAGGTAGGTAAACTCCCATCCCAAATGTGCCACTCAAACATTGTTCTTCTTCATAAGAAAGGCGATAAGTGCAATATTAACAACTACAGGCCCATTAGTTTAGTCTCTCATATTTATAAGGCGTTTATCAAGGTCATCCACAATCGCATAGGTGCCAAATTAAACTCGCACCAACCACCGGAACAGGCCGGGTTCCGTCCAAGTTTTTCTACTACAGACCACCTTCACACTTTAAATCAGTTATTAGAAAAATATTCAGAATTTCATAATTTTCATAATCCTCTATACCTGGCTTTCGTGGACTACACAAAGGCTTTTTATAGTATAAAACATAGCGCCATATTCTCAGCTCTACGAAGCCAAGGTGTAGAGGAAACTTATAAAGAACTATTAAAAATATTTACAACAATAGCACGGCTAACGTTAAATTAGATTCTGTAAGCTCAACATTTAGAATTGCCAAAGGAGTAAAACAGGGTGACCCGCTCTCTCCTAAACTATTCACCAGCACCCTCGAAGAGATATTCAAAAACCTTGCTGACACATGGACAACGCAAGGCATTCCGATCGGTGATAAAATGCTATCAAACCTTCGTTTTGCAGACGATATTGTGCTTTTTGCGTCTGAAGCAGTTCAACTGCAACAAATGCTCCAAGACCTGAGCACTGCAAGCCTTGAGGTTGGACTTACGATGAATCAGTCAAAGACTAAAGTCATGACCAATGCCGTTAAATATAGGGTCGAAGTCGATGGGCAGGAAATGCACTATGTCGACGAATACATCTACCTGGGCCAGCTAGTTTCCTTCAGCAACAGACAGGACAAGGAGATCGACTGTCGCGTCGAAAATGCCTGGAGAAGCTACTGGTCCATGAAGGCGCTTATGAAGGGCGACCTTCCTATCTCACTCAAGCGTAAGCTTGTCGACATGTGTATCCTGCCTATCCCTATGGCGCCCAGACTTGTTCTTTGACGGAGGCTCAGAAGTCCAAACTCAAGGTTTGCCAAAGAGCGATGGAGCGTAGCATTTTAAATATCAAAATCACCGATCGAATACGCAACACCATAATGGGACTGGGCGGGTCACATTTCCAGAATGGGTCAGGACAGATGGGCCAGAATCGTCACACAATGGGTGCCTGAAGACGGTCGTCGTCACCGAGGCAGGCCCAAGAAACGCTGGCATGACGATTTGGACTCGTTCCTGACTGATTGGCCGGAGGAGGCAAAACACCGGGAGAGATGGAATGGAATGGGGGAGGCCTTTGTCCAGCAGTGGGACAGAACAGAATAGGTTAACTAAAAAAAAAATCATCATGTCACAGTTAGGGATCGTATAGGTGGAGAAGAAAATGGCGATAGCCTGGGTTGTAATATTTTGAAGTTTTCAAGGTAAGGGATAATACCCAAGTAACACAGACGTGCTGAATAAAGATTGAGTAAGAGCAATCATCAAGAGCATAAAATGAATACCAGGCTGTTTAATTTCTGAGTACAGTCTATTCAGCTGTTATTCAAGCAAAAATGGCCCAAGTTTTGAATGCTTAACGCTGAATAACGTCTGACTAGGAGCTTAATAACGTTTACATTAGCTTAATAACGTTTACATTAGCTTAATAACGTTTACATTAGCTTAATAACGTTTACATTAGCTTAATAACGTTTACATTAGCTTAATAACATAAGAATAACAGTTCACATTGTTTTTATTAAACTCTTACAACTGAGTTATTCAGCTTATTCGAACTGGTTATTGTATTCAGAATGTATTAAGCATTTAAATTATTGTTCACATTTTTGCAAACAATATTCATACAAATTGTGAAAATCATTGAATTGGAATAAATATACCGGATGACTTTTTTATCACTTTCCAAAACAAATGGGTATATTAGGTGAACGGAGTAGAAGCTTATGGCATACCTAATTTTTTTTTTCGAAAAAACATGATGATTTTTCAACAAAATAACATGAATCGAGTTGAAAATGTTGTAGTTGTAATATTAAGTATTTTGGTGATCTCATAAATTCCTTACATTAAAATTACAAAAAAAAATAATGGTGATCGATTGTTTTGCTCTATAATGCTGAATAAAAGCATATACACACATCAACACGGTCTAGGGATATTTCATACTCAATTAAATAACTCGAAAAGTACTGGCCGCATTGGAATCTTTTATACACCGATTTGTTTGTAATTTATTTCAGACTAATTCCAAATTCAAATTTTTGAAAATTCTTTTGTTTCGGTGGCATAAAAATGTCTTGATGTATAGGAGAGGGAATTTTCATTTGTGCGAAATTTAGAAAACAATACGAATTACGTTTAGTTACAGTTTTTTTTCATTTTTAAACGAAAGATAAAGTTAAAATTGAGGTATTGTAGCCATGCAACGCCGACATTTGACGAGGGCGGAGATGTTACGAGCTGTGGGAATGCTGGAAACTGGATCTGTTCAGCGTAATGTTGCTGAGGCCATAGGGACCCATCAAAATGTAATTTCAAGATTGTGGACACGCTATCGTGCCACAGGTGAAGTAGCGGAGAGGCACCGGGGGCCAAGTCGCATCACTACCCCTAACAACCCCTAACAAGACATGTGTGTATGTAACACACATGTCTTGTTACTAAGCTATTACTTGAAAAAGAGTAGTCTCATTACACTTCTGAATTCTGAATTACAATTATATACTTAGTTGGCCACATTTCTTCATTACTCAGATTTTTAGGGTTCTCTAATCGAACGAATAAAAACCTTTTATAATGTGGAATTTTCTCCTCCGGCTTTTACTAAATTGATATAAAATTGATTACATTTAAAATTTGCAGATTGGCTTACGATGAGTTGATCCCTAAAACGAAAAAATATTCAAACCTATGAAGAGGCTGAAGAAGAATTGGCAAGTATGCTGAACAAAACAGACACCGACCCAGATCTTGATCAGAACAGCTGTGTTCAAATGTCAAATATATGATAGTCCTTAACATTCAGAAAGATTAGGGTCTATCTATGTAGGTACAAAAGAGAATAGAGATTGGGCCCTTTACAAAAATCTTCAATATATAAAATACCCTAGTCAAAAGTACGACAGTGGAAATCGGAGACTGAACACCCACATGTATTGTGTTGAGGGACCCGCCACTTAACCCCAGGGTCCCCTGGCAAACACTAGGCTGGGAATTGGTGAAGGGCGTGACTGTTTTGTTTCCGGGACTGCCTTACAATATTATTTTAACGTGCAGAAGTGATGATTCTCAACTTAATAAAAGACTTTTGATTTTTGTCTATCAATAGCCGAGAAGAAGGAATTCCAAATACAATTCCTACACAACAAAAACATACCCATTTACCTCATTCCAACTCCTAATTGATAGTAAAACACGGCATAACGCAATGCTAAACATATTTATAGATATTTAATAGGTCGGTCACGTACGGCACATAATAATGTGTGGCGGTCGGGTCGAGTGAGCTACCTTTTGTTTTCAAAGAGTTATTAACAGGTGGGCACGGTACCATCGAGCGGTGATTGTGTTTGTAGTTGTTTTATGTGAGTTTAATTGTTATGAAGAGGACATGTTGGCATCGAAATATTTCAAGGCACCTAGGGCTTTGAATTTGAAGCGATATTTTGACTATAGAAACTCGAGAATACAATCAATAGGACATCGTCTCTGAAAATTACTGGACATATTTTTTTTGTAGACTTTATAATTTCCTCCATAGCAGCCTAGAGCAAGGGTATGTGTATTCCCTATTGCATGGGACTTACAACATAAAGTGTTCTGGCGAAATGTGGACGTACAACAGACGCGATGTTATGTAATTCTTTTTTGCAAAAAATCGAACACAATCATATAACAATGCTGAGATAAAGTTATGAGTGAGATTGAAGAGTCAGCCACATTTTGTCACACCTACGTTCTAACAGTAACTCCCTACGTTTTTAGTCTACCTATCTACGCTACTATTTACAAGTACTAAGATTAGACGTAGGACTTCACAAGAACACCTAGGTAGTTGATTTACACGAAAATATGACTAAGTTTGGTGAATACAGATGCGTAACTCTTCAAGTACCTACTTAACTTATCACAAAAGTAAACAATATAACGTCCAACAGTAGGACGAGTTATTTGAATGTCATCTCATATAGTGATCATAAGTACCTACCATGAAGAAGGATAAGAGCCTCATAGGTTGACCTGCGAGATGCCATTCAAAAAAATAATAATTTAACATTGCTAGGTACCTACCTAATTATAGATAAATTCCAATCATATTGGTGGATGGAGAATGGAGAGAGAGGGCAAACCAAATAAAGGATGAATTGAGGAATGATTAAAAAAAAGGAGTAAATGATAGTGTGACACGTGACAAGGTAGTATGGAAGAAGAAAACAGGTTGCAGTAATAACATCGGACAGGGATGGGAAGATTATGATAGGTTCCAAAAATAAGTTTAGGTTCAGAACTCACCCCTGCGGCGGAGTACGCAGCAGCTCCAAACGCCACAACAATCGTAGACGCAATCAGGTACAAGAACACCATCACAATACACGCGATCATCTCTATCTTCAACCACTTGACGTTGTGGTACTTCTCCACCACATGGAACAGGTACAGCATGAGCAGGATCCCGGAGAACCAGAGCCCGAAGTGGGCCACTATGTTGAAGTACACGCCCCGTCCGTTTCTCCAGAATGCGGACGACTGGATGCAGATGAACCCGATCAGGTTGAATAGCTAGAAAAGACTGTCGTGTTAAAAAACAAGTACTTAGGTATAGACCAAAGTTGCTCGGTCGTGAATGATTTTGATGGTTTTTGCTCCTATTAGAAGTCATATTTAAGAGCGGGCCTAACGCCAGGATAAATTCGGATTTCCCCCGCACGTCTCGCTACACCCGCATTAGTGCGGATAACAAACACGGGGCGGCCGCGGCGCCACGTCGCGCGGGACCGAGCTTGCGTACAGTGTACCGGGCAGGGCGTAGTATATGCAAGCAACAAAGTTAGATAAAACCACTTTTTTTTCTTATGTTTTTTTTTTGTTAATTTTTTAACACATAGACAATGCATTCCTATGTTGTTTGTATGTCGAGAAATAAAAGTTTTGAGTACTCCATTTCATCTTAACATCACGCCTTTTATTACTTGAAAGTGCTTTTTTTTGGTTTTTCCGTCATGGGCGTCGTTTTAAAGATTTTCGTGGTTGCTGATTACGAAAATGAGGTCAGAATGAAAATCCAAGATGGCGCCGAGGAAATTTTTAGGTTTTTCCATCATGGTTTACGTAGTGACTGATAACGAAAATGAGGTCAAAATGAAAATCTAAGATGGCGCCGAAGAAAATTTTTGGTTTTTCTATCGTAGGTGTCGTTTTCATGGTTTTCGGGGTCACTGATTACGAAAATGAGGTCAACATGAAAATCCAAGATGGCGCCCAGTAAAATTTTCGGTTTTTCCGACATGGGTGTCGTTTTCATAGTTTTCGGGGTTGCTGATTACGAAAATGAGGTCAAAATGAAAATCCAAGATGGCGCTGATGAAAATTTTCGGTTTTTCCGTCATGGGTGTCGTATTCATAGTTTTCGGGGTTGCTGAAAACGACACCCATGATGGAATAACCAAAAATTTTCCTCGGCGCTGCTTGGATTTTCTTTTGACCTCATTTTCGTTATCAGTGACCACGTAAACCATGAAAATGACACCCGATTACGGAAAAAACAAAAATACTCCTCGGCGCCATC
This sequence comes from Xestia sexstrigata, assembly GCA_941918905.2. NCBI lineage: Eukaryota > Metazoa > Arthropoda > Insecta > Lepidoptera > Noctuidae > Xestia > Xestia sexstrigata. The sequence goes on from OW799204.2 coordinate 1,306,118, forward strand.
TTGGATTTTCATTTTGACTTCATTTTCGTAATCAGCGTCCTCGAAAACCATGAAAACGACACCCATGACGGAAAATCTAAAATATTCCTCGGCGCCATATTGGATTTTCATTTTGACTTCATTTTCGTAATCAGCGTCCTCTAAAACCATGAAAACGACACCCATGACGGAAAATCTAAAAATTTTCCTCGGCGCTATCTTGGATTTTCATTTTGACCTCATTGTCGTTATCAGTGACCACGCAAACCATGAAAACGACACCCATGATGGAAAAACCTAAAAATTTATTTGGCGCCATCTTGGATTTTCATTTTGACCTCATTTTCGAAATCAGCAACCACGAAAACCATGACTGAAAAACCTAAAATTTTCCTTGCCGCCATCTTGGATTTTCATTTTGACCTTATTTTAGTTATCAGCGTCCTCGAAACTATGAAAATGACACTCATGACGGAAAACCAAATAAAAAACAAATTCAAGTATAAATAACAGGCGTGAATGTTTACAGATTGAACCTCAGTGGCCATTAAGGGTCAGCTCACACCGAGACGCGACGCGAAGCGACGCTGCGCACAGAGCGACTCAAAATATAACTTTATTTACTACACGAAAAGATACACATTTCATTGTGAGAATTCAAAATACGTTGCACCATGCAGCACTGCGCCTCGACAAAGAAATGTGTATGTATGTAATTAAAATAATTTCAGACAAAAACAATCCACGATTAAATCAATCATCCGTTTATTTTGCGTTTACTATGAGCTTATGCACGTAAAAAATACATAGTAACTTCGACTTCGGCAATCAGCCATCATTTGAGTCTTCAACTGTTTTAGTTATCGCTTTTCAATTGTATCTTACTTGTTACCCATGTTATTCAAAAAAAAAAAATTGATTTGAAGATAATAATAATGGCGGCTAGGCGCGGAGCAGTGACATAGACTACCGAGACAGTAGATCCAACAGAGCGAGGGCAACTGATCGGTCAAACAAACTGATGTCCCAAGCTCGCATCACGCGAGACGGAAGACAGCGTATTTCGCGGATTAAAAATGTAGTAAGCGCCAAATGCTTTGTAGTCTGTTAAAATAGAAAATATTTTGAAAAACTGCTAAGGTCAGCTCAAGGTTATACATGAGTGATAATATTTATCTAGTTTATGGTTCAGTAACATGCACCAAAATAGAATACAAACCAAAAATGTTGAAAATTAGAGGTAACTTTGTGATGGTTTTCTATCGAGAAAATTTTATCCTATTATGTTTTTCGTTAGGGCCAATCTTCACATTCATAATGAAGTTTTCTGACATATACTTTTTTTCCAATTTGAACATGATTTACTACTCTAAAAATCTAATCAAAGATTGAAGATTTTGCTTTAGGCCCGCTCTTAAAACACAAGCTAGTTTGTGGCCTAGCTAGGAGAGCAGTTCAACCCCCAGCAGCAGAGCAGTAAAGCTTAGAACTATGATGGGTAGTATCATGAATAGGTATTGGAGTGCTTCAAAACAAAGAGCCTTTTAGGGACACTACGCATTTTACTTCGGGCAATGAATGCATTTTCTAATCCTGCTGACTAGGCCTCGCGAAAGTTTTGGTAGAAACAAGACGCAAGATTTTTTCGCATAGACCTACGTACTTCGGTCGTGCAAACGCTAGTGTAAAAGACATTTTAAAATCCTTTGTTTTCACTTTGTACGTAGGTAAGTTCCAGGAGCAAAGACCTGTTCCTGGCCTGCCGCCAGGTGTATTACTTTATCAATATTATGTTTGCGATTAGTCACCTGTTATCTATGCCTGTTAGTAATGCGTAAATAACGACCGATTGACGTCGTAACGAGCGTTTACCTTTACAAATACTTACTTGTTTTGTTTGGTGCCATTTGCGTGTGCGCCATAAAAAGTACCTATGATATTTAAACGCTTCACGCTAGGATGGTGTCGCATCGTAGAAATCATAAGCAAAGATGGTACGGTAAGACAAGTAGGTAAGTAATTGCAAAAATGTGGAACTGCTCAGCGACAGTAAATTTATAGGTACCTAAGTATAGCCATGTGAGCCCAAACCCTAAACGCAATGTGATCAAACTAAGGTTCAGGCCGCATTTTTTACTAGAAAGACCTAAATAATAGCTGTATTTTATAACGAGTTTGATTGTTTTGCTATAGGTATTTATGTTAGCGAAGAATGTAATGATGCTTTGTAAGGCACAGTTATACACTAGCTAGGTACCTACAACAGTAGACGAGTTGTGATTGAACGTCGCACGGGCGATACGGCTATTCTAAGCGACAGACATCATTTTCTGAATTGTCCCAAATTGGGATCTAGATTATCATTTCAGTCTTGTGAAGTCCATTCTAACAGGAAAAGGTTACCTACTTACCTACAGTATAGTAGAATAATGGGAAATACAATGTCTAAACACTTACAATAACAACAGCTTTCAGAATCCCGGGCACAGTCTTCAAGTAGGAGGGGTCGAACCGCGTCTCAGTGATGAACACCGTGTTTGTAGACCCCATGGTCTGCGGGGGCGGCGGTGGAGGCAGCTGGTTTGGGTACGCCATGTTTGGTGCTTAGCTGGAATAGACGGATTTCTATGAATGCCAGTTTTCCGTGCTTTAAAAAGAAGATGATCTGGTAACAGGAGGCAGGTGCATCTACAGGGAATTGGGCTATAGTGTGATGACCGAGAGCTTCGATATCGTTTGGTGAGCTTTATCAATAGATTGGCACCCGATTCTTCATGAACTATGAAGTAGGTATTATCGTCTCTGGCTCGGCGTAGGTACACGTAAACTCAGAGCTAGCGCCACTAGCGGGCACTACTTCCGGTTTTTCAGACCAATTCGGCGACTACTGACCACTGACGTCTCACTCTCTATGTTACCCTCTTCGCGCATGAAAACACATTCAAATAGTCCCTACGTAATGTCCATAAAAATATTTAATAAACTACCAGATGCAATAAAAAATGAAACTACAGCGATACAACTTTTACGAATAAACTCAAACAATTATTAATTCAAAAAGCATACTACACAATAAACGAATACATAGCTGACAAACAAATATATTTAACACAAACAGACACCATACATAGAATTTTGTAATAAGTGTTGTTTGTTTATAAAATTTTACAATTAAATTCACTAATTTTAAACACTAATTAATTAATAATATTAACTAGTTGAGAATTAAACATTTTACAATTTGAAATAAATATAGGTACTATAGTTAGTTATGTTCCCTGCCTACACATGTGCCATATACTAATGTAATAATTTAAGATAAATTTATCTCAATAATTATGAATAAATATCTACTATATTATAATACTATGTTTCGATTTATAAATAAATGTCGACAATAATTACAATAATATTGATCTCAGTTATTTATAATTAGTATTGAAATAATAATGTCACTTTATGTTATTACTATGTCTATAATTGTTATTGTGTAGTTGTACCTAGTATGTTACTCTGATAAATGTGTTACATACCCACTGTTTGTAAATAATATCTATTATTAACTACTTAAAAATTTAATGCTAATCTTGTTTGATGGTGATCTGCTATACAGGTTTTCCTAGTGCAGACACCAGTCTCTCACAAACTTATCCACCGTAATTTTAAGTTCTATACATAATTTGTCATGTTTGTGGAGAGATAATAAATTATTTTGAATATAAAAAAAAAATATATATGATTGCTGTGCCATAACAGAGTCCATAACTGTTCATAGCTGTAAGCCCATTGTAACATCTTTTTAAACTTATGGTACGCAAAATAAAATAAAATGAATATGAATACTTCTCTTCTCAGTCTCTAGTATGCTTTTTCGCCAAAACAGAGACGATCGAAGCGGAAGGAGACATGCTGGAATCGACCAACCATTGTATTGTATTGTATAACGGGCTGCTGTGCGCAACTCCACGTCAAAGCGCGTATTTTGCGTATGGGCTATAATCCACCACGCGGGCCCAGTGCGGATTGGTAGATGTCACATGTTTTCGAATTTTTGGTTCTAGGACATGCCGGTTTCCTCACGATGTTTTCCTTCACCGTTTTGAGAGCAGTGGTGATGAAATAAATTACACAAAGTAATGCGCCTGTCTGGGTTCGAACCCATGACTTACTGTTCGTAAGTCGGGGCCGCCACCACTGGGCCACCGCTGCTCATCGACCAACCATATAGCTTTCTCGTTTCGTCTGAAGAGTGCACCTTTACTTTTGGCGCCAGTCGTCTCCGCCTCAGTGAAAACGTACGCGTAAGGTGTATTGTAAGACAGACTGCCATCATGTCCCTATTTCTTAGATCAATCAATTTGGCCTTAAGTTCCTCATTAATCATGTAAGTATCCGGTGTTACGTCGTAATCAGCGGCGATTGAGTGGAGCCAATTCAATTAATTAGGACCAATACCAGGAGGTACAGGTTACATCCGCTAATTGGAAAAGTGAATCATTGAGTTACTCATACAAGAGTGAGGTCAATAATAAATTGACTTTATGGGTAACTGTCTTGGTCATGATTTATATTTATAGATATATTGTCTTATTTTAACTTGGTATCATACATACTAACGTTAAATATGCGAAAGTAACTAAGTATGTCTGTAATTAAACATAATTACAGACAGAGTTGTAGGTACAAGATACCATATAAAGTATCTGGAATACAAGATGCAAAATACTTTTAAATTAAGTATTTCAGATACCAGATGCAAATAACTTTCTGGAATGGTATCTGAAATACTAGATATAAAATACGTATCTTTTAAATACTATTTATAGATGAAATTATATTATATTATATTAGAAAAAAAAAACATTTTTTTTTTATGAAAGTTTATTTTTTTATGTTAATCGCGTTGATCGCGCAAACGTGACACAACATAATATATCTAGATCTATATATTAGATCTATATATATATTAGATCTATATACTAGATCTATATATCTATTTATCATGGGGTCTATCATCTATCATGGGGTATAGGTTTCCGCCCTTAGTCCTTGAAGTGGACCATTGTGCGTGAGCCATGGTGGCCGATTACTCTAACCAGCCCACCTCCCTCCAGAAGCAGATTAAACTTCCCGGTCTCCTCAGGGCATCCGCAAGGGATCTTGGTGTTCCCAGGGTCTCCTCGCGAATATTACTATTACTATTATATATAATAATAATATTATAATAATAATATTATATAATATTTAATATTATGTTGTGGACTGTGGTTGTAAGGACTTAAAGTGGACCATTGTGTGTGTCTTAGTCTTGCATGTTTTAATATTATATTAGGTTTTGTTTGAGACTTAAGTAAAACCAGTTCTTCAAACATTTTCTCACCCATTTTTCTTTGATGAGGCCTCATGATCATGCCTTCAAATGAGAAGAACCCCACAGGAGCAGAACTTGGCAAATCAGTTATCTATTATATTAATAAAAGTATTTTAGCAAACATAGTATCTACAAAATACTAAGATACCAAACAAAATGTATTTAAATACAAGATACAAATGAAATAAAAAAAAAAGTATTTTTGATACAAGATGAAAAAACGTATTTTGTATCTGTATTTCAGATACTTGTATCTTAGATGAGTCACATCTCTGAATTACAGACATACTTAGTTACTTTCCACAGAAAAAGTAACAACTTTTTCATGCCGAAACCCTCAAATAGATTTGGGTTAAAGTTGGCACATGGATACACCATGCCCTGGATTAAGGAAAAGGATACTTTTTATCCCAAATGTTCCTGTGGGATAATATCATCACAGTTCAATGAGGGTAAAAGTTAGTTTGAAGAACAAATCAAATATTCATTTATAAACTGACAAAAAAGTGCTTCAAAACCTACCCATCTAAATTTTCAAATTAAATATACAGATTAATAAACAAATGGAGTGTTGATAAAAAAATCTGATGGTCCAATAAATAATTCAGTAGGTAAATTAAATAATTTTGCTGTCATTGGCTGATGGTTTATTGTGCTACTAATATAAGCTAAAATTTTGTAAAACACAGAATAAATACAATATTTGTTAAACAGTTCAACCTTGAGAACAAAAACACATGTTTTATTCAAAGACAAAAATCTTGTCGCAGATACTTGAGATGAATTCAATATATACAAAATCAATCATCCTTGAATGTATCACTCAATATGAGTCTAGTAAGTGATAAAAAAATTACAGATGTGATAATGATTACAAAGAGGCTACATAGAATCATTGCAAATAAAAAAACCTTGAAATTGAACTTAAATTAACTATGGCTGTTAGGCAAACAGCATGTAATTGATCAGGTTGGGTTCAGAAACGAGTCGCCTGAATTTGAAGATTCTGTCACTGTGGGGGGTCAAAGGGGTTGATCTGAAGCGCCCCCATTTGAATTTAGCTGCCGGAGAAAAAAAAAATTTTGACAAAAAAATAATTTTAACTAAAACACCACCACCATACCACCCATTCACTACCACCATACCATTCATTTACCACCATTCAGTGATTTACCAATCATTTTAAAACTAAAACTTAAATATATTGATCACATTATTTATATTTATGTATATTTAATTTTAATACTTTATCAATGCTGTTATTTATTAATAACTGCGGTTAACTAATGTGTAAATAATGATCATTTTATTAACAACTGCGAAACTTCTGGTCAACCAAATGAATTATTTTTAATTAAAATTCACAGCTGCATTGGGTCAGTAAGACGTTAGAGGTTTTGAGCCATACACAAAAAGTAAATAAATACTCTAAATTCACACTTACGTATAACACGATACGCACTATTCTGCTTAGCATGAACACAGTACACGAACGAGCGAATCAAGAAAACTGAAACAGCCTCATCGCGATAAGAGCCGAGGATGCTCTGAGCCCGTACTATTTAGTCACCGTCGCCTTGACACTATATTACTAACCGATACTGAGCCGTGTAAAACATCAATGACTCATATTTTTAAATAACATACCATACAGACAGGCATACCGTGGTCATAATAGTACCTTCGCGGGTGTTATTTGTTTACTCGGACGAAACGACTTCGCACGTACTATAGATGTGCATGTAAACTAAATAAACTTTTGTTTCTATGAAGTACAACACCCTATATTATGTCATTTTATTTATTCCCTCAGCAACTGTAAATCCTTACAAGATTTCTAAAAATTAAGAAACGCAAACATATTACCACAAAAATAGAATAACTGATTATAAATTAGCTGCCGTTCTATAAGGATGTCCGGATTCGCGACTCGAATTATCGATTGAAATGTCACGACACTGACCTTTTTCTTTAATTAAAAACAACGAAAGGAAACATCGTGGAAACTATGTTGCATAACTTGATTTTCCCGATGAATACTGTGTCCGCACAACACAAAATCATGTTGAAGAAACTATGTTGTGCAATTTTGTCTCCCGACGAATGCATACGAGCACAACAGCAGCATTCATTAGTTCTCCTGCTCCATTTTCGTTAGTGAAAACGTAATGTACCCCTAATATAACGTAAAAATGAGTACGATTATACGATAGTTTAACGGTAGGTACACCCAAGTTGTAATGTCATTATTTACCCACATCTCAGCTAAAGTTCAAAAATATTGACCCTCTTCTGCGTATTGTTTTATCAATCGTATGAAATAATTCCTTGCGAAGCATGTGTGGTGTAACTTTGAATGATAAATTATTGAGGAATGAGATTATGAGCATTAAAATTGAAAAGACCAAGTTTACATGTTTTGGTCAAGTGGAGAGAATGAGTAAAAGATGTAGTCATCTTTTACTCATTCTCTAAAAAAGGGGAAGGGAAGGGAAGGAAAAATAAAAGGGATTTACAAGGCAGATATGAGTGGCAATGTCGGGAGGGAACGTCCTAGTATATTGGTGAGGTCCTTGAAAGGTCAGGTGCGTAATACTCACAACTAGCGTGGATGAAGCGAAATAAGCTTGTAAGGAAATTATTCTATCAGGACGTTCTGTGGTTTCTGTTTGCCCTGATACATAAACTCACGCTGTTGGGAATATCAGTTCCGGTTGAGCAGGATCATAAACGTGATTTATTATGTTCCATACCTCTTGAATATATATCGATTAGCTTGAAATCGATGTTAATTAGTTCGTTATTGCATACTGCCCTTCTCTACGTAAATGACAAATGTCAATCGTTAATCGTCAATCGTTAGCGTTAGTATGCGTTCAAAACCACGTATTTTCCGGTCTAGATTTTGTATTTTCTGTTGATATATTGAAACTTATTTGTAAGAAGAAAATTACCGAAACGATGCAACTTCTGTTTCAGTCAAAATAAATAGATTTCATTTAATTTTCTTTCTTTGTCAAGTTTGTTTAACAATATGTTTTCCATTTTGGTTGTAGTATTTGAGCGAATCCTGTCAGAATCGTTCAATGTGCGTTCCAGTACCCTGCAGTAAGATTTATCATTTCTATCCTATCGAACGAACATCAGATATTGTTGTCTTACTCTGACTCATTGAAATTGATGGTGGAATTTTGCTGTTTTTATTTTTGATGCTAATGTAAACAGCTTTTCAAATAATATGTTACGAAAAAAATCAATTTCTGACTGACTGACGTTTGGTTGCATTGGGTTTCATGGATTGGTCATTTTTGGTCTCAATCACTTGATGTTAATAATTTACACCTATTTTTAATTGCTAGTGTAAGTTCCGTGACTGAATAAAATAGTTACTTCTAAGAAAAAGAGTTTGTGACTAAGTGAAACAGTTAAAGGTAAGCTAAGAAATCGCATTTTTTGTAATAAGTTGTAGTGTTGTGTTTATTTCTGGGGGGGTGTGTTGCTCAATAATCGCTATTTTAGGTCGTGACAGGCGGCATATCGTGTCTTGTGTGTGCTAGTGAACGTGTTCGCTAGTTAAATCGAAGTAAGCATGGACTTATATCATGGTTTTTCAAACGTACACCCACGAGTTGCACCACATGCATGCTAAACATTACATTTCTTTTCTCACGAACTACATAAATTGCGCAAATAATATTATAGGGAACAGTGGTGGAACGGTAAGGTTACACCCCTTTACTAGTTACCACTAGCATATCCACAAATTTAATGTTCATAATAATTACCTATCTAATTTTTTCCTCCCACTAAAAGTTTATTTTTTTGTGTAATCTAATATTAAAGTTGTGCTCTTATCTATTTTCTTTTCAATTCAAATGACTGCAATTTCTATTGTGATGTTTACCTCTTTCCTAGTAGAAATAGTAAATGTAAACAACTTTCTCTTTTCATTAGAGATTCAAGACCTACCAGTCACACTTTCATTCCCATAAGTGTAAAACACACTCCAGTGTGCCTATAGAAATGTGTACTGACCCCCATTGTTGACCATGATGGCACTAATAACATAAATATTGGTGCAGTATGGACATTGCAAGAAATGATATGCTATTAGCATCTGTTGTACACAAGCCCAAATTTTTGTTAAATTTAAAACTGTACAATAATCACATATCTGTATGTTTTAATTTTGTGCAATCTGAAAACGCTTAGCTTGAAAACAATTGATATTATCTATTTGTAATCAGTGATGGTTCCTTACAAGTAGGATTTACTTAGTCACTTAGTAAGTGATAAAATCAGCTATATATTTATTATCAGCAGTGAAATACCTACTGCAAATAATTTAGTGTTGTACACACTCCTAAAATCAACACACCTATATTTTAATATCCGGGTATTAGGCTTAAATATGTAGGTGGCAAAAATTGCCCCCCTGACAGACTCCTAGGACCTATGTATCCTACCTGTCTTTTATAATGATATGTTCAGTGGTTTATATTTATATGTATTAGGTAGGTGACTAACAAACAGGGTAATTTTCACATTTATGAGTATGCATGTCTACTGTTATAAAAATCCAGAACCCAGAAGGAATACTACACATTCTGTTATAGCCACTACTGCTTATCAGAGTAGTACTAGCAGTCATAGAAAAATGAGTCAAATAAAAAATCAACAGTTATTTATTCAAATTAGGCTAAAAATCAGATCTTTTTGAACATCAAGATAACATTAGGCAGTCCACCAAAATACCCGCCCTTCACCGCTTCCCAGTGGTTTAACTGATGAACAAGAAGTGACAGAACTAGCTGCCCAGCAACAAAACACATTTTCCCTACATGTGGCCGACTAGAGTGACCAGCTCTGATTCAAATGTCCAAGTGTATCAAATAACACAGATTTAGTAACCCTCAAATGATGCATATGCAAAAGCAGTGTAACTGATATCAGCATTATCATGTAGGATATGTTAATGATGACTCATTAATATGGTTTATCTTTTTATTAACAAAAAATGTGTGTTATAATCTGTTAAAGTGGGTTTAGGGACTTTTTGTGTATCAAACTTTATGCTACTAACATTATTAAGTGGATCTGTTTGTTGATGTTGATGAGTTGCTTTTTCTTGGAACATTGAATCTATGGTTTTTTTACATAGAGATAATTACCTATAGGGTCTATCTATCATGGGGTTTAGGTTTCCGCACTTAGTCCTTGAAGTGGACCATTGTGCGTGAGCCATGGTGGCCGATTACTCCAACCAGCCCACCTCCCTCTAGAAGCAGATCAGACTTCCCGGTGTCCTCAGGGCATCCACAAGGGATCTTGGTGCTCCCAGGGTCTCCTCGCGAATTTAGGTAACGCCTGTGCACTCAAGGAGCATGCGCCACCGTTTCCTCCGCCTCCATGCATGCTCTGCACAGGGGACTGTCAGTGATACCTAGGGTGTGGAAGTGTTTATTCAGTGAACAGTGTCCAGTGATGGTCCCCGCCACCAGACGCAGGCTATCTCTGTCCAGGCGCAGAAGGCGCCTAGTCAGCTTTGTATCCAGGGATGGCATAGCTTCCTTGGATTGCCTGCATCCTGGTGTCGAGGTCCACCATTTTTCCGCTTGTATTCGAGTGTGATCCTTTAACCAGCTTCTTAGCTGCTTGAAAGGAATTGGCACAATGGGTTCGGGTCCGTAGGGTTTTGTGCTGGATCCTCTTCTGGCAAGTTCGTCAGCCGCATCGTTTCCAAGTGATCCACTGTGACCTTTAATCCATTGTAGTGTCACCGTGTTGTGATTTAGTACCGTGATTCGTTCTAGGGCCTTGTGGCATTCTAGGTTAGTCTCGACGTGATCTGATTACTCTTTAGGGATTGAAGAACAGAGGCACTGTCGGAGTATTCGAATATTGGTATCCGTAACCTCCCTGGCCTCTATAGCGTGTGCCACTTGGATAATATCTACACACTCTGCTTGGTAAACAGAGTTGAACATTCCAAGTGGTTTGGATATCTTAATGTTTAGGTCGACGGAGAACACTCCGACGCCTGTCCCATTGTTGGTTTTTGATTCGTCAGTGTAAATCCTTAGCTCTCTTGTACCACACTTGTGTCACACAACTCCTCTATGAGCTGTATGTTGTAGTGTTTTTGGAAGCAGTGGGTCTTCAGGATTCTGTCGATGGGTGATGTCATCATCGGCTGTTCTTTGATTGCATCTTCTCTGATGCGTGTGTGTTTGATTCTGGAATCATTTCTTAGGGTGCCGGATACTTCGAGTCTGAAAGTCGCTATGGCCGCCTCCTCTCTTACGACGAGGTGTAGGGGACGCAGCCCCAGCATCACCTGTAAGGCAGCAGTGGGGGAAGTTCTCATGCTGCCGGTGATTGCTACGCAGGCAAATCTTTGTAGTTTCTCGAGATCCTTTTTGGTTGTACTTAGGTTGGTCCTGGGCCACCAAACTAAAGAACCATCTGTAATGATTGGTCGGATAACTGTGGTGTATAGCCAGTAGGTGATTTTGGGGCTTATGCCCCAATTTCTCCCGAGGAGTCTCTTGCATTGCCATAGGGCTATACTGGCTTTTGTGATGATGTAATCAGTGTGTTTTGCCCAGTTCAGCTGTTTGTCCAAAAAGATACCCAGGTATTTGGTTTCAGTCGATAGGCTTAGGGTTGTCCCAAAGAAGCTTGGCAATTGTAACGTTGCCAGCTTCCTTTTCTTTGTGAAGAGGACGAGTTCGGTTTTGGTAGGGTTCACTGCTAGTTTGTATTCCTTGCACCAGTGTTTTCGTGTGTGCCGTTTATTATTATGGTCAGATCATCAGCATAACCCACCGTGTAGTAGCCTCTGCTGTTGAGACGTTTGATGAGGCTGTCTACTACGAGGTTCCATAGTAGTGGTGAGAGGACACCACCTTGGGGGCAGCCCTTCGCCACTATGGCTCTAGTGGTGTCATTTACCGTAACTTGTACGGCTCTCAGTCGGAGCATATTTGTGATCCATCCTCGCAGGGTCGAGTCCACACCGTGTTCCTCGAGGGCTGCGTTGATGCTATGGAAGATGGTTTTGTCAAAAGCGCCTTCTATGTCAATGAAGACAGCTAGTGAAGAGCATTTGTGGTCCACTTCACATTCGATCTTGGCGATCACACTATGCAGCGCGGATTCTGTTGATTTTCCTGAGGAATACGTGTGTTGTTGTTTGTGAAGTGGTCGCTCCCGAAGAGGTCCGTCCCGAATGTGCCGATCACAGAGTCTCTCGAGGGTTTTCAGTAAGAAAGATGTTAGGCTTGTTGGTCTGTACGCCTTGGGTTGTGTGTAATCTGGTTTGCCTGGTTTAGAGATAAAAATGATTTTCACCTCACGCTATGCAAGTGGTATATATTTCTGTGCTATGCAGGCTTGGTAGATGACAATCAGCCATGGCGTTAGAACGTCTACTCCCCATTTGAAAATTTCGTTTAAGCCTGCGGATTTATATGGTTTAAAAGTCTTTATTGCCCATTTTATTCTCTCTGCGGTTACTATGGTGCGGGCTCTGGCCCAGTCTTGGTCATTTGGTGTGTGCGTTGGCTCACTTGCCCAGGTTCTGTCCTCGGAGATTGCAGTCTGGGAAGTGGGTTTCCAAAAGGACTTTACTTGTTTCCTGATCCGACTTGGTGTATGTGTTGTCTGGGGTTTTCAGCGACCCGAGGGTGCGATCTTGATCGGTAGATAGGATCTTTCTCACACGCGCGGCTTCGCTGTTCGATTCAATTTCTTCGCAGAATTTCCGCCAGGCTGCCCTGCTGGCATTCCTGACTTGTTTTTTGAAGGTGTATTGTGTTTTCTTGTATGAGTCCCAGTCTTCTGGTAATCTGGAGTTTTTGTCTCTGTTGAATTGTTTGCGCATGGTTTGCCTGAGCTTACTAAGTTCCGCATTCCACCAGGAGTTACCCTTGCTCTTGGTGTTTGGGTCTTTTAGTTTGCAGCAGGCGTGGTAGGCTTCAATTATAAATTCCGAGAGTTTTGTTACGATGTCTTCAAGTTGTTTGGGGTCTATTAGAATTTGGGGCGTTTGGTGCTGCGTTAGTAGGGAGGACAACAGCCGTTTGTAGCCGGGTACATTGGTACGGCGTGGGTTGCGTCTGGGTTCGGGTTTTTTTAGGTTAGCCACTAATGAGAAGCGAATCCTTCTTTCGTCAGAGCAGGAAGGCTCGTTGGATACGTGCCAGTCAGAAATAAGTTTTGCCGCGCTTTCCGAAGCCAGCGTTAAATCAATGATTGTTTGTCCGCGCGATGTGACCCAAGTGGGTTCCGAGCCGCGGTTTGCGATGTTAAGGTTAGTTGAGAACAAGTATGTGCATAGTACCTCACCTCTAGTGTTGGCTTTGTTGCAACCTCAAAGCGGGTGATGGGCGTTTGAGTCCGTGCAGATGACCAGGTCCAGGTTGGTGTCTTCACAATACCTTACCAGGTCGGCCATCCCTTTTGGTGGGCAGTCTTCATCCTCGCCAGGCATGTATACCGAGGCCAGGACGATATCGGGTGCGTCGCCGTCGGTTTTGAGCCTGACGGCTGTTAGATCTCTGGAACATAATTGCGTGAGTGTGGTGGTGGGTACATTTTTGGGTATGTAGGCACAGGTTCGTGGTTTATCTGTGCCTTGTGTGTCGAGGATCAGCTTACCTCCAATGTTACCAAGGCCGCATAGTCTGTTATTTCGGATCCACGGCTCTTTGATGAGTGCAATGGTTTGGGGTTCCATCTCCAGTGCCCTGCGCAGGCAGGCGGTAGCCGTCTGGCTATGCTGGAGGTTGGTCTGGATGATATTTATGGGACGGGATGGGGCGGCAGTGGGGTGGAATTAGGAGGAGATTGATCCATCGTATGATTCCCTCCCCTCTTCCAGCCCATGCTGGACTTCGCTGAGTGCCGGTGATGATGAGAGCAGCTGCTCCGTCCACCCTGGTGGTGAGGTTGGCATTCTCACAACGTCGGCATTGGCAGTTGCGTCATCGTCAGGTCGAGTTCAGTCGGAGCCGGTTTCGTCCGTTCAGTGTCAGTCTTGGTATCGGAGGGATGGGTGTTGGGGAAGAAACGCACGTATATCGACCCAAGTAGGTACGATATCCGTCGCTCCCTCCCCAAGACCTTTTCGACCTCGTCCGGTGGGATACCTAGGGTTAGATAACTCCCGTAGTTATCACCACCGACCGATGTCGCCCTGTACAGGGACCACCTGCCGATGTTGTACCAGGGGTTCTGGCAGGTCAGAACCGTCTGGACCAGCGCTATGTCCCCATTGTACCTGGGTACGAAGAGCGCCGCTCGAACCCGGGTCGGTACGTCGGCCCTCGTCAGTCGTCATATCTTGGGATGGAGGCGAGAGGCAGATCGCTACGGCGAGTCGCGCAGGGATATCCTTAGTGGCCCGCGCGTAGGTTTTCTGCTCCCCTTGAGCGGCCTGGGTTCTAACACGCTTGGCGTACCCCTGGCGCGTACTTGGTGAAGCTCGCGTCCGGGCGCTCCCTCTTCGCCGCTCCCTGTCCACTTGGGCCGGATTGCGGTTCTGAGGGGCTTGGCACAGTGCTTTGTGCCAGGGACACCCGGCGTAGGAACCCAGACCGCTTGCCTCGCTTCTGTCTGGTTCGGTGTCGGTCTTCGGTCGTCTCGTCGCGGTTCCGGTCGTTTCCTCCGGATGGTCCTGGTGCGGGCAGTGACTTCTCGCGCTGGGTTTCCCCTTCGCGTACTGTTCCTTGCCCGCACGTTTCCGCGTCCGACTGCTTTTCGCGCTGGGTTTCCCCTTCGCGTGTCTGTAGCCGGTCGCGTACTCCCTTACAACTAACCGTTTATGCTTCGCGCTGGCTATTGCCTTCGCGGATGTTGCGCAAACGGTTGTTGAGTTCTCTCTCTCTGTTACGGATCTTTCCGCGCTTGGTTTTTAGCATGCGTACTTCGTCCACAGAGATGAAACCAGAACCACCAGATTCCGTTTCCTTTCCCGTCTCGAGAGAGTTCATGTCTTTCAGCCTTGCCTCGATCTTCTCGCGCTGGAGTGCCAGCGCGCGAAGTTCGCTGCTAAGACTGGAGAGTCGAGCTTTGTTGCTGTCGTTGTCAGGATTATTTGTCACACTGTTCCGTACGATGCTCTGTTGCCAGGCCCTCGTGGAAGGTGTAACATTCGTCAATGTGATCGGCGCGGGAGTCGCAGCCGTCTTAGAGTCAGTAGGCGCAAAAGTCGCAGCCATGGTTGTGTCGGACGGCGCGTGAGTCGCAGCCGATGTTGTTGGCGCCGAAGCGGCCAGCCGCGCAGAAGGCGCGGCGCTAATAGGCAGATTGGTGCCCCCCTCCCCAGATTACGGTGGAGGCAGACCGACGAGTCGGTGTGGGATTCCCCGGCATTGCCGGGACCCACCTGGGGAATATAATTTTTTCCTTTCTGCGACATGGTTGTAGGCTGTGTGGGCTTTTTTGGAGTTGAGTTTACCCGTCCTCATGGACCGAAAGGAGAAAAGGGAAAAGGAGGGAGAGACTGGGCGTAGGATCATGGGAGTGGGGTGTGGGATTCCCCTGGGCCCGGGATTTTGGCTTTCGAGAAGATGCGAAAAAGCGCCCGGGGGTTTTTGTTGCGTCTACTTCTTATGGAATTAGACCAAGAACAGGGTGGCAACCGCGTGAAGGTGAATCCCCCAGACTTGCCTTGAGGATCTACACGACCGTAGCGCTTCCCCTCAAGCCCCCGCCACCCTACCGCCTTTGAGGGAGGCAGTAAGGTAGGCCTGCATCTATACTACCAAGCAAAGCATAAGCAAAGCATGTCGTTGTGCAACCGCGAAAGCATAAATACAGACCCCACCTATAGGGTCTGAAAAGTATTGTTTACTTAACTATTGAACCCACACTACACAAGAGCAGGTTCATGAGCAAAAACCATTAAATTTTATTTGCGTATTGTCTAGCACTTTGAATATAATCCTTGAATCAATTTCCTCAAAGCAAGGTAGGTAGTGCCGGAATGAAGTTGACAAAAAATACAATTGTTTTATTTTTTTAACTCTTATGTTTGTTAGAATTAAAATATCAAACACAATTGGATATACACACATCAAAAATGTCTAGGGATCAAGCATTTTTATGCGGATTTCTTGAGATTGAGATGTGGCTTTGTAATAAATTTATGATTTTATAAATTTATATGGATCCTTTTTGGTGCATTTCATAATTTGAATCAGGAACTCTCAATCAAATTCGAGTAAAAGATGAAAATAAGCTGTCAATATTTTCCCTATAAAAACATACAACGCATTGAAGACATTATTAGTGCTACTGTTTCCCTACTACTGATTAAAACCAACGTTATTATGGAGCGGCGACGTCATTTAAGCAGGGAAGAAATGCTCAGAGCCGTGGGAATGATAGAAGCTGGTTCCCGGCAACGTACTGTAGCTTTAGCTCTGAATACAAGTCAGAGTGTTATCAGTCGACTTTGGACACGTTACCGAAGCACTGGTACCGTGGCTGAGCGCCATGGAGGACGGTATCGCTGCACCACACGGAGACAAGACCGATACATTCAAATCTTAACTCGAAGAGCTCCAACAATAACCGCCATGATGTTAGCCGTGAGGCTTCATCACTCTTCAGGGAACTTAATTAGCGACCAAACAGTCAGAAACCGCTTGCATGAAGTGAACCTTCATTCCCGAAGACCGCTACGGGTACCACCTATAGCAATGCACAATCGTAGGATTCGATATCAATGGGCTCTTGAACACAGAAATTGGGCAGAAGAACAATGGCGTTTCGTGTGCTTTTCTGATGAGTCTCGTTTTGGTATGAGACCGGATACAAGACGTATACGACACTGGAGAACCCCTGGACGCCAACAGCGATTAAAATCCTGCCAGGAAGTCCATCCTTATAGTGGTGGAACCATCATGGTATGGGCGGGTATTTGGATCGGCGGAAGAACTGAGTTGATTTGGATCAGAGGCAACCTCAACGCTCAAATTTATGCTGAGACGATTGTATCAGACGTCATCGTTCCTCTACAAGTGCAAATCGGTCCCTTATTTCAGTTAATGCATGATAATGCAAGACCGCACACCGCAAGAGTTGTAAGACAGACTCTCGCCGCAGCTAACATCAATGTCCTGCCCTGGCCTGCTCAGTCGCCAGACTTGAACCCGATTGAGCATGCATGGGATATGCTACAGAGAAGAGCTCTGCCGAATATGGAGGGTATCCAGTCGCAAGAAGACCTTTTTTTGTTGTTGCAACGAACATGGGCGGCCATTCCACAGCGTGATTTGGATGAACTCATTTTGAGTATGCCAAACCGATGTTCTTGTGTTGTTAGTGTTCGCGGTAGAAACACGGATTATTAATTGTTTAAGTTACCCAATAAAATTTTAAAGAAAACTGTTATTTCAGTCTTTTTTTCGAACTTTAATGTTAGTGGTTCAAATGTCAAAAATCCCTTTATTAGGAAAATGGCAAATTTCTTTATTAATGCAAAGGTGACTTGGTTTATCGTTACTGTGACAAACGAAAACACTTTATTTGATGAATCCTTAAAGAAAATTTTAATTAATATCAATCAGGAGAAAAGTTATTGCAAAAATATATGTTGATCCCTAGATACTTTTGATGTGTGTAGTAGGAAAAACAAACGAAAACCTTTAGGTAATGACGTTAATTTGGAACAAATTAGTGAGATTGATGACTTGTGGTCAACACTTAACAGAAACAACTTGTAAGACCACACAATAAATGCTTTCAGACGACGAGACTTGGTACATCATCTGCCTAGCCTTTACCCAACTACGTTGGGGTCCGCGACCAGTCCAACTGTATGCAGCTGAATATAATATTTTACATGGAGCAACTGCCTATCTACCACAACCCAGAACCCAGCAACCAACGCAGTTACTGGGTAACACGAAACCCCTTGGTATAACTAGTTGTCAGATTTTCAAGCTTCTGATCACTCGTAATGACTGTCAAAAATCGAAATCCGCATTAATCGGCATTAAGTCCGCCTCTGTACTTTGTGCTTAAAGTGTTAAATAAATAAATATCACAGCAGAGACCAACGGCATAACGTGCTTTCCTAGCCACGCAAGGAACTCGGTATGTAAAAATGGTCATCCACGGCCCGACCTCGGCAAGCACCGCTCAAGATTGACCCAAGCGGCTGTTATTATTTAAAGACTCGGCCCCGCGCTTAACTGAATGCGACAAATGTTGATACGTGATCTGCTTAGGCCGACTCCGCTTCGTTCATTTCTCTTGTTAGTGTTCCTGTTACTTAAACCCCCACATTAACCGCATTTTGTTTGTTTCCAGGTAATCAACAATGGCAGAAGTAGGCTTCCCCGGACAACACACTACGACAACGACGGTCACGTCCAGCACGGCTGTGCAGACCAACATACGGTTTGACCCAGCCTATATTAAGACCATCCCTGGCATACTGAAGATTGTTCAAGTTGTAAGCACAATAATATTTATTTAAACATCGAATTCTTTAGAGTTAGACTATAGAAATATTACATAGTGTGGGAACACCCACGACAATGCGACATTGCGCTGTTCGTTTATTCAATGATAAAGGCCACTTCAATAGCGTACATGTTGCTACTGATCTACTTACTTGACAAAATTCCAATATTCCTATGATACAACATAATCAGTTTATAAAGTTCCCACTGCTGTGATGGGCGTCGCTGAGAGATGGAGTGGGCCCTTATCCATCACCCTTACCCGACCGGGTTGTAGCGGACGACTCACGTCTTCAAATTTTCGGTCCTAGAAGACATACCGATTCTCCCGCAAGGTTTTCCTGCACCGTTTTGAAAGCAGTGATAGAATAAATTACCTACACGAAGTTAAGTACGTGGCTTCGAACCCCCGACCTGACACTAAGTTGAGACTGTTACCACAGACGACAGGGCCACCACTGCTCCATTTCCTCTATGTCGAATATATCAACTAAATCTTGGACGCTGGCGGGCTTCGTCAAAATTCGGAAAACCTCCTATCGAACTTGGGAAAAAAAAAATTGCAAACATACGAGTAGGTAGGTACTGAAAATGTAATCAATACAAGACAAAGCCCAGCTTTATTCAGTTCAAACACTTGTACCTACCATGTTTTATTCATAAGGTGAAAGGTCAAGTCCTTCTAGAATGGTACCTAATTCAATGTCGGGTTATCGCTTGATCGCCGGCTGTTATATGACGCCGTTCACGCAATAATGGCGCTAAGGGGGAGCTGGCCTTTTTAACAAGCACGGCATGCGATGTAACTGTTTTAATTAAATCGTCACGTTCAGTCCCAAAGGGGGCAGACAGACAGACGTAAAGGTGTGCTATTTTTCCCAAAGGGCTGTGTCTGTAGCTATTGTGAGTCAACTATTCTCATAATGACGGTATAGCTTGAATGCTGTCATCGTGCAACTGTGACCTCCACGATTACCTACTTCACATACCTATTCATTCGTCTTGCGACTGCAGATTCCTCAGTTCGTCACATCACATGCATACAATAGATTTTAAACGACTGCTTTGTTACGACATCGCGCGATTAGGCTGCATGCCGCATAATATAGCCCGAGTTCTGAGATGTATAGAGCCACGCGAGTCGCGTGATACGATCGTAAAATCATCAACCTTGGTGACTGGCTAAGCTTTTAGCTCCTTGTTCTCTCGATTCGGCGCGGGCGGTGTTCGTAAAAATATTTGCCAGTCAGTATCTAAGCAAGCAGATGGGCTCATAGCCAGTTATAATCAGCTAATAATGTTCCCATTGCTGGGACTCAAGACTCCCCTTTATGAGAGCCAAGGACTTGGCTGTAATCCACCGCGCGGGAGTGCGGCATTGGGTGTTCAAATGGGTGTGTGAAAATTTACTCAAAGGAGTCTCGGGCCTGATTGTCATGAAAACTAAAAGAGCGTGATTGGATTTTTGAAAAATCAGATTCCCAGCCAGGAATGAATCGAACCCATATACCATTTGATAGTTTCTCTAACAAAAACCCAAATTCTGGGAAGTAATGACATAGGTACCTACATACGGAAAACTGAAGTAAAATATAAGTACAATAAAATTCGATAAAATCTATTCGTCATAGACTTCACAGCACAATGAAAGCGTTTCCCTTTTGTTTCCTTTATTGCGTTGAATCATTTATGTATGGACATTATATACCTGCGTCGAAACTTACGCAGTCGCTTCAATACATTGCAAAACCATGTATTTTTTATTAGATAGATTCCTCAATTTATTGCGTCCTTGTAGAAGTTGCGCATCGATCCGTTGACTACATGACGATATTTACTATAATACGTATTTTAAATAGCATGACGAATGAATGGGGGCTATCGTTTTTGAGCTCATCAGATGGCGCCACTGTCGAGTAAGGTCTTGTCAATAATTCTATTTTATACTTTAAAGTACCAATAACGTCATAAAAAGTTTATCAAAAGTATCTAGGGATCAACATATATTTTTGCAATAACTTTTCTCCTGATTGATATTAATTAAAATTTTCTTTAAGGATTCATCAAATAAAGTGTTTTCGTTTGTCACAGTAACGATAAACCAAGTCACCTTTGCATTAATAAAGAAATTTGCCATTTTCCTAATAAAGGGATTTTTGACATTTGAACCACTAACATTAAAGTTCGAAAAAAAGACTGAAATAACAGTTTTCTTTAAAATTTTATTGGGTAACTTAAACAATTAATAATCCGTGTTTCTACCGCGAACACTAACAACACAAGAACATCGGTTTGGCATACTCAAAATGAGTTCATCCAAATCACGCTGTGGAATGGCCGCCCATGTTCGTTGCAACAACAAAAAAAGGTCTTCTTGCGACTGGATACCCTCCATATTCGGCAGAGCTCTTCTCTGTAGCATATCCCATGCATGCTCAATCGGGTTCAAGTCTGGCGACTGAGCAGGCCAGGGCAGGACATTGATGTTAGCTGCGGCGAGAGTCTGTCTTACAACTCTTGCGGTGTGCGGTCGTGCATTATCATGCATTAACTGAAATAAGGGACCGATTTGCACTTGTAGAGGAACGATGACGTCTGATACAATCGTCTCAGCATAAATTTGAGCGTTGAGGTTGCCTCTGATCCAAATCAACTCAGTTCTTCCGCCGATCCAAATACCCGCCCATACCATGATGGTTCCACCACTATAAGGATGGACTTCCTGGCAGGATTTTAATCGCTGTTGGCGTCCAGGGGTTCTCCAGTGTCGTATACGTCTTGTATCCGGTCTCATACCAAAACGAGACTCATCAGAAAAGCACACGAAACGCCATTGTTCTTCTGCCCAATTTCTGTGTTCAAGAGCCCATTGATATCGAATCCTACGATTGTGCATTGCTATAGGTGGTACCCGTAGCGGTCTTCGGGAATGAAGGTTCACTTCATGCAAGCGGTTTCTGACTGTTTGGTCGCTAATTAAGTTCCCTGAAGAGTGATGAAGCCTCACGGCTAACATCATGGCGTAATCAACGCATGCAACATCAATGTCCTGCCCTGGCCTGCTCAGTCGCCAGACTTGAACCCGATTGAGCATGCATGGGATATGCTACAGAGAAGAGCTCTGCCGAATATGGAGGGTATCCAGTCGCAAGAAGACCTTTTTTTGTTGTTGCAACGAACATGGGCGGCCATTCCACAGCGTGATTTGGATGAACTCATTTTGAGTATGCCAAACCGATGTTCTTGTGTTGTTAGTGTTCGCGGTAGAAACACGGATTATTAATTGTTTAAGTTACCCAATAAAATTTTAAAGAAAACTGTTATTTCAGTCTTTTTTTCGAACTTTAATGTTAGTGGTTCAAATGTCAAAAATCCCTTTATTAGGAAAATGGCAAATTTCTTTATTAATGCAAAGGTGACTTGGTTTATCGTTACTGTGACAAACGAAAACACTTTATTTGATGAATCCTTAAAGAAAATTTTAATTAATATCAATCAGGAGAAAAGTTATTGCAAAAATATATGTTGATCCCTAGATACTTTTGATGTGTGTATTTACAATATTCTCCATAAAAATTAGCAAGCATGAAACATTTAAAAATCATTCTACCTCCAATTACTAACAAATAAGATCCTAAATTCAGTTGCTACTTAAAATCTTCAAGTCCTAATTAATCAGGAATATATAAAATACGTGTTAAAAAAGCACGCAACGCGCGAACACTATATGACATCTGACATTTCGGAAGACCTTAGTCTACACCAACGCCTCTAGTGGCGAATTCATTCGCGATAGCCCCCATTACTTCATTATAATAAATCATTGATAATTTTCTGCATTTCATCATCTGCGTGTAGCCTTTACCTAACTATGTTGATATCGGGTATTAGGCAAACCGGATGCAGCTGACCACCAGTAATCAGCACATACAATACGCAGCGTCTGCCAATCTGGCCTCAATAATCCAGGATCTGGTTCTCCTTGGAAAGTAGAGATAGGGTGTCAGAATTTCAAACTGCTGAGTAATTGTATACGCCTGTCAAAGATCTTAAACTAAAACGGGGACTAACGGTTTACATGATTTTCGAAGCATGGAAGACTAGTCGTTAATTTTCTTTGTATGCAATCTCAATATTACTATGGTTGTCATCGGCAATGCCACAGTACGATGCGTTACTAAAATCACTCAACTTCCATTACAGCTATGCAGTCTCCTCGGGTTTATATGCATCCAATGCTCTTGGCTCAGCAGCAATACCAAAGGCTCGTTCTTCAGCTGGATCTCAATGATCGCCTTCTGGTTCACGGGCATCCTGCTGGGCCTGTACCTGTTCCATATCCTGGAGAAGTTCTACAAGATCCCCTGGCTAAAGCTTGAATTTGGCTTCTGCGCGCTATGGACCTTCTTCTACTTGGTGGTGTCGATATTGGCCGCGACTGTTCATGATAACCCTCATTCTGCTGCTGCGGTAAGTTATTATAACAGGACCAGTCATTCATCATTTACTAGAGCGTATTTCATCAATATAAAACTGAACGCGTTATTGCACATCTATATCGCATTCAAGAGATGTCAGTTTCAATCTTCCTAGGCAATGATGACACTGATTTCACTTGAACGCAGTTTATAAATGTGCTGATCGCGTTTAGTTTTAATTGTGTAATCGGCTCTTAGATATTTTGTGCCAGTTCATAAAATCTATTTACAAGGACAATGTCAAGTGCTTGCTTTGTTGGCCTAGTAATTGCAAGCGCGTGGGGTTCCAAGTTAAATCTCGAATCTCGCCCCCTATTACATGAAAGTTAAATTTAACTTCTTCCTTCTTCTGGGGAAATCCCGCCTATGCCGCCATGTTATGTAAAAACACCCAATGTTGTTTCCAGTTCTTCGGCTTCGTAGCGATGTTCGCGTACCTAGCGGACGCGTATTTAAAGTTCGTGGCGGTTCGCGCCGGCGGGCTGGCGCAGGGCACGCGGGTGGTCTCCAAGCAGACCACCTCCGCGGTGGAGTCGCCGCCCCCCAGGGTCGGGTACTAAGGAGGTGGGGGGAACTAAACGATAGTCTAGAGAGAATAATTGGCCTAGTTTGTTAAAGCAAATTTTGCTAATAAACTGAACGTGATCAGTACAAACTGCGTTCATGAGCTGTCAACGTCAATAGCATAATAAATGATGTCACTGACAGCTCTTGATCGCAGTTTAAAGATTCTTATCAAGTTCAGTTTTATTAGTGACATTCGTCCTTAGTCATAGAAAACACGAACATGTAATAAATTTGTTTAGTGCTATTCAAATTGCTCACACAAACACTATAGAAAACCTTTCGACTCCCTATTCATGCTTTTGTATTATTTTTGACGTTTAAACGACATTGGCACTATAAATGCACTATAAAGTTGTTAAGTGTTGCGACATCGTATTTGTAAATAGTATTGAACCCTTTCCCTGTCCTATGAACCACATATGGTTCACGGCGATTATGTCTACTCCGTGGACAGTGAAACTGTAAAAATCGCAATGTTCAGTCACCAGCGCAACAAGTTACTACAAACTGTCAAGTTTTCACATTCGATTTTGTACTTAACCAGCAACATTTTATAAATGTATAACTTAACAACTTTATAGTGCATATATATATAAATGCACTATAAAGTTGTTAAGTGTTGCGACATCGTATTTGTAAATAGTATTGAGCGAGGAAGTTGCCAGATATAAAAAAAAAAATGTTGTTCGATTTAAATTAATTATTGTTAAGTTTTTAAACAAACGAGCTATATTGCTAAAAATATTTAGTAACTAACGAAAAATTACATGACAGATGTCCATTTCAAAAATTCTAATACTAAATATGGTGACAATTTTAAGCTCAATAACTCGCTCTGGTCTAAATGTTAGTTAATAAGTGAAATGTTATCAACTAGACTAAGCCCGAACAAAATCATGTACTTTTTAATTTTACACTTTTTGCTGGCGCACAATCGCCAATGTTAATCATCGAACTAATTTATATATATTTAATTTATTAATAATCAATTTAATTTTGCGCAAATATTGTTTATTGTACATTAATATACTACTTATTTTAACCCTTTCCCTGTCCTATGAACCACATATGGTTCACGGCGATTATGTCTACTCCGTGGACAGTGAAACTGTAAAAATCGCAATGTTCAGTCACCAGCGCAACAAGTTACTACAAACTGTCAAGTTTTCACATTCGATTTTGTACATAACCAGCAACATTTTATGGTTTAAAATCATTTGTAGTTTGACAGTTTGTGGTAAGTTGATGTCCTGGCAGCTGTACTGTCTTATAAAGATGCGGACGTACCGGTACGGATAAATTGCGGACCAGCTGCGGACACGGGACACTGACAGATACTTCAGAAGTTCAGAACATTATCTACGAGTATAAGTATGGTGTCCAGACAAAACGCCCACGTGACCGTTTTTTTTTAAATAATTATTTTATTATTATTAAAATTGGAGTGTTCATCAGTTTAACCAAAGAATAATGTACCGACAGGGTGTGATGGCTCAAATTAATGATTTGAGTGAAATCAGAAATCATGACACTTTTCACAGGAATGTATTTTTGTATGATTTTTGGAAAAAGCTCTATTTCAAATTGACATTTCGAAAAATTATGACACTTCTCAGAACGTATTTTTGTATAGTTTTTGGAAATGTATTTCCTTCAAATTAAATGCCAGTATTTAATTAATGTAGTGGTAGACATGATGTAATTTTGTATGTCTTCTTCAAAAGCACTACACACGATGTCCAAATTTCAAATTATACACCTTTAAAATGAGCCTTAAACACTGTGCCTTGTGTTCTTTAGAATTTGACAAATTGGTAAACCACAAAGTGGTATTGCACCACACGTTAAAATTAATCCTGCCTTATTAGCTATACCTACAGTATTTTAGATAACCAACAAAGTATTTGTAGGTAATATTTCTAGTGTTTTAGACGCGTATATCTTTTAAAACCTAACTAGATAGCGGGTTTGTACGCAACAGCAATTAAAACGAAGCTGATAAGATTTGCTGTCTCTTTCACTTCATTCTCTCTCTTTTCTTTGGTATCACTCAAGCAAGAGTAAGCAATCAGTTATCGCACAGATAAGTTGCTGTTAATACTGCCATAATTTATCAATTTACGAGTTCTTTTAAATGAAAGTTTTATCTGTAAACAGACTCATCACAAAGCCGTCAACCAAGCATTCTGTACATCAAACTAAGTAACTTTACGCAAAAAATAATTGTTGGGAAACTTTTTTTTGGGGTGAAAAATCATGTTTTGTGGTAGAACTCAATGTAACACACTGAAAACATTGTGCTGATGGATGGATTGAATAGTACGGGAGTCGTGGAGGTGTTTAAAGTAAAAATCGTACATTAAAAAAAAACTTGTCAAAAAGTTGGAACTTTGACCCCCAATATCTCCGTAACTAGAAGGTTCTGACTAGAAGAGATTGGGGGTCAAGGTTCCAACTTTTTGTCATTTTTTTTTTAAATACAAGTTTTTAATGTAAAATTTTTACTTTAAACACCTCCACGACCCCCGTACTATTCAATCTATCCACAGCACAATGTTTTGATTGCGTTACATTGAGTTCTACCAGAAAACATGATTTTTCACCCCAAAAAAAAAGTCGTTTCCCTGCAACAATTTTTGCGTAAAGTTACTTAGTTTGATGTACAGAATGCTTGGTTGACGGCTTCGTGATGAGGTCTTTTACATACTGTATATGATGTTAATTTAGTTGTTATGTTATAATTAACCACCTGTCATATTAAGTGTTAATTGCCAGTTCAGGTACGTATGTATACTATTTTGTTCATACATATTTACGGTATGGTAGCTTTTTAAGATTTTAATCAATACTATTATGAATTGAAACACAATATGGACAAATCACTACTTATACTTCAATGTTGGCAATACTTTTATAAAATATTCAAATGATTTATCAAAGTCAGGCCACACTGAAGCGAATCCCGCGCATCCATCGTTTTAAAGGTGGCTGGACACTCAGGCAGGGAGAGTCCGAGAGTGTCCATAGTGGCGCTCGTCAGGCCTCAGTGTTCCTGCGAGATGTCTCGGGGAGACAGAGAGCTCTCGCTTGAGAGTGTACTGCTACCATAACATGACGCAGCTATTCAAACCAGTTTAAATTCCTTCATACAAGTTACTTGATACAGTAAGCACAAGTGAATGTCGTCGTCCAGCGCGGTATTCGCTGCAGTATGGCCAGAGCTTTATACCGTTTTTCGCGGCTATGCTAATGTTATGTAGGTAAAATATGCCATTATTTTTACAATTGTTTGTACCTACTTTATTTAGGTTTTTATTGTGACCAATGCAATTAATATGTTAAAAGTTGATACATTAAAATAATAATAATTAAAGTTGGACATATTAACTGTTTCACACTGTCCAATATTCATAAGTAAAGATTTTTAATATATTAAATTAGGTGTAAGTTAATTCCATAAAAGCCTTTTTATTTTTTAGTTAATTTTCTATTGGCTTCAAGTTGACAAATATATGAAATATACTACTATTTTAAGTATTCTTTTTTTATTATGTGTGCTGCATACGCTTTTATATTACTATGTATTTTGTAACAATTTATTCAGTTATTTGTATTTCTACGCATTTTTACAAACTATCAATGCTTTATTACTAAAATATAAGTTTTTTTTTGATAATATTATTGTGTGTCTACAATGAAGGGTGCCTTACTGAATTCCACGTATTTTTAATATTTCGTAACATATCAATCCCGAAATTTAATCGATAAAAGATAGAAGTGATATATATGAGAATTCGATGGTAAAGTGTGACCATAAGTGGTAAGATATGACAGTTTTATTCATAATATGTAGAAGAATAGCATTGCATGGTTTAAACGATTTGTGGTGCAAGTAGGCTATTAGACTATTTCAAAAATAATTACGCTATAAATTAAAAATCTACGCTGACTTTCCATATAATTGTTGTACATGTCATTTTACAATATTGTCACTTCTATTATTTCTGGAAAATATATTTATACACGGTATTAAAATGAATTTAGTTAATTAACGACTTATCAATGTATTTGCCTTATATTACAGCTGTTATTAAATGTATTAAAATTTGGAAATTATATGGTAACTTATAGAAATTAAATGTGTTAATAATATTAATTTGTTTTATTTGAATGGGTTATATGAGGATAGACCATCCACTTCGCCGCGCGACCCGCGCGAATTCTTTTAGCTAAAATCGGATTCGGATAAGGGATACTTTTTATCCTAGTACATTTTCGTGGGATGATTTCAATCCTCCAAGTGGGTGAAGCCAGTATAAAATAAACAAGGGAAGTGTTTATAGGTATGTAAATATATTTATTTTAAATGCAATATATTATAGTTATAATTGGTAAATAGATTTGAGGTATTTTATTACAATAAAAATTACAGCTTCAAACGCTTGATATCTTCCATTTTGAAGTCGGTCCTGAAATAAATAGTACTTTATTGCACACAATATAATTTCAAAAAGGCATTGTATTTTTGTTTTCAAAGTTTAGGTTAAAAGGGATTGTTGAAGCTCGTCAGTCTTTATGCGTTTCACCAGTATATTTCGGCCTCGCAAATATTTTTCTAAACCAGAACCGTGTTAAATAGAATATTGTCAAATTAAGACAAGCGAAAGTAAACGACTGTGCTCTGTTTGCGTAGCTAATAAACCTTTATAATGTCGACGCCATGTCCGTCCGTTTGTCTCGCGCAATCGCACCCAGACACAAGACTGGCAGAAGGCTCCGCCGTCACTGCCGTATGTTCGTATTTGTTTTTTTAAACAATCAGCCAGCATATTGCGCGGCAATCTGAGAAGATCGGTGTGCGTAGTTACCTGCGCGCCAGTATATCCTTGGCCTCGGGCGCGGCCAGCCTGGGCGTGGGCAGCAGCGCGTCGCGCGCGTGGTCGGGCCGCTCCAGCGCCAGCAGCGCGGCGGCCTGCGTGTAGCGCGCACAGCGCTCGCGCGCCGCGCCCGCCGCGCTGCCCGCCCAGCCCGCCAGGCGCCGCGCGCGCCGCTCCACGCCCAGCCCGCCCTCCTGCGGACCGCGAACCGCCGACATGAAGCGTCACGAACTCGCTCGTTCGACGACGAGCCAACGTTGCGATACAAACTCGCGACTCGTCTTTTTGTCATACACGAGAGAGACGAAGGAAAAAAATCTTTAATACACTATGCTTGCGCCGAGATGTGCGCACGCGTCGAGTGCTAATACATACCCGGTCGTATCTGTTGTGTGTGAGCGCGGCCTCGGCCCTAGCGGCTAGTTCGGCGAGCGCGGCCACTAGAAGCGCGTCGACTGCGCGCGCCGAGATGTGCGCACGCGCCGCGTCCGTCAGCTGCTCCAGCGCTTGCGGGAGAGCGTCCGCGTCGTCTTCCATCTCGTCTGCAATGTTAAATACACTTACGTACCATCAGAATACGCAAGCCATATGAATGAACACTACAGAGGTTTTGATGACGTCTTGTTAAAATCCCAATTCAGCTTTCTGTGCATTCCTACTCACAAAACAACAATATTTTGATACAAATGGAGTAAGTTTGTTGTTGTATTCGAGGCAGAATTAACACCCGAGGCGCAGACGAGGGTGTTATTGAGCCGAAACAAATGTCAACGTGTATCAAACGACGTTTTTCAATAGACTTTTGAACAAATAAAACAAAACAACGGATAACATTTTTGTCATGAATTATTAGGAAACTATGATTTAAATTTTCTTTTTTTTTCCGCGCTTTGCTTTTGCCAGGCTGAAGGAGCAGCAAAGTTTGTTCAAAAGTGTATTGAAAAACGTCGTTTGACACATGTGGACATATTTTGTTATTGCAGTTCCCGGCTCAAGAACACCCTCGCCCAATAACAAACATTCTCCACTTGTATCAAAATGTACTATTATTATCTGATATTTCAATTTTCAGCCATCTAAGACAGAAATACCACATGATGTAATGTGAACTTTTTGCCAATGGGAATGAGACTAAAAATTGGCATGTTTTAACTTCGGATGTTGCAAAAAACAGAGCCCAAAACAGCCCTTTACCACTTTTTAGTGTTTTATTTAGTTAGAAAGAAGGAAGCGCGTCAAACTCCACAACAATACGGTCTCTCTGCTTTTAGTTCAGAGTTCACAAGTTACCGGTATGCGGCGCGGGGTCCGCCAGCCTGTGCGCCCAGGCGACTATCTTGGGATGTAACGCCGCGGCTAAGGCGGACAGCGCCAGGTCATGTGCGGCCCTGAAGGCAGCGGCGGCGGTGCCCAGGCCGGCCGCGCATGACGTCAGCTTATCTCGCTCCGCTCCGCTCCGCGCGAGCGAGCCGGCCGCGGCGCACGCTTCGCTTGCGAGCCGCTCCGCCCATTCTGCACCGGCTTCTGCTTCGTTCATGTGTGCCTGGAGATTTAGATGTGTGATTTAAAATAAGGGCTGCGATGAGTCTGCTTTATGTGAATTTTATGACTATTGCAATAACTGATCGAGCATCGATAATGCCATCCGATTGAAAATTTGAAAAAGTCAGTGTCCAGTTGTGTTATAGGTCCTTGTAGATTTTTGAGTGACCATTTGTAAAAGTCTAAAAAAATGGTTTTATGAGTGACATTGAGTTTGTGGTCCTAAAATCTTCGATCAACAATTAGCAACTAGATATCGGGTCGACGGAAAAAAACCGTCTCGGTAATTATCAGCTCACTTGAGAAGTGAGATCTTAATTGTTTAGTTGGTTTGTAACACAGCCAATGTAAACACGCCTCACAATGCAGCAGTGTGTTTTCAAAAGTTGCAAAAATAATGCCCGAAATATGTATAATACGTCAACCAACATAAGTCTTTTTTATTTTTATTTTAGTGCGTCAAAAAGTTTTCGCGCCAAAAGACGTTTGAGAAGGTAAAAACGCCCCGTTTCGCAGGTTTCAACTTACGCGCGTGTTAAAGCGAGAGAGTGTTATAAATCTCTCGCTCTACCGCATAATATAGAGGTTTGAAGTTTGCCGGCCATATCGGAATGTATGCTAAGTGCTTTAAAAGTCCTAGTGGCCAGTACTTTTTATGGTAAAATTAAATTATTTGATTGCCAACGTCATCAAGACTTTAAAAAAAAAAACAAAACGCGTTAGTAATGGATTACTACCCTTACTACTGCCTTGAAAATCATTTCAAGGCAGTAATGAAATTGCACACAATATAACTGCCTAGATTTTTGAGAATGTTTAATGAACAGCTTTCAAGCCTTTTAGTCGGGTAGTATTGGTACACTTACTAAGCAAGTGTAGTATAAATTATATTTTCAGCTTTAAACTAACAAATAACATTAAACTGAACAAAATTACCGATTTTAAGGCTGGCCAACATTTGTACCATCACTACAAATGTTGGCGAGCCTTTGGCCAAGGCACAAACTTTTGTTTAACAGAACAGTAGATGTATGGAGTAGATTTGTGTGGTAATAATTTGTTACCAGAACTTCAAAATTGATTGGTTAAAATTGGTATAAGCTACTTTTGTGTCTGTTTGTTGACTTTAATTAGATACTTAGCTTTCTCTTTTTTATTTTAGCTTTCCAAGCAATCCGTTTACGCAGAATGGATCTCGATTGTCGCCAGAGAAAGAAGAGATGACTTTTATAAGCCTTTACTTTTATTAGTAAGGAGCTATAGTCTCAAGTATGGATGTACAAACTTTGATAGACATTCCCCATAGATCTTCGGTTAGTTTGATTTTTATTTGCCGGAAAGCAAAGCGTCGGTCGGGTGCGTCGGTTTTTTTTTTGACGACACGGTTGGCGCAGTGGTTGAGCGATTGGCTGCTGCGCTGCGTGTCGCGAATTCGATCCCCGCACGGTACAAATATTTGTATGGCCTACAGATAGTTGTTCCGGGTCTGGCTGTTTGTGTATGTGAGTTTAAATGTTTGTAAACGCACCCACGATACAGGAGTAATTCCTAGGGTGGGGCAACGTTTTTTTTTTAAAAAAGAAGAAAGAAAAGAAAGCTTTAATACCTATCATAGAGTTAATGTGTTTAAAATTAAATTCAGCCAGGCAGCCAGACATATTCGCCTTTCGCTCAGGTACGCAGAATGAAAAAATGTATTCAATGTTGAATCGTTATAATATACATTTTGGTTTTTGATTTATTAATTGTACTGACTTTGACTTTAGTCGCCTAATTTACTAACTTAGATAACACCCTGACATTTTTGAATACATGTTAAAAATAGACTAGTCTTTCTTATTGACACTGCATGTAACACATTTACAAAAACTTATTTGTTTAGTAAGTAGTGATTAATCTCCCACAACTAGTTTACTGAAAAATCATCGCAGAGTCAATTTCAGACTCCTATATCTATCATAAATATTTATAAATTTCACTGAAAAAAATAAGTAAAGCATCAAACATATACTTTTGTCGACACATAATGTACTAGAATATCGATAATTAATAACATTAATTAGTAAAAAAACAAAGTCTTACGTCAATTTTTACGTTTTATATCGCTATTTTATCGTGATTTTTTGGTTTGAATAAAGCGTAATTACATTAAACAACTTATGTAAAAATAAACTATGATCTTTTACTAAACTAATTCCAAAGTTTTATTAAAATCAATTTATTTAATCAGACATAATATAATTTTTAACATCACTCTAAATTACAATAAATTACGACGCATAAGCGAGCACCGATTAGTACGGCCCGAGCGCCCGTCGACGAAGGACCTGTGGCAATATTTTCTGCGTCCCGATTTTCGAGCGTATCTATCGTAAACACATTGTTATACTACGGCTACAACATTTTAAACCGGTTTGTATTTTTTTTCATTGGGTTAGAATTTCGTTATCAAGTAATGTATTATTTTAGTAGTTTGTAGAATATTTGTTATATTTCTGTTTTATTGGTTTTAGCAATGGGGCGTAAGGGTTGTATTATCATTGTGTCAATAAAAGAAAAGAATAAAAATTCTGCAAAAGCTGAAAGCAACAGAAGCGAGATGGATATTATTTTTATTTGCAATTCATATACACAGTTATCGATCACGTTAGTTGAATGCTCCAAAAATGACTTTTTCAAGGTCAAAGTAATTTATGCACCTTTATGAACTTGGAGGGTTGTATTGATAATTTTGATAATTATAATTCTGTAACTACATACGTCTTACAGCCGCGAATAATATTCTAATCAACATACAACCTAGCACTGGCCTGCAAATTGCAAAAAAACGTAAGAAAATATGAATTTCGCGGGCTACCCTGGAGCATTAGCCTTAACATAATTATATCGACTTGGAATATAGAACCGTAATTACAATTTGAAAGGTTTCCCTTGGGTTTTCCTTTAAAACTATTTCGGTGTCGAAATTTGATAGCTATTTTTTTGTTTTCATTTTAGAATGAGAAATCGCGTGAATCGAGTAGAGGAGGATAGTACTTTTGGAAGAGCCGCCATGCTGGGTACTGGTGGAAAGTCTGATTCGACAAAAAAACTGTAACTAAAACATACAATTTTGTATGTTTTAGTTACAATTTTATGTTTAATACAGGAGTCTATTCAGTATCAAAATCAAAGCATTTATTTCAAGTAGGCCAGTTACAGGCACCTTTGAATTGTCGAAACAAAGATGAAAATTAAATGTAGCTACAGTCCCAGTCACAAGACATAAAAACTGTGAAAGTACTGTAGTATTTATATTCAGTATCATAGGTACCTACTATAATAAAAAGTATATTCATACTATAATAATATTATAAAGAGGAAAGATTTGATTTTTGTTTGTTTGTGTGTTTGTTACGATTTAATTGAAAAAGTACGCGACCGATTCAAAAAAAATCTTTCTGCAATGGATAGCTACATTATCAGCGAGTAACATAGGCTATATTTTATCCCAATACTCCCACGGGAACGGGAACTACGTGGGTGAAACCGCGCGACGTCAGCTAGTTATACATACAGGGTGGAATTTTTCAATGCTACCTGGAAGGAAAGTACTCTAAATACTGGAGATAGCAAATTTTACTCAAAGGAAACATTCCTAAATTTTTAAAAAGAAAATAATCTGTATTCACAGATTTTCAAAAATTCGCTTGCCACAATAAGACATCGAACCCAGGATGAATCGACTAAAGTTCGAAAAAATAATATTCTGTATCTTTTTGACATCAATCAATATGGATCAAATCTCTCTAAGAAACATGATAAATTAAATGAAAGGAAAATCATGAATAAAAGTGCCAATCTTCTTATTTCATGGTTTTCCCTTCATTTAATTTATCATGTTTGTTAGGGAGATTTGATCCATATGATTGTACTTATCGATTGATGTAAAAAAAGTACACGATGTTATTTTTCGAACTTTAGTCGGTTCGATTCCCGAGTATGGCAAGCGAATTTTCGAAAATCTGTGAATGCAGATTTGTTTCTTTTTAAAAATAAAGGAATGTTTCCTTTGCGTAAGATTTGCTATCTCCAGTATTTCGAGTACTTTCCCTCCAGTTGGCATTGAAAAATTCCACACTGTATATGTAATAGAAACATACACTTAGAATACATATTTACATAACATATATTTGTGTTTTATTAGTCTAGAAGGCTTTGATAGAATAAAGACTGAATAAAGAAATGATCTTTTTGTATAAATCTCAAACCAAGGGGCATTAAGATTATAAC
Source organism: Xestia sexstrigata (assembly GCA_941918905.2). Taxonomy (NCBI): domain Eukaryota; kingdom Metazoa; phylum Arthropoda; class Insecta; order Lepidoptera; family Noctuidae; genus Xestia; species Xestia sexstrigata. The sequence continues at coordinate 1,340,682 of OW799204.2, forward strand.
GGCCCAAGATTGTTTAGTCTGTCTCGACACTCGCGCTGGACTGTTTGCGTTGTGTATGTGTGGATTGCTACGCACACATACACAAAGCTGCGGTCTTTTACCTAAACTCGAACGTTGTAATTTTGTGAAATGGCTCTGAAGTAAGTGGTATTTTTATTTGTGACATCCAGCAATAGACACTTTGGCCAGCCCGGATACATTTGATAACAACAAGCGTAAGTACTTACATTTTTGTGTACGACACATAAAAACACTGATAAAGCAAATAAACATATTACTACTTATACACAAAAAACGGAACGGTAATAAAATAATAAGTATTGTATACTAACAAACATAGATGTCCAAAACATAAAAAGTATTATAAACTTTTATTACGTTAATATTATAAATTATTTAGTGTTTAACGCGACTCCATACCTCCTGTAGTAAAATTTTAAGAAGCAAATTTGTTCTTTTTTCGAAATTTCTTAATACAAAACAATACGATGTAGCTCGCAAGGTGTTACCACTATAGGTTGATTTCACACTAAATGTTGTTTAACTTACGTCTTTTCACTTCTAGGTGACAGGAGTAATTTATTGCTTTGCTCGTTTTTTGTGACGAATGATCGTAAGTATTAGAAAATATTTTGAAGATTTGTGACTTTATTATTATTGTCGAATAATTTTATTATTATTGAACTTAAAATATTTATTATTATATTTATTTATTATTATTGAACTTAAAACTGTTTTAAAACATTTTTCTGCGTTTGTTAGTTAACAAGTGTAGCTGTCACGCGGACAGCATTTAGCTTTGATTTTGTACGTGACACGGTATCTAGTTGCTAATTGTTGATCGAAGCCTAAAATATGACAATTAATAATCAGAGATGTTCATATATTTTTGAGATTCTTAATATAGTGTTACGTCGTACCCGTACTTACCTGCAGTTACGGTAGTAGGTACCTACAATTAGGTAGGTAGGTAGTAGTAGGTAGGTAAAACGAGTCCCGAATGATATAGGTACAAATTCACAAACTACCTACAAAAGAACATCAGGAATTGTTATTGTAATTTCGACCGTACGCCGAGGGCATAAAGTACCTACTTCTTTCCTTTGTACAAGTTGTGGAAGTTTCTAGTAGGACAATGACCCACTATGGAATTGTCTAGAAGATTCTAGGAAGTCGTGGATCTTTCTCGAACGTTCGATCGCCATATATGTGTTTGCGGGAGCAGGCAGTCTGATTTTGGCTACACAACGAAGCGAATCGAAGTGAACTAGAAGTGCGATATCTAAGCGAATAGTGATCAGTAGTGTATTTGTGATTGAGTTATAAGTGTTTTGTGATTAATAAAGTTATTTGTTGTTTAATCGGTAGTAATTAATTTATCCCGTACTTAGCTCGTAACAATTTGGTGTCAGAAGTGAGGGATAAATTATGCCAATTCTACCTTTTGTTTTTTTTTTTTTCGGATGGGAAATCATCAAATGACTTCTCCCGCTCTGGGCGGAGCAGGAGGGAGTGTCAGACTTTTACTGACTAAAACCCATCCATGTTCCTTCATCGCCCTTTGTGTTCCGGGGCCACGGTATCTCTTTCGAACAGTCCCGCAAAACCGGCAGGCATCGGTCCTTGCGGACCCCTTCCTTTTGCTGACTCTCTTTGAGGCGCGCGTGGAACACGAACGTGACGTCGACACGGCTTGTCGTCATGAGACTGACGGACGGCGAGCTAGCCCATAGCCCACCGTCCACAGGCCCGCGCCTACGGTGGCCGGGGGCCACGTGGTGGCCCCCGACGCCCGGGGCGTCTTTCGCGGCGGCCGGGACGCTGTGAAGTTCTCTCCCTATGCCAATTCTACCTAAGGACGACACGGACGGTATACGTACCAGGAGTCAGCGACAGCAGGACATGGACCAAAGGCGGTTTGGAGATTCTCCGACACAGACATCGGGTGGTGTCCAGCCTACGTCAGTGCCAGTCGCTGGCTTATCCGGAATTTCTCCAGCATCAGTGGCGCCAGACTTGTCAGCTTTAATGGCGCTACTGCAGGAGCAGGCTCGCCGTCAAGAAGAACAGATGCTCCTCATAAAGGATCTTCATGCAACTTTTGGCAAAGATCTCAAGGTGATGAAGGATCAGGTTCAACAGCACAAGAATCGCATCTCAGAGACCGAAGCTTTGAGGCTTTGGGAGAACTGAAGACTGGAGACGTGACGGTGGCTTCAGTAGTTGCTGCACCTTCAGCGCGGGGTTTTAAGGTGCCTCCATTCGATGGAACATCTTCGTGGTCGGCTTATAAAATTCAATTCGAGGCCGTTATGAAGGCGAATGGATGGACAAAACCGCAAGCCATGACCGCGCTCACCTTGGGCCTCCGAGACCAGGCCCTAAACATTCTTGAGGCGTTCGGCAAGGTTGTAACCTACGAGCAGCTGCTGGAGGCGTTAGAGTCCAGATACGGCGACGCGCACCTGGAGCACGTATTTCGTGCTAAGTTGAAGGATCGTGTTCAACGTAGTGCCGAGAACCTGCAGCAGTGGGCTCTGGAAGTTGAAAAGCTGGTTCGAAAAGCATACCAGTCTGCCCCTGTACTTATCGATGGGAATCTGGTACAAGCGTTCGTTGATGGAATACTTGACTTGGAAGTTAGAGCCGCTGCGAGACTTGGGCACCATAAGACGCTGAAAGACGCCTTGGCCCATGCCTTAGAAGTAGAGGCAGTGAGGCAGGACCACCGAACGCACCGCGTCAGGGAGGTTGTAGCATCACCTGTTCGCGACCGCCCGCAAGGGTACAGTCCTAGGTGCTACACTTGTGGAGAAAGGGGTCATCTTCGGTCAAGCTGAAATTCAAATTGAGTCACTTCGAAACCGTCGCACTGTCCATGACTTAGTTTTTCTACATAAGGTTGTGAATAGTCAAATTGAATGCGAACAGTTGCTAGAACGTGTCATGTTGTCAGTCCCATATAACCGTCCTAGACAGCCAATTTCTAGACTGTTTCAACCGCCAGCTAGTCGAAGCAACATCGGGAGACACTCACCAGTATCAAGAATGTGCATTCAATACATCGAACTCAATTCAAAATTGCCTGACTTGGATGTGTTCTTTGGTTCCCTACCCAAGTTCAAAACCCTGTTGCCCTCCCATTTGAACTGACATTTGAACAGTCATAAGTAATATTTCTTTTTTTTTGTTTTTATATTTATATTTTATTATGTTATTTTGTCTATAATACTTTATTATTGTAAGTCTATTGTAAGTCTGTTATTGTAAGTCTGTTATTTTGATCTCTTTTTTAGAATAGAAGCTTTATTATACAAAAAATGTTGTGTACACCTATAATTGGTACGTACATTAGAACCATAGCAAGTGTACTTTTATCAATAATGATATATGTATGTACTGTTGGTGCACTTATTTTAAATAAATAAATAAAGCTGTCGTAAGCGCAGCACCCCGAGAGAAGATCAGCAGGGAAGGGTGGCTGAAGTGACTGCCCAGCCAAAGCAGGGAAACGAGTATATACCAGGACTGGGGGGCGAGTGCTGGCTGATAATGAAAGAGCCCCGAGAATCTTGATCTCGCAAACACATGACGGGAACAGCCTGACCATCAAAGGCGAAGTCAACGGAACACCATGCAAACTGACGTTGGATACTGGAGCTTCTCACACGGTCGTCAATTCTCACCTAGCAAGTCGGTTTCTTGGGGGACTACTTCGATAACCACGACCTTATACGATTACTAACAGATACCGGTGGAGTTAAAATTGGGTGACAGATTTTACAAGCACAATGTCATCGTGGCCGACATAGTGGACGATTGCATCTTGGGCTTGGATTTTATGCGGAAATATCGTTGTGAGATCGACGTTGATCAAGAAGTACTGAAATGTGGTTCAAGGGAAGTCTTCATGGAAGGTATACTGCTTGAAGGAGATTGTTTTTCCTCGCAGATCAGAAACGATTGTGCCAATTAGTCTACCACGCAATTCTGGACAAAAAGATCGAAGTGTTCTGATAGAAAGAGTGAACAATGATTTTCCATGGAAGATGGCACGGACTCTGGTCAAGGCCACCAACGTCTAATGGCGGGCGAAAGTGCTACGCCGGGGGGAAACTCCGCTGCCGCGGCTAATTGTCGCGCAGCGGACAGACTTCCGGCGTGATCTCATGGCGACATGGAGAGAGCGACTGTCGCAACCCCGTGCAGGGGCACGCCACAATAGTGGCGGTAAGTCCCCTCTTTGAGGAGTGGCTTGAGAGACGCCACGGCGTCCTCACCTTCCGCCTGACCCAGGTCCTCACCGGACACGGTTGTTTCGGGAAGTTCCTGCACCGAATCGGGCGGAAGGAAACGCCCGGGTGTTTCCACTGCGTGGATCGACCGGAGGACCCGGTGGAGGTGTGCCCCGCGTGGGCGGAGCACCGCCGTGTCCTCGAAGCGGCGATTTGCGGCGGCGACCTCTAGCGTCCGGCCCTGGTGCAAGCCATGGTCCGGAGCGAGACGGAATGGGACGCCGTCACCTCCTTCTGCGAAGCAGTAATGCTAGAGAAGGAGGTGGCGGAACGAGAGAGGGAGAGAACCTCACAGCGTCCCGGCCGCCGCGAAAGACGCCCCGGGCGTCGGGGGACACCCCGTGGCCCCCGGCCACCGTAGGCGCGGGCCTTTGGACGGTGGGCTATGGGCTAGCTCGCCGTCCGTCCGTCTCATGACGACAGGCCGTGTCGACGGCGCGTCCGTGTTCCAAGCGCGCCTCAAAGAGAGTCAGCAATAGGAAGGGGACCCCTTCCAAGGCAAGGACCGATGCCTGCCGGGGTTGCGGGACTGTTCGAAAGAGCTCCGTGACCCCGGAACACAAAGGGCGATGAAGGGACAAGGATGGGTTTTAGTCAGTAAAAGTCTGACACTCCCTCCTGCTCCGCCCAGAGCGGAAGCAGAGGAGAAGTCATTTGACGATTTCCCATCCGAAAAAAAAAGGCCCCCAACGTCTCGGCAGTACGCATACTGAATCCAAGTGACAAGGAGCAAGTGATTAAGAAGGGCACCTTGATCGGCACTTGCGAGGAAGTAGCTTGGATCCGCCAATTGCAAAATCTGCCTACCGGAAATAAATTCGTAGTCCAAAGTTTGACGTGACAACGCTTTTGGAAAACTGCGATTTAACTAAAGAAGAAATGGACAAGGCTAAGAAGATGTTACTTCAGTACGCCAACACTTTCTTTTCAAATGATGCTGACATAGGGAGAACTGGACTAGTTCAGCACAAGAATTATACAGGTAACGAGTTACCAATCCGTCAGCGACCAAGAAGACTGCCAGTTGCACGTGAAAAAGAGGTGGAAACCATGATTGAGGGAATGGTGAAGGACGGTGTTATAGAGCCTTCATCCAGTCCATGGTGTTCTCCTGTGGTCCTGGTAAAGAAAAAGGACGGCAGCATGCGCTTCTGTGTGGACTACCGACGACTGAACGATGTCGCGAAAAAGGACAGCTACCCGCTGCCTAGGATCGATGACACACTGGATACGCTGACTGGTATGAAGTGGTTTACCACACTTGACCAGAAAAGTGGCTACTGGCAAGTAGAAATAGACCCCAAGGACAAGGAGAAAACTGCATTTTCAACAGGAAAAGGGTTGTGGCAGTTTAAAGTTATGCCATTCGGTTTGTGCAATGCTCCTGCGACGTTTGAAAGGCTGATGGAACAAGTACGCGCCGGATTGATTGGAGACGCATGTCTTGTCTATCTAGACGACATAATCATCGTGGGCTGTACATTTGAAGATCACCTTAAACACTTCAACCAAGTGCTATCGAAATACCAAACAGCCAATCTCAAGTTAAGTCCGAAAAAGTGCTCGTTTTTCAGACAAGAAGTGAACTTTTTAGGACACATAGTTTCGGGGGAAGGTGTTCAAACAGACCCAGAAAAAGTAGTCGCCGTCAAGGATTGGCCAATTCCGAAAGACAAGACACAGGTCAGAGCATTTCTTGTGTTCCTACTATAGAAGGTTTGTCAAGAATTTTGCCAACATTGCAAAACCTTTGCACTAATTCACTGAGGAAAAGCGGCAATTCTGTTGGGACGAGGACTGCGACGTCGCATTTCAGAAATTAAAGAAACGTCTGTGCAATACGCCTATTTTGGGATATCCTGACACTGAAAATGACTTCATAGTTGACACAGATGCAAGTAATACTGGAATTGGGGGCGTGCTGTCTCAACGGAAAGGAAACCAAGAGGTTGTGATAGCTTACTTCAGCAAGTCTTTATCCAAACCAGAAAGAAATTACTGCGTTACAAGACGGGAGCTACTCGCCGCAGTAAAGACATTGCAGCACTTCAGTGAATATTTGTTGGGACGTAAATTCCAATTACGAACTGACCATGCTGCATTGAAGTGGCTATTACAGTTCAAGAATCCAGAGGGGCAAGTGGCGAGATGGATTGAATTACTGCAAGAGTTTGACTTCGTAACTGAACATCGCAGTGGGAGAACCCACGGTAACGCAGACGCCTTGTCAAGAAGACCTTGTCCTGAAGACTGTAAGCACTGTGCCAGGCAAGAGACTAAGGAAGTAGTGCTCGTGAGGATGCTTAGAACGGATCTCAGCGATGAATGGAAGGAAACCCTACAACAGGCTCAGCAAAATGACTCGGACATCAAACCGATCTTCGAGTGGATCAAAGCTGGTGCTCCTAAACCCAAGTGGAGTGATGTGGCTGCAATGAGTTCCATCACGAAGAGTTATTGAGCAGAATGGAACAGCTTGGTGATCCAGGATGGAGTCTTGTACCGTAAATGGGAAAACGCTCGAGGGGACAGCTGTCATCTACAAATGGTTGTCCCTAAAGCTAAGGTACCGGATGTTCTACGGCTCTACCATGATGGATGTTCAGGAGGACATATGGGGGTAAAAAGGACTCTACTGAAAATTCGAGAACGCTTTTACTGGATCCACTGTCGAGATGATGTGGAGGACTGGTGTCGCAAATGTACCAGTTGTGCGGCCGTGAAAGGGCCCCACACACGCAGCAGAGGTGCATTAAAAGTGTACAACGTTGGAGCCCCTTGGGAACGGATAGCACTAGACGTTGCGGGACCATTTCCAGAAAGTGAGAGCGGAAACAAGTACTTCGTGGTGGTCATGGATTACTTCACAAAGTGGCCAGAAGTCTTTGCCATTCCTAACCAAGAAACTACAACTGTCGCAGATAAATTAGTTCAGGAAGTCTTCTGTCGTTTTGGAGTACCCTTAGAAATACATAGCGATCAAGGAAGGAATTTTGAATCGCAAGTATTTCAGGAGACTTGTCGATTGATGGGTACCCACAAAACCAGAACCACCTCTTACCACCCACAATCTGATGGAATGGTGGAACGATTCAACCAAACGTTAGAGAGATATCTGGCAAAAGTCGTGGAAAGCAGACAAAGGGATTGGGACAAGCACATACAGCCGTTTCTTCTGTCCTACCGCAGCGCAGTCCACGAAATTACGACTGTGACGCCAGCCTTCGCGAACTTTGGAAGGGAATTACGGTTGCCTGCTGATTTAATCATTGGAACTCCCCCTGATGCTCCACGTAGTGTAACAGATTATGCGATTGATTTGCGTAACAAGTTGAATGATGTTTATTAGCATATCAGACAATCCGGCAAACAGATGTCTGAGAAGATGAAGACCTGTTATGACCGGAAGGCAAATAGTAGGGGTTTCGAAGAAAGTTCACTGATGGTTGCATAACCCAGTACGGAGCAAGGGGAAGTCTCCGAAATTGAAAGCAAAATGGGATGGACCATACCGAGTCGTGACTAGGATCAACGATGTCACCTACCGAATACAGAAGGGTCCACGAGGTGCGCCTAAGATTGTCCATGTAGACCGATTGGCGCGATACTACGGGGCTAATGATGCTCGGGACGAGCATGTCTAAGGAGGGGGCAGTGTTATTTATTTATTTATTTATTATTATTTATTTTATTTTATTCAACTTAAAACTATCATTACAGGTAATCTTAAACCTAATTCGATAGTGTGGCTATATCTTTACAAAATAAAAATAATTGAACAACTAGAAAAACGACATTTAAAGTCATACATATTATATGCGAATGCGAATTACGTAGTACCCGTACTTACCTACAGTTACGGTAGTAGGTACCTACTAGTAGGTAGGTAGGTAGTAGTAGATAGGTAAAACGAGTCCCGAATGATGTAGGTACAAATTCACAAACTACCAACAAAAGAACATCAAGAATTGTCATTGTAATTTCGACCGTACGCCGAGGGCATAAAGTACCTACTTCTTTCCTTTGTACAAGTTATGGAAGTTTCTCGAAGGACAATGACCCACTATGGAATTGTCTAGAAGATTCTAAGAAGTCGTGGATCTTTCTCGAACGTTCGATCGCCATATAAATAGTCGACATGTTTGCGGGAGCAGGCAGTCTGATTTTGGCTACACAACGAAGCGAATCGAAGTGAACTAGGAGTGCGATATCTAAGCGAATAGTGATCAGTAGTGTATTTGTGATTGAGTTAAAAGCGTTTTGTGATTAATAAAGTTATTAGTTGTTTAATCGGTAGTAATTAATTTATCCCTTTCCCAGCTCGTAACAATAGTTTTAGACACTAGGACTTACTAGATACAGTATCTTCTGCGCCTCCACGTCTTTATCGGGCGGGTCGGGCGGGTAGCGGGCCCCTCTCGGGCCCGGCAGCGGCAGCGGCTCGTGCGGCGGGGCCCGCAGCCAGCGCCGCAGGGCCCCCGCCGCGCCGCGCTCCAGCTGCGCCGACACCTCGTTCAGTACTGCGCACGCGCCGTCCACGCTGCCTGATGATACTGCACGTCTGCATCACACGAATAGGTTAAGAGACTGACCAACATTTTCGATTTGAGCCGTTCAAAAAAACTGTGTGATCATGCAACAGAAGCGAATAGTCTGCCGCAGTGTCGAGTCGCGTCGTTTATACCGAAACGGCCACTTAATCAAAATCACAGGATCAGAGGATTCTAAACTTCAAATTTTGACCAGGAATTTATTATAATACCTAAGATGAGCTAGCTTGTTTGAAAATACATGGAAGTACTTAAATTTTTGCTGCTGGGAAAACTTATCGGAGGGCTTCAATTAATAATTTACTTAAAACTCACCTGATGACCTTCCTGGCGATGAAAAACACGTCATCCACTAGGCTGGACGTTGTGGCTCCGACCTGTGGTGTTGCCATCTTCAGCGCCTTATTTACGCTCTCTTCCAAAAAGTACCTACAGAATGTATAATTCGTTCACAATTTGTTTTCAGTGATCCTGAAAAAGTAGCTTTAATGCCTACATTTACATAAAGTTTATTTTCTGCTGTGACTTCAATATTTTTATAAATTTTGCAATAGTGCAGTGCAAGTCATTCTAGAATCAACTTTATTCACACACAGATAAAGTTGATAACTGTACCTCTCCAAAGCCAGGTAATGTCCAAGTATGTCCTGCGCAGTCCGCATAAGGTCGCATTCGTTTATGATCTTCTCCACTGCGTCTACGGATGCTTTCTTTTCCGCTTCCTTTAAAGGCGCTGCATCCACCTGTGTAAAGAAAATGTATACTGTATAGCCATGTGATGGGTATAGACATACGGTTGAAATAGCAATATAAAAAAATATTTATTTCAGGTCATTGACCCATAGTAAAAACAACAATATACACTTTTGTCAATTTAACAAGCTTCAATATTCGTGCAATAAATAAACGTAATTAGGTAAATGACATAAAATATGAGACAGAAAAATACATGTCAAATCAAATAAATTAATGTCAAAAGTTTATAGCAAATTAAAATAATTCAAAAAGTATAATGAAATATAAAATAATTTAATATGACAATGAATTATGCAATGATTGACAATGTATGAATGTATAATTGTTGTAAGGAGGATAGGAACAATTTTAATCATTAAAAGCTGTGGAGCATTTGATTTATTCAAGAAGTCGATCGTTTTTCATGTGAATGGTCTGAAGTAAAGTAGTAGGATATTCTTTCGTCTGTCATGTTCGATGGTGCAGGGCGCAGCTGCTTTAACTCTGAGTCTCTGACGCCGTGACATATGTCGGCCCTTTGAGGGTCTACCTCCAGCTCATATACCTACCTCAGCCTTCCTGCGGAGGAACGTGAAGTACAGCCAGATGCGGGAGTGCGTCAGAGCCAGCTCAGCCAGGACAGGCTCCGCGCTGAGGTGGGAGATGCCGGCCCTGTGAGGGTCCGACTCCAGGCGCCTAGCCAACACCATCTCAGTGAAGATTCGACGGACGCCGGAACAGACCTACAGGGTAACGACGTGACAAAAAAAACTTTATTATTTATGGGAGGATCGGGATACTGTTAAAAATTTTGGATACTCTCGATACCATTGTGCCATTTGAAGTATATTGCGAGGCAATTCCCGCACTACCTCTAATATTAACATTAACTCTTCGTAACTAGAAGGTATGGTCCAGAACAAAAAAATGTATATGAGAACATACTTGTACTTGTGCACTACAATATCTCCTGCACCAATGGCCATCTCCACTGACATTAGCCGCCGTGACCGGAAATGGTCAGGAGAATTATTATGACAGTTTCCTAGAGAAGTTTGGGTTGGACGTAATTCAGTTGACGTGAGCCTGGATTTAAGTACTGTGAAGTGTGAAACCGACCTAGATATTGCATAATATAATAGTATGTCATACCGCAGGTTGTATAGCCCTGAGCGCACGATGCAGCAGGCCGGGCGCGGGCCCGCAGGCGGCGCGGCGTGCGCGCTCCAGGCCCGCGCCGCCCGCCTCCACCACGCGCGTCACGGCGTCCGCGAACACGGCGCCCTCCGACCTCACGTCCGACACCACGCACGCGCGCCGGATCGCTGCTTCCGTCTGCAAATTCATTTTGTAATTCTGGCACCAATTCCACCGTCGACGAATAGCAAATAGTTAGTAATGAGTTTTGTCGCAGGACTTTTGAGAGAGAGTGCGCAAGTGCGACCAAAAAAGAATCTTTCACGAGTGGTATGCCCCAGCGAGCATCACTGAGTGAGTTATTTCTTTGATAGGTCTTGCCATTAGCTATTCAGCAATGGAACCTACATTTCGCGGTGGCAGCGGTGGGTCAGGTGGACAAATGGTAGTTCTCAAAAATTAATAACCCCTTTTTCTACTGCAATCTGTCCTAGTTTGAGGACAATCAGCTGTACTTTGGATATTCTCGCAGTTGGACTTGCCGGGTATGCATCCAGTGATGCTCCCTCTCTTAGGTTTAACTTGATGTTATTGTGTCCTGTAGTATCCTTTTCTTCAATCGCCTCACATGAGGTTTCCTGGACATAAGCAGTCTTGCTAGGTTGTTAGGACGCTTGGTTAGTCTGTGCTGATATCTCTTGGTTTGTCTAAACGCCTCTTCTTCGATTGTAGTGACTTGGAGATCTCTGTGCAGGGTATTGTTTGTAACGTCCCAGGGGGCCTTTGTAATTAGCCTCAAGACTTTAGACTGGAAAAGCAAACCGAAAGCAAGATGATGAATGAAAATTACTTGTGTAGCAAGATACTTGGCGAGGAGATCCACTCCCTCCTCCGCGCGTCCGATCTGCGGGAACAGCTTGAACAGGCGCTCCACATTCGGCTCATCTTCTTTGCGGGCTGCTTCTTCAAACCTAACACAAATTATAGCTTTTATTTATGCAGAGTATAGTTATTTATTCTGTATTGTATTGTATGGCGGGCTGGTGTCCGCAACTCCACGTCAAAGCGCGTATTTTGCGGATGGATTATTTATTCTGTATTTATATTATTGGTTTTTACAAACACTTTAATAAATCGAAAGAAATATTATAAAATAAAACTAGATAAGGTTGGTGTTTCCTATCCAATTACTTTGAGAAGAAACAAACTAAAGTCAGTTATTCAAAAGAGACTCTTTTCTGTCCAGACTCAGCCATAGTTTTTGTCAAGTCATATGATGGCACACAACAACTAAAGGTGAAAATTATATTTTTAGCTATCTGGCTATTTTATTCACTTATTACAGAACCAGATAGCCACAGATCATGTCAGAACGTTATGAATAAAAAAATGTTGGTTCCAAGTTCGTCTAACTCTAGGTTTCTATTAACATACTTGCGCACTAGATGTTCCCTGAGTGTGTTAGCCGCGCGAGTCATGGCGTCGCGAGGGTCTGGCGCGCCACGGGCCCTCGCCGCCGCTACAGATCCAGGGTCCATGCTGAGGAATCTAGATACATGGCCAGCACCTGAAATATGCTTTAAAGTATGCTTTACCTTTTTGGGCACTAAATGGCTTGAACCTGGCTTCTAGACAAGAAAAACTGAAATTATGTCTTATCCCTGTTGGGCTAAGCCACACAGAGTGGTACACAAAAAATGTTGTCTACCTGTGCCTAGCACATGTAAGTTATTATAAAAATTATAAACAAACCAGTTTCATAGTCATGTGCTTTGATTGCTGCCTCCACCCCAGCACTACACAACTGCAGGTCAATCAGGTCGTGCACACGACGCTGACATTCTGCCACGCGAGACTAGAAAGAATGAACCATGTCATTAATAGCTATGCTTTCAAAATACACAAATATCATTATCTGGCTAGCATTTTCCCAACTTTGTTAGGGTTGGCTTCCAGTCTAACCTGACGCAGCTGAATACCAGTATTATACTTGGAGCGACTGCCTATCTAACCTCCACAACTAGTACTAGGTAATACGTAAGACCCCCCCCCGTAAGATTGGTTGTCAGACTTTCGGGTCGATTACTTGTAACAACTGGCTACAAATGACAGCCGCGACAATCTTAACATGCTTTCTGTGGCTCAGAGGAAACTCAGTATATATTGGGTGGTCTACCTACTGGAGGCGACTTATCCTGAAGATCGACAAGAGCGGTTGTTGTTATTTAACCACAAGCACACAATACACCAATATACAGGTTCTTATTTACCCTGGCAAGGTCCAACTGCCGCACTTTGGCGCTAACATCTCTCGCGAGACCGGCAGTCTTGTCCACCATATCAGCGGCAATTTGAGCATCAGTCTTCACTTCAGTCAGCTTGGTATATGCTTGGCTCGCCGCTCTAAGACGTCCCTCGATGGAACATGCCCTGGATAGCACTCCTGAGAGCGCCCCATCCACCTCTGACTGTGAAAATACTTGATTTGTAAAACAAAACTTGTGCCACCGTCACCAAAACAACCCCACGTACCTCTTCTTTTTCAATATCGTTGAGCGCTTTCTGTAATCCCTCGTCCGTGGATACATCGTATTTCTCTAACAGGAGACTCAGTGACATTTTCGGGACTGATTATTCACTATTTAGAAGTTATTTCATTCGAACATCGAATTATTTGGAAATACAGTTTGGAAACAAATCGGAAAATCTGATAGAAGAAAAGTCAACAACTACTTGTCAAATCTGTAATGTCAACGTCTACGTCAATTTTAATCAGCTGTGGGCTGTGGGCTGTGGCCGGGCCGCTGTGGAAAGGTAGTTGTGTTGTTGTGGAGTTCATTCATCCAAAATGCAATAACAAAACCGGAAAACTATTTAAAACAGTGATTATTAAATCTATATTATTAACATCAGTTTTATCACTAGTCAAATGGTAAATACTTTAGTCTCTAGAAAAGAAAAAATGGTGAAGTAATATTCTACTACTATGGCAATCAGAAACAAAATGACAAATATGACAATACTTGACGTACATTCGAAACCTTGATTCTTGTTTTTGATAATTAAACTAGATTCTGCGATATTTCTATAAACAAAATATGTGCCTACTCTGAAAATGTGAAAAAATTATTAAAATACAATTTCGTAAAGTTTTAATGGATTTATTTTAATTTATGTCAAAAAATCTAAGCAAAGAAGTTTCTGATTGAAGGCCGTTTGTTACCTTGTCAGTTATTTTGATCAGACCTTCAAAAAATTGACTAGTGGACAAAAGTACGATAGTTAAGCTGCAACATTAGTAAACATAAAAACTTGTGAAATCGTAAAATCGATGTGCCGTTAACTGTTTTACATTCCTCAGGGCGTTTAATAAGTGTTTAACACTCCTTCGAGGGCAGGTTTCTTAGTGAGGTCGAAAAGGAATCGTCAAAGGTGAGTGCTGAGTGGGACTGAGGGCATATATTGCATAAATTTGTTTGTATTGGCAAACAGGCTTGGTTTGTGTGTGAAGCGAGGTGGTCTGACGGTAAGGCTGGCTGGTGTGTTGCAGATTGACTCCGTGTGGGGCTGGGCTTCGCCCCCGCTGCGGTTGCAGCTGGGTAACTCACGCGGACACAAGAGGTGAGTGAACTTTCCTATCATTGGCAAATAATTTGGCACGAATAGTTTTTCACATAGTTGGAATAGTTTTTTTAATTATTGATGGCCGTAATAACATGGAACATGAAGTCATTGTTTTGTGTCTGAGAGGTTTGCATTGTAAATATTGGACTGGCAACAGCTGATTGTTGATACTGCCCAGTCGCAATAACTGACATCTCACTTGTTATGTCTCACCTTATGAGAGAATGAGAGGGCAGTAGGAATCCAATAATTCTTCTTTATTTATTTTTTATATTGTTGAATTTTTATCATATAACTTGTTATAAACTGATCCTAGATAATGTACCCCTTTGTATGTTATTATGAGCATTGTTTTATTTAGCAATCAGATAAACTAATTTCAACAACTATTATTATTCTCATGAGGTATTTGATTCATCACAGAACTGATAATATCAAAATAGATTATCAACCTACTTGTTTTCTTTTCAGAAAAAGAGATTTATTTCTGTCAAGTTATAACAAAAAAATGTTGACAAAATAGTTAGCCCTCTACTGTGTTTGACATTTGTTAATTGGGTCAATACCGGTGGTCAATACTGTTTACTAATTTTATTTAGAACTAAATTAGATTGCCATACATATTAATACACTAAACAACTAACAATCTGAACTTTTGTTTCACTCCTCAAGAATATTTGTTTTTTAGTAGACAAATTTACAATAAATTTTCATTTATGTAGACTAATGCACAGGTCATTACTGTATGTCTTTTAAATGTTCTTCTCAATGTGAATTTTTGTAAAAAGACTGGTTCAAGTTTGGTAATTTAACAATCATTAGCCAGCATAAAACATTTATTCTATCCTGTTTTTTTTTGTTAATACAAATCTGCTGTTGCTCTGCTGGGCATGAACCTCTACTGAGCTGCAGCACAATTCCCTGTCACCCATCTTCTGCATCCAGTTTGTCCCAGCCACTTCCATAGACTGATGACCTTGTGTTGTCCGTCCATCTAACGCAAAGGCATCCATGATCATCTGCCTAGCCTTTTCTCCAACTATGTTGGGGGTCGGCTTCCAGTCTAATCGGATGCAGCTGATTACCAGTATTTTACATGGAGCGACTGCCTATCTGACCTCCACAACCCAGTTAGCACCGGGTAATATGATACCCCTTGGTAAGACTGGTTGTCAGACTTTTTGGGCCACTGACTACTTGTACCGAAATAACTGTCAAAGATCTCCAGTAAAAAGCAAAAAGGCATCCGATATACGTAATTACTGTACTCAACTTTTTCGTATTAAAAAGAGAGGCTATACTCATTTTACCATGCATCACAATACTGACCTACACACAAAAAAATAACATATAGGTACCTGTAATTGAACCACAATCAACCCAGATGAGAATTAAACTTTTTCATCATTAGAATGCTTTATGGCAGCAACATTACATCACGGTTGATGTGTGCTGCCGCTGACATTACACAAGGTGATTGTGTAAATATGATAAGTGAATTAACAGCGTGAGCAATTAGTTTCCTAGTTGAACGTTTAGGTGAGAGTTGCTAGGGAGCATAGCCTTGACTGTAAACTTGTTAACTATTTAAATTGTTCTTCCTTATACTTGCATATAAAATGATAATAGTATGTTATGTATATATAATTGATATGGATTTTTTAAATATTTTGGTTTGAATTTTGGGCATTCTTTCATTGTTTATTTTATTTATTTAACCCTTCAAGCACAAAGTACAGAGGAGGACTTAATGCCATAGACATTTTCTACCAGTCAACCTTTTAGTAATCCAGGGACAAACAGTTGTAGGTGTATATTTGGTTGTAGTATGGTGTATATCTGGTTTGTAGTACTTATTTTGTAGTTGTACTATGCTATATGTCAGTTGCATACTTTTGATTAAAACATGTCTTAACTTTGTCTACATTTAAGATTCAAATTTAGATGGGTACTAGAGTGGCTTCCAGAACTTATTGTGTAATAATTTGTTATGGGATAATTATGTCAGCTGAATGCTTTTTAGATTTATTCTGGATTTAGATTTTGTTTTTGTTGCAGTATCAAGTTTTATCTGAAGTTACCATTGATACAGTTAATAGGGCTTGTTGGTATGAAGTGCTTTTAGATAAATGTTATCAATCTATTTTATCCAGAATCGCGTGGTAACGGGAGAGCGAGACCCTGCAGTGACGCACTATTTATATTCCACATGAAAATCGCATGTCTGTCTCTTGTAATTGAATAAAAAGGTGCGGAATCCTGACCATCGCTCTGGCTGCTTACAATACTCAAGACAATGTGAATGCTAACCTTGCGTGTTTCGCATTTGAGAGACGAGCAAGCACGTAATTGCGAGAGTGATATGTGCCAAGACAACTAGCTTGATCAAGAGCTAAAGGCACGGTGAAGTTCGATACAGCCTGTATTTGATACCTCCCAGTCATAGAAACGTTATGGGCTAACTTTGCTACACCTGTATTTTGGCGGCAAAAAACGCTGACATACAAAAGGTTTAGCTTACAGTTATGTTAGTATTTTTAAGGCTGATGCTCCAGTGTAGCCCGCTAAATTCAAATTTTCTTACGTTTTTTGCAATTTGCAGGCCAGTACTAGGTTGTATGTTGATTAATATGTTGTTCGCGACTGTCGTATGTAGTTACATAATTATAATTATCAAAATCATTAATACAACCCTCCAAGTTCATAAAGGTCGAGGAACGACTTTTTCAAGGTCAAACTCATCCCTCGACCTTTATGAACTTGGGAGGGTTACCCTTACCTTAATATAATTTCTTCTTCCTCTTTTTCTCACTAAAAGTATTCGAAGTAAAACAAAAACTTTGTATGTTCGCTCCCGTACTTGCTATTGTGCAATACGCCAACTGAATCACAATGCAAGAGTATTGACAAAGCTCGCATGCTACGAGGTGGATGACATTTTAGCACCAAGCTGACCCACTTACCTAACTTAGGTAACTTTCCTCCTACCTAATAATATTGTTATGTTTACGAGTATTTGTTTCTGCCAAGTTACTGGTAGAGAATACCTACCTAAGATATTAAGTCCGCCTTTGTACCTTTTTGATTTGTGAAATAAATACTTAAAGATTTCAGTGTGTGGTGAGATCACGTACCTAATATTTGAAGAATTGGAGCATTCTTCCGTCGGACTGTCCCTGTCGGCCAATTCAAATCCCACATTACATATTCCGTGCTCTTTATATAAGCAATAAAGTGATGGAACAGGTAGTGACCCATATAATTTCATGGGCATACAGTAGGCGAGACCGCGGGACATAACTAGGTCATGAACAGCGAATCCATATTGTGATACTAGTGGTGTTTTCTGTAGTTTATTTACAAGCTGTGATAATAAATTGTGGAGTTTCGCTAATGATCTAATTAGATAAAAACAGATATATTTAGTTTTGTTCGCTTTGTGACTAATGTTTACGCTGACACGATGTGATGGCCGGAAGGAGTTGTATGATTAACATGAAGAGTAGATTTTATTTTAATATTATACCATCAGTCACTATGGCACTTTTATTAGTGCGTGTGGCTCAACGTCAACTCATATCGTATTTATTTTTCTTGCTCGACTTTGTTCACTCACAAGTTGCACTACTTACCTCAGCACAAACCATTTCTGTCACTTATGCCTAGAAACGTCTCGTCCTCGTCCTCTTTGAAACGTTTAATAGTTGCTACTCGGTGCTCGACCGACCAATCTAGGCAAGGAAGGCCTAACCTAAAGATCGAGCCGAAAATACTAACAACCGTGTTATTATTAAGCCACGAGCTCCTCAATCAATAAGGACATTAAAATTATTAAGGAAAAAAATCTTGATCCCATAACACGGTACGTAGTAACGGGCAAGGCTACTTATAAGTAACAAATATTCTTAATAATAACTGTATCTGATATATGTGTCGCAGCCAATTCGTATAACACGCCGTTTTACATAATGCCGCGCCGGATTGAAAAACGCCGCTGTTATGTAATACGGCGTCTTCACGTTCAGCCGGATTACAATTCGGCTGAAATAAAGTAATGAATGAGCCCGTCGCGTTCGTCAAAGCGGCGTAATAACGTGTCGCCGTTATACAAACGGCCGCATTATCAATACTCCGCTTTGAAAGTGTAGTTCCATTTACCGCCGCAAGTGGCGCTGCATGATCTGCGGCTTGAGTCGGCCAGCAACAGCTTTTTGACCGTGCAACAATAAAAGCAAAAAATACGTCATTGAACGCATTTGCTGCCTCGATAAGTGTGGTCCCTCCCTTAGTGTTTATATTTTTGACCAAGAATATGATTGTATATCCCCCTGTATATATCTATAAATCTCGCGAGAGCTTGCTGAGAAGCGCTTACAAATCTATGTTCTATTTCAGCGAAACACAAGCTGAATCTCGCGGGCCGCATGCTGCCCTTTGGGCTTTCCGTCCGGCCCGACGCCATATTGTTTGAGGCCCGGAACATGAAGTAATTAACTTAAAACTTACAAAAATTATTTAAGTTAAATGTTATTGGAATAAGTATTTTCTTGATCAAAGGTAAAACTTTGGCCTATGTACAGGGAACTGTAACTAGGTCTCTAAAAATCCCCCGCTTTATGTGTCTAACTGCATAAACGATTGCGCTAGAATATAATGAGTTTGCTGTATTTTAAGTTATAGATCACCAATTCACACTATTTTCGCCGTCAAAATCTCCACAGTACTTTGCGCTGTTTATGTCAACAATGTTACAGTATACAACAATTACGAACTTGTCTTCAAGTAGTGGAAAAAAAGTGTGAATTGAGGTTTAGGCTGTTTGCTGGATTTCGACCAATTTGATTGGATCAACCAATCACATTGGTTGAAAATTCAAATCCAGCATGTCTCATGACTGCTGCGCTTGCTTTAGAGAAAATCGGGAATGGAAGCTTTAGGTGCTTTTTGTGATCGCTTTTCTCTTAAAATGTCCAACGTAAGCCCAATTGTGTGGCACTACAATCGTGGGTCCATTGTGTGCCCTCCCGCTACAAGCCCTGTTCGGGTGCTTCCTCAGGATGGGCGAGGGCGGGTCGCCCGGGGGCGGCGGCGGCGCGCGGCTGTCGCACACCTCGGAGAAGCACCCGCGCGCCATCCTGGGCGAGCTGTCCGCGCTGCGCCGCCATCGCGAGCTCTGCGACGTCGTGCTCAACGTGGCCAACAGGAAGCTGTTCGCACACCGGTAACTGATAAATATGTTTTTAAACAAATCAGAGATCACTGTCTCTTTTAAAGTCCAGACATAATCTTGTTCAAATCATGGGAGGACCATGCAAGTTAGTACTTATCTGTGATGGGTTTTTGACCAAACTACTCGATCAACTACTAAACTTGATGAATAATATCGGGTAGACGGTAAAATAAGCTTTATTTTTCATGTGATTAAAAATGGTAAACAAGCCGACAGCCCACTAGTGGCTAATGCAAGAACAACATTTTACTATTTACAAACAGTATGTAAACACTGTTATCTTTGCAAGGCTTTTGATATTGTTATCATAAAATGTTAATTTTTAAGTTGGCCTAGTTTTATCTTTGTTTGAATTTTTTAATGATAATAATTATCTCGTTATTGACATGACGTGGGAAATTTTTGAATGGTGTGTAATGCTTTGTATAATCTAACGTTAATTGACCTCACGCTCCTTGATTCAGAGAGCATAAATAATGAGTCGCTATTTTTAGGTTCAGAGGTCTGATGTCACTCTATTCGCATTAGTTTACCTACATCTTCATCTCCAGCCGGCTGCCTGTCAAACCGCATGCAGCTGGTATTCTACATGGACTGGCTCCACCACAACCCAGTTAACACAGTGTGCCCTCGGCAAGAGTACGAGACAGTTGGCGAGTGCGAGCGCATTCGTAATTTTACTCTACGTCAAGAACTTCAATTGATAGTTACAGCTGGTCAGGTCGAACGAAAACATTCGCACATACAGTCACGATTCTAAGAACACCCAGTGCAAACGCACTCGCGATTTTGTAGTGCGTCAACTCTTCACTGAACAATTTGTCTCCATGTCCAGGGTGATCCTGTCAGCATGCAGCCCGTACTTCCGCGCGATGTTCACGGGCGAGCTGGCGGAGTCGCGCGCCACCGAGGTGACCATCCGCGACGTGGACGAACAGGCCATGGAGCAGCTCGTGGAGTTCTGCTACACCGCGCACATCGTCGTGGAGGAGAGTAACGTGCAGGTCAGTGCGTCATCACCATCCGCGACGTGGACGAACAGGCCATGGAGCAGCTCGTGGAGTTCTGCTACACCGCGCACATCGTCGTGGAGGAGAGTAACGTGCAGGTCAGTGCGTCATCACCATCCGCGACGTGGACGAACAGGCCATGGAGCAGCTCGTGGAGTTCTGCTACACCGCGCACATCGTCGTGGAGGAGAGTAACGTGCAGGTCAGTGCGTCATCACCATCCGCGACGTGGACGAACAGGCCATGGAGCAGCTCGTGGAGTTCTGCTACACCGCGCACATCGTCGTGGAGGAGAGTAACGTGCAGGTCAGTGCGTCATCACCATCCGCGACGTGGACGAACAGGCCATGGAGCAGCTCGTGGAGTTCTGCTACACCGCGCACATCGTCGTGGAGGAGAGTAACGTGCAGGTCAGTGCGTCATCACCATCCGCGACGTGGACGAACAGGCCATGGAGCAGCTCGTGGAGTTCTGCTACACCGCGCACATCGTCGTGGAGGAGAGTAACGTGCAGGTCAGTGCGTCATCACCATCCGCGACGTGGACGAACAGGCCATGGAGCAGCTCGTGGAGTTCTGCTACACCGCGCACATCGTCGTGGAGGAGAGTAACGTGCAGGTCAGTGCGTCATCACCATCCGCGACGTGGACGAACAGGCCATGGAGCAGCTCGTGGAGTTCTGCTACACCGCGCACATCGTCGTGGAGGAGAGTAACGTGCAGGTCAGTGCGTCATCACCATCCGCGACGTGGACGAACAGGCCATGGAGCAGCTCGTGGAGTTCTGCTACACCGCGCACATCGTCGTGGAGGAGAGTAACGTGCAGGTCAGTGCGTCATCACCATCCGCGACGTGGACGAACAGGCCATGGAGCAGCTCGTGGAGTTCTGCTACACCGCGCACATCGTCGTGGAGGAGAGTAACGTGCAGGTCAGTGCGTCATCACCATCCGCGACGTGGACGAACAGGCCATGGAGCAGCTCGTGGAGTTCTGCTACACCGCGCACATCGTCGTGGAGGAGAGTAACGTGCAGGTCAGTGCGTCGCGAACCGCCCTTGTCCCAATTTATTTGGGGTCGGCGCTGCATTTCTTCTTCCATGGTATCTTAGGACGTTCAGTGCGTCTTGCTTGAACGTACAAGATCCATAGAAGTATGAGGAACAGAGGAAAAGATCCTCATCCCCTATTGAAAAGAGAAGATTGTCCGATCGGGCGTCGTGTCGTGTCTGGTGGGCCACTGCCCGCCAGTTGTTACAGCCTTTGTGTTTACATGTTAATCGCGCAGATAACTGTGA
This sequence comes from Xestia sexstrigata, assembly GCA_941918905.2. Taxonomy (NCBI): domain Eukaryota; kingdom Metazoa; phylum Arthropoda; class Insecta; order Lepidoptera; family Noctuidae; genus Xestia; species Xestia sexstrigata. The sequence goes on from OW799204.2 coordinate 1,362,559, forward strand.
ATTAAGTGTGATGTCAAGTGTAAAACGTAGATCATAATGTGACGTTCTAGATGCCGCCACAGACCGGCGCTATTTCCGATTGTCGAAAAGTCCTTTTCTTTATTTTAATATGTTGACAACTTGACACTTATGGTTTACAGCTAGCCAATGACTGTTGAATAAAACCTATTCTAAAGCATCCAACAAAAATAAAAACATATTTGGACTTCAAGAAAAATATGCACACAAAAATAAAAAAATTATAAAGTTCAATTTTGTTTTGGTTTTCTCTTCGCTTGACTCATCGCTTTTAGTCAAATAATAAACCTCTAATCAAACTTCACCAAATCGATGTCGTTAGTAACCATATACCTGTAACCTTCCAGGCGCTACTCCCCGCGGCCTGTCTACTGCAACTGCAGGAGATCCAGGACGTGTGCTGCGAGTTCCTCAAGAGACAGCTGGACTGCTCCAACTGCCTCGGCATCCGCGCCTTCGCCGACACGCACTCCTGCAGAGAACTGCTACGGATTGCTGACAAATTCACACAACAGAACTTTCCAGAGGTATGTATGAGGATCCTTTTTTAATTAGAAGTTATTTACACTCAAAGAACTATATTTACTTTTTGTAGGTGTAAATTAAGGTGAAAGCGCCATGCAACCTTAGATCAATCTGTCATCAACCTCAAAGGAGAATGGCGAGATTGCATGTAATTTGGGACCCAGTGATATGGGTAGCGTACATTGTGGAAACTTATGGATAGTTAAAAGAACGACGTAAGACTAACAACAAAGCAAAATGAAAGTAGGTTATAAATAGAAGTTGGGAAAAAAAGATAAGGTAAGAAAGAAAGAAAGAAAGAAAAAATCTTTATTCATCGCAGGGACATGACGTGCATACAAAATTTGAAAACAGAAACAATAAACATAACAAACATTCAGAGTATTTCAAAACGGAACATAAACAAAAAGTATATTTTAAAAAATAGTTGACAGCTTGCACGTCGTGAGTGCGATAAAATAGGTTACCACTCAGCATGATGCTGTGCTATGGGGCCCACAGCACAGCGCTGGTTTTCAGTGGTCACCCGCGAAAAGAAAAACGGAAAGACGGTAGAAGATTATAACCTAACTTAAGGCACTGACTTATTGGTAATGGATGATCCACAGATGAATTTGACACTGACGTTCCATTTCTCAGTTGTAATAAGGTAAATGTCAAACGTTGCGTTCGGAAACTGCAGGATGACTTATTTTTATATAAATTAAAACCATTCGTAACTTTTAATTCCCATCGCCTAGTAACTCAATATTTTTTATATAGAACTCTGATAAACTCTTTACTACAAACTAGACCGTGAACGGCGCTCCGTTGATTTTTAAATTATGTGGGTCCAACCTCGCCATTCTACTTTCACGGGTCAATTTAGCGCTTCCCCCTAAGTTGATGAAAGGTGATTTTCAAAAGAAGCTCAACTTTATTTGGTACACTGTAATGTTGTTTTAGTCAAATTCAAGCTCAAATCATTTCTCTCAATTTAACTATTTACAGAAACTTGAATTGTCAAGGAGTCCGTCACTAACTTAGAGAGAACGAAGAAGAACCGGAAATAATTTAAGTTTTCTTGTATCTTCTTTGGTATAATATCTCCTCATAACTGTGTAACCAACATAGCCATTGGTTGGTCCAAAAATAGGTTTAAAATTCCAAATAGCTAATGCCCAATAAGGCTTGACCTTATGGTCAGATTGGGCATTAGCTGTGGTCACGCCATCTACAATGCGCTTTCTCGCATCCCCTCCCAATTTCAATTCAACTTTATGATGTAACCCAGGTAATGGAAAGCGAAGAGTTCCTACTGCTGCCGGCCGCGCAGCTGATCGACATAGTGTCCTCAGACGAGCTCAACGTGCGCTCCGAGGAGCAGACCTTCCAGGCCGTCATGTCCTGGGTCAAGTACAATGTGGCTGAGAGAAGACAACACTTAGCACAGGTCAATAAACGTCTTTTTCCTTACAGCTCTTAACTTTCACCCCAGTAGTCATCCCCCTTTTCTTGCTATTGTTACGTCGTACCCGTACTTACCTACAGTTACGGTAGTAGGTACCTACTAGTAGGTAGGTAGGTAATAGTAGGTAGGTAGGTAAAACGAGTCCCGAATGATGTAGGTACAAATTCGCAAACTACCTACAAAAGAACATCATTGTAATTTCGACCGTACGCCGAGGGTATAAAGTACCTACTTCTTTCCTTTGTACAAGTTGTGGAAGTTTCTCGAAGGACAATGACCCACTATGGAATTGTCCAGAAGATTCTAGGAAGTCGTGGATATTTCTCGAATGTTCGATCGCCATATAAATAGTCGACGTGTTTGGGGGAGCAGGCAGTCTTATTTTGGCTACAGTACGAAGCGAATCGAAGTGAACTAGTAAGTGCGATATCTAAGTGAATAGTGATCAGTAGTGTATTTGTGATTGAGTTATAAGTGTTTTGTGATTATTAAAGTTATTTGTTGTTTCTTCGGTAGTAATTAATTTATCCCATACCCAGCTCGTCACTATCATCGTTCACACAATAGGCTAGTTTCCACCATTAATAAATTGCAAATCTATTTTGTCCGTCAGTTAGAGTATGGGAAAACAATGGACCCGTATTTTTTGTTTTTGTAAATCAATGAATATTGACTAAGATAAAACGCATCAAATCTCGGGAGTGGGGGCTCGTGACGTCAGAACTGGCTAAAAATTATACCACGGCGGGACGTATTGAGAATTTTAAAAGCGTCGTATCTTTGTCAATTGTGGTTTACGTTACAGAAGAAAAAATACGGGTTAAATATTTTTTGATGATGTAACTGACGGACTAATTAGTTTTTTCAGCTGACATGCCTATTTATATACAATTTCTTTGGTTAGTCATCTTGTAGTTTAAAAGTTATCATATCGATACTTAAGGGCCTATAGTACCTCCCAGTCGCAGTGGAGAATGGAACCGGCGAGAGATGTCGTGCGGTGTTCCACAGGGATCGGTTCTAGGGCCTTCCTTGTGGAACATCGGGTACGACTGGGTGCTGCGCGCCGACCTCCCTAGTGGTGTCAGCGTAGTTTGCTACGCTGACGACACGCTGGTGCTGGCACAGGGGGGGTCGCACGAGGCGGCGGCCGAAGCTATGACACGCGGGGTTGCGATAGTCGTTGAGAGGATCCGGCAACTGGGTCTCGAGGTGGCATTGCACAAGTCCGAGGCCATGTGCTTTCATGGGCCTCGGAATGCGCCACCTCCGGGATCCTTACTCACGGTAGGAGGGGTATCCATCGGTGTCGAGTCGACTTTGAAGTACCTAGGACTCGTCCTCGACAGCCGGTGGAACTTCGTGGAGCACTTCCGACGTTTGGCCCCCAAACTGGAACGGACTGGGGCTGCCTTCAGGCGGCTCCTGCCCAACCTGGGGGGGCCGAACGCCTCCTGCCGGAGGCTCTACGCGGGAGTCGTGCGGTCCATGGCCCTTTACGGGGCCCCTGTGTGGGCGCGTTCCTTGAGGCTGCGTGCAGCCCACTACCTGAACGCGCCCCAAAAGGTGGTAGCCGTAAGGCTGGCCCGTGGGTACCGCACGATCGCCCGCGAGGCGGCGTGCCTCCTTGCCGGATTGCCGCCATGGGATCTGGAGGCGATAGTCCTCGCGCGCCTGCATGAATGGCGCGCGGAGGCGCTTCGCCGGGGGGAAACTCCGCTGCCGCGACAAATTGTCGCTCAGCGGACAGACTTCCGGCGGGATCTCATGGCGACATGGAGAGAGCGACTGTCGCAACCCCGTGCAGGGCACGCCACGATAGTGGCGATAAGTCCCCTCTTTGAGGAGTGGCTAGAGAGACGCCACGGCGTCCTCACCTTCCGCCTGACGCAGGTCCTCACCGGACACGGTGTTTTCGGGAGGTTCCTGCACCGAATCGGGCGGGAGGAAACGCCCGGGTGTTTCCATTGCGAGGATCGACCGGAGGACACGGTGGAGCACACGGTGGAGGTGTGCCCCGCGTGGGCGGAGCACCGCCGTGCCCTCGAAGCGGCGATTGGCGGCGGCGACCTCTCGCGTCCGGCCCTGGTGCAAGCCATGGTCCGGAGCGAGACGGAATGGGACGCCGTCACCTCCTTCTGCGAAGCAGTAATGCTAGAGAAGGAGGTGGCGGAACGTGAGAGGGAGAGAGCCTCACAGCGTCCCGGCCGCCGCGGGAGACGCCCCGGGCGTCGGGGGCCACGTGGTGGCCCCCGGCCACCGTAGGCGCGGGCCTGTGGACGGTGGGCTATGGGCTAGCTCGCCGTCCGTCCGTCTCATGACGACAGGCCGTGTCGACGGCGCGTTCGTGTTCCACGCGCGCCTCAAAGAGAGTCAGCAAGGGGAAGGGGTCCGCAAGGACCGATGCCTGCCGGGGTTGCGGGACTGTTCGAAAGAGATACCGTGACCCCGGAACACAAAGGGCGATGAAGGAACATGGATGGGTTTTAGTCAGTAAAAGTCTGACACTCCCTCCTGCTCCGCCCAGAGCGGGAGAAGTCATTTGATGATTTCCCATCCGAAAAAAAAAAAAAAAAAAAAAAAAAAAAAAAAGGGCCTATAGTACCTCAAAAGGCTTAGCATGATCCTCCGTTACGCCTAAAATACTGCAGAATTAATTTTGAAATAAATATATGGTAAAGTTGAGGATTAATGTATATTTATATTGCCTATATTTGGCGAAAACACGATTCCATAAAATTTTCTCTATAGAAAAAATTCCCAAAGTTACCTATAAACTGAACAATAAACCGCTGGCAATCATAAAATACTTCAAATTAGATCATGAAACTTTTTATACGAACTGAACTAACTATAAAGCAGGTCTTATGTTATTTATTTTTTTAGTACAATCAATAGATTTTTTGTAAATCGCAAAAAAACATTCATTTCGCACTATTCGGCCTGCAGTGACTGACGTAACAACCACTTTGTAGTGCAAGCTGATTAGAACTTTATTCTAACACTATTTCAAACGAAGTTTGCACGACCACAAATAGAGTTGCTAATTTTAGGGTTAGACGGGGCCTTAAAACGTTTTAGTCGACAGCACAGGTTTAAGTAACATTACGTATTCAATAAATGGGTTGCGAAGATCAGATAGGCAGTCGCTCCATGTAAAATAATGGTATTCGGTTACTACTGAATACCATTATTTTACAAGGAGCGATGACTGACTATGACTATGAGACCAGTTAGACTGGAAACCGAGTCCAACATAGTTGGCAAAAGACTAGGCAGATGATCCCAATTCCCAAATAACAAATGTGTGATGCACCCTCGCAGGTCCTGCAGCACGTCCGCCTGCCGCTCCTGAGCCCCAAGTTCCTGGTGGGCACGGTGTCGTCCGAGCTGCTCATCCGGTCCGACGACGCCTGCCGCGACCTGCTGGACGAGGCCAAGAACTACCTGCTGCTGCCGCAGGAGAGGCCGCTCATGCAGGGGCCCAGGACCAGGCCGAGGAAACCCACGAGAAGAGGTCAGTTACTACTTTATTAAGAGGCGATATCTATATCGTCGCATACGAATTAAACTGATAAGTTAGATACAAGTTATCCACGAGATTATAATTTAAAAGAACCCCGACCATAAGATTCACTATTCTTGTTTTTATATGGAGGATCAGGAATTTTACTATCTGTTTCTCAAATCTCAGAAGAATCGAAAATTGTTGCTTGGTTTATAATCATAGTTTAGTGACGGAGGTGATGCTTTACTACGTCAAGCTTCAACTTCCTGTGTCATATTTATGGCTGCGTACTTTACATGGTATAGTCGGGTAAGTATGAATACTCAGTGAATACTCAGTTTCGATAGCACTTGGTATATTTTTTTTATCAAGATATGAGCTATTTACATGAATTATGTGATTAAATGTGAGGATCGCTTATTTTCGTTAAATACACAAATTAAATTATATTGTGTTTTTGGATGTCGATGTGATGAATAATAATAATAAATTTAGTATGTTGTTTCAGGAGAAGTCCTATTCGCGGTGGGCGGCTGGTGTTCCGGAGATGCCATAGCGTCAGTAGAGCGCTTCGACCCGCAGACGTCGGAGTGGAAGATGGTAGCACCCATGTCCAAGCGGCGCTGCGGAGTGGGTGTGGCCGTACTGCACGATCTGCTGTACGCGGTGGGCGGGCACGACGGGCAGTCCTACCTCAACAGTATCGAGAGATACGACCCGCAGACCAACCAGGTACAGGGGGGCCGTGCTGCACGATCTGCTGTACGCGGTGGGCGGGCACGACGGGCAGTCCTACCTCAACAGTATCGAGAGATACGACCCGCAGACCAACCAGGTACAGGGGGGCCGTGCTGCACGATCTGCTGTACGCGGTGGGCGGGCACGACGGGCAGTCCTACCTCAACAGTATCGAGAGATACGACCCGCAGACCAACCAGGTACAGGGGGGCCGTGCTGCACGATCTGCTGTACGCGGTGGGCGGGCACGACGGGCAGTCCTACCTCAACAGTATCGAGAGATACGACCCGCAGACCAACCAGGTACAGGGGGGCCGTGCTGCACGATCTGCTGTACGCGGTGGGCGGGCACGACGGGCAGTCCTACCTCAACAGTATCGAGAGATACGACCCGCAGACCAACCAGGTACAGGGGGGCCGTGCTGCACGATCTGCTGTACGCGGTGGGCGGGCACGACGGGCAGTCCTACCTCAACAGTATCGAGAGATACGACCCGCAGACCAACCAGGTACAGGGGGGCCGTGCTGCACGATCTGCTGTACGCGGTGGGCGGGCACGACGGGCAGTCCTACCTCAACAGTATCGAGAGATACGACCCGCAGACCAACCAGGTACAGGGGGGCCGTGCTGCACGATCTGCTGTACGCGGTGGGCGGGCACGACGGGCAGTCCTACCTCAACAGTATCGAGAGATACGACCCGCAGACCAACCAGGTACAGGGGGGCCGTGCTGCACGATCTGCTGTACGCGGTGGGCGGGCACGACGGGCAGTCCTACCTCAACAGTATCGAGAGATACGACCCGCAGACCAACCAGGTACAGGGGGGCCGTGCTGCACGATCTGCTGTACGCGGTGGGCGGGCACGACGGGCAGTCCTACCTCAACAGTATCGAGAGATACGACCCGCAGACCAACCAGGTACAGGGGGGCCGTGCTGCACGATCTGCTGTACGCGGTGGGCGGGCACGACGGGCAGTCCTACCTCAACAGTATCGAGAGATACGACCCGCAGACCAACCAGGTACAGGGGGGCCGTGCTGCACGATCTGCTGTACGCGGTGGGCGGGCACGACGGGCAGTCCTACCTCAACAGTATCGAGAGATACGACCCGCAGACCAACCAGGTACAGGGGGGCCGTGCTGCACGATCTGCTGTACGCGGTGGGCGGGCACGACGGGCAGTCCTACCTCAACAGTATCGAGAGATACGACCCGCAGACCAACCAGGTACAGGGGGGCCGTGCTGCACGATCTGCTGTACGCGGTGGGCGGGCACGACGGGCAGTCCTACCTCAACAGTATCGAGAGATACGACCCGCAGACCAACCAGGTACAGGGGGGCCGTGCTGCACGATCTGCTGTACGCGGTGGGCGGGCACGACGGGCAGTCCTACCTCAACAGTATCGAGAGATACGACCCGCAGACCAACCAGGTACAGGGGGGCCGTGCTGCACGATCTGCTGTACGCGGTGGGCGGGCACGACGGGCAGTCCTACCTCAACAGTATCGAGAGATACGACCCGCAGACCAACCAGGTACACACACAACATTATAAGAGGATAGTTTGTTTTGTGTGTACGTGAGGCGGGGCCTGCCTGGCTGGGGGTGCGGCAGCGCTAAACAATTATTGAATAATACCTCTTTGTAAAACTGACTGTAGGTTTTAATACAGCTTATAATGGCTCAAGTTTGTTGAGATAAAATAAATGAAAACAGTTTTTACAATAGCTACAGTAAGTACGTATCTTCCAGTGGTGCGGCTCAGTGGCGCCCACGTCGTCCTGCCGCACGTCGGTCGGGGTGGCCGTGCTGGAGGCCGCGCTGTACGCGGTGGGCGGCCAGGACGGCGTGCAGTGCCTCAACCACGTGGAGAGGTACGACCCCAAGGAGAACAGGTGGACCAAAGTAAGTCCTCGTCGTCATGATGTGCCCCATTTTTCCCAACTACTTTGAGGTTGACTTGTTAACCAAATATTATTGTATTTTTTTGAAAATGTGAAAACGTCTTTAAAATCAGCACTATACACCGGGTACCATGTCAGAAAACCCGAGCTTAACGGAAATGGAATAAATGTGTTGGCCAAAACACTTAAGTGAGCGAGTATTCCACGGCGCTCTGGGCGCGAACCGCGAAGTTTTAAGCGAGCCGCATTACACCGCTTCCATCGCTTTATTCTACTTGACGCCGCATGCTTGGTGCTCTGCTGCTGAGAGCTTTTTATTATCTTAAGCCGTTTGAATTGTACTGACAAAAATGACAACAAAATGTCAATTATTTTAATACCAAAGAATGGTTTTAAGTTTAGCCAAAACTAGTCACAGTTTTGGAAATAAACCCTGATGTTCTACAAATAAGATATATTTTGCTTTAGCGGCAAAACGTATTTACGACCTTTTGTCACACTAGATTCGATGGACGAGTCAATTCTGCTACTTGACCATAGATGGCGGTATTCCCAGTGGTCACAATTATAAACTTAATTTCGTTATACAAATGGTTGACATTTGCGTGATCGGTCGATTGACAAGTCAAGGCGGTATTCTCAGTGGTCGCAATTATAAACTTAATTGCGTTAAACATATGGTTGACATTTGCGTGATCGGTCGATTGACGAGTCAATCCCGCTACTTGACCGTAGATGGCGGTATTCTCAATTCGACTTGACCACATCACTACTTAATTAGGTAACTTTCGAAAATGTTCTATTGAATAGAATAAATCGAAAATAAAATTTATCTTAATTGTATAAAGTTGATTTTGATTAACCGTTCTATGACTTTCTCATACCACAAACTAATGTGTCAACAAAATCACTGTCGAATATTAAATGAAATGTTATTTTAGAACGAAGTCGAAAACGAAGTCGAACGAAGAAAGAAAAGCACTAATAACAGACAAATCAAAATCTGAAGAGAACCGTAAGATAATATCTAGACTGAGCAAAGACATTCGGGAAAATATAAGAAAAGATAGGAAAACAAGAAGAATGAAAAAGCTAGAAGATGAAATTCAAAGAGCAGGGGGAACAAGAAAAGCTTTCAAAGAATTAAGAGACTATGGAATGGAATGGATTCCAAAACTAAAAAGCAACAGATCCAAACAAGTAACAAATCGCAGAAGAATCCAGAGTCTTGCCTCTTTACTCGAACAATGACACCGACCAAGATAAGAACGCCAATAACGATACCTATACGAGTTACAAAAAAGTCCCACCAATACTCTTGCAGGAAGTACAGAAAGCCATCCTGTCACAGAAGCTAAAAAAAGCTCCAGGACCTGACAATATAACAAATGAACTAATCAGAGGCACCGTAGAAGAAATAAGCCCAATCCTAACGAAGTTATTCAATGATATCATAACAACAGGCACCATCCCGAAGCAATGGAATGAATCACATATCATTCTCCTCCACAAGAAAGGGGATAAAGATGACATAGGCAACTATAGACCAATTAGCATAATATCAAATGTGTACAAAGTCTTTGCAAAAGTAATTCTAGAAAGAATAACAAGGGTCTTAGACGAAAACCAACCGATCGAGCAGGCAGGATTCAGAAAGAACTTCAGTACTATAGACCACATCCACACCATCAAACAAGTCTTGGAAAAATACAATGAATACCAGAAGACATTGTATATCTGCTTTATAGACTACTCCAAAGCTTTTGACAGTCTAAAACACAAATTTATCTGGCAGAGTCTAGATGAACAAGGAGTGGATGAAATCTATATAGCACTAATCAAGTCCATCTACAAAAAAAGTAAAAGCAGGATTAAATTAGAGTCAAAAGGAGACCCATTTCCAATAAACAGAGGCGTGAGACAGGGAGACCCATTATCTCCCAAGCTGTTTAATGCTGTGCTGGAACACATATTTAGAAGATTAGACTGGGATGAATACGGTATTATGATCAATGGAAGCCGTCTCAATCATTTGAGATTTGCAGATGATATTATCTTGCTAGAAGAAGATCCTAAGAAACTAGAAAATATGGTAAAAGACTTAGCAGAAAAAAGCAGAGAAGTAGGTTTAGAAATTAATGCAGATAAAACAAAACTAATGACCAACTCAACGGAAAGCAACACAATGGTCTACGGAACCAAGTTTGAATATGTGAAAGAATATGTTTATCTAGGACAAATTATATCTCCTGAAGACTCCATGTCTAAGGAAATAAACAAAAGAATAGCCTGCGGTTGGAGGAAATACTGGTCCTTGAAGGAAATAATGAAGAATAAAGATCTAGGCATACATATTAAGAGAAAGACTTTCAACACTAGTATTCTTCCCTGCATGACATACGGCTGCGAGACATGGACATTAACGGACAAACATAGAGAAAAACTTGCCAAAACAGAAAGAGCAATGGAAAGAAGCATGTTTAACATCAGGCTTAGTGACAGAATCCGAAATTTGGAAATAAGAAGGAAGACAAAAGTAACGGATATAATAACTCGAATAGAACATCTAAAATGGAGTTGGACAGGACATATTCTACGTTGCAAAATAAATAAATGGAGTAAACAAGTAACCCTATGGTATCCAAGAGGGGACATAAGAAGACAGGGGCGTCCGAAAACAAGATGGAGTGATGATATCCGTCTAACCCTAGGACCATACTGGACCAGAGTTGCAGAAGACCGAGTTCAATGGAGAAAGCTGGAGGAGGCCTATGCCAAGAGGCACGCTGAACTGCGAGATATATTATAAAATCAAAATGTCAAATTGCATGTAGTTCGGAGTAAAAGGGTTTTGTTAATATAAGTAGGGAAGTACTTTCGAAAATGTTCTATTGAATAGAATCAATCGAAAATAAAATTTATCTTAATTGTATAAAGTTGATTTTGATTAACCGTTCTATGACTTTCTCATACCACAAACTAATGTGTCAACAAAATCACTGTCGAATATTAAATGAAATGTTATTTTAGAACGAAGTCAATCTGGTTTTCTTTCAATCTGTAACACTAAAAGTGACTCGCTGAAATAGACGTTTCACGTTAAAACCAACGGCTGTGTGCACAGGGCATGCAATTATCCGCTCATTTTAGTTTTCGGATAATTCGGATACTTGGATAACGTTGATTTTGATTGATTGATTTTGAATTTCGATAGGAGTGATAAAAATAAAATTTAACCTTAATATCGTCAATGATTTATATTCAGTAAACAGTCTAACGAACCAAGGCAAAAATGAAATAATCAAACCTAATTATGCAACAAACCAAGTCATAAAGTTACACAGATGTGACATCTTGTAATAATTTGTATAAACTTTAAGTACTACAGTAGTAAAAAAAAAAAAACAGAACTATAACATAATAAATGATAGTAGTCATAATGAGATCTTTTAATCTATAATTCTCTGTAAAATGTGTAACCTGCCTGGTCTATCTTAAACTTTGTTCATAAATAGTTCAGTGATCGCGCGCGCGCTCCAGCGCAAGTACCGATGTGACGACCATTATCGCACCTAGTTAAAATGTCGAAGTGCAATTCATGTAATGTGATTATAAGCGAACTGCTTGCGTTCCTTCAAAATAAATAGAAGTCATGGATGACGAAAGCTTAGTGCTTATCTGCAGCCGCAGTTTTAGAGCTTCGGAGATCCTGGCAGCGAAGATCCTTCTGTACGATGTCATAGCTACAGATAAACGCCTGAAGACTAGAAGGAATGGAGGAAAGTCACAGCGGGATATGGAGGACATTGTGGGTTTGATGAAAACCACTGATCCCAATGAAGTACCTATTTTCGTCGCTCGCGAACTGACTAAGCTTCCTCCCATAACATTCGACCACATAGATGTCAGTCGTCTGCTAAAAGACATAGTGGCCTTAAAAGCGGACGTGGCGAACCTCCATCACAACTCGGCGACGAAAGATCAGCTCGATGCAGTCCAGCACGAAGTTATATTGCTACGAGAAAGTACGCGCCTACCCGCAGTGTTAACAAATGTTATCAACGGGACGAGTTATGCGGAGGATAGCAGCCCTAGGGGGTTAGGTGAATTCCCGACACTACCGAATGATACCACAACAATCCTACCTACGGTTGAGTCACAAACAGTCACTGCTATATTGACCGAAAATAGTAACAAGGCTTCACACGAAGATCCCGTGAAATACACCAGCATCAACACAACTCCTCATTCGGTAAAACGAGACGCAATTACTGCAGCCACGAAGGACATAGACACTGACGGTTTTGAATTAGTCACTAGGAAAAAACATCGTCGAGAGAACCGGAACATTATCGGTAACGCTACAAATGCTGGAAAAAAAAGCCGCACCACGCACAGCGTATGTTTATGTTGCGAATTTAGACAGCTCTGTCACTACTCAGGACATAACTGAATACATGCAAGATATGGGTGAGTCCATAATCAACGTAGTAAAGCTACCTGCGAATAGAAAGGTCACGTACAACGAATATAAAATCACAATACCCTGGGCTAGAATACCTTCGATAATTGAAAAGGAAATCTGGCCACCCGGTGTTATTGTTGGTCGTTACCACGAAAAGAATGCTCGCAAGAGTATTATAAAGATTAATCAAAAATAATATGGATTTAAAAAAAATAAAAATCACATCTATTAACTGCAGATTTGTTCGAAGATCAGCTAAATTTATCCAGGATCTCTGTGCTACAAACGATATAATTTTACTACAAGAAACCTGGTTGTTACCAACCGACTTACACTTCTTGAATACCATTCAAAAAGGATTTGATGGTACTGGAACATCAGCTGTTGACATCGCAAAAGGAATATTAGTTGGCAGACCATACGGTGGTGTCGCAATTTTGTATAAAAGCACCTTAAAATGCAAAACTATAGAATGCGACAACCCACGTATCTGTGCAATTGAAATACACACCAATGAGACGAATACTATTCTACTCATAAACGTATATATGCCCACAGCTAGCACTGACAACTTTCCGGAATACTGTGCGATACTTGGCAAAGTTCACTCGATTGTAGAAGATAGCAAGATCGCCGATTGTCTGATAATCGGCGACTTCAACGCAGATCCGTCCGATTAAACGAGATTGTCATAGACCTAACAACGGATTGGACGGATCACAGACCGCTGACGGTTGAGCTACAAACGAAAGACCTGACGACCTACACTAACATAACATTAGGAGCTCGACCACCATGGACCTGGAAGGCAGACTCGTCTAACATAAATTATTACACTTCATCGGTGACAAGAAATTAATAATCTGTTATCAGGAAATATTGAGAGGAACGACACTTTGTTCATTGACCATCTGTATAACTCGCTGGTAAATATAATGCAGAAATGTGCCACCTGCTTTAAATCTTGAAGGCAAAAAGCTAAAAACAATATTGTACCGGGATGGAATGTTTACGTTGCGGAAAAATATGTCGCCTCGCGACGGTCACTTGCTCTGTGGCACCAAACCGGTTGCCCCGCCAGCGGGCCTATAGCCGAGGAACGTATACAAAGGCGTACTGCTTTTAAACGCGCTCTTGATTATTGTCAACGAAACTACGATCAGATACGAGTAATTATGGACAAAATCGCGTTAGATATGAAACACAGAAACTTTGCCAAGTTCTGGCAAAATGTTAACAAGGTTATCAAGCCATCGACGCAATATCCATCACACATTGAAGGCATAACTGACGATAAGCAAATAGCCAATAGTTTTAAGGCGGTTCCCCGAGAAAAATTAGCAACTCTATTTGTGGTGGACCTCAGCAAAGCTTTCGACCGCGTTGACCATGATCTGCTGTGGCAAAAGCTGTCAGACCGTGAAGTTCCCAGCGAGGTGGTACGGGTACTGAAGAACTGGTACCAGCATCAGGAAAATCGTGTCCGATGGACGAACGAGCTATCGATGCCCTCTGGCCTTAAGTGCGGAGTGAGACAAAGTGGAAGCATGTCGCCAGCCTTTTGCAACGTCTACATGGATGGGCTATCCGATATACTCAATCAAACAGGTGTAGGCTGTTCGATTAACGGGACCCTGGTCAATTATATTTCATATGCTGATGATATGGTTATTCTGGCTCCGTCGATATCAGCGATGCGAAAACTGTTGGCTGTATGTGAAAATTACGCCACAGACCACAACATGATGTACAACCCGGAGATGTCAGTGTACATGGTGTTTGATAGCCCAAATAATTGGCTGGATCTGCCGCCACTTCAACTGTATGGCACGGCGCTTGAGCAAGTCAACGAAGTTAAATACTTAGGTCACGTAATAACTGCAGACCTCTCTGACCACGCCGATACAGAAAGACAGCGACGAGCGATATCGGTGCGCGGCAACATGCTCGCTAGGCGGTTTAGCCGCTGTAGCGACGTGGTGAAGGCCCAGCTACTGCACAGGCGTCTATACAGTCGAGCTGTGGACAAACTACACCAAGGCTGCACTGAGCGATATGCGAGTGCAGTAAAACGACGCGTGGCGTGTACCGCACGCACCGCCATACTTCGATCGGCTAATTCCTTGGTGGCCGCTGTACGAGAATGGTACCACAGTCCCCTACATATAAGGTGGCTGTCCTACCACACGCCGATTACGTAGTTCGTTACATTTGAGGCGCGTGTGTGTGTATATATTGTCTATGTGTCTTGTTTATTTTATGTGTCTGTTTGTTGTATGTGGATTGTTATATCTGGTAAATAAAATAAAAAATGAAATGAATATGAAATTATTATTTAATTTCATATTCATTTCATTTCATTTCTAATAAATTAAAAAACGAATTGTAACAATTAAATATTACTTTTTGTATTTTATTACCCGTTAACGAAAATGCCCTTTCAGAGTCCACGCTGGTTCCTCCAGGAATGGTCGTAAGAAAGTTATATATTTGACTTAGATGCTGGTTTCTTGGACCGCCTCTATCGAAGAGTGCCATTTGTACTTGGCATAGAGTTTCTAAGTCTTCATTTTGCTTTTGAATTGCAGTGGATGTTGATGGTGTGTTTGATAAGGATTTTTCGATCTCTTTACTTAATTGTTCATTATCATCGTCATTATTATCTGCTGTAGTTTCCGTTGTAATAGGACTCGTAGGTAATATTTTTCAACAACGAATCCTGGCACTATATTACAAGAAATTCTGAATAAAATACGTCACATGACTTTTCTTCATAGAATTTCGTAGGGTTGCGAGAATTTGAATGTACTAACCAATTCCGTTTGTCAGCGTTGAATAATGCGTGCTTTTAAAGATTCTACTAGCTGTTGGCTTATTGTGCTGTCCCTTTCGGTAAGTTTTAAAATCATAAATTTCAGGGCAGTCTCAGCAGTAACCAGATTGCTTCTACGGTTGTTTTTATAGTATTCAAAGAAATAGACAGATCTTTTAATATTTCTATTTCAGAGCTAGAAAACTTAGTGTCGTTTTAAAGTCGATCAGTGTTTTCATTATTCCATCTGTTTCAAAATCCACCACAAACACATCAGTCAACAACATTACATAAACAAACACGTCCGTACAAATTTCACTCAGAGCCGCAACCACAGAGGCCGCAACTAATGCCGGACGAAGCGTCCACACTTCACAACATGGCGAGGGGGTTCAGTTCAGTGTTGCCATTTTTGACAAAATATCCGAATAATTATGCAAACAAATATTGTATGTTTTAATACGTAAAAATAATAAACCAAAAATTATCCGTTTTATTCGTATTATCCAAATAGTAATGCAATTATTATCTGAATAATTTATATGACGGATATCCGGATAACTCGGATATCCGGATAGTATGCCCTAGCACCGACACAGCCCTGCCGGATTTTATTTATTTATTTAGGATCTCCAACAAAGGATATACATATAAACACATGAAATAAATAATAGACGACAAAAGTATCACATAGGTGTACGGTCGAACAAGCTATTTGGTTTACACTTTACAATGTAATTTGTGGGTTAAACTGTAAACCAAATAGCTTGGTCGACCGTACCCTTTCAGTTACAGCAAAACCACAGTATGCATAATAAAATGCATAACTAAGCTCACAAAATTGTAGTAGCAGTAGTGGACGTCACGTGCTTTCACCCGCGCAGTTCCCGTTCCGTACGTAGGAGTACGGGGATAAAATATAGCCTATGTTACTCAGGGTGAATGTAGCTTTCTAATGGTGAAAGAATTTTTGAAATCGGCGCAGTAATTTTTGAGTTTATTCATTACAAACATACATTTCTTTCCTCTTTATAATATTAGTGTAGATTTAAAAAAACGAAATTATAATCAAAACACATTTGTTAACAAAATTGCAAAAATAAAATTTGTGTAACAGTATTTTACGTGGAACAACTAGGGTGAAGGAAAAGTAAATACAAGGTGTATCTAAAATTATTCAAAACCCGAAAGTCATACTCATTGATGCACATTGATATTGTTTAGATGTCCATTTATCTAACTCAGCATGTAATCGTGTAATTATAATTCAGTAGCTATAAATCCGAGGGACTCACTCGTTACACTGTTTACATTTTACTCCTAACAAACCTCTGTGGTTTTCTGGAACGCATATTTTGTCAATTGTAATGTTACTATGTCTTGATAATATAAATAAAAAAAAAACATAACATATCTTACAAGTCTACATAACAAGAACATAACATTTTCACTGTTGGGCATCATACCCCAAAATTTGATCCTTCGAGCCGGATTTGAACCAGCGACCCATAGGATGTAGTTTTATGGGAGTTATTGGTGTCGATTCTGTTGTGCACAAACTAAACTTAATTTATGCTATTGCTATCTTTTACTAAAAGGCAGTGCGAGAAAAGAACGGCTATAGCTATGAACTAAGTTAGAGATGTCAAACTAAATTTGACAGCTCTAAATTATTAGAGAAGAAAACATAACAATAGCCTAAATTAAGTTTAGTTGGTGGACAACAGAATCGAGACCATTGTTGAGCTAGCTTAATTGATCGAATGGCTTGTGTATGTCAGGTAGCGGCGATGACGACCCGGCGGCTGGGCGTGGCCGTGGCGGTGCTGGGCGGGCAGCTGTACGCGGTGGGCGGGTCGGACGGCCAGGCGCCGCTCAACTCTGTGGAGCGCTACGACCCGCGCACCAACAAGTGGGCCGGCGTCGCGCCCATGTCCACCCGCCGCAAGCACCTGGGCTGCGCCGTGTTCGACGGGCAGATCTACGCCGTGGGGGGACGGGATGACTGTACGGAGCTGTCCTCGGCAGAGAGGTGAGTGTTGTAGTAACAAGTGGGCCCATGTCCACCCGCCGCAAGCACCTGGGCTGCGGAAACCAACTTTCCATGCAACATCTCATTGTAATAACTTTATTCATCTCCCCACAGATACGAGCCGCACACGGACACATGGTCGCCGGTAGTGGCGATGACGTCACGGCGCAGCGGGGTGGGTCTGGCCGTGGTCAACGGGCAGCTGTACGCCGTCGGGGGCTTCGACGGCACTGCCTATCTTAAGTCTATAGAGGTACGAGGAAAACCTTATAATATACAGGATGTCTGGCAACGAAATATGAAAAAAAATCTTATAAAAAAATTCATCCGCAGATGTATGCCTTCATTACATTTTTTGCTTCATAATTTTTTTCTCCTTGTCTACATTAATATCAATAATTCACTATTTAAGACAGATACAATAAAAATTGTACCATTATCAAATCTACTTGAAACCGACATTATTTTAAAATTATTAGTCACTCATGTATGCATACTTTTTTTTTTTACCCAAGATGTTTAAATTTTGTTTAAAAATTAATTTATACAAATTTTCAAAAATAAATGAACTTGCTTACAAGTACAGTCCGCAATGTCCAAGGTGAGTTTTGCATTTGTGTGAGTGATTACCAAAAGTAGAGTCAGACAAAAAACTTTTAAAAACTATTTTATTATGTTTTAGGTAGGTACATAACATAAGTGGGAGATGTATACAAGTTTAAAAATAAAATATAAATAATAAGCAAAAATTGTTAAAATAAAGGCCAGCTATGATAATTATGTATGAGTGATGAGTATGTGTTTGTGTACATATGTGACTGAGAAGTCCGAGATCAATAAATAAAAAAAACTATAACAATTATTCTTCTCCACCGGACATTGCATCTTCATCATTTTCATTATCATTCTCGTCATCATTTTGACTCTCGTCTGATGTGTCGTTTGTGTTAATAATAATTCGTTCCGTTATATCATCAAGAGCGGCGTCGCAGTGGCGTGCGGTGGTTCTTCACGGTGGATAGGCCACGAAATAATAATAGCAAAAAAAAAAAAATTGTCGGCGCCATCTTGGATTTTCATTTTGACCTCATTTTCATTATCAGCGACCCCAAAAACGACACCCATGAAGAAAAAACTGAAAATTTTCGTCGGCGCCATCTTGGATTTGCATTTTGACCTCATTTTCATTATCAGCGACCCCAAAAACCTCGAAAACGACACCCATGAAGAAAACACTGAAAATTTTTGTTGGCGCCATCTTAGATTTTCATTTTGACCTCATTTTCATTATCAGTGACCCCAAAAACCTCTAAAACGACACCCATGAAGAAAAATATAATAACAATAATATTATTAATTATTATAATAATAATCTCTTCTTATTCGGTACGCTCTTGACAGAGCGGTCGTGATCATTAAGTACTCGTAGCAGTATTGGAAGGGGCAGATGTGATGCACTTCACGACATTTCGCCAACGCTGCCTGCTAGAGGTCATCCTGCTGCTTTCGTTGATTGAACCCCCAATGGCAGACTTGATCTGGTCAGTCCAACGCGTAGGTGACCTTCCGCGCGGTCTAGTGCCTTCTACTTTCCCTTGGACGACAAGGCGTTCTATGGACTGATTGTCACGCCGGGAAACATGCCCGAAAATTGTCAGAATGCGAGATTGTACTATCGAGAATAGACGCTGCCTGATACCGAGTTCTTGAAGTATCGAGACGTTTGTGCGAAACTCGGTCCACGAAACCCCAAGCATTCTTCTCCGCACCACATTTCCAGAGCATCTATTTTCTGCCTTTCCACATCTCGCAAGGTCCAGGTTTCACCTGCGTAAAGAAATATGGGGAATATAATAATAATAATAATAATAATAAATTTTTATTTTCTCCCACAAAGTAAAGTTACAATATAGAGGTGTTACAATTAAATATTGGAGGTACAAAGGTTTGTGGGAGTCAGGAGTTCAAACTAGGATGATACCCTGTGCTATGGACTCCTGGCCCCCCTCGCCGAGATTGGCATTATGACAATTTTAGAGAGACATGTCATTGTATGACTATTTTAAAAAAAGAATTACAAGAAAAAATACTAATGTAATAAAACAAAAACTAAAAATGCGTGTGTGTTTGCGTGTGAAGTGTGAGTGTGAAGTGGAAGGTGTCATATGTGGTGTGGTGTAGTGTGTGTGTATGTGTGTGAGACAGCGAGAGTAAGATAGTGTAATGTGTGTGTACGTTCATAGATGGATGTAAATACAAATGTGTGCGCGAAGGGGTGGCAGTATGTAGTTATGAGAAACGCTAGACTAGGATAATATAGTGAGCAGTTTTTCAGTTTCTTCATAATCAAGTTCTAAAAGCCATTGTGTCAGCTTCTTTTTACATTCTACCCTAGACAGATTAACAATTTCAAGAATCTTATTAATTTTATTATACAGTCTGCTTGATCTGAATATATAGAAATTTTTGGCAAAAGAGGTTTTTACTGGAGTTGTTTCACAGACTTCATAGAATCGTCTAGTATTAACCTTTTGTTTAGCCGTAGAAACGTCTATAGAGGAATGTTTTTTTATTACCGTTTGCAGTATATAAAGTTGTCTGATTGTTAATACCTTTGCTTCTTCGTAGAGAGTTGTTGTAGCGTATAAACGTGGTTTGAAGAGAGCAACTTTTAGAAGAAGTCGTTGAGCTCTTTCAACGTTTAGGACATTTGTTTTATACGAGCCGCCCCAGGTGGAGATACAATACGATAAGATTGATTGGCAAAGGGATTCGTACACATTTTTAACCAGTTTCCAATTTGCAACATGCCTAAGATTTTTAAATATATGAACGAGTTTTCTAGTTTTCTGAACCAGATGTGCAATGTGTTGTTTGAAAGATAAGTTTTTATCGATCATTATGCCTAAGTATTTTATTGATTCAGTTTTTGCTATCATTGGGCACATGGTACAGTTGGTGGTTACTGGATTACATGTGTGTGCATAAACGTTGAAATTATTAGTGTTTGATGCTACATTATGTATTGTAAACTCTATATATTTAGTTTTGGTGGCGTTTAAGGTCAGTTTGTTGAGAGCAAGCCAGGAAGTTACAATATTGAACCCTTCTTGGGCAGCAACAAAAGTTTCGTCCCAAGAGTCACCATAAAATGTTAAGGTGGTGTCATCGGCATAAGACATTACATGACAGTTTCTAATGTTTAGCTGGCAAAGATCATTGATATAGCAAAGGAAGAGGGGGGGGCCTAAGATACTGCCTTGTGGGATTCCAATATTAATCGGTCTTTCTTCACTCAGCGTATTGCCTATCCGAACTGATTGATCTTGTAAATAGTTCTCGAATAGTTTTAATTGTGTGTCCCTTATTCCCATTTGTTCTAGTTTGGAAATTAATATGCGTGGGCACACAGTATCAAAAGCTTTCTGAAGGTCCAGAAAGATAGTCAAACATTTTTTTCTATTATCTAATTTACTTACAATGAATTCAGTGAACGTATGAATACAATCAGTTGTGGATTTTCCTTTTCTGAAGCCATACTGGTTTGGTGATAAGATGTTTTTATCTTCTAAATATTTTACAAATCTGTTATTTATAATCCTTTCAAATACCTTTGAAATAGAGGTAAGCAACGAAATTGGCCGATAATTGGCCACTTCGTCCTTGCCGCCGCTCTTAAAAATGGGGATAACAATTGATTTTTTAAGGGATTCTGGAAAAATACCTTCTGATAAACATCTATTCAGGATGTAGGTGAGGGGAGGGACTATATATTTTTTTAGATTTTTAAGGACTGTTGACATAATATTGTCTGGCCCTGCTCCACAATCTGAGCGAAGGTTGCTGATTATTCCTTCTACTTCCTCTTCAGATGTCTCCAAAAGCACAAAAGAGTTACAAGAGGACTTGAAATTTGCCGCGTTCGTTGGGAGTGGAGAAACACTAGTTGAAATTTTACTTTGCAACTCCATACCCACACTTGCAAAATAGGAATTTACTGCGTTAACTGAATCTTGTGGGGATATTTTAATATGTAAAAGTTCCAAAGGTGGTGCGTTTGATTTTTTCAGATTGGTAATAGTTTTAATAGCGGACCAAAGTTTCTTGTTATCACTTCCAGCCGCATCAAGTATATTCCTGTCATATTGTCTCTTACATTTTTTTATTATGTCATTACAAAAATTTCTATATCTTTTGTAGGATATTTTTAAGACGTCATTGTCAGGATTGTGTTTTAGCTTATAATGCATTCTGTCTCTTGTTCTAATGCACCTCAGGAGGCCTGGAGTTATCCACGGTTTTATGGTAATTTTATTTCTAGGAATTTATATAAGCGTCCTCACGAGCCTGGTCAGGTTTAGTTATGTTTCTATTCCTCCATATTTTCCGCATCTTGTCCATCGCTGTTCTTGTGATGCCCATACGTCGTTTGATCTCATCGATGCACCCGCCATTGTTCGAAATTAGAGCCCCAAGATAGATATAAGATTGGACCACGTTGCAATTCGCGATTTGGGTCACTTCAGGCTAATTATTCCTGACACGGTTAACAATCATCACCTTGGTCTTGCTGCGATTAATTTTTAGTCCAAACTCATGGCTCACTCGTTCCATCTTTGACAGTAGCTCTTCCAAGTGTTGCGAACTGGTTGCAAATAAGGTGGTGTCATCTGCGTAACGCAAGTTTGAAATCTTGTATCCACCAATTGTTACACCATCCGTCCAGTCTTCCAAAGTGATACGCATTATTATCTCTGTGTACGCATTGAATAAGAGCGGTGATATAATGCACCCCTGGCGTACTCCGGCACTAGGATGGAAGTCACTTGACAGGACATCATCTGTGCGAACTGAGGCTGTGCCCTCTTCATATAGACGTCTCAAAAGGTGTACAAGATGTTTTGGTGTGCCCATGTCTAGCAAGGTCTTCCACAAAACCGGCCATTTCACCGAGTCGAATGCTTTGGAGAAATTAACAATGCAAAGAAATATGGGTTTATTGAATTCCCTTGACTTCTCGATGATCTGGCGTACGATGAGAATTTGTTCTCGAGTGCCCTTCCCCTTTACAAAACCGGCTTGTTCCGGAGCGATCTCCTTAGACAGGTAAGTTTTCAATCGCTCGTTGAGAATATGTAACATTATTTTGCTAGCGTGTGATATCAGAGCAATGAGGCGGTAGTTGTTACATTTCTTCGTCGAACCTTTCTTGTGCAGGGGTGTGAATACGGTATGTGTCCACTCTGAAGGCCAAACTCCTGTCTGCCATACCTTGTTGCAGATAAGATGAAACATCTGGTCGCCACGTTCTCCTAAGGCTTTAATTGTCTCTATAGGAATTGCATCTTTACCAGTAGCTTTTTTGCATTTCAGGTGTTTTATGGCAGCTCTTACTTCGGACAGAAGGATGTCTGGTTCCAAATTATCTCGTTCTGGGTGTGTACTTCCAAACTGTTGCGACTGCGGGTCCAAGAATAGTGACAGACAGTAGCTCTTCCACGTTTCAGAGATTTGTTCGAGTTCTGTTATCACTTCATTTTTGTCGTCCTCAATAGTCCAGGTTTTAGCAGGTAGAGATTTAGTAATGAGACGAATTTTGTGATAAAGGTCTCTAGACTCATGCTTCATAGCGTGTTTTTCGACCTCTTCACAAATGCTACGAAGGTGGGAATTGTGGTCTCGCCTCCAACAAGCTTGGATGTTAGCAGACAACTTATTTAGCTTTCTTATGTCTGTTCCCGCGGCTTTCTTATGGCGCCTCTCTTCTATTAGAGCAAAAGTACTATCCGTCATCCAATGTTGACGTTTGCGCGTTTCTGATCTTGGATTAGACTCCGCCACTGCATTTTGGATGAGATGTTTAGCCTTATTCCATAGCGTGTCTGGTGTAGCTTAATTGTGTTTCACATCGGTCCATTCTTTCCAATTCCGCTCAAAGGCTGTATTGAACTTTTCGTTATCTTCAACTTCAATCCGTCTTATTTTCTTGGAGGATCGGGCTGCTTTGAGTTTCAACCGCATCTTTACGATGACGAGTTCATGATCGGAACCACAATCAGCCCCAGGAAGTGTGTGGGCATTGAGAACGGAGGTGCGCCAACCTGACCTAATCAGGATGTAGTCGATCTGGTTTTTAGTTCTGCCTCCAGGTGACGTCCAGGTGAACAGTCTACGGGGATGTTGCTGGAATAGACTGTTCGCTACCACCATGTTGTTCTCGTCTGCGAACTGCATAAATCTTTCACCTCTTTCATTTCGTACCCGAAGTCCGAAATTTCCCACACATTTGCTATACTGAGCAGCGTTTGCGCCAATTTTCGAATTGAAATCACCCATGCTTATAAGTAATAATAATAAGTCTTTATTAGGATAATACAAGTTTGACACATATTAAAGTACACAACAGTCACAAGGGTACAGAAAAATTAGCAAACAGAAGTTGTGTGCGAGAGATAAAGATAAAGATAAGATATGTGGCGTTACCTCTGTTGGTGTACGGCCGCACAGTCCGTGTGCCACCAGAGGCACACCGCAGTAGCGCGGTGTGGCGTTACCTCTGTTGGTGTACGGCCGCACAGTCCGTGTGCCACCAGAGGCACACCGCAGTAGCGCGGTGTGGCGTTACCTCTGTTGGTGTACGGCCGCACAGTCCGTGTGCCACCAGAGGCACACCGCAGTAGCGCGGTGTGGCGTTACCTCTGTTGGTGTACGGCCGCACAGTCCGTGTGCCACCAGAGGCACACCGCAGTAGCGCGGTGTGGCGTTACCTCTGTTGGTGTACGGCCGCACAGTCCGTGTGCCACCAGAGGCACACCGCAGTAGCGCGGTGTGGCGTTACCTCTGTTGGTGTACGGCCGCACAGTCCGTGTGCCACCAGAGGCACACCGCAGTAGCGCGGTGTGGCGTTACCTCTGTTGGTGTACGGCCGCACAGTCCGTGTGCCACCAGAGGCACACCGCAGTAGCGCGGTGTGGCGTTACCTCTGTTGGTGTACGGCCGCACAGTCCGTGTGCCACCAGAGGCACACCGCAGTAGCGCGGTGTGGCGTTACCTCTGTTGGTGTACGGCCGCACAGTCCGTGTGCCACCAGAGGCACACCGCAGTAGCGCGGTGTGGCGTTACCTCTGTTGGTGTACGGCCGCACAGTCCGTGTGCCACCAGAGGCACACCGCAGTAGCGCGGTGTGGCGTTACCTCTGTTGGTGTACGGCCGCACAGTCCGTGTGCCACCAGAGGCACACCGCAGTAGCGCGGTGTGGCGTTACCTCTGTTGGTGTACGGCCGCACAGTCCGTGTGCCACCAGAGGCACACCGCAGTAGCGCGGTGTGGCGTTACCTCTGTTGGTGTACGGCCGCACAGTCCGTGTGCCACCAGAGGCACACCGCAGTAGCGCGGTGTGGCGTTACCTCTGTTGGTGTACGGCCGCACAGTCCGTGTGCCACCGTGTACACCGCGGCGAAATTTTCACCCCGCTGCCGCCGCAGTGCACCGCTTGCATGGGCTCTTAGCGATGCTTTAAAAAAGTTTTTTAATATAATTTTTCCATTGTACCAAATTTTTCCTTTCTCTTGTGACTGTAAAACTGTTTTTATTGGCAGGTATTCGACCCGGAATCGAACCAGTGGCGCCTGTGCGGCGCGATGAACTACCGACGGCTGGGCGGCGGAGTGGGCGTCATGCGCGCGCCGCACCACGACAACCATTACATATGGTACGAGTTACGACACGCACAACTACACAACAATACGGCTGTTATCCATGAAGGGTAGACAGTTGTCCCACGTAGAAGGCAAGCCTTTTGCCAACAAACGGGCACAAATCAAAACTCCGGGCTGCCATTGAGAAATTCCTAATATTAAGACCTGCGAATCGAACCCTAATTTCATGAATATGAGATTTGGAATCAGCAGTAGCATTCACAAAACCTTTATCATAGCTGGTCATGTGAACAGGACCATACGAGGTTCCGCCCGTACAGTATTATTGACTTTTTGAGGCTGTATCGGTGTCATAGAGTTGATATTCGTTTGAGTGGAAGTAACATCAATAGGCGAGACGACAAAAAAAATCGAATTAGTCCGTCAGTTAGATTATCAAAAAATATTTAACTCGTGCTTTTTCCTTTGTTACGTAAACCAAAATTGACGACGATATGACGCTTTTAAAATTCTCAATAGATCACGCCTTGGTATAATTTAGCTAGTTCTGACGTCACGAGCCCCCACTCCCGAGTTTTGATGCGTTTTATCTTTGTCAATATTCATAGATTAAAAAAAAAAATACGTGTCTATTTATCTCCAATACTCTAACTGACGGGCTAAATAGATTTGCAATTTTTGTCACTGTCGTCATGCCTATTGTATACAAGGCTTTGGATATACTTTAGCATCCTGCATTCATTCTCTTATCTCTTGGTGTAATGATTCTGTCTGTTATCTTTGGTTGTGTTGTTGCAGGAACAGAAAAGACTCAGTAGTGTGAGGAGCTCCCCGCACTGTAAGATATTCCCCCTCCACCTTATCAGTTAAGTCGTTACTCATTTACTTTATTGTTAATACAAATATATTATAATTGACTATTTATAAATAAAATACAAATTTTAGAATATTTACATACATTGTTTTATTTACTGTTTCACAGATTTAGACATTCTTCGAACATAGTAATAATACCAATATTATCTATATCGTTCATGTTACGAAATTAATAAGATAATGTCATTTAAAAAATATGGTCTAAATATACTTCAAATCGTCAAAAAGCCTTTGCCTGAGGGTAAACAAAACAGCGCTCTTCAAACTACTTGTCGCAGATCTTAAACATGCATAGAGATATTTTAATTACCATACGTTTTATTCCAACTTCTATTAGGGGTAATATAACTTCAATATTAATAAAGTGCCTCTGGCTCTGTCCTATAAAAGGGTCTACAACACGATTTAAAATTTATTTTTTATACACAAAGAGAGCCTGAGATTTTTCAGAATTTCGTCTCAGGGGTAGTCAGATAGGAAATGTAGACTCCATCTAACAAGTTTAAAATAATTACGAAGTCTAATATTGATTGCGGTATTCCTCAATGTCTGTCCCCGCTACCACGATGGGCGCACAGCTAATGTGGAGCAGGAGGGGGCGGCGACGTCGCCTTATCCGCATGCTGCTCCCCACTCTCGTCCTCCTCATCCCCGTCCTCCCCGTTCTCCTCCCCCTCCCCGTTCTCCTCTCCCTCGTCCCCGTTCTCCATGTCCCCGTTCTGTTCGGCGTCGGGGTTCTCTGTGCTTTGTGTGCGGTCCGGTGCTTCTTCTGCGTTCTCTTCTTTGCTTGCGTGGCGTCTCTGGGGGCGGAATGTATAGATTTAAGAAAAGAATAATGAAAAAAACACGTTTCTGTGAAAAGTCATTATGGAACGCAAATTGTATAAAATAATGTTAGAAACCGGTGTTAGTATTGTCAACAACAAAGTTTCGAATGCGGATACATTACTCAAATCCGTCTCGTCGAATGGTCTCGTCTTGAGGGGCTCATGGATCCTGCCGGGGTTGCGGGATTGTTCGAAAGAGATACCGTGGCCCCGGAACACAAAGGGCGATGAAGGAACATGGATGGGTTTTAATCAGTAAAAGTCTGACACCAATATTTAAGTTAAGTAACGATCAGCGGTTGTCGTTGACCACTTATTACTTATCGAGACACTTCTGTCTTTAGGAAAGCACGTAAAACTGTTGGATCTGGCTGTCAGAGGTAAGATAGGCAGTCGCGTCTGTATCAAATGCTGCTAATGAGGCAGGAAGTCTATTAGCATAGTTGGTAAAAAGGCTAGGAAGATAAGATAAGATGGGGATAAGTATGTATTAACAAAAAATTATAAACTAATAAATCAACTATCTGGTGTCCACGACACAAGCCCCGTTGCTTAGTCCTAGATGGCCCTAGATGGCGCTGTGTGTAATGTCCAGCGATATTTATTTATTTATGATATCATGGATTTTTTCTTGTCGTACCTTCTTCTTCTTCTTACTCTTGGACTTGGGCTTCTTCTCCGGCTCGCTGTACCCTGGCGGGAAGAACCTGGCGCACTCCTCCTGCCCCACAACGTGGTCGGCGCTGACGTGTAGCGGGCCCAGGGTCAGTAGGTCCTCGGGAGGGCCTGGAGGGAACATGTCCTCGGGTTCTGCTAGCTCAGGCTCTGCCAGGCCTACTGCGATCATTAGGACTATGGTCTCGCAGCTGCGGAGGTATAAGAATGGGGATGATTCCAGACTAAAAAAATATGATTCTGTTTAGTCCGTCGAAAAATATTGGAAACGTGTTTTTTGTTTTATCACATTAATAAAAAATAACGAAGATAAAACTCGTCACAGATCATGAGTCCTGGCTTGTGACGTTATTTTCCGTTAAAAAATGTGACGTTATACGAGTTTTCGACTCATTGTATCGTTTACATTTATTGTTTACGTAAAAAAAGAAAACATGATTGTGGCCAACATTTTTTTGGAAATCTATCTGACGGACTAATTAGTTTCTTTTTTTACAAAAAACCATATTGGCCCATTTGGTAGCCTATTGATATTATGAATTTTCGCGAATTTTGATTGAGAAAGTTTTGGATATTTAGCTTTAAAATGTTACGTCGGATTGGTCTAAAACGATTGATACTTAATCAATTCTGTTTATAATTTAAGGAATAACAGTACCTAAATTCAGTCTAGTTGACACTAGGCGACAACTACATTAATGCTTAACTGTCTGAAAGTACACTGTTGTATTTTTAAAGTTCATCTTAGTCATTGAGCTATTACAAGAAAACAGCGCGAACAAAATGTGTGCGCAGTGCGGGGCGCGCGGGGGGCGGCTAACCCCGTATGTATAGATGTTCTGTAGCGAGCAAGCGACTGAGTGAATTGCAGCCAGCTGACAGCATTTGAACGGAGCACAGATTTTGTTCGCGGTGTCTTCTCTATACCTACGTAGTAGTAATAGCTCAATGGTCTCAGTACCGAATGTTCAATTCTAATCACCAGTCAATAATATAGAGGCGTATATATTTTAGGTATTTCCTAGTGTTGGTGAAGCAGGAATCAGTTTGAGACCATTTATATAACAGAGCATTCAGCTAATTGTGATGATGATGTTGGTTAACCATTTTTGACGCAGCAATATTAACGTGCATAAGCTCGAAAAAGTTGTGGCTCCTGTGCGGGTAAAAACTAGTCTAAAATAAAACTTACTATTCCTTCTCCGGCCTCAGTTCATATTGATCAATATTCTTGCACAGCAGCTTGGGCTCGTCTAGGTTAGGGTCTGCGAAGAACCCGTAGCGCAGCAGGCGGGAGGCCAGGACGGGCAGGCCGGCCATGCTCAGCACGGCGCGGCGCTGCCACGCGCCGAACATCAGCACGATGTGCGGCGGCTCCGCGGCCGGGGCCGGCTCCACCACTGAGCTCACCATCTGGGGAACGAGGATGACAAGCTTAATGAATAAGCTAACTTAGCTGCTAGCTATATAATACGCCTATATTTCTTAGATGGGAAGTCAAACAGTAAGGGCCAAGTATGTTTCAGTCCATCCCAGTTTTGGAACATAAATCAGGCAGCTCTGCTGAAGTTTTTTAACCTAAGAAATACTTATTCTACATCTCAACTCAACATACTAAAATAACGGGGATCTCTTTATGACTGACATTGTACTGCGAATCTGTAATAAACTGTTTTCAAAAATAGTACATTGTAATACAAGGGGCTAAAATGGCCATTATATACGAGGTAGTTTTACTACCGAGCTTTAGCGAGATAGTACCTAAATAGGAACCGAGTTATAATGGGATTTTAGTGCCGTGTGTTACACTGTACTTTTCACTTTAAGTGTGAGAAAAATAGTCAATTTAGTACAAAAACATTTATTAAATTAAAAAAAATCTGACGTGATTTTTATTTTATTAAGTAATAACTTAATAACTCACGTCAGATTTTTTTACTAGAAGCTAAATGTGCGCATCACGCAGCAGAAGGTCGCGGCAGCCGGGGGAGAGCACGTCGTACTCGTGGCTCAACAAGTCACGAGTACGAGATTTACTTTACGCCCTAGGGCCTAAAAGGGCCACGTTAGGCCCGCATAGTAGGGCTATATTGGCGTACTTGAAGAGCATGAGAAGTGAAATAGTAGATTATTAACCAAGGGGATAAAGCAGTGTCTTCTGTCGCGGGTGACGATTTAAATCGCGAGCGTAACGAAGGACTCTAGGTTTACTCCCGAGCGTAGCGAGGGTGTTAAAAACTTAAATCACGAGCGAAGCGAGGGATTTAAGACGAGTCCTGAGTGTAGCGAGGGATTTAAGTTCACCTAAGACTAAGACAGCTTTATCACCGAGGAAAATACTCTACTTTTCGTACCATTTGCGAAAAAATTAACACAATATAATATGAGATAAGCATTTATTAAAAATAATGACAATTAAAAGTAAAATAAACTTAACGTTTATATATTTGAAGAAAACAAAAACGCGGCAAATTCCTAGACTAATATTTTTTTGTCGGAAAAGCAAAGGCATCAAGCTCATACGGCCTCGTAGGTTTTCGTATAATATAATAATAATAATCATAACTGCATAATAAATGCGTATTCCTTTTTCAAAAAGATGTATAATGCTTTAGGTATATACAAACTCAATGGTGTAAACACAGACGTAGTTCAGTATAAATTTCGGTAAGTATTCCAAATTTAAATCACATTCTCCCCCTAGAGGATGAATGAAATTCAGTACAATTTTCTTTCCCTGTTTTTAACAGATTAAAAATGACTATTGTTATGTTCGCTTTTTGTGGCATAGAATGTCACTTTTTTGAGCAGGTGGTACGAAAACAATGTTATTGCAAGTTTCATAAAACAACAGTGATTGCTTCAGTCATAGGCTCCCTGTTAACAGTTCGCCAATAGAACTTAATCTGATCTTACCTTAGGGAACAGCACATCCAGCACAGCAGCTCTCTCATGCCGGTCCTTGGGCACGAACAGCCCTATCGTGGGCCCGTCTCGAAGCTCTGTTGTGGGCAGCTTCTTCCTGGCGTCGTCGTCCTCATCCAGACCGTCTCCGCAAAGCGCTCGGCGAGTCAGTTCTATATGGAAAATAGGAAATCTGCCATAATAGGTAATTCTGAAATTATTATTATAACGGTCTTTTGCCTCTCTGGTAACATGTAGATAAAAAGGCAAAAACAAAAACATGATGGTTTATATTGTTTTTGTTTTTGACCCTGAAGGAATACTGTCATCGCATACCCTAAATGTCGTGTCGGTGACAAAATCTCTATTTTTGGGCGACAGATGAGCAACTGGTTGAGTTTCACAGTAGGACATAATATAGACATATGTCCACTACCGCTACTTCACTCGTTGTTTAACTATGAGTACATTATTTTTTTACCAATAATATCTCCCTCTTTGTCAGGCATTTTCTTGAATATTAACGCCAGTGAGGGTCTCTCAATGATCGCCGCCGCCGCGTTGACTTCGCCGAGCTCTGGTTCTTCGACCGCCAAGATCTTGGCGCCCTCCTTGCCCACTACGATGGGGCACTTGTCCGCCAAAATGACACCTGAAATTGTAAAATGGTGGATGAGAAAATCAGCACTTTCTTACGTTCCTGACCATATCCCTATTCATTAATGCCGGCGCAGCAATGTCTACTTTTACACATCTCTTTTGTTCGAAATGTCCGAAATCCGAGGTATTTTAGGTATTCTGATGCTTCTCAGAATTTGAATGCCATATGGCGCTATGAGCTGATGCTACATCAATCACAGTAGCAAAAATCATAGTTTGTAAGAAATGGATAGCGGAAATTATCTTTTTAAAACAGTAGCTCAAAAAGTGGTGTATTGCAGGGACGTATAGCGTTCGGGATGTGGGCTATTCCATACCTACTTGTGCTTTTTTTTTACCTTTCCCGAACTCGTGCGTTCTCTTTCCCAACTGTCAAAATAATGTCTATTAAAAAGAAAAACCAACCATTAAGTTTTTACTAAAGAGTTTTTGTGATTCATACAAATACGTACTACTCTGTCAAGAATGTACCGGGAAAAGATTAATAATACACAAAATGTCTGTTATTCATCCAAATTTATTTTATCACCTTCAAAGTATGCTCCTTTAGAAACGATACACTTGCGCCAACGAATAATCCATTCATCAAAACATTTTTTAAACGCTGCTTCCGGAATTGAGTTCAGTTCTCGCCGCGAATTCTCCTTTGGGTGAATTGCCCAAGCAAAAAAATACACGGCAAACCTGAGAACGGTAGTGCAATGTGCTGATTATTAATTTTATATATTTTTTCTCAACAACGTAAGTATTTCTCTACCTTGGCAAAAAAAATCATTGGTATCTACCCTCTAATATACCCAAAAAAAAAATTACAAAGTGTTATTTTATCATCACGGTGACCTGTCCTGAACCCAATTCCGCTCATAACATACCTTCTCCTGCAAATACATTCGTAATATGGATTTAAATTGATTTTGTTATCATTAAATTATAATATATTCGATCAAATAAAACAATTTTTGTTTGTTTATCTTCTTTATCATGGATTTGACAGGCAGTCAACTTTTGTCTGGAAAAAAGTTATCATTTCAGAGGACAGTAAGTTTTAGTAGAATAGCCACATCAACATTGCGTTGTTACGCCCCTTTCACCTTTTCTCACTCCGGATCAGTCCGGCTTAAGCTCTCGGCGCGAACGCACCGGTCCCAACGTCTTGCGGTTTCCCGCCAAAAAAGTAAGTTTATCATTTCAGTAATATGGGGACAAAAATAGTTTCATTTCGGTGGCTGTTATAACTCGTGCTAGATTTGTTTAATTTGTTTCAAAATTGTGTATTAAATTCGCAGTAAGTACTGTTTTGTTTGAGTAGTGTTCATATTTTTTAAATAATTTTTTTTCGGAGTTAAATGTAGAACTAACCTCTATTTTATCATCTCAGTGTTATCATTTCAGTGGATTCGGTGGACTGTTATACCAATTACAGTCCACCGGAATTAAAAGTATCTCCGAAATGATAAAAACATAAAGTTTTAGAGATCCTGGTGTCAAATACAAAGTCATAGTTTTGTAATGTACCTACTTTTACCTAGAGTGTCGATTAGATTATTTAGGTGTATTTGTTGTGTAATATTTGTGCTTAAGATATATAATATATACATATATCTATGTAGTTAGTACATGTTTACTATACTTTAGATACACATTTGTTCGGCTCAACGAAAATGTGATGAGTGTGTGGGTCACCACAGTGTAGATTATTATACCTACTAATTGTCAACAAAATAATTATTTCGAGGGTTTACCTTCAATATAAGTCACTTACCTTTATTTTTATATCATTTATTACGAGTAAATAACAATAATAAATAATATTTGATATAATTACAAAATTTCTTAATTTTACAAGATATAACAAATAAGTTAAAGAGCATTTAAACGTTATATGAAAAAAAAAGAGATATACCTATGTGATGAGAAATTGCCTGTGAGAGTGTTTGTCTGAGTCAATGCAAGAGAGCTAGTGTGTGAGCGCGTGGTGTATCTGAAGGTATAGTATTTTATAGGATCATAGTATAGTGTGTATGAATGTATGTCTGTGGATATGAGAAAGAAGAAAATTGAAAAGCGTGTATTTTGATTTTAGGATGCCGCGGCCTAAGCAACAGACTAGAGAAGAAAGGTTGGAAAAAAGGAGGTTGTATGAAAGAAGAAGAAAAGAGAGAATTAAGAGCAATGAAGTCTCACGCGAAGAGTTTTTGAGAAAAGACAGAGAAAGGTATGCCAGAAAAAAAGCAGCGGGATTAATTGTTTCAAGGCATCTAATGACCCCTAAAAAATTAAGAATCCTAAGAAGAAAAAACAAAATAAGTGCTGCTGCTTATTACCAAAGAAAAAAAATAGAGCAGCTCCAGCTCCTATAGCGGCTCGTGCTAACCCTCTGGATGAGACAATTGGGGATCAAAGTGATGGTCCTGGACTAAGCACTTCCTGTCACAGTTCCTTCTTGCCTACTTTACGGCGCAGCTTACGATTGAACAGCAATAGTATTAGTACGAATATCCAAATCCAACGTTCTAATACTACAGAAGCTAGAAGCTTTCATCGGGTATACACAAGCAGTCCACGACAAACCCTGCTATCAACGCATCAAAATTTTGTAAATTTTGACTATAGCAATCCTGGTCCAAGCACTTCTCGTCAAGGGAATCCATCTTCGGCTCGGCGCTGCTTGCCGATGAATAGCGATAGTACAATTGGTTCCAATATTCAACATCATATTGATGACAATGTAGTAACTGGCACTCATTGTGTACAACCAAGTGGCGTACAACGAATAACATGTCCATCAAATCTAAGTAGTATCGAGTCAACATTATGCCCCAACAGCCCTGTTTCAGACTCGTCAATTACATCTGTAGAATTCAAGCGAGGACTTAAAGACAAATTTCGAAAATATCAAAAAACTAAAACTAAGCTAATAACAGAATTACAAAACAAATTATTACAGGTCACTAAGGAAAAAGAAATGTTCAAAAAAAGGTGTAACAGACTACAAAGCAATCATATGATTTTGAAGAAAAGTACCCAAAAAGGAGAAAAACCAGCAGTAGAAGTCATAAAACCTGATGAAAAAAAAAATCGAATTCTCAGGAGGGTGGTGAAATTTTTAGAAGATGATGAAAATTCAACACTGTGTCCTGGAAAAAATGACACCATATCTAGACATGGATTAAAAAAACAAAAAAGACTATTGACAGACACACTTAAAAATTTACACTTGAAATATTTGGGATCAGGAGAACCACCGATAAGCTATTCAACATTTTCAAGAATGAAGCCTTTCTGGGTCACTCAACCAAATGTGAATGCACGAAATACATGCCTATGTGAAAAGCACGAAAATATGAAACTTTTGATTGAATCTATGAAAAGAAACCGCCTTATCAAAGAAAATACAATATCCGACGTTTTAAGTAGCCTATGTTGTAGTAAAGATAACATCGATTGTCTGCAAAGAATATGCTCAAGTTGTAAAAATAGACACATTGATTATCAAGAGTTTAATAATGAAGTGAACATAGCGTATTGGGGTTGGGAGAAGAATAAAAGCATATATGTCAAAAATAATGTAGAAAAATCTGCTATTAAAGTTGAAAAAGTAAGGCGTTGGGTGAAACCACTAGATTTAATAAAAAAATTCGAAGATAGCCTGAAACCATTCCTTAAACATTGCGTCAATAATAAAAATCAAAATCAAGCTTTCAAAACGTTAAAAGAAAATATGACTACGGAAGACTGTATTATACAAATTGATTTCAGTGAAAATTATAATGCCAAATATGGATCCGAAATTCAATCCCTTCATTTTGGTGGTAGCAGACAACAGTTCACTTTGCATACTGTCGTTATATATTTCAAACTCGACAACGAAACTTGCAAAACTCAGTCATTTTGTACTGTAAGTACCTCTTTAAGGCATGATGCTGCTGCAGTATGGGCACACCTCATTCCTGTTTTGCAAGAAATTGAGATAACTGCTCCTCTGGTTCGTAAACTTTACGTTATTTCTGACTCACCATCTGCGCAATACAGGAATAAAAATATATTATATATAATAACTCAGTTATCCTCCTATTGTCCGATGCTGACCCACATAATTTGGAACTATTGTGAGTGTGGTCATGGAAAAAGCGCAGCAGATGGAGTGGGTGGAGTATTAAAGAGAACGCTAGATAAACAAGTCTCATATCAACATGATATTACCAATATTGAATCGCTGGTACAAAACCTACAGTGTTATGTTAAAGGTGTGAAAATTGAAACAGTTGAAGATTATCAGGTGACAGAAAAAGATTGGCTCTTGCCCAAAGACTTAAAGACTTTTCCGGGAACTATGAAAGTTCACCAAGTTGTTTGGTCTAAAGAGTCAGGAAACCGTTTGGCACTTCGACATCTGTCCTGTATTGAAAGAGAATGCCTAAATAAAACTATTAGGTTATCACGGCAAGCATTTAGGTTTTCATGACTTCACTGGGATTCAATCAACGAATTTTGCAAATAATACAAATATAGCACATCTGCGTCCAATTCAACTGTCAGAAAAATTAGTACTACGTCCCAAGCCATTCAATGAAAAGAATCTTTCCAAAAAATTACAAAGGAATAGTTTCATACATGAACCACACACACACTCAATCACAAACATTGAAATATCAATTATTAAGCCCTCAACATCCCATTCCTTTGATGGAATGAATAATCAAAAAGGAGAGAATGAGCAGGAATCATCGATAATACCCAAATCATTGCTCGAAAAATATGAAAACTTCAATGAATTTAGCACTCCATCGTGTTCATTTTTTGAAAACAATGATACTGAAATTATTGAAAAGTATGAACGGACAAGAAATATTGACAGCGAAGAAGAAATCATGATTACAGCCAAGAAGAGAAAAGTAAGAAGATTATCTTCGTCTTCGTCCAGTTCTGATTTGAATATTTTTTGATTTTTGTTATTGTATATTTAGTTTTTTAAATATTTGCTGTCATTTAATGGCATGACTTGTTTTAGGTAGGAAGTTAAACTTATTAAAGAAGACTGATGACTATAATAATTATAGTAAAGACGTGCTATGGTGTGATAATTAAAGAAGATTTGTTTATTAGGTACATATCTAAATTAAAAACCTATATTTATAGTCATGAAAAGAGGCTGATTAGTGAATTTGAGAAATAATTGTGTGATTTAAAGTGACATGATGAAAAATTAATCTTTAAGCTACATACTTGAACCTACTCGTAAATACGTACCCAGAAAGACTGTTTTATTGGAATAACTATAATTCGCATTAGGTATAAGAATTACTTATACATAATTGCGAATTATAGTTATAGGTAGAACAAAACTTTGTTGTTTTTTGTTCTATTTAGATATGTACGTTTCTCTATTGTTGTAGTAATTTAAGAATAAAGTGATCTCAATCTCAGGTTTCTGTTATGTTTCATACGTTTATGTAAAAGGATTAAAAGTACTAAGCTATTACTACTAAGATATTTTTATAATGTTTCTTATTCATTTATTGTATTTTAAAAATATAAGAGTTGATTTAATTTTAGAAGTTTTACTGATATACCTGTAGAAACACTATTCTCCTCTCGTTACCAATTTAACTAAATTATACCTAGCATTTTTCTCTTAGTGCAATAGGTAGACATTAGGTATTACTATTAATGGCATAACTTACAAATGCAACCATCATATTAATCAGAAACTTTAAGCTTTCTAATCGCGATACGTTGATTCTTTTGAAAATATATCAAGTAAATTAGTATTAGTACATAAACAAGCAAAAATATTTATTTAAGGTTACCAGCATTTACGATAAAGTTTTCCAACATTTTCACACAACAACAACCACAAAAATTACCAAAGGTTATAAAAGTAAAGAAACTATTCATTCATATCATAATAAACATTACATTACATTAATATCATTCTTTGAGGTTATTGTAACCTCAAAGAATGATATATGTAATAATACTAACTGTAATATCTGTATATTAATGATGATATTAAAAAAACTGTGTACTGTCCTGTCTCAGTGTTTATCTAAAATTTGTGGAAATCAAACCTAACAAAGTACGGAACCCTGGCTGGGGGCACGGTTGTTCTTAGCTGTATCATTTCGGTGGATTTATCATTTCGGTGGTAATTTTTATCATTTCGGTGGACACTTTTAATTTCAGTGGACTCTTAAAACTTTATCCTTAAATATTTATGTAAGTTTTGATAATATTTGATGTCCACTCACGCACAATGTTATAAAATAGACTAAAGTATTATTTGTCACTAAAAATATATAGATTGCATTGAAATAAAAAAATCCCACCGAAATGATACATAAAAATCTCTTGTTGAAATTCACCCCTTTATGTCTTCTATCGATTGAAAACGGGTGCCACGAAGTGGTAATTTGAGTTTAGGAAAAAGAAAAAAGTCAGTAGGAGCCATATCTGGTGAATATGGTGGTTGCTGGATGGTATTTGTTGAGTGTTTGGTCAAAAATTCGTTCACAATGATAGCCTTGTGCGAAGGCGCATTGTCGTGGTGCAAAATCCAAGAATTTTCTTTCCACAAATCTGGCCTTTTTCGTCGAATTTGCTCTTTTAAACGCCGCATAACGCTCAAATAATATTCTTTATTTACCGTTAGACCTTCCGGTAAGAATTCAGAGTGCACAACACCGCGATAGTCAAAGAAAACAGTCAACATGACTTTGACTTTTGATCGACTTTGGCGTGGTTTTTTCGGTTTCGGTTCAGTTGGAAGGCGCCACTCCGAAGCTTGTTGACTAGTTTGCATGTCAAACTCGTAAACCCACGTCTCGTCACCAGTAACAATGCGTTTCATGAATGTTGGGTCCGAACTGACTCGTTCTAGCATGTCCTCAGCGACTTTCATGCGATTGAGTTTTTGGAGAAAATTCAGATCTTTTGGGACTAGCCGAGCAGCAACATGTTTCATACCCAAATGATTAGTTAAAATGGTACGGATCGACTCGTGAGATACAGAAAGTTCGGCGGCTATCTCTCTCAGAGTTGAATGGGGATTTTCAGTCACTATTTTCTTCACTTTTGCGATGTTAACTTCAGTTGCAGACGTTGACGGCCTACCAGAGCGAGGCAAATCTTCCATCACATCTCGACCGCTTTTGAACGCTTTGAACCACTCATAAGCACGAGTTTTTGATAAAGTCGATTCACCGTAAGCCTTCTGTAACATTTTCAGTGACTCCGAACACGAAATTCCATTGGCGATGCAAAATTTAAGACAAACTCTTTGTTCGATATTTTTGTCCATTATGAAATTCGCAATACACACTATATATGATATTACTAAAACCAGCACTGTATTTAATATAAATAACAGATGCAACTCAAACTCCGCGCCAAAATGGAAAACAGTTGTGCCAATCTAACAACTACAAAAAAAACAAAAAATTGAATTTGGAACCATAAACAAATCATCCATTCCCGATACTTTTTTGACTGAATGTATATTTCTAAAAAGAAGCTACTGATTTATTTCAATGTCAGATTTAATGATTTAATTGAATGAGTTAGGTTAGGTTTCATTTCATTTCATCTCATTAAATTTCATTTTCGTTTCATATCAATAAAAAAAATCTACTGAAGACTAAGCTGTATGGATAGTTCCCTTTGCCTACCAAAATGGGTGAAGAAAAAAAAAACTCTGCTTATATTCTACGGTTGGCGCCATTTTCCAGAAAATGTTCAATGTACATGTGTACTACAACTTTTATAAGAAATAAATGATTAGTTAGTTCAGTTTATTGTGTTTTTATTATTTTATTAAATTGCTTCATTTTTTCGCAACTGTATTAAAAATAATCGTTCAGTTCACCTGCAGAACCGTCATTGCAACTTGTTCCGACTGTCAACCCTCGCCTTCGGCTGCGCCTCGGCTCGGGTAGACATTTGTCGGAACTCTTTGCAATGACAGCCTTTCCGCACTTGTAATGAAATATACTATTACGGCAACCTCATGCTCCTACATTTCAACTACCAAATCTTTGCCCCCTTGATAACACAGAAAATAAAATGCAAAATATTGAATTGCACTTTCTCAAGACGTTAACCTACTTTTCTTAAGGTAAAAGCGATTAATAAGAACACACCAAAAGGTTCGATAGTGTCAGTGATCTTCCTCAGATGTTTCTGCGCGTGGGGCAGCACCAGTGCGGGACAGATGTCGTTGAAGTGCATCTCCAGGCGCTTGGCCCTCGCCTCTCTCCGCGCGTACCTCGCAGCCTCCACTGCAGCTGCTTCTTTAGCTTTCTTCTCTTCTTCAATCTTCTCTTGAGCTGTTGCAACCTCCTGAAAACATTAAGTGAAATATGAAAAATGGATATGTGTGACCGTTGAGATTTTTACTGAAAATCTTGCTCTTGTCATCTTGTGCGATTTTTTCAACCATAACTAAGTCAGCCCAGATTGATCCAAGTTTGAAATAATCTCATACACAAATAAACTACAATTAGAGGTTTCATTTCTTCTTCTTTTTTGGTGCAGTTTTTTGTACGCCTTGTATAAGCACCTGTTCTGGAGTGGTGAGCTCATGCGGGGCTCTCTTCGGTCTTTCCAACTCCCCTTTCTTGGCAAGCACCTCATTCCGGAGCTCCTGCTCAATGGTGCGCGCGATGCGAGGTGCATCAGCTCCAAACACCACGTTCAG
Source organism: Xestia sexstrigata (assembly GCA_941918905.2). Classification (NCBI taxonomy): domain Eukaryota; kingdom Metazoa; phylum Arthropoda; class Insecta; order Lepidoptera; family Noctuidae; genus Xestia; species Xestia sexstrigata. The sequence continues at coordinate 1,402,310 of OW799204.2, forward strand.
GAGTTGACCTGCCTGGAATTTTAATGTGACAGATTCAGAGGAAGACACAGTTCTGGTGGTGGTTCTGGAATTAAGAAAATTGATGAAGATGACGATATTACTATCTTGACTTTTTTTTTTTGCTATTTAAAAATGTTATATATCTTAGCCGGAGAGGTGATCTGTACCACAGGACCTTCCTGCTTCAGACACCTTTCTCTATCTAAGATTGTGCATAATATCAACCAGCGCCTGTAATTCCTGATGTTAAGAAAAATATATAAGTCTGTTTTAATGAGACAATCTTCTTATTTAGTGTTATGGCTCCTGATAGATATTAATTGTCTCAGCAATATTTTTCTCGTCATTTGTTTTGTCTCAATTCCTTTGCACTGCTTTGCAACTCCTAACCATTTACCTACATGAATTTAAACCATTTGACACAAAAAACTTTTTTGCAAAAAATAAAACCGACTTCAAAAACATAACAAAGTGAAAAATAACTTAAGTATAATAATCTTATTAGCTATCGACAGCAATTGCCATAAATAAAAATAGAATAGAAAAGTCGGTGACTTCTGTGTGTTTGATTCAGTTTCTTTGCCACCGACTTCTGAAGCTAAAGTTATTTTTCACTTTTTTGTCTTTTTGAAGTCGGTTTTTTTTTTCAATTTTTATTTTTTATTTTTCCATTTTTAGTTGTAATATTCTATACAAATATTAGCCATACATTTATTTTAACATAACATAACATCACGCCTGTAAGGTGTACCCAATAGAACCTACACCCACATTTCGCCAGTTATGTTTAAGTCCCATGTAATAGGGGGCGAGCGCTGGCGCAAATCCAGACTCCGTGGCTGCTACTGAGAAATTCCTGATGGAAAAACCCAATAACACTTTGCCCGACCTGGGAATCGAACCCAGGAACTCATGCTGAGTAGTCGCCACCACTAGACCAACGAGGCAGTCATTTATTTCAAATTGTTAACAATACATGTCATGGTGTTAGGGAATTAAGGTTGTATTTAAACACATTTCCAGAAGAAGTACATTTAGTTTACTATATTTTTAATTGTCTGTGGATTTGGCTGATTGAATGCATTTCCTTTGCCTGTCACGTGACAACGATCATTTGTAATTCTGTGGATTCAACGCTCACAAAAGAGGTTGAGTACATTGGGGCCGCGGATTGTTCGAGCCCGGACCACCAAGAGAACAAGTCGTATAGTATCGAGTGAAAGGACCTACTGTAAGTCAAATTTAGCGAGTATTGCTAAACCTTTGACTTCTCTAACAAAAGCAAATATCCCTTGGGTTTGGAGTAGTATCCAAGAGGAAGCATTTAATACAATTAAAACTAAGTTGGTCGAACGCCCCATTTTGGCTCTGTATGATACAACTTATACATAACGGAGGTCCATTGCGATGCTAGCAAATTAGGGGTAAGGCGAAATTCTGCTTCAAAAACCTAACGAAAAATCTCCCCCTAGGCCAGTGGCATACTTTAGCAAACAAACAACTAAAGATGAAGAATACCTTCACTCTTAGTGCTCGGCCAGACTGGCAGCGCGATGCGGGGTGCGGTGCGGGTTCGGCTACGCACGCAGTTTGCCTGGCCAGACTCGCAGCGCGGTGCGGCGAGCGGCGCGGGATCGGAGATCCCCGCTGCCGCCAGGGTTACCAACTTAGGGGTTTCCCCCCCAAATTTAGGGGTAAATAAGAGGGATATGATTTGATAAATTAAATGGCCGGGGGCCACCACGTGGCCACCGTAGGCGCGGGTCTGTGGACGGGGAGCTATGGGCTAGCTCACCGTCCTTCCGTCCTTCTTATGACGACAAGCCGTGTCGACGGTGCGTTCGTGTTCCACGTGTGCCTCAAAGAGATGTCAGCAAAAGGAAGGGGTCTGCAAGGGCCGATGCCTGCCAGGGCTGCGGGTTGTTCGAAAGAGTTACCGCGGCCCTGGAACACAAAGAAGGAACATGGATGTGTTTTAGTCAGTAGGGCCAGAGCGGGAGGGGTCATTTGATGATTTCCCATCCGAAAAAAAAGGGGGATTTTCAAGTAATTGTGGGAATTTTGACTTAGCTTGAGGGGTAAATATTTTTAGGAGTTGGTTACCCTGGCTCCCGCACTGAGATGTCAGCAACACGAACGCGCCGTCGACACGGCTGGTCGTCATAAGACGGACGGACGGCGAGCTAGCCCATAGCTTCCCGTCTATAGGACCGCACCTATGGTTACAATAATAAATAAAATCCCCTAAAATTAGAACACCACACAAGTCAAAGAGCATTACCTCTCTTCTCAGTAATATTCTTCATATATATATGTATGTATATGGGTAGATATTTACAATATATTCTTATTTTATTATATGTGTATGTATTTGTATGTATGTTTATTATTATAATTATAGTTTTGTTTTAAGTTTTTTTTTTTTTTTTTTTGTCTAACTTTTTTACACACTGTGTCTACATTTCTTATCCAACTTTCCTCTCGCAGGTCTGCTAGAAGAAATTTCTTAAGAAATAAGCAGTACCTTTGTGCTCTTCTATGTAAATATATTGTCCTGTAAAGTATTTTGTGTGTACATAAATAAATAAATAAATAAACACCCCTAAAAAAATCACATCCTCTTATTTACCCCTAAATTTGGGGGGAAAACCCCTAAGTTGGTAATCCTGGCGGGAGCGGGGATCTCCGATACCGCGCCGCTCGCCGCACCGCGCTACCAATCTGGCCAGGCAAACCGCGTGCATTGCCGCACCCGCACGGCAGCCCGCACCGCGATGCCAGTCTTGCCGCACACTTATGAATTAGAGACTTGCGGTTGTCCTGTCACTAAAGAAATTCCGTATATATTTAATTGGTATACAGTTTAAAGTGTTCACTGACTGTAACGCATTGAGGACTACACTGACAAAGCGTGACTTGATGCCGCGAATAGCACGATGGTGGTTATTATTACAAGAATACGATTTCAGCATTGAATACAGGCCAGGCGACAACATGAAACATGTTGACGCATTAAGCCGAAATCCTATAGCTTATCGAGACTCGCGTGAACTGTTAGATGCTAGGGAGTATGATGTCATGAATATCAGTGCCACCGATTGGCTTCAAACTGTTCAAATGTCTGATCCTAAATTACAACACATCAAACTGATCTTAAAAAGTAACAAAAAGGAGGTTAAAGATATTCACACAAATTTCCTTCTTATCTTGTCATCCAGGATGACAAGATCTATAGAATAGTAGGGGATCAAAAAAAATGGGTTGTACCTAATGGGGCACGATGGCGTATTTGTCAGTTACGTCATGATGAGATGGGGCACTTTGCGGTCGAAAAGACTCTAGATAAAATAAAGCAGGAAAAAGGAAACGTTTCGTTCGCAAATATGTGAAAGCATGTCTTAATTGTGCATACAGTAAAGCATCTACTAGTAAACCTACTGGTTACTTACATCCAATCCCCAAAGGTAACGTCCCATTTCACACTCTTCACATGTACCATCTAGGACCATTTGTTAGGAGCAAAAAGGGGAATTCTTACTTACTGGGTGTAATTGACGGTTTCTGTAAATTTTATTTTTATAAGACCAGTAAAAGATGTAAAAACTAAAACCACTATCAAGACTCTGCAGGAAATATTTGACGTAACAGGTAGTCCGAACATAATAATCACCGATTGCGGTACTAGTTTTACATCAGTGGCATTCAAAAGCTTTGTAAAATAAAAAGGTACTAGGCATGTACTGAACGCTGTAGCAACACCACGATCCAATGGGCAGATTGAGAGATATAATCGTACAATTCTCAATTCTTTAGCCGCAACTAATCATGATCAGGCCGAGAGCGACTGGGATGTCAGAGTAGGTAAATTGCAATGGAGTCTAAATAATATGACCAATAATACCACGGGAAATTCTCCTTCTGAAATAGTTTTCGGACGTCACACAATCTGTCCTGGGGAGGGTCCCATTTTAAACGAGCTAGCTAATTTAATAAACTCTTTTGCAAAAAAACGGGCACTTTAGATTTTTTCTCTACTTCAATGAAGAAGAACAGGAAAGAGGTTTTATTAATTTGACGATGTACACACATCAACACGGTCTAGGGATATTTTTAAAAAAGCGAATTAGTATCAATGTGTTAATTATTTATATGACATGTATATATTTAAAAGATACTTACGTTATTTAATATTCTACCATTTTTTAATTATGGTTAAGGTATAGATTAAAATTTCAGGATTTTATGGAAAAAAAATGAAGCATAGACGGAAACCGTATATGAATGAACTTTTAATTTGTGAGTAAAAACTGAAAAAAATAGAAAAATCATTTAATTTGTGTTTATAAACTTGAAGTTAGTAGTCTGAGAAAGCGCCCATGATGTTCATAACACATCGGCAACGATTCGGCATGCTCAGAACAAGGTTGTCAATGTCTTGCTGCGGAATATTGTCCCATGTCCTTCTGAGGTGCGCAAAAAGTTGATCTTCTGTAGCCAGATTTTCAGGAACTTCCTTCAGAGCTCTTCTTTGCAGCATATCCCACGCATGCTCAATGGGATTTAGATCTGGCGATTGAGCAGGCCAGTCTAAGGCCCTAACATTATGTGTATGTAACCAAGCTGCTACCGTTCTCGCCGTGTGTGCCCGGGCATTGTCGTGCATGAGCAGGAAATCTTGCCCCATTTGTGTTCTGTGGGGCAAGATTACGGGCCCCAGCACCTGTTGGACGTATCGTTCTGCCGTCATATTGCCCCGCACCCAAACGAGATCCGTCCGTCCTCCAAGACGAATTCCTGCCCAAACCATAATTGTTCCTCCTTGGTATGGGTGAACTTCCTGAGGGTTCTGGAGACGGCTCCATCGTCCAGGAACTCGCCAAACACGCGTCCTTCGTGAATCTGGATGGAAGCCGAACCTGGATTCATCCGTGAACAGCACATTAGACCATTGGTCACGGCCCCAGTCCACGTGGTTCCGAACCCATTCTAATCGTCGTCCACGATTGCCTCTCCGTAAAGGTGGGACCCGGAGTGGTCTACGAGAGCGTAGATTGTTTTCATGCAGTCGCCTTCTTACAGTTTGGTCACTCACAAGCACTTGGTGTTCCACTCGCAGCCTTTGGACCAATTGAGTCGCCGTTGCATTTGGTTGTGCTCGCGCAGTAATTTGCAAAATCGGTCTTGTCTGGGGGTAGTGATGCGACTTGGCCCCCGGTGCCTCTCCGCTACTTCACCTGTGGCACGATAGCGTGTCCACAATCTTGAAATTACATTTTGATGGGTCCCTATGGCCTCAGCAACATTACGCTGAACAGATCCAGCTTCCAGCATTCCCACAGCTCGTAACATCTCCGCCCTCGTCAAATGTCGGCGTTGCATGGCTACAATACCTCAATTTTAACTTTATCTTTCGTTTAAAAATGAAAAAAAACTGTAACTAAACGTAATTCGTATTGTTTTCTAAATTTCGCACAAATGAAAATTCCCTCTCCTATACATCAAGACATTTTTATGCCACCGAAACAAAAGAATTTTCAAAAATTTGAATTTGGAATTAGTCTGAGATAAATTACAAACAAATCGGTGTATAAAAGATTCCAATGCGGCCAGTACTTTTCGAGTTATTTAATTGAGTATGAAATATCCCTAGACCGTGTTGATGTGTATATTTGCTTGTTATTTGAAGCATCCTGGCATGATTCTTTACGTTCCAAATTTAAATTTTGTAATTAACAAAAGAAAAATAATGATTATTGACGATTATTTTAAAATTGCTTTACTAATGGCGCGAATCGCTGAAACGATTTTTTACTGATTACTAAAATTTTAAAACTTTTTGAATATTTTCTGCAAATTAAACAATTTAATCTTTCTTTTTACATTAAATACCACTTTTTTAATATGAGTGATAAAGCGATAAGGGCCAGTAAAATTATAGCCCTACTTGAAGAAGGTTGTTCGCAAACTTACGTATCTCAGCGGCTAAATGTGAGTCGTTCAACTGTCCAGACGACTTGACAACGGTATCAAGAGATCGGTTCGGTCAAAAGAAGACCCGATTCGGGAAGAAAACGATGCACAGAACCAAGAGGTGAGTCAAGCGTTGCGGAATCGTAAGGCTTTAAGTGTGGACCTGAAGAAGAGCCTTGAAGAAGTAAGAGGAGTAGAAGTTAGCTTGTGGACGGTCAGGGGGAGGCTTTTGGCTGCCAATATCAGGAGTTACCGCCCGGCTCGGGGCCCTAAATTACTCCGTGAGCACCGTGTTGCTCGACTTCAGTTTGCTCGAAACTGTGTTTCATGGACTCTGGAGGACTGGAATAAAGTATTGTTTTCTGATGAAGCGAGAATATCCTTGTGTGGAGAGGAGCGACGCCGGCCAGTGCTGCGAAGACCACGGGAACGCTATGCGGAAGTGTGTTTCGAAGAAATCACTCTTTATGGCGGAGGCTCCGTTATGTTTTTGGCAGCAATTAATTAGACGGAGCGTACGGAGTTATTTTTCATAGAAAATGGAACATTAAATACACACCGCAACACAATGGAAATCCTAATTCCATATGCACAACCCGCATTGACTGCACTTGGGGAAGATTCCATTTTTATGGACGACAAAAAAAAGAGTCATTGCAGAAGAGTGGGAACGTATCCCTTAAAAATCGTAGAAAGCATGCCCAGAAGGATTCAAGCTGTGATTTTGGCAAGAGGAGGTCACACTCGTTATTAGGTTTTTAGATTTGTAACTTTATTTAAATAAAAAAAGTAATTGCCAGAATAAGAGTATACAGACTACGTCAAACAATTTAATTTCATATAATTAACTCAAATCGATCTTAGAACGTAAATTTCCTTAGGTTCCCCTTTTTTCTTGCAAAAGAGTGTAGATACTCTGAATCTGAATCGGGTCCATCTAGAGATGCAATACCGTCGGCTGCTCTTGAGAAAACCGCAAAGGTCCAACAATATATGAAAAAGAAATTTGATAGCGGTAGGGCTCCAACGAAATTCTTTCAAATAGACGATTTAATCATGATTCATAATCATCACAATCCAGCAGATGGAAAAAGTAAAAATTTATGTTCAAAGATTTGGGGTCCCTTAAAAATAACCGCGGTTCTAGAAAACGATCGGTACGAAGTCTCTAGTATTGAAGGACATTCAAAGCGTAAATATAAAAGTATTTATCCAGCAGACCAGTTAAAACGTTGGATAACTTTTGCACCTAGTAATGACACTGACGGCGAAGACATTGACTTTACGAGTAACGAGGCTAATGAAAGAGTTAGTTACTGTTCCGATTCAAATTAAGATACAATTCTTACGTTATGACTAATACCTCAAACTCAAACTCAAAGCATTTATTTCAATTAGACCATTACGTCTGTCAAAAATCTCTGTCAAAAATCTCTATCAAAAATACAAAAAAAAAAACAAAGCTACAGTCCCAGACACAAGACATAATAACTTGAGAAAGTACTGTAGTTGCCCATTCCCTAGCGTAGATCTCTATGGAGAAGAACGGGCAAGCAACTCCATGGACACTCTTTTAAATCAAAATATTAAACAAAATCTTGGTTACATCATTCATGTTGAGATTATAGATATATGTGAGAACGATGTAGAACGACGTGCACATTATGAGCGTCCAGAGTAAAACATTAAATCAAAAAATTACAAATAAAGTAATTGAAATGAACCGTGGCAGCTATGAGATGACCAGTCCCAACTTACAGCGCCCGATCACGAGCAAGACGCGTGTATCGGCGCCATTCAACTCAACCATATTGAAGGGAACTAAATGACCCGACACACCCGCCACCATCAGCGAGACATTTGAGTGAGCATGACTTTCTCTCAGCCACCAAGGCATATTCAAGTCAATGAGAAATAACTAAATGCAAATGGTAGCTTAACAATACATGGTACTCACACATGTGCTATGCAATTATACAATACTAGGAGATGGAATCTATACAAAGCAAAGATACTTTTACAATCTTCTGCATCTAGCACAATAATTTGCCCAATTAGTTTTCCCCTATGGTTGTGGAGCAGGACCAGCATTGAGCCAAGCATTTTTATCATCAATGTAATCCACCAACTTATAATATGCTTGCCTACATAGTGTGCGTTTTATACAATATTTAAATTTCGTCTCATTCAGTTGTAGAATGTGGGGAGGTATTTTATTGTAACATTTTAAACAGAACCCCATGAAAGATGAATCTACTTTAGCAAGCCTGAAACCTGGCTGAACTAGTTGGTGTTAAAAAGTAATTGAACGTATGTTCATATTTATAATCTGCATATTAGGTATGTTTTTTTACTCTATGCTCCTGTCCGTCACTGTCACTATAAAAACTGTCTGTTCTCGTTCATGTAATTGCTCCCCGTTCAGCTTACAATTTAAATCTTATTTTATTTAAATAATCACTGTATTTTTCACCCAATATTTATGATTAAATATATGGAAAGTGATCCAGCTGTTTTAATCAACGAGACTCATCGATCCACGCTGACCTCCCAACAGTTGGTTCCTATTTCTAGCGGTATAGTGGTGTCTGTCACCTCTTTTACTGAATAAATGCAATTTTTCCTAACGTACATGATATTTTCATAGATGTATTGACAAGGTACTGTCATGATATTAATTTCCTTAAACAGTTCTCTTAGAGAATCGCGTCTACGTAATTCATAAATGGCTCTGAAGGCCCTTTTCTGCAGAATAAATATATACTCGATGTCTGTCTCTATATACCGTATGACATAATACTATGAAAATAACTAAAATAGACTAGCCTTGCCGTATCAACATCAGTAAATTGACGGATTTTTCTAACAACATACGCTGCTGAACTCGGCCGTCCTGCATGAGATGTTAAATGAGGACCCCATTGTAGCCTTGAGTCGAGCGTAATTCCCAAGAAAACCGTTTTATCGACAAATTCTAGTTTCTCTTGATTCAATACTACGTCACAATCACGACTTTTGACATTTGGTAAAGCAAATCGAATGCACTTTGTTTTTTTTCCCATTTAGTACTAAATTATTAGCGGTAAACCAATTATGAACCTGCAGTAGGGCGTTATTTACGTCGTCAAGATTTGTGGCACGTCTGTTTATCCTAAATATTAAAGAAGTATCGTCTGCAAACAACACCAATTGCGGGTAGTTGTCAAATAAATTGGGTAGGTCATTTATGTACACTAAAAAGAGAAAGGGACCCAATATCGAACCTTGTGGTACACCCATTTTTACTTTTAAACCCATTGAATTTACGCCATTTACTTGTACATGCTGCTGTCTATCATTCAAATACGATTTTACTAAACTGAGCGCAAATTTACCTAAACCGTAATGCTCAAGTTTCAAGATCAGGGTTTCGTGATTTACGCAATCAAATGCCTTCGAAAGGTCACAGAAGATTCCTATGGCATCTTGTGCCTCTTCCCAGGCAGTAAATATGTGTTTTAATAAAGTGACACCGGCGTCAGTCGTACAACGTCCTTTGGTGAAACCGTACTGTTGCTAGTGTAAGATTTTATTGGTGTTAAAACGGTAAAGCATTTGATTGAGCATTATCTTTTCAAACACCTTGCTGGAAACCAGCAACACGGATACGGGCCTATAGTTATTGGTATCTTTACTGTCCTCGGATTTAAAAAGGGGTATTACTTTACTGAATTTCATTAGATCCGGGAAGACCCCTTGATCCACGCACAAATTAAATATCAAGGCTAAATACGGTGCTACAGTCTCAGTAATTGAGGTACAAGCTTTGATAGACATACCCCATAGATCTTCGACTTGCCTACTTAGACTATCTGCTAGACTCACAACAAATACGGACTTTCCTCCCCAAATCCTTCCCAGTTATATGATTACAGAATATATCTTACGTGACGGGCTGCATCTAGCTACTCTGGAGCTGCTTGTAAGTATTAGAAGTGGACCGAGGCCGAAGTACAAGCGGTGTTCACACCCCCCCAAAAAGTGGACCAATGCCGAAGTACAAGCGGTAGTCAGTAACAATGACGTATGCCGAAAGACAAGCGTTGTTCACTCCCCCCTCTAAACTTTTCTTTCATCTAAATATTTTTATTAATCTTTTCTTTATTTAGTTATTTCCATCACCATGTCGTAATTGAATTATGAATCATTGTGTTTTGAACTAGTCCCAATAGAAATCTACTAATATATTTCTGTTTTCGGGACATTGGACAAACGTACGCTCAGCCGTAAGCGTGTGGGCGCGCTTAACTCTCCGTCGCGTGCGTCGCCGCGCCGCGTCTACACCGCGAGGCGCGAGAACCATTCAGGTTCTAAGTTTGATTGAAGCCTGGTTGACAAGGAGCAGATGATGCAAGCCAATGATGACCCGATGCTAGGCTGACGGGTGTGCAATGACTTTTAACGGGATGACCTTGTTCATGTACCTATTCAATCAATTACTTTAAAAATTCATTATACTAATTGGGAATAAATTTTACAATGTATTAATTACGTTATATTTTCATGTTTTGTTAATTTAACTTAACTTAGAAATTTTTGTTTTAGTTGTTTTTATTATTATTATTTTGTTATATATGAACGTTAACGGGATTATCATGATTTATGTACATATTACCTAAAGAATTATTATATACTTAGTTGAATTGATTATACAATGTATTAACGACGTTACTATATTTTTATGATCTTTGTTATTTAGTTAGAAGTTGAAGCGTATTAGTTGTTTCTTTTTTTTTTTCTTCTATTTTGTTTTTTATTTATTTCGTACTAAATTACTTAGCGTATTATTTCTGTTTTAAAACGTTCCTACATATTTATTAATGTATATGTTTTTTTGTTGTGTCAATAAGGTATTAGTTTGGTCAAGAACCTAGTGTTCTATCTGTTTTGTATAGAGCCACACAAATAAACTCGAATGGCCGGACAAAAGAGGTTGAGGACATTGGGGCCGGGGATTATTCGAGCCCGGACCACCAAGAGAACAAGTCGTATAGTATCGAGTGAAAGGACCTACTGTAAGTCAGTCTGATTTAATAAGTACATATTCTTTAAAATATCATCCTATGTTATAAACTGTGACCGTTATTTTGTTCGAATGTGTTGAATTCTATGGTGTAACTATTGCTAGTTTTGTAATTTATGTCTAAAGTATGTACAATGCATTATATTCCAAAGTATTGTGTGGTATAAGTGAGACGGTAATTTGAAATCATGATAAACGATAATAAAAATTTGAGTGTCCGAGCTACGCTTGATCCACTTGTGAGATTACCTCTTGAATTTTCACCTAGGACAACACTGAAATACCACCTTAATCACCCGCCGCGCGCGTCGCACCCCGCCCCTCTGCACGAGCGCCGCCGTCATGCCGCGCCGGGCGAACGGCTCGCTCCTCAGTACGTCTTGAATTTTCACCGTGAACGGACGCGTTCGTACGGGACAGGAAATAATTATCAGTTTCCTTGTTTTCATAAAGACAACACCCTTTCTACACTACGATACTGCTAAGGTAAGTACCAAAAAAAAATTATTTTTTACCATGCATGGGTTAGCCCCCATGCAACGTTTTACTGAATTGAGTGATTGCCCGCTCTCAGGACAGCAAACTCACTCGGCAATAAATACGTTATCAGGAAAGCCCTGGTTAAATGTTTATTGCAACTTTAGTATCTAATATACATTCAGTCAAAAAAGTATCGGGAATGGATGATTTGTTTATGGTTCCAAATTAAAATTTTTGTTTTTTTGTAGTTGTTAGATTGGCACAACTGTTTTCCATTTTGGCGCGGAGTTTGAGTTGCATCTGTTATTTATATTAAATACAGTGCTGGTTTTAGTAATATCATATATATTGTATTGTAATAAAATTGTAATTGTGTATTGCGAATTTCATAATGGACAAAAATATCGAACAAAGAGTTTGTCTTAAATTTTGCATCGCTAATGGAATTTCGTGTTCGGAGTCACTGAAAATGTTACAGAAGGCTTACGGTGAATCGACTTTATCAAAAACTCGTGCTTATGAGTGGTTCAAAGCGTTCAAAAGCGGTCGAGATGTGATGGAAGATTTGCCTCGCTCTGGTAGGCCGTCAACGTCTGCAACTGAAGTTAACATCGCAAAAGTGAAGAAAATAGTGACTGAAAATCCCCATTCAACTCTGAGAGAGATAGCCGCCGAACTTTCTGTATCTCACGAGTCAATCCGTACCATTTTAACTAATCATTTGGGTATGAAACATGTTGCTGCTCGGCTAGTCCCAAAAGATCTGAATTTTTCTCCAAAAACTCAATCGCATGAAAGTCGCTGAGGACATGCTAGAACGAGTCAGTTCGGACCCAACATTCATGAAACGCATTGTTACTGGTGACGAGACGTGGGTTTACGAGTTTGACATGCAAACTAGTCAACAAGCTTCGGAGTGGCGCCTTCCAACTGAACCGAAACCGAAAAAACCACGCCAAAGTCGATCAAAAGTCAAAGTCATGTTGACTGTTTTCTTTGACTATCGCGGTGTTGTGCACTCTGAATTCTTACCGGTGTTCTTAACGCTCAAATAATGTTTTTTATTTACCGTTAGACCTTCTAACGGTAAATAAAGAATATTATTTGAGCGTTATGCGTGTTTAAGAGAGCAAATTCGACGAAAAAGGCCAGATTTGTGGAAAGAAAATTCTTGGATTTTGCACCACGACAATGCGCCTTCGCACAAGGCTATCATTGTGAACGAATTTTTGACCAAACACTCAACAAATACCATCCAGCAACCACCATATTCACCAGATATGGCTCCTGCTGACTTTTTTCTTTTTCCTAAACTCAAATTACCACTTCGTGGCACCCGTTTTCAATCGATAGAAGACATAAAGGAGAATTCGCGGCGAGAACTGAACTCAATTCCGGAAGCAGCGTTTAAAAAATGTTTTGATGAATGGATTATTCGTTGGCGCAAGTGTATCGTTTCTAAAGGAGCATACTTTGAAGGTGATAAAATAAATTTGGATGAATAACAGACATTTTGTGTATTATTGATCTTTTCCCGGTACTTTCTTGACAGAGTAGTACAAAGACTAACAGCCTTATTCATAAAAAGTTAGAGCCTCCTTGAAGGCTCCTTGAAGACCCGATGCTAAAAAACATGATTCATAAACGTCTATTAACGCTAATCAGTCCATCAAGGCTCTGCTAAAGTTAGACAGCCTTATTCATAAAAAGTTAGAGCCTCCTTGAAGGCTCCTTGAAGACCCGAAGCTAAAAAACATGATTCATAAACGTCTGTTAACGCTATCAGTCCATCAAGGCTCTGCTAACGTTAGAGGACCGTTGACCCTCCTTTATCTCCCTGCTAAGTCACAAAATGGCCGCCGGAAATTTGAACAGCTGACTTTGACAAGAGCAAAAAACCATACCGAAGATAATTTTAGTGAAGGAAGGAAGGGAGGGTCACGCAGATTAAAAAAAATCTAGGAAAATTTATTTTCAGAAATTTGTATTTAAAAATCCTCTTAATTAGGTTTTTAAGATGATACGTGTACTAACAATAAATATGAAAAAAGTAAAATTACGATGATTAACATAGTTACAGCTTTTTGCACTTAGGTACAACATAAACATGCGGATCGGAAATGGCGGGAAAACAAACATCTCGCTTTTTATAAAAGTTGATCTTGGGATTGTATCGTCAAATTTTATCTTTTCTCTTTGGTAAGTAGATGTATTATGTGAACCGCATTAAGATTTTCACACAAAAATAGAAAAAAAAAAACAATAAATTTTGGTGGTTCCCCATACTTAAAACTGAAACTAAACTATTTTTTTCATGAAACCCATACGTGTGTATCTAGGTTTCTATGGATAGGTCTTCAAAAATGATATTGAGGTTTCTGATATCATTTTTTTCTAAACTGAATAGTTTGCGCGAGAGACACCTGAAAAGTGGTAAAATGTGTCCCGCCCCCCCATGTAACTTCTAAAATAATAGAATGATAAAACTAAAAAAAATATATGATGTACATTACCATGTAAACTTCCACCGAAAACTGGTTTTACTGAATTAAAAAAAAAACTCTATTATTAAAACATCGATCAAAGTTACAACGAACTACAAGAACTTTTATATTATGTTACTTGCTGCTACGGAACTTTTTTGTCATTTGATTTGTCAAGATGGCCAACATAACGCGTCAGTCTGCTAGCTAACAGACCCATCAACAGTCTGCTAGCTGACTGCTAGCAGACCCATCAAACCTCAATTAAGGATTTTTTATGAATAAGGCTGTCAGTCTTTAGCAAACCGTCGGCTGCGCGCACAGACGACACGTCGTCTGCACAAACTAACGGTCAGCCGTCAGCCGGCTGCTGCACAGCCAATGTAAACTAACATAACACAATGCGGCTGCGTTCTTACACCAGCACGCGAACAACAAACCTACTCTGAGCCAATGTGGTTCTTTTCAGATGGAACAAACGACTATGGGCGCGCTGGCTGATTGGACCCCCCCAGAAGAAAATAAAAACTTCTATGTCAATGTAGTCCGCATAATAGAGGACTTTTATCCAGCCGACTGGAAGACCTGGGTTGTCAACGATATCAGCTTTGAAGACCTCTTCGGGCCCCCTCAGATTTGGAATGCCGACTGAGGTTTGCACTACCGACAGTTAATCTGGCAAAAGCCAACAGCTCGGTTCGTTGACGAGTCAACTATATCATCCGATCTTGAAGTAGACGCTGACACTAACGAAGGCAGCTGGGTTGCACCGCCTATCGAATTGAATACCAAGTCGAAACAATCGAACCAATACAAAAAGAATAATCGAAGACTTTGCCCCTGGAACCAAAGAAACGGAAGCAAAAGTTACAAAAGCTGATGAAACCTTCGTTAAACAGGGAATCCAGTGCCAGAGACTCAATACGGAGGGCTGGATGAATATTCGGTACGCTGATGTTCAAAAACAATTTCAGGCCACCCCTGCTTTTACAGCCCTTAAAGTTAATAGCAACCTTGCGACTGTTACTGCCAGGAGCAGGAGATTACTAACTGCCAGGAGGGGGCTCCTGGCAGTTAGTATCCGTCCTTGAAAGATGGATCTATGCCTTGGAGCAATAACTCACGGGCTCTTGCAACAACGCAAAAGCTTTCAAGAAATATACCAGAGCGCTACACCGGAGGTGAAATCCTACATAAGCAAAAACTTTTTGGCTGCAGAATCATCCTTTAGAAAAACTTCCGACTCCCTGTTGCAATACGCCTGTGGTAAACGAGCAGAGGTAATCCAGCAAAGAAGAGGCATCTATAAACCAGCCAACAATACTTTAAATGAGTTACTGCATGCCATCCCGCCATCCGAAAATCATCTGTTTAAGGAACCCCAATTGTCAGAGCTGGTGAAGGAACAAGGCGGAGTATCAAAGCTCTTTCCCGGGAAGTTTCGGAAAACAACGATCGCATCTTCTAATACCAGTCGAGCAGCAATGCCGATCAGACGGCCGGCAACAACCAATGCAACTGCAACTTCGGAAACTAGGGAAAGACCTCAAGCTTCCAACAAGTACCGAAACTCATCCCGAAGACCAGACAAAACTAGATTTCAGGCTAAGCGTACACCCGCAAAGCAAAATAAAAATAACAAGAGATTTTAATTTTCGTGCAGGGCAGGCGAGCACAAAAATTCATATCTGGGAAACTTGGGGCACCTGGGAATATCCTGTCAACGATATCAGAATATCGTATACCATTCATCTCCCGTCCATCATCCTTCAGATTAGAAAGAAATAATTTATCGCGATATCAAATCACACCCTCTGAAGATATGTCCCAGGAAATCAAAAAAATAATAGACTCGGGTGCCGCACAGACATGCTAAAGTGAGACAGGCTTCTTGTCTCTCATATTTTTGCGCCAGAAATTGGATGGCTCTAACCGACCCATATTTAATCTAAGAAATTTAAACCGTTATGTAGGGCCTCCTAAATTTCGCTTACTTAATCATTTCAAAATTCCAAGTTGTTTAAATTCTACAGACTTTATGACAAAAATCGATTTATCACAGGCATATTTTCATATACCTATTGCAAAGTCACATCGTCGGTTTCTGGCATTTGCTTACAGAAATATCGCTTACGAGATGACCTGCCTCCCTTTTGGCTTAGCAACAGCTCCTAGTGCATTTGCCAACGTATCTAATTGGCTTGCAAATTACTTCAGGAAGGAAGGCATACGCATTGTCGTGTACCTAGACGACTTTCTAATTATGCACACAAACCCGCAAGTACTCGAACAACAAACTCAACAGGTGATGCAATGTCTCACAAATCTAGGATGGTGCGTGAACCTAGAGAAGTCAATTATTACACCGACAAAAAGCATAGAATACCTCGGGATTGTGTGGAATACGGATCAAAACATCAAATGCCTCCCAGAGACCAAAAATTCCAAAATTGACAAACTAATCAATATATAACATTAACGAAAAACTGGTGGACTTGGTACACAGGAAAAACGATTCTCGGTCACATCAACTTTGCAGCATTCATCGTCCCTCTCGGAAGACTTCGTTGCAAGATAATTCAAATAGAAGCAAATCGGCTCCCCGAAACTAACAGAAACAAGAAGTTTCACATTCAGAGCATTGTGCGTGAACTATGTTGGTGGTTAAAACACATCGTTCAAACATCGACGATATTTGTAACGACCGACGCCTCAGATCGAGGATGGGTGTAACCACAATAAACGACACAAAGTTAAACGGTATTTGGGATACCGAACAGCTATCGTGGCACATCAATCACAAAGAATTATGGACACTGAAAGAAGTGCTTCAAAGACTGGCGCCGAACTTCAGTCATCAGTCAAACAATGCTAGCTCAGACGGGCAACAAATCTGTAGAGCAGCGTACATAACCAAAGAAGGTGGCACAAGGTCGCAAACCCTTTTGAAAATAACAACGGACATTCTCGAGATAGCTCATCGACACCGGATGAATAGCCCCTAAGACAATTATTGCAGTGCATAAATCTGTAGTCGTAACATTCGCAAACCCTGAAAAGTCAGATTATATACTTGCTAAGCATCCACTGGTTAAACAATTGTTAAAAGCTATAGATTTATCTAAACCACCTCCCAGAGATCCCTCTACGTGGGACTAACCTTATTGAGTATCTGCAAAATTACACCTCATTGCTCGTTATCTCCCAGGACGGTACAACTTGACGGCCGACAGCTTCTCGAGATTTCGTCAAACACCGGAATGGGCTTTATCTACACAAGTGACACAGGTCATAATCAAAAAGTGGGGCACTCCATCGATAGATCTCTTCGCGAGCCACCGGTCAGCTGTAGTGGAGCACTATGCGAGCGAAGATGTTCGAGACCAAGCGTGTGCCTTTGTGAATGCTTTCAGCAGAACTTAACTACAACCTCGGATGGATATTTCCTCCGCCCTCGCTGATACCTCGTGTATTACGGCACCTAGAAAAGAGCTCGGGAACTTACCTACTAGTTGTCCCAAAGTGGAACAAAACGTTCTGGAAGGCGGAACTGAAACAGAGAGCTCTGAGCTCCCCATTCAAAGTATGGAACCTACGCAAACACCTAATTGACCTTTAGACAGGAGAAGCCCCACCAGCAGTAGAAAAGCTGTATTTGCAGGTATGGAGGGTACGGGCTAGTTCCGTTTAATAGAAGCATGGGACAGGAAAAATAGAGAACTGTTAGAGTCGTCTTGGCGTAAGTCTACTCAGAAAACTTAAAAGTCAGCATGGGAGAGGTGGTGTTCGTGGTCAAAAGAAAAATGCCCCATTGATAATCCTCAACCAAACGACGTAGCAGAATTCATCTGTCACTTATATAACAGTGTAAAATTAGCTCCTAGGACAATTGCAGTGCATAAATCTGTAGTCGTAACATTCGCAAACCCTGTAAAGTCAGATTATATACTTGCTAAGCATCCACTGGTTAAACAATTGTTAAAAGCTATAGATTTATCTAAACCACCTCCCAGAAATCCCTCTAGTGGGTAGTCCCACTAGAGGATATGTGTATATGTGTTGCAGATATTCAATAAGGTTAGTACCTTATTGAATATCTGCAACATTACAGCATCGATGTTGACAGTTTATTTCAAATTTCGCGTCATGTTGCAATTTTATTACTGTTGTGTTCGGGTAGGAGATTACACGATTTCAGTCTCTTAGATGTGAGCTCAGAATTTTATGAACGTAAAGAGGATCACATCATATTATTGCCCAAATTTGGATCGAAAACCGACTCAGTAACTTACCGTCAAGCAGGCTGGCGACTATCAGATTGTGGTCCTGAAAAACTCAACCCCGCTCAATGGACCAAAAAGCTTATTACTTTGTCTCAAAGTCGAAGACAATCCAGACAGGACCTTCATAGTTTGTTCATTACAACCAGAGGTGAAGTCAACGCAGCATCTCGAACAGTCATAGCCGGCTGGATCAGAACTTTGTTTAAGGACGCCCAAATTACAGCCTCCCCGGGCAGTTTCAGAGCTGCCGTAAACTCAAACATATGGGTAAACAATAACGTGAGCATAGATGAAGTACTGCAGAGAGGCAACTGGAAAAGTAAAGACACGTTCTTTAGACACTACTTCAAGGAAGTACCCAGCCATTGAGATGATACTAATTCAAGCAATTTAAGTAGCTTGTTTACAACAGTTTAATAACGTAAGATTTTGTGAAATCTTGGAAATCATTGATCTCTTTAAAGTTTACGATAATCATAGAATCAGTTCCATTTTCTAGAAGAGTTTAAATTTAATGTAACGAGAATTTAATTTGTGTTTTACAAGTGGTTGATTTTCATTATTTTGCAATATACTACGTGGAATACTTTTCTATCCTAAAAGTTATTTTACTTACATTCCTTTAGATATGCTAGCTAAGCTAGCTAAGTTACGCTGGAACCCAAGTATCTGAATATTTATTTGAATGTTACACTAAAATCTTTTTATTAAGTTTGCTCCTTCTGACTTATAGAAATAGAAACAGATAATTACAGTCAATGTCTAGTTGAAGCATAAATATTAATTTTCTAATAATCCCCAATAAAATGGAACCTAACATAGATAACTGTCGAAATGTGATGTACTGTACCATCTGCATACCACCCAGAGCATACAGGCGTGATGTTATGTTATGACGTTGTGAAAACAACAAACATTCAAGCGATTGCAGCAATCACGACCGATTTGCTGTCTATAATTAATTGAAGAGTTCCATTGTATATCTCCGAAGATCACCATCAGATCTTCACCAAATTTAAACGGGACCACCGCGAAGTAATTTTCTTCCAAACAAAAAAAGAATTATCGAAATAGGTTCACAATTGGCGAAAAAAAGGCTGAACATACATACACACCATCCACCATCCTCTTTTTGGAAGTCGGTTAAAAACCTTAAAACTTCAATGATAAAACAAAGATTTCAAGCAAAAGTTTCTTTAAACGCGGTAGATATGTATATGAACAATGTACATGACTGTAGTTTTTTCAGGCGTTTGGTCGATATCCACATTCGTGCCAGTTTGCCACATTTCTTTGTTCCATACATATGAGGGAAGCTATAGACAGCTGTATAATATCTACTTAAGTACCTATGTATGTGAAGACACCTGTCGTGTATTCGTCGTACAGGCTCGTACAAGGCACATGTCACACTCCTTCATTGTCTGAATCTAATGACTCATGCTCATATAGTAGTGTGCTTGTTATTTTGTCATTAACCCTGTTGTAGTAATGTGTTAGGATCGAGATTTATTTAGTTAGTACTTTTTAGGGATCCCTAGCTTAATCATAAATATGAAATAAGAATTGGTTGACCTTTTCCTGGAACTCAGATAATATGCCATATTATTATGTTTTGTGATGTCCCTGATGTGGAGTGATTGTAAGTATAAAAGCAACTCTTACCGCGATGAACATCCAGGTCGGTTGGCTGCGTTTTCTAAACCTCTTCAGATCTGCTATTGTGTCCGATTTAGCCTGCGGGGATAAAGAAGGAAAAACACAAATATTCATGAACTATGTAACGGATACAATAGCAGCCATTGCACATTATTTGAGACAAGCCCGCCTCACTATTATTACCACTGCAATCTGATTGTTGCTATTGTTGATTCTGGAAGCCAGAATCAATCAACAGTGGCAAACTCCAGGAATAATGCCGATTCAATGAGGCTCCACGAGTCCCGGAGAAATGACAGAAGTGTCTTGGATCGGCCAAATTTTACTCGTAAGACTTACCACGGCTAGATGAAGATTGTCTCCTCCCAGTTCCACTTTGATCTTCTTGAGGTTGCCGACCATGCCGATGCAGGGCCCGCACCACTGCGAGTACACGTCCACCACTGGTCATCGTCCACATAGAACATGTCACTCAACAGTATTCGTTCATAAAAGTGTCGAAGAATTTTGTAGGAACTGTTGACTATTGGCACAAGTATGGGTATGATTTAAGGGCCTTTTTTGCAGAATCACCAATTAATCCAGAGGATAAGTAATTTTATGTTTTGAAATCCTTAATATTTTGATCATTTAATCTTTTCCAAATCAACCTCGAGATTAATAATTACAAATGTAACCTCGACTAGGTAATTGAGGAACAACTATTTCTTATT
This sequence comes from Xestia sexstrigata, assembly GCA_941918905.2. Classification (NCBI taxonomy): domain Eukaryota; kingdom Metazoa; phylum Arthropoda; class Insecta; order Lepidoptera; family Noctuidae; genus Xestia; species Xestia sexstrigata. Next base: position 1,422,960 of record OW799204.2, read on the forward strand.
TGTGGCTCTCTCAAGAGTCGATGGGTTCCGAACTTCCGAAAGATCAAAAATAGTCTACTTCTTCCGAATGTTAAACTTCTATCAGTGCAGAATTCGGTCTATTGATTTGAGAACTTAACAGCTATAAGTATTATGGGTAAATATATACACACGGTTAATTAATAATAAAACCATATAATTATGGTAAAAGATTGCGCGTCGATGTCCCTGAAGAATATTGCCAAACCAAATCAGCAATGAAACTCACCCAACAATCCATCTCTAGCTAGAAACTTTCTCCACTCTTCATCTGTGTTCAGCTCAGCCTGTAACTGCACCTGTGCGTTCTTCTTGCCTGCGCCGGCCGCGGCAGCCGCAGCGGCAGCGTTGGCGACCGCACTCGTTAGCGCCATGCACTCGAGTGCCGGAGACAGTGGGAGGTGCGAAGCGATGTGAGCGATGTGTGAATAGAGGTGTAGACGCGGCATTTTTGGGCACGAGGTGAGAAGGCGAGGTTGATAATGTGTAGCAGATATGTAAAAGAGCTGTGGACCGATCATGAATGTGATGTCTTTCTAGTAACTAGAAATTGGATGGTTTAAAATCTGAACCATCCAACTATCCGCTAGTTGTTTTCCGGAACACGTTAAGAGCTACAGAAATGAGACGAGAAGCTTTCTGACATTTCTCATTTTTGCGCCAACATCTTCGAAGAAAAGTCTTTAATTTAGGTACCTATGTCCTATCCATATTTTACTTATGTCCAAGCTTTGGTCATCACCGCGTAAGCCTATTAAAGAAACTCCCAAACTTCTTCTATCAAATTCCTCACGGCTCTATGTTCCAAAGTAGTAGAAAAGTAGCAAAAAGAAACATTTTATAGTCCGTAGATAACTATCAGTTCTCGCGGCCGTAAACACCGGCTTTTACGAACATGTCGCATCGATTTATTGTAGAAAAGAAAGTAGACAGGTACAGTACTTTCTAAAATAAGAATACCAGCTGTAAAGGGAGTTGCTATCAAGCAAAACAAAAAAAACACTGAACAAAAAAAAAAAGAGAAGTGTTTTCATGGTCACCTAATGTGTCACCCCACCACTTGATTGGTTGTAATAATAATGTATGCAGGAACCTCAGGAGCAGGGCAGACATGGCGAGGAAGTCGCACACGGTCGAGAGGTTTAGAAGGTGAAAGATAAGATAAGATATAAGACCCCGCAATAAAATACAAACATAATGTATTTATGTGTGTTTTGAGTAAGAGGTAGTCTTTTATTTTGTATTCGAGTATAACGCCCTCTATGATACCAACAACATAATTTGAAGAACTACATTAAGCTACAGCGACATCTAGTGCGGAGTAGAATCAACTGAGAAATTGGTGCTACTCACTGCTAGATGGCAATGCTATAGTAAGGTTTTCTTAACAGTGCAGAAATACAATGCTAGATGGCGCTTTTAACAAATCCGAATTAGTATTCTGAAAAAATGTTGTGAAACTGAAGAATTCATGAAATAAATGGTATTTTAATACCCTAATGGTATTTTATTGAACACATTTAAGATTTGCGAGACATCTGTTATGTACAGATACAAAATTCTGATATTAGTCAAAATCATGTTGCGTTCAATTAAAATTATCGCTCCGATTTTCCGAATAGGTACGTTTTTCTTTTAATATGTAAACAGCCATATTCAATTATAGTCTTCAGTTAATCGGATAGCGCGACGTAATCAATTACTTGGCAAGTTTAACCGTCAGTGGGTAATGGATTACCCGGTGGTCGTAACCGGCGGGTTCGCAATCTGTCACCAGCTAGTTAATGCATTAATGCAATCTTTTAACTGAACCTCCCCCCGCTCCCCCACTCCCCCGGCCCTAACAGACTCGTACTCTGCAGGAAATTAAGAAATATGGGAGCATTCTGTACGCAGCTGAAACATGGCATTTTTAACGTTGGAAATACAAATGAATTGGTGACTTTTAGCTTCTAGGTCGCTTAAGCCCGCAGTCCCCGCAGTCATTTGTATAGTCGTTAGGTGTGGTCGGAATCGCGAAAGTCTGAAAACCCAGTCGCAACTCGTAGGGGGTATCAGTCACCCGTAACTGTGTTAAGTCAAGCAGACCCCAACATAGTTGGGTAAAGGCAAGGTTTGGATGATGATGATGGGATAACGTTCTTTGACAACACTAACAGGTCTAAGAATGTAATAGATGGACACCTAGTCTTGGACCGACCTGGACAACCGTTGCTTAACCAAGAAGATCGACCCGCGCAGCTGTTATTTCCGTCCTATGGTCCAATTTGTTCTGTTAATGAATATTGCAAAATATTTTTTTTTTTTTTAAAAAACCTCCTATTAGGGACCTATGTCTAAATATCTCAATGGTCTTGCATGGTCTTGCATGCAAATAATAAAAATGGAAAAATAAGGTAAATTTTGGTAGGTACACAAGTTTTCGCGAAAATCTAGATTTGCCCATATGTTTTTAAAAATGAATCTTAAATTGTGAAGCTTGTAAGGACCACTATGACATTAATCTCTCTATAATCTGCTTAGCATCACTTCAATGGTCAAAAAACGCCGCTGCCTACCTAGGTATAAGGCCGTGACAGCTTACCGGCTGAACAGGTTTTGGTAATATTTGGCATTTCAGCAAAGGATATTATGTTATACTTTTTATTTATCTCGGCCCTGGTGCAAGCCATGGTCCGGAGCGAGACGGAATGGGACGCCTTCACCTCCTTCTGCGAAGCAGTAATGCTAGAGAAGGAGGTGGCGGAACGTGAGAGGGAGAGAACCTCACAGCGTCCCGGTACCAGTACTTTGCACGGAGCGACTGCTATCTGACCTCCACAACCTAGTTAGTACTAGTATTTTAATATTATATTTAAAAATAATGACAAATAGGACAGGTTCTATTTAAAGACTAGTTTAACTATTAGTAACATTATTAACAAAATCCAACCTCGAAGGCCTAGTAGGTAGGTACTGACTGTTAGTCGAAAAAACAAGATTTACGACAAACTATTAGTACTGCTGAATAATAGAGCAGTTCTCTTTATGGAAAAACATTAATATCTTGGATATAACGGAAACGTTGTGTTTTGAGGTATTTTAGTTTATGAATATTTACTAAAAACCGTCAGAGACTAATCGGTATCATGTTTAGGTTTGGGCACATTGGCTTTGAAAGAAATACGAGCAAATAAAGTAAATACTATTTTTAGACAGGTTTAAACTGTGCTTTCGGTCTAGTGGTGGCTTTTGCGGGCTGCCTAGTGTAAGGTCGTGGAAATACATAATATAACACTACAAGATTTAATTCCTGGTTATAGCACGAAACGTTCAAAAGGTGTTTGTAATTTTGCAATGTTGAATTGTTAAATTTAATGAAAGCATGAAATATTTTTTATTTTTTATTTTTATTAACTTTTCTTATTTTATCTTATATCTGTATGTGTCGGACGTAAAGAATAGCACCATCCCATATCTTCCCGTGGGTGTCGTAAGAGGCGACTAAAGGACTCACCGGAGAATGGGCAGCAGCGTTCTCTGTGCTTTTGTAACAACCGTACTGCGATCGCCAACTCGCCTGCCAAGCGTGGCGATTATGGCAAAACCCCCCAAATGATTAGCGCATCACAGAAATGGCCCCTAGTGCTCGGCAGCCCGTCTAACCGCGACTTCGGCAGCGGAGTATTGTGGGATTATCCGAAGTCCGAAGAGAAGGGTAGGACACGATAATCCTGAAATCCGGCAACCTGCTCTATTTCCGAGAGGGTGACCGGCAGTCCCAGGGTGGTGTTGGGTTTATCGTCCACAAGTCCCTTGTGAACAACGTGGTCAAGATCGAGAGTGTGTCGACCAGGGTGGCATACCTTATACTCAGAATATCCTCAAGATATTCGCTGAAGGTCATACAGGTCTTCGCCCTGACCTCGGCACACCTCGACGACGAAATGGAGACCAAGTATGAGGATATTTCTAAAGCCATGCATGGTTCCAAAACTCACTTCACCGTTGTCATGGGGGACTTCAACGCGAAACTGAGCAAACGAGACGGGGATGAGCTGCAGGTGGGGCAAATTGGAGTTGGACATCGGAATCGCCGGGGTCACCAACTGGCTAGCTTTATGGAGAAGGAGGGCCTCTATATGATGAACTCCTTCTACAGAAAGCGTGAGCACAGGAAGTGGACCTGGCAGAGCCCCGATGGTGCAAGTAGAAATGAGATTGACTTCATCATGTCAACCAAGAAGCAAATGTTCAATGATGTCTCTGTGATCAATTCGGTGAAAACCGGGAGCGATCACCGCATGGTAAGAGGCACATTGAACATCAATATCAAGTTTGAAAGGTGAAGAAGAAACTGATGAAGTCTACGCTCCGACCAGCACAGATCCAAATCCAAAACCCCGAGAGCTTTCAGCTTGAACTCCAAACCGTTTCGAGTGCCTAGGAAGCTCAGTGGACGAATACAACGATGGGTTCGTGGAAACTGTCCATACGACCGGGTCTAAGTTCTTCAAGGCACGTCGTACAGATCAGAACAAGAGGCTCTCCGATCACACTCTCAAGCTTATGAAGGAGCGGCGTGAGATAATCCTGCAGTCTTCAGACGAGGCGTGTAAATACCGGCAGCTCAATAGAAGGATCTCTAAATCCTTGAAGAGCGACCTCCGCCGCTTTAATACCGAGCGTATTAAAGTCGCGATAGAGCGGAATAAAGGCTTCAAGGTATTTGCAAGAAATCTGGCTATTGGGCAGAGCCAGCTCACGAAACTGAAGACCGACGATGGTAGGATCTTATCCGCCAAACCGGAGCTTCTGAGAGAGATCGAGAGCTTCTATGGACAGTTGTATACGTCAACCAGTAAACCCGTCGTAGATCTAGCAAACGACCCAAGAGCTACTGAGCGACTAACCCGACACTATACCGAAGACATCCCGGACGTCAGCCTGTACGAGATTAGGATGGCTCTGAAGCAACTCAAAAACAACAAGGCACCGGGTGATGACGGAATTACGGCCGAACTCCTGAAGGCGGGTGGAAAACCGGTACTTAAGGCCCTTCAGAAGCTGTTTAATTCCGTCATACTTGAGGGAAAACCGCCACAGGCATGGTGCAGGGGTGTGGTGGTACTCTTTTTCAAGAAGGGTGACAATGCCCGGTTGAAGAATTATAGGCCCATCTCACTTCTAAGCCATGTCTAAAAGTTGTTTTCAGGAGTCATCACGAATCGTCTCGCGCGCAGGTTTTAGCCGGAAACCGGCTTGTTCTCGAACAAGCCCGTTTTCCGAAAAGGCTATAGCACCGTGGACCACATTCATACGCTGCGGCAGGTTATACAGAAGACCGAAGAGTATAACCTGCCCCTCTACGACTACGAGAAAGCCTTCGATTCGATCGAGACCTGCCCGCTTAGTATGAACGCCGTTGAAACGAAAGAGAATCGACAAATCTTTTGTTCATCTGTCATTTTGTCGATTCAATGACAGGTGAACCAAAGATTTGTCGATTCTCTTTCGTTTCTACAGCGTTCATGCTAAGCGGGCAGGGCTGTACTGCAGTCTCTCCAACGGGGCCAAATCGACTATCGGTACATCGAGGTGTTGAAGTGTTTGTACAAAAAACGCCACCATGTCAGTCTGACTTCAGGACCAAGCCTCGGAACCTATCCTCCTGCAGCGAGGTGTGAGACAGGGAGACGTCATATCTTCTAAACTGTTCACCGCTGCACTGGAGGATGTCTTCAAGGTTCTGGACTGGAGAGGGCTAGGCATCAACGTCAATGGCGAGTACATCACTCACCTTCGGTTTGCCGACGATATAGTGGTCATGGCTGAGACCATGGAGGACCTCAGTACAATGCTCGATGACCTCAGTAGAGCTTCCGGAAGAGTGGGTCTTAAAATGAACATGGACAAAACCAAGGTCATGGCGAATGCCCATGTCACACCCATTCCTATCAAGATCGGAGACTCTACACTCGAAGTTGTAGACGATTATGTGTACCTGGGACAAACGGTCCAGTTAGGTAGGTCTAACTTCGAGAAAGAGGTCAATCGTCGAATCCGACTCGGCTCGGGAAGTTGCGCGGTATCTTCACGTCCAACTTACCGCAGTCTAGTCTCAAGACGAAAGTCTATGACCAGTGTGTGTTGCCAGTGATTACATACGGGACCGAAACGTGGTCGCTCACAGTGGGCCTCATAAGAAGGCTTAAAGTCACCCAAAGGGCAATGGAGAGGGCTATATGCTCGGAGTTTCCTTGCGCGATCGAATCAGAAATGTAGACATCCGCAAGAGAACCAAGGTTACCGACGTGGCCCGGAGAATTGCCAAACTTAAGTGGCAGTGGGCAGGGCACATTGCTCGCAGAACGGCCAATGGGGAGGAAAAGTTCTGGAGTGGCGACCGAGAACTGGAAGACGTTGCGTTGGAAGGCCTTCCACTAGGTGGACCGATGACCTGGTGAAGGTTGCGGGAATCGAGAATGCGAGTCGCACGGGACCGGTCAATGTGGCGACACTTGGGGGAGGCCTATGTCCTGCAGTGGACGTCTTTCGGCTGAAATGATGAATGATGATGATTTTATTTTATCATATCATTCTTATCATAATTATAAAAGCGAAAGTTTGCGAGAATGGATGGATGGATGTTGGTTACTCTTTCACGCAAAAACTACTGAATGGAGTTGGATAAAACTTTACAGTGTTCTAGTTTATACACCAGAGTAACACAGGCATAAATAGGCTATAATTTATAAAGATATTAAGTGAAAAAATGAATTTACGCAGGCGAATCCGCGGACGGAAGCTAGTTTTCATTATTGTTTTCCAGTTACACGTGCCGAGTACCTGAATCTAATAAACTTCAACATCTATATATTTAGGGCTTTCTCTTATCGTGTCACGCAGTAATTCAACATACTTATGGTTTAGGTAAACCCTTTTTTATGTATGGGAAATAAAGTTAGGCATTTAAACAGAAATAGATTGAATGAAGGTTGCTGATATGATCTGTATCTGTAAAGTCAAATTTAATCAGACATGAAAACAGCGAAGAGCTTTAAAGTCAGCCAACAATGCAAACATAGCATGACGTGGACGGCTGCCCGCTTGCCTCGTAAATAACGGCGCAATGTCACAACTTGGAGAATTAATTAAATATCTGGTATGCTGTCTAATGCATTAGGTATATGGGCTAGGTTAGGAATAACGTTAGGTATTTTAAATGACACGTAGTATCACTGTACGTACCTACGTTCCTACTGGCAAAACATTGACATTCTCATACAGACCCACCTAAAACATGTCCAAATCGTTTTTTATTATTATTTTATTACAAAATGGGTCTGCTCTTGACCTCGATCACGCCTGATGGAAAGCGATGAATGAGATCTATGATGGAACAAGCGTGCCCAGAAGATGCCTATTCACTCTTGCTTTGAAGGCAGGCGGGTTAAATGTGGGTGGGAACACAAACGCAGGCAGAGAGTTCCCGACTTTGGCTGTACGCATAATAAAAGTAGAGGAGAAGCGCTTAGTACGACACGTCGGGATATCAACCAAGTGCGGATGGTACGCCGCAGTACGTCTGCTACTCCGGTGGTGAAAGGGTGAGTTTGGGATCAGGTCCTCCTGTGCTTCAACACTCTCCGAAGTACGGTCTGTAGAAGACCGACAGGCAGGCAACATTACGCCGATGAGCTAGGCTGTGAAGCGATGCTATATCAACGTCTCGTCGCCTATAAGACTTTTGGCTCTGCGTTCCACCGAGTCAAGTGCAGCAAGCTGGTATTTTGCTAAGCCATCCCACAAGTGACTGCAATACACCATACAGGAACGGACTTGTGCTTTGTACCAACCTTAGCTGTCCAGATGTGAGGTACCGCCTCAGCATATTCAAGATGCCCAGCTTCTTAGCTGCAGTCTGAGCTTTTGACTCGATGGATGCGCCAAAGTTGAGATCCGATGTCAACTCCATGCCCAAAAGCTGTAAGCGGTCAGTAACTGCTACAGATGCATCCCGGAAAGTGGGAGACAACTGGAACTGGCTCCTTTTTGCAGTGAAGAGACACGCCTGTGTTTTCAGAGCATTGAATTTGACCAGATTGACGTCACCCCACTTTAATTTCTCTCTCTGATCTCTTATCTTTTGAATATTTTACCTCATCAAGTTTAACACAACAACAACAACAACAACAGCCCATAGCGTCCACTGCTGGACATAAGCCTCTCCCATGATGGGAGGAATTTGCCGTAATCTCCACGCTTGGCAGGCCGATTGGAGATCGCAGTGATGAAAGACCAACAGAAAACGCTGCTGCCCATTATCTGGTCTACGGAGGCGCAAGGTGTTCTGCCTCGGACATTAGTCGCCTTATACGACACCCATCAGTGTAATGGGTTGGTTCTATTCTAATCTGCCGGATACCACACGGCTAACTCTGCCGGACACCACACGGCTAGTTACAAGTAAGCGGCAAGGCACGGCACGGCACGGCAAGTTTAACACGTTTTTCTTGAGTTCTAACAAACTGCGATCATTCTGATGGTTTCAGGTAGTTTTTGCGACATTTTTTAAATCTCATACCTACAGCAGTATCTACTAACCTAATTCTTATAATTCCGAGTGTGTTATGTAATTAGAAGTGCAGTTATATAGTATATAGTCTAGTTACTACTAAAACTTTTGTATTAACTAGTCGATAATACGGAACCCACTTCCTAGTTGTTTTTTGCCACTGACTCCCAAACCGCGCTCCATTCAACTACGTAGTCGAACATGACATATTCCGTAACCATTAAAAATGAATGCAGAAAGAATCGTAACTAATGCCAACTATTTGCGTTTACCTTCCGTCGTAAATCAACTCAACCCTGGCTGGGTTACTCCGCCAACCAGTCAACCTATGGTAAAGTTGGTTAATTTTATGGAACTCTGATTCATGGGTGGGCAGACACGCAAGGAGCACGTGATACTGTGTTTGTTGTGGTACCCGTGGCGGTTAAGTTTGAGTATCGATGGTGGTCCTAATGAAAATTTACGTTTATGTGAAGACTTGTGTATGGGGAAATGGGGCGTCCTGGTATTGTATTTCCAGGGCGTGTAAATATTCGTTTAGGAGATTATAATCTTTGAAGAGACGTTGTGTAAATAAAGCAAGATTATTTTATTTCTTTAGCTTTGAAGTAAGAACAGAGAAAATTCTGTTTGCCCGTGCTTTTAGAATTATGCTAGCATCGAGTATAGCTGTTCAAGGTGTGTGACGGTTCAGATAGCATACTGAAGTACAGCTACTGTCCAACTCCAACTCGATGGCTGCAGAGCGTAGATTACCGGCACTTAAAAGAAGCTTGCTGGAGTAGACTGAGTGAGTGGCTAGGCTTTAGCACTGCATCATCATCATCCTTCTCCCATCTAGGTATGTCGGGGCGGCTTCCAGTCTAACCGGCCTGCGACTGCCAGTCAGTCAGTAGTAGTAGTTAACGCATTTGATAACGCAGTTTTGACTCCAGTTTGATCAATTGAAACTGATTAAGAAACTCAATAAATGTGTCCATAAATAAATTAAAGTCCACGTGGTATTTAGTTTCACCGTTTGACCTCATTCTTCTACGGAACGAAGTTTCATCAGAGTAATGGCTGAGAAATAAACCTAACTACGAAAGATATCGTTTATCGAGAGAAATAGATTAATTTTAACTGTAACTTGAGTCGCGGTTACGTAAAAAGAAATCTTGGGTTCGGTTCGGGGATTTAGGTTGATATGTGATTTAGTCAATGAGTACTTAGTATTTTCGGAATTAATGAAGAGATATTTTCTTTTAGGTACACCTGCAGAAGACAACCCAACAAATAATTATTTATTTAGAATTTGAGAAGAACCTAGTGGTACCGGCCCCGACAGACGTGCCAAATATTGGTTTTGTAATATATTTAATAAAGAAAGTAGTAATGTCCTAGAACCAACTATGCGAAGATATCTGGCATCCACCAATTGACACTGGGCCTGCGTGTGTATTGGAGTGCTGTACCTAGGCGCAGGCACTCATCATCTGCCTAGCTTTTTCCCAAGTTTTTAATTGGGGTCGGCTTCCAGTCTAACCAGATTCAGCTGAATACCAGTATTTTACATGGAGCGACTGCCTATCTGACCTCCACAACCCAGTTAGTACTGGGTAATACAATACCCCTTGGTAAGACTTGTCAGACTTTTTAGGTCACTAGCCGTAGGCACCTACTATCGACTTTTATTGTGTATTTTTTATAAACCAAGCTTTAGCAAAATACTCACCATTTTATATATTTAAATTTAATGTTAATGAAGAGCGGAATGAACTCAGATATACACCAACAAGATTAACGGCTTTCCCAACAGAAAAAGTGTCCAAATAAAGTGGGAAACGGTTACAGGAGGTCTACTGCTGGCCATAGGATACGAGGAGATAACAAGGACTCAAGGCCTAGACAAAAATGACATTCCATTAGTATTAATGCTGATGAAGAAATAGTTAAATATATAGGACTGACACAAGTCTGTGTGTGAAATGCTTATGTCAATTCTGTTGAAAAACGTAGCAATACGAAGGCTTTGGAAACAATTGACACTTGTTTAGGGCTTCGAAGGCCCGGACTTCACCATATAGGAGACGAGTGGAGTGGCGACAGGTGCTAGATTTTCCAATCACAGGGGAGACGAGAAACGCAGTGTATACTGAAATGTGATTGGCTGGTTTCCGCCCGTTTCTTATTTGGTGGAGCTCGGGCCTAAAGCGAAAGCAAATCTGAGCTGGAAAAAGCGGCGTTTGAGTGCGTATTATTGTTACTGATAGTGCCAATATTCGCCCAGATTTAAGCATTATGAAATCAATTACGAATTTCAGTCTCAGTGATCAGAAGATCGAAGAACCCAAAAAGTTGTCTTCCAGATCCTCAGGACGAATTTTACGCCGCTTTCATGAGCTGTCAGTGCAGTCAACATTCCATATGAATGAGGATACAATAGCTCAATAATTCGCCTTAGTTCATCAAGAACTTCAGTTTCCTGTATCCATTCTCTACGTGCACCAATGACATCAAAACAGTGTTAATAAAGAATGAAGCTATGTCCAAACTTTTAGCCACATGTTTGGGTCGACAGTAGCCCCCTAGCCCTCTATTCCCAGGGGCTCGTTTGTGGAGCTTTGCGTAAAGCGGGGGCTCATCACAAAGCTAATGCGAGCTTTAATTATGTACGGCGGAGGCCAGCAGTAGGGACCCTCAGCCACATTAATATGCTAATAATCTATTTCCATACGCAGCTTGGGTTCCGTATTGTGAGGCTGGTCTTATAATAGTCTTTTGGCTAACAAGATTGTTAAACCAATAAGATAAAATGCTTCATATTTTGCAGAAAATAACTGAACGGACACGTAACGAAAGACAAAGTGACAAATTGTTGAAAGATTTCTACGGGACGATGTCAAATACGAAGGAAAGTTAATGTCATAATAATGGTGTCGATTCTGTTATGCACAAACTAAACTTAATTTAGGCTATTGCTATCTTTTTCTCTCTAATAAAACGAGAAAGAGACGGACGTAATTTAGAGCTGTCAAATTTAGGTGGAACTAATATTTCTATACAAATGAAGGGTGCACGTAAAAACATGTCGACTAAAAACACGGTGAAGCGCAAGGCATAAACTAGTTTGACCTCTCTAACTTAGTTCATAGCTACAGCCATCCTTTTCTTGCATTGTCTTTTAGTAAAAGTTAGCAAATAGTCTAAATTAAGATTAGTTTGTGCACAACAGAATCGACACCATTATCTTTGTAGACTAGGGATACGTTGTGTTGAGGACCTAGTCCCACGGTCACGTTCTATAGCGATGACGATGAAAGAAAAATCAAGAATGCCTTGCATTGACATAATGCTGCTGAACCGCAATATTTTGTCTTCTTAGCGTTTCGATGGTAAAAGTTCAAAAATGTGCTTGGCCCAAAACTCAGCCACGTGATCTCCGTTCATTGCAGCGAATAGATCATCACCAGACCGGGCATGCGGGAGATATACGAAACGCTTTTAAAGCGATTGCCTTTAGTCTAAGTCCTTTTGTCGAAGTGGACAGTTGAGTTGGAACAGAACTCAATGGTAATAAGTTTATTGATTTCAACTTGCACAAATTTTATTCAAAAACATGGTATTATTGCCAATGGTACAAGTAAGATGTAACTTGCGATTGTTATCGTCTGCCAAAATCGTGTGCAGATAGCATGATATACTACAAGTACAACGTAGTCGTGTGTACACACGCAACGGTATTCATTTAATATTATCAAAGCTATTCAAAAAGCATAATTTTATCATGGCGGCGTTAATCTTTCCGGAGCAGGGCATTTATTAATATTAAAGTACTTCCTTCGTGGTTTTCCGCGAATACAGGACGTTGTTGAGTTGTTTATTTCACGGTAAAATTGTGTTTTAAATTTTTTTTCGGTCACGTATTTTCGGTCAATTTAGATTTGTAAATTCTGAAAGCTGGCTTAGAAGCTCCCGGCGCGCGGACATTTGTGGATCTTTGACAGTCGTTACACTTCTTGTTTGACAACCAGTCTTTTTAATGGGTATCGTATTACCTGCATGGCAACTGAGTTGTGGAGGTCATGTAAAATAGTAACTGGTATCCAGCTGTATCCAGTTAGACTGGCCACCGACCGCAACATCGTTGGGAGAAAAACTAGGCAGATAATAATGATGATGATTTGGACATGGCAATTTAGTTCTAGGCCTAGGGAGGCCTATGTCCAGCAGTGGACGTCTTTCGGCTGAAATGATGATGATGAATTTAGTTCTAGATGGACCGACCACGTAAAAAGGTGACTGGGTTAAACTGAATGCTAAAAGTGAAGGACAGAATTTTGTGGCCCAACTTGGGAGTGGCCTATGTTCAGCTGTGGACCGCGATAAGGTTGAGTTTATTGATAAATTGACACGAATGTAATGTTATGTGCTATGCAGATATAATTCAGCATTGCTACTTTGCCAATGACCTTAGCATGTTTGATTTTAATTTCAAGATCCAATCTTGACATTTTAGGATAGCATGCAATTCGGAATATATTATTCGGGTATTAGGCTATATATATATATATAAATTTAGCTAATTGTTAGAAAACAATCATTCTATTTCGAAAGACTTATTTAAGAAGCGGTACAATATGTAGACACAATCGCAGAAAACAGCCCCAACATTACAAAACTAGCTAAAATCGTGTACGTCCAGTAATGAATGAGAATATAATGTCAGCTTGAGTGGTATCTTGATTAACGAAGGGTGCAGGTCAGCTGGAATGCAATTACAGAGAAACGCAGAGCAAGTACTGGACACATTTGAGATTCTAAACATAGCTTGGAGCTTCGGTAACTATATACTAAGTTATTACTTGGCAAGTTAACTTGCAAAATAAGTCACATTTCTAAAGATACCTTCTGTAACTACTACTAAGTTATTATTTTTGCGTTGCTGTTCAGCTTTGGTTAAGTTGCAAAATATATGTGCATATCTCTTGCACCCCAAATGCGTAACTCATTTTCTCAATCCGAAGGCAATTGGTAATGGGTGCTAATTAAACAGACTTCTTTTTAATAGCAGAATTTGCCCCTAAAAATCTATATTGCCTTCTAAACACAGCCTTCTAACCACAATAGGGTATAAGCATGATTTTTTATCACTCTAAACAAAGCGTATTAACATCAGAAATAGCAAAGTGAAATTATTTTTAAATATCTTTAAAAAATACTAAGTTATAAGCATTTGAAACTGCTGATTAGACAGAGAGATCCGATACAGCGAATGACGTCATTCGCTGCATTAACGTACAAAATCCATACTAAATTCCGTTTATCTAAAAAGAGATAGAAACAAAAGTTTAAATGGTTATAACCTTTGTGTTGTTTGGCCGATTTATGTCTTATTTTCGCTTTTTGTCATTATTTTTATAGTACTTTAACATTCCTTATCGAAATAAAAAAAGAAAATTTATGCATATTCCCTATTAACGAGCGTCTGAATTTTACTATCTTAGCCACTAGTTATCTTATATGTAAGCCACTCTAAATACAACTCAGCATGATGGTTATTTCTTAGCACCTAAATTTGTAAGATGCATTCAAACAGTAAACTTCTAAAATACTAATATATAACATCAAAAAAGATATCGACAAGCATAAAGCTTCTAATTTTTTATTTCACATTAATTGATCGTCAAAATTTAGCTAAAATTAACATCAAATAGTAATTTCTGGCCACTAATAGTACGTAGAAACTATTGAGGGGAATAATACAAAACATTAAAAATACGAATCCGTTTTTTTTTTTTTTTTTTTTTTATCAACATGTTATGAATTACGCGGCAGGCAAATCTTTCATTATTTTTGCGATAGGAAGCACCGTTTTCGAAATATAAGCAAATTTAGAACCTGCTACGACTCCATGACGCTCACATCGCACACACGCTCGCATTTTACTTTACACACCCACTTTCTGTCACAAATGTCGTTGTCGCTACGACTTAAAGTTTTTCACGTAAGTCTAGTTTCACGATAAAAGAATATGATATATTATTTTACATGCTAAGTTATAATAAATGATGTTGTCTATGGAAGCTTGCATTATATTTTCTTGAAGATCTTGTGTTTAAGTTGTAAAACGTAAAATGGTGATGAGATATAAATTCCGTGGCTGAATTAGTAAATTAGGTGGCGATGTATAAATAAGAAGGGCAAGTTAAGATAATAAAATTGTTGATCTATATTTGACGCTTTCTATATTTAGTTGGCGTTGTAAAAAATACGAATTAGTTTATTAAAGGCTATCTCATTTTCCCGTTGCTTTTAGTTATAAAATGAGAGGTTTGATCGCGTGGCCAACAAAAAAAATTGTGGCTTGACTTATGATTTCTCACTGGTAATTGCTTCGTACGTTTGAAAAATTTGGCCAAAGAACATAAAAAACGCGTATTGTTGAATTGCCACAATTGGAAGTGTGAGTTTGTTACCCAGCTGGAGGTTGGGGTTGGGACCTTTCATCCTGTTACTGTTTTTCAACAATTTAAGTGGTTTTGATGCCTCAAAACCACTGACTCTTGTTCTACTTCTACTGAGAATAAGCTTCCTCCTTCCTCATCTTTCATAGCTGAAAAAACCCCACTTCTTGCATCTGGCTGATTCTAAGCAGTTCAGTGCTTTTCTACCAAGTTTTTCCCCAATTTGTTCAGGTTTATACAACATGTTTGATGTAGAAGTCATTAGAATAGAAAGCGGTGAAGGTTCTATGTTTTTTGACAGTTCTTATGCTGTGCGTACTATATGTTTTTAATGCTTTATCTATTGAGTGGAAGCATCTCTTGAGGGTAAGGACTGTTTACATCTTGATAACTTAGTGCTATGGAAATGGTTCTATCATAGGAATCTACATTATGTAGATAAAGCTGTCAAACATATTAATGTGTATGTAAATACAGTGCATCTTTCCAATTTGAAGTGTCTCAAGCCAAGTGCAATTTGGTGCAAAACATCCCAATGTCTCCAGCACAAAATACAACAAATATTGGACACAATTCAATGTTCAACGCTGCCTTCATAGCAGAGTTTTATTAAAGTAACTAGCGAGCGATGGACATGGTATTGTGACCAATATTGGCCAAACACGGCCAAGGGTACTGACGGGCTAGCCTCATGGCGGGAGCGGACTTTAAACTTCTTTACACGAACAAATTCATTTTAGTTATTTTGTAAACTGCACTGAGGTTGAAATTTGTTGCATTTAGCTTATTGAGTTTAGTTTAAAATATTTTGTTTATTCAAATTTCAATCACTGACAATTTTAAAGTAAAAGAAAGTCTAGTCACTAGTTCTGCACGATTTATAAAGCTGTCTTCTTCGCGGTCACGTTACCGCCGACGGTATGAATGGTGGGCCACGGTAAGGCTGGTGACTGTGGCGAACCTCGTCGCGTGGTGTCCCGGGCTCCACTGCGCCCAGCGCCCCACCGGCAGGCCTCCCCAATTATAAGTTGGGCGGGTTGGGCCAACACGCGATCCAGCCTTCGCAGGTATCTGCCACATTTACATAAGTAATTTAAACTCGCTTTGGGGGTAATTTGAAAATAATTTGGTTGTATAAAGTTTTATGGAGGAATTATTAATGTACGTTTGCTTCTTACGGTTCGGTAAGGAAGTTATGGCTTGTATCAGTTGTTTATCGGTGTATTTATGTAAGATTCATGTGAATGTTACAGTTATTGAATTCGATCGAGAATCTTCGTAAGAAACACGTGTAACCTTTATTCTCCCTCCCATAACCACTCCCATTCTTACTATGCCTTTAAAGTTTCGTGGTTTTAAATATATATAAAAATAATATCTGGGTTTGCCCAAATCTTAATGGAGATTTCCACCAGAAATTTTTCAGTAGCGGCCCGGAGTCTGGATTTCTGCCCGGTTGACGGCAATAGGCCCGATCAGTTAGATGTGACTGAAGCATAACTGGCGCAATGTGAGTGTGCTTTGAGTTACATTTCTTATAACCCTTCGGGTACTTTAAGCGTGGTGTTATGTTTTACTTAACTAAAAACGAATTTCTCTCCGTAATAATAGTGGTGATTATTCTCCATTATTCAAGAGTGCTTAAACCATTCTTTAATCCAGATGGAGGATGGACAAAAATCATCTTGATTCGTTTTCTTGCGAGAAAAAGTCGAGTATTTCGAGACAGGAACCGCTTCCGTCCGTGACATACTATTCGTGCTCCCGTAGATGCTGTGGCCCCGACATACAGCTTTATTCATTCTCCTTACAAGCACCATAGCACCATCAACAGTGGTCTACCACTGGGTGTTCAAGCAAGCCTCGTCCTACACCAAGCTCTCAGTATCCGGCTCGAAGGACCAGCTAGATTCTGATAATATTTTGTGACACAACATAACGCTTATTTTGCCGGAAGGGCTAGGTAGTGATGAACAATAGCATGGCCTCATTTTGCCAGGGGCTTTAACATAAAAGGAGAAATGTGTGTGTCTACCTAACCCTTCCGGAAAACAGGCGAGATGTTATTTTAGGATATAATAACAACTCGTTTTGGAAATAGAAATGAATAGGTGAATAACGCTGCCAAGCTATCCTGAATAGAAAACATGTGGTATAAAAGACATTGTTTCGAAAATCGAAGAATAATTATTTCTAGGTGTTGAAGCTGCAAATCGCATCAAGTTCTTATAAAACAGAAACAGGTCCATTTTGATTTAAGAAGTGTTGTTAAGTTTAGTCACACATATCTGCGATCTGCTTGTCAGGGCTGATGATTATTATAATAACAATTAACAACATTCTAAAACCCCCATTTATTGCACCATTGTCTTAACCAACGATCATTACGTACAATATCATCTCACTCAAACCGAAAACATTCTGAAAAATTGCTGAATAATCTGTTCACGAGCAATTAACTTCAAGCTTTGCCTGTAAGCGGCTCGGCAGGGCTGGGGCGACGACCCCCGCGTCCCACTGTCACGGACAGAGATTACGGGGACCCCCTGCCCCTTCCACCCCCAGGGCTGCGGTGTTGCCAACACATGGTAATTTGGCAACGGTTCAGTGCTAAATAACTATGACAAATAATAATATCTTTAACAGTCATTCAGTTAATTTTCAAAATGCTGAATTGTTTCGTTTTGTTAAATTTATTTTTTGAGATAGAGCTATTTTCGTTTGATGTTTTTATTAAAGTACAAATGTTTAAGTATCATTCATTGGTCTTATAAGTGAACAACTCTGTATTCCATTCATGTTGTATGAGACGAAAAAAATATGAGAAATGTGTTTCTAACGTGTAGGTCCCTTTGTTATCATATTAATTTACCAGAACCAGTTTTAAACTCACAGTCATAAAATACATGTAGGTCTAAAGTTTATACAAAAACTAAAAACAACAAACAACACGATCTAACAATAAGGTCAAATTAAGACCAATCACCTGCATGACCTGGGGATTTGAAAGATTCGTAAGGAAACTCTTTAAACCTACTAAGAGATCCTCTCCTGCTACTTAATATTCCATAGAGTCCAAAAATCTTCGTCACGTCACTCCCTGTCACTGTCACTGTCATATCCCGTGGCGCGGCGATATTTTACCAAGAGGCTGGCAACACCGGAACATTAATCACTCTGTTTAGGCGGCCGCTGGTAATGAACTATTGTTACAATCAATAACCCTGCATGCTGAGTGCTGGGATTAGAATTAGGGAGCTCCTCGATTTATGTAACCGCGCTTTAGTGTTAATTTGTTGTTCACGATGAAAAGTGGAATGGGTTTTAATTGATTTGGGAAAGGAAGCGGGGGTTACTATATCTTAGTATGTTTTTTCTGCCTAACTCTGTGGTTTCTTTAATTCTGGTTGTGGAGATTATACTTGGCCCTTAGATGGGACTTATAACATAACTGGCGAAATGTGCGACTGTGGGTGTAGAAATAAGTACACCTCTGCTTAATCCTTCGAGGTTCCAAGCGAAATATTATATTATGCAGAAATGGTTGTACTAATTGTAAACTCAACAAAGTGTTGAACACTCAATAATATGTATATAATTCCAGTCTCTTACTGTAACTGCTTCGTCAGTCGTCTCTTCTTCGTCTTTATCTCTTCATCGGTCTTGGGTACGATTCCCAGGTTGGGCAATGCTTGATAGGTTAAGGAAACCAATCAGGCTTTCCTTTTTTTTCCTCAGTAGCAGCTTGGCGTCAGGATTGGACCCGGTTGATGGCGATAGACTCTACGTCTCTACCCCTTTGATGTGGGACTTCACAGGCGTAATGTGGGTGTAGCTGCGGGCACTATGGGTTGGTGATCGTGTTTCCATAGTTCGAGCATCGTAATACGTATGAATGTAATCTGTGTCGTCAAGCAGACAGACAATCACACTTGGCTGGATTTCCAAGCCACAGGGTTTTGTCTACAACAGTGCTATATTAGGTTTTGAAATCTTCGAACGAATGATATTAAATTCTTTTCCTTAAATTATAATTAAATAATGATATTTTGATCGAATTAAGTTCTCAATAAAGATTTTAAATCCTTTGATTCACCCCACCGACTCGAAAAAGATTGTTTATTTCTTGATGATGCCATTTGAATAGTGATGTCTCGCACACCGAAAATCGTAAATATTGTTCCAGATGGAACATTTTAAGTACAGAGGGCACTTCAAAATAAAAGAAAAACGCATGTTCCACAGTTTATATTGAGTTGTGATGGGAAGAAACACAAATCTTAGTTATTCTTATTCTTACGTAGATATCAAGTTTCCTTATTACTTCATTTGGTAGATAGGTTACACTGTGACTCAACTGAGTTCCACTAGTAACAGAACTTACAATAAACAGAATAATTTTATTGAATTATAAACATGTCAATATAATTTTAAATTTCTCAGTAGCAGCCAAGGAGTCTGAATTTGTGTTTAGGTCACCTCTGCCTTACCCTCTGGGATTTAAGGGCGTGATGTTAAACATGACAAATATTTCCATAAAATAAAAGAAATAGATAAAAAATAAAACATTTTTCAATTTCATTAGAAAACTTATCAATTAAAATTGTCCAATTGATAATTTATTTTTTAACACTTAAGTTTTCATTAAAATACTAAATTCAACAGTCAAGGAACTTAAGGCCGCACCCAGAGACATCAGTTAACGATAATGTAAATGAGTATTCGCATTAGTGAGTTAAGTGCTCAAAGATCATCTAGCGTGGCGCTTGCACTAAATTCCTCTCATGCGAATAGTATAAATGACACTGGAAAAGTGCTGAAGATTCTCGTAAAGTGGTCTGTTCTTGTTTTTCTATAGACATTAGCTTAAGTACATAAGCATATTACTTAACAACATAACTCTAGGGCCCTGAGCAGACGATTTACTAATGGTGTTAATATATTACGTCTGGCGAAGCCGAAAGGCACTTGTTCTCCCCGTCATTTCAATCATTTTTTGTTCTACACCATATTGACCATTATGGGGGTTCCTACTTTTTTTTTAAATAAGTACAAGTTTTTATGTTATAATTTTGCTTTATATACCTCCTTGACTGAGTACGTACTACTCAATGCATCCTCAGCACAATGTTTTTAATGCGTTACATTGAGTCCTACCATAAAACGTGGTATTTCACGCCATAAAAAAGTCAATTATTTTTGCGTAGAGTTACTTATTAAGTATTAATGTACAGAATGCTTGGTTGACGGCTTCGTGAAAGCACAGAATAGATAACAGTACTAGCGGTGAAGGGTCCGATTACACAGTAAGTATGGTCTGTCGGACAGAAATGTCTTCTGAAATTAATCCTACCCATTGGTTGCCGCGTTGTTTTTTCATCCATTGTTGCAATTTGTTTTAGTAGTCATTCGTCTGCTCAGTGCCCAATAACACCGTATCTTCTAATCTTGCACCATATACTTAACTTAGATCAATCACTAACCACACAAGTTCAGTCTAAGAGATCCGAAAACGAGTATTCAATAATTTACATATTTTATCATAGTTTTATTGACTTAAATTCTCAACCAGTTCTCGTAGAATTTGCATTTTCGTACAATTATAGTTTTACAAACATTAATTTGCAAAGTCATAAGCATTAGAAGTTTATGATAGTACCTATAATTGTTTAAAGTATAAACACAACATACATCAGAATGACATAATCTGAACATCAATATTGCTTTTTATGATTTTGCTGTAGCTTTGCACAGGGTTTTTCGGCGCGCGGCCAAAATCAGATCTAACTCCGCCATCTTCTTTTTCATTACGTCAACGTCTTTTGAACGTGAAAAGATTCTTGTATGGTAGGTACTATACGTTAACGTTTCAATGTTTTCTATTTAATATGGAAATGAATTTCACAGTACCTACCTATATCGTAAAAATATTTATAAATCATTTGACAAATTTTAAACAATAAATAAATAATGACGACTTCCGTAATTACTATAACTATTAATATTATTACTTCTTAGATCTTTAAGTACATTATATACCTAATATGAAATATCAACGACCCCTGTATTATATGTGACTACTTATCTATTTAATTAAGAATTCATCATTTTTAAAACAAGAAATGAAATAAAGGTCGTGAACTAAAATATGTCAAAATGATGACAAAATAAAATATATATACAAAATAATAAAATATAAATAAACAAAAAAATAAAACAAACACCTTTTATCTAGATTAAATAAAATAGATTACAACACCTATTTTTTTTTTTCTAAAAGGTATTTAAACTGAAAAAAATTGTTATCCCGAATAGTTAAACTATAATAAAATATAAATAAACAAAAAAATAAAACAAACACCTTTTATCTAGATTAAATAAAATAGATTACAACACCTATATTTTTTTTTTTCTAAAAGGTATTTAAACTGAAAAAAATTGTTATCCCGAATAGTTAAACTCTACTTCTCTAATATTGCCCATGTATTAAGAAATCATTCGCATTTTAATTATAAAGTTAAGCTCTTTTTTTTTTTTTTTTTTCGTATGGGAAATCATCAAATGACTTCTCCCGCTCTGGGCGGAGCAGGAGGGAGTGTCAGACTTTTACTGACTAAAACCCATCCATGTTCCTTCATCGCCCTTTGTGTTCCGGGGCCACGGTATCTCTTTCGAATAGTCCCGCAACCCCGGCAGGCATCGGTCCTTTCGGACCCCTTCCTTTTTGCTGACTCTCTTTGAGGCGCGCGTGGAACACGAACGCGCCGTCGACACGGCCTGTCGTCATGAGACGGACGGACGGCGAGCTAGCCCATAGCCCACCGTCCACAGGCCCGCGCCTACTGTGGCCGGGGGCCACGTGGTGGCCCCCGACGCCCGGGGCGTCTCCCGCGGCGGCCGGGACGCTGTGAGGTTCTCTCCCTCTCACGTTCCGCCACCTCCTTCTCTAGCATTACTGCTTCGCAGAAGGAGGTGACGGCGTCCCATTCCGTCTCGCTCCGGACCATGGCTTGCACCAGGGCCGGACGCGAGAGGTCGCCGCCGCCAATCGCCGCTTCGAGGACACGGCGGTGCTCCGCCCACGCGGGGCACACCTCCACCGTATGCTCCACCGTGTCCTCCGGTCGATCCTCGCAGTGGAAACACCCGGGCGTTTCCTCCCGCCCGATTCGGTGCAGGAACCTCCCGAAAACACCGTGTCCGGTGAGGACCTGCGTCAAGCGGAAGGTGAGGACGCCGTGGCGTCTCTCAAGCCACTCCTCAAAGAGGGGACTTACCGCCACTATTGTGGCGTACCTTTATCCCTTATTTCAGTATCGTTGGTTAATGATTTTTTTATTAACTTTAATAAACGTCTGCGAGTGCTGCGACAATTTGCAATCCAACTTATTCGTTACCGAGGGCATAAGAATAATAAATAACATTACAGTATTATATCCTTTGGTGTCATAAGCCTTTGGTGTGTCGAGTATTCGAGAGTGAAGCCGGGCGGAAAGTCAGCGATATCTCCAGTCCTGAAACATTCATTACAAACATTATCAGTTGCTAGCTATGCTCAAAGTTAATGACTCGCAATCACGACAGTTCAATAAAACGATTTCCATTGATTTATTTCTCAGCGTGCAGACTGTAATGGGATAATATTGTGTGTGATATAGAGATAGAGAGGAGGCCTGTGTCCCAGCAGTGGGAACATTAATAGGCTGATGATGATGATCCGTTTCCGTAGCCGCGTCTGCATTAAAAAGTACCTAAATAATTATGCTGGTTCAGGTTTCTCAGAATTGGATATTGGTAAAATTTTCTTATATCAACATTAAAGCTTTCAGTAAGTAGGTAGAGCCTGGGAATTCGTAATAAATCACACCCAAACTTGCGGCATTATTTTCCTGGTTTATTTTCCTACTGATAAATAAACTCATGAAAACAAAACAAACAATAGTAAATTAAAACAATTGATAATGAATGCCACAGCGTATTAATTATTGACAATAGTGTAATTTGGCGTCCATAACCAAACGTGTGGCGACCTTATTGTGGTTCCCAATTGTTCCAACAGAGGGCGGCACAATCAGACCATTCGTGTTTATATCGTTAAATATTGTTTGACTATGAGCGCGGAAGGAAGGGAGATGTGATGGGATAAAGTAACCGAAAAGACTCATACTGTCATTCTGAATAGTGTATTGTAACTGCAAAGAGGCTTCTAGTGCTGTTTGAGAATATGGAATTATCTCCGTTTATTCTAACACTGTACGACACCTTAGTGAATGACATAACATCAACACTGTTATCCTTAAGGGTTAGGCAGAGTTGCACCCTTAAATAATATCACACCCACATTTCGACAGTTATGTTTAAGTCCCATGTAAAAGAGAGCGAGCCTATTGCCATCAACCGAGCACAAATCCAGACTCCGTGGCTGCTTATATACTGAGAAATACCTGATAGAAAAATCTAATAACACATGATAGCCCGGCCCGGGACTCGAACACAGGACTTCATGGTTAACAGTCGCGCTTACGACCACTCGACCAACGACCCAATATTTGATTGCTGAATATTATTCAAGACAAGGCTTAATTGACATTACTAAAGACCTGAAAACGTAAGTATTATGAACTACCAAAGGAGGAGTCCATAATACTTATGTATGCTTGTTATGATTTCAGTGGTAACTGATAGCACACACAGCAGTATGGAGCTGTTTCTATTACGGCCAGTGGTTCCAAATCTTTCTTGGACCAGGGACCAGTTTGGTGTCTTCATTGTTAGCAGGGGCCATAAGACAACGACAGGATTATATTTAGGGGTGAATCTTTAACTCACACAATCATTAATCACACTCAGAAAATCAAGATGGTGAAGGATACAAAAGCAATCGAAGTGACCTCGAAAAATTTAGTAATCATTCATACGGATATATGAATAAGTTAGTAGGTTCTCTAAAAATTTGAGCACCTCGCTTCTTTTAGGTTCAATTAGGTTGGGTTGAGCTTCCATCTTCTGTGCAAGTAAAACAGTACGAAAAAAGTTTAAACTTTTCGCGGACCATAATCGAGGCTCCTGCGGACCACCGGTGGTCCGCGTACCATAGGTTGGGAATCACTCTTTTACGCGATTTCGAGATTATTATTACACCATGCTACCGATTACTCCCATAGTAAAGTTTATCTCACCTATAATCAGGTTTTCAGTCATCATAGGACTAAAATATTTGAAATGTAACCTTATATGTCCATTTTGGGCATATTAAAGCAACAAAACCAAGTTATTTGGCACCTCACTCGTTTCTCCGGTCCATGTTTGCGGACGGCCCGTCGGCGGACAGCGATGGCTAAATACGTGATAGTTTAGTGTATTTGTTGGTTAATATGATGTAATTATTCCGAATACTATTTGCGGTTGTTTGGGCCAATCGGATTGTGGTTGTTAGACTTCAAATGTATTGATAATTGAGGCTTGTGAATGATCTGTGTCCATATGTCACCAGAATTTAATAGTAAAGTAATTTCATCAGCTGCCTAGCTTTTCCTAACTATGTTGTAGTCGGTTTCCAGTCAAACCACATGCAGCTGAATACCAGTATTTTAAATAGAGCGACTGCCTATCTGACCTCCACAATCCAGTTAGTACTGGTCCCCTATGTTGTTTCGAACGCCGCTGTTGCGACACACGCTGTTGCGAATTATTTTTCCACTGCCTCACAGGTTCGAAGGCTCATGGACTCGAATGAAGTAGTCGCGAAAGACGCTGTTTCGAAAAACATTTTCACTGCCTCATACGCTCGAATGCCTATCTACCTGCGGAAGATATACCAAATATCTTCAGACAATTTAAAGATACTCTCTTCCCAGAAGAAGCCGAAGAAGTTACTAATTATTTTGAAGAGTACTATGTTTTAGGACGACTGATAAGCCGCAACATAGATGACAAAATTCAAGTTTTACGCTTACAACCACTTTTCCACCGAGCCTATGGTCTATAGAAAGAAATAACAACTTGTTTCTTCCACGTACTCAAAACAGTGTAGAAGCCTGGCATTGCCGCTGGAATTCTTTGTTAGAAAATAAGAGACTTGGAATGGATGTATACGAAAACTTATTGAGGAGCAAAGTGTCACGGAACAAAAAATCGAGAAGATTTTGGGTAATTTACCTCAGACACCACCCAAACAAAAACAAAGAGTTGCAGAGAATTCTATTTAAGCAATTTTGAAAAAAATAAAGTACAATGGGCACGACTGAATTTATAAGAGCTTTAGCCTTAGGTACTCGTATATACTAACTAATACTAACACATGTGCAATTGATTAATTTCTGATAAGTACCACTAATTATTAATACCACTTAGGTACCTAGACAATTTTTTATAAAGATCAGTCTTAGATTTTGTGTTAAGTACTCATAGAAAAAAAAGTACAGTTGAGGTACTAATATTTTGGATTGTTACTTTGTTAATAATAATATTAAATGTTGATGTTGACACCGAATTCGTTGATTTTATTTAATTACTGCTTAAATATTTTTCTGTACACTTTATGACTAAATAAATCGAACAAGCATTCGAGCGTATGAGGCAGTGAAAATGTTTTTCGAAACAGCGTCTTTCGCGACTACTTCATTCGAGTCCATGAGCTTTCGAACCTGTGAGTCAGTGGAAAAATAATTCGCAACAGCGTGTGTCGCAACAGTGGCGTTCGAAACAACATAGGGGACCCGTTAGTACTGAGGTAATGAGATACCCTTTGGTAAGACTGGTTATCCGACTTCCGGGCCACATACTACCTGTAACGACTGTCAAAGATCTACAAATGACAGCAGGGCTAACGGTTTAATGTGATTTCAGATTGAGTAATGGGTGATCACCCATCCCCGGACCAACCTGGCCAAACGCGGCTACATTTAAAAATATAAAATATGGTTCATGAGTAACAAATCACAATCATAAACCAGCCAATAGCCATCCACAGTTTAGTAGAACATAATAGTATGTCAATTAAATAACATAAAATTTTAATCAATAATTATAATATTTTGTACAAAACAGAAGGAGTTTCAGAACAAGTGACAGAAAAGTAGAGAAGTAAAATATAACATCATGAAGGTCCTATGTATATAAAGTTTCAAGTAGGTAGCTACATCACTGAATGGCTATTGGCTTATTTATGATTGTCGTATGGAATATTTGTATTTATTTATCCTGTTATAGGATGTTTTTAATTACACCGAAAAAAAAATCATTTCCTCGTTTCGACAAAATAATATTAAGATATCTTTTGAGATCTTATCTTTAGAAACTTGAATTGCAGTTTTTATTTTTACCAAAAATAAACAGGTTTGTCTTTTTGTTTATTTTTAGCTATGTTAACATTAGACGAAGTTTTATATATTACCTACTTTACTATCCAATATTTTTTTACAAAGTGTAATTGAGAAACGTTCGATTTCGGGGATGATTCGTTTTTTCAAAACAATGATGTAGAGTGAATGAAAACATGATTGTATGTACCGGCTGATATTTTATATTTTTGTTGCAATTTCAGGCTTGGTTCCTTGAAAAAACTTATTCATAATTGATTGACGTACTATTGACATTGAATATTTAATATTTTTAATTGATTTGTATCTTCATTTCCAGTGTATGTATATGTTATTAATTGATTTATTTTATTATTTTTACTTTGTCTTTTTTTATTATTTGTGCTATGAATATTTTATTATTACTATTATGCTTTATGGATTGTATATCTGATATAAACGTTTTATTATTATTATTATTATAATGATGAGTTCAACTACACAATTACTCGTTTTCCGGGTTTAAGTTAAATATCAATTACCTACACCTTAGATTAGTTAACTCCTGTAACTTCCTATGATGGATTAGTTACTGTTAACTAATTATTACTTAACTATATCTTGCACAAGGACATTCTTGATCTATTCAAACAAATGGTGCATGGCCTGAGCTCTGAGTCATTCATATGCGCGCCAGCTACTGGTCCAAGGTAAGCAGAGATTATGCAATAGGTCTCGACTCTATGCGGCCGGCTCGTGTGTGATTAAATCGTAATGTTACCGTTTTTTGCTTCGGTTTTTAAACGAGGATACGGGTTTGTCTTCAGTTTTGTTAGATCGACGGTTATTATTTGTGAGACGGAATCTTCCTTGCGTTGAATATAAAGTAAATATACGGTGGAAGGTCCATCAACGCACAAACGGATACCGAGTGTTCAGTACATTTGTCCCTGTCCTGGTGTGACTTGAAAAATGATAAAAACAAAATTGGTTCAGTATCAAATATTGGGCCTTTTAAAGGAAGCAGAATCCATCAAAATGAGTTACATTTCACTAAAAAGTGCATTTCTGTGCAAAAACTTTCAGGTAGTCTTTTTTCTACATTCTTGCACACACTGGCCGAAGAGATACGACTTCAAGCAGTCAAAATAAACCCTTGTTTCAAGGAAATAATATCGAATGTCACGTTGATGGCGTTATGCACAACATTGTTAACTAATTGCTGTATTTGCTGGAAATCAGTTTACAAAATCGAGTATTTATATGTGAGTAATTATCGCATTGTTCGTGGCCTACTAAAAACTCATGAGCGTGTATATTACCGTGCATGTGCTGCAGTTGCAGGCAGGTTGGTGAAACAGTGTGGCGATGAAGTTCCTAATTAGATGCATCGGAAGAATAATATCAACACATACATAATACTAGCGACTTGTCCCGGCTTCGCCCGCGTGCAATGTAGCTTATATACTTTCCTCTTGAATCACTCTATCTTTTGCTATAAACTGCATTGATTACAATCCGTTGCGTACAGACAGCGCAGGATCGACTTTGTTTTAAACTAATCTAAAAAAGATTGACAAACAAATTGCAAAATCCGCTTGAGAAGATGTACAATTGTACAAGTAATGTCATTATGTGAACTTTGCAGCAACAGAACTAACGAAATAGAATTTTAGATGAATGATTTCTAGATTTTTCTTTGCCGTTACGACTGATGTACTTCGTATTTGATGAATTATTGATTAAATGATCGCACGATATGTATTGCCCCACGAGTCAATAGACAGGAGAAAAGGCTAACACAATATTACATCAAAATATGAGCATAACAAAGCAAAACCTCTAGGAAGAGGTAAAAGAAAGAGTATGAACTCTTTCGATAGCATGGCAATGCCTCTGCTTACACTTCAGAGAAGTCCTTTCTAGAGTCGTCATGCTCACGGTATGGTCAAGTTGTCAAAACAGCAGTTCTCCGTACCGTGCCTGCGACACGTGAGTACGTGCAGTCTGTAGTGTAGTACGGCTTCGGTTGCCGCGCGATCGGTACCAGCTCCGCGCGCCGACGGTAATTAGCTTCTACGATGGGTTGCCAGCTACCACCACCAATTTACCACTACCACATAACATAAAATTATAATATCACCTGTAACCCACCAAGGGTTAGGTAGAGGTGTAGGATATCGACTTTCGTCAGTAATGATTATGTAGTAAGTGAGGGAGAAACAGAAATGATGTATTTGATGGGGAATTTGTGTAGCCCAATTATAAATCAGCCAATAACATTCCCACTGCTGGGGCACAGACCTCCTCGTGCTGTCTATGAGAAGGTTCAAACATGAGTATAATTATGTTTTCAAAAGCGAACATAACAATAGTCATTTTTAATCTGTTAAAAACAGGGAAAGAAAATTGTACTGAATTTCATTCATCCTCTAGGGGGAGAATGTGATTTAAATTTGGAATACTTACCGAAATTTATACTGAACTACATCTGTGTTTACACCATTGAGTTTGTATATAAAGCATTATACATCTTTTTGAAAAAGGAATACGTATTTATTATGCAGTTATGATTATTAAATAAAATTACGAAAACCGACGAGGCCGTATGAGCTTGATGCCTTTGCTTTTCCGACAAAAAAATATTAGTCTTGGAATTTGCCGCGTTTTTGTTTTCTTCAAATACATAAATTCAAATACATAAACGTTAAGTTTATTTTACTTTTAATTGTCATTATTTTTAATAAATGCTTATCTCATATTATTATTTTGTTATTTTTTTCGCAAATGGTACCAAAAGTAGAATATTCTCCTCGGTGATAAAGCTGTCTTAGTCTTGGGTGAACTTAAATCCCTCGCTACACTCAGGACTCGTCTTAAATCCCTCGCTTCGCTCGTGATTTAAGTTTTTAACACCCTCGCTACGCTCGGGAGTAAACCTCGAGTCCGTCGTTACGCTCGCGATTTTAATCGTCACCCACGACAGAAGACACTGCTTTATCCCCTTGGTTAATAATCTACTATTTAATGCTTTAAGATTTGAGATTATGAAAACAGGCAAAGCGTGGAAAAAAAATTTAAAACCTCAACATCAATCAAGTAATGAATAGCAATGATAACCCTTCTAAGTGAGACTTGACCATTTCTACTCAGATTTGAAGTACAAAGTAGAGCCAGCACTCTACCTTGCTCCTCGAGAAAAAAACATTATGAAAATGTTATCCAAGGTACCTCCTATGGCGTTAAAGGGTTTCCTATTTACTCAAACTCAAACTCAAACTCAAAGCATTTATTTCAATTAGACCATTACGGCACTTTTGAATGTCAAAAATACAAAAAAGAAAATCAAAGCTACAGTCCCAGTCACAAGGCATAATAACTTGAGAAAGTACTGTAGTTGCCCATTCCCTAGCGTAGATCTCTATGGAGAAGAACGGGCAAGAAACTCCATGGACACTCTTTTAAAATCAAAATATTGTTACAAAATCTTGGTTACATCTTTAATTTTGAGATTATACATATATGTGAGAACGATGTAGAAAGACGTGCACACTAAGAGCGTCCAGAGTAAAAGATTAGATCAACAGTTTACGAATAAAGTAATTAAAATGAACCTTGGCAGCTAAGAGATGACCAGTCCCAACTGACAGCGCCCGTTCACAAACATGACGCATGTACCGGCGCCATTCAACTCAACCATATTGAAGGGAACTAAATGACCCGACACACCCGCCACCATCAGCGAGACATTTAAGTGAGCATGACATTCTCTCAGCCACCAAGGCATATTCAAGTCAATGAAATATAAATAAATGTAAATGGTGGCTGAACAGTACAAAGTACTCACACATGTGCTATGCAATTATATAATACTAAGAACTGGAATCTATATACATTACACACATTTTAATTACATTACATTTTAATTCCCATTATTATTTTCCCATACTCGGGTATGGGAAAATTCAGTGTAGCTGGCAACACAGTCGTTACATAGCTAACACCGCGAACCTGTCGAATGTAGTTTCGCGTGTCTTCTATTCTCGTTTCAAGGCACAAAAAGTTTCAATTTCGTTTGTTTTTCTAACTGACTTAGTGCACGATTCGTACCTTGGCAAGTCGTTTGGGACCAAAAGAATTTGCATAAAATTTTTCACAGGAATAAGTAGAAACTTCCGTTTTTACCACACCAACAAATTGTACATCATTTTGATCTGATATTTTCATCAAATTGATGAAAATCTAATCGACTAACAGGTGCACGATTTAAGCAATCGCCGAGCAAAAATCAGATGTTATTGATACAATTTAATTTTGTATGACACAGCTGATATTTTTTTTTGTTTGTTCCTAGTACGTTACGTTCTGGAGAACGTTTGACCAATGTATCAATCACTACTACACACAAACAGTAATTTAAATATTATATATTCAGTAATCAGTAACCCACTGGCTACTAAATACGCGTACTTTGACAGTGACCATATGTGGTGGCTGACATAAGGATAATGTCAGTCTTTTCCCGTTTATTTCCGTTGTAACAAACATTAGTACCTCCTCTAATGTCGCAGTAGATATTTACGAGCTGTTAATGATGTATTAACGGGTCCATTAAATGTTTGTCGTTAATGGGTCAAACACAACTATGTTTACTTTGGTACTAATTAACTTTGTTTGATTGATAACTGTCATTTATTTCAAGATAAGTTGAAAGATGAATAGGTTTTAGATCAATGATTGTTTGTTATCTTTGATAGGTTTACTTACTAGCAGTCTAGTCTGGCAAGCGGACTTACCGTGACTGCAGGGTGTGGCTGGTGGAGGCTGGACCCAGCAGTGGGAAATGATGATAAAACAGGTGCAAAGATGGACTGTACGTAATCCCTCTTTCCCGATTTGTTGATATGCTATTGTACGGGTTACTGTAAGCCTAAACCATCAGTAGTTTTACCTACTTGTCACCTTCCAAGGTAGACGGCTAAAACTCGATTTGGATATCAATCGAGTTCCGATATTCCTCAGCCGATAGACGTCCACTGCTGGACATGGGCCTCCCCCAAAGGGGGGGTTTTGCCATAATAGCCACGCTTGGCAGCCGGGTTGGCGATCGCAGTATTACGGT
This sequence comes from Xestia sexstrigata, assembly GCA_941918905.2. Lineage (NCBI taxonomy): Eukaryota > Metazoa > Arthropoda > Insecta > Lepidoptera > Noctuidae > Xestia > Xestia sexstrigata. The sequence goes on from OW799204.2 coordinate 1,454,403, forward strand.
TGTTACAAAAGCACAGAGAACGCTGCTGCCCATTCTCTGGTAAGTCCCTTAGTCGCCTCTTACGACACCCACGGGAAGATATGGGATGGTGCTATTCTTTACGTCCGACACCATACAGACCGATTGATATAATTTATGCCGAAATAGTGTTTTCGTTAATGGAGTAGACCGACAAAAAGTAGTTTTACTTTTTATGATACTACTACTAAAATTGAATTGGCAAATGTTATGTAATACTCGAATATTACATAACATTTGCCAATTCAATTTTTTTACGAGATACTCAACCATTTTTTTTAGTGTCAACAAAAACTTGCATTAATTTAAATAAAACAAGATTAGACGATTCACAACACTCAAATTATTATAATAATGTTGTTAGTCACATGCAGATAATATTGCTTATTTAATAATAAGTTATATTATCGGCACTTCAAAATGAAGTAGGAACAAGATTTGTTTGATAGCGGCTACCTAGCATATCTGCTAACACTTCGTTATGATCCGGGAAGCATTTAATTATCAGGAATAAGTTGTGAAGTACTTGAAACACCTAGCATTTCTAAGTCTTATCGGTTTGGTTGCTATTGGTACCTACAGTGATTCATAAGTTCCAAAACAGCGACGATATTTAAGGCCCTTCTAACCCTAAAATTCAACTCTATTTGTGGTGGTTCAAACTTCGTTTGAAATACTGTTAGAATAAATTTCTAATAGCTGATTAGAAATTTATTCTAACACTATAATGTGGTTGTCACTGTGTAATGTTTGTGTTTTCTATATGGGTTTTTACTTTTAATTCGCTGCTGGAGTTAGGAGTAGGTAGTATAGGTATTTGATATTGTACCTCGTTATAAATTTATTTATTTTTCTTTTTATTCTAGAACCTCGCTTAAATAAATGAAATAGCCTGCCATTGACGGGAACCGGGTCGTGAGGGCAGTCTACGCCGAGCTTCTGAACAGAATACTTCTCCACTAAAAAGTCTACGCCGAGCTTCTGAACAGAATACTTCTCCACTAAAACGTCTACGCCGGGCCTCTGAACGAAATACATCTCTATTACAAAGTCTGCTGGTTTTCTAAAATCTCTGCTACGATGGTCTACGTCTAAGTAAAGTGCCAGAGTGACGTCCTCCTGGATCCTCCTCTTCGTTTCTCCTCTTCGGCACTCCTGACGTCCGCCGGTTTCTGCTACAGCCGGCTTGAGTTGACTGCAGGCTACAACAGGCCCCTTTGCGAGCTCTACGACGGGAAGGCCTGACTTGAGGCCTGTCACCGAAGAAACTCCTGGACTCTGCATAACCAAGGACCTTCACCCCGGTTTCCCTGTTTAGTGTTGTGTTTTAGTTTAGTATTCCCCATCCGGTAGGTAGGGCCTGATAGGTTCCTTAGGTTTAGTTATATTTTATTTTGTTTATTAAATTTCTGTTTACCTTTTCATTTTTTTTCTCTTGCTAAATTGGACCTTACATTTATCAGGCTCCCCCTGCTAAATGTAACGTTACAACTGCGGCTGAATAGTGCGAAATTAGTGGATTTTTGCGATTTACAAAAAATCTATTGATTGGACTAAAAATAAAACACATACCTATTTTATAGTTAGTTCAGTTAGTATGCAAAGTTTCATGATCTAATTTCAAGTACTTTTTGAATACCAGCGGTTTATTGTTCGATTTGGACGTAACTTTGGAATTTTTTCTATCGAGAAAAGTTTATAGAATGGTGTTTTCGTCACACATAGGACTTAGAATCAATCCTCAAAATTACCATATATTTATTTCAAAATTAATGCTGCAGTATTTTAGCAGTAACGGAGGATCATGCTAAGCCATTTGAGGGATATATAGCCCTTAATAAGAAAAAATAAAAAGTTGGGATTGATCGACGCTATTGGAGGTCCCAAACTACAAACAACGGCCTTCGAGATCCTCAGGATAGCAACAAATATTAAATGTAGTAAATTACTAGCTTATGCAATGATTCATTAATGACTCTCCCTGGAGTGTAAATGTGGTGCTATTACACAAACGGTGGGGCACTTATATCATCGTGTCCTGTTGTTTTTTCACTACAGGAACTGATGGACGCTACCAAAAGCGCCAAACTAGTAGCTCAGTTCTGGGCCGACTCAATTTAGTTTGCCATCGACACGCTAAGAAGAAGATGCAATCGGCTGCGCCCATGTGGAGTTCGGTAATTGTCCCACGAGATCGTAGGTACTACCGGGACAGAATTTGTATTCTATGTTGTAATTTCGGTAAGTAATAAACTACCAGTGTGCCAAATTTCATGCAAATCTGTGTAATTTTTACGTGAAAGAGAAAAAAAACAACAAAAACAACCGATTATACTCACAAATTTTCACCTTTGTAATGGTAGTAGTAAAATGTCTTACCTGAGATCATATAATATAATTCCTGCCAGGCTGCCGCCTGCCGAGGGCGAAGGGCCAGGCCCTGGCGCGGGCTGCAGCGGCGACGTCTCCGCGCAGCAGCGCCACCACGTCGTCCAGATAGCGCAGCGCCCGCGCCTCCGCACCCAGCGCACGCGCAGCCGCCGTGCAGCGACGCGCGCGCACTGATGACGCCTGGAATGTTAGGAGGACTTATAGTTCGGATTCTTTGAGCTTCGTGTGTTCATTAGGTAACAATTCATGAGTGAAACATGACTGTTTCTGCCTGAAGGGCGATCTTGTCTGGTTGCTATTCTGGTGAAAGAGTACGTCAATTGTTGCCTAATGAATCCACGATTGTGGACTGCATTTTATATTTACATTACTTTCCAGGGAGTGTAAGTTTTAATTTTCTTAGACACACTGTAGAAACGATTTGCTCACTGTCAACCTAACAAATCGCCGAAGAAGATTGCATACTTTAAGTGCTATGAAATTGATAGCGCCAGACTGCGCCTTTACCAACAATGGAACCTGCTGAACATGCATGAGATTAGCATAATCTTCTTAGAATCAGATGCCTAACGAAACACAACTAAAGAAAACTTCTAGACTGTACAATTGAATTGAATTAACAAAACGAATGTACGCAACATTATCTAGGTACTGCAAAAACCCAGGAAAGATCGAAAACTTAAATTTTCGAATGATAATCTAATTATAATAATTATAAACTGTGGAATTCTACCTGTATAAACGATTGCATGTCTAAATTTTAATCATCTACAACAAAAAAGGCGTAAGTACATAATCTATTTATAACAACACGAAGTAAATTATATGTTCTGTTAATCATTATTTAGTGAACTATTTCCTCGAATGTAAACCAGAAATAACTTCTGTGGCAGGAAAGTGTAGTCAATAGGCTAGTTTCCACCATCAATAAATTGCAAATCTATTTAGTCCGTCAGTTAGAGTATTGGAGAATAATGGACACGTATTTTTTGTTTTTGTAAATCAATGAATATTGACAAACATAAAACGCATCAAAACTCGGGAGTGGGGGCTCGTGACGTCAAAACACACTAAAAATTATACCAGGGCGTGACGTATTGAGAATTTTAAAAGCGTCGTATCATCGTCAATTTTGCTTTATGTAACAAAAGAAAAATTCAAATATTTTTTGAAAATCTAACTGTCCGTCAGTTAGATTTCAAAAAATATTTGAATTTTTCTTTTGTTACATAAAGCAAAATTATATTCGAATATATTATAATATTTCTAATTCGATTTTTTCTGTTGACAAGCCTATTGTTATACCCTACGTATTTACTGAATTTTCAGTAGGAACAGGTATTACTGGATGATACGTCAAGACAACCTGTTTACATCAACCATAGCAACCCTGGATGGATTGTGTTAAAAATTATACGGCTTGTTAGGGGGTGACCCCAAATAAGTAAGGATGAGCTACAGTGGAAGTTCTACATCTAGCAGCAGAAGATGAAACACATAACCCTCCTTTTAGGCTTTACCGTAGTCGGGTAAAAAGGCGACATCAGATGTGGCATTTGTGGCCTTTTTGGGGTCGTGTAGGAGAAGATGACCGATTGAACAAAGTGTATTAGAGAGTCATGAACATCGTTAGAGGTTCTTGAATTGTTGTGAAAGTGTAGGCAGACCACATTGTTGATACACTTGTTATAAGTTCCATGTCAACAAAAATATCTCATAATAAATGTGGTGAAACAATATAATAATATCTCTGAAACTGCTATATATGTAGCAGTTTCAGAGATGTTTCACCAAAACTAAAATTATTCTTCTGTAGTAAAAATTATTCTCCGATGTCATATCAATGTCAAACGTGATATTTTATGTTATCAAAACGAGAATTAAACACATTTTAATAATTAATGTATTCCTTCTGTTTGGTCAGACGATTCTTATCATTTGTTATTGTTTGACTCGTAAATGTTTACAGATTATAATTATTATAATTAACATAATGATAACAGTTTCTCATGGACATTAATTCAATATCATCAGTGTAGAAAATGCCTGTTAACATTTAAAAGTAGGTCTTCTCTACCTAAGCAAGGAATTTTGATCAAGCGGGGGTATTCCAATGAAACAAAGTGCCACTTCGGAGGCTCATCATAAACAATGTCCTATCTCCTGTCCTACACTTTGTGCAACTCCACCTACACTTTGAGATACTATGATACTCATACGAAGCCACTACCAATGCTGTCGATTTGTCAGAGTTCTGGTCGAAGCTAATCTCGTTTCATCAACACGACCAAGAAGACAAGTACTTTTATAGATCTCTAAGAAAGTGGTCAAAACAACGCCTAAATTAGCACTTGTGGTGTTTGAATTGGTAGGTCTTTACTTAATATAAAAAAATTTCATCATCAGCTTACAGCGGTCCACAGCTGGACATACGCCTCTCCAATCGCACGCAATTTAATTGGATCCTCGGCTACCCTCACACTACCCTACTCTGAAAAGATCATCACTAACCTAGCCTAAAGGAATCCTAGCTAACACACAATTCAGAAATAGACTACCCTCTATGAGAAAATTTCTTTTTGGCCATTTTTCAGCAGAATCTCGGACTGGGAGTAGTATCGCAAGCGCCACGAAACTTCAAAACCAAAGATCTGCCCGATGATATTGTTCGCACATGCCACATACTGGATGTTAATGTGGCCAGTGGAGCGGAACGTTCCGCATTGATGAAGAGGATTATAAAATTATGAAATTGCGTTTCGTAGCTAAGCTGTAGCTGCAAGATTACTAGTTTATTTAGCTACTTGCAATCAAAAGTGTATTACACTTTACATTAGATTTTTATTTGTTACTACATGTTCAAGTTTTCTACTAAATGATGCACAGCTTTGAAAATACGGCAGTTAAAATATATCGTCGGTAAAGATTTTCACAATAAGTGAACTCACTACAGCGGAACCCGATGTATGTAAAGTTCTAATTAGCGATGTACACAATTATATTTACGTCTCACTGACAGCCGAGCTATGTAGCAGTAGACAGAGACAACAACAAAGTGAAAGTAGCACGAAACACAAGATAATGTATTACTTAATGATGCAGTAAACTAGATTGGATTGTTTGGTGCACGCAGATAACGAGCCGCAGCCGACTGACCGACGTTGTGTAGCTGTGTGCCGACCGAACTGAACCTCAGCAATTATACCGATGCATCCGCTTGCGATACTCGCAGAGCCAGAGAAATGCTGAAGAGCCAGCAAACATTCTACTCCAGTGAGCTTCGAACTACGAGGAATAATTGAACGAAAGGAAATTCATTTCCTTTCGTTCAAGGTCGGTGCTACGTGCGAACAGAGTGTGTGCGAAGCGTGCTCGGGCAGGCGCAGAACGGTACGAACGCGTCAGAAGTCGCGGGTGGCCACGCGGCGGGCCAGCACCTGCAGGTCCGCGTGGATGTCCGCCAGCTCGGCGTGCAGGTCGCGCGACGTGGCCAGCAGGGCGTCCAGGCGCCGCGCCGTGGCCGACAGCGCGCCGTCCTCCTCGTCGTCCTCCACGGCCAGTGCCAGGCGGCCCAGCCGCTCGCGCTCCACCGCGCCCCGCACGCCGCCCCCGCGCCGCCACTCCCGCAGCAGCTCGCGCCGCGCGCCCGTCCCGAGCGCCTCCTCCTCCGCCTCTCGCAGCTCGTCCGCCAGCGACCTCTCCTGGGCCGAGTTCTTTGATTTGTGACTAGTTTCATTTGCGGGTGACGCTGACTCGTCTGATGGCTCTGGCGGCCTGTGATGAGGCTCTTGTGTGGTAGATGAGGAGTAGAGGGCTTGGGGGGATTGGAGAGCTCGCTGGAGAAACCTCCGTGTGTCTTCGTCGAGCGGCCTGGTCAGGCCGCGGCGCGGGACGGGCCGCACGATGGCCTCTAGCGCGTCGCGGCCCGGGTCATCGGGCCGCAGCAGCTCCAGGATGCGGGAGCGCGGCGGCGACATGGGGGCGCACACGTCATAGCGGGTCAGCAGTGATCCCTTGCTGTCGCTGGTGGGGGTGTAGGCGCGGATGTTCTCGTCGAGCAGCCGGTAGTTGCGCTGGACGAGGCCCTCCGGAGGGCCGGAGGGCTCGCAGGCAAGAGGGACCGGCTCCACGATCTCGATGTAATGCGTGGCGCGCGACTCGTCACGCGGCGTTTGCGTGAACACGTTCATGTCGCGCTCGGGCGGCGCGCGCGCGACCACTGAGCGCGCCCTCCGCTGTGCGCCGGCGCCGACAGATAGCGCGCAAGTGGGGGCGCACGCGGCGAGGACGGTCGCACGGGACCTTGCGCGTCGCGAGATACCACCCAACTACACCCCTAGCGCTCACCATTAATTTAATTACAAAGCTAAGCTTAATTACAAAGCAAAGCACTACAAAAAAAATACTTCTAAATAAGGATAATCCGTCGCCGTGCCGTCAATTTATGTATTATTATGATAATGTGAATTGTAAGTAAATAGCGACTTGTAAAATGTGCGCATTCCGCGGAGGAGTGGCTGTGAGTGGTGCGATGTGTTTTCTCGCAGCAGTCGGTCGCTGTTTCACTTTTGTTACAGTTTATTAGGAACTTGCTGAACGTTCCGTTGCTCATGCAATGTATTTAATTTTTATTTCTATGTACGAGTACTACATTTGTATGGAATATTATTTGGAAACAGTTGCTCTCCTTTCTTGGTATACGTGTGGTGCGGGCCCCAAGTAACACGGGACAGACAAGGACATGAACATGATGATGATGTTAGTCAATTATAATGTTTCCTGTGTTGGCCTGTTGGGTACACAAACTGTGTTGGGTACACAAACTGTGTTGGGTACACAAACTGTGTTGGGTACACAAACTGTGTTGGGTACACAAACTGTGTTGGGTACACAAACTGTGTTGGGTACTTTTCACAAAAGGCCAGTCCGGATGCTGCCCTGCATTTTGTTACACGATATATTTTCATATTTAATGTCTGGAGTTTCACCGGTTCTTCTCAGGGGAAAATAGGAAATGTCGACAAAGGCTTACTTTTAAAAATAGTTATGTATGATGTTTAACAGTGACTTTGATATCGTATTTACAGAATAAATTAATAATCCCATTTCATTTTATAGGACAACAGTAAATAATTTTGAGCCAAACTCATTTAATAAAGCCATCGACACGCTAAGAAGTAAATAATTTGGTACTAGATACCCAATGATTTGATGAACCTACATAAACTGTTTTAGTTTACTTAATATTGGCTCAAAATCCTTCTTTAGAAAGATAACATCACGCCGTTAATCCCCGAAGGGCTAGGCAGAGTTGTATCTAATATTGTAACACTTGTAACGTTACATTTTCCTGGTAGGAGCCAGAAAACTGTAAGGTCACACTGAGCACTCACCTACCTAACTTTCAGTTTGAAGGGAGCACTGTTAAAAGAAATAGTCAAGGGGACGAGTTATAAGAATTTATTATTAAAAATAACCTAGGGCCTATCTATTCGGAGTTAGAAGTTAACTAAACCCTCACTAGGCCAGAGAAGCTGGTGAACGAAAATAAATATGAACGTAGGATGAAATGGAGAAAGGCCCTCTCGGCTGTAGTAGTGGCCGAGGGACGTCAGGCGTCAGTCTTCCTTCAGTAGTACTGGTCGAGGTACATCAGGCTTCGTCTTCCATCCATCTGGCTGTAGAAGTAGGTCGAGAGACGTCAGGCTTCATCATTGCTGCCGAGGAGGCGGGGGCCGTCAATCTTCCTCTCGGAGGGCCGGAGGACGTCAGTTTTTTTCTTGGTGAGCCGGAGGACGTCAGTTTACTCAGATCGTAAGGGCGGGTGGAGGATCGTCACTCCTATAGCCCGGGCAACAGATGCTAAGACATGGGACAGGTACGCGTTAACTTATAAACCTCAGAGGAGGGAAGCTTCCTCTGGTCACTCTTATAACATTAAAAGACTTGTGACGCCTTACAACTCCAGACGTAGACTGAAAATTCCGCCACCTGGCTCCTGTCATCTCCAGATGATTGACATTTTTTAATTTGGAAAGAATTTCTAGAACATAATAAAAATAAAAGATAATGAGGTCGATGTGATTTACCTATACGACCTACAACTAGCTCCAGCAATAAATTAAAAATAGAACTAGGCTTGTCACTAACTGACATTACAAAGGTAAACAAAGATTCAAGAGAGATAGGTAAATATCTTCAGAAAAACTTAAATAACATGAATTACAAGGTAAAAAGATATGCGAAGCCTCCAGGAAATGAGCATGAAGCTACCGCCGTATCCCACTAGTAGTTCCATTATGGGACTACTGGGATTTTTTTCTCCCAGTAGTTCCATGGAACTGGCATTCTGTTTATGCTAGATAAAATTAGTCTCATTAGTTCCAGTACAGTTAAATTGCAATGGAGGTAATAATTAAATAGAGATGTCAGCAAAAGGAAGGGGTTCGCAAGGTCCGATGCCTGCCGGGGCTGCGGGACTGTTTAAAAGAGATACCTTGGCTCCGGAACACAAAGGGCTAAGAAGGAACATGAATGGGTTTTAGTCAGTAAAAGTCTGACACTCCTATCTGCTCCGCCCAGAGCGAGAGGAGTCATTTGAAAATTTCCCATCCGAAAAAAAAAGGTAATAATTAGGTTCCTTAGAGGTCGAGTTCCTTTACGTCGAGTCTGAGAGTCTATTGTTTTTTTTCAAAATATTGCTACTTTAAGCTTTCTAATACCGTCTATCTATCTATCTATCATGGGGTTTTGGTTTCCGCACTTAATCCTTAAAATGGACCATTGTGCGTGAGCCATGGTGGCCGTTTACTCCAACCAGCCCACCTCCCTCCAGAAGCAGATCAAACTTCCCGGTCTTCTCAGGGCATCCGCAAGGGATCTAGGTGTTCCCAGGGTCTCCTCGCGAATCTTGATAACGCCGGTGCACTCAAGGAGCACATGCGCCACCGTTTCCTCCGCCCCCATGCATGCTCTGCACAGGGGACTGTCAGTGATTCCTAGGGTATGGAAGTGTTTATTCAGTGAACAGTGTCCAGTGATGGTCCCCGCCACCAGTCGTAGGCTATCCCTGTCCAGGCGCAGAAGGCGCCTGGTCAGCTTTGTGTCCAGGGATGGCATGGCTTCCTTGGATTGCCTACATCCTGGTTCCCATCCACCATTTCTCCGCTTGTATTCGAGTGTGTTCCTTTAACCAACTTCTTAGCTGCTTGAAAGGAATGGGCACAATGGGCTCGGGACCGCAGGGTTTTGTGTTGGATCCTCTTCTGGCAAGTTCATCAGCCGCATCGTTCCCAAGTGATCCACTGTGACCTTTGATCCATTGTAGTGTTACCGTGTTATGGTTTAGTGCCGTGATTCGTTCTAGGGCATTATGGCATTCTAGTATCAGTCTCGACGTTATCTGATTACTCTTTAAGGATTGAAGGACTGAGGCACTGTCGGAGAGTATTCGGATATTAGTATCCGTAACCTTCCTGGCCTCTATGGCGTGTGCTGCTTGGATAATACCTACACACTCTGCTTGGTAAACAGAGTTGAGTATTCCAAGGGGTTTGGATATTTTGATGTTTAGGTCGTCGGAGAACACCCCGACACCTGTCCCGTCGTTGGTTTTTGATCCATCAGTGTAGATTCTTAGCTCTTTTGTACCTGAGTAGTCACACAACTCCGCCGTGAGCTCTATGTTGTAGTGTTTTTGGAAGCAGTGGGTCTTCAGGATTCTGTCGCTGGGTGATGCCATCATAGGCTGTTGCTTGATTGCATCTTCTCTGATGCGTGTGTGTTTAATTCTGGAATCGTTACTTAGGGTGCCAGATACTCCGAGTCTGAAAGTCGCTATGGCCGCCTCCTCTCTTACGACGAGGTGTAGTGGTGGTAGCCCCAGCATTACTTGTAAGGCAGCAGTAGGGGAAGTTCTCATACTGCCGGTGATTGCCACGCAGGCAAATCTTTGTAATTTTTCGAGATCCTTTTGGGTCGTACTTAGGTTGGTCCTGGGCCACCAAACTAAAGAGCCGTATGTAATGATTGGTCGGATGACTGCGGTGTATAGCCAGTAGGTGATTTTGGGGCTTATGCCCCAATTTCTCCCGAGCAGTCTCTTACATTGCCATAGGGCTATACTGGCTTTTGTGGTTATGTACTCAGTGTGTTTTGCCCAGTTCAGCTGTTTGTCCAAAAATATACCCAGGTATTTGGTTTCAGTCGATAGGGTTAGGGTGGTCCCAAAGAAGCTTGGTAGTTGTAAAGTTGCCAACTTCCTTTTCTTTGTGAAGAGAATGAGTTCGGTTTTAGTAGGATTCACTGTTAGTTTGTATTCCTTGCACCAGTCTTCTACTATCCTCAAGGCTTGGCGCATAAGGTTGCATAGTGTGTTTTCGTGTGTGCCGTTTATTATTATGGCCAGGTCATCGGCATAGCCCACCATGTAGTAGCCTCTGTTATTGAGGCGCTTAATGAGGCTGTCTACTACGAGGTTCCATAGCAGTGGTGAGAGGACACCGCCTTGCGGGCAGCCCTTCGCCACTATAGCTCTGGTGGTGTCGTTTACCGTAACTTGTACGGCTCTTAGTCTGAGCATATTCGTGATCCATCCTCGCAGGGTCGAGTCCACACCGTGTTCCTCGAGGGCTGCGTTGATGCTATGGAAGATGGTTTTGTCAAAAGCGCCTTCTATGTCAATGAAGACAGCTAGTGAAGAGCATTTGTGGTCCACTGCACATTCGATCTTGGAGATGACATTATGTAGTGCAGATTCTGTTGATTTTCCTGTGGAGTATGCGTGTTGTTGTTTGTGAAGTGGTCGCTCCCGAAGAGGTCCGTCCCGAATGTGTCGATCACAGAGTCTCTCGAGAGTTCTCAGTAGGAAAGATGTCAGGCTTATTGGTCTGTACGCCTTGGGTTGTGTGTAATCAGGTTTGCCTGGTTTAGGGATGAAAATAACTTTCACCTCTCGCCATGCAAGTGGTATGTATTTGTGTGCTATACAGGCTTGGTATATGGCGGTCAGCCACGGCATTAGGACGTCTGCTCCCCATTGTAGCAGGGCAGAAAAAATTTCGTCTAAGCCTGAGGATTTATATGGTTTGAAAGTCTTGATTGCCCATTTTATTCTCTCTGCGGTTACTATGGTGCGGGCTCTGGCCCAGTCCCGATCATTTGGTGTGTGTATTGGTTCCCTTTCCCAGGTTCTGTCCTCGGAGAGGTTGCAGTCTGGGAAGTGGGTTTCCAGAAGAACTTTACTTGTTTCGTAGTCCGACTTAGTATAAGTGTTGTCTGCGGTTTTCAGTGACCCGAGGGTGCGATCCTGATCGGTAGATAGGATCTTTCTCACACGCGCGGCTTCGGTGTTTGATTCAATTTCTTCGCAGAATTTCCGCCAGGCGGCCCTGCTGGCGTTCCTGACTTGTTTTTTGAAGGTGTATTGTGTTTTCTTGTATGAGTCCCAGTCTTCTGGTAGTCTAGAGTTTTTGGCTCTGTTAAATTGCTTGCGCATGGTTTGCCTGAGTTTACTAAGTTCCGCATTCCACCAGGAGTTACCCTTGCTCTTGGTGTTTTGAACTTTTAGTTTGCAGCAGGCGTGGTAGGCTTCGATTATAAATTCCGAGAGTTTTGTTACAGTGTCCTCAAGTTGCTTGGGATCCGTCAGAGTTTGAGGCGTTTGGTGCTGTGTTAGTAGGGAGGCCAACAGCCGTTTGTAGCCGGGTACATTGGTACGGCGTGGGTTGCGTCTAGGTTCGGGTTTTTTTATGTTAGCTACTAGTGAGAAGCGAATCCTTCTATGGTCAGAGCAGGAAGGCTCGTTGGATACGTGCCAGTTAGAGACAAGTTTTGTCGCGCTTTCCGAGGCCAGCGTTAAGTCAATGATTGTTTGTCCGCGTGATGTGACCCAAGTGGGTTCCGATCCGCGGTTTGCGATGTTAAGGTTAGTGGAGAACAGATATGTGCATAGTACCTCACCTCTAGTGTTGGCTTTGTTGCAACCCCAAAGCGGGTGATGGGCGTTCGAGTCCGTGCAGATGACCAGGTCCAGGTTGGCGTCTTCACAGTACCTTACCAGGTCGGCCATCTCTTTTGGTGGGCAGTCATCATCCTCGCCTGGCATGTATACCGAGGCCAGGACGATATCAGGTGCATCGTCGTCAGTTTTGATCCTGACGGCTGTTAGATCTCTGGAACATAATTGCGTGAGTGTGGTGATGGGTACGTCTTTGGGTATATAAGCACAGGTTCGTGGTTTGTCTGTGCCTTGTGTGTCGAGGATTAGCTTACCTCCAATGTTACCAAGGCCGCATATTCTGTTATTGCGGATCCACGGCTCTTGTATGAGTGCAATGGTTAAGGGTTCCACCTCCAGCGCCCTGCGTAGGCAGGCGGTGGCCGTCTGGCTATGCTGGAGGTTGGTCTGGATTTTGCTTAGGGGACGGGATGTGGGCGGCAGTGGGGTGGAGTTAGGAGGAGATTGATCCATCGGATGTTTCCCCCCCCTCCTCCAGTCCGTGCCGGTCCTCGCTCGGTGCTGGCGATGATGTGAGCAGCTGCTCTGTCCATCCTGGTGGTGAGGTTGGCATCCCCACAGCGTCGGCATCAGCCATCGCCGTTCTGGCCATCTCCTCTTCCAGTTGAGTCATGGTCAAGTCAAGCTCAGTCGGTGCCGGTTTCGTCAGTTCGGTGTCAGTTCCAGTCTGGGTGTCGGAGGGACGGGTTTTGGGGAAAAAGCGCACGTATATCGACCCAAGTAGGTACGATATCCGCCGCTCCCTCCCCAAGACCTTTTCGACTTCTTCCGGTGGGATGCCTAGGGTCAAATAAGTCCCATAGTTATCGCCACCGACCGATGTCGCCCTATATAACGACCACCTCCCGATGTCGTACCAGGGGTTCTGTCGGGTCAGTACAGTCTGGAGCAGCGATATGTCTCCTTTGTACCGGGGTACAAAGAGCGCTGCTCGGACTCGGGTCGGTACGTCGGACTGTTTCATTACAGTCAGTGTCGCGTCAGTGTTCGGCAGTTCTATCTTTGGCACGTTCTGGGTCAGCCAGGTCAGGGCGCTGTCGTCCTCGCACCACATCTGTACCGTGCCGTCCGCTACCCTAGGGTAGCCGCGGAAGGCCGGGATGGATTTGGAGGGGTCGGTACACGTGTCCATGATGAGGTCCTCGAGGCTAAGCTTAATGTGCTCAGTCTCGTCAGTCGTCATGTCACGGGATGGAGGCGAGAGGCAGATAGCTACGGCGAGTCGCGCAGGGATGTCCTTTGTGGCTCGCGCGTAGGTTCTCTGCTCCCCTTGAGCGGCCTGGGTTCTAACGCGTTTGGCGTCCCCCTGGAGCGTGCTCGGTGAGGCAGTGTCATCCGGTCGCACCCTCTTCGCCGCTCCCTGGCCACTTGGACCGGGTTGCGGTTCTGAGGGGCTTGGCACAGTGTTTTGTGCCAGAGACACCCCGCGTGAGAACCCAGCCCGCTTGCCCCGCTTCTGTTTAGTCCGGTGTCGGTCTTGGGTCGTCTCGGTGCGGTTCCGGTCGTTTCCTCCGGATGGTCCTGGTGCGGGCAGTGACGTTCCGCGCTGGGTTTCCCCTTCGCGTACTGGTCCTTGCCCGCGCGTTTCCGCGTCCGGCTGCTTTCCGCGCTGGGTTTCCCCTTCGCGTACTTGCGGCTGGTCGCGTACTCCCTTACAACTAGCCGTTTGCGCTTCGCGCTGGCTATTGCCTTCGCGGATTTTGCGCAAACGGTTGTTGAGATCTCTTTCTCTGTTCCGGATCTTTCCGCGCTTGGATTTCAGCATGCGTACTTCGTCCACAGAGATGAAGCCAGAACCATCAGATTCCGCTTCCTTTCCCGTCCCGAGAGAATCAATGTCTTTCAACCTTGCCTCGATCTTCTCGCGCTGGAGTGCCAGCGCGCGGAGTTCGCTGCTAAGGCTGGAGAGTCGTGCTTTGTCACTGTCATTGTCAGGGTTGTTTGTTACACTGTTCCGAACGATGCTCTGTTGCCAGGCCCTCGTGGAAAGTGGTGTAACGTTAGTCAGTGTGGTTGGTGCAGAAATCGCAGCCGTCTTTGGGTCAGTAGGCGCAGAAGTCGCAGCCATGGTTGTGTCGAGTGGCGCGTGAGCCGCAGCCAGTGCTGTTGGCGCCAAAGCAGCCAGCCGCGCAGAAGGCGCGGCACTAATTGGCAGATTGGTGCCCCCCCCCAGATTACGGTGGGGGCAGACCGACGAGTCGGTGTGGGATTCCCCGGCATTGCCGGGACCCACCTGGGGAATATTATTTTTTCCACTCTGCATTATTGGATTTTGTGGGCTTTTTTGGAGTTGAGGTTGCCCGTCCTCATGGACCGAAAGGAGAAAAGGGAAAAAGGAGGGAGGGACTGGGCGTGGGATCATGGGAGTGGGGTGTGGGATTGCCCTAGGCCTGGGATTCTGGCTTTCGGGAAAATACGAAAAAGCGCCTGGGGGTTTTTGTTGCGTCTAATTCTTATGGAATTAGACCAAGAACAGGGTGGCAACCTCCTGAAGGTGAATCCCCCGGACTTGCCTTGAGGATCTACACGACCGTAGCGCTCCCCCTCAAGACCCCGCCACCCTACCGCCTCTGAGGGAGGCAGTAAGGTAGGCCTGCATCTATACTACCAAGCAAAGCATAAGCAAAGCATGTCGTTGTGCAACCGCGAAAGCATAAATACAGACCCCCCCCTATGTTACATCGAGTTTGGTTAATAGGTACAGTCAGGACACCATGTTGCCGTTCAGTTACTACATTTGTATTACACTGTAACCCATTGGGAGAAAATATAGGCAATTTTATTAGGAGATGAGAAACAAGGATAGTCAAGTCTCACTAACTACCAGGAGGCCAGAATCATGAAGAAGTATTATAGATCTACATTGCATGCTGTATGATAATCGAAATGTATATAGATTGTGAGATTCCTATTAACAATAATAATATACAATACCTCCTTCATGATTCTGGTCTCCTGGTAATCTGTGAGATTATTATCCGTTTGTTGCCAGTGAGGCATACAATATGACACATGTTCCCCAAAAAGCACTAGGCTGGCATGAGCTCAAGGTGGTATACATATCAATAATTCTGGGTAGGTACGGTTTTCTAGTAATAAATACCACCTTGGATTAATGTCAGCCTAGAACTGTTGTTATGGTTACTGTCCATATCTAGCACAACTGTACTAACACTACACTACTCGGTCCCATACAATATTTTTGAGTAATATTTTATTGCTCAAAAATACGTTGAGGCCAACGGGGTCAATTTTTTAATTATCTTTATGTCTCCTAACATTTTTCTACACGCTGTTACTCAAATTTGAAATTCGATGTCATTCGTTTTTTTATATATATTGTTCTTACTATATTTAATTACCATTCAACTGTACTTAATGGAAGTAATGGGATTAGGTGAAAAAGTTTTCTAGTTCAATGGAACTAATGGGAGAAAAAAATCCCAGTAGTCCCTTATTGGAACTAGAGAATGGGATGGGATACGGCGGAAGCTACCTAGGGAGGACGAATGCTTATTTTTTTAGGTTAATAATGTACAAAAAATGTAAGTAAAAAAACCATGTAAAAAAACACATTACACACTAACACACACTTTTCGCCAGTTATAGGCGGTGAGCCTATAGCCATCAACCGGGCATGAATCTAGACTCCGAGGAATAAGTTCTGGTTAAATGAACGGACCCCCATCCCTAATCGGTGTACCTAGAGTATTCATGTTGATGTCGTGGGTATAACACATTTGTGATTGATTTGTGATTTAAATAAGATGACTTAACAAACTGGTACAGTTAATGTAACCGCATAGTAATCGCAATTTGTCACATTGTGGTATGTCGTCCTCTGAATATTTGTTAAAAATATGATAATTAAATTGAATATTTTAAGAGTAAGTGAGACGAGTTAAAAAAATAGTTAAATCGAATCTTATCCAATATTACAAAAATACGAAAGTAAGTCTGTTTGTTTGTTACCTTTTCACGCCTAAATCACTGAACCGATCATTTTGCATATAAGTATACGTTGTCAGGTCTAGGTACAGAAACGGATATTGGGTACCTTTTATCCCGAAAAAAAAAATACTGTTTCTGAGGAAAACAACAATATAACGTTCTTATGATAATAGTTGGCGCCACGGGTCTTTCGAATCATCATTGATTTATATACCTTTAAACGACTAATTAACGACTAATTACCAAACACAATAGTTAAACAATTGACATAAATCTCCTGGAGATTTAGTACCAGACGGGAAAATATTATTACAAGCAGAGCACAACCCGAATTGATAGTCAAATTCTTAAACGCGAGCGATGCCGCGGGCAAATGTTCTCACTAGTAGATAACATAATAAATTAAGTACCTATGTGTTTTGTTTTGTTTTTGATCAGGAAAAGGGAAAGAGGCCTTTAGATTGGGACGATACAGACTGAAAATAAATAATAATAAATAACGCGTGATCTTAAGCTCGGTCTCCAAATAAGTTTTTTTTTTGAAGGCATTTGTTTGTGAAGTACGCAAGTAAGAAAAATATGTGAAACTGAGATATACTCTAGGATTTATTATGAACCACATATTATCACTATCACTACATAGTAACTCACAAGTCACTTCTCGCTGTCTGTCTGTCTGTCCCTTTGTTTTTAAATACATCACTAAGCTTAAAAGATTAATAGCTTTAACTTTGTTCTAACTGCCTAACATCACTTTTTTTTTTGTTTTAGAGGAATACTGTAACTCTCTGGATCAAAAGGCCTTGCTAGTCGACAGTGAAGTGGAAGGCCGTCGCTTATTAGCGATGCGCAGCGACGACATAATATTTTAGGCGAATATGAAACAAATGGTTTCACACCTTTTTTTTTTTTTTTTTTTTTTTTTTCGGATGGGAAATCATCAAATGACTTCTCCCGCTCTGGGCGGAGCAGGAGGGAGTGTCAGACTTTTACTGACTAAAACCCATCCATGTTCCTTCATCGCCCTTTGTGTTCCGGGGCCACGGTATCTCTTTCGAATAGTCCCGCAACCCCGGCAGGCATCGGTCCTTTCGGACCCCTTCCTTTTTGCTGACTCTCTTTGAGGCGCGCGTGGAACACGAACGCGCCGTCGACACGGCCTGTCGTCATGAGACGGACGGACGGCGAGCTAGCCCATAGCCCACCGTCCACAGGCCCGCGCCTACGGTGGCCGGGGGCCACGTGGTGGCCCCCGACGCCCGGGGCGTCTCCCGCGGCGGC
This sequence comes from Xestia sexstrigata, assembly GCA_941918905.2. Taxonomy (NCBI): domain Eukaryota; kingdom Metazoa; phylum Arthropoda; class Insecta; order Lepidoptera; family Noctuidae; genus Xestia; species Xestia sexstrigata. The sequence continues at coordinate 1,472,062 of OW799204.2, forward strand.
CGGGACGCTGTGAGGTTCTCTCCCTCTCACGTTCCGCCACCTCCTTCTCTAGCATTACTGCTTCGCAGAAGGAGGTGACGGCGTCCCATTCCGTCTCGCTCCGGACCATGGCTTGCACCAGGGCCGGACGCGAGAGGTCGCCGCCGCCAATCGCCGCTTCGAGGACACGGCGGTGCTCCGCCCACGCGGGGCACACCTCCACCGTGTGCTCCACCGTGTCCTCCGGTCGATCCTCGCAGTGGAGTGGTTTCACACCTACGAGACACTTCCTCATCGCAAACTGTTCGCCGTGCCCTCCACGCTGAAGACTTGCATCACAGAAGACCAGCTAAGAAGCCCTTCTTGACAGAAACACATAAAGAAGAACGATTACGTTTCGCACTGGATTATTTAGATTTTGACTGGAATACTACCATATTTTCAGATGAAGAATTTCAAGTCGAAAGGGTAGGCTTCATTTATGGCGCAAGGATAACACTCGCTGGTCTGATAAAAACATAATCCCTAATACAGACTCAGGTCAAATTACGGTTAATATGTGGGGATCATGTGGGGATGGACAAGTGCAGCGGGGCCAGGAGAACTCGCTTATAGTCCTAACAGTTCTACTAATGTAGAAGTATTAGAAGATATCATGTTACAAAATATTAATCCCAAGATGTTTTAGTTTTGATTAGACGTGTAACAAAATATTTAGTGATATTAACTTATCCGTAATTATTTAATGATCGTAAATTGAGGTTTAGTTTCAATCTTCTTTTTTTTGAGAAAATGAACACCCAATAACCTCAATACGAGTTACATAAAAAAAAAAAACTCAATCATTTATATAAGTTTTCAATAAACTCTGCTGAATACCGATAGTCCGATACCTATAATAAGTGGATCAACTATCAACAATAGGTAATTATAATATTTGTGTGATTAGAATATTCTTTCCTTGTTATGTTATAATGAATTGACTTAGAGTAAGTGGGTATACAACAATTAATCTTATGAACGGTTACAAGAGAACTTCTTTTATATCTAAGTAGGTTAACAAACTTTCATGAGAATTGTAACGTCACATCGTTACAATTCTCATGAAAGTTTGTTAAGTAATTTTATAAATAAATAAAACGAATGAACATTTTTGTTATCATTGAGCACGACTTTTTTTATTTCCACCTTCCAACACCGAAAAGATAATACACAATCACATAAATAGTTAAATAATATTACTATAGTTTTTTCCTAATCATTAACTTCCTTTAGAAAATAAATAATAAGTATGACTCCATTATAAAAAAAAACAAAACACCTTTTTTTTTTTTCGGGTTGGAAATCATCAAATGACTTCTCCCGCTTTGGGCGGAGCAGGAGGGAGTGTCAGACTTTTACTGACTAAAACCCATCCATGTTCCTTCATCGCCCTTTGTGTTCCGGGGCCCCGGTATCTCTTTCGAACAGTCCCGCAACCCCGGAAAACAAAACACCTGACAAGTGTTTGCATAAAACACTAAATAATAATTATACTAAACTAATAACTAAACTAATATCACCAAGAAACAAAAAACTGACACCACACATCGTAAACGGGATTCGAACTAAGATCTCTTTGATCGTAATCCTACTGCTTAGCCCAAACAGCTATCAATACTTGGTAAATAAACGTGAATTTTAGCTATCCAATGGTAAAAACACCATTAAAATGTGGTTGGTGGTGTATAACAAAAGAGACGGAAATATATTTTTATGTTTCGTGGAGTGTGACGCGACGACATGCGATTGGGCGAACTCTGTTGCTGTGGTGTGCGTACTGTATAGACACCACTTACATATACAGACGCACGGACGCTCGACCGTACGTTCACAGCAATACAATCCTTAGCGTGCCTATGCACTTATGAACGCTTACTGTACATAATTTTATCTTATTTGATTATATTCGGATATCTTGTAGAAGGCCTTTACGACATGAAACTACGCATCCGTACTAAACCCGGGTTCTATCTAAGTACATAGGCCAACGTATATGCAAATTTTTATTGTTTAATCTCTGTTATGTTAGCAATGATTAGGTCAATGTACGCTAGCTACAAAGTACAATAAAATTTGGATAATTTAGTAATAATAATAAATAAATATGAGTGAGTCCAGTGACGAAGTCTGCTATTTAACACGCGAAGAATTGAAGCATAATGTAAAAAAAGCAGAACTGTCAAGGTTCGTCTTCGTATTTTTCAATTTTACTAACAGTAATTTATCTGAATGGTTTTCGATATTATTAACTGTTTGCTGTAACAGCTCGTTATTGATCAGTACAACCTGTAATGAAAATATTACATAATTAATAATCATAATTTAACATTTACAGCACCGTTTTACATATCGTAATAAATATTTTAACAGTATTGCTAAGCCAGACTAGGATTCATTGCACCTCCAAAAATTAGTAGTAGGCAGTAAGTACCTTTATACATAACAGTCTACACACAAATTTTAATAACTAACAACAAAGATTCATAGGTACCACTTATTTTAGCGGCAAGAAAATTGCAGTCCGGAGCTTAATTAAGAAATTTTTTACTTCAGTAGCTCAAACATGTAGGTTTTGCTGCCTGAAATCAGTAAGCAAAATGCGATTTTGCTCAGTGTCAGTGAGACAAAGTAACTTTTTAATTTTTGTTTTCAGAAAGCCGCGAATATCTTATTCAGCCTTGGGTTAATCATACAATTCGAAACATTCACACTCTATCTCTTTCCCGCCATTAGAAAGAGAGAGAGAGAGACAAAGACCAGCCCTTTCGAAGTTCCGATTTTGAATTCGACCTCAAAGACAAACATGTTCGGAATTTCGTACTAACTAAAGAAATTTTGCAAAAAGATATGTCTTTTAATGTAATTTATTGAATTTTTAACTTATTGTTGTATTTAAACGAAAATAAGTATTTACTGCAAATAAAACTGATATTTAACCCGACTACTTTTTATATAAACTATTTTTTAATATTAGGCTGTTTATCGGCTTTATAGCTTTGCTTCTCCTTCAACCTGGCGAAAGCAAAGCGCGAAAAAAAGAAAATTAAAATCATAGTTTCATACTAATACATGATGTCAAAAATGTTTTTCCTTTTTTTATTTAATTTCTTAAAAAGTGTCGTTATAAACACACAATAAACGTCGTTTGATACACGTGGATATTTGTTATTGCATTTCTCGGCTCAAAAACACCCTCGCCTACGGCTCGGGAGTTAATTCTGCCTCGGCTGCAATAACAAACTTTCTCCACTTGTATCAAAATGTATTATTCTAACTTTATGCCAGTGTAAATTAAGTTGATTACAAAATGACGATGGAACTATTGACACTTAAATGCGTTCAGTAACATGAAGGAAAAATGTAAACAAAAGTCAAAAAACACATATAGGTACTTATTTTGTTTACATTTTTGTTAATAAAATTACAAAAGCAGGATTCGTGTCTTTTGTGGGTTTAATCGAACATTATTGTATATATATTGTAATTTACTAGTTGTGTTTGGCGACTAATTTACAGCTGTAAATCGAACAAACTCTGAGGTTAAGCTGCATTTATTTAGGTTGATACTTGGATGGGCTAACGTTCTGTACAGCGGATTTCAACATGAAGTACCAGCTTGAAACCGAACACCATCACGACAAACTAAACGGCGTTCAAGAGGTGTCAGTATGAATATTCCAGCTCTAACGCGATTAAATGAAATTGATCGAGTTCATTGATAAAATTTGCCCTTAGTCATTAAACCTTTGGGTTACAAATGTGAATTGGTATCCCGTCTGACTGTAATAATTATGATATTACGTAGTTCAGGAAAATTAGGAACCCGAAACCTGATAAACGGCTGTAGCAAATTACGGTATTTCCTAAAATTTATATTTACAGGTTGGACGCTTTTTACGTTGGCTATGGTCCATCTATCTGGTTGTTTGAGGTCGCTTTTGGATATCTGTAACATCAGAAGCATTGCCACCCCAGACATGGAATGTATCATGTACGGTCGAACAAGCTATTTGGTTTACATTTTACAATGTAATTTGTGGGTTAAACTGTAAACCAAATAGCTTGTTCGACCGTACCTACCGTAAACTTCAAGCTGGAATACTGCGCTGCTTGGCGGCAGAAGTAATTGTGGTGATGAACAGTTAGAGTAGTAGTTTGTAGAGTTTTACTTCAATGTGAAGTAATAGAAGTCCTTCCTGTCCGTTTTCGTTTACGGGCCACGGCACCCAATCTCGCCGGGAGATCAAGCGCAGGACCTAAGGCTTAACAAAAGGCTAACGTGCTTTCCCAGGCACGCGGGGGTATTACTACCAACTTTCAAACTCCAGGCGGTTACTGAGAGAAATTCCTTATGGAAAAACTCAATATCACTTTTTGTCCGACTCGGGGATCGAACCCAGGACGCCATGTATAGCAGTCGCGCCTGCGACCACGAGACCAATGGAGCAGTTCGATACAATGTTAAATACGGCTGTAATACGCAACGCATGTATAATCTGAAAGAGATGGTGATCCCTCTTGTAGGTACCTATGCTGCTTCAAATGTCCTTCATTCAGGGTATCTGCAGAAGAAAGATACGGACTCATTTGGTTTCGACTGTACATATTACTTATTTCGACTGAACCCACTAACATATTATTCTTATAACATTTACGTTGAATCTAGTCGTTTTCTTAGAAATTTCAGGAGGAAGAAGAGAAATGTTGTAACAAAGATAGATCTTAAATTTTACAACAAAAACTACATATGCAAATACAAGCAATATCTTTGTTCATAAACGCATGCATAATCCCTCAAAAAAAAGATTAGAAACAAAGCAAAAGGAAAAAAAAGGCGCCGACGTCCTCGATCATCGATTAATTACGTGAATCAATCAAGATTACCTTTGAAAAAAAGGTTACAAGATAAAAAAGAACATTGACCAGGATCAGCAGAGGTCTCGAATACCAACCGGCCGTGGTTAGGAGGAGGCCGCCGTTAGGTACCCCAGGCCACCGCTGATGATAATAACAAGGCGAATTTAGGCTCTGCTTATACACGAACACGTAGCACATATCTGCGATTGTTTGGGTGATAGCGGCTTATCTGTGATAATTTGTGTACGTGTAACGATAGTGTATCGTGATTTTTATTAATTGCTGCTGACGTAAAGACAGAGGTCGTTTGTGTTTTTTGACATACTTAATGCTGCCTGGAATGGCTGAGGAGTAAAGGCAGTACTGGCTCCATCTGAGCAGCCTGTGTGTTAATGACGTCACCAAACCATGCATTAGTGTCAAGATCCTCTTCCAGACAACATCCGTAAATCAATTCACATCGAACACCATCTCTATAGATTTGTCTACAAAGCAGAGCTGCTATGTTCCGGCTTTAATCTCATGCTATGACTAGTTCTATTGTCAATAATGTCACCAAAACTTGCAGTAGACTCGCGTAGACTTGCGTTGATGTGAGAATAGGTGATGGTCTTACAATTTTTCCGTTCGTTTCCGTTTCGTGAGAATAAAATAAAATAAAATAAAATAAACAGTCCATGTCCTACTTGCAGGAGTGTCACAAATGTCTCGGCTACTGCACTGTTTATGATCTGAAGAAACGTCACAAAAACATGGCCTTCAATGATCATGATTGCCCCGTAAAGCACGTTACGCCATTGGGCCTGGCTTGTTGAAGTCAGATAGGCAATCACTCTTTGTAAAATACTGGTCATTGCTTGCATCCGGTTTAATTAATATTAATTTCCGGTAAATTTAATTGAGATAAGGCTAGGCAGAGATGGTGACGATCTGACGTCTACACGAACGGAATGTTTATACTGGGGTTTCAAAACATGTGTTTACCAAATTTTACAACTGACAGTTTTCTCTCCAGCTTGAATTGCAGTTATTGTGCTTTGTGCTATGTTAGTTTTCTCTTAATTTGATAAATAAACTAGCTTTGGCCAACGGCTTTTCCCAGGTGGATGTCGCGTATTATCCTACGAGAACGTATTAGCCGGGAGGAAAAGTATCGTATGTGCTTTGTTTTACACGAATAAGTAATTACGCTGGATGTGAAGCGATGATGCGGGATCTTGGAGCACGCTTGCCTAGAAGAAACCGATTCACTCGGACTTTGTAGAGATCCAGATTATAATGATCGGGAAACAGAAAAGTCAGCAGTGAATTCCACAGACTGGTGGTTCGTACAATAAATGTGTGTAATAAAGCGCTTATCCAGGTCATGTTCTAACATCGAAATCCGATCAGCTGTGAAAAGGTAAAAGTCAGACAGACAGACGGAGTTACTTTCATATTAATAATATTTTCTGCTCTGCTATAATCCGAAACATACAAGTTCTCATGCATGACCCCGTTGCCTATTTACCCCGAAGGATAACGCAAGGAGTAAGGTTACTATAAAAGACCCAAGTATCGTTTTTGTTACTAGATACTTTACGTAAACAATGCAATAGTCTGACGCCCTAATTAACTGTGATGAAGATCTATTGAATAGCTCCATCTTACTGCCAAAGCATGACTTGAGAAATCGATACTTTAGACAAAGGCTATATGCCTTCTTCGAGTAGGCGTGAGGCTTGCGATGATCTGGACCGCGCGTCCTAACACAATCGAACATCACGTTCATATACAGTCACTCAACTGTTTGAAAAACTTCAACACACCAACATTTTTACATATGCAGATGAAATGGTCAAGGAAAGAGCCGAACATTCCCTCTCTAAAATAATGAACTGGCTTAGACTAAACCTCCTTAAACTAAACCTGAGTAAAACACATTTCTTACCCTTTTCTTTGAGACCCAACACTAAGCCCTTGCCTGACTATTCCATAATAGCACATACTTGCGAAACCCAACACAAATGTACCTGCCAGGTACAGGTACCTCTCGGGTAGAATCGGCAAAATATTTAGGAGTGCTGACGGATGATGGACTGAGGTGGGATAGGCAGATTGGCTCGATAATTGCCAGAACTAGGCGCCTTATAAATGTATTCAGGACCCTTAGGGAATCTGGAACATTGCAAAATCTAAAATTAGTCTACCTAGCCCTATGTCAGTCCATTATCCAATACTGGATAACAGTGTGGGGAGGTGCAGCTAAGACCTATCTGCTCGGGTTGGAGCGAGCACAGAGAGCTGTACTCAAGGTTAGGACCAAGAAACCGTACAGGTTCCCCACCTCACAATTATTCTCTGAACTTAAAGTTCTAACTGTCAGCCAGCTCTATGTACTTAAATCCACCCAAAAAAGACAAGGAAGTGTTCCCTTACCCGACCCAAATAAGCGTAGCAAATCCTCCATATACACTATACATATACTATTTATATATATATATATATACTATACCCTGCCTAAACATTAGTCAAATGTGTCGGCAGGAAATGAAAAAGAAAGTAGCAGACTGGCTCCTAAAGATGGACTATCAGGAGACTGAAAGTCTATTCACATACGTAATATAATCTAACCCAAAATCTAAACACACTGTCATCCATTCTTACTCTTTCCCGTCCTTACACACATTCAAAGGTGCGAACCAAACCATACACTCACGCACACACAACACACTTCCACCACATGCACACTTACACACAAACACTCATCAACTCACACACTTTCACACTCAGACATACAAAGACAAGTAACCCTTTAACATTATATTTTTACTTTTAACTTTGCTTTTAATTTTATTACATATAATCATAATTGTAATTCCATTCGTTATTTTTTACTAAGTAATATGACATTGTGTTACCAAACGGCAATAACCTTGGCTGTCAAACTTTGTAGCGATACTCTGAATCCTGTTAAGAGAATCCATGGCTGAACGCTGGCCCCTAAAATACAGGTCCAGGCCTAGTTTGGGGGTTAGGATCTGATTTGTGGAAATACACTCATGGGCTTCCTTATTGTGACTAGCTTGTAACGTGTATTTTTTAAATGACAAATAAATGTTTTCGTTTATTTAAAAACCGGAAGGATCCCTCTGTCGGTGTGATCACGCATTCGGGCATAAAATGAACCCGATTGACGTGTGTTACGATTGAATGTGGCCTTCCTTATAGACAATGAACCAAATTTGGATGTAATGTAAGTATAGTAAAGTAGTCGCAAACGCAATTGCTTGTCCTGAGTTTGAATCTTAAACCGAGCGAAGTGTACTTTTCTGAGGTCCCTTTACAGAACTAGCTAAATGTTTGTGCAAAGTTGTATACACTTTATGCTCCTGCCTTACTCTTCTGAGAGTAAAAGCGTGATGTTCTGACACGTCGAACATAAAATAAGAGCCAGTGTACACGAGCAGGAAATCGCGCGGTGGAATAGCGGTAAGCGTCAACTGTGGCGATATGACCATCTCAGTGCTAACGCTGGCAATTTCCTAACCGACACTCTGTCATGGGACTATCGCGAATGCCAGCCAGTGGGAACACGGCTTTAGATTATTTTTAGGAGCCTGGACTTCCAACTTAAAAAAAAAGGAATGTAAGGTTATATTATTTTGAAGAAATTAAAGTAAGACCAGTAATAGGAACTTTCAGTAGCTTTTGGTAAATTATCGAGTTTCAATTCAGGCAGAGTTCCTTTTTGTAACTTATTTCATCATTGCTCTCAAACCGGTGACGGAAAACATCGTGACAAAATATGAAAAGTCGAAGACATTGTGACATCTACCAACCTACACTGGATCCGCGTGGTAAAGAGTTTTATTTATGAGTGTTGCATATTGTTAGTGAAAATCGGACATTCATACCATGAAAAATGAAAATGAAATAATGAAAAAAAAATAAAAAATGATTTATTGTTAAAGATAAAGATAAAGATTCATTTATTTGCAAAAACATGTGTAGATAATATATGTTTTAACAGGTAAATCTTAAAAACTAGTGATTGGAGCCTCCTTTTAAGCATATAAGCCCGTGTTAGGAGACTTCGCTCTTCCATAACTTAATAATTAATAATAATACTTGTATAATAATACCCTAACTTGTTTGTTTTATTAATAATACCCTAACTTGTTTGTTTTATCTTGCACTTTTCTCGATATTTTATTCATATGTAGTTTATTTGTTATTATTTTACACACATTTATTATATTTAAGTATCTATTTTTACATACACAAACACAATCATATTTTATTAGAACACGCACACCACAAAACTGCTTTATGTCCGTGACGTCACCATCTCAGGTCCATTTAAAAACCAGCGTCGGGCACTACCTGCTCGGCAGTTTGCTGAACTGGGCCTATTTGGCGCAGCCGTGAGACACACAATATTATATCGTTTCATTTTTCTGTTTATGATTAAGTTTTTTATTGTGTAATTTTTAAGGTTTTTTTCTTTTTTAATTTTGTTGTGTACACTTACGGCTTAATCCAAATAAATATGTTTTCTTTCTTTACTTAATAATTAATACCATAAGTTTTACATTCAAGAATATTCTTTTTTAATGACGTTTAAGAGCATCAAACTACATTTATGGGATTAGTTGATAACCACATATCTGATAAGAAATCGATTTTATATGCGTTTCATGACGAATACTTACTTACCTATTGGAATTGTTCATACAGTACATTCAAGATAAAGAAATGACTAATATGTTATATTATGACACTCATGTCACTATCTTTATATCTAATCTTTTTTAATAGGAAGGAAAGATTCCAGTCGCAAGCGCAGCAAGTGGTTGTTAACTGCTGAGCATTGGGTTTGATTCCCAGGTCGGACAAAGTGAGTCTTACACTGGTACCAGGCCGGGGTTTGGAATTTGGCGCTAGTTACCCCTCCACTGGTCCTCTGCCTGATCTCTCTCAAGACGTTTCGGTTAGCCTTGCCATTCGACTATGGTAGTGAGGGAAGGCAGATTGCAACTGCGTTTGTGAATACACTGTAATATTCCCGTTGATGGTTATCCTCCGCTGATTGGCTGCCATGACCGAAAAACGATTAGGAGCTACTATTTTTCTTCTTTTATTTTTGAAACTTAGATTGATCAAGACTACCACAATGTCTGAGAACAGGAAAAGGCAGCCGATCAGGATCATGGTAGAAAGTCGATCCTATGATCAATAACTTGCAATTTTAACGTGTGACTTTACGCTGAGCTTATAAACAATAATGAAAATCCCCATAATAACTTTATGGAGATTTTCAAGATAAATTCAGACTTCCTGCTGCTTCAGAAAATCACCTAATGGGATATCTTCTGAACCTGGGGAATTAAAGACTACTTCTTATATAAGAATAAGAATAATTTATTGTTTCGAAAAGTACATTCAATGCATTGATTCCTGAAACTCACACTAGGATTCCCTGTGTCGTGAGTTCTAAGATTCGTTCCGTTTACATTTTATTGTTACACAAATAGTACCTAGTATCCGCTACAATAAATTTCTAAATGTAATCTAATCTACTCGTAATCTAAAAAACAAAAAAAAGGAATACATAAAGAAAACAGTAATTGGTTACTTATATTATGTATATTTGTATGCATGTTGTGTGTGTGTGTGTGTTGGGTGAAGAGTGGTGTTGGTGTTGTGACACTGTGATTATATCATATCTAGTGTGTATTGCGAATTTCTTAATGGACAAAAATATCGGACAAAAAGTTTGTCTTAAATTTTGCATCGCCAATGGAATTTCGAGTTCGGAGTCTCTGAAAATGTTACAGAAGGCTTACAGTGAATCGAATTTATCAAAAACACGCGCTTATGAGTGGTACAAAGCGTTCAAAAGCGGTCAAGGTGTGATGGAAGATTTGCCTCGTTCTGGTAGGCCATCAACGTCTGCAACTGAAGTTAACATCGCAAAAGTGAAGGAAATAGTGACTGACAATCTTGCCGGAAGGTCAAACGGTAAATAAAAAATATTATTCGGACGTTATGCAGCGTTTAAGAGAGCAAATAAGATAAAAGGGCCAGATCTGTGGAAAGAAAATTCTTGGATTTTGCACCACGATAATGCGCCTTCGCACAGTTGTGAACGATTTTTTGACCAAAACTCAACAAATACCATCGAGCAACCACCTTATTCACCAGATATGGCTCCAGCCGACTTCTTTATTTTTCCTAAACTCAAATTACCACTTCGTGGCACCCGTTTTCATTCAGTAGAAGACATAAAGGAGAATTCGCGGCGAGAACTGAACTCAATTCTGGAATAAGCATTTAAAAAATATTTTTATGATTGGATTATTATTTGGCGTAAGTGTGTCGGTTCTGAAGGAGCATACTTTGAAGGTGATAAAATAAATTTGGATAAATAACTAATATTTTGTGTTTTATTGATCTTTTCCCGGTACTTTCTTGACAGAGTAGTATAATAATAATTGTTAATACCTTCGATCAACAATTCTAATTGTTGATCGAAGGTAAATAAATACATATATAAATGCATGTGTACGTATTATGAGAAGGAGGTATATTATGTCGCTTCAATCTTATACCATCTATATGTCTATCCCTTCGGGGAAACTCGTGAATGACGTATATTATGGTGTAATGTGGATATTTTTCAAGTGCTTAGTTCTGGTATAACGTATGTTTCAATAATAAGTGTGTTTATTTTTCGAGTGCCTGTTTTTTTGAAAATAATGTTGCAAAGTGTATTCAAACTGCAAATGGAATTCAGGCGTATTTTCACTTAAATTTGAAACGAGAATTTAAGTAAACTTCTTTTAAATGTTTCTTTAGTCTATAAAGATTATTTCGTCGTGAATTTGAAAATGTACAATAAAGACGAGCATTCGGAACATTACAGACTTGTAAGCTAATCTTGACACGGTTTCATGATTCCATATACTTAAAACTTGTCAAAAAGATACCTTTGTGTGGAGGGTCCTCCACTCGAGTGGCTCTCGTGAGGAGTGGCTGCGCAGGAGACAGGGTGCGGCGGGAGGGGGGGGCAGGCAGCAAGGGTACCCTTCCACCGTCAACTTGACAAGTCGGCGTTGGTCTAAGGACCTGACACTTGCTGGTTCGAGACTAATACCAACTTTAGGGGGTTCGGGCCTCCTTATCTATACTCGTTCTTTCTTTTTTCTTTTTGAAGGCTTTTTTGACAAGTTATGTCGACATGAATGGTAGGAATGTTGCGTGTTTTGACTTATCTACTTACTGATATGATTTGTTATGGTTTGTTAATTGTTATTTTTGTTTGTAGAAAATAAGTTTTTGGGTCAGGATTTTTTAATCAGTTCTTTTAAGGTTTTGTGCACTTTTTTATTTTTTAAGGTTTTTTACGGGATGTTTGGTGATGACGTAAATCATTTTGTGCACAATTCGTTAGTATGTTTTCTACTCATTTTCTCTTCCTGGATAGTGGTGGGCCGGAGTTCCTAACAAAGGGTGTAGACGAGTGGCAATTTAATTGCTTTTTAAGAGTTTTATATACAGTAGCTTATGTCATTAATTACAATAAATTTTTGATATTTCCCTGATCGTTATCAAAGACAGTTACTTTTTATGGGCTCCACGGTTACTGCTGAGCTGGAGTTTCGTATTGTGAAACCTGCTGTTGAAAGGTGGCCTAGATTCCGACATAAGGATTGTCGTGATACGTGACTTCTTTCTTATCGATTGGACTAGCAGTGGATTGCCACGTTAATTGTGTCATCGTGGCGTTCTATGTCCTCTAAAGTGCAGGTGTAGGGACACTTTGGACACGTCAGTAACTAGGCCATGGTCTAGTCTCTAGTTAATAGACCTTTAGAGAGAGATGGGGCATCTCTAGAGTTATAATGGGTAAATGGTACATAATGGTGGCGTGATCAGCTTCTAGAAGCTAATGGTCCGAGGGTTATCCTCTTCAGCATAGGAACTGAACCATTACCAATTGATCCAATCAGTGCGGCAATCGCAGTGATTGCAATCTTCCCTTCAACGCTCATTGTGTCATTGTGTGCAGTTCAACGTTGATTGGCATTCTGTAGACTCGCTAACTCAACTAGAGGAGACATCGTGGTCCTTGTTCACACCAGTTACTTTGAGATAGGTAGATTGGTGAGGGTAGGTTACCTTGTGTTCCGCATTGCGCTCTCAAGTGGCAACCAACCTTGGATAAGACTTGTTTGCTGGTGAATGGAAGACTATAATGTTAGAATATTTGTAGTTCTGTGAGAAGACCGAGTAAAAGGATTATTTAACTTAATTTAGTATTAATGGCTTATATGCTGAACTAAATCTTAAATAAAGAAGGGCAATCAATAATGAGGCGTATTTGATTTTTCCCAAGGAGTTTTAGATCGGGATCTTGGTTCGCCAGGAGACCCTATATAGGATAATCCTAGCTTAAAGTGCTTGCGTTCGGCCCATTAATTATACCGGCTATTGACCGACAGCCAAAACCTTATACGGAGAATTCCATACACTCTTAAAATGGCCAATAAAAGACATGCAATAACGCAAATTAATGCGATATTGTATAATAATAATAATATATCATTTAATTCAGGTAACAAAAGACCCATATCATATATACCTTACAGACTAACATACATATATATATTTTTTTATTATTATTTTATTTTTTCTTCTGGCTCTTCACTTCTTCAGCTACAACATCTTGACCTGCCCTGCAAGTGATTTTGAAGAGCCATAAAGGGAAGAAGACCACTGTGCGCTGCGGGTTTGAATCGAGGCAGGCACTTCAGGTAATTATTTCATTTCTACTGCTTTAAAACTGTGAAGGAAAACACAAGAGAAAACCGGCACGTCCAAGAATCTCCAATGGGCTCTCGTGGTGGGTTTTTTAGTTTGATGTCTCCTTCCCACAGACAGAAGTGTTGGGTCTCAGCAGTGGGAACTACATAGACTGATTATGTTATGGTATGCTTGCTAGAGCCGCAGTTCTTCCCCGGCTGAGCCGTTGGTCCTGCGCCTCATCCCTCGCCGTCCGTATCAGACTGCCGCCCCATCAAACTATAAGAGTTGAAGAAGAAAGATTGCAACTTTGTATGTTTATTGTTTTTTTTTTGTGAATTTGTATTTTGTATGCACATCAGGTCCCTGATGCGACAAGTAAACATTATTTCTTTCTATTTTGCACAAGTAAATAAACTTGTCCGCAATGATATCCCCCACGTCGCTGGGTTGTCCCCGCTAAGATTGGTCGCCATGGCCCGAACTCCATCTGGACGGAACTATTACCCCGGGCAAACTCTCACATGGAGCCTTCCTTTCCAGACCATTAACACCCCAGGCCTTATTCGCAATCTTTAGATTGTTCACGATGTTCGTTGTTAATCTCTTGCAGCCGTGTGTTAGTAAATAGAGTAGTAATGCAGCATTGATTGGCGGCGTCCGCTCACTCGCTCAGCGTCGTGGCGTTCATTCACTCTGTGAGTCATAGGCGCGCGAGCCCGCGGGACGCCGTACGATGCCTAGCACGACAGGGTTGCCAGCGGCTGGTCTTTAGATGGATGGTTTTGGGAATTATACGATTTTTTGTGAATTATGACGAAAACGTCTACCCCCTTGGTCTGGTGGTCGTAACGCGCTACTGCTGAAACTGAAGTCATAGGTTTGTTGGCCAGGTTGGACAAGGTGATGCTGGGTTTTTCCATCAAGAATTTCTCAGTAGCATCCCGGAGGTTGGAATTGTGCCTGGTTAATGGCGATAGGTTCGCCTCTACTTATTCTATTATTATCTTTTATTATGTAACTGGTGTAAGATAAGCCAGTGTTAATTCTTCTTCTTTTTATTAGGTATAGAGCAGCTGCTAGCTAGTGTTGATGTTTTGCAGGCACGTAATTCTTGGTATGGAAGGAATGAAGAATGAGGCGGTTGGTGGGGAGGGTTTAGGAAAAACTTATTTGATGTGGACAGTGTTTCGACTTGATTTGTTAGGCAAGCGGACAGTCTGAGGACTTGTTTGGTACTGATCAATACCAACTTATTTTAAACTACGTACTCCGACGTACTTATATAAAGAGCTGTCTAGTGGACAGCGTAATGTTCAAAACGTAGATAATTATTGATGATTTCAAAATATGTATATGCTCTATAGTTCGGAAAGATACCTTCATTTTTTACCCCTAGTATATTGAGCTAAAAGAGCTTACACTGAACTAGCAATACAACCAGATTCACGGACAACCGCCTAATCTTTTCATAGGGCCAAATTCTCTTTTCCACCCTGAAATTTTCCACATTTTCCAAATTTTCGCGTCCAGCAACCCTGTGTGTGTAGTGAGCGCGTGCGGGGCGGGGCTGTCGGGTGCGGGTGTGCGGGACGGTGGGGTGGCGGGGTGGCACATGCGCGGTGCGGGCCCCGGGTCGATAGGGCTCCGCGCTCAGTCCGCGCCGCGCCGGGCCACAGTGAGCCCGCGCCGCCCCGCCATGAGGGCGCGCGCGCTACTTTTCCTCCTCGTGGTTTATGCTACCTACAGCCATGCCGAGAAGAGCAAATTCTGTAAGTATTTTTAACTATACATAAGTATTATAATATTATTAATATTGAAGTTAGATTTTTTTTCGTGTTTTCTTAGGGCGGCGGGCGATTGGCGCCGGTTTTTGTATTTCTTGTGTCAGATATTCAAGTTTCAGCGTCTTCTCTATTTCTGACGAAGCCCAATTCATGTTTGAAACATGTTTTTCAGTTGCTATAAGTACACGTATCTTTCAGTCGAACTTTCGCGGCAACTGGCCCAACGCCGTCGGCAACTCGTGCAGAAACTCACAACTTCCAAAAACTCTAATATCCTTACATAATAAATTGGAGTAAGCCTTTCCTGCCCAAATAACGTTCAGGTTAGTTATGTAAAATTACGTTTTCTCTTATATTGTCCGGAAATAGGTCACGAAGACAATAGCCCCTGAAATGTAAAAGCGGCGCGCGTCGTCCCTTCGAGCTTGGCAGTGAGCGTATCTAATATACCAGACGATTCATTACCTCTAGTTTGGGCGTACGACTTTCTTTATATCGTACGTATCCTTAACGATATTAGGTCGTTACGGCGACGTGTCGTTACGTCTAAATGATACTTCATAAATGTGTAATCTGTTTGATATTGTTCGTGTTGAGGTTTTGTGTTTTGATGGCGGCTCTATTGATTTTAATTTGGATGTGGCACTTCGTTTTGTTGTAAAATGTTGGGGTTCTTTTGGGTGTACGTGTAATACCTACCTGTTACACAGTTTTTTTCTGTTTGTGGGTAGGCAGTTATGTTTCTTGTTTGTCCTGGCAAGCTTTTTAACTGTCTCTCACATTTTCCTCCATTACGATAGCATAATTATGTAAGTTCCAGTTTACCAACTGAATAAATTAAATTTAAAATAAATCCAATTTGAATGAAAACCCACTTGTTGCCGCAATAGTTTTAACAGTAAAAACAACGTATTAGAAATCACAAAATCTTTGCGATATCATGTTTATCATTAAAAGGTCTTGAGTTCAATAGCGGCACAAAACACAAACAGTATTAAATACTAAAATAAGTACTTTCTAGAATTAAAAGGCGCGACACTATTTAATAAGTAACCAAATAAGAAAAGCACGAATCTCGCTCAACATTTCAGATTTTTGTGCGATTAAATTCTGCATTAGGTAATTTTTGCACATTCCAGACCTATATCTACAACTTAAATATTCTCCGTCCTATTTCTAAAATATTAAACTATGAACTAAAATACTTGTTGATCTTTTGCCAGCCTTCTGACAGTTTACTGGCTATCTTATCCACCGGGCCAGGCCCCCCACAATGTCTGGGACCGCCAGCCAGGAGCACCGTCTGACCTGGTGCCAGCTTTATACTCTTATCCATCGCCAGATGAGTAGCAGGGGAGAAGTTAGATCCTGCGGAACTGGTAGCTACGGTCATCTCATGTGGTATCCCTGGAACCTTGGAAGGGTCTACTTCAGTTGGCTCTTTAGCTAGATTTGCGATGAGGAGTAAGGATCCAGTCGAACCCCACCTCAGGACAACCACAGCTCCGTTTTGACGCTTTATCTGCGAAAGGCACATCGGGGGTCGGGAATTAATTATTTTGATTGACACTTTTTTAAGTGTTTACGTTTACTCTAACAGAGACAAGGGTTAAAAGCTCTGCAGCCCTTTTTATTACCATCAGTCCATAGACAATTTATTTGTGCTGAGGCTTTATTAACTAAATGCATTATAAAAACTCATTAGTGCTCAAGTTATGGAGTGTTGAAGTTTTTATGGCCAATAAAATCATTAACACTACTAGCTTTGAGTTTAAACTTTTTAAAGTTATTTGTTTTAACAAAACTTTATGAGGTTCTTGAGGTATACAAACTACACATACATGAGTACACTGAGAAACCCTTCACAAATTCTTAAATTAAGTAATGAAGTCATATCCCGAATATGATGCGGATATTCCTAATGAATTACGGTCGTTTACGCTTCATACATTTCTATCACCCCATGAAAAGCAATATCATCCGCGAACGATGGAGGAATATACGCCGTTATGGCTGCTTATCTCCCGCTTGGCAATCGGGGAGATGGCTTATTGTGAATTGCACAGGCGGTCGCCTCAAAATCAAAGTCATAGTTGTGTCATTTCACACGCATCCAGTGAGTTTTATTACGCAGATATCGGTTCAGATTGAATTCATGCGTTGTGCTTTATTTTGATGTCCTTTTGTTTTATTATGCTACGTTTTTATGGTCTCAGATGGGTTTCTTACTAACTTGCTGCCTTAAAATATATTCTAAACACAAATTATTAAAACCTCCTTACGTACAACCTAACCCTTGAAATTTTCTAGGGATTGAATTTTTGTACTTGAGTTCCTTTTATAGAAATTGCGCACTAACTAAATATATCTCCTAACGGAACGGGGTTTGGCAAGGGATGAAAGTTTGTATGAAAGTTAGGTACTCTTTTTTAATGGGAAATATCATCGGGCACAGGGCTTATAATAAATAAAATACCCACTTCCACATGAGGCCCGAAAGCCGGTGACTTCCTCAACGCCGCAGCGACCCTCAAAACACCAACATGACTAAAGTCAGTCGCGAACTCCGTCTTAGCGTTCGCATATCTATAGTTAGGAGCCAACGGTAGCCAGGATTCTCCCGTCGTGAACCCAGCAGTTGCAGTATCGTCCCACGGGAAGGGGGCGGCCCAGGGAACTGCGGCGTTAGGCCAGCAGGTGTTGCCAGAAACCCATTCTAGTATGGTATCTGCTGCAGCCAGCTCGTCCCCTTGCTGGATGACTGCGGACCCTGGCAGGTTCAGAGCCAGCAGGTTTATAGTGTCCACCATGTCGCTGCCATAGCGAGACGATGTGCGACTCTCGTTTGTGCTGCTGGTCTGAAAGTATAAAAGGAACTGTAGGGAACTGTAACTGTTCTCGGCTATAGTAAAATACGTGTATGCTAGTTTTCACAATGAAGTTTAGATATTATTGCACTGTCGGAGCTCTTGACACTGGATCAACAATCCAACGCAGATCTGTAAGTTAAGCCTTTTTTTAGGTGTCCTCTGGTGTTGGTGATAATGATCATTGATTGGCCAGCGCACACCGGGGACGACAAATCAGGGCATTTTATCTTCACCAACGGAAATTCATACGTAGTTAGTGGTTACAAGATACAGATTTCAATGTACAATGCCGCGAAGGGAAATCCCCCTTGATGCCTTGGGGTCGGTCTCTAAGCATTGGAATTTGTATCTTGTTCCCACTAGCTACGTTTGAATTTCCGTTGGTGAAGATAAAATGCCCTGCCGTATCGTCCCAGTGTGCGCTAGCCTTAAGGCTAAGCCATTGCACGCTAATGTTGTAAATCCTCCAGAAATTGAATTAACTTGCTATTTTCACAAGTAAATTCATCTGGGCGGCTTATATGTGATGTCCTAGGGGTAATAAATAAAGTTTATCACAGACTGAACCCCGGCCAAAGCAGCCATTAAACGACTTAGGTCTCAGGGTCCCCAGGCACTATCCTTTGGAGACTAGATTTCTTTTGGACCCTTCATTACATAGGCATAAAATTGCCCATTTATTTCTTTAGTTGGCTTTGCAAGTGAATAAGACAAATGATGTGCGCGCAAACATAAAAATTCCAATTCCGACACGCTATTGCAAAATTGTTTTAATTAAAAAAATTGGTTTCAATTAAGCCATGGCATACATGTATACATACAAACATACATCGCTCTATTCTCATAGCACTCTATATAAATTGTGTTCGAAGTGTGTTTACACAACAGACAATGAAATTCATTTAAAAATAGATCAAACCAATGGATGATCCAATTTTAAATGAAGTTGCTTCGCGCCACCTGCTTCGCCGGATTTTATAACTTACCAAATTATATATTTTTTATTTAATAAGCATGTATTAATAGCCATAAATAATTTTGCGAAAACCGCAACAAATCAAAATAGGTTGTACATTGTTTAGTTTATAAATTCTAATAAGTCACACAGACGGTCACAAAAAGCGATTTTCTTTTAACAATAATACAAATACAGATAAACAATACTTTGAAAATAATTGATAATTATGATAGAATGATTTAAAAATATGTTTTTTAGCTACTTAGTCCATACAAAAAAGTGTAGGTACATAGATGATCATTCGGACTCACGACCCATGTAGACGCTTCTAGAGGCGAGGTCAGTATGGAGGCATGGAAACTTAGCACCATCTCTGCAGTAGACCTGGAGGGAAGGGTCAGGGCTCTGCTGAGAATGCTGTTGGCTCCTACACCCCCATCTCCGTAGTACATGGCAGATTGTTCTGGTCTTAGAGACGAGTCTACGAGGATGGCCCTGAGGACAAACATGTAGAAAAGGATTACGATAAGGATATTATGAACCTAAGTAACGAGGGCCAAAACAGAAAGATAAAGATGTTTCGGAATGAAAAGTTCAGCCAAAGCAAAGTGGCTGAAAACTACTCTTCTTGTAAATATTGTAAAACACAACACTCCTTACAAGTAACCATAGATTCTGCAACTTAATTGTACATGATGTTCCTATAGTTACCGCAGTTACCTCAACGTATCTTGAACTAATTAGGTCATATTTCCTAGTACCTAATGGTCAAGATATCAGATATAACAGATGCTCCACATAAAATGGTGCATTTAAACCTGAACCCTATGCAGTTCAGAAAATATATACAAACAACAAAGGTGTTATTAAAAGCCAACAAAGTATATGGATACTTACTTCTTATATAGCATGTCGATAGCAATCTAAATTGTGCCGGTCTAGAATTTAGGAGTTGGGCGTTTATACTAATAGAGAGTCTTGAACTTACGGAGTTTCCAAACCACTACTGCGCGCGCAACTCATAGCATCTGCAACCAGTTTCTTCAGCAACTGCTCTCCGCAGGCCAGGTCTCTTGGGAAGTCCGGATTGAGGAGTACGCCTGCCACTCCTCGTTTGAGCCAGGTGCACTGGGCTGCTAGCAACTCTGCTGCCACATTTTTGCAGCAGTGGTTCAGGACTGCCTCGTTGTTGAAGGTGCCGAAGTAAGACGATCGGTTCTCGTGCCAGAGCCAATTGATGCCGTGTTCGGGCTGGAAGATAATTAAACAGTACAAGTTTTTAATGACATTTTTTGCCCTTGGCAGGAGGCTTTACACTCAAGGCACCCACAGGATAGTCCAGTTAAGCAGACGACAACCTCCTAGGTTGACTGACCTGCGAGCAAACATTCACGAAAAAAAATGTCTTGATTTTAGCAGCATTGAATGTCGCACTTCTGATGCAAAGGCCTCCCCTGTATCCTTCCGGGTATCCCTCTTCTGCTCAACTGTTGACAATTTCAACGGTTACTGTCCCTCTCTAACTGTGCGCATTGTGGAATACTTATCGGGATCAGTTATTCGTGCTCACTTTAGTGTGCGCTGGATGGAATATCTCTTATTTATGTTACGACACGTGGCTCAGCCTCGAGGGTTGACATTCCAATAGTGCAACATTATTTTGGCATGTATTTAGGTATTGCCTTGTTGGCCTAGTGGTTGCAATCGCAACTGCTGGGCATAAGGTCCTGGGTTTCGATTCCTGGGTCGGACAAATTGGTATTGGGTTTTTCCGTAGCAGCCACTTAGTCTAAATTTGTGCCTGATTAGTGGCAATAAGCTCGCTCCTTACATGGCGCTTAAACATAACTAGCGAAATGTGGGTATACTATATTATTAGGTACACCACTGCCAAACCTTTCGGGGATTACAGGCGTGATGTTATGTTATGTATGTATTTACGTTTCGGCGGGTGTCAGTGAAAACAAGTATTAGTCTGTATCGACAGTCGATGTGTGTATGGTCTATGATAAGTTGAAGTAAGAACCCACCGCTGGTACATCATCAGCGGTGCCATCCTTCCACACGATCCTGTGCTCGTATCCCGGGGCCCGGTCAGCACTCGATGTGAACCATTCAGATCCTGTGCTCACAGTCTGTAATGGCAGCGTGATCACGACTTTCAGCTCTGTAAGAAATTAGTTTAGGTCTAAATTCCACTGTGTGTCTAAAATATTAGCTAATGATTTCTATACATTTAGACTATAATACCTACTAGTTTTTGCCCGCTTTGTCTCCCGCATTATTATTATCATAAGGGAACTTTCTACCGGTATAAAAAATCCTATGTCCTATCTCAAGTCGTAGTCTATATGCCAAATTTCATCCAAATCCAATCAGCCGTTGTGGCCTAAAAAGGTACTTAACCGACAGACAGACAGACAGAGTAACTTCCGCACTATAGTATCAATAGCTGATGCCCGCGGCTTTGCTCGCAAATTATATACTAAAACCTTCCTCTTGAATGACTCTATCTATTAAAAAACCCGCATCAAAAGATCTAAGCATACATAGGGACACACAGACGCGGGTGACTTTGTTTCATAATATGTAGTGATTGTGATTGTACGAATAACATCAGCCTGTACTTACTAACTATACTGGCAGACATCAATTAACGTTGATTGAAAAATTATATCTTGCGAACACAAGTATAGGTACCATAATTGGCTTCACTTATGTTATTGTACTGATGGTCAATGCTGAATGATATACGCTACGCTTGATTCAAGGCTACAATGGGGTTCTCATTTGACTTCTCTTGCGGGGCGGCTAAGTTCAGCAGCCTATGCCATTAGAAAAATCCGTCAGTATACTGATGTAGATACCGCTAGACTGGTTTATTTTAGTTACTTTCATAGTATAATGTCTTATGGCATTTTACTGTGGGGACGGGCTGCAGATATTGAGTCTATATTTATTCTGCAGAAAAGAGCCATCAGGGCCATATATAATCTTCGTAAGCGCGATTCTCTAAGGGAACTGTTTAAGGATATTGGCATCATGACGGTACATTGTCAATACATCTACGAAAACATAATGTACGTCAGAAAAAATCTACACCTTTTTGGTAAAAGGGGTGACAGACATAATTACAGTACTAGAAATAGGGACCAACTAGTTCAGCCAGGTTTCCGACTCGCTAAAGTAGACTCATCTTTCATGGGGTACTGTTTGAGATGCTATAATAAAATTCCACAAAGTATTCTTGAACTGAATGAGACGAAATTTGAAACATGCATTAAACGCACACTATGTAAGCAAGCATATTACAAGTTGAGCGATTATATCGCTGATAAAAATGCTTGGCTCAATGCTGGTCCTGCTCCACAAGGACAGGGGCGCATAAATTGATAGCATTAAAATGTATTGTTGGAGCTGCTGAAGATTGTACAACTATCTTTGCATTGTATAGATTCAATCTCCTTAGTATTATATAAATGCATAGCCCATATTGTGTGAGTACTATGTACTAGAAAGCTATCATTCACTGGAAACCTACGTCTTTTCTTGACTTGAATGTGCCCTGGCGGTTTAGAGTATGTCATGCTCACTCAAATGTCTCGCTGATGGTGGCGCATGTGTCGGATCATTTAGTTCCCTTCAAAATGGTTGAGTTGAATGGTGCTGATCCATGCGTCATGTCCGTGAACGGGCGCTGTCAGTTGTGACTGGTCATCTCTTAGTTGCCATGGCTTATTTGAATGAATTATTTTGAATTGTATTTTTTTTGTTTGTGTGTTTTTGCTGTGGACACTTTTAACGTGCACATCTTGCTACATTGTTCTCACATAATATACCATCTCAACATGAATGATGTAACCAAGATTTTGTAACAATATTCTGATTTAAAAGAGTGTCCATGGAGTTTCTTGCCCGTTCTTCTCCATAGAGATCTACGCTAGGGAATGGGCAACTACAGTACTTTCACAGTTTTTATGTCTTGTGACTGGGACTGTAGCTACATTTAATTTTCATCTTTGTTTCGACAATTCAAAAGTGCCTGTAACTGGCTTACTTGAAATAAATGCTTTGATTTTGATTTTTGCTATACCTACCGTTTCATGACCTGCCTCATTTGTCTAATAGCCAAAATCGCTACCGCTGAGGATGGGGTCCTGGGTTCGATTCCCAGGTCCACCAAAGTGATATGGTTATACTATAGCTACACCTCTGTCTAACCCTTTCGGGTTAGCAGGCATGATGTTGTGTCATGTTGGTGTTGTTCATTAAATGCAATTTTGTCTTTATTACACAGTACAAAACAAAGTCGCTCCCGCTTATTTACGTACAGGACCTTACCTTAGATCTTTTACACTGCAGAGCAACGGATTAACGCAGTTTCCAGCAATAGATAGTGATTCAAGAGGTAGGTTTTATGCAAATGCAACAATGCTACATTGCACCCGAGCGAAGCCGCACGCCCGCCGGTTCGCTGGTATGTTATAAAGTTATCTCACCCAGTTTCTTAGTCTTCGCCACCAGATTGTCAAAATCATCCAGGGTTCCGTATCTTGGGTCGATGTCAGTGAAGCCCGTGGTTCCAGGTTGGGCACAGTCAGCACTCCTGGGTACTACCGGCGATAGTATGATAGCATCCGATCCTAAAGCACGCACGTAGCTCAATTGTTTCAATGCGCCTGGAAAAATATTGCTATCAGTAACGTAGGAAGTGATATCTATAGAAGAATTTCTTAGTCAGGCCATATGTGACATTTCTCGTCGTTTTTATCAGGCGTTTGTATCATAGAACTTAAAGTTTGATAAACTTGGAATATCGGATCTAGCTTCTTAATCAGACGTAAGCGTGCTGCGTCGCTCGGGGCAGTTCAAACAGTCATTGCAGGGAAATTTAATTGCCCGTTTATGCATTTCATGTCAAACCTAAATGTTCTTCTAACATAGTTTTTAAAGGTCATGTTTACTAACAATTTATATGGATGTAAAATAATTTATCCGAAATAAAATGATTATTATTATTTATCTTTTGAATAATATGTTTTGATCGTAGTTTTAGTTTAATCTTCATAAATGATAGTTTAATAATTTTGTTAATTATTCATTTTTCTATATTATCATGTGTCATTAGAGTTGTAGATCAATCAATTCAATTTCACGTAACAACTCTGCTAGTTAATTTGACTTTAAACCACTTAAAAATAGACTTTTTTTTATCAAGTTACGATTATGCAATTACCATCAGTTATGCAACTAGACGACTAAAAACCACAATTACTAACAGCCTCACCTCTCAAATCACCTAGTCCATCCCCATCTCCATCCCTGAAGCTGTCCACCATCATCCTGTAGTACACGGCATTGTCCCACCACTGGGCAGCATCACCTGCCACCCTGCTGATCACACAAACGACGAACAACCACCACATCTCGCACACAATTAAACTAAACGTATCATCATCCAATTGCGATCGACCTTGTGGAGTAGTGATGGGACATTGTTTGCGAACCAGGTTTAAATTTTTAACAGGTTGAAGTTTATACCTGAGAACTAGATCTTGTGCCAATCGCTTTTAGTGCAACATAGTTTTTTTTCAAGGGTTTCGTATATCAAAAACGGCTCTCAACCGGATTGATGTAAACTTGTCGTTGGCTTATTTCTGTGTTTATGAATTCTCTATTCACCACTTCATATTTTTTTTGCTTTGTTGTGTGTATTGTGGTCGGCGCAACACGTTGTCTTCTCCCATTCTCCCCTGTCAGACGTCACGGCATCATTAGCTCCTTTCTCTTTCTATCATTGCTCACATAATCCATCTATCTTTTATTTTGCATTCCTCTTCCTCTCCTTCCGTCTTATGAGTTCTCTATTATTGTTACCTATATTGCATCATGGTTATTTTGCCGCTTGAGCGACTTTTGGACTCTTCGGTTAACATTTCTTCGGAAATTATTGTAAAAACAACATGGCGGCGATAGTTCTGACTTCTACTTCAAACTTGGCGCGTTAAGCAAGCTGCATTTCAGAAGGTCACATTCTAAAGCCCCCGGTATAAAACTACAGTTCGTTCTAGGCTTAGAAGTTAGACTTCGGTTTCGTTGGATTAATGGGTTTAAAGTTCACAGGTGGTGGCACAGGAATTATTAATGCTGTGTATTGATTTGTTTCAGCAGCTAAGAGGTTTCGGTTTATAACAGAGTTGAAAGTGGGTTATTTTATTTAATTTTCATGATGAAAAGCTACAAGGGGTGCAAAGTGATTCTTTAGTTTCCAAGAAAACATCATTGTGAAGAAATAAATAAACGATAAAATGACGAAATACGTAATTTATTTTAAGTTTTGGCAAATGATAGATCTGCCTTTAAAACTAACTTGTGCTGTGCTCAATACGGGTATTCTGGTGTAAGTCTATGGTCCATTTTAACAGCTTATATTTTATTTCGTTAGGAGGTTCCTCTCTCAAGATCCCTGACTGCCAGTAGCTCGGACCCTGTTCCCGATGCTGGTGGGCTACTATTTTTGTGTTTGTTGAATGTTTATTTTATAAATTAGAATATTGAAAAATGTAATTAATGTGTTTATATAGGAAATAATAATGAACGATTTAATATAAGAAGTAACTTAACTTATTTTATAACACATTTGCTCGTAAAGGGTCTCTTATTTCACCTATTTCAATATCGTATTGTATCTCATTACGTACTTGTGCGTTATTGTAATGTAAAACGCACGGTTTATCAAGGTGCTCTGTCTAAAACGAACGGTACTTTTTTAAATTTTAGCAAAGAGTTTTTATGTTAGAAAAGTGGTTAACATTTTAAGAATAAAATTAACTTTGGGAGATAAAATATCATAAAAATAACTTGACAACATAATAATAACTTAAAAATGCTAACTGGCAACGTAATAATCAATTTTACAAATTGTTCAAATTTTTATAACTGCTTTAACAAGCGATGAAAGATTTTGTTCGTTTAAGAAAGTCCAAGTTTTATTTATTTCCTCGCAAATATGTTATAAAACGTCGTATGACATACGTGCGCTTTGATAATTACAGACTCTGCTTTCTTGTAGCCCTCGCTTATAGCTCGGGCTAGCAATATCGCCTCGGCTGTAATTTTCAACTTACTGCACTTATATCATAATGTACTATTTTATCACACTTGCTCGTAAAGTGAGCCTTATTATATCGTTCTTAGGACCATAAACCGAACTATAACTCAGACGTGCATAATAATATTACACACTAGTGCATAATAGAATTATCCCTACAAAGTTAAGTTATAGTACCTAACTGCAAATTATATGCGAGTAAACAGAGCATTTTCAATTTAACCGGGTAATACTTACTGTTTTTTTTTTTTGTAACTACGAAGAGGTTTTATGCCGCTGAAAATCCATTTACATTTTTGGAACAAATAAATGTGTCCCTAGTTAAGACGAAAAACATTTGTTATTATCAATCTTTATAATTAACAATAATTTGTTATAAAATATTTGCATTTTATCACTAAAATTATTATTTTGAAGTTGGCAGTATGACTATATATACGTAATCACCACCTTACAATTGGCGCGTGCAAAAAAAAAAACTTGCGCGCCATTTCCCATAATTTTCATATTTTGTTTGTATCGCATTTGTTGCTGTGTGGTAAAACGATTTATGCAATACATGTTTGTTTTTATCTCGCAAGTCTGTTGCAAAAGTGCGTATGAAACTCGTGAGCAACTTACTCACTGGACACTCGTCTGATTTACGCCCCCGCCTTCGGCTCGGGCTGCAACCCACAGCTTCGTGTATAATGAGCAACTTTCCTCACTATCACACTCTACACACACTAACACATCATAATATACTATTATTTATACGTAAACCTGGTACAACATCAAACACCACACTAAAACCAAACTTCTTTAATGAAGAACTTATTTAGTACTTAGACAAAAAAAATAGTTACGTAATGTTTATTTATTGTATAATAATATGTATAACAAATGTATGCACAATAAGTTCCTATGCAAACAATCGTTCCGCCTTCGGCTCGGGCTGCAACCCACAGCTTCGTGTATAATGAGCAACTTTCCTCACTATCACACTCTACACACACTAACACATCATAATATACTATTATTTATACGTAAACCTGGTACAACATCAAACACCACACTAAAACCAAACTTCTTTAATGAAGAACTTATTTAGTACTTAGACAAAAAAAATAGTTACGTAATGTTTATTTATTGTATAATAATATGTATAACAAATGTATGCACAATAAGTTCCTATGCAAACAATCGTTACAAACTTATTGCAACGAAAATAAAGATCACAGTATTGCAAAATCAGAGACGGAACTGCAGCCGCGTCTTCTACCTCATGGCCATGTCCATTGCCCATGCATGTTTGTATTCAATATAGTGAAAAACAACGCATGGAAAAATATTCATTTGGCGGTAAATGTGGTACCTACAAAGGATGGTAAAGATAATATGTAGGGCAATGACACATTTCGCCATAAAATGGCATGCAAACATTAATTTAAACAAGAGGCTAATTTCGATACAAAATACGGTCTACAAGTGAACACAAACATTAAACATAGATACATTATTTAATTAAAACAGTCTACAAATAGAGTACTTATTTAAAGTCTTTAAAATACTGGTATTCAGCTGCATCCGGTTAAACTGGAAGCCGACCCCAACATAGTTGGGAAAAGGCTAAGCAGATGATGATGATCATTTAAAGTCTTCATAACTAATACAATGAATCCAAGTTGTCGTCATGTTGGTGGTGCACGGAACACTATCATTTCTCCTGCCTGCAGGGCCAAGTTTTGCAAATTCAACTCGTTCCTGGAAAACAAACAATAAACAATGTTATTGCTACATCTGAAAATATGTTCAAACATTGCTATGTTATATTGGGTGAAATCAGTGGGTAACACGATAACGAGGGAAACGGATAACGGTATCAGTGGATACAACTCGCCGTGATCCGTGGCTAACGTGATCTGATACTGTGATCGGTGGAGACAAACCCAAATTTTCAGGGGTTTAGCGTAGTCTCCGTGTGCCGTTGGTGATCTTTCAGTAATTATGAGGCGCTGCCAACTTAAATATAAGAAAATAACAAAAAAAATACGATGCATAAAAATGTATGGACAAAATGTAATTGGGTATTTTCGTCAGGAATTTCTGAGTAGTAGCCAGATCACGATTATGTGTGTTCATTATATTTCAGCCGAAATACGTCCACACATAATCGTAATAAATGAACATAGGCCTCCCCCAAGTGTCGCCACATTGAATTATGTGCCCGATTGATGGCAATAGACTCGCCTCTTAATACATGGAACTTAACATATCTGGCGAAATGTATGGTACATCTTCAGGGATTCCAGGCTATAAGTTATGTTAAATAGAAAGATAACAGGTCAGATCTATAAGAATTCGTGTTCTTTCGTCTTTAGGTATCCTTAACAACAAACAAGATAAAGATACATTTTAATCAGCTTTTACTTGTATGTACAGCTATTTATTGTCAAATTACATAATTTAATGTATGTTCTATTCATAAAATAATCCTTAATCAAAGAATAAATGGAAGCCGTAAAGATAAATATTAGCTCTACTAAGTAGTTAAAGTACTTGTAAATTAAAAAGGTAAGTACCTACATACCTACTTAATTATGATAACATTTTTATGATAATACCTATCTGGCCTTGATATAGTACCTAAATATTTGTAGTTTTATTTTAAACAAATTAGCATATAATCTAGATTGCATCAAGGTCAAATGAAGAATTTCTCACTTGTTAATTGACGCCCTACGGCATAAAATTACTTTCCTGATAGCATAATAAAGAAAATTATATTATACCGGAAACCTAAAAAATATCAAAAAAAAAAAACTGGAAATTCATTAGATACAGTATCCAGAACAGACTATACAGAATGTTGGGGACATCGATATGCAACCTGCACTATGCGGGGTCCTAGAGTCCTGTCCTGAAGTAATTGTAGCAAGTTGTGCGTAGAAGTAGGTACTTGTCCATACACATCATTGTATAGAGCCGTGAAAAGTCATCGGCATAGCTGATCAAAAGGTCGCATTTATATTCCCAGATCAATCTCCCCTAGTCCTTATTAAAAACCAAGGAAACAGCTAAAAAACAAATTAACCACAAGTTCCTTACCCTTCAACCCGGTTGCTGTGCACACTCGCAGTATAAACTGTCAAAGGTCCCGACAGCAGCGTGATTTCACTGAGGTTGACAGTGTCAGGCGTACTGCCGACGTTAAAGACCAAACCATAAGTGTCGTAGGTCCTGAGGTACCTAATCAGGACCAGGGTGTTCTCCGTCAAGGCTTGTACGTCGTATTCGCCATGGGATAAGGCTACCTCCTTGCGTAGTCTTGTGAGGGATTGGTATATCTGGAAAGGAAAATTCATAAAAAGAGGCCCGTTAATGATTGGTTTTGGTGTTGTCCAAAAAGATTTAAAATAGCTAGTAATATATTTGAATGTCTTTGGTGTTGTCAAATGGCTGGTCTTGAAAATAAGTCACAAATTCAATTATAAGTAAAAAAAAATCGAATCGTTTTTTTTCTGTTTATCAATATTTTAATCTTCAAAAGATGAATGGTTTGACATCTTACCTTAAAATGACTAACAGATACATCTTTCTGAGCCTGAAGATTTATTTCCATGTAATCTTCAGCTACCGGTAGCCAAGTATTAGGACTTGTCGAAAACCCAGCGCTTGTAGTATTGTCCCAGTGGAACGGTGTCCTGCAGGGATCCCTGGAGAACTCCAAGTAGTTCGATTCATTGCCTTGGTTCAGGGCTGCGACGTCGACGGTATCCTCCCAGCTGACGAATCCATCCTTCATGCCGAGCTCCTCGCCTTGGTAGGTGATAGCTACCCCTGGGAGTAACATGTTTAGACCGTTCAAACCATCCACCATGTCACCTCTGAATCTGGACGGCATGCGACTCTGGTCGTGGTTTCCGAACTAGAACAATACGGTAAAGGAAAACTGAAGACAACTTCAGATCAAGATAATTATTATTTAGCAGTATGTTATAACTTACCACCCAATTAGGTACTTTTCCCTGAGGCATGTATGTGAGCCAGTGCCGGATGACGTAGGCGAAGTCTCTGGCAGTAGATTTTGCAGACAAGGTCGTGATGAAGTCAAAGTTGAAGGGGAAGTGAGCTCCGACCCTGGCGCTCTCGTCTCCGTAGTATAACATCGTCATGCTAATGTTAGCGTAGGCTTCGGCTAGAAGTACCCTGGATGAACAAACAGCATTCAAATAAATATGTGTATGCCTACTAATTTACACCATCATGCTGTTGTTATAAATTACTGTGCATTGCTTTGTATAATCTAATAACCTAAAGAATTATGAAACGGCCTAAAGCTGGAACGAATTAGTTAATTCGACATAAAAATTGTTTCACTTACTTAGTCTCTGCATCATTCTCCAGCGTCCACTCGTCAACAGCCTTTCTCCAGTCATAGACAACGTCGTAGAGCTCTATCAGGTCCCTCACGTGTATCTGCGTGGTGTACCCAGCCTGGTTGGGATTCAAAAACATATTCCCGGATAAAGGTTCATCGGGGTAGTTCCCGTTTGCATCAGGAGCCGTTTCGAATAGATGAGGAATGGCATCCACCCTGAAGCCATCAGCTCCTCGGGCTATCCAGAACAGCATGATTTTGACCATTTCGTCCTTAACGGCCTGCTCTCGGAAGTTGAAGTCAGGTTGCTCGACAGCGAACTGGTGGAGGTAATACTGCTGGCGTATCTCGCTCCATTGCCAGACTGAGCCACCAAATTGACTAATCTGAACAAAAGACAAAAAAAAAAGTAGTTATAGTATAATAGTATTTCTAACTTCTACTGTTCTGAGATTGGTGAGGTGTAAGAGACTTACCCAGTTGGAAGGTAATATCGAGGTAGGATTTTCGGGATCATTTCGAGGATTAGCCCACACGAACCAGTTTTCATATCCTGGCTCTCTAGCTTCTGATTTGATGAAGTAGTCAGAATAATTACTGGCGTGGTTTGGCACGTAATCTAATAAGACTTTTAAACCTAGAAAAATATAAAGAATATTAGTTCAGTAGCTACTTACTACTGCATTCAATTTTTTTTCTTGTCCCGACTGATCAAAATAATGGAATTCAACTTGCTGTCCCTTACCCAACTCCTTCGCCTTGTTCACCAGCTCATCAAAGTCTTCCATGGTTCCATACTCGTCATGTATATTGTAAAAGTCGCTGATGTCGTAACCGAAGTCTGCCATAGGAGACTGGAAGATTGGCGACATCCAGAGAGCGCCGACCCCAAGGTCCACTAGATGTTCTAGTTTACTGGTTATACCTAGAGAGGAAACAAAAGTAAGATTAATGGAATGTTTTGAATGAATGAATTAATGTTTGATAAAATACAAATTGATAGCATTGGAAGATCATAAAACTTTATATTGCTTGGATTTTCCTATCACTAACACACAGTAAATCATCGAGGATTCATAGCAAAAGTCTTCAACGATAATCAGAAAAATAACTCTCGGTGTGCCCCAAGGGGCCATCTGATGACCACTATAGATGAACATGTTATTTCATTGGAAATTGGAGAGAGTTACAATTTTTACAGAAAATATGGTTGGGTTTTTCAAATTATGTAAATGGCTTTTCTTTTCAACCAGTGCAGTTTTTCTTTCAAGCAACACCCATGAGTGTATCTGTGTATTGTGATTGCAAATTTGCAACGCATAAACCAGTAAATCGTATAGATTAATCTGATTGAAGTCTTAAGCCATGCTCCAGTAACGTAATAATACTCGTAAATTACTTTAAAGTAGATCCTAAATCTAATTCAGACGGTTAAATAGGTCTGGCTGTCTTTTACAAATGTCATCCCTTCTAGGCTAAATAGAAATTAATTAACGACCTTGTTGAATTTGCAAAATCGTACTTTGCAGGTTTGAATTTACCCTTGAAAATTGTTACAAAAGGGATCATGTGAAGCTTTGGTAAAGGTAAGGCAAAGAACTCACCTTTCAGATCCCCTATACCATCTCCATCATTGTCTTTGAATGACCTGGGATAGATCTGGTATATCACAGTGTTTTCCCACCAGTCCAGTTCCCGTAACTCTGGTGGTGATACCTCTTCTTCCCTCATCACAGCCCACACCACCACCCCCACTACGGTGCCCACCACCACAGCGGTAAGTACCACAGCAAGCACGGTAACTTTCCACGACATCCTTGCCTTGGCTTTACCGGCTGTGAACTCTGAGACCTGAATTTAAAGACTCCTTATCGACCTATAATAAACCTTTATCTTTTCACTAATGCTTGATTGTTGTGTTATTGCGTGAAATTAAGATAATAATCCCCTTTGGTCTGATAATTCTGTTGTGTTGTTACTGCGTAATTAAGTGCATAAATTAATAGTACATTTTGATACAAGTGGAGAAAGTTTGTTAATGTATTCGAAGCGGAATTAACACCCGAGCCGCAGGCGAGGGTTGATATTGAGCCGAGAACTGCAATAACAAATGTCCACGTGAATCAAACGACGTTTTTCAATACACTTTTAAAGAAATAAAATAAAAAACAACAAATATTTTTGTCATGAATTATTAGGAAACTATGAATTACATTTTCTTTTTTTTTTCCGCGCTTTGCTTTCGCCAGGTTGAAGGAGAAGCAAAGGTATAAAGCCTAATATGAAAAATTTAGAGAACACAAAGTTAGAACACAAATTTATTAATTAATTAATTTATTATGGACAAAACAGTTACATGCTACAGAAAATACAAAAAAAAAACCTTATAAACTAAAGATAACATACAATATCCACGTCTAAACAAAAGAATAACATACTGTGTTAGATTTTACAGAATACAGACTCTTCTGTGACGGCTGTATTTGATGTATTACAAATTAATTTAATTCATTTATTCCCATTTAATTCAGTTAAACTTATCTTAATTTCATTTGATTACATACAAATTATTTTAATTCCAATAAATATTTGATTAAATTAACTTTTATTTTGTTCCAATAAATTGAGTTCAGTATATTTCAAATACAAATAATTTAATTCAATATTACCCATCAGGTGCAGGGCTTGTACTATAATATATTAAGATTTATGTATTCATTTTGAAGGAACCAAAATAAAACCACATTATAAAAGGAATGTATTTATGTGATCGTTTTAATTTTACAAAAACAGTAAGCAAACAAATCTAAACAGTCATCTTGTTTAATGAATGATTGATTCTCTTTCTTTGAGACATGAAATGAATCAAATCAATCGATTTTTATTTAATTTAGAAGTACGCAAAAAATGTTTGAGATGTAGAAATTACGTCTGATCGTTACTTGTTGGACCCCAAACCTAAGAGAAATGACCATGAAATATATAATATTTTGATACTTTTTTAAATAATTCGATTTATTTATATTACTTTTTTATCTATCTAAATTTAAATTGCACCCAAAAGTCAATAAATAGAAGTTTTGGAAGGTCAAGGTAAAAGGTAGGCAAAATGTTGTGATAAGGCGTAGTCGGCAAATATTTCTATCCAACCTAACCTAACGTCGGTGGGCCCCAAGTCCCGAGCCCGCTTCGCTCACTCTTGCATCCTAGGTTATAGCTTAAGAAAACTATTATTTTAGCAGAACATGTTTTCGGAAAATTATCAACATTATCTAATTTTACCGTTTTCGTGTCAAGTGTAACTGATAACTTTAGTTACTTGATATTTTAATAAATTTAATCGTTAATTATTGACAACTTATTTTTGTGTATTACTTGTTCACGCGGTCGCGAATCAGCACAGTATGTTTTGCCCCAAGTCCCGAGCTCGTTTCGCTCGCTCTTGCTAAAAAGACCAATAACTAAAAAGAGGATCAAATATTATTTTTGACCAAATATTAATCGAGGAAGTATAACAAACATAATTATCTTGTTGCCTTGAATGCAGTTAATTTATAATTTATCCGTTGATCAACTAATAGAGACGCAATAATTCATATAGAGATTATACATAAAAAAATACATAATTTTTTAAAAGTGCTCATTTACAAGTCAGTGATCAATTAGATTTTAGAGGATCAAATAATGATTTCCCAGTATAAAATACGTCTTGTACTTTCGTATCAAAGTTATACTTCTTTTATGATTTAAGAATCTTATCGTATCTTCAACAAAACGAGTATATAAGGGTCGAAGCAGATAGCGTTCTGTGGTTTCTGCCCAACCCCATGAGAAAAAGGCCTATACGTATGTATGTATGGAAACCTCAGCTCAGTACATCACTAGAACAAGCGGATGTGCAGTCGGCAATTTCCACGGTCGAGCTGAGCGGCCGCCTATCTGCAAATTATAGTCCAATCTTACTGTGATATGAGAACACCATACAATTATCTATACACTGTACACCATTGTTTGTTCCATTACGATTACAATTTGAATCTGAAAATTTATCGTAATTCAATGAGACATTAAGCAGTTTTCAATGACAGCCATACAAAAGGACACAGCTAAAGGCCTGAGCAAAGTCAGACTTAGTGTGTTTCCACTAGCGACAAAAATGATGGATAAGTAAAAAATGCATTCAGTTGACATAAGGTACCGAAATAGTGATGTCTATCCTGTTGAAAACAGAGGCCCTAAGTACGAGTACGAGCGCGCGTACTAAGCGTAAAGTAAGTTATGTCGATTTTTGAATCGATTACACAATTACTCTTTGGCATTTCAGGGCCTCAAGTCTGGTATTACAATAGTGTCAGAATGGTCTATCATTCATTTCATAATTGTAAATTTTGACAAGTTTGGTAATCTACTAATATGGTGGCGTCATTAAGACTTTCCAATGGTCAACCACTGACACTCCATTGAAAGAAATGGCATACAAAGTAATCTCGTACATAATGACAAATGAATGACTGGTGCTATTTACGAACTTCTTACTAGGTACTTCAGATTGCTTAAAACACTAATAAATAATATGTAAAAAATTTATAAATGAAATCTGGCGGGTTTCATAATAATGGCAATACGACAAGTCATTTTAACACAATTCTATAACGAGACCATTGGCCGACCAATGATCGACCATTATGAATTTAGCAGATTACGAACTTTTGGAATTACAAATTTATAGAAATAGCATACTTGGGCCCCTGTGTTAAATTGTTTACAACAAGCATAATCAGATTCATCTACAGGTATGAATATATTCTTAAAATTATGAAAATACGAGATATACAAGGAATATCCCAATATCACCGTAACTAGAAGGTTCCCAGGTATGGTGTAGAATAAAAAACCGGCCAAGAGCGATTCGGACTCGCACACCGACGGTTCCGCACAAACTTTATTGAATGAAAGGTAAATTGCGGTTTACGATTTTTGACGTATAAAAAAAAACTACTTACTAGATCTCGTTTAAACCAATGCCACTTTGGAAGTGTCTCTCGTGCAAACTATTCAGTTTAGAAAAATAATATACTAGAAATCTCAATATCATTTTTGAACATATTTGAACCTATCCATAATATATATATAATAATCAGGTATGGGTTTGATGAAAAAAAAAATTGAGTTTCAGTTCTAAGTATGGGGCACCCCCAAAATTTGTTGTGTTTTTTTGTATTTTTGTGTGAAAAACTTAATGCGGTTCACAGAATCCATCTACTTACCAAGTTTCAACAGCATAATTATTAAAGTTTCGGGAAAAAGTGGCTGGGTCATACGGACGGACAGACAAACAAACAGACATGACGAATCCATAAGGGTTCCGTTTTTTGCCATTTGGCTACGGAACCCTAAAAATGATCGCAATGACGATGACGGGGAGAACAAGTGCCTTTCGGCTTCGTTAAGAGGTTTTTTTACACCCTTTATGTGAAACGAGAATTTTTATTATTAAAATCGACGAATTTACGTCCTTTTTAACCGACTTCAAAAAAGGAGGAGGTTATATGTTCGTGTGTTTGTTACCTGATTTCTCCCCCATTTGTGGACCGATTCTCAAAATTCTTTGTTATTTGTAAGAGTATACTCGTGAGGTGGTCTCATTTAAATTTGGTGAAGATCTAATGCTGGTCTTCGTAGATATACAATGGAACTCTTCAAAAATAGACGGCAAATCTGTCGTGATAGCTGCATTCGCTTGGGTGTTTATTGTTAATAGAACATCATGACGTAACATCACGCGTGTATGCTCTGAGGGGGTACGCAGATGTGTACAATACACCCAGATTTTGTTTGCGGATGGATGGACAAAGATTTTATCGGCCTGTCAGAAGTATTGTGAGAGGAATTTATGAATGTGTGAACCTTTACTTTACTTACTTTTACTTGTTGACCCTTAGGAAATCTTTGAACTCGGCAG
Source organism: Xestia sexstrigata (assembly GCA_941918905.2). Classification (NCBI taxonomy): domain Eukaryota; kingdom Metazoa; phylum Arthropoda; class Insecta; order Lepidoptera; family Noctuidae; genus Xestia; species Xestia sexstrigata. The sequence continues at coordinate 1,508,775 of OW799204.2, forward strand.
TCGTAAATGGTGGCCCTTGGTCAGATACTAGATCCCAAACCTAGCAAACAAACTTCTTAAAACTGTAACTACTGCTCCCCATGTGGTACCATATTAAACACTTCTAACCATTTTGAGGTTGAGTCTAAAATAACTATAAATTTCATTCCCTTTAAAGGAGCTAAGAAGTCAATATGTAACCGTAACCATGGCTGTGTAACGTACGGCCATGGCTGCGGCGACGCGCGTGGTGGCGCCGGCACCTTGGCCGCGCAGGTGACGCTACTTCGGCACATGCTCTCAATATCAGCATCAATTTTGGGCCACCACACGTAGCTACGAGCGTACGATTTAATTTTTACTATACCCATAAGGCTAGTATATAACTGTTTGAGTATTTGAGAGCGCAATGACAAGGGAATAATTAATCTATAACCCCACATTAGACAATTTTCTTCTGAATAAATTTCGTTACGCCTAGTAAAATACGGCTTTAATGTTTCGTCGGCACATTGCAGTGGCCATCCGGTTTGAGTATATAAAAAGACCCTACTCAATACGGTATCAGTAGCAGTCGCCTTCTTTACTTCATTGTGTGTAACTGGTAAACAATCTTCGACAAAGTTTTGATATGTTACCCCAGTTACGCGATAGGCCTGACTGTGATGTTGTGGTAACCGCGACAAGGCAAAATTTTTAGAGGATGAGACATATTCAATATCATAATTATATCCTGATGTACTTCCCATCTCTGCATACGACTGGCGGCCATCACGGGAATACCAGCCTTGCTACCAAATATGCATCAGCGGTTTATGGTCTGTTCTCAACTTAAAACGCCTTCCATTAAGATATTGGTGAAACTTCCAAACACCATACACTATCGCGAGAGCTTCTCCCTCTATTTTGGCATAGGCACGTTCAGCCTTCGTAAGAGATCTCGTAGCATAAGCTATAGGCCGCTCGCCGTTTTCTTTACTTCGCTAGAGGACAACAACCCCTCTAAGGTGCTAAATGCGGTTTTGCATTGTTCATTCCATACAAAACTTATTCCTGCTCGCAACAAATTATAAAGTTTTGCAAGAATAAAACTTATGTTCCTAATAAAGTTTGCATAATACATTACCATTTCTAAAAATGACCTTAATACGCTTACGTTTGTAGGAGTGGGGGTTTTATTATGGCAGTGACCTTATCAGGACAAGTGTGTCCGCCTTCCTTCGTTATGACATATCCTAAATACGTACCTAATTGATTCGGCAAAGAAACTAAATTTTTCAATTTTAACCTTTAAGCCATTTGATTTTAGTATATCGAAAACTTTACGTAGGTTCTCTAAATGTGACGGGGTGTCTCGCCCGCTAATAACAATGTCATCTAAAAACACACCAACATAAATGGCAAGTGAGTAAATAATTGCTTTAATTTCTTCTGAAAAATTCCAGGATTTTTTTCATATACGAGTCGGTTATACCGAAATAAGCCCTTATGGGTATTATTAACCGTGCATTCACTACTTTTATCTAGTTCAACGTAGTGCGTAGGCCTGACACAAATCAATTTTTGAGAACCGCTGTCCACCATGTAAGCGAGCCAGTACGTCTTCAACCCTTGGCAATGGGTAACGGTCGACGGCTAACACCTTATTCAAAGTTAATTTATAGTCAGCACAAATCCTAATGTTACCGTCCTTCTTGACAACGGGCACGATGGGCGCAGCCCAGTCGGAGCGGTCGACAGGAGTGAGCACGCCATCACGCACCAGCTGGTCGAGCGCCTGCTCCACAGGCTCGCGAAGCGCGTAGCCGAGCGGTCGCAAACGCATGTATGTACACCGGCCGCGCTCCCACGCGCTAATGAATGATGACCTTGCCACCCGTGAAGCGACCCAGGTCGTCCTCGAACACCTCACAATATCTGGAACTAAATTCCTTTAAATTCTAAATCTTCACAAGACACACTGTTTACATTACAACCGCTGCTACTGACTGTGGGTATATTTATACCTAATTCAATTATCCACTGCATGTCTACCTAACAAAATAGTCTTCCCATTATTAATTACAAACCAGTTTAAGTTTTTACTAGTATCTTTGTATCTAACAACCGGTTTTATGACACCCAATGGGCGAATAGTTTCACCAGTATAATATCTCAATAATAAAGTTACATCTCTCTAACTTCATATTAGCAAAATGCTTTTTGTAAACGTCATAATTAATGCAAGATGCGGCACTACCGGTGTCACATTTCATCTGTATACATTTGTTATCAATCGCTAGAGATATAAAAATTGGGGGATAATTTTCTAAGGATAATATTTGTTACCTCATCACTGCCACCGCTGCTGAACTCGGTCGTGAGCGCGTGCTGCCGCTCGCCGGCGCTCGTCCGCTGCCTCGGCCCCGTGGCATCACCGCCTCCCTTCTCCTCTACATCCCCGCAATCGCCTGGCAATCTGCAGATGCAGCCTCGCCCCCGCCTTTGGATTCCATCAAGGCTGCGTCCTTTCTGCTGACTCCTTACTCAAAGCTAAAGTGCATGCCTTATGGAAATCTAACTTCTCTGCAAACAATCGCTGTCTTATCGTTTCACTTGCTAACCCGCATACCAGCTGATCGCGCAAACCTTCGTTCAGCCACTGCCCAAAATCACACGTCCTAGACATTTTCTTCAGTTCTGCTATATAATCAGTTATTTTCTCGCCCGTATTTTGTTTCCTATGATGAAACTTATAACGTTCCGCTAAAATACTGGGGCGTGGTTGAAGAGGTTTCTCTAATATGTCCGTTAAATTTTTAAATGTTTTACTGGTTGGTTTTTCCGGAGTACAAAGATTAACCAAAAGTTCGTAACCTCTCGCTCCCGTCACAGTCACTAATGTAGGCACCTTTAACTCTTCACTTATTTTATTCACGATAAAATATTGTTCCAACCGCTCAACGTACGACCGCCAATTGTCCACTTTCACATTAAACTCGCTAATTTTTCCGATTGACATATTTACGTTCTTAATACTTTTATATCACCCTCGATTTATGTAAAATCCCTTAGTCTCGTCGCCACTGAGAGATATTGAGCTGATTACTTATTTAGGTAAGGAAACAACAGCTAATCCAAAAGACGTTTATTAGCGAAGTGCCAAGACAAAAGTACGGTTAAAGATATTTATTTCTCAAAAGAATTACAAATTCACTTACAGAGAAAAACATAAATAGATTCACAATGTTATCTGCCAGTAAGCGTAGATAAAAACAAAATAAAAATGTATCCTAAAACTACCATTACAATAAATATTATACTTCGACTTAGCATACATCATTTTAGAGTAACAAAACAATTATAAAAAATCAGAAGAAGGTAGGTTTCACACAAGAAAGAACATAAGTTTTGGGCGATGAGGGTAGGGTGCAATTTAATAGTTGTTGGGTGTTTACTAAGGCCCATGACACAGTGCAGAACATTAGGGATTCATTAGAATGTGTTCGGTTAAAATTTGTACTTAGACATAATAATTTATTTTTGCTTATAGACTATCACTATTTATTTTTCATTATACTTAAACATATATATATATATATATATTTTAAATTTGCAGGGAAAGATCTTTTAATATATATTTTTTTAAAGTTTTCTTGTACATGTATGACGATTTTATTTCTTTTATGTCTCTAGGAAGTTTGTTATAGAAGTTGTATCCACAACGACCTTCTACTTATCAACTAATTTCTTAATCATATTTAATACTAACATCTTACCAACAAAGGTCACCGACTTCTGAAGCTTGACCTTTGTTTGATTGATTTGGTGTTTTTGTCACCGGCTTTTGAAGCTACAGTTATTTTTCACTTTTTTGTATTTTCTCTAAATCAAAATAAAAAACGTTATAGAAGTGTTTTCCATTTGTTTAGGCTCTTTGAAGTTTTTTCGGGACTGACTCCCGATCATCATAATGACGATGGTTAAAATTCTCCCAAAAAAGTCGCATGAGGAAAAATTGTTATATTTACATACCTTCTTCAAAATTGATCTTAGCTTAAACATGATTCTTCAAGTTTTTAATCTCATAATCATGTGTAAAGAATGTAATACAATTATCGTTTCTATGTCCAACTGATGATAATGATGAATTGATTACTAAACAAACCAATACAAAATTATTTTTAGTATAAATGCGAAACCTGAATATAGTTTGTTTAGATTAAGCAACTGAATCGATTCCAATATTTTTTAAACTATATTATAAGTTGTCCCAAATATATGTATTTAAAAAGCATACAAGTTGGACACCAAGCGACACTAACCTACCTAACCGAACCGCTGCGGCAAGGCTCCTATAGAGCCTAACATGAAACTGCGTGCTGCGAAGCCGAATACCCCGGTGTATATTTCGCGTCTCCATTACACCACTGACGCGGAAGACATCGTGAAGTACGTGCGCCAAAGGCTGAATTACTCTCCGAGAGTGCAGTTGCTGGAGTCGCATCGCAACGTCAACTTTAAGGCGTTTGTGGTGCGCGTACCAACATGCTACCTGCATCAGGTGATGGAAGAAAGTTTTTGGCCACAGGATGTGGTATTTCGCCGCTTTCGCGGACAAGTGTCACCAGAACGCATAAAGACTTAGTGCAATTTAGTGATATTAACATAGTTTTAAGTTATAATTACTAATACAATTATAATAAAACGTATGTATACTTAGGTTAAGGTATTTATCTATGGGTCTTTGTTACCTGAAAATAAATGGATTATTAATATTATTATTATCCGCTATCATACGTGCACAACTGACAGGTCATAGCGGCATTGGCGCGGGCGCACAGCGCGGGAGGCGCGGGGGCGTGTGCCGCGTGGTTAACACGTTTTTTTACGGACAACCAGGTAACAGAACAAACTTATAAATTTGTGAATTTTCATGATACAGTTTTGAAAATAAAAAAAATGTACATAGATTTTTAACATAAAAATACTAGACACATGTTTCGGGTTTCGCATATACTAAAACTAATGTTGTTTATGTTGATCTTTAGATCAATTGACTTTGTTAAGAGTATAGGTTCACGTTTCGATGGGAACGATAATATTGAAACTATAATAAACAGTAAAGTTGGGTTCTAATATTAGAAAATAATAATAGGTTTCAAGAAATCCTCGGGGTTAACTAGAAACAGTATCTTTGGAACGATACGTTCTTGATACATGGTCACACGATCAATAAAGACCTATTATTCTGAGTTTCTCCAACCATAGTGCTGTTGAAGGAGAAAGATTCGATTTAAGAATAGGTTTGTTGTTAAGTCTAGAAAGTTTCGGCTTGAGTGTGACCTTACACAACACGAGTCTGCCCTTTACGGGTCGCTAAAATGATTATTGTAAAACGGATTAGTTGTATCCTTCAGAATCAGAATCAGAATAATTTATTTGTAAAAAACATAGGTATCAAAAATTAAGGATCTTTTATGTAAAGGTTCTTGCTATGTTTTGTCATTACTGACATACAAATTAAAATTCAAAAAGCCAATTAAAATTACAAATATAAAATGTCAATTAACATAAACAAATAATTAGACTGCCTTGTTGGTTTAGCCGTGTGGTATCCGGCAGAGTAGAATAGAACCAACCCATAACACTCACGGGTGTCGTATAAGGCGACTAATGTCTGAGGCAGAACACCTTGCGCCTCCGTAGACCTGAGAATGGGCAGCAGCGTTTTCTGTTAGTCTTTCATCACTGCGATCTCCAATCCGCCTGCTAAGCGTGGAGATTACGGCAAATTCCTCCCATCGTGGGAGAGTCTTATGTCCAGCAGTGGACGTTATGGGTTGTTGTAGTAGTAGTGTAGTGTTGGTGTAGTGGTCGCAAGCGCAACTGCTGAGCATGAGCTGTCCTGGGATCGATTCCCAGGTCGGGCAAAGTGTTATTGGGTTTTTTATTTGTTACAAGCATTTCCTAAGATAACTTTTATTAAAATCAGTCAATGGTCACAAAGTTAGGCGGTGCATGTATCTTGGGTACCGTTAGAGATCAACGTAAGGAATAGAATCAACCGAACAAACAAGCATAAACAAATATAAACATTTGAAACAAATAAGCAAATATAAACATTTGTTTATGCCTGTTTGTTCGGTTCCGTCTCTCCTTAATGTAGTGTTACTTAGTGCTTCTCAAATTCTCCATTATTTTGTAACGCTATTGTACCGTGTCCGTCTTGTCACTGAAGAATATTAAAATTAATAGTTTTATCGTAGCTTGATATCCCTCCTCTCTACCACCGCATCCTAAGTATCTGTTTACCAATTAAAACCATCCAATTAATTTGTCGATCGATGAAAAAGACAAGCTCTAGCAGGTAACACCAATAGTGGAATAAGTGTTTATCAAAATTACAACTTGTTTTCTATGTGTTAAGGTTTTTATTCGATTACTTTAAAGTACACGAGAGGCAAGAATTTGTTTGTTAGCTTAATATTCAATGTGATAACCTCGTTGGTCTAGTTACTAGGTTACTAAGTTCCTGGGTTCGATTCTGGGGTCGGGCTAAGTGTTATTGATTCATGGCTTCTAGGTTATCAGTAGTAGCCCGGAGTCTGGATTTACGCTCAGTTGATGCCATTACGGACATTACGGGACCCTTCGGGGATGACAGGTTGTTACGTTATATGCTCATATTTTTGTTGGTTTGGTTTGAAAACGTTTCATTGAAACATGTTTAGCTCATAAAACAAAGCAACATGTTACAAAAATAAAACATAAGATAAAATAATTTTATCTTTTAATTAATTTTATAATTTAAATCTTATAAATAAATAGCTGCTATGTACAGTTTAATTTATTTAACAATCATAATAGTTTTAAGACATTCCTAAACGGGTGGTGCCCGAAGTAGCAACGCTTCTCCTGCGTCCAAGGTCAGGAAACTACCGTCGATGGGGGTTCTGAAACACAAAATATTATTGTGATGAGGTTCAGAAACAGAAACCTAATATGCCTAAGGTTTTTGGGAAGTAGTACTGTTTTATAGGTATTCTACACCTATGAAAACTCAAGGATAAGCAAAACAATCAGCATAAATTGTCCGTATATTAATATCATTACTGTCACATAATTGTCAAACTCCATGTTTTAATAATAATTTTATATTTCAATGGATCCCGCCTGCTTCCAAATGGGCTTGTTTTGTGCTTTTCAGTCGGGTTTTTTAGTTTTATAAATCCTTTTTTAATGGTTTAAATATTACAAACACGTTAAGCGTTAGTTTTAAGTTGCATCTGTCTGGCAAATGAGTCTAGTCACTCCAAAACCAAAGGTTATAATCAAATTATAGTCCAGATGAAAATCTCAAAAGAATTCTTACCCAGCAACCCTGATAGAATGAATGCTGGAAACATATACAGTAGCCGGCGTCTTCAAATGCGGTATCCTGCTCAACACGATCGTGTCTGGTTGCTCTCCAACATTGAACAGGAGCACCAGCGTGTCATGGCCCCTGAGGCTTCGGACCAGGTAAAAGCAACTGTCTGTGAGTGCCCTGATGTCGTACTCTCCGTGGGAGAGCGTCTGCACCTTACGGATGGCTGTGAGGGCTTGGTATACCTGGAGTAAAGTTTTAAGTTAGGCTGTAATTATTGGTACAGATTTAACTGAGAAAGTTATTGTCAAAAAAATTATCGTGGATAGAGTAAAATGGTTTTATTTGATTTTTTTTTATTCTGTTTTCGAATCAAATTTTTGTTCAATGACAAATGAAGTCTTTCAATACGAGTAACCATGATAGTCATCGGAAAATCTATAATTTTAAAGCTTACCTTAAAATGACTCCTTGCATTCAACTTCTGTTTAGCCAGATTAATTTCCTCATAATCTTGAGCGATAGGTAGCCAAGTCTTCTCAGCGGTTGAGAAGCCAGCGTTGAGGGAGTCATCCCAATGGAAGGGAGTCCTTGCAGGGTCTCGGGAGTACAACATGTAGGTGTCCTCGTCTCCTCGGTTCAGGGCTTCCACGTCGACGGTGTCCTCCCAGCTGACGTACCCGTCCCTCATGCCGATCTCCTCGCCCTGGTAGGTGACGGAGGTGCCGGGGAGCATCATGTTCAGGGTGTTGAGTCCGTCCACCATGTCGTGACGGAAACGGGTCGGCATTCTGTTGTTGTCGTGGTTACCGAACTGCAATTGATTAAGAGTCGTTAGAGATATAGATATAAGATGTAAAGACTTTAAGATGGGACAAGTATGGGTGATTTCAAAATTTAAATCAGAATTAGTTAGTCGATTTTTATCATGCCGATAAGATTATATTAAAAGTATTAAAGTCTCGCAATTACATATATAAGATATAGCAGTGACAATATACTCTATACATTTTAAAGAACCCACTAAAATTAATTCATAAAGATGTCATCAAAAAATTCTTTATAGTCCTCAATTTACCTGCCAGTTGGCCACAGCTCCGTACGGCATGTAAGTCAGCCACTTGAGGATGGTGTACACGAAGTCCCTGGCGTTAGACTTGGCTGAGACATCCGTGATGAAGTCGAAGTTGAAAGGGAAGTGCGCACCGATGTCTCCCTTCTCGTTCCCGTAGTACAGCATTGTCATGGTAATGTTGGCGTAACCCTCAGAGAAGACCACCCTGATAGGAATTTGAAGCTTGTTCAAAACAGCATAGGTACCACAGGAATTTGTGGTCGGGTCCAACCACTGTGTGAGGAACTCAATGAAGATAATTTTCAAAGATCGCTTAGCTTAGGCCTATTACGAACTTTTCCTAAGTAACTAAAATAGCAAGTATTAAAGAAATACGAAAATCACAAAGTATTAAATATTGTAATTTCAAAGTTCCCAATCTCCAATTTGTTGTTAACTGAAGTATAATAATTTGGGGCTTTCTTAGAATATTGAATACTTGTGTAGGATCGGAATTATTAAAGAGTTTTGTTACTTGGAGGAGAATTGGAAATATTCGGCCTAATCACCGTAAATACACGTTTTTCTTCGAATAATAACAAAGATGAGAAAACCATTTACTTGATTCAGTAATAGCTGGTATTATTTTAAAGATTTTCTGGGTTTGCTTGATACTTTCCAACATCAAAACCCTTGTATCTCATGGGACACATATTATCTTCTTTAAGTTAAATACTTAATAATAAATTATCGAAGCTTTACTCACCTAGTATCACCTCCTTTTTCTTCATTATACTTATCAATAAACTCCCTCCACTCATACACAATATCATACAGCTCAATCAAGTCTTTAGTGTACAGAGGAATCGTGTACCCAAGCTCATGGGACTCAAACTGCGACAGCCCGCTCAGGGGATCGTCAGGGTACTTTCCGTCATGGTCAGCAGGATCAGCTTCAATCATGTACGGTAAGGCATCGACCCTGAACCCGTCAGCCCCCTTGTCCAGCCAGAACTTCATGATATTGAACATTTCCTTTTTTACTTCTGGGTTTCTGAAGTTGAAGTCTGCTTGTTCGACCGCGAATTGGTGGAGGTAGAACTGCTGTCTCTTGTCACTCCACTCCCAGGCTGAGCCGCCGAACTGACTCACCTGGAATGAGAAGGTCGATGAGAATAAAGGACGTCTTAACATGGTTGATGGTGGTGAGTTATCTTCTTGGGCAGGAACATATGCTGAGGCTGCTGGTATAGTTGCATACATCCGCAATAGACATGAGATGTATCCGAATCCATAGACCGACCACTTCGGCTTGGTATATAATAATAAAAATCACAGCTTTGACAGTTGCGTGACATATCGCGTTTTGTCAGTTTGATAAAAAAATAGTTTCCCTGACTGTACTATGCACGTGTCACGATTGTGTGGTTAAGATTGTAACTTATTATAGAAAGCCTATCTCTTAAGAACTTTAACTTCTCAAAGTAAATGTTATGGTAATGGAAAATCCGTAATACGCATTCGAAAAGAATCGATGTTTTGGAAAAGTTGTAAACCGCTGATGTGGCGTATCTTTCGTCATGCTCTTTATGTTAAATAAAGACTTTGGGAAAGTTATCGACATCTACACTTACTTACTAAAGTTATAACATCGTAAGGTGGATTCGTTTTAGTTTATTCGTTTTCATTAGATTTACCATCTGTGGACTTAGCACGCACAAGCGGAGTACCTAAACGTAGCGAAATTCGACTGATTTCAAAACTGAGAATACTCGTTTCGCACATAATGTTTAGTAGTCAATGTTAAAGTACACACATCAAAAGTATCTAGGGATCAACATATATTTTTGCAATAACTTTTCTCCTGATTGATATTAATTAAAATTTTCTTTAAGGATTCATCAAATAAAGTGTTTTCGTTTGTCACAGTAACGATAAACCAAGTCACCTTTGCATTAATAAAGAAATTTGCCATTTTCCTAATAAAGGGATTTTTGACATTTGAACCACTAACATTAAAGTTCGAAAAAAAGACTGAAATAACAGTTTTCTTTAAAATTTTATTGGGTAACTTAAACAATTAATAATCCGTGTTTCTACCGCGAACACTAACAACACAAGAACATCGGTTTGGCATACTCAAAATGAGTTCATCCAAATCACGCTGTGGAATGGCCGCCCATGTTCGTTGCAACAACAAAAAAAGGTCTTCTTGCGACTGGATACCCTCCATATTCGGCAGAGCTCTTCTCTGTAGCATATCCCATGCATGCTCAATCGGGTTCAAGTCTGGCGACTGAGCAGGCCAGGGCAGGACATTGATGTTAGCTGCGGCGAGAGTCTGTCTTACAACTCTTGCGGTGTGCGGTCGTGCATTATCATGCATTAACTGAAATAAGGGACCGATTTGCACTTGTAGAGGAACGATGACGTCTGATACAATCGTCTCAGCATAAATTTGAGCGTTGAGGTTGCCTCTGATCCAAATCAACTCAGTTCTTCCGCCGATCCAAATACCCGCCCATACCATGATGGTTCCACCACTATAAGGATGGACTTCCTGGCAGGATTTTAATCGCTGTTGGCGTCCAGGGGTTCTCCAGTGTCGTATACGTCTTGTATCCGGTCTCATACCAAAACGAGACTCATCAGAAAAGCACACGAAACGCCATTGTTCTTCTGCCCAATTTCTGTGTTCAAGAGCCCATTGATATCGAATCCTACGATTGTGCATTGCTATAGGTGGTACCCGTAGCGGTCTTCGGGAATGAAGGTTCACTTCATGCAAGCGGTTTCTGACTGTTTGGTCGCTAATTAAGTTCCCTGAAGAGTGATGAAGCCTCACGGCTAACATCATGGCGGTTATTGTTGGAGCTCTTCGAGTTAAGATTTGAATGTATCGGTCTTGTCTCCGTGTGGTGCAGCGATACCGTCCTCCATGGCGCTCAGCCACGGTACCAGTGCTTCGGTAACGTGTCCAAAGTCGACTGATAACACTCTGACTTGTATTCAGAGCTAAAGCTACAGTACGTTGCCGGGAACCAGCTTCTATCATTCCCACGGCTCTGAGCATTTCTTCCCTGCTTAAATGACGTCGCCGCTCCATAATAACGTTGGTTTTAATCAGTAGTAGGGAAACAGTAGCACTAATAATGTCTTCAATGCGTTGTATGTTTTTATAGGGAAAATATTGACAGCTTATTTTCATCTTTTACTCGAATTTGATTGAGAGTTCCTGATTCAAATTATGAAATGCACCAAAAAGGATCCATATAAATTTATAAAATCATAAATTTATTACAAAGCCACATCTCAATCTCAAGAAATCCGCATAAAAATGCTTGATCCCTAGACATTTTTGATGTGTGTAGTAGTACGTAGTTTTCTACTATATCTGTTTGTCTTAACAACGAAAGCGAAAATGCTATGGTTCTCTATTGTTAATACAATAGAGAACCATAGCATTTTCGGTTTCGTTGTGTTCGCTTTCGTTGTGTGGCATGATTGAAACGAAAATGCTATGGTTCTCTATTGTATTAACAATAGAGAACCATAGCATTTTCGGTTTCGTTGTGTTCGCTTTCGTTGTGTGGCATGATTGAAGCGAAAATGCTATGGTTCTCTATTGTATTAACAATAGAGAACCATCATTTGTCCGAAAGATAACTTACCCGAACTTAATATCACATGCCATAAAATTGAAATCCCTAAATACAATATGCTCTAAATCCGTTTGTCATAAATATTATATCACATTCAATAATATACAAAAGACATAAACCATTTTCAATTTTTTTATTTTTTATTATCTTATTTGAATGTCCCACTGCTGGGCAAAGGCCTCCGCTTTCTCTTTCCAAACCTCTCTGTCCTGTGCGATATCTGGCCATTTTCAATAAAAGTTATAAATCCTAAATTCAAATTATTTAATGTTTATTTAGAATAATAATATTCTTAGAACAAATTTGTATTACAAAGCTTTTCAAGGGGTGTAATTTTCACTTGGGTCAAATAGTCTACAGACAAATACAAAAACGTGGATTTCAGACATTATACGGAAAAGATGTAGATTTTGCTAATGAAATGAAATGTTTGTTGGCTCTTTCTTACCTGGTAGGAAATGATGTACCAATTTATTCTGAGAAATGGGAAAACACTGTTTCAGATGAAGGTAAAATAATAGTAGAATGGTTCAGTGAAAATTATACAGGATGTAAGCAACCTCATCACGAAGCCGTCAACCAAGCATTCTGTACATCAAACTAAGTAACTTTACGCAAAAATGATTGCTGGGAAACTACTTTTTTTTTTTTGTTAAAATCACGATTTACGGTAAAACTCAATGTAATGAACTCAAAACGACAACGTGGGTCGTGGAGTTGTTTGAAGTAAAAAACTTATATTAAAAACTTGTATTAAAAAAAAAAAACTGGCAAAAAGTTGGAACTTTGACCCCCATTATCTCCGTAACCAGAAGGTTCCCAGGTATGGTGTAGAACAAAAAAATGATCGCAATGATGGGGAAAACAAGTGCTTTTCGGCTTCGTTAAGAGGTTTTTTATACCCTTTATACTCGGTACTTGCAGTTCAACGCCTAAATACCTACGATCTAACATTTTGGAGCACAAATTGCGCAGAAGCTTGGCATAATAGAACCAATCTTCTTGTGAATAAGCCTAAATCAGGCTTCTATCATTTATAAAATAATTTAATGATCGAGTTAAAATATTCAATATCAGAAATTGAAAAAAAATTGGACGGCGTTCCCATTCCAAATAAAAAGAAAAAAATAATTGACAAAACAGCGAGAATTGAAAACATTAAAAAAAAACAATCAGAATATACAAAACGTGATTTTTTGAAGGCAATCGCAGCTAATATAAAATTAGCTTAGAATTCGCCTACAAATTAAAATTAGTCATTATAATTACGACTAAATTATTTAATAATCATTGTATCTACGTTTAAGTATCTTTATTTTATAATTTTTTTTTTTTTATACATTATACATTACATTATAATTTTTTATATATATAATATACATAAATACATACAAGTAATCAATAAAGCAGTTGATTGTGAACATGTGGTTTTTATTTCCCCGTAAGGAGCATGCAAACAAGCATACACCATGGATGCAGCATGCTTGCTTGCATGCTTGGTGACGTTCAGTTTTTTATCAATTTCTGATATTGAATATTTTAACTCAATCATACCATAATTTGACAAATGCTAGAAGCCTGGTTTAGGCTTATTTACGAGAAGATTTATTCTATTATGCCAAGCTGCTGCATAATTTTCATTAATTCTCAATGTCTGAATTCCGCGATTTTGTATTTGTCTACAGATTATTTGACTCAAGTAAAAATGACACCGTTGATTGCAATGTAAAAAAAATATGTTTTCAAGTTTGTTTGTTAGCAAGCAAGCATGCAGCATGCAAGCAAGCACGCAGCATGCAAGCAAGCACGCAGCATGCAGCATGCAAGCAAGCATGCAACATGCAGCAGGCATAGTCTCTGTCACGGCTCCGGCGCTGCGGGGCTCCGGCGGTCCCACGCGAGTTTATCGTCGCAGATGTGTTTAACGCTCACCACCGCAGCTTAGCGCACTTTAGCTTAACTTTAAGCAACGGCGGCGAGTGTTAAAACCACCTGCTCCTCACCTTGCGGCCCACCTTGCTCCTTTTACTAGGGGTAGGGCAGACAAGACTGCGTGGAGTCAGATTTACAGCGATTCGTTTCTGTCACTAAAACCAATTTTTTTTGCAAATTTTTAAGACCAACAATTTTATCGTAAATAAACATTCGGATGATTCGGAATAATACACATAATTTAACACAATACTTAGGACATAAGACTTTAGGTCATGTAAAATTAGGAGATTCAATTATTAAAGTACTAGATATTAGGACAAAATACTTTTAGAACCTAAGATAATTATGTTAAACAATATTTCGGGATTTTGAACATTATGGTAACTGAAGTTTATAGCACACGTGTTATGGATAATGATTTTCGCACAAAAAAATTTAGGAGAAGTAACGGAGTACCAAATGCTATACCTAAAATATTTGTAATTTCGATTAAAAAACCGCTCCAAATGTCGCAAATTCATGTTACGGGCTCACAATACGACCCGTATTTACACCGCTTTGCATTTATGCATTGCAGCATTCATTTGTTAGATTTAGAAACATAAATTAAAATACTATCACAAAATCTAACTCATTCGGCACTAATACACTGCTAACTAACATTTCATTAAAAGATAAACAAATGCACTGTCCAAAAACATAGCCAATCCTAAAATAGTTTGGAATAGCAAGCAGTAAATAATGGAAACTGCAGTTACGGTGCGGTGCAATCGACCGCTCGCTAATTTAAAGTTAACCAACTAAATTGGATGCGAACCTCATTCATGGCTGTCGTTTCAAAAAAGAAGCTAGATTATTCTAGCAAATATTATAATGTACATCTAGCTATAGAAAGAAAGAAAGAAAAAACATTTATTAGCCCGCACAGGACAAAACACAAATTAAAATGGTTAAATTAACAGTACAGAGTTTTGTGAGTTAGAATAGAATTTAATTTTTGAAATTATTATCCTAAGTCGATGAAACCTGTATGTCTAGTTTGGCTTAATCATTGTAGTGAAGTCTGTTAGGGGATGGCGCTGTTTGCCGAGATACAGGATCCGTCCTAGTTCGGCAACAGAGGATTCCATATTAAAAAGTTGTAAACTAAGCCTATCAAGTCAAATAATATGTAATTGTTTAAATTTTTGTGGTGAAATAAAAATATTATTATTATTATTATTATTATTAGATAATAAAAAAAAATAATAAAAAAAAAAACAAAGAGAAAAAAGAAAAAAAAAAGAACATGTAATGAAATTGGTCCTGTACAGGACCAATGGTCCTGTACTAAGCCAAAAGGCCCCTATCTCAGCATGGTGCTGTAACATTTAAAAAAAAAAACGTCACAGCGCTGGTATTCTGATAGGGCCCAGAGTGAGAGACTATAGACTCATAAAGGAATCAACTGTCTAGGGACTGGATTGAAGACGCTTTTCATCATCTCCTGGCCATTTATTTATTGATTTCGGCACAGCATATTTCTTACCCAGTTTGAAGGTGGCAACCTCGGTCCAGTAAGGTTCAGAGGGTCCGGGTATCCATCAGCCCACACGAAGAAGTCCTGGAATTCAGGGTCACCTTCCTCTGATTTCTTGAAGTATTCGGATTCTGTACTTGCATGGTTCGGTACAAAGTCGAGCAGCACTTTGATACCTGAAATAAAAAATGAAACTAAGTTGTCATACTGAGGACGACTGACCGATGACTTAAAAAGGTGGCTGGATGACTAAATAATTAAAACTGCATCCATCTTGCAGTCGAGCTTCAAGTTTAAGCAGCGCTTGCCAGTTTTGTTCCGTGGATGGGTGACCATCCATTACATAGCGGTGCCTAATGGGATTTCCTCTCGGCAAACACGACGACTTTCCCCTTTAGAGCAGATATATCTGAAAACCTACCTACCTATTCATTGAATAGTAGGTACACGAAACTCTAAATAACTGCATTGCATGCATCGAGAATTTAGACCCATCGGATTAGGCCACTTGGGCTGTGTTGTCTACCAGTGAGCCTAACCGGTTTACCCGACTGCGGCGGAGCTCAAAAGGAAGATAATATCTAAGGCAGATTGCACAACATTTTTATTAGCGCCGGTACACTATCTACAAGATATTTTACAACATTACTACGCACCTCTTAGTAATAGAAAATAACAAACAATTAATCATGTAATGTAAGACGATTACCTTCCTCAGCAGTCCGGATAATATCGGTAAACATGTCCAATCAGGAGATGGTATCTTTTAATTAATATGTTATTTTTATCCTGTTGTGGAGGGAAATCTAATCTCGGGAAAATCTATACATTTAATGATTATAGACGCGTCATCCTCAAGACAGTGAATCCCCGTATAAAGATGAAACTGAGGGCTTTCTAGAAAGTACTGCCTTCATATAGCAGATAACATGCACTACGATGGTTTTGGAGCAGACACGCGGGGTTCGATGATTCAAACTCAGGCAGGTATTTTACTTAGTATTGGCGACTGCTCTCAAAGAAAGGACGGAAAACATAGAATCACGATGCCTTAAACGCCAGCATATCCTCGAACCGGAAATTCGAAGACATGTCGAAACCATTCCATCTTACAGAAAGAAGACCTGAATAAAATTAGGGGGATCGCTATACTCTGATTAGATATAATTATATAGCATATTTCATTCTTCATCGGAGCTCTTTACACTAGCCACGATGTCAAGATGAAAGAAAAAAATCAAACAGATTGAAACGTGATTCATATTATTATTTTACTAGGCCATTTTAGACTACCAGTATCATAATCACTCGTACGTACTTACATAAAAAAAACGCACGCGCCAGGGGCTCGTGTGCTTAATCGTTCAGATCGCTTTTGTTATTACCACTATCAGAAACACCACGCTACGCTGATTGCGATCTGCAAGATTTCCACTATCTGCGTATTGACGTATGTGGGTTCATAGTAGGCACTACCACACTGTGGACTGTATTGCGTAGGTGCTACGTATCGGTTCGTGGATTCAATCACGGTAGGTAAATGTATAACTCTTAGTTTTTTTCGGTGAAGGAAAACATCGCGAGGAAACCAGCATGCCTGAGAGATATTTCTTGATGTGCAGTGTGTTTCTGGATCCCTGACACAGCCAGAAAGCGTCGCGGCAGACCTCGTAGAAGATGGCGGGACGAGCTGGACACAACCAACGACCAGTGTTCCACATTAGCCCTGGATCGAAACAACTGGTAGTCATGGGGAGAGGCCTTTGCCCAACAGTGGGATGACGCAGGCTAACAGTATCAGTATGTAAAGCCAAGTCAGAGGCCAATGGGCGGCATAAAAACTTTGACACCAGGTTAGGCACGACGACGAGACAGATTGACCAATCTGACCCCAAGATAGAGAGAGCTTAAAATGCTGAGTCGAGAAGTTTCTTTTATTACGAAGTTGAGAGGAAGGAGTTTTTCTAAAGTTACCTAATCCTCCGAATGGGTCAAACTTTCATCCTCTATTAGCTAGGATAAAAGTTTGTATGACGTTTTCGGGAATGCAGCCAGTAATTATTCATTCCCAATCTTTAATTGCTTTTTAAATAGGACATGTTGCTATTGGCACTCCTTTATTTTAATACATAATTGTGCATTCGTTTCAAATTAAAATCGGATAATCTGATAAAATTACTTGGCGTGTACGATCACGTATAAATCATAGTGATAATCTCTTAATTACATATGAGCGCCAAGATAACGCCGTATTGTTTTTTTATAAGTGTATTTAATAAATTAATGTAACGTTTGACATTGTTTAATTTTCAATGTTGCCTGATACTTTGAGAAGACTCACATTCGAAGCATGACTTTTAAACTGTCAAGGGGTCAATCAGTCGACAAAGTTGAAGCTGTTTACCCTTACCAATTTGTAGATCTCTATGGAGAAGAAATGACTTGAAACTCCATGGCCATACACAATACAAATCGAACATTTACAACACTAATACAAACTGTGAATTGAAAGAAAGACTCAGAGACACAGGCCAGTTGGTCTCTGTAAGAACTGGACCGTAGACTACCGTCCCTGTAAGTGTCGTTTAAATAAACATGGCGTAAGTCACTCTCACTACAAGGAGACCGGAGTCCCAGTATTAGTAACACTACAGGCTAATCATTATTCTACTAATATTTGAAATCCGAAAGCTTGTGAGGATGGTGGATAGGTGGATGTTTGTTACTCTTTCACGCAAAAACTACTGAACGGATTTGGATGAAATTTAGCACACAGATAGCTTACAAACTGGATTAACACATAGGACTTTTTATCCCGGTAGTATGATCCCGCGAGGAGCGTAGGAGCTCGTGGCTAAATAACAGCCGCTCGGGTCGATCTTTAGGTTAAGCCGTGCTTGGCTAGATTGGTCTGTGTCAGACAACCAGTCTTACCAAGGGGTATCGTATTACCCAGTACAAACTGGGTTGTGGAGGTCAGATAGGCAGTCGCTCCATGTCAAAATACTGGTATTCAGCTGTATCCGGTTAGACTGGAAGCCGACCCCAATATAGTTCGGAAAAGGCTAGGCAGATGATGAGTATGATCCCGCGAGACAATTTTCGAATTCGACGCGGCCGAAGCTAGTTCTTCATATTGCTGCACGGTACCCAGAAAAATAAGACAATCTTACCAATTTCGTGTGCCCTGTTGAGCAGGTTCTCAAAGTCCTCCATGGTGCCATACTCATAATGTATTTTGTAGAAGTTGCTGATGTCGTATCCGAAGTCGATCATAGGAGACTCGAAGATGGGAGACATCCAGATGGCGTCCACGCCAGCATCTTTGAAGTGCTCCAAATTGTCCATAATACCTGTAAAGAGGATGACATTTTATAAGTAACAGCTATGTTCCACCTTCTATCCTCTAAGCCTCAAAACATGCAGCCACGATACCGTGGTATTGGTAAAATTTGTGCCAGAAAATGATAAAATATGAAGTAACAGTTACAGAAATACAGAGATCTTCTTATTCTTATCGCTAGCACGACAAATACAGAGATAGAAAGTAGGGTAGGCAGATGTATTTAGTATCTACGTACACCCGTTATGTTAATAAAGTTATTTTCAAGCCTATTGTCGTTTATATTTTGCATAACCAGTAATCAGTTGCTATTGAAACCTGATAACAGTTTACCTGACTTGGAGAACGAACCCAGGATCCGCAGTAAATTTTGAGACCACCAGTCAGAAGTTCGGCATAAAATTGATAGTTACTCGTACTTTTGTAAATAAAGGGTGTAAAACACCTCTTAACGAAGCCGAAAGGAACTTGTTCTACCCGTCATTGCAATCATTTTTTTTTTCTACACCATACCTGGGAACCTTCTAGTTACGGAGATATTGGGGATCAAAGTTCCAACTTTTTGAGAAGTTTAGTTTTTAAAAACAAGTTTTTAATGTAAGAAATTAAACACCTCCACGACCCCCGTACTATTCAATACATCCATCAGCAGAATGTTTTGAGAGCGTTACATTGAGTTCTACCACAAAACATGATTTATCACCAAAAAAAAAAAGTCGTTTCGCAGCAATAATTTTTGCGTAAAGTTATTTAGTTTGATGTACAGAATGCTTGGTTGACGGCTTCGTGATGAGGTCTTTTACAGCCTGTATATCTGACTGTATAATATGTCCTACATTAAAAAAAAAAAGTGTCTTGTAAAATGATAACTAACGTCTAGTCTAAGTCAGTTTCAAACTAACTTGTTCACCGAAAGCTGAACTAAAGTAACTAATAATTTTATAAAACGCCCAAAGAACGCAGTTCAAGTTTCTCGAAAACGAAGAGCCTTAAGGGGCTCCCCCATGCACACTAGCGCCACTTTAGTAAAAAAATCAGAACTTGTTAAATACACAATTAATATAAAATCTGATTGACAAAATCAATGCTTTAGAGTTCAAGATTATTGATGTCTATTTAATTCATTAAAATATACTTCACTGTAGTTACAGTTAGAAAAATTGCTAAAAACGGCCGTTTTTTCCATTTTGTATCTGTAACGACAGCAATAATTTAGAAGACCAAAAGATTGATTTTGTCAATCAGATCTTAAAGTTGAACTGTTGAACTAAAAACTACATTGAGAAGTAATAAATATTTTTGTATTTGTATTTTGTAAAACCTACATTAGAATGGTAATAAAATAATATTATCTATCTAGTGTTGTATCATTATTATCAAACAAAGTCGTTTTTTTGCTAATAAATATTGTTGCGTTTATACAACGCTAATTATTCTGGAAATTAAATGAAATGATATTTATTTTGCAAGTAGGTTCTTACAAACACTTTTACACGTCATTTTTTTTTAAACTAGTTTGGGCCGTTGTTTCGTACCTGACTACTCTGAGAAGAAACAGCCGAAACAAACTCACAAGTCATAGTCTCTTTTGAAGTCCAGACATAATCTTGTTCAATTCAGATGAGGACTATGCAGATTAGTGTCTGAGATGGTCTTTTGAAAAAAGAACCACACTGATTTGAGTGGACCTGTCCAGTCAGTGCAAGCATTTGTCAGTTATCGTGTAGCTCGACTTATAAGTTTATAACTCAAGGAGCTCAACGAAACGACGAACAATACCAAAGAAAGGACATTTGGGTAGGTCGCTTATAGTACTCAAACTGCCAGACAGTCGTGGGGAAAAAAATTAAATAAAATATGTGACCCACATGGTCCTCACATTCACAATAATTAAATAAAAATTAACATAAAAATAAACATTAAATGTCACAATAATAATAAAAAAAAGTAAAATACTTAACAAAAAAAGTATTCATGTCAAGTCAGTACATGTCACATAAAATAATGTAAAATAAAGTAAAAAAACAAGCGAAGTCCGAAATTTCGACATTCACAGAGCAAATTTCATTGGAGCAGCTTAATCCCAAGCCTTTTTATCTTCGAGATAGTGATTAACATGATAGTAGGCTTTTAGGCATAACTTCCGTTTTATAAACGATTTGAATTTATTTAGGCTTAGTGTTTGAATGAAGATTAATTATTATGCATAATATATACCTAAACTCGTATTATGAACGACAAAATAACTCTGTCTATTCAATGCATGTTTCAGCACACTGTTTTGAGTGCGTTACATTGAGTCCTATCGTAACACGGGATTTTTCACCCAAAATAGGAGACTGACCCAAAGAGAAGTTTAGTAGAGAAAACGGTTTTGTCTGAAACCAGCCAAAAGTGCTAGTGACCGATTAACTGTTTTGACTGTAACCTACACATATGAACATTAGCTTACACAAATACCCACATTTAACATTGTCAAACATTATTCGGTAATCGCTTGTGGTAGGTACCTAAAAATCGTCA
Source organism: Xestia sexstrigata (assembly GCA_941918905.2). NCBI lineage: Eukaryota > Metazoa > Arthropoda > Insecta > Lepidoptera > Noctuidae > Xestia > Xestia sexstrigata. The sequence goes on from OW799204.2 coordinate 1,530,138, forward strand.
TTATATAACGATGATTGCACAAAACGCTGTAATTATTGTAGAAGCAGATTTTTTAGGCATAATAACAACTTTATCTGATTGTAATAAGTATACTTATACGCGTTTTCACCAACACACTAGGCTACAACTTAATGAACGCTTAAATAGACGCTCTGTCGGATTTCCAATCCTGGGCTCAGCGCTAGGAGTTTAAAACTCCATCAACGCAATATTAAGGTGCCTCCTATGGCCAGCAAAAACGAACATTAGTGTTATTATTATAAATATGGCCCGTTTAAATATAGCGTCAACAAGGAAACGAATTCGAGTCAATTTTTTTCGTTATAAGTATTAATGTAGGTATATCACCCATACCTACATTAGGAAACGATGCATGATTTGAACTAAAAATCGAAAACATTCCTAAATAAAAGTTAGACCAGGTTTTAGATTACCTATTTCATTTACCTACGGTGTCTTGTTTCTCTAAGAGAAAATATTCTCACGACCGAATCTTCAAAACTAACTTAATGACAACTCCCCTATGAAAATCCCATGCTCTCTATTTCGTGTATTTTTGCGACTAGAACACTTTCAAGAACTCCTTAACCTTTCAAGGGTAGATAACATAACATAACATCACGCCTGTAACCCTCGAAGGGTTATACAGAGGTGTAGGTACCTTAAATTACACCCACATGTCGCCAATTATGTTATGTAAGTAGAATCCAAAAGTAATAATTACAAATAAAATCAGTGTAAATAAACCAAAAACGTACCCTTCAAATCACCGATGCCATCTCCATCACTGTCTTTAAAGGATCGTGGATAGATCTGGTACAGCGCGCAGTGTTCCCACCAGTCCAGGTCTCTTAGGGGTTCAGGCGCAGGGGTCGTTGGCAAGGTCTGCGGCCCCGGCACCGTCACTTCAGGCGGCGGAGTCAACTCAGTAGTCGGCCAGGTCACCTCTGGCAGCGTAGGCGTTACTGTCGTCACCCCTTCGGGTGGTATGCATCTATTGCTAGCTATCACGCCCCATGCTATCAGACCTGGAAAAAAAAAAACATGTTGAGTGTATTGCTCAGTCTTCAGGCCGCCGGTGCTTTTAGCTTCTAGCTTTGTAGGGTTTGCCTCTTACCTATTAAACTTTTCAAGTGACTGCTAAGTGACTATCAGCCTAAGGTAGACTGGTAGAAAATACCGAAGGCATTAAGTTATACAGTATATATTTGTGCATAAAATGTTAATTATAAAAAATAAAAAAAATGTATGCTTTAATTAAACTATCATTACAGGTCTTATCTTAATGTTATAGCCAAGTCAAGTCACAGACACAAATTAAAATTAAAACACCAAATACATCTCAAGATCATAAAGATCATTGTTTGTAACATAAGTGTAAACATATTGTAACATATTACAAATAGATAAATAAATTTAGTTTTTTTTTACTTTTGTGATACCTAACCACTGATGAAGCCAATACAAAAAAAAAAACGATAAATGGAATAATATAAATAAAAAGATAAATAGAGATATCTTTTTTTTTTTCGGATGGGAAATCATCAAATGACTCTTCCCGCTCTGGGCGGAGCAGGAGGGAGTGTCAGGCTTTTACTGACTAAAATCTATCCATGTTCCTTCCATCGCCCTTTGTGTTCCGAGGCCACGGTATCTCTTTCGAACAGTCCCGCAACACCGGCAGGAAATAGAGTTATCCTTAAGATTTATTCTTCATTCCAAAAAAAAAATTACTCATGGGCAGAAAAACAGGACAAAATAAAAATGTAATCTTTACCTCCAATTGCACCCAGTAAAGCCACTGACCCCACGGTCAGTAGGATGATATGCAGCGTCTTGATCGCCATGTCAGCACAGTGACTGCTGGTCACCTGTAGCGTTATCTAGGTTTAATATACGCGGTATCCGCAACACCGATATTTATGTACTCATTTAAGGGTTCCTTAGGAAAGTTAGAAAAACGGAACGCTTCCTACCATGTCTGCCTGTCTGTCACATGCACTTTTATCCGGAACTTTGCAGGGAAATTAATGACATGGCCGCTTATTATAGAGGAGTTTTGAAATATAGATATTTTTCTTGAGGTAGATCATGCGATCATCAATACACCTTAGAATACGACCAATTGTAAGAAGGGTTGCGAATCAAACATTTTTTATTATTTTTGGAATGTGCTTTTGCTTCTCAGAATACTACTTCCAACTACATTTACGGGCATAAACCAAAGTAAATGCAGCGTGTGGTGTGTTATGTTGAGGGTTTGTTGTGATGAGGCCTTATTTAATTTTCTTCTATTTGCATGAACTTTCTGAGAATTCGACATACATACAGCTTTTTGTAAGGTGATATAAAATGTTTGTTTTAGACTTAGTAATTTGAGGCTATGGAGTAGGTGATTCGGGATAACACCTGCTGTTGAGAGGACTATCGGAACTTTTTCCTGGCGCCATATCCTTATTATTATATTATTATTCTCCCGACCTTATCCCAAATTATTTGGGGTCGGCACAACATGTCTTCTTCTTCCATACTTCTCCATTACTCATCATCTCGTCAGACACATCCAGTCTTACCATATTAATCTGAAGACAATCGTGACCGTAAGACAGCCTAGATCAAGTGCCGTTAGATCAGCGGTTACGATGATGGATAAGCGCTACTAAAATGTATGAGACAGAAGCTTTCGAAAATCTCATGCCACGGAGTTGTTGGTAAAATTAGAAAAGCTTTTAATGCAAGTGCCACTTGTCTAGGGCTCTAAAGTATAGATGGTGGAAAGGTATAGAAGGAATCAAGACTCGGAATTTCATGACATAGAGAAAGTTTTCTTCGGAAATAAAAATGAAGGTTTCCGATTCAAGACATGCTGATTTTTGTACGGAACACTTATCACGGAAGTACGACTCGCACTAAGCCAGTTTTATCTAATTGTTATCTTTATTAAGCATGGGGTCTTAACATCGCGCCAATCTGGGCTTGATATAAGAAGGTAGAACAAAATGTTTGACATTTAATTTATATATATTGTGAAGTAATGTCGGATTTCGTGTCTGTCTGTGTGTTCTTCTAAACTCTGAAATAGATTATTTTAAAGTGTAGTTTCCGCTATCACTTAGAGAATTATTTTCTTAAGGTTTATGTGTATACATTGGTATTAATCCTAATTAAAACACCCATTTCAATGAAAGTTGGTGATTGTTTATGGTTGGTTCCAGCATGAAAGATTTTGGAGGCTGCGGGTGGCACCGCACGAAGCAGGGGCCCGTTGTTAGTTTAAAACATTATCATACTTTCTGTCTGCCAAACAGATTGATTATGATAATCTCTAGGATTATTCGATATGTGGGTTATATCACGAAAGGTAATAGGATAACAAATAAAATCTAATTAGTCCGTCAGATACATTTCCAAAAATTATTGGATTTATTATACACATGTTTTTTTCTTTTTTCACGTAAACTAAAAAAATGAAGACGATACAATGCGTCGAAAACTCGTGTGACGTCACACTTGAGTACATTTTTTACCAGAAAGTGACGTCACAAGCCCGCACTCATGATCTTTGACGCGTTTTATCTTCGTCAATTTTTATTAATTTGATAAAACAAAAAACACGACCGTATTTAATATTTTTCGATAATCTAACTGACAGACTAAACAGAATCATGTATTTTTTAGTCAGGAATCATCCCTATTACTTGTTCAATTCATGTTTAGCGAGTGAATAATTCACGTGAGTGTAGAAGTGCAACCTCCCTTGGCCACGATTTCAACTTCCAGGTCGTCGGTTCGAACTTTGTACCTTGTGTTATTTATTTCACAACCACTGCTCACACGATATTTTCCTTAACCAATGTCAGTGATAACCAAGATAAGCTTTACTGAAAAAACAGGGCGTAAAGTGACCCTTTACTCAGCATTCTGTACATCAAACCAAAACTCTGAACTATAATAATTATGGCTGGGAAATGACTATTATTTTTGGTAAGGAAAATTTTAGTTTAAATGTAACGCACACAAAGCACACAAAGGGTTCAGTAAAATAACATTAAAAACTTGTATTCGTAAAAAAAAACGTCAGAACAGTTAACAGGAACTTTAACCTTCAATACCTACCTTTTTTTTTGTTATACTACATAATTACGGTTTTCAACGGGAAATATCATTTATGTTTTCCCGCGGGCGGTTCGCTAGTATATCAAATCAAATCATTTATTACTTTGCAAACTTAAGTCCCCTCTTTGAGGAGTGGCTTGAGAGACGCCACGGCGTCCTCACCTTCCGCCTGACGCAGGTCCTCACCGGACACGGTGTTTTCGGGTGGTTCCTGCACCGAATCGGGCGGGAGGAAACGCCCGGGTGTTTCCACTGCGAGGATCGACCGGAGGACACGGTGGAGCACACGGTGGAGGTGTGCCCCGCGTGGGCGGAGCACCGCCGTGTCCTCGAAGCGGCGATTGGCAGCGGCGACCTCTCGCGTCCGGCCCTGGTGAAAGCCATGATCCGGAGCGAGACGGAATGGGACGTCCTCACCTCCTTCTGCAAAGCAGTAATGCTAGAGAAGGAGGTGGCGGAACGTGAGAGGTAGAGAACCTCACAGCGTCCCGGCCGCCGCGGGAGTCGCCCCGGGCGTCCGTCTCATGACGACAGGCCGTGTCGACGGCGCGTTCGTGTTCCACGCGCGCCTCAAAGAGAGTCAGCAATAGGAAGGGGTCCGCAAGGACCGATGCCTGCCGGGGTTGCGGGACTGTTCGAAAGAGATACCGTGACCCCGGAACACAAAGGGCGATGAAGGAACATGGATGGGTTTTAGTCAGTAAAAGTCTGACACTCCCTCCTGCTCCGCCCAGAGCGGGAGAAGTCATTTGATGATTTCCCATCCGAAAAAAAAAAAAAGTCTTATTATAATAAGGTTCTCCACATTTTGCCGTCACATGGGCATGCAAATAGTTGGTTACAATAGGGTAGATGACACCATAAAACAATAATTCCAAGACACCAATCTCTAAAAAAAACACTTTATTTTGGGCCTGGAAACCTAATTTATTTTCAATTCGATTCTTCGTTGAAATTGAAATTCGATTTTTAGTTGCTTTGAAATCAATACATAGTTGAGTCATTGAGTTGAAAAAACAGTGACGTCACAGTTGGCTATTGCCATACAAAATCTATGAGAGAACCGCGTTTTAACAGCTCTTAAAAAGACTCAATTGATTGGTGTGTCATCTACCCCATTATAAATTTATAAAATTAAAATAAGTGGCATGTCATTGGAATTCCATACTCGTACAATAAAAGAGTTAACAAAAAGAAACAATGTCAACGTGGTCAAAGTAATAAAAAATACACAGACAGACAGTGACAATAAATACCTACCTGACTATTGCAAAATATTATTATATCAAACTATTAAAGAGATAATGTCATCTTTTTTTTTTTTTTCCTTGTATGGCAACTGAACCGGTTCCGACTATTCTGCAAGTGTCACGTCGTGAATGTCATCTTAATAAGGTTACAATTCAATTATAATGTCATTCAGATAGTCGCTTAAATTATTAGAAAAATTTCTTACATAATAATTCTTTGAATTCCTTTTTAAAAGCATTTATATTTAACTCTGATTTGTCTTGGGATTTTGTTAAAGACTTGCGGAGCTATACAGAATAAATGCTTTTCCACATTAAAGCGGTTTTGGCTTTACATTAAAACGGCTTCACTATTTGTGGAGTTACCCCGGAATATAATTCCATATCTAAGTACAGATGCTACAAGACCATGATAATCTGTAAGTAGTGCATCTGTAGTAACTGTTAGGGCAAGTTTATATCGGGGTTGCGGGACTGTTCGAAAGAGATACCGTGGCCCCGGAACACAAAGGGCGATGAAGGAACATGGATGGGTTTTAGTCAGTAAAAGTCTGACACTCCCTCCTGCTCCGCCCAGAGCGGGAGAAGTCATTTGATGATTTCCCATCCAAAAAAAAAAGGGGCAAGTTTATTTAGTTAAGGCATAGGATGAACTACTAATTTTCTTACATAGCGCTTCAATGTGATCCTTCCAATTGAGCTGCCTGTCAATTATAAGGCTTAGAAATTTTGCGCTATCTACATCTCTAATTTTGTTATTATTAAGGACTGTGCCTTCATTTTCGCCTTCATATTGTCCGCTGATATTGGGGCGAGTAACTGCCTAGGTAGGTTTTCTTTGCTTGAACTTTCTTGTATTCCTATTGATTTAAGTAGTTTACCCTTATTTCCGCAGCTTAGTAAGTTACTTTTAAGAGTGTTATTTTCAAGGTTTAAGGTGTCAATTTCAGCAGTTTGCAATTCCAGTTTTAGTTAGCTAAGTTAGTGATATAAATATTATCACTAACTTTTAAGCACTGTAATCATTATGGGAAATCTTTAGGCAATTTTCGAACACTGCATACGCATACGATATAGAAAATATAAAAGTTTGTAGATCTTAACCACTAACGCGAATACAGATATTCTGTTAAACTGTATTAAAACTCGCCTTTAAGAGACGTTTATATACATTATTGAAGACTAATAATTATACCAATTATAATTACAAAATAATCTAGATTGCTAATAGCTTCTTCTCATAGAGAGAAATCAAGGAAACAATGCAAGTATTATTGCTTAGTTATCTAAAAACTGGCCACTAACACGACTGTAAATTTAAAAATTTTGACAGATCACTTTAAAAAAAAACGCACAGCAAAATTGGTTCGAGTTCAAATTAAAAAAAAAGAAAAGTAAATCGAATCACTGAACGACCTCACCTGACTGTGACCAGCTCACTTGGCTGTTCAGCCGTTGAATGAGTAGTTTGATCGAGAATGGAGCGACATAATGACCGATAGTCCGATAGTGCCATTGTGTGCATGCCTCAGGGTCAGTTAGGGGAAATTGGTGCTTATTTGATTTGGTTTAGTCTGCTAGTATTTAAGGACTGCAAGGACTAACTACTATCCTTTTGAAGTGTCCCATGTTTGTAAATTTTATTGCAGTCCGTATAGTTCTTACACAGTAAGGTTGCGTGTGCGTGTGATTTTGGATTATGATCTTAATTTCCGCGAAATTAAAGATTCCGTTGGGTTGGTGCCACTGACAAGTCTGTCAAAATTAATGTCAGAAGATGGGCAAAACGATGTATCCGAATTTCAAAATTAAACAAACACGACAGGTCGACAGACCACTTATTAATATGGTACCTAATTCATGGCTCCAGCCGATCTCGTAACTTTCCCATTTCGACAACTAAACAATATCACATCAAAAGTCCCATTTCGTAACTATTTTGATCTTGATACATTAAATCCCATTTCGTAACTATTTTGATCTTCATACATAGAATCCTTTTTATTAAACTTAAAAAATGGGAAAGATATGAGATGGGCCGGAGCCATTATACGGCTATACCGGTTACCTACAATACTTTTTTCGAACTTCGTTATTTGTACTCGAAAGTGATTTCACGTTTGCAATATGCAAACACCTGTTACCTCCATAACCCGAAAATGGATACGTTAAGGTTGGAAATTATCCCATTACTAATAATTTTTATCCTGATAGTACGTCATGGTCTACCCGACGTTCAGACATGGAAATTTATTTAATTTAGTTATTTAATTTATTCATTCATATAACAGTGGGGTAAGTAATATTTGATATAATTACAAAATCTCTAATATTTACAAGACAACAACTGAATCTATAATTTTAATCGCTAAAACGATCAGTTAAAATAATAAACGATTGATATAATTTTAAAGTTACTAATTTTTATAAGCAAAACCTACATTAAATATAAAATCGTTTGATATACCACTCGGAAGTCATAAAACTTATTCAGTCTAACATGATAAAACGCGTGGGTTTTTATTTCCCTGAAAAAAAAACATGCAAACAAGCATACACCATATGCAGTGCACTGCAGTATGCAAGCAAGCATGCAGCATGCATTCAAGCATGCAGCATGCAAGCAGCAGGCAGCAGGCTCCTCAGCTCGCGGGCCGCTTCAACCCTCCGCGCCTACGCAATTTTAAATAACACTCTAGGGGTAGGGAAGACAAGACTACGTGGAGTCGGTTTTGCAGCGTTTCTGTCACGTTTTTCGATAATAAACGTTATGGTATATAATGATTTTCGGTTAAATAAACGTTATATCAATATTACACGTTTTAAACTCATTAGGCCTATGCCTAATGATTTTCGATTAAATAAACGTTATATCCAATAACGTTATACGAAATAAGTTTTAGAGTATATAAATGTTATAATATCTGAAGAAATTATATCAACAGTTGGTATAACTCACGTTTATTATAACGTTATTGAAATGAAAATTATCCAAATAACTTTATATGTTTAACATAGAATAAAGTAATAACATCTATGTGCACTTGACTTAATGCTAGTTAACAAAATACGTAGGTGTTGCAACCGGCACCCTTACTAAGTTATAAAATAAAAGCAAGGAAATGCATGAACATTTTAATGTACCACCTTACTCTTAACAACAAGTATAACACACCAACGATGTTTTCAAGACAAAATTGATTTCAGTTACCAAACATTTTTAGCGTTGAACATTAATCACTGCGGGGCGTTCGTAATTAATCTCTTTGGGTGCAAAAAGATCGCTGTCGATACCATTCTCGCCCCTCTTCGGTTCACACCGAATATAAAAATACCCCCGAAGTACGGGGGTAGTTCGGGGGTATTTTTTTATTATTTTATACTAGTTTTTGACCCTGTGTTTGCCTGAATCTGGGACGTATCTTGCGTTTCTTGTGTCATTTTTTATTCATATTCTCGCCTCGTTTTTCGTCACCGATTGAGTGAGATGATGCTGTATGACATCAGTGATGCGCATGCAAATGTTTGAGGAAAAGGGTATCTGCTTTCGTGCTTTTCCTCAATGAATTTCCGATAAGATGGCATCATATGACAAGTGTAGAAAATATTTTAGGACTATATAACCGTCTCTAACTTGTGTACGAATTACTGCATTCAACTATTTTTTTCCTGCGGCTTTACAGTATTGAGATCAAAAAATATTCCACAAGAACAAACGACTGGGATTAAAAGTATGTTATGTATCAAGGTCCAGCTGACACGGCTTCTTGCAACAGGCGAATTGGATCGAAAAAGGTGTATATCGAAAGAGGTGTATATCGCTTTGAAGAAGATTCCATTGTTCAAAAGCATCGCTCATAATATCTCGGAAGAATAAAATTCAAACTCAGAGCATTTATTTCAATTAGACTAGTACAGGCATTTTTAGATTGTCAAGAGCCAAGAAGGAAGGTGAAGCTACATACCCAAAGCATAATAGCTTGTGAAAGAACTGTAGTAGCCCATCTAGTTGTATAAGAATGGGCAGTAAACTCCATGTTACGGTCGACCAAGCTATTTGGTTTACATTTTAACATGCAAATTACATTGTAAAATGTAAACCAAATAGCTTGGTCGACCGTACACTCTAACCTAACATTACAATACCTATGTAAACCTCAGGATCTACATTTATTTTCTTGAACAGCTCAAAAAACCTACCTACTATCTTTTTAAGGCAAACTTGTTAATCTTGGGCTAATAAAAAAAACAGTAAAACAGTTAAAGTCCACATTTATCAATACGATTTGTTTTTTTTTGCATGCATCACAATCATTTATTGGCGTATATATTATTAAAAAAACCAACAGACCTACATACTTAAGATTTAAATAATTTGCTTCTAATTCCCCAAAACTCATAATGCCTCACTCGGCTTTTGCAAATAAATATGAATGTAAATAATATAAATTTATTATTTCCTGCACATAATAATAATGGCCTTGATAGACAAGCCGGAGCCTCACGTATATTGTAAATACCGTTCAGTAATATAGGGACGTGCTCAAAATACGCAATACGCGCGTCCCGGTACATTATTGGCGTATTATTGGACACCCCAGGCGCCTTAAGTGGGAGGGTTAGCTTGAATTTGTACGTAAGATGTCGTTTTGAGTGTCGATCAGCAATTTAGGGTTTTTGCGATATGTGTGTATTAAAATTTAGTGAATGTATGGACGTGACTTAATAGCAGGCCCTTATTACAATCCACTGGACTTGAATTTATAAAAGCTGCATCGATGGTGTAGTGGTCGCAATCGAGACTGCTGTGCATGAGGTCCTGGGTTCGATTCCCGAGTCGGGCACATTGTTATTGGGTTTTTCTATCAGGAATTCTCAGTAGTGGCCACGGTATCTGGACTTGTGTACGATTGTTGGCAATAGGCTCGCCCCCTATTACATGGGACTAAAATATAACTGGCGAAATGTGGATTTACTGTTAAGTACACCTTTGCCTAACCCTTCGGGGATTACAGGCGTGATGTTATGTTATGTTGATTATAATTAGCGAAATGTAGGTACTTTAAGGTAGGTACAGCTCTGCTTAAACCTCCGTGGTACAAGCAAGATGTTATTGTTAAAAATAACAGCAGGGTGTAGGTTACAAATGGTTGGGCAGTAATGCCGGTCTGTCTGCGATAAATAATAGTAGCAGAAAACATTTGCGATCCAATCGCGCCAAACCGTCTGCTGGTCGGCGAGGTGCCGATACGTCTGCTCCACCGAATGTCTAAGCGTAGTCTAGGGTTTTATGGATCATATCTCTAGTTATATTAGAAACTCTATCATCAGGTGTTGTGGAAGAAGTGTTTTATTTAAGCAGTTAACATACTGTACAGGGTGTAAACAGAGCCTTTACAAAGCCGTCAACCAAGCATTCTGTACATCAAACTGATTAACTTTGCGCGAAAATTATTGCTGAGAAACTTCTTTTATTTTTGGGGTGAAAAATCACATTTTACGCTAAAACTCAATGTAACGCAGTAAACGGGTCATGGAGGTATTGTAAGTAAAGTTTTAAGTTATAACATTAAAAACTTGTATTTAAAAAATACTAAAATGAAATAGTTGGAACTTTGACCCCCAATATCTCCGTAACTAGAAGGTTCCCAGGTATGATCTAGAACAAAAAAATTATCGCAATGACAAGGAGAGCCCTTTCGGTTAAGGGTCTATTTACAACCTTTATACTTCTACCATAAACTCGTGCCTTTCTCCCATGAGGGAAGCAGAAAATACAGAATCCTTTTGCTTCTTATTTCATTGAACACCCTGAAAAATATAAACGATAAACATTTTTAAATGGGTGTACATAATGAACAGTGTTATCGCAATAAGCGATCTCTTTTCTGAATGGTCTTCATATAACAGCAAGATTATGTCTGGACTTAAAAAGAAACTGTGACATCGAAATGACTTGCAAAATAGTTTGTTAAAGAAAGTTTACATATTAAACATATTTCATAATTTACTAATCTTCCAGTCACCCTTCAGATGTACGAAAAAAACGAAAAGAAACTGAAAGAAATAAGAGACATTTTAACATCTATCTTATTTAAGCAAGTTTCTCAAACAGCACATAGAACATGTTCCATTCTACTCCGTACTTTAACGGCCGCTGTTCGCAATTCAGCGAGGACATAAAGCGCTGAATAGTGCAGTAAAGCGGTGTTTACACGCGCTGCCCGTGCCGTGCCGGTGTGCCCGCACAATTAATGATGTGAGACCAGCATGTTTCGCGGACTTTTTCCTTGCCTGGACGGCTGCGTGACATAATCAGTCTATAATGTCCCCACTGCTGGGACACAGACCTCTCAATGAGAAGTAGTGGGCTGTAATCCACCACGCGGACGGGAAAGTAACTCTGTCTCACTATCATCTGTTACCTTTTTACGTCTTAACGGAGATGAACGGATTTCAAAGAAGTTTGGTACGCAGGTGGACTAAGACCTAGGTTAGGATTAAGGATACTTTTGGTCCCGGTAGAACGTCCCCGCGGGATTAATTTTGAACCCCACGCGGGCACAGCCACAGACAAAAGCAAGTTTCGAAGTAATGTCTCGTAACCTTTTTTTTTTCTAAATTTTTGGCGGTGATGTGGTTTATATTGACGTCTAACTCAGTTATTGTTACAATTATATTCTGTGACTATCCATAATTTCATTCATTTGAAGTATCAAAGATGTTTAATATTCCGGTGGCGATGAATATAAAATGACGCTCGCAAACGGGTCCAACGGCTTAGATTGATGAAGTGTGAGTAACTGGGTACGTTTGGTACCGCACCCGGGACCCTGGCTGTCGCAGCTACTAATTGGATTTCGGCTATAAGACATAATACAGCTTTAGTTTTCAGAAGAAAACAGTTTATCGATAATTACTACAAGGTTGAACAATATAATATAATAGAAGTACCTACTAGTGTTTATGTACGGTCGAACAAACTATTTGGTTTACAGTTTAACCAACAAATTACATTGTAAAATGTAAACCAAATAGCTTGTTCGACCGTACCTGGGTGCATAAACACTAGTACTTCTTCAGATGATCCTAATTCTTTAATACCTTCTAATAAATGGAAACATGCGTACAAATCTCATAAGACACCCGTATATCTTGCCTTCCTTTCACATGCCCCACTAAGCGGCTCCGCTCATCAAAGAGCCATAAAAATATTCTCCTCCGCAATACTAAGCCCTGTTGAATTTGTAACGAAAACCCATAACGACAAACGTTCTACTCTAATACTTACATTGTCCTAAAAACAAATAACAAACAGGCTCAATATTGGAGCAAAACAGAGGAAAAAAGGAAAAAAATGCCTTTGGTAGCTACGACGCTGCGAGGAGCTACGCCGTAGCCGCCTACGGTACTGCTACGCGGGGCGCGGGGTGAACGACCCAGCGGTATGATGGCGCGGGTCGATACCCTCGCCCCACCCCCCCGACACCGTCAACCTCCCCCTCCCTACTTCTAAAGAGGGTGTACTCCCGACTTCGTTTAGGATGAGTGAAGTGCTTTCCAGACCATTATCCGATAGACTAAAAGGTTTCATATAAAACCTTAAACATATTATCTTACGGAACTTGAAGAGTCTCATACGAGCACGTCAAGTGGACTTCAATCTTTACTCACTAGAAATTGAACTTAGAAAAAAAAAGATAATTAAAGCTGTGGCAATTAATTGCTAAAACAAGGAAACGTGCTTCTAAATCTATATGTATATCTGTTGGCACATTAACTACTAGAACAGTGTAATAGTTAGTCCACAACAACTTAGTGCATTATTGCAGGTTGAAAACTTTTTTATCTGCTCTAACTTAGGCACTTATATATCTCTCTCTCTTTCTTTCCCTTCTCGAGAGTTTTAGTTTCGAGTGGTGTCTAGTGTAAAGGGGTGTACACACGAGTTTTTTGAAGCGATTTAGTGGCGACGCGCGACGTGTTTGTTTTTATGTGTTATGTGTACCTTACTTTACGTTTATCCCTGTTTTTATTACGTTTGGAATTGGGATGCCAGTGCCCGTATAACAGCTTACGTTTAGTAGCAATTCTGGCAATGCTAATTAATTTTGTACTTTAAAATGCTGGGAAGTGAGATAGTTTGATAATTTACTTGAATTCGCTGAGCTTCATTTTCACGGCGCTTTTCTATGTTGTCTGTCATTGTAAATTCCAGCTTACAGGATTTTAATTGGTTGGGAAATAGTCGGTCTTTAAGACGTTAAGGCCAGCATCTTTCGGGAGGAATTGAATGTCCCAAATAAAAAAGAGGGGTATCTTTATGGGTACCTAAAACGTGACAAGTGGACCCTATTACTAAGTCTAGCAATCTGTAACAGGTATGTATATTTAAAACTACACTATAAAGTAAGGAGCTGTCATCGCAAAAAATATACCTTTCTTGCTTTACGTTGAAAAAAGTAGGTGATAAACTTAATAGTTTTGGTGTTATAGAACCATTAGTGATCAATCCCGAGCTCTGTAGGTTTTTTCTTGTCACACATGTCTTTTAGGAATAAACGGAGCCAACTTTAATTCGCCTTATCGTATAACGTGTATATGCGGCACTCGTCTTCACATTCGTGTGGGCTGACGCTGCACATTTTCCGCTTCAGCGATCCTTCCGCGTAATTTACTTGGTATGAAGTGTATGAGAGCGACCGTTACATACGATAATTATTATTATTTTTCGTTTCTTAGAAAAATATAAGGTCTAAAACATAATCAGCCTATAATGTTCCCAATGCTGGGACACACGACCTCCTCTCTATGAGAAAGAATATAAAGCCTATAACGAACGATAATTCCTATATAAAACAAAGATCGCTGTCATTCTTTCGAATTCCAATTGGAAAAAGTTATTCAAGGTTTTTTACTAGGATTTTATCAGTTGCAACCGGAGTCTAGTTTTGTGCCCAGTTGACAGCAATAGGCTCGCAGCATGGGACTTAAACATAACTGGCGAAATGTGCAGGCCTGCCTTACCCATAGGAGATTACAGTAGTGATGTTTTGTTGTTGTTTGTATAAATTACAGAAAAAAACTAAAAGTAGAAGTACTTAAACACTAAATAAATCCAAGAGACAAAAGCATAAATTAAAAATAAACTCTATCGCCACAGGCGCAGAAAGTAATAAATTATAATAAAAGAAGAATAGTACGGCCGCTTTACTTTGTTAAATTAAAAATTCTCTATTAAACGTTATTTACGAGGGACGGTTTACGGGCCGTAAAAAAGAGTAATCATAATTCCGACAGACCTTGTTTTATACGATCTGGTGAAGAAGAAAATAATATCTAGAATACTATGATGCATCTTTTGAGTACTAGAAGAGCCCGTGAAAATCCTTATGCATAATCAGCTTACAATGTTCATCTATAGCAGTGATAGCCTAGTGGTGTGACCGTAGGACTGCCAAGTCATAGGTCTCGAGTTCGAACCCAAGGCACTTAGGTACCTCTGATTTTTCGGAATCATGTGCGTATTGTATAATTATCAGTTTCTTTGGTGTAGGAAAACATCGCGAGGAAACCAGCATGCCTGAGAGATATTTCTTGACGGTATGTAAAGCCAAGTCAGAGGCCCATCGGCGGCATAAAAAACTTTGACACCAGGTTAGGCACTAACCACATGTTAAAGAAGAAATGGTCAGCTGATCAACTGCTGGCACACGCCTTTTCTATGTGAAAGCGAGTGGATCATAAATTCATCACACAAATCCAGTGTGGGTTTGATGGTAGTTCCATATCTTCGAATCTCCCAGTCGCTGTGAGTTAAAGACACTTCGTATTATGATCTGAAAGTCTTCAAATCATTGTTGTCAACCTTAAAAATGGATAAAATCGAGTCGCAACGTATCCCGTCAAGTGGTTCTCATATACAATTCACTACCCCACTTACACTTAAGGCCGTACCTGCGATATGTCTGCTCTTAAATCCTACACACTCACACCCTTAGCCCTACATAATACCTACATAATATAAGACCCTTTTAAATACAAGCGCCAATTTTTGACTTCATTATATTCAAAGAGAAGTCTGCAAATAACCCTTTCGTCCGTCGGTTACCGTATAAAGGTGGACTTGTGTAAAAACTGGGTTATTACGACCGGTGGAGGGTTAGACAAAAAGCCTGAGCAAATTAGAACGGCGCGCTAGGGTTGGGTCTCTGCTTTTTGTCATGATGTAATATTTAGTGGGCTTTGTTGAATAGCTTCGAGTTGCTTGTGCGACGGTTGTTAGGGAGATGTGTTGCGTGAGTGCTTCTTATTGTTTTCCCCTGTGTGATGAAATCCTGCTTACTGTTTACAACGACGAGTTATTTTAAGAAGTAATCTTCAGAGTCTATTTCGCCTTTTCTCAAGTATGTTGCGGTCTGTATTAAATTTAATAAGTTGGATACAACTGATCAAACAGTACTTTACATGGACTTTCACAGCCTAGTTACAGGATAGAAGGTTCTCCTTTTTGATGTGATAACGTCTTCTAAATCGATGAACACCGGCTGCACGCACGAAAAAGTGTCACACCGTCACGTGTGCCGTGATCAACGCCCAGCCGAAACCCTTGAACCTAGAAAACTGAAAATTTGCACAGTGGTTCCCTTTATAATGTAGACAAGGAATAAAGAAGGACTTTTTGAAATTCAACCCCTAAGGAAGTTAAACAGGGGATGAAAGTTTGTATGAAAGTCCGTCAGTTTTAAAATTAGGATCTTAAAATTTTACAATTTTTTTATTGTCTTTAGGCTGACGATTGAAAATTAAATTATACGTGTCTCAGCGTTTTTGATAATTCCACCCCCAAAGAGTTCAAAAAGGGGATAAGTTGTGTATGGAAAGTCCTTAATTTTCGAATAATAAGAATTACAAAATTTATTATCTAGGCGTATGGTTGAAAGCTAACGCAACGGTGTTGTTAGAATTTTAATACTTAAGGGGGTGAAAAGGGGGATGAAATTTTGTTTTTTAAGTAAAAATCACTAATATCATAAAAAAAAACGTTAGTATAACGTAAAATTATCGTCCGTAAACCGACTTTACAGACAGCCAGTTTTTTATATCAGTCTATTCTGTCTCATTGCTGGGCAAATGCCTTCCCTATGGCTTTCCATTTTTTTTTTTGTTATTTGCGTTCTTTGACCAAGGTTCCTTTTATTTTCTTGTCTAAAATACAAAAAAAAAAAAACAAAAACAATCATCTAGAATTGCAGACCCAGGTGCTTGTTAACGCACATTAAGTGAGTGTATCACATTTTACTATTTAACTGCAACGAAATTTCCTCTATCTCTCTAGTTACATTTCTAGTGTAACCATAACCATGCGGGTTTTATAGCAATTTAAAATTACCTTCCTTTCAAACTACATTGCAGTCGGCTCGGAAAAGGTATTCACTGAAGCACATGCCCCTATGATACTCGTACCTTTAATTTAATCTTAGTATTCTACGGTTGAAATAAAAATCTCTCAGTACCCGGCGTTTGAAAGAGATGGAGGCATAATAGAGGATAGCGCCATCCTTTTTGACGGCTTATAAGTATTGCTCTAATAGGGCCCCAGAGTTTGCAAATGACTAACCTATGAAAACACACCTTTACCCAACCCTTCGGGAAAAACAGGTGTGAAGTTACGTCATGAAACAGTCATAACAGTACGTTTAATTGGTCCAATTAAACTACACCTTATTGTAACTAGCTTTAGAACTATTGACCCCGGCGCCGGCGATTGCCAGACGGTAATCAACCTAATTGTTTGCGTTCCATCGCTGGTTCGAAGAGACGGAGCGAGTAGCGTAGACGATGTGGCTGAGTTCTGGTCGAAGCTAATTTAACTTTCATCATTATGGGGAAGGGGAACAAAGAAGAATCAAGGAACTTCTTCTTCATCATTACCTGACTGCTGGTATTGCTGGGCCTTCGACCACAGAGTAGGAAGACGGTCGGCGGCCGATCCTCTCGACGGCATTGTCAACACTTTCCATTATGTGAACTAGGCGTGTCAATGTTTTACTTGCAATAAGACACGAATAACTTAACCTAAGTATAGAGGCTTTGACGTCGATCCTTAATAGGAGCTGTTTGTAATGGTTTTGATCTTACTTTAGTATCGAAAAGAGATAGAGCTAGACTTCCATCATATCTTTCGCACTAAACTTTTATTCCAGGAATTTACTACTGCTCAATACTTCATCATTAATTGCATTCCACAACGTGTACTTAGGTGGTAACTTAAAATATACATTCGCATAGAAAAAGTAGGAAAGGGAAGTTTTTAAAACTCAAGTATTAGTCTTCATTTAAAGAAGGTCGGGCAGCGAGCTGTCTTTAGACATTGCCAAAGCAGCGTTGGGTAAAATCGAGCGAGCAATGTACGTCAAATGCCTGTCTGCTTTCGTATATGGGTCAATGTGGGCCCACAACGCGTGGTACGGGAGAACCCCAAGATTGTGGCCCACGCTTATTAGATGGACTAATATAGGTATAGTATACGTAGGTAGTAGGTAGAACGGTCCCTTTGATCTTAGAAAGGTAGGGGACACAGATAGGTATGTCAGTTGCGCCGCTTCCCATGCATTTTGGGTATAGGTAGGTATGTTATACAGGGTAAAAATTTGATTGTGGTTGCTGACCGGTATTTTCGTTTTATTTTAGATGAATTAAATGAATAGACCTAACAGTTTTGTTATTAATTGAAATATTCTACAGTTCCGTTATTTATAGATATTAAAACTAATGGGTTTATTAACCAACACTTGTCTTATTAATAGAAATAATGCGGAAGATAATAGGTTTGTGTCCTGAAAAAATCTAATTAGTCCATCAGTTAGAATATCAAACAAATATTTGACACGTATTTTTTCTTTTGTTACGTAAACCAAAATTGTCGAAGATACGACGCTTTTAAAATTCTCAATACGTCACGCTGTGCTATTATTTTTAGTGCGTTGTGACGTCACGAGCCCCAACTCTCGAGTTTTGATTGCTTTTTATCTTTGTCAATATTCATTGATTTACAAAAACAAAAAATACACAGAACACACATTGAGCAAGTGTCGTGATCAATGCTAGTGTCTTATCTTTATAAGAAGCCTTTGCCCAGCAGTGGGACAGAAATATTCTGGTATTATTATAAGAGAATTTTAAGGGAAAAATAAAGAATTGAGTGTATTGAGCCACCTAACACTGTTTTAAGCTTTCACGGTTTACAACTGAACTTATATTGTCACTTACGGGAGCCACCTACTCACATGTGGTACCTAATATATTCCAAGCCAATGAATTCCTCAAAGTTTTTTTCTCTGTAGACCGCATAATAATTAAAACATGTTCTAAGAGCCACCATTAACACTATATCCTGAAGTAAATAAAATCATAATGAGTCTATTCCACAGCATATCAGTGCGGGATAGCCTCATTATAATTTAACGCGAAGGACGAGGGGAGGACGAGGGGAGAACGGGCAGTAAATATTACGGGATGTTATGTCTGCTTGGCGGTTATTACTACTTGTGGCGGTTATTGCCCACCTGATGGACACAGTTTGTTGCTATGGGTTTTTGTATGTTTGAGAAAGTCGACTTTTCTTGTGCTCAATTAATACGATAAACCTTTTTTGTTTTTACTTGTATTGCCAAAGGTCTCTACAAAAACCTCCCACTTTCCTATCTGTTGTTCCCCACCCCCCCAATAAAATTGGAAAATGTTATACACCGTGCAAAATATTGGTAATATTAGTCGTTTTGAGAGATAAAACTTTGCGCTGAAAAATAAAACGAACCTTTAAAATTACACTTCCTGAAAAAAATAATACAAGTGTCACCCTGTATACAACAAAGTTACTGAACGAAATAAACAAAACCCACAGAGCATGGTTATCAGTGAGTTGGTTTTTCCTATTTTCCTCCTAAACCAACATTACTGTTGATTTGATGGAGTAGTACGTTGCCAGTGGTTACTCATCAACCTCGCGATCCACCATTCTACGTGACCGCTTCGGCCGACGTCGGCTATCTTCGGGTTCTAATAAATGGTTATTGGGGAGCAAGGGATGGTGGTCATTGTTTCCATTACTATTTGCCTTAGAACAACTATGTTGTGGTTGTGTATCCCGATGTCGTCAAATTAATATTTTACTGGCAACTATTATATAATATTAAATATTATAACTATACTGGGAAGCATTTGACCACTACAGGTACACTGCGCAACATCGACATCCAAGCTATTGTCAGATAGGATCCAATTTTTGTACTGCTATAAATACATAACGCGCCTGTAATCCCCGAATGGAAGACTTACCTTTCACCAGTTCAACAAGCTCTGACTCCGTACAGCTACTGACAAATTCTTGCCAAAATAGTGGTTGATAACGATTTTCAAATGATTAAAAAAAAAAAAATGAAATTTCTGCATTGTGTAAATAAAATGCGTCACGTTTAGTTAAATATTATTTTTAATAATAAAAAATATAAAAATGTACAACATAGTTTTTCATAAAAAACCCATTTGTAATTTAACAATGACAAACACAGTAAACGTGCGAGTAGATAAACAAAAATTTTAAGAGGTTATCTATATTGAATCTATGATATTGCTAATTAGCACAACATAGTCAAAAAACGGATTATTTAGTCGACCCCTATGTTTGTCAAAAAGCACTATTTATTTGTTCACTGTATATTTACTATTCTTTTGTTAACATATTTGTCTGGTATTCACGTAACACTGCAAATTTAATTTTCACTAGAATGTGCCATCACGCAATTCAGAAAAACAGATTTGAAATTCTGACTTCTATTATATTATTCGTTTCATACGTGCGTCCCCAACGTATGAATCGATTAATTTTTAAAATTGTAGTTTTGAAAACCACATCATTGCATATTAGATACCTATTGTTATGATCCTTTAAGCCTAGACAAGTGGTAATCCCTTAACCTAAAAATAAACCCTTCACGAAGCCGTCAACCAAGCATTCTGTACATCAAACTAAGTAACTCTACACAAAAATGATTGCTGGGAAAAGACTTTTTTGCTAATCATTCTTCACACCTTCCTCAGCAGTCCGCCAATCAGGAGATAGTATTTTTAAATTAAAATGTTATTTTTATCCTGTTGTGGAGGGAAAAACTATACATATTATAATGATTATAGAATATATATATCCTCGTATGATATAGAATCCCCGTATAATAATGAAAGTGAGGGAACTGTTAATATAATACTTTCTAGAAAGTACTGCTTTGAGCTTTCATAGAAGGTGCAAACGAAACTTTACGAAGCTAAGCATTATGTACATCAAACTAAGTACCCTAAAACTTATTGCTGGGAAACGACTTTTTTTTTGGGGTGAAAAATCACGTTCTACGGTTGGACTCAATGTAACGCACTCACGGATGCATTGAACAGTACACACAAGGATCAAGGAGGTATGTAAATTAAAGTTATAACATTAAAAACTTTTAAAAAGTTCTAACTTTGACCTCCAATATCTCCATAACTAGAAGGTTCCCAGGTATGGTCCAAAACAAACCAATGATCGCAATAACGGGGAGAACAAGTTCCTTTTAGCTAAGTTAAGGGTAGTTTTACACCCATTATTATCTCCATACCTTTTAGACCTTTCCGTAATGGTTTTCGCTAATAGAACCACTTTGACTAGTCCCATCTTTTCAATTATGTAGTTTCCCAACAACTACGTTACAAAGTTTATCATAATGGTTCAGATAGAGGAACAACGTTTTTCAATACAACAATTTGCGTATATCTTGCGAACTGTGATTGACTTACAGAAAATATTGTGCTTGTCAATGGTTACTTAATTACCATTTAAATTAATTAATCTAGCCACTTCTTCTTTCTTATAGAAGTGTGGCAGAGTTTAACTTAAAGAATCCATAGATATGGCTACCTATATGCTTTGATCAATTTCTCTGTTTTTGTCCCATTCTGATAATACTTACATTTTGGTTTTGTTTTTTTTTCACATATTCACAAATTCCACCTTGGTATATTACCTACTTAGTTTTCGAAGTCAACTTACAGTAAGTCTTCAATTCTAAAACACATATATTCCCAGTTTCTCGTTTATCAGTGCGATAAAACGATATCTTTCCGAGTAAAATACTTCAATATATTTGCTTAAAAGCCGGATTCCTGAGTGTCGTGATGTTTATCTTATTTTGATGTTCTCAAATTCAACACTACGGATCTGTTCGAATGCTATGCCTTTGAGCTGAATTCCTTCAGTTAAAACAACGTCAACTATTAAATGTTTGCTGAAATCTCAGTATATTACTTGCTTTTGACTTGGTTTGATAATTTCGTCTTCCATTTGATTCGGTCGACCTCAATATTTATCTTCAGGTGCAGTTTTTTATGTCTTTGGAATTAAATACAATTTACTGTTCATGTCCAACATTTGAGCAATTGAAGTAAGTTTGTAGTCTTTTAGCAAATGCTGTCCATTCACAGATCTTTTTACTCCCAAACGTTGTACTATAATCAAAGCATTTCAGTGTTATTCTTTTCAAGAATCAACGTGCGTGTGTTCGCACAAACATCCATTCATTAATTATAATAGTATTGTTTGTATATAGAGCAGTGTGATAACTATAAAATAAAACGAATGACGTTTACGATTCTCTTATCTCGTCTTTTTATCTTTCACACGTTTTCGTTCTGATCTCACGGAGTTTTATCTTCGTTATCTTCAAATTGGAGTTGATTATCGAGTGGTATTTCCTTTCCTGGCTTTAGTCATCTTTTCTTCTTACTTTCTTCTTTATTTTCTGGTTCTATACGTTGTAAAATCATTATTGCGAATTTTGGCTCAATATATTTTGGTTTTAGTTTCTGTAGCCTCGTCTTTTGATATCTTGAAACAAATATCCTATCTTTCACTCTCACATTAACTTAAAGTTTCAAAACACTTAGTTTAACACACACTCCCACAAAACACAAATTTTCAACTGAACTTCACCACTTTAATTCGTGTACACTTCTATATTTCCATTACTGTCCGTATGCACATTAACCACAAACTGCAAGGAGCCAGTTCCCACTCCAGTCCCAGCTATAGCGTCTGTAGGAATCTCCAAACCAGTAGTCACTCCTGACACCATGGTTCTGAGCAGTCGGGAGGCCGGTGCTGATGATGAACCGGCCACCAGAACCACCAGCATCAGAACTATAGTGCAGTTGGACCTGAAATTAAAAGATTATAAAATTGAGCACGGTTGAAATGTTAATGATTTGGGGAAATTTGAAAAAGAATTCATAGTAAACGTAGTAGTTCAACATTACATTAATCTCAATTTAAAACAAAAGGTGATGCAAACAGAAAAATAATCAAGAAACTGCTGAATCAACTCACATAATATCTAAAGATACAGACAAAAGTCTGCGACCAGCGCTTGTTCTTAACGCTCGGTAGTTTCCTGAAGAGTGGCACGAAACCAATAGATAACCTGCCTCAGATATAATATCTAATCTTTATCTCATCAATATCTGAAACAAGATCAACACGATTTTAAACCTTACTCGTGAAGGAGAGAGTTTGATATAGATTGGAACGAAGATAGAGTTTGATATAGAAACATAGAAGGAATGCGATAGTTCCCGTTATGAATGACGAAGATTCATTGATTTGTAATTAGGAAGAAGAAAGCCTCGAAGATTCATTGATTTGGCTTAAGAAATAACAACGGCAACTTAATTTCTTCATTTGTTGATAAATTTTGTCTGAATGATTACCTACCCAGTGCAGAGAATTTTATTCCAAAGTAGACTTCGTCTTCTTCTTTTCTTTTCAATGAGAATCAAATGGTGTTAGATCAGGACGTAGCCACACAGCGCAGCTCTAAAATTTGCTTCGATTCAATCCTGAAAGGTAAAGGTGGTTGTACGGAATGGGCAGGACAGGAGGTGGGGCATATCTTGCAAAGGGGCTCTACACTGGCATTCTGTTTAGGATAAAGTAATAGATAGTAGATTTTTTTTTCGTTATCAACTTACACCTATAGTCATGAAATCGTTGAAAGTGGTTTATCGTTTTTACCTCAATATCAATGCTGAATTTTCAAATCCTTAACGAGTTTTGAAAACGTCTTCCTCACTAGTATTATGTCTAACCATAACAAAGAGAGGATGCTTAGTAATTTACTTTACAAACACATGGCATATTAAGTCCTGGGGTCCCTTGTCACCCTCCGAAGGGTAAAGTTAATCGAATGTCCGTCACTGAGGACTTAAGGTGAATGCTTGTCTTGCGTCGTATCCACCTCGTTCAGTTCGCCAGGGTAGTCATTTATCGTCGTCTTGTCTTAGACTTTATGTATCGATCGATACTTCGAGCTCACTTGTGTCATCCTTCGAATGTACATAGTCATTGGTTAAGATGATTAGTAGTTTGTGTGTGATCAGAATGAGCAAACATGCTTGTTTGTGTGTTTATAGTGTTGGTAGATTAGTAGTTTGTTTTAGAAATATACAGGGTGTAAAAAACCTCACCACGAATCCGTCAATCAAGCATTCTGTACATGAAACTAAGTAAATTTACGCAAAAAATATTGTTGGGATAAGACTTTTTTTT
The DNA here is from genome assembly GCA_941918905.2 of Xestia sexstrigata. Lineage (NCBI taxonomy): Eukaryota > Metazoa > Arthropoda > Insecta > Lepidoptera > Noctuidae > Xestia > Xestia sexstrigata. The sequence continues at coordinate 1,554,138 of OW799204.2, forward strand.
TGGGTGCAAAATCATTTTCTTTGGTAGAACTCAATGTAACGCACTCAAAACATTGTGCTGATGGATGGATTGAACAGTACGGGGGTCGTGGAGGTGTTTAAAGTAAAAATCTTACAATAAAAACTTGTCAAAAAGTTGGAACTTTGACCCCCAATATCTCCGTCACAAGAACGTTCCCAGGTAAGGTGTAGAACAAAAAAAATATCGCAATGACGGGGAGAACAAGTGTCTTTCGGCTTTGTTAAGAGGTGTTTTACACCCTTTATATCTACAGGTACACCTTTGACTAACTTATCGGGGTAAAAAGGCATGGTGATGTATTTGATAACTCTGCATACTTGGCTGAGATTCGTAACCGTGACGGAAAGGTCGAAAGAAAATTATAGTTATATTAGGTAATTAGTTTGATTCTTCGTCAACTGCGATGTCTTTCTTAACATAAACTGTAGCTTGAACACCACAACACACCACAATATCGTAACCATGAATTCGGCAAGCGAGTCAAAACCTACCAGGTGTGTTGAGACACCTTGTGTTAATGCACCCCGTAAAATATCTCCCAGTTACTTTAGTTTAGCATCTTCTTCAACAACATTTCCTCTTGAACATTCTTTACTAATTCCAATTTCTCTTGTCCCCAGATTACATGGATTCCCTATGCAAGGACCACTTTCTCCAGCGGCAGTACCGCAAGGTTGACGGCGGCGTGCTCTGGTCGCGCAACGAGCGCAACCTCGACTGCACGGTGACGTTTCAGACGCACAGCATCCTGCAACGGTTCATGCTGCATTTTGACCTTCTGCAGCTGGACTGCAACGATCATCTGTATGTGTATGACGGGGCACATGCCACGGCGCCACCGAAGGTAGGGGCACTTTTTATTAAGATTGTTTGCTCCTGTGGCTGATAAAAATAACTGGCATGACACAGAACCAAGAATTCGACGACATAAGGTGACATCTATGTTTACTGATAACAAAGGCATCATGAATTATCTGTCATCACGAGTTATCAGCAAGATCTGTTTAAACAAATAAATAAATGAAGAAACCGGCAACTTGACTGTGACATCACACAACACATCACTGAGGGGAGGCCTGGGTCCGAGCAGGGGTAACTTTATAGGTCTATAATTATGATGACGAATAACGCTTTTTTACTACGTCTATACAGACATCGTTACGTAGTGGTCCTTAAAGTCACATATTAGTAGCACGACAATTTTGGCGCGTGGAAGATGACTGCCCGCTCTCTTTTACAGAAAGGAATCTTGTGTCCCAGCTGTGGGGATGTTATAGGCTAATAATGCAGAGCACTTTAAAAATACCCGTTCAAGACTGCCGTTTCATGCCACGCTCTCGTGCCATCCACATCACTTATGGATACCTCCACGGGATGGAAATGGATACCAAACCGACGACGATAAATTTACTGCTAATAGTCGTATGCGCCTGCTTCTCCTAATCGAAACTTTTTAGATAGACGCTTAAGTTTATTTTGATCTCTTTATGTTTCTAATTATTTAGATTCGCTTTCCGCACCACAATTGGCTAAACTTCAAACGATTACCAGAAAATAAAATCGTGTTATAAAGAGGTTTAGCTTAAAACGCGGAGGAGGAGAGCGCTTTTTAGGAAAATACCTTCACCACCACGCCTTGTTCTTTCGATGTGTAAAGAGTATGCGTATCTGACTATTTACGGGCGTCTTGAGGACTTCACATTTAAGTTACTCTAAGCTAAACTAAAAACATGAAGATTATGTTTTTTTACTCTTTAAATTCACAATAATGAAGTCCTTATTAAGTCTTAATGCCATAAGGCATTATCTTGTATTATGTCACATCTCCATATTTTTCCGTTTCTTAGATATTGGGAGTCACGATCAAAGTAATTAGTATAATTTCAGTCAGTCCCCGACGTCATTATAGATTCATGCTATGTCCCGCCGCCAAGGTGAGATTAAATGGAACGTCAATTTGCTCACTCCCCACATTCCTCGACGATATAATACCTTTTCTGATGGCTTTTTATTATTAATGCCATAAAAAATGAGATGGTTTTGAAAACAGTTAGATTTCGATGACTACATAGTTAGACGTGTGTGAGCTGTCAGGCAAGATTTAACATTCTGAAAGATGCCAACGTCGCTATCAAACATTACGCTGTTTTGAGTTCCAAATCAATATTATTATTAACTATGAAATATCTCTCTGTGTTGCGAATTGTACGTTGAATCGTAGTAATACCATTGGATTAGGTGTTGACTGGTGTGGTTACAGGTTTTCATACAAAATCTAATTAATATTGATTAATTCATCAAAACGGCGAAAATACAGCGTTTTCGGCGTTGCCAAGTTTTAGAATGCACCATCTTGAAAAGTTTGTAATTTTCTGTATTCATGTTTTCATTTGTATTGCAAATATAAAAATCATCTGGCACTTAATAATTAAAAAAACTTAACAACACGTTAATTCGTATTGCATTCTAAAAAACGCCAAAGACGCCAGGTGTTGAATGGATCCCAAATAATTAACAAAGGAATTGTAATGCAACTTTTGTCAATTTTAAATTTAAATTCGCCAACTTTGCCTGGCAACGACTCTTGGAACAATGGCAGCCAAGTTTTAGCTCCCATTGTAGACTTGCCAAGTTTTGTGCCAAGATGTTTATTTTGTTCTGCCTGGGTGTTTATACTTTGTGGGGACTGTGAATTAATATTATTACTGAATTTACAATTAGTCAGCTGTTTTGAATTAGTCCCCATTTTATTGATAAGTACCTCGTCATCCTAATTACTAAGTAATAACTTCTTAATTATCTAGTTTTGTTGCATTTACTGTCCATAAACTAAATAATTGACTTGTCAGGACTTCATTAATCATTGTATTTTGCATTTCCTTATTTAATACCGCAGCAATGCCTGCAGTGACAAAAGACCGAACATAACTAAAACGTTCAAACTGCGATCATCCGATCATATTTCAGCGAAGCAATTCCTGACATTCCAACTTTGCAATCCCAACTTTCACATGTAAAATATATCCCGTACCTATTCAGTTGCCGGACATTTGACAAAAGCCGGAGTTAGGATCTCGCCAACTTGGATTACCAGGCTCCAACTTCAGGGCACTAACCTGCAGGCTACAGGCTGCAGCGGATAGTGCTATTCTTAACAATATGTGGTTGTCACACAAACTTTGGCGGTTACATTGAAATGGAAGTTTTAATGAGGAAACTGTGCCTGACTGCGGAACTGCGGATATGGAGCCGTGATAGCCGCCACGTGTGTAATTAAATGCTAAGTGAAATGTAAACAGCCGTTAACAGAATTTAAATATGTATAAAGCATACATGGAAATGTTGGAAACTGTTCAGTATTCGTGTGACAATGAAGTTACGAAATAAGTTTTTTTAATGTTTTAATTCGGATGTATGAATTAGATCAGAAAAAATAGTTCGCTAAAAAGTATTTAGGTACAAAATACCAACATTCTTAAACTACAAACAAATCATGAACATGATGGCTATGTTAATCACCGAAAAAAAACAAAAGCATTCATTACCAACCCATTTGTGTAAAAAAAGTAAATTCCGAAATGGTTTGTGAGAAATTGTTTGAAGAAACATACCAACAATATATTACAGCAAACACCACATCACATGAAACATTTGAAACGCTGGCCAAACTTTAACATTCCATTCCATATTCGGCATATTCCGTAAAAATTCACGCGAAGCCGCGAAACAATACAAAACGTAACATAGCTGAACTTAAATGGAATAAATTTGTTCGTCGGTTGAGGGAACTATTTGTGGATATATTACGCACAAAGGATGGCCACCTGTGTGGAGTTGCCAACTATCTGCGACACTTTGAGACAATAAGTAACAAACACTTTGATGATCGCCGGCCATGTTTGGAATAGTTTCGCTGCTATGCGGGTGTCGACATACTCCTGTGACCACTATTATTGTGTACGTGGCGTCGAAACGAACTGAAGTTTAGATTAGTTTAACTACTTTATTTCTTAAACATAGGTACCAGGTTGATAAAGGAGAGTTACAGCAATTTTTTTTTTTGCATTTCGCCATCACATAATTCCGATTGCGTTACGCATTTTCAATCACAATCCGATTTCGAAAGAAGGAAATTTCTAACCCTTTACTTCAAATGTTAACAAATAAATGTTGTAACAAATAAATGTTGTAACAAATAAATGTTGTCACAAATAAATGTTGTCACACTGAAAGGCATTGCAATAAGGGATTTTCTTTTTAGCTCTTCCCTAGTCGCTGGATGGATGGCGCTGCACTTGGTACGTTACTGCAAGGAACGGAACGTAAAAGAACTGATTTTAACAAAGCGCGAGAAAACTAGGTTATATTCGGAAGCTTATGCAAACGAAAGTGTCAATCAACGAGCGTATGTGACGTGACGCAATGTTTTTTTTTTTCAAGCGTTATGGCTTTGGCACCAACTAACTTAGTCAGTTCAACGCCATCTAGAGAGTTCTTGGAAACTATTTTTTTTAATCCCGCAAAAAGAAAACCTCTCATTATAAGTGACACACTACCCACATTTAATAATAATTATTATGGTGATGATCCTGGAAAGACTAGCAGCTACTATCGATCGCAAGATATTTTCACAATTCAATGTTTAATACTCGAGAGCAGTTACACCAAATACAGTTCACTTTCCACATTACCTACCTAGACCAAGATGTGAAGTTCTTTCTAATAATATTACAGCTTCAGTTCCTGATTTGAGAATGGTCCAAGATATTGTGGATGATGCTTATATTTCGTGGCACGTAGTCCGAACCGATTTAGAGAAATAAATTACTAATGCTCCCGAGGGCGATGGGCGAACAATCTATCAATACTTAAACGATATTGCAGCCTTTTAGCACATTATTGTTATTAATGGCTCTGAGTGTATAGGCGTGTTACAGAGCTGGGCCTGTTCTGTTGTTTGCTCTTTCACTTAATTATACTCGAGGTTTTCTAACTGACAGTTTCTGATTAGAGAATTTGATTATAGAACTAATCAATTTGTGTGGAAACGTAAGAGTTTGATTAAGTCTTAAGATCTATAAGTTTTTACCATCTTTTCATTTTTATCTAGGTCGTAGCGCGCTGAAACTTGACATTCAAGTTCCTGTTTTTAACTGTGTAGTTTAATTTTGAAGGCGCTCAGTGTTAGTGAAAATGAGCAGAAGATCGTGAATCTCATGACAACTAAACACACCGCTTTTTGAATAACCAAATTCCTATTACTGCAACGCTATTTGAAACACGAGGCCGTACAACAAAAGAACCTTTCAAAGTCACTGATTCTTCAACATAACTCACACTAACTAGTTTAAAGCCCCCTATTTAACTCACAGTGAGTGAGCTGTAAGCCCTGGAAGCTGCATCACGTTTTAAAGTTACCGTCTCTCTGAGAGAACGAGGCTCAGTGACGCGGTGCCTGGAATAGCAAGTAGCTGCAATCTTCACTGCATTGTACGCCAAGAATACTAGTCTGTCCCTCTTTGTTGAGGAATGAGGGCATGGTAAAGAGGTTGCTTGTGATTGTCATATAATTATGAAAAGGATTCTGTTCTATTTAGTGTGGCTATAACTGGAGAGCTATTGTAGGCATTAAGTTGGCCTTAGAAGTGGAATAAATAAGGAATGACATGGTTGGGTAGACATAATGTAATAATTATCACGCCTGTAATCAATTAAGGGTTAGGCAGAGATGTACCTAATAGTACACCCATATTTCGCCAGTTATGTTTAAGTCCCATGTAATAGGGGGCGAACCTATTGCTATCAACCGGGTACAAATCCAGACTCCGTGGCTGCCACTAAGAAATTCCTAATGGACAATTTGCCCGACCCGGGGATCGAACCCAGGACTTCATGCTCGGCAGTCGTGATTACGACGACTAGATCAACGAGGAAGACTGGTTGAGTAGAATGCATTGAAAATGAATAGGCTATAATAATATGTCACTAGAAAAATATAAACTGATTTTCTTTTACAAGTGTTGGTAAGAGCATAATTAAGTGTAGCTTTACATTTACAGCATCCTCTAACAAAACGAATAAAACACAACATTCTTTTCCATTTTGCACGGAAACTGCAAAATCACTGTAAAAAGACATTTCGAGAGCGCTCTGTAATTGTAAAACTAACAAGACAGTCACAAATAAGAACCGTCGCAAACTTTGTAGTTCTGCTGAAAGAGAACTCGTTAACTCATTTTGCTCAAACTTTCAAGTGTTCCAACTGATTCTCCGGGCTGACTAATTAAAACCATGTTTTAGGCGAGCTATAGCTATTAAAGTCTACCCGAGGCATAGTTAGCATAACAAAACCCTTCTTAATTCATTCTTCGCCGTAATCTGGAGCTAAGGAAGAATTTTTAATATCAACCCAAGAGCTTTATTAAACGCAGTATATAATAATAAATGCAAGTCCACTAGTGCCTTTGAAATGCAAGGGGGAGGGGGTCTGGGTGTCCGGCGAGACGTGATGTATGGGGTGGGGGAGGGGGCTGTTCAAATCCGGGGGTCGTCACGTCTTCGCTATCGTTCTCCCTGAAATATGACAGCGATATAGCCCGGACATCGTCAGTAAGCCCGGCTCGATGAAGAAAATATTGCCGGCGCATGAGCGATCAAGCGACTGCCACCGATTTATATAGACTCTCCGTAAGCTATGATTGAACACCGTGGGAACTGTTGTGAGATGCTTTATTCGTTTCGACGTCGCCGTCGGTCGTACGATAGAAATGTAGGGATGGGATATACTTCGGGATACTATCAAGTGTAGTGTGACGTGTAAGCGTGAATGTAGATTAATTTAATGACGCTTTAATACTAACTGGTACCTATTGTGATTAAATTGACTATTTATTTATTTCGTGTCTAAACAAAAAAAATTAACTTGCAAAGTTTTAAATGTTCATGGTAGTTGTTGTATAGAACCTAAACTTCCAACATACACACATCGAAGAACAATTAAAGTGTGAATTAGAATTTTATCAAAATCTGAAAACTCCTTTCTTTTTCTGAAAACTTGAAAAAGAAACTGTGATAGCTAGTGACTTGAACACAGTAGTTATAAGAAAGTTATGTTGACAAAGTATCCATATTTTATATTTGTCTTATTAACATCCCTTACACTTGTGGCTTTTTTTGTTTTGTTTCAATCGATTGGTTACATTTATGACATTTTTATACCTTTCAACTAAATTGATGGTAATGTTTTATTAATTGCTTCAAAGTTTTTGTTCCATTTTCATTCTGTCGTAATTATTATAGATGAAAAAATACTCGTAAGCTAATGGTTTCAGTTGTGTGTAAAAGTATTATTATTAATTTAATTCATTAATTGATTATTATGTAGTGCTTAGCCAGGTTGTGGGGGACTGGGGGAATATTGAACTATAATTAGAATTACATACTGCCACATAAAGACAGATAGATAATTACTAACATTAAAACAAACACGAAAAATTAATTTATCTTCTACGATTGCTACTCCTTCTTAAAAGTTGGTCAAAGTGACTAAATATTTATTCTCTCCACGTAATTTGAATGACCTTGAAACATGATAATGTTTCGTCAGTCTTGCAACTACAACACTAGGTAATTAAATAAATAAGACATTGGGTATAAGAGTAGAGGAAGATCAAAGAAACGATGGATGGTGTCTGATGAGATGACGAGAAATAGAGAAATATGGAAGAAGAAGATATGCTGCACCGACCCCAAATAAATTGGGAGCAGGGCAGGACAATGATAAGACATTGAGATAAATAAAGAAACTGTTACCCATGCATAATTGACAGAGACGACTTTTTATAAAGCTCAGCATAATATTATGATCAAATGAACTTCACGTGTGAAGTTCGATCATTACATTATTAATAACGAATTTTGTCCTAGGTTTTCGCTTCGGCATTATTATGCTGCAGTAGAAATCACAGGTAAAAATCTAAGAATAGCAAAAACACAGAATAAATATTTTTTATAACAAAGACGTGACACTCGTTGCCTCGCACGAAAAAAGAATGAAACTTGTCGGACGCCATAGACTAGAGAAGGGGTATCGATTATTGATTTTTTCTTTTTAAATGTGCGACACTTGCCTAATAGGTTGAAAGTACTACATGGTCTACCTATCTATTTATATCTTCAAATGAAGCAAAATCATATAACAAGATGTGATCAACAACTGCATACAGTATTAAACACAATGTTAGTATTGAACACTGCTGACTGCAATCGCAATCAAGTCTAATCGAGCAAGTGTCGGAGCTAGTGGGCCATTGTGATGTATCATTAGTACATAGTCTGCTGTGTAGCTCTCGACACATGAGTGTGGAGTATCGACAATAGTTCACGTCGACTGACAAATGGACCATTGATTCTGTCTTGAGATAAGCAGAAGCGATTGTTTTGAGATCTGTTAGGATTAGGCTAACTGTTGTAATGTCTACTAATAGCAGTCTATTGTTTCCGATTCGTGGCTACCATATTATATACACACATCAAAAATGTCTAGGGATCAAGCATTTTTATGCGGATTTCTTGAGATTGAGATGTGGCTTTGTAATAAATTTATGATTTTATAAATTTATATGGATCCTTTTTGGTGCATTTCATAATTTGAATCAGGAACTCTCAATCAAATTCGAGTAAAAGATGAAAATAAGCTGTCAATATTTTCCCTATAAAAACATACAACGCATTGAAGACATTATTAGTGCTACTGTTTCCCTACTACTGATTAAAACCAACGTTATTATGGAGCGGCGACGTCATTTAAGCAGGGAAGAAATGCTCAGAGCCGTGGGAATGATAGAAGCTGGTTCCCGGCAACGTACTGTAGCTTTAGCTCTGAATACAAGTCAGAGTGTTATCAGTCGACTTTGGACACGTTACCGAAGCACTGGTACCGTGGCTGAGCGCCATGGAGGACGGTATCGCTGCACCACACGGAGACAAGACCGATACATTCAAATCTTAACTCGAAGAGCTCCAACAATAACCGCCATGATGTTAGCCGTGAGGCTTCATCACTCTTCAGGGAACTTAATTAGCGACCAAACAGTCAGAAACCGCTTGCATGAAGTGAACCTTCATTCCCGAAGACCGCTACGGGTACCACCTATAGCAATGCACAATCGTAGGATTCGATATCAATGGGCTCTTGAACACAGAAATTGGGCAGAAGAACAATGGCGTTTCGTGTGCTTTTCTGATGAGTCTCGTTTTGGTATGAGACCGGATACAAGACGTATACGACACTGGAGAACCCCTGGACGCCAACAGCGATTAAAATCCTGCCAGGAAGTCCATCCTTATAGTGGTGGAACCATCATGGTATGGGCGGGTATTTGGATCGGCGGAAGAACTGAGTTGATTTGGATCAGAGGCAACCTCAACGCTCAAATTTATGCTGAGACGATTGTATCAGACGTCATCGTTCCTCTACAAGTGCAAATCGGTCCCTTATTTCAGTTAATGCATGATAATGCACGACCGCACACCGCAAGAGTTGTAAGACAGACTCTCGCCGCAGCTAACATCAATGTCCTGCCCTGGCCTGCTCAGTCGCCAGACTTGAACCCGATTGAGCATGCATGGGATATGCTACAGAGAAGAGCTCTGCCGAATATGGAGGGTATCCAGTCGCAAGAAGACCTTTTTTTGTTGTTGCAACGAACATGGGCGGCCATTCCACAGCGTGATTTGGATGAACTCATTTTGAGTATGCCAAACCGATGTTCTTGTGTTGTTAGTGTTCGCGGTAGAAACACGGATTATTAATTGTTTAAGTTACCCAATAAAATTTTAAAGAAAACTGTTATTTCAGTCTTTTTTTCGAACTTTAATGTTAGTGGTTCAAATGTCAAAAATCCCTTTATTAGGAAAATGGCAAATTTCTTTATTAATGCAAAGGTGACTTGGTTTATCGTTACTGTGACAAACGAAAACACTTTATTTGATGAATCCTTAAAGAAAATTTTAATTAATATCAATCAGGAGAAAAGTTATTGCAAAAATATATGTTGATCCCTAGATACTTTTGATGTGTGTATTATATCATTCACTTGTAGTCTTTCCCGGTTTACTTTTATGGATCGTTTTTAAAGTATCGAGGCTTGACTTTGTCAGATAATCCGAAGATCAAAATCTTCGGGTTATTTTATATAGCCTTGAGTGCGTATATTTTATGACATTGACATAACATAACATCATGCCTGTAATCCCCGAAGGGCTAGGCAAACGTGTAAGTAATAGTACACCCACATTTCACCAGTTATGTTTTAAATCCCATGTAATAGGGGGCGAGCCTCTTGCAATCAACCGGGCACAGATCCAGACTGCAGCTACAGAAAAAATTCTAATGGAAAAATACAATAACACTTTGCCCGACCTGGGAATCAAACCCAGGACCTCATGTTCAGCAATCGCGCGTGCGACCACTGACCAATTTATGAAAATGAAAGTTAATTAATTACTACTAATGACATTAATATGAAAGTTTGAATGCTTATTACTCGATTATGCTTTAGAAACTGAAAGATTTATTTAAGGGGCTCCCCCATGGCACACTAGCGACACTTTAGTAAAAAAATCGGAACTCGTTAAATACACAATTAATATAAAATCTGATTGACAAAATCAATGCTTTAGAGTTCCAGATTATTGACGTCTATTTAAATCATTAAAATATACTGCACTGTAGTTACAGTTAGAAAAATTGCTAAAAACGGCCGTTTTTTTCCATTTTGTATCTGTAACGACAGCGAGCTATGTTTCAATGAGTTAAGCAGACGTAAATAATTTAGAAGACCAAATGATTGATTTTGTCATTCAAATTTTATATTAATTGTGTATTTAACGAGTTCTGATTTTTTACTAAAGTGGCGCCAGTGTGCATGGGGGAGCCCCTTAAACGGCACCTGAACAAACGTACAGGATATTTTATAACGGATCAGCAGTTATAATAGCTTTTCTCACGGCCAGCCTTTTTGAATAAAGCATTCACTAATAAAATTATGCTTGAATCTTCTAAAACTTGTATTGCACTTCTTCCAGGCTGACCTCTCCTGCCGGAACACCAAGCAGCAGGTTGGCGCACTATTCACCAGGAGTAACTTCGTGACGCTCAAGTACGTCACCGACAACTGGGGCACCGACGCCAACGGGTTCAGGCTGGTGATCACCTCCGTCAAAGACCCCAGTGAGTACTCCTATTTTATTGGTAAAACTTTTGTAACTTACTGATTCTGCCCTCTTAACTGAAAACGAAAACCATTGTTACTGTGCTTTTAGTGGAGATGGCAGTATTAAGCTGGGAATTTAATCTTCAAGTATCTTCTACGAATTTGACAGAAAAGCACAGATATTTTTGTATACTGTTGACAGAAATAGGCCACTAAGTACAATAATCTAGGCTGTGCCTATAAATGTGAAAGAAACTCTTTCTGCCTATAACCTTTTCATATCTTAAACACTCAAGCGATCAGTGACAAAGACAGAGAGAGGGGTAGCCCAGGACTTGAAAAATGATATACCTATGCTACTTTTTACATTCTGGATAGCAGATGAAACTGTGAGCAACAGCTAGCTACAAATAAAAGAACGAAGTTATAATGAAACTACAATGTAATTACTTTTCATCCCAAGATTCCGTAACTCTTTCCCCAATGATATTGTAGAGAATCCAATTAAACTCCCATAAAGGATAAAACTAGACCGGGAATGAAGCAATAACCATCTGTTTGTCCCAATAAATACGAGTATCTGAGCGATTTTATATAAAAACTCGAGGCACGCTCACGACCCTACGGCCTCCATCGTCACCCTCTTTAATTTCACCAAATGTTTATTTATTCAAACAAACAGTCGACAGGGCAGTTCGTTTACACATTCCTCCTCCTTTATATATATGTGTATTGATATTTTTATTGTGTTCTCTGAGGTTTCCAGGTTCGTCGGTAGACAATGTTGACCTGTTGCTTTGATGTTCTTTTTATCGACACTCTATCGTTTCTTTAGCTTCATTTTTTACATTTCAGATCAACATTCCTTGCATTTCTTCATAAATTTTAATTACTCAATATTTAACACTGTCACACTGTTCAAACCCGTAATAACTTTCTTTTATTCGGTCATTTGTTACTTTATAAACGATCATCCACGTCATTACGTGGCTCATAATGACCCACAAATGCTCACACTCATGTATGGACGTACGGGTCAGCCGATTTTTTAATTATCATTACTGTGTTCTGCTTACCTAATGGTTGTAATCGTCATTATTGCTTTTCAATTCTAACTTACGACCTTTTTAAACCGTTGTTTCAGTTCATAATGGATTTTAGCGAATATACTTGTGAGATCATTTAATAAAAACTTAAACCTAACATGCTACGTTCTAATAACGTCAATCTAGCTGTAAACACGACTAATGTTCTAATTTGCACCACACCATACCATGCGCGACAATTACACACATTGTTATCTTAGTAACGTTTGAGGCAGAAGTCGCAAAGCCTCACAATATAATTATAACCAAGGACACATCTCTTTCACTCAAGTATGCATATGAAATTACAGTGAGACGCACAAAGGAAGCAATTAAATTGTCCATTACTGGAGCAGAACCGTTTGTTTCGTCTTCACCTTTGAGCCGTACATAACACCAATTAGATTTTCCGCTTGGCCGCGTGGAAAAACATACTCCAAAGGATTTAGGAACACACGACGGGGACTTGGGAGGATCAGAGAAAGAAACTGCGAACAGGAGTCGCGAAAAGACACGATAGAATTTTAATGGGAATTTTATTGCTTGTCGACATTTTTTGGACGATTTGCTGGATGAATGAGAGTCTTTGTGGGCCTATAAATAAGGAATGGTTATTCCTTTGATGTGAGGTGATAGTATGCCTTTGTGGAAATAGTTATTTTTTTAATCAAGTTTTATTATTGGTGTTTAAAATGAAAGTGGACCAATTATGGGTCCCTGTAGAACTACTTTGTTCATTCAATTATGTAGTGGATCTTCAGTTCAATTAACTAGGAGTGTGTGTTTAAATAGTGTCTTTAATGCACTATTTTATCGTTTTGTTTGTTCACATTGAGTGTTTTCGTGCTCTATATCTATGATCTCAGTATTATTTCGTCGATCGAAAACCTGTGAGTTACGACGCAACTTATTGAATGCTTTCGTGTAAAGGTGAAAAATAACTGTCCTTTGTCCAGTATATCTGCTATCGCTAGGAATTCCGGATTGAGTAAAAATATCTTTTGTCCGATCTTGTGTAAACTCGGCAACAATCCAGTTACTAGAAATATATTTATTGGATTTCGAAAAAACGGATTTCAGACTTATTGAGCCAATAAGCTCTAAATGTAAAGTTTCAATTAGAGAAACTGAAATCTACCTTTGTATTTAAAAATATAGCTTTACTTATTATAAACCCTAAATTATCCATTTATGAGTCATAGTACCTGGTGATTTCAATGATTAGTTTGCCTTGCAATAATTATCTAAATTCCTAAAATATAAAAAACAAAATGACTGTATCGAGCGGCATTTATCAAAGCTATAAAGTAGAACCATTAAGCTGATCCATCGCGGATGAGATCTCGTATCATTTTTATGTCTCAGACATTAAATCTGAAGCCCTCAGAACCTTCTGTGCGAACATTGAAAAAGTCCTAGCGCTTAAAGAAGTTATGGCCCATTAATACAAGAGTGAACTGAAACGGTAACGGCATTTTCATAAAATCGATAAGATAGTTGACAGTTGTAAAACTGGTTAAAAGTTTGAAATTAAATCTTTAGGCAAAAAAAACTGCGAACTCAAAAGTAGGGAAACAGCAGATCAAATCTTTAATGCCAAATGATATCGACACATTGAAAGTTGTTGAGCCACTGTGTCGTTGCCGACTATCGATGCAACTTAGTTCATATCACCCGACGCTCGATAATAAAGTGTGGGAACTTCACAACTTTGCCCACCATTAAGACATAGTTGGTAAACGACCCCTCTGGACAACTGCTGGTCGACTTTGCACCTTAACTTGCATACTTCCAAAGATTACTAGACTCTTTGGGAAAGTTTTAAGTACGATTTGGTTTGGTAGTTGTTTTAAGATCTTCCGAGATGTTTTTTGTTACGATCATTGGCTTGTTTATGGGTTCTTTATTATGTATGGGTCTTTCATCGACCATCCACTTTAGTTGATATAGTCTAATTATACTATACAACTACTACTACACGACTTTAATACACTGACTATATACCAACCGACTATACCACTGACTATAATAATAAGTTCCAATATTTTAAAACATTTGATACTTCATTCTGAATGTTCAAAATCTCAACAATGCTTGTTGTTTGAGCAGCGAACTCCCCTTTGTGCCCACAAAACGTTAATCCAACACAAATTCTTCATTAAATATCATCTTTAACTCGCAAACAATGCATTTGAAAATTATACTGGGAGTTTTAAAATTCCTGTGAGCGCAACTGACTGGTTACACAAAGCAGGATATGTTAAGCGCTCATGCCATTGAATTATGCAACAAAAACGCGCTCAGCGACACCGCCTGAGACGCCGGAATAACATTTTAAACAATGCATTTCATACATGCCGCGCTCTACATGAGCACCATATCGCCTTCCTGCGCAGCGCACGGTGTATATGCGGCAGGGAGAAACAATCCCCCTTTGGAGATCAAAAGCAGTGTTTCGGTGGCTACAAGTCTGTTTTCCTTCGCTTTACACAAATTTTCAGCTGCTTTATGAAGGGCACAATTAAAGGTTGGGGGTACTGGGCGATTAGCGTTAACCATATCGTTGTGTATCTCTGGGCGGCGGCTCGTTAAGCCCGGGGTATTGTTCGAGTCCTTTGGGCAGATTTTTTCGACGATGAATGCCCAATTTTCTGGGAGCGCGACGTCAGCAGTTTGATTGTCCGGTTGTAAGTGACAGGGTTTTTCAATTGATGAGGGATGTTTTTTTAACGGAGAGCAGTTTTAATGTTTTATTTTTTACTTTAACGACGACACGGAATGATCCTCAGCTGGGCCGAGGTTTTGTGAATTTATAGTTTTAAGGTGGAAAAGGGCTATGAGAAGTTCTTTTGGAAGTTCTAGTTGAAATTCAAGTTGTTATAATTACTATGTATATTGATCGTTTCTAGTGTGAGTCCAAATTTCCAAAAACTTATTGTGATACGACAATCAAAGAAATTGTAGATGCTTCTCTTGCTTCCTATTCTTTGAATGACAAATTGTCACAGACCCGATACTAATAAAAATAAAGGAGGGCGACCATTCTGTGGGACTGTTCAGACTAACTATAATCAGTTCTTGATTGTATACCTGCATGAAAGTCCACTTCATTGTCTTTAATTTGGACAATAACGTTTTTCTGACATTTTCCTCCCTTTGCTCCTTGATAACAAATCTTATTGGCAACCTTATTCTAGATATGATCTACCGGCTCAATGTACGACAGGGAACAATTTTCTTAAGGCGTACTGACATTTATAAGTATGTTTTCCTTTTTCAATCAGAACCAAGATTTCAGGTCAGTTCGCTTGGTTGGCAGCACCGGAGTACCGGCTTCTTGTATTTTATCGTTTACAAAGAAATACATCTGTATTTTTTCCCTCTTTTTATAATATATTAAACGGAATCCTGGCTTCTCCTTGCGTTTGATGACTGAACAAATATGGGTTGATGTTTGATCTTAGGAAATAATTCAATGAATGAGGATATCATTCGTTTACTCATGCGGTAAGAAAGTGAGTGAATGAGCTTTGTTTTAGGATTGCCGTTGGTAAGCAGCAGCCTTCACCATGAAAACCAACAATTTGGAAAAGTTCGGTCTCAAAATACATACCTACACTCGGAAAAACAATATGTTCCTTTCACTTTCCTTCATCTTCAACAGCTAATGTTTACTAACAGCTTGCTGAACCTGAGAAAGTCAAATAGTTGTTACCTATATGTCGATGCCTTTTTTCCTTATTAACATTTTCTTTTTTAACCGCAACATTGCCATATCATATCATTCTTATAAATGATTTCAATTTCAAAGTTACACCACACATCCTTCACAACTATCTTCATCGTTTTCATAAATCACATCACATTTAGTACCACCTGTACCTTCAATGAGTTCACTCTATTTTTGATGTTTTTTCGCACCGTTGTTCCAGAACATGGGTGCAAAGAATTCCGGTGTAAGCAGCGCGAGTTCTGCGTAAGCGCAGACCTCACGTGCGACGGCGTCGATCACTGCGCCGACGGCTCTGACGAGGACACCGCCGCGCTTTGCCCAGGTACCTCGGGAGGAGCACCGCGCTACGATCGGCATACAATGAATGACACTCTCATAGCTATACAACACAACGATGCTTTAAAACTGTTGCCATATTCATTTTACTTGATAACATTTTGCCTTTTACTTCATATTTAGTGGATGATTTATCACCAGTACTGAGGGTCTAGATTAGTTGTTCTTTCAAAGCGTGTCCTATGTCAACATCTACCAAAAGTATTGATATAAGGCTTCGTTAGCTTATGTCAATTCATTTTTGACTGTTCCACCATCGATCGATATTGCTGTCAGAATGTGACTTTGTCTAGACCCTCTTGACCGTAGCTTAGATTGTAGAATTTGTAGAAGCTTTCTTTTTGTGTTTTTATTTTTCTTGTGTTTTGGCGTAATTAAAATTATCTTTCTTTTGTTTTTTTTGTTTTATTTGTTATCATTGTGTCGATGGTCGTTTTAGCCCAAGACTTTATAGACAAGAGCCTCGACTTCCAAATAAGGAGGCTCTCTGTAAGCAGTTGAATCAAGGTCTTGATTCAGAAACAGTACCTACTTCTGGACTCGGCAGGTATTGTAAAGAGTTTCCTCTTCTGGACAATCTCGCGGAGAGTACCTGGGTTACCAGATTTACCTACTCGACGCCAGCTGAGTTTAGTGGCGGCCGAGCCCACACCCACTCAGTCACGGAGGGTCATCGTTAGGTTAAAAAGCGCCTGGTGATTTTCGATGCGTCTATTTCTTAAGGAATTAGACCAAGAGCAGGGCTGCAACCACGTGAAGGAGAACACACCAGACTTGCCTTGAGGATCTACACGACTGTAGCGCTCCCCCTCAAGACCCACCACCTTACCGCCTCTGAGGGAGGCAGTGAGGTAGGCCTGCATCTATACTACCAAGCAAAGCGCAAGCAAAGCATGTCGATGTGCAACAGCAAAAGCATAAATACAAACCCTGGGCAAAATCTATGGAGGTAGGCGCGTCAAGTACCTACTATCCTGGCTTGCGCTTAGCTGTAGGGACGCTGGAGCCGAGGAGCTGGGTGCAGGACCCGTAGAGTTGACGGTAGTGGTGCCGGATGCCCGATGCCAGTAGTGGCGTCGGATGTCAGATACCAGTAGCGGTGACTAGAGTCAGCGACGTGTGTGGTCACCAGGTGACGCGGCAGCGGTACACCCGGACTAAAAGAACCCGAACTTTGACCCGTACTTTGGCATACCGGTCTATGCTCCGGCAGATTCGTTCATTGGTTAACTAACAGCTTTTACACTATTGCTGTAATTCTGAACAACAAGAATAAAGATTTTATGAATTCCCAGCAAATTATCAGCAATCAAGTTGCATTTTGTTTTTTAAAAAACAAAACAATTTACAATAACTCAGTGACATAAATAAGTATTTATTGGTGAATAAAGCAAATCTCTCATGTAAATGCCTCAGAGAGCGGCGGGACGGGCGCGGGAAGTGCGTGGGTGGCAGGATGCGCCGGCGCCGCGGCGCTGGTGGCGACTGTGGCGGCTGCCATCACCTACTGCGCCTGCCGCCGCCGCGCCGCCAACCAGCGCACACGGCTACATAGTGAGTAAACCACTCTCCTATCAGCACTTTCATTCTTTTCATAGTGGGTACATGTAAGTTTAAAAAGCATTAAAGGGCGTCAAATTTTTTTTTCCTTTACCTGTTTCATTGTCAATGAATCAGCATTGCCATCCAACGTAGCAATGCTGCCAGCCGTCTGGGCACTTTCCCGTTGACAGCGATGCTGACGAATGTTTCACATTTTTTTAACCTCTGCGTTGCATTGCTGTCGAAATTATAATGATCTTAATGCTTCTTACAATAAGGTTGTGGTTGGTTGGGTACAGCTGTCAAAGATAAAATAACTGTGAAAGATTTGTATTTGCTAATATTCCTCCTCCTATACTCTCGCCCACTCTTTTAACTGATACCTTCGAATCTGCTGTTCGTTGACGTTCTTGCAACAATTACTTTTATAGCTCATGTCGATTATTAACATGACAAGGTAACTGTCACCCATCCCAATGTCAAGATGTCAGAATCGCCCCTTTTTCTGCCAGGCTCGGGCACCTGACGCACACATGACGAGAAAAATTAAGATTAACTTTCTTTCTAATTGTGGACGTACAAGAGCAGTTCGAGCATTTAGTCATTGAGCCAACACGGACCGCTCTTGTAGTCTTACAACAACCTCAACTGCTTCAGTAGACAGTGTCAACCGTCAGCAGTGAACGACTAGAGCGGACGCGACGCGCTCAAGCGGGCAATGAATGAATGCATGTGCGTCAATGCACTAGTAGTGCGCTATGCACTCGCAGCTTGAGGCGATCCGTCGTGAGTTCGAGCTGCGTGTATAGCCGCAGAAATGCATTATTTCCCCAATTTAACGTCATATGTTTGCTTGCAGTGCAAGAGTTGGCGAGCAGTAATGGCGGCGGCGGGTGCGCGGGTGGCGAGATGGGTGCGACGCGGCTGCCGGGAAACCCGCAGCCCCCTGCGGGCCCGTGCGGGGCGGCGCGGGCGGGCCGCCTGCGGCGAGCGGCCTGAGCGCCGTGCCGCACAAGGACGAGTGGTTCGTCTAGCGGCCCGGGGCCCGCAGGGGCCGCAGGGGGGGGCCCGCCCGCCCCCGGCCAGTGTTACAACATGTAAATTTATCGATATGACATTAAACATTTTTGGCTTATCGTTCGTATGTTATTGGGTCGAATTCGCCGACCCGAATCCTCATCCTTTGTTTGTATACACGTTGTAATTCTGCGACTATTCATAGATATTATAGAATAATTGTAATCGTCAAATAAATAAGTTTTTTGGTATGAGTTTTGAAAATTGATGTTATTCCTGCCCTCATTAGCGTGTAGATAAATAATCACAAAAGACTCTAAGCACAGTTTCTAAGCCTTAAGAAGGGCGCGGCGGTTTTAATGAGATCCGCTTTTAGCTTCAACAACCAGATGCTCAAGCCTTGCTCTTGCGCTAATCTGAGACAAAAATATCAAAACAGTTCACGATGAGCCTCTATACTACTCATCTTGACATCTACAGTTCTTAGCAGATTATACACACAGTCAAGCCACACCACCAAATGTCTATTCTGAAAGTACACTACATACGACAATAAGCATTCAAACAAGTCACACGAAACAAGGGCAGACAGACGAGAGCAGTAATTCAAGTGAAAATAATTTCATTAAATATTAAGAAGAAAAAGTTTTTAAATTAATATGGTACTATTTTTAGATTATGTTCACTTGAATCTTCTTGGACCACAGCTTATCTTGAACGGATTTCAGTCACAGTTCTGCCCAACTCAGCTGTATATGGTCACAACTGCATAATATATAGATAATCGTAAGGTCTGTACTACTAGAGACAAAGCTAAACGATTTCATTACAGATGTGCCAGTAATTACACTTACTCAGCTTGACATCTGAAATATAGGGTAGTACCGGTGTACCGGTGTTACTCCTTCAGAAGGAGCCCTTTCTAGACTAGGTACTGAACTTCTTCTTATAGTGACGATGGCTAAACTAGATTTAGAAACACACGTTGACAACACACACACACCGTTGAAAAAAACACCGTTGGTTGTCGCAGTCGTTATGAGCTCCTCACCTTCGATCTCAAGCGTATTATAAGACAGGACAAGCTACACAAAATGAAACTACAGTAACACTACTGCATCACACACGTTTAGCAAAAAATATCTGCTACCTACCTCTACAGATCCCTGCATGTGCCGGCTTCCTTAAAATAGCCGACTTTTCACACTCTACGTCGGGCAAGAGGCTTCGCAGGAGTGGCTACTGCTGGCTACAATTGGCTGGCAAAACAACTGGCTGGATTTTTCACGAAAGCGTCCGTCCGTCTGTCTCAGAGTAAAACTTTCAAAGAATGCGTGTTACTACTTAGGGCCTCCAACTTGTTAAACATTCTTCTATAACTTTTTTTTAATGGTACAGAACCCAGTATATGAACGTGACCAGCACTTGGAAGATTTTGTTTTATTAACAGGCGTTACTTCTTAACAGAATCATCATTCTTTTGCCCTTATCTCGTTACTGAACAGCATGAAAACAACAAATTATCAACTTCAAGCTCCATCTGTTGGTTATGTCCTAAAGCAATTCATCCTAAAACCAAATGACGTTAGTTCTAAAAAAACAAACTGGGATGGATCAAACTGCCACACTAAAAACAAATTAAAGCTGATAATCAATTTAATAATCAGAGAATTTGATTGGGGAATCATTACTATATCAAATAGAATAAAAACGTAAATTTATTGGCATCAGCGCCATCTTCCGTCGAATAGCAATACTACACTCCAAACTAGTTCTGTCTGACTGCAACAGAGCAAAAGAGCTTTGAACTTTGAACAAAATACTTTCAAGAAAAAGCTCACTACCTACCTTATAAAGCAATTTCTTGAATGAAAACCAAGGTAACGTTTGTTACTGTAAGATAAATCTTGCTCAATTCGATTGATTAATTCCCAATAGCAGTTGTTTGACGTCTAAAAAGTTTATTATTGTTGTGTGTTGACTGTTTTCATGGGTTCCTCGGCCTGCCGCCTGTGACCGGTTCGTGTCAAGAAGTCAGAACTCGGGTTCGGTTCGGCCGTCCTCTCGTCCGCGTCCGTCACCGTCAGTCGACTACTAGCTTTCGGTGGCTGTGGTGTAACGCGTAAACTTATTCGCGTACTTTCGTATTTTATTTCGTGCGTAATCTTAAAAACTTTTGTGCTTTTCTTTAAAGCGTTCTCAAAACCGTTTATCTGTGTGAAACACTGTGTATTATGTAGAATTTGACAAATAAGTGCGTCTTTTCATTAAAGTGAAGAAGAGTGCTTGATCGTGAATTTTAGATAAAAGTTGTTGTTTGGAACAAAATCTTCGTGTTTTGGTTGTATGTGATGTTAGGAACTTAGGATGCGGTGGGGTTGGCTCTGGTTGCCGCTGCTGGTGACGGCTGTCACCGCCAAAGGGAAGAAACATCGACATCACAAACCTGGTAAGTCGTGTTCAATTCTAAAGTTTTCTAACAAGTTGTTGTGAAGAATAGCGTAGGTATTCTATCTATGTATCCTTTTATTATTAATATGTACTTATTCTAAGAAAACAGAAGTAAATTATGAGATCTTTGCAGTTTGTGGCTTTTCTTAGTCAGTTTTAAATGTGGTAAGTACTTTTAATCTAACCACAGTTGAAGCAAAAGAGATCTGATCTGATCATCTGAGTGATCTTATAAAAACTGCCAAATTATGTTTTGAATTACTTTGTAATTTATCTGTAAGTAATATTATATATAGACTACTCTTGTCGTTTCAATACCTGTAGGTACTGTCGTTTAAATACCTGGTCAAAAACCATTATAATTAATTGAATATTTTTTCTATTTTCGCATCGATTGGCATTCTAAATTCGAGAATAGGGTAGATGACACCATAAAACAATAATTCCAAGACACCAATCTCAACCACATTATTTTGGGCCTGAAAAGCCGATTTATTTTCAATTAATTGCCAAATTCGATTTTTAGTTGCTTTGAAATCAATAAATAGTTGAGTTGAATAAACAGTGACGTCACAGTTGCCTATTGCCATACAAAATCTATGAGAGAACCGCGTTTTGACAGCTCTTAAAAAGTATCTCAATTGATTGGTGTGTCATCTGCCCTATTCATGTTTTATCTGACTGACGTTGATTACTTTTCCAAAAACTGTGAATGCAGTATGATGTACTGTATATTCATCTATTATGTACCTACCTACTCAAAAAGTTCAGGGCCGTCTCAAATGAGCTTTTTTTGTTGTTAAGTACTTAGTAGCAACGGTAAATTACCTACGTAGGTACCTTACCTTCCGGCTACCTGCCTTTATTGCCTTATCTCAAAAATCCACTCTGTAAAGTAGCTTACCTTCTGGCGCAAAACTCAATGAATCGTAAATCCCACCAGATTAAGACGATATTCTCAAGCAAACGTCCATGTTCACTAATTAAACGCACAATTAATTAGGGCTGCTGTCAGCAGTGTCAGTTTCACTGTCAGCCGGGCATGCGTGCGATCCTTTCTCGGAAACGATGCCCATCTATTCTATCACATACCTACCTACAAACCCGCTGTCCTATAAATACTTATAGATATCTAGGTACGTGGTTTAGGTGCTCAGAAAACGGTCAATCTACCATCAGTTCACTTCGTGGCCTCTTGGTTGGTAAGAATGACGCTAGACTCGTTTGATCGTGTCAGTTTTTTAGCTATGTAAATGCTAAAGGTCGTCTGTCTTGGTAGGACTGGACATGTGATGAGGAGGGATGAAGTTACTAAAATATTGATAATGTAAAGGTATATGGTTGGAATGGGAGAAGAAGACCAAGAAAATGTGGATGGATTGTTTAAAGAACGTTAGGTAGTGTGGCGGAAGACAAAACGTTGAAACAAGAAAAAACGTGTTGCGCCGACGACAAGTGAGTGTCATGGGATGGGACGAGGGCAGAAAGATAATAATGATGAAACGCATTTAATTTTAGGGCCAAATAATCTAACAATGAGCTGCAATATCGTACAATCAACGTAACATAACCTGTCCAGGTCGCTACTACGATCGATGACTCTAATTTTGTCCGACCAGTACCTACGGTAAGGTACTGGTCGGACAAACTCAAAGTCATCGATCCTAGATGAAGACAAACAACGTGAAAAAGGTGAAGATGCTAGAAATATCCATACTTCAGAGTTAACAGATGGAGTTAGGCGAAGTTGTCTTACAAAATTCATGATGATTTCAATAAATGCATAACCAATGCCCAGAAAATGAAATTGTAGGACGAGAATGAAGAAAGTGATGACCAACCTCAGGTCACACTTACGGGGTCTTTTAATTTCCCTACAGAACGTTTCTAGTTGTGTAAACCTCTTTCCAACTGGCCAGAATTAATTGAAATGGGTACCTACTTTAATAGCCTCTCTATGTCCAAACACAAAGAAAGCAGTTGTCCCTGTCGGTAATAAAATAAAGTCCATGATAGATTCGTCTTTGTATGGTTGAACAAAAAAGGCGCTGTGCGAAGAAAGTTACGCGCCATTGACTCTGATTATTTCCAAGGAACATGTGCCTACTTTAGATTTTATCTGTTGTCGTAAATTTTGGAGTAATTTTCTCTTTTCTTTTCGATAGGCTTCAGCGAGCTCCAGCAAGTTAAAATCCTCTTGTAGTTGAAGTCTGAATGTAGCGCCGGTGACCGATTAGGTGTAGAAATCGACTGGCATGGTAGGGGTATGTCATAGATTCGCAGGTAAAAGCGACCATGTCGTGAGGAAAGTTTAGAGAATGGTAGATGGTATTCTAAAGAAACGATGGTTAGACCGTGTCAAAGATGATATGGCTAGAAACGGGGTGATTACTGACACCACGGCTAAGAAGAATTAAATTATGGGTAATTGGGTAGAGAAAAGCTGATCTCCACTTTTCCTTGGCACTAAAGTCACAGCAGTGGCGATGTGTCTTCTCATCTATGGCAACGGCTAGTAGAAACATCAATAAAGTTAAGCTAGATAAAGCTATGTTACGACAAAATCATGTCATAACCACGCGAACAGAGCCCTGTCGGCCAAACAGGTTGGCAATGTACACAACACGGTACACCTGTACAAGTGTACACCCCACTATAGTACGCGCTAAGATACCAGCGATTTAATCATTGTAACATTATATGAAAACACAGAGAAGCTGTAGACATGTGTCTATACGCAGTTGTGGTAACCATCTTCGTTACGAGTAATACCTTTTTAAAATTAAATATGTCTGCTTCGCGAGTTTATGGCCTAACAGTCGCAAGAGCAACTGCTGAGCTTATAGTCTTTGGTTTGATCACCAAGTCGGTTATTTTTCCAAGTTCTCAGAAATAGTTTGGATTTGTGCCGAGCAGATGGCAATAGGCTTGCTTTTTAAATGTTGGTGTACGACAAAACTCTGCCAAATTTTTTGATATTGTGTTAATAAGCAGGTTAAATTGTTTATAACCAGAGAAACTAGACAACGTGACATTATTCAGCGATACGCAATACGACGATGGTGGAAAACTCGAAAATGCTTGAAATAGACATAAGCTATCGAAAAGTAAAATGTCATTTCTGTTGAAAATCCCTGTCGAAATATGAAACGTTTTGAAAGCGACTGTCTTTCGTCTGGAGTCCGATCCACTACCAACAATACTATAAAAACATAACACTCCTTTTTTTGGACCGTCGTGTAATAAAACCTTTTCGCCAGCTAGATCGGCCATACCTTATCACAAAGTGCAACTTAGACATCTATCAATACAAAACGCACTCTGTCCTTAGGTACATGATTATGATTTTATGGTCACATTGCCGCTTCACTATCTCCTGCGCTATTAATATGC
The DNA here is from genome assembly GCA_941918905.2 of Xestia sexstrigata. Taxonomy (NCBI): domain Eukaryota; kingdom Metazoa; phylum Arthropoda; class Insecta; order Lepidoptera; family Noctuidae; genus Xestia; species Xestia sexstrigata. The sequence goes on from OW799204.2 coordinate 1,578,932, forward strand.
GCGCGCGCAGACTCGCCCACTGACATGAACGAGAGTCTGTCTCCTCTTTATGACCTAATTCATTAAATTAACTGCTCCGACGTGCAATATTGACAAAATATGAATCATTTTCTTAGACTTCCGTGTTGAAGAGTGACGCGTTCATTGACGCTGGTGTGAGGCGGGACCAGAGACATTTTAATAAGCTTACGATAGAGATACAACTAAATCCTGAAGAGAGCAGCGGTGGCCCAGTGGTGGCGGACTTACGAATAGTAAGTCGTGGGTTCGAACCCAGACAGGCGCATTACTTTGTGTAATTTATTTCATCACCACTGCTCTCAAAACGGTGAAGGAAAACACCTTGAGTAAAACCGGCTTGTCCTATATAGAACCAAAAATTCGAAGACATGTGATCTACAAATCCGCACTGGGCCCGCGTGGTGGATTATAGCCCATTCCCTCTCATTGAGAGGAGGCCGTGTCCCAGCAGTGGGAACCTTATAGGCTGATGATGATGATGATAAATCCTGAAACTAAATCCTGATGTAAGTACTTGCAAGAGCCAATAAAATTGTTTATTGTTGTCAGTACAAGTGTGTACAAGTATCAGCTGTGAAACCTGTGTAATGTGTCAAAAATGTCATCATCTGTCATTTTGCTGTATGGCCTCACTGAAACATGGACTTGGAATCATGTTTTTTCGTCTAATAGCCTCTGAGAACCTTAAGGGCCTATACTACCTCAAATGGCTTAGCATGATCCTCCGTTACTCCTAAAATACTGCAGCATTAATTTTTAAATAAATATATGGTAAAGTTGAGGATTAATGTTAAGTCTTTTAATTGGCGAAAACACGATTCCATAAAATTTTCTCGATAGAAAAAAAACCCAAAGTTACCTCTAAACTGAACAATAAACCGCTGGCAATCATAAAATACTTCAAATTAGATCATGAAACTTTTTATACTAACTGAACTAACTTTATAGCAGGTCTTATATTATTTATTTTTTTAGTCCAATCAATAGATTTTTTGTAAATCGCAAAAAACCACTAATTTCGCACTATTTGGCCCTCAGTGACTGACGTAACAACCACTTTGTAGTGCAAGCTGATTAGAACTATATTCTAACAGTATTTCAAACGAAGTTTGAACTACCAAATATAAGAGTTGCTAATTTGAGGTAGTATAGGCTCATCGCTTTCAATTTAGGCGTTTCGTGACGCACCGCTGCGGTGCCGAAGTGGTGCGTTTGTCGTACTGCGTACGGAGTACGGACGTTCTTTTGTTTTCATACAAAGCGCGCGGTGCGGCAACAGTGCGTCGCCGGTACTGCGAACGTTCGACAATAGGTAGACGGGATGTCGGACTGCTGCCGCATGTTTGTTTTCTATGAAAAATCACAACCGCACGTACGCAGTACGACTAACGCATCGCTTCGGCACCGCAGCGGTCCGACACAAAACGTCTAAATTGAAAGCACCCTAAATCTCTTTGATCGGGAGCAAATAGCGTTTAAAGGTTCCATCTCTACAGTCTGAAATTGTGCAAGAACGTTGTTAGACGCAAAAGCTTTAATTTTGTAACCATGTTTTTTGATAAAGAATGCAAAAATACTTCATTCAGAGAAATATTCACAAAGTTTGGTAAAGTCGACCAATTGAGACGTTATTTTAAAAGAACACGATTGTTAATAGTAATTGTGGCAAAAATAAATACAAGCCCAAAGCCCATAATTTTAACACCATACTCCAAAAACTAAAAGTTTTTAACGGTATTTCACACTTGGTTGTGCCCGTGACTAGTCAAACGCATTGTTGGGTGAGCAGAGCAGGTAGACCCTTCGGGGAAGGGCTATTGTCTTGTGTGATTAGGCTCTATTATGTGGCCGAATAGCCGTGCCGGTAATTATTTACCTACCGTGCCACCAGGACCTTTTGGGAGCTCAACTGAAGTGGCTCCTAATTGGTTTTGTTGATAACACTTTTAATTGAAGATTAAACAATCAAGATAATAGAAAACAAAAGCCAATCGACATCAAGTCTTCTGCTTGTCGAATTGATTGTACTTTTAAGATAAATTGGGCTTAGTTGGTGGTCTCTTTAATATGAGCTTCAGTGGCGTTCAGTAGATCCTCAAAGTGCCGGAGATCACTTGAAACACGTCGGCAAGTGAGGCATGTCCGGAACATGCCTCACTTGCCGACGTGTTTCAGTGCATCGTTCTCACATTGGGTATCGGACAGGTCTCCTCTCTTATTTTGCGAAGTTGTGTTTACAGCTTCCTACCTGGGGTACGCTACCATTTGGTTACTGACTTCCCATTGATGGAAATACTTATGATTCCCATAGGCATCAACAAATGCGTCAGATCCAGACCTGATCCCGCTAACATCATTGAAATAAACGACGGCTTAAGTGCTTAAAAGCTTTAAATATAATGTTTGTTAAGCCGATCAAATGGTTTATTTGTATTCTAAATCACTGATCCGAGTCATGCCGGACAAGCACGCCCACAATGCGACAAAGATATAAGAATCAATAAACAAGAATTGTCACGATCACCACCGATTGCCGGCTAACAGAATGATATTGACGACGGGACCCATTTTGGAAGGAATAAACAAAATATATATATAGCTGGCTTTTATTACTTGTTGGTACATTGTATATTACAGGTAATCTAGAGAGAGGCGAAGGATACCCTTAACAAGGACATGTAAACCTAGACTTTACATTCGCAGGTTATTCGGAATATGGAGGACCTTGATGGTTGAAGGTTTTACCGGATAACTATAGTTTTAACATACGGCAGGAAAGATGGGACAAAACTGTAAAAGCGATCCCCATTTTAACTGTGTTTGCGATAGGTTGTCGATGATACCCCATAAAACCGAAGTGTTCACTGTTTATTTCCAAATTGGATTCTACAATTCGTGTCCAGAAGGCAGTTAATCTGTTGGGGTGATGAATATTTGTTTCTTTTTTCCGTCTTGCTTCATGACTGCCCTACAGAATTAAAAGAGAAAAACGACAATGGACCCGCGTGGTAGATTATGCTTACCGATAGTGCTGTACGGTTCTTATAATATTGGATAGAACCTGAGTTGTACTAACACGTAAAGCTGAACTAGATAATGCTGTAGTTGAAAGCTTGGTGAAATCAACTCACGAGAGCCAAAAGTCAGTTCTGCCTTACATTTTATCAAATTTTAATCATATAATAGCAAATCTTCGAGGGATTACCCATCCGTTGCCAACTCCCAATGACCGTAATCACAAGATACCAAAAATAAAATACAATATAGGTGTGTATCACAAATCGGAAACATAAACAATGTCACTACAAAACAGTTTTATCTAGAAAATTTATTTTCTAACTACGCGGGGGTAAGTGACCGATGATTCAGCTCGAACCGTTTGGAACCCCGTCGTATGTCGCAAAATACTGTTGGATGAATTTGAATCCTATCTTGAAACGTGTAAAGTTGACAATAGTTGACATGATGCGTGAAGTAGGATGTTTGGGTGTCATGTCAGGCGGTCTATATCGGTAGTGAGTCCCCCCCTCTCTTGTCGTTGCGTACTATTTATTCTGCGCCCCTAGTTTTAGCGGCCCATTGAGCAAATCTGCGTGGAAATCATAACTCAGGTATAAACGGCTCTGGATTCTGCGAAGGGGTACCACTACCAAGTAAAAAAGGCGTCTGGTACACATTCATATCCTACTCTTGCACACTCTTCAATTATACCGATTCTACTGTCTTTATTATTCTACTTCGCTGGTATTATGGACTAGTTATCTCACTTGAAGTTAATTGATTTGAGCCTTCTATGACGACAAGATCTTCGCTAGTAATCCGCAGTTATCGACAGGTGTACCAGTCGGATGTGTGACCTGACATTTGGATCCACGATTCGATGAAAAATTGGGACACCGAAATCTATCTACCCTATTTCGATAACTGATTTTCATTGGTCTCAGCGCTAGGCCGCACAGTTTTGCTAGGAACAACGCTACAATAATTGGCACATGCATTTCAGCAGTGATTATTCAGTGTCCAAGACATTTAAATTATGACTTATGACGTGTGAAGGTCAGATAGGCACCCGTCCCAACGTATTTGGGAAAAAGCAGGCACATAATGACACCAGCCAACTGGTTGCTATCGTAAAGTGGCATGTATAAGACGCATCGCACACAGAATCACATTTCTTCTATGTTATGCCAGAAAGCGTTTCCATAGTATCATAAATCCCTTTATTCAGCACCTAGCTAAATTAACTCTATGTTTGGGTATCCTCCGGATGGTGCAACAAGTACAAAAGCTCTGAATGCAAATGTTTGCGTTTGTCGAGGAAACTGTGCAAACTGAACATCACATTCGGTGAAATTGATATTAACTTGTTGAGTTCCGTTTGGTCGTCTAACAATCATTTATCAATCAAAGAACCTATCAATAAACAAACAGCTTCATTTGGAGCCATTGTTTAATGCATATCGATTGCAGTTTACTCGCTGCTCAATACTTTATTGCATTCCACATGTAGGTACTTAGCTTAGGTGGTAAAAACTTATAATTAGATCACATGGACCCTGTCGGGCACAGCAAAATAAGTGAGTTAGGAGAGAGGAAGCATTTATAAATTCTCAACATAGTAGGTGGGTACTTTCTGGGATAAAATAATTAATAGTATAAAATTATTATTAGTTATGCGTAATTATTAATTATTCTTAATTATATTATTATAAAATATTAATTAATAGTATTAAATAAATAAATCAATAGTATAAAATATAAACAGGTATTATTTGGTAGAGGTTTGCAGATGAGTCAATTTCTTTGCCGGTCGTGATTATATGGCATTGTGCCTTGTCTTCGAGTAGTCTATTAGGAGTTTCGTGTTCAGTAAGTTTGTGAGTTGGAGTTATTTATCCACGCATAGTTATTATAAAATATTCGAAAGTAACTGTCGGTCTATCTGTTTATTTGCCTTTCACGCTTTAACAACTGAACGGATTTGGATGAAATAGACGATAACCTGATTTAGGACGTACCTTTTATTCCGGTAGTACGATCCCGTGGCATTTATTATTATTATTTATTTATTTATTACATAATAAAATAATAATAAATAAAATCAATAATGCATATGTGGCATAATTCCACGAGAGCGAAACCGTGACTAAAAGCAAGTAAAAACGTTCGAGTATTTAGCACTCACAATCAGAATGGCTCCCCATGACGTTTCCCTGGAGGACAAACAACCGAACGTACTCGACGTATATTTTGGTACTCAACGCGACAGTCCGTCTCGTGGTGGTGTGCCAATCTATATATATCTAGAGCCGGGGCAATATGAGTCACTGTCACCACGCGAATGTGACTCGTGTACATCGTTCTCGGATTCAGCTGGGAGATTGAGAGTTTGCTCTAAAAAGAAACAAGTATTGATCCAGGTGGACCAATGACTACTCTAAGGCATGTGGAGCCAACTATATAGCAGCCTTTCTGCCGTGTACAATTCTAGATTGTATTTATTGCACTTTGTAGGACCTGAAACTACTGTTATTACTGTCAATGAGGCCAAGTTCTAGTAGTAGTTTTGCTTCTTCTTTAACGACTCCATGCGTCCGTGTGAAAAAATGGGACCCTTATGAACACTCGTTGGTCTTTAAGACTGTATGTCCAGCCAATTTGCTCCGTATCTACTGAACCGATTGATTTATTTGATAGACATACATTTTTGTGACACAGACGCGTTTTTGTATTGAAATCATCGACAAGACGAACAATAATAAAAGACCATCAGATGTTTTCAATTAGATCTGAAATCTGCTTAAAAAAGAAGTGCATTGACCACGAATCATATAAACGAAACAAATTGAATGCGGGATCCAGCCAAGAGCTTTGCTCCTAGGATCAGTTCTTGCTCTTAAAAACTCCACACAAAAACTAACAAGTACACACAAACATATGTATGTATCATCACAGTTTTCACAGCAATATACACGATTACTTCAGAGTTCCCAAGAGAAAAAGTGGTAACACTTGTGAACACATCCCGAACACGCCTATCTCACATTACAGAACTTTCCTATTAACACTCAATTATACATACAAATTCCATTGAGAAGTACCCGAGAGTACGAGCACAAACTGAACCCGGGCCGGGCAGTGCGTAAACCTATCTTGGAACCGGTTCTACCCCAATTACCTCCTCCCTCCCAATACTAATTGGACTGGCGTTGAACTCGGTGTATTCCACTTATGAACACTGTGTCGAATTTTAGAACATACTTCGTTCGAGAGACGACACTGTGTTGGCACTTTAGAAGGGTTGATTAACCCGCTACTGCTGGTCTCGGTTTTCCATTTGCAGCCACTGTGTGATCTTTATTGAGTAATTTTTGTCCGGGAGTCGCACACAGTGTCTTGGTTGTGTACTTTTCCAACTGCATTTATACTGTGTGATTTTTGTGTAGGAATATGGCACGGTGTAGTTTTTACGTGCGTGTCGGTCCGTGTGTGCTCTGGAGACATTAGAGATTCCTTGAATTGCTAGTTTTAAGATTCTTTAAGACTGGCTCGCCTAGTTTTTGTTGGTTAATATTCTGGATAGCAAGGGCAAGCGACCAGTTCATATTTTGGCAAAGCTGTTGGAGCGAACGCTAACCCATTTCAACGGTAATATAGGGCATAGGGAATTATAACTTGCGGATGCACGGGCTGAACACCTGCTAACTTATAAACATGGAGGTTTTCCGATACGAGATGATATTATTTTACATTTTATAAATATTTAGATCTCTCTGAAAACTCTTTTTCGGGAACCCGAGGTACTTTAATTTACACACATACATAAGATCACGCCTGTTATCCCCGAAGGATTAGTCAGAGGCCTAATAGCGCACCCACATTTCGCTGGTTATGTATTAACTCCGAAAGAAACTCATGGAGAAATTGAGCAAGTATGACCGTAAACTCGTTCTATCTATGGTTAAGGACAATTGCGGTCTAACAATGCTACGGGAAACACCATAATGTGATGGTTTAGAGGCAAGCCTGGCCACACGCGTCGTTAATTAGTAAAGTGCAGGCGTCGATACCGTCACGAAAGCATCGGACCTGTGTTTACTTTATAAACACTAGCCGGTTAGTAACGTGTGCTCTAAGTTATGAGCGACAGCGTTTTAAATTAATCGCGCTTTTATTGTTGAGATTTGTAGACCGTGCGGGCTCAATGTGGGAGGGTGGGTAGACCTTCGATTTTTGGGCATTGGACATGCCGGTTTCATCACGATGTCTTAGCTATTTTGAGAGTAGTAGTGACGAAACAGATTACTGAGAGTAACGGCCCTGCTGGGGTTCGAACGTACGACCCAAAGCTAGTCAGGGCACTACCACTGAGCCACCACTGCTCTCCGCCAGTCTCCGCAGACAAGACAAATTTTAAGCTGCAAATTTTACAACTGACGTGCCCTAGTGTATGCTTGTGCACCTCAACGTTGCTGACCTGCTCCGGTTATGTTCCTACGTTGGGTTCAAGGACAAGCCGATGGCTCGAGGTGATACTGATCCGGTGTCGAGCTACGAGTAAATGATGACCTTATTGCACACGATCGCACTGAGCAGCGGCGTGCAGTGGTCCACCAGGATGGGGCCACGAAATAATGATAGCAAAAAAAAAAAACGCGCAACTCCACAACGTCGCTCTACATAATTATGATAACCCTCAAAGTAGTCACATTTATTGATATATAATATTTGAAAATAAGCCTGTAAGAACAAAAGTTATAAATACACGAAGTAAAGAACTCACCACATTATTCAAGGTTCACGATTTTCTAACGATGCAAACAGAAGAAAGATTCGGCCACCTCTAATATCTTATCCAAGTGAGTGGGTGATAGTTACAGAACACTTCAGTTAATTACAATATATTATTTTTGGATTAATTCTCGTAATTCGGGTACACATCTACCTTTAGACACAACTTGAAATTGTCATTATACGATAATTGAGAAAACTTATTGTCTTTAACTTCTAACAAACACACATTATCAGCACAAACTTCACAAGTAAACACCATTGTTAGATGAATAAACAATTAATACACAACAAAATTAATATTTACACTACTGTTACTGTTGAATGTACGTTTTCTGTTTCAAAACAAATGTGTAAATAACTTAATATGTTAAAATTAAAACATTCAAGATCGCGATATAAATTGCTTGTCACAATGAAACAATAATGGCTTCCTTCAGAAAAATATAATTTCTAATCTGTCGGTAGAAAAATACTACCAAATAAAATTGCATCATTTTCACATCGAGTTGCTTCACAACAGTGTGATAAACAAAATTTTGCAGGATAATATCATTATACGAAATTTCCACTAATTTAATTGGAAAGGGATCCGGAACCAACCCTGCTGCACGGTAGCCCGCAAAATTCAAATTTCCTTACGTTTTTTACTATTTGCAGGCCAGTGCAAGGTTGTATGTATGTATAATTGTTTGGCACGCTTGATGATTATATGATTTGCGGCTGTAAGACGTATGTAGTCATATTTTAATCAACATACAACAAGCACTGGCCTGCAAATTACAAGGAAATTTTAATTTCGCGGGCTTAAGAACATCCACTTTGAATCCTGACCTTGTGTTGTAGCAGCCAATCACAGCCCAGCTACACTCGTAGGAATTACCGCCCAAAAATGGCTACAATCTATACATGTGTGCGGTTCATACACACGAAAATATGCACCAATGTGCCGCTGTGTGCGTAAATTTATCAATGGGTTTTAGGCTAGTAGAGTGTTTGCCTATTAGATGCGTCCGGCGGGTGAGCGTCGAGCTTCGTAGCAACTTCCAGTACAGTGTTAGTTACGTAACACGGGCGCGAAAAATTGCTATAAGTATTCGAACAGGAGTTTGAACTTTTTTTTAATATTTTGTACAAAGTGTTATTTTATTACATAGGTCATTAGTTATAATAATTGCCCCAGTTAGTAGGGTAGGCTTTGTCTAATTGCCTCTTCGTAGCGCGAGCCCATGGCACTGAGCCTCGTTACAAAACAAATCGCTAACGTTTTATATTTGTACCAATCACCATCTTTGGTATGCTGCATTGAGCGAACCGACTGCGTTCGACAACGGGGAAGTTGTGTATTTCCTGCGACATTACCCAATACGAGATGCGACGTGAGAACACTTCGACTTCTAATACGAATGCTGTTATTTCGGTCAACAAATCAAAAAGGTTACGGGTATTGCACCACTCAGATATGAAAGAGCTTTCTGCAAAAGCAACATCTGTCCAGCCTTTTTGTCAAATATATCGGGGTCGTCTTCAAGTATAACTGGATGCAGCTGAATACCAGTATTTTACACGTCGTTCGTTTGACCGTCACAACCTGGACTATATTTTTGGACCTCTGACTACTCGTATTATAACCTCAGTACCCGCAGCTGCTTTCCGAGGGACGGCGGAGTATGGATATGCAATGAATCACCCTTTCACGAACCCACTTATGTATAGTGACTTAATCTTGAAAATGGGGTCTATTAGCTATTATTATTTATAAGTGGGTTGCCATTTTACCAACGAAAACGGTAATAGGTAATGACCAATTACGTATAGCAATGATTTCAAGAATTTGAAAGGCTCACTTCAGGGGCTTTTCAAGAACTCGATAAGTGGATTAGTGTTTTCTGCGTCGTCTGGCGGTGTTTAAGGATGCCTTACAATTTCAAAGTTACCTGTAATCTTTAGGCTTTAATAACAGACGGGACCAACAGCTTAACGTGCTTTCCGAGACACGGAGGAAATTTGGTATGGAGTGGATCCTAGGGTCACCCATCCACGGATCGACCTTGGCAAGCACTGCTTAAGGCGGTTCCCCGAGCAAAATTAGCAACTCTATTTGTGGTGGTTCAAACTTCGTTTGAAATACTGTTAGAATAAAGTTCTAATCAGCTTGCACTGCAAAGTGATTGTTACGTCAGTCACTGCAGGCCGAATAGTGCGAAATGAGTGGTTTTTATTCTATATAAAATCAAATTTACGTCTTTTGGAAAAAATAAAACGACAATTATGTTCATTATTAAATTGTCTATCCATTAGTATAAATAGCAAATTAAAATAATGGTTACTTTACGCGGAGTAACATTTTATAAATCATTATTTCTCATTTCTGTGGTATCGTTGTGAGGGGATTTATTAAACATTAAGCTAATTAAAAAAAAAAATGAAACGACAATTTTGGAGTCAAGAATATGTAGTAATTTAATGTATTTTTTATTAGTTGGTATTTCTTTTGGATAAAGAGGAGTAGGCTCCAAAAAACTGCTCGTTCAAGGTCATTTGCTCGGGGAGGCGCCTTAACCTGAAATAGAAACGTGCGGCTGTTCAAAGCGAGCTTCTCCAACCAGCCCTCAACTGTGGGTTAAAATCAATTAAACATTACACACAAATTGTCTGATGGCTTACTGGAAGGTAGAGCGAAGATAAAACAAGTTGCGGCTGACGATTCAATGGCTTAAGACGTATTGTTGCGCTTGAGTGAGCAGTAACAATGGTCTCGGTAACTCGTAGCAGTCGTAGCCACAATGTTCTATGTTTTAATGAATATTAAATCAGGTATTATTGTCTCGTTGGTCTAGGGGTCGCAAGCTCTACTGCTGAGCGTGCGGGTTCGATTCCTAGGTCAAGCAAAGTGTAATTTAGGATTTTCATTAGGAACGCTTATGTCTTTTTGCAGCTGTATGTAAGTCTAGGTATGCGCCGGCGGCGTCGGTTAGTGCTAAATTAATTATATGCATAAATAGTGTAAAATTTGGCTTCGTCCGTTCTATTTAAAACAAATAAATAATCTCGTAATTGCTTTAGCAATTTTAACGTGCTTAATGGAAAGGTAAATTATATTTGTTTAATTGGGTAGGTAGATGACACACTTTTTAAGAGCTGTCAGAACGCGGTTCTCTCATAGATTTTGTATGGCAATAAAGCACGCTGTCTCTGACGTCACTGTTTGGTCTAAACAATGACTCAACTATTTATTGATTTCAAAGCACCTACAAATCTAATTTGGCAATTAATTGAAAATAAATCGGGCTTTCAGGCTCAAAATAACGTGTTTTTAGAGATTGGTGTCTTAGAATTATTGTTTTATGGTGTCATCTACCCTATTATAATTTACTGGAAAAGTATAGCCAAGAGTGGAGTAAGTACAGCAATAACGAATTCAACTATGTGTGTAATAGATACCTAGCTACATATTTATAGAAAACGAACAGTTTTGGTCCGTCTGCCACGGATTTACAAAGGATGTTTTTGTATTTATTGTTATCGCGGACTCTAGGACCACACCTTAACAAATTATTATTTTACGACAGTTACTACAAAACTATGTCATAAATTTCTTCTTTTAGATATTCTTGAAAACACCTCGATTACTCGTCTCCTCATTTAATCAACCTTAAGTTTCACGAAATAAGGTTGGTATTCGTTTCATTTGCTTTGGGTACGCATGAATCACATTTTTCTTATGGAATGAGACAGGGATTGGTATGGGGCTGACAAGAATGTCTCCAGAAACATTTTAATGACAAACATGGATTCCTGCTTTCTACTCATTAGTTTTAACTTATGAAGAAACTGTTAATATAAGTACCTTCTTATCAATGTCAATGCGACGGCGATATTCATTTTAATATTAAGCATAAGAAATAAGCATGAGATCGATACAAGGATCTTGGTTCTCATATGGCGTTGATAGAAGTGCGCTTTTGGTGTGGACTGTATGATGGGTTTCTTTAAAATAACAACTTGACTTGATCTTCAGTGTTCTAATTTTATTTTTCAGGGCTAGTTGGTTGCTATGAGCGTCTGAACGGCGAGTGTCGAGTGCACGGAGAGAGTGAACCCGACCCTCGCCGTTCAGATGCTCATTTGTGAATTCGTTTTGTGAAATGTATTGAAACCAAAGCTAGCGGCATTAGTTCCAATTTTAGCCACGCGCCAAAAGATCCTTGTACACCCAACAAAGCTACTTACCAAGTGATAAGTGGCTTTGTTGGGTGTACAAGGATCTTGGCTTGTCTTGGCTTGGCAAGTGCCAAGCCACCACTTTTCACCTTTAAGGCTTTAGTAATAACTTGATGAACGAACGTACTAACGAACTTTGTCAGCTGCTTTTTAGGGTTCCGCGTTTCAAAAGGAAAAAACGGTACCCTTATAAGATCACTTTCTTATCCGTCTGTATGTCCGTCTGTCACCACCGATTTTCTCAGGAACGTGGACCTATCAAGTTGAAATTTATACTATGAGAGAGGGCTATAGATAGATAGATAAAACATTTATTTAGTGCACACAAAAGACATAGCACAACACGCAGAGGTACAATAATTAAATAATACAATTTACATGATAAAAAACAAGGTGCCAACATACAAAGAGAAGGACATATATAGGAAATAAGTATAGTAACACCATGACATACTTCAAATAAAATAACGATAATATACAAGGTGCGGTGTGCGTCTCAAGGTTGCACCAAATGGGAGTCCAGCTCAGCATGTGTCAGGCATGCACCTGACGCTGATATTCTGCTGGATCCCTGTAGTGACATACGGACGTCGACCAGACGTGTCCATATCAGGTGTATAAAAATCAAGGTCCTATGTCAACAAGATAAAAAGATATGGGCAAATTTAGATTTTCGCGAAAACTTATAAGTACCAAGTAAATTTACCTTAATTTTCATTTTTTTTATTTTTCGGAATTTTTCCATTACTTGTGAAGTACCCTATAAGTTTTGGGTCGAAAACCTATAATTATGGAAGTTCGCGTTGACCTAGAATCACGAAATTTGAGAAGCAATGTCTTGTCTTGTCTTATGTAAAGGTAAAAACTCAATATGTAGTCAGATAACAAAAAAAAACAAAGATTTTACTATTACAAACTTATTATTTGCGGTTGGTGCAATAGCTGTTTCTCGGGGTAGAACGGCAAAGTTAAGTTTGTCCTTTATAAACTTTGTACGGAACCCTCGGTACGCAAGTCCGACTCGCTCTTGGCCGGTTCTTCAGTCTAAGTGCAATTATAAATAAATAATGGACACTCATAGTGATATGGGATTGTCTCATCTAGTGTATCTTATTGTTAGACGCGGTGTGACCTAGCGGCAGAACTGGCTCATGTAGTACCGTCAACCCGGAAACGCAACTCTGTACCACTTCTACAACCTAAATGGGCTTTCAACATCCCAACATTATTATTTACGAACCCCCAAACCCATTGATTTATTACCCCACTGAATATTAGTTAGCCCGTCGGCACTTTTACACGGCGCATCGTAAAACAATCGTAAAAGTCGGACAAAGAAGTGTTCTGTGTTCACCGCAGATTGTTGGGCTGTTGAGTATGTTGTGTGTTGCCACCCCGAATGTATCGACTTTCATATTTTAGTCCACTAAACTTTTATAAATGCGATCAGATTATTCTGTAGAGGTACGGCGCCGGGCACACTTTTAAGTCGCTCATATTGTACGCGCAGCAGCTTAACTTTCTGTGGTTTGGTAGGCTTAAAGCATCACAAACGCTTCGATTCGATTTCGATTCGGAAAGTCGTATGTCTATCTCGCTCGCTTTCGTAATGCCAAAAAAAATATAGACATACGACTTGTCGAATCGAAATCGAATCGAAGAGTTTGTGAATACTGATCGGATCGTAATCTGTGTGTTAGGAGGTTGGTTGAGGATTCTTGAGAGAAAGCTCCTTATGCAAATGTGCCATGTTAATAGACCATGTTGAGGGAAGCCACTTTTTCAGGACCTGTTGCTAAAACAGCCAGATAAATTATACTGTAGCGGAGAAGTTGTTAACTTAGGTCCTATCATGTGCTAGATGAGTTAACCTAGTGCTGCCATTAATCCGGAATTTTCCGGATGATCTGCAATTTTTCGGACATGTCTGGAATTTTAGCTCAATGTCCGAAATGCGGGAGAGGAATTGGATAATTATCCAATCCTCTTTGTAATTACAAAGAGTGGATACCTACTAAAATAAAGTAAAAAAAAACGGGATTTTCTCCGGAAAAAAGTTCGTAGATCTAAGAACATTAACCGGAACTTATCAGATTGTGAATCAAGCCATTAGGGTTGTACCCAATAACAAGGATAGCAGTAAAAAGGTCGGTGGTTTCAATCAACGCCATTAAAACTTGTTTTATTATTAAAACTGTTAGTTCTCCGGCTATGAAGACGTAAAATATTCCCGCTCTTTATAAAAGCCCGACGTTTACTTGATGTATGACTTTTACATGTGACGATGCAGGGTACGAGGTAAAGAAGAATACAGTACGACCGCCAGGAGGCACTACTTCTCAAGAAAAAATGCATATGTCAAACTTGGTACATTTATTTTAGTACCGTGTTTTCCCAAGTTGGTTGATGTGTAAAGTACTTTGAATCGTTAAACGCACGTATATTTTTACGTTTTTACATTTGATGAACGGGTATATTTTGCTCGGAACCAGATAAGGAACTACGAAGTTTGGCAATGCTATAAAAATAAAATTAAAAAGTAAAAATATGTACGTTTAGCGATTCAAAGTACTTTACACATCAACCAACTTATCTGTTCAGGTGTATGTAACGAGTAAAATATACCCGTTCATCAAATGAACGGGTATATTTTACTCGGAACCAGATAAGGAACTAAGAAGTTTGGCAATGCTATAAAAATAAAATTAAAAAGTAAAAAACGTACGCACGTAGCGTTCATCATCATTTCAGCCAAAAGACGTCCACTGCTGGACATAGGCCTCCTCCAAGTGTCGCCAAATTGACTAGTCCCGTGCGACTCGCATCCAGCGGACTCCGGCAAACTAACATAAACCCCCGTTCTGATTCTAATTAATTACAACACAGATATAGCAGACAAAGTCACCTAGAAGGTGATGAATTGATGACTAGCATCGTACCACTGAATTACACTAAAAACAAAGTTTGAAGTTTGAGCTTATGTTAAAAGAAATTGGTCAATGTCGTAACGTAGTCGTCTCGCTAAGACCAAACAACGTTTCTTCACATCCATCATTGAACAGAGCCATAGAGGGCGTACCACACTTATGCGTTTAATTATAATAAGTTCTATAGTTATAGTGTGGGAATATGAATGGCAGGAGCTGCCGCCATGAAGGGCTGTCCGTCAACGCGTCTCTTTATCAAAACCTATTTCATACGCACCCGGGTTGTTTTGTTCTTTTCATCCCGTGGGATCAAATGCTGCTTGGTTAATGACCTCCTTTTACAGTTTTACAGTGGACATTGGGAACATTGTGTACACGAACATATTCGGTTTTGACACACGAATCCTACCTGACAAGCGACCGCCTGACACAAGACAGAACGACATGTTACTAAATGGTAATAAGTTTTGGATTAAGAAGTCTTGTCCCGTCTATCGCTCGTAAATATTTGAATTCTGTTCCGATGCGAATGAATACGCATGGTTGTCGAGGAACGATTTTTTCAAGGTCATTGCTAGACCTTTATGAACTTGGAGGGTTGTACTGATGATTTTGATGATTATAATTCTGTAACTACATACATCTTACAATCGCGAACAATGTTTTAATCAACATACAACCTAGCACTGGCCTGCAAATTGCAAAAAACGTAAGAAAATTTGAATTTCGCGGGCTACCCTGACGCTTTCAACTTAACGAAGCCGAAAAGCACTTGTTCTCCCCGTCATTGCGATATTTTTTTGTTCTACACCATATCTGGCAACCTTCTAGTTACGGAGATATTGGGGGTCAAAGTTCCAACTTTTTGACAAGTTTTTTTTTAAATAAGTACAAGTTTTTAATGTAAGATTTTTACTTTAAACACCTCCACGACCCCCGTACTATTGAATCCATCCATCAGCTCAATGTTTTGAGTGCGTTACATTGAGTTCTACCACAAAACATGATTTTTAACCCAAAAAAAAAAAAGTTGTTTCCCAGCAATAATTTTTGCGTAAAGTTACTTAGTTTGATGTACAGAATGCTTGGTTGACGGCTTCGTGATGAGGTCTTATATCTTACACCCTGTATACCAGGAGGTTCATACCTCCAGGTGATGGTTTAAAGTTAACACACCAAACCAAAGAGAGAGCAGTGCGAATGGTCATAATAAGCACGCTAGTGCTGTTTTAGCATGGAACAGGCTAGTTTCCACCATCAATAAATTGCAAATACGTGTCCATTATTTTCCAATACTCTAACTGACGGACTAATTAGATTTTTTCAGGACACAAGCCTATTGATTGTGGCAGTATTTTCAATCTACAGAGTGGGGCTTCAAAAAAACAAAACAAACAGAGAGGCAGGTACGGTCGACCAAGCTGTTTGGTTAACATTTTAACATGCAATTTACATTGTAAAATGTAAACCAAATAGCTTGGTCGACCCTACATCTTTTGTCTTTAAATCAGCGTGGTAAGAATCTAACCACGGTAACCACCGTGGGTACGTCAAATTCATATGGGTAGATTTTTTGCCTAAAATCGTTACGAAAATTCTATTTTAACTAGAATGATTCAACTGTGAGCGTATAAGTAAGACGGCAGGTCTTCGCCGTGTATGGGCCGCTCGTTACCGCCGCCATATTGGGACCGGCGGCGTGCGCGCAGCAGCGCCTTCACACTGCACGATATTTTTGTTTCGAGTCAGACGAATTAAGTGGTAAGTTCTGTGTTTTTTGTAATGAAGTGTGAAGTAAAGTGTACAGTCATTTACCGTTGACGTGTTGAGGGTCGGGGTTTTGTTTCTCACAGTATAAAAATAGTAAGATACGGGCTGTAGAAAAATTGTGGCCCAGTCGTACTTTTTTAGTCGTATGGCTTGTTTACAATCTTCGTATCATTTTGGTTTACTTATGTATGTCTTTTTTTCTTCTCAGATCCATATCAAAAAGTACACTGTAGTTTATTGAAACCTTAAAAAAAAACACCTTAAAACCAAACAACAAAGTAGGTTTATTTTTTACTAAATTGTTTATATTGAAATTTCACCAGAAACGAACATGATTCTCCAATGATAGAAGAGACCAATCAAACGAAGATCAAAACACTAATGCTCAATCCTATGGATTGTACCTGTCTTTACCACTACTCCTATATTGGCTCTAGGCTGCATAGTCGGCTGATTGTGCCCGACTGGCTGCGTTTGGTCGGGCTTCCTTTCCCATTCCAGAGCATGTCTTTTCTTACAAAATCTGTGCTGTGTCTGGGTCTGGTGCTCAATCATCAATCATCATCAATTGTTTTTTATTGTGCGTTCAAATAGTACTGACGCAAGTAAAATACACAAAAAAACAAGATTTTAAAGAGAAATTCTCACACACAAGTCAGTTTGCAAATCGTACGGTGTAAACCGGCTGTATATAAAGGTCGCCTCACATGAAAGGGCGCATTACTGCGCATTGATCAGCACCAGTTTGGAACTTATAATGAGAGGAGCTCACAAAAGGAAACCCTTACGTGTAGGGCCATATACAGATGTACTCGTAGGAATAAACTTATTGTTACCGTATTCTGTGGCGGCACTGGCGATGGCGGTACGGTAGGAAACGATTCGATAACTGGACAGACCAAAACCGCGCGACTGCTGAGCATGAGGTACTGGATTCGATTACCGGGTCGGGCAAAATGTTATTGGGTTTTTTATATCAGGAATTTCTCAGTAGCAGCCACGGAGT
The DNA here is from genome assembly GCA_941918905.2 of Xestia sexstrigata. Classification (NCBI taxonomy): domain Eukaryota; kingdom Metazoa; phylum Arthropoda; class Insecta; order Lepidoptera; family Noctuidae; genus Xestia; species Xestia sexstrigata. The sequence continues at coordinate 1,596,671 of OW799204.2, forward strand.
CTGGATTAGTGTCCAGTTGATGGCAATAGGCTCGCTATATAACTGGCGAATTGTGGGTACACCTTTGCATAACTCTTCGAAGATTACAAGCGTTATGTTATGTTAAGGGTGGTCACTTTATAAGTCAGGATCACGATTGCTTAGCAAATTGAAGATTAAGTTGGAACTGTCTGAAAATTCCTGTAGATTAAAATCACAACTTCATAATTAATTAAAAAGGTGGAGCCTATTGCGACCAAATTCAGATTCCGCACTGCCAATTAGAATTACCTAATGGAAAAACTCAGTATCACTCAGCAACTATCAAAGTCAAAACTGTAAAGTATTTTCCTTAACGACTAGCATTGTTTGTTCCCACTTTGGACATAGACATAAGTGCGCAGTAACATCAGTCACACAGTTCGTGTCATGACTACTTCCTACTGTGAAACTATAACTTGATAGCGTTTCCATTATCTTCAGAGCATTAGTGGTCCAGTGGTAGCCGCCCCGGCCGTCTTACATATTGTAGGGGTTCGAACCCTAGCAGGCACGCGTCATTAGCATCATCTTCCTGCATCATTTACTCTTATTTACTCTTTTTAGGGTTCCGTACCTCAAAAGGTAAAAAAAGAAACCCATAAAAGATCACTTTCTTGTCCCTCTGTCCGTCTGTCCGTCCGTCTGTCACCACCGATTTTCTCAGGAACGGGTGGACCTAGCACGTTGAATTTATAGCAGATACTGAAGTCCATATTATTTTTTTTTTTTGTTAGTCTGTACTGTCCCACTGCTGGCCAAAGGCCTCCCCCAATTCCTTCCATTTGCTCTTTTCCCGTGCCTTCTCGGACCAACCCTCGTGGTACGCGTCCAAATCGTCTCGCCACCTTTTTCTGGGTCGGCCTCGCCGTCGCGCTCGTCTGTTTTCCGGCAACCATCGTGTGGAGGCTTTTGCCCAACGGTCATCGTGCATGCGACTGACGTGACCCACCCAATCCCATTTTAGCCTAGCAGCCTTCTTGCCAACGTCCACTATACCCGTTTTGGAACGCAGCGTGGTGTTTCAAACCCTGTCTTGTCTATTGACACCCAGAATGCTGCGTTCCATTGCCCTTTGGCAAAATCCAAGGCGTAGCTTCTGAGACTCGGTGAGCGACCAGGTCTGAGCACCGTAGGTTAGGACGGGCAGGATGCACAAGTCAATGAGTTTGCGCTTCAGGGAGATCGGAAGATCACCCTTCATTAGCGTCTTCATGGACCAGTAGCTTTTCCAGGCATTTTCGATTCGGCGATCGATTTCTCTTCCTTATTATTTTTTTATCCTATCATGTGTCCCACTGCTGGGCAAAGGCCTCCCCTTTCTCTTTCCAAACCTCTCTATCTTGTGCGATATCTGGCCATGTTCGCCTCGCAAACAACGTTGTGCCATGAGCGAACATGGCCAGATATCGCATAGTCCCTATTAGGTGTATAAAAATGAAGGCCCTGAGTCAGATGATAAAAAGATAGGTACGGGCAAAATTAGATTTTCGCGAAAACTTGTAATTAAGTACCAAAATTTACCTTAATTTTCAACTTTTTTTATTTTTCGGTATTTTCCCTTTGCTTTTAACCAAAATTGACAACGCTAGGTCAACTGGAAGTACCCTATAGGTTTTGGGTCGAAAACCTATCATGGTAGTTCTCGTTGACCTAGAATCACGAAATTTGGCAAAAAGCAAGGTCTTACAGCACATGTAAAGGAAAAAATCTGAAAACCGTAAATATCTTGATTAATAACAAAAAAAAAAGCGATTTTACTATTACAAACTTATTATTTGCGGTTGGTGCAATAGCTGTTTCATGGTTCGAACAGCAAAGTTAAGTTTGACCTGTTGATCTGTATTTTTGTACCTGTGTAACAAATAAAAAGTGATTTGATTTGATTTAAAAAGTTTGTACGGAACCCTCGGTGCGCAAGTCTGACTCGCTCTTGGCCGGTTTTTTTTTCTTTCATATTATTCCTCACATAATCTATTATTATTATATATACACATTAAATATTACTATATTCTTTTCTTTGGTCTTCCTCTCCCTCTCCATCCATCAACATTCATATTATTTTTTACCGAAGCAAAAAGATGGGTATATGATTTTAGTCACATTCGTTTCATGCATACCTCCTCACCACATGTCCATGTCCATACCAAGACTGAGTCCACTCTCTAGTATAACAGCCGCTAAACAGGGTGTATACAGACTCATCACGAAGCCGTCAACCAAGCATTCTGTACATCAAACGAAGTAACTTTACGCAATTTTTTTTCTTTTTATTAATTAGACTTTTTTGGGGTGAAATATCACGTTTTGTGGTAGAACTCAATGTAACGCACTCAAAACGCTCTGTGTGTTGTGCTGATGGATGGATTGAATAGTACGGGGTCGTGATTTTGTGAAGGTGTTTAAAGTAGGTAAAAATCTAACATTAAAAACTTGTTTTAAAGAAAAAAACTTGTCAAAAAGCAACTAGAAGGTTCCCAGGTATGGTGTAGAACAAAAATGATTGCAAAGACGGGGAGAACAAGTGCCTTTCGGCTTCGTACACCCTTTATTTTTAAAATATATTGTCATCACCAATGCTCTCAAAACGGTGAAGGAAACCATCGTGAGGAAACCGACATTTCCTAGAACCGAACCCAGGTTCGAACCCAAGTCGAACCCACGACAAGTCAAAATGTAGTTAGCTATGGCTAACTAGCAACACATGGAATAAAAAAGAACCCTTCTCACATATTACCCAACCATCAACAAAGTGACAATAGTTTGTAATAATAAGGAGCAATAAAACCTATCGCCATAATAATAAGTAACTTGGGTGGGAAGTTCTCACGCTGCAGTCACAGACGCGACATCTCAAGTGAGCTCACAGCTCACAGGCTCGCGGCATCAATAGACGGCGCGTTGTGCTGTGCGACGCCGATCACACTTGGACACTTCATCTTTTATCACTGTGAGTGGCTTCTAGTCAAGGGGTGAAAAGAACTCCATCCGAATTAATATTATCAATGTGAAAGTGAACTTATTTAGAAGACACCTTAATAAGGCCAAACGAGCGTTATTTCTTGAGCTGTGAGTCGCATAAAATAAGTCGCGAATTTTCTTAGTCCTCAAGTAAGTATAAAACCGAATGCAGCGTAAATTCCGCGACTGACCGTTGACGGCTGATTTCATGACCCATAGGTAGACCATGACCGAGTGAGAGATACAGGATACTTTTTGTTCCGAAACGTTCTGTTTCTTTTAAATGTTTGCAAACTATTCGCCTCCTGTTTTTGTGACAACAACATCACACCTGTAATACCCGAAGAGTTAGGCAGCCGCGTACCTAATAGTACCTACATTGTATCCATATTTCGCCAGTTATTTTGTCTCTAGTAATAGGACCCGGGTGTCAGTCTATTGCCAACCTAGCAAAAATCCAGGGCTACTACTCAGAAATTCCTGATAGAAAACCTAATAACTCTATGCCTCACCTGGAAATTTACTCCAAGACATGATCCTCCAGCAGAAGCACAATTTGTCCACATCCAGTAGAGTCCTACCAACACGGCAGTTATATCTACTTTATAAGGTTGCCGACGCCAAAAGACGCTTTAAAAAAAAACGCTTTATGTAAAAGCCTTAACATTCCATGTTAAGAACCTATAGAAATCAGAAATAATTTAAGGAGTTGTACGTTTGTCACGGGACAACAATAGCATTTGTATAATTTTAATTAAGTGTCCTTTAAAGACACATTTATTGCTCAAACGCTGCGGGGTATTGCCCCGACCCGACACGACCAGTGGCGGAGTGAATGATGCCCATACTCCACGCGAAGCGGCTGACTGATTATTGTGTTATCAGCAAGTTAAATAAAATAAATATAAAGTACTTGTTTTCAGGTGCATCCGGTTAGACTGAAAGCCGAGCCAACCCTGAAGGCTATGGCTAGGCAGATGATAGATGGTGATGATCAGCTAGTTAAATGTAGCGACATTTTATACACTATTAATATTAATTAAAAACGGTTTTGTGTAAGGATCAGCAACGAATGTCAATTCAATGATGTTCAGTGACAGCCTTACCAGCCACATAAAATGATAGGATACACTGTGTTCTTCAGCAGTTCATTAGCGTTAAGAGTTTATGCTGTTTCATTTTAAAACTATTGCGACTTCATCAAAAAGGAGGAGTTCGTTAACGTAAAATCAAAGGAAGTATTTAAGTAACAAAGCAGCTGGATTATTATAGATTCTGTCAACCCCCATGGGAAATAGGCTTAAGCTACTAAAGTTTAATTTAAAAATATTACTGCTATTCCACGTTGCTGACCGTATCTTACACTGGTTCATTTCGAAGATACATCTGACATTGAAAACCAAAAAAAAACATCAATACACTAATAGTACCATCCCTTTGTTCAATTTCACCCTTGTCCGATAGAGGCCGCCGCCGGCGCCGGCGCTCTTGGCGATGCGCGCGCGCAGGTAATGCCGGACACACACTGGGAGCGGCGTCTATACTATTGTTTGAGGTTTTCGTAATATATGTGTGAATAGACAAGCTTTGCGTGTTTTTGGGCTGTTAGAAATTGAAAATTTATTGTGCAATTTAAAAAATCTGTTAGTAGTCTCCAAAAAAGTTCTTTTAAGGTCCTTGAAGACATGGTTTTGCTTCAGAACATCGACCGATCCCATTGTAGGCACAGCAGCCTAATTGCGCAACCACAATCCTTTTCATTTTGACCATTCAAATACATACACACATTGCGTTATATTAGGTCGACCAACTGCCAACATAAAGCAAGTAGATATGTGCGATATTATTGGTTAGTAACTGGAAAAATGTGGGTGTTCTATTAGATACACCTCTGTCGAGCCCTTCGGGGATTACAGGCGTGACGTTATGTTTCACACACATCCCTCGCTACGCACCCTCGCACTCTGCTGGAAGCCGAGCCTAAGGAGCATTCATTTGTTACGCTCCATCGCACGCATAGTCTCACAGCCTGTATGTATACGACGCTCCTTGGCTAACGTGTTCCGTTCCACGCCAATTATCTTGGCTGATTCACCATTTTATTATTTATCTTATAATAAGGTGACTCGAATGAGGCCTTGGTTCTTTCGAGACTAATGATATTAGCTGTACCTCTACCTTGTGACCTCATCTGCGTGTATTTTTGGTTCTTAGATCCAGGATTAAAAGTAGCCCGTTTCTTTCTCCAGGTTTTTGAGTACTTTTCTGTCTTATAAGGGTCGGGACTGAGGTTAAGGTGCCAGACAGGCAGCAGGTTACCTTTGTCTTTATAATATTACTAGCTGTTGTTCTTGCTGTTGTTATCATCAACATCAGCCTATTAATGTTCCCACTGCTGGGACACAGGCCTCCTCTCTGTGAGAGGGAATGGGCTATAATCCAACACGCGGGCCCAGTGCGGATTGGTACGCTGTTGGCTGTTGATATTATAAAATACAATTTTGATCGTTTTTGCAACATTTTTCATTGATGCTCCGCTCCTATTGATCGTATCGTCGATCTTCCTATAGCCTTAATCGATTAATGAACATCCAACACTAAAAGGATTTTTCAATTCGAACCAGTCGTTTCTGAGATTAACGCTTTCAACTAAACAAACTTTTGAGCTTTATAATATTAGTATAGATTAGTATGGAACTCGTGGCTAAATAATAACAGCTGCTCGGGTATATCGATAGTAAGGTTAAGCAGTGCTTGCCTAGGTTAGTCTGTGGATGGGTGACCACCCATTACATACCGAGTTGCCTCCGTGCCTTGGAAAGCACGGCAGTCATTTCTAGATCTTTGACAGTCGTTAGGTAGTCAGATGCCCAAAAAGTCTGACAACCGGTTTTACCGAGGGGTATCGTATTACCCGGTACTAACTGGGTTGTGGAGGTCAGATAGGCAGTCGCTTCATGTAAAGTACTGGTATTCAGCTGCATCCGGTAAAACTAGAAGCCGACCCCAACATAGTTGCTAGACAGATGATGAGATTAGTATGGAACTAATGGATGGGTCAGTTTAAACTGATATTTAGACCATGTTGGACCTCCTTTTTGTCTTCTCCATTCTACAACCAATAGGCTAGCCAGCCATGTGGCTCACGAGGGGGTCACGACATTTATTAATGGGGACACGTCTGAAGAATGACCGCGATCAACAAATCTACAAACCCGATTGTATTTCAGTCACGATGCCAACTTACTTCTCTCTGGTCTCTGTCCCAAATCACGGATTCACATAAGTTCCGGTTTTTTCAGTGACATAAACTTCGCGTTACCCTGTAAATGATTTAATTAAAACCCGGACACGAGTAACCTCGATTGGGCGTTATTTATCACCTGAGTGACTAGCCTTATACGAGTGAATAGATGCGCAAGAGTCCACAGCTTGTATGGAATTAGATCTAAAACAGGATAACGGGAAGCCGTTGATCCTTCGTATGTAGGGGTGTGGCTACATTTACACTTAATTAGTGCCAAAGTTTTTTTTTTCAGATAATTAAGGTAATTTTTTCGAATAAATTATTTATACCATACCTAGAATAGATACTTTTACATAATATCTATCATCTGCTTAGCCTTTTCCCAATTATGTTGGAGTCGGCTGCCAGATGCAGCTAAATATCAGTGTTTTACACGATGGGACTGCCTATCTGACCTCCACAACGCAGTTACCAACTGGCAGGATTTATAAGTAACAAGCATGTCGTGTAAAAATCATAATAAATATCGCAATGGGACCCACTTCTTGCGAGATGTATCAGTATACACCTGCTGGCTGCTGCATATGAGGTTTACAGGCGTGATGTTATGTTACCAGACGACATAATGGCGTCCATATTCAGACGGACGATTTTCGGCAGTCGACAGCCCTGCTCTGTCTGTCGGGGCATTCCTTCTGGCGTCGTTCATTGCTTTCCCGTACCATGGACTTCACGGTCGAATGTATACTGTTTCTCTTGTGATACTATCAACTACTATCGAGTATCGTAGACTGATCTAGAACCTTGATGACATGACATTACATCACGTCTTTAATCCCTGAGGCGTTAGGCAGAGGGCTGCCTCAGTACCTACTCATCTCGTCATTTACAAACAAAAAAATATCTATGTAGTATATCAACTATCTGGTGTCCACGACACAAGCTTAGTGTGGCACTAGATGGCGCTGTGTGTCCAGCGATATTTATTTAATTATTTATTTATGTTCAAGTCCCATGACATAGAAAGCCCATTTATTGCTATCAACTGGACCCCGATGATTAAATTAATTTAGTCAAGATATAATGTAAGACATGATATACCAAAGTGAACCATTCCATAAATTAAACTTCAGTCAGTTAAAATATAGCAAACTAGTCCAACATTCTAAAATATGTGGTCGTGTACATCCTGTGGGACAATTCTTGGACTGAGCAGGCAAATCGTGGATCAATAATCCGTCTTTTTATCTTACATAGTACATATAAAACAAAGTCTCTCCCGCTGTCTGTAGTCTGTACACTTAGAACTTTTAAACTAGCAACGGATTTTAATGCAGTTTTCAGCAATAGATAGAGTGATTCAAGAGGAAGGTTTATATGTATATGTTGCACTCGTATGAAGCCGGGGTGGGTCGCTAGTTAATAATAAACACTGACTAATTAATCACACACCCTAACATACAGCAGTTGGTACCTCGCTAATTCGCGAACCAGCTTCATACATCGGCATTCTATCGTACCGTTTTAACATCAGTAGTTCCACATCAATCCGTCTGGAGAGTCCCCACAAAAACGCGCCTCCTGCCCTTATTTGGAGAGGTCTAATGAGCTCAATGGACCTCAGAGGGCCGGAGGACATCGCGCTCCCACGGACTGGCCGTCTTTTTACATTGCTCTCCTTTTTCGAGGATAACTATCCCTTTTGAGGATAACTTTTTGTAACATTACTTATGCCGTTGTTTTTATGTTTTTTTTGGCCAGTAATAAGAATATCCTTGTATGTTCTGAGTTCTGACTATTTGTTACTATGAGTGTGAACGGATGTACAATACATTAGAAACGTGTTATCATTATCACAAATATTATCCTATTCAAAGGAAATAAAGACTTTACCATGATTTTAGTATTTCTCCATCGAAAACAATAAAATTATCTAAAATATAATGACTGTTCGTGCCTACTCATGAATGTGAGAATTAATAACGAGCTATAAATCTGTAAAACAATGGGATAGGCAGTAAAGGTAGTGTATGCGTGTGCAGGCGTCGCGGCGCGCTCAAAGCTCTTCCTGCCCGCGCATGTTTTAGTACAGTCCATCCGGTTGAATAGTGCAGCCCTTTGAAATATACGTGTTATTGTTTAGGTAACTGAAAAATTCAGACACTGCAACTAATTTGTTTTGTTTTTAAGTTAACATTTATCGTTTGGATACGCGCGAAACTGGCAAAGCGCGGTCGAATACACGTACAATCGATATCTCACCAAGGAGGTCGAAAAATTGCCAAAATTGCCTCACGTAATTAATGGACAACTGTACAGTGAGGTGCAGTGCAGCGCATTTGAAGATAACAATTTAATATAAAACCTTAACCACCTTGATATACGGTCGCGCGCATGCTCTTGTAGTAGCTTGAGGGCGCTCCGAGTACCGCGTGCGAATTTATTATTATATTGACCGTATATCAAGGTAGTTAAGGTTTAAGTATATTAAAATGTTGTCTTCAAATGCGCTGCGCTGCGCCTCCAGCGGTGTGCGCTGGGCCTAAAAGTAAAAACGAAACCTTCAGTTGCTAAATAAATATCTAGTATAACAAGTACACGTGAACGAGCACGACCAGTGACGTCCCAGGCGGCCTATCACCATCGCCAGCTCGCCACACTTGCGATGCCAATTAGTCGCTCTAGTGTCAGTCCCGACGCTTCAGGAATGCAAATCCACAGCCAGTCCGCGCTATCAGCACTCATTTAAATAAAGGCACCTTCCACCGGCTTATCTGACGGGGAAAAATAAATGAAACGGTTGTCAACCGACTACATGTTACGCTCTGTAGTGCTTTGTAGATTTTTAAACCATCGGATTTAATTAACGGACAATTTATAGTAAGTACTTGCAGTTTGGAGCGACTTTATCCATGTAGGTTTCGGTTATGGACAATTTGTATGATTTGTATCCCCTAGATACGATAATACTAAACCGAAAGCTCAAATACATTCTGACTCTCTCATTCTGATTCTGTCTATTCCACAATATAATTGATTCGTCCATCCTGATAATGAATTCATTCATCTATCCATTCATCTCCTTTTTAACCTTTTAGCTGAAGAATTTACAGTAGTCCTTTTTCGCCTACGACACTTTAAATACTCTCTCTACGGTTAATATTTTCTCTACCAGAATAGAATCTGTATTTATAAAGACTGGACTGTACTTAAGCATGTCATTCGCGAGCTTGCACTTGACGACACGTTATGAGTATGACTATAATTATTATGATACATCTATTTATGGAATATGTCATAAGCCCATAACACCGAGATCTAGGGCCGCGGGACACCTCAATGAATGCTTAAATATCATTTTGTACAGTTGGCAAAAACAACTCTGCGCTGCTGAGCCTAGTGTTGAAAATCCAACATGGCGCTTTTAATTAGGCATTCAATTCTAGGAATCTTCTACCGTTATTGAAAACGAGATCAATTACTTACGAGGACTTTGGCTAATCGTTATTAATGTTGCTGCCGCATAACTGCTAAGCTTCAAGTACAAGGCAGAGTCGGTAACGGTCTAAGCACGTGTTAAGTAACGTTTATAGATCTCAGTCTTAATGTTGTCCGAAACACACTGACAGGCTAATATTCTCATAAGCTTGAATTTCTAAGCTTTAAAGGAAAATTAACATAATTAGCAGAGGGTTAAAATTAGAGATGACGAGTTGACACTTAAAGCAGTAATCGTGGTAAATGCTTGGCATTCGGTGTTCCTTAGTGTTTCTCACTCACCATGTGTCTTAACATTACCCACATGTCTTCAGATATGTTAAAGGCTAAGCTTATGCTATTAGGGGGGCAGCCTATTGCCATTAACGAGGCACAAATCTTAACTCAAACTCCAGCCAGGCTATCGCCAAGAAATTCCGGAAAAAACTCAATAACACTGCCGCATGCCGTAGCGCTCGTGACCACTAGACTTACGAGTCTACCTAAAATACAATCAAGCAAATGGAAAAAAATATCTTTACTACTTGGCCATAAGTTACACCGTGTTGCGGTAGTGACTGCGAAGAAAGCAAATGAAAGGGATGCCACCATAGCGTAGGATACCTTATTCTCGTTGCGTGTGGTCATACATTCGACCGCAGACAGCAAAGCATGTAGGACAACCACAAAGAAAAATGCGGTCTATTTTTTATTTGTTCATCATTTTTACCCCATGGCGCATCCTTTCTGCAAAAATGATTTTCCAAACAAAATTATTAACCCCTTGAACGGTTATATTTTTAAAATCCTTTCCTTTGCTCGCCTTTGTTTGAATAATTCCTAGTGGTCCGACCTTTATTGCTTTACTCAAACTAACAAATCATGTATTTTAATCTAGCACTTCGCCCGCGACTTCACCCGCAAACAATCCGATAGCTAAAATGAATAGGCTTGTCAACTGAAAAAATCTAATTAGTCCGTCAGTTACATTATCAAAAAATATTTAACCCGTATTTTTTCTTTTGTTACGTAAACCAAAATTTACAAAGATACGACGCTTTTAAAATTCTCAATACGTCACGCCGTAGTATAATTTTTAGTGTGTTCTGTCTGACGTCACGAGCCTCCTACTCCCGAGTTTTGATGCATTTTATTTGTCAATATTCATTGATTTATAAAAACAAAAAATACGTGTTCATTATTTTCCAATACTAACGAACTAACTAACTAACTGACGGACTAAATAGATTTGCAATTTATTGATGGTGGAAACTAGCCTATTATACAGGGTTAGTTTTCAATAACCGGCCAAATTTTCAGAGATGGTTTAGAATCGATAATATTTTCGATAAATTGATCCATAAAATTGTGATCTTTATCTGTAAGCCTAATCTCACACTCTTTATTATTCTTTGTGCGCGCAATGCACTTAAAAGTGTACAAAGTTATTTCTGCATCTATAAGGAAGAGGAAGTCTCGTATACATTTCTAGCTCCTAGAGCAAACCTAACGGTTTTGGCTTAGCGTTGCCTGTTTCATTTGCCTGTCAGTGAATTTTAATTTACACTAGCGGCTTCAATGTTCAATGTGGTCTAAAATTATTCCACGGGAACGGTTAAAGCATAGCTTATGAGTATGAAACTCTAGTTCCAAAGATTATCCCCAAACTTGCACACTTTACCTCTTTAAGAGGGGGAACGCCCCAGAAGGAATCACCGACCTCATTGACATTAATTCATGTTCTTCAGAAAGGTCAGGTATGAAGTACTCAATAATGTCGTGTGTAAGGGTGTGTACCTATCGCCAGATTTATGAAAGTGAACGAAGCAAAAGGAAACTTATACTGTCACTTACGGGATAACTTCCGGTTCCGTGATTGTTATTGGCAGGTTTTGTGTTTCATGGCGCTTGCAACAGCATCGAAATATCGGGAGCCCAAAATTAATAAAATCACGGAAGATATCCCGTAATTTCAGTGTGTGTGTATGTGTGTGTTTTCCCGTATCTTCGTGTTTCAGTGTTGTAGTTGTTTTTTTTTTTGGTTTGTATTTTTACGGTTTACCGTGAAAGCTTAAAACAGTGTTTGAAGCAAAAGCGGCAGTAGCAGGTGGCGTTCCGTAGTGTCTGCCTACTCCCAGGGGAAAAAGGCGTGAGTTTATGTATGCATGTAGGAAGTTTGTTATCTCTGTCCAACATGTATCGCATCGCAGTAGACAGCCAACTCAAGTGAATTCTCACTCATCACGTCACGGCAAATACCCAGAGAGTAAACAGGGGATGAGCATTGGCCATGTCTTGTAGTCTGTAGTATAGTCAGCAAAATAGCTTACACAGACAATCTATACAAATAAAAACAAAAAAAAAAAAAATACAAAAATCTTTATTTCATTATTACACGTTATGACGGCATCTATATTTTAAGCATATAGATGCCAGTGCCAGGAGGCGCCGCTTCTTAATATCTTACCATCAGTGTAACATGTTATTTACAAAAAAAAAAAAGTTAAAATCTAATGAATTTATTATTTTAATTAGTCTGTTGGTGTGTGTGTATAATTATGTGCGTGCGGCCGTGTTTATGTGTGTGTGTGTGTGTGTGGTAAATAAAATTGAAGTGTCTGTTTGCAATTTCAAAATAACCTTAAAACAAACTTTGATACAGCTTTTTACTGAATGCATATGAAAGTATAAAAGGTCTGTCTGTATGTTCCAACTAATTTCCGAAACGGCGGGACTGATTTTGATGGGACTCTCACTGGCAGATAGCTGATGTGATAGGGAGTAACTTAGGCTACTTTTATTTTAGAAAATGGATTAGGGTTCTTTACTAGCTGCTTTATTTGGTCCGTCAGTCCGTAAGGCCGGACGCGCGGAAAGAGATCAAGAGATGCTAAGAGATCTCCGCACACCGGAAGGGGAGCCGATGCCTGCTGGGGCTGCAGGACTGTTCGATAGAGATACTGTGGCCCTGGAACACAAAGGGCTAAGAAGCTAAGATGGGTTTTCCACTCACACTCCCTACCGCTCCGCCCAGAGCGGGAGGGGTAATTGGATGCTTTTCCATCCAAAAAAAGGCATAAAAGTGGTGCTGTTATGTGTACAATTATTGGGGAAAAATAAATAACATGGCTTATGTGTTGTTGTCAGGTCGAGCGCTCCTAGACCGTCTGACGAGCACGACGGTGAGCGAGGTCCTCACGAGCGGAGCGACGAGCGGACTGATCCCCGCTCCGCTCGACGTGGCGCCCTACTCCACCGTGGTCGCGAACGCGAGCTGCGGCGATGCAGGCGCCGAGGAATACTGCCGCGACACACCAGGGAAGTAAGTACAAGAAAGAAAGCATTTATGTTTATTTGACATCAGTTCAAAAAATAAATGACAAAAAAGAAAAATAAAAAAGTGAAAATACATCGTATGTGCTGTGTGCCTCACTCATGATAAAATCGTTTTTTTTTTTGTTATTAAACTACGTATTTACGGTTTACAGATTTTTTCCTTTACATGTGCTGTAAGACCTTGCTGTTTGCCAAATTTCGTGATTCGAGGTCAACGGGAACTACCATATAGGTTTTCGACCCAAAACACATAAGGTACTTCCGGTGGACCTAGAATTGTCGATTTTGGTTAAAACCAAGGTCTTACAGGACAAGTAAAGGGAAAATTCCGAAAAATAAGAAATGTTGAAAATTAAGGTAAATTTTGGTAAAGTTTTCGCGAAAATCTAAATTTGCCCATATCTTTTGATCGTGTTGATTCAGGACCTTGATTTTTATACATCTATCTAACTAATAGAGACTATAGACCTCAGTGTCTGGTATAAATTTCATCTTGCTAAGTCCACCCGTTCCTGAGATGATCGGTGGTGACAAGAAAGTGATCTTATAAGGGTTCCTTTTTTTACCTTTCGAAGCACGGAACCCTAAAAAACGGTTCGACCACACGAAGAATTTATCTTGTATCGTAGGAGCGTTAACAAACATTACATACATTAACAGTTAGACCCGGAACAACCACCATACAAATATTTGTTCAGTATGGGAATCGAATCCGCGACACGCAGAGCAGCAGCTAATCGCTCAGCCATTGCGCCAACTGTGCAGTCACCTGTAACAGACTCACATAGAACATAACCAATTCAATTGTATGTATAATTTTTTTTTTTTGAATAAATATAACACCGACTTAGAAAAACACAAAAAGAAAAACACAAAAAAAAGTGAACACCTCAGGAGTATAAGAGATACAAAGAATTTTGAGAATCTCTCCACAAATGGGGGAGAAATCGGTGAACATACATAAAATGAAGTAATAAAATGACACAAAAAATTATACCGCGTTGATGTCTTTTTGAAGTCCCTTTCTTGGTTACATACTCTATGTTTAGACCACACGACTGAATTAAAAAAATGTTAATAAAATGTAAACTACTATGCCAAACTATGTTATATTTTTTATCATTGCCTTACAATATCAATATAAGTGTCCCCGTGAGTCCCGTGACATTACAATGACACTAAAACCAGGGTAAGAAATGAAGTCAATTGACAATCTACCGTTTAATTATAACATCACTAGGGAAATTGTAATATCACGACTTTATTGACAATATACCTGCGACATATTCAAAATAAATCTGACTTCCAGTCTTTTCAAGGGGTATCGTCTTACCCAGTGAGTGGGTTGTGGAGGTCAGATAAGCAGTCTGATCAACACATTTATTGATTACATTCTTTTTACACTAAAAGAAAACCGATTTGTTTTCTTTCTTTCTTAGGCAGATGATATAAGCCAACAAATGAAATACGTACTTGTTTGTCCAGGAGAGGTGTGGCGTGCGACGTGTGCGAGGGGGAGGGGGGCTCGGCGTGGCGGCGTCACCCGGCTGCGCATGCGCTCGACAACGACCCCGCCACCTGGTGGCAGAGCCCCTCACTCGCGGCTGGTGACTACGAGCACGTGGAGCTGCTCACCACTCTACCTGACGTAAGTACACACGTCACCAGAGGACTGGCCCCAGAGAATCAGTATTGCCATCCAACGTGGTAATGATGCCAGCCTTTTGGGCACATTTCCTGTTGTCAGCGATGTTGATGATTTTTTTGACGTTAATTTCATGCATCAGATACATTCATATAAATAAAATTGAAGAGTCTGTTTGTAATGTCAAAATTACAGATTTTACTGAATGCATCAGAAAGTATACAAGGCTAGCTTAAAAGCTTAGCTTGCCCCTCTAACCTAGGTAAGGTACTACTCTTCATGATGTAAGGGTGTCTGAATATCCTGCTTGCCTTATGGAGTTGTGGCCCAGTATGGGCTTGGCGCATTTTTGGCCCCTAGGCGCGCCACTGACTTGATGGTTAAGGGTTGGTCAAAGTTAAAATAATAATACAACATTTTCCAATAAATTTAATTAAAAACTGAGATATACATTTGGTTAATATTTCAAGCAAAGCACATAAACTTTACATTAAACTTATAATAATCAATATATTGTCTAAAAAGTATACTTATCAATGTAACAGTTATGATGGATTTAATGAACATTGTCTCAATAAAGTTTACTTACCTTTAACGGCAGGAAAAAAATCAAATTACTATTAATTGTTTTGTCAATATTAATGGCACGTTAATCTCTGCATAATAATTAAGTAAACAGAACATAATAATTAATTATCAAAAAATTACAGTATATGAACTACAGTAGGTATTTAGTATTTAATAATAAAATTCAGAATAAAAACTAGGATAACAAAGCACTTTAAAAATGCCGTTTTAAGAACGTTGAACGTTAAACTTTAAAACAAAACAAAAGAAATAGAATAGATTTATTCGCAAGGGTATTTTCGTATTGGAGATGATGGGCACGAAACTCCATCGTCACTCTTTTAAAATGTAAACAATAGGTAACCATTTTGAAGAAAAATTACTAAAATACATGATTTTTAAATTATTTGTGACGACTATGTACAACCAGAATTAAAAAAAATACTCTAAACTAGAACAAATTATTTATGATTATTTCTGATCTACCTTATTTACGTTCAATACTGAATAGTTCTTTGGCGCCTGTATTGTATGACATGGTTACATGATGACTGATAATTACTATTATCCACTTACATATTTCCAGGTAGGTATACATCCATAAAATTGTTACTAACACAGAAATGCTTATATGAGAAACTAATGTTAGTAGTGACAAGACAATATGACACATTTAAAAACTAAATACTAAAAAAAAAAAAAAAAAAAACATGACCCATTGGATACTCCGAGACTCGTGCGCATGTTTACTTGACCGTGTGTAGTCGTATCCAGCGCTCGAGCTTTGGAGAATGGTCCGACAAATACGCACAGGATTCTATTGGTACTAGCACGCATGCGTATTAGGACAGAGGTGCAACGCTTGCGCATGCATGGCTGAAGCGGACCTGTCTACGAAGAAGCGGCAGACCAAAGCAGTGCTGCATAGGATTCTTTCTAGTAACAATATGATTATTTAAGAGAGAAATCTGAAAAATAGGTATTTGAAGAAACTACTAAGTATTGTAAAATTTTAAAAAAGATAGTGACTAGGTTCCTATCAACTTTGTTTTATGTAAAAAAAAAACGAATTTGTCTGGTAGTCCTCTAATCACGGCCGTAATAATGGGGATTTTTTTTGTCATTTTTGGAGGGTCATGTTTTCTTATAATTGCTGAAATTAAAGAAAATGAGGGGCGTGTCTACAGCTGACCTTGATTTAATTAATAAAAATATTGCTCTACCTAGAGACATTATTCAGGAAGAGAAAAGGAGAATGCATTTATTTGTCAGCCCTTGTCAATGTTCATAATTAAAATAATGATCGTTTATAATCTAAGGTTATTATAACTATTTATTACAAGTTGCTATAAAAGGTGTAACAAGACCCTTAACGAAAACGAAAACCGCATATTCTGCCATTGAGCTATTACTATACGTAGTCAATGTATTCTGCCCATCATTGGGATTATTTAGGGTAATTTTATTCTCACCTAGAGATTTGATTGATTTTGAAAGCATTAGACATTAAGATTCGGTGTTTTGTACAGACTATGGCGCCTATATAAAACTAAAACATTTACAAATACAACATGTAATGTATAAAACTTATTAGTTGTTATGAATCAGAAGTATCATATTACTCACGCTAAACAAATGTCGAACTGTACCTACAGCGCAATGATTAGACCCAACGACGATACACACTTTATAAAATATTGTAACAAATAACATTAAATTTTACTTTGACGATTTAATAATAAATATAATAATATATTAATTGCAAATTCTCACCTAGTGGTTGCCGAATAATCTGTGTGTTAATTCACGTATTTTGTGTCGCATCATGTTGATTAAAACGGATTAGAACTTAGTCTATACAATGTGGCCGGTCATGGACTAGCGATATTCTAGGGACTTATAGGTACTCGTATAACAACTATCCTCATTCTTATTACACTTGTTTATAATTATGTTCACAAATAAATTGTTGATTAGCATAATTTTTGAGTTTAATTCGAGAGATTTTTTTTTTGTACACACAGACTCACTAACAATAAAATAAAATAAAAAATGTCTGCCAAATAGCGGGGTAGTGGATTGGACACAATGGGTAGGTAGTGTATTTGTTTATTAAAATACTTGTTAATATTTTAGGTAGGTACCTAGATTATCGCTTGTTCCTGACCCGGACACATTGTTGATATGTAGGAAGTTAGTTGTGTGCGATAAAAGTATTACTGTAAAACATAATGATTTGTGTTGTTATTAGAGTAATAACTGTGTAAAAATAATATTTTATCAATATTTTCGTACTCCAAAGAATTCCTGCGTTCATTAAAATTGATATAATAAGGAACAATTTTCTTCCAAGGAGACTCACCAGAAATTGATTCTACAGGCATTGCAGTCGCCGGGATACATAAATATTTTTGAGACATGATATAATATTCTTTGTACCTATAGCTCTCGTACGACATTTTCCAGAATTTAAAAGGGTCTTCGTCTTGTTCTAAGTCGGGCATATGCACGTAGTGCGCCACCGCAGCCTGCGCACGAGTACTGTTAGCAGTACGGTCATGTCTCTGTTCTGCCACATAGCCCAATAGGTTCCCACCTTCTGCTCGGATTTTGGAAGTTGATGGATCCCGTGGAATGCAAAAATCTACACCATCGTTCAATTCTTGTATCACATCTTTCTGCAGGGACTCAGCCTTGTCTGCTTGATCTAAAACAGCTGTCTTAAATCTGGGATCCATGAATGTTGCCTTTGCCGCAATCGGTTCGTATCTGTAGTTTTCATGAAGACCACCAATTAAGTCCTCCATTGTTTTCTTAAATTTAATTGCCGTAGGAGTAGATGGTAAGCATTTACTAATTCGTATTTTTAAACCGGCAAATAGAGGAATAATATAAGATAAGGTTAGAAATTGCTGACTAGACAGCGTGTTATTTAAATCTTCGAAGGATTTTAATATTTGAAAGCATTCATTGAGTTCCCGTCGTTTATCCGCATCATCTTCAAAGGCGTTGTTCTCACATAATTCTTTTAACACAGCGTAATCGTTATGCCAACTAAAGCGTTTATCTTTCTGAGACGTATTCCCATGCTTAATCCTTAACGATTTGTCTAAGTTATCTTTTTGGTACATTTCCTGTAATTCATCAATTTTTAAAGGCTTTAAACCTCCTTGGATTATCGAGTTTAATGTTGAAGTTAGGCAAATTACGTGTAGCTTGTTCCAAAGTGTACATGATTTTCTTAAACTTATATCCTCATCGTCATTATTAACAATACACACCACTTTGTTGAAGACCCTCCATTTGATTAATTCGTCTCTAATTATACTGGCTATGTTTTCATCTTTTCGGCGAGTTGCGTCGATCGTGAACAAGTTCCGAGAAACGAGCATTCCTTGATGAACAAAATGTATGGTGATGCTGAGCATGGTCCGCCCCTTGTTGCGACTAGACATCTTCCACTTCCACGAGTCCACGGTGACGGTTACATGATGGATCAACTCCAAGGTTTTCATAAGGTTGGATTTGGCATTATCATATTGCTCAAAAAGTTTGTCAGTAAATTTTGAGATAGTAGGCAAGGTGTAGTTTGATGTAGTTTTTATAAATTCTTGGAAGCCATGGTCTTCGAGTATATCAGAAGGTCGCAAATCTATACAGAACATTCTTACCAACTTTGAGTCATGGTTCTCTATATTTGGCCTTTTAGTCGGAGTTGGGCTATCTTCATTATCCTGTGACATGATATCGTTGGCAGAGATGTTTAAGTAATAATGTTGCCACTTAGCCTTTTAGTAGTGGTCTGGTCAAATGGTTAATTATTATGATGGCACCATGGGATTGCACTGAATATTAATTATTTACACACTTCACTGTCACTCACTACTGAACGTTAGGTAAAACTGATGCGCAGATGCGTGAATGTGTTGTGTTGCGTGTTCAAAACCCTATTGAAGCTTCTAGCCTATAAATAATGGTTTTTATCATTATAAGTACACACTCATTAGGTACATGTTATAATCGCGATCTGTTGGGAGGGGAATCCCTGTCTTCGTTCACATGAACTAACAAAATTATCAAGACGCCGAAATAGAACTAAACACAAGTGTCCTCGAAACTTATTACAAAGTTGTCAAAGTATACAAAAAAAAGATAAAGTTATCCTCATAATAACATACCGTTAACGCAGCGCCATCTCTGACCACCGGACGACACGACAGGCGGTATTCTAATTAGCTCGTGGCACTCGATTAGATGACGCCACTTTCCTTAAGATTCATCAGAACCATAAATCAATAATTTGTAGTTTTTTGTCTGTGACTATAATAATAATTATTATCTATGTTAGCCAAAACGAAATTAGCTGAATCATTATACCATTTGGAACGAGAGCATCAACGCATCAGTCATTAACAATACTAAACAAAATAAGTTGCGTCTGACACAGAGCGACAAGGATATTATGGCGATCAAACTTGCAAACTTGAAATCTGCAGTACAAGTACGAACTTTGCATCTATAAGACATCGAGATCGCTTAGGTTGTCATTTTTATCGATCTTGTTAACGAATTTGGAAGTACGTAACACGCGACGATAAGATTTATCGTATTACGAATCGAGTCGATAAGGATCGCTTGTGAAATGGCAACACTGAGGACGTCCAAAAACAAAACATTTAAGGTGGGATTTCTGTAGCACGACTAATTTTTTCATAGATGTTTGGCATTGTAAACAATGTTTAAGGGTTTATTTGAGAGAAACTACCAGTATTTACCAAAATTTCCAATTATTTTAGTAAAAATACAGAAAATATCCCATCTTCATAACGTCGTCGTGTTTACCTTTGCCAAAAAAAAAGTTTGTTGTTGACACTTGACAGTTTACAATAACATTATTACGGGTTTCAGAAAAAAACTTTTGTTTTGTGTTTCGAAAATTTAATTTTAATATAAGATAAATACAGTCCAGTGGTTCGTCTTTACAATAACAGGAATATTTCACTTTTCAACGTTCTCGGAGATGGCTGAATGAGCAAGGTACGTATTTTTATATTGAACAGTTTTTAATAGTTCCAAAGCTTCATCCTTATTTATGCTTCTTTAAAACATTCAAATCTTGGGACTACTCTCTAGTTAAGTAATAAACAGTCCTAAGTCAGTTATTTTGGCTGAGAAACCAGCAAATAGCTGTTACGAGCAAGCAAGGATTCAAGTGCTTTATTCAATTCAATCCAACCAACTTTTACAATATTTATCATCATCTTATAGCATTTCACATCACAGTGGCATGTTCACTACTGGAAATTGGTTCTTAACAACAGAGTGATTACACTATTAACTTTTTCTTAATAAAAAGGCTGCTGGATGTCAATGGTTTGTGTCATTAATCCTATGTATACTTTTAGGTGACGCTGTAACATGCAACAAAAAGATGTTATAGTCAATTATATGGTTCAACAGAATGAAAAGTGGGCCAAATTGGCAGAAGAGCTGTGCAAACCTTGGCCCAAACAAGACTGTTGATCAGTGGTTTACTGTGAGTGAATTGTAGATGTTTTAATAACAAACTATTCTTTAATATATCAAATGATATATCATTTGTTTATAATTTTTTCAACTTTTGTTTCACATGTTTTTTTTTGTTTGATCATTTTAATGAACACAACAGTATATTGTCACAACATGAATCCCTGAAGGGGTGTCAGAGGTGTTCCCATGTGTTACTATGGGGATTGAACACAACCTCTGAGTTAGCAGTCCACTACCTGAGTATTAGACTGACTGATCACAGAGACAGTCATAATAATTACTGTGATTAAGGTTTAAGGTTATAATGCTGCTAATGCTTTTCTTACAGACATGGAGTGATCCCAAATCAAGGGCCAAGAGTGCGAATGCAAAGAGGGCTCGAGCTCGACCCTGGGAATCATGCATTTACATTTAAAAGCCTGCAGTTAACATCACACACCTAAAACAGTTTAGGAAAATTAATTAGCATACTTGTATGAGTAGCTATAAATTGATTGTGAACATTGTTGGGTACCTAGATACTGGGATGGAATAAATATATCCTCGGAATAAGTTATTAAGATGTTCTGAAACACTACTACACCTAAATGTACACTTTTGTAATACTTTTTAAATAAATTATTCTAATTCTTAATTAACTTGAAAGAAATATTGGAGGATTTAATTATCGCTTTTCTGTGACTAAAGATTGTTAAATAAATAAAAGTAAATTGTAAATTGGAAAATAAATAAGTACTATCAAACTGTGTGTTAGTACCCTTTTTATACCCATATGAGGGCTCATCGGGATTGTTGTTGTAGGGTGTGACTATGGGTCAATCAACACAACCAAGGCAATCAAGCTTTGCTGCGCTGTGCTGGAATCCTTCCACAATAGCTCTCCTTTAGCTGCAGTTCCTGGGGACTTCACGTAGGTGGGTGTGGAACTCTTGCCCTCGAAACTTTTCGCACAACCTTGCTCACAGTTTTGTGGCCAAGGGCAAGATTGTACTCCTGCCCAATGCACCTTTGGTAGATCCCAACTGCATAAAACCTTACGGCTGTCAAAACCTAAAACAGTAGGTGCTTACTACGATATGGAAAGGGAATCCAGTGGATCGTGTCCTCCGTAAATCTACCTCTTTCCTTTGTATTAAAATGACTGCCACTTCTCGAGTCACTCGAAAAAGACGAACAAAATCTCCTGGAAGTTCCAGAGGATTGTTCGTGTCTCTGAGACGTCGCCTCCGAATACGCATTACATTGTGATGGTGCTGCCGTTCTTCCTCATCACCCAGCAATAAAACCATAAGTCCTAAATCAAGCCTAAATCCATTACATACACACATCAACACGGTCTAGGGATATTTCATACTCAATTAAATAACTCGAAAAGTACTGGCCGCATTGGAATCTTTTATACACCGATTTGTTTGTAATTTATCTCAGACTAATTCCAAATTCAAATTTTTGAAAATTCTTTTGTTTCGGTGGCATAAAAATGTTTTGATGTATAGGAGAGGGAATTTTCATTTGTGCGAAATTTAGAAAACAATACGAATTACGTTTAGTTACAGTTTTTTTCATTTTTAAACGAAAGATAAAGTTAAAATTGAGGTATTGTAGCCATGCAACGCCGACATTTGACGAGGGCGGAGATGTTACGAGCTGTGGGAATGCTGGAAGCTGGATCTGTTCAGCGTAATGTTGCTGAGGCCATAGGGACCCATCAAAATGTAATTTCAAGATTGTGGACACGCTATCGTGCCACAGGTGAAGTAGCGGAGAGGCACCGGGGGCCAAGTCGCATCACTACCCCCAGACAAAACCGATTTTTGCAAATTACTGCGCGAGCACAACCAAATGCAACAGCGACTCAATTGGTCCAAAGGCTGCGAGTGGAACACCAAGTGCTTGTGAGTGACCAAACTGTAAGAAGGCGACTGCATGAAAGCAATCTACACTCTCGTAGACCACTCCGGGTCCCACCTTTACGGAGAGGCAATCGTGGACGACGATTAGAATGGGTTCGGAACCACGTGGACTGGGGCCGTGACCAATGGTCCAATGTGCTGTTCACGGATGAATCCAGGTTCGGCTTCCATCCAGATTCACGAAGGACGCGTGTTTGGCGAGTTCCTGGACGATGGAGCCGTCTCCAGAACCCTCAGGAAGTTCACCCATACCAAGGAGGAACAATTATGGTTTGGGCAGGAATTCGTCTTGGAGGACGGACGGATCTCGTTTGGGTGCGGGGCAATATGACGGCAGAACGATACGTCCAACAGGTGCTGGGGCCCGTAATCTTGCCCCACAGAACACAAATGGGGCAAGATTTCCTGCTCATGCACGACAATGCCCGGGCACACACGGCGAGAACGGTAGCAGCTTGGTTACATACAATGTTAGGGCCTTAGACTGGCCTGCTCAATCGCCAGATCTAAATCCCATTGAGCATGCGTGGGATATGCTGCAAAGAAGAGCTCTGAAGGAAGTTCCTGAAAATCTGGCTACAGAAGATCAACTTTTTGCGCACCTCAGAACAATATTCCGCAGCAAGACATTGACAACCTTGTTCTGAGCATGCCGAATCGTTGCCGATGTGTTATGAACATCATGGGCGCTTTCTCAGACTACTAACTTCAAGTTTATAAACACAAATTAAATGATTTTTCTATTTTTTTCAGTTTTTACTCACAAATTAAAAGTTCATTCATATACGGTTTCCGTCTATGCTTCATTTTTTTTCCATAAAATCCTGAAATTTTAATCTATACCTTAACCATTATTAAAAAATGGTAGAATATTAAATAACGTATCTTTTAAATATAAACATGTCATATAAATAATTAACAC
Source organism: Xestia sexstrigata (assembly GCA_941918905.2). Lineage (NCBI taxonomy): Eukaryota > Metazoa > Arthropoda > Insecta > Lepidoptera > Noctuidae > Xestia > Xestia sexstrigata. The sequence continues at coordinate 1,620,286 of OW799204.2, forward strand.
ATTGATAGTAATTCGCTTTTTTAAAAATATCCCTAGACCGTGTTGATGTGTGTAAATTAATGATCGTTAAGCTTATCGCGCTTTTAAAAGGTGTCGATAAATTACCGAGCTCGACAACGTAAATTGTCGATCTCGACTGTCCAAATGTCGTTTCGTACTTGCATTTTCGTTAAAATCGTTAAAATTTTAGAGTCTAGCTACCGATCGTTAAAATAGTAGTTACGTACTTGCGACATCGATTCGATTCGACATAAACTCATTTTGTCGAGATTAGCTGTCAGATTTATCGAATCGATTCCTACGTACTTGCACTGCTGCTGTTTATAAAACAAGATGGCGATGCTCGATTTTGGCCACGCACAAAATATCCTTATACACTATTTTTTACACTTACTTTTTCTATTTCTCTCTTTCTGGAATAGTAACTGTGCAGTTGATTCAGCCTTCAGTAAATCACTTAAACGGCATAACTCTTCAGAAAATCGATACCATTCGTGAATTGGGAATCCAACTTGATAGTCAACTATACTTTATAAATCACTTGACACTATTGCCGCTAAGGCAAATAAAATGTTGGGATTTGTAAAAAGAACTGGCAAGGAATTCTGGTCAAGTGGCACCCTTAAGGTTCTCTATAACTCTCTGGTGAGGAGTATACTGGAATATGCATCTCCTGTATGGAATCCCGCGTATCGTGTCCACATCGATAGAATAGAGTGCATCCAAAAAAGTTTACGAGATACCTTCGCTACAGATCACAGACTCGTGATCGCGAAGCTGTTTATCCTCAAAGGCTCTGTCATTTCAAGATGAGCTCCTTGGAGCAACGAAGAAGTTGAACAGATTTAATTTTCCTTTGGCGAATCCACAATTTGGCGAATGTACCAGACTTGGTTTTGGAGATCAGTCTAAATGTGTCCCGCCGTACCTCATACTACCGCGTTTCTGCGTCCCAATACCAAATGTTCTAAGAATTCATTTCGCAATATTGCAGGATGCAGAAACGCAAAAACGCGCCTAATATCGCGCGATAATAACGCGCCTGTGTGGGGACGCTTTATCGCAATATCGCGGGACGCAGAAACGCAAAAACGTGTGTGGCTTCATATCATTAATAGTAGTGCGCGAACGTCTCCCCTCCTCGGTCCACGCAGAAAGAAATACACCCCAAAAATAGAAAAAAAATGTAAAAAAATAGTTTGCAGAAAAGCAACTTACCAAAAGAAATGAAATCCACCAAAAACATTTTCATGTAAAATGAAGACGAGACCATAGAGCCAAGCTTCGAGCCACATATTTTAACTAAAGCCAAGCCACATATTTTAACTTTAGGTGTAGAGTTTGTGAAGTTAGACCTTGTAAAGTTAGGGCGTGTAGAAAAAGCTTGGCTCTACATGAGATCTGATAACTTTTTGACAGTGCGAGTCATATGGTCTCGTGTTGGCAACATTTTACATGAAAATATTTTTGGTGGGATTTATGTTATCACAAACCTAAAATATTACGTACAAATATACGTATTATGGGAAAAATTCAAAGGCCCGCCAGTTTTCCTTTGTTCGTGCTTCAGCATCTTATTTATGAACGTCGGTCGTAGGAAATGATGACGGCATGGCCACGATCTACGCGCTCAAGCGACACACTTCACGCGTCTTGCGACAGAAAAATAAAGGTGTTAAACGCAAACCATGATGTAAGAAGGCTTATGATGCGTTTGTCGGTTCGATGCGACGCTGCATCGTAAATATAAGTAAAAGCGTTGAATGGCGACGTGCTGCAACGCAACGCGCTCGCATCAGACAAGGGGCTAGATACAGGAAGTGGGACAGGGACCGGCATTGCAACACAAGAGCGGCAACGGATGAACACTGCGCTCATTGTTGTTCAAAGGATAACGCACCAATCAAAACACTGCGACGTATTAGCACAGAATAGACAATAGTATTAGCGGCTTCATTGCGTTGTGACACTGCATTGCTCGTGAGGAACTCAGCGCGTGGAAATCATAGCGTTGCGACGACACAACGCTTCGGCAATGCTCTTCTGACTTCACTCTTACTCACACGAAGGAAACACCGACTAAAGTGACGACCGCGCATTTCTCGAGGTCGTGAACAGGGTCTTATACCGTGGCTCCGTACCTCCAATACATTGTCCCTTTACGATAAACTTGTAGATACTGATCTCTACCATTATATGGGCTATTCGCCGCTTTTGTTAGACCACTTAACTCTCCTTTGCGTTTGGAACTCTACCATAGTTTGTGGCACCCATTTTCGTAGATAATTAATTGATAGTTCACGTTTATTTGACTTCGTTTGTTTTGTATCTGTAATTTTGTACATAATAAAGAGTATCTATTCTATTCTATTTGGAGTTTATCTTTTATTAATAAATAATCAGATGGATTGCGTTTTGCTTACGTTATTTTTATGAAACTAACAAGTGCTATTCCACATGGAAATGGTTTTTTGTTGCTGATACAGATTTGAAACCTTTGATAAGAATTTAAACTTTTATTCATTATGTGAATAAAATAGAAAATTAAAAAATACCTCGCTGGAACAAACCTAAAGTAGGTAAAGATAAAGAAACACACTTTGATGCGCCTACACAAATACTTCTAGCAAAGAGTAAAACTACTGAATTGAATTTGAAATAGCCTGTATTAGTAAAAGATAGTTTTTAGTGAACGGTTGGACCGTTCCTGAGAAAATCGGTGGTGGTGACACACGGACTACTTTTTTACGTTTTGAGGTACGAAACCCTAAAAACTATCTTTTACTAATACAGGCTATTTCAAATCCTAGCAAGGCGACAAGATAAACAGATATGGTTAAATTTAGATTTCCGCGAAAACTTGTAAGTACAAAAATTTACCAAAATTTTCAACGTTTTTATTTTTCGGAATTTTCCCTTTACTAGCGCTGTAAGACCGCCACAACTGCAAGCGTCGACGGCAGCCGTCGACAGGTGGCGACGCCTGCAGTTTATCTGCAGTTGGCAACGTGCCGCTCGTCTGTAGGAACCCATTTTTTTGGGGTCGAGTGAAGAACCCTGGAGTAAACGTTAACCAGGCTATAATAACCGATTCACACACAGATCGTTTATGACGTCAGCCTGGGCTCGGTGCTCTCTCTCCATTATTCTGGTTAATCAGTAATAGTTAAAGATACCCTGTTTCCGACCATACGCAAGCGAAACCGCTGGCGAAGCTAGTTAATAATTAAGTTCTGTGACAAAGGCAGCTTTGAATATCCCGTTTGTCTTGTGAAACTTATTGCTGACCATGAGGTCCTGATCGGTTCGATTCTCAGTTGGGCATAGTGTTGATTGTGTTTTTCCAATAGGAATTTCTTATTAGCTCAGCGCAGACTCTCGATTTGTACCTACTCTTTCGTTCTTTTGAAGCCTTCTTTTTGGCTTTACCGTGATCGAGCAAATAATTTATATTGAAATTAGGGGTAAATTCGACTTTTCCGAGTGAAATAAAAAATAAAAAAATGCTTTTATTATGAGTTATTTTCAAAATCTGGTATCGTAGGAACTGTAACAAAACTACTTGATCCTATCAACATACATTGATATAAGCAGACTTGTTCAATTAAAATTTAATAAGGGAAAGATATTTACAGGTGAGATAAAAATACAGCTAATTATAAAAGACCTACCTAGTACGAACTCTAGGATAGTTTGAAGAAGGTAGTTTTATAGTTCACGCGCTTAGTTGGCGACAAATCAGTTCAGCACTGTAGGAGAGACAGGAACAGGCGTTAGGGTAGCACTGCAGGTCTGTTAGCAGGACAACTTCAAGGATCGAGTTTGTGGAAACCTCTGCTGGAAGGGCGTCGTTCAGTTCTCAGTCACGCACCTGGTTAACTCTGTATGAAGGCACCAGTGTAGTTCTTTCGGCCAGACGTCAGGGTAGCTCTGCGAGATTAGCGGTAGCCAGGCACGAAGATAGCTTCCGAAGATCGGGAGTAGAGATCCCAGATCATGTAGATATCTTACGAAGATCGGGAGTAGAAGTCCCAGGTGAATCTTTAGCTGGACCCCCTGGGTAGTTTAAGTATGTGACAGCAAAAACCATGCTGTTTACTGATGCTTTCATATCAGATCCAATAGTAGACTCCTCGCAGCGGTTCGTAAGCTCGTTTTCAAAGTAGTCTTCCTTTTTCAATTTTTAAATATTAGTTTTCTTGTGGGCATTATATCATCTGACAAGTGTAGTCGGCCAGGACATATTCATGAGTGCGTAAAGATTTTTTTAATATAAAATTTAAAATTAAGCTATTTAGTAAACAATCGTAATAATCTTGTATATACAATAGCTAAACATATTGATAAACATAATTTAAATTTTATAAACCAAAAAGTAAATATCATAGAGCCAGAAAGAAATAAAAAGTAACTGACAGTTTGACAATTTGACGTGTCACAACAGGAACTAAGATCAAGGAAGATAATATTGGATGTTGGCTTGAAGATTGGCAGGAGACTCTGCAAATAAAAGGCACTTGGTATACAAAAATTAATACAGCTATTGGTTCAGCTCCTTGGTTTACGAAGGCACAATTTCACAGAAGCAAACAGTTTTACTCTTTACTATCTCGGCTAAGATATGGACATGGACGTTTTAATGCTCATCTGGCCAGAATGAAGATAATAGCTTCCCCTAAATGCACTGATTGCAACCTCGATACAGATCAGACCCTTAATCACATTATTTTTGAATGCCCAGCGCACAACGTGAATCGTATAATATTGATTGACAAATTGCTTGAGATTTACAAAACACCGGCAAACCTCCCGCGCGACATTCAAGGATTGCTGGAGAATTTTTCTTCATATTTTCCCTTATTTAATTTTATTACATCTAGCGGGTGTAAAATTTGATCGGGACTTTGGGCCATGTTCACCGAAAAGATAACAGTTTGATTATCTTATTGATTATTTAACAGTAGTATTATATAAAAACAGCTTTTTATAACACATTTTCATGTTCACCAAAGCAAATCAACCGATTAAACACGCTAATCAACTGTTTTCTCTAACCGAGGTGGGAGAGGTTGTTTAAAGTCCCGGTTAGTAGTTAATCGGTGTATTTTGACGTTTGTAAATTGCAAATGTAACAGATTTTAAGGTTACATCCAGATATTATTGTGAGAATTTAACATGCAGTCTGCTTTGAATTATATTTTGGAAGAGGATGACGTTTTAGTCGAGTTTGAAACCGTTGAAAGACTTTTGCGACCTCTTGGTTTGTATTCCACCAGGCGACACTAGTTCACACTAAACTAGTGGCAATTTCGTTTTCGTCATGCGTAAAATTAGCAATGAGCTTCTTATCCATTGTATTTAATTTAAAAACTATTTCAAACGAAAATGAACAAAACTAGAACTGTCATCTTAGGTATAATGCAACCATTTTAAGATGTTTCGCATTTGTATGGTTCTTACGTGTTAAGTTACCCACCTTATTTGACTGTATTATAATCATTCGGTCTTTCATTCCTAAAACGCTTGTTTACATAACCGAGCTAGAATGAACACCAAAATTTCCACGTCATGTATAAACAACTGTTTACGTTTAGCGGGCCGATTACAAAACAGTCGGTTATTTTACTGTTGGTGAACTTGGCCCTTAACCTATTGGCTACGACATTGAAATTTGAAATTCATTGAATGACAATTGAATTGACATAGCTCTTGGAAATGACAACATGGAAATGACGATGAACCTGGATATGACAAAAAAAAAATTGGATTGACGAAACATTTAAATAAGATATTAAATAAAAGATCAAACGTACATTTTGCTATTCGTATATTTTAATTATATGTGACAATCCTGATACATTCGTTGTCCAGGAAACCTGTATAGACAAACGTCAAACCAAAGACATAACAGCCCTCGGCCGTGATTCCAGTTGCTGCACTTGGGGTGCTGCCAACAGCTGGTCAAGATGGCGGCGCCAGACATTCCCGTCATCTGTAAGCACCTCATAGTGTAAATGTCCCAGGCGAGACAGGATCCTACCGAATGTCCACCTCTGATGCGGAGACGAGTAACTCCTAGCTTGGACCCTGTCTCCCAGTTTGAATTGTCGTAAATTATCCGGCAATGTTCGGTGATGAGTGGAATTCTCTGTTTTGAGCAGCATGGCGTGCAGCCTGGTCCTTACTTCCCTGCCAAACATCAACTGATAAGGGCTCTGGGTACTGGGGCCTGGCGTACGTCTCAAACGTGTTTTAATAGTCGTCAGTTTGTCGACTAGATCACCGCTCTCCCCCCTCCATAGATCGTAAAGCTCTCTTAATAGTCTGTACTGTGCGTTCTGCTTGACCGTTTGTGGCTGGGTGGTATGGTGCAATGGTTTTATGAGTTATGTTATAATCTGAGAGAAAATTTTTGAATTCTCGTGATATGAATTGCCGGCCGTTATCTGAAACGAGAATATAGGGTGCGCCGAAAGTGGAAAATATTTCTTTAAGTTTTCGAATACACCAAGAGCTGGTCGTTATTTTGGCTGGAATTATTTCAACCCACTTTGTGAAGGCGTCGATTATAATGAATAATTGATAACCAGACACTGGACCAGCGAAATCGATATGGATTCGTTGCCAAGGGCCAGTTGTCTCTTCCCAATGGTGTAAAGGAGCTTTTGCTGGTTGGTTTTGCTCTAACCGGCATGCTCTACATGATTTTACTTTGTTTTCAATGTCTCTGTCCATGTTTTTCCAGTAAACGTAGCTGCGTGCTAATAATTTCATTTTTAAAATCCCAGTGTGTCCAGTATGCAATTCATTAAGAATTTGCGAACGTAAAGTAGAAGGAATAATAACCCTTGTACCTTTCAAAATACAATCATCCTGTAGCGTAAATTCATTGTCATTATACCCAAGTTCTTTCAAAGTACGTCCTGTTTTTAATGCTTGTAGTAAGGGAAGTAATTCGTTGTCGTCTTTTGTTTCTCGGGCTATAATATCTGGGTTGACTTCGATTTTGTATATTTGTTGTAGCTGGAATTGTGAGTGTTGATCTTTTTCATTATCATTAACTGTTTCCACTGGAAATCTGGATAAGTAATCAGCATTAGAATTGCTTGCAGAACTTCTGTAGTCTATCTCATAATTGAATCCAGATAGAAAATGAGCGTAATGAAAAAGTCTCATCGTGCTCATCGCTGGTAGCGTCTGGTGCGGGTGAAAGATCGATGTTAGTGGCTTGTGATCGGTAACTAAAGTAAATTTAGGACCGTAACAGTAGTGAAAGAATTTTTTAAGGCCCCATTAGATAGCTGTAGCTTCTTTATCAATTTGACTGTACTTCTTCTCACTGCTTGATAAAGATCTAGAAGCAAAAGCAATAGGTCGTTCACAACCGTCCGGTAATCTATGTGAAAGCACTGCTCCTAACCCTAAAGGCGAAGCGTCTGTAGCTAGTATTAGTGGCTTTTTAGGATCAAAATGAATCAATACCCTTTCGCTCAAAATTTCTTCCTTTATTTTTAAAAAACTTTCTTCACACTTAGGGGACCAGGTAAAGATAGCTCTTTTCTTTAGTAGCTCGTTTAGAGGACTTGTAATAGAGGCCAGATTGTTTATAAATTTATTGTAATAATTGGCCATCCCAAGAAAGGTTCTCAATTCGTTGATGTTTGTAGGGCGTAAAGTGCTGGTGATGGCTTTTATTTTGTCTTTATTCTTATGTAGTCCGTTCTTGTCGATCGTGTGTCCAAGGTAGTTAATGCATTGCTTAAAGAAGTGACATTTTTCTTTATTCACTCGAAGGTTACTCTCTTTAAGTTTTTGGAGGACCTGTCGTAATCGTTGTAGTAGCTCATCTTCACAGGAGCCCTGTATAATAATGTCATCGAAAAAACATTTACCTCTTGTCAGATCCTGTAGTAATTTGTCCATGAATTTCTGCCACAGGCTTGGTGCTACTTTAACGCCGAACATTAGTCTATTTACTTTGTACGTTCCTTTGTGCGTGCTCAAGGTTTGCATGTGAGCGCTTTCTTCGTCCATTTCCAAATTCAAATATGCTTGGGTAATGTCTAAAGTGCAGAAAAGCTTACCTCCGTTCATTTCAGAAAATATGTCTTCAATTATGGGTATGGGGTATTGTTCATCTTTTATTACTTTATTTAGAGTAATCTTGTAGTCAGCACATAACCGAATACTCCCATTTGGTTTTACTATTGGAACAATAGGTGTTCCCCACTCGGCATGGTCAACTTTCGTAAGCACACCTTGTGTACATAGTCTTTCTATTTCTTCGTCAACTTTCGGTTTCAATGCGTATGGAATTCTTCGTGGTTTAATAAAGATCGGCTGAGTATTTTCCATTAAACTTAAATGAGCTTTGTGATTTGGAATTTTTCCTAGATCTGATGTAAATACGGATGAAGAGAATTCTTCTAACAATTGTTCTAGATTGTTACTATGAATTGTAGTTTGTACTGTTCTTATATCTGCTATATCAATATCATGTAGTTCTTTCATCCAGCTTCTACCAAAAATTGGGTCGACATTTTGATCAATAATGTATAGTTTTCCATAAAACAATTGAGTGTTGTACAAACATTTGACATATGCTACTCCAATCGGTCTAATGATTTCTCCAGTGTATGTTCTCATCTTAATTTCTGTTTTAAAAAGTTTCTTTTGTATGTTCATGTTTTTGAAATCCCTTAGTGACATTGAAGATAATGTAGCACCGGTGTCAAATTCCATACGTACAGTTTTGTCTTCTATTTTCAGAGTAATCGTATATTTCTCCGATATTTCACTTTTAACTAAGTTGATATCTGCAATACTGTCTTGACTAATGTCGCTTGAAGATTCATTTACTTGATGAGAGTTGGTATATCTTTGTAAACAGACTCGTGCTAGGTGGCCTATTTTCTGACATTTTCGGCAAGTGCTTTTGATGGCTCCACATTCGTTTGCTCTATGGTCATCTTTTCCACAACGAAAACATTTTCCTTTGAGATCTCTAATGGTTATTGGTAATCTTGTATTTACCTTAGTATGCACAGGTGGGTTGTTATAAACAGATGTTTTAGCTGAAGGTGTTGTTATTTTATTGATTGTGTTAGGTTTTTGAATATCTGAGGACATTGTTGCGTTTTCGTTCTTTCCCATTTCTGTAGCAGTGGCAATCTGCACCAATTGTGAAAATGAGGTTGTATCTTTTTCCTGCAGTATTTTCGTCCGAATTTCACCATCATTTAACCCTCGTATGAGTTGTAAACACAGAAAGCTATCAGAAGTTTGTTTTCTGCAGTTATGACATTTAAACTCACAATTTGCAGATAGTTTTTTAAGCTCGGAGGCGTATGTGACCACAGTTTCCTCTTGTTGTTGCATGCGAGATATAAATTTGTGTCGCATTGTCCAAATACTGGGCTTAGGATCAATGTAATCATCTAAAATCTTTGTAATCTCTTCGAAAGTCATGTTCAAGGGATCTTCTGGAGAGCATATATATTATACATTCTTTCGTGTAGATCTGGCGAAATCGTGCAAAGTAGTACGTACACTTTCACCTTACCATCTGTGATATTGTTCAGCAAGAAGTAAACCTTTAACCGTTTGGTAAAGTTCATAAAAGTTTCGTTCTCTTGGAACGGCTGAAAGTTCATACGAAACGGTTTTTCTTTGTTCGTTATTGCTGATTCGTAAATTGACTGTGTGTCCGTTGCACTATTTGGAGGCACAATTGTAATTTCATTTTCTTTTTGTAATTGTAAGAATTTTGAACGTAATTTAGTATATAATTCTTCAACATCGAACCTGTAATCTATTTCTTTGTTTAGTTCACTATCTTCAGTTTCTTTTTCGATTTCGTTTTGAAGCTCTTGGAATTTGGAAAAATTATCTTTCAGTGTTTGTAGTCGTGTTGAAATTTCTTCAGTAGAAAACTGTAATTCTTCATTAATATAGTTTTCAATCCTTGTAAATGTTCCTCGTGTAATGAATTTATGATTATTTAATATTATTCTACAAATTATCAGTTAAATCAAGTATATTTTACCAAAATTCATATTATAAATCTACAATACCCTATTCGATATTAAAATTGTATTTGATTAATTAGTAAGTTAGTCGATTCAAAGGTCCATCACTTTGCTAGTCTATGAAGAACGAACAGATTGATAAATACATTTCGTTCGATCCGGAACGAAATGCACTTGGTCGATTATTTTTTAAAAAGTGGGACATTCGGATCGACTATCTCGACTGAGGCAGACGTTTAGTATTCTTTGTGTATTAATTGCTGTGTGTTTCTGAGCATTTGTTGGAAATTTACTTTATAATAAAATTGTACAAGAATTTATGCAAAAAGTGGTTGATGATTGATTGAAGTAATATAATCGTTATTACGACGCAAGCAGTTTTATTATTCTACACCTGAATCTGAATTGTGAGAATTCGTATCAGTTCAGAAGTGGGATAAAAGGACCCAATCTAAGGTACGTACAAGTGTTTTATTTGATTATTAATAATTATAATACAATAGGAAGCCAAGTGTGCTTTAGCTACTAGAGGCTATGTATGCCTATTGAGCCATGTGCGCTTAGTTGTTAGAGGTTATGTGTACCTGCAATAGGAAGCCAAGTGTGCTTTAGCTACTAGAGGCTATGTATGCCTATTGAGCCATGTGCGCTTAGTTGTTAGAGGTTACGTGTGCCTACAATAGGAAGCCAAGTGTGCTTTAGCTACTAGAGGCTATGTATGCCTATTGAGCCATGTGCGCTCAGTTGTTAGAGGTTATGTGTGCCTACAATAGGAAGCCAAGTGTGCTTTAGCTACTAGAGGCTATGTATGCCTATTGAGCCATGTGCGCTCAGTTGTTAGAGGTTATGTGTGCCTACAATAGGAAGCCAAGTGTGCTTTAGCTACTAGAGGCTATGTATGCCTATTGAGCCATGCGCGAAACGAAGTGTGCTTTATTAAGAAATTAACTACGCCTACAGAATGTTTTCTTTTTTTTTTTACGTTTAATTGAAATACTGACATGAATACAATGATATTTTATTCTTTTGAGGTATGAATTCTGACGAAGCGATGACTCCGGATGGCTCTCCTACTCGCAAAGACGAGCATCAAGGAAAACGTAAACGATCGTCCTCCAAAGCAGCAGCTAAGTCTAAGAGAACCAAGAAGCGATCAAAGAAGAAACGTAAGCTGTCATCCAGCTCGTCCTCATCCAGCAATGAGTCACCCCGTAGTTCGCGGAGTTCGAATAAGAGACGATCCAAGGAGAGAGGCAGTTGGTCCACTAAAGAGGTACTTGATATGTTTAATACCCTTCAAGAACATAAGAGCAAGACTAATAATTTAAATAACAGCCTTCTCAACAATGTGATACCGGAATTTGATCCGTCAAGTAAAACTCAGAATATTGACTGTTGGGTTAGGAAAGTAAATGAATGTGCCGTAATCTATGAATGGAACGAGAAGCAGACCATACATTTTGCTCTACAAAAGCTTTCTGGTATGGCAAAGAAGTGGTTTGAAGCCCTCCCTAGCGTTGTTTTCAGTTGGTCAGAGTGGCAGGACAAACTCATAAGAGCTTTTCCGAATGAGCAAAATTATGGTCGGCTTCTCGAGGAGATGTTAGCTCGCACTACTCGTAGTGGCGAAAGTTTGCGTGAATTCTTCTATGATAAGTTAACGTTGTTAAACAGATGTGAAATAAGAGGCAAAAAGGCCGTCGATTGTATTGTCCACGGGATACTAGATAAATCGATTAGAAGCAGTGCACAGGCACTGACTTGTCGTGAACCAGAAGATTTACTGAATTTTCTTAGCTCTCAGCATTCCATATTAGAAAATAATACATTCAATAGGAAACGTAACGATAGTACGATAGCTCGACCGGGTAACACTGCTGCAACGCCCTCGAGTGAAAATTCGGTCACTTGTTTCAATTGCCGCTCGAGGGGACACCCTTACCTTCGATGCCCCAAACCCTTAGTTAAATGTTTAAAATGTCATCGGGTAGGCCACAACAACGATAATTAGCCTTTAATCCTACGAAACGAACCCAAACAGACAGAAGTTCAGGATCGAAAAACTTTGACTATAACTACCTCCAATAATAACAGCGACAAATTTTACAAAATCGTTACGGTTAACGATAAGACTTTAACTGCTTTTATTGATTTTGGCAGCGAATGTAGTTTAATAAGAGAATCTGATGCTCAAAGTCTGAATTTAACTAAAACTTTAACAGAATTGCCAGTAATCAAAGGATTCGGGAACTCTAAAGTTTTTCCAGTATATAGGAGCAATGTTGATCTAAAATTAGATGAAGTTGAGGTAAATGTAGAGGTATTAGTGGTCAACGAACAGTTCCTTCAGACAGCTTTGCTTATAGGCCAAAATGTTACTGAACTCCCCTGCGTAACTGTATTTAAGAATAGCCATCAGTTAACATTTTACCAGAGCCCTGATACCGATACCATAATGCAGCCAGTGAAGCGTTTAAAGTTAAACTTTGATAACGATACCGATGTTACATTGTCAGGATTGGTTGAGGTTACCACGTCCGACATTGGCTTCTCCGGAGATATTTATATTGAAGGTTATTGTAGTTGTGAGCCTAAGAAAGAGCATTATTTGCACCGAGGGGTTTATAGGGTTGTTGACGGGAAGTGTTATTTGCCTGTAACTAATTTATCTGGTCAAAACCTTACATTATCCAAGAAATGTCCTATTGCTAAAGGAACTTGTTTTGTCGAGACGAATACCACCTATACAAATAGAGTAACAAAAGATAATTCGAAATGTGAACCTTTGCTAATATCAGACATAAAAGTTGGTCCTCAAATTGACAAAGACACATTAAGTAGACTTCATTCGCTTTTACTCTGTTATCGCGATTGTTTTGCATTCAATCTTGGTGAAATTGGTTGTGCTAACTCAACTGAAATGAAAATAGATCTATTAGATGATAAACCCGTAGTTTACCGACCATACAGATTATCTTTTTCGGAAAGGGGTCAGGTAAGGGAGATAATAGATGATTTGTTGCAAAATAACATTATACAAGAGTCTAATTCAAATTATGCTAGTCCTATTCTATTGGTGAGGAAAAAGTCAGGCGAACAGCGCCTATGTGTCGATTATAGGGCTCTCAATAATAAGACTAGGAAAGATTGGTTCCCTTTGCCGATAATCGACGATCAGTTAACAAATCTTAGTGGCAATAGATTCTTCACATCCCTCGATGTGGCTTCAGGGTACTATCAGGTGCCAATGGCGGAAGAGAGTCGTCCGTTAACTGCATTCATAACGCCAGATGGGCATTATGAATTTAAAAGGATGCCTTTTGGCCTTGCAAATGCTCCAGCTGTATTTCAGCGATTAATGAATGCAATGCTAGGTGATAAACGTCATGAATCAGCTTTAGCTTACTTGGATGACATTCTTGTGCCGTCGGTTACCTTGGAGGAGGGATTTGAGAGGCTGGGGAATGTTTTGAAGTTGTTACGGCAGAATGGACTTACTTTAAAATTATCTAAATGCCGTTTCTTCGATAATTCCCTTGACTATTTAGGCTATGAGATTTCTGCTGAAGGCATACGCCCTAACGAAAATAAGATTTTGGCTGTTAAAGAGTTTCCTGTTCCCCGGAACGTACATGAAATCCGTCAGTTTTTAGGACTAGCAGGATATTTTAGGAAATTTATCAAAAGTTTCGGGGAAATAGCTAGGCCTCTAACAAACTTACTCAAAAAGGGCAATGTTTTTAAGTGGACGGATGCAGAAACCCATTCGTTTACTACCTTAAAAGATTAATTAATTGACCGACCAATTTTAGCACTATACAACCCTAATTTTGGAACTGAGTTGCATACGGATGCAAGTTCTTTAGGCGTGGGTGGGATATTGATGCAATGGCAGCCGGAGCCACGTGCTCTCAAACCAATAGCTTACTTTAGCCGGCAAACTACTCCCGAGGAGCGCCACTTGCATTCTTATGAACTCGAGACTCTTGCAATTGTATGTTCATTAAAGAAATTCAGAGTGTATTTATTGGGGATAGAGTTCAAAATTGTAACAGACTGTAACGCCCTTCGAACAACACTTACTAAACGCGACTTGATACCCCGAATAGCTAGGTGGTGGCTTTTAATAAGCGAATTTAATTTTAGCATAGAGTACCGTCCAGGCATCCGTATGGCTCATGTAGACGCACTTAGCCGTAACACAAAATTAACACCCAATGATATCGATGATTCCACAGTCACAGTCTATAGTATCGAAACTGATAACTGGCTCTTGACTTTACAAATGACAGATCCTGATATATCCCGAATATATAAAATCCTTAAACCTGAGTCAGATGAAGAAGCTAAAGAAATTAAAAATAAATATGTAGTTAAGAATAGTAGAGTGTATAGGAAAGTTGATGATAAGCTGTGTTTAGTAATCCCTCGCACTGCGCGATGGCAAGTATGTAAATCAAATCACGATGACGCTGGTCATTTAGGTGTATCAAAGACAACCGAGAGAATTCAGTCTGTTTTCTGGTTTCCTAAGTTACGTAGATTTGTTAAAAAGTATGTAAAGTCTTGCATTAAGTGCGCCTACAATAAGGACAATACGTCACGACATAAGAGTGGTCAGTTGTACCCGATAGAGAAGGTAAGCATTCCGTTCCACACCATTCATATTGACCACTTGGGTCCATTTGTCAAAAGCAAGAACGGCAATGTTTACATTCTCACCATAGTGGATGGCTTTACCAAATATTTGTTTGTAAGAGCCGTTAAGGATACAAAAACTAAAACAACGGTTAAGGTATTATTAAATATTTTCTATGACTTTGGTGTACCATCCCGAATTATATCGGACCGAGGTACTTCTTTCACTTCAGCAACTTTTAAATCTTTTTGTGATACTCATGGTATTAAACATGTTTTGAATGCTGTCGCATGTCCCAGAGCCAACGGCCAAGCCGAAAGATACAACCAAACGATCTTAAGTTCACTTTCAAAATATTCTGATGGCGAGGATGAACGGAACTGGGACATGTGTCTAGGCAAAATCCAGTGGGGAATAAATAATGCCACAAATTCCACCACTCAGAAAACAGCTACTGAAGCATTATTTGGAACCAGATTGAAAGACAGCCTAAGTAATATGTTAGATGTCATTAATGAGCCCAATCCCAATCTTACAGAAGTAAGACAGGAAGTTCGTACAAATATCGAATCTAGTCAGATTAAACAAAAACAAAACTACGATCAAGATAGAGTTCCTGCCCCGACTTATAAGGAAGGGGATTTAATCAAGATAACTAGAACTAATTTTAATAATAAAGGTAAAAGTACTAAGTTGATGTCAAAATTTATAGGGCCCTTCAAAATAGCAGAAGTTTTGGGCAATGATAGGTATAAAATAATCGAAATACCTGGTTTTAGTAAACGCAAGCATAAATTCGATAGTGTGGTAGCAGTAGATAGGATTCGACCATGGATCAATATAAATGTGTCCGAGCACAATGATAATGTAGCTAATAGCAGTAGTACGTCTGACAGCGAAAGTAATAAAAGTGACAATGAACTGCCACAAAGTCAATCTGAGTCCAAATAATAGCCGAATGTAATGAAATATTAATAGATATAAAATGCATAGAGATGTTTAGTTTACAGTTGATTCACATGAAACTTTATAATTATGTTAGTATACTTTAAGAATTCATAAAATTGTTGTACATGATTATATACCGTGCGTCAGGAGATCGCACGTAGTCGGACGGCCGAATGTAATGAATTTATGATTATTTAATATTATTCTACAAATTATCAGTTAAATCAAGTATATTTTACCAACATTCATATTATAAATCTACAATACCCTATTCGATATTAAAATTGTATTTGATTAATTAGTAAGTTAGTCGATTCAAAGGTCCATCACTTTGCTAGTCTATGAAGAACGAACAGATTGATAAATACATTTCGTTCGATCCGGAACGAAATGCACTTGGTCGATTATTTTTTAAAAAGTGGGACATTCGGATCGACTATCTCGACTGATGCAGACGTTTAGTATTCTTTGTGTATTAATTGCTGTGTGTTTCTGAGCATTTGTTGGAAATTTACTTTATAATAAAATTGTACAAGAATTTATGCAAAAAGTGGTTGATGATTGATTGAAGTAATATAATCGTTATTACGACGCAAGCAGTTTTATTATTCTACACCTGAATCTGAATTGTGAGAATTCGTATCACTCGTAATGAGGATCGTATACGTTTTAACTTTTTAACTTCGGCCATTTCGTCGCCAATATTAAATAAAAGATCAAACGTACATTTTGCTATTCGTATATTTTAATTATATGTGACAATCCTGATACATTCGTTGTCCAGGAAACCTGTATAGACAAACGTCAAACCAAAGACATAACATAAGAAAAAAGAAGACATGGCTTATGCCTTGATTAAAGGATATTAGGATAAGAATTTACTGATGACTTGGCTTTGGCCTTACTTTTATTATAAATAGAAGAATACGAAAATATGACTAGGCTGAATGGTCTATAGATCGATGCCTGCCGTTTAGGGCGAACGAAAAAAAAAAAAAAAGAGTAATCTTTTTTTATTTCAGCTATTTTATGTTAATGAATCGTATTAAGATCGATTTGCTGAGTGTAAACATTTAAACAAATAAAAAGGATGATAAATAGTATTTATTATAAATGATGAATATAAAGTGTAAGTATAGCATAAATATTATAGTACGTTAATCATTTTTTAATTAAGCGTAGGTACCGGTCCATTTACCAGGCATAATAATTGAAACTACTGTACCTAGTTGTTACATTAGTTTATAGGAACACCTCTGTCTTAGCTTTCGTGTAGGCGTGGCGTGATGTTTACGTTTTACGTTTTACAAAGACAGTTATGTAGATAGGTACCTACAATACTTAGCACTTTCTTCAGTTTCGCAACAAGTGTCCGCTAAGCCCTTTGTTATCGATTGTTATCACTGTTGGTTGTAAACTCCGGTAGATGGCACCTCGGTACTATCTTTTGAGGATTGTTTTTTATTTTTTAAGATAATCATCTTCTTGATTGCCTTGTCCCATTCTACTTGTCGGCGCAACACGTGTTCTTCTCCCATTCTCCCCTGGTAGACGTCACGGCATCATTTACAACTTTTTCTTTCATATCATTCCTCACACAATCCATTCATCTTTTCTTTCTTTGTTTTCATGTAGGTAATAAAATCTTGTATTGTATTGAGGTTTGTTTTAACAAAAGACAATAATCCGCGTACTTAAGGTGAAAGCGTCAGCGTAACCCGCGAAGTTCAAATTTTCTTACGTTTTTTGCAATTTGCAGGCCAGTGCTAGGTTGTATGTTGATTAAAAGTAGTTACAGAATTATATAATACAACCCTCTAAGTTCATAAAAGCCGGGGCCCTACTCTCTAACGTTTCGTCCGTATATTCGGATCTATCCGTCTCTCTCACTCGCACTCATGTGCAGACGTGCGCGAGAGAGACGGATATATCCGAATATACGGACGAAACGTTAGAGAGTAGGGCCTCCTTTATGAACTTGGAGGGTTGTATTGATGATTTTGATGATTATAATTCTGTAACTACTTTTAATCAACATACAACCTAGCACTGGCCTGCAAATTGCACGAAATGTAAGAAAATTTGAATTTCGCGGGCTACCCTGACGCTTTCACCTTAACATGGCTGGCTACAAGCTCTTGCTCACTAAAAGCAGAGTAGGTATAAAATATTATCTTTGACGTCACAAACGTTTCTATTTTTTTTTCAAGTCTGTTAAATTTTTAATAAATAAACAAAAATGCTTGAAAATTATTTATTTACAAAAAGTACACAGGCCTTATAAAAGTTTTTTGTAGGTTTTTTATTTTTATTTACTTATAATATGCTTAAACCGAATTAGGACGAACTTTACCGATGAATCTAACCGCGATTATCATAAAGTAAACCACGTTCAAGGGCTGTCAAGATTACATAGCTATGCTAGCATTTGCAGACAGTTGCAGGTTTTAATGCTCTGATTGTGTTCAGATATCAGATACATTGGTGGAATTCGACCTTAGCCTTGTTGCTCTTACAATTTCATAAGGATTGTGATGAAAATCAAGCTATTTATCGGCAATAGTTCTAATTCACCAGAGGATCAGACCCCAGATATGTCACAAGTAAACTATATCTCTTATTTTATGGTTCAAGACCAAAAAACCTGCGCTCGTGTCTGTGGGCAAGATTCACAAACTCAAAATTTGACTAAGCAAGCTTATTCCTATTGAACTTTATGCTTATGGGAATAATGTTTATATCCGTATAAGCGAATGTCCGGTTCGATACGCTTGTTTTACTCACTAAAGTCAAAGTTCAGTCTACGAATCTTGCCCCTAGTTTGTGCTAAAAGTTTACACCGTCGAAATTAAATTAAATAAGGTATATTTCTGATGGCGTGCGTTTATGTAGCTAAAATAAAATGCTCAATTTTGGCAATATCGGTCTAGTAAGTACGTCGCCAGCGACAGAAAAACTTAGAGATAAGGAGACACCATAATAAAATAAAGTAACTTCTTCCTACTTCGTGTATAATTTTAACGCTGTGGTACGATCGACGACCAATCAAACTATACAAAACCAATTCATGCAATCTCTCATTGTACGGGAATTCTATACAAAGCGAGGCCATGTTGTACTGGAAACGTATAGGTTGATGTGTGTCGCCGTGTGTACACTACCCACTTTAAGGTTGGATCTCACCAATGTAACTGATCGCGATAATCACCAGCACAACTAAACTACGTTCAAGAGCTAGTAGTGCCCTTACTCTAGTGGAAAACTTACATTGTCAGCTCTTGAACGCAGTTTAGATTAAGGCCTGAATTCCTGCTACGCTGATGTCGGTCGCGTACGTCAGTCGCGCGTACGAGTATACATTGTGTTCTATGTAGCGCCATACTGCGACACTGACGTCAGCGGCGCGTATGTTGCTACTGTATGTCTCGCTGACGTACGTGACCGACATTAGCGACTCAGCGTAGCAGGATTTCAGGTCTTAGATGTGCTAATCGCGTCCAGTTCAAAGCCCCAATCATCTGTCATTTACGTATTCCCTTACCATAAGTATTATCGAATAAATTACTAAGAATTCCGCCCCCTATTATATGCGACTTAACATAATTGGCGAAATGTGGGTGTACTATGATAGTATGATACACATCTGCCTAACCCTTAGGGAAATCAGTCGTTATATTTATTTCACTCTAAGCCCGCCATGCTCCTTCCAATGTATCGTCAGGAACCTTGAATATCTCAAAGTCCGAGAGGAGTCTGTCCACCAATCATTACATCACTTTTCTTCTAAAGTTTGATTTCAAGATCTATCTGACGATATATCGTAGCGTATAGCGGACTTTGAAGTTAATGTCAGTCCAAAATGACACGATTACAATATTCTTTGACTTTTCTAGAAAAAGTCAAAACATTCGTTTTGGAACAAAGTATTAGTTAGCTGGAATTTCTGCATACTGAAGTGCGATTCAATATTTTTTCGGTATAACCGTGCCTTTTTATATCGTACAGTGCATTATACTGATCGGATCTTGGGATGTTATCGCATGCCAGTGTGCTGAAACTTATCATTAGTCTTTAATTAATATAAACTACAGTCCCCGGGGTACTTCATTGTTGATCAGATTGACTCACTACTTCAAATTGCAGCGTTTAAACCAATCGATTCGAATTTACTACTAACAAAGAAGATTAACTAAGATGTTATTTGAATTTTGTTAGTAGATAATCAACTTGCTTATCAATAAAGTCCAAATTAACACTTAACATTTTAAAATCAGTTATTTTTACGAACACAATAATCTGTACACCAACTCCATCACAAATGAATAAGTCCGTATTGTAGGACTAAGGCGTTCGCCGTTATTTTACCTTGAGACTTTGAAGATAAACAATTCTTCTCTTCTTTAGTCTGGAGCTGAGGCCATGAAGATGCCCCCAATAACCTCTTCAGCGTCCTTCCCGGTGACCACCAAGATAACAGCCAGGCCTATTCCGGCACCCACAGCAACTCCCACACCGATGGCCAGGACTTTCTTCGCAAAAGACCACTTAGTACAGGCCCAGTACTGCTCGCGATATACACTGAAAAATACCAATGAAGTCGTGTTAGTAAAAGATAATCAGGATTTTCAAAATATGCTTCAAATCTGCCTGTGAAGCCCATTCGGGCTCAGTGCGTGTTGGTTCGAAATAAATAAGAAAGGGGTAATAAAATGAAGTTGAAGCTGTACTACACAGGTTTAGTCTTCAAGGTGATGCCCAAATTAGGCGAAGTTTAACAAGTACGTGGGTTTTTTTTTCGTAGTGGCATCTCGCAGGTCAGCCTATAAGGCTGGCTTCTGCTTAACCAGACTAGTGTAAGGTCATGGTCTAGGTCAGCCATGCGACAGCGCGCTAAGGGCACCCCCTGTGGGGAACGAACCTAAGCTTAGAGCGTCGCTGGGGAGGGCAATAAAGGGACAGGCTGGATCTGAGTGACATCATTGTTAGATTATATTATTTAGGAGCTTATTTAAAAGTACTGACTTAGCATCGCGGGCTGGCCGTAGAAGTATACCAGGGGGTCTTCCACCACATTTTAGAGCAGTATTTGTGGGTGGAAAGAGATATACTACCTGCGTAAATCTATCTTTCCCCCCTGTACTGTTTTGAAAGCTATTATCTTATCTGACATTTGTTGTTATAATATTTTAGTCGGTGATCTGCAAATATTGCAGTATTTTAGCGTGACAGGAAATTTTTAGGCTGCTAATAGAAAGATTAAGGACGAACTTCTTCGGTAAATGGGCCGTTCTATCTTGGGCCACAGAGTGACCCCGTGTGCCAGAATATAAATGTTCCATATATAAGTAGTGGCGGAGTTGCTCTACTTGTTCCTAAATAGGTACTCATCATATTCCTAGGCTTTTCCCAAAAATGTTGTGTTTCGCTTCCAATCTAATCAGGTGCGCTGAATACAAGTATTTTACATGGAAGGACTGCCTATCTGACCTTCACATTCCTGTACTGTGTAATGCGATACCTCTTGGTAAGACTGGTGGCCATTAATGATCCTAAATATCTATTGGACAGGGGAAATACATCAATTAATATACAACGCAAATTAAGTAGCAATCTTATCAAGTATAGGACTTAGGCACTGCAGCGTTAGATAGCAAATAAAACGGCCACCGACAGTACATTGTCTTTAAATCAATAGATTACAAACATTGCAGTCAGTTTGCAAATCCAACCTGACTGATACCTTATCTTTGTGCGCGGTATATTCACCCTGTTGAGACAAGGGGGACAGCTGTAGTTGCGCTGAAAGTCTACTTGTTCCTTTAACAAGGTATAGCTGAAGAAGGACCTTCATCATTGGAAATCAGTACCAGTGGATAGCATGTATCATTGAGAATCATCAGTACCAGTGAGAGCAGCGGTGGCCCAGTGGTGGCGGCGACTTACGAACAGTAAGTCGTGGGTTCGAACTCAGACAGGCGCATTACTTTGTGTAATTTATTCATTACCACTTCTCTCAAAAACGGTGAAGGAAAACATCGTTAGGAAACCGGCATGTCCTAGAACCAAAAAAGGTGAAGACATGTGATATCTATCAATCCGCCTGGGCCCGCGTGGCGTGGTGGATCATAGCCCATTCCCCCTCACAGAGAGGCCTGTGTTCCAGCAGTGGGAACATTAATAGGCTGATGATGATGATGACGGATGGCATATTATGAAACTCCAGTCTTACTAAACAGCATTCATCATCTGCCTAGCCTCTTGTAGACTGGTTGTCAGACTTTCGCGCCACTGACTACCTGTAAGGAGGCGTCCATTACCTACGTAAGGCGTTTAAGGGGTGGAAAGGGCGAGCCGAATGTCACCTAATCTCACGAGGGAGAACGGGGGATCTCGTAAAATATCAAGTATTTTTTCCCCGCAAGAATAACCCTAACATCAGACCAAGTAAGTAAGAGTCTGTATTCATGAACGGAAGAATTTCACATGCAAATCAATCATTTTCAGATCGATCTGTGCGATTGTTACTTAGGATCCAAAACGACGGGTTGCATTTATATTGACGTCAGCTGCAAAATTGCAGTTTTTGAGAAGTTGTCATAACTGTATCAAAAGTTTAAAGAGCTGGCATTCTGATTCGAATGAGGACCTTAGCTTTTTAATCGATCCTTATATTTCAGATAGTGATATTCTTCAATATCATAAATAACATCTCGCGCCGCCTGTTCATCCCAGTGGGGTCAGACAGAGGTTTTTCTATAGAAGTACATCCACATATTGCAATATGTTTAGGTCCATAAATCCCTTGTAATAGGGGACAAGCCTATTGCCAGTCGACTGGTCGGAAAAAATCACATCAAATCTCGGGGCTGTTACTGAGAAATTCCTGATGAACAAACCCAAAACCACTGTCTGATCAGCGAATCGAACCGAAACTTAGCAGTAGATTTCTTATTGATCAACTGACAACACCATGCCTGTTACCTTGAGGGATTAGGCTGAGGTGTATCTATAACATTAAGTAAGTACTCCCACATGGTTAGAACTCAGTTATGCAAGTAAGTAGTATGTCTAGAACTCTAGATTATAGGACTAATTCATTTGTGATGATGATGATGAACTCTAGGCACGGTGACTAAAGCTGCAAATTTGTTGTTTTGCGGAGTCGCTTTATCTCGCTAATCGATAAGATAAATGTTACCTCGTATGAGTCATTCTTACTGGTATCATATTAAATACTGGTATCACTAAATATTGATCGGATACTTTTTAAACTTATGTGCGGAATGTGATATATACTAACGATAAATCCCCATGGGATCAGGCAGAAAATACATACAGAATATTTCCAAAAAAACATTTTTGTATACTATTTCTATATTTTATTCTGAAAAAGTCTCAAAAATCAAAAGTAGGTCGGTCCCGTCTCGAGTCCAAGCCAAAAGACACGCACCTCTGTTTTTTCGAATTCTTTTTTTTTATAATTATCACTTAAGTGAATAAAAACATCGTGTGAAAACCGAAAACCAAACCAGCATGCCTGAGAGATATTCTCGATGGCATGTATGTAAAGTCAAGGACCATGGGTGGCGTAAAAACTGACACCAGGTTTGGAACTAAACAAACGAGGAGCCAAAATATATTTTAGACATCTTGCAAAATATGTGAAACCATTTTAAAACTGTGCCAGGTTAATCATAAAGAAATTAGGACATACAACAGAACTGTGGGCCTGTAAGGCTCAGGAATGGTGCCCTGAGGTACACGAGGTCGCGGCAGACCACGAAGGAGATGGCGGGGCGAACTGGATGTCTTTGAGAATTGGAAAGAAATACCACAGAATCGTGACCGTTGGAAGGAATGGAGGGAGGCCTTTGGCCAGCAGTGGGACAATACAGGCTAGCTATAATAATAATTAATAATAAAGTTATCATCAGTCAGTTTTAGCAACAATTCACCTAATGCGCTTAATAGTTGTCGATTAATAAAATAATGAACATTTTGTTGATTTGTTGCTGAATTCATTAGGGAACCCAAACGACCAGTCGTAATTATTATTACTGTTACGTCATAATAGATACGGGTATTTATCTAATAACTATCACATAATACCTATTATTGGTCATCGATATCAGGGACGGTAAACGAAGCTTCAGGCATTTTAGGGCATTATTATTCATACTGGGTCATTAAAAAATAGATTCCTTATGCCCCGTGGTATAAATACTCCATTATGTTCTGCGACTCTTGATAGTTTATGGGGTATTTTCGGAAAACCCTGGGCATGTGGAATCATTTCTTTTTATGACAGAAATAAAAACCAAAGTATTTATTCGACTCGTACAGGACAAAACAATAAAATAAAAAAATAAACAAAAAAGTAAGATTTAGGTACATTATTACAGCCAGTATAATTCTGTGTAAGAAACTTTCAGTGCGTGGACAAAATTGAAACCAGCGCTGCCATCTTGGATTTTCAAATCGTGTTTACCAACAGCTCTGTCAACGTCACTCGAGTGCTAAAAGATCCTTGCATCACTGTACAGTGGTATGCCCTTGAGGTCTGCCAGTGTCACAATGTTGTCACTTTTTGATTAAGGAATATGCCACTAGTGTTTGACTCAAGCCCACGAATCCGAAGTAGGAACAAAAGAACAACTCACGAAATGCGTATGATCTATTCACGTGTGTCTACCCCCTTGGGAACTACAGGTGTGATGTAAAGTTGTTTACAGAATTTTTCTAAATGAACGTGGAATTCCCCACACAAGCTGACGTGGACACAGCTAAGCCGATCACATATTTCAAGATGATAAGAGTGCTAAACTACACAACGTCGTCCCGTCGTCTGACAAAGAATGATCGCACCAAATAATCGAGCAGCAAGACTCATTAACAACAGCATTGGCAACAATTTTGCAGCAACTTTCCCATGAGCAACATTAATCAAAGACTTGTTGCAGGATGGGATGCCACTACGGCTGATGGAACAAACAAAATCAGCTGACTAATTTGACTTTATGTACGAAAATTATCTTATGACTGTGTGGTATTGTTGGCAAAATACCATCACATTTTGAAAACTTGTTCAATTTAATCTTCTTCAAATCACTCCTAAACAAATATGATTGGATGATGATAATGTATTGAGCCAATCACAGCAAGTTACAAGGGATTTGATTGCAGATAGCCAATAACAATCGATAATTTACAAGAGAATAAACCATGTATGTACAAACCTTGTGGGTGGCTCGTGTATCCTGTCATTCCTGGCCTCGACAAGATTATTTGCACTTCCAACATACGCTTTGTTATCGTATACATAGTCACTGGATCTGCTTGAAACTTTTGTTTTGTCTCTCTTGCCTTCACTGAATGAGGCAGCGTCGCTATGTGTGTTGCGCCGTTGCTTATGTCTAGCGCCGGCCACTCTCACGTCACTTGGGTCGGCATCACGCCTCGGCTTATGTGTAGCGACGTCACCAAGTTCGACGTCCCTCCGTTTCTTAGGTCTAGTCGCGATAGTTTTGTCGTCACTAGGGTCAGCTTCCCTGCGATGCTTGTGTCTAACACCTTCCACTTTTACGTCACTAAGTTCGGCGTCCCTGCGCTTGTGTCGCACCACGTCACTACTCTCCGCTTCCCGCCTGTGCCTCTTCTGTCTTGGCACTTCTACTTTCACGTCACTTAGTTCTTCGTCGCTTGGGAGTTTTTTCTTCGACATATCGAGTACGAGTGCTAACGTGCGCTTGCAACGAATCACTGAGCGTATATATCTTTTTATCGTTCGTGATAGTGTTATCACTTAGGTAGACAGGTGTGTTCCGATATTTTTATTGGATAATTTTGAGACTGTTTTGCGATTTATAAAAGGTTTTGTATTCTACCTGTTATCAGTGTCGTTCGTATAGATCCGCCTGAACAGGAAAATCAATATTTAAATTGGTTAGAGTTTCCACTGTTGAAACCGACGCGACGCCTTTATTATTTTCGTCGCCCTCTATTACATAATTTACCATCACGCCTGAAAACCTAAAAGGGTTAAGCAGAGGTGTACCTAAGACCTATGTCCCAGCTATGGGATCGTTTTAGGCTGATTATGCTAAGCTATGCAGATGCTGCGCGCGGCGAGAGTTGAAGTGAAAAAAGGGTCGCATAAAAACGAGTACGCGGGAATATAATATAAAAATACGTATTAAAGTCATGACTCACTCACTGATTGACTCATCAACGCCCAGTCTTAACCTAATAAAGCTGAAATACGTACAGAGGACCAAAACCGGGATTTCAAAAAAAAACCCACGACTTAGGGAATATTGGTCGGACGAAGTCACGGAGACAATATCATTACAAACCAACACATTAAAACCAATGGTCAATGATGATGAATGGTCCACATTAACCGTGGATTTAAAGAATTGGAAAGCATAGGAAGAAGACTTTGCCTAGAACTGGGATGATGCAGGTCAGCAGTAACAGTGACATTAGAAACTTAATTGCAGTAAATATCTGATTTTAATATTTTATTACTAAAGGGTCTGATGTACTGCCCAAACGTACAAGTTTGGGTGGTGAAGATAAACAAAAAATCTTTTTAAAATAACCTAAAGAGAAGCATTTTATCAGCGCGTTATCTTGCCGCAAATCGGCAGAGCAAACATTCAGAATCAGGTCACTACTGTAGGCACTCCTAGTGATTAGAGGCACCTACTTATTAAAGAGTGCCTCGAACTCGATGGGCTAGTGGTTGCAACTCTAGTGCCGACCATGAGATCCTGCGAACGAAAAATTTGTGAAATTGTTTCTGTTGTATTTTTTTTTTTCGGAATTTCTGGTTAGCCACGGAGCCTGGACTTGTGCCCGGTTGATGGCAATAGGGCCGCCCGCTATTACATGGGACTCAAACATGCTTGGCGAAATTTAGGTGAATGGTATAGTTATACCATTCACCTAAATTTGACACCAGTTGGTGTCCGGAACCCCACGTCCAAAGAGCGTATAACAACATATACAATCACCCACATCCACGTATGCAAACGTGAATGTGGGTGATTGTAACTCTGCCTAACTCTTCGGGTATTATAGGCGTCAAGCTAATATGTTAATAATTTCATTGAGTTCATGGTAGTCCTCGCTTAGATAGATGAACTATGTTCGTATTTCTTCCACCATTAGTGTGTTGCTGCGTCAAGGTATGTGGGTTCCGAGGTAGTCATAACTATATAGGAGCATCAATTTCACTCATCAATATGACTGAATATTGGTATGGTTCAGTACAAACAACAAAATGGTTACAATGAAGTGAAGAATAATATGCCTCTCCAAGTATTTGTTTAGTCTTTTTTCAACAGGATGAAAAACACGATCAGTAAGCGGAAATAATGACAGCTCATTTAGTACAAAAAAAAACCATAACTTGTTAAAGTAAAAAAAAAACTGCAACTCTAATGTGCAGAATATAACCGAAGTATAAATTCTAAACTAGTTGCTGTCAGTTTGTGTGTAAAGGTGAAACAGGTCCACAGAAGCATTGTATTATTATACCTGGAGGCCATAAGGGCTAATTAGAAAAATGTCTGGTTAATTGCGCAGTGACGCAACCGGTAGCAGTCGCAGTCGCCTTGTACGGCGCCACTAATGAGGCGCAGGCGCAAGCATCCCGCCGCGCACTTTTTGTTCACGTAACGTTTGTTGCCATGGATGTCGTCAAAAATGCTGCTAATGGCTTACCGTATTTTTCCTTGAAGGGTTTCAAAGCCGTATAGGAGTCGCGGCTTCTGTTTATGGCAAGACCTTATTTGAAAGGCTAAAGGACATTGACCGATGATTCTAACATCCCCAACAATAGCAATTCCGTCTATTTATCCCTCAGGGAAGTAAAAAGCTCGAAGCTTGTTGTCCTATGTTATCCTTCTGTACTTAAGTATTAACACTGTAACACAATAACTAACTTTTTAAACGAGCATTCGGATATGTTGCCCGTTCTTCGCCATAGGAAACAACCAACATGAACCGTGCACCTATCTTTTGACGTTCCATTAGTGCCCTTAAAATATTTTTATTTTCGATATTGTCATCTGAAACCTAATCTTGGACTGTCATAATGAACTTCGAAGTTTAAATCTAAAGCAATAAACGTCTTGCAGAGAGCGAAACACAAACCACCGGATAAAATGATTGGATCTTAAAATTTTTGACAACCAGTCTTGGTAGGGGTACCGTGTTATCAAGTAACGGGGCAGTCACTCCATGTCAAATACTGGTATTCAGCTGCATTCGGTTAAATTGGAAGCCGCCCCCATTACAGATAGGAAAAAATCTGCAAATTCTTTAGAAGAGAATGAATTACAATAAAGATTATGCAAGCAGCTTAGGCATAGTGAACAGTAATTCAACTGGTAACAAACTGTTGGAATCAGCTCACACAAACATACAGTGTCCACAACTCACGAATTCTAGTTATGCTTCAGGTAACTGGTTATTCGGGAGTAAGTCGAAACTGTCACAACGAACAAGTGTGTCGACGTTTAATGTGTAAAGTTTAATTTACAACCCTTTTTTTTTTCTATTTTTTTTTTTTTTTTCGGATGGGAAATCATCAAATGACTTCTCCCGCTCTGGGCGGAGCAGGAGGGAGTGTCAGACTTTTACTGACTAAAACCCATCCATGTTCCTTCATCGCCCTTTGTGTTCCGGGGTCACGGTATCTCTTTCGAACAGTCCCGCAACCCCGGCAGGCATCGGTCCTTGCGGACCCCTTCCTATTGCTGACTCTCTTTGAGGCGCGCGTGGAACACGAACGCGCCGTCGACACGGCCTGTCGTCATGAGACGGACGGACGGCGAGCTAGCCCATAGCCCACCGTCCACAGGCCCGCGCCTACGGTGGCCGGGGGCCACCTGGTGGTCCCCGACGCCCGGGGCATCTCCCGCGGCGGCCGGGACGCTGTGAGGTTCTCTCCCTCTCACGCTCCGCCACCTCCTTCTCTAGCATTACTGCTTCGCAGAAGGAGGTGACGGCGTCCCATTCCGTCTCGCTCCGGACCATGGCATGCACCAGGGCCGTACGCGAGAGGTCGCCGCCGCCAATCGCCGCTTCGAGGACACGGCGGTGCTCCGCCCACGCGGGGCACACCTCCACAGTGTGATCCACCGTGTCCTCCGGTCGATCCTCGCAGTGTAATTTACAACCCTTGCACCGCGTTCGATCTCACAAAAGAGGCCAAGTTGGTTTGCTGATATAACATAACATACGCCTGTTCCCCCGAAAAGCTCGGCGAAGGTGTACTATGATATACCTTCCCAAATTTCACCAGTTATATTTAACTCTCATGTAATATTGGCAAGAGTATCTCTTATTGTTTACTGACTATCTTTACACTGTGACTTTTGACGTTAGTTATTGAAAGTAAGAGTACCTTTGTTGTACAAACATTTGAGTTATCTAACAGATTAGATTATGAGAATACCGTATCTTTGACAATA
Organism: Xestia sexstrigata; assembly: GCA_941918905.2. Lineage (NCBI taxonomy): Eukaryota > Metazoa > Arthropoda > Insecta > Lepidoptera > Noctuidae > Xestia > Xestia sexstrigata. The sequence goes on from OW799204.2 coordinate 1,649,382, forward strand.
TCACGAAGGATTGTACACACAAATGATTAAATGATAGCTATTTATACAATTTATTTACTATTTGCCTAGAAAAGTGTGTATAATTGTGATTGGCAAATAATAAATATTGGGATAATAATTTGAAATGTTAACAAATTTTCTAAAAGGGCAGAAACAGTGTTAAAGTTCTGTCAAAGAGGTACCTACGGGCTAATTTCGGACGCGACTCCGGACACCGGACTCTGGCAGATCATCTACACCCGCCAAGCCTTTTCCCAGTTCTATGTCAGCATCAAGACTAACCGGATGCAGCTTTATATCATTACTAGTATTTGCGTGTGCGTCGTGTTCTTGAGAAGTAGTCCTTATCGACGACCCGAATGGCGCAGCGGTAGTGAGGCTGCCTTACGTTCTTAGGGTCCCGGGTTCAAATCCCGGTCGGAGCAAATGTTTGTGTGATGAGCATGGGCATTTGTTTCCGAGTCATGGATGTTTATATGTATAATAAGTATGTATTTACAAACAAAAAGTATCTATGTAGTATATCAACTATCTGGTGTCCACGACACAAGCCTCGTTGCTTAGTGTGGCACTAGATGGCGCTGTGTGTAATGTCCAGCGATATTTATTTATCCATATAAAATTTTGAGAATCCATAAGAATCCTTAAACGAAATTTTATAAAATCTTTTAAATATTTTGAAAACCCTTAAGAACCCCTAAAAAACTCTAAAAAGTAAAAAAAAAAAAAAAAACAATACCATTTCCCCCCTTCGCTCCACTCGGTCTCGCAGGTTCGCTCCGCTCAGGACCTTCCTATCACCGGACAGGTTTCGACGCCTACTATAATATGTATTTGTTCAAACACCCAATGGCTATCTCTAACCGTTATGAAGTTACAGCCCTTTCAATTTTAGGGGAGGTTGGGGAGGGGAGGGTATACAAATGATTTTGACCAACTCTAGGCCCCTCCTTACGAATCTGCAAAAAAAAATGTTCTAAGTCTCTTAACTTCCGAGATCCGCCTAAAGGGGGGAGGAAGGGGACAAGTGGGTCAACTTTTAAAAATGTTTTTTACTTTTCCGAGCCTCCTCTATACGAATCTGAAAAAAAAAATGTTCGAAGTCTCTTTGTTTCCGAGATACGATAGGGGGGGGTGAAAAGGGGAGGTTTGGCACTTTTCCCATACTCGCGGGAGTTACTTGTTTACGAATCTGTCAAAATATACCCACCTCCCCATCCACCATCTGGGAGAACAATTATGTCAGCGAGAGAGTGGTAATCGAGCTTTATATAGTATAAATCGAGCTTTATATAGTATAATTTTACATGGAGCGAATGCCTCTCTGACCTCCACAACACAGTTAGTACAGGGTAAAACGATACTTCTTGGTAAGACTGGGTGTCAGACTTTCCGGCAACTGACTACCTGTAACGACTGTCAAAGATCTAGGTACCAATGGCAGCCGGGACCAACGGCCTAACGTGCTTTCCGAGGCACGGAGGAAGCTCGGTATTTTATGGGTGGTAATTTATCCATGGCCCAACCAAGGCATGCGATCAACCTTAAGATCGATCCGAGCGGCTGCACGAACTACTCTCACCACTTATCGGAACCGAACCAGCGCAGCGCCGATAAGCGCCGAACGTCGCCGACCTGTTCGGCACAAAGTATAGAGACTGCCTGTTTCTACGTGAATACGTCCTAACTTAAATATCTGTCCTCAGCTGGCCCTTTTGAAATAATCTTTATAAGAGCCAAAAAAAATGTGTAAATTGTTACCGAAACCTCAAATAAGTTAAGATACTTGGGAGGAAAACAAATGAAGAAAATGTCCTGGAGAAAGTATTGAGTATGATGTGGATGGTTATAAGAGTCGAGAAAGACCTAAGACACATTGGATACACTGTGTGAAGGAAAGGAGGTGACTGCTGAGATAACGAGTAATAAAGAAGCTCGATCTCCCGGTCGACTACAGCAGTGAGCCACATCGCGGTGCTGTACCTCGTCCGACACACCGGAGCAAACGCAGACAGTTCCGACTCGCCGTGAACAATGCGGCAATGAGTTTCCACTAGCACGGCAATAACGCCTCATAATAATCTATTATATATCAGACACGACATAATTCGACAACGCTATTTTAATATTGATATTTTTTTTGGAATTATCAAATACTATTTTACTGACATGACATAATTTTGTTGATCGCTATTTTACTATGTACAAATTATTATTTTAAATTAATCTAATTATATTTAATTTTATCAATTGGTTTGTAATTTTAATTATGATAAGTATTTATATGTAATTGGTAATTACTAAATGTGTACTGCATGCTATTAGTATACCAAGATGTAAAATCTCAATATTTGTAAGGCCGAATTGCTTGCAAATAAATGTATCATACATTCACAGTACTACAGCGCCAGATGGCGCTGTAGTACTTTTGGAATCTGACGATTAGAAATTCTACGTAATCATAAGAATGAGAATGCACCTCTAAAGTAACATACGATTAGGTACATATTCAATGGTGTATTAATAGAAACAAATTTAATGTTTACAGAATGTTCTCTGTCTCGCATAGAGACACAGAATTGTGCTGAGAGAGATTGGTGCTGAGCGATGGCCATTTTACATGAACGTGCGGCATATTTCCCCAAACTTGTCCTTTTTATTTTGTTGGCTTTATTTATATGCTGCTCATCGCACTGGGCAGCGTAGTAGATTACAGTACAGACCAATCCCTCACCCAGAGGAGAGGCATATGCATATGCACAAACTAAATGGTATATCCTTTCTTTCTTTCTAGAAAATGGAGCTGCTTCACGTTATAATCAAGTCAGGCCCATCCCCCCGACCCTTGGCCTGGTCACTGGAGGTCTCATCCTCCGAGGATGGCGAGGATTGGAGGATGGTGAGGGCCTTCGGAGACCGGGACCACTGCCGCAAGCTGTGGGACCTCAGGCCTGAGAGACGGCGGCGCAAGGCCAGGGCAGCGAAGAGAATGAGCAGGGCTGATAAGCTTGCCTGTTCTACCCAGTTTGCTAGCCCCAGACCGCTGGAGAATGGAGAAGTATGATCATCATTTACTCGTGGTCATTCTTTCAGGGCCTGTCCTATAGGAACGAACTGGGATAAACAAAAATGGTTTCTGTTACTTTTGGGCCCTTAAACTATCCCAATAATTAGTGATTCAGTTAGATGCGATTATACAGGGTGTAAACAACCTCATCACGAAGCCGTCAACCAAGCATTCTGTACATCAAACTAAGTAACTTTACGCAAAAATGATTGCTGGGAAACGACATTTTTTTTTGGGTGAAAAATCATTTTTTATGGTAGAACTAGTAGAATGTAACGCACTCAAAACATTGTGCTGGTGGATGGATTGAATAGCACGGGGGTCGTGGAGGTGTTTAAAGTAAAAATCTGACATTCAAAACTTGTTTTAAAAAAAGAATTGTTAAAAAGTTGGAACTTTGACCCCCAATATCTCTGCAACTAGAAGGTTCCCAGGTATGGTGTAGAACATAAAAATTATAGCAATGACGGAGAGAATAAGAGCTTGCTTTTCGGCTTCGTTAAGTGGTTTTTTACACCCTTTATTAAGCATATATCTGAAAATAATAAGCAGAGTTTCTTATGGGTGCAGAGGACCTAGATTAAGTGATATTCTATTAACAATAACGATGATGGGCAAGTCAAAAATTATGTATGTATGAAATATGTTTGCTTGTATGACAGATGCACGTGGGTATCGGTGAGGGCGTGGTGGCGCGGCGTGTGCGCGTGTCGTTCCGCGCGGCGCAGGCGGCGCCCGCGCGGCAGCAGTACTACACCGTGCGCGCGCTCACCGTGGCCGCGCGCTGCTTGTGCCACGGACACGCCGCCAAGTGCCATGTCAACGCTCAGGTTTGACAGAATTATCTTTTTTCTATCCATAGTAATAGGTAATATTATAGACTGCCGAGTTGGTTGAATGGTAACAAACATGAGATCCTGTATTCGATTCTCAGGTCGGGCAAAGTGTTATTGGGTTTTCCATTAGGCATTTCTCATTAGTCTCGAGTTCGAACACAAGGCACGCACCTCTGATTTTTCGGATTCATGTGCGTATTGTATAATTATCACTTCGATGAAGGAAACCAGCATGCCTGAGAGATATTTCTCGACGGCATGTTAAGCCAAGTCAGAGGGCCATGGCCGGCTTATAAACTCTGACACCAGGATAGGCACTAACCACACGATAAAGAAAGAAAGATTAGTAACGGAATCTTTTTTATTGTGCCCAGTTGGTGGTTGGAGGCTCGCTTTGTATTACACGAGATGACGGGACTACTTGTACACTTACGTATTCTGTGACGGCACTTGAACGTAACTTGCGAAATGTGGGTGAACCTCCTACACCTCACCCACCTAGATAGTTGTATTCCGCACCCTTCGTGAATTACCTACACTACAGCCTGTAATCATAATAGGCGTGATGATTTTGTTTTCACTTCTCATGCTCTTAAAGTACGCCAATATAGCCCTACTATGCGGGCCTAAAGTGGCCCTTTTCGGCCCTAGGGCGTAAAGTAAATCTCGTACTCGTGACTTGTTGAGCCACGAGTACCTCGACGTACTCTCCCCCGGCTGCCGCGACCTGCTGCTGCGTGATGCGCACATTTAGCTTCTAGTAAAAAAATCTGACGTGATTTATATTTTATTAATTAATAATTATTCTAGCCGTGTGGTATCCGGCAGAGTAGAATAGAACCAACCCATTATACTCACGAGTGTCGTATAAGGCGACTAATGTCTGAGGCAGAACACCTTGCGCCTCCGTAGACCAGAGAATGGGCAGCAGCGTTTTCTGTTAGTCTTTCATCACTGCGATCTCCAATCCGCCTGCCAAGCGTGGAGATTACGGCAAATTCCTCCCATCATGGGAGAGGCTTATGTTCAGCAGTGGACGTTATGGGCTGTTGTTGTTGTTGTTGTTAATTAATATTTATTAAATGTTTTCATACTAAATTGACTATTTTTCTCGCACTCAAAGTGAAAAGTACAGTGTGTGTGAAAACACACGGCGCTAAAATCCCATTATAATTCGATTCCTATTTACTACCTCGCTAAAGCTCGATAGTAAAACTACCTCGTATATAATGGGTCATTTTAGCCCTTTGTATTACAATACAATCTACTATTATACCACGTAAAATGTGTTGCATGTCCTATTCCAGGAAATAGTCTATAAATTCGTTCACCTGTGAACAGAAACTTATTTTTTTAATTTATTTATTTGGGTGTTGCTGTGCTTCATTGCTCTATTTATGTGTCACGTCACGACTAGGGCAAATAAATGTATTATCTTTCCTTTACCTGAGGTGTTTAAAATCTCTGTTTTGTATATTCCAGGGTGCAAAATGCGAGTGTGTCCACGCCACCTGCGGGGCTCACTGCCAGCGGTGCTGTGCTGGTGGGTCCTGGGCCGCCAACCAGCCCTGTGATGAGCAGGACGACAGGAGCGAGTGTTCCTGTGGCGAGCGCGGAGCCTGCTCCTACGATGATACCGGCGCCATACTATGCGTTAATTGCACGGTTCGTAATACAGGGTTAAATTTAATTAGCTATTTAATCGTCGCAGTCAAGAAATCCGTCTTGTCACTATCCAACATTCAAAACAACATACAAAAACCCCGCCATCCTCTTCGTGTATTTTTTTACGATTATTCTGAAATAAGGGGTTCCTATTTCAGAATTTTAGACTTCATCGACTACGCTTTATTATAAAAATGGGATGTTTTACTTTGACCTTGGTTAATTTGACATCCCAAATTGCATTTTTTTATTTTTCTTATTCTTTATTGCACACAAAAAATAACAAATATACATATAAATTGCAATTATATAGCTCATGACAAAGGCTTATTAGGCTTAAGGCCTATTTTTCAGTGACCTTGCATTCCAGGTTAATTAATTATTGGCGCCAGTAAATATAATTGGTGCGTTTAGGACTGGTGTCCGTCAATATAATTGGCCTTGAAGTTAATGATCCCAGAAAGTGCTTATTCATGGTGTTCCCCCACCCTCTGAGACCCATATTATCCCTCCGGCTTCTGAATACTTTATTAAAAGTCCTTTTCTGTAACGGGCGTCACTGTCAAACTATCTCTTTCTTTCTACATGGTAACATGAAGCAATTTGTTTTTGTTGGGAAACAACTTTTATTTTAGTATGTAGGTACTAGATAAGGCATATCTACCTACATATCGCGTTCACGTGTGACGTGCTAAAGTGATTATCTTCTGAAGAGGTATCTACTGATCACAAGAAATAAAATATTGACAAAATAATCATAAAATATAATACACGATTAGGTACGGGTTTTCTAGATATGTTCTGTAATCAATCTCATCATTTTAATAAAATCACATTTCAAAGTTCCAAGTGACTGTACTAAGCATTTAATTCCGTGTTCCACTTCGAAAGATTTTGTCCTAGACAATACTTGATTGTATTGATGCCAACTACGTGGCCGTTATTTTGAAAATGAAATAAATTGCGCAAGTTGGGCAAGCCACGCTTTAAACAAAAACCTTCTCACCCCTTTTGCGAGATCATCAAAGTTTTTGCTGTGAGATTGCATTCCCTAGAGGTCTAGGACCTAGACTGTGTCCCAGCAGTGAAACATTATTGGCTGATTATACTTGTCATGCCTCGTCATGCAGTCGCACAATCAAAATACCTGACAAATTATAAGCGTTTGAGAGTGATCCACAATCTTCACTTACTTTTATTTTATTGTTCCAGGAGAACCGAGCAGGTCCCTTGTGTGACCGATGCCTGTTCGGCTACTACAACGCGCTGCCCGACGGTCCCTGTGTGCCTTGTGACTGTGACGCTCAGGGCTCTGATGGTAGGTCACGTTTTGTTTCGATAACCGGGTCGGGAAAAGAGTAACTTGTTTCAGGGTACTCTATTGCGAGGAGTTTGGATTGGGGCCCGCTTAGCGGTGCTGTGGTAGACCAATGGACGCGAGTAAATTTAGACTGGTCGATTTGGCGACGCTTGGGCAGGCATATATCAATCAGTGGTATTTCTTCTGTTATGATAATGAGTGACAATAGGCACCCTTATTCCTAAACATAACTTTATTTACCTACATTTGCAGGGTCTTGCAAATGGGACAAGAAGCACCGACAGATCACCTGCAACTGCTTCCTTGGGTTCGCTGGCCACTTGTGTGACTCCTGCGAGGACACGTCTGCCGTGTTCCCGAACTGCCAGACGCCCGTCATGCCGGCTTGCAAGTGCGACCCGCGAGGCGTGGTGGATCCTGAGCGGATTTGCGGTGAAGTCTGCGAGTGTAAAGTAAGTCAGCGGGAATGGGTGTGAAAATACCAGGATCCGTTTTTACACCTTTTATAGTTTTTAGGCTACCAAAGAAGGGGTTATCTATATCTTTACTTATATACTAATATTATAAAGAGGAAATATTTGTATGTAACGAATAAACTTAAATACTACTGGACTGATTTGAAAAATTATTTCAGCAATGGATAGCTACATTATCAGCGAGTAACATAGGCTATATTTTATCCCCGTACTCGGAACGGGAACTACGCGGGTGAAACCGCGTGACGTCCGCTAGTCATATCTATAACCACAAACATAAAAAAGCATTATAGGAAAAATGATTATTTATTGATTACGAATACCTATTTCTCCACTATTCCCAGAGTAACGTGGTGGGCGAGAGATGCGACGCGTGCGCACCGGGTCACTTCGGGCTGAGCGCGGCGCTGGCGGGCGGCTGCAGACCTTGCTACTGCTCGCACATCACCGACTCCTGCAGCCTCGCCGCCCCTGACGAACTGGAACCGCCCAGAGATGTAAGTATAGACACTTATTAGTCAGCCTATAATGTTCTCACATAGGGGTGGATCTGTGATCAATTTTTCCACACGTATGCAAACTACGCGCTTTGGATGTGGAGTTGCAAACACCAGCCCGATATTTCAAAAGAAAGCAATATTTCCACTGCTGGTACACAAGTCACCATATCCATCAAGGTGGTTTGGCCAGCATGGATAGATATGGTGACCTGTGTATCCATCACGCGAGTCCAGTGGTGGATTTCACATGTCTTCGAATTTTCGCTTCTAGGAAATTTCGGTTTCCTCACGATGTTTTCCTGTACCATTTTGAGAGCAGTGGTGAAGGAATCAAATTGAACAAAGTAAAAGATTTGGGTCCGAACTCCCTCGTATGTTGGGGCCGATACCATTGTGCCACCACACTTTCGTTGAGTTATAGGAAGTATAGGAACCATGAATTATTCTGCCATGAGAAGTATCCTATATCATTTCTGAAATAGTTTAGCTTGTTATCAGTCTTTCTTTTATTTACCGTGTGGTTAGTAACTAACCTGGTGTCGAGAGTTACTTTTTATGCCGCCCATACTCCATACCTTCTACCATGCCTCTTATTTAACTTTACATGCCGTCGAGACATATCTCTGAGGCATGCTGGTTTGGTTTCCTCCCGATGTTTTCCTTCACCGAAGCACAGACTGAAGCAAGTGATAATTTAATTACACAATACATACGCACATGTATCCGAAAAATCAGAGGTGCGTGTCTAGGGTTCGAACTCGAGATCATGCCTTGGCACTCTTACGGTCACACCACTAGGCTATACCTACTTATCAGTAAAATATTTTCGTGTAATCGGATCATTATTATCAGTGATAACATTGTACTGACACACAAACAAACATCAAAATAATTTTACGAATTCTAAATGTAACGATGACTAGGAAACATTTTTGTTTTTGCTGTAGACCTGAATAACTTTCTCTTTGTAGGTGATACTGCCGTTAGGCGAAGCTTGGCTGATCTCGGACTCTCAAGGAAACAAAACGGTAGAGCCCTCTATCGACGAACAAGGAAAACCGTTCGTCATTAGTTATGAGGTGAGTCTATTTTGAAAGACCTTTAATTGTAATGTCGCACATGCATCTCATGTACTTATACTGGTTGCAAGCGAGGGTTAATGCTGAACATCAAGTCCTAGGTTCGAGTTCCAGGTCGGGCAAATTGTTTACTAGGGTTGTCTTCAGCTACAGCCCTGAGTCTGGTATTGTGCCCGGTTGTCGGCGATAGGCTCACCCCCGATTACAAGGGACTCAAACGTAACTAGCGATATGTGGATTTACCATGAGAAGTTATAAGTCAAGCCACAATTTTTTTTATTGGCCACGTGATCAAACTTCTCATTTTGTAACTAAGCAACGGGAAAATGAAATAGCCTCTAATAAACTAATTCGTCTTTTTTACAACGCCAACTAAATATTCTATAGAAAGCGTCAAATATAGATCAACAATTATATTCACTTGTCCTTCTTATTTATACATTGCCACCTAATTTACTAATTCAGCCACGGAATTTATATCTCATCACCATTTTACGATTTATTGCCTCAACACAAGGTCTTCAAAACTATATAATTCAAGCTTCCATATACAATATCATTTATTATTTTACTTAGCATGTAAAATAATAATATTATATCATATTCTTTTATCGTGAAAATAGCAGCTAAAATTGTCCTAAAAGTCTTACTAGCTGGCATGAGGAGCGTAGGCCGAAGGCCGGTGGAGCGACGACGACATAACCCCCGCCGCGTAATTCTCAACATGTAGGTTAAAAAAAATGAAAAATCAAATTCGTATTTTTAATGTTTTGTTTTATCCCCCTCAATAGTTTCTACGTACTATTACTGACCATAATTTACTATTTAATAATAATTTTAGCTAAATTTTGACGATCAATTAATGTGGGTCAAGTTACATTTTAAACGTACTCAGTTAAAAAATTAGAAGCTATTATAATATCTTTTTTTAATGTCATATATTAATATTTTAGAAGTTTACTGCTTGAATGCATGTTACAAATTTAGATACTAAGAAATAACCACCATGCTGTTATATTTAGAGTGGCTTACATAGAAGATAACTAGTGGCTAAGAGTGTATCATTCAGACGCTCTTTAATTGTGGCTGACTTAGTAATCTAAAAGGCAATGTAGATTTTTAGAGGCCAATGTTGCTACTAAGAAGAAGTCTTTATAATTAGCACCCATTTACTATTATGTACGCCTCGGGCTTTAACTGTTAAGATTACACGCGTGGGGTTGTTTTTTGTGGACTTTCTTCCAATAATAATAGGGTATATTTTTTATTACCAAAGTAAAGCAGATATACTCGTATGTGTTCTATCTAGGTAGAAGGATGGGAGTACTTCTACTGGATGACGAGCTCGTTCAACGGCGACCAGCTGTCCGCGTACGGGGGCGAAGTCCGGGCCTCCGTGTACTGGGGCATCGTGCGGGGAGACACCGGAGGAAACCCCACCTTTGGCCCTGACGTTGTACTTCTGGGAACAGGTCAGTACGTCATTCTTTATATTGAATTTTCCTTCGAGGGTATTTTTTATCTACATAGTCAAGGACACACACGCGAACAAGGACAAGAGAGAGCATTCTGAAAGTTGGCAACGTCGCAAAAAGCTGTCAATAATGTCGGTGTTATGATGAATTTCTTTAATATTGTTAAATCTCTGTATTGCATTAAAAGTTTGATAGTACGGTCGAACAAGCTATTTGGTTTTTTTGGTTTACAGTTTAACCCACAAATTGCATTGTAAAATGTAAACCAAATAGCTTGTTCGACCGTACATGGTGAATTTTTCAAGCGGTCGTGGATGATGCAATCCGAAACTATGAGGAATAGCGAAAAATACTCAACGATGAGATCAAAACAGGGAAATATTACAGGTTTATTCACATTAATCGTCATTACAGACGGCACAATGCTCGCGTATTCAAACACCAGCCATGAGACTCCTGGACAGCTGCAGATCACTGTACCTCTGCTGGAAGGGGCCTGGAAAGTCTTGGGAGATGACCAGCTCGCCACCAGGCCCCAGCTGATGGACGTCCTACGAGACCTCAAGGGCATTATGTTGAAGGCGCACTACCATTACGATCAGGATGAGGTACGTGTTTTAACACCTTCTGTATCATAGAAATAAACATTAAATTGAATGGCACGAGACAAAACAAAACATATAAGCGCACCCCCTATTTATGTAAACACCTGTTTCACAAATAAACTGGTTGATTGATTGATTGAGAGGCTAACGCGCACGTAAACATGGTTAATAAGGTTGTATGGAGCAGGGGTAAAAAAAGTGGTTGAAGTAGTTAGAAATGTTGTACCAAGTGCGAACCCCTAATTTATGTTAATATACATTCGAGACGGAGACTTAGCTCGAATTGTGTCGATTCTTCGAGTTGGCTTTTTCTTGAACAACTACTGTCGAATCGAATGTATCGACCTGCCCAAGTGTGTAGCACCTCTTCCTTAACGCTTTAATTAACATAAGCGGGTGTCTGTGCCAGGTCCGGCTAGAGGGCGCCGGCGTACGGGGCGGGTCGGTCCCGCGCGAGCGCTGCGTGTGTCCGCGCGGCCACACCGGCGCGCACTGCCAGCGCTGCGCCTGGCACCACGCGCGCCCCGCGCCGCGCCTGCAGTGCCTGCCCTGCGCCTGCAACGACCATGCCGCCTGCGACACGGGTCAGTACATCCACCTGCGTGTGAGAGTCTCTAGAGTAGCATCCCGAGCGTAGTAAGGGATTCTAGATTAGAATCCTGAGCAGAGCGACGATTTCCAACTGCCCTATTTCAAGTGGCAGTGGTAAAAACTAAATTACAAAAGAGAAGAATAAAGAAACAGACTCAGTGACACGAGCCGACTCAAACATGGGTAATTGTAGAATTCGACACGACATGCTCTGACAGTGAGGCTGGATATAATGGCAGTCGTGCTCGTGTACCCTCTTGCCCCCACTTTTGTCTAATCGTTTTTGAGCCCCGTCGAGCTTCACTATCTCGGCGCATTTCAGGTGGTCACCACTGTTGATTCTAGCGCACAGGAGTTGTAGTGGTTGACAAAAGTGTGCCTGGCGCCCCCCCCTTTATTCACACAATTAATTTTGGTTTCTATTTTACGAGCGTGCTCATGCTCACTATCCATTTGCGTCGTGTGTTTTACTCGAAGGGAAAAATTTCCGTCGGTAAAATATTGTTCCACTAATATAATTCCAGCCTATAAGATGTATAGGTAAGGGTTCAACATGATATTCTGAATGTGTGTAATTGTGTGTAGTGGTAACTGTTTAGCGTCGGTGTAACTTCCAGCACGTATATTAAACACGTGATTGACGTCAGCACATTATTTTCAGCCTTAACTGATAACGGTATTAGATAACGAATCGATTGCGTTATTATAGTTCATGGCACATTGTTTCACCCAACAAACTCGTGCTTGACCAATTGTACTTATACTACTCACATAGTTATTTTACTACGAACTGCAGCAACCTTACGAACATGAGAATAATGATCAATTTGGTTTGGACACTTATGTATGCAAAACTAGAGGTCGAAACAAACAGTTTGTTGTGAATAAGTCATAGTCACTAAGGGATAGACACTGGTGTCGATTCTGTTGTGCACAAACTAAAATGAATTAAGGCTATTGCTATCTTTTACTAAAAGGCAGTGCGAGAAAAGGAGGGCTATAGCTATGAATTATGTTAGAGATGTCAAACTAGTTTATGCCTTGCGTTTCATCGTGTTTTTAGTCGACATGTTTTTACGTGCACCCTTCATTTGTATGGAAATATTAGTTCCAATTAAATTTGACAGCTCTAAATTACGTCGGTCTCTTTTTCGTTTTATTAGAGAGTAAAAGATATCAATAGCCTAAATTAAGTTTAGTTTGTGCACAACAGAATCGACACCAATGTCTTCTCTACTCTCTCTATTTTATTTTCGTTTAGAATTTAGGGCTCGATTGGTTTAGCTCTAAATCCTGGGTTGGTTGATATTCGGTTGATTGGTTATGGTTTGGTTATTGGTTTATGACTGGTTAAATTATACGAAATTATATGGTTTAAAGTGTATATTGAGATTGGTTATAAAATAGTAAATCTACGCTAAATTAGCACTAAGATGGTTTGATATGGTTTGATTGAGATACGCGATTGCTGTCCGAACACGCACTAACTTGGTAATACTTGCGATACATGCATTTATGGAAATGCACGGAGGCAAAAGTGCTGAGCTGTTCGGTTGCAAGTATTGTACCGTAAATTTCGAGTAAATTAAGTTGATTTTTAATAAAGAAATAATTTAGTTGTTGAAGTTGTAATTGAACCATAATGGTGCCGATTCCCTTGTTCACAAACTAAACTAAATTTTAAGTTGAATGCATCTTTTTCTTTCTATTTCATTATGAAAAGGACAGAAGATAAAATTAGTTTAATTCTGTCAAATTAGTCAGCACCTGACGTAATTTGATGTAATTTTAGTAGTCAACTTTTTAATCGCGTCTAAAAGTTGTATGGCGCTGATTAATTTGACAGAACGTAACTAAAATTTATCTTCTGTCCTTTTCTTAATGAAATAGAAAGAAAAAGATGCACTGAACTTAAATTTGGTTTAGTTTGTAAACAAGGGAATCGGCACCAATGTCATAAAATATTTGTTAACATTTTTGGAAAGTAAATTGCGAATGCATTTTACGTTATTTATCTTGTTTGTATAAAGGTCAGTTTCCACCAAGCGGAAAAATCCTCGCTCACAGTTTTGATGTCTAATATCAAATATTCAAGGCCCAAAATTCAGTAACGCAAATTCACTTATGCAGTCATCCATAAGATCACCAAGAACTCAGCGGCAAAGTAATGAACGAAGACTATAGTATGTGGGGCAACGCTGCATATCTGCAATTGAGATCTGGGCCCTCCATTAACCCTCATCTGTAGAGGTGGGTTTTGTTTAGGCCGACTTGTGTTCGAAGTCTATTTTGAGATTAATCTTGTGTCTTTTGTTTAGTGGATGGACCGTGTGGGCCCTGTCAGCACAATACAACAGGACCACACTGCGAGCGATGCCTCCCCGGACACTACGGGAACCCTGTTCAGGTAGCTCACGTTTACATATAACACAGATGAAGGTTTTATTTGAATGTGAACACTTTATTATTATTACAACCTATAGGCTTATAAAAGAGTGCCTGCACTTATCATACAATACATGTGTATTCGGCTAGGGCAGGTCCGAAAAAGCTTTATGTCCTTTGTCCATGCATAAAAAACGAATAAGACCTCATTCGCCTTCTTTCGTTTCGGACCCCGCATCGGACAATTCCGTTTTATTTCGCGTTAGTGTGGTCACTCCTTTCATAAGTAATTTAATTTTAACTTAATGGTTTAGGTACTTAGTTTCATGTGTTTTGGGGCTTGCATCTAAGTAATATCGGCCACATGATTCGATGGAATTTTAACTCACGCTTCCAAATGACGACACTTCTCTTTTATTTAAACTCAAACGTCAGCAGTTAGTTACGGATGATGTTAATAGCGCCCTGGCAAAAGTCGTTAATTGGTTTAATGTTAATAATTTACTCCTAAATGAGAAAAAAACGAAATGTATTAAGTTTACGATACCCCATGTAAGACAAGTGGAAACTACTGTACTAATTAAGGATGAAGAGTTGAAACCGGAAGATAGCACAGTGTTCCTAGGCATAACTTTGGATGCCAAGCTTCAGTGGGGCCCGCATATAGACAAATTGTCGAAAAAACTTAGCTCTGAAGCATTCGCCGTTAGAAGAATTCGTGAGTTAACTGATTTAGAGACAGCCAGTTTAGTTTACTTTAGTTATTTTCATAGCGTGATGTCGTTCGGTATTCTCTTGTGGGGCAATGCCGCCGATATTCAGACATTATTTGTTTTGCAAAAAAGGGCAATTCGTTCAATTTATAAATTAAGTCCCAGATACTCCCTCAGAGAAAAAAATAAAGAGATTAATATTCTTACTGTGCCTTCTCAGTTTATTTATGAAAACCTTTTGTACGCACACAAAAATATTAAATGTTTAAAAAATACAGTGAACTTAAATATGAGGAACAAACACAAATTTGTTGTTCCTGTAACGAGGCTCAAAAAAAAAGTATGTATACGTTTTTACAATAAACTTCCGAGCCAAATTCAAGCACTAAGCCTAAATAAATTCAAATTGTTTATAAAACGGAAGCTGTGCCTGAAAGCCTACTATCATATTAATCACTATCTCGAAGATAAAAAGGCTTGGGATTAAGCTGCTCCAATGAAATTTGCTCTGTGAATGTCGAAATTTCGGACTTCGCTTGTTTATTATTTATTCCTTTCTTATATACACTCTGACATTGAATGATTTTAGATGAATACTTAGTTCAGTATTTTATTATTTTTTACTTTTTATTTTATGTTATATTTATATACCTACTGATTTGACAGGAATATTTACTTTGTTAAGTATTTTACTTCTTCATTATTAATGTGACATTTAATGATTTTTATTGACATTGATTTTGTAAATTATTATTAGTTTTTTTGATTATTGTGAATGTGGGGACCATGTGGGTCACATTTTTATTCTTAGTTTGCTTTTTTTCCCCACAACTGTCTGGCAGTTTGAGTTTGGTATAAGCGACCTACCCAAATGTCCTTTCTTTGGTATTGTTCGTCGTTTCGTTGAGCTCCTTGAGTTATAAGTCAAGCTACACGATAACCGACAAATGCTTGCACTGACTGGACAGGTCTACTTAAATCTGTGTGGTTCTTTCTTCAAAAGACCATCTCAGACACTAATCTCCATAGTCCTCATGTGAATTGAGCAAGATTGTCTGGACTTCAAAAGAGACTATGACCTCTGAGTTTGTTTCGGCTGTTTCTTCTCAGAGTAGTCAGGTACGAAACACCGGCCCCAAATAGTTTAAAAAAAAAATTACGTGTAAAAGTGTTTGTAAAAACCTTCTTGCAAAATAAACATCATTTATCAATGAATATAGTAAGTTTGTACTTGTAGGGTGCGTGCAAACCATGCGCATGTCCGTTGTTTGAGGCGAGCAACAACTTCAGTCCCAACTGCGCGCTCGCCGGCGCTGAGGGCGACGAGTACGTGTGCACTCAGTGCCCTGACGGGTACTCCGGAGACCACTGCGAGAAGTAAGTTGACACATACACTACTTTTGACCAGTAGGGTTTATAGGAAAGAGGCGAGGGAGCAGAGATAACCACTCAACTCATATATAGTAATTTCTTCATCTCCTTTCCGCGTAGTTTTCTTGAACACAATTGTACAGGGCGTATCAAAAAAGGGCATATAAAAAAGTATCTCTTCTTCCTGAAGAGATACTTTTTTCTAAACGCCTGTGAAGTGGAGATGTGAGTGTGTGCCGGCGGGTGGAGCAGCACATAGCGGACTCGGTAGATGTAAGCGGCGTGCGCGCTCTTCTCCCTGCTATCCCCTGAAGTCTAAACTATTTGTTGTCTACACACTCGGATATAGCATTGCTCGGCTCTGCATTGGTGGAAACACCCCCCTACGATGCTTGTCTCCGGACATCTTCGCTCTTCTCTGGTTTGGTGAAAACCAGGCTCACTATCTTTGTAAAAAGTACTATTGTGAGAACACGCTGCTAGAATCGAAAGTTTAGTGTCCGTCATTGAATCTAAGATTTTTATGAAGAAGAATAAGAAGATACATCTTTGTGTCTACTGGTTTTATGAATGAAATATCTGTGCAGCTGTGACTTCGGCTACTGGGGCTCGCCCACGACCCCCGGAGGGCGCTGCGTGGCGTGCCAGTGCGGGGGCTCCCCGTGCCACCCCGCCACCGGTCGCTGCCTCACCTGCCCCCCCCACACCGAGGGCGCACGCTGCGACCTCTGCAAGGTAAGCTCAGCGCAATGCCTCACGTGTCGGGGTGTGATCTGGCACCTACCACCCCGCCACCGGCCGCTGCCTCACCTGCCCCCCCTCACACCGAGGGCGCGCGCTGCGGCCTCTGCAAGGTAAGCTCAGCGCAGTGCTTCACGTGCCAGGGTGTGACCTGGCACCTACCACCCTGTTACCGGCCGCTGCCTAACCTACCCGCCGCTCACCGAGGGCGCGCGCTGCGATCTCTGCAAGGTAAGCTCAGCGCAGTGCTTCACGTGCCAGGGTGTGACCTGGCACCTACCACCCTGTTACCGGCCGCTGCCTAACCTACCCGCCGCTCACCGAGGGCGCGCGCTGCGATCTCTGCAAGGTAAGCTCAGCGCAGTGCTTCACGTGCCAGGGTGTGACCTGGCACCTACCACCCTGCTACCGGCCGCTGCCTAACCTACCCGCCGCTCACCGAGGGCGCGCGCTGCGATCTCTGCAAGGTAAGCTCAGCGCAGTGCTTCACGTGCCAGGGTGTGACCTGGCACCTACCACCCTGCTACCGGCCGCTGCCTAACCTACCCGCCGCTCACCGAGGGCGCGCGCTGCGATCTCTGCAAGGTAAGCTCAGCACAGTGCCTCACGTGCCAGGGTCTGACCTGACATCTACGGCACCGCCACCTGCTGTTGCCTCCCCTGCCCACCGCGCACCGAAAAAATCAGTAAACCAATTAAGAAGTTACCGAGTCCAATGTGACAAAACACGTTTGTTGACACATCGACACCAAATCGACAAATGATTCGAACTTGACTAGCCGAGGAACCTTGTGGTTAATGTTAATGTTATCAGACCATATCTGACACATTTCATCTGTATACTGATAATTACTAACGATATAACTTTTCTAGTCATCACCACACTTATCGTTACAATTTGTGCACAGGAGGGTTACTGGTTCGGCGCGGGCGCTGCTGGCGACGCGGGCGGGTGCTCGTCGTGCGCGTGCGGCGCGGGCGCACTGTCCACCGCGTGCGACGCGCGCTCCGGGCAGTGCGCATGTCGCGCGGGCTGGAGCGGCCGCGCGTGTGATATGTGCAGCGATGGACACGGCGGTGAGCACACAAAGTGGTCATTACGAACCGTTGTAGATATTTGACGGCTTTTAAGTTTGCTATGAGCTTTAGTGTTTGCTTTTTGCGTTTCCAAAAACAGTGTCGAACGTTACACGTTACAAAATCAACTTTTTTCTTAACCCTGTTGGTCTTGCGGTCGCAAGTGCTGCTGAAAATGAGGTTCTGGGTTCGATTCCCAGGTCGGCCAAAGTGTTATTGATTTTTTCATCAGGAAATTCTCACTAGTAGCCACGCAGTCTGGATATGTGCCAAGTTGATAGCAAAAGGATCGCCACCTGTTTAACGGGACTTAAACTCACCTAACTGGTGAAATATGGGTGGGCTATAGGTCACCTCGGGGAAAACAGGTGTTACGTTATGTGACCGTGCCCCCCAGGTGTGTCCGCCGGTTGTCCTGCGTGTCGCTGCGGCACGGCGGCACTCAGCACCACGTGTGACGCAGTGACAGGCGAGTGCGCGTGCGCGGCCGGCGCGGCGCCGCCATCTTGCGACTCTTGTCTGGAAGAATACTACGGACTCAGCGCTACGGGCTGCCTGGGTAAGTTGCTTTGTTTGTAGTACACGTTTCTGTTAATAGGTGGCGTTGTTTTAAATTTGATGATTTGACCTCATTGTGTTTTCTTTTCAGGAGGTTTTTCTTTCAGACTCATCATTTGTGATTTTTGTGTTACGATTAAATTAAATACTAAGTATTTGTTGTTGAGTAATAAAAAGTATTGTAATTATTCGTTACCTATTTGATTTTTCTATTTGTTCTTCAAGTAATTCGGAGGTGTAAAAATACCTTTACTTTTTTGTGAATTTGTTAATCGTGTTTATACTTTACGGCGCTTTTTCCAAAGATGAAGGTACTTTTTTGACTAATACTAGAAACAGAGAGAAGAAATGAACTATCCACCACTATACCACAGATAAACAATACCACAGTCAAACCATTACAACGGTTTTGTGGGGCTTAGTTTATAAGTCTACTTACCATCTTTTATTAATAAAAAAACAAATAAAAAAGAAAAACAGAGAAGTCTCAGTTCAACATCCTCAACGACGTAGATTTCTCTCGTTGTTATCAACACTTCAACAGTTATGGTGGAGAGGCCGAAAAAAATACAACCCAGTTCGCCCGAATTTATAGGAGTCAAAATTGTTGTTTATTGGGTCTACTATCGCCTAATTCAAGGAATGCACCCAATTACCAATAACCAGGTATATCGAAGTACTTATTTAGATGTTTTTAAGGAACCCAAATAGTTTGGTAATCTACATTTACATATACCACAGAGCTATCAGGACATGCACTTAGCATGTAACCTAGGGCTAGACGCAGACTTTATATAAACTTGTGGGCTAGGAACTACGCGCACTACAATTTGCGTAATTTGAAAACTGCTCCGTACATGCCCTTAGAACATCACAACAACAGAGGTTCTAAACGTTTTTTCTTTATGGCAGTTACTTTTTTGTATCTACTTATTTCAATTGGAAAATTAACTGAAAGCCGGGATGACTTTTACGTTAATTTGTTTCTTTTGCGACGCTTTACTGGACAAGGGTAAAAAAACAACGAACTTTCATAGTTCCACTCAAGAAAGAAATAAGTTACATTTTACTAAAATTATGTGATCAACTTACAAACTAAAACGTAGGTAATTCAATCTCAGCTGGTTTCTATTTTGTTTAGTTCTTATTTTTTTGTTAAAGTCTTTTTCATTTATTTATTTACAACAAAAGTTTGAGAAACTTGCTAAGACCCACCGCATTGATCGGGCACCTCCAGCTATTTGTAGATAGCTCGGAAACGCACAGCATACACTGCACGTTTACTACGGCCATATTAATTTTATACAGGACTAACCGGCGATGTATGGACCACAACATGATATAGTATTGCGCCATTATCACTGTGAGTAGGGCTGCTAGATGACCCGATTCTACAAAAAAAAAAACTGTTTGCTGGAAATTGACTACCAACTTAAACTGTCCGTATTTTCAAATGACAGCCGTCATTCTTTGGACAGTTAAATGACAGGGCGCTTACTCAACAAATTGGCGTACGTCAATTTGTAGGATATGAACCCTCCACCCTCTAGATTCAAATTCATGTTTGCAGCCTTGTGTGGTGTAGTATTCCCCCGAACAGTCTTCCTCGAACGAATATCTCTAACTACATGGTTTCTAATGAACTAAATTGCCGGTTTCCAAGGTGGTTTAGAATACTACACTTTTACACGTCTGAAATAAGGTTATAATTATGTTTTAAACAAGATGAGGCCTGATATTGATATTGGTTGAAATGTTTAGTATTTGAAGGTTTAAAATCCATTAATTTCTGTATCAAATCAATAGCTATGTTGTGGGCTTTCACCAACTGAACACAATCAACACCTCTAAATGGCTTGTAAGAAGTGTCAATGTAATCATTGTTGTGGAATATTGACGCTAACAACCTCTCGGCTGTCAAGTTATCAAAATAAGCAAAGTTGCCATTATTTAACTATTGTGTCTACTTCGCTAACAGATGAAGGTGTATATTGAACATGGTGGATATTTGCTGGGGCAACCCCAACGCAGTATTGTTTTAATTTTATTACAGAGTGGGAAAAAGATGGAGGTATACCGGTCGTCTAGCTCTGTAATAAGCCTACAACAATTATACTGCTTTAAGACTATATCATAGAAGGCCACCTAATCACGTCTAGTTACAGCGGCGATATTGACCCTCTGAGTTTTTCCGAGAGTCTAAACCGGGCGTTTTTGACGTGGCAACCCTGCAAGGAAATGTTGTAGGCCCGTAAATAGTGTCGTCACGACGCACAGAGCCATTTGTTTTGATTACTCTGAATTGTCGGGTTCTGTATGTTTTGTGGTGCATATTTAAATGCTTCTTATTTAGTTTTACGACCTTGCAGTGAATGTAAGTTATTGTTTTTATTTAATTTTTTCAATCAAGCCTGTATTCTGGACTCCTGGGACACAGACTTCCTCTCAATGACAAGGTGTGGCTAATATTATCCACTACGTGGGTCTTAGTGCAGGCTGGTGGATGTCACACAAGTCTTCGTTGTTTTGGACGTTCCAGTTTTCTCATGGACATTTTCCTTTACTGTTTTAAAAGCAGTGGTCATCATCTGCCTATTGGCCTTTCCCAACTATGTCGGGGTCGGCTTCAAGACTAAGCGGGTGCAGCTGACTACCAGTGGCTTTTACATGGAGTGACTGCCTATCTGACTTCCACAACCCAGCTAGTACTGGATTAAACGATACCCCTTGGTAAGACTGGTTGTCGGGCCACTGGTACCTGTTATGACTGTAAAGATCTAAGTACAAATGACAACCAGGACGTTAGTCCCAGCTGTCATTTGCATAACGTGCTTGCCGAGGTATGGACGAAACTCGGTATGTATTGGTCACCCATCCACAGACCAACCTTGGTAAGCGCGGCTTAACCACCCCGGCGGTCGACCCGAGCGGCTGTTAATATTTAGCCACGAGCCAGTGGTGACGAATTATATTAAATACAAAGTAAATTGTCTGCCTGGGGTCGAACCCTCGAATCGTAAGTCGGGGTCAATACCACAGGGCTGGGTCACCATGGACCACCACTACCTAAATTACCTAAGAAAAGCAAATATTTACTTACCCCGATCAAAAACAATAAAAAAAACACTACTAATTCCGTTTAACCCGTTAAAACGTTCACTACCTATAAATCAGCGTTGACATAAAAGCACCAAAACTAGGCGTAGTTTACACCGCGTGAATCATCGGCTTGCAATCGATGCTATAGTGTAAACTCTAACCAACGGTGTCGGTGCGCCAATAAACAGACCACCAAGTGTAACGCTCGGCAAACATCGTACGATATAAATAAGATCCCAAAACGAATCGTTACTAGGGCAACTAAAATCTAAAGTAAGCAAAACCCGTGGAAGCGCACCTTTGTATCTATCGGTTTGTGGCGCTTCTGTGAAACCAGGAGCCCCTCACTGATTTATTTCAAAATCACGAGTACCTACCCTGCACCTAATATTTACACGACCCAATTTCGTAACAGATTACAGGAGCGTCCATTGATCTTTAAGCCTCGCATGCACGTGCGCAGCTTACCTTTAATGATGTGTCAAATAAATATTGGTTACAACTTATTCACGTGCAAGTGTAACTACCTTGGTAATTTCAGCATATGATGTAACCGCGCGGTAACTTGGGATCCCGGAATTTCGGGTTCTTAAGGGATATACAAAGTTCGAGTACATTCTATTAGCGATATCGATTTTGGAAAAGCCAAAAATGTAATGGATTGCCATGATCTACTGACAAATTTATTTTAATCCTGGTAAAAGGCATTGAAGAAATCAAGGGTAACCCGCGAAATTGTCCCACTGCACACTGCTCAGCAAATTCTCCTTCCCATACAGAGGATGCACGTGCATTGATTACCACGCTTGCTTAAAACTGATTAGCGATTTTAGTAAGTCCAGGTTAAAGTTGATGACAGTAGTTAATGTCTAAGATAATGTTAGAAAGTAGACGAGTTAACCCCGAAAAAAGAGCACGGTCCCTAAAAAGGTTTTCTTTTAAAACAAAGTCATAATCATCTGCCGAGCCTTTTCCCAACTGTGTTGGGGTTTGGGAATACCCCAACATAGTTGGGACCACTGCGTCTCCTGAAAGCTAGAATGTTCAAAATGTGTCTGTAATACCGTTGTTTTTTAACCTGATGCATTTACTAAATCACAAATATAGTCGCCAAAGTATGCGAAAGCCGCGTCGCCCTGTCTGTCGGTCCATCGGAGTTGTCGCCCGCGCAATTAATAGCCCGCGTCGTCTTGTTGCGCACGCACATCGGGAATAGCTCGGATGCTTCGGATGATAGCGATTGTTGCGGTTTAAGAATACTTTATGACAAACGCAGCCGAATACCTACCGATAGCATTGGTGTACTATCGCACTGCTGAGTCATGTAGGTACATAAAACATATTGTCTAAAGGCCGTTTTCTATAACTTACGTATAACTGTCAGTTAATATGCCTACGTCCGTAGCTATCGGTGTTTATATAAACAAAGTTACGAGTAGCTTGAAATATCCTATCCGCGTCACCTACCTGTCACTTTAAATGTAATAAATAAAATAAATTAGATTTAGTTTGAGGTCTTTTGACTTAATTAAAAAAAACATTGGCTCCTCTTTACCATACGGAAGAACGAAGATATTGTGTTTAAAGTTGTACAGCGATTCAAGTTTCACTCAGTTGTTTTTTCCTGGTCCTGTGTCTGATCTCTCACCGGTCGAGACATATTAAGGACATTCCATCGAACTATGTCGAGAGTGTGGGTAAGTAGAGTGCACCTGTACCTGTGTTTGAACAAACACATATGCACTATAATATCTCTGTCTGGTCTGGCTAAATTAATCAGTGCCAGACAGCAAAAGAAAAGGGCTAAAAAGATACACCAGTCGTTATAACTTATGAGTCATACATATTATGCTGAGGATAGTAGCGAGAAAGGCAGTCGTCGAGTCGTCGGGCGTCAATCCGTCTGCCGAACACCGCGTGCGTATCTCAAATAGTCACCTTTCTCAGAAGACAGCGTTCTATGAACGGGAAGATTAATGAGTTGCACTTGTTTCCGAACAAAACTTTAACTTACTGTACTGACTAACATACAGTGCTAGATGGATCGCTTGGCGGTCAAATGACTGACAGCTAGGGGCGATGCAAGTAAACATTTGGCAGAAACCAAAAAAATATTTCTGAATTGATACATTTACAAGAAAAAAAAACTTCAGAAAAGTTGATGCAAAAAAAGCTAATGGTGGTCCATTTGAGCCAAGTGGCTTATGATCCTTATTCAGGAAATTACAAAAAAAAACATTGTGAAAGTGTGTCCAGTGAATCTATGACAAGGTGATTTTAAATGTCTATATTTTATATTTCGGGGTGACATTGAGACGCACAAGGAGGGAAGAGTGGAAGGATGCGAGGAAGAACCTTTTCCAAAAGTCGGATAATATAGGTTAAAAATAAAACTTCATCCAGACCAAATCAAATTAGTCTGCCATCGGGCCTCTTACGAGTAATCATGATTTGAACTATAGATTCGTTCGTTGTGTGAACTACTTTCTCAACACGTATATAGATGCGAAATAAATATCTGTGCATCAAGCAGTCGTCTGTCCAGCGCTCCGTCGCGTTGTCCGAATGCATGTCGACGTGCGAAATAGATTTTGCACTTCTTCACGGATGCATGGCTACGTGTTGAGTGAGTTTTGTTTCACGGAATGGCGTTACAGGCCTGCCTATACTAATAGTCTTTGAACAGAGCACTTGAAAACCTCGCTGAAGTTATTACGATATTCCTTAGTAAGACTGGTTGTCAGACTTTCGGGCGACTACCTAACTATAACGACTTTCAAAAATCTACAAATGACAGACGGCTTATCGTGCTTTCAGAGGTAAGGAAAAACTGAGTAATGACGAGTTGACACCCATCCACGGGACAACCTAGGCAAGCGCAGATTAAACTGAGGATCGATCCGAGCGGCCGTTATTATCAACCGACTTCCAAAAAGAGGAGGTTCTCAATTCGACTGTATTTTTTTTTTTGTTTGTTACCTCAGAACTTTCGACTTTTTTTATTTGAAAGCTGGTGCTTCCCGTGTGGTCCCATTTAAATTTGGTAATTTCTCATCATCTGATGCTGATCTTTGGAGATATACAATGGAACTCTTCAAAAATAGACGGCAAATCTGCCGTGATTGCTGCAATCGCTTGGATGTTTAGTGTTTATACAACATCATGACGTTACATCTCGCCTGTATGCTCTGAGGAAGTACGCAGATGTGTACAATACACCCAGATTTCGACAGTTCGGTATGTTGAGTTGGTGCGTTCGTGTTCCGCGCGCGCCTCAAAGAGATGTCAGCAAAAGAAAGGAATCCGCAAGGTCCGATGTCTGCCAGGACTGCGGCACTGTTCGAAAGAGATACCGTGGCCCTGGAACACAAAGAGCTAAGAAGGAACATGGATGGGTTTTAGTCAGTAAAAGTCTGACACTCCCTTCCGCTCCGCCCAGAGCGGGAGGGGGGGAGGTTATTTGATGATTTCCCATCCGAAAAAAAAAGGTTAGCACAATAAGCAGCAAAGTAGTTCTCTCAATAAAAGCCATTCATTTCGAGCTATCGCGCTCACAATGGCGCGGATTGGGAGCGACGGCGCGTGCGCATGTAATCTAATCTAGGGGGCCTCTCGAATCCTGCGCACTTTGTCTAGTTGATGTACTGCTCATTGTGCAGCGTGGCCCACTGTGTAGGGAGTTTTGTCTTTCTATGAAAATAAGCTTGAATAAAACAAGGTCTTTTTATGAGTGTGTCAGGTTTTATTTGAGCTCTGTCATCTAGAGATTGTATTTTATGATTTACTTATGCCCACGGCTTCTCCCGTGTAAAGTTTCGATAATTGTCCTACGGGATCGTACTGTCATCATCTCTTCATTTGACGTCGGCGCAGTATGTCTTCTTCATCCAAACTTCTCTTTTACTCGTCATCTCATCAGACACCTCCTTTCATGTCATATCATCCTTCACACAATAGTAAAACTACTTCACATCTTACTACCAGAGTGAAATGTATGCTATGTATAAATCCAGGTTATCTGTCTGCCGAATTTCATGTAAATCCGTTCAATAGTTTTTGCATGAAAGAGTTACGAATCTCCGTCCATCCATCCTAATAAATATTCACATATTTGAGACGAGTAGATCGGGTATTCTGGATGAGACTGGAAAAGCAGTGTGGACACTGGAACAAAGAGTTTTTACCAGCGATGAATGAAGACGGGTAGTTTATGACGTGTGATGACAATGTTTTTTTTTTTATCACTGTCGCTTTAGTAGCAGTTTTATACAGACGTACTGAATCGTGGATGTTTTTAACCAGACTCACGTACGAAAAAATATGCAGATCTAAAACCATATCAAATAGACCTTTTTTTTTTTTTTTTTTTTTTTTTTTTCGGATGGGAAATCATCAAATGACTTCTCCCGCTCTGGGCGGAGCAGGAGGGAGTGTCAGACTTTTACTGACTAAAACCCATCCATGTTCCTTCATCGCCCTTTGTGTTCCGGGGCCACGGTATCTCTTTCGAATAGTCCCGCTACCCCGGCAGGCATCGGTCCTTTCGGACCCCTTCCTTTTTGCTGACTCTTTTTGAGGCGCGCGTGGAACACGAACGTGCCGTCGACACGGCCTGTCGTCATGAGACGGACGGACGGCGAGCTAGCCCATAGCCCACCGTCCACAGGCCCGCGCCTACGGTGGCCGGGGGCCACGTTGTGGCCCCCGACGCCCGGGGCGTCTCCCGCGGCGGCCGGGACGCTGTGAGGTTCTCTCCCTCTCACGTTCCGCCACCTCCTTCTCTAGCATTACTGCTTCGCAGAAGGAGGTGACGGCGTCCCATTCCGTCTCGCTCCGGACCATGGCTTGCACCAGGGCCGGACGCGAGAGGTCGCCGCCGCCAATCGCCGCTTCGAGGACACGGCGGTGCTCCGCCAACGCGGGGCACACCTCCACCGTGTGCTCCACCGTGTCCTCCGGTCGATCCTCGCAGTGGAAACACCCGGGCGTTTCCTCCCGCCCGATTCGGTGCAGGAACCTCCCGAAAACACCGTGTCCGGTGAGGACCTGCGTCAGGCGGAAGGTGAGGACGCCGTGGCGTCTCTCAAGCCACTCCTCAAAGAGGGGACTTACCGCCACTATATCAAATAGACCTTGAGTTTGGAAAACAACAGCCAATTTTCGCCCTTAGGATATCCCCTAGAATTATTCTGTAAACAGTTTTTTATCTATGTACATTAATATCTATCACGAACGAGTATGATTCATCACTGTAAGTATTCCTAAAAGCTAAATAATGGGCACACAGTGAATTCTGTTAATTTTCTTATCACTCGGAATAGCAGCTTGTACATTACACAATACAGGATCTTATCGTTCATAGTAACTCACTGTAACTAGGTACACTACACTAGAGAGATTGTTAAAGGGTTTATTAGCAAGCAAAAGCTATTAAAAAGGAAGACGTTTTCTGGTTTTGAAGTCACCGACAATCGTTCGGGTGTCCGACTAATATTTCTACATTGTTTCTTCCTCATTTTGAGCGATACAACCTGTCTTAGCTTAGACAGGTGGCATCCCTTTCAGTGTTTTAGTATTTCTACAAAAGCTTCAAAAGGATTGACTTATTATAAGTTTTTCGGTAGCTTCTGTCAGTTCCATACATTTTTATAAGCGTTTATTTAACTTCATGCCTTGATAGTATGTTTTGGTCAAACCTTGCAACGGAATTTCCAACCAGTTCCCCCCGATTGAGCTGAAATGTTGCACACACCTTTGATTCTGGTGACAATACATTTTTATGACAGACATGACTTGATCCTGCAGCCAGGATCGTGTCCTCACGAGAGAACTTCTTAACAGTTAAAAGCATGGACACGAAACTTTGTATGGGTGTACATTTTTGGTAGATAAACCAAATTTACCTCTTTTTTTTTTTTCATTTTATAAAAGCTTGTGAAAATAAAAGAAAAAAGTGTAATTTATTTTATTTACTTTTGTTAATATTTTTGTCGTTAATAAGCTCTTAAGTAGGATACGGTGGTTTTTTGTGAACGTCCTTGACCCCTTATTAGGAAACACAGAAAGATTTTCGTAGGTATAGTAATCAAACGAGCTATTATCACTCAGAATCATTTCCCTCCAAAGTTCTGTTCTCACGGACAAAATGAGCGTAACGATATGCAAGTGAAAGGGACGCATGCTAAATGGGAGTAACCTATCACGATCGCTCAGGACATGGTAGAAAGTTCAATGAGAAATTTTAATAAGCTGTGCTTGCTGAGGACTGGCAAGGTCTTAATTACTGACCTAATGCTGAGAATACAGGCCTCCCCTAATCACAGTCACATTAGCCGATTCTGTGCTTCCCTCTTCTAGCGGATTTCTACGACTTTCACCAGGTCATCGTTCTATCTTGTAAACAACGGGAAGCCTCCCCTTCGCTGCACAGCCAGGCCTCTATCTGGGATTCTAATCCCCCTCCATGTCACTAGCTGATATTCTTAGCACCCCCATTGCGTCCACCGTTAAAGAACCTGGTCCAGTTCGGTCTGACCGGTTGCACGTACAATTGTGCACATAAGAAACATCACTGTCTCGTTGGTCTAATGGTCGCAAACGCGACTGCTGAGCATAGCGGTCATGGGTTCGATTCCCGTTTGGGCAGTGTTTTCGGTTTTTCCACCGGGAGTTTCTTTATTAGCCGACGGAGTCCGGACTTGATAATTGGCGAAAAGTGGGTCTACTGTAGCTATAACAGGCGTGATGTTATGTATAATACGTGTGTAACGTACTTTTTTTTATTGGAATATCATCAAATGACAGGGTCCTGCTCTGGGCGGAGCAGGAGGGAGTGTCAGACTTTTACTAACTAACCCATCCATGTTCCTTCATCGCCCTTTGTTTTCCAGATTCGCGGTATCTCTTTCGAACAGTCCCGCAGCCCCGGTAAATGACGTACTTACATGAAATAATCTTATTTGTTCGTAATCAATCAGTCGCTTCTTGAGATTGTAACATCCGCATACATACGTACGGATTTGAAGGTAGAGCTGACCATAGACATATGACTGGTCACTTTGTTAGTTCGTTCATTCTTTCATTCACCATATTAGCGCACGTTTACATAAGTTTTGGTTCATTGATACACATTCATATGCTCGCCTCGTTTGCTGCTCCGTTACATCTCTCTCTGAGCCATTCATTGTAGTAGAACGACGCGGGCGCAACTAACAACATCCGTGTTCCGTATAATATATTAATCAATATAACATCCTGCTATTTTATGCAAAGGTTTATAGTAAGTACACCTACATTTCTCCAGTTATGTTTATGTTCCATGTAGCCTTCAAATTCAAAATAATGGGTGATAAAACTTGTAAAACGCACATATTGTTTTTTCCAAATTACAAGTTTTTAATGTTACAACTTTCCTTTAAATATCTCCACGACCCCCGTAGTATTTGATGCAGCCCTCATTTCATTCGTTTTGCACGTTACATTGAGTCCTACCGTAAAACGTGATAAGTATTTCACCCCAAAAAAGGTCGTTTCCCAGCAATATTTTTTTCGTAGAGTTACTTAGTTTGATGAATAATATGCTTGGTTGACGGCTTCGTGAAAGGTCCGTTTACACCTTGTATGTTATTTCACATTATTTACTTGGGCACTTATGAAACAGTCAGAAGCTCACGGTACAATTTCGTGGCATATTGCCATAATCCGGCCAGGATCCAGAATCAGGGTTAATACCTGTAAAGAGTTTCTTTCTAACTTTGGCTGACCTTGAAATCGACCCTTGAAACCCAGCAGCTTCACTAGGCACTTGATGAATGAAGGAGGTCCCCTACTAAGTGAAGGTCCCAGCTAGTTTACATGGGCACCTGTCTCTGTCTACCCACTCGCGGCTATCAGCCGTGATGGACGTGGGGCATGGACCGTCCGACCACCCGCGCGTTTTTATCATCGCTTATCACCGCGGCAATCTCTAGATCAGAACGCGGCCTAATTAGTGGACTCGCGTGCCGGCAGAGAAGCCGATAAGATGACGCTTTTGTGTAAGATGTCCAGATTTTCCATGATTGATTCCATGATTTATTGTGAAATGTGGCGAGTTAAGGAATCAGACGCTACTTTGGGGTAATTCATGACAGTAACATATTCTAATGGAATTATTTGCATCAGTGTAATAGTAATGAGAGTGTTTTTTCATAATATTTTACTGTAAATAATGTGGTAATTTAAATTGAGTTAGCCCAGAATTACCAATTTCCCTAAGCTTTATTAAGATAATATTAATAACAATTTTATTTTCTTCGTATGCTGAGCCGGTTAATTTTCTTTCAAGGCTTATAAAAATTTCCCTCTTCACCCGTGGACTTTTCATATCAGTAAGACATTTTGAAGTCGTTGTTTGAGAGTTAGCGGTGTCAGTACTGTTTGCGTTTGGCAGAAATGATTATATTATTATTCTATACTCGTCTCTCTTGTCTTGTTTATCTCAGTAAATCTAAAAGGCAAGGAGATCAGTACTTATACTTAAAACGTGCTCTTCAAGTTTACGTGCGAACAGTTCGCATCCAGCGTGTGTGAATGGCCAGATGAACGTGAACGAAGCGCAACGATAATTTAAGTATCATAGTATTCTACCTACCCCAATTTGAAAAAGGCGTGAGTTTACGTGTGTTTGTATCTCGAAATCATCATCCACTTTGTTTTCGTTCCACTGCTGGACATAGTTCAGCCACTCTTTTGCACAGTTAGGGACCATCATGTGGGTGATCTTTCTCCCTTTCCTCAAAAAGCTCTTTATGTCTTTAGATCAAAATCTGACAAGACACAAAGCTCATCAAAGCTTTTCGAGTTCGGCCAGAAGCGAAATCTTAGGTGCCCAGGATAGCGTGGTGCGTAGTCCTCAGTCCTCGGAAACGACTCGGTCTGCCAGTCGTCGTGTCACCGCCGCCGCGCACGCACGCGTCTCTACCACCAACCGAGTCGTTTTATCTCCGAACTTTAACACGCGGAGACGTTCATTCATTGTTACTTACAAACACACTGTTCAAAAATTGTGACATCGAAACATTGGGAATTGTAATAACTTATGTCATCAAGTTTCACAGTGTACGCAAAAAAGTTTAAGTGAGCTAAACTTTATCAGCTTTGAATATTATAAATTGTTGAACGTTTATGTTCTATTTCTAATGAATGGTTATCGCAGTTTGTTTGGTGTTCAGCTAGGTTTGTTTGAAACTTTAATCAGTGCTGTTCTTGGTGATAAGTCACGTGTGAATTACAAGTGAGGTCTTTGAGAGTGAAGTGGCTATGATGTGAGAACCGATGGTTTAAGTTATGGATAGTAGATGAAAGGATGCTGTAGTGATGCGTTGGTGGTTTCTTGTCGCGGTGATGGCCGTGGCGGCCTCTGCGTTGGCCGTGTCCAGCCCGCGCCGCTGTGCCGGGAGACTGGCCCGGGAGAGGTTGAAAGCTGCTGAGAAGATCAGGGATAAGAGATACTTCCACCTGTGTTGCACCCCGGCTTGTGGGCCCCTGTATCGGAAGCCGAGGCCCCCGCCAGCGAGGCGCTACCAGCCCTTCCACAGGACGTGGCTCGGACTCAAATATGGTACGTTGTTTGGATTTTGTATTCTTCTTGTTCTGGTGTCTCTAGAATTACCAAAGTTATCGCTATCACCTCCAAATTTTGCCTATTCTTTGTAAGTCGTTTTTCTTGATGGCCAGCACGTTCTGTTACGCCCTTCTAATGCTAAGTTTGCAGCTGTTTGCAGGCTGTGGCATAACTACCGATGTGTCTTTTTACAATATTCGTCAACCCGCTGTGAACAAGCGTGGTTGTGATCAGTGTTCATGTCTTCTCCGAATTATTTTTATATCAATAGGTTTAAACCATTGTCAAGCTGATATTATTGTGGCTCGCCCATGGTTTTAATGGGACTAAAAAAACGACTTATCATAGGTAGCAGTTTGGTTTATTAATTTAGTGTCGCCTATGAACATTCTGAAAGAAATGCTCAGCTTGACTAACATGAGCTTTCGAGAGTAATGCACAAGTTTACATAACATAAGTACACCATAACCCCACGAGTAAGGCAGGGGTCTACCTATAATAGGTACACCTACATTTTGCCACTAATGTTTAAGCCCCATGTTAAAAAAAAAACCCATACCTATAAATACAATTCGACCGTCATTTCATCCTTGATTTCCGGTTTCCTAACAAAATACTATCCAGATACTACAATTTATTTAATTACGACTTCTTATCATCAAATTCGGGCTAGGCTCATATAGGTCAGCGGATATAGAACAGTCATTTCATTTATTCATTGATTCGGGTAACACCGGAAGAAGTCTTATTGAATCAGATATAAACGAGTACCTATGTAGTTAAACACATTTGGAAGGGATATATTTGAAGGTGCAAGATTGGTCTCTAGTCTAGTGGTCGCAAACGCGGCTGCTGAGCATGTCCGGTCCAGGTCCTGGGTTCGATTCAAAGGTCGGGCAAAGTAATATTAGGTTTTTCCAATAGGAATTTCTGAGTAGCAGCCACGGATTCTGGATCTGTGCCCGGTTGATGACAATAGGCTCGCCCCCTATTACATGGGCCTTATAACTGGCGAAATGTGGGTGTACTATTAGGTACACCTGCCTAACCCTTCGGGGATTACAGGCGTGATGTTATGTGTTATAAGATTTAACGAAGAGCTGGACGATGCAACTTCATCACTACCGAAATAGTTCGTCGTTCCATTTTGCTTGGCTAAAGTGTATTATTATCTTGTAAACATCATCAGCTTACAGCATTTAACTGTCATTGTATTAATTATCGCTATGAGAATTAAGGGTGTAAAACACCTCTTAACGAAGCCGAAAGGCACTTATTCTCCCCATCATTGCGATCATTTTTTTGTTCTACACCATACCTGGGAACCTTCTAGTTACGGAGATATTGGGGGTCAAAGTTCCAACTTTTTGTCAAGTTTTTGTTTAATAAGTACAAGTTTTTAAAGTAAGATTTTTACTTTAAACACCTCCACGACCGTACTATTGAATCCATCCATCAGCACAATGTTTTGAGTGCGTTATATTGAGTTCTATCACAAAACATGATTTTTACCGCCAAAATAAAATTCGTTTCCCAGCAATAATTTTTGCGTAAAGTTACTTAATTTGATGTACAGAATGCTTGGTTAACGGCTTCGTGATGAGGTTGTTTACACCCTGTATAATAATGTATGAAGTGAGCTAATGTAGTGGCGGTACTTTCATACAAGCCTAAAAGCTTGGCTTGCCCTTATGACTTACTTACTCTTCATGATGCTAGGGTTTCTGAACAGTTTGCTTGGCTTATGGGCTTGCCGTATTGTTGGCCCCTAGGCCTAGGCGCGCCACTGAGGTGATGCGAGGTGTCTTTGGAACGTTCATTCACAAATAGCGTTTAATGGTAGACTCAATTTAGTGCGTCAATGAATAAAAATAAATAAATATTTTTTCTTTTATTTTTTTGCGATAGGCTACTAATTTGAACTGAAAATTAGCTGGTGAAATGTAAGTGCACTACAAACGTACCTCTGACTAACTCCTCGGGGAATACAAGTATGATATAAATATAAGATATAATTTATTTAAACTTAACGTGAAATATTTCTTCACGTTGAATTTTTAACCGTCAGTGATAAAATGTAAAAGTGCGCTTTTGTATAGAGTCTTTATTATAAGTAATAAAGACTAATACACTTATTCATTTTACATTCAGATGTTGCCTAGTGTTAGTTAAAACGGGTGTTATTTTCATAAAGGTGCGCCTGCGCAGCTGACCCTACGCAGGATGTGTGCGGAGCGCTAAAGACTTTCTAATGCCCCGACATTGTCACTGAAACAAATCTTGCATTACTTTAGCGGTACTTCACTTAGTACACCTTTGTTAAGCTAAAAACCTTGAATGTCAAGTATTTTCATAGGTAACGTTGTTGTTTTCTTGTCTGTATATGATAGCGAGCAGCTGGATGGAAAGAATTATCTTCTCTACCCGATGGACAGGTTCTTTAGTATCTAAGTGTAACTAGAGACATAACTATTTAGGGATTACCTGTAAAATATGTAAACTAACAGTAAGATAATTAAGATTTTCAACAGGTAAAAAAAAACCGGCCAAGCGAGTCGGACTCGCGCATGAAGGGTTCCGTACCATCGTAGTAGGGAGCCCCCTTTAATTTATTTTTATTATTTGTTGTTACGAGTATAACGGCACCAGAAATACTTACTGTGATAATTTCAAAGGCGTGGTGATAGACAGACGAACAGTGGAGTCTTAGTAATAGGGTTCCGTTTTTACCTTTTGACGGAACCCTAAAAATTATGATCTAATTTGCGGAATTTTATGTATGAGTTGTAAGTGTTAATTAAAACGCATGATGTGAACATTTGACCTTTTATTACACCCGAAACATTGTTTAAAAGTACGTACGAGTACTTGCATACCTACCTCTTACTTTGCCTACATACGACTGATACGACGTCCAAAAAATTTCTCCGCCTTTCGCCGGGGCCCGTCAGTATTGATCGCTCCAATTCCATGTAAATCGCAATGTAATTGGATCGCCGCGCCGTGTTGTTGGACCACATCGTGGGCCTAACAGTTGGCCCAATGGTCCGTTGGACCAGTCACTGTCCCGACCTTTAACAAGGAGGTCAAAACTTCCGGCCAAACGTCGTTCTTATCAAAGACATTCGGTTCTACGAACTCGTTTTTTTTTTGCAAATAAATTAGGTGGATACCTACCCACTTATATTTTATATCTTTTGTTACAGATGATGATGTCATTATAATTAAATTGTTGTTTTCTTTGACGTTGTGTGGTCTTCTGAGTCATAGGGTGTGATGGAGAGTAAACTGGAAGAAGTTTAGATTAAAGGTTAAAATGGTATTGGTGGTACATTTTGAGCAAGACACAGACCCGTTCAATTGATTCTCTATTAAATCTCTGGTCAGACCATTCAATCATGTAGCTAAGTAGCTTAGACTTTTTTTTCTATCATCATTTCTGTATCATCGTATCATCTCGCAGGTGCCGATACGTTGTTATAGACCTCGTAGGTTGCTACGAGGTTGTCGTCTGCTTCACCGAACTATCCTGTGGGTGCCTTCAGTGTAAGGTCTCCAGCCTGGGGAGAAACTAAGGCTTCAAGATAACAAAGATATAATGATGTTTGTTTAGCGCTAAATACACACACCCTTTAAAAAATCTAAATCTTTTCTGTTACGGTAGATTTTATTATGATTTATTCTTCTTTTCAGATTATTTATTTAAAAATGTATAGGTATTTAGAATATAAAACAATAAAACAGTAAAAAAAAACACAACAATGAATTTTTCTTGCTAAAGTTCAATTTAAAAAATGATATCAGTTTATGCTAGTGATCACAAACTTTTTTTGATGTGTGTACATTTTGAGTTTTTGTGACAAGCGAGCCTAAAAATCTTAGAGATCTCACTTTACTTCTTTGTTTTCTAGAGACTCTTAGTATTAGGGGTTGGAATAAACCCTTAACGAAGCCGTAAATCACCTTTATGTTCTTTTCGTCACTACGATTTCTTATCCGTACCTGAAACCGGGAACCTTCTAGTTATGGAGATCAAAGTTCCAAACAACAAGTTTTTTTCAAAATACTAGTTTTTAATGTGTGTGACTTTGCTTTTAATACTTCCATGGCCCCTGTACTTTTCAATGTTTCCACGAGCACAATATTTTGAGGTCCTTACATTAAGTCCTACCGTACAGCATGATTTTTCACCAAATAAAGTCGTTTCCCAGCAATCTTTTTTGCGTACAGTTACTTGGTTTGATGTACAGAATGCTGGGATGACGGGTTCGTGAAGAGTCCGTTTACACCTATGATACAGGGTGTAAACAACCTCATCACGAAGCAAAAATTATTGCTGGGAAACGACTTTTTTTGGGGTGAAAAATCATGTTTTGTGGTATAGTACGGGGGCCGTGGAGGTGTTTTAAAGTAAAAATCATCCATTAAAAACGTAAGTATTTAAAAAAAAACTTGTCAAAAAGTTGGAACTTTGACCAATATCTCCGTAACTAGAAGGTTCCCAGGTATGGTGTAGGTGCCTTTCGGCTTCGTTAAGAGGTTTTTTACACCCTATGTAAGGCAGAGATCTGAATAGGTAGAAACTGCATTGAAGTAAGTAACATGATGCGGCTAATAAACTCACCTATCTACTAGTAACAGACTCGATCAGGCTTTCGGAAAGCTTAAATATCGCCGGTACTAAGAACACAGTCATATTCATGTGCAAATTCATATAATTTGTTTTTATCTAACCTAAAGTCTTTGGCCTTAACATCTGTGATGTACGCGCCTAAGGTCGATGGAACCAACAAAAAGTTAAAGTTCATAAAAAAATAAAACCCGTTCCGAATCTAACGATTGCATTAGCAAAAACTAATGTTCTATCGGACGTTTGATTCTAAAGAAATACTAATAATACTACTAGTTATAAACTTGCAAGAATAATCTGTTTGTCTGTGTGTTTGATTGATACTTTTCATGATAAAACGTGGTACCGAAAGGAAGGCCAAGTTTTGGTAGAGAGCTAGCTCGAAACCTGGAAAACTTTATACAGCTGGGCTTTTATCGCGAATAATCTTCAGTTCTTAAAGGAGTATTACGCACTGTCGGTTGTTACGCGGAACATCTTGCCAAAAGAAGAATAGTCCAGAAAGTCTACCAAAAATGACATTCCATCAGCGCTAACGATGCTGGAAGAGTCAGAAGAGCAAGTCTGGACCTAGGCTGGTCTAACCTTTAGAAGAGGTTATGTCAATTCTGTTGAAAGGCTCACAGGAATAGAATGGAAGTTACACACATTTACATACACATATCAGGTGTATTATCACCCTTATCGAAGCTGAGAGGCACTTGTACTACCCGTCATTGCAGTATTTTTGTATCTGGGAACCTTTTCGTTAAGGAGATATTGAAGGTCAAACTTCCAACGTTTCCCTATAAGTCACAATTTTTGCGCAGTGTTAGTTTAATGTACAGAATACTTGGTTGACGGCGTTGTAAGGGATTCTTTTACACCCTGTGTACCTACCCTACTTATAATTTTGTTGCACGACTTGTGTTCGCACAGTTACTGATGTCTAATTCTCACAAATTAATTAAAACATATTCTTCAACACCAAACAAGTTTAAGGCCCTATTAGGAGTCCTAGTAAAATACATCACCTACCTGTACCAATCCAGACACAATCTAAGGAAGTTCCATTGAAGTCGGCGCACGCGCATGCTTCAGGTTATCGCGCGGCCCGGGGTCGATGACCCTCCGCTGTACCGTTGCCAAATCCATTCATGAAATAACTGATAACAGCTTAATAGCAGCTCTGCTTATTGTTAACGCTGATAATATTTCACTCATAACGTAATATGACGCTTGTAATTCCCGAAGGGTTAAATAGAGGTGTACCTAATACCTATTACACGGGCCATTTCGCCAGTTAAATAAACCCATGTAGTAGAGGACGAGTCTTTTGCCACCAACCTGGCGCAAATCCAGACTTCGTGGCTGCTACTGACTAATAACACTTTGCTCGACCTGGGAATCGAACCCAGAACTTCATGCTCAACATTCGCCACAGGCACAATTAATAGAATATTATACACGTGGTAAAATAAAGTGTGTATGCTATTGACTGGTTGTTACTAAATAAATAGTAACAGCCTAGAAAACACTTTAAAGTGGATGCTCCAGGGTAGCCCGCGAAATTCAAATTTTCTTACGTTTTTTGCAATTTGCAGGCCAGTACTAGGGTTAATGTTGATTACAATATTATTTGCGGCTGCAAGACGGCTGAATTTCGCGGGCTATCCCGGAGCATCAGCCTTAAGCCGTTGGTCCCGGCCGGCTGTCATTTGTAGATTTTTGACAGTTGTTACAGGTAGTCGGTGGCCCGAAAGTCTGTCAACCAGTCTTACCAAGGGGTATCGTATTACCCAGTATCAACTGGGTTGTGGAGTGGAAGGCAGATAGCTAGTTGCTCCATGTAAAATACTAGTATTCAGTTGCATCCGGTTAGACTGGAAACCGACACCAACATAGTTGGGAAGATGCTGGGCAGATGATGAACTGTGATTTAAGCCATCTACGTATTATTTTGTTCAACAATTGAATAATAACAGCCGTTACAGAATACTGTTAACGTTCTGTAGGGTGAACACCACTGTTATCGGACACGGACCCATAATTAAATTTTACTTTGGCACCTACTTAAATATAACATTGGTATTATATAAAAATGATTCATTGTTAAAGGACTTTTTTGTAGCATTCCAAATACTGGGTATTTATAAAAACGTCCACAAGGTTTACTTACCAAGCAAACATACCAGTAAAGCTGGCACAGTACTAAAATATTCTCCACGTTCACATAATAAAAAGGATTACCAATTTTCTACCCAATTAAGGTAATATGGCGTAGCGTTTACTGCCTTGCTTTAATTAAAACACGCTGCTGTTACGAGAACCTAAACAATATTTTATGAACTCCCTAGATTAACAGTAAATATACTCAACAGTAATTACACAATAAAAATGTTTACTTTTATTAACTTTGAGCACTTTGACGTAATTGCTATAAGTTATTATGAAAGTGGAGTCTGCATTCTTTTAAGGATTTAATTTGTTATTGAGTTCTTTCAGTGTCTTATGATTAACTTGCTTATGTCCTGGGCTTCGCCCGCGTCGAGTTTGGTACTTAATTGTCTTACGGGATTGTACTACCAGGATAAAAAAATATCCTTTGTGTTAATCCAGGTTATAATCTTAATGTGTGCAAAAATTCATCCAAATCTGTTCAGAAGTTTTTGCGCGAAAGACTTAAGATAAGTGGACTGGTAGTTCACTGCTAGATATAGGCCTCTCTAGGCCCTGCACGCTGCACAATAAAACACCTAAGTCTATAAAAACTTAAACACAGTAAAAAATATACATTATTTAAAAGCAAAATCCTTGCCAAGAATCGGTCCATCCTCCTTTCTTATAATACAGGTATAGTGTTGTACCGACGCGGGACAATCAATCATCTGAATGAGCCAATCAATCCCGGGGCTACATGCAAATATGTACCTACTAACAATGAACCTTTGAAGTCCAAGATAAAAGTAGAAGATTACAAGGAGAGTGATATATTTTTAAGCTGCATAACTATCATTTTTAAAGAGAATCCAGCAGACATAAAAATAGTAAGTTGTTTTTACTAAAATTTAAAACACGTTTTGTATACGATCGCTTTTATTAAGTATTACATCAATAAATCAGTCAGTTACTGACATTAGGCAAGCAGCAATCATACTGAGGTCTATATTATTTCTACATCAGATAAAGTCGCGCTGATGGAGGCCGCATAATATTGTCATCATGTAACCGCAATCCGATAACACTGTAATAACGAATAAGTCTCAATCAAGTGAACGCATTCATCAACCCCGGGAAATAGGGCTGCCAAGAGTTCTGGGTTTAGTGGGACATCCTGAATGATTTTTATGACGCTACTAACTTAACACGGAGATAGTAAGCTTATAGAAGTTTAAAATATGCACCGTTTACCACTGTGTCGATTATTTGAGAAACGCTTCCAAAGTGATAAACACGATAAATAGGAAATATATTTTAAGTAGCTCGTAAATACATATATGTAATTTAAGCAAACAATTATTTGAAAAAGTAGATAAAAGAATCGGTATTAAAATTATTCATTACTTACTCGACGACAAGTGTCTTATTGTCTTCACAAAACAAAAATCATTTCACAATACATGACATCATCTTTTATCCTATCGACAGGCCCACTATAAAAGATAACCAATACAAAGTAGTATCAATTCCCGCGACCATTGGCAAGCTGGTTATCGTACGATTACGGAACGGGGGCGGGACCACGGTACTATGCCGCGGAACCGGTGAGACCGGCCGGACCGCGGGACGGCCGAATCACTCAACGGGACCGATTTATCGATGCGTCCCATCACTATTCTATTGTTTCAATCTGAGTTGACGAAGGTTTTGGAATGTGCGATCTTTGTTTAGTTTTTCTATCTGAAGAAGAAGGATACGACATTCGTCTTCTGCTTTCGGAAAATGATGCTGAAATCTTTATTGATATGTATTATCGTTAACGTTATGCACTAGCAGAGGTTGTCCTAGTGGAAACAGCCCCACGTTGCGAGGTGTTAGTTGTGGGTTCGAATTCAGTGCGCCTCAAGACGATGGAGCAAGACTTTGACCGAGTGGTGGCCAAGGTTATGCCAAAGATACCAGGGCCGTCTTAAAGCTCGTTGCGTCAAAATTGCGGGAAACACTTGGTTAAGGGACGCACTGAACCGGGAAGTGTGGCAGAAAAAAGGGGAGGCCTATAA
Organism: Xestia sexstrigata; assembly: GCA_941918905.2. Lineage (NCBI taxonomy): Eukaryota > Metazoa > Arthropoda > Insecta > Lepidoptera > Noctuidae > Xestia > Xestia sexstrigata. The sequence continues at coordinate 1,689,374 of OW799204.2, forward strand.
CCAGTAATTAGGTTAGGTTAGGGTTCAACTCAGTGAAGGTAACTGTTAGGTAAGATGTCGTTTTCACCCACTCCAAAATGTACAGCACAGCACCACAAAATAAATCTTGTGTTTGTTTTACACCCGTTATAAAGAGCTAATTAATTAAATATTTAAGCAAAGCTGCATGTTTTATTTAACCATTTAATTTATTCCGAACGCTCATGGTTCGCATTCCACTCATTGGACTTGACTATGTAATGTGTGCTCACGCCAATCGATGAATTCAATATTTATTTATGAACCAATAAAGTCATTAAATCATTCAGAGGTATAGTGATGGCCCCGTGCGATCTCCGACTTTAGTTATCGATAGTTACCAGGCAATTTGTTTGTTAAATCTTTAATGTTAGGAAATTAGTAGTGGTTCATAATATTACAAAAAAACTCGATCACACATGTGCACAAACACAAATCAAAAGAAAAGATGGATGGATTGTGTGAGGAATGATATTGTAACAGAGAAAGTAGTAAATGATGCCGTAGCGTCTGAGAATGGAAGAAGCAAACGTGTTGCCTCGACACCAAGTAGAATGGGACAAGGGAATATTATGATATGTTATTATAATATTTATCAAGAACTTTTCTAATGGCAATAAATTTTACTTTGGCAGTGTTGCACATAGTACATCGATAAACCCAACAGCCAGTGATACATCGATACGATCGGTATGGTTATATCGCAGCAGTCACGGTCACTCATCGATCAAACGGTCAGCTCTCGTAACTAAGCTCTGGTTATTGTTTAGAAGGTTATTGTGTAGTTCGTTTTTACATTATTTTGTGACCAATTGTCATGCGATCGAATGGACGGTCATTCTTTGCTCTTAGAAAATATGCTCGGGACTACCCATAGTCAAGACATTTCAACACTACTTAGAAAACCTGTAGACAGACGTACGGTACTGTTCGAGAAGAAGTATAGTTTTGTCTCGCTCACCTATAGTCCGTCCGAGTCAAAGGACGTTTTAACAATATGGTTTCCATGCAAAATATAACACTCTAACTGCAACAATTGATCTTGTGATTATCTAAAAAACAATACTTATCGATGAAAAATGCATAGCACTCGGTATATTTATTGACCTGAAAAAGGCATTTGATACAATTAGCCATAGTCTCCTTCTCCAAAAACTGCATGAAATCGGCATCAGAGATACTGCCCACGACATATTCCGGTCTTATCTCTCCAATAGACAACAAATTGTTCGGATTGGTGATGTACAAAGTAATTGCGAAACTTTAACCTACGGCGTACCGCAGGGTTCTATTCTTGGTCCCCTGCTGTTCATATTATACCTAAATCTGGCAGGCGACATAATACTCTATGCTGATGACACAAGCCTATTTTTATTTGGAAACAATATCGAAGAGTCAACCTGTCTTGGAACAACCAAATTGTCTTGGAACCAACTAGATGGTTCCAAGATAATTTGCTTACTGTTAATACCTCTAAAACAAACTATAATATTTTTAGTGCTAGGAACAAAAATATCGCAAACAACTTAAATCTATACATAAACAACAAACCTATAACCCAAGTCTCTTCAGAGAAGTATCTTGGTCTCCATCTAGATAAACATTTGACGTGGCAAACACATCTAGATAAATTTGGATCTAAACTATCTTCTGTCATGGGCGCGCTTCGAGGCATCGTCCGCTGTTTGCCGACATCTGTTAGATATATCATTTATAACTCTATCTAGAATACCTAATAGAGGTGTCCCCGCACTGCGGCTAAAACACATTTAAAGCAAATCGAAACCTGACAAAACAAAATAATAAAACTTTTATTCCATTACCACTACCTAACTCCGACAGAAAAAAAATACAAAGAAATTAAATTGACGACACTATCACAAATATATAAATATAACACATGCATATTAGTACATAAGATAATAAATAAAAATATACACTCTAAAATAACATTTACAGAAAAGGCCAAACACAAAAACGTAGTACTAGACGAAAAAACAACATTTGCTTAAGACCACCTCGAACTAATTACGGAAGGAAAAATATATTATACGAAGGAGCAGAGTTGTACAATAAAATATCTAATGACATTAAAGAGATACAATGTGGTCCTTTACTTTATACAAAAAAAAACATAAAGCACCACATCTTTAAAGATTTCTGTAGGTTTTAAAATTTAACCGACCACACCAATTCAATGTTATTTACATCTACAAATTGTCATTATTTACTCATTTGCTAAGAATAAAATTAACTAGGATACCTACTCTGTATTTCCGGAACATTACAGTACATATAAATTGTTCAATGTGTAATTGCCATTAAATTGCCTTTAAGAATCGATATGTAATAGTACACTCACTTTTTCCTATAACATTGTTAAAATTGTGTGTCCAGTGTCTACTACTTAATTTATTTATTTACGAGTACCTATCTTCTTCATAAGTAATTCTTATATTTAGTTTTAAGATTACATTGTATTTCTCATATTAAGTGAATTGTATTCTTTTTGAGAAATAAATGTCTTAAACCGTAAAGGACGTTTTCTGGCCAAATTTGCAGCCGATAAATCGTTTATCGCCACACTGAATCTGCCACATGTTGAATTTATGTAAACAACTTAACGACAATATGATTAAAATTACCTTGCAACTTGTAAAATCATAAGACTGAAATTAGTAACCATCGCACTCTTGCGCATACGTAACAGTTCGCTCAATTTTGGCGTTCGCTAGAAACCTTGGGTCGAAGGTTTGGCTAAAGGTGGCCGGAGCCGCAGATACGGTCGGACTCTTATGTCCTTTTACAATGAAGTACCTCAACTAAATTAACAGATGCTACGTTTAATCCACCAGAGATGGAACTCACTTATTGCCAAGAATCTCTGGTACGATATAATCCACTGACTTCTGTCTCCGCGCTCTACCCACCCTCTAACCGGAACAAGTATAAAGCTCATCCAAACAACGCTTCTTGTTCGTGATGGCTCAATCGTACCGCGATTGTAAATCAAGACAAGTGCCGTACCACGCAGCCATTCAGCCGGCGAGCTGACCCGTGACCCGCAGGTCCGTTCAAGGAATCGAAGCGCCATACGCCACTTAATACAGTGGAACAACTATGACAACCCGAGATAGAATAGGTGAAGTTTATTTGCAGTAACTTCAAGGAAACTTACTTCCTTGACTTTATGGACGGGATCCCGACCATAAAATTAAGCTGCATCTTGCATTCAAGCCTTGATCTGGTATTCGTGGAATAAAAACTAAATTATATTCTTGCAAACAGTTTTATTTGAGACAATCATGATTTAATAATGATGATGACGACTCGTAGCGAATAACAAGGATAAGCTATGCTCGCCGAGGTCTGTGGTTGGTGACCATCCATTACATACCGAGTTGCCTCCACGCCGCCACGGAAAGAACGTTAAGCCGTTGGTCCCGGCTGTCATTTGTATATCTTCGACATCATATTCGGAAGTCAGAAGCCCGAAAGTCTCGTATTTTCAAGTAATTGTTGTACTTGTCATAGTAATGGGTTACAGGTATTCAGCTGCACCCGGTTAGACAGGAAGCGGACTCCAGCATTGTTGGGAAAAGGCTCGGCAGATGGTGAACCATGATTTAATAACAATTATGTGTTAATCTGTTACGTGTCCTTTCACTACTCCGTACGTAGTTGTGTAATTTAGAGTTTTTGAATTGAATATGCGGTAGTGCGTAGAAAAATCAATCAATTACTGTCTGCTGACACTAAACTGTTGTATTGGCGCACCTTTCATTGATTACTGGTTTATTTTACCACTCCTGTATTGCTATTCTAACATTCTGTGACTCTTATAGGCTGCGTTCCAGAGATGTGTGAGATAGCTAGGCGGTGCGATAAACGAAACTAAGAAAAGGGCTAGCGGAGCTAGGTATTTTGACTTTAATACAAAAAAGTTTGAGATGTTTTGCAAAATGGTGTGGAGATGCGTAGCGGAGTCTTTTAGTAGTTTTTGCGAAAATAATCCTCTACTCATCCTCGGACCACTCATCTACACACCTTCACTCAGCTTCGCTTCACTTCCTCGCACAGCTTTGGTGGAAACCATCACACGCACCGCATCGCTTCAGAGCACCGCAACACATCCTCGCAAAACCTAGCTGCCTCGCACACATCTGTACTGCAAATCGGTATTTTTCTGTGACAAGTTTCAAGGCGAGGTTTAAACAAATGAATGCGTGTAGTTTAAACGTGTGACGTCACGAAATGTTGCTTGTCATCTATGAAGACCATTTTTTTTTGTTTTATTTTTGTTTGCCCATGTTTCGACAGCTCTGTGACATGGATGAATGCTTGGTCATGCATATTATATGTCAATGTTTTTTGACATATAATATGCATGGTTTTTATTTAACGTGTTTTATGAACCAGTGATTTAATAGGTTAATTGCTTCAGAATACTATTCCAGTGAAGAAACCTCCATACAACCCGATTCCTTCCGGCTTCCGTTCGGTACAACCAATACCACCAAACCAAATACGATAGTACACATAATTATATTATATGTGCATACATCACTCACTTAAAAACAAGGAACACTAGAAAACTATTAACAACATATACAAAAATAAACTTTCATAGATATTTAAATCTTTCTTTAATTAAACCGAACTATAATTTATCACTCACAATTTCTACCATTAACCAATAAAATAAGGCTAACCACAAAATAATGACGCAAGTTGACTAACTGATGGTGTTACTCTGTGGCGCCTTAGCCTACGATCATAATTACTGTACAAAGCAGTGATCATGAGATAAGCGAGAAAAAATGAGGTATCTGACAGGACCACAGCCTCCATTGATGTGTCTGACGGGGCGACGACCCGGCTGACAAGTCCTGTTGTTTAATATCACGCCTCTTTCCTAAGATAGGTGTAAGCAGATATGTGGCTTGTCTCTGAAATAGGTGCTTTTTTATTAACGGATTTGAAGCTTTCCAGTAGGCGCCTTATCCTCGTATCCTTTCTAGTTTTATTATATTTGCCCTAAATTATTCGTCAGTTACAGAATAACTTGTTAAAACAAACAAAAAAAAAGTACATAAAGCCCATCGGGGTAGACAGAAATCTCAGGACGCCACCCGCTATGATCTAAGGATCATAGCGGGTGGCGTCCTGAGATTTCTGTCTGCATAATATTTTTCCTTGACCAGGTTCATACATCTGGTCGTACACCCACGCCGGTTGCAATTACTACGACCTAGCCTTTAAAATATTGAAAACACAGGAAAACTAAAAACCCTATTTTACTACGACTGACGACCCGAATGGCGCAGCGGTAGTAAGGCTGCCTTACGTTCTTAGGGTCCCGGGTTCGAATCCCGTTAGGAGCAAATGTTTGTGTGATGAGCATGGACATTTGTTTCCCAGTCATAGATGTTTATATGTATAATAAGTATGTCAAAATCAAAATCAAAGCATTTATTTCAAGTAGGCCAGTTACAGGCACTTTTGAATTGTCGAAACAAAGTTAAATGTAGCTACAGTCCCAGTCACAAGACATAAAAACTGTGAAAGTACTGTAGTTGCCCATTCCCTAGCGTAGATCTCTATGGAGAAGAACGGGCAAGAAACTCCATGGACACTCTTTTAAATCAAAATATTGTTACAAAATCTTGGTTACATCATTCATGTTGAGATGGTATATTATGTGAGAACAATGTAGCAAGATGTGCACGTTAAAAGTGTCCATAGTAAAAACCAAAAAAACAAATCAAAAATAAACATACAAATTAATAAGCCATGGCAACTAAGAGTTGACCAGTCACAACTGACAGCGCCCGTTCACGAACATGACGCATGGATCAGCACCATTCAACTCAACCATTTTGAAGGGAACTGAATGATCCGACACACGCGCCACCATCAGCGAGACATTAGAGTGAGCGTGACATACTCTCAACCGCCAGGGCACATTCAAGTCAAGAAAAGACGTAGGATTTCAGTGAATGATAGCTTTCTAGTACATAGTACTCACACAATATGGGCTATGCGATTATATAATACTAGAGATTGATTCTATACAATGCAAAGACAGTTGTACAATCTTCAGCAGCTCCAACAATTCTATTTAATACTATCAATTTATGCGCCCCTGTCCATGTGGAGCAGGACCAGCATTGAGCCACGCATTTTTATCAGCGATATAATCGCCCAACTTGTAATAAGCTTGCTTACATAGTGTGCGTTTGATGCATGTTTTAAATTTCGTCTCATTCAGTTCAAGAATACTTTGTGGAATTTTATTATAGCATCTCAAACAGTACCCCATGAAAGATGAGTCCACTTTAGCGAGTCTGAAGCCTGACTGAACTAGTTGGTCCCTATTTCTAGTACTGTAATTATGTCTATCACCTCTTTTACCAAAAAGATGCAGATTTTTTCTGACGTACATTATGTTTTCGTAGATGTACTGACAATGTACCGTCATGTATATTTACAAACAAAAAGGATCTATGTAGTATATAATTATATCAACTATCTGGTGTCCGCGACACAAGCCTCGTTGCTTAGTGTGGCACTAGATGGCGCTGTGTGTGATGTCCAGCGATATTTATTTACTTATTTACAAACAGTGTTTTAATAGTGTCAGACTCTTATTGCCAAAGTCACATGATAGATGCTAGCTTATGAGCTTGAATCAAAGCCTCGACTTTTTATTACTTCCTATTGAAGTCAGTTTAAAATATCCGTGGTCAGCAGAGACTGTCAAGTCTATCACTCTACCTAAACAGTACCAGTAACATGTGCAAAACAAATAAATATCGGTTATCTCATAAGATCAATCCTTCATATCCGCCGGTGTTCTGCGCCTGCGCACCCAATCAACAGCTGATGCTATCTCCAAGATAAACTGCCCCCCAATGGCTTCAATTATCTCTCCGTATTTGCATATGCGTGACCGCTTCAATTTATGCTCTCATAGATTATAATTTATAATCAATATCATTTCTGTGGTTTCGAGCTAAATTATTTCAATCTGTGGTCGATCTAGAGTTATCGTGTTGGTGTTGATTGATGGTTGTTGGGTATGAATGTTTCATGAATCGATTTTTGCGTAATGAAGTATCGATACTAACTCGCTTGTTTTCGCGGTCTCCTCTTAGCCTCCCCTACAAAAGCGCGTTTTTGCGTTTCTGCGTCCCAATACAAAATGCGATTTGAGTTCTTAAAACATTTGGTATTGGGACGTAGAAAAGCGAAAACGTAAAAACGCGCCTGTGTGTGGGAGGGAGCCTTATTTTTTGAGAAACGTGAGTGTGTTGAGTATTTGCCGCCTAATAGAACCAATAAATTTCCGCTCGTCTTCTACTCTTGCTACTCCACATAGACAAGAAACCAAGGATTATAATACTTTCGCTGGCTTTTGGTTGTGTGTCTGAATAATTTAAAAACTACAATACGCAACAAGCTAACAAGCGGCCATCTTATAAACACTTAAAGCTTGACGAAATCGAAGATAAACACTTGAACAGGGCTACCAAGACGAGATTTTTTGGCGCTTGACGTTTATTATTGTTGGTATAGACTCGTGAAATGGTATCTAAAACAAAGGTATGTTGGGGTTAGTTCCAATTTCGGACAGGCATATAGAGGTTCCTGTTCTAATTTTCTCCTTACGTAACCCCTCAGTTATGGCAAAGTTTACAAAAAAATCAAAGTCTTTTGAAAGCTTTATGCTCTGCTCAGAAATATGAAATAACGATGTGTTAATTTGAATTTTTGAACTAGGACACTAGCCCGACCGGTTTAGTGCGCATTACGTCACCCACTTCCTGGCAGGTACCATCACAACTTTATGATGGAGATATTTATCTCCATCATCAAGTCGTGATGGTATTTCATATTAGTCTATATGTTTATTTGATGTTTGTATTAAAAGGCGTTTAAGAAAGGGACTCTCTTTTCTATCGATACCTAGATGTCATCGATAAACATAGACAAATTTAGACAGTTTCTTCTTAGGCTCGCTCCCTTTTACATGGGACTTAAAGATATCTGGCGAAATGTGAGTGTACTATTAGGTACACCTCTGCTTAAACATTTTTTTTTTCGGTTTCAAATCATCAAATGACGGAGTGTCAGACTTTTACTGACTAAAACCCATCCATGTTCCTTTTTCGCCCTTTGTGTTCCGGGGCCACGGTATCTCTTTCGAACAGTCCCACAGCCCCAGTAAATAACGTACTTACATGAAATAATCTTATTTGTTCGTAATAAATCAGTCGCTTCTTGAGATACATACGCCTAAACCTTCGGGGACTACAGGCGTGTATCAGTATGTTGATGTGAACTTCTTCTTCGTCTTCTTTTGGTGCCTTTCCAAATACTGAATGTTAACTCTGAATTCTCCTTGTCCTTTGCGAGGCTGAACAGCTAAGCAGCACTCGAGACTACAGACATGATTTTCTATTTAAGCTGTGAACTGCCTTATCATAGACTTCTTTCGAACTCAATTAAAGCTATCCGAAGCCGGCCAAGATTTCCAAATAAAAAATTATAAATATTATTTAAAATTAGAATGTGTAAAATAATACGTGTATGAAGGATCCACCCTCCTCACATATTATGACAATCAAAGCCGTTAAAACCAGCAAAAACATTTCAACTTCCTGTGTAAAAAGCCATAGTTTTCAACCACAGCATAATTACGAGCATTTAAACGTTATTAAAATAAAATTGGCACGAACAAATTACGTGAAATTAATTTGCGCGGCCAATTTGCTGAGAATTTGTCGATCGACTGCGGCTCAGCGCGTCCGCGTCATGCGCGTAATAAACATGAAATGTTAAATATGGCGACCATTTTGTTAGTAGGGCTGATGCTTTTAAAGACGGTATGTATTTTGATTTTTTACACAGAAAACAAACGTAAAAGGTAAAAACACTTCAACCAAATTTTACTGACACCAGACGAATAAAATTGAAGCCGCGGGTAAAAGATAGTGCGTAATTAAAAGCGCGACTGTTGGATTGTAAACGATACGCTCAGTACTGGGAGTTGAAAATCCAACATAATCTAATTACTACAACTACTACAACAGCCCATAACGTCCACTGCTGGACATAAGCCTCTCCCATGATGGGAGGAATTTGCCGTAATCTCCACGCTTGGCAGGCGGATTGGAGATCGCAGTGATGAAAGACTAACAGAAAACGCTGCTGCCCATTCTCTGGTCTACGGAGGCGCAAGGTGTTCTGCCTCAGACATTAGTCGCCTTATACGACACCCGTGAGTGTAATGGGTTGGTTCTATTCTACTCTGCCGGATACCACACGGCTGAACAGACGGCTGATAATCTAATTATTTACTTTTATTTAGGCAATAGGCATTTATTTAGATGTCCGTGAAAATGGGTGTTGAAGATAGAAGAGCACAAAGGTGTATAGATTATTTGAAGTATACCTTTTAAGTACCAGCAGACATGGTTTTTGTTAAGCAGTTTTGGATCTCCATATCTCTCTTGTTGAAATCTCAGCCAACCAGTAACTGCAGTATTGCAGTCTAGATTGGTGGGTACACCTACCTACCTACCTATCACCAGTCACCATCTACCTATTGCTTTACGGGGTATAAGTATATACGAGTATAATTATTTTGCGTAGCCTTGCTGAAGAATGTCAAAGTTTTTGACATTTCTCGAGTCCTGTCAAATGTAACTAGATGTATAGCGATAAACTACTGAAGTCGATCCTTCACTGCACTTAGTCACTTTACTTTTCTCCATTCGTAGAAGAATAAAATGGAAAAATAAATACTAAAATTTTACGTTAAAAATAAAAAGATTGGCAACCCTACGGACCAACACAGGTGGGAATTTCATTCGAGTTTCACAGTTAGCTGGATCCACCGAATCGATCTAACGGAACGATGCAGGACTTCGATTTGACATTTTATTACTCGATTGCAATACAAATTCATCAAATTAAATTTTAAAAAATCAGACTAGGCTTCGTCAGGTAGGTATTAATTAGGTTTTAACTCGTGTGCGGGGTTTGGAAAATATCCATCAGGAACCATCTACCGGGATAAGAAATATTGCATTTTCTATGTCCCAAGTGTCTCAACCCAGCCATGGTCTACTTATAATAATGATATAGTGTCTTATTCTTATGATTTTAACAAAAATCAACAAATGCCCCGAATTTCGGTGTGCCTCATGGCTTAGGTCTCCTTTAACAATTTCCACTGTCGTCTGCCGCGAGCTAACCTTCTCCATGACCTGCTGGTCCAGTTACCTGTGTATATAAATGTGTATACATGTACATGTGTACTGTACTGTACTGTACTGTGTACATGTATACATAAAAATCCTTTCAGCTCTTAGTTGTTAAAATATAGCAGATAGTTATTTTCGCGTTTAGTAAAGGAACTTAATCATTTTCGATGTACTTATTTCCGTTGCACGTCCAAAACGTTGGCAAAAGCATTATTTGGTAAAAAGAAAACACGCTTCAGCTCACTTCTACAAGCTTCAAAAAGTTCAACACCAGTTTAATAAAACTATTGTTTGCAAGTACGAGTCGTACTTCTATAACCCACAACAGCCGGTAATAATATAGTAATCGAAGGAAAAAACATTCTCCTTTAATATTATTAGCCTCTGCTAAGGAAGTAACGTGTTTGAGATAAGTAGGTAATGTCGATGATAATATGCTAAAATCAGATCAAGTTTGTTCGCGACTCCGGTGCACCGTTGCTTCCACGAACTGACCACACAGGACGCGCCACGGGGCGACATAGTCTGACCCGGTTATACATGTCCTTTATACCATAACCATCACGCTTTCATGCAAATGGGGTAGACAGAACAACCGCCATGCCATCGCCATGTGTACAATTAAAAAAAATTATAGCAATGTCGCGAAAATAACGTTCCTCACGGCTTCGTTAAGGCTGTTTTTACACCAGCTATACGAATACCTATATAATTCTCCTCCATTATGCCCTTCATATTTACACTTAGACTTCCTACAGCTCCTAGGGCATTACGTCCAAACAAGCTGTTCTAATATACCGGTTGTTTGATTTATAGCAGACTGGGTGCGCATTCGCAGGCTGCTCTCAATTGATTGTGCACTGCGCAGTGGTCTAGCAGAGTGTGACGTCATCGTTTCCTCAAAGGGAAAATGATTGGATGGGTGAGGAAAGAGAATAGGTGCCATTAAATTAGGAAATTGACATCCTGTGTCACTTAATTCAACTACATATTAAAGAATGACAGTTGGTATAAAGCCATGATGGTAAACAATTAATTTCCCTGACTTTTCATTAAAATCACTTAAAACCGTAAGTATTGTTAGATATTTGCCAAGTTTATTGAGTAAGTGCTATATGACGAGTCTATTAAAAAATGCGAGGAGAAAAATATAAAAAATATGTCGTGATAGTGATAAATAGTAACCCGGAACTAACATATTATGGATTTGTTTGGTCACATATATAATGCAATACACCCTACTAATCCTACTTTAAATATGTTTTTTTTAAATAACATGATCAGTGATGTTATGATCATTAATCACCGAGATGATGATCGTCGTTTAGACAAATAAATCAACGTGGCATTTGGAGACTAAACATAACACCAATACGAAATTTTAAAGAGGAAGAGAGAGGAAGAACTAGAAATAGCTGTGCATTTCATAACATCGACTTACTTAATTAGTATAATAACACACCATAAATTGTGACTTTTACTGCAAACAATCTGACAGTTTCAACAAAGAATACTGTCGAACTCAGTGCTAAATTGCCAGTTATATATTGTAGTCTTTGGTGCTAAACCTTAACCTACCTGGAAACTATGTAGGTTCAATGTAACGGTTAATTTGCCTGTGTAGGTTTTAAATGCATCTTATTTAGCATTAGGCGCTTTTGTACTTGCAATTTTGGCACTCCATTTACTTGTTAGTCTTTGGTACGTTACGAATACTATTTTCAACAGTACACATTTCATCACTCTTGTGATCATAAAATAATTTTGGAAAAAATGAGATTGAAAACCTAAAATAAAATCTGCATTCACATCACAACACTGCTGGCGCACCATCATAATAGATATTATTAATCTGACATCCTCGTTAGGTCACAAGCAGGATGCAGGGTTCAACACAGGCACTAATTCCGTGACCCCAGGGGTCAACTGACCAGTCAGCCCTGTACTTACGACCCCGCTGTGGGTACTAGGTATTTCAATTTCTCAAAATTGATAATTTCCGTTATTATGGTAATGACGGGACTTTGAGGCCTTTTAATAAAATGATAAAAGGGTTTGTAAAGGTCAGTGGGATACATATAATTTGTGGAATATATTTTAATGGACGACGTTGTTGGTATAAATAGAGGGTACCTGCCTGGGAACTGCGCAGGTTTGCAACGTTCAAATTGGCATGCGAAGGTTTTTAATGTAGGTATGTCATTTGCCGCATTAGGCGCTTTTGGATCGCCATTTTGACACTCCTGTTATTTTTTACTCAGTGGTCATTCTGATTGACACTTTCCAAATCCTAATTGACTTGGTCTATTGACGAAATGACGGAACCTTGAATGTTTATCCCGTACAATTTCATTTATAAGCCTTTACATCCGTCATAATACAAATCAAGAAGGCCTACTCTAGTGGCAATCACCTTATAATTAATGCGTTTTGTATTTAGCATTATCATAAGCATCCACCATTTTCATCTTGAAAAAATGTCACTTTGTCGAAAAATCTCTGAACTAACTCAGGTGAACGCTGCGTTTGCCGATTCTCTGCTAATATCATTAAAATAGTTTGGTTTAGTTTATTTATTAATAATTGGCAAGAATTACAGGTCAGATATCATTAACACTAACATACACACCAACACAGTAACTAATACTTAGTAAACTGCTCGCTATTCGCTGATAAATCTGTGAGACAATTCTCTTCCGATCCCCATACAAATCTGCAAACATCATTACCTACCAGGTATCTTAATGTAATTCATGTACTAGTTAGTGTAACTAGCACCGGTGATGTAGAGCTCGGCTGAACTCGGCAGCGATCGGGACTGATCGGCTTACGGTCGTCTTTGGCCCTAAGCGCAGCTTACTCCACTTCTTAGACACTTTGTTAGACATGTTAATAGATTAAAGGGTAAATAGACCTCTTTGAGCTAAGATTCAGTGCTGTAGCGCAAAACGAAGCGTAATGAACGTGGAAAATAGAGAATGATAAGCTTAAATCTAATTTTAAAGGTCAAAATCCGATGAATAGTTTATTAGGCACATATGGTGGAACATACGTAAATTTATACATACATACATAGACTGCTAATATCATAACCCTTTTGGCTTCGCCGTAGTCGGGTAAAATATGACTTTGTCCAGCTTTTGGGATAATGCAGGCTAAGGCCTATTTCAGAGTTAGGAAACCGGCGTTCGAAAAAAAAAACGGAAACATTATATCCTCAGATTATGTCATTCACGTAATGCAAACGTGCATGCCTCCTTAAAGATACTTAGGTACAAACAGACACGATCTTACTCGTGAATATAATCGTACCGAGCGTGCCGAATCGATTAAGTCTTTATCGATTCAGCATCGAAGTAGGACGATGAAGTAATCGATTCAGATTGTTTTGTGGCATCTACAATTTGTCTTAAAGTATAAAATGGCGTTGGTACAAAAAGCTATCGAGTTAGAGTTGGGTGTGTGGCGAATTCACTAATCGTTATATGTTTTTCTTACGAACAAGTTAAACGTAACTGCCAGTTACCTAAATGTCATGTTTGCTTGTGGTTTTCTGTGAGTATGTTGTAGTATAATAGAGAAAATGCAGACTTCTTGGAGGGCTTTATACGTTTGGTTGAAGTTGAATATAGCCCAAATCTAAACGACAGACGCCTTACCTACTATCAAATCATAAACTGCGTCCATAGAGGCTCGATCAAATAGACATGGACCGATTGCAAACCGGACATAATGGTTGCAGACGCAATTTACGAATTTTAACATGGTTCATATAATTATTATTACTATCACTACCACTACATATTATAAAACAAAGTCCCCCGCCGCGTCTGTCTGTCCCTATGTATGCTTAGATCTTTAAAACTACGCAACGGATTTTGATCCGGATTTTTATAGATAGAATGATTCAAGACGACGGTTTTAGTATATAATTTGCGGGCGGGCGAAGCCGCGGGCATCAGCTAGTCCTTTATATGTTAGTTTTGAGCGCATAAATATCCGCTCTTGAACCCGTACACCTAACAAATAACACACACTACATATAACATCAGCCGATTAGTTAATTCTATACTAAAACTCTCAATAAAATAATGACGTAAGAGGCGTTATCACCGCGCGGGTTAACGAGGCTGCAGCGAACGGGTTAGCTGGCCAGTGCTTTTAACCTGTCACTGATTTATCCTGTATAGCGATGTTAAAGTCAGTATTATCGCTGTGTTTCTATACTCAAACGGTTTCGACACATCCTGTGTCAGTACCATTTAGGTATCTTTAACTTTTTCTGCTAATCACATGAACTGATTTATTTGCTTCAAGAAATTAATAAGAGGAGCTCGTAGCTTAGTAGCAGCAGCACGGGTCGATCTTCAAGATAAAGCCGTGCTTGCCTAGGTCTGTTCTTGGATGGGTGACCATCCATTAGGTACATACCGAGTTTCTTCCGTGCCTCGGAAAGCACGTCAAGCTTTTGTCAGCAAATGCTTTTCAGTATTTCAAGGAACACCGAAACGACCGAAACGTTTCCTACTGTACATACCAAACACATTACTGTACGAGTTATATTTTGTAGCCACACCTCTAATGACTTGCACCCAATTCTTGCTAACGATCCAAATAAGCATTACCATCAGAATGACAGATCTAGGCAATATATCATCGGAGCCATCAACGATCAAAACTGATGGCGGCCGGCTGCGCGTACGCACACCCAAGTACCGGGCGTGATCAATCAACGCGGCTTAAATCAACAACAGAAAAAATATAGCGCTTTTTATTTGAGATATAGACTAATGCGTAATTAACTTGGTTTGATTTGCTTTATGAAAATAATTACGCTGTTCGAAATCAATTAGGGAAATCTGAATTAGACGCTTATTTAGATGTTTATTGTATGAACCGTCGCCATCCAGTCTGTGGAATTAATAGCTGGCTTCTCTGTTTCCTAATCGTTATAATCTGGGTCTATTCAAAGTTAGAGTGAATGAGTTTTTTCTAGGCAAGCGAGTTGCGGCCAAACGCAAGCCTTATTTAGTATAAATAAAACCCTAATCGTCTCCATAATAAAAACGATAAAGGTTTAAAAGCTCTAGCCCTTAGAGGTTACCACTGGCATCAAAATCAATCTGTAATTATTTTCATCCGCAAACATAAACCCGCTGAAAATAAAATAAAAAATATTTGCAGTTATTATTAGCCAGTAATGTGAAATCTTGTTAATTTAAGGATCGTTATACGGAAATAAATAATCTCATATGTTTAATGTATCTTCCTGTGTTGTATACTGTGTGTACATAAATAGTAAAATAAATAAATCTCTACACTTTTTTTGATTCTGACGAACATTCTTAATTTAAGCCAGTCTGAAGATTGGCTTATTCCACAAATCCTAAAACTGGACTTTAATGTAAAAATAAATAAATATCGCTGGACATTACACACAGCGCCATCTAGTGCCACACTAAGCAACGAGGCTTGTGTCGTGGACACCAGATAGTTGATATACTACATAGATACTTTTTGTTTGTAAATACATACTAAATACATGACTCGGAAACAAATGTCCATGCTCATCACACAAACATTTGCTTCTACCGGGATTCGAACCCGGGACCCTAAGAACGTAAGGCAGCCTCAGTACCGCTGCGCCATTCGGGTCCAGAAAGTCCCCTTTTCATTTTGAGTTGTTCCACTATTCCCCCCCGAGGGAATCTTCCTCAAAAACTGAACCATAACGTAATAAATATAAAAAAACGTTAATTATTTTCATTTGTATCAAGAACTGAACCCTTATGAATGTAAAATTTCAGGTAAGAAAAAAATGCTCTCACATAAGTCGTACTTTCAAACTTTATGTATACGGTACATAAGTATTTTAAACTTCGAAGTTCATTTCATTATTAGAAATTAAATTAATTTTTTAATTATTAGTAAAATAATCACAGTCTTGCTTAAAGTATGCCAGTCGACAGCATTTTGGCTAACGGATAATTTTGATAGTATCTCTCCACGGTCACGCCCGCGCCAATTTTCGTCTAATCACGGGCATCTAATCACGGGTAATAAGGCCGACACGTCACAATGGTGGGCGGGACACCTTCATTGAACATAATATAAGTTTAAAGTTTAAATGTTCGCTGTTTAATAAATATCGAGAAGACCCTAAAAATTATACCTATCTTTGTCAATCGTTTCGTATTCTTAGACTTTCAATATGATTGTCAATTTTTTTTCTAATCCAATACATTTTTGACTTATCCAAGTTTCCATCATTGTTGTAGCTGATAGAATGTCACTTTTTAGAATTACCATGAAGTTTCTTGGCAGTTGTACTCCATGGGAAACGACCAACCGAACCGTGCACCTATCATTTGACGTTTTGTAAGTGCCCATGTCAGGCCTATGTGAAATAAAATGTTTTGACTTTGTCACTTACGAATAGGTACCATGTTTTATAAGTGGGGGAAATGTCAGCCGTAGGGATTTGATCAAGTATTGATGAACTTTGTGTTGACGGCGACGACAACGCCGCGGGCGCACTAAAATGTTGATTGTCCGTTTTTATTGGCGTTTTCTGAGATTTTATTACAGAACTCATTGCTTAATTTTCTCAAAATGTTTCCAAGCCGTCGAAATAAATTCCTGGCTAGATGGGTAAATTTATTCATTATGTTTTAAGACACATGTAAATAATAGTCGGCGAGCCTTATTTGCCATAAACCTGGCACAAATCTAATCAGCGACAGATCCCTTTTTTTTGTAAAAACTCCGGCACGAACTACTTTTTAACCGACTTCCAAAAGGAGGAGCTTATCAATTCGTCTGAACTTAGCGATATCTTCGCCAATTGTGAACCGATTTTGATGCTTCTTTTTTTGTTTGGATGAATATTATTTTGCTGAAGATCTGATGCTGATTTTCGGAGATATACAAGGGAATTCTTCAATAATAGACGGCAAATTGGTCGTGTTTGCAGCAACTACGACAGATTTGCTGTCTATTACTACTCGTATAGGTACTGAAGAGTTCCCTAAAAATAAAACCGACTTCAAAAACACAAAAAAGTTAAAAATAACTTTAGCTTCAGAAGTCGGTGGCAAAAAAAAACAGAATTCAAAAACAAACAAAAGCCACCAACTTCTTTTTTCGCTTTTTTGTGTTTTTGAAGTCGGTTTTATTTTTTGCAATTTTTATTTGTATTTTTTATTTTAAAATCACTGCTTCACATTAAGACCAACAGTTTCGCTTGCGACCACTACACTAACCAGATAATGAGCATCAACTCAACAACAGCAATAAATGTCTGGCCACACCCCTCCAGGAGCTAATAATATTCTGCATTTATTAAACATGCTACTTTCTCAGAAAGTCGCGTACAACCAAGCAATGGATTAATATTGTGCTTGGATCAGATGTAAATTATTGAATTGCCTGACATTTCCTGTCCTAGAAAACAATGTCAGCATGGAACGGATCCGATTTATTTATTTTTGGTTTTGATGCTGAAGTTAAACCAGGCTGTCAGAGCGGCTAAAGAAAAATAAATTACTCTTAAAGTAGAGGCTCTAACTGAAAAAAATCCCTCTAATCTGCGACTGTCTCGCAATTTTGAACGCTTAAAAAACATCAACCTATCATTTTGTTGACTGGTACAATATTAAATACATCCCGAAACGCATAATAAGTCTGAAGATATGGGTGATTCCATGACATAAACATTAAAATAATTAGTCAGTTAATCGTGGATTCATCATAGTGCTCATAAACAAGCGTTTAATGAAGATACTTACAATGGGTGCCAGAAGGTGGACGGCGACGTCCGAGGCCGGCCCAGGTGGAGAGATGACCTGGACTGGGATAAAAACTCCTGGAAGGACTTGGGGCAGGCCTTTGCCCAGGAGTAGGACGTTATATAAAAAAATAGCAACAATTTTGTTGTAGACACATTCGTAAAGCCTCATCGTTAAACTACCCTATGTTCTAATGTAGCGCTGGTAAGATGACTACAGACTTATGTCCCACCTGCGGGATTTGATGAGCAGGGCCGGGTCAGCCGGTGCATGTGCGTGGGCCTTAGCCCTAGGGCTGCTGCGAAACACGTGATGTTGAAAGGATGGCATGTAGTTTTATGTAAAGGCAAGCCTTGCACCTGATGAGAATTCCTCTAGAGTCTAGACTACATTGACGAATTTCGTCAAATTTTCATGCCCTGCTTTAGGTATGAATTTTGGTAATTCCTTCCTTAATGCAGACGTTTTACATAGTTTCTTGTTTTTTTTTTGTGTCGCCTTCAAAAAGGCGACATTT
The DNA here is from genome assembly GCA_941918905.2 of Xestia sexstrigata. Classification (NCBI taxonomy): domain Eukaryota; kingdom Metazoa; phylum Arthropoda; class Insecta; order Lepidoptera; family Noctuidae; genus Xestia; species Xestia sexstrigata. Next base: position 1,707,967 of record OW799204.2, read on the forward strand.
TGATCAGTTGTTCCATCCATTTTGATCGTGTAGTTTGTTGGTATTACACTTTTGTAGGAGGCAAACAACAGAGTATTTTCAAATGGTATCATGGTTGGGCGCAGTGAAAATCGTTCCATTTACTTGCATATACCTGTAAAAATTCGTCCAGGTGTTTGGTTGTTGGACCATAAATTAAACAAATTGTAACTACACATTAGTGTTAGCCCTATCCTGGTGCACCCACGCTGCCCTGCAGGGTCTAGGCTACGCAGACTGCGCGGCCTCCATCATAAAATATATCTATGACTTAATGCATCATGCACCTCTCTCTTTGCTCACCCACCTGACGCCTTAAGTACTGTGCAGGGCATAACAGATATACATAGACCATATAAGACTGCAATAGTGCAGCTTACTATAATTAACTTGTAGTTACCCGTAATTACAGACACAATTAAAATAACAATGTTCTGTTCCTTTTTGGGAACGTCTGGGAACTACGGGAAGAATATTTGTAATAGGATCAGTGGATCCAAAGATGATCTCTCTAAACAATTACTATACATCTCAATACTATTAGTTTTGAAAAGGAGTATTTGAACTGATGGTGAAACTTGGTTGGTCGAAGAAGTTTCTAAAGCATATGGTATTTATCGCGAATGTTACCTTTAATATAAGCCCGACGTTTCGACTAGTATCACTCATACTCTTACAGATTTTTGTTGTCGTTATTCATGCTCGTAAAAATGACCACTATGGCGCTTACTTATCAAATACTATACGGTCGTTTTTTGCATAAAATATTTGCACTAACAAGTTATCGTTTTACGTTGGTATTTTACATCCTTTGACCCGATGATCCAAATGAGCCAAATGAAACATATCAGTGATTCGGATCATTTCAGTGATCGAGATGCAAATGTTCCAATCTCAAAAATGATACACTTTGCCCACCTCTAGCCGGAAGACTCAAGTATTGGAGGTACAGCCACAGTGTTTATTCAACTACCCACACTTGATCTTCATAAATGTTAATTAGGGCCGGTTCACACTAGGACAGCACAGTGACAGTGGCTAACAGTGTCCACATACTGAGATGATTTCACTTGACGAGTACACTTAGTGATCACTGGATTCCAAGCAGAAAAAAATCTGAAACCGTCTTCGCGATTAAAATTAAGATACTTCTTGATCTCAATCACTTCCCGATCCATTCTATTATAAAAGTGCTTCTCATTGGCATTTTTGGAATTTTGGGTTTTATAATGTGTTCTGATCGTGATAGACAAGTTTCTAAAGGCTTGCGAAACATAATAAAAGCTGTATGTTTATGTGTGTCCACGTATACAATGGAATACCAAGTGAATTAAAAACATTAGAAACAAGAATGTTCAAAAATAAATCATACAAATGGCTCTCTGCCAATAGTTTTTACAGTATTAAGGAGTTCCTGGAACATAAAATGGCATGATGACTGGATTGTTTCGTTATGCATGTATTTACGCACACACGCTTATATCTACTAAGCAATACATGTTTGTTCACATTATTAACATTACCATCTTTTATACCATGTTTTTAGCAAATAAATGATTATGATTATGATTAGAACTACAGCACTAAATTAAAAAGTAGATTAAAATGGTGTGAATAAATAGATTCAGAATTATCAGTCCCTCACTGAAAATTCTGTAAGTTTTGACAATCTGAGAGCAGAGTTATTAGAGGTTTAGTAAAAGTAAGGTTATGTTACAATCTTTAACTAACAGCTGATTCCTAAAGTACAAAAGATGCTCTCTAAACACTAATGTTTATTAGATTTAGTGGAAAATGTTTGAAGTCATATGAATGAACGTCCATAGTACATAGGTAGGTAACGGGTATGGAGTTATGGAAAGAAGATTTGTCTAGAATAAAAAGAATACATTTTATAATAGTACTTTATTCGTCTTCTATTATAATTAAAATGTCGTCCATAAATTGTGCAGGTGGAACTATCATAAATGATCTTGGTGCCTAGCCCAGCCAAGGTACCATAAAATACACATTATATGAGCACAGCAACCTACAGTTCATCTACCTACAATACAATTACAGTAATGAATTAGAACAGCTTCCTTTCCTAGTTCTTATCTCACAATTCACACAGCGATCCATATTTTCAACAATATCCAATCCACAAGCTGGCGGTAAAATCCCAAAATAAACAATTCCAAGTCAAACGTGTGAGCGATCTTCGGTGTCCAGAGTGAAAGCAAGGGTCGTACAAGGTAGCAGGGTCAGAATCCGTGAAAACAAAGCAGTGATCGTTGAATATGAAAAATAATCGGGAAAGCACTCAAAACGCATCGGCAAACACGAAACAAGTGAGAGGACTGGAGGTGTCAGTCGGCAACTGTCTTGTGTCAATGTCAGTCAGCCAGCTGTCATACTAGTTGCAGACTAAAAATATTAGACTGATTTAAATCGATATGAACTCGATAATCATAATATTGTTTTTTCTGTAACTTGTTTATATTTTATTAATTAGACTATAATGCATATAAGTATAAATAGACACAAATCGTTACTTTGATTTAATTACTTAGTGAAAAAGATTTATTTTTGGAACAATTACGATTACTCAAAATCGATATTATTATACGAATACAATCTTTCTCACATTTCTCGGCTTCCTGATTGAGAATTAAGTTGATTTTTCATAGTCTAAGATAAAAAATTATGACTTATTTTTTAGATCATATCTCATCTTATTACATTTGGGCCCACTGTTTTCCTTCTCCTTTCTACTTATTGTGACGATGAATTTTCAAAACTCCTGGTCACATTTATGACCCTGAATGTTGACACTGAATTATTCTTCACAAAGTGAATCATGTTAACACACAAATATACACACGCACACACTCACATACACACTTTACACAATGCACCTACACTGACGCACACACACATACCCATGCAGTCTAGATAAGTATGTCTTGTATCAATAATAATAAAACATAATTTAATTTGATTTTTATTTTCATTTTCATTTTAATTTAATTTTGTTTGTAATTTTGATTTTGGTTTTAAATTTGATTGTAATTTTGATTTTGTTTTTAATTTTCATTTTCATTTTGGTTGAATTTATTGTCTTTTATCACATTTGTGTATTGTTGCTGTAAATTGTTATTTACATAGGTGGATGAAATGAAAGTTACTTATTTATTTTGGATAACTCTTGTACAGTAACTATTGATCCTGTTCAGATGCTGTTTCAAACTTTACATTTTAGACACACAATTTTATATATTAATCCGCCAATTCAGGGGACCGGCACTGTCTCTCCTTAACACAGGCAAAATTTTAGCCTATCTAGGAGAACAGTACTTCACCCGTCTTTATTGTATAGTTGAACCTAAAAATTGTATAAATGCACCATTTGTAAACTTTGCAATCCCATTTTGAAATAAACTATTATTATTTTAATAATAAACTTCTGGATCCAGCGGTTTAAGCTGTGCCTTGCCTGTCACTGAATTTAACATTTTTGAAGTAGGCAGATTTATTTACTTATCATCTGCCTAGCCTCTTCCCAATTATGTTGGGGTCGGCTTCTAGTCTAACCGAATGCAGCTGAATTGTACCTATTTCAGATGGAGTGACTGCCTATCTAACCTCCACAACCCAGTTAGTCCTGCGCAATACAATATCTAATTAGTAGTAGCAATCTACCCAAAGAGATTTATTTAGTATCGTAAAAATCTGCTTCTGCTTTTGCCAACCCTAGTCCGCTGCGCCTACGCAGTCTAGCGGTCTAGGCCAGTGAGTGCTGTCTTAATAATAAAATAACTATGATTAATGTTCTCCACGCTCATTCACCAGCACTCGCTCTTATCTTATCTCCACTGATTCTGCTAGTGGTTGAATTCCTAGCATTTCTACGTAATTACATTGTGATTACTTTGCGGTTTTAAAACATGCAGTTTTTACCGTTTTAATTAGTTCAAACCAAATGAAGTAATTCATGGGTTGTATATTCGTTTCGGTCCTAAAATATTTATTATTATGATGTAGATATGTCTATGCTGTAAGTATTTCATCATTTAAAAAGTCTGACAACCAGTCTTACCAAGGGTATAGGGTATTACCCAGTTCTAACTGGGTTGTGGAGGTCAGAAAGACAATCGCACCATGTAAAATACTGGTATTGGCAGATGATAATAATTATGGTATTCAAACAATCCTGGATATTGTAGGAACTTCATGCTTATAAATGTGGGTGTTCCATATCCCTGACTATCTCTCCAAAAGCGTAAGATAATATTCCGTTACCATCCTTAATATAAACCTATCTGCTATAAGACTGTTGTGAGCCTGTCGAAACGTCCATCCACCTGAAATTATAATCCCTTAGCAGCCATATCACCCGCCCACACGAATTGGAAACGATTTCCATTGAGAGCGTTCATTCATAACTGGGATCGTATTTATAGCGAGATATCAAGCGCGTGCGCATATCAAGTGGTTGTTTGTACTCGTTTCAAAGTGAATGGTTTCCATGGTGGATTTGTTAAAGTGTTCTTTGGCAAGGTTTTGGTAATGTAACTTCGGGGTTATTGCGTAACACGCTAACAATCTTAAAATGCCATTCTTTCTGAGAATCACTCGAGATTCATTGCATTATGTAGAGCAGACGAATTTTTATGAAGCATTGCGAGGTAGGAATTTTCATCAAAATCCTTCGGGTTGTGATTGAAAGTACCTATCTTATGCAGATAAGGTGTGTTTTCTGAAAGGTTACTCGTTCATTTCATTTGCGTCACGTCATCATTTCATTTGCGTCACGTCATCATTTCATTTGCTGACAGATGGTCAAAATCATTTCAAGTGATTTGATTGCTTTTTGTTATTCTACGAGTAGTTTGGCAATCTGAGAGCTTATTTATTTGTATTGATTGTCCTTTCAAAAACTTGGTATGAAATATTGCATCATGGATATCCTAATAAAAATTGACAAGTAAAATATTAATCCTCATAAAAGTTACAGAGCTTTGTAACGAAGGCCTCATGTCTCGGGAGATTATTAATTCTTTTCGCGTTTCATATTACGTAACTGAACACTGAACGCGACTAGCAAATCTTTTAAGATGATGCTGACCTTATAATTGGTTTACAGGGCATTAACCCCTTTGATACGTAGGTACTTACGTAGTAAATCTTTTGCCTGTTATAATGGCTCGTTACTTGGGTTGGATGCAAAAGTCCCTTCCAGAATTGTCTGTTCTCTTGCCAACAGTAACGATATTTATTCGCTCCTTTGACAATCATATCACCATTCCTTTACTTTTCATTTGGTCTTCCTCTCCTTCTTTCATCAACTTATTCATCACTTTCGTTGGCTTCACATGTGTTTCGTTCCTCGCCACAATCCTCTACTTCACTATCTTTAGCATGGCTCCTATTTCTTACGTCCTCATCTTGTTTTATCCGCCTTCTTCATAAATCACACTTTTTGCGCTTTGAACACTGCTAAATTCCAATTCTCAGTGATTTTTGGAACAAAAACGGGTCTTCAAATCACATCAATATTTTGTACTTACACTCATATCGATATTTCTATTTGAGTAGGTACAACACTACTAAGGCCAACAGTTACTATGTAGGTATTTGTTTTGACATCATCTGGCCATAATTAGCTTGAAGTTTTTTTTTTACGTACTTTTTATTGCACGCCTCTAATCGATGGATTAGCACTTTTTATGACCAATCAAAGTTGATCAGAGGTGTCCAACTTTTTGTAGTTGTGACTTGTGCGTGACTTAAAATTGCTTGTAAGTACTTAATTTTGATAGGCTCTTGTTCGTACGTTAGAACGTAGGTATCGGTCGTGTCGTATCAGTAAAAGGTTTAATGTTGCTATAACCACCTTTCTTGCAACGGTCGGTGATCGCAGTTAGCTGTAATAATAATACTTTAAAAAAAAGGAGACAATTGCATTCCCTTGACCTCCTTTAGTCGTCTTTAGAGTCAGGGGCAAATTAAAACTAATCAATTAATAACATGTGGCGTTTTGTAGTTTCTGCTTACCCCCATCGCAAAAGGCACTATAGTTTTCCGAAAGTTTTCTAGCCACCATCATAATGATCATGATTTATGGGGTCGCAACATGTGTACATACTCTTTCGTAGGATCTCTTACCCGCCATCTCCGAAATCACCAACTTCGGCCCTTCTAGGCACATTGTCCAAGTAAAAAACATTTAAATTCATTTTAGTGAGATTTAACTGGAATAATACCAAAAACGTTGACGATATCTTTTCGCTATAACACTGCACGAATTTGGTCTAAAAAAACATGTTATATTGACTCTGCCTGGTCTAGCTCCTTATAAGGAGATAGAGGCACATAGCTCCTTATAAGGATCGGCGTATGAGTTGCGATATAAACGATACAACCTTGATTCGACAGATTGACGTGCCGCAAGTAATTTTAGCGAATGCTGGATTCATCGACAGATTTGTGTGAATAATAATATCATTGAGTTTAATGTTTGAGTTTGCAAAACCAGCCTTAACTGTTCCCCACTGCTGGGACACAGGTCTCTGGGACATGGAGTGGGCCTTATTCCTTCACGTGAGCCTAGTCTGGGTTGATAGTTGACACATGTCTTTTTACACACGAAATTTTAGTTCTAAGACATGTGGGCTTCTTCAAGATATTTTCCATTTTGAGAGTACTGGTGATGAAAAATAACACAACATAGTTTTGTTGATATAGTCTTTGCGCAGGTGCAAGTGTGAACTGTTTTTCTGCCAAAAAAAACCGGCCAAGAAGCGAGTCGGACTCGCGCACCAAGGGTTCCGTACAAACTTTTCAAAGGACAAACTTAACTTTGCTAGAAACGTTTATTGCTCTAAAATCGCTTTTTCTTTGTTTTTAAACTATACATTTATGGTTTTCAGTGCGCATGTGCAGTAAGACCTTGCTTTTTGCCAAATTTCGTGATTCTAGGTCAATGGGAACTACCATATAGGTTTTCGACCCAAAACCTATAGGTGTACCTACTTCCGGTTACCTAGAATTGTCAATTTTGGTTAAAATCAAGGTCTTACAGCACAAGTAAAGGGAAAAGTCCGAAAAATAAAAATAAATAAAAATTAAGGTAAATTTTGGTACTTACTTTAAGTTTTCGCGAAAATCTAAATTTGCCCGTATCTTTTTATCGTGTTGACTCAGGACCTTGATTTTTATACACCTAATAGGGACGATAGACCTTAGTACTTATATGGTATCAATTTCAACTTGCTAGGTCCACCCGTTTCTGAGAAAATCGGTGGTGACAGACGGACAGACGGACAAGACAGTGATCTTACAAGGGTTCCGTTTTTTTCTTTTGAGGTACGGAACCCTAAAAATCATAAAAGTATTTAAATTTAGTAACAAACCAAGTCACGGTAAAAAACAAATTGTTTATAAATATATCAAGTTCCTTACACCGTGTTGATGAACCTTCTGAATCTTCGTATTTCAAATATAAACACTGCTGCCGTTTCCATGGCAACGCCGCGTGCGCTCGCGGCTATGCCGATGCATTCTTGTGAGTGAATGGAACGCTTGTGAGTGAACGTTAGCTCTCGTAAACTATTGCATTGGACTGTGGTTATAACAAATACTGGAGTGCAGTTAGGGCTGTCTAGGATACGGCTAGAGAAAGAGCACCGGGATTTTGCTGCCTGGAGTCCAACATAACCTTCTGTCAGTCCCAGTCCCAGGGTATAGAATTCCTCCAATTTGGGATGACAGTCACAGCTGTTGAGTGACAAGTGAAGTTAAGATTTGAAGAGCTAGAAGAATGGTAACTTACCAAGGGGTATCGTTTTACCCAGTACTAACTGTGTTGTGGCGATAGGTGCAGACAGGCAGTCGCTTTGAGTAAAATACTGGTAATCAGCTGCATCCGGTTAGAAATTTAGAATGGAAACCAACCCCAACATAGTTGGGAAAAGGCTAAACAGATGATGCTAGCTTGTATCAATGAAATACATTTTTCCCTCACCGTTTTCGTTAATCATGAAATGACAGTTTTTTTAGGGTCTCTGTTGCTGTGCCAACCCTATTCGCGACAGCACTAAGCCCGCTCTAGAACCTACATTGATCCAAGTTATTCAAGTTACAAAGTGTTCTAGGGATAATAGATATTGACTCATTGTAAGCCGCACTAGACTGTAAACTCTACTTACCTTCCTAATACTTGTCGTGGTTGTACTTTATAGTTGTAAAGGCGAATAAATAATGGTAAGCTATGGGCTGAAAAGAGATTGGAGAAAAATATGCGGTGTATTTTAGAGCCTGTAGATTAGAGACACGTTTCCTTTCTGACTTTAAAGGAAAAGTAAGGGAAGTAGGTATACAAACATAAGCATAATCAGTCTAATCTAAAGTATTCCCACTGCTGGGATACAAGCCTCCTTTCTGTGATAGGGAGTGGGACGTTCCAAATACACCGAGTGACTCCATGGGTTTAGTTCGCGTTAGAAGATGATGATCATGTCACATGTCTTCGAGTTTTTGATTCTGGGACGTCCAGGTTTCCTTCACCGTTTTAAAAGTAATTTATGGTCAAATTGAATTAACTTCGAAAGTTTCGCTAGTTCATTTAATTTATCTTAGCATAAACTTATATCCTTTTTTTTAACCTATCTATTGCCATGATCAACATGTGAACCTACGACCTCACGACTCAACACCAATCTATAATTGAACTGATTCCCTTGGTTCAATGACCGAACTAAAAATACTAAGATCTCAAATTACAGGCACTAATAACAGTTAGCTCTTAATTCAAACAATGCGAAGCTAAACAATGCTGCGCCTGCGCGGCCGGTGTGAAACACAACACTCGGGACAGGTACAGAAAATCTACTCTGTACAGAACAACAGAACTTACCTAAGACAAGTTTAGTAACCATAAACTATAAAAGGGCATCAGAAACTCCAAGTTATTTTTTCTTTATTTAATCGTTTTTAATTTGAATTGTAAAACAAGTTTAGTGTAGTCACTAGTAGCTCAGTAGTCAACGCAGGGCAAGGTATCAAGTGTTCCATCGTTTGCGGAACAGCTCCACATTTGCACTTCAAACTGAAATCGTCTTTAAATCTACAAATCATAAAAAGAAGAATCGGGGTTGTGATGAACTTCGATCTCCGATTATTTTGTTTGATGGCCCGAATGGCGCAGCAGTAGTGAGGCTGCCTTACGTTCTTAGGGTCTTGGGTTCGAATCCCGGTAGGAGCAAATGTTTGTGTAATGAGCATGGACATTTGTTTCCGAGTCATGGATGTTTATAAATGTATAATAAGTATGTATTTACAGACAAAAAGTATCAACTATCTGGTGTCCACGACACACGCCTCGTTGCTTAGTGTGGCACTAGATGGCGCTGTGTGTAATGTCCAGCGATATTTATTTATTATTTTATTTGAGGCAATAAGAGTGTCACTTTTCTGACTCTCCATCATAGACATGAAATAGTAGAACTTCTGCATATTCATGTGATGTGGTGCAAATCGCTTCCGAGCCGCCAGTCACGATTCAAGTTACTGCATTCCCGGACCTACTAGTGATGGGGATATTCACACCCAATTCGTACTCAAATATATTAAGCAAACTTGTTAGCAAATCGAGAATAAATTGTCCGGTACAAAGTTTACATCATCTGCCTAACCTTCTCCCAACTATGTTGGGGTCGGCTTCCAGTCTAACCGGATGCAGCAGAATACCAATATTTTAACATGGAGCGACTGCCTATCTGACCTGCACAACCCAGTTAGTACTGGGTAATACGAAACCCCTTGCTAAGACTGGTTGTCAGACTTTTTGGGCCACTGACTACCTGTAACGACTGTCAATGATTTACAAATGACAGCCGGGACCAACAGCTTAACGTGCTTTCCGAGGCACGGAGGAAACTCGGTATTAAGGGTGGTCACCCATCCAGAGACCAACCTAGGCAAGCACGGCTTAACCTAAAGATCGACCCGAGCGGCTCTTATTATTTAGCCACGAGCTCCTCCCGGCACAAAATTTACATAGGAAATATTTTACAGCTTTCAATACCCAAACGATATGACCTAATTTTACGACAAATTTCTTAGTTTCTGCTAACTAAAAGAGGAGAAGGAATCGTGGTATCTTAACGATACCTAACTACCAAAGTGTAACCTAAAGTATTGGACATTAAGCAAGACCTAACAATTGAATGAATTTAGCATTCACTTTATAGACAGAAGCTCTCAAGAAGTAATTTTTCAATCTAGCATAATATCGGCAGTAACGTGATGTCCCAACCCTACTCACTGGAGCAAGCTCTGCAAATAATGTTAACACGCGATACACAGCACACACTCTAGACTCCACATATTATATTATTCACAGTAACTATGATAAATTAACAACCCGAAACAAATATCGGCTGTTTCGTATAAAAAACACTTTTTGAAATACACTGGACAACTTCATTTTTATAACATAACTTCACCCTGGTATTCCCTCGATGTGTTACGCAGAGTACACACACATTGCGCCAGTTATGTTTGAGTCTCATGTAATGGGGAGCGAGTCTATCACCATCAATCGGGCACATAACTCGACTCCACGGCTACAACTGAGAAATCCCTGTTAAAACTTACCCTACATGAGAACCACACCAACGCTGTTCAACGAGCCAATCAATTTTAATGAGTACTACCTTAAAGTATGTCCCTCATTGAACCTCACACGGTATATGAACGATATACGTCAACAAACTCGACAACATACGCCCACGGGCCTGCTTACTGACCGGAATACTTCAAGCCTATTGTTGACGCCACCGATGATAGATGCCTGCCGTCGGCTCAGGGCTTTCATGTCATCAATCAATTTGTTAACGTGGTAGGTGATAAAGGAAGGTTGTGAAGCCTTTGTCTAATAGAGAAACACTTAGGCTGACAAAAATATTGTAATTGATTTAGCTATGTATAATTGGCGGCTAGATGGAGGGATTCTACGGGATTTTGTAAAAAAAATCTGACAAAGTGAAATATGAAAGCATTCAGCATTTCCATCAGCGATAATGACGAAGGAAGCAGCACTTAGGTAACCTACGAGTAGGTAGCAGTGACTATACTATACTTAGGTAACCTACGAGTAGGTAGCAGTGACTATACTATACTTAGGTAACCTACGAGTAGGTAGCAGTGACTATACTATACTTAGGTAACCTACGAGTAGGTAGCAGTGACTATACTATACTATATGACACGCATTTTAAGTGATTGTAAGTTGTTGCCCCCTGCACCCTTTCGGGATTTGAAGAACATTCTGATAGTTTCTAATTTGACAGATGTCTTAATCAGAAACTGGACAGTCACTCTTACTCCAGCAATCAGCATGTTGGTATTTACATGTTACTCGTATTGTATCGTTTGGGTTATCGGGTACTATTTGATTTGAATAATCTTGCTTGCTTTTAACGTTCCCAATGCTAGTAGTACTCAGGTCGCTTCTGTAAGAGAGCAAATGGCACTACATTTTCTTTGTAACAAAATCATTATACCCTTTTTTTTAATTGGCAAAGGCCTCCACTTACTCCATTATAGTTGCAGCTGGCAACTGCGGTGCTTCAACACAAACTATGGCTCACCTCCTGTGCTCTTCTATGTGTAATTCAGATTTGGTCATTTAGATCAACGCCGTCGAGGAAGCAGAGTTCTGGTTAAAGCTGGTTTGACTTTAATAAAGGGAATCATCGAACAACGAAGGAGGCTAGATGTTATCAATGAGTTCTTCCACAAGCCTGCAGCCTCGTATAGGAAGAGCCCACTGTATGTATACATGCTTTGCGTATGAATAAAACCCGGTAGCAAAGGCCACCAGTAATTGAATGTCCTCTCAGAAGACACTAAAGTCTACCCGGCTTAGCCCGCAGATATATCTTAGTATTCTACTCGACATTGCGCGTACCATAAAATCTCCATAACTGTGGTAAACTAAATAAATATGCAACAGCAAAATGATCGATATGCATAATATTTCCTCGGCCAACGGCTTTCGTTGGGACCATTTTGCCACGAAAAAGAATTGTTCAGAAGCTATATTGTCAGCGAAATAATCAGCAACGCAAATCGACGGTGCCAATAACACCTAACTGACAAAGTCAATAATTATTTCTTATTAAGTTAAAAAGTAGCTAATGTATTAATTCATTTAGAATAATAACAATGTATGTTTTTAAAGTTAGTTAGGAGGTAATGCATAAAATACGCGTTGCGTAAATACCTACACGTTGGTATAGTTGGGAGGTATTTCCACATTTTAATTGAATGCTGTTGCAATTAAAATATACTTATGATATTTCACATGAATAACGCCTTTAAATTTAAAACGATAAAAAAGTGTTTTTCTCGAAAAATGACAGTTAGGAGGTATTGGCATTTCACCGTCGAAATACGGTTATATGTACATGCTCGGTTTTCTCTTTTTGAATCCAGCGATGAATGCTGGAATGGCTTGAAAAGTGTTAACACTGGTCCAACCTATTCGTTCCGCATGCTGAAAACCTTCTTCCTGGACAAGAGTTACCATGGCTAACACGGGTTGGCCTAAGCAAGAATATTCTTCTTAGGCAGAGATTCATTGATGAATCTTCCTTAGAAAATGGACACTGAGCTGCTAAACTCATAGCCAAATTCTATGTCAACTCAATTGAGATTGCCATCGCGGCGAATCTGACGTTCACGATAAACTAACAAGGAGATTGGTCCCCCGGATTAAAATAATCGTAGCACGTAGTGGACCTTCTGCCAACAACGTTATTGCTAACAACGTTGTTGGACTTTGTAGAGCAAACACAGAATAAATAACTCGTGATTTACGATTTTGAACTGTGCTGCGCTTAGAGGGTTATTACTGAGAGCCTTACACTGAATATTGTTTGTTGAAAGTAATTTTATGGCTTATTTCGCGTCCGTAGTTATAACGTGGTTTCAATAGGGTTACGTAGTTTATAGTGAAACGAGAAACCCTCTATTTAAACTTCATGTACAGTAGTGGGACAGTACAAGGCATACTCTACCTGCTCGTCTGTGGGTTGGGGGAAGCACCACGGTACTTTTCTTCATTTATAAAGTTACAAAATTAAATCATTCAAATCTTCCATACCACCCTCTAAGTTCATGTAATCCCATGAAATGACTATTTCATGAAAAAGTGATTCAATAGGAATAAATACACTGCGATAAAGTACAAAAATATAACCATCTTGTTCTCTAAATTGATCTAAGTACATGATAATTACGTGTCCAAATAATTAACATTTTCAGTTAGTATCAAAGCATAAATCGTATGAGTCAAGAAGTTGAGATTAGGATAGCGCCATCAATGACTAACTACGAAAGTAACGATAGAATACGCAGATTCGCCCGCGTGTAGTTCTATTATTCGTCCCATGGGATCAGACTATCGGGATAAAAAGTATCCTATGTGTTAATCCAGGTTATAAACTACCTGTGTGCTAACATCCAAATCCGTTCAGTAGTTTTTGAATGAAGAGTAACAAACATCCATCCATCAATCTATCCTCACAATCGTAATAAAGTAGGATAGTTGAATAAACCTACCCACCGTTTCACAGCAATCGTTTGTTCAGAAGTTAGCAGTCAGAAAATCTGATGTAGACTAACAAATTGATAAGCTAATTAAAATGAACGACTTCCGCAACACACTATCAATTTATTCTCCCATTTAAAAAATCTTTGAAGATAGAAAGTACCCAACTCAATCTAGTCAGCAAACATCCTAAGTTACAACCGCGAAAAGTACGCGAATACTATCAGCCATCACCGTAATCAGTTCGATAGTACGTCCAGTGGAACTGGTCGCACCACTTAGGGGTATCACCGCGGACACGCGAAGTTAAGGGGATCGGCAGGATATTAGCTCTCCCGCCATGTAAACATGTGATTACGGAACTGATTAGGAGAAATCCTACTGAGATTTTTGTCATATTCGCCTACGTATATGTTTACTTGTGAATATCGGTCTGTTTACGTAAGGCAATAATGATTTTGAGAGGATATTTTTTAAGCCAGAGTGTCTGTAAGTGAAAGGTCATGGATATAAAAGTGATAATTCGTTTAATTTTACCTGATAAATTGGATTGATCCTGGGTTCGATCTCCCAAACGAGTAAATAGTATATTTTTCAATAGAATTCTGCATGCTGCAACCTGGACTCGAAGCAATCTTTAGTTGTATTCGGTTGCTGAGAATAAGCACGTCCGTATTACATTAGGTTTCATAACATAAGTAGCGAAATGTGGGAGTATTTAATACAATCCTGTTGTACGCTCTACTTCTGCTTACTGCCGAAAAAAATCATATTGCCATCAACACGGGCATCTAGGCTCCGTGCCTGCTTCTGAGAAATTCCTGATGGTCAAACGACAAACCCAATAGCACTGCCCGATCTGGAATCGAACCAAACGAAGAAAATGGTAGACATTATAAAATAACGGACACTATTCGTGAGTCGGTACTAACTTTCCAAAAGTCACGTTAAATCTGTAAAATCCCTAAATTAAAACGAAAACTACACTAAAACATCTTAAGTGACTGGGTGCCTCGTTAGCCTAGATAGTTCTAATTAACAGCTAATAGCTAAACGCCGTACCGTTGGGGCCTAGATCTAGTGACCCTAGGGTTTAAGTAAATGTGTTCAGTGAGATATTCTGCTCAGACCGCGCTTGTGAAGGTACTTAGTGTTATAGCGTGATAAATGGTGCACGAACTGTTTGGTGGAAGTAAACCCTTGTTTACTGTACCCAAACGCATTTAAAATAACGTAACGATGGACGAAAATTCGTGATCAAAATCGTAATCAACTTGCAAGAGATGGTAAACTCAGTAATTATGTTATTTTGATATATATATCACTGAGACATGAGATCACATTCTTCTGTTTATGGTGGTCTAAGACCCTAGGGCCGCCAGACCTTACTTATATTCTCATCAACAAGATGTGTTCCGTGCTTCGAAGTGCTTGGCAGAAATTTCTGTAGACCTGAAAATATCATCATCTGCCTAGTCAGTGCCAGTTTTACCGGATGCAGTTGAATTCCAGTTTACATGGAGCGACTGCCTAACCGACTTCCACAACCCAGTTAGTACCGGGTAATACGATACCGAAGGACCGATGCTGAAGGAACTGGGAGTATTAATAATATTTTCTTAACAATCTACAAAAATTCAGCACTCGGGCTTTAAAAAAATTGTATCATTTTAGCAACTTTATCACCTGATATCTAAAAATTTGTCTTCGGCAAAAGTTTGCACGTATGTATAAGTTCACAGTGCACTACTTGATGGTGGCACATGAGAAAATAATTAACGTCTGGCGGCCCTGGGATCTTGCTCTATAGTGTGGTAAACCTCTTTAACCAGATCCAAAAAGATATTTGATGAAAGTGTAAACAAATGGGACAGAAAACGGACCCGTGGAACCCCATTTTCATCAAGGATTGTGCATAATTTTTCGGATAAAGAAAACTTATTCACAGATATTTTATTTAGGTACAAGGTTAAAATCAAAATCAAAATTGAGGCATATATTTCAAGTAGGCCAGTTACAGGCACTTTTGAACTGTCGAAACAAAGATGAAAATTAAATGTAGCTACAGGCTACAGTCCCAGTCACAAGACATAAAAACTGTGAAAGTACTGAAGTTGCCCATTCCCTAGCGTAGATCTCTATGGACGAAGTATTATATTATCTGTGCTATGGAGAAGAAGAATATTTTTAAATACAGATTAAGTCAAGAATAAGGATTTGAATTAATTCCATATCTGTTGTGATTCATCGACAGTGTCGATTGATTACTCACATTTAAGCAAATATTTATACTCACATGACTCATGCATAGATGACACATTAATACATCAGATAAGATGCAGTTATACTACGATTATTTATGATTATTGATAATATTGTGATGGTAGCTTAAGTACTATCACAATATTATGATATTGTGGGCTAATTCCAGGTCAGCAAAGTGTTATTGGGTTTTACCTTAACCTAAGAATTTTTCTGTAAAATTCTGGGGAGTCTGGATTTGTACCGGGGCAAGGCTCGCCCCCTATTACATAGGACTTAAACATAACTAATAAAATCTGGGTGTGCTATGAGTACACCTCTGCCTAACCCTTAGGGAATGCAGGGTGATGTAATGTACTAATGTTCTGCTTCGCCACTTGCAATACTTCAATTCTTCTACTGCCTAAAGATTCCAGTATGGTCAGCAATTCAAATAATATTTCACCAACGTTAGCCTAACCGCGACTTTACGACTATTAGGTACTATGTACTAAATACCACATTACTGGAAAACGGGGTTACTTACCATAAAAAATTTAATCGCTACAGGAAATACAACATTCGCCAACCTCTAAAACCAAATCGATTACTATTGAACATCAAATGGTAATAAAATAAACATCAAAGATTTCAAACTTGACTTCTGAACCTCACACTAAAATCTCAATAGTTCTTCTATCTTAGAGAAAGACAGAGCTATTCGTGATAAAAGATGTCTCTGTCTAACATTGGAAAAACATACTTTTTAAAAATAGTGCTGTGAAGTGTGGGATATCATAAGAATCGAATATTCATAAAACCATTTTACGATTATTTTACAACTTGTAAAAACTACTAAACTCTTATGATAAAAGCATATGAAGAGCTTTTGATTTCCGTTCGAAACGTAAAGATTTTATTTTTATGGCAATCGTTTAGTTCCGTTTTACCTTGTCTATTGCAGTATTTGACGATGGTGAGCCATTTCTGTATGCATAATCAGCCTATTAAGTGTCCACTGCTGGAACACTGACCTGTTCTACACCACGCATTGAAAATGCTGGTTGATGGGTTTCACATGACTTTAAATATTTGGTTCTAGGACATGCAGTTTCGACAAATGACGGTGAGAAATAGTGGTCAAATAAATAGGTAATACAAAACAACGACTATACATTATATTATCTACAATATACATATAGCTTTTGCCGTAGAAGACACCAAAATTATTAGAGTTATGTATTTAAAAAATAAATAAATAAATAAATAGCCTTTATTTGCCTTAACAATTATTACATCTCTTACAATACAATAAATTCATTTATCTTAATTTTAAAATTAACAATACCATACCTTTAACATTACATTTCACACAATATACATTCAACATTTCGTCTCATAAAGTTTTTAAGATTATTTAACATTAGTAAGTACATTTCATATAAATAAAAATTTTAATTTTTTAACATTTCATTTAATTTCGTATTTAATTAGGTATATAATTTTAACATTGCATCGAACATAATTACATTTAATTGTTACAATCATTTTTTTTTGTTCCTTTTTTTTTGTTCTTTTTTTTTTTTAGTTTAGGTCCCGTTTGGGTATAGGCCTCCTCCAATTTTTTCCAGTTATGAATTTAGTACTTTATAATTCGAAATATTCAGAAGGTTTTGTCTACAATACCCAAATTTCAGGAGTTTATCGTAGACCTATGCAACGGCCGTTATGGTCAAGAATAGCAAAGGGACTCTTGGTTAGGTAGTCAATAGGTAAATGATGAAATCCTGACTATTCATCTAATGACTAATGATTGAGCTACTTGACCACTCCTTCGCCATTTTCTACAATTCCCACATAAGTCATTTAACTGCGGACATTCATCATGACGAAATTTTCTGAATGTGCCAAATGTCAAATAGGCCAACACCTGACATGCCTTTAAGTAGGTAAATTGCACACATTAGGCTTAGTATAATGTCAAACGGACACTTTTTGGGCCTGGGCTTTAAAATGACATAATAATAAAGGACATCATAAAAGATGAGTGCATTTGAACGAGAGTCGCAGTCGTAGCAGTCGTAAAGTACCTTTAGGTAAAACAGATCTATACAATAATATCTGAAGAAAATAAAAACGTTCTCGCCCTGCATTTGGTCCGAATCCATACTTACACATTTTTTTATGGAAACGAATACAAAATTCGCAATTATTCTCAATTCTCTTCTAAAATGTCCGAGAATGGTACTAAAACTCAATAGGTACTAATTACATCAGATCAGATTTGGTGTTTATTATTAATTTAATGTTAGTTTACATATTATACTGTACACATTTCAAATCGTTTATGAAATCGCCAGAATCCAGCGAAGAGATTGTCTTCCCTTAGATGCACACAATACGTAGGCATTAATTGATGTCTACCACGACTTGCTTATCTATCATGCCGATGAGACAAAGACCGAATACGCGTATAGCATATAAACAATAAAGTATGTATAGCATAATAAATCAACAGCAGTCAAGTGATTTATGTTAATCGATAATTATAGCGAAAATCGATTGGCAATAGGTAGGTGTCGAATAAAAGCCAATGATAGATAATTATCATGCCATACAGGGCTTGTGTTTGAGTCATACGAAATATATTGATAGACTATTCTCAGTTCTCTCTTGGTAGGCACTGGGGATTTTGCCATAAATGAGGACTTGGCTTCAACAGACATGAATTTAGTAACTTAAAAGTTATTTAGTTTGACTGCCTTGCTGATCTAATGGTCGCAAGCGCGAGTGTGGAGCATGTGGTCCTGGGTTCGATTCTCTGTTCGGGCGGAGTGTTATTAAAATTATTTCAAGAATTTCTCAGTAGCAGCCGCGGAGTCTGAATTTTATTTGTACCCGGTTGCTAGCAATAGGCTCGCCGCGCCTATTACACGGGGCTTTGACATACGTAACGAAACGAAGGTGTACTATTAATATTATGCGCACCTCTGCCTAGACCTTCGGGTACAACATGTTGATGTTAATTTCCCAATGTGCGGAGTTTATTTCAAAATCGATGCGCTCATTGCCTTGGGTACTAACAACCTTTAATTATCCATTTCAATCTAATAAGGTTAAGAGAAGCCGCGGGCCGCTAGTTAGCAATTAGACAACCGATGCGTTCATTTGTTCAGTTACGTTTGTTTGTTTACTGCATTTGGAAAAATGTTTGGTAATAACCCATTCCTATAACTTACGAACTGTCGGTGTCAGGTGAATTTTTCCTCGCTTTATCATTATCGCTGCAGTCTTCATAATGACATAGTTAACCAAAGTTTTTATTAAGGTATACATACATAAACGCACGCTTTTTTCACACGAAGGTGGGCAGAACTACAGAACGCCACGTGCTACGATCATTATATACTTCTTTCGCCTTGTCCACATTCATACATTCAAGCTAGTAGCGAGTACTGCGAAAGTGACCTTTCTAAAGAACCTCACCAATAAGACCAACGAACGTCGTTGAACATCAGGTCCTGGGTCGGAAAAAGTCTTATTGGGTTTTTCCACCAAGAATTGCTCAGTAGCAACTGCGGAGTCTGGACTTGTGCCCGCTTGATGGCAATAGGTTCGACGCCTATTAAATGGGACTTAGGTAACGGAACGTAGGTAACGTTAATGAATACAGTAGGAGAAAATCGCTTTTTAAACTTACTGCGTGTAGTGCATACTGCGTTGCTCGGATTGTACTGTGATACAACAACTTGCAATTAAGACGATATCAAGAAGACCGACACAAATCATTAAATCTAAATAAATTACTTCACCTAATAAGGTAACGAAAAGGCCGGAGAGCCATTAAATCAATTCAGTAATACCTCAATTACATGCCCGCTAACGACACTACCCAAAACTGATGTCAGACACTTATTGCAACAACTCCATAAGAAAAACCAGCTTCCATTAGTGTCATACACCGCTGTCTTACTCTCAGCAACTACAGTTAAACTGCTAGACGAGTTTCTAAGGCAGTGGCTCCTAACCTTTTTTTGACCAGACCACTTTTGTTTCTTTTTTGTGACCAAGGACTATAAGATCTAAGAAGAATAATCTGTAATTATTCAAAACTTTTAACATAGTCGTTAAAAGTAATAAACAGCAATAGCAGTACGAAGCTGAAAGGCACTTGCACTCCCAGCCATTGCGATTTTTTTTTGTCCTGGAAATAGCTTCTAGTTACGAAGATATTGGGGGTCAAAGTTCCAACCTTTTCACGTTTTTTTTTTTAAATTTACTTTAAATACCTCCACGATTCCCGTACTATTCAATGCATCCATCAGCACAATTTTTTGAGTGCGTTACATTGTGTCCTACCTTAAAACGTGATTTTTCACCCCAAAAATAAAAGTCGTTTCCCAGCCATGATTTTTGCGTAGAGTTACCCCTTTGATGTACAGAATGCTTGGTAGACGGCTTCGTAAAGGGCCCGTTTACATCTTGTATAGTATTATTATAGGGAAGACAACATTCTAATAGGTTTATATTTTAAGATTCGGTTTGTACTAGTGTGATTTTCGAATTTGCATTTTTTGTAAAGTTAAAAGTTTCAACCCATTCGCGAACCATATTTTACTTCTTCCGAACCACTGATGGTCCGCAGACCAAAGGTTGCACACCAATGTTCTAAGGTATTTGAGTGCGATTTTCTCTTAGATTTATACAAATTGTTTAATTGCTTACAAGATTTAGTTTATTTACGATGGATGTTCTCGAGAATGGCTGGATAAATCTTCGGTTGGAGCTAATTGTTGGAAAGTGGCCATTAGGATAGATTGTAGATCTAATCGTGAAGACTGTCGTGGACTACTAAGGAGGAGGTGGTGAGGGGGTAAGGGGGTGGCCAAGGGGGCGGGGAGGAGGAGATTTTCGATGACCGACTGTTCGTTTACTGCCTTGATTTTAAACACAGTGTAAGGGTTCAGTAGTTGGAGCATCGGTTACGTATTTAAAACAGAAATCAGCTGTTCCTGTTCCATACAAAAGTGCAACAGCATTTTTTTTCTAGACCGGCGATACTTATACGTACTTTGATTTCTACTCTGATGAGTCTAGAGTTCCGTTCTCTGATCATCAGTTATTTACCAGAATATGGGGTCCGCACTAGAAGATATCAGTTGCTGTCAAATCTACCGTCAGCCTGATGTTGTGATTACTTGATGAAAAGTATAGAATTCTAGGAAAAATTGACATGAGTTTATTATAAGCAATTTTACATTGGGTGAATACCTACAACTTAAAACACAGCTGCAGTATCTGGGTTAAGCCTTACCCCTAGAGCCCTAGAAAATACTGGTTGCCAGACTTTCGGGTCTTAGCGCTATGGGTGCCTGAAGATGTATGGCGCCGTCAAGGCCGGCCCAGGAAGAGATAGTGAGATGACAGAGAATCGACAAATCTTTTGTTCATCTGTCATTGAATCGACAAAATGACAGTTGAACAAAAGATTTGTCGGTTCTCTTTTGTTTCTACGGTGGTCATGCTACGAGGGCTGGACGTGCATAACGAAGGCTAGCTCGAGGTAACGCAGGAAAGAAAAGTAATTGGAAGGACATGCCCAGCAGTGGGACACTCATGGAAAAATATAAAAGAAATAGATTCACAACAAATAGAATAGTTTCGACCACCCGCTAAAGATCTGTAGGCCTATTACGTATCTTTCTGATATTCAGTGACTATCAAGCTTCGGTTGTACACCGAACTTTGATGACAACCGAGAATGTTATAATATTGGTATTACGTAATGCACTGAGTGGATATCACTTTACGGTAACTAACAGCCCGGGTACGGTGTAACGCCTTTCACGAAAGCCACTTCAAACTCAATTGTCATCAATTTGTTGTCCACTATGCTTATAGATAATCAAAATAATATAAGTATCGATACGAAAGCGTCTGTCAAAATGAGTTACGGTGACTATCAGCCACGATGACAACCAATGACGTCATATTTGATCGCGACTGGTCATACATAATACGAAACTAACCTTTTGACAGTTAATTGATGGACACTGAGCCCAGTTACTATCATTTCGAGCTGTCACTGTTGACAGCTCGAAATGATAGTAACTGGGCTCAGATACGTAATAGCCCTACTGGAAATGACCGCTGGATCAGCAGGTTAACTTGCTGATCGAAGTCAAGTCGGCCTATTATAAAAAAAACTTGATCGTGGGAAAAAAATACGCACCGTAATTATTGTTTATTTCTCGTATTTAATCATGAGATTGGGATTAATCAGTGATTGGCTGAATTTGATTGAACTCTCTAAGTTGGCATTATTTCGCTTCCGGTAATAACAATTACCTGTCAATTATTTCTATCAGCATTTCAATTATCGAAACATGAATCGATAATATTCCAATAACTTCGAAAACCGTGGGAACACGACCTTATAACATTCGTATTCAATTTTGACACTTTGACATTAAGCCACAAAGTTGAAATTTGCATGTTTTTAACTAAAAGTTGATATGGTTCGTACAATAAATTTTGACATCTAAATCTTATGAAACAGAGTTGGAATTGCTATGTTTGGGAATACAAATTGATATGGTTCCGTACACCTGCATTTTGTCACCACCATTGTTTTACCGTTATTAACAATAACAATCTATTCAATGCCTGCGTCTCGAATTTCTGTACAATTTGATCTAAATACATACTAAACTGATTCATGGAATTGGGACTGCAACTTGCGTTTAACATTGGTTTTAAAGTATTTTTAGCTTAAGCGCGCTGCGCGGCTATGTCCGCGTGGAGCTGGGTTATCCGACAAGGTTGGACTATCGGTATGAAAGTAACCTATGATTCCTGTGTTAATCCAGGTGCCAAATTACATCCTATTTCGTTTAACTGTTGGTTTTGTGTGAAAGAGTACCTAACAAACATCCATCCATCATCTCGAACTTTTGCGGTTATAATAGTAGTGAAAGAAACTGTCTTCTGGCCTTGAGTAATTCATGACCCGAGTTGACGCGCGCGGTGTGGTCGCGTTTAGAGACTTGGAGATTAGACCCCCCTAGCGTGAAAACGTAACACAAAGACGTACAGACGTACTGTCGCATTTATTATTAGTATGGACACAGTACGGTTACAGCATAAGCAGCGCGCAGCAGCAGCAGCGTGGAAAGGTAGCCTCATTTAGCTAAGCACATACTAAATTAGCAAAAACAAAACTTAAACAAATATTCGTAAATCCTGTATCACGACCGCCATTACCCTACATCTCTGTTGATCCCGTAAGGGCTAATCGCTGATACGTGTTATCTTTATAATATTGTTTACAAGCCTGTGATATCGCGGCTCTTAGTGCTGGGCTCCTGCCGACCACTCTGTGCGTAATCGTCGCGGTTATCGCACAAGTTTGCTCGAACAAATTGGTTATTGTGTTATATAAAGATTGTGCGTTTGTCCGGGCGTTTGTAAATATTTTCTTTTTGTTGGTGAAATCTTCAGCCATCCTTCATCAGCGTCGGCGCTTCCTGGTGTTCTCGAAACGATGGACCAGAGTCGTCAGGTGCCAGGACACGGGCGTAGTCGCCGAGGGAAGCCTAGATAACGCTGGTGTGACGACCTATAGGTGTTTCTAGAAGATTGGCTGGGAAAAACCGTACATAACAAAGCGTGGAAAAGTATGGGATAAATATTTGCCCAACAGTGGGACAATACAATAAAATATTCGGATCTGTGTAAAGAATCAGGGAAATCTGGCGTTGAAACACATACTCGTACATGCTCTATGGTTCTTGTTCATGCTCTACGTTCATGTTCTGCTGACAGGGTTTCAAATAAGTTGTAATTTAGTTTCAGTTTTAAAATCATTAGTGAAGAGTATCGATGCGTTTTTAAATGACCGCGGAAGTATAACAAGATCATTCTATCATCTTTCTGTCTGTCTGCCCATCAAAGCTTTTCTCAAAAACTGTTGTGTGCCATAGAAATTAGAAAGGTGTGAATTTTACCGTGAAACAAGCGAATCCGCGGACAATCACTACCTACCTCGATAAAAGCATGTTTATGGCTTGTATTAGCATTAACACGTTGATAACAAGGCAATTTAACATCATCTTGTGTTCCAATAACTGCCGACCAATAAGGGAGTGAGTGAGTGACCATACTTATCGACGTGGAATCGGCGTAAGTTAATTAGCTGCTGAGATGACGAGTAATAGAGACGAGACGTTTGTAAGAAAAGACACGCTGCCATGCGCCGACCCCAAATAAATTGGTATAAGGGCAGGATAATGATGATAATGATTCGATATTTAAATCAGGAATTTCTGAGTAGCAGCCACGGAGCCTAGATTTGTGCCCCGATGACGGAAATAGGCATATTCCCTATTACTTGGGACTTAATCAGAACTGGCGAAAAGTAGGTATATACCCACATTTCGCCAGTTGTGCTGAATCCCGAAGGGGGACAGAGATGTCCCTATTAGTACACCCGTACATAGGGACACCTTTGTCTCTCTTCGGGGGTTACAGTCCTGAATTCCTGATGTTTTATTATGTATGTATGTATAAAGCTATGTGTGGCTCTGCCCAGGCGGCTCAAGCCGTCCCCGAGTCCGTAAGTGTGATCAGTCCCTAAGCGTCGCGCTGTCAGGTGCATTAGCGAATTGATCTGCGCTTGAATTAGGAACACGTGCGCCGATGCGTGGGAGTTGGGTGAACATGTTAATGTTTATAAATCCTCTTGTTTGTGGCCAGATGAAAGGAATGAGACATTATGAGACGTGGTAAATGTGAACTCGCAATGTAATGCAAATTATAATGTGAACAACATTGTTCAGTTTGTTTGTGGAAAGGGATTTACGGCACTCCCTCTCAAAGAATTAGCCCGTCGGCGTCGCCCAGCTGTGGGAACTTTAGGCAGTTTTCTTCTGTGCGGATTATTTGTTTGTGGAATTATAGGGATTTAAAATATCTGGGAAGCTTAAGAAGCTTAGAGCTTGGGAAGCTGGGTAAAGGAGCTGAAAATTTTACAGCATATATTTGTAGTTTTTTTTTGTTTCCTTGTAAATTAATTAACTCTTTATTATGACTGAAGTAAATAAAAAAATATTGAAACAAATTAAGTACCTAAGTATTTGATTGGTATTAATTCGAAGACATTTGAATATTGTTCTAATGCCATTTCCATTTGTTACAGGTTGCAACTGTTCGTCGATCGGTTCCGAGAGCAACGTGTGCGACATCCGAACAGGGCAATGCCGTTGCAAGCAACACGTTACAGGCAGGGCGTGCGAAACTTGTGAGGTAATGTATCACCAAGTATTTTCCCAACTTTGGAGAGTCTTGTGACTCATTCGTCGATCAATTAAAGGCACTACCTCACTGGAGCATTTGCCTGTAAAGTAACAGTTCAGATTCAATGAGTGAAGTAAACAGACCATTAAAGTGTGTAACCAGGAATACAATTCGTAATAATCACTTGTTTCTGTGCGCAGAGAGACAACAAAAAAGTCAGGGGCAGATCCGTAGTTCTTAGAGCTACAAAACTGTGTAAGCCTGGAATTGAACCAGATCAGTACCTACCTATACCTAAGATATTAGTGTTGAAAAATTCACCAGCCCCATATACCATGACAAAGTCAAATGCCTCCTGCCCGCCCCCCCAAACAAGCACAGTTAGGATTCCGAGCAAACAATTTACATCGCATCGTACTTCGCATTGATATTCAAATGGCGCTGCTGTTTCAAATGTCCCCGTGACATTTGTAAGTAATAAACGGAACGGACCGAGGAAACGGAGCGGAGTTTATTCGGTGTCACTGAGGGTAAGCAGAGATGTATTAAGAATACCAGACCACTACTCTTTTTAGGGTTCCGTACCTCAAAAGGTAAAAAAGGAACCCTTATAAGACCACTTTTTTGTTCGTCTGTCCGTCTGTCACCACCGATTTTCTCAGGAACGGGTGGAGCTAGCAAGTTAAAATTTATACCACGTACTGAGGTCTATAGTCCCTATTAGATGTATAAATATCCTGAGTCAACCTCATAAAAAGATTATGGGCAAATTTAGATTTTCGCGAAAACTTTTGTAACTACCAAAATTTTCCTTAATTTTCTACTTTTTATTTTTTGAACTTTTCCCTTTACTTGTGCTATAAGACCTTGCTTTTAACCAAATTTGACAATTCTACGTCAACCGGAAGAACCCTATAGGTTTTGGGTCGAAAACCTATATGGTAGTTCCCGTTGACGTAGAATCACGAAATTTGGCAAAAAACAAGGTCTTACAGCACATGTTAAGGAAAAAATCTGAAAACCGTAAATATGTAGTTTAATAAAAAAAATCACGCAATTTTACTATTACAAACTTATTATTTGCGGTTGGTGCAATAGCCGTTTCTAGGGATCGAACAGCAAAGTTAAGTTTGTCCTTTAAAAAGTTTGTACGGAATCCTCGGTGCGCGAGTCCGACTCGCTCTAGGCCGGGTTTTTTTTTTCTCTCCGATTGCTTTTCTATAATATTTTTAATCTCATTGACTTTGTGCTAGTAATAACACCAGCACTTAAAATTAGTGTGGTAGTTAACTTATCCCAATCAGCTATTTCACACGGAGCTCCACAGCTATTAAACTACGCGATTTAATTGCTTCAATATCGTTCGCTTATAACTGCGAAGTCGGAAACTGACAGAAAATGAAGCGGAATTTCAACGTTGTCACTTAGCTATGCTACACATGGCAGGGACGAACTTAACGCCTGCCTTTTGCTTTTGCTGTTTTATCACATGGCGAAGTGAGCATAGGTGATCATGAAATGGTTTTACGTGTGGATTTATCTACGAAATAATTTTACCATGGGAGTAGGCTTCTGCCTACCAGCCTTCTGAAGTTTCTACTTCAGAAGGCTATCTGCTATACGATCCTTGCATACTCCTTTTGGTTCGGCCATGTTAACATCGGGTTATAAAAGAACTGAACGGTTGCGAGCACTACCAACACACTTACTGAAGAACATCACCAATAAGTCAGAGACTACCTTCCAGTCAGACCCACTTCTTACAAACTGATTGGTTTGAACCGAAACTGATATTTTTTTAATCACTTAGCAGCTTTCAGCTTGTCAACATTGCTCTATCTTGCTAATCATCTATTTTTTGACTTGGCTTTCACCGTGGGCCCACTATAAATTCGAGCTTACCAGCTGTATAAAAATAATTCTTTGAGCAATTTTGTTATTCCATGCAATTTCCTAGTTCTTCTTTGAAGATTCTATTTACAATTCAAATTTTAATTCTAGAAACTTTATCCTATATAGCTATATAGCAAACCGGAACCCAGATCTTACGTCAATAACGTCCTAATCCGGCCCTGTCGACCATAATACCAATAATTGGTGTCGGTCGTATTGGAATTGTACCGCGGACTCTCAATTAAATGTCATTGGGACATGGCAAGTATTCGTGAATGTGGGCCACAGCGGCCACGGCTGGCTAATATCTCATGGACATAATAGCCAGGGATTATGGACGACAGGTGTGTTTGTGTCTGGATTAAACAAACTTCAAACGGTTGCTGGATGTTTGGGAGCCCTGGAGTTAAAGTAATTGGCACTTGGTAATGGTTTTCGGGGTGTGCATATACCATTAATGTCAATCATGACTCACTGATTGGAAGAAGCTGGGAGTGTTTATTTTGCTTAAAGTTATAGTTTCATCTCCAGCTCATCTGGGAACATGTTACTTACATCTGCTTGGTAACGGTATCAATCTGGGAAAATTGCATACAATTGACGACCCGGTTGGCGCAGTCGATGAGCTATATGCTGCTGCACTGTGCGTCGCGGGTTCGATCCCCGCACGGAACAAATATTAGTATGACCCACAGGAAGTGGGTCCGGGTCTGGCTGTTCGTGTATGTGACTTGTAAACCCTAAATGCGCGAAACGATACAGGTGAAATATCTCGTTTGGGCCAACGTTTTAAAATAAATATGATTTAGAAAATGTCAATTGTTTTTAATATTTCAATCCATCCCCGATTTTCTGAAACGAAAATGAGCGACGTGTCAAAATTAAACGCATTTCAAGTGCTGTGATTAGTTAAATGAATTTTGTTCATCACCAGCCAATCGCATCAATTGACCGGGGTTTAATTTTGACTGACGACGTGTCAAAATTAAATCTCATCATTTTTCTTGCCACTAGTTTTTCACTCTTTCTTAGGCCATAGTTTTACTCAATAATTATGAGCTTTCATATCACGCCTGTATGGGCCCGAAGGGGTAGACCAGAACAGTGTTTAGCCACCCGCGTTTTGCTACTCAATATTAATTCTGCAACTCCCTTCCCCCATTCTGTGAGAGGATAATCAAAAGATGACTTTTTGTGCTTGTTCAGTGAGAAATGAATGAGTGCGTGAGGTGCATGAAAGAACACTTTGTCTCGTTATTTTTACCCACGACGCACGGAACGGCGACGATGTATGCGTTTGGGGTGAGAGAAAAAAAATCTCCAATGATTCACGTTAGGTACAATAAAACTGCAAAACTAGTTCATTTAATGGCAGCCCCCGACGGATATTCCTGGGCGTTTTTAAATTATTTTAACCTTTTTCAATTAAGTTTTAACCGTCGTGGGTTTTTTCAAAAAAAAAAATTTTTTTAAGTATTTTATTTAAAACTATAATCATTCCTTACTTTAAATACTTATGTTTTTTGTGCAATAGCTTGGATTTATACATGTAGGTATTTTTAAATAAATAAATTACCTACATAAGACTTTTTAAACTCAGAAAGAAATGTACCTACTAAAGAATGATGTTTAACACAATAAAGTCAAAGGCAAGAATTATCTTTGATTCCACTGTTTTATTGCAACTAACGGGGTCAATCTTAATCTTAGAATTTATATATTTGACGCAGTTAAATAACTTTTATAGCCGTTAAAACGCATGCAAACAGTATATTGGTTAGAAAGTGTAATTTATTAGGGCTTTAAATGTCAAATAAAATGTAATGAGGACTTTAAATAAGGTATTTAAACCGCAGTTAAATTTTAAACCCTCTTCGTACATTTCCGATCGCTTCGCTTGGAGCTATCTGCAAATATAATGCAATGGGATTCTGCTATCTTGATGGTGATGATCATAATCAACAGAAAGATATTGAAAGATAAAAGATATTGAAGATAAAAGTTTCTTGGCATTGTTTTTCATTCTTGAAAACAAGAGATAGCAAGAGTAGGTAACAGTATAAAAAACCGTCGTACGTCGTGCTATTTTGACTTTTATGTTCAAAAGATTTAAAACAAGGCGTATGGAACACCGGCACATAAAATAAATAAAATAAAATATGAAAAAAAAACGGAAACGTTTTATGATCACTCGTGCGTCTGTCTGTACGTCCGTCTGTCACAGCCAATTTACTCCGAATCTACTGGACCAAATCAGGTGAAATTTGGTAGGATGGTGTAATCCTATGACCCAAACACAGATGTGCAAAGTAAATATTTTTTGTTTTTTTTTTAAATAAAAGGGTCATTTTCGGGGGACAAATTAGGATATTTAAAAAAAAGTTTTGCAAGCCTTAGTGTGTCATATATCAAATGAAAGGGCTCGTTATGAGGAGGACAAATATATTCTGTTTTTATTTTAATTTTAATAACCGACGAACAATTTATGTTGAGAGGGGGGGGGGCTTATTGCCGTACCTCCAAAAGGAAAAAAGTGTCCTGACTTAAATGAATTTGAAAACTGGCGAAGATTTTCGATACTTGACTATACATTTTTGCATCAATATCATTCTTGACAAACATAGGCGCAACGGAATGCTGTCATAGAAATATTTCATCAATTTGAACGCACCCACTAATCTATTATACTTGAAGTAGGTAACCTAAATGGTAAAACGCATTATCGTCTTTCATGTCAATCAGTACACCGATTGTATCTCGAAGGGTTAGCCAGCATTTCGTTATGTCGAACATTAACCGACGATCAAAACTAATCCGGGCTTAAGTCGGCTAATCTGCGTTTACTTGACCAACGTTAATGTTGTTTGAAAGGTGATCGCGTACTGAACATATTGAGTCATCATCTGCCTAGCCTTTTCCCAACTATGTTGAGGTCGGCTTCTAGTCTCGGATGTAGCTGATTACCAGTATTTTACATGGAGCGACTGCCTATCTGACGTTCACAACCCAGTTAGATACTGGTTAACACAAGATTGGAGGTTCAGGGGACTTCTGACTGTCTCGTAACAACTGGCGCAGAGTGGTTTCTATATGTTATAGACTGACCCCAATCCATGGGCTGACCTTGGCACCCGTTGCTTAACTTTAAAGATGGCTCTAGTGGCTGATATTATTTAGCCGCGAGCATCCTACCAGTGAAACAAAATCCAATTGAGTACTTCAAATAATTCTGTATAAATTTGTTAATGTCTTGATCTACTTTCCGCTTATAAGCGCGTTTGGTTTTGTTGGCGATCGTATCGTGCGCCGCCGGCGCATTCTTGTGCGTGAATGAATGGGACGCTTGTGGAGTGAGCGCCGATGGCATTTGTAAACCATTGTGTTCGATTCAACGCTCGACTATTTTAGTTGAGAATATTCAAGGTAATTTGCAAAATTACTGTGACTTGAAATAATATTACTTACCTTATTTACTTATTTATGTACACATAATACTTCTACAGGATATAAAATAATAACACGCCCGTATTTTCCGAAGGGTTAAACCGAAGTATACCTGTAGTTCACCCACATTGTGCTAGCTGGGTTGGGGCGACGCAAGTCAGCAACTGTGCAGAACTCTGTTCGTTGTGCTATTACTGAGAATATCCTGAAAAAATTACCGACCTGAGCATCGAACCCACCTCACGCAAGCAGCTGAATGAAAGTGGCTGACCGTCGAGTGGACTAGCGCACGATTTGGCAGGCCTTTGAGGCCCCGAAAAAAATCAATTTATTTATTTCCTCCAAACTCGAAACGAATAGACAACAGTTTTTACTGAAATAGTAATTCTAGTTGTAGTGTGCGCTGATCTTAAATTAAAATGGTCGTCTCATGGCAAAACGCCAGTGGGACATTAAATTGATGGATTTGGATAAACAGACACAGATTTCAAGATGCGATCAATTTTAGATTATGAATTGAGGCAACGGGGTTACGATTAATGTCTCCCGAATTGGAAATGAAAACATTTACAAGATTTGATGAAGATCTGAAATAAATTATTTTCATTTGCATGTATATATAACGAGATATTTAAACCATTTAGCAGCTGTTTCCAAACCGATGTACAAGAGTCAGCCGCAAGCCGGTGGTAACCCTTGGACCTGGCCTAAAATAGAACTGATATTCAATGAAAAAAAAAGAGGCCAGTTTATTCTGGTATTTTAAAATTTTTAAGAGTTTTGTTTGTATGTTGAATTGGAATCACCCGTCAATATCCCACAGATAATTCAGTTAAAAATAAAAAGCCGAATATTTTCATGATTTGAAATCGCTACCTGATTCGGACTCGTTATCAAACTTTGGGCCCAGTAGGCGGGGCCACGTTTATCGCGGCATCAGTAGCGTATTTGAGCCCTCTGAAATACGGATGGGTCAGTGACAGTGGCTCAAGATCTAGTCGTGAGCACCGAGTATCGGAAGGAACTTTAGCCCCCCAATTTGCCAAATACTGTTTGTACCGGTCTACTTGTGAATGATAATTTGCTAACATTTTTCTCTTCCAGGAGGGCTTCTGGGGCCTGCAGCTGGGCGGGTGCCGGCGCTGCGCGTGCGGCCCGGGCGCGTCGGCGTGCGACCCGGAGACCGGGGCCTGCGCCTGCGCAGACGGCGTCGGCGGCGCGCACTGCGACACCTGTCTGCCGGGGTACTACGGGTTTGGACCCGCTGGATGCCTGCGTAAGTCAGAGTTCCATCGTTAAATATATGACACCTAGTCGTTTCCTCGTGCGCGATGGAACTGGTGCATTCTATCCCAGAAAGTCTCGTCGTCATAAAATAGCTTATATTCAAAATATCCTTTATATCATTGTTCCAGCGTGCCCGGTGTGCTCAGACGGCAAGGTCTGCTCACCCCACAGCGGGCGCTGCGTGTGCCCGGGCGGGTCCATGGGCGCCGGCTGCCGGCAGTGCGCGCGCGGCTTCTGGGGGGTCGGCAACTCTTGCCGGCCTTGCAGCTGTGGTACCGGCGCGGTGTCCAGTGAGTATTCATACCATCAGATAAGCAGTTATGGCACAAAAGAGAGGAGGCCTATACTATATAGTTATATAATCCTCAGTTTCAAGCATGTCTCTTTCTTAGTGAAGGTTGCCGGAATCCACTGGGTGCGGGAAGCACAGAACTGTCGTAGTGGCTTAAAACTGCTTTGACCGCGACATTAATCCCAAATATCCAAATAAAAAGTGGCTTCGGACAGTTCATATGGTTCAAAGTCACATTTAGTTTTATCGAAAATTTGCATCGGAATAAGTTGATGCTACAGCGGCCCTGCCTTCGAAGTCGGTTTAGAGATTTTCAGATAGACCATTATAGTTGATTGCCCCTAGGAAGCTTTTCCACAGGCTCAACATTTAAACCACAAATTTCTTCGTACCACACTAGAGCTGCGATCACTTACTCATTTGCTCTTCTTTTTATCACAATTTAATTGAATACATAACACTCTTTCCAGATATCTGCGACCCTCACACCGGTCAATGCAAATGCCGAACCGGTTGGGAGGGCGCCACGTGCGAGCAGTGCGCGCACGGGCACTACGGGCCCAAATGTCGGCCGTGCCAGTGTCACGTGGCCGGCACGAGGGACTGTGCCGACGGGCTGTGCGGCTGTGACGAGTGGGGGAGGTGTCCTTGTAAGGTGAGTGGAACTAGCGACTAGCCCACGTAAGTAGTTGAGCCGCATCCCGCGGTTATACCAGTATGTAGACTGTATGTCACTGGGACTGCTACCGATGACGCGGTGGAAGTGGCGAAGTTCTGGGCAAACAAAATATAAAATTGTCGTGCCAGCAACATGAAGAAATAGGAGACCAGTATGTAGATGGTACACAGGAACCATGCATTTTTCTAAAACCTCTCAGGCAAAAGGTTATCGATACAGCACCCCTAGCCAAGTAGACAATCTACAATCGTTAACGCTAGTAGAAAACTAATCAAATGAATGGGAATGACATCATCTCAACGTTAAATCACGTGATCAACACAAACGAATAGAAAATTCGTAGACAAGTTTACATCGTTCACAATGATAGAATAGAATGTTATCGTTTCTAAAATGTTGATCGCTATACTCTTTAATAGGAACGCTCACCATAGACTAAAGTGTAGGTTTTTTTACAGACATAAGAGAACGAGCGATCGACGACTCAGTCGTGACAACTTGGCTAGCAATTTAGCGGTTTCTACAATCGCTTACGCCGAGGCGTTTACGATTGTAGAAAGAGAATCGATATGAAACGTTTGTAACTTGGCTAGGCCTGCAGATCCAATTACATAAAACCCATAAAACATTTGATTTTTGTAACCAGATCTATATTTTCAGAAACCTTATACGAACATAGAAACAATGTGTTTCTGATTAATATCTTGTAATGTGTAAGATAATTATATCATTAATCTTGTCTTACCCATCCAGGAGAACGTAGTCGGCGAGAAGTGCGACAGCTGCCTGTCCGGGACATTCGGGCTGTCCGTGGACAACCCGTCGGGCTGCACGGCGTGCTTCTGCTTCGGGCGCGTCGCGCAGTGCACGCAGGCGGAGCTGGCGCGGGCCGCCGTGCACGCCGCCGCGCCGCTGCATGTCACGCTGCAGAGGGGGCATCACGATGTCATTACTACGGTGAGTACACCAGAAACAAGCTCATCGTTGTCAACGCCGACGAAGAAGCGACTAGCTCGACTGCTTCCTCGCACAAGAAAAAAATATTAGATGCAGGTAGCTCCAGTGTCAGTAAGAGATACGTACTCGTGTATAAATAGTTTATCGCTTACTGTTCACACCACCGGCCAGATTAGCCGCTATTCTCATCATAACTGGCACCAACTATAGCTGCTAGCTCTAGTCGCTTATCGCTAATCGTCGGTAGTGAGACCGATGGGTACTCCCATTCCAAAGAGTAACCAATTCTGCAGTGCAAGTACGTAGCACTCGATTCGATACGATTCGATAAATCTGACAGTTATTCTCGATAAAATGAGTTTTTAACCAATCGAAAGTCGGATTTATCGAATCGTATCGATTCGATCGTTATCGATTGCTACGTACTTGCAGTGCTGTTTTGAATCTACTTCGTTCACGTACACTCTAAATCGTTGTTGTAATGATACTTGTTCAAAGTTATACTGAACATAGGCCTAAGTTCAACTGTCTTTAGGCTGATTGATAATAGAATAACCCGGAAATTAGCACAGGCAGTCCCTCTATGTAACATACTGGTATTCACATGCTTCCAGTTCGACTGGGAGCTGACCCCAACCCTAGATGGGAAAAAAATCTCGGCAGATCATGATATGACCAGAGAGCCTTTCTCCCCAGATGGACCAAGACTCCCTCCTGGCCATCCACACGCACACGCCGGACGCGACCATCTCGCTGCCGTGGCCGCCCGTGCCCGTGTACGTGGAGCTGGACAAGCGCTTCGTGGGGGACCGCGTGACGTCATACGGCGGGTCGCTGCGCTTCCGCGTGGAGGAGGAGGGCGGGGCCGAGCTCGGCCGGGAGGTGCTGGCCAGGTTCCCGCTCGTGAGGCTGTACACCAGGAGTATTGTGTTGGAGTACTTTGAGGTTGGTACTTGATCTGTTGCGAGTTTAGCTGTACTAATATTATAAAGAGGTAACATTTGTATGTTTGGATGTAGGGGATAATCTTCGGAACTACTGATCCGATTCCGAAAATTCTTCCACTAATAGTACTACTTTGCGTCCGAGAGTCGTACGCTATACTTAAAAACGCTCCGGTGGGATAATTATTGACCAAAGCGCGAGCGAAGTTGCGGGTCAAATATATAGTATATTAAAATAGCTTCATCCTAATTGCTCAACACAATAAACAGAACCCTAATTTTGTAACATTTTAGGAATGTTAATTCCTTTCATTTTGTAAAAACAAAGGAAGGCTGTTGCTGCGGCTGTAAAGTACTTACTCCTTACACAGCTAATTAACTTCCAACCGCAACCAATCAAAAAAGTTTTGGTAACGAGAGTAAAAACGTGATGCCAAACTACGACTAAATACCGGTAAAAATACTGCAAGGTTTTTAGGACTACTTTCAAGGGAGGACACCTTTTATCACTGAAGACCGTGGGCAAAAACACACTGTAATTCTTACCAATTTTAGTAACAGCATCACTAAACAAGATATCCTTTTGCTAATTTTAACATTCTTTCTAGCACGCTCCGGTAGTCAACGGCACGCACGCCGTCCGCTTCCACGAGTCGCTGTGGATGGTGCGCGGCCGTGGCGTGGCGTCGCGGTCCGCGCTCATGTTGGCGCTGCGGCGCCTGGACAAGGTCCTCATCCGCTGCACCACCCGCGCGCCCACCCATCAGGAACACGTGCATGCCTTGTAAGTACTGCTGTTGCTTGACTGCCACGTGTCTGTGGCGCAGCGTGGCGAAGTGTGCTAAGAGCTTACTATTTGACTGTCATGTGTGGCTGTGGCGGAGCCTTAGCGTGTCGCAGATACGGGCGCTTCTTCGGCTTAACAAGAGTCTTCTAGTTTCGTAGAAACAAAAAGCTTTACAGCCTCTAATTTATTTATAAACTTTTCGTGTTCACATGTCATTAGTTGTGGTTGTAAATACTTGAGTAAGAAAGCTATCATTATAACTATTCTCTGTCCATGTATCTATAACAAAATGCCCCTACTACAAGACTACCTTCTGCTTCAGACTCCTCAACGTCTCCCTGGACACCGCGATCCCAGGTCTGAGCCGCTCGGAGCCGGCGGTGGGCGTGGAGCTGTGCGACTGTCCTCGAGGATACTCCGCCAGCTCGTGTCAGAAGCCAGCACCCGGCTTCTGGATGCCGCCGCCTAGGTAAGTCCCACTGTAGGGTGGCGACTTCTGGAATATAGAGAACACATATGATACTAGGGTATTATATGCATGATTTTTTTATCTCTCTAAAGTTTAGAGCGAACAAAGCGTACTAACGTCAGAAATAGCAAAGTGATGTAATTTTTTAAATATTTATAAAAAAATACTAAGTTAAAAGCATTTGACACTGCTGATTAGACAGAGAGATCGACCTTTCATGACGTCATTGGACACATCGACGTACGAAATCCACACTAAATTCCGGTTATCATAAAAAGAGATAGAAACAAAAGTTTTATTGGTTAAAACTTTTGCGTTGTTGGTCGATTTTGGTCTTGTTTTCACTTTTTTTCATTATTTATATCGAAATTTGAATTATTATATAAAAAAATTGTATCGAAATAAAAAATAAAAAAAATTGTGCATATTCCCTATTGATCACCACACTTGCTGATGACGCAGAAGGCAGAAGAAAAGGGAGGCCTACAATCAGCATTAAGTGATCCCGGGCTGGAATGATGATGTGAAGAGACTAGAACACCTAATCACTATCGTTATTCATCAGGGTGCTGATGACAGCGGTGTCGGGCACCATCGTGATCAACTTGGAGGGCGAGGCGCAGCCCTGCGTGTGCAACGGGAGGGCTAGCGAGTGCCATCCGGATACTGGGGACTGCTTGGTGAGTACATACTTTACACTAAGAAGTGACCTGACACATACCTCATGGAACGCTCGATACGATTTTTGTATGATTGAACTAGATCATCTATTCTATAGTTAATTAAATAAAAACGTCAATTTTTTTAGCTTTGGATGTCCCACTGCTGGGCAAAGGTTTCCTCCCTAACTTTCCAAGTACTCTCTTTGTGTGTCACATTGCCATTAATTCCAGACGTCCATCCTCATGCACTTATATGGCGTGGAGACTTTTGTCCAGCGGCCTTTATACATACTTTTCAATTTCTTTTCTCTAACTTTTAAATTGAGCCTCAGTCAGACTTCTATTCTTTCTATCATCGTGTATTCTTTCCTTACCAGAACTGCACGCACGGCACAGGCGGGCCCCGCTGCGCTGCGTGCGCGCCGGGCTACTTCGGTGCGCCCGCGCAGCCCGGCGGCTGCCAGGCGTGTCCCTGCCCCGAGCGCGCACGGAACTTCGCCGACGCCTGTGTGCTGCACGACGGGAAGGTGCAGTGTCTGTGTAAACCGGGTGAGTTGCTGTAGCAGATCTATTTGATAAATAATGTTAACAAACACTTGTTTATATCAAAATTTTATTTGCCCACAATTCCGCCACTTTCTCAGCTTCGTAAAAATATGATTAAATGCTTTCGAAGTTTGCCGATTTTACCGAGGCGCAGAACTGAAGTCGTAATAGGTACTGTACGGATATGTGCTTTACAGGTTACGCAGGAGCAGAGTGCTCGTCGTGCGCGGCGGGGTGGCGGCGAGCGGGGGGGGCGGGGGGCGCCTGCGTGCCGTGCGCCTGTGACGTCACGGGCAGCGCGGCGCCGCACTGTGACGTCACGGGCCGCTGCCGCTGTCGGGACTTCGCCACCGGCCTGCGGTGCGACCAGTGTCGAGCTAGGAGGACGTATATGGATGAGGGTAGCTGTAGACGTGAGTATGAGCTTATTTTAAAGTTAAATAGACAAAAATCGTGACATATTATGTGAGCTTCGGCAAAATTCAATAAGAATACGGAGAAAAAGAGGCTCGTTACTTTTATTTCTTATGATAAATTGCCCACTTAACACCTACAAAATTTTGATCATCAACCACCCTGCGTGGTGGATGGCTCCTACATAGAGGACCATGTAAACACACACCATGTGAACAGTTTGGGCGTCGAAGTCCCTTCCACTGTATATATTCAAAACAATTCATGTCTTCTTTTAGCATGTGACAACTGCACACAAACTCTGCTAGACTCCGTTGAAGCTCTAACCTCGAACTTACGAACCAAAGCCGACCCAACGGAACTGAGTCGAATACCGAAGCCCTTCGCTGCCGTACGAGAGTTCTCCCGAAACGCAACTATTCTCAAATCTAGTCTCAACCAACTAAAGAATAATCTAGTACATTCCAAAAACTTAGAAGATTTGTTGAGTAACTTAGAAAGTACAGAACATGAAGTATTTACTAAAGCAAATGATCTAAAATCCAAAGCGCAAAGACGGGAAAAGGAGGCTGATTACTTGAGTTTAGAAAGCATGAGTGCTTTGGAGGAAGTGCTCAAAGTGAGGCGGAAAGTGAGCGAACAAGTGGAAGCCTTGGATGAGTTTGCTCGAGGTGAGAAGCATTTGAGCGCTCACAGAGCATTGAAGGAAGCAAAGCATTTGCTCAGGCAAATTAAAGACATGAAACTCATTGATTTTGTGACGGCCGCCAATGATGTATTTGATTCGGTGAGTGCTTTATATTTTTTACCGTTTTAACTTGTTGTTGTGTCAAACTTTCAACCCCCCTTTAGCAAAGAATGAGGTTTTTGGTTTGATTTCCGCTTCGGGCAGTGTTATTGTTCCATCAAGACTATTTTCGTAGCTATCCAGTGTTTGAATTTGACTCCTCACCTCTGCTTAAACCTTCTAGGATTACAGGCGTGGTAATTTCATGTTAATATTCCACTTTCTCGCCCTCAGCATCTCCTAAAAATCTCTTATACTCTATTCCTCCAGGCACATCTCCAATCAACATCCGTCCAAGAGAGTAACTACCGTCTAGAAGACCAGTACAGACGCCTGGCCAAGCTCCGCTCGGCGCTCAACTCCTGGGAGGAGAAGGCGGCTGACCTGCAGAAGCTGGCGGAGACCGTGTGGAAGGCAGACGACACCGTGACGGCACTGAAGGAGAGGGTGAAGCCCAGGCTGGCCGCCGTCAGGGATATCGGGCTGAGGTGCCGGCTTGTGTTGGAGGTAGGTTTCAAGGCTGCTATGAACTTCATCAAGCTGGTAACCGCGACCTAAGAGTGTAAGAGAAGGCACTGTGTAATTTATTTCTGTGCTCTCAAAACGGTGAGACCATTTGTTTAGTTTGAAACAAAGACATTCAAATATATTTGAAAATAAACTTCAATACACTAATGCCCAATTTTTTGAACGAGAAAGACTAATTTCAAAAACTTGGCTTGCCATGGTTAGTCATACATATGAAATAAGCGCCACCCTTCCACCTTCATCAAAATGCTCAACCAAAACGATTGCATTGACATAGGTTTTCTATGCTTGTTAAAAGATTTTTGAAGTGAATACTTCTTTAGGCGCGTTGAGCACTTTTTGGTTGAACAAAAATCATGAAACTCGCGTGACCGTCACGTACGAAAAGCGACGTAGCCGATCCGCTACGGCGTAGCATGCGGGGCAAAGCCCGTAGCAGTGCTACGACTGGGGCGGGGCTTGAGGGGGGAGGGGAAAATATAGAAAATGCACAAATAAAAAAAAAACACAAGTTACTTAGTTTTCACTTCTATCGGCAGTCCCCAAAGACTGCCCCGCATGTTTTTTTTATTCTGTAAATTGGTTTGTAAAAACGCTTTCACATGTCAAAAAAGAGAATATTTTAACTAACTTTCTTTGTCAATCCCGATATAATCGTGGTCTTGTCATTTCATCACACAATTGTTCCTCCAGGACATTACCACCTTATCAGCAAACAACATCACGGACGAGATCCGCTCCTCACTCCTGCAAGCCCAGACCCTCGGCATCAAGTTCCCGGCCCTGGCTTCAGAGCTGGCGGTGCTGACCCTGGCTGCAGAGGAGAAGGAGGGCATCCTCTACAACCTCACGCCGGTGTACAAGCAGAAGTACCTGGAGGCTGTTGAGAAACATGTCGCCGAGTTGGGAGTTAAAGCCAAAGAGTATAAAAGGTATGGTCATCATTACCCACAGCCTAATTCCACACACGGGTGGGTAACTAAGTAACAACTTTGCTCTATAAATTAGTCGATAAAACGATGGATCCTGGCTGAACTTGACTTCATAATATTACTTACCTCAGATTTATCTCTTTACATTCACTATACAGGGTTAGTTTTCAATGACCAGCCAAAATTTAAAATTAACATCTAGATAACAAACCAAAAGTGCGTTTTAAATATTATTGTCGAAAAATATAAAAATAAAAATAAAGTGTCCTAAAACGTGAACATCAGAATGACTGGCCAAAATAACCGATCAGCTTTAAAATATTACTAAAATCTAATACCTATTTGCCACTATTTGATACCTTTGTGTAAATGATTGGTACCTAATTAATAACTGAGAAAATGAATTTAAAAATTGGGCAGTCATTCTGATGTCAGGATGACTGCCCACATTTAGAATCTCCACGTAAGGGCTCCAAAATATCAATAAGAATTTACAAAAATTTTGTACCTATTTGATACCTAAACAAATATTTTTTCTAGATTTTTAGGGCAAAGAATAAATATTTTTTCATCAACATCATCATCATTTCAGCCAAAACACGTCCACTGGTGAAAATAGGCCTCACCCAAGTGTCGCCACTTTGATCGGTCCCGTGCGAAGATTTTTTATAGAGCAACGTTCTATTGATGACAAAGATATTTTAAAAAAAATAGTTCTACCCACATGTTAGCTTTTAACAGTATCTTGCAGTCGGAAATTGTTATTGATAAGTGGTATAATATTATTAATAATCGTGTAAATAGAACTAAATTGCAAAGAATTGAAAAAAAAACACTTCATTTTCTGTATTTAATATTTAACCTAGTAAAAAAAAATCTTTTATAAAATCTTTATTCTTTGCCCTAAAAATCTAGACAAAATATATTTTTAGGTATCAAATAGGTACTAAATTTTTGTAAAGGGCAAAAAAAATCATGGAGCCCTTACGTGGAGATTCTAAATGTGGGCAGTCATCCTGACATCAGAATGACTGCCCAATTTTTAAATTCATTTTCTCAGTTATTAATTAGGTACCAATTATTTACACAAAGGTATCAAATAGTGGCAAATGGGTATTAGATTTTAGTAATATCTAGCTGATCGGTGATTTTGGCCAGTCATTCTGATGTTCACTCCTAAAACAATGCTAAATCATAAACCTAGCGGGAATCAATGCACTTGTGTGCATGCATGCACCGCCAAATTGATGTATATGCTAACTGCTATCTATCTTGGTTGTTGAACTGAAATATGCTGTTGCAATATCCACACGTTTCTTAGTGGTGGACAGGAATGAAATTTTATTTTAAAAAGTGTTGTTTTTTTTCATTATATCGAAAATATTATCGATTCTAAACCATTTCTGAAAATTTTGCCGGTCATTGAAAACTAACCCTGTATAGTGTCAACACTCTTCTGGGTCTTCAATATCTTCCATCTCTCCCAGTCTATTTGCGGGCAGCCGAGCAGCTGCATCACTCGGCGTGTCAGCAGCTCAAGCCTGGGCTAACGTAGCCGCTGAAGTCAAGGATGCTGCTGCTGCAGCCGACGCAGCCTCTAAAGCTGCTGTGGCTGCCACGTCGCTGGCGCAGGGCAACGTGCCCATGGCTCATAGTGCGGCTAAAGGAAAGGCAGCTTCGGAAGATCTGAAGAGACGAGGCGCTGCTGTGTTGGCGAAGGCTGATGGTGAGTCCTTTAACTACTTGATGTAGGATAGACTCATGAGTGGAATCCACTCGAACTGTTTGCTCTTTGCCACATGTGTTGTGTACATTATATTTGGTGTACTTACTGGGCCGTCGACTATCACAATCAGTGAATATTATCTTGTGTCCATAAAGTTATTAATGTCAGAGGTATATTATTATTATTAGCTAGTTCGTAGTCGTCGGTAACTGTGAAAGAACTGTAGAACAAAAAAACCTGTTTGAAAGCTACAATGAATGTTAAACACATAACCTCTCCGTCCAGAGCTTCGCAACCAGCTGGAGCACCTGCGGCGCGGCGCGGACGTGGTGAGCGTGGTGCTGCGCGGGCTGGGCTGGCAGGAGAGGGAGCTCAGCGGCCGGCCCCGGGCTCAGCTGCGCCACCAGCTGCAGGGGGCCAACGAACAGGCAAGTATTGTGGTGGTGTGAGCATACGAGTCTACTGGACACCGCGTATCGGCAATCGTAGACTGGGACATCCTCCTTTTAGATGCTTCGACGACCTTAAAAAGGTGCCTGGGTCAGGCTGAATGTGCACCTTGGGAGTAGCCTTTGACAAGCTGTGGACTGCTACAGAGTTGGTTGATTGTCAATGTTATTTGTGAAACCATAACAGTACTTACGGGTATCGATGTAAAGTTGTGATGAACAAACTTTGATTTTTAAATGAATTAGTTCTCATAGTTGTTGCGTTCAGCGACTTTTGCCTAGTCTGAAAGCAGTGGTGGCTCATTGCATACGGCTGCGACTTACGAGGCCATCAGGTTCGAACCCACAGCACACGCACTTTATTCTATGTAAATTCCTTCTTACAATGAAAAGGCCTATGTCTTAGCAGTTGGAACACTATAGGCAGATTATCATGTCCGCTTTATGAACCACTTTTCTACTTTGAAGTACGTTTAAATAAATATTTTATTTTATTTCTGAACAGGCGGACAGGGTATTCGCAAGTACCAGGGTGCTGTATGATGAAGCCAGTGAGCTGAGGAGACGAGTGAGGTACCACCTGAGGAGGCAGCTCACCGAGTTGCAGAGACATGGCGACACGGCGCTGGGGGCTGCGCAGGAGCATGGTCAGTTGTCTTTGTCATACATCCACGTTAATTCCGAATTTTACGGACCTGACCTTTTTGAAGAACATAACTTAAAAGGGGTTTCTATTTGTAACAATGCGAATAAACACAATTTTCTTTCTTTCACTAAGGGTCACTGAAATCACATTCGTATGCATGGATCAGCGTTTTCAAGTAACCTCTATCTCATTCTATCACATGAAGGCGTCATTTAGTGGAGCGAGAAGTCGGTCGCACATGGGCGTGCGCCCCTAAGAGGCAATTAGGCAAAGCCTACCCTACCAATTGGGCATTCATTATAACGAACTAACTATGTAATAAAATATCACATTATGTACAAAATATAAAAAAAGTTCAAACTCCTGTTAGAATACTTATAGCAATTTGTCGCTCCCGTTTCACGCAACTAACACTTTACTGGAAGTTACTACAAAGGTTGGAGCTCCGCCGGACAGGCAAGCACTGGACTTGCCTAAAACCCATTGATAATTTTACGCACACATTGGCACATTGGTGCATATTTTCGTGTGTATGAACTGCACACATGTATAGATTGCAGTAATTTTAGGGCGGTAACTCCTGCGAGTGTAGCTGGGCTGCTGGGCTGTGATTGGCTGCTACAACACGAGGCCAGGATTCGAGGTGGATGTTCTTTAGCCCGCGAAATTCAAATTTCCTTACGTTTTTTGCAATTTGCAGGCCAGTGCTAGGGTGTATGTTGATTAAAATAATGATTCCTGGGGGTTATTGACGCGTATTATTATTATAAAAATCAATAATAATATTGTTATTATATTTTTCTTCATGGGTGTCGTTTTTGGGGTCGCTGATAATGAAAATGAGGTCAAAATGAAAATCCAAGATGGCGACGCCGAAAATTTTCAGTTTTTTCTTCATGGGTGTCGTTTTCGAGGTTTTTGGGGTCGCTGATAATGAAAATGAGGCCAAAATGAAAATCCAAGATGGCGCCGATGAAAATTTTCAGTTTTTTCTTCATGGGTGTCGTTTTCGAGGTTTTTAGGGTCGCTAATGAAAATGAGGTCAAAATGAAAATTCAAAATGGCGCAGACGAAATTTTTTTTTTGCTATCTTTATTTCCTGGCCTACCCTTCGTGGAATACTACTGCACGCCACTGCGGTCGCAAGCATCAGTAGTCAATCGTATCGGAAGCACTTTACGTGCGATTCTCCTCCTATAGTGATTTGTAATTCTAAGTGAAAGAAAGGCAAAAATATGCGAGAAAATGCTGATCTGCGCGTGTAAATGTGATTTCGCCCTAAGTCTTCCATGGTACTTTTTACTCACAACAAGTACCTTTATCCGCAGTTTCCCAAATCCGCGGCAACACTGTCCGCGGCGCGGAGACGGCCGACGCGCTCGCTGCCGCAGCAGCCGCCCGCGCGCGTCAGCATGCCGCCGCCGCCAGCACGCTGAGCCCGGCGCTCCGTGCGCTGCGGGACAAGGTCACGCGCGCACGACATGCTGCTGACGCGGTAACGACTCCTTTATTGGGTCTTCACGCTACACAAAAACAAATATGGTTCGTTAACCAATTATCTACCTTTTTATAAACCTCTTCTCACCATGCACAGATCTCGGTGTCGCTAACATCCCCGGCGGGCGCGGGCGCGGGCTGCGTGCGCGCGTACGCAGTGTCGGGCGCGTCTCCCGCGGTGTCGCGAGTGGCGCTGGCGCTGTCCTTCGACACTCGGCTAAGAGATGGACCTCTGCTGTACCTCATGGATGATACGCAGGTCAGTTGAGAGTTGATATGGTGACTTGTGAGAATCGACCAATAACTTTGGTTGAAATCTACATCGCGTCCTGGACTTTCCTGTGATTGGTTGAATGTTGCGCACACACTGCGATAGCTCCTCCGCCATGGTAGTAACTGAGCATAACCAACATACTTTTGAATCCTTCTTGTTTCCTTTCTGTTTTCATAGTCACCTCTTGAGGTGTAGTCACCTCAAGAGGTGACAGAAAAACAGGTGTGAAAACAGAAAGGAAACGTTAAAATTAAACTATTTTTGGGAATAGTATTAGGTCGTCAGAAGGTTGAAGATAAACTCTCGATGAATGTGAATGTGAATGGATTTATTTGGCAAAAGGCACGTCTCTTATACAATTCCAAAATATACTTACTAACACTAACCAATACCAATATGTGCATTAACAAAGATCAACAATTACAAAATACAAAAACCAATAATAAAATGAGAATTTCAACCAATCGCGTCACAGCATTGGCTCCAGCCTTTCCCAAAATGGGCGATAACGCCCCCTTGTGGGCGCTGCAGGCCTAAAGGGGGGCAGTAAGAGACCCAGAAAAAAAAAGAGGCCTTAAGGGGGGGGTATGGCTTAGGGGGCG
The DNA here is from genome assembly GCA_941918905.2 of Xestia sexstrigata. NCBI lineage: Eukaryota > Metazoa > Arthropoda > Insecta > Lepidoptera > Noctuidae > Xestia > Xestia sexstrigata. The sequence continues at coordinate 1,752,932 of OW799204.2, forward strand.
ATTTGTAATTTCATCTTGGAGGAGCTCTCGACTCTCGACTACAACTTGTGAACATCAACTAATATATTAATTAAGAGACCGAGATCGTGAGAAGAATAGATTATGTTTGTTTTATTTTGAATAAAAGATACTCTGTCTGAATACCATAAAGTTGCGTTTTAATAATCATTCTCATTGGCAGGCCCGTAAGAGTTAACTTGAGACCTGAGCACCGTTGCGTACTACCTACTGCGCTCAAGTTAACTCTTGCGGGTTATAGTAAGTCTCGTTTAGAATGAATGTTTAATCTCCGCTAATATAGCTCACAAAAATCAATTTAATTTGAAGTTAAAGTATTTTTTAAGTAGGTGAAAAAATGGGGGCGCTAAAAAATATTTTTTTCTCAAAGTGGGCAGGCAGTAGACAAAATAAGTTTGGGAACCCCTGGGCTACACTATAAAACAAAGTAAATAAATAAAAAAGTGTTTATTCTACTACCTTATTTCTAACTTACATAATAATGTGAACAATAAGAACACTAAAGAACAGGTTTAAATTAACTACCTATTTGTTTACACTTATATTTAAGTTGTCGCCTCCTCCGCGTAGGCCTCCCCTATTATCCTCCACACATTTCTGTCCCGGGCTTGGGGTCATCCAGTTCGGTCTAACTTTCTCTTTGAAAATGTCTTCCCCACCTTTTCTTTGGCCGACCTTAACTTCTGGTTTCGTCTCTGGGTATCCATTCAGTAGCTTTCTTGGTCCAGCGGCTGTTTTCCATTCTGCAGATATGGCCAGCCATATTGTTAAAATAATAATAATACTGTATTATTATTTTAACAATATCTTTGTTCTATTTTGTTTTTAAAAACAAAAGTAATGGTTATCATAGTAATAATACTAATAAATAAATTTATTTCTTAAAAAAACTTAGTAATATTTTACAGAAAAATTGTTTGGCAGAATTAATTTCTATTATGTGCCACTGCAACCGAACTAGGCAATGCTTGTATTTCGGTTTTCAGCGCCTTTTGCCTCGATATTTCAGCAATAAAATGCCAACAAAGAAATATGGTTGGTTGTACTACTAATTAAATTTTGAATGACTTAAAACTAACTTAAATGCTACATTGTTTAAAGTAGTTAAAATAGTACCGGGTCATTATGAATATTGCTATGCTATCATCGGCCAATTTGATTTCACGCCTCTCTCATCTGTCATTCTCGTAGGAAACAGAGAGCTACATGAAGCTGTCGGTGGCCGGCAACAAGTTGCGGCTGTCGTGGGACCTGGGGGGCGGGGAGGGGGTGATCGTACACCCCGAGCTGCTGCAGCCCGCGCACGACGACGCCGACCACACCTCCTACAGGATCGAGATCGAACGGTGAGCTCATAGTAAACTTACAGGACATAGTAATTAAATTTTACATTCATTTCCAAATTTTCTTGACATTTCTCAAGCTTTTGATAGACTTTGGCACAAAGGTCTCCTCTATAAAATCAGAAACAGCGTCCCAAGCGATATCTTCCTCATTTTGATGTCGTACTTGAGAGATAGATACTTCTTCTTGCAGAGTGGAGACGCATTATCAAAGCTGTACCCTGTCGCTGCTGGGGTACCTCAGGGCAGTGTGCTTGCACCGATTTTGTACTTGATTCATACTGCGGACCTCTCAATAGCAAATTTGGCGACAACAGGAACCTTCGCGGATGACACAGCTGTGCTGGCATCCCATACTGATCATAAAGTAGCAGCTCAGCTGCAGACCTGTTTGAATTCACATTTTCTAGGAGAAAGGAAACATGCCCGTCAGTACAGTTAAATAGTATACAAGTGCCTCAAGCTAAACATGTTAAATACCTTGGTTTATACCTTGACAGACACCTCACTTGGAAAAAACACATCTTCTCGAAATGGTAGCTAGCAACTTGGGCTGACACTAAGAAAGTTTTACTGGTAAATTGGCCGGAATTCACAAGTAAACCTGGAAAATAAAATCCTTTTATACAAAGCCTATTTGATCGAATAGCATCACACTCTAACATAGAGATCATACAGCGCTTTTAGAACAAGCTTCTAAGAACAATCACATACGCTCCATAGTTTGTTCCAAATGAAGCTCTACACCATGATCAGAAGACACTTCCAGTCAAAGAAGAAATAAAAAGCTACATCAAGTCATACAAAGAAAGAATAACTCGTCACCGAAACATCTTGGCATGTATAAAAAGGAATCCGCAGACTAAAACACAAAATTCCACAAGATCTTATCGGACATTATTAGCATTATGTAAGAGGTTGTGTCATAGGACGCATACCAAGCAAGCCATCTAACACGCCATAGAAATTACTTATTGTCTAATTAGCCGGCAGAGTAGAATAGAACCAACCCATTACACTCACGGGTGTCGTATAAGGCGACTAATGTCTGAGGCAGAACACCTTGCGCCTCCGTAGACCAGAGAATGGGCAGCAGCGTTTTCTGTTAGTCTTTCATCACTGCGATCTCCAATCCGCCTGCCAAGCGTGGAGATTACGGCAAATTCCTCCCATTATGGGAGAGGCTTATGTCCAGCAGTGGACGTTATGGGCTGATGTTGTTGTTGTTGTAATTAATAGTGACAGATTGTAAGAGAAAAGAGACAAAAAAAATATATTAATATTAATTAAATATTATTATATTACTATATTTTATCATAATGGCGAATGCATGGAATTAGTATGTACCTACCAGGTACCTATCGTAAATATTCGGATGCGATTTATGTTCCAAATTCAAATCACATTACTGACCAGCGGGTCATAATGAAATTCAGTACAATATTAATGCCCTGCTAGGCCTCAGATCGTAAATGACTTACTTTAGGTTAGGTTTGCATGGCATATAATTTGACATTGTCTCGTAGATGGTGTGAAAAGTAGAGTATTCACCTCGGGGATAAAGGTGCCTTCGTCTTGAGCGACCTTGATTCCCACGCTGCACTCAGGATTCCTGTCTTAACTCCCTCGCTTTGCTCGGGAGTTAACTCTAAACTCCCTCGCTCCGCTCGGGAGTTAACGCTAGAATCCTTCGTTTTGCTCGGGATTCAATACGGCGCCCGCTACCTAGGACACTACTTTATCCCCTTGGTGCATAATCTACTATTATTTGCTTAATAGCTGTGGTGCAGTCTCTGAAGATCTAATCTGTGGTTTAATTATTTAATAATAAGCAATCATAAATGTAGGTTACCACAATATCCGCCCCATCCCCCAGGATATGGAACACGGCGCGGCTGGTGGTGGAGCGAGCGGGCGGCGCCGCGGTGTCGGCCAGCAACTCCAGCGCGGCCGGCGCGGGCAGCCTGCGCGCCGCGCGCCTGTGGCTGGGCGGCCCGCGCCCCCTGCGCGGCCTGCCGGCCTGCGTGCACGCGCTCTACTGCGACGACAGGACCGTGGGCCTGTGGAACTTCGTGCAGCAGCCTAAGGAGGCGCACTGTACTGGATGCACGCAAAGGTTCGACTTCAACACATTTGCCTAAAGTTATACACACACTCAACCCCAAGCTTTAATAAACCATACAAAACCTAACCATCCTTATTGCAGCTAAAATGATGACTCTATCGACTACGAGAATCAAAAAGATTGTTTTTTTAAATACTCGCAGGTGCTTTTTACAAACAAACACCTAACTCTATCCCTAATGCCCGTTATCACGGCAATCACATTTCACCATATTTGTTCCATTTAGTCCGACCCAGTGTTTAGTCACGTCGTAATGAATCGGTCTGACACTTATGTATCTTATATATATAGATATGAACAAGCTTCAACTGAGTCCTTGTCCAACAGTGTCGTCAATCATTTAGCAACGGTCATGGTCTCAAGAAACCGTTAGATGCTGAAGGGGAAGACCGCAATATACAAGACGGTTATGTTGTACACTGGACATCTTGAAATGATGATCAGTTTTGTATCTCTCGTAGATGGTACAACGGTCGCGGCGCGGAGCCGTCGATGGTGTGGTTCAACGGCGCGGGCTACGTGGAGCTGAAGCGGTCCCGCGCGCGGCCGGCCGACCGCAGGCAGTTCAGTGTGGCCTTCACCTTCAGGACACGGGACGAGAACGCGCTGCTCTTCATGGCGCTCGATACCGCGAATGTTAGTATTAGAACTTTGCTATCTTGATAGAACGGACGACCCATGACAAGGGCAATAAAACGTAACTAACTTATTAGCCACTCCAAATGGAAATCTATACATCTCCGATCGTACAAATTAGAAGCAGGTCCATGTAACATTTTTTTGGCTGATAAGACGGTAGATACATTGTTCTTCTTTGTACAGTCAGTGCCCTTCATTACCTGACCCCTCAAACAATAAAGATGAGTCGATAAGCGTTATTACTGTTATCGACGCTGAATCGTCTTGAGATACAAAAGCTAACTAAAGAGGGGAGAATTTACTCGTAATTGTATCACTTATCGGCCCTTTTCATACCCAGAACCGTTCCGTATCCGTCACCCTCCGGGAGTGCCGCGTGGTGTTCACAGTGGAGTACGGCGGGTCCCGGCTGGAGATCACGGCAGCCGGGCGGCACTGTGCCGGCCGGCCCGCACACGTGCAGGCCATCCGGGTGTTCGCCAGCAACAAGCTCGAGAAAGGTAATGTGCGCTGGATTATTGATAACTGTGAAGAATTAGCTTTCAACAGCAACAGTGCGTTTGCAGTGTCCTTTTATTATGCTACGTTTACTTCAAACTAATTTCTAATTTATTTAACTCTACGTGTCGGTTCTAAAGTTATTTCACCAAAAAATGCAATGAAAATAGATTATGAATATTGTATTGACCTCGTCGCAAAATTAAATATAGTGAGCGTATCGGCGGGGTGTACGTATTGAGTGTATTGAGGAGGTCCTGTGGCAGGCAGCCTGCGCGTGAACGGCGAGGAGACGCTGGGCTCCCCCGCGCCGCCCGTGCAGGCGCCGGCCGCCCTGCCCGACCTGCAGGCGGCGCCCTACTGGCTGGGCGGCGCGCCGCCGGGCCGGGCGGCGCCCCCGCCCGCGCCCGCCCTGCTGGGCTGCGTGGGCGCCGTCACCGTGGACCGCGCCGGGTACGACCTGCTGGACGCGCCCACCCGGCACGGCCTGGAGCCGCGCTGTGGAGAGAGGGTAACAAGCTAACATTATTTCGTTCTCGCCAGTCTTAAGTAATTAAACACAATTGTAAACGGGATGCAAGTTACAGCGCCGCGCAATCACTAGGATTGAAAATTACTGCTGTTTCATACAAAAGTGCAACAGGATTAGCATTTTGTTTGGGTCGATGTCCCTTACGGCCTGTATTGTTGATGAGAAATGTGTTTTATTTGTTTAAGATCCCCAGTAACACCTCAACCAAATGAACCGATTGTTTCGGAGGTCGCAATCCAGATAGTCACATTATGTTATACCTGTACAGTTCTACATTTCACAACAACAGCTCACGTCAATTAATATTTTTCAATACACTTCCTCGAAAACGGGTTCTTATCGCACTACGATTAGGTTCAACATGCAATGTATTATACACGCGTGCGTCTTCTTTATTTTTCCCGCACGTGTGCGGGAAAAAATTCCACAGGTAACACGGTATACGAAGTTTAAATCGGTTCAATGCCTCTAGTCGGAGGTAAATGTTTTTTTTTTTTTTTTAATATTGTTTATTTTATTCAAATTGTGTTTATAAATAGAATATCATAACTAAACATGATTATTAAAACTAATATTTACTTATAAAGACAAATTAAGATTTATTTGTGTTTTATATTCAAAAATACAACAAAAAAGATATTGTATATATATATATACTTATATATTAGGCTGTTTGACGGCTTCATACCTTTGCTTCTCTTTCAACCTGACGAAAGCAAAGCGCGTAAAAAAAAAAGAAAATTAAAATCATAGTCTCATAATAATTCATGACAAAATTATTTTTCATTCTTTTATTTTATTTCTTCAAAAGTGTATTGAAAAACGTCGTTTGATACGCGTGGACATTTATTATTGCAGTTCTCGGCTCAAAAACACCCTCGCCTATGGCTCCTGTGTTAATTCCGCCTCGAATGCAATAACAAACTATCTCCACTTGTATCAAAATGTACTATTTCCATCCTCTACAGACGCTCCGCTCGGCCATCCTGAAAGGCACCGGCTACATCGAGCTCCCGTCCCCGCACCTACGTCGCAAGGCGTCACTGGGCCTGTCGTTCCGCGCACGCGCACCGGACGGCTTGCTGCTGTACCGCGCGCCCTCTGCCGGCGGGGACAACGACGTCAATGATCATGATGGAGACAAACATTATCTAGCGCTGGTCTTGGTTCAAGGTTTGTATGAAATGTGTGCCCTGTGCGTAGGGGGTAAAGTATAATTTACATTGTATAACCTAAAATTCGCCTGGGTACGGTAAAGTGGGGGCTGATTTCCTTTACGAAATCGAAAGACCTATTACATGGGACTGAAACGTAATTATCAAGCGATCAGACTGTACCAATGTACACCTGTCTATGGCGGAACTTTCACTTAAAACCAAGTTGTCTGATAATATGTAAAAGACAAAAACATTTCAACCAATAGAAGAAAGAGAGATAAATAGACATTTCAACATGTTGCATGTGAATTTTTCGCCAGTAGCAGTGCAAACGTACATTTAGTTAATGATCTTCTGAGCACTTGTATTATATTCTGCAGGCGAGCTAGAAGTGGTCGCAGAGGCTGGTAAGGGTGAGGCGCGGCTGCGGACCAACGGCACCAGGTTCGATGACGGGAGACTGCACACTGTGAGGATTATACGGATGCACAAACAGGTATCATATTATCATCATAACAAAGTTGCTACATGACATACGTTTCGCTTCGTTTCGTTTCACGTTTCTATTTTATAAATAGAAGAGAAATTCATCTAGTATTAAAACTGCATTTAAGCATTTTCGGAAAACATACATTTCTTTCTTGGGGTTTCGTGGTAAATAGAATATCTAATATATATAAATAATAGAAATCAATGCTTTTTCATCCCATCTATTCGAAAAAGACGACTTGGTTCGCCTTTAAGTGCACCCAAAGGTGGTGTTTTCTATAAGAAACTTTTAGCGGGCAGTTATGAGTTTTTAATCCTCTTTATAAGTGCGCCGCAATTATCTTTGCCGCGCACTTTTTGAATTTGGAACATCTTAGTGTTCAGCGCCAAAGAAATCGAACGCAAATATTGTTTGAATAAAGACTGGCTGGTGTGACGGCCCGTAGTAGCTCCGCATGCTGAATAAAAAAAAAAACTTGAAGAAATGTGATTGTTAGTTGTTTTATTATTACTTAGATACTATTTAATGCCAATTTAGGTGTTACTCTATCGCGGGCCTGTGGACGGTGGGCTATGGGCTAGCTCGCCGTCCGTCCGTCTCATGACGACAGGCCGTGTCGACGGCGCAGGAGTGTTCCACGCGCGCCTCAAAGAGAGTCAGCAAAAGGAAGGGGTCCGCAAGGACCAATGCCTGCCGGGGTCGCGGGACTGTTCGAACGAGATACCGTGACCCCGGAACACAAAGGGCGATGAAGGAACATGGATGGGTTTTAGTCAGTAAAAGTCTGACACTCCCTCCTGCTCCGCCCAGAGCGGGAGAAGTCATTTGATAATTTCCCATCCGAAAAAAAAAAAAAAAAAAAGGTGTTACTCTATGTTTTATTAAATAATAATGTTACAATAAAATATGAGGTCATAGTGGGTTGATGAAAAGTAGAGTGTATCACTCGGGCGCAAAATATTTTTTTGGCTCGGGCGACTCGTACTTTGAATCCCTCGCTACGTTCTACTAAATAATGCCTCGCTACGCTCGGAATTCTACTCTAGAATCTCTCACTTCGCTCTGGATTAAAAAAAGCGCCCCCGCCGTAAAAATGTTATTTTGCTCCCTTATGATACAATCTATTATTTCTTTCTTTCCTATAACTACAAACAAGAGTTATGGAAGCCAAAGAAAAAATCTTCATTATTAGACAATTCCTCTTCTTCTAGCTGGAGCTATGGGTGGATGAAGAGCAGTTCGGCAGCGTCCCTCTAGCCGGGACCGCCCTCTCCGCGCGCACGGCGGGTCTGTTCCTGGGCGGAGTGCGGGACCTCATGCACGCGCCTGTGCCTCTCACCGCTTTCAAGGGCACCCTGGCTGACCTGATAGTGGATGCGCAGTAAGTTCTTTACTTTGTTTAGGCTGAGCAATTGTTTTTCGTTATAAGACCGCATTTGTAGATATGGTTAAAAATATACCTAGACACAATTGAATCCAAATGCGGTTTTTTTTCCAAAAACTTGGGAATCAGATTGCTCGATTGTATTTTTAATATCGCACAAGTTTAAGAGTAAATTGTGTAAAGAAATGACTTTTGAAAATCACTAAATAAAACGCTCCAATTTTAAACTTGATGGACCCAAAAGTGTCTGTTTGATACCACTTCTTAGGCCCCGTTCCCACTATGTCGTGACGATTAATTTATCGTTGGTTTTTAGTTGGAAAAAATCGTGGACGACAGTAATCGTGTCGTCCTATATGTGAACACTTCCATTTAAATACACAAGCCACACTTAAAACTACACGATAATCTGTCGTCTCGACAGAGTGGGAACGGGGCCTTATCATAGAAGAATTATTTTGGAAGATATACAGGGATGTGGCGTAAGTAGTGGTCCACCGTTCAGGATTCGATGAACCAGATAATTAACTATAACAATTAAAAATTTAAACCATTTATACCCAAGGGTTCCGAAAATATTTCCTTTTTGTCTATTATTTACGAAATTTCTACCTTTTATTACAAATTTGGTTGTAGTTTCAACAGAAGTCATTATTCTTTCATTTTGACTTCTGTTAATTACTGCTGAATACTAGAGCTACCATGACAAATTATGATTTTTATGTAAATTCAGCTCTTTTGAAGAAAAAGTTGGTTCTTCTCTAATTTTAACCCAAATTTTTAACACCATCAAGCTATTTTTGTAAAAAAAACGTACCACATTGTCAGTGCCCATGTATTTAATAATATGCCTACTAAATGCCTACAAAATGCATGTAAGTAATTAACAGAAATCAAAATGAAAGATTAATGACTTTTGTTGAAACTACAACCAATTTTGTAATAAAGGGTAGAAATTTCGTAAATAAAAGACAAAAAGGAAATATTTTCGGAACCCTTGGGTATAAATGGTTTAAATTTTTAATTGTTTAGTTAATTATCTGGTTCATCGAATCGTGAACGGTGGACCACTACTTACGCCACACCCTGTATACAGAACGTTTAGCTTTCTCTGTCGCACTTTGACGTAAGTAAGATTAAAATGATTTGTGTATATGAGAGGTGGTGGTTAAGGGCTTGTTGTTGTACAATAAAGTCATGGTTCTCCCCAGACTGGTGGGGCTAGAGACAGCGGTGGCGTGGGGCGGCGCCATGCTGGGGCGCGCGGACGGGCCCGCGCCGCCCGCGCCGCGCTCCGAGCCGCGCGCGCTGCAGGCGCAGCCCGACGCGCCCGGCTGCACCGAGGTACCGTATGTCCGCAGCGGGTCACACACCTCCCTCAAACTACTATTACTAGTCCTACGCCACTTCGATACTGTCACCAGCTAACCAGCTTGACAAATTCAAGGCACATATTCACAGCACACAATTGATCTCCACAGACATCATCATACACGGTAGAAGCAGGCGCAGTGAAGTTCGGGGACACCGCGCACAGTCACGCCACCCTCAAGCTGAACCGGCGCGCCAAGGAACTAACTCTCTCGTTGCAGATACGGACTTACGCGCGTGATGGACTTATACTACTTGCTCCGGTAACTTGGACTTGATATTCCTAGGTTATTTTTTAATCTTGAAATTCTTACAACTTTATCCTTTATCTCAGGAGTCCATATACTCGTAAAAAAAATAATGAAATTGTAACCTAACCTATTAACTTCATAGTAAGTAGTCGTTTGGCAAACTAGCCATGGAACTCAAATTAAGTACACCTGGTTGCCTATTAGAAATCTTTCATTGCCCTAATTCTTGCATCCATTTGAAGATAATATCTCTTCCACCAGGGATCGAAAGCGAAGCCGAAGCACTTCATGGCTCTGATGCTGCGCGAGGGCAAACTGCGGCTGGTGATGCGCGGGCGCAAGCGGAAGGAACTCACGCTCGCGCCAACAGTGAGTGACGGCACCTGGAGACAGGTTAGTGATATGAATCCATCAGGTGCAAGCTAACGAGGTTTGTGTTTAAAACAGCGTTGATTTTATTGTGCTTAGGAATTGTTCTTCTTACAATTCTAGAATAATCTGCGTATGTACTCGTAATAATAGTTTCCAAATATAATGAATGTGTTCTGGCAAGATTATTGGAATACCCACATGAAGTTCAGTTCTCGCTACGCCATTTTGAAATCAACTTGAGCGGTGGTATGGTATTTTTAAATGGAAATTGGAAACATGGATTTGAAAAGAATAATGTTTTGTGGTCTGTTCAGGTGTCGGTGCGTGTGTCTCGCGGCAGAGTGTCGCTGTGGGCGGGTGGCGCTGCGGGTGCGGGGGGTGCGGCGCGGGCGGCGGCGGCGCGGTCCGCTCGGCTGCTGGTGGGCGGCCTGCCCGCCCCGCCTGCGCTCGCGAGCCTGCCTCATGCGGTCAGTTGTACTAACATATAATTCATTCACAATTCAGGTAGTAAGCTAGACTGGAAGCCGACCAGGAAAATTCGGTTCTATGGAAGCTGTATGTTGAAACCTTTAAAGCTGGTCGCTATGTGCCTGTAACTTATATTGCTAAGAAAAATATTCTACAAGACACTTTATGATATTTAAAAAAAAAAACGTTGTTGTGTTGTGTGGAGAAATTCGTAGTGAGGGCACTACGAATTTCTCCTATATCTTGTATGTGGGTGCGTTTAAAAACATTTTCTCAAACATGCTTGGAATTAATTTGAGCACTATTTTGACAACCTTCTTCGAGATAAATCGAAATTGCTGTACTGGCCAGATACTTGCGACCAGCGGACGGCAAAAGTTGTATATATATCCATATCTGTCGTGTTTAGCGGCCAAATAAATTACCTAATAAAATATCATATCTGTCGTGTTATTTAAAAATGGAACGATCTTTTACTCTGAAACATGGCAACCAAGGAGGTAACTTATCAAAGGTTTTTTTTTAAATTTCGAATTGGCTTGTAAATAGAAAGCGGTTTATTAATTTTACACTTTTTAGTTACTTAGTTACACCATTTTAAAATGGGTATCATTTAAGCTATCGCCAATTTAATTAGTTTTGTGTTTCTTAAATAATAGGGTTTGCCCGCAAAATAGTAGATTTGTCACCAAAATGTAGTTACTAAACAATATAAAATCAATTCCACAATAAATCACCTAAAATCATGGAGATATAGGGTCTAGTACCCAATTAAATGTTTTTGTATATTTGATAGCATGATCCGATTTTCTCGTTGCCGTGTTACCCACTGATAACGATATCCGTGGCAACATGAAAAAAAAAAACTAAATCGAAACGGATCACGGTGTAAGTACAGACACAAGAAATAAAATAAAATATTTTTAGAAACTTTTTTTTATGCCGCAGGAGGTAGATTTGAAACAGTTTTAACTAAATCATTTCGATAAAACACGTTTTGAGTAAAAACTAGTTTTAACAAGGTAAAACGCGTTTTTAACTAAAAACGGGTTTTAACTGTTTTAACTCCGCCAAAAGTGGAGAGATTTGGAAGAGACCTACACTCAGCATTGGGTGGCCAAGGGTTGAAGAAGAGAGAGAGAAGAGAGAACTGTAACTTAAATATAAATATCGCTAGACATTACATACACCGCCATCTAGTGTCATTACGTACACCACACGTAGTATTTACAGGCACATAGAAACTTTCTATGTGCTGTGTGTGTGTGTAATTCTTTTCTCTTTTAAATCGTGTTGCAGTTCTCATTTATACAACTTAATATTGTTCTGTTCAAAAACCTCGTTCAATTACTTAATACTTCAATTATTTGCTATTCGCTATTTTGAGTACTGATGCCCTGCTCTAAGTAGCACTTTGCCTCCATTTCGGTCTATTAATACTAACTCTGGAGGGTTATTGCCAACAGAAACTCTGCCTTCAGCCATCTAAAAAAATTAAATAATAATTGATCATTTGATATCTACAATTAAAACATAGTCCAGGTTTAATTGTGAAGCCAGGGAGTATGGCTTCACAATTAAACCTGGACTATGCTTCCTGAAGTGGTTATCAAACCGAACGGTCCTGGGCATCTGGGAGAACCTCAGGTGAACGGTAGAACTTCATAGCTGGTGGTTGTTGTTGGGAATTTAAATATATCCTACTAAAAGTAATAGGTTGGGGTAGAAAGCCTTAAGAGCGGCCAACCCGCCATACTTTTCGCGAGAATTTTGACAAACGCTCGTGCGAGATTATGAAGTTGTTACACATATATCTTTAAATTTTTTGAACTGATAGGTATCTTGTGCATTATATCTAGGCTTCTATTGAAGCAAAAAATAAAAATTTGTAGGAACAAATTCAGTATAAGCCTCCAAAAATTGCTGTTTTTCTCAAATTTTACCTCAACTTTGGCCGTTCATAATGTACTCATAAATTGTAAAACTAAAAAAAATAGCCTGATAGAAGCCTTGCAAATATAGTGGAGATTTTAAATAACAAATATTTATTTCACAAACTTGTAAGACTTATTCAAAAACACGTATTTCCTGGAACAAGTTTTATAAATTTTCGAACACTATTTTTCGTTCAATGTCCTCGCGTAAGTCGGTATTAGGTGCGCAGGTGACGAGTAGTGCGGGTTCGGGGCTAGGTAAGACAGGGCAGTTGAAAAAATATCGCCGCGATGGCTCTGGATGAAACAACAAGCTTTTCGACCATGCTCGCGTTGACGATAGACGCAGCGGGAAGGGCCCTCTTAAGTAGCTTTCACAACTGATTTTTATCCCATACGAAACCATCTGATTCCTATGCAACGGCACTTTGGAAAACTAGAACTGAGGCTAAAAACACTTGGCTTGGCTTAGATCACATGTAATTAAATCTATCTATAATGGTTTTCACTTACATTATAATTTGTTTTAGTGGTTTTAAAGAATTTCGCCCTGCGACTGAAAAATTCACCATCAAATAATGCAAAGACTACAATAAAAAAAATAAAAATATCGCTGGACATTACACACAGCGCCATCCAGTGCCACACTAAGCAACGAGGCTTGTGTCAATATGTCAATAGTTTTCTCTTAAGTCCAACATCGAATTCTAAAATTTGAAAGTTTAACAAAAAAAAGGTTGTAAGTCAGTAAAGAATCAAGAAGTTACAAATTTAGAGAAAGCAGAGGAAAAAAACTTTTTCAAGAAGGTCAATGACCTTTCACAATAATATTTGTATCTCCAAAACGAAGTGAAGTATCAAAACGGTTATTTTTTAGAATGAGTTATTAAGGTTTAACCTACGAAGATAAAATATAAAACGGGCATGTCCGAAAGTAAGGCAAAATAACACTGTGCAGCCGTTTCTGAGATTAGCCGGGACAAACAGACAGACAGACAAAACTTAAAAAAAATGTTACACACTGATACTTCAATTTTATTTATTTGTGTTTATGAATTTTTGATACACATTCATAATGATTATTTTTTAAATATGACTTCTTTTCGTTTAGGCAAGTAGATAAAAAAACAGTTTCTAAAAATATTTTATTTTATTTCTTGTGTCTGTACTTACACTGTTTCGATTTAGTTTTTTTTTTTCATGTCGCCACGGATATCGTGGTCAGTGGGTAACACGACAACGAGAAAATCGGATCATGCTATCAGTGGATACAACTCGCCGTGATCCGTGGCTAACGTGATCTGATACTGTGATCGGTGGAGACAATCCCCTGGTGGGGGGTTGGCGAGCTTTAAGCGTATGGCTAATCCGATAATATGTTTGCACATATAATTTTTCTAGGGCAGTTTCGCAGGGCAGTTGCATTTTCCATACATCCAATCAATATTGTGCGGTAGATTCACTCTCCATTTGCTGAACCATTGGACTTTGTATTCATCAAAATCAGTCCATGCATTTTCAAAGTTTTGTATTTTGTCTGCCTTAGCCGGTACTTCGTAGTGTTTAAAAGCATCGTCACTATACGTCAGTATTACTTCTTTAGGCAACTTCGCCCATTGGTAGGCTTCTGTCCAGTCTTTCAGAGTCATAGTTGGTAATGTCGCAAATACTTCATCGACAGCTAACGACCATCCATTTACAAACTCTGAAGCAACTGTCAAGTCAATTTAAAAATAAAGTAATTAAAATGAACCGTGGCAGCTAAGAGATGACCAATCCCAACTGACAGCGCCAGTTAAGAAACAGAAACAGTTAAGAAACAGAAACAGTTAAGAAATTAACTATAAAAACAAATTATCCATAACGATAATAAAATGCACCCACAACAGTGAACGTGGAATCGACGCGAATAAATTAAACTTGCATCTCGCTGCCCGCGCCGCGCATCGTATGATCGTTACCTACGAGTTACGACCCATCGTTGAGGCCGGAAAGCGCGCTAATTTGTCTCCGCCTCTTTGAACATAATTTTAATCCCTAAAATTATAAACTGATGTATTTAATTGTGGTGGTTAGCCGTGTGGTATCCGGCAGAGTAGAATAGAACCAACCCATTACACTCACGGGTGTCGTATAAGGCGACTAATGTCTGAGGCAGAACACCTTGCGCCTCCGTAGACCAGAGAATGGGCAGCAGCGTTTTCTGTTAGTCTTTCATCACTGCGATCTCCAATCCGCCTGCCAAGCGTGGAGATTACGGCAAATTCCTCCCATCATGGGTGAGGCTTATGTCCAGCAGTGGACGTTATGGGCTGTTGTAGTAGTGTAGTAGTATTAAATTGGTAACGAATACTATTATTTTAATAACTGAACGAAATAAAATATAACTACTGTATTGGTGACAAAATAACAAATAAAAAGGAGTCGCAGTCAGGGATCGATAATCGATTTATTTGGTGACAGATTTACCATGAGCACAAAGCTATTATTTAAGTAATAAAACTATTATTATAAGAACGAAGTTTATATTCATCTAATGCATTACAATTTATTGGTAATCAATCTCATATTTTACACATATATAATATATATTAACATTAATTTGATAATTCATACCTGGAAACACTTTTTGTTTATCTGAGAACGAAAATATTTCGTGACGATAGATCTATTTATTACGTGATACAACTTGATGACAAATATAAATTTTGGTGGCAAGAAATATAGTCCCCTTTTAAAATCCTCTTAGTGAGCCCTTATCGAGGCGTTCAGGCTGCAGAGCGTGCCAAACATTTGAATTTGGCGCGAAAAATCCGCCATTTTGTTTTTTTTTTATTTTGATATACCCAGTGTCACTCTCACAGTAAATACGAACCTAACGACACCTCTCAAGCTAAAATCCATCGAGCCGTTCAGGCCACAGAGCGTGCCAAACAATTATACATACATACATACCTAAATACATACATACATACCCTCCTTCTGGCGCAGTCGGGTAAAAAAACAAATGAACTCTTCAACGCGAGAGTTTTAATTTTCTCGCATTACTTATTTGAGAAAAGTACTATACAAGCCTTAGCCACAACTAGGCATTGATGGACTTACATTTGTGGGCCGAGGCGACTCTGTTGCTGGCCGCTGCAGTAATGTATTATTAAACTCAAATACACAAACATCCAGACCCGGAACAACCACCTGATCATACAAATATTGGTAACGTGCGGGGATCGAACCCGCGATACTCCGAATGTCACTCACGTTGCCAAAATAATCCACCGACATGCTACGAAAAAAGCAAATTGGCTTCAATTCTTCGGGGACATGCTGTGGGTTCCATTTTTATCCCGCCATAATTATCCCCCAACTGTATAACAATTTTGGTGTACAATGGAGTACCTATACAAATGTTGCTTCAATACTTCTGTATTGCCAATAATTCAATTAATTTATATTAATACGTTCAGATAACACGTATACCCGGTTTCCGCGGCTGTATCCGACGTGTCACAGTGAACGGTCGCGCGGAGGACTTGGTCCGGGATGCTCAGTCGCACCACGGCGTCGGACAATGCTTCCCCAACGTTGAAAAAGCGGCGTACTTTGGAGGTATGTTATGTCTACTTCATCATCATAATGAAGGCGTCGCTCCACAGCAGTACACAACGGAGCTACACCCGGGCAGTTAGGGTTCTTACAGATGAGCGGCACGTTGCCAACGCCAGACAAACTGCAGCGGTCGCCTCCTGTCAACGGCTGCCGTCGACGCTTGCAGTTGTGGCATGCCGCGTAAATGTGCCGACGTCACAACTGCAAGCGTCGACGGCAGCCGTAGTCGACATGTGGCGACGGCTGCAGTTTATCTGCAGTTGGCAACGTGCCGCACGTCTGTTAAGAACCCTTAAACGCTATAGCTTTGTATATTTATTTATGTATAGTAAATTAAAACGGTATGACACCAATTACAATAAGCAGAAAAGAAAACAAACAAAGTTCCCAACATTCATTGGTTAAATTAAAACTCACTTGCATACTTTCCCACGACGCTCGTAAATCTTCTTTTCATTTTTTATTAAATATTATGTTTGGCCCAAAATTCAGCTATGCGAACTCCGCTCGCTGATGTAGTCGATTAGATCGTCAGGTGCGCAGGTGTCAGGGCTGCATGCGGCGCAAGATGAAAGATGGGCCATTGTCTGTGGAGACAGGCCGCATGTCCATGTCAGTCACCCATGATTTTGCTTAAAACTCGTAACGTGTGCAATCCTAGGCGACGCGCACGCGACGTGGTCGAGCTCGTGGCTGATGACGTCAGACGGGTCGGAGGCCTCCACCGAGCTGCGCCTGCAGTTCCGTACCAGCGAGCCTAACGGAGTGCTGCTGGCGGCTGCAGGGTTACTGCTAGAAGTTAAAGATGGCGCCGTAAGTGGGCTTTTGAATCACCATTTCAGCCAGACATCACCCCCTATTTGGATACCCAAAAATAATTATTTATTGTGCCATACTCGTACTTCCCAATTCCTAGTGACCGTCGTCCAGGTGTTTCCCGCGGCTTATATCGTAAATCCGTCGCGCTTTTGGATGACACTGGTTTATTTATCCTATCGCATGTCTGTGTGTGTCTTCGAATGCAAAGCATGTTATTTTCATGAGAATTGTGTTTTGATAGTTACGGTAAATTAGTGACAAAATAACTCGCGAAAAGACTGTATTGTTAAATATAATTAAACTAATAATCTTCAAAATTATTTATAAAGAAATTATTCTTTAAGCCTTAATAGAAAATTACTCTACTATTTTGTTGCAGCAAGAATAGTGTTTGCAATAATAGGGTAGATGACAAAAAAAAACTAATTAGTCCGTCAGATAGATTTCCAAAAAATATTGGACACGTATTTTTCTTTTGTTACGTAAACCAAAATTGACAGATACGACGCTTTTAAAATTCTCAATACGTCACGCCGTGGTATTCCAATACTGACGGACTAAATAGATTTGCAATTGATATATTTTTTTATTAAAAACACATAACAACGCCGTCCCCAGGTGGTCCTGTCCCGCACGCCGGCGGGCCAGGAGCGCGCGCGCATGTGGTCGCACGGCGCGGGCTCGCTGTGCGACGGCGCGTGGCACTCCGTGCGCGCGCGCATGCACCCGCGCGCGCCCTCGCTGCAGCTGGACGCGGGCGCAGAGCTGCGCGACGCGCCGCCCACTGCCCTCATCGTGGACACTGTGCGGGATCTGCCGACGCCGCTCTATATTGGGGGACTACCAGGTATGTGTAAGACTTGACTGAAGCCCGGCTTCCACCAGAGCCGAGACGTGTGGAGCTGTGCAAGATTCGACAATCATAAGAGAGATGATTGGTTGCTTCCCGGACGTTACTTATCCTCTGCGCTTCTCTATGCTTTGATGAAAACCGAACCTTAGCTTCAGTATTATTTTGAAGAAGCTGTTTAATACGATTCTGTTCACATGCAAACCTAACCAATAATTTGTTTCCAGAAGGAGTAATGGAATCCACAGAAGGCGGTAAAAACTTCAACGGATGCATTCGCGACGTCACAGTGGGCGGACAGAAACGAGACTGGACCGAAATGGAGTCCCTACACAATGTCCTGCTCGACTCTTGCCCCATACCGCAGTAAACTTTAAAGAGCAAGCAATAAGGTTCAAATTCCAATGTTACAAAAAATGGTAATCGTTGGCAATAGGGTTCAAATTCCAATGTTACCATCGATGGTAATCGTTGAAGTGCCATGTGTAGCCTAAAAGGGACTGTACTTCATCAGATAGACGGCATCAAATTCAATGAAAAAGCCGTAACATGAACTTAAAATATAAGTAATATTTGGCAGCGATATGTCTTTGTTTCATTGATGGCCATTTGCCAATGTTGCATTTTTACAATACAAATATAGTTGCCGCTGTTCTAAATATTATCATTCTGCAATTCGTGCCTTATATTGTGTAAGTTTTACCAAATAGTGCCATTATATTGTATGCAGTAAATACGATGTCAAAGGCTGAATGATCCGTACTGGTTATTACTGTAACCGGCCAAACCAAATTGAGGGCCAAACTAGTTGGTTCTACCGTTCTAGCCTGAACTTTTTATCCTGCTTGTGTTAGGATGTACCTACTAACCCGAACAAAGCAATTACACTGCGAGACGGGTCACAGTTCCCTTCTAACCCATTTAGTGGAGTTATATCCGCTGATCGTCTTTTTGTGATGATCCATATCCTGGTAACTTTATGGTTTATAGACTTGGCCTGAAATGAGGACTTGCTGGTAACATACTGTATTGATGATCGTAAAACCCGGTGTCTGAAAGCCTATTTAACTTAATTTAGACTTTTCACATGTTCCCTTGACCGCGAGGCTTATATGAGGCTATGTAAATAATAATGATAAGTTAGTAAATTCAGGGGAAATTAATTATTAAGCTACTTGACTACTAATCTAAACAGCCCGAATATTTGCCGCTCGACGCTCAAGTTGTATGAAATGGTTATTTCACGGTAAATCGATGTAGGGTGACAATTTGCTTAACAATAAATTTCCCCGATTGTACATCAGTCTAGCGACCAATACTCTTTGTAAATAGAGTACTTAATATTTCCACCAGTATTCTTAAAATAATTGTACATAGTTTAGTTTATTTACTTTGCTTTGTCGTTACGGTATCCGCGAAAGTTTGTGGCTGACGCTTTCATTAAGCGTGGAAGTGAGCGCTCGATATTTACCTTCTAAAGATCGATGTTACGCGTAGATATAATTTGGCAGACTACTCTAACTTATTTCCGAGCGTTGGTCTACATTCCGGCCGGCATACTAGAAGTTAAGCAACCGCTCCCGTAAGACGCACTTCGATAGAGCATAGCTCGTGGCTAATAAGAACTTGCACGTTTTATGACCGCGTCCGCCAACCGCCACGTATCTTGGACAAATAGTATTTAGTTAACTTTTAAGATTATAATGTACTACCGACAGTTCCTTGTTAAAGTTGTACAAGGATCTTTTGGCGCGTCCCCTAAACCGTAACTTACGCTGCCATCTTGTTTTATTTCAATAGTTTTACTAATATTTACCAACAACCTCTGTCAATATAAGTGCCTAAAGATGTTTGTTCTCAAGATAATCACAAAATTAGCAGCAGTTTTAGAGATTTTGGATATTTTTCTTCAATATAAAGATGCATTTAAATATAGTCATTAGTATAAAGTAGAGCAAGATAGCCAGTGCTTGTAGTGTGCGGTAGTAAATATTAATAAAATTGCTCGAGCAATTCTAAATGAGACCTTTAAACGTTGACGGATTTATTAGCTTCTGAAGTGAGAAATTTAATGATTATATATTTAAATTTCACTAGAGTGCAGCTTGGTTTTTGCTCGTATAGTTGCAACCAACGCCGCCATATGTTTTTATCTCAATACAATTTCAACATGTTTACCAACATTGCTCTTCTCACAATTTAATTTTAGCTTCAAACCAATTTGCACACACTTGGGCCGACGTTTAATTACTTTTGATATAAATAATAGTTTAATGAGCACACATGCAAGCATACGTACAATGGAGTAGTGTTGTAAATAAATGAAATAATAGGGCTAGGCTTTAATAGTTAAACAGAGCGATTCTTTGTCACAAATATAATTTATTTAATTAACAAGTGTTCAGTAGATATAAATTGTACATAAATAGTTTGGTCGATGTATATAAAATACGTATTTATTGTAACTGCTTTTCAGAGGAAGAAATAATAAATAAAAGTCGACTGTGGCAATAAAAAACATTTATTTCTTTTTTTTTCGAAACCTACATCAATCGGCACGGCTTACGAAAAAATGAATATTTAGTACTAAACTGCGAAGCCGCTTAGTTTTAGTATTAAAGTTACATTTATAGTAAGTTGTCATTGATCTGCTATACGGCAAACTTTTTTATGGAAAGAATCATATGTAGGCGTGAAATGTTTAAAATTATAAGTCGTGAAAGTCAGCCGTATAGTAGATTTAAAAATCAAACTCCCGACAATATCCTTCGCTTTCCACCACCTTGCGAATTATCTGCAGTCGAGTTATAAACAGAACCTCGACATGAACACAAGTCCACTTTGCTTATTTATTTACGCGACTGCAAATAACCTCGCTCTGGGCAACACATTGCCATTTACAAAATTATTATTTTTATAATCTGGCAACACAGTTTAATGAAATGTCGATAAAACTATGATTGTCAGTGTTGCCATTCTCACTTGCTTTCCCGCGTTTCAAATATTTTATTATATTTTTTTAACGATTGTTGTACTTAGACGATGTAATTTAACTTTTTAGCGTGACAACACTGATGACCACAGATCTACATAAAACATCAATGATATTGTCCAGCTTTTAACTGTTACACTTAAAATAGTCTGAATACTAAATTCTAACAAAAGAAAGACACTGCATTCATTTTATTATAGACTAACTACACCTAAACGGATTTTTATATAATATTTACGGATATTATTATGGACATTTTGACATTAAATTGACTCCAATATACATAATGTTTAGTTATACGTGCATATAACTGAAATGATGAAAATATCTTTGGACCACACAAAGCACATTAAAATATATATTGCAGAATTTTGACAAACAAAAAATACTATTCTACCCTCCTTTGCTTTAAAAATACGTACAATGTTTCCGTATCTATCTTGATTGGATTTTTATTAATTTACAGACAATTTTACACTATTATGGCCGAAATAAAAATGGCTAACGACGAATTTATTATTATTAGGAAAAAAAAATTTTTAGTAAACACGTTGTCATGGTCAGTTCGCGAATTATTCATGACAAAGGGCATTAAAATTAAGAAAAAAATTAGAAAAGAAAATATATTTGTTAAAATAATACTTGAATCAATTAAATATGGAATAATCAGTAATTTGTATCAATTTTGAGCAAATACAACTATTTCACCACCTGCCCGCTAAAACTAATGATTTTAAATTATTTTGTTGACAAAAGCCAATATTTGGAATTACAATGTTAGTAACATACAGTTATTGTCGGTCAAAGTTGAATACAATAAGGTTTAGAAAAAAACAGCATTCGGACTAAAATTAAAAACGGTTTACGTATTTTGTCTATGACATTCTCACACTGTAAAAACTGTTTTTTTTTTTTACCGAACAAAAGGGACGCCCGGCTTTAAAGGAAGATTTTTTATATTTTAATTCCTTAGTAATAATTATGATATAAAGACAATACACGTACAATGAGGGATAGGCAGATACATGGAATTTAGTCACGTTTTATGGGGTGCGGGTAACTGCGACGCAAATAATGTATTACTGTTTTCTATATCTTCATATATTGACTACTTTCACGGATTCCTCCGGGCGGCTGAAACCTGAAACGACCAGTTATCTTGATTAGATTTTTTCCATATGCTGCTGGGGATCAAAAGGCGTTCAAGGGACATCATTATTGTTAAAAGGCTAAAATCATTGCAAAAAAAAATGGAGAAAGCCCTTTTTTCCAGCTTATGTGTATGACTCGTGGCTAAGTCATTACTGAGCCACAAGGTTCAAACGCCATGCGGCAGGAATACCAGCATCCGCGTCGTCAAGGACAAGCAACACCTGCGAAGGTCCACGCATGGGTGACTATCTCCAACATATCGAGGCCCCTCCGTGCCCAGGTAAGCACGTTAAGCTCTTGGTCCCGGCTATCATTTGTAGATCTTTGCTAGTCATTACGAGTAGTCAGAAGCCCGAAAGTCTGACAACCAGTCTTACCAAGAGGTGTATATGTCAGATAGGTAATCGCTCGTCTGGAAGAAAATCCTCCAACATAGTTGAAAGGCTAATGATACGATGATGAGATACTCACTCGTGCAGTCTACATGGAGAGGTAGCCCCGGGCGGCAGAGCGTCTGCGGCCGATGAGGTAGGCGACCAGCACTACGACAACCAGCCCGCCGAGCGCGCAGCCCACTGCGATGGGCACCGCGTCCGGGACGTCGCCGCCGCCGCACTCGCGCGCTGCGACAGTACACAACGTGTTACAATAATGTCATAACAGGGACCGAAAAGATTACTCGGTAAAGAAAGGAAAAGTTTTATTACACTCGCACAGGACAAAACAATCTAACAAAATTAAATAATTCTGTCTTAAATCATTCTGTCCACAACATGTCTTGTTCTTCCATATTTCGGTCACACTCCATCCGTCGTTTCTTTGGTCTTCCTCTACTCTTATACCCATCCAAATTCATACTCAACATTTTATTAAATACATTTTCCTCATTCGTAGAGCTCGTGGCTAAATAATAACAGCCGCTCGGGTCGATATTTAGGTTAAGCCGTGCTTACCTAGGTTGGTCTGTGGATAGGTGACCACCCATTACATACCGAGTTTCCTCCGTGCTTCGGAAAGCACGTTAAGCTGTTGGTCCCGGCTGTCATTTGTGATCTTTGACAGTCGTTACAGGTGTGGCCCAAAAAGTCTGACAACCAGTCTTACCAAGGGGTATCGTATTACCCAGTACTAACTGGGTTGTGGATGTCAGATAGGCAGTTGCTCCATGAAAAATACTGGTATTCAGCTGCATGGCTGCCGGAAGCCGACCCCAATAAAACTTGGTAAAAGGCTAGACAGATGATATTTTCCTCATTCGTCCACATCACATGTCCATACCACTTCAAACAAAATTTAATAAGATAAAAAATATAAGACGCACATTAAACTAAATCGGTCCTGTACGAGTACTAAAGGTCCCTATCTCAGCATGGTGCTGTAACATCCGGTTAACGCACAGAGTTCAATTTTATACATGAATAAAAAATATGCAAGTACGCAACGCGAGTTAGCCCGCGCTTGGTGCTATAACTCTTTCATTTTAAATAATCAGCAATATTTAAATGTTTAACCCATTTATTATAAGTGTTAACCCGTATAATGGTTAATCAAACATGGTTTATAGGTCTAACCGGATAACCTTTTGACCCGATTAATCGGTCCCTGTCCTCCAGACCGTTTTTGGTCACGGCCGTCAACCTCAACGGAGACAAGTGCGTACACAAACATTGATGACAAGACATGACATGACAAGTACTCTCACTGATGAACTATTGCCCACCGCAACGTGACGTTATTCAAAATATAAATCAAGTTAATTACGTTCCAAACTGCCATAATAGGATATTTAGTTTCACTACAATCTGCACTACCCAAGTCTTATAGTCTTGACATATTTAGTCCCATTGGATGAATCCCGTCCGGGATGTGTGACGTGCCTCAGTGTGTCGATTGTTTTAGTGATTAGAGCGTCATACGGTTATTCGCACCAGTTGACACTTTCATAATTTAAGTTTGTTGACACAATAGGCGCGTGAGAATTTCGTAATGTCGCGGTATTCATTCGAATTTGGCCATAGCTTTAATTTAATCTAGTAATAAGTCTTTTATTATTATAAGTGACATTTAGGTACACTGCCGTGCAAGTACGTAAGAATCGATTCGATAAATCTGACAGTCATTCTCGACAAAATGAGTTTATAATAAAGATAAAAAGTCATTTTGTCGAGAATAACTGTCAGATTTATCGAATTGATTCCTACGTACTTGCACTGCAGATTTGACATGAATACTTATTTTATCAAGTATTTTACTTTTTTATTGTTTATAATCATTGTGACATTTAATTATTTTTGTGATTTTTATTGACATTAATTTTGAAAAGTACAGTTTATTGTTAATTTTATTTGATTATTGTGAATGTGGGGGACCATGTGGGTCAGATTTTAATTTTTTTGATTGTTTTTTCCCACAACTGTCTGGAAGTTGAGTACTATAAGCGACCTACCCAAATGTCCTTTCTTTGGTGTTGTTCGTCGTTTCGTTTAGCTCCTGGAGTTATAAGTCGAGCTACACGTGTGGTATATTATAAATGCGGGTACTCGAGTGTAAAGGGATTTTGGGCAGTCATCGACCGGCCATTAAACGTGTAACGAACACTCCTTGTTTTATTCAAGTATTATCCAAAGATACTACAAATTGGCGACGAGGCGATCTTCACGTGAGCAAGGAAGTGGTATTTTGACATAATTGGTGTTGAAAATAAAATGGCTCAAGAAAGAATGCTGTTTGGAGGACATATCACGTTTGACCACCGCGTGCAGGATTGGAACATCTTCAAAAGTCGTTTTACTCAGTTTTGTTTGGTGAACGATATCACAGACGACACCGACAAGGCGCAAGTAAAGCGGAGATCCCTGATATTGACGTGTTTGGTGGAAGAAACGTACCGCGTCGTGAAGGATTTAGTTTTCCCGGAAGAACTCGAGACGTTAGAATTCAAAAGTCTAACTAAGCTAGACAGTCACTTTCAGTCTTATTACAAAAAGCGGTTTAACTAATAAACCTGGTTTAAACTTCTTTAAACCACGGTTTACACAAAAATTGTATTACAAATCGTGGTTTTGCGATAAACCATAGACTAAACCATGGTCTAACGCTAAACCTCGGCGACCCCTAGTTTAACGATGGTCTAAATCACTAAATCGGATCTGCCAGTTCCTTTTTTAGGTTAATTATCATCTTTTGCATTGTGTTGTGTTGTTTTAGCTTGAAATAAATAATTTAGAGACGGATTTCAAGTTCATTTAGGTAATTTATGTTTACTTACTTTTCCTCGGCACTCCAATTCTCAGATCGTTTTTTTTTTGTTGGTCCATCACATTAAATTATTAAAATTACTAAAGAAGGTAATCAAAGAGGCAATAATAATTGTTCTACTATTAGAGACTTAAATTCCAAAGCTAAATGAACTTTGTTTAACTTGCGATGGCTTTGTTGAATGTTATGGTTTCATATAACGCGCGAGAATGTTACGTTTCGATACACGAACTTAGATGTACTACTCTGTCAAGAAAGTACCGGGAAAAGATCAATAATACACAAAATGTCTGTTATTCATCCAAATTTATTTTATCACCTTCAAAGTATGCTCCTTTAGAAACGGTACACTTGCGCCAACGAATAATCCATTCATCAAAACATTTTTTAAACTCTGCTTCCGGAATTGAGTTTAGTTCTCGCCGCGAATTCTCCTTTATGTCTTCTATCGATTGAAAACGGGTGCCACGAAGTGGTAATTTGAGTTTAGGAAAAAGAAAAAAGTCAGCAGGAGCCATATCTGGTGAATATGGTGGTTGCTGGATGGTATTTGTTGAGTGTTTGGTCACAAATTCGTTCACAATGCCTTGTGCGAAGGCGCATTGTCGTGGTGCAAAATCCAAGAATTTTCTTTCCACAAATCTGGCCTTTTTCGTCGAATTTGCTCTCTTAAACGCCGCATAACGCTCAAATAATATTCTTTATTTACCGTTAGACCTTCTGGTAAGAATTCAGAGTGCACAACACCGCGATAGTCAAAGAAAACAGTCAACATGACTTTGACTTTTGATCGACTTTGGCGTGGTTTTTTCGGTTTCGGTTCAGTTGGAAGGCGCCACTCCGAAGCTTGTTGACTAGTTTGCATGTCAAACTCGTAAACCCGTCTCGTCACCAGTAACAATGCGTTTCATGAATGTTGGGTCCGAACTGACTCGTTCTAGCATGTCCTCAGCGACTTTCATGCGATTGAGTTTTTGGAGAAAATTCAGATCTTTTGGGACTAGCCGAGCAGCAACATGTTTCATACCCAAATGATTAGTTAAAATGGTACGGATCGACTCGTGAGATACAGAAAGTTCGGCGGCTATCTCTCTCAGAGTTGAATGGGGATTTTCAGTCACTATTTTCTTCACTTTTGCGATGTTAACTTCAGTTGCAGACGTTGACGGCCTACCAGAGCGAGGCAAATCTTCCATCACATCTCGACCGCTTTTGAACGCTTTGAACCACTCATAAGCACGAGTTTTTGATAAAGTCGATTCACCGTAAGCCTTCTGTAACATTTTCAGTGACTCCGAACACGAAATTCCATTGGCGATGCAAAATTTAAGACAAACTCTTTGTTCGATATTTTTGTCCATTATGAAATTCGCAATACACACTATATAATTATGATATTACTAAAACCAGCACTGTATTTAATATAAATAACAGATGCAACTCAAACTCCGCGCCAAAATGGAAAACAGTTGTGCCAATCTAACAACTACAAAAAAACAAAAATTTGAATTTGGAACCATAAACAAATCATCCATTCCCGATACTTTTTTGACTGATTGTATGTATATAAATGAGTGCGACAATAAGTAATGTGCCAAACAAAACTGCCATCGACGAAATAACTAAACAATGTTTGTATCCATGCAAAATAACCAGGTCTCAATATTTTAAACACTCCTAAACATCATCTAATCATTAGCTTATTATCAAAACGTTTTCTTTTCTGGGCATACGGAACGTCGCAATAGAATGACATCATAGTGAACGAATGATATTTGTATTAATCTGTGGTTGATATTTAAACTATGGTTTAAATTACGGTACTAAGAAGACCACGGTTTTTTTAAGTTTTGTAATACGAACAAATTTAGACCATGGTTTTGCAGATAAGCCTGGACTTGATAGTCTAGGTTTAAACCAAGGTTTATTTAGTTTTTTGTAATAAGACTGTTTGCGTCTAAAAACTGTACGTTTGGGGAGCGGTAGAAATTGTATAAAGCGGAGCAACGTCCAGGAGAAGATTTGTCCGAATGGGCGTCGCGTGTACGTCATCTCGCGCAGTACTGCGGGTTTAAAACAGAACTCGAGTCAGCATTGCGTGATCGGTTTGTCCTCGGGTTAGAAAATATTATCAAGGAGAAAGAGAAGCTGTTCGCAGAAAGCATAGACACGCTGACATTTAATCGCGCATTGGAAATAGCGCAAAGTGTGAGATGTGCAAGGTTGGCGCTAAGGGAATCACACAGCAATGGCGCTGTCGCCGAGCCATCCGCGCTGCCAGCGGAGCCGGCGCATTCCGTGTTCGCGTTAAAACAGCGCGGCGCAGGCAGTGCGCAGCGTAACTGACAAATGCTTGCACTGTCTGGACAGGTCCACTCAAATCTGTGTGGTTCTTTCATCAAAAGAGATTATGACCTCTGAGTTTGTTTCGGCTGTTTCTTCTCAGAGTAGTTAGGTACGAAACACCTAGTTTCAAAAAGTCATCTAGTTTTAAAAAATGACGTGTAAAAATGTTTGTAAAAACCTACTTGCAAAATAAAAATCATTTATGAATCACCATTATGGCAAAAAAACTGATCCTGTAACGGGCCGACATACATTGGGATTTTTGTTGGTAAATACTGTATGTGACCAAATAGGCGGTTAAACGATTAAGAGCCAAGTTCAAAGGGCAAGAAACAAAAACCCACATTAAAATGCCCGTGGTCTTATTTCGTTTCTCCAATTTCAGCCGTATGCAAAACAACATGGAGTTTAGTTTTGATATTTACTAATTTCGTCGCTATCATTTGCGTTGACCCTGAATGTCACATATTATTACGATTAAAATAAATGTTTGTTGGGTTATCAGGGTTTAGCGTCCGCCTAGCATGGCTGTAATCTTGACCTGGCTGTGTGTGAAACTTGTGTTGGTAAACGCACTAATGATATATTGGAGTGTGCTAACTGACATGGCGAATAATTTAATTAATTGTTTTCTAATATTAATTAGTTCGGACACTATTAAATAAAATCGGGTTCTTAACCTAACAGACAGACGTGTTGCGTTAAGTCTCTCTCTAAACGATCGGATTTTTATTATAATACCAAAACAAAACCAAGGACAAACCCAACTTAGTTGATAGTACATTTCCAGCGAAGTTAGATATAAACCATTCGTATGGCTGCCATTGAGTTCGGTTTACAGTCATTGAAAAATGGCGATATCTGAAACCCTATTATGAAAAAACTTCAAATAATGAAGACACCTTAAGTCTGAAAAAGTCGAGACCGGCCACTGCGGCCGGAAGATAGTTATCGTGGGAGGATATCGCGCAAATTTCAAAAAATATATTTAAAAAATGTAACAACAAAATTGGCGCTGTTTATCACTCGCTGATTCACAATCAAAAAGTAACAGGATATTTATTTCAATTTCACGATAAGTTTAAAATGTATGACGTTCTTTTGTCAAAAAATAATACAATCGCATGAAATAACGGTTGTGACTAGGGTTTCCATGCGTCCGAATATGTCCGGCTTTGTCATTTGTCCAGATATTTTAATGGCTAAAGGATTTTTTACAATACAAAGTGAATATACAAGAAACCCGCTAAGTGCGATTCGGACTTGTACACGAAGAGTTAAAAACATCGAAAAAAATCTGTTTTTTTTTTTTTTTTTTTTTATCTTTTAAATGATACCATAAATTTGCGTGTAAAATTAACATCATTATAAAAATCAACACAACAATCATCACACCACGTTCCCGATGTTATCAATATATTCAGTACGCGTTATCAGGACCTTATCAAGCGTCTGGCAAGCGCGCGCAGCTATCGATGCGCTTTTTATACAAAACCAACTTTATTTATTTTCCATTAAGGCCTTGGGCTTATTTACTGTTTTATTGCCCGATTCTAATTTCTAATTTTTGAGCCTACCATTAATCCGGATTAGTCGGGACGTATCAGTTGTCCGGGCTTTTTCGGTTATGGGGTTTTTTAAAGAAAATATAAAATGTTAAATGATTACTGAAACAAACTCTGTTTCGGTCGGACAAAAAATAATGAGTTTCTACAGGCTAATGTTAACACCCGTTAAAAAAGATGGGTTACTTGGCAAATGACCGGAGTTTTGTCAGGAATTTTGAAATGCGCCTTCTCCTGCCCGCATAGAATGACCTATAATGACAGATTTCTTTTGTTCATCTGTCATCTTGTCGATTCTTTCTTCGGAGAAACCTGTTTCTACGGTTGTCATAGTACGCGGGCTACAGCCTAGAGATATTCTCAGCACGGCCACATCACTGGCAGACTCGGACGTCATGTTCTAGTAACATGGCAGATAGTGGAGAAACTATCATGTAAGCCTAAAAGAAAAGCTCGGCTTCCTCTTACAACCTACTACTCTTTATAGTAACATTTGTGAACAGGCGCTTTGCCTTACGGGCCCGTCCTAGCTTGGACGTATGTGGCACTGGTGACAGATTAAAAAAAAAACTTACCAGCACTAAATTCGCTTCCATTCGTGGTGCGGTATGCCTCCTCCTGCAGCCTAGAGAGTGTGAGCACGGCCACTGCGCTGGCAGACTCGTCGGACGTCATGTTCAGCAAGGTGGCAGAGTTGCAGCGGTACGACGTGGCCAGGGGAGTCTGCCACTCCGCGCCGTGGTACAGCTCCATTGGGTCTTTGGATGCTGGAATGGAGAAGTGAAACTTTTAAGGCCTAGACGAGAATTGAACGAAGATAAACTGAAGGATTATTCGATTATGTCATGGGATGTTTTTATTCAGTTGCTGCCCGATCCTTAGTTTAAATGCATTTCATCAACTTCCATGTATATCCATGATAAAAAAGTAGCTTAAATCCTTGCCCCCTACTAGCTACTTGTGAAGTTTCTTAGTGATCGGTTCAGTGGTTTAAGTATGAAAAGAAACAGACAGACAGAGAGCGACTTTCGAATTTAATATATTATGTTTTCTAACGAGTTTAATGTTTTTGGTGTTGAGAGTTAAAAAATTGACAGGACACTCATTCGTTTTCAGTGTCAGGGCTACTCGAAAACAGTTGAAGTTACTACTTACTAATACTGTACCTCTACCATGAGTTGTCATCGAAAAATTACTCGCTAGCGTTGAAATCGCTAGCGTGCTAACGTGGATCAAATAGATTTCGATAATGCTTGCACCATGACATTTACGGAGTCTTACGCAGGCGCTAAGGTAAGCTCGATAGATCGTTTCGTCTAGCTAACTTCACTCTACTCACTACTACTTATGTTTTGTTTCTTTCATACCCACTAATAAGAAGAGAGAACGGCTCTTAAGCTCAAAATGTACTATTATCGCTATGCTAAAAATGTTAAGACAGTCAATATCATAAATAAACCGAC
Source organism: Xestia sexstrigata (assembly GCA_941918905.2). NCBI lineage: Eukaryota > Metazoa > Arthropoda > Insecta > Lepidoptera > Noctuidae > Xestia > Xestia sexstrigata. Next base: position 1,783,565 of record OW799204.2, read on the forward strand.
TAAATAGAAAAGTTGACGGTTAGTAGACTACTTATGGTATTTAGTGGTTTTTGAATTTTTATTCCTTCTAATAAGTCAAGGTCGTCTATTCAATTTGTAATTTGGTTTGTTTACGTTGTACGTTGTGTCACAGAGCTGTGTTGTGTGATTTAAAAGTTTACAATAATAGATTCAAACAGATTATTGAATAAATTGAGGACCAGTGTCTCACAGTTTCCATTATTGGTGAAGTTCATGGAAAGGCATGTTTCAACGTTCTATTCAATTTATTGTATGGATTGTTATAAATAAATTAATTAATAATTTACGTTTTAAGAAATTACGTTTTCTAATATTACTTAATATACTTATAATAATAATAGAGTCTGTGAAGTTTATTAAAGTTTATTAAACTTTCTTTCACTTTTATTTTCCAATTGGTATCCGACATGAATTCTCATTTTGGCTTGAATTCACATTGTTCACGTCATATTTTATGCTAAATAAGCTCTTGCGGACATTATTTTGACTGTATTAGACTCAAAAACGTATATAATTTTAATGTAAACACATGTTTCACACGACAAAATGCTAGTGAGCTACGTAACTACTATCGTAAGCGTATTATTCGATAGCTTCAGTGAAATTACTGAGTCATGGTACCGTTTTGTATGGTGACAGCTGAAAAACGTCAGTGACTATCGAATAGATTACGTTAGGTTTTTAACCTATCGTAATCTATAGTGCTCATGGTACGAATTTTAATTCTTTTTGTGACCACTAAGGGCGCTGTACAATATTTCATACAAACAATTTACGGAGACGCTAGCGAGTTTTGGCTGTGTAAACTCATAGTAGAGGTACTGATTTTTTCGGCCATTCTCAAAATGGGCACCCAGTATAACAAACTATCTCCAGTTAATTGACGCGTATTTACTGATTCTATATTTAACGAACTTCATAATGATGTGAAGTGAACCCGCCGATAAAGTCAAGATCAAAGGTCAATCGAGGTCAACTAGTGTGTTAATTGTACGCAATGTGAATTAAGAACCAGTTTATTTACTGATATCAACATGTATGAGCTGATAATCAAACATTACTCTCTTCTCTTGTTACAATAATTATAATCAACTTTTCTATTTTACTGTGGATACTCTTGCTTTATCAGAATCATGTTAAATTGCCACAAAATTACGGTGATTTGACAACTTAAATTGCAGATTGTGATATTTTTCTTACAACACCATCCGAAGACTGGAAGTTACGTTTCTTCATGCAGGTCATACTGAAGTATTGTATTTGTTTCAACTATGTTCCACCTCTTAACCTGACCCCGGTGCATGCCAAAACATGCAGTCAAAGTTACGTCCGCTCAGCAAGCGACGACGCCGTGGAACTGGTGAAGTTTTAGTCCAACAAAACTCAAAATTCTATCGCACCAGTGACGATGAAAAATGTATTTTGGTATCTAAAGGCGAATCTTGGATTGTTACTTATATTACAGGCGTATGCTCACGGTGAGAAAGCACTGTAAGACCTAAGATACAGAAAACGAGTAACAATATTATACTCACAACTATTGACAAAGTTCTCAGGGCTCAGGGAGACGTTCAGGTTCTTAAGTCCATAGTTTTTGGTGGCCTCATTCCTGTGGTAGACCAGTGTCATGTTGTTGGGCAGGGTAGCGTTCTTTGTCATCCAGCTGACCTGGATCCATTGGTCAGCGTCGGAGCAGTTCCCGCCGGAGATCGTCGCGTTGGCGGGCACGTTCAGAAGGACGTACCATAGAGACGTGGCTGTGGACAAAGGAGGTTTTTTATTAAAGAGAGAAAATAACAGATAGAAAGAAAGATTGAAGAGATTGTAACTGAGTTGTGGAGGCGGTAATTACTAGCTATAAGTAGGTGTTTATTAATGAGGTGGACTCGTCAATATTTTAATGGTTGTCTGACAATTACTGATGTTTATTGCACCATGCTGTGCATTTTTGTCAGGAGATTTTTGAGCTCAATTAGTACATACATAAAAGCTTGCTTCATGTAAGTATTAAAAATCAGTATTATATTATTTTCGTTGAAATTCCAATCTACCCTATTATACAACAACAGTTAATTAGTCATAAAGTGAGTTATTAAATTTATATACAACAACATCATGATTCATACATTTGTTATTTCACAATAATTTTAATCACAAAAGAATATAAAATTACCAGCTGCAAAATATTAGTTTACACAGTATACTTATGCTGTGTAAACTAATAAATAAACAAACTAATATGTCGTATAATGACTTAAGTTTACCCAACTATGGCGAAATCCAAAAGGAGGGTAATGTCTAATTGCTTTGTATTTTACAAATTTTACGTCGAAAATAAATTAATTTTTCAGAAAAGACACATTTATATTATTAAATTGATGAATTTATGGGTATAGGTAATTTATTTTGAGCCTCTATTATACAGGGTGTAAAAAACCTCTTAACGAAGCCGAAAGGCACTTGTTCTCCCCGTCATTGCGATCATTTTTTTGTTCTACACCATACCTTAGGGGGCGAAGTTACAACTTATTGTCACGTTTTTTTTTTAAATACAAGTTTTTATTGTAAGATTTTCACTTTAAACCCACGACCCCCGTACTATGCAATCCATCCATCAGCACAATGTTTTGAGTGCGTTATATTGAATTCTACCACAAATCATGATTTTTCACCCCTAAAAAAAGTCGTTTTCCAGCAATATTTTTTGCGTAAAGTTACTTAGTTTGATGTACATAATGTTCGGTTGACGGCTTCGTGATGAGGTTGTTTACACCCTGTATAATAGAGGCTCAAAACAAATTACCTATACCCATAAATTCATCAATTTAATAATATAAATGTGTCTTTTCTGAAAAATTAATTTATTTTCGACGTAAAATTTGTTTGTTAGTTTGTATGTAGGGGGTAATCTCCGAAACTAATGATCTAATTCTAAAAATTCTTTCACTAGCAGAAAGCTCCATTATTCGTGGGTGCTATTTATTGGCTATAAATTATATTTATGTCATGCATATTGGCCGAGCTATTACAATTTTTGCGGATGTCGCAGCGAAGAAGAATCTAGCATATAAATATGATATGATGATTTTTCAAGGTCAAGGACTGCATATTATTATGCTATTATAAACTGTCAAATGAAAAAAAACATACTACAAAACTCTTTCGATGTGCATCGTGCATCACAAACTGGTACAGAGCTAACCTTCGCGTGATAACGACCTCATCGGAGCACGGCAACACATGAAAGCATTGTTTGTTCGGGCTGCGACCTCTGACAACTGCGTCGATCGGTATGAAAACGTTTATTGTATTCGCTATTCTTGTCAATATCTATCAGTAATGACCTACTTACTTCATAAGTATTATTCATTCTGCATTGGGTACTTTTATCTAATACCAGCTTTTGCATAATTATGGATTTGCCGTTATGGTTGGCGGAAATAAGATGTTACTACTGGGATAAAAAGTATCCTTTGTCCTAACGCAGGGCATGGTCTACCTGTGTGCTAAATTTCATCAAAAGTCGTTTTTTTTTCATTTGTAGTATTATATTGTAACACTCACTTGTATTGTGGTCTGTATGGTGTCGGACGTAAAGAATAGCACCATCCCATATCTTCTCGTAGGTGTCGTAAGAGGCGACTAAGGGACTTACCAGAGAATGGGCAGCAGCGTTCTCTGTGCTTTTGTAACAACCGTACTGCGATCGCCAACCCGCCTGCCAAGCGTGGCGATTATGGCAAAACCCCCCCTTTGGGGGAGGCCCATGTCCAGCAGTGGACGTATTTCGGCTGAGGTGGATATTGTAACAATAACCCAGTACTAAATGGGTTGTGGGGGTCAGATAAGCAGTTGCTCCATGTAAAACACTGGTATTCAGCTACATCCGGTTGGACTGGAAGCCGACCCCAACATAGTTGGGAAAAAGCTTGGCAGATGATAATATGGATTTTAGTAACGACTGCCTCGTCTGGTGGCGGGAAGCGTGACTGCCGACTGTGAGATCCTGGGTTCGATCTTCACGTTGTATTATTACTGAGATTTTTCTTTACGAAAACCTATTGCCAGACTTCGGGTCGGCGCTGTTGTAAGGCATTTATCACTAGCGAAATACACATCTGCCTACACCTCTACCATTTCTACGAATAGACTAACGGCAAAATCAATAACTGATCAATAAAAACTAAAAATAACTTTAGCGTCTGCAAATCAATAAAAACTAAAAATAACTTTAGCGTCTGCAAATCAATAAAAACTAAAAATAACTTTAGCGTCTGCAAATCAATAAAAATTAAAAATAACTTTAGCGTCTGCAAATCCTTTCAACTCGACATATTTTAATGTTTCGGGAAAATTCCGTAAATCATAGCTTCAGTAACTAAGTCATAGTTACGGCTATGACGTATAGTAAGCTACGTTCTGAGCGTGAGGTCCTGGGTTCGATTCCCAGGTAGCAAAGTGCTTCTATCAGGAATTTCTAAATTACAGCCCGGAGTTTGATTTGTGCCCGGTTGATGGCAATGGTAACATATTGGCAAAATATGGGTATAAGTATTATAATTACACGACTGCCCAGTCCTTGAGGTTAAACAGGCGTAATGTTATGATTAGTAGTAACCAAGTTTAACCACAGATCGTTGTAATGCAAAAACGTTCGTTTATGTAATCCATTGTATTGCAGATCGAAGTCATTTGAAACGGTAGTGATGTACTTTGTGATCGTTGTGAAATAGCGAACGTTCATCTTTTGTTCGTTTTGTTAAAAAGAACTCACTTTCACAATTACCTAGCTCTGCAGTTTTGACAGCTTCCGTATTGATTGAGCACGCTAGATGCCATGCAATGATACAATTTAACCAATCACATGTTTTTGTTACGTGACAGGTTTTGATAAAAAGGGTGGTCTTTGGCTAGAAGTTAAATCATGCCATCTATGCCCCAGAACATACAGACGTCAACCGTCAAAACGATCTATGTGCTGCCACCACAAACGGTAATTGCAACTTGCAATTGCAAGTAGCCTAAAAACACCAAACGTATTTCGTGCTTTCCCCTTAGAGAGATCACGAACGCCCCGTATCTAGTCAAGTTAAAGTAATAACTTGAGTTTAACTAATTGCTTGAGTTTAAGTAATTATCTAAGCAAACATTTGTATGCAATAAACAAGAATAGGCGAGACAACAAAAAAAAAACTAATTAGTCCGTCAGTTAGATTATCAAAAATTATTTGACCCGTGTTCTTTCTTTTGTTACGTAAACCAAAATTGATGAAGATATGACGCTTTTAAAATTCTCAATACGTCAGGCCTAGGTATAATTTTTAGCTAGTTCTCACGTCACGCCTGAGTTATGATGCGTTTTATCTTTGTCAATTTTCATTGATTCACAAAAACAAAAAATACGTGTCCATTAATTTCCAATACTCTAACTGACGGACTAAATAGATTTGCAATTTTTTGATACTGTCGTCATGCCTATTTAAACAAAGTTCCTACTTCTTTCTAACTTCAAGCTTTTACTCAAGTAATCACTTTGACTTGTTTGAAGATACGGATGCAAGAGATGACGTCAAGGCAATACATTTTTCGGTCAAGCGGTCATGAGGATACGCAGAAGCGTCATCCTACATTCACTTATGCAATAACTCGGATCATCAATTCGTCGAACCCAGCAAATGCACTGAGCCGAGCCCTGTAGGGCTTCCTAAGCCTGAGACTTTATTATATTTCCAGTTTCCACCTACTGTTCACTCAAGGCCGTTATCGGCTACTTATTTCCACGAAAATTGAAATTACTCATGAAACTTAGCCTAACATAGCGCTGGTATTCCCCGATGGGTTAGGTAGATAGGTGTACTTTAGCTTAAACTAATTTCCATGTAAAAGGGTGCTTCCTGGCTGCAACTGTAAAATCCTAGGTAAAATTCTAATAACCCTGCCCAAACTAGGACAGGAATCGCAGCACACATTCAGACTCCGACTTCAACTTCTGATGGAAAAACCACCAGAATACAAAGATGTTTTTTTCTATTCCGTGGGAAAGCCCAATAACACTGTGTTTGACCTGACAATCGAACCCAGCAACTCAGTTCAGCAGTCACTTTCACGACCTCTAGCCCAACGAGACATTCAAACCAATTGTTTATTAAGTATAAACAGTAAGATAGCCTAGTTTTGAAACAAAGCGATTTTTTGTTTTTTTATCTAGCACAACAGTGCAACAGTGCTCGCGCAGTTATCGGTCGCATGGCTGAAGCTGTGTAAGTGTGATAGTGAGCTCATTTTATTTCGTTTTTACTGGTTGAGTTGTGATTCATAACCAGAAATGTTCTTTTTACATATTGATTCATACTTTTTTAACTATAAATACGTTTTAAATTTTTTGGGAGGTAATTTATTAATAAACGAAGATTTTTGCTGTGGGATTCCCCTGTCATAAAGAACTGTGTGATTTGCACTTTAATCGACCCTTAGCAGGATATTCATTCAAAAATTACTTTGTTCACGTTTCAGTTAATTAGTCAACTACAACCATTGTTATTAACATATTTTGTATTCATTGATATGAACTTGCATTAGCAAAGCTAGTTGGAAATTACGGCGTTTCAGGAAACGGAAACCGCGAACGATATTGTAGGATGTGGTTCCGGATACTTAGTAGTTATAGCCATAAATTGGTAACTAAAGTATTGTAAATCCGAGATGTATCTCCATTTCACAGAAAAGGAAATCCGATACCATACCGCGGGACCTTTGCAGAAATAGTATTGGAGCAACAAAGAAAAAATGCTGAAACAGCTTTGACAATGTTAATTGTGTCGGCCCAGAACTGAGCTACGAGTTTGGCGCCTTCAGTAGCATCCACACGTTCCTATAATCAACAAACAATAGGACCCGCAGAACACGATAGTCCTGTTGTGTAAATGGTGGCATTTACAATCCAGCAGTCATTCATAAATTTCCACCTGAGTAAATTTTCCTTGCTGTGGCTAAATTGGATCCGGAGTATATTTAAAGACTTCCAGGTCGGCCATGGCAACTCATGCCCAGGTGCGAGATTTTCTTTTACAACTTACGATAAGTATTTCTACCCTGAGGGGTCAACAAACATGTAGGTACTTACTGAATGCAAGGTAACAGTTTACGTGTCCATAACCATTTCACCATGTATAGAACCCCGTTTTATGGCGTTATGGCGCAGTGGCTGACCAGTTGGCTTTTAACGCCGTGGGTTACAGCTACATGTTCTCAATTATACTAGGCAAATAATCTCCGCTGCTGACAGATTTCTACGTTAATGCTGTATGTAATACGACTGGCGACGCTATTGTGTAATTATATTCTCTATGTTCTAATAATAATAAATCTGTTTTAATACCCCTCATTTACTTTGCTGCCTCGTTGGTTTAGTGGTCGCAAGCGCAGCGTACTGCAGTGCATGAGGGTTCGATTCCCAGGTCGGGCAAAGTGACTTTTGAACCAGATGATGGATGGTCAATTAGGTACTTTCGAATTATTGGGGTTGACCATCAGGAATTTCTCAGAAGCAACCTGGATTTTTGTCCTGTCATTAGCCATATGCTCGAGATAGGCATTCGACTTAAATATAATAAAATGTATACAATCATAGGTGAGGTGTACTCAGCCAAACCCTTCGAGGACTACAAACGTGCAGTTATGTGAAGTCTATTTAGCAGTAGAACACAGTAGCACGTTGCTATCTACCGCACAACACAGTTCAGCTAGTTAACGCCACACATGTGACCGCGTTTGCTTTGACACAGTTTGCGCACAACCAGGCATGGCATACAGAAGTACCACTAGAACTAAAATGAGAAATATAGGGTAATAGAAAATACTGCTGAATAGCAAGTTCGACTGCTGAACTTAGAAGACGCAGACATTATAAGCCAGTGATTGCCAACACTGGCGTGGAGGCAAAGAATTTCGGCGAGACCCAGAGAAATGTTTACACTTTTCGTCTTCCAGACTTTGATAAAGTTTTAAACAACGTATTATGAAATTATAAACATTACACTACGCTAACGAATAATGAATAACAATATGATTCACCAGAAAAGCAACAATGCCTAAGCAAAGACAGAATAGATGTTTTCTGGACATCGGCCAAGGTAGCACCATGGAGGTGCCTTGACCTGGAAGAGAGTCAGACCGTCGAGATGAGGGACGTATAGCTACCATCAACTCGGTCACTCCGATCTCTGACGGATGCGGAGAGAGAAAGATAGTGGTGAAGGATAGGCGTTTTGGGGTAATATTGGTTTTGTAACGAATGCTCTTTCTGTACCTCTATTGCAATGTGACACATGTGTACATTGTAGGCACAGAACGGTACTAACCGCCGTAATGAGTCATCTACCTGAATCAGCGCACAGTAATACCTAGACATGTTTGCTTCTCACTTTTTTTTCACAGAATGGATCATCTCACCGTGAGTGTATAGAAGCTATTGGAAACCTGATACTTGGCACTTTTGTTGTTGTTGTTGTTTCATTTGGATTATTCCTTTCATAATTTTATTTAATAGTAGTGTTAGATACTGTATTCCCAATTGTTGTGATGGCTGAGAAATTAAAATGCAAAGCATCAACGAAGAGAGAAAAATACCATAATTAAGGTGCTTTAAAGCATACGTCATAAGAAACGGCCATAGACTTGTATTACCTGCTACTAAAAAAAAAAAAAAATATCATTTAAAACTATTTCCACATGCATTCCTAAATTTAATACAAAAACAATAACGCTCAATCTTTCTAGATTAGAAAGATTTGACTAGAGATGGTCTTTTCTACCTTCAAACCCGCCTGCTCTGGCCAGAATCCAGAGCGTGTGTGACGGTAAGGTTACGGCTTTATTATTGGTTTTATTGATAGTAATCACGACAGCATTCAGATAATTTATTAAGAAGCCTATCTTCAAGTTAAATCACGTCTCCTTCAGAGTCCTGGAAGCTATTTATCAGAGATTACATTATTGAAGTATCACGTGTGTATCGTACGTGACCGATAGCGCAGTAGGGGGCACGTCTGTGATTACTTGCAGTTGAAGACATGCCTTATTCATGTCACTGAGGGGCGGACTACAGCGGGATTACGGTTTACGGTTTAAGACATTTATTTCTCAAAAAGAATACAATTCACTTAATATGAGAAATACAAGGTAATCTTAAAACTAAACATAAGAATTACTTATGAAGAAGGTAGGTACTCGTAAAAAAATAAGTTAAGTAGTAGACACTGGACACACAATTTTTACAATGTTGTGGGTAATAGGAAAAGGTGAACTATTACATATCGATTCTTAAAGGCAAGTCAATAACAATTGCACATTGAACAATTTAAGTATATGTACTTTATGTTTCGGAAATACAGAATAGGTATCCTAGTTAGTTTTATACTTAAGATATGACTTAATGACAATTTGTAGATGTAAATAACATTGAATTGCTGTGGTTGGTTAAATTTTAAAACCTAGAGAAATCTTTTAAGATGTGGTGCTTTATGGTTTTTTTGTATAAAGTAAAGGATTACGGTTTAATAGAGAATTATGGGAGCAGAGGACATGTTAATAGACTGCCTCGTTGGTAACGTGCATGAGGAGGGCAAGAGCATGAGGTCTTGGGTTCAATTCTCAGGTCGGGCAAAGTGTTATGGGTGTTTCTAGTAACAGCCCGGGTTCTGGATTTGTCCGGTTGATGCAATATATTCGCCCCCTATTATATGGGATTTACACTTAATTGCCGAAAATATGGGTGCAGGTACTATAGGTGCCCATCTGCCTAATGCGCCCTTCACGGAATACGGGCGTGATACCTCACTTCCTATTCCAAATATACTAACTAACTATAACATTTTTCATAGCCCTGTTTTTTTTTTGTTTCGTATACTTCGGTACAAAATACATTGAACTCCATAGAAAACTTAATAATTTCCCAAGTCATTAAAACATACTATTGTTTAATTAAACATGAAAAAACGACAGTGTTATTATCAGTTATTGTTAAATTAAATCATATTTTTATAAACTATTCAACGAGTTGAATCCACCCACCCACTGTGGGAAAACATTTGTTTAAAAATACTTACCAAGTTGACTAGACGTTATAACATAACATCGTGACGCTTATATTCCCAGAAGAGGTAGGCAGAAGAACACACAGTGTAGGTACCACGGGTCGACCAACATTTTACCATAATTTTAGTACATGATTCTAGTGACTAGACCGCTTAACAGTTTAGTTTGGTCATCGATGTCTTACATACACGTCCTACTAATATAAGTGCGAAAGTTTGTGAGTATGGATGTATGTATAGATCTATGGATGTTTGTTACTCGATTTCACGCAAAAACTACCGAACGGATTTGGATGAAATTTTGTACACAGATAGTTTATAACCTAGATTAACACAGGATACTTTTTATCCCGGTAGTAGGATCTCATGGGGCAATTATCAAACATCACGCGAGCGAAGCCGCTGGCAGAACCTAGTAAATAAATATTATAAGCTCCATATTTTTAAGTACCTAAGTACTTATTATTCTATCAACATGAGCAACGTTTTTGGGATCAACAAAAAATAAGTACTAGTTTTAGTTGTAGTACTAGTTTTTAGAGGATAAGTAAGTAAGTACTAGCTATTGGTCGCGAATTCGCTCACGTTATGTAGGGAATGTACGGTCGAACAAGCTATTTGGTTTACAATTTAACCAACAAATTACATTGTAAAATGTAAACGAAATAGACTATATATACTAACAGGCTATTAATAGGCTTGTTCGACCGTACGTACCCACAAAAACGTTTTAAAATGTAGGTATAGGTAGCCTAAATGAGTATCCTATATCACTCGGGGATAATGTAGCTAGTGAAAGAATTTTCAGAATCGGATTAGTAGTTCCGAAGAATACCCCCTAGGTACCTACATACAAACTTACAAACAAATTTTACCTGTTTTAAAATGTTTCCCTGAAATGAATAGATAGGTACAGTTAAACAGCTGGCACAAAAGTAGGTAGGTAGGTACTTATACAATATTTGTGGGTAGGTAGGTTCATAATGTACACTACAAAGCGCCATTGACAGTTATCATTGAGCGAATGCAAGGGGCGTTCGTTGTGTGTCACATTTACAGACGTTATCAATAGACACCTATTTGTACTGGAAATTAGATTATTTTATTTAAGTACTTATACACACGCTTATAGTACACGCCTTTATTCCCTGGAATAGCACCGGAGGCTCATAAATTATACACTAAGCAATGTTTTATTGGATAGGTTCTGAGATTCTGTCTGAACTGGAAGGAGGACGGGTAGGTTGACGAGCGGTGGAATAACTAGAGGCCTTTGCCTACGAGAGGGACAGACTAAGCTAGGATAACAAAATGTTGGTAATTTTATTTGACTTGTTTTTAATTTGTGTTTCTATGGTTCACAGAAATGATAAGAATACTGTGTTGAAGCCTAAAATCTACGAGGGAGTTCATTCCGTAATGAGGCCTTTTTTATGCCACACTCTTCCCAAACCACTGTAACTCCTGAAAGCCAGAATCAACAGTGGCGATTACCAGAAAAGCACCGCCGAGAACAATGAAGCTCGACGAAGTCCCAGAAAATGAATTTAACTGTCTTGGATCCCGCAACGAAATAAAAAAGTAGTAGGTAGTAGGTAAAAGCCGTAATTTCCACTTCCCTCCATATCAGCAGAAGACAGAAAGAAACAAGGCCAACAGGCACAAAGGGTCGTTTACAACTGGGATAGGCACAGTTGCCTAGCCAATTGTAATGAGGCCTGTGCAGTCCTCGAAGAATTACGGAAATACGGACACATAATGTGGTAAAATACTTTCTAACAAAAAAATGATATAATAACAAAATAAACAACAGAAACGAATATACGTAAAAGTAAGTAGTGAATTAGTGGAAAACAGTTGCCTCCCCCAGCCCCAGCCTCCAAGCCGCTTTTATCCCAGCATTAACGTACAAGTTAATTAATATTTAACGTCAAAATTAATATTTGAAACATTTCAGCGTTATCTGGCTAAGCCTGGCTGAGCGAATCTGAACCAATTTAATTAAGGTCATAAACATTAATTACGTAAAAACAATTTTAATTATAAACGAGAAACACTATCGATTGTGTACAATTATTAATTATTTCGTACATTGTTCACTAATCTATGGGTACTAATTTTAAAAATGTGTCACGTACTTAAGTAAAAGATTTTCTTCACATTCTGTCAGTCTGTTACTCACAGATTTGGATGAAAGAGACACACACAAGAACTGATAAGAAGACCATAACCTCGTGGTACGACATGACTTTTTAACGTGTGGGAGCTCAACACGAGCAAAGCCGCGGGTTATTCCTAATAGATATTTCGAAAAACACAAACGGATGATGATTCATCGAACAAGCCTTTTCAAAGTTATTGAGATTTTTGTCTGGTGCGTTTATGATCACGCACGTCAGCTACCTACTCAGATGTTTCTCATTTCTCGGTAGTATGCGTCAAGGAAATACGTGTGTGATGCCCGTTTTCACTAACACAAAACTACAGGTTTAAGTAGATAGAATACTTTAATGTTAGACAAAAATGCCATGAACGAATGAATGAACGTACCTAGCTTTACAAAAAATTTGCCAAGTGAAATCCTACGGCCTGCAAAAACCAAACTGCATTTCAGTCAGTTTTCATCATAACAAGCGCCAAATTGTGTAAACACTCGAATCGAAAAGTACAAAGATCTTTAAAGATAATTGCTAATATTATATTGCTGTAAATAAGGCAATGGATATTGTTGAACAGTCAAAATTAATTACATTATCATTGTAAGCCAGACGACACTCACTACCTGTACTGACTGATTTACTTGTAAGTGCTTCTCCAAATACCCTTTTCACACCACATAAAACAAGTCCCCTTCCAATCTTAGCACGTAAATCTCAGCCTCTATTTTCAAGGAACTTACTAGGCGCCCCATATATTACTAAATCTTTCGATCCAAGTCGGTAGGTACTTATTATTTTTTGGCAACGTCTGTTAAGAGAGTAGCACTGCGTCACTTAGTCACTGGGAACTAGGCAGGCAGGCACCATAACTGCTAAAGGTCAAGTACGAATAGGTAACGCCTAATCACACAAGGAAAACTTACAAGTGAAACTGGAAAATTAATTAGGATGGAGAAAATTGTTATGATTATGTTATTTCATAGTTCGGTCTCTCTGTTCCCATCTAAGAGGCTCTCGTGGCCAAATAATAACAGCAGCACGAGTGATCTTCAAAGTCAAGCAACGCTCGCCGAGGTCGGTTCGTAGATGGGGCATCATCTATCTATTACATACCGATGCCCCTCCGTGATCCGGGACTCAGGAGCTTTTTCTGCTGTCATTCGTGGTTTTTTGAGGGTCGCGGTGTAGGTTGTCGGAGGCCAGAAATTCTGACAATACGTCTTGCCAAGGGGTATGATACAGTAGCTGGGTTGTGGAGATCAGATAGTCGCTCCGTATAAAGTACTGGTATTGGTACAGACAGATCAAGGATATCATCTGCCTAGCCTTTTCCCAACTATATTGGGGTCGGCTTCCAGTCTATAACCGGATGCAGCTGAATACCGGTATTTTACATGGAGCGACTGCCTATCTGACCTTCACAACCCAGTTAGTGCTGGATAATATTGTACCCCTTGGTAAAACTGGTTGTCAGACTTTTTGGGCCATTGACTACCTGAAACGACTGTCTACAAATGACAGCCGGGACCAACTGCTTAATGTGCTTTCAGAGGCACGGAGGAAACTCGGTATGTAATAAGTGGTCATGGTCACCCATCCACAGACCAACCTTGGCAAGCACGGCTTATCCTAAAGATCGACCCGACTGTTATTATTCAAGGACATGCGGAGAAAAATAAAACGGGAATGATGTCTCGCTCTATCACGAAACACGATGCTGCAGATTCTTACAGAATGTCCTTATCGGTATCACAGTATTATGGTCCCACAGTTAAGGCCGGTCCTATTTTTATTCAACCGCGGCGGGCCGCTATTTTACAATGCGGGTATCGAAGTCACGACCCTGAGCGCAAGCGGACGCGCGGACGTAGCGATGCACCGTTCGTGGCATCAATTTGACCTTCCAAGAGTTTGCAAAAACCTCGGGTGATTAAACCCGGAACTGTCATCATCTTGCATTAAGGACGAATGTTTATTATATATACTGATTTATGCCCGACTTGTACGAGGAGTAGACTTTGACCACTTTAAGACGAAGTCAGTGCAGTTAAATCATCATGAACGTGTAACAAAGTGTAGAAATAGGAAATCATTAGGTATTGCTTCGGAAGACCTTAAACAGAAGGCAGAATTTGGTAGGCGTCTAGGGATTTCGATTTCGAATATCTCAAAATCTCGAGCTGGGAGAAATCTCGAATTAACAATCGCGACACCCGCCTTGACACGCGTGATCTCGAGTTGTCCATCTCGACTCGAGATTGCATTTTTCTATAAGTATATTACCCAATTTAGGGCGTTTGCATTGTGTCTACAGATATCTGTATGTCAACGCACACACGATACAAGGAAACCCTCCGAGGTTTTTATTAAAATCAATCTACAAGCCCGGTTATATTGTAAGATAAGCTGATCTCACAAATGCGTCACTACATTTGGCAACAGCCTTAAGATATCCGATATCTTCTATGTACTAATTGTACTGTCGAGGTCAGACGGCAGTCGAACTGCGTTCAAACTGATGTTCAGCCTCTCTCAGGGTAGAATGCAATTCGATCCTAACGACAAGTTAGAAAGGGTAGCTAGAATCGACGACAAATAGGATATACATGGATATTTGGTATGGGGCAATAACAGCAGGATCATAACCGTTGTAGCTGAAAGTTCTTAGGAGACTTTCCTTTAACAATGTATATTAGAGTATTTGCTGCATAATATATTTTGGAAATATGGTACAGTCAGCTAGAAAAACTTCAATTCTAAAGTTATATCGTTATGATGCCAATTTTCGTTTTAGAATTAAAATCTTCCAGACCAACCGGAGTTACAATACCGGAAGAAAGCCATTATCACACAAAAATCTTCCCCACACTGGATAAATTCGTTGTGTTGATGCTTTGTTGAAATTTCCAGCAGTGGAAGTACCTATTTCGCCAATTAAGAAAGAAGGAAAAAGGAATCATTTGTCTCGC
The DNA here is from genome assembly GCA_941918905.2 of Xestia sexstrigata. NCBI lineage: Eukaryota > Metazoa > Arthropoda > Insecta > Lepidoptera > Noctuidae > Xestia > Xestia sexstrigata. The sequence continues at coordinate 1,798,808 of OW799204.2, forward strand.
ACAGGACAAAACAAATTGGTCAAATTAACAATAAAACAAAATTATTTGTTGTTTGGCTATTTGAAAAAATTAACATAAAAAAAACTGTACGCACGACCCACGACGACCAATCAAGCTACTTATACAAAATCAGTATAAGCGGATCTCTCATTGTAGGGGAAATCTATACAACGCGAGACAACAATAAAAACTATTTTTACATAATACCTAATATACTTACATAATATTTTAATACACTAAAATATTATTAATTTAAAATGAATAAGCTAAACAGTGCAATTAATAACAATAACATTCTACAAGACTCAATAAAATTGTAAATATTTAGTTTAAGCATTATAATTTATAGTGTTAAAATGTAAGTCGTAAATACTTATAGGTATGTATAGATACCATAACAGCAAAATAATACTATTTTAATGATACTATTTTAGATAAATATTTATTTATTTTTTAACAAAAAGCGCCTTCACCCTCGCTCCTATTGAAAATTAACTTTGCATTGCCCGACAATGGGGGCTATCGCGTGTGAATTTGCCGCTAGAGGCGCTTGTGTAGACTAAGGTCCTCCAAAATGTCAGATGTCATAGTGTTCGCGCGTTGCGTGCTTTTTTATCACGTATTTATACTAATTCTCACGATTGTGTTCTAGATTGAGCCATTCCTGATTAATTATGACTTGAAGATTCTAAGTACGAGTAGCAACTTAGAATAATAATATTGTTAGTACTTGGAGGTAGAATGATTTTTAAATGTTTCATGCTTGCTAATTTTAGGAAGAATATTGTAAATATATATCTAAAGCTTACACTATGTTGTTATACATAATAAAATGAACTTTTTTATGAAGTTGTTGATGCTTTAAAGTATTAAATAGAATAACTGACAGGACCTTACTCGACAGTGCGCCATCTGGTGAGCTCAAAAACGATAGCCCCCATTGATTTGATGTTTGAACCTAGCAACTGTTTTAGGTACACATTACGGAATGCAATATAGTATTGAGTATTTCCAGTGTAAATACAGATATAATCATATCAGAATATGATAAGGTTCCAAATAACGGAGCACTAATATTACAGAAGCTCATGTACACGACGCCTGATACCGACGTACGTACCTACCCATTTGTTTATCTATTAAAACTAAATTAATTACCAACACATTACGTATTCTTTCTACTATGTATATGTATATCTATACACATGATTGTTTAGTACCTATCTTCTTTGTGCAGGTGAATGTTTTAAAATAGATATCAATGTAATAGGTGTTAATATAACTAAATCAGTATTTCAGAATTTACAATGCAATGTTGAAGGTCGATCTTTGTTTGATTCTCTATTTTAGAATCTTAAGAAAACATTTAAAGAATGGTCAGCAGAGCGTCAAAAGTTGGAAATCCTACTGTTTTTGTTTAAGTATGCAATTAGGTAACGCTTTATTCAGGCAAACGACAATAGAGCCAACAGTTGTCAATCATTATAACATAATGTTTTACATGCCGACTAACAATGTTTTTACTCTTCATCTACCTAGCCTTTTCCCAACTATATTGGGGTCGGCTTCCAGTCTAACCGGATGCAGCTGAATACCAGTATTTTACATGAAAGGACTGTCTATCTGACCTCCACAACCCAGTTAGTACTGGGGGTAATACGATACCCTTTGGTAAGGCTGGTTGTACTTTTGGTTCGGTTTCGTACAAAACCAGTTTTTTAAATAATTGTTACGTTGTTGTTATTGAGTTAGTTTAGAAAGAGAACTGAAGCCGTATGAAGCCACTAGTTATGTCATGAAAAGGTCGATGAAAGGCTCCCCTTACCGATAATTTCAAAATAAGTTTAGCTACACAGTGGTGTCGGTTCTGTTGTGCACAAACTAAACTTAATTTAGGCTTCTTATTGCTATCTTTTACTAAAAGGCAGTGCGAGAAAAGTACGGCTATAGCTATGAACTAAGTTAGAAATGTCAAACTAGCCTTGCGCTTCACCGTGTTTTTAGTCGACCTGATTTTACGTGCACCTTTAATTTGTTTGGAAATATTAGTTCAATTAAATTTGACAGCTCTAAAGTACATCAGTCTCTTTCTCGTTTTATTAGAGAGAATATAGCAATAGCGTAAATTAAGTTTAGTTTGTGCACAACAGAATCTACACCAATATTTGTAGTCACACAGACTGACTGACGTCCAATTTTCAGTGTAAATTGGTACGAATTATCTAGCATTCACAATTGTTTAGTTAGACTGTTTACTGCAAGTTTGTAAACAGATATTATTTATTAATCTATGATGTATAAACGAGACAACCCATCTTTGTAATCATAATGTTAGACTGATAAATTGATACATTTTTTCTCTCCGGCGGAAAACGTGTTCCAAGAAATAATCTATCGAGTGGGTGTAACCTGCCTCATAACATTACCATTTGGAATCAGGTTTAATAAGTAGATGTCATTTTATACTACTATAGACCGACTAATTTAAATTATTAGTCAAATAGCATGGCTAATTTAAAGTCTTATCCGTTAATACATAATTTCGCCATGTTTCTGTCCGTCTATCTTTAAAAGTATAAAAAAAGTATTATTCAACCTATTTAAATATTGGTCGTGAAAATGTTTTCGCAACCAATATTTTTAATATTTTCCTGCAGCAGTGTAGACTGCCTATGTAGGCAGTCTACACTGCTGTATCTGATATCTATTATATGTAAAGATATTACTAAGTATTAAATTATTATGGAGGACTAAGTACTATAAATAGTAAAAACATTCACTCACCATTCTCCACAGCTTTGGTGTAGGTCACATTCAATTGAGCTGCAAACTGGGCTACTATGCAGGTCACATTGGTTTTGGCGTCCGTGTAGGTCCATGTTCCCTGGTCTGGGGAAGGTAGGGGGCCGGGGGCGGGCGCAGGTGTTGGGGCAGGAGTTGGGGTTGGGGCTGGTGCAGGTGCTGGCGCAGGTGTTGGTGCAGGTGTTGGTGCAGGTGTTGGCGCAGGTGTTGGCGCTGGTGTTGGTGGAGGCGTTGGTGCAGGTGTTGGCGCTGGTGTCGGCGGGTGCGTTGGTGCAGGTGGTGCTGCCGTTGCTTCGGTTATCACAGTGTCAGGTACTTTTTCCACTTTCTCAAGATGTTGAGGCTCCACAGTAATGAGGACAGTATCTGGTTTTAGTATCCGGGCAGCAAGACCTGTGGAGGTATATTGTGTTTAGAATATGCAAGCCTTGACAATTTTAAACTAATTTAAATAAGAATTAAAAATTGATAAATAATCAGAAACATCTGTAAGGCGTGTTGTATCACTTTCCAAAAAAATGAGTATATTAGTTGAACGGTTTTTTTTTTCTTTGTTCCACAGCTTAGAAAAAAATTGATCCATCATCAAAAAAATGCTACAAATTTCAAGTAAACTTTTTATATTAGAACAAAGAAAGATAAATTTTGAAAAAAAAAAAATGAAAAGTATCAAATCATACGCAGTACGCGTATGATATGAATTTTGCTTTTTTTTTTAACTTTGTTTTCGAAAAACAATAAAACTAAGTATGCCATTTGCTTCTACTCCGTTCACCTATTATACCCATTTTTTTTGGAAATTAATATAAATGTCACCTGCATGTGGGTTGGCTTGTTTCGGCAACATAGGGTAGATGTAAAAAAAAATGCAATTAGTCCGTCAGATAGATTTCCAAAAAATATTGGTAATTTTTTTCTTTTTTCACCGATCCCCCGGCCCACATAGAAATTTTCATTGGTAATTTTTTTTAAAAGTCTACTGTCTCCTACAAAAGTGCAATATCTACATGATGAAAATCTACTTGCAAAATAAACATCATTTATCATTTATCATTTATCATTTATGTAACAGAAGATTTCTTTTTCTTAATTACCTGTGAAAATTTTCTGGGGCTACGGAACTTGGAAAAAAGTGTGCATCAATTGATGTCCTTTCCACACTGTATGTCATTGGATTAGACCAAAACAAACATGTGTCTGGTACTGCTAATTCTCACACCCTAGATTTTTTATTTTAAAAACGTAACTTTGGTAGCAGTTTCTATTGTTTAAAATATTTATTATAATCTATCTGTTTGAGTATCAATTTACTGTCCTGGGCATTGTGACCCTTTTGTAACGCAGTACACCGTCATATATTGATTTCATCATAAGTCAATATATTTATATATATACAGTCAATATACCTAGTTTCAATATTGTCTATCCCACTGGCACTTCAATCTCAATATTACTTATGTGTTTCCTCGCTTGGGGTGGAAGCACCAGGGTAGCCCATAAAATTACAAATATTCTTACGTTTTTATCAATTTGCAGGTCAATAATAGACTTAAACAAAACCCAAACTGAGTTCATTGACACCAACATCTGGTGTCAAGACTGTTCACTGATAATGTAAATATTGCCTATCATACTTTTAATAATAACCACATTTTTTACACTCTATAAATACGCTATAATGCGTTTGCCCAGCAGTGGGACAATCAACAAAAAAAAGGCCAACAAAAAAAAGTCTGATGTTTGATAATAATTGTTTATGAGTGGGTAGATTGATTGATTCCAGGGGGCTCTGATTACTGCAATCTAAAATCTTGACAGTTTCATTTATAAAAGTGATAGCTGTTTGGTATTTTAGCAACCTAAGGTGACCAAACACTACCTTTCTGAACATTCAGAAAGCTGCTGACAAAGTTATGATTTTGAAATGACAAAGAATACAACACTTGTTTTTCTTATTTAATTTGTTCTGACTTAGCAACCTTCGAGTAAAATGTACAGACATGTAGGTCATATACTTGAACTTATTGTTGTTACGAAAACATCTAAAATATATCCATTGTTTCTAGTGTGAGACATTTTTGAAAGTATTTCATTGTGAGTTTTGCTGCAAAGGTCATTACACTACATTCACATCAATTTTATTCTAGGTATTAAATTAAATATTTGATATTATGTCCGTCGTACGTGGATACGAAATTCATACAGATATATTGATGAGAGATAACCGAAAATGGATGATGATTCAAAATGTCTATTGACTGTATCATGATAACATAATTATAGCAATATACCTACTTTAGGTATTAATATTAGACGTAGTGCTAGTTTTTCGTCTCAACATTACACATTTGTGGGTACATTCTAGAATCATGCGGAACCATGGTAGCGCAAGTTAGAGCACTTTTTTGTCCCTAATTGCGCAAATAACGCTCAATCACCACAACAAAGCGCTCGAGCTGTACACTCGGGCCGACATAACGATAAAAAGCAACAAAGAACTTAATGCAACTTATTTATGTTTACGAAATAACTCACCATACTGCGAGCAACTGCATATTACCGCTAACAACAAATAAAACCTGAATCGAGACATTTTGGATGTATTGCGATGCAATGTTTTAGATTACGGCTCACGAACTAACTCACAAAATGCGGTGGAAATAAGTGATACTCATACGACGTAATCCGTCCGGTTGTAGAAACGTCCACGGATACGGGATGTCAGTTGCAGACAGCTGAGCTGGGTTACCAGTTAAAGTTTTGCAGGCACTACTATTTTTATTTATGACTCATTAGCCGTTATACTTTAAATTTTTACTATGCGTATGACCACTAACAGTGCTGTAATGATAAAATGGCACTTACATGACATTGACATGGGTTCTTTGATGGTAAAAGTGAAACAAATCTTTGTTTAAAGCTGTTTCACTAAACTGCTTTGTAAAGCAAGATGGTAAAGTTAGTTCTACGCTTTATTCATTTTTAAACAAATTTGTTACATTTTTAAATATTAATTAAAATAATATTTAGAAACATTTAGAAATATAAAAAAATTATAGCCCACCGGTATCGGGAACAGGGTCTAAGCTACCGGCGCCGGCGGTCAGAGTTCCAGAGAGAGGAATATTTAAATTATTGTTACGAATTTTTATTGTGCTACTGTTTGTTTTTCCTTAAATAAATAAATAATTAAAACCAAAAAACAACATAAACGACAGTTAATCATCAAAATTATTTGCATTTTCATCAGCCGTTAAAAAAAAACGCATCGTTGTATTTGGTGAACCTGTTGTTTGCAAAATTAATAGATACAATACAAAATAACTACTCTTGGTCAGAGCGCACGAGGTGGTAAGAGCGACATCGGCATTGATTGCAATTGACTGTAAAGGAGATGTTTCATTTTCGGCCATGGGATGTACATATATTTAAAAAAGTGGAAAAAATCCAACGAACGGAGGAAAAATATTCTTTCGTAAATTTAAGCCTGATTTCTTGTGCACGAAAAATTATAGCTTTTCAATTATTGCCATATTCCATTCAACATGGCGTCTCATAGTTTGCATTTCGATTTAGTTCTGAAATCATGTCACATCAAAGTATAAATAACGTGGACGTTAAATGTGAAAGATAAGTGTTTTTGTACGATATAGAATTCTTATTTTTCTCATAAACATCCTTTTCGACTAATAATTATAACTAAGTGTGACGATTTAATCGCTAAAAAAGTACTTTTTTATTTTACTTTTCTGAAGTGCACCTCTGAACGAATAATTCAAAATGACATTTTGTAAGTTTGAAAATTTCTAGGTTAGGTAAACGTCATATCTACCGTGACCCCGGAACACAAAGGGCGATGAAGGAACATGGATGGGTTTTATCTTTTAGTCAGTAAAGTTTAGTTTAGTCTGACACTCCCTCCTGCTCCGCCCAGAGCGGGAGGTGACATTTGATGATTTCCTATCGGAAAAAAAAAATGGTAAACGTCATATCTAAAACCTTTCATAACTGTCACGATAAACGTCAAACATTGTCATTTTTTATTGAGCTTTTTGTGTGTGTACTTTACAATAATGAAAAAGATTACTATAATCTATTCAGGGGCTAGTTTCCCAGCTTTCCTAAAAGGTACAGGTTATGGCCGGACTCCCATTCAAAAATGTTACGTCTCCTTTGCTGACAAAAACATTTTGAAGCTGATCTGACAACAACCATTAATATTAAGCTGATTATTTTTTCATAGAATAAAAATCTACCATTTCAAAAATAAAATTCAATCTGGTAACATTACGTTAGTTTTGTTGCGTTGGCTAACAACACGAAATTGTTTTTTGTTGTGTGCATAGATATATTTATTTATATGGTTGTGTGTGATAAACGCGGATGAATTGAAAATTGTAGCAGTTTGCGACTTTTGCCCGGTTTCTGAAGTCCCCAGATAACTTCTCACTAACTATTGATTCATTAAAGTTAAGCGTTAGTTATACGTCGGTTAACTGGTTGTGTTTCTGAATACGCAACAAGCCGTTCAATATTTAGGTAACCAAAGAGTATAGTAATAATGTTACTGATAACTAGTTCCTTGTTTGCCGCTAGATGGCTCATCATATTTATTTTGTTCCACAAACAGCCTGACACTGAGCACTGAGTTTTTTGTAATTTGCAGATTGCAAAAAACATAAGATGAATTACGCGGGCTACATAGGCGCATCCTTCCCATTTTTACCCACGACGGAACGGAGACGGTTTAGAGAGTATGTTTGTTTGTGCAAATCCATGTTGCCATTTTCTCCAAAAATACTAGTCCGATTTTAATACAGTTTTCAGTTATGGGTTCGGGTTTGATTGGTACATGTTGTCATGCATTTGTCATGTTCTTAGATAGATGTTACGGGACTACTCACCAGGGGGCGCTCCAGCAAACATTGTCTGTGCAAATCCGTGTTGCCATTTTTGTCCAAAACTACTAGTACGATTTTGATGCAGTTTTCAGTTATGGTAGGGTTGCCACCTTTATTTCGAACAAATATAGTATTTTTCCCAAAAAAAGCTGCAAAAATATAGTACTTTTAGGAAATTGAGGAAAAAGAAAGTACACTTTATTTTTTAAACTTTAAGTATTTTTCCATACATACAAAAAACCAATCTAAACACGTCCATCACCTACTTAACTAACCTAATTCACCAATGAATACCACTCACCTGGCCAATCTCAATATTGGCAATCGAAAAGTAGTACGGGTGGCAACCCTAGTTGCCACTAGTACTATAATATAAAGGGTGTAAAACACTTAACGAAGCCGAAAGGCACCTTGTTCTCCCCGTCATTATGATCATTATTTTGTTCTACACCATACCTGGAAACCTTCTAGTTACGGAGATATTGGGGGTCAAAGTTCCAACTTTTTGACAAGTTTTTCTTTTAGTACAACTTTTTAATGTACGATTTTTACTTTAAACACCTCTACGACCCCCGTACTATTCAATCCATCCATCAGCACCATGTTTTGAGTGCGTTACATTGAGTTCTACCACAAAACATGACTTTTAACCCCAAAAAAAAAAGTTGTTTCCCAGCATTAATTTTTGCGTAAAGTTACTTAGTTTGATGTACAGAATGCTTGGTTGACGGCTTTGTGATGAGGTCTTTTACACCCTGTATAGTATCGTACTATATTTCAGTCAATTGTACTATATATATTATAGAAAAATAATATAGTACGAAACATACTATATTTGTATCCCTAATTCAACTGTCGCGCTTTTTTATATTAACTGTGACTGGAAGTCTGGAACGTACCCCCGCAGCGCTGCACGGGGAATTGCAGAACAAATTTCGAATTTATTTTTGGATTGCCAATATTGAGATTGGCCAGGTGAGTTAGGTAGGTGATCGACGTGATTAGATGGGTTTTTGGTATGTATGGAAAAATACTTAAAGTTTAAAAATAAATGTGTAGGTACTTTCTTTTCCTCAATTTCCCAAAAGTACTATATTTTTGCAGCTTTTTTGGGAAAAATACTATATTTGTTCAAAATAAAGGCAACCCTAGTTACCCTAGGCAACCCTAGTTATGGGTTCGGGTTTGATTGGTGCATGTTCTTAGTTAGATAGGTGTTACGGTGACAACTCACCAGGGGGCGCTGCAGCAAACATTTGTTTGTGCAAAACCAAAAATACTAACTAGTCCAGTTTTGATTCAGTTTGTGGTTGATTAGTGAGGGTTCTTAAATAGATATAAAAGGTTCCGTAGTCCTGACCAGGAACCCTTATAGTTTCGTCATGTCCGTCTGTCTGTCTGTCTATCCGAGGTTTTGCTAAGCGACCGTTAGTACTAGAAAGCTGTAACTTTGTAGAGGTGTGTATATCAATAACGCCGACAAAGTGGTAAAATAAAATTTAGAAAAAATATTTTTTTGTAGGGACGACGAAAAATAAATTCATCCCCACTTCACATGTCGGCGGTCGGTCACTTCACGTGTCGTCTACCCCATCGTGTGGGGTATCTTTCGATAGACTACTTTTCGATTTAATGCTCCATTTACGAAATATTAAACTTTTTTGTTCCAGTAGCCCCCCTCCCTCTAAAACCTTAACTGTTGGCTTGAAAAATCTGGAAAAATTCATGATGATAGTGCATTTCATAAACTTTAAAGGAAAACTATAGCAGTTAAGATAACTTTATTAGTTTAGCAGTAATAGTCGTTGAACTTGGGTGTTGGATAATTTTGTACCAAATACAAAATCCTTAGAATAAATCCTATAAAGTGACTAAGATGAAGTAGTTGCTTGTTTATAAAATATAACATAAAAAAATTATCATAAGTTTCACAAAGCTGCCGCTAGATGGCGCTGTACCAACGGGTTCGTTTTATATTGTGATAACGGGCTACTACGGAGTCCGCGTAACACTGGTCAGTTTCCCTCACTCGTCATTTTATTTAATTCGACAGTTTCGTTGATTCGTCACTTTCCCTGATTATACAGTTGTGTGAATTCGACAGTTGCGTCAACTTGACAGTTTCCTTAATTTGCTTCTTGGATTCGTCACCTTTATCCAATTCGAAATTTTCTCCAGTCGAAGTACAGTCGGTAGGAGTCTGTTGAGTTGACGCAACTGTCGAATTCGCACAACTGTCCAATCAGTGAAAGTGACGAAACTACGAAACTGTCGAATTAAATAAAATTTCTAGTGAGGGACACTGACCAGTGTTACGCGGACTCCTACTACGGAACCCATGGCGTGCGCTCCTAAGAGGCAATTAGGCAAAGCCTACCTTACAAACTGGGCATTTATTATCACTAATTAACTAAGTAGGTAATAAAATAACACATAATGTACAACCTATAAAAAAAAGTTTAAACTCCTGTTAGAATACTTATAGCAATTTGTCGCTCCAGTGTCACGTAACTAACACTATACTGGAAGTTACTACGAAGCTTGGAGCTCCGCCGGACAGGCAAACACTCGACTAGCCTAAAACCCATTGATAATTTTACGCACACAGCGGCACATTGGTCATGGTCATTTTAGGGAGGTAACTCCTGCGAGTCTAGCTGGGCTGTGATTGGCTGCTACACGAGGGCAGGATTCAAGGTGGATGTTCTTTATCCCGCGAAATTCAAATTTCCTTAAGTTTTTTGCAATTTGCAGGCCAGTGCTAAGCTGTATGTTGATTAAAATAATGATTACCGGGGGTTATTGGCGCGTATTATTATTATAATAATTAATAATATTATTGTTATTATATTTTTCTTCATGGGAGTCGTTTTCGTGTTTTTTGGGGTCGCTGATAATGAAAATGAGGGCAAAATGAAAATCCAAAATGGCGCCGACGAAAATTTGTTTTTTGTTTATTTCGTGGCCTACCGTCTTGGAGAACCACTGCACGCCACTCGGAATCCTACACTGCGCGTGGCCCGACAGGCACTTGGCCGGTTTTTATTAATTTTATAAAACAAAAAACACTTAAAAACACGTGTAAACCGGCCACTACCCCTTTTCGGCCACTTCGCACTTTATTTTGAATAATATACAGTGATATAGATCGCTCCTTTCTAATTTCGCGCCATTTGATCCGGACGAACTTCACGGTTCATAATCCAACGGCATCGGCATGACTACGAAATTTGCAAACTAAAGTCTCGCTATCGGTCGACATTTCAACATTTTGTGCGTGGATTGATTTTCAAAGGTAACTTTTTAAGTGTTACTGTTGGTTTATTGATGATTTATTTGGTTTGTGTGTATTTAGCATGTTTAATTTTAATATTCTAGTGCCCAAACTCATCAAACTTTTCATAACTTGTGATAGTTTTGACGGTCGGATAATACGTCAACGATTAATATATATTTTTAAATTAATTGTTGACGTATATACCTACGGCGTTTTCGACCAGGTGGTCGCAAAACCGGTTTATCACGTTATTTCTCTTTGCCTTTATTGCGGAAACCTTAAATTCACCAACATAGATTCCATAATATTTATAAACAGCTAGAATTTTGTAAATTTAAAAATAGTGTAGGTAAATGTTAACGCTTTTTGTGAAAATATTATTTTTTTACTTTAGTATGAGCTATTTGAATATGAGTCATTTTTCTACCTTGAATTAGGTGGCCGATAACCAGTGCAATGATGGACGTTAGCTGAGTGAAAAGGCCGATAGCCGATATATTATAGTGTTCACGAATAATTTATATCTTTTTAAATTATGTACCTATCACTGATACGTCGTAAGAGGCGACTAAGGGACTTACCAGAGAATGGGCAGCAGCGCTCTCTGTGTCTTATGTAAGAACCGCACTCACTGCGATCGCCAACCCGCCTGCCAAGCGTGGCGATTATGGCAAAACCCCCCCTTTGGGGGAGGCCTATGTCCAGCAGTGGACGTCTCTCGGCTGAAATGATGATGATGATGATGATGATGATACGTCTATAAACGTTAGGTTTTATGAAACTAGACTATTGTAGTAGTAGTAGACTAAGTCTTGGAATGCAGCATAATGATAGAAATCAACTCTGTAGTCAACAAGCCGCTTATACGGCCGGTAACCGGTATGTTTACCCTAGCCAAATTTTTCGATACCTAAGTAATATAACTCAAACTCAAACTCAAAGCATTTATTTCAATTAGACCATTACGGCACTTTTGAATGTCAAAAATACAAAAAAGAAAATCAAAGCTACAGTCCCAGTCACAAGGCATAATAACTTGAGAAAGTACTGTAGTTGCCCATTCCCTAGCGTAGATCTCTATGGAGAAGAACGGGCAAGAAACTCCATGGACACTCTTTTAAAATCAAAATATTGTTACAAAATCTTAGTTACATAATTAATTTTGAGATTATACATATATGTGAGAACGATGTAGAAAGATGTGCACACTAAGAGCGTCCAGAGTAAAAGATCAACAATTTACGAATAAAGTAATTAAAATGAACCTTGGCAGCTAAGAGATGACCAGTCCCAACTGACAGCGCCCGTTCACAAACATGACGTATGTACCGGCGCCATTCAACTCAACCATATTGAAGGGAACTAAATGACCCGACACACCCGCCACCATCAGCGAGACATTTAAGTGAGCATGACATTCTCTCCGCCACCAAGGCATATTCAAGTCAATGAGAGATAAATAAATGTAAATGGTGGCTGAACAGTACAAAGTACTCACACATGTGCTATGCAATTATATAATACTAAGAACTGGAATCTATATAATGCAAGTATATTTTTACAATCTTCTGCAGCTTCCACAATACATGAATATGGGAATCAATTCTTCATCTTCTTCTTTACGTGTCGATGGACTCAAATAATGCCCGACCCGAACAATCAATAAATTTGCCGCCCCCCTATGGTTGTGGAGCAGGACCAGCATTTAGCCAAGCATTTTTATCATCAATGTAATCCCCCAACTTATAATATGCTTGCCTACATAGTGTGCGTTTTATACAAGATTTAAATTTCGTCTCGTTCAGTTGAAGAATGTGGGGAGGTATTTTATTGTAACATTTCAAACAGTACCCCATGAAAGATGAATCTACTTTAGCAAGCTTGAAACCTGGCTGAACTAGTTGGTCCCTATTTCTAGTGTTATAGTGGTGTCTGTCACCTCTGTCCACTGAAAAAATGCCGATTTTTCCTAACGTACATGATGTTTTCATAGATGTATTGACAAGGTACTGTCATGATATTAATTTCCTTAAACGGTTCTCTTAGAGAATCGCGTCTACGTAATTCATAAATGGCTCTGATGGCTCTTTTCTGCAGAATAAATATAGACTCGATGTCTGCAGCCCGTCCCCATAGTAAAATACCGTATGACATAATACTATGAAAATAACTAAAATAGACTAGCCTCGCGGTATCAATATCAGTGAATTGACGGATTTTTCTAACAGCATATGCTGCTCAGCTCAGCCGTCCTGCAAGAGATGTTAAATGAGGACCCCATTGTAACCTTGAATCGAGCGTGATTCCCAAGATAACTGATGGACTAAACAGAATCATATTTTTAGTCGGTCATCATCCCTTTTGTGGAGTTCACACATACCTAACGTTTTATTAACGTGAATGACTGAAGCAAAAAAAAACATTGGGTATATTTTATTGTTTTTATTCACAAGATGACACACACAAAAGTAGGCCGTAATTTAACACATTAATAAATTATTTATTTACAAATCTTATCATTTAGGTAATGTTTTTATTAGACAACAGAGATCATTCATATTATTTTAGTACATAAGTACCTAGATAACCCGTGTGGTTTTTTTTTTAGTTCTAAAGGAATGTGTGGTAGAGGTTTTTTTTTTAAATGTAACATGGCAAAGTTAGTACCCAAGGAACCTACAGGTTGGTTAGTATATAAACATTTAGCAATTATTAATAGGAGGTAGATAAATGTAGGTAAATATAATTTTCTTTTTATGGAATATAACAATTCAATTTATTATTTCATTGAAGTAGACATATATTTTTAAGAAACGATTACATTTACAACATCCAAGGATACATAATAATGCAGTAAATAGAACATCTAAACAAAGCTGAAGACAACATTTATTAGGTATAAACATGTAAATAAGTACGTAAGATTATTATATTCTAAATAATTGATCTTGTTTAATACTTAATCACTATTTTCTGTATTATTTTAACAAAAGTAGCAGTACTTGAGATATATTAATTTACGAAAGGTATTCTGAGTAGGTACCTACTAACATTCAAAAATTTTCTTACAAAAAGCAGTGTGAAGTCTTAAATGTAACTAATTTTAGGTTAATGAATTATAAGCAACATGTTGTCGTTATTGCTAGTTATTTTTATACACATAGCTAACTGAAAATCTGAAAATAGATGAATACATAATAAGAATATCATGCCTCATCACGAAGCCGTCAACCAAGCATTCTGTACATAAAACTTTACGCAAAAATTATTACTGGGAAACGACTTTTTTTTTTGGATGAAAAATCACGTTTTGTGGTAGAACTCAATGTAACGCACTCAAAACATTGTGCTGATGGATGGATTGAATAGTACGGCGATCGTGGAGGTGTTTAAAGTAAAAATCTTGTCAAAAATTGGAACTTCGACACCCAATATCTCCGTAACTAGAAGGTTCCCAGGTATAGTGTAGAACAAAAAAATGATCGCAATGACGATGATGGGGAGAACTTCGGCTTCGTTAAGAGGTTCTTTACACCCTTTAGGTAGGTACTAAATTGGGTAGATGAAGATTTGATGGTGTCAATTCCTTTGGTAGGTTATTTTTCATAAATACTACGTACTTTGAATAAGTAATATGGTCTTTGAAATACTGAATAACAAATAAAAGTAGAAAACCACAACAATATGCTAAATTGTAGATAATTTAACAAATGTTCATAAAAAACAATAGATAGGCAGTCGCTCCATGTAAAATACTGCTACTCAGCTGCATTCGGTTAAACTGGAAGCCGACACCAACATAGTTGGGAAAAGGCTCGGCAGATGGTGTTCTTAAAATAATATGTGTTTTGGAAAAGTTAGATAAAACACCAGTCCTTTCCTGTGGAAAAAACAAAGCTCTTCGTTTTAAAAAAAGCTTTCAGTTTCTTTATGACTTAGCCGAGTGTTGCCATCTACTCGACGAACAACTCAAAACGGGCGCGTCCATAGCGACTTCTGGGGTCGTAGAAAATATCGCGGGTCCAGATGCGGCATTCTACGTTGATCACCACTCCACCTGGAATACGGTAACATTGATTTAAGTAAATACTTACTAGTACTAGTTAAATAAATAAAATTAATATCGCTGGACATTACAAACAGCGCCATCTAGTGCCACACTAAGCAACGAGGCTTGTGTCGTGGACACCAGATAGTTGATATACTACAAAGATACTTTTGTTTAATATAAATACATACTTATTATACATATAAACATCCATGACTCGGAAACAAATGTCCATGCTCATCACACAAACATTTGCTTCTACCGGGATTCGAACCCGGGACCCTAAGAACGTAAGGCAGCCTCACTACCGCTGCGTCATTCCACCCGAATGGCGCAGCGGTACTGAGGCTGCTCAGTACCGCTGCGCCATTCGGGTCGTCAAAGTTCAAAACAAGTACTCTTAGATAATAAAAGCAAGTGCTATACTTTTGTAGAAAAAATGCAAAGTCGAATGTCAGATTCTAAATAAACCTTGTCAGACGACAAAAAACTTCTTCTTAAGAACTAAAAAAACAGTAGGGAATTACGTCGTGGGTTCTCGAAGTGCACAGCAATCAGGGGCCCTGGGTCCTTGTCGGGCTGGTTCCTGGCCTGGTAGGGGATACGGTCGGCAGTGTGGAGCCTGTTCATCGGGAACCCAGGAGGGAACTCTGCCGGGATGTACTGGATGGGCCCGATGTTCTCCTTGTCGGCCGCGAACTCGCCCCCGCAGGATACCCACACGAAGTCGCCGTATTGATTGGCGGGGCGGTGACGCTGGTGGAAATTACGCTTTTTTACATTTCGTGATAGATGGGATTAGTGACGTCTTCTAGGAGGTTTAAGTATAAAACTTATAACATTACAAACGACTTTACCAATACCAAGTAAGAAAACAAACACCTACCACTGCTTGTCTCTGCATCACCTAAAGGTTGACTGGTAGAAAATGCCTATGGCATTAAGTGCGCCTCTGTACTTTGTGCTTGAAGTGTTAAATAAATATATAAATAAACAGGCTGCGATAACATGCACATTATTGTCATACGGATAAGCTTTATTTTCGTATATAACGCTACAAACATACTTAGCTAGAGTTGACTAAATTCTAATTTTGTTTTATATACTTACACGGTGGACCGACACCGACGCTAAAACGGTACATAATAAACTGACCACAAAAAAAACACTGAAAAAACCACGGAATATAATAAACTGTTTTTCTGTTCCGTGGATACGACGTATCATCAGAATTATGTACTAAACATGATTCTGACCCAATTAAAAAAAATGCAGTTCTTCAGTGTAGCAGTTTTGTAGGAAATTGTTATTTTTTTAAATCCCCGATGAAAATTTTCTATGTACTGAAGCGTCGGTGTCCAAAATCAAAATCAAAGCATTTATTTCAAGTAGGCCAGATAGAGGCACTTTTGAATTGTCGAAACAAAGATAAAAATTAAATGTAGCTACAGTCCCAGTCACAAGACATAAAACTGTCAAAGTACTGTAGTTGCCCATTCCCTAGCGTAGATCTTTATGGAGAAGAACGAGCAAGAAACTCCATGGACACTCTTTTAAATCAAAATATTGTTACAAAATCTTGGTTACATCATTAATGTTGAGATGGTATATTATGTGAGAACAATGTAGCAAGAAGTGCACGTTAAAAGTGTCCACAGTAAAAACAAAACAAAAAAATACAATTAAAAAAAGAAAATAATTCATTCAAATAAGCCATGGCAACCAAGAGATGACCAGTCACAACTGACAGCGCCCGTTCACGAACATGACGCATGGATCAGCACCATTCAACTCAACCATTTTGAAGGGAACTAAATGATTCGACACATGCGCCACCATCAGCGAGACATTTGAGTGAGCATGACATACTCTAAACCGCCAGGGCACATTCAAGTCAAGAAAAGACGTAGGTTTCCAGTGAATGATAGCTTTCTAGTACATAGTACTCACACAATATGGGCTGTGCGATTATATAATGCTAGTGCTATGCGATTATATAAGTCCCTTCTACCTTTTACTTATAGTTTGTATTATAATTGCATACTCAACTTCATTTGGCGCTCATTTAGCGCCTAAGCGAATAAATTCCAAAGGTGTAGGAAAGTGTATCTACGGGGAATAATTCTGCATTTTAATGGATGTCTGACTCCTCAACCGAACATAAGCGATTCAATTCCAAAAGTGTATCTACGAGGAAAGTGTATCTGCGAGGAATAATTCTGCATTTTAATGGGTGTCTGACTCCTCAATCTCTTTTTTTCCATTGAAACGTAAAAGTAACTACCTACCTACCTACCTGTCATTAACTGAATATTTTGGTTACAATACACTTCACACATTTTTCTTTCAGTCAAAATTAAAGTGTCTTCCATTTGGTTAGTACTTACCATAGCCTCTCGTATATGCATGGGTATGTCAGTAGGGATGGAGAGATGCGACGTCATGTTGTAGGGCTCCGGCACCCAGTAGTGGATCTGAACAAATAAAGCACAAGTTCTATGGCATTGGCACAGTCTTAACATTGTCAGTGTAGTTAGTTATCTACACCGCCCCTTCTCCAAATCATTGAACACAAGGAAATTGTTTGGGAGTTGGTTTACTTATTTTTTTAGATTCAAGAAAGGGGTTGTACTCGGAACAGTTTTCTTTCTTTTTTTAGTTTTTTTTCTCGTCCTCGTCGTCGAAAAATGGATTCCCAATTCGCTAGTCACATTTTTTTTTTATACGTTTTTTTTCCACACATCACTGCTGCAGAGATTTGCTAGCTAGAGTAATCTTACACTGTAGTGAAAAGTAAATGGCCGGAGAAAGAAATAAACTCACTTTCTGGATTATGGTACAGTCACATCAAGTTAGGTACCACAAACTGTCAAATTTCTCCAAATGATTTTACAGTTTGTGGCAAGTTGCTGCGCTAGCGACTGTACTACACCCACAATAAGAGCTTGCATACCAATGTTATACTCACATGAGATAACCTCAGGAAGACGCAAGGCTTTCCGTCCCGGTACCCGTAGAACTCGTCAGCGGTACAGGGGGCCCACAGCCGCATGGCCATGGCGCAGGGGTCGGAGCGCTGGTGTTGGTCCCGGTGGTTGTGGACCGAACATGGCGCCCGAGGAGGCTCCTCGGGTATGGCTGTCTCGTAGACTAGTGGAGGAAAAGCATAGAGCTGTTAACCACCACGCAAGTCCAGTGTAGGTGGGTGAAGTAAAGCAGAATAAATTAAAAAAACATCAAGGCAGCAGACAAAATTCATATTTCTACCGTAACTCCGGGGATCCTTGCATCAGTGTCAAAAACAAGAATGATCTAAAATGCTATACTTACTCCTGAGGAAGTCATTGATTCGCCGGTACCAGCTGTGCCAGCTACCGGCGTCACCGCCCTTGACTTGGATCAGCGGCTGATCCCAGGTGTACTCTTCAGATCGGGGCCACACTTCCAGCTCTGTTTTAGAGAACGTATTTGTTTAAAGGTGGAATAGAATAGCCTTCAAGCATTACAAAAGCTTTATAGTTGGTAAGGAGAGTTTCGGCCAAACCGATACGGACATATTTATTGCGGACCAGCCGCGGACATCGGACACTAACAGATACTTCAGTTCATTATCTGTCAGTCTGGTATCCGCGACTGATTCGCAACTTACCCGTATTCCTAAAGAGAGTGAAATACTCGTAAATGGGCCAACATGACTACATGAGGGCCGATAAAACTTACAATGGTATCAGTTTCGTTCGACGCATCGCGCATCGTCGATAGCCAACAACAGCATCAATCCAACTGGCAGGCTATTCTTTTTAAATATGTGAAATCCGTAAATCCAGTGATATTTTTGGTTGATCATATTATGTCAACCACCCAATAAAGTTGAGGTGCGGTTCATTTGCCAGTCTATGCCATAGTGCAAAGGTCATAACGTCTGACATTTCAAGGAAATGGGTCGCTATTATCCATCTATAAAATGTGAAGCCAATATCCTATTCCATGTGGTCTAACAAAAGAAGACTTACCAACATAACGCTGGGGTAACAGCAGACCGAGTAATAGTCCGACAATTGCTCCTGAAAATAAACAATATTTGAATGAGGGTACAAGCAGTCAGTGTATTAAGTACGGTCGAACAAGCTATTTGGTTTACAGTTTAACCCACAAATTACATTGTAAATTGTAAACCAAATAGCTTGTTCGACCGTACCTGCCTAAGATACGGTAATGCATCATTGATCCCAGCATATTCTAAATCTTATGCCCATTCACTAATAGGTGGTACAGAAACTAATGCCTAAAATATAAAAGCGGTCTGTTCGAGCATTATAATCATAACAAATTACAATCAACATCACAATTGAAATTAAAATTATTATAAAATTAAATCAAATTAAAACAATATCTTAGCATTAGTCAGTACGTGAACCGCATACAACAGTGGTTCACGTACTGACAGTCAAAACGTTCAGCAAAAGCTTTTAGGATACTGTTGCGGCTGGCCCGCACCCTGCGCACCAGGGATGTGCACCGCTTGCGCATGACTGTGTAGAAACAATCCACACGCGCCTCGGCAAACATCCCCGATGCGCTACAGAAGCGAGGCAGCCCCAAGAGTACCCTGAACGCGTTATTGTATTGGACACCTAGAGCGCTGTACTGTTTCTGCGTGTAATCAATCCACAGACTGCCGGTGTAAAAGGACGTACAAAAAGCCCTAAATTTTTGACGCCCCTCGAACACCGAAAATCTACGAGCTATCATATTCGCACGAACAGCGCCCTACGTTCCCTTTCAATGTCTGCATCGTCTTCCAGGTCAGAGGTTAATAAATGTCCAAGATATTTAAAAGTATTTACTCTATTGAGTGGGCATCCGTTGAGCTTAATGTGTAAAACTATTAATATTAATAAATAACGAAATATACGTACAAATAGAACATACAGAAGACCTCAACACATCTTTTATTTATAAGAAGACAATAATACATAGCATGGAAACATTGCAGTAAATACACCTTGTTTATTACGTCGTGTTCATGGCTGTTTCTATCTACTAACGAGTTGTATTTCTATAGGTACCTACTTAGGTACTGTTCATATTCCAATTCACTCCCAACATAATCTACATACCTGCCATTTCTAACGGCTAGGTGATTAAGTTCCCAGGTTACCTTGTGAAACCATGACGTCAGTGTACAGGGTAAAGCTATAAACCTATATCCGATATAGTAAAACCTCTACTAAGTACCTACTTGGGTCATACGATGAAATAGAAAAAAGTGTCATTGCACTTTTGTTAGTATCGTTTTACAAGAAAGAATCTTTTGGTGACTAGGCAAAATCAAAATTCACACACCTATCCGATTGAATGGTTGATGTCATTCCAGCGCGAAAAGATCCTTGTCGGACTCTAGGCAGCTAATAGCTATTTATTGGATGGTCGGTTATCAGAGATAAGTAAACAACCTTCTATTTTCGGTGGAATTATAATGTTGTATAGCGGGCTGGTGTCCGCAATTATTTTGGCGCGTATTTTGCGTATTTTAGGTACGGTAATACCGACTGTACAAAGCTATAAAAGGCTACAAAAGTTCGGAGAAGATGCCGAACGAAATACTTACTCTAAAGAGTGTATTTGGTTAAAATAGGGACATAGGTACTTCAACACCCTGTCCATACATGTTTACATGTTTAAACATTTAATCGATTCATATATTTGTTTTTTCTAAGTTAATTTAAGACTTACTTACGGTGATATTATCGAGATGAAACTGAGACTTAGTGGTTTTAAAATGCCAACACACGAGCCGAGACTACTAGCAGAAATAGTATAAACCATATGACGTAATGTAATTTTGCATCATCCTCTAATAAACATGGCTATGAATTCACAGCAGATCCAAAGAGAAGGCGCCATTGAGCCTGCGGCCCCATCCCGCTTGTGGCTATCGGCGCCACATAGTCTGGCAAAGAGATATCGATTGAAGAGCGCTAAACGGTTCAAGGAGACTAGGCACTTTTACAATAAATGTAGTACAAGTGTGCAGCGGATAGGATTACAGAATGAGAATGTTGAACTTCTATACAAACTTTCATCAACTATGTATCCTCTGGGGCAAAATTTAAAAAAAATCTTCCTTTGTACCTTCGTTACAAGCGAAACCCTTGTGATAGAACTAGCAGTTCAGGCTGTGCGTTGTCAATCAATGCATATTCTAGTTTAGTGATATATTTTACTGTAGTTTTGTTTTTTCTCTACATTTTGCTCACATTACCGACAAGTTTTGTAAGTAACTAGTCATAAAAACTTATTTTAGGTGTAAACGATAAACGAATACAGTACGCAGGCTAGTAATCCCAGTAGCACTATATTACAAGTGCAATGGGGTTAACGCCTGGATGTATATCTCACTAATGGACTAGGTTTAGAAGGGAGTGGTATGACCTGAACTAAAGTCGATGCTACAACGAGGTGCATTATTCTAACCAAGGAGCAGTGTGTAATGTGAATCCAAGTTTAATTCCATGCACAAAACATAACATTACGCCTGTAATTCCCTAAAGGGTTTGGAAGAGTTGTACCACTAATATAGGTGCCCACATTTCGCCAATTACGATAGAATACCATTTCTTTTTCTATAGTTTTGTTAACCTCCCTTCCGTTACTAAATCTCCAGGAGATTTATGTTAATTGTTTAACTATTGTGTCTACTAATTAGTCGTTTAAAGGTTTTAAGAGGTTTTAAACAGCCACTTACTTAGTAGTACAAAGGTAAGGCACCCGTCCTGGCCTAGAAACGACTAAATATCGAATATTTTCTGGTTCAAGAAACGTTCAAACGACAGTATGTCCCGGGATTTTATAAAAGAGATGATCCAAAAAGTCTGACAACCAGTCTTACCAAGGGATATCGTATTATCCAGTACTAACTGGGTTGTGGAGGTCAGATAGGCAGTCGTTCCATGTAAAATACTGGTAGTCAGCTACATCCGTGATCACTGGGAGCACATAGTTGAGAAAAGGCTGTTCACACCGGGCAAGAACTCTTAAACAATTCGTTTTTAGTTGCTATAGCTCTACGCGCTTCTCGCTAATTGCCAGCGGTGAGACTTGTGCCTTATGGTCTGAACTATGAGCATATTACCAACGTGTATATAACTTCACGTGACCATTAGTGCATTATCCTGAAGCCCTGAAGCCTCGCCCGTTACAGGAAACCTTACAAATTGTATTGCCAACTATGAGCTTTTGTTGTATCTAATACCATAATAAATAATTAAACTACTTGACCGTCACTGGAAGCTTTATTATGAGATGGCATTTCCGTTTCCCGCCGATTTCTTACCAGTTTTCGTACTTTTTACCCCTCTATACTTCCGGCTCAGTGGCGCCACCTGGTGGTTGCGGGCAGTTTTTAGTTTTCGTAAAAAGGTGTAGCGCCATTTTTGTTCATTGGCTTTTTATTCTCCGTCGAAGCAACTTGTGCGCAGTAACTGCATCCGCGACAGTTGCATAATACGTAAAAGTGAATATTAAGTGAATACATATTTCATAAACTAAGTAAAAAAGTGTAAAGTGTTCTTCAAAGAGGATAAGTCTTGTACCGTAAGTACCCTCTTTAAGAGGTAACACTTTTATGAATTCGTACGTGATCTAAGTTTTTAACGCTTTATGCGTTCGGATCACTACTGTAATTTTTTACTTTTGAATATTTACCAGTAATTTTCGTAATCAATATTTAAATTGTAACTGTGCTGTGTAAAGTGTTATAAATCCACTGCAAACTTAATTCGTTTGCAAGTAATGGAGGGTGACAACCACAACTCCAATACCCAGCCCCAGACTGTGGCTGGTCCGAGTGGACTGAATCACAAGCGAGATCGAAGTAGCAGCAGCAACAGTAGTGCGACAAGTGTTAGTTCTTCAAGTACGTCTACTTCAGGCAGCAAACAAGCGCGATCCAAACACCGCCGCCGCCATAAGAAAAGGAAACGTGCTCGACGTTCCAGTCAGATGGACAAGCTTTTTAAGGAAATCGGTGAGCTTCGCAAACAAATTAATGCTACAAGTAACATTGATACAGCTTGTTATGATAACGCTTCTGTTTTTTCCGGAATTAGTGGTCAACTTTATGAACAAATTAGTGACGAGGATAGTTCAAATCAAGAACATCAAAGTTTAGATTTCACTTTTGACATTGACACCAAGCTTAAAGAACCATTAGTTCCAAAAACCCCAGATAGTTTTTTGAAGAAGTTGGTAGATATCCAGCGTTTTGGTAGTACTTCTTGGTCAGAAGTGAGATACGCCGATACACAAAAATTATATAATCATACTCCTGGCTTTATAAACCTGGAAACAAATGAGGAGGTAAAAGCATATGACACCTTACGTCATCTGGCACATTCTGACAAATCGTACGCAGCCATAACCTGCTGCATATTAAAACAAAGACAATCATTGCAGGAAGGTATTCGTGATCTTCTTTCATGGGCAAAAAATACAGAATGTATCAATTTTGATAATTTAAATGGGAAGATTGACGAATTATTTCAGAAGGGCGAATTCTATAAAATATCCTCAGACCTTTTGCAATTAGCCTGCGGCCATAGAGCCGAAACTATTGAAATGCGTAGAGAAACTATAACGAGTCAAGTTAGAGATCCACTAGTGAAAGCATTCCTGAATAAAATACCTCCTTCAAGTACCTACATATTTAATGCCGAGCCCTTTACCTCTACTCTAGAGAAGGCTGGCGGGGTCCGTAAGGCTTTTTGGCCTCCAAAAACTGAAAGGTCTTCACAAAAGCCTTACCAACCTAGTAGCCACCCCTCGCGGGGGCAAGGCGCACGAAAACCGACAGTTCCATCGCGTGGAACTCAATTTAACGACCCAGGATCGCATATGCATACCTGTCATAACCCACCCTCGCGGGGTGATTACCATGGTCAGTGCCAACATACACATACCTCTTCCAGAGGTATCTCCTCGAATCAATGTGATCACTTCAATACTAGAAGTTCATTTCGATACCGAGGCTCGCGGCCCGAACGTGGAAGTACACGAGGACGTGCAAACTCCTCAAAAAATTCCAGGGGAAAAAGGTATAAGCAATGACAAGACACCGTTTCGGGCGGGTCGGTTGAAACACTACCAATCACAATGGGTGGAAATGGGAGCAACAGAAATAGTTCTAAAATTAATTCAAGGGTATCGCATACCTTTCTTTCAAAAGCCCCCACTTGTCTATCCAGATGTAACGAAGGGACCTTTTCAAACTCTTGTTTCAGAACAAATGTCTTCAATTGTAGACAAAATGAAACAGCAAGGAATTCTAAGGAAAGCGCTACCCTCGCCAAGCTTCATTTCCCCTCTATTTCTGGTTCCAAAATCCAACGGATCTGCCCGTCCAATATTCAATCTAAAATCACTCAACGAATATGTGAGGACCGAACCGTTTCATTTAATAAACATGTACCGCATTCCGGACTTTCTACAATCTCAGGACTGGATGTGCAAAATAGATTTGTCCCAAGCATATTTTCATGTAAGCGTAAACAAATCGCACAGACGCTTTCTGCGCCTAATATACAACCAGGAGTTGCTAGAAATGACTTGTCTTCCATTCGGTTTGAGCACTGCTCCAAAGACCTTTTCCATGCTCACGAACTGGGTGGCCCAAACATTACGGGAAAAATGGAACATGAGGATCCTGGTATACCTGGACGATTATTTGCTAGTACATCACAATGTTCACACGCTTCGCGAGCATGTCAAAATAACTGTACATACATTACAGAAACTGGGGTGGCAAATAAATATCGAAAAATCTGTTCTTTCTCCTCAAAAGAGTATAATTTATTTAGGGATACTATGGAAGCCATGGGAAAATCAAAAAACCCTACCAAAAGAAAAGGCTCAGGGCATCATCACAAAGATAAATCAGGCTCTCGAACAAGAGCAGTTAACTTTGAAGGAGTTGCAGAAAATAGCAGGTCATCTAAATTTTGCCAGTTTTGTTGTCCCTCGGGGTCGGCTGAATCATCGACAGTTATTAATGTTAATGAATTCACTGCCAGTCCTGCCATCAAAGTCCTACCCACTACCACAAGGTGTCTTAGAGGAACTAAACTGGTGGGCCCAAAATTGTCAAAAGTCAACACCTCTTCAGTACCCTCCACCGATAAATTTTCTGACTACAGATGCGTCAGATCAAGCGTGGGGGGCACAACTGAACAATATGGCTTTGTCGGGAACCTGGTCGCAAGAAGAGAAAACGCTGCATTGCAATCAAAAAGAAATGCTAGCAATATTATACGCTCTTCAGAACCAAGTTCATTGGCTCAATCAAAGTTCTCTCCTCATTCAAAGCGACAACAGAACAGCGGTCACCTACCTACGAAAGGAAGGAGGTACGAGGACATTATCCCTGTTGGAAATAACCTATCGAATTTTGAATTTGTTAGACCAACATCAGATACATTTCAGCATACACTACATTCCGGGCAAATACAACAATCATGCGGACCATTTATCGCGCCTTCGCCAACCTCCAGAATGGCACTTACTACCGACTTGTGTAGAAGTAGTGTTTGCAAAATGGGGAACCCCAGTAATAGATCTACACACATCAACACGGTCTAGGGATATTTTTAAAAAAGCGAATTACTATCAATGTGTTAATTATTTATATGACATGTATATATTTAAAAGATACGTTATTTAATATTCTACCATTTTTTAATAATGGTTAAGGTATAGATTAAAATTTCAGGATTTTATGGAAAAAAAATTAAGCATAGTCGGAAACCGTATATGAATGAACTTTTAATTTGTGAGTAAAAACTGAAAAAAATAGAAAAATCATTTAATTTGTGTTTATAAACTTGAAGTTAGTAGTCTGAGAAAGCGCCCATGATGTTCATAACACATCGGCAACGATTGCGATGCTCAGAACAAGGTTGTCAATGTCTTGCTGCGGAATATTGTCCCATGTCCTTCTGAGGTGCGCAAAAAGTTGATCTTCTGCAGCCAGATTTTCAGGAACTTCCTTCAGAGCTCTTCTTTGCAGCATATCCCACGCATGCTCAATGGGATTTAGATCTGGCGATTGAGCAGGCCAGTCTATGGCCCTAACATTATGTGTACGTAACCAAGCTGCTACCGTTCTCGCCGTGTGTGCCCGGGCATTGTCGTGCATGAGCAGGAAATCTTGCCCCATTTGTGTTCTGTGGGGCAAGATTACGGGCCCCAGCACCTGTTGGACGTATCGTTCTGCCGTCATATTGCCCCGCACCCAAACGAGATCCGTCCGTCCTCCAAGACGAATTCCTGCCCAAACCATAATTGTTCCTCCTTGGTATGGGTGAACTTCCTGAGGGTTCTGGAGACGGCTCCATCGTCCAGGAACTCGCCAAACACGCGTCCTTCGTGAATCTGGATGGAAGCCGAACCTGGATTCATCCGTGAACAGCACATTGGACCATTGGTCACGGCCCCAGTCCACGTGGTTCCGAACCCATTCTAATCGTCGTCCACGATTGCCTCTCCGTAAAGGTGGGACCCGGAGTGGTCTACGAGAACGTAGATTGCTTTCATGCAGTCGCCTTCTTACAGTTTGGTCACTCACAAGCACTTGGTGTTCCACTCGCAGCCTTTGGACCAATTGAGTCGCCGTTGCATTTGGTTGTGCTCGCGCAGTAATTTGCAAAAATCGGTCTTGTCTGGGGGTAGTGATGCGACTTGGCCCCCGGTGCCTCTCCGCTACTTCACCTGTGGCACGATAGCGTGTCCACAATCTTGAAATTACATTTTGATGGGTCCCTATGGCCTCAGCAACATTACGCTGAACAGATCCAGCTTCCAGCATTCCCACAGCTCGTAACATCTCCGCCCTCGTCAAATGTCGGCGTTGCATGGCTACAATACCTCAATTTTAACTTTATCTTTCGTTTAAAAATGAAAAAAAACTGTAACTAAACGTAATTCGTATTGTTTTCTAAATTTCACACAAATGAAAATTCCCTCTCCTATACATCAAGACATTTTTATGCCACCGAAACAAAAGAATTTTCAAAAATTTGAATTTGGAATTAGTCTGAGATAAATTACAAACAAATCGGTGTATAAAAGATTCCAATGCGGCCAGTACTTTTCGAGTTATTTAATTGAGTATGAAATATCCCTAGACCGTGTTGATGTGTGTATTTGCCTCGGCGACTGCTCACGTAGTATACAATTATGTGTCTCTAGATCTAACAGATCCTCAAGCTCTGTTCCACGATGCCTTCAGTGTCCCATGGAATTACCAGCTCGCATGGATATTTCCACCACCATTCCTAGTCCCCAAAGTCTTGTCCCACTTAAACCAGTCGACAGGAATATTCCTCATAGTAGTACCTCGATGGGAGAGGGTGTTCTGGCGTGCGGATCTCAAAGCCCGAGCGCTCACGGCCCCATTAACTCTGAGACACCTACAGAGATACCTAATAGACACGTCGACGGGACTCCCACCACCGAAGGTCGAGAACATTGTCCTCGAAGTTTGGAAATGTGGGGGTGGTCCGACGCGATAAAGACGTGGAACCCTCAACAACTATCACTGCTTAAAAATTCTTGGCGAAAATCTACTCTAAAAACCTACGAGGTAGCCCGGAAGCGCTGGACGTCTTGGTGTCGTAATAAAAACCTTGACTTAATGAATCTCTGGTTCACAATTAGCGCAGTTTTTATGTGATTTATATTTAATTGATAAGTTGTCCTATAGTTCAATACTTTTACATAAATCAGTAATATCTACACTCTGTAACGCTGAAACTTCAAGTCTGTTAAGTTCACACGTTCTAGTTAGACATGTTTTAAAATCAATTGCCCTAAAGAATCCAAAGGTCACTAAACCTCCAGTTTGGGATGTTGGTGTATTAATTTCATTTTTGACTAATTCCACAATTGATTCAAATAACTTATTTCAAACGTCACGTCATACTGCAATTTTATTGTTGCTATGCTCTGGTAGGCGAATACACGAACTAACTCTACTTGATATTGATCCTAATCATTGCATAAGATCTTATGCAATGATTAGGATCAATATCAAGTAGAGTTAGTAAGAGAGAACAATATAATTTTTTGGCCACGGTTTGGCTCCAAAACTGACAGCAGTAATTATAGGCAGTCCGGCTGGAAATTGCTTTTAAATACCAATAGTTCAAACCTTGACCCTATATTCTGGATAAAAAGAACTATAGCATTATTAAACGACAGACGTAATGAAGCAAAATCAACTAATTTGATTATTACGGTAAGAGGTATGGCTAAACCTGCTTCACGTACAGTCATTGCAGGGTGGGTAAAGACCCTGTTTGGGGAAGCTGGCATTGCAGCCACTCCAGGTAGTACCCGGTCTGCTGTAGCCTCCAAAAGCTAGTTTCAAAATCATCCCCTCGACGAAATCTTGGCTCGTGGAAATTGGCGATCAGCTAATACATTCCAGCAGTTTTATAGACGAGAAATAATGTGTAGTACCGATTCACAAAACGTCACACAGTTGTTCAATCCAATTGATTAAAATTGCTGAACAAATATTTCGAATATTTTGTTTACCTAGAACGGACATTCTTAAATTGGTTATTCGTGATTAGAATTTATAATTTGTGAGCTAAAGTACACTTACCTAAGTACTGTCATTGAATTGCTATAAACATTTATCTAAATAAATGCATAATTATTAATATTACACTTTGTATAATTTCATGCTTTATCACATTGGCCTATACCTAGTATAATATTACATACTTCCAAGTATATACATAAATCAAAGTGGCGTCACCAGGCGATAACAAACAGATCTCATAATAAAGCTTCCAGTGACGGTCAAGTAGTTTAATAGCAGCGTTTTACCTGAAATAAAACGCATATTAAAATACTTACCTCACTGGAAGCTTTCACTTTATTTCTGCCTGGTTTTATGAGACAATGAACAAAAATGGCGCTACACCTTTTTACGAAAACTAAAAACTGCCCGCAACCACCAGGTGGCGCCACTGAGCCGGAAGTATAGAGGGGTAAAAAGTACGAAAACTGGTAAGAAATCGGCGGGAAACGGAAATGCCATCTCATAATAAAGCTTCCAGTGAGGTAAGTATTTTAATATGCGTTTTATTTCAGGTAAAACGCTGCTATTATGTCACATTAACAGCACGTCTCTAATCCCCGAAAGGCTAGATAAAAATGAATCTAATAGTACACACACATACACACGATAAATAATTATTAAAAACCCAAAAACACTTTCCCGACCTGGAAATCGAACCCGAAAGTGAACTATAATCACTCCCACAGCCTAGTAGGTCTAACTAAAGTGGTCGTAAGTGCTGCTGTATGTTATTGACCTGCTATATCATTAAGGTCTTATTAAAGGAGGAAAACAGCAGAGCACAAATCCAGATCTCGGGAACTGTGCTACTGAGAAATTCTGAATCGAAGAACAAAATGGCCATAATAGTATAAAAATTTAAGTTTTCCCGAAAAAATAAATAGTTTAGTTTAGTTTAGTTTAGTTTCTTCTCCAATTGCAAACTTCTATTTCCTTGTGAATTCAAAAGAGCCTTTTGATATAAATAAATGTGTCGACTATAAAACATTTTTTTTTATATTCAGCTTACTCTCCCATGACTGAAGAGAAAAATAACAAAGATCTTCCCACAACAATAGTTTCACAAAACAAAAAAAAAACGTTTTAACAAATGACTCACCTATGACAATCACGACTACAGTAATAATAACAATGATCTTGATGGTTCTTTTCTCCAGACCCATTGTGTCTTCGGTTCCTCCTCACTCCTGGCAACACGACCCTCCTCACAGAACTCACTGCACTGAATAAGTCGGCCGTCACTCTTAGAGGAATGGAGGATGGTCGTGGGTGACGTACATTGCTGGTTTAGGTTCGCTTTTAAAAAGTACTAGCGACACGCCCCGGTTTCGTACGGGTGCAATTCACTTATAAAGAAGATTTTATTAAGGGTTAAAATAACACCTAATTGTGAAAATTTAATGGTTTTCGAGTGCAGTCACTTTGTGATTAATATATAGCAAAGTTGAGGACTACTTCTAAATATTATTTGTTTCGAAAACACGATTCCATTCGGCGCCGCCATACATTTAGCAATTGATGTTTACAGTATCACACGTACAGATGGTTTAACTAATTGAGTGACAATGAAAATCATCTTTTATCAAATTAAGGCTTGAAACTTAGCAATTTTTGAACATCAAGATAACATAATTACTCAATAACGCCAGAACGGCTGAACGGATCGGAATGAAATTTAGCACAGAGATAGATTATAGTCTGGAATATCACTTAAGCCACTTTTTTCCCACACAAATTTTAAATTATTTTTTGGCCTACGATGTGCTACGTCACCGCTACGTCATTGCTACGCCGTAGACGCACGGCTACAGCATGCCGCAGTGCATTATAGTTATGTAGTCTGCCCATAGACTTTTTTCGTTTCTTTTTATTCATAGCCTAAACCTCTTAAATTCCATAGTAAAAGTTGTTCTTAATGTCACCGACCAGTTTAGAGATTTGGTGTAAAAAGAAACTGAGGTTGTATGTGGTAAATATTGTGACGTGTTTATTTAATATGTAGTGTAGTCATTTTTAACCAACAATATTACTTTTCATCGAATTCATCGGTATCTTCTTTTTTATTTTAAATGTTCTTTTTCAGCTAGCAATGTACATCATGCAGTGGGGTGGCTTGCCCCGGCGACGTAGCGCCGCCATCGGCCGTCTTCCTGGCGCCATCGGAGTACCATACACCGATTTATGTGCCCCTAGTACAAGCCAGTCGACGGGAGACGAGCGTAAGAGTAACGGTACAAAAGCCAATCAATGGTTAGGTTTTAGGTAAAATAGATCTCACTAAAATAATCCTCATTAAAAGGCTCTCGTTACGCAGCTGGATCAAGGGCGTGATTCATAGAGCGGCACTCGACAAGGCTCTTATTGTTAGGAGGAATGAAATTGATGAAGACTCGATTCACCTATCACCCGCACTGGATCCTCAGTAATATAATAAGACTAGTTGTTGCACGTGACTTCGTTCATGTGGAAATTTTGATGTGTAAGCGTGGGGAAAAAAGTAACCCATATATATCTCAGGCCTGTGTTCCACGCGGGCCTGTGGACGGAGAGCTATGGGCTAGCTCGCCGTCCGTCCGTCTCATGACGACAGGCCGTGTCGACGACGCAGGAGTGTTCCACGCGTGCCTCAAAGAGAATCAGCAATAGGAAGGGCCGTTGCCTGCCGGGGGCTACGGGACTGTTCGAAAGAGATATCGTGGCCCCGGAACACAAAGGGCGATGAAGGAACATGGATGGGTTTAGTCAGTAAAAGTCTGACACTCCCTCCTGCTCCGCCCAGAGCGGGTGAAGTCATTTGTCGATTTCACATCCGAAAAAAAAACAAGGCCTGTGTTCTAGCAGAACGTTGTATGTAGGCTCTATTAGCCTAGCTAAGATTCCTTGCAGAATGGAGATTGCAATGTAAAATACGTGTGACATTGAAGTCACTACTACATAACTTATTTATATACAAACCACGTATAAAAACAAACACATGTTCACATGTGCTCAGCAGGTTTTACCACTTTTTAAACAAAGTTAAGATGAGACCATGGGAAACCACGCCCGTGAGTTTCCTGTAAACAATATTTGTCGATTGGTTTCACTGACCGAAAGGTACCATTAGCTTAATTATGCCTATACTTATTTAATTTTTTTTTAAATAAATCATGCACCTTTTTCTTCAAAGGCGACTTATCTATTAAGTAAACTATTCTATCTAATCTTCTTTTTCTTTCGTACTATAGTGTATTCTACCATTGCGAATTTCTTATAAATTACGTGCTTTGAAAGCTTAAACCTGAACCCTGAAAAACTAAATCAATAGAGAAACTAGTTTCGTTCGTGAATCGAACTTGCGCCCAAAGCGCACAAACCAATTTTTAACCTCGGCGCCTCGTCTTCCATCCTTCAACAACTCCTTCGCCATCACAGGGAATTATTTTAAATGTCATAAAATTAGATAAGTAATAGAAACCAATATATTCTTACTCAAACTAATAATATTACAGACGCGAAAGTTTATGATTGATGGTTTCTCTTTCAAGCAAAAACAACAGAACGGATTTTTTTTAAACTTTACAATAAAAATTAGCTTATATAAAATATCATGTAACATTGAACGTAGGCGGGCAAAGCCACGGCGGAAGCTAGTTACATATAATTGAGGAGATTGTTTCTCGATTATATACCTCGATATTGATTTCTCTCGTAGTGAGAAAATGGAAAGTAATTTAGTACATAAACATGTCGTAGTCTGCATAAAAGAGATAGAAGATGCTATTGTAGCATACGTGTGACAGAGATAGACCATTAACCATTCTATCTGGAGGTTGTTGACATTGGGATCATTGCGAGATTTTATGTGTAGCACCTACTTATAGTATAGTTTTATCAGACATACCGTCGCCTACATCTTATTCAGTATTCAGCAGCATTTGAGAACTCGTTATTATCGAACTTTTAATCAGAATGTCGTATTACAACTATGAAGAAACATAGGTTTGCTAACAAATAACTTAGGAATAGAACAGCATCCGGAGTTTGGATTTGTGCCTGGATGATGGCAATATGCCCCCCTTTACATGGGTCTTAAGTAATAATAATATAATAATAAAGCCTTTATTTCACATAGCATACACACATTTCATCACATTTGACATTTATCATTTAATTTTCAGTAGTAGGTACATACATTTCATGCGATTTTAAAACTTTTTCTATAAAACATAGCACGTTATAATATTAAACATCACTTCTTCTGGTCACCTCCTAGGGTCTTAAATATTACTGGCAAAATATAAATAATAAATAAATATCGCTGGACATTAACACACAGCGCCATCTAGTGCCACACTAAGCAACGAGGCTTGTGTCGTGGACACCAGATAGTTGATATACTGCATAGATACTTTTTTTTTTGTTTGTAAATACATACTTATAATACATATAAACATCCATGACTCGGAAACAAATGTCCATGCTCATCACACAAACATTTGCTCCAACCGGGATTGGAACCCTAAGAACGTAGGGCAGCCTCACCACCGCTGCGCCATTCGGATCGTCAAATATGGTTTTATTAAAGGCACATCTCTGCCATATCCTTAGGAAATTACAGGTCTGATGTCTATATATGTTTATGGGACATTACCATGAAAAGTAACAGAGGTCAAAAACAACTGAAATCAGTTTTGAAAACCAAATTGATACCCCGTAACCCCGGTACTCAGACCTAGTTCTGCTCACTATCCTCGTACCTAGGTTGAATATACACTTGCGATAAAACAAACAAACACATAGATTGTATAGGGGTTGATGACACGCTGAGCGGATTACTGGGGGTGAGTGAATAGAACTAGTGCATGTAGATTTACTGGAAATACTTTGTAATGGGATTTTGTTAGTTAAATTTTGCAAAGTATAAGCGCTGGATGGAAGCCAGTTGTGGGCTTTTCGAACCCTGCCCTATGTTGAGATGAACTGACTCCTTATCTTTTATTTCTTTAGTGATGATCCATGAGGATCATATTATTTTCACCATGGAACACTGAATCCATACCAATCTGCAGGCAATACCAACGTGATGGGTGCTTTTTAACGGTTTCGAAATCTTAATATTGTGAGCAAGCTACTGCGAAGAGTTATTCTGAAAGCTGAGAGAGCCTACAACGACTTTCAACAAGATTCACATTTTATTTAGGTAGAGAAGCTTTTCGGTTGTCAATCCAGTATATTCTTGACATTTCCATTATCGGTGATAGAATCTCACTTTGGCTCTCCGGACTGTTTTATTCTCTAGTCTCAGTTTTATTTTCAAAATCGTGTTTAGTGGATTTCAAAAATATTTGCAAAATTCTGCTTTGAATTGACAGTTCAACAATTTCATAACACGCCCCAATTACTTTTTCAAATAGCAAAAAGCAATTCAATAACCAAATACTTAAACTTAATTTGCGAAAATTCGCAACATCGACAAAGTCCCGTGCCGGCGACATTTTCGCGCTCACCCTCTGGCGCCGGGCAGTCGGGGATGTTCGCACCCCTCACCCCCTGTGCCCTAGTTACGAACCACGGGTTGTTTAACCACAGAGCGTTGTAGGTACTCATATAGAACTGACGTCATACTACTGCCCTTGTCTTTACGGAAGAGGAGTATTCTTACAGTATTACTTGTACGTAATCTGGATTCGTGGGAGAAAACTAGGATTTTTTTATAAAATTGTATCTAGGTAGAAAGACTGATTCTCAAGCAAGAGGACAAGAATGAAAAAGGGACCGGGGGAGATCAGATCGTTGGATATAAAAGTTATAGTGCTGACAATACTGTTTGCTAATTGTGATTGGTTCGAGGAACTCTTGGCTAAATAATACCTAATAGCCGCAAAAGTTGATCTCTAGGTTAAGCAGCGCTTGCCAAGGTCGGTCCGTGGATGGGTGAACATCCATTACATTCCTCCATGCCTCGGAAAGCACTTTAGGTCCCTGATGACATTTGTAGATCTTTGGCAGCCGTTACAGTTAGACAGTGGCCCGAAAGTCTGACAAGCAGTCTTACCAAGGGGTATCGTATTACCCAGTAACTGGATTGTGGTCGTAAGTTAGGTATTCGCCCTTTTCTGTTGTCACTTCAGTGTTGTAAGGAGATGAAGCTATACTGGACGACTAGCTCCATCTATACAAGATAGTTTAATTAAGGACCACCCTAACGCATTAGGAATTCCATGTAATGTTTGTAGTGTTTGTGATAAAATAAATAAATAAAATCTCTTGCTCACACTAAAGTAAGATTAAAATAAGCAGTGGTTTGTGCATATTTAAACCTTCACCGTGCTTGCAGGTGGCGCATAGAATCGGCGGTTTCTTCTAGGCACCGTGCTCCACCTAGGCCGCATCGTCAGTTTCGTTTACATCAGGCGAGTTGTGGCTAAACGCAAGCCCATATAAGGTAAAAAAAAAACTATACATAATATGATTTTCATTATGAATGAACGAGTCATAATTATTAAGTAAATATTTATCTAATTCACTATAAAATTGTTAGGAATCTTGATTGTAACTCAGATACTCCATATTTCGTAGCGATACTCCTCTACAATATATTATTTGTGTGTTACTTCTCACGTTAATGAGTCTAGCATCTAGATACCCTAGGAGTACCTCTTAGTTATCTCATGACTAAAATACGTCACCATCGCGTGACGAAAGAGATCACCACGCCTCCCTAAGCGGGTTGATCTAAGAAGACAACATGTCACTCATCGTGATCTTAATGAACATTTAGAAGCTATAACGATTGGTTATTTTTACTTGTAGATGATATAAATAGATAGTCACTGAAAAACGTGTGTTTTCTATGTTGGGAAGGGAACAGAGCATTAGAGGAAACATACCCAGACTTTTAGCGACCTAGGGGCCCAAAGCGTGTAGCACAAACTTTTCTTCAAAATTTTGAATCGATGGCATTTTGGTTTACTGCAACAAGCACATTAAGTAACTAACTAAACTACTACTAAAGTAACGTGCCTTCTTACTAGTCCACTGAACCCATCCAATAAAGATATTCTAACGAATCACACTCTCTTTATTTATAACGATAACTGAGAGCAAAATCGGACAAAGGCAATCAATAAAAAAATATCAAAAAACAGATTAATACCCAATAATACTTAGGCCGAGTTTTAACAAGATTATACCTATTAGGGAACAGTCCTGGCAACGTTACGGTTATCGTACAGTTAGGCCACATGAGTGGTGACCTAACCAGCAGAACTCCGTACTACGCGAGACCGGCTCAAGGCCAAAGTTACCAACAATGTGCGGTCGACTATACATTAACCAAAAAATAAAACGTTAAAAATTTAAATAAAAATACCTTGTTATAAAGTTTTGTTTCTCTGACAAAGAAAGAGCAGCATGCAGCTTGTCTAATTGACGGCACTTTCCTCACAAGGCGAGCAAAACACTGAGTTTTTATAATTTACCCATCGACTGGTTGCTTCTATCAGTCAGTCCAGCCTAAAGTTTTGTAAAGTTCAGTGGAATTTGGCTTTGATCAAAACAGCTAAACTTCTATTGAAGCAAACTAAAATAAAGGTTTATCCCATTTAATTGTTATTGTGCTATTGTGTTTTTCCATCAGGGATTTTACAGTACCAGCCACAGAGTCCGGATTCGTGCTCGGTTGATGGCAATAGGCTCGCCCCTATTAAACGGGACTTAAACAAAAAAAAAAAAATTGGTGTACTATTAGGTAGGTACACCTCTTTCTAAACCTATAGGGGGGGGGGGTTAGGTACAGGCGTTATAATATGTTATGTTATTTTTCAAACTGGCATGCTTACTAACAATTTGAAAAACAACTTAACATATATGTTATTTTTCAAATTGTTAGTAAGCATGCCAGTTTAAAACTTATTTTTATTGTACCCATAAAATATTTTGTAAAACTAGATAGTTTTGCTATATGTCAGGCAGTCGACTTCTTTTAGCCAATACGATGAGATAGTTTAGCAGTTAAATCATCCAAATGAAGCAGCAAAGGTAGATGAATCTAGTGAGCAATGGTAACTTTCTCCAACTTTTGGTGCTCCTATCTACTTCATTTTCAGGAATAGTATGACTTTTTGTGGAGGCTCTGCTGCTGCTTTAACAAGTGTTGTTTGTAGGTATTAGGCTCTAGAAAGTTGTGTACGTGTACAGTAAACCTGATGATCAAGATAATCGCTGCTTGTGAAACCCGAAGCTGAATTGTAATTGTGCGTTTTCCAACGTCTTACACAGCCTTCACAGTCGGAGAGAAGGGTAGTTTCACACCATCATGAAATAAAACACTATTAAAAACCTATTGGAACCAACTATTGCGTGTTTATTGACTCTCCGTCCAGAAAACATTACATAATTAATAAATATTCAGTAAAATTTTAAATTTTATTAACTTTATTTGAAGCGTGACAAACAAAAGTTAAAATTAAGTGGCGCCCTCTGGCTTATTCTAAAACGAATACAAATTAATCGCCGACTATGTGGCTATTGCTAATGGCGCTTGGCAGCCGGCCTGGCATGACCTCGTGACGGCCTTGGCAACCGTAGCGAACAATTGGCGACCTGGGCGACTAACTGGTTACCATGACCTTACACAACACTTTAAACAACTAACACGGCCGGTAGAAACCGGCAACCACCAATTAACATGACTAGTGATCAACTAACGATCTTTTGGCAGTAAGTTGATGAACTTGACCAATTAGGGGCTCGATGACCTTGGCCGGCGATCAGTTGGTGACCTTGGCAGCCAATTGGCGGTTAGGCCTTCGTCGCGCAGAACGCGTGGGACCCTTCTAAATTGGGGGCTATCCCTCAACTATAAAACCAGTAGTTCGAAACGCTAATTTATAATGATGACGACTAGCAATCTGCGATCTACCTAAACTGGTTACTTGTTGTGGGATAGCCCCATTTGAGCAAGATGAAGAAGAAAGATGACGCTCTAGGGTTCCAGGTCATGCATTCTGTACGGCAGAGGCTTCGCTTGGAGGCCAACTGGCAGCATGCGGCCAGCTTAGGCGCGGTCCACCATCAGCTCGAAATGCACGGAGCCACGTCGCTCGTAGCGGTCGTAGAAGATGTTCTTGGCCCATGCCTTGCACTCTATGTTGATCAGGACGCCCGCTGCAAAGGGAGAAGGTCTTTTAGTAACTAGGCCATAAAAACCTCACATTTTTGCCATAATTACAACTGCCATGGTTTGTTTTTGCCGTACCTACCCTGATTACCCACCCCGGGTTCTTTAAGATCTCCATGTTTCCCGTATTCTCCCGTTTACCCCAATTAAATTAGTTGGATCGGATGGTACTTTTACCTACTTACCATCGCGAAATTTTGAAATGTTTCGATTTTTATTCTGATAAATAAGTAGTTGGAACTATCAGCACCATTACGAAAAAATCCAGATACTTACTCCTAGGCTTCTCGAAGAGCACAGCGACGAGGGGACTGAGGTACCCCTCCTTGTTGGTGAAGGGGTAGTAGTAGGCAGGGAAGCCTCTGCGCGGTATGTATTGCACGGGGCCGATGTTCTCCACGTCAGCGGGGTTCTCGCCGCCGCACGACACCCACACCGTGTTCGCTTCGGGCTTACCGGACTGGCAGACGAAAAAGGATGTGTATAATGGTTGACTTAATTAATTTAGACTGTTTCCACGTTCTTTTTGCTGAGTTTTCATCGTAATGTCTTAAGTAATTTATTATCAATCTTACAGTAATGAGCAAAGAGGACAATCTTTATTGTTATGTTGAATTAAGAACTTGATGTCTTCTGTGTTCGCAAGTATGAAATTATCAAATCACAGACATGATTATTTAAAACTTTAGCATTATATAAATCAGCCAATAATGTTTTCAAAGATGAGAAATAATATACAAAAAGAAAAGTGCCTCCTAATGTTGACAAAGGCGATGCGAGGGTGGGGTGGGGAAGATGATGCCTCAGTATACTTACGACCATCTTGATGTGCTGCTTTAGATCGTCGGGCATCTGGGTGGGCAGGTCCTCAGTGTTGTTGTACGGCTTCGGAATCCAGTTGAAGATCTGGAATGTATATGGGAAGGCATTTAACTACTGCATCGTAACGTTGTAAAAAAAAAGGAATCGGGGCAGTCTTTGGGGACTGACTACCGATAGAAGTGAAACCAAAGTACACAAGCGTGATGTGAGTGGAGGTGACGATCGTTCAATGCTTTTCCTTCACCCATAAAGTGCTCAACGCGCCTAAGAAGTTTTTACTTCAAAATTGTAAATTAATGTGATGGTTACAAATGATGATTTTATGGATGGTTGTTAAGAGGCGGTTGCCATTTTCTATTATGATAACACATATCAGATCATGCGTGTATTTACACTAACAGTACCACCCACAATTTTAAAGTTATATTATGGTACACATTGAAAAGATATAGACTGGTCATTCTGCAGGCTACCTAGCAGCTGTCTGTGCTAGCTGAAAAGTCTCCAGAGACGGAAAGTATGCCGTCAACACCGATTTTTTTTGGTGTCCTCAGTGTACTATTTAGGGTCCACCTCTGCCTGAACCTTTGGGGACTACAAGTGGATTTAACTAGAAGGATAATGGATAAAAATTGGAGAGTAGTGAGATGACAGCTTATCTCAATGGTTAATGATGACGAAGACCTCACCTTGTTCAGCTTGAGAAACACGCAAGGCCCAGCTTCCTCGTAGTTGTACTGGTTAGCGGACGTGCAGGGGTGGAAGTCATCGACGGGCACATCGCAGACCTGCTTCTCGCTGGTAGAGAAAGAGGTGGGTGAGCAGGGGACTCGGTTCTCGGCGCCGCTAGCCTCGCCAACACCACTGCCCTTCTTACGGTACTCTGAAAGGAATAGTTGTGTTTTTGGAAAAGTTAGTACGAAGATAGGTAGGTCCCTAAAAAGGTACCTTCCGTCCAAGCAACCAGAACTGAAAGTCGTACATTAAGTAACAGCGTTTATTTTTTCAGGAATAACTACTGTTTTGGTTCTCGGGCAATGAGAATAGGATCGTTATATTTTGCCCGTCCTTCTTGAGATTTGTAAGAAACTGTTGGATTATTACTTCCTACTTAGTGACGAAAACACTGGTACCCTTTATGTAGTCGAAATGAACTTTACAGACTCATATGAAACGCGCAATTACAAGGAACATTTTAGATGCCGTTATTCATTGCAAATTTTTTTCAAAAGCAATCTATACGAACGCGCTAATGATGAGGGTAGCCTTGGAGAGTGATTAGCAGAACCCAGTGGTGATTAGGAGCAACGGCACGATGACCTATTAAGATAAACACTATTGCAGTTTGGTGCACTAGAACGGTTTGCACACACTGGACTAACTTCCATCTAAACAGAAATTATTTGCTTAGCCTTATGAAAAAATAGTCACTAGTAGACCTGAGCAGTGCAGTTTGCTTGACAAATAACTTTGCGGTATAATGTCATTTAAATGACGTTGATTCTTTATGTCAAAAAGATCAGCAGTCTCTCTATCTGTATTTAATTAAACTTAATCCTCGGGATCCTCGCGCCCTACCGTACGTTGGCCGATGAAGTACTAGTCACTGTCGAAGCTGCTAACCCTGCTAGTAAGGCCATACTCACGTTCCAGGTAGTCGTCAACAATCTGCGCCCACTTGAGCACGGATCCCTTGTCGTTGGCCCTGTAGTAGATCAGGGTGCTCTCCACGTTGGCGCTCTCAGGCATTGGCCGGAAGCCGAGACCTGGACAGGATGAAAAAACCATTAATTTAAAGTATTATCATAATTTTTCTCCCCTCTACCCAATTGACAGGCGCAGCATGTCTTCTTCTTCTTCCATTCTTCTCTTTTAGACGTCATCTCAGTAGTCATCCCCTTACGGGTCCAGTTGACCAATTCAAAATGCGATAGGTCGAGTGGTCTCGCCTGTGTAGGAACAGTGTAGACTAAAGAGTCATTTTTCGAGTCACGTTTCTGTGGTCTTCTCCTACTCTAATGGCCTTCTATATTCATATTAAACATGTTATTCATTTATAGTTAAAAGTAGCACTCAACATCTCTTAATGATTACCTTGTGATAGAAAATGGGTCGTTAACTGGTCGTTGACTAATCGCTGATAGTCATTCGATTCCTATAATTAATAGTTGGTAGTCGTAAGTTTTACTGCCGGTTGAAATTTAGGAATCGGACAAAGAATTGTGGAATAATTGTTCCTTACCTGGGTTAGCTCCAATGAGTGATCCATCTAGCTGCCACTTGGGCATCTTGGAGTCCAGGGTCTGATAGAAGATCGCCAGCATAGCGGCGAAGAAGCCCACGAGAATCGCATAGAAGATCAGGTAAAACAGCAAGATTTTAGCTGTGGACAAATGATGCAAGCAATTAGCAAAAGTAAGATGTGTGTGATGTGTTTGTGTGTGTCGTGTGTTTGTGTGTGTTGTCGTGTGTTTGTGTGTGTGTGGGTGTTGATGTGTGATGTGTAGTTATGTGTGTGTGGTATAGTACTCCACGAAACTACCCCTTGCGAATGAGCTATAGAAAAAAAGGGTATGTTCTATTTTCTTTGTTTTTTTAGGGTTCCGTACAAAAAATGAAAAAAAAACGGAACCCATAAAGGATCACTCTTGCGTCTGTCTGTCACAGACAATTTGCTCCGAATCTACTAGACCAAATCAGGTGAAATTTGGTAGGATGGTGTAATCCTATGACCCAAACACAGATGTGCAAAGTATTTTTTATTTAATAAGTACATTTTCGGGGACAAATTAAGAAATTAAAAAAAAAAATTTTGCAAACTTTACTGTGTAATAAATCAAATATAAGGGGTTGTTCTGAGAATTTCAAATATTTTTATTATTATTGTAAAATAAATAGTTTTGATTTTATTCATGAAAGAAGACGAAAATTTACCATTGTTATAAGAATGGTCAATGGTCCTTCTTACCAGACCATTGCCTGCCTAAAATTTTGAAAAAAAATACAAAATATAGTTCATTCAATCATTGCTTATAGATAACAGGAAAATCTTTAGGAATTCTATCAATTGAAAATACAGTGGTAAACTCAATATAAGACTGGCATTGTACGGAACCCTCTCCACGCGTGTTCAACTCTCACTTGGCCGGTTTTTTTAAACTTTTATCTTCAAAAGTCCATTATAATGGTCTAATTGAAATGGTCTTGAACGTAACTACTCAGCAAGTCTGACCTAAGTTTACGACGAAGCAATCTAGTAATAACATGACTTCAATTCTTTGCTTCATTTCGGCCTTCAAGTTCAACACAAAAAGAGAAAACCAAAAACTAAAATAGGCGTAACACGCAACTCATAAAAATCAGCTGTAAGGAATAAACAAGTAGGTAAGGGTTGGCCCTGTGGTTGGCCCCTTGGCCCCCATTCTCATATTTCTCACGCGATTGCCATCTGCATGTTGTTATTACTTGCGTAAAAGCTCTCGGCCCTATTTCACGAGTAGGTCACGAATCACGGTCCGTTTATAAAAAGGGCTGCTAACTACTACTAAAAACCTACTGAAAAGAGTAACTATGGAGTTTCTTGCCGGTTCTTCTCCATAGGAAACGATCAACCCGAACTGTGCACCTTTTTTTCACCGTTTTATAAGTGCCCATCTAGGCCTATGTAAAATAAAATATTTTGATTTTGATTACTAGGTACTCGATCCACATTCCACTTACAAAAAAAATTCAAGCTTGCAAGTATGACTTTTTAATTAGTCATAGTTTGTTATTATGGTATTAGTTTCAAGTTGCCTGCCTGGACTCGTTGTTGTAGTGGTAGGAAGCGCGACTGCTGAGTATGAGGTCCTGGGTTCGATTCCCAGGTTAGGCAAAGTGTTATTGGGTTTTTCCATCTGTAATTTCTCAGTACCAGCCACGGAGTCTGGATTTGCGCCTGGTTGATGGCAATACGCTCGCCCCCTATTACTTGGGATTTAAACATAACTGGTGAAATGCGAGTGTACTTTTAGGTACACGTCTGCCTAACCCTTTGGAGATTACAGGTGGATGATGTTGTGTTTAAACACACATGTTTGTTTACTTGTAGCATAAGCTTGTTTATAGGGTGTAAAAAAACCTCTTAACGAAGCCGAAAGGCACTTGTTCTCCCCGTCATTGCGATCATTTTTTTGTTCTACACCATACCTGGGAACCTTCTAGTTACAGAGATAATGGGGGTCAAAGTTCGAACTTTTTGACAAGTTTTTTTTTTAATACAAGTTTTTAATATAAGATTTTTACTTTAAACACCTCCACGACCCCTGTACTATTCAATCCATCCATCAGCACTATGTTTTGAGTGCGTTACATTGAGTTTTACCACAAAACATGATTTTTTACCCCAAAAAAAAAAAACGTTTAACAGCAATAATTTTTGCGTAAAGTTACTTAGTTTGATGTACAGAATGCTTGGTTGACGGCTTCGTGATGAGGTTGTTTACACCCGGTATTAAAATCACGTGTCACTATATTCGTACACGATAATCTCCAAAGCCACCTAACAGATATCAAAGAAATGTTGTGAATGAGTTAGGTTGGATCCAATTGGGGGGTCAGGTCGCTAGTACAAATATTTTGTATCAGCAGCATTATTTTTCATAATCTTTTTTCATAATGTATTAAAACCACTGTAACTCCAATCACTCTAATAATATTATGTTGTGTCACGTTTGGGCGATCAACGCGATTTACATGTAAAAAATAAACTATCACTCTTGAATATATATTCCATATAATCACATTTTATACAAAATACAATAATTATAACACTTATCGGCTATCGGACATAGATTCGACTATTAGTCTTAACACCACAATTTCTTTCAACGAACTTCCCTCTCTCGGCCGAGTGCCATGCTTTATAAACTACCCCTTCCCGCCACAACATTGACAGTTAGGCAGTGTTGTCATTTCTCAAATATAAAACGAATTATTAAACATTTTAAAACCCTACATAATATTAGTTTAGATTAATCACAGCAGATCTTATTAATTAATACATATTTGAAATCATGACAATAATATGGCAAGTAAACTTCAGCATTGGAACAGTTTCCGCCATCTATAAATAAATAGTGATTTCAGCTGAAAATAGTCAGTATACTGGTATAA
The DNA here is from genome assembly GCA_941918905.2 of Xestia sexstrigata. Lineage (NCBI taxonomy): Eukaryota > Metazoa > Arthropoda > Insecta > Lepidoptera > Noctuidae > Xestia > Xestia sexstrigata. The sequence continues at coordinate 1,842,620 of OW799204.2, forward strand.
TTACGATCCCATGATCAGATCACACGCACATAGGTAGTACATGTGTGTGGTCGATGATGCCGATAATTGGTCACAAGTGGCGACAATAGGAGTTTCCTATCAGACTACCGGCCGATCACTGACCGCATTTTTGACTTTCTACACTATGCTGAATATTCGCAGTTACTTCAGGTTTTTTGACTGAAAAGTTACGGTGACTGGAATTTATGATGTCCATACAAGGTGTAGGAGAGGGCTATGCTCGGAGTTTCCTTGCGTGATCGAATCAGAAATGAAGACATCCGCAAGAGAACCAGGGTCACCGACGTAGCCCGAAGAATTGCCAAACTTAAGTGGCAGTGGGCAGAGCACATTGCTCGCAGAACGGATGGCCGATGAGGCCGAAAAGTTGTGGAGTGGCGACCGCGAACCGGAAGACGTTGCGTTGGAAGGCCTCCCAATAGGTGGACCGATGACCTGGTGAAGGTTGCGGGAATCCGCTGGATGCGAGTCGCACGGGACCGGTCAATGTGGCGACACTTGGGGGAGGCCTATGTCCAACAGTGGACGTCTTTCGGCTGAAATGATGATGATGATGATGATATAAGGTGTAAGGTTAAACGACGGACATATTTTAAGGCAGTTTAGTACTCATGGAAATGATATTTTTTTACTATAAGACCAATCTTGGAAATCGCGACATATAAACCAAATGCTTAATATTTTTTGTTTCGCATAACGTGACAAAATCTAGGGAACAGCTTCATGCACTTTTTCAAAGGTGGTGCCATAGTAAAAGTTGTTCATACTCTCTTAAGGTATGTCCGTTGAAGCTTTTTTTTAATAAAACTATAATTCTACTTAGTTCCCATATAGAAAAACGGATCGTTATCACTACTAAACTATTTATCACTACTTTCTTCTTACAATGATCCTTGAAAAAGAAACTGACGTGTATAAAACACGTCACAACTACAGCCTGATTGAATTAAAGCCTATAACGTCACCAATGAGCGCTAATCAGCAATAATGTCATCGTTAGATCACTTCAGTTCGCGTTACATCGCCAAACAGTGACAGTTAACGTGTGCTTGCAAATAATTCGAAATTAGGCCGCCGAGTTAGTTGGGCTCAAGGTAATGGGCAGTAGGGCAATTAATACGCTTTATTTATTTATATAAGGGCTACTGGGCTTGCCGAGGTCGGTCCGTAGATGGATGTCCATCCAGGCCTCGGACAGCACGTTAAGAGTTGCGGCCAAACGCAAGCCAATTTAGAGTATTAAAACCGTCCCAAATACAGTTAGGAAAAGGCTAGGCAGATAATGATAAGAACCCGAGAAAGACAGACAGACATGACGTTCTACAATTCTGAACTTTTACCCGATTGCAGCGAAGCCCGAAAAGGTGGTAATGTTTTTCTAAAAGTCGATGCTCCATGTTATCAGCCTGCTATTATAGTTTGTTTCTTTTAAAAATAAATATAATAAGTAGCCATTTCTAGATTATGCGCGAGTACTTCTCCGTATTTGTGATAACCTTAGATAACTTGAGCACGTTTTTGAAAACATAATATTTATTGGGATAGCTACCACTTAGGTACACTGACTCGCGAAACTAATTATGAGCAAGAGTTTTGCATTTTCCTTTAGTTTTTTCCAGTTTCAATAGTTTTTCAGATGAGTATTCCACAGCGCTCTGAAAGTCCGAACTCGTTGCTCCGAGTCCGGGGCAGACAGCTCAAAAACTAGAAACTACCTTCATTTCAGTTTAATAAGTTCACATGTAGGTATGGCAGCCCCAGAGCAGATGTCTGTAGTCCAAATATATGTGACGTGGGGAAAATGATCCGTCGACCCATAAGAATTATTCACGCACCTTCAAAAACTACTACTACTTCCTTTAGCTGGGGAGAAGAACTGAGGGAACAAATTCCCCGTAGGTAACACTTGCCATGTTTTTAGGTAAAACCTTCAATTCCGATTCCGAACGTAACACGATTTACAATTAAACCAATTCACGTGTTCGTTCGTAGGAAGATATCGTAAAAATAAATACGCGGCTCACAATCGAATTGCTGCCATTACGACCTATTAAACCGTCATCACTGGCGTAACGATCAATATGCCTAGAAACCGCGGCTTTTCCTGGGAACAATCAATTCGTCAATATTGTATGCACCCTGCACCATTGCAGATATACGTCATTATAGGACGATGTACGGGCCAAGGGTCACGGAGCATGCGCAGATGAATATCACCTTTCGACCTTTTGGGCGGAAACGAGGAAGGCTGAAGATAGAATCTAGGATAGACTATTTTTTGTGGTTTATTGAGTGGGTGTGGCCACGCCTAACAAGGCTTTTCTAAGAACATTTATGAAATAAGTCGTGTATGTCTGAGTGACAACGTAGTTCTTCTGAACTTAGTAATCAATTATCATTGAGAGTTTGTGTATAATAGGTACCGCATCTGAATAAAGAAAACTCGATGGTCGAGTTTAGAGTCGCAAGACTCTAAACTCGAACATCGAGTTATAATAAATCGAGTCTATAATAATGCTGTTATAACCTTTACCTCTAAGACAAAGTAGATATTACATTGTCAATACGGTGCACGATGGCTAGGATCAATATTTGTTGTCGTTGTAACACACAGTGTGTGGCGCTACCTAGAATGAGTTTTAGCTGTGCACTTTTAAACCGTTTTCAAAGTTCACCGAGTCGACCAAGTTTTTATTGCTTGACTATTCATTCTGAATACTCGCAATGAAAACGTAAACGATTTTGCAATGTTTGCATGGTAACGTACCATGTCGACTAAGGTGGGTGGACCATGGAAGGCCACACTAACGAAGAAACACTATTTATTCGTTTATTTACTGGATAAATGAAGGGAAAAAATGATTAAGTAATACTTTGTTTTATTGTGTACCATATAAATCACTTTTTTTATCCTAGCTTTAATCACTATTTATTAAACTTACATTTTGTTAAGCTCTTCCAAATGACCTTGCAAGAAACAGGGCTCCAAACAAGTCCAATATTATATTTTTATTAATATTTCGGCTTTTCCTAAAACTACATACTCTTTCGTAAATTTAAGCGATCTACTTGATCCTATAAAAATAAATGGATATAAGCAGACTTGTTCAATTAAAATTTAATAAGGGAAAGATATTTACAGGTGAGATAAAAATACAGCTAATTATAAAAGACCTACCTAGTACGCACTCTAGGATAGTTTGCAGATAGTAGTTTTATAGTTCACGCACTTAGTTGGCGACAAATCTGTTCAGCACTGTAGGAGAGACAGGAACAGGCGTTAGGGTAGCACTGCAGGTCAGTTAGCAGGACAACTTCAAGGATCGAGTTTGAGGAGACCTCTGCTGGAAGGGCGTCGTTCAGTTCTCAGTCACGCACCTGGTTAACTCTGTAGGAAGGCACCAGTGTAGTTCTTTGGGCCAGACGTCAGGGTAGCTCTGCGAGACAAGCGGTAGCCAGGCACGAAGAAAGTTTCCGAAGATCGGGAGTAGAAGTCCCAGGTGAATCTTTAGCTGGATCCCCTGGGTAGTTTAAGTATGTGACAGCAAAAACCAAGCTGTTTACTGATGCTTCCAGATCCAATAGTAGACTGCCTCCAGCGGTTCGTAAGCTCGTTTTCAAAGTAGTTTTCCTTTTTTCAATTTTAAAATATTAGTTTTCTTGTGGCCATCATCTCATCTGACAAGTGTAGTCGGCCAGGACATTTCCATGAGTGCGTAAAGAATTTTATAAATATAGTTTAAAATTAAGTTATTTAGTAAACCATCGTAATAATCTTTAAATACATTATTTTTTGATAAAAATAAATTAAATTTTATAAACCAAAAAGTAAATATCATAATCAGAAAGAAATAAAAAGTAACTGATAGTTTGACAATTTGACCTTGCGTCAAATTGTCAAACATGAAAATTATGAGTAAAAATATTTTATTTCAGCTACTTTTATGTTAAAGAATCGTATTGAGATTGATTTGCTGAGTGTAAACATAGAAACAAATACAAAGAATGATAAATAGTATTATGAATGATGAATATAAAGTGTAAGTATAGCATAAATACTATACTATAAAAAATTCAACGAACATTACTTGAGGTGTTCAACTAAGAATATATTAATGGATATTATTTAAAAATAGTAGTAATTAGTATTATATTGATATCAAATAACTCGCCAACGCGTTTTATAATGACATTTAAAACCTTTTTTTTTACTTATTCCTTTTGCCTTCTTATAGGTCCGTTCTTTGTAAGGCCAAAATGTTTCTAAGAAGAAGAAGTTGAATAACCTATATAAATAGAAATATTATAAATATAAAACATTGTTTTAACTTTAACGGTACGTATTTATAACTAAAAACTAAGTGTTCATAATTATGTTCATGATTTGTTCATGTTCCTTGTAAGGCCCGTACCCTAGCAAGGCCAACCGTCAAATTTTTGATTGGCCTTATAAGGAACCACCGGCTTTCATAGGAACACTACCGATATTTTTCAATATTTTAAGTTAAATCGAGGCAATTTTTTTTCTTTATAACCTTAAAAAAATCCAAGACTTTCTTCACATGAAAAAATCTTAGGTTAGGTAACTAAAACTTGCGTTTTGCTGTGCGTGCGAACAACAATTGTAACGTAAATGACCGAAGTCTACGAAGCGTGGGATCTCACTGCCAAAATAGCGGCGCGAGCGACTCGATGCCGCGTCTTTGGCTTTGAGTTTGGTGGATCTTAGTGTGTAGTAAAAGGAAAATGTCTTTACGTGTCAATAACTATGACTTTTTAATAGTTGGCCTTCAAAGGAGCGTGGCCTTCCATGGTCCACCCACCTTATATTTTGATGGCAATTAAGTCTTGCTACTGGTGTAATATTTTAAATACGGTATGTGCTTTTGTAAAAGAAAGTCATGAGAGAGATCTTTGCCCAGCTTTGGGACAAAACAGTTTTATTGAAATTTTAATAGAGCTGTTGTATCGATAGCTAAAGTTTTAGACATAAGCACTGTAATTCATTAATTCTAATAATGTAAATGTAAACATTAAATGTTTTCAGCTCCCTTCAAAACTTTCAGTAAGTTATGTAGTGACAGGTTTATTTTAATTGTTCGCAAACCGACCACTTACTACAAACAAATTATTTAATTACACCTTTTGTACACGCGATATTGTCCGTGCGGAAACAATGTTGTCGTTTACCACAAAAACGTCATTCGCGTTATCAAAGTCATTGTGGCTGGCGGTGAGCCCGTGGCTATTAACTTATTTTTGCCGGACTGTCCCCGAAGGAAGAAGGAAAGTACCTAATGTAATTTTTATAGTTTTATACACTATGACTGGTTAAACAAGAAAGTAAGAGAAACATAATTTAAGTTGGTATAGCATTCAGGAAAAAACCCTTCTCCATACATTTATGTTCGCATAACTCGACAAAATGTAGGGAGTGGGCTTTTTTAATATTTCAGAGGTCTCATTGTAAAAGTCTTACTAGTATCTCCTACCTTCCCTTATCATATGCCATTCATAGTGTAAAACCTCATTTTCTCCTAAAGGAAACTCGCCCTTTTCAGCCGCTTGAGGGCGTTATTAAATGAGACGACGGAAAGCTTTATAGTAGCGTCAACCTGTCTACCATGGAATTTTTCGCTTTTTTCCGTTTATTAGAGCTTTATAAGAGGTTTCTGATGAGATGTGGAAGAACTCTTTCGTTTCATGGAAGGAGATAAATAGTTAGAATGGATTTGGTTTGTAGAATCAAAAAAGTTTCTGATTTCCCCATTGTGAGTTTCTTATGATAACTACTTTACATGAAGTTTTTGCTACACTACTGCCTCCAAAGAGCCAAGACAAGTGGAAATTGCATTAAAAGTGTACCTATTCTCTTTTTCAGAGGTTTTCTATTTGGGATTGTAAAAAGACTTTCGATAGCTCAAGTCAGCCCCATGTACATAGTTCTGACTTTTGCATTTAACATCCTAATGGCCCGGAAAAAGAGACATTGAATTCATAACATCACGCCTGTAATCCATGAACGGGTAGGCAGCGATGCACGGTCGAACAAGCTATTTGGTTTACAGTTTAACCCACAAATTACACTGTATAGTGTAAACGAAATAGCTTGTTCGACCGTACCTAATAGTACCCCCTTATTACGCCAGTTATATGTAAGTCCCATGAACAAGGGAGCGATGCAATTGCCATTAACCGGGCACAAATCTAGACTCTGTGTCGGCTACTGAGAAATTCCTGATGGAAAATCCAATACCACTTTGGCTGACCCGATGATCAATCGTAGGACCTCTTCGGAAATGTCAAAGAATAAATAATAAAAGTCGGAAATGTATCGACATGAGCTATCGAAAAGCTTACGCCAATTCTGCTGAAGCAATTGTCACTGGTGAAGACCCTTTGGGCATCAGCCCGCCACCACCTTGCTAACCACGCTATGCGCTTTACTTTTTGCCTCGATGATATTAAAAAAGAAGTAGAATATGTAGGACATCGGTAACGACACAGCTTGAGCCAACCGCTCGGTCTTATGCCGTAGTAGTAAGGTCGATTTTTCTAGTTCAAGTTTACACGTGCGACTATTGGGTAGATAAGCTTCAGGAAATGAACCGTAATCCTAGGCATGGATTGAGTTCAATACGTTTACGCCCTTGTGAAGTGCTTACCAAGAAAACCGCTAGAGGCGCTATGGCTGTAAAATTATTATAAGTTTATGGATGTACAGTCGACAGTATTAACTTACATCCCTTTAAATGCTGAAAAAAGTATGAAAAACCTAATCCGGAAGTTGCAAATAAGTTATGTGTCTAATATTCGTTTTGAAGTCCATTTTCTGTAATCCTGACATCTTATAATCAAAGAAAATAATGAGTGTAAGTTAATCGTAATTAAAGTTATAAAAGAAACAAGACGACTAAACCAGGGCTGCAAAAGATTACTAGTAACCAAGACCTAAGACCATTACGCCTGTTCTTCACCAAAGGTTAGACAGCGGTGTACCTTATGTGAACCTACAGGTTTCATGTCTCCCAAGGCATGTATTGAGAATGTAATTAATTATACTCGTAAGCTATCTGGCTAACATTGCCTTGCTTTGAAAAATAAATTCTCCGCTCACTCGTTTTTCTTAGAAAATAAGGATCAATTTCCCGCCCCGTAATTACCTGAGATGTGGTTCCGTACGTCCTTGGATCGATCGGTACAAGGACGATGCGCGCGCACCCCAAGTCGCGATGTTGCGCGCGCATCCCGTCATGGCGCGAAAAAGGACAAAATGCAATATTTGCACCCCTTTATTTATAGAAAAGTACACACCTTAGTTTACAATTATAGTTTTATTTTGAGCTTGATAATGTTAGAGGTAAGAGGCATAGGTCTGTTGAGTTTAATATCAAGACCTTAGTAACCATCTTACGTAACGTCTTTTAGTGATGGCGCCACCAGCGGTGGTTTCTTTTTTGGGCTAGTCCTTGAATCAAAATCATCAGGAATTGGAAGAATCATAAATCTCTTGAATGTTCATTGTATGTTTATAAAGAAATAAATCATATCGTACGTTAGGTATTTTTACATTATCTGAGCTAAACGGAAACATGATTCCACATTAACAGCGTACCTAATTAAAAGTAATAAGATAAGTATTTCAAATGAGTATGTCACTGATTTACGACAGTAACATGTACTAGTTACTCTATGCTGAGGTGCTCTATGTGCTAAGGTAGAGCGAAGGTGTGAGTTCACTATATGATATAAATAGACCGTAACCGTGTGGATATAAAATTATCCTTTTGAACAGGAAATAGAAGACACAATTTTCACTGGATTACAGAAGCAATTTCCTAGTAAATTTTCCTGTATGTCAAGTATCGATTTTCCCTCCAAAATGAGAGGGATGTAAGGGGAGGTGTAGGAGAATAAATATAAAACTCACCCCAACTCGATCCCGTGCGCCCAAGAAACTGTCCGGTCTCGCCATTCCACAAGAATTGCCTGAAGCCCTCCCATTTGCCTAGAATCGGCGGGGGAGAGTAATATTGTTCTGTGACCTTCGTCTTGTCTGCCATGTTCGAAAGCCGAGGTGCCGAGCCGGACTGCGGACGGGAATCGATTGTCGGCGCCTTCGCCCTGTCTCGTCCCCCGCCCCGCGCCGCGCGCTCTCACCCCCCTGCGCATAGCAACCCCTGCAACCCCGTGCCGCTTACATAACGATTACATAAGGCGGCGCGCGCACGCTTCAGACCTACTTAGCGCACCAGCTTGCGTAGACCCGTTCAAACGCGCTTATAAACCCTTATTTATCTTCCTTTGTATTAGTTTCGAGGGAAGCAGAAGGCCTTTGTTCGCCAGCTAGGAAATAGGGTTGCAAAATAATGCTTTGCCGTCGGATAGACTGCCCTGACATAGGTTTAGAGGCTGTTTTAAAATATTACGCTTGATGATAAGCTGGTAACCCGGTCTGGTCATTGTGGCAGGTTATTGGTCTATAGAAAAATTGATTTCATGTCTGCGCAATCTAGATTTTATTTAGGAATTAAAATGTCTGTCGAAAATCGGTAATTCAACAGTCCGTTTATCTTAGCTTCTTCTTGATAACGTCACTAATATAGACATCGTCGCAATAATAAATAAACTTATCATTGTTACATGGAGATTTGGCAAGTATTTATTGTATTTAGTAAAAGATGGCTGATGAAAATATAACCACGTCTATGAATTATCCCGTCTCCAACATTTCGAAATGTTATTTTTTGAAAATGTGATAAAAATTATAATTTTATTGTTATCATCTCCATCCTCAATAACATTAAACTCTTTAGCAAGTATTTCAGGTACCTTTACCTCATTTAAATTGTTGAATTCTGTTTTCGTTGCCTTTAAAAAACTTCTTCGCTTCCGTAATAGTGTATCCTTTTTTGCTTTAAATAATGGAAGATTATCTTCATCAGACGATAAAATGTTGCTTTCACTATAAACTTTTTCAAAAATCTGTTGCACTGGTTTATTTCATTAAAATGTATATATACTTCAATCTAAAGTGGCCAGTACATACTTATATACCAAGTAAGAAGTTTCATTGTTAATGCAGACATTACAGTATAGACATAGTTCTAACCCGGTAAACTAGATGTTTCCCTTTTCTACATGTTATATCAAAATTATTTCAAAAAATATATATTTGCTGATTCAGTTTAGCGAAAGTTAGATTTAAATTCAAATTCAAAAATATTTGTTTCATGTAATTTGCTGCTTAAAATTATTGCTTTTTAGGAACATTACTTGGTAGGCATTTTGATCTCCAGGCTATTTACTACTTAGAAATTATTGCATTTTAGGCATTTTACTTCATAAACATTTTGATCTCTAGGCGATTTATAGCTTAGGCAATTTGCTGTGTAGACATTAATTTTAGGCATTTTGCTTCATAGACGAATTGAAAGTTAGACACTCTGATCATAAAGGTATTTTACGTGAAGGCACAATTAAATACCAAACATTTCGACATTACTAGACAGACATCGTAGTAGGCAGTACAGTTTTTCCTACTCCTCCGCTATTATTTTCTTATTCATTTCGTTGCGAGATCCAAAACAGTTAAATTGTTTCTCTGGCACTTCGTCGAGTTTCATTGTCTCGGCGCTTCTGCTGGTCGCCACTGTTGATTATGTGGCTTTCAGGAGTTGCAGTGATTTGGGAATAGTATGGCGGGCTTGTCCCAAGAATAAAAATAAAAGTAGGCAGTAAGTGTACGGTGGACCAAGCTATTTGGTTTACATTTTATAATGTAATGTGCATGTTAAAATGTAAATCAAATAGCTTGGTCGACCGTACATACGTCTATGTAGGTATCTTACTTTTCTGGTTGTCTATCCATTTATTATTTTAGTATTTAGATAATTACTTTTGTATGTGAAATAATTTTTTGGTCTTTAAATGCATCTCAAATACAAGCAAAATCATCGTGTAGTTACTTGTGTACAATTAAAATCAAGATCAATCAACTCGTAGATTCGTTAGCCAACTTGTAAGTAATTTGATCGTTGAGACAACGAGGTTGCGAATCAATTAGAAACAATTGATCTGTTAATTTCCATACTCTGGCTATATTGGATACAGTAGCAGCAAACCTACCTGATAAACTAGTTTTGAATTTCAATTTTTTTGCTTAAAATGCCTTGTATTGGCCCATACAAACAATGTGGTACGCTTGTTAACTTTCTAATACAACACTGCTTTCACAATTTAATATTTTATGTAGCGTGTTTTTGGTGAAACGGAACGCAAATTCAAAACGCATCGTCGCCGGTAGTGACGTTAAACGCTTTGTGTCAAAGAAACACTTTTATTTAAAAACTACTAAAAGTTTCACAAAGATAAACTTATATCGTCACTTACGGGATAACTTCCGTGTTTTTTTTTTGTTTTTTCACAAAGGTGTTATTATAATATTGTTATTGCAATGTTTGATATTTAATATAGCACATATACATTTCGTAAAATTATTATTATTAAGGGTAAAAAATAAGATGTAAACAAGGCAGATAGAGGGAAATGACGTCAACTGCTTTAAAAGGAATGGCCGCGACAGTCACGGACGTTTGAACTGTCGTAGAAAATTGTCTAATGTTTAATTTTTTTTTTTGAGCGACAAGCAGTCGTAGGACTTAACTTTTAATGATTTTCTTAGGTTGATAGTACTGTACTTTATTGATTTAAGTGAAGAATAAAATACATGCATATTCCCTATTATAGCGGCAAGGTTATTTACATAGGGGGCACATTTTTCTAAAAAGGTATGCAAAAATAACGACTTCAGTAATTGTTAAAATATTTTTTTAATTATATTACTTGAATTCCAAACTCACAATATTTTCATCAGTTGGCAATTCAGCATATTCATGCATCAGTCAGTTCTAGTTAGATTCTCTACCGATCTATTTAATTGTATTACCTAATTATACAGAATGTAAAATTTTTTTTTTTTTAATATTTTTTACTTTAAAACCATCTGCCATAATTAGGGCCTGTATGAATGCAATTAAAACACTAAAACAAACATGCAGATAAGCGCCTGCCAAAAAAGTTAATGCTATAATTTGACTAACAGAAATTTTCTAAGTAAATTTGACATGGAGCATCATTTCACTTCAACTTTTTCCTCCTTTTCTTCACTCCTTTGTGATGCATTATCGTTGAGTACTCCATTTTGGGGTTTTGTCCATGCTTGGCAGACGCATGTGGGTCCTGGTACTCCTGTCGGATGACCTGTGGCCGTCTGAAAACCGTTTGAGCCGGTTATCCCAGGGCCAGTGCTCTGATTACCCGTCTGTCCTTGGAACTGCGATGATTGATGGTTTTGACCCCCATACGAAGGTGGCGTTACCGGACCGTGGGTAGGTTCTACATAGTTGTTACTCGGCTGAGTTTGGCCCACAAAGGAACCTGACTGTTGGTTGCTTACAAAATTGCTTGACTGCTGGTGACCGCCGTAGGAACCTGTTGGATGCTGTTGGAATCCATTTGAAGGCTGATTCGGATAGTTAGGTTGGTTTACGTGAGAACCTTGGTGGTTTCCGTTAGTGAACTGATTCTGATTCACAAACTGGCCAGTTTGTTGATTGTGATTTGAGAATTGGTTCTGCACTGGAACCTGCCCTTGTTGACCCTGGCCTTGTACTCCAGTTTGCACCTGATTTTGGAACTGCCCAGCTTGCTGATTTTCAAAGGAGCCAGTAATTTGTTGGTTCTGTCCTTGGAACTGGTTTCCTGACTGGGGGTATTGATACTGTCCTTGGGCCTGGGTGTTGGAACTTCCATAGTAACCTTGTGTGTTGACGTAGCTTCCTTGGTTGTAGTTATTTCCTGATTGAGGATAGTAGTACTGTCCTTGATACTGTGCTTGACCTTGTGGCTGACCCTGTGCCTGAATTGGCTGGTAGCCAGTGTTCCAGGGTGCGTATTGCTGAGGGTATCCTTGCTGGGTCACCTGCTGCTGCGTTTGTGTCTGGACGGATGTAGTCTGTTGCGAGGGTTTGTTCTTATGATTCTGGACGATATCAATGACTCCTCCGATGATCTTCTCTGGTATGTGAAGCACTTTACCTCTTCCTTCTAATGCATTGGCGCAGTTTAGCGCGACGATGAGTAACTGAAAAGATAATGATAAATTGTTTTAGAAATGGGTTTACATTTTAGAAAAATAATCTTATTTATTTATTTAAAATAGGCCAGTCCACCAAATAAGATATTTATTTGGTAGACATTTTTATTTGATTTCCTAGTATTTTATAATTGTATAGCACCACATTTGTGAATATATGTATTATCATTAACTCGAATGTGCCCCTGGTGGCTGAGAGAATGTCATGCTTACTTATCTTGCATTTAGTTCCCTTCAATATGGTTGAGCTGTCAGTCAGGACTGCTAATCTCTTAGCTGCCACGGTTTATTTTAATGACTTTATTTTTAAATTGTTGAATTAATCTTTTACTCTGGACGCTCTTAATGTGCACGTCTTTCTACATCGTTCTCAAATATATGTACAATATCTACATGAATGACGTAACCAAGATCTTGTAAAAATATTTTGATTTAAAAGAGTGTCCATGGAGTTCATGTCCATTCTTCTCCATAGAGACCTACACTTTGGAATTGGCAACTACAGTAGGTCCTTTCAGAAGTTATTATGCCTTGTGACTGGAACTGTAGCTTCATCCTTTTGTTTTTGACTTTCTAAAGTGCCTGTAACGGTCTAATTGAAATAAATGATTTGAGTTTGAATTTATAGCATAGTTCTTAGTATTGCTATAGTTTTACTACATCAACAATCACCAATTTAAACTAAACGCGATCAGCTCATCTAAACCACGTTCAAGAGCTGTCGCCTGTCAGTGTCAATATTCCATGATAACAATGAAGACACTGCCGGCTCATTAACACCCTAGAAAAGAGCTGGCAGCATGTGATTTTCGCCTATTGTATTGTGCAGTTAAAATACGCCCTCGGTTGACATAGAAACAAACAAATCTCAGAGTTTTAAGATAATTAAACACTTGTGGGCATAAATTCTTATCAAATTAATTAAAATTAATCAATATTTTTTTGTGTTAAATTATCTACAATTATCTATCACAAGAGTTTTGATCGAAGAAAGATTTGCATAGGTTATCAATCAATTAGATGAGACGAAAGATTATCCCAATTTTTTTTCCTTATTAATTTATTAAATTAGTTTCGACTCACCAGTATCAAGATCCTTTTATATCCTTCCATGGTAGTAGCTGGTACTGCTGCACTGCTGCACTGTTGGCGGTCTAAGGCGAGCACTGCGATTGACGCCTCCCTTCAAGGACAAACTTTTATATTGCAGCCACCAGCCGCGGTGGTCGTAGGGCTGACATACGAGTTTTCTTTTTGAAAAAAAAACACAGTGCACTGGTCGGGTAAAAAAAACAACTATTTAGTTTTTAGTAAATGTCAACTAAGCTAATATACAGGATGACTTTTTTATCACTTTCCAAAAAAAATGGGTATATTATGTGAACGGAGTAGAAGCTTATGGCATACATAGCATTTTTTTTCTTTTTTCCACAGCTCAGAAAAAAATGATCTATCATCAAAAAACGATATGAATTTCAAGAAAACTTTTCAGATTAGAACAAAGAACGAGAAATTTTGAAAAAAAAATAATATGATTTGAATTTCCAATTTATTAAATTTAAAAAAAAAAAAAAAAAAAAAAAACAGTATGCCATTTGCTTCTACTCCGTTCACCTATTATACCCAATTTTTTTGGAAAGTGATAATAAAGTCACCTGTATAAGCATAGCATGTTATAAATATCTTAACCTAATAACGAACTAATAAAAACTCAATTGAAATGGAAATTTAATTCTCGAAGGGAATTCGTAGACCACTCGTAGGCTTTCGTAGCTAATTCGTAGGCTTTCGTAGCCAATTCGTAGACTTTCGTAGCCAATTCGTAGGCTTTCTTAGCCAATTCGTAGGCCTTCCACAGACTTTCGTAGACCATTCTTAGGCTTTATGAGTACGCTAATCCTAGTTGGCTGTTGACCGTATTGGTAAACAACCACTTATTCATAACAGCCTAACACTTTTATAATTAAGATTAAGGCAAAAATATGAGATAAAGATCGTGTAGGTAATGCTTACATAATCCTATTAGTAGTGAAATATAACGATAATCACATTAACATACAAAGTAGTGTACCCAACCATCAAGCAAAATATTTAATTCGGCAAGGTATCTTGGTGTTCCAAAAGTTTCTTTGCGGATCTGTTAAACTAGAAATCGTATCTAAAAATTATAATTAATCAAACTGCCTCTTTGATCAAGTTGTCGCAAGCTCTACTGGACGATTCGGTACCGGTTGCCGTCAAAAGGCTAGCCTCCTATTACATGGGACTTAAACATAACTTGTAAAATGTCAATCATCATCTCAAGGTTACCTATCCAAAAACTACCACTTATCTAGCCCTAAAATTGCAGATACCATCATCAAAATAATCATGTCCTGAGTAGCAGCCCTGCTCCATGTTCATGAGAATGCATCATGTGATGGAAGACGCGGGCGCGATGCCGCGTGTTGTCTCACCCTCCGCGCGAGTACCGCTACTCGGGCCTGTCCGGAGCGAGCGGCGAGGCGAATATCGACAAGTCATTCGATATGGAGACGAATATCGATGGGTTTCTCGCACACATCGTTATTGCAACCGATTTTTTTAGTAAGTAATTAGCGATCGAAAGTTGATAAAGGCAGTGTATTATGCGGAATCAGGCGATATTTTATTTTTATTTAGAAAAAAATCTTGACGGGTTTGGCAGAGATGTAACTAAAGTAACACCCACATTTCGCCAGTTATGTTTCAGTCCCATGTGATAGAGGATGAGCCTATTGCCATCAACCGGGCACAAATCAGACTCCGTTGCTGCTACTGACAAATTCATGAAAGAAAAACTCAATAACATTTTTTTCGACCTGGGAATCGAATCCAATTATGTGTGCAATAAAGAAATCAAATGTGAACATCAATTAATATATTATTAGATCTGCTATTTACAACAGGTGATTCTAATGTTCAAGAATAAACTGCCGTTCTTTACATTTCGATAGTGTTGAATTTATCCCTTTGAATAGACAATAGATTAATTTTTCGACACTTCAGTGTTGGCCCCTTTGTTGCGTGTGCAAATAGTTCTTGTTCATTAAATATGCACCCCTTAATTTTTATGAATAGGTAGACGTAATCTATTATTGTCGAACCATACAAGTTCAAATCTTGGTTCACGATATAAATATATTTTTTATTTAATGTTTTAAAAAAGACCGTTATGTTTGTTGACCGGTATTTTAGTCAGGATAGTCAAAAATAGTACATCAAATCGAAATATTTTATTTCGCATTATCACGACATAATTATTTGCCTGTCTGTCTGTCCGCGATAAACTCAAAAACGACTACACCCTATTTTCATGCTGTTTTCACCAATGGATATAGTGGTTCTCGAGGAAGGTTTTAGTATTTGATTTGTCAAGCGGGCGAAGCCGCGGGCGTCAGTTAGTAGGCCATTAAAAAACCGTGAGTGTGAAATACATTGCATCTTGAACCTAATCGCATTGCGATAGGAGACAGTTTTCGAAGAAGTGTCGAAGTCGCATTTGATTTAATCAAAACTATTTTGTTCAAAAATAAATTAATTTACAAAATCGACATGTCGAATTCGCTATCCACCTTAGGTCCCGTTAACCCCACTGTCCGATCGTATGATTGACGCAACACCCGCACACTCGAATAAAGGGCATAAGTATTCCTTTTGTTTTTTTGCGGCCCATCGACACGGTCAGCCGAATCGCTGCCGCGCCGATGGGCGATTTATTATCACACCGAGTTTATTCGCCGAAACAGAATGATGAAGTACCTTTACAGCATTCAATGGTTCTTTATCGGGTATTAAGGAAAATTACTTTTGAATGATCGTGTGTTTTTTATTTATTGTTTGTTGGTTACGGTACTTTTGTCAGGCGATTTTCGGATTAAAGAATTCGATTCTGATTTAGGAACAGTAAAACTATTAGATGTTTAGTTGTTCTGTTTGGCGTCTGTTATGATTAGCACGGTATTATAATAATATAAAAGTAGTTTCGGTGACAAAATAAATCAAGATTCGGTCTTTGTAAGTATTTTTTTTTTAGATCTCGCTTGACCATTGTGATGTTGTGTCCATTAAATAAATAAGTATAAATATTGGTGTGTTTGAAATCAATCATAATATAAACATAGCATCACGCCAATAATCCCCAAAAGACTAAGCAGAGATGTACTATCGAGGACACTCCCACCTGATCACCACTAAGCTAATTTTTGCTTGCACTCGTAACATAGAAACGCTCTCTAGCCCCGCCCCGTTGAGTTTGTATGGAAATAATGAATGAAAAGATACCGAATCGGCCGAGCGCACTGACGATGCACGCTAAATGAGAGTTATTGTTGTTTTGCGCGCCAAAAGTTGACGCTTTTCTAATAGGCCCAAACTTTAAGGGGGCGTGGCTAGGCGCCTCCGCATGATTAATAAAAAAAAAAAAAATGGTCAGGCGGAAAAGACCACGATAGTACCAGTGTACACTCATATTCCGGCAGTTATATTAATGTCCCATGAAGAAATTAATCACAGTACTCATGGGGCAATCCTTTGATGAAACCAACTAATTGGTACGCTCGTCCAGTCAACGGACTCTACCTAAGATACTATACTACTATGAGGTACCGTCCTAGGAGACAAGGAATGTCGTATGCATATGATCACCTCACACGCCTCACGGTTCACTTACAGGACGAGGCCTATTGTAGCTGCAGCCACATCCTCTGACCGATCTCGCTACATTTTAACTAGGAGTCGTATTAGATGAACCAATTAAGGAAAAGGTTCAAGTCAGCGTTTGATTGGTAAAGAATAATCCAGCTCTGTTTACTTAAAAGTGACTTGTTTCTCTTCACTTCGTAACCTTTTTATCGCTGATCACCTAAAGTTAGTCAGCTTAGGAGTTTAATGAAATATATACGCGCACGTTAAGCTGTCAGACTTGCTGCACTTATTTAGGTATGTGTCAATACCTATACGACAGAAGAAGAAGAAGTAGGATATTCTAGGAGGATGGGTACTAAGCCGTCTTGCCAATGCCTGCACAGCATCAACAATCTATCAAATAATCTATTTTTATAGTCACAACCAGTTGTGGTGGTTATGGTCTTTTAAGGTGCCAAGAGATTAAAGAAAACTGAGTTACTAAATGAGTGAGGAACAGACAGCCGAAATTATCATCATCTTCTGAGGCTTAACCGCCGCGGGTGGGCCTAAGCCTGGTCGAGTATATTTTTTCAGAAAAGACAGAAATAGGTCACAATGAGAAAACTCGAACAGTTCTTGAATCTTGGTCTACGCCACCCAAACATGAGCCATGAGCATGGGCCGGCTTCGACTTCTCCAACTATCGGTTCTAGTTGAAAATATACGCCTGAAAGAAATCGACAGAATCCGCATCCGAAGAAGCCCTAAAACACAACTCAAGCAAAAATTACAATCGTAAAAATTTTATAGGTTAAATCCCGTAAATCCTTTAGTACCTTTGTTAGGCAGTAGTGATTCGTGATCATATATTACCTAATACAAATCTGTTCGCTCCAGCATCCTTCAAAAGTAAAGGTTATCGCTGATCATGTCAAGTGTTATATAAGGTGAACTTAATCACTGCTGTCACGATTATTGCTACGAGTGAGGGGGCGGCCAGTGGTCGTGGTTATGTACAATTGTAACATTCAGAATGCAAAAGGTAGAATGCAATTTTTGCAGGCATGCATTTGTTAATGGATTTTTCCATTACGAATTTGTCAGTTGCAGTCCCGAGTTAGTAAGATGCCCTGAAACTCCTGAACGCCCCCAGCCCGCGCAGCATGACCACCAAAAGAATCGACAATTATTTTGTTCATCTGTCATTGAATCGACAAAATGACAGATGAACAAAAGAATTGTCGATTCTTGCAGACGCGGCAGGTCGTGTCAAGTTGTCTTCCCAAACGCAGAGTCAAGAAGCGTGACATACACAACCGTTTCTTCTTTATAGAAAGTGAGCGAAGTCACTGAGCATCACAGTTTTCTAAACACATTTTAATGGCCTCTCAATCAATGGATCTCAATCGTTTTGCTTTAACTTCTTGGTTTTCAGAATATACACACATCCTCTAACACATCAGACACGTACATTCCCATCTCACACAAATAAGAAGCCCTGTATGCAACTACACAAACTCTTTTTCTTTTTAATATTTTGTATTAAAAAAAAAAATAGTTTAAGTAAATATATTATAAATTGTTAAAATGATTTTGTACAAGAATCAAATTAAATGTTACTGGCAATTTTATGTGTTTAATACTCGAGGGGTTTGGCGCTGATAGTCGAAATACAGGCTCTGCCTAGTTCGGTTACAGATGACTATAATACACCACATGTACTGACCTAAATTAGCCTGTTAAAACATTATGAAACCTAATGTCTAAGATTTTTTTTAATAAAAATTATTATTATCATTATCATTAATAACCCATCCTATATTCCTAACTCACTTACCTTACTACTTACACCTAGTAAATACCGGGTTGTTGTTGTTTGTACCTAAATTTATACCTCCCACATGTCACCATCCGTGATCCTGCGAGGTTAGCATGGTGCGCGGGCGCAGTCGCAGAGCGCATACTGGCGCGCGCGCTGGCTTCTCCTGCAGGACGAGTGACAGCTGAGGTGAGGGCAACTTTTATATTTATTTATTTATTTAACAATTTATGTACACACTAAATATAAAGAAAAGTAGAAAGGAACAGAAAATAGTACAAAGGTGATGCTTATTTCTAAAGAAATCTTTTCCAGCATACCTGCGAAAGGAGATACTAAAAAACTTTTTTTATTTTTTATTTTTATTCATTTTGTGATAGAAGTTGAAAGAGAAAAAAGGCCAGAGGAAGCTGTAAGTGCAAATATCATTAATTCTTAACATGATTGTGTAGATTAAAACAATCTTGTTAATTAAGTAATATTTTGTAGGACGTTATGTTCAGTGTGTACAATGGAGCAAACACCAAGGTAAGGGCAACTTACTTAGCAGTTTGTCAAAATTATTATTTTAATTTTATAAGATTACACCATGCAATGCGATTAACGTATTACTACATTTTTATGTACCCATGAAGTACTAGTTAACTAAAAGGTCCCCAACCAATTCCAACTTACGGAGTTCAAACCACGGCCTTTCGACAGTTGCTGACCTCTTCTAATCGACTGCACTGCAGTCTGCGATTTCCTCGATAGCTTACTGAATTGAGAGCTAACTATGGTTACTCGTTAGCCATTAGCCGAAGGATACGAAGATAAGGATTAAAGTTAAATAATGGGAATAACCAGAATAAACCAAGAGCTTAGAAGTACATTACTTCTGAGCGCTTAGAAGTACATTACTTCTGAGCTCTTAGACTCTAGTTAACCAAAGGAAAAGAGTAATTGTTCCACAACAAAACATCCACTATTAAAAGGAACTGGCGAGATATATGTACAGTCGCCAGTACAAGTTCCCACAAACTATGCAAACCAAATGATAATAACCATAAAATGTTGATACTTAAGTTCAAAATCGAATGAGAAAATTTGACAGTTTGTAGTAATTTGATGCGCTGGCACCTGTATTTGTAATGTTTTCTTGTAATCAATTCTGCCAACCCATCGCGAAACATAGGCGTGATGTTATGTTATGTTAAATCCCAATATTAAGACTATTCTATGCAATGACACGGTTGCGTGTGAACATTGAAATGAGAACTTATGACACATCCTCTGTCATCTCGTAACAACCCGGACTCTTTCTAATGTATTCGTCTTCTTCTTCTTCCTTCACAGAAACTTAACCCAGCCAAGATGACGGCGGCGAAGAAGCGCGCGTCAGACCTGACGAGCCTGGAGCGGTTCAACATGTACTACAAGGAGAAAGAGGTCCCTCTGACCGGCGCTCAGAAGACCAAGCGGTTCATCTGGAACCCGAAGACCAGGCAGTTCTGCGGCAGGACTGGGGCCAGCTGGTGTCAGTAGCTTATGAGATATTAGGGTGTAACTAGACCGCGGCGGAGTGACTGATCACTTGATATGTTTTGACTAAAACTAATGTCGATTCTGTTGTGCACAAACTAAACTTAATTTAGGCTATTGCTATCTTTTAATAGAAGGCAGTGCGAGAAAAGTACGTTTATAGCTATGAACTAAGTTAGAGATGTCAAACTAGTTTATGCCTTGCGCTTCATCGTGTTTTTGGTCGACATGTTTTTACGTGCACCCTAAATTTGTATAAAAATATTAGTTCGATTAAATTTGATAGCTCTAAATTACGTCCGTCTCTATCTCGTTTTATTAGAGAGAAAAAGATAGCAATAGCCTAAATTAAGTTTAGTTTGTGCACAACAGAATCGGCACCAATGTATGTCATTTTGACTTCGCTCGACTGTATGCTAGATGTATCTTTTGGCGCTACATACATACATAAACTCACGCCTTTTTCCCATGGGGGTAGGCAAAAACCACAGAACGCTACCTGCTAGGATCCTTGACACGATTTTGGCGCTACAATGACGTTGAAAGTGGGGCTCTGTTAGTAATCATTTGTACAATTTTTCTGTCATGTCTGTGGTGTCTGTTTGATGTCAATAATCTCGCCCACCAATGACATGGAACTTAAACATAATTAGCCAAATGACTGTGCAATATTACCATAATTGTTTAATGCCGTAACATCCAGAGTTAGAATAAATTGCGTAAAATCTTTGGGGCACGACCTCTTTATCAATATTGAAACTAATGCCTTTTCACTACAGTTTAGCAGTGATAGCCTAGTGGTGTGACCGTCGGACGGCCAAGTCATAGGTCTCGATTTCGAACCCAAGACACAACACCTTCATCAGATTTATCAGATTCATGTGTGTATTGTATAATTAAAACCTCGTGAGGAAATGAAACCAGCCTGAGAGATCTTTCTCGACGACATGTATAGCCAAGTCAGAGGCCCATGGGCGGCGTAAAATATCTAACACCAGGGGGCCTAGTCTGCTATTACACTATTGTCACAATGTCCTATCATTGATTTCATAATTGTTGAACGATGCCATTGTCATTTTGTTAAAAGTTCGTAATCTGCTAACTTCATAATGGTCGATCATTAGTCGTTCAATGGTCTCGTAATAGAATTGTGTTACAATGACATTGTTGTATTGCCATTATTATAAAACCTGATAATGGAAATGATTTTCGAAAAACTAGAATTAAATTTGAACATCTAATCATGCCAGATTTCATTTATATATATTTTTACATATTATTTATTAGTGTTCAATGCAATCTGAAGTAGTAAGAAGTTCGTAAATAGCAAAAAACATTAAGTTATGTGTAACGCGGATTAATGTGAAACTATACAATTCAATAATATTTTACCTGTTTAGCTGTCAAAGTCAAATGTGACATTACTGCTTACTGACGTTTTATCTGTTTTTATTTCTAGAGGCCAGTGTTTTGATTTATTTTCATTTATGTGTTTTAAATTATCATTAATAAATAAGCTTATATTTATTGCAATACAAAATGGTGCTAATTGAGCAAATTTCGGCTGGAACTGTCAAAATTTTTGCAGATTACCGCGTAAATCGGTCATTCATTTATCATTGTGTACGAGATTACCATTCTATGCTATTTTTTTCAATGGAGTGTCAGTTGATCATTGGAAAGTCATAATGACGCCACTACATAGTAGATTACCAAACTTGTCAAAATCAAAAATTATGAAATCAATGATAGATCATTGTGACACTATTGTAATAGCAGACTAGGCCCCCAGGTAAGACACAAGCAACACGAAAGAAATAGGAAAACTTATTCACAAATGTTTACCAACAACGCCCCTATGAATGCCATCCACTCGCCAAAAGATCCTTGTATCACATACAAAGTGATTGTTACCTTCGTAACATCAACCTACTAACCACATGACTCAATCTCCCAAACCTTATTATGAATACCGGAGACTTTGCCTAAATGGTCGGCATAAAGACGTGCCTACCGGAAGCTGCGACGGCCATTCATTGGTTCAATGAGATCATTGGAGCATCCTGCGCGCGCGCCGCTCAGCGCGGGATCTAACCGGACAGCATGCAGATATACCGGGGATGTGTGGCCTTTCTATTCTTGCGGTGTACAGTCAATTTAATGGCTTAACCGACAATATTGGTAAACATCATAAGCAATGAACTACCAGTTGCCAGAGATATTTAACAAAGGTACATACATGTATAAACTCATACCTTTTCATCCCGTGAGGATAGGCAGAAACTACAGACCACCAGCACCACCTGCTTAGTATCCTAAGGCGCATGACACACAGAAAAGACGTAAACTCTTCCGAGTCCCTTCCATACAAAATGTATAGAAGCGTCGTGACGTAAGACATGTAGAAAAGGCAGGGCGCGGACACGACGCGCGACGCTTACCCGTCTGTGTCCTATAAAAACATACAGAAAGGATGATTAGGAGATATGTTTTAAAAAGTCGTGACGGCCCTGCATTCTCGTCTTACGTCTTTTCTGTGGTGTCCAGCGCCTTACGCACTTCTTTTGCTACGTCCACGTTCATACATCTAGTCATATACCCGCCCAAACTATAGCTATTGAAAGCGGCCAACCCGCCACATTTTTCATACAAACGCTCGTGCGTGATTATGCCTGTTGTTACACGTATATCTTTGTTTTTTTTTAACTAATAGGTATCTTATGCACTGTATCTAGGCTTCCATCAAAGCAAAAAATAAAAATTTCTACAAACAACAACAACAACATTTATACAAATTTAGTATGAGCCACCAAAAATTGCTGTTTTGCACAAATTTTACCTCAACTTTGTCCGAATGTACTAATAAATTGTAAAAGTAAAGAAAAAATCCTGATAGAAGCCTTGCACATGTAACGGATAATTTACAAGTTTGTGAAATCAATGGAAACATTGATTTCACAAACTTGTAAGACTTATTCAAAAACACGTATTTCCAAGTATTTAGACAAGTGACATTTTCGAACACTATTTTATCGCGTTAGACGGAATGAGGTGCGCGGGAGACGAGTGGTGCGGGGTTTAGGCTAGGTGAATTGAAATAATATCGTCGCTGTGGCTCTGGATAAAACAACAAGCTTTTCGACCATGCTCGCGTTGATAGATTTCATATTGCTCTTTGTAATTACTCCCGTGCCTTCACAAACTGTTGTCGACCACAGTTACTTGTAATATTGCTCGAGTAAGCGCAGTTTCAAGTTTAATGGAGTCAATCTTGATAATTTCTTAGAGTTTTAAGTGCGATCAAATTAAATTGGTGTTACTCACAGGAAAGGCTTAGTTACTCATAGTTTCGACAAGAAGGATACGTCACGGGTGATTATAATGTAGGTATTGTCATTAGAAGTGTCTCGTATATAGTATTTGTGCCCAGTTTATGGCTCACCCTACCTTATCTCGGATCGCTTATTATGTAATGAAATATATACTTTAACCTTTCAGCAAATGTAGAACTTATGCTACGAGTAAATCAAATAATAGAACATTGGAACATCTTAACAGCCAAGATAAATTGTCTTTCTGTTCTTTCAGCCAAAATAGCGTTATTCTACTTTATCTTCTACGCTGCGTTGGCGATCCTGGTTGCTATCTGCATGTGGACCTTCCTCCAACTCCTGGATCCCCGGCAGCCCATGTGGCAGCTGGAGAAGAGCATCATCGGAACCAACCCTGGGCTGGGCTTCCGGCCGATGCCCCCAGAGGTCGCCAGCAGTGTCATCTGGTACAAAGGGAACGATCCTGGAAGCTATAAGTTCTGGGTTAAGGAACTGTCTAAATTTTTGGCAGGTGAGTGATATATTATGATTTTCTTTTCAAAAGATTACTTTCTATTATGTAGACCTTATAAATTCACCTTGCACTTGAACCACTATGCTAATGTAAAGATGTTTATAAGCGGCGGTGACATTGCTTTGGCCCTTACCATCAGGTGGAGCACCAGCTTCTTTGCACTATGTGGCACAAAAAGCATTTTAACAGGAATTACCATTGTTTTAAAATTGAATTGTTTTTTCCCAAATTTAATACTTTGAGAGAACTCGTGCATGTTTCGAAACTGACAGTACGTATAAATCGCTTATAACCACATGTTAAAACAGTATTTTTTTGTTTTTTTTAATCGCTGGACATTAGACACAGCGCCATCTAGTGCCACACTAAACAACAAGGCTTGTGTCGTGGACACCAGATAGTTGATATACTACATAGATACTTTTTGTTTGTAAATACATACTTATAATACATATAAACATCCATGACTCTGAAACAAATGTCCCTGCTCATCACACAAACATTTTTGCTCTTACCGGAATTGGAACCCGGGACCCCAAGAACGTAAGGCAGCGTCACTACCGCTGCGCCATTCGGGTCGTCCTTAATTAATTACTTGATAATCTGTAGGTATGTATAGTCCTATTAACCAGTAACTTACTCCATTAGCCTTCTCCACTCGTCTTCTCTCTATCCCAAACTCAACACCATCAAGTCCCTAAACTCTTCACATTCCAGTCTACAAACGCGACGGCAAGAAGTCAGGAGCGAGCCAGAACATTCATAACTGCGACTTCAAACTCCCCGCCCCCGCTGGGAAGGTCTGCGATGTGGACATCAGCGCCTGGGGCCCGTGCCTCGAAGACAACCACTTCGCGTACCAGAAGTCCACCCCCTGCGTCTTCCTGAAACTGAACAAGATCTTCGGGTGGAAGCCGGCGTTCTACAACAGCTCTGATCATCTGCCCGTGGAAATGCCCGATGATCTGAAGGAGCATATCAGGAATATGACGGCCTATGATAAGAATTATGTGAGTGGCCTTTAATTATTTAAATTTTTAGGTCAGTTAAAGGTCTTTGATTCTGACCTGTTTCACTATGCTAATGAAAATATAAAGTACAAAGTTCGGTCGTTTGTCTGGTGCAAAGTGCCGATCCAGAGATAATAAATAATAAAGCTTGGTTGAAAGCATTTAACATGGAACTTAAACGTGTTCTGGCGAAATGTGGTGTACAGCACTGCCTACCGTAATTCACTTACATTATCAAAGCTTTCATGCTGCCTGGAGTTAATTCAATAAGTTGTAGATACGTTATCGTGTTGTTGGTTCTGTTTAATGTCCTACAAACTTTATTTCTCAGCTGAACATGGTGTGGGTATCCTGCCAGGGCGAGAACCCAGCGGACCGGGAGAACATCGGCCCCATCCAGTACATGCCGTACCGAGGATTCCCCGGCTACTACTTTCCGTATACCAACCAGGAGGGCTACCTCAGTCCACTCGTCGCTGTACATCTGCAGAGGCCCAACAGTAAGTTCATCAAATGAGGAATTTCTTTGTACAATGCACTTTGTGCAAGGTTGGTCCGTGGATATGTGACCATCCATTATATACCGAATTTCGTCTGTGCCTCAGTTCAGGACTGTCTTGCGTAATTAAAACAAAAGCACGTACCTAAAACAAAAGAAAATTTTAAAATTACTTACATTTTTGTTTAAGTCAAAACATACCAGCAAATACATTAGGTATAATCAAATACTCACATAAGGTTTATTATCTATCGGCAAGGCATATCGATCCAAGCGGCTCGGTATCCGGCCGCTCTGACTTTTTGACGCAGGCATAGTAGGTACGTCATCGCGCTAACAGGTACACAGGAGAAATGTGGTCGTCGCCGCGTCGTATCCGTATGATCGACGGCGCGCGGCTGCGGAAAGGTGGGAGCGAGACGAAAACACGCCATGTCCTATTAATACTGTACAATGTACCTATATAGGTGCATTTTATTTATTTATTTTTTTAGCCTGCACACACCTATTCGTATACACACATATTGTCTTTGTAGTGGATATTATATTTCATTTATGTAGTTGTTTTATGTTAAAACTAAAGTATTAATACGTACTTTATTTTCTTTTAAAATATGCTGTCTTGGCTTATCTCTGTATTTATTTTTTGTTAAGTACCAGTGTTACGTTCGAACACAAAAATACTTCTAACTTACTTACCTACATTTTTATTTATCCGAACTCGTAAATATACATTTAATAAATTTACTCGTTATCTATTTATTTGTAACCATTTATTTATATATTATGTTTGAAACTGTTTTTTATTCACTTCCCCTCAAGGTTCATTGGAAGACCAGCGTCAGACAGCATCACCTGTCTGGCATGAATGCTGAAATAGACCTTTTTGGCGCAGCCGTGAGGCACACAGCTCATATTATGTTTTCCTCCTTAATTTGTATCTTTTTATATTATTGTATGTGTGCTATAATAGCTGACGTCAAATAAATATTTTTCTTTCTTTCTTTCTAATTGACGTTCAAAAAGTGCTGATCACCAGCCTAGTTTGAATAAAAGACTCTTGAATCTTTAAACTAATTCGTGTTTTATTTTTGTTTGTAGCGGGTGTGCTAATCAACATCGAGTGCCGCGCGTGGGCCCGGAACATCATGTACGACAGACACGAGGCCATGGGCGCAGTGCACATCGAGATCATGATCGAGTAGACTAGGGTTTGGTCAGGAGTGAATATGGCAGAAGCAGCGGAGGTTATTGAAAAGAGGATTCTTATAGATTGGTAAAAGATGTCTAATTTTTTTCGGGATAGCTCCTCTACCCGATTTAAAGAACGGTGCGCTCACACTGCGAACTTTCTTTGGACATTTAAACGAGCAATGCTCTTTCAAATCATCATAATAGCTCGCAGTTCCAAGGGCTGTACGAGTATGTTCATCCCCAAACTAATTTACAACTAAAATAACTGCCATAATTAATTAGTTATAAGAAAACAAAGCGAAGCTAGAAAACCAAATATTTGATTGTATAATATTTATCATTGTAATATTTATAACTTGTGCGCGATTGTCGATACAAAGAGTGATACTATTTGTAAATTATTTTAATAAATGTAGATCATACCGAATTTTGTTCTGCGGACATTTTCACCAAATTTTATACAATGCTGGTAAAGAGGTAACAACCAATTACATGCACCCGACCGCATGAATATAATATATTAATTATAAAGGGTGTAAAACACCTCTTAACGAAGCCGAAAGGCACTTATTCTCCTCGTCATTGCGATCATTTTTTGTTCTACAACATACCTGGGAACCTTCTAGTTACGGAGATATTGGGGGTCAAAGTTCTAACTATTTGACAAGCTTTTTTTTAAATACAAGTTTTTAATGTAAGATTTTTATTTTCAACACTTCCACGACCCCCGTACTATATAATCCATCCATCAGCACAATGTTTTGAGTGTGTTACATTGAGTTCTACCACAAAACATGATTTTTCACCCCAAAAAAAAAATCGTTTCCCAGCAATAATTTTTGCGTAAAGTTACTTAGTTTGATGTACAGAATGCTTGGTTGACGGCTTCGTGATGAGGTCTTTTACACCCTGTATATTAAATGTCATTTGTGTCCCACTGTAGGGCAAACACCTCCTTTCCCTTTTTCCACTTATCTCTATCCACAGCTGTTAGTGTCCAATCTTTAATGTAAAAGTCTGTTCTTCCCGGCATCTCCTTCTGGGCCTGCCATGTTGCCATTTGCTGCTGTTTGGGTACCCACCGTGAGGTAACTTTAGCCCATAGCTCCTCCAGCATGCGACAGACGTGACCATTGCAGTTCCATTTAAGCATGAATATAATGAGTCTGCAAGTAGAGAAGTATGGAAGAAGAAATGTTGCGCCGACCCCAAATGAATTGGGATAAGCCCAAGAGAATGATTATGAATGATGATATACAATGTGGAGATGACAATATGACTTTAAATGAAAACACTGGCAATACTGGTTTATAGAAACATTTGTAAACTATCAAATAAATCCGAACATCGAAATTAAAAAAACATTTTTTTCTAACAAACTAAATAGCTTAAAACTGCAAACAAAATAAAACACCATTTATAAAATTGGTTCACTGACCTGCGATAAGAATGGCAACGCAGCTTGGTTTCATTCATGATAAAGCTGTGGCCGACGCAGCGACGTAATGTTTGGCGCCATTATTCTTATTATTATTAATGCTCAATTACACAAATCAAATCACAGATTATTAACAAAATAGTCGGGCATCATTCACCCGCAAGTTATTCACTAATCAATTTATTATCCACTATCACTTTTCGATCACATAATTATGACGCCAGTCATAATTTTTTTTTATTTTCAATATGTCCGCCGTGTTCTTGAATACACAAACTACACCGACGTATAATGTTATTTCTCACTCTTTATAATAGGTCACCATTAGCAGCCATTTCTTTCAATTTATTAAAAGATATTATTATTCTATTTTTTAATTCCTCAACGGTAGTAACTTCTGTTGAGTATACCTCATTCATTATGTGACCCCACAGAAAGAAATCCAGGGGCGTGAGATCTGGTGACCTCGCTGGCCACCGCACTGGTCCAAAACGGCCAATCCACTGCTGTCCGAACATTTGAGTCAAACGCTCTCTTGCAGACACCACTGAATGAGCTGGCGCTTCATCTAACTGGTACCACATCTGCCTGTACACGTCCAGCGAAAGTTCGTCCGTGTACTCGGAAACGGATCCGTCGAGGAGTTCAATGAACTTTACAGCATTTAAATTGCCATCATTAAATACCGGACCAATAATGGTAGTTCTGTGTATGCCAGCCCACACATTGACCGCAAATCTGTACTGGTGCGAAGACTCCCGTACTAGATGCGGATTCACGCGGCTCCAGTACCGAAGGTTCTGTCGGTGTCCATAAACCATTCCTTGTGAATGTACTCTCGTCAGTCCACAGCACATTGTACAGGAAGTCAGGATTCTCGAGATGTTTGGTTTCCAACCAGCGACAGAAAGTTTCTCTTATTGGCTTATCTCTCGGTAACAATGCTTGTACTTTCTTGTACTTATAAGGTCTGCGTTTGTCACGTTTCAAAACTTTTTGAATAGTTTTGTGATTTACACGAAAATGTCGACCTGCATTACGCAGACTGGACGTCGGATTGCGATCATAATAATTAATAACTCTTTCGTCTGAAATCACATTTGCACATGGAGGAGCACCATCTACGTGCGGCATCAAGGATTGATTTTCCCGTATCCTCTGAACAGCTTGTACAATAGTGCGACCTTGGGTCGGACACATACGCGTGTTCCCATACCTCTCACGGTATGTCCGTACAGCTAAAGCGGCATTACTGTGACACTCCCCATAAATTAAAATCATATCGGTGTACTCCGAAGCGGTATAATTGTAACGAGGCATGATTATTGAATAATAAAACCTTGAAACCAAGTATTAAGTGTCTAATTTCGCAAAGTTTACTTAGCTATTTAACCAAGTACCTACAATACGTTTATGTGTCCTGTCACTATTAAAACAAAGCGTCAAATTTCGCACAACACAACACAACTACAAAGATACGATAACACTTGCGCGGCGACTTCAAACGGGCGCGAGCGCATCCGAAATTCCAGAGAAAAACAAAACGCGTCACAGGCAGGAAGGAAGTCCGGTGACACACTGACCGCGTAACCTAGACACGTCGACAAGTAACCAAAGTAGAAACAAGCAAACTTACCTATCTATTACACACATACATATTTTGCGATTGACATGAGTGCGTAACAGGAAAGTAATAAGTTTCGCATGCATTTTTTCTTATCTAGCTGCGATGACACGCTTTATGAATCTTATGGCTCGGGCATAAAGTATAATTTGCATTGAGAAAATAAATTTGAAAGAAAAGGCGTAGGTTTTTAAAGTAGCGAGCTGGCAACCTTAACCTGTCGCGTGCTCATCTGTTTACAATACATCATGTAGAAAATACTTCAAATGAAAAATAATTTCCTGTGGCTAAACTACTGGATATATTCATTTGATTTTTTGTATGACGGTTGGGAATATCATCATGACTTATACGAAGTTTCATTTATGATCATATTGTCCTCCCCACATTGTATGAGTCTGCAAATTTCTCTCGTGTAATATTTCATAATTTACTTCCGCTAGACAACAAAAAACAATGAATGTGGTTAGTAAATAAAAGAATAATAGACATACATCACAATCTATTTAAGTACTCATTTTTACAAAAATAACAACACACTTGTAACTGTTTAAATATAACATTTTTGTATCGTAACACATTAAAACGTAACAAAAACTTCGAAGAATTTGAAAAAATACATATAAATCAAAATTTTACCACAGAAATACGTTATACTGTACGTTTGAGTAATAAATTATTTATAGAAATAATGGTAGGAAAATAGTAGAAAGAATTCCGTACCGTAACACTCTGATATTATCGCTACAATGTGCAGCAGTTACCTCAACAAATCTACAGCAACTATTTCGCTTTGTTATTGGTCACATTTACTTAAAATAACAAAATACAGAGCCCCCAGTGTAGGTACCAATAAGCAGGCAGCAGGACAAGAGGCAACTATGTAGATCAGTAACAGTACAAGGAGCTATTTGGCATCTGGCTTAAAATCGGAACAAACGCCGCTACTCCATCTTTTTTTTTCAATTCTTTTCGTTACACTTTCGTTTTTTTTAACTGCATCTTTGGTTTCGTGGTTACAAACACAACTGTTGCTGCTGCTGTTAAGCATGAGGTCCTGGGTTCGATATCCAGGTCGGGCAAGGTGTTATTGTGTTTTTCCATTAGGAGTAGCCCGGAGTATAGGTCTGTGTCCGATTGATGACAAAAGGCTTGCCATCGCCACCTGGGAATCAAACATAGCTGTTGAATTGTGGGTGTCCACTGTCCAGTCGATCACCTCTGCCTAAACCTTCGAAGAAATACAGGCGAGAACTTATGTCATGTTCCTAATATTTCATAAATGTTTTCCAACAGCTCTCCTCTGTACATCTTTGGTTATATACTTATCCGACCGCTTATTGGTGCTGAGAGCCCTGATACTAAATTGTTCTACTGACTTTCATTTATATAGTGTTTCCTACTTTGTAATAAGACACAATAAGTTATTAGTGCTTTAATTGAGGAAGTTGCAGCGCGTGTTGAAAGGAGGAACGACCCAATTAAGGTAAGTTAGTAAAGAATTAAGATACATACTTTTGATAAACTGATAATGTTTGAGAGGGAACCCTTGGTCTTCGAAAGGAATAATCATTTAAGTGATGCCTAGGTACAGTAACATCGTTTGCAATGCAACTGAAACATTAATTCTCATAATGAGGCCTTTGTTACCCGACTGTTAGGAAGGGTTAAATAACTTTTATTACATATCTACTTCGTCATAGAATAAATACACAGTGAAGGGCATTGACGCTCAAACTGTTTAGAAACTTCGAAAATGTTCGACACGATTCTTGGGAACAGTCTACGTCGGTCATTTTTTTAACCTCAACTAAAATTCGTCCCGTCCCCTCCTCAACACAAGCCCCCCCCCTCAGCACTCCTCGTGCCTATGGTCCCATTTAGTCGATCATGATCTCCAGGTGCGTGGAGCCAAACCTGTCCTTCAGACTGTCGGTGTACCGGATGTTGCGCGCCCACGCACGGCAGCGGATGTTTATTATTTGATGCACTGAAAAATGGAAAATGTTTGGTTTCATTTAGAGGGAGTTTTGGCTAATAAACTAAGGTATAAATGAAGGTGTTGTTTCGACTGGGAGACAGGCTAAAGCAGGGAATATCACAATTTCTTATCTCTAGCCGTCGTGTCTTATGGAGTCTGTCATGTGAACAGACGCAAGAGTAGGCGCACCTCTAAATAAGAACTGCTACCGGATGGGCGAGACGAATTGTTCAAGTGTATTCTTCAACTACCTTAAGCGGGGGAGCTGGAGTCTCCCCCGCTTAACCTTAAGCGGGGGAGCTGGAGTCTGTGTGTTTTTAGTCACTAAGAGTCTGAGAGTCCCCTTCGCCAGCCCCAGGTCAGAAGGCACATGAGTATTTCCATCCCAAAAAAAGGCGAAACGGAAGACTGAATCTATCTATCACAGTAATGCACAGGTTACAAAAAGTAAGACTTACGCCTTGGGTTCAAAAGTTGCACGGCGACGAGCGGGCTCAGGTAGCCAGGGGTATTGTCATATGGGAAGTAGATCTCGGCCAGGCCAGGGTACGGCCAGTACTTGAGCGGGCCCAAAGCTTCCACGTCCGCCGGCCGCTCGCCCATACATGAAACCCACACTTTGCGACGCTGGAAGTATAATTATAAAGTTGAAGTTGTAGTCAGCCTGGCTGCGAGAGAGAAAGGGCAGTAGCCCTGGATTATTGGATAATGACAGCCGGGGCTTAATGTGATTCAAAGGACACGGAGGCTCGGTATGTAATGGGTGGTCACCCATCCACAGATCAACATAGTCTAGTAGCTTTAGATTAAGCACGGCTTAACCTAAAGATCGACCCGGGCGGCTGTTTTTATTTAGCCACGAGCTCCTCCAATAAATTGCATTGTAAACAGCTGCAATGAAAAGTTACCCCGAATTCTCAGATAATGATGATGAAAAAATTTGCAATGCAAACATGAATACCAGCGGTAAGTGTTACTGATACTTACATCCTGAGCTGTGGCGTTGTAGATATAGTCCTTGATGTCAGGCGGCATGTCGGGGGGCAGGTCGCCGGGATCATCGTAGAAGTCGGGGTTGAAGTCATATAACTGTAAAGGTAAACACCAAACGTGATCTATATTGTGCATTAAGCAAAATGAAGATGATAAGTCATCATTAATCTCTTGCTGTTATCCAAATATATTTAGGGTCGGTGCAGCACTCCTATTCCTACTCTTCAGCACATCAGTCAACTAATTTCTAGCCAAATAATCCTCCACACAGTCCATCCATTGTTTTTTTCTTGAAGCATGACTGATAAGTAGAAGTGATTTGAACCTTCTCTTTCTGAAAGACAGTTGGAACGTCAAAGTCTCTTTCACTTACTCTATTCAATTTGACAATAAGGCAGGGAGTCTTGTTGGCATATCCGAAGTCGTTTTCTTCGGAGCAGGGGCCGAAGCTGCTGGTGTTGAAGGCGCAGACCTCGGCGCGGGGAGGCTTCACGTCGCCGCAGTCAATCTGGTTCACGCCCTGGTTGATCAGCATCGTCTTGTTATTGTAGGCTGGAAGAATAATTGTATTTCTATAAAATTCGATATCATAGACATAATAAAAGACATTTTATTTTACGTTAAAGAGCTCTGTGCTAGCCTGTAGTAGTCGCAGAGAATACACTTGTATAGGATAGCTGATCATTATGTTTCGCCCCATCCATGTCCCGATTAATCCGTTGGGTTCGGCTTTCATTGGTGTTTGTCTTTGACAGTCGTTTTTAGGTAGCCGAAAGTCTGACAACCAGCTCTTCTTTGAAGCCATATTTCCAAAAATAGCAGTTTATCATAAACACAAATCACACACACACACACACTTAATCTATAGTTCACAAAAGAGCAAACTTACGTCGAAGAAACTTATTGATATTGTCGACGTATTTCTTGACCTGTGTGTCGTTGTCAGCATTGTACCAGATGAGAGCTCCTTCCTCGAACAGTAGCGGCCTATGACCCATTCCTGGGTTTGCACCTGAAAAATATCACGGCACAGGATAACAATAATTTTGCAATGTTATGCCCGGAAATCTTCTTCCGATAAACACAAGATATCTGCTAAGGGAACCACTTCACGAAGTATATATCTAGGGGAACCTTAAGATTGCAAGTTCGGCAGATTTTAGAGTTACAAAACTAATCCTGTCGTGGTTATCGAAGTTTACCATGCTTATCAACAGTTTGTTTCCCGTTTACTTGTGTGAGGCAAAGCCAAACTTCAAACAGCATACCTAGGTAATGTA
Source organism: Xestia sexstrigata (assembly GCA_941918905.2). NCBI lineage: Eukaryota > Metazoa > Arthropoda > Insecta > Lepidoptera > Noctuidae > Xestia > Xestia sexstrigata. The sequence continues at coordinate 1,876,650 of OW799204.2, forward strand.
TTTTCTATTACTTTGATTATTTTCTTTCCAATTCAATCCGTCATTCTGTCTGTTCTTTAAAGCCCTATATATTTTATGAGCTTCACTGATATTTATAACTGAAAGTAATGTTTCAAATAAATCTATGAACATGATGAAATATATTTATGTATGTACATTGAATTTTTGTGAAGAAAGACCTTGACCTCATTTCTTACCAGGTCTAAAAATATCTGAATAACTTTTGATGGATGCTTCTGTGGTGTATAAAATAAACAGTCTTGTTTTAAATGTTTCCTTTACGCATTTTATAGACTTGAGAGAAAGCTACTAGTACTAGTAATAGAGTTCATTAGGAAGGTATATAAGCTTATGTGGAAATTGCTCTTTGTGGAATTTGTTGATGTTCAGCAGTACCTAAAACGTAAAACCAGTTCTTAGGCTCGCGTAATGAGACATGAGATGCAATTCGTAACCCACGTTCACCGGTAACCCACATTTTCGGTAAATGTACATAGCTATTTTAATATAATTATGTAGGATGTGTAGTGCCTAACTCACTACGTGAATGCCACTATATGTAGGGTGTGTAGTGCCTAACTCACTATACGCACCAAGGAGGCGGCTCGGCGTATGTATGTCGCTGGCGGCACTGCGGTTACACCTAACTCCGAGTTTTTATTCGTGCTCTCCAATCAACTATCGCCCCGGTTGCTCAGCACCTTCCATGTATTGAGAGGCTCGCTATTCGCGCCTTCAGGTGTAAAAGTACTCTTAACGAAGCTGAAAGGCACTTATTCTCCCCGTCGTCATTGAGATTATTTTTTTAAGATCATACCTGTGAAACTTCTAGTTACGGGAGGTATCGGGTTTTTTTTTTAAACAAGTTAATTTTGTACATTACTTTAAAAAACTCTACGACCCCTGTACTATTCAATGCATCCATCAGCAGAATGTTTTGAGTCCCGTTACATTCAGTCCTACCGTAAAACATGATTCATATCATATTTTATCATTCACCCCCAAAAAAAATTCGTTTCCCAGCAATAATTTTTGCGTAGGGTACAGCTTAGTTTGATGTACAGAATGCTTGAATGTTGACGGGTTCGTGAAGGGTCCGTTTACACCCTGTATATAAGTCCTTGTGAGGACTAGAACATTTCATATTTCTAGAAAAACATCCAACAGGATCGACATTTGCTTTTCTGTAGCATACAACCAAAGAGTAAAATAATTGTACGTGACATCTGCTTACCTATGATAGAGTCAGCCAGCGTGAAGTAGGGTATCTTCTCATCCATGGTAGCCATGAGCCCGCACATGCAGATGGAGAAGAAGATGATGATACAGATATACATCACCAGGTAGATTAGACCGATCACGCCTGGAACAAACAATATCATAATATTTAAAATCGAGCTTTATACAACCTGTTTTTTTTATATCCCATAACTCTAGGGTATGATTGAGACCATATCAAAGAATCAACTGGCATATGAATTTTGTTTCAATAAACCTTTTTATTTTTTTTATTTTACATACAAAATAATTCGGCAAAGTCACGATTATTAACGTAAAACACCCTTACGTGAAATATGACAACGTCGCATTTTCTTAGTTTTAAATATGAATAATTGGTTTGAATTAAAATGAATTACTCGTATTTATCAATGAAACTTAGATAAATATTTTATAATTATGATTGATGATATCTCCGAAACTATGCATTCTTGGCCCCCTATTCTAGGAGTTTTAGTATTATTTTTACCTACAGAATATAACCCTAGAGTTCATTATCTGCCTAGCCTTTCCCCAACTATGTTGGGGTCGGCTTCCAGTTTTACCAGATGCAGCTGAATACCAGTATTTTACATGGAGCGACTGCCTATCTGACCTCCACAACCCAGTTAGTACCGGGTAATACGATACCCCTGGTAAGACTGGTTGTCAGACTTTTTGGCCTCTGACTACCTAACGACTGTCAAAGATCTACAAATGACAGCCGGGACCAACGGCTTTATTTTATTTATTTATTTGGTACACCAACAGCAATACATACTAAGAATTAATGTGAAACAATGAAAATAACATAAAAGTGCTGGTATGTATGCCTATTATAGGTATACGCAGCATTCACCATAAGACAACAACATAATCGGCTTAACGTGCTTTCCGAGGCACGGAGGAAACTCGGTATGTAATGGGCGGTCACCCATCCACAGACCAACCTAGGCAAGCAGGGCTTAACCTAACGATCGACCCGAGCGGCTGTTATTATGTAGCCACGAGCCACTCCCCTAACCCTAGAGCTATGGGATATAAAAAAATAACAGGTTGTCACGCTCCCAAGGGTCGTAACCCTTGGGAGCAACAGCTCCCAAGAGTTACGACCCTTGGGAGCGTGATATTAAAATATAGAACAGACCTACAAGCTTGGCTTGTCTTATAACCTAATACTCTTCATGTTATGGTTTCTGGACAGTCTGCTTGTCTTATGGGCTTGCCGTATTGTTGGCCATTAGGCACGCCATTGAATTACAACAGTTCTCCCCGGAAGGATAGGTAGAGGTGAGGTAACTAGTAGGTACAACACATTTCGCCAGTTACGTTTAAGTCTCTTAGTTTAGTTTATTTTAATAGATTTGTAAATAATGTACATACTAAAATCAAATACCTAAAAAAATTCGTTGAAAAAAAAAATGGTTTATAGTGATCTAATTCACCCCTTATCTATTTTCCATTAGTAGGTCTCACACGTATAATATTAACTAACTTAAACTAAAAACTTAAAAAATGGCGTCAAAAAACTCCTCCTCAACACTGTCAACTGGTAATGTCCTCAAGAGACTGGCGGCTTTACCACGCTGTATGGCAACGCTAAACCTTTGGCCAAGGTAAAAGCCAGCCCTAGGGTCACGAAAAGTGTCCACTAAGCGTTTTAAAATTTCCTTGAAAAGGCTGTAAGCGCTGGGACCCCACGGTCCTAGAGTTTCAAAACCCCAAACGGCTCGAAAATATAGTTACCAATAAGGTTACTATATTTTCGCCGCTTGAGGTTCTCCGCTGTCGCAGCGGCAGCCTCTGCACAGCACGATGAACTAGGAAGATGGAAAGGCGCAAGTAGCATCCCACAATAAAGGCCTACCCATCTTCCATGGAAACAAAGACATGCCGTCCGGTCTCTTGCCATTATCGCGTGCCAAGCCATTGGGTTCTAATAAAGCTGGAACGCCGACGGTGACAAGAGATCGACGGATGATGTCATTTAAATTCGCGTGCCGTGTTCATCATTATTTGCCTAACATTTTCTCTACTAGGTACATTGGGGGCGGCTTCCTGGACCTTTCTTATACTGGATGCAGCTGAATACCAGTTTTTTACATGGAGCAACTGCCTATCTGGCTTCATGAACTAAGTACCTCTTAGAATAAGTAATATGAATTATAAATGATTGTGATGCGAGGCATATAACAAATCGCTAAAACTGTTTGACGGTTTTCACAACAATTTTCTACATAAATGTTCAAACAATACGAATGAACAAATCAACAGACTAGTTTGTCTATACGATTAGCAACGCGTATCTAAGTACTTCATCATTGTATATTATCACTTTGTCCGAGTTTCTTAGCCTATAATAGAGTGATAAGTGGTGATTGGTGAAACGTATAGTAAGACGTGTAAGAAGAAACTGATAATTTTATGTATTATTACGATTTGTCAAGCTTTTTTAAAAAAATATTGGGTTCGGTTTCCAGTTTCATTATTCAGCATACAGCAGTCCACTGCTGGACATAGGCCTCCTCAATCGCACGCCACTCAACTCGATTGTCAGCAACTCTCATCCAGTTGCAACCAGCTATCCTGCGAAGATCGTCGCTCCACCGAGCTTGAGCGCCCTCAAGCTCGGTGGAGCGGCGATCTTCGCAAGGAGAAGGGGTGGGACGCCTCCCACCTGACGTTTGTCGTTTCGCGGTCTCCATACTCAAGAACACGTCTACCTCAACGGTAATCGGATAGTTTTCAATGTAACCGGATAGAATTGAATATGACGAGTGTATTTCTTGATGCGACTGCCCGTACTCTTACCTCTACAACTCAGGTATTGGTTACGCGTTAGTAAGACTGGTCATCATACTTGCAGACTATTGACTAAACGTGAGGTGTAAAGAAAGTCTAACACAGTCGTTTGTACATCAAACGACTGCGATTAACGTGCTTTCAGAGGAACGGATGGGGGTCCTCTGTATGTTATGGATACTCGAATCTATCCACATACGGCGTTGGCAGCCTTGCATTGTTACGCACGAGCCCCACATTGCACTTCCCAGACAAATTAAACACGGTAATTTAAAACATTAAGTGCGTCAAAAGCTTTTAGAAACTAGACGGGCGTCGAAACGCAATGGACGGGCAGCTATAAAATTAATACATTTGTATCGAAAATATACTTTACTACGCTCTACGCTGACGCTCCACTCAGAAGAAATCTAGAGTGATTTTGAGTCAATAGGGTTAGCAAATAAACCAACTGGATGTTTTTCAACACCCAATAATAATGCTCAAAAGCGGCGAAATTTTGTTATTAGTCGAAGCCCATGCTACTGCTTATAAAATCTTCTGATTAATTTTGGTAATTTCGGTTCGAAGATGAACATCAACAACTTGAGTACTTCATTTGGCTGCAGCCAGAAAAGAAGAAAATAAAGGGGAAAGAAAACTCTCTCTCTTGTAATACTTTCGGTTGATTCTTCTACTCATATCAACCTTGCTGCCATAATCAATAACTCTGCCATGGATTGTAATAACAACAATATCTGAACGTATTTCGCGACCTTTGTACAACCCTCGTTCAATAATAGACCATGCACTACCATAGTTCGTTCGAAATCCCATAAAAAAAATCTTCAAACAAAAGCGTTTTACTTTACACCCACCTATAAAGAGCTATGTGAAGTATTCCCGCAAATTGTGCAGTACACTAACAAAGAGAAAACATGGCGGCCACAAGATGGCCGAAATAGCCCGCGCTCCGCAAGCCGCGAGCCGGTCACGGATTGTTTACATTGAAGTCTACGTCACGGCTACAGGGATGCCAGGATGACAGTAGCAGGACCGGTATAATAAGACAACATGGTTTAGGACAGGTGGGCAGTATCTAGGTATCTGGGTTATCAATATCAGCAATTCAGACTGCAATGAATAACTATACACTCAGCGTTTGGTGTAAGAATTCTCCAATACTGCATTTGAGATTCTCCAACTGGTGACAAGATAAGATAAGATAAGATAATATTTTATATGCTAAACATGTGTCATACATACAAGAAAATAAATGCATGCAAGGTGGTAACAAGAACACCATTATTGATACAGTAAGTTTGTCACATGATGTGACGTGCAAATGTCCAGAAATGTTATTATTTAAAACATTCTCATTAAATAACAATAAATGAAGTTATTAAAGAAAACTAATATTGCAAAAAAATTAAAATAATAAAACTCAAACAGAACATTAAAAACAAAAATAAGTTATTTAGACAGAAAAACAATAATCATGTCAACAATAAAAAATAAAATTGAATTATTCCATTGTAAATTAATAAAAACAAAAAAAAAACAAATCAAATAAGCTACTCATCATCATCTGCCTAGCCTTTCCCCAACTATATTGGGGTCGGCCTCCAGTCTAACCGGATGTAGCTAAATACCAGTTATTTACATGGAGCGACTGCCTATCTGACCTCCACAACCTAGTTAGTACCGAGTAATACGATATCCCTTGGTAAGACTGGTTGTCAGACTTTTTGGTCCTCTGACTACCTAACGACTGTCAAAGATCTACAAATGACAGCCGGGACCAACGGCTTAACGTACTTTCCGAGGCACGGAGGAAACTTGGTATGTAATGGGTGGTCACCCATCCACAGACCAACCTAGGCAAGCACGGTTTAACTTACTATCGACCCGAGCGGCTGTTATTATTTAGCCACGAGAGAATCAAATAAGCTACTATGTCAATACAAATCTTTCCTCTAGGAACTCGTTAATGTACGCTTTATTAACTAAATAAGTCTTAAGTTTACTTGCAGAAATTGCTCCGAGTTGCTCCCAAGTGCCAAACTAAATATGCTATCTAACTGATACTGTCAATCGTGGTGAATGAAATGAATGGCTTTTTCTCTTCACCGGCGCTTGTTTTTTGATGCCATGTTTATGACGTGCTTCTGGCGCAAATAGTTGTGAGATTTTTCACGTTTTTTGCAACATACTACCTAGCACTGACCTGCAAATTGCAAAAAACGTAAGAAAATTTGAATTTCGCGGGCTACCCTGACGCTTTCACCTTAAGTTGGAGACTTCACAGAGAAGACATCTTTTGACGTAACTCAACACTCAACTCAACTCGTAACTCTTGATAGAAAATTGGAATGATTTTGAAAAACCAGGCAAAGTGGCGCCACCTACCATTTACATAAGTGCACTAATAGCAGCAACAGCAATGCGACTTTATTCATAATGTTTACCTTCGCGATTGGAAATGCTCGTAAATTCTAATTGTGTGTACACGTGTGGTCGGAATAAATTGTTTCAAATGCCTCAATGATTTAGAAAACCCGAGTACTAATCTTAAAAACTTCAAGATATGGGGCCAGGCTTAGCAATTTCGGAAACACCCAAATATAACGCGACCTCTTAAACCTTGCTGTTTTTAGGTTCTTCATCCTGTAGGCCTACCGACCAAGTATGTTACTTAGTAATATTTTAATCCTACTTTAGTGTGGGAAAGAGGTGAAGATGTATGTCGCGCATTACAGCAGGTGGCTCCTGGCTGGAGGTGGTGGTAGGCTTTTGCTTCATAACAGCACTCCGAATTACAAAGGAAGCAATACATAAGAGACCCCGTCTAGCGTATCTGCTGTCACCACCTGTAACCGATATTCATATGTGTATGTCATTGGAAAGTTCTTTCCATTACTGTTATTTCTTTCTAAAACAATGTGTATCAATCAGTGGCGAAGCGACCACCAATCCGAAGAAGAAAATGTTCAGTACTTTTATTGCAAGCAGCATAATTAGATAACCAGAAAAAGTGCATTCAAAAGGTGATTCAAAAGGTGATAGGTGACGAGGAACGCCCTTTTTTTTTTGCTGTAACGAAGATTATTTTGCTTCTGATTATGTAGTAAAAACAACAGGCAACCATGACGGAAATATCGAAAATTTTCCGTCTGCAGTCTTTCTTGAATTTTGGCCACGAAAACTATGAAAATTACACCTACAAAATTACACATACCGGAAATTTATCGAAAATTTAAATCACGTCATTCAAGTCACGACTAAATTACTTCAATAATCAGGATACCAGCCGACAGCTGAATTACTTAGTAAGGAATAATTTATAGATGGCCAGCCCTGGGTACCTGGGGACTAACTCTGAAGCATCAAAAATAAGGCGGGCGGCGGCGGCGGCGGCACGGCGCGGCGGCGCGGCGGTAGGGCGGGCGGGATTCGCGGAAAGCTTAGAGGGTGGAAAATACCATGCGACTCGATATTACGTGGATTCTTTTTTCGTTTGTCGTTAAGTAAAAGATTTTATATACAGTATGTCTTTTAAGAATGAAAACAAATTAGTAAATATTATTGTTAACGGTAAATACGTATATCGTTATTACCACGAGAAAACACGTAAAAAGTAAGTTGCCCAAAATCAATTATAACTATTGTTACAGGACTACTTATCAGAAGACGCGAAGGTGCGTAAAAATTGAAAAATGTAATAAAGTAATGTAATTAGGGATCATTCACTTTGCATGGCTGTAATCCACCATGCCGGACTCAGTGCGGATTGGCAACTTTGCTTTAATTGGAATGTAATAAATCAGAAACTTATAATTAGGTACCTATTGGTTGTTTATTGTTACACTCAATCATTACGCTATTTATTGAGAGATTAAGAACCGAGTCGGGCAGCACTGTAAAGCTCATTAACTGAAAATAGTGCAGCAATGAAAGTCTGAATATAATAACACATGATCTATCTGCCTTTTATATTGTAATCGGCTTCCAGTCTAACCAAATGCAGCCAATAATATTATTTTATATGGAGTGACTGCCTGGGTTGGTTGCGTGGGTTGCGGGAATCCGCTAGATGCGAGTCGCACGGGACCGATCAATGATGGCGACACTTGGGGGAGGCCTACGTCCAGCAGTTAACGTCTTGCGGCTGAAATGATGATGATGATGATGATGACTACCTATCTGACCTCCATAATCCAGCTAGTACTGGGTAATACGATATCCCTTAGTACTAGTTGCCAGACTTTCGGGCTACTACATGTAATGACTGTCAAACATCCAGAAATGAATGCCAAGACCAACGGCCTGCTGGGGTTGCGGGACAGTTCTAAAGAGATACCGTGGCCCCAGAACACAAAGGGCGATTAAGGAACATGGATGGGTTTTAGTCAGTAAAAGTCTGACACTCCCTCCTGCTCCTGCAGGACAGAGCGGGAGGAGTCATTTGATGATTTCCCATGCGAAAACAAAAGGACCAACGGCCTAAAGTGCTTTTCGAGTCATGGAGGAAACTTGGTATGTAATGGATGGTCACCCATGCACGGACCGACCTTGGTAAACATAGCTTAACTTTGAAGAATGATCAGTGCAGCTGGTATCATTAAGCCACAAGCTGCTAAAATAATAACAAAAATATGTTAATGTCGAATTAAATTAACTGGGGAAACGTCGCACTATATTACCTACCCACAAAGAACATAAAAATGGTGGGAACACAAAACAGTACCCTCAATTTACTGTAACGAAGTTTTATGTTCACTCGAATCATCATAAAAATGTTATCACTAATGAAAATACGAGTAGTAACTGTTACTAACATAGAGTTTGTTCACATCCTGGTTGCAAATTTATGTTATTTTCATTTATACAAAAATCAACTTTATGGGAGTGTAAATTAAGTTGTTACTTATATGAATGACAAGTACTTTAAAATTTTCAAACATTTTATTAAAGTCTCAACGCTAACTGAACGTTAGGTGTAGGTTTTAAAGTATTTTTTCCTAAAGCACACGTTTATGTATACTTTTGGGAACTATGTTGCGAACGCTGTATACTATTACATTGCATTTCCCAGTAGAATCAACATGGTGGGAATGTAAGAATATCGAACGCTGGATAAACATAGATAATACATTTATTACGAGTTTACGCAGAGAGATGGTCTAAATATTTTTTTACAGAGAATAAACTATGGTTGGTTATGGTACTTTTGAAATACAAGAAACTACTTTACTGAAAATATATTGAGAAAAAAGAAAACGAGTACAAAATGCACCCTTTTGCCATCAACTGGGCACAAATCTAGATTCCGTGGCTGCTACTGAGAAATTTCTGATGGAAAAACTCAATAACATTTTGCCCAACCCGGGAATCGAACCGAAGACCTCATGTTCGGCACTAGACCAACGAGGCTGTCATTCCTTCTTAGTAGTTTTAAAATACCATAACTCCCACTTCATGCCTTAACTAAGAAGACGATAAAAAAAACAGCTTAGCAACCAACTATATCCAGTAACCAGCAGTTAACCCCTAACCTTGCGCACGATACAAGTATAAATACATATACATTACATGTATACTCCAGTAAGTATACAAGTAAATATATGCTGTTGCCGAGGCCGGCTGCTCGGGTTACTATTTGCGGAAAGTTTACGGTGTGACGCGCGGTTGCAGTGTTACTGACGATTGATGTCAGAACGTGCCTTACTTATGTGTATCAATAAGTAGGTACTTTCAGATTGCCAACTGATTACACTGAGCGAGCTCTTGCAAAAGATAGGCAGACAGATACATATGTAGGATGCAGGTAGGTACACAACATAATATATGGAGTCTACACACCAAGCCACTGAAGTTCGAGCTCGAGCGCACTGAAGCTGAGGAGCTCGTGACTAAATAATAACAGCCGCTCGGGTCGATCGTTAGGTTAAGCCGTGCTTGCCTAGGTTGGTCTGTGGATGGGTGACCAACCCATTACATACCGAGTTTCCTCAGTGCCTTGGAAAGCACGTTAAGCCGTTGGTCCCGGCTGTCATTTGTAGATCTGTGACGTCGATAGGTAGTCAGAGGCCAAAAAGCCTGACAACCAGTCTTACCAAGGGGTATCGTATTACCACTGGGTATAATACGATACCCCTTGGTAAGACTGGTTGTCAGGCTTTTTGGCCTCTGACTGGGTTGTGGAGGTCAGACAGGCAGTCGCTCTATGTAAAATATTGGTATTCAGCTGCATCCGGTAAGCCGACCCCAACATAGTTGGGAAAAGGCTAGGCAGATGACACACCAAGCCACTGAAATGTAGGCGGTAGGATATGTGCAACATTTTTTACATGCCGCCGACAATCCATTAGAAAATGTAAGTTAACTATGTAGAGATAAAACAATTAATTCTTCTTCATTATCATCAGTCAACTGCTGGACATAGGCCTCTCCAAGCCATTCGACTAACTACTGTTAGTCTCCCAACGAGGGCCATCGCTCCACCTAGCCTGAGGGTGTCGTAAGTGAAGTAATATTACAGCGCTGTAATTTTCATAGACGAGTGTGATACGACATAGCATAAACGAACGAACTCTCTTCCTTTAGCTGACATCAGATCATGGTCGTTCACACGAATTTCGTGGTATCTTCAAATTATGTTTAATTAATTAACTTTCTCTGTCAACATAGCTTTGAGCTAAGTACAAACGTTGCGTGATTCTCTTCAGTAAGTAATCTAGCAACTCGGCCAGCGTTACTATACAGGGTTAGTTTTCAATGACCAGCCAATATTTACACAGCATACTCTACACAGGCTCATTCAAGGGAAGGCTCAAGGCATTTCTACTGGAACGATGCCTTTATTCAAAGGATGAATTGTAATTGATTTTTGACAACGAATGAATAATAATGTGAATTTTAATTGATTATTTGTTTATTTTATTTTGTTAATTTTTTTATGTTTATTAATTATTTCTTATGTATCACATTCAGACACAATGTAATTTATTGTTGAACAAATGAAATGAAATATTTTTTTGTTCTGGGCGATACATGGGAACCTTCTAGTAACGGAGATATTGGAGGAATACAAGTTTTTAATATTATCGTACCGTAAACTGTGATTTTTCACCCCAAAAAATGTCGTTATTTTTTGCGTAGAGTGACTTAGTTTGAATGCTTCGCGAAGGATCCGTAAAGTTTACACCTTGTATAGTAAGCTATAACGTCATGATATTCAAAAACTGAACACCAACTTAATAATTTATTGAAAACTGAAAATAGAGGTTTGCAGGAGCAGATTGGGTAGATCCCGATATAACCTTATACATTCATTTCTACCTTCATTGAAGATATAAAAAGCAACATTACCCCAATTCCGGTGTTAACGTGCTCGAAATTCATCGCTTATTATGATGGGGATAAAATCGGAAATAACTCTGAAATGATTCATGAAATTACTCGCAGTCAGTTACCAACAGTACGGATTGACTATACAGCGTGTACCAGGTGTGTTATACCAAGGTGTGTTATATTTCAGGGTGTGATTCAGACCAGCGAACTGAAGAACTCTCTCGAAGGGAATACCATCGAAATCCCGAAAAAGAAACAGCTGTACCATACATTTGGGACGAGTACCTAGATATTGAAGTTTAGTACCGGATAGCTGATTTTTACTGAAATATAAACCCACCTTTCTGGTACACGCTGTATAAATTCGGAGGTACATACGGGCAACTGAAGTTTTTGAATAAATCACACGTACACGTACGGTCGAACAAGCTATTTGGTATACAGTTTAACCAACAAATTACATTGTAAAATGTAAACCAAATAGCTTGTTCGACCGTACATCACACTACAGTCTGTCAAATTGCTCCAGATTTTCAACTTTATCCCTAAAGTTTTAGGTTCAAGGTTGATTGGGAAAATTTGTCAGTTTCGGGTAGCTTGTTGTGCTGGTCTGTACATAATTAGCCTATAATTTTTCCACTGATGGGCGTCCTATCTGTGAGGGAGGGACGGTGGGTGTTGTTGGTCAGTGGTGATGGGCATGCTGGTTTCCTTACCCCGCTTTATTCACCATTTTTGAAGCAGTGATGATGTTACTTTTATAAAACTATTTGATCATTTATCCATATAAATTCCCTAACGAGAACGTGCAACAAATAAACATGTCACTACTAGATTTATAACGCGCAGTTTGGTTTGAACCTCACAGCCTTGACCACTGTTTACTTTGGTTTTAAAATATAAAACCATACCGAAAAGTGTAGGTACACACACACACGTCACACATACGTATATAAAAACTAAGTGCAGTAGCTAAGGTGCGGTAGACGATGCTATAAGCGGGAGATATAGCGGTTGACTCATTCGTTTCTGTCTGATGACTGACGGGATCACGGCTTGTAGTTATACGGATGTTGGTCATACAACAAGATTCTTGCTTATTTATGTATAAGTTTGAAATGACTGTGGATGGCTAAATGAGCAAGAGACGACCAAAAAGGGATTGTTATGGCTGGAAAGGGAGTGTGACTATTGTTAAGACGATTACAAGATAAGAATAAACGAAGAAGACATCTTCACCGACCCCAGGCTTAGGGCGATTCATGACCCATTAGGTAAATACATAAGATATCGATCTTGAGATCATGAATCAGGCAGATATGCTGACGTAGATATTCTCAATCTCCATTGACGTAACTGTCTAACGCGAATTCAGTTTGAGGCTGAGTACACACACGTTTATTGAATCTAACGTAAAGGTTTATCGACATCATCCATCGTGGTCAAACGAACGAGATTAGTGTACTTCCTACGCAAGATGAGGTGTAATAATGATGTGATGATGAAAAACGAACTGCTTTCCCCACTGGCATGGTTATGTGATAGGTAGATTGACTGTTGAGGACGAAGAACGTACATCATATTTGCTTAAAGGGGAAACTATGAAATATCATCGACACAATCGTTTTGGCAATTTCAACAGCAATATTATTAGGAAGAAATGCGGTTGCACGTCGCACATAGTAGTTCTACGGAAAGGAGTGACGACTTCTTATAAATAAATAAATCATTTATTTCAGGTCCAAGACCCATATAAAACAATAATAGAAACCAAATATAAACACATAAATTATTGAAATATCAGAATTAAGTACATAAAAATAATAATTATTATTATTTCTTTATTATTATAATTATTAATAATAGTAATTTTGTCTCTGGTCGTGTCCGGTTTTGACAGAAACATCACTCAAAGGGCGGTAAGATTTATAATTTCTTATTTTGTGCAATATCTCGCTTTTTTTTCTAAACTATTCATCGTTCGTTCATTAAATCTATAATAATATTATATAGTGGAAAGATTTGTATTTTTTATATTTTTGTATGTAACGAATAAACTTAAAAACTACTGGACCGATTTGAAAATTCTTTCAGCAATTGAAATAGCTTATTAGCAAATAGATGGATAGCTACATTATCAGCGAGTAACATAGCCTATACCGGGTGTAAGCAACCTCATCACGAAGCCGGCAACCAAGCATTCTGTACATCAAACTAAGTAACTTTACGCAAAAATTAATGCTGGGAAACCACTTTTTTTTTTGGGGTGACAAATCATGTTTTGTGGTAGAACTCAATGTAACGCACTCAAAACATTGCGCTGATGGATGGATCGAATAGGATGGGGGTTGTGGAAGTGTTGAAAATAAAAATCTTAGATTAAAAACTTGTATTTAAAAAAAAACTTGTCAAAAAGTTGGAACTTTGACCCCCAATATCTCCGTAACTAGAAGGTTCCCAGGTATGTTGTAGAACAAAAAAATGATCGCAATGGCGAGGAGAATAAGTGCCTTTCGGCTTCGTTAAGAGGTGTTTTACACCCTTTATTTTATCCCCGTACTCCCACGATAACGGGAACTACGCGGGTGAAACCGCGTGACGTCCGCTAGTTCGTTATGATTTGTGATGGTTGAGGTTAGTTTCGGTGTTGATATTTTGTTCCTAAATTAAATAAACGGTTCTACTCATAATTTTATATATCTCGTTGCCTTTTTTTAAACATATTTGCTTCTGTTTGCTGAAAGTATATCTCAGCTTCCCCTTGCAGGTACACACTAGTAGACCGTATAGGTTAAGGTTAATAAGTGGTAATTAATTGTCCACACCATTATTGTTAGTTACTCAATTTGAACAATTGATAGATAAGGATATTCCATTGTTTTTATTTTGAATTAGTGACGGAGTTATTAGGGCTGTGAGATCTCTAGAAGGACTACTCTGATCGTATTGGCTATAGTCTTCAGAAAGGTCAAGTGCGTAGTACTCGCAACCAGCGTGTGTGTATGACCATATGTATGAACGTGGACGAAGCAAAAGGAGCATGTAGGTATGGATAGCAAATGCGGAGTTTACTAATATTAGTATGTTGACAGCCTCGTTGGTGGAAAGGTCGGAAGCGCAACTACTGACCATGAGGTCCTGCATGACTTCGATTCCTGGGTCGGGCAAAGTGTTATTGGGGTTTTCCATCAGGAATTTCTCACTAGTATTATAGCCACAGCGAGTCTGGATTTGTGCCCGGTTGACGGTAATAGGCTTGCCATTACATGGGACTTAAAATATAACTGGTGAAATGTGGGTGTAGGAGATGTAACTTATAGTAGTTACATCTCTGCCCAACCCTTCGAGGATTACAGGCGTGATGTTATGTATGCTTGTTGAGGGATCATTCACAACTTTTCGTGATCCATTTACATTACAAGAAACACAACAAATCCAGATATTCAAGCACATCACGGCATCGCGCGGTGTGTGATCTTCTGCACAATTTCAGGAATAGGTATGACGGCGAAAGATTTGATGCAGTATTTCATTAGAAACTCCATGGGTATTCTCTGTGGTGTTTAGCTCTCTATTTTTCAATTATCTGTTACTAAAACTTTACACGAATAATCTTCTGGAGTAGCGAGTTCGATTCCCGTTGAGTGAAAGTTTTAATCTGTGTTTCTCAGACTTTGACAAGTCCAAGAAATCGTAATAGATTAGCTTCATTTTACCATTTTGTGTTAAATGAATTATTTGAAAAACATCCACCAAATCTTTACAATTATTTGCAAGTCGTTGTTAATTTCAGTAAGTATTCTAGCTTATAAAGTTTTAATTTACTTCGATCTCCAACATAAATAAAGAGCTCAACGTAACACACAAATTCCGTACCGCACGTCCTATAAGCTTTTAAGAAAATAACGTCATAAAGGATAAGTCAAACTACTACGGAAAAAATGCGGACCGGCTATGGACACCCGGACACTGACAGATACTTCAGTAGGTATCGTATGTAGATGTCCATGCCGGTTTGATCGGCTCCGTCTCGTAAAAGACTAAATGAAAAAAATGGTCGTTCTACTTCCAATTTCAAATTGTGACTCACCCCATCGATGAGGAGTTCTGCCTAGAAACGTTCTTTCCTCAGGGTTCCAGATGCCATACTGGATCCTCTGGAGGAAGGGCCTCTCGACTGGTCTCCGGTTGTAGTTGACGACGCCATTGAGCTTGTTCTTGTCGGCGCCCATCGTGGCTGGTCGGCGAGTGAAGACTGGCGGCGGCGAACGGGTGCGAGCTGAAGTGGTGAGGGCGGGGTTTGTGCCTAACTGTGAGGTGACTCTGTGAGGACGTGTGTTTCGCTTTTTTCTTACATGACTTTTCTAATGTTGTTGTTAGCATACTTCTTTTTAACGTGACAATATCAATCTTAATTGTGTCGGCCTTGAATTCGGCTTCGAAGCGGTTAACACTTCCACAACACACAATATTAAATGTCATACAGTTTGTAGAACAGCTTCACCTGAGCAATACTAGGTACTACTAGTTACTGACTTTCAGGAGTTGCACTGATTAGATAACTGTTTCTCAAAAAAAGCTCTGGAATAGACGAGAGCTCATGGATCGGATGGCGACTTATATAGATATATGAAAATTATAACTAAAGTAACCACACCTCTGGTCTAAAAAACCGCACTAAAGTTAATCTCTCATCCTATCAATCTGCCTAGCCTTTTTTTCAAACTATGTTGGGGTCAGCTGAATATAAGTATTTTACGTGGAGCGATTGCCTATCTGACCTCCACAACCCAGTAACTGGGTAATACGATACTTCTTGGGAAAGAAACGACTGTCAAAGATTTACAAATGACAGCCGGGACTAATAGATTTACAACGATTTTAGTCCCTTCTCCAATCCGCCTACTCTATGCCCCCGATCTGCCGCCCAAATCTGCCTGAAACTGGCGAGCCGCCCGCCTAGCGCCGCCGCCCCAGCGCCCCCTACGGCCAAGCCCTGAACTACAAAGTAATGTGCTAAGTGCTAGTCAGGTGACAACTTGTTTGACTTGCCAAGGTGACAGGTGTGGGCGAGATTAATGGCAAAATAAAGATAATTGGAAAGTGAGAGTTAACATACGATAAAGGACATCCGTCAAATATTTTGCTGTTTTGTTTTTTTTTAATTGCTCCGCATCACTCCGAATTTCAACATTTAGAATGCACAGCTTTAAGCCTGCATTCCTATGAGGGTAGGTAGAAAGGATTCTTATAAATTGATAGTGATTTCCATGTTCGGGGGTGAGCTTTAGTGTTGAGTTAATTAGTATGGGAGCGTTACCGAATAAGTGAACGACGTAGAACGACCGTTGATGAAAAGTATACAAATACTGGCTTTTTACCGTAAAGGGTAGACCTTTGGAACCAAGGTGTCTTTGGTCATTTGCCTGATAATTTTATATTTATTGAAATCACCAGGCAAACATAGTAATAAAGGCTCCTTCAAGCATATATTTTGTCTTCAGAGAAAGCAGAGGAATGGCTCCTCACACCCGTCGTCATCGACTGCCACCCTTCAGATATTTTACACTACTTCAAATAATGTAGTAAATGTAATAAAACCAAAACAAAAACTCAATTTGATCTAGATTTATTCGAAATAAATTCTCATTTACACAAACAACATGGAATATTTTTATCAAATAGGATTTGTACTCGTACCAGGCTAACAAACATACTCCAACTACGATAGTCTTTATAACATTCTCATATTGCTTCAAAAAATATAGCTTTTAAGTGAAAACTACTCCTGAAAATGTACCTATTAATTATATAACAATCTTTTGATGCGTGACTAAAATCGTAACTAACGAACGGCGCCATCTTATTTTTGCAAAATATATTTCTGAAAAGAAAAAACACAAATGTTTCCCAACAGCGACCTCTGTCGACCTGTTATGAACTCACGAAGTCAACAAAGCAATTCATTAAATTCTATCTGTATTCTATGTATAGCTATCGTCACGCTTGCTAACAGCGTCTTACGAAAGGTTATAAATATTACTGACATAGACAATTCTTAATTTCTTTCAGTAGAAGCCTGAAATCTTTCAACATGCTAACTTTCTTGTATTAGCATACTCACTAGTATCTTGTAATATATGTGCACATTTTAGTTAGGTACATCAATAAAAAATACTTTAATTTCATTCAATAAATTATCTAAAGTTTATAGAAAAAGAGGTGGGTTTCAAATATTTGGTAAATAAGCATTCATTGAGATTTATTCATATAAAAGCTCACATGGCATACATAATAGATAATGTTCTTAGTAATTACAATAACAGTTTTGTTCTTATATGACATATTTCAATTGTCATCACACATAGAGATTCGAAATACTCAAGTAGGTACTTTACATATTGAATACAAAATATCTTAGACAATAACAGTAAATAAAACGACCAAAGAAAATCTTGCAATACAGACAGTATTTTTCCTAGAAAAGTCACCAAATTATTCATTCAAAATCACAAGTTACATCACTTGACAAAAAGGCTAGCCTTCTTTCATAAATAACCCAAGTAATAGATACTTGGTTGGGAAAATACAACAATTACGCTGGTACGTAATTATGTACAAATAAACACAAGATAAATTGCCCATAGGAGTATTTAAGAGCAGAAAGAACGAAGTTGAAGGCTGATTCTAGTAGAGATATGTCAAATTTAGGTACGGTCAACATAAGAGTTTACCATCTAGCTAGACCAACCCGCACGGTGGATTCTGGCCCACTCCTTACAAAGAGGAGGTCAATAAAGGAGGAAATTATTGACTTATAATTGGCTTCTACCCCTTACAACATTTAAACATAAGAAGCCTCGCCTTTTACAATTGAATGCAGTGATTCAAATCGAACAAAGCCTAGACTGTAAGTTTTCTGAATATTAAATAAATCTAGTTACGTAAGCTGCCTTCACACCCATCTCTTTTGTTGACCGTACACTAAAACTCTGTTATTCGTGGCAAGCTAAGTAAACAGCTGACAAGTTATTATCACTCACTATCACTATATAGTGTGTAACAGAACATCGCTCAAACTATTTTTCTAAGGTTGAGTACGCATCATGAAGTTTTTCGAGTTTTATTTTGTAAAACGGAAAAGTCACAAACGGTTGGTCGGTCGTATCTTTGAAAACACTGAGCTTTTAATTTATGGTAAATAACGCTAAATGTTAGTCCGAAAACCTTAGGTCTACAGTTAGGATAACCATACTTCCGGAATTCTAAGGTCTTGCCCAGCTTTTTAGCCTCCTATCAGGACTTCATCCAGCCATGCCACATGCTCGGTATTTTCGAGTTAAGTGGATTTATAAAAAAAAAAAAAGGACTTTTCGAATTTCGAAATGCTAACCCTATCTACAGTCTACCTACACGAAGCAAAGAAGTGGAACTACACAATGCGTACTTAATCCAATCGGCAGTACTACAGGTTCCATTACCGTAACGGAACGTCCCTATTGCTATGTACATGATACATTGCTGCTTATGTTAAACCACGGTGTGGTTGCCGCCGCTAGTGCCTTCAACGTAAAGGTGGAAGCGAGTGTATCCCGACGGCTCCTTTAGACTCTTGTTTTGTATAATGTTCTTGGCCCACGCCCTGCATCGTATCACGATGTTGAGGCTATGTGCTGGAAGTGAAAGTAAAACGTTAATCTCAGAAAAATTCAAGTCTTTAATAAAAATAAGGCTGAGAAATAGCACCTTTAAATGTTACAACATTACATAAGACACTCCCCCACCAAGTTCCCCCTTCTTAAGTCCTCTGAAGTGCAGTTGTAGAGACACTTTTAACATTCCTGCGAGTGGGCCATGGTCTGGTTGGGAGCACTGTTAATAATGGTCTCCCAAATATCGCTTCAATTGTCTAAGGAAAGTCTTTTACAGCATATACTCTTCGCGCGATCCTTAAAGAAAATCGTTTCTCAAAGTACGTGTCGTGACCTTTTTTCTGACGCAGAAAATTTTGAATTAGGTATTATAATGAAGGAACCATGAACCGTGCTCTGGAAGGCAGCCCAGGACGTTTTAAGGATGTGTCCAGCAGTGATTGCCTTGAGGCTAATAAACTATGAAAAGATTGATAAACAGTTACCTGGTGACGACAACCTCACGGCGACCAGAGGGCTCTTGTAACCCATCGTGTTGTTGTAGGGGTAGAATTTTCCCGGCATGCCCTGGCCCCAAGGGTACTCCAGTTTTGTGTCATTGGCCTTCTCCTCTTCACATGACACCCATACTTGCTTTTGCTGGTGGCAGAAAATTGAAAGTTCCAATAGGGTATTTTACTCTCTAAGAAAAAAAATCTAAAAATATATTATTGAGATAGCTTAGGCAAAAAGCAGTCGAAAAACGTTAATTTTTGTTCATAAAATAGCAAACTAAATTTTAAAATTCAAAGGTTTCAGCTTTTTTAATCTGTTTCATAACACCAATAAAGTAGTCGCCATGTTATTACGTCATACGGCTATGTAAACTTAGAAGTGTCAACTGTCAACTTCAAATATCTCTGCATTTGTTTACACAGAATACTGACGTCATGACCACAGAGCAATATGGCGTCCACTGCGTCGAGCGTTTTCGTCCAATTACGCGCGAAATTTGAAAATGCAAAATTTAAATGCATTTTTAAGGCACTTAACGATTGAATACAATTTTTGTGAATTTTTTTGTGGTGATGGTGGTGGAGACACTTTTCAAAAATGGGTGTAATATCCTATTTGTATAGAACTGTGTTCACTATGTACTGAAACCGCTTAGGTCTGACAAACAGTCTTGCCAACGGCTAGCTAAGGTATCCTATTATCAGTAACTAGGTAATGGTAGTCAGATGGGCAGTTGCTCCATGTAAAATACTGGTATGCAGCTGCATCCGGTTAGACTGGTAGCCGACCCCAACATAGTTGGGAAAAGGCTAGGCAGATGATATTATGAAACTGTTTCGTAAAACACTGGGTTCAAAAATAAACAAGACTGGTTTATGAAAGATTGAGCCATAATACCAAACAGTCTTGCGAGTCAAAGTTGACTTTTGATATGGTGCCTTTGGAACTATTCAAAAGCGGTGTAAAAGAAGACAGCTACAAAATAAGTTGAAAATTATGATTATGCTCACTTGATTTGTATCCAGTCCCTGTATGTGCTCAGCCAGGTCCTCTGGCATGTCTGGAGGCAGCGCTGTGGGATCGTAGTAATCTGGTTGCCAGCCAATTATCTGGAAAGACAGACGATGATACAGCATGAGTTTTCGCCTAATGAAACGTTCTTCATAACCATCGGTGTAACGCACGTGAGACCACGGACGCAGATTTTTTAACCCTACGTGACCGTGTTAAGATTGCTAGATTATTCAAACCACAGACCGACGTCTGGGAGGAATTTTTGTCTGAATGGCAATGTAGGTGGGATAATTCCATCAAGGGCCGACACCTTCACCAGTTCTTTCCATCCGGTCGTGAACGGCTGGCCAGGACATGGTTGGAGGTTGATCACTGTGTTGCCCAATTTCTCACCGGTCATGGTAACTTTAAGAGTAAATTATTTTCCTTCAAGCTTGTTGACTCGCCTTTTTTGTCAATGTTCCACATCTGACTGCGAATATGAACAATCAGCACATCGCATTTTATAGGAGTGCAGTCTTAGGCAGAATGAACGCAATATTATGTTGGATAGTGTACAGGTTACATTCGGAGTTATTTACTATACAGACCTTGTGGAAACTATAGAACAAATTTCCGTGCGTTCAACCGTTTTTGCCATAACTATTATTGGAATCAAGCTCACAACTTAGGACCGATTAATGTTAATATTTATCCCTGGTGCTAGACAACTGGGCCTATCCCAGCTGTAAACGTCCCTTTGTGCCTATTGGCCTTGTTTCGTTCTGTCTCCTGCTGAAATGGAGGGAAGTGGAAATTACGGTTTTTTCCTACTCCTCCACTATACTTTTCTGATTAATTTCGTTGTGGGATCCAAGACACTTAAATTCATTCTCTGGGACTTCGTCGAGCTTCATTGTCTCGGCGCTTTTCTGGTGGTCGCCACTGTTGATTCTGGCTTTCAGGAGTTACTGTGGTTTGGGAACAGTGTGGCGGGCTTGTTCCAATTCCAAAAAAACCATCAGTGTGCAGCGGTGACCCATATGCAGTGGAAACAGCCGTGGCTTAAGAGTTGTTTTAGTAGCGAATACTGAGCTGTCTCTTTATTTTGTGTATTATTTCATCATCATAGCTCTCAATATAGTGAAGGAAGGAATACATCTTGAGACATCTCATGTCTTAGGGTGCTTATAAACGAGCGGCACGTTGCGGCAGATAAACTGCAGCCGTCGCCACCTGTCGACGGCTGCCGTAGACGCGCCGGGCGGCAGCTGCCGAACCGTCGACGACTGCCGTCGACGGGTGGCGACGCTTGCAGTTGTGGCATGCCGCGTAAGGCCCAGCGCACACCGCTGGAGGCGCAGCGGAGCGCATTTGAAGACAACAATTTAATATAAACCGTAACTACCTTGATTTACGGTCAATATAAGAATAATTTCGCACGCGGTACTCAGATCGCTCTCAAGCTACTACAAGAGTGCGCGCGACCGTATATCAAGGTAGTTAAGATTTATATTAAATTGTTGTCTTCAAATGCGCTTCGCTGCGCCTCCAGCGGTGTGCGCTGGGCGTGTGTCGACGGCTGCCGTCAACGCGCCGGCGGCAGCGCCACAACTGCAAGCGTCGACGGCAACCGTCGACATGTGGCGACGGCTGCAGTTGGCAACGTGCCGCTCGTCTGTAAAAACCCTTGGAATCGAAAATTCTAATACATGCGTTTTCCATCAAGCCGTACTGGATCCGCGAGTGTCTTATTATCGTCTCCTCCCTCTCATAAAAGCATGTTTCCCAGCTGTGGGCACGTGATAGGCCGATTTCAATATCTCCATAGTCATAATGAAGTTGTACTTACTTTGTTGACTTTAATGAAAATGCAGGGGTTGTCAGGGAAGCCGTACTTGTCAGCAGCCGTGCATTCCTTCTTCGATGTGTACCAGCTCTCGCTGCTGTAAGCTGGAGCAAAGACATAATAATTTTCATCGTCATTCCCCTGTTCCTATCCCAAAATATTTAGCGCGGCAAATCTTCTTCTACCATACTTTGTTATTACTCGTTATCTTAGTAGTCACTCCCTTTCTCTACACCGTTTATCCATAGTTTATTTAAAGAACAGAATAAATAAAAACAAATAAATATCACTGGACATTACACACAGCGCCATGTAGTGCCACACTAAGCAGCGAGGCTTGTGTCGTGGACACCAGATAGTTGATATACTAAATAGATAATTTTTGTTTGTAAATACATAGTTATAATACATATACATCCATGACTCGGAAACAAATGTCCATGCTCATCACACAAACATTTGCTCCTACGATTTATTCTTCGTTCGTCCCACTGAGGTTCGTCCCAAACAATATGTTTCCTTCATCCCAAAACATAATTTTTATTATTTTATTCCCGCTTCATCTCATTTTACATTCCTTCTACGGCCCATATTTATTTTGTATGAGCCAATTTTACAATCAGCAAAGAAAGCTAACGTATTAGAGTCCGAGGTGGCACGGGAAAAGAGCACATTACACCGGGATTCGAACCCGGGACCCTAAGAACGAAAGGCAGCCTCACTACCGCTGCGCCATTCGGGTCGTAATATATTTACGTTGTTTTTTTGGAATTTAGGGGGCCTATAAATAACAACCGATCGATCGATCTTCAAGTAAACATCTTGAAGATGTCATGCTTGCCGAGGATTGTGGAAAGGGGTCTCGGCTGCTATTAGTATACTCCGAGAGTCTTACCCCAAGGGGTGTCGTATTACTCAGAAACTAGGCTAAAGTCAATAGTACATTGTAATACAAGGGGCTAAAATGACCCATTATATACGAGGTAGTTTTAGGAACCGAGTTATAATGGGATTTTAGCGCCGTGTGATACACTGTACTTTTCACTTTGAATGTGAGAAAAATAGTCAATTTAGTACAAAAACATTAATTATTAAATATTACATATATAATAAAATAAAAATCACGTTATTTTTTTTTACTATAAGCTAAATGTGCGCATGACGCACCAGCAGGTCGCGGCAGCCGGGACAGAGCACGTCAAGGTACTCGTGGCTCAACAAGTCACGAGTACGTGATTTACTTTACGCCCTAGGGCCTAAAAGGGCCACTTTAGGCCCGCATAGTAGGGCTATATTAGCGTACTTTAAGAGCATGAGAAGTGAAAAGATAATTACTGGTATTCAGCTGCATCCGATTGGACTGGAAGCCGACCCCAACAGAGTTGGAAAAGGTTGAGCCATTAATTAGTTACTTTTCTAAAATTACTTATCAAAAGGCATTTCGTCTTTTGATTGTCGAATTCACGCACCCAAATATAGGTAATTATTTTATACTTTTAATTGAATTCTCAAATCGTATCTGGTTTGAGAATCGTAATGTACAATTTGCACAACATTACTTTACTTTTAATGACACTTAAGTATGTTAGTACAATATCCATACTATTCAGGTTCCATGTCAGTACAATTCCATTGAAGTATTGATTGGCGACAATGGCGCGCTGAAGCCCGTACGTCAGCAAATTGCTTCGTAGTCTGCCACGCCTTCAGACGCGGTGTGTCTGTACCAGGGATGTTACGGAGCTTAAACTCCGAGTCCGATATGTCGGAACTTCCGATTGATCTTACACCTTCGGTTCCGACATCGGATCCGATACTTATAAATCGGAGGTCTTAATATAATTCGCTACTTCTAGTCGTAGAGTCAATTAATTTGATTTAATTTGCCAACTGTTTTAAAAATGTGATTTATCTATTTGTGATACCTATTATTTAGGTTTATTAATTTTTAATTTAAATTAAAGAGGCTGACTAATTAATGTTTGTAATATTTTATTTTATTGCCTGCAACACAAACAACACATACAATATCAAACACATATTTCTTTTGCCACCATCTCCGACATCGATTCTGGTTCAGACTCCGAAAAACCAAATTTAAAAACTCCGACTCCGATTTCGGTTCCGATAAAAAACACCTCCGTAACATCCCTAGTCTGTACTTGTGTAAAGGATATCACACCTATTATCATGGTGAGGTAAGCAGAGACGAAGGCCGAAGGATAAAAAGTATTTGGACTCCATGGAGATCACTCATATCCTTACATACTACTTCTACTTAATCCTCGTTCATACATCTACGCAATACATACATGATCCATCCATACATCTACGTAATACAAGCACGCCGGTAGCGAGTACGACGCACCTGACCTTTTCAAAGACCATTACCAATAAGGTCAGTGTATGTAAATGTGTCTTCTAGGGCGTCCCCTTTTGGCGCCTTTGGCGGTGTCACTTAAATTTGAGTACCATGCTATGGATGGTGAATAAGCCGACGTTACGTGGTCGCTGCGGCCTCTGATGCAGTAGGTTCCAGAGGCATTGCGTCTTCGAAACAAAAACTCAATGTCTCTCTATATAAGAATATCTACGAATACTCACGAGCAAAGAACTCTTCAAGCTGGTGAATAAAAGGCTGGTAGGCAGAGCTGTTCTCTACGTTGTAACGAAGAACAGCTGTCTCGTACAGGGGCCGGGAGGCCACGCCAGGATTCGCTCCTGAAAGTAAAACAGAAAATTCAAGAAAGTTTTATTTTAATTCACTCTTTTTGTCTTTCGTATCGATGGTACGGTCGACCAAGCTATTTGGTTTACATTTTAACATGCAAATTACATTGTAAAAGGTAAACCAAATAGCTTGTTCGACCGTACATGAACGTGATATGACATTACTTTGGCCC
Source organism: Xestia sexstrigata (assembly GCA_941918905.2). Taxonomy (NCBI): domain Eukaryota; kingdom Metazoa; phylum Arthropoda; class Insecta; order Lepidoptera; family Noctuidae; genus Xestia; species Xestia sexstrigata. Next base: position 1,901,933 of record OW799204.2, read on the forward strand.
AGTGGGTAAGTAAGTGTGTAAACGCTGCGTTAATCACGGCGTTTTATGCCCTGTAACTAAAGTATAGATCTGAACACTTTGATCACTCCAGCAAGTGTGCCATAGTCTGGATCACCGCATTCACAATGAGTGTCGGAAGGAACTGACTTTTGCATAGTCGGGATTTTATGACTCTGCAAAAGTGCCTGTCACGGGCCTATTTGAAATAAAGGCTAAAACAGTTTAAGTTTAATCTCCCGTTTTAACAAATTGTTGCAGCACTGTTTAACGTCTGTGAAAATACGTCTTCTTCTTTTGCCAACCCGTATGGGGTCCACCACACATCACTGGTGGCATGCCGCCCATTGCACTCGTGCGAAACAAGGACGGCTCGGCAGTAAAACATATTCTTTGAATTGCAATATGTATTTAATTAAATGCATACAGTGTTGCTGTCAAACAATGTTGGTGTAAAACACAGGGCAGGATGCGGCACAATTCAGACAATGTAATTAAATACTTCACTATTTGTATCCCTTTTTACCGACATTAAAACAGCAGTGCTCGTACCTATGCTTATTAAGGTCAAACTACGCGGAATTAACTGTTACGTGGTTGACTGATAAAACTTGTAAACTGTTTCCGAGGAGCTGCTGGAAGTGCTGAAACTATTTTACTAATGCCTAACATTAAATGAAAGTCTACACCTACATCTAAAAGAAAGTCTAATTATGATTGAACTGTTGACATTTAAACAACAATCAGCGATCGAAAGTTAGCGATAAATTCGCTAACTTTCTATCGCTGATTTTCAACGAATAAATACGGTTGCAATAACGATGCTTGCGTGTAAAACAAGTGTCTACATCCAAGATGCGTTTGTCGCAAGCATCATCATTGCAACCGAATTTATTCGTTAGTAATTAGCAATTGAAAGTTCGCGATTTTGTCGTTGACTCGTTTAGTCGTTTATAGAAAACAAAATTCTTTTTGTTGTTTAAAACAAACTTTTTGTTGTTGGTTGTGTTTGTCTCATTTTCTCTTTTTTTTTTTTAGATTTTTTTGCAAAAATATACAAATCAAAGTAAACGTTTCAATATTTTATTATACGTTACTATAGATTTTAATATTATACTAACTAATTATTATACTAACTGAATACTAGTTCAAATGTGTATTATAGAAAATGTTAATTAAGCCATATAAAAAAAGGTAAACTAAATTATATCAATATCTCATTATATCATTTCATCGTTATAATAAAAAAAAGTAAATTAAATGAAATTAGGTCATGTGATCATTAGAGCTTTCGTTATTATATCAAATGGTACGCACCCCACAGCCAACAGCCCACCTATAAAGCATTCGGCCTTTACCGCTAGATCATAGGAAATCCTTGTATCCATCCCACCGGTCTCCCAGTCAATTGTCCCCAAAGGAACCGGCTAGGCGGTCGTAGGAAGCCCATTACATAATAAAAAGTGCGGAATAGCCGATCTGACCGACGACGTCTAAATGCGACGTGACCTCTTTACGATTTATAGCACACCGCACACCGACTGTACATTAATAGCTGGTAGTACGTACTAGTGGGTAAGTACGTGTGTATACTTTAGTTTAGCTACCAAAGTAGAGGACCAACGATGGACTGCGTGAAGAATGAAATGGGAAGCAAGGAAGTATGCAAGTATTCTTCTGTATGAAAGAAGAAGAAATGCTGCGCCTACCCCAAATGAATTGGGATAAAGGCAGGACTGTATCCCCAAGGAGATAAAAATCAAAGTCGTGTCGTCTTTTTGAACCAAAAATCGAGATACCTCATTTGACCTATTTGTCAACCATCTTATCTCTAAAATCGACCAACAAGGTCTTCTTCTTCTTTTTTTCACGTCGATGTGTAGTCGTTCATCAGTTGATCCCAGTAGGTGGCCACGGCAACAAGAGCGTGTGTGGCGTTCATTAGGTCCTCGAAAGTCGAAGTTAATGGACACTTAGGACAAACCAGTAAGGAAGGGCTTATAGGCTGATGTTATGGTGGCATTTACCCAGAAGTCATTTACAATAAGGAATAGGCGAGACAACAAAAAAAAAAACTAATTAGTCCGTCAGTTAGATCTTCAAAAAATTTTGATCCGCGTTTTTTCTTTTGTTACGTAAACCAAAATTGATGAAGATATGACGCTTTTAAAATTCTCAATACGTCACGCCCAGGTATAATTTTTAGCTAGTTCTGACGTCACGAGCCCCCACTCCCGAGTTTTGATGCGTTTTATCTTTGTCAATATTAATTGATTTACAAAAACAAAAAATCCGTGTCCATTAATTTTCAATACTCTAACTGACGTACTCAATAGATTTGCTATTTTTTTATACTGTCGTCATGCCTATTATGAAGACATAGTTATGTTGTGAGGTTCTCTTCCCATATATTATTTTGTCAAGGCTTTTCACCAGTTATGTTCAAATCGGTTTAAAGATGGGATTGCACTGCAAAACTGAGAGCGTATATATAGGCTCTTCTTCAACACTTTATTAGGGAATATGCAAGAAATACAAAACATTTTTTATTCCTTAAAAATGCCTTGTATTGGGACATAAAAACATTGTGGTACACTTGTTTAATTTTCTAATACAACACTTATTATTAATATTAACTGTCGTAGAAAATTGTGAATTTTTTTTTTGAGCGACTTCCAGTTTTAGAACTTTTAATTATTTTTTTGGGTTGATAGTACTGTACTTTATTGATTTAAATGAAGAAAAAAATAAATGCATATTCCTTAAGAAGGATTATAAGATGAATTGGACAGAGAAGGCAGCTTAAAAAGAAAGAGCAGCAGTGAAACAGTAGATGATGGTAAAAAAGTGTGAAGTACTTACCAATAAGAGACTCTTTTAAGAGATAAGTAGGCCGGTTCGGTTCCAGGGTGAGGTACAGCCCCCCCATGCACAGCCCGAACATCAGCCCTAGCACCGCGTAGAATACCAGGTAGAAGGCCACCACGATACCTGCAACACGAAGGTTTTATATAAGAACCATGGTAACGTGGGGCTACGGTTTAGTCAAATCGCTACATAATTATTAATTACAACTAATATAAACACAATCCACTCTAAAATAACAATATGAAATTAAGGTGTTTTTTTTACGAGCTGGTGGTTCGTCATTTCTTCCGCTGCTGTTCGATAGATGGCGTTGTGCCCCCGGACACCACCGACTCGCGCTATAGTTTCATTACAAAAGGCAGTATATGTATAATCCAATAAATATTGTTGTATGTTACATAAACGGTGTCGATTCTGTTGTGCACAAATTAAACTTCATTTAGGATATTGATATCTTTTTCTCTCTATTAAAACGAGAAAGAGACGGACGTAATTTAGAGCTGTCAAATTTAGTTGGAACTAATATTTCCATACAATTGAAGGGTGCACGTAAAAACATGTCGACTAAAAACACGGTAAAGCGCAAGGCATAAACTAGTTTGACATCTCTAACTTAGTTCATAGCTATAGCCGTCTTTTTCTCGCACTGCGTTTAGTAAAAGATAGCAATAGCCTAAATTAAGTTTAGTTTGTGCACAACTGCCGTGCAAGTACGTAGGAATCGATTCGATAAATTTTGACAGTCATTCTCGACAAAATGAGTTTATAACAAAGATAAAAACTCATTTTGTCGAGAATAACTGTCAGATTTATCGAGTGGATTCCTACGTAGTTGCACTGCTGAATCGACACCAATGTCCATAATATTCATATGAATTTTTGACAAGTCAGTCATAAATAATGTGAAAGGATGATTATAGCAAATGACCTCCTCTACATATTTGCTAATTTGCTATGGCGGATCCAGAACTCCAGATCCAGTCAATATGTATTCTGCTACCACACAATTTCTGAAAAATTCAGTTTATCTAATTTATTCTTTTTAACCGACTTCCAAAAAGAGGAGGATCTCAATTCGACTGTATTTTTTTTTGTGTTTGTTACCTCAGATTTTTCGACTGGGTGAATCGATTTTGATTATTCTTTTTTATTTGAAAGCTGGTGCTTCCCGTGTGGTCCCATTTCATTTGGTGAAGATCTGATCCTGATCTTCGGAGATATACAATGGAACTCTTCAAAAAGTGACGGCAAATCGCTTGGATGTTTATTGTTTATACAACATCATGATTTGACGTAACATCACGCCTGTCAGAGCAAACGCTCTGAGGGGGTACGCAGATGTGTACAATACACCCAGATTTCGACAGGTTTAGGTACCTATGTTAAGTTCCATGTATTGGGGATAAGCCTATTACCATGAAATGTTTGTACGTCGTTATGGTCGTTATGACCATTACTTGACCATAACGTCTTTATGGTCAAGTTATTGTCGTAGTCGAATATTATGATGATTAAGGGAACTCCTTAACGGCTTACAGTAAGGGTGCGATCTGTAGTAGAATTTCTAACTGTCTTAAATTGCAATGCGCTTACGAACTAAAAATGGAAAAATATTTTTTTTTTTTGCAAGAAAAATTAAAACCGACTTCAAAAAACATAAAACCGTTAAAAATAACTTTAGCTTCAGAAGTCGGTGACCTTAGATTGATTGATTTAGTTTTTTTGGGACCAAATTTTTGAATGAGGGATTTTCTTTTTAGCTCTTCCCTATAGTCGCTGGATAGATGGTGCTGAACTTAGTACGTTAATGCAAGGAACGGAACCTAAAAAAACTGATTTCAACAAAGCGCGAGAAAACTAGGTTATATTCGGAAGGTTAAGCAAACGAAAGTGTCAGTCAACGAGCGTATGTGACGTGACGCAATGTTTTTTTTGTCACAAGCGTTTTGTCGTAGTCTGTTCAACGCCATCTATAGAATTCTTGGAAACTTAAGTTTTTTTTAAGGGCCCCTTTTTCGAAATTTACGTTTCTAGATCGAGTTGTTTTCAGAGAAATCATCATATTTAAATCCGTAAAAAAATATATAGTACAGATACATCTTTGATCTAGTGACTTTTTTGGTTAAAAACACATTATTTAACATTTTGCTCGATAAAAAAAAATACTGAAGTAAAGTCGATTTTGAAAGTATTTTAAGTTTTATGAGACTTGGGGGAACGCAACTTTTATGAAAATTTAACATTTCATTTACTAATCAGGTTTGACAGGGATATTTTTGGATAAATTTATAATATGGCACTTATTTTTTTTTTAATAAAATAAATACGTGAAAACGGCACGCGCGCACCGCGCCATTGTCCTGCCGGACGTCATCGAGGGAGGACCTATGCGACTTTTGCTCGCGACCACAAATTATCGTTGCCGCGCGCGTAAATAAACGTGTGTATTATAAGTAATTGAAATGGCGAATAAAAAAAACAAAATTAAGAAAAAAAGGGTATCTGAAGTGAAGAAAATCCGAAAGTGTATTGCGTAAGTACTTATTCTATAAATACGTCACAATATAATTAAGTACTCTACACAGACCAGCGAAGTCAGTATGACTAGAATTTTAAATCTATAATGGAAATATTCTTATACCTTTACAAAGTGCAGTTTTGCATCCTGGTCAAATTCAAGGAGATGTAAGTACCTAGGTATGTTGTGTTTTGTTTTTATTATTACATTCTTTTATTATGTTTATGAAGATTTGAAACAAATTGAACAATGGCTATCGGTCACTACTTGTACTGACTAGGTAAGTACCTAGAGCACGGCCGAAATCGGCCGGCCGCGCGGCGCCTCGCACAGACCGTCGACACTCACGCATACAGCGACATGTCGCGCGATGGGTGATTCTGTTTATTAGGTACTTTCGTATTATTCTGAAATACTGTCAAAACATTTTAAAATAGAAGCTTTTTATACACCGTGACTTTTTAGTCGTCTTACAACGGCAGCCCACTTCATGTATCCAATGAGTAGAACACGAATAAAAAAATAGGTATTTATGAGATTTGAATAATTTAAAAATAAAAATTACGCACCTTGACGGTCCGAACCTTGTAGACCTTGCGCGCACTGCCTTACGTTTTTCTAACGCATAATCTGTGAAGTATGGAGTATCATAGAAGTGCGCGCACTGCGGTGAAATAAACGCATGCGGTGAAATCGCCGTTGGCCTCTCGCTGCAAATTTGCGGAGAATCTACCGCAAATATTTTTGTATCGCATAGAGATCTAGGAAGCGCCGCGCACTGCGGTGAAATAAACGCACGTTTTAACCGACTTCAAAAAAAAGGAGGAAGTTATCAATTCGGGTGTATTTTTTATCATCATTTTTTTTATGTTTGTTACCTCAGAACTCCGGCGTTTATGGACCGATTTGCAATTTTTTTTTTTTTCATATAAGATATGCTTCCAGATTGGTCCCAATTTTTTCAAAATCCAGTTCTGATGATGGAATCCATGAGGAATCGAGGGAACTCCTCAAATATTATGCATTTACAGTCAAAAAGTAACATTTGATGAAGTGGAACTGATGAAGAAGACCAAAAATGGTCAACGGAACTTCATACTCGCATAGATATCACAAAGAAGATAGTAAGCGACTATGACAATACAAATAAATTAATGGTTCTGAATAGTTACTTTGAAAATGATATCGTCGAAGTGATCTGAAATAATAGAAAAATAGTTAAAAAATAATTATTTTTTTGGAAAGATAATAATGAAACAATCTGTGATTTTAAATAGTAAGATTACAAAAATGACAAATATTGTGTCACATTATTATAATGAAACTGAATGATGTTAGAAATTTAAGTTGGTCTTTTAAATAATAAATATTTTCTTCTATCGACATTTTTATTTCTTAGTCCCCGCACTATGCGAGTGATATTCGTAGGTGTGCTTCGTGGAATAGGAAATTAATTATTTTATTTTTTTATTTGAAGCCCACCTACGGGTGTGCTAAGTGGAATACTTTAGGTGTGCTTCGTCTGGGTGTGCTTCATTTGGGTGTGCTTCATGGAATACCTCTTTATTTTTTATTTTATTATATTATAATTAATCATATTTGTCTTTCATTATATTACTCACCAAATCTTCTACAACCATTCTTTAAGTTCTACAGGATGATATCGCCTACCTTTTCATTCACGAGACTGTCTTATCAGAATACCGTGGCCCTGGAACGCAAAGGGCAACCGAAGGAACAGGGTGGATTTTAGTCAGTACAAGTCTGACAGTCCCTTCCGCTCCACCCAGAGCGGCAGGACTCATTTGATGATTTTACTAAGCAATAAAAAAAAGTCATACATTTATAACGATATACCTAAGTGTATTAGTGTTTACAGTCAATAGTGCAGTGGACAGCACATCAAGCTATACGTTTTTGTTGCAAACAAGGTATTATTACCAGCACGCCAATAATATTTGAACTACTGATTTATTTATCTATACTGTGGCGTGCTCGCCCGCCGCCATAGGTCACCGGAGTTCATATCGCGACGGCTCCTGTGCAACGCGGACGCAAGCCGTCTCGGTGCGTAAAATGCCTAAACTTTCTGAATAAGGGGCCCTTAATACCTCAAAAATAAAACCGCTCAATTTTTGCAAAAAAGTTTTTATTCAATTTGTTGCTACAGACATACTTCCAAAGCTAAAATTATTTTTTGTGCCCGGTGTCCGCAGCCGATCCGTAATGTTTCCGTATCAATTTGACAGATCGTTAACTCCATTGGGCTCAAGAACTCAAGGGTTGATGCACAAGGGTTGATGCACAAGGGGTGATGCACAAGGGGTGATGTTGAGGAACCTTGACTCATCACATTTTTCTCCTTTAGCCGGTCGCCCGAACTAAGTAGGCTAAATTACATATAGCTAGGTACTCGCGGTACAGACGCACTTACTATGAATGAACTGTCTGGTAGCGAAATTACCTAACCACGACATCCTGTCATGTCATCACAGGCCTTACACGAGTCACTGAGTGCTATTAGTCGGTCCATAAAAGGATACATACAAACTTTATGGGCGACCCAACTGGAAGATTCTTTGAATTTGTAGATCTTTGACAGTTGTCACGAGTTGTTAGAACCCGAAAGTTTTACAACCAGTCTCACCAAGGGGCATCGTATTATATTAGCAACTAGGTTGTGGATGTCAGACAGGCAGTCACTCCATGGAAAATACTGGTATTCAACTGCAACCGGTTAAAATTGTTAGAAAAACGCTCATAGATTTGGTTGCAGAAGACAAACCTTAGAAGTTGAACCTTATCTAGCTATCAAGAGTTTGGTTGGCGGGTTAAAACAACATGACTTCTGTCTTTATTTCGACATAAAAACAGTTCATTGATGCACACTGCTTGTGGATATAATTCACAAGGTATTTAAACAATAAAAAAAACCTGGGATTTTTGCAAAATACGATTTTCTCCAATATCCTACGACATAATATTCACTTGTGAATGTACAGAAGTTACTGCAGACTTCATATCTCTGGCTAACCGCCAGTTCCATCGCATATACAAATAAATAAAAACATGAATCCATTTCCAAATCGGTTGTAAAGTTGGTACGATTACAAAAATATCCCTTTTCGAGTAAACAAAGATTGGTTGTGTCAGTCAACGGTATAAATACTTGGTATTTATGGTGAGACTAAACTTGTTTATTTTGGTATTGTCTTTGGTGATCTTATAACTCGTGGGAAATTCTGCCTTTAGTTAGAGATAAGTATAAGTAACCATTTGACGAGAAGATAGCAGATGGAGTGGAGTATTATTGGAATCAAAATAACAGCCCACAACTTAGGACCCATTAATGTTAATATTTATCCGTGGTCTTAGGCCTATCCCAGTTGTAAACGTCCCTTTGTGCCTATTGGCCTTGTTTCGTTCTGTCTTCTGCTGATATGGAGGGAAGTGGAAATTACGGTTTTTTCCTACTCCTCCACTATACTTTTCTGATTAATTTCGTTGCGGGATCCAAGACAGTTAAATTCATTCTCTGGGACAGCTTCATTGTCTCGGCGCTTTTCTGGTGGTCGCCACTGTTGATTCTGGCTTTCAGGAGTTACAGTGGTTTGGGAATAGTTTGACGGCCGGGCTTGTCCCTTAAATACACACATCAAAAATGTCTAGGGATCAAGCATTTTTATGCGGATTTCTTGAGATTGAGATGTGGCTTTGTAATAAATTTATGATTTTATAAATTTATATGGATCCTTTTTGGTGCATTTCATAATTTGAATCAGGAACTCTCAATCAAATTCGAGTAAAAGATGAAAATAAGCTGTCAATATTTTCCCTATAAAAACATACAACGCATTGAAGACATTATTAGTGCTACTGTTTCCCTACTACTGATTAAAACCAACGTTATTATGGAGCGGCGACGTCATTTAAGCAGGGAAGAAATGCTCAGAGCCGTGGGAATGATAGAAGCTGGTTCCCGGCAACGTACTGTAGCTTTAGCTCTGAATACAAGTCAGAGTGTTATCAGTCGACTTTGGACACGTTACCGAAGCACTGGTACCGTGGCTGAGCGCCATGGAGGACGGTATCGCTGCACCACACGGAGACAAGACCGATACATTCAAATCTTAACTCGAAGAGCTCCAACAATAACCGCCATGATGTTAGCCGTGAGGCTTCATCACTCTTCAGGGAACTTAATTAGCGACCAAACAGTCAGAAACCGCTTGCATGAAGTGAACCTTCATTCCCGAAGACCGCTACGGGTACCACCTATAGCAATGCACAATCGTAGGATTCGATATCAATGGGCTCTTGAACACAGAAATTGGGCAGAAGAACAATGGCGTTTCGTGTGCTTTTCTGATGAGTCTCGTTTTGGTATGAGACCGGATACAAGACGTATACGACACTGGAGAACCCCTGGACGCCAACAGCGATTAAAATCCTGCCAGGAAGTCCATCCTTATAGTGGTGGAACCATCATGGTATGGGCGGGTATTTGGATCGGCGGAAGAACTGAGTTGATTTGGATCAGAGGCAACCTCAACGCTCAAATTTATGCTGAGACGATTGTATCAGACGTCATCGTTCCTCTACAAGTGCAAATCGGTTCCTTATTTCAGTTAATGCATGATAATGCACGACCGCACACCGCAAGAGTTGTAAGACAGACTCTCGCCGCAGCTAACATCAATGTCCTGCCCTGGCCTGCTCAGTCGCCAGACTTGAACCCGATTGAGCATGCATGGGATATGCTACAGAGAAGAGCTCTGCCGAATATGGAGGGTATCCAGTCGCAAGAAGACCTTTTTTTGTTGTTGCAACGAACATGGGCGGCCATTCCACAGCGTGATTTGGATGAACTCATTTTGAGTATGCCAAACCGATGTTCTTGTGTTGTTAGTGTTCGCGGTAGAAACACGGATTATTAATTGTTTAAGTTACCCAATAAAATTTTAAAGAAAACTGTTATTTCAGTCTTTTTTTCGAACTTTAATGTTAGTGGTTCAAATGTCAAAAATCCCTTTATTAGGAAAATGGCAAATTTCTTTATTAATGCAAAGGTGACTTGGTTTATCGTTACTGTGACAAACGAAAACACTTTATTTGATGAATCCTTAAAGAAAATTTTAATTAATATCAATCAGGAGAAAAGTTATTGCAAAAATATATGTTGATCCCTAGATACTTTTGATGTGTGTAGATAGAGTGGAATAGAGTTTTACCTGAATGGTAGCCAAGGTTAGGCCAAAGAAACGCGTTGGGTTAACGATATTTTTGGAACAAGCCCGTCACACTATTCTGCGTCAAACCACTGCATCTCCTGAAACCCAGAATCAACACTGGCGACCACAAGAAAAGCGCTGAGACAATGAAGCTCGACGGAGTCTCAAAGAAACAATTTAGAACTGCCTTGGATCCCGCAACAAAATAATCAGAAAAAAAGAGCGGAGTAAGTACCTCGTAGGAAAAACATAATCATGTCCAGGTTAACGACGGTCAGCCGCGGTTAACAGCTGGAGGAGGGAGGCACGTAACCGAGAAGATTGACAGAAGAAAGGGGAGGCTGGTCTGAAAGGATGATCCATAAAAAAATTGCCAACCTAAGCTAACTCAAACCGTTAAAATACAATCTTCTTTAAGCTAAATGCCTAAAGATCATTTTATCCGTTAGCAAGAAAAGGTTATGGTTTTGTCGAATATGTGTATTAGTGATGTAACGAATGTCATTTTTTGAACATTCGCGAATGCGAATGCTAATATCTACTACTGACATTCGCGAATGCGAATGCGAATACGAATGTTCAGATTTTGTTCAAATTTGGCGGCAATTGTCTATGGTTTGGTGGTAGTGTCGAGGTGCGTTCCGTTTCAATTTTGTTCCGAGAATTGCCGAGTTGATACGAACTCATCCGAAGTGTCATTCTGCTCGCGCCGGTCTTTTCGTAAACAAAACAAGTGAATTTTTAGGTATTATTTAGTTACACCACCAACGAGTGTCCCGAGCGAGCGCATGTTTAGTGACGCTGGACTTATTTACACACCACATCGAAACAGATTTGAAGGAGACAAGGCGGCGAAGCTTCTATTTTTTAAGTTTAATATTCCTCTGATGAAGTTTAATTATTAACTTACGAAAAAAAAATATGTTAAAAAAAATATTAATTGTTATTTTTTAAGAGTATTTTTGTTTGAGAGGCTATATTTTAATTTGTTTGTTTAGACTACATTTATAGTTAAATGTAGAAGAATATAGTTTTATTTGATTATTTAATATTTATCATATTTTTGAGTTTTATTCAAGATGATGATTATTTAAACATTCAAAAGTTATATAAAAAGACTGATAAAAGTTTCATACAAGAATTTGTTTTTGTCAGTTTCAATTGCACTTAATTTTTGTCTTACAAGTTATAATAAGAATTTAAATTTTTAAACTTTATTAAAATAAAAGAAAATAATTTTGTATATATGTACCTATACTTAGTAAATATGTATATTAAATTTTTTTATATGTATAGTCTATTGTAGAAAAATAATAATGTGTTTGTTTGATTATTAATTGTTATTTTTTAGGTTTGTTCAAGAATATGATTATAATTACATTAAAAACTTAAGTAAAAACTGATAAAATTTAATAGAAGCATTTGTTTTCGTTTGTTTACATTGCAATCTATGTTAGATAACCACTCAAAACTTTGAGCATTTACATAGGTAATAATAAACATTTTTGAGCTCTATGAAGATAACACTTTTTTTAAATAATAATAGCGTAATCAAAAAAAATCAAAATCAAAAAACTTTATTTCGAACAAGAGTCCATATGGGTTAGTAGCTAGTACTTATGAGCTACGAGTATGTTAGTATGATGCTAATTTTTTTGTCTAATAAGTTCTAATGAAACTTTAATTACTAAGCTTCATTGCCCAAAGTAAAATAAATAATAAAAAATGATTAAGTGTGTGTCGAGAGGAGGCCGTGTCCCAGCAGTGGGAAAATTATAGGCTGATGACGGATTAAGTGTAGACTGATAATTTTGCTTACGAGGTTAAGTTACTTTCCCTTGCATTCATAAACCTATGAAATGAATAGATTTTGATTTTATTAGCCTACTATTATCTTCAATTTGTTTTTAGCCTGATATGCATATTCGCAAAACATTCACAGATTTTTTGCGAATGCGAATGCAAATGCGAATATGCAAAAATATGCGAATATCCGCGAATGCGAATGCGAATATTCGTTACATCACTAATGCATAATTATATGGAGAGAGTATGTGATTTTTTATTACCTCGTAGCAATGGCAGTTATGCCCAGAAGCTCATGCAAATTAAACTGAAGTTAAAGCGAAACCAACCGTAGTTTTCTTAACCCACATGATTAACAGGTAACCACCAAGCCACTGGCTAATCCATGCCGCATAACAAACGGTCTTCCCGTTCCCACTAACCTAAATCACAACCAACCAACTTCCAACCGTACCATACACAAAATAGGACAGAATTTACAAGCACTAATCGATCTACACGTTGAAATCTATGACGAAAGCGTTCTAAATTTAAAAGCGGTGAGCGTGAACGCATTTCTTCGTAAGCAAAATCATGTTTTTATGACATTTATATTGATGTGACTGTCTAGTCTCTGAAGAATTTAGGTGACGCAGGGTCTTTCATTATGAACCGCCAAATCGCAATATCCGTAGTTGCCATTCCAGTGGGCTGAATCTGAACACGCAGAGTAAAATTTACGTCAATTCAAACAATTTTGAAAACTATTTTTCGGTTAAAAATCTATTGATATCAGTGGGTAATATTAATGTTTGTTGTACGTGAAACTAAAAATTGCAACGAATTAAAAAAAAAAAACTTTAGCAATTTTTTTCCACATAAACTTACATTGGCACATATGAAGCTTCAAAAGAAAAGCGCATGGTTCGGGTTGGTCGTTTCCTATGGCGAAGAACAGGCAAGCAACTCCGGGCGTCTTTTAAAATTATATGGTTTTAACAATGTTATCATGCGCTGCCCAGAAAGAGGGGGCTGGTTCGAAAAACCGTGGTACAAGAGAGCTCTCATTCATCACTCATTCATGATTCATTTCATTCATTGATTTTTCTCTCATTTCATTTCAGTTTTTTTTTCTCTTTGTCTAATTTTTATTAGTTGTAGTGTTAGTTTAACCATTTTTATTTGTGTTTTGTCCCGTGCGGGCTAATAAATGCTTTTTCTTTCTTTCTCTTGGAAAGACTTGGAGGAGGCCTTTACCCACCAGTGGGGCAGTACGGGCTAGACAAAAAAAAAACTTATTCTATCCTGAAATTCCTGAAGAAGGAGTCTGGAGCATACTAAATACGACTTGATTATTCAAGTGCCAAAATGAAGAGAATGCCTACTGACCAATCAATTCTCCACAATTACCTCCTGGGTCTTTTCTACCGTTTCCACGACGGAAAATTGACGTAGTTTGAGTAAAGCTACTTTAGTGTTGTAGCAGTACTGAAATCCATCGCAAAACTAGCTAGTATTGGAAACAGTAAACACAGAACACGAAATCACGACTGTTATAACACAAGGGTGGGGCAGAGGTAAACCTAATGGTACACTCTCAATATAATAAGGGGCGAGGCTATGGCCATTAACCGGGTACAAACTACAAACACAGACTCCGTGGCTGCTATTGAGAAATTTCTGATGAAAAAACCGACTAGTCGTACTGCGCTGGACTGTAAATAAGTTTTTTACTTTATCAATCCAGCGTAGTAGGACTTTTAACTTTATGCATTTGAAAACAACTAAGAAGATTCTCCGTGACGTATCTACAGGACCATTAAAGAAGCATCCAGACCCGGAACATGAGTAGGCCACTCTGTTAGTCCGGATGCGGGAATTGAATCCGCGACCCTGAGCTCGCGGGCGGACACTGCCGTTGCGCCAATTGGGAGTTGGATCATTAAAAGATTGTCCGTCGAGATCTTGGTGCTGTAGTACTTATGACTTCTACATTTGCCATTAACGTGTATTTGTTTGTCATTTTTAATGGTATATCCAAACAGCCATATAAATAACGTCATCACGCCTACATACCCAGAGATATTGACAGAGGTGTATGCTATCCATCCAGAATCCAGGTTGCCACGACGAATTCCTAAACAACACTGTAATCCCCGATGGAGAGAGCAATGCCAACCCCATCTGCGTCCGGTGATGTGCGCACTGACCCAACCCTGTCCGCAAAGCCTAGGGCAGCTCTCGCACACGGCGACTCAACGGTGGCTGTTGGCGTGGATGCGCCCACTAGGGCTGCGTCAGCGTCAGTGGCCTCGGAGAGGGACCTTACGAGTCTGACCGAAGCAATACCGGCAGGGACAGCCAACACGACCGGGATCGACATGTCGTCTCTTAGGGACGCCATTCAGTCTCCGGTCAAACAAACGTGGATCACAGTTTCCCGCAAGGCAACGTCTTCCAAGAAGCGTCTGTCTGCACCGGTCAAGCCTGCGCAGCAAGGCACTGGGGCGGCCGCTGCTGGAGCGTCGATAAGTACATCGACACCGGCAGGTGCGACTACCACGGCAACCAGGAGCAAGCGCAGCGCCAGACCGAGGGGACGTAAAAAACCTAAAACCACCGCCGGAGAACGTCCTGCTAGGGCGCAGAAGCGTGAGCGACCCGAGGATACCGTCACACCGACTGGGATAGGCAAGAGGAGCAAGCCTGCTCGCTCCCACATGGTAGATGGTTCCTTGGTGAGCTACGCCGAAGCGGCCGCGTCGTACAGGAGTAACGAGCTGTGCGTCGCCGCCATGACAGAGCCTTTTGAGGACATGACGCAAGAACAGGCGGAGGGGATCCGCCTAAACATTGAAAAAGAGCTGCGGGCGCTGCTTATGGCAGATCCCGATCCCTCCAACCCAACCGTAAACACCGCGATCCACTTTCGAGGGAGGGCCCACTTCTCCGAAGGCGTTCTGAAAACCTGGTGCGAGGACGCTTTCACGCTGGCCTGGCTCAAGCGGATCACTACAAACATGACGTCCCCAATACCGGGGACTTGTCTAACCGTTCGGCCCCAAGCCGAAATACCAAAGAAGGCGCTGTGTATGCTGTTTGTTCCGGAGAACACCGAGGACACTCCGGCACTACTCAAGCTACTCACCCGGCAAAATTCCAACCTAAAAATAAATAGCTGGACCCTGACACACGATAGGGTAAGACAGGAGCCCCCGGGTACCTGTCTCTTTTTCCGTGTGCCAGAGTCCATGGTCAAAACAATTAAAGATCAAAATAGGCGTGTGTACTACCTCATGGGCAGCATCTATATCCGTTTCCTGGAGGAGGGTGCAGCCAGTGAGGGGGTCACCGCGCCTTCAACCGCAACGGCCCCCGTAGTGCCCGGACCGGAGCTTGATCCGCCACCGCCTAGGCGGTCCCCGTCGCCACCCGCGACGGAGACCGTAGAGGGGGTGGGGGAGCGTACCTCTTCCCCGGCCAGGGAGGTCGAATCAATCATCAAAGCACCCACACAGGATCCATCCTCGCCCGGACTAACTACGGACGAGGACTGCTTTCCGGCGGGGGAGGAGAGAGAGGACTATGACAGCAGCCTCTGCTCTTCTCCCATGCGGGACAACTAGGATCCTACAGACCGATCTCCAGCACAGCCAATCTGCGTCGGCCACCTTGCGCAGAGTGCTGGACAACCAACACCAAAAGACCATTGCCCTTATCCAAGAGCCGTGGATTAGGGGCGGCAGAATATGTGGTCTTGCGAACATCGGAGGTAAGTTGCTGCTAGACACCTCCGTAAGCAACCCACGAACCTGCATTTTTATCCCAAAACATATACCTAACCTATTAATTAATGAATTCTGTTCAAGAGACCTGACAGCAACGAGGCTCTCCAGAACTGAACAGGATCTTCCGGATATCGTCCTCGCCTCGGCCTACCTGCCAGGCGATGAGGACGTGCCACTACCAGAGCTCGCCTCGCTGGTGGAATACTGCGAAAGGGAGAAACTGGAACTAATCATCGCAACCGACTCCAACGCGCATCACACTCTTTGGGGTAATGTCAAAACCAACAACCGAGGTGAGGCAATGCTCGACTTTATTCTTAGCAATAATCTTGTATTGGCAGAGTTTGGTAATCTACCCTCCCTTCCAGCTGAAATCCCTTTAAACAACTTAGATGAACACGTAAACAACCTCACATCAATTCTTCTAACCAGCTTTGAGCAGTCTTGTCCACTCACTGTACCAAGACAGGGGGCAAGGCAGTCCTGGCGGGGTCCAGAACTAGAAAGACACCGACACAGGTTGCGCAGGCTCTTCAACAGGGCCATGAACACACGGTCGCTGGACGACTGGGGCCGTTACAAAACTGCCCGAAAAACCTATAAAAAACTAATACGCCTCAGAAGTAGAAACGGCTGGAGGCGTTTTTGTACTAACATTGAAAATAGCAACCAGGCAATGAGGGTCAAAACTTGTCTCGCCGCCGGGACTGATCATTCTATAGGATGCCTCAAAAAACCAGATAGTACCTACACAATTAACGATGCGGAGACTAGCGAATTACTTCTCACCACCCACTTCCCAGGCTGCCGGATTGCGACCGAACAGAACTGGGAACCGTGCAGTGAAAGGGCTACGAGCAACATAGAGTGGGAGGTGGCCTCAGAAGTAATAGACAAAGACAAAATAACATGGGCAATCAACATCTTCCTACCTTTCAAGGCAGCAGGGTTGGATGGTATTTTTCCGGCTCTGCTCAGATGGAGCGGTGACTCGCTAGCTGAATACCTTGTCAAGATTTTCCGTGCCTGTCTGGCCCACCGCTACATCCCCTTGAAATGGCGCGAAGTAAAAATAATCTTTATTCCAAAACCAGGTAGGAGCGATTATACTCAACCCAAGTCCTTCAGACCTATCAGCCTCACCTCGTTCTTCTTGAAGACACTAGAGAGGCTAGGAGACAGAAAGATTAGGAATCAAATCTCGCTACTTAAACCTTTACACCCTAACCAACACGCCTACTGCGAAGGCAAGTCAACTGAATCCGCTCTCCACTGCGTGGTCACACGCATAGGAAACGCTCTAAAAACCAAAAACCCAACACTGGGCGCCTTCATAGACATAGAGGGTGCATTTGACAAAACGAACTTTACCAGCATCAGCCAGGCATTAGTTGTGCACGGTGTGGCGCCAACGCTTATACAATGGATTCACAACATGTTAAAATACCGCGCTATTCAATTCACTGTGAACACCACCACACGAGGCATCGTTAGTAGGGGCTGCCCACAGGGTGGGGTGCTGTCACCACTACTGTGGAACCTAGTAGTAAATGAGCTCATTACCGAGCTCAACGCTAGCAGTCTGTACTCGGTGGGTTATGCGGATGACATAGCAATTCTAATCACGGGGAAATTTGAAGGCGTCTTATGTGACCTCATGAGGAAAGCCTTCAAAATAATCGAGAACTGGTGTACAAAACACGAACTATCAGTTAACCCCACCAAAACAGAACTAATAATGTTTACAAACAAAAGAGTCCTTGGACCACACAAACTTCCCAAACTATTCAACACCGAACTAACACTTAAAGAAGAAGTCAAGTACTTAGGAGTGATCCTTGATAGCAAATTGCTCTGGAATAGGCATCTTGACTACAAAATTAACAAAAGCACAATCGCATTGTACCAATGCAAAAAAATGTTAGGAAAAACGTGGGGGCTCTCTCCAAAGATCACAATGTGGCTTTACACAGCGGTGATCAGACCAATGCTGACTTATGGCGCTTTGGTTTGGTGGACCAGAACTGAATTCTCGACCACCGTCTCTAGGCTTCAGCGGTTCCAAAGGCTGGCCTGTTCCGCTATCACGGGCTGTATGAGGACAACCCCAACCGCGGCAATGGAGATAGCCCTACAATTAACTCCCCTTGAATTGTACATACAGCAGGAGGCAGCACTAGCAGCTATCAGGCTTATGCACTTGGGCATATGGGGAAAGAACCACACCAGTCCCCACGCAGGCATCCTGGACCGGGCGATCGAGTATCAACCTCTCATCGCTGCCCCGTGTGATAGGACACATAATAAACCCATGTTCAACAAAAGCTATAGCATACAAACAACAGAGGAATTAAGGGATCAGTCAGGAGTTAATGAAGTACGCATATACACAGATGGCTCTAAAACTCAAAACGGCTCAGGGGCTGGCGTACACTCCCTAGACCTCAACATTAACTTTCACCTACCACTAGGCGAACACAGCTCGATATTCCAATGCGAGTGTGTCGCCCTAACACAAGCTGCAACAGCCGTAAAGCGTCTGGGGATTCACAATTACGCAATCAGATTCGTATCTGATAGCCTAGCTGTGCTTAAAGCCCTAGAAAACAAACAAACCAAAAGTAAATTAACATTTGAATGTCACCTCGCCATGGAGAGTATATCGCTGTCTAACAAAATCACTCTCCAGTGGATTAAGGGGCACAGTGGATCCTTAGGCAATGACGCCGCGGACGAACTTGCTAAGAGAGGTTCCGAAATGGCAGTGCTAGGCCCGTACCCACTCCTTCCCTTACCTTTCTCACATTTCCGTACGTGGATTCGCCAGAGATCAACTGAACTTCATAACAACAAATGGTCACGGTCTACAGACTGTAGACAGTCAAAAATGGCGATGCCAAGTCTACACCCACGACTAACAAAACGACTGCTCAGCTTAAGCAGAAATAACCTCAGAATAATAATAGGGACAATAACGGGCCATTGCCCCCTTAACAAACACCTCTTCAACATAGGCGCCACGGACAGCCCACTCTGCAGGGGCTGCTTTGACGCCGAAGAATCAGCTGCCCATGTCATCCTGGAATGCGAGGCTGTGGCTACCCAACGCAAACAAATCCTCGGAACGGTGAGGTCGCTCCGCGAAGCCTGTGAAGATCCCAGGAAACTTCTGTGCTTCTGGACGGAGCTAGGCTGGCTAACCTAGCCAGGACACCTACGCACAACGGACCGAATGAGAGTCTAAGTGCGGAAAATGGAGTCCCTACTCTACTCTACTCTACTCTACTCCCCGATGGAGTGGCAAAGATGAACCTAACATACACTACTATTTCGTCAGTAATGTTTAAGTTCTATGTACTAGGGGGCGACCCTGTTGCCATCAAGCTGGCACAAATCCATGTTCTGAGCTGCCACGGAGAATTTATTAATGGAAAAACCTAATAACACATTTCCTGATAGTTTCTGGCCACCAGGTTCGAAGCTAGGACCTCCTGCTCACTGGATCCCTAAACCAACGAGACATTACCTACATGTAAATAATGTTATATTCTACCACAATATATACTATTACTATAAATATCGAATGTATCTTGCATTTAATCAGGGCATTACAAGGCCGATGCGCTTGACTAGGCCATGTGTGCCAGAAGCCAGTGAATGAACGAAGGACACTTATTCATTCAGAACGAATGATTTGTTATTTACCTTCATGACATCATTATTTTTTTTATTTGCACGCGGTGTGTACCATTACGGCGACCAAAAAAATAAAAGTAGCACAGTTCGATTTTCAAAATGTGGATGGGCATTAGAGTAGAGGAAGACCAAAGAAATGATGGATGTACTGTGTGAAGGATGCTATGACAAGAAAGGAGGTGTCTGATGAGATGACGAGTAGTACAGAAGTGTGGAAGAAGAAGATATGCTGCACCGAACACAAATGAATTTGGACAAGGCAAGAGAATGGTGATGGTGCGATCTTCAAGGTAAATTAAACGACTACACTTCTCTTTAGCCAGCCTGGGCCGCGCAAAATGTTATTGGGTTTTTCTATGGGGAATTTATGCTACTAACGTAGCAGCGTCGAAATTCAATCCTCAGTCCGTTAGTTAGTTTAGTTCAATTCCCCTCTGAATCTTGAAAGGCGAAAAAGTTGGCAATGATCGTGAATGGAATGTCATTGGAACTATTGAATCAATAATAATACTTTGCACTCGCAGTTTTATTACAAGTGTCTGTCAATTAATTATATTGCATTCTATGTGATGGGTATGTGGTATGGGCAATCGATACGGTATCAATGAGCAATCATACCTGTTGTCTCGAGCGCTTATTGAAGTCACATGATTAATGATGATAAGTTCCGTATAGCGTACGGAGAGAAAACATAACCTTTTCTATTTGGGCTTCACCATCAGCTTGGTTTCCTTAAAAACGATATCTTTGAACGAAAACCGATTCTTCTTCTTCTGATGCCTATTTAGTTAATGACGGTTGGCCATCAAATTATATTTCTCCTTGTCTTTTGCGAGTTGGAACAGCTCAGAAGCACTCGTGATTCGGGTCTATTCGTGAACCAGTTGCGTAGTAATGTTGCTTAGAAGACCGTCTATTTATTGTTGAAGACGACTTTCAGCGTCTTCTTGTCAACATAGAAATCCTCATATACGAGTATTAGCAGCCCAAGCATAAATTTAGGATCAAAAATAACAAAACAACATCAGGAAACAACATCAGTCAAACAAAACAACTTCAGTCAAACAGGACGACCCGCTGTCTCCAAAACTGTTCACCAGTACCCTGGAAGAAGTCTTTCAGCTGCTGGCAGTCAAATGGGAAGAGAAAGGACTTGTCGTCGGTGAAACAAGGTTGAATAATCTGCGTTTCGCTGATAACATTGTCCTTTTCTCCCCCACAGCCACAGGTCTAGAGCTAATTTCGTTGCGGGATCCAAGACAGTTAAATTCATTCTCTGGGACTTCGTCGAGCTTCATTGTCTAATATAACCAGGAATATATCTACTTGGGCCAAGTAATCTCTTTTCAATACACTTCCTCGAAAACGGGTTCTTATCGCACTACGATTAGGTTCAACATGCAATGTATTTCACACCCGTGCGTTTTCTTCATTTTCCCGCACATGTGCGGGAAAAAAAAATCAACAGGTAACGTACACTTAAACGAAGTTCAAATCGGTTCAATGCCTATAATCGGAGGTGAATGTTTTTTCTTTAATTTCGGCAAAGCGTGCGTTTTAAACAAAGTAAATTTATTAATTTGTGTTCTAAATTCAAAACTACAAAAAAAAAAACAATTTTTAACATTAGGCTGTTTAACGGCTTCATACCTTTGCTTCTTCTTCAACCTGGCAAAAGCAAAGCGCGAAAAAAAAAAAAAGAAAATTAAATCTCTCATAAAATTAATGACAACAATATTTTTCATTCTTTTATTTTATTTCTTCAAAACTGTATTGAAAAACGTCGTTTGACTTTTTATCATTGCAGTTCTCGGCTCAATAACACCCTCGCCTACTGCCTCGAATGCAATATCAAACTTTCTCCACTTGTATCTATTCCAGGCAAGGCAAGATAAGGAAATTGCTAGACAAACGGAAAATGCTTGGAAGAGTCCATTTAATTAAGGAATATTTTAAGGGCACTCTGCCCATGTCTTTGAAGCGCAAGCTGATGGACATGTGTATTCTCCCCACCTTGACCTGACCTTGACCTTGAAACTTGGTCTTTGACTAACATCCAAAGGTCTAAACTCAAGGAGCGCAGCATCTTAGGTGTAAAATTAACAGATCGTATTCGTAACACTACACTGCGCTCCAAAACGCAAATCGTTGACGTGGCTCAAAAGGCTGCCCAACTTAAATGGGACTGGGCAGGACATGTGTCGTATGCAGAACGAACTTAACACCAATTCGTAAAGCTCAGGATTGGTGCCCTGAAACAGTGACACGGGGTCGCGGCTGATCACGAAGGAGATGGTGGGACGAACTGGATTCCTTGAGAATTGGAAAGAAATAGCACAAAATCGTGACCGTTGGAAGGAATGGAGGGAGGCCTTTGCCCAGCAGTGGGACAATACAGGCTAGCTATAATAAAATAAATAATATCAGGAATAAAAGCTTGTTCCACGTATGAACTAACTGTATTCATTGGTTACCCTTTTTTCTTTGGTACCGACCTATTTGAATTCGGCGAATCCTAAAGCTTGTTCCACGTATGAACTCACTGCATTCATTGGTTTCCCTCTTTTCTTTGGTACCGACCTATTTGAATTTGGCGAATCCTAAGTACTTAGTTGGTGTACTATAAAACATTCTTTATACACCATCTACTCAACAGAATTAATAATACCGTCCTTAAAACTCATGCTAGTAATACGATTCCTTTCAATGAACAAGGAGGGTCGATTTGTATAGCCATAGAAACCAGTACGACAATCAAGTACAGTTTACCAACTGGATGTTTTGTGAGGATTCTTTTATGCTGTGACCAAGGACGGGGGGAGCGTTTTGTGACCTATTGAAGGATGGCCACGCAAATGGGAAACGTACTCTTATTTGTACAAATAACATGAAGAAGTCGGTTCTAGTGTTACAACGGTCGTAATACAGTCTTGCAAAAGAGATTATGAACAAGTTTTAGGGAGAAGCGCATTGAACTTCATTTGCAATCAACATACTTCATAAATAAGCTACAAGATACAACGAATTACGACCAGAAAAAGGTCACTTTATCAGTATCATTGGATAACGTAATAAATCACGTCTTATTTCGTAAATGTTTGTAGAAGCCGGTGTAAAAAGAGCCTTTACCAAGCTGAAAGGCACTTGTTCTCCCGTCATCGTCATCGGTATTTTTTTTAATTCTATTTACGGAGATATTGGAGGTCAAAACTCCAATTTATTCACAACTTTTTTTCAACTTTAAACGCCTAGAAGACCCCTGTACTATTCAATGCATCCATCAACACAATGTTTTGAGTGCGTTACATTAAGTCCTACCGTAAAACGAGATTTTTCACTAGTCCATTTTCACTTATTATAATTGTCACTTTGTGAACAATTTTATGAATACAAGACTTTATCCTGCAGCTAGAATAGTCTCCTCGCGAGAGAACTCCTCAACGGTTAATACCTCAGACACGAAACTTTGTATAGGTACGCGTTCAATTCATATAGATAAACCTTATTTTCAAACCAATAAAAGCTTGTTTTTTTTTCATTTTATTTGACTTTTCCATCACCATTGTCGAGCTGGGCTGAGCTAAACCCTCAGAGGGCCTAGATTGAAATGTTTCTGCTTGACCCTTTCTGACTAAACAAACATTATTATTAAAGTAATAAACTCAATCGACTTAAACAATAACACGTACCTTATTATCAAAAAAATACACGAAGGTGAACTTCTTATCGTGTTGTTTCTCGTCTCAATCAAACGACTTTTACGGTCAAGCAATTATCAATAATAGTGCAAGTTGCAATGTGGAATGGCAACAAATTTTCTGCTTAGTAGGTCAGCCATGAACCTAACTACCACAGTTATAGTTAACCATACATAAATCTCTTGGCGCATGACTTTTGTCAGTTTGTCCAGGCACACAGGAACAGGTGGATCTGTGGTAACTGCCGTGTGTTGCCGTACGCAACGAACGCAGGCGTGACTGCTGACGGACTGTGTTCGATGCTATTGGGCTTACCATGTCCGTTCTTGTGTGTGCGGTACATCTATCTCGCAAAAACAATTACCAGTGAGGGCTTAATACAAAATGTGGTGCCTACAGATAGACTTCCTTCCTCTTACCGGGAGCAGGCCTGTGTCCCTTGCTGATTATGCAAACTTTTTCTTTTTCGTCGTTCCGTCACTGCTGCCAATCGCGACCACATATGACACACCTCGAAGCCATGCGGTCTCCTGCAGTGTGAACCGCTCAGTACAGACTGCCTCCAAAAGTCCACGTCTGGTACATCTTGCCGGTGCTGTCTTGCGCGCAAACAACAAGACAACAATACTAACTAAACAAATCCATCAATGAAAAGCAGCCAGAACTAACTAAAACAGTACCAAAGGACCTGCAAAGCCTGCATTCCTCTCTAATAACTGCTTTCAATGCATCAGCGAACTATTACCCTTGAACAATATCAGATGGCCTACGACAAGTGACTATAGCAAACGTTGCAATACCGATGCGCCCGCGCACGAAACACGATGCACGAGTTTCTGTTACCGACACTAGACACACGGCGCCCGGAAGTGTCAAAACGGTTCATTTATATTAGTTTATGGGACAGATTTATTGGCTTAGAATACTAGAATTTTCTGTAGAGGCATATGAAGCTCATTGTGATGAATTATGGCCGGTGTTTTGAACTGTCTTCTCTCTTGTCTAGAGGAGCTATATATAATGACTCATGTCATGCGTAAGCGTAGGTAAGTGTTATTGTTATTGTGTTGTTTTCCTTTAACATTTTATTCAGTAGCATTCCTAAGTAATTTGTGACTGGTTGATAGCAATACACTCCCTTTTTCAAGGAACTTAGACGTAACTTGCGAAATGTGGGTGTACCTACTATACGTAACTCTGTTATGATAATGTGTCATGGTAAAGGAGAACTATTGACGGGCCAGGTCAACAGTTCGGTAGCAAGCCTGACTCTACCCACGGTGTACTGGATTCTTACTTTGCACTCTAGCAAAAAACTGAGGACTGTGACTTTAAAAATACAGATAATAGGCTAGTTTACACCATTAATAAATTGCAAATCTATTTAGTCTGTCAGTTAGAGTATTGGAAAATAATGGACACGTATTTTTGGTTTTTGTAAATCAATGAATATTGACCAAGATAAAACGCATCAAAACTCGAGAGTGGGGGCTTATGACGTCACAACGCACTAAAAATTATAGCACGGCGGCCGGCGGCGTGACGTATTGAGAATTTTAAAAGCGTCGTATCTTCGTCAATTTTGGTTTACGTAACAAAAGAAAAAATACGTCTCCAATATTTTTTGATAAAATAACTGACGGACTAATTAGATTTTTTCAGGACACAAGCCTAGTCTAAAGAACTCCCTGATCACCGCAACCTGGGAAGAGCTATATTATAGATATTACCACATGTCTAGTCTAATGGAAATGCATAGGTAAACTTATACTATCACTTATATATATCGATCGGATATCTTCCGAGATTGTTTATTATTTTTTGATCCCGATATTTCGTATTCTCAAAAAATGTCCCGTTAGTTACATTACAGTATTAGTTAAGTTTTAAGCCGTGAAAGCTTAAAACAGTGTTCAAATCCATAGGTATATCTGACCCAATGATGACAATATCCCCCACAGTAACACAGGTCTTTATATCATCTGTGGGAGAGGTCGGTAGTCAGCGGTGGTCGTTTATGACCAATTTTGATTTTATGACCTCACTGGAAGAATCCCTCCTGCCTGGCAAATTAGATAATAGCTTATTCTTTATTGTTAACCTGACGTGTGTAGGAGTGTGTTGGTGGTAGTACTAATATGTAGGTACACTAGGTAGCCAACCACATATCAGGGTCTCGGAAAGCATGGCACATTATCCGTTGGTATTGTAAATCTTTGACAGTCGTTACGGGTATTCAGAAGCCCACAAGACAACTAGCCTTATCGTTTTACACAGTAACTGGATTGTGAAGGTCAGACAGGCAGTCGCTGCATGTAAAATATTAATATTTAATAGCATCAACGCAACCACCTAGTTTGAAAAAGGCTCGGCAGATAACGATGACTACAATGATGATATCAGTGATAGCAAATTGATGGTGCCTGCAAGTCGTAGCAGTAATTTTAATTCGAATCTTATCGAATTCGAATTATTCGAATTTTATCTCGAATGGCGTAGTGGTGGTGAGGCTGCCTTACGTTCTTAGGGTCCCGGGTTCGAGTCCCGGTTGGAGCAAATGTTCGTGTGATGAGCATGGACATTTGTTTCCGAGTCATGGATGTTTATATGTATAATAAGTATGTATTTACAAACAAAAAGTATCTATGTAGTATATCAACTATCTGGTGTCCACGACACAAGCCTCGTTGCTTAATGTGGCACTAGATGGCGCTGTGTGTTCATGTCCAGCGATATTTATTTATTTAATTTCCGTAGTGCTGGTGACACTGGTGTGCTTTTGCAGTTGACTGTACGCTATCCAATTTGCAACTCTTGCGCAACTGTTCTCAAAGTTATGTTGAGGATGTAAATGATATAAAACATGCTGGAGACTTTGTAAAAGGTTCACCAATATCCAGACTTCAGAGACAGATTGTGATAGAAGAATTATATGACAGCACATGTACATCAGTGATTGTGTTTACTCAACTGGGTGAGTTTACTTTAAAGATTTAACTTTATACAATTCTAAATAACAATCGCGTAAACAAAGTTAAAGTTTACTACAAAAGTGGGTAGGATGACAATTTCAAGACTGTCAGATTTTTACGTATGGCGGCTTGTTTTATTGAAGAAATAGACAGGTTCACGATTGGATATAGAATGCTCCAGGCTGATAATTTTAGATTCAATCCATATTATTGTTCTGAACCTGGATGTATTAGCACTAGTACAGAAGCGTGATGATTCACACAATAAAATCTATGCTCAGACGGAAGTGACGACGGGTTGGGGAAGATGATAATCATCACATAGTCATTGCCATCTACCTAGTATCATTTTACCTTTTCGGGGATAACTAAATGCACAAACATTGAAATAATTGACTATAACCAATCAGGACAGTTTAACGACGAGCTTATTAGTTTATGATACGCCATTACCTACACCATGTATAGTCGTATAGCTATTTAAACAATGTTGCAGATTGGTAGATAGCTTACGTTTGACATTCTTGCATTCATAATCATAACTTAATGAAATCCTACTGTTTTAAAAAGACCGTTAATCCCGACAGTTAATCCCTACAAAGAATCAATCCCAAGACGCACATTTTGCAGCTTTGTATACATAAATTGTATGGTTGACTCAGATTTTAATAACTTCCAAGTTCAATATTTCCATTCTAATGGGTGAATATTATTATAGACATAATCGGTGACCTGAATGCCTATGGATCTTCAATACTAGCGGCAACGTTGGTGATGCGATTCAGGTATCCTAGAGACAAACTTTTCTTGTAATTAAGTGCTGCCTTGTAAATAGGAACACAGAACACTCTTTGGTGGCAGAAATATAGATAGAGACCTCTTCCCAATTTATTTTTGACAACATATACACACATAATGTCACGCCTGTGTCACGTTTCCCCAAGGGTTAGCAGAGGTCCTTAGTACACCCATATTTCGCCAGTTATGTTTAATTCCCATGTAATGGGGAGCGACCCTATTGCCATTAACCGGGCACTAATCTAGACATTATGTACTACTTTACGTTGAACCACTTCTACACATTCCCCTGGCTGGAGGCCTTACTCTCAGGGTATCCCCAGGATCGTCCGGTTAAGCAGAAGCCAGCCCCAAAGATTGACCTGCCAGAAACCATTCACAAAAAAAAACACTTCTACACTACTACTTTTTTTTTATACCTTTATAATACATGAGGTTGGAGTTTCCTATCGAACTACTCTAGGACAAAATACCGAAACAAAGTCTTTAAAGGTTAGATCATGTGAGGACCACGGTGGTAACAAGATAGAAAGCTAAACATAAACATACCCCATCTCTTTGGCGTTCTTCCCAGGAAGCTGTTTTCTTCAGGATTATAGATCGCATTCAGAAATCTGGAGAAACACGTCCCGGGCGGAGGGGGGGCACGGATCCACTCCTCAACTCCATTCGCTTTGGTTGCCATTTTGATCCCGAAATACTTTATATTTTATTAAAAACTTTCGAATTTTTATCGTGTGTATGTGGAACAGGGATGTAAATGATGCGCGACCGTCATCCACGGCGGTGTCGGGAACACTGCGCGGACGCAGCTCGGGTTGCGGTTCAAGTTTTCAATGGGCGTTGTTTGTAAATGTCTGGTTTCTATGATTGATGTTCGTTTGGGAGTTAGGATTAGGAAGGATCTAGTCACTAGTGGTTTAGTTTGTGTATCCGGATTTCTTTACAAATACTAATTTATTTTGAGTGGAATAATTTCTTGAAGCGTATTCCCTGTTTCTCTTACAGGCGACTATTCGGCATGCCCGCGTATATTGTGTTGTAACAGTAAATATTATTGTTTACAAAACATTGAATTCACACGTTATGTTAAAATAATTTACTTACATGTAAATAATAAGCCCCTAACATAATAATATTTTCACAATTTAGTTGCAGTAACCTTCACATTACGATAAACTATTAGTAAGTAGTTCACTGCTGCATAAAGATAGGTAGGTAGGTATACTTACTGAGTATATTTTATATATAAACAGTGTAACTAACACCTCTCATGTGTTTATGTTTCGAGTTACTCATTATGGTAGAAATGTAGAATGGACTTTTGCCGAGGACTACTAATGCTGTCTTTACGGATTTGTTTCAACTGTGTTCCCACTAGACTTCATCTATCACTTCAACTAATATACTGTTTACACGTGTTATTATAGTTCCCTAAATTCATAACATAACATAACATCACGCCTGGTATCCCCGAAGGGTTAGGTAGAGGTAAACCTTCCTAGGAGTACCTACACCCAAATTTCACCTGTCATGGTATGGTTTGTCATGGGATTTAAACATAACTGGTGAAATTTGGGTGTAATAGGGGGCGAGCCTATTGTTTACAACCGGGCACAAATCCAGACTAGAAATTTCTGATGGAAAAACCTAATAAGTATCAATTTGCCCGACCCGGGAATCGGTGAGCGTCAAAATGAAGGGAACAAGGCTCCAATGTCTGTCATACAAATAAAAAATAATACCAATAATCTACTATTTTCTACCTTTGCTATAATTTTAGCTACCTCATCATATATGTCGCCGCGAGGACACATAGAAGCTAAGCTTATTACATCATTTTATTAGTTAGTTATTATAATTTCTTATTCCATAAACGATAATACTGCCATCTGTGAGATCACAGTAACTATTATAATACGTGTGAGTGCCATTGACTAATTTCGTTTGAGTATCAAGATCAACAGCGCCATCTGTTGGCTTCTCTTAATCAGTATCACATGAAAATCAATTATCAAACTAAACTCGATGTTCTAGCTAAAAACTATCGTTATAATTAACATAAGAATATTTGTTTAACAACTTTAGGGTTTCATTTATATACTTGACACTAAGTTTCTATATGATACGGCGCGGCGGCGTCACCTGTCAGGGAAAATGGCGCCGAATGTGATTTTCACCATCAATACAAAAAAACGTTAAAATTTAGTACGAGAACTAAGTCTCAATAATAGATTCCCAACTATAAATTAATAAAACTATTTTACACAGTGATTTACTAGTAAAACCTAACTGTTTACTTCACCGGAAATGTTCCATGATAGCACAGATTATAGACTAAAAAGTAATGAGACAACTAGTTCATTATGTTTAAAAACGTGTTTAAATTGGTGAATTCTGTCATTATTTAATAGTAACACAATTATTGTAAAATGTTTTATTATTGTTTGTCAGGCTGATTGATTTTACTATGTACTAAGTTGCTGAACGGATTTTGTGGTACTTCCGCTCACACAGGATCGACGCGTGAGCAACGAGCAGTCACGTTAGCCTAAGATTAGCAAAACAATAGGCATGACGACAGTATCAACAAATCTATTTACTTCATCAGTTAGAGTAGGTATTTGAAATTTATGGACACGTATTCTTTGTTTTTGTAAATCAATGAATATTGACAAAGATAAAACGCATCAAAACTCGGGAGTGGGGGCTCGTGACGTCAAAACTAGTTAAAAGTTATACCTAGGCGTGACGTATTGAGAATTTTAAAAGCGTTATATCTTCGTAAATTTTGGTTTACGTAACAAAAGAAAAAACACGGGGCAAATGTTATTTGATAATCTAACTGACGGACTAATTAGTTTTTTTTTGTCGTCTCGCCTATTGAAATACTAAGTAATTTTAAGTGTTTATTGAAGTGAACGATGTTAAGTTGTGAAAATGAGAACTGATGTAATACGATTTAAAATAGTGTGAGGAGTTTCTTCGTCTATTCTTCTCCTCAACCATAATACTTTGCGAAAGGACGACTCAACTCTAGAAAGTTTATAAGTTTCTGTACCTAAATGGTTTAATAGAAATAAACGTTTGTAGTTTGAGTCAAGTGTTATGTGTGATTTCAACTACCCACCTACCTATCTACCAACAATGAAGAATTGTAGTATCGCACGGCGCCGGCGATGTGATGGCTAGAGACTGAAAGACAATGGCGGCAGATGGCGATAATATTTGGGGAGAGTGTTCCTCTAGGCTTTCCCTGCCGTGATATATACATTTATATTTTTACAAATGCTTGGTCCCTCTGTCATGACGTCAAGATAGAGGGACCAAACTGATGGCTCCGTCGCGATTGCGACCACAGACCCTCATATTATACGATTGGTTACAGGAGGTAATTTTCCGAACTAGTCATCTCAAAAACTTTCACCGACAAAAGCAACGCTATTGCCGAGTATCATAGAATACCTTGTAGTTGTAACCTATATCTACTTATAAAAACTTTACGCTTTTGGAGAGTTGTTTTTTTTTGTCCAGAACCCAGCCATTTCACAAAAACTCCGACCCAACCGTTCGCCTGCGACACTCATAAACACGACACGTGCAAGGGGAACATGTGTGACAGATCACCAGTGTTACAGTTTACAGATGAGGTTTCTGTGACCACCAGACACAATCATTGAAAGGTCGGAAGATAAGGATGCATAAAGTGCAACAACGCAAATAGCAGGTGAGGAGTAAAGGTCGAGAAGTCTGTTAGTAGCCCACGTAAAAAATATGTTGCAGTTTTTAACTTAGGATCTAGCTTTTTTAATACACTTGCTCAAAAACTGGGTCCGTAACGCACTACGATTAAGTACAACATGCAATGTATTTCACACGTGTGCGGGAATTAAAATTGCCACAGATAACTATACCATACATAGTCCAAATTGGTTCAATGCCTATAGTCTGAGGTGAATAATTTTTTTTTAATTCCGGCAAATCACTAAGCGTCTCTAAGGCATAGGTAAATGTGTTTTGAATATTCAATTTGTGTTTATAAATAGAATATCATAAATAAACATGATAATTAATGGTTACTTTTATACACAAATTAACATTTATTTGTGTTCTAAATTCAAAAATATAAAAAAAAAACTTTTTTTTTTATATTAGGCTGTATAACGGCTTCATACCTTTGCTTCTCCTTCACCTGGCGAAAGTAAAGCGCGGAAAAAAAGAAAATTAAAATAATAGTTTCTTAATTCAAGACAAAAATATTTTTCGTTCTTATAATTTATTTCTTCAAAAGTGTATTGAAAAACGTCGTTTGATACACGTGGACATTTGTTATTGCCGTTCTCGGCTCAAAAACACCCTCGCCTCGCAATAACAAACTTTCTCCACTTGTATCAAAATGTACTACTATTCCCGCGACTTGTGTCTCATAACTCTCACACAAACAGGGTGGACACAGGAGGCGGGATGGAATTCCGAAAATCTACATTATTATAATCAAAATCTGATCTTTATCTGTCAGTCAGGGTTTAGCAATAATTTTGTTTCAAACGCTATTGAAAAAACTTGTATTTGCTCCCCCAAGATGTCAACCAACTGTTTTAGGTGCATATTGCCCCATCACCCCAGGCCACCCCCCGTGGAGTTTTCGGTTTATCTCATTAAAAATGAGGTAGGAGCGTCGATTTATTTTTCTATTAGCAATTGGGATGGATCGGCTGCGAACGCCACTTTGAATCATTAGGTACAGGACTATAGTTGACGATGAATATTGTCGTATAAAACTGATACGCGGTCCACCAACTTAAAAATCATAAAGTGGTACCGTGCCTCACCTTGACAACACAAACAACATCTCACCTTATGTTAGCCCTTTACAATCCTTTCTCTAATCCAGAATTTGATGAAATATTACTGCACTTTACTTCCCTCTAATCACAACAAACTCCTGATAAACCGTTTGGTGTGACTATAACAGCCCGCTTAGCATGAACGCCGTAGAAACGAAAGAGATTCGACGAATCTTTTGTTTATCTGTAATTGAATCGACAAAATGACAGATGAACAAAAAATTTGTCGATTCTCTTTCTTTTCTACGGCGTTCATGCTAAGCGGGCTGGACGTACAATACCAGCTTTATTAGATTAAAAGTGCCCGCCTGGCATTACCCAAACCCCTTTCTTCATTTTTTAAAAAGGGTAGCGTGATGCAGTCGATGGAGAGCACCGACTAATGACTTTAATCGCCATAGTAATGTATGTTGCTACATAGACACGGAATATTGTCTTGATCAGCCCCCCGGACGATATGTCATCCCGCAGGCAGATTCCATTCTCCGGTAGAATCTAACTGAACGATTGAACCGACCTTGGAGTGGAAGGTCAGCTACAAGGGAGTCATTATGGCTACGACGACTAGTCTGGAGCGCATCCGTACTTACTTCCACCTATTATAGCAAAGAGGGCTTAATGGAGTAAAGGTGCGTACATTACATACAGCGAGCATTTACTCGTTCAATTTACCCAGTAGGTACAGCGTTGATACTAGAATGACACAGACACGGTTCCTGCAAATTTAGTGGCGCGGGCGCACAACTTTTCTCATGGACCAGACCGCCTTCTAAACCGCCAATTTAGTGAAGTTCGATAAATTGTCACACGGGATCATAGTACCAGGATAAAAATGTATCCTGTGAGAATCTAGTTTATAAGCTATTTGTGTGCAAAATTGCACCTAAATCTGTTCGGTAGTTTTTACGTGAAAGAGTAACAAACATCCATCTCAATCAATCATCAAACTCATCAAACTATTCCTAATCTCAATTTTGTTGACGGTATGTAAAATCGTTAATACCTATACGTTATACTGCGAGGAACGACCGGAGGACGTGGTGGAGCACACCGTGGAGGTTTGCTCTGCTTGGGCGGAGCACCGCCCGTCCTCGTGGCCGATGCTTGCCGGGGCTGCGGGACTGTTCGAAAGAAATACCGCGGCCCTGGAACACGAAGGACTAAGAAGGAACATGGATGGGTTTTAGTCACACTCCCTTCCGCTCCGCCCAGAGCGGGAAGATTGAAGATTTCCCATCCAAAAAAAAGGTAAAATCGTTAATTGTTTGAGAGCGCTTCACTTTAAGCGCCACACCGCCAACCGGCGAGCGAGCGCGCGAGCCAGACGAGGCCTCGTTTCACCTCTTTATTACCGGAACTAATATAACAGAATCTGGAGCAATATGGAATAACATATAAACTAGCCACAACTAGCAACTGAAAAACGCCGGTGTACGCGCAACCTTAGATGTGCGTGGTGCGTTTGAAACCCACTCGCTGCACTCTTGTGGGACCACTTAGCGACTTAGCTAATAGGAATGACACACGCTGCGTTCTTATCGGTAAACAGAGTGTAGGTATTTTTTCAGTGGGACAGTATTTATGGGGAAATATGAATCTATATGAGACAGGTTATAGGTACTGAGTTACTGACTGAGGCACTTTCATCTTTAACGAAAAAAGAGCCAATAGCTTCTAGAAAACTTTCCCGGTAGGTATCTCATAAGGAATCGGATTTCCTATTTCCTATTTCCTATATATCCGTAGAAAAATAGTAGATTATTAACCAAGGGGATAAAGCAGTGTCTTCTATCGCGAGCGTAACGAAGGACTCAAGGTTTACTCCCGAGAGTAGCGAGGGTGTTAAACACTTAAATCACGAGCGAAGCAAGGGGTATAAGACGAGTCCTGAATGTAACGAGGGATTTAAGTTCACCCAGGACTAAGACAGCTTTATCACCGAGGAAAATACTCTACTTTTCGTACCATTTGCGAAAAAAATAACACAATATTAATATGAGATAAGCATTTATTAAAAATAATGACAATTAAAATAAACTTGACGTTTATGTATTCGAAGAAAACAAAAAGGCGGCAAATTCCTAGACTAATATTTTTTTGTCGGAAAAGCAAGGCATCAAGCTCATACGGCCTCGTCGGTTTTCGTAATTTTATTTAATAGTCATAGCTTCATAGCTGCATAATAAATGCGTATTCCTTTTTCAAAAAGATGTATAATGCTTTATATACAAACTTAATGGTGTAAACACAGATGTAGTTCAGTATAAATTTCGGTAAGTATTCCAAATTTAAATCACATTCTCCCCCTAGAGGATGAATGAAATTCAGTACAATTTTCTATCCCTGTTTTTAACAGATTAAAAATGACTATTGTTATGTTCGCTTTTTGTGGCATAGAATGTCACTTTTTTGAGCAAGTGGTACGAAAAGTATTCTTAAGTGTAGGTCAATCTGCAGTGAGCTGTCAGATCTCATACGACTGGCACGACCTCCGCTAGGAGTATTAGTGTTCTGTGGGCACGACTACCAATTAATTCCCTCTCATAGGCCTGTGCCCAAATTAGACATGCAAGGTTACAATAATTCGCATAAAGCTAAAAATTGGTACGAATGTTGGGAATACCATTACAACTGAAATGTCAAAAGTCGCCATAGATACGACCTTTGCAAAAAAAAAATTCAAGGTCAAAGGTCGCGTAAATGGGTTTTTTGCATTTTTCAGCCAAACGCTAAGTTTTATCATAAAAATTTGTTCAACAACATTGTAGATCGTACAATTATCTTTAACTAATCGATTTCATTTCTGAGATATAGCGGTTCAAAAAGATGAAAAAGTTGTGTTCTTCGTAATAATCAAACGTTTCCACACCACCGGTGAAGTAGTGTACCCGGTGTGTTTTTTTTAACGTGGTTATCCCGGTGAGCCTATTCCACGATCTATTGTGGCCCTGTTTAATTAAAATACCGGCCAAGTGGGAGTCCATGGAGTACCATCGCAGTAGAAGAGCCTTTAATTTATTATTTGTTGTTATAGGACGAGGAGCCCGTGGCTAAATAATAACAGCCGCTCGGGTTGATATTTAGGTTAAGCAGTGCTTGCCTAGGTTGGTCTGTGGATGGGTGACCACCCATTTCATAGTGAGTTTCCTCCGTGCCTCGGAAAGCACGATAAGCAGTTGGTCGCAGCTGCCATTTGTAAATCTTTGACAGTGGTTATAGGTGGCCCAAAAAGTCTGCTATAGTTGTTCTACGATCGATACATCAGATATCTCCTGGCTGATATCGTAAGAATACTCTTTTAAAGGCAATTCAACATTGGAGCACGACTGGCCCTAACAACCGGCATAATTGTATGCTAATAATCAAAACAACCCAACTTTGTTGCAGCCGCATTTAGCATGACACCCTTTATTGAAATTGCATAAAAAATCCGAAAAAACTACTTAATCGTGCGTTTTGGAGTATGTCTGTATTGGTTCCAATGTATTGTCAATTAATTTCCAAGCAACAGCAGAGGTTGTGGGAAGACCAGCTGATTGCACTCGTTTTTAGTTCCAATATAATTATTTATCAACAGACGAATAATTTTCTACAATCACACTTCACACTAATATTATAAAGGCGAAAGTTTTTAAGTGTGTATGTGTATTACTCTTTCACGCAAAAACTACTAAACGGATTTGGATGAAATATAGCACATAGATAGTTTATGACCTGGATTAACACATAGAATACTTTTTGTTCCCGTAGCATGATCCCGTGGGACAATTATCGAACTCCACGCGGGTGAAGCCGCGGGTATTAATTCTTTTTTATTTTCATAATTTTTTTCCGCAATTTCCAATAGTATTTTTTTTTTTTTATACACGCATGACCACAATAGATCGAGGAATAAGGCTCATCGGGGTAAACACGTTAAAAAAACACGCCAGGTACCTTCACCACTTCACCGGTGTCGTGGAAACGTTTCATTTTTATGAAAAACACAACTTTTTCAACTTTTTGAACAGCTATATCTCGGAAGTGGTGATTCTCAGGAAAAAGTATAAAATCAGTTATTATACATAATTGCACGCACCTTGAATTTTTTTTTTGCAGTGTTCGGATCGATGGGGACTTTTAACATTTTATTTGTAATGGTGTTCCCAACATTCGTACCAATTTTTAGCTCTATGCGAATAATTGTAACCTTACCCCTATTTTTGAGCTAATTTGACTGGGCTACGTGTACCAGCAGTGGGAACGATATAGGTTGATTATGGTATGCATTAAAAGATTTAATTAATAGCTGGCTTCTAAAAAGAAACTGAGGGTCACCTGCATGTAGACAGGTAATAAGCGGGCTTATTATGCCCGCTTATACGCATATCCATGCGTCAGTTAGAAATAGTACTTAGATTCAATTCGGCGGCGTCCTGCAAGTCCCGTACTTGCACGCAGGCCCAGACTGGGACCCGAAACCGGCTCGGGCATTTGAGAGTCGGTCGGCCCTCTAATCTCAAGAGAAATGAAAACCACTAATGTAAATATTGAATATAATGTAGAAAACATCTTACATAGAACGTTGGGTTGAAATGCTAGACTACGACTTTGATAAAGAAGAGGCTAGAAACTACAAGAATATCGACGAGTCACAGAAACGCTTCTTTGTTTTTAGGGTTCCGTAGCCAAATGGCAAGAAACGGAACCCTTATGGATTCGTCATGTCTGTCTGTCTGTCTGTCCGTCCGTATGTCACAGCCACTTTTTTCCGAAACTAAGAACTATGCTGTTGAAACTTGGTACCTAAGTAGATGTATTCTGTGAACCGCTTTAAGATTTTCACACAAAAATAGAAAAAAATACCTTAAATTTTGAGGGTTCCTCATACTTCGAACTGATACTCAACATTTTTTTTTCTTCAAACCCATACGTGTGGGGTATCTATGGATAGGTCTTCAAAAATGATATTGAGGTTTCTAATCTATATATTTTTTAAACTGAGTTTGCGCGAGAGACACTTCCAAAGTGGTAAATGTCAACTTCCACCGAAAATTGGTTTGAACGAGATCTAGCAAGTAGTTTTTTTTTAATACGTCATAGATCGTAAACCGCAATTTACCTTTCATTCAATAAAGTTTGTGCGGAACCCTCGGTGTGCGAGTCCGACTCGCTCTTGGCCGGTTTTTTCTATGAATTGCAATCCTCCGACCCTCCGAATGACAGGTAGCTAGCTTAGGTGACGCGGATAGGATATTTCAAGCTTACTTTGTTTATAGAAACATCGATAGCTACGAGACGTAGGCAGGCATATTTACTAATAGTTATACGTAAGTTATTGAAAACGGCCGTTAAGTGTCACCTGGTGTCAGTGATAAACGAGCTTTAAAGGCCTTATAAAGATGTCTAGCGTCTTTTGTACCGCCATGTGCAGCGTGCACCGCGGTGCAATGGGTTCGCGCCTTAAAACTTATCAGACCACAGACCTGTCCTTGATAAGTAATTAACCAAAGAAGTAGATAAGACTCAACTGAACTGAACTCATTTATGTTTAGTCTACAGTGTGGACTAAACATAATGATGACTCAGTAGGCAGTTGAGTCACTCCACAGCTGCTTTGATTGGTTGCACACAATATAATAAAATTACGTCCGTTTTCTGGAAGGCTAGGCAGAGGTACTTGTATATTTTGTATAGCATCCACATTTTGCCTGTTACGTTCAAGTCTTATGTAATAGGGGGCGAGCCCAATGCCATCAACATTGCATAAATCCAGGCTTCGGGCAGCTATTGAGAAATTCCTGATGGAAAGACCTAATATCACTGTCCAACCTGAGAATCGAACCCAACTCAGCAAGCGCTTCCGACCACTAGACCACTGTAGCAGTATATTGACTTTGACATGCCTATCGGACAAAATCATTAACAATAGTCAATAGTCAAACAATAGTCGTGACACTGGAGATCAAAATTAAATAAAAACAAAATATATATTTTTAAAGTTTTATTGCTTAAAAATATATTTCAGGCACTTTGATATG
Organism: Xestia sexstrigata; assembly: GCA_941918905.2. NCBI lineage: Eukaryota > Metazoa > Arthropoda > Insecta > Lepidoptera > Noctuidae > Xestia > Xestia sexstrigata. The sequence continues at coordinate 1,940,151 of OW799204.2, forward strand.
GAAAGATATCGTTCACTCTAATATACACATTATTGCCTTATCATAAAGCTTATAATTGTATGGAATATTTGTCGATACATAATATCTCTTACATTGGATTAAAATAACAATATCATTGGACGGATATGGAATGAGATTCATTTCATAAAAGCACTTCCCTTTTGCGAAGTCGGTTAAATGTCTTTCTTAGAGTAGATTATCCCTATAGGAATATCTCCTTCGTACATCTTAGAATGAACCATGTGTAAAAAGTATAGTCGACTAGTATATGCTTCACCACTTTTGACAAAAACTCCCAGTAAAATAAAACTTCACTAAGGTTGAAATTATCTAACTGTTTTACATTAGTCTTTAAACAAAAGGACCTTAATATTTCATGAAGCTGCAAGTGATATTCAACCTTAAGGTGGAAAAGCATTTACTAGGTTAACATCACATAACTAATGTATAAAATAAAAATAAATCTATTTAAAATTAAAACATATAGAAATGCTAATTCGTACAAAAATAAAGTTAGTCATAAGTAGGTACTATAAGTACAACGTAAAAAACTAAACTATTTGAAGATTTTTGTCATTATTTTGTTTCGAAGGCTGTTAGAAACTATCAGTCAGTCTTAGGTGTTCAGATTCTGATATGAGATTAAACCCAAAAATATATATTTATATACTTACATTTAGTAAAGAATATCGGTTTTTTAGCACTACTACGCTTAACAATCGAAATATTTTAGCAGTTTAATAGAGTAGATGACAAAAAAAAAACAAATTGGCCGTCAGATAGATTTCCAAAAATATTAGACATATACTTTTTCTTTCACATAAAAAAGGAAGTCGATACAGTGCGCCGAAAACTCGTGTGATGTTACATTAGAGTAATTTTTTTACTCAAATGTGACGTCACAAGCCCCCCCCCCACTTCCCACACGTTTTATCTTCGTCAATTTTTATTAATTTGATAAAACAAAAAACACGTTTCCAATATTTTTCGATAATATAACTGACGGACTAAACAGAATCATATTTTTTTAGTCAGTCATCATCCGTATTGTTATATACAGTAAAGTTACTGATTTTTTTGGAATGGACGATCACCAGGTATTCGAAACGACCATACCTAATCAACGCGTCAAAATTAAACGCAAATCTAGTATTGCAATAGGTTTTTTGATAATTAATTCCAACCAATCCCAGTAGCTTACGTGCGTTTGACAATTTATAAGGTAGCATTACTGGGTGTTAAGCTGTCATTGTAAATAAATACATAATTTTCTTTTATTCAATTAAACTCGAGAGTTATACTGATAAAGTACATGGTAATATCATTCAGTGATAAACCTGCACTGGGCATAAATGCGTCAAAATTCTGTATGAAAACATACACAGGTATTCTTATGAACTAAACAACACAACACACAAAATATTTATTATCTACATAGTTACACACAACATAAATATATATAGGTATATCAAAAGGATTATAATCATTGGACGGATTATTTAAGTCAAGCTTATTCATAGTGCTATATTATTAAATGAGCTGCCTGGAAACACAGAAACCTTCAAATGGAAGGCGCAAGAATGTAAAAAAGAACCTTGTATGTATTATTATAAATCATATTCTCATCATCTATGTCATCTATTTATCGTCATTAGCCCATCGTCGTTAGCCCTTTACCAACTATGTTGGGATCGGTTTCCAATCTAACCAGATTCAAAATTATCTGCCTCCACAACCCATTATCAAGGTAGACGCTTCTTACCAGGGATACCCCTTATCAAAATAAGGAAATAAGCTTCGTGAAGATTATAAACATGAAAAAAATATCCCTTGTTAAAAGTTGAGAATTCGACCAGCAAATATTTTTTGTCGTTTTATTCTTTGTTACATAACGCCCTCCTAAAATTCAAGTAGATAACCAGTTATCTATTTTCAAGTTATTTAAATAAGTCTTCTACATAAAAGTAGTCGCAGTGACTGAAAAAACTGTAAACCACGTCTTTATTTCACGTTTATATTATACAAAGCGCAATTTTTTAGCTACCTTGAGATTCCAATAGTTTTAGAGTCCTTTTTTAATAAAAATACAATAATCGCACTGGCGCTTTCATGATTAAAAAATACAATTTTCTATGTCATATTATTTGGTCTACTGGAAAGACCAAGCTTTAAAATGCAAATCTCACACAATTATTGCAATAGAACTATTTCTTACATACATACAATGAACTAAAGGCTTTGGTCTACTCGGTCTACTGAAAAGACCAGGTACAATAATACCTTGAAATATGTTTTTTTTGTCTAGTTTAGTACTACAACTCTTCTTTGCGTATGTTTTGGCTATCTTTTTTATTTACCTAAATTAACGTCTTATTTAAGACAACAAAATTGGCGACCCTGGCAGTTTCTTTACAATTATGTATACTCAACACATAATTTTCACCATTACATAAGTATATTTGTCAATGTATGCGAACACTAAGCGAAAAACACTCATTTATTTTATTCTATAACCGCCTGATTAATTATTTTACGCTGTAAGTAATGTATAAGATGTCCACCTTATTTTTTTCTTTATTTATCAGGCCTTTTTTATCAATACCATTAATTAAAACATACATATTGTCAGGATATTACTGTACCTGAAACTAAGAATCGAGTAGATACATTTGGACGGATTGAGTAGTAACTATTCGACCATCAGCTCAAAGTGTACGACTCCCAAACGTTCTTTTCTGTCGTACTTGATGTTCTTGGCCCAGGCACGACACTCGATGTTTATCAGGATTCCGGCTGAAAGATCAATAAAAAAAATAGGTTATAAGTATACTTAAACACACGCCTGTTTATGAAACGTCAGAGGTATATAGTCCATCCATATTTCGCCGGCTTCGTGTCAACATTTTTCTATTAACGAAGCATTAGCAAGGTAAGAACCACAGAATATCATAAGAATTGAGCAGCGGCAAAGGGAAATAGCAATAAACATTCAAGAATGCGGCCACCTTCAGAAATTACACTTGCGAGGAGACCTGGCAGTCTTGTAAATTGAACAGTAAAACATGAACATGAACAAGGTACTCACTCCTGGGCCTCTCCAAGTGTATAGCGACCAGGGGACTCAGGTACCCCTCGGCGTTCTCATACGGGTAGAAGTATCCTGGGAAGCCGGGGAACGGCAGGTAGTTGATGGGGCCGATGTTCTCTTTGTCTGCGGGGGTCTCGCCTTGGCATGATACCCACACCATGTCACCCTAGAAAAATACATTCTGTTGATTGTCGTTGTGGGGTATTCCCAGTCATTACGATGATTTTTGTACCGAACAATACCAGGGAACCTTCTAATTACGGAGATATTGAAGGTCAAAGTTCCAACAATTTTCCACGTTTTTTACGAATACATTTTTTTTGTTTTTACTTTTTATACGGCCATGACCAAAAATAAAAGTCGTTTCCCAGGAATAAGTTTTAGTCTTACTTTGATGTATAGAATGCTTAGTTAGACGACGGCTAGGTGATGGGTACTTTGACATCCTGTATGCCGCACGGGACGATCTTCAACGCTTTCCGAGCGTGGTCCGTGGGTGATCCATAACATGTCGAGACCATCCACCGTGCCTCGGAAAGCAACTTAAGTGAAAAGCCCGAAAGTCTGACAAACAGACTCACCAAGAGGTATCTTAAGCCAGTAAATGGGTTTTTTAGGTCATGGGCAGTCGCTCAATGTAAAATAACAGTATTCAGCTGCACCCGTTTTGACGGGTAGCCGAAGCTAATATAGTTAGGAAAAAACTAGGCTGATGACGACGATACTAACATAGTTTGGGTTAAAGTGGGTGAGGTTCCAGATGTTCTGCCGCAGTTGTAGCGGCATGTCCTCGGGAAGATCGTCCCACCCCATATAGAACTCAGGCCGCCAGCCGTAGATTCTGTAACACATACAACATCATCAGCCTAAGCTGTTCCTACTGGTGGGACACAGACGTCTTCTCTACGAGAACGAGTGGGTCATAATCCACCATGCGGATACAGTGCTAGTTTGTGGGGCGTTCCTATGAGTCAATAATAGAGTGTACATAAAATATGCAAGAAACTGACGGAGTTAGCTACGTGTTGTCTTTTATTACGGTTAATATGCAATATTTAAATGACCCATATATTGTTAGCGTTATCCTATATAATGGTTAATCAAACATATTGGTTATATTTAGGTCTAACTAACCGGTTGTCCTTTTAACCCGATCAATTTGGTCCCGGTTGGCAATCTATTTGCAATTAAATAACATAAGTTAACCAAATCACTGACTTGTTCAACTTCAAGAATATACAGGGCGAAGACTTGTGGAAAGAGAAGTGATTCTCATCGATGCATGGGTCCCAGCCGCGAATGTTCACGTCGCACACCTTCCCGGGGGGCGGGGGTTTGTTGAAGTCGCAGTTGTAGATGTTCTGCCCGGTGCCCGCCGTCTGGCCCTTCTTCTTGTAAACTGTACGCAGATTGAAAATACATTTTTTTATATCGTAGATGATATAATGTATTTTTATCTACACCCATGCTATAAATCCTCTTTATAAGTATCTGAAACAGTCAGCTTATTGCCAACATTAAAACAGCCAGTGTCATAATAACCATTATAACATCCAAACGAGTGTTATAATGTTGTACTAAATTTCATTATGCAACTCGTTTTAAAAAAAACGAACATTGTCTAGCACGTGCGATTCACTACCACAGCGCCGTAATTAAAAAAAAAAACTTATAGGTTAATTCAAATTCACGTCGTATCCATTGAGCTATTACTACTACGTAGAAGTAGAAGACAGCGCGAACAAACTCTGTGCCCAGTGCGGGGCGCGCGGGGGTCGGCTAACCCCGTATGTATAGATGTTCTGTAGCGAGCAAGCGACTGAGTGAATTGCAGCCAGCTGACAGCATTTGAACGGAGCACAAATTTTGTTCGCGGTGTCTTCTCTATAAGTAGTAATAATAGCTCAATGGTCGTATTCCGCCATTTTTGTTCGATATTAGTATTGCATTACGTACGTATACTTTGTTGTTTACAAAAATGAGTGATACAAGCTTTGTGCATTTTAATAATTGTACAATCCAAAATGTAAATAATTATATTATTACCTATACATGGTTTGTTTGTATTAAATACTCCGCAATTAAACTTTCCATGAATTTACATAGACTTCTTACAACACTACAACAACCTATGGTTTCAGAACCTTTTATGGAGGATTCATATCATGGATGTAGATAAAGTCTTGTAAGCAACTGTACGTAATTAGGTATTAAACACTCACATTCGTGTTTTAATACCCCTCATTATATAACAGTTGCATAAATAACTATTATTTGGTGGATGAGCCAAGTTAGCCAAATCAAATTTTCTTACGTTTTTTGCACTTTGCAGGTCAGTGTCAGGCTGTATGCTAAACAGATTATGATTCGCGACCGTAACACGCATTAATTATAATCATTAAATTTATCAATACAACCTACCCAAGAAAATTTTAATTTTTCGGGTTACCTTGGCGCTTCAACCATTAGAAAAGAAGAAACTGTCTCTTTGTTCGCAGAGGCAAGTTTTTATCACGCACTGTATTTTAGTGGAGCGTATCTCACGCAACACGTCAGAAAAACTTACTGTTGGATTTTCAACTGTGAGAGCTAAACAGTGTGTTGGAAATCCAGAGCATTAAAAAGTCGCGTTAAAAAATCGTCCGTGGCGACGGGGGCTTAAATGTTTGATATTATGTTTTGTATAGCTGGGATGGAATATTGGAAGTTTACTAATACTGAGGTCTCTAATAGAGCAAATCACGGGGGCACGGTAGTGCCCCCGGCCAAGACGAGCCAAGCGAAGCGCAAGGGCACTACCTACCTATTCTCGGAGCGCTTCGTCGTTGTTTTAAAACCTTATTCCTTTTACAGTTTACTTAGTTATTTTTTGGCAAACCTGAGGTTTAAATGATCCACCTGTAGAACGTAGCGCCAAAGTAGCCCGCGAAATTCAAATTTTCTTAGGTTTTTTGCAGTTTGCAGATCAGTTTCAAGCTGTATGTTAAACAAAATAATAGGGGTTAAAAGTATAAAATTGCCGTTGTATAGTAATAGACACTTCGAATTGACATAAAATCTTCATGGTGTCAGATTTTTGTGTAAAACTTTTTTCACGTGATACCTATGAGGTGCTTCTTTTAAAAAATGTGCAACTTCATAAAGGTCTAGCAATGACTTTGACCTCGAAAAAATCGTTCCTCGACCTTTATGAACTTAGAGGGTTGTATTGATGATTTTGATGATTATAATTCTGTAACTACATACGTCTTACAATCGCGAACAATATTTTAATCAACATACAATCTAGCACTGGCCTACAAATTGCAAAAAACGTAAGAAAATTTGAATTTCGGGGCCTACCCTGGAGCATCAGCCTTAAACGCTTTCGTAATGGAAACTTTGACTTGAAGAACGAACCACGTGGTAGACCGCCCACACAGGTGAATAAAGCTGAATTGAAGGACATGGTAGAAGCCGATCCGAGTCAAACTACCCAGGAATTAGCGGCATGGTTTAACGTTACCCTACCTACAATATTGACTCATTTGCATCAAATCAATAAGATAAAAAATATGAAAAATGGGTGCCCCATGATTTGACTGATATGCAGAAAGAAATGCGTGTTGAAACTTGTGTTGCGTTGTTGAATCGGTACAGAAATGAAGGAATATTGGATCGAATTGTGAGGTGACGAAAAGTGGATTGTTTACGATAATCGTAAGCGAAAAATGCAATGGCTGACCCCAGGTCAAACGCCGCAACAGTGCCCTAAAGCAAAGCTTACCAATAAAAGGTATTGGTAACTGTTTGGTGGTCTCTTCATGGTGTTATTCACTATAGCTTTCTCAGGTTTGGTCAGGCAATAACAGCAGATGTTTACTGTGCCGAACATCGAACAATGATGGTGAAACTGGCAGTGAAACAGCCCCGACTCGTGAATCGATCTTCACCATTATTGCTCCATGATAACGCAAGACCTCACACTGCACGAGAAACCGTTGTAACTCTACAGGAGCTGCAGTTAGAAACTATACGTCATCCTCCGTACTCGCCAGACCTTGCTCCAACGGACTACCATTTTTTTCGTGATTTGGACAATTTTCTACGTGATAAAAAAATTTCTTTCCAGGAGGCAGTACAAAATGCTTTCACACGGTTTGTCGAATCTAGATCCTCAGAGTTCTATCGTAAAGGCATAAATGAACTTCCGTTTAGATGGCAGCGGTAAATATTTTGATTAAATAAATATGTTATATCTTAGAAAAAAATAAGTTGGTTTCAATTTTTCAGTACAAATCGGCAATTTCATACTTTAACCCCCAATATTATGATTCTCATAACACGTTTGTAGTTACAGAATTATTATCATTAAAATCATGTATACAACCCACTAAGTTCATTTAATCCCACTAAATGACTAATTAAAAACTCCATGGTATTCGTATTTTCTTTTACATACAGCCTGAAACTGACCTGAAAATTGCAAAAATGAAAAGATTTTCGAATTTTTGTAGCGGTTAATAAGCGGCGAGCGTATATTTTGTTCTTTATTATACAACACACAAAAAAGGTTGCAGCAAATAGTGTCAACAAAGCTGGCCGTTTTTCGTAAAAATAATATTTTGAAAGCAGTTTGCCTCAAAAAAAATATATAATGAGAAAATTTAATGGCATCTTGTTTATTTTCAATGACAATGGCCTATGTTTGTTTGTAATTTTAGAAGTAAAGGAGGTCGCATAGATATATTTTTTACAAACGTATCGGTCTATCGTCCGATGAATCGACGTAGTTCACGAAACGAGATTTTTTTTCGCTACTATTAAAGTGAATACTAGGGAAAATATTTCCAAATTACTTAAATAATAATATCTTACCCGATAAGAAATCAATGAGCTGATCTTCCCAGTACTTATAGCTCTCGTATCCAGTCCCCTTATACCAAATCAGGGTGCTTCGTACATCGGGCGGCAGCGGCCGAAAGCCTAACCCTGGACTGGTGCCAATCACACTGTATTCCTGCTGTAGGCGTGGCACGCGAGGGTTGATGAAGTGCTGAAGGAATGTCACCATGCACACCGCGAAGAGGGCTATTAGAGCCGCATAGAAGATCGAGTAGAAGATCAGGATTTTACCTGTAAGAAAGAAAATTAAATATAAAACTTTTGGAGTCTTAAAAGATTTTTTAAATTTTATAATATCTTTTAAATATTTTGAAAACCCTTATCAACCCCTAAAACATTCATAATGAATTTGGGGAATTTTGAAAAATGATTTTGGCCAACTCTAGGCCCCTCTTACGAAACTGAAAAAAAAAATGTTCCAAGTCTCTCAACTTCCGAGATCCGCCTAAAGGGGGGAGAAGGGGGGCAACTTTGAAAACTGGTTTTTACTTTTCCGAGCCTCCTCTATACGAATCCGTAAAAAAAACAGAATCCGGGTCTTAAAAGAGTTTCCGAGATATAATAGGGTTTTTTTTACCTGACATGTTTGTGCTTCAACACAAATCACATTAGAAAAATGTAAAAAGTTAGATTGTATCCGTTTTTTAAGTTTTAATACGTTTTGTAATAGTATTAACGCAATAAAGTTTAAAAAAGTAGTTTAATGAAAATCTTCTTTTCTTCAATTAAAATTGAATATATTTTTGTTAAATTATTGGATCTGTTATAATGATATCATTTTGAAATCGGCATTTAGTAGGTATATTATTAAATACATGGGCACTGACAATGTGGTACGTTTTTTTTACAAAAATCGCTCTTGAACTTGATGGTGTGTTAAAAATTTGGGTTAAAATTAGAGAAGAACCAACTTTTTCTTCAAAAGAGCTGAATTTACATAAAAAATCATAATTTGTCATGGTAGCTCTAGTATTCAGCAGTAATTAACAGAAGTCAAAATGAAAGAATAATGACTTTTGTTGAAACTACAACCAAATTTGTAATAAAAGGTAGAAATTTCGTAAATAAAAGACAAAAAGGAAATATTTTCGGAACCCTTGGGTATAAATGGTTTAAATTTTTAATTGTTATAGTTAATTATCTGGTTCATCGAATCCTGAACGGTGGACCACTACTTACGCCACACCCTGTATAATAAATCTGTAGACGTGGCGTTTCTGTACATTGAAAATATTTAGAAAAAAATTAGTAGGGGTGTTAAAGGATCGCTAACAGACACCATTTCTACCATTTTTAGAATTTTTGTCTGTGTGTCTGTATGTGTGTGTGTCTGTATGTCTGTGCGGGGTCTTTTGTTACAGCATCACGTGTAAATTATAAAACCAATGTGGTTAGATTCAATGCACAAATATTGGGCATAACTTAGAGAAGTTTTTAGTTTTTTTTCATTGTAAAATATGTAAGATACATGCAGCGACATCTATTAACTAAAATGGTTCTAATGACTAAAAATGTGCTCACAAGATAACTTTTAAAACAAGTGACCGACTTTAAAAAAGTTATGATAGGAAAAGGTACTATATGACGCTGCTTTAAAAATCTACATAGCCAATAGAGTGTGTGTTAGACCGCTTTCCATGAATTATATTTTAGCAGTTTAACTTCAGAGTCGATAGATGGCGTTGTTCATTTCACTCCATTTTCTGAATCGCGGTGTTAAGATTTTCCGTGAAAGAATGACCCTCGCCCGTGTCTGTCGCCTCAATTTTGGTAGTTTATACTAGTGTTGCAGCAGAACTCTGCTTCCGCTTCCGCTTCTGCAGAAGTTCCGCAAGCTTTTTTCACTTCTGTTTCCGTTTCTGGTTCCGCAACTTTATAACAGAACTCTAAACGGAGAACACAGCGAGGTGCGCGGGGTGGGGGCGCGTGAACGACTGGACATGACGGAATCGGCGCGTGCGGGGGGCCGTTGACGGTAGCGGTTCTACTTCAAAATCATCATCATCATTACAAATATTGGAATCGATGTTAAGTGTAAATGAAGACCAGGAGAACTCTTCTACAACCGACGATGGTGACAATTTATTTTTAGAGATACAGTCACACCTTCGGGAATACAAGAAAGAGAAGGGACTGCCTCTCCATGAAGATCCCCTTCTGTGGTGGAAAGTAAACGCGCACAAATACCCCCATCTATTGCCAATAGTTCGCCAATACTTATCAGCTCCACCCAGCAGCGTAGCCAGTGAGCAATTATTTAGCGTAGTTGGTTTAATATATGAAGAACACCGAAACAGAGTCAAAGGTGTAAAAGCGGCCAAATTACTTTTTATTAAATATAATTTAACTCTGTTTAACTTCGAGTACTAAAAGTACAAAATACAAAATCTATTAAACAAATCTGAAATAAATAAAAATGTGTTTTTTCTTCATAGTATTAACACTTCCGCTTCCGCATCCGCTAAGATTTACTTTTGACATCTGTTTCCGTTTCTGCTTCCGTTAAGACACTTCCGTTGCATCACTAGTTTATACCCACGAAACAAATCAGGAGGTTCTCAATTCAATGCGTAGGTATATTTTTTTTTTGTATGATCTCGCACAACTTTTTAGAGGGATGTCCGTTAGGCGACATGAATATAGACTAATATTATAAAGCTGAAGAGTTTGTTTGTTGGGTGGTTGCATTTATGGGACGCAGACGAAGTTGCGCGGGTCACCGCGCAACTTCGCTAGTAATAAATAAATAATTCGGCTTTTGACTTGCAATTGGCTTATGGTTTGTGTGTATTAAACTAGTTGGTTGGTTTTTTGCACATACAATCTCAACTTCAACTATTCAATCTATTCTTTTTTTTAAGGCCTTACTCTTGACCTCAATCTTATCCTGAGGACAGACATGAGGCTGACTGACAAACTTCTATCTATTCAGGAAGAAGATGAATAGTATAAAATAACTATTCATCTTCTTCCTGAAATCTTTGCTATTGTTTGTGTCTGTTAAAGATTTTATAGCAATCTCAATGAGAGGTTTTCTTTATGAGGGATTAAAAAAAAATAGTTTCCAAGAACTCTCTAGATGGCGTTGAACTGACTACGTTACTTGGTGCCAAAGCTAAAACGCTTGGAAAAAAAAACATTGTGTCACGTCAATACGCTCGTTGACTGACACTTTCGTTTGCTTAAGCTTCCGAATATAACCTAGTTTTCTCGCACTTTGTTAAAATCTGTTTTTTACGTTACGCCATCTATCCAGCGACTAGGGAAGAGCTGAAAAGAAAATCCTGTTGTCGCTGGCAACACTTTTGGGCCGCAAACTACCCCATACGCCGACAGAGGGCGCTTGCAAGGCGTCATCTAGGCTGCAGAGCGGCGGCAACGCTCACTTTGCTTTCGACTACGGAGCTGTTCGGTCATTCCTAACATCGTGCTTGTGATCCTGACTATAATTATCAAGTATCTACTTATAATCATTTCGGCTGATTTGTATAAATATAGTTATTTTATTAGCCTACATTAAAATCATAATGTACAGTGTTATTTTGGTTTAACATTAAATTTATGTAAGATTGGGCAACGTTGTTTAAGTTCGTAATAATCCCTCATTGTTTTTACAAAAAAAAAATGTACCTACTCTTATTCAGTTCTTGTTATTTCTCTAACTCTTAAAAACGTTATCTTTGCAGAGGTCAGTACCCTAAGTAATTAGAAGTAGGTAACAATAATGATAATGTTTAAGTCGCCAATTTATTACAAACAAATTTTATTACAGAATCAGTGTTGTCTCTCATGATCTTGTCATCATCTGATATTTAAACGAGGCTTCATTTAAGATTTTGTCTCTTCCGAGTAAACTTTTTACATTGGAAATGGTTAGTTTTATTCTCTTGTATCAAAAAGGTCTTATTTTATTGGGAAGTTCAATCTATTCTATTCCAGAATTTAGTTAACCAATATAGAAAACTCAAGAGCCTCTATTTTATTTTAATAGCTTTAAGCTCAGTAAGATCTAATACCATTCCATTTTGGTATGCAAATAAAGATAATATGATTCATATGAATATTTAGCATTTGAAATATAATGATAGTTCTGCAAGGCCCAGAAAGGAGCCAAAATAAGTACAATGTATATACATAAACTCACACCTTTTTCCCATGGGGGTAGGCAGAAACCACAGAACACTATAAATAAAATATGTTTTTAAAATATTGTAATAATGTGTAAAAGTTAAATAAAATATTTTTTGAAATATTGGTCTTAGACAACAGTAGATAAGATTAAGTGAGAGGACAAAAGACCTTTGACTTAGAGTGATACAGAAGCCTATAAAAAGTGCCATATCTATTCTTAATAGTTGTTTGTTGTATACTATTTTTAAGAACTATGAGAACTTTTTGGCCTTTTACAAGTGGCAGAGCATATTTCTTTCTTTCATACAATCTATTAGAACATCATTACGATTTAGAGGTTTTTAGGAACATTTCACACAATTTTTCATTAAACTTCATAGTTATAAAATCATAAAATATACTCTTGACATTTATGGATATAAAGAAGCTTACTCTATAAAAACCACAAACCAAATAGTTTAAAATATACTAGTGAACTATGAAAATGTATTATTATATTATATATAGCTGGATTATCAATTTATAAAGATGAAGAGGTCAACTACAATCCGTTTACAGTAATTATGTTTGTAGGCAGCTTAATTTTAACTAAATATAAAAGTGCCTGTCTATTTGGCATAAAATGCTTTGAGTTTGAGTTCTTGTAATGGTAACTTAGTTATCCTGTTCAAAACCCCAAGTCAAGGAGACCAAAGAGACCTGGTGAAATAAAGTCTACCATACCTATTTATATGATTTCTATTTCAGCAGCTTAATGAAAGTATGCCTGGAACAGACATAACATAGGGCTTCTAAGCAGATTAGCTTTGCTTGAAAGATTATTTAAGTGATTATTTTCACTGGCTGCCAGGATTTATTTCTAATTAATTGGATATACAACATAGAGGATTCTCTGACCTTTTTGCTCTTGAACTACTATGATTGTGCTTAGACTAAGTGAAGGAATAAATAGGTTTAGAAATTGAGTTCCTATTGGAATGTTTCAAACTTCTGTTTGCTGAGAATACCAAAGTACTGGATAATTATAAGTTTGCTGATGAATTAAATAGTGAAAAGAATGTTAAGACCTCTCAAACATATTTAAATAGGAGTCATGACATGAGTAACAACGATACATTTACAATAGCAGGAGAGCATTGCTAAAATTGCCAACAAGCCACGCCCTCCAAACAATACTTGTTTTGTTTCACAACAAATATCATGAAGTAACGAAAATTTATTTATGTGTAAGATGCAATTTATGAAAGTCTTTCGATTTCTGAAAACATGTAAATAAAAAAAGTTCACTGACCCCAGCTTTCGGGCGTTCGTCCCAGTATTTCACCTGTTTCTTCATTGTAGAAAAAATTACTAAATTTCTGCTTTCCAGGCCTCCGTGAAGGCCTTGTATCCATTTGGAATTCTTCTAGTCTAGGATTCCTGATCATCTTCCGTTTTGAACAGCACTTTATTTTATAAAATCTCGAAAAAACTGAATTAAAAACACAATACACACGCCCAACTACTGGCCGCTGCCGCAAATTTGAAATAACTAGAGGTGAGAAGCACAGAGTACATGTGAGAAGTGACTGGGGGCACAGATCATCATACATCAATTTACTCGACTCGACTCACTAATCACTTTTAGAATTAGTTGACAATCATTATATTTAGCACGGGTTTAGCACAAATTAACTGAAACCAGGGTTTTCCTAAACACAGACACTCTCTTCTTATTTTTGCATAAATAGGATGAAAAAATTATCAACTTAATACAATTTTATTTTTCATCTAAAACCGAAATCAAAAATTTTTTAGGCGATTTTGAGTTCATCTGTGCTAAAGACCGTTGATTTAGAAGAAAAATATAAACAAAAAAAAAACCAGAAACGTCAAAGTTTATTGTTTATGGTTAATTTGGTTGTCATGGTTGTCACTGTCATGTCAAACTGTTAAGTAAATTTCGTGAAATCACTATTTGTAAAAAAACGTATACTTAGATTAACTTGAGTAAAAAGATCAAATAACAAGATGGGTACTTCAGTGCATAAAATAATTGTTCTTGTAGGATTTATATCCCTATTCCATTCTGCCTTTTCGGCTGCCCAGCGTAAGTGTTTACGCCACATTGATGATTCTATAATTTTTAATTCATGATTAATTAACTCTGGTATCTTTTACTATTGCAGATCGTTCATACCTCCGGATAACATCACAGGAATTCACCACCTTGCCTTTGGATGTAAGTAATAAACTGACTGAAAAATCGTTCTAACGGAAACCCTCTAACCAGTTTAATATTGAATATAATTTTCCTTTTCAGATTGTGGTACAAGCAGTAGTAAGTTTATTCGCTGTAATGTGGGGAGTACTCAACGTAGCTGGTAATCTACGAGAAATTCCAGCAGCTGCCGAGCTAAATACTGTCAAATGGGAAACCCAGAGGAATCTGCCATCTTTCTACATCTTCAACCACAGAGGAAAGGCTTTAGCGGATAATTACATACCCAGTGGAGGGAAATGTGATTTAGAAAATGTAGAATAACATAGAATAAGGTTATATTTGTAGGAAACAGTCCTCATTTGTTTATCTTTATTGGTTATTGGTATCCATCAAAGCCTGGGTTATCCAAGCAAGCAAAGACTACAGTATTGATTTTTTTTACCAACTAAATTGTCATGATTGTTGTGGCTTCTGTTTATATTCATAGCTTGCAATCAGGTGTGAGACAGTAATAGACTAGCAACACTTGTTTTATATGTATTGATTATTTTTCAATGTGATAATTTACGATACACAAGAATATCCTGAATCTGGACTGTTTTATTTAAGTTGATAGCAAAATATTATTTATTATGTTATATGAAAACCTTTATGATTTATAGCATTGAAATTATTATCATTAATTTCAAGTGGTAAAGAGTAAATAAAAAACATTTCCATCTTAAAATATAGCTTTTATTTCTTATAGTTATTTTTTACATTGCTTTTTTTTTCAAGTTTTTTTAGTAATTACCTAAGTATTCACCTGCAATGATATAATCTAGCTACAAAACAATAATTGTTAAGTTGCTGTTGTTTCTTCAAATAATGATAAAGTTACTTTTGGGCAAACTTATAAGTAAAATATAACAAATTTGAACATTGGTACAAATTACTACCAACTGTATGTTTCTTGAAATCTTAATACACTACCTGCAGTACATTTAAACCATTCAATTTAGAACTTAGTTACTAAATATCTAACCTTAAAAAATAAGGCATACATTGTTTCAGAGGTATTTTGTTGGATGTAATATAATGCTTTAAAATTTTCAAGCATTCATAACAATTAGTTTTTGTAAAGATATCCTGTATATAATTAATTGCAAACTTCAGTAGTCTCTGCCCAACTACAGGCTCTCCTAACCACTCAGGAACGAGCCTGAGTTGATGCAGTTAGACAAAGTCCACAGATGTGTCTGCTTAGTTACACTATATTAAGAATATCCTGTCCTCTCAGAGTTCCTTGCAGTCAACGTTAACAATGGACACAAACACTAACTTTTAGCTTAACTCTAAATGCACATAACCATTGTCTAAACACCACATGGAGGCTATCGGCCTCCACGTCCACCTCTGAAGCCACCTCCTCCTCTACCGCCACCTCCGTAACCGCCGCCGCCTCCACCACCCCGGCCGAAGCCTCCCCGACCGCCCCCACCGCCGCGGCCAAAGCCACCACCACCTCCACGCCCGAATCCACCGCCACCTCCTCTTCCGAACCCGCCGCCGCCGCCGCGTCCTCCACGAGGACCTCCCCGCCCACCGCCACGTCCTCTCTTCGCGCCAGGTGGCTGCGGTAAGAACCTCTTCAGCGGCAACAACTTCGCAGGGTCAATGTAAAACTGCTGTCCATCCTTGAAACTGTTTGCTTTAAAGTTATCACTCATCTTCACAGACACGAAGTAGTCTCGTAGGTTGCCGAATATCTCGTCGATCTTTCCGATCTGTTCTTTGTTTTCGAGGAAGATGGGCGCATTGAAGTATGGCACATCTTCGATATCCACCTTACAAACTAGGTCGTCTTGTACCGTCCAGCCGTAGTGTCCTAGGGGGATGACAGACTCGGGCGGGCCCTGGTCCTGTTGTCTGAACCCGCCGCCACCGCCTCCCCGACCGCCAAAGCCCCGGCCTCCGCCGCGACCACCGAAGCCGCCTCGGCCGCCACCGCCTCCTCGACCACCAAAGCCCCGGCCTCCGCCTCCGCCGCCACCGCCATAACCACCTCGACCGCCGCCGCCACCACCTCTACCGCGGAACGACATTGTTTATTAAATAAAATGCCGCAAAATAAAGCTTGATTGAGATATAACCTCAAAGCGTGCGTGTTATCACCATGCACGCTTGTCTTTTTGACAGTTCGTTAGTCGTTAGTTCGTTCGGTCCACAGTTCCACACTCCATAGAGTACATTATACGTTTGGTCCGCCAATGTTGCCACTAATGAAAAAAAAATTACAACTTTGGTGAAGCTTGGTAAGACTTGGACATTTGTTGAAAAAAATTCAGGCCTTGGTCAGGCACTGAGAAAAGTCTAGAACGTTAGTGACAAAAAAGTTGTAAGTTGAATGAATGAAGTTCACGAACATTTGCCCATATATGGACCTGCGCTCCTGAATTAGGCCACCATGTTTTTGTTGTGAGAAAGGCCTAACTTTCAAGCTATAGCTGTCGTTGCATTTTAGATCCTGCACTTGGCTAGGTTTATCTAGGATCAGAATGTTGGGCCACAAAAGGGATGAATGAAAGGCATTTGCATGTCGCGGCGATGAGGATTAAGGGGGATGTGTGGTGTTACTCGAATGGATAAAGTAAGAAATGAGTATTTATCAGGAAGTCTGAAAGTGGCGCCGGTGACTGAAAAGTTGTGTGGTAATCGTGTGAATGAATGTAATAGTATGAATGTGGATGGGTATATGAGTAGAGGAAGACCAAAAAAACGATGGTCTGACTGTGTTAATAATGATATGGCGAGAAAAGAATGTCTGATGAGATGACGAAAAATAGAGAATTAGTATGGAGGAAGAAGACATGCTGCGTCGACCCCAAATGAATTGGGATAAGGGCAAGAGAATGTTGACTTGGCTAGGTTTATGTATATTTAATAAAAAACAATCCATGGTTCACTGTAACCCACAACAAATACCCATAAACTGATAATGTCTCAAAGAAGAGACGAGAGTCTGATTACGTTTCTTGACAAATCCTCTATGAGCATATTCCCTGAAAACAATGCAAATTCTTTACTTTTGTTTCAAGTTCTAAACAGAATGAATGTTAGACACATATTATTTCAAAATAGATTGACCTCATTGGTCAGATTGGGTCGAAGCTATGGACGCGCCATCTGCAATCAGCTTTGACCAGCCTTCCCCATTGCGCGCTCACAACATTTCTGTTTATTAGAATATCATTGAATTTTCCACTAAAATCTACATTTTCTGTGACAATCGCTGATCGATGTCAATGACATTTGAATCAGTGACATTTGTTTGACTTTGTCAATTTCAAAATTTGCCGAAGAATTTAATTTTACCGTTTTTCGTTTTCGCTATCAATGATTGATAAGTAGTGAAACTGGATGTTTAAAAATATTTCCTTGGTGAATAATATTAGTGCTCATATTATTGTGTTTGGACTGTTTTGTACCTTGGGTACACATAATACGGATTGTTTAGATTCACACGTAAGTGTTTTGTGCAATGGCGACGTTGGAAGACGAACTACGAGATTTGAAAGAGAAAAACAATGAATTGGCGCAGAAGGTTCAGTATTGGAAGATGACGGCTGCACAGAAGGACGATGAGAAGCTGGAACTTATGAAGGAAATCAATGATTTAAGACTTAAATTGAGCGTAAGTAAATATTTAATTTTTGTCACTGCTCACTTGCATAGCAGTCCAAGCCCACTATGCTCAATGCGCGGATGCGATGTTTTTGCAGTTATTTTAATCACGTTCCTAAGGTGACCCTCTGACCGACAGATATTACGTACAGAAACGAAAATCCTTAGAAAGTAAAAATCTGAACTTATTTATAGTTTAGCTTTAGGTGACATTTTGTTTATGTCACTATCTAAAATGTTTGTTTTGTTTTTGTACAACAGAGGCTCAGAAACAATGGCAGTTATCAAGCAAGGAAACTGGATGCTGCATTACAAGAATGTAGTGAAAAGGCCATCTCCCACCTCGTCAAAGCTTCTGCAGAAATTGCCAAAAGCATGGAAATAGCTAAAGGGTACATGAGAGAGCGCCAAGAGTTGGATGCTCAGTCCCCTCGATGGAGTTCTATTGGTGGGACTCCTAAGGTGGAGAAGAGTGAGAGAGTGCATAGAGTCCCTCCGATGATGATGGGAGGGCAATCTATACAGCCAGTTGTGGCTCTTAGCAGAACTATGTTGAATACTAGTAACCCAAGTAAGTTATGACTCTTGGTTATGCCAGTAAGGCTACAGTTTGTGTACATAACTAGTGAATGCGGCTTTGCCCGCGTTGAGTTTGAAAATTGACCCAAGGCATACTACTGGCATAAAAAATATCCTATGTGATAATCCAGGTTATAAAATTTCATCTAAATCCATTCAGTAGTGTTTGAGTAAAAGAGTAACAAACATACACAACAACTAAACTACATTCTACAGTATACTCAAAATCCAAATTAATATTATAAATGCAAAAGTAACTATAAGAATGCATATGGATATGCCCCACCTCCTTTCTTGCTCACCTTGCACAGCCACCTGCACCTTCCAGGATTTAAACGGACAGCTGTGCAGGTGGCTACATACTGGTCGGGTATTATTTGAGTCTATTGACACTCAAAGAAGAAGAACTATAAGAATTTTATTTTCATGCTTTAAAACAAATGGACCATGAGTCAAATTGGGCTCAGTGTCCAACAGAGTTATGGCATATGCCATTGTAAAGGATTTTGTTCATACTTAAATTGTTACTATCGGCACCACCTTCAATTCCATTGCAGAAAAAAGATATGCACCTAAATAGGTTTTGTAGAGTCATCAAAGGCCTCCCCCAAGTGTAGCCACAGTGACCGGTCCTGTGCGACTCGCATCCAGTGGATTCCCGGTCCAACTAGTGGGAGGCCTTCCAACGCAACATCTTCTTCCGGTTCGCTGTCGCCACTCCAGAACTTTTCGGCCCTATCGGCGAACCGTTCTGTGAGCAATGTGCCCTGCCCACTGCCACTTAAGTTTGGCAATTCTTCGGGCTACGTTGGTAACCTTGGTTCTCTTTGAAACTACGAGAATAGCCCTCTCCATTGCCCTTTGGGTGACTTTAAGCCTTCTGATGAGGCCCATTGTGAGTGAGCACGTTTCGGTCCCGTATGTAATCACTGGCAACACACACTGGTGACACATGACTTTCGTCTTGAGACACTGTGGTTAGTTGGACGAGAAGATACCGCGCAACTTCCTGAACACAGCCCAGCCGAGTCGAATTCGACGATTGACCTTTTTCTCGAAGTTAGACCTGCCTAACAGGTACACATAATCATCTACTGCTTCGGGTGTAGAGTCTCCGATCTTGATAGGAGTGGGTCACATGGTCACATGGTCATTCAACATGACCTTGGTTTTGTCCATGTTCAGTTTAAGACCCACTCTTTCGGAAGCTTTTCTGTGGTCAACGAGCATTGTACTGAGGTCCTCCATGGTCTCAGCCATGACCACTATATCGTCGGAAAACGGAAGGTGAGTGATGTACTCGCCTTTGACATTGATGCCTAGCCCTGTACAGTCCAAAACCTTGAAGACATCCTCCAATATATGACGTCTCCCTGTCTTACACCTCACTGCAGAAGGATAGGTTCCGAGGCTTGGTCCTGGTCCTTGGTCCTTTTTCGGGAGGCTGAAAATCGTCAAACCTGCGCGCGAGACTTTTCGTGATGACTCTTGAAAACATCTTGTAGACTAGAAATGAGATGAGCCTATAATTCTTCAGCCAGGCATCGTCGCCCTTCTTGAAGAATCACCACCACAACCCTGCACCATGCCTGTGGCGTTTTCTCCTCGAGTATGACGGAATTAAACAGCTTCCGAAGGGCCTTAACTACCGCTTTTCCACCCGCCTTCAGGAGTTCGGCCGTAATTCCGTCATCACCCGGTGCCTTGTTGTTTTTGAGCTGTTTCAGAGCCATCTTAATCTCGTATAGGCTGACATCCGGGACGTCTTAGGTATAGTGTCGGGCTAGTCTAGCTCTTGGGACGTTTGCTAGATCTACAACTGATTTACTTGTTAACGTGTAGAACTACCCATAGGAACTCTCGATTTCCCTTAGAAGCTCCGGTTTGGCGGATAAGATGCTGCCATCGTCGGTCTTCAATTTTTCGTGAGCTGGCTCTGCCCAATAGCCAGATCTCTTGAGCTTTTATTCCGCTCAATTGTATATTTTTTTAACCTGGAATTAATAGCGGCCAACCCGCCATACTTTTCGCGAGATTTTTGACAAACGCTCGTGCGTGATTATGCCGATGTTAGTATATGTATCTATGAACTTTTTGAACTAATAGATATCTGGTGCACTATATCTAGGCTTCTATCAAAGCAAAAAATAAAAAAATTGTAGAAACAAAGACAGTATACGCCTCCAAAAGTTGCTGTTTTGCACATCTTTTACCTCAACTTTAGCCGTTCATAATGTACTCATAAATTGTAAAAGTAAAGTAAGCATCCTGATAGAAGCCTTGCAAATGTAGTGGACATTCTAAATAACAAATATTTATTTCACATACTTGTAAGACTAATTAAAAAACACGTATTTTTGGAACAAGCTTTATAAATTTTCGAACACTATTTTTCGTTCAATGTCCTCGCGTTAGGCGGTATGAGGTGCGTGGGAGGCAAGCAGAGCGGTGTCGGGTCTAGGTAAGACAGGGAAGTTGAAAGAATACCACCGCTGTGGCTCTGAATGAAACAACTAGCTTTTCGAACATGCACGCGGTGACGAAAGGCGGGCCGGGAAGGGCCCTCTTAATATGCTTCTTTGTTTAAAGTGAAAGCACCAGGGTAGGCCATGAAATTTGCCAGTCAGTTTGGAGAATTAGAATTTCGCGGGCTACCTTGGCGCTTTTCCCTTAAGGTTTCTTTTTTAATAATTGTTTCAGGATCAACAACAAGGAGTCCTAATCAGAATCGAACTTTAACAGAGAGGGCTGTGCCCATGCACATGTTACAAGGTAAATAAAATTATACCTACTTGAATGTTTATCTTACTTATAACTTATAAATGGTAGCTTCTTTAGAATGCAAGACATAATAACGATGATGACTGACTAAAAAAATCTGATTCTGTTTAGTCCGTCAGTTAGATTATCGAAAAATATGGGATACGTGTTTTTTGTTTTATCAAATTAATAAAAATTTACGAAGATAAAACGTGTCAAAGATGACGTGACGGACTAATTCGTTTTTTTTTTTTTGTCATCTACCCTATTATATCATACCAGAAAGAGATTCAGTAAATGTCGCTGATGTATTTACAAAGTCATGTGGTTAAAAAGTGATCAATCTTGATGGAGTAGAAGGGAGAGGTAGAGGAAAATTCAAGATGAGGTCGATAAAGTGAGAAATGATAGGTAAGAAAAAGGACTGAATAATAATGTAAGGGTTGACCGAGAGAGAGGGAGAGTGGAAGATGATGACTTATTATTTTAAATTGTCTTATATTTATTCTATGTTTAATATGAAATTACATCAACAAAAAAATGTGTTCTTGATCCATATTTCACATTATTTTTCATGAGTTTTGCTCAATTTTCAAGTGAATTTCCTGCTTTTCAGATGTCTACATACCATTGACGAGGATAGACGCATCAGACCTGCCCAATAACAACATTGAAATGGAGATTGACGCCGAAATAGAGGCAAATACTGCTGAGGACAGTCCTGAGGAGTTTGTTCAGCACAGGTTGGGAGGTAACTACATGGGTAGGCAATAATAGACTTGATAATGAAATTGATAGGTCCTCCTAATTCTGTCTGTTAGTGTGGTTAGTGCCTAACCTGGTGTCAGAGTTTTTATACCGCCCATGGGCCTCTGACTTGGCTTTACAGGCCATCGAGAAATGTATCCTAATTTGTATTTGTTTATTAAACTGTATTTGTTAAATAGTCTAGTTAAGCTTAGCAAGTTAACATACATTGGTGTCGATTCTGTTGTGCACAAGCTAAGCTTAATTTAGGCTATTGCTATATTTTTCTCTCTAATAAAACGAAATAGAGACGGACGTAATTTAGAGCTGTCAAATTTAGTTGGAACTAATATTTCCATACGAATGAAGGGTGCACGTAAAAACATGTCTACTAAAAACACGGTGAAGCGCAAGGCGTAAACTAGTTTGACATCTCTAACTTAGTTCATGTAGTCCTTTAGTCATTAGTCCTTTTCTCGCACTGCCTTTTAGTAAAAGATAGCAATAGCCTAAATTAAGTTTAGTTTGTGCACAACAGAATCGACACCATTGTATCGTTTAGTACTAGTACTACAGCTTTATCATATACCTACCATCATTTGCTAAGAAACAGAATGCTGCCGATCGCATCGTTGATTATGCCGCGTGCATACCCTCTCCGATTCTCGCTCTAGCAAATTAAATGACGGCTCTGAGCGACAGAAAAGGAAAGGCATGCAAAATTTTGAGTCCATGCTGCAAGATGCGGTTCAACTCCGGTGTGAAGTCACAAATACAGGTTCTAAGGGACAGCCCTCCGCAGACTGATGGTTGAATACAGAATATCATACTAAGATGACTGGGCGGAGCTCTTGGCTAAATAATAACAGCCGCTCGGGGTCGATCTTTAGGTTAAGCCGTGCTTGCCTAGGTTGGTCTGTGGATGGGTGACCACCCATACATACCGAGTTTCCTTAGTGCCTCGGAAAGAACGTTAAGCTGTCGGTCCCGGCCGTCGTTTGTAGATCTTTGACAGTCGTTACAGGTAGTCAGTGGCCCAAAAAGTCTGACAACCAGGCTTACCAAAAGGTATTGTATCACCCAGTACTAACTTGGTTGTGGAGGTCAGATATGGAATAATGGTTGGAATGGAAGCCGACCCTAACATAGTTGGGAAAAGGCTACGCAGACGATGATACTAAGATGACCGTTACAAGAAATTTCCGGTGGAATATGATTCAAAATTAGGAGCTGAATGCGCCCTGTCAGTTTGCGGAGGGCTGCCTTACACTCTGTATAATATAAGTTAAGAGATCCGATCAGTAAATCTATTGTAAAATCTTATGCTGTGATACATCAAATAGCCACACAAAGTAGATATTCCGTTTGAAGATTAAAACTCAATACTTTAAGGATCATTCAAGCATTGATTTTGTCAATCAGATTTTATATTAATTGTGTATTTAACGAGTTCTGATTTTTTTACTAAAGTGGCGCTAGTGTGCATGGGGGAGACAGTCATACATCTTGAATATTTTTACACAGGTGACGACGACAGTTTGGACTCAGATGATCACTTATCGGAAGATGATGAATATGAGGCGTAAGTAGCATTTTATCACTACAACGATTTAGCTGCTTATTGAACTGAAGCGAAGCTGAGCTGATTACTAAGAAAAAATAATAAACTGTGCTTTTACACGCTGTTATGAGTATGATTGTAGCTGGTTAAACTGAAACTAGTCCTACGCGGGTACGGACGGAATAGGCATGACGACAGTATCAAAAAATTGCAAATCTATTTAGTCCGTCAGTTAGAGTATTGGAAATTAATGGACACGTATTTTTTCTTTTTGTAAATCAATGAATATTGACAATGATAAAACGCATCAAACTTCGGGAGTGGGGGCTCGTGACCTCGGAACTAGCTAAAAATTATACGAAGGCGTGACGTATTGAGAATTTTAAAAGCGTCATATCTTCATCAATTTTGGATTACGTAACAAAAGAAAAAACACGGGTCAAATATTTTTTGATAATCTAACTGACGGACCAATTAGTTTTTTTTTTGTCGTCTCGCCTATTGACTCTAGCCGAACTAACTTGTATGTTCAATTTGGTGCGAACAGCCACGTGACTTCCTAATTATTAAAACTCTCGACTTTCGCAGTCCCGCATCCAACATCGGATTCGCGTCAATAAGACCAGCAAAATAAAATTTTGCTATATTATTTATTTTATTTCTCAGTTTATTTATAACTTTACAGAAGTAAACTGGAGACAGTGAGTGAAGAGGAAATTCCCGTCCCAGCTATTGAGCCAGTAAGGTATGTAATATTTTAAACAATGTCCTACATTTTACATACCTACTACCTAAATTCACGCCTTTTCCCATGGGGGGCAGGTAGTTAAAAAGATTGAGGTTGAGAGCAATTATAAAAAAGAAAGCCATTTTCTTTATAATAATTTAAGTTTAATACAAAATATCACATGGTTCCACTTTCCAAGTCATGTTTTTCATTACAGTCTAAGGCTGCATCTCGGTACTATGCAGGACCGTTGGCACAGATCAGATCCCCCTCGAGATAAGCAGCCAGAGCCTCCTAAAGGCAAGCAACCGCCTCCCCCACAAGGTGGTTGCTCGTACGAGAACCCTCTTGAAGGTCCCAGCTGGTTGTTAGACGTAACACCCGCCACTTCGGATGCCCCTACTCATTCTAAGGTATGTGTGATTAAAGGTTCATAGACACTGCGGGCTTTACGAAGTATTATAGTGATTGACAACGTCATGGAATGATGACTTGTGTTGTGGACGCACCTTTATACAAATAGAACAATTATTTCGGAAATATAAACTAAAAGTTGTATAAAATACAATCTTTGTAAATTGTTATGGCTAGACAGACAAAACTACACCAAAAATTGGTCAGTTATATTAAACTCCCACAGAAATCTAGGCTCAGGTGATATACTTATTGCGGGACTGTTCGAAAGAGATACCGTGGCCCCGGAACAGAAAGGGCGATGAAGGAACATGGATAGGTTTTAGTCAGTAAAAGTCTGACACTCCATCCTGCTCCGCCCAGAGCGGGAGAAGTCATTTGATGATTTCCCAACCGAAAAAAAAAAAGGTGATATACTTAGAAATTCCATTTGGAATAATACTTTGCCCGACTTGGCCATCATTGTAATGATTAGCCTTCAAACTTACAACTTCTAGACGTCAATGGTCCAATAAATTTTTAAAACCTGTGATTAAATATTCAGGGACCTGTGACGAAGAGTGGTAGAAATCTGGAGCCGGATTCCACCTCAGAAGTAGACAAAACTCCCAATACATCATGCCGAAATACTGGAGAAAAGACTTCAACAGAGGTACTTAATTCTTTTGTTCCGGCACCAATAATTTACAGTAGCACTATTTATCTAACAGCAACAAGTGGTTTAGTTATAATTTTTAATTGGTTTTCTATCTTTTTATTTTTGTGTTTGAAATTGGTAGAATTTGGTCCGTTCCCTCTCACGGAAACGATGCGTGTGTAGAAACTTTCTAGGCGGATTATTCTGTACTAGCCGATCTGCACCAGCTTCTCCAGGTGAAAAATTTTCATACAAACTTTCAACCCCTACTACATCCGTTGAGGGGTTGAATTTTCCGAAATCTTTTCTTAGCGGAGGATGCCTTATTTTTTTCTGTTTACTATTTTTATATAATTTTGTTTTATTGGTTTTTATTTTTTTGTCCTGTGCGGGACAGTCAGGACGAACGATTTCATAAGTAGAGATTGAAGAGATGGTGGGACGAGCTCCACTCTTTTCTTAAAGATTGGCTAGTCGTTACTGGCGCCATCTAGCGGACCCATTGCAGTTGCAGTGGATAGGAATAAGTGGAAGGACTTTGCCCTGCAGTGGAATACAAGCGGCTAATAATAATGTTGTAACAAGAGTTTCCACGGTGTAAATTGCATGTACAGACAGAGAGCAGCCCCGGTGCCTTCTCCCCGACGGTGCGGCGGCGCAAGCGCACGTCGTCGCCGCCGCCGCTCGCCACGCCGCGCCAGCAGCACTACTCGCCGCGCCCGAACTCCTCGCGCCGGAACAGGTTCGGCACTTTTATAGCAGGAAACTAGACTAAACTTTATGTTGACAGTTGAAAATTCAATGCGCGATAAAAATGTTTTTTAAAAACGAGGGCTATCTTTCGATACAGTTTCCACGGCACAAGCGGGCGCGTGCTCAAGGTGCTGGTGGCCAAGATGCGGCTGGACGGGTCGCCGGGAGCCCTGGCCTCGCCGCCCAAGCGCGCCCTGTTCGACTCGCCCCTCGGGTTCGACTCGCCCATCGGGTACGACTCGCCCATCGGGTTCGACGCGCCCGGCGGGTTTGACGCACTCGGCGGGTTCGACGCGCCCAGTCCCAACGGCGCCACCGACTCCCGAGTTATTGTGTCGTGAGTATGTTTGTGCATTTGTGGGAATTTATTGTGTAAATGGGGGGTATACGCAGGTGCTGTCGCAACCTAATGATTGGGGGAGGGGTCACTAAGGCTCAGCTTATGATTGAGGGGGAGGTCTACTTGTCTTAGCCCAAAATTTGAGGGAACGAGGGTCAAAGTCTTCAGTAGATACAAGGAGTTAGGTATACTGTTTGAATTGCTCCTATCCTATGGAGAAGTACTGGCATGAAATCCCACGGTTACCGTTTAAAAATTAAAAATTTGCCTTGCATGTTGAGTTGTTGACCAAAAACATAACGAAATCCACAGAGAATCCAGAACCAGGTTAGACACAGAAATAGCCGAACAATCCCGAAGAAGTCGCGAAAGTCTCGACACCCAGCAAGCGAGAGCGAACAGCCTAGAGAGAGAGACGCAACATATACGTAGAAGCCGTCTTAGTCGGGAACACGAGCAGTCACGAAGAGTGCCGAGCGAACACGAGCGGAGGCATAATAATCAGGATGGGCGTGAAAGGTATTGGCAAATCTATTATGGTATTTATGGTACTTATACTACAGCATGCTGTAGGATCTATTACGGCAACCAATAGCGGATACCACGATATTAACTTGTGTACCAAGACCCTTTTTCTCAGGAAATCTGAAGATATCAAGTTAAAATTTATATCAAATACTTAGATCGAAGGTCCTTTTTGAGCTGTAAAAGCAATCAAATCCTTCTAATACAATGGAATAAAAATATAAAGGGTGTAAAAAAGCCCTTAATGAAACCGAAAGGCACTTGTTCTCCCCGTCATTGCGATATTTTTTTTGTATTTGAACCTTCTAGTTACGGAGATATTGGGGGTCAAAGTTCCAACTTTTTCACAATTTTTTTGAAGTGTAAACTTCTTTAGGCGCTTTGAGCAGTTTTTGGGTGAAGGAAAAACATTGAACTCATCGTCACTTGACGTAACGTGCGGTCACTCTTCGTAGCACTCGTAGGCGATCCGCTAAGGCGTAGCACCACATGGCATGCGCGGGGCACAACCAATGCTACGACTGGGGCGGGGCCTGTGTGTGTACTTTTTGTTTTCACTTCTATCGGCAGTCCTCAAAGATTGCTCGGTATTTTTTTTTTAATACATGTTTTTAATGTAAGATTTTTACTTAAAACACCTCCACGACCCATTTACTATTAAATACATACATCAGCACAATGTTTTGAGTGCGTTACTTTGAGTTTTACCGTTAAACGTGATTTTTCACAAAAAAAAAGTCGTTTCCCAGCAATATTTGATGTAAAGAATGCTTGGTTGACGGCTTCGTGATGGGTCCGTTTAAACCCTGTATGAACATTTGACACTCATGTTTAACACGACACTAAAACCATTTTACCAATATCACCTCCTCATTGTAGCCACGCCCTCGGGCGACTGACAAGCCAAGACACGCTGGACAGCACAGTGCGGAGCCGGCGCGGCAGTCGCGACAGTGACAGCGGCAGCGGCGCCGGGGACTCCGCCACCGAGGGACGCACGCGACGGGTGCGGAAGGCCGTCACGTATAAGGAGAAGCCTTTGAAAGGGTAATATTGTTTTCAATACACTTCCTCGAAAACTGGTTCTTATCGCACTACGATTAGGTTCAACATGCAATGTATTTCACACGCGTGCGTTTTTTTCCAACACGTGTGCAGGAATGAAAATTGCCACAGATTACTATACCTATACTTAGTCCAAATGGGGTGGCTAAGGCAGAGTAAATCTCAGATGGCGCCACCAAGCCCAAGCTATTTTGAAATATAAAATGACACTACCACATTTTAACCAATGACGATGTTTGGGTACCAACTATGCTGGCACCATTAGTTCCACAGTTAACCTCCCCATTGGTTCAATGCCTATAGTCGGAAGTGAATGTTTTTTTTTAATTTCGGCAAAGCAATGCGTCTTTACGGCGTAAATATTTTTTGAATATTCAAATTGTGTTTATGAATAGAAAGACATGATTATTTTAAACTAATATTTCTTTTATTATCAAATTAACATTTATTTGTGTTCTAAATTTAAAAAAAAACTATTTTTTATATGAGGCTGTTTAGCAGCTGCATACCTTTTTACCCACGACTGAACGGAGACGGTATTATATGCGTTTGGGGTGAGAGGTAGTTTGTTTGTGCAAATCCATGTTGCCATTTTTCTCCAAAACTACTAGTCCGATTCTGATGCAGTTTTCAGTTATGAGTTTGGGTTCGATTGGGGCATGTTCTTAGATAGGTGTTACGGTGACAACTCACCAGTTGTCTTCTCACGAGGGATCTCCTCAACGGTTAATAGCGCGCACACGAAATTTTTTCATTACGACAAAACTAATAATTAAAAAATAAAATTATTAATTAAAAAACCTTTTCAAAAATAAGCTTTTATAAAAATGCACTGAAAAGAAGAAAACAAACCTTTTAGTAAATGAAAACGAAAAGCTTTCATAAAAGCTTGTCCCGACTTGGGGTCGGCTTCCAGTCTAATCGGATGCAGCTGAATACCAGTATTTTTACCTACGACGGAACGGAGACGGTATATGTTTGGGGTGAAAGTATGTTCGTTTTGTGCAAATCCATGTAGCCATTTTTCTCCAAAACTACTAGCCCGCTTTGTTGCTCTCTAAAAAGTTTAAAATAAAAAGCAAAATCAAAACTTTTGAAAAAACCCACGAAATTTAAAAAGTAATTCAAAAAGGATAAAATAATTTAAAAAAACCCAACATAATAAAAAACCCAAGAATATCCGTCGGGGGCTGCCATCGCTATTTTAAATTTCATCGTAAATAAAAATAAGTATCATCATCAACTTCTAAAGGTCCCTACTGTAGGGGCACGACCTACCCATTAAGAGTGTAAGTATAGCGCTAAAAAACTCCAATTATTGACGTTTCTATAAAACTGCAAAACTAGAACTTCATTTAATGGCAGCCCCCGACGGATATTCTTGGGTTTTTTATAAAGGTGGGTTTTTTTTTTAATTATTTTATCCTTTTTCAATTACTTTTTAACCGTTGTGGGTTTTTTCAAAATTTTTAATTTTGTTTTTTATCTTGTCTTTCATCCTGGCGAAAGCAAAGCGCGGAAAAAAAAATTAAAATCACAGTCTCTAATAATTCATGACAAAAATATTTTTCATTCTTTTATTTTATTTCTTCAAAAGTGTATTGAAAGACGTCGTTTGATACACGTGGACATTTGTTATTGCAGTTCTCGGCTCAATAACACCCTCGCCTACGGCTCGGGAGTTAATTCCGCCTCGAATGCAATAACAAACTTTCTCCACTTGTATCAAAATGTATAATTTTGGACTTTAATTGTGCCACTAGCGAACCGCCTCTATTTCGCACGGGTGTAATTTACTGATGGAAGTACACTAAACTTAGCATTTTATATTCAAAGGACCATCAGCAATTTTCTAAGTATGAGGGGGGGGGGGGGGGGGGGGGGCGGGGTGTTGGTCTTATTTTGACCCCTTTGAAACCCTTTTCTTTTATACAAAGCCTGTCCTGACTATTACGAACACAACACTAAAAAAAACAGCCATTTTCAATCAAAAGAGTATAACGTCACGCAGACTCCGTGGTTACTACTGAGAAGTTACTGATGCAGAAACCACACACAAGACACACAGACGGTTACTAAAAAAAACTAAATAAAAGTGTTTTTTTTTATTCCAGAAAACTAAGGAGGTGATCACTGCTGTTTAAACGTACTCAAGAAATTGTAGATCATAGCTTAAATATTATAATTAACAATTATAATAACTATATCATCGCGACCGGAGCTCCGCTGCAAAAAAGTTTTATAGCTTGAAAGACAAGCTACCTGCAGAATATACTTACAAAAATCATTTTGTAAAATGTCTTATTCGTAATTGAAAAGAAACATAAATATCCTACACTAAAGGCGCTTCCTCGACGAAGATTCAATTTTGTATAGAAACGACTGGGATGGGTATCGCCAAAAAACACGCTTTAAATGTATTCTGCGCACCCTGGGCCTTCAGCCCAGTTAATAACCTAATATATAGCTAGAAGTATATTCACTACAAAAATGCCAGTTCAGTATTAATTTGAAATACTAGTTTATTTTATCAAATAAAAACTGCAAGATAGGTGTCATAACCAATTGCACAGTCGTATTTGTTTCTAACTCTGTTCAGTCGGTTAATTAATGCTGCCACCTTTTACCACTAAGCAATGCCCAGAGATATACGTGGCACTTACAGAGTTATACTGTAACTTAGGACTTAAGCGTGGCCTGCCTAATTTCGCAATTTTATTTAATTTTCTAAATAGCAGCCACGTATTTAGATTATTATTTCACTATTGATAGTTGGTATCAATACAAACAAGTTTTGTATGAGACCAAATCTTCCAAAGCGTCACGTTTCCGAGCTATAAGCAAAGTTAGTTAGTTAATACCAGTTTATTGCGTGGTCGCTATTTATAAAATAAAAATAAAATGGCGGGAGTTAGTCATGCCGAAAAATCAAAGCCCTTTTAATTGAAGCAACATTAGATAATCAATTTTCATGACTGTATTTGTATTATTATTATACACTGAATGTAACATTAGTACGTAAACCATGAAACAACTTAGGATTTACTTTCTAATAATTAAATTATTGTCCATGACATCCAGGTCTTAGTTTAGTGTTCGATTGTCTGTATGCAATCATTGTTTTATCAAATAACTGTATTTGCTCATCATGTTTTTTCTCTTTCCAGAAGCATATTTTTTTTTACCATTACTGATATTTGTATTTACTGAAAAAATGTTTTAGTTTGTGTAAACAAATGTAAGAAAGACGTAACTTATGGCATACCATTATAACATAAGACAGGGGGTACCTAATAGTACGCCTATATTTCGCTAGTTATGTTATACCATCACATAATTAATTATATATTAATTTTAATCTTACTTTAGTGTAGGAAAGAGACGGAGCTAGACGTCCTGTATAACCCTCTTTTTCACACTAAAGTAAGATTAAATTAATACTGCAATAATGGTACAGGCCCTCATTGCAAATCAGGTATTATCGTTAAAGATATTAAACAAATGTGATTCCGACGTCCATTTCTTGACATAGCCCCATGATTTAGAATGCCTATTTATTATTATGTAATCTACATATTTTAGCAAAAATCTTTGCCGCACGCGTTTCAATGGCTAATAGCCTATTTATAAATAGTATTTATTGTTAGCCAACAGAATGATTCAGATGCCACTATATTTCCAAATATACGCGGTGTAACGGTCATTGGACGCACAAAATGTTGCCATGAATGAAACACGTCAGCATCATTTTAGGCTCTTTATGCCTGGGCCACGAAAATAATCGCCAAGGGCGTTATTCGCTACAGGCGTCAAAAATAGGTGTGTGATTCATTTATACAATAACTATTATCCTTGTGTAAAGTTGCTTCAATTTGTTTTTACCGCTTTTAGTTGACTTTTGAAGTGCAGAGCGAAAAATACTATAAGCGTTCGTTTTGTCTAACCCGTGAGGAGTTAGAGCGTCCGCTAAAACTCGCGCGGGTGCACGCGGTCGCGTGTCACGGTTTTCTAAGGCCTGAATTCCTGTCACGCTGACGGTCGGTCGCGTACGTCAGCGAGAAAAACAGTAGTAAATACGCGCCGCTGACGTCAGCGCGACAGGAATTGAGGCCTAAGGATGTTTTGACAGTGGGAACCATTCCGTGTACACGAGCAAATTTTAGCGTGCGCTTACAGTAGTAATTTTTTGTAAGTGATTTCAAAAAAATCAGGTGTTTCATAGAAAAGTTACCACAACACAAAGTTAAATTACCGACGAAAATTATCTGCGGGGATAGAATCATGTGCTGAATTCATGGCTTTTGCACGTCAATGTCCGTTTCACACAGTATACGGGGTGGAATACATCGATGCGAAGCAATCGAGCTCATAGAAACTAAAATATTTTTTTAAAGAAAAATCTGTTGTTCCATACATTTTGACCGTAATGCACTTGAGTAGAAAACAGCTGTTTTTTTAACCTTTTCACCGCCACGGACTTCAATAGAAGTTTTTTCGTGTCACCAGCGCCACGACTTCATTAGAAGCTCTTCATTTTAACTATTTTATAAAACTAAATTGACTGCATTTAACAGGTTTTTTTTTTTCATTTTACTATCTAAAATAGCACTGTCTAATACCGTGTTTTTTATTTTTCCACACAAAAGAAGCCCATAATTGTCTTAAAATTGTCAAAAACACAAAACTGCCAACATTTTTAATATCCCCAGAACGCCAAGGACTTTATATAAAGGATGTGAAAAACCTTTTAACGTAGCCGAAAGGCACTTGTTCTCTCTGTCATTGCTATCATTTTTTTTTTGTTCTACACCATACCTGGGACCTTCTAGTTACGGAGATATTGGAGGTCAAAGTTCCAACTTTTTGACAAGTTTTTTTTAGATACAAGTTTTTATTGTAAGATTTTACTTTAAACACCTCTACGACCCCCGTACTATTCAATCTATCCATCAGCACAATGTTTTGAGTGCGTTACATTTGCGTAGAGTTACTTAGTTTGATGTACAGAATGCTTGGTTGACGGCTTCGTGATGAGGTTGTTTACACCCTGTATAGTCGGCCAGTGATGTGACGCGATAATTATCACTGATTGATTTCACCCGTTGAAATATTTATAAATATTATCATCGAAAACAATTTGAGGTCGGTAAAACATGAACTTAGTTAATAACCGGTGAATAGTTTCTATGAGCTCAGAATGATGTACTTTTACTATATTTGGTGCCAAAATAGCGGGCATTGACCCACCTACATTTATTAAACTTCTTAACTTTGAAAACCAAAAATAAGCCTGTTCAAGTCTGCAATCGTCATCTATCGTGATTTTCAACATTTTTTGTAATGAAAAACGATACATGGTCCATTTGTTTTGATTCGTACGAAGAGATACTAGGGAAAGGGCAATGACCGCTATTCTCATCTTATCTGGCACCAACTATACTTACGTACTTTTCGTGTCGGTGTCCCCATCCACTCCGTATGTATATAAATAATATACCTACTCGTTATGACTATTTCCTTGCTGTTGATCTGATTAACGACTGATAATCGTAAGTCTAATGTACGTAATGTTTCAATAAATTATCGAAAATATATGGTAATGTTTTATTTATTTATTGTCCTGGATTAGATGTCTGATAGGCAAATCTATAGAGCTAACTGAAGACTTGCTCAGACCTGCTTCATCCGAAAATGATCCGTATTTGCATAGATTTAATGTTCTTAAGCGATTGTAGGAATATGCACATTAACGGTCAGTTCATAGAAACAGAGCGGGAGTGCTATCGCACGCGACAGCATGCTGCCATGCTATTTATCGAAATTATATATGTTGGACAACCCTAATGGCGCAATGAGGGCTATCGTTTTTAGCTCACCAGATGACGCCAATGTCGAGTAAGGTCTTGTCAATAATTCTATTTTAAAATTTAAAGTACCATTAACGTCATAAAAAGTTTATTTTTTTACGTATTACAACATAGTGTAAACTTCAGATACATATTTACAATATTCTCCCTAAAATTAGCAAGCATGAAACATTTAAAAATCATTCTACCTTCAAGTACTAACAAATAAGATCCTAAGTTGCTAGGTACTTAAAATCTTCAAGTCATAATTAATCAGGAATGGCTCAGTCAGCAGTCTAGAACACAATCGTAAGTATTAGTATAAATACGTGTTAAAAAGCACGCAACGCGCGAACACTGTATGACATCTGACATTTCGGAAGACCTTACTCTACACGGACGCCTCTAGCGGCGAATTCATGGGCGATAGGCCCCATCACACTTGGTCGTTAGCCCGTATTCGGGTGCTCGAGAGACTACTCGAATTCGGGCACCCGATGCATTTATTACACTTCGAGCGGTTTGGAGTCGACCCATGAAACCGAACAAGATTGGCCGAAGATGAACGTACTCGGCCCCGTTCTTTTACACTTGGTCGCTTGTCCGAATTCCAGAGGCAATAAGCGACTAACGGCCGTTTTCTGTAACTTGCGTATAACTGTTAGTTAATATGCCTACGTCTCGTAGCTATCGGTGTTTCCTATCCGCATCACCTACCTGTTACTTGATCCATAGAAAAATCAAAGAAGTTTTCTGTGACGTTTTGTTTCTAACAGTCCGTAAGCTAAATGTCAAACAGAGATAGCAACCGTTGTTGAAAATGGCCGTAAGTGTAAGTGCGCCAAAAGTTTCCAGTTTACAGACATAAAAACAGATGAGGAAGGTGGTATTAAAAAAAGTAATACATTCTCGATTTTTATTTAAAATAAACGATGTTTGCTAACAACAATTCCTCACAACATGTGCGAGGTTCTAACAATAACTACAGTCTACTAACATGAAAATATAACGCTACATGCAAGCAGTCAGAACAATCACGAACATACCAGGGTGTTCGGTAATTAATGGATAACCTCGAAATGGCTCTTAGTAGTCCATTTAGAAAAAAATACGAAAAAAAATCTATCGTAAGTAGTACATGTAGGTAAGCAAGTTCATTTATTTTTGGAAAATTAGTACGAATTAATTTTTAAACAAAGTTTAAACATCTTGGGTGAAAAAAAAGGAATGCATGAGTGACCAATAATTTTAAAATAATGTCGGTTTCAACTTTCAAGTAGATTTGATAATGGTACAATTCTTAATTGTATCTGCCCTAAATAGTGAATTATTATTAATGTAGACAAGGAGAAAAAATTACTGAAGCAAAAAAAATTAATATGCCCCCCCCCCCATGTTCTTATGCAGGCTCTACAACTGCGGAAGAAATTTTTTTAAGAGATTTTTTCGTCGTATTTTTTCTAAATCTTCTACTAAGAGCCATTTCAAGGTTATCCTTATGTTTAAGTCCCATGTAATAGGGGGCGAGCCTATTGTCATCAACAAGGACACACATCTAGACTCCGTGGCTGTTACTGAGAAATTCCTGATGGAAAAACCCAATAACACTTTGGCCTACCTGGTAATCGAACCCAGGACCTCAAGCTCAGCAGTTGCGCTCGCGACTAACGAGGCAGGAGATATTATTTAATAGACTATCAGTTTCCTTCGGCCGCGTGAAATTTTTTTTTTTTTTTCATAGCCTATATTGTGTCCCACTGCTGGGCAAATCCCTTCCCTTTCTCCTTTCAAACCTCCGTTTTAAATTTTAATTAAAATATTACTGCCTTATTTGAATCGGATTTTGTTATCGTGTTTGGTTTTTTTTTTTGCACGCAGCCCTAAATCTTTTTCTTAAATAAAAGCTTAGTTACTCTTAGCTTAAGTTACTCCTTATAACATGAATTATCTGCCAGTATAAAATCCCGTCAAAATCGGTCCAGCCGTTTCGGAGATTAACCGGAACAAACAGACAGACCGACAAAAATAAAAAAATATCATTTTCACTTCTCATGCTCTGAAAGTTTATTTTTGTGCAGGATATAGGCTGCACAAAATCGAATTTTGTGCACAAGGGCATTAACGTATCTACTCATAAATGTATCTATTTTAAGGCAAAGAAAAAGAGCCATACAGTCAAACGCAATAAGAAGTTAATATAATAGTTTTTGTTATTTTATAATATTTACTTTAATTTATTTGCCTTATGTGTTTTTAAGACATAAAAGATATAAAAATTTAAATTCAAGTACCTACGGTAGGTTATTTAATTAATTTAAGAAAATTTTATAATTAATTTAATAGTAAGCTGTATATGTCTGCAGCCCAAGCCTAATATCAATGTCGTAAGATTTAAAAAAAAATAAAGTGGCGGGACACAGCACTTGTTTTTTCGTGCGTTTATTAATTTCTTCAATTTATATTTTATACTACTGTTTTATTTCCTCGCCATCGAAGTGAAAAGCAGTGTTTGTAACTCGTCCACAAAACCATTTTATAATGGTTAAAAATGATTCGTTTTATGCACTTTTTGTAAAATCTACTATTTTCTGTTCCAAGTACTGTTGGTATATTCTTTCGTATGCATTCAGTTATTTTGAAATTAAAAATAGAGACTTCCATTTTATTTTATTGTATAGATGGATAGATTGTTCTGACTACTACGTAGCTTAAGGTTTTAAATATGTCT
This sequence comes from Xestia sexstrigata, assembly GCA_941918905.2. Classification (NCBI taxonomy): domain Eukaryota; kingdom Metazoa; phylum Arthropoda; class Insecta; order Lepidoptera; family Noctuidae; genus Xestia; species Xestia sexstrigata. The sequence goes on from OW799204.2 coordinate 1,976,802, forward strand.
ACAATCTATTGGTTCGTATGATAATGGTGTCGATTCTGTTGTGCACAAACTAAACTTAATGGCTATTGGTATCTTTTTTTCTAAAAGGCAGTGCGAGAAAAGGACGGCTATAGCTATGAACTAAGTTAGAGATGTCAAAAGTTTATGCCTTGCGCTTCAACGTGTTTTTTGGTCGACATGTTTTTTACGTGCACCCTTAATTTTAGGAAATATTAGTTCAATTAAATTTGACAGTTCTAAATTACGTCAGTCTCTTTTTCGTTTTATTAGAGGGAAAAAGATAGCAATAGCCTAAATTAAGTTTAGTTTGTGCACAACAGAATCGACACCAATATGTATTATGCGGATAAATGTGTAAGATTATCGAGTGTTTAATAACATTGATTTAAATATAATTGTAAAAAGATTTATAAATAACAATTTATGTAATTTTATTGCGTTATGCATATTTTTATTCGATAAGCGTTATAAACATTGTAGGCCATTTATAATCATATCCAATTGTTATTTTAAATGTTGCCAGTTAGAGTTTATTTCATAAAATGGTAACCCTATTTAACGGTATTATTAATATTTATTTAACATCACATCAATTCTATATTTCCATCAGGCACCACCATTTATTTTAATGATAAGGGACTACACTATTCGACGTGGAATCCGCTTGAGCCGATCAGGAAATATTTTATGCAATAAAATGAATAGTCTGACGTAGTTTACAGTCGTGTCGTCCGAACCAAAACGAGGCGAAGATGTCTTTAGGCCAGATTCCACGATGTCACTGATATAGGATATAATTATATATACTGATATAGGACTGTATCGGTATTACCTTAAAGTACAAAATTCGGTGTTCGCGATCTCCGAGCGCGCGCGAGGAGACTCTCTTTCTGCGTCGAATTGTATACTTAAAAGCAATACTAATACAGTCCTATATTCAGTGACATCATAAAAGTGCGCGAGGATTTTTCCGCTTGTTGGAAACAGACCCATTTTCATTTTTATTGCACGGACATAAGGTTCTTTCTGATTAGCTCAAGCCGAATCCGCGACACTCCGTAACTAAACAAATAAAAATGAAACCAAAATAAAATGAAATAAAAGGTTTAATCGCTACACCTAAGTTACTTAACATAATAAAATAAGGAATAAGTTACTTTTAGGTAGGTACACTAAAAGCACGTCAATTAAACTAACATACTAATCGTTCCAGTCACAAGTTTAGCAATCATGACGAATAACAATACAATGTGCATGTACCGTTACATGCATGCAATTTTCGAATCTATTCCCATAATACAGTTCTTATTCAATTGCATAAAATTAAGAATTTTCGAGACGATTTTTTAGCGCCAGATATTCAACAAATAAAATAAAAACTGAAAAACACTTAATTTCCCATTAAATGGCCTTTTCTTATGATTCTCTTCACTCTCTCTCTTCAATCAATAATTACAGTAAGTCGATTAATTTTCTATCGACTCGATCGATCAGTACATCACGAAATCTCACACAACATATAAATTAGTCTAGCTATAATGTCGAAAGTACGTGTTATAAGTCAGTGACCTTCTTTCACGTGAAATTATTATAAAGCTGTTACTTAAGGACGCTTTTACATTTTTCTACAAATAACAGTGTTTTTTAGGTACCATTTTAATGTATAAGCACACATACACACACATACATATGTGAAAATTTCATGGTCTTAATTTAAAGATAATATATTCATCTCTAGATTGACATCTGAAAAATTGTATGTCGTCATATAAAATTTTCGCCAAAATACTTTTTTCCCATGACAATAATCGCAGAAAATTGTAAAAAGTAGGGTCAGAATAGGTACAATTTTAGGTAAATTTACAGCGTATTTTATCTTAAAAATTATAATAAATTGCGGTATATATAGTCCTTTATATGTTCAGCTATTTTTTTTGTATCAATATAAACATATTTTCCAATTATTAGCTAAAATAAAAACATTTGCCGATTTGTTCATACATTTTGCGCTCGCGGTTCATCATTCCGCGCTCAGAAGCGCTCGTGGAAGGACGGGTGTATCGCTCTCTCGCAAAAAATAAATACGATAAAATGACTAGAAAATATTGTAGTGTGCATGCGTGTGAGTACCGTCGTCATCGTATAACGTAATCGGAAGGAGTTGATACTTTTGCGGACTGAAATAAAAAAAAGTATGCGTGGTAAGGTTAAGCAGTTGTTGACAAGGTTGCAAAATGGATGAGTGGGGTTAAGCAGCTCTAAGTAAGGTTAGAATTTGGATGGATAAGGTCAAGCTGTCGGCGGTGAGGTTTAGAAGTGGATGGGCGGGAGAAGAGTTATGATTTTAACCGGTTTGTATGTATGTATGACGAATATCGATATAAAACCGAAATCCAAGATGGCGCTGATAAAAAATTGACAATTTTTTGTCATGGGTGTCATTTTTGTGGTTTTTGGGGTCGCAGGTATCGGATGTAAGATCATAACCAAAATCCAAGATGGCGCCGACGAAAATTGGGTCACTTTTCGTCATGGATGTCTATTTTGGCAACACCCAAAATTTCGAAAATATTTTATTCCGAATTTCAATATTCCGATTATCAAAAGTCCGAATTTCAAAATACCGAAGAATTATAATGTCTATTATTTAAAATCCCGGAATTCATAATTCTGAAAGTCGTAAATACGAATTTTTTGCTGTCCGATTTTTATATGTCCGAAGAATCAAATGTTCGATGTATCGTTAGTCCGAAAAACACTCCGATTTTCAATACTTCGAATAAACTGCTAAAATTGTCGTAAAAGTCTTGCTAGCTGGCATGAGTAGCGTAGGCCGAAGGCCGGCGGAGCGACGACGACATTTGTGACAGAAAGCGGGTGTGTGTAATGTAAAATGCGAGCGTAGCGAGCGCGCGTCATGGAGTCGTAGCAGGTTCTAAATTTGCTAATATCTTGAAAACTGTGCGTCCTATCGCAAAAATAATAAAACTTTCACCCCCCCTTTAGACACCCCCTGCCGCGTAATTCTCAACATGAAGGTGATTATGAACGTTCGGAATATTGAAATTTAGGAATTATAAAAATAGGATTAATGATTAATCGGAGCAATATTCCCAACAAGAGTCTCTCGCGACCAGTAACAACAGGGAATATGCACGTAATTTATTCTTCACTTAGATCAATAAAATATTGTACTGTCAACCCAAGAAAGGTATAAAAATTAAGTTCAACTACTGCTTGTCGCTTAAATATAATATTAAACTCCTGCAATTTTCTACGACAGTTTAAACGTCCGTAGCTGTCGCGGCCATGATGTTATGTCATTTACCACAATCTGCCTCGTTTCCATTTAATTATTTGCCTGTAATACAATAATTTTACTAATTGTATGTGCTCTACTCAAGTAAAAATTGCATTAACAATATTATAATAAAATCTTAGTGAAACTTTAAGCACTTATCAAATAAAAGTTTTTTTGACATAAGTATTATAGACTTTAACGTCACTACCGGCGTTATCGCGGACGACGCGTTTTGGGAGTGCGTTCCGTTTCACCAAAAACATGCTATATAAAACAGTAAATTGTAAAATAAGTGATGTATTAGCAACTTAAACAAGTGTACCACAATGTTTGTAGGCGCCAATACAAGGTATTTTTAATAAATAAAAAGAGTTTTGTATTTCATGCATATTCCCTATTAGAAGAATAAGATAGAAGTAACTTATGCTGCGTATAACTTCATTTCTTTATAATACGACGTAAAACTTCATTTCTTTCTAACAGTATTGTACCCACAATTTTAAAATTCTAAATTTCCGAATTCTTGGGTTTGTTGCATACGGTTTTTTGTGTGGCGATAGTCACTATAGTAATCAACAATTAGACTTTTAAGAAAACACGACCATTAAGAGCCAGACAAAAAATGTATTACTAAGTCATAGAAAAAAGAAATCTTACATGGTTAGCAAGTTAAAAAATATGGTTCAGTGAATTCCTATCATAACTTACAACACTTAGTGTAAAAACCAAATCCAAAATCAAAATATTGTGTTTATATGGTTTTAAAGGATGTTTCTCGATTTTCTTATTTTCTCTTACTATAGTAGTTAGAGCTGGCGGAGTTATAATATGTGTTTTGTTTGGTTAACAATTTCCAAAAAAAAACCATAAAACTGGCATGTCCGCAACTAAGGCAAAATAACACACTGTGCGACGGTACTAAGTAACAGAACTACCACATGTACATTTTCAAATGTCCAAGTAATGTTCAGAAAATAATGAAAAAATATGCATGCAATACAAAACTCTTTTTATAAAAAAAAAAATGCCTTGTTAGCCGAGTGCAATTAGACAAAAAATACTTTAAAAGGTGGAACAAAGTTTATAGTGGTCGAATTTTCATGGGAATTTTTTTATTGAGTTCCTAGAGGAGTGGAGGAGAAAGTTAAACAAAAAAATTTCGCCACTCGCGACTTTTTTTTTCGAATTTTCTTTGGGAATATCTAATCTTATATACAGGGTGTAAAAGACCTCATCATGAAGCCGTCAACCAAGCATTCTGTACATCAAACTAAGTAACTTTACGCAAAAATTATTGCTGGGAAACGACTTTTTTTTTGGGGTGAAAAATCATGTTTTGTGGTAGAACTCAATGTAACGCACTCAAAACATTGTGCTGATGGATGGATTGAATAGTACGGGGGTCGTGGAGGTGTTAAAAATCTTACATTAAAAACTTGTATTTAAAAAAAAAACTTGTCAAAAAGTTGGAACTTTGACCCCCAATAGCTCCGTAACTAGAAGGTTCCCAGGTATGGTGTAGAACAAAAAAATGATCGCAATAACGAGGAGAACAAATGCCTTTCGGATTCGTTAAGAGGTGTTTTACACCCTTTATATAATAATTCTTTGGAATATGAAATCTTAAAATTCGACGAATTCATATTGTAGCGTAATAGTGTGACCTGCGTGCATCCATTAATTGCTAATTTGGTCTGTTTCTTTGTTCATTGTTGTCGATGTAATGCAATATTTCAAGTATTTTTTGAAAATTTCCTGTTTTCTGCAATTATTTAAGACCAAGATTTCTTTTGAAATTGGTAACTGATACTTTTTCACAGGTAACAGAACCAGAAAGTATTAATAAAGACCACATTCATGAGTGTAGTGACTTAAAATTCATTCGGAAATGTTAGAAAAAAAATAAAGTCGCGAGAGGCGAAATTCTTTTTTTTAACTTTCTTCTTCACTCCTCTAGAAACTCAAAAAAAAAGTTCCATGAAAATCCGACCCACTATAAACTTCGTTCCACCTTATTGCCTAATTGCACTCAACTATGTATTGGTGCATAAGAACATTGTGGATCACTTGTTTAAGTTTCTAAAACATAATTTATTATTTATTGTTTTATGTAGCATGTTTTTAGTGAAACGGAACGCACTCTCAAAACACATCGATAACGCCGGTAGCGACGTCAAAGTCTATATGTCAAAAAACACTTTTATTTGAAAAGTACTTAAAGTTTGACGAATATGTTATTATAATATTGGTATTGCAATTTATGCTAGAATAAAGCACATACAATTAATAAAATTATTTTATTAAGGCCAAAAAATTAGATGTTAACAAGGCAGATTGAGGTAAATGACGTTACATCATGGCCACGACAGTCACGGACGTTTGAACTGTCGTAGAAAATTGCAGAAGTTTAATATTATTTTTGAGCGACAAGCAGTCGTTGAACTTAACTTTTAATACTTTTCTTAGGTTGATATTAATACATGCATATTCCCTATTATAATAAAATTAAAAAATAATATCAAGGACCAAGATTATATAAGTGAAGTATAAAATCGAACGTTCAGAGTGGTTCAATGTGTGCGTTTGCGTGATGTTGCTGTGTACGACTTTAGATACCGCCGCTTTAGATGGCGCCGGTAGTTCTGATTTTAGCCACGCACCAAAAGATCCTTGTACAGCAGTACTACAAGAACTCAACTCATTCTGACAAGAAACACGTAAACTGACTTATTCCATAGTTATTATATGTGTGTGTGTGTGTTACTAGTTTTTCTTGTCGGGCGGCGCAGGCGCAGGTAAGGGCGCGGCTTCGCTGGGTTTAGGTGCATCTTCCTTAGGGTTAGGCGCATCTTCCTTGGGTTTAGGCGCAGCTTCGCTCGGCTGAAGTGCGATCATTGCTGTCAGCTCGGGTGCTGCAGTTTCTGTCTGTAAATACCATTCTATTAGTTTTAGTCCTTAAATACTACAGCAGAGGACTGTTACTGGGAAGGAAAAATGAGACCTTCTTTGTGTCGCTGCCACGACAGCATTTTAAATGTTGTTGGCTCAAAAATTTCGCCACCTCCACCACATCGGCGATGGCAGCGCAGAGGTGACTTGAGGTTTTTTAATTTTATTCTATGTGGTCTAAGATTCCTACATTTGTATCAATAAATTTATATAGTATAAGTAGATACTAAACAGTATTATATCTATTTATCATTCTAAAACCAAGAAAAACACGTGACAAGATTAGCAAATTAACAAACATAGCCATTGTTACTTTGAATGATAGACAATTAATAAATAATGAGACACTTTTCTCTGGACAAATACTTAGTACTAGTACGGTCGAACAAGCTATTCGGTTTACAGTTTTACCAACAAATTACATTGTAAAATGTAAACCAAATAGCTTGTTCGACCGTACACTTACCTATAACATTTTTTGACGAGAATGAGAAAACTAAAATGGATAACGTAAAAAATAAGCATATAAGAGAAAGTTTGAAAAGAGCGCCTGTGAGAGAAAAGATGAAAGGGACTCGTCTGTCTTGTTATGGACATGTGATGAGGAGGGATGGAACTCATGTGACTAAAAGAGTGATGAATATAATTAATGTTGATGGATGGAGAGGGAGAGGAAGACCAAAGAAACGATGGAATGGATTGTGTGGGGAATGATATGAAGGAAAAAGGAATAAATGATGGCGTGACGGTTGACAAGGGAGAATGGAGGAACAAAAACGTGTTGCGCCGACAAATAACATGGAACAAGGGCAGGGAGATGATAAGCGTTTTGAATCGAAATCTAAAGGTTGTAAAACACCTCTTAACGAAGCCGAAAGGCAATTACTTATTCTCCCCATCATTGCGATCATTTTTTTTGTTCTACACCATACCTGGGAACCTTCTAGTTACGGAGATATTAGGGTTCAAAGTTCCAACTTTTTGACAAGTGTTTAATGTAAGATTTTTACCTTAAACACCTCCACGACCCCCGTACTATATAATCCATCCATCAGCACAATGTTTTGAGTGCGTTACATTGAGTTCTACCACAAAACATGATTTTTCACCCCAAAAAAAAGTTGTTTCGCAGCAATAATTTTTGCGTAAAGTTACTTAGTTTGGCTTCGTGATGAGGTCTTTTACACCCTGTAAAGTGATCCTCAACATTTTCACTTACTAATTTAAAAACAATACTTGTTTAATATTTTGGCTCATGCAAGGAGATATTAGGGAAAGGCCAATGACCAGCATTGCCATGCAAGTACGCGACAACTATAGAATGCAAATCGCGGTACCTCGGTAATAGTGAGTGTGGCGGTCCCAGCCTGGCCGTGCTGCGGACAGTCCTGCTGATGCTGATGATGGTGGTGCTTCCCGCGCTTCTTCTCCACGTGCCCGTAGCAGTGCTCGCATTCGTCGTCACTGTCCTCCGAATCCGACTCGTCGAATTTCTTCGGCTTTTCGTATATGCAGCAACCTGGGTGACGGGAAAGGTGTTTGTTTAAATTTGGGTTATTTTAAAAGCATGACGTCTAAATTTCGAAGTTTATACATTCTTCCTGGATACCCAGTTAGGTTCCCAGATTTACAAATAAGTTTTACGGAGGAAATTCCGGACATTTGGAAGAAAAATTCGTACATTTCTTTTCTTAAAATTGCACGGTATAATTTTACGAGTATACCGCGTTTTTTTTTACAATGATAATGTTAAATATTACTTGAGAAAGATTTGTTGCAGAAAATTTTCTGCTAAAAATATAACCTTCATCTTACAACTTTATATTACAGGTTTATTCCCGTATTGATTACATTAAAAATAGTTCTAATATATCAGACTGATTTAATTTTCACATTTTGTGAAGAAACTCATTTGCGATTCATGAAAAAGGAGCGCGTAGCCGCACTCAACGACTCGGAATTGGTTTAGCTGGTCACTTTCCACTCCGCGAATCGCGTCGTCCGAACCGAAAAGAGGCAGTGACGACAATTTATTCCTCTCTAACTCTTGGTAACTAAGGATAGCCTGTCTTGTTAAAATGAACTCTATTACGCTTACATTTAGACTTCTTCTTGTTCATGTGCTCATTGTCGACGGTGTCCTCGGTCCACACTACCTTCTTGCGCGACTCCGTGCGCGTGGGCCGCAACGTGATCACCGCCACACGTTCCTGCTGCAAGAATACATTTATATTACAAGATTACAGCGTGTTTCTGTCGTGGTTTTATGTTGTTACTTACCTAAACTTTATATTTATTATTTATTTATTTATTTATGTACACACAAAACACTTTACAGGACAATATATTTACATAGAAGAGCACAAAGGTACTGCTTATTTCTTAAGAAATTTCTTCCAGCAGACCTGCGAGAGGAAAGTTGGATAAGAAATGTAGACACAGTGTGTAAAAAAGTTAGACACAAAAATTTAAATTTAAACTTAAAACAAAACTATAACTATAATAATAAACATACATACACATACATACATATATATATATGAAGAATATTACTGAGAAGAGAGGTAATGCTCTTTGACTTGTTTTTTAAAGAGAAATAAAGTTTTAGAATCTCGAATGTTAGGCGGAAGTGAGTTCCACAAACGTACAGCGTGAACAGAGAAGGAGTAGGAATACAGTTCGGTTTTATGGGATGGGAAATTAAGATGATGCCTGAGGTGGGATCTACACAGAGCATCAGGAGGACGGGTAAAGGAAAAACGATCGCGCAGGTAGCCGGGATATGCAGGGTTATAAAGGATGTTGTAAAGGAGACATAATATTCGAGTGTTCCTGCGAAGACGGATAGGGAGTCATTTCAGTTCCTTGCGGAAGTGAGAAACATGGTCATATTTCCTCAGACCATATACAAAACGAATTCAGAGGTTTTGTAAGCGCTCAAGCTTGTTTAACAGCTCCTCAGTGGCATCCAAATAGCAGGCATCAGCGTAATCAATGATCGGCTGAATCAGAGTTTGAGCGAAACGTTTATAATTGCGTAAACGAGCAAAGGATTCGGTGGAAACCACTTATAATGGAGTTTTGCCGAAATTTGCCTCAATTCTGAGCTAGCAGTAGTAGTATCCAAAACAAATCTGTGTTGTTTTGACTTTTTAACCTCTGGTTATTTACAGGGAACATGTTTTTGTGAGCATTGAAGTCATGAAGTGCCATCTTATTATTTGCTTTTTGGACCCATGGTTATAAAGCTATTGACCATGACATTAGAATCACTCTCAGTATTCTCACAGTAACTTAAAGATCTGATAACAAACTATTTTAATCTCAGCATAAGATAAACATATTCTGTATATATACTCGTTCCTCCCTCTGTATATACATAAGACTCGCATATCTTATCTACGTGTTGTTTGTTTATTACTAAATTGCGGTTACTAGTAGCGGGCTTTGGTTATTATAATTATTAACTGTACTTACTTATTAGTAAATAAGCAAAGAAGATGAACAGCTAAAAAAAGCCAATGCATCCAGGTCCAGCAGCTGGCAGCTGAATGCATTGCCTTCTTTTGTCGGTTAGTCTACGCGCAGCTGCTAAAGAACATGGCTATTTTGGCAAAATTCTATAATTTTTTAAAGAGTATACTCTACTTTTTTTTCCGCGTTCAGTTTGCCTCAGTCAAGTTTCTTTTTGCAACGTCCAGGGAACGAAGCAGAGTGATCAGTCCTTAACCGCAAACTACAGCTGGTGTGTGAAAAAATAAACAAATTGTTATAAAAATAAATTTATTGCTTCCATATCAATGTTTGTTTTCATTGTTCCCGTTATTAAAATATATTTGTACTTTAATATAAATGCATATTTAACTAAAAACTAAACAACATCAAACTACACCAATTTTGATTTAGGTAGAAATGTATTCTACCTAATAACATTTTTAAATGAATAAGATAAATATGTATTTATGTTTGCAATGACATGAATGCTCTGGCCAAATTGAAGAGAATCCGGCCGCGGGATACGGGAAGAAATTCAATCGCACCGATTGTGTCAACTCAGTGAGTGACCATACTCGACGCGGAGTCTGCTTTTACCGTTCAGGAAGAGCGAACAGCCCGAATCGAGACGATGCCAATGATGTTTTTTTTACAAACTTTTACTTAACTTGTATGTTAGTGTGTATACATTGAGTTATTACTACTACGTCTAAAGAAGACAGCGCGAACTAAATCTGTGCTCCGTTCAACTGCGTTCACTCAGTCGCTTGCTCGCTCTTGAGCGTTTTTAAGTCTTGTATGTTTTAAAGCAATAAAACGTTAAAAAACTCAACATATATGCCCTCGTGTGTGTGAAGATATTGCACTAATTATTCAAGTAATACGGCAAAGTGCAAAGAAATAATTTTACATCGCTAAGTAACTAGATAATAATTTTTAAAACTTGATTCGAGCAAAATATTTAACGGACGCCATTTTGCGTCATTTGTCATAGACTAAACGTTCAAGAAGTGACATTGGGTGTGTAACAAGACGAGTAGATAGTATTATTTAGCTGATGTATATTCTTATAGTGGAAAACAAATATCTGAATGTGTGTGTGGTTATTAATTGAAGGAAGGTAAAATCATGAAAGATGAAAATCAATTAGCTACGTACCTAATTGTTTATTTAGATTGATTAGTTTTAATTGATTAATTGTTTGTACAAATTAAGCCTGAAATAAACCCTTTTACCTAACATAAATATTATAATTGAATTTGTAAGTCAAACAATGTGCACGTAAGGGGTACCCAATGACGCCGCGGGAGACGCCCCGGGCGTCGGGGGCACCACGTGGCCCCCGGCCACCGTAGGCGCGGGCTTGTGGACGGTGGGCTATGGGCTAGCTCGCCGTCCGTCCGTCTCATGAGGACAGGCCGAGTCGACGGCGCGTTCGTGTTTCACGCGCGCCTCAAAGAGAGTCAGCAAAAATGAAGGGGTCCGCAAAGGCCAATGCCTGCCGGGGTTGCGGGACTGTTCGAAAGCGATACCGTGGCCCCGGAACATAAAGGGCGATGAAGGAACATGGATGGGTGGAAAAAAAAGGGGGCACCCAATGAGGGGTGCGATGTCAGAAGTCCTCCACGTGTGTCTGGTGGCTGCTGGTCCCTGCAAATCCTGAAATCTGCCCTTCTAGGTACAGGGGTCTCCGCCTAGATTGACGTTATTTCCCCCATACACGAGTACGGGGGAAATATGGGTTCAAATATGGAAGCTAAAACTAAAACCAACACCACCGGCAACGGCAAAGAAGAGGAGAGGAGGGATGCGGAGTCGGGAATCCGACGCCGCATCCAGCGATGTGAGCGCGGGAGGCTCAGGGAGCTCCCGCCGCGTGAGGGCCGGGACGCCTGCGGAGAAAGGGAAGTTCTTCCACAAGCGGCCCAGGCGGGATGGCGACCGGGGATCGTCATCCGGAGATGAGGAGGCCTTGGCCCGAAAGATCCCACCAGCAAGCGATGTGAGATCCGAAGCAAGAGGGGGGCGTCGCTGCCTCCGAGAGGTCGGCAAGACTGGCCGAAGAGAGGCACCACTCGGGCATGACTGCTCGCGGGTCAGGCGAAGAGGCGGGTGCACCTGGCGGTTCCGAGGCGGAGCGTAAGGCCAGGTTAGCTAAGGAGGTGGAAGCCGCGATAAGGGGCGTGGCCTTGAAGATGAAGACTTCATCTAAACTCAAGGCCATACCCGTGGCTTCCGACTCCATCATGGCGGCTGCAGAGGCCAACTTTGCGAGCCCTTCACCTCCTCCTCCTCCGATAGGTAGAGAGAAGATAGCCAAACTGCGGGCGGAGTTGGCCCGCCTGACGGCCGCCATGGAGGTTCTCCAAAAAGAGAACGCCAAGCTCCACGCAGACCTGGCCACTCTGCGTGAGGCTGGCTCCCGCGTGGCGCCTTCAAATAGCAGCAGCAAGTAGCGACAAGCCCAGCCCGTGCCGGCCAGCCGGTACGGGCTGGTCTTGTCGCTAGTGTGGCCGAACCAGGTCCTAAACCTGGTTCGGCAGGAGCTTGCTTCCTTCCAGGCGCGGTTTTCCGTCCTGGAGGGAATTGTTCTGCGCCCCGCCCTGGGTGCAAACAGGGCAGCCGCGGGCCCGAGCACGATGCCGAGCACGGTGTCGTACGCGGCTGCTGCGGCTTCCGCACCCGGACCAGGGCCGCTGCCGTTGCCGCAGAGGGGCCCTCATAGGCGGCTAGGGAGGAGGAAGCGGTAATAGAGTGCCATTAACGGCCCCATTACGCTTCCTCCAAGCGAACATAAACCACTGCGCCTGTGCTCAGGATCTGTTACTCCAGAACATGGCGCAGTGGTCGATAAACATTGCTGTGGTCGCTGAGCCGTATTTCGTCCTGCCCAGGGAAGACTGGGTGACGGATTTTAGCGGCTCAGTGACCATAGTGTCATCGGCCGCCGCCGGTACCCCTACCCTTGAAGGGGTCAGGAAGAGTCGGGGGTGCGTAGCAGCATGGTTCGGGGAGATCGTCGTGTTGGGAGTCTACTACTCCCCGAGCCGAACTCTCGCCGAGTTCCACAACTCTCTCGCAGAGTTGAGTGTCGTCGTCGGAAACCATTCCCTCCCCGTGCTTGTCCTCGGGGACTTCAATGCCAAGAACTTGGCTTGGGGTTCTCGTTGCACAGATGTGCGGGGAAGGATGGTGGAGGACTGGGCTCTGGAGAAGGGCCTGGTCGTCCTAAATCGGGGTTCTGTCCCCACGTGCGTGCGGATGCGGGGTGAGTCGGTGGTGGACATTTCGTTCGCTAGCCCCGCTCTGTCACCGCGTGTCGTTGACTGGCGTGTCATGGAGGGGGTGGAGACCTATTCCGACCACAAGCGAGACTGCAGACCTCAAGACCCAGACCTCTAGCGCGCCGTTCCAACAGGCCCCGAGTGGTCCGCTTTGGGCAGAATATAAACGAAGTGTCGCCTCTATAACGGTGACATCGCATCTATGACTCATAAGCCGCCCCCCGCGCGCCCCGCACTTCCGCGCTTGTTGCACAGATTTTGTTCGCGCTGTCTTCTCTATACGTGGTAGTAATAGCTCAATGGTAGGGTAGGGGTCAAATCTTGCAACTGAAATTTAAACCAGTTCCCCACAACCTGAAAATCTATCTGAAATTTTGTACTCTTTTGGTTCTGGTGACAATACATTTTTATGACAGACATGCCCTGATCATACAGCCAGAATCGCGTCCTCACGAAGTCCTCAACGGTTAATAGCATGGACAGGAAACTTTGTTTACGTTTTAAATTTTGATAGATAAACATGATTATCAAGTGTTTTAAAAATATATTAAAAACATTTACCTTGTATTGGAGGAGTTCAACAAACTGGTGCTAATAGTCGCGTGACTTCCTAATCATGAAAACAATCCACACGCAGTTGTGTCCTGAGTTTCATGAGGTACGCCTCAATGTGACCAGAGCTTTACACTTCAGTGTGAATCATCATTATCAGTAACACAAATATGTTGTTCAGTATATTTGAGTTTTATGTAACATTGTACACTTATACTATAATGCTCGCTTTTACAAACATTGGGCGGCACTTAAACTAACACCTAAATAAATGCGTGCTTTTGGAATTTCAATGTTTTTTGTCTCAGCGCCAGAACTACTAATCCAACAGCCCGTTTATTTAGATGTCGCCTAAATTTTGTTAAAATGGTTCTTATGACATCTTACTACTATTACCAATGTGAGGATGGGTGGATCCGATGGATGTTTGTTGATGTTTCACGCAAAAACTGAACGGATTTAGATGAAACTTGGCACACAGATAGTTTATAACCTGGATTAACACACTTATACTTTTTTTCCTACTAGTACGATACTGTCGGTCAATTACCAAACTCCACGCGGGCGAGGCCGCGGTTAAAGGCTTACGCTACTATATATTCAATAACAGCATAATAATGATATGCCTAAAAATATATCTGTACAAAATAAATTCCTGTTTACTCCTTAAAACTACTGAATAACTTTTTTCTCAAAGAGCCCGTCAATCTTTTTGTCATGATAACCCAAAAAGTTTGCAAGTATATCTTTAGTGTGCTCCCCCAGCTTGGGGGGCGCTGTCCTTGCGTCGTTTCCCCCCAATCCATACACAGTTGGGGGTCCTACGACCTTGACTGTCCCTGCATCAGGATGGGGCAGTTCTTTTACTAATTTTATCGCCTTTACATGTTCATCTTCAAACACATCCTTCATTTTGTTTATAGGGCCGTTGGGAAAAGATGCATTCTTGAATATGTCTGACCATTCCCTACTAGTCTTTTTCTGAATAACTTCACTAATAATTCTGATAATTTCTTCTCTATTTTCGACCCTCTTCGAATTATCCTTAAACCTCTCATCAGTAATCAACTCGTCTTTGCCAATTATCTTGCAGAAGTCAGCAAATTGTGGATTGGATCCTGTACCAATAACCATGTGACCATCTTTAGTTTTGAAGGCTTGGTAGGGGACAAGGTTGGCGTGCGCGGTGCCCCAGCGTTGGCCTTCGATGCCACAGTTTAAATAAATCGTGGCAACATTGATCATGCTTGATATTTGGGTAGAAAGGAGGTTGCAGTCGATTTTCTGTCCTTTGCCTGTTTTCTCCCGGAAGTATAGGGCAGTCATAATGGCACCGAAGGCGTGTAGACCCGTGGTGACGTCGGTGATGGCGACGCCAGCCTTGACAGGGTCACCGTCTCTTTCCCCTGTTGTGTTAAGGAGACCACCCATTGCTGATGCTATTACGTCGTACCTGAAAATTCATAGTATTTCGTCGTAGTTATTACAGCGAATTTTCAGTGGAGTATTATTATGTTAGTAAACATCCATGATTGATTTAAGTTATGAATTGCTTTAGCTGAAGGTTGTGATGGTTAGTAAAAAAAGTCTCAGTATCACTGGATCAAGCGGAATTCAACTCTATGTACAACTTTATACAGTTGAAATTCACTTTGAAGGTTTTTCAAGAGATTTAGACATTCAAAAATTTGGAACTCACCCAGGCTTCTTGGCATAAGGCCCCGTGGAGCCAAACCCAGTGATGGCACAGTAGATCAGCTTTGGGTTGATAGTCTTAAGTTTGTCATACCCAATCTCAAGTTGGTCTAGTTTGCCAGGGACAAAGTTTTCTACCAGCACATCGCATTTCTTTGCTAAGTCATATATGACTTTCTTTCCTGAAATTTAATAGCATTTTAATATTATATGTTCAACATCTTTCTTAATTCTAGATTATACTCATTTCGGAAAATAACGTTTTGGAAAGATTACATGTCCACAGTTTTTTTCTCATATCCTTTAGCAGTGGGAGACAGGTCCCACAGGTACACTTAAAACAATAATTTTAAATGTTACGTTAAAGGGGTTATAGGTACTTAAAACAATAATTTTAAATGTCTTAAACTTTTAACAGATCAAGGTTTAGAGAGGTAATTCTAATTTCCCAAAAAAAAGTTGCAATTTAAAAAAGAATTTGTCACAAGAAGTTACATTCTAGGTTTTAAACTAATTATTATGAGTGTGAGAAAAACATCAAACAGAAATGAAACTTTCCAGTAGGTAATCACACATTCATGCTAATTTCAACTATATCTCTTTGAGGTTAGGTGTAGTTTTGTATGTGAGTTCAAGGCGACTACTTGAGAAGTTGACACTTCATTTGATAAGGATAACAGATATGTTAAATAATTAATAGTATTGTCTTAAGTCCACTTTTAATTTCCAGAAGCAAATTAGTAATAGTGTTACTTTTTACTATACTTTGGTAGTCAAGATAAGAGACAGACATTAGAGGAAGTTTGGAAGTGGCACCTGTTACAGAAAAATTTAAAGGTAGCCATCTGTCTCGATATGGATATTTGTTATGAGGAGGGATGAATTGCATGTTGCATGTGACTAAAAGAGTAATGGATATGATTATTGTAAATAGAGAGGGAGAGGAAGGTCAAAGAAAAGATTGATGTTTTGTGGGATGAATGATATGAAAGAGAATTTCTTTGATTTTTAACTTTATCTCTAGAGCATTAGGTTCAAGGTTGATTGGAAAAATTTGACAGTGTCAGGAAGCTTGATGGGCTGGCGTCTTTACTTAAAAGTTGTGTTGTATGGGCTAATAGCCACTGTGTCAGATTCACAAAAATGTAGGTTTGACAGCCCGCCTTCTGGGAGGTCAGCGTGTGTGAATCTGAGACACAATTAAATTGTTGATTGTATTATTAGCCCATACCTACAACAAGTTGTGATTAGGGTGCATCTGTCAGTTCATCAAAATGATCATAACACAATGCTTCTCACAAAATACATTTATGAAGTAATTACAGTAGAGGTTAGAATGTTGTGCAGGTTTATCATTAGGTAAAGTTAAATTAGTGATGACACAAAATATTAAGAAATCCTTACCTTCTTCTGACTTGAAATCAATACAAATACTCTTCTTATTTCTGTTCACGGACAAGTAGTAGAACGAATCGTTTTCTTTCTCCTCATTTATAAAGGGCGGCCCCCATCGTCGCGCCTCGTCGCCACCCAAACTCTCCACTTTTATCACATTCGCCCCCAAATCCCCCAGCGTCATGGTACAAAACGGCCCCGCAATCACTCTACTAAGATCTAACACATTCAAATCCTTCAACAATCCCGATTTTGTAGAGTAATCATGTTTAAAAATCGTAAATTGCTTTCGGAAAACGCACAGGCTGAGTTTTCTAAAGTTTTCCATGGCGCCGTTAAAAACAATAAGATTCCGAATGTACAAAATGATACAGATATCAGTATCGTGGTATTAAATGATCAAATAGAAAAGATAAGTAATATATCAACAGAGTTCTGGAATACCTCCTGTGTTTGTGGGGTGACCGTCGCCACGGCGGTGCTAGTCGTAGCCATTTCTTCAGGTCTTTCTAGACGTGCTCGCTCTCCCATTAAACGGTGTTTCATTCGAGATATATATTCACATTATAGGTAAGAAGTAGAGGCTACTAACGCGTTAGAAACCTTATTAAGTTTACACCTTTTCCGGAGTAATAACAACTTGTTCGCAACTTCAGAGAACTGTCAGTGTCTAATTTTATGTCAATACTGACAGCCGTGACTCATGTCATACGTGACGTTTACACTTTTTAAATTTAGTGTAACCACCTCTAGAATTGCATTAAAAAAAAAAAGAATATTCGATTTTTGTGAATTAATTCACAATAAAATTCATTTTGTGATAGATGATACTTTTAGGAAAGACTTCCGCTGCTGGACATAGGCCTCCCCCAAGTGTCGCCACATTGACCGGTCTCATGCGACTCGCATCCGGCGGATTCCCGCAACCTTCACCAGGTCATCGGTCCACCTAGTGGGAGGCCTTCCAACGCAACGTCTTCCAGTTCGCAGTCGCCACTCCAGAACTTTTCGGCCCCATGGGCCATCCATTCTGTGAGCAATGTGCCCTGCCCACTGCCACATAAGTTTGGCAATTCTTCAGTGATAACATGTCAGACGATATTAAATCATCGCTTAAAATGCTTGATAAGAGTGTGCGTTTCGACAGCGCGCCACGGCGTTTTTTTTTTTAAAAAAACTATGTTAAGATTTTGTAAAAGTTGATTCCTCTAGCCATAAATTTGTCAAAGTTATGGTTTAAAAGTTTTATGGGTTTGAACGTGGCCGCACCATCGAAACGCGGAGAACCGCGCGGCCACGGAGATCTTTATAGCTAAGCGTTGCAGAGACTTGAAATTTATGTAAATAATAGATTGAATTTGTAAAAAATTTGTAAAATTCTAGAAAAAAGTCCTAGGTTTATTGAAACGGTGAATAAAACGTTATCGCCGATATCTCGCTGAAAAAGCAAGCAGAGGTCTGAAGTTTTTTGGGTTGGAGTGTAGCCTTAGGGGCACTATGGAGCAAGGACTTAGAAAAATTTTCGTGTTTTTTTTTGTTCTACTCAAAAGCCATGAGGTCATGTAAAAAAAATGCAAAATCTTCGAAAAAAAAATAACATCAAAAATTTTCTAAGTGTCGGTCGTCGTCTTTCAGCTTGAGTATTCTTAGGGGCAGGTACTTGGGTCAATTATTTTTGATGTCTTTTTTTTCGAAGATTTTGCTAATTTTTTTACTTGACGTCATGGCTTTTGAGTAGAGCAACAATTTCTTTCCCGAAAACAATCTCATCCGAGCTACCATTTTGGAAATATAAATCGTTTTATATAAAATTGATAAAAACTAAAAGGCTCATAACTCGGAAACGGTACATCGTAGGGCCATGCTTCTCAGATGCTAAATGGTTGCTACAGACAAGGACAACCCGACACTGCAAAAAAAAGGGAAAGTTACCGAAAAAAAAAAATACGAAAAAAAATTGTCCCAATATTTTTTTTAACAATTTTTTTTTTGTGTTTTCTTTGCTGCTCATAGTGTCCCTAAGCGTATACACCAACTCCTACACTCCGCCCCTAAGACGCCCCACTGACCGTTTTTTGTAAAACACAGATTTGAATTTGTCGAAACTAATAAAAAAAAAACCTAGGTTTATATTTCAGGAGCTGTAGTACGGTATCGCAACCTTCAAAACGTTCTGAATGTTTCGATAGGGTGACCATGACTTATTGCTTACAAAAGACTTTCCACCTATTGCATTATAAATTATTTCTCAAGGATTCTAAATTAAATTAAAATGATAAGATACAAAAACGTGTTTATTTCTTAAAAAATCACATAAATCACAGATTGCTGACTTACACATTTCTGACAAAATCACAAATCACAGATTATTTACTTACACTAAGAATATGCAATGTTTAATGTATAATGCTGAAAAAGCACCTAACTGAATAATCTGTGATTTAGATGTGTGTTTTATAGTTAAAAAATAAACTAAAACGATAAGATCATCATCAAGATCATCATCAGCCTATTAATGTTCCCACTGCTGGGACACAGGCCTCCACTGAGAGGGAATGGGCTATAATCCACCACGCTGGCCCTGTGCGGATTGGTAGATGTTACACGATGTCAAACGATAAGATACAAAAACATAATTATGTTTATAAGAATTATACATACGACTCTTTATTTTTATTTAATTTAGGATCCTTGAGAAATAATTTCTAAAACAATAGGTGGAAAGTTTTCTGTAAACAATAAGTCATGGTAGGGTGACCATGAATCGAAACATTCAAAACGTTATTACAGGTTGTAAAATATTATAAAAATAAAAAAAACTTGTTTGCCTACTATCGTTAGTTCTACATAATTAGGTTTTGTTTACAAAAAAAAAAAACATGCTAATACTTACTTTCTTCGATAAATAACCGCTCCTGAAATATAAACCTAGGAGTTTTTTGTGTATTTTTACAAGTTTTGACAAATTCAAATCTAGGTTTTACAAAAACTTCAGACCTCTGCAATGCTTTTTCAGTGAGATATCGGCGATAGCGTGTTTTTCACCGTTTCAATGGCACGGCCATGGGGATTTAGTCTTACAGCTCCTAAAATATAAACCTAGGATTTTTTTGTGTATTTTTACAAATTTTGATAAACTCAAATCTGTTTTATAAAAAACTTCAGACCTCTGCGATGCTTTGTCAGCGAGATATCGGCGATAACGTATTTTTCACCGCGTCAATGGCGCGGCCATAGGGTTCTAAGTCTTACAGCTCCTAAAATATAAACCTAGGACTTTTTTCTATATTTTTACAAATTCAATCTGTTATTTACCTAAATTTCAGGTCTCTGCAACGCTTAGTTTTAAAGATCTCCGTGGCCGCGCAGTTCTCTGCGTTTCAATGGCGCGGCCACGTTCAAACCCTAATAACATTTAACATAGTTTTAACCATAACTTTGACAAATGTATGGTTTTGGGAAACAACTTTTACAAATTTTTACAAAATCTTGGCATAGTTTTTTTTAAAAAAAACGCCGTGGCCGCGCGGTCGGTACGCACACTGTTATGGTGAACATTTTCGTCCGTTACGTTGTACGTTCTGACTTAAATCAGTAGGTACCTTTCAATATACTGAAGCAGTGGTAGCCTAGTCATACGGATGCGTGACTCAAGTCACTCATTTGTAAGTCGTGTGTAAGGGCATGAGCCTTTACACTTAATGTTAAAAATGTTAATAAAATAATTGTTAAGTTCAAAGGTGTTTAATACGAAATTGCACTAAAATAATGTAATAAGAAAATAATAAAAAATGTTACAAAAAGTCACAAAATGTTGGATGTTGCGCGAGCTCGATATTAAACCGAAGACTGACGTACTTGCGTACGTGACGATTCTACATTTTTATAAAAATAACAAAATTTGCAGTATTTTAACTAGGCTAACTAAAGTACAATGTGCGGTTGCTGACCGTACATCGTGGGTTCGAACACTTGAACCCAGCTAGATATTTTTTTCCTAGCCTGCTCTGTCCCACTCCTGGACGAAGGCCTTCCTTCACTACTTTTACTTTACGCGCTCTATACTTTGTGTAAATTATTTCATTACCACAGCTTTAGAGGCGGTGAAGAAAATGATAAATGATGTTTATTTTGCAAGTAGGTTTTTACAAACACTTTTACACGTCATTTTTTTGAAACTAGATGGGGCCGGTGTTTCCTACCTGACTGCTCTGAGAAGAAACAGCCGAAACAAACTTAGAGGTCATAGTCTCTTTTGAAGTCCAGACATAATCTTGCTCAATTCACATGAGGACTATGCAGATTAGTGTATGAGATGGTCTTTTGAAGAAAGAACCACACAGATTTGAGTGGAGCTGTCCAGTCAGTGCAAGCATTTGTCAGTTATCGTGTAGCTCGACTTATAACTCAAGGAGCTCAACGAACCCGAGTCCGGCCAGGAAGCGCCCGACGTCAGGTGTACTGGTGGTCGCGAGAGCTGACGTCTCTGCGCGAGTGACTGCACGACACCTGTACGCCAGGCATCGCAGGCTCCGCATTATGACCACCGAATGCGGCAGCCATCGAGGTGGAGTTTTATGGGGGGTACAGAGCGGCGAAGACCGCCCTCCACGAGGCTGTCCTGCGGGCCAGGGATCTCGGGTCCCGACGGCTTGCCTGGCAAAGCCTGGGTCCTGGCCTCGGAGGCTCTCGGGCCCCGACTGGAGGGGCTCCTAAGCGCATGCTTGGAGAGGGGCCAGTTCCCGATTCGTTGAAAGACGGGGAAGCTGGTCCTCATTCGGAAGCCGGGGCGCCCTGCGGACTCTCCGTCCGCATACCGGCCCATAGTGTTGCTCGACGAGGTGGGCAAGCTCTTTGAAAGAGCACCTTGCGGGGACGGGGCCGGATCTTGCGGAACACCAATTTGGTTTCCGC
This sequence comes from Xestia sexstrigata, assembly GCA_941918905.2. Lineage (NCBI taxonomy): Eukaryota > Metazoa > Arthropoda > Insecta > Lepidoptera > Noctuidae > Xestia > Xestia sexstrigata. Next base: position 1,998,387 of record OW799204.2, read on the forward strand.
AAGGGGCGCTCTACGGTGGACGCCATCATGCGCGTGAGAGCCCTCACGACGGGGGATGCAGTGTCCCGGGGTGGGGTTGTCTTGGCGGTGTCTCTTGACATCGCCAACACCTTCAACTCCATGCCCTGGAGCTGCATTAGGGAGGCACTACGGTATCACCGGGTGCCGACCTACCTTCGTCGTGTGGTCGGGGACTACCTGACGGATAGAGCCGTTATCTACCCCGGTCGCAGCGGAGAATGGAACCGGCGAGAGATGTCGTGCGGTGTTCCACAGCGATCGGTTCTAGGGCCTTCCTTGTGGAACATCGGGTACGACTGGGTGCTGCGCGCCGACCTCCCTAGCGGCGTCAGCGTGGTCTGCTATGCAGACGACACGCTGGTACTGGCACAAGGGGGGTCGCACGAGGCGGCGGCCGAAATAATGACACGCGGGGTTGCGATAGTCGTCGAGAGGATCGGGCAACTGGGTCTCGAGGTGGCATTGCACAAGTCAGAGGCAATGTGCTTTCATGGGCTTCGGAAAGCGCCACCTCCTGGATCCTCACTGACGGTAGGAGGGGTATCCATCATCAGCGTTGAGTCGACGCTGAAGTACCTGTTTCCATTGCGAGGATCGACCGGAGGACACGGTGGAGCACACGGTGGAGGTATGCTCCGCGTAGGCGGAGCCCCGCCGTGTCCTCGAAGCGGCGATTGGCGGCGGCGACCTCTCGCGTCCGGCCCTGGTGCAAGCCATGGTCCGGAGCGAGACGGAATGGGACGCCGTCACCTCCTTCTGCGAAGCAGTAATGCTAAAGAAGGAGGTGGCGGAACGTGAGAGGGAGTGAACCTTACAGCGTCCCGGCCGCCGCGGGAGACGCCCCGGGCGTCGGGGGCTACCACCGGCCACCGTAGGCGCGGGCCTGTGGATGGTGGGCTATGGGCTAGCTCGCCGTCCGTCCGTCTCATGACGACAGGCCGTGTCGACGGCGCGTTCGTGTTCCACGCGCGCCTCAAAGAGAGTCAGCAAAAGGAAGGGGTCCGCAAGGACCGATGCCTGCCGGGGTTGCGGGACTGTTCGAAAGAGATACCGTGGCCCCGGAAGACAAAGGGCGATGAAGGAACATGGATGGGTTTTAGTCAGTAAAAGTCTGACACTCCCTCCTGCTCCGCCCAGAGCGGGAGAAGGCATTTGATGATTTCCCATCCGAAAAAAAAGGAGCTCAACGAAACGACGAACAATACCAAAGAAAGGACGTTTGGGTAGGTCGCTTATAGTACTCAAACTGCCAGATAGTTGTGGGAAAAAAAAGAAAACAAACAAAAAAAATAAAAATGAAACCCACATGGTCCCCACATTCACAATAATCAAATAAAATTAATAATAATTTATAAAATCAATGACTATTAAAATCACAAAAATCTTATGTCAATAATAATAAAAAAGTAAGATACGTAAATATTCCTGTCAAATCAGTAGGTAAATGTAACATAAAATAAATTAAAAATAATAAAATATTGAAATACGTATTCATGAAAACACCGTCTAGAAACTAACATGTTTAATTATTTCGTCATCTGCTTAGCCTTTTCACCACTATGATGTATGGCTTCCAGTCCAACCGGATGCAACTGAATATCAATATTTTACATGGAGCTACTGCCCATCTGACCACATCGAGCATATAGTTTGTGCTCGATGGACCTCCATAACTCAGTTAGTATTGAGTAATACGATACTTCTTGGTTGCCGCTTGGTAATACTAGTTGTCAGACTATTCGGCAACCGACTACCTGTAAAATATCCCTTACCATGCAGTCCCGGTCTGCGTTCCGAAGCACGGAGGAAATTCGTTTAAAGCTTGACTCACGCTAGATCGTGTCGAGTCCGAGCCGAGTGTCGCGTCGGCCGTATTGTATAGTATTGTCCGTTGCTCGGCCGTCACTCGGTTGCCGTTCGGTATAGCGTGACTCGTGAGTGTGTCCATACAAAATCCTATAATATTTAGTTGACGGTGCTACGGCCGACACTCGGCTCGGACCCGACACGGTCTAGCGTGGGTCATCCTTTACTCGGTATAAAATGGCAAAGCATGTCCGAGAACCAAAATTCTTGTCATCCTCCAACTAACTTCCCGTGCGAAGAGTCTAGGCCTGATCCCAAATGTTGGGAATATTAGGGGCTGATCTGATTGTGTTTATAAATACTCGGCACACAATTGCAACTTGTTGCTTTGTATTTTGCATCAGGCGCTACTTTTATTTTGGCATGTCCACTCGCCGCCGCTGCTGGGATGCTATTTTTTTAACTGCCTTCTAAAAAAGGAGGTGGTTACGTAGATGGCCGTCATCTTTTTTATATTTATAAACACCGGTGTACCTCTTTTTCAAGCAGTTTTGTCGGCGAAACGGTAGCATTACATTGTTGCTTTGCTATCGCAGGTTGAACCCGATTTGAACTTGGATTTATATAATATCTGGATGAGATTGATGACGCGGTAGAGCGTGAAGATTAGCAAAACAAAAGAGAGGACAGTAACCTATCCTGCAGACGGTGTAATCGGGCTGTGGGCGATGATGAATGAAAGGCATTGTGGGTATGCCTTTTTCTTTAAGTAAGTACCTATAAGTATACTGACTGACTGTCTGTTTGTGTATGTGAGTTTTAATGGTTGTAAACGCACCACGCGATACAGGAGAAATTGGGGCAACGTTCAACGTTTAAAAAAACACATCTAATAAAACGGTGTGTTGGATTTTTACGCTGAACTGAACGATGAAAATCAAACAAGCTCGCTTTCATTGAGGCAATATTTGTGTCATTAACTAGATTAGTGAAAACAGGCACTGGCAAGTTCCTAGGTCAGTACCTTTGATTAGGTCAGTACCTACTCACTTGTCTAATTTAGAGGTACGCATCTGCAAATGGGCCTTATATTTAAAGCGAGGTTTCTTCACGAGATTTTTGAATTTGCTTTATTTTACAGACACTTTTTTTTTCGGATCGAACTGTCCCGCAGCCCCAGCAGGCAATTTTACAGACACTTACATAAGAAATAAAAGGTGTAAAAAAACTTCTTAACGAAAGGAACTTGTTCTCACCATCATTGCGATAATTTTTTTGTTCTACACCATAACTGGGAACGACGTGGTCTCCCCCGGCTGCCGCGACCTGATGCTGCGTGATGCGCAAATTTAGCTTCAAGTAAAAAAATCTGACGTGATTTTTATTTTATTAAGTAATATTTAATAAATGTTTTTTTTTACTAAATTGACTATTTTTCTCACACTCAAAGTGAAAAGTACAGTGTATCACACGGCGCTAAAATCCCATTATAACTCGGTTCCTATTTACTACCTCGTATATAATGGGTCATTTTAGCCCCTTGTATTACAATGTACTATTAATGTCAGGTTTTTACTTTAAACACCTCCACGACCCCCGTACTATTCAATCCATCCATCAGCACCAATGATATTCTAACAGAAAACCAGCGAAAAAAGTGTTCCGTGCGGCAGCGGCAGCACACATAAGTACACACTTTTCATTCGTTCTACATTTCACTACAGTCAAAATGATACAAAAGGGATAGCTCGATAAAACCAATAAGAAAAAAGAGACAGATAAGTACCTACCTAGTGTTTTCAATTGCGCTTAAATGTACACAAACATTATTCTGGCGACCAATCACCGCATGTTGGGATCATAGACTAACAAAAACGAGACGAAAGGTACAAATCGCGTGTAGGTACTAAATTTGTAGACGCGGTTTGTCAGACTAAAGGCAATACGACCCAATTGGGCCGTTTTCGAGTCTTCACGATTGCGCGCTCACAACATGATGAACAATATTTTCTAGGAACAACAAAACACGATTTTTCACCCCAAAAAAAAAGTCGTTTCCCAGCAATATTTTTTGCGTAAAGTTACATAATTTGATGTTTACGTCTACACTGCTACAACCTGTATACCATAGTCATGTCAAGTTTCTCTGTCGTCATAGAGAAAATAGCTTCGCGTTATTATTAGGTACGTACTAGGTACACATTAGGTATTACTACGTCAGTGTTGGTCACTGCATTCAATATTTTTTGCGCTTTCTCAACGAACGCCGTGAAAGAGTGTTTTTGAACCCGGCACCCGGCAGAATTCTTTGGAATAATTCCAGGCGACCGCTAGCCGACAAAAATTATCACAGTTTCGAAAATAAAATAAAAAGAATTGCGTGCACTGATCTCTTCAGCCAGGATAGTTTACAGTTTTAGGTACTTACCGCATTTTGTCAAGGATTTTATGTCGATTACGTTAAAAATATCCGGGGGCATTTAAATATAGTTGGTTGCTGTACATTTAGATTCTCTTTAAATGTTTTAAATTGTTATTTATGTAAGGTACTTACCTACTTATCACATCACAACCCAAAACTGCACGTAATAGCAAGGGGTATCAAAGGGGGGTCTGAAAGGCATGTCGTTCCTTATTAAACCCTGGTATTGTGCTGCAACCAATTTGACTGGAAGCCGAATGAAACTCAGTAGGAGGGTAAAGGCAATTGAACTTTACATATCACAGAATACCTATGTAGGTACCTACCTACCAACTTATGGTGAAAAAAGACTGAACGTACCCTACGTTCAGTCTTTTTTCACCATATGCGACAGCAGGACTTCGGGCACATGCATCTTATAATATATGTAAGTATACATACATATAAGCCAATAAATGGTTTCCGATTTCTTATTTCATATTCTCTTGGATTAAAAAAAAATGTGTAAGTAATAAAAACAGTTGACGTATTCTAATTACATCTGTTCACGCCAAAACAATTGCATTACCAGCGCAATAAGTTTTACATTGTTTCGTCTACGCGCAAACAAACGTATTTAATTTTATCTGAGTATATAAGAGCACTAGCTTTGATATTAGCTGTTATTGCTGGTCAGCTGGCGCATGCGCACCCGCTGCAAGTGTAGGTACACCAACTCGAGCCATCTTAGATAGATTACATACTTTTATACTTAGATAGAAACATAGACTGCGTCGTTTCGTGGTCGCAAGCGCGACTGTTGATCTGAGCATAAGGTCCTGGGTTCGACACCCAGGTCAGCCAAAGTGATAAAATAGGCTTTTCTAACAGAAATTTCTCAAAAGCAGCCACGGAGTCACCACGGAGGCACGGTCTTATGTTTATATATTAATAAATAGATAAAATACTCTTTGTTATGTACACGATACAAATTACTTATTCCTTGATGGAAGAACAGATGAAATGCCTCTTGAATTGGAGATAGCTGTGCCCAGTGTACTGTCGATTGGGAAACGAGCGTATGTAAGAACTGAAGAAGCCTCTTGTATTAGTTCAGTCCGACGATCATACCCTGGTGTCGTAGCCTCGTAAATAAGGAACGAGAAGGCAACGCATTCCTGTAATCTTCTCAATGTCACTTGCCAATTCCCTCCTTATTAGGAAGATACAGAACAAAACATGGCCAATTCGAAAGGAAGAAGATCCTTACCTTACTAAATAAATAAAAATAAAAAAAACAACTTTATTATAATACAATGAGCAACAGCAGCATGCAGTGTGTCAGCATTTTTATTTTTGATGGTTTCGTGACGGTGGTGAGGAGGAAGCGCCGCCAATGTACGAACAAGAACCGCTGCGGTACGGCTCCATCGGAGCCCAACGTGCCTATTCGTGCCGCGAAGCCGAACACACCGGTGTTCATCTCCCGCCTACACTACACCACTACAGCGGAGAACATCGTGGAGTACGTGCGTCAGAAGACCAAGCTTACGTGGCGAGAGTGCAGCTTTTGGAGTCGCGCCGCAACGTTAACTTTAAGGCGTTCGTGATGCGAATGCCAACGTGTTATGATCTGAACCTCGTCTTGGAGGACCGCAGGGAGTGGTGTTCCGTCGCTTCCACGGGCTGTGCCACATGAACGCACTTTGAAATAGTGCACAAGTGAAGTGATACTAACGTAGTTTTAAGGTCCTTTATATTAACACAATTTGTATTTTATCACATGTATGTTAGTCTGTAAGGTAGGTCTATGGGCCAGTTGCCTGAAAATAAAATACTTATTATTATTTATTTATTTATTTACTAAGTCAATGAGCATTATCACAGGCCGCAGTAAGGAAGTACCTACAATATTAAAAACGTCCCAATGGAAATATCTTTTAAAAAACAGTAGAAATAAACCGAGCTACAGAAATGTTATTTACGAGACATCATTTCAACAGCCATTTGATCTGTTTTACGAGTGCCGCAGTAAAACGACGCGCCTAGGTACCTACCTCTTTCACATGATTCGTGTTATTCAATTACATACATTTTTACTTTTATCTACTCAGGTCGAGATATAAACGATACTTAGCACGTATTTTGACTAAGGACGCATTGGGTGTTTTCACATTAGGCGATAACGACCACGTCACGATATGGTGAAAATGGTGGCTTCATACAAATTGTGGATGTAAGTTGCTGGCGGAACGCGACTAGGTCTTCGAGACTGCTCGGTCGGTGACTTATCTAATACAAGCTGTTGGTTAATGTCGTTTCGACATTGTCGGATACATGAAACAAAAAAAAACCCACGATATCGTATCGTTAATGCCTAATGGGAAAACAACCAGTCACGGTCTCGCGCGATACGACTTGCGGTCGCGGTGAAGTGCTCTAAGTAAAATATATATATTTATTTCAGACAATAAAGTCCATAAGCAAGGCAAGGTTGTTAGTAACACGAATTTAAATAAATATCTTTCATAAATTACGTTTTCTCCGCAGTCCTAGCAATCGTTTGAGCGAGAAAGAGGTAACGTTTGTAGATCTCGGCCTAGATCGAGAAATTATGCTATCCACATTATTATTAACAGCAAAGTCAGATATTAGATTTAAACACGAAAAGCTGTCCGTTTCCAACATAGTTGAGCTTAGAACAACAAACTGCGATCATCAATTAGTCTGCCAAACGTGGAACCTGTCTTTGGCACGTGTAACCGGGCATTTACTTTATCTTGTTGATTTCTTATTTTTTTATGTTTATTAGTTTTTTGGGTTATACCCTCGCCACAATTTTAACGAATCAATTGTCTATAGTGCGGGAATCGAGCAATCTCATTTGGTTGTCTCTTGGCTTCTATCGTCTCTTCTATGATTGGTCGAACCTTACACATCACCTCTTTGCTCCGCTTGTCTCCGCTTTGCTAGAGACCTGTCTACAGTGGGGACCAAATAGAAAACCCTGGAGAAAATATGTATAGCTCGGCGACTATTCAAAAATAATTGAAATGTAATGCCCGTTTTCCACACTAGGGATATAGGATAGGTATTATTTTCTTTTTCTCGTGTCAATGACTTATAATATTAAGGTGGGTGGACCATGGAAGCTTATGCCACACTAACGAATAAACACTATGTATTCGTTTATTTACTGAATAAATGAAGGAAACAAATGATTAAGTAATACTTTGTTTTATTGTGTACCACGCAAATGACTTTTTTTTATCCAAGCTTTAATCACTATTTATTAATAAAAAAATAAAAAAATAAAAATTCCAAATAGCCTTGCAAGAAACAGGGCTCCAAAGAAGGCCAATATTATGAATCAGTTGTTCAACTTAAAAATAGAGTTGTAACAATTTTTTTTTTTACTTTAATACCATACAAAAATCCTTATACGACAAATCACATTAAAAAACATCAGAAAATAATAGGTTATAAGTCTGTGGGCTCGAGTTTGATGGATCTTAGTGTGAAGTAGAAGGAATATGTCCTTACATGTCAATAAGTTGGCCTTCAAAGGAGCGTGGCCTTCCATGGTACACCCACCTTATGTCCTTCCAGTGCGACCCACATGACAGCTCTAACGTTTGCCCCAGTCCTGGAGAGTCCAGCTAGATGTGCATGGCGCCACACTCACAATGTGTTGGGGATGAAATGATAAATTTATTTCTGTGAGAAGGTTTTGTTCCAGCACTAAACGTCAACCTTTTTTAAATAAGATGAATTCGGATTTGCCTTTCTTACTTCTGAATGAGAAGAAACACCAGAACCATGCAAGCACCCAGGGACCGAATACGTTTGATTAAGCATTATACGGGCTAACCCTTTTAATATATATATGGGTTTAAGTTAACAGATGGGGTTAGCCCGTCCGAATATTTCTGATTAACCTGAATGAAAGAGACCAAGTAACGAGCGCGGGCGATCTCCGTCACTTTCTTGGATATTTTGATGTGCAAAAATGAACTGTGTGTGAATCGGGTCTTTTACCTAAACCCAAAAAAAAACGATTAAAACCTCTTTAAGGAAAACTTTTCGGTTCCTGACCGAAACAAATTCAGCTCTAAATCCCTTTTCTTCTTTAGGTGGGTCGATGAAACCCATTTGGCCAGATTGGAGTATTATTTGTGGCTCGGAGTTGATATCGACAGTCGTTAGCTCGTTGTGTGGATTGGAATATAGCGAGAGATTTATCACCGCTGTCGGCCCGTATGTGCATGCAGTGTGTATTTACTTGCAATTAGGTTATTTATGTACCTAAACTGTATGCGTTTTGGCGAAGTATATACGTATGTATCTAGATATGTCTATTCTGCTGCAGTTTTGTTATTCAAATAGGATCAGATGGAGGTGCAAACAATTTTCTACAATCATCTCATTGTCTGCCTAGCCTTTCCCAACTATGTTACCGTCGGCTTCCAGTCTTACCTAATATAGTAGTTTGATGGAGCGGCTGCCCTGACCGCTCTTCCACAACTCGTCTCCGACTAAGTCCTCGCCCGTCTGCGGATGGATGGATGTCGATCCGTGGATGGTTAGCTGTTCCTAACATTCTGACTTACCGGGACCTCTGTACTTCGTTAGCACGTACCAGTTGTTCACGGCTGTTCTTCGTTGATCTTTGACAGTCGTTACAGGTAGTCAGCAGCCCGGGGATCTGACGACCAGTCTCTACCGTGTTACCCAGTAACGAGTTGTGGATTGTGGAGGTCAGATGAGCAGTCCCTTCATATTGAATAATACTGTAGGTATTAAGCTGCATCCGGTTAGAATGGAAGCCGACCCAAAGATCGGCGCGTTCGTGTTCCACGCGCGCCTCAAAGAGAGTCAGCAATAGGAAGGGGTCCGCAAGGACCGATGCCTGCCGGGGTTGCGGGACTGTTCGAAAGAGATACCGTGGCCCCGGAACACAAAGGGCGATGAAGGAACATGGATGGGTTTTAGTCAGTAAAAGTCTGACACTCCCTCCTGCTCCACCCAGAGCGGGAGAAAAAAAAAAAAAGCTGTCCCAAAGATAGGAAATTCTAGGCCGACGACGGTTTACAAGTCTTGTCCAGGCAACATAGAGCCACACCCATTGGACAATTTTAGTATTTGAAGAATAAAATCCCCATTTACCGCTGCGGCGTTTCAACAGTTATTTCAGTGCAGTGGCCCCAAGTGTCACGCTCGCGGGGCGCGGGGGCGCGCCTCACTCCGCACAAGTTCATTACATTACATCGTACGATAACAAACGTCTTCCGTTCTATCTGCTGAACTTGTGACCGTGTTTGAATGCGTAAAAAACAAAAGCACACGCTTGGCTCTTCGCCGAGAGTGCAAATTCCAACAGAGCAATAATAATTATAAAGCACTGGCTTATGCCCGCGGCTTCGCCCACGTGGAGTCCGGTAACTGTCCCACGGGATCATACTACACGGGATAAAAAGATTCTATGTGCTAATCCAGGTTATAAACGATCTGTGCGTGAAATTTCATCTAAATCCGTTCAGTAGTTTTTGCGGTCAAGAGTTACAAACATCCATCTAAGTATTCATTCTCATAAACTATCGCATTTACAAAGGTAGGTATACCTTGATTTTTGGTGATTTTTTTCTTACATACAGTAAGAAAAAAATCAGTCAAGTCGCTTATTGAAAACGGACATTAGGTACTATTCATCACTCTAGCTTTTAAGTGTCAAATCTTGCTTTTCTGGTTCAGGGAAGACTAAAAACTATACATATGCAAAAAACATAAGAACGCAATAGCTCGGATACCTAGCAAAAGCATTTCAATGGAAATTATTGAAGATCCGAGCCGCTGCCGATTTGTTCCCTTCTCCCAGAGGAGGCCTCTGTTGTGTTCCACCAGTGGGAACATTGGAGGCTGACTATTCAGGCTGCCGTAATAAGTATACACAGAGGTATTTTCAAAAAGTTATCTTTACCGAAAAACTTAGACAAAAAACGCATCATTCACTGCAAGGACTTAATCATAAAGCCGTTGAGATCATCATCTTTATGCCCAACCTTTCAGGCAGGTTGGATTTCAGTCTAATCAGATGCAGCTGGATATCGGTATTGTATATGGAGTGACTGCGCACATAACCCAGTAAGTATTCGGTAATACGATACCCCTTGGTGAGACTGGTTATTAGTTATTAGAGTATGTCATGCTCACTCAAATGTCTCGCTGATGGTGGCGCATGTGTCGGATCATTTAGTTCCCTTCAAAATGGTTGAGTTGAATGGTGCTGATCCATGCGTCATGTCCGTGAACGGGCGCTGTCAGTTGTGACTGGTCATCTCTTAGTTGCCATGGCTTATTTGAATGAATTATTTTGAATTGTATTTTTTTCGTTTGTGTGTTTTTGCTGTGGACACTTTTAACGTGCACATCTTGCTACATTGTTCTCACATAATATACCATCTCAACATGAATGATGTAACCAAGATTTTGTAACAATATTCTGATTTAAAAGAGTGTCCATGGAGTTTCTTGCCCGTTCTTCTCCATAGAGATCTACGCTAGGGAATGGGCAACTACAGTACTTTCACAGTTTTTATGTCTTGTGACTGGGACTGTAGCTACATTTAATTTTCATCTTTGTTTCGACAATTCAAAAGTGCCTGTAACTGGCTTACTTGAAATAAATGCTTTGATTTTGATTTTGATTTTTTTGATTTTCGGTTCTTTGTTATATGAAAAGGACTATAAGTAGCCTAAAACCAAGGTTTTGTATAAGAAAATCAGACAACACTGAAATTACAAATCAAATAAAAAATCGCGCTAGAAACCGGCAAGACAAATGGATAAACTGGAGCATGTCGTATAAAAAGAACAATAAAACGAAAAAAAAGAGACGTATTTACGAGTTACTGCTTGGCACCCGAAATTGTGTGATTCTGGAGATGCAACGCAGCGGGTGAATGAATCACATGGTTTTATAAGAATATTATGATACACACATCTATTTCAGAGGACGAATGACAAAAATATTCGTTACCAAGTCACATTCCGTAGATTGTAGATACTAGAACTTGCGTCTCTTCCCCTTAGGGGCACGCTGACGCAATAAAAGCGTTCGTACAAATAGTGAATCTTGTTAAATAAAATCTTATTTAACAAGATTCACTATTTGTACTGCTGCTGGAAATTAAAACATCTTTTTACAATGAGATCTTAAGTACAGACGTCATCACATCAAGCTACCCGAAACTGTCAAAGTTCCCAATCAACCTTGAACCCAATGTTTTAGCATTAAACCTATTCAGTAATCTGTGATTAAACTTGAAAATCGAATAAAGAATTTGACAGATTGTAGTAGTTTGATGTGTTAGCGTCGCTGGCGATTGTATACCGTACGCAGAATACCGTCAATTTCATGCAGACCACCAGTACCTAATAGAGTAGCATCAATGTTGTTGTGTTATTCGGTTTGAAGGGTGAAAGGTGAAGTGGTAAGCAGACGGGTTTATTCAACGTGGTTTCTAAGGTAGGAGGGTAATGCAAACATAAATCCTTGTTGTGGCAGAAGTGTTCATTGTGGTGGGGTACAGTGACGTACTAAGCCCGTCACGGCTCTCTGACGGCAAAACTAAATTAAGCTTACTAAAATTTGAGAATGTAGGATTCTGTAGCGGGAGAAGCGAGCTCGTAAACTTTTGCACTCGGCTTCGCGAAGTTCAGGTTGTAGTTAATAATTAAACTAAAAAGTACTGCTCGAGATTCGGGGCCACTCAGGGCCACGGCAAGCTCGTAATTTGTAAACGATATCTGGAAATAAGGAAAACGTAAGGAAAGCAGAAAGAAGAATTCTGGGGGACAGGCAGCAGGATGGGGAGCCATCCTGACGAAAATTCAGAGTAGGCTACTTACTATTACTATACTTAAAAGTCTGTAAGGATGGATGAAAACTATGGAACGGATTCGAATGAAATTTGGCACACAGATAGTTTATAATTTGGATTTACACATAATATGATACTTTTTATCTCAGTAGTAAGACTGCATATGATAATTTCCGAACTACGCCGGCGAAGCCGCGGGCATAAGCTACTAGGCCATAAGTTTAAACTATGCAGTACCTTTAACAGTACCTATAACAGTACCTATAACAGTACCTATAATAGTACCTATAACAGTACCTATAACAGTACCTATAACAGTAACTTTATCAGTACCTACACCAGTAGGTACCTATAACAGTACCTATAACAGTAACTATAACAGTACCTACACCAGTAGGTACCTATAACAGTATCTATAACAGTACCTATAACAGTACCTATAACAGTACCTATAACAGTACCTATAACAGTACCTATAACAGTACCTATAAGAGTACCTATAACAGTACCTACACCAGTAGGTACCTATAACAGTACCTATAACAGTACCTATAACAGTACCTATAACAGTACCTATAACAGTACCTATAACAGTACCTATAACAGTACCTATAACAGTACCTATAACAGTACCTATAACAGTACCTATAACAGTACCTATAACAGTACCTACACCAGTAGGTACCTATAACAGTACCTACACCAGTAGGTACCTATAACAGTACCTATAACAGACTGTCGCGTCGTTCGTTCTTTCTTGCACTTTTCAGCGACTCGATTATAATAACTGTGTCGTTAGTTATCGGGAATTATGCGTAGTCCCCAAACGATTCATAATTATGTTTGATGGGTATAGTTTCAGGAATTTTGAATATTAAAAAGAGCGGTTTGAGCGATGAGATAAGTCCCAGAATAACCTTTTAGCCAAACAAAAGACGCACAGTGTCGAGGGTATAAGACACGACTACCTAGACAAATGACAATCATTCAAATTTAATATTTCGTAGTCGTTTCTACGACGACTCTCAACAAGATTGTCAGGTTTCGATAGCTTATGTCAATCCAATACATTTTTGATCTTTCCATCGTCGTTATCGCTTCTCCAGAGACATTATCTTGGATTTGCGGTAGCATTACGAAGTCGAAGGCTAAAACGCCACTGTGCACTGTAGAATTACATTATAATGGGTGTAAAGCCGAAATGTACTTCTTAGCCCCATTGGTCATAGAGTTTTTTTTTTTGTTATGGAATATACCTGGGTAGTTACGGAGATATATAGCTCATGGAGGTCGAATAGCTCCAAGTTTTCACAACTTTTTTATTTTGCTTTAAATACCTCCTCGACCTCTGTACTATTCAATGGACCTACCGTAAACCGAGATTTTTCACCCCAAAAAAAGTCGTTTCTCAATAATATTTTTTGCGTAGTTACTTAGTTTGATATACGTAATGCTTGACGGCTTCGTGGAGGGTCCGTTTACACTTTGCAGTGTAATTTTACAGTGAAGTATAGAAGTCCTACGCTGAAGATACGTTGGTTTTTCTTAGATCATGGCACACAATTCATGTGAAGCCGAAAAAGTCATCGATCAGTTTAGTTAGAAAACGATGTCTGAAAAACATAGGGATTTTATGGGTCTAGTATTACAATAATAAGTTGACCCCTTTATCTACATATTTATAACTATTTATTAGTCTAAAAAACTAAAATCTGAACAACGGAACTCTACTTTTCGATTTTTATCAGAAGAAAATCAACCACGCACGAAAATCAATTCAGACTTAATACGACGGCTACAACTGTTCTCTCGATAATAGTAAACAACATAGGTAAAGATTGAATTCTAATAATCTATTGTGATAAACATTTTGAGCGATATATCGGTGTGGTTCCGCCGATTTCAGCTCTGAAAAAACTCGAGTGCATAGTACGCGCACGGGTTATGCTTCGCACGTACAACTGAAGCTCCAGTGCGGAAATAGCCCGTTTTATCATACTCCATAAATGTGAATTGAATACAGGCACGGACTCGGCACTGCTGGAGAATTCCAGTCTTTTTTCTACCATATTTTCTAGTTATACGCTCATTTTCCTGAAAAATGTAACACTTACATTTTAGTTGGCAAGAAAGATGAAGACATCAAATATGTATTTCATAATCTTATATTTCATGCGCAACAGCGAATGTAATAAACACCTGTATGTAAGAAAACTTATTAATAAAACAAAAACATTGCGATTTAAAAGGCGAGTAACCCGAAGCTTTACAAAAACAAAAGAAAACTGTAAATACTGATTCAAATGAACAAAACTTTCAAATTATTTGAATCCCACTCCGACGCCAAAACGGTATGTAAATAAAATGCAAAGGGACAAAGCGTAAATTTGTAAATAAATGCCGAATCTTAACAACGAAGAATTTTTACAAGACGTCCAATTAATCACGGGCGTCGCCAAAAAACAAAAAATAGAATGTATTCGTCACGTTAAACAATTACATACATGTATATGAAGCTGTGCCCCTCAGAGTTGTTCTCAATCTCGTCGGTAGCGCGCTAGAGCCAACACCACACCATGAACTCGCATGAAGGAGTCAACCTCGTGGCGACATACTGCATCTTACTGCTGCTGCTAATTTCCCTCTGGCTCTTATATTCGGCATTCTAAGGACTACACGTAAGTACAGTGCTGGTTTACCAAAAATCTAGATTTTAAAGCTTTGTAAAATCTTCGGATTCGTGACTGAGCGTACTAAAGTGTGACTGTGTATCAAAAATAACACTGGATTCATCGGTTATTACATAATTCTTGAGATGCCGAAAATTCCAGAGGACTAGAAACTCTGTGTGTCTCTAAATAAAACCTTTTTAATAAGATTGTATTATTTTAATTAAACTTAAACATTTCTGATGTGAATATTGTGATGTTATTTTGCAGAAAATATATAAAAATAAAACTTCATATTTACCTAATAAAATCATTCAGAAATATTTTTTCTTAGTGCAAGATTTTTTTAGATAAGAGAAATGATCATCTTTTTCTCTTATCTAA
This sequence comes from Xestia sexstrigata, assembly GCA_941918905.2. NCBI lineage: Eukaryota > Metazoa > Arthropoda > Insecta > Lepidoptera > Noctuidae > Xestia > Xestia sexstrigata. Next base: position 2,013,548 of record OW799204.2, read on the forward strand.
AAAAATCTTGCGCTTCAAGAGTGCTTTGAGCTTTTTTTTTAAACTGCACTTTTTTTAATCAACTTTATGTGCCGCTGAAAAATTTAATACGATTTTAAGACTGATGCTCATTTGTCAGCATCTGTAACCGTTACGTAATTATGGATAGTGACTGAATTTTGATTTGATTTTCAATCAAGCAGTCAGTTAGTATTTTGTTTTAAATTATTGGCGTTTTACCAACTCAGACCTCAACAGGGTTTAGATAGTACGGTACCTAATACCTAAGGTCCTAAGGTATCTGCTAGATAGTGCATATCTGCTGGACAAGCAGGAAGAAAGTTATGAGTATCAGTAGCAGGCTCTTCATAGCAGATCTTCTTTCAAGTTCGGTCACTTAAAGACCTCTCCGCTGGGCGTCTCTTTCTTTAAAAGCCCATTACAGTGCATATTCCGATAAACATGGAAAAGTCGCAACAAAAAAAAAAATTCTGGGACATCCTTCCACACAAAGTTGGTCCCTGTACTCTGACGCAAATTTGCTGGTTCAAGCGGTTGGAAGATCCTCCATCGATCAGTCCAGCTTGCTCCGTTACATAGCAACCATGCCGATCAACGCGGAGACGGTGAACCTGGCCGCTACTTACATGATCCTCGTCATCTTACTGTTCTTCCTGTGGCTACTCTACTCCACCGTCTTCTAAACTCCAGCTGTGACAGGTTTGTGAGTGTGCCCGTGATTTGTGATCATCACCAGTGTGCAAGGATCTTATTTGAGGGAACCATCGTGTCCTAGAACCAAAATTTGGAAACATGTGACAACCTGAGGCCCGCATTGTAGATTTTAGTCTATTCCCACCTGAGAGGCCTGTGTCCCCGCTGGAATGTTATGGCTGAATATTTAGGCTGTTTTCTCCAGCTTTTAGGAAATTCTTAAAGCTGAAAAAAACGGAAAGGAACGTGGGAACCGCGCAGTTATTAGGCACCGCGGCGGTCGAATTGCAATGTTAATTTTCCGCAAAATCTGAGCCACCTGTCACTATACGGACGATCTATTAACGTGCGTTCATATTTATAAATGTTGGAAATATCTTGCGTGGCGTATGAACGTATGTACGTAGGCGACGATCATATCTCCAGCGGCCTCAGTTCCCTGGAGCCGTTTGACCGGTGAAGGTGTCAGGAGTGTGACAGGATCAGCCGCCATCAACACATCATGCCCAACCACGAGACAACCAACCTCATCGCTACGTACCTCATCCTGGTGCTGCTCCTCGCCAGTCTTTGGTTACTCTACGCCGGGCTGTTCTGAGGTGCTTATATTTTTACTTTTGAGTGGTTTTAAGTGCATAACTTAACGTTAAAATCACGCGGTTCTAGAGTTTCTAAGTTTTGCATAAGTGTTCTGTATAAATCGATAGAAAACCTCCCACAGTAACTTTGGATACCTAGAAAAAGCATATGCAAAAACAACAAACGAATTGTTTGTGCGGAGGTGTGAACACAAAATAAAATAATAACGTGCCAACTAATGACCAATTAGTGCCAAACATATTTATTTACTCTAAATTAAAAGTAAACACCTGTATTTACCATGATGAATGTAAAAATAACAATCGTTGAGAAAACATTCCTGATGTCGAAACGATCGCAGTTGATTCCTACGTTATTGAACGTCGGATATCTAAAATAGTTTGCCGAGCGGCGCCTGCGGCTTCTCCACAGAAATCATAACATTCTCCCGTCTAAAATTACCGAAATAATCTAACTGAAATACTGAATGGTCAGTCATAAGACGTAGAGCGTGGCAAACGAAGATTTAGATAAAAATTGTATATTTGCCAATTGTTTTTTTTAATTTAAATGATGCGCGTCGCATTGGGCTGTTGTAAACATGTCAGTCAGTAACGAGTCTCCCACACTGCGCTAGTTATCCTAGAATTTGTTCTGCCAGGGTTCTGATGACAAACGAACTTGACGGTAAACAAACATTTCGACCGATGCAAACACATTTACACGCAATCAAAATATCAAAACAACTCAACTTCAGCCGCACGAATCAAAACGTTAGCACAACTTTTCATTTCACAAACTGAATTTTTGCCCATAACATTTATCAACAGGCATGATTACATTTTCATAGTACTGTTTACGCGTTTCAAAGATATAAAAAGACGTACAAAAGTACAATTTGCGAATAACAGAAAATTTACAGTTGCGATTATACTAAATTAAAACATCATTTTGATGGGTTTAGTGCATAGGAAACTATGTTACTGTTATATTTCAAAGTAGACTGGGTGGGAATAGATTTTCTTTAGATATATTTTACTTATCTTTCCGTGTACTGCTCGACATGACTTTTATTAATAATAACTTCACAAACACATTTGTTCGTACAAGTTAATAGTTCCAGGAGCAAACATTTCATTTTCATTGTAAATACGCTGAATAAGTGAATAACCATCGATGGCCGCTTGCAATTCCCTCACCACTTGGTAGAGAGCTTTTTGTAATAAACATTACATACGTTGTACAGACTAAACAATATTGTGCAGGCAATTTATTTAGATACTTGCCGCCCACTAGCATACGTACTCAACAGAATATCGTTTGATGTTATGCAGACGACACAGACTCTAGTTTATTATTCCCATGCCGATAAGTCTAATGTACTTACATTACAGAATTTACAAAATAAATCATAGACTAAACAAAGTGACAGCGAAAACTAAACTAACGAATTAAATCAGGATTAGCGATCAACGTGAAATAGAATCAACAAAAACAAGTTTAAAAATAGAACATCAAAACGGTTGACAACGCAATTTATAAATACGACAAATGTACTATTCTGTCCCCAAAATTTAAAATAGCTTCAACGTCTATTTATGTTTTAAATTAACCTTCATATTAAAATAGAAAATACAGAATAAGAACCGAAAATGTTAAAAACAATAGTTAGAATGACGTAAATCGTATTAGACGCAAGAAGATGGATGGTGCGAGGGAAATCTAACGAGAAGACGAATGGAAAAAGTAGTGACAGGTTGGTTAACGATTGTAATCAATCATTGGGGCAACAGACGTCGTCAATACTCTGCATTGGCACATGGTGTTGAAAATAGGGGAATGAAATGTAATTTAGATTACGGCTTTTCGTTGCCAACTCCAATAGAAGCGTGATTAAAAATCCGTGAATTGTTGACGGGCTTGTGCTGAAGGTTTGCTTTGTTTACTCAAAGAAGATCTTGCGGGGAGTGACGTAAAACGACCGTGTAGTGTGTTGTTGATACATTAAACATAATTTAGCGGCTGTTAAAAAGACATAAACTACACAAACAGATCTCATGGCTGCCACAAAAGATCTAGAATGTAAAGGCCATTACCGGCTATTCTTCAAACACTTCAAATACTTAGATCTTAGTGCCCAAACTGTGACTTCAAGAAATTGTTATACAGGGTCCACCCAGTTTTTAGGGTCTATTTACTTTAACAATTTATCGACGGAAAAATATCATTAACCTCATAAAATTCGCTTTCACATGTGATTCTTTATGTGCATCTATTTCTGAAGTCTTCTTCCTTATCTTTGAAATGTACTGATTTCTAAATTTGTTTCTTAATTATGCTTCAAAGGAATATTTAAGTTCGTTTTTTTTCTAGTCTGTTATTTTTTTCTAGCCAGTTAATTGGAGTCTTATGAAGTGAAGTACTAAAGCCATGCAGCAGGTACAATAGGTACTTACTCGTAGAATCGGGTAGGGACAGAGTGGCCCACTCCAATCACTGTTAACCAGAATTCCTTTGATGGTACATCAAATGAGTCATGAGTGATTGGAGTGGTACGGCTAAGTCCCTATTGTACCTACTACATTGCCTTAGAACATCGCTCGATATTACACAATGTCGATCACACAACGGGCCATCAATTATAACAATAAGCGAGTCATCAATGTTTATACAGCGTGTCTCTGAAATCTTTAGTCATGTGGGAATGGTGTAGAACCCAAAGTTTCCCCAAATAGGCGAGACGACAAAAAAAAACTAATTAGTCCGTCAGCTATATTATCAAAAAATATTTGACCCGTTTTTTTCTTTTGTTACTTACGTTAACCAAAATTGACGAAGATATGACGCTTTTAAAATTCTCAATACGTTACGCCTAGGTATAATTTTTACCTAGTTCTGACGTCACGAGCCCCCACTCCCGAGTTTTGATGCGCTTTATCTTTGTCAATATTCATTGATTTACAAAAACAAAAAATACGTGTCCATTAATTTCCAATACTCTAACTGACGGACTAAATAGATTTGCAATTTTTTGATACTGTCGTCATGCCTATTATTAGGTGGATATTAAATGGGTCGAGTATTATGCTGTGGCGTCTGACAGGGGAGAATGGAAGTAGAAAACGTGTTGCGCTGACCCCAAGTAGAATGGGCCAAGGGCAGGAACATGATAATGATGGTACATGGGTCGAGTAGAGATATTTAAGTTTGTGTGGGACAGCTCTTTATTTTTTCGCCATCACAATTTTAGTCCTAGGGTATGATTGAGACCATATCAAAGAATCAACTGGCATATGAATTATGTTTTAATCATCCTTTTTTTTTTTTTTTTCATTTTTCATACAAAATAATTCGACAAAGTCACGATTATTAACGTAAAACACCCTTACGTAAAATATGACAACGTCGCATTTTCTTAGCTTTGAGGTGAAAGCGTCAGGGTAGCCCGCGAAATTCAATATTTCTTACGTTTTTTGCAATTTGCAGGCCAGTGCTAGGTTGTATGTTGATTAAAACATTGTTCACGATTGTAAGACTTAAGTAGTTACAAATATATAATCATCAAAATCATCAATACAACCCTAAAAGTTCATAAAGGTCTAGCAATGACTGACGAAAAAACGTAAGAAAATTTGAATTTCGCGGGCTACCCTGGAGCATCAGCCTTAAATATGAATGATTGGTTTGAATTAAAATGAATTACTCGTATTTATCAATGAAACTTAGATACATATTTTATAATTATGATTGATGATATCTCCGAAACTATGTAGTTTTGGATCACCTATTCTAGGAGTTCTAATATTATTTTTACCTACAGAATATAACCCTAGAGTTATGGGATATAAAAAAAACAGGTTGTAGGTATACCACACCCTGAAATATGACAACACCATTCTGGTACACGCTATACTTAGAACGAGTTTTATAGGCTAAAAACAACGAGTCGTCTGTGGTTTTATTGTTCTTTCTTTCTTTTTCGTGTGGTTAGTGCTTAACCTGGTGTCAGAGTTTTTATTCCGCCCATGGGCCTCTGAGACTTTACTTGTTTTATTGTGATAATGTATCAGTGTTTCGTTGGTAATTGAATAACAAAATCAAAAAGAGTCGTCAATATTAGAACAGTGATTCGTGAACGGTCATCACCACCAGTCGTAAGTCATAACTCTTAGAGGCAGCGAAGACGTCAGTCTTTTTGTGTGGGACAGACTAAAACTCTGCGAAAAATTTTGCGTGATTGATGTGTTTGACTACTTTTTTGGCATAAGGCGATCAGTAGGATCCTTTCCATCAGTAGATCTTTATAGTGGACAAAAAAATAGTCAAACACATCAATCACGCAAATTTTGTCGCAGAGTTTTTGTCTGTCGCAGACTTAATTGTACACACAAAAAGTCTATCGTCTGCGCTGCCCCTTAGTGTCACGTCAAGCGCGCGAAGCACAATTTGACTACGGAAATGGAAGCTTTTTTCATTTCATGCGATATGTTTTTAAGCTATAATAATTCGAAATACTTATGAGTTTTTACCGCACAAACTCAAAGTTTATTGGCACACTAGTGACCAGTCTGGCAAGCTATATTTTGTTTGATCAACTCTTTTTATAATTGAAAAGCATGAAGGTCTCGGGTTTTAGTAAATTCCAGCTAGCTGTGGCTGCAAACACATTAATATATTATAATCATCAAAAGCCAGTAGTATTAACACCCACCATCCCGACCACGTCATAATTTCTTGATGTTCCCGACGTTTTCACAAATAGTTTTGACTGTACATACCACGGGCGGGCGGGGAATTTAAAACATAAATAACAGATTATTGCGACATTTAAACACTCCGCAAATATTTCTCAACAATTTTTTATTTAGAATTGAAATAAAGTATTATATGTCATATAATTTAAAGTACACGATGACGTCTATGTAGTTTCCTGTAGTTTTATAATTATATTGAAATAGTGACGCTGGAAATAGACACTAGAATTAAATAACTGATCGTAAAAATGTGGCGGCACAGGCGCACAGGCGTACAATCCGCATCGCTAGCTCCAAAGCGTTGGATCAAATTATTAATGGCACGTGTTTTTGTTTCAGAAGCTGTCCAGAAACAACTCAAACTTGAGACCAATCCAAGATGGCGGTCAACAAACGCTATAAACACGTTTTATATTTAGGGAACCGTAATTTTAGTAAGTAAGTTAATCTTAAGTTAAGCAATGTACACCCAAGCATTTAAATACCTTAAGACCATGGAACCAGACTAGGGAGGTGGCACAGAATGGAAAACTCGGAACATCAGTCAGAAGTGACATGCGTTGGCAGTGCTGGGCATTCCAATATAAATAAAGTCTAAAGTAAAAGTATAGCCATGTGAAAGACAACAGGTTAGATGGAAATTATTTAATACCAAAGCAATGTTATTGATTTAGCTAATAATTGTTGATGTTCGGTGCAAATCATCTTGTTACGGATTTTATATCGTTGTTATGAGCTAAGAGAGTTTTTGTAATAAAGGCTTTTTTAGAATTATTGATTTTTATTTTGAGGCCACTGGAGAATACGGTCTGGCCACAGTTATTTTAGCTTTGGCAGTAGCAACGTAAAAGCAACCTCATTTTGACGCAGTAAAGAATACTTTAATAACGACAGACTTGCCAGTGGCAACAGCCACTGACAAGTCTGTCGATTTAAAGTAATCCGACAGCGAACTTACTGCGTCGAGAACATAGCTCATCGCGATTTTGTTAGTGATGCAATTTCAGAGGTAAAAGTATGAAAGAACTGTGAAGCTAGCAGCATGGATTTCGTGGTGGTATGAATGAAAACGTAGTGTAAAATAGTATGACAGCTAATAGGGCAAAAATTAAAAGGTGAACATCTTCTGTTAACCTCGAATAACATGTGTCAAAAGCAGGCAGAAGAAAATAAACTAAGTATTAACTCCTAATTATAAATGATGGCCACAGGAATGAAAACTAAAGCATCATACCAAATAAAAGTTAAATAGATTGTGTGTAAGGTGAAATGACTAATGGGTTATATATTAGATGTCATTTCAGAATTCAGAAAAATTGAAACTGCCACTCTAGTTGATCTTCAGGATCTTAACTGGGTTGTGCTCTGTGGAGGTCAGATAGGCAGACGCTGGGCAAGGCTAGGCAGATGATCGATGATTTCAGAATTTACTTCATATACATGAATCTGAAATTTATTATCCACCATGTTACTTCTTTGAAGTTAAGAAAATAAACTCTCCTAATCTTCTCCTTCGTGTCGATGACACCACCAAGGTGGCCTCGGACAGGTCCTTCAAAGTGCAGGTGGAACCACACATTGTGCAGGACAGGAGGTGAACCATAGTTTGCGTCTAAACATCCACAATAAAGAAGTTAAAGAAAGAGACGTGCTGCGCTACCACAAACATGGTCAGGCCACATTTTTAAGCCCCTGGACGATCATATATGAGGAAGAAGAATGTCGTGAAAAAAGTTTTAATGTGGATCAATATAACAGTAGGGGAAGACCAAAGAATCAATGTAGTAAGTGAAAGGTAATAGCCAAAACGGAGGTAAATAACGAATAGAGAAGTATCTGATCTATGGAAGAAGAAGACATGATTCGCTGAGCACGGTCTCGATGACAATGGTGATGATGCCGAGTGTATTATTTGCAATTAAGTTAATAATACTTGTTTTTGTCCGCGGCTTCGCTTGTATCTCACGGCAAGGGACTTACTGGGATAAAAAATCCTATAACCCAGGTCATGGATTATCCGAGCGCTAAGTTTCATTCAAATCTCTTCAGCAGTCAAGGCGTTATAAACAAACTAACTTTTGAATGAAAGAATTAATGAATTACACCTGTCACCTTGGAAAATTTACGAAATTTTATTTAAAATTCATATCTTTTTCTTTAACATAAATATTATCTAGAAATAAAATTTAAAATATAAAAAATAGTAGCCCACCGGTTTGAAGTACAGGGCCCAAGCTACCAGCGTTCAGTGCTCCAGTGAGTGGAACCTCCTAACTATACGAGCCGTGTCCAGGAGTACCGGTTTCTGAATCAAGCCCCTACCATCCACCTACCTAATGACAGCGAGAGCCTCCTCAGTCAGCGGCGGGGCCACACAAGAGAAAACGGACCTCTATAAATTTCATTCCTTTAAGGAGGTGGGGCCCCGTGCACCGTCAACGGTCGCCGGGGCTTCGAATGTTTTTCTACAACGCGGCGTCCGAGGCCCCCAGTGCAGCGCGACCGCGCCGCGCGCTCCATAATCAGAAGTATAACAATTCTGTTACCTTCATCGTTCCTACTGTCTTTTAAGTGTTTTTATTTTTATTATTTAATCTTGTTTTAGTTTAATAAAGTAAAAGTGAATTTAAATCAGTAACAGCAGCAGCGATGTGGTGGTCAATAGTGCTAGTCAGCCTTCAATATCGCTGAACACCCTGGAGAGATGCCCGCTTTGTTCCCAGGCACGCTTTATTAAAAGTAAGCGGGGTCTGGAGGTCCGTATTGGGAAAGTACACAAACTTTCAAATGCATCCACCTCAGACCCTGTCTCAATAGCCACAGCTACAACATTGACAACATCTTCATTCGACCCTTTTTGGAAAACCCTTTCAAAATTCAAAAACTCCGTTCCAGTACTAAAGCGAGTTCCCCGAGGTGCTAGACCGCTTGTAGCCCAAAATTTAGCTGGTTGCGTGCGCCTTGCTGTCCGGGAGAACTCGCCAAGTGCTTGGGAACAACTGCTCACCTTTCCTTATCGAATCTTTCATGTATAAAAGAATTTGGCAACAAAAAAAAAATAACTGCACAAATTAAAGCAGCAGCAGCAGTTGCAGTTTTCAAGAAAAGAATAAAAGAACATTACCTATCCATTTCTTCATAATTGCATAAGTATTTATTATTAGTTATTGTCTTGTATTTATAGTATTGTTATATGTTTTTCTTTGTATTTATGAGTAGGTATGTATGTACATTCAGTCAAAAAAGTATCGGGAATGGATGATTTGTTTATGGTTCCAAATTCAAATTTTTGTTTTTTTGTAGTTGTTAGATTGGCACAACTGTTTTCCATTTTGGCGCGGAGTTTGAGTTGCATCTGTTATTTATATTAAATACAGTGCTGGTTTTAGTAATATCATATATAGTGTGTATTGCGAATTTCATAATGGACAAAAATATCGAACAAAGAGTTTGTCTTAAATTTTGCATCGCCAATGGAATTTCGTGTTCGGAGTCACTGAAAATGTTACAGAAGGCTTACGGTGAATCGACTTTATCAAAAACTCGTGCTTATGAGTGGTTCAAAGCGTTCAAAAGCGGTCGAGATGTGATGGAAGATTTGCCTCGCTCTGGTAGGCCGTCAACGTCTGCAACTGAAGTTAACATCGCAAAAGTGAAGAAAATAGTGTCTGAAAATCCCCATTCAACTCTGTGAGAGATAGCCGCCGAACTTTCTGTATCTCACGAGTCGATCCGTACCATTTTAACTAATCATTTGGGTATGAAACATGTTGCTGCTCGGCTAGTCCCAAAAGATCTGAATTTTCTCCAAAAACTCAATCGCATGAAAGTCGCTGAGGACATGCTAGAACGAGTCAGTTCGGACCCAACATTCATGAAACGCATTGTTACTGGTGACGAGACGTGGGTTTACGAGTTTGACATGCAAACTAGTCAACAAGCTTCGGAGTGGCGCCTTCCAACTGAACCGAAACCGAAAAAACCACGCCAAAGTCGATCAAAAGTCAAAGTCATGTTGACTGTTTTCTTTGACTATCGCGGTGTTGTGCACTCTGAATTCTTACCGGAAGGTCTAACGGTAAATAAAGAATATTATTTGAGCGTTATGCGGCGTTTAAGAGAGCAAATTCGACGAAAAAGGCCAGATTTGTGGAAAGAAAATTCTTGGATTTTGCACCACAACAATTCGCCTTCGCACAAGGCTATCATTGTGAACGAATTTTTGACCAAACACTCAACAAATACCATCCAGCAACCACCATATTCACCAGATAGGGCTCCTGCTGACTTTTTTCTTTTTCCTAAACTCAAATTACCACTTCGTGGCACCCGTTTTCAATCGATAGAAGACATAAAGGAGAATTCGCGGCGAGAACTGAACTCAATTCCGGAAGCAGCGTTTAAAAAATGTTTTGATGAATGGATTATTCGTTGGCGCAAGTGTATCGTTTCTAAAGGAGCATACTTTGAAGGTGATAAAATAAATTTGGATGAATAACAGACATTTTGTGTATTATTGATCTTTTCCCGGTACTTTCTTGACAGAGTAGTATTGTATATAATATATAAAATAGATATCTGTTTTATGTATTCCATTTTCTTTTCTTTTTATTAACACACTATGTCTACATCTCTTTTTTAGTATCTCCTTTCGCAGGTATGCTGGAAGAGATTACTTTAGAAATAAGCATCACCTTTGTACTATTTTCTGTTTCTTTCTACTTTTCTTTATATTTAGTGTGTACATAAATTGTTAAATAAATAAATAAAGAAAATTGCTCTCGGCTCAAGATTTAGACCCAAAATTACCGGCACAGAGGTATACTTCCTCAAGAGGTATATCCCATCTGGTAGAAACAAAGTTAGGGGAAGGTGACATTAGCGGAGCAGCGAGGATTCTCTTCAGCAGCGATGTGGTGGCACCGTGCTTTCCAGAAACACTCGCGGCTCTGGAGACCAAACACCCTGCCCCAGCGGATGGCCTTTCCTTTCCCGACCCTCCTGATTCGGACTGAACATTCCCTCACCGTTACAGGTCGAGAGGTGGTCACAGCCGTTTGCTACTTCCGGAGTGGCTCCGCCGGCGGCCTCGACGGTCTAAGTCCTCAGCATCTAAAAGACCTAATATGTTCAGGTGCTGGAGAAGCTGGTGAGTTGCTCTTGAAGGAGCTTACGGCTCTGATTAACCGGCTCCGGCAAGGTGAACGAGTCCGTCATCGAAGTTCTGTACGGGGCCAAACTTTGTGCCCTGCGCAAAAGGGATGGCGGCATTCGTCCCATTGCCGTGGGAACAACCTACCGTCGTATGGCAGCCAAGATTTGCTGTAAATTTTTCGGTGAGGTTGTTTCGAAAACATTTCAGCTTGGATACGGTTCTAAAGGGGGTTGCGAGGCTGCCGTACACGCTATGTCGACCTATCTAAATTCTGGCAAAGGTGAGGTCATCCTGAAGGTTAACATAAAGAACGCCTTCAATTCAGTGAATAGGGACACCTTGTTAACCGAAACTAAAAAAGAATTAGTGGAGACCGGGTACAAAAGTAACACTTTGTACTTTGACACTGGTTTCTAGCAATTTATCATATCTTTGATGAAATGAATATAGCCACATATAAACTTCGATTATGCTATACAAATTTTCACAAATTGACCTCATTATTTGCTGTTTATTGTGAATTACAGAGTTTTCAAAATAAAATGACGGTTGTTACTTTCGACCCCGAGGTCAGGGCGAAAGTAACACGGTGTGGGTCGAAAGTAACATAATTAAGGTAAACCTATGTAATAAATAAGAAATGCCATATGAAATCAACTTACCTATTTATTAGAAAAACGTGTTTTAATAACATTTGTACTTTTAACATATCAATAAGTAGTACTTATTTTATGTGTTAACAATGTAAACAACAAATTAAACATAACAGTTATTGACTTCTCGTCAGGGATTATTCTTAACCATAGTAGGAAATAATTGGATCAACTTATAGGAGATTCAGTTCCCTAGTCTACTCAGACTCGCAATTATGGCGCACATGTCATAGTGCGCATCATCATTGATGCATGCTGATGAGATGGGATGGGGTCAATCCAAAAAAAAATCCAGAGCACTCAATTAAATAGTCTTGCAGTTTTTTTTCTTCATCAACAGTAAATACACGGTAGCCAACTATGTCCTGCCTTTAATTTTCTTATGAACCGGTACAATGTCACATGGCAAACTTAGTAAATTTTTTCAGGGCTCTTTGTGGCATCATCTTTAAAATGCTCGTCAGCCGCTTTTCTGTGCACAGTGGTCTCTCTTGCTGTCTTTCTCACTCGTCGCGGAATTCTGTTGGTAAATAAAAACAATTAATTTACATAAAACAATAAGTAAATAATACTCACTGCATTAAGGGGACAAAAGTAACATGTTACTTTTGTACCCGTAGTGCTGTGTTACTTTTGTACCCAACCAAGTTTTTGGTAATTCATGAATGCCTACCTAAAAATGGAACTTGCCATTCCAAAATCAATAATAACACTGTGTAAACAATCTAATCAAGAATTACACTGCAAATAGTCACATTGATATCATCATTTTAACACTACTTAAACACTAATTTAATAAATGACAAAAAACTTACATTTGGTTCGTAAAATCACTTAGCGTCCTCTAGCACAACTTTACGGCACGGAGTGTGCGCGGCGACTATATGCAAGCGGGGGGAGCGTCGCCGGCTGTCTCCTAACGGTAGTGGGGCGGCGTTTCGACCATTTGATATACCTACAGAGCGTTTGTTACATTCGACCCGCCGTTACTTTTGTACCCGGTCTCCCCTACCCCAAATTTATAGTTTTCTTTGGCAATGTTACAGACACCCATCTAAATTACTATATCGGGACAACCTTTTGGAATCTGCTGTTGGATGTCAACAAGGTGACCCCCTCGGGCCAGTGATTTTTAGTTAAGCTATCCATCCAATTATTCGACAGCTAAATTCAAAATGTAACGTTTGGTATCTTGATGACGGAACCCTGGGAGGCGATATAAATTGTTTTACGAGATCTAAATTTCTAAAATGAATTTCACTCCATTGGCCTCGACCTCAATGTTTCAAAATGTGAAATATATGTAGCGGACAGTACCGACAGACAACTGACTTTTTCAAAGTTTAACGCAATAGCCCAAAATTGCAAATTGCAATGGCATCAAAATTATAGAAAAAAGCTCTCTTCGCCTCTTTGGGTCTCCTATCTTTGAATACTCTTTTCCCGATTTTATCGAGGAAAAAATTCAAAATTTCAGTGAAGTTTCGGAAAGATTGCTCCAAATTAACATACATTCGGCCATCACAATAATTCGTTATTGTTGTTTCGGCCCTAAATTAACATATTTCCTTCGTGCTTCCCCTTTATGGAAGCACACTCACCTTTTGGACAAAATGGATCAAATTATCAGACATACTTTATCATCTATTTTAAATGTGGCTTTGGAAGATCGAGCTTGGGCTCAAGCTACTCTTCCCATTCGCATGGGGGGACTCGGCGTCATTAGTTTACCGGCTGTCATATGCTCGGTCCACGGCACTAAGAATTTAATCAGGAATATCCTGGCTTCCACACTGATTAATTTTGATGTGCCGTGCTTCTCCGAGGCTATCGATGAACACTGAAGAACCCAACCATCCATTTTCCCAGAGACGGTGGGACGAGCCGCTCTGCAGCTCTGTTCAAAACAATCTGCTGAACTCGTCTCCTACTACTGCTGAGCGTGCGCGCCTACTGGCTGTGGGTGAACGGGAGTCGGGTCTTTGGCTTGACGCACTGCCGTCGTCGACAATAGGCACATTGTTTGACGACACGACCTTCCGCGTCGCTGCTGCCTTACGCCTCGGTGCCGCCTGCTGTTCTCCTCATCGCTGTCACTGTGGTGAAGCTGTCAGCAGCCTCGGTCACCACGGCCTGTCGTGCAGCCGAAGTGCGGGGCGCGAACATAAACGACATTATCCGACGAGCTCTTGTCACCGTCGGCGTTCCAGCTGTTTTAGAACCTAATGGCTTGGCACGCGACGATGGCAAGAGACCGGACGGCATGTCTTTGTTTCCTTGGAAGATGGGTAGGCCCTTAGTATGGGACGCAAATGCGTTGATAGTCTTGCGCCTTCTCATCTTCCAAGCTCGTCGTGCTGTGCTGGCGCTGCCGCTGCAGCTGCAGAGAACCTCAAACGGCGTAAATATAGAAACCTTAGTGGTAACTATATTTACGAGCCGTTTGGGGTTGAAACTCTAGGGCCGGTGGGGTCCGAGTGCTCATAGCCTGTTCAAAGAACTTTCAAAACGCCTAGTTGACGCTTCCCGTGACCCAAGAGCTGACTTTTTCCTTGGTCAAAGGCTAAGTGTTGCCATACAACGTGGCAACGCCGCCAGTCTCTTGGGCACATTACCAGCTGACAGCGTTAAGGAGGAGTTTTTCGATGCCCTTTAATAGTTTGTTGTTAGTTTATTTAATACTTAGTTTTTAATTAATTATGTAAAGATTATAGAATAAAATACAGACAAACACTAACTTTTACATGTCAAAATTCGTTAGGTTATTTTAACACAACATGTTTATTGTTGAATTCAGTATTGCGTAATATTTTTATGTTTTCTTGCGCTAAAAACATCAATACGTTGTTATTTTTTCGCGGCGGACGTCATGGCGCTGCAACATTGCCAACATTTGAAGTTGATGCATTGAAAGCTGACATTTTCATAAAAAGCGGCGTAAAAGTAATGATAGACTAATAATGTAAGGATGCCTCTTATGCTGTTCCTGCATATTCTCCTGTATAAGTTGGGGATTACATTCATGATAAACATGCTTGGTTCAATGCTGATCCCACTCCACAACCAGAGGGGTACCTAAACTAATTGATTATCATGTGAAATAAATGTGGAAGCTGCAGAGGATTGTAAGACTATAGGTACTCTATAGCACGTGTGTGAGTACTCTGAACTTGACTCGAATGTGCCCTGGTGGCTGAGAGGATCAAATATCTCGCTGATGGTGGCGCATGTGTCGTATCGTTTAGTTCTCTTCAAAATGGTTGAGCTGAATGGTGCTGATCCATGCGTCATGGTCATGTTCGTGTTCGTATCTGTCAGTTGGGACTGGTCATGTCTGAGCTCTTTTGACTCTGGACGCTCCTAATGTGCACGTCTTTCTGCTTCAGTTTCACATAATTATATCAAAGTCAAAGTCAAAGTCAAAATTATTTATTTGCAGTAAATGTGGTACAAAAGATGGTAAAACAATATGTAGTGCAATGACACATTTCGCCAAATAATTGGCATCAAACATTAAAGAATTAGATGCTAATTTGAAAACATAATAACTGAATGTGAAACAAACATTAAATTAGGTAACTAAGCGTGTTTAAAAGTTACTCAATACAAAACAAAATTTTGCTGTTTAACACTAAAACCAAACAAAGAAATTGTTAACAGAAGAAAAATAATAGGAAAATAAAATATTTTCTAATATACAAACACAACAACATATTATTATAATTTAGGTAATTCTCTACAATACATTCCGGTAATGGTAAGATTGACAATTAGATTTTTTGAGAAATTCAGTTATAGAATAAAGTTTTAAAGAAATAAGTAATTTTTTTTAAACTTTGCAGAATTTTCTGTATGGAAATCAGTAATAAAATTAAGTAGAGAGTTAAAGATGAGTGGAGCCATATATTTATACACAATTACGTCTAAATAATTCAATCCTAGGTATAGGCATGGTAAGTAGATACTGTGTAACTGTACGTTTATTAATATTGTTTGTCAGTTCAAAAAGTGAAGAGTTAGTTTTGACAAATTTTGCAATTTCATAAATATAAATACAAGGAACTGTAAGAAGGTTGTGTGATTTATACACTGGTCTGCAAGCATCAGTCCACTCCATATTGAAGATTGATAAATACAAGGAACTGTAAGAAGGTTGTGTGATTTATACACTGGTCTGCAAGCATCAGTCCACTCCATATTGAAGATTGAGGCTATGCATTTTTTTGTGCTAACAACACCCTAGTAGCTTCAGAAGTGTTTCCCCATTCCATTCCAGTTATATGTATAATCTCACCATGAATGATGTAGGTAACCAAGACCTTGAAAAAATATAGCGTGTCCATGGAATTTCTTGCCCATTCTTCTCCATAGAGATCTACGCTTTAGAATGTGTAACTATAGTACTTTCACAAGTTATTAAGCTTGTGATTGGAACTGTAGCCTTCACCCTTTTGTTTTCGACATCCGAAAGTGCCTGTAATGCTGATACCATGCTGAGATAGCCTTTTCATTTCTTTTTTTTCTCTCTACGTTTACTTTTTATTATTTGTACTGATAATTTAACCATTTTATTTTTGTGTGTTTTGTCCTGTGCGGGCTAATAAAATGCTATTTCATTCTTTCTTTCTTTAATGGTCTAAGGGCCCGTTTTAGCAAGTACTATAATAAGTTCCCGTTAACTTACTTGGCAACGTAGCCCGAAGAATTGCCAAACTTAAGTGTGGGCAGAGCACATAACGCAGAACCGATGGCCGATGGGGCCGCCCGCGAACCGGAAGACGTTGCGTTGGAAAGCCTCCCACTAGGTGGACCGATGACCTGGTGAAAGTTGCGGGAATCCGCTGGATGCGAGTCGCACGGGACCGGTCAATGTGGCAACACGTGGGGGAGGCCCATGTCCAGCTTAGCGTGGACGTCTTTCGGCTGAAATGATAACTTACTTGGCAGATAATTTCAAGCAAATTCTTCATTCTTGTAATCGGATATCGTGAAATAGACCCTAACTTTACTGTAATAAATACTTTGAGTTTGAGTTTATATTAGGCTCGAGCTCGAAACTATATGTGGCAGGGTTCCGAATAATTCGTTCCGAGTCAGCAAAAGGAAGGGGTCCGCAAGGACCGATGCCTGCCGGGGTTGCGGGACTGTTCGAAAGAGATACCGTGGCCCCAGAACAAAAAGGGCGATAAAGGAACATGGATGGGTTTTAGTCAGTAAAAGTCTGACACTCCCTCCTGCTCCGCCCAGAGCGGGAGAAGTCATTTGATGATTTCCCATCCGAAAAAAATAAAATTAAAAAAGGGTTCCGAATAATGTATCTACTGAATACTTGGTAACTGTTTGTGTGTCTATGTGCCTTCCACCCTGTATCCTTACTTCCTTTCCTTTCTAATATCATAAATGCGAAAGTTTGTTTGGTTCCTTTTCACGCTTAAATCACTGAACCGATGATCCTGAAATTTGTATATAGGTCCGTTATCAGGTGTACCTACAGAAACGGACATAGGGTACCTTTCATTCCGAAAAAAAGTACTGTTCCCGAGGGAAACAACAATGACATTCTTATGCTCACAGATGGCGCCACGTGACTTTCGAAACATGATTGAATTACAGAGTACAACCCGAATTGATTGTCAAATTTTCTGCCAATGAAGCCACGGACAAAAGCTAGTACAAACATAATTTCACGCCTTTTTCCCTTTGGGGTGAGCAGATACAACAGAACTGGGGTTCTTGTTACGTTACCATCTTTACATACTCTATTTGCGTTGTCCACGTTTATTATTTATCTGGTCATACATGGACGCCGGTTCTGAGTATAACGCTAATTATCTTTCTGAAGTGCATCAACGATAACACAAGTACAGTGTGCAAGGGCATCCCTGATAAAAGTTTCCACTCTACCTTTTGTTAGTTACAAGATTTTAATATTTATTTTCATAAATATTTATTACTACTAATAAATGCGAAATGTGTGAGGACGCATGGATGTTTGTAACTCTTTTACGCAAAAATTACTGAACGGATTTGTATAAAATTAGCACCATTAACCGGGCACATATATACTGCGTCCGCGCTATTTCTGATAAATTCCTGATGGGACAACACTTTGTCCCACCTGGGAACCGAACCCAGGACATCATGCCCAGCATTATAGCTTGCGACCGCTCAGATCAAGGCGTGCCTAATCATCATTTCAGCCGAAAGACGTCTACTGCTGGACATAGGCCTCCCCCAAGTTGTCTATCAGGAATTTTAATGGCAGGAGTCTGGGTTCATGGCAATAGACCAATACTTATTTAAGATTTCTGTAAAACTGGCCAAATGCGGTTGTAAGTACTATTAGGTTTTTCTTTCTTTTCTTATAAGTCATAAAATAATTCAACATAATTTTTGAAGATCATCCTCGTAAGACTTTGTCGGTTACATAAGCCTATCGTAAACCTTATGTACATACATTATTTACTAGAGCTACATGATTTTATGAGCAAAATACTTTACTATACGATCTCATAGTACCAGAGGATGTTAGTACAAGTCGTTAAATATTATTGATGATTTTAACGTATGTTGGAAGTAATTCATATAGTTACGTTCGGGTTTATACGACCACTAGACTTACAATAAAATAAAACTATATTTATTCAAATTATTATTAAAGAGGAACAGTTAATAATATAGTCGTACTTAATACAAAATATTGATGTTATAGTACATCATTCTGAGCGCCCATTATATAATCGCATAGCATAGCCCATATTGTGTGAGTACTATGTAAAGCTATCATTCACTGGGATCCTACTTACGTCTTTTTCTTTTCTTGACTTGAATGTGCCCTGGCAGTTGAGATATGTTGAGATATGATGTGGAGATATGTGGCGCGTGTGTCGGATCATAATTTAGTTCCCTACAAAATGGTTGAGTTGAATGGTGCTGATCCATGCGTCATGTTCGTGAACGGGCGCTGTCAGTTGTGACTGGCCATCTCTTAGTTGCCGTGGCTTATTTTAATGTTTATTTTTTTATTTTACTATGGACACTTTTAACGTGCACATCTTGCTACATTTTTCTCACATAATATACCATCTCAACATGAATGATGTAACACAGATTTTGTAACGATATTTTGATTTTAAAAGAGTGTCCATGGAGTTTCTTGCCCGTTCTTCTTCATAGAGATCTACGCTAGGGAACGGGCAACTACAGTACTTTCACAGTTTTTATGTCTTGTGACTGGGACTGTAGCTACATTTAATTTTCATCTTTGTTTCAACAATTCAAAAGTGCCTGCAACTGGCCTACTTGAAATAAATGCTTTGAGAGTGATGAATATAAATATTGACGGATTGAGAAGGAGAGGAGGAAAAAGGTGTAAATGTAGCGTGACGACTGACAGGGGAGAATATAAGAAAAAACCGGTCAAGTGCGAGTCGGACTCGCGCACGAAGGGTTCCGTGTCATTATCTATACAACTAAACAAACCGGCAAAAAAATCACGTTTGTTGTATGGGAGCCACCCTTAAATATTTATTTTATTCTGTTTTTAGTATTTGTTGTTACAGCGGCAACCGAAATAGATCATCTGAGAAAATTTCAACTGCCTAGCTATCATGGTGCATGAGATACAGCCTGGTGACAGACAAACGGACAGTGAAGTCTTAGTAATAGGGTCCCGTTTTTACCCTTTGGGTACGGAACCTTAAAAACGTTTTGCACCGACCCCAAATAACACGGTACATGGGCAGGAAGATGTTGCTGACGACCAGACTAGGTGGGCGGTCCTATGTGGGGGGTAATGTACTGAATACGTGGTGTTCCTTCCACCCCTTATATTTGACAATAATAACAAATACAATTAAACCAACTTAACGTTATCATCATTATAATTCTCCCATCAACAGTAAGTCAGTAAACCTTAACAAATATTCAAATCAAACAATCTTGAGTAACACAAAAACAAAAATAACATTAATCTTACGGCCATGCTTGTACATAAAGAGAATTTGTATTAACCATACTTTAAACTCACGAGAACTAAAGATGAAGAGAACTTTATCATTATAAAGCCCTGAGTCCACCGAAGCGGAAGATGTGCTAAAGGCAGAAGAGAGGAGATGCTTCGAAGCTAGGGTGCATCCACCGAAGTTGTGCAGAGATACGTACTGGCTAGACTGGAACAGAGATGTGTGTCCAGGGGGCCTAGTCTGCTATTACAATAGTGTCACAATGATTTATCATTGATTTCATAATTGTTGAACGATGCCATTGTCATTTTGTTAAAAGTTCGTAATCTGCTAACTGCATAATGGTCGATCATTAGTCGTTCAATGGTCTCGTAATAGAATTGTGTTACAATGACATTGTCGTATTGCCTGTAAAATGATTTTCGAAAACCTAGAATTCAATTTGAACATCTAATCATGCCAGATTTCATTTATATATATATTTTTACATCTTATTTATTAGTGTTCTATGCAATCTGAAGTAGTAAGAAGTTTGTAAATAGCAAAAAACATTAAGTTATGTGTAACGCGGATTAATGTGAAACTATACAATTCAATAATATTTTATTTGTTTAGCTGTCAAAGTCAAATGTGAGTTACTGCTTACTGACGTTTTATCTGTTTTTATTTCTAGCGGCCGGTGTTTTGATTTATTTTCATTTATGTGTTTTAAATTATCTTTAATATACAAGCTTATGTTTATTGCAATACAAAATGGTGCCAATTGAGCAAATTTCGGCTGGAACTGTCAAAATTTTTGCAGATTACCGCGTAAGTCAGTCATTCATTTGTCATTGTGTATGAGATTACCATTCTATGCTATTTCTTTCAATGGACTGTCAGAGGTTGATCATTGGAAAGTCATAATGACGCCACTACGTAGATTACCAAACTTGTCAAAATCAACACTATGAAATCAATGATAGATCATTGTGACACTATTGTAATAGCCCCCAGGCTGGATGCGTACCATTTGATATAATAACAAAAGTTCTAACGATCACATGACCTAATTTCATTTAACTTTTTTTTAGTACAATGATGAAATGATATATATATTTATATATTATGAATTATTGATATAATTTCAGTTTACCTAATTTTAAATGGTTTAATTAACATTTTCTCTAATGCACATTTGAACTAATATTCAGTTAGTATAATATTTAGTTAGTCAATTATTAAAAATCTATAGTAACGTTTAATATAATTTTGAAACGTCTACTTTGTTTTGTATATGTTTGCAAAAACTGATTAGTTTATAAACGCCTGCCATTTTCGTGCTCCCTCCCGACCCCCTCTATTGTTAGTGAATCATCTTGGTTAGGATAGGTTAGAACAATGACCAATAGCGTGCCGCGGCAGCGGCCACCGAGCGTCAGATCCTCTCTATTGTTGGTGAATCATTTGGGTTAGATGACGTTATAACAGTATGATGTTTCCTGATATTTACCTATTCATTAGGCGCAGAATTTTGGCTATAAATGACTAAATATGAAAATTAGGTCAACTGAAAGTTATATAAAAAGAGCATTATACAAATTGACAATTATATGAAATGAACGTTATAGGTACTAAATGTTATTAGAGCAAAATAAGTTTATATGAAATGTAACATTAGATCACATGAAATTATGTATTTGTTTTTTATCATATGAAAATTATATCATGTGAACGTTATTTTAAGTGATTTGTTATTATGCCATATATTAGACACCCGTCCAGACTACAAGCCTAGTTTAGTGCAATCTAACACGAAAGCCGGCCGCCGCATGTCGCTCACGCGCACGCTGCTCACGTCTCTTCCCATCTCCAGTGATATATCTCCTCTACTCTCTTTCCACTTAACCTTAAAGACGAGAAGTGCAAATAACGAAATTGTGGTCTACTACACAATCCTCTAGTTTCGTCTCTGCTTTGAACTGGGCCTACTAGGCTTGGCAACAGCTATAAAGGAGGTGACTACAGAGATGACGAGTAATAGAGAAGTATGAAAGAAGAAGTCAAGCTGCCCTGACCCCAGATATTGAAATGAGGAGTTAATGATGATGGGAAAGGTTCAAAGCATTGTCATTGCTTGACAATCTGTTAATGTAACTTTATATTTCTTGACCTCATTGGTCAGACTGGGACAGGTCAATGAGCTCCGACATGTATTCCTCATTCTGATAAAACAAAGTTTGGTTTCTTCAAAAGCATCAGCTACTTTAGAACTTAAGGATTTTCTTTCATGAATACCAAAAAGGATTTGGTTTCGCCTCTGGCAGGAGATTATGCCCCACCTAGAGGGACCGATAAGCGACGCCGACGACCTTATAAATATAATAAAATTGACTGTGACGAACTAAATGTCCCAGGCGGAAGAGAGGGAGTTGGGGTGCAGTTTGCGACAAAGCTATGCTTAGCAGAGGGCTGCGTTGAGGATATAATGCGAAATCCAAAGTCATAATAAAATAGAATCCCTAAAAAAAACCTTATAACAGTTTCAAATGAAACATACCTACTACTACTACTAACTAATCCATAGTTTCCCTTTTATACGGTTTTTTGTCTTTTTTCGTCGCCCCGGAGGTCGTCGCCTCCTCCTCGTCACTTTGCTTGAGTTCTGAGGCTGTTTTCGTGTAGACTGGCTCATCACTGTCCAGGGTCACTGCTCTCGGTTGTAACTCCACGACTTCCTTTCCATCATCCTCTTCTTTGATAACATCTTTAGCTTCGTCTGTCACACGCACACGTAATTCAGTGCCATCTTCCTTGAACGTTGAACGCTTCGAATGCGAGGGTTTGTCGTCTGAAAAAGCATTTTACATCAGTACGAATTTGGCGGAGTTTGAGGTAAAAAGGAATTTTAAGGCCTATTCAGATAGATAAAATTCGAAGTTAGTACTTATTCTTATTTTTGAATTGGCCATATTCATATACGACTGGCCATGCTAGTCAGATACCTAATGTTTTCTTTTAAAAACAATTACTTACCTCCTGGAGGTACCATTGTAGGAGATAAAATATCGTCATATTTTGAAGGTCCAAGCTCGTTTTTTGTGCCTAATGGGATCTTGCGTTCCACATCTAATTCAATTGAAACCTTGTGTTCTGCAATTGAAACTCTTAATTTCTTGCTTCCAGTATCTTTTCCAAGCAAGATCTTTGGTTCACGCCGGAGAGCTGGTGTCTCAACAGGTGGTTCGCTCGTATCTGCTTTTTCCTTTTCATCACTTGCTCCTTCTAGCTGATGAGTAGTCATCATGACCGACTCGAATGAATCAACTTCAGGTAATTTTATAACTGATAAAGATAATCCAGATTCAGACGCTTTAATATCAGTCACGAAAAATGGTGCAAGAGGCGCCTCCATAACATCAACAGCCGGCTGAGAACCTGTGACGCCGGTAGATTGAGGATCTCGAACCGAGTCAGAACCAGAATAGGAAAATTTGGAATGCGTCGGAAGAGAGGGAGATGTAGTGGCAAGAATATCGGTTGCTTGGTGACCTTCTGTTAATTGGGAATGTTGAGTTATTTTGATTTCGCTTGCTGTTGATGAGTACAGTTGTTTCGACGATGTTAGCGGCATCAATTCAGAAGCCTTCTGAATATCATCATCAATCCGTAAATGCGATAAATCGAGGGTAGCATCTGATATTTCGGGTGAACCTGAGATCTTAGATTTACTTGAGCCACCTACACGTCCGTCTTCGTCTTCGTCGTCTGAAAAAGCATTTTGCATGAATACGAATTTAGCGGAGTTTGTGGTAAAAAGGAATTTTAAGTCCTATCCAGATGGCCTGTGGACGGTGGGCTATGGGCTAGCTCGCCGTCCGTCCGTCTCATGATGACCGGCCGTGTCGACGGCGCGTTCGTGTTCCACGCGCGCCTCATAGAGAGTCAGCAAAAAGGAAGGGGTCCGCAAGGACCGATGCCTACCGGGGTTGCGGGACTGTTAGAAAGAGATATACCGTGGCCCCGGAACACAAAGGGCGATGAAGGAACATGGATGGGTTTTAGTCAGTAAAATTCTGACACTCCCTCCTGCTCCGCCCAGAGCGGGAGAAGTCATTGGATGATTTCCATCTGAAAAAAAAAAAAAAGGCCTGTCCAGATAGATGAAATTCGAAGCTAGTTGTTATTCTTATTTGTGAATTGGCCATATTCATAGAAACAAATATGTATTTCGCCGAATAGGACTCAGCCAAAACCCTGAAGCCTTATTGGAAAACTAGAGAAATATCAACATTAGATATTCCAATTAATTTATTCATCAACTGGGCCATGCTAGTCAGATACCTAATGTTTTCTTGTAAAACCAACTACTTACCTCCTGGAGGTACCGTTGTAGGAGATAAAATTTCGTCATATTTTGAAGGTCCAAGCTCGTTTTTTGTGCTTAATGGGAACTTGCGTTCCACATCTAATTCAATTGAAACCTTGTGTTCTGCAATTGAAACTCTTGATTTCTTGCTTCCAGTATCTTTCCCAAGCAAGATCTTTGGTTCACGCAGGAGAGCCGGTGTCTCAACAGGTGGTTCGCTCGTATCTGCTTTTTCCTTTTCATCACTTGCCACTTCTAGCTGATGAGTTGTCATCATGACCGACTCAAATGAATCAACTTCAGGTAATTTTATAACTGATAAAGATAATCCAGATTCAGAAGCTTTAACACCAGTCACGAAAAATGGTGCAAGAGGTGCCTCCATAACATTAGCAGCCGGCTGAGAACCTGTGACGCCGGTAGATTGAGGATCTCGAATCGATTCAGAACCGGGATAGGAAAATTTTGAAGGCGTCGGAAGAGAGGGAGATGTAGTGGCAAGAATATCGGTTGCTTGGTGACCTTCTGTTAATTGGGAATGTTGAGTTATTTTGATTTCGCTTGCTGTTGATGAGTACAGTTGTTTCGACGATATTAGCGGCATCAATTCAGAAGCCTTCTGAATATCATCGTCAATCCGTAAATGCGATAAATCGACGGTAGCATCTGATATTTCGGGTGAACCTGAGATCTTAGATTTACTTGTGCCACCTACATTTTGAGCCTCTTCCTGTTCATGGCGCTGTTGCATCAAAAATATTTCAGAATTGACTCTTTCCAATTGTGCAGCAGATTCATTCAAGCCCAAACTGAACATATGTTTTCCGATTTCTTCTCCATGCACAAAGGAACTCTTTCTGCGACTTTTTCTTATTTTCTCCATTTCCTTTTTTCGTGCTTTTTCAAACTGCACAAGCAGGGCCTCAGTTGCTTCCACGTCTTCCTCAAGTAACAGCTCGTCTTTGCCGTCAGCACTTGAAAGTTCAGCGTCGGATACTCTTCCCAGTAACTTTTTCGCAGTGCTAGCGATTCGTCCAAAGAAGCCATGTTTCGATTTTTCTTCGATAGCCATTTCATCTTCACTTAGCTTTTCTTCAACGGGCTGTGTTTTGGGAACCGAGGAGTCCTCACGCTTACTATCAGTTGGCTGAGCATAATCTTGTTTTCTACTTTCTGTGTCAGAAACAGTAACAGTTGCGTAGGGTTCTTTTGCCATGGATACTTTACTGAAATGCTTCTCAGGCTGAGGATACAGACTGGGTTTAGGAGCTGCTTCATGTGCTTCTAATGGTGGCTCGACATCGGGAGGTTGCTCTGCTCCTGTGGGCGCACCTCCAGGCCAATTGCTATTCGAATCTGTTTTTCCGAGCTTGCCCATGTGTTTATGTATGGTGTCCCTAGTGCTCGGAAAGTGTTGTAGTAAGTATTCCCAGTCGTCGAGTTTGAGGGTGAGTACTTGAGACTTGTTTATCGTTTGATACGAGTAAGTGTACGGGGTATTGCGTAATAAACCCTGTAACTAAAATTTTCCATTATTGTAAAAAAAGGTAACTGATGATGGAGTGTCCGTGTTTTGTTATGTACGATCCGTATTATACTTACAATGCCAAAGTATGAGCCAGCAGGGTACACCCTGGAAACTTCCTCTGAATCTTCAGAGGTTTCCATCACCTTACCGGTGTGGATTAAGTACATGGAGTCCGTGATTTCACTTTCCTTGACAACGTACATGCCTAAATGAATATCATTCCTTTTAAATCATTACGGAAAAGGTTCACAAGTAATGGAACTTGGTCTGTAATTACCGCTCGTGACTTATTTTATTACTGTAGCCACCATGCATCACAGCGCTGCACATTACCACACTGTGACATCACTCAGTAAAGAAACACGGAAGAAACCAGCTCTGAGAAGAACTATTTCGTTTTGACGTATCTCGATAAAGAAACAAATTGTTCTTCTCAGAGCTGGTTTCTTCCGTGTTTCAGCGCTGTGATGCATGGTGGCTACATTACTATTTGGTACACATACATATATACAGGTTTAGTTGGAAAAGTGGCTGCAAAACTGAAAAAATAACGGGTTCAAAACTTCACATCACAGAGACAACAATTTTATAACTGAAATCTAAACGGTCTTGGTCGAAATGGGCAATCGGTTCAATAAAATTGAAATATATTTCAAATCGTAGCTCATATGAGTTCTCCAATTCAAACAATTGACAAGTACCAATCGCCGGAGACCATAGTTAGGGCCAATTGAAGGTTTTGTCGAAGATTTGATTGCAACTTATTTGTTTTTAAAGAGGACTAGACTATGCTGAAATCATTGTGTTAAAGCTAAGCACAAAGTAATTGATGCGAACTTGACTGGCAAAATTGTAATAGAATCGACTTAATACAGCAGGTTTGCTGAGGCTGAGAAACTAGTTTAACTTGGTTTTTTTTATTAGTTTGAATATAACGTTCAATCTTAGGCACATTGCATGAAAAATATTTCGACTAGCTCTATTTTTGGTTTCCGGTTACTTAGGTCGGCCATTCTACGAACCTAATTATTTTTTTAAATAAAAATAAATTCAATGATTTGGTGTTTCTATTGAGGAAGGAAGAATTAAAATTAACCTTAATTTAATCTAAAAAGAGTTTTAGAGATCATCAATCACAAAATTAGCATTATTTTGCCTGTCGACAGGTGTGACGCCATTATCGACAGAATAGACAATATTACAAGTAGGATAAAAAATCATTTAGAAAATTTCAATGTCATCATCGCCATCCGAAAAAAATCTCTTTTTCCATATTTTCTTATCCCATAAACAAGCGAGTTCTTCTATTATATTATCATCATCATCTGCCTAGCCTTTTCCCAACTATGTTGGGGTCGGCTTCCAGTCTAACCGGTTGCAGCTGAATACCAGTATTTTACATGGAGCGACTGCCTATCTGACCTCCACAACCCAGTTTGTACTGGGTAATACGATGCCCTTTGGTAAGACTGGTTGTCTTCTTTTAAATTACATTATTATTTATTAGTATTATAATCATCATCAGAGATGCTGCCCAATCAGATTCGTCTTCTACTCTTCTTCTCAATCACTTCGTTCGTTCGTTCGTTTTAAAACGCGATTTCCATCACGTTCTATCATTTTATCGTAAAATAACAAGACCAAAGTAAAATTATAATATTCAATTTTATTGTTTTTTTGGCGACTTTAGAAGTGACGCACCGACTTTTACACTTTGTCGTAAAAAGGAAATGAGGATGAGAATGATGATGAGAATGATGATGAGAATAGGATTTT
The DNA here is from genome assembly GCA_941918905.2 of Xestia sexstrigata. Classification (NCBI taxonomy): domain Eukaryota; kingdom Metazoa; phylum Arthropoda; class Insecta; order Lepidoptera; family Noctuidae; genus Xestia; species Xestia sexstrigata. The sequence continues at coordinate 2,040,998 of OW799204.2, forward strand.
GGCCACTTCGTAGAATGGCCGAGGTGCTAGTTGTTTTAGAATGAAGTGAAGTCCTAGTTACTAGCTTCTATTTGAGACATATTCATTTCTGTTGTTCTTACGACCAGATTTCTTAGAAAATTGCCCATGGTCCTTTAAGTTGATTTAAAGTCAAAGTCAACACATTTAATGCGAACTAAGTGTACAATGTCCCCAATGTGTGTGCATCTGTGTTACCTAGTCTATATGGTACATTTACGCTATCAACTAGGGTTCTTACAGATGAGCGGCACATTGCCACCGGCAGATAAACGGCAGCCGTCGCCACCTGTCGACGGCTGCCGTCGACGCTTGCAGTTATGGCGTCGGCGACTGCCGCCGGCGCGTCGACGGCAGCCGTCGACAGGTGGCGACGGCTGCCGTTTATCTGCCGTTGGCAACGTGCCGCTCTCGTCTATAAGAACCTTTATCCATAATTCAAACAGTATCTTTATTAAAAGGTTTTACCTTCGTTATAAGTGTATAATTTCAAGCAGCCACACAACTGTCTGAGGAAAGCTGGATCACAGTGTTTAAATATGTGATGCTGTAAGCAAAGAAGAAAAATAAAAATAAAAGATTCATTAAATAGTACATTTTGATACGAAAGAGAAAGTTTGCTATTGTATTCGAGGCGGAATTAACACCGGAGCCGCAGGAGAGGGTTATTATTGAGCCGAGAACTGCAATAACAAAAGTCCACGTGTATATCAAGTTATCAACCGACGATAACAATTTAAGCTTCCAACCACATAGCAGACATAGCCACATAGCTTCCAACCATAGAAGCTTAAATTGTTATCTATTAGAATTCCTAAATACTTTATTGAAGTAGTATTTTCGAGGACGGGACAGAAACAAGCGTGAGTGTTTGGGTCAGTGCAGGTGTGCGCTTTGATGTGGAGATGGGATAACAAATCATTGCGTTTGTTAGTCAGAGAGAACGGTTTATACTTAGTTTTGTCAACGTTAAGGGTAAAGACATTACTTTTTAACCAAGACAATTTTTGTTCAATTTTATCCCTTTGAAACCGGTCTGATAAGTAATCCCGGAAGAGCTTTAGTGGTAGACCCCTGATACCCATATTTTCAAGCTTGTGTAGGAGGATGGGGTACAGAGACTGTGTCGAACGCTTTGGACAGGTCAAGGAATATGACGAGTGCCTTCTTTTTTCTATCGAGACCGTTAACAAGATGATCAGTCAGCTCATGCACAGCATCGCCACAGGATTTTCCAGTCCTGAATCCGAACTGACCCTGTGATATAAGGTTATTGCGTTCAAGGTATTCAGTAAGTCTGCTGTTCACAGGCGAGGATACAGGGGGGGGGAGCAATGGGTGCAGTTGCCCCCCCCCCCCTGAACCGGACCGAATACGTCGTTAGCCAAGCTTGAACTAGTTTGTCGGAATTGAAACTAAATAGTTGTATAGTTGTATATCTATTAGTTATAGTTATAGTTGTATAGTTGTATATCTATTCTAGTTGTATATCTTGTCATGGGCGTCGCCAGGAGGAGGCAGGTGTCCCTAGAGGCTCAGGATTTTTAAAAGTGAAGCTTTTCCTGCCTGATGCCGTTGAATGATATTTTACGTAATAAATTGTAGCGTAAAGTGGAATCACTCAAATTAAAATATTGTTTTTTTTTTTTTTTTTTTTAGCATTTATTTGCAAATATGGGTTATACATAAGTAGGTAGTAGTAGGTTTTCATCAGAGTTCTGCCATATTTCACCATTCGGCATGCAAACATTATCATTATATAAAATTATTAAAATTTAAATTCTTATATATTAAATTAATTAAATAAAAGTAATTCACTATTTAAAATTAATAAAATTCAAATGTTCATTAAAAATTTCAACTTAATTATTACATTATACATACGTTAAATAAAATTGTCAGTATATTATACAAGAAATAAAAAGTAATAAAAAAAAAAAAAAAAAAATAAAAAAAAAAAAAACCTGTTCTGAAGATAAATAAACAAACAAACATTAAAATTCCAGGTCATAGACAATACACCATATTCCACAAGTAAAATCGTTATTAATTAATTAAAAATTAGAGGTAGTTTAATAAAAAATTGTCCGTTAAAAACTCAGTAACACTGTAGTATGTTTTATTTATTAATAATTTACGAAGTCTACCTTTAAATTGCACCGTTTTTAAGTCTTTCCAAGCACTTGGCAATTTATTATAAACAACTGGGGCCATGCAATAAATACTTTTGCGCATCATAGTGGTTTGACACGGTAGGTACATTATTTAATTTTGAATTGTCACGTCTGTTTCTTGGGTAAACATCGGCCAAACGTTCAAAACGATTTGGATTGTTTTTCACAAACATAGCTACTTCAAGAATATAGATACAGGGAAGTGTCAATATGTTGTACTGCTTAAAATATGGCTTGCAACTGTCGGTGGTTTTTAGTTTAAACATTGACCGGAGACATCTTTTTTGAGCCTTAAATGCTGTCTCTTTATCGGTTGAGTTCGCCCAGAAAATGACCCCGTAGCGTAAGTAAGATTCAGCTATACCGTAATAAGCCGCAAGTTTAACCCTGCGGAAAAACATTTGCCTAAATGGCTCCTTTTTTCTACCTCTGGATTAGCACTCCTATTGGATTTTTGCATGATCGACCGGTATAAACAGAGCCTGAAATAAATTAGGAGCCCCTTGCCCCGAGGCCTTATATGCAATTATAGCATAATTATCATACGCAATGATGTAAAAAAATTGCGAGCTCGCGTCGCTTGCTGTTGCAGCCTAGCTTTTCTTGAATCTTGACTTTGTTTATAAGAGGTAACTCCAGTAGATCGAAACAATTCTAACCTGTTCAAGGTAGGTAAAGTGTTAAAATTTTCTGGATGTCGGAAATTTTCTGAATGGAGATCGGTCAATAATTGTTCACATTCAATTCATAAAAGTATGCAATTTTTCTTCAATGTTATCTTATGACGTTATCATGTAAAATTATCGTCCGTAAACCGACTTTACAGCCATCCATTTTTTTTAAATTAAAAAGTAAAGAAAGGTTTTGGCCGTGTTCCTTTGTTGTCCTTTTTAACTGACTTCAAAAAAAGGGGGAGGTTATCAAGTCAACTGATTTTTATTTATTTTTCTTGTGTGTATGTTCAGCCTTTTTTTCGCCAATTGTGAACCGATTTCGATGATTATTTTTTTGTTTGGAAGAAAATTACTTCGCGGTGGTCCCGTTTAAATTTAGTGAAGATCTGATGGTGATCTTCGGAGATATGCAATGGAACTCTTCAATTATAGACAGCAAATCGGTCGTGATTGCTGCAATCGCTTGGATGTTTGTTGTTTTCACAAAATCATAACATAACATCACGCCTGTATGCTCTGAGGGGGTATGCAGATGTGTACAGTACACCCACATTTCGACAGTTCGGTCTGTTAGGTTCCATTTTATTGGGGATAAGCCTATTACCATGACATGGTATTGTTAACAATATGAAATAAATGACTGCCTCGTTGGTCTAGTGGTGGCAACTACTCAGCATGAGGTCCTGGGTTCGATTCCCAGGTCGGGCAAAGTGTTATTGGGTTTTTCCATCAGGAATTTCTCAGTAGCAGCCACGGAGTCTGGATTTGCGCCAGCGCTTGCCCCCTATTACATGGGACATAAACATAACTGGCGAAATGTGGGTGTAGGTCCTATTGGGTACACCTCAGCCCAACTCTTCGGAATTACAGGCGTGAGGTAATATTATGTTAAAATAAATGTATAGCTAATATTTGTATAAGATATTACAACTAGAAATGAACTTCAGAAGTCGGTGGCAAAGAAGCTGAATCAAACACACAGAAGTCATCGACTTCTGAAGCTAAAGTTATTTTTCACTTTGTTGTGTTTTTGAAGTCGGTTTTATTTTTTGCAAAAAAGTTTTTTATTTTATAAAATATAGTGAAATTTGTTTTCTGGATGTTTGAACACAGCCGACAATCTGGCTATTTTTTTAGATTTTTGAAGGTTCAAATCAATCAATCTCACTTTGACAAGTGCTGTCATGACAAAAAATGTCTAAAGGCAATAATAATTTTAATAAATTAATTTAATTTATCTATTTGGTGCGAAACATTGTGTGTTTCGAAAATTCATTGGTGTCAGACTACACAATATATATTTATTGGCAAATCGCACTGCGTTGGAATATTTGAAATGTCAAAATTCGTGGGATCCTTGTTGAGGATTGTTGATGTTGATACCATCTAGCATACCACAGATGACTGCTATCAATTAAAGGCTTATAAGGAGATACGAGTTCGTCGCTGAGGCGAGGCGAGACCAGGCTCCATTTACCAGACAACAGGGCCCGGGGCTGCGCCGACATGTTCTTCAGCGGTGCGATACCTCAGGCCCCCAGTGTGTGTTCCGCCGCTCCTGTCTGTGTTTTTAGTTTGTTCTAATAAAGTTATTTTTATTTAGTTTATTTTTAAGAGGTACTTTATCTTTAATGAGTAGTAGCAGCAGCGATGCGGTGGGTAATGGTAGTAGTCAACCTTCAACATCGCTGAACACCCTGGAGAGATGCCCGCTTTGCGCCCAGGCACGATTTTTTAAAGGTAAGCGGGGTCTGAATGTGTATATTGGTAAGGTACATAAACCTCCAAATGCACCCTCAGACCCTGTCTCAATTCTTCCACCTACAACTTCGGCTACATCCACTTTCGACCCGATCTGGCAAACTCTTTCCAAATTCAAAAACTCTGTTCCTGTTTTAAAGCGAGTTCCCCGCGGTGCTAGGCCTTTAGTTGCACAAAGCCTAGCAGGTTGTGTGCGCCTTGTCGTCCGTGAGAACTCGCTAAGTGCTTGGGAGCAGTTGCTTACCTTCCCTTACCGTATTCTGCATGTTCAAAAGAATTTGGGCACAAAAAAGACTTTAACCGCTCAAATCAAAGATAATTGTAATATTTCGGCTCAAAATTTTGTTTCCAATTTATCGGCACAGGGATATTCCTCTTCGAGAGGTATATCGCATCTGGTTGAATCAAAGTTAGGGGAAGGCGACATAAGCGGTGCAGCCAGGATTCTCTTCAGTAGCGATGTGGTGGCTCCGTATTCTCCAGAAACACTCGCAGCTCTGGAGACTAAACACCCTGCCCCCGCGGATGGCCTTTCTTTTCCCGACCCTCCTGATTCGGACATTCACTCCCTCACCATTACAGGTCGAGAGGTGGTCACAGCCGTTTGCTCCTTCCGGAGTGGCTCCGCCGGCGGCCTCGACGGCCTAAGTCCCCAGCACTTAAAGGACCTAATTTGTTCAGGCGCCGCCGCGCCGGGGAGGCTGGTGAGTCGCTCTTGAAGGAGCTTACGGCTCTGATTAACCTTCTACTCTCCGGCAAGGTGAACGAAGCCGTCAAGGTGTCTTGTACGGGGCCAATTTATGTGCCCTGCGCAAGAGGGATGGCGGCATTCGTCCCATTGCTGTGGGTACTACTTACCGTCGTATAGTCAAGATTTGTTGTAAATTTTATGGTGAGGCTGTTTCGAAAAAAATTCAGCCCCTGCAGCTAGGTTTTGGTTCTAAAGGGGGCTGTGAGGCTGCCGTACACGGTTTGTCGACCTACCTAAATTCTGGCAAAGGTGAGGTCATCCTGAAGGTTGATATTAAGAATGCCTTCAATTCAGTTAATAGGGACACCTTGTTAACAGAAATTAAAAAAGAATTACCTCAAATTTATAGTTTTCTTTGGCAGTGCTACAGACACCCGTCTAAATTACTGTATCGTGACAAACTTTTGGAATCTGCTGTCGGCTGTCAACAAGGTGACCCCCTCGGGCCTGTGATATTTAGTTTAGCGATTCACCCAATTGTTAGACAGCTAAATTCAAAATTTAACGTTTGGTATCTTGACGATGGAACCTTGGGCGGCGATGTAGAAACAGTTTTAGATGATTTAATTTTCTTAAAAAATAATCTTCACTCCATTGGCCTTGACCTAAACCTTGCAAAATGTGAACTATATTTAGCAGACTGTACCGACAGACAACTGACAATTCCTAAATTTAACGCAATAGCCCCTAACATCAAAATTATTGAAAAATGTTCTCTTCGTCTCCTTGGGTCTCCAATCTTCGAAAATTCCTTTCCCGATTTCATCGAAGAAAAAATTCAAAATTTCAATGATATTTCGGAAAGGTTACTCCAAATTAACATGCATTCGGCCATCACCATTATCCGTTACTGCTGTTTCGGCCCTAAATTAACATATTTCCTACGTGCTTCTCCTTTATGGAAGCACACTCATCTTTTAGACAAAATGGATCAAATTATCAGAAATACTTTATCATCCATTTTAAATGTGGCCTTGGACGACCGAGCCTGGACCCAAGCTACTCTTCCCATTCGTATGGGAGGGCTCGGCGTCCGCAAAATTTCTAGTATAAGTTTACCGGCTTACATATCCTCGGTCCACGGCACTGAGAAATTAATCAGGAAAATCCTGGCTTCCACACTGATTGATTTTGATGTGCCGTGTTTCTCCGAGGCTATCAACGCCTGGAAACTCGCTTGCCCGAATTCTGAAGAACCCGACTACCCATTTTCCCAGAGACGGTGGGACGAGCCGCTCTGCAGACTAGTTCAGATCAATCTACTAAACACGTCTGTTACTGCTGAGCGAGCGCGGCTGCTGGCTGTGGGTGAGTGGGAGTCGGGTCTTTGGCTTCACGCACTACCGTCGTCGAGCACAGGTACGTTGCTCGACGACACCACTTTCCGCCTCGCTGTTGCTCTACGCCTAGGCGCCCCATGTTGCTCTCCTCATCACTGTCACTGTGGTGAAATTGTCAACAGCCTTGGACACCACGGCCTGTCATGCAGCCGAAGTGCGGGCCGTTTTGCACGGCACGCGAATTTAAATGACATCATCCGTCGGTCTCTTGTCACCGTCGGCGTTCCAGCTTTATTAGAACCCAATGGCTTGGCACGCGTTGATGGCAAGAGACCGGACGGCATGTCTTTGTTTCCATGGAGGATGGGTAGGCCTTTAGTGTGGGATGCTACATGTGTCGATACTCTTGCGCCTTCCCATCTTCCTAATTCGTCGTGCTGTGCAGGGGCTGCTGCTTTGGCTGCGGAGAACCTCAAGCGGCGAAAATATAGTAACCTTATTGGTAACTATATTTTCGAGCCGTTTGGGGTTGAAACTCTAGGACCGTGGGGTCCGAGCGCTCACAGCCTTTTCAAGGATATTTCAAAACGTTTAGTTGACACTTCCCGTGACCCTAGGGCTGGCTTTTACCTCGGCCAAAGGCTTAGCATTGCCATACAGCGTGGTAACGCCGCCAGTCTCTTGGGGACATTACCAGTTGACAGTGCTGAGGAGATTTTTGACGCCATTTTTTAAGTTTTTAGTTAAGTTAGTTAGTTTAGTTTATTTTAATAAATTTGTAAATTGTTACTTTATTAAATAAAAAAAAAAAACAATCTCTTATTATAAATAATTTATGAAAACGAGAAAACATAGGACATGCCAATAGTGGTTATAGATTTTTTGGAAACGAAAATATTGCTCTACTGGCATTATCCGGGGAGGAAACAGGGGACTACGTTTGTATGGAAAAACGGCCGTTTTGTGTCTTCCAAACGACTATTCCGCACACACTAAACTCAAACAAACACAATGAATTTTTTTTTTGTTTTTTTCATTCTATTCTATTCTATTCTATCAAACAGCAAAATTATTTTCTAACGACTATTGTTTTTTCGGTGTATTTCTTCATGGTATTTTATTTCATATCAGAGAACTATTGGTTCAGTGATAAGGCACTTACGAATTGTAGGTTTAAATTTGTACCTAAGGCGTCGCTTTAAATTGTGTAACTTATTTCTTTACCATTGCTCTGAAAACGGTGAAGGAAAACACCAAGTAACTGGCATTCCCTAGAACCAAAGGGTTTATGACGGACGTGGTAGGTACTTCCCCCAATCCTCACTAGCCCTGGTTCCTCGGTCTGTGTCCCAGCAGTGCGAACGATATAGGCCGATTATGCTGTAGAGAGACAACATCTTCTAATACGTTACCCTGGTGATATGATGCATGTAAGCGGCCGACATGACCCGGAGCCGAAGGGAAAGTGGTGCGCTTATCAAGAAGTGCGGCATCTGTAACCCTCGGCTCTCTCGCCACAAGTGCAGAGTGTACTTGTTCACTATGGTCACCAGGTTATGGGAAACTCGGTTGTTCTTCATGAACGCCTAGGGGAAGAAGAAGAAGAATCTTAGGGAGGTATATTTTGATATTATTAATGAAGTCTCTAATCTCCATTTACTACATTTACTTACTATACAATATTAGACCCCTCCGGGCCTTGAATTTAATTAATTATCACTTCAGTAGTATTGATTAAATAATCAAAACAAAGTTAATATGGCCGTTACCGTCGGTCCCTGCGGTCATTTATAGATCTTTGAGAGTCGTTACAGGTCAGACTTTGGCAGTCAGTAGCCCGAAATTCTGACAACCGGTCTTACCAAGGGGTATCGTATTAGCCCTGGGTTGTGGAGGTCAGATAGGCAGTCGTTCCATGTAAAATACTGGTATTCAGCTGCATCTAGTAACACTGAAAGCCGACCCCAACATAGTTGGGAAAAGGCTAGGCAGATGATGATGCGCGCTATTAAAAGGTTTTAGATCTGTGATTTTGGGGTGTGATGTTATCTAGAGTGCTGGTGCAAAGCATATGTGATTTTGATCTATTCTATCAAGTAACTCACTTACCTTTAGTTACTATGACACAGTCAGAACCGCAGCATTAATTAATTAAATTAAATTGATTGATTGATTGATTAATGTGCTTGACTTGATAAAGGAAAAAATTCGAAAACTGACCAAAGTACAGCCGCCTCAGTAATTTTACCCCAAATTTTTCGTTACTGTTAAAATCACAGAGATCTTTATTTTGTTTACAATAAGGCTGCTATTGGCGTCCTTGTAAGACTTTACTGCACCTGTAACTCGAGGCATTTGCTGTAGAAGCTGAACGAACGGAAAGACTGGAACTGAATGATGTTGGAGAACTCGCCCACGTAGATCATGAAGATCATGGTGGAGAGGATCATGAGCGTCACTACGAACACCACCTGTGCAGAACAGATACTGTTAAGGTGGAAGTGCCAAGGTAGTACGCGATTTCTTTTTGCTAGCCTACGAAGTGTCCCACTGCTGGCCAAAGGTCTCCCCTTTCTCCTGCCATACCTCTCTATCTTGTGCGATCTCTGGCCATCTTAGCCCAGCAAACATGATCAGATCGTCACGACACCTTCGCCGAAGTCGACCTCGACGGCGCTGTCCTTCCTAAGGCGTCCAGTGTGTGACGATCATTGCCCATCTCTCCGGGTGCATCCGTACCACGTGGCCTGCCCACTCCCACTACAGCCTGTCTGTTTTTTCTCCAACATCAGCTACTTGAGTTATGGACCGCAGGGTGGTGTTTCTAAGGCGATCTGTTCACTTAACATCCTATTATGCTGCGCTCTATTGCTCGCTGGCAAAATTTAAATTATCTTAGGTTTTTTTGAAAATTGCAGGTCAGTGTCAGGTTGCATGTTAAACAAAACATGATTCGCGCCCGTAATACGCATGTACTTAGTTACACAATTATTAGAATCACTAAAATCATTAATACAACCCTCTAAGTTCATTTAATCCCATTGAATGACTTTTTTAAACTTAGGTCATTTGCATCAAAATCATCAATATGTAAGTATATAACCCGTATTGATGATTTTAATGATTAAAGGTAACTCTGTAAAGTAATATTTGTTACGGCCGCGAATCATAATTTATTTAATTATTTGTAATCAACTTACAACCTGACACTGACCATTTTCGACTACAAAAAAGTAAGAAAATTTCGATTTTGCGGGCTTACCTTGGCCGGTGTAATGTAACTATTCAAAATTCGATTTTGTACGTTGATTGTCACAAATAGTAACGTTAAAGATTGCGCACTGTACCTCACATACATGTTGTAATGCTCAAATCTATCTTAACTGTTACATTACAGCTGAACATTACAGGCGAATGCTATTGGCGAGAGAGCGCCTTTAGAGACGGAGAGGAGGCATGTTGGAATCTACCAATAATCATCATAACTCATCACGCTTTAGGTTTAGGCAAAGCCAAAGGTATACTTAAAAAGTACACCTACATTTTGCCAGTTATGTCTTGAGTACCATTGTAATAGGGAGCGAGCCTATTACCATCAACAGGGCACAAATCCAGACTCCGTGACTGCTACTGAGACATTCCTGCTGGAAAACCCAATAACACTTTGCCTGAACCGGGAATCGAACTCAGGATCTACCAATAACATAAGTAGAAGTCGTCATCGCATCTCTCGTCACTCCTGTGATGGGTAGAATCTTGCACCTGCACGTCTCGATCCATGACGAACAAAGATTTTAAAGTTCAAAATCCTACCTAAGGATCTCGCGCACTACGCCTTGTCGCATGACCGGCCGCCCGCGCCGTCTTAAGGGGCTCCCCCATGCACACTAGCGCCACTTTGGTAAAAAAATCAGAACTCGTTAAATACGCAATTAATATAAAATCTGATTGACAAAATCAATGCTTTAGAGTTCTAGATTATTGACGTCTATTTAATTCATTAAAATATACTTCACTGTAGTTACAGTTAGAAAAATTGCTAAAAACGGCCGTTTTTTTCCACTTTGTATCTGTAACGACAGCGAGCTATGTTTCAATGAGTTAAGCAGACGTAAATAATTTAGAAGACCAAAAGATTGATTTTGTCAATCAGATTTTATATTAATTGTGTATTTAACGAGTTCTGATTTTTTTACTAAAGTGGCGCTAGTGTTAATGGGGGAGCCCCTTAAACAAAACTGGTCGGACCAAACTTTCTTCCTGGTCGAAGCTTCGGCGGTCAAAAGTCGTGGTCGTGAAGTGCGCCAGATCCTTTAGTCATCCGTTCGTACCTCGGAATGTTTCTTGGGCATGATGTCTCCGACCCCGTTCTGCGCGAATGTCGTGATCACGAAGTACATCGAGCAGATGTAATAGCTGTCGCAGTGAGTTTTGCCATCATCTATTAACATCAGTACGTCTTTAGGCATTGCAAGACAAGAACAGAATACATTCAGTCAAAAAAGTATCGGGAATGGATGATTTGTTTATGGTTCCAAATTTGTTTTTTTTTGTTGTTGTTAGATTAGCACAATTGTTTTCCATTTTGGCGCGGAGTTTGAGTTACATCTGTTAATTAGATTAAATACAGTACTGATTTTAGTAATATCATATCTAGTGTGTATTGCGAATTTCATAATGGACAGAAATATTGGACAAAAAGTTTGTCTTAAATTTTGCATCGCCAATGGAATTTCGAGTTCGGAGTCTCTGAAAATGTTACAGAAGGCTTACAGTGAATCGACTTTATCAAAAACACGCGCTTATGAGTGGTACAAAGCGTTCAAAAGCAGTCAAGGTGTGATGGAAGATTTGCCTCGTTCTGGTAGGCCATCAACGTCTGCAACTGAAGTTAACATCGCAAAAGTGAAGGAAATAGTGACTGACAATCTTGCCGGAAGGTCAAACGGTAAATAAAAAATATTATTCGGACGTTATGCAGCGTTTAAGAGGGCAATTAGATAAAAGGGCCAGATTTGTGGAAAGAAAATTCTTGGATTTTGCACCACGATAATGCGCCTTCGCACAGTTGTGAACGATTTTTTGACCAAAACTCAACAAATACCATCGAGCAACCACCTTATTCACCAGATATGGCTCCAGCCGACTTCTTTATTTTTCCTAAACTCAAATTACCACTTCGTGGCACCCGTTTTCATTCAGTAGAAGACATAAAGGGGAATTCGCGGCGAGAACTGAACTCAATTCTGGAATAAGCATTTAAAAAATATTTTTATGATTGGATTATTAGTTGGCGTAAGTGTGTCGGTTCTGAAGGAGCATACTTTGAAGGTGATAAAATAAATTTGGATAAATAACTAATATTTTGTGTTTTATTGATTTTTTCCCGGTACTTTCTTGACAGAGTAGTACATTTATAAGATGGAAGAGCCCAAATGGTTTTTCAGAAATCATATTCAGAACGAAAACTTAAGCGCTGAGCAGGTGGAGTGTGATTAGAGAACGGCAAAGTATATTATACATTGGAATCCCCCAGGGGCCACTTTTGAATTCATAACAAAACATCACGCCTGTAATCCCTGAAGGGTTAGGCATAGGTGTAACAAATAGTAGGTACCCACATTTGTTTAAATCCCATGTTTTAGGGAGCGAGTCTCCTGCCGTCAACCAAACACAAATCCAGTTTCGGTGGATGCGACTAGTGTTGCCCAAATGCAAGACCAAGACGAGACCTTAGCCAGTCTTGGTCTTGGTCTTGCGTCAATACACCTGGTCTTGGTCTTGGTCTTGGTATTGCGCTCTCAGTCTTGGTCTTGGTCTTGCAGCAAGAATCTCGCAAGTCTTGCGAGACTCTACTACTTAGACTAGACTACTTTCAAATACCTATTAGCCTATTGCTATATAATATACACGTTAGTTTAGATCTTAGAACAACGTAACGTAGGTACATGTTGAGCTTAAATTTACACAGGCATAGTGTAGTAACCACCATATGAATAAAATTAACTTGACAATAATTAAAAAAAATGACGCAATTTAGTACCTAAGCGTAATTACTAACTCTATGTAGGTACCTTTAATGATTTTCTGTACGTGTACTGGCTATTATTATCCCGCCCGCTGTAGTGTTCGGATTCGAGTGATTGTGAGAATGTATCTTCTATAACTCATTCAATTTATACCTACTGCTGAGACATCTTCAAGGTCATTTAATTTTATCCTCTTGTGCCAACCCTACCATAAAAATAGGTAACAATTTTGTGTGCTTCTGTCCATACTCTGTGGCGGCGAATGCGGCGCTCAAACAGTGTCAAATGCTGTGATACACTTGTTGCACAGTCTTTAATACACCCCGGCGTTTTTGTCGGTAAATTATCAAATAAGTCGGTACGTAATGCACCGACCGACCAACTGTTTATTCGCGCAACGTCAAATTTTCCCAATCAACCATGAACCTTAATGATTTAGCGAAAAAGTTGAAAATATGTTAAAGAAATTTGGCAGATTGTAGTAACTTGATGTGCTGGCGTCTGTACCATAACACGGCTGGCTTAAAAACTGCTACTAGTACTAGACCTACTCGACTCGCTGTTAGTTTTAAATTTTGCTGAATAGAAGGATACTTAATATAAACTTGAAACATAAGTACCTACATAATGATTACCAACCTACTAACGTTAGATCTGCACATTAGACTTATACAAGCATAACATAATACTATAGGTAAATATACCTACAAGGTATGAACTTTGCTAGAAAGTTATGCTAGATACATTTTTATCACATGGGAACATATTTGTAAGTAACAGGCTACCTACTTAATAAATAGTCGAAATATATAATAATCAATACAATACCTTTTAGTGTTATGACAATACGGTTTTAAAACTGGGGAACGTCTATCAAAATCGGGATTGAAACCAAATACCTACTATAACGCCCAAATCTCAGTTTGACTTTGTTGAAATTGTAGATCCCTAAAGGACAAAGTGCCATTTATCTATAGCTTGGTCTATTTTCTTTTAATACCGACAGGTGTCAAAATGTCAACTCGTTGTTCTTTGTTCCCTCTAATTTTAGTAACGGTGTGATGCCTCTAAATATATAATTGAATCACAAAGTGCTGTTTCACTGGCCTCTGGTCATTATAAAAATCTACAGCAGAGCGTGAAAACATCTTACCAACTGAAAATGAAATAAGTCAGCTGCAAGACAGCACCAGCACCACCATAACTACAACAAAAAGTGGAAGACAAGTAACTAAACCTAAGCATTTGAGTGAATATGAACTACATGAAACCTACTGTCTTATTACTAATGAAGAAGATCCTACAGAGTATAAAGAAGCTATGAAAACTGGATGGGAAGAAGCAATAAAATCAGAACTAGATGCGTTGAAGAAAATGAATACATGGACTGAAACAAACTACCCAGAAAATACACAGATAATAGACACAAAATGGGTGTTTAAAACAAAAGAAAATGGACTGAAAAAAGCCCGATTAGTAGTAAAAGGGTTTCAACTTAAAGAAGACTTCGAATTTGGTAAAAATTATGCACCAGTTGCAAGAACGTCTACTGTACGCACTCTTCTAGCCCATGCAGTACAGAAGGCCTGGAATACCAGACAGCTTGACGTACCAACAGCTTTCTTAAATGGAATGCTTGAGTCGAATGTTTACATCAAACCTCCAGATGGTGTAAAAGTTGAAAGCGGTAAAGTACTTAAATTAAACAGAGGTCTTTATGGTCTAAGAGAAAGTCCAAAAGTCTGGAACGAAAGATTTAACAGCTTTGCTGAAGAGAAGGGGTTTATTAGATCCCAGCATGATTTTTGCCTTTACATAGGAGAAAAGATAGATGTATGGATGCTTATATATGTTGATGACATCATCTTAACTGGACGAGACGAACACATAGAATATATTGTTGAGAATCTAAAAACAGAATTTCATGTTAAGGACTTTGGATTTCCTAAATTATTTCTTGGAATGGAAATAGATAAACAACTGGATGGACTAAAAATTACACAGAAAAGGCAAATAAACAACATGCTTATTAAATTCAATATGTTAGATTGCAATCCATCAGCTACCCCACTGACAAAAGGATACCAACCAGAAGAAACTGAGGAGCTGAGTTATGACGTACCTTATCGTCAGCTTGTTGGCAGTCTCATGTATGTTGCTACAGTTTCGCGCCCAGACATATCATTTGCGACTTCTTACCTAAGTCAATACCTAGACAGACCAACCAAGAGCTTATGGACCCAAGGAAAAAGAGTACTACGGTACCTGAAAGGTACACAAGATGCCGGTTTGACCTACAAGAAATCTGAAGCATTAGCTATTGAGACTTACTCGGATGCAGACTGGGCAGGATGCCACACAGACCGCAAGAGTGTGTCAGGTTCTGTGACACTATATAATGGATGCCCTGTTGCCTGGTTTTCAAGAAAGCAAGCTTGTGTAGCACTTTCGACTGTAGAAGCAGAATATGTGGCCGGTGCAACTAGTGCTTGTGATCTTTTGTATTTAAAAGGACTTTACTTTGACTTAATTAGAAGTGACAGTGAAATTTTGTGCATACTATACATGGACAATAAAGGAGCCATCCAGATGGCTAAATCATTTGAAAATAGCAAGCGTGCTAAGCACATTGACATTTGTACCATTTCCTTAAAGATTTTGTTAATAAGAAACTTTGTCACATAGAATATGTTCCTACTGACCATAATATTGCTGATGTTTGTACTAAAGCTTTGAGTGCTGAAAAATTGTTTAATATTAAAAGTAAATTAAATATCATTTGCTAAAACTGTAACTTATACTAAATTTTATAGTAGTATTATTTGAACAATATTAGCTTAAAACTATGTTGCTTTTGTACCTACTAATTTGTAACGAATTTCAATCAAATTAGATTTTCATTCGAGGGGGCGTGTTGAAATTGTAGATCCCTAAAGGACAAAGTGCCATTTATCTATAGCTTGGTCTATTTTCTTTTAATACCGACAGGTGTCAAAATGTCAACTCGTTGTTCTTTGTTCCCTCTAATTTTAGTAACGGTGTGATGCCTCTAAATATATAATTGAATCACAAAGTGCTGTTTCACTGGCCTCTGGTCATTATAAAAATCTACAGACTTAACTGCGAGACGCAAAAGAGTCTTGCAGGCTTAGTCTTGTTCTTGCTCAAGTCTTGCAGGGTTCAGTCTTGATCTTGGTCTTGCTACAATAAGTCCGTCTTGGTCTTGGTCTTGCAAAAATGCAAGAACAAGACCAAGACTGAAAGACCAAGACTAATTTTCGGCAACACTAGATGCGACTGAGAAAATCTTGATGAAAAAACCAAATAACACTTGGGGTCTTGGACCAAACTGGGAATCGAAACCAAGAACTCATGCTCAGCAGTTGCGGTTACGACAAACTAGTTCAACGTCGAGGCAGTTCACCGTTATCTCATAGTAGGGGCCTGAACCAAAACGACAAGGAAATCCGACCGAAGATAAGTTCATTTAGATTAGATTTAATTTTATTTGGGCATTTTTTAAAAGGATACTCAGAACTCAGTGTGACGTAATATATAATGAACCGATATCTTAAAACACTAAAACAAACCAGAATCTGATTTGATGTTTTTTTGGAGTCACAAATCACAGTTAACTTAAAATTACTTGAAATAAAAATTGAGGTACAAGAAAGTACCTAAAAAGTAATGTTCTAAGTAATATGAATTGGCTATATATTCGAAATATTTATATATATATATGATATTTTCGAAACTGAAATAAAAATTAAATCTGCTTTTACGGATTTGGATTTACGGATTTTATGTATTTATTGTTAACAATGCATGTCATGGTATTATGCTTATCTGCAATAAAATGGAACCTAACATAGGTACCGAACTGTCGAAATGTGGGTGCACTGTACACATCTGCATACCCCCTCAGACCATACAGGCGTAATGTTATGTTATGGTGTAGTGTAAACAATAAACATCCAAGCGATTGCAGCAATCACGACAGATTTGCTGTCTATTATAGCAGATTTCCGTTCCATATCTCCGAAGTCCATGACCAGATCATGACAATATTTATGTGGGACCCTTTCCAATAAAAAAAGAATGATCAAAATCGGACTACTCTGTAAAAAGTTATGCGTGTATTACATGCAAAAAAAAAAACATACGCGTCGACTTGATAACCTACTTCGTTTTCTTTTCGTCGGTTAGAAAAGGAGGTTAACAATTTGACCCTTAATTTATTCTTATTTCTACGAACCACCACACAATCTAAATATATAAAAGAAGAAACTGACTGACTGACTGACTGACTCATCTATCAACGCACAGCCCAAACCGCTGGGTCTACAGATTCCAAATTTGGCAAGTAGGTTCCTTATGTGGTCTAGGGGTGCACGAAGAAAGGATTTTTCAAAATTCACCCCCTAAGGGGGTTAAACGGGGCTCCAAAGTTTGTATGGGGTAACAAGATTAGTTAGACTATTTTATTCGAAACTTCACAGGAGCGCTCCTTTTGATAAATAAGTAGAAATGGGTTGAAACCCATTTCTGACCCCTGAAGGGTTTTTCAGAATTCAACCCCTAAGAGGGGGAAATGGGGTGACAAAGTCTAAAAATTAATGCACAGCCTAAACCGCTGAGTCTAGAGATTTCAAATTTGGCACATATGTTCCTTAAGTGGTCTAGGGGTACACTAAGAAAGGGTTTTTCAAAAGTCACCCCTAAGGGGGTGAAACGGGGCTCTAAAGTTTGTATGGGGAAACAAGATTAATTAGACTTTTTTATTAAAAACTTCTCAGGAGTACTACTATTGATAAATGAGTAGAAATGAGTTTCGGGTTTTTTCAGAATTCAACCCCTAAGAGGGCGAAATGGGGTGACGAAGTCTAAAAATCAATGCACAGCCCAAACCGCTGAGTTTAGGGATTCCAAATTTGGCACATACGTTCCTTATGAAGTTAATGGGTGCAGTAAGAAAGGATTTTTCAAAATGTACCCCCTAAGGGGATGAAACGGGAGTCGAAAGTTTGTATAGGGAAACAAGATTAGGTAAGACTGTTTTATTCGAAACTTCACAGGACTACTTCTATCGATAAATGAGTTAACATTTGTGTTTCAGGCTTTTTCAGAATTCAACCCCTAAAGGGGGAAATGGGGTAACAAAGTCTGAAAATCAACATCGGTATTGTTTGTACAAAAACAACGATTTTAAGATTTAATGTGGCGGACCTGAAATACCATCATCATCCCCTGTTGGGGTGCGATGGGGTTGAAATGTCTAAAAATCAGTATGGGTGTCGATACCGAGATTATCAGGGGTGCTGATTACGAATACGCTAATTATGCTGATTACGTGCATTTATCTTGAGATCCAGAAGACGACGGATTCGACTTTTGTACAGGGTTATTGTTGATTTATTGTGATGATTGTGATGATGATGATGATTGTGATAATGGTGATAATGATTGTGATTGTGATGGTGATTGTGATTGTGATTGTGATGGTGATTGTGATGGTGATAGCGATGGTGATTGTGATAATGACGGTGATGGTGATAGTGATGGTGATTGTGATAATGATTGTGATGGTTATAGCGATGGTGATGGTTATTGTGATGGTGATAGTCATTGTGACTGTGATAGTGATGGTTATAGTGATTGTGATTGTGATTGTGATGGCACCAAATGATAATGATGCGTGTGATAACAATAATGATGATTTTGAAAACGAGGATATTGTGATGATGGCGATTGTGATTACGATGATAATGGTTGTGATTACGATGATAATGATTGTGATAATGATGATAGTTATTGTGATAACGATGATGGTGATGGTGATGGTGATGGTGATTGTGATGGTGATGGTGATTGTGATTGTGATAGTGATTGTGATTTTGATGGTGATTGTGATGGTGATGGTGATTGTGATAGTGATTGTGATAGTGATAGTGATAGTGATTGTGATTTTGATGTTGATTGTGATTGTGATAGTGATTGTGATGGTGATTGTGATGATAATGGTTGTTATAATGATGATAGTGATATGTGCTAACGATGATGGTGATTGTGATGGTGATAGTGATAGTGACTGTGATAGTGATATGTGCTAACGATGATGGTGATTGTGATGGTGATAGTGATAGTGACTGTGATAGTGATGGTGATTATGATAGTAATCGTGATTGTAATAGTGATTGTGATAATGATAATGATTGTGATAATAATGGTGGTTGTGATGATAATAATTGTTATGAAATTTGGCACATAGATAGTTCATAACCTGATTACCACTATTTATCCTTTTATCCAGTGGGACGGTTACCGAACTTTACGCGGGCGAAGCCGCGGGCAACAGCTAGTGATATTATAAAAAAAAAAAACGAATTGTAAGTATTGAAATTCATGATCACTGAAGAACTACTTCCTCAAGAATTCGACAAAGCAAAATTGGATTTTATGACAACCTTGCGGACGGTAAGCAAAGTGGAAATATCAATAGAATCGTGGAAGTGGGGGAAAACCGCAAATAAAGATAATAATATGCTTACTGCGACAGCACATTATGTTCATCTATCGAAAGTCGTATGTCAGACCTTGTTCACAATAGACGTAAAATTACTGTCAGAAGACACCGCTATTGCAATAAAAGACGAATTAACTCAATGGGAGGTCTTACAGAAAGTGGTGTGCATCATTACAAGTGGATCCAGTAAAATAAAATCGACGACTTTAGAAAAAAAAATGGAATATACCTGTCATACCTTGTGTAGCAAGCATTTTAAACCGTTTAATTCTAAGCATTTTAAGATTAAGTAAGATTAACAAACAAATAGGCAAGTGCCAAAAAAAAAAGTCCGGATCATTCTTTAGAAGAAAGAAAGCTGCCCTTCGGTTGGCACGATCAGTTCATTGCGTTGAAGAATATATGTGAAAAAAACGCAGGCGACTTCACTACAGATGAAAGAAAAGCACTCGGTGAATGCTTTGAAATTTTAAAACCATTTGAAGAGTTGAAGATTTGAACAACAAGTTGTCTAGTCAGCAATACCTACCCTTATCGTATATTATTCCTCTTATACACGGGTTACAGCTAAGAACAACTGAATGCGCTCCATCTATTCCTCAAGCAAACAAGCTTAAGAAAAAGTTACAAGAACAACTACACGAGGATTTCCTTTCAAGACGTCATGACCTTTCACGAATGGCAGCATTTATGGATCCCAGATTTAAAACAGTTTTGAAGCCTGCTGAAGAGATAGTGGACACAGTGCAAAAGAAATTAAAACATGGGAATGATATAGGGTTATTACATAAAACAATTAATGAGTCAGAACATCAACGCAATCCAGTTCCTTCAACTTCCAACAACCAATCTATGGACTACTTGATTAATGACGACCAAAATAAGGTTGATGCGTCTTCTCGTGCAGAGTTTGCTGTGTCACTTTATGCTCAAACACCTGACAAACCTCCAACCGAAAACCCCGTTCAATTTTGGGAAAAGTTTAACGATATTTTTCAGTGCGATCAGTTTTATTTGATGGCTCACCAGTATTTATGCATCCCGGCAACTACCGGCAAAAGGAAGGGGTCCACAAGTCATTGGAATACAAAAATATAATCTTGGTCCTTGATATTATAAACCAAATAAACACAATATTTTGTTTTTGGATTTGGTTTTTACACTAAATGTTTTAAGTTATGATAGGAATTCACTAGGAACCAATTTTTAGGGTTCCGTACCTCAAAAGGTAGAAAAGGAACCCTTATAAGATCACTTTCTTGTCCGTCTGTCTGTCTGTCCGTCCGTCTGTCACCACTGATTTTCTCAGGAATAGATGGACCTAGCAAGTTGAAATTTATACCAGATACTAAGCCTATAGTCCCTATTAGGTGTATAAACATCAAGGTCCTGAGTCAACACGATAAAAATATATGGGCAAAGTTAGATTTTCGCGAAAACTTGTAAGTACCAAAATTTACCTTAATTTTTAACTTTTTTTATTTATCGGAATTTTCTCTTTACTTGTGCTGTAAGACCCTGCCTTTAACCAATATTGACCATTCTAGGTCAACCGGAAGTACCCTAAAAGTTTTGGGTCGAAAACCTATTATGAACTTCTCTCGACTCAACACATTTTTATACAATATTGCTCTGATGAAATATTTTGTAAGAATTAATGCAGCAAGCATGCAACATGCAAGCACGCATACAGTATGCAAACAACCATGCAGCATGCAAGGGAGCAAGCAACATGCAGCAAGCATGGTTTTTGTCACGGCTCCGGCGCTACGGGGCTCCGCAAACTTATCGTCACAGATGTGTTTAACGCTCACCACCGCAGCTTCGGCTTGCCGTCAGCCTCAGCAGCGGTGGTGAGTGTTACAACCACCTACTCCTCAACTCGCGGGCTGCCTCGTATAGTATTCGATATTATGAATAATAGTTATATAAGTAAAGATAGAGCCGAGCCGCTCTGCAGGTTGGTACGGAATAAACTTATTAATACGTCTACCAATACTGCTGAGCGTGCCCGCCTGCTGGCTATGGGTGAATGGAAGTCGGGCCTCTGGCTTCAGGCACTATCGTCACCTAATATAGGCACTATGTTAGGTGACACAACCTTCCGGCTCGCTACATGTTTGCGTTTCGGCGCTCCTTGTGGGGCTCCACATCACTGTCAATGTGGTGAAGCAGTCGACTGCCTCGGACACCATGGCCTTTCTTGCAGTAAGAGTGCAGGTCGGATAGCGCGGCACGCTAGCATTAATGATCTCATCCGTCGTGCTCTTGCCAGCTGTATTAGAACCCACTCGCTTGGCACGTGTCGATGGCAAGAGACCAGATGGTATGACCATAATGCCATGGAAGTTGGGAAGGCCTTTGGTGTGGGACGCAACTTGCGTCGACACCTTTGCGCCATCCCATCTTCCTAGCACAGTGTGCTGCGCTGGGGCGGCTGCTGCAGACAGGTGCTGAAAACCTCAAACGGCGCAAATACAATAATTTAATTGGTAATTATGTGTTTGAGCCGTCTGGGGTTGAAACATAAGGCCCTGGGGTCCGAGTGCCTACCTAGTATTTCGGGAAATCGCCAAACGGTTTGTCGACTCTTCACGTGACTAGAGGGCGGGCCTATTTTTTGGCCAATGAATCAGCATTGCCATCCAACGTGGCAATGCTGCAAGCCTTCTGGGCACTCAGCGATGTGGACGAATTTTTCGACGCCCTGTAACCTATTTTGATACTTGTAAAATATTTTTATTTATTTTATAGAGTTAGTGTGTAAACAATGTAAATATTATTAGTCTGTGTTTAATAAAGTACCTTAAATAGTAGTAAAGATAATTATGTAAATTTTGATCATTAAGGTTACTGAAGTTTATAGCAAACAATTCATGTTATGGATAATGATTTTCGGACAAAAATTTTTAGGAGAAGTAAGGGAGTACCATGCTTAGATCTTTAAAACTCCGCAACAGATTTTGATGCGGGTTTTTTTAATAGATAGAGTGATTCAAGAGAAAGGTTTTAGTATAATTTGCGGGCGAGCAAAGCCGCGGGCATAATATTAAAAATGCGATGGTTTGTGAAGATCGATGGATAGATGGATGTTTGTTACTCTTTCACACAAAAACTACTGAACGGATTTGGACGAAATTTGACACACAGATAGTTCATCACCTGGATTAACACATACAGTATCTTTTTATTCCGATACTACGATCCCGAGGAACAGTTACCGAACTCCACGCGGTCGAAACCGCGGGCTTAAGCAAGTGAAACTGAAAGAAGGCAGAACATACCAAGATGTATCCAGGAGGAGTTAGGCTGTAGAGAATCTTCGACAGTGGCAATAAAGTACCAGATGCAGGTGCAGGTGTGGACGAACAGGGAGAACCAGATGAAGGCGGCCAGCGCCGTGGTCAGGGTCAGGTTGACTGTGATGCTCTCCTTGCGCATGTTCAGGCACTTGTATACTGTCGCCTGGAGAAGAGCACCGTTATACATCCTAATGTATACTAATATTATAAAGTTTCGAAGTTTGGATGTCGGGGATCACCTTCGGTACTTCTGATTCGATTCCGAAATTTCTTTCATTTATAGGACGCTACATTAAACCCAAGTGTTTGTTAGAGGATTTAAAACGTAACGCGAGCGAAGCCGCGGGTAAAAAGATAGAATGGCGGATGTTAGGCAGGCCATTTAATTCAAACTCCGCATTCTTTTTAGGAGAGAACGTCTACGTTTTTAATTTCGTTACCCTATTGTCTAACCCAAACATTTTTTGTACGCCATTCCTATATGGCAAAACATGTATTTATAAGACCTGTATGTATAGTGTATGCATACCTACTCATGTTTTATTAAATAAGTTTATCTTATCTAAAACCTAGTGCATACACAAGCTCACTGCTTCTACCCACGGGAGGGGCTCAGACACTACGGAATGCCCCTGTTGGGAATCGCACCCAACATACACGCAGCCGGCACGCGCAGGCGACGTGGCCGACCTGACCGTGTCATCGTCATCGGCGAGCGAGCAGAGCTGCGGTGTGGGGATCCGGCTCGAAGGACCAAGTTCGACTCGCTTTCTCGGAGACCACCGCAACGGACGACACTCAAACGTTCACTAGATTTTATGATTGTCCGGGACAGTTACAAAGTTGTAAATTTAAACTGCAATACACCAAGCCTATTTTATACACTCCACTCTTATTTATCCAAAACGAGTAAGTTGAACATTGGTCCTTCGAGCCGGATCCCTACGCCACACCACTCGATCTTCGATAGATACGTTAGCTCCTTTTGCTTGGGCCACGATTAGACACGCACGCGCGCTGGAGTACTACGCACACCATTCTGAAGAACATCCCGACGCTGATCAGTGTACGTCCTTACGAGAACGAAACGCCAGAAGGGTCTTGGCGTTTCCATTCTGTTAATCTTATTGGTTTCCGTCGTCACGAACGTAACAGTAACAAGATTTTTAGAAAGGTTTCTGTTGTTCTAGTGTTACAACTGTCTTGCATTTTACTTTTGGATTTGTTTATATCGGGTGAGTTATAGAATCCAAAAATAAAACAAAGTTATATAATGGGTGTAAAAGTACTCCTAACGAAGCCGAAAATGTTCTCTCCGTCACTGCGATAGATTTTTTTGTTCTAGACCATACCTGGGAACTTTCTATTTATGGAGATAAATTTTCATTACATTATACAAGGTTTTAAGGTTCTAACGTTAAATACCTACTATGACTCCTGTACTATTCAATGCATTCATCAGTAAGTACAATGTTTTGAGTGCGTTACATTGACTCTTACCGTAAAACGTGATTTTCCACCCCAAAAGAAAGTTGCTTCCCGGCAATAATTTTTGGGTGTAATTACTCAGTTTGAAATACAGAATGCTTGGTTGACATAGTGAAGGGTCCGTTTACACCCTGTATACTTACAATTCTGAAGGTCCTGTTAAGCCGCAGCCAACTAAACCACAGCCATGCACTCTCCTTGGGCGCGGCAAAACAGAACGCTTCCAAAGGCAGTATCGATATCAAGTCGTATCTGAACTCTCCCTTGAAATACCTGTAATATTAAACCACCTTCAACATAACACATTACATTACATTACACAATTACATTACCCCTTAGGCCCAGCCCCCAGCTTCCATGACGCAGCGAATAAACCCCAATTTAACATGACATTTACAACCGAATGTAATATAATTTAAGGTCCAGTATAAATCTTCTGTCTTGCCGTGCCTCTGTGCATATATGCTGGGCCGTTGGTTGGGGTAAACGGGTTCTAAAGCCGATGATTGCCAGAATCGGAAGATAATCCTAAGTAATCGTAAGGTAGAGCGACGATCTTCACAGGGTTGTAGCAGGCCTAGGGCCTAGTCATTCAGAAATCCTTTGGTAAGACTGGTTGTCACTCTTCAGATTCTGATCCCGTAAACTCTGTCTAAGGTCTTCGAATGAAAGCCGGGCTTAACGTGCTTTCTGAGGCACGGAGGTGAGGATTTGTAATAGATGGTCGGGTGACCAATGATCCCTGGGTGGACCAACTGCGGCAGGTAGTCATTATGCCTATAAACTGGGCCCCATTAGCATAGCTACTTACAGCCTTCGTATTGGCATCATAATTTTCTTCAAATTTTTGTTAGTAACAAGAAATGGTAAAAAGTGTTGTGATAGTATCTTCATCAGAAATACAGAGTCCAACGAGTAAAGCGTTACAAGAAGCCACGATCTGTTGTCCTGGAATGCAAATAAATAATTATACAGGGCTCACGAAATAATCCAATGATGTAGGCATATAAGTTATCCTCTTTTCGTTACACGTTTAAGTCCCATGTAATATGCATAATCCACCACTTAAGGTTATAATCCACCACCCGGGCCTAGTGCCATCTCATGGATGTCAGCATTTTTGGATCTAGGACCATGCGCGCTCCCTCGTAAGTCGCAGTCGTTCCCTAAGTCACGTAATACGGAACGAGTCTGTTGTCATTATTTGGCCACAAGAACAGACTCCGGGCTGCTATGGAGCAATGCTCTGTAAGATAAACGCCACTTGCACCGCTTCGCCCGATTTGGCAAATGACCGCGACCACGATTCGCCGTTCAGAGTCGCGCTCACTATTTGTCGAACAAGAACACCGCATTAGAATTTTCTTAAGTTAACATTCGGTTCAAAGAAAAACCTCAAAGCCCGCGTTGTACAAGTCCAGATAGATGCAGCTCATGCAGATGGCGATCAAGAAGAACTGCACCAGTCCTTCCTGGAAGTAGATATACTTGATCATGCTGAACTTTAACTGCGGTGGCGGCACCTTGCGCGCGTCGCGTCGCATCTTCACCACGGTGGCCTCACTGCCCAATATGTACATCTGTGAAGACATTAAACATTACATCAAGTCTGTAATCCCCGAAGGGTTAGGCAGAAGTGTACGCCTACATTTCGCCAGTAATGTTTAAGTCCTATGTGGCGAGCTTAATGTCATCAACCGGACACAAATCTAGACTCCGTGGCTGAAAGTTCATGTTGTACAAATCCATTCGCACTTGCGACTATTAGACAAACGAGGCAAGGTCAAATTAACTTATCTAGCGAAATTCCGCAGATGTGTTGGGATTTAAACACAAAAGAAAAAACAACGGTACCCAGGTAGTATGGTGGGGCAAGTACGAGTATTTTTTTGGTTAATCGTGTTTATGTATCTAAGTATTAATACTACCTGTCGAGTTTCCGCCAGATGGTGATCAGAGATGTGTTGCTATCACATAACTGTCAAAAACTTGCCAGTCTATTTACAATCTCCATGCCCGATGGTCGGTTCAAATTCCAATTCAATCGTTACTTTCTTCAATGAGTACACCTGTCTACAGTAAATGGTTTGAAAAGATCTGGATACTAGATCAGGCAGCTTACTCTCAGTCCCTTTGATCCCATTCTGGCATTGATGAGGAGCTCCTTCACGGCAGGAAAGTCCTTGGTGACGGTAGAGAAGGCTTCTGACTTGATCATCAGCAAGTGCAGTCGGCTCGTGGCCACCACTGTGTACGGGCTCTTGTGAGCTGGGGTGCCTTCCAGATTTCCAAATACACTAAAACACATTTATACACGCCTAAAACATCATACAATTTTCTTTGTATTCATTGGGAGCTACTCTTTCTATACATTGAATGAGTTGCTAAGGAATTTGACTGATATATGACGAAAATTTTTATGTTAAAGTGGGCCCCTCCAAAGATAGACTTGGAGGAGTTTTCGTCTTTGCGATATTGTTGATGATAATGTAGAATAAATCCTGCCAGAAAAAACGGGTAGTTCTTTTAAAACTATTCTCCGCGTACCTTTCGTGGTGAATTTTTTTTTAGAGTTATCTTCAAATTAACAGACACACATTTAAGACGCTGTAAAAACAATACAAAGGTACAATTTTGATTATAAATGTAAATCGGTGCATAAACTACAGAGATATTCTTTTTTGAAATTTTGGTGCCCACGAAAGTTACGATCACGAAAGTTACGAAACTTTTGAAGGGGTGGGGTAAGCTGTTAAATTGGCTACGAGAAAACATACAAACAGAAATACATTCTACGAGTCGTTACAAGAAAAAAATTGAAACACATGCATGTATAAAATACTTATACAAATACGTAACACCATTCTTTTAAGCTTCACGAAAATCGAGTTAATGTTCACAAGCTAGCTAGCTCGCTAGCTCGCTAGCTGACTTTTGTGGACAAATAACCAAGAAAGTTATGAAAAATTTTCATTTTTGTGAATTCCGATTAAAGTAATATGTGAATTAACAAACTAAGTACTTGGAAATAATCTCAGCGATCTATCTTATTCCATAATTCAAAATGATTTGGAAAATTATAAACCATTATCCTTCAAAATATACGCATGAAAGTTTCTTGACCATGGCTACCTGAAAATATTCAAAGAATAACTTGCCCCGTATTTTTATTGTTTAGAAGCAAAGAACGTACATGTCTCCCCCACTGACGCCGGGATACTACAGAGCAAAGAGTATAATAATAATAAGGGAGCTACAGAGTACCCGTGCAGCTAAAACGTTTAGCGACAAATTGACGCTTTTAGAAGAGAGGTGCAGTTTTGTTGCGCGCTCGCGAAACTAGCAAACTCGTGTGACAGAGACATAATGTCTACTAAGTATTGTAATATAAGAGATACAATTAATGTGCTTTATTATTTATGATGCATAGTTAAACAGCATTAATTTGATGTATATAACATTATATGCTTATGAATTGAATATAAAAGATATTTAAGTTTGCCGTGAACGCGAACCGAGTGTGACGCGCGAAGAACACCGATTTTGCTCCCGTTTTTGACATTAGATGTTTATTTTTATAAACATTATAAATGTGTGACATATAATGTGTTTAATGTTGAAATTATACACTTATATAACTAAAGAGTAATCTGTGTTTGGTCTTAAGACGGAATTTTGAATAGGTTAGGAATTTAAACCGTGTTTTGAGGCACCCCGAAGAATTACCCTTTAACAATATCAGAAAATTTAAACAAACGCTGCATTTTTCCTCAATATATGACAAAGTTTAAAAAATGTGGATTTAATTTTTGATAAAAACAGAAATTATAGCATTTGACACTATTACACGTGGGCAGAATTATTGATTAAGTTCCTTTTACCTGCCCCTGGGGAGCCGCAGCACTGAGTTCATCTCGCCCTTCGCGACGCTGACCTCCACGCCACCGTAGTCCACGAAGTACATGTCAGTGACCATGTCGTTGTGCTCGATGATGGTCATGCCCCGCAGGAAGTACACGCTGCGCACTGCGCGTCCAATGATACGCAGTAGAGACACGTCGGCGTTCGCTAGTATTGGACACTGCCGGGCGATTAGAATTTCTTAAGATGGTTGGACTGACTTTGTGAAGGATGATAATATGGCTAGAAAAGAGGTGGCTAGAGAGGAGGTGGCTGCTGAGATGACGAGTAAAAGAGAAGTATGGAAGGAGAAGACATGCTGTGCCGATCCCAAATAAATTGACGTAGGTAAGGGCAGGAGAATGCTGATGATTTAAAGATGGATGGATTTTGTGAGGTTTGATATAGACAAGAGAGTAGATGATAGCGTCACAGGGGAATAAGAAAACGTGTTGCGCCGACTCAAGATAATGATGATTTAACACTGGCTTTATCCAGCGCTATGACCGCGAAAATGGTCCCACAGAAACGTGCTACCGGGATAAAAATGAATTGGCGGTCTTTTCGATGGTCTTAACCTATGGTTTACTTGCATGCCAGATTTAAAAAGTGAAAAGAAAAAATCAGTTTCAGTCGAAAAGGCGTGAAACGGTAAAGCATAGTCAGTAAATTTACTCTCGCAATTTTACTAGGAGGAACCTTCTTGGGACCGTATACCTCTCTCGCCGCTTATCTCTGCCACCAATCTGCTTTACTATGATGATAAAGCTGTGAGTGATTTTAGATGTGCGTACTATACTTGCAGCAATATTCTGCAAAAAATTTGTTAGGGTACATTAGCTGTGGACTAAGGTTGAATGGTCATTCATGAGTCATACTTTAGCGAAAGTAGGTCCGTATATGTGAAGAATGGCATCTGTCCTGAGAGTGATCTGGTCGCACAGTTTGAGAACTCCTCGGTAGTCGATGCCACCCATCTTCTCCCAATTATACTCGTAGTAACGCCGAATTTCTCTGGTTTAAAGGAAATCGTTTCGCTATCAGCTACTAGCAGTACAGTTCTTTCAAAGTTATTTTCCTTTTGACTTTGATGATCTTAATCCTCGTTACGTTGAAGGTAGCTGTCGGTTTTGTTGGGATGTTAGAGATCAAAATACTTGGCCTGCAAAAATAATAAACTAGAACCTTTCAACTTGAGTGGTTCTACTAATAAACGTATATGCTGCGGCTGACACTTATAACATTGAAGTTCAACCAATCTACTCAGCCTATATAGCAGTCCTCTGCCGGGCATTTGTACTGGACATCTGATTTTTTTTTTTGCGATTTCCGTGCCGGTCCCATGCAGAAAGTTATTCAGTGTGATGATCTGAATACATAACCACTGAAAAGACTTGTCTTTCTGAAAATTGAATGCTAATTGGTTTTAGAAAAATAACCGCGTGTCATGATTTCTTGTTCTGGAATTTTATTTATTTCGATTGGCAACACAGCCAACCGCCATGGCATTTGAATAACGGTATGGAGGGAAAAATGAGAGACGAGCCACACACTTAGGGATCGTTAAGGCAGTTCAAAAACGGCGGTCGACCTAGTAAAAGGTCCCAAGTAATAGGTGAAAATAGAAATTTTTTTCTTCATGGGTGTCGTTTCCGTGGTTTTTGGGATCGCTGATAACGAAAATGAGGTCAAAATGAAAATCCAAGATGGCGCCGATGAATGTTCTCGGGTTTTTGTTTCATTACATATTGTACTGTTTTCTCGCAAATGTGTTGAAAACATTGTATGACACACGTGCAGAAATTGGTATTTACAAACTCGTGATCATGGTAAGTAGTCTACTCGTTTGTAAAAACCAACTTACCGCACTAGTATCATAAATAACTATTTTGAGCAAATGTGTTGAAAAGTAATTTATTAGTATAAAAGTGGTTTTATTATACGCGGCCGGCAGTAAATGCTTATTCCTTTTTCTTTTTCGCGTTTTAGTGAATCGAATCCTTGTGAATCGTGATGAGTTTAGAATCGGTCGTTGTGGCGATTCCACTCTCATCTACCTTGTAAATAACTCATAACATACTTGCGCAGTTCCAGGTCCAGTTTCTCCCTGGCCATGTACACCTTTATGTCCTTCATGTGCTGTTTGAAGCCAGCCAGGGACTTGTTGACATTCGCGCGTATGCTGATGATACGCACCGAGTAGTAAGTGGTTATCATTGCAGCTGAAAACATAACATGACGCCTGTTTCCACCGAAGAGCTAAGCAGAGATGACGTATACCACAGATGCCAGCCAATCCAGCTACTACAATCTGTCAAATTTCTTTAACAGATTTTCAACTTTATCGGTAAAGCATTATGTTCAAGATTGATTGGGAAAATTTGACAGTTTCGTTCCTTGATGTACTGGCGCCTGCATGTACACCCACATTTCGCCAGTTATGTTTTTGTAAGACCCAGGCAGGGCGAGCATATTGTGTTGAATTGGGCACAAAACCAGGCTTGGGGCTACTGAGAAAGGCCCAACTATTCCGACCCTGGAATCGAAGCCTAGAGCTCATGCTCAGTAGTAACGCTTACAAGCTACACGCGAATGAGACAGCTTTTTTCGACATGCCATCTTGCAGCAAAACCTGAGGCTGCTTTCTGCTTAACCGGACTATATGAGGTGGCTGACTAACTATCAATAATATTTTTTTAGGCTGCGGAAGTTTTGAAAAAACGACAGCAATAACTTTAGTAGTTTTACCAGTACTTAGAGATCCTAAGAAGCACCAAAGTTCCGTCTTTCTGTCGCCAAGCTGTGGACCAGCTTGAAAGGTATGGGTGCTCTGACAGGCGCATAAGCCTCAGCATTGTCTCTAAGGACGAATTTCAGCAAAGAAATTGACCGTAAACAGCACATCTGAACTGCATTTAAGAGCTGTCAGTGTCAATTTCCCGTAATGGTAATAATAATTATCGCCATCAGTTTAAACAGTGAAATCAGTTACAGATGTTCCTATTTACACAAGTGTAAACTGACCCTTCACGAAGCCGTCAACCAAGCATTCTGTACATCAAACTAAGTAACTCTACGCAAAACTTATTGCTGGAAAACAAATACATATTTGGGGTGAAAAATCACGTTTTACGGTAAAACTCAATGTAACGTACTCAAAACATTGTGCTGATGGACGCATTTAATAGTAAACGGGTTATGGTAGGTTTGGTCCAGAACAAAAAAATGATCGCAATGACGGGGAGAACAAGTGCCTTTCGGCTTCGTTAAGGGTCTATTTACAGCCTTTAAATAGGCGATAAGCACAAGTAAATTCAAGATAATATAAATTGATGATGAACGAATGAAGCCTTACAGCTCGCCATGCCGATGACCAGTATTTGCATGAGGCTATGGTTGCTTGGGTTGAAGACTCCGTAACCGGTGGAGCTGCACTCGTACACGACCCAGAAGTAAGTCGCCAGGTGCATGTTCCACGGCGTAGACGTCAGGTTGAAACGAACTGTTTTGTAGAGAAACAAAAAAACAAAGTTGAAAAAAGGCTATATTTATTACTTACTAGAAAAAGTTTAAAGGGGGGGGGGGGGTGGCAGAGAGGAAAATAAATATCCACCCGTGCGAAGCTGGGGCGGGCTGCTAGTAATTTTTCATAGGGTAAGGTTAAATAAACTTTTAAAAGCACGATACATTTCGCCAACTTTAAATAATATTTTTTTTACGATTTGTAATAAGATAAATCATAATCAAATAATATCAACAAGAGATTGTTATAGCTCTATGATCACAAGCAGAAAATAAATAAGTCTCACATGTATCCTTGAAAAGAACCATCCAGGATCCTCCATGGTCTTGAATGGGCTCGATGCGCCACTTGTAACCATCGTCACTTTCACTGTAATATATCTTCACAGAGTAGAACACCATGAAGCAAGTCAGTAAGTTCAGCATCGCCATGAACAGAGGAATAACTTGCAAGCTGGAAAGGATATATACAGGTTGCCTGGATCTGGACCCGCCATAGCAAATTCGCATATAGAGGCGGTTATTTGCTAATTATTAGACCTTAGAGTTTTTACTTAAGATTTTTAGGTAGATTTCGTCAGAAAAAATCTACCTATTCGTCTTGCACCTAAAGTCGAGTTTTCCGAAAATTTCACCATAGGGTTAGTTATTCAACGGCGAGGTTTTTCGAAAATCAGTTTTTTGACGTTGTTTTTTGGCCATAACTTTTTTCCTTTGGAAATTTTTTGAACAGTTTAACATTTTTTCATTCAGAGTAAGAATACGGACAATTTAAAATTTAAACTTTTTTGATACAAGGGGAGAATACTCCCCTAACTTGGGGAGGGGTTGAAATTTTCAAATTTTTTTGAAAAAAAAAATTATGTCTTCGAAACGGTTAACATTTTTACTGTAGAAATTTTTTTTTTGAAAGCAAATTGTTTATTCTACAATTTTTACTTTTTAAAGTTTAGCGATAAAACTACAGTACTAAACTACTATAGTTTTCGAAATAAAAAAATAATAACTGAAAAATTAAGGGCGTTTCCATGCTAAACTCATGAGGAGGATTTTAAAATTTATAATAACCATTCATAACCATTAAGACGTTTAATTGTCAAACGACAAACGTCAACAAAGTCGTTGCTATGACGACCAAGTCTTTTGGCATCTGACGTATTCATAAAGGTGGTACTGCAAACAAAAACAAAAAAATACTGACAACAAATCGGCCAGCGCAGCTATATTTAGCCTCTGAATTTCCAGAATAAATATGGGTGGAACCTTCTTCGAAATCTACCTCCCCCTGCGGCTTGCCTAAGGGATTTTTTTTAGTTTTTTTTAATACTATTATCTTATTTTTGAACCCTAGTTTGAAGGAAGTTCTGAGGTATTTTAATCACCTTGTTTATGACCAATAAATAATGAAAAAAAAACTACAATAATAATGCAAAAAAAAAGAAAAACTCAATAAAGTATAAAAAATTACATATCTCCCAAACTATAAAACTTTAGCTAGGGGAAGTACCGTTCAATAATTAGTAAATGACCTCCTCTTTAAGCGAATTTGCTATGGCTGGTCCAGATCCAGTCACCCTGTATTATTACAGGCTGTCGTTTGAGGGAGTCACTCTTGTGGACCGTCAGATAAAGTTTTATTTCAAACAAAGTTAACATCACGTCTGTATACCCCGAAAAGTTAGGCAGAGGTGTACCTAATATTACACCTACATTTCGCCAGTTATGTTTAAGTCCCATAATATAATACATGTTTGACTAGTGGATGACTATATACTTAAAACTGTCAGATATTGCACTTATTGCTGAGGTTCCTATTACTAACAAAATAAATATAGTTCTGGAACACTCACACCAAGAGAACGTCCCGTCTTTCGATGTACTCCTTCAGCACATTCATGGCTCCCGGCATCCGATACAGCTGTATCAGACGATTCAGCATCAGGAACTGTTTCATAGGAGACACACGTGCTTTGTCTCCTGTAGAACGAAAAAAGAAAATTATTAAAATAAACATTATCTATAAATAGGACCTCATGGTCAGCAATTGCGCTTGCGGACACTTCAAGTGCAACAATGAGGCTGAGTGTATACATATGGTGATGTTATGTTATGTCACTTGTGACCAAGATCGTAGGCCCACCAGACGCAACACCCGTCTGGTCTGAGGGTCCTCGCTTTTCTATAGAGGATGAGGAACTCACCACGCTCTCTCCCTCTAATATAAGCCCAGTTGGTATTAGGTATATTCCTATCACGTTAGTTAACTATTTAAAGTGCGAGATTACAAATAATATAATATATACCGTGGAAGTCCATGCGTGTCGCCTCCAAGTTTTCAAGCGGGAGACATCCAAACAAGTCCGTAATGAAAGCTCCTTTAATGTAATTGGAGGCAGTACTGAACGGGTGGTACACCAGGATTCCGACTTCGTTGAAGTAGCCAATGAGCATGCGTTGGAAACTAATGAAGGAGAACGAATAAATCTCATTTGTTCGGCACAAAAAAAACTGTCAGATAAAGTAGCTGTAAAAAACCTGGCAAAAGAACCTTGAACTTTTAGAAAGAGACCATAACACATGTTTTTGGGACAAAAAAGACACTTACATCTTTCTTAAAACGCGCCAACCATACGAGCTTTGCGTCACTGTGATAAATCACGTAGGAAACTCGCTATGTAATGAATAAAATCAGCGGACCGATTTTGGTAAGCTAAACCTTGAAGATCGACTAGTACAGCTTTCATATTTCCTTCAAACTATACGTACATATCGACATAGGCAGTGAAATCGAGGAAGAGACAGACGTAATAGAGGAAGGGCCACTGCAGCACCAGGTACGTATAGTGCGGGAACAGCTGCACGGAGCACAGCGCGCACGTGAAGCGGAACCACTCGTAGCGCAGCAGGTACTGCCCGTCGGGCCGGATGGTGTAG
Source organism: Xestia sexstrigata (assembly GCA_941918905.2). Taxonomy (NCBI): domain Eukaryota; kingdom Metazoa; phylum Arthropoda; class Insecta; order Lepidoptera; family Noctuidae; genus Xestia; species Xestia sexstrigata. The sequence continues at coordinate 2,075,354 of OW799204.2, forward strand.
CGAGGGAACACGTAGCTGTCGGAGAAATCAGGGTTTGTCAGGGCAAGACACGAGCTGTTCAGTATAAATCATGGGTGTAAAAAGACCTATATAGAAGCCAAAAGGCACTTGTTCTTCCCGTTTTTGCTATTTTTATTTTGTTTTAGAGCATGACCAGGGAATCTTCTAATTACGGAGATGTTGGAAGGTCAAAGTTCCAACTTTTCCACAAGTTTTAATGTTATAACTTTGCTTTACTTTACGATGCATCCATCAGCACTATTCAAATTTTCTTTCTATTTTTGTAATGAAATAGTAATTTCATGCGATTAGAGGGAATTACGGTCTTGAAACATATTTTGTTCCGGCAAATTACAAAAAAATTAAGAAATTTGAATTTTGAGTCCTACCTTAACGCATCTTCTTTAAGAGATTAAAAGGAATCTTTTATTCAATAACGCCTTACAGAGATTGTTCAATAAATCAATAATAGTAGGGGCTCACCGCAAAATAGACAGATACTCAAGTTTATTGAAAGGATCCTGGAACTCTGAGTCAGGCTCGTGCTTCCTGAGCAACCGGAAGTGCATTAAGTTCGACGTCGTAGGCGGCAGCACGTACTTGACGAACGACGGAATAGGTGTCTGAAGTCTCTGGAACTCCTAACAGAACATAAATAAATAACAAATTGGAACTGTTTCTTTTTAATACTTCTACTAATTAGGCTTGCACCGTAAAGTACAACACTAGACACAAAACACGCTTACCAACACGACATGCATGAAATAATGATTTTGATGAAACAAATGATGTAACAACTGACCACCCTGACAAACTTAATAATAGCCCTCACAACCAAGCTGTCAACTTGGACTGCCTAAAACTTGCCCTATGGAATGCCAATGGGCTGTCACAACATACCCTTGAAGTCAAGGCATATCTAGACTTCAACATTCAGAACTACAAGACATATCACACGATGCACCCTGATGGCTGCGCACACGCTGGAAGTGCGGTGCTAATAAAAACTAACATAAAACATCATGAAACAGTACATTATTGCACAGAGAAAATTCAAGCAACAAATGTCGTCATTGCAGATTAGGCAGGACCAGTCACAGTATCCGCTGTATACAGCCCACCTAAACATAAACTTAAGCAAAAAGACTGCGAAAAGTTCCTTTCCGCATTAGGACACAGATTCATAGCTGGTGAAGATTACAATGCCAAGCATCATTACTGGGGCATAGAGGAATTAAATCTTAGTGTTATTTCCCCTGGAGAACCTACCTACTGGCCTACAGACAGGAATAAAATACCAGACCTGCTCGACTTTTGTATAACAAAAGGAATTGCTAATAAATTTTTTCAAGCAAAACGAGCACCGAACTATCCTCCGATCACTCCCCAGTAGAAATAACATTAAAAAGGAAAATCACAGTGACCCCAAAGCCGAGCAAGTTACTCACAAATAAAACTAACTGGGAGCTCTTCAGACAGCTACTGGTAGAAAGCTTGGATATGAAAATTACTCTAAAGGCGGACAACGACATAACAGAAGCAGTTGAACATTTCAAATGGCTGTGTTCAACAAGCTGCTTGGAATGCTACTCCAGTTCCCACAGATTCGCACCATAAGCAAGAATGTCCTAAATCTGTTCGGGAACTACTAGCTGAAAATCGAGGAGTTAGAAAAAGGTGTCAAAAAACAGGTTATCCTAATGACAAAAAACATACTACGAACTATTTACAAACACTACAAGATAATGAAAACCAAAATATTCAAACATCCTTAAAAAACCTAGACGCAACAGCACAAACAAATTTCTCATTATGGGAAGTCACTAAAAAGCTTAAACGTTCTGTTTCTAACAAACCTCCCATCCGTAAAAGTGACTCAGAATGGGCCTCCAGTGATGCGGACAAAGCTGACACTGCTGCTATATAAATGCATAATAAAGCCTATATGGACATACGGCCTACAGCTGTGGGGCTCAGCGACAAAATCAAATATTGAAATAATTCAAAAGTTCCAGTCAAAAATACTAAGAATGATAACAAACGCACCTTGGTAGTCTCAAACAACAGACTCCATCACGACCTCTGCATCACAACTGTAATGGCAGAAATTTCAGAAAAGACTAAAGCATACAAAGAGCGAATCCCAAATCATCCAAACCAGCTAGCAGTAAACCTGATGAACACCCAAACAGTCGCTAGAAGACTAAAGAGAAAGATTCCTTAAGACCTAATCTAGGAGGTTACAAGAATAAACGGAGCAGTCACTGGACAGCTTTCGTACAAACCCGTTATCAATATCAATCATATTGCTGCATATCTAGAATGATAGATTGCAATAAAAAATTCGAAAAAAAAAGTAGGCTTGCGTTTGGCTGCAACTCGCCTGATGTGAAGCGATGAACCGGCCTAAGTTGCCTAGAAGAAACAGATTCATTAGAAATTTGAAGAGATCTAGATTAAAATGACCGGGAAACGTAAGAAGCCGGCAGAGAGGCCGTATGTCCTTAAACCCATTATTAATACTACTTTGTCCTACCATACACCTCATTGCGTAACACTATTTCTGGGTAATCCTAAAGATTTTGAAGAAATTCGTAGTACATTGTGCTCAATAGTGTTACGTCGTACCCGTACTTACCTACAGTTACGGTAGTAGGTATCTAAAAGTATGTAGGTAGGTAATACTAGGTAGGTAGGTAACACTAGTCCCGAATGATGTAGGTACAAATTCGCAAACTACCTACAAAAGAACATCATTGTAATTTCGACCGTATGCCGAGGGCATAAAGTACCAACTTCTTTCCTCTGTACAAGTTGTGGAATTGTCTAGAAGATTCTAGGAAGTCGTGGATATTTCTCGAACGTTCGATCGCCATATAAATAGTCGACGTGTTTGCGGGAGCAGTCAGTCTGAGTTTGGCTACACGACGAAGCGAATCGAAGTGAACTAAAAGTGCGATATCTAAGCGAATAGTGATCAGTAGTGTATTTGTGATTGAGTTATAAGTGTTTTGTGATTATTAAAGTTATTTGTTGTTTCTTCGGTAGTAATTAATTTATCCCATACCCAGCTCGTAACAATATGTTTGAAAAATTCGTTTCTACGATAGATACATAACGATGTATTACGAGTGTGTTACGTAACGTAACTACCCCGCTGGTTCAAACCATGGATCTCAGTAGAAATGACAGTGAGGTAGATATTACTGAAATATCCTCAGCGGGCGGCCCAGGACCGTTAAATAATGCGTTAAATTGTAAACAGTATATTACGGTTTACAATCCCTCGACGGTTTACAATCTCGCAAGATAGATTATATAATCTAACGGTATTTACAATTTTATTGTGACATATAAAAATCCAGGTGCGAGCGGGTGCGGGTAGCGGAGCGATCAGCGTGTGAAACAAACTTGTAAGGAATTACAAAGAAGATGCCCGGACGCATCCTAATCAAGAGTGGCCCGCCACGTAGTGTCGCTCTCGCCGGTTTGATTTATACGCTCACCAAGTGAGTAATGAACAGCTCCCCCTCTGTCCCATTGGGCCACCTCTGTAAGAACACGCCCGCTCGCCGCTACGCTACCCGCACCCGCGAAAAACCAAGAACCTGGGCCGCGCACTGAGATTTAAAGACAGTTCACGTTTGTAAGTCTTACAAAAAGCTGCTTTAAAGCTAAACAGTGTAACACTACATCTCACCGGAGTTTTCTTGATATAATTAATAGCTTGTATTATCTGAGGATCAGACAGCGCCTTCGCCAGAGCCTTAAGGGGTATGCACATGACCTGGACGTGAGTGACAGCGCGAATGGTGTAGTATGCCGGTAAACCTGTAAGAAAGATAGATAAACGTGGGGTTACAACTGAACACTCTGAAGCACGTCAATAAAAGACAAAAGTGAAGTGGGAAATGGCACATTCGATTTAACAAGAACCGATCTTAAGCAATTCCTGCACATATTCGGCATTCATTAGTCTCGAGGAGATCGGCAAGTTCCTTTCAGTTTATCATATTGGTCACAATTCGAGCTACGCCGAATGGCTTTTCCCTGAAACTATACTTATTCGATCATGCCGCCGTCTGTGTTGAGCCAGGCTGTCACGAAGATGGGTAGTACCCCAGACAAACGATGTTGGATGTTGGATCATGTGAAGTGCAACGATCACCTACTGCCTAACTTAAAATATTATAAATAAATTATTATTTTACTTACGTAACAGACAAATCAGTGCGCCAAAATGGTTTTTCGTGGACAACGTACCAACAGCCTTGTGTGAGGCAGGATCTAGAATCTAAAACTTGAAATTGTTGGCTTCTAGATAACACAAGTATAGCAGTTTGGCAGTAGTCTCCAAGTAACTTTATTATCATCAGCAATACAGCATGTTTCAGAAATGTTAAACTGAAAACTTTCTCAATGGGTCATCATCATCATCATCAGCCTACAATGTTCCCACTGCTGGGACACGGCCTCGTCTCAATGAGAGGGAATCCGCACTGGGCCCGCGTCTTCGAATTTTTGTTTCTAGGACATGCCGGTTTCCTCACGATGTTTTCCTTCACCGTTTTGAGAGCAGTGGTGATAAAATAAATTACGCAAAGTAATGCGCCTGTTTGGGTTCGAACCCTCGACCTCGACCCTCAATGTGTAAAACATTGTAATTACTAAAATATAGGTGCCCCATACAAAACTTTCATACAATACTTGACCGAAATGTAGTGGCCGCTATTACTGTGTCCCGTAAAGAAAGTTATTCAATTGTATGGTTACCTCACTCTTAAATGAGACATTTCCAGACACACGCTGGACAAGTAGATGGTACAACGACTTTAAAAAAGTGGCTTGGAAGGACACGATGTTTCAGACGGAAGGGTATCAGGGTATCGTAGAGGAGTTAGGGAAGCCTCCCCCTAACTCCTCTACGATATCCCGATACCCTATTTCCAGCAGTGGATTACGATACGCGGTTTCGCGGTAGCACGCGCGGTTTACGTTACTAACATAGTTTTAAGTCTTATTTATTAACACAAGTCTTGTATTTACTTTATATTTATGTTAGTTTATAAGGTATATATTTATGGGCCATTGTAGCCTGAAATAAATTGATGTTGATAACCTTAATTGATTTACTCCAGACTCGACTGACCTCACAAATGCCCTGTTTGATGACGTACATCTCGTTGGAGAGCTCTCCAGTATTGAGCAGGATCTCATTGGGTGACGAGTAAAATAGTTTAACAGATGACATCATAGCTTTAAGGTCCTCCTTATTGACCATCTGTAACAGATACATAAGTTTTAGAAAGAGAAAATACCAAACAAAAACACCAGGTCCCCATGTTCAGCTAGAATTTAGACTAGACCAAAGACATTCAGATATTTAATAGCGATAGACAGGACAAGACGACAAAATCGTTAACGCATACTTAGTAACAAATTATTCTGTCTATTGTCATACGTCCGCTGGTCACACTCATATACCTAACATTCGTATGTCAAATGCGAAAATGTTTGGGATAATAAAATTGAAAATATTCCCAATGTCTCCTATAGTCTTGGACTATCACTAGACCAACGAGGGAAACAGCAGTATCAGTCTGATGCTAATAAACTTGGTGGCACTAAACTTTGCATACTACTTCTACCATTTAAAGCAAGGCTGCTCAACCCCAGGTCCAGGGGCCTGCACAGTGTGGCCGGCCAACAGCAGTCAGCTGGCGATAATCTTTTGAAAACCATATTGCAGGTTTACAAACCAAATCAAAAAAATAACTATGCAGGGCGTAACGTATTATTTCCCTTTGCTCGGCAGACGCTGTCGCTTGATACACAGCGGCCACAGCGGCCGGCGAGGCATATCAGTTTTTTTGAAATACACACATAGATATTATGAATACAGCGTGTAAACAGACCCTTCCCGAAGCCGTCAACCAAGCACTTTTTATATCAAATTAAGTAACTCTAAGCAAAAATTGACATTTTTTGGGGTGAAATTTCACGCTTTACGGTAGAACTCAATGTAACGCTCTCAAAACATTGTGCTAATGTATGAATTGAATAGAACGGGGGTTGTGGAGGTGTTTAAAGTAAAAATCTTACAATTTCAAAAAATCTTGGGAAAACCTCGGAAAATTGACCTCTTAATATCTCCTTAACTAGAGGGAACCTTCTAGTTAAGGAGATATTAAGAGGTCAATCAAAGGTATGGTCTAGAACAAAAAAATGATTGCAATGACGGGCAACAAGAAGTGTCTTTCGGCTTCGTAAAGGGTCTTTTTACCCCTTTATACGCACTCTTAAGAACGGTATCGCCAGTATGTACATGCTGCGGTTTCTGCCGATGATGTCCTGGTAGACGTGCTCCGGCAGGTCGTGGAATATGTTCGAGTGCTTCTTGTGCGTCATCTTGTACGCCTGGATAATATAGATCCATTATCAGCCTAGTTTTTATTGCTGGGGACTCAGTATGTCAATCATCATTCATTCATGTCAATAATATGGTGAAATGTAGTCGACAGCTGTACTTTCACACTTATTTTACCGCTGACAGCTGTAACCCAACAGCAACTTTATCGTAATCAGAATATACATCACAATGATTTTGACAATTACGGAGACTCGGAGGTAAGATTTAACTGTGCGAGAACTGTACGTGGATCTTTTGGTGCCGGAGAATAGGGAATATGCACAATGTTTTTATTTTTTTATTTCGATACGGAATGTTAAAGTACTATAAAAATAATGTCAGAAAGCGAAAACAAGACATAAATCGGCCAAACAACACAAAAGTTATAACCATTTAAACTTTTGTTTCTATCTCTTTCTAGATGAATGGAATTTAGTATGGATTTTGTACGTCGATGCAGCGAATGACGTCATTCGCTGTATCGGATCTCTCTGTCTAATCAGCAGAATTGGTTATAACTTTCATTCAAATGGTTATAACTTAGTATTTTTTAAAGATATTAAAAAAATAATTTCACTTTGCTAATTCTGATGTTAATACGATTTGTTTAGAGTGATGAAAAATATCATGCATTATATACCCTATTGAAACATCTAGTTTTTTCAATACAATTCATCATTTTTTATAATTTTTGCAGTAGCTGTCCGTAGTCTGGATTCTGGCCCGGTTGGCCTCCCACAAATGTCAACAAACAACACACACACACACATTTTGTTGTGTTAAACATAACAAAATGTGTGTGTACTATTACTAAAGGCACATCTCTACCTAACTCTTCGGGTAAAAGCAGGCGATATATCATATTACGCTTACCTTATCAGTATGCCAGCAGAGTTGCAGGTAAGCAATGAAACGCTTCATCAGGAGAGGGTCCACCTCATTCCTGATCAGGAAGCTCTTCACCATAGCTATACGAGAATCGTAGTTCTCCCTGTAATTAATTTAACACTTTTTATCGGACACTATCGTTTTTACTGAACAGAACGCATATCACCATTCTCCTGGCTGGGGTCGGCGCAGCATGTCCTCTTCTTCCATATTCCTTCTCTATTATCCGTCATCTCATTGACTTTGACAGGGCGTTTATCACTGTGGTTTTGCTGTTATAACTGATGCGCAGTTGACCGTACGTATGAACAAAATCACTAAATCAGTTACTCTTTTGAAACATACCACATACACACATATGAGCGTCCTCACTCCCAGTAAAATGTGCTTTACCAATTCACCATTTAAAGCACAGGCCGGGCCGCAAAATACATTTTGGCGTTCGCTGTGCGGAATCATGGATTTCATGGCTGACCCGAACAAGCATTTAGCACGCCTCAGCATCCACACTGTGCTAGCATCTTGATAGATGCTAGCTGCTAGCTCAACAGACAAGAATACCTGAGAGAAGTGGTAGTCATGATCGTAGCGGAGTAGACAGCTTCCATGAAGATGCGCAGAATGACGCACATCTCCAAGATGAGCAGCGTGTACGTCACGTGCTTCCAGTCAGTGGCTTTCCAGGTCTGGCGGTGATCTGGACACAGTCATACGTAAATATATTTATAAGAGGTATGAAGAACCGGATGCGAATATCCTACCATTACGTCCCGAGTTCCCCCGTGACTAAGAAACCACGATAAACTGTTGGCCCTCGTTGTTATTTATAAATAATAGACAGTCGTTTTACAGGTAGTCAGCGACCTGAAGTCTGAAAACCGTCTTACCAACAGGTTCTTATTACCGAGTTACTGACTTATGGAAGTCGCTCCTCGCAAAATACTGGTATTCAGCTGCATGCGGTTAGACTGGAAACCGATCCCAATATAGCTGGAAAAAGTAGGCAGAAGATGAGTAGCTTTCTGTCTATCAGTCTTCTCATACGTACTGGTAAAGTTGATCATCGAAATGGCCCAGTAGAGGCCGAAAGTCAGCCGGTTGTCGATCGTCTCACTGTCCAGCGGCTTGTGCTCCCAAAATGGAGAATGTGTGAAGTTCGTCACCAAGCAGTAACCAGCCCTGTAGGTCAAAGGTGTGTTTTTGAAAAAGAAGTGTTTTCAAAAAACCGCCCAGTGTCAGTTGGACTCGCACAATATAAAATGGATCAGGACGTCCTTTTAATTTTGGAACATATATTATTTGTTATGTTGTTGTTTTATTATTTGTTATATATCATGTGTTGAATTAATGGTAGACCTTTGTGCGTCGATGTAACTTCCACCATATGTATTGACAAGCACTCACCGGAAGCACATGAAGCCCTGCTGCATGGCAGCGACGAGGTAGCAGGCGATGAGCAGCAGCAGCGTGTAGGACAGGAACCGAATGCGGAACCGGCCGCCTTCCTTCTCTTCGAAACCTTTGAGTACGCGGAACAGCTGGCAGCACCGAGACACAACCAAAAAAACTATGTTAATAAACTAGACTGCGGTAAAGAACATAAGTTCGAAATAAATTTATATCATCAATTGAAAGCAAAAAACAAGAACATTTTATCTCTATAAATAAAAAAATAATGTTCCTATGGCTGTCCTCTATGCGTTCATAAACAATTGATGATTGTGATTAAACTTTTGTGCCTTTTTTTTTCGGATGGGAAATCATCAAATGACTCCTCCAGCTCTGGGTGGAGCCGAAAAAATGATTGAGTTAATGTATACTACCTTTGGCAGCCTGAGAAGCTTATTGATGCCTCCAAAGCGCCCGTCCCCGATGAGCTCGAAGATCGGCAGCGTGGCCACCACGTCCAGCACGAACCAGTGGCTGCGCATCTGCTGGGACGACGTCTGCGTGAATGTTATCGGAACACCTGGTGAAAGATAAATCATTATCTACCTAGTGTTTTTCTCAACTATGCACAGAACGTCAGTACTGTACATGGAGCGACTGCGTCACTTTCGCAATAATAACTTCAGTAAGGATACCTTCCTCAACGTTGGCCCCTGTAGACAGATACACGATGTGGTCCAGTATATAGACCACGGTGACGGCCACGTCGAAGAACCTGAACCTTAAGGAGCGATCCTTTTCGAACACCAGGTTGTATGGATGAACCTGCAGTAGATAAGTGTCTTTGGAAAATCAGAATAATCTCTTAAGATGCCGAGCAAGCTGTACGGTACGGCTTGATTCACTCTTAAACGACATTGGTGATATCGCCACCCTGTGTAACTGGATGCAGCTGAATATTAATATTTTACATTGGGTGATTGTATCCCTGACTTCCACTACCCAGTTACTAGGTAATACCCCTTGATAAGACTGATTGTCAGACTTTTAGGCTTCTAGCTGCCAGTAACGACTTTCAAAGATCTACAAATACAGCGGGCCCTTCCCGACCCATCTATCGTCAACGCGAACATGGTCGAAAAGCTTGTTGTTTCATCCAGAGCCATCGCAACGATATTTTTTCAACTGCCCTGTCTTACCTAGCCCCGACGCCGCACTACTCGTCACCCGCGCACCTCATACCGACTAACGCGAGGACATTGAACGAAAAATAGTGTTCGAAAATTTATAAAACTTGTTCCACGAAATACGTGTTTTTGAATAAGTCTTACAAGTTTGTGAAATAAATATTTATTATTTAAAATTTCCACTACATTTGCAAGGCTTCTATCAGGATATTTTCTTTACTTTTACAATTTATGAGTACATTATGAACGGCCAAATTTGAGGTAAAATTTGTGCAAAACAGCAATTTTTGGGGGCTTATACTGAATTTGTTCCAACAATTTTTTATTTTTTGCTGTGATAGAAGCCTAGCTAAAATGCACAAGATACCTATCAGTTCAAAAAAATTAAAGATATATGTGGAACAACGGCATAATCACGCACGAGCGTTTGTCAAAATTCTCGTAAAAAAAGTATGGCGGGTTGGCCGCTCTTCCGAGACACGAAGGGGTATGTACTGGATTGTCACCCCCCACAGACTGTCCCCGCCTTCCCTCCCATACGTAACCTAAGATAATTCCGTGCAGCTCTTATTATTTAGCCAGGTACGCAACTATAGGCAGCAAAATCACTACTTTTAAAACTAGGTTTATCTCCTCGTCCAAAAAAAATACATAAAAAATTCAATACTCACGATACAGCAGATAAATATGAGAAACGCTACAAAGGCGTTCCACGCCACCAGGAGTGAGGAGTTTGGCTGCAGTATGCAAGGGAACGAAGGCCGGAGACAGATCTCATCAGACTGGTCTGTCAATGTGGCATCTGGACGCTAGGAAAAGGCAAAAAGAAATTTAACTACGGTTGCAGAAGTATAAGATAATATGAAGCATTCAGGAAACTTTCTTAAGAATGATATGGCAAAAAAAGAAGTGTCTCATGAGATGACGAGTAACAGAGAAGTATGGAAGAAGAAGACATGCGAAAACATAAACCAGAACTGATTGATCTGTTCAGTCTGACTGGTTGAGTGTATAAAAAAGACATTAACCTGTTTGGTTTAAACAGATTAATCTAATACAATGAGAATGTTGTACAATTATAGCTCTGACCGTCGTGGATGTAGAATTTATGTTTTTCTCCTCCTCTTGCTCTACTCCTCCTTTAAGCTCCGCTGTTCTTTTCTGGTAAATTTCGTTGCAGGATCCAAGACAGTTGGATCGTTTCTCTAGGACTCGTCCACCAGGCGCGGATACAGGGGGGAGCAATGGGTGCAATTGCCCCCCCAAAACCGGACCAAATACGTCATTAGCCAAGCTTGAATTAGTTTGACGGAATTGAAACTAAATATTCTAGTTGTATATCTTGTCATGGGCCAGGAGGACGCAGCTGCCCCTAGAGGCTCAGGATTTTTAAAAGTTGTAGCTTTTCCTGCGTACTTTATTGTTATTCCTTGTACGTAATAAATTGTAGCGTAAAATGGAATCACTCAAATTAAAACATTGTTTAACCCTGCGGAAAAACTCGAAAAGGCTCCTTTTTTTACCTCTGAATTGGCACTCCTATTGGATTTTTGCATGATCGACCAGTATAGACAGAGCCTGAAATAAATTAGAAGCAACTTGCCCCGAGCCTTATGCAATTATAGCAGAATTATCTAAGGCAATGATGTAAAAAAATTCGAGCTCGCTTCGCTCGCTCTTGCAATCTAATTTTTCTTCACTTAACTTTGTCTATAAGAAGCCCAGGTAATTAAACCAGTTGCTCGAAACAATTCTAACCTGTTCAAGGTAGGTTAAGTGTTAAAATTTTCGAGTTCGCTAGACTACTTTCTCTTGAAATTATCTGAAAGCCGACCAAGTAACTCCTACATGTAGGATCGAAACCATTCTAACCTATCCAAGGCAAGGTGTCATAAAAATTTCGAGCTTGCTGCGCTCGCCCTTGCAGCCTACTAATGAATTTTCCGTAAGATAGGTAAAAATTAAACAAAAATTGTATCCGCGCCTGCGTCCACCTTCATTGTATTTACTTTTCTGGGGGTTGCCAAGTTTATTCTGGCTTACAGGAATTGCAGTGGTTTGGAACACAGTGGCAAACTAGTTCCAAAAAAACTTGTGGCTTTCGTAAACTACTAACGGGTAGTCCTTACAGCAAATAAGGTAGGTACGAATTTTCAGATCAGAAGGTAACTAAAATATCTATTGCTCGGGGCTGTAAGACTTACATTCCTCATGATGTAGCAGCCAGCAATCTCCAAGAAGATGTCGGAACTGGCCAGCAGCGGGATTCCGTTCTCATCCTTCATTCCCTTCAGCGACATCAGGTTGCGGTTGAACTGCAAGATGCTGCTCTTGCGACTGCGATAATAGAATAATAGCATGATGTTAGTTGGAGATTTATTAATAGTACATTACGATATTAGTGCGTTAAGATGGTTATATGGTTATATGGTGAGAGAATGTCATGCTCACTCAAATGTCTCGCTGATGGTGGCGGGTGTGTCGGGTCATTTAATTCCCTTCAATATGGTTGAGTTGAATGGCGCGTGGTATCCGGCAGAGTAGAATAGAACCAACCCATTACACTCACGGGTGTCGTATAAGGCGACTAATGTTTGAGGCAGAACACCTTGCGCCTCCGTAGACCAGAGAATGGGCAGCAGCGTTTTCTGTTAGTCTTTCATCACTGCGATCTCCAATCCGCCTGCCAAGCGTGGAGATTACGGCAAATTCCTCCCATCATGGGAGAGGCTTATGTCCCACAGTGGACGTTATGGGCTGTTTTTGTTGTTTGTTTGTTGAATAGCGCCGATGCGCGCGTCATGTTCGTGAGCGGGCGCTGTCAGTTGGGACTGGTCATCTCTTGGCTGCCAGGGTTCATTTTAATTCGTTTGTTGTTAAATTGTTGTCTTTTTCTACTCTGTACGCTCTTAATGTGCACGTCTTTCTACATCGTTCTCACATATATGTATAATTTCAAAATTAATGATGTAAGTAACCAAGATTTTGTAACAATATTTTGATTCAAAAGAGTGTCCATGGAGTTTCTTGCCCGTTCTTCTCCATAGAGATCTACGCTAGGGAACGGGCAACTACAGTACTTTCTCAAGTTATTATGTCTTGTGACTGGGACTGTAGCTTTGTTTATTTGTAATTTTGACATTCAAAAGTGCCGTAATGGTCTAATTGAAATAAATGCCATATTCACAATACAAGTACAAAGAAAAGAAAATTTGAGAAAAATGGCGCGAGGATTATTTTCTGCCGTGGCTGCGTGAAAATGTTGGCAAAGACGCTAGAGCATGCAGCCAAGTTTTTAAATTACCGAATAAACTGTTTTATTTTAATTTTAAATAAACTCAATCTGTGAATGCACACTGTTGCTTTCCCGCCATTTTAACAGCGCGCTAGCGCTGCCTGCTGACTGGCGCCGCGCGGCGATTAGTTCGAAATTTGAATAGCAACAGCGCGCTGCTCACTAGCTGGAGTCGTGCGGCGGCGATCAGTTCCATATTTGAAATGGCAAATAATACTGTTATGGAATTTGTATGGACTATAACTTAACTATTTGCTTTGGTAACACACGCGTTTTTTATGATCCGCTTTACATATTTAAAACCGGTGGAATTACATAAGCTTTACGAGCAAGGGTGTTAAAAAAGGTATTTTTAACGCGGTAGATACGAGTGGAAACGCCGAGAGGACCCCCTTCCTAGAAGGACTTACAATAACTTTATTGGTGATGTTCTTTACAAAGGATAGGTGGATAGGCAAAGTACTCGCAACCGGCGTGCGTGTGTGACCAAACGTATAAAGCGCAGGCCACACTGTTTGGAATAAAGCGAAACGTTTACCCTCGCTTTTGTCACACAACTATGAGAGCTAAGTGGATCTCAACGACCTAAACGAAGTGATTTCACACCACGACTGATGTGGGGATGTGACTATATAGATTGTCACGTGTGGAGGACACTTGTCAAGCTCGCTCGGTTCGCTGGCTCTGCAGTTCGCGATTTGAACGAAAGCATGAAAAAAAGTGGTAACTACATGAGCGAAGTTAAACGAAGTTAGATTCGCAGTGCGGCTGGCTTAGACGTGGTCGAAGCAATGTAAGGATCGTAGCAGGTGGCGTTTTGAACTTTTTTATGTAGTTTACATGATGATTCGAATAATACAAATAGAATACTAACACGCTAAGATCTGGTATCTTCATGCTGTAATGCCTCTTCACCTTTTCAAAGTGGTCCTGCATGTGAATTAAAGTCATGGTATTAAAACAGAAAGCCTTCAGGTATTGAAAGGTTGTCTGTTTTTAGGTTATACAACCAAACTTTGCCGGTCTTCAGATACCAAAACCATATAGGTATAAGGTAGGTAAGTACCCTATTTCCAGCAGAGAGGACATCGTACGCCTTTTTTGATAATGAAAAGGTACTGAACTGTGAAAGCAGCCAGGATAGGTCCTCTATGGTCCTGCGAGACGGAGTGCTTGTAGACCTCTCGCCAGAGCTCGGGTGCGGTCAGCACATGCGCCGTGCAGAAGGTGGCGGCGCGCACGGCGAGGTGCGCGGTGCTCTGCGCATGCGACACTGCGCCGCCGCACGGAGACAGGACTGTGCCGCGTGTAAGGCGTAGTATAGCTGTGTTGTCGTCCTCTGCTGTCAGCATCTAAAAAAAAATTGAGAGCCGTCACAGGACGCCTGGCAAATGTGAAACATCGAAATTATTTTGTACAAGTAATATGCTTAAAAGAACAGATTACGACAAAAACTAAATATGGCTTAGTGAAAAAATAAAATATTAAAATTTATTCCCTGAAAATAAAAAAGTCAATATAAAAAACAAAGACATACTCCTGTCGATGTAATCCTTAGGCTGAGCAAAGTCACGAGATTGTAACCCAGCGCTGTGCCCCGAGACCAGCTGGCTTGTTGTAAACCGTGGTGAATATATAGATCTTATGCTGGTTCAACGGGTCGGTAATGTTCGGGATTGTTCGGGCCGGGTTGACAACTTGACAGTTGACGACGCCACGCCTTCGCCACGGCATGCGTCGCAACGCTATTTTTTAGTTTTACCCGCGTCTATGGATGTTTTACATCAAAACTCTGGTACATATAACAACCGCGTGCGTACAGATTAAGTTAGTAACACATAACAACATTTGTGTTCTAATATACCTACCTATGAGGCCGCTGATAACCCTAACCTCCGAGTCTATTCCGGATGTTTCTTCTCAGAGTAATCGGATAGGAAACACCTTTCCTATCTCATTTTAAAATAAGGCTTTTTGACGTGTGAATGTGTTCTTTTCACCAATTTACAAAAAATAAATATCATTTCATTATTTTTTCGCGATGACAATGTTAGGCCTATGGACCAGTTGTTCACACTTTGCCCAGCTTTATAATTGAACAGAACCCCAACTTAGCAGTTAGTTAGTTTTAAATGTTGCTGAATCATGCTGCTACGCCTCGTACAGGACCAGAGAAGGTTTCTGGTCCTGTACGAGCTGTCTCTGGTCCTGTACGAGCCATAGCAGCCAGAACATCTTTCTTGTTTTTTGTTATTATTTTAGTTTTATTGTTTGAGGTAAGAATTTGTTTAAAATTGAGGAACTAAAATAAAGCCAACGTCTTGGAACTTACTTCAACATCGCCATAAGTGATGTAAATGATCTTGTACTTCTTGGAGCCTCGCTTAATGATGGCGTCTCCGGGGATGTAGTGGATGGTCTTCATCTTCTTGGCCAGCTCCGACAGCATCTGAACTGACAGGTCTCGGAGAATTCGTGCCTGAAATATGGTGAAAAGGTAATATTCATTAAAGCATAGCGTAATTTCAGAATCGATTTTTATTATTACAATCTGGAATCATCAACCGCGGCGAATGGCAGGAAATAAAGAAACTTTACTACTTTATTACCTGCCCTTTGCAACGGTTCCGAACGTCTCATTTTCCTCCAATCCCAACCCAAACGACTTGTCTGATACCTCTTTTTGATGTGTCTTATGATGACCATTATCATCCTTCATGTTCATCATGTTCCATTCCATCCATCGTTGCTTTAATCTTCCTCGGCCCTTAAAGCCACATTCATACCCAAAACTTTCCTCACAACATTTTCATAATTTTTCTGAACGAAAGTTTTAATTTTTTGCGACGAGCACAATTAGTATCACTGATACAACGTAAACATATAAATAAAGCTATAATATTAAATAAATATGATGTGTTGCCATGCTTTACTTTCCGTGGTGCCGAAGGACAACGCGCTCACACAGCGTGATACAAAAGGCAACTTGAATTTTTTGAATGACCGTGATTATGCTATTACTTTCTGAGTAGCTTCGAAGTAGATATCCAGGTAGATAGCAGCGGGCAGCGTCGGGGGGAAGGTGGGCAGCAGGTACGTCTCGGACACCCCTTGCTGTCTGTGCCAGTACATCTTGTAGAAAGTCTTCACCTTTGCGCGGAGATTCCCGGGCACGTGCGTGTCAGACTGAAGTACAAAGGAGAAAGAAAATGCTCAACATCATTATAATTGGCAGCCTCGTTTCACCCACTGCTAAGAATAGGCCTATTTCCTTTCGCGCCATGCTTCCCTGGTGTACGCGAGTGACAATCAGGTCTTACCGGTGATCTTCTGAATGACTGGTGGTTACCGAGGTGGGTTCCATTTCACTGGCCATCACCACATTTTGGCAAGTGCAGCTACGCGCAATCTGACATCCTGGACTGTAATCCTACGACGGATTTCTGAGTTAAAGAAAATTAAAACTGTCTCACTTAAAACTAAATCCTAACAAAATGGTGACGTCATAACAGCAAAATTAGCCTCATGTTTTCACTGCTGGGACACACACAGTATGGGTTGCAGGATGTCGTAACATGTCTTTGGTTCTTTAATGTTCCTTCACCATTTAACAATGAAGAGCCGTACTATAGTGACTGAAAATTTTTGGTAGAGTCGTGTGTAGGTTTGGCGTGTTTATATAGACCTCCTTGTATGACCACCTTGTACGGCACAAGGTGGTCGGTATAAACATGCCATGCAATACAGCATTATACCCTGGTGTCCTCACCATTTCCTTCATCATGAGCCTGTATCTCGAGCGGAAGGTTTCCTCGGGCCGCATGTACAGGCTGATGATCAGGGACAGCGAAGCTACGGCCGCGCCCGTCACCGTCAGGCACCCGGTGATCATGATGATGACGCACACTGTACGTTCTATGTCGTTGTCAGGGTACACGGTAGGGCTGAAAAACAAGAAATTGATGAAGGAATGTTAGAATGTGGTTACGTGGTCGATACGGAAGCTGTCCGAAAAGGAAAGTACGTAGATGTCTTTTCACAGTAAAAAGTACCAATTAAATAACATTATATCACGTCTGTAATCCCAGACCGAAGATTAGGCAGAGGTGTACGCTGCATGTGTAGGTACATTTCATTACTCGTGACTGCACTATTCCGGTGGCGAGCGTATTTTGCCAGTAACCGGGCACGATTCCAGACTCCGGGATACTACAAACAAATGCCTGATGGAAGAGCCCAATAATACTTCGTCCGACCTGGGAATCGAACCCAAGACACGTGGGCACTTGTTACTGCAGTTCTCGGCTCCATAACAACCTCGCTCTTGGCTAGGATGTGAATTCCACCTCGGCTTCAATTACAAAGTTTCCGTACTGGTATCAGAACAAGTGAACATGTGAACTTGTGTTGCATGTGATGAGGAACGTTATAGGATATTTAACATCACCCTACCACCCTGAGGAGCCTAGCGACAGGTGTAACCAGGGGCACAGCTATATTTAGTCTAGATACAATCATAATTACCCCATGGGTATAAACATCTTGCTGATAATGTAGAACGCGGAGAGAAACTCCCCGACTGGATTCGAGGAATCGCTCCGTTTTAACTGCTCTAGTTGTTCTTCCGAATGAATCATCGGTATATAGTACGTAGGCTTTATCTGAATCAAATAAAAATGCTTAAGTATTCCTAAAGCCACATTATAGACAGCCATTTCAAATAAGCATGCTGTATAAAACTGCACTACTTCCCAAGTAGCAAAATTCTTCTATAATAATCGACTTACGAGACTAAACGTCATAAAGGAATCTAATAGACGCTTTGACTAAGATCAGTGATCTGACAACAGCATCTTACAAGAAGATTTGCGATACAAGTACATACCCCCCCCTATCGTATCTCGGAAACTAAGAGACCCGTATTTTTTGTTTTTTACGGATTCGTATAGAGGAGGCTCGGAAAAGTAAAACCCCGTTTTCAAAAGTTGACCCACTTGTCCCCCTTCTCCCCCCTTTAGGCGGATCTCGGAAGTTGAGAGACTTGGAACATCTTTTTTTTGCAGATTCGTAAGGAGGGGTCTAGAGTTCGTCAAAATCATTTGAAATTTGTATAACCCTCCCCTCCCCAACCTCCCCTAAAATTGAAAGGGCTGGAACTTCATAACGGTTAGAGATAGCCATTGGGTGTTTGAACAAATATTATAGTAGGCGTCGAAACCTGTCCGGTGATAGGAAGGTCCGACGACACAATTGGTTTACCGCCAATAATTTAGTACTAAATGGAAAAAAGACTAAGTGCATTAGATTTGCTCTACCAAATGTCAAAAGTAGTGATTGTGACATAATATTGAATCAAGAGAAACTAGAATTTGTCGATAAAACGGTTTTCTTGGGAATCACGCTCGATTCAAGGTTACAATGGGGTCCTCACTTAACATCTCTTGCAGGACGGCTGAGCTCAGCAGCATATGCTGTTAGAAAAATCCGTCAATTCACTGATATTGATACCGCGAGGCTAGTCTATTTTAGTTATTTTCATAGTATTATGTCATACGGTATTTTACTATGGGGACGGGCTGCAGACATCGAGTCTATATTTATTCTGCAGAAAAGAGCCATCAGAGCCATTTATGAATTACGTAGACGGGATTCTCTAAGAGAACTGTTTAAGGAAATTAATATCATGACAGTACCTTGTCAATACATCTATGAAAACATCATGTACGTTAGGAAAAATCGGCATTTATTCAGTAGAAGAGGTGACAGACACCACTATAACACTAGAAATAGGGACCAACTAGTTCAGCCAGGTTTCAGGCTTGCTAAAGTAGATTCATCTTTCATGGGGTACTGTTTGAAATGTTACAATAAAATACCTCCCCACATTCTTCAACTGAACGAGACAAAATTTCAATCTTGTATAAAACGCACACTATGTAGGCAAGCATATTATAAGTTAGGGGATTACATTGATGATAAAAATGCTTGGCTAAATGCTGGTCCTGCTCCACAACCATAGGGGGGGGGGGGGGGGGCAAATTAATTGATTGTTTGGGACGGGCATTATTTGAGTCCATCGACACGTAAAGAAGAAGATGAAAAATTGATTCCCATGTTAATGTTTTGTGGAAGCTGCAGAAGATTGTAAAAATATACTTGCATTATATAGATTCCAGTTCTTAGTATTATATAATTGCATAGCACATGTGTGAGTACTTTGTACTGTTCAGCCACCATTTACATTTATTTATATTTCATTGACTTGAATATGCCTTGGTGGCTGAGAGAATGTCATGCTCACTTAAATGTCTCGCTGATGGTAGCGGGTGTGTCGGGTCATTTAGTTCCCTTCAATATGGTTGAGTTGAATGGCGCCGGTACATGCGTCATGTTTGTGAACGGGCGCTGTCAGTTGGGACTGGTCATCTCTTAGCTGCCAAGGTTCATTTTAATTACTTTATTCGTAAACTGTTGATCTAATCTTTTAGTCTGGACGCTCTTAGTGTGCACGTCTTTCTACATCGTTCTCACATATATGTATAATCTCAAAATTAAAGATGTAACCAAGATTTTGTAACAATATTTTGATTTTAAAAGAGTGTCCATGGAGTTTCTTGCCCGTTCTTCTCCATAGAGATCTACGCTAGGGAATGGGCAACTACAGTACTTTCTCAAGTTATTATGCCTTGTGACTGGGACTGTAGCTTTGATTTTCTTTTTTGTATTTTTGACATTCAAAAGTGCCGTAATGGTCTAATTGAAATAAATGCTTTGAGTTTGAGTTTGAGTTTGACAAGCAAACTTTAGGGTAAGGTTTTTTTAATGGGAAAAGGTCTGAGTTTTTAATTAAGGTTTTTCAGGTATTGTTTTTTTTTTTTTTTTTAATTACTTTTTAGAGTTTTTAGGGGTTCTTAAGGGTTTTCAAAATATTTAAAAGATATATAGATATATAATAAGATATATATATATAGATAGATACCATGGCCTGTCCTGCTACAGGAGCGCAGGTCGCATTGCACGGCACGCCAGCATTAACGACATTATTCGTCGAGCTCTTTCCATCGCCGGCGTACCAGCGGTTTTAGAACCAAACGGCTTGGTGCGTGACGATGGCAAGAGACCGGACGGCATGACGTTGGTGCCTTGGAACGTGGGTAGGCCTTTGGTGTGGGACGCAACCTGTGTCGACACCCTTGCGCCTTCTCACGTTGCAAGCACGGCGGGCTGTGCAGGCGCTGCTGCTGCGGCTGCTGAGATCCTCAAACGGCGCAAATACTGTAACCTTATTGGTAACTACAGCTTTGAGCCGTTTGGGGTCGAGACGCTCGGGTCATGGGGTCCGAGTGCGCGTCTCCTTTTTAAGGAAATCTCTTACCGACTGGTCGACACTTCGCGTGACCAGAGGGCTGGCTTTTTCTTTGGCCAAAGAATTAGCATTGCCATTCAACGTGGCAATGCTGCCAGTCTTCTGGGTACGTTTCCGAGTGACAGCGATGCGGAGGAGTACTTTGACGCTTATTGACGTCGTTGTATATATGGAGGTTCTTACTTTTATTTTTTATTTTTGTAATTATATATAGCCACAAATGTGTAATTTAAACAATAAAGATTTTATAATTAGGTTTTTGAAACAATTCTAGAAGGAAAAAAAAAAAAAAAAAAAAAAAAAAAAAATATTTAAAAGATTTTATAAAATTTACAAAATCTTTTAAGGACTTTAATGGATTTTCCAATTCATCTAAGGATTCTTATGGATTCTCAAAATTTTATATGAGTAAGGACTACTTCTCAAGAACACGACGACACGCGGACGCACGCACGAAGGGTTCCGTACCATTATCTATACAACATTAGACAAAACGGTAAAATATCACGTTTGTGAATGGGAAATATTTAAGGGGGGCCTTAAATATTTATTTTATTTTATTTAATTAGTTATTTTTAAAGTGAATATATAACTAAATATTTTGTGAATATTTTGTGAATATTTCAAGCGTCTACCTGTTGCCATTATTAATATCGACCAAAAAACGGCAAAAAAATTTCACGTTTGTTGTATAGGAACCCCCCTTAAGGTGACACAACTCACGGTGGTCATTGGTGGGCGTGGCCAAAGAGCACGCTGTCTCACCTGGCATTGTGCCCGACAGAGATAGTATCAGTGATGAGCAGTTAGGCGCTAGTCTTTAGGCACGTCTAGTTCGTACGCACACACACAGCGTTCCGAACCGTTCCGAACAAAAACGAAGTTACACCATGCAACATAATGCTACTCGAAGCCGCTCAACACTCGCCATCAATATCTTTACAATATTTTGAAATAACGTTTTCATATAAAACTTTCGTCTGACCTTTTATGCAATAAAAAGAATAAAGTAAACTTTTCCTTTAAAACTTTTATTATCAACTTATAACGTTATTACACAATTCGCCAAATAAGTGGCAACAATAATATTGTATAATTATATTGTTTTTGCTCTAAAGTTCGCCTTTATGTCGTGCGTAGGCGACATAAAGTCGCTTTTTAGGCTCTAGAGCATAAGTAAAATCTTCGTCGAAGACCAAGGCAATCGGTCCAACAGCCACACGAACAACTTCAACTTCATAGAATAACCTCTTTATTTTAATTCGTTTCGTTAGTATTGTCTGTCTGTCTTTCTGTCTATCCATCTGTCTGTCTATCCGTCTGTATGTCCGTCTGTCTGTCCGTCTGACTAAATTCACTATTTTTCTCGCACTCAAGTGAAAAAAAGTACAATGTAACATACGGCGCTAATAGTAGATTATTAACCAAGGGGATAAAGCAGTATCTTCTGTCGCGGGTGACGATTTAAATCGCGAGCGTAACGAAGGACTCGAGGTTTACTCCCGAGCGTAGCGAGGGTGTTAAAAACTAAAATCACGAGCGAAGCGAGGGATTTAAGACGAGTCCTGAGTGTAGCGAGGGATTTAAGTTCACCCAAGACTAAGACAGCTTTATCACCGAGGAAAATACTCTACTTTTCGTACCATTTGCGAAAAAATTAACACAATAATAATATGAGATAAGCATTTTTGAACATTAACTTATTTATAAAAATAAATTAAAATAAACTTAACGTTGATGTATTTGAAGAAAACAAAAACGCGGCAAATTCCTAGACTAATATTTTTTTGTCGGAAAAGCAAAGGCATCAAGCTCATACGGCCTCGTCGGTTTTCGTAATTTTATTTAATAATCCTAACTGCATAATAAATGCGAAAAAAAGATGTATAATGCTTTATATACAAACTCAATGGTGTAAACACAGATGTAGTTCAGTATAAATTTTGGTAAGTATTCCAAATTTAAATCACATTCTCCCCCTAGAGTGTGAATGAAATTCAGTACAATTTTCTTTCCCTGTTTTTAACAGATTAAAAATGACTATTGTTACGTTCGCTTTTTGTGGCATAGAATGTCACTTTTTTGAGCAAGTGGTACGAAAAATCCCATTATAACTCGGTTCCTATTTACTACCTCGCTAAAGCTCGGTAGTAAAACTACTTTGTATATAATGGGTCATTTTAGCCCCTTGTTTTACAATGTATTATTGTTGGCCTGGGGTCACGATGTCCTGGACCCTGTCCGCCAGGTCTGCTAATCCCTTGAGAGGAGTAAGTGGCTGTGAAGCTAGCAGAGTCTAGACGTTGCTCGGCAGACGACTGTTTTATATTGTCATCGCGGTACTGTGGATTTCCTTGGCCTGATAAAATTTAGGATTTCCTTTTCAGGGCGTATCACGTCGGGGTCACCAATTTAGTTGTTGTTGTTCACTAATTAAATGAAATTAAAATTTTTCATCATTCATTATAAATTTAGTCAACACAAGACAGAGAAGTGACGACAGATCAAAAGAAAAGTAAAATATAATATCGTGAAGGTTTTATGTAGATACAGTTTCTAAATACACCATACTATAGGAGTGCAATAAAAATGTACCAAGCATCCTTCAACTTCAGCAAAAAACAAATGACATGTCACTGACGTCATGCATGAAATGAAAAAGACAGACATAGTTCTTCTTCTTCTATCAAATAAAGTTATATGTGACATATTATTCATGTGTGAGTGAGCGTCGTCCTCCCGCACCCCGCACCGGGGGAAACATTATTCAGTGAGATGCACGAAAATTCAGAATAAAAGGCGCGCGTAAAAAAATACGAAAAGGCCTTTGGGAAATAGTTTTTTTTGAAAAAACCACTGCATAAATCAATTACAAATAAAATTTATTGAATTTATCGATAATTGTGCTGTGTCGGTACGGACTTTGTTATGGAAATTTAAATTCTTTTACTACTAATTTACGCCCAAAGTTGCGTTAAAATTGGCTATAAAACGAATCTTTGGTAGCTCGTAACTTTTGAATGGCTTTTTATTTTACTATTCTGATTCCGCACAGACACAATTAATAATAAGACGAAAAGATAACATGTTTAACTTTAGATGCACCGTGTCAAACAGTGGAGTAATACCCCCCCCCCCGACATTTTTATGGAAAGAATGTCGAGTAGTTTAACCTTTATTTATTTTATTATGTTTTTAGTATTTTTTGTTATAGCGGCAACAGAAATACACATTCTGTGAAAAATTCAACCGTCTAACTATCACAGTTCATGAGATACAGCCTGGTGACAGACAGACGGACAGCGAGTAATAGGGTCCCGTTTTTACCCTTTGGGTACGGAACCCTAAAAATGGATTTAAACAAATAGAAATCCTTTCAAAGTAACTGACACTACTATGAAAATATTAGTTCTGAATGTTCAGATTAAAACATTATCCTACATGTATTAACATGCGGGTTTTTTTTTCTGTTGTATTTCTTTAAAAGAACCCTAAAACTTAAATATGGTGGCGAAGTAGGTATATCCTGTAGTAGTCTTAACTTTGACTAAATTGTTTTTATAAAAGTTTTGATAATGCACTATTAGGACACGTGATTTGGATCCTATGGCGGCTTAATTATTTGTTAATTATTATCGAACAAACAAATAATAAATAATTATGTTTAGTTTTGAAGGGGCATGAAGATATGTTTATTATCATTGAACACGTGACAATAAAATTAATTTCGCAAGTTCAGTAGGCATTCTTTACACAAAAGACAAAAGTTACCTATGTTAAGCTAATTTAGATAAAAAAATGTGGATCACATAAAAAAATAAACAAAAAACTTTTTATTTCAAAAACATTACATTAATTTTGGTAAACTTAAATTACCCTTTGAAAATATTTGTTTTTATGACATCAGGTCACCGTTAAAAAAAGAATGAAGTACGAATGCTCTAGTAATGGCATCACAATGACAACTGTTGGATCAATTACACCAGTAGCTGTACATACCAGATCGTTAGAAGACTAATCGCGCTTACTCAGTGCGTTTACCGGATCTTTATAGGACAATTATATCTTGTAAAAGTAACTAAGATAATTAAAAAATCGAATTGCACATTACCGGGCTGTTAAAAACGACTATAGGGCGTAATAGTCCTATAAACTGCGCCCAAATGTGGTTCTATTAACGTTTGTAGGATTTCTATAGGGCTTTAAAATACGTACTCCGAGGATACTTACAGGGCCATATTTTTCTACTTGGGTTCTGACTTAATAATATTTAAAGATAAATTTAAAAATAATAATAATAATTTGAATTTGCCTAGACGGCCTAGACCTTGAGAAAACAGGCAATTCTAAAATCTTGACAGACAACTATTCACCAATAGGCATATGTGATTCATCCACACGGCATGTTGAGGTAACATTTACTAACAATGTTATCAATTGTTACCAAGTGTTGACTGAAAGTTAGGCAACATTACTAACATAATTATACTAACATGGCAACATTAATAACAATAAATAACACTTGGAAACGTTGTTCTACAAAAAGTAACTGCGGTGTGGATGAGCCATATGAAACAAATAAACGAACAACTAACTAAGATCAAGTTATGAGCCCACTAACGGAAAAACAAACAAACCTTTCATTTAAAAGAGCGAATTTCATCACTAGAACTGAATGCTATCACCACATTAAAAGCCTTCAAGAGCTGTCAGCATCCTCAATTGTGAAGTCCACCATGAGTTATAACTGGTAATGATAACGAGATAAATGTACAAACCTTATCGACACGTTGCCAAACCAAAGCCAACGTGATTTTCAACACTGTGAACCAGTAGCAGTGTTTCAAAGCAGTCCCCAGTATACTGGCCTTCAGATTGTAGCTGTTCAGAGACCCTGGAATCGTTTTTGTTCACTTTAAAATTGAATACTTTCTGCCGGCTGGGGTTGAGGCCTCATTATTGCGTTGCGTTGCGTCGTCGCAAAGGATCAACGCATTGTATGCCGCACCACGGTTGAACCTCATCTGGCAGCCCGGAATCCAACTTTTCCATACTCCTATTCTTTTCTGTCGGTGATCAGAGCAGGAATAGATTGGAGTGTAGCCTTAGGGGCTTTAGCCAAAAAAAGTGTTATTTTCGCAAATCGTTTATTTTCTCGATTCTATCGTATAAAACACCTAAATATAAGCCAAAAAAGTTTTTGGTGTTTTTTGTCTCCGACTAACTGTTTATCGTAAAAACGATGTCGAAGGGATCCATAGGTTAGGTAGGGTTAGAACTGTGACCACATACGCGCGAGCCGAGCGAACGAAGCGAGTGGTGCCGCGGCAGCGGCCGGAAATTGTTCCAAGTTTTTTTTTCATAGTGCCCCTAAGACGACCCACTGACCCAGGATTACAGGAATGCTATCACACGCAGCAGCATCGACAATGCGTTCGGCAGCACGCTCTGTTTCGCTCTAGCAAAATGACGGGTCGGAAAATCGGAATCCATATTGAAAGATAGAAAGAAAAATGTACGTATGTAGGTATTTGGCATTAAAAACAAAAACACCTTATTTTTTTTTACAAAATCTAAATATATAAAAGAAGAAACTGACTGACTGACTGACTGACTGACTCATCTATCAACGCACAGCCCAAACCCAGCGGGGTTTACAGATTCCAAATTTGGCAAGTAGGTTCCTTATGTGGTCTAGGGGTGCACTAAGAAAGGATTTTTCAAAATTCACCCCCTAAGGGGGTTAAACGGGGCTCCAAAGTTTGTATGGGGAAACAAGATTAGTTAGACTATTTTATTCGAAACTTCACTGGAGTGCTCCTTTTGATAAATGAGTGGAAATGGGTTTCAGGATTTTTCAGAAATCA
The DNA here is from genome assembly GCA_941918905.2 of Xestia sexstrigata. NCBI lineage: Eukaryota > Metazoa > Arthropoda > Insecta > Lepidoptera > Noctuidae > Xestia > Xestia sexstrigata. The sequence continues at coordinate 2,101,755 of OW799204.2, forward strand.
AGGGGGAAATGGGGTAACAAAGAAAGTGAAAATCAGCATCGGTATTTTTTGTATGGTGTATCGGGTTGGGTGTGTCACAAAAACAACGATTTTAAGATTTAATGTGGCGGACCTGAAATACCATCATCATCCCCTGTTGGAGTGCAATGGGTTTGAAGTCTAAAAAACCATAAGGGTGTCGATACCGAGATTATCAGGGGTGCAGATTACGAAAATGGCATTTATTTTGAGATCCAAAAGATGGTGGATTCGACTTCTATACAGGGTTATTGTTGATTTATTGTGATGATTGTGATAACGATGATGATGATGACTGTGATAATGATGATTGTGATGATGATGATTGCGATAATCATGATTGTGATTACGATGATATAGATTGTAATTACGATGATGATGATTGTGATAACGATGATGGTGATTGTGATAGTGACGGTGATTGTGATGGTAAAAGCGATGGTGATGGTTATTGTGATAGTAATTCTGATTGTGATGGTGATTGTGACAGTGATGGTGTTTGTGATAATGATGATGATGCGCGTGATAACGATAATGATTATTTTGATAACGAGGATGGATATTGTGATGATAATGATTGTGATTACGATGATAATGGTTGTGATTACGATGATAATTATTGTGATAATGATGATAGTGATTGTGATAATGATGATAGTGATTGTGATAACGATGATGGTTATTGTGATTGTGATGGTAATTGTGATGGTGATGATAATGGTTGTGATTACTATGATAATGATTGTGATAATGATGATAGTGATTGCGCTAACGATGATGGTGAATGTGATTGTGATGGTGATAGTGACGGTGATTTTGATGGTGATAGCGATGGTGATGGTGATTGTGATGGTGATGGTGATTGTGATTGTGACAGTGATTGTGATTGTGACAGTGATGGTGATTGTGATGATGATGATCATGATTGTGATTACGATGATAATGATTGTGATTACGATGATAATGAGTGTGATAACGATGATGGTGATTGTGATGGTGATGGTGATTGTGATAGTGGCGGTGATTGTGATGGTGATAGCGATGGTGATGGTTATTGTGATGCTGATAGTGATTATGACTGTGATAGTGATGGTGATTGTGATAGTGATTGTGATTGTGACTGTGATAGTGATGGTGATTGTGATAGTGATAATGGTTGTGATCACGATGATAATGATGATGATGGTGATGGTGAATGTGATGGTGATTGTGACAGTGATTGTGACAGTGATGGTGATTGTGATGATGATGATAATGGTTGTGATTACGATGATAATGATTGTGATAATGATAATAGTAATTGTGATAACGATGATGGTGATTGTGATTGTAATGGTGATTGTGATAGGGATTGTGATGGTAATTGTGATGGTGATGATAATGGTTGTGATTACGATGATAATGATTGTGATAATGATGATAGTGTTTGCGCTAACGATGATGGTGATGATAATGGTTGTGATTACGATGTTGATTGTGATTGTGATGGTGATAGTGACGGTGATTGTGATGGTGATAGCGACGGTTGTGGTGATTGTGATGGTGATGGTGATGGTGAATGTGATGGTGATTGTGATTGTGATTGTGACAGTGATGGTGATTGTGATGATGATGATAATGATTGTGATTACGATGATAATGGTTGTGATTACGATGATAATGAGTGTGATAACGATGATGGTGATTGTGATAGTGATTGTGATGGTGATTGTGATAGTGGCGGTGATTGTGATGGTGATAGCGATGGTGATTGTTATTGTGATGCTGATAGTGATTGTGACTGTGATAGTGATGGTGATTGTGATTGTGATTGTGATAGAGATGGTGATTGTGATAGTGATAATGGTTGTGATCACGATGATAATGATGATGGTGATGGTGATTGTGATGGTGAATGTGATGGTGATTGTGATTGGAATAGTGATGGTGATTGTGATAGTGATAATGGTCGTGATCACGATGATAATGATGATGGTGATTGCGATTGTGATTGTGATAGTGATGGTGATTGTGATAGTGATAATGGTTGTGATCACGATGATAATGATGATGGTGATTGTGATGGTGATAGTGATGGTGACTGTGATAATGATTGTGATAATGACAGTGGTTGTGATAGTGATGGTGGTTGTGATGATAATAATTGTGATGATTATGAAAATTGGCACATAGATAGTTCATAACCTGGATTAACACGTAGGACACTATTTATCTCTTTAGTATGATCTAGTGAGATGGTTACCGAACTTCACGCGGGCGAAGCCGCGGGCAACAGCTAGTAAATAATAAACAAAAAAACTATTATTGCTACAAAGGCCTCAGCATAATGAATCACACCAACACATCTAAATATTACTTTATAAGTTACTGCATTTAATGCACATTGGTACTCGTGCCAATAAAAATACTCGTAGTTTTTGTTTCATCGAAACTGGACCAGGATTTCCAAAGTGCCAGCGTCGTAAAGATTCACCGCATTATAGGATTCCGTAGGTACCTCAAAAGGTAAAAAAAAGGAACTCTTATAAGATCACTTTCTTGTCCGTCTGTCAGTCTATCCGTCTGTCCGTCTGTCCGTCTGTCCATCTGTCCGTCTGTCCGTTGGTCACCACAGATGTTCTCAGAAACGGGTGGACCTAGCAAATTGAAATTTATAGCAGACACTGAGGTCTATAGTCTCTATTAGGTGTATAAAAATCAAGGTCCTGAGTTAACACGGTAAAAAGATACGAGCAAAAATTTTGATTTAATTAAAATTAATTATAATTTATTTTAGATTTAGATTAAATTAGATTTTCGCGAAAACTTGTAAGTACCAAAACTTACCTTAATTTTATTTATTTTTTTATTTTTCGGAATTTTCCCTTTACTTGTGCTGTAAGACTGTGCTTTTAACCAAAATTGTCAATTCTGACCAAAGAAACCATTCAAACCGTTTTGGGTCGAAAACCTATATGGTAATTTCCGTTGACCTAGAATCACGAAATTTGGCAAAAAGCAAGGTCTTACAGCATATCTAAAGGAAAAAAATCTGAAAACCATAAATATGTAGTTTGATAACAAAACAAAAGCGATTTTACTAACTATTACTGCCTTCTTAAATCATACAATCCGGCTCGAAGGACCATAGATAGGCCCAGATATTAAATAAAAGAGTGGACTGTATGATTTAAAAAAGTATTATAAAATCTAATAGGAATATTAACAAATAAGTTGCGTGCGATCGCGGTTGAGGTGTAAGGTGGTTGAAAGGTGTAGACTTTTTCAGCAGGGTGCTACACCAGACTTTGTAGACTGCAGACCATAGGTAGTAAACTTCAGGAATTTAGGATGATAAATAATAAGACGAATTTTGAGATGAAAGCTGCGTGTGGAGTGTAGTGCGTGTGGAGTGTAGAGGAACGGAAACTTCTTCTTTAGTGTGTCTTCAGCAGCGGTCGAGAGAATAATAATTCAAATTTTTAGGTGCGCTATATTTATAAGAAACGCTCCTAGCGCCGTGAGCGGCGGCGTCGAGCCAACATGGAATCTTTGTTTGACCAATCGGAAACGAGTATTAAAGTTGTATATGTGTGTGTGAGACGTAATCGCATGTCTGTATGTGTGTGTAATGCAACTTTATTTATTATAAACGTAAATCGGTTACATAATATGCAGTTAATTACTTGCTTATGATAAAATCTATATATATCTACGTTATATCTTTACTTAGCGAGCTAAATCATAATAACTTGTGTGTTAGATACTAAATAAGAATTAAATGAGATTCTTATAGGTCACTAAATGAGTAACAAGATTCTAATTAGGTTTATAAACAACTAATAAAAATCTAGCAGGACTAACAACTAAAAATAACATGTTTACATAGCCATTTTCTACATGTGTCTAGCCTTATATTTAAGCTGTTATTTACAATCTTCCCCTCGTGCGCGAGCACCAAAACAAAACGTTTTTAGTCCGCTGTTGAGATCAAGATGAGGCGAGAGGCTGGGCGACGAAGTAATCCAGCTGCTGTTCGTACTTCAGTTACTCGAACTCGTCCATCTGGGCCTGGGTAAACTTTCATGATCTCACCTCGAGGCCACACTCCTCTGGGCATCGTGCCATCACATATTACGACGATGTCGCCGACCTTTAGATTTTTGTGCTGAGGATTGGAGCTGGATCGAGGCATTAAGAGAGGCCTGTATTCTGATGTCCAGCGTGCCCAAAAAGTATCGGCTAAAGCTTGAGTGGTTTTCCAGGAGTGTGAGTTCAACTGCGTGTCTTTGAACGACCCAAGTGGTGACATCCCACTCGAGCGCCCAATGAGGAAGTGATTGGGAGTCAGCGCTTCTTCATTTAAATTGGGATTCACCGGGGTCAATGGCCTCGAGTTTATCACGTGTTCAGCTTCTAGTAACAACGTGTGAAGTACGTCGTCAGGGGGAAACTTCTCTTTGAGAGTGATTCGTAGCGCTGTTTTCACCGATCTGACCATTCTTTCCCAGGCGCCACCCATGTTTGGGGCACCAGGTGGTATCTTCTTCCAGGTGATCAGCTTCCCAGTTGCGAAAGCTTTTAGGTCATGGTCGTTGCCTTGCATGGCTTCGGCGATCTCTTTTTCGGCGCCTACGAAATTAGTTCCGTTGTCGCTGTATATCACAGTCGGAGTGCCGCGGCGAGCTATCAGTCTTCGCAGGCTCATGATCATGGAGGAGGCCGAGAGGGATGTGGCCAGCTCCAGGTGCACTGCTCGTGTGGTGAGGCATGTATATAGCGAGCCCCACCTTTTCTCTTGCCTTCGTCCGACATTGACGTGCATGGGCCCAAAATAATCCACCGCTGTTGCTGTGAAGGGTGGTTGGTTTTGGGCCAGCCTTTCTGCTGGTAAGTCGCCTAAGGGGATTTTTGAGGGAATACCCCTATAGGTCCGACACCATTGGCACTTGTTGCATATATAGCGTATAACACCGCGCAGTCCTATTATGTGGTAGCGTTGTCTCAGTTCATTCATGACAGTTTGATGGTTGCCGTGATTGAAGGTTGTGTGCGTGTGATGCACCAACAGCTGAGTGAAGCCTTCTTTGGCGTGTAGGACTGGCAGGTTGTGCTTTTCTTTTATTCTGCTATCAAGACACAGGATGCCGTTGCGGTCGATCTTCACGGAGAGCTTGTAGAACGGTGACTTCTTTGGCGGTCGTCGTCCAGCCTCAATCGTCGTGATGTCCTCGCCGAACGAGTTGAATTGACTTCTTCTTGCTAGCAATAGTTCAGCTAGTTTCATGTGGTTTGGTGCGAGTTCTTTACTTGTTATTCTTTTGAGTAGTTTGGCTTTAAATACCTCGGCGGCGAGCAGAACGGTGGCAGCAACACGTAATAATCGAGTGTATTTCGAGAAACGTTCTAAACGAGGTAAGTAATCGCTTACGTCGTGCCTAATAGTCACGTGGACTTGTTTTAATACTCTTTCCTCCCCTGAAGGGGGTGGCGGTGGCGCCGCGGCTCGCTTTTCCTGCGGCCATGATGCGGGCTCGCTGGTTATGAACTCGGGTCCACAAAACCATCTATGATTTGAGTCGAAATCGATAGGAATGCCCTTGGTCGCGTCGTCCGCGACGTTATCGGCACTGGGCACCCATCGCCAGTTATTCGGAGTAGTCAGGCTTTCGATTTCAGCCAGTCGATGTGCTACAAACGACTTGAATGTGCGCGGGTCTGATTTTATCCAGGCTAATACTGTTTTAGAGTCTGACCAATAATGGCATTTTATTATTTTATAATCCGACTCGCGCTTGACTGATTCGGCTAATCTACTGCCTAACACTGCAGCCTGAAGCTCTAGGCGAGGTATTGAGATAGGTTTCAGCGGAGCCACTTTGGCCTTACCTGCTATCAGTCGCGATGTTCTTGTACCGTTCGACATTGTACTTACGAAATAAATTGCGGCTGAATACACTTTTTCACTTGCGTCACAGAAAACGTGTAACTCCCCCTCGTTAGAGGGCGTGGCAGGTACGTACCTATCTATTTCTAATTTTTTCAGCAATTGTAAGTTTTTGATAAATGATGACCACGTCACGTGATGCTCGGTTGTGATGGGGTCGTCCCAATCTATCCCGCTGCGCCATATTTCCTGTATGAGACATTTGCCTATCATTGTAATCGGCGAAACTAAACCTAGCGGGTCGAATACCATGTCGGTATTCGACCCGCTAGGTTTACAGGTAACTAGCGCGGTCATGTGACCGCGCTAGTTACCTGTCGCTTGGTAGGCAGAGTGTCACCTTGTATGACGCTCGCGGGCGTGCTTCTTAGGTTGACGTTGAAACCTAACGTATCGCGTGCGTGGTTCCATATAAGGCCTAATGTTCGCTCTGTATCGCTTTTCCCTAGCGTGGTCGAATCGCTACGGCGCGTGTCGGTGACGTTACTTATCACTTCGGGCACGTTCGACGCCCATCCGCGTAATTCGAAAGACGCGTCTAAGTGTACTTTGTACATGGCGTTTATTACACGCTTCGCCTCGCTTTCAGTATCGAACGCGCCTAAGTAGTCGTCCATATAAAAATTACGCACTGTGGCCCTCGCGACCTCGGGGTATTTTAGGCCGTGATGTTCTGCGTTTTTATTTTTAACATAGATGGCAGTACATGGGAAGGAGGCTGCTCCGAATATTAACGACGTCATACGGTACTCCTGCGCCGGTCCTTCCCTATCTTCACCCCTCCATAAAAATCGTAGGCTATCACGGTCTTGCTGCGCGATTTTGACCTGTAAAAACATTTCTTTAATGTCGGCTACTACTGCTATTTTTCCTTCTCTAAACCTAACCAGTACACCGAATAGCGATTGCAATAAATCTGGGCCTGGTAATAACGCGTCGTTTAGGCTTTTTCCCCCATACTTTGCGGCTGCATCGAACACTAAACGTACTTTACCCTTCTGCGGGTGCACTACTGAAAAGTGCGGTAAGTACCAGCTGCGTGGCGATGTAGATGGGGTGCCTATCCTTTCGGCGTAGCCCGCTTCTAACAGGTTATTTACTTGCTTGCTATACTCGGACTTTAAGTTTGAGTTTTTGTCTAATTTATTTTCCAGACTGTACAGACGACTGAGAGCTTGTTTTTTGTTATTAGGCATTACCTCGTCGTCTGTTCGCCACAGTAATCCTGCTTCGAACCTGTTGCAGCTCACCTTCTTACACGTTTTATTTAAGATCGCTAGGGCGCGCTGATCTGGGTCAGACGTTGGCCGGCGTGGCTCTATTCCTAACGATTCTAAGCTAAAGAAATTCCTGATAAGTTCTAACGCGGGGTCGACTGTTGGCGTAGGCCGCACGTGATTCACCAACGCTACCGTGTTGCGTGGGCGTGCGTCTTGCCCGTGCAGCACCCATCCCAACTTGGTCAACGATGCTACGGGCTGGGTCTTTTGGCCGATACGTAACTGTCTAGACGTAATTAAATGCCAGTTGTCCTGGCCTATTAAAATAGTCGGTTTTCCCAACTCGTAGCACAGTTCATCCTCTAATTCCGCTAGGTGGCTGCACTGGCGCACTATATCTCTGCTTACCTCCTGCGGAGATAAATTTAAATTTCCTATGGTGTTCGCACTCATAGTTTCTAAGTTTCGACTACATATACCGCGGATTGACAATTTAACGTGACACGACTCCGTATCGTCTATACGATTGCCTCCTACTCCTTCTAGCGATAATATTTGACCGCGACCTCTATGTATTACGCTGTCTGCCACGCCTCGTTCAACGAGCGTCATGGTTGAACCTTCATCCAGTAAGGCGTAGGTGGCAGTAGAGCCTATGGGGCCGCTTAACTCGACCGGTACTATTTTCAGGTAGGTACTAGACGTATTTACGTGATTCACCGAGCTCACGTTACCGCGGGTAGGCAGAGCTGTATTGTCGCTGCCGTGTAGCATTTTATGGTGTGACGCTTCACACCCGTTAATTCCGCATGGCACATATTTGCACCTAGCCATCCGCATGTGCGAGTTATTTAGGCACCTGAAACACAACCTATCGCGTTTAGCCACGTTCCATCGGTCGTTAATGGTTAATTTCGCGAAGTCTGCGCACTCTGCGGCGCCGTGATTTCCCGCGCAAATAACACATTTTTTATTTATATCTATTTCTACCGACGACTCGTTATTCGGTCGTGATGGGCGTGGCTTCTGCGGTTTGGACGCCTGTTTCTTTGAGCTCGACTTATTTACGGCTGCGACCGTTTTACGTGATGAGCTTGCCTCGATTTCAGAGTCCTCGCTTTCAGAGTCAGAGTGTTGACGACGCGTGCGTTCACGGGCCGTGTTCACCCCGCGCGGTTTCGTACGGTTTTTTCTCTCATCTCGCGCTGTTTCGTAGGCGAACATAGCGCCACACTGGTCGGCCATGATATTCAGAAATCGAGCCAATAACTCTAACTCGGGCGCGCCGGTGCGTTCCGATTTGAATTCGTACCATTTATATTTTAAAATTACGCTGAGTTTTTCTACGATTCGACTTACTAACTCAGGTGAGTACAGATATTGCGGTTGATTGAGTGATTTAATCGCCGCTACTGTGTTAGATACTCTGCTCGCGAAACTACTCACATTACGCCCGTCTTCGCTCATACGTGGCATACGTTTTATGTTTTCGAGTTCTGATAGGACGAGTAATTCCGGTCGGCCGTAACGTCTTTCTAACGTGTCTATTACTTCATACGGATCCGATACAGTGAATAATAACGCCCTAACCGTTTCGCGGGCTGCACCTCTCAGTGCTCGTCTCAAGCGGGCCACGTTTTGTACGTCAGAAAACATGCCTACTGTGTCGCTAAAGACAGATTTAAAAGCCATCCACTCGGCAATCGCTCCGTCGAAATGGGGCAGTTCGTGGATGAACTTTGGTGCCGCGGATTCGGATTTATTAGAATTTACCGCCTGCATTATCGCGTTGGCCAGCATCGCCATGTCGCTGCTACTATTCGACGTGTCGTTGCCAACGCGCGGCTCGTTCTTAGTCGCATTAGGTGGTCGCGGCGCCTGTCCCGAGGCTTGGGCGTTATCTAATACTGCTGGCCTTTCTGCTACATACTGTTCCGAAATCCAGCCCTCAACACGTGACTCTTCAACTCTGGGTGGTCGCTCCGCGTCGTTGGAGCTTTCCAGTTCTATTCTGGCTATTTCCAAGCGACTTAAGGCAATTGCGGATGCCGCCTTAGCCCGTGCTAATTCGGAATTATATAACTCTACCTCGGCTTTTAACATAGATAATCGGCTACATGCCCTATCCACGGGAACATTAATTACGGTGCCCGGCGCACTCCTAACCAACGTGTTATTTAAATCGTCGACTTGCGCGGACCTATTTTCGATTATTTTTTCGACACTATGCGTGCTGCTTTCACCGTTCGTGTCCTCTGTGCTGGTGCCCTTACTCCACGTATTTGATTCGGTCGACATTGTCTGACCGGACGCCGGCGTGGCGTCGGTGGTAGGCGTAGATTTGCCTGAACGCAATACACGTGCGTTTTCCATCGTGCACGAGGGGTCCCTAGTCCTACCAATTACTTAGAATTAACACTTTATCACTTTCACTTGCACTGTTCTTCTTGATGTGACGCCTACCTTGCCTATCAGCCTGGCCGGACTCCTAACGCGGTGATGCCGGACCAGGAATGGGAATGCAGGGGATTGGAAAGGTAGGAACCTCCCAGCAGAGGACGCGGGCGCTCACGGGTGCATCAGAGTGTGGCGGGAAAACCAACACCGTCGTTGCGTACCAACTTGTGGCCCCAGAACGTATCCGCACCGTACCGGCGGGGTCTGACTGTTACACCTGGGATGGTGCGTGGAGCCGTCAGGTACTCCACTATGCCTCCGTACGTAAAGAATGGCCGTTAACACGGCTAGGTGGCCACGTACGTGTGATGGTGATTGCTTCCAAGTAATTAGCAGCGGTTAGGCAAGACCGACTACTAACACTCGCGCGTACTTGTTTCTTTCTTGACTGATGAAACCGGAGCTTATTCTTTCTTGAAAGATCCGGCCGAGAAGGACCGTTGAAAGGTGTAGACTTTTTCAGCAGGGTGCTACACCAGACTTTGTAGACTGCAGACCATAGGTAGTAAACTTCAGGAATTTAGGATGATAAACAATAAGACGAATTTTGAGATGAAAGCTGCGTGTGGAGTGTAGTGCGTGTGGAGTGTAGAGGAACGGAAACTTCTTCTTTAGTGTGTCTTCAGCAGCGGTCGAGAGAATAATAATTCAAATTTTTAGGTGCGCTATATTTATAAGAAACGCTCCTAGCGCCGTGAGCGGCGGCGTCGAGCCAACATGGAATCTTTGTTTGACCAATCGGAAACGAGTATTAAAGTTGTATATGTGTGTGTGAGACGTAATCGCATGTCTGTATGTGTGTGTAATGCAACTTTATTTATTATAAACGTAAATCGGTTACATAATATGCAGTTAATTACTTGCTTATGATAAAATCTATATATATCTACGTTATATCTTTACTTAGCGAGCTAAATCATAATAACTTGTGTGTTAGATACTAAATAAGAATTAAATGAGATTCTTATAGGTCACTAAATGAGTAACAAGATTCTAATTAGGTTTATAAACAACTAATAAAAATCTAGCAGGACTAACAACTAAAAATAACATGTTTACATAGCCATTTTCTACATGTGTCTAGCCTTATATTTAAGCTGTTATTTACAGTGGTAATGGCGCGCGAGCTCTTGTTCGGACGCCGCGCCGCCCGGTCCCCTCGTCGCGCTGGCGTGTGTAGTGTTGACGCTGTGTGCGTTGACAATTACCAACTTATTATTTGCGGTTGGTGCAATAGCCGTTTCTGACGGTGCGCGAGTCCGACTCGCTCTTGGCCGGTTTTTAACTTTGCGTTCCTTCGCGAGCTACTGCGACGATTGCGGGTGATGTGTAGTGTGTGTGTGTAATGGTTTGCACTTATTATTTTATCTACACCCATGCTATAAATCCTCTATAAAAGTATCTGAAACAGTTAGCTTATGGCCAACATTAAAACAGCCAGTGTCATAATAATCATTATAACACCCAAACGGCTGTTATAATGTTGTACTAAATTTCATTATGCAACTCGTTTTAAAAAAAGAACATTGTCTAGCACGTGCGATTCACTACCACACGCAGTAATTAAAAAAAAACTTATGGGTTAATTCGAATTCAAGTCGAATCCCGCCATTTTTGTTCGATATTAGTATTGCATTACTTTGTTGTTTGCAAAAATGAGCGATATAAGCTTTGTGTATTTTAATAATTGTACAATCCAAAATGTAAATAATTATATTATTACCTATACACGGTTTGTTTGTATTAAATACTCAGCAATTCAACTTTCCATGAATTTACATAGACTTCTTACAACACTACAACAACCTATGGTTTCAGAACCTTTTATGGAGGATTCATATCATGGATGTAGATAAAGTCTTGTATGCAACTGTACATAATTAGGTATTAAAACACTCATGTGATTGAGGGGTATTATACAAAAGTTGCATAAATAACTATTAAGTCATCATTATCATCATCAGCCTATTAATGTTCCCACTGCTGGGACACAGGCCTCCTCTCTTAAGAGAGGGAATGGGCTATAATCTGTGAGATATGTGGGTGGACTAAGAACATTCTCATATTTTCTTGTGTTAGGGTAGTCTTACGTTGTCAGACTTTTGTCTTCATTAAATCAGCTGTGGGGACGGACGCGTGTTGTTATATTGACCTAGTAATCTTAATACCCTGGACCTCTGGAACCGTACAGTGGCGACGAGGATGGGAACGGACCATAAACCGCTCACGCATATATTCGGAGATAAAGTGGGCATACCAGTTATGGCAGCGTCGCGTCTCCAGCGATGGGCCGTGCTGTTATCCGGGTATGACTACAACATACAATATGTAGCTTCAGGCAAGAACTGTGCGGACGCTTTATCGCGACTACCTCAGGCGAGAGGCAGACAGGGGGACGACGACGACGTCACTTACATTAAATTCGTAAAAAGCTTTTTACCGATCACCAATAATGACGTAAAACTGGCGACATCAACGGATCCATTATTAGGTAGAACGTTAGCGTACGTACAATCGGGATGGCCGGTGACGTGCCCCGACGAGGCGCTCAAGCCATATTTTTTTAGGCGAAACGAATTATATATAGATAGGGGTTGCCTGATGTGGGGCTATCGGATGATAGTGCCGCCAAAATTGCAGGCGACAATATTGAAGCAACTGCACATCAGTCACATGGGCATTGTAAAAACTAAAGCCATAGCCCGCAGCTACGTGTGGTGGCCCAATATTGACGCTGACGTGGAGGCGCTCTGCAATCAATGCGTGACGTGTGCAGCAGAAGCACCGGCGCCGCCGCGGGCGCCGCCTACCCCCTGGCCTTACGCAAGCCAGCCTTGGAGTAGGCTGCATATCGATTTTCTAGGGCCCCTAAAAGGCAAAATCTTTCTAGTGATTATTGGCTCAACTACGAAGTGGCTAGAAGTGTTTGAAATGGCACGCACAAACGCCGACGCAGTAATAAAAATTCTGAGGGCAACCTTTGCTTGGTTCGGGTTGCCATCAGAGTTAGTTTCGGATCAGGGACCGCCGTTTACAAGTTCACAATTTAAAGATTTTATGGTACATTGTGGTGTCAGACAGTTGTTCTCACCGGTATATCATCCCGCTTCTAATGGAGCCGCGGAGGGGGCAGTAAAACTTTGCAAACGCGCTATTAAAAAGGCGCTTAGAGAGGGTATCGACATAGACGCAGCCCTACAAACGTACTTATTGGCATATAGGAATGCGGTACACAGTACGACAGGGGAAAGCCCGGCGATGCTACTACAGCGGCGAACGTTGCGTACCCGACTAGACTTATTGCGAAGTGACAGAGCGCTGCATGAGCGCGTGCGCGCGGCTCAGGACCGCCAACTGGCAGCTGCGAGCGGCACGCCGCGATCATTTGCCCAGGGCGAAAAAGTGTGGGCGCGGAGTTATACCGGCGGGAACAAATGGGTAAAGGGAACCGTAGTGGCTCGCGAAGGTTCCCGTAGGTATATCCTGGATGGCGGAATCGGTCAACCTATAGTAAGACATGTAGACCAAGTAAGGCGCAGATCGCGAATGTCTACCGTTCCTTGTCCGGAATCGAGTAGAGAAAAGCGGGAAGGTGGGAGTGAGAACGCAGTCGCGCCGCCGGGGGCCGCCGCGGAGGAGGTGGGCAGGGGCAGGCGTTCGTCAAACCAAATCATGGGAGAGGAGGTGGTTGAGGAAGCTGCGACCATCAGCGGTGCAGGCCCAGATCCGTCACGCGGCCCCCTCCCACCGCTATCGCCTCCGCCTCGGTCGCCGTTGAGGCTCAGACCCTTACCGCATCGTGTCCGTAGGTTAGAAATAGATTAAGAGCTATGTATAAGAGCAAGGCTTTACGGCATTTCTGTTGTTATGTAAGTACTTACCAGGTTAGACATTAAGGGTGGAGGTGTGAGATATGTGGGTAGACTAAGAACATTCATATTTTCTTGTATTAGGGTAGTCTTACGTTGTCAGACTTTTGTCTTCATTAAATCAGCTGAGGGGATGGACGCGTGTTGTTATATTGACCTAGTAATCTTAATACCCTGGACCTCTGGAACCGTATTCTACATAATTCACCACGCGGGCCCAGTGGGGATTGGTAGATGTCACATGTCTTCGAATTGTTTGGTTCTAGGAAATGCCGGTTTCCATACGATGTTTTTTTTCACCGTTTTGAGAGCAGTGGTGATGAAATAAATTACACAAAGTAATACGCCTGCCTGGGTTTCAACCCACGACTTACTATTCGTAAGTCGGAGCCACCACCACCACAAAGTGGTAAAATAAAATTTCCCAAATTTTATTTTACCACTTTGTCGGCGTAATTGCTATACACACCTCTACAAAATTACAGCTTTCTAGTACTAACGGTCTCTTAGCAAAACCTCGGACAGACGAACATGACGAAATTACAAGGGTTCCTTGTTAGGACTACGGAACCCTAAAAACGTTGGTTTGACTCAATATGGTATTGCTATAAGCTTAACCCGGTTCGAGCGAACACGCTGGAATAATCACGTGTAAGCGCGTTATATTTTTTGAAGCGCAAAAAGCCGCTAGTTTGAAATTGAAACCGCTCTAACCGTCAACCAACCAAGGCAACGTCACCCAATCGCAATGACAGATCAGCAACCCGACTGTTTTCTTTGTAGGTACATCATTCTGTTAAAAGTTTACTGCAGTTGTGGTCATGTACCTACGGTCGAACAAGCTATTTAAACAATAATAATAATAAAAATGGCAACACTAAACGTCAACAGACGTCTTGGTATTTCGTTCCAAATTTCGTTTATAAATAATTATTTTACAGAGTTTTTAAATAGCCAGGAATCCATTTACAATCTTCTATAACTTAATTTTACCATATAAAAATAAAATGAAGGCAATAAATATGAATAAATATAGAATAAAAAACACCACCGCGGTTGAACCCTGCTGTTGTAGAGGAGGATGATGGAGTTGCCACGGTAAGTAGCCAGTGTAACGACCGATTGAGGAGCGCTCTGAAGAATGCGCTTCATGAATGTCGGTCCACTCCTACCGAACTTAGGCCCCGATTACCACGGTTACCCATGCATAAGAAAAATAGGGCGCTGGTGTGTGCCTTGGACTCGCAACTTAAGAATATATTCGAGAGTAGCGAGAACCTCGTTGATACACACTCGATCCTGTTCTGTGGGGCTGTTACGGCATGTCGTTTAGCTAATGTCAAGTTTCCAAATTGTGACGTAGCTACTCGACCAAAACCAGCCGTACCAGCCTGGCAGCGCAGGATCGAGCGCCGTATCGACGGGGCCAGGGTACTCATCGGCAAACTATACTGCTTCAGGGAGGGCAATACACGACCACGAGTGATGCGCTTTGTGAGGCGGGCACTCTCGGGGACTGAAATCAGTCCTCAAGAATACATGTCCCGTGTCACAGAGCGCATCGACTTCCTGAAGCAGAAAGTTTATGCATGGGCGAACCGTATACGGAGGTACAAGCGGCGGGTTGATCGGTATTCACAGAATCGCATGTTCCAGAGCGATGAGAGGTGGGTATACAGAGCTTGGGAGCGACCCGAGCAAAATATGACAGATGTGTGCCGCCCGGATGATGCCGCCACGAGTTCTTTCTGGCGCAGCATCTGGTCGGTACCCGTTTGTCATACTGAGGCTGACTGGATGCGTGATGTCGAGCGAGTGTGTGAACCTATCCCAGAAATGGAGCCAATTTTTATAACACCTTTAGATGTAGCCAGAGCAGTTCGTCCGTTACCAAATTGGAAATCCCCGGGACCGGACGGACTGCACAACTTCTGGCTCAAATGGTTTAGTAGTTCACACACTTGTCTGGCATCGCAATTCCAGTTATCCTTAGAGTCCGGGTCCCTCCCACAGTTTTTAACAACAGGCGTTACCCACCTGCTCCGTAAGTCAGGTAGTCCCGCGGAACCCAAAAGTTATAGACCGATCACGTGTTTGTCGACGATCTACAAGCTTCTTACATCCATTCTGAGAGTGAAAATTAATACACACATTGACAAAAACTCCATCATGTCAGCCTCTCAGAATGGATGTAGGAATGGGTCCCACGGTACTAAGGAGCTACTCCTCATCGACATGGCCATTAGCCAACAGGTTCGTCGATCTCGCAAGGATCTGTCGACATGTTGGATAGATTATAAGAAGGCCTATGACTCGGTGCCACATACGTGGCTCATGAGGGTGCTGGAGTTGTACAAAGTAGATACAACTCTACGCACCTTTCTTGAGTCATGTATGGGGCAATGGAAGACTGTCCTTCGATATCCAGGATGTCGACAGATCCAGGGGAGCGATGAGCCTGTATGGATTAAGCGGGGAATATTCCAGGGCGACAGTCTGAGTCCACTTTGGTTCTGTTTAGCCCTGAATCCTCTAAGCACATTGCTGGAGAATTCAGGCCTAGGCTGCTGGTTGAGGAAGGATGGTCAGGTTATATCTCACCTGCTTTACATGGATGATCTGAAACTCTTTGCCCCCAACAAATTGCGACTGATGGAGCTACTGAAAGTAACTGAAACTTTTAGTAGCGCCATCAGGATGGAATTTGGTGTGGACAAATGTGCAGTCATGTATGTAAAGCGAGGGGAGATTGTGGACTTCAGCTCTCGGACTCCATACAGCTGAGATCTCTTTCCTTATCCGAAACCTATAAGTATTTGGGTATGTCGGAAGCGTTAGGCATTAATGTAACTGACATGAAGCAATCGTTGAGGGAGCGCTTCTTCGGTCGCCTGAGAAAGGTATTAAATAGCCTTCTTTCAGGCGGGAACAAGGTGCTGCCTTAATGGTTGGGTCATGCCGGTTTTAATGTACTCTTTCGGCATACTCAAATTGACTCAGACCAACCTCGACGCCCTGGATAGAAAAGTTCGTACACTGCTGACCGAAAGCCGGATGCATCACCCACAATCATCGGTTATGAGACTGTACATCCCGCGGAAGTGCGGAGGTCGCGGCTTTTTAAACGCGAAGACCCTCCACAACCGCGAGGTATGCAGTCTCAGAGAATATTTTTTTAAAGCCGAGGTGAGTATGCACCGTTGTCTCTGCAGCCCTAACCGCCGGTGGCTTGGACCCTGCTCCCGACACCGGCGGACTACCATTTTGTTTATATTTTTAAGTGTTTTTTTTTTGTATCGTTTTATTTTAAGAAATACTTAAAAATGTAATTAGATAAGGATATAAATGAATAAACGGAATAATAATAATAAAAACCACTGAAGTACTGAACGGATTTGGATGAAATTTTGCACACACGTAGTTTATAACTTACTGTTTATCCCAGCAGTAGGTACAATCCCATGGGTCAATGACAAAATTCCACACAGGCGAAGCGTTCAATGTCCTCGCATTAGGCGGTATGAGGTGCGCGGGAGGCAAGTAGTGCGGAGTCGGGGCTAGATAAAACAGGGGAGTTGAAAGAATACCACCGCTGTGGCTCTGGATGAAACAACAAGCTTTTCAACCATGCTCGCGTTGACGAAATGCGGGCCGGGAAGGGCCCTCTTAATCCAGCTTGAGCAAGATTTGTGATTGTCAGCATCAAATTGGGGTAGCAGGGGCAAGGGGGACTCCTCCGTCCCGTCCCCCCACCACAGCGCGCGAGGTGAGTTCCGTCGCATAGATTTCACAATTTGGCGGTTTCACTTCGACAGATTATAATCTGCCGAAAAATAATGAGTCATGTTGTAAGCAGTATGTTCAGTTGACAATATTTAGACAGTTTATTATCTGACTATTTTTTTTTTTTTTATTAATGTGACAAGCCCGCCACACTGTTCCCAAACCACTGTAACTCCTGAAAGCCAGAATCAACAGTGGCGACCACCAGAAAAGCGCCGAGACAATGAAGCTCGACGAAGTCCCAGAGAATGAATTTAACTGTCTTGGATCCCGCAACGAAATTAATCAGAAAAGTATAGTGGAGGAGTAGGAAAAAACCGTAATTTCCACTTCTCTCCATTTCAGCAGGAGACAGAACGAAACAAGGCCAAGGCACAAAGGGACGTTTACAACTGGGATAGGCCCAGTTGCCTAGCACCACGGATAAATATTAACATTAATGGGTCCTAAGTTGTGAGCTATTATATTTGATTCCAATAATAGGTATGGCAAAAACGCTTGAACGCACGGAAATTTGTTCTAGTTTCCACAAGGTCTGTATAGTAAATAACTCCGGATGTAACCTGTACACTATTCAACATAATGTTGCGTTCATTCTGCCAAAGACTGCACTCCCATAAAATGTGATGTGCTGATTGTTCATATTCGCAGTCAGATGTGGAACATTGACAAAAAGGCGAGTCAACAAGCTTGAAGGAAAATAATTTACTCTTAAAGTTACCATGACCGGTGAGAAATTGGGCAACACAGTGATCAACCTCCAACCATGTCCTGGCCAGCCGTTAACGAACGGGTGGAAAGAACTGGTGGAGGTGTCGGCCCTTGATGGAATTATCCCACCTACCTTGCCATTCAGACAAAAGTTCCTCCCAGACGTCGGTCTGTGGTTTGAATAATCTAGCAATCTTAACACGGTCACGTAGGGTTAAAAAGTCTGCGTCCGTGGTCTCTCGTGCGTTATAGTACATATATACATGGTGGCCCTATCGGCCCAAACAGGTGCCCCGTAGCACATACACCCCAAGTAAGTAGCCCCATAAATGGTCTTTAAAGTTATAAATGACAGACCCCACGTAGATTTTGATATTCTCGTTAAGGCATAAAAGTTCTTTTTAGCTTTTTCACCGACAGTTTTTATATGATCTATGAATGAAAAATTTCTCTCTAAGACCAAACCAAGGTAGCACACGGATTGCTTTCTTTTCACGGGAACGTTATTAAATTTAATACGAGGCCACGATTTAAGATTACCTTTTAAAATTAGTTGATAAGTTTTTTGCGGTGCAAAGGTCAGACGGTTTCGATCGCCCCACTGAGATATTAATTGTAGGCAAGTGTCAGCTAAATTCTCGAGACCAGCCCGAGTACTCGACTGAATGAGCAGCAGGCCTTCGTCCGCGTAACCGGTTAATGAACAGCCGGGAGGAAGGGGAATCGCGAGAAAATCATCAAAACCTAAATTCCATACATACGGAGCGATTACCGACCCCTGAGGACATCCCATGGCTTTGACATAGAATAATGTCCGAATTTGAGTTTCGCGGAACCATTTAAAAAGTATGAATAAACAAGATTATATATGTTTTTATAGCAGCCACGATTCTTCAGTTTAAGTAGTAGCATCGGCCACCATGCGTTATCAAAGGCCCCGGAAATATCTAAAAAGATTCCAACCACGTACTTGTGTTCCGAGTTATTAACAATTTTTCTAACAGAAAGTGCCGCGTCTACGGTAGATTTTCCCACGGTGAAACCGATTTGGTTGTTATGAAACTTTGGCCCGTCTGGCAGCAAACGTGGAACGATAAGGCGCTCCAGGAGTTTTCCCAAAGATGGCAGTAGGGTTATGGGCCTGTACGACTTAGGGTCATCCGGTGGCTTATCACCACTTTTTGGAATTATTCGTATAAAGCCACGTCGCCATACGCGAGGGAAAACGCCGTCCGCAATACATCGGTTGAAAACATCTGTTTTCAACCGATTGTGGCGTTTTAGAATGGCGTCGCCCGCTGTTTTACACGCTTCTATTATCATCCGATTAGATATTTTATCTTCACCTGATGATTTGTTAAGAGGCAGTTTCCTGGCAACATTAATAAATTCGTCAACGGATGGAAGGTCTGACGCTGGTAATTCAGGTGGCACAGCAGCCCACGCTCTGAACTGTTGATGGTAGTCATTGTCATTTACCGGCGAATCATCAGGTATCAGACTATTTAATAGAACTTCGGTTGTTTCCTCAATACCGGTAGTGTGTTTATTATTTACTTTAATGTTCTGGACAAACGCCAGTTCGACTGATCGATTAGCTTTGAACTCGTGATACAAAGGAGACCACGGACCTTCTTTATCTAATTTTTCTACTATTTTTCGCAGTTAATTACCCTTGGACTTGGCAACTCTAAACGCATTTAAAGCAAAGTTGAGTGGGTCTCCGGTGACCTTTTGTTTTTTAAGCTTGTTTAAATAACTACGAGCTCGGCGATAGCTTTTACGTTGTTCAATTAAGTAGTCACATCACCAATCACATCTATGGATGTTGGTCATAGATGCGCGACCAATGGCGATGTCAGCACAGTAAGTGAAGGTGTCTGACATAATTTCAGCACTTTCTTCAGCTGACAGCCCATCACGAGTGAAGTCTTTGGCGTGACACGCAAAAAGCGAGCTAAAGAATTCCCAATTCGCGCCTTTACTTTTATATCTAAAATTACCAGTGATATGAGATCTACCTTGAGAAGACACCGGAACAAATTCGTACACGATCAGGCGATGATCACTACAAGACGCATCTGATAGGATACGCCACCTATCCAAGCGTACGTCTGCACTAGAAAGTGTGACGTCAATACAAGATTCGCCCATTGGGCTGCAAAAAGTAGGTGGTGCATCTGGGGTATTATGAATTGATAGGTTCATTTCAGCTATAAAATCTTCAACAGCACAACGTCGGTCGAAATCCGTAGACCTAACCTTGCCTTACCACAGAGACGATGACGCGTTAACATCAGCGCCAACGATAACTTTACAGCCCGCGAGTGACTGTAAGACATGACGGAGGTTATGTATATGAGGAGCAACAGGGTCTGAGTATTGAAAGTAACAGCTCACAACGTAAACTTTAAAAGAAGCTGATGAGACTTCCGCAACGGCACAGTGGGGCGTCATGAGGTTACGCAAAGATGTTACTGTAAAGTTAGAAGAACGCGCCACGTAAATTCCGGCTCGTGCTTTGCTATCCAGCTGAACTACTTTGTGACGTAAGCGAGCGTTCTGGTATTGTTCTTGAACAAGTACTATGTCTAAGTTATAATCGATAATTAATTTGTCTAATTCAGAGGTCGCCACCCTATCATTGTGGAGATTTAATTGTCCTATAGTTAAACTATCCATTATTTTAGTAGTTGGTGTTGAGGATTAACTGTTCGAGCTTAAGTTTGTACGTGGTACACTCGGGAGACCCGCAACGATGGTCAAACGGTTTTTTAAAACGTTTACACCCCACGCAAGTCGATATCAAATTTAAATTATCCTTGTGCGCCCGCAGTTATTTGTTTCATGTGCTTCGGAGCAGTTAGCACAGGTAGGTGATTTATTAACGCAGTGTTTCTTAACGTGACCAAACTGCTGGCAATGTAAACAACGAACTACTTCGACATCATCGATGAAACGGCAAGTCGCCCAATCAATAAATAATTTATCTTTGGTGGACACTAAATGTTTACGAACTGTGGACTCGATTTCAACGCCTATCCACTTGCGACCGTTATCTAAGGAACGCCTACGAATAATTTTAGTTGACTTAATAAAATCATCCTCATTTATTGGCAGCTCGTCTTTAATGTTTTGACGGTATAGCGCGTGCAGAAAAGCATTGTCTTCCATTGAGGATGGGACGTCATTAACTAATATACGAGGCCTTCGGCCTTTCGGTTTTTCAAGTCTTAAGCCGGCGGACCTAATAGCATCGACCGATTGCAACTTTTTTATTTGGTTATCATTAGCGACACGTAATACAACGCCAGATTTCGCGGTTTTCTTAACGCCTACTAGTTGAAATCCGTCATCACTAGGCTTAATCGCTTTCATAAGCGCTTGTTTAGTCGCGGACGATGACGAGTAATCGGCTAACCGCTCAGCGGTAGGGTAGGCGACGACGCACGGTAGGGGGGCGCGCGACTCAACAGCTGGCCCAACTTTAGGTAGACGAAGTTTCGAAGAATCCGCATACGAAGATTTATTATAATCACTAGTATTGACGTTAGTATTAGGATTTAATTTAATTTTATCCAATTCGCGTTTCGCATTGGCTAATTTGGTTTCGTTGGAGGATGATTTTATGGCTAACAAAGAAACAATGGCCGTTACGCGCTGAGTCATGTCCATGATGGCTGATTTATTTGCGACATTAATGCGGGACCCTTGATCATTAACAAGGTCGTTAATTTTTGAAGGATTGCCTTGATTGGCCTTCTCTGTATGCGAAGCCATCTTAGCCCTGCCGTGGTATCGTAATAGGCTGGTAATATTATGAAAAAATGGAACTTACAAAGATATCTGAAAGGCCGATGAAACCGCGCGTAGTAGACACCGAGCTTGAAGTTCGGGTGGGTGCTGTGAGCGTAGTGAGAGAATGTGGCGATGTCCAAGAGGAAACCAACTGGAAACATGGACAATAAGAAAACTAGATACAAGAACTTATCATTTATTGTACAGCATAATAGAAACGCAACTTCCTGCATTATTTTCGATGTAAATATTTCGAGATCTGCAAGAAAAGTCTATACGATCATCATTCTACCGGAGGATGTTCAAAGCTGAACTTACGGGGGCCGTAAGTCCAGCTTCTACATAACACTTTGTCTAACTTGGGAATTGAAACCAGAACCACATGCAGTTCAGCAGTAGAGCTTGCGAACACTAGACCAACGAAGCCGTCCCGGATAGGCCTTAATAAATTAACGGACAAAAATAACACTCACGGAAAACCCCGCTGGTGATGCGAGTGTACTCAATTTGAGTGATATAGAAGTATCCAATCGCGAACATATGGATGGCGTAAGAGATGTTGTACACAGAGTCGATGACATTGTAGTAGAAGCCTTGGAACCGCGCAAGAGTGCCCACGACCCCCAGCAGGACGCAGGCGCAGATGTACCAGTTCCACAGGTGGTCATCGGGCAGGTTGCGTAACCACTCGACGGTGCCCTGCCAGGTCCACCATGGCGCATACGCCGTCTACAAACAACAGCAATAACAAACAACAATAACGTTTATTTTTGATGAACAGAATGCTTGTTTTCGAGAAGCCCGTGGCTAATAATACCAGCAGCTCGGGTCGATCTTTAGGTTAAGCCGTGCTTGCCTGGGATGGTGGATGGGTGACCACCCATTACATACCCCTAGGAAAGCACGTTAAGCCGTTGGTCCGGCTGTCATTTGCAGATCTTTGAGTCATTTGCAGATCTTTGACAGTCGTTACAGGTAAGTGACCCAAAATGTCTGACAACCAGTACCAAGAGGTATCGTTACCCAGTACTCTGGGTTGTGGAGGTAAGATAGGCAGTCGCTCCATGTAAAATAAAGGTATTCAGCTGCATCCAGTTAGACTGGAAGCCGACCCCAACATAGGGAAAGGCTAGGTAGACGCTTGGTTTCGAGAAAGGTCCGTTTAAACCTTGTATAGTTCAGTTCAAACTTTATGGCGGCTCGGAAGTTAGCTGCGAGTAACGGTCTGCGCAATATACAGACAAGACGATGCGTCTTCTGCGCCCCGCTGATAGCTAAAATCGTGTTCTGTGCAGCTTCACGTTAGATGTTCCGAGCGCCATAAAGTTTTAACCTGTTATACCTGCGCTGACCGTCACTCGCAGCTAACTTCCGAGCCGCCATAAAGTTTGAACCAAACTATAGCTGACGTCAGGTTAAAGTCCCAATACCTCGGTCTGCCGTATGAAGAACTGGAACTCCAGCTCCCTGTGCTGGGTGACGTTGGCGCGGCTCACGTGGCTGTTGACGCTCACGCGGCTAAAGTGGCTGCTGTGGCTCGCGTTACGGCTGCCCATCTGAATGCCTGCTGGTTGTTTCCACCAGAAGTTCTAGTCAATTCACAATGATCTTTGTAGTCATTATAATAAGGTTGCTTGGGGTTGGAGTGGCTGGGAAAGAACTGTAGGCTAATAGGCTAACTTTTTTGTTTTTTGCTGTTTCTCTTTGGCGATTTAAAAGTGCATGTTGTATAACTCGTTAATTTGGTGGATTCACCCGCCGCTCTTCTCATGATATCAGGGTCGTAGCGTGATGCCTACAATATCCCCGGAGTAATAATAAATAAAATAATACCCGGGAGTGCTGCGGCACCTGAAACTATGCGTGCCGGATCAATACGTGTGGAGGCGGCGGCGCGGGCGCCTACCACTGCTAGCCGTGCCGGTAGCCAGAACCATAGATAATACACTATATAATACAAGAGCCAGAACCAATCTCCTGGCTAAGACCCCTCTCACCCGAACGATCCTCGTAGTAAACGAGGTTCACGAGCGATTCGATATTTTATCGTGCACTTTGAGTGTATTCGCAAAAGTTTTGTTAAACTTAGTTTCTTATATGTATGTATCCCTTTAAATTTCGTGTTTCTAGTTGTAAATTATTCTTATTTTATAAATAAATAGCCACACTATCGAATTAGGTTAAGGATTACCTTTAATGATAGTTGTAAGTTGAATAAAATAAAATAAATACCAAAATAAAATAAAATAAATATTCCTCAAAAACTAGCCTGTTTGAGTGAATGCAAGAAAATTATTCAAGTCCGCCAGTACAAGGAGATACTACGGTGAGGGAGCACCTTTAGATGTAGAACCCATGTCAGTAAACGAGATACATAATACTCATTGTTGGTTGCCACTGTCCACACTGCCGCTGCTGGTGAGAACTCGCTGTACTTATTAGCACTGCTGCACACTATCAAACAGGTCGGTCCTAGTTGCTATCGTAACTCGCTTTTGACTAATCATTACCGGTGGGAAAAGTCCCACAGGTGCTACAGGCTTACTGGTAGTGGTATTGTTTATAAGAAAAACTATTTTCATCAAAATATTTTGAATTGGTACCTACAACTTCACTCACTTGCAATTTTGCTGTAACTGGTAAGCTCGGATCCAGTAGCCCTGGACTAATCGGTAGTTGAACTCAATAGAGGTATCTAGAGACTTTCACATATTATATTTATATTCTTAGATACCTTTAGGATGTTCTCAGATTCCACTCGAACAAAGACATTCAAATATATTTCTTTATTAAATCTCTTTGCACTCGAATAAATAATGGATTCCACTTATATTTTTTTTACACTTCTGGAATGTGTCAACTTGACAAAGGACACAGTTTGCCTTAAAGAGTCCTTATTGGTAGTATTCTACTCTTTTACAATGTATGTATAGTGCCATCAACTTAGCTGTTCAGGCAGGTGAGCAAAATTGGAGGACATGCATATTTAAAAACAAAAAAAAAAACATCATTGAACATGGTGGCATTAATAAGTCAAAGGTTTATTACAAAAGAGTGTAGTGTTTGGGCGAGTGTGTTTATGTATGTATGTGTGTGTGCGTGTGACTTTAAATGAAGGGACACGGAAGATCTTGACTCTCTGAGTGAGTTTACGTGAAGTGCTAGTCACTTCAAGGGACACAGGATATTTTCTGTTTCATGATAGGTCAGGTCCTGAAGCCATGTTTTTAAAATAATATTACTTCCAGTATATTTCCAGGGACTCTTAGTGTGGATTTGTTAATTGAGTTAAAGACTCGAATAAGCAGAAAGAGTGAAAACCGGGTAGCAAATACCGTTCTAACCCGTGGGATTGGTACCCGATCGATTACCCTACCTCTTTGGGTGTATGTAAATTGTCTCCCCGACGCAGCAATAAGTTTTTAAGAAGGGATTTCATGATATAAAGTTGCCGAACACGTAAGACTCCTGCTTCCTTGTAGAGTTCGTGTTCGTCGTTTAATGCGAATGCGACCGTGTTTTTCATATGCATTCAATTTTATAACTTGGTGGCACTATTTATTTAATACTCACCTGTTTGCTTTTGAAGAAAGAAGGACGTCAGAATTAAGGTTTGTACACAAAACTGCAAATCGGCGCGATGCGAATTCGCAACGCAGAAAACTGCGACACGAATTGCTGCAATGCGATTTCGTGTGGCAAGGCGTCTCCCTTCCACGATTTGGGTGACCATTCCTTCGACGACCGTCAACCGTAGGTACTGAACGTATTTTGTAAACTAGGTCACGTGACATGGATCGTAAAAATTAAGTGCCCACTTCTGTTATTGCTATGGAGATACAGGAAAAATAAACTAACATCGCAAAGCTATGAGACCTCATATCTTGGAAAAATCGTACTTATGATTAACGCGTTACATATTACGTGAATGCAGATTTACAAATCAAACAAAATTAATTAAGTACATTCATTTATTTTTTATTATTTACATCAAAAAAAATACACTTAACAATATCACAATTAAAACTACTATCTATAAAAAATATAACATTATTTCTCCATCTAAACATTATAATTCACTAGTTCTTTGAAATTACACTACTTAGTACCGGTGTCCGGAAACATTGGAATCTGCCTATTGTAGACCTTTCAGAAGCCTGAATATTGGAGTCTTACCAAGGGGTATCGTATTACCCAGTACAAACCATATACTGGTATTCAGCTGCACCCGGTTAGATTGGAAGCTGACCCCGACTTGGAAAAAGCCGGGCAGATAATAAGTAGAGGTGTTTGGAATGCTGATGGTTTAGTGAGTTCTGACTGGTGCCTAGAGCTGAACCTCAGTTGGCCTTGACCCTCGCGCTCTGGAGGTACTCCTGTCGAAACTGTTCGTTGAGCTGCATGCCGATCTTGGTCCTGATCCATTCTGGAGCCACTTTGATGAAGAAGTACTGAAAAACAGAACACAGGTGAATTTAAATATGATGCCCTCCTTGGTATACCTGGCGGTAGCAAGCGGTAGATTCTGTTCCCAGTTCAGGCATTTTGGAATACATCCTGTTTTTGGAAGTTTTTCAAAGCAGTCCGATATTGTGCCCGATTGATGGCTATCGACTCGCTTCTAATATCTTGGGACTCAAACATAACTGACAAAATATGTGTGATTTTCCTTCATCGATGTCAATGAAGTTAAGAGTTAGTTTGTAAGTTTGGTTGTAAGGGGTAATCTTCGAAACTACTGATCCGATTCCAAAAATTCTTTCACTAATAGGAAGCTGCATTATCCTCACGTATCATAGGCTATATACATGGGATAATTTCTAACCATATCGCGAGCGAAGCCTCGGTTAAAACCTAGTTGTAGTATACAATGATATATACCTGTATCCCATGCAACCAGTATCCAGTAGTATTGTGCTGCCTGCCAAGCGTGCTCACAGCATGCCGAGCAAACGTGGCCGCATCAGGGACCATGATGTTGCCGTCCAGCAGCTGCTGAGAGAACGCGTTCATCTTCGTGGAGACAAACAGGGGAGCCAGGTGCTGGATGTAGATGCCTTTGGGAGCGTACTCCTCCCGGATGGCGAAGGTGAAGCTGCGGACGTACGCCTGAAAGGAGACATAGGTGATTCGTTAGAGGAATAGGCTTGTCAACTGAAAAAATCTAATTAGTCCGTCAGTTAGTTAGATTATCAAAAAATATTTGCCCCGTATTTTTTCTTATGTTACGTAAACCAAAATTGACGAAGATACGACGCTTTTAAAATTCTCAATAGGTACGTCACCCCGCGCTGTGGTATAATTTTTGGTGCGTTCTGACGTCACGAGCCCCCACTCCCGAGTTTGATGTGTTTTATCTTTGTATATATACTTATTGTATAACATTTATTGATTCACAAAAACAAAAAAGACGTGTCCATTTTTTTCCATACTTACTCTAAACTGACGGACTAAATAGATTTGCAATTTATTGATGGTGGAAACTAGCTTATTGTTCTTACAAACGGTCACAGCATGCTCATGGTATGGTACGGCGTAATGGTAAAACTCTCTCGCTTGCGACCTCTCGAACAACATGGTAGTCCAAAAACATACCTTAGTAGCAGCGTAGACCGTCATCAATGGTAAAGGCTGCAGCTCGGAGCCCGAGGACACATTGACGAGCGCCCCCCTCCCGCGCGCCACCATGTGCGGCAGCAGCAGCCGGCTCATCAGGGTCACGGCGCCCACGTTCACGTTGATCAGCTCCCACACCTTCGGCGAGCTGGTCTCGCACAGTGGCATCGGGTAGTCGTACTGAGTGCCAACGTTGTTGACTGGAAACGATAAAATGCATTCGAAATGGAGGTGTATGATAGCATCTAAGTTTCAGTTCACTTGAGATACTGTATGGTTATTGGGTACGTATGAATACAATATTCTAATTTCATCAATGGACTTCTATGTGAACAGCACTTCTGAGCTGCGTTTAAGAAGTGACACTGATAGCGGTTGAACGCGGTTCACAGGCACTGATCACGATCAGCTATGTTTGAAAACGACCAGATACATAAGAATGAATGGTGTTATATTGGGTTTATGTTATGGGAGCTTCTACACCTTCATCATCATCATTATCATTTCAGCCGAAAGACGTCCACTGCTGGACATAGGCCTCCCCCAAGTGTCGCCACATTGACCGGTCCCGTGCGACTCGCATCCAACGGATTCCCGCAACCTTCATCAGGTCATCAATCAAACCTAGTGGGAGGCCTTCCAACGCAACGTCTTCCGGTTCGCGGTCGCCACTCCAGAACTTTTCGGCCCCATCGGCCATCCGTTCTGCGAGCAATGTGCCCTGCCCACTGCCACTTCTACACCTTATGTTTTGATTAATAATGAATACTTCGGGTGAAACATAGTGGTTCAGAACAGTAATACATCGCCTACAGCCCGTTTTTACCCAATGCTGGCCATAGGCATCTATTTTTTTCAGCTTTTTCCATTTTCCATCATTCAGGTTCTAACCGCGATGGCAACAATGTCATCCACCCATCTCGCCGCCAAACGTGATATGCGAAGATTTTTTATAGCGCCTTGATTTTTAACCCTTGATATTGAGTTGATTCAGAATCTAACAGAGCGAATCCCAGCGCATCAATCAAAGCATTTATTTCAAGTAAGCCAGTTACAGGCACTTTTCATCAGCGAGACATTTGAGTGAGCATGACATACTCTAAACCGCCAGGGCACATTCAAGTCAAGAAAAGACGCAGGTTTCCATTGAATGATAGCTTTCTAGTTCATAGTACTCACACAATATGGGCTATGCATTTATATAATACCAAAGAGATTGAATCTATACAATGCAAAGATAGTTGTACAATCTTCAGCAGCTCCAACAATACATTTTAATGCTATCAATTTATGCGCCCCAGTCCTTGTGGAGCAGGACCAGCATTGAGCCAAGCATTATCAGCGATATAATCGCTCAACTTGTAATATGCTTGCTTACATAGTGTGCGTTTAATGCATGTTTTAAATTTCGTCTCATTCAGTTCAAGAATACTTTGTGGAATTTTATTATAGCATCTCAAACAGTACCCCATGAAAGATGAGTCTACTTTAGCGAGTCGGAAACCTGGCTGAACTAGTTGGTCCCTATTTCTAGTACTGTAATTATGTCTGTCACCCCTTTTACCAAAAAGGTGCAGATTTTTTCTGACGTACTTTATGTTTTCGTAAATGTATTGACAATGTACCGTCATGATGCCAATATCCTTAAACAGTTCCCTTTGAGAATCGCGCTTACGAAGATTATATAGGGCTCTGATGGCTCTTTTCTGCAGAATAAATATAGACTCAATATCTGCAGCCCGTCCCCACAGTAAAATGCCATAAGACATTATACTATGAAAGTAACTAAAATAAACCAGTCTAGCGGTATCTACATCAGTATACTGACGGATTTTTCTAATGGCATAGGCTGCTGAACTTAGCCGCCCCGCAAGAGATGCCAAATGAGAACCCCATTGTAGCCTTGAATCAAGCGTAATCCCCAGGAAAACCGTTTTATCTACGAATTCAAGTTTCTCTTTATTCAATATTATATCACAATCACTACTTTTAACATTCGGTAAAGCAAATCTTATGCATTTGTTTTTTTTTTTTCATTTAATACCAAATTGTTTGCTGTGAACCAATTTTGGACCTGAAGTAGGGCATTATTCACGTCACGGCCCGCCTATTTATCTTAAAAATTAGGGAAGTGTCATCAGCAAATAACACCATATTTTGCGGTTGGTTTTTCAGTAAATAGGGTAGATCATTTATATATACTAGAAAGAGAAAAGGACCCAATATTGAGCCTTGTGGAACCCCCATTTTTACTTTGAAACCCTGTGAATTAACACCATTTATTTGAACATGTTGTTGTCTATCATTCAAATAAGAATATCATCGAAAAGCGCACTGCTGTATTTTCAACTCTCAGCGCTAACTAAGCAGTGCGTTGAAAATCCAATGCGGACAAAGGCTTGATGTAACTTTAGTAGGTACCCACCTAGTATTCCAACAGGTATGTCTTTGAGCTCTTCCTCGATGTGCGAGTACACTTCAGCGCCCCTGCTGAAGTCAGCTGCTATAACCTTGGTCTTCACACTGTGCACCTTCTCTGCAAAACAAAATATTGACACAGTGAACAACTGTAGATACATCTAACGTGATAATTATCATCAGAGACTGCCTCTCAATTAAGTTACAACAAGAAACGCCACTACTGAGCACGAGGTACTGGGTTCGATTCCCAGGTTGGGTAAAGAGTTATTGGGTTTTTTCATCAAAAAATTCTCTGTAGCAGCTACGGAACTTGAATCGCCCTCTACATTACAATAGACTACAATTACATGAGACTTGGACATAACCAACGAAATTTGGGTGTACTATTAAGAGTATGATACATCTCTGCCTACCCCTTCAAGGAAATACAGGCGTGATGTTATGTAAGAAAGATCTGTTGAAATGAACTCCACAATAGAAGAAAATCATGATGAGTGTTGTAATGTTTCGAACAATGGTCGTAGGACGCATTTGGTCAACAATGTCGTAGGACGCATTTGGTCAATAATGTCGTAGGACACATTTGGTTAACAATGTCGTAGGACGCATGTCTTCAATCCTCATCAACACGTGATTTTATAAAGGGTGGAATGCACACCGACGCACATTTTTTTGTTCATTACTTAAGGATAATTTTTGTTCAGAATGATATACTGAATACGTGGTGGGTTACCATTTGTGCGACGATGACCCTTCTAGCCTGCATAAAAAAAATATGCGGGCGAAGCAGCGGACGGAGGTTAGTAAATAATATTGTTCAGTGATTCACATGCATCTATTGCATGGTCCGTGCCACTTGTGAAGTTTCGGTGTCATACAAGTAGTCTTCTATACTTACTAATATTATAAAGAGTAAGTTAAGTGGGTAAGTTTGTTTGTTTGTTTGTATTAATGGGTGTAATATCCGGAACTAATGACCCAATTCTAAAAAGTCTTTCACTGGCAGAAAGCTACATTATTCGTGTTCCTTAAATTATATTTATATCATGCATATTAGCTGAGCTATCAAAAGTTTTGCGGACGAAGTCACGGGTGAAGTGCTAGTCTAGTATTCAATATTAACAGAGATCGCGATAGGTATTTACAGGCATCGCACTTTATTTGCTTGCACTTCAAAGAAGTAGCTTTATTTCGGAACTATTGGTAGAAAAACAATTCGTAGAACTTGCCCACGAGATTTTTAAATACTTTTTTTTATAGTTGAATAACACCAATATTTTTCCACTTGTAAATTACTTCGGCTGGTGATCCTCATAATTTATTCAAATTCAAACCAGACGACAATATTGATTGACCGCAAACTTTCCGTGTAGACTTTATTATAAACTAACAGCAAATATTATTGAATTTTATGTAAACAAGATTCGAAACAAGTGGACGATCAACATTTACTTTAAAACTATTATAGTTGGGTAAACAGATAAATGTCTTCCTAGTTGCTTATTATACACATCAGCAATAACACCACGTATAGTCTATTCAAAGCCGAGTCATCAATTGATGTTACTCACAGTCAAGTGAAAATTAACTTTATACCGATGCTTATTAAGTTGATTACAGAATAATTAGTAGGTACTTTTGAAAAACTTGATTAGCGAGTCCTAAAACAAGTGGCCGATCAATAGGTATTTGCTTTAAAACCATTAGAGTTGTGTGCACAGCGAACGTCCTTGTTGCTTAGCATAATGTTAATAAACATCAGCAATTTCCTAGAGCACCAATAGTGGAGTGATGACTGGTACCTAGGACCTTAAGAATTATTTTTTATTTAACTTTTAGTGCATTATTTACTGCATTATTATTACCTTAATTTCAGGGGAGGGGGATACTGCACTACTTGACGTAAGCGTCCAATTTTTGCCGAAGATACTAGCACCATCTCTTACGAAATCCGCGTAAACTTGAGAGATTTAGTACGTAATAATGACATAGATGGTGCTTACGCCAATTGTTAACCAGTTTGCTTAAAACGCCTTGTTGATTGAGAATTGAGTCAAAAATAATAAATACCTATATATTTTAAACAAGAGAAATCATTTATTCATTTATTTAAGCATTTTGCAAATATATATTTTATGGTTTGGCAACAGTGTAATCACAGCATCATAAAAAAATACTTAATTTCAGCGTGTCCGTGAATTTGTAGATCTCTTCAATTTTGTGAAATTTAAATGGATTGTCGGTTCTATTAAAGCTCTAGAAAGTGGAATTGAGTCGAGTGGAAGTCCTCGTCCCGTCGTTTTTGTCTGTTTTACATCCGGAAATCTCATAAATTTTAGTTTTGTGTTTTGCGAAATAGACGCTTTCAGATCTTGTGTTATAGTTTACTGTTAAAATGAAAAATCTAAGTAGACAGATGTATCGTCTTAAGAAGCGGGGAAAAGGTTTAAAGTCGCGACTGGAAAATGCTGAAAAGCTTTTCAAGAAATCAAGTTTCTTAATATTTATAGTTGGTCCGAATTTTAGCAGGGAAGCTTCCATTCGACGGTGAGGATGAAACTAAAATGTATGCTCAAGATTATTTATAATAAACATCGCCTTACATAATAAGATCAATAAATGACATAATTATTAACATAATCATCGTTTTTATTTTGTGCTGGCTCTATAAAACATTCAATTTTGTAAACATTTACTGTATTTTTTTTTTTTTTTGTGTACGTTTGTAAAGATCAAGAACTAAGCATGAATCGCTTTGTAACAAATACAAAATGTTTATAAAACTGGTTTTTATATGGCCAACATTTAAAATAACCTGCCTACCCATAGAAAACCTATTCAATCAGATATAGATGTATACATAAGTACGCACCTATAGTTTTTGGGATTAGTTCAGCGGATATATTATCAGATGGCGACACCGTCCAATATAGGTGTCAAAAAATCTCGAGAGGGCTCTCTATTCCATATTACTATACCCTTTGCTTATTTTTTTCAATAAAACCGTTTAACTTAAAAAAATTGTTTTACGTGTCGGGGGTTTTTAATTTTTTTTATTTAATTTTACTTGTTTGTACTGAAGCGAAAAACAACCGTAAGGATGCATTAAGTTGTTTCAAAGTCAAAGTCAAAGTCAAAACATTTATTGCGAACCAAGTGTACAATATGGTGTTAAGTTATGTTGGTACTTATGACTTAGCAGCCTTTTACAAGCATTCAGAATGATTAGTAGGTAAAACATGTGGCAGCCTTATATGCATGTGTGGTAATTGACTTTCCGCGGCCTTCGCTTCATCCGCGTGAAATTATTAGAAAAATCTTACTTCCCTATTCGAATCAGACTTTGGTAGCTATTGCAAGGGTTTTCATTTTTATAGCATGGAAGCCTAATTCTTTTTCTGAAATAAAAGTACTCTTAGTTACGCGTTATAACATCAGCTATCTGCCAATAAAAGCCCCGTCAAAATCGGTCGAGCCGTTTTGGATATTAGCCGGAACAAACAGTCTCAATTTTTTAAAATATTTTTTTATTTAGGTACTGTATAATAATATATTTTCATATACATTCAGTAAAAAACTGTCATTTTGAAATGACAAACAGACAGTTTTATTTTATTTATTTGTATACAATGTATAAGGTTTCTATTCATGCACGAAATCCCTTAAGGTTCTTAATGATGAGTACAACCCTTAAGAGATTTCGTGTATGAATAGATATGTACCTATATGTAGATATAAATACGTATAAATAAAGAAGAAGATAACACTTTTGCTTTCTTGGATAGTTATAGTAAATACTAACCAATCTCGTTGGCCACAGCCTTCAGTTTGTCAGGGTTGCGGCTGATGATGACGATATTGATCCCGCGCCGCGCCAACTCCAGCGCATACTGTTTTCCGATTCCGTCTGTCCCGCCAGTTATCACTGTAACAAGAAACGAAACAGTGTAAGTACACACATCAAAAGTATCTAGGGATCAACATATATTTTTGCAATAACTTTTCTCCTGATTGATATTAATTAAAATTTTCTTTAAGGATTCATCAAATAAAGTGTTTTCGTTTGTCACAGTAACGATAAACCAAGTCACCTTTGCATTAATAAAGAAATTTGCCATTTTCCTAATAAAGGGATTTTTGACATTTGAACCACTAACATTAAAGTTCGAAAAAAAGACTGAAATAACAGTTTTCTTTAAAATTTTATTGGGTAACTTAAACAATTAATAATCCGTGTTTCTACCGCGAACACTAACAACACAAGAACATCGGTTTGGCATACTCAAAATGAGTTCATCCAAATCACGCTGTGGAATGGCCGCCCATGTTCGTTGCAACAACAAAAAAAGGTCTTCTTGCGACTGGATACCCTCCATATTCGGCAGAGCTCTTCTCTGTAGCATATCCCATGCATGCTCAATCGGGTTCAAGTCTGGCGACTGAGCAGGCCAGGGCAGGACATTGATGTTAGCTGCGGCGAGAGTCTGTCTTACAACTCTTGCGGTGTGCGGTCGTGCATTATCATGCATTAACTGAAATAAGGGACCGATTTGCACTTGTAGAGGAACGATGACGTCTGATACAATCGTCTCAGCATAAATTTGAGCGTTGAGGTTGCCTCTGATCCAAATCAACTCAGTTCTTCCGCCGATCCAAATACCCGCCCATACCATGATGGTTCCACCACTATAAGGATGGACTTCCTGGCAGGATTTTAATCGCTGTTGGCGTCCAGGGGTTCTCCAGTGTCGTATACGTCTTGTATCCGGTCTCATACCAAAACGAGACTCATCAGAAAAGCACACGAAACGCCATTGTTCTTCTGCCCAATTTCTGTGTTCAAGAGCCCATTGATATCGAATCCTACGATTGTGCATTGCTATAGGTGGTACCCGTAGCGGTCTTCGGGAATGAAGGTTCACTTCATGCAAGCGGTTTCTGACTGTTTGGTCGCTAATTAAGTTCCCTGAAGAGTGATGAAGCCTCACGGCTAACATTATGGCGGTTATTGTTGGAGCTCTTCGAGTTAAGATTTGAATGTATCGGTCTTGTCTCCGTGTGGTGCAGCGATACCGTCCTCCATGGCGCTCAGCCACGGTACCAGTGCTTTGGTAACGTGTCCAAAGTCGACTGATAACACTCTGACTTGTATTCAGAGCTAAAGCTACAGTACGTTGCCGAGAACCAACTTCTATCATTCCCACGGCTCTGAGCATTTCTTCCCTGCTTAAATGACGTCGCCGCTCCATAATAACGTTGGTTTTAATCAGTAGTAGGGAAACAGTAGCACTAATAATGTCTTCAATGCGTTGTATGTTTTTATAGGGAAAATATTGACAGCTTATTTTCATCTTTTACTCGAATTTGATTGAGAGTTCCTGATTCAAATTATGAAATGCACCAAAAAGGATCCATATAAATTTATAAAATCATAAATTTATTACAAAGCCACATCTCAATCTCAAGAAATCCGCATAAAAATGCTTGATCCCTAGACATTTTTGATGTGTGTATATTTATAACTATTGCACGCGACTTCGCCCGTGTAGAGGTCGAAAATGTTGTCATGAGAACGCGGAACAGGGATAAACGTGTACCTAGGAGTGCTATGTCCAAACCCAGGTCATGTGTATCATGGTAAATCATACGTTGTACCGTTAAGGCCCTTCTAACCCTAAAATTAGCAACTCTATTTGTGGTGGTTAAAACTTCGTTTGAAATACTGTTAGAATAAAGTTCTAATCAGCTTGCACTACAAAGCGGCTGTTACGTCAGTCACTGCGGCCGAATAGTGCGAAATGAGTAGTTTTTTGCGATTTACAAAAAATCTATTGATTGGGCTAAAACATAAAACACAAGACCTGCTTTATAGTTAGTTCAGTTAGTATGCAAAGTTTCATGATCTAATTTGAAGTACTTTTTGAATACCAGCGGTTTATTGACGATTTGGAGGTAACGTTGGATTTTTTTCTATCGAGAAAAGTTTACGGAATCGTGTTTTCGTCACACATAGGACTTAGCATTAATCCTCAACTTTACCATATATTTATTTCAAAATGAATGCTGCAGTATTTTAGACGTAGGTAATGGACGGTCATGCTAATTTAAGCCATTTGTATGGGCCCTTAAGCCGTGATAAGGTAACAGACAGACAGAGTTAACATTACACAAAACAACACTAGCGTGTGCTCGCGACTTCGCCCGCGTGATGTTCCGTAATTGTGTGCTATTCCACACTTTAGTCTATCCCTGTGCTAGTCTATGATGTTGATGTCTCACTTTCAATTTGATTATTTTGTGCCAGTCGTTACAGGTCTGTCTTACCAAGGGGTACCGAAATACCTAGTACTAACTGGGTTGTGGAGGTCAGATAAGCAGTTGCTCCATGTAAAATACAGGTAATTGGCTGCATCCGGGTAGACTAGAAGCCGAGCCAAACATAATTGGGAAAAGGCGAGGCAGATGATGAATCTAGTGCTCTGTGCCAAACTTCATCCAGATACCTTCAGCCGTTTCACCCACCCGCTTCGTTCAACTAGGAACTTTCTACACTTAGCGACTTCAGTATGAAAATACCCACGAATCTGGTGTTCAATACAATGATCTGGCTTCTTCACTTGCAAATTAATGTAATAATGTTTTAATTATGAGTACCCTATACTTGACCTTTCGAGGACAGAGCCATCACGTGGCGATCTACGTCAAACTAGAATTGTCTCATAACAGTAAACATTTAAAAAAAAGTAATTACAGAAGTTTTTTACCCATTCTTCTCCATACGCAACTAATTTGCGAATTAGTTACGTATTGCGAAGAAAATCTAGAATCAATTGTATTTTTCGTAAAAGTGTATTTTAAGGCTTGCCTGTCGAGAAAGAAGACAGTAGAGGAGAAGAGAGTAGCGGAGCGGTCCGTATTTTGACCAATAGAATTGCATTTAATTTAAACTACGCAGAAGCAGATAGGGGAAGCTGAGTTGTCCAAAACATTCCAATTTGAAGGAGTCGTCATGCGCTCTCGGCCTAGCTCCGCTCCGCTTCAATAAACAAACACAGTCAGCAAAATTGATCCGCATTATTCCCTCGCTCCGCTCCGCTTCACATCAATAGACAGGCAGCATAAAGGCCTAATTAAATGACGAATGTACTAAATGAATTACAGTCTACTTCAAGACGTTAAAGAAACCATCTTTGATCACAAAACCATGCGACGGACATTGTAACACAACAGGAACACAGTATTTATCGGAATGCTTTCAATCTAAATGCTAATCCTAATGCGTACTCCGGCGAATTTCGCCGATCAAATTGAACACGATCAGTACACCTGAACCGCGATCAAATACCTATTGTCAGCAGGTATCATAAATGCCCTGGAATATTAACATTTACAGCATTAACAGCTCTAGAAAGCTGTTTAAGTAACATCACTGGTCGAAGGATCCTCTTTTTCAAAGGAGAGTAAGGAACTGTGTTTCTAAAGCAAACTATAAAGTTCCCACTGCTGGGAGTGATGGGACACAGGCCCGGCTCCACTCAGAGTGCTTGCATAAAGATGCGGGTTCTAATTAACGATTGTATGCACTTATGTCTTTCTGTGCGATCGCATACCTATTGAAATTAAGGGGATATTTTATTTACCGATCGGTACCGATCACTCCCGAATTATTGAGAACCTGTCATTCATAAAGTCAAGCACCCAGCAGCTAACGTGATCATCATCTTCCTGCCGTTGTCACATGTTTTTTCATCCATTCGCCATTCTGTCACGCTTTCATTTAGTCCGTAGCGGCACTACAAATACTACAGCTACACTGAACAAAAAGTACTGCGAAACACGTCAGAATTCCTACATCGCGTAAGGAGAGTCATCCGCGACATAAGTTACAAGAACCCGACAACAACTGTCGGGCAGTGGCCCACCAGACATAACACCCGTCTGGTCGGAGGATCCTCCCTTTTATAGGGGGGATAAAGAGCTTTACACCCTGTTCTTCATACCCCAAAAAGTCCTTTCTCCTCTCACTCTCCATCCATCATCACAGCCAATCAGTAAAAGTATCTACTCCATCTATACAACAGTGCAAAGTTCAAGATCAATGATTGGCCTATTTCTCCCGAGTCTATGAAAGTCATCGACCTTGGCGCCAAAAGGCTGCGCATACGCAACCTAACGCGTTACATCACTAGTCTTGTCCCCGCCATCTATATATGTATGTCTATGATGTTGATGTCTCACTTTCAATTTGATTATATACTATTTATGTAAAATGTTTTATGTAATAATCTATTACGATGACAGTAAGTCTATTGTAAGAGTATTTACTTACCTGCGTATTTTTTGTTGATTAGCATAATAAATAAGCGATGTAGATTTTATTGTGGACTTAACGTTTTTACCCGACTGCGCGACGCAAAGGAGGGTAATGTGTTTATCAGTCTATGTATGTATTTATATTTGCTATTGATTTTAATAAATAAATATTGGCCTACCGCAGTCCACTATAAAATATGTACAAACATAGATTTCTAGTAAAACTTCTCCGAAAAATTGCGGCGGTTTTTCTTGCGCTGATTCTGATACTCGTATCTAGTGACACAGATACATCTATTATTGGGGAGTTTGTTCCATCACAGGATTCACAGGGTAGCTCGCGAAATTCGATTTTCCTTAATTTTTTATTTAATTTGCAGGTCAATGAATACGGTCTGTACAGTGTACTGTACCCGTGTTACGGCCGCGAATGATATTTTGTTCAACATACAGTCTGACACTAACTTGTCTGCCTGACTGAATTGGCGCAAGTATAGTGATGGGTGGGCGTTTGGGGGACTGTCTAATGTAATGTTAGACGTCCAAGAAGTGCGAATTCTAAACCTAATTTGAATAAATGTATTTTCATGTTGACACCGTGTACCTCGATGTAGTCAGTCATTGTAAAACTTTTTGTTTCTAAGATACTTTGCATACCGACTACATTCAATTTCTTTTTATTAAAATAAAAAAACAAGTACTGTAAGACTTTCAATGCTTTTGAACAAACCGCTTGCTTGAAAGACAACAAGGCAATTTCATACATGTATGTACCCCACAATCATCGACCTTAGACTTAATGCCAAACATACCACAACCGTGGCATCTCATCTGAAACTGTAAGTCTTGACCACGACCTACACGCTCAAGCGACACACGTCTTGCCACAGCGACTGCGGCGAAAACAAATGAAAGAAGGTTCTTTGGAGTAAGACAGTGCCAGTACACTTGCAAAGAAAATGGAGTAACACGAGCGTGTGAACGCACGTTTATAATAGCATCGTCCGAGGCCGTGAACGGAGATTTAGCCCACGTTGTGCCGACGCCAACAAAGATTACCAAAAATGATGATAGTTTGAAATATTTCGCAATGGAGATGTTTTGTCTAATAAAATAGACACGGTAAGAGTGAACGTATCTTTGTAAGGTCACAGAAATAACGATTTTTTTAAATCTTTAACATTTTGAATGTGTTGACTTTGGAGGTATTTTTGAGTTTTTTTCCTGTTTACGGCTATTTGATTACTCATAATGGTTTCATACCTAAACATTTTTTATTTTAATTGTTGTGATCAGTTTTAAGGACATCAAATTGGACATCATACTTAACCCAACTAGGTAAATTTTGGGGTTCCTGAATGTGGTTTTAATATCCCCAGTCGACTGACAGGTTTTGAGTAATGTTTCTAAGAAATGTGTGTTGTGTTATTAGCGGTCAATATATTTTTATAATCCAACCAGGGTAGAAAGGCAAGGGAATCACTCGTGTATTGGGAAACCTCCAAAACTGAAGGAAGACTATGCTATAATACTATACCTTTACAGTAATATTCAGTCCACATACTACGTGTATCTATTCAAATCATCAAATCAAACCTCAAATCACTATTCAAAACTTAAAAACCCAAAAATAATTGATCCTGACCGAGGATCGAACTCGGCGCCCTAGCAACCGCGTGAAAAGGAAATTAATTTCTGCAAAGTATTGCGATACCTAAGGGGGTCGGCGGCGGCCAAACCCATTAATTCCCTTTAAATTTGCATATCGAACAATACAATTCGACATCTCGCAAGCAAAGTTTTCACACAAAGTTGAAGTGAAAGTCCCTTTCTACACAGGAAACTAATGGTTGGAACAGGAGAGTGAATACCCTAATCCGCGTGAGTACCCTGTAACCACTGTCTTACATCAGCGATAAGGCATACCAACCAGCCATTCATGAATAATGATGGTGTTAGCCAATGTGAGCTCTCTGCTTTTAAATATAGAGCATAAAGTATCTCTGTAGAATGTGGGGGATCCGTAATTCGAGAGGTGAAATCCTCCGTCCCACTGCTGTAGAAAATTTGGTTATGAATGGCAGCACCCTTTACTAGTCCAGAGCCTGAGAGATTTTCTGGGGGTGTTGGCTATTGTTTTGGTGGCATAACAAATACCTCGTTTCAATAGGTATACTAGTTTCTGAATAGAATTTGAGGTTGTAACCGAGGCTATACGTGTGGGAACAATTTCATAATTTGGAATCCGAAACCAATTTTTGTCGAGTCACTGTCACGCGAATGTAATTTCGAGAGTCAATGCAAATGAGACCGACAGAGCCCCAGACAACTGTCTCGCCGCTTGTTCTGGCGCAACCGTCCTACAACAACGTCAGTGCTGGGGGCCTACAACCACCTCCTATAGCAGTAATATTTTAGCGTCTCTTACTTTAGTGAGGGAAAGAGACGGAACTCTATCTCTTTTTCACTCTGAAGATAAATAAAACCAGAAACCGATAAGGTAACCAGTATAGGTAACAGTAATACTTAGTAACAGTGCAACCATTATAGGGGTTTTAATCGGGTTATTTTTTATAGGATTAGGTGAAAAACGCTAGAGTAAAAGTTAACCCGTATTATAAGGTTAATCAGCCAATAAACCGGTTTACGCACAGATATGATTTTTGTACACAAGAAATATGCAAGAAACTGAGGAGTTCGGCCGCGCTCGCTACTGTGATTCTCCAAATATTATAAGGGTAACCCGTATTACGGTTAATCAAACATATGGGTTTATACTTATAATATATTTATTTTATTTGACGGCCCGAATGGCGTAGCGGTAGTGAGGCTGCCTTACGTTCTAAGGGTCCCGGGTTCGAATCCCGGTTGGAGCAAATGTTTGTGTGATGAGCATGGACATTTGTTTCCCAGTCATGGATGTTTATATGTATAATAAGTATGTATTTACAAACAAAAAGTATCTATGTAGTATATCAACTATCTGGTGTCCACGACACAAGCCTCGTTGCTTAGTGTGGCACTAGATGGCGCTGTGTGTTAATGTCCAGCGATATTTATATTTATTCATAAGTCTAACCAGTTAACCTTTTAACTCAATTAATCGATCCCTGGGTTAAAGTAATAAAGAAGTAAAATAAGTGAAAAGATAACGGTCCAGTTCCCAAACTGATTTAGATGACGACTCAAGTAACGTTTCCTGCATGATTAACAATTTTTTCAGACAGTAAAACGATAGTAGGTTTAAAGGAAGCTTTTTGTTAAGATAAATCTTTTAGGTTTGTCACTGTTCTTGGCAACAAACAAGAACAGTGACAAACTTAATTTAATTACTTAACTTAATTTGCATTGTGAACGTGATAAAAATCCTTTAGTTCTAAGTTTTAGGTGCTGGATAAAGATTCTACATCATAAGAAACCGTGCTAATGAGGATGCTGGTCTTTTCCCGCTGGAGACATTTTTGAAATAATCTATAAAGATGGCGGGCGACGTTTGTTCCTATTACGGCCACATAAGCAACCATGGGTAACTATGAGACAACAATACAATACAGGTAACTGATCAATACATCCTGAATTCGTGATGTAAAACATAAGTTGTAGTACAGTCCATAGGACAGTGTCTGTGATTTCATTTTCTTATAATTTGCCATTTAACTTTCACGCCCCAATTACCTACTGGTGGAAAAACGACGGTGTAAGCGATAAAAAGAAAGTAAGTACTTATATTGATTTGCTTCAATTTTAGAACACCATCTTGCGTCTGAAATTGAAATCAGAAGAAGCCTTTCCGTTTTTCATCTGTTTGCAACGAAGTGCCGTACGTGTTATTAGTAGTCCATGTAATTACTTACTTAGTACTTATTAGTTCCATGGTAGCTTAGCTGCTCCAACTGCCTTTATTTATATTATAGGACTGTAATGTAACGTCTGATTTTATCAGTGGTCATAAGTTGGTACATAAAAAAAACAAACTTAAGGCAAATCTAATCAGACCTTCGTGTTATCTGGCTAAAATTTTCACAAGAGCAAAGCAGAAGCTATTCCGATTACACCGGATCGATCGACAGCAACCTAGTTGCACCGCCATCAACACCTACATGTTATGTAGTTCGTTCGTACCGATACGAGAGAAAATCAATAGCGACCTCCGGGAACATTGCATCCACCCGCTACCTACTTAAAAACTTCTCATCCTCATTTCTCTAGTGCTAGCACGAACGGAACATTCAATTACTTTAGTAATTTCACACGGGCGAACTTCTTAGTGGTCTGACTCTTTAGCGATTGGATAGTAAAAATGTTTTTCTCAAGCATAATGTTTGGGCGGCGCGGCTGAAAATCATATCTTAAACTAAACGTACAATAAAGTTTTTTTATTAAAAGAAAGAAGGCGTACATAGCTTGATCAAGCCGTCAATATTTTAGTACATAACATTTTGGTAGTGGAAAAAAAACATAGTCATTTAGCATAATACTAAATCAGTTTTTCTGGGGATGACCATCACGTAAACGAAACTACACTAGTTTACTAGAAATTACTAATTGTATTTGTATTCAGTATTAGTTTTTCTATCTAATGACAGGTTTATTTTTATATTTAGGGCAGTACTTTATCCTAGTGAAAATCTAAAAGGTCTGTCTGCGTGAAATTTTAGATTTTGGTGGGAGTAATCTAATCATTATGTGACTCTTATAGAATGAACCTAGATGGACGACGCTATCAACGTTCACTTCGTTTGTTCAGGCGCTCACGAGCAGATGTGACAGACGTGTGCCATCCCGTTGTGATTTCCCGCCTAAAACGTAAATAAGTCTTTTCGTAGTAATCGGACGAAAAACCTGCAATTTTGGCGTACTTAATGTTTTAAAAACGTTTTATGACTAAGTACGTGTTGTAATTTTAATTTATATTAGAAAGGTTTGGTATGCTTTAAAAATTATACAAATATAAATATTACATTCTAAGTAGTTTTTTTTTAAATAAACATCTTCAACAATATTCTAATTTTGGTGGTATTTTACCAATCACCGAAATTGCTTAGTTACACCATAATTATTTTTTAAAGTTATGTTCGTCAAATACAAACAAAAACAGACCCATTATAAGATAACTCGGTTTGGAAGTACATGTAATAATATATATGTAGTGTGTGGGGATCTCCAGGAAAACTTCAAATAACTTTACAATGTTTTATTTAAGTAATAATTCAACACCATAGAAAGACACGTCTTTTTCATTTCTTAGTATATTCGCCATCTTGCTTTTTTTCTTCATCTTTCACTCATTCGATCACTCATCCCATCCTTCGTTCAGAAACATGCATTTTTTACAGTTTAGAAATGTTTGCTTAGACAGCCTAGTCTTAAACTAATCCTACATATATTTAACTTTTTTTTTTTGGATGGATTGGTAATCATCAACTGACTCCTCCCACTCTGGGCGGAACAGAAGGGAGTGTCAGACTTTTACTGACTAAAACCCATCCATGTTCCTTCTTAGCCCTTTGTGTTACAAAGCGGCAGTATCTCTTTCAAACAGTCAGGCAGGCATCGGCCCTTGCGGCCCCTTCCTTTTTGCTGACATCTCTTTGAGGCGCGCGTGGAACACGAAAGCGCCATCGACACGGCCTGTCGTCATAAGATGGAAGCCCGGTGCGTCTCCCGCGGCGGCTGGGACGTGAGGTTCTCTCCCTCTCACGTTCCGCCACCTCCTTCGCTAGCATGACTGCTTTGCAGAAGGAGGCTTCCCATTCGCTCTCGCTCCGGACCATGGATTGAACCAAGGCTGGACGCGAGAGATCGCCGCCGCCGATCGCCGCTACGAGGAGACGGCTGTGCTCCACCCAAACGGGGCAAACTTCCACAGTGTCCTCCACCGTGTCCTCCGGTCGATCCTCGCGATAGTAACACCTTTTCCTCCATCTGTTCCTGCACCGTTTCCTCCCGCCCGATTCGGTGCAGGAACCTCCCGAAACAACCATGTCCGGTGAGGACCTGCGACAGGCGAAAGGTGAGTGGTGGTGGGCGCCTCTCAAGCCACTTCTCAAAGATGGGACTTATCGCCACTATTGTGGCGTGCCCTGCACAGGGTTGCAACAGTCGCTCTCTCCATGTCGCCATGAGATCACGCCGGAGGTCTGTCCACTGAGCGGCGATTTGCCGCGGTAGCGGAGTTTCTCCCCGGTGTAGAACCTCCGCGCGCCATTCGTGTAAGCGTGCGAGGACTATCGCCGGAGATCGTGCGGTAACCAAGGACTAGCTTTACGGCTAACGACTACCGGCTGTCGAGGGCGAGTCCAGGAACTTCAACGTCTACTCGATGCCCATGGAAATCATACTACCGTCAGTAGGGATCCCGACAGTGGCGCATTCCGAGGCCCATGAAAGCACATCATGGCCTCGGACTTGTGTAATGCCACCTCGAGACCCAATTGCCATGTTTCGGCAGCCGCCTCTCTCCCCTGTGTTAGTACCAGCGTGTCGTCAACGTAGCAAACCACGCTGACGGGAGGTCGGCGCACAGCACCCAGTCGTAACCGATGTTCCACAGGGGCGGCCCTTGAACCAATCCCTGCGGAACA
The DNA here is from genome assembly GCA_941918905.2 of Xestia sexstrigata. Lineage (NCBI taxonomy): Eukaryota > Metazoa > Arthropoda > Insecta > Lepidoptera > Noctuidae > Xestia > Xestia sexstrigata. Next base: position 2,146,471 of record OW799204.2, read on the forward strand.
CCGCACGGCATCTTTCGCCAGTTTCACTCTCCGCTTCGACCGGGTTAGATGACGGCCCAATCCGTCAAGTAGACCCGACCACACGACTGAGGTGCAGCTCCAGGGCATGGTGTTGTAGGCGTTGGCGATGTCGAGAGACACCGCCAAGACAACCTCCAGGACACCGCATCCCCCGTCGTGAGGGCTCTCACGCGCATGATGGCGTCCACCGTAGAGCACCCCTTGCGGAAACCAAACTGGTGTTCCGCAAGATCCGGTCCAATCCCCGGAAAGTTAATTAGTTGATTGTTCATTTTTTAAATTGATCTCATTACATATTATCATGATGATGATGATGATGATGATGATGATGATGATGATGATGATGATGATGATAATGATAGAGCTCAGAGGAGACGATTGCAATTCATTTCAATTAAAAAAGTAGTAAAATTAACAAGACAGAAAAATAAGAAAGTTGTATTTGTTTGATTGTAATTTTTTAATTGATCTCATATATTATATATTTTTCTCATATATTTTTTTATTAAAACATTAATTCACTGTATATAAGATTTTAATTGTTTTTTTAATTATAATTTATTTCAGTAAAAAAAAATTGGTGTCAAGACTTCCTATTTTTGGTGACAGAAATAAATTTTGGTGTCAATATTTCTAATTTTGGTGTCAGATATCAATTTTGGTGTCGTACCAATTCTGGTGTCGGCAATATATTAGAAGCTTTTAGGAATAAATAAATTTCTCTCACATTGAATGTACCTGAATACGTATCTCTTGCTTATCAACATTATTATACATTATTATCATATTAACATGATTATTAAAAAAACCAGAAACAAACTTTTCCATCAAAATTAGGTAAAAATCATAGTTGTTGAAATTCACTTAACTAGTGTGACATTTAAAATATTGGGTTAACAGCATGTTAATCAACTAATAAAGCTTTATTACTAGCCGTGTAGCTCCTTGAGAGGCTCGGCTCGCACGGGTCGATCACTAGGTTAAGTAGCGCTTGCACATGCCAGTCCGACGATGGGTGGCCACTTCTCTCCGTGGGTGGTTTGGAAAGCGTACTCGTTGGTCCCTGTTGTCAATTGTAATCTTTAACTTTCAGACTTCAATTTCAGATTGTTTCAGATTTAGATTCTATGTCAATTTATTTAATCATAAACTAACTATAAACATAATTAAGTAATTAAAAACTATTAAATGTCGCTAAAATATAGTTACGCTAAAGGCTCGAAAATATAGTTACTACAAAGGTTTCTATATTTACGCCGTTTGAGGTTCTCTGCAGCCGCAGCGGCAGCGCCAGCACAGCACGACGAGCTTGGAAGATGAGAAGGAGCAAGAGTATCGACGCAAGTTGCGTCCCATACTAAAGGCCTACCCATCTTCCAAGAAAACAAAGACAACAAGATTTAGATATCAGATAACATAAAGCTTCATAGCTAAGCGAACACTTGAAGATAAATGCAAAACACAAATCTCCTCTCCTTCTATATAGTCCTTGGCATAAATATGGGCCCTCTCATTAGGTACCTAAGTACGAAATGCAGAAACTTAACGACAAACTATAGGGTCATAAACCGCATCTTTCTTAAGTTCATAATCAAGTAGTAGATGCGCATAAATCGTGAATTATTACTCCTTGCACTAACTAGAAAGGCGGAGCTTAAACGTGGATCCGTAAACTGTAGTTTGTGGTCTTCAGTTAAAATAGCTAGGCACTATAATTTGTCTTGTCGCTAATAAGTCACCTTGAAGAAGAATATGTTTCCAGATCGACACCGATCGGGTGATCCCTCTCCGTTGAATAGTGACTGTACGAGAATCTTTTAGGAGGTGGAAAATTATCTTGCTAATTTGTCTAGATTTTCTGTCTTCTGTTTGTCCCTATATATATATATAAAATAATAGAGGAATATAATTTGATTTCTACCTGACAATTATCGAATAATACGTTTCTTGGTAAAACGGACTAAAGAAAACTGACTGTCTTTTACGTTTATTATGGAACTTTTATAATCGCAATGCGTATGATAGTCCTATAAGCCCCTGAATAGGTTCCCTAACTGAATACCTGCTACCCTGCTTCCCTGAATAGGTACACCTACACACTGCTCATATCAAGTCCATGAAGCTGAACAGACTCTTCGTATCATCGAAATTATTTGTTAGTTTTAGTAGAACTCAGTCTCAGTCTTTTAAAATTCTTTTTGTTTTTGTTTTGGAAATTCACAATGGCATTAAACAGTTTAGAACAATCAGTAAAATGCTTCATCACGAGCACAAAGCGTCAGTTAATGAGTTACCTCACCAACTCACAATTGAGCAACAGGCTTGAGCAACGCGACTCTCACAGTCACAATGTTCGCATCTTTAGCACCGGCACGATTAACGTAATGTTGACTACTTAGATAAGTGAGACTGTAAGTTGTAACCGCTCGCTCGGACACGAGCTACACGTTCGAGCGACATGCGTGTGACAGTGACTGCGGAGAAAATAAATGAAAGATATTGGTTATCGGTCGATTCGTTTAACCTTTTAACCCGATTAATCTGCCCTGGACGGTACTCGCGAGTCGCGCGAATGCAATGAAGGAAACAAGACGCGCGTGTCGCTTGATGCAAGTTGCGTCAAAAGTCAAATCGCCCGAGGTCGTCACCGGGGTGTACACGTAATGTTCTGCGTATTGTACAAAATGTGAGGTTATTATCTTAGGTTAGGTTAGAAAGGAGTAGATCTCAGAGTTCGCTTTTACAATCTCGTTCGTATTTCAAAAGTTTTTGGAATATTACTTATTTCGCAGTTTCCGAATAAATACAATCTGCCAGATAAGTTAAGAGTACCTAAAGATAATTATGTCTCTGTGTGTGTGTTATTTATAGATATCCCGTAACTAGACGTCTAAGAAATCCCGTGTAAAACCCGTCAACAACTTTTGCTATGGTATCCTAATAAATACAAAGATCATCATCTAACCACGTCCAGCTTCAACTAAAATGTCTAACAGGAATACGCTCCAATCTGCTCAGCAATTTAGCAGATTATCACGTAAGTACTTACAAACACACATTGATAACTGATGATTATGCGATCACGACTCATGTTTTCGCATTACTGACAAAACAATGACTCGCTTATAACGCTCGCATACGAATAACTTTATTAATGTAGGTAACTGTGGACTTCCTGAATTCTGCGAAGAATATAAAATCGAACTACGCTGATATTTACCTATGTATGTCGGTCGCTCGCTAGATACTTAATTGCTAAAATCATAATCAGTATTTAGATCTTTGATAGTCGTTATGAGTAGTCATCATCTGCCTAGCCTTTTCCCAGCTTTCCACAACCTAGTTAGTACTAGGTCAGTGGATTCCAACCTATGGTCCGCGGACCACAGGTGGTCCGCAAGAGCCTCGAATATGGTCCGCGAAAGGTTAAAGTCCGTGCTTTTTAACTTGCACAGAAGATGCAAGCTAAACCCAACCTAATAAATGAAGAAATTTTAGCACCTCGCTAAAATGTGCAAAAATTTTTTCTTTCCGTATGAATGATTGCTAAATTTTTGGAGCTCACTTCGATCGCTTTTGTATCCTTCACTAACTTAATTCTAAAGGTTTTCATACCATTTTCCAATTTTTAGATTGTGTGTGTTAAAGATTCACCCCCTAGATATAATCCTGTCAGTGTCCATGTTTATGTTTATGGACCTTATGGCCCCTGCTAACAATAAAGACACCAAAGTGGTCCCTCGTCCAGGTTGGGAACCACTGTACTAAGTAATACGAAACTCCGTGGTGTCTGGCTGTCTGACTTTCGGGTCACTGACTACCTGTAACGACTGTCAAAGATCTACAATTGACAGCCGGGACCAACTCTTTACGAGCTTTCCTAGGCACGGAGGAAACTCGTTATGCGCCATCCACAGACCAACCCAGGCAAGCGCGGCTTAACCTGAAGATCGACCCGAGGGGCAAACGGCTATTAAGTATTACTGAGTCACGAGCTGATTTTCATACCAACTTATACAGGTTTTTCGGGTATGAGCCAAGCATGCTAATATGCTACGTTTTCGTAAATAAATTTATTTTTAGAACATTAATAGCTTGCTTTAACATAAATTTCTCGTAAAAAACTTTTATTGAACCAGAACAAATAATTGATTACTAATAAAAATAAACCATATTTACATTATATACAATTCCTCGTTGATTTCTCAGTACAATAAACAAAAATTAAATTGCATATACAGTATCGTATAAAAAAAAAATTATACAGCGTGTCTCTGAAATCTGTAGTCATGTGGGAATGGTGTAGAACCCAAAGTTTCCCCAAATAGGCGAGACGACAAAAAAAAACTAATTAGTCCGTCAGCTATATTATCAAAAAATATTTGACCCGTGTTTTTTCTTTTGTTACGTAAATCAAAATTGACGAAGATATGACGCTTTTAAAATTCTCAATACGTCACGCCTAGGTATAATTTTTAGCTAGTTCTGACGTCACGAGCCCCCACTCCCGAGTTTTGATGCGTTTTATCTTTGTCAATATTCATTGATTTACAAAAACAAAAAATACGTGTCCATTAATTTCCAATACTCTAACTGACGGACTAAATAGATTTGCAATTTTTTGATACTGTCGTCAAGCCTATTGTACTACTAAGTGTTCTGTGACGGTCATCATTGTCGAACCTAATGTTACACAAGGCGTCACAACTGACCACTAATGTCCGGTGTTGACATAATTATGTCATAACTTTATAAGTTATATGGTGTTGCCACATCTCGAAAGTGTGGCTTGCCATGAAGATGACATGTTAGGGCGTTGTGCAACCGTGGTGTACTGTTTCAAAGTAATGTTTTGCTGGACAAATTTCTGTACTATATCGTTCGCCACTAGTTCTCCTCAGCTTAAACACTAGGAAGAGATAGATAGATAAACAAATGGACCAAGATAGATCAAGGGTGAGCGTTTTGAAAGACTGTACGTATGTTATGTTAGCGTTTTAAAAGTGGTGATTTTTCAGTGTAGTTTGAATAAAGCCAAGGAACACTAATCTTGTCTTGTGTTGGTATGTGCTATGCGAAAATAGCTCTTTTTGTAGTATAAAGCATTGTAATTACTGGCTAAATTCAGCAAGGCTAGTAATTATAAGCCTAGAAGCAGAAAATGGCATTTCAGTTCAGACAGTAATACACTCAAATTAAGCAAAATATGTCTAAATATGATCGAAGCTCTTGCCTTCAACGCAGAAGATGCCTTTGCCCAGCAGTGGGACAGCATTAGGCTTGTATTATTTTTTATTGAGTTCGAGTTTATTATTACCTATATCTAAATATAAATGCACTATTAAAAAATCCAACAGTGTGCCATAGCATTTCAGCGTCTCCTGATGCTAGTGGACTTTATTTTGATTCTTACATTTTTTTACAGGCTTTTATGCAATGCTTTTATGAGTGAGTTGAGATGAGGTTGACAAACTACTGTAGAGTGACATGTCAATCTCATCATTACTGTCTAGACAAATCAGAAAGAAGGTTTGGTATTTCATGTGGAGGCTGCGCTTTATTGCATAATTTCTAATCATTTATTCTTCATAAACACTTTCAGAGACTTATAATGACGTAAATTTACATTTAAAATGAATCGAAATGCCCTTTTCTAACTTTGGCAGTTACTTAATTTAAAATAATTATGATACTATGAAAATGTATCATGTTTCTATGGCTTGGGAATTTCCATAGTAATATCTGATAGGACTTCTAGTTTACAACATATAAAAGGTCACGTACCTCATAATGATGCAGGATATCTATAAAAATGTCAACCGTGAAGCCCTGAACCCCGAATCTGTTATCGTGGTATGTGATGCGGCGGAATGAGGAAAATGTAGCGATCAAATTTTGAGTATGAATGTGGATGGGTATAAGAGTAGAGGAACACCAAAGAAACGACGGATGGACTGTGTGGAGGATGATATGGCTAGAAAGGAGGTGACTGCTGAGATGACGAGTAATAGAGAAGTGTGGAAGAACAAGACAATGGCATGCTATGCCGACCCCAAATAAACTGTGTTATGAGCAGGAGTATGATGACTTGTATCACAATCGGAAAGAAATTCTTCTATGGGGAGACACACTCAAAGATAATCTAAGATGGCGCCACCATAGCTGGATTGAATTGTCAAAAAAAGGCTTTGACATTATTTTGTAATAAGAATGCATTCTTTTCTGAAAACTGCATTGATAGAACAAACACGTGTTTGTTTACAACATTTCCTATAATAGTACGAGTAATCAGTATTTATAAACATTCAATTTGTATTGGCAATTAGATAATAACGGGAATTTGTGGCGGTAGGATAGGTATATCCTTAACAGAAACGTTTTGCTGAAGGCCAGCGTCTCATCCGTTACATATTTATAAAGATATAGGAATGACTTGTTTGAATAAAACAATTTTAAACCATCGTTATCTTCTGTTGTCCTGTGTTACTTGGGGTCGGCGCAACACGTTTTTTTTCCGCGAATGCGCCAGAATTAGGGTTATATTTTACGAGAGTATGTATTACGTATGTATAATTGTTTGGCACGCTCTGTGGCCTGAACGGCTCGATGGATTTAAGCGCCAGAGGTGTTGTTAGATTCGTATTTACTGTGAGAGTGACACTGGGTATATCAAAATAAAAATAAAAAACAAAATGGCGGATTTTTGGCGCTAAATTCAAATATTTGGCACGCTCTGCAAGCTGAACGGCTTGATGGTTTTCAGCTTAAGAGGTGTCGTAAGATTCGTATTTACTGTGAGAGTGACACTGGGAATATTAAAATTAAAAAATTAAAAAAATTGCGGATTTTTGGCGCCAAATTCAAATGTTTGGCACGTTCTGCAGCCTGAACGGCTTGTTAGAGGGCTCATCATAAGAATTTTAAAATAATGGTATATCTAAGTAACTAAAATGTGTAAAAACCTGACTGCGTTTAAAATAAACTTTAAATAAAAACTGAAAAAAAAACAAGTTCAGGAAACAGAACATATTGACTGCAACAGTCGGGACCCATGAAATAATCTAGACTAAAATCATTAATAGGCTTATCCCCAATAAACTGGAACCTAACATACCTAAATGTAGAAAAGTGGGTGTACTGTACACATCTGCATACCCCCTCAGAGCATACAGGCGTGATGTTATGTTATGATCTTGTGAAAACAACAAACATCCAAGCGATTGCAGCAATCACGACCGATTTGCTGTCTATAATTGAAGAGCTCCATTGTATATCTCCAAAGATCACCATCAGATCTTTACCAAATTTAAACGAGACCACCGCGAAATAATTTTCTTCCAAATAAAAAAAGAATCATCGAAATCGGTTAACAATTGGCGAAAAAAGGCTATACACCCAAAAAATAAAATTGTTATCCTGCTCTTTTTGGAAGTCAGTTAAAAAGAAGGATCGTCCACAGGTTTACCTTTGACACACCCACAATTCACCATTATGTTGTAAGTCCTAAGTAATAGGCGGTGAGCATTTATTGCCATCAACCACGTGTCCAGACTGCGGGCTGCTTCTGAGAAGTTTCAAATGGAAAAAGAACCTCGTGCAGTACGTTTGCTACCGCTAGATCAACAAGCTCTATAGAGGAGTGGGAGGCAGGTGTCACACATTTCATAGTGTTTTTATTTTTGATGGAGTTGCAAGGTAAATCTAATAATCCCATGAAGTTGTTTGTAGGTGTAAAACGGACCTTTCACGAAGCCGTCAACCAAGCATTATGTAAATCAAACTAAGAAACTCAACTAAAAATTATTAAAGGTTAGATTAATTGGCTAACAACTTAATTTTAAATTCGAGACGGATTCGGATTATGTTCAGTTCTATGGCATTGATCTATTGCTGGTTCTAACTTAATAATTAGGTAACTATTATGTCATTGACGTTCTCAATACCCAGTTTGGTTTTATTTATAAAAGACTAGTGACCTACCCGGGCTTCGCAGGGATAGGTACAACAGGCCCACAACTATGCTACCTTTCAAGCTGGAACCAAGCATACTCTTTCATAATCTTGAAGGTTTCGGAGATTAGCGTGTACGACCATAGTGATGACTGGTGATTTTTATATTTTAAGATTATTATATCTTCTTCTTCTTCTTATTATGTGGTTAGTGCCTAAACTGGTGTCAGTGTTTTAATGCCACTATAGGACTCTGACTTGGCTTTACATACCTACCGTCGAGAAATATCTCTCAGTCATTCTGGTTTCCTCACGATGTTTTCCTTCACCGACAAGTGATAATTATACAATACGCACATGAATTCTAAAAGTCAGTGGGTGGGGGGCATGTTTTATTAAATGCATTAATTACATGTGCCCCCCCCCCCTATATTGCCTTGGTACGACACTACAGAACACCGTCTGCCTGATTCTGGCAATCATACAGTTTTTTTGCTTCATCTATGTTCTTACGTAGATAGCGATACACGTGCGCGGCTTATTTACGAATACTTATTTAATTAGTTAATTTAATAAAGTTTAATTGTAAGGTACATAATAATATATACTTATAATCTACTAAGCACAGTAACAAGTACTTGCATGATGTGAAAAAAGTTTAGTAGGCTATTAACAAGTTCTTTGGAAACGATATTTTTGTTTAAGTACATTCATTTAATTTATGCAACTTTTTCTTGCTAAATTAAATTAGTGCAGCTGCCGCTAAATATGTAGATACATTTCGGGCTGAAAAATGTATAACCCCCCTACATTCAGGATATGAAAGTTGTTTTGGGAGAACAGAATTGTTGTTTTAGCTTTGTTTGATTTCGCGAATGCTGAAATTAAATGATGTTTATTTTTGCAAGTAGGTTTTTACAAACACTTTTACACTTAACTACTACCACTACCACTTTCTTACTTTTTTACAAAATTAGATGGGGCCGGTGTTTCGTACCTGACTACTCTGAGAAGAAACAGCCGAAACAAACTCAGAGGTCATAGTCTCTTTTGAAGTCCAGACATAATTTTGCTCTATTCACATGAGGACTATGCAAATTAGTGTCTGAGATGGTCTTTTGAAGAAAGAACCACACAGATTTGAGTGCACCTGTGCAGTCAGTGCAAGTATTTGTCAGTTATCGTGTAGCTCGCCTTATAACTCAAGGAGCTCAACGAAACGACGGACAATACCTACCAAAGGAACGACATTTGGGTAAGTCGCTTATAGTACTCAAAATGCCAATAGTCGTGGGGAAAAAAATAAAATATGTGACCCACATGGTCCTCACATTCACAATAATTAAATAAAATTAATAATAATTTACAAAATGAATGTCGTTAAAAAACCTTATTTAATGTCATATAAAATAATTAAAAATATACTTAGTTAAAAATAATAAAATAGGTACTGAACTCATGTCAAATCTTTCAATTTCAAAGTGGAATAATAATAAACAAGCGAAGTCCGAAATTTCGACATTCACAGAGCAAACATTTTTATCTTCGAGATAGCGATTAACAAGATAGTAGGCTTTCGGCATAGCTTCCGTTTTATAAACGATTTGAATTTATTTAGGCTTAGTGTTTGAATATGGCTCGGAAGTTAATTGTAAAAACGTATACATTGGCATCTAAACGTACCCCATACGTAACGTTTTCTTGAGCCTCGTCGCAGGAACAACAAATTTGTGTTTGTTCCTCGTATTTATGTTGTGAATATCACTGTATTTTTCAAACAAATTAATATTTTTATGTGCGCTTATAAGTTTTTCATAAATAAACTGAGAGGCCACAGTAAGGAGATTAACTCTTAATTTTTTTGTCTGAGGGCAGTATCTATATAAATTAAACGAATTGCCTTTTTTTGCAAAACAAATAGCTTGGCATCCAAAGTTATGCCTAAGAACACTGTGCTATCTTCCGGTTCCAACTCTTCATCCTCAATTAGTACAGTAGTTTCCACTTGTCTTACATGGGGTATCGTAAACTTAAATTCATTTAGTTTTTTCTCATTTAGGAGATGTTTAGGAGTAGATTATTAACATTAAACCAATTAACGACTTTTTTCAGGGCGCAGTGGGTCGAAAATCGAGTTTCATAGACATAGACCACTTACAATGTTTTTTCCCGTTTTCTGGCTGAAAATCAATGCAGACCAGTTAAAGAAGCCCCACAATTATTATATTTTTACACCTCAGGTGATTTTGACGCTAAAATATTTTGTTTAATAAAAAAATGAATGGACGAAAACAGATAAATCCATTTTAATCGAGAGTCGTGAGAGAGCGCTTTATATCCTCTGGTATGATTTTTGTCCTTATTTTTTGATAAATCGCACGACCCTCGCTCTCGACGGACTGGGTGAAAAAAAAAAAGTTTATTTTTAAATATTATTTCATCTTAATCCGAGTATTTATGGTATTTAACTACCTATAATGCAGATGCCTCTGAAAATGGTCAAAAAACGAAAAAATCATAGTATGATGAAACCCATTGCAAAACAAAGAAAATATAACAAAAATGAAAGGAAAAATAATTTACGGGCGGATAGCAAGATCAATTATACTATAAAAAAGCAGATATTTTGCAGCATTTTCAGCAGAATTTTCGATTGAAAATTAAGGTGTTTTTTATTTTAAATCAAAAAAATATTGTGTGTTTGGGACATAAAGAGGTAAGTTTTTACTAAATTTCGTGAAAAAAAAATTGTTTTGTAAAAGATAAAAATAAAAAACCAAAAACTTGGTTATTTGAATTTTTCACATAAATTTTGAGGTTATGTGAAAAAAGTGTAAAACCAAAAGTTAACTTTTTTCCATAGGACTTGTAGTTTTGCTGGAAATCGAGATAAATCGTTTTTTACCCTTAAACCGGGGGGGTTTAAGGGTAAAAAACGGTTTATCTCCCCCCCAGCGGTTTATCCCCGCTCCCAGTTCCCGACTTCAGATCGCCCGTAAATTATTTTTCCTTTCATTTTTTGTTATATTCTCTTTCATTTACAATGGGTTTCATGCTACTATGATTTTTTTCGTTTTCAAAAATTATCTGCACTGGTCTATAAGTGGTATTTGACACTCGACCTGTTGTATGAAGCGTACTTCTGCCTTCCTAATGACAGTTTACCTGCTAATCCGCCATTTTATAATGGACTTCATATTTAATCCCTAACTAATGAATGATCATACGTGATAAATCTAGCTAGACAATGAGCTCGATAGATGTTGTTCTTACTCGGTTTATCATTGTTGCTAATTAATTTAGTACTTTAAAGGGCCATGTTCACCGAAAATCTTACGGTCTGATTATGTAAAAACAGCTGTTTAAAACACATTTTCATGTTCACCAAAGCAAATCAACCGATTAAACACGCTAATCAATTGTTTTCTCTAACCGAAGTGGGGGAGCTTGTTTAAAGTCCCGGTTAGTAGTTAATCGGTGTATTTTGACGGTTGTAAATTGCAAATATAACAAATTTTAAGGTTACATACAGATATTATTGCGAGAATTTAACATGCAGTCTGCTTTGAATTATATTTTGGAAGAGGATGGCGTTTTGGAAGAGTTTGAAACCATTGAAAGACTTTGGCGAACTCCTCGTTTGTATTCTACCAGACGACACTACATTGTTTACGTTAGTTCTCAATTATGGCGTCTGAAAGATATGTTATACCTTTTATACCTATACCTTTTCATCGGTCATAGTCATTACCAAACTATGATCAATTGTGTTACTGTCTTACTAGGCCTTAGTCTTTTTATATCGTCTTCAATTTTGGCCAATTGTTCCTGCACTAAAATCTTTGACTGTTTTGCAAAGATAAATTGTATTGGACGACAATACAACGCCGAGTACGGTTTTGGATTATCCCAAATTATTTCGGCTCCAGTTTGAATTATAAGTGAAGTTGTCATATAGATTGCATCATCATCGCCGCTTTCTTCCCCTTTAATGTTTTGTTTATAGGTGCTTTGGCTTGAAGCACCATCGAATTGCCATTTGCCTTTTATTCCTCCAGATAGGTAGGCTTTTTTATAATTCTGGTAGCAGTAATGTCTAAAACTGCTTGAAGAGAAACTGTGGCCATTAGGTCTGTTACCGTTATTGCATCTTTTGAAGGGTAACAATCCAACTTAGCTTGTTGGATTTTGTAATATGAAGGATACAAATCTGTGATTCCTTCACGAAGAGTAGATTCTCTTAATGTTATGTATTGCCACTTAGATAATTTAAGTGATAATAATAAGCCAAGTGCTTTTGCAGGTGTAAAAGTATTTTTTTGTTTTTTTTTTTTGTTTGTGTGTTTGTTCTATAATATTTTCCGCCTCCTTTGGGTTCTTTAGAAGCAGGTCTATTGCTGTTGCCAAATTATTATTGCCTTCTTGTTTCAATTTAGCTATTGTAGCGTAAGCTAATTCAGTACTTTTTGATCTTTATACTCGAAATCAAACACTCTTCGTTTCTTCTGTTTCACTCCAAGATTTGCGAATGGTTTGCGTGGACTTGCAAATGCTTTAGTCGATGTTCCGACTGGCGAACTTGTAGAGGGAGCACAGAAATCATCGGTTTCATTTGTTACTGGAGGTTCAGTAAATGATTCTTGAGATCATAGATTTTCAATTACACACGTTGGCCACTCAATTTTCTATTCCAACCAATCCACGTAATGTTTTCAGAAATTATCTGTGTTACTTTTCGCTGCTTTCCATTTTCTTATCAGAGACTGACTGAATCTTCGACAAAACTCATGAAGAATGTCTCGATCTTCTTTTGACAAACTGACACCAAACTGTGATTGAACAGTTCCGAACAAGTAGGTAAGTCTTAAGGAATTTCCAAGCTTACCAGACTGTTTCAGAATTACAAATAGGTCCAAATTGGTTTTTAAACTGATTTTTCCATTTTCACAGCTATACAGGCACAATGTTTCACAGAAAGTAGTTAGCAATTAACTAAAGTAAATATTGAGAGCTCTCTGTATTTATACTAACTATTACCCTGTATTAATGAGCAATAATTAGTAGAAAAAATGAAACAATTAATAATAAGCCTTTATGAACAAAATAAAATCACACACATCACAGCTGCACTTAGATAAATATCTAAGTGCAGCTGTGATCAAAGGTATTGCATTATAAAATCGCCACAAAGTTAATAGGATTAACAGGAACCTATTAATAAGCACGTAATGAGAGGAAAGATAATGCTCTTTCACTCAAATCCCGAATGAATGAAGGAAAGGTGGAAGTGAGTTTCCCAACCTTACAGCATGGAAAGAGGAATAAGAGTAATAAATAGCTGGATCTATGACGATGGGATTTAAGTTGGTCTATTTTACAACTAACCTTTTATAACAATGGATATGAAATATAATACAACCTCATTTTATGAATGTGTCAAACAGACCTAATGTATTTATTTATTTCAATAGATTTGTCCGAATTATTCTTTTGAAATATCCACATTAATTGTTTATTATATTTTTTCACGAGTCAACGAAATTGGAAAATTATGGAAAATGTCGAGTTGACGCAACTGTCGAATTCACACAACTGTCCAATCAGCGAAAGTGACGAATCAACGAAAGTGTCGAATTAAATAAAATGACGAGCGAGGGAAACTGACCAGTGTTACGCGGTCGGATTAAGATGAAATAATAATAAAAAAATAAGGACAAAAATCGTACCTGAGGATTTATAGCTCTCTCTCACGATGGATTTATCTGTTTTCGTCCATACATTTTTTATTGAAAAAAAATATTTTCGCGTCAGAATCACCTGAGGTGTAAAAATATATTAATTTTGGGGCTTCTTTAACTGGTCTGCATTGGTTTCCAGCCAGAAAACGGGAAAAAAAATTGTAAGTGGTCTATGTCTATAAAACTCGATTTTCGACCCACTGTGGGGCGCTATTAACCTCGTCCGTAAAGATCTGCTGACGTTCGTTATATTACAAATCGTTAATATTACAGCTAATGAAGGAGCTACAATGTTTAATGAACTTAGCAACGTCCACAGAATGCCCCATAGATCGGCGGTCTTTTAAACATAGAAATACCCAAAATTTACAGTTTTCTTTATCAATGCTACAGGTACCCCTCAAAATTACTACATAAAGACAATCTTTTGAAATCAGCCGTTGGATGTTATCCCTCTTGGGCCAGTCATTTTTAGTTTAGCAATTAATCTAATTATTCGACAGCAAGAATACGAAGACATGTGACATCTACCAATCCGCACTGGGCCCGCGTGGTGGATTATAGCCCATTCCCTCTCATAGAGAGGAGGCCTGTGTCCCAGCAGTGGGAACATTAATAGGCTGATGATGATGATGATGATGATGATGATGATGATGATTCGACAGCTAAATTCTAAATTCAACGTTTGGTATCTGGATGATGGAACCCTGGGAGGTGATCTGGACACAGTACTAAAAGATTAAACTTTCTTTTAAAATTTTAGTTCCATTGGCCTAGACCTTAACCTTTCGAAGTGCGAAATTTACCTTCCTGAATCCACTGACAGACAGACTACCATTTCTAAATTTAACTCGTTGGCATCAAATCTCAAAATTATCGAAAAAAAATCTCTTCACCTTCTAGGGTCACCAATATTTTTGACGAATCTTTTCCACCGTTCATTGAAGAAAAAAATCAAAATTTTAATGATGTTTCGGAGAGACTTTTCAAAATTAACATTCATTCGGCCTTCACACTTATTCGATACCGTTGTTTTGGACCAAAATTCACGTAGCCTTCGCTCCTCTCATCTTTGGAAGCATTTTAGCTTTTAGAAAAAGTGGACCAAATTATTAGAAACAACTCTTACTTCAATACTTAATGTGGCCCTGGACGACCGAGTTTGGCAGCAAGCCACACTTCCCATTCGCTTGGGTGGTCTCGGCGTCCGCAAACTTTCAAGTATAAGTTAACCAGCCTTCCTCTCCTCGGTCTACGGTACCGAAAAATGAACCAGGGATATTTTATCTTTCTCACTGGTTGATGTTGAGGTACCGTATTTGACCGATGCGTTGAACGCTTGGAAAATGGCTTGTTCTAATACGGATTTTCCCGACAACCTGACCTCCCAGAGACAGTGGGACGTGCCACTCTGCAGTATTACCCTTACTGCGGAATACCCTTTTACACACGTCAATCAATACTGTGGAGCGTGCCCGTCTGCTGGCCGTAGGGGAATGGGAGTCGGGCTTGTGGCTTCAGGCACTTCCGTCATTCATCATTAGCACTATGATGGATGACGCATCGTTTCGGGTCACTACGAGCCTACACTTAGGCGCACCTTGTGTTGCTCCGCATCGGTGTCAGTCTGCCATTCTTCTGGGCACGTTTCCGAATGACAGCGATGCGGAGGAGTACTTTGACGCCTATTGATTTGTTGTATACATTCAGTCAAAAAAGTATCGGGAATGGATGATTTGTTTATGGTTCCAAATTCAAATTTTTGTTTTTTTGTAGTTGTTAGATTGGCACAACTGTTTTCCATTTTGGCGCGGAGTTTGAGTTGCATCTGTTATTTATATTAAATACAGTGCTGGTTTTAGTAATATCATATATAGTGTGTATTGCGAATTTCATAATGGACAAAAATATCGAACAAAGAGTTTGTCTTAAATTTTGCATCGCCAATGGAATTTCGTGTTCGGAGTCACTGAAAATGTTACAGAAGGCTTACAGTGAATCGACTTTATCAAAAACTCGTGCTTATGAGTGGTTCAAAGCGTTCAAAAGCGGTCGAGATGTGATGGAAGATTTGCCTCGCTCTGGTAGGCCGTCAACGTCTGCAACTGAAGTTAACATCGCAAAAGTGAAGAAAATAGTGACTGAAAATCCCCATTCAACTCTGAGAGAGATAGCCGCCGAACTTTCTGTATCTCACGAGTCGATCCGTACCATTTTAACTAATCATTTGGGTATGAAACATGTTGCTGCTCGGCTAGTCCCAAAATATCTGAATTTTCTCCAAAAACTCAATCGCATGAAAGTCGCTGAGGACATGCTAGAACGAGTCAGTTCGGACCCAACATTCATGAAACGCATTGTTACTGGTGACGAGACGTGGGTTTACGAGTTTGACATGCAAACTAGTCAACAAGCTTCGGAGTGGCGCCTTCCAACTGAACCGAAACCGAAAAAACCACGCCAAAGTCGATCAAAAGTCAAAGTCATGTTGACTGTTTTCTTTGACTATCGCGGTGTTGTGCACTCTGAATTCTTACCGGAAGGTCTAACGGTAAATAAAGAATATTATTTGAGCGTTATGCGGCGTTTAAGAGAGCAAATTCGACGAAAAAGGCCAGATTTGTGGAAAGAAAATTCTTGGATTTTGCACCACGACAATGCGCCTTCGCACAAGGCTATCATTGTGAACGAATTTTGACCAAACACTCAACAAATACCATCCAGCAACCACCATATTCACCAGATATGGCTCCTGCTGACTTTTTTCTTTTTCCTAAACTCAAATTACCACTTCGTGGCACCCGTTTTCAATCGATAGAAGACATAAAGGAGAATTCGCGGCGAGAACTGAACTCAATTCCGGAAGCAGCGTTTAAAAAATGTTTTGATGAATGGATTATTCGTTGGCGCAAGTGTATCGTTTCTAAAGGAGCATACTTTGAAGGTGATAAAATAAATTTGGATGAATAACAGACATTTTGTGTATTATTGATCTTTTCCCGGTACTTTCTTGACAGAGTAGTATATGTATTAGATACTTAGTTTTAATTTTTGTAATTATATATATATAGTCCTAGTTGTAGTATGTAAATAAAAATTGTACATTTAGGGTGTGAAAAGTTCCTGCCGGGGTTGCGGAACTATTCGAAAGAGATAAGTACCGTGGCCCCGGAACACAAAGGGCGATGAAGGAACATGGATGGGTTTTAGTCAGTAAAAGTCTGACACTCCCTCCTGCTCCGCCCAGAGCGGGAGGAGTCATTTGATGATTTCCCATCCGAAAAAAAAAAAAAAAAAAAGGGTGTGAAAAGTTTTAATTATATCTTTATAAGTAACATATTGAAAATTAAATTCTGAATCACAGACTAAAACGTTTTCCCTTTGTAAAGACTCGGCACTAATGCTGATGCCAGCTATCGATTGATACACATTTTATGCGTGTCAGATCAAATCAAAGTGTGTCAAAGTTGTGCTGAAGATGCCATCAGTAAATGGACTTTAACTTTGATAGCTTTACGAGTTGGCACACTTTTCGCTAGTTTCGCACGTCTTTTGTTTAGTTGTCGAAATGGGAAAGTTACGAGATGGGCCGGAGCCCTCATATCTCGAAAACGTGACACTAGAGGGCTCTTCCCGGCGCGTCTATCGTCAACGCGAGCATGGTCGAAAAGCTTGTTGTTTCATCCAAAGTCATCTCGGCGATATTTTTTCAACTGCTCTGTCTTACCTAGCCCCAACCCCGCACTACTCGTCACCCGCGCACCTCATACCGACTAACGCGAGGACATTAAACGAAAAATAGTGTTCGAAACTTTATAAAACTTGTTCCAGGAAATACGTGTTTTTGAATAAGTCTTACAAGATCGTGAAATAAATATTTGTCATTTTAGAATCTCCACTACATTTGCAAGGCTTCTATCAGGATATTTTCTTTACTTTTACAATTTATGGGTACATTATGAACGGCCAAAGGTGAGGTAAAATTTGTGCAAAACAGCAAGTTTTGGAGGCTTATACTGAATTTGTTCCTACAATTTTTTTTTTTTCTTTGTTATAAGCCTAGATATAGTGAACAAGATGCCTATTCGTTCAAAAAAAATTAAAGATATATGTGTAACAACGGCATAATCACGCACGAGCGTTTGTCAAAATTCTCGCGAAAAGTATGGCGGGTTGGTCGCTCTTAAGAGCATTTTGTCTCATACAAAACTTGATTCAGGTTTTATACGTGGCCGCAACTTAGAAAAAAAATGGCGGAAGTTAGGCCGGCCATGGCTTCATGCAAAAATCTTCCAAGCTCTTTGTACGCCTCTTGGCATAACATAGCGCCCTTGTTAACTAACCTAAGATCTGTATTTTGTTGTTTTTACCCGACTGCGCCAGAAGGAGGGTTATGTTTTTCGAGAGTATGTATATATGTATGATTAAAATTCTTTGGCACGCTCTGTGGCCTAAACGGCTCGATGGATTTTAGCTTGAGAGCTGTCGTTAGATTCGTATTTACTGTGAGAGTGACGCTGGATGTATCAAAATAAAAATAAAAACAAACAGGCGGATTTTTGGCGCCAAGTTCAATTGTTTGGCACGCTCTGCAGCCTGAACGGCTCGATGGATTTTAGCTTGAGAGGTGTCGTTAGATTCGTATTTACTGTGAGAGTGACACTGGGTATATCAAAATAAAAAAGCAAAATAGCGGATTTTTGGCGCCAAATTCAAATGTTTGGTACGCTCTGCAGCCTGAACGGCTCGATAAAGGGGTCATCATGAGATTTTAAAATGGAAACTAAAAGGTGTAAAATTAAAATATTAAAAAACCCGACTGCGTAAAAAATAACGAACTACAGTTTTTATTTAAAGTTATTAGTTATTTTTTACGCAGTCGGGTTTTTTATTTTTTTTATTATTTTTTTTATGAAACAAATAAATAAATTATTGATTAATTTATCATGTTTGTTATAGAGATTTTATTCTTATGATTGACCTCTCAAGGGGTTGATACCATAAAAGTTTAGAGTGTTATTTTTTCGGATTTTAGCCGGTTCGATTCCCGAGTGGCGAATTCTCGAAAGTCTTTTAGTGCAGATTAGTTTCTTTTTATAAATAAAGGGAAGTTTCCTTTGAGTCAAATTAGCTATCTCCAGTATTTATAGTACTTTCCCTCAAGGTGAAGTTGAAAAAATCCACCACGTATACATAGATTTATCTATTCGTTAGATTGCGTACGAAAGCCTTCAAAAAACGAGTTTTCAAGGTACTTATTCATAATTTGGCGTTGAGACTAAGATTACCTTTAATCGATCCGTAATTCGTATAATCGAGTTGTGTAATCAATCCGTCAAATAAAATAAATTTTCGACAATAATATTATACAATCAATGTTTTTCACAGAGTCCATAAAATCTCGAAAGGTTAGCAGCAGAACATGGATATTGGCACAAAATGAGGCCTCACACAGCAGTTGGTGGAGTCGGGATGTGGATGGTACTTAGTGATGATGCCCAAGTTAATTCATTGCGGTAAATCCGGAAATAAGTCTGCAGTAGGTACCTACCCACTTTCATACAAGTTTAAAAGCTTGGCTTGCTCTAAAAACCAACTGCTCTTCATGTTAAGTCTGCTTGCCTTATAATGGGCTAGCTTTAGCTTGCCGTAATATAAAAGCAAGCCACTGTCTGCCCTTAGCTGTCATCTTGAAAACAAATATTTAGGGAAAGTTAAAGATGAAGGTAAGCGGTTTTGTAATCCCAAGTCATTTAGAAAAATCATAATGAATCCAATTAAAATACTTACATCTTGATTAATTCTAGAATCTTGTTTTACCTAACAGCTACCTACGGAAAATGTCATTACATCAATCATCAATGAGCAATTAAAATGGGAATGTTAATTAGACATATAAGTACCTAGGTACCTACCCACATTAAATTACTCAACTTCACAAAAATATTTACAACACGTACTTAGGTAGGTACGGTACCCAGTACTATGAAAAAACCGAAAACCGAAGAATTTTGCTTACTAGGTATATAGGCCTACTACTACTACCTATAAATATACCTAGTAAGCAAAATTCTTCGGTTTTACGAAAGTCTAATCAATGAATTAATTTGATAACATTTTTTTGTTATCAACACCATATCGGAATAGTATATGTAGCTACCTACACATAAGAAGTTGATTTAAAATAGAATAATCGATGAAGGTCATGAACTATTTCCCTCTTTCCATACCGGCTGATTTTTAGGTCCGAAGGATGCAGGGCGCAGGCGCTGACCCGACTCAATGTAAACAACATCAAAACATACGCCACAAAATTTTAAAAGAAATATTTTACTTACCAGCCCATGGTCCGAACCTCTTGGACAGAGTATGCACCTCAGAAGGCAGGAAGTAAGGCATCAAATACGAAGATATGAGCTCTAACACACTCCATAGGGAATCTATTAGCATAAAACACAGGGCAATAGACCCAACTAACGCTAGAACTAGTAATAAAAACATTGTTTCTATTATAAATGCACTGATTCAGTTAATTTATGGTGGTCGTCGAAATACCCGCGCGTTTTTTTTTTCGAAAATGGAATGTTTATTTTTCGTGGGAAAGCGCACGACGCGCCAACATGACGGTGCAGGCCACACTGACTGGCGCGAGCGAGTGTTGCCCACATTCAAGTTACGTTACAACGACTGACCTATAAACCTCTCTTATGTCACTGCATAACAACTATGGCTATTTACCGGAAGACCATAAATAGGAAAAGACTTGGTAATCTACTATTTTTGCCATAATTTTAAATAAGCTTTACCAAATCGAGTTGATCTATTCTATCTACTATTACCAAAAGAGCACATAGAAAAATCTAGATTTTATTAGTCCGTTTAAATTCAAGACGCCTGCATTATTGATGCGTGCAATATTTTCAAAATAAAGTGATGAATATTTCTACAGGCGATCGATGTTCTGAATTTAAATTGACCGGAGCCTCAGCAGTTATGTATGGTGTCCTTTGGTTTAATCACTGGGATCTGCGTGGAGTCGACCATGAACCAAGCTAGGCATTTCGCACTATCGCTAGCGTCCACCAATTCCTGAAATGTTGGCATGCAGGACACGATATCATGTGTCCCATTGTTTGTGGCACAGCCATTTGTAAGTACTCTTGTCTATAAATCTCCACTAGTTTTTCCTTACTCCGGATACGTGTCCAAAGTCTGTTTAGAGACTGTCAGGTTAGCCATAGCCACTCCAATCCAGGTGGGAGATTTTTAGCTGGGATGATTGGGCGCCAGGAGTTTAGAATAAAGCCTCGTAGAGTCATTAACCATACAGGGAGTATCCCACAGATAACGTGAACCTTCTTTGGGCATGTAAATATAATAATAGGGGTTAATTAAAGAATGAAATTTCCGTTGTAGGTATAGTAATAGACACTTCGAATTGACATAAAATCTTCATGGTGTGAGATTTTTGTGTGAAACTTTCACGTGGTACCTATGAGGTTCTTCTTTTAAAAAAATGTGCAACATTCAAATTTCGACTTTCAATTGTTTTTTTTATTCAGTTCGAAAATCCGAATTATTTTTGAATACGAGTTCCGACGCGGAACTAACGCGGCAGAAACGGCTCGCAATATATAAACGTTGCGTTTGGAGAGGAGACTGCTAATGAAGGAACGCATCGTGCGTTTTTGGTAATGGAACGCTTTCGTAATGGAAACTTCGACTAGAAGAACGAACCAAGTGATAGACCGCTCTGCACACAGGTGAATAACGCTGAATTGAAGGAGATGGTAGAAGCCGATCCGAGTCAAACTACCCAGGAATTAGCGGCATGATTTAACGTTACCCTACCTACAATATTGACTCATTTGCATCAAATCAATAAGATAAAAAAATATGAAAAATAGGTGATCCATGATTTGACTGATCTGCAGAAAGAAACTTGTGTTGCCTTGTTGAATCGGTACAGAAATGAAGGAATATTGGATCGAAATGTGACATGTGACGAAAAGTGGATTGTTTACGATAACCGTAAGCGAAAAATGCAATGGCTGACCCCAGGTCAAACGCCGCAACAGTGCCCTAAAGCAAAGCTTACAAATAAAAAGGTAATGGTAACTGTTTGGTGGTCTCTTCATGGTGTTATTCACTAAATCTTTCTCAGGTCTGGTCAGGCAATAACAGCAGATGTTTACTGTGCCGAACTTTGAACAATGATGGTGAAACTGGTAGTGAAACAGCCCCGACTCGTGAATCGATCTTCACCATTGATAACGCAAGACCTTACACTGCACGAGAAACCGTTGTAACTCTACAGGAGCTGCAGTTTGAAACATCATCCTCGTCATCCTCCGTACTCGCCAGACCTTGCTCCAACGGACTACCATTTTTTTTCGTGATTTGGACAATTTTTTACGTGATAAAAAAGAATCTTCCCAGGAGGCAGTACAAAATGCTTTCACACAGTTTGTCGAATCTAGATCCTCAGAGTTCTATCGTAAAGGCATAAATGAACTTCCGTTTAGATGGCAGCAATATATAGATAATGAGGTAAATATTTTAAATAAATATGTTATACCTATCTTAGAAAAAACGATTTTCAATGTTTCAGTACAAATCGGCAATTTCATACTTTTACCTAGCCAATTCGACCTTAGTCGATCTTAAACGTGCTAGAAACATGCGTCAGGGTAATTAATTTTAATATATATCTACTTAAATTCGTATGATTGGTAAAAACTAAACAAGATTGTCTTTTTTTTTCGTCGGATAATTACTAGTATTACGTTCGTAGGTACATAATATTCAAGTGCGCGTGGGCAATTAACTAAAAAGAGAATTGTAATTAGGTTTTTTTGGCAAATTCTAAACTCGCCTAGGCTTATTTATAAACTGTGTGAAAAGGTACCAACACATTAAATTAATATTGTTTTATCTAATTAGTCTTGGTTTTAGTAGGTAACGTTTTTTTTTACGTTGGTTTCTAAAGGGTCGTCCTTTAATCACGTAAAGTTCAAAAAGGGGGGGAGGGAATAATACTTACTTATGTATTTTTTCGTGAGAAAAAAAAATATATGCATGAAGTATTATAAATTTTATCAAATTCAAATTTATTTTGTGTAACCACGTAAAAACCTGAGCCTATGAATTTGTGTTATAAATACTAGGTACTTGTTTTCATACATAGGATTCTAAAACTCTCTGATCTTTTCAATACTTAATAAAAAATACACGTGATGCTAGGAGGGGGAGGAGGCCTAAAACCTCACGACCTACATAAAGGGTGTAAAACACCTCTTAACGAAGCCGAAAGGCACTTGTTCTCCCCGTCATTGAGATCATTTTTTTGTTCTACACCATACCTGGGAACCTTCTAGTTACGGAGTATTCCTAGTTACGGAATATTGGGGGTCAAAGTTCCAACTTTTTGACAAGTTTTTTTTTAAATACATGTTTTTAATGGAAGATTTTTACTTTAAACACCTCTACGACCTACTATTCAATCCATCCATCAGCACAATGTTTTGAGTGCGTTACATTGAGTTCTACCACAAAACATGATTATTCACCCCAAAAAAAAAAGTCGTTTCCCAGCAATAATTTTTGCGTAAAGTTACTTAGTTTGATGTACAGTATGCTTGGTTGACGGCTTCGTGATAAGGTCTTTTACACCCTGTATATATAACCAAAGGAGGGAGGGGTCTAAAAATGACCTAAAAACCTTACGTGATTAAAGGATGGCCCCTAAAGAGTTTCTTTTTATGTCCGAGTTCATTAGTTTTTTTTAAACCAGTCTTCAACTCTATTATTCAAAGTAATTAAAATCATTAATTAGATAACGCTGCTAAAAATAGATTGTTTATCAAAAAAGCATATGGAAATAAAATTAAAATATGAGAATATAAATTTTGAAATTATTTTATACTAGCGTTTGCTCGCGGCTTCACTCTAGTTTCCTATCTACGACAATTAACCCATGAGAGCATGTAAAATGTAGCATAGAACACTCGGGGATAAAGAAAGACGGAAAGAAAATTATGTTTATTTTGCATTCAAAACATTAAGAACATTTTACAAAATAAGTAAACAAACAATAAATGAAACAATAAAAAATAAAAACATAATAATAATGATGATGAAAAAAAAATAGAGGAATAGTGATGTAATTAATAATGTAGCTTCCCGTAAGTTAACCCTTTAACCGCTTGGCTAAATATCAATTGTCGTGCCCCTAGCGCGAGGCTACAAATCGACAAAATAATACCTACAATAAATAAGGAGGGGCAATCGTTGTATCGATAAAAAAAAGTCAAAGAATTTTTTATGTTTTTATTTTAAATCAGCCTTATGGCTTCTACAAACAGGCGCGACACAAAGAAACCGCTCATGTTTTTGTGTCGCGTGTCGCGCCTGTTTGTAGGACCTTTAAATTAACCACCCTAATCACTTTCTTCGTATCACAATCGTTCATCTTTAAGCTAATAAGTAAATGTTTTTAACAGTTACTAATTGTTTAACCTTACTAAATTCGAATTGTTTACATCACAATAATCTCTTATTAATCGACTAGTACTTTTTTTCTTTTCTTATAAATCTACCTACAACAGCAATGGCTAAATCTTTGTATCACAATTGTTTAATCTTACTATCTAAATTTTAATTACTTACATCAAAATAATCTCTTATTATTCGACTTTTTCCTTTTCAAATCAAACTAAGTATAATAAATCTTTGAATCACAATTGTTTTTTTTGTTTTTGCTTACCAGTTACTATACTCCATTTGTTTAGGTAATTAAATAAAGGTAAACAAAAAAACCACGTGACTTAGTTAGCCGACTAAACGTAATATCACTCACTTCACTTGTCATGCTATGTCACAGTTGTACTCTTCAATTTAGCAACATTATTAACGAATTATAACGTTGCTAAATTGAAGAGTACAACTGTGACGTAGCATGACAACTGAATAGACTGGTATTACGTTTAGTTGGATAACCACGGCACGTGGTTTTTTTGTTTACCTTTATTTAATTACCTAAACAAATGGAGTATAATACTTTACATCACATTCATTTACACATATTCCTCAGTATACTATAAAATACCTAATAAGTTTTGATTACCTATTAGATCAAATGCAATGATTTACGCATTTATAATAAGTAGGTTATAGTTGTTACAATTCACGAGCGCACTTTTCATTTAGATGTGTGTTGAACTGTTACCTATTTGTAACTACCTATGAATGATGTCCGCGCGCAACTGTTCGCTTCGTCGGGCACACACACAAGTGCAATGTGTACCTACGTGACGTGTACGTACACGAAACCTACACGCAAAGGGTTGAGTGCGCTCGTGAATTGCAACAACTATAATTAGAATTACGCAGTCATAAGCTAAAAACAAAAAAAAGGACAATTAATCAGTCAAACAGTAGGTAACAAGTAGTAGGTACATGATTCATAAAATTATTCGTTGTCTGTTTTTATCAGACGTATTATAGATGTCACAAAATGTGTGTACGTTTCTATAAATTTATTCGTGCGAGTCACATTAGTACCGAAATGTTTTTCGGCTAATATTTTTGCCGTTTTTGAAATTAGGTCAGTGCTGATCGCTTCGTATTGTGTGCCTACACTTGATATTTTTGTTAGAGTTTGTGTTCCTCTTGATACAAATAAATCAGGCGTACTATCTGTACTTCGTAAGTCACCGTCATGTGGTACATAGTAACATAACTGGGATTGTGCTACCGACGAAGGCAAACATACATCTTCTACATCTTCAAGATTCATTTCGTCTTGACTATCGCTAGTTGGATCCAAAATTGATTGACTACATTCCTGAGACTCGTCATACTTTCCTTAAAAGCAATTAAATATAAATAAGTACCTATAAAAATGGCTACAGGATGTGTATAATCAAAGGCTACAAGTATCAATTTGGCACAATTTACTTACTTTTCGATGTCATTTCGTTTTCTATCAAATTTAAATTTAATGCTCAACAAAACTGTGACGTTCAAGGTGTATAATATAACTAGGGTTCAATTCGCATAACACTTGCACTGAACCGTAAAAAAAGACGTGGGCTCGGTGTGTTTGACATGGACAAAGTGAAGTTGAACACAGACTAAATAGAGCAACGCAAGAAAAGAAATTAGTGACAGGATGATCTACCTACTTACTTAAACTATCGATATTTAGTCGATAGCTTCTATCTATGGTATTCCGCAGCACATGTGTCAACGCAAAGATAAACATTACACGTTTTACACATATACCGTGTGTGTGATCTTTTATTCTTAGTCGCGCATACTTTACAACGCTGACTTTTGCCACTGGGAATTCGTACAGGAAAATGTGCCAAAGCATCGATATGTAGACTTCGAGGAGGATTGGACTGAGTACCAGAAGTGAACGCTGGGCTAGTATTTGCAATTAATCTTTTATTTTTTTCTAAAAGTTGCCGTATCACATTTAATTGAAAATCTGCAAAACTATGTTTTTTGTTATTTTTTAAGACTCTGAACAAATAAAAAGCATTAAGCATAAACAAATCGATGATGTGGAAGCCTAATTTTTTATACCACTTCCTAGTTTTCCTTATACAACCTATGCTACTCATCATCATGTCGGTGATGTCCACCGAACCCATATTTTTATTGTAATCTATTACACATTGCGGCTTTAATTTAGGCAGACCAGAAAAATGATCCAAATTGTCTGACGGAACAATTTTGTCATCATGTATGGTAGACAGCATGGTAACAGCTTTTTTGTCTTGCCATTTTAACGCTAAAAGAGGAGGAGATGAAAATGCTTCTATTTCTCCACGCTTAAGTTTTTTGAATTTTGGCATATGTTTCCTATTACTTTTGACCGTACCGCATGCATAAATGCCTCTTTGTTTTAAATAAAGAAAAAGTCGCGGACTAGAATACCAATTGTCGACATATAGCTCTCGATTACTATGATAATAACCTTGTACCAGTTCAGTGACTACTGATCCTGTAATACCTAAATTTGGTACATGCTCTATTTGTGTTTGTGAACCACAGTAAACAATGAAATCAATTATAAACCCTGATTCGACATCACACAAAACAAAAAGTTTTATTCCAAATCTGTTTCGCTTTTTTGGCAAATATTGTTTGATTACCAGACGACCTTTGAAAGGCACAATGCTTTCATCAATGCATAGTTTGCCTCCGGGGACCAATGTGTGTCGAAATTTTTGTCGTGCGTGGTCAATCATCATTTCAATTTTATATAATCTTGATAAATTACTTACATCGTGTACTTCAGAAAATGAAAGCATTGCCAGTATTGCGCAATATCTATCTCTACACATAATACTATGAAATATGGGACTATTTAAAAGGGGGTCTACAGACCAATGTTCTTCAATAGTGAGCCTTTTATTCCTTGTAAAGAGCATCGTAAGGGCTAAAAAGATATAAATGTCATGAACAGTCACATCTTGCCACCTTTTTAAACGAGCGTACACCCTTAGATCCGTATGCCTGACATAGAATTGGTGATATTTGTTAGTAAAATAACATATTTTTTCTACTAAATCATTGCCACAAAAATGTTCAAAAATATCCAGTTCCGAGGAGTCGCTGCTCAAAGGTACTGAAGGTGATACCCCCGAAATAAATTCGTCAAAGTTTTCTTTATCAGGTACAGTTATGTCTAACGTCCAATTAATGCCTTCATTGTCGTCATGATCCTGAAATGACAAATTAAAATTTATTACGTAAGTATATTATTTTTTATATTCATTAGGTAGGTATATAACTTTAACAAAAAGGAACCTAGTTAGCGTTCCTGCACACGATGCCGTCACCGCGCCGTCGCCGCGCCGACGCCCGCCGCACAGTTACACTGTAGAATACGAGTCGCGCGAAGCCCGCCACCGCGCCGCCACCGCGCGCGTTCCCGTCCCTGTCTCGTTTGATTCATTCCATTGATTCCATTACCGACCGCGTACGAACGTGCACGCCGCGAGATCGCACGCAGCCGGTACCTAATGGAATGAATCAAACAGACAGGGACGGGAACGCGCGCGGTGGCGGCGCGGTGGCGGGCTTCGCGCGACTCGTATTCTACAGTGTAACTGTGCGGCGGGCGTCGGCGCGGCGACGGCGCGGTGACGGCATCGTGTGCAGAACGCTTATTAAAGTTATCTTTTTTTTAAAGATAACTCATGCACTAGGAATAATTCCTGTGTAGCTTGGGACTTCACAAACACACAAGTCACGGACACAAAACAGCTACACCCAAACTCGAATAATGATTTATGAAAG
Source organism: Xestia sexstrigata (assembly GCA_941918905.2). NCBI lineage: Eukaryota > Metazoa > Arthropoda > Insecta > Lepidoptera > Noctuidae > Xestia > Xestia sexstrigata. The sequence continues at coordinate 2,174,493 of OW799204.2, forward strand.
AGAGAGAGAGAGAGAGAGAAAAAGAGACAAACGCGAGTGCGAGTGCCTGTCCGGCTTGGTAGGTACTGTCACAGTACCTTAATAATGGTAAGGACAACATACAACACGGTTCCAAATTTGAACAATCAATAGGATATGTAGGTAGTTAAGTAGGTAATAACAGAATTACATCACAATATTTAAAATACTATTTCGATTCATCAAGGAGTTACCTAAACCCAACGAAAGTCTTATTTATACCTATACCTACTGAATAATGTGCAAATAACCTAAGAAGAAATTGAAATAGGTACTTACCTCTCCATCACTTCTAAATTCTATCGAATCGGATAATTCCAATTCGTCGTCACACTCGTCGTCGTCACCTTCTAATATTCTTAATAATTCCTCAGTAGTCGTCATTATTGAAAATTGAAATGTGACTATTTTATCGACAATGCACAAATACCAACGAACAACATTAATGGAACTTTCCATTCGTTTGATCCGCTTGTGACGTAGGCAGTGGTCGTATTAATGTGACAGCCGCGCTAGACTAACTAGAGAAATATGTTGCAAGCATAGGAGTCAAGGGATGGGAACTAACGTCAAATGTTGGCATTATACAAAGATCGTGAGGGATATTTTTCTTATGAATAATAAGGAAAAGAATTAATAACACAAGGCAATATGTTAAATTTAACTTTATTTGGTATGACACCGTTTATTTTATGCTGAATGATGCATTATACCTGATTATTTAACTGTTTGTTATTTCGTTTTTAAAATGCGCATTGCATTGTATCCCATCCCTATGGTCATATTTATGCGACGCGCGCGATAGACGCCGAAGAAAATTTCAAGCTGCCAATTACTTATTTTTGTTTAAGTTTTTTGAATGCTTAGAGTTATGACACATAATTTTAAGTAATTGTTGTAAATAATAGCTCTATTTAATAATAGTTTTAGTTGTACCACGCAATTAATAGGACGAAAATAGAACGAAAAAATCATGCATGTTCTCTGTCGCAGAAATACGACACGCGCGGTAGGGACACGGAAATATTTGTCGCATATATGCGACACGCGCGGTTAAAGGGTTAAATAATATTCGGAATCGGATCAGTAGGTCCGAAGATTACCCTCAACATACAAACTTACAAATAAATTTTCGGCGTCCCTTCCACCCCGTAGATTAATGACACACCAAGTTTCAGACATGTCATGTGATACATACTAATTTATATAATATCATCATAATGTTATCAGTAACCTCTAACACAGTACCGTACCAATATTAGTGGATTTTAGTCTCCATTTAACCCCAAAGTTCTAATAATTACGTAGTGAACTGTAACTAGACGGTGTCGATTCTGTTGTGCAAAAACTAAACTTAATTATGCTATTGCTATCTTTTACTAAAAGGCAGTGCGAGAAAAGGACGGCTATAGCTATGAACTAAGTTAGAGATGACAAACTAGTTTATGCCTTGCGCTTCACCGTGTTTTTAGTCGACATGTTTTTACGTGCACCCTTCATTTGTATGGAAATATTAGTTCCAATTAAATTTGACAGCTATTACGTCCGTCTTTTTCTTGTTTTAATAGAGAGAATAAGATAGCAATAGCCTAAATTAAGTTTAGTTTGTGCACAACAGAATCGACACCTATGAACAATACAAAATGGCGTGGATCTGAAACCTTAGGTTCTTATCATATCCAATTTAGTCATTGCTAAAGTTATTTCTTGTGCAAGACGAATACTTCTTGATTTTATTTGGAGTAGGCACAGCATATCTTCTGCTTTAATACTTCTCTATTACCTCAGCGGCAGTCACCACTGTTATAAAAAGTAAGTACATAATATCCTCGGTAGTCTAGTCGCTACAAGCGTTACTGCAACTGAACGTGAGGTCACACGATATCAAAATCGGGTATACTGTTATTGGGTTTATAGGGGCATGAACAGCTAAGGGCGTAAAGTTCTTCATCCCCCATTGAAAAGGTAGGATCTTCCGACCAGACGGTTGTTAGGTCTGATCGGAGGGTCCCGCCATAGTAACCCAGCAGTAGCCCACCACATAGGCTTTCCGCTTCTCTATCAAGAATTTTTCAGTAGCAGGGGTGTTGTAGCAGTGTAGGTATTATAGGCACACCTCTACATTTATCCTTTTGGGGACTAACTACAAACTAAAGGCGTGTGTCACGACCTCTTCCTACTGACACTGACATTTAGACTGCAGTGATGAAAACTCTCAAAATAAAACTGTCACAATCATAGTAAATGTATATTTTTAATCTTAGTTTTATAACATATCGGTTGTAAACAACATAAAAGTGGTAAAATAATAGTTAACTATCACTGGCCAGGTTTGTAGGCCACGGGGTCACACACAGCATGACAGCACTTCCTACTTGCTGCACAGCATTTCAAAATGGGTATTAGTTCTGCCAAAATGTACGATCTTGAATATAGTTGACGCTTACCTATTATTAGGGATTTTACTGGATAGTCTTAATTTAGACCAGATTTACCTATAGCCTAAACCTAAAGTATTTAAGTTGGCTCATTTTAGAAACTGCAAAAACCACTTTGGTCTCAAAGATTTTAGAAAGGAAACTTAAATGACTATAATCACACATTAAGAACGAAAAAAAAACAGAAAGGAAAACTCTAATAGAACTTAAAATCATCAATAGTCCAGCGCGCTGGACTATTGATGATGTTCTATTTGCAGCGTTTCGAACGAAAGCCAGGTAAACAAAAAGGTACAGCGATTTAGAAAAATCTAAGTAGGTATTTAATTATAGGAAAAGTAGGTCGATCTGAAATCTGCTTATTCATACATTAATTATTACAATGACAATAGTATCGTTACTGTCTTCTTTTCTTGCTTTAATCAGACTGTCTCCGATATGGTGTTTGGTTTGGAGTCAGCTGGGCATGCGGGAGGAACCTCCTCCTTCAGTGTCCTCATGCCTTTCAGCGTGTTCTTCACCACATCGTAAGGAGCTGAAACAAAATTATCAACATCAAATTATTTTTACACAAGCAACACTGTTAGCGCCATCTGTCGATTTTAATATGAACTTTAAGCGTAAAGAAAAGAAACCGCATAAAAATATCACGTTTGGTACTTTGGTGTATGTACTCGAAGGGTGAAACAGAAAACCACATTATGTTCAAGTCCCATGCAATTCAGGGCGAGCCTATTCAGCCCTAACAACCGAAACCAGGCTGCTAAAAACAAGAGACTTGAAAATCTAGTTTTTAAAATGACACGTGTAAGTCTTGATCTGTTTTCCGTGAGCCAAACATCTTCTAAAGCTACCATATCTAACGCTAGCAGTCATGGTCGGGTTTTTCCTACGAACTATCTTTGGACCACTCCAACTGCCAAGAGAAAGGTCGTGGAAAATGAACTGTTTTTCTACCAGTAGTATGAAGATATTATGCTGAATTTATAGACAATAAGAACTTATTTTTCATTTACATATGCCTTCGTCATACGCCTTTCCATTCATAAGGTACCAACAGATTTTGTGGCTCCTGTCGAAATGCCAGTCAGTCAAAAGTCTTCTTTACAAAAAAGACGTTGGTTTAGAGTATTTTTAACCGACTTCAAAAAGGAGGAGGTTCTCAATTCGTCGGTAAAGCTCTTCGTCCCCCATAGAAAAGGGAGGATCCTCCGACCAGGCCCCTTATTCACAACTCTTCGATTCGATTTTCGATTCGGAAAGTCATATGTCTATCTTTTTTTGACATTATGAAATGGAGCGAGATGGACATACGACTTTCCGAATCGAAAATCAGGGGCCAGAAGGGTGTTATGTCTGGTGGGCCACTGACCGACCGTTGTTGTCGGGTCTTGTATTAAGTCTTAAGTCGCGGATAACCTTGCTTGCGCGATGTAGGATTTCTGACGTGATCTGCTGTTAGTTTATGGTCTGTGTCATAGATGGCGCTGTAGTACTTTTTGTTCAATGTAGCTGTAATATCTTATTTTGTAGTGCCGCTACATTACTCCCCCCAGAGACCAGGGTCGATAGTAGAATGAGGCGTTGTTGCCGTGCCAGTGGAACATCGTTGCCAGGTGGTACGAACCCAAGTGAGTTGAGGCCGGCGCTGCTCCAGTGCGTCGTGGTGCAGCGCCGCGACGTGGCTGACTGCTGTAGTCGTCCGGGAGATCGAGCTCTCGACCAGCCGAAGAGCAGTAGTGCCAAGGTCGCTTGTTAAGGCTGAGGGTGCTGACCAGGAATGTGCTTCCGCTGCATGCTGGTGGTCAGGGATACCCATTTGAAGCTGGCTGGCTAAAGCTTGAGGAAGCGATCCTGATGTTGATGACGTCAAGTTGCTCGAAGGCTGCGCTGATGATCACGTCGGTGTCACCAATTTGGGGGTATGAAGAACAGGGTATAAAGCTCTTCATCCCCCATAGAAAAGGGAGGATCTTCCGACCAGACGGGTGTTATGTCTGGTGGGCCACTGCCTGACAGTTGTTGTCGGGTTCTTGTATTTAGTCTTAAGTCGCGAATAACCTTGCTTGCGCGATGTAGAATTTCTGACGTGTTCCGCTGTTAGTTTATCGTCTGTGTCATAGATGGCGATGTTGTACTTTTTGTTCTATGTTGCTGTAGTACTTTTTTTGTAGTGCCGCTACATTATGTATGTTTATTTATTTGGATCTCCAACAAAAGATACACAGATACAATATAAGTCACAGTTATGCAAGGGTTCTTTTAAGTGTGTTCCTCCACAGCATGCACATAAAACTAGGTGTTAACACAAAAAAAAGCATATAAATAACTCGAAAAACAAAACAAAAACCAAAATAATAAATAAAAAAATAAAATTAAAACGTTTTAAAATTGCCTCACATAAAAGTTATTCTACATGTTCCCCGATTACTCGAAGAATCAGATGGCTGGACCGATTTGGGTTTTTTTTTTTGGTATGAAAGGGTATACTTCCCAGGTGGTGGTATTAATAAGGCTGGCAAGTTTAAAGGTAACATTAATATATTATAATGTATAGTACCTATTGTCTGGGTTTGACGTAAACTAATAATTATAAATTATAATTATGTTAAAAATACGTATTACGAACGCATCTGAATTTACTTCCTTGAAATTAACAAATGTTTTGACACCGATTATTTAATTTACCCAACAAACGACCACACGAACATTGGAATTTTATAAAATTTCAAGTGGACGTGGATGGCCCGAAGTATGAATACTCAAAGAAATCCTCGAGCCCGATTTTGATAAAAACAAAAAAAGTGTCATATTTTTTTTGAAAAATCAATACCTATTCCTAGCCAGGCATCGGACTCGTTGATGTTTTTTTCACCTATTACGTGTTTAAAAAAAACATCTATCGGTACCTGTTATATTACACCATTCGATAGTGTAATGACATACGGTAAACTAAAAGTAACGAAATAGGAAAATAACTCCATCAAACCTCGACGAGAGCGCATATTTTTACAACTTCAGATACTTTTGCAATGTTAAACAATTTTGTTACAAAATCTTCGAGTCTTCGAACTTTGAGAATTTGTACACATTGGATTGCATCACGATCAAATATCAGACACGAAAATAGTGTTTCACAATGACCGACAGACCTCCGGCGTGATCGGTACGGTGTAATGAAATTCGACTGACTCTTGCAAGGTTCCCATCGTAAGGCATAAGTCTCACCGCAGGCCACGAGGTAGCGATTAGCGCTATCGCTAATCGCTACCTCGTGGGCGTGTTTTGTCAGTTTTCTGAACTCGAAAATGGTATAGATCATTTTAGCGTTAAAAAAAACTAGCAAAACATTGTCTCGTTTCGGTAAAAGAGATGCATGCAGTCAACCGCGTCATGGGGGTGGATAGACTCTGTCGATTGTAGAATCTGTCAAACATAGAATCTGTCGATTGTAGAATCTGACAAATATAGAATCTGTCAAATGTAGAATATGATGTCAAAGTAGAATCTGTCAAATGTAGACTAAACGGAAAATTGTATCACGGACTTAGATTGGGTCATTATGACAGGGGAACGGGCAGGAACTTTAAGTGGCAGCACTAAATCGACAAAAGAGACACTATGCGGACAGTAAAAGAAACTTATCAGACCTGTCATCGTGCTTTCAATTATGTAAACAAAATTATCTCTTCAATTATATTGGTTCCGGTCTATCAATAATGATCGTCAGCGTGGTCAAAATATCAAAAGGTCAAAAGGTCTTCGGGGCCGGCCGTGTATTGGAGGTTGAAGAGGCTGTGATAGTGATAACTGGCAAAATTGTCGCACAAACTATAATATCCAATGTTTACGAAGTGAATCTGTTGAAATGAATCGACGTGAATGCTCAAAACTCATACTTACTTATGTATGCTTCTTTAATGCGTTTATCCATTTTATGCGTTTTTCACATAACCATGGCATGAGAGTAGGTACCTACTATTCTTTGGAAAGTGATACAATTTTACGCTATTTGATTTATTTTCATTTTTTGTGGATGTATTGGTACATCCAGAAATGCAACATTATGATTAGCTAGAATAATAATTTTCACTAATAATATTAGTTCTGTTTACTTGTTATAAATGTCATATTAATTAATAGAGTACAAGATTCGGATTGGCGATGCCAGTCGGCAGCACCTTCGTTGTGGACGTTCCCTATACCACATGAGTAGATAAACAGTATACTATAGTACGCTAGTACTATTATCTATTCTGTGACTATAGTAGGTCGGTGACTGTTCTCTAATCTTGTAATCTTGGCGAGTACTCTGTCAAACAAACATCTCCTTTTTAGTTGCTAGCTGCTGTTAGGTTCTCGCTATTCGCTAACGGTGGGACACGGTGCCTTATGAATTAGTTATGGGGAATTATAAAACAAACGAATAAAAAAAAACTTAGCGACTGATGATGAGATAAGTTATACTGTTTTAGTAACTTGAGCGGTATGAATTTGAGTAAGCTAAAAATTAACTAAACTAACGACGAATATTGATTAATAATAAAATCCAGAACGAACTTACAAAAAGTAGGTTGTGATTAATCCATTTCAGAAAAGAATTATTATGTGAGCGACTAGAAATACAGAGGGGGCAACCTAAAGAGACGATTTTTCACGGCATGGGCACCGGGCCGTAGGCCGACGAAGAGGGCCGGCGGAGGCCCGGCATCGGCACTTCGGGGACAGAAGTCAAGAGTGTTATTTAATATGCGACGAAGCGAGCGCGGGTTTGTACAAACATTTATCTTTGACGCTACGTTTTCTATTTTTAGAACAAATGACTACCATTTCATTTAAGATAAAATGCCGCTCAGTATAAATAAATCATTTGCCAAATGTTGTCAAAAATGCAGGACGTAACGTTGACACTCAAACAAATAGTAAGTCGCTCAAATATTATGAAGCTACTCATTTTGTATTTTAAGTACCTACTTATCTCAAATTAATGTTTGTAAGTTGCTGTTCTGTTGAGTTCTCGTCACTCGCAGTCAGTTGCTCACTTACTAATACCACAGATAATATAATACTTCGGTAATACTATGACCTAAATTATTTTTTTTTGTCACTTAAAACTTTAATTTACAGTCACTCGTATAGATACTACCCATTAGTTATTATGTATCTATTATAGGCTGGTATTTTTAGCTGCCTTGTTTTGTAGCTACACACTTACTTTTGTATTTAAATTTACTAATTTGCATTGTTATAAATTTTCGCTAACTACTAATGGAGCTGTGGTGTTGGCCCATTTGTAATGACCCCGGCTAATGCGTCAGCGTCGTAGACTCGTAGCTAGATCACAGTATTCGAACCCAGGAAAGCACATATTATGTAATTTATTTGTATTTTTATGTAATTTAATAGTTTCTGCCAGCGGTTTTTGCGTGAAAGAATAACAAACATTGTCACAAACTTTCGTTTTTAATAGTAGTATTATAATAATAATATATGTACAGTCATATGAATTCATCACAATGCTCTCAAAACGGTGAAGGATAACAGTGTCAAAATCTGCACGTCCTAGAACCAAAAAATCCGAAGACATGTGACATCTAAGTACCTACCACGCGTGGTGGATTCCGGCCTACTCTCTCCGGGCTACCGCACACTGTAGAGAAGACTCGTGAAGACTGTCGTTAGACAGACAATTACCCTACTAGTGCGAGCGAGACAGACTATGTATTCTCGCTCGCAATAGGCGAGACGACAAAAAAATCAAATTAGTCCGTCAGTTAGATTATCAAAAAATACTTATTTGAAACTGATTGCACTCGTTTTTAGTTTCATATTATTATTAATCAATCAGGCTAATAATTTTGTACAATCACACTTCACACCAATATTTTAAAGGTGAAAATTTGTGTGTGTATGTTTGTTACTCTTTCACCCAAAACTACTGAACGGATTTGGATGAAATTTAGCACACAGATAGTCTATGACCTAGATTGACACTTTTTTTTTAGGATACTTTTTATCCCCGTAGTATGATCCCGTGGGACAATAGGCGAGACGATAAAAGAAAACTAATTAGTCCGTCAGTTAGATTATCAGAAAATATTTGACCCGTGTTTTTTCTTTTGTTACGTAAACCAAAATTGACGAAGATATGACGCTTTTAAAATTCTCAATACGTCACGCCTTGGTATAATTTTTAGCTAGTTCTGACGCCACGAGCCCCTACTCCTCCTGAGTTTTGATGCGTTTTATCTTTTCCAATATTCATTGATTTACAAAAACAAAAAATACACACATCAACACGGACTAGGGATATTTTTAAAAAAGCGAATTACTATCAATGTGTTAATTATTTATATGACATGTATATATTTAAAAGATACGTTATTTAATATTCTACCATTTTTTAATAATGGTTAAGGTATAGATTAAAATTTCAGTATTTTATGGAAAAAAAATGAAGCATAGACGGAAACCGTATATGAATGAACTTTTAATTTGTGAGTAAAAACTGTAAAAAATAGAAAAATCATTTAATTTGTGTTTGTAAACTTGAAGTTAGTAGTCTGAGAAAGCGCCCATGATGTTCATAAGTTCATAACACGTCGGCAACGATTCGGCATGCTCAGAACAAGGTTGTCAATGTCTTGCTGCGGAATATTGTCCCATGTCCTTCTGAGGTGCGCAAAAAGTTGATCTTCTGTAGCCAGATTTTCAGGAACTTCCTTCAGAGCTCTTCTTTGCAGCATATCCCACGCATGCTCAATGGGATTTAGATCTGGCGATTGAGCAGGCCAGTCTAATGCCCTAACATTATGTGTATGTAACCAAGCTGCTACCGTTCTCGCCGTGTGTGCCCGGGCATTGTCGTGCATGAGCAGGAAATCTTGCCCCATTTGTGTTCTGTGGGGCAAGATTACGGGCCCCAGCACCTGTTGGACGTATCGTTCTGCCGTCATATTGCCCCGCACCCAAACGAGATCCGTCCGTCCTCCAAGACGAATTCCTGCCCAAACCATAATTGTTCCTCCTTGGTATGGGTGAACTTCCTGAGGGTTCTGGAGACGGCTCCATCGTCCAGGAACTCGCCAAACACGCGTCCTTCGTGAATCTGGATGGAAGCCGAACCTGGATTCATCCGTGAACAGCACATTGGACCATTGGTCACGGCCCCAGTCCACGTGGTTCCGAACCCATTCTAATCGTCGTCCACGATTGCCTCTCCGTAAAGGTGGGACCCGGAGTGGTCTACGAGAGCGTAGATTGCTTTCATGCAGTCGCCTTCTTACAGTTTGGTCACTCACAAGCACTTGGTGTTCCACTCGCAGCCTTTGGACCAATTGAGTCGCCGTTGCATTTGGTTGTGCTCGCGCAGTAATTTGCAAAAATCGGTCTTGTCTGGGGGTAGTGATGCGACTTGGCCCCCGGTGCCTCTCCGCTACTTCACCTGTGGCACGATAGCGTGTCCACAATCTTGAAATTACATTTTGATGGGTCCCTATGGCCTCAGCAACATTACGCTGAACAGATCCAGCTTCCAGCATTCCTGCCCAAACCATAATTGTTCCTCCTTGGTATGGGTGAACTTCCTGAGGGTTCTGGAGACGGCTCCATCGTCCAGGAACTCGCCAAACACGCGTCCTTCGTGAATCTGGATGGAAGCCGAACCTGGATTCATCCGTGAACAGCACATTGGACCATTGGTCACGGCCCCAGTCCACGTGGTTCCGAACCCATTCTAATCGTCGTCCACGATTGCCTCTCCGTAAAGGTGGGACCCGGAGTGGTCTACGAGAGCGTAGATTGCTTTCATGCAGTCGCCTTCTTACAGTTTGGTCACTCACAAGCACTTGGTGTTCCACTCGCAGCCTTTGGACCAATTGAGTCGCCGTTGCATTTGGTTGTGCTCGCGCAGTAATTTGCAAAAATCGGTCTTGTCTGGGGGTAGTAATGCGACTTGGCCCCCGGTGCCTCTCCGCTACTTCACCTGTGGCACGATAGCGTGTCCACAATCTTGAAATTACATTTTGATGGGTCCCTATGGCCTCAGCAACATTACGCTGAACAGATCCAGCTTCCAGCATTCCCACAGCTCGTAACATCTCCGCCTTCGTCAAATGTCGGCGTTGCATGGCTACAATACCTCAATTTTAACTTTATCTTTCGTTTAAAAATGAAAAAAAACTGTAACTAAACGTAATTCGTATTGTTTTCTAAATTTCGCACAAATGAAAATTCCCTCTCCTATACATCAAGACATTTTTATGCCACCGAAACAAAAGAATTTTCAAAAATTTGAATTTGGAATTAGTCTGAGATAAATTACAAACAAATCGGTGTATAAAAGATTCCAATGCGGCCAGTACTTTTCGAGTTATTTAATTGAGTATGAAATATCCCTAGACCGTGTTGATGTGTGTACGTGCCCATTATTTTCCAATACTCAAACTGACGGACTAAATAGATTTGCAATTTTTTGATACTGTCGTCATGCTTTTATTAGGGAAATTGTCTGTCTAAAGAAAGTCTTGTCTATAGTGTGCGGTAGCCCTTAGAGGTGGGGTCTGTGTCCCAGCAGTGGGAAGGTAGGTAATAAGCCGATTGCAATGTATTACTATTCTACTAATTTGATTGTTACCGGCCGTCTGTTGCCAACGCAGAAGTGCTGGAACCGCAAAAATAACTGATTAGTTTCCTCAGCTTCCGCAGAATATCTAGGTAGGTAGGTACTTATTATTATACATGTAAGTGTATACATGTAGGTAAATATGAATAAGTATAAAAATGATAAAAATATTTTTTAAGTAAGTATTTATTTACCTATTTAGTTATAGCAGTTCTTTAACTAGGTATTACCTTGAACCATCGAGCAAGCGCCTTTCACAATACATCAACATACGCATAAAAAATATCTACTTTTTCTTAACAAAATGGTGTCAAGAAAATTACACACACATCATAACGAGAATTAAGCGTGTAATTGCATGAGAACAATTAAATTACAATAACAATGTCCCAATTATTACTCAATGGTTGTGCGATTTAGTTTAGTTTAGAAACTTTTAGTTTAGAAACGTTTAGTTTAGAAGATTTAGTTTAGAAACTTTTATTGCTTTTTTCATATTCTAACCGCTTTTTTATTCTTGCACAGTTTTTACATTTAGCCAGTTTTTTAGTAGGTACTATCATAGTGATAGGATAGGACATATTGTATATTATATTATATTTATCGTAATATCTTTCAGTGCGTGGCCAAAATCGGAACTAACACCGCCGCCATCTTGTCTTTTCAATACAATTTCCATAGAATAGTACCTATACCTAAGCATAATCAGCCTATAATGTTGCCCACTGCTGGGATATAGGCCTCCTCTCTACGAGAAGGTATAGGCTGTTATGTCATTTACCAACGCGGGACCAGTGCGTGCGGGTTGGTAGATGTCTGATGTCTTCGAAGTTTTGGTTATAAGATAAGGTATAAGTGTTCTGTTATTATGAAACAGTATCAATAGCTTTGACCAATCGACTCGTCGGAGACCTTTTAATACGACGACTTTTCAGCTAAGATTCTTGACCATAATCGATTCCGATTTGTCAATCAAGTGAGTCGTGACCTCTAATCTACTTAAACGATGGCTGGGACTAACGGGATGAGGAATGTGGAGAGACAGGGTGTAGTGGAGCAACTTGGGAGAAACCTATGTCCACCTGTAGACGGGGATAGGCAGAGTTGATGGAATCAAAAGAAGTAGGTGAGGTCTCATGATACTTACAGGCAGCAATGAAACAGGGAAGTATGGAATAAGATATTGGTGACAAACTGGAAGTATCAGAATAAAGCAGATGCAAAGATATTAAATTAATTAGGTGCCTACGTAATCATCATCTAGCATGAAGTCTTTGGCCGATTATAGACGTTGTAGCATGGGCTTTGACTTTTAGACATGCAACGAACTGACGAAAACAACACTTGAAGCAATTTTGCCACGGCATCAGATCTTATACAAGTTAATTGTAAAGACAAACGAATCCAAACTGGTTAATTTTGTTTCATTAGGAAGTGGCTAGACATGTTTTTTTTAGCCTCTCTATTTATAAGTCCTTCTATATTTAAGTAATGGTACGGCCCCTTGTCCTCTTTTGTTTCGAGTTAATCTCCGACATTAGGAGATCCAGTGTCTCTTTTTCTCATAGCTCACTGCTGAGAGAGATTGAGGATTGACAACCATCCGTACCGATCATCATAGGTATTAAAGTAAATTAAAAACTGTTGGAACGAATGTTTTTATTTTACAGTAGAATGACAATAAACAAAATGTAACGAAAAACTGTTGCTATGGAGACTGAAGGTACAGTCCTCCTAACATCCACTCCTCTTTTAGGAACTGAGCTTTAGTTAGCTTTTCCAGCCTGGGTGCATATACGGGCTTTGTGAAACAATCGGCCAGTTGGTCCTCAGTTGTAACTTGCTTGACCTCAAGCATGCCAGCTGCCACACACTCTCTGACGTAGAGATACCTCCGTTGTATGTGCTTCGTCCGACTATGTTGATTGTATGCTAGCTAAAAATTGCAAATGTTGCGAACACCATTATAAATGAAATGTCAGAAGTCCTCATCGATCCGACCTTGACAAAAAAAATATTCAAGGTCAAAGGTGGCGTAAAAGGGTTTTTTTGCATTTTTCAGCGAAACGGTAAGTTTTTTCATAAAAATATGAATCACAAAATTGTAGATCGTGCAATTATTATAATAACTGATTTCATACTTTTTCCTAGGAATCACCTTTTCTGAGATATAGGTGTTCAAAAGATAAAAAAGTTGTGTTCTTCATAATAATCAAACGTTTTCACGCCACCGGTTAAGCGGTGGAACCACGTTAAGAAAAACAAGTCAGGTTGTTTTTCTTACCCCGGTGAGCCTATTGCACGATCTATTATGGTCACATTTAATAAAAAAAATATTGTACAAAAATTTTACAATTGGAAATTACGGTGAAAATTAAGTGAAAAGCTTATGCCCGCGGCTTCACCCGCGTGGAGTTTGATAATAGGCATGACGACAGTATCAAAAAATTGCAAATCTATTTAGTCCGTCAGTTAGAGTATTGGAAATTAATGGACACGTATTTTTTGTTTTTGTAAATCAATAAATATTGACAAAGACAAAACGCATCATCACTCGGGAGTGGGGGCTCGTGACGTCAGAACTAGCTAAAAATTATACCTAGGCGTGACGTATTGAGAATTTTAAAAGCGTCATATCTTTGTCATGTTTGATTTACGTAACAAAAGAAAAAACACGGGTCAAATATTTTCTGATGATCTAACTGACGGACTAATTAGTTTTTTTTTTTTTCGTCTCGCCTATTGTCCCACGGGATCATACTACGGGGACAAAAAGTATCCTATGTGTCAATCTAGGTCATAGACTATCTGTGTGCTAAAAATTTCATCCAAATCCGTTCAATAGTTTTTGCGTGAAAGAGTAACAAACATACATACACAATTTTTCACCTTTAAAATATTGGTGCGAAGTGTTATTGTAGAAAATTATTCGCCTGATTGATTAATAATAATCTAATGGAACTAAAAACGAGTGCAATCAGTTTGTCTTCCCACAACCTCTGCTTCTGCTTGGAAATTAATTGACAATACATTGGAACCAATACAGACATTACTCCAAAGTTTTTCTCCTTCATCATCATCAGCCTATAATGTTCCCACTGCTGGGACTGAGGCCTCCTCTATAAGAGAGGGAATGGGCTATAATCTACCACGCGGGCCCAGTGCGGATTGATAGATGTCACATGTCCTCGATTTTTTTTGGTTCTAGGACATGCCGGTATCATCACGATGTTTTCCTTCACAGGTTTTGGTAATGAATAACTCATAATACTTTTTTTGCAATTTAAATAAGGGATGACATGCTAAAGCGGCTGCAACAAAGTTAGGTTGTATTGATTATTAGAATGTGCCGGTTGATAGAGCTAGTCGTGCTGCAATGTTGAATCACCTTTAGAAGAGTATTCTTACGATATCAGCAATGAGATATCTAATGTATGGGTCATGGAACAATTTACTTGTACTCAGCAGGAAGAAGATGAAGAAAATAAGAAGACAATACATTTGAAGTTCCATTCGATATTTCATCAATCAGACGAATGATTTTCTCCAGTAAAGTACTCATAATTTACACCGCTTTTTAACCGACTTCCAAAAAGAGGAGGTTATCAATTCGTCTAATTTTTTTTTTTTTGTATGTCTTTTCAGCCTTTTTTTCGCCAATTGTGAACCGATTTTGATGATTTTTTTTATTTGGAAGAAAATTACTTCGCGGTGTTCCTGTTTAAATTTGGTAAAGATCTGATGGTGATCTTCGGAGATATACAATGGAACTCTTCAATAATAGACAGCAAATCGGTCGTGATTGCTGCAATCGCTTGGATGTTTGTTGTTTTCACAAAATCATAACATAACATCACGCCTGTATACTCTGAGGGGTATGCAGATATGTACAGTACACCCTTATTTCGACAGTTCGGTCTGTTAGGTTCCATTTTATTGGGGATAAGCCTATTACCATGACATGTATTGTTAACAATATGAAATAAATGACTGCCTCGTTGGTCTAGTGGTGGCAACTACTCAGCATGAGGTCCTGGGTTCGATTCCCAGGTCGGGCAAAGTGTTATTGGGTTTTTCCATCAAGAATTTCTCAGTAGCAGCCATGGAGTCTGGATTTGCGCCAGCGCTCGCCCCCCATCACATGGGACTTTAACATAACTGGCGAAATGTCCTATTGGGTACACCTCAGCCCAACTCTTCGGAATTACAGGCGTTATGTTATGTTATGTTAAAATAAATGTATAGCTAATATTTGTATAAGATATTACAACTAAAAAAGGGTAAAATAAAAAACCTTTTGTGCAAAAAATAAAACCGACTTCAAAAACAAAGTAAAAAATAACTTTAGCTTCAGAAGTCGGTGGCAAAGAAACTAAATCGGACAAACAGAAGTCACCGACTTATGAAGTTATTTTTCACTTTGTTGTGTTTTTTATCATTTCCAGTTGTACCATTTTATATTTGATATAATATTTTTATGGTTTCGTTTCCGAATGGTAACCAACGGGACCCTATTACAAGCCTCCGCAATCCATCCGTTCGTCCGCGTCCATCCGCTGTCTGTCAGCGGGCTGTATCTCATGATTATCCTATAACAACATCATCTGCCTAGCCTTTATCCAACTATGTTGGGGTCGGCTTCCAGCCTAATCGGATGCAGCTGAATATCAGTATTTTACATGGAGCTACTGCCTATCTGACCTTCACAACCCAGTTAGTACTGGGTAATACGATACCCCTTAGTAAAAGACTGGATGTCAGACTTTTTAACTATAACGACTGTAAAAGACAACCGGGACCAACTGCTTAACGTGCTTTCCGTGGCACGGAGGAAACTCAGTAGGTATTTAATGGGTGGTCACCCATCCACAGACCGACCTAGGCAAGCACGGCTTAACCTAAAGATAGCCCGGGCGGCTGTAATAATTTAGCTACGATTTATTATTTGTTGTTATAGGACGAGGACTTCCTATAACAACAAATAATAAATTAAAAATTAAAGGCTCACGTACTGTGATGGTACAGAACCTTTCACGCGCGAGTCCGACTCCCACTTCGCCGGTTTTTTTAATTAAACAGGGCTACAGTAGATCTTGAAATAGGCTCACCACGTTTAAAAAAACACGCCAAGTACACCACTTCACCGGTGGCACAGATAATATAATACCCGGTGGCGAGAAAACGTTTGATTATTACGAAGAAAACTACTTTTTCATCTTTTTAAACAGCTATATATCTCAGAAATGCAGATTCTTAGGAAAAAGTATAAAATCGATTATTAGGTATAGATAATTGCACGATCTACAATTTTGTCGAACATATATTTTTATTATAATAACTGACCGCTTTGCTGAAAAATGCAAAAACCTTGAAAATTTTTTTTTGCAAAGGTCGGATCGATGGGGACTTTTGACATTTCATTTATAATGGTGTTCCCAACATTCGTACCAATTTTTAGCTCTATCCGATTTATTGTAACCTTGCATGTCTAATTTGACTGGGCTAAAATTGCGTCAGCCAATAGATCTATTAACATATGGTGCAAAACGAAAACGCTCTCATACTTTCATTAACCTTTAGAGTATAATGACGTGGTGAATATTTTGTTTCACAAGAAATGAGGATATGAATACATTAATATGAATAAAAGTAAATAAATAGTAAGTACCAGTCTATGTGTGAGTATGAAAGTAGGGACGTGCTTGAAGAATGAACCTATCTGTCGAGCTATCGTGGCATCTTTTTATACTTATAGAATTTCTGTCCACCTGCTCAATCTTCTGTAGTCCTTTGACAAAGCTTATTGACGAGGAAAAAATACACTGTGTCGTGTAAACAAAATACATAGGTACGTTAAGACAATGAAGAGAGTTACATACCAGACCACATTCTCAGCCTCCTTTTAGACGCTTTATTCTCATACGTGCAAAGTCTGATAATATCGAATACTGCTAGAAAAATTAAGAATATAAGTAAACTGTACACAATTAGTTGTAACATGGCAACTACGGTAAACACAACGGCACGAGTCGCCTCGCTGACGATATTAATACAACTAAAAACAGAAGGTAAGTATGGCAAAATACTGGTTTTTCAAGACCAAGAAATACGTCGTCTTGAACTTGAAATCTTTGTGGATTTACTGTTTTTTACTTTACAGTAATAATCACATGGCTCGAATTTACGTTTACCTAACTATTATGTATGTCGAGGGTCAAACCACAGTAATTTTAGTACCTATTCTTTAAATTTTACGATTTTAGTCATCATTAGGTACAGTCTACAGCTCCTATGTATATTATTCTAATCTATGCTCTTAAGCATGGTTTTATTACTCAACTGGGATAACTTAAACTAATCTAAATAGCCTATCAACCAACCCGCACACTAATTTCTAAAGATCATTGGTGTCTTCACGCCTATTTAAGTAGTTGTTCCGTCAGAGATAGGTCATGCGTAAAAATTATCTCCAACGGAAGGGCTAATAGTGCGTAACTAAAACTGTAGGTAATCATGTTATTATGAGGTAGTATTAACCGAAATGTGTGCCAATGTCAATTACACAGACCGGTAAGGTTGTGGTTTAAAAGTGTAGGTATTAATGAGACGCGGCCTCTACGACCTTGCTATAGAACAAGCTATTTGGTTTACAGTTTTACCCACAAATCACATTGTAAATTGTAAACCAAATAGCTAGTCCGACCGTACTGGCTCTATTTCCGCAGTTACTGTACACTACGATTAACATTATGATAGGCTGTCCATGGTGAAGCTCAGTTTGAGTCCTCTTATTCTGGTGAAACAAATGTTTGTGTGTGTGCATGTGAAAAAAGATAGGTACCAAAAGATTTTGCAGTACAGCCTTTACAGCAGCGCAATATTCTGACCACGTGAATTTCATTTATTTCTGAACATTGAGTTAACATATTTATCTATGTTTCTGAACGTTTTTTTTTTGACATTGACATTTGTTTTTGCGTTCCATTCCGTGGATAGTCGCGTGTGATGTCGCCTGCTGTTTATAAATCAAGATAGGCTTTGATATTTTGCTGCTTTTTAAATTTATGGTTTCTTACCAATGAACTATAACATAACAAAAAAAACTCAACAATCATGCATTATCATGCTTGACATAACTACATCCGAACATTGGGAATGACATTGACATGAAATCTGCTTCTGCCAAGTTGACAGATCGAAAACGACAAATCACGACGTCACGACGACATTTTTGAAATCAGAAAAACATAAACAAAAATATATTATATCGTTGCGTATCGACTCTTAGGACTCAATCATCATGGAGAAGGAATTAGACAGAGTAGTTGAAGAGATAATGTTGACGCCGAACGTGAGTGGTTGCTTGGTAGCCGACCACCAAGGGCTATGTTTAGCTGCTAAAGGTACCGCGCACGTTGACTCAGCGGGGATTGTGGTCGCGATTTCGGAACAGGCGTGCAAGATACAGCCTAATCTGAAGCCGCCCACTGTCTGCCTGGAGACGGACAAGAAGCAGTGTTTAATTCAGCGACACGGAACGATCACAGGAGCGATAATCAAACAGAAGTCTTAGTAAGTTTTGTTGTTATCTTTAAAAGGATTGTTACTTGTTGCCAGCACATCAAGCTACTACAATGTATCAAATTTCATTAATAGATTATCAACTTATCCGCTAATGTGCTGGCCTATGTACACTGTGATACCTACTTAGTGTCCAAAATAGCATTGAATCTGATCTAAATACATGTTGTCAAGCCTGGTCATAGGTTCTATCAGCTGTTACATATATTTACCTGGAATAAATGACGACAAGCAATTGAAAATGGTATATTGATCAGGAATAGGAAATATACATCTATTTTTTTCTTCACCTTTATCAATAAAGTACAGTACTATCAACCCAAGAAAATAATTAATAGTTAAGTTCAACGACTGCTTGTAGCAAAAAAAAAAATTAAACTTCTACAATTTGCTACGATCGTTCAAACGTCCGTGACTGTCGCGGCCATTCCTGTCAAAGCAGTTGACATCATTTCCCGCTATCTGCCTTGTTTACATCTTATTTTTTTACCCTATATGTATATAATAATTTTACTAAATGTGCTTTATTCAAGCAAACATTGCAATAACAATATTGTAACAAAATATTTTTGAAACTATAGGTAGTTTTCAAATAAAAGTGTTTCTTTGACACATAGTGTTTGACGTCACTACCAGGCTACCGGCGATGAAGCATTTTGAATTTGTTTCCGTTTCACCAAAAACATGCTACATAAAATATTAAATTGTAAAATAAGTGTTGTATTACAAAGTTATACAAGTGTACCACACCACAGTATTTATATGAGCCAATACAAGGCATTTTTAAGGAAAAAAAAAGTTTTGATGTTCTTGCATATTCCCTATTAAAAGTAGTTTTCAGTGTTTCCCCACAAATACTTGTCTATTTCTGTTAAGCCGTTGTATTTCTTTTTCAGATTTTAAAAAGGAAGTATGGTTTACCTCTAGAAAGACTGTACGGAAATAGTCCTTGGCCTGCCACCAATCACAGTCTATCACTGATTGTGAGAAAAATAACTCGTCTGTTTTTGTTATAATTATTATGCTAAATAATTATTACTTAAAGAATGTATGTACCTACTTATATATAAAAATAATGATGTAACTAGACTAGTGTATTTTTGTAAATAAACAATCTTAATATATATAAATCTCATGTCACAATGTTTGTCCTCAATGGACTCCTAAACCACTTAACCGATTATAATAAAATTTGCACACCGTGTGCAGTTTGATCCAACTTGAAAGATAATCCTATCTTTCAAGTTGGATTGGAGAATAGAAAAAAATAAAAAGTCCACCCGTGCGAAGCCGGGACGGGCAGCTAGTATGTTATAATTCTATGTGCTTGTTTGTCAGTTCTTAGTTACCTGATTTCAGTACATTGGGAAGGTTAAGAATAACAGCACATGCGGCACATATTCAAAGCAATACAAACCAATTTGAAGTCATTCATAAAATATCTTAATTTTTAAAATGCTTTTACACACCAAATGATACGCACAAATAAATCAGCAACAACTACACAGCATTTTTTTGTGCCTCATCCAGGATTTTCCCCCGATGGCAACAACAATGTCATCTGCTCATCTCGTCGCCAGACGGCCCACGTTTCTTTTCCCTTTTCTTGGACGCCATTCGGTGACAGCCTCAGACCACCTGTCATCACTGCGCCTTGCTACTTGTTGTTAAGAAGAATGTTTGTGAAAGCAACTAAGAAGAAGTTTCAATCTCATGATAGACGTAGGTACCTAACTTATCTGTCATCATCACATCATCATCATCATCAGCCTATTAATGTTCCCACTGCTGGGACACAGGCCTCCTCTCTATGAGAGGGAATGGGCTATAATCCAACACGCGGGCCCAGTGCGGATTGGTAGATATCACATGTCTTCGAATTTTTGGTTCTAGGACATGCCGGTTTCCTCACGATGTTTTCCTTCACCATTTTTAAAAGCAGTGGTGATGAAATAAATTACATAAAGTAATGCGCCTGTCTGGGTTCGAAACCACGACTTACTGTTCGTAAGTTGGGGCCGCCACCAATGGGCCACCGCTGCTCATCATCTTTCACATAGTCGCGAAAGAAAATCCACTTTAAACAGTAGGTAGAGATTTTCTTATTTATATTGTTCAAAACATAAGGAATACGTAAACACGCGCCTTTTACCCGCGGCGAGCGTAGATAAAAACTATTATGTTCCTAGAGTTATCAAATAACTCTCCAAAATTAGTAACTACTACCTATATTGAATCAAGTATTTAGATACTTAGAAGAAGTTCAGCTGCATCTGTAACTAGTAACCTTACAAATCCGTTTTTATTACTCGTACTTTCTGCCCCCTCCCCCTGGTTCAAAATCTTGCGGCTGCGACGCCCTTGTTCGACAGCGTCGATATTCTTTCCGACTTCAAAAATGGAGGAGGTTATATGTTCGTGTGTAGGGTAAATACGCTAAACGTCGGCCCCCCTTACGGATTTTCTAAGTGCATCGCTTTGGCTCCATCGGTTTGCAACAAAAGGATAGCTTGTGATGCGGTTTTAGACAGGTTGATAAATAAATTTTATGTTTATAGGCAAAAGGTTGACTTTTCTACTAAACGAAAAAAGGATAAAGGTTTAAATGCGTCAAGATCCAAGAAACCTTAGAGTCGGCCGTTTACAGCCCATGGTCCGTCGCATTTTCCCCAAATGTCGGCCGGGTAGTAAGGTGTTTTAAATTAAGACATTTAAAAATATTATTAATATGATTTATTTTAGCAGGAGTTTAATATCACACTGAGTTTAAAGTATTTGTTTAATAATAATTTTATTTTATTTTCAATGTTATCTAAGTTAAACATCACAAAAGATAATGGGATTAAAATAATATATTGTTTGTTAAACTTTTAACGTCTTCGTAACAATAAAAAAGGGTTAAAGGTAATTTGTTTAATAAATAAAACACATCAATGAAAAAATACAAAAGTAATCAGCCTGTATGGGGCGGGCAACTGGTGGAACTAATAGCGCTAGCAGCGCATGAACCTAACATCGTCATTGGTTGAAAATCTGTCAATGTCATTTTATATTTCAAAATAGATTGACCTCATTGGTTAGATTGGGTCTAAGCTATAGACGCGCCATCTACAATCAGCTTTGACCAGCCTTCCCCATTGTGGTGCTCGAATTTGAGACTGGCCGACATTACGATCTTTAATCTTTAACATTACGATCTTGCATAGTTATGACCTGTGAATAATGTCATTTTGTTAATTAACTAAAACTGCAAGTTTGGCAGGTTAAATAAGTCAAACCCCTTTGTCATCTTATTGAGACTAAATTATAGAACCTTTCTCTCCTTTCTTTTGGTTCTTTAGTTCCCCCGATGGCCCCGATGGTCTAGGCTACTCAGCCTGCTGGTGCTACTAAGGCTGCTCAACCCCAGGCCTGCGGGCCACAATATGGCCCGCCAACTCATTTGAATTGGCCGGCCAAAAGTGGTCTACTGACGATGGTCTTTTGCAATATGCTTGTCAATACGCTTTCCGTGATTTACTCGCTAAAAGCTCATAAATCACTGGCACCGCTTTGCTATGATTCCAGTCACTTCCAAAATCAGCGTGGATTGACAATAATTGAACAAATGGCGCTGGACACGCAAAGAATGTCCCGTCAATCAAATAATGGCCGCTTTTTAATTCGCCTCTAGTTTCTTCACGACAAAATATTATTCTTAAATCGGAGTCAATATAATCAGCAAGCACAAAGTATTCAAATGTTACTGGAATTTGTACTTCTTGAACGGTCTTGTAACACACCTTTTTAACATTTAGAGCTTTGGTACGACGTCTGTACATGGAAGACTTTTTAGCGGTGTATTGTGGCAATGGTTTACCAAGTAATGGAATTCCTTAGTCAATTAAAGAATTTATTGCGTTATTGAAAGCTTTAGGCATTGTTATTTTGCCCATTGCAGCTTGATCAAAACTACAACTCATTGCAACTTCAATCGCGGATTGGTTACTGTCGGAAATACAGTGAGAAGAGTGTTCAATTGTTCTCGCTATGGTGTTATCCTAAGGAGAAATTTCAAATAAGTATCAAAAATACAGTAGACAAAATAAATGTACTTACGCCAACTACCGACCTACAGCCTCTGGTAAAGTGATGGAAACTTACCGGGGATACTGTTACGACGCCTTTCGGCTTGGTTAAGAGTCTTGTTACACCCTTTATAAGGTCACAGATCTAACATGTAAATACTTGTCAAAACATCAAGACACAAAATAAAACACCAACTTCAATATACACACATTTATTACAGATATGCTTTCCTAAATATAACATGAACTTGACGTGAAACAACTGCAACCGCTTACACTATACAACTATGCATACTCTTAGCTGTACTCTTACTGTAGATTAGACAAACAATTTTTACTATTTTCTACTTGGTTTCAGTGCAGGGATAAATACTATGCTTACTCTTGGATTTAAGTAGTTAAACATACTACACACTTTTTTGAGGTCGTCATTGATCAGCACAGAAGATAAAATTGAATATTTTGTAGCTATACAGGGTGGAAACAACCTCATCACGAAGCCGTCAACCAAGCATTCTGTACATCAGACTAAGTAACTTTACGCAATAATTATTGCTGGGAAATGACTTTGTTTTTTGGGGTGAAAAATCATGTTTTGTGGTAGAACTCAATGTAACACACTCAAATATTGTGCTAATGGATGAATTGAATAGTACGGGGGTCCAGGGAGGTGTTTAAAGTAAAAATCTTACATTAAAAACTTGTATTTTTTTTTTTAAGTTGGAACTTTGGCCCCCAATATCTCCGTAACTAGAAGGTTCCCAGGTATGGCGTAGAATAAAAAATGACCCACTGATAGACAAGTGCCTTTCGGCTTCGATAAGAAGTTTTTTACACCCTTTATGTTCAGGAAATAGGCCACTAGGCAAAGTCGCACGTACACAACCTACGACTAGGCTAGGACTTCCATACATCCCGGTACACTGGGATATGTCCCGGTTTTATAAACGTTGTGCTCTGGTTAATAACTCGTTTGTCCCGGTTCAGTTGGTTCACTTACCAGAACAGAATCTTGAAACTCAATTCCCATAAGATGACCCATTGACCAGTGAAGATAGAAGGCAGCTTTTTTCACATCTATGTTGTCAATAAATAAGTACCTATATATCATACTCGTAGGTATTGTACAGATGTTGTGATTTCTGTCATACATGTTAATATCATTTTCCAGCAATGTTAAATACTTTTTACTGCAACCGTTACTTTAAACTGCCAATCATCTTGTGCCTTTGTTTATTCATCAATCCAAGTTGTAGAAACAACATTCCAAAAAGGTATATTCATTAAAAAAAATGACTACACAGTGCAATCTTAAATAGTAATACTTTTATCTCTGCACTAATCCTAAGTATACAAGCAACATATTAATTAACGATTTCATCTCAAGTAACTTTCTAACTGAACATCCAACTAACCAAGTTGCAAGTGTTTTAGGCTACGCAAGAATGTATATCAACTTATCAATTTAATCATAGCATATACTATATACAATCTCAACGTAAATTCTTAGTATAACAATTAATTCGCTTAATATACATAAATAAATCGATGCATGTAAAAATCATGATGAATCTAATTAAAAAATATTCAATGTAAATAAGGAAGCACATGCCAGCCACATAGCAATCAATCATTCCAATCAGTGTTGCAAGTTCATAAATTAATGTTTAACCTGTTCCTGTTTTCCAAACTGGCAACACTTTATAAAAATTCAAATAAAAAATATTGGCTGTGTGAGCAAGAATGTTACAAACTAGCAAATTTATTACCTAAGACTAGGGGCCTTTCTTATACACAATAATACTTACGCAGTCAACGTGGCGTTTTAAATTGTTATTTTACAAAAATATCTTGCAATTACAGTAACAGTGATAATTTAATCTACTCATATTGTTGCAGAACATTTATCTAATGGCTATGTGATAAATATTTTCTAAAAATGTGTCCATTATGAGTTGAATCAACCTGTCCTTTATGTAGAAAGTTTCATGACTGTAAGTAGCACAGTTTTAAAGAAAAGTCATCTTCTTAGCACAAAATTAAAGGTCCGATTGTTCAACTGTTGATAAATATACTATTACTTCAATAAGGACCAAAAACACGTATTTTAAGTATTTTAGTATGTAATGTTACAATCTCTAACCAACCCTCATATATATTTGGGGATTATTCCGTGAAATATCTCAAGTGCGACCCACTACACTTAACATTATCTAAACACATGCAATCTCAACAAATTTACATTGTTATAACAATGTTTTAGACCAACAACAGAAGGAACTACGTATTCGTATATATTGAGGCATGCAAGATATAAGTATATTTAGAAAACAAGAAAGAACCCATAAATTCAGTACGATTTCGGAATGCATACGTTAGATATTAGGATTCCAATGCCTTGTCAAAACAGGTGACAACTCTCAATCGTAAGTGGCGCCATCTGCATTCAGATTAACGAACTTACCTTTTCATACAAGATTTAAAAACACATTTTCATGAAGTATACCATCATTGCAATGCAGAAGAATCCTTTCCTAATGTCTTTAACAAACACAGCTCTATCAAAATGCTACCGAAACAAATCACAAGTTCATAAGAATTACGATATGATGAAATACAAAACATTTAAACCGTTAGATGTGCCTCACCGAAGAAGCTCCCTTATTATGCCACATGGAACGGCACATACGATATTCGGTATGAGTGAGGGAGACAATGCTATTCTAATGTCATTGTCAACGAAACAGAAACGTGAATATTTCTTGACGCGGCAGAGCATTTCTAACGTTTTAAATCTTTGATGAAATATCAGTAAGTCTAGCACGAAGGAAGGCGCAGCTATACAATATATTCTATAGTAACACTTTACATAAATGTCAAGAAAATTTCGCTAACTACTATGCTAAGTATCATTAATTTGGATCAAACTCCTTGATACACGACTGACGGCCGCACAATACCATCCGTACAATTTTAATTTAAATAAAATAACTGCCTATCATCAATATGGACGAAAATAAGATAAAATATGAGCAATAATATAATTCATTTAATGATAATATTTGTGTGACCACACGATTATAACAATTCACTAATGAAAACATGACTTTATAGAAAATCAATTCCAGGCTTGGTACAGTGAAGATATGTATGAAATACAGACGGTTTATATTTCTTCTGAGAGGATAAAAATTATTAGTAGTTTTACCCGACGCGACGGTAGATATGCAGTAGCCAAATAGTGAGTAAAGTCCCGAGATGGCTATACGAGGCGCTTCCCAATGAGAATAATACATGATAATATTTCTTGCGACCTACTAACTAACCATAACTCGCTACCTTAACTCATTAAGTCATGCTAATCTAAATCTTCATCCAAATCAATGAAATCCCTAAAACATTTCTATCCTCATCAAAAGTAACAAATCGTTAAAGAACCTAAACATGAGCCACCGGGCACCTTTCGCCTAAAAAATTAACATTAAACAATTAATTACACTATTAACAGCCCTCGACTACGTTACAATTACAACTCTCTACCTAACAAAAGAATAAATATGGAGTCAAAGGATAGGTCTTAGCTCAAGGTACTAGATTTTCTCCTAACTTTTATATTATTATAATATAAACGCCGTGACTTCAAAATTGACATAGCGATTAACATGGATTTCATAAGGCCGCGTCGTAATCAAAGCGAATCTTGCGCAAACACTACCGATGCGTTCATTTTGTTCGCCGAACGCGTACGCGTGGTTTCGCCTTTCGTTATTCCGATCGCGTGTTCCCACGACCGATCGCTTTGGTCAGGACGCCGCGTAATAAATTATGACGAGACAAAATCGTCTGTAACATTAGGTTTTTTTATAAACTTTATTTTGAAGCCACCTTACAATAATTCGATTGGCCATCAAGACAATCATGAAAATAAATATTATTCCCCGACAAAATTACTTCTGTTTGAGGTTCACTTTTATAGATTTCAAATGCATTGGTCCTTTATTATGAACATGTTATTATTAAAAAGACCACTTATTGCAAAACAGCCTCTATTGCAACCAACATAATATCTATTTTAGTTTAATCTCCACTCTTGGGCCAAGCGATATGGTACAATATGTCTAGTATAATATGTGCTTATTTCATAAACCTCTATAGATATAACAAATAATTGAATATTATAATACATGCTGAATATAATCATAGACAAGAATATTAACTATCTACAAGCAGAAATAAATAAAAAACTTGGCAATCCTATTATTTTGTATGGAGGACACTGGTTTTTATATTGGCAGCACTAAACTAAGGAGTTTAACAGTGACTATTGCTGAATGCCACGAAAAAGAATGGTTATATTTACAGCATTGATTACAGACGCCATTTAAGTCTTTAAGGGGATTTGTATACGCTCCATAGTACCAGAATACAAACAAAATTATTATATACAGTTAGAAACAGCAGTCATTTGAATAGAATGCCCAAAATATCGATTTAAACATTTTGGGATTTCTGCCAACAATTTTATAAAATTTTTGGTTAAGTTATAAACAATGATTAACATTTACAGTCACCATTCAGAGAAAAACTAATTAACATACTGGCTTATCATGAACTCTGAAAACTTGTTATTGTTCGAACAATCATAAACTGAACCTTGCAGTCTCTACATCTCTTTGTAACATTAACAGGGGTCTCTCTTCCTTAGAGCGAGAAGCACGCTCGCGGGTATCCGCATTCATCCGCGTCAAAAGCGTTTTTATATGAGAATAAAATTGTTTCAGTAAGTACACTAAAGTAAGATTGAAATAATACTGCGATAAGTGGTGGTACAATCCCTGTGCGTGTTCAAAATAGTTCAGTTTATACTGTTTTTAAATGAGTAATAAAAGGGGAGGTCACTTGAAGCTCATTGTAGATGGCGTGACCAAAGCTAGTTCTCAATCTGACCAATGCAATGAGGTCAAAGTATTTTGAAATACTATAAACTGGCTTGGAACTAGCTATGGCGCAATTAGTTTCACAGTAACCGTCTCTATTAATAATTATCAAAGTTCATAAAAAGCCTATGTGTTCGTTACAAAGTACTAGGAGCGCATGTCGCGAAGGAGACTCACGTAGGATAGCCGGTGAATTCTGATTGGCGCGATTACTTGCGCCCAGGGACGCCGGTGAAGCTGATTGGTTGTTCGTTTGTGACGAGGTTGGCGCGAGGAGCGCTGGTTGGCTGGCCCGCACCCGCCTCTAAGTTAGCCGCCGACGTCCTCATGTCATCTATTGATCCTCTGTTGAGAATAATATGATTATTATAATGTTTGTTAGTGAATACGCGGTGTAAGACATCGACTTGCATAAAGTTCCTGTGAATTCAGTACATGGCTCTAAGCCCAACAGCGTAGAAAGAGGTTGGGATATTTTTGTATAAACTCTGGCCTGCCTTTTGTTATTATATTTTCTAAATATCTGCAAAAAAAAACACCTGTTCCTCAGATTTTAACACAGGTGATATTTTTCATAACCTACTAAACTGTCTAATAGCCTAAGAGCCGTTGAACAACGAGCTTCACCGATCTGATAACTGGATAAGACATATTTTTATCAAATATAATTTATTAACAAACATGCATAGCATAACTTGCCCATCGAAAAGTGTTCATAGCTATTTTTTATTGAATTAATTTTAATCAATTTTAATCAATTTTCTTTCATCACCTTCACTCTTTTGATAACCTAATGAATTTTATCTCAACTGATAGTTTTTAACGCACAGAATATGCCTAGGTAGGCTTGCCTACTTATTTCTGTGCATGGCTACCTGGCAGCCAGATGTGAACAGGTAAGTCAATAGGTATAGGTAACTGCACCGATCGGATAACCACTCGAAATTGATATCATAAGTAAGATATTTTAATTACAAAACCAATCGTATAGGCTTGCCTGCAAAAAATCGTTCATAAAATATTATGGCCAAGCTATAAAGTTTTAGAATTGGAGCTATTTGATAGGTGCGAGAGAGAAAGTAGAGCGTCCTAGGTCCGTGTGATAGAACAGGACACAACATAGTGGCTGCATGCTACTTGCTTTTTCTACGGCTTTTTAAATTGTATGTATCCGAGTGTACATGTGAGTGACAGAGACTGCATTTGATTTTACTCGACAGTAAGTTTGAAATTCATCAATATAGAAACATAATATTGAAGAAATACTTAGAAAAATTAAAATTAAAAAAACATATATATATATTATTCTCCATCGGAATTATCGGAAACTAAATAATGATATGTCTCATCCAGTTATCAGATCGGTGAAGGTCGTTGTTCCACGTCTCCTTTACTATAAGCTGGTGGGTTTAACTAGAATAATGTACTGAATTCATGGTGCAAGTGATTTTGTGCGTCGATGTTCCCTACACTCAGTAAAATGTTAAATGTTGTGTTGTGAACATGGAGTAGTAAGAAAATGGAGTGCAAATGTGAATATTTTATGAACAAACCCCAATTTTTTATTTGTGCAAAGGCAGGGAAGTGGAATCCCTCGCTAAATTTCTAGTTTGATTTATTTAACTAGCGGAATAAAGATTAAAAAATAAAACTGGATACCTAACATGTAAAAAAAAAAAAAAAATGAACAATATTGGCCGAAGAACAAAACATAATAGTGCTCCCAAATGCTGAAAAAAAAAACCCTGTGCAGAACAAGAAACAGAGATAAATGAAAAGGAAATTATTCGAAGCAAGAACATGCAAAAAAAAATTAATAAGTCATAGTCATATTTTAATAAAAAAACAACAAGAACAAGTCAGAAAAACTTTGATAAGACTTATAAAAAATTTTC
Source organism: Xestia sexstrigata (assembly GCA_941918905.2). Classification (NCBI taxonomy): domain Eukaryota; kingdom Metazoa; phylum Arthropoda; class Insecta; order Lepidoptera; family Noctuidae; genus Xestia; species Xestia sexstrigata. The sequence continues at coordinate 2,204,052 of OW799204.2, forward strand.
TGACTTGTTCTAAACACACTTAGTATGTTTCGCTTTGATCGACGCGGATCTGAGCCGATCAAAATGAGCTTAATCCAATAAGCGAAAAATTCGCTCGTTTCGGTTAGGACAACGTGATTCGACACCACGTCGATAACTGTGGTCACTAAATAACCGGTATCATGTACATCTGTATCGGTATTTCACAACGCGTTTTTTATTTTCCAGCAGTCTAGCGGACAGTTTTATTAAAATAGACCATGACTTCCAGCACATCATGCAATCCCAAGCATACAACAAGCAAAAACGAAACACAAACACCCAGTTTCCAGAACGAAAATCAACACTGGAAGAAATTTTAACCGCTCTGATTGGTTGAACGATTTATCAACAGCTAATCGTATTACCTGAGCCGCTTTAAAAAAGTCCCGTCAAAAATCCGGACATTTGCAAAGAAGTCCAGAAATAATACTTTGTGATCTTTCTTGTTTTAGTAAGTACTTATAAAGAATTCTTTAACATTGGAAAAAATCCTCAAGTCGGAAAATTCCGGACCAAATCAATACATCCAAAAACCCGGATACTTGCGTTCATAATTTTCGTTCGAAAAAGTAGGTGCTAACATGTTAGATAGATGCGTGCCTCGTTTAGTTGGGGCGCCACACGTCTGGGTCTTCCATGAGGGTGACGTTGTGGTCGTGCGAGCCCGCCATCGGAGCGCCCGGGGGCGTAGTCCCACCCGCCGCCATCGCCGCCATGTCGTCGCGAGACCCCCTGCGCCCCGCACGCACACAACACAGCGGATTAGTTACACACTACACGCCTTTCGCACATATATTACCTTCGACAACAGCAACCTGATAGCAACCTTATTTCCAAAGACAATAAAGATCACTGTTCCAAAGACAGACAAGATGCTCCCAAATACATAAAAGCAAGATTTGAACAAAATGTTAGACAAGTTACACCCACACCCAAAAACAGTTAGTTACATGGTTTATTTTTTAAACTAAGGGAATATCTTTACCAAACTTCTTTCATTTTATATCATAACATCACGATTGCAATCCTTGAAGGGTAAGGCAGAGGTGTACCTATAGCACACCCATATTTCGCCAGTGCTATCAACCCGGTACGAACTTAGACTCTGGGGCTGCTACTGATAAATTCGTGATTTAAAAGCGCTATAGCATAGAACATGTTCTGTTTTGGTTAAGTTATTCCCTTTTTTCAAGTAATCTATCAAAGATGAGTATACAGAAAGGTGCCAATTGGTGTTAAAATACGGAAAGCCGTAGACTGTAGTCAGATAATTTGTAACACAGTAAGATTACTTAATTAATTGTTCATCACACACTACGCCAATTACAGTCTACTGTCAAAGAATTACAGTTGATATGCAAAATGCTCAACAAGAGATATCCCAACTTTACTTTAGACTGACTACACATCTACGTTTCACAAGAATTATTTCACCTTAGTATAAACTACCCTCCATCTTGGCAAATTACTTGAGTTCGACAATCATGTTAGAAACACAGTAAGTATAAAATTATTACTAGAATAAAGGTAGAACTCACACCTTATTCTCATGGAAGTTAAAGCGTGGGTTTATTTATGTATTGTATGTTTCAAGAGCACCAATATTTTTCCACTCAGCAAAAATCAAAAGCGATTTTCTCATCTATTACAACTTTGAACCCTATTACATAAAAGTATGGGTTCCAACTAATAACACACAGAAAAGCCGTCGACATGGCCGACGACTTTCGTACATGTTCAGTTGACAAGCCGCCAACAGCTCTGGTGTGTACAGTTCCTTACGAGTGTGTGTGTATGGATAAATGAAGGTAGAACGATACTGACTTTTTGCCGAGAGCCATCATCCCGTAGACAATACCGGTGGCGAAGATCAACCCGCTGCCGAACCATGTGCTCATGCTGAGGAAGCACATGAAGAATGGCGGAACTGATAGCCTGAAAATGGACAAATAAATACAGATTAAAACGTTTGGTTTATTTAGTGTGGTAAGTGGTCTGCGTTGTCTATGGACAACTGCAATGGCAATGGCATCGCGGGTCCGGTTACCATCCCAAAGACAAACTTGACAGATCACATGGTACCTGTAATAATGCATTTGCTATCGTTGATTGCAAATAAAAAAAAAAATAACTGTCCCACTGCCGATCAAAGATGTCTACCTGTTCCTGTCAAAGAGTAAAGTAGTTGTGCATCATGTGCGTAGCCTTTTCCCAACTAATTTAGGGACGGCGTCCAGTCTAAACAGATGAAGCTGCATACATGGAGTGACTGCTTATTTGACCTCCACAACCACAACACAGTAATGCGAATGGGTTCGAACCCAGGCAGGCGAATTACTTTGTGTAATTTATTTCATCACCACTGCTCTCAAACCAAAAATTCGAAGACATGTGACATCTACCAACCCGCACTGAGCCCATTCTAACACATACATATGTACATTCTAGGAACATTCTATGTTGATTATGCAACCACAACTTACAGTTACGGGAAATACGAAACCCCTTGGTGAAACTGATAGGTATCATCATACACGCATCACTCGAGTGATTGTACATTTTTGTTTTATTTTATGTTCACTTTTGATTCATTTTGTGTTCAGACGTTTAAGAACGACAGATGCTGAATGACAAACATTGACATGTCACAGAGTACAGATTACTTTTTCTTCTGATTGGCTCCCCTATAGTGATCCATTTACATGTGTAGGTACCAAATTTCAACTGAATCGGTCCAGTACATTCAGAATAAAGTGGCTGTGACAGACAGACTCACGAGTGATCCTATATAAAGGTTCCGCTTTTTCATACAATGAATACAAAGAGAAGCCGTGTCTGATTTTGTCTTATAGAACACCGAACTGCAATAATTTTGTTTTTAACAAGAAAGACGTCTGCTTATTGTTTGATTACACTCGCTTACCAAACATGTTTCTGTATTCAAATAAACTCTGTTCAATATATTCGCTGAACGATAACAAGAGCAAAACGTTGAGTCACATGTTTACCAGACAGAAGGATAACGCTATTATTTAACAGCTAACAACCAGCGCCTACACAATGCCTCGCAAAACATTCAATGGCGGCCATGACGTTGACGTTGCTTACAATTTGCGACGCATGCCATGAAATTTTATTGCTTCATTATTGTGATGGGAGAGATTAAATACCGTAGTTCTTTGACATCATTAACATCCCGCGGCTTCTCTCGCCTAGAAATCGGAAACGCCACGAGAATGTACTGGCTTGATAGAAAGTCCTAGTCTTGGACTTATCCTGTATGCGAAATTTCAGCCAAATCCGTTTAGCCGTTTAGGCGTGAAAAAGTTTACAGAATGCCTGAGAGATATTTCTCGGCGGCATGTATTCATGTAAAGCCAAGTCAGAGGCCCATGGGCGGTATACACTCTGACAACAGGTTAGGTACTAACCACACAAAAAGAGAAGAGATCAACACGCTATGAAGCAGACAGAGTGCCCAAAGGATTGGAAGATGTTTCTTCGATGCGGACGAAATCGCGGAGGCAGGCTCTCTCTCTGCCTAGTCTTTTCCCAACTATGTTGGGGTCGGCTTCCAGTCTAACCGGATGCAGCTGAATACCTGTATTTTACATGGAGCGACTGCCTATCCACAACCCAGTTAGTACTGGGTAATACGATACCACTTAATAAGACTGGTTGTCAGACTTTTTGGGCCACTGACTACCTGTAACGACTGTCAAAGATCTACAAATGACAGCCGGGACAAACAGCTTGACGTGCTTTCCGAGGCACGGAGGAAACTCGGTATGTAAGGGTGGTCACCCATCCACAGACCAACCTAGGCAAGCACGGCTTAACCGAAAGATCAACCCGAGCGGCTGTTATTATTTAGCCACGAGCTCATCAGCAGGCTATCAATAAATAAAATTGATAGGGAACAATAAAACATGATTACTCACTAATACGGCAATAAATTAAACGTCATACAAATTCGTCATAAAGAAACAAAACATAGATAACACATTTTCTTCGGAGTGAAACTTGCCTTTTGTGGCTTTGATAAAACGAATCATTTGAGACGACGCGCGACGTGATGTAGTGACGTTATATTGAGATGTACACGTAGCAAAATTCAAATCCCATTTTCTCCTACTGTATTGATTAACGTTTTATCATTTTATGCTTTCACGAATAGGTCTAAAAATATAAAAAAAAAACAATCATGTAGATTTATCATCATATTCATGTAGAAACCGTTATTTCACAAGAAGAACGCTTTGGGATTTTACTAAATGTTTACATCTCATTGCTCGTGACTGTACTTGGAGAACGTAAAATAGCGCCATTAATAGTGTCGATTTACAGTTATTTTAACACTGACAGCCCGAAAGCAATCTTATTACGACGACAATAGGGATCGCTTTGAGTTTGACAGTGCTGCAAAAATAAATTAATCGACTTAGAGATTAACCAATCAACACTCCAGTCATCCCAAACAGATAGTGTTGCTAAACAAAAATGTTTACCACCTGCGGCAATATCGTGCTAGGGTTTAGTTTCCACCAAATCCTCGCACTTTTTTTATGTAACTGCTTATAATACTGTACGTTTATTGCTTTTAAGCTTGAATCCGCTTGATGGAAACTGACTCACAAGATAATCAAGATATCGATACCCCTCACGTCTGCGGAGTTTCGCTAGCAAATTAGATTTGACCTTCAATAAATAAATAAATAAAATTAAACAATAAAATGTATAAAAGTCCCACTAAGATAACGAATGCCATTATAAGTTAGTAGATTAACAGGTTGTGATAAGAGTTAATTGAAAGGCGATTTCTTGTTAAGGCATTGGTCCCACTGTCGGCGATAAGCGATTAGACCATGCCGCGAAAAACGAGTTGTATGTTTGGCAGACTATTCGCCGGGCGGGGGTGGCGGCAGTCAGGGAATAACTATTATATCAATTTTTTGTTAAGGCCCATACCTAGGAACCTTCTAGTTACGAAGATATCAAAGGTCAAGGTCAAAGTTACAACTTTTGGAAACGTTTTTTTTACATTTAATTTTTAATTGCTATAGATTTACTTAAAATACTCCCATGACCTATGTAAGATCCCCGTTTAATGATCAATCAGCTCAATGTTTTAAGTGCATTACATTGAGCGCTCTGCAAATCGTGATTTTTCACTCCCAAAGAAGTTGTTTCCCAGCAATAATTGTATAGAATGCATGGTTGGCGGCTTCGTGAAGGGTTCGTTTACACCTGTGCATAATTATGTTTTTCTTTTACTAACACGGGACGACTCGGGACCTACAAACTTTTTTTCCTTATCTGAATGAATGAATGGTACATTTATTTGCAAGAATATAGGTAGTTAACATAAGTTCTTAATATCTATTGGTTTCACTATATTCAGCATTTCGGCCATACAAATATTGAGATTTTACATCTTGGTATACTAATAGCATGCAGTACACATTTAGTAATTAGTCTGAGTAAGAAAATAGCTGAGAGCTACTCGCTGCCTCGTCTGCGGTGAGGCAGATGCCTTATACATGTCATGTCAATATTATCAGATGATTCACTTTCCGAGCACCAATGTTTTCAGTTTGGACATTCCCATTTGTCACAATATTTTATTTTTTTGGAAATTTCAGCTACCTACAAAACTGTTGGATTGGTTTTCAATACAAGTTTCCGTTATTATTTTTCGAGACAATGGTGTCGATTCTGTTGTGCACAAACTAAACTTAATTTAGGCTATTGCTATCTTTTTCTCTCTAATAAAAAGAGAAAGAGACGGACGTAACTTAAAGCTGTCAAATTTAGTTGGAACTAATATTTCTATACAAATGAAGGGTGCACGTAAAAACATGTCGACTAAAAACACGGTGAAGCGCAAGGCATAAACTAGTTTGACATCTCCAACTTAGTTCATAGCTATAGCCGTACTTTTCTCGCACTGCCTTTTAGTAAAAGATAGCAATAGCCTAAATTAAGTTTAGTTTGTGCACAACAGAATCGACACCAATGTCGAATAAACAATTTAATTCGTATACATATATTATTAGCTACCGATGCCGAAGCATTGATTAATTATAAACAACAAGGTGCCGTAAATATATTATACAAATATTTATTATTGTATTTATAATCACAAAGGAAAAGTGACGTATTTTCCTCTCCGACCGCATTCATTCATTTTAAATGTTGATTTTGATTTTTAACAAATAACTTTCCCATATAGGGATAATATGTAAATGGGGCCGGTGGACAAAGATTTTGATTAAGGAGATAGGGCCAGGGTATACCAATAAATATATTTTTTTTACGTATGCAAAATTAGCTCAGGTGGCCTACCATGACGTCTTAAAGCAGGATCGTTTTAATCTTGTTCTAATGTGGGTAAGAGACGAAGCTATAGAGGACGTCTAGCGCCATCTCTTTCCCACACTGGAACAAGATTAAAACGATCCTGCTTTAAGACGTCATGGTAGGCCACCAGTATCTGGTTCTGTACGCGCGTTATTGCCATAGAACTTGCCATGACAGATTAATTAAACCTTCGTCTGTGGACCCGACCGATTCGGTCGGGACGCCATTGTTTATTTATTGTGTCTACTTCTCTAACAGATGAAGAGTTACGATAAAATTAACTAATCATACTTAAACATAACTGGCGAAATGTGAGTGTTACTATAGGGTACACCTCTGCCTAACCCTTTGGGATTACGGCCGTGATGTCACATGGTTAACAAATCATTTTGCCCGTACCTCTACCTTAGACTTTTGGAGTACCGTCATGATTTGATGAGCTGAGACGGTTCTGTCACTTGTCCGGTGACTGGCGTCAACACCTCTCCCGCACCGCGTAGCTACCTCAGACGTAACATAACATCACGCCTGTAAACCCCGGAGGATTAGGCAAAGGTGTAAGTACCTGATAGCGCACTCACATTTCGCCATTTAGATTTAAGTCCCATGAAATAGGAAGCGAGTCTATTGTCATTGCCATCAAAGGGGACATAAATCCGGACTCATTGGCTGCTTACTGAAAAAAATCTGACGGAAAAACCAAATAACAATATGCCCGACCTGGGAATCGAACCCAGGACCTCATGCTCATCAGTCGCGCTAGCAACCAACAGACGAGGCAGTTAACACCGTTACTTAGGACACCGTTCGCAGTAGGCCAGTATAAGTAAAACAGGATACTTATCAACTTACCCAATATATAAAGCAGCCTTATTCCAGTAGGGTCTGGTCTCCACCCTATCGCTGAGGGTCTGCACATAGTCGATGAAGAAGCAGCAGCACGGCGCTTCACATACTATCACGATGAAGCCGGCAAGCATCTGCCAGATGCCGGCGATCAGGCACGCCACGTTCAGCACCACGATACTGATGCAGTTGATCAGGCCCAGGACAATGGCGACTGGAATAAGAGGAAGTTTTTGTGAAGGAATTGAACTGTTGATAGTACTGGGCAATACGATACCCCTTGGTAAGTATCAAGGGGTATCATATTGCCCAGTATACTAAGAGCCCAGTGGTGCCCAGTATACTGAGTTGCGGAAGTCAGTTAGATATATTGTCTATTGTTGTTTGTTTTGGTAATCAGCTGCATCCGGTTAGACTGGAAGCCGGCCTCAACATAGTTGGGAAAAGGCTAGGCGGCTGATGATGACGAAGTGAAGAAATGTCGTAGAACCACCAAACATTTGTACAACCGACAACTAAAAAAACCCGACGACTGTAAAATCACGTCCTAATTAAAATCGGGGTTTAAAAGATAAAATCGACTCCTCCTATTGTTGAAGTTGGTTAAAATGTAGCCTATCGATTGACACCTTGTTCATAATAATCGGATTAATAGTTTAGGCGCTACGGAGGAACATACGTAAATACAAACATACATATAATAGACTGCTAAAATCGTAACCCTTCCTTTTGGATTTGCCGTAGTCGAGTAAATAGACGAAGATATGTGCTAAATTGTCGTCAAAGCAGTAGATATACATTATTATAGGCAAGCGCAGTTTGATGATATTAAGAGCCAGCCAGGATGGCATTATGCCATCCTCTTATGTAATACTTTAGTAGCCTGCCATCCTGTGACATCATCCATCCCTTAGTAGGTCATCCCACAGAGGCACCAATCATAATGTAGTGTTTATCTTGTTTATTTTTTTCAAGTGGGCGTGGATGGCCCAATCCGAAACTGTGAGGAATAGCAAAAAATACTCAAAGGAGTCTCGGGTCCTATTTTGATGAAAACTAAACCAGCATCATTGGATTATTCCTGGCCAGGAATCCAACCTGATCCAAAACAGGGTCGCTACTAGGGATCAAATTGTGGGAAGTAATGCTAATGACAGATAAACTAAAAGAAAGAGTATTTTTTTTTAAAATTCTTTTTACTTGATAAATATGACAGATGTCAACATTACCAAACTATAGCATGCTTTAACATAGAACCACGACTAAATAAAACATTTCCTAAAATAACCCGTTACAATTTTGGTTAACGACCATCCTACACACGCGACAATTGCTCACATTGCCCGAATCGTCGACAGAGACCAGTTGAGTGTTGACCGCGCACGCTCAATCCGCAGCACAATAGAACGGTACCAAGGTCATATCATTTCTTCTGCGCTACATAGCATATCATCACGCCTGTTATTCCCGAAGGGTTGTGCAGAGACGTACATTTCACCAGTTAGGTTTAAGGGTGAGGCCAAACGAGCGTAATTATGTGAGTCGCGTAAATTCGGTTTCATACATAGTTGGGCGCATTTTACGTCGTCACGTGACATAAACCTGACTTTGGGGTGGCGTAAATTCGACTCGTACTCATAATTACGTTCGTTTGGCCTCACCGTAAAGGTCCCATTGCCATCAACTGGGCACAAATTCCTCCCTTTCAAAATACTGATGGAAAAACCCAATAACACCTTGCCCTAAGGGAAAAAAACCCTCATGCTCACCAGAAGTGCTTGCAACTCTTCGAGTTCAGTAAACCAACGAGACAGTACTACGATACCTACAATCCCATTTATATTAATTAAATTGTGAAGGCTTATAAAACATTGGGATTATCGTCTTTCGTGTATGTGTGGCGACTACGATGCTAAGCAATCCACTATGTATCCTAATATAACGAGTTTATTCTTTTTATAAATAATGTATATTTAATAGATTTTCAACTTTATCGCTAAAGCGTTAGGGTCAAGGTTGATTGAGAAAATTGGACAGTCTCGGGTAGCTTGATGTGCTGGCCTACATTCACTTTTTTGCCCAATTTTTAAATGACTGACTGTCAGTAAGATCTGGGACACACTACACATAGTCATAATCTCGGTCGGCATGATTTGCCAGCAGGGTGTTAAAATCGAATGTACACAACACTAGAATTAGAACAGAACAATAAAGAGTGTCCATGGAGTTTCTTGCCTATTCTTCCGATACTTCCAATCCAAAAAAATGTTACGGCCTGGTTGCCCTCTGTTATTGTAATTGATCATTAAACCAGCCAAGGCCACGCCTGGCTGCAAAAACCAATGCCAAGATCATCACCTGCCTAGCCTTTTAAGAACTATTTTGGAGACGGCTTCCAGTGTAAACGGATGCAGCTAAATATCAGTATTTTGCATGGAGCGACTAACTATCTGACTTCCACAACCCTTGGTAAGACTAGCTATCATTTTCGGGCCGCCAGGAGTAACTGCTATACCTACGCTTTTCGAGTCATAGAGGGATCACCCATCCATGGACCGACCTCGGCAAGCGCTGCATAACCTTGAAGATTGACCCGTGCGGCTATTTAGCCAAAAGATCATAGAAAGATAAATAAATGCTCCACATTCTAATATGAATGACCATAAAAACTTAATTTCATGTTATCAGCTGTTATCTTGATACAAATTGAAGTAAACAAGTCTTTTAGGTGATTGTAATGTTTATTTTGATAGGGACTTCCGCTATGGTAAAGGCTGGCAAAACAAATTTTTGGTAACAATTCAGTTAATTGAACTGGAGCTCGCGGCTAAATAATAACAGCCGAACGCAGTTAATCTTCAAGGTTAAGCCGCGCTTGCCGAGGTTGGTCTGTAAATGGGTGACCATCCAGTACATACTTCGTGGACTTCGTGGTACATACTTCATAGACGACTATACCTATGATTGATTTTGGGTGGTCTCATGTTTAATTAAGATTATTTTGTAATTTAATATGGTGATTACGGCAAGAAAAGAGATATCTGATGAGATGACGAGTCATAAACAATCAGAGAAGTACGGAAGAAGAAGACATGCTGCGCCGATCACTTATAAATTGGGAGAAAGATGAATGTTGTAATTTAATAAACAAAAATGTCTATGAGTGGTACATTCATTGAGGTATCACAAACTCTAATGTGACACTGATAAGCAATTTTGTATATTTAGTACTTATCATTGTTTTTTTTCTGTCGTCTTTGAAATTGTTTTGATAGTATAACCCCCGTCAGCATTGTATTTTAAACCCAATTTAATTGCAGTTTACAAAACCAACTATTTTTTATAGGCACATAAACTAAGGTTGTTTAGAACCTATATTTAACTTTATTTCCATTACAAGAAAAGATATATAATGTGATAATGATGATATAATCTGATTATGTTTAACATTTGATGTTATCAGAACACTGTTAAGAAAACTTGTTCAACCATTTTTGTCACAAGTTAATATAATTAATACATTTTTACTTTTAAAACCTGTTTCATTCAGGCTCATAAAAATTAATTATCAAATAGCTCTCCTAATAAATCAATGTGAATAATTGAAATATGATTTAACAAAATGTTTAAATATTGATTCTAACTAGACTTTGTTGTGGTTCTACCTAAAAAAATAATAATTCTTCAGCGCCATTTTGAATTTTCATTTTGACCTCATTTTCATTATCAGCGACCCCAAAAACCTCGAAAACGACACCCATGAAGAAAAAACTGAAAATTTTCGTCGGCGCCATTTTTGATTTTCATTTTGACCTCATTTTCATTATCATGTTACCCGGGCCTTAATAACGAATCAATTGACACCTTATTCATGAAAATCAGATTAATAGTTCAGGTGCTACAGAGGAACATACGTAAATACATACATAGACTGCTAAAATCATAACCCTTCAACGGCTTCGCCGTAGTCGGGTAAAAAACAAAAACGGATTTTAATTGTGTCAGCAGATATTTTGTATGTGAGCTCTAAATTGTATTTTCCCCTGTGTAAGTATAACTGTGTTAAATAAATAAATGGAAGTCATAGCTTCCATTTATTTATTTAAGACATAATGTTAGTATGTTTACAATCTGTGCGAAAACAGAGTGATAGGATTAACTTAATTTAACATAAATAGCTCTTTCGCTACATAAAATAAGGATATTAATAAAGATTTATTGCCGCATGTATGATTGGTCACTTGAGAATAGCTCAACTGATATAACTGTTTTTTTTTTTAATTTGTGGTATGGATATCAGGACACGGTTTGAAAGAAAAAAAATGTTGACATTTTAATTTTATATTCCTGACAAGCGGACTTTTAATTTTCTTCATTATTTAACTGCATCCATGGAAAACTGGGGCGGATCGCTAATAAATAATATTATCAAGGTAGTAACTGACTAGTGGGCTAAGTAGGTCTTGTTTCTTTTCTAGCTGCTGTAATCAATAATTATTATTGAGTTCGACAGCAGTGATGCACTAAAGCAATGTAGATTACTTTTCTTTGCTGTTTGAATGAATATCTTGAAGAAACCTAACAGTTGTAGAAAACATTATAAAGTAGGTAGTTTTACAAACAAGTTTTTCAAAAATGCATTGATCAATCTTATAAGCTCAGAAGTTAAGTATGTTATCATAATAATGTATCTACTCATTAAAATGTTAACTGTGTAAATTTAATGCCCCAATTATCTTGAGCAACACTTTCTGAATAAATATGCACAACTAATTATCCCTTTGTCAGTGTAATTAAGACGCAATAAGTTACGACTCATAACATTTTGTTGTTTCAGGCTCATTGTCCAAAATCAAGGGTGGTACTATAAATTTGGGTTTTAAAGATAAGATAATATTGTTGATCTATTGGTTAACTCCACTTAAATGTTAGCTTACACCTAATTACTATTCGTCACGTCAAAGTGGCATGTGTATCATATATCATTTATAGCAAAATAATACGAACTGAAGCCGCCAACTGTTCCAAGCCCCCGACCAGCGTAGCGCATCCACCAAGGCACGTCATCTTTCTGGGCATTGTCGCCGCCCGGCCGGGCCATAAGCATGGTAAGCTTGTCTGTTAACGACTGAAAGAATTATTAACATGATTATAAGGTTTCTTTATCGATATTAATAGGAATTATTTAATATTTACGATAAATTCTTACCATTTTCGAAAAAATCAATTCACTGCCCTGTCACCTGTCAATGCAACTAAAAAATGGCTTGTTCTCGTTGCCCGTCTTTGGGATACCGTGTCTAATAAAAGTTAGTTTGGTTATGACAACAATATTTTAAATTCCATAGGCTAAAGTATTTTTTAATCATAGTAGTAAATTAAACAAGCGAGGAATTTAAGATACGATACGAAATTATTTTAATAGAAAATCCTTTTGATGGGGTAGGCGTAGGCCCCGTTAATTACTATATTTTTACAATGGGAATTGAAAACAGACTTATGGTCTCCCCATTGCACGTTTTGTTGCTCCTCCCGTTATTATTTATTTATTTATTTGGTGTCTATTGACCTTCATAAATTATTGTTATTCCAAATAGTATTTATTTTTAAATGAAATCGTTTTAACATTTAAGTTTTAGCCAAATTGAACAATGGTTTTTTTCATTAAATAATAGACATTAGTGTGCCAAGTGTGAAAACAAGACGCATTCTCTCTCATGTCGGTCGGCATCAGCGGTTTGCTGTTGTAATATTTGCATGATTTTTTGCAATTACGATTCTATTGTGAATTTGCGCTAAAGTTTCTGAAATTCATGTGGAAAGTGGAAGATTAGCTCAATTATGGCACCAACAACAATGCTTCCAAAGCTATCGGATGCCACCCAAACGATGTAAGTGACACTAGTCTGAAACTGAATTTCGCTTTTGATTTTATTGCTAAGTCAAATAAATACTAGGTTTTATGTGTATCATGGGTAGCACAGGCTATATAAAGAGATGCCGCTGAATATTTTCACATTCTTTCTGATAAAGCAAGTGTAACCTGTTGCCTAAACATCCGCTTAACATGCCCGAATATCACGCAGACAATCAACCCTTAATGGGCTTTTCCGATACATCGTGGTGAAAGTTTGTACAATACCCTATGACACATGTGTTACATAGTGGACAAGTTTCCGTTCGCTTACAAGTCTCTGTAGTAATGCCAATGCGATACATAACTAAGATAATTTAGAGTCTCCCAATTTCACACCTTTTCCATTTTTCCCATAATAATAACTATTTCTTAATGCGATTGCTTACTTCACCTGAAAACTTCAAGTGCCATTATTTAACTATATTATGCCAGTCATGGGTGTCTAATTTGGGTACTAATTTAATTAGTTTACTAGAATTAACTGATTTACCTAGTAATATTGCAATTACATGATAATTGGATTAGATTTAGTCTTTTATAGGCAAAAGAGACTGATTTGTTGGTCTGGTGTTTGCAAGTGTGGTTGCTTAGGGAGACGTCCTGGGTCTGATTCCCAGGTTTGGCCGTGTAATTAAGTTTCTCCAATAACTCTTTTCTCGGAAGCACCATAAACTCTGGATGTTGTTGGAGTTGATGGCAACTTGCTCTTCCCTGATACATGGGATTTAAAACATTACTGAACCTCTGTGTAACCCTTCTCATCTCAAAATATAAAATCTCAGAATAATAAAACAAAACAGTAATTTGTAAGGATTAATTTACCAAATCTTGGACTCCAATAATTTACTTTCAAGTAACTGTTTCCATACCAACGTCTTCCATTATTCCAGATCATTTTCCGATGGAGACGGAGTGTGCAGTGCGGAGGTGTACTCCATGAATGTCATGGTGAACACCAACGCCGGCAACCATGACCACGGCAGCTCCAAGGTTAAGCTTAAAAACCTTGTGGACTACAACTGGGAGGCCAAGTTTTACGCTGGACAGCTGTTGGCTATACACACCAGTGGGAAGTACTTAGCATACTCTATCAAAGGTATGAGATTAACTGGAATAAAAAAAAAAGACTAACTTATGCCCTGCGGCTTCGTCCACATTGTGTTTGGTTACTGACACAAGGGATCATACTGCTGGGATAAAAAGTATTCCATGTGTTAATTAAGTATTCATAATAGAATTAAGAAATAAAATAAGATTTCTAAGATGGCAATCAAGCATTTAAGAATGCTTTTTGTTTCTCCCATTTAAGTTTGTATTAACAGAAAAATGGTTTACCCCGGTTTCTGATCTGACCATTTAAAGTTATGAACTTGACAAACTACATAAGGCCATTCAATTTTGAAATGTCGAAAAAAGCAAGCCAAAAAAATACTACTATTCAAAGTAAATTTAAGAACACTAAAATCTTTATGCACTTGTTAATGTTTATGCATTTAGCAATTTTGAGAGTAACTGTATTCATTTTAATTTTACTTTGTTCATAACAAAATTTGGACAAATAAGGAAATGGGTGTTATCTTAAAAATGCAATTTTTATCCTAAAATAAGATTTTTTTTTATAATTTTAGGTTTTTAATTGCTTAAATTGCTTGCATATCATCAGCAAAACCCTAAACTGCTTTAACTGCTAAATTAAGCAGGATGTGATAACAATTGTAATTTGAACTACTTGTGTAGGAGATTGATAAATGTGTTGTTTTGCATGGACCATTTTTGCAATGACAGCATAGATTAAAAGCAGCTTTGAACATCTAGTAAGCATGTGAATGAAAGTTTCCGGAATAGCTATCAATAGTATTGTATGTATTGTACAACGGGCTGGTGTCCGTAACTCCACGTCCAAAGGGCATATACACACATCAAAAGTATCTAGGGATCAACATATATTTTTGCAATAACTTTTCTCCTGATTGATATTAATTAAAATTTTCTTTAAGGATTCATCAAATAAAGTGTTTTCGTTTGTCACAGTAACGATAAACCAAGTCACCTTTGCATTAATAAAGAAATTTGCCATTTTCCTAATAAAGGGATTTTTGACATTTGAACCACTAACATTAAAGTTCGAAAAAAAGACTGAAATAACAGTTTTCTTTAAAATTTTATTGGGTAACTTAAACAATTAATAATCCGTGTTTCTACCGCGAACACTAACAACACAAGAACATCGGTTTGGCATACTCAAAATGAGTTCATCCAAATCACGCTGTGGAATGGCCGCCCATGTTCGTTGCAACAACAAAAAAAGGTCTTCTTGCGACTGGATACCCTCCATATTCGGCAGAGCTCTTCTCTGTAGCATATCCCATGCATGCTCAATCGGGTTCAAGTCTGGCGACTGAGCAGGCCAGGGCAGGACATTGATGTTAGCTGCGGCGAGAGTCTGTCTTACAACTCTTGCGGTGTGCGGTCGTGCATTATCATGCATTAACTGAAATAAGGGACCGATTTGCACTTGTAGAGGAACGATGACGTCTGATACAATCGTCTCAGCATAAATTTGAGCGTTGAGGTTGCCTCTGATCCAAATCAACTCAGTTCTTCCGCCGATCCAAATACCCGCCCATACCATGATGGTTCCACCACTATAAGGATGGACTTCCTGGCAGGATTTTAATCGCTGTTGGCGTCCAGGGGTTCTCCAGTGTCGTATACGTCTTGTATCCGGTCTCATACCAAAACGAGACTCATCAGAAAAGCACACGAAACGCCATTGTTCTTCTGCCCAATTTCTGTGTTCAAGAGCCCATTGATATCGAATCCTACGATTGTGCATTGCTATAGGTGGTACCCGTAGCGGTCTTCGGGAATGAAGGTTCACTTCATGCAAGCGGTTTCTGACTGTTTGGTCGCTAATTAAGTTCCCTGAAGAGTGATGAAGCCTCACGGCTAACATCATGGCGGTTATTGTTGGAGCTCTTCGAGTTAAGATTTGAATGTATCGGTCTTGTCTCCGTGTGGTGCAGCGATACCGTCCTCCATGGCGCTCAGCCACGGTACCAGTGCTTCGGTAACGTGTCCAAAGTCGACTGATAACACTCTGACTTGTATTCAGAGCTAAAGCTACAGTACGTTGCCGGGAACCAGCTTCTATCATTCCCACGGCTCTGAGCATTTCTTCCCTGCTTAAATGACGTCGCCGCTCCATAATAACGTTGGTTTTAATCAGTAGTAGGGAAACAGTAGCACTAATAATGTCTTCAATGCGTTGTATGTTTTTATAGGGAAAATATTGACAGCTTATTTTCATCTTTTACTCGAATTTGATTGAGAGTTCCTGATTCAAATTATGAAATGCACCAAAAAGGATCCATATAAATTTATAAAATCATAAATTTATTACAAAGCCACATCTCAATCTCAAGAAATCCGCATAAAAATGCTTGATCCCTAGACATTTTTGATGTGTGTAGTATTGTCACATACATTATTTCAACTGGGAATAAATGGTAAGAATAAACGCACAGTTTCACACAACATACAAAAACACACAAGACATGTATTCTAAGCATGCTTCGGAGTGACCCAGGTCTTAATCCCTTTTACTTCATATCTTTGATTATTATTCGGCCTGCGCAAATATGATCACATTTCCGAATTTAGTATAAAGCTCAAATGGCTTCCCATACATCTTCACCAGAATTCTCATATTTTGTTTTAACTTTACAGTATTCTGTCTTTTGCAATTTGTATGGTGTACATAATAAAAAATATTCTATCAATCTATCTATAGGGTAGGGGTTACAATTTGATAACCACCTACAAGGTTTTAATATTATGTCATGTTACTTCACTATCACTACATATTATAAAACAAAGTCGCCTGCCGCGTCTGTACCTATGTATGCTGAGATCTTAAAAATTACGCAACGGATTTCGATGGGGGTTTTTTAATAGATAGAGTGATTCAAGAGGAAGGTTTTAATATATAATTTGCGGGCGGGCGAAGCCGCGGGCATCAGCTAGGTCTTACTATAATACTTCCTACTAATATTATAAATTTATACGAAAGTTTGTGAGGATAGATGGATGTTTGTTACCCTTTCACGCAAAAACTACTGAACGTATTTGGATGAAATTTGACACACATAGATAGTTTATAACCTGGATTAACACAGGGTACACATTATCTATACCGGCACTACGTTCTCTTGGAATGAATTCAGATTTCCACGCCGGCGTAGCCGTGCACCGTGGGCAGAAACTAGATTATAATATTTTTGTTTTGTCTGCAGCTCCAAACGCAGTGAGCACTGGCACTTGGAGCGGCATGGTGCGTGTGGTGTACAACCCGGAGCCCGGCACCGACAGGCGCGCGCTCATCAAGGGCATGAAGGGAGAGGTAACAATGACAACTATTTTAGGGAGGAGGGGAGACTTCAGGGTAGCCCTCCAAATTCAATTTCAATTTGCAGATATTCAAAGAATGGTTTCAAATCTAGATATAAGACCAACAGAATTATAATTTGTCTCAAATAGTAGCTTATAGCCTTAAATATGTACCCGAGGCGGAGAGGACCAGGGTTGGGGGCATCACTAGTGATGTGGCTCCACATTCACACATTATTTCATGCATGTTAAACTGGTGAGCCCAGCCATCATTCGATGATTTTATTAGGTGGGAATAAAAGAGGTGGAGGCTCCTAGCCCCTAAATTCAAATAGTGCCCTAAGTGGAGGTTCTACATCCTACATCCAGTCGTTTAAGTTTTGGAAGAACATAAATTATACATAAAACACCTCTTCAAAATGCACTTTTGTTGCATATTTCGATATGTGTTCGAGTGTTACACAGCATGATCAGTCGTGTAACATTCCCACTACTACAACACATGCCAGCTCTCACAGAGAAGTGGGTCGTGACGCGGGTCCAGTGGGGGTTGGAGCACACGTATTCGAATTTTCGAGCAGTGGTATTGCAATAAATAACACAAAGTAGACCTACGATATTCAATTCTGGAGCAAGGCTTTTGGCAACTATTCACCCATACATAACATAGGTTAGCAGCAGTGGAAAATCTGCTGAGGTGGAGATTCATTGATGAGACTGTGCTGGAGTTTAAATGTGGTGCTGTTCCACAAACGATAGGGACAGGACGCAAGGCGCAAAACGCATTGCGCCTTGCGTCCTGATGTGTTCATTACAGGAACTGATGAACGCTACTGAAGGCGCCAAACTTGTGGCTCAGTTCAGGGGCCCTAACGTTTCGTCCGTATATTCGGATCTATCCGTCTCTCTCACGTCTGCAGATGAGTGCGAGTGAGAGAAACGGATAAAAAAATTAAATGAAATTTATTTATTTGCCAGAATATAGATCCAAAAAACGAATATATAGATCTGAATATACGGACGAAGCGTTAGAGAGTAAAGCCTCTGGGCCGACACAATATAGATTGCCATCGACACGCTTAGAAGAAGAAGCATAAACAATTATTTTTTTTGTTTGTGTTTGTTTCAGGTCCAAGACTTGGCGTTTGCTTACATTCAGAGCCAGGTGGTGCTAGCATGCATTGACGAACAGGGCAACTTCTATGTGCATGAGATCGAAGTCACCGACAGTGGACTGAGGTATGTTCACTTATTGACTGGTTAGCGTAGGGTGCCTACTACTGGTTCGCCTACCAGTTCAGGCAGTATGCTAACTACGCGTCGTTCGCGAGGTGCAAGTTGTATGGTAGCGGCAAGCATGCTGACTGCTCGCCGTAGGCTTTTTTATATTGACATTATGAAATATATTATACGACACACGATTGAATGTTCTAATTTGAATGGCAAGTTAATTTCTGGGTTGGAGCGGTGCCGGTATAATGTGCCATGACCTTAAGACAGTATAATTATCTCCTGCGCACTTGGCTAATCTCCGTAGAGATTGGCCGCCGTGACCGAAATCGGTCGGGAAGATATTAGTCTTCCTAACTAACATAACATCACGCCTGTAATCTCCGAAGGGTTAAGCAGAAGTGTAGCTAAGAGTACATTGTTTACAACAGATATCATTTGATTGTATGTTTTCCAGGTGCACGCTACTGGCGGAGGTGCGGTCGGAGTCGGGCGTGGCGGGCACATCGCACCGCGTGGTGTGGTGTCCGTACATCCCGGACGACGACGACGACGCCAGCGACGACGACGTGGCACGTCTGCTGCTCACCACGCACGACAATATCGGTCAGCAAGAAATAATGTATATTTGTCGCAAAAACATGACGTGTATCAAAAGTTATTCATGCAACTGTTGTATTTTCATTATGTATTAATATAATTTTCATAAGTTAGACAATTAATGATGAACGTCACACGTCGTCAGCAAGACAGATGAGGATTCCAGGTGGCCAGTATATAACAGTCCTCTGAAGGGGTAATAAAACACGAATGTGGGTTTTAATACCTAATTATGTACAGTTGCATACAAGACTTTATCTACATCTATGATAATAATCCTCCATAAAACTATCTGAAACAGCTAGCTTATCATCTTCAGAAAATGATGTACTTACTACTCTTTGATATTTTCCAATTCACAAAATCTTGGTACGCCTTTTCATATTGTTTTTCAATACACTTCCTCGAAAACTGGTTCTTCTCGCACTACGATTAGGTTCAACATGCAATGTATTTCACACGCGTGCGGTTTTTTTCATTTTCCAACACGTGTGCGGAAATGAAAATTGCCGCAGAGAACTATACCTATACTTAGTCCAAATTGGTTCAATGCCTATAGGGTTTCACTCTTAAGTTTAATTTCGGCAAAGCAATAATGCGTCTTTACGGCGTAAATATTTTTTGAATATTCAAATTGTGTTTATAAAATAGAATATCATAGATAAACATGATTATTTAAAACTAATATTTACTTTTATAAACAAATTAACATTATTTGTGTTCTAAATTCAAAATTATATAAATTTTTTATATTAGGCTGTTTAGCGGTTTCATACCTTTGCTTCTCCTTCAACCTGGCGAAAGCAAAGCGCGGAAAAAAAAGAAAATTAAAATCATAGTTTCATAATAATTCATGACAAAAATATTTTTCGTTCTTTTATTTTATTTCTTCAAAAGTGTATTGAAAAATGTCGTTTGATACACGTGGACATTTGTTATTACAGTTCTCGGCTCAAAAACACCCTCGCCTACGGCACGGGAGTTAATTCCGCCTCGGATGCAACAACAAACTTTCTCCACTTGTATCAAAATGTACTATTCTCGACTTTTCTGGTAATAATTGGTTAGAAATGTCCTTTGCGGCATTAGAAATATCTGGTGGTGTGTTATCAAAGCTTATATCAGTAATTTTTGTAAACAACAAAGTAGTTAATGCAATTCTAATATCGAACAAAAATGGCGGGATACGTCGTGAATTTGAATTAACCTATGTTTTTTTTTAATTATGGCGCTGTGGTAGTGAAACGCGGGTGCATTACAATGTTCTTTTTTCTTAAACGAAATGCATGAAATTTGGTACTACATTATAACACCCGTTTGGATGATATTATGGTTACTATGACGCTGGTTGTTTTGCTAACTGTTTCAGATACTTCTAAAGAGGATTTATAGCATGTGTGTAGATACCATTTCTCCTGATCTGATCCCAATTTATTTGGGGTTGGTGCAGCATTTCTTCTTGTCCAATACTTTTCTATTACTGTTTATCTCATCAAATATCTCGTTTCTTGCCATATCATCCTTCACACAGTCCATCCATCGTTTCTTTGATCTTCCTCTGTTCTCATAGCCATCGACTTTCATACTAAAATAATATGGCAGAAGTAAGGTCATGCCAAAAGGCTTTAAAGCCGGTTTTAGTGCTTGACCCACCGTCGGTGCGTACGTCGGTCGCGCTTGTCATTTGTATGAAAATTCACAAGTCGTGGCAGTGCTCGATCGACCGTACGCACGCGTATGTTGCTACGCACTTCGTACGAGGACCGTCGGTCAAGCGCGTCCGCATGCGTGCCTCGGTCGACCGACGCGCTATGGAAACATATTAAAGCTCACCCACATAAACGATTCCGCTCCCACACAGCAAAAAGAATATAATTCAAATATGGGCTTTATGTATTGCTCTTTAGATATACTTAACATTGGCAACATAAATTAGCAGATGGCTCGCTGTCAGCGAGGTTACCGTCGTCAGACTGCTCGGTTGCCAATGTTAAGTATATCTAAAGAGCAATATAGCGGGAGTGATGGGAGCGGAGTTGTTTTGTGGGCTAAGGACCTTACCGCGTTCAGTGCTACGCCGATCGATGGACCGTTCGTACGGATGCGCGTCTATTTCGTGTACGTGTTTGTGACTGTACGGAGAGCACCGAACGTTACAAACTGACGATCGGTTATGCGCATCGTCAGGATCGATGGTACGCACCGACGGTCGGTCGAGCACTAAAACCGGCTTAAAGAATGAGATATGTCCCCCCTACAGCGCGCATGTGGAACACGCTGGCGCTGGGCGGGAGCGGGGCGGGCGGCGCGGGCGCGCTGTGCGCGGCGGAGCACGTGGCGCCCATCCTGGACGCCGCCTTCTCACCCGACGGCTCCGCGCTCGCCACCGCCTCCGCCGACGGATACGTCATGTTCTTCCAGGTAGCATCGCGCCTGTAATACCCGAAGGGTTAGGCTGAAGTGTACTACTACGCTCACAGACGGTCGACCGTCAGGAGACTCTGTAGAACCTAGTCGGACACTTCCATTTCGCCAGTTACGTTACGTCCCATATAATAGGGGGCGAGTCTATTGCCACACAAATATAAACTCCGTGACTGCTACTGAGTAAATTCTGATTGAAAATCCCAGGAACACTGCCCGACCGGGGAATCGACCACAAAACGTAGTGTTCAGCACTCAAACTTGCGATCACTCAACCAACGAGCCAGACTCAAATAGTACCTCTGTAAGCCCTAGATACTATGTGGTATACCATAGTCCTACGTTGCAGGTGTACATGCACGCCGACAGCAGTCCCCGCTGCCTGCACAAATGGCAGCCTCACGCCGGGAAACCTCTCAGCTGCCTCTTCTTCTTAGACAACCACAAGAACTACAACACAGAGTAAGTACACTGCACACACCATATTGGATGACCATCCATAACTAACGAGACCTCGAAGAACATTAGCCGTTGATTACCGCTAAATAAATGACGGAAATCAGACATATAATGCAAAATATGTAGTTTTAATTTCATATAAAGTACATTTTGTTGCATATCTCTTAATCTCATAACTGCCAGTGCTTACATAATACCGATTATAGAAACCCACTATTAATCGACTGGAGCGGTGCCGAAAGTATGTGTGGAAATTCATCATTTTTGTCGTTGGCCAATCCTATAGAACACACGGCTAGTTCTAAAAACGTTTAACGTTTTCTTACAGCGTCCAATTCTGGAAATTCGCTGTAACTGGTGCTGAAAACAACACAACCATCAAGATCTGGTCTTGCAAGTCTTGGACCTGTCTGCAAACCATCACGTTCACCCCTAGCGTCGGGATGGAAGTCACTCTGGGCCTCAAGGCCATGCTGGATAGAAGCGCCACCTACCTGTTACTGTCAGATTTCAAATCCAGGAGTCTGTATGTCCTGAACATGGCCCGTGACCCTGAAGATAGTATGGCGTATTGTAAGAGCATCTCGGAGTTCCTGCTGCCTTATCCCGTACTAAGCTTCTGTATCGTTGATGCTGGTGAGTCTCTTTTCCTTCTCTTCTGTTCTATCCTTATGTCTGCACTAAAATATTATAAAGAGGAAAGATTTGTATTTTTGTGTGTGTACAACAGTACAACTACTGCGCCGTTTCAAAAATTCTTTCACCATTAGAAAGCTACATTCACCCTGAGTAACATAGGCTATATTTTATCCCCGTACTCCTACGGGAACGGGAACTACGCGGGTGAAACCGCGTGACGTCCGCTAGTTCTTAATAAAAGTCGTTCTTAAGGCCTCCCACTAGGTGGACCGATGACCTGGTGAAGGTTGCGGGGATCCGCTGGATGCGAGTCGCACGGGACCGGTCAATGTGGCGACACTTCTATGTCCAGCAGTAGACGTCTTTCGACTGAAATAATGATGATAAGTGGAAAGCACCAGGGTCGCCTGCGAAATTCAAATTTTCTTACGTTTTATGCAATTATCCGGTCAGTGTCAGTCGTAATATTACGTTGTCGACAGCGTTACCCAAACCATCTGCCGACTACACAACATAACGTAGTCAACATCCCTTCCCGCCTCGTCTGTCGTCAACATGAGCATGGTCGAAAAGCTTGTTGTTTCATCCAGAGCCATCGCGGCGATATTTTTTCAACTCCCCTGTCTTACCGCACTACTCGTCTCCCGCGCACCTCATACCGACAAACGCGATAACATTGAACGAAAAATAGTGTTAGAAAATTTCTTAAACTTGTTACAAGTTACAAGTTTGTAAAATAAATATTTGTCATTTAGAATCTCCATTACATGTGCAAGGCTTCTATCAGAAAGTTTACTTTTACCATTTTTTAGTACATCATGAACGGCCAAACTTCAGGTAAAATTTGAGCAAAATTGAGCAATTTTAGAGGCTTATACTGGATTTGTTTCTACAATTTTTTATTGTTTGCTTTGTTAGAAGCCTGGATATAGTGCACAAGATACCTATTAGTTCAAAAAATTCAAAGATACATATATGTGTAACAACGGCATAATCATGTACGAATGTTTGTATGAAAATTATGACGGGTTGGCCGCTCTTAATGTAATGTTTTTCTTTGTATAATGTAGAGGAACAGCAAACCAAGTGTGAGCCCAGCTGTGATGAGCCGCTATACCGCAACGGCTCCGGCGGCGATACTGACTCACCCATACACTACGAGCTGCATCATGACGTAAGTGAACACAACCACTCTACCTTTCTGTTCATTCAGGGTGAAATCACATGTTCATGCACGGATCAGAGGCCCTACTCTCTATCGTTTCGTCCGTATATTCGCGCCTGTAATCCCCGAAGGGTTAGGCAGAGGTGTACGGCTGACCAAGCTATTTGGTTTATATTTTACAATGTAATTTGCATGTTAAAATTTAAACCAAATAGCTTGGTCGACTGTACGTCATAGTTACACGCACATTTCGCTAATTATGTTTAAGTCCCACGTAATAGGCAGGAATTGTACTGATATGAAGTGGGCAGTGGGCAGTAATCCAGAGAGCTATACGCATACAGTGCGGCGGTTTGCAGGAGTCGGGGTCGGGCGGGTCGCTGCGCGTGTGCGTGCGCCTGTACATCGTGCAGCCCAAGGGCCTGCAGGAGGGCCGTCTGCTCTACACGCCGCCGCGCCCGCCGCTCCACGCAGACCTCATGCACGGTACCACACCACACCCTTACTACCGGGATTAAAACTATCCTGTGTTAATACAGCTCATAAACTATCTTTGTGACAATTTTCATCCAAATCTGTTCAGTAGTTTTTGCGTCAAAAAGTTAAAACTTTGACTTTAAATATGTCCGTAACTTGCCTATTCCTATTTCCCAGGTATGATCCGCCATGTTGGGAAGGACACGTGTCCCTCCACTTCACGAAGAGTGTTTTTTTTTTACACCCAATATGTGAGGATGATGCAGATTACAATGCTGATTAGGTCTATTAAATAAGAGAGAAAAAAACTAAAGCCTCCCCCCCCCGCAGGGCTGTCGGAGTTGGCGCTGGAGGACAGTGCGTCGGAGTGCGCGCCCGCCAGCATCGCGTCCAGCATCCTGCAGCAGCAGAGCCAGCAGCTCAAGAACTTGCTCATGCGCTCACAGGTAACTAAGAGACTACGCCCCCCTGTCGGAGCTGGCGCTGGAGGACAGTGCGTCGGAGTGCGCGCCCGCTAGCATCGCGTCCAAGAAGTTGCTCATCTTTTTTTAATAAAAAAAAACCCTACCCCGCCGTCACCCACTCCCTCAGTCGCTTTTAAATGAATATTTTTTTATTTATAAATATTTTTAAATAAATATTTTTTTATTTATAAAAAAAAAATATTTTTCAAAACAAAAAATCTCCCCCTCCCCCTCCCCCACCGCCAGCCTTTCTGTCCCTCTGCCGCTTTTTAATGAAATATATGCATGAAATCCCTCCTTCCGCATTCCCCCCTTTCCCCCTCCCCCTCCCCTAACCTAACATACATAACATTCCGCCTTGTAATCCTCGAAGGGTTAGTCAGAGGCGTAACCTAATAGTAAGCCCACGCTTCGCCAGATATATTTAAGTCCCATGTAATAGGGGGCGAGACTATTGCCATCAAACGGGCACAAAACCGTGTGTCGTGTGTGGTGTCTACGGCCCATACTATGCCTGTAATCTCCAATAGGTTATGTACAAGTACACTATTAACTATTTATTAAAAACAATGTTGAATATGTTGTGACAGACACAGCCGGGCAGCCTGATCAGCACCCGGCCCGAGTCGCCCACCATCGCGCCGCAGCTGAACCTCATGACACCGGACGCCTTCAGGTAACATCACGTCTTGTATCCTCCGAGTGTTACACAGATTTGTAACATAGTATACCTTCCTAGTCTACCTTACTCGTGCCCTCTTGAGTACGACTTCTGAGTTGGTTTGGGCTGTTTCTTCTCAGATTATTCAGGTACGAAACACCGGCCGGTGTTTCGAACCTGACTAATCTGAGAAGACGTCACCTAGTTTAAAAAAAAGTGAGCCGTCGCGATCTCGCGACAACCAACAACAAAATACATAAGATCCAAATTATTTTGTACAAGTAATATGTTTAAAAAAAAGTCAATATGAAAAACAAACACATAAAAAACAGAAAATAAAAACGATAAACTCGATTCACAAAAAGAAAGTCCTTATGCTGGACCGCTGTTCTTTATTGTTCGGGCTGGGTTCGATCGCCACGGTCGCCACGAATTTTCCATTTCTTTTTTGGTTTACCGGCGCAATTTTTATTTTCTTTTAGTTTTTATTTTCCCAGGTGTCCCGCGACGGCTCACTTTTTTTATTATTTGTAGATGTTTGACAGTCGTTCTAAACTAAGCTTGTACATCTGTGTGTCCAGCTCGCCCGGCAAGCGCGACGAGGAGGACCCTCCGCTGTCGGCCACGCCGGACGTCACCAGCAAGCCGCGGAACTCCACTGGAGGTAACACACTTACTTAAGCTCACGTCTTTTTTCTATGGGGTAGGTAGAAACTACAGAACGCCACCTGCTACGGTCCTTACATACTCCTTTCGCCTTAACCACGTTCATACATCTGCCTTCTCGTGATTGTGAATACGAGTCAACATACACACAACTATACTAAATTGCGTTCACAATATCCCGAAAACGTCAACAAATGCAAGGTTTTATTTAATTTGCTTGGGAAACTCGACAGATGTAACTAGTTTCGATATTTACTTCAGGCCGGACAACACGGACTCTGATTTGCGCGAACTTAATACCACAAAAATAATCCAGGTTTCTGTAGCCCATAGAAATCTTCATATAAGTACCTCCCAATTCATCAATGAAATGCTAACATTTCTATACAAATTTTAAGCTAAATAGGAAAGCCAATGAGTCCGAGAGGGTGCACTTCAACACACATACACTAACTATTGCGTTAGAGCGAGATTGCGCGATCTCTCTCTAACGCTCTAAGTGATCACCCATCCAACGGCCAACCTAGGCAAGCGCTTGCCTAGGTGCCTCGGAAAGCACGTTAAGCTGTTTTTCCCGGCTGTCATTTGTAGATCTTTGACGCCATTACAGGAAGTCAGTGGCCCGAAAGTCTGACAACCAGTCTTACCAATGGGTATCGAATTACCCAGTACTATCTGGACTGTGGAGGTCAAATAAGCAGTCGCTCCATGTATAATACTTGTATGCAGCTGCATCCGGTTAGATATTAAGCCTACGCAGATGATGATATATTGATGCCATATTGATGCCAATCAACTGCCATCAAGAGTTTCGTTAGCTAGTTTAATTTGACCCTGTAGTTACCAGACATGTCAACAAAAACGTGTTTTTCTTAAATCATACCTATAAAGTTCAGTTTATCAACTTCAACTTGATATTTTAATATATTAATTCTGAAGTTAACTGTAAGCACTTCGATAACGTTGAAATTTGTTTGGAGTTTAAATTAATATAGGTTAAAACTGGCTGTAACTTCAAGCACACCTGTTTGTGGCGCTAAATGGAGCGGCACTCTAGCAGAAATTACGCGACGAAAATTCAGCTTGTTTTCATCGACCAATGATGTTGAGAGACCGTAGAGTTTCTCTCTTGCCAAAATGGGCTTAAATGAAAAGCGATCAATCAGGGAAGAAGAGAAATACTTGAAAACATTATTCTCTTGTCCTGATCTCAATTTATTTTTGGTTGGCGCAGCATGTCTTCTTCTACACTCCTCTATTACTTGTCTCATCTCGTCTCATTAGACACCTCCTTTCTTGCCGTATCATCTTTAACACAGTCCATTCACCGTTTCTTTGGTCTTCTTACTATTATACTTGAAAACTTCATGCACAAAAATAAATAAATATATTTTTTACAGTGAAAATTTACTTTAAAAA
The DNA here is from genome assembly GCA_941918905.2 of Xestia sexstrigata. Taxonomy (NCBI): domain Eukaryota; kingdom Metazoa; phylum Arthropoda; class Insecta; order Lepidoptera; family Noctuidae; genus Xestia; species Xestia sexstrigata. The sequence continues at coordinate 2,231,789 of OW799204.2, forward strand.
ATTTGGTACTTTAGTTTTATTCTCGAATTATTGCCGACGTAAGCACGAACAAGTTTCCGTCGCGTATTTTCCGTAGACGCGTCGGTAGGCTAAGCATTGCTGTGTATTAACCACGATTTACATTGGTCAAGTTTTTAGTGAAGTAGATAAGAACAGTGGTGTAAACCGATCGGACAGTAGCGACTGAACATTCACTGTCTAGGTCGCGTCACTCAAACTCAAAGCATTTATTTCAATAAACAATAACAAAAAAAAGCAAAGCTATGGTCACAGTCACTAGGCATAATAACTTGTCAAAGTACTGTAGTTGCCCATTCCAAAGTGTAGATCTCTTTGGAGAAGAATGGACAAGAAACTCGTAGATCTACGATTTTCGATTGAGCAACTTCAGCCCATTCACAGTTATTATGCCTGTGGTCAGACTGTAACTAGGTATAAAAGTGCCTGTCACGGGCCTATTTGAAATAAATGGTTTGAGTAATATGGGCCTAGGTTTTCGCCAGTCGCCACTCTCCTTGACCAATGTAAGTCGGGCCCTGGTGCCACATGGGACATGTACACTTTGTGTCTAGGCTGGACGGCACAGCTGCGATGCCCCTGGTATTGCCGCGATGCCAGTCCCACTGGCGGCGGCGGCCACTTACCATCAGGTGCGCCGCCTGCTTTTTGCCACTGAATACGAAACACGCTGTATTTTTTTTTTGCACGTTTTATATTATTATATCAAATGTTACCTTGGCACGCGAAAAGAGATGAAGCTTACAAAACGCGATAGAGCTAGCTTTTTCGTTGTTATAATTTATTAGAAAGGTTTATGTCTGCGCTTTTGATGCCGAAAAACAAGGTTTAATTAGATTTTCTAGCGAAACTCTCCAGACGGGTGTAAAAACAAAAAAAAAGTTAATTTTTGGAATTAAAGACCGCAGATAGGCTAGTTACTTGTAAGTTTTTTTTTATGGTACGAGCTTAGAAATCGGTTTTCTTTTTTGTCGTTTTTAGATAATCATAACCTGTCACGTGTGAAGTTTACCAAAAAAATAAAACAGATTTTTAAAACTGGCACTACAAAAAACACCGTCCGTAATTTTTTTTTGTTTTATCGATACTTATCATGCCTGCAGAGTTTCGTTGGCTTATTGAATTTGATCTTGTACAAAGCAAGCGTAGGCTCAGTTATAATGTTGTACCTGTAGGTTCTACGGTGGAGGAGTCCATAGCGGAAGCGGTCAGCAAGTTGACGTCGGCCGGATCCAGTCCCAGCCGTGAGGTGCAACAGATCATGGCGCATAACGACCATCCTTTCTTCAAGGTAAGCAGCGAAGTCATACACATTTAGCTGGAGTAGGGGTTGAGCTCCTGGCTACATAATAACAACCGCTCGAGTCGATCTTTAAGGTTAAGCAGCGCTTGCCAATGTCTGTCCGTAGATGGGTGATTATTCATTACAAACCGAATTTCCTCCATGTATTTGTAGATCTTTGATAGTCGTTACAGGTAGTCAGAAGCCCGGAAGTCTGACAGCTAATTTATTTTTCCTGATTCGGAGCAGACACTCACCATTTTTTATGTAACAGGAAGAGGAAGTGGACCCGACGCCCGTGGTGGAGGCCGTGGTGCTGGCCAACGGGTCGTCGCCGCTGTTCGTGGGCGACGCGCTGTACGCGGCCGACGACGTGTTCCCGCCGCCCGCGCCCGCGCCCGCTCCGCCGCCCGCTCCCGCGCCGCTCGTGCCGCTCGTACCGCTGGACCCGCACCCGCCGCTCCCGCCACACCCGCACAAGCTCACGCACACCAGTAACTATCTCACTATCAATATTCTTCTATCGTTTAATCCAAGATAACGTGCCCCAGTGCTGGTCATATGCATCCCCCAAGTTGAGGCCAACCCTGTGCCTTGCGCGTCCAACGGATTGACTTTGGGAAAACGTCGTAACTTTGTTTTAAAACTGAATTTTCTTCCACAGACAGCGAAACCTGGCCCCAGATCCCGATCCCTCAAATAACGGAGGCAACCCAACGCAAGTCGTCGAGCGACAAGTCGAGCAGTCAGTCCCTGAACATGCTGAGTGTGTCCTGCGTGGAGCGAGCTGCCAGCGAGGACGTGCGCTGTACCGCCGACAAGAGCCGGCTGGAGGCCCTCGAGCACAAGCTGGACAAGCTGACAGGTATCCTACAGGACAACATTCTCCGGGCCTTCTTCCAATTTATTTGGGGTTGACGCATCATGTCTCCTTCCAAACGTCTCTATTAGCCATCATTTCATCCTCTTTCTAGTTTATCTTTCACACAGTTTATTCATGTTGCATGGTTGTTAAAAATTTTAACAAAAAAAAAACGTTAAACAAGGCGTAACATAATCTCTCGTGTGGTGTCTTGGACCATGAAACTGAACAACTTCCGTACCCTGCTAAAAGACATGCCAAGATCGTTGAGGCTGTGGTTTGGGACCAGTTACAAGCGTCAAACTGCGAAGCGAAGTGTTTTTGATGACGTCACGTTGCTTGAAAGTTGCGCTGACGATCAAGTTCGGGGTCACCAGTTAGAGGTATGAGATACTCTACCTTGAGTTTCTCATACTTTATAGAAAAGGAGGATAAGGCCTGGTAGGGTACTGTCCGACGGTTGTGGTCGTGTTTTTTAAAAGCTTAATCTGCGGCGGTATACATTACGCCACGAGAGTGTGCAGTAAGCGTTTTCTCTTTTCGTTCCAGAGATGATGTCGGCGCAGACGCGCGAGCTGCGCACGCTGCGCGGTGCGGTGACGTCACCGCGCGAGATGATCGACGAGGCGCTGCGGGCGCATACGCAGCGCACCTCGCAGGCCGTCGAGAGCGCGCTGGCCGACGGGTACGTAGCTGGTTTCGAAGATGGAAAGACTAATTTCTTTAAAATTGACCCAATCACTGATCTCCGGCGACTTTGATGCTTGTTGTTTGGATAAGTACTAATAATCAGAAGCAATAACTTGAGATAAGTTTAATTTCTGTTGGATACCGCCCATCTTGACCGTGACTGTTTGTAAAGCGTGTATTTTGCCTCAGCTGGGAGCGCATCGCACGCGTGGGTGAAGCAGCGAGTACACGCGCAGCTCAGGCCGCTGGTGTCGGCGCTGCCAGAGCGCTGGAGCCGCTGGCGGCCGCGCTGCAGCACGAGCTGGCCAGCAAGCTCACCGCGACCGACGTGCTGCTGCGGGAGAACATCGACAAGCTGGCCAACAGCAAGGTAACACTAGCGACACCTATCTCCTGCACGCTGGAGCCGCGCTGCAGCACGAGCTGGCCAGCAAGCTCACCGCGACCGACGTGCTGCTGCGGGAGAACATCGACAAGCTGGCCAACAGCAAGGTAACACTAGCGACACCTATCTCCTGCACGCTGGAGCCGCGCTGCAGCACGAGCTGGCCAGCAAGCTCACCGCGACCGACGTGCTGCTGCGGGAGAACATCGACAAGCTGGCCAACAGCAAGGTAACACTAGCGACACCTATCTCCTGCACGCTGGAGCCGCGCTGCAGCACGAGCTGGCCAGCAAGCTCACCGCGACCGACGTGCTGCTGCGGGAGAACATCGACAAGCTGGCCAACAGCAAGGTAACACTAGCGACACCTATCTCCTGCACGCTGGAGCCGCGCTGCAGCACGAGCTGGCCAGCAAGCTCACCGCGACCGACGTGCTGCTGCGGGAGAACATCGACAAGCTGGCCAACAGCAAGGTAACACTAGCGACACCTATCTCCTGCACGCTGGAGCCGCGCTGCAGCACGAGCTGGCCAGCAAGCTCACCGCGACCGACGTGCTGCTGCGGGAGAACATCGACAAGCTGGCCAACAGCAAGGTAACACTAGCGACACCTATCTCCTGCACGCTGGAGCCGCGCTGCAGCACGAGCTGGCCAGCAAGCTCACCGCGACCGACGTGCTGCTGCGGGAGAACATCGACAAGCTGGCCAACAGCAAGGTAACACTAGCGACACCTATCTCCTGCACGCTGGAGCCGCGCTGCAGCACGAGCTGGCCAGCAAGCTCACCGCGACCGACGTGCTGCTGCGGGAGAACATCGACAAGCTGGCCAACAGCAAGGTAACACTAGCGACACCTATCTCCTGCACGCTGGAGCCGCGCTGCAGCACGAGCTGGCCAGCAAGCTCACCGCGACCGACGTGCTGCTGCGGGAGAACATCGACAAGCTGGCCAACAGCAAGGTAACACTAGCGACACCTATCTCCTGCACGCTGGAGCCGCGCTGCAGCACGAGCTGGCCAGCAAGCTCACCGCGACCGACGTGCTGCTGCGGGAGAACATCGACAAGCTGGCCAACAGCAAGGTAACACTAGCGACACCTATCTCCTGCACGCTGGAGCCGCGCTGCAGCACGAGCTGGCCAGCAAGCTCACCGCGACCGACGTGCTGCTGCGGGAGAACATCGACAAGCTGGCCAACAGCAAGGTAACACTAGCGACACCTATCTCCTGCACGCTGGAGCCGCGCTGCAGCACGAGCTGGCCAGCAAGCTCACCGCGACCGACGTGCTGCTGCGGGAGAACATCGACAAGCTGGCCAACAGCAAGGTAACACTAGCGACACCTATCTCCTGCACGCTGGAGTCGCGCTGCAGCACGAGCTGGCCAAGCGCGACTTAACCTTGAAAATCCGTGTGGCTGTTAAAATTCAGTCACAAGCTCTTCTTTAATCCGCAAGATTATGACTCTCTTATTTATCAACAGACGGTAATGGAGCGTCTCAGCAGTTCCATAGCGAAGTCCTTATCCGACATGGTGCGCGAGTCGTTCCGCGAGGCACTGTTCGACAGTGTCGTGCCGGTCATGGAGAAGACGCATGCGCAGATCTTCAAGCAGATTAACCAAGCCTTCCAGAATGGGACCAAGGAGTGTAAGTATATAGAGTTACTTTTTTAACTTGGAAATTCAGAATTTTAGGATTTTTTGAAGCACCATTAGTTCGTTCTTTTTTCTGGCATAGTTGGTCAAGAGTGAGGTGTCAATAAAAATTTGTTAAATTAACCATTTTTAATGCCGTTCAACTGTTTTATGGGTTGTATTGGAAAAAAATAAAACAATATTTCACTTTTTACTCGACCCGCATTTATGGGGAGCAGCTGATATTTTTCGTGATTACGGAGTTGGCTCCAATGAAAAAGTTGATCAGTTCGATGATCACATCCACACCGCAGCGTGTATTAGAAAGGGTATAGTCAAATGATTGTTTTATTTGACTAAAATCTTTGTGAATAAAATATCGCATAATAGGTATGGGGTATGGGTAGATGACACCATAAAACAATAATTCCAAGACACCAATCTCTAAAAAAAAAACTTTATATTGGGCCTGAAAACCCGATTTATTTTCAATTAATTGTCAAATTCGGTCTTTAGTTGCTTTGAAATTAATAAATAGTTGTGTCATTTAATTGAATAAACAGTGATGTCACAGCGTGCTATTGTCATACAAAATTTTTGAGAGAACCGCGTTTTGACAGCTCTTAAAAAGTATGTCAATCGATCGGTGTATCATGTACCCCATTACTTCACAGTCTGCGCCAACACGGAGCAGGCGGCGCGCGCGGCGGCGGAGCGGGGCGGCGCGGCGGCGGCGGCCGGGCTGCGCGCGGCGCTGGAGCGGCACGCCGAGCTGCTCAGCAACAACCAGCAGCTGCACGTCGCCGACGTCATCCGGGAGGCCGCGCACAGGTATATCTGATACTAGGCGGCGGCGGCGGCCGGGCTGCGCGCGGCGCTGGAGCGGCACGCCGAGCTGCTCAGCAACAACCAGCAGCTGCACGTCGCCGACGTCATCCGGGAGGCCGCGCACAGGTATATCTGATACTAGGCGGCGGCGGCGGCCGGGCTGCGCGCGGCGCTGGAGCGGCACGCCGAGCTGCTCAGCAACAACCAGCAGCTGCACGTCGCCGACGTCATCCGGGAGGCCGCGCACAGGTATATCTGATACTAGGCGGCGGCGGCGGCCGGGCTGCGCGCGGCGCTGGAGCGGCACGCCGAGCTGCTCAGCAACAACCAGCAGCTGCACGTCGCCGACGTCATCCGGGAGGCCGCGCACAGGTATATCTGATACTAGGCGGCGGCGGCGGCCGGGCTGCGCGCGGCGCTGGAGCGGCACGCCGAGCTGCTCAGCAACAACCAGCAGCTGCACGTCGCCGACGTCATCCGGGAGGCCGCGCACAGGTATATCTGATACTAGGCGGCGGCGGCGGCCGGGCTGCGCGCGGCGCTGGAGCGGCACGCCGAGCTGCTCAGCAACAACCAGCAGCTGCACGTCGCCGACGTCATCCGGGAGGCCGCGCACAGGTATATCTGATACTAGGCGGCGGCGGCGGCCGGGCTGCGCGCGGCGCTGGAGCGGCACGCCGAGCTGCTCAGCAACAACCAGCAGCTGCACGTCGCCGACGTCATCCGGGAGGCCGCGCACAGGTATATCTGATACTAGGCGGCGGCGGCGGCCGGGCTGCGCGCGGCGCTGGAGCGGCACGCCGAGCTGCTCAGCAACAACCAGCAGCTGCACGTCGCCGACGTCATCCGGGAGGCCGCGCACAGGTATATCTGATACTAGGCGGCGGCGGCGGCCGGGCTGCGCGCGGCGCTGGAGCGGCACGCCGAGCTGCTCAGCAACAACCAGCAGCTGCACGTCGCCGACGTCATCCGGGAGGCCGCGCACAGGTATATCTGATACTAGGCGGCGGCGGCGGCCGGGCTGCGCGCGGCGCTGGAGCGGCACGCCGAGCTGCTCAGCAACAACCAGCAGCTGCACGTCGCCGACGTCATCCGGGAGGCCGCGCACAGGTATATCTGATACTAGGCGGCGGCGGCGGCCGGGCTGCGCGCGGCGCTGGAGCGGCACGCCGAGCTGCTCAGCAACAACCAGCAGCTGCACGTCGCCGACGTCATCCGGGAGGCCGCGCACAGGTATATCTGATACTAGGCGGCGGCGGCGGCCGGGCTGCGCGCGGCGCTGGAGCGGCACGCCGAGCTGCTCAGCAACAACCAGCAGCTGCACGTCGCCGACGTCATCCGGGAGGCCGCGCACAGGTATATCTGATACTAGGCGGCGGCGGCGGCCGGGCTGCGCGCGGCGCTGGAGCGGCACGCCGAGCTGCTCAGCAACAACCAGCAGCTGCACGTCGCCGACGTCATCCGGGAGGCCGCGCACAGGTATATCTGATACTAGGCGGCGGCGGCGGCCGGGCTGCGCGCGGCGCTGGAGCGGCACGCCGAGCTGCTCAGCAACAACCAGCAGCTGCACGTCGCCGACGTCATCCGGGAGGCCGCGCACAGGTATATCTGATACTAGGCGGCGGCGGCGGCCGGGCTGCGCGCGGCGCTGGAGCGGCACGCCGAGCTGCTCAGCAACAACCAGCAGCTGCACGTCGCCGACGTCATCCGGGAGGCCGCGCACAGGTATATCTGATACTAGGCGGCGGCGGCGGCCGGGCTGCGCGCGGCGCTGGAGCGGCACGCCGAGCTGCTCAGCAACAACCAGCAGCTGCACGTCGCCGACGTCATCCGGGAGGCCGCGCATAGGTATATCTGATACTAGGCGGCGGCGGCGGCCGGGCTGCGCGCGGCGCTGGAGCGGCACGCCGAGCTGCTCAGCAACAACCAGCAGCTGCACGTCGCCGACGTCATCCGGGAGGCCGCGCACAGGTATATCTGATACTAGGCGGCGGCGGCGGCCGGGCTGCGCGCGGCGCTGGAGCGGCACGCCGAGCTGCTCAGCAACAACCAGCAGCTGCACGTCGCCGACGTCATCCGGGAGGCCGCGCATAGGTATATCTGATACTAGGCGGCGGCGGCGGCCGGGCTGCGCGCGGCGCTGGAGCGGCACGCCGAGCTGCTCAGCAACAACCAGCAGCTGCACGTCGCCGACGTCATCCGGGAGGCCGCGCACAGGTATATCTGATACTAGGCGGCGGCGGCGGCCGGGCTGCGCGCGGCGCTGGAGCGGCACGCCGAGCTGCTCAGCAACAACCAGCAGCTGCACGTCGCCGACGTCATCCGGGAGGCCGCGCACAGGTATATCTGATACTAGGCGGCGGCGGCGGCCGGGCTGCGCGCGGCGCTGGAGCGGCACGCCGAGCTGCTCAGCAACAACCAGCAGCTGCACGTCGCCGACGTCATCCGGGAGGCCGCGCACAGGTATATCTGATACTAGGCGGCGGCGGCGGCCGGGCTGCGCGCGGCGCTGGAGCGGCACGCCGAGCTGCTCAGCAACAACCAGCAGCTGCACGTCGCCGACGTCATCCGGGAGGCCGCGCACAGGTATATCTGATACTAGGCGGCGGCGGCGGCCGGGCTGCGCGCGGCGCTGGAGCGGCACGCCGAGCTGCTCAGCAACAACCAGCAGCTGCACGTCGCCGACGTCATCCGGGAGGCCGCGCACAGGTATATCTGATACTAGGCGGCGGCGGCGGCCGGGCTGCGCGCGGCGCTGGAGCGGCACGCCGAGCTGCTCAGCAACAACCAGCAGCTGCACGTCGCCGACGTCATCCGGGAGGCCGCGCATAGGTATATCTGATACTAGGCGGCGGCGGCGGCCGGGCTGCGCGCGGCGCTGGAGCGGCACGCCGAGCTGCTCAGCAACAACCAGCAGCTGCACGTCGCCGACGTCATCCGGGAGGCCGCGCACAGGTATATCTGATACTAGGCGGCGGCGGCGGCCGGGCTGCGCGCGGCGCTGGAGCGGCACGCCGAGCTGCTCAGCAACAACCAGCAGCTGCACGTCGCCGACGTCATCCGGGAGGCCGCGCATAGGTATATCTGATACTAGGCGGCGGCGGCGGCCGGGCTGCGCGCGGCGCTGGAGCGGCACGCCGAGCTGCTCAGCAACAACCAGCAGCTGCACGTCGCCGACGTCATCCGGGAGGCCGCGCACAGGTATATCTGATACTAGGCGGCGGCGGCGGCCGGGCTGCGCGCGGCGCTGGAGCGGCACGCCGAGCTGCTCAGCAACAACCAGCAGCTGCACGTCGCCGACGTCATCCGGGAGGCCGCGCATAGGTATATCTGATACTAGGCGGCGGCGGCGGCCGGGCTGCGCGCGGCGCTGGAGCGGCACGCCGAGCTGCTCAGCAACAACCAGCAGCTGCACGTCGCCGACGTCATCCGGGAGGCCGCGCACAGGTATATCTGATACTAGGCGGCGGCGGCGGCCGGGCTGCGCGCGGCGCTGGAGCGGCACGCCGAGCTGCTCAGCAACAACCAGCAGCTGCACGTCGCCGACGTCATCCGGGAGGCCGCGCACAGGTATATCTGATACTAGGCGGCGGCGGCGGCCGGGCTGCGCGCGGCGCTGGAGCGGCACGCCGAGCTGCTCAGCAACAACCAGCAGCTGCACGTCGCCGACGTCATCCGGGAGGCCGCGCACAGGTATATCTGATACTAGGCGGCGGCGGCGGCCGGGCTGCGCGCGGCGCTGGAGCGGCACGCCGAGCTGCTCAGCAACAACCAGCAGCTGCACGTCGCCGACGTCATCCGGGAGGCCGCGCACAGGTATATCTGATACTAGGCGGCGGCGGCGGCCGGGCTGCGCGCGGCGCTGGAGCGGCACGCCGAGCTGCTCAGCAACAACCAGCAGCTGCACGTCGCCGACGTCATCCGGGAGGCCGCGCACAGGTATATCTGATACTAGGCGGCGGCGGCGGCCGGGCTGCGCGCGGCGCTGGAGCGGCACGCCGAGCTGCTCAGCAACAACCAGCAGCTGCACGTCGCCGACGTCATCCGGGAGGCCGCGCACAGGTATATCTGATACTAGGCGGCGGCGGCGGCCGGGCTGCGCGCGGCGCTGGAGCGGCACGCCGAGCTGCTCAGCAACAACCAGCAGCTGCACGTCGCCGACGTCATCCGGGAGGCCGCGCACAGGTATATCTGATACTAGGCGGCGGCGGCGGCCGGGCTGCGCGCGGCGCTGGAGCGGCACGCCGAGCTGCTCAGCAACAACCAGCAGCTGCACGTCGCCGACGTCATCCGGGAGGCCGCGCACAGGTATATCTGATACTAGGCGGCGGCGGCGGCCGGGCTGCGCGCGGCGCTGGAGCGGCACGCCGAGCTGCTCAGCAACAACCAGCAGCTGCACGTCGCCGACGTCATCCGGGAGGCCGCGCACAGGTATATCTGATACTAGGCGGCGGCGGCGGCCGGGCTGCGCGCGGCGCTGGAGCGGCACGCCGAGCTGCTCAGCAACAACCAGCAGCTGCACGTCGCCGACGTCATCCGGGAGGCCGCGCACAGGTATATCTGATACTAGGCGGCGGCGGCGGCCGGGCTGCGCGCGGCGCTGGAGCGGCACGCCGAGCTGCTCAGCAACAACCAGCAGCTGCACGTCGCCGACGTCATCCGGGAGGCCGCGCACAGGTATATCTGATACTAGGCGGCGGCGGCGGCCGGGCTGCGCGCGGCGCTGGAGCGGCACGCCGAGCTGCTCAGCAACAACCAGCAGCTGCACGTCGCCGACGTCATCCGGGAGGCCGCGCACAGGTATATCTGATACTAGGCGGCGGCGGCGGCCGGGCTGCGCGCGGCGCTGGAGCGGCACGCCGAGCTGCTCAGCAACAACCAGCAGCTGCACGTCGCCGACGTCATCCGGGAGGCCTCGCACAGGTATATCTGATACTAGGCTTTTTGCGTAACCCGACTTTTTATTAATATCTGGGTATCGGCTATTATTTTTTCATATACTCGGGTGAATTTTGATGAATACTTTGATCAAAGTAGGTACCCGGATCCGGGTAACCGGGTGGAAAACCCTAGTTGATACCTGCCTACCTCTAAGTTTGTTTCGGCTGTTTCTTCTTAGAGTAGTCAGATACGAAACACCGGCCCCATCTAGTTTTGATAAAAAACGAGTATTTATAAAAACCTATTTGCAAAATAAACATCATTTATCATTATCATTTACCCACTGTTGGGATACCCACTGATATTCACAACCCACCCGGCCCACGGCCACGGCCACGGGCCCGGTGTCTCGGTGTCAATGTCTCTCTGAAACTTAGTGTACGTCTTTCATTTTTTCCCTTATTAACCACCCCGGTGTTCCCTCGCATTTTTTTTTGCATCGGGGTACAACGGGATCTAATACATAATCCGCTGCCCCGAACAAGATTGACATACTACTCATAACTCAAATAAAAAAGGCAGATAAGTGATGATATTTAAGAAAACGTAATATTTGTGTGTCAGCGTGCTGGAGAAGGAGCTGGGCTGGTGGCGCTCGCAGGCGCGCTCGGCGGCGCTGGCGTCTCGTGCGCACTCGCCGGCCACGCCGCACTCGCACCACGCGCACGACCGCCAGGTAACACGACCATCACCACCTACGCACTACTGACGGTATCTTCATACAACCCTAAAAGCCTGCCTTGCACTTATAACTTACTAACCGCCCGTCCCGGCTTCGCAAGGGTGGACATTTATTTTTCTCTAATCCCCTTATTTTTTTCTAGTTATAAATATAGCCTATGACACTCACAAATAACGTGGCTTTCTATTGGTAAAAGAATTTTCAAAATCCGTTAAGTACATCCAGAGATTACCCCTTTAAAATCTCACAAACTTTATACCTCTTTGTAATATTAGTATGAACTACTTACTATTCGTAATTTAAAGGTTCCTGAATAGTCTACTTGCTAGTCACTTCACCGCTTTAGAAGACATGCTAAGTATTATAATGCTTTTTTTTTTCAGAAAAATTCAGTACTATTTAAAGTGACTATAAAATCTTCAATTTCACTGTCTAGGCCCTTAGGTAAATTTTTCCTAGGACTTTATTATTTTTCCGACTAACGTAATAACAACATTTTCAATGATGAATGAATTTTACCATTGATATTCGTATGAAATGAAACCCTTGCCAAAAGTCGCTTATAGAAATATGCACAGTAATTTTAAACGAATAAGATTAATTTTCTTATGACTAACGGTTCTTCATAAAATAAACCTTATATGTCTGATTGAGATATATCTTTTCGTAAATCTTCCAGAGACCACATCGCAATGTCCCAAGAAATTGCGTTCAAGAATCTTTACCTTTTCTCCTACAAGTATAATATTCTTTTACTGATAGTATTTTGATTTCACTAAACTGTTTATTACTTGAAAGTCATGAGTAGCAGTAGTTTTCATTTATGGTATTTATTATGTCTCATTGTTTCAACGGACTATATTCCATGTATTTGTAATTGTCCAGAAGCCAACGAATCAAGCTACCCGAAACTGTCAAATTTTCCCAATCAACCTTGAACCTAATGCTTTAGCGATTAAGTTGAAAATCTATTGAAGAAATTTGACAGTTTGTAGTAACTTGATGTGCTGGTGTCTGTACCAAGATTATCCTACACTTGGTCCAAGTTATTTGGTGTTTTTTCTTGCGTTCATTAACTCGTCTTTATTTGATATCGTTCCTCACACAATCTCTCCATATTTTCTGTAGTCTTCCTCTACCTCGTCATCTAACAACAATTATTTGTAATGGGGTAGATGACACACCAATCAATTGAGATACTTTTCAAGAGCTGTCAAAACGCAGTTCTCTCATAGATTTTGTATGGCAATAGCCAACTGTGACGTCACTGTTTTTTCAACTTAATGACTCGACTATTTATTAATTTCAAAGCTACTAAAAATCGAATTTGGCAATTAATTGAAAATAAATCGGGTTTTCAGGTCCAAAATAAAGTGTTTTTTTTTGAGATTGGTGTCTTGGAATTATTGTTTTATGCTATCATCTACCCTATTGTAACATAGTATGATTTAAAATGGCTGCTGTAAATGTTTCACATGCATAATTTCTGTCGCCAGCTTGTCAAGTGATTCCCTTGTATAGTCCGCAACAACAAGCAATATTTTTGTAAATTTAAAAGTTGTGTAAAATTGAACTGCAACCTAATTTTGTTGCTGTATGTACTGTACAAACTACTGTTTGCTGTACTATAACCGATTACACTGACAACATCCGTTCCATTTTCATGGCCACCTCTTTTAATAGTACATTATTGCAAAGGCCGTAAAATAGGCAATTGCAGGTCGAGTATGAGTTTGAAGGCCGAGCCGTAGGCAAGGATTTCACTAATACAAGACAGGCAATTGCCATTTTCGCCGAGGCATATATAATGCTTTTCTCAAAAGAATGCAGGGAAATAAAACATACTTTTCATATTATACATTTAATTTAATTAATATTAAAAGTTACATTAGTCATATTGGGGCAATTACTAAAAGAAAATGTTATTCATTTCCCCGGTACATTTATGTTTATTTGTTGAACTTCTGATGAGGTTTGCAGGTGGGGCATTCTTCGATCAACAATTAGCAACTCGATATCGGGTCGGTGCAAAAAATACGTCTCGGTAAATAACAGCTCACTTGAAAAGTGAGATCTTATTTTGTTTAGTTGGCTTGAAACAGAGCCAATGTAAACAAGTCTCACAATGCCGCAGTGTGTTTTCAAAATTTGCAAAAATAATGCCCAAAAAGCAATTTAACGGCCGGAGTGTCTTACTTTCGGTACATGAAGAATAAATTATATTTTATGCTTTATACTAACAAATAACATCAACCTGAACAAAATTACCGATTTTAAACCGCCGCTACAAATGTTGGCGCGTGTGTTGGCAAGCCTTGGCCAAAGGCCCGCCAAAATACGCACAAACTTTTGTTTAACAGAACAGTAGATGCATGTAGTAGATTTGTGTTGTAATAATTTATTACCAGAACTTCAAAATTGGTTGCAATGGTTAAAATTGGTTTATGCTACTTTTGTGTCTGTTTGTTGACTCCAATTAGATACTTAGCTTTCCCTTTTTTACTTTAGCTTTCCAAGCAATCCGTTTACGTGTGCAGAATGTAACTCGATTGTCGCCAGAGAAAGAAGATGATCAAATTAGTGGTTGACAAATTTATTGACGTATGATTACATTACAATATGTAAAAAAGAAACGGGAGATATCAAAAACAAATCTTGACGACTATTCTATAACAAACTCAACTTATCTAAAGGACATTAATTATTCAGGTACGTAGAATGGAAAAAATCTTCAATGTTGAATCGTTATTACTCAACTAATAATAATAATAAATATCGCTGGACATTACACACAGCACCATCTAGTGCCACACTAAGCAACGAGGCTTGTGTCGTGGACACCAGATAGTTCATATACTACATAAATACTTTTTTGTTTGTAAATACATACGTATTATACATATAAACATCCATGACTCAGAAACAAATGTCCATGCTCATCACGCAAACATTTGATTTTACCGGGATTCGAACCCGGGAGCCTAAGAACGTAAGGCAACCTCACTACCGCTGCGCCATTCGGTCGTCAACTGCACTTGTATTATAAAGATTGTAAAGATGATTATAAAGATGTGGAAATCACTGATATTTTTTTTGTAGTTTAGTTGTTTAACTAAACTACAATAAATTATTTTAGTGTTTAATGCGACTCCATACCTTCTGTAGTAAAATTCGTAGAAGCAACTTGCTCTTTTTTCAAATTTTCTTTTAACGAAACAATACGATGTAGCTCGCAAGGCAATATAACGGGGAAAAGAACTTAATTTGTTACCACTTAAGGTTGATAGGTTGATTTCACATCCGGGGGGAAACTCCGCTGCCGCGACAAATTGCCGCTCAGCGGACAGACTTCCGGCGGGATCTCATGGCGACTTGGAGAGAGCCACTGTCGCAACCCCGTGCAGGGCACGCCACGATAGTGGCGATAAGTCCCCTCTTTGAGGAGTGGCTTGAGAGACGCCACGGCGTCCTCACCTTCCGCCTGACGCAGGTCCTCACCGGACACGGTGTTTTCGGGAGGTTCCTGCACCGAATCGGGCGGGAGAAAACGCCCGGGTGTTTCCACTGCGAGGATCGACCGGAGGACACGGTGGAGCACACGGTGGAGGTGTGCCCCGCGTGGGCGGAGCACCGCCGTGTCCTCGAAGCGGCGATTGGCAGCGGCGACCTCTCGCGTTCGGCCCTGGTGCAAGCCATGGTCCGGAGCGAGACGGAATGGGACGCCGTCACCTTCTTCTGCGAAGCAGTAATGCTAGAGAAGTTGGTGGCGGAACGTGAGAGGGAGATAACCTCACAGCGTCCCGGCCGCCGCGGAAGACGCGCTGGACGGTGGGCTATGGGCTAGCTCGCCGTCCGTCCGTCTCATGACGACAGGCCGTGTCGACGGCGCGTTCGTGTTCCACGCGCGCCTCAAAGAGAGTCAGCAAAAAGGAAGGGGTCCGCAAGGACCGATGCCTGCCGGGGTTGCGGGAATGTTCGAAAGAGATACCGTGGCTCCGGAACACAAAGGGCGATGAAGGAACATGGATGGGTTTTAGTCAGTAAAAGTCTGACACTCCCTCCTGCTTCGCCCAGAGCGGGAGAAGTCATTTGATGATTTCCCATCCGAAAAAAAAAGGTTGATTTCACACTAAATGTTGTTATACTTATAACTTATACTTATAAATGTGGTTATATAACTTACTACTATTACTTATCTTTTCATTTCTAAGTGATAGGAATAATGTATTGCTTTGCTTGTTTTGTAACGAATTATCGTAAGTATTAGATAATATTTTGAAGATTTGTGACTTTATTACTAAGTGCCATGGTTGTAATTAGGTTGAACTTAAAACTGTTTTAAAACATTTTTCTCCGCTTGTTAGTAAACAAGTGTAGCTGTCACGCGGACAGCATTTAGCTTTGGTTTTGTACGTGACACGGTATCTAGTTGCTAATGGTTGATCGAAGTGGGGCATTTAATGTAGTGGTAGATGGCTGAATATGCTGTTTTGAGGTCCAATCGAAAGAGATCCAATCAAAGAGTATTTAATAACCCCAGCACGCTGTTGCTGTTGCATACAACATTGCTGGAGCGTTGTAATGTTCCAAATTCAAAAAACGCTCCTGCGCTGGATTTGATTTTCTTTGTCCGTAAATTCGATACTTCGCGTGATCTTTTTTCGAAAATAACGAATTCGAAACAATATTTCCATGCATGTTTGAGAAAAGGTTGTTTTTTCACTGACCGACTCAATGACTCGGAACGGGTTTTATCGAGCTGAAGTCGATTATGGCGCCTATTTAAACGCATCGAACATTATTCCTGCATAGCTATTCACATCGCTTCGATTCGATTTCGAAAGTCGTATGTCTATCTGGCTCGTAGTGCCAAAAAAAGACAGACAAGACTTGTCGAATCAAAATCGAATCGAAGCGTTGTGAATAGCTATGTTGTACAGTCCTTTGGCAGGCGTTTTTCTTCTGATTTAGCCTTACTCTCAATATCATTGCAGTTTGCTCTTGGGTTGTTGCCACTAACGAGTCAACCAAACTATTATTGAGCTTGCTGTCGTCAGAAGTAACATAAATATGTGAAAGGGCTATACCATTCAAAACTTAAATCACAGCCAACACAACCACCGAACTGACACCTAATTACCTTGTAGATGCAAGTCGCCCAAATCCAGTCACTGATAGCAAGCGGCGACGTGAACGGCGCCTTCCAGCAGGCGCTGTCGGCGTCCGACCTGGCGCTGGTGATGTGTGCCTGCCGCGCCGCCGACCCCGCGCACGTGTTCGGGCCGCCCTGCAAGCTCAAGCAGCACGTGCTGCTGTCGCTGGTGCAGCAGCTGGCCGCCGACATGCAGCGGGACACGCCGCTCAAGCACAGGCAAGTCTCCACTCTAGCACACACACTAACAAACATACGTGTAACATCGTGACGTTGAGAATCAGTTCCTTTTGAACGTGTTTAAATTACATGAGAAAATCCCCCAAAATGCCCGTATCAGAACCTCTGTATCTTAGCAAAGGAATCAGCAGTTCATTTAATTATTAACTAAGTAATGAACATAGAGTACACTATTACATAATCTAAAGTAAAACATTTCAAACTTAAGTCTAAGTACCCCATTACTTAAAGAAGAGCACTGCACTATATTATGCGCCTAAATAGCTAACAACAGTGAAAAGAAAGAATAAAAATACAATTAAATAATTAAAACAACGGCAGTATCTATAATATTAAGTTAGTTAAGCCAAACAGAGTGAAGTTTAATTAATTAATCTGCAAATTACATTTAAACATTTTTCTGAGTAGGTACAGATGTATGACATAAGTCGATGTCTTCATCGTATACAGGGTGTAAAAGACCTCATCACGAAGCCGTCAACCAAGCATTCTGTAACTAAGTAACTAAGTAACTTTAGGCAAAAATTATTGCTGGGAAACGACTTTTTTTTTTGGGGTGAAAAATCATGTTTTGTGGTAGAACTCAATGTAACGCACTCAAAACATTGTGCTGATGGATGGATTGAATAGTACGGGGGTCGTGGAGGTGTTTAAAGTAAAAATATAACATTAAAAACTCGTATTAAAAAAAAAACTTGTAAGTTGGAACTTTGAACCCCAATATCTCCGTAACTAGAAGGTTCCCAGGTATGGTGTAGAACAAAAAAATGATCGCAATGACGAGTAGAACAAGTGCTTTTCGGCTTCGTTAAGAGGCGTTTTACACCCTTTATGTATTAGTATGTAGGTACCCATTTATGTGTTTTAATTGATGCTTACAAATTGGTATTTTTCTTATTTATTTTTATTGTACTCTTTCACAATGCTATCCTATTTCACCCAAAGGTTGACTGGTAGAGAATGCCTTGTGGCATTAAGTCCGCCTATGTACCACCCTTGTACATGAAGTTTAAACAAATAAATAACCTGTCTAGCCTTGTTCCAACCATGTTGGGTTGTCTACCAGTCTAACCGGATGCAGCTGAATACTTTTATGGATGTAATTGTAAACCGCACATATTGTAATAGGCTAGTTTCCACCATCAATAAATTGCAAATCCATTTAGTCCGTCAGAGTATTGGAAAATTATGGACACGTATATTTTGTTTTTGTAAATCAATGAATATTGATAAAGATAAAACACATCAAAATTCGGGAGTGGGGGCTCGTGACGTCAGAACGCACTAAAAATTATACCAGGGCGTGACGTATTGAGAATTTGAAAAGCGTCGTATCTTTGTCAATTTTGTTTTAGCTAAAAAAAAGAAAAAAATACAGGTCATATATTTTTTGAAAACCTAACTGATGGACTAATTAGATTTTTTTTTGTCATTTACCCTATTCCAGATACCTAGAAGAAGCCGTGATGAACTTGGACACGCAGAACCCGGTGACGCGCGAGCACCTGCCGGGCGTGGTGCGCGAGCTGCAGAAGCAGCTGCTGCAGTTCCTGGCGGCGCACCCGGCGCACGGCCTGGCGCGCCAGCTGCGCATGCTGCTCATGGCCACGGAGGCGCTGGTCAAGGCGGCCGCCAGCTAGTGTGCACACAGAGACTCGTTCGTAGTACCATTCGTTTGTCCATCGGTCCCACTGCCGATGAAGAAGCGACTCGCTATGGACTGTTTTCTCGCTCTAGTTTAGAAACATAAAGATTGCCAGTAAAAGATACAGGTTTCTAGGACTCGCTATTCGTCGGCGGTGGGACAAGTCAGACAAGTGCTTTATGGACATAAATAGTCCCTAAAAAAATTGTGTTGGATTATTTTTTTTTTTTTCAACCTATTACGGCAGTTTCATTTTACAATAAACATTGATAGATTTTGCTTCTTCCGCACATCAACACTCCATTTGTTAACTGATCTATGATTTAAAGATACGAGTTTCTTATAACAACACGCGATTCTAAATATTGATTGATATAATTACCACACATATACTAAGGAAAAAAACACCCGGTTTTTGGAATGAAAATTATAGATTTGAACTCAAGTCAAGTGATGAGATTGGCTATTGATAAAATTCAAGCAATCACAACCATTTACTTGTCAATTTTTGTGTTGATTCTCGTCCCAGACACCAGACAAAAATATATTTTAATTCTAAAATAAATATACCATAACTGGAAACTCGTATTTTAGTGATTTATATTCCTCTGCACACAGTCGACGTTCCTACGTATCGATGGACTGTTGCAGCGAGTGTTTGTGATATTGTGTTTGTAACCTATTATATTGTGTTTTTCGATTCGCGTTTGAATTGAAGATACGTTGGAGCTGCGAGGGTGACTACAGGAATCTTTAATGACCTCTCTCTTTTGACTCAGTTTTTTGGGTAACATTTTTACAGTATGACGAGTTTTGACAAACAACTCCTGGATTGAACTGATATCTTAGGGACCCGAAATTTTGATTTCGGGTCTGTAAGATTTCAGTTTATTTTATTTATTTTCAGCCTTTTTTGACAGTATCCGGCTGCCGGATAGCCGAAACTACAGTGTCTGAAAAAGGTCATGCAGTGTGATCAAAATAAATGTAAAGATTTCGTAGTTTCATAAAAATGACTTGCCACAGCGGAATTTCACCACGCTTCCCAACGTATCTTTAATAAAATCTTATTTTTTGTTTATTCTTGACCTGAAAAGCGATATAATTTTGAACAAATTTTACTATAAACATCGCGGAAAAATTACTGCTTCATAGATTTCGTCTATGATTACAAATATATGGAACAGCTAATTATTTTCACGATTTGTGAGTGTTACTTTAACAAACGTTATTGATATGCCTTTTTGATGCACTTTCTTAATTTTCCCGTCAGTGTACTGCTAAAGTATAGTTCGACAGACACAGTTGCGACAATGTGATATTATAAGGACTATGTGTTTAGTATATAGCTTGTTGACATTCGTTCCGGAAAGACGGCGTACCATTGATTTAAGTTTTGAACTTTCTTGTAAAAAGTGTTTTTTTTTTTGTTTTTTTGTTTAGGAGCGTAATCTCCTAGGAGCTTATGTTATTTATAATTGCTGACGGTTTTTTCGTAGATATTAATAGTGTTGATGGCTCACGTATAAAATAGTCAGAGTTTACGAAAATGTTAAAGTAAATCTTTCACTAAACTGACTGACCATTTTATATTCGAACCGTTAGATTTTGAAATGCCAATCATACTTACGTCATTAGTATCTAAATGAAAACTAATATTACATAAAACCTCGCGCGATTCAGAGAGCTATATAAATATGTAATAGTCATAAGACTGTCGCCAGATTATTATGTAAGCTCATTATAAAATACAAAACACCACTAAAGTGCTAGTCCAAAGTGTGTTGGCTTGACTGAGTGTATGAGAAAACTATAGAATATTGACTTAGGTACTTCCCATTACGTATATCTGAAAGAAGAGGCATTTGAAAACGTGAAGCTTGATTTACATCTACTGGACTTCGGCAGATACACGATGAAATATGAGGTTGACTTCCGGTCTAATCGAATGTAGCTGAATACCCATATTTTTTTTATTGCCTGGAGCGATTTCTCTGACCTCTATAAATATGTTACTTAATAACACAACACTCCTCAGTGAAAACTGGAATACGGAGTTTTAGGCCTCTGTGCACATTCTACGACGGAGCCGAAATGTTTAATATGAATAATACATAGCCCATAATAATACATGTCGGTGGACGTTCACGGTAGCCCTGTAAGCCTTGGTACCCAGGTTCGATTATCTACCCGTAACGACTGCCTAAGATCTAGTGACAGCCGGGACCGGCTTAACACGCGTTCTATTCGGAGGAGTTTCGATGTTATTGCACAGTTCGGATAGGTGATAAACCCTTAGGATGGTAACACATCTTTGGATACTGTAAGCGTTAATCTTTTGTATCCAACCGTGCGGCCGTTATAACTTAGCCACAAGCCAATGGCAAATCGTATTATTCAACTTTTATATGAAAACTTATCAGTGCCGTATCAGTGACGCTGCGTGCTGGTAGGTGTGAATCGAGCTAAAACGTCTAAAACATGACTGTTACTTTAAAGTAATTAATAGTGTAATAAGAATCTGTGCCACCTTAGTGTGTAGAATGCTCTGACATGCTTGTGTGATATGCTCGATCGGTAAAGCCAAGACTGCACAGTATACCGGAAAAAAACTCTCAAAGTTTCCATAGATAGTAACACTAACAAGTATTATTATATTATAGGTATTGTTTTTAACAGAATTTTTGATTAACAAAACCGATTTGAAGCAATTGACACATATTCGTAGACTGCTCCAGTTATATTTAATTTTCTGTCTGAACTTTCCAATTAAAGCTAGATCGAGCGTATCGGCAAAGTTACTTAGACTTCATAAGCGAAAACAGAGGCTATGTTTCGAGGGTGAAGAGTCCAAAAAAGAACAAATAAGACCAGAACAGCTTGCAGCAAAAATAGTCCTTAAAATAACTGACATAAGTGTCACAGCAAGTCGTGTTATTTATTAAAAAATCCTCCTCGAAACAGTCTTGTATAGGCTGCATTTCCACCAGACTTGTATTGAATTTGCAGCGAAGGATGTGTTTAAAACTAACCAAAAGAAGCGATCTTATTGCTTACTTACACATACATCCCACTTTACGCATCCTCGTACATATCTGGTAGAAACGCAGTCTTAAGCCCAGGCTCCACCAAAGCGTATTCGATCGGAGCGTAGAGACGTGCGGGAATCAACCAATCACATTTGTTGAAATACAGATCGTATTTCTCGTGTCTCCTGTGAATGTTTGAATTTTGTCTGACTCCGCTTCGCTCCGCTCGTCTCTGCTTTGGTGGAGTCTGGGCCTTACGCCTATTCTTGACATTTTACAATTTAAGTAGTAGTTTATTTTTTCTGTATCCCCCTTAGGCCCTAAGGTGAATGCTGCAACCAGCCTGCCAAATTCATTTCTTACGTTTTTTGCAATTTGCAGGCCAATGCTATGTTGTATGTTGATTAAAATATTATTCACGGCTGTAAGACGTATCTAGTTCCAGAATTATAATCATCGAAATCATCAATACAACCCTCCAAGTTCATGTAACTCGATTGAATGACTATTTCATGAAAAAGTCATTCAATCGATAATAAATCATAGCCGTTTTACCCGTTATTGACTTAAAAGTAACGTTAGAGGCCGTCCATTAATCACGTGATGTTTTTTTAGCATTTCTTTACCCCTATTTTTTTGTACCTACAAAGTCAAAGTCACACTACACGCCGCTTTTCAGTTTAGAAATCGCGCGTTTGACGTAAAAATAAATACACGTGATATCTCACTACACCCCCCATATTTCGTGGTTTTTGCAAAACCACCCTTTCGAGCCTCACGTGATTAACGGACGGCCCCTTACTAAGGTCGCCCCCACTGAAAAGTATACTTAATTTTATGTGTTGTTACTAGGGTGCGCTTTATACATAGTACGTTTATGAAATGTCAGAAGTTTTGAATGTTTGTTGATTGAGGTTGAAAAGCGCGTGTTTGGACATTATATTGCTAATCGCGTTCAGTTACTTATGATGTTTGGCCGAAATAGTATGCAGGCTATGTAACCTCGGAATGTTAAGACTTCGTACGCCATTCGCAGACATAAAAAATATTGACACAGAATTACGCACGAAGCCTTTTGTCTGAAACAGCTATAGATTTAGAGCTAGTTTACCACAAAACAACAAATTAAACATAGTTTAAGATCATAGTTATCATAAAAGTTTTGGCATTCCTTTAAATAAAAGAGGTGGCACCATATTATTATGTACATTACTTGTGTGAGGTGCCATCTTGCTTAAAGACGATTCTCTTTAGTGCGGGTTTTTTTACGTTTTCATACCTATTCGATTTCATCTGTACAACATGTAAAAACTTACCGTCAATTTGTACGGAAAGATTGTGTCTTTTATACAAATTGACATAAGTGAAGATAGCGCGGTCAGGGACTGTACCACCCCTACAGCAGTATTACTTTAATCTTAATTCAGTGTAGAAAAGAGATGCAGTTCTACAGGACGTGTGGCCCCATCTCTTTTCTGCACTGACGTAAGATGGTACTACAGAATTCGGGTGAAAAGTGACAGATCGTCAGTGAATTCAATAGTGCATTCTGAATGTTGGCGCTGTCGTAAATATCGGTCAAATATTTCATTTAATGAAAAATTGCTGTGTGTTGCACTAAAATATTGACGAAGTATTGCAATAATAACACTGGATAAGGTGTAGAGTTTCTAGGTGTAAAAAAGTAACGCAGCCTGCGTTACTTTTTTACACCTAGATCAAAAAGTATCAGTACCATATTAAAAAAATAACAGCGATACTTTTGAGAAATATTTGCGACGTGCCCAACAGTAAATGCATCCTCATAAGATTCCAATAATATTGTTACCATCACCTTCATGTTCCTGCCCTTGAGCCATGTTATTTGGGGTCGGCGCAACACGTAACACGCTCCTTTTTCTTTCATAGCATTCCTCACACAATCCATCCATAAAATAATAATTTTATACGATTTGATAACAGGCTAAATCTATAGCGACATAATGGCAACCTCTTCGCTTCTTGTTGATACTTACTATTTAATTTCCTTTGTGTATGATAGAATGCTATCTAATGTGTATGTTTAGGGCTCCCCACTCTGTCCCTCAAAACGTTGAACGTTAGTAAGGCACAAAATATATCACTCTTGTAACATGCAGTTTTGTTTTCATACATACATCATATCAATGCAAGTATTTATTGGGACATTAAGAATTAGTTTGGGAACTTGCACTCATAATGCGTATACGTAGGCTGTACTAATCAGGGCGAATTCTATCAATTAATCTCATCATTAGTACATGTAAACCACGTTCAAGAGCTGCGTCATAATTGCTTTCGAATATTTTGAACAGTGCTTAGATGTTTTAACCGCGTTCAGTTTTATTAGTGAAATTCGCTCTTAGACAAAAATTGCGTAAAATGCTGGTACTATATACTTGGTGAATTTGTAATATTCGCGTCATTTCAATAATACAAGATGAAGTTTTAGAGTTGTAGGGTATATTTTCTATTGTCAAAATAACGCGATACTAAAAAAAAACGAAGCAATGGGCATACGATGCGCCATTTTGCGCCAAGTGAAAGTTAACCTGGAAAACCTTTATGCCAAGGCATAGCATAACGCTGATTTAATATTTATTCATAAACCAGTATGGTTCCTCATTTCCCAAATATGTGACAGGTTAAGTTACAGTCAATGAGAGGTTTTCTTTTTGAGAGATTAAAAAAAAATAGTTTTCAAGAACTCTAGATGGCGTTGAACTGACTACGTTACTTGGTGCCAAAGCCAAAACGCTTGGAAAAAAAACATTGCGTCACATCACATACGCTCGTTGACTGACAATTTCGTTTGCTTAGGCTTCGGAATATAACCTAGTTTTCTCGCGCTTTGTTAAAATCAGTTTTTGAACGTTCCGTTCCTTGCCGTAACGTACAAGTTCAGCGCCATCTATCTAGCAACTAGGGAAGAGCTAAAAATAAAATCCCTCATTGCTAAATTACAATCAAATATTGAAACAGACTGACAACCATCTACCTACTAGGTAGATAGGTAGGTACTTAAAAATACTTGTATTTGTGTCATAGAGAATCATATTATATATACGGTTTGTGTTGATTTGCTATATTATTTGAGAACATTTGAATGATTGTCAATTATTATTGATTGATATTTGTGTTGGTTTGAATTATGTATGGATCCTCTTTGATATAGCAAGTCAATAATCCGTTTTTATACTTTACTATTGAGTGGGGAGTCCGTGTTATTTTTTTTATAAGATTATTAGAATTATTTTTGTCAACGCTTTAGGTACTTTTGACATTGATAGTATTACTCTAAGAAATACATGATATCAATAAATACGTATTTGATTTGTAATTTTATGTTTTTTATTTGTGTTTTGCAATATTTTTCCCTTTATTACTCACAGAATCTATCATCTCAGCTCTCCCGAAGATTTACGTCAAAAAGCGCGCGTTGGGTATAAATCTGGAGCACATCTGGAGATTTCTTGGCTCGGATTAGGCCAATAAATTTTTCTAACTTTCAACATTGAATCAACAATAGATTCCACGATAAAACTGTACTAAACTATAGATAATCAGATAGCTTATTTCATAAAAATTTCAATGACACAGGGTATGTCGAGCTACGATGCGGAATTTCAGAGATATCGTAGTATTAGTTAACTCTGGCGCAGTACCTGAACGACTCTGCGGAGTGCCGCAAAAGGGGCGTAACGGGCGGCGGAGGAAGATTATTTGCATCACAACAAATGTAATGCAACATTTTCCATAAATCGGGTAAGCACGCATTAGCGTGCGCCCCGTTGTTGTTAGTGTTTAAATGGTGTCGATTCTGTTGTGCACAAACTAAACTTAATTTAGGCTATTGCTATCTTTTACTAAATTTTTAATATTATTTGCGGCTGCAAGACGTATGTAGTTACAGAATTACTCGTATAATCATCAAAATCATCAATACAACCCTCCAAGTTCATAAAGGTGTAGAAATGACTTTTTCTGCTTTTTTTATGTTTCCTACACCTATAAGAACTTGGAAGGTTGGATTGATAATTTTGATGATAATAATTCTATAATTAAAATACGTCTTACAGCCGCGAATAATATTTTAATCAACATACAACCTAGCACTGGCCTGAAAATTGCAAAAAACGTAAGAAATTTTGAATTTCGCGGGCTACCCTGGAGCATCAGCCTTAACTGTAGGTACCAACCCGGTTTTACGATAAGGAAAAATATCAAAAGTACGCCACATTCATGGCCATCGCTCAGCATAATGCTATGTCACCATGCGAGACAGACACAGGGTTGTTGCGCAACAGTTGCAACCACTCTCTCCAAAGATCTCACCAGCACCAATAGCATCCAGGAGTTGCTAGCAAGTCACTTGGACATCGCACTAGAGTCACGGCACATTGGTCGACGCCACGGCGTTCGATGGTTTGTCGAAACAAAAACGAGCACAAAGTATGACCCGTGCGCCCGCCGTACGCATCCTTTCGCATCGACGTGACAAATGCGCTCCCATACCTCAGTATAGGCACTGGAAGAGCAGCTTATATTTCTAAGTGAATTTAGGAGCTCATGCTCATACTGTCTGAAATAAATATGTTTTATTTTATAAACACGACACGCCGGAGAACAAACAGTGTACGGCACTTCATTAAATTTGGTTTTAAAACATAGTGATACCTGTAATACTTACTCTGTGTTTAGTATGACGAGAGCTTTACGCGGAAAATGTCTCAAAAAAAGGGTAGTCTGAAAAATATGTCAAAATTCCAACAGAATTAAATAACCTTCACATCGAAATAATAATAGTGCAAAAAACGTTACCAAATTTTATATCATGGAATCAAAGCGAGCTCAATTCGAAAATAGCGAGTTTCGAAGATGTCAATCCCTGAATTTCTTACACGGTAAAGGAACTGCTATCGAAGATGTGACGGTTTTCAAGAACGGGCCTGGTCATCGCACGCTCAGCGAGTCTTCAGTGGAACTGTGCATGCACTCTGATAGCGAAGATCGGCACATGGACAGCGGCATCTGTGATAGAATGATAGATGGTGATATGCTCGCCGTGATGGAGCAGAAGATTGATCGGCTGAGCGGTAAGTACCTAGAGTAACAATGAAGTTTCATGCCGATTTTTCTCCATTTCGAAACGAACCGTGCACCTATATTTTTTACGTTCCTTATGTGACCTTATCGCTTATCATATCAGCCCATACGGTCCCACGGCTGGCCAAAGGCCTCCCCCTTCCCACAGTCTCCCTCCCACTTCTTCCCTTTCTCAAGAAGGCGGTTGGAGGCGTTCGTAACTGGATAATTAGGTTATGATAAAGTTTTGTTAAATAGTAGCACCAAAGGGAAAAGGGGCGAATGGGGAGGGCGGGTTCGCAAACAAACTATTTACCAACACCAGTCTTCTATTTACTTAAGGGCCGGCCTTAACATGCCAAACATTTTTTTATTTTATTTGTTTTCCGGAGTTTCCAGATGTTGCCACCTGCGGACCTGCATTCATGTCCCACCCATAGAGCTATGTTTTTTTTTTTTAATAATTGCTATGGCTACAACAAGATAATACCTAATGAACAATATGACCCCAGGTATTATTATTTTTCAACTGCGCATTATGATTGACCCATGAAAAAGTTAGGCAGGTCATCCATTAATTGTAGCCCTCATGAACATGAAGCTATCCTCCGCCCACAGATATGTTCCTGGAACAATGCAGGCTGCTGACTACGGTAAAGGAAGAGCTCCGGAGCTCCAAGATTTTGCTAGAGAAGACTGAGGTGGCGCATAATCAAATGCTCGTTGATATGCTCAAGAAGGCTATTGCTCAAAGGTTTGCTATGTACTTTTAGCTTCTTATCGGATACATAACTTTACTACTCGCATTGAGTTTCCGAAAATAATTTTACTGCTTTAGGTATAAATATTGAAGACATAGCAAGCGTATTCCTATTCCTGTGTAGGACGGGCACGTAGAGGATTACCTACGTTAATAGTACCTACAATATTTTCACAGTTCTTTACAAAAATCGTCCCGGCTTTGCACCGGTGGACATTTATTTTCCCCTTCCCCTCCCCCCCTAATGTTGTCTAGTAATAATAAATATATACAGGGTGTAAACAACCTCATCACGAAGCCGTCAATTAAGCATTCTGTACATCATCATCAGCCTATTAATGTTCCCATTGCTGGGACACAGGCCTTCTCTCTATGAGAGGGAATGGGCTATAATCCACCACGCGTGCCCAGTGCGGATTGGTAGATGTCACATGTCTTCGAATTTTTTGGTTCTAAGGACATGCCGGTTTCCTCACGATGTTTTCCTTCACCGTTTCCATTCTGTACATGAAACTAAGTAACTTTACGCAAAAATTATTGCTGGGAAAGGACTTTTTTGAAGTGAAAACTTCTTTATGCGCGTTGAGCACTTTTTGGGTTAAGAAAAAACATTGAACTCATCGTCACTTGACGTAACGTGCGGTCACGCTTCGTAGCAGTCGTAGGCAATCTGTTACGGCGTAGAACCACATAGGCAATGGGGGCTATCGCGTGTGAATTTGCCACTAGAGGCGCTTGTGTAGACTACTAGGTCTTCCAAACTGTCAGATGTCATAGAGTGTTCGCGCGTTGCGTGCTTTTTTATCACGTATTTATACTAATTCTCACGATTGTGTTCTAGATTGAGCCATTCCTGATTAATATTGACTTGAAGATTTTGAGTAGCAAGTTAGGATCTTATTTGTTAGTACTTGGAGGTAGAATGATTTTTAAATGTTTCATGCTTGCTAATTTTAGGAAGAATATTGTAAATATGTATCTAAAAATTACACTATGTTGTTATACGTAATAAAATAAACTTTTTTACTAAGTTATTGTTACTTTAAAGTATTCAATAGAATTATTGACAGAACCTTACTCGACGGTGCGCCATTTGGTGAGCTCAAAAACGATAGCCCTCATTATTAGGCATGCGTGGGGCACAACCTGGTGCTACGGCTGGGGTGAGGACGAAGGGGGCAGGAGGTGGGGAAAGGCATGGGGAAGGGGGAGAGTGGAGGGGGAGGGGGAGGGATAGGTCGTATAGTCGCTCATAATGAAAATGAGGTCAAAATGAAAATCGAAGATGGCGCCGACGAAAATTTTCGGTTTTTTTTCTTCATGGGTGTCGTTTTCGTTTTTTTTTGGAGTCGGTGATACTGAAAATGAGGGCGAAATGAAAATCGAAGATGGCGCCGACGAAAATTTTCGGTTTTTTCTTCATGGGTGTCGTTTTCGTTTTTTGGGGTCGCTGATAATGAAAATGAGGTCAAAATGAAAATCTAAGATAGCGCCGACCAAAATTTTCAGTTTTTTCTTCGTGGGTATCGTTTTCATGGTTTTTAGGGCCACTAATAACGAAAATGAGGTCAAAATAAAAATCCAAGATGGCGCCGACGAAAATTTTCAGCTTTTTCTTTATAGGTGTCGTTTTCGTGGTTTTTGGGGTCGCTGATAATGAAAATGAGGTCAAAATGAAAATCCAAGATAGCGCCGATGAAAATTTTCGGTTTTTTCTTCCTGGGTGTCGTTTTCACAGTCTTTGGGGTCGTTGATTATGAAAAGGAGGTCAAAATGAAAATCCAAGATGGCGCCGACGAAAATTTTCGGTTTTCCTTCACGGGTGTCGTTTTCGTGGTTTTTGGGGTCGCTGATAATGAAAATGAAGTCAAAATGAAAATCCAAGATAGCGCTGATAATTATAATATAATCATATTATTAATAATAATAATATAAACGTAATTTTTTTACTTAGTTTTTGGAACATATACAAACACTTTGCTGGGTGTTAGGCAGACATTTTCCTTGTGACATCAGATGTCAACGTCAAAATTATAAATAATACGGCGTGCGGACGATAGTGTTGTCATATATTATATTTTCCCCTTTTGTTTTTGTTTTGTGTATTAATCAATTAAATATGAAATATTTCCTAACAAACATTTTCTGGCATCAGGGTAATTTTAAGGCAAGTTTACTTTAAAAATCAATTAATAAGCTCATTATTTTGGAGAATATGAAATAGTATTTTTGGTGGCAACATTATGTAATTCATCTCTTTTACTCTGATGTTGTTGTCTTTTTCTTGTTTTCTAGCCCACCTACATCTTGTTCGTAGAACAAAGTTGCCAGACCCCTCGGAAAGCACGTTAAGCAATTGGTGCCAGCTGTCATTTGTAGATCTTTGGCAGTCGTTACAGGTAGTCAGTGGCCGAAAGTCTGACAACCGGTCTTACTAAGGGGTAGTGTATTACCCAGTGCTAACTGGTTTGTGGAAGTCAGATAGGCAGTAAATACGGGTAATACCATGTAAAATACGGGTATTCAGCTGCATCCGGTTACACTGGAAGCCGACCCCAACATAGTTGGGACAAGGCTAGACAGATGATGATGATGTTTTAGTAACAACACATTATACATTTCACAAGTTACTTAGTTTTCACTTCTATCGGCAGTCCCCAGACTGCCCCGTATGTTTTTTTTTTTAGGGTGAAAAATCATGTTTTGTGCTATAAGTCAATTTAACGCACTCAAAACATTGTGCTGATGGATGGATTGAATAGTACGACCGTAGGCGCGGATACAGGATTTCCTTTAGGGGGGGCAATTTTTTTTTAATTTTACCTATCTTACGGAAAATTAATTTAAAAAAATTGAAGAACTTTTGATAATAAATGGAATCAGGCGTTACTTTACGGAAAGCCAT
Organism: Xestia sexstrigata; assembly: GCA_941918905.2. NCBI lineage: Eukaryota > Metazoa > Arthropoda > Insecta > Lepidoptera > Noctuidae > Xestia > Xestia sexstrigata. Next base: position 2,261,947 of record OW799204.2, read on the forward strand.
GATATGCAAGATACAAGGAGGTCGTCAGATTTTGGTCAACAAAATGAATTAAGGCTCCAAGAGCGAGCGAACGAAAATTGTATTAGTTGAATTGAAAACCAGTAAAAAGCAAATTTTGTAAGTATTGAGTTGCGCAGTGGAGCTTTTTGTTCGTGTCGACAAGTCCAAGTCAAACGTCAGAGTTGTCAGCATAGAGTAAGGTTGGTAGTTGTCAGTTTGACTGATCGTGACCACAGACTGCAGTGTGACCAGATTTAATTAGAACATTATGCCAGCTGCTTGCCCAGATTCTGCTAGTCTAATAATGTTTTTAAATCACAATAAAATAAGTGTTTGCAGCATACATAGGTAAAATCACTTACCGATGACTGTCCAGAACATGTAATATTTTTTTTTATGTTTCATTACGTTGAAATCTTTTAGAACAGAAAGTCGTGAAAAACTAATTTCAGGAAGCACTGTACAATAGCGCCCATCGATTTTGTGATTTTGATCCCGTTAGGATGTGGAGGAGGCGGAGCGCGCATCGAGGTCCACATATATTTTAGTCTAATTATACCCAAGTGAAGCACAGATAATTTGTCAATATCTAATTCTGCTAATTTTTGGCATAGGTTTTCTAAGATTCTGCCAAAATCTACAATTATTTCAAAAAATCCCTAAATTTAGGGAAAATACCCTAACGTGGGAACACAAACAATAACACAAATAGCTCTAGTTCGCGTAACTTCGCCACTTCGCCTTTGTTACAGTCCGGTCAACCGATTTTGACTTCTATTCCGTAGGCATAAGAATGGCATTAAAAGCAAAAACGTGGTTACAATACCAACTGTTTACTGCAGCAGCTACCTATTTGTAGAGCAACGCAATAGAAGTCAAAATCAATTGAACGGACTGTATGGTTTGTGTTTTTCATTGTGTTCATTATTATTAGGTATAGTTAGGGCGTTTATTTTATAGATACCTACTTTCAAACTTTGGTTTGGGTGAACAACATGACATAATAAGAATTTTTCTAACTTCAAATCATTCATAATAAAATGATAAATCTGATTCACCCAAACAAAACCGCTGCAGCAGTACCTACCTACCTACTTGTTAGACGAACGAAATGTGAATTATTCGCGAGTCAAAACTCCCGCACGCACTTACTTGACTACCTTACAATGACAACGCCACGCCATCTAGTAATCTGCAGATAATTATTTCGAGTTTTGTTAAGCAAGAGGTTAGATAGTTCTTTGAAAATCCGATAGATGGCGTGACTCCAAGCACGCACATTTGCAAAGATTTTTCGTTTTTTTTCTGCCCTGGAAATCCTACAATCCTTGTTATTTCTTTATGTTTGAAGGGGTTTGCGACAACACTAATTCGTAATAACATCAAGTTGTTTCATTACTTCTAGAAAAAGCATATAAGTATCGAGAATTTATATCAAAAAGAATGTATGGGAAAGCGCGTTGAAGCTACCACCTTAAACAAAAAACTTGCCAAAAAGTTGGAACTTTAACCCCCAATATCTCCGTAACTAGAAGGTTCCCAGGTATGGTGTAAAACAAAAAAATGATCGCAATGACGGGGAGAACAAGTGCCTTTCGGCTTCGTTAAAAGGTTTTTTACACCCTTTATATTCCCTGTCATTGAGAGGAGGCCGTCCCAACAGTGGGAATGGGAACATAGGCATACATATAGGCTGATGATGATGATGATGTTACTCAGGGATAATGTAGCATTATAATGGCGAAAGAATTTTTTTAAATCGGTCCGGTTGTTTTTGAGTTAATTCTTTACAAAAATACAAATCTTTCCTCTTTTTATTAAGTGTAGAAAATCACTGTAATATTGGCTGACTTGTCAGTGGCAACAACCATTACTTATTGAGCCAAGAGTTGGAAATGCATAATAAATATGCTCTTCTAGAATGACAGGACTGAGTGTGTCGGTGAGCGGTGAAGATAATGAGACTGTGAACAATCGCGCCAGGAGTCTGCTGAACGCCATTGAGTCGAGGCAGGAGATATCTCTCGACAGTGAGATCAGAGACAGTCTCGTTAACTTCTTGCAGAGCGAGGTACAGTAAACATTTTAAAATAAATAATAATACCGCATGGCATTAAGAAAAGCATTAAGTCATTATGGCATTAAGTCCGCCTCTGTACTTTGTGCTTGAAGTGTTAAATAAATAATAAATAAATACCAGCCTATTACTGTAGAAGGAGTGGAGAGAGAGGCGTTCGCCCAGGAGTGGGAAAGACCAGACTAACAAATAAATAACAACCAACTGTAGGCAAAGGGACACTATACATGAAGGCATGAGGTTTTTCTAAGATACTGCAATTTCTTATAAATAATAAATAAATATCGCTGGACATTACACACAGCGTCATCTAGTGCCACACTAAGCAACGAGGCTTGTGTCGTGATCACCGGTTAATTGATTTACTACATAGATCCTTTTTGTTTGTAAATACATACTTATTATACATATAAACATCCATGACTAGGAAACAAATGTCCATGCTCATCACACAAACATTGCCTCCTATACCGGTATTCGAACCCGGGACCCTAAGAACGTAAGGCAGCCTCACTACCGCCATTCGGGTCGTCAAACTATAACAAACAGCACCAGCAACCAGCAACTTATCAACTAGAGTTTTTATTCTTGTGTCATAGTGAGCCGGCCTAGCGCACACCGCTGGAAGCGCAGCGGAGCGCATTTAAAGACAACAATTTAATACGGTCGCGCGCATGCTCTTGTAGTAGCTTGAGGGCGCTCCGAGTACCGCGTGCGAATTTATTCTTATATTGACCGTACATCAAGGTAGTTAAGGTTAATATTAAATCGTTGTCTTCAAATGCGCTGCGCTGGCGTGTCGCGGGTTCGCTTCTCGGACGAAATTAAATGAAATGTCTGACAGATCAATTGTTCCGGTTCTGGCAGTTTGCTAGTGTAGCGTAATTATTTCGTGATCGATTTGCAACACTTACAGGCTTTTAATATTTCAGTGCATCATCACCTGCCTAGGCTTTTTCTAAAAATGTCTGGGTCGGCTTCCAGGTGGAGCGTAAGCATGACTACAGTTAAATACTAGATGATTCGTTTATACAGGAGTTAAAAGAGCAGATGGTCCGCGCAACCGTAGAGTCAGTGCGTGGCCTGATCGGGGGCTGCTTCAGCCGGGACATGTCTAAGCTGTACCTACCAGTTCTGGAGCGCTCGCACCGGCGCCTCATTTCACACATACACAAGATTATTGAGCGGGCTTTCTTCGAACGTGAGTAACTTTTTTTTGCAGCTGTTGGACTCCATCTAGGGATCACAAAAATGGTGTAGTGTCCGACTGAAGGTCGATTTTGGGCTAGCTCGCCGTCCGTCCGTCTCATGACGACAGGCCGTGTCGACGGCGCGTTCGTGTTCCACGCGCGCCTCAAAGAGAGTCAGCAATAGGAAGGGGTCCGCAAGGACCGATGCCTGCCGGGGTTGCGGGACTGTTCGAAAGAGATACCGTGACCCCGGAAAACAAAGGGCGATGAAGGAACATGGATGGGTTTTAGTCAGTAAAAGTCTGACACTCCCTCCTGCTCCGCCCAGAGCGGGAGAAGTCATTTGATGATTTCCCATAAGAAAAAAAAAATGGTCGATTTTTAGGTGGTTTTTAGAAGTCGGTTAATCGGCTGTCTCCTCAACTGTCGGCCAAAGCCGAATCCTAAGCCAATCAGAAAAAAGAAGGAAAACATCTTGAAGAAAGCAGCATGTCTCAGAACCAAAAATTCGTTGACATGAGCATGACTGATGTGCGGTATGCCCATACCGCACTAAACCCGCGTGGTAAATTAAGGCCCACTCTTTTTCATTCAACATAATTTTTTCCAACGGCAGTGGAAGACAAGTCGTCATCCCTATTCAAGTCAGTCTACAAGACGTCCAGAGCCCTGAGGCGTGCGTTGGAGCGCCACCAGTGCTTGTTGGAGGCCTCAGCTGACCCTGCCAAAAACCTGGCCAATACGCTGCAGTGCACTGTTGAAGAGTAAGTACGTTAGAATAAGAACATACATACACCCACGCTTTTTCCCCATGGGGAGAAAAGAACACCGCCGTCCGCCTACCACGAACTCAAACTCAACTGAAACTCAAAGCATTTATTTCAATTAGACCATTATGGCACTTTTGAATGTCAAAATTACAAATAAAAAACAAAGATAGAGTCCCAGTCACAAGGCATAATAACTTGAGAAAGTACTGTAGTTGCCCATTCCCTAGCGTAGATCTCTATGGTGAAGAATGGGCAAGAAACTCCATGGACACTCTTTTGAATCAAAATATTGTTACAAAATCTTGGTTACATCATTAATTTTAAAATTATACATTTAAGTACTTATGTGAGAACGATTTAGAAAGACGTGCACATTAAGAGCGTCCAGAGTAAAAAAAGACAACAATTTAACATAGGAATTAAAATGAACCCTGGTAGCTAAGAGATGACCAGTCCCAACTGACAGCGCCCGTTCACGAACATGACGCGTGTATCGGCGCCATTCAACGCAACCATATTGAAGGGAACTAAATGACCCGACACACCCGCCACCATCAGCGAGACATTTGAGTGATCCTTACATACCTTATAGCTACTCCTTTGGCTTCGTCCACCTCTGATTATACATGCACTCTGGTTGTGAGTACACACCTGACCTTTTTGAAGAATTTTACCAATAAGGGCGTCCCCTCCCCGTATTTCTACTCACACCTTTTGTTATTTTCCTTTCGTTCATCCGCTTATCACCAAGATCTAAGTTAGGTAACCTGACTAAGATCTTAGTATCCGTAATCAATCATCCAGGTAACTACCACCGTATCAGCTGTTCCATTGATACCAATCATCATTCATAATCCCTTAAGCCCGGAATCACTCACTGCTCAGCATAAATAAAGACCTTATTTCCTGCCGTTCTTCGCTGTTTACAAAGACCTAACATGACAGAGCATTAAAGAATGAGTTCTCATAACTTTTCCACGTAAGCATAGCATCAGAATGGAGATACCTTCATGATTAAGTATCTGTTTATTGTTGGAAGGAAAACTATAAATATTTTTATTACTCATGAGTAAACAACGCCGATGAAAGAAAAAAAATCTTATGCTTGACGCTTGAGGGACCTTTCTCAATGTAAGATTTTGCTGTGCATATTATAGTGCCAGTATAATATTACCGTGGTAATAGGGAATATGAATGTAATTTTTTCTTCACATAAATCAATAAAATACAGTATTATCAACCCAAGAAAAGTATATAAAAGTTAAATTCAATGCAAATACCATGACAGTTCAAACGTCCGTGACTGTCGCGGCCATGATGTGACGTCATTTACCTCAATCTGCCTTGTTTACATCCATTTTTTTGGGCTTAATAAAGTAATTTTACTAATTGTATGTGCTTTATTCAAGCAAAAATAGCGATAACCATATTATAATAAAATCTTAGTGACACTTTACCTACTTTTCAAATGAAAGTGTTTTTTTGACACATAGACTTTGACGTCACTACCGGCGTTATCGAGGACGACGCGTTTTGAGAGTGCGTTCCGTTTCCCAAAAACATGCTACATCACTACATAGTATAAAACAAAGTCACTTCTCGCTGTCTATCTGTCCCTATGTATGCTTAGATTTTTAAAACTACGCAACGGATTTTGATGCGGGTTTTTTTAACAGATAGAGTGATTCAAGAGCAAGGTTCATATGTATATAAAATGCACAATATAGTAGAGAAACACTGATAATTTTAGAGGTTTCTAATTAAACACATTTTTTTGCGATTACATTGCAAACGCTGGCTGAACTCTACGAGATAGATCAAAATAATGTACTACAGTATTGTACACCTTAAAAAAGGTCTACAAAAATGTCCGCGATGGTATATGTCAAAGTCTTAGTTAGGAATAACCCACAATAAACATTTTTTATCCTTTACTTTTTACGAGAAATAATGGCTTATTTACGAAGCGATTTTAAGCAATACAGTATTAATCCTTATCCAATTCAGTACCATAAACACATTGTGCATTTTTAAAAATCATTATGGCCATTTACAGTATATCATTTAAATGAATAATTTATAAGATATCACAGAATTAATATTACGCGCGAATGAAAATACCATTCTCAGCGAAACAAATGGGGTCGTAGTGTAACAGTTGGTCATTTTAACCATTTTCACCTTTTAAGTTTTGCGTAAAAAGTAATGCATTATTTTAGAAGCTTATTTATGGTGTATGGTGTAAATCTATATTGATTATCTTCAATATCTATTTTAGAACGTATTTACCCTGAACACTATTCAATTTAAATGAATATCTTAGGAGTTATTGCAACTGCCGGGGTCGCGGGACTGTCTAAACAGGGTACCGGGGCCCTGGAACCCAAGGGCAACCGAAAGAACAGGGTGTCTTAGTTAGTCTGTTTTAGTCAGTAAGTCTGACAGGACAGTCCCATCCACTCCACCCAGGGCGGGAGGACTTATTTAATAATTTTACCACCCAAAAAAAATGGAATTATTGGAAAATAAAGGCACCCGCATTACAAAATAATTTTACAGTAAGCGCACTTCCCTCCGCGCACTCGCTCGGGTTGGATGCAATCTATTTCGCTGTTGATTTTAATTACGATTTTCGTGTTCCGTGATCGATTCCCGGCTCGTGAGTTGTTACTAGTTGTGTGCTATTGTGCTAAGTGCTGGTATCGTAAGTTTTTTTAGTGTTTTTACGTCGGTTTTACTGGTATTTTAGTTAATTTCGTTTACTTTCGGTGAGTACATTTACTTTCTTTGGTGTGTGGGTACCTCTAAATAATTTTATCGTCCGTTAATTCTGTTACTTTGCTTACGTTCTAATAGTTTATTTGAATTTCATAATTTATAATATGTTGTCCATTAATGATGACCCGCCTGACCGTGGCAGAGATGCATTCCATACACCCGGGTCGCCGACGACCTCCGCTAGCTCAACAAAACGTTTGTTTCGCGAAATGTCTCCTTCGTACATCTCGCCCGAGGATAGGTCAAAACGGCTACACACATCCAACTCAATTGAGAAGCCTTCGCCAATATTAAACGCCAGTACTGCGAGCAATGACAATTATTGCGATTTAGTTTCATCGGCGTCTGCATATCTCTCAAAAATTAACGACCTTGTTAATGATCAAGGGTCCCGCATTAATGTCGCAAATAAATCAGCCATCATGGACATGACTCAGCGCGTAACGGCCATTGTTTCTTTGTTAGCCATAAAATCATCCTCCAACGAAACCAAATTAGCCAATGCGAAACGCGAATTGGATAAAATTAAATTAAATCCTACTAACGTCAATACTAGTGATTATAACAAATCTTCGTATGCGGATTCTTTGAAACTTCGTCTACCTAAAGTTGGACCAGCTGTTGAGTCGCGCGCCCCCCTTCCGTGCGTCGTCGCCTACCCTACCGCTGAGCGGTTAGCCGATTACTCGTCATCGTCCGCGACTAAACAAGCGCTTATGAAAGCGATTAAGCCTAGTGATGACGGATTTCAAATAGTAGGCGTTAAGAAAACCGCGAAATCTGGCGTTGTATTACGTGTCGCTAATGACAACCAAATAAAAAAGTTGCAATCGGTCGATGCTATTAGGTCCGCCGGCTTAAGACTTGAAAAACCGAAAGGCCGAAGGCCTCGTATATTAGTTAAGGACGTCCCATCCTCAATGGAAGACAATGCTTTTCTGCACGCGCTATACCGTCAAAACATTAAAGACGAGGTGCCAATAAATGAGGATGATTTTATTAAGTCAACTAAAATTATTCGTAGGCGTTCCTTAGATAATGGTCGCAAGTGGATAGGCATTGAAATCGAGTCCACAGTTCGTAAACATTTAGTGTCCACCAAAGATAAATTATTTATTGATTGGGCGACTTGCCGTTTCATCGATGATGTCGAAGTAGTTCGTTGTTTACATTGCCAACAGTTTGGTCACGTTAAGAAACACTGCATTAATAAATCACCTACCTGTGCTAACTGCTCCGAAGCACATGAAACAAATAACTGCCCGCACAAGGAGAATTTAAATTTTATACCGACTTGCGTGGCGTGTAAACGTTTTAAAAAACCGTTTGACCATCGTTGCGGGTCTCCCGAATGTACCACGTACAAACTTAAGCTCGAACAGTTAATCCTCAACACCAACTACTAAAATAATGGATAGTTTAACTATAGGACAATTAAATCTCCACAACGATAGGGTGGCGACCTCTGAATTAGACAAATTAATTATCGATTATAACTTAGACATAGTACTTGTTCAAGAACAATACCAGAACGCTCGCTTACGTCACAAAGTAGTTCAGCTGGACAGCAAAGCACGAGCCGGAATTTACGTGGCGCGTTCTTCTAACTTTACAGTAACGTCTTTGCGTAACCTCATGACGCCCCACTGTGCCGTTGCGGAAGTCTCATCAGCTTCTTTTAAAGTTTACGTTGTGAGCTGTTACTTTCAATACTCAGACCCTGTTGCTCCTCATATACATAACCTCCGTCATGTCTTACAGTCACTCGCGGGCTGTAAAGTTATCGTTGGCGCTGATGTTAACGCGTCATCGTCTCTGTGGTATGGCAAGGTTAGGTCTACGGATTTCGACCGACGTTGTGCTGTTGAAGATTTTATAGCTGAAATGAACTTATCAATTCATAATACCCCAGATGCACCACCTACTTTTTGCAGCCCAATGGGCGAATCTTGTATTGACGTCACACTTTCTAGTGCAGACGTACGCTTGGATAGGTGGCGTGTCCTACCAGATGCGTCTTGTAGTGATCATCGCCTGATCGTGTACGAATTTGTTCCGGTGTCTTCTCAAGGTCCATCTCATATCACTGGTAATTTTAGATATAAAAGTAAAGGCGCGAATTGGGAATTCTTTAGCTCGCTTTTTGCGTGTCACGCCAAAGACTTCACTCGTGATGGGCTGTCAGCTGAAGAAAGTGCTGAAATTATGTCAGACACCTTCACTTACTGTGCTGACATCGCCATTGGTCGCGCATCTATGACCAACATCCATAGATGTGATTGGTGGTGTGACTACTTAATTGAACAACGTAAAAGCTATCGCCGAGCGCGTAGGCATTTAAACAAGCTTAAAAAACAAAAGGTCACCGGAGACCCACTCAACTTTGCTTTAAATGCGTTTAGAGTTGCCAAGTCCCGCTACAGAGCATCGGTGGAAAAATCCAAGGGTAATTTACTGCGAAAAATAGTAGAAAAATTAGATAAAGAAGGTCCGTGGTCTCCTTTGTATCACGAATTCAAAGCTAATCGATCAGTCGACCTGGCGTTTGTCCAGAACATTAAAGTCAATAATAAACACACCACCGGTATTGAGGAAACAACCGAAGTTCTATTAAATAGTCTGATACCTGATGATTCGCCGGTAAATGACAATGACTACCATCAACAGATCAGAGCGTGGGCTGCTGTGCCACCTGAATCACCAGCGTCAGACCTTCCATCCATTGACGAATTCATTAATGTTGTCAGGAAACTGCCTCTTAACAAATCATCAGGTGAAGATAAAATATCTAATCGGATGATAATAGAAGCGTGTAAAACAGCGGGCGACGCCATTCTATCTGTTTTCAACCGATGTATTGCGGACGGCGTTTTCCCTCGCGTATGGCGACGTGGCTTTATACGAATAATTCCAAAAAGTGGTGATAAGCCACCGGACGACCCTAAGTCGTACAGGCCCATAACCCTACTGCCATCTTTAGGAAAACTCCTGGAGCGCCTTATCGTTCCACGTTTGCTGCCAGACGGGCCAAAGTTTCATAACAACCAATTCGGTTTCACTGTGGGAAAATCTACCGTAGACGCGGCACTTTCTGTTAGAAAAATTGTTAATAACTCGGAACACAAGTACGTGGTTGGAATCTTTTTAGATATTTCCGGGGCCTTTGATAACGCATGGTGGCCGATGCTACTACTTAAACTGAAGAATCGTGGCTGCTATAAAAACATATATAATCTTGTTTATTCCTACTTTTTAAATGGTTCCGCGAAACTCAAACTCGGTCATTATTCTATGTCAAAGCCCCTTACCATGGGATGTCCTCAGGGGTCGGTAATCGCTCCGTATGTATGGAATTTAGGTTTTGATGATTTTCTAGCGATTCCCCTTCCTCCTGGCTGTTCATTAACCGGTTACGCGGACGACGGCCTGCTGCTCATTCAGTCGAGTACTCGGGCTGGTCTCGAGAATTTAGCTGACACTTGCCTACGGTTAATATCTCAGTGGGGCGATCGAAACCGTCTGACCTTTGCACCGCAAAAAACTTATCAACTAATTTTAAAAGGTAATCTTAAATCGTGGCCTAGTATTAAATTTAATAACGTTCCCGTGAAAAGAAAGCAATCCGTGTGCTACCTTGGTTTGGTCTTAGAGAGAAATTTTTCATTCATAGATCATATAAAAACTGTCGGTGAAAAAGCTAAAAAGAACTTTTATGCCTTAACGAGAATATCAAAATCTACGTGGGGTCTGTCATTTATAACTTTAAAGACCATTTATGGGGCTACTTACTTGGGGTGTATGTGCTACGGGGCACCTGTCTGGGCCGATAGGGCCACCATAGGAGCGGCACGACGTAAATTGCTTCAAAGCCAGCGTTTGGCTTTGATATTCTTATGCAAAGCGTATAGGACGGTTAGTACTGAAGCCTTACCGGTACTTGCAGGTGTACTTCCAGTTGATCTTGAAGTGCAGCGACGGGCTGCAATGTACTATAACGCACGTGAGACCACGGACGCAGACTTTTTAACCCTACGTGACCGTGTTAAGATTGCTAGATTATTCAAACCACAGACCGACGTCTGGGAGGAACTTTTGTCTGAATGGCAAGGTAGGTGGGATAATTCCATCAAGGGCCGACACCTCCACCAGTTCTTTCCATCCGTTCGTGAACGGCTGGCCAGGACATGGTTGGAGGTTGATCACTGTGTTGCCCAATTTCTCACCGGTCATGGTAACTTTAAGAGTAAATTATTTTCCTTCAAGCTTGTTGACTCGCCTTTTTGTCAATGTTCCACATCTGACTGCGAATATGAACAATCAGCACATCACATTTTATGGGAGTGCAGTCTTTGGCAGAATGAACGCAACATTATGTTGGATAGTGTACAGGTTACATCCGGAGTTATTTACTATACAGACCTTGTGGAAACTAGAACAAATTTCCGTGCGTTCAAGCGTTTTTGCCATACCTATTATTGGAATCAAATATAACAGCTCACAACTTAGGACCCATTAATGTTAATATTTATCCGTGGTGCTAGGCAACTGGGCCTATCCCAGTTGTAAACGTCCCTTTGTGCCTATTGGCCTTGTTTCGTTCTGTCTCCTGCTGAAATGGAGGGAAGTGGAAATTACGGATTTTTCCTACTCCTCCACTATACTTTTCTGATTAATTTCGTTGCGGGATCCAAGACAGTTAAATTCATTCTCTGGGACTTCGTCGAGCTTCATTGTCTCGGCGCTTTTCTGGTGGTCGCCACTGTTGATTCTGGCTTTCAGGAGTTACAGTGGTTTGGGAACAGTGTGGCGGGCTTGTCCCATAAAAAAAAAAAAAAAAAAAAAAAAAGCGCACTTCTTTTTTGTTCTAAATTGGTCCCGAGCGAAGCCGGGGCGGGTCGCTAGTAAAACAATAAATTGTAAAATAAGTGATGTTTTAGAAACTTAATCAAGTGTACCACAATGTTTTTATGCGCCAATACAAGGCATTATTAATAAATAAAAGAGTTTTGTATTTCTTGCTTATTCCCTCCCTATTATTGATGTGGAGATAAATCAAGATTTTTAAATATGTTACGTTGTTGGGGTCTTGAATTCGACTTTGCAATTTTTGCAATTAGAAATTACTCGATAGCAGAAAGAGCTGTTACAATACGAAATAGCACCACCACGGTATAGCAGTCCACCAGATTGTGAGATCATGGCGGTCCAATCTCAGCGGAGACAAGTGCACACGTGTGTGCAGACCGGTATCCTCTCTCTTCCTCCACACTTCCTGAATGGATGATGCCACGAACACGATATAATATCTATCTACAATGGCGAATTGTTAGTCCTTAATTCTTGTAAGAACTACAGATTTGAAATGAAGGTATTTCCAACAGATTGCTCCACAAAGAACTTAAAGAGTGGCGCAACAAAGTGGCAGATTTGTTCTCGGCCCAGTCCAATCCGAATCCCCTGGTTGAAGCTGAGACCCCCGTGCCTCCTCTCGACTACGGACCAGATACTCCACCGCAACCGGCAGGCCCTGAAGTCTCTGTTATCGATCAGCTGGTGGGTATTCAACAACTGGCTTCTATGATTCACTTATTGAAACTATGTAGGGAAAAGTGCTGTACCTCGATACCGTTTCGGTTCAATATTTTTTTAAATTTAAATTATTACACTTATGTTAATAGAATCTGAAAGGCTAACTAATAATACACGTAATATAAATTTTACAAAAGCATAAAAAAACGTTTTGTAAGCATATAATGGGTTTAAAAAAAAGTAGTTCTTGGTTCAAGGTACAGCATTGCCTATGTACCTTGATCCGTATGTGCTGTACCTTGGTCATGGGCGGAAATCCATTGAAATAAGAAGCAATTTATTGACTAATATAACTAAAGTTTAAGATTCTTAATATGTCTTTATAATCAACTAAAATTCTAAGGAAAACACCAAGTATTCTGAAAATAAAAATCACAAAACGAATGTCAAAAAAAGTCTTCTTTCTTTTTATTATTTTGCATAATTGAAATATATTTATTCTTTGCTATAACAATCAATAAATCTTAATTATTATTTATTAATTAATTAATTATTAAAATTAATTAATTAAATGGTCGTCAAGAAATGGCTCAAGGTACGAAGGGTGTCAAGTACAGCACCTTCCCCTACATATAACTAATGATTCTGAAAGATTAAGTGGTCCAAAAAACAGTACTTGGCTAACTAAGACAGTCAAGCTGCCTTATTCCTTAACGAATCCAGGATAAAAAGATTAAAGTTCAACATTTCTGCTGAAGAGAAATTCCAGCGGGCGGTCAGCTTCAGCTTTGTACGAATTATAAAACTTTATAAACACCTTAGAAACCTTTGCCTACCCCTTCAAGGAACACAGACGTGAAGTTTCCTCCTTTTTTTCCTAGATGCAAACAGCGCTGATCAACAAGCAGATAGCGACTGGCGATGTGAATGGTTCTTTCGAGCGCGCGCTGACGGCTGGTGATCTCTCCCTGGTAATGGCTGCCTGCCGCGCCGTGGACCCTGGCAAGGTGTTCGCAGCTCCTTGCAGCTTGCAGCAGCACGTGCTGCTTTCGCTCGTGCAGCAACTTGCTACGGACATGCTGCATGAAACGCAGCTGAAGTGCAGGTTGATCGTTTAGTTGTTTTTTATTAATTGTTATACCTACATCAAAATTCGTCTCTACTCTATACTGGCAGCTCCAAGCACAATCTAGCTAAATGAGGCATTCAAAATAAAATAAAAAATCAAAATCAAAGCATTTATTTTAAGTAAGCCAGTTACAGGCACTTTTGAATTGTCGAAACAAAGATGAAAATTAAATGTAGGTACGAGTAGCTACAGTCCCAGTCACAAGCCATAAAAACTGTGAAAGTACTGTAGTTGCCCATTCCCTAGCGTAGATCTCTATGGAGAAGAACGGGCAAGAAACTCCATGGACACTCTTTTAAATCAGATATTGTTACAAAATCTTGGTTACATCATTCATGTTGAGATGGTATATTATGTGAGAACAATGTAGCAAGATGTGCACGTTAAAAGTGTCCACAGCAAAAACACACAAACAAAAAAAATACAATTCAAAATAATTCATTCAAATAAGCCATGGCAACTAAGAGATGACCAGTCACAACTGACAGCGCCCGTTCACGGACATGACGCATGGATCAGCACCATTCAACTCAACCATTTTGAAGGGAACTAAATGATCCCACACATGCGCCACCATCAGCGAGACATTTGAGTGAGCATGACGTACTCTAAACCGCCAGGGCACATTCAAGACAAGAAAAGACGTAGGTTTCCAGTGAATGATAGCTTTCTAGTACATAGTACTCACACAATATGGGCTATGCATTTATATAATACCAAAGAGATTGAATCTATACAATGCAAAGATAGTTGTACAATCTTCAGCAGCTCCAACAATACATTTTAATGCTATCAATTTATGCGCCCCTGTCCTTGTGGAGCAGGACCAGCATTGAGCCAAGCATTTTTATCAGCGATATAATCGCTCAACTTGTAATATGCTTGCTTACATAGTTTGCGTTTAATGCATGTTTTAAATTTCGTCTCATTCAGTTCAAGAATACTTTGTGGAATTTTATTATAGCATCTCAAACAGTACCCCATGAAAGATGAGTCTACTTTAGCGAGTCGGAAACCTGGCTGAACTAGTTGGTCCCTATTTCTAGTACTGTAATTATGTCTGTCACCCCTTTTACCAAAAAGGTGCAGATTTTTTCTGACGAACATTATGTTTTCGTAGATGTATTGACAATGTACCGTCATGATGCCAATATCCTTAAACAGTTCCCTTAGAGAATCGCGCTTACGAAGATTATATATGGCTCTGATGTCTCTTTTCTGCAGAATAAATATAGACTCAATATCTGCAGCCCGTCCCCACAGTAAAATGCCATAAGACATTATACTATGAAAGTAACTAAAATAAACCAGTCTAGCGGTATCTACATCAGTATACTGACAGATTTTTCTAATGGCATAGGCTGCTGAACTTGCCGCCCCGCAAGAGATGTCAAATGAGAACCCCATTGTAGCCTTGAATCAAGCGTAATCCCCAGGAAAACCGTTTTATCTACGAATTCAAGTTTCTCTTTATTCAATATTATATCACAATCACTACTTTTAACATTCGGTAAAGCAAATCTTATGCATTTGGTTTTTTTTTTCATTTAATACCAAATTGTTTGCTGTGAACCAATTTTGGACCTGAAGTAGGGCATTATTCACGTCATCTAGATTTTGGGCCCGCCTATTTATCTTAAAAATTAGGGAAGTGTCATCAGTAAATAACACCATATTTTGAGGTTGGTTTTTCAGTAAATAGGGTAGATCATTTATATATACTAGAAAGAGAAAAGGACACAATATTGAGCCTTGTGGAACCCCCATTTTTACTTTTAAACCCTGTGAATTAACACCATTTATTTGAACATGTTGTTGTCTATCATTCAAATAAGATTTTACCAAACTAAGTGCAAGTTTACCCAGTCCGTAATGCTCAAGTTTCAAAAGTAATGTGTCGTGATTTACGACACATTACTTTTGAAAACGCTTTGGAGAGGTCACAAAAAATTCCTATGGCGTCTTGAGACTCTTCCCACGCAGTAAATATGTGCTTTAAGAAGGTTATTATACATTATAGACTCCATCGTCACACAGTGAAAATGTGTTACCTACTCTTGAACAAAACCATATTGGAGTGTCCTATGACTCTTATGTCTCAAACAACTTGCAGTTCCGAGGACCTAAAGCGTTGTCATTTGCCAACGACTCTAAATAAAAATAAAGATGATCAGATAAGTCCACCAGGGCGTTTGTCTAACGCTAGTCAACTCGCTCGAGAACTAATTGTCTTTTGATGCCCGTCGTATCTCACTTGCAGATACTTAGAGGAAGCGATAATAAACCTGAACGCCGCAAATCCAGACACTCGTGGCCATCTCCCGCTGGTGGTTGGCGAGATTCGCAAGCACCTGTCCAAGTTCCTGGTGGCCTACCCCAACCACGTCGCTGGCCGCAGGATCACGTTGATCGTGATGGCAGCCAACAATTTGTTGAAATAAACTGTTAAGACATGAACAAAAATGATTTTTAATAACCATTTCCCCAAACCTTTAGTCTTACATCGTTTCTACCCATTACACTTAATACTTCATCGGTGATGTTCCATCTGTTTAAAGTCATACAAAAATAATGTGCTAAGCTCTACGCAAACGCAACGAGCAGATTTCATCGTCTAGATAGTCGAACTTTGCGTAATTGATCATTGGTATGTCGGATTATAATTAACCGTGAGATATACCTCAGCTACGGCTCCTACAGTAGGAACATACCCTTTAAATAGGTACACTGAGCGGATTCATCCGTCATTTCCCAAGGCCCGGCTGCGGCTGATGCGGCACCATCGAGCGTCTACTATTTTGGTGTCTGCCAAGCCAAGAGGCCCGTGTATCTACGCATACTGAGTTAACAAATCATTTATTTTATATAAGTAGAAACATAATTGACGCCATACTTACACTAGACCGTGTAAATACACACATCAACACGGTCTAGGGATATTTCATACTCAATTAAATAACTCGAAAAGTACTGGCCGCATTGGAATCTTTTATACACCGATTTGTTTGTAATTTATCTCAGACTAATTCCAAATTCAAATTTTTGAAAATTCTTTTGTTTCGGTGGCATAAAAATGTCTTGATGTATAGGAGAGGGAATTTTCATTTGTGCGAAATTTAGAAAACAATACGAATTACGTTTAGTTACAGTTTTTTTTCATTTTTAAACGAAAGATAAAGTTAAATTTGAGGTATTGTAGCCATGCAACGCCGACATTTGACGAGGGCGGAGATGTTACGAGCTGTGGGAATGCTGGAAGCTGGATCTGTTCAGCGTAATGTTGCTGAGGCCATAGGGACCCATCAAAATGTAATTTCAAGATCGTGGACACGCTATCGTGCCACAGGTGAAGTAGCGGAGAGGCACCGGGGGCCAAGTCGCATCACTACCCCCAGACAAGACCGATTTTTGCAAATTACTGCGCGAGCACAACCAAATGCAACGGCGACTCAATTGGTCCAAAGGCTGCGAGTGGAACACCAAGTGCTTGTGAGTGACCAAACTGTAAGAAGGCGACTGCATGAAAGCAATCTACGCTCTCGTAGACCACTCCGCGTCCCACCTTTACGGAGAGGCAATCGTGGACGACGATTAGAATGGGTTCGGAACCACGTGGACTGGGGCCGTGACCAATGGTCCAATGTGCTGTTCACGGATGAATCCAGGTTCGGCTTCCATCCAGATTCACGAAGGACGCGTGTTTGGCGAGTTCCTGGACGATGGAGCCGTCTCCAGAACCCTCAGGAAGTTCACCCATACCAAGGAGGAACAATTATGGTTTGGGCAGGAATTCGTCTTGGAGGACGGACGGATCTCGTTTGGGTGCGGGGCAATATGACGGCAGAACGATACGTCCAACAGGTGCTGGGGCCCGTAATCTTGCCCCACAGAACACAAATGGGGCAAGATTTCCTGCTCATGCACGACAATGCCCGGGCACACACGGCGAGAACGGTAGCAGCTTGGTTACATACACATAATGTTAGGGCCTTAGACTGGCCTGCTCAATCGCCAGATCTAAATCCCATTGAGCATGCGTGGGATATGCTGCAAAGAAGAGCTCTGAAGGAAGTTCCTGAAAATCTGGCTACAGAAGATCAACTTTTTGCGCACCTCAGAAGGACATGGGACAATATTCCGCAGCAAGACATTGACAACCTTGTTCTGAGCATGCCGAATCGTTGCCGATGTGTTATGAACATCATGGGCGCTTTCTCAGACTACTAACTTCAAGTTTATAAACACAAATTAAATGATTTTTTTATTTTTTTCAGTTTTTACTCACAAATTAAAAGTTCATTCATATACGGTTTCCGTCTATGCTTCATTTTTTTTCTATAAAATCCTGAAATTTTAATCTATACCTTAACCATTATTAAAAAATGGTAGAATATTAAATAACGTATCTTTTAAATATATACATGTCATATAAATAATTAACACATTGATAGTAATTCGCTTTTTTTAAAATATCCCTAGACCGTGTTGATGTGTGTATAATAAAACCTGAAAAAAGGAGGATTTTTTTATATTTATCATGTCTCCTTGATTTCAAAAGTCATTCAGATAATTCTAATGGCAACACTATTAGATCAAGTGTCATCAATCAAAATTGTATGAGCTCTTTTTTGCTCCGTCAAGTCAATGTTATTTTTGAAAAATAAACAATCTATAATGAAATTTGAATAATATAGTCGTAAGGCGAGGTTATAATATAATTAAACTTGTAGTAGAGTTCAATAAAATGGCTTTGAAGTATTTCTTGTGTGTTCTTTTGAGTTACAACATGTTGTTGTATTGTGCGTCGGCGGCTGTGCACGGGCACAGCGTTGACACCCTGGAGCGAGAGACCGATGGCAGCTTCCGCGCGAGGGACTACGAGCACTACGGTGACTCCGGCCACAACTCCGAGTTCGACCACGAGGCCATTTTAGGTGCAACTGAGTATTTTATTGTTTTTATTTTGTGACGTCGGCCGGCCGCTAGCTCGCTAAATTTTGCAACAACTCAGTTGATAAGGAACGCGATAGCGGTCGGCGCGCGCCGCGATGTCGCTTAAGAACGCGTTCTTTATTATGGTGCCGATGGCGCTGGCCTTTACCTATTACTTCTCAGGGAGCGTGCGGGAGGCTGAGGAGTATGATAAGCTGACACCGGAGGAGTCCAAGCGGCGCCTGGCGCAGCTGCTGCCCAAAATGGACCTGAACGGTGACCAAGAAATAGACCGAAAGGAACTCAAAACTTGGCTTTTGAAATCGTTCATGTGAGTTTTGTGAATTCACTTTTTGTTGTGTGTGAGTGTTCCTAGTATTACTAGAAAATAAATTAATAGTCTCAGTGACAATGTTACGGTAATTGTGATTAACCCTTCTAACCTAACCTGTCCGTGTCGGGATGCCCCAAGTCGGTATAAAAAAGTCAATATTAAAAACAAAATAGCATTAGCACTAACACATAAATAAAAGTGATAATTAGCACTTAGAATTGCAACGAATGTGCATTTTTCTGCATAAACAGCGTTTATTTATTACATTTATCGGTACTAAGGTTAAATTCCCTCTAATTGAGAGGAGGCCGTGTCCCAGCAGTCGGAACATTATAGGCTGATGATGATGAGGTTAAATTATTAATAATCACAGATAAAAGTAATTAATATCTTAACATCTATTTTCGGTAATTATCAATTATTTTCAATTAATCACATTTACCGTAACAAATATACTCAATATTTACTGCGGGCCAATCATGAGTAGTAATGTTTTCAATGTTACATGGTTTTGTTCGGCTACAGCTTGCTGATAGCTTGTTATGTAGTAAATCTTGATAATAATTTGATTCCTTACAATATGGTAAACAATTTATTGGAGCCATAATAATGCACTTAGGATGACTAATAAAATTAAACTACTTAGAAATTAAAATAGAATGTAAAAATTAAAAAACAAAAAAATATGATAGAAAATAATCTTTACTCCCTTTTAGTGCTCCTAGATAAATTAAAAGTTAATAATAGGGGGACAAGGCCAGTGCAGAATAAATAGGTATTTGAAGAAACTATTGCTTGGGACAGCTGCAGCCGCAGATTGACATTTTGTAATCGCCTTTTTTCTCCTCAAAAACTGAGCCGATTGAATTATTTTTGACACTAAAATTTTAAGAAAGAGTATGTAGGTTCTTATCAATTTCTATAATGTTAAAATCATTTCGAATTTGTTTGGTAGCCTTTAATCACAACCGTAAATAATGGGGCACTTTTTGTCAACTTTGGAGTGTCATATTTTCTTCACTTATTAGTTGCTGATAAAAGGAAATGAGAGGGACAAATATCAAGGTCTACAGTAGACCTTGACTATATGAAAAAAAAATGATGGGTCTAGCTAGAGGCTATGTTCAAGATGAAAAAGGGGGAATATAAAATGTTGATTATGTCTAAACTTGTTATACATATAAACATCCATGACTCGGAAACAAATGTCCATGCTCATCACACAAACATTTGCTCCTACTGGGATTCGAACCTGGG
This sequence comes from Xestia sexstrigata, assembly GCA_941918905.2. Taxonomy (NCBI): domain Eukaryota; kingdom Metazoa; phylum Arthropoda; class Insecta; order Lepidoptera; family Noctuidae; genus Xestia; species Xestia sexstrigata. The sequence goes on from OW799204.2 coordinate 2,281,943, forward strand.
ACCCTTAGAACGTAAGGCAGCCTTACTACCGCTGCGCCATTCGGGTCGTCTCAGTAGCAGCCATGGAGTTTAACATAGTGACTCTAACTTAGTATGCATTTACAAACAAAAAGTATCTATATAAGTATCTAAATAGTATATCAATCATCTGGTGTCCATGACATAAGCCTCGTTGCTTGGTGTGGCACTAAATGGCGCTGTGTGTAATGTCCAGCGATGTATATATATATATATACTGAGAAATTTCTGATAGAGAAACCAAATAGCACTTTGACCTCTATTACATAGGACTTAAACATAACTAGCAAGAAGTGGGTAGGGGTATTTTTGGTTACACCTCTGCCTTAACCTTCGGGATTATTGGCTCTGTTATGTCACTGTGTCATGTCATTACGGGCAACGTTGTAAAGGTCTTCGAGTGCATAAGCTATCATAATGATAGATAATAGTACATTACGATATTAGTGCGTTAAGATGGTTATAACATGCGAGGCGGAATTTCAGCCCGAGCCGAAGGCGAGGGCGTAATTGAGCCGAGCATGTTATAACCAATACGCACGTATATCGTACGACGTTTTTTAACACATTTGCGAGGAAACAGAAAAAAAAAGATATTCACAATACAAGTACAAAGAAAAGAAAATTTGAGGCGAGGATTATTTTCTGCCGTGGCTGCGTGAAAATGTTGGCAAAGACGCTAGAGCACGCAGCCAAGTTTTTAAATTACCGAATAAACTGTTTATTTTTATTTTAAATAAACTCAATCTGTGAATGCACACTGTTGCTTTCCCGCCATTTTAGAGCCGCGCGGCGATTAGTTCGATATTTGAATAGCAACAGCGCGTTGCTCACTAGCTGGAGTCGTGCGGCGGCGATCAGTTCCATATTTGAAATGGCAAATAATACTGTTATGGAATTTGTATGGACTATAACTTAACTATTTGCTTTGGTAACACACGCGTTTTTTATGACCCGCTTTACATATTTAAAACCGGTGGAATTACATCAGCTTTACGAGCAAGGGTGTTAAAAATACAAATAAACATAATAATAGGGGTTAAAGTACGAAATAGACACTTCGAATTGACATAAACTCTTCATGGTGTGAAATTTTTGTGTGAAACTTTTTTCACGTGACACATATGAGGTTCTTCTTTTAAAAAATGTGCAACATTCGATTTTCGATTTTCAATTTGTTCGGGGTGCAAGGTCGTAGGTAGTATTAAAGCACAGTTGGAATTGGTTTTAAAGAGTTTAATTAGAGGTTCTTCAAGATTAATGTTAAAATTTCACAAAGTAAAATGTTATGTTAAATGTTTTGAATGCACCCGGTCCGTTTGATGTCTCGTAATGCACTGATGTTAAAGTATTAATAAAATTGTCACTTAGCGACAAGTATAACGATTGTTGTAAATTGCTGCGTTAGCAAGTGTTTGGTTGCTTAGACCCATTATATAAAAAGAACTCTTGCAAAACATTAGCTTTGTGTTGTGTGTCAGTGAATGAAGAATTTGAAGACTCTTGTTAAATCCATTACTTCGCTCCAAAATCCAAATAGCTGATGCTGGCCTTACAGCTGCTAGGCCGAAGTGGAACTGGGCTTTTCACGTCTGCCGCATGTCGGAGGAGCAATGGGCAAAAATAACCACTCAGTGGATACCAGATAGCAGGAAACGACAACGCAGCAAGCCCAGAAGGAGAAGGCGGGATGAGCTGGACTCGTTCTCAAAGGATTGACCTACAATCGCACTAGATCGCGAAATGTGGAAGGAGGGAAGGACGGTCTTTGCCCTACAGCGGTACAATATAGGCTTATAATAATAATTGTTAAGTAGAAGATCAGTTGTAATGAATGCTGAGCACATGCTAGGGTTCTTTACACACCACCACTTTTTAGCACCGCGTTTTTTACGCCTCAGTCAGCACCAGTGTCATCATCATGTGCCTGCCCTCGCCCCATTCTACTTGGGGTCGGTGGAACATGTTTTCTTCTTCCATTCTACTTGGGGTCGGTGGAACATGTTTTCTTCTTCCATTCTACTTGGGGTCGGTGGAACATGTTTTCTTCTTCCATTCTACTTGGGGTCGGTGGAACATGTTTTCTTCTTCCATTCTACTTGGGGTCGGTGGAACATGTTTTCTTCTTCCATTCTACTTGGGGTCGGTGGAACATGTTTTCTTCTTCCATTCTACTTGGGGTCGGTGGAACATGTTTTCTTCTTCCATTCTACTTGGGGTCGGTGGAACATGTTTTCTTCTTCCATTCTACTTGGGGTCGGTGGAACATGTTTTCTTCTTCCATTCTACTTGGGGTCGGTGGAACATGTTTTCTTCTTCCATTCTACTTGGGGTCGGTGGAACATGTTTTCTTCTTCCATTCTATTTGGGGTCGGTGGAACATGTTTTCTTCTTCCATTCTACTTGGGGTCGGTGGAACATGTTTTCTTCTTCCATTCTACTTGGGGTCGGTGGAACATGTTTTCTTCTTCCATTCTACTTGGGGTCGGTGGAACATGTTTTCTTCTTCCATTCTACTTGGGGTCGGTGGAACATGTTTTCTTCTTCCATTCTACTTGGGGTCGGTGGAACATGTTTTCTTCTTCCATTCTACTTGGGGTCGGTGGAACATGTTTTCTTCTTCCATTCTACTTGGGGTCGGTGGAACATGTTTTCTTCTTCCATTCTACTTGGGGTCGGTGGAACATGTTTTCTTCTTCCATTCTACTTGGGGTCGGTGGAACATGTTTTTTTCTTCCATTCTACTTGGGGTCGGTGGAACATGTTTTCTTCTTCCATTCTACTTGGGGTCGGTGGAACATGTTTTCTTCTTCCATTCTACTTGGGGTCGGTGGAACATGTTTTCTTCTTCCATTCTACTTGGGGTCGGTGGAACATGTTTTCTTCTTCCATTCTACTTGGGGTCGGTGGAACATGTTTTCTTCTTCCATTCTACTTGGGGTCGGTGGAACATGTTTTCTTCTTCCATTCTACTTGGGGTCGGTGGAACATGTTTTCTTCTTCCATTCTACTTGGGGTCGGTGGAACATGTTTTCTTCTTCCATTCTACTTGGGGTCGGTGGAACATGTTTTCTTCTTCCATTCTACTTGGGGTCGGTGGAACATGCTTTCTTCTTCCATTCTACTTGGGGTCGGTGGAACATGTTTTCTTCTTCCATTCTTCCCTATCAGATGTTATTTTGTCTAGTTAGAATCACTGACCTACAAAAAAAAGTTTTCCTACATAGAAAAGACAAGCACCGGGAGAGGTCAAATGCGGAAATTTCCCAATCACATCAGTTGAAAGCCACATCGCTTCTCTCTGTCAATCATACAAGTTTCCTCATCTCTGCTCCGTTCGTCTGCGCTTTTGTGAAAACTAAGCCTAAGTTACTCTCCCTCCACCAGCAACCTGTCCCGGGAGGAAGCTCAAGAGCGTATGATGGAAGCCGACGAGGACCGCGACGGAGCCGTGACGTGGCAGGAGTACCTACACGACGCCTTCGGGGTGGACTCAGAGGATGATGTGGGCCCCGACGATGCTGGAGACTCCGGCCTGGTAGGTGTACCCAAGCTACTGTTAATTGAGGCTAAGGGCTAAAACACATACTCACGATACGACAGACGTCGCATTTTCAATTCAAACTGTAACTGAAATAAATGCTTTCGAGTTTGATTTTAAGCATCGTGGTGTACGTCCAACGTAAAATTCGCTATGATGTGTTATCGTGGTATCTACATCACTGAAAATACTGGATCCACACATTTCTTTACACCATTGGCGCAAGATTATATCGTGGCGCGTTGCGACGTCGTATAGTGTTTATATAAGTGTTTATCTGTTCTCACTAATGTACACGGGCCTAGAATTCACGCCTAATAAAGTGTGTAGTAGTAAAATCAGCGTGGAACATTCCCAGTGCTGGGATCCTGGGGGAGATCTGTGTGGATTACCACCCACAGAGTCCACAAGCCCACGCGGGCCCAATGCGGATTGGGACTATAAGTCTGTTTAATTAGTGAGTTATTGTTCGTTTAGTAGTCTAATTAATCAATTATGTTGTAGCTACTGCAGGAGGAGAAGGCGATGTGGGCAGTAGCCGACGGCAACAGCGACGGGATACTGGAGTTGGAAGAGTTTCAGGTTAGTTCACATGATATGCACAATATTTAAGTCCATCGACCCTCCGCAAAAGGCACACACAAACGCGTTGCTGCCTTTCGCCGCCAGAATCGGCGTTACCAAACGCAGAAAATTGTGGTGTGCAACGCGCCGCGCACTACCTTTAATTATGTGTCGTCTAATATTTATGTAATGTATGAAGAAGCTGAACTTCCGACCTCCTACCATCTTAGGTACAATACTGTGAGTGGAATGCCGTAGTTGTTCTCAATTTGGTATCAAATTCAAAATCTTTGTAGCTGATGTCATACATGCCCGGGTACATACACCCGCTGCCCGCGATAAGTGTGAACTGGTCGACACGGAACCTTAAAGCTCACGCTACGTTTATTAGTATATCACATCTCTTCCTTTTGTATGAAAATATTTATTTCTATTAGCCCATAATAAGAGCGCACTTTAGGAAATGAGTTCATCTTCTTTTCCCATTCGCAAGGTAGTTTGTATGGAGAAGAATTGGGAAGAAACTCCATACTTATTGGCTAAACTTAAGATGCATCCACACCAAAGTTACTTTTTGAAGGGCAACTAGCATTTTGCAACGTGATAACATAAAGTATACATATCACCTAATATGCCGATTTAATAATAATCATGTTTACTTACCTGTTTTAAAAATTGGCCATGTTATTATACACGGCAACATTAAATAAATTTATCCGTTGTTGCTTTGTTGCCCACTAAAACTTGGTAATGTTACGTCATATAAAGTAACTTTAGAACTGATGCACCTTTAGGCAACTATCATCATCACCTATGTGACCATCTCCTTCACTCCAGGTGTTCACCAACCCTGAGGAGCACGTGGACATGCACCCGTTCCTTATCAACCAGACCCTGAGGGAGAAGGACACCAACAAGGATGGTCGAATCGACTTCAACGAGTACATCGGCGAGAGAGGTAAGTGTGGAACAAGGATGGCCAGTTTGGTCTGAGGTTAGCGTTTTGATGAAAACTTTTCTGTCTATTTTTATATGCAGATTTGAACATTGCGGTAACGGGTCTCAGCCTTTTAAGTGATGTAGGTGGGTGATTAAAATTAAATCAATAGTCTGACATAGATAACATTAAACGGTCATTAATCCTATCCTGCCGCATTCATTTGTTTATTTATTTATTTAAACTTCATGTACAATAGTGGTACATAGGCGAACTTAATGCCACATGGCATTCTATACCAGTCAACCTTTGGGTTAAATAGGAAAACATAGTGATAGGGTACAAACTAATGTCTAAAAAAACTAACTGATTGATACTAATACACGTACACACGTAAACAGATAAAATAAACTAATAGATCAAGAGATCAAAGAGAGAGATATTGTTTAATCTTATTAACTTCTTTGATTAAATAGCCATTTCTATGGTCACCTGTTTGAAAATAGTAAACTATTAAACAATATTTTCTTTGTTTATATTTTTAAACAAAAGTGCGAATAATCAAAATATAAAGAGATGTGTGCTCATGTGTTGTGTAAACACAGGCATTCCTGTTTCATGAGCTCACCTACACGGTTGCTCCTAGCAACCATTGCGAGGTAACCCGCTTGTCTGGCTGTACCCTCGGGCCGCTACCGTAAGAAATACTAAGCGGAGTATAAGTTCTGTGAAACAAAGAGAATTTTAGATTAACTATTATGATTATAAAAAGTTAAAATTTGTTTGTAAGTTTGTATGTAGGGGTAATCTTCGGAACTACTGATCCGATTCCCAAAATCCTTTCATTGTTGGAAAGCTACATTATCCCCAAATGTCAAAGGCTATTTAAAACGTTCCCTTGGGATATTTTCGCCAAACGCGAGCGAAGCCGAATACAAAGGCTTTGTTTTAAATACAACTCAATTCGCTTATTTAACCGGCGACACTTATCAGTAACATCTGTATTATAATTTATTATTATTCCAATCCGAGCGTAGCTGAATACTGACGAACGAATTAAAATAACTAAAAGGTCAATTAAACAGTCTATCTTGTTGAGCAGTTGACACAGTTTCGGCAGTACGCATGTCGTACTTGCATATTGATTGGTTTAATATACGCATTTGAATGTGAACTCGCTTACTCATACTTATAAATTTTAATGTCTCGGAGAAACCATTCAACTGACTTGGATCCCGCAACGAATTAAATGCAAAAAAGAATAACGGAGAAGTAAGTAAAACCAAAACTTCCACTTCACTCCCTAACAAACAGGAGTCGGAACAAAGTATGGTCAATTAGCACAAAGAGACTAATTCTTGTTGCATATAATGTTTAAGCTCCATGTAATAGGGGGCGAGCTTATTGCCATCAACCGAGCACAAATCCCGACTCCGTGGCTGCTACTGAGAAAATCCTGATGGAAACAACCAATAACACTACTCAACCCGGGAATCATAGGACCTCATCCTCACTCGACGAACGAAGCAGTTAATCCACATTATGTTAACGTGATACCTCTCTTATCTCGACAGGTAGCCAGCAAGACAAGGGCTGGCTGCTATCAGAGAAGGACAAGTTCGATAACGACCTGGACCTGAACAAGGACGGGGTCATCGACCTCGCGGAGATACACGCCTGGATCATACCTAACAATGAGTGAGTATTCTTCACTATTTCTTAGGCTGCTAGTACTGTACCGTTTCAATCGAAAATATACCTTATTTGTATGAAGCTAATATGCTTTTACGTATAAGCGGGTGATTCGAATAAATATTAACCATTAATAACAATAAAGGTTCATTTTGGTATGAAATGCTTTTTCTTCTTGGTCTTTGAAGTCGTCTTTTATACACTCGTAAACTTAAAGTGGAAACGCCAGAATGGCCCGCGAAATTCAATATTTCTTACGTTTTTTGGAATATGCAAATCTCGGGCGGTATGTTGAACAAAATATAATTTGCGGCCGCATGGTAAGAAAATTTTAATTTCGCGGGCTACCAGGCGCTTTGCCCTTAAGGTGACACAAGTCACGGGCTCGAACTCATTGGTGGGCGTGGCCAAAAAGCACGTTGTCTCACCTGGCATCGTGCCCGACAGAGATAGTATCAGATCAGTGATGAGCAGTTAGGCGCTAGTCTTCACGCACGTCTAGTTCGTACGCACACACACAGCGTTCCGAACCGTTCCGAACAAAAACGAAGTTACACCATGCACACATAATGCTATTCGACGCCGCTCAACACTCGCCAACAATATAATATCTTTACAAATAACTTTTTCTTTTATTACTTTCGTCTTACCTTTTATTTAAATGCACTAAAAAGAATAAAATAAAACTTTTCCTTTAAAACTTTTACTATCAACTTATAACGTCATTACACAATTCGCGAGATTAGTGGCAACAATAATATTGTATTACTTTATTGTTTGTTATTGTTGGCCTGGGGTCACGATGTCCTGGACGCTTTCCGCCAGGTCTGCTAATTCCTCGAGAGAAATAAATGGCTGTAAAGCACCAGAGCCTGGACGTTGGTCGGCAGACGACTGCTTTATACTGTCATCGCGGTACTGTGGATTTTCTTGGCCTGATAAAATTTAGGATTTCCTTTTCAAGGCGTATCACGTCGGAGTCACCAATTTAGTGGTTGTTGTACAATAATTAAATTAAATTAAAATTTTTCATCATTCAATATAAATATAGTCAACATTGTTTATGTATTTAAAGTTTCTAAATAAGTAGGTCGCGACACCATATTATAGGGTGTGCGTTTCGATGGCGCGACCACGGCGTTTTTTTTTTTTAAATAACTATGTCATGATTTTGTAAAAATATGTAAAATTTGGTTAAAATTTCCCAAAACCTTAAATTTGTCAAAGTTAAAAAAGTTTTAAAAAGTTATAAGAGTTTAAACGTGGCTACGCCATCGAAACGCGGAGAACCGCGCGGCCACGGAAATCTTAAAAACTAAGCGTTGCAGAGACCTCAAATTTAGGAAAATAACAGATTGAATTTGCAAAAAAATTGAAAATATCTTAGGTTTATAATTTTAGAGGCTGTAAGACTAAAACCCCATGGCCGCGCCATTGAAACGGTGAAAAACACGTTATCGTCGATATCTCGCTGAAAAAGCATCGCAGAGGTCGTTTTTGTAAAACCTAGATTTGAATTTGTCAAAATACACAAAAAATCCTAGGTTTATATTTCAGGAGCTCTAATACGGTATCGCTTATAACCTTCAAAACGTTCTGAATGTGAAATTTAAAATAGAAATTAATTAATTTAATTTTAAATTCAAATTTGTACAAAATCTTGCCATAGTTTTTTTTTTAAATAACGCCGTGGTCGCGCCATCGAAACACACATTATAGGAGTGCAATAAAAATGCACAGGCCCTTCAACTTCAGCGAAAAACTGCATGAAATGAAAAGGACAGAAATGTAGTTCTTGTTCTTCTATCAAACAAAGGACATGTCAATAATATCGCGTTTGACATATTGTTCATGTGTGCGTGAACGTCATCCTCCCCCGCACCGCACCGGGGGAACATTATCCAGTGAGATGAACGAAAATTCATAGTAAAAGGCGCGCGTAAAAAAATACGAAAAGGCCTTTGGGAAATCGAATTTTATGAAAAAACCACTGCATAAATAATTTACAAATAAAATGTATTGAATTCTACGATAATTGTGCTGTGTCGGTACGGACTTTGTTTTGGAAATTTGACACTTCTTTTATTATTAATTTACGCCCAAAGTTGCGTTAAAATTGGCAATAAAAACAAATCTTTGGTAGCTCGTAACTTTTGAATGGCTTTTTATTTTACTATTCTGTTTCCGCACAGACACAATTAATAATGAGACAAAACGATATCATGGTTAACTTTAGATGTACCATGTCAAACAGTGGAGTAATATCCCCCCGAAATTTGTATGGAAAATATGTTAAGTAGTTCAACCTTAAGGGCTATTTTTCTCTGCTCATTACACGATATAATCTATTTTACCGACATATTGCGGCCTTCTCCTTTAAATATCAGACCGAATTAAAAATGTTGACAATTATATTTAATTAAAAAATATTTCTATAGAATGGCCATATAGAACAAAGACAAAAGTATTTTATTAACGTCTAGTACTCGCAAGCCTGACTGCTGAGCAAAAGGTCCTGGGTTCGATTCCCAGTTTGGGCAGTATTATCTGGTTTTTCCATCAGGAATTTCTCAGTAGCAGCGTCAGTAGCAGTCTGGATTTGTGCCCGGTTGATGGCATTAGGCTCGCTCCCTACTATATGGGACGCAAACATAACTGGCGATATGTAGATGTACTATTAGGAGTATTAGGTATACCTCAGCCTAACCCTACGGAGATTACAGGCGTAATGGTAAATATATGTAATGTCTTAAAACCACAGTTTTCATTGAATTACTGCAGTACCTAAATCTGTTCATTGTTATAAGTTCGACATGAGCATTTTCATAGCCATTAAAAATCAGTAGCCGTATCCAAGTATTGTTGTGCAATATCAGCTTAGGTTTACATACTTGCTTGATATCACTATGAAAACTGCTGTTTCGTGGTAGAGTGCGTTTGCATTCATTCATTTCATTGAAAAAAGATTTTTGACTAATAAAGAAAAGCAGGTACTTACAAAAAAAATTAGACCCTCTCAGAAATTTCATGATTATTATATGATCTAACTACATACATATATAAACGGACGCCTTTTTCCCATGAGGGTAGGCTGAACGCCGCCTGCTACGATCCTTTAATATTTTTCAATGCCGAATGTCTGAAAAACAACTTATCAAAGAAATTTCTCTAATTAATAAAATAAAGCGATGTATACCAGCTCATTTTACTAGTCTGTTAGAGATCGCCTAGTGCGATTAGACCGACCATTGTACACTAGTTTGTTCTATGTGGTTCAGTCGTTACAGGTAGTCAGTGGCCCGAAAGTCTGACTTATCTTACCAAGGGGTATTATTTTACCCAGTACTAACTGGGTTGTGGAAGTCAGATAGGCAGTCGCAACATGTAATATACTGGTATTCAGTTTCATCCGGTAGACAAACCGACTCCAACATAGTTGGGAAAAGGCTATGCAGATGATAAAGATCTATGTGCTTCACAATAACGTTTTTACTTAGTAACTCAACGTTCCTCTCGTTTCCAGTGAAATAGCAGACGAGGAAGTAGACCACCTGTTCGCGTCAGCGGATGACGACCACGACGACATGCTAACGTTCGCGGAGATCCTGCTGCATCACGAGGTGTTCGTCGGCAGCGAGGCCACGGACTACGGCAGCGACCTCATGGGTGACCACTTTGATGATGAGCTCTGAAGACTCAGCTTGGTGGTCCTTTACTTCGGCATCAATGTACTTTGAAACAACTGAACTAGAGGCCTATAGGATTGAGAAGGTGCTTTAATTAGCTGCTCGGTTCTGCTGTATATAGTTAACCAGTAAACCAACTAACCGTTTTGCCCTAGCTAGGTCTTACATTCGAGGCACCCACAGGATAATACCGATTATGTAGCTTTAACCTCCTATGTTACAAAAAATCCAACTTAAGCGCTTTTAGTAAAATCAGAGGCGGGCACTAGGGTTGTCAACATAATGTATTTTTATGTTTCACTACACTACGCACATAAAACGTAAAACTTATATCGATGCTACAACCCCGAACATGTGTGAGTCGATTCATACTATTGGTTCCAAATCAAAATATTGTATGTTACTACTAATATATCTACTGTGTCGGGTGTCGATCAGCTCGGTCATTCCTGACGGGAGTTAACATGCCTCAATCCCCTACACCCCACCGCGCAGCTATCTCAGACACCGTCTCAGTAACGCGGCAGGCCTATAGTTCCATTTGATGACTTAGTATGTAAAGGAAATATTTGATCAGGCGGATCAACGCCTCGGTCTTGAATTTTTATAATTGGGTGAATAGTGAATGCGGTTTTTACGCACAATTTACTTAATAAGATACAAGACTTCCGCCGTTCTCGGGAATAGAGAAAATGTACTTTGATACACTTCGGGCCTAATCTTGGTATAACAGTTCACTAAAAGTAATGATTCTATAAGAAAACTGCTATCAAGAAAGCGCCAATCAGAAATAAGCTGTACCACGTAATATTGGCTACCGCCAATGAGCAATGAGCAGTTTTTTTTTTACCTTCGAGAAATATACCTAGTAAATGCTGGTATATAAGCTTGTTAACTAATTATTGTATAACTATTCTAATCTGATTATAAACCTGAGTTTTATTTAGAAATAATTTTGGTTTGAAATGAATTTGTGTCTTGAATGTATAAACAAAAAAAATATGGTCTAGATCTAAATTAGTAATTAATAACTATTTATATTAGTAATGTTATATTTTAATGTGACACTACAGCCTGTTTTTAAAGCTACTTTTTCGGTGCTCGTAAAGTATTCTCTCTCATTTGCTTTACTTGAATTAAGTATAAATTAATGATGTTAGGCCGACATTGCTTAGTGAGATGTAATCAGTAAAGTATCTTAGATAATATTGAATTTTAAACTACAACTAGCGCCATCCTACCTCTGGCGGAAAATAACAGAACTATCTATGTTCTAACTTTAAGCCCTGCTCACGACCTCAGCCGATCCGACTAGCGTCAAGCAACACGCGCGTGTCATTTATTTCCTTCGCGTGATAACCGTCGCGTCGCGGTAAGTCGTGGCATGCACTATGCAATTTCTTTCTTTGTTTTCTCCGCTTGTAGCTTGTGGCCATGCAGTTAGGGCCAGCCATGAGACCAAACATTGTAAAATAAAATATGTACCTTCTTCAGTATTGTACAAAGATATTCAATAATATCAAATAGATTAATTACGTTTAAATAATTCTGCTGCACATAACCTGCATTATGTAATTAAATATGTAGACTAGTCATAAAATATTAATATATTTTAAGATAAATGTATTTACATAGAATAAACATTGTTTAAAAAGTTGTAAGGTAATACTTGTATTATTAATATTAATTATTCCTCGAATGACTACTGCTCCGCACGAAGACTTGGGTTTGGTTCCCAGGTCGGGCAGATTGTTATTGGGTTTACCATTTCGAAGTTCCCAGTAGCAGCCCGGAGTTTAGATTTGTGCCTGGTTGTTGGCAGTAGGCTAGCCGTCTATTACATAGGACTTAAACATAACTGCCGAATTGCGGGTAAACTGTACACTTCTGCCTAACCTGTGTGATCTTATGTTACGTAATATTAATTAACACAAGCAATTCAATGTACGTATGTCAAAAATGCTTATTATACAATGTTTACTAAATAAGTCTTTTATTTCTCTCAAAACGGAATCTCTACACTAAATATGGCGTGCAAAAAACAGTTTTCTATCTGATATCTGGTAAGTCTATTTGGGTCAGTTTCCACCAAGCGAAAAAATCCCCGCGCACTTTTTAACCCCGACCAAAAAAGGGCAATGTAAGGTTGAAGTGTGTATTTATATGGCATCATAGCTCCTAGACGGATGAACCGTTTCTGATTGTTTTTTTTTTTTCGTTTGACAGGTGTCCTATTAGAATGTTCTTAGCTATGTTTCACATGTTCTATAATGCATGGCGTACCTACTGTTCGCACCTTTGGGGTGGATCATCCAAGTACCAGCTGCAAGCTTTGGAAGCTATTGAGCGACGTGCCAAGAGGCTCATTGATGAAGCCTGCCTTGTCAAAGTTAAGCTATATGAACTGGCTACTTTGCGGCGATGTAAAAAGACTAGCCTACCGGTTTTTTTACATATCGGGGAGTGTGCTTTGTAATTACATAATCATTCCCATTATATCATGGGACGAGCAGAGGTACGGCGAAGCGTCACCGTTGTATGGTTTAAATTCCACCGACTCGGAAGAAAGCGCTAAATACTTCTACATTTATTTATTGTGCGATACGCCAGTCTGCCGGCTCTCCGTTTCCCGATCATTATAATCTGGATGGTTTCTTCTATAAAAAAATAATATATATAAATGGTTTCTTATCTATAGATAAGCGTGCTCCACCCTTTTTTTTCTGTTGGGATATCATCAAATGACCCCTCCCACTCTGGGCGGAGCAGGAGGGAGTGTCAGACTTTTACTGACTAAAACCCATCCATGATCCGGGGCCACGGTATCTCTTTCGAAGAGACCCGCAGGTCGACCGAAGCGGCCTCTGCTTCCGTTGCAGACAGCCCGGTCACACATCCGCGACTTGCTGCGCCACGCTCCGCCGGCTGGCAAGAGCCGGCTGATCAGCGGGCTGGCAGCAAGGCCTGCGCTGCACCCACCAAGGCCAGAGGCAGGAGAGGGCCCGGGAGTGGACTGATATGGAGTGCCAATAATGGCCCCATTACGCTTCCTCCATGCGAATATCAACCACTGCGCCTGCGCTCAGGATCTGTTGCACCATAGCATGGCGCAGTAGCGTGCTGGACCCAAGGCCGCATCATCGTTTAACATCAAGCGAGTTACGGCCAATCGCAAGCCTATTCAGTGTAAAAAAAAATCGTATGGAGTTTTTTATGAGGTGTCTGACGAGATGACTAGTAGGTAGTTCCGCGTTTTCGCTTTTTCGTAACCACCTAAACTTGGTCGGGTTACCACGGTCATTCACTTCCTAATGACGTTAATCGTATTATCTCATTAATTATCCAATGTACTGAGTTGAAATTTTACCGATATACAACTGAACTAAAAAACTAATAATTGACATAACATTCGGTGCATATATATATCCAATCCAGTGGCCAAATAACACCGCGCGCATCAAGACCGTGCTCGTGAAGAACTGAATATCATCATAACTTGTTAAATACTTACAGGATACTAATGAAACTCAAACACATACATTTGAAGGCAGTTACAAGCTTCAAAACAATGTTTAAAGTAAGTCTTTAGACCTCTTATTGAGAGTGCTGGGACCAATTGAAGTGTTTTTCTATTTAATGAAATAACCTTTAAGCTATGTATTATTTTGTTTTTTTTTTATTGCAGAACAAATTTAAACTAATTCCTAAGAAGTCTTGTACAAAATATGATAAGAATCCGCTTAACCATTTCAAAGATCTATCAAAACCAAAAACGTTACCCCATCAAAATCTCGAATAACTTCGCAACCGAAGAAAGAACAAATATAAAATAAGGCACAACATTTACTTCATCTAGACAACTAATTTTATAGCTAGTATTTATTTAAATATTCCCATTGGAAAGAAAAAGGTCTGGCTGGGGTAACGTTACCCCAGCAGGAAATGTATTTGTGAAATAATTAAAAAACTATAAGCGCAACAAATTAAAAATGTGCGCAACAATTACAGAAGCCGCAAAACTAATTATCTATACCGTATAGTCTAGACCGTATATCAAGGTAGTTAAGGTTTATATTAAATTGTTGTCTTCAAATGCGCTGCGCTGCGCCTCCAGCGGTGTGCGCTGGGCCTAAAATTACCTTTTAGCTTTGGATATTATCATCTCTTAAGCGGAAGGAACAGGATGTTTTTATTTTGGTCATTGTTTTAGTAGTGTTGGGGAAAACGAGTATTCAACCCGGACTTCACCAAAGCGGAGGAGACGTGAGGAAATGACCAATCACATTGGTTGAAATCTACATCGCGTTGCTCGTCTCCTATGAATTGACCAATCAATGGGGAAGGCTGGTCAAAGCTGATTGTAGATGGCGCGTCCATAGCTTAGACCCAATCTGACCAATGAGGTCAATCTATTTCGAAATATAAAATGACATTGACAGATTTTCAACCAATGACGATGTTTGGTTCATGCGCTACTAGCGCCATTAGTACCACCAGTTGCCCACCCCATTCTTGCACATCTCTGCTCGCTTTGTTGGAGTCCGGGCCTTGAAAGTGATTACTAGAGAACAGTGGAGACTCCCATGTGTAATGTTTGTGTTCTTTCTGTGGTGATTAAATGTTTTGGTCTACCAGCATTATGTAGCCGACAGAACCAGTTTTAGTGGCCATGGCGAACGACATGCTGTAGGTGGACAGAACGGAGAAGGGAAAACAAAAATAAAACGCCATAAACACATCCATTTACAATGTTTTTTTAATCAATATAATAATATTCTTAATAAATCCAAAATATTTACACAATACAAAAAACATACAATACGACCATGATCGGCGTCCGTGGCCATCCGAGGCGGCCAGTGCTATTACTAACCAATTTCGGGGAACTGCTTGCAACAACTACTCTATTGCGTTGGTTTAAAGTTCAATATTGGCTGCCGCTTCCTATGTCGCGTTAATTCCACAAGACAATAGATTGATTAAACAAGTAGTTTGTTAAACAAAGAACTAGCTAGATCGAGTACTAGTGAACTTGTGGCGGGTGGTACATCTAGATACTTATAAGTGTTAGCACAGTGCGGGGAAGCGGCGCGGTCAACGCTGCCCAAAACATGTGCCATTCCATGGTACGCCATCACTACACTCATACACGAAAATGAAAACATCTTCTATGTCAGACAGGACAACAGCATACCACGAAACGAACCTCAAATTCATCTAAGCTTTGATTAATATACAATAGTTGACACTTACGTACCAACAATTTATAGACAATTTAATTCCCAACAACACGACGGACCTGGGTTGTTATAAAATCTCATAGAGTTACAAAACTGACGCTTCAGGACTTATTCCATTCTTGCAGGTGTTACGGTACCTATCCTTCTTATAGATAAATAATATATTGCTAAGTAAGGAGTGATGCAAGCCTTGAAAGGAAATTAACGTGATTTCTTAACAAGCGAAAACTGATTGCGTTCACACAGCAATATATATATGTATGTATATATTTTAATATTGCTAATTTATAATTATAGCGACATTCTGAATCAGTAATAGCTGTTACAGATTGGATTTAAGAACGATAGGCAAACTGGCGAACGCTACAAGTACTACCGCTCACTAACCATCGACCAGTTTTCAACCTTATTACTTGGAAGATAAGAGTGAAAATTGGTCGACCGTTAGTGAGCGCGGTATACTTGCAATATATCGACAAATAGAGTGTATTAGCTATCAGAGAAATGATCAATGTCAAATCTACAGCCTAAACTTATCGACATTGTTAACTATCGGGTTCCGTAGGCCCCAGGGGACCCTCCCTGTATGGAATGCGATAATAAAAAAAGGATACGACATTAATGACCCCACCGTTTACACTTTACTTATAAAATATAAATTATACAAGACAATATACATAATATGTATAGAACATCGAATAATTAGTGTTTTAAAAATAACTATATAACTTCCTAACTGAGAAGTGTAAATCTATTTCATTAAATAACTATGCCATATTATATTATTTTGAACTAAAATAATGTATGGATGAATGTACCTACACATTTCAACGAGAATTGAATTGATTTTATTATTAGTACTATGAAGGGATTCCCGTTTGTTGACGTTTTTTTCCCAGCCGATACGTTCCAATGGGAATTCTCCCGTTTGATACACTCTAAGGGCCTACGCAGACCGGAACGGCGTGCCAAGGGATTTAATTTTTTACCAATGAACATTCAAACGTATTGATATAGAAATACGACATTCATTGCTATGCTATTGAATGATCCCGTGGCATGCCGCGGCATCGAAAGGGATATGCACTGAAAGACGCGCCACGGTCACATTTCTATATCAATACGTTTGAATATCCATTGGCAAAAATTTAAATTCCTTGCATAGCCGTCCCGGTCTGCGTAGGCCATTAGATAATAGGTACTCCGCTCGGAAGTGTATAGAAACATCTGGGACAACATGGAGACGAGGAATAGCGAGCGAAGCGTACATGGAGCGGGAGAGGGGGGGCGTCGGACTCATGAAACCTATTTCATACCACCATTACTACCTAAGGAAGTAAACTCCTTACTTATAAATGTTACTCTATATTTATAAAAAATTACAATATTTAACGAAGCGTAACTGTTTTCGTATTGTAGACACATACCTGTCATCCTAACACATTAAAACATTTTCGATCACCTAAACAAAAAAATATACATATGTATATATTTTAAAATATTTCACTAAACAGTGCATTTATAAATAATAACATTTATAAGTAAAAGAACATGAGACGCAAGATTTTGTGGCAAACAACAACACTGCAGTTTTCATTTAAAAAGATGTTTTTATTTTATTTTTAACGTTTGCGACACTTGAGAGTTTTGAAAACAGTATATTTGTTAGTTGCCACACTGATGTGAGCATATGATTAAAATAATATTAAATGTATATGTAACGATACACAAGTGTAAATGCACCTTCACCAATAAATTTTGACATTAAACGCTTCTATTTCAAACGCAATATACTTTAGCTGGAGAAATGGTTACAAAATAATCATAGTTTTGTTTTTGAAACAAATGATTTTGGTGTAGAAGATGTTTTTGTTTCTTCTATAGCTGTATCTAAAGTGTATGTTTGCGTGTACACAGTGCCCCAACTAAAGTACATTGTATAATGCTTTATTATTGTATAACACAAGCTCAATTACTGCTAGAACGAAGGAACCTCGTTAACCTACGGCACAGTGCAGCTAACTTGTTACGAACGAAAGTAAATATAATCATTTTTATTACATTTCATTACAGTTACAAATAAGTTTTAAAACTAGGTATCATTTTTTATAATTAGCTTGTTTTTTATTAATATTATATAATGTTTCACAGTACGGTTTTTAATGCGGCCCGCGTGGACGTACAACACACACTTTATATAAATATATTGTGAGGCGAGGCAAACCCGCGAGGCAAGTCAGTATTAAAGGTAAATATTGCAAGAAATAAGTAGATATACATATGTATACAGCTATAGACTACCCCGCGAGGCTTTACTCAATAACAATTCGCGAGAAAACTGAAAGTGTAGCACACGAGATGAGGGTAGCGAAACCACTTGATACTTTACGAGACAATCTCGGTTTGTATTTCATATAACAATCATATCCTGATTCAAACAATAATGCTTCTTCTTGTATATAATTGTTATACTCGCCTCGTTTAACCTAAAATAGTTAGACCGAGCGAGACACAGTGTCGTGCCACGTTGGATATGCCAGTTAGTCAGCTGCCTCGTGTGGTACGTGGTGTGCCGTCCTCGCGGGCGGCTCTCGCAGGCCGGAGTGTCGTTACCTACTGCATACCTCAACCCGCGCGCACGCCCTCAACTATCGGCGGTTTAGTCTGGAATGTTGACAAACTCGTTTTAGAGACTGTTGTCGGGAAACCTATTTAACGACTGAATATTATCAGCCACGTAAAATGAAATAGTTTAGGTGGAAATAAATGATTGTCTAAATTATTGTTAGATTACATGTAAAAAAGGGAAGAAATTAAATTTGTTTCATCCAGATTAAGGTGTTGGCGATCTATCACTATAATAATTGTTTTTTAAACTTGCGGTATGTCTTCAAAAGTAATACATATAAATTTCGATGAATAGATGCCTTTCTTTTGCTGGCAGAAGAATCAATGTTACAGACATAGCCCCATGGGAACCAGACAGAAGAACAGAACTGAACATTGTGAGGATACTTGGAGGAAATTTATTTCCAGCAGTCTTTCGCAGCAAGGAGCCTATGCCTAAATAATAACAGCCAACAGCCGCACGAGTCGTTTTTTGTAGAAATCAGTCCGTGAATGAATGAGCATGCATTATTAATCGTACTAAGTGGTAACTGGGTCGTGGAGTCGCTCCATATAAAATACTGGCGACCGGTTAGACTGACAGCCTACCCCAGAATAGTTGGGAATAAGGTTACGTACGCCGGGCTCGCATCACTTGCAGCAGGAGCCGGCGCGCGCCTGCTCGGCGTCCCCCAGGCGCCGCGCCCCGCCCGCCGCCGCGCCGCCGGCCTCGCTCTTTGGTAACTTGTTGGCTGGAACATGCAATATACACTCTTACTGAAGACACAACGCAATGTCGGATGACTATTTAAAGGTGAATTCAAACTCGACGCGAAAACATCTAAATAGAGTTCAGGAGCTATCAGTGTCAGTATTCCGTAAAAAAAATACTCTGCAAAAGGATTATGAGAAAACTCGAAAAAGGAAATCTAGAAAAAAGTTTTATGCGAGAATAGGCGTGACGACAGTATCAAAAAATTGTAAATCTATTTATTCCGTCAATTAGAGTATTGGAAATTAATGGACACGTATTTGATGTTTTTGTCAATGAATATTGACAAAGATAAAACGCATCAAAACTCGTGACGTCAGAACTAGGTAAAAAATATACCTAGGCGTGACGTATTGAGTATTTTAAAGGCGTCATATCTTCGTCAATTTTGGTTTACGTAACAAAAGAAAAAACACAAGTCAAATATTTTTTGATAATCTAACTGACAGACTAATTAGTTTTTTTTTTTGTCGACTCGCCTATTTGAATGTGCAGAAAGTGTTACACTTATTTAGTGAAAAAGCTACTGTAGTTATTGAATAGATAATTTTTAACCGTCAATCAAATCGTTTGCGTTAAATTTTAAAACGTCGATGATTTTTGTTTCAGAAATCAGGTATTGGTATAACTCACGCCTGTAATCCCCGGAGGGTTAGGCAGAAGTGTACCTAATAGTGCACGCACATTAATTTTATGTTAAGTCCCATGTAATAGAGGCGAGCCTATTAATAATACAGACTTCGTGGCTGCTACTGATAAATTCAAAAATGATGATAAAACCTGTTAGTCTCTTTGAAGACCGGAAGACGTTGCGTTGGAAGGCCTCCCACTAGTTGGACCGATAACCTGGTGAAGGTTGAGGGGATCCGCTGAATGCGAGTCGCACGGGACCGGTCAATGTGGCGACATTTGGGGGAGGCCTATGTCCAGCAGTGGACGTTTTTCGGCTGATATGATGGTTCCACTCACCGATAGCTAAGAATATGTCGTTAACATTCATGGCGGTTTTGGCACTGGTCTCCATGAAGAGCAGCCCGTTCTCGTCGGCGTAGGCCTGCGCCTCCTCGAACTCAACCATGCGCTTGGCGGCCAGGTCGCTCTTGTTGCCGGCCAGCGCTATGACTATGGAGGGAGACGCTTGCCGCTGGAGCTCCTTCACCCAGTTCTTGGCGCGCCCAAATGTGTCCTGGAGAAGGTGGATTAGCTTTATGTTAGAATAAGATATCGTTACGCCAGCATTATGGCCTGAGTGAAGAATGATATGCCACGAAAGGAGGTGTCTGATGATATAACGGGTAATAGAAGTTCGGGTCTGGAAGAAGAAAACATGCTACGCCGAACCCAATGGGGACTATCGCGCATGAAATAGCCGCTAGAGGCGTTCGTGTAGACAAAGGTCTTCCGAAATGTCAGATGTCATACAGTGTTCGCGCGTTGCGTGCTTTTTTATCACGTATTTAAACTAATACTCACGATTGTGTTCTAGACTGAGCCATTCCTGATTAATTATGACTTGAAGATTTTAAATAGCATATTAGGATCTTATTTGTTAGTACTTGGAGGTAGAATGATTTTTAAATGTTTCATGCTTGCTAGTTTTAGGGAGAATTTTGTAATTATGTATCTGAAGTTTACACTATGTTGTTATACGTAATAAAATAAACTTTTTATGACGTTAATGGTACTTTAAAGTATAAAATAGAACTATTGACAAGACCTTACTCGACAGTGGCGCCATCTGGCGAGCTCAAAAACCCCATTGAATTGGGATAAGGGCAAGAGAATGATGTTGAAAATATCGTTACGCATGTTTTCATGGAATTCCAGCCTATTTTGCCCCACTGCATTGAAATTTGTGGTGGAAAATCCCGATAGCACTGCCCGGGAGTCGAACCCAGGATCTCATGCTCAACTGTAGAAATTGAGGCCACCTAGACCTACGG
The DNA here is from genome assembly GCA_941918905.2 of Xestia sexstrigata. Classification (NCBI taxonomy): domain Eukaryota; kingdom Metazoa; phylum Arthropoda; class Insecta; order Lepidoptera; family Noctuidae; genus Xestia; species Xestia sexstrigata. Next base: position 2,302,943 of record OW799204.2, read on the forward strand.
CGGAAATTCAATATATGAAATAATTGTATAGCAATTTAGATTAAATATGTGTACAAGTAGTAGCGTTAATCTAGTTTTGTCGCTGACCGTACCTAGTTTAAGAGTCTCCTGTACTGCTACTAAAACAAAGGCTCAAAAAAAACCAAAGATTGTGCCTCCATTTAGTTCTGTTAACTGTTAAGTACGGTTTTTTTGTAATTGTGCAATTCCGTGTGTTAATCTCTAACATGCTTTCCCACAAGTTTATCGATATCGTGGACGAGTTGTGATGATAACCTAAATAATAATATTAATAAAAATATATTTTTCCTAATATTCTTTTAGAATACCAGTTCTATCAGTATTTTATTATTATATATTTTTTTCGGACACAGGTATAAAGTGTATAAAAAACAATAGTAGAATGAATATTCGTATAGATTTTCGTCTAACTTAATGTTCAGTAGGAATGACACACAGTTACAAGTACCTACGTAAAAACTAAGCTATTTATACTTAAGTATCGAACGATACTCATTCTTAAGTGAAAGCTGATACTAATGCCACCAGAAATAGCAAGTCAATTATTGTTCCATGTAAAACCGGGCAACTACTGAGAAATCATACATTTCACAATTTGACAGTTTCAATTCGACAGATTATAATCTGCCGAAAAATAATGCGTCATATTGTAAGCAGTATGTTCAGTTGACAATATTTCGACAGTTTACAATCTGACTAGACAGATTACAATCTGACGGGTTTTACAATGTGATGCCGACATATATACCATTAAACAAGTACACTCTTTTATATACTGCATTCACTTGTGTGCAGTAAATATTTATAGCACATAGGTATATGTAGGTACATATTATATATGACAGTTATGTGCGTTCGTTATCTTTGTCGGTCTGTCTGTCGCCCTTGAACTCGCGAAGACTTACTTGTTTAATACTATTTGCTGAGTATTGTATTGACCGCAACCAAAATAGTAAAATGATGATTGAGGTGTGGAATAGAAACTTTAATAAGTTAGTGAACATGTGTGTGTGTGTGTGTGTGTGTGTGTGTGTGTTAGTGTGTGTGAGTTTATTATGATTTTTTTACTCGACAAAAGTCTTGGGGGAATGTTATTTTGTTCAGAACACGGATACACCCAAGTCTGCAACACGCAAAGAATGTAATTTTGAGAGAGAGAACCCCTAGCCCCTGTGCCTTCAATAAAGTGTAAATTAACCCATAGTCAGCTATGGAATCCTACTAAATATTCATGGTGCACCAGATGATGTTACTAGACAAAACATAGTAGGTTCACTAACAAAACCTAGAACAAAATAGACGTGCAATCTCTGGCCCAACATCCAGGTAACATAGCACCTGTTTATTCCTAAAGGGTAAGACAGAGGTTTACCTCCATTAAGGAGTTCATAATCCTGGTTTAGAACTGAATTCCAGAGGATTTGATCAAGACTCGGGTTTTAACGTAATTGGAAACAGATGAGTCAACAAACCAGCTAATAGTGGCGAACTGGCGACGCAGTGATTCCCACATAACAACTATGGGTAATCCCAGTATTCATTCACATGTACGCCAGCAAAAACATTGATAACGAATCCGATATTTTTATTATCTGCTTGCTTGTTGATTGTCACTCAAGGAAATAACTGGACTGTATTTAGCTGAACCCGCAGCTTTTAAATAATCTCACGGCACGTCATCTGCCCAGCCTTTTCCCAACTATGTTGGTATCGGTTTCCGGTCTAACCGGATGCAAATGAAGCGACTGTCCATCCGACCTCCCAATTACCTACGGGATAACACGATGCCCCTTGGCAAGACTGGTTGTCAGACATTGTGACTTCTGAATACCCGTTACGATTGTCAAAAAACTAGGAATGACAGCCAGACACGGGAACCGCGTACCGGGCTAAACAGTTAAACTATCCGTGTGCCAAATTTCATCCAACTCCATTCAGCCGTTACTTTAGTATGTAATATTGGTATGGGTTGAAAGTTTCAGTTAAGTTACAAAAGCTATTGGCAAAAAGATTATGGAACAAAATGAATTTATTTGGACTTTGTAACACATAATAAGTGCATGTTTAGGAATTTACCTTGTATCATTTTTCTTTGAATTCAACACATTATCCTTAATATAAGTAGGTTTTTGAGGGTTAGCTTCTTCTGAGATGAAGTTTATTTCTATAATTTTCAATGCAAAACACACTCCTTATTATTAATAAATTAATTGATATGTAATTTCGATATGTATTAATTTAAAACCCGCTTTTCCTAAACACAAACAACAATTTTAATCAATACAATAATCCAAAACGAATACGTCAGTCATTGAATACCGTGACAAATCACTTCTGAATATAAAAACAAATATTTAAGGGGGAAAATATAATTACCACCAAAAATAACTTTGTGACCACTAACATATTAAATCACCTAAAATATCAATTGATCACCAAATTTTAATATGGTGGTTGATGTGATGACGAACTAGTTTTGCCTAGGCCGACTTGGGGCACCCCGACACAGATAGATTAGGTTAGAAGGGTAAGCGGGGTCGAATGAGCGAGCGAAGCGAGCGAATATACCCGCCATACCCTTCGTGGTTATTTTTTTATAAACCATTCAGAAGTTAGTGGGGCTCCGTCGACCGGGTGGGTCTCCCTCAACTCGGATGCAAGATCATAACAGTTCAATTTCTGTTGGTCATTAACTAAATAAATAAATTTTTGGTTCTAATTTCACGATAAAATGGGGATTAATTTTGGTGACCATTTACTAATTTTGGCAATCAAAAGTGTTTTTTTTGCAGTTACGTTTTGTTAAATCTGGTGGTTCGTTAATTGTATGCCAATATTTAATTATACCACATTTCACAATTGTATAATTTCTGCATAAGAGAAAACGTTGGAATGTCAGCGATCTCATCGACTATTTATTACGTATTATGTCTGTCGCAATCCAGAAAACATTTTTTTGGCAGGCGAAACACGGGAGAGGAAAATGCTTATACAGGAAATCTGTAAGGTGCTCTGCCGAAGTTGAACGCAGCAGCAAAACCGTCAAAGCTTGGCAGGTATGAACGATAGATGATATTGTAAAGACAGTTATTTAGTACCGAACCTTCAAATACTAAGATCCAAACATAGGAGATGATATTTTGACGACAGATAGAGAGACAGTACCGTAGTAATCAGCTGGAAAACGTACAGAATCTCCTAGAACAAATACCAGGCGACTATGAAACATACGAGATAAATGTACAAAGCCAGCGAGGCTCGGCGAGGGATCGTGCCGTATAATTGTTCTTATCTGATAACTTGATAACCGTCTGCGTATCAGTACGATTGTGTTTTATTTCTTCGACAGAGCTACCACTTCGTTCTCTACTTGATATTTTTGTTTACTTCTGTAGTGATATCATAGATTTCCACACGAGGCAAATTGATCTAAGGCCGTGTGCAGACTGTCTTGAGACTGATCTCACTATCATAACACATAAAAGCGCGGAAACAACTACAAACCGGTTTGCCATAGATAGATAAAACTGTTTTGGCTAAGTATGCGCACAGCAAGTACACTTACAACGATTTTAGTCGCCGGCGACACCAGAATCTCACGTACATGTACAAATTCCTAGTTTTCTTGGTACTTTAAAATTACATTATATTCACATAGGTACAGACCGATTATGTTTCAATTATATAGTTTTATTTACTCAACTGCCGTCTTTAAATTATATACGGGGAAAAAGTATTTTCTTAAGTAATTGTAAATGACCTCGGTTGACTAAATCGAATCCTAGCCCTATAATTCTATGACAGAATGAGTTATTTTCGAATAGCCCGTCCATACGAGAGAAATAGAAGTTCTAAGCCATAGATACCTCTACATATGAAGTGGTGAAGCAACATACTCCCTCATTGGCAAAGCCATGGGGGGCCCGGGGCCTAAGTTACTGGTAGATTCAATTTTATCTATAATTGGTTAGCCATGAGGAAAAGTTAGTTACATTGTAGCGTACATTATGGTTAAAGGAACAAGAATGACGATCAAATGTGCAGGTTCTCAAAACGGTCGCATTTTTTATGCTTTTCTACAGAAGTCTTATTGAGTATATTAGTCATTTTATCAATTATGGTAGCAATTAAGGAATAAAACCAAAGCAATTAAGAAAAACACTAATACTTATTTGGCTAAACGAATAAATGTTTGTTTGTTAGTAAAAGGAAACTGCTTTTTGTTTAGTTAGCCTTTTGACCGCCATTGTCACAAATACGTGACAAGCAAGCGCGTGTATTGTACGCCAACGACCAAAAAAATTTGACAAAATGGTAGGTGAAATTGTGGCATTCTAAAGGTACCAAAATTCCAAGTAATAATTACCAAGTTTTATTCTCTTTCACCAAACGTAAACAATTTTCAAAAATCAAAATTTGAAGAGGGACAGTTTGCATTAATGCAGTGACAGCTAAAAGTGAACATTAATTACATAAAAAAAGAATTCGTGTCCAGTAGCACAGTGCTAACAAATCTAGCACTAAGTATATGAGCAAAAACATGAAATAATCCAATTGACATAGTCGCCGTATTTCTCGCTCCAATGCCGCTAACGGTCTCCGCCCACTGGCGTGTAAGCATTCATAAAAATAAAGTTGAATGTTTATGGAATACGTCATAATAATACATCACTGGTGATAGTCCCATGTCACGAAAGCCATAGGATTTTAAACAAGGCTTTCTTAGACTAACACAAAAGACATTTTTAGTGAAGTCATAATCCGACTATAATGTTCTTAATGTTGGGACACAGGCCTCCTCTCTGGAAGAGAAGCGGCAAGCCCATAAGGCTAGCCAAGCAAGCCAAGCTCTTAGGCTTCTATGAAAATACCGCCACTGAGAATTGGTGGATGTCTGATGTCTTAATTTTTTTTGTTTTAGGACATGCCGATTTTTTCACGATATTTTTCTTCACCGTTTTTGAGTGCAGTAGTGATGAAAATAAATTATGCAAACTAAAGTACCAGTCCACAATAGTCCTGGATAGAAAAATGGAAGTCATGGGGAGGAGCCTTTGCCCAACAGTGGGGTAAAGTAGGCTATCAGTATAAGTCAAGTACCAGTCTAGGGCGTTAACACTAGACCACAACTTTTTTCAGTTTACTTAAATCATATGAGTCACGAGCAAAGCCCATTATGTCTACATTTTATTCTTCTTCCTAGTTAAGAAGAATTACTCTCGTCATAAATGTTATATAGACATTTACAACAATATCTTATCAAAATACCAATAAGTAATAAAAATATAAAACTGAATAATACATATAGTACAAGATTAAGAAATAAATATTTATTTAGTTCCTAGTCAAAAAACTTTAAATTAACGCATCCATTTTTTTTTGGTTTATTAAAATATGTAACCTCAGACCCGACTACCATTTGATGTATGTTTTATTTGAAACCTAATCAACGTGGGTATTTTTTTATTGCAGAATAAGTATCTATTAAGAAAAAAAAAACTTTCCTATAGATTTTTAAAACTCACGGTGTTATTTTTTTTAATCAATAATCTCAGGCTAAAGCAGAGGTGTTTTTATGGCCATATGGCCATGAGGTAAATACTCCTCTGCTTCTTATACATATTTGATACAAGCACTATACTCGTCTAGCCTGTCACATGGCCGGCCTAGAAGGTCCTATTAAAGTCAAAACAAAAAAAAAACTGCCAATAAAAAAATAGAACCACCAAGACAAGATCTTGTCATATCGCTTAGCATTCACAAATAATTTATTCTAAACGAAGTCGGACATAAAAACCTAGTCACGTGAAGGTATGACTTCTCGTTGCTCGCCTAATTATCCGTGACGCGATTGTGTTTGTGAATTTCTACGGGAAAATGACCCTAATTTAATTATTGTTCTATGCCTTTGTTGAAAGAATACCTTGAGAAACGATGTTTGTAATTTGAAGTTTGCAGTCGAGGATGATGATAGGGTATTACATTATCATTGTCATTCTACAATGAATTTCCCAATTTATTTGGAGTCTAGCAGCAAGTCTACTTCTTCTATACGCATATGAATAATTTTGCTGTCGTTATTCCAATATTTAATTGGGCTCGGAGCAGCATCATCTTCTTCCATACAGACGACACCCCCTAACCCCCCCCCCCCCCCCATATCTAACCTCGGTCCACTGTCCAGTCGGTTCGTCGTTTCTATGGCATTCTCTTACTTATATAGCCTTCCACGATCATATTCAAAAGGATGACGTCAAGCCAACAATATTTTCTTTAATCAATCGTGTACTGTCCTGTACGCCTGGACAATCTGGTCCCTCCCAGTCTGACTCAGTGAGGGTCACATTTAAACAGCACTTCCGGCTTAATCTAAATACCTCAAGCCGTGACAATGACGAACAATTGACTGAACTCCACTGACCTATCAACGGAATAAGACCGTGAAAATATTTCAAAGAAACTGTGTCACAGATTTTATAGTGATAACAAAACTTTTTACGAGATTTTGTGCACATTTTATGCTAGTATGGAATCGGTTTAAAATATGCATTCACATATAATTTTCTAATACTCGTACACTAATTTAAGTTTTACTTCATGCCTCAAAAATTATTTCTACATAAATTTTAAACGTGAGAAAGTTTTGAAACTTCCACAAGAGATCCACGTTTTGGAACAGGCTGACGAACTGACGGACTCCTAGGCAATTCAAAAGTGCCTAGAAAAACGGGCAAGAAACTTCATGGACACTTTAAACTGAGTCTTTGATTTATATATTTTGACATCGACTTCAGAAACTTCGATAAAATAACATTTCATTGCAATTTTTATTTATTAACAGCATTTTTTACCAGTCAACATTACGCTCCAATGTTACACACCAGTGAGCCAGCACCTTTACTTATTAAAAAAACAGTTACATTACATCGGTGTCACTAAACGGAGAGCAAACATGTCCGACCTTTGCCTACTGACCATGGTATCGACCATGTGGAACACAAATCGTGGTATTGTCATTCAAGGAGGAATCTTACTTAATTGGCCACTATTGTTGTGCGAATTTTGACATACTTTATTGTGTTGGAAATCATCTGTTTAGAGACCAGAGGTATTTTGGTATTATTGTTTTGCTTTATTTGTCTCTTTTCTTCTTGTATTGTAAAGTCGCATCATTGCATTATTAGAACAAGTGGTAAGTAATTTTCAGTTATTAGATTCATGGAAAGTTACAATAATTTTTGATGTATCAATTTAATTAAATTAAAACCCAAATACTATCATTTTTTGGGCAGGCATCGTCGTCATTCTACGGTCTCTATATCGCAGCTAAACCAACTTTCTATTGCCTTTTATGCCAGCTACACCTAGTTATAGCCGGCTAAAACAAGGAGCAGCCAGCCACATGCGGTTAAACTTAGATGTGTCCTCTTATCTCCGGTTAGAACTAGGTTTAGCCTTCATCATAGCGGCTAGAACTAGGTGCAGCCGCACACCGGTGGTTAAACTCAGGTGTATCTGTATAGTCTATATCATCGGCTAGAACTAGGTGTCAGTTCATTTTGGGTTGGTTTTGAGATTCTTATCTTTAGATTCCGCTTCTTCTTAGCGGGTGATGGTAATCTAAATTGAGTCGGCCACGAAGTGGACTACGAGTTTGCCGCCTTCAGTAGCGTCCATTAGTTACTTATGACTTTCGTTGACAATACCTATATACAAGGTGCGCATCAATAGGTCACAAACAAGGGTAAATACTAGACAAAATAATCACTATCGAACAGGACTTGTTTATCTCTAAATCAAGATTGTCTTAATAATACGGTTGATCTACTTGACCGATAAGGGGTATCGTATTACCCAGTACTAACGGGGTTGTGGAGGTCAGATAGGCAGTCGCTCCATGTAAAATACTGGTATTCAGCTGCATCCGTTAGACTGGAAGCCGACCTCAATAAAACTTGGGAAAAGGCTAGGCAGATGATGATGACTGGTTTTGAACTCTACTGAGAATTCTGTACCTGTCTAGGTAAACCTGAACGGAGGTCACTCCTCATTTTGGATTTCTATTTAGAAACGAAGAAGAATAATAAGGCTTTCGCACCTTAAAGGGCAATGTAGACGTAAATATATTAAAATCTTTCTATATAAATGAAAAAATTAAAGTGTCTGTTTGAATCTGTTCAGACTAATCTCTAAAACGACAGGACCGATTTTGACGAGACATTACTGGCAGATAGCTGATGTTATAAGGAGTAACTTACTTATTTAACGTAAGTAACTTATTATTTTAGATAAACGGTTTGATTTTCGTGCAAAAAAAAAGACCCCTTGAAAATCAACAAAATCCGATCCAAATATCCGGTAATATTTTCACATGGAAGGTCGCGACTCGTGGGGCACAGCTAATATTTGTATTAATAATTTCCGTCTAACTTGGAATTTGATAAGAGTTCAATATTTGGAACGTCACCGCCTATAAATCGTTTACCTAATATACATACATAAATATAAGCTAGTATTTACCTGATTAGTAATATCATATACGACGATCGCCGCCTGCGCGCCTCTGTAGTACATCGGTGCTAAGCTGTGATACCTGTGGGAGACAATGGAAAAGTTAGAAAATAAAAATAAGTACTCTCATTTATTTACAGTTTTGATATTCAAGCTGGAAAATAATGCAATATTTTGATATTATAATTTATTGGACAATAAGAGGCCCAAGCTTAGTTTCGGTTTGATGTGATTGTGTGTGTGTGTGTGATTAACCTTGGGATTCTCTTGCTCTTCTTCTTTATCCATCTGGATAGCAGCAGAAATCCTTTTGCTATTGGGTAATAGCAGAAGGATTGGGTGTGGGGGTCCACATATCTGGTTTGGGTAAAGGCATGCTAGAGACATTGGTATATATTCCTCTGCGACATTGACGGTATCATTAAGGCTTTTATTTCGCGGAGACCTCGTGAACGTGGCGTGGCGACGCTAGCTATGGGGACGCCTACGACCAGTAATTCACGTGTTTTAGCTGACATGATATTGATGGCTTTGTGATCACGAGTGTAGGTACCACTAACTCCTAATTTAGGTCACAGAAGCTTGAAAACCCTCACGTAAAAATTTTATGTGAACATGTATAACCTTCTACTACAACTTTTCTTCAACTATACGTCTGTAAAGCCGTATTTCGCTAGTTAGGATTCAAGGCCTATTGATTCCATTTGTCTCGGAATTTTCCTCAAGTGTTGGCATTTTTGGTGTCTTGCTTCATGATATTTTAATTTCCAGTTGATATTTATCGTAATAGATTCCAGATTAACATAAAATAAAATAACATCATACCAGTAATGAAAAAGTAGAAGGGATAGGCAGATATGTATCCATACGAGCATAATATTTACGGTATTGCTTTTGCTATAAGTCTACGATTAAAATGTATGTTGGACCACTGTACAGTGTTCCCACCAAAGATACGTACTTAATATTCTATCAACGACATAATAGAAATATAGCATGTCTAAATATGAGAACCAGGTGGCAATATATTAAAGGCTCAATTACATAACATACAATGGTAGATAGTGCCCTAATAAGTGCTCTGTTTGGCTAGTCCAAGGCATTAGACCCTCCATTACTTTTTTAAGCATAGAAGCCATGGGCGTAAAACCATTGATCAACATCGAAAAATTACTGCTAAATTGGCTTCTTTACGGCAATGGGAAAATCTCCTTTCGAGGCTAATACAGACGTATTTTGTTCTGGTATTGTCATTTAGTTACTTCGGGAAGGAACCTTCCAAGTTGCAATGATAACTTTTCGCAACTCCTTGATTTTAGAGTCTTCTATCTTAAACGAGAATGCGTCGCTCACAGATGGTGTGGACGAACTGGACAAAATCAACGAACAGAGGTCCAGACTAGCCCTGGATAAATGCCTTCGCCCAGCAGTGCGATAATACAGGCTAAGCTTCAGCTTCAATAAACACAATACCAACCGTTCCTGCCCCGCCGTATCCCAAATTTCAAACTTGACGGTGGTGTCATCGAGACAGACGGTCTGCGTGAGAAAAGCGGCGCCGATCGTGCTCTCCTGGTACTCGTGGAACTGCCCCTTCACGAAGCGCAGCACCAGAGAAGACTTGCCCACTGCTGACTCTCCGAGGAGCACTAGCTTGAACTGGCATACTTTCGTTTGAGGAGCGCCGTTCGGCCGCTGTGCAGCACCGCTCCTGTTTGTCGCCATCGCCTGCAACAATTATATTTATAAACATAACATAATATATTACGCCAGTATTTAAGTAAATAGGGTAGAAGAAGTAGTTTGGGTTCTCTATTATTGCATTAGGTGTTGGACATTCTTAAGATTTCGAACCCAAAGGGTGTCAACAGAACTCCGCTATCTGTCCGTCACAGGGCTTTATCTTTTGTCCCGTAATAGGCAGACACTTGAAAAAATTCAAGGGGACCCCATATCAGAAACGTGTTTTTTTCGGCGCATTTTTTACCCTTCGTGTGTAACTAGAACTTGACCGGAAACAGAAATTTCATGAGTTGCACTTGTACCTCCTCCCGCGGCCCATGATCGACAAAACCTTACATTATTGATCCTTTGCAGCCACCCTAATTAGACTATCTATGTGTGCTAATATTTATGTGCTAACATAAATGCTTGATCGACTTCGTGAGTGGAGATAGTGTTTTACTGTTTATGGCCTGCAAAACGGGTAAGCCACAATAATATTGGTAAACGACACATATTATTATTATAATGTTTTTCGAGTACCTGACAATTAACTAAGTTCTGATTTAGGAAAATGATACTCTTAGCAAGAAGAATATTCTTATTTCATCTGCCTAGCCTTTTCTCAACTATGTTGGGGACGCCTTCTAGTCGTAAACGGATGCACCTGACCACCAACTATGCATGGAGCGACTGCCTATCCGATCTCCACAACCGAATTACCGGGTAATACGTTAAGAAGAGTTTTCTTGAAATGCAACAAATATGTATAAAATATGTATAGTGATAGAGCTATCTTTGGAAGTAGTTTACAATCAATATCACAGTTATTCTAATCTACTTGTAGGTACTTCTCTATTCTAATACTTATTAAGTTATTACCTACCTTGGAACTACTTCTTTCAGAGGCTTAAATAAAATATTTCAATGACTTTGTCCTTGACCACAAACAGAACAGCTCACATTAAAACTGACCTTCACAAGTTTGCATGGAAATTACGACTTAGGGATTAACCACATTTATTCAGCTCTGTTCAGGTTTCTGCTGCTGAACGGATGCGTCTATACAAATTCGTTGTTTTTTATGGACAAAAGCTGAACAGAGCTGAATAAGTGTGGTTAGTCCATTAAGGTCAACACACACTTATAAGCACTGCACGGCACATTCAGAAGAGTCCATCAGTTCCTGTAATGTGCAAACCACAGGACACTTTATTATGTATCCTATCGATGGTGGAAGACAACATTTACACTCCAGGTGGCCTACCATGACGTCTTATAGCAGGATCGTTTTAATCTTGTTCCAGTGTGGGAAAGAGATGGCGCTAGACGTCCTCTATAGCTCCGTCTCTTACCCACACTGGAACAAGATTAAAACGATCCTGCTTTAAGACGTCATGGTAGGCCACCTGGGCAGACTCATCAATGGAACTCCAACTAAACAGGTTTACCTTGCTTCGGCTGAATTTTGGTCAGATTAAATTTAGATTGCCATCGACACAATAAGAGATTTTATACTAGCTAATTCCGATCCAAAGCGATACGGTTACGACGCTTTCGCTGCCGTTTGGAGTATCATAGAAAAAATCTCGAACGGCAACAATTGAAGTAACATGCTAATACCGTGTAGTGTTAATCAAATCAAATCAAATCAAATCAATCTTTATTTGTGAACATAAGTACAAAAAGGTGTTATTTATACATTTTAGCTGATCTGTATGTTCGGCCAATAATCGGCATACAAATATAATATTAGTAAGCAGGTTATTTTTACTATCATAATTATTAAAGTCTAGGATAAAAGAAATGAAGCAATTGAAAAATGTCATGAGCCGCATAAAACAAACTAATTGAATTATATTATTAATTATTAAGAATGTCAAAGAAAATTAAATTTAGTCACAATTTGTCATTTAAAAAGTCTTCAATCGAGTAATACGTCTTTTCAACTAGAAACAGGAACAACTTTTTTTTAAAATGGCTGACATTTTCCTCACTTCTGATACACTTTGGCAATTTATTGTATAATTTTGGAGCCATTACGAAAATACTGTTCTTGTATAAAGCAGTTTTAGATCGAACAGTGCGATAAACTGTGCGATGACCTTAAATTGGGTGAAAATATTGTCTTATTACAACTAAAGTGAGATGAAAACACTTTTGACTTAGTTGTTATTGACATTAGTGCTAAACAAGTGAGTGTTCATAATTTCGTTATCATCTTATCAAGTTGTTAGACATCTGGCAGAGTTTACTGCCCTTGATTTTGGCAGAAGTATGGGACAGACAAAAGGTGATTCAACCTCGAAAATTTGATTAGAAAGCAAGTTCAGTTTATTAGTTGTTTCGCTACATGATTAAAACTGAAATATTAAAGAGCAAGATCTCCTAAAAATCTAGTCAATAATCATTAGAATCATTTTTGAACATCAAAAATTACTTAACACAGTCCCCCAAATCGCCCCCCCTCGGCGCCCTCAGGCACTTCCTATTGTGTGAACTACCTACTGGGAAGAAGTGCTGGAACAAACTCTTTCCGGATTCGCGACGTGGCTCACTGGATAATATCTAGGACCACATAGTAACGGGCAGCCTCAAAAAACACATGTTTTATTTGTCAAATTCGTTTTCATTTAATGATAGGAGATAACAATACTATTTGATGGGCGTCAACAGCGAAGCTATCGCATTGACCAAAGTGCTAAACAGTCTATCCTACCAATACAGGCATTGGAAACCTTTTATGTATGTGTTCCAAAAATAACTCTGTAAGTATTAAGATAAGGGCGATAATTCTATATCACTTAACAAGTTTTTAATTCTAATACCACTTTTTATTCGTACTTGGACAGACACTAAAGAAAAATATTTCCTGTAGGATTGCATTGTTTCCTTAAAATAATTTAATAACAAAAATTGTTGTCCTCCAACTATTTTTGTTATTAAATTATTTTAAGGAAACAATGCAATCCTACAGGAAATATTTTTGAACAACCTATAAATCAGGAAAAAAATATACAAACCATAAAAATGGTTTAAGCATTTCATATCAAGGAAACAGTATTTATTTAGAAGTAAGAGGATACACACGAGTATCCTGTAGGAAATGTGCTTAGAACAGTAAACATGGAGTTTCTTACTGGTTCTTGTCCATGAGAAATAACCAATTTGAACCATTCAACAAGCTTCAACCGTTAGGTAGGTTCCGGACAAACCTATTGAGGTTTTTGTGATGTTTCTGTTTACATGTTTTGTTTTGGTTTTTAATTAAAAACAAAAAGTAAAGTGAAATGACATGACATAATCCCCGAAGGGTTTGGCAGAGTTCTAACTAATAGTACACCCGCGCTTCGGCAGTTAAGTTTAAATCCCATGTATTATGGGGTAAGCCTATTGCAATCAACAGGGCACAAAAAAGATAATTTAAATTTCAACAAATCTTCATCATCTGTCTTTTTCCAACTATGTTAGGGTCAGTTTCAAGCCTAACCGGATGCAACTGATTATCAGTATTTTACATACCACTGACTACCTGTTACAACTGTCAAAGATCTACAAACCACCGGCAGCCAGGGTTATAATAAAATGTGTAAAGTTAAATATGAAAGGCAGGAAGGACAACTTAAGTCTGCACAGGAAATGCAAATCATTGCTAATTATTCTGTTTAACAACCTTACACTCAATGCTAATAAATTATAGCAATTTTATTTATAGTGTATGTTAATGAGTTAATGAGGGATATACAAAAATCATTAAAACTTCTTTAGTTGTTGTGAAATATGAAAAAGATTTGCAACTTACTTAGAATATAATTACTTCAAGACCTCGACAACACAAATAACTTAAATATCTTGTATTGTCTTTATTCTGTAAATTACTTTTCAAAATCTAGATAAGAAGGACTGACCACCTTGGTCCCCCTTATCCTACTTTAAGAAGAAACACTGACACACCAACACACTGACTTGGGACTTGGGCCCCAACAAAATCTTGATACCAAGTCTTTGATTTACTATTTGTTTACCTTTCCTAAAATAAGTCAAAAGAAAAGAAAGATTTATGTACGTATATAAAGACTGATCGCAAACAAAGGTGCAGTCAATGACTCTAGATGACTGCCCTCTTTCTCATGAAAACAATAACAATACACCACTCGTATGATAGTGAGAATATATTTATCAAATAATGTCCTACTGACACAAATCATAAGAAAAACTGTACAGTAAATAAAAATAATTTGTATACTTTTCTCTTACTGGGTTGTTAGAGGTCAGATAAGCAGTCGCTCCATGTAAAATACAGGTATTCAGCTGCATCCGTCCGTTAGATTGAAAACTCACTCCCATTTTCAGGACTTTCACTTTTCTCAAAAATGCTGTTTATTTAGACTCAAAATGATAGTAAAACATACGAATTTTATGACAAAAATGACTAGAAAATCTAATTTTAACATCTACACAAAGTGAAAACATCACATGACACTGCCTAACCTACCTACCTACCTACCTGGTACAGACTATGAAAATTGCAAAAAAAAAAAAACTTTGGATTTGAGGATGATGCTGAGAACCCTGGTGCTTTTACCTAAAGAAAGAATTACCTATAGATCTACATTTATTTCTTTAACACCTACAAAGGATGAACTCTGCTTTTTTCTTTTTCAATTACAGCTATGGAGAGAGAATGAGAGATAAGTGAAACTTCCCTGAAATGGGACACAAATGGCCAATAACATAAACATATTTTAGTTCCATTAGCGGTCAGAAGAAAAATAAGTCACATGAGCACAGCTGTAAGCACAGCTACTGTATATATAAAATACAACTTTATTCTCAAGGACTGAAGCTTAATTCTGCATAAACTAAACCATAATAGGATGCCATTATTAAATAATAAATGCACAATGATTACATTCTTACCATCAATGAAACCAGGAAAAACATATTAATCACTTGAACTGAGTGCTACTTGGTTTAATTTAAATGAAATCAAGTGTGACATTAATCAGGAGAAATAATTATGTAGGTATAAAATATTACATTTATGACTTACTCTTGGTAGATTTGTGTTATGTCAAGATGTTAGAACTATCTCTTTGTGTTAAATACAAGCTATATTTGCTCTAGGATTTCTGTTGATAAAATTCCAAACTTCCATACACATTACTTTAGGAGATGAATTTTCAAGAATCCTTCTTTATTGGCCACTTTTACTTAACTTTTCATAGGGAATTATTGTTCAATTTTATACCCAGCAGTTTAGGCAGTGCATTCTAGTACTGAACTTTAAATGGTGTCACCTAATTTAATCATTTAATCTAGAAAATTGTGGGTCAACTGGTATTCTTATAGGTTCATGTTATGTTAAGACAACAAATTGTTTGATTTTTCTGGTCCTAAAAAGGGAGTTGCTTAGGTTTATTCTTTATATCTATTAATATGTATAACATCAATGCGTACACCTGTTCAACATACACAAAGCTATTTCTCATAGTATGTATTTTTAAGATATCAGGTACTTGTTGTTAAAATATGTACATATCTGATTTTAAAATATGTATCTTTATAACTTAGCTAATACAAAAATCTTATTCGTTTTGTATCATTTACATGCCTAGTTAATGATAATACTATTACTACTCTGAAGTCTTCCACAGATATAAATAATTATACACAACATAATTATTATTTACCCAAGGATGACAGCCTATTTACTTTTTACCAGGTATGAATCATTTCATTACAAGGTGCTAATACCTTAATCATTAAAACTTATTACAACTATGACAAATCAGTATTTCCATTTTGTATGTTTGGGTCAATAGTTCAGAAATATTTGATCACACAATATGTCTTGGTTACATTGATCAGTTACTGTAGGCATGAAGGTTTTGGTATATTATGTACACAAAACTTACCAGATAAAAGTCCTACAAAAACACAGTTGGACACCATTGACAAGGCTTGTATTACTTATACTAATGATCAATCAAACATGCACATCTAGAAAGAATCTAATTTGTTGTTTTTTATCAAACCTTGAAGCTTGAGAACTACGAGAGCGATTGTAATAAAGACTGGCTTAAAACGGTAAACAAGAAATTGTTATCTCCACGTCCGTATCGTCTCGAAATCACAAAGAAACAAAAGGTATTAACAATGACACTATACTTTCGGCGCAGTTCGCCGGACCTACACAATATAATTTCTCGATCAATTTATCAGTCGCGCACTAAAAACGTGTCTGTTATGATGATGACTAACCGCTTATGCCCGTATCACAGCGTTTCCTTCGACTCGAGCGATTAAAAAATACCTATAGACGCCCTCATCGGAATCAGCTGTATGTCATAGAAGCGCTCGACGTATTCATCTTCACGTTTCATCACTTTGTTCCGATGACTACTGTGAAGAACAATAGCCCTAATCTTCTCATTTCATGAACACTCTCAACAATATTCGATAAAATGACGCATTTACTTGAATCTAAGGATATGAAAGACGTACCCTCCCTGTTATTAAACTGCTGTTTTGCACTTTTCCTTGGGCGACAGATCCTCAAGAGGTCGCCGTATCGCCGAAAATATCATTAATTACACACTTTACAATGAATAAAATCATTAATTTTAAATGCTAAACTGGAAAATCTAGCACAGAAATGCAAAATGACCACGAACAAACATGGAAGCGAGAGAGCGAGCGAGACGTTTCAGTTCACAAAAAAATGTCTATGGTTAAGTCTACGTCATTTTTAAGAAAAATCTGCTGATTGTTTATGATAGAACATTTATACAAAAAAAAACTTCACAGTAAACAATTTATATATTTTTTTTCTAAGGAACAAAACAGAAAAAAAGTAGCACCATGTTAGTATTGTATTCACAAAAAAACCTGTGGCTTTTTATAGCTCCATCAATACAGTGGTGATCTCACAACACAAGGTGTGAGGTCACTTGCCAGTTATATACATCATCATCATCATCATCATCATGTCTTTTTGTTTGTTAGTACCATTTTAAGAAGAATTTTAAATTTTAACGTTATTCATGCAATCATGAAGGTATAGATAAAATCTTTAATTATATCTTGCCTGCAATCATGCATTCTTGTTCTTTCTTATTTCATTTCCATCTCTTTCTGCTGATTAAAACTGGTAACTTAATAATGCAATAATCTGTACTGGAAGATGGAACGCAATCGATAATCTGTGAAGCGGCCTTTACATTTGGCTAAATTTAGTTCACTAAATTCAGACAGTGAGCGTTGGCGAAAAAAAGCTTGCTCTTTACACTTGATCTAATTAGCTAGCTAACTCAGTACAACAGCGAATTCCAAGCGTGTCGTACGTATTTGTCACTCATGGCACTTGCATGGCAACATCAAAACGTCAAAGGCTGTGTCAAAGGATAGGGCTCGTCTTGGCTATGGTTGCGTCGAGCTCGATCTTAGAACTAAAAAAAGACGCAGGAAGTGTTGGGTGAAAAAATATTTGCTTTTAAGAAAAAAACTGTCTTTAACAAATTATAGTAGGTATTAGAACCGGAAGACGTAAGAAATTTTCTGAGATTGGAATATGAACAATTTAAAGATTAGTAACACCGTACATTTTAAAAGAAGACAGTTGGCTCAGAGATGCTGTTACTGCTGCTGCTGTTAGCTGTTACTTTGAGATTCTTACCAACAGGAAGTACCTACATACGGAGATTAAAGTTCAGTTCATTTATTTCTGCACCACTTCTTTTAAAAATCATACCAAAGACGTGGCGTGCGATATAGGTACAAATGCTTACAAACAAACAATTAAATCTTGCAATTATAATAGAAAAACACTTTTTTCTTAGGATTTATAATTATAAACTCTCTAATTTCAATTATTTTGCCTTCTAACGTTTTTTTAGTTGAGGAATTATTGGGAAAAATTTCACTACAGAATTCATAGTTTTCTCCTCTGAGAGTAGCAGACAACTAAACGGATTTCTTGTCTAAATGGCTTTACACTTGGCTAAATTCAGCATGCTAACTGATTTAGATCGGCAGTCACGACTCTGATTGTCTAACTAGTGTGTCTAACAGTCTGAATGTCTTTACACTTGTCTAAATTCAGAGTCTAATTCATTTAACTAACTGAATTTAGCCAAATGTAAAGCGGCCTTGAATTTTTGTGAATTAGGACTCAGTGCTGCCAACTCAGTGGATTTTCCACTAATTTTGGTGGTTTAGACCATAGTAATTCATAATTCATAATCTTTATTTATCTCGACATCAAAAATTACAGGCGCTGGTTTATACACAATCTTAAATAGAGAAAGGTGTCTGATGTAGGACAATCCTGAGGTACAGATCACCTCTCCGGCTTATATAATATAACATTTTAATTTTAGCAAAAAAATGAGGTCAAGATTCTAGAGTTAAAACTGGAACTAAGTAGTTACTCAAAATAAAAAAATGATATTTGACAATTATCCGTAAGTAAAATAAAATATGCAATTGACATGTAAAAAAAAAATAATAACTTGTGGAACATTTTGGTTCAAAAGTAGTACTAGGTACAGACCAAACTTACTTAATTAAACAAACATAAAATAAATTTATATAAATTATGCTTGCAGGCATAATGAAAAAAAAAAAAATATGGATTGAACAAAAAAGTGGGCTATGATGTTCATAAGTACATCCTTTCCATCCTTTTAGCGAGTAAATATTGGATTTAGTGGCTAGTGGATTTTTCTACTGGCTTTGATTGCTTCAATTAGTGGTAAGGTACCACAAAAACCACCAACCACTAGTACGATTTGATTTGATTTAAGTCGAAGTATTATTGTAACGTAGTTTTAAGATGCTTATTTGTATTTGTTCTTATCTACGCTTACTGACAGATAACATTGTAAAACTATTTTTGTTTTTGTCTTTAAGTGAATTTGTAATTCTTTTGAGAAATAAATATCTATAACCGTGATTTCCTAAAATACAAATTAAAGGGACTCATCTGAAGATGAAAAATAAATCGTTATGTCTATTTACAATATTGTTGTTTTATTTCAAAATAACATTTAGGGGTATGAGCACCTATCACGGAATTTGTTGAGTTGAATAATTGGTTTTCTGGTGGTTTTGCGAGACCAATAGGTTTAGTGGTTTTCTGGTGGGCCACGAGGCCACATTTGGTGGGTTCGTAAAAATAAAGTTGGCAACACTGAGTACTGTCTGTACTGTACCGCTAGGTTATTAGTGTTCTGTGGTCACCACTCACCAGTGTCAGTGTCACCATAGTGTCAATCTGATCTGTGTCGCATTTTGTGGTTATTTACTAGCTTTAAGGGAATTTATAAAGAAACAGCGGTTTTAATCATACTTACAGGTTTGTAGAATAGTTTAATAAAATGAAGATCACAAGGTACAAAAAGGTTCAGAAATATTTGAAGTTCTATTACAACAACTATGGTTTCCACCAGCCATACCAAGTCTTACTCGACGGCACGTTTTGTTTTGCTGCGTTTAAAGTAAGTCTTCTTCTTATTACCCACTTATAATTAACCCACTATAAGCTAATTAATATACAATAACAAAACCACACAATGAAGAAGAAGACTTAGTTTTAATTACTGCTTGCAAAAATAATTACATAGACCTTTTTGCATCACCAACATCACCAATCCTTAAAATAAAAAAAAAATGTCCACAGAATGGACAGCAAGTACCGCCGCAATGGTCGTCTGATAGACATAGTGGATGAGGAGTGGCGAGCCGAGCAATTACCCCACGAGGACATCCAGGTCCCCTTAGAAGAGCTACCAGACCCTGAGGCTGATAGTGCAGACTCCCATCTTACTCTCAAAGAACAGAGCATGCGCTGGCAGGAGAATTTACCTGTGCAGTAAGCAGTAATTAAAACTAGGTATTCTCATTTATTCTTATTCTATATTGCACACAAAATTAAAATAATATATAGCTTATGTACAACGGCAAGCTTAACCTAAAATGAGTTATTCATCATCATCATTTCAGTCGAAAGACGTCCACTGCTGGACATAGGCCTCCCCCAAGGGTCGCCACATTGACTGGTCCCGTGCGACTCGCATCCAACGGATTCCCGCAACCCATATTGTCTTCCGGTTCGCGGTTGCCACTCCAAAACTTATCGGCCTCACCGGCCATCCGTTCTGCGAGCATTGTGCCCTGCCCACTGCCACTTAAGTTTGGCAATTCTTCGGGCTACGTTGGTGACCCTGGTTCTCTTGTGGATGTCTTCATTTTTGATTTTATCACGCAAAGAAACTCCAAGCATAGCCCTCTCCATTGCCCTTTGGGTGACTTTAAGCCTTCTGATAAGGCCCAATGTGAGCCACCACATTTCGGTCCCATATCTAATCACTGGCAACACACATTGGTCATAGACTTGTGAGTGATGTACTCGCCATTGACGTTGATGCCTAGCCCTCTCCAGTCCAGAACCTTGAAGACATCCTCCAGTGCAGCGGTTAACAGTTTCGGAGATATGACGTCTCCCTGTCTCACACCTCGCTGCAGAAGGATAGGTTCCGATCCGAGGCTTAGTCCTGAAGTCGTACTGACATGGTGGTCTATCGAGGTGTTAAACACTTCGATGTACCGGTAGTCGATTTGGCACCGTTGGAGAGACAGCAGTACAGCCCAGGTCTCGATCGAATCGAAGGCTTTCTCGTAGTCCACAAACGCTGAACAGAGAGGCAGGTTATACTCTTCAGTCTTCTGTATAACCTGCCGCAGCGTATGAATGTAGTCCGCGGTGCTAAAGCCTTTTCGGAAACCGGCTTGTTCGGAAGGCTGAAAATCGTCAAACCTGCGCGCGAGACGATTCGTGATGACTCTTGAAAACAACTTGTAGACATGGCTTAGAAGTGAGATGTGCCTATAATTCTTCAGAGGGGCTTCACCCCAGCACCATGCCTGCGGCGTTTTTCCCTCGAGTACTTCGATCAATAATAGTACAGTAGTACTAGATTAAGGATCAGGAACAAAAATAACTAGCTCAAGTCGTCACGCTTGCACACACGTAAACATCTACATTTCTTAGAAAAAAGTTTAATAAAATTAACAATTACAATTTATTTATTTAAGTCCTTCCATCGGAGAAAGGTATAAATTAAAAATGTCGCTTGAAAATAAAAAGTCATCAGTTCAAAACTATTCTAAAATAAAACTTAAAGTCTAAGTTATAAGGTTAAAACATTTTGTTTACAATTTCGTGCTTATTCTATTGTGGAACTAGACGTAGTTCTTGATGTTACATTTCAATGCTGAGCAGGCCTATTACGTATTGTTACGTCGTACCCGTACCTACCTACAGTTACGGTAGTAGGTACCTAATAGTAGGTAGGTAGGTAATAGTAGGTAGGTAGGTAAACCGAGTCCCGAATGATGTAGGTACAAATTCGCAAACTACCTACAAAAGAACATCATTGTAATTTCGACCGTACGCCGAGGGCATAAAGTACCTACTTCTTTCCTCTGTACAAGTTGTGGAATTGTCTGAAAGATTCTAGGAAGTCGTGGATATTTCTCGAACGTTCGATCGCCATATAAATAGTCGACGTGTTTGCGAGACTAGTCAGTCTTATTTTGGCTACAGTACGAAGCGAATCGAAGTGAACTAGAAGTGCGATATCTAAGCGAATAGTGACCAGTAGTGTATTTGTAATTGAGTTTCAAGTGTTTTGTGTTTGTTAAAGTTATTTGTTGTTTCTTCGGTAGTTATTAATTTATCCCATACCCAGCTCGTAACAATTTGGTGTCAGAAGTGAGGAATAAATTATGCCAATTCTACCTAAGGACGACACGGACGGTATCCGTACCAGGAGTCAGCGACAGCAGGACATGGACCAAAGGCGGTTTGGAGATTCTCCGACACAGACACCGGGTGGTGTCCAGCCTACGTCAGTGCCAGTCGCTGGCCCATCCGGAGTTTCTCCAGCATCAGTGGCGCCAGACTTGTCAGCTTTAATGGCGCTGCTGCAGGAGCAGGCTCGCCAGTTACAGGAGCAGCTGGAGCACGTATTTCGTGCTAAGTTGAAGGATCGTGTTCAACGTAGTGCCGAGAACCTGCAGCAGTGGGCCCTGGAAGTTGAAAAGCTGGTTCGAAAAGCATACCAGTCTGCCCCTGCACTTATAGATGGGAATCTGGTACAAGCGTTCGTTGATGGAATACGTGACTTGGAAGTTAGAGCCGCTGTGAGACTTGGGCACCATGAGACGCTGAAAGACGCCTTGGCTCATGCCTTAGAAGTAGAGGCAGTGAGGCAGGACCACCGAACGCACCGCGTCAGGGAGGTTGTAGCATCACCAGTACGCGACCGCCCGCAAGGGTACAGTCCTAGGTGCTACACTTGTGGAGAAAGGGGTCATCTTCGGTCAAGCTGTCCTAAGCGCAGCACCCCGAGAGAAGATCAGCAGGGAAGGGTGGCTGAAGTGACTGCCCAGCCACAGCAGGGAAACGATGCCAGGACTGGGGGGCGGGTGCTGGCTGGTATGGCACATGACGGGAACAGCCTGACCATCAAAGGCGAAGTCAACGGAATACCATGCAAACTGACGTTGGATACTGGAGCCTCTCACACGGTCGTCAATTCTCACCTAGCAAGTCGGTTTATTGGGGACTACTTCGATAACCACGACCGTATACGATTACTAACAGCTACCGGTCAGCACATAATCGTCCAAGGCAAGAAGGAGGTGGAGTTAAAATTGGGTGACAGATTTTACAAGCACAATGTCATCGTGGCCGACATAGTGGACGATTGCATCTTGGGCTTGGATTTTATGCGGAAATATCGTTGTGAGATTGACGTTGATCAAGGAGTATTGAAATGTGGTTCAGAGGAAGTCTTCATGGAAGGTGCACCATCAGGGAAAGTATACTGCTTGAAGGAGGTTGTTCTTCCTCGCAGATCAGAAACGATTGTGCCAGTTAGTCTACCACGGAATTCTGGACAAAAAGATCGAAGTGTTCTGATAGAAAGAGTGAACAATGACTTTCCATGGAACATGGCACGGACTCTGGTCAAGGCCACCAACGTCTCGGCAGTACGCATACTGAATCCAAGTGACAAGGAGCAAGTGATTAAGAAGGGCACTTTGATCGGCACTTGCGAGGAAGTAGCTTGGATGCGTCAGTTGCAAAATCTGCCTACCGGAAATAAAATTCGTAGTCCGAAGTTTGACGTGTCAACGCTTTTGGAAAACTGCGGTTTAACTAAAGGAGAAATGGACAAGGCTAAGAAGATGTTACTTCAGTACGCTGACACTTTCTCTTCAAATGATGCTGACATAGAGAGAACTGGACTAGTCCAGCACAAGATTAATACAGGTAACGAGTTACCAATCCGTCAGCGACCAAGAAGACTGCCAGTTGCACGTGAAAAAGAGGTGGAAACCATGATTGAGGGAATGGTGAAGGACGGTGTTATAGAGCCTTCATCCAGTCCATGGTGTTCTCCTGTGGTCCTGGTAAAGAAAAAAGACGGCAGCATGCGCTTCTGTGTGGACTACCGACGACTGAACGATGTCACGAAAAAGGACAGCTACCCGCTGCCTAGGATCGATGACACACTGGATACGCTGACTGGTATGAAGTGGTTTACCACACTTGACCTGAAAAGTGGCTACTGGCAAGTAGAAATAGACCCCAAGGACAAGCAGAAAACTGCATTTTCAACAGGAAAAGGGTTGTGGCAGTTTAAAATTATGCCATTCGGTTTAAGCAATGCTTCTGCGACGTTTGAAAGGCTGATGGAGCAAGTACTCGCCGGATTGATTGGAGACGCATGTCTTGTCTATCTAGACGACATAATCATCGTGGGCCGTACATTTGAAGATCACCTTAAAAACCTCAACCAAGTGCTGTCGAAAATCCAAACAGCAAATCTCAAGTTAAGTCCGAAAAAGTGCTCGTTTTTCAGACAAGAAATGAACTTTTTGGGACACATAGTTTCGGGGGAAGGTGTTCAAACAGACCCAGAAAAAGTAGTCGCCGTCAAGGATTGGCCAGTTCCGAAAGACAAGACACAGGTCAGAGCATTTCTGGGTTTGTGCTCCTACTATAGAAGGTTTGTCAAGAATTTTGCCGACATTGCAAAACCTTTGCACAAACTCACTGAGGAAAAGCGGCAATTCTGTTGGGACGAGAACTGCGACGTTGCATTTCAGGAATTAAAGAAACGTCTGTGTAATACGCCTATTTTGGGATATCCTGACACTGAAAATGACTTCATAGTTGACACAGATGCAAGTAATACTGGAATTGGGGGCATGCTGTCTCAACGGAAAGGAAACCAAGAGGTTGTGATAGCTTACTTCAGCAAGTCTTTATCCAAACCAGAAAGAAATTACTGCGTTACAAGACGGGAGCTACTCGCCGTAGTAAAGACATTGTTTCACACCGTTATGGAGATGCGCTGGTGAGGTGTAGAAAACATAGAAAAAATCGCTGTTTTGTACTAACAAACGTTTTTATTACATTTTAACAAAAGAAGCAAAATGCACACGGAGCCATCTTATTCGAGACTCTCATTTCCATAGACTCCAAATTTTTACTTTTTAAAACTATTTTATGTTTTGGACCATTGGTCTTGAACATGCTGGGGCCTCAGCCAAAAGCTATTTTTAGAGAATTAATAAAAACAAAAACTATGTGATACAATTAACACAAAATTAGAAATTAAACTAGCAAACTTTGCAAGTAACTAAAAGATTTTAATTAACTTAAGGCTAATTAACTTATTTCTTAAAAAACCTTAGTAGATATCTTATCCTTACGAACTTAAAAATAGACAACAAACACTAATCATAATCTATAGGTAGCGGACAAACTTTCATTACACTTGTTCTAATAATTGAACCCTTAACAGTTTTTACATCAACTGCACGAACTAAATTATCTTTTCCTGGAATGACCTCTACAATTCTACCTACAGGCCAGTTCAATGGGGATACATTGTCAGACCTAAGCAATACCAAAGTACCCTTTTCTAAGTTAGGCTGTTGGGTTTTCCATTTAGGACGATTTTGCAGCATAACTAAGTATTGCTTATGCCATTGTTGCCAAAAATGCTGTTGCATTTGAATACATTGCTTCCAGAAACTAAGTCTTCCTACATTTACATCAACTAAATTTAACTCTGGATAAGAGGTTAATGGAGAACCAGTGAGGAAATGTGCAGGTGTCAGGTAAGACATGTCATCACAGTCCCTTGACATAGGTGTCAATGGCCTAGAGTTTAAAATGCTTTCAATTTGCACTAGAACTGTGTACAGTTCTTCATAGGTAAGCACACTATGGACAATTATGCGTTTCATATGATATTTAATACTTTTTACTCCTGCTTCCCACAGACCACCAAATACAGGAGAGTATGAAGGAATAAATTTAAACTGAATCCTTTCTGAACTACCATAATCAAAAACCTTGCTTTTATGATCTGTGGAATTCAGTAAATCATACAATTCCTTGAGTGCATTATCAGCACCTCTATAGTAACTAGCATTGTCACAATAAATTTTTGTAGGCTTATTTCTACGACTTATAAATCTTTTTAAACATGCTAAGAAAGTATTAGTAGTCATATCTGATGCTAATTCTATGTGAACTGCTTTAGTAATAAAACATATAAAAATTACAACATATGCCTTTGTAATAACAGGATTTCTTATCCTGGTTTGTTTAACATTAAAAGGACCGGCATAATCAGTTCCTACAATTTGAAAAGGACGAGTAATATTGACACGATCAAGTGGCAGAGATCCCATAAGTTGACTGGAAGCTTTAGCCTTAAATCTGAAACATAGTACACATTTGTGCAACACAGCTTTAACCTCTCTGTTAGCATTGATCAGCCAATACCGCTCGTTTAAACTACTAAGAGTTAGCTTCTGCCCTGCATGCTTAAGTCTTATGTGTTCATTATAAATGATCAGTTTAGTCAAAGTCGACCTTTTCGGTAGGATAATGGGGTGCCTTTGCTGAAATGTAAGATTTGCATTTTGCAAACGACCACCCACTCTTAACAGACCTTGACCATCAATAAAAGGATTTAAACTACTCAAATAAGAATTTAAGTTAGCTTTTGACTTTAACAATTTCAACTCATTTTCAAAGTGTTTACTTTGAGCAATTTTTATTAATTCATGCAACGCAAGAGCCATCTCCGAAGAAACTAAATGTCCTTGCCTTTTGTTTTGTTGTTTACAATTAAATATGAAACGATTGATATAAGCCATTATTCTAGTCATTTTATCCAAATTTGAATATTTTTCTATGAAATTATGAAAATAAATATTTTCTTTATTACAAGTATTACATGTAGCTGGAGGCACTTTAATTTCAGGAATATCAGATACATTCATATTCAGCTGTGAATTACAATGAACATAATCATGGTTTTGTAAATACTGAGGACCATGAAACCACAATGAGTGTTCTTTCAATTGTTCTGGTTTAAGACCACGAGACAAGCAATCTGCAGGATTCTCATTGGTGTTCACATAGTCCCAGTGTACATCTTTTGACAACTGTCTGATTTTTTCTACTCTATTAGCAACATAAACAGTAAGTTTTACAGGTTCAATTTTTAGCCATGATAAAACAATATTTGAATCTAAATATAAATAGGTATGGATATTATTATACTTTAATGCTAAAGTGTCATGTACTTTGTTTGATACTATAGCTAATAATAAAGCACTATTAAGCTCAAGTCTAGGTATAGTTAAGGTTTTATGTCTAGGATTTACACGAGATTTTGAACATAAAAGATTGACATTCACTGTGTTGTCCTTGCCAACTACTCTCAAATAGAGGCAACAACCGTGCGCAATATTCGAGGCATCAGCATAACCGACTAACTCTAATTTTTGATGTGGGTGTACATTGATATTTCTGGGAACAGAGATACAGGACATATGCATCAAACTTTCAGTAAATTCAAGAAATCTCTTATTTAAGCAATCTGGTAATACATCATCCCACTTTAACTTTTCAAACCAGACCTGTTGCATTAAATATTTTGCTTGCACCAGAATAGGACCTACCAAACCCAGAGGGTCAAAAAATTTACTGATAAAACTTAACATTTGTCTCTTAGTATATGTTTGCTGCGTTTCAGTGACTGGACATTTC
The DNA here is from genome assembly GCA_941918905.2 of Xestia sexstrigata. Lineage (NCBI taxonomy): Eukaryota > Metazoa > Arthropoda > Insecta > Lepidoptera > Noctuidae > Xestia > Xestia sexstrigata. The sequence goes on from OW799204.2 coordinate 2,330,346, forward strand.
ATATTCAAGGTATCAGAACTTACATCATAGGACAAACCTAACGTTTTGACATAAGTACTTGCTTTGTCAAAATCCTCTTTATTTAATTGATGAGTTTCAATAGGAATATCATTTAATATTTCGCTATGATTAGAGCACCATTTATGTAATGAAAAGCTAGCTAAGTTTAAAAGCTCAATAAGTTGTCTTTTTATTTCAACAAGTTCTGAAATGTCATTAGAACCACATAATACATCGTCAACGTAATTTGAATATCTCAACACAAAACATGCCAATGGATATTGCTCTTTGTACCTTTCAGCAAGCTCAATCAAACACCTTGTTGCCAAAAATGCAGAACTTTTCAAGCCATAGGTTACCGTTTGCAACTGGAGACATTGTACACTTTGATCAGGTGAATCTCGCCAAAAAATATTTTGTAGGCAGCAATGGTAATTGTTTACAAATATACCTCTATACATGGCCTTAATATCACAAAGTAAAATAAATTTATAAGTCCTAAATAGTGTCAAAATGTCAAATAAATCATTTTGCACAACTGGCCCGTTAAGCATAACATCATTTAAACAAATGCCTTTATTAGTTTTCATGCTCGCGTCAAAGACAGCTCGAACCGGAGTAGTTTTACTATTCAAATTAAAGACAGGGTGATGAGGTAAATAATACACATTACCTGCCTTGGGATCATAATTAGAGATATCCAAGTATATGGCATGGCCCTGTTCAAGATAAACCTGAATGAAGTTTTTGTATTGCTGATGCAACACCCTATCTTTAGCAAAACGTTTTTCTAAATTATAAAACCTATGAAGTGCCTGATTGAATGAGTCACCCAACTGAATGTCATTTAAATTAAGTTTTAAGGGCAAGTCTACAAAAAACTTTTTATCAACAAGTTTCACAGAATTTTGGAAACATTCCTCAGCTAGTTGGTGTTCAGTAGTACCTTCTTTATAAATTTCAGGTACTTTTTCACATTTCCAAAAATTTGAAATGGTGTCACCAATACTATCTAATTGCTCTTTATAAGAATTATTAAAAGGGGTACCTTGAACTGTCACACACAAATTTGATGAACATACTTTGCCAGCAGAGACTGGTAGACTGCCTGCCACAATATATCCCAAGCTGGTGTTAACCAGGTAGGGCCCATTCGGCGTTAAAGGCAGCGACTCCCTCTGGAGTACCTGGAAAAATACGTCACACCCTAATAGTAACAATATTTCACCAGATTTATTAAAATGTTCATCTGCTAATTTGACATGAGATGGTATATTGAACCCAACATTATAAAAACTTTGTTGTGGCAGCTCACAGGTTATGTTTTTTGCTACATAGCAAGTTAAGCATAATTTAAAATTGGTATTTGATGCATAAATATCAAAATCTGCCCTAAGATGCACGTTGCTAGTGCCCTGCATGATACCTGTAATAAGTTGATTGGCCTGTGTTATTTTGCAGTCAATTTGACTAGCCAGTTTCTCAGAAATAAAAGACACTTGGCTGCCTGTGTCTAGCAAAGCTCGTGCACAAATAAATGTACCATTTTTAGCGATAATACGCACCACAGCTGTAGGAAGCAACACATCTTTAACAGGTGAGGTACTCGACATAACCACCACACTGTCAGGCTTGCCAGCACCAGCAGTAAGCTCTGGAGTAGTAGGGCTAACAGCAGCCGCATTGCTTACTTCCTTTTTAGTCATTTCCACACCATGCAGAAGCGTATTGTGCCGTTGCTGACAGGTAGAGCATTTTAAACGCAGCTTACATTTACCACTGTGCGCATTCAAACAGATTATGCACAGCTTATGCTTTTTAACAAACAGACCTTTATCATTGTCAGTAGCAAGCTTGAATTTTGCACACTCGTATAATTTATGGTTAGTATTACAATACTTACATGATGCCGGAGCTGCTACATTACAGGTAGGCTTGCTTGACTTCACACTCTTAGAGTTGTTCGAAGGTGCTGTTTCAATAACAGAATTTTCGCTGGCCAGGGCTCGTTTCTCTAGAAAGTCGAGGAACTCATTCAACTTAGGCACAACTTTTTCATTTCTCTCTAAGTGAAAACCCCTATTAGTATAGGCATCAATCTTTCTAAGTAAAACATTAACCACTATTGGATCCCATGTTTCCACAGACACTTGTAAACCCTTTAAAGCAGTTATGTGCAAGTTGACACTTGAAACGAGTGACCTGAGATTTGAAGCTGTGCATTTTGTGAAGGAAGGCAAATCAAGCAATGCATTAATGTGATGATTTATGATCATTGGCTCATTGTTATATCTATTGTCAAGCAATTTTAATGCTGCAATATAATTTTGTTCAGTTAATGGCAAGTTTTGAATTAAATTTAACGCTTCCCCTGCTAAAAACGAACGTAGATAATATAATTTTTGACACAAACCCAAATTGTCATCAGCATCAATTATAGCTTTAAACATGTTGATGAAGGGAATGTATTCTATCACATTTTTACCATCAAACTCTTTGATATTAATTTGTGGTAACTTTTTAAAATTAGTGTTTGCCTTAGGCGTCTCCGCCACAGGCAGAGTGGATCGTCGACCATGGATTTCCCTGTCAATTATAGCAATGCAATTATAATACTTACTCTCATAAATTCCAGGGTCCTCCTCGTCTTTGCTATTTGCGTATAATATATGTTTGTTTAACTCCTCGTAAGCTTTAAAATTCTCCGCTAACCGGCTTCGACGTTCGTTTAGAAGTTCAATAGATGCACTTAAAATATCGGCGCTATTACAATATACTTCCACCCTACTGATGGCACCTTTGACATAGCCCCTACGGAGCTTAAGTTGCGCCAAATCATCGCCTTGGGATTGAGACATCCTGATTTCTGGTGCAATGGAACAAAACACTCAATGGGTTGGTAACGTGGTAACGCCTTATGTGCTTGACTTTAATCTAAACTATCACTAGTAACTTAATACCCTTAAACTTTGTATTGTAGTAATTATTAGTAATTATTATGATTATTACTCTGTACTCTGAAGCTTGTACAAAAATCTCAAACCTTACAAATTAAACAAAGGTAAAGTGAGCAAACAAAATGGCGAAACGTGTTACGTGATCGGCGTCGTCGATGGTCGAAGAACGCTCGGCGCTCGGTCGGTACAACCTCGGAAATCTTCGTAAGGCTTCGGGACGAAATCGCTTCCTCATTGGTCGATTCACGCTGTTGTGAGGTTGGCAGCACGTAACTCTATAGACTATGCGTTGGACGCTCGTACACGACATGCAGCCACGGCTGTCACGGATTTTTTGAAATTGTAGCTTGCAAAATGGCTGACTGCAATTTTTTCGATTTGATGACGTCATTCACTTCCATACACACTTTTATGAGAAGCTCGTACTACGATGAATTTTTTCCCTCGCAGTTTTTTCTTAGAATTTTCGGCAATCTTCGTAATTGTAGCCTGGCAAAGGTTGAGAATGCCCACAATTTTTCCTGAAGTACCACGCCACGCACTTGGACGCTACGCCGTAATATTTCTTCAGGTGCAGGAAATCTCATAGGTTACCACCAAAATATTGAGGCACACAGTTCCACAGGCATACGCGGGGCCCGGAGGCTCTTCTGCAGCAGGGTTTTCGTTCCCGCCACGAGAGTTCAACTCCAAACTCGACACGTGTATATTTTTGAAAACGAAGACGGTTTCTCGAAGGACCAATTCTATGTTTCACACCGTTATGGAGATGCGCTGGTGAGGTGTAGAAAACATAGAAAAAATCGCTGTTTTGTACTAACAAACGTTTTTATTACATTTTAACAAAAGAAGCAAAATGCACACGGAGCCATCTTATTCGAGACTCTCATTTCCATAGACTCCAAATTTTTACTTTTTAAAACTATTTTATGTTTTGGACCATTGGTCTTGAACAACATTGCAGCACTTCAGTAAATATTTGTTGGGACGTAAATTCCAATTACGAACTGACCATGCTGCATTGAAGTGGCTATTACAGTTCAAGAATCCAGAGGGGCAAGTGGCGAGATGGATTGAACTACTGCAAGAGTTTGACTTCGTAACTGAACATCGCAGTGGGAGAACCCACGGTAACGCAAACGCCTTGTCAAGAAGACCTTGTCCTGAAGACTGTAAGCAGCCTGTGCCAGGCAAGAGACTAAGGAAGTAGTGCCCGTGAGGATGCTTAGAACGGATCTCAGCGAGGAATGGAAGGAAACACTACAGCAGGCTCAGCAAAATGACTCGGACATCAAACCGATCTTCGAGTGGATCAAAGCTGGTGCTCCTAAACCTAAGTGGAGTGATGTGGCTGCGATGAGTTCCATCACGAAGAGTTATTGGGCGCAATGGAACAGCTTGGTGATCCAGGATGGAGTCTTGTGCCGTAAATGGGAAAACGCTCGAGGGGACAGCTGTCATCTACAAATGGTTGTCCCTAAAGCTAAGGTACCGGATGTTTTACGGCTCTACCATGATGGATGTTCAGGAGGACATATGGGGGTAAAAAGGACTCTACTAATGTACCAGTTGTGCGGCCGTGAAAGGACCCCACACACGCAGTAGAGGTGCATTAAAAGTGTACAACGTTGGAGCCCCTTGGGAACGGATAGCACTAGACGTTGCGGGACCATTTCCAGAAAGTGAGAGCGGAAACAAGTACTTCCTGATGGTCATGGATTACTTCACAAAGTGGCCAGAAGTCTTCGCTATTCCTAACCAAGAAGCTACAACTGTCGCAGATAAATTAGTTCAGGAAGTCTTCTGTCGTTTTGGAGTACCCTTAGAAATACACAGCGATCAAGGAAGGAATTTTGAATCGCAAGTATTTCAGGAGACTTGTCGATTAATGAGTACCCACAAAACCAGAACCACCTCTTACCACCCACAATCTGATGGAATGGTGGAACGATTCAACCAAACGTTGGAAAGATATCTGGCAAAAGTCGTGGAAAGCAGACAAAGGGATTGGGACAAGCATATACAGCCATTTCTTCTGTCCTACCGTAGCGCCGTCCACGAAAGTACGACTGTGACGCCAGCCTTCGCGAACTTAGGAAGGGAATTACGGTTGCCTGCTGATTTAATCACTGGAACTCCCCCTGATGCTCCACGTAGTATAACAGATTATGCGATTGACTTGCGTAACAAGTTGAATGATGTTTATGAGCATATCAGACAATCCGGCCAACAGATGTCTGAGAAGATGAAGACCCGTTATGACCGGAAGGCAAATAGTAGGGGTTTCGACGAAAGTTCACTGGTGTGGTTGTATAACCCAGTACGGAGTAAGGGGAAGTCTCCGAAATTGCAAGCAAAATGGGATGGACCATACCGAGTTGTGACTAGGATCAACGATGTCACCTACCGAATACAGAAGGGTCCACGTGGTGCGCCTAAGATTGTCCATGTAGACAGATTGGCGCGATACTACGGGGCTAATGATGCTCGGGACGAGCATGTCTAAGGAGGTTCCTGTTCAAATGAATTTAAATTTCAGCATATAAACCCCATAACAATCATAAAAGCTTTTAAGCAAATCAAGATTAAATTAACTGAAGATCTATGGGGTATGTCTATCAAAGCTTGTACCTCAATTACTGAGACTGTAGCACCGTATTTAGCCTTGATATTTAATTTGTGCGTGGATCAAGGGGTCTTCCCGGATCTAATGAAATTCAGTAAAGTAATACCCCTTTTTAAATCCGGGGACAGTAAAGATACCAATAACTATAGGCCCGTATCCGTGTTGCCGGTTTTCAGCAAGGTGTTTGAAAAGATAATGCTCAATCAAATGCTTTACCATTTTAACACCAATAAAATCTTACACGAGCAACAGTACGGTTTCACCAAAGGACGTTGTACGACTGACGCCGGTGTCACTTTATTAAAACACATACTTACTGCGTGGGAAGAGGCACAAGATGCCATAGGAATCTTCTGTGACCTTTCGAAGGCATTTGATTGCGTAAATCACGAAACCCTGATCTTGAAACTTGAGCATTACGGTTTAGGTAAACTTGCGCTCAGTTTAGTAAAATCGTATTTGAATGATAGACAGCAGCATGTACAAGTAAATGGCGTAAATTCAATGGGTTTAAAAGTAAAAATGGGTGTACCACAAGGTTCGATATTGGGTCCCTTCCTCTTTTTAGTGTACATAAATGACCTACCCAATTTATTTGACAACTACCCGCAATTGGTGTTGTTTGCAGACGATACTTCTTTAATATTTAGGATAAACAGACGTGCCACAAATCTGGACGACGTAAATAACGCCCTACTGCAGGTTCATAATTGGTTTACCGCTAATAATTTAGTTCTAAATGGGAAAAAAACAAAGTGCATTAGATTTGCTTTACCAAATGTCAAAAGTCGTGATTGTGACGTAGTATTGAATCAAGAGAAACTAGAATTTGTCGATAAAACGGTTTTCTTGGGAATCACGCTCGACTCAAGGCTACAATGGGGTCCTCATTTAACATCTCTTGCAGGACGGCTGAGCTCTGCAGCGTATGCTGTTAGGAAAATCCGTCAATTTACTGATGTTGATACGGCGAGGCTAGTCTATTTTAGTTATTTTCATAGTATTATGTCATACGGTATTTTACTATGGGGACGCGCTGCAGACATCGAGTCTATATTTATTCTGCAGAAAAGGGCTATCAGAGCCATTTATGAATTACGTAGACGCGATTCTCTAAGAGAACTGTTTAAGGAAATTAATATCATGACAGTACCTTGTCAATACATCTATGAAAACATCATGTATGTTAGGAAAAATCTGCATTTATTCAGTAAAAGAGGTGACAGACACCACTATACTACTAGAAATAGGGACCAACTAGTTCAGCCAGGTTTCAGGCTTGCTAAAGTAGATTCATCTTTCATGGGGTACTGTTTAAAATGTTACAATAAAATACCTCCCCACATTCTACAACTGAATGAGACGAAATTTAAATCTTGTATAAAACGCACACTATGTAGGCAAGCATATTATAAGTTGGTGGATTACATTGACGATAAAAATGCTTGGCTCAATGCTGGTCCTGCTCCACAACCATAGGGGAAAACTAATTGGGCAAATTATTGTGCTAGCTGCAGAAGATTGTAAAAGTATCTTTGCTTTGTATAGATTCCATTCCTAGTATTGTATAATTGCATAGCACATGTGAGGACCATGTATTTTTAAGCTACCATTTGCATTTAGTTATCTTTCATTGACTTGAATATGCCTTGGTGGCTGAGAGAAAGTCATGCTCACTCAAATGTCTCGCTGATGGTGGCGGGTGTGTCGGGTCATTTAGTTCCCTTCAATATGGTTGAGTTGAATGGCGCCGATACACGCGTCTTGTTCGTGATCGGGCGCTGTCAGTTGGGACTGGTCATCTCTTAGCTGCCACGGTTCATTTTAATTACTTTATTTTTAATTTGTTGATCTAATGTTTTACTCTGGACGCTCATAATGTGCACGTCTTCCTACATCGTTCTCACATATATCTATAATCTCAACATGAATGATGTAACCAAGATTTTGTAACAATATTTTGATTTAAAAGAGTGTCCATGGAGTTTCTTGCCCGTTCTTCTCCATAGAGATCTACGCTAGGGAATGGGCAACTACAGTACTTTCTCAAGTTATTATGTCTTGTGGCTGGGACTGTAGCTTTGTTTTGTTTTTTTTTTGTATTTTTGACTTTCAAAAGTGCCAAAATGGTCTAATTGAAATAAATGCTTTGAGTTTGAGTTTGAGTTTTGAGGGGGCAGTGTTACGTCGTACCCGTACTTACCTACAGTTACGGTAGTAGGTACCTAATAGTAGGTAGGTAGGTAATAGTAAGTAGGTAGGTAAACCGAGTCCCGAATAATGTAGGTACAAATTCGCAAACTACCTACAAAAGAACATCATTGTAATTTCGACCGTACGCCGAGGGCATAAAGTACCAACTTCTTTCCTCTGTACAAGTTGTGGAATTGTCTAAAAGATTCTAGGAAGTCGTGGATATTTCTCGAACATTCGATCGCCATATAAATAGTCGACGTGTTTGCGAGACTAGTCAGTCTTATTTTGGCTACAGTACGAAGCGAATCGAAGTGAACTAGAAGTGCGATATCTAAGCGAATAGTGATCAGTAGTGTATTTGTAATTGAGTTTCAAGTGTTTTGTGTTTATTAAAGTTATTTGTTGTTTCTTCGGTAGTTATTAATTTATCCCATACCCAGCTCGTAACAGTATCTTTTTGATATCCAGTGACTATCAAGCTTCGGTTGTACACCGAACCTTGAAGACAACCATGATGTTATAATATTGGTATTACGTATTACACAGAGTGGATATCACTTTACGGTGAGGCGTGACTAACAGCCCGGCAAAGAGTATAGTAATATATATGGAATAGAGAGCCCTCTCTCGAGAATTTTTGACACCTTTATTGGACGGTGTCGCCACCTGATACTATATCCGCTGAACTAATCCTAAAAACTATAGGTGCGTACATAGGTATACATCTATATCTTATTGAATATGTTTTCTATAGGTAAGCGGGTAGAAATGTTAGCCATTAAAAAACCAATTTTATAAACATTTTGTATTTGTTACATAGCGATTCATGTTTAGTTCCTGATCTTTACAAATTCACACACAAAAAAAAAAAACAAATACAGTTAATGTTTACAAAATTGAATGTTTTATCACAAAATAACGATGATTATGTTAATATGGCGATGTTTATAAAACATAATAATCTTGAGCATACATTTTAGTTTCATCCTCACCGTCGAATGTAAGCTTCCCTGCTAAAATTCGGTTTATTGACTTGCACCAACTATAATTTAGGATAATTGATTTCTTGAATAGCTTTTCGGCATTTTCCACCACAAAAACGCCACAGGCATGGTGCAGGGGTGTGGTGGTACTCTTCTTCAAGAAGGGCGACAATGCCTGGTTGAAGAATTATAGGCCCATCTCGCTTCTAAGCCATGTCTACAAGTTGTTTTCAAGAGTCATCACGAATCGTCTCGCGCGCAGGTTTGACGATTTCCAGCCTCTCGAACAAGCCGGTTTCCGGAAAGGCTTTAGCACCGTGGACCACATACATACGCTGCGGCAGGTTATACAGAAGACCGAAGAGTATAACCTACCCTTCTGTTTAGCGTTTGTGGACTACGAGAAAGCCTTCGATTCGATCGAGACCTGGGCTGTACTACAGTCTCTCCAACGGTGGCAAATCGACTATCGGTACATCGAGGTGTTGAAGTGTTTGTACAAAAACGCCACCATGTCAGTCCGACTTCAGGACCAAACCTCGGAACCTATCCTCCTGCAGCGAAGTGTGAGACTGGGAGACGTCATATCTCCGAAACTGTTTACCGCTGCACTGGAGGATGTCTTCAAAGACTTCTGGACTGGAGAGGGCTAGGCATTAACGTCAATGGCGAGTACATCACCCACCCTCGGTTTGCCGACGATATAGTGGTCATGGCTGAAACCATGGAGGACCTCAGTACAATGCTCGATGACCTCAGTAGAGCTTCCGGAAGAGTGGGTCTTAAAATGAACATGGACAAAACCAAGGTCATGTTAATTGCCCGTGTCACACCCATTCCTATCAAGATCGGAGACTCTACACTCGAAGTTGTAGACCATTATGTGTACCTGGGACAAACGGTCCATTTAGGTAGGTCTAACTTCGAGAAAGAGGTCAATCGTCGAATCCGACACGACTGGGCAGCGTTCGGGAAGTTGCGCGGTATCTTCTCGTCCAACTTACCACAGTGTCTCAAGACGAAAGTCTATGACCAGTGTGTGTTGCCAGTGATTACATACGGGACCGAAACGTGGTTGCTCACAATGGGCCTCATCAGAAGGCTTAAAGTCACACAAAGGGCAATGGAGAGGGCTACGCTCGAAGTTTCCTTGCGTGATCGAATCAGAAATGAAGACATCCGCAAGAGAACCAGGGTCACCGACGTAGCCCGAAGTATTGCCAAACTTAAGTGGCAGTGGGCAGGGCACATTGCTCGTAGAACGGATGGCCGATGGGGCCGAAAAGTTCTGGAGTGGCGACCGCGAACCGGAAGACGTTGCGTTGGAAGGCCTCCCACCAGGTGGACCGATGACCTGGTGAAGGTTGCGGGAATCGCTGGATGCGAGTCGCACGGGACCGGTCAATGTGGCGACACTTGGGGGAGGCCTATGTCCAGCAGTGGACGTCTTTCGGCTGAAATGATGATGATGATGATGATGATTTTCCAGTAGCGACTTTAAAAGTTTTCTCCGCTTCATAACACCACACACATCTGTCTAGTCTATCTGTCCGTCTGTACATTTGTATTCTTAGATTTTTCATTTTAACAGTAAACTATAAAGCACAAGACCTGAAAGCGTCTAATCCGCAAAACACAGCACTAAAATTAATGAGGTTTCCGGAAGTAAAACAGACAAGAAAGACGGGAGGAGAACTACCACTCGACTCAACTCCACTTTCTGGAGCTTTAATAAAACTGACAAACCATATAAATTACACAAATTGGAAGAGATCTACAAATTCGTGCACACGCTGAAATTAATGACCATTTTTTAGGACAATAATTTAGTAAATACCAGCATTTTTTTATGATACTGTGACTACAATGTTGCCAAACCTAAAGAAAATATATTTGCAAACTGCTTAAATAAATGAATAAATGATTATTCTTGTTTAAAACATACATATTTATTATTTTTGTATCGATTTTCATTTTCATCAACATTCATTCAAATCATCAAGGCGTTTTAAGCAAACTAGTGACAATTGGCGTAAGCACCATCTATGTCATTTTTACGTACTAAATCTCTCAAGTTTACGCGGATTTCGTAAGAGATGGTGTTAGTATATTTGTCAAACATTGGACGCCTACGTCAAGTAGTGCAGTGTGTCCCCCCTGCAGCCCGGGTACGGTGTAACGTCTTTTACGAAAGCCACTTCAAACTCAGTTGTCATCAATTTGATGTCCATGCTTACATAATCGCAATATTAGAAGAATCGATACGAAAACGTCTTTCAAAATTAGTTACGGTGACTGTCAGCCACGATGGGCACCGATGACGTCATATTTGATAGCGACTGGTCATACATAATACGAAACTAACCTTTTGACAGTTATTTGATGGACACTGAGCCCAGTTACTATCATTTCGAGCTGTCAACAGAGATACGTAATAGGCATGCTGAACACAGAAAGTATTGAAATACGTAGAGTTGCAGAATTGTATTTTTTTAGGTTCGTTTTGTGTGGTGGCAAATATTTTTAACAGATTCAAAAAAATAGCAAAGACTATTTTACATTGCCGCTATTACAATTAAAAAATACCTATTTAATTAAATAGTTTCATCTGATAATGATTTTTCGCGACAATAGAAACTCATTCTACACAGCAAAATAGGTCACTAGGAAATCTACAAACAAAAATAACATTATAAAATAACAACACTCCATGCATTCCCTGTTCAAGAACAGTCGATGTTTGATACAATAGCTGGTGCGTTGTAGTAAACATTGGCCAAACAATTATAATATTAGCTAATTGAATTATATACTATTTAATTCTGTTTTTATTTTATGAAAAACATTTAATACCGAAAAAAAAATACGGTGGTTATTTACAGTTTTTGAACGCGCACTGCGGCACTTTAAGGTCTTGCCTATGATTGAACCATACTAATTTGAAATAAGACCACAAAAGTATTTGTGGTCTTATTTTTCGGGCCGTTTTTCAAGCGCTTATCGGGAATCTAGTACTATTATTGATCGAAGCTCGAGTATGACGGAATTAAACAGCTTCTGAAGGGCCTTAAGTACCGGTTTTCCACCCGCCTTCAGGAGTTCGGCCGTAATTCCGTCATCACCCGGTGCCTTGTTGTTTTTAAGCTGTTTCAGAGCTATCCTAATCTCGTACAGGCTGACCTCCGGGATGTCTTCGGTATAGTGTCGGGTGACGGGTCAGTCTAGCTCTTGGGTCGTTTGCTAGATCTACAACGGGTTTACTGGTTAACGTGTACAACTGCCCATAGAAGTTCTCGATCTCCCTCAGAAACTCCGGTTTGGCGGATAAGATCCTGCCATCGTCGGTCTTCAGTTTCGTGAGCTGGCTCTGCCCAATACTCAGATCTCCAGTAAATACCTTGGAGCCTTTGTTCCGCTCGATCGCGTCTTTAATACGCTCGGTATTAAAGTGGCGGAGGTCGCTCTTCAAGGATTTAGAGATCCGTCTATTGAGCTGCCGGTATTTTAACGCCTCGTCTGAAGACTGCAGGATCATCTCACGCCGCTCCTTCATGAGCTTGAGAGTTTGATCGGAGAGTCTCTTGTTCTGATCTGTACGACGTGTCTTGAAGAACTTAGACCCGGTCGTATGGACAGTTTCCACGAACCCGTCTATTGTTGTATTCGTCCACTGAGCTTTCTAGGCATTCGAAACGATTCTGGAGTTCTAGCTGAAAGCTCTCGAGGTTTTGGATTTGGATCTGTGCTGGACGGACCGTAGACTTCATCAGTCGAGACCTTTCTAACTTGATATTGATGTTCAATGTGCCTCTTACTATGCGGTGATCGCTCCCGGTTTTCACCGAATGGATCACCGAGACATCATTGAACATTTGCTTCTTGGTTGACATGATGAAGTCAATCTCGTTTTTGGTTGCACCATCGGGGCTCTGCCAGGTCTACTTCCTGTGCTCACGTTTTTTGAAGAAGGAGTTCATCATATAGCGGCCCTCCTTCTCCATAAAACTAGCCAGTTGGTGGGCCCGGTAGTTCCGACGTCCAACTCCAAATTGCCCCACCTGCAGCTCATCCCCGTCTCGTTTGCCCAGTTTCGCGTTGAAGTACCCCATGATAATGGTGAAGTGAGTTTTGAGACCATGCATGGCTTTAGAGATATCCTCATACATGATCTCCACTTCGTCGTCGGGGTGTGCCGGGGTCGGGGCGTAGACCTGTATGACCTTCAGCGAATATCTTGAGGATCTTCTGAGTATAAGGTACGTCACCCTGGTCGACACACTCTCGATCTTCACCACGTTTTTCACAAGGGAATTGTGGACGATAAACCCAACACCACCCTGGGACTGCCGGTCACCCTCTCGGAAATAGAGCAGGTTGCCGGATTCCAGGATTATCGTGTCCTCCCCCTCTCTTCGGACTTTAGATAATCCCACAATACTCCATCGCAGCCTGCTCAACTCCTCTTCGAGTTCCGCTATCTTCTCGTCGGTCCGAAGTGTGCGTGTGTTATATGTTGCCAGGTCCAGTCGTTGGTATAGGCAGCCGGATCCCATCCGGGGATTCTTAGCACCCCTTGCCACGCCGTAACCTCGACCGCTGCCGTAATCGAAGGTAGACAGGCTGCCGGGTACTAGGGACCATTTTCGTAATGTATATATATCCATTTTGCATAATCGCCACGCTTGGCAGGCGGGTTGGCGATCGCAACTGCTGCCCATTCTCTTCCCTTAGTGGTGCCTGGCTTCCCTGGTGCTTTACGTCCGACACCATACGGAATAACTAAAATTAGTTATTAAAATACATTGTTTTTTTTTATGTTGTTATTTAATTTATTTCAGTTAGAACAGTAACCTCCTGTTAGAACCTCAACCTGCTTTATCAGTATTTGCAAGAATCTAACCACTGTTACATTCATTATGGAATCCATAGTCTCATAATGTTGTTAGTCAATTAATCTTGTCAGTTTATTTATGATAATTTAAACTGTTTTCAGGAACAAATCAACATTAGAGAACAAATCCCAAAATATTTGAACTCTCAAGCAAAATTACTGACTACGAGATGCATTATTATAGAAACAGAGAAAATAGCTAAGAAGACTCATGGAGCCCTAACTATATTGAAGCAATTTGGAATACATGAATGTAATCATAAAGAGCCTATAGGAGGACCTAACTGCATATTGTCTATGATTGGAAGGAAGAATGATAAACATTACATCCTGGCAACACAGGATAGGGATTTACAGGATAAACTTAGGGAAAAAGCTGGTGTACCACTCCTGTATCTCCACAATAAATCTCCTACTTTAGAAAAGCCATCCCTAGCCAGCTCTTCTAAAGCTGGCCAGAGCTTAGAAGGGAATCTGAACTTGTTTATCACTGAAACTCAAAATGAGGCCCTGCAAACTATGAAAAAGGTTCTAGGTGTGGAAGAAACAGTAGAACCACCAAAAATTCCCATTAAAAAGAAGAAACAACATAATCCTAATCCTCTGTCCTGTAAAAAGAAAAAGAAGAAAAAGCCAGTTAATAATAAGAAGGTAGAGAGTGTGGCCGATGGCAACGTTAGGAAAAGAAAAAAGAAGAAATTGCCACAACATTTAAAAGAGCAATTAAAGACTGCTGTTAGTAATGGTTAATAAATGTTTATGTGATGGAATTCTTGGTTTTCTTTTCTGCTTGTATAAATGGGCTATACACTCATACATTATCATCTACCTAGCACTTTCCACACTATATTGGAATTGGCTTCCAGTCTAACTGGATGCAACTAAAAAAATACTAGTATTTTACATGGAGCGACTGCCTATCTGACATCCTCAATCCAATTGGTACTGAGTAATACAATACCCCTTGTTACGACTGGTTGTCAGACTTTCAGGCCTACCTATACCAACTGTCAAAGATTTACTACAAATGACAACCGGGGCCAATGGCTTAACATGCTTTACGAGGAATGGAGGAAAATGTGTAATCTATGGACAACTATCCACGGACCGAACTTGGCAAGGGCAGCCTAACCTTGAAGTTCGACTCGTGCGGCTGTTATTATTTAGTCATGAGCTCCTCACACACTCCTTTAATACATCTTATAAATTTGAATAAAAGTAAATTTGTAATTCAGACATTTATTTGTGACTGAAAATTAATGCGCTTTCCCTTTGAAGGGCCACAGCAGTTTGAGGCGCTGGGATCCGAAGGTGTGAATGTGTATCAGCGGCAGGTTGCTCAGGTAGACCGTGTGGAAGTGCGAGATTATGTCGTAGCAATCCCATGCTTCAAAAATTTCTTCACTATCTGGAGTATCCTAGAAAACAGCAAAAACAACTCTTTGAAAAAGTTAAACTTTTACTAAGCAAGACCCAAATAAATGTCTAAATATAAAATTTCAGCCAATCTAATGGCGCTTATAATATCATCACGCTTGTAGTCCTCGAAGGGTTAGGCACAAGTGTAGCTAATAGTACACCCACATTTTGTCAGTTATGTTTAAGTCCCATGTAATAGAGGGCGAGTCTATTGCCATCAACCGGGCTCAAATCCAGACTCCGTGGCTGCTATTCAGAAATTCCTGATGGAACCACCCAATAACAATTTTCCCGACCCGGGAATTGAACCCAGGACCTCGTGCTCCGCAGTCGCGATTACTAGACCCTACGAGGCAGCAAAAGCGCTTTTATTTAGGCATTCGTTTTAAGTGACGCCTAGTGTTAATGAAAACAGGCACGTACTCTACAGTACAGCAGCGAGAGTTCATTGACAAGCCTCGCATCCAAACGACAGTTGAAAAATTGTTGAATTAGTCATGTTGATTTACATAAATATTGAGTAGTTAAATTACGGAGAAAATGCAGGCCTGCACAAAATGAAAACATCTTTGACTCACATCAATCGTATGCCGTTTCATGAGATCCTTGAAATAGTTCCAGACAGCGGTCGGTGACTGCCAGTAATACCACTTGAAGTACATATGCGTAGTTAGGTATATAGTTATGAGCGTAGACAGCCGGCGCGCATCAAACCCGCGCTGAGCGGCGTAGTCGATGGTTTCGATCAAGAAGATGATAAGGAACCTCTTCTCAGACAAGAAGTAGTTCTCAATTATGTTCTTATTAACGAGAAAGTCACCTAGAACATTAGAATGGTATACAACTGGCAAAGTTGAGTGTAATATAGGTATCTCTACCTAACCTTTCGAAGCTTACAGGCGCGATGTTATGTGGAATGGCACAAACTATCAAATTATCATTATAACAGTTAGTTATTTACCTACATCCAATGATATTCTATTAAACAGATATGTTATCCACCTACAAAACCACCGAAAAAAGTGTGCTGCGGGGCAGAGCCAGCTCACATACACGCAGTGACGCAGAAATGCAGAATAAAGGCAAAACGAGCCAATTGGCCCGTTTTCGAGCCTTCACGATTGCGCGATCACAACATATCTGTTTAATAGAATATCATTGCCTACATCTTAATGTAGAATCATTTAAGTAGATTGAATACCGACAGACAAAAAAGTGTGGTAAATTTATGAGACTAAATGGATTAGTTAGTGGTGTCGATTCTGTTGTGCACAAACTAAACTTAATTTAGGCTTTTGCTATCTTTTACTAAAAGGCAGTGCGAGAAAAAGACGGCTATAGCTATGAACTAAGTTAGAGATGTCAAACTAGTTTATGCCTTGTGCTTCACCGTGTTTTTAGTCGACATGTTTTTACGTGCACCCTTCATTTGTATGGATTAGTTCCAACTAAATTTGACAGCTCTAAATTACGTCTCTTACTCGTTATAATAGAGAGAAAAAAATACCAATAGCACGGTAATATTATAATACAGTAGTGTAACTCGGCCGCATGATAGAAATAAATGCCTACAGCCGCGCGGTACGTAAACATGCGTTAGGGCTGCCCGTCTCCAGCATTTTAATTACATTTGCCTACTTTCTGTTTCTATTTAGTTTTGTGATTGTAAATATCCTTTCTATTTATATAAATGAAATACTTTGTATATTGAATAGGAAGTGTTCAATAAAACTGCGTGTTGTTTTTGATTGGTAGATTTAATTAAAAAAACATGTTACTCTATTCGCTTTATATATTAATCCAAACACCTTTTTTTTCTTGAGATAAAAGGAAATACTTATCCATTAAAAATACACACATTATGTACCTACCTACTATTAAGTAAAATTATTTTATAGTCTTACCTTTCAGTTTCCAGGTGATTTAAAAAAACTTATGTCTGGATGCGTTATTGACGAATTCATACAACCAAAAACAGCACAATATTTCCTACTCGTCATATTAACTGATTTTTAGAGAAAAAATCGCGCGGTTTTTGTTAAAAAAGCAACACACCGTCTGTTCGACACTGCGGTACAGCCGTGACTGTCTGCGCCCCGAGCGCACCCCGAGATCGAGGCGCGTAGGTATAGCTCGCGTTTCGTCAGTTTGTATGAAGTTGGAGTACTGTATTACAATATTACCGTGCCAATAGCCTAAATTAAGTTTAGTTTATTCACAACAGAATCAACACCAGTCTCTGGAGCAGTCGCTTAATCGTTTGTGTTCGATGCCTCAGTCAGGGCACGGCTTTTCATGAGGAAATCAATAGCACTAGTTCAGACTTATTCAGAACCTGGTCTTATGGTTAGCAATTAGTTAACCCTTACCAATCAACATTACATAATAGGACAATTTTATTATAGATTAAAATAAACTAACTAATTTAAACCATAAACTTAACAAATGGCGTGAAAAACTCCTACTCAACGCTGTCAAGTCATCAACTGGTAATGTCCTCAGGAGACTGGCAGTGTTATCACGCTGTATGGCAAAGCTAAGCCTTTGGCCAGGTAAAAGCCAGCCCTAGGGTCACGGGAAGTGTCAACTAAACGTTTTGAAATTTTTTATCTACTTGGGACATACAAAATCATGCCTGCGCAATATGAGCGTTCTAAACTCTCTGGCTTTTAGCGATACGACCGTTGGTCACCCTTTGCAAAATATTTTAATGTATTATATCTGTAATTTGTATGTACAAAATAAAGAGTACTCTATGTATAATACAATTACGAAAGACTTTACCCAAGAACTGTCTCAGTCCCGTCTCCCCATAAATATCAGCGGCTGCAATCATAGCCACAGCTTCCGCCTCGTTCATGATAGTGCCAGTTATAATACAAGGCCTTGGTTCACGCTCTGGCTTCCTAAACGGAGGTTCATCTTTCTCCCTGAGACAGTTCAGATACGATGGAGCAGATATCTGCGCCCGTACCTCTGGCTCTGTTGATGGGGTGCCAGGTACTACAGGGGCTGAGGCCGCTTTTATCTTTGTAGCTTGTTCATCTGTTGACGAAGAACCTGGACTAGTTTCGTCCAACATCGTCTCAATGCAAATCCCTGCCTCATCTGTCTCCATGATGGTGTTAATGATAGGTTTTACGAGGAAGGAAAACAATATGCAGTTTCAACAGCAAATTGTTCGATTCTGGATTCTGCCTTTTGATGTTGAAGTCTTTTCCGACACTTTTGTGCTGTCAATACTTATGTCAATGGTGGTTTGAAAGCTACTCTCGATAGAGTTCCTATACTTAGGAATAAAAGAGTTTATAAACAAACGCAGTAATCATGCTGCTGGCGACGCCAAAATAAAATACGTAAAGTACATTTTAAATTATTTACTAAGATATTTAAAAAATATAATAGGTATTCATTATCATCAGTGCAGATATAATAAAGCCCTTTGCACGGGCGACGAAGTTATATGTCTACAACTTGACGACTCAAGTTACAATAGTCCTTCGTTTTTCATTTATACTTTTTTTAACATGGACGTTTTGGCGCGTGGACTAACTCCGCCATTTTGTTTTTACATACATTGTATTGATTATCACCAACAACGCCTCCTTGTCATTGTCATTCAAGCGCCAAAATATCCATGTAGCACTGCAATTGCTGGTCAATTATTGCAGTGTTTACGATGAGACAAACTCCGAGAATTGGATATCTTCTTCCGCTTACGTACTAAAGGCCTAGCTGAATACTAGGTCCGTTCCTTTTTTGCACGTAGCGCTTCTTTTGATTCCTCCCGACTTTTGATATCTAAAGTATCCCAGTACCTACTGGGAACCTTTCCATCTTCATCTTCGGAAGACGACGATGAAGATGATGACGACGATGATGATGAAGAAGAAGAGGAAGACGATGCACCACTGACTGCTATCTTTTTAAGGTTTCTCTTTTTCTTTTCATTCTTCTTTCTTGGTTTTTCGTCTTCGCTACTGCTGCTGTCTCTACTCTTCTTTTTACTTTTTTTGCTAGTTTTATCTTTCAGAGCACTTTCTTTTTCTCGTCTTTCTGCCGTATCTTTCTTTTTGGATCTAGGGTCTTCAATTTCAGGTTTGATTCTGCTACTTTTTTCATTGTTTTGTTCGTTTCCATTTTGATATCTTTGGCTGTCATTTTCTCTTATTTTGGATCTGAAGTCCTCTTCAACGCGAGTGTCTTTTTGTCTATCATTATTTTTATCTTTCCTTCGACTGTCTCTTGAACTATCGCGTTCGTTTCGTTCTTCCAAATCTTTCTTCCTACTTCTTGGTTCTTCAATATCTCTCTCACTTCTCTCTTCTATATCTTTCTTATTCCTTCTGGAAGGTTCAGGTTCGTCTCGCCCTCTGTCGTCATTTCTGCGTAGTCTGTCATCGTCAGTTCGCCCTTCTTTACGTGTTTTATCAGTATCATCTTCCCTGCGTCTCCTGTCGTCATCCTTTCGGCTTCTATCATTCTCTTTACGCCTATCATCATCTTGATATCTTTTATCGCCATCCCTGCGTTCTCTTTCGTCCTCTTTGCGTCCCCTTTCTTCAACTCTTTGGTCTTTACGAACTCTATTATCATTTATTTCTTCCCTATCATCTTTGCGACCTCTGTTATCATCTTGACGTCCTCGATCATCTTCTTTCCGTGCGCTATCGTCATCCCGACGTCTTCTGGGTTCTCTTTCGTTATCCCTTCGGATTCTTTCTTCATCATCTTCCCTACGAATTCTAACTTCGTCTCTCTGTTGTCTATCGTCATTCCGGCGGCCTTTATTTTCATCTCGCTGTGGTCTGTCATCCCTACGAACTCTATTGTCATCTTTTTGTGGTGTCTCGTCACCCTTTCGGTTCCTACTTTCATTTCTTTCTGGTTTCCCATCATCTCTGCGTTCTCTATTGTCATCTCTCATCGACCTTTCATCATCACGTTGTAATCTGTCATCTCTACGTCCTCTGTCTTCATTTTGACGTGTTCTGTCGTCATCCTTCCGGCCTCTATTTTCATCTCTTTGTGGCTTGTCATCATCTCGGCGGCCTCTTGCTTCTTCTCTTTGTGGCCTTTCGTCGTCTCGACGGCCTCTATCCTCTTCTCTACGACCTCTACCGTCATCTCTTTGCATTCTGTCATCATCCCTACGATTTCTACCTTCATTTTGGTTTCCCCTATCATCATCTTTGCGGCCTCTGCCGTCATCCCTCTGTCTATCGTCATTCCTACTACCTCTGTCATCCCTCTGAGGTCTTTCATCATTTCTACGACCTCTTTCCTCGTTTTGGCCGCCCCTCTCATCATCTCTGCGACTTCTGCCTTCATCTCGTGATCTATCATCGTCATTTCTGAACCTATCTTCATTTGGCCTTGCTCTGCCATCTCTTCGGCTCCTGTCATCATCTGTTTGGTTTCTATCATCATTTTGCCGTCCCCTGTCATTGTCGCGTCGCCTGTAGTCACCATTGCTCTGTTCATTTTCATCAAACCTCCTTCGCCGATCATCGCCATTTCTCTGATCCATTCTATCGTCATTTCTCCTAACGTCCCGAGGTCTGGTGAAGTTATCCCTGTCTTGGCGCGTATCAGGTCTATTTTCCAACCTCCTAGCGTCCTTTCCGTAGGTATCGTAGAAGCCGTCATGTCCCCATCTTTCGACTGGTTTCTCAGGCGCTTCCTCGGTAGGTGTTTGAGGAACCTTTTTCTTGCTTTTATTCTTTTTAGATTTCTTTTCCTTCTTCTTTTTACTAGACTTCTCAGTTTCGCCATCTGAAAGGATAACAAAATAAGTCACAATTAGCTTTCCAGTAAGTGATTTTAACAGCTTAGTATTGCCCCCACTTTTCTGTAAAACCGGTATGATTGCAGACAAACTCTGAAAGATCAGCACATTCTCTGTCATCTAACCTAATATTATAAAGAGGAAAGATGTGTATTTTTGTGTGTGTATGTTTGTAATGAATAAACTCTAAAACTACAGCGCCGATTTCAAAAATCCTTTCACCATTAGAAAGCTACATTCACGCTGACATAAGCCATATTTTATCCCCGTACTCCCACGGGAACGGGAACTACGTGACGTCCGCTAGTCATCTATAAATTGGTAAACTAACATATACGAGCGCACGGAACTAACCACTAGAACTGTCGCTGGACGATGATGAGTCGGAGCTACTGGAACTGGACGAGTCGGAACTGGATTCTGAGCTTGAGTCACTGTTCAGTTTGATCTCTGGTATTGGTGCTGGCACGTTCTGAAACAAAACATCAATATAACCATTAGCGTCACGTAAAATTTTGGTGGAGGCAGTGAAAGATAATCCATTTCCAAAGTTGTACTGGCTGACACGAAATGGTGTACCTTAAGTTGCTAAAAATATATCCTGTTTGAACTCAGGTTGTATTCATATAGTGTCACTGTGTCATGGTTGTGTCCTTCAAACAACATGAAAATATAATATTGTTTTAATGTCATTTCATGTGTGTTACACAATTCAAAGACCACCCATTTGTCACAAATATGCTAAGTAAGGTGCGGTCTGCGCATGTCGCGATTAAACTGCTTCAATACAAATCATGCTGGAATAAAATAAAACGACAACAAACCTTGGGCATCTGCTTCAAATGCTCTCTCAGCTCGTCAGTCAGACCTCCAAGACCAATTGAAGTGAAGAAGTTGATGGAGAACCTCGTGTTCTTGGGGTTGTCGCGAGGGAAGATGCCAGAGAACGCGCTCTGCAGGGTCCTGAAATGGAAGAAATGGAGATCATTAAATTGGGAGTTTAATATCTGAATTCATGGTACACAAGCCTGTGAATAAAGTTTGAAATGGGCTGGAGTATTTTGTGAGATTGCTGTCATCTTTGAGTTCTGTTACATGTAAGGAATGCAATCGTTAATCATCAGCACCATACCGAGATAGGAGCTCGTCGGGATTTACGGGAACATATATTTTGTTAACCACCTTGTCATGGGTTTAAACTTAATAATATCATTATCCTCTTTTGCAAAAGACTTATAAAATAACTTGTAATACAGACAATATTCACTCACACATCCTTAAGGCGATCATTAAGTTTCTTCAGACCCATGTATTCTGCTAGCTCTTGAAACAATATCTTGATGTAAATACGGCTTGAACTTGTTGTATCTTCTTCGTTTAACTTCACACACTCCAGTACTTCCCAACTGATGGAATCCGTGAACAGTAAATGAGCAAAGAACTTGCTTACATTCCTCAGTCTATTAGTATCTAATCTGTGAGCCGTCCCATAAGAATCTTTGAATATATCCTCAAAAGGCCCGATGTATATTCGGTTTATGTTACAGAACCGTTGTGCTAGTAGCCCATAGAACTTTTCATAGGTACGCTGTTCAGCACAGCAGTCCAAGAACATGTGACAGAGTTCTACTTCCTGTCCAGGTTTGAGTTGCATCTTCATAAGTTTATGAGCACACTCCTCAAAGTCTAAACTGGAGTTGATAGTTAAGTATATTGTTCTGCGTAGAGCTACAAGGTTCGTTTCCGTGTTGTCAATGATGGTGACTTCTTTTTGGGCCTCTTCTTCATCACCCTCCTCTGATTCATCACTGCCACTCTCTCCAGAACCATCTTCTTCGCCAGATTCAGCATCAGAGCCAAGGATCTCTTTGCTCAATGTTTTGTACTTTTGTTCATTTTCCTCATATTTTTCATCAAATTTGAAGACATCTGGAAAACAATGAAACTTTTGTTATAACTCTAATAATAACCATATTTTAGTTGATTCCATTGCAAATATTGGCATTGCACAGATAATATAATTTACACAGAATAATGAGGTTATTCACAAAAAAATAACTCTTAAACATAATAGTGAAGTAAGTAGATTGTTTCCCATTCTTACATAATATTTGCACTTGCACACATTTGCACTCATGACAACCTGAATAGCGCCTCTGCCAGTGCAATAATCATGGCTACCTACTGCGCCCAAATGTCTGGTACAGAAGTACATCAATAGGTCAAGAAAACATAAAATTTATTTTTAAGGCGACTACAGGAGCTGTATTGTATTGTATAACGGGCTGGTGTCCGCAACTCCACGTCAAAGCGCGTATTTTGCGTATGGGCTATAATCCACCACGCGGGCCCAATGCGGATTGGTAGATGTCACATGTCTTCGAATTTTTGGTTCTAGGGCATGCCGGTTTCCTCACGATGTTTTCCTTCACCGTTTTGAGAGCAGTGGTGATGAAATAAATTACACAAAGTAATGCCACCTGCCTGGGTTTGAACCCACGACTTACTGTTCGTAAGTCGGGGCCACCACCACTGGGCCACCGCTGCTCGACTACAGGAGCTTCGTGGTTCAAACTTCGTTTGAAATTAGAATAAAGTTCTAATCAGCTTGCACTACTGCAGGGCGGATAGTGCGAAATGAGTGTTTTTTTGCAATTTACAAAAAATCTATTGATTGGACTAAAAACATAAAACACTATGATGCTAATATGTTGCTTGTAGAATTTTTTGCCAAAAAATCATAATGATCGCATGTATTTTAGTATGGTTTTTACTTGTTAAAAGAAATTTTTAGAGATGAGTTTGTGATTTTTTTTTCAAGTAAAATTAATTGTATTATATTTTCAAAACATAATAGCATATATCCTGAAGAATATAATATATTTTTCTGGTTTTGTTTATTGCAGTGAATCATATGCCATTTGCATTATAAAACTTCCCCATAGTCCCCTTAATTTTAAAATCATACTCTTGAAACATTATATATAATACTGAAACAACAAGTCATGCACAAAAACTTACTCAGAATATCCTGTGGATCAGTAGCTTCATCCAACATCATCAGATGAGTGAACTGCTCCTCTTCAGGCACCAGCTCCAACTCCTCAATCAAAGCCGGATGATCCTTGAAACCATCCTTCCACACTTGGAACATGACTTCAATCATATACTGCACCCTTTTGTCTAACTGCCCTTCATGGAGAATATTTCTTAACATCTCAAATATAGCATTCACACCCTTGGAAGATACTTCAGTCAGTTTCTGCCCACACTCCTTCAGGAAAGCAATGGCAACTTCCACCGAATCATCAGTAGGAGTCTCAACAAGTAGTGTTAGCAGTTCTAATGCCAGAATCTCGTGTGCAACTCTCTGGTTAACCAAGTGAGCTATAAATGAGGCTGATGATATACAAATAGGTTTATCATTCCGCTTGAAACCTCTTTTGAATTGGATCATCAACCTTTTTAGAAGTAACTCTCCAATGTTCGGGAAACGGGAATTGACGGCGGCTACGAGAGCAGCATATACATTAGTGAATGTAGGTGAG
Source organism: Xestia sexstrigata (assembly GCA_941918905.2). Classification (NCBI taxonomy): domain Eukaryota; kingdom Metazoa; phylum Arthropoda; class Insecta; order Lepidoptera; family Noctuidae; genus Xestia; species Xestia sexstrigata. The sequence continues at coordinate 2,354,754 of OW799204.2, forward strand.
GCAGCCTGTGCCTGTATCACAGAACGACACAACAAACCTCTACCGCGAACTATGTTTTCTTTCAACAACTCCTTGATAATGATACCAATGTTGCCAACGTTGATTTTGTTGATGTGGCCGTGTATCGATTTTTTCAAAGCCTCCCAAGCCAGTCTTTGATATGCCATTGAAGATTTGTCTGTAATTTGAGCCTGCATCATCCTGAGACGCGCAGGAGGTATGTAGGCACCTCCTGTTCGAGTGTTCAGCATGTCTGTTTCCTTGGCACGTCGCTGTGGCACTTCTTTTTTTAATTCAGGCTCTTTTGCTGAGTCAGATCGCTTTTCTTGTTTGACGGCCCCTTCGGGTGAGCGCGACTTGGAATGCCTTCGCTTCCTTCTGGAGTCTCTCTCACGGTTTCCAGCTGGTGATCTGGACTTCGAACGTGCCCTTTTAAACTTCTTTTCCTTACGTCTGTCCTCATCATCACTGTTTCTATCTTTCTTGCGTTTACCATCCATGTTTGAGTCCATTTTGTATGAATACACAAGTTGAAACACAAAAATAACAAACTAGAACGTGTAATAGTTTTATTGAAAATCAAAAATGAAAACCAATAATGATAATAATTGGTAAAATCTTGAATCAACAATTGCGCGGAATGAACACACGATGCGCAGCCATTTTTATTTTGACATTTTTGATTTTTTGAATGTCGTCGTTGATTGATGACATTTCTTTTAGGCTAGAGTACTAGGCTTTTTGATTAAATGTTGCCAGTGAGACAATTTGATTATTGACAAGACGACTGCCCGGAGCTCCGGAATTAGATCCCCCACATAAAACGGACGCTAACCGTTTACCTGCGCACTGAGCGATTGATCAATAAAATTGGTGGTATGAAACGTAACGGGAGAACACTCCGCCGGTATGTCTTACTGTGTAACTTTTTACGTGGTGAGACTTTACCTACTCTCTCGGTCGACGCTCTAGCAAAGACGGTTCTGAGCTACAGAAAAGGATAGGAGTACCTTTTTAGGATACAGCAGTTTTATTTTAGTAACTGATGAATTTCCATGTTGCGGTGATCTCTAAAGCTCAGAATGATGTACCTATATGTTGGCGGCATATTGTAAAACCCGTCATTTTGTAATCTGCCTATGGCCTAGTCAGATTGTAAACTGTCGAAGTGAAACCGTCAAATTGTCAAATGCATGCGACGGAGCTCACCTCGCGCGCTGTGGAGGGGCGTCCCGCTTGCCCCCTGGTAATACTCCCATGAAAAGATAATGCACCATTCTTGAGAGAAACTGATTTAATGTAACCTAACCTCAAAACACTATAAATTTGCATAAAGCGTAGTCGACGGAGCCCTGCTACGCTCCTATTTCTGTCTGCAGGATTTAAAGTAACCTAACGTGGGGATGCCCCAAACAAATCCCGATTATGGGGGCAGAGATACTTTGATGTGTGCGTTTGCGTTTCGATGGCGCGACAAAGGTGATTTTTTTTTTTTTAATTATGCCAAGATACTGTAAAAAATTGTAAAAGTTGATTCCCAAAACCATAAATTTGTTAAAGTTATGGTTAAAAAGTTATGATGGTACGAACGTGGCCGCGCCATCGAAAAGCAGAGAACCGCGCGGCCACGGTGATCTTGAAAACTAAGCCTTGCAGAGACCTGAAATTTAGGTAAGTAATTAACAGATTGAATTTATAAAAATATATAAAAAAAATTAGGTTTATATTTTAGGAGCTCTAAGACTTAAAACTTCATGGCCGCGCCATTGAAACGGTGAAAAACACGTTATCGCCGATTTCTCGCTGAAAAAGCATCGCAGATGTCTAAAGGTTTTTGTAAAACTCAGATTTGAATTTGTCGAAATTTGTCAAAAATACAACAAAAAGTCTTATATATATATTTTAGGAGCTGTAAGACTGAAACCCCATGGCCGCGCCATTAAAACGATGAAAAACACGTTATCGCCGATATCTCGCTGAAAAAGCATTGCAGAGGTCTGAAGTTTATTGTAAAACCTAGATATTTGAATTTGTCGAAATTTGTAAAAATACAACAATAAGTCCTAGATATATATTTTAAGAGCTGTAAGACTGAAACCCCATGTCCGCGCCATTAAAACGATGAAAAACACGTTATCGCCGATATCTCGCTGAAAAAGCATTGCAGAGATCTGAAGTTTTTTGTAAAACCTAGATTTGAATTTGTCTAAATTTGTAAAAATACAACAAAAAGTCCCAGGGTTGCAACGCCTTGCAATTTATAAAAAAATATGTTTAAGTAGTAGTTTTCGATATTCTTGTCTGACAACTGTCTCGTTTATGGTGCCATTCCTGATGCTCCATCTAACATCACTTATTTATTCGCCTCAAGGGTGAGCAGTGTTGTATATGAAGTGGCATTAACTTCAGACCAGTTAGGCCGCGTTCCCACTTTGTCGTGACGACAGATAATCGTGTCATGGCTTGTGTATTTAAATGGCGGTGTTCACAAATAGGACGACGCGATTACTGTCGTCCACCAACGATAAATTAATCGTCACGACAAAGTCACGACATAGTGGGAACGCTGCCTTATGCTGATAAATTAAAGGAGAAGGGTGCGTCATAAAAATACATATTTATTAGTATTTATGACTTTATTTAATACGACAATGAAACTACAAAAGTTGCCTGCACTTCAAACAGCAATTTTCATATACCTCACAAACTGAAGCACATTAATATAATTAATCACATAAAATATAAAAATTAACGATAATAACACCATAATGAGAGATAGGAGAGTGACTAACATTACGCAAAAATTACGAAAAACAAAAATATAATTATCTGAAAGCTATAATTATGTTGCATCGCTATACATGATTCATCTCAATCGTGAGAATCTAAAAGGCTACACAATACCCAAGGCAAATTGGTCAGAGGTTTACACTTCTTTACCGAGAAACAAGCTAGTAACTTACAACTAGTTCCCTTACTCGTATCAGCGTTAGTAACAGAGTAGAAGCAGGCAAGCAACTCGCCCCGCCGCCGCCGCGCTCCTCGCGCCAAGCAACGATACATCATCTCTTAATATTATATACAATTATTATCATATCTTTGACGTTAAAACAGACCGACGCTAAATGAATGGCAAAAATATACTATAAAATACAGGAATACTCTCACTAAACAGTCGAGCGACCCGCGTAGTATCTCTCGTCCCGAGCTAACGCGCGGAACGGAGCGTCCGTGTCGTCAATTTTGTGCCTAACCGAACGATACGATACATAATATCACTAGAGCAAAAACATCACAGAAGCGGTTTGTGTCCAACACACCATTACGTCCGCGGCCCGGCGCCCTCGCCATCTACAATTAAAAAAATATAAAACGCTATGAAGGCAGTTTTATACGTTACACTTTATTGATATTATCCGTGAGCCAATACCGAATATACTGAGGCACTTTCGCTGGTTAACTAATGAGCTAACGATCCTTCTATTGTTACGTTTATTGTACCGATTGAGATCATAAAAGGAAGTGAGATATGACTTAAATAGGACTTGTAGACATCGATGTTGTGGCGTCGCGCGGGCGCTCCCGGCCTATCCAGCGCGCTGCGGCCGCCTGACGAAACTAACGCAGCCACAAACAACCCGCGACACGACAGTCTTCCTAACTCATCGACAACCCAATACAAATCATTATAATCATTATTAATGGGCAGTTAATAGCGTTACGGCGATACAAATATAAGAACATGATAAACTTAAATATAGATTATACCTTCCTAAAAATACTGTTGCGTATGATAAACATTAAAAATAATGATATAAGTCTATAACTAACGATTAGGGATACTTCTCGTTCCACCATCGAGCTTCGTCCCGCCAGCTTGCTTACAAATCTCATCATTCGTTTCATTTGCCGAGGGTTCCGTACTAAAAATAAATAGCTAGCCTCTGCGAGATGCGGTAGTCTAGTAAATTAAAATTTAATCATATAAAAATAATAGGCAAATATGCGGCTTTTTAGGTACAGAACCCTGAATGCGAGTGTCCAAGTTTTAGTATACCAAGACAGGTGAAGTGAAATCATTGAAGTCAAGGAGATAAAATATCTAATTGGAATACTAAAAGTTGGTTCTTAGGATCACGTCTAGGACATGTTCAATCAATTAAGTACATCATTTGAAATAGGCCATAATTATTGTTATTTAAAGTGTTTAGCAATGTTGCCACAATAGGTGAAAATAATTCATAACTTATTACAATTTAGAATCGAAAGATGTCGTAAGCATGATCACGAGGGACATATTTGGTGTCACAAGTAAGCGCGTCAGGGGGTGTAACACAAATATTGTGAGGATGCTGTACGGTGTGCAATATTAGAGAAATATATTTTTTTTATAATTTTTATCACAATATTTTTACATGTTACAACACCGACGCAGTATCGGCCTTCTAAATGGCGCTTCCACGTTTTACACCGAAGTACAAAGTTAGCTACTGGACCAGCCAAAAGACCTTAAATCTATCATCATGAATTACGAACATTGTCAGCAAAAGACTGTTAGCACTGCAATCACAAATACGAATAAGATGTTCCAACGAAGCCAACGTGTCTTTTGGAAATGTCTAGCAATTTACGAAGTCTTTTCAATCATACCTTGTGCCGCGAAAAACCAGTCAAGTTTTAAGTTTCTCTGGTTTTTCGTCGACGCAAACCTTCAAGAACCTTTGTAACTGAACAATAACAGAGTTGTACACTACATAAATGCGAATAGAGCGCACAAACGCTCGCTAAGCGACCGTCTAAACGACGTGCGATTTCCGACAACCCTAGAAGTTAACACATGGCAACACTAACGAACTGTCATTGATGGGGTTGATATTTGACGTGTTGTGTTTTGGCTCGTAGTGAGTATGAGTCTTTTGGCTCGTCGTGTGGTGGTGCGCCCTGTCGCCCTGCGGCGCTCTAGCCGGACGTGGCGGCGCCCGCGCTCTCCACGCGCGCGCTCTTGTTCTGCCGCACCATCTCGGCGCGTCGCTCCTGCGGGATAGATACAGACATATAAGAATACACCTTATATTCATTCGTTATCGAGTCAAAGTTAGTGCAGCAGGGTGCACCTTTGCTAGACCAAGTATGCAGATCACAAAATAAAAGGGAAATTTGCAAAAAATAATAACAATACCAATCAAATTGCAACACATCAAATTCTAATAAACATTCACCCTTACGATTCAGCCGCCTTAAGCATAGAAATTTTTAAGCAGTCATGTTCAATTAAAATGAGCTACTGATAGAAAACCATTTAACATAATGATGAAAAGCACTAAATTGAAGGACGATATACGCCAAACTCAATCACTATAACATTCTTAAAAAATCACGCTGGTCATGCTAGCGCGTCACAATGTAGTTTTGCCATTGAAAAACTTCACGTTCTTGGTGGGAGTCCGCTGACCTGGTGAAGGTCACAGAAATCCGTTACAAGTCGAAGAGCTGGGTCCGTGGGATGTAAGTAAGCCATGGGAAATGCATTACCTAGATGTTTCTTTGCTTGCACTTTCTGTGTTTTACTTAGTAATGGTAAGTTATTTCCGTACGTTAATTTCCGTTTTATATAAATAATCAATATTCAGGACAAAAAGTAAGTAGCCTGTCTTTTAACACGTCCCAGGGTTACCTACCCGTCCAGTTTCATAAATATTGCTTCAGTGGATTAGGCGTGAAAGGTAACAGATAGGGTTTCTTTCGCATCTATAATATTAGTAGGAATAAAGACTTTCATAAAGACCAAAATTCATAGGTTACAACCGCACAAAAGACGCGGATGACTGTAGCGTTCTTTGCGAAAATCAAACACGAAAACCAACCTCCTTTTTGACCCAATCCAGTTTTTTCTGAATCTCCTTCTCCCTGTTCAGTTCAGCAGTGGTCAGTTTATTCTCGATGTCTTTAGTGATCTCCTCGACCTTCGCCGTAGCGGCCGAACGCACCTCGGCTAGCTTAAGACTCTGCGTTTACGCGTCAAAAAAAAGAAAATAAAACATAAAAACAATCATGCAACACATGCTATGTATAATGAGAGATGTACGAAAAAATAAATAAAATGATATTTGAATGAAGTGGCTGAAACGGTTTGATTTGGTTTTGGTTCCAAGTTCGCGTGTAAGCCAATTTGAACCCCAAAACTAATATCGAAATGTGCGCAAACCTGTATGGGCAGATTGTGAACCGTAGCCAGTCTGAAATCTGTCCGTATCAATTTGAACGCACCTTAAGCAGAAATTAACCAATTTAGCGCAACATTTGCATTTATAAAACTAGGCACACCGATCAAGTATTGCCATAGCGAAAAATGATAAATTTGGAAGCCCCTCAGCGTAGTGTCGAGTGTAATGTTGTTTACCTCTCGATCCGCTTGAAACCAGTTCGAACCGTCGCAGCCGGCACACAAACAGAACACCTAAGACCTAAGGTCACAACAAGGTACACATATCTCTTACCATAGAGTCTTGTTGCCAGTCAGGTTTGGCGTTTTAGTAAAATATATTTTGATCTTTCCACAAAGACGTTTCGATTAGATAGCAAAAGACACAGAGTCTTACCGCCGTCTTAATGTAGTCTTAATTACATGGTTGATCGCTTTTTAATTGACTACTTTTGGATATTTCAACAGCACCATGTTGTAAACATGTGCCCACAAAAAAATCTACACAATGACAGTCCTCTCCCGAATTCTCTAAGGACACCATATTTTAATACGTTTATAAGACTTGTCACAAAACCTTTGGCATGAGACTCATCAATCTATAAATATTTGAGTAAAATTTGATCTTATAAAGAGCCTGAAATACAGTATTCAGCTGCACCCGGTTATACTGGAAGCCGACCCCAACATATTTTGGCAAAAGCTAAGCAGATGTTGAAGGATTTGTAGCCTCGGTAGTTAAACAGTACTCTTTATCAAACGTATATGGCACCTCAAAACGTGACTGACAACAAAAGCCCTCGGTCCCACTACTACTAGCACGGCACTCACATGGTTGCGCAGTTTCTCCTTCTGCTCGGCCTCGATGAGCAGGCGTCGGTCGGCGGCCTGCTGCAGTTTCTCCTGGATGGCGCTCTCCAGCTGCTGGAAGCGCTCATGGTTGCCCGCGCGCACCTTCTTTACTTGATCCTCCTAAATAAAGGGAGAATAACGTGAAAACAAAATACGGGCGCTCAGTTGCTAGGGTAGATAGCATGATCAGCCGGTCCACGGCTGGGACACAGGCCTGCTCTCTACGAGAGGGAGTGCCCGTACCCAACACACGAGCGGGCCGGTTTGGTAGATGTAACAAGTCTTCGAGATTTCGATACTAGGACATGCCAGGTATCCTCGCGATATTTTCCTCCATCGTTTTGAGAGCAGTGGTGATGATATAAATTACACGAAGTAACACGCCTCCTTTATTTATTTAAACTTCATGTACAATAGTGGTACATAGGCGGACTTCATGCCACAAGGCAACCAACCAACCGAAAGAACCAACCAATGCAACCAAACCAATAATGCTCTTTAGTTGTCTCAGTCATTAGCAGAATGAGACAATGCTTCTAATAGGGGTCTGTTACTTCCGGCCAAGTACTGTAAATCAGTAACTATTACTTACATGCTCGCGCAGACGCTCAAGCATCTTCTTGATGTTCTCGTCACGCTTGTCGGCGGCCGTGTTCATCTTCTCCTCGATGGCTTTGTACACTTCCATCGTCTGCTGCTCCAGGGTGAGCCTGAAGGAGTAGGGAACCGACATGTTAGTGATGCTACAACTCCAAAAACAAGTTGGGAACGAAAAGTCTGGACGAAGAGACCAAATAGGGTAAATGCATGTTTTTTTTTATCACTCTAAACAAAGCGTACCTATTAACATCAGAAATAGCAAAGTGAAATTATTACACAGAAACACAGAACATAGCGAATGACGTGATTCGCTGCATCGACGTACAAAACCACACTAAATTCCGTTTATCTAGAAAGAGATAGAAACAAAAGTTTAAATGGTTATAACTTTTGTGTTGTTTGGCCGATTTATGTCTTGTTTTCGCTTTTTGTCATTATTTTATAGTAGTTTAAAATTCCGTATCGAAAAAAAAAAAAAAAATGCATATTCCCTGTTGACGTTTGGTCTGCTACTTCCTTTCCCTCAAGCCAAAGACCATGATACTTACCATCCTCATTCATACATACTTTTTTCATCATCTCCCTATAGCCTGTTGGACATGGTCTTTCCATCACATCCAGCTGCTACATGGCACCCTGCGTAAATCGTGCTACTAACCTACCCTTAGGGGGATCAAGGTTAGTAAAGCTCTGGTCAAAAAGAAACAAATCCCGCGCTGGACGTTCTCCACTTTCAACACGTCCATTCAAGTTAGTCGAGCGACAGAACTTTCCCCTCATCTTGAGCTGGATTCGCCTCAGTTTGACAAAAGCTATGTGCGGATTCCGGTCTCCACTGGCGACCACGTCTTCTCCAACAGTTATTGGTTCTAGTGTTAACTAATTTTGCACGATAAGCGGCTGGTCCCGGTTGTAATTAGTAGAATTTTGACAATCGCTAAGTGGGGTGAGTGCAGTAGCTATAATGTCTGACGACCACTCTTACAAAAGGGTATCGTATGAACCAGTAACTGGGTTGTGAAGGTCAGTTAGGTAGCCGCTCCATGTAAGATACTGGTATTCAGCAGGATCCTGTCAGACTGGAAGCCAACCTAACATAGCTTTGTTACCTGGTCTTCTCAACTCCCTCCAGGTGGTCCTTCAGACGCGCGCGCAGCTCGTTGATATACGCCTCGCGTTTCTCCTCATGCGTCTCCATCTTAGCGTCCAGAGCCTCCTTGGTGTTGACGATGAAATTGTTGGTCTGTTCGCTGCGGATGCGGGACGCATCCTCAATCTTCTGCATCTTGGTGGCAATGACCGCCATCCTGCTGGCTTCCAAACTCTGTAGGTGACATCATAAATCTATTTATTTCTGTAAATTGGTTTAAAAAACACTTTTACACGCCGTCACATGTTATGTTTTAAAACTAGATAGTGCCGGTGTTTCGTAATACCTGACTACTCTCTTCGAGAAAAAGCAGCCGGAACAAACTCAAGAAGTCTGTCTCTGACTCTCTTTTAGGTGTTTGAGGGTTTTGTTATGGCATAGAATAGTGTATGTTATGTGAACAATTCGAAGTTGTGTGGGAGTTATTACCATGCTATGTACAGCCGAAGCTTGTTAATCACTAATTGATTATCAGTTTTAAAATTCATCACCAAAGTTTTAACGAAAAAGCGTTGTTGTCATCATCAAGAGACCACTGTTCATTGGGTCAACGTTAAGCTGAAGTAACTTAAATCTTGATAGTAACTACAATACATGATACCCAAAAGGATCACTCTTGTTTTTGAATAAATGAAAAGCATAAGGCCCCTTCGGCATGTTAAGCAATCATATTCCACTTACACGTCTCCTCTCCTCAGCAGCCTTCAGCTTCTCCTGGATCTCCTCAACAGAGGGCGTCTTCTCGGGCGAGTCGGCACGACGAGGTGCCGGCACTCCCACGGGCTCTGCGAGGATCACCTCGTACGCCAGGCCTCCCTTCGACATCTCTTGGCAGCGGATCTCGGTAGCTGTAGCAAAAGGGCAAATTTAGTAGAAGGTCGACGTCAAGGTTCCTAATGGCAAACAGGTACAGACAGATTATGGGTGGGGACATCGGCCTTAGAAAAATATCCTGTACTTTTTTACATCAATCGATAGGGGCAATCATTATGGATCAAATCTCTTCAGTATTTAGAGTACTTTTCGTCCAGGTAGCATTGAAAAATTCGACCCTGTATATCAGTACATTATCTAAATTTATCTATCCAAGTTTAGTGTCCCGTACGCGATCTGTCCGTACCGGGTCTGCCCGTCTAGAGGTCAAAATAGTCATTGAACAATAACAGCTAGACATACTTCTTAGCGTTTGTCATTGAGACGGTCTTTTCTTGACCGTCAGGCCCAAATCGTTGTGGCAAAAGTTATGAAAATAGCCTAAGTCTATGTATGGGGACAGTTCCACCTTCTTGAATTGGGCTATTAGGGAGACGGATATCAGCGTCAAAGCAACAAGCCATCTTGCATTATTGTTCATGGTTATAATAAAGGTGACTAGTGCTACTAAGAAATAAAGTGTTTTTCTCATACTTTTTTATGGCTGTTACGTATCTCAGTTGTTCGGCAAATTTTATGAAAGGAAGAGCATAATACAGGTATAGCCTAACTAATTTCCATACATTAGGGCTCTAGATACACTATCTTGTATCCTCCAAAATACAAAATCCTCCCAGATACAAAAGATTGTAGATAAAGTAACAACAAAGGAAATTGAAGATAAAGGCGATATTTTGTAAATATAGGATACTCAATGAGTGTTACATGTGACTTCTTGTTAACTAACGCCTTTACCGGAGCTAAATATTATGCTGATGGCTACTGTACTGGCAAAAAATATATCGCGTAATATACCGACGGCAGGGAAAGAATCTAAAGTCTACTTTGTGATCTGACGTCTTAAGCTGAGCAGGTTCAGATCTTCCAGTAAATGTATGCGCTCCGGCTATCATCGTATATCTACGGATGTATGAGATGTCACATTTGAGTTTGTGGTTCTAGGATGCTGCTTTCCTCATAACGTTTTCCTTCACCGTTCACAGAAAGTAGGTAACGCGGTACGCGGTAACTGCCTAAGTAATCTAGAACTCGTAAGTTGGGGCCGGTACCAATGAGCAACACTTCTCTAAGCTTCACTGCAAGTACGTAGCAATCGATAACGATCGAATCGATACGATTCGATAAATCCGACTTTTCGATTGGTTAAAAACTGATTTTATCGAGAATAACTGTCAGATTTATCGAATCGTATCGAATCGAGTGCTACGTACTTGCACTGCTCATTCGGTAACACGAATATTATCAAAAAGCAAACTTTTTCTAGTTTTGGTATATCTGGTATTCAGACTAGACTGGAAGCAGACACCAACATAGTTGGGAAAAGGCTAGACAGATGACGATGATAAGCGTATCTACGGACAAAGAGGGAACGAGCCGTATTTTGATATTTTTACTTTTCGCCGCGATCACTCAAATGAAGTGATACTATTTATTTTCAGTACAAATGTGATATATTTGGTAAAATAATAGGACATGTGTCACAGGTAATTCACCAATGGACGTTAATCATTATGGTCGATTATTCCCGAAGTAGTGAGAATATTTTGTTTATAGACATTACTCATTAATATTTCATATTAATTGTAGGTAATAATGCTTCTATCGTATTAACATCATTAATTACTTATTGGTCGAGTGGTCGCAAGCGCAACTGCTCCTGCTGCTTTAGATGTTTTTTTTTTTATTGTTACACTGATTTTTATTGTTATTTATTATTAATTAATTTTAGAATCCGATTCTTTATAATTGTTTTTAATTTTTTACATTTGTTACGCTTTCTGGCATAACATAGCGCACTCCTTATTGCCTTGATACCATTATTATTGTACCTATGTTAAACAAATGAATAAATGACATATGACTTATGAGCAATGAGGTCCTAGGTTCAATTCCCGGGACGGGCAGAGTTTGTGTTTTTCCATCAGAAATTCCTCTGTAGCAGCGACGGAGTCTGGATTTGTGCCCATTTGATTACAATAGGCTCACACTCTATTACATAGGACTTAAACATAACTGTCGAAATATGATTGTACTATAAAGTACACCTCTTTCTAACCCTACAGGAATAGCAGGCGGGATGTTACATCAATAACAATGAAAACTTCTCTTTTTTAATGATATTGTAAACAGTTATGTCATACTATTGTACACCGAGACGGAACCACGCGTCAATAGCGTGGCATAATGCAATTTGTGCACTCTGATCGAACGCTATCCAAACATTTAGACGTTGCAATTGTAACGGCGGCGGCGCGGCGGCCATAAAGCTAGAAACTCTTCCAAATATCTACTTATTAATTACTGATATTGATGATATAGAGTAGTCTATCTTTCGTTTGCAATAGGCTTGGGTCTTTAAAAAAATCCAATTAGTCCGTCAGTTAGATTATCAAAAAATATTTGACACGTATTTTTTCTTTTGTTAAATAAGTTACGTAAACCAAAATTGACGAATTCTCAATACGTCACGCCGTGCGTGCAATTTTAGTGCGTTGTGTGACGTCACTCTCCGAATTTTGATGCGTTTTATCTTTGTCAATATTCATTGATTTACAAAAAATAAAAAACGTGTCCATTTTTTTCCAAAACTCTTGACGGACTAAATAGATTCTCAATTTATTGATGGTGGAAACTAGCCCATTATAGCTTCAAATCATGTAAACTTGTGTTTTCGGATAAAAAACATCAACACCAAAGGTCAGCTAAATAGGCATCCTACACGTTTTCTTTATCAGTTAGTCCCTTGTCCCTGGAAAGATATTCGATCATCTCATCACGCCTGTTTATGAGCGTCATACTTGTAACTCATAATAAAACAATTCTGAAGCCTACAATAATTATGCTGTTACAGTATTTAACCAACCCCAAAACATCCAATTGAGAACATAATCCTACAAATAGACTGCAAGCAGCCTTCAATGAACCGTATCTATGTAAATACATGTCCTAAAAATCGACCGCCAGTCGTGACCCTGAGCACAAAAGGCCCCTCGCTATGTTTCGGGTCCAAATTGTTTTTAAAATATTTCGAGGGAATGCTGAAACATGGAAAGTTTCTAGAAATTGTTAGCTGCGTAATTCTACGCTGTTTATTTTTGTAGTAGCTGTTGTATAAGAAATTACTAGAGCGTATTACATCTCCATAATAAATTATGCAAACATAATTGAGTTTCCACATAATAAACGACAACTAAACAGACAAAGCTGTCGACGGAATCAACGTCCCATGATCCCCTAAATTACCAATTTCATCTCACAAACCGTCCCACAAATTTCCTTTACAATATTTCACAAATTAACCGTAATTTTAAAGGCGTTAATTAACGTCCCCATCTGAATACACTCGCTAAACTCATTAAATTACCGCCCCCGACGTTTAGGAGCGGAATTCTTAAAACGCTACGGGGTAAGGGGTAAATTACGGTAATATTCAAGGTCGGGTAAACTTCTCCTTGGGTAAGGAATGCTGTATTGTTTAATTATTTGGGGGGGGGGTTAGGGGAGACTCGGGACTACCGACTGCTCCCCTGTGAGTCACGCCAATTGCATTACAATCGCGTTTCAGGGTATGACTACGTCGGCAAACTATGTCTGTATGAAAACAGGTGACTCAGCCGTGATACAGGGGATGGGGTGACTTTCTATTACACGCATACATATTTGATGAGTCTTACTTCGAAAAACTCGCATAGAAAACGATATTTCAAAGCAAGCAATGTAGAAACTGGAAACATACTAATAATTTTTCCTAACTTTCCCCGTGAACATAACAGAGGAAAACCTGGCGTCAAGGGTCTTAAATAAGTGTCGGAATTTCACTCTCCCACGTGAATAGGGGCTTCAAAAAAACAAACACGCGCACAATACAAAACTAACAATAACTCACTTAAAAGGGTGAAAACTCTTGACCCGCCAGCCCGCAACACAAAGGCGACTCACATCCCCGGGGCTGTGTACTATCTTGGAAAGGGATCTCACCCTGTATGTGTCTGGCACAGAGTTGTAGGTAAATGGAGTGATAATGTAAGTGAAATGGCTTGAAAAGCACTTGCGTTTCTAACCCTGCATCAATTGGGAAAAGACAGCGTTGAGAGCTGAAAATGACAAAGTAAAGGTGCGAAAAACGGAAACTGGACTTCTGACCGGGCCACGGACACCATACTGTGACAGTTGTACTGACACATCTGTTAAAGACCGGTTTCCGGAGTTCCTCTTAACCTTTAGAAGCTTTTGGCACAACGCGCATGAGTCGAATTGGTAAAAATACCATACCATACCAGTAAAGATCTATTGTTAAGTATTAACGGGCTGGTGTTCGCAACTCCACGTCAAAGCGCGTATTTTGCGTATTACGGGAGTAAAGATCTAACACTCCATTTAGGTACTCTCTACTCTATGACAAGCCTGTGAAAGAGAATTTTTCACAGTTTTTGCTGGTTAAGGACTAAAGGGTAAAAAAGCTCTAAATCCTTTGGCAGTCACACTGAATGGCATCTCCACTTCGTCTCTGCACTTAGTTAAGTTAAAACGGCCAACTTTTCTGGCAGCCAAATTGAAACATGTCCAAATGGCTGTCTGCTTCAATTAATGTCTTATATCTTTTGAAATATACCATTTGTTAACTCAGCTGAAACGATCTAGATTTAAGGTTTGATCTTGGCTAATTCTGGATTGTTATCTTAGTAAAACTGTTCATATCTTAATTTATGTGGGGACGGCACAGTATGTCTTCTTCTTCTACACTTCTCTATTAATTATCTTCTCAGTCATACAGTCATCACCCTGTCCCCCACCCCCTTACTATTTTTCACACAGACCATCCATCGTTTCTCTACTCTTTTTATAACCACCTACATTCATACTTAAAAGTGGTGGGGAGCTCGTGGCTAAATAATAACAGCCGCTCGGGTCAAACTTTAGGCTAAGCCGTGCTTGCCTAGGTTGGTCTGTGGATGGGTGACCACCCTTACATACCGAGTCTCCCCCGTGCCTCGGAAAGCACGTTATGCTCTTGGTCCCGGCTGTCATTTGTAGATCTTGTGATAGTCGTTAGGTCAGTGGCCCAAAAAGTCTGACAACCAGTCTTACCAAAGAGTATCGTATTACCCAGTACTAACTGGGTTGTGAAAGTCAGATAGGCAGTAGCTCCATATAAAATACTAGTATTCAGCTGCATCCGGTTAGACTGGAAGCCGACCCCAACATAGTTAGGACAAGGCTAGGCAGATGATGATTCATATTTAAAAGTGACTTTGAAAATGAATCGCCAACATGTAGCCTGTTGTTTCATACATTTGGACTGTTTAGGACTGTACGTATTGCACTTTCGTATGAAATGAGTTTTTTTTTTTTTTCATTTCTACCCGATGATCTGGTATTAATTATAGGCCAGGGTACCATACGGTAGGGCATGCCACAATAGTGGCGATAAGTCCCCTCTTTGAGGAGTGGATTGAGAGGCGTCACGGCGTCCTCACCTTCCGCCTGACGCAGGTCCTCACCGGACACGGTTGTTTCGGGAGGTTCCTGCACCGAATCGGGCGGGAGAAAACGCCCGGGTGTTTCCACTGCGAGGATCGACCGGAGGACACGGTGGACCACGCGGTGGATGTGTGCTCCGCGTGGGCGGAGCACCGCCGTGTTCTCGTAGCGGCGATCGGCGGCGGCGACCTCTCGCGTCCGGCCTTGGTTCAATCCATGGTCCGGAGCAAGACGGAATGTGACGCCGTAACCACCTTCTGCGAAGCAGTCATGCTAGCGAAGGAGGTGGCGGAACGTGAGAGGGAGAACCTCACGTCCCAGCCGCCGCGGATGACACACCGGGCGTCGGGGGCAACGTGGTGGCTCCCGGCCACCGTAGGAGCGGGCCTGTGGACGGTGAGCTATGGGCTAGCTCGCCGTCCGTCCGTCTTATGACGCCAGGCCGCGTCGACGGCGCAGGAGTGTTCCACGTGCGCCTCAAAGAGATGTCAGCAAAAGGAAGGGGTCCGCAAGGGCCGATGCCTGCCGGGGCTGCGGGACTGTTCGAAAGAGATACCGTGGCCTCGGAACACAAAGGGCGATAAAAGAACATGGATGGGTTTTAGTCAGTAAAAGTCTGACACTCCCTCCTGCTCCGCCCAAAGCGGGAGGAGTCATTTGATGATTTCTCATCCGAAAAAAAGGGTACCATACGGTAGAAAATAAAAAAGACTTCTGCTTCGATGCCCCTTCGTCTGAATCGGTATCAAATCAATTTAATCATTTCCTCAAATATTTCGGCGTGATTCTTAGTACTTGAATAGTGCTTATTTTCCTGTGAAACACCACTTACTTATGAATTTGACCTTCTTCGGTTGCTTGGTCCTCGGTTTGCCGACTGGTTTCTTGACGGGCGCCGACCGTCGGTGAGCTAGGAACAAAAAGAAGCCGTCAGCGGAGCCCGAGGCGACGCTGAAGACTCTCGTGGAGACAAACTGACCCTCTGGCTTGAGTAGGTACCGTTATTGTAGAAACAGACAAAAAAACCCTAGGAACTGTTTCCAAAAATTGTGCCAAGAAGATCCTATTTACAACTAGACAGATCAAAAAACAAAACATGGTAAATTAGTCCGCCCTAATAGTAAACTTAAACAATACCCTAATTGTACGGTCGAACCAGCTAATACACATTATATTGTAAAATGTAAACCAAATACTTACTCGACCGTACATCACAGTTTTAGATCACCACCCAAAGGCTTCAATCCATTACTTTAAAGTATGGAAAATTTGTCTGCTCCGCCACGTAAATTACGCAATGAATATTGTTGACCTGTCAAAACAAATAGCATTGGGATTGAGAGTAGGTTACGCAATTACCCCGCAGATTAGGCCCAAGAGCTCAAAACATCGGTTTTCGGTTGCAAATACGATCAAAATTCGAGCCAGCCAACCCAACAACCCCCCAAACAACACTAACGGACAATCGAAAAACGATTACGTCGACCGAATCGACCCAACTAATGTTTATTTGAAGAACATTCGGACGGTGGACCCAAGCTTTTAATGAATCGACATTCGATGCTCGCGTGACTGTTAAAAGCTGCGATTGTGGTGAACAAACAATCGATATAAAATGTCGCAGTCCACATAACATATTCCCAGCTAATGGCTGATAGAGTAGATAGAGCTTCGAACTAACCTAGATAAATAAAAGAAGATTTATGATCGACGATTTCTGAAACTTTTTAAGGCTTTACAAGATACCTGGGTTATTTTTTTAGCCTATTGTGTAATGATAAAGGATTAGTTTCATCAAATTAGCTGGTGTTGACACAAAAGGCGAACTTTCAAGGTCAAATGAAGCTAAAACTTCGGCGAATATTGCGTAATAAAAAGTCATAGTTTCATAAAGGGATCACCATGTTTGCGCTTCAGACCGGAAGGAGGACAGGACACTTGGCAAGAAGTAGTGATGGCCGATGAGGTAAGCCCTCACTGAATGTGCCGAGAGTCGGTAGAAGAAGTGTTGGCAGAACAACATTTAATTAAATAGGATGATATTCAGAAAATTGCGAGGAAGACTCGCGCAAACTATGGAAACAGCATGAAAGGGAAGAGGCCAATGCTCAGCAATGGATGGCACAAGACTGCCAATAACGATGATGATGATAATGACGATTGCGTCATTTAAAGTTGAAGACGTCGATATATACAGATACAGAAAAGTCTCAAGTCCTACTGCACGGTCTTTAAAACCAGCGCTCCCATTAGCAACCACCGTCATCAAAAACCATTCTAACCAAGATGACATCAAACTTCAAGGCTTCAAAAAGTCGACTTTTTGAAGCCTTGAATAAATGACTATTCATTTGCGACTTCGAAGTCGCAAATTAATAGTCATTTATTAGATATTTGGGCCCCAACTCATGTTGTTGGGGACGTCTCGGTAATAGTATCGAGGTAATAACGTCGACACGACGCCGGGAGATGAGGCCGCTACGTGAGGGGAATGCCGGAGTGCCGGCGAAATTCGCCGCAAATACGGATAATCCCTCACGGCAGCGCTAAGTCCCAGTTTACACAGCAGACGAAGCAGAGACCATGCTATACAAAGTGTTAAGCCGACTTTAAACTTTAATTCTCAGCCAATTCATGAACAAAGTTTAAACAAGCTAAGACTCTGTTAATTTTGGGATTGCGGAGACTTCTTTTTTAGCAAAATGGGGTCCCTAAATTGTAGAAAAAGACGCAACAAATATGTCAGGAGGACAACGGAATGATAAATTAAGGTTCGTTGGTCTTTATCACAAATCAAACAGTCTCAGAAAACAAAAAGCCCCTCAGTCCCTCGCTTAAGAAATTAGTTTCCTAAAATCCAAGTTTGCTAAAACCAAACAATCGTAATAAAAGCAATATTTGTGATTGCCCGAGCGCCTCGGGGGTGCTATTTATCAAAACTTAATTAGCTTTCGCCATAATTCACGATAAAACAACCGTCATGAGATGGTTGTCTCCTCAATTCCGTAATTGAGCCTCTCATCTCTCATCATCACGATTTTCACAGATAACCGAGTAAGGGCGTGGACACATGTCTACGGTACGGCGCCGCCGCTGTTTGACGGCGCGGCGTCGTGCCGCGGTGCGGTGCGGTGCCGTGTACGGTGTGCCGCGCTGGCAGTTAATGCAAAGGGTTAGAGTACACTTTTGAATCGATGGTTGCTGCCGTGAGTGCACTGCACCGCGGCAAGTTGCCGCGCCGCCACAAGACGGCGGCGCGCGGCGCCGCGCCGTGGCCATGTGTCCGGACCCTTAGGGAAATCTTGCGGTAAACCGCTTCAATCACAGCTGTTTTACGTAACCGCAAAAACGCTGATGCGAATGAAAAATCTAGACCACGACTAATTAAAAGTTGGATATCGAGTGCATACAAATTAAAAAGGATTAAAATGTCAAGAACCGGACGTCTTACCAGTAAAGTTCGTGCTACATTATCTTCTTGGTTCAGTCAAGATTATCGATAGAGATCTTAATTTTATGAGCGTATTGATAAAACTATCGCATGATGTCACAGATTGTGACTTCAAGACTCTCGATTAAGTATAAAATACAAAAAACAACGTAATTGAACCCGAGCCGGTTTCACTTCAGAATTCTAATCAATAATTTTTCATCCATATTCAAGAGCTGCAGCTGTATATCATCGTATATAACAACAATTTAATGAACGTGTATAAAAACAATAAAGCAGAAAAAGTATGGTAATCGAATACAAACGGGGCAGTTACAACTGAAAGGTCGACGGGCAGCCCCCTCCGGCGCCGCACGATACAACATGGAAAACCTGATAAAATATTTAAAGGCTGGCTTTAAAACCCTTGAGGGGGAGAGCTGAAAGTAAATTTAATACCGCTGGGAATACGAGCGTTGGCACGTACGAGTGTTTTAAACACGACGCAAATGCGGCGGCTAGGCGATGCAGAAACAAGAGATATATTCTATGCAGCGCAGCGTTGAGAACATTCCAGAATAGCGGAGACGGCACCGACGTCCTCTTAACGAGTTACGCTCATTAGGAAAATGAGTGTGACTTTGTGTGCAACCCCTTTTTATACCGCTCCCTGCAAAAGTGTTATTTTTAAATCCATTCACGGCAAAGCGAGGAGTAGAGATGGAAATTACTGCAAGTCGTAAAGCAGCTCAGTTGCAAATTCTCAAGTTAGTCGAGAGAGCTGGTGGCCGGAATGGTTTGTAACACGCAAACTTTGTAAGCACCTGCAATGCATCATTGTGGACATGTGTGGCTCCAAATCTAGATATCGGTAAAACTATGGGTTGAGATTTAAGTCGCACGATACTGGTGTCTATAATACCGTAACATGAAAGTAATACACGTTAGATCCCATGTACGAGATGAAACGTGTTTTATAGCATTGTTCAACCCTCATACGGGATCAATATCGTGTGACATCTTAGCTCCGAGAAAAAAAGGCGTAAACTTCTTGTATTAGGATCTAAGAGCAAGAACCCCAACGAGAATAATCCCATTTGTCGCGCTCATCACAATATAAAGTAATGTTTTTACTAAGCAGAACGACATGGTAATAAAGATGATCAAAATCTGTAAACCCTACCGCACCCTCACAAAGGGTGCAGACTTGTTAAGCCAATTAAACCGAATGTTATAATCGTCCCCTAAACAATTATGTGATCTTGAGTCCCCTGTTGTCACTCCTCAATGGCGTGTCTGCTAATCCAAACATACTTGAAGTATAGTGACAAGCATTATGTGACGTTACGAAGCGAATTATGTGATGATGTTTAATTAAGTAACCGTTAGAGCGTTAATTACGAAGTTATTTCACGTCACGAATGTTTCCAGCAGTGAAATGCGCTATGGAATGTTCATAGTTGTTTAACGAACAATTACAACGGCTCTGAAGAATATGCTTTCTGAGAAATTCGCATTTCCAAGGCTATCGGTATGGTCCGTAAAGCCCATGTTTTATGGTCTTTGAAGCCATGAAGTTGAATACCAAGGTCCGTACTTGGTTATACCCAGTGGAGATCGATCGTAAATTTAATGTTTCGAACATCAATAATTCAGAAGGCATAAAGTCTGGGTCTATTTCAAATATACCTTTGACGTCTCATTTTTAATGTCTACAATTTTATCGTGACGAAACTGGATGACTCAATACTTGGTTAACCGATGACTCCAATAAAGAATTAACTACGATTTTAAAAAGCATTACTGAGGAGAAAAGAAGTATTTGAAATGACTGCACAAGCAGCGTTTATCCTTTTCGCAATCTGACTAATAGCTACAATAAACGTCGAAATGTTTTAAAAATGTCGTTAATTAACAAGCCCGCAATAATAAAGCGACACGACTACACGAGGTCCTCAAATGCGTGCGTAGTGGCGCATAAAATACCAAAACATTTTACGAAGGACCTACTAAAGTGATTATGTCGCGATTGCGTGACATAATTTAATCAGGTCCACAATATTATGTGAAAACAACTATTTTTCCGAATTCCCCAGACAAGTATGTTTGAACTGAACTCGAATGTTACGGAATCTGAGACCATTACGTAAGTTGAAAGAAATCATTTTCTTGAAAAGGTTTTCTAATTTTAGATCGGTGGTCTTTCAGACAGAAGTATAAAGTTGGTAGGTACACTGCGCAGAATGGTGGACGCGTGCTACAGTATCGCGATTCGTAGTCGGTACAAAATGGTGGACATTATGCAGTAATGTTTAATCAATAGTTGTAGTAAGGCCAGCACAGACTGACAGGTATCCGTAAAACTGGAAAAGCTGATTGAGCGCTCGCTAGACCCCGAAAATCCGACCTAAAAGAAAATACATCGTAGACGGCGTAAGACAAAAAGTTCCTTCCATCTAAAGATGGCCAAATAGGAAAGATGTCATGTTTTTTTCAAACTGAACTAATTTTTCAAATATCACAATATCTCATAACTGCCAACATCTTGCGAAGTCTTCGAGAAAAGAAATATATAGCAAAGGGTTGACGTTTGATCCACGTTGTTATCATCACATTGGGAGACATCAACTGTCATCCAACAACACTGCCCCTTACTCGTAATCGATGGGTCACGTGATTTACGTCAGATGCAATTTAAATATAGGCACCGGCCGGTGCCCCTCCCCCCGCCGGCCGGCCGGCGGCTATGAAGACTCAATAACAGACATCTGAGACGCCACCAGCCAACAAAACCTGGCAATTTTTAAAGGAACAAGAAAGCATAAAGCATCAGCGATTTATGTTAGAACCTTCAATTTACGAGACTCAAAGAAAATTGGAGAAGCCGCAGCTGAGAGTTAAAAGAGGTTACCTTCTGTTTTTGCCTCCCTGTAACAGTGTTTTGAGATTTTGATATAAGATTTGGAATTTGTTAATTTCAAGCCAGATAATCAAGTAGGGCGTTTGTCTCCGCAGCGAGAGTAGCAACAGCGTCGCCGGTAGAATTTGTGATGATTACGAAGAATTTGTCCATAGCAGCGGTGTTCCCAACCTGCAGGCAGAACTGGCGCGCGGCATGAGTGGCAGAAGCACTGCATCACCGAATCCCGAACGAGTCCTATCAGCATGGTGATGATCAAATTGACTATCTAACGTGTGACGGAGTCGCGTCGCGGCGCTGGCGGACTGCGCGACTCTCGCCCGGAAACTGAACCACGCCGGGGGGAGGGCAGCCGGTCGATAGCTGCACCCCGCGCCCCGCAACCCCCGCCCTGCGGACCCACCCCGCAGCCACCCCTTGCGCGCTACCGTCCCTAACTTGATAACCCGCACAAGAAAATAAGCCTACGAAATGGAAAAATAATGTCACCCACGACATATATTAGGTCACGTCAAGTTCCTTGCATGTGAGCATATGAGATCTCTTGCTGAAGTTTTATTTCCTCTGCGGAAGAGGAAGATATCAATCTCCGGCAGAAAAAACGGCTAAGTATAAGTGACATCTGATATCCATAGGATACATTCAATCTATTGGGGTGCTCATGTGAGAATTCTCAAGATTGATGAAGGTGACGCGTTGAGATCCAAAACCGCACCTAGCAACTACAAGGTCTAGTTGGGGTTGGGGAAGACAAACTAATTTAAGAGCCGCCCAGACTCGTTCGGGTCTCGACGGACTTCTCGCTCATAAAAACGCCGAGCTGTTGGGGGGCGGCGGGCGCGTGCGTGGAGAGGGCACGTGAGGGGCCTCCATGCGGAGGTTCCGCCGCCGTCTCGGCGCCGCCACCCGCAGCCAATTAACAGCCGGCAACGCCACGCTGAATTTGTTTCGCCACTCGAATTGCTTCCGATTGATTTCCTGTTCTTAAAATCTATCACTGAATGACTTCCCTGACACGTTTCAGATGTTCAACACTGTCGAAAACACCGAAGGACGTTTTCGCAGAAGCGATAAAGTCAGGTTAAGTATCGCGTCCCGAAACCGATAGCGAAACGGCTTACCTAGTCCAGTGCAAGAGAGAAATGAAATAGGAAGACTGCAGTGGTGATGGTGTCGTAACCCCGTGCACCGGTAACACCGGCCGTGGTGCGGCAGATCGATTGCGGCCAACAACCTCTAGACCGTGTCCCCCTGCGGTAATAACTGGGAATACCAGGACCGAGGCTCGTTTGGACGGTGCATACGGACAGGAGCCGACACCGCCGTGGAAATACCGCCGAGCCTGGCGTCCGCCTGACTGACGTTAGCAGGAATCGTGCCTAACGACAACTTGCGTTTTACAGACCAACCGAGACCTAAATCAACACTAAAGTTCGTGTTCTGGTTTAAGCCAGTCATGTAATACTCATTATTACAACAAGCTTACTGTTAGAGCCTGAAGACTGTATGAAAAAGCAAATTCACTAAATGTATTACGCTAGGGGACGACATAAAATCCTCGACAATTTGCGAACACTCCATCAAAAGAACATGAAATTCAAGATAATTCCGGCAGTCCGTCTACCCTCGACGACTGCGTTCCATAGATCATATCACCGCAGTGATAAATTAGTTTCCTCAATAAAAGTTCGTCGTCGACTCAACGCAGAGAGGTGACTAATAAACTTTTCTGGGGCTTTTATTTACAGGAAACTTTTGACATAAAATCAACTGAACAGAGATAATTATTTTCTAACAAAATAACTTAGGCAGATTGTTTGCTGTCAGGATTTTAAACAAAAGCACGATTACCAAATTCACTGTGTTGGTTTTCTAAAAAGCGTTTTTAATATAGACGACAGGATGGCGCCCAACGTAGGGCAACAAGATTAATAATTCTTGGTTAGACGCTTATTATACGTGCAGCTCATGACTGCAGTCACATTCACGAGCGATGCGGAAGCGATTATAGAAAGCCTTTTTACAAGATATTAATTCTATAGGACTTTTTTTTTAATTCATTAGAGTGATGAGGTGACGCTGACGAGTCACGAGAGTGACGTGTTCATTAGAGTGATGCATGAGTGATGACGATTTTAATTATGAGCATACAGCTTAATATTCTGACTCATTCCTAATTGTGTCATTCTCTTTTGATGCTGAACCTTTCCATCATTCATTTTCCAATAAGAATTAAAAAGAAATAATTGTGGTAAAGTGAAAACGCGACCATAATGGTGTCAATGGTGCTTTAAACTATTTAAATAGGACACTTAAGATAATGGTCAATAATCCGCCATCGGTGGCCACGATCTCGCCACCAGCGTTTTGCCAGCTATAATAACGTAGCTTTGTCTTTCTCCGGAGCGGCAACAAGTTGAGTCACGTGCCGGCTGGATTTGTCTGAGAATATAATTCGGAGCCAGCGGCGCGCGTCCGCTTGCGACGGAAACAATATCGATTTTGCCTTGTTTCAAGCATTGCTTAGACACCACCGACCCGGTATTTTGGCGCAGACACAGCCTAGCACAAACTCCGATCCAACATTACCCTACTGGGCGTTTTCAACATTATCGTTGAAGAGTTTCAACCGTTTACGTCCACCTAGACATCCGGAGTAACTTAGTACGTACGAGCAGAAGAGGCCGACATACGTGAGTTAAATAACTTGGAATGGTAACATATTGTGTACTGCGGATCGAGATACTGTAAGAAAATATAAAGAGATTACGTGTTAATAGAGCTGGCAGTACCTACAGCAAACGCGTTGCGTGCTATAAATTTTTACAAAGTAATATTAATGGGTGCGGGAGACATTAAAACCAATTAAAGGGGTGCCGTTGACAGCAGTAAAGAGTCCGCAAACAAAATAATGATAATTAAGGGGATCTCTCGATTAGATATTAATTATGGATACCACGTTCGGAGATAAGTAATCAGAGTTGAAAAGTTGCGTCATTAATATTGACTAGGGTTTATAAATTATTCAGACGACGATGCTGTATTTCTTATTCGTAATTTCGTACAACTAGAAACTAGAAATTGCGTACAGGTAATGATAATGTGTACGAAATATTAATAAAAGAGAAGTAGATAACACCTTTTCCGCCATTTCAGTGGAAGCCAAAGTTGTTGTAAAGTTTTAAGTTGAACCTTATTTAACAAATCCTTAGCAGAATGTAAAATGCGAATATACAAGGACGATAGACAGTATGGTTGTAAGAGCACGGATTATCTATGATTTAGTGTCGAGCTTAAATATTTGCGAAGAGATTGGAACGCCATATGGCTATCACTTACTAGCCATCTGGACCTTGCGAACTTTCGTAAAGTTTGAAAAGAAAAATTTGTTCGCAGAATTATTAAAGATGTTCGCTTTAGGAAGATATTAATACTTTTGGTGTTGAAGGTTAGGTAAGGTTTAAAGGAAATTATTACGACGCTAATGTAATACTGAACCATTTCAGAATAGACAAGGATAATAATCGGACTAAATAAGGTCTACGATTCATCATCATCATCATCATCATCTTTGCCTTTGTCCCATGTTACATGTGATCACCGCACAAGTTTTCTTCTTCCAATTTCCCCTATCAACCGTCCTGCTATCATTCACTCGTATTTCTTTCATGTCATACCTCACACAGTTCCTTTCATCAACATTTAACGATTGCAAACTTTAAAGAAATTCCAAAAAGGGTTTACTTCAGTCACCCCCAACCCAGATTCTAAAAATGTTGCATGTATTTAAAATAATTTAATTTTTCCTTATTAATATTTTGGAACAGTTTGTCCATCTTTTAAAACCCTCCTATTCTAAAAGCACAAGCTCTCAAGTCCTAGCAATTATTTTCTACGTATTGCAAATTGAGCGTTACCAAACCACTTATACAAAAACTGTGCTCAGCCAGCGTAACATTCGAGATAGAGCGATCGCTAATCTCACAGACATTAAAAAGTAATCCATAAAACCGTAATGTAGTACTCGACAGACAGACATCCGTGGGAGGAACATCAATTTCTATACGACATTCAATACAAAGAGGGACCAAATCGAGGGTTTATATCATAATGACCCTCAATGTATGACAACATCTTTATTATATCCTTTCGCCCCCTTCTTCTACTTGATTTATTTTGATTGCTCCTATGGGTTATTTTCTTTTCACTATCTAAAGAAAATAATCTAAGTTACTTTCTGGATTCTTTGTTAACAAGTGTACAAAGTAAGGAAGAGATTATCCCTAGTCCAACCGTAATCCACCGCACGGTTGCAGGAAGCCGTAACTCTACTCTAACGGACTTCCCTTAATGCTATAAAAGAGGTTCAAGGCACGACCGTCGCCGACAAAAGCTGTAAAGAGAATGACACACGCACATGGATCGATCAAGGCCAGACGCTTTGTACGATTAAGACTTTTTTTTGTACATGTGCGTTTCCTTTAGTAGCGTTTCCTTTAAACCTCGAATAATACTTAAAGTAGTAAGACTGCCGGGGTTGCGGGACTGCCCGAAAGAGATACCGTGGCCCCGGAACACAAAGGGCGATGAAGGAACATGGATGGGTTTTAGTCAATAAAAGTCTGACACTCCCTCCTGCTCCGCCCAGAGCGGGAGAAGTCATTTGATGATTTACCATCCGAAAAAAAAAGGCCAGACACTTTGTACGATTAAGACTTTTTTTGGTACATGTGCGTTTCCTTTAGTATTTAAGGCTGAGCCTTTCTTTGTACAATCTTGAGTAGTCTTGAAGCTTTGCGAATTTCGTGTTGTGCTACATTCTCAAGGTGAGAACTATACCTAAGGCTGGAGCACCTCGCCGACTTCAAGGATACGCGGAAAATCAATAACTACTGAACGAATAAAGGATCTCTCAATGATGCGAAATAAAGATTGATTGAGGCTAGATTAAATTGGAACACGGCGGCTAATGTGAAGCCAAAAACCACAATGTCTTCGGTCAGAGGATGAAATGTTAGAACTGAAGCCTAGTTCTGTCGCGGTTAATTGCCAAGGTCCAACGCATTAATTGGTCGATGAACGGTCATTTTAGACAACATGAAGACTCAAGACAGGCTATCTAAAGTATACAGTACGAAACATTGACCTCCAATGAAACAAGCTAAGGAAAAACAGACAAGCCAACAATGAAATGAATCATCACAATATGACTATGAAAGGATTAGATGTCCCGTTCCCAATGTGGATGCTGCTACTTATCTCCAATTCTAATTCAGTAACAATTCGCATAACATAAGATCTAGATAGTACAAATACATTTATGCTGTCGCAAAAAAGTGCGTTTAAAAATCAACGTCCTAGTCAGAATAGCACTTAAAATATTCAAATAGCACCTTCGCTAATTCTTCTCAAAATGGATACATTTTATTCGTCGATGTACCGAACTAGATTACTCACATTAATCACGAGAGTATGACGAATCAGGATAACGGTTTCTTTGTTCGAAATATCATGTTTTTCTGCCCTCGTTACATACAAAGTTTTATTCTCTTTGTTTGTTTTATCACCACATGTCTTAAACTGTATTGCGTTTCTGTGTATTCAGAGTTATTATTTATCTTTCGTTAGTAAGAATATTATTGATATCATTTTCTATGTGCCTTTCAATTCAATAGAACAAAAGGTTGGTTTAAAAGTAGTACGTAGTAGCCAAGCTTATCGCGAAAGCAATAAGTTGACTGATACCACATTATGGGATAATGTTACTTCAGTCATTGAAGATAAGTGACGTGCTTACAACCGGACACAATACGTCTACTTACATTCTTTTTATTAGTCTTGTTAAGTTATTCGTAATATCATTTAAGATTTGGCGATATTTTACTCTCTGGGGCTTTTATTAGACGAGTGCTGTACTTGATAGGCCCTTATTCAAAGTCGGTTAACATGAGGATGAGCTGACGAGTTTGTGAAGTTTTGAAGGATGGAGCCTTTGATTTTTATTTTATCTACGAATATCTACCTGATCCACGGAAGATGGCGTAAAGAAGAGGCCCTTACCGACCTATGTAAAACAGATAGTTATCATAAAAAGAATAATATAGCGAACGTAGATATTACAAACGTAAGTTTTTTACAAGCTTTTATTTTTAATCCTCTTGTAGGCGAGTACACGCATATTTTACGAGTCAGCGAGTTCGCGGCAAGGGGCTCGAGGTTCTTAGAGTAATAAAACTTAAAACATGAATACGAAATTATAAAGCAGATTCGAGAAATATTACTTGTTCGTATGAGTTCTTTGTGCGGTGGAGTGCGATAGTCTATAACTACTGAAGGTCAGGTTGGGTCAACTAGTACATCACAATCAGAAAACTGCATAAGAAGTCGTATAGCTTCCTTTATTGTCTTTCTATTTTAAAAACCTCAATCAAAACAGTAAATATGCAAAATTAATTTGTCTGCAAAATGAAGGTTTAAATATGAGAATCACGAGTGGCGTCAGAGCGTGCTAATGATGGCTGACCAGTGACCCGTATGGTCTAGAGAATGTAGAAACTTCAGCTCAGCAGTAATTGAACCAAGTGTGGCGTGTAAACGAGAATTCTGATCAGCGTGAAACTAGTGGCATATTGGAATAAGGGAGCTTTGGGGGCGGAAGGTGTCGAGAAGCTTCTGACCTGTTTTGGCAAATTTAAACCGTGTTATAATAGCGTGCCCATCAGTGCAAAGTCATTATCTTCTGCCTAGCCTTTGCCTAACTAAGTTGAGGTCTGCTTCCAGTCCAACCAGATACAGCTGAATACCAGTATTTTACATAGAGCAAATGGCTATCTGACTTTCACACCACAGTTACTGGGTGGCTACTTGGTAGGCTGAGCTGGACTAAAATGAAGTAAAATAAAATATTTTGAATTTGAAATGAACTAAATATTCCTTTTGTCAAACAAGGCTTCTGGTTCTGAGTGTTATCACTGAACGTGACTGAACAGAACACTGAAATAGTAGTTGTATAGCATTGTTTTATTTATTACTTTTCAGGCCCTTCTGTAAAATACCAGTTTCTAAGTTCACTACGAACTTAGAAACTGGTATTTTACAGAAGGGTTTAAAACTAGAATAAACTGAAAAAAACTTTAATAGTTTTCTACTACCATAAGATTATGTCACGAAAGGAATGCCATATCACAAGAGTTCAATCATGCGAGACAGCTAAGTTATCGCAATTTTTCGATGACAAGCCGGAAAAACCCTGGTTTCAGCACGTTACAGGGTAACGTTGGGAAAATTGCTGAGGATATATCAAACGAATGTAGGTATGAAGTGAACTTCGATCTAGACTGTCATCAAAACGAATTTTTGAACCTAAGATGGTAAATTTTACTCAAGTGAAACTTGACTTATCTGAAACTTGACTATTTTGAACTTTGGATCACTTTTGATCATCAGCTTTTAGCAATCTAACTGATGTTCAAATGTTCGATCGAGTGTAAAGTAGTAATAGTAGAAGTGGCTGTGGCACGGGCAAAACTGTTTCGCTACCAAGAATACTGATTACTATTTCTTAGTCTACCTCCCCTCTATTTCAGAGTTCCAAGATCCTGCCTTAAATTACTAATATTACTATCTTCAGGACTTATAAAATCCTTATATCAATATT
The DNA here is from genome assembly GCA_941918905.2 of Xestia sexstrigata. Taxonomy (NCBI): domain Eukaryota; kingdom Metazoa; phylum Arthropoda; class Insecta; order Lepidoptera; family Noctuidae; genus Xestia; species Xestia sexstrigata. The sequence continues at coordinate 2,383,979 of OW799204.2, forward strand.
TACGTACAGTCACAATTTCGCATAGACGTTTCAAACGCAGGACCACTATCTCCATTCTCCAGGACTTATGCCATCCTTGTATTAATGTGTACAGCCACAATTTCGCATGGACGTGTATCAAACACCGACAGATGTTCGCAATATCTGGCGCGGATATCCCGACAGCCGTGCCCGTGAGCAAAGCCAATAAATATCTGTTGGTATTGATTTTGGCTGTACCACGTCTGCCTGTACTCCGTGTTTCGGCCTGTCTAGGCTTATTCTGTGCATAACTGTTTATTTTACGTGATTGAGAGGAAGGATCGTTGATTTAACTTATTGGTTTGGTTCGTTTGTTAGGGATTTCAAATGGTTGTTTCTTATAATAATTTAAATGTTTTTTTTAGACATTACTTTGTAGGGTACAAAGTAATGTCTAAAAAAAACATTCATCACTATATTTTCCTATTTAACCCAAAGGTTGACTGGTAGAGAATGCCTTGTGGCATTAAGTCCGCCTATGTACCACTATTGTACATGAAGTTTAAATAAATAAATAAATGCTATAAAAAAATCTCATAAGATTTCATTAGCAGAAACGATTGCACCCCACGTTGAAATTAAAAAATATTTGCATTAACAGACACTTTTTGAAGGCAACTTGAAATTACAAATCAATAACTACTCCTGTATTTATTAAAATAGGTGCCATCATAATCAATTTAGTCTTATCAATCAATCGTGAACTGTTTTTAGGTATATTTTTACAAAAACCGTTGCAAAATGTAATAATGCAATATAGTCGGGTCGTCTATAATAATTTACTAAGAACAAAGGGCGACTCAAAATTCGCAGAATATTTAGCTGCACGTCGATTTAGCTTCGACAGACTATTGTACGCATGGGCAGTATTTTATAACCGTCTCATTTTTATTGCACTGCATGAATTTTGACCTCCGACGCGTAAAAATTGTGGCAGAAATCTAATACCTACTATAAATGCGAAGGTAACTCTGTTACCTTTACAAGCAAGCCTTAGCGGCTGCACGGATTTGGATGAAATTTAGAGGATTTGGCTTAGAACATAGGATGCTTTTTATACCGGTTGAACGTTTCTCTGGGATAATTTCCGACCTCCGCCCAGGCAAATCCAGGGTATAAGCTAGTATGGAATAACTATATTGATTTATTTAATTTGCGTTATCCTAATAATAAAGAGAGCATGAGACAAATTGCCTTATAGGTACAAAAAACGTATGCGGTGACTCACCGACCGAGACGAGATATAACTACCTACATCAATTTATTTCTCATTTTCTCTGTAGACGTGAAAGGACTAGAAGATTAGGTACATTATTATAGTCTGAAAATAGCTCCAACATACATGACACACCGCGACGGTATTGGATTTTTTGACAACTTGAAAATCTTAGGTAATACTACTCGGATTTGGATAAACCCTGAATATATTAAGGTTGACAGCAACTTTAGATCTTTTACTAGCAGAATATGGGACACAGTTTTACATAACAATGCACAAAACGTAAGTACCTACTTTAATGTTATTGCCTCCAATAGGGAAAAAACAAAGTAAATCTAGCTCTTTGACCGATAACACACTAGACTGACTAGACCTTTGCAAATATTACATACAAAGCAGTCTTATTGGGATTTCCCATCAAGTATTTTTCGATAGGTGGTCCAGAGTCTGGATTTGTACCAACTTTATGATGTCCCATTCTACCTACTTGGGGTCAGCGCAACACGTTTTTTCTTCCATTCTCTCCTGTCAGACGTCACGGCATCATTAACTCCTTTCTCTTTCATATCATCCGTCACACAATCCATCCATCTGCTCGTTAGTCTTCCTCACCATCTTATTTCCTTATACATAAGAGTAAGACTTCAAAATATAACAGTTCTGCTTAACCCTTCAGAGAGTACAGACGCGTTGTCATATTTTGTTATGTAAAACAAACCGGCCAAGTGCGAGTCGGACTGGCGCACGAAGGGTTCCGTACCATTATCTATACAACATTAGACAAAACGGCAAAAAAATCACGTGTTTTGTATGGGAGCCCCCTTAAATATTTATTTTATTTAAATTTAACTATTTATTTTTAAAGTGAATATGACAACTCAATATTCTGTGATTATTTCAAGCGTCCTACCTGTTGCCGTTATTAATCGAGCAAAAAAAAGGCAAAAAATCACGTTTGTTGTATGGGAGCCCATTACACATTTATTTTATTCTGTTTTTAGTATTTGTTGTTATAGCGGCAACCGAAATATGTCATCTGTGAAAACTGTCTAGCTATCACGGATTCACGGTTCATGAGATACAGCCCGGTGACAGACAGACGGACAGTGGAGTCTTAGTAATAGGGTCCCGTTTTTACCCTTTGGTTACGAAACGCTAAAAAAACCTTACAACTGACATAAGACCTTCACCTCTAGGACATTGCCCCTAGATTACTTGAACCGAAAATATATTCATTTTCGTGGAAAGCTACTATTCAATACAAATATTGTAGTTGCTTAGTAAACTGGTAGTTTGGAATTTATCGAATTGGTTGCAACTTGCAAATGAGTTACATGACTGCCTCGTTGGTTCAGTGGTCGTAAGCACGACTGCCGACTATGAGGTCCTGAATTCGATTCCCGGGTCGTGCAGTGTCGTTGGGTTTTTCCATCAAGAATTTCTAGCATAACTGTAGTTTCTCTGAATAAAGTCACGCTTACTCTTTTCCCCGCCCCAATTGAACAAAGCTCAAGAGTTCAATAGATTACGTAACTTACAGAAGATTTAGAGCCAACTTAATGAAAAACCTGTTTACGTACCTGTAGGTACATAAAATTTCCAATAAATTGGCCTTTTTGTCTCATACAAAAAACTTCACTTCAAAAACATTACATAATATTACTCCTGTTATCTCCGAAGGGTTAAGCAGAGGTGTACCGAATGGTAGATACACCTACATTTCGTCAGTTATGTTTAAGTTCCATGTACCTAATTGGGGGCGAGCCTAATGCCATCAACCGGGCGCAAATCCAGACTCCGTGGCTGCTACTGAGAAATTCGTGATGGAAAAACCCAATAACACTGCCCGACCTGGGAATCGAACCCATGACCTCATGATCAGCAGTCGCGCTTGCGACTACTACATAACTACACCAACGAGGCAGTCACGTAAAAACAGTTCTACTTGAATCCCAAGTACTTAGGCTGAGGCCAAACGAGCGTAATTTTGTGAGTCGCGTAATTTCGGTTTCATATTTTACGTCGCGGTCGTCATCACGACGTACAATGCGCCCAAATATGCATAAAACCGAAATTACTCGACTCACAAAATTACGCTCGTTTGGCCTCAGCCTTATAGTCTAAACTTCCAAAATTCTCTAAAATCGAAGCCGAAGTTACAAAACCGTTCCTTCTTAAAAATCCTTCGCTTGTGAATGCTCCAACCAGCCCGCGAAATTCAAATTTTCTTACGGTTTTTGCAATTTGCAGGCCAGTTCTAGGTTGTATGTTGATTAAAATAGAAATAATCAATACAACCCTCCAAGTTCATAAAGGTGCAGGAATGACTTTAACCTTGAAAAATTTTTCCACCTTTATGAACTTTGATGATTTTGATGAATATAATTCTGTAACTACAATCATAAGTCTTACAGCCGCGAATATTTTAATCAACATGGTTATAATTATTATAACCTGGCACTGGCCTGCAAATTGCAAAAAACGCGGGCTACCCTGGAGCATTCACCATAAACAGCGGAGCCCTAAATGTACAGTAAGTACCTACATTCAGCAGGCTAGATAAGAAACTTGTAGCATGCGGCCCCGGTACGGTACTAAAGCACGAAAGTTCCTAAGGGCCTGTTTAGCATAACAGCATAAGCCGTATCTATTTTTGAAATGCATATCCTGCGCGAAACTTCCAGCACTTGTGAAGGTAAAGTGTATTTAGTTTGCACGTAGAGTAAACAGCACATTGGTGGTAGTAATTGCACTACAAAAACCACCCTTACTGCGACGACGTAAGGGTGCTGTCTACCACTGATACGTGCGGTTGCGAACATGGGTAAAATTTTTGTTGGTCTTCCAGGAATAGTAGTTCGTTGGTACTGATAGATGGCATGAGTTATCTTCATCCTGTTCCTGCCATTATCCAAATAATATAAGGTAGGTGGAGCATTTAATTTTTCCACAAATGTATTGTTACGTCGTACCCGTACTTACCTACAGTTACGGTAGTAGGTACCTAATCGTAGGTAGGTAGGTAATAGTAGGTAGGTAGGTAAAACGAGTCCCGAATGATGTAGGTACAAATTCGCAACCTACCTACAAAAGAACATCATTGTAATTTCGACCGTACGCCGAGGGCATAAAGTCCCTACTTCTTTCCTCTGTAGAAGTTGTGGAATTGTCTAGAAAATTCTAGGAAGTCGTGGATATTTCTCGAACGTTCGATCGCCATATAAATAGTCGACGTGTTTGCGGGAGCAGTCAGTCTGAGTTTGGCTACACCACGAAGCGAATCGAAGTGAACTAAAAGTGCGATATCTAAGCAGTAGTGTACTTGTGATTAAGTTTTAAGTGTTTTGTGATTATTAAAGTTGTTGTTGTTGTTTCTTCGGTAGTAATTAATTTATCCCATACCCAGCTCGTAACAATTTGGTGTCAGAAGTGAGGGATAAATTATGCCAATTCTACCTAAGGACGACACGGACGGTATCCGTACCAGGAGTCAGCGACAGCAGGACATGGACCAAAGGCGGTTTGGAGATTCTCCGACACAGACACCGGGTGGTGTCCAGCCTACGTCAGTGCCAGTCGCTGGCCCATCCGGAGTTTCTCCAGCATCAGTGGCGCCAGACTTGTCAGCTTTAATGGCGCTGCTGCAGGAGCAGGCTCGCCGTCAAGAGGAACAGGCTCGCCGTCAAGAGTAGCAGGCTCGCCGTCAAGAGGACCAGGCTCGCCAGTTACAGGAGCAATTGCAACGAGATAAGGAGGAGCAGGCTCGCCGTCAAGAGGACCAGGCTCGCCAGTTACAGGAGCAGTTGCAACGAGATAAGGAGGAGCAGGCTCGCCGTCAAGAGGAGCAGGCTCGCCGTCAAGAGGAGCAGGCTCGCCGGTTGGAAGAGCAGTTGCAGCCAGATAAAGAGGAGCAGGCCCGCCGCCAGGATGAACAGTTGCTCCTCATAAAGGATCTTCATGCAACTTTCGGCAAAGATCTGAAAGTGATGAAGGATCAGGTTCACCAGCACGAGAACCGTATCTCAGAGGCCGAAGTTCAGATCGCTGGGGTGAAAGAGGCTTTGGGAGAACTGAAGACTGGAGACGTGACTGTGGCTTCAGTAGTTGCTGCACCTTCAGCGCGGGGCTTTAAGGTGCCTCCATTCGATGGAACATCTTCGTGGTCGGCTTATAAAATTCAATTTGAGGCCGTTATGAAGGCGAATGGATGGACAAAACCGCAAGCCATGACCGCGCTCACCTTGGGCCTTCGAGACCAGGCCTTAAACATTCTTGAGGCGCTCGGCAAGGATGTAACCTACGAGCAGCTGCTGGAGGCGTTAGAGTCCAGATACGGCGACGCGCACCTGGAGCACGTATTTCGTGCTAAGTTGAAGGATCGTGTTCAATGTAGTGCCGAGAACCTGCAGCAGTGGGCCCTGGAAGTTGAAAACCTGGTTCGAAAAGCATACCAGTCTGCCCCTGCACTTATAGATGGGAATCTGGTACAAGCGTTCGTTGATGGAATACGTGACTTGGAAGTTAGAGCCGCTGTGAGACTTGGGCACCATGAGACGCTGAAAGACGCCTTGGCTCATGCCTTAGAACTAGAGGCAGTGAGGCAGGACCTCCGAACGCACCGCGTCAGGGAGGTTGTAGCATCACCAGTACGCGACCGCCCGCAAGGGTACAGTCCTAGGTGCTACACTTGTGGAGAAAGGGGTCATCTTCGGTCAAGCTGTCCTAAACGCAGCACCCCGAGAGAAGATCAGCAGGGAAGGGTGGCTGAAGTGACTGCCCAGCCACAGCAGGGAAACGAGTAAATGCCAGGACTGGGGGGCGAGTGCTGGCTGGTATTGAAAAAGCCCCGAGAATCTTGATCTCGCAAGCACATGACGGGAACAGCCTGACCATCAAAGGCGAAGTCAACGAACACCTTGCAAACTGACGTTGGATACTGGAGCTTCTCACACGGTCGTCAATTCTCACCTAGCAAGTTGGTTTATTGGGGACTACTTCGATAACCACGACCGTATACGATTACTAACAGCTACCGGTCAGCACATAACCGTCCGAGGCAAGAAAAGGGTGGATTTAAAATTGGGTGACAGATTTTACAAACACAATGTCATCGTGGCCGACATAGCGGATGATTGCATCTTGGGCTTGGATTTTATGCGGAAATATCGTTGTGAGATCGACGTTAATCAAGGAGTATTAAAATGTGGTTCAGATGAAGTCTTCATGAAAGGTGCACCATCAGGAAAAGTATACTGCTTGAAGTCGATTGTTCTTCCTCGTAGATCAGAAACGATTGTGCCAATTAGTCCACGGAATTCTGGACCAAAAGATCGAAGTGTTCTGATAGAAAGGGTGAACAATGACTTTCCATGGAAGATGGCACGGACTCTGGTCAAGGCCACCAACGTCTCGGCAGTACGCATACTGAATCCAAGTGACAAGGAGCAAGTGATTAAGAAGGGCACCTTGATCTGCACTTGCGGGGAAGTAGATTGGATGCGTCAATTGCGAAATCTGCCTACCGGAAATAAAATTCGTAGTCCGAAGTTTGACGTGACAACGCTTTTGGAAAACTGCGATTTAACTAAAGGAGAAATGGACAAGGCTAAGAAGATGTTACTTCAGTACGCCGACACTTTCTCTTCAAATGATGCTGACATAGGGAGAACTGGACTAGTTCAGCACAAGATTAATACAGGCAACGAGTTACCAATCCGTCAGCGACCAAGAAGACTGCCAGTTGCACGTGAAAAAGAGGTGGAAACCATGATTGAGGGAATGGTGAAGGACGGTGTTATAGAGCCTTCATCCAGTCCATGGTGTTCTCCTGTGGTCCTGGTAAAGAAAAAAAAAAACGGCAGCATGCGCTTCTGTATGGACTACCGACGACTGAACGATGTCACGAAAAAGGATAGCTACCCGCTGCCTAGGATCGATGACACACTGGATACGCTGACTGGTATGAAGTGGTTTACCACACTTGACCTGAAAAGTGGCTACTGGCAAGTAGAAATAGACCCCAAAGACAAGGAGAAGACTGCATTTTCAACAGGAAAAGGGTTGCAATGCTCCTGCGACGTTTGAAAGGCTGATGGAGCAAGTACTCGCCGGATTGATTGGAGACGCATGTCTTGTCTATCTAGACGACATAATAATCGTGGGCCGTACATTTGAAGATCACCTTAAAAACCTCAACCAAGTGCTGTCGAAAATCCAAACAGCAAATCTCAAGTTAAGTCCGAAAAAGTGCTCGTTTTTCAGACAAGAAGTGAACTTTTTGGGACACAGTTTCGGGGGAAGGTGTTCAAACAGACCCAGAAAAAGTAGTCGCCGTCAAGGATTGGCCAGTTCCGAAAGACAAGACACAGGTCAGAGCATTTCTGGGTTTGTGCTCCTACTATAGAAGGTTTGTCAAGAATTTTGCCGACATTGCAAAACCTTTGCACAAACTCACTGAGGAAAAGCGGCAATTCTGTTGGGACGACAACTGCGACGTCGCATTTCAGGAATTAAAGAAACGTCTGTGCAATACGCCTATTTTGGGATATCCTGACACTGAAAATGACTTCATAGTTGACACAGATGCAAGTAATACTGGAATTGGGGGCGTGCTGTCTCAACGGAAAGGAAACCAAGAGGTTGTGATAGCTTACTTCAGCAAGTCTTTATCCAAACCAGAAAGAAATTACTGCGTTACAAGACGGGAGCTACTCGCCGTAGTAAAGACATTGCAGCACTTCAGTAAATATTTGTTGGGACGTAAATTCCAATTACGAACTGACCACGCTGCATTGAAGTGGCTATTACAGTTCAAGAATCCAGAGGGGCAAGTGGCGAGATGGATTGAAATACTGCAAGAGTTTGACTTCGTAACTGAACATCGCAGTGGGTTCTCCCACTGCGATGACTTACGGTAACGCAGACGCCTTGTCAAGAAGACCTTGTCCTGAAGACTGTAAGCACTGTGCCAGACAAGAGACTAAGGAAGTAGTGCCCGTGAGGATGCTTAGAACGGATCTCAGCGATGAATCGAACAGCAGCAAAATGACTCGGACATCAAACCGATCTTCGAGTGGATCAAAGCTGGTGCTCCTAAACCTAAGTGGAGTGATGTGGCTGCGATGAGTTCCATCACGAAGAGTTATTGGGCGCAATGGAACAGCTTGGTGATCCAGGATGGAGTCTTGTGCCGTAAATGGGAAAACGCTCGAGGGGACAGCTGTCATCTACAAATGGTTGTCCCTAAAGCTAAGGTACCGGATGTTTTACGGCTCTACCATGATGGATGTTCAGGAGGACATATGGGGGTAAAAAGGACTCTACTAAGAATTCGAGAACGATTTTACTGGATCCACTGTCGAGATGATGTGGAGGACTGGTGTCGCAAATGTACCAGTTGTGCGGCCGTGAAAGGACCCCACACACGCAGTAGAGGTGCATTAAAAATGTACAACGTTGGAGCCCCTTGGGAACGGATAGCACTAGACGTTGCGGGACCATTTCCAGAAAGTGAGAGCGGAAACAAGTACTTCCTGGTGGTCATGGATTACTTCACAAAGTGGCCAGAAGTCTTCGCTATTCCTAACCAAAAAGCTACAACTGTCGCGGATAAATTAGTTCAGGAAGTCTTCTGTCGTTTTGGAGTACCCTTAGAAATACATAGCGATCAAGGAAGGAATTTTGAATCGCAAGTATTTCAAGAGACTTGTCGATTGATGGGTACCCACAAAACCAGAACCACCTCTTACCACCCACAATCTGATGGAATGGTGGAACGATTCAACCAAACATTGGAGAGATATCTGGCAAAAGTCGTGGAAAGCAGACAAAGGGATTGGGACAAGCACATTCAGCCGTTTCTTCTGTCCTACCGCAGCGCAGTCCACGAAAGTACGACTGTGACGCCAGCCTTCGCGAACTTTGGAAGGGAATTACGGTTGCCTGCTGATTTAATCACTGGAACTCCCCCTGATGCTCCACGTAGTGTAACAGATTATGCGATTGACTTGCGTAACAAGTTGAATGATGTTTATGAGCATATTAGACAATCCGGCCAACAGATGTCTGAGCAGATGAAGACCCGTTATGACCGGAAGGCAAATAGTAGGAGTTTCGACGAAAGTTCACTGGTGTGGTTGCATAACCCAGTACGGAGCAAGGGGAAGTCTCCGAAATTGCAAGCAAAATGGGATGGACCATACCGAGTTGTGACTAGGATCAACGATGTCACCTACCGAATACAGAAGGGTCCACGAGGTGCGCCTAAGATTGTCCATGTAGACCGATTGGCGCGATACTACGGGGCTAATGATGCTCGGGACGAGCATGTCTAAGGAGGGGGCAGTGTAACGTCGTACCCGTACTTACCTACAGTTACGGTAGTAGGTACCTAATCGTAGGTAGGTAGGTAATAGTAGGTAGGTAGGTAAAACGAGTCCCGAATGATGTAGGTACAAATTCGCAACCTACCTACAAAAGAACATCATTGTAATTTCGACCGTACGCCGAGGGCATAAAGTCCCTACTTCTTTCCTCTGTAGAAGTTGTGGAATTGTCTAGAAGATTCTAGGAAGTCGTGGATATTTCTCGAACGTTCGATCGCCATATAAATAGTCGACGTGTTTGCGGGAGCAGTCAGTCTGAGTTTGGCTACACCACGAAGCGAATCGAAGTGAACTAAAAGTGCGATATCTAAGCAGTAGTGTACTTGTGATTAAGTTTTAAGTGTTTTGTGATTATTAAAGTTATTTGTTGTTTCTTCGGTAGTAATTAATTTATCCCATACCCAGCTCGTAACAGTATATTAGTTGTCATCCTTAATTTTAGTGCTAGCCTTATCATCTTCCACTCAAATTCATCTATCTTTTGTTTGGTCTGCGGGCTTTCCACCAAATATCATCTCTAACAAATTATTGGATCGAGCTTTGATAAATATTATATCTGACGAGTTTCTAAAGTACTTATCCGATTTGCCCGTAGATTCTATTTCTAACTTATAATCTACAATGCAGGTGTTTCTACTACGTCAATACGGATAATGACGGGGCTTTGTTAAAATACAGTACGAAAGATAACAATCATCCTTGCTTCAGACTACAATAGATTTTTACGAAACGCTCTTTTACCAAATAAAATGGCCTGAATTTGCACATTTTGTGTACGTTACCCCAGCAGGAAAGTGTCTCCTAGAGTTATATGAGTGGAACGTTTAATTAGTGCCTTATCTGCTGTGAATGTGCCCCCACATAAAAAATGTGTGCCCCCTATCGTTTTGGAAAAAAACGGAAAAAACGATTCCTGCTGGGGTAACGTTTTTCCAGCAGGAAAATTCTAAACGAACCATCGGAGAGAGAAACATTGTGCATGGTCTTGTAGCTTATGTTAGTGCCACAATGTGCCCCCAAAAACAAAATGTGTGCCCCTTCAGGTTTTCGAGATATTGCGTTTCCTGCTGGAGTAACGTTTTGCAGAATCGCATATCTCTGAAACCATTGCATGTGCTCCTGTAGAATAAACATACACGAGTAGCTCGTATTGTGTGCCCCTTAGTGCCCCAATTAGATTTAAGAAAATATTTATAATTTCCAAGTTATCGCGGTTTTATGAAAATTCGAAAAAACATCGCAGCGCCTAAACGAGATAAGGTATAAGCTCGCTGAAAACTGTATTTGGTCCGTCTTAACACTAATAATAACCATACAAAGTTTCAAAACTGTTCATGCATTCGTTTTTGAATTATCTTGTTATAAGTCAAAACGATGGTGACATAACTTTGACGGCAAAATACAAGGAACCAGCTCAATCCCAGATGTGTAGGTGTAAACCAATAATGTGTGCCTTTAGTCAAAAATATATGGTGAAAATATTCAGCTTGGAATGTTTCGCATTAAGTAAATCTAAACAAAAAACAAAACATGTAAATAACGGCTGGTTATCCGACCAAATTCGAATAACTACTAAAAAGCGACGGATTCATACATATCGATGACCATCTTTTTTGGACGTATTATACCTAAGCTGTTGTCCGTACAGTCGCGTTCAAAAGTTTTGGGGGCTAATTAAAATCATAAAAGTTTATTAAAGGTAAAGAAACATCTTTATCATTTTCGTTGTGAAGTAATTCGATGTTTGTTTGACTCATCTAAATTTTCGTGATTCGTGTGATTTACAATTTGGAGCTTTAAGTTTTCAAAAGCTTTAATACATTTGGGCTGTGAATCATTCAAGTCCGCACTCCTGAATTCATGGAGCGATAACGTGATTATGTCTCTTAAAACTGTTTTAAGTTCTTCATAGCAATGGAGCTGTTGAATGTTTCAAGCAGCGAATATAAAAGAACTTTACTTTTTCGGATGTTTTATCAAAACAGGATTGTTTATAAAGATTTTTAATAAAATGGGATTTCTCCATGCGAACATAACAGAGGGTATTGCTACGGTATTTCCTTCAAGCACATCAAAACACTGTTTTAAATAATAATTGAATTCGGTTTTTAAAAACACTTTAGTTATTGCTCCTAAGAGGGCAGAACTGTGGTCACTAATTATTTCATCAGGCAAAACTTTTCCGATTTGCCACGTATTTATCCATGTGGCTCTGACGTCGACGAGCTGACGTCTCCATTGTATGGGATTCGGAGGCCATGTAGCACATTGGTACACTGGTATCCACAGCGTAGGCAACCACTGCATATAAAAATAAATGTTTAGGAGTGCGATATTTTAATAAATCATTAGAAGGTGGTGGCTCAATTGGCTGAAATAGGGAGCCAGTAGCATCAACAGAAAGTATTTTCGGTCTATTTTTAAAGTTTCATTGTAATATTGGTTTTGTTCATTCGTCCAAAAATATGTGAAAAAGAGAACAAGACTGATTTTACGAATAAAATTATCGTAAGGAATGCAGTGCGCCATAGCGTACAAATACACTATTGTATTTTTGTCAAACTGTAGCGCACTTCTGGCTTCATGACGCAATTTTCTTAAATTGGGTAATTTAGGGAAAGTTGTTGGCTTTTTTGGTTGGTATTTTAACTTTTCTTTGATTCGGTTTACTCTATCAGAAGTAAGTCTGTTTTTAATTAGTGAGTCATGAGGATAATTTTTGTTGTAGTTATTTAATTTACAAGTAACCTTTACGCAATGTTTAGATTGGGGAGAGATATTCAATGACAGTAGCGCGTCACACTGGGTACACCTGCCAGTACATTTGATTTAATTAAAGTTAAGATCAGCAGGTACATAGCTATTACTGAAAGCAAATGTACACACTATATTACTTTAAAAAAATATTTGGTCTTGAATTTCGTTAGACAATTTTTTTGGTAGGAGACGGTTAATTGAATTTTGGGGTACGATGTTCGAATATTCTGCAAGGCTTATTTGAAATGTATATAGGGGTCAGTTTCTTCGTTTTCTTCAAATAGGTCTAAACAATCATCGAAATCAAAAAAATATGTTTTATTTCTTATAATAGATATTTGCATGGCCATAATGGCCATATTGTGATTAATTTTTTCACGCAATTCCTGTTGTATGTAAATATAAACATTATTGCTTTTAGAAGGAATTGCAGCTTGGAATTTATCTTTATATTTACTAATCACTGTCTTTATTCTTTAGGAAAGTTCCTTTTCGACCTGCCATTATTATATACTAAAACTGTAAACTACTGCAACTGTTTACCAATACCAAGTAATAATCCAAACGCACTTCCTAGTCAAAAACAATTCGTATTATTCATATGGAGCGACGTTTAGGTAGGTAACTGTCTCTGTCCCACTAATACCGTGTGCGTACTAGCTGTCTCACTTTCTCCAAGCTAGACAAAGCGACTCCTTGCGACACGACGTCAGCGGATGGAGCGCGGCCAGAGATATGCAGCGGTGGGGAGGCGAAAAAAGGGAATCTTCTTGATGATAAACTTGAATGTTACTTTATCTAACCTACGGCTTATCAATTAATATTTAAACAAAAAGACAAATACATACGTATTTGTCTTTTTTTATTACTGTTGTGTTAATTGGTTTTTTATTTATATACAAAAAAGAGCTACCTCTTTTTCGTAGTAGGTATTCATCACACATTTCATGAACATGAATTTTAAAACATCCCCTATAATTTTGGGTCAAAGACCTGGCAAATATTTGGATGTACCTATGTCTTTCGTTCACACATATTACTGGATGTATTTTAATGAAATTTTGAATGAAGAAGATAGCTTACCTTGGAGTAGCACATGCTACTATTTATAATGTAAATAATCTTGTGCAAAGTCACAGAAACAGCTAATAGAATATAATCCAATATCAACTTTATTTTATTACATATTACTTTTCTACTTCAGTGTACTCAGGCACAACACGTGTGAACCGGTTAGTGAGTAAAGTAAAGAAGGTCATCGATAGGTATGAATCCGTCGCTTTTTAGTAGTTATTCGAATTTGGTCGGATAACCAGCCGTTTTTTACATGTTTTGTTTTTTGTTTATATTTACTTAATGCGAAACATTCCAAGCTGAATATTTTCACCATATATTTTTGACTAAAGGCACACATTATTGGTTTACACCTACACATCTGGGATTGAGCTGGTTCCTTGTATTTTGCCGTCAAAGTTATGTCACCATCGTTTTGACTTATGACACGATAATTCAAAAACGAATGCATGAACAGTTTTGAAACTTTGTATGGTTATTATTAGTGTCAAGACGGACCAAATACAGTTTTAAGCGAGCTTATACCTTATCTCGTTTAGGCGCTGCGATGTTTTTTCGAGTTTTCATAAAACCGCGATAACTTGGAAATTATAAATATTTTCTTAAATCTAATTGGGGAACTAAGGGGCACACAATAAGAGCTACTCGTGTATGTTTATTCTACAGGGGCACATGCAATGGTTTCAGAGATATGCGATTCTGCAAAACGTTACTCCAGCAGGAAACGCAATATCTCGAAAACCTGAAGGGGCACACATTTTGTTTTTGGGGGCACATTGTGGCACTAACATAAGCTACAAGACCATGCACAATGTTTCTCTCTCCGATCGTTCGTTTAGAATTTTCCTGCTGGAAAAACGTTACCCCAGCAGGAATCGTTTTTTCCGTTTTTTTTCCAAAACGACAGGGGGCACACATTTTTTATGTGGGGGCACATTCACAGCAGATAAGGCACTAATTAAACGTTCCACTCATATAACTCTAGGAGACACTTTCCTGCTGCGGTAACGTACACGCACATTTTTTGCAGCTGAGTTCAGTGATATTTCATTCATCTGTGTACGATGTACCGTTGTGTGCAGCACCGCTAGGCAATCGCAATGTAGGCTCTGCCTCTGCATACTATAGATTATTCACCCCGGCACCACTCGCTTAGGTCATGCGCAAAGAATCTGATTAAATGTTTTGGGCCACATCCAAATTTTCCGACTCAACGGACTCTCCACGCAAATTGAAAATTCATCTGATGAACAAAATTCTTCCTATTTTTCCTTTGTGCGAGGGAATTTTTCTGTGGCGTCTTAAATTTGCGAGTTTATTCAGTGTTCTATCTTAATAAATTCAAGGACAACGCAACCCCGAGAAGTCTGCAAGTCTGAAGTCTGTTTGTTATACCTTACCGTGAGAGAGACCGAGGTAGACGAACCGTTTCCACAGCTCTTGAGAAAGAGCTCAATACTTGAAAAGAAATAGTAAAAAGAATTCTGCAATAACAGTGCGTAGTTGGATGACCTTATACCTACGAGGGCAGACTGCTAGTCCCTCTTGAAAACAATAAAATGACTATTAAAACCGCTACTAGGCCGAATTTATGACATCCATAAAGTTCAAATTAATGATCAACTCCGATGTACCTACTACAGTGATAGGCTATGAAATGTCCTGACCTACGCCTAGGGCTTCGGGGATAAAATATTTACACATTATGGGAGTTCGAAGCTAATTTGATGTTCATACAAATAGCCCAAGTTAGGAATAAGTACCAGTAGTGGGGTGAAGTTCAAAAAATATACGATGTTATTTTATTTCCGTTCATCCCAATTGTTGTAATGTCACACGAGACAGTTATAATTTATATAGCCCCAGACGAATCTAATATGCGTAATGTACAAAATAATAAACAATAAATTTATGACAATCTAAAATGAAATCTTATTCTTACTTCAGAGGAACGTTTTGAAATAATTCTGTTTACCGAAAACATGAAATGTCTTAATTTAATTTACTTTGTCTTCGAACCGGGAATTGTGTACCTAATCAAGTTAAGACCAAACTAAAGGAAACAAACATTGGATCCAGAAGTTTCAGGTTTCCAACATAGTATTATTAGTTCTTACTCCTTAGTCTCGTGCAAGGCCATCGGCCGTTTGTTGTAATTATAGCGAACATGTGTAGTCGCATTTCTGCTAACCGTTAAGTGAAGCGCTAACCTAACGCACCAAGTTTGATGACCCGAATGCATCGTTTATTAGTCATGCCGAAGCAAACTGCCACAATAGATCTCCTCAGATGAATAATGAATGGCAAAATGGAATTTCGGAGTACTGGGTAAGTGTGGAAGGCGTGGGCCGACAAGTATCGCCCACGTCTTGCCTTTTCTGGGCAACGTACGCTCGAACAAGCTTTCATTGCGTGCAGCAGAGACCACAAAAACAACCCGGTCGCACCGGGAACCTATACATATAGAAAGTAGTGTAGGTGGACAGACACGCTCGGTTTGATTGCATACAATTTCGCACATTGCGAAATCTAATATCACTAATTATAATAATTGATTGATACAATTCGAAGAAAGTTTTGTGTCTTACTATCCGTTCTAAGAAAAAGCCTTTGAAAGGAGCACTCAGCTAAAAGCGTTATCGATCGACAGTAAAATCCTGAGGAAAAAATCATTTGAGCCGCAACCGGTCAAATTAGATTGACCTAGTCAACGACCTAACTCCCCTTGTTTAAATCAAATCAGGAAAAGTACCGTTACTGCAATGAAGTTTTCCAACTGAAAAGGTGTCCAATTTACCTTCCTTTTCAGTCGTTTTCCTGTTTCTCCATTTTCTCTTTTCAATTGCCAACCTTTTAATAAAATCTCGATTTCGCTGTTCTTTATTAACCAATAGTTTATCTTCGGGCTGCATTGTGGGCTTTGTCTTATCGTAAGACTTTAATTAACTACGCAGCAGAATGTCCTAAGGACATTTTGTCCTAAACATAAAAGGTAGGAATAACATGATTGCCATGTCTTATCTTTTGATATACGTACGTTGACTGTAATAATGTAGTTGTTTACGTTCCGACATGGACAATGGTCAATATTTGCATTAGGTGCGGCGTTGTGGGCCGAGGATTCCTTTCATTGTCATGTTAATGTGTCGGATATCAACCAAATAGGGGGCTGCGTCGAATCCACCACCACTTCTTTCACAAATGAACAAAGTTCCGCCCCGTAACGGCCCATTAAGCGGCTTGCTTCGAGATAATATTACACCGCCGTTGTATCGTATTGGAATTTACCTTCGCCACTTGGGGCTATTGCTCTTCTCTACCCGCTTCCTGCGCTTTTAATCAACGCCACCCTCCGAGATTTGGGACCTCTTTAGTGTCAATTTAATAACATTTTAAATTGAGCGTCAAATTTAAACATCGAAGTATATTTTTGGCAACAGCTTTTTACAGTAACGGCGACGGCAGTCAATTTAATAAAGCCTCTTTTTGGGAGAATTTTTTCGGCAGTTTAATTAAAGCTCACGTTTGCTTACACCAGCATTCACCGCGTCTAATGCGGTCAGGACAATAGAGAAAAGAAAATATAACATTTTCGTGGACGATTAAGTGGGAACAATGGAGAGTGTGGTACCAGTGAACGATGTGGTCACTACACTGCTTTTCGTGGAGTTTTAATAAGTCGTAAAATGCTCCCTTTTGTGCCGTTTTAACTTCATTAGGGACAATTAAACGTAAACTAAAACAAAGCCTTGCCATGTAAACAAAGGAGTACTTACGTATCCTTCTACAACACAAATGCCGGAAACACAGAACAAGTTTCTTTACAATACATGTCGACAACGGAAAAATTTACATACGACGCCGATCGTTTACGTGCATCTAGCCGTCTTAGCGTCCCGTAAAAGGACAGACATTTCAAAGTTCAAAACATGGCATAAACTCGTTATGTAGGAAGAGATGAAGAGTTGCGCATGAGTCATCGCAACGGTTGCAGTGTCCTTGCCAACCAACCGTCGTCGTGACCCGAGGATGACAACACCCACGAAAAATAACTTTCGTAGTGGCGCGACCGCAGCGCGCCGGCCGGTAAATTGGAACTTGTTTAACGGCTACAATTATGACAAATTGCGAATCTTGTCGAGCACAAATTGCTAAATGTTATTAAAAATATTAACCGACTTACAATTAACCACTTAACGGAGAGCGTTGAACTTCTAGATTGTAAATACATACTGGGTGTGATTTATATGTGTTTCCAGACACAAATAAAGGAATGATTTATTGTACAATGTTTATAATCTAATTAGAGAGACGATACCTACGTGCGGTCTTATTATATCAAAGTCTGATAAATTACAACAAGCTTTTATAGGTATGATTTACAATATTTCTCAATTTACCATAAGTAGGTACCAGAAATATTCTGCGCGGAAGAAAACAAAGGTAGGTACCTAGTGGAGGTCTGGCTGAAAATAGGTCATCCTACGCCTCTCGGGAAGAGATTGTTATCCCAAAATCCAAAGGGATTATTGCAAGGCTAATGAGCAGCTGTTTGCAAAAACCGGTTTTATTAGCAGTTTAACTCAATTAAAATGCGCTTTGCAGTTGCAGTTTGCAGTCACTGCCAATTCTGACCGTTGACTGTTTCTTTGTTATTGCGAATATCAAAGATTACCACGAGGAGAAGATAGAGAAGTGTCTCCATAGTGATTCTTAAAAGAAGCCGCAGTCTTCTGCGGAAGCAACTCTGTCGGTGTTTACCTCGGCTAAACCAATTTCAGGTAGATTATGACCTGGGTTAGGACAACGGATATTTTTAATCCCTGTAGGTAGTACCTGTTCCCGTGGGATCATTTCCGACCTCCACGCGGATGAAGTCGCTGGCAAAAGCTTGTAGAAATCAACAACAGTGACTGCCATATAAAAACAACGACAATAAACAGCTGACACAGAATGATGGTCAATTTAATAATATTCTTTCGAATTAATTAATCAATCTGCTGTATCTTTGTTTATGATAGAAAAAACAGAATAGATGAGGCCGGGAGGATACTGGAATACATAATTATTAAGGTATTAAAAATGTATTGAATTGATATTTACCCAGGCGTATTCGACGGGATTTCGCGAAATGGTGAAAAGGTTATGCAGTGAGTGAATCATTTATTGATTAAGTAGTTTTTAGCAACCGGTTAAAACATCGATTTGGAAAAAATAGGTAGACAATTCACAATTAATTTAATAAGTTAGTACCTACCACTGGAATATGGTTACTCGATCATGATTTATATTTACATATTTTCGTAAAAAAAATTGTAGACGATTTAGCTAGGTCCGTTATTTTATGTTTTATGATGTTATTTTTGATTTGGAAATCGCAGTGGGGTTGGTGTTTTTTTTTCATCAAATACCTACTATGGTCCTCCACGGCCTTCCACCGTACTTTGGATAATAGATCAGCAGTGTTATCGCTCGGAGTAAACTACAGTCAATCTAGATAGCTAAAATTTTCCAAACTAAGAACAAAGTTGGTAAGACAAGAGGATAAATAATAAAAAAAAATAAACAAAATGAGCAACAAGAAAATCCCAACAGCTTTTTGAAAAAAGTCAACAATAGGTTCGTACCAGGTACAAAGTTGGGCAGTGAGCAAGAATATTCCACGGATTCCTACAAAAATCAAATAGCACTCAATAGTAATAAAATCTACTTACGTGCGGCTTCAACTTCCATGGTTCTTTGTTTGAACTGGTAGACGTTGGATTACAAAGTATTTACACGTCCGCTGCACACAAAGGACGAACAAGTTTTAATTCAGGATATGTTCGACACAAAATCTTTATAACTCTTAACGCCGTTAAAACAGTTATTTTGAATTATCTTTGAACTAAAGAAAGACAGGATATGAGCTGCTGGCAGACTATTTCTTGCAAGAATGAAGTTTTCTTTATATTGTTTGACAAACTGTTGGATGCAACTACCTGATTGGCTGAATTCAAATAAGGCGCTTTCACGTTCGATTCATCGACCAATGATCTAGGAAGCTGCGTTCCGAAAAACATAATGTTGCAAGTCGAAATAAGAAATCCTTTTATGATTTCGCCAATCTCATTTATTTGGCTGAAATATTGATGAATATTCTTAACACATGCTATAGAGAGATGAAAATAAAATTATAGCAATTGATAATGCACAGTAACTTATTAATTTGTTCTTACAATAGCGACATCTATTGTTACATTTGAACACAGCGCCATCTATTAAAACTCGATGACACTAAGTTCTGTAAGGCAAAGGCATTCTTCTTTGTTGTTTGTACAGGGGTGAGCAGGATTACATATGAAGTCTCGTGTAAGCTTACAGAAACTACGATTTAATGTAATCTAGAATCCAGATCAGAAGCTAAAGTAGTAATAAAACAAAACTCAATAGTATCGGTATTTTTGGCCGGTCTGTTCTGTTGAAATTTACAATTATACAGGGTAGTTAATAAGGAAGGGGTCCGCAAGGGCCGATGCCGCAGGGTGCGGGACTGTTCGAAAGATATACCGTGGCCCCGGAACACAAAGGGCGATGAAGGAACATAGATGGGTTTTAGTCAGTAAAAGTCTGACACTTCCTCCTGCTCCGCCCAGAGCGGGAGGAGTCATTTGATGATATCAAATCCAAAAAAAAAAAAAAGGTAGATAATAAAATGAACCATCACAATTTTGGTATTCTTATATAATTTAATAAATTAACAGTTCACTATAATCACTATTACATGAACGAATAAATACAATAATAAAATATTTGTATAATAATTATGTAAAATACATATTTCCTATTATGCATGGACAGAAATATAAACGCTATAAATGCCGTCACATAGCTATTTTTATCCAAATTTGATTACACTTTGATTAACGGGATGTAAATTATGTATTATTACAGTTTATAATATGCACTCACGCAATACATAATGCACCGCCGCCAGCGTCAGGGGAATCAATTGTCAAGCAAATTCCGTCCTAACGTTTATTTGCAGTGTTATAGCCATTTCATACATCTTGCCAAAGAATGATAGAGTAGTGATTTGAATGTAAGGACTATTTATTTAAGTTGTTTTTTTTTTTTTTAACAATTAATACTCCTGACTTTACACATTTTCACAATACTCTCATTAATCAAATAGTAACCGGTCCTTTTTTGCAATAAATATATTAATAATATCGACAATACATTTAACTATTCGTATAATAAATCCTGTAAAAATTTTGTGTAATTTCAAAAGTCTGTGATATTAAAGAGCTTCGTAAAAAGTCATATTTTAGTACATTAAGTAGTAATTTAAAGGTTTTGTCATAATATAGTAATAGGCTTGTGTCCTGAAAAAATCTAATTAGTCCGTCACGCGTCAGTTAGATTACCAAAAAATATTTGACACGTATTTTTTCTTTTGTTACACCAAAATTGACGAAGATACGACGCTTTTAAAATTCTCAATACGTCACGCCGTGCTATAATTTTTAGTGCGCTGTGACGTCACGAGCCCCCACTCCCGAGTTTTGATGCGTTTTATCTTTGTCAATATTCATTGATTTACAAAAAACAAAAAAGACGTGTCCATTAATTTCCAATATTCTAACTGACGGACTAAATAGATTTGCAATTTATTGATGGTGGAAACTAGCCTCTAGAAAAGGTAGAAACTAAAACTAATTAAAAATGGACTTGGCCACATTGATTCGTTGAACTAGCGACTTAAATACTTTCTGTAAGTTCTATAGAAAAAATAGGATATACGTTATTAAAGCAGTGTTAAATTATTTATAGAACCCAATAGAAGCGATTGTTGACCCCCAAAGAAAAAAATAAATCAATTTCGTTTCATCTTGATAAGAGAAGATATCAAAACTCATCACATCTTTGGAGTTTAAAATAAAATAACATCACGCCTGTAATCTCCGAAGAGTTAGGCAGAGTTGTACCTAATAGTACATCCACATTTCGCCAGTTATGTTTAAGTCCTATGTAATAGAGGGCGAGCGAGAATATTGCCACCAAACGGGCACAAATCCAGACTCCGTGGCTCTACTGAGAAATTCCTAATGGAAAACCCTAATAACAATTTGCCCGACCGGGGAATTGAACCTAGGACTTCATCTCAACAGTCGTGGTTGCGACCACTACACCGACGAGGCAGTTCTTTGGAGTTTCTGTAGTTCATTTAATTTGACTGTGTATAGAGTATCGAAGTCTAGGTAATCTGAATACCACCTGAGGACCATTTTGAAAGTACAAAAACGGCTGCTGTGAAAAGCATGGCAAAAACGCGTATCCATTTTTTCAGAGAACTAACCATAAACATAATTCATTATTTAAAATATAAATTATATAATACAAATTTTTACATCATAAGTTTTAAAAATAAAAACTTAGTAATGTACCTAATTATTGTTATCAACCCTAAACAATGAAATATTTTGGCAGATTTTTACATCACTGTTTTATAAAATAGTTTTTAAAATAATCAATTAATTTTTAAAGTTGTCACATATCTCAAAGATCATTGAATTAAGACTCCAAAAAATCTAGAAAATGTATGGCTTGAGAGAGCTAATGTTGACTAACTTATCGATAGTGTGACGCAAGGGACAGTGAGCATGCTGCTGGATTTTCAACTTTAAACGCTGAGCCAAATGTTGCAAATCCCTTACGTGCTCAATGTGCCTTAGGGCATTTCATATTTCAACTGTTGTTATGGTAGTCAGTAATTCAGTATACTGTATTTGAGCTACGAGATATCGAACACTCCAAAACATTCCTTCGTGAATGGGTGTATTAGTTTAGTAGGTTTCTATAAAATAATTTCAAACAAATACCAAAATTATAGTTTCCTCTGATCAGCTGTCAGGATCGCGACATCTCTCTTAGCAAAACAAATAAAATCTGGTAACATTAAACAACAACGGTACAAAACATTAAATAGACATGACAATTTTGTTACATTTACATGTTTAACTTTAGTGAAGAACATTCAATTACTAATAATTTAGTACATAACAATGAGCCAAAAACATTGATAAATGCGAATTCACGCCAACTACAAGGTATTTAAGAGTAGACCATATTGTGAGACTTCTATAAATAAGTACAGTACAATCTCTAGTGTGATTATAAAAGTAAAAATATTTTCTAGTGTTACTAATGGAAATTATTGAGTATTATTCTAATAAATTAAAAACAACATGTACACATGGCGTACCAAACAAGAACATAAAGGAAAATAGAACAACTCGATGGGGCTAATCGCAAAGATATTCTTTTTACGTTTAAAGGCAGTGTTCCATTTTTCCAGCCAGGTATTACAATATTACAACAACAATTATTTATTTAGAAAATATTAAATCACTGTGGTCATTTATCAAAAAGTGGTATACAAACTGGGCCTTTTTCTTATCTATGACTTGTTTGTTTATCCTTGATTGCGGTTCCTGTGTGTTGTTCGGATTATCCCTGAGGAAAATGGCGCCGAACAAAGTTGACAGCGTTTTCGAGTCCAGTCCATTTTCAGCACTGTGCTGCAATGCCTCTTGTAAAAACTCACATAAGTACAAGAAAACATTCTTTCTGAACTCTGGCAACTCCATTATTATTTGCTTGCATTGTAAGTAGTTGGCTGATGCCCTCAAGCATACTGACTGAAGATTGTAAGGAATGATGGGATCTGCAGTACTTTCTAGAAGCAGTAACAATGCCTCTGCTACAGAATGGATGCTTCCAGGGATTGGGTCTATAGACCCACTGTCTAGCCAATCTCTGATCTGGAGAATTTCTGAATGGAACCCTGGTTGCTCAAACAAGTTGGGTTCTTTCAAGCCATGCAGATAAATATGGTCAACCAAGAACCAAATCTCTTTGGGTATAGAGTAAGTGGACTGGTTAGAGACACAGGTATCTCTCTTGTTCTCAAGCTCAATTAGTTTCCCTACAGGCACCTCTTTGATTGGCATGGTGAGGTTCACTAAAACCTCTATTGAGCACCCAAAAGAACTTCTTTGGTATGTCCCATTTATTGTTATAAAGATATCTTTGCCTCCATACAAGTGTAGTACAAGAATATCATAGAGTTTGTCTGTTCCAGCATTCATCTTGCAAGCAGATGTCTTATTTATAAGCACCTTGAGTTGAATTTCGCATGTTTCGTCAGCACAAATACATTTCTTGTAAGGTTCAACTATCAGCCATTCCTTGCAGAAGCTTGTTTCATCTAGTTTCTTTATGAACTCAAACTCTACAGGCAGCTTCCCCGTATTCTTTATAGTTATTGTTCGAACTTGAAGTTCTAAGTACCGTACCGTTTCAAAATCTATTTCAGTTCTATCAACTTTAACTTGAGGGATCAACTCATTTTCCATTTTATCCAATTGCTTGATGACTTCTTCGTATACTTTCCTATATTTCTCTTCATCTATTATTTTAATTGAGGAGTTGAATATGGCCGATACAGGTTTGTGGTCACTGATGTTCAATGATGGATGGCTCCTGTAACCCAGTTGTATGATATTCTGTCCCCTCCAGAATATTCTGTCACACCATGCGGGGGCTCTGTTCTTCTCACTGGAATCCCAGTTATCTGTTCCAGGGTCATATTTGTATGTGGGTTTGAAATTGATTTCTCCTTCTATGTATCCAGCAAAGACATTATTTATTTTATGCTGTTGCTTCAGTTGGTCCTTCTCTAGCACTGGCACAAAATTATTTTCATTGCATAACTTTTTAACTGTAGTAGGGTCTAATTCTGTGATGCGGTAATTTAGGTCCCCAAGCCAGTACACTTGGTCGTGGTCTTTTATAGCTTTGGGAGTCTGGTTAGGCTGCACAAACCGGGTCCTGCTGCAAATGTCTCTGAAATCTTGGTTTCTTCTCTCAAATTCCTCTACATGGGCTGCCAAGTGGGAGTTGACAAAGCACATTGAGGTGTTGTGGAGGTCAAATCTTATGGATACTCCTCCTTTATTGCCCATTTTCCCCATGATCCCTGTCCCCACAGTGTCACACACAACATTATGTACATGAGAGAAGTGTTTGGCCTTAATAAGTACTATCAGCATCATACCAACCAGTCTCACCTTCTCCACCTTCACATACTTAGCTCTCTTATCTACAAAATTTAAAACAGCAGTGTACCACTCATCTTCTCTGAAGGTTTGGTCAAACAGAAATGTCTCCTTAGACAAGTCCAACTCTTGGAAACCAACAGCATAAATGTCGGGAGGCTCCCTGTCCACACTCAGCCATCCCTTGAGAGGAATCACAGGAGATTTGTCATTCACATTCCATGTTCCACAGAATATAGAGAATTTCTTTGTAAAGGTGTACTCATATTCCTTGTCAGACATCTTGTGTTTGATGAGGCTCTCTCTAATAGCAACAGGAGCTGAGGTCTGTGTGTGTGGGACTCCTCCGGGCAGCGCCATCGTGTGAGTTAGTATATCGTTATCAATTTTACCACTGTATTTCTTGAGCCAAACAAAATCGGGTGTAGTTGGCACTTTGTTCACAGCTTCTATGCCTCTGAACAGGTCATCGACAAAGTTGTCGACGCGCGGTGTCATCTGTATTTCAAACTTATACTTATTATTACGAGATTGCAGATTCAGGTACAGTATGGCCTCGGGATCGGAAGGTTTGTTGTCAATTTCACATTTAAAACTCTTATCTATAGGCAACACTATTTCTATGGATAAATCCGTGAAGGACTTTGGCGGGTAACATGAAGTAAACAAGCAGAATACTGCCTTTTCGTCACCAAACTCAACAATTGCTAGTAGCCGTTCCTTTTTTACCCATTCGGGATGTAATACTTTGGAATCACACAGGAAAGCTGTGACCCGTTCGCTCGATAGGAATTTTTCCTGTACCACAGATTTTATCTCGTCGTGATTCATGGTGTTTCAGGGTTTATTTCGATCCACTTTTCACATTACATCGATATTGTTCCAAGTTCATGTAAATTCGATACATTGACAGCTCTGCAAAATAATTTTGTGTTTGACGTTGACAGCTAAACACATTGTACATTTTCGTTCAGCAAATTAAAAGTAGAAAGAATGGAAAACTTTATGGAAAATAATATTGTCTTATCCTATGTAAAGATTTTTTAGAATATCTTATTCATGTTTTTTCAACTTTCAGTATTTTTCCTTATAAAATTAGAACCTTCGTATTGTTAAATGTTGGACATCGTTTTTTAAATAATTGAGTATTTCTAAACGAAAATTACGATCTCGTCGAGTCAACAGTTTGGTTTACGAGGACAGTTTTGAGGAAACTGTGAGAAAATGAGAGCGTTTGAGTTTTTTCTATCTTCAAATTAACCTAGTAACCCCTATGAAAGCAAAGTAAAAATGAACTCGTAATTAGCTGTACAAATAGAAATTCAATAACTTTCTGATGAGTTAATGAATGATGAAATAGCCAACTTAAACTGAAACGACATTCACAAATGCTCACTTCCATCAATCAAGCGAATAGAGTGATTATTTTGGTGAAATAACTTCATTATCTTGTTTTGTTTTTATTCGTAATTTCTCACATTTCTCGGCTTCGATTGAGTAATCCTGGCTTAGTAGGCGTTGAATTACATAATCAACAAAACAAAAAGTTAAGGAATATGGCGGGAGTGCCTAGTGATTGGCAATTAGGATGCGTTGAAGTGAAGCAAAGAGGTGAATACCTTCTGAAGTCAGGGCAATGGTCTGATTGCACATTCTTGGTGGGTGCTGAGCCGGACCAAGTGGTTATAGCTGGCCATAAGCTGGTCCTGGCGATGGCATCGCCAGTTTTCGAGGCTATGTTTTATGGTGGTATGGCAGAGAGAAATGATCCTATACCTATATTGGATGTACAGCCTGAAGCTTTCAGGGCTCTGTTAGAGTGAGTATGTAACATATAATGGTTATTTTAAACATATAAAACAGTTTAAAACTATATCTATATCTTGGTACCAAAACAATGGATGATATTTTGATCTGAAACTAAAATAACATTTACTAACTTTAGAAATGAAGCCCCAACTTCTACCTATTACTCGACGACCAAAAAATCAGCATTATAATATATCTTTATTTAAATTACATGTATAATGTTGCAGGTACATATATACCGACAATATAAACATCAGCTCATTTGACAAAGCATGTGAGTTGTGCTATGGAGCCAAGAAGTACATGCTGCCTCACCTGGTGAAGGAATGCACGAGGTATCTGTGGTCCGACCTGTATCCAAGGAATGCCTGCCGTGCCTATGAGTTTGCAAGGCTATTTGAGGAGAATGTGCTCATGGATAAGTGTATACAGGTATATTATTATGAAATTTTTTAGGGGGCATCTAAAATGATGTATATTTTTTGGTGGAAATGGTTATTTTAAACTTTCAGTTTAGTTTAGACCCCAAAGGCAAGATAGCATTGTCTGCAGTATATATTCCCCCCAAACATAACATGAAAACCGATAAATATCATGTCTTTTTCAAAACCCTAGGGCATCGGTTTATAGCTGGCGGTGATTACAAAGCGAAGCATACTGAATGGGGGTCATGACTAAATACACCTAAAGGACGCCAACTTATGGAAGCTATCAAGGCTTTACAACTGACTGTCACGTCAACGGGGGAACCAACATACTGGCCCGCCGATGGCAGTAAAAAACCTGATCTCATTGACTTTTTTATTTGCAAAGGACTACCTCAGTCATCAATAAAGTGTAGCTCTTTGTTTTGAAATGTCGTCAGATCACTCACCAGTAATTGCACTAGTAAACTGTAACATCACAAATGTCGCCAAAACATGTAAGCTGCATACCAAAAAGACAAACTGGTCATTATTCCGTGACCTTGTCGAGCAATCCCTTGATTGCCAGATACCTCTTAAAACAGATGAAGATATTATTCAAGCAGTCGAGTATTTTAATAAGAATATACAGGAAGCCGCATGGGCCGCAACTCCGCTTCAACTTGAAAACGACAAACCCAGCAGTCCGTGTTCCAAATATATCCTGGAACTGGTAAATTCGAAGCGCAAAGCCAGAAAACTATGGCATGAAACAAAATATCCGGCACATAAAACCATACTAAATAATATCAAAAGTAAATTGAAAAGAGCCCGAAAAACGACCACAAACAAAGAAATGGAAAACTACCTCAGAAGTCTTGATGCGACCCAAGCCACCGATTACTCTCATTGGAAAGCTACGGCAAAACTTAAGAAACCAATAATACATCGATCTCCTGTTATGAAGCCAGATGGCACATGGGCGAAAAGCGACCAAGATAAGGCGAATGTATTCGCCCAACACCTTTCTGAAGTTTTTACCCCAAACACTGACCATGGATCTAGCAAAACCAGTTTAATCAAATCTGAACTAGATAAACCACATCAACTGGATAAACCCATAAAAAAATTCACTAAGCAGGAAGTACTAACAGCAATCCGAAAAATCAACATCCATAAGGCACCAGGGTATGATCTTATTACGGCCAAGATCTTGCGAGAGCTACCTGACGTCGGCATTACATTCCTTACCTATCTGTACAACGCATGTCTCTGGAAAAACTTTATTCCGCCACAATGGAAGGTTGCAGAAATCATTATCATTCCTAAACCTGGCAAAGACCCTACTGATGTCAAATCTTACCGCCCGATCAGTCTTCTTCCAGTTCCATCCAAAGTCATGGATATACTAGTACTGAAACGTCTTACACCGGAAATTACAGCCAACAAGCTTATCCACGACCATCAGTTCGGTTTCAGACAATACCATGGTACAATAGAGCAAGTACATAGGCTAGTGGAAAAAATCAATTACACATTTGAAAGCAAACAAATCTGTTCTGCTGCCTTCCTAGACATTTCGCAAGCGTTCGACCGTGTTTGGCATGATGGACTTTTGTACAAAATCCGTAAAGGCTTACCCATAAATTTCTACCTTCTCAGCTAGTCATATCTTAGAGACAGACACTTTTTTGTTAAATATGGCGACATTACCACAATTAGAGCAGCGGTGGCCCAGTGGTGGCGGCCCCGACTTACGAACAGTAAGTCGTGGGTTCGAACCCAGACAGGCGCATTCCTTTGTGTAATTTATTTCATCACCACTGCTCTCAAAACGGTGAAGGAAAACATCGTGAGGAAACCGGCATGTCCTAGAACCAAAAATTCCAAGACATGTGACATCTACCAATCCGCACTGGGCCCGCGTGGTGGATTATAGCCCATTCTCTCTCATAGAGAGGAGGCCGTGTCCCAGCAGTGGGAACATTATAGGCTGATGATGATACCACAAATTTACACGAAATAAGAGCAGGAGTCTTGCAGGGCAGTGTCATTACACTGCCCTGCTAAGAAGTTATAAGATAGAGCATTGGGCCCATTGGCCCAATGCTCTATCTTATATATACCTCAGACTTACCAAACAGACAAGACACAATGACAGGAACATTTGCTGACGATACAGCGTTTGTTGCCATTGATGAAACCGCAGCTGGAGCATCGGCGAAATTACAACGAAATCTAAATGATATCTCGAACTGGCTGACAGACTGGCGTATAAAGGCAAATGAAGCTAAATCAGTACAAATAACCTTCTCTTTAAGGAGAGAAACGTGTCCAGAAGTGGAACTAAATCAAATAAAGATACCCCAGGCAGATGAGGTTCGATACTTGGGAGTCTACTTAGACAGACGACTTACCTGGAAAAAACATAATATGACTAAAAGAAAGGCGCTTGACTTACAACTAAGAAAGATCTATTGGCTCACGAGAAGAAAATCCCAAGTTACACTGGAAAATAAACTTCTTCTATACAAGTGTATACTCAAACCTGTCTGGACTTATGCTTTGCAGCTATGGGGCACTGCATCCAAATCAAATATTAAAATTTTACAACGCTTCCAGTCAAAAACCATACATATGATAACTGGAGCACCATGGTATATTACAAATAATTAACTACACCATGATCTAAAAATCAAGACAGTCAAAGATGAAATTAAGGACTCTTTACTGCAAGAGAATTGTAAACCATCCAAACCAATTGGCAAGAAGTTTAATGGAACAACAACCAAATCGCACATTTAGAAGGCTAAAGAGACGTGCTCCTCAAGATCTTCTCTAACACAAATCTATAGAATAGCCATACTAGATGGACATATCATTGGATACTGTACCATGCACGCCATATTATTCGTACATACATAAAATCTAGCTTAATGTCGACAAGACAGATTGCAGGAAGAAAAGGAGATTAATAAACACTCAGTGCAATATTTATTTTTTCTCTCTGTTGCATCTACAATCAGTGCATTCACTTTTAGCAGATGTGTTGCATGTTTCTCACAATATAGGATTTAAGGATTATTTTCCTCTGGATTCTTTTTAAAAATACTTTTTTACAACTGTACAATAATCCTGATATTTGAACTAATAAACTATGTCAGTCTTTATATCTTATTTCAGAATTAAATTTCTTTCTATTAATGCAATTCCAGATAATCAGCACAAACACGAAAGAGGTTTTAACCGACAGCAGTTTTGAGGATGTAGAACTGAACACCGTCATCACAGTCTTCACCTTAGATCATTTGAATGTGGACAGTGAACTGGACCTGTTTGAGGCTGCGGTGAGGTACGCCAAGGCCCAGGACAAGAGGACCTCAGAGAGGAGTGTGTCTCCACCTTCGGAGAATGGACCCCCTAATGAGAAGAGGTCCAAGAGCCCTGGACCTTCCACTTCTAAAGACAAAGTATGTATGATTGTTCAAACAGTTTTTGATGAAATTGTAACCAAACCATTCAGATTAGATTCTAAATCAGAAATCGCTCATATAGTAGGTTTCAGCTTATATTTTACTAAATGGTAATTTACAAATTGTTGGACAAAATTAAAACTATTTTTGTAGAATAAGATTTTGGGTCCACAGCACTCAACTAGTTAGTAGCACTGGTAGTAATTGGTCATCACGGTACATCTTCTGACTCATTTGTTTAATTTTTTATTAAATCCTACTTTTAAAATAGAGAATGGAACTAAAACTACTCCCAAAAATTATTCAATTTTTTGCTAAGGCCAAAGGCTAGCTTATTGCCAATGCTAATTATGGAAAGCAGTAAACGTTAGATTTGACTGATTTCGTAATTTGTTGATTGTAGAAACAAGGTTGTCTTACATAATACCTATTTCGTAGATCTTATTGCAATAGAACATTGCTTGTTTCAGTTATTATTTGCAAACTTTAAATTAGTTACAAATTACAATTAATTAATAACTGTTAGTTGATGATGAAACTGAAAATATTCATTCTTGTTGACAATTGTGAAGTTTGGTGGTTATGTAAATCTGTAACTGCTTATGCGACAATCTGTTGACCCCAACCAAAACCAAATACATAACGTTCTCCATGAAAAACAGTGGATCCTCCAAACATTACCTAATACTATTGTAGCTCACTCTGGCACAAACCCATCCACCCATAGTTGTAGCTGTGAACCACTCACCAAGACTGAGAATGTAAAATACCTGCGAATAACAATTGATAAAACTCACGATTCACGATTTCAAGATCACATAACCACCCTTAGTAACAGATTACGGAAACTAATATAAGTGTTCAAAACGCTGAGACATGTACTCGATAAAAATATTATGAAATTAGTGTACTATACCCTTGCTCAATCTATAATATGGAACATCAATGGCGTTGCACCCAACACAAATGAACTAGAAGTTTTCCTAAAAGAAAATAAGATCGACATATGCCTGATATTAGAATCACACACAACCGTAAGAAGTGAAATACGTATTCCAGGGTTTTGCGTGTACCTTACCTCTCATCCGGATGGTCGAGCACATGGTGGCAGTGCTATCGTAATAAAAAACACCATCAAACACTGCCTACTGGACCCTTTTGTGACAAAACACCTGCAGTCCACGGCTCCAGTAGAAGTTCGATCAAGCCTTATTAACATCTCGGCGGTATATTGCTCTCCTAGACACAAAATCAATGAGGAAATGTTTACCGAGTTCTTTAAGAAGCAAGGCAATAGATTTATAGCAGGTGGTGACTGGAACGCCAAACATACGGATTGGGGCTCTAGACTCACCGTAACCAGGGGCCGAGAACTCAAAAAATGTGTGGATGTAAATAACATGTCAACTCTGTCCACAGGTGAACCTACGTACTGGCCTACGGATGTTAACAAAATACCTGACCCCCTTGACTTCTTTGTCACAAAAAACGAATGCCATAAAATCACTAAAATAGAATCTAGCCTAGAGGGGTCTTCAGACCACACCCCCAATCATACTAAGATTGAGTAAGACGACTGCAAAATGTAACCCAAATCATGACATGCTTTACAACTGCAAAACCGATTGGGACAGCTTTAGAGAGTACCTTTATTAGAGAGCAGCGGTGGCCCAGTGGTGGCGGGCCCCGACTTACGAACAGTAAGTCGTGGGTTCGAACTCAGACAGGCGCTTTACTTTGTGTAATTTATTTCATCACCACTGCTCTCAAAACGGTGGAGGAAAACATTGTGAGGAAACCGGCATGTCCTAGAACCAAAAATTCGAAGACATGTGACATCTACCAATTCGAACTGGGCCCGCGTGGTGGATTATACTATACGTAAAATACGCGCTTAGACGTGGAATTGCGGACACCAGCCCGTTGTACAATAATAATAACAATAGTGAGATTAATGTTGTTTTCAAGGTACTCTACCTTGAAAACAACATTAATCTCAACGTACCTCTGAAGTCCCCCGAAGACGTAGACGACGCGTGCTTGTACTTCACTAATCTTTTACAAGTGGCAGCGTGAAGCGCATAGTACACCTACCCCGATCGATTCCGAAGAAAAATCGCAGAGAAGAGTTGATTTCGTAGAACCTGGCAGTCGTCGCATAATGAACGGGGCAATACCCGCCTTAACCGTGCCATTAGGGAACTCAAAGACCTTCTTGGAAAATCTAACAATGATGCCCTACAACACAGATAGAGAGGATAACCCCTGAAGCTAAAGGAGTTCACTCCCTTTGGAAATCAACTAAGAATTTAGCACAACAAAAGGCACCCGGATTCGATCTGATTACTCCCAAAAATCTTGAAGAACTGCCAAGAAAGGCAGTAGTCTTCCTCACTATCCTCATTAATGCCTCTCTCAGATCCTCTTATGTCCCTGCTCTCTGGAAAATATCACAAATTGTAATGATCCAGAAGCCTGGAAAGCCGGAAAATGAAGTTTCATCTTACCGCCCTATTAGCCTTACTCCAGTACTATAGAAGTAATGGGAAAGGGTCGTCCTGAACAGGCTGAAACCTCACCTACAAGAAAACTAAGTAGCACCTGATCACCAATTTGGATTTCGCGAGCAACACTCTAGTACGCCGTACACGTAGAACAGGTACACCGAGTTTACCGCACCATAAGACAATGCCTGGAAAAGAAGAAGTATTGCTCGGCAGCATTCCTCGATGTTCAACAAGCCTTTGACCGAGTGTGGCGTAAAGGACTACAATGCAAGATAAAGTTGCTTCTGCCCCACTCATTTTACTTGCTAATGAAATCATACCTTGGTGATAGGCAATTTCAAGTAAAGGTACGAGACGCTAGATCCTCTCTCGCCTCCTCTCTCGCCTTGCAGGGGTACCCCAGTGCTCCGTCCTGGGCCCAGTTTTATATAATATATTTACTAGCGACCTCCCTCAATGCCCTGACGTATTTGTAGAAACCTACGCTGATGATGCCGCATTCCTGGCCTGTGATCAGTATGCCAACTTAGCAAGTAACATACTGCAAAATCAACTTGACAGGACCCATGACTGGCTAAACAAATGGCGTATAAAGGCAAGTGCGCCCAAATCCCATCACATCACCTTTGCACTCAAACATGGAAATTGCGCTCCGTTCAAACTGGACCAGGACACTCTACCACAGTCACCATGTGTGAAGTACCTGAGATTCTACTTGGATCGTAGGTTGACATGGAAGGATCACCTAATGAAAAAAAGAACAGAAATAAACTACCGATTCAAGAAGTATTGTTTCATCATAAAACCAATATGGACATATGGGATTCAATCATGGTCTTCCGCAAGCAAATCAAATATCATGTGCATTCAAAGAAGTCAAAACAGCATCCTGAGGGTCCTAGCAGCGGCTCCCTGGTACGCTCGCAACTCAGAAATCCATCTACTACTACTACTACAACAGCCCATAACGTCCACTGCTGGACATAAGCCTCTCCCATGATGGGAGGAATTTGCCGTAATCTCCGCGCTTGGCAGGCGGATTGGAGATCGCAGTGATGAAAGACTAACAGAAAACGCTGCTGCCCATTCTCTGGTCTACGGAGGCGCAAGGTGTTCTGCCTCAGACATTAGTCGCCTTATACGACACATGTGAGTGTAATGGGTTGGTTCTATTCTACTCTGCCGGACAGTGGCGTGCAGTAGTATTCCACGAAGGGTAGGCCACGAAACAGTGATAGCAAAAAAAATTTTCGTCTGCGCCATTTTGGATTTTCATTTTGACCTCATTTTTATTATCAGTTACCCTAAAAACATCGAAAACGACACCCATGAAGAAAAAACTGAAAATTTTCATCGGCGCCATCTTGGATTTTCATTTTGACCTCATTTTCATTATCACCAACCCCAATAACCTCGAAAACGACACCCATGAAGAAAAAACTGAAAATTTTCATCGGCGCCATCTTGGATTTTCATTTTGACCTCATTTTCATTATCACCAACCCCAATAACCTCGAAAATGACACCCATGAAGAAAAAACTGAAAATTTTCATCGGCGCCATCTTGGATTTTCATTTTGACCTCATTTTCATTATCACCAACCCCAATAACCTCGAAAACGACACCCATGAAGAAAAAACTGAAAATTTTCATCGGCGCCATCTTGGATTTTCATTTTGACCTCATTTTCATTATCACCAACCCCAATAACCTCGAAAACGACACCCATGAAGAAAAAACTGAAAATTTTCATCGGCGCCATCTTGGATTTTCATTTTGACCTCATTTTCATTATCACCAACCCCAATAACCTCGAAAACGACACCCATGAAGCAAAAACTGAAAATTTTCATCGGCGCCATCTTGGATTTTCATTTTGACCTCATTTTCATTATCACCAACCCCAATAACCTCGAAAACAACACCCATGAAGAATAAAACTGAAAATTTTCATCGGCGCCATCTTGGATTTTCATTTTGACCTCATTTTCATTATCACCAACCCCAATAACCTCGAAAACGACACCCATGAAGAAAAAACTGAAAATTTTCATCGGCGCCATCTTGGATTTTCATTTTGACCTCATTTTCATTATCACCAACCCCAATAACCTCGAAAACGACACCCATGAAGAAAAAACTGAAAATTTTCATCGGCGCCATCTTGGATTTTCATTTTGACCTCATTTTCATTATCACCAACCCCAATAACCTCGAAAACGATACCCATGAAGAAAAAACTGAAAATTTTCATCGGCGCCATCTTGGATTTTCATTTTGACCTCATTTTCATTATCACCAACCCCAATAACCTCGAAAACGACACCCATGAAGAAAAAACTGAAAATTTTCATCGGCGCCATCTTGGATTTTCATTTTGACCTCATTTTCATTATCACCAACCCCAATAACCTCGAAAACGACACCCATGAAGAAAAAACTGAAAATTTTAATCGGCGCCATCTTGGATTTTCATTTGGACCTCATTTTCATTATCACCAACCCCAATAACCACGAAAGCAACACCCATGTAGAAAAAAACCGGAAATTTTCATCGGCGCCATCTTGGATTTTCATTTTGACCTCATTTTCATTATCACCAACCCCAAAAACCACAAAAACGACACCCATGAAGTAAAATATAATAACAATAATATTATTGATTATTATAATAATAATACGCGCCAATAACCCCCAGGAATCATTATTTTAATCAACATTGAACATACACTCTAGCACTGGCCTGCAAATTACAAAAAACGTAAGGAAATTTGAATTTCGCGGGCTAAAGAACATCCACCTTGAATCCTGGCCTTGTGTTGTAGCAGCCAATCACAGCCCAGCAGCCCAGCTACACTCGCAGGAGTTACCGCCCTAAAATTACTGCAATCTATACATGTGTGCAGTTCATACACACGAAAATATGCACCAATGTGCCAATGTGTGCGTAAAATTATCAATGGGTTTAAGGCAAGTCCAGTGCTTGCCTGTCCGGCGGAGCTCCAACCATTGTAGTAACTTCCAGTAAAGTGTTAGTTGCGTGACACAGGAGCGACAAATTGCTATAAGTATTCTAACAGGAGTTTGAACTTTTTTTTTATATTTTGTACATAATGTGATATTTTATTACATAGTTAGTTCGTTATAATGAATGCCCAGTTGGTAGGGTAGGCTTTGCCTAATTGCCTCTTAGGGGCGCACGCCCATGCTGCCGGATACCACACGCAGTGGCGTGCAGTAGTATTCCACGAAGGGTAGGCCACGAAACAGTGATAGCAAAAAAAAAATTTCGTCTGCGCCATTTTGGATTTTCATTTTGACCTCATTTTTATTATCAGTTACCCTAAAAACCTCGAAAACGACACCCATGAAGAAAAAACTGAAAATTTTCATCGGCGCCATCTTGGATTTTCATTTTGACCTCATTTTCATTATCACCAACCCCAATAACCTCGAAAACGACACCCATGAAGAAAAAACTGAAAATTTTCATCGGCGCCATCTTGGATTTTCATTTTGACCTCATTTTCATTATCACCAACCCCAATAACCTCGAAAATGACACCCATGAAGAAAAAACTGAAAATTTTCATCGGCGCCATCTTGGATTTTCATTTTGACCTCATTTTCATTATCACCAACCCCAATAACCTCGAAAACGACACCCATGAAGAAAAAACTGAAAATTTTCATCGGCGCCATCTTGGATTTTCATTTTGACCTCATTTTCATTATCACCAACCCCAATAACCTCGAAAACGACACCCATGAAGAAAAAACTGAAAATTTTCATCGGCGCCATCTTGGATTTTCATTTTGACCTCATTTTCATTATCACCAACCCCAATAACCTCGAAAACGACACCCATGAAGCAAAAACTGAAAATTTTCATCGGCGCCATCTTGGATTTTCATTTTGACCTCATTTTCATTATCACCAACCCCAATAACCTCGAAAACAACACCCATGAAGAATAAAACTGAAAATTTTCATCGGCGCCATCTTGGATTTTCATTTTGACCTCATTTTCATTATCACCAACCCCAATAACCTCGAAAACGACACCCATGAAGAAAAAACTGAAAATTTTTATCGGCGCCATCTTGGATTTTCATTTTGACCTCATTTTCATTATCACCAACCCCAATAACCTCGAAAACGACACCCATGAAGAAAAAACTGAAAATTTTCATCGGCGCCATCTTGGATTTTCATTTTGACCTCATTTTCATTATCACCAACCCCAATAACCTCGAAAACGATACCCATGAAGAAAAAACTGAAAATTTTTATCGGCGCCATCTTGGATTTTCATTTTGACCTCATTTTCATTATCACCAACCCCAATAACCTCGAAAACGACACCCATGAAGAAAAAACTGAAAATTTTCATCGGCGCCATCTTGGATTTTCATTTTGACCTCATTTTCATTATCACCAACCCCAATAACCTCGAAAACGACACCCATGAAGAAAAAACTGAAAATTTTAATCGGCGCCATCTTGGATTTTCATTTGGACCTCATTTTCATTATCACCAACCCCAATAACCACGAAAGCAACACCCATGTAGAAAAAAACCGGAAATTTTCATCGGCGCCATCTTGGATTTTCATTTTGACCTCATTTTCATTATCACCAACCCCAAAAACCATAAAAACGACACCCATGAAGTAAAATATAATAACAATAATATTATTGATTATTATAATAATAATACGCGCCAATAACCCCCAGGAATCATTATTTTAATCAACATTGAACGTACACTCTAGCACTGGCCTGCAAATTGCAAAAAACGTAAGGAAATTTGAATTTCGCGGGCTAAAGAACATCCACCTTGAATCCTGGCCTTGTGTTGTAGCAGCCAATCACAGCCCAGCAGCCCAGCTACACTCGCAGGAGTTACCGCCCTAAAATTACTGCAATCTATACATGTGTGCAGTTCATACACACGAAAATATGCACCAATGTGCCAATGTGTGCGTAAAATTATCAATGGGTTTAAGGCAAGTCCAGTGCTTGCCTGTCCGGCGGAGCTCCAACCTTTGTAGTAACTTCCAGTAAAGTGTTAGTTGCGTGACACAGGAGCGACAAATTGCTATAAGTATTCTAACAGGAGTTTGAACTTTTTTTTTATATTTTGTACATAATGTGATATTTTATTACATAGTTAGTTCGTTATAATGAATGCCCAGTTGGTAGGGTAGGCTTTGCCTAATTGCCTCTTAGGGGCGCACGCCCATGACCACACGGCAACTCCATGAGCACCTGGAAATTCCAATAATTTTATTAATATTTTTTTTTATTAATATTTATTATTATTAATATTTTAACCAACCATCCAAATCCCCTCTCACGTTCACTATTGATGCCAAATCATACCAAGAGACTCAAAAAGCTGACATTGTGCTGCCGGAATTTGGACATTCCTGATTCTGTAAAAATGTGATGCATCTTTCCACACATGTGATCATAGTCAGGGATGACTGATAGCAGATAAGATCATGAAAAAAAAAATATTATGCTACTGCATCACCTCTTGGGGTGGAGCTCCAAAAACTACCCTAATAGAAATTGAAACAACCCAAAGAGCTATACTGAAAGTGTCGTCTTATACAAAGAGAACGAAGTCCTGACAGTGCGTCAGCTGTTTATATTGCACATTCTGCTGAAACAGCATTCTCTCTTAGTTATGATTTATGACTTTATAATCCAACGCTGTCCAGAGGGAAAAGACGATATGACCCAGTGGAGCGCCATCATCTACGTCACAAAACTATCTTTGCAAGGCGTTTCTTTTGCTATCTGGGTGGCTACTTATACAATAAAACACATAAGGTGCTACAAATCTTTAGCCTCACAAAGAATAATGCAAAAAGAGGCTAACTGACTGGCTACTAAAATTAAACTATAATGATACTGAAAACATCCTTATAATTACCTAAACACACAATCAATCAAGCACTCTCACACACCCACACACTCACACACCCACGCAATCACCCATACTACACATCTACTAACATTTGTCTCGCATACTTATCCTAGATTTTTCAGCATAATAAATAAACTATAAAATGTCGTACCTATGATTCCTTACATTCTGTCAGCGCGTCTAATACATAATTTTTATGAAGTAAAAATCTAAAGGGGTGGGATCCTGGTGTCCTTAAACACAGGCCACGAGCCTAGCTTAGGTGGACCTATCAATGTCGATCTGTCATTGTTGATCGAATTTCTCACCACAATAATAGTACATTACGATATTAGTGCGTAAAGATGGTTATAACATGCGAGGCAGAATTTCAGCCCGAGCCGAAGGCGAGGGCGTTATTGAGCCGAGCATGTTATAACCAATACGCACGTATATCGTACGTTTTTTAACACATTTGCGAGGAAACAGAAAAAGATATTCACAATACAAGTACAAAGAAAAGAAAATTTGAGAAAAATGGCGCGAGGATTATTTTCTGCCGTGGCTGCGTGAAAATGTTGGCAAAGACGCTAGAGCATGCAGCCAAGTTTTTAAATTACCGAATAAACTGTTTTATTTTTATTTTAAATAAACTCAATCTGTGAATGCACACTGTTGCTTTCCCGCCATTTTAACAGCGCGCTAGCGCTGCCTACTGACTGGCCGCGCGGCGATTAGTTCGAAATTTGAATAGCAACAGCGCGCTGCACGCTGCTCACTAGCTGGAGTCGTGCGGCGGCGATCAGTTCCATATTTGAAATGGCAAATAATACTGTTATGGAATTTGTATGGACTATAACTTAACTATTTGCTTTGGTAACCCTCGCGTTTTTTATGACCCGCTTTACATATTTAAAACCGGTGGAATTACATCAGCTTTACGAGCAAGGGTGTTAAAAAATAATTTATGTATATTGTGGTGAGAAATAAAGTTGATTGATTGATTGTAAGACCAAACACACAAAAAAACTAAGCCAACGAATGTTTATTCCGCGAAAGAATGTTTGTTGCGCAACAAAAGCGCAACAAATGTTTGCAAAACAATTTGACGATGAAATAAACTGATTTAATAAATATTAAAGAAAAGCATAAAAAAGGGGAAATTCTCTCGGGAATTCTCTTAACTACAAATCCCTAGTGTTCAATCCATTTCTGTTTCGCGGCAATTTCACCTTAGCTTTATATTAATTTACATAAAACCGTCTCGCAAAACACCGGCTTTTCACCAAATTCTAAACTTTTGGCTGGGGAGAAGTGGTGGAACAAATTTATATATATGTTAACTTAGAAGAACTACTAAAGTCAAAGTCATTTATTTCAAAACAATATACATTGTGTAGAAATTTTGTAAAAATACTGGCAATGCTTTCAGCTACAGGTGGTGAATGTAGAAAGCAGTGCGGAGAACAGCCCTGAAGCCATGATGGACACACAAAAGGCCAGTGATAGCTCCGACCAGCTCTTACCAGGACCGTCTGATGAAGGCAAGAAGAAATCCGGTGAGCAGAGCAAGTCCAGTCACTTTTTCATATTTACTCAATTCATTCCTAACTAGTTTGACTTGTACTTTTAATAATTTATGTGCAATTTAACTCAGTTTCCATCATAAAAATTCTAAAATCAATTAAATACACACATCAACACGGTCTAGGGATATTTTTAAAAAAGCGAATTACTATCAATGTGTTAATTATTTATATGACATGTATATATTTAAAAGATACGTTATCTAATATTCTACCATTTTTTAATAATGGTTAAGGTATAGATTAAAATTTCAGGATTTTATGGAAAAAAAATGAAGCATAGACGGAAACCGTATATGAATGAACTTTTAATTTGTGAGTAAAAACTGAAAAAAATAGAAAAATCATTTAATTTGTGTTTATAAACTTGAAGTTAGCAGTTTGAGAAAGCGCCCATGATGTTCATAACACATCGGCAACGATTCGGCATGCTCAGAACAAGGTTGTCAATGTCTTGCTGCGGAATATTGTCCCATGTCCTTCTGAGGTGCGCAAAAAGTTGATCTTCTGTAGCCAGATTTTCAGGAACTTCCTTCAGAGCTCTTCTTTGTAGCATATCCCACGCATGCTCAATGGGATTTAGATCTGGCGATTGAGCAGGCCAGTCTAACGCCCTAACATTATGTGTATGTAACCAAGCTGCTACCGTTCTCGCCGTGTGTGCCCAGGCATTGTCGTGCATGAGCAGGAAATCTTGCCCCATTTGTGTTCTGTGGGGCAAGATTACGGGCCCCAGCACCTGTTGGACGTATCGTTCTGCCGTCATATTGCCCCGCACCCAAACGAGATCCGTCCGTCCTCCAAGACGAATTCCTGCCCAAACCATAATTGTTCCTCCTTGGTATGGGTGAACTTCCTGAGGGTTCTGGAGACGGCTCCATCGTCCAGGAACTCGCCAAACACGCGTCCTTCGTGAATCTGGATGGAAGCCGAACCTGGATTCATCCGTGAACAGCACATTGGACCATTGGTCACGGCCCCAGTCCACGTGGTTCCGAACCCATTCTAATCGTCGTCCACGATTGCCTCTCCGTAAAGGTGGGACCCGGAGTGGTCTACGAGAGCGTAGATTGCTTTCATGCAGTCGCCTTCTTACAGTTTGGTCACTCACAAGCACTTGGTGTTCCACTCGCAGCCTTTGGACCAATTGAGTCGCCGTTGCATTTGGTTGTGCTCGCGCAGTAATTTGCAAAAATCGGTCTTGTCTGGGGGTAGTGATGCGACTTGGCCCCCGGTGCCTCTCCGCTACTTCACCTGTGGCACGATAGCGTGTCCACAATCTTGAAATTACATTTTGATGGGTCCCTATGGCCTCAGCAACATTACGCTGAACAGATCCAGCTTCCAGCATTCCCACAGCTCGTAACATCTCCGCCCTCGTCAAATATCGGCGTTGCATGGCTACAATACCTCAATTTTACCTTTATCTTTCGTTTAAAAATGAAAAAAAAACTGTAACTAAACGTAATTCGTATTGTTTTCTAAATTTCGCACAAATGAAAATTCCCTCTCCTATACATCAAGACATTTTTATGCCACCGAAACAAAAGAATTTTCAAAAATTTGAATTTGGCATTAGTCTGAGATAAATTACAAACAAATCGGTGTATAAAAGATTCCAATGCGGCCAGTACTTTTCGAGTTATTTAATTGAGTATGAAATATCCCTAGACCGTGTTGATGTGTGTAGAAGAAACAAATAAATATTTTTTATTACCCGACTTCTAAAAAAGGAGGTTTCTCAATTCGACCGTATATAAAGGGTGTAAAACACCTCTTAACGAAGCCGAAAGGCACTTGTTCTCCCCGTCATTGCGATCATTTTTTTGTTCTACACCATACCTGGGAACCTTCTAGTTATGGAGATATTAGGGGTCAAAGTTCCAACTATTTGACAAGTTTTTTTTTTAAATACTAGTTTTTAATGTAAGATTTTTACTTTAAACACCTCCACGACCCCCGTACTATTCAATCCATCCATCAGCACAATGTTTTGAGTGCGTTACATTGAGTTCTACCACAAAACATGATTTTTCACCCGAAAAAAAAGTTGTTTCAAAGCAATAATTTTTGCGAAAAGTTACTTAGTTTGATGTACGGAATGCTTGGTTGACGGCTTCGTGATGAGGTCTTTTACACCCTGTATATATTTTTTTTTTTTTTATGAGTGTTCGCGGATAACTTTGTCGTTTATGAACCGATTTAGATGATTCTTTTTTGTTGGAAAGGAGATATCCTAAGGATGGTACCATAATAAGGAAACCAGGGTCTCATGATGGAATCCCAGAGAAATTGAGGGGAACCTTCGAAAATCGTACTGGTGATTAGTGCGTTTGTTAATTTTTTCATTAAGTATTTTAAAGCACTACTATTTAATGCAGTCAATCTGATGATGGAGCCGAAAGACAGTCGAGGGAACTCCTCAACGATTTACAGCAATTACCTGGTGTTTGGGCTTGACTAATTTGTATTGATGATAACTTTACACAT
The DNA here is from genome assembly GCA_941918905.2 of Xestia sexstrigata. NCBI lineage: Eukaryota > Metazoa > Arthropoda > Insecta > Lepidoptera > Noctuidae > Xestia > Xestia sexstrigata. Next base: position 2,426,724 of record OW799204.2, read on the forward strand.
AGATGGGTTGTGACTGTCATTAGGGGTCTGATGAAGGACAATCAAGGGAACTCCTCAACGTTATACAGTAGCTACCTTGTGACCTGTACCTATTGATGAGAACTTTGCACTTATTATAAGTGCCATTATAGGTCTGATGATGGAGACCATAGACAGCCGACAGAATTCTTCAACGATTTACAGCAGTTATTTTTTGTTGGGCTTACTTCAAATTGAAGTTTGTATAGAAAATATTTGTATAGGATACATTGCAACTAAAAATGGAAAAAGTAAAAAACTTTTTGTAAAAAATAAAACCGACTTAAAAAAAAAAACAAAAAACTGAAAAATAACTTTAGCTTCAGAAGTCGGTGACAAAAAAAACTAAATCAATCAAACAAAGGTCACCGACTTCTGAAGCTAAAGTTATTTTTCAGTTTTTTTTTGCATTATGCTGTGCTGATAAATAATTTAAAATCGAAGGTACGAAATTGTCTATGAACTATTTATCGTAATACTTTTTGGACTAGAACTGTAGGAGTTCAATAAACATTTTGGACAACAAGCAGAAGTTGAACTTTTAACACTTTTCTTGGTTGATTAGCAGACATAAATTCATCTGCCATACAAATAATGATTTAGTACTTTTCATCTTCCACAGACCCGAAGACAGATAAACCAACAATACGGTCCGCTATCGAAAAGATTCGCTTCCTGACCCTCACGCCCCAGCAGTTCGCAGAGGGGCCAGCCAGGTCCTCACTTTTGACGGAGTCTGAGGCCTTTGCCGTCCTCATGAACATATTGTCCAGCACCTCGGACGTGGCCATGCCTAGTGGGTTCTCAACCTGCAGGGTGCCCAGGAAACAGCTGATTGGGGATGGACCATCCTCTAATGTAAGCATATCTTGGAAAAACGGTTTCATGTTAGTACGTGATATCATTTCGTTAATAACCATGCATGCATGACCATGGATTTTACGTCATCCTTTTTTGTAGATTGACGTTTAGTACTTGTCGTGATAATTATGTTATTGTGTGCTAAACTTTTCTGTTGGTGTTTTGCTTATTATCTTGAGAAGAAGAAAAAAATATGACAATACCTTGCTCATACATGCTGTGCTGTCCTTTTGAAGGATATCTAAACGTTTCATATTATCTACACCCAGATTTTAGTCGCCAGATGAATCAATTCGTCGTGTTCTCAGATGGCTACGCTTACCGTAGACACTCCCAGCCCGGTGATGTTGGAGCAGGTGTTCGGCGCGCCGTCCAGCTACCTGCCACCCTACCCCAGACCCACTCGGCATGATGGTAAGCATACACACAAAAAACTGCTTCTGGTGCCTGTCCAACTATTGAAGGCTGGCTGACTCCTAATATTTCTCACTGTCCTTTGCGAAGACGCTCACGTATTACTTATTTAAACAAAATTCGTCGAAAATGTTTTTTTTTTATATTTTTGCAACGTGTTTTACAGTTAGTGCCCTGCAGAACCTGACCCCTCTTACAGAGAATAAGAGAAGAAGGGTCAGTTAATGCAGGGTACTAATGGGGTAGATTACAAACCAATCAATTGAGATACTTTTTAAGAACTGTCAAAACGCGGTTCTCTCATAGATTTTGTATGCCAATAACCAACTGTGACGTCACTGTTTTTTCAGCTCAATGACTCAACTATTTATTGATTTAAAAGCAACTAAAAATCGAATTTGGCAATAAATTGAAAATAAATCGGGTTTTCAGGCCCAAAATAAAGTGTTTTTTGTTAGAGATTGGTGTCTTGGAATTATTGTTTTATGGTGTCATCTACCATATTGGACTAACTTTGTAACTATATAAGTTCCTAACAAATAGATGGGTGGTGATTGAGGAACAAAAGCCGTCTCATTTGTATTCCGTGAAGTTTCCTCCTCTCTTCATCTTGTGTGTCTTACTTTACAGTCGGTGTTCGCCACTCCTCAATCGTCCACAACTCGAACCACTCTGGCCTGGGCGTCGAGCACCTGGACAGACACGGCAACGACTACAACAAGATATACTGCCAACGACCAATCATCCAGCACACCGACTGCCTCAACACCTCCGTATTGGACTGTTCCGTTACCTTCATGGTGGATAAGAATATTTGTCTGTTTGGAGTGCAGGTAAGACACAGGATATACGCCCAGAGACACGTCACAACTTTACAAGTCACAACAAGCTTGTGTCCTGAAAAAATCGAGTTGGTCCGTCAGTTAGATTATCAACAATGATTTGACATGTATTTTTTCTTTTGTTACGTAAACCAAAATTGACGAAGATACGATGCTTTTAAAATTCTCAATACGTCACGCCGTGCTATAATTTTTAGTGCGTTGTGACGTCACGAGCCGTCCCGAGTTTTGATGCGTTTTATCTTTGTCAATATTCATTGATTTACAAAAACAAAAAATACTTGTCCATTATTTTCCAATATTCTAACTGACGGACTAAATAGATTTGTAATTTATTGATGGTGGAAACTAGCCTATTGTATGTACATGTGAAATTCAGTGTTTATATTCTTGTCGGCACGTTTTATTTATTTTTTGTTCATAATTAGTCCTTGTTCCAAATTTGAAATGTCTTTATTCACTCAGTGAGTAAAAGAGCGTTTTATTCACTGTCGATAACAGTGAATAAAACGCTCTTTTACTCATTGAGTGAATAAAAATATTCTCAATTTGGAACAATAAAACGTGCCGACAACAATATAACACTGAATTTCGAAAATTGCTTTGAGAGATTGACCAAAGGGGTTTAAGTACTTTCCGACGGACGGAGGAAACTCGGTATATAGTGAATTAGTGGTCACTCATCCACATACCGACCATAGTAAGCGTGGCTTAATCTTGTAGATCAACCCGAGTGGCTGTTATTATTAACCCACGAGAAAAATTTATACTTTACTTCTATTTATTTTCTCGCAGTCATTGGTAAAAAGTAGAGTACACAACTCGTGAAAAAAAAGTCATCTCGGTTCTTATATCCCTCGCTTCGCTCAGGATTCTACTCTAGAATCCCTTGCTACGCTCGGGATCCAACTTAGTCCCTCGAATTAAATTTCCTTTTCTTCTGTTGTTGTATAATGTAGTATTTCGTTTTGTTTCGGTTGGGAGGTGCCGACCCAGGCGCCGAGCGAGGAGTCGGGCGTGTCGTGCGCGGGCTCGTACTGCGAGCTGCTGTACGCGCACCTGCTGGACGCGGACGGCGCGCGCCTCACCTACACGCACTACACCAACCGCGTGCCCTTCCGCCACCTGCTCGACATCATGTTCAACCGCCCCGTCTATATACAGCGGAACAAGGTGGGTGAACATACTGCAACATTATACTGTACTGCGAGCTGCTGTACGCGTCTCGAGCCCGATTTTGAAGAAAATTAAAACTGCATCACTGTTTTTTTGAAAAATCAATATTTCTAGCCGGGAATCAAACCAATTGATTTTGGAAAAAAAAACACATTGGTGTCGATTCTGTTGTGCACAAACTAAACTTAATTTAGGCTATTGCTATCTTTTTCTCTCTAATAAAACGAGAAAGAGACGGACGTAATTTAGAGCTGTCAAATTTATTCGGAACTAATATTTCCATACAAATGAAGGGTGCACGTAAAAACATGTCGACTAAAAACACGGTGAAGCGCAAATTTGACATCTCTAACTTAGTTCATAGCTATGGCCGTCCTTTTCTCGCACTGCCTTTTAGTAAAAGACAGCAAATAGCCTAAATTAAGTTTAGTTTGCGCACAACAGAATCGACACCATTGTTTGATAGTATCACCATTAAAAATCAAATTCTGAAAAGTAATGACATACGGCAAACTAAAGAAGGAAGCTTTCTGTAACAGGATACATTTTAGCTGTCCTTCACTTCACTATAGCGGTTCCCCGACGCAACGGCGCTTGAAGAACTACGATTCTACAGACAGCCACAGATTCTCGGGTTAAACTTATTACACCCCTCTTTTTGGTAGGAGGTTCAAAATCCAGGGTTTAGAATTTTAAAATCCAAACCCTTATACCCTTACCACACTATCTTACCATATTTACAAATGTCTTTCAACTTTCCAGGTGTACAAAGTGGGCATAGTGTTCAACAAGGTGGGTTGGTACCCCATGGGCACCTGCGCGCAGCAGGTCGCCGCGGAGTCCGTGTTCTTCAACTTCGGCATAGGCCAGAGCTCCGACTCGGTCCGGGACGGCCTCATACGCTCCATCATCTTCACCTACTAGCAAACAATGTCACCCGACCTTTATATCGTTTTGTAGAAACGAGAAAAGGTCGTGGCTGAAGAAAACGTGTACCTTGTAGGATTTTTAGGTATTTAGTATTAAGTAAACGCATTAAGCCTCAAATACACTCATCGTTTTTTCGGAACGTATGAGCTTGGTTTTGGAAGCGCGTGTACGCGCGCATCTTGCCACACGCGCAACTCTTAAGAGCGTTGAATCGCTTGAAACATCTTATAAGCGCGAGCTGTGAGAGATACCGACGTGTTGCCAGTTGCCACTGACTGAACCCTTCGGTTCGAGCGAACATGTTGGAAAAAATGTTTTTAAACTAACATGGTCGCCTAACATTGTCACTATCAATGAAAGCAGGATGTTTACATTTTTTTTTTATTTTTACAAAACAAATAATGGTAAATATCCGATAGAAAACAGATGTTTTAGAAACCTATAAAGGTCGTTTTAACAGAATTATAATTGGATAATACATAATATGAATAACGTTATAATTCGTAAATGTTCGTTAATGATAATGCTGGAAACAGCGCGGTCGGTTCAACAACAACAACAACAACAACACCCCATAACGTCCACTGCTGGACATAAGCCTCTCCCATGATGGGAGGAATTTGCCGTAATCTCCACGCTTGGCAGGCGGATTGGAGATCGCAGTGATGAAAGACTAACAGAAAACGCCGCGGTCGGTTCATTGAAGCGCAAAATGTGGCGCGCGTCTAAGCGCGTAAGCCAATACGAGCTTATACGCGCAGAATAATACGCCAGTCTGAAACCGATCTAACTTGCACAAAACAATGCAAGTAGCTTGTATACTAAAGACAAGTTAGTGAATGTTACTATAACTGCTGCAAGCATACTTTTGTGCAAGTAACTGGCATTTAAATTACGGGCTTTAAGTTTCGGTCAAACGGGATCACACCGGATTCTGACAGATAATATACTGTAATATCTATCGGTGTACGCAACCGGTTATGTTCCGGTTTCACAGCACTTTAACAATTATCGGCAAAGCATTAAATCCTTAGATATAAAAAGAATTTAATCCTTACACTCGTTAAGCCGCGCGAAAAAGTGTTCACACGGGGAAGAATGGGTGGAGATGGAGAGGGAGGGGAAGACCAAATAAAAGATTAATGGATTGGATGAGGAATGATATGAAAGAAACAAGAGTAAATGATAGTGTGACGGTTGACGGTTGCCAGGGGAGAATGGAAGACAAAACGTGTGATACCGAGTTACCGACTCTCAAGTCAGATGGAAAGAGCGCTTGACGACCGAAAATAGAGCTCGCACACCGCACTTAGAAAGATAGAAACTATTTACTAATCGCTTCTCAAATTATTGGAATGTACAAAGAAACAGGAATCTTATAATTTTCTTTACACTGTAAGGCTAACCTAACGATTTATATCTTTGTTTATTGGGTCGTTAAAAATGGCACATCGAATTACACTATATTTTTTATATAGTTGGCCTTTTTTGTGCGTCTTCTCTGTTAGAAAAAAGAAAGAAAAATATTCATTTGTCTGTAACTCATACCTGTGTGATTTGAGAAAGTTTGTGAGGATGGATGGCTGTTTGTTACTCTTTCACGCTCTTTCACCTACTGAACGGATTTGGATGAATTTAGCACACAGATAGTTTATAGCCTGGGTTAACACATAGGATACTTTTTATCCCGGTAGTGCGATCCCGAGGGACAATCGAACTTAACCCGGGAGAAGCGCTAGTACTATCATAAGACTTTGCTGGTCGAAGTGACCGAGGCTTCAAAAAAAACCGTTTCCCATAAACGACGGTTATTTGAAATGTCGTAAGAGACATTGACCGCATCAACTGTCGGATTTTCAGCTTTTAACTACGCACCGAAAGTTACAAATACGTCAACAAGGTCAATCTCCCTTGCGTCATTTCATATGTCTACCGTCGATATATGATTAATTAATAAGACACACAGTGATATATATTTCTCTCAAAAGATTGGTATCTAGGATAGTTTTCCACAATCATAGGACGAAGTAAGTTGTAAATACAATATTAATGTGTTATGGCCCCGTCCCCACTATGTCGTGACGACAGATAATCGTGTAGTTTTAAGTGTCGTGGCTTGTGTATTTAAATGAAGGTGTTCACATATAGGACGACGCAATAACTGTCGTTTACGTCTTTTGCCAACCAAAAACCAACGATAAATTAATCGTCACGACATAGACGACATAGAAAACAGATGTTCTAAGGGCCTAAAAAGGTAGCAGAATTATAATTGGATAATTCTTAATATGAATAACGTTACAATTCGTAAAATGGTTGCATATAGATACAGACTTCAAATACTATGAATTGTCAGTTTGCGACTATTTTACGAATTCTAAGTTCTAACGTGATTCATAATTATTATCCTATTATGATTCAGCTGTTTTCTATAATATGTACGAATTTCCAAAGTTTATACATTTAAAATGTGTGAATATTATGATCAACTTTTTATACTTTTCATAATTCTTGTTTGTTAAGACAATTTACGTCGTAAGAATTTTGTGTTATAAATTTATTGCAAACTTTTCTAGTGCCTACTAACATGCAGCTGCCTATCATAAATATAAATCTAGATCCATTGGAATAGAAGAAATCCATTTTGAATGCTGTTATTGTAATTACAATACATAAGCTATAATAATTAACTTTATAAACATTTGTACAGCACAAACATATTTTATTTCCAATGTTCAAACATTCATAAGACGAAATCTCACTGTATTTGCTGTAATACAAAATTATTATGTTTTTGAAATTCTGCACATAATCATTTTGTAGACAAAACCGTGGGCCATGGGCTAGTTCTCATGTTGACAAGATCATAAAATTCAGACAATTTTAATCATTATTTTTATATACATGGTGTAACAGAATAAGCGCAATACCTAAGTAGTTATTCAGACCATCAAACTGGTTCACCCCTTAACAAGTATTGCGCGTATTCTGTTACACCCTGTATTAATGTGGGTAGCTTATGTAGTTACCGCGAAAAAATTGTGATGAACGTTGTTTTAAAATAAATAGGTTTTTACAAAAACTAGATGAGGGATGAATCACCCATCCAATATGTGTGCATATTGGATGGGTGATTTCATACCGTACTTCGTATTTTCTTTAACAGATGTGTGTTCATTTTTCTGTCTATCCTACTTTGTTTGGAAAGCACTTCTATTTACCCAACTGCCAGATGTGCTTAGCTTTTTTATTGACTATGAAATAATCGTGCATTGTGTATGAATACTTAGCTTGTAATTCGTGTTCAGATTATTTATTAAAAATATTTTTGATACCATTTTCTGTTTTATTTAAACTACATTAAGCGCTCTTTAAAAAAAAACGAAGTCTTTCACGTTTCCCAGATTTGAGTGAATTCGTTATGTACGAATTTTAGAAAAAACAACTCGAAATTGTTTGTCGCAGGAATCGAACTAGCGACTTAATCGGTTAAGATACCGATTACATTCACTGTACCAATGGGGTACTTTCATGTTATGCATTATTATTTGTTAAGCGTTCCACAAGGTAGATTACAAATCGCTTTCATAAATTATAAAATCATAAGTTCTTGGTACATTTACATTTGAAGTGAATTCAGAATCAAAGAAGTCTGCTGTGGAAGTCTGTTCGTTCAGCGTGACAGCTGTGAACAGCCAGCTTTAGATTGCGTTTACAAAGCATGTCTAGAGAATGTTTTGTTGAAGGAAAATAATAAAGTATAATCTTTATTTTAGTGTAAATAAATTCACAATAAAGTAAACAGACTTTTTTAACGGCGGATATTCCAAAATTATCAAGTCTACAGTTAAATTCGCCATTCAAACTCAAATTCTAAACCAGTTAGCTGCATTCGTAAACTTCCAGCTGTCAAATTTGACTTTTGTCATGTTGGAAGTGGCGAATTCTTTGCTAAAGTTTTGTTCATGATTCGCGTAGATTTAACCATATTACGGCAAATAAACGATGTTTAGTTAATTAAAATGAACTTAAGTGGCTTGCTTTGACATTAGGATAGTGTTATTTGATAGAAAAAGGCTCATTGGATTGGTTAAATTGATGTTTTAAGCCATCATGTCTCCGAATAGATGTGATGGGTTACTGGCGAGGGTTGATTTTCCGCTCTACACGCTCCAAACGCTTACGAATCGACACGTAATAGTCGCGGGTGGTGGAGGCGCTGCGGCAACAGGCGTTGCTAATGGATTTGTAAGTACAAACTTGAACAAACCCATAATTATATGATTTCGTTTAGTTCCATTGGTATACGTGTGATACGTGTCAGCTGCTAACTCACACGGTTAATAAATACAATTTCACTAGTTTCAGTTCAAAAACTGTTGTCCTCACATTCCAAAGCAAATTTTATCATATAAGCAAGTGAAACACGATTATAATTTCTACAAACAAATGCAACAGTGTTGGTCTAATGAACACAGCCTTTTTGCATTTAATAGGTATTTCGTCTAGATCGTTGATTCCAAGAAATGTATGCATTCAATGAATATTCCCAGACATAAAACTCCATCAAAAAGATGTTTTATCACAAGATTCATTCTTGTGATAAAACATCTTTTTGATGAGACACTCAGTAACACAAAGTAACAATTTATTTTTAGGAAATATTTGAGCTCTCACACAATGGAACAAGATTCGTTGCCGAAGAGGTGATGCGCCACGAGACTGGGCCCAATGTAGTGATGAACTGTTCAGTGAGAAGTAATCAGCAGAACAAGACTTATTTAACAGCCGGACAGGAGAGCCACTGTCAACTCTACAAAGTCAATATACGCATGGTGGATGCTGCTGAAATGCGTAGAGGAAGCTTCAGGGCAGAGAATGGGCTAGTTAGGAGAAGAAGGCGCACTGTCTCGGAGAACGACAATATATCTAAGAAGGACAACAATAGTAACACTACGGAGAAAAGAATATCATTTGAAATAAGGCCCAGTGACAGTGTGCAGACTGATTTCAGGTAATTTAATTAGTTATGATCTCATATTATTTTCACATGATGGTAAGCAGAAACCTGAACAGAAACTGTAAAATAATAATAAATTAATGATAGACTCTCTTGACCCTTAATTGTGGACTTCTCAAAAAACTTTGGTTGTGGAGTTACGGACCCCAGCCCATTATACAATACAACTAATCTCTTGATTTACTTTGACTAAATAAGGAAGGATTCAGTTGTCCTATGTTTAATATATATTAGTAATAAGCTACGTCTGGTTTGACAGTCCCCAACATAATTGCAGGCAGATAAAATTCAAGGTCATCAATTTCAGCTGCTGTAGAATATAAATAAACATTTCTCCTTTACCAGAAAAAAAATGATCAAATAATGATGCAATATCAAATTCATTTAAATAATGATGTTTTTCTAAACCATATTGAGAACTATGTAATTCTTTTAAAATTATGTTTAATACTATTATTATTTCCTGTATTATATTCTTACATTACAATGATTTTTTTCTTCATAAATCAAAATCTATGTAGATACTTGTTTTCTGTATGTTCTTGGCTTTGGCCCATCTTATAACTTTCCCATTTCGACAACTAAACAAAATAGCATCACAAAAGTCCCATTTCGTAACGATTTTGATCTTCATACATTGAATCCCATTTCGTAACTATAAAATAACATCTTGGTTACCTTCTAACCATACATAGTAAAGTAGGAAGCTTGTATATTGTTATGCCATAAAAACTCGTAACCTCATTCAAAGGATTACAGATTATTTTATCTGCTGGAGATAAAAATATGTCATCAAACATTCTTCACTTAGATTATGATGTTGTAGATAGGGTATATTTTCAGATAAAAGATTTTAATTTGGTACATAGGTTACCTAAAATAATCATATTATTATCATCTTTTGACTATTTGGGTAAAAATTAAACTTGGTTGCAAAAAAAAACCTGATTATTGTTTTATGCCATGTTTTCCTCTTGATATTTTAGTTAAAGTTTTTTGTATCAGGAGCTTAATTTTCAAGGCTAAAGGTGAAAGACTTACCCTTTAAAATGTGCATTTATAGTCCTGTCTACCCCTTCATAAAATAAACACGCGATTTTACGTTTTACGGAATTATATTGGTTTGCATTATAATGTATTTCCCATTCATGAACTTTGTTTTCGACGTCATAGGGAATAACAGTAGACTACGATAGGAGAGAACAAAAAAACAAGTACCCGTAGTAACATATATATTGTAATTTCCATAAATATCTTCAACAGTACGCGTAATCCTAATTTACGAGGAATCGCGCGGGGTTTCTATAACGAGTTCAGACATTTTTTTAAAATTATCTCCTGTGTTTAATAATTCCAAACTTCAATAAGTTAAATCGGAAGCAAATCGGTCAGTATAAACTGCATTGCAGTTGTTTACATTCTTTTGCGAATTACATTTCCATAGCAACCTAATCGGTTTTGGTTATCGTATCTCATAGAACGAGCTGCTAAACTAGGAGGTAAGTAGCTGAAAAACTAACATGAGCAAATCATGTGTCCAGTACATAAGAATATGGCATCGTTTTAAAATAAAGATATATTTATCTTGTAATGCAGTAATTAAATTAAGAAGCATATTTAAAAAAAAGATAATCTTAATAAAATAAAGCATGTATCACTGAGTCAATATTCATTTAGTGAGAAAGTAACTACTATAATTGAAATTGATTGTTTATCATTTTTGCTGCATGTCGTGCGTAATACGTAATAACGTATCAATTTACCTGCACGATATTTCGTGGTGGGTAACTGATAGCTGATTAACTGTGCCTACCCACTGGCCTAACATCCACATAAAAGTTTTCTGATGAGATAAAATATTCCAACTAAGAGAAGAGAGAGAGAAATGAAAATTTCGAATGTTCTATGTGAATATTTCATAGATGGAAACGCACAGTTATGACAGTACCTATCTGAGGATCGTGTTAAGAGCCATTTCACATTTTCCCGCAAATTTCTAAGACTTTAGTCGCCTAATTTACTAACTTAGATATAACCCTGGCATTTTTTAATACATGTTAAAAATAGACTAGTCTTTCTTATTGACACTTCATGTAGCACATTTACAAAAACTTATTTGTTTAGTAAGTAGTGATTAATCTCCCACAACTAGTTTACTGAAAAATCATCGCAGAGTCAATTTCAGACTCCTATATCTATCATAAATATTTATAAATTTCACTGAAAAAAATACGTAAAGCCTCAGACATATACTTTTGTCGACACTTAATGTACTAGAATATCGATAATTAATAACATTAATTAGTAAAAAAACAAAATCTTAGGTCAATTTTTACGTTTTATATCGCTATTTTATCGTGATTTTTTGGTTTGATTAAAGCGTAATTACATTAAACAAATTATGTAAAAATAAACTATGATCTTTTACTAAACTAATTCCAAAGTTTTATTTAAATCAATTCATTTAAGCAGACATAATATAATTTTTAACATCACCCTAAATTACAATAAATTATGACGCATTGGCGAGCACCGATTAGTACGGCCCGAGCGCCCGTCGGCGTAGGACCTGTGCTATTTTTTTCCGCGTCGCTATTTTCGAGCGTATCTATCGTAAACGCATTGTTATACTACGACTACAACATTTTGAACCGCTTTGTATTTTTTTTCATTGGGTTAGAATTTCGTTTATTATCAAGTAAAGTATTATTTTAGTAGTTTGTAGAATATTTGTTATATTTCTGTTTTATTAGTTTTAGCAATGGGGCGTAAGAGTTGTATTATCATTGTGTCAATAAAAGGAAATAATAAAATTCTGCAAAAGCTGAAAGCAACAGAAGCGAGATGGATATTATTTTTATTTGCAATTCATATACACAGTTATTGATCACGTTAGTTGAATGCTCCAAAAATGACTTTTTCAAGGTCAAAGTAATTCCTGCACCTTTATGAACTTGGAGGGTTGTATTGATAATTTTGATAATTATAATTCTGTTACTACATTACGTCTTACAGCCGCGAATAATATTCTAATCAACATACAACCTAGCACTGGCTTGCAAATTGCAAAAAACGTAAGAAAATTTGAATTTCGCGGGCTACCCTGGAGCATTAGCCTTAACATAATTATATCGACATGGATTATAGAACCGTAATTACAATTTGAAAGGTTTCCCTTGGGTTTTCCTTTAAAACTATTTCGGTGTCGAAATTTGATAGCTATTTTTTTGTTTTCATTTTTGAATGAGAAATCGCGTGAATCGAGTAGAGGAGGATAGTACTTTTAGAAGAGCCGCCATGCTGGGTACTGATGGAAAGTCTGATTCGACAACAGAAATTGTATGTTTAAGTTACAATTTTATGTTTAATACAGAAGTCTATTCAGTATCAAAATCAAAGCATTTATTTCAAGTAGGCCAGTTACAGGCACTTTTGAACTGTCGAAACAAAGATGAAAATTAAATGTAGCTACAGTCCCAGTCACAAGACATAAAGAACGGTGAAAGTACTGTAGTATATAAATAATACAGGTACTCATAGGTACCTACTATAATAAAAAGTATATTTATACTCGTACTATAATAATATTATAAAGAGGAAATATTTGTTTTTTTGTTTGTTTGTGTGTTTGTTACGATTTAATTGAAAACTACGCGACCGATTTAAAAAAATCTTTCAGCAATGGATAGCTACATTATCAGCGAGTAACATAGGCTATATTTTATCCCCATACTCCCACGGGAACGGGAACTACGTGGGTGAAACTGCGCGACGTCAGCTAGTCATACAGGGTGGAATTTTTCAATGCTACCTGGAGGGCAAGTACTCTAAATACTGGAGATAGCAAATTTTACTCAAAGGAAAAATTCCTAAATTTTTAAAAAGAAAATAATCTGTATTCACAAATTTTCGAAAATTCGCTTGCCACAATCGGGCATCGAACCCAGGATGAATCGACTAAAGTTCGAAAAAATAATATTCTGTATCTCTTTGATATCAATCAATATGGATGAAATCACTCTAAGAAACATGATAAATTAAATGAAAATAAATCATTAATAAAAGTGCCATCTTATTGATTTTATAACTGTTTGATGTTTGTTAGAGATATTTGATCCAAATGATTGTCCCTATCGATTGATGTAAAAAAATACACGATGTTATTTTTTCGAACTTTAGTCGGTTCGATTCCCGAGTGTGGCAAGCGAATTTACGAAAATCTGATAATGCAGATTTGTTTCTTTTTAAAAATAAAGGAATGTTTTATTTGAGTAAAATTTGCTATCTCCAGTATTTCGAGTACTTTCCCTCCAGGTGGCATTGAAAAATTCCAGCCTGTATATGTAATAGAAACAACATAAAATACATATTTATAAAGGGTGTAAAACACCTCTTAACGAAGCCGAAAGGCACTTGTTCTCCCCGTCATTGCGATCATTTTTTTGTTCCACACCATACCTGGGAACCTTTTAGTTACGGAGATATTGGGGGTCAAAGTTCCAACTTTTTGACAGGTTTTTTTTTTAAATACAAGTTTTTAATGTAAGATTTTTACTTTAAACATCTCCACGACCCCCGTACTATTCAATACATCCATCAGCACAATGTTTTAAGTGCGTTACATTGAGTTCTACCACAAAACATGATTTTTCACCCCAAAAAAAAAGTCGTTTCCCAGCAATAATTTTTGCGTGAAGTTGTTGTTGATGTTGTTGTTGTTGTTGGTTGTTGAGTTTGATGTACAGAATGCTTGGTTGACGGCTTCGTGATGAGGTCTTTTACACCCTGTATAACATATATTTGTGTGTTATTAGTCTAGAAGGCTTTCATAGAATAAAGACTGAATAAATAAATTATCTTTTTGCATAAATCTCAAACCAAAATGCATTACGATTATAACGGCCCAAGATTGTTTAGTCTGTCTCGACACTCGCGCTGGACTGTTTGCGTTGTGTATGTGTGGATTGCTACGCACACATACACAAAGCTGCGGTCTTTTACCTAAACTCGAGCGTTGTAATTTTGTGAAATGGCTCTTAAATATAATCGTCCACCTGTGGAATGCTGTTGGCTGATGAAGTTAGGGCATGCAATCATCGAGATCAATCTCAATAGTCTCGATTTCGCCAGATAACCGGGCGAAACACATTATCCCTGCACCCTTATTGTTCTCACTCGGACACGAAATACACAATCTCTATGCAATCACGATTCGAATCCCGTCCAATGGCGCTTTAATTAGTTCAAAGTCTTACAGTCTAACATATTTATTTATCCATCTGTAGTTTTGCTACTTTTGTGGCTAGCCAATACTTACGAGTACATCATGACATTCTTCTTTCGTGGACAAACGAGAAAACTGGCAGGAAAACTCATTGTTTAGCCATAACGACGGAATGAGCTATTCTTATTTTATTTGTGTCCATACGAGAGAATTTACCGTCAAACTCATTCATTTTCTAATTATTTTGCAGCAACGATCCTCTACAGCGGGTGGTCCGGATCAACCACAATGGCAAACAGATGGCGACCGGCGGCATTGATGGCAAAGTGCGCGTGTGGAGCTTCCCTAAGATGGAATTGCTGTACGAGCTAGAAGGACATACTAAAGAGGTAAGAGAGAGTGTGGACCGGGTCTATCAAGCCATAGGTGTGGGAACAGTTGAAAAGGGGCCTTGGGTTTGCACCCAGGCAGGCATTTTACTTTGTACAATTTGTTTGTTCACACAGTTAAGAACGGTAATAGAAAAATCATAAATAAACCGGCATGTCCGAAAACAAGAAATTTGAAGACTTGTCATATTATTTTACACCCTAAGGAAATCATTTACTTTGATTGTAACAGATGAATAGTCTTAGATTCTGATTGGGTACTCTACTTATTTTATGATAATAAACATGCCTCCACCAAAAACAATATTTTACTTATCTTACACCAAAATCTGTAATTAAGGTTTATACACTAGTCAGTCATTCTTCCATACAAACGTAGTCTGGTGATTACTCGTCTGTTTGACGGTGTAGGTTCAAAACTAAAAATTATATCAACTGGTCTTGTCATTATCTAGATGCCGTCTTGTTATTATCTAGATGCCTGTACGGCAGAATTGAAAAAAAAATATTGGTTTGAAAGTTATGAGCGTCGAAACTTTCATATTTCAACACTAATTTTGACTCGTCTTTGGGCGTAAATAAATAACTTATGTTGTATGTTGGTTGAGGTTGGTCTGAGAAGGCACGGGGAAAGAGCAAATGGAAGCAATTGGGGGAGGCCTTTGCCCAGCAGTGGGACAGTACATGCTAACAAAAAAAAAATGTAGTATGAAAATGGAAAAGGTGAAACCATACAGGGATAGATTTATTCAAAAGTTCAAATAAATTATTTTGAGTAGATACATCCAGTAGTTTTTCCATAATATCTATCTATACGCCCAAAGGTCAATATAAGAAATATTTTACCAAATAAATAAATAAAATATAATTAAAAACTAGATAAATGAATACTAAATAAATTAACAACTATAATAAACTCTCACCAGTGGGCCTGGTCACGTGACTAGAGGCGGGAATATTCGCGAAATATTTGCATGTTATTTGACATGTTATATAAAAACACTTGACGATCGCAAACTACAAGAGATAGCAAGCATATTAGCCACGCCCGCCAACGAGTTCGAGCCGGCGACCAGTGCAACCTTGAGTTTGTTTCTTCAACAGAAATATAACAGAATTTTAACTGAGGAATGTCTTCGGGGATTCCTCGGGCGTGATGTTATGTTATATTTATTAGTCGCATATAACATTACAGATCGACGACCTAGACTTCAGTCCGTGCGACAGCTCGCTGGTGAGCATCGCTAAGGACGGGCTGGCTCTGCTGTGGGCTACGGACCGGAAGCGGGCGCCCACGCTGCAGATCACGTGCCAGCCGCCCAACGGGAACAAGTACTTGTTTAGACGATGCAGGTAAATACTATACTAATACAGTAAAGTGGGCCCCATAATTTATCGCCCTTCACCACTTCCTAGTGTTTGTGGACAGGAAATGGCGAAACAAACTGCCCATCAACTATATGACTATTAGTAAGTTGGTGAATTACCAACATCATTATCATCTGCCTAGCCTATTCCCAACTATGTTGGGGTCGGCTTCCAGTCTAACGACTGCCTATCTGACCTCCACAAGTGTCCACAACCCAGTTAGTACTGCATAATACGATACCCTTTGGTAAGACTGGTTGTCTGAATTTTTTGGGCACTGACTCCCTGTAACGACTGTCAAAGATAACAAATGACAGCCAGCACCAACTGCTTAACGTGCTTTCCGAGGCACGGAGGAAACTCGGTATGTAATGGGTGATCACCCATCCACAGACCGACCTAGGCAAGCACGGCTTAACCTAAAGAGCGACCGAGCGGCTGTTATTATTTAGCCACGAGCTCCTCATGGTGAATTACCGACATTAGGATCTAAATTAATCCGTCTTCCCACACTTCATCACACGTCGTTCCAACCCTTGAATGTTATATTAAATTCATTATCTTGTGATTTAACAAAAAATAAAAGTAAAAAAAATATTCTTACAAAAAGTGGGTAAAAGATGTTGGACATTCAGCACTGAGTCGAACACAGAAAATCCAATTGCTTACTAAATGTCCCTCACACCATTTCAAATAGCCACCCTTGATGGTATAAGCGTCATCCGTCCGTATCTACATGTCCTTGGAGCCCAATCTTTCATTTAACCAACATTTTTAAATTACAGGTTCGGTCTAATAGAAGATAAAAAGAACGAATACAGGATGTTTACAATAGCGAATCCTCTGACTCGTTCGGGACGGCAGAAAGGACTCCTGCAGTCGTGGGAGCCGCGCACCGGAGTCCTGAAGTGCTCCGCCCTCGCCAGTGAGTCGCTATCGGCCCTCGCTGTTAGAGATGATGGGAGATTTGTCGGCGTTGGCACCATGTTTAGTGGATCCGTTGATATTTATATTGCTTTTAGCTTGCAGGTACGTTGGTCATATTTTATTTAATAAAAATTACAGTAAATAACAACTAAAATAGAGGAAAGGGGGAAATAAATTAAATACACACACACTAATACTAATATTAAAAATAGGTAAAATTTGCTTGTAGGGTCTTCGGAACTATTGATCCAATTAAAAAAAAATTCACTGATAGAAAGATACATTATTCGTGGGAGCTATAGGCTATAAATAATATTCATATCATGCATATTAGCCGAGCTATCACAATTTTTGCGGACAAAGTCACGGGCGAAGTGCTAGTGCTTTATGAATCTTGTTTCACATAATGTTCCTAGTTTATTGTTACCACTAACTTTATTACCTTATGCCATAATTTGGTTCATAATTGGAATAAAAACTGGTGGCCTTCGGATTTACTAAACACGGCTTCTGAAAATAAGCCTTTTAATGTTAGTTGTTCAATGTAATTATATATTAGCTAAGTTTAGTAAATAAATTTGCCGACGGCTGATATATGATTTGAAATCAGATACTTCAACGGTCTTTCCAAATCCATAAATCATTCTTCAAAATATTTTTTTGTGGTCGTTCACAAAGCTTCTATATAAATACAACCTTAGCTTGTGTTTACTCTAAAACCTCTTTTACTATGGGTCAAAACCTGAAATCTTAAAATATACCAGCTGTTCCCTACATTTTGACGACCAATGAGTTTTTATTTAAAATTTTAGGATTGATTCGGTCAATGGTTCAGGATACTCAAAAACTATGCTTGTTTGAGCTTCTAAAAACGTTAATATTCTAATTTCTAATACCCCGCTTTGCTTTCTAGCGAGTTCTCCACGTGAAGAACGCACACATGATGTTCGTGACTGGTCTAGAGTTTCTACCGGTGCGCGGCTACGGACCCGCCATCACCTCGCGATCAGAAGCTGCTTTACTCTCCATCTCGGTGGACAACTGTCTTTGCGTGCACTCGCTACCTAACAGAAGTAAGTGTTCTTAATCACCAGTCGATCAGAAACTGAATTGCTTTCTACCTCGGTGAACAATTTTCTCTGCCCACACTCGCTGCCAAATACCACCTGGTGTTAATAATCACCAGTCAACCAAAAACTGTGTTACTGTCCTTATCGGTAGACGATAATTGTCTCTGCGTGCACACGCTACTAAACAGTTTACAAGTGTCAAGAACAACAGAAGTTAGTGTTGACAATCACCAGCTGGTCAGAAGTGCTAATAATCAACACAGCCAGTTAGTTTGAAAAGACACCCTATTTCATTCTGCAGTTTCTTTCAGCAGTTAAAACAATATAATAAAAACACTTCATAATTTATTACCAGTTGAGTGACTCGGTTATTATTGCATTTATAATAATTTTTATGACGCGACAAACGATAACTTCACTTTTATGATGTTTTTTGTAGCGCAGAATATATTTGTGCCTGTCATAAAAGAATTAACATTAACGCCTCTTTTACGTGTCTATTCAGAGTTCATCATTTGCCTATCCCTTTTGCAAAACGTTGAGGACGGCTTTCAGTCTAACCCGATGCAGCTGAATTCTAGTATTTTACTTGGAGCGTCTGCCTATCTGACCTCCACGGCCCAGTTAATCTAAGTTATTCAATATTTAGAATACGTAATTCTAGCTAGTGATTCTAGCTTTGAACAAAGAATTTTTAGCTAAAAACCAATAACACTTTGCCCGAACCGAGAATCGAAACCAGGACCTTCTTACTCGGCAGTGGCACTTGCAACCACTCGACCAACCAACGAGGCAGTATAAAGAATATCTAATTACTAAAATCATTTGTTTTAGTAGAAAACTATAATTATTACGTTTTGTTTTTTGTCCACAGGTACTGTACCAGCCTGGGTTGCCATTCTACTTATTGTATTCGTACTATTCTGTACCTTCACACTATGTTCGTACATGGGCATTTAACGGTATATAAATATATTTATTGTAAACATAAAGTAAATGAAACTATTTCTTGTGTAAGTAATTCGGGGTTATATGTTAGTGTAATTTTATTGTAATAGGCAATTATGAATATTACGCTCATATACATATTATGTATGTATAAATAGGATTATGTAATTGAATTAAATGAGGTGCAATGTTGCAATACTGTTGGTTTTTTATTTCAACTTCTACAATATACAAGTATGTTGCCTGCCCAAATAACGACGAAGTTCAATACAAAAATCTGTAACGGCGTAGCACGACGTATTATTCCGAGCTATAAGATGAGAATTAAGTATGTATTTTCTCCCCCATTTGTGGGCCGATTATCAAAATTCTTCTCTTTTTTATTTGAAAGAGTATACTCCTCAGGTGGTTGGTCCCATTTAAATTTGGTAAAGATCTGATGCTGATCTTAGAAGATATACAATGGAACTCTTCAAAAATAGACGGCAAATCTGTCGTGATTGCTGCAATCGCTTGGATGTTTATTGTTTGTTCATCATGACGTAACATCACGCCTGTATGCTCTGAGGGGGTACGCAGATGTGTACAATACACCCAGATTACGACAGTTAGGTATGTTAAGTTCCGTTTATTGGGGATAAGCTTATTACCATGACATGTGTGACATTGTTAACAATGTTAAATAAATGCATAGCAAATATATGTATGGGATATTACTTACAACAAACTAAAACGAACTAAAAATGTAAAATAAAAAAAACCTTTTTGCGACATAAAAACCAAAAATTGAAAAATAACTTTAGCTTCAGAAGTCTGTGACAAAAATACTGAATCAAAGTAACAAAAGTCACCGACTTCTAAAAAAATGAAAAATGAAAAAAATGAAAAATATTTTTATTTAAACAAAATGCTTCAAACAATGATTTGTGTTTGGAGCCTCCTTTTAGGCAAACAATGCCTGTGTTAGGAGACTCCGCTCCTCCATATCTTAGAAATATTTGTTACATCACAGCAAAATTGCTATTTCATAATCTATCATCTTGATTATGTAACATGTATCACGTGAAGCGTGGTGTGCTTTATAGTTAGACGTGGCGCGTGTGTAAGATGTAGTGCGGTTAGATGAGATGTGCGGTGTGGTGTGTGGTGCGGTGTGGTGTAGTGTAGTGTGGTGCGGCGGTGTAGTGTGTGGTGCGGTGTAG
Source organism: Xestia sexstrigata (assembly GCA_941918905.2). Taxonomy (NCBI): domain Eukaryota; kingdom Metazoa; phylum Arthropoda; class Insecta; order Lepidoptera; family Noctuidae; genus Xestia; species Xestia sexstrigata. The sequence goes on from OW799204.2 coordinate 2,447,113, forward strand.
TGTGGTGTGGTGTGGTGTGGTGTAGTGTAGTGTGGTGTAGTGTGGTGTGTAGTGTGGTGTAGTGTGGTGTGGTGTAGTGTAGTGTAGTGTGGTGTGGTGATTTGTAGAGTAGTGTAGTGTATGAAGTAGAGTAAGATTTGTATCATTATGGTGTGTTGTATTACTCATGATAAACCAGAAGAGCTTCCGTATCCTCATAACTAAGAGACTTTGTCCAGTTTGTTATAACTTTTTTACAGTCGTGATTATTTTTATTATGTATATATATGTTTTTATTAATCCTATTGTATATTTGAGCTGAAAGATGGTGAAATTGTCTACTACTAAATTTGGTTTTACATGGGGGAACTACTGCAATGATGTCCTTTCTCCTTTTGTTTGTTTTATTCATATGATAAGGGAGGGTTTTATGTTTTTTTAGAACCGTTTGGGTTACATACAGTTTTCTGACTGAGAGTAAATTGCTGATTTCATATAGGTTTTTAGTAGAGTGTCTTTTATTTTTAAAATACATAACCTTTATAAGTGCTCGTTGTGCACGTTCCACGTCCAAAAATCTAGTTTTAGCTGCGCCACCCCAAATGGGGATACAATATAGAAGGACGGACTGTGCTAGAGCAAAATAGATCTCATTGAGGAGATTTCTAGGTCGCTTATCACTCCTAAACATTTTAGTAGGAGCCACGTGTCTTAATGTTTTGAAGATCCAAGTAAGCTTTCTGACCCTGGCAATCACCTGCTCAAGGTGAGGATACCAGGACAGAAACTGGTCAACCATCACGCCCAAGTATTTCGTCTTAGAGACTCTATTTAGACATGCACAATTACAGCTTATCCTGTTTAGATCTCCGCATGTGTGTACCCTCAAATTTAGGTCATCATTGGGCTGTGTCCGGTTACTAACACTAAAACATATGTAGTTAGTCTTGGTGGTGTTTAATGTTAGTAGATTGTTTTTCAGCCATTCAGCTACATGGGCAATCCCTACCTCTGCACTCAGTTTAACATCTTGCCAAGAATCACCAGCAAATACAATAGCAGTATCATCGGCGTATGCAAATACCCTGGCGTTTGTTAATTTTATATTGCACAGATCATTGATGTATATTAAAAACAGGGTAGGACCCAAAACACTACCCTGTGGTACGCCGTATGTTACATCTGCATTGTCGCTAGTGTACTGTCCTATTTTGACTTTTTGTTTTCTGTTAGAAAGGTAATCCCTGAGCAGGTCGAGTGCAGTACCTCTAATTCCGGCTTTTTGTAATTTGTTCACTAGGATAGGGACAGAGACGGTGTCAAAAGCTTTTTTGAGGTCTAGGAAAATAGATAGGCACTTTTTTCCCTTGTCAAGATGCTCAACAATATGAGAAGTTAATGAAGTTACCGCATCTTCGGTACTTACAGCCTGTCTGAAGCCAAATTGTGAAGGAGATAGTAAATTGAATTTGTTTAAGAATTTAGTGAGTCTAGAATTAATAATCTTTTCCAGAACTTTTGATATGGCTGGTAAGACCGAGATAGGTCTATAGTTATTGACATCGTCTCTGTCCCCCCCCTTGTGTACTGGGGTTATTATAGATTGTTTTAGGGGTGCTGGGAAGACGCCTTGCTGGAGACACAGATTTGCAAGGTGGGTTATTACAGGAACGACTTCCTTTCCTACGAACTTTAAAAATTTTGTTGAAATGTTATCCCAACCCGGGGCACTGTCAGATTTTAAATTCATTAATATACCATTTACTTCAGATTCGTCAGTGTCGATTAGTACGAAACTTCTGAATCTAAAGTTATTTTTAAATTTTTGTGTTTTTGATGTCGGTTATATTTTATATGTTGGGGTCGGCTTCCCGTCTAAATATAAAAGCGGAGGCATGGTGGCCCATGAAATTCAAATTTTCTTCGTTTTTTGCAATTAGTAGGTCATTGCGTGGGTGGTAGGTTGGTCGTGGAGATTACGGCAAATTCCTCCCATCTTGGGAGAGGCTTATGTCCAGCAGTGGACGTTATGGGCTGTTGTAGTGTAGTAGTAGTAGGTCATTGCAGGTTGTATGTTGATTAAAATATGATTCGCGGTCGTAACGATTATGGTTTTACAGAGATAAAATCAATAGAACCGTTATGTTCATTTAATCCTATTAAATGACTATTTCATGAAAAAGTCAGTCAATGGCATAAAATAAAATTTTAATTTCGCGGCCTACTGTTAGTAAGAATGGAGCAGTTTATTATTATTAAAGTATATTTTGAGTAGATAACATTTCTGTGTGCTGCGGCTATCAAAGATCAGAGTTGAAACTGGGCGTATTTAGGTGACTGATATCGTTTTAGAGCAAACTGCTGTAGATATGGACCGAGGGCGGGTGAAAACCACAGGGCACTGTCTTCCTAAAGATTGTAGTTCCAGAGTTTAGCTCGTTTAAACAAACTAACTCTTCAGCTCTAATATTAGTATAGATATATAATCAGACAGAAGATATATAATCAGAGCCATATATAATCTTCGTAGGCGCGATTCTCTAAGGGAACTGTTTAAAGATATTGGCATCATGACGGTACATTGTCAATGGGGTGGGCAACTGGTGGAACTAATGGCGCTAGCATCACATGAACCAAACATCCTCATTGGTTGAAAATCTGTCAATGTCATTTTATATTTCAAAATCGTTTGACCTCATTGGTCAGATTGGGTCTAAGCTATGGACACGCCATCTACAATCAGCTTTGACCAGCCTTCCCCATACATCTACGAAAACATAATGTACGTCAGAAAAAATCTGCACCTTTTTGGTAAAAGGGGTGACAGACATAATTACAGTACTAGAAATAGGGACCAACTAGTTCAGCCAGGTTTCAGACTCGCTAAAGTAGACTTATCTTTCATGGGGTACTGTTTGAGATGCTATAATAAAATTCTACAAAGTATTCTTGAACTGAATGAGACGAAATTTAAATCATGCATTAAACGCACACTATGTAAGCAAGCATATTACAAGTGGAGCGATTATATCGCTGATAAAAATGCTTGGCTCAATGCCGGTCCTGCTCCACAATGACAGGGGCGCATAAATTGATTGCATTGAATTGTATTGTTGGAGCTGCTGAAGATTGTACAACTATCTTTGCATTGTATAGATTCAATCTCTTTAGTATTATATAAATGCATAGCCCATATTGTGTGAGTACTATGTACTAGAAAGCTATCATTCACTGGAAACCTACGTCTTTTCTTGACTTGAATGTGCCCTGGCGGTTTAGAGTATGTCATGCTCACTCAAATGTCTCGCTGATGGTGGCGCATGTGTCGGATCATTTAGTTCCCTTCAAAATGGTTGAGTTGAATGGTGCTGATCCATGCGTCATGTCCGTGAACGGGCGCTGTCAGTTGTGACTGGTCATCTCTTAGTGGCCATGGCTTATTTGAATGAATTATTTTGAATTGTATTTTTTTTTAATTGTGTTTTTGCTGTGGACACTTTTAACGTGCACATCTTGCTACATTGTTCTCACATAATATACCTCAACATGAATGATGTAACCAAGATTTTGTCACAATATTTTGATTCAAAAGTGTCCATGGAGTTTCTTGCCCGTTCTTCTCCATAGAGATCTACGCTAGGGAATGGGCAACTACAGTACTTTCACAGTTTTTATGTCTTGTGACTGGGACTGTAGCTACATTTAATTTTCATCTTTGTTTCGACAATTCAAAAGGTCCTGTAACTGGCTTACTTGAAATAAATGCTTTGATTTTCATGATAGGAATCAGGAACAAAAAATGAAAATAACAGAATATTTTTCATAACATTTATTAATTACATCAAAACAAATAACATACTTGATGAACGCGCGCTCGGCAATAGCACTCATCGATTTAGACCGACTAGAGATCTATCAGTGTACGTACGTTTATACGTTATAGTTTACAGCGGAAACTTTCAAACGAAGAAGATAGTCAACGCCTCTAAAACTATTTTATAACAAAAAAAGCTCTTCAAAATATACAAAACGAGGAATGAGCAAATTATTTTAGTAATATTTTAGGCGTATAATTTAGTAATACAACAAATAACTCTGATGGAGCTCTAATAGTTTAAGATAAACAACTTATTCAGAAAACTAATATGGATACATTTTAACTAATTATAAATTATTTTAACGCATAACTTAAAACTTTTCAACATACCACACAATTTTCCTACTTAATACAAATAATTATTAATTTAACTATCTTCTCCTTTTCAAATAATATTTCACTTTAATAACATAGGTTTGCGAATGTTTGACAAAATGGAAGACTAAAATAAGTTTAAGATACAATCAATGTGATGTCTCTTAGTTATATGCGAAACACATTCAGAAACATTTGAGAGGAAGACTGTGGAGATTCCCAGGAGTTTTGTATTACTTCATATCAAACGAATCGTGAAGAAAATATCATCATGCTTGCAAAATGTTTAATGTAGACTTTTACGACGTAACTTGACAGTTAATATAACTATTTCAATTTTGCAATAAGTTATTGTAGACATTTTACAAGCACAACGATGCAATGCACCAACTTTAATAGTTAAACATCTATATTTTGTTTCATATATAATTTTTTTTTTTTTATATTTTTGCTTAAGACTTCTTAACAGTACATATAAATTCTATAGACATCATTGTATTTGGTGCATTTCATATACAGCATCTAATATATCAGTATAAAATGTTTGTAGATTTTTTTTTGTATACATAATGTCTATTTTGTATAATGTATGTATATCTGCATCATGGTCCCTGATTGAAATACTGTATAATGTATATTTTTCTTCAATTAAACTAGACATAATGGCCGCCATAAGTAAAGTGTTGCTAGTCGAAAAATAGCCATGTAAAAGGTCATGATTGTTTTTATTAAATATTTGTGTTATGGCAACAATTATGTCGCGTCGTCATGTGTAATGTCCTAAAGGCACGCTTACATGATCATGTCGGCCAAAACCAATAATTGATAGAACTCTATCGATATGCTTCATACACTAACATATACCTACGTTTACATTTATTTAAATGGCACAAATATGTAGCATTCGACTCTATAAAAAACTCATTTTTAATTAGTAATAAATGTTCGTAACATAATTTTTAATATACTCTTTGCTCTAACATCACATCAGTACAATTTCCTTACACTTATAAATTAAATCACTACTACGTTGATTAATATGTATATTCAGTTACATATCACAATCATATACAACATATAAAAATATACTTAATTTGAAGTGGTCTCTTGTGTATACTATTGAGTGAGGGTTACTTTCGTTGTTTAGCCGGAAACATGTATATTGTTAAAGCTTGTATATAATTTAGATTTGTGTTCGTTGCTTCGGAAGCACTTCACAGTTTTGTAAAGGATTTTGTAAAAATGGCGCGGCGGTACACGGGTAGTCACTGTATAACTGTAGGATGTATTAATTTATTAATTTTCAAAAATCTTAATACAGGAATTAGGAAAATTAGTACAGCCTATACATAATTACGTTTACTATTTATTTTATAATCTTTGCATGTGTTAGTAAATGTATACACTGGCTACTCGCTTGTATTTAATAACCAGTGAATTATGAATAAATCTGCAGGCAGACATGACTCACATAAAACGTTTTTAATAACACATCCACACACAAATAATGGCCTCATGAAAGATACCAACTTGCTCACTGATTGCCAGCACTAGTCACATCTGGCTGCAGTCGAATGATAAGGATTTAAGAAATGTAACCAAGATAAAAAACAGCAGTATTTTGAATGCTATTTTCATGTTTGTAATGCTCATTCTCAGTAACATTACCCAAACCTTAGCCCAGTGTATTCTAAATAGAAATAATAGCTTTAAAAACCCGTAAAAGAAATGATAATTTTATTGTATGCATCAAAAATTTTCAAGACTTTTTAGGATTCTAGAAGAAATCTAGCCATAGGCCATGCAGTCAATAAATATGCTTGGATTGGATTCTAGCTTATTGAAAAGACTTAGATAGACCGATTTATCGTTACTTAGGCTAGTATCAGATCACCGCTGGTCCCACCAGAGCGATTGATGGAGACAGAACTGTTCGACCGGCCACGAGACGGCCCCAGAGTGGGCGCAAGTCTCGTGCTCTACTGTGAACGGTGTCGGCTGCCGTATGCGAGGAGGACATCCATCACCAATCAACAGGTATAACCGACGCAGTTGTTGCTGTAGAAGGCTGTCCAATTCTGAAGTTTCACTAAATTCACGTAATCTGAGACAAAATTAGAAATCGTAAATTATCATTTCTAATACAGACAGGGATATCTAATGGAGGACCGCTCGACGCCGCATATAAATACTCAAACATGACACTATTTACAATAATTCGATATTCGCGCATACATACACATACATACATACGCACTAGACGTATATTCAGTTACTCATATACATTTGTTTGAAATCATTCAGTTAAACAATCGTCCATTTATAAGATCTAAAATTCACACTTCTAGAGTATATTGGTATATAATTATAGGATTTGTCGATATAATAGTCGGTGTAGGTGTATTCTTATAGATAGTACATTAATATAACAAATGTCTGGTATATCCTCATTTAATAAATACATATGTTGCTCCACACATTTTAGATGATCCACACCGGTTCCAAAGTGCTCAAACAATTGATTTGCCCTGTAATACTGACTCACATGTTCAATTAATTGACGTCCAAACACTTTACTAAGGACAACTTGAGAATCATAATAACACAAACATCCATACATCCGGAGATTATATTTTCTATTCTAAATAATTTATTTTCTACGTTGACATCCATTAAAAATTCACATAAAAAACTGCTTTTGAGCCCTCGACACAAGAAATGCATTCAGTAGGCAAAGTGTCCCGCGCGTGCGTCCGGTATCGGCGACGCGGGCCTTACACTGCAATAAATAAAATTGGTAATTTGTTAGAAACAACTATTGTCATTTATTTATTGGAGCGTGACATATGCAAGTAGTATTTTACAGGAAATCAATCAGCTATTGTAACAAACAACAAAATTTTGATTCACAACTCAACTTCAAATATACCAAACAAAAATTGATATAAATTACAAGTAAAAATAAAGTTGCCATGTAACAATTTATTAATTTAAAAAAGTAGAACCTTTTTCGAATTTATAAATTATTGTGTTGTCAAACTAAAACTACTGCAGTTATTATAAGAATGTTTAACAAATGATGATGCAAGAAAGCCTCGTAAATCCGAACCGGAAACGTAATCAATGAAACTTGACTTAAACTATCGTACGTACTAACTTACTATATATTTACATTGTTCATATTCTGGAGTAGATCCGAACATCGTAAGCTGGTGGTAGTTCGGATTGCCGCGGCTGTCTGACTAGTTATAATATACGTCCATGTACTCACCCTGATCGAAGGTGCTGGGGTTAATGTACGATAGGAGGTCTTGGTCGCTCATGTCGGTGAGTCCTTGTACGGGCGCCGTCATCTCTTGGGTCACGGCTTGGGACACGGCCTGCGAGACCGCCTGAGACACGGCTTGGGTTACAGCTTGAGATACAGCCTGAGACATGGCTACTAGAGGAGTTTCGCCGGCGGGCTCGGCGGGCGGCTGGGCCGAGTCGGTCGGCTGCATACCGTTCGACCCCGCAGCGCTCTCAGTACTCAATATGTTAGCGGTGTTGATCGCCGACGTCACCAGAGCGTTCATGGTGGAGTCCGACGTCAGGATCTCGGCCGCCGCGTTCAGTATCATGGACTTGACGGCCGCGGGCGGCGTCTTGACCGACGTGAGCTGCACCGGGTCCTGCATGAGCATGAGCTCGTCCTGCTCGGGCCGGCGCTGCCCGGCCGGGTCCAGGAGAGCGTCCGGCAGCGGGCCGCTGGCGCCGGGCGGGGACGTGGACGACCCGGACAGGTGGTCGTCGACCCGCGAGTTCACCAGCTCGTCCAGCTTGGTGTTGTCGGGCAGGATGGCGGCCGTGGCCTTCATGGCGTCCTCGACCAGCGCCTCCATGTGCGCGGACTGCTGCGCCAGCCTCTGCTCCATCTGGCTGGTCCCCATCTCCAGCTTGGTGATGGCTCCGAACGGGTTGAAGCTCTCCTCCTGCCTGCCCTGCATCTGCTTGTACGCTATCAGTCTTTGCTCGTTCTGCTGCATGTTGGTGTCGGTGATCATGAGCTCTGGGTTGAGTTTCATGTCTGTTTCCAAGGGATCCACGCTCTTGGACGAGATGAGCTGTCTCATGGGGTCTATGGGGCCTATGGGCTGCATCATGTTGGGGTAGATCTGCGGCGCGGTGTCGTCCGAGTTGAAGATGGCGGCGGTGACAGTCTCCACCATCTTGTCGGTCTGCACCTGGTTCTGGATGGCCTGCAGCTGCTGCGTGAAGGACGCCAGCGGAGAGGGAGGCTCACTCTGCGCGGGAGTGCTGGGAGACAGCTTCATGCTGTCGTAGCCGCTCACAAAGCTCACCTGGGACAGATTAATCATACTTATTTCTGAAGATTGTTTATAAAATCAGATTTATGAAAGATTTGTTGATTTTTTATTTTTTTTATTTTTTTGTTATATACATAACAAGTAGACAATTTTAATCTACGCATACCACTGGGAGTATACAAGTTCCCTAGATTTTGATGAATTTTTCGGGATTTCCAGTTTGGTCTCATACTCATAATTTTTCATAAGATGAGTATGACTAAGAGACTTTCAAGTGTTCAAAGAAGTTGCAACTTCCATAGAAAATTACCCCACGTCCGACAGCTGAGAAAAATATCTCAAAACAAGATAAAAATGAGTATTAATAAATTGCATACCTCCGAATGTCATCCTTACTAGCTATCATACTTAGAAATTGCTCCAAATATTCTTTCAGGCGCAGTATTACGTCTTATCTTGTAAATATTTTACTTTCAATCATGCAAACGACCATAAAAAAGTGGAATAAATATTAAACAAATGAACTTCTGTGACATTCTAGATTCATTTGCTTTCTTGTTACAAGGAAGGTGTAAAGAAAAAAATAAAATAAATAAAACTTATTTATTCCTGATAAACAAAATATTATCTAAAAAATGCGCTGGGTGGCTAAAAACATGTTCATATCTCGCCCAACCAAGATATTACAAAATAGTAAATAGTTAAACATGTACAACAATATTCTTCTAACGCACTTCTTAAATATGTTATTATAAACCTAGTATAATAAATTATCAAACAATCGCAAATGAGTTAATACAGTGTTTAATTGCTTTTTAATCCTATTCTAAAACTAAAATAAGAAGTTAGTATATATGGATACACACAGGTATTCTGTCCCTGAATTTATATTTAGAGCAAATTTTTTTTGTGCTATCCAGTAAGGATGATCACCGGAAATATATCATTCTTAGCGATCTTTTGAGATACTTATCTTTGCAGTCGGAAGTGGGGCATTTTTGCTACTTCTTCCTTCACCTTGTACGACGACAAGAAAACTACTGCACATTTACCTGGCTCTGCGTGTCCCTCGACATCTCGGACTTGAGCCTGAGGTCCACAATGTTCAGTTCATCGGACATGTTCATGGGCTTGTCCGGGCCGTCCGCCCCACACGACGACTCTCCGCCGTCTCCCAACGAGTGCTGGCTGCTTTCGTCTGTGACCTAGTAGACAGACAAAACAGTTTACTTTTATGTAGAAACCTTTTTTTTATTTAGACTTAAGCCTATTTACACCAAAAATCACTATACGAGGTTTATTCATAAATGCTGTTTAAATGAGTAATGGTCATTTTTAATTACTAAATTTAAACTTTCGTTTATGAATAAACCCCTGACTGCGTTTAGCTCTAATATAAAACTTCATTCTGTATATATAATTTTGAAACGTGTGACAGAAATAGAACAATGTTTTAAATTATTTTAGATAGAGGCAAACGAATTTAGTGATAGAAATAGGCAAAGAAAAATAATTAATATTTTGTATAGCAAAAGGAACTATCGCTCCTAACGCGCTTAAAAGCGAGCTATTGCAGCTTTGGGGCGTATAATACGTCCAGTTTCATTCTTATACGAGGTTTTTTTTCCATGCCTATGGTCTTTATGATTTGATGATGATAGTTTGATCCACAAGTCTACTGAACTCACTCTGTTGAAAGGGATCTTTTGGGCCGGCCTATGACAAGCATCATTGCTTAACATGGAGTCAAGGAGATGGTCGAGTGAAGTGTCGATTTTCCTTCTTTTCTATTTAAAATAAATAAACATGTTTGTTCAAGTTACGTCCTCATGGAAGTCCTCTAAAAGATTTTGCTCTTTTTGGAGAATTTCTGTCGGATACAAACCAAGTGTCGTTGTCCAAAGGGAAGGGAGGAAAGCTTTCCTCGCTATGGATTGTTAACACCTGGGATACAATTTAAATCTAGCACAGTAAACAGTATGGCATATAAAATTTTGGAGATGTGTCATCTCAGACACTTAGCTGTGTGAAAGATTCTTTTTAAAGCTTGATGACATATTAATGTCATCATGTCATATTAATTTAAATTCGAAGACATGTGACATCTACTAACCCGCACTGGGCCCGCGTGGTGGATTATAGCCCATTCCCTCTCATAGAGAGGAGGCCGTGTCCCAGCAGTGGGCACATTAATAGGCTGATAATGATGATGAATGTCAAATTAACACAAAATATAAATCAAGAGTTACCATTGTGACTTTGTGCTCATTTTTCTCCAATTTTCGGACTGGGTAATCAACTAATCAATGTTTATCTATCATAATTTTTGACTTTTAAATTACATTTTTGGTAAGTTAAGTAACTCTTTACCATATGAATAACAGATTTTAATGTAGAAAGTTATTATAGGGTGTCACAATCGGCGGTCTTTTCCTTTTTGAAGAAAACCTTTGGATACATTGAAAGGAGATGGTGAAGGAAGAAGGGGGGGGGGGGAGGGAGGAGATTGGTTGTTAGATTATTTTTTCTTTAAATAGGTACATACCTCGCTCTTAAGTCCTTGCGGTGACTGCGGGTCGGGTACGATGATAGAAGGCCTGCGCACCGGCAGCGAGGGCGGAGGCATCATGCCTCCCCCTCCCCACAGCAGTACAGGTCGGGCTTCGTCTCCACCTAACAACGGAGAGGCGTCAGTAGGGCTTCGGAGAGACATACGGACATACGCACCGACCCCGCCCTACACACGCTCCGAAACAACTGGCCCGAACACATTGCCTACGGAAGATACGCCCGTTTGTGCGAACCTAACTTAAAGCTGGGTACACACATAACTTGAATCGCCGGTGACTTTAAATTTCACGTCCACACCCAGATTTTGAGAGCAAATTGTTTGCTATCGATATTAGTGTGCGGACATGAGATTTAGAAATCGCCAGTGACTTAAGTCGCTGCGTGTGAATCCAATTCGTGATCAATATCTCGTTACAAGAATATTTTAAGTTGTAAGTATTCGACACACGTATTATAATGACATATTGTGACATGTGCCTCATATTCAGTTACATGGTGTCTTGATAAAACTTTCAGTATAGGCGTGTATTCCACAGTAAATGATGTTACTTTAGAAATATATGTCAATTGATGCAGCGCAAAATTTTTTTAGAAAATTTTTGAGGAAGTGTCTAATGTTATTTAATATGTATTCCTCGTTGTATTTTGTTCGTTGTAACCAATTTATATTAGTAGTCATAATTATGTAATGTAAAAACCTTTTTTTATTTGGATATGAATAATTATTTATAAAACATCAAGTGATTATAAAATCATAAGACATGAATGAGTCAATGGTCATGTTTTTATCACGACATCAAAATGAATCAAATGTTTATTCTTATCTATGTTTGTATTTCTGCGGCTATCGTTCAAGTAAACCAGATTATAATAATCAGATACCGCTACTATAGCTTCGAATGACACATCGAAATGTTGATCGACAAATTAATGTGTCGAGCAAAGCTTGCCGTACACCCAGCTTCAACAATTTACTATACGTCTGGTTCTCGAGCCTTCAGGCATACCTATTTAGGCCTCTCTTTGATAGTAAATGTCTGGTAACAGAAACGTTTCTGGTTTTATTTTGGTGCAAATCTTTAAAGTTTTCAGCGCGAGGTAGAATAACTCCGATTTAGTAGTACAATCAATTTAGAGGACTTTATTTTAAACAAATATTAAGTGTCATAGAATGATGATAGACATATTTGTGTTATCATTATCAATTACTTAGAGCCTCAGTTTGATAACTTTGACCTACATTTCAATGTATTGTTTGTTGATATAGTCTTATTAAATAAAATAAAATCACCGGACACGTTGAAAACAGTCAAAATTTCACAGTAGAATCCATTTGACATATATTTTAGCAATCACACTTTTTATTACATAAAGAGAACCAGTTGAATCGGAGTAAAACATACAATAATATACAACATAGGGCCGGTACGCAATAAAGTACTATCTAAAGTGTGGGGGGATGTGCAGTCTGTCCTACGCGAAGGTCAGTGTAACTGGCAAGTGAGCTCTGTGTCAAAGTGTGTAAAGTTCATTTTCCATTGACTTTGCGTCGTCTTTGGATATTTTTTTTTCATTGTGTTTTTTTCTGTATTGAGTCTGGCTTGCTTGTGTGATTAAAGTATAGGAGTATAGTAGTACTGTCGACGAATATCACAATTTTTTTTTTTATAAAAGAATTTAAACATAAAGTTTAATTTTATACAAGGTTTAGGTGAATAATTGTTTCAAAATTTATTTTAAAGTCGGCAAAGTATAATATCTGTTTTTTTCTGTTATTTTTAAGTAAGTGCTGGAATGACAACATTTAATTTACAGTAATAATGAATGCATATCTAGGAAACTTTTTTTTCTACACTAAAATTATCCAAACCGACCAAGAAACATCGACAGTGCGTACAAAGAATGTTGAACAAAATTGTATCAGTGTGGATGTATCATGTGTGTGTGTGCGTGTGTATGTGTTTGTGTGCTTGTCTGTGTGTGTGTGTCAGTACCGTGCTGGCGCGGTGTGTGTGTGTGTGCTTGTCTGTGTGTGTGCGTGTGCGTGTCAGTACCGTGCTGGCGCGGTGTGTGTGTGTGTGCTTGTCTGTGTGTGTGCGTGTGCGTGTCAGTACCGTGCTGGCGCGGTGTGTGTGTGTGTGCTTGTCTGTGTGTGTGCGTGTGCGTGTCAGTACCGTGCTGGCGCGGTGTGTGTGTGTGTGCTTGTCTGTGTGTGTGCGTGTGCGTGTCAGTACCGTGCTGGCGCGGTCAGCTGCGGCGGCGCGCGTCGGCAGTGCTCGCTACCTAGACAGACCTAGCTTGAACAGAAGGGAAAAAAGAAAGAGTACGCTATTCGCGCATCAGTCGTTTCTTCCAAATATCTCTATAAATATATATCTTAACTTTCAGTATTATTATCATATAACTATGTACCGCAGTGTTATATACATGCTTCAGTAAATAAGCGTGGTTAGATCCAAGCAACATATTGTTACAGTTTATGCAATTAGGGCAATCAAATGTTTCCATTTACTTTCATTGTATCGCTTATGCTTTTATTCTTTCGGTTCAATTTTTTTAATAAATATTTTACTGACCATTACTGAAAATATTGCATTTTTTTTTAAATAATATACTAAATTTTATCTTCTTTTTATCATACAGCTAATTATGTTATTTTTTAATATAATCGCACAAGGCATAAAAGAGTAAGCGATACATACAAAAAGCTAAATGATACTAAATAATATTTCTAAAGCAAATTCAGTTTTAATGCAATGCTTTCAGATTCCAGATTACAATGTAAAAATAATTTATATTACAGTTTAAATTAGTTTCCAATGATAAAAAAGCAATATTAGATAAAAAGCAAATAAGTAGCTTTACAAGCAACATTTTGACCACAAATGATTCATGCAGGGACAAAGTCGATACAATACAAATACCAGTTATATTTATTTTATATATATAAATAATATTGACCAGGTCTGTCGGTCCGTTTGTTACAACGTTACTCAAAAACTGCTGGGCGGGTTTTGATTATGTTTTTGAACACCGCAAAGATTCAAGAAATGTGTTTGTGTTTAATTTTACGCGTGTACGCCTAATCTTTTCAGATAACTTATTATAATAGACGAAATAAAAATAAAACGAAGAATATGTAAAACATTTAGAAAATAGTGAATATTAATGTTTATGACGTTAATGAGTGATTTCTGTTCCACTTAAATATTATATATATCTCATTCATTTATTTACAACATAATTTATATTATTTGATATTGCAGTTTTCTGTTGTAAGAAGATATCTTGTCTTTGGCTTTTTTCAAATTAAATGAAAAGTACGTAAAACGGGGTAAATAAAAACAGCAAATTATGTATATTATAAGCTAATTAAAAGAAACAAACATTATAAGAAAATGCTTTTGGAGATTATACTACTTTTATCATTTTTTTGTTGTTTACACAGCTTTCAAGAATTAATTTGCAGGTTTTTGAATTACCACATTTTACAACAACACATAAAAATGTGAGTAATGTTAAACACAAATTTACAGAAGGCTTGCACTATTTGACAGCAATTTTGTATTGCACACAGATATATAAGCGTATGTTAATATTTATAAATGTTCGTGCATACATGGAGGACATTCAGACATCGTATATCTCATGACGGTTCTAATTTATGAATGTATCTGAAATGCGAAAACGCGTTTTTTAATGTCAATGCGTGGCGGTGAATTTTGAGAACATGCATCTAGTCAAAATTGTCTTCAATATTAAAGAAATGCAAACTAGTTACTTGTATTTTGTATATTTTTTTTTTGATTATTTTACGTATACAATGTTTGGGCTGCAGCTCAAAATCAGAGTCTAAAATAGTGAGCTGCGGCCCATTTGGTAGTATACGCGTCGTTTTCTTTGTATAGTTTTATGGTATGTTTTGTTGTAAGTTGAAATAGTTTATTTAGAGTTCCACGCATTAGACATTAGAAGCGCGGCACAATACAGTAGCGCGACCGTACAACGGGCAAGCGTATCGCGTAGCGGGTGTGGGTTGTGCGGGTCACCTTGCGAGTGGTGGCTTGTGGCGTGCGCGGGCCCGGGGCGGGGCGGCGTGTAGCAGAAGGCGTGCGGCTCCGACGCCTTGCCGCCCGCGCGCACGAACAGCTGCACCGCCACCGGCTCCGCGATGTCGCTCTGCGCGTACGGCGGCACGCAGCACACTAGGTGCGTCTGGGAACAAAACTTACTCTTACTTTTCAAAACAGAACTAATTCTGAACCTCTTTGAAGTTGAATAAAAAAAACGGTGAATTCGGCAGACTATTCTGCTGGGGTGCTCGAGAGAAGTATTATATCGAGCGGTAGACTGAAATACTAGTTGCAATAAAGAATTGAATATTGAGTACTCATTATGAGCATATGTAAGTACTTTTTAGATAAATTTAAAATATTGATTATATAGAAGAAAACACGTAATTACAATTACATAATTAAGCTAGCAAAACTCGAGTGAAATAATGGGTCGATCATGGATCTAAACAACAAATACCATTATTTGTTTTATCATGGTGCAGTTTCGCTAATTAATTTAATCTGAGGGGTTGATAACGGATCACTCTCAAACGAACCTTAAAACGTGACTGATTACATTACCAGTATTACAAGTATCATTCAAATATAAGAGTCATACAACTGGTCAAGTGGTACTCATCTTAAGGGCCTATACCCCCTCAAATGGCTTAGCATGATTCTCCGTTACGCCTAAAATACTGCAGCATTCATTTTGAAATAAATATATGTAAAGTTGAGGATTAATGCTAGGTACTATGTGTGACGAAAACACGATTCCATATACTTTTCTCGATAGAAAAAAATCCAAAGTTACCTTCAAATCGATTAATAAACCGCTGGTATTCAAAAAGTACTTCAAATTAGATCTTATGTGTTTTAATTTTTAGTCCAATCAATAGATATTTTGTAAATCGCAAAAAACCACTCATTTCGCACTATTCGGCCCGCAGTGACTAACGTAACAACCGCTTTGTAGTGCATGCTGATTAGAACTTTATTCTAACAGTATTTCAAACAAAGTTTGAACCACCACAAATAGAGTTGCTAATTTTAGGGTTAGAAGGGAAACAAGTTAGTCGCAAGATAAAACAAAAGAAAAAAATAATTTTCGATGTTTGCTTCTCTTTACACATAAACAGTATGTATACATACACAACATGGATTGGTGTGTTTGGTAGTCTGATTCAGTGGTTAGAGATTCTTGTACCCTTATTTCTTCAAACGAAGGTTGATTGAGGAAAGAATTATAAAAAAAAACTACTGTCTTAGGGAATATGCACGTAATTTTTTCTTCATTTAAATCAATAAAACACAGTACTACCAACCCTAGAAAAGTATTAAAAGTTAAGTTCAACTACTGCTTACCGCACAAAAATAATATTAAACTTCTGAAAATTTCTACGACAGTTCAAACGTCCGTAGCTGTCGCGGCCATGATATGACGTCATTATCCACAATCTGCCTTGTTTACATCTAATTTTTTTGGCCTTAATAAAATAATTTTACAACTTGTATGTGCTTTATTCAAGTAAAAATTGCAATAACAATATTATAATAAAATGTTAGTAAAACTTTCAAATAAAAGTGTTTTTTTGACACAATTAACTTTGACGTCAATATCGTCATTATCGTCGACGATGCGTTTTGAGAGTGCGTTCCGTTTCACCAAAAACATGCTACATAAAACAGTAAATTGTTAAATAAGTGATGTATTAGAAACTTAAACAAGTGTACCACAATGTTTTTATTTTCATGCGCCAAAACAAGTCATTATTCATAAATAAAAAGAGTTTTGTATTTCATGCAAATTCCCTATTCCTTGAATTTGAAAAGAATAGAATATGTTTATTGATATTTTTTTCTGATGTAATACCTGTTGTAAGAACTCCTTGTCCGGCGCCACCTCCTCCTCCCAGTGCGTGCGTCCGTCCTGCCGCTGACAGAACACGACGCGCGTCTCCTTCAGGAAGTTCTTGCCGAGCAGGTACAGCTCCAGGCCTCCGGTGGCCGGACAGGACACCAGGGACTTGCGACACACTTCGGGGACGCCTGGTGGTTGGGCTGAGGGGTAAAAGGTGCTTATACAATATAAGTTATAATTTAATCGATTTATAATATTATCAGCCGTGTGGTATACGGTCAGGCGTGTGGTATCCGGCAGAGTAGAATAGAACCAACCCATTACACTCACGGGTGTCGTATAGGCCGACTAATGTCTGAGGCAGAACACCTTGTGCCTCCGTAGACCAGAGAATGGGCAGCAGCGTTTTCTGTTAGTCTTTCATCACTGCGATCTCCAATCCGCCTGCAAAGCGTGGAGATTACGGCAAATTCCTCCCATCATGGGAGAGGCTTATGTCCAGCAGTGGACGTTATGGGCTGTTGTACTGTACTGTATATTATAATTATATAATATTATAGATTAAATTAAAACTGGGCACACCAGATAGACTTTTTGCTTAGATTGAAATATCGGATACTCTGATAATTGTGTGATTTTGTATTTTTTTTGGCTTTTTCGTTGAGTTCTTTAAAAGATCATGAAAAATTTCTTCTGGAATGTCGTTTAAATCGCGAAAAAAAGCGAGTGTCAATATTTGGTGTCTGCTATGTTCATATTCAAGAGATTAGGCATACGTATAAGTTGCACCTTGCAAGTATCCTATTTATCCATAAACCTTTTTGTTTTATTTCGGGTTCTTGCCGATTACACAGAATCTCGCTGTGGTGCGATGGCGATGCAAATAAACGACATTAGTATATATGAGGCCCTTTTTATTGTGATGCCAAAACTCTTATCGCTAATCGTCGTTTAGGAAGCATTAGTTACTATTTGTAAATATGTATTATACAATTTACTTGCAATAGTAGGCTACCTTGGAACGTTATCTGTTTGGCGAAATTATTCATGTCTTTGTTTTCTTTACAATTGTTTTGTTATGAGTTATGACTTTTAATTTTTTTATAAATATTACTACCTCTAAATTTACATGCAATAGTACGTTACCTTGAAATGTAGTCTGATTACAGAAATTATTCACGTCTTTGTTTTATTTATTTAGAATTGATTTGAAATTACTTTTAGTTATTACTATGCAAGCCAGTTTTTTAATATTTTTTTAATGTTACTACCTAAAGTCATCCATCATAGAACAGATCAAACCAAGTGCGTATGTCACTTTGCCAGCTCATAAATATCAATTGTACATTTTGAGTATAGTATAGATCATAGTGTCACAACAAGTTCCGAATAAGCTTACACGTGTAAGTGGAAACGTCCTTGAAGAATATATTTTAAACTAGTTGCTAACACGTGTATGACCAATATGTTTGTTTCTCCTCCCACCTGTATCGCGCAACTGTTATGTCAGAGCTCCATAGCTTTCTGTATCTCTCTGTGTGGCAACCTCCTTTCAAACTCCCGCAAATGCCTCTAGGACTCTAGGGTCCATCGGATACGATATTAAGGGTGTAAAAAGACTCTAAACGAAGCCGAAAAGCACTTGTTCTCCCCGTCATTGCGATGATTTATTTGTTCTGGACCATATCTGGGAACCTTCTAGTTACGGAGATATTGGGGGTCAAAGTTTCAACTATTTCAATTTTTTTTTTAATACTTGTTTTTAATGTAAGAACTTTACTTTAAAAACCTTCCAGACCCCCTTACTATTAAATCCATCCATCAGCACAACGTTTTAAATGCGTTACATTAGGTCCTACAGAAGTCTGATTTATCAACCAAAAAAAAAGTCATTTCCCAGCAAAAATTTTAGCGTAGGGTTACTTAGTTTGATGTAAAGAACGCTTCGTGAAGAGTCTGTTTACAGCTTGTATGTATGTAGGTACTCACTGCATATGATCTGCGTGGAGCACACTTGCAGCGTCTCCACGTGTCCGGCCGTGTCGACGATGTCGGTGCGGAACACCATGCGGCAGCGCGTGGACTTCTTCTTGCCGCGCGACAGCGCCGCGCCCCCGCCGACCCCGCCGAGCGACTCCCCGAACCTGTGCTCGACATCTACGTTGCGCTCCTGGAAAGTAAGAAAAAAAAGGCTGAACATACACAAAAAAATAAATAATAATAATAAAAAAAAATCAGACGAATTGATAACCTCCTCTTTTTGGAAGTCGGTTAAAAAATTGTTATTATTGACTAGAAAAGAAGAATATTACCATCGGAATTTAATCGGACCCTGAGTGAATTTTTACGAAACTTGAACGAAATTAAATTAAATTTTCCGCAAAGATGGCACGACCACTTGCTGAAAGTTTCTGACAAGTAGTAAAAAATAATAAAGACAAGTAATATAAATCTGCAATCAAATATTAAAAATCAAAACAAAAACCGACTGTTGACATAGCATCGAAAAATTGTGTTAACTCTTACATAAACAATCCAGTAATAGATGGTTAAAGTTGACTTCAAAGCAACTGTGAGTACAAATAAAAGATCCTCCAAGAAAACACCCTACAAACCCCTAAAGATACATGATCATGTCATGATGATCATCATCATGACAAACATGATCATATCTCAGCCACCAACTCTTAAAACACTAGATAAGATTAAAACAATACTGCTATAGGAGATGACGGTAAGCCTCCTGGTCTTCGAACTAACCTTGAGTATCCCAACACAGTCGCAGGTGACCTGCCAGTTCTTGGCCGGCTCCAGATCGATCTCGATGATGACAGTACCATCCTCCTTCCTCTCTTTGCAAGGAGTGGAGTTCTTGCCGGACACCCGACAAGCTTGGTAGAACATGTGGGGCGCCACTCTGCCTGTGTCTGTGCCTATGAATACCTGGCGAAGATAAACTTAAATTTAATCAAATATTGTTTAAAGGTACAGAAATATCTAGCAAAGTCCTATGTCCACTACCAGTTCGTAGTCCGGTCTATTCAGTAAGAATGTTGTCTGCCAAAGAAAATATGGCTGGTTTTTTGAGAAAGATGGCTAAAAATGGACGAAAAAGACGTTCTGGGCCGACCCTAAAAATTGGGAAACATGATCTTCAACTCTAGTATTAGACAGATAGTCATTATTCTACTTAGGTTTCAATACTTAATTGAATACTAATATTAAAAATGATCATGGGCTATATGAAAGTTATGACGAGGTAAAGCAACAATGTCAGGTATGAGGTAATCAGCAAAGTTGCCAATGGGGTGGACTGCTCAGGGTGCACTAAACAGTAAAAGTATTGCAAATGGCAATACTTTTACTGTTTAGTGCACCCTGAGCTACTGCGAATGCGCTCTTACCACCCATTATACGTAAATAATTATAGAGTTTAATAAAACATACACGTTAAATAAATCAATATTAAATATTCCATACTGTTTAACCCTTCTCAATTACAGTGATGGTAAACCCAACCACACGATAGTTCATCGAGATCGGCTTTCCACTCCATCTTATCCATTGATTTATTGCCGCGCACGTGTTAACCTTGGACTTTCAAGGAATCTAAGGATGCAGCGAAGTTTCTAAAGGATTGAGTCATCGCAGCTCTTCTAGAAAGTCTTTACAAGTGCTCAATGATTGGGCAAAAATATGAGTCCCAGGTTTATCTTTGAGTTTAGAATCCCACAAGTGATAAAAACGATACCTTAGGGGATAAAACATCCTGCGCTGCGGGACTGTTCGAAAGAGATACCGTGGCCCCGGAAGTCCCGGAGCACAAAGGGCGATGAAGGAACATGGATGGGTTTTAGTCAGTAAAAGTCTGACACTCCCTCCTGCTCCGCCCAGAGTGGGAGGAGTCATTTGATAATTTCCCATACGAAAAAAAAAAAAAATTAGGATAAAACATAAGTTTGAACCGAGATATGTCAGGGGCATAAGGTTTCTATGTTGAAGATTTTACCTGCAGTACAGCTGGTTTGTCGTAACCAATTAATTTGACTGTCGGGAAACCATTCCCGGAATTGTCTTTGACAGCGCCTCGGCTGCCTTCAGTCTGATATCTGGAATAGGAATACACATGTTAGGAAGTCATAGATTTTGTGGAAGCACCAGCATCTGAGAATGTAGCTCAATTCCGTAATTAGGGGAAAATGTTTGCACCCTTTCAGATTCCCATTGATAAAATGGCCTGTAGTGAAAGCCAAGTTGATTTTTAAGCCCAGATACTTTAGAAAGTTTTCAACCATTTTCGAGTAAAGGTAATTCGATAGTTACCTCGCTCTATGTTGTGTCTCGGGCTGGCACAGTATCTGTAGCTCCACCGTGCCGTCTCTCGACCTGCTGGACAGTGGCGCCGCTAGCCCTGGTCTGCCACCTTGTGCCATGGCCGCTAGTGCCCTTCTCCGCGCCATAGCCTGTGCCAATTTACCTCCGTACTTCCCCCCCAGTTTGCCCCCTAACTTCCCACCGGCACCAACTAATTTCCCCCCTCCAGGGTACTTGTTTGCCAGTTTACCGCCGCTGCCCAGTTTCCCGCACGATCTGTAGGGGTCCTGGAACCTCTTGCCCGGAGTTTCAGCTATGTTTGGACTAGATATACTGCAACCCGCTCGCATTCTGTAAAAAATCGACATTGTTATGAATTATCGTGACTGAAAAGTGACTTTTATTATATTCCACATCTTTGCAAATACACCTTGGATTAGTCACTTTTGAATGGCATCTTGTTTCCAAAAATGTGAAAAACGAAAACACAAATGACTGTGTATTAATGATCTTGAGGAGGTCAATAAACAATTAAGAGAACATTAGTAAGTATACACCATCAGTGCGTCACCAGTAACGAACACAGCCGAGGCTACAATTACATGCGGTGAACATGCGGATTTATGGATATGCTCCTGACACTGCACAACACATTACAAGCAACCAGTTATTACAACCACTATTCATGTCAACAAAGACGGTATAAACACGTCAGTTCAACTGAAATCTTCGATAGGACACTCTGGAGTCCCCGGATATATCCAGGAACCGTGCTTTTTCTTCATTATCCAATGATAGGTTAAGGACAGAAACACCAAATTGCGAATGAATTTCGAGTGTGATCCAATGTTACCTTCATGAACAAATGATGTTCTTTAAGAAAAAAGTCAACGTACACGGGAGTGGTTTGGGTCGGCGCAAGCGTAGAGGCGGGGGCGTCAGGCGGCGCGGGCGCGGACGTAGGGTCTGACGCGCCCGGCGCGCGGAAAGCGTACGCGTCGTTCGCGTCGTCGCATTCTAGCTTAACCGCCGCTTCAGTGTCCCCACGTCGTCGTTTCAACTCCGGGTGTTCCCACTCCTCCAAAGTGTCCGATAATCTGCACACGCCATTAACGGCTTTAGTTAAATTTGAAGTGATTGAAGGAATTCCCATCATCGGCCATTAATCTGTCGTTTTCCAGACAGGCCTTTGCAAGGTTACCTTCACAACGCTAATGAAATAGTGATTTTTCAAGGATCATGCTATGGGCCTACGGCGAAGGCGAATTAAAATTCAAGCAGTGAAGTCGTAAGCATTTCAAATGTTGCTCAATGACGGTTCGTTTTTCGGCTCACGTTCATCGTACCTATATCGCTAAAGTTTACATCTTGAGCTACAAACAGAAAGCAGGCCAGCATCCTGATTTGGCAGGCCAAAATAAATTCTTTATTATTCGGCCTAACGCGTGTAAGCAGTGTAACAGCGTGATGCGTGTCAGGCGACACACGCGCACGTGCCGCGAAACGTGCTAAAAATATAATAGCGTGAGGTGCGTTAGCGCAACGCTGAGAACGTCTGATGGATTTAGTAGGCTAATCTAATCTAGTTTACAATGTTAACTGTTAAATTGGTTGCGGATTGGCAACAGTGATCATCACTGGACAAGAGACGCAGTGCTACTGAGTTTATTATAGTAGATGTGCCTTGGATTGATATACATCTCTTTATTCCTTTATAATAGGAATGTATGTACTTTAAAACTTGGCTTGCTGCAGCTGACACATATGGATGTATTTTACACACAGAGAGCTTTTACAGATATCTTAAGGGATAGCGAAACCTTACAAGAGATAGCAAAAGGTGAAAGGAATCAAAAGCAGCAAAAAAGAATGTGCGGAGCAAAGCTGTTGAAATAGTCGCCATGTTATTTTCTGTTTTGTGTAGTAGCAGTCTATTTCGACGTTATAAACATACACACACCTCTTCAGGTAAACTAATGTAATGACTAAGCTAGTCTTCAACAGAATGCATACAAATTTAATTAATTAATATGCAAATGATTTCAAGGGACAAGATGGGCGTGCAACGGAAACTTCTTCACGTGGAAAACTAATAAATGTTACTTTATCACACGCGGGAAAGAAAGCGGTATATTTAGGCAAGCGAGAGATGATTGGTAAATAGTTTTCATCAGTGAAGAGAAAGAGATAATTATAATTTGATGAAAATCATACTGTGATTGATTGAGAGAATGGCTACACTTATGGATGCAATATTTAGCTGAGTCGGTCAGTAAGACCATAAAAACAAAAAGCCCGACGTTGAGCCGTTCCGTCCGAACCTTCATAGACACAAATCAAATCAGAATGGTACAAAGCTCCTTCGGACAGGCTCAAGCCGATTCCACGTCCATAAGTGTGGTATCTCTCTAAGACATAGATTTCTACCATATCGTCTTGTACCACCGATGCTAAGTGTTATGGCTTCTCATTATTGTGGAACTTGGCCAAGTCTGCGTTGACACGTAATTGCCGTCTTACATATAATTTAGTCTTCAACTCTGAAGGACGAATTACTATCTTCTACAGGTTCTACTAGTACACAAGGAACTAGTATTTCTGATTCTACATAGCAACGCAGTCTACCCTTGACCTACACCTACAGGATTGTGTATTTCAATATCAGTTTATGTTAGTAGCTAATATGTATCATTTGTTTATCGCGTGATTTCCTAGCGTATCATCATCAATCATAGCAGTCAGTAAATATCTACTAATAAACATTGGCTTCCCTTGTGGACTGCTACAAACGGTTCTTGGTTAGTTAGCTGTAACCATTTTGACTGGCAAGGTAATTAGCGATGGCAGTATTGTATTTTGTAGTTGCCAATCTTGGTACTAGATGACT
Organism: Xestia sexstrigata; assembly: GCA_941918905.2. Lineage (NCBI taxonomy): Eukaryota > Metazoa > Arthropoda > Insecta > Lepidoptera > Noctuidae > Xestia > Xestia sexstrigata. The sequence goes on from OW799204.2 coordinate 2,471,279, forward strand.
CAGGGAATAGTCTCCAGGTTACATACTGATGTTCACAAACTTATTTTGGCTTTATTTGAAGATGAGCAGAACACCCTTGGATTATTAGAATCACCTTGTGAGAAAGCCTAATACGCTGAGAAGAATCTAAAATATTAAAGAAGAGTCAGCTTAGAAAACATAAACCACTAAGGCATTCCATATAGTTGTTTACTAAAAAGAACTCAACGATAAGACATCGGATTTGTTTTAGAAACTGGGCAGTCAAAATAAGTTGTCAATCATTAGAATCACGAGATAAAAAAACCCAATACACTGAAAGGTTAGAAAGTAAAGAAGGTTGGAAGAGCTTGAAGTGGAAACCGCGTGATTATTAAAGTATCTATGTAGTATATCAACTATCTGGTGACCACGACACAAGCCTCGTTGCTTAGTGTGGCACTAGATGGCGCTGTGTGTTATGTCCAGCGATATTTATTATATATTTATTTTATTCAAAAGACATACATTCCTGTTTATTATGACTGTAAAGCCACAATTAGGACTTTCCCATAAAACAGATTAGATTTGGAAACTAAGTAGCCTGATTTCTGCAATTATGTATGTGTACTTACATTAACTGCAATTATCAAGACATGTTAAAAACACAAGGGCCAGACGATACCCAATTAAATTATGACATCACTCATAAAACGGGCATTGACACTACATTCAATATTTCGTATGTTTTTCGCAATAATTGTGTATTACATAAACAGTTGGTTGCGTAGTGGCGACCTTATGTAATTCGCATTACTTATGTAAGTACGTGTAGTTGTGTACTCTACTTGTGTATTATATCATGAGTGTTTGTCAAATTGTTTGTTGGTAAATAGTTAATTTGTTTAAAGTTGTTGTTTTTGTTATTTTGACCGTTTTGAAGGTGAAGCAAGTCTTACCGTTATCATGGTATTTTGAATTCATGTATTTTGCATTGTCAATCACAGGAATGGTCTCATTCATACACGTGTCGATAAAAAAAGCGTCAAAACATTGTTTCCAATTCGTTATCAAAAACGTCTCGAGCCACGAATATCTAAATTCTAACGCCTTAAAATAGACAAGCAGATAAAAATCAAGTTGCGATAAAATCGAGTAGTTAACAGATCGATACCGATAAAATCGAGTAGTTACGGATCGATAAGGACGTGTCCGCACGCGTAACTCACGCGCATACGGAGACGCGACGTGAGTACGTACGATATCTATAACTGAAGGTCGTATGGGTAAGAATTTGAGACCTGAAGCTATCCGATGGCAAGACTGTAGGTACAATCTATTAGATATTTATACAATTATTCGGTGACTAAGCGTTAACTAATAGATAACTAGAGACACTGACGTAGACGTGTTTCACAACTTAGCGATCAAAGTGGTTATAGTAGCGCTTTGAAAAATTAAACTTCAGCAGAAGATAAGGCGGGTTGATTGATTATTCTGTTATCAAATTATGTCTGTGATGGGGTTTCACTTTTCCTGTCTACATTATTTTAATTCTTTCAGTTAGTACTGAAACGAAACATAAGAGTGATGGAGTAGAATAATTTGGAGTATCTGTCGGGCTAGATAGCAAATAGGTAGATTACTTTAACGTAAAAGTACTCGTAATTAATGATTTTTCTATCTCACTTTTACGTTGTAGTTAACGTATTTGTTAAGAAGGCCAGGAAACATGCAACTTTGATGGTTGTCAAAAGAGGAGAAGATTGAGATGCAGCTGATCATCCATCTAAAACACGTCGAGAGAAGTAAAGTAAAAGATAAAGAGCAGGACTAAGAAGAAAGAACAATAGTAATAAAACAAATAGTTGGTGGAATTATATTTACTATGAAAACTACATCTACACACATCAAAAGTATCTAGGGATCAACATATATTTTTGCAATAACTTTTCTCCTGATTGATATTAATTAAAATTTTCTTTAAGGATTCATCAAATAAAGTGTTTTCGTTTGTCACAGTAACGATAAACCAAGTCACCTTTGCATTAATAAAGAAATTTGCCATTTTCCTAATAAAGGGATTTTTGACATTTGAACCACTAACATTAAAGTTCGAAAAAAAGACTGAAATAACAGTTTTCTTTAAAATTTTATTGGGTAACTTAAACAATTAATAATCCGTGTTTCTACCGCGAACACTAACAACACAAGAACATCGGTTTGGCATACTCAAAATGAGTTCATCCAAATCACGCTGTGGAATGGCCGCCCATGTTCGTTGCAACAACAAAAAAAGGTCTTCTTGCGACTGGATACCCTCCATATTCGGCAGAGCTCTTCTCTGTAGCATATCCCATGCATGCTCAATCGGGTTCAAGTCTGGCGACTGAGCAGGCCAGGGCAGGACATTGATGTTAGCTGCGGCGAGAGTCTGTCTTACAACTCTTGCGGTGTGCGGTCGTGCATTATCATGCATTAACTGAAATAAGGGACCGATTTGCACTTGTAGAGGAACGATGACGTCTAATACAATCGTCTCAGCATAAATTTGAGCGTTGAGGTTGCCTCTGATCCAAATCAACTCAGTTCTTCCGCCGATCCAAATACCCGCCCATACCATGATGGTTCCACCACTATAAGGATGGACTTCCTGGCAGGATTTTAATCGCTGTTGGCGTCCAGGGGTTCTCCAGTGTCGTATACGTCTTGTATCCGGTCTCATACCAAAACGAGACTCATCAGAAAAGCACACGAAACGCCATTGTTCTTCTGCCCAATTTCTGTGTTCAAGAGCCCATTGATATCGAATCCTACGATTGTGCATTGCTATAGGTGGTACCCGTAGCGGTCTTCGGGAATGAAGGTTCACTTCATGCAAGCGGTTTCTGACTGTTTGGTCGCTAATTAAGTTCCCTGAAGAGTGATGAAGCCTCACGGCTAACATCATGGCGGTTATTGTTGGAGCTCTTCGAGTTAAGATTTGAATGTATCGGTCTTGTCTCCGTGTGGTGCAGCGATACCGTCCTCCATGGCGCTCAGCCACGGTACCAGTGCTTCGGTAACGTGTCCAAAGTCGACTGATAACACTCTGACTTGTATTCAGAGCTAAAGCTACAGTACGTTGCCGGGAACCAGCTTCTATCATTCCCACGGCTCTGAGCATTTCTTCCCTGCTTAAATGACGTCGCCGCTCCATAATAACGTTGGTTTTAATCAGTAGTAGGGAAACAGTAGCACTAATAATGTCTTCAATGCGTTGTATGTTTTTATAGGGAAAATATTGACAGCTTATTTTCATCTTTTACTCGAATTTGATTGAGAGTTCCTGATTCAAATTATGAAATGCACCAAAAAGGATCCATATAAATTTATAAAATCATGAATTTATTACAAAGCCACATCTCAATCTCAAGAAATCCGCATAAAAATGCTTGATCCCTAGACATTTTTGATGTGTGTACAATCGTTGAAGAATTATGTTTAAAATCTCAGTGGGAGTCTATTTTATATTAAGGCTCCATTGATAGCTGATCTAATACTACTGACCACTGACTACTGATCTATACTTATTATTATTTATTATTACATCGATGCTAATAAATCAGGCAAATAATGAACACATTGACGATGCAGAGGTTTATACTATCGAGTTCTCGTGGGAGTTTCTTAGGGTCCTTGCTAACTAAATGAGTATTTAAGACGCATTTAGTTCCTTAGGTTTTTCCCCAATTTGCGTTAAGATCAAATATTTTGAAGCACATAAATCAGAAACATTTAAAACAGCATTAGTTAGTGCGACAGAACAAATGATGGACAATTAAAGTTATTATTCTCCAAATCAGACACCACAAGAGATGAACGTGTTAGAACAATGTGCAAGTGGCCACCGTAAGTATTTACATTGCATAAGAAAGCGAGTGTATAACCACATGGCTCTTACCTGTTGACGGCATCGGGTCCTAGGCCGCTGTCGTTACTGTTCTCACACGGTTCAGGCGGCCGCAGGGCGTGCGTGTGAGCGTAGTGCGCGAGTTTCCCGAATTTGCCTAAATGTGACAGTTTGCCGGGGTGGTGGGCAATTTTGCCGGCGTGCACCATTTTGCCCGGGTGTTGCGTCTTACCCGGGTGGGCCCGCTTATGCGGCGCCCGCATCACTTTCCTGTGTACCCGTGCGCTCATCGTCGGGGCCGTAGACATAGTCATTTTCATGCCTGTCGACAAACAGAAAATAAAAATTGCAGAATTTTTATTGACTATGTGAAGAGATGGCGGATTTAAAAAATTAAAATTGATGTCTGTAGATAACGCTTGAAAACCAGACGAGCCGATGTTATTGGTCTGACAAGTTAATTTATTGTTAAGCTGAGCAGACCAATCCGTTGCTTCAGTGGTCACTAACATAGAATAAACAACCGTTTTGTACAAAATCCGATGTAAATAGAAAGATAAAACTTGATTAGGTACATATTTTATTTGTTTTTCATTTATTCCTACTGGAGTAAAGTCAAGCGAACCCAATAAATCCGGTCGAGCATATCCAGGATCAATTTTATGTACGTATAATGTATTGAATCGCAATTCCTAGTAATTTTATTACATAACCGATCATCACGGAAGCGGTTGATAATTGTAATTCCCGAGTCTTAAGGCCATGACTCACGAGACAACATTTAGAGATCGAAATCAAAATTTTATGGACCAAATGCCATAACATGTTCAATCGTAAAATGGACGCGCCTGTGAATACATAAAATGGTGTAAGTGAGTTTGCAGACTGTGGTGTCGATCAAAATTATCTTGAAGACCTTCAAAAACCGGCAGAAGTCCAAGACTCCAAATCAATAGCAATCAACTTATAATATTGCAGCTGGGACACAGGCATCACGAGAACCCAGTGCAGATTGTATGCTGTATGTATAATATTTTTTGAGATAAGTTAAAATTTAATTTAAGGATTCCATATAAATTCACAGCAAAAACAAAACTGTCCTCACCTCATTAGTCCAGAGATTTAACCAGGAACTGACTCGATGATACACAAAACGAATGCGCTTGCGCAATGTCGTTACTCAAGTCCACCGCATATTAGACGACACTAATCTATTAGCCTCGGTAACTCCTCCGTAGGTACTGCAGATGAATTTATTAATTGTTCTATACAATCAAAGACTTTAATAGCTACTTGACACAGTGCAGTTCTAAGTAGTTTATTACGCACGGGTTTCTGTTTCCGGTCCGCGGTGTCTGTGGTGGTTTAGATTACGTTTATGTTCTGTTTTTTATCGTTATTTACAATATTGATGATATGGGATTTGAAAAGGATGAATTCATATCCGATAGTCATAGTATAAGTAGTAGTAGCCAACTTTCTACTGCCCTGCGAGTGCAATATAATAATATATATATATATATATATGAGAGCTGATGATAGCCTCATAAGCACCCTAAAACGGATTTTGTAGCGCATCAGAGATGTTCACCGAATCCCAAGTAGACTGTTTCTACACGATTATGCGAAAACGGTGCACAATGCACACCCCTGCAGGGTTCGGGCCAGCTCCAGCGGCATCCTGAGGGTATTAGATTCACGCAGAGGTTTAATTGCCAGCACCTCGACCATTGCTGTATGGTTCATTTGCTGAGCAATCGAAATATTAAGTGTTAGGTACTTGTAGTTAAATGTGTTATTTCATGTTGAATTTATGATCCTTTGTTGATTGAAAAAAAATATTGTTTTCTTGTAGGCTTTAACTCCAAAATATATAGACAAATAAGGAAAAAGACAACGGCTTTTTAAAAAAAATTATACAACTGCCCAAAAAGGAGTGTTGTTTTTAATTCTTAATTTTTATTGGAGGCTTTTATCCTCAAAGGCAATTTCAGCCTCATCACAATGGAGATTCTAGGAAAATGTTCTCGTTTGCCTTGTACATTATACGAGTAATGATGCGTGATCGAATAATTAACAATAGTTGAGTAGTCGAGTCGCAAAATTATTGTTACATTCGTCTCGAAGTAAACTAAGGTCGTTAGCGTTAGTAGTTAGCATATTACTGCCAAAATACATAAAATTAATTTATACGAAGCAGTAAATACACTTGGATTGATCACACTACCGCTCTACGCTGTAACTTTGTTATTTTAGCACTGATATTATTATCCACTTTTGGTTATGAGCGTATTAATCGTCTATGTAAGAAGACGTCTTTACTCCTTGTATTACGACGATGATCTGATGGTGACTCGGTCATCATAAAAGCCTGATTGATATTTAAGGGCCCCCGTTATGAGCCTTTTCAAATGTTACGACTAACGATGCTTGCATATTGCCAAAACAGCTAGGTAGGTATGTGCCTACACTGGTTTACTCATAATTTCCGAAGATGCAGTATTTAAAGAACTTGTACAATGACGGAGAGCTCACAAAGTGCACGTTAGAGTTACGAATGTTACGTTACGATGATGAAAACTGCCAACATTGTAGTTACTATTAAAACTTAAAGCCCTTATTTTATTAACATGTAACAAACATCGTAAAGCTACAAATAAATATCGTGAGAAAATCACAAAACCTTTCATAACACTAAAACGTGTGTTTTGTGAGTAAACATGCACGTTTAGGTGAAGCCAATTTGTCGGATGCTTCGAATGCCAAACATTCATTTAGCGCGGTCATTGACAATTTATTTATTAGAACCTGTTAACCTTAAAATTTTGTACAAAGTAGACGTTTATACAATAAACCTTAGTGATTTTAATATTTATAGATTCACGAAACAATATACGAAACCACATAAGTTTATAAATATCAGTTACTGCGTAAAGCTTTTTAATTAAAACAAGTTAAACTCTTCAGTTACAGTTCCCCAATCACGTTTCAGGTGGCAAAGTTACAATACAAACGCAATTATTAAGACTCAAATCAAATCCATTGAAGTCCACTAAAGTCGTCTACAGTTTCAAAAGCTTGTCCCTGATTCAAGAGTCCCTTGCGAGACCCCTAACTGCTTATTGATCTCGTTCGCATTATGTTTCCCGCGACAATTTTATGCACAATGCAGATATGATTTACGTACACAATGGCTGTGATACTGTAATATAAAATTCTTTCACGGTTCACAGGAAATAATAAATTTAGACAGTAAAATTTGACCTTGCGTGACACGTGTACGTCTGGCGAAGTGGAGCCACTTAGTATTCCTTTACAATTCGTAGTAGGGTCATGGGTATTTATTGGTCTATGCAAATTGTGGTTAGGCGTATTTTTTGAGTAATAATCGTTGAACGTAAGTTTTTTATTAAGTTCTTTTGTATCTGTATCCGTTTATTACCAGATTGAATTAACTATGTAACTATCCAAAGCGTCTAAACTAGGTAATTTTTGTCATCATTTATTCTGATTGTTTTATGGTTTACAGAATTATTACTTTCATAATAGGGCTGACAATAAGGTAAGCTTTTGTTTAAACCCTGCTCGATTTGATCGTAGCCGTTGAAGAAGTCGTGCGTAGATAAAATACGATGTTAACGAAGTAATTGGACTTGTTTTATTTCTATATTTATACTTATTGTATTACATTTTATGTTAAATAAACAGAACAAACTGAACTCAAATTGTTAGCCAGTATTAACTAAGTCTGTTATTTTGTTTGTTATTTCAACATAAGTATTTCACTACCTATTATAATCTCAAAGTTAGTTTCAGCAACAGACATTAGAAAAAGATTCCGAATCAAGTTCCACCACAAACAAAACTATCTTCCCAGAAAATCTCTAACGAAATGATTCTCTTCAATACTGTTACCAAGGCGTATCGATTCGTACCTCACGCAACGATTACCAACGCACCTCGCACCGAGACATTCACTCGAGCACAGCGAAACGTTAAAAATAGCCGCGTCCTTGCGATTTTTAATCGCGTTGTCTTCGCCTTTTGACGTCTACTCGTGAACTGATAACGGAGACCAAACAATGGATACTATCGTTGGTTTCTTCTTGTTACCGTTGCCAGTTTTGTTTTGATAAGATAGGATGCAAATAGTGGTAAGACTTCGATTATATTCTGTGAGAAGAACTTGTACGGACCTTTATGAATCGAGCACTAGAGTATCATCGTATAGTCAAAACACGACCGCTACTCAGACTAAGTAAGTATCATAACAACAGTATAGTTAAAACACGTTATTTTATAAACACAAGTCTTGTACATAGTTTCACATGAATGAAAACACTGAAAAGAGACACATGTTAGATTTTTTACCTCTGAATGAGAGTAAAATGTGAAAATCAAGCACTCATCTTTGAAAAGAAAGTCGTAATACCGCCGTTTTTATCCAATATAAAAACGGCTACTTTAACGCGTACAAACCAAGTGATAGATAAAAATCAGGGTACGAAGTTTCGAACTGATAAAGTAACCTTGATAAAAACAAAAATAATAAAACAATAATTAATAAACTACACGTGTATCCGAACTCGATTATCCGCTTCCACGTGTATTCACAGGTTGAGTCAACATGTCTCTCTTTACGTATTATGTATTTGAGTACTAAAAATATCATTTGTAGGAAGAAGTCAAATTATGAATTACCATGGATGATCATCATGACAATTATCATGATAATTATCAAAGAAAAAAATATATTTGGACTCTGATGAAATCATGAAAATGGATCAATGACATTATTGAACTAGTTAAAATCTTCAAATTGCTACCAACAACAGATGTACTGTAAGCATACTGTATTATTAACTTTTTGAAGGGCCACTAGTTATCCTCAATCTTTATTCACATTTTTATTACCCGGTGTGGAGTTCCTTGATGACGGCTCAGATAGTAAATGTAGCCTCTTTTGATTTAGTAGGCCTTGTAAAGGACCGGTCGGTCGGTAAGAGCAACTACTGGAAAATCATAATGATCTACCGCTTGATTGCCGTGAACTTCATAGTCATTGTAGAGCACTTGAATATGTTCTTTTATTTTACCAGGTTTTACTTCATGTTGGCAAGACAAAAGTCTACGAGAAAATATATTCATAAATTCTGTGAGCGTAGATTCGTTTATTTAACGGTTATACGTTATAGTATTACAAATCTATTGTAGAAGGCTCATTAGCTGTCTCGAATAATAGTAAATTACAAGCGACACAACAATGAGAATTATGGCTTTTGCATAACGAATTTTTAACCAGATCGGCTCCTTTGGACAATCTCTGTCTCATTGAATTTTAATCACGAATATAATTATGTGTAAGGGACAATTTAATATTATCACGGTATCACCTGATTGTTAAACCAGAAATATCTGGTTGAAACAAGACCGTTTAGTTAGTTTTTGCAATATCTTATCTATGAGGTGATACAATTACCACGACAGATTGGACAGAGGATTTTAAAACGTTTAGTGTTTGCATTAAACATATTTGTGAATGAATGCAACAATTAAGCCATCTGAATTTAAACTGGGCAAGCATACTAAAGTCGAAATTGACGTGTACTGTAAATAAAAGTTTTTAAATTGATATTTATTTGCTAGAACGATCGCTTTTGCCACCACAACGAAATTTCTATTCAGTCAAAAGCTTGTTAAATACGAACTTTAACAAACACATTCTTCATAAAAACCTTTAACATCGAATTGACTACTTAACTAGTAGCACTATTACAGATAAGTATCGGCTCTTTAACAAGGGAACGACGTGAATCGATACAAACGACAGGCCATTAAGACGCACAATTGAGTGCATGTGTACATGTGTATAAGATAGAATAGGAGCGAGTTCGTTACCCTGTGGGACGCCGAGACGCGCCCCAGCTATCGACGGTTATCGGTCGTCATCGTCTACTGGTGAAAGTCCACCACACCTGATCGGCCATATACACACCCAGAAGAAAACAGGAAAGTACGGATTAACTTTGTTTGTATTGGTCAGTCCTTGTGATCCCTATGGAAAACTGATTAAGGATCCGTCAGTGTTTTTTCCTGTTAAAAGTTCGAAGAGATAAGTGAAGTTGGATCGCAAGCTTTGATTTGATTGTCTTGAATAATTAAAATGGTTATGAGAAATTGGTCATATTTTATCTGGCGAAATAATATTCTACACAAATCAATGAGTAACAGTAACAATTAAGCCTTATTGATTAAAGTGTCAACAGGATAGTAAAACCAATCATTATTAAGTTTTCCTTCACAAATAAGTCTATTTGCAGATGAAATATTTACTGATTTAGTAGTCATGTTAACAACGGTGCTAGATTAATAATTAAATATTCACTTAATCCAGTTAATGATTTATCTGCTGTAAATGAATACGAAGGCAGATTTTTATTTGCAAAGCAAACTGCGACCGAGTGAGAGGCAGTTGGTTTATTGATATCGTGGCTTCCGTTACAGTGACATGTATGAAACATTTATCGTTTCACGACTAACACTGTGTAAATATTACGTAAGAGAAACAGATAGGAATAGGTCAAACTTTAAATAGTGTCGATACTCGATACATATTCAGTCACCAAACGTTTCGATTTGTGTCGTGGCGTTCCACGTGATCTTGTTATAATTTTAAATGTACGTATGTACGTGACTGCCCAGGCCAACGAATGTTTTGGTATCCATATTAAGTGAAATTAATTCTATTGATTTTTTTTTAAGTTATAATACACGTTAGAGTCTATAATTGATATTTAAATAGGTCCATTAAAAGGACATCTATTTACATCAAAGTGTTCTGACACTTTGTTTACCACTCGCTTCTTATTTACTTCAACATAGCGAAGGTTTTGTTAATCTGCAGGATTGTTGACTGGTTTTCGGCATAATCAGTTATAAATTCTGAGCCTAATTCATGACTCGATATATCGATATACAATACTTGTTAGATTTTGTTTATTCTCGTGCAATTTGAATTCTGAGGTACCGTTACTATTATCATTGGCATACATGTGGGTTTTTTATATTTCTCTATTTATGTTTTTCTTTTTTCCTCATCGCCAATTTATTACCTTTGCCCTTTTAGAATCCCGGCCTGCCTCAACAGGCGTCGTTATATTTGCCAAGCGACTATTATGGCAAGGTTACACCGTAATTTTAAACATAAATGGCGCAGATTCGCAACGATAAGTGTCTTTTAATTTTCAACCTTTAATGTTGCATATATTTTAAGGCAGATGATCTTCTTAGTGGCCTAAGCATTAGTTCAACACGTACTTAAGATCCGAAACTTGAGGAAACAATATTGTTTTATCTTTTGTTAGTCTACTTTAATCATTATGGAGCTGTTAGCATCATAGGTCAGAAGCTTCGAGGTTGTCTACGTCTTATTCAAGGTTTATCTGATGGTCAATTCTGTTTTATAGTTGTGTAATGGCTTCATGTGTGTCTTTAAACTTTCTAGCTTCCTATTCGTTTTATTTTCCTTACAACTGCCTACCTTAATTATGTCAAAAAAATTAACCATTTTGTTTCCTATCGATTCTGTGCGTCTGCTTTTTCATTCAGTAATGAAAAAGTTCAATAAAATGTTGTCTAACAATTCGAAAAAAGTTTATTTGAATAACATACAACTTTCTAGAAGTTTCTCCACTTAGAGTTTCTGAAATAAATTATACAAGGCTAATTTAATTTCCATTTGTTAGTTACGTGAAAGTTTAATATGAAACTGGAAGAACTGTCTTGGAGGATTTGTTTTTTTTTTGTTGGATAGGTAGGTATACTGTCTTTACTGCCTTTGTTTATACTGTTGATATAATTCATAGACTTTCATTCACTTTCTTTATCATGTTTGTTTAAGACAGCTAAAATAATCAGAGTATTATCTTTAAAGCCCTCAATAAAATGTTTAAGGTGTTTCTTTTTCGTTATTTAATTAAATCTGTATTAATGGTAATCTATTGAATATAATTTGTATGTTAATCTGTTATGTATTTGCATTGATAATATTTTGTCTGATAATTATGGCCACGCAAGACATTTTATGATATTTGTATGCAACTCGTCATGTCAATTAAACACAGGTTGTCGCAGATAACTCCGTACGACGAAATGGAATTTGGTAATAAATATGATATGGAGGAAAAGCCTCCGCTACATTTCACAACATTTGACAAGGAACGTAAACAACCCGCATGGCCAACACGCAGAACCATCGGTCAATCTGAGTACAGACCGCGCGTCGACCACAACACTTATCAGCATAATTTATGAAGCAGCCAGGTTAGTGACCGTGGGCTAAGATAAATACATGAATGCTGCAACGAACGTTTGCCGCAATGAATAAAAATATGAAACCACCGCCACCGGTACGAAATGACTAATAACCTAAAAATTTAATGATAAGCTAGTGTTTTGTAACGATGTTGTAACGAGCGTTGTAAGACACGTAGATAATGCAAGCGGGTTGGACGTTGATAAATTGGCTTCTGTTTATATTGAACTGTAGTGCGCTGGGGTCAAGCAATAGGTCTAGGAGCCATTGTGGATTCACGTGACTGAACCGAGCTAAAAATACTGCTGTTAGTGCAGCTATTGTGTTAAGATCGGACGGTTATCATGTTGTAGGGAAATGTGTTGAGAAGATCGTTGTTTGTGATAGACACGTTTCTGTGCTAGTAGCTTTACAGACTATCAACAAACATAACAGAATGTTACTAAGCCATCAACTTACAATTGGAATAATATAAAGAGAAGGGACAAATAAAGACAAGAAAAACAGCCAACAAAGCAATAAATCCACAAAATATGAAAACGAAACATCAGTTGGAAGCATACGAAAACAATAAACGTTACAACCTACGAGTTCACCCTTATGGCTGTAGATAATAAGAAACAAACAAGCTATTTGTCGTCCGTATGTATACTCTGTATAAATATGTAAACACTATTAGGCCCGTATCTGGGTCACGGAGAGAGCAAGGTCCTGGCTTGTAGCGACTTCGATTCTGATCGAGATTTTAGAGTTCCTCATACATTTATAAGTGGAACTGTTATTTTGTTGATATTGATATGTGAGATTTCTGTATTGGTTGGGTTGTGGAGGACAGATGGCAGTCACTGTTTATTGATAATGTTCAGCTGCATCGGGTTAGACTAGGGAGCCGGTAACATCATGTTGTAAACAGGTTACCGTAGGTTATAATAGATACTTTTTTTTTTTTTGGATTATTTTTCTACCCTTACTTAGGTACCTACTTCATTTAACTAGTCATGTCGAATCACCAAAATCTACAAAGGATGTATCCACAAAAAATAATAGTATCATAAGCTTTTCCAACGGTGTTTTTTTACTTTTAACATTTTTTGTATATCTACCGCAACATTTTCTTGTAGGCTTCTTATCGTGAACATCTGTAGTAGGAGATATCGACAAATCCATGTATGGCTATATTATCTTGGTGACTTGGTTTCTACTCCAACGGTTCAACAGGTGGACACCGTTACACACCTTTAGTTACAGCTTATATACGAGGTAGACTAGAGGGTGATCTACGAGATTGGTCTACGAGCTACGGCGCGGCGCTACGAGAATTTGAATAGTTATTATGTAGCTGCGTAGAACGCAAATCCCCATTGAGACAAAAATAGATTAACAAAAACAGTAAGTTGTAAACATGAGAGCAAAAACGAATAATTTTGAGGACCGGATCTATTGAGTGTTGCCGCTTTTGAAAATAATACGTGTATAAAGGAGAAAACGCGCTATACACTTACACAATGAGGTTTATTTTAGGAAATACTTTTGATTCTATAGGTAGAATTTTAGCATACTTGACAAATGTAATAAGATATTGAAAAGAATGTCCATCTAAAGGTGTGTTATTTTGAGCTAGTTTAGTAGAATTACGTTATAAGGTAAATGTTTACCACATTGGCTATACGGTTCAATATTACATGAAAGTCTTTCTTCTGTATCTACGTCATCGATACTCCCAACTAATAAAATTCCAGCAGAATGCAACGTTTCTTGACCACATACCGGTTCAAAGTTCACAAACAGTGGCTATTGCGTCCAGTTTCTAATCAAATTGAAACAAACACGCCCTCACCACGTGTCCGAGGCATTTAAAATGCTGCTCGATGCAGACAACATTATGTATGAAATAGAAAAAAAAATATAACGTAACGTCATTCAGCCGGATTATTAAGATGTTTTTCAGTTTTTTGTGATAAGATTTGGCATATTAAATAGAATTTGCAAGCAAGTAAACAAGCGGCCATTGGCACTGTTATTATTATTTTAGAAGCCAGGCCAGACAGTTTTGTTGTCTTCAAGTATAACGTGTTACATTAATTCTAGTTTAAATAACTATGACGGCCATTTTGATTAAGCATAGACGACGACGTCACGTGGGAAAAAGGAGTCTTTCCCACATGGGTCCAGATTTTTGCTTTTCTAAATTTCTTAGATGTTTTTCTGTGTTCTTTAATTGTCAAGTTACCGGAACCTTACAGTTAACGTTTGGTGCGCCATTTTATCGTGTCGGGGGGCCTAAGGCAGGTGTATCGTTAACCCTAGGTGATTATGAAGCGATTACTTGCTCGTTACACGGGCATTACCGTTGCGATAAGAGTGCAACTATTAAAACAGTATTAATTTATCGTCAACGCTGACCGATAGCACCTAAATACTCAAGGTTTTTATAAACAATGCTTTGGATCGAGCCGTTTTTAATTTATTATGTTTGGGAGTGTAGCGAACCGACCTAGTTTCGCATTTGATAGTGATAATACATATTAGTAATCATTGGATTTGGAATGGCATACATTGAGCAATGTGGCAGGACTTCATGGTTTCGAAATAATTATTTAGTACATTTTGACAACTTTAAGTTCATTATGATATTTTCATTTTTATTTTAAGACTCGGTGGATAAAAGAATAGCAAAACGACGTCATATATTAAGAACCATTTTGCACGTGTTTCAAAGAGCGTCTTCAGAATCATAATAAATTAGAATTCAGCTTACGCGTTGATATTATAATTAGTTAGACGATGTTTGTCGTTGTTATTACTGACATTAGGGTACGACGCTTTTTAACTAAATAATTTATTAAAACCAGAGTTGGCATTGTAACATCACGTAATAAAATGTTTTCAAGCGGGCACAAATCCTGTTTGTAGATTGTCTGTTGGCATTAAAACATGGTTATCTGCACTACATGGTGACAACGTTGCCTATCTATTAAGACTAAGCCCTATCATGCATAACCTGCGTCATGCAACTTTCTCTCCTTACTTGTGATGAAAGCACTTGATGTCAAGTCAAAGAATTTTCTATACAACTAATTTGCTGTACATTTGCGGTTTTTTGCCAAGAAAATCTATGGTTGATTCGCCGTGAAAATCGAGTAGACGAGTAGAATCAATTGTAGTTTTTCACGACAATTTTTTTTATGTGTACATGTGGCCTAAGGACCAGCTAATCAGTAGACTTGAGAAGAGTGAGAGGGAGAGAGAGAGAGAGAGAGAGAGAGAGAGAGAGAGAGAGTGCACAGTTGAACCATCCCAAAAAACGAAAAGAGATAGAGTACATGTCTTCATGTTTCTCCCGCTCCAATACCAGAAGGAGTACCTGTCTTTCAGTGTGAAAAAGTTATTTGCTCGTATTTTAGACAAAAAAAGGCGGAAAACGTCTGTGGTGAATTAAACGAGGTGGCAATGAGACGGCACGTGTTGGCCCGAGGTCTTACGATGGAGGTCACATTTAACCGTTTCAATTGAGTGGCAGTCTCGTAGACCTGTAAGTTAACGCCGTCGAGGAGTAGTTGAAGGTGAAGGTGGTGGATGCAGAGGGGATTGTTATGAGTCCAATTTTTTTGGAGGGATCTTTTGTTTTTATTTAACATTTTAAGCACAGTGGACAGAGGCGGTCTTATTGCCATTGATTTTTTTTACCAGTCAATCTTTGGGTGATGCATTAAGCAGACACAAATTGCTCTAAAGGCTGATTTAATGAATTTAGGAACATTTAATAAATACTACTGTGTGTATTCATTTCATTATAGTTCATAGTAAACAATAGCCAATAAATAAGAAAGAACAACCAGCAAATTCAGCAAGAAAACTCGTGATTGTAGTCTGTCTCGATCCCCAATTCACACCTTTATACCAGACGCAATTCGAGTAATTTTCGTTCAAAATACTGTTCTACTATACAGCTTTAAGTTGAGCACTTTTTATAGCCCGACGTAGTGACAAACGCAGTAAAAACGTCGTAAACTGAGCTATACAGCTTTTTTACTATTTACAGTGCCAATGTTATTGCTTTGGGGTGATAAGTCAATTCAGAATTCATTGGTACAAGTGAGTACATAAAAGAATTAGAGCGATATGGAATGAAAAATACTTTTCATTTTGATACTGAGATAAGAGAGAATGGTTTATAGATGTCTGGACGAAGAATACTTGCAGGGTAATTGCGTAATACAGACATAATGGTATTTCATCACCATCATTGGCAGTTGTTCCACTCTTTCTTTCCTCTGTTTTCATTCTTCCCTGGTTTGCGCTAGTTTCAACCAGAGTGCCGCTATAGCAGAATTATAATAGGATAATAATGGTGTGTCTATTTGTAATATAAAAAAAATATAGCTTTTTACCGAATGCATATGAAAATATTATACACTGATCTTATAATAATTATGAATCACATTAATAATATGAGCCCGCGTAACACTGGTCAGTTTCCCTCACTCGTCGGTTTATTTAATTAGATTATGAATTGTGACCATTTTACGAATTGTAACGTAATGATGACATTATGATTCTGCTAAAGCGCCATTTTAGACCCCCAGGTCTCACCAGCTTTAATCCTAGTTCTATTAATTTTGACAATTCTACATAATTCATAGCGCTAATTACGTTGTCAAGCATACGAATGATTCAAATGTACGAAGTATTGGACTATGAAATATTTCGGATTGTGTCCGATTAGCGTGTTACGCAATAGGGGGGTGCTGTGTGCTGCCCTAATTAAATTGGGATAAGGGTTACATGAATTGATGATATTAATGTAGCTAACACAACGATATCGACTTACGAGACTTCAGTTTATTGTTTAGATACATGACATACATAAATTTACGCCTTTTTTTTAAAGTTAACTTCAGAACGTCACCCGTATACGATTAAGATAATTCTATTTCTAAACTCATCTCGTATGCGGAAACTTGATAGAAAGTATTTAAACATCGTTGTAATTTAATCAAATTAACGCTTTTTTTAAATCCTATTTTAAGACGGTTATATTTAGCTTCACAGTTTTAAACTCGTAAACATGTAAATTACGTAAAAACAAACCTTGTATCGAAACGAAATGTAATCGTAAATATTTCTCGAGACTTTATAACAGTATACAATTTATCAAACCGCTAGAGTAATGAGAAGGGAACATGTAGGAACATCATGACATAACATAACCAAAAGGATTTGACTAAGAGCCAAGTTGTCTAACAAAAGAGGAATTATTCGGCTAAAATTAGACTTTCGTGTGTAAAATGGGCACTGGCAGTTGCTACAGTATTTCAATCATTGAGCACTGTCTGACGATGAGTCTAGGATTGCTCTGCTGTTAGAAAAAAACAATTTGAGACATGTGTTGTTATGTTTTTTATGATACCGATATTACTCGTGAAGATATACTTAAGCACAAGAGCAAAATCTACAAGCAGAAAACAGGTTACTGGTAAACACAGTTACTGGTAACTGTTCTGTTGAGTGAAAATCAAAAATCTATTTGAACTTCTAAATTACATGAGACGGTACCCCAGGCCACCCATTATTCTTAGTGGTGATAAGGAGGCGAAGATGAAGTAGCGGAATACACCAACCAAAGTAAATAGCAGTATTCCAACAATTAGGCACCTTTATGGGATCAGAAAAATATTGTTTGTTTACATTTCACCCATCGTTGCCTTGCCATCCGTCCCGGTACACCGGGACATGTCACCGGTTTGGAACTGCTGTCCCAGTTGATCTACAAAATGTCCCGGTATTTCAATCCACCGCAATGGCAGGATGTTGTAAAGACAATCAATTATTTACAAGAAAAGGGAATAGATATTGTCGACAGTACATTTGAAGAAATAGCATACATCAAAGATTTTATAGAACAAAGAAGAGGTAACGAATCTCGGGACGACAAAAGAAAGAAAGAAAAGACATGCACCAAGAAAGATTAAGTTGTTTTCAAGAGACGGGATATATTGGAAAGGAAACTGACTTAGATATTGATGTGCCAATACTTATATACGCTATCCCTGGTCATAACACGAATGTGGAAAGAATATTTTCTTTAGTAGCTGCACTGTGGACTAAAGAACGCAATCGCCTTCACGTAGACATAGGTCATGTAAATTTTGTAAAAAAAAATACTACAAGTAAGAGTAACCTATTCACTCGTAGCCTAGTAATTATTTACTACACGAAACGAATACTATAATGAAAAACATGAGTGCGATAAGGGTACATAATAAACAGCTGATTGCCAGTACAAACAGTGTGGACAAAGGAAACGAACCATGCGTCGTTGTTATGACATTACATTGTGTGTATTTTTGTATCCTAGTTCAAAGACTCTGCTACAATTCATTTAATGTACATAAATGAACATGGATCTTTTGGCGCGTGGTCATAATGGGCGACGCCATTTTGTTTTTCTATACAATTTTCACAGACAACTTCACTATTCCTCTTTGCAAATCTCACTATCGAATGCGGTTTGCTGAAAACTCAATTCTGGATTATGTTCGCGTTTGTAGAGTCAACAAACTAAATAAGTAACCATGGGTCGAAATATACAGTTGAAGCTCAATCACCGATGGATGTTTTCGAATGAAATGAAATGAAATTGATAAAAATATTCAAATTTGTTGTTATAATTAAATTACATCTGAAGACGTGAAATAGTTTCTATAAAAACTGCAACAGGTTACTGATTCCATGGTTACTGATTCATTTTGTTGACCGTACTTAGGCTACAATTTCAAATGTTTTTTATTTATTTTTCGGTTTACCAACACCGACCTATTAAAAATATTGTTCAAGCGCCACAGGATCCGAGAAGGACCTCATTTAGTGACATCTTCGACTTCTGTTTTACATTACTTCTGAAAAATTTGGTGCTGCTTTGTCTTAGCGTATGATAGCTATTGCTATCTTTTACTAAAAGGCAGTGCGAGAAAAGGACGGTTATAGCTATGAACTAAGTTAGAGATGTCAAACTAGTTAATGCCTAGTGCTTCACCGTGTTTTTAGTCGACATGTTTTTACGTGCACCCTTCATTTGTATGGAAATAATAGTTTCAACTAAATTTGACAGCTCTAAATTACGTCCGTCTCTTTCTCGCTTTATTAGAGAGAACAAGATAGCAGTAGGTAGCCTAAATTAAGTTTAATTTGTGCACAACAGAATCGACACCAGTATCTGTCTGAATTTGTCAGCCCAAAACTTAGTTACGTTTATTATATTGCCTTCCAAAGTAGGGTTCATAGTTCTTCCATGGGTATGACATTTAAAGTTCATTCGTCTGCAGAACCGCTAACTGCTGAAAGTGTCTTTTTCAGAAGAACGAAGCCCACAGTTCGGGTTTTTATTTGTAGTTACCGAAATTCACAATTGGATATCAACCAAACAACTTTTGTAACTTGGGTTCCACAGATTTTCATAAATATTGGCCTCGAATGTGATGAATTATTTACTTTAGTAGATAACCCGGTCGAAATTATTGTGAAAAGGACGGTCTTTATCGCGTAATTACCTATATTATTTGGTTTCTCGTTCTCACTGCTTTTATTGGTTTCGAGTGGCAGAATTTGACAAAAAGAGATAACCTTTTGACACGATTATACCTAATTGGGGACACGATACATTGGATTTCTTGATAGGGTATTAGATTTAACGTGGGACTTTTTTCAAAGGAGTGTAGTACTCATGGAAATGAGTATCGTTTACTATGGATCGGATCAAAATGTAGAGTTTATTAGAAATTAGAGAATTTTTCTCCATTGTTGGTGTTGGTACTCGACATAAAATTCTGTCAATTTGATCACGTAGGTAACACTTTGTTAGTAAAAGATAGTTTTGTTCTGGATTGGTTGCAGAGTAAGTAACAACAGTTTAATTTCTTAACATTCAAGACTAAACGTCGAAACCTAGGCACAACAACACCACAAAAAAGTAAGCAATCAAATGTACGAGGGTGGGGGGGTGTGGTGCATACTTTCATACTATAGAGGCTCTATAGCCGGTATATAGCAGACTATAGTGCATACAGACGGAGTTCAACAATCGCACGTGGCAAATTGCCGCCGGCCCAGTTCGTCGCGTGACGCAAGTGTCCCCCGCCTCCTCCCTTTACTGGTATATGGTGCACTCAATACAGTGGGTTTATGTTTGTGTAGAAAGGCGCTTATATACCAAGCTTGGTTTTTCAGCAGATAGGACACTTTTCTGTAGAAGAATGGTGTGCCATTGAGCGAAATGGGAGGAATCGGGGGAGCCCATGGCCCAGGAGTGGGACAATGAATGACTTGACCATGCTATTCAATTCATTCATTTATTGCATCAAATATGGTAGGTACATAAAGTTTTTATATAAAATATTTAGTAACACACATTTGGCCAATATATAGCATGCAATAGTACAGGTTTTTACAGTTAAGATATTTATTACTAGGTAACTACATTTTTTTTTAGTTTAAGTCCACTTAACAGTTAAATATGTCGGTGCTTTAGAGTATAAAATTTACAGGGACCCTATAAAGTATAAAATTTACAGGGACACTATAAAGTATAAAATTTACAGGGACACTATAAAGTATAAAATTTACAGGGACACTATAAAGTATAAAATTTACAGGGACACTATAAAGTATAAAATTTACAGGGACACTATAAAGTATAAAATTTACAGGGACACTATAAAGTATAAAATTTACAGGGACACTATAAAGTATAAAAATTACAGGGACACTATAAAGTATAAAATTTACAGGGACACTATAAAGTATAAAATTTACAGGGACACTATAAAGTATAAAAATTACAGGGACACTATAAAGTATAAAATTTACAGGGACACTATAAAGAACTCATCTATCGAATAAAAACACTCTTCTAACAACCACTTCCGCAACGCAACACAAAACTTATTGAAGGGTAGTTGAGCAATTGACCTAGGTAAATCATTATAAATTAGGGGAGCCATATAAACGCAGCTCCGACGAAAAAGTTCTAGCTTTGGAACTGGCATAACAAAATATGAAATGTGTAGGTTTCCTTTTATTTGTTTTATCTTTCCAATCAAATAGTTCAGGATTGGACCTCACAAACCTGGCAACTTTGTAAATATAAATGCATGGGACCGTTAGTAGATTGTGCAACTTGAATATAGGCCTGCGTGAGTGCGCGCCATGAGTCAGACCACTGCATTTTGAATATTGCATGAATACACTTCTTTTGGGCAATGAAGATCTTCGCTATTTCGGAAGAGTTTCCCCAAACAACTATACCGTATCGTATTACTGAGCAAACGTATGCGTGATACACCATTATGGCGGTACGCAAAGATGTAATAACTTTAATTCTTTTCAGAGCAAACACGAATAGATTGTTTTTTTTTTTTAATTATTTCGATGTGATTCTTCCAAGTGAAATGCTCATCAAGTGTTACACCAAGGAACTTTGCATTACGTACCTGTTCTATATTATTATTGTCAAGTGCAACATGTTTTGCAATGAAGCAGATTAGTTTTGGAAATATTTATTTTTAATTTATTAACATCCAACCATTGTATTATGTCATTTAATGTTTGCTTAATTTCAATTTCAAATATTTGTGAATTTTTACATTTAATAATAATTGTGGTGTCATCGGCGAACAATACACACTGATGTTTTAATGACTGCGGCAAATCATTTATGTAAAGAAGGAACTTATCATTTATGTAAGGAAGGAGGAAGGAAAATAATGGCCCCAAGATACTACCTTGTGGTACCCCACAGAAATTAGTCCGTGCTTCAGAATCAAAGTCTTCTAAAGTGTTACTTAATTTGTTTAATTTTGTTAACCTCGTTACCTGTTTTCTGTCAGTTAGATAAGATTGAAACCAGTCTTTTGCTGGACCTCTGATACCGTATCTATGATATCGTATGCTAAATAAAATAAAATAAAAATCTACGCGTTTCTCGATCAAATGATCTCAGGAGTACTTAGCAAGTTGTTTCCCAGCGATATTTTAAAGTAAAGTTTCGTAAAGTTACTTAGTTTGATGTACAGAATGCTTGGTGGACGGCTTCGTGATGAGGTCTTTTACACCCTGTATATTCCAATTTAGTTGAGAATCGAGCATTTTCTGAACGTCAAACGTAACATAAAACAGTTCCTCAATACGTCCACCCTTCGCCACTTTCTAGTATTTTAGCTGGGGAACGAACCCCAGCACCACAAGTCTCTGTTACCTACTTCCATAGAGTTAATTCATCGACTTGGTTATACGAGTAATCTTTTTTAAACGATGTGCTCGTTATAAAGACGGTAAAGGTAAGCTGTACTTATTTTGTAAGGGCTTTTCATTTGGTTTTGAGTAGACATTCAAGTCGAAAAAAAGTTAAATATTGTACCGTTATATTTGGGTTTTATTAATGGTATGTTTAAGTTTCAAAGCCTAAACTATGAAATTTAAGATTATTTTTACGGGGTAAAAGTTTAAAATTAAAAATTTTGGACCAAATTTTGACACAAAATATCTATATCAATCGATAAACTCAGCCTTGTATACTTCTCAACTGCCCTAATAAATCCCAACTATGATTGCATAGGCATACATCTTGCTAAATGCGAAGGTATGTTCTCAATCACGCTAGAACGGCTGCACGGATCCAGATGAAATTTGGCACAGAAATAGATTGTAGTTTGGAATTTCCAAAATTTCCACGCGAACGAAGTTGCGGGCAACAGCTAGTAATTACATACGAGTAGGCATATGCTTTACCCAAGTTGCGCCATAACAACTTGCTCGACTGAAACTTGTCTCATATAGGTACTTAAGTCTTTCTAAGCCCTAGATTTCTAAGATTTTCCTACACTATCGCAATCGGTCGGAGCAAGCCGAAGGCACAGTAATATTATAATACAGTACTCCAACTTCATACAAACGGACGAAACGCGAGCTTATACCTACGCGCCTCGATCTCGGGATGCGCTCGGGGCGCAGACAGTCACGGCTGTTCCGCAGTGTCGAACGGACGGTGTGTTGTTTTTTAACAAAAACCGCGCGATTTTTTCTCTAAAAATCAGTTAATATGACGAGTAGGAAATATTGTGCTGTTTTTGGTTGTATGAATTCGTCAATAACGCATCCAGACATAAGTTTTTTTAAATTACCTGGAAACTCTGAAAGGTAAGACTATAAAATAATTTTACTTATTAGTAGGTAGGTACATAATGTGTGTCTTTTTAATGGATAAGTATTTCCTTTTATCTCACGAAAAAAAAGGTGTTTGGATTAATAAATAAAGCGAATAGAGTAACATGTTTTTTAATTCAATCTACCAATCAAAAAACAACACGCATTTTTATTGAACCCTTCCTATTCAATATACAAAGTATTTCATTTATTTATATAAAAAGGATATTTACAATCACAAAACTGAATAGAAACAGAAAGTAGGCAAATGTAATTAAAATGCTGGAGACGGGCAGCCCTAACGCATGTTTACGTACCGCGCGGCTGTAGGCATTTATTTCTATCATGCGGCCGAGTTACACTACTGTATTATAATATTACCGTGCCGAAGGCATGGCTCTAGTGCTATATCTAAGAACCTGGACAAGCGGCAATATCTTCAATGCGTCTCGTGGTTTCTACAATTTCAAGCTTTTCGGTAACTTAGAATACAGTATATCTAATATATTTTCAATATCACTAGAAAAGATTTTTAGCTCGACAACACTAAAGAGCTAAAATCTTTTATGATTTTCATTTTTGTTTAGCATCCGCCAAATGCCTAAATGAATAAGATCAATGAGGTGGAAAGGGCACGCTTCCACCCCGTATATGATGTGGTTTAAACTGTGTACTTGATGGCTTTTTTGCATTTAGGTTAAATTGTTTCGTTATTCAGAGGTTTGCAAACGTGCATGTTAACATAAAAATAGAAAATACAGGAATTTATAAATCAATCACGAATGCGATGGGTTGCACTCAAGCTCATTTCCTTTTTATTTAAACCAGGAAGCATTTAAAAAGCACTCTCCTTCATATCTAGAAACAAGAATTTAAATCTCATAAGATTTCCATAATAAATTCCGTGAGATATAAAGTTAAGGCAGCGTTGCACATTCAGTTCCAATTCCAACTGTTTAATTTGGTTAATTAAGTCGCATATCTAAGCAAGCTCTCCAGTGACCATAGCATGAGCTAATGACCAGCTTGGACCATGCTACTAAATATCCAACCATATCATAAAGGTCTAAAGTATAAAATTGTTTGTAGATGCGTGTGCGCTGACCGCGATGGAACTGGCCGGTGAAAGGAGAATTTCCTCTTCTTGACGCACTGAGTGACCAATATGCATGTGAAATGTACGATTTGACATACTATGTGAGATAAACAACTTTATTGAAGCACGTGTAAGTTCATAAATTAAAAAGGTTTTATTTAGAGATTGAAATTCTAGAAATTAAACATTTTCCGCATTTATTTTTAAATCTGTGGTGTGATATGGATGTAATTATAATGGGGTAGATCACACACCTCTCAAATGAGATACTTTTTAAGAGCTATCAGTGTCAAAACGCGGTTCTCTCATAGATTTTGTATGGCAATAGCCAACTGTGACGTCACTGTTTTTTCAACTCAATGACTCAAGTATTTATTGATTTCAAAGCAACTAAAATCGAATTTGGCAATTAATTGGAAATAAATCGGGTTTTCAGACCCAAAATAAAGAGTTTTTTTTTATAGATTGGTGTCTTGGAATTATTTTTTTATGGTGTCTACCCTATTACTTAATAGATTTTTGTAAGTAGAGCTTTTAGAACAGGAATATATCTTGATTTTCAGGCAAACTTTTATGTGAGGAATAATGCAGGCATTGAATATAGATTTAGGTCACATTTTCCAAGAATTAAGTGGTAATATTGCATAGTTTCATTTAATTAAATATACTCTTTTAATATATGTACAAATTCGTTTTCATTTAATTGCATCCTCATAATAACCAACGTATTGCGGAAACATATTATTTATTATAATTTACTATTATTTAGAGCATATGACAAACAATTCTGGAAACTCATTAGATTGACCAAAACATATCCTTATCAAAAAATAACGAACACGTCGTAACCACAGTAAAAAATCTATGAATATTGTAACTAAATAATGTACGCAATTCGAAGATTATTTAGAATAATAAATAAATAAATTTACTTATTGGGTTTTCCTTTTATGAGGTATAAGTATGCCTATGTGTTAGTCTGTTTAACGTTTATAAGGTAATTTAGGTTATTGGGAAACAGTCATCTGCCACGGTTAATGGGGTCGCCTACCCTAGCTTAGCTATTATGTGGTTAGACTTTGGACTTCGGTATTCCTCACAAAGTGGTAATTTCCAAATCAACTAATGTGAATTTGATACAGTCATCCAAAACATTAGAAAAAATTGTACTTCCCAAAGCCTTCGAAAGTTTTAGGCTCTTTATGTTCTGCATGTATATTTTACATGGAGCGACTGCCTCTCTTACCTCCACAACCCAATTTTATATGGTTCAATCAAATCATCGGGTGTTGTTGAAAACGATAATAATTATACATGTTGTGCTGGCGATGACATTTTTAACATAAAGGCTACTGTTAGACCTTCGATCAACAGTTGCTAATTGTTGATCGAAGTGTTAGACAATTAGACTTTTCGGCAGTTTTTTAATACGTTTCAAAAACAATTTTATTCAAAAATTTCTGTTTTAAAGCATGTCATTCCACTCTTTAACCCACTGTTGTCAAGTCAACATTAAAAATCAATAAATTAAATCAGGAAATGATTCAGTTCGTCAACATAAGCGGTCCTCTATACACGCCTTATAGCAACGAGGAATAAAACAAGTTTAATTTATTACAAGTAGTACGTACGTATATGGCAAATACAAGCCGACCTGTGTTGATGTTGAAACAAACATTGCCATACATTTAAGTTAATGAAGACATTACCAGCAAATCAATTAATCTAATTATTGTTTCTAAGAGTTTTACTTTGCGGTTTGAAAAAAAGCGCTGAACGGGAAACCATGATTATAAAATTACTAGAAACCACAGGATTGTTGGAACTGGTACTAAAGAAAGGGTTTAATTTTTAATTCCGTGTGTTTAGCGTCATTTATATTTATCTAAGTTATGGGCTAATAAAGATATTATGGTGAACATAGATTTTCAGGGTGGGGCTATCGAAGGAGTCGATTCAAATAAAATACTGGTGTTCAGCAGCATCCCGTTAGACTGGAATCTGAACCCAACATTATATTTGTTGGGAAAAAGGCTAGACAGATGACCAAAATGAGCTGTTGATGATGGAGATATATAAGTCTTTAACATTTGAAAATCATTGGATATTTGGTAACGATACAATAACCCCCCTCCTGTGTTTTCTGTCGCGCATTCGGGTAGAAACCCAACAAATTTAAAATAAAACACATATACAGAAAATAAAAATACACATATAAAACGCATCCACATAGAAATTTTTTCATCAGTAATTTAAAAATCAGTGCAATACCTACTGTCAAAATGTATGCAACGGCTGTTTTTTTAAACAATACAATAACCCTATAGAAGAAGCCCAGCACTAGACTGCAATACAAGGTCGGATCGTAAAACAATAGAACACGTGCGAATAAAGAGAGGACACCGATTGTGAACACATAAACATTCAAGATCGACGAAGTAGA
Organism: Xestia sexstrigata; assembly: GCA_941918905.2. Lineage (NCBI taxonomy): Eukaryota > Metazoa > Arthropoda > Insecta > Lepidoptera > Noctuidae > Xestia > Xestia sexstrigata. The sequence continues at coordinate 2,498,181 of OW799204.2, forward strand.
GAAGTTACTGTCAGCTAACTCAAGAGATAACTTTCCAAATGGGAATGGTCAATCAAAGCTCATTGTAGATAGCGGGTGCGTAACTAGGTCCCAATCTGACCAATGAGGCCAAGGTATTTTGAAATATAAAATGACATTAACAGATTTTTAACCAATGACGACACTGGAAATTCTCGAGAGCTATAAAATTTGAGTGGGAATGAAAATTGTTTTCAACGAGTAGATTTTCTTTGGCAAATACACATTCTGGAAGGAAGGGCGTGTTTGTGTCACCTTGCTTCCGGAACTTTCGAAACAAGGACAGTTTTGTAAGAATGGTAAACAATAAAGATCATTTTATAAATAGGAATTTGAAAGGTTTCCTTTTGAGATGCCAAACAAAAGATTCGAGCATCTTTAATTTGACCCTGAGATTTCCTTAAATATACATTACTTAAACTACAGCTTCTCCCCGCGACTATGGCACTCGCTAATAGTAGTTCTATCCATCAGTGAAAGATAATTTGAAATCGAATAAGTAGTTTCAGAGATTATCTCCTACTTACAAACTTCATCTTGAGCTCTTCATGAAGACTGTAACGCGGAAATGCAAAGGATAAGAAATAACGCATAGAATAACTTGAAGCAAACCTTGTAACACAGGTTTCCTATATTTACGATTTAAATGCATCATTGGATTTTATTGATTACATTGGTAAGTCTTTAGACTATGCAGATTGCAGATTTTACTGCAGCGCATCATGTTTTTATTTAATGCTGAAGGTGCTTTTGTATTTGCTAGTATTCTTGTTAATACTCCTAGTTCAGCCAGACATGCCTTCTGAATATTGTATACACGTGATCATGGGGGCTCTTCTTTAGTTCAGCTTGTGTTATTGTCTCAATGAAAGTAATATTATCGTTTTCCAGCGATTCCGCTGTTTATCGCAAAAATATTATTACAAGTTTCATTTTATCATCAGTGTCAGTAGAATATAGGGCAAACTCATTGACCAACTGCAATCGCGACTGCTTTTTGTAACTCAACAGCCGAAGTAGTGAGGTGCTTAGAAAATTAGAAAAATGGCAACATTAGGTACGGAAGCTAATATTATGGTTATTAAACGGGACTACTGACATTACAATTCTATAATCTCCAAGTTAATATCCAATTTGTACCATAATATAGTTAATTTACAACTTTTTTACGCACAAGTTACGATTACGACGCGTGTTACCAAACTCGGCTTCAAATGTCTCATTTGCATTTAACTGTTCATAACAAGAATCTAAATTATTGTATTAAATGAGCATAAAATAAATACTAAGTAAATAGTACGTTCAACTTTAAAACAATGTGTTTTTTTTTGGAGTATTTCTAACTTGTATTTTACTTTTGCAATATGTGAAACTCTGAGTAAACAGCTGGAGAAAACATGGGATTTAGTCGAACTGATACAGAAGATTTAGACATTTTAGTAATAAAAAAATATTACTCATCAGATGATGACGAGTAACATATATTTTTTTTAATATTGATGCAATCAAGTTATTACCTAGGTACAGAGAAACAATTCACAGCAAGAGAAAATAAGAGAACACTAGTAGAAGAAGCCAAGAGTCCCCAACTAGACAAAGCCTGTATCTCGGTGACCTAACATTATCAGTAATAGGATAGGCAAATTAGGTGTCCTATGTGAGTTGTGTGACACAGCACAGTGATAGCAGCAAGGACTGATGAATCGATTCTCGATACCGAAACTAAACAGTATAAACGCTCGAACGATTCCTTGCAACATTTCAGGAACGCTCTAACCTTCAAACTTCAAACCACCGACATTTACTTCGCAATCTTTTAGAATCCAATCTAGATAAAACGAGGGCCAGGTTATTGGCACGCCAACTTAATCGGCCTTCTGGAACCGTCGCCCAGCAACGGGGATCAAGTGGGAGGTCTATTACTTGAGGAGTAAGGGGAAATGCACGTAGGGTTACCATGGATTGAAAAATTGGGAAGATGTGATGTTAGGTAGGTGCTACGAAATGGCTATTGGTTTTGGAAAAACGAAGAAAGGTCCAGCTTTTTTAACTGTACTTGGGAATGAAAACCTTTAGTAAGGAAGAAATGGACTTACTTTCTAAACAAGTAAAATTCTATTTTCTCACCAAGTGAAGCAAAAGAAATGCAAACACGGCTGCTATATCGACGAAACAGTCGCTTTCAACACTCAAAAATGTCTCGTTCTTTATATAGGACAAATCCCACCAGTGTTCTTTCACGTGGCTCCAGTACCTAGTGTACCTACAAGCCACAAGGGCCTACGAGTGTTTACTCGCCCCCGGCAACCTGTTGCCGGGTGCCGTGTGCCTCGGGCCAGATAATGTCGCATTTATTTTTAGATTCAGTAATTATTGCCTGTTTGTAAACATCGATCGTCCCATGTGCCTCGTTTCCCATAATTGGAATAACGTAGAATTGTTTCATAACAGTTACTAAGATTTTATTTTCTGAGCGTAGGATCTATACATCCTACGGTAGGATGTATGGAATAATGTTTTATTATTTGTTTGGAAGGTCGTTCAGGATGAAAATATTATTATTTACTGTAACGGAGATAAAGTACGACATTTTGCGTCAAATATCATTTTAACCCACTTTTGATCTCGGTTGTTCGTAAATTATTCATGAAATACCATGTTGTATAAAAGGTTCTATCCACTTAATCCGGGACGAAGGGGCACTTTTATGATTACTTAATTATTCGATGGACTTAAAAGCGTCGTAGTTGTCGAAATTGGTGGCGCCCGCCATCTTTTTTTAAAGAACATTGCCCAATTTTATAACTTGTTTAAAAAATGTTTACGACAGCATTAATTTTCATTGACCCAGAATTTTTCAGACCATCTTAGGTCCCGACTTTATATGGGCCCAAATATTTACAACTTAACAGGGCTATTACAATTTTTCTTGTTTTTGAGTGTTTTAAGAGTCTAGCACTCAATCACTCATCAAAAATCTCAGTTTAGATGTGTGTGATTATCCTGCCGGGGTTGCGGGACTGTTCGAAAGAGATACCGTGGCCCCGGAACACAAAGGGCGATGAAGGAACATGGATGGGTTTTAGTCAGTAAAAGTCTGACACTCCCTCCTGCTCCGCCCAGAGCGGGAGAAGTCATTTGATGATTTCCCATCCGAAAAAAAAAAAAAAAAAAAAAAAAAAGATGTGTGATTATGGTTTAGATATATTATGGCCACAAAATTAAAAAAAAAATATGCCCGAGAAAGTTTGATTATTTCTCTAGGGAGCGCTCAAAATAAAAAATTCTTCTTGTATTTCAGTGTTAGACTCTTAAAACACTCAAATACAAGAAAAAATGTGATAGCCCCTCTTACATCCTAAATACCGCAGATTCCAGACACCAGATGGAACCGGTAACATTCATCGATTTTCCGGTGCGATCCGGTTCGGAGCAAAGCTTATATATATATACTGTTACCAAAGGTTACAGTCGTATACCGACTAGTAACGTGTAGAGCTCAAACCTCGCGTCTAATATTTAACTTTTTTTATATGCAAAATAATAAGAGTTTTCCTTTCCAAGATCGCCAGTTTCATTTCTGGTTTATACGGGACTTAAAACCTCTCGATTTTCTTACTACAGTCTGTTTGGTTCCGAGGGTATATACAGGGTGTAAACAACCTCATCACGAAGCCGTCAACCAAGCATTCTGTACATCAAACTAAGTAACTTTACGCGAAAATTATAGCTGGGAAACGTCTTTTTTTTGGGTGAAAAATCATGTTTTGTGGTAGAACTCAATGTAACGCACTCAAAACATTGTGCTGATGGATGGATTGAATAGTACGGGGGTTGTTGAGATGTTTAAAGTAAAAAGCTTACATTAAAAACTTGTATAAAAAAAAAGTCTAAAAGTTGGACCTTTGACCCCCAATATCTCCGTAACTAGAAGGTTCTCAGGTATGGTGTAGAACAAAAAATTGATCGCAATGACGCGGAGAACAAGTGCCTTTTGGCTTCGTTAAGAGGTTTTTTACACCCTTTATGTTATTGTATTCTGTTGTACTTCACTTGAAGTGGTATCACTTTCGCGTTTTCGCTCAAGCAGTGTCAGTATTGAGTATTGTTCGATTTCCACAAGCTATAAGGCGAATGGATATGAGCATGATTTGAGCTTTTTCTAGTGCAGTTTGTCATTTCAAAGTTTCCACTCTGTAGACAATGATATGGGTATGAGTGGTGTCAACGAATCACGGATCGTTGAATATAAGGTTGGCATCTACCATAATGTCGTAAACCTATACTTAATGAAGATAAAATTAGACGGTTAAAGTTTTTGTTAAAATCACGCGACGCTAAAAATATTCACATGAAATGTCAATTTGGGAATGCCAGTTCACCGAAATGATCAAACATTAAGTTGGAAAAGATAAAACCCCGAAAAAAACAGCGCAGTTTATTGACCTTTAAACCGATGAATTGATGATGGATATGCATTCTGCCATTACAAAAGGGTCTTTACAAGATGAATACTTTGAGATTTATCACATCAATACATCTTAAATGAACCTGTTGAGGCACAAATCTTTCTTGAGCTGACCATTCAATGCTCTCCGCATTAAATTGAGCAAAACTGCTTAAACAGAATAAGTCACATACCTACACACAACCACTCTCACACATATACACAATCACACACACGATTAACTATACACGTGCCGCACATCAGGCGAGTTTCGGTCAAACGCAAGCCAATTTAGGATTAAAAAAAAAACTGAAGCTCAAAATACTAGTGATGATGACCATACAATAGTGGCACTAACTATGAATCCCACTATGTATGCATACTATAGACGTTAACGAAACAATATTAACGTGTAACATTAGCAATTGTGCGTAAGTAATTAAAGGTTAACATTGTTATTCAGTCGTTAATAATGCGCGTGTTAATGTAATCACGAACTTGCATAGTCTAGTCTACTTGACTGGATAATGTTTTGTCTACTATATGGAACAGTACTCAGGGCAGTAACTTTGCTAAATTACAATGGTTTTGCCATACAAAATAAAACCAGACAAACGACAGCCAGGCCGTTGTAAATTTGTGGAGTTGGGGCTTGAAGTCTCATCTCCTTTTCCCCCATGGGTCGCCTTATCGTTCATACCCTTTTCCTTCATATCAACTGTCACTGGATTCATCCATTTTTACTTTAGTCTGCTTCTCTCCTTCCTTTCTTCTTCGTCTACCCTGATCATTGGGGTCAGCGATGATTTCTCTCTTATCTTCTATAATTTTATCATTCACTGCCTTTTCTTTCATATCATCTCTTACTGAATTCAGCCATTTATTCTTTGGTCTACCTCGCCCCCTTCCTTCACTAACATTTGCAATTCGCAGTGAATACTAGAAATGCTTACAATAGTACGTGCTTTGACGTTCAATATCCTCATTAGCCTAGTGACCGCGCATAATTCTTTGGATTGCTGTTGCTACTGTTTTTGTCTTGTCTTTTGTTGTTATTTAATTACTTGGCAGGCTTTGTGCATGATTAGTGATCATCGCTCTTCATGATTTTCTACAGTTTCGATTATGTTGTATAAGACTTATTTTATAGTCAAATCGCTCAAACATCCAGTGGTCGATCGTGAATCGATAGGATAGCTCGGAGGAAACATAAAAAAGACGTAAAAGTATTACCAGCAAAAGCTCGTAAAGTCTTAAAACGACAAAAATTGCTCCAAAAATAATAATATGCTACCGTGGAGTTTTGCGCCCGGTTCTGGGCAATAGGATCGTCCCCTATTGCATGGTACTTAAACATAACTGGCAAAATTGTGGGTGTACTTTTCGGTACACCTCTGCTAACCCTTCGGAGGTTACAAGCATAATAAATACCACACCAGCAAAGCAATAATAGTGCTGGCTATGTAACATTCGATTCGATGCAGACCCGCTTGTTTATTTAATCGATTGCGACGACATATCAAGAGAGTGCGTTGAACCTAATGACGTTCGACGGGCCGCGATCGCCTCTCTCCACGTCATGCGAATTCTCCGATCTTATAATAATTAATATTATTTTTAAGCAACCGAGTTTTAAGAGACCTCGATAGGCCATAAAGAAACTTACTCGGTTATTACATATATATATAACTTGAATGGGATTCATTTGATTCCATTTTCTTAAGTTTTGAGTTGATTACGATTTACGTCATCGTGGTGATCAGGAGATCAAATTAATAAGCTGTTTCCGATTTAAAATTGGAATAAATTTGTTGTTTATTTAGGTCCAAAGCCTGTAAATGGTCTCTCTCTAACTGCACTTTCATTTAAAAATGGTAGAAGTAGATAAAGAAACACACACAAGTACTCGACACACGACTGACAACACAGCTGCAATCTTATCAATGAAATGCAAACTAACAATGATCAAGTTATAATAGCCCAGTTACTAATAATTGTAACTATATCCTTTTACAAGTACAATTTTTAAGTAATTGTGGCTAGGGAAATACTTTCACAAAAAAGTTAATTTGGATGCTTTTGAAATTTGACGTGAGAGCTGGGCGACATAGAGCATTTAAGAATGACGAAGTAGGTAGAATCATGATTGAATTTCAGAAACTTAAACATTTTAATCTGAAGCAAACAAAAAAAAGGCTCGACGAATTCCTTCGAGTGAAGATTGAAAGATGTCTATTTCAGCTAATGACTGTATGATTCGCAAAATACGTAGCCGTTATGATTGTTATTGTGGTTAAACCATAATTTTCAGTTCATAATTTTGTTTCGTCCAAGTTCCAAAACATTGGACATTCTCAAAAGACTAAAATAAATCCTAAAACTGGGTCTTTAGAGTTAAATTCGTGTTAACCCCGTTCCGCTACTGTGTTTTGCTACAACAATTATTTTTTGCATTCTAAAAATATTCGACACTCGAATCTCGCGTGATTACATGGCTATGTACTGCGTTAAAAAAAGAGAAAAACATTGAAAAACAGCTCATTTCTGCTTTCGTATAAAGTTTATAAGACTTTTTTGTGGTGTTTGTGTTTTCGTTTGTTGACGAGCCAAGATTAGAAGCAACGTGGTAGTACGAAAATAGCGAAGCGGCATGAATTTGCATTTAAAAATAAAAAGTAAACACGTTTTTAGGACTACATTATTGTTTTTTTTGGCCGTTTTCGCCTTGCGTGAGTTTCTAGTTACCGACTGTATAGAGTCGGTTTTTCGGTGTCAATTTTTTATGTGGTTTTTTCTTGTAGTTAATACTTCTAAAACGGGTTTTACGTCTTTTCTCCATAATAAAAAACAGAAAGAGTCACGAGATTTTCTATTACCTACTTCCATTGGTTTGAAACTAATTAAATTGGGTCTCGATTTTTTTTTTTTTATCAATTATTAAATGGATCTACTCTTGACCTCAATCTTGTCCTGAGGTCGACGATAGATCTAGATTTTAGGGCATGTCCTTTAGTGCTATAAGCCCAACTCCATCTTTAATCCCTGCAAATCAAAGTTCACCAAAAGCGCGTGTTGGCACTGCTTAAATGGAACTACGTGGAGTGTCGCCGAGCACACGTAAAAAAAATTGTTGAAAGGTTGCCATTGCACAAAATATTTAAAAAAATTGTTGGGCTACCACACCATTACTTCGTCATGTAGTAACGTAATTGGTGTAGCCATTTCCCTTTATACAGTCTGTTAATTTCTACGCCATATTACATAAGCAACTATTTTTGTACAAGTGCAACATTTTTACATATTTTTTTTTTTCACTTTACTTATTAAGTGCATTGATCGTAGGAATAGATTTACTTAAAATTCTAGGATTGCAAAGAAAGTTAATACCTCTGCTAATAGCTGAAAGCAGCTTAGACTGGAAATACTATAATGTCCTGGAAATACAAACAAACTTACGTAGGCCGGGGTTTTATAATAGTAGTAGAGTGATTTAAAAAGATTACTAATTGGGATTTTGCCATCTACATAATTAATTATGTATGTATCTGAATGTTAGACAGTCTGCATGCCAATTTATTTGTTCGAAACTAGTTCAGACTAGGTTTTATACAAATAATAAATGCGGGGTTTTTGTTGATATTTAGTACCGAATATATTATGTATCAAATGTAGATCGAGTCGGTTTTTATTATAAATATTATGGTACTTTTGCGGTTAGTCATGTGCTAAATTCGTAAACAACACGTCATCTTTAACTCCGAAAATCCAGGAATGATCTCATTTACATGTAATTTTGACAAATTGATGAATAGCCTTTTACATTTTTAACCGACTTCAAAAAAAGGAGGAGGTTTTGTTGAAATATATTAATGGTTTTGGACTTATCAAAATATCTTTATTGAACGTACTTACCTATTAAAATTTCAATTGCTGAAACGATTTTCATAATACTTTGTTGAATTTACTGTTATTTTCATTGATTCAAGTTTCAAGAATATTTTACATTTCTGTTTATATCATAACAAATTAGCAGTTTCTGGTCCTCCCAGCCAAATATTGGTCACTTATCCAGGGAAATCACACCATGAATTTAAATTACATTTACTAAATTCAATTACACGTAGATACTATTTTTGCCATTGAAATGATTATTTCTATAGTCTTGACAGATCAATACATACAGTAGGAAGAATTTACACAATAAACGCTAAAACTATAAAGGCACTTAATTAGTGTAAGGTTGGCACACTTGCTCGATTTCAACGAATCGAAGGGTTGGTCCAATGTTCACTGCATCTGTGACGCACGACAACCCTCGCTCACCTTCGGCTGTCGAGGAAAACCCACTACCACACACCAGCAATATAAACCTTAATGTAAATAGACAAGGTTTAATTCTCAATGATAATATGTGTCGTTAATGAATTCTTGCGGTCAATCAAGAATTATTGAACGATATAGTTGTGGACTATTGTAGCTCGATGACTGTGTTTGTATGCTTTTTGTGTGTCTCTAGGTTGTTCTGGATTATTGTTTTAAGGAGGTTGTGTGTTTTACAATGTTTATTATGAACTCTAATTGGACTACTACAAAAATAGAGATAATAGAGATCATGAATAAAGTTATTATAGATAGACCAAGTAATTAAATTAAGTACACGTTTAGTAACTTGAAGACTAAAAGTAATATGATATTCTGTATTTTGAAATCATTTACAATATTTAATAGAGTGAGAAATCAGACACGAACAGACAAAAAGCGAAACCATCTCTATTCAAATTCAGTGCGATTCATTGTATAAATAATTCATCACAACAATATTACATAAAAGTTACCTACTATTTATAATAAAACAGATATAACAACTAATTTGTGACAGCACATAAAAACCTGCCACGCGTCCAAATGACGTACGAACAATAAATAAATAATGAATCAATAAAATGGTACGTTTAAAGATGACACATGATTCACGCACAAAACGAATTAAAACTAATTGGTAAAATGTATAATATTGCCGGGAAAGAACCGGGCACACCGTGATGAGTCAGCAATGGGAATTCAGAGATAGCCGAGGGCTGATCATGATTCCCTGAAAGAGCTATGTTCACTAGAGCAAACGATTTCTAGAGAGGACACGACGAAACGAATTCTAGAAGGTTTTGGATCGAAAAACTTAGCGTGGAAGACCCTGAACTAGAAGGACCCTTTCTGAAGGAGCTTTTGTCATAAAAGGAATTCTAAAGAGGAAACACAGGCTGTGAATCAACAAATTTGGCACGAAAAGTTCTCAACTAGATACATAAACCAACGAACTTAGACGTAGACATTATTGTCTACGAGACGACAACAACGGTAAAAAATTAGTGGCATTTCTGGACGGGATTTTACCAAGCATGGACTACGATGGGAATTGATTATTCACAAGAAACACAACTTAAATGTGAGAGTAAAGAATCGTGAATCAACAAATATAGATAGAAAATAGATTAAAGATCTGAGTCTGAGGAGACAGAGACTAACTAGAGTGCAAAGGTAGAAAATAAGTGATGCCTTGGGACAGGATTCATCTAAGCAAATGAACAGGTCGGGCTCTGATTAACTACAAGAAACACAATGTATGTAAGCAGACATGGCAATTGTAACAAACATATTCAGGGCGAAAAACACTAATTAAACTTTAATTTGACAGCGTTAAATAAATATCAGTGTCAATATTCCATGGACATGGTCTAAGGACTGACAGCTCCTGAATGTAGTTTAAATGCTGCAGATGGCTTTGTTTCATTGGTGAAATTCGCCATAAGAGATGTTACAACAAAAACGCATTTCTTTGTAACACTTGCGTATACTGTTGATTGAGCGCGTGGGACTGGCATTTAAAACACTTGTCAGGGTCAGTTTTAAATTGATGTTACACGCGCTTGACTTAATAAATGAATGTTACTATGTAGACGTCAAACATGGACTTTTAAAGCAATGGGTCAACGAATCTTAGGGGCACGAGGTCGGCTTTTGCTATAGCCTACTTCTTTATAGACTTACTGCCTCTGCAGGTTAAAGTCCGTTATTTCAAACAGGTTCATTTAAAAAACAAATCACCACCGTGTCTAAAGAAAGCAAATGAAATGGTATTGATGTCCTAACTTCCAACTATTTTTTCCGATATATTATGTTGTCTTTCTGAAAAACGTTTAGTGTCTGAGTCTGCTCTACACGCTCTTTCAAACTTGTTTAATGTGGCTGAAACCGTTGCTATTGATTCAGAAACTAGAGTAAGTTATGTTGCATCTATCAAACCTTCATTTTGCCCGACCTCCGACCTAGATTTATCATACCTACTTGTCAGATCGTATTGTCTGGATGTTCTCCTTCGCACATGCGTAAAACATTTCATGCATGTTGTATCTCTGGGAGTTTTCCTCGTACTATTTTTACTTTTGCAATGCAACAGACAAAGATTCCACTGAAACACAATCTGATACAGATGACTGCAGTCATAGTACACTCCTTTGCGTCACGGATGCTCTATTTATCTTATATTTGGGACAAGGTGGCCGTCTGATGTTGCAATGGTATCTAACTTGGATATGTTCATTCATGTCTAGGCTTTTACTATTTATTTAAATGAGTCTGTAACAAAATCAACATCAAATATTCATGTCTTAGTACAGGCAATATGAACTATATGCAGACGACATTGTTGCCATCGTGGGTAAATCTTGGATAAGGTTGGCAAAGGAACGTAGTATTGGTACATGCAAAGAGAGGCCTATAACTAGCAGTGGGTGAAGTCGGATTATGGATGGTGATGATGATAATTATGAGCCTTGCAATTGTTCTGGAACTAACTATGCAGTATTTTGCCTGTGTGCTTGGATGGATACATGAATAGAAAAACCGGCCAAGAGCGAGTCGGACTCGCACACCTAGGGTTCCGTACAAACTTTATTGAATGAAAAGTAAATAGTATAGTAGTAGTATAGTATTGTTATATGTTTTTCTTTGTATTCATGAGTAGGTCTAGGTATGTATTTATTGTATATTATATCTAAAGTAGATATCTGTTTTATGTATTCCATTTTCTTTTCTTTTTATTAACACACTATGTCTACATCTCTTTTTTAGTATCTCCTTTCGCAGGTATGCTGGAAGAGATTACTTTAGAAATAAGCATCACCTTTGTACTATTTTCTGTTAATTTCTACTTTTCTTTATATTTAGTGTGTACATAAATTGTTAAATAAATAAATAAATTGCAGTTTACGATTTATGACGTATTAAAAAAACTACTTACTAACTAGATTTCGTTCAAACCAATTATCGGTGGAAGTTTACATGGTAATGTACATCATATATTTTTTTTTTTAGGTTTATCATTCTCTTAATTTAGAAGTTACAGGGGGGGACACATTTTACCACTTTGGAAGTTTCTATTGCGCAAACTATTCAGTTTAGAAAAAAATGATATTAGAAACCTCAATATCATTTTTGAAGACCTATCCAGACACCCCCCACGTATGGGTTTGATGAGAAAAAAATGTTGAGTTTCAGTTCTAAGTATGGGGAACCCCCAAAATTTATTGTTAAAATTTCTATTTTTGCGTGAAAATCTTAATGCGGTTCACAGAATACATCTACTTACAAAGTTTCAACAGCATAGTTCTTAATAGTTTCGGAAAAAAGTGACTGTGACATACGGACGGACAGAAAGACAGACAGAGATGACGAATCCATAAGGGTTCCGCTTAAAAGGGAGACAAAGATCGAATCGATAGTGAGTTGGAGTTTAAAGTATGAAAAGGAACTGAATGATAACGTGACAACAACGGAAGAGAACAGGCATGACGACAGTATCAAAAAAATGCAAATCTATTTAGTCCTTCAGTTAGAGTATTGGAAATTAATGGACACGTATTTTTTGTTTTTGTAAATCAATGAATTTTGACAAAGATAAAACGTATCAAAACTCGGGAGTAGGAGCTCGTGACGTCAGAACTAGCTAAAAATTATACCAAGGCGTGACGTATTGAGAATTTTAAAAGCGTCATATCTTCGTCAATTTTGGTTTACGTAACAAAAGAAAAAACACGGGTCAAATATTTTTTGATCATCTAACTGACGGACTAATTAAATGTTTTTTGTCGTCTCGCCTATTCATCTCGTTCAGACTCCAAGTAACATTAGATTATGGGAGAAAGGCAGGCGGAAGAAGGCTTGGCCAGATCCAGTTTGTGAGCAGTCAAGTTTTAATAGTTATTCAGTTACTTACTGTATAGTCGGTCTTGATCAATATTTATGTTTGATTGGCGTCATTAACGTTCGCCGACATATTTATTTAGAAGCAACTCTAGCAGCTTATTGACTTTTGCCTTAGTTTAAGTGAAAGCGAAAAAAAACATAAACAAGTGTGTTGACACCGACTACTACGACAATGGCTTCCTTGCACAAGTCGTGAAAACAATTGGTCTAGCTCTAGCCAAGTATGCAGATAACATTCGTATTGCTATTAATTAAGCCGTTTTTAGGTTTCCGTACCCAAAGGGTAAAAACGGGACCCTATTACTAAGACTCCACTGTCCGTCTGTCTGTCACCACAGTCACCAGGCTGTATCTCATGAACCGTGATAACTAGACAGTTGAAATTTCATGATGTATTTTGGTTGCCGCTATAACAACAAATGCAAAAACAGAATAAAATAAATATTTAAGGGGGGGGGCTCCCATACAACGAACGTGATTTTTTTGCCGTTTTTAGCTCGATATTTATAACGGCAACAGGAGACGCTTGAAATATTCACAGAATATTCACTTTAAAAATAAATAATTAAATTAAAATAAACTAAATATTTAAGGGGGCTCCCATACACCAAACGTGTGTTTTGCCGTTTTGTCTAATGTTGTATAGATAATGGTACGGAACCCTTCGTGCGCGAGTCCGACCCGCACTTGGCCGGTTTTTAAAGAACATCATGAATTAGGGCCGTGTACACTTTACAATACACAAACATGTAAACAATTTCTTATTATCTATGGATAACAAAACATTGATTATTCATTTTTCATTGTTTGTGGACAACTAACGTAGTCTATGGAGTACGTCAGTTGTCGATGATTCGAATAGTTATGTTACAATTATTTTAAAAGATATTTTATTTTACCCCATAAATTATTGATAATTTATGGGGTAATGAGTGTCATGCGTTAGAGGTGTTAAGATAAACAAAGAACGAACATACATAAGACGGTACAATATACATTATTATGCAACTTTATGTTCTGTAGCTAACTCGTATGAGTCAACTCAGGGAAATGGGTTTTCTCAGTCAATGGTAGGTAAACAATCATTGCATGACTATGTTATAATATGTCAGCCTTGGATTTACTTCAAGGTTACTGGCTTGAAATTCATACATGTATAAACACACGCCGCCGCGCCGTACATCTACGTTGATACATTATGCTTGAAATTCAAGCAGTTCAATAATGAAATATTTCACAATAGACGTGAAAAATGACACTTGATAGGTAGCGACGTTATTATGTACAAAATGAATGCCCAAATTATAACTGACATCGTTTTCCTCAGAGCAAAAGTCAGGTTTACTGACTAAACTGTTTAATTTAATGTGGATGCTCCAGGGTAGCCCGCGAAATTCAAATTTTCTTACGTTTTTTGCAATTTGCAGGCCGGTGCTAGGTTGTATGTTGATTAAAATATTGCTCGCGACTGTAAGACGTAAAAAAAAAATTTCGCGGGCTACCCTGAAGCATCCACCTTAAACAATAATGCTGTTAGAATAAATAAATCCCCGTTTCTATCGAATTATTAATAATTCTGTCATCCTTATTGACAAGTGTAAAGTCCGTATTGTCCACAAACAGCGGTTAGTTATAAAATGACATAACAGTGTCAACATTAACTAACATGCTCGATTTCCTGTGGAGCGCAAGTGACGGCGCGGGCGGGTTGAGCGCATCTTACTATACAAGGTCGCATTACGAAGGGCGTGCGTGTTAGTAGTACTTGTGACCACTGAAAACTAGTCAAAACTACTTTGACCGGTGAAGACTATTTTAATAATAACTAACATTTACATAGAAACTTATTAGGCTTTTTTTGTGACCCTTTGAAAAACATCATGTAATTTTAGGACTAGGTAATGACAGGTTTTCTTTTTGAGGTATTAAAAAAAAACTTAGTTTCCAAGAACTCTATAGATGGCGTTGAACTGACTACGATAGTTGGTGCCAAAGCCAAAACGCTTGGGAAATAAAACATTGCGTCACGTCACATACGCTCGTTGACTGACACTTTCGTTTGCTTAACCTTCCGAATATAACCTAGTTTTCTCGCGCTTTGTTAAAATCTGTTTTTTTAAGTTCTGTATCCAGCGACTAGGGAAGAGCTAAAAAGAAAATCCCTCATTACAACTAAGGCGTTCTAAAACAACACATTTTTTTTAATGCAGAAAACGTATATAACTTCATAAGGATTTTGACGGTCACCAGTCAAAAGTGGTTTTGACCGATTAACAGTTTTGACTGTAACATTGATACCGATTACGTCTGCGGAGTTTCGCTAGCTATTTTATTTATTGCGATGTGGTTTCCTCTAATTTTAGTCTGAGCTTGGGGTATTATAGGTAAGTACTTGTACTTAGTAATGCTACGTTCCTAAAATATGTTAACCGAGTCTCATTTATTGATCGTTAAGTAGTTAGTAGGTACTTTATGAAAGTACCTATCTGGTCCTTGGATACATTTGGGCACTGATATGTTGGGAGAGAGAGAATTACTTATAGAGAATATTTTTTTGGATAGGAATATTTCAGTCTTTTAGAGGTAATTCACCATAATTTGAACCAGCACAAGTTTTCAATCTCTGGTCGATTGTCCATCGAACCAACAGTTCAGGTAGACACGCCATGAAAAACGCAGGCAAAGACGAAAGCAAGTACATAAAGGGTGTAAAAAACCTCTTAACAAAGCCGAAGTCGAAAGGCAATTGTTCTCCCCGTCATTGCGTTTTTTTTTTTTTTTTTAATGTATGATTTTTACTTTAAACACCTCTACGACCCCCGTACTATTTAATCCATCCAACAGCACAATGTTTTGAGTGCGTTACATTGAATTCTACCACAAAACATGATTTTTCACCCCAATAAAAAAAAGTCGTTTCCCAGCTATAATTTAGTTACTTAGTTTGATGTACAGAATGCTTGGTTGACGGCTTCGTGATGAAGTTGTTTACACCCTGTATTTTATTTACTTCACTTACAAGCAAAGAAGTCTCTAAACGAGATATGTCACGAAACAGGTAGATGAACCAAAGAGGTAGAATTATTGTGACTGAGAATAGACACGAAGGTCGATGGGCTGCGACATTGTTTTAATAGCAAGGCGACAACATCGAAATTAGATAGGTCTCTGTTTAATAGTGGTCATTTGGGCTCCAATGGATTTGCGGATTATTCGCACTATTTCTACTAAACAGTTCTACGGTAGAACCAGTGGGTTTTTTCCCACTAGTCCTACGATTTATGGTGATACAAATCATAGAGCTAGTGGGAATAAAAAGTCCCGTTCTGCTGCTACTATTCTATTACACAAAATCACGAAGGTGAGAACATGAGATGTCAAGTTTTGGGCCCTGTAGGAGTAAGTACTGATAGTAATAAAGCCAGATAGATATTAGATTCCTCATAGAAATGATGGTTGAAGAGACAACAAAGGAAGAAAGTGAGATATGGCAAGAAAGGAGGTGTCTGATGAGATAACGAGAATAGAGAAGTATGGAAGAAGAAGACATGTTGTGCCGACCCCAAATAAATTGGGATAAGGACAGGAGAATGATGATCATGATAAAGAATGATGATGAGATGACAAAGAATATACTGGCAACAAGAAAATGTATCCAGGATTCTGTAATACCAAACTTTATTTAAAAGAAGTCCGTGAAGTTTCTTCCAAGTTTTTCTAGATAGAGATCTACGTGCCATTCCTTTTGACTATTTTCACCAGCTCCTTGCCATGCTTAAGTTTGAGTTCATCCACCAGTGTGAATGTTGATGATGTTGTCACAATGGGATTTACAAATAAAGCTGGGTGCTGGAGTATGGCGTACGTCAGCGAATGACTGAGCTGAACGACACGACAGCGACACCACAATCCTCCCGCACCGAACATCTACTTCAGCCACCGCACCGTCTCATTCCAGGAGTCAGTATAATTATTGTATTTGTGACTGACGTCAAAGACAAAGATGGCGATGATTCTGGAGCAGGACATCATGGGATACCCAAAAAGGTATTTCCGAATTTGTCCACCCATCAAACTTTTTGCGACGTACATTTATGAAACACATCACGCGAAACTGCAATTAATCCAGTTTTTTTATAACCAGACCTCAATTTCAGGAAATTCAATATTGTACTTTGAAAATGTTAATTTAGCGTAAAAACCCGAGTTCGCCCGTTTATCGTGGGGCCATACGAAAATAGTCCTTCTGACCACAGATCCATGATTCATGGTTACCTTGCTACGCGATTTACTCGTAAAGTTACATAAAAACGTATGTTAATTAAGGCAATTTTGCAATGCACATAATTTTAATACGGGTACTGACGCGATACTGATTCTTGAGAAATTAGTAATAATATGTTATCTTTCATATGGCGTCATTAGTATCAAGGCTAGGCTAAGCAGGTTTAGTGTTTATGGACAGACTCTTATACCTAGATCTTTTTTGGCTAGACTAAATTTTTTGGCTAGATCTAAATGGACCTAATAAAAGAAATAAAACATGTGCGCGTGTTTGTAAACATGGCAGTTGCATAGTAAATATAAGTAAAAGACTTAAGGCCCTTCTAACCCTAAAATTAGCAACTCTATTTGTGGTGGTTCAAACTTCGTTTGAAATTCTGTTAGAATAAAGTTCTAATCAGCTTGCACTACAAAGCGGTTGTTACGTCAGTCATTGCGGCCGAATAGTGCGAAATGAGTGGTTTTTTGCGATTTACAAAAATCTTTTGATTGGACTAAAAAAATAAAACACATAAGACCTGCTTTATAGTTAGTTCAGTTAGTATGCAAAGTTTCATGATCTAATTTCAAGTACTTTTTGAATACCAGCGATTTATTGTTCGATTTGGAGGTAACTTTGGATTTTTTTTTCTATCGGGAAAAGTTTATGGAATCGTGTTTTCGTCACACATAGGACTTAGCATTAATCGTCAACTTTACCATATATTTATTTCAAAATGAATGCTGCAGTATTTTAGGAGTAACGGAAGATCATGCTAAGTTCTACGTTTTTTTTTAGTTACGTTTGACAAAATACTAACGCCGGTTTGCTCTGAAGCCTCAAGGCCCTGAAAGACCATCTCCTGAAAGACCGATACTTGAAGTTTATTAGGACTAGTCTGATATAGAAGGTCTTTATTTCAAGAACAGTGTTTGAACCTCATACGGTAATTACAAATAGAATTCAGGAAATGCATAAATAAATACGACATTTTATTTTTATTTTTAAAATGTGCAATGATTAAAACGAACCGTAGCAACTGGAAACATACGAGACAGTTGCAAGAAGCCCTGTATAAAACTATTAATATCTAGAATGTTTACATTCAGATAACATGTAATGAACTTGTCGACTCCACTTAGATGCAATGTCTTCTTTATAAACAAACAGCATTATGTATCATATTATAATGATCATTACGTAGGTACATAGGTACATGATACATTTTTATGATCGCGGATCTCAGCGACAAGTCTAAAAAATCATAATAAACACCATAGGAATTGATTGGTGAACTAGTAATGATGATATCAGTTTGTACAGTAAAGAAAAATCTTAACATAGGAAATAAAAACTTAGGAAGGACCAATGAAGCTTAAAAGACAAATCGACTAAATAGTAAACCAAAGTTTTCATTATTTCCGCAGCACACATTCGAAAGTACAGTTGGAAAATACATGTTTGTATCGTTACCCAGAGGGCCAGAATGTTAACAACTATCTAATTAGTTTACAAGGAAAATATTTTGAAAATGTACTAAATCACAAACATAATACGGGTACCAGAGTCGTAACTCAGCCAGAGCCGCAAGAAATTGAGGACATCGTTGAATCCATAAATGCTAATAGTACTTACAACAATTCCGTTGCAGCGAAGGCAGAAACACACAATAAACCGCGTATCAGTCCAACAAGTGTCCGATTAAAAGAAATCACAGTAAGAAACAAATGTTCTGGAACAAATCCATGCACAACAATACACAGAAACAAACGCCACTTCGAAGCTGTCGCATCGGTGGCAAAACGCGAACTGAACACAACGTAGGAATGAGGTAAACACCATTATATAAATTTAATTGAGATAATTGCGCGAAAACCGCAGCTGCGTGACGTAGGGGATGCCATTATCAAGCGTTATACGACGTTTTCCGAGAAGCGAGCGGTGGGCACGGCTCTCCTTGCCATTCATCTAAATTACGATAATGTAAAGTTATACCGGGCTGGGGATCAACTTGATCTTACCAAACAGATGTACTACTACTACTACGACTACTACTACTACTACAGTACAGTTAGCTTTGGAAAACACAGATAACATTAAAAAAAATGGCACTTGTACGTTTTGATTATTTAAAAAAAAGTTTTCAACGATAAGTGACAATGTGTATTTAGTAATTAAGATAATTCCAGAAAGATTAAATAAAGCTACAGGTGCAAAAACTTGCGAGCGTGCTTCAATCAAGGCAGTTGAGATTAACATATTAACCGGCTAAATCAAAAGGCTGTTTACAAGCATTGTACGTGTACAATCAAGAATGCTTCTTAATTTATTCTTACTTCTTGTTTGTTCTCAGTATGCACGCGACGAACGTCAGCAGTTCTCGACTTTAATCCATTATAGTGATTAAGTCAAATGTCTGCTGACGTATCTGGGAAATACGCAACTTTAGTATTTTAAACTTTTAAAATTGTTAGGCATTAGTCACACTTCCAAAAAGGGCGCATGAGGCGGGTCATATTCAATTATCACCCTGGGATTTGATAATCAAAGTCGTAAACACAGTATGGTCATACTTCATAGTTAGGTACAATGTCTACAGTGCCGTAAATGAAGGAGGCTTTTATCAACCGACTTTCAAAAACAGGAAGTTCTCAATTCGACCGTATTGCTTTTTTTTTTGTTTGTTTCCTCAGAACTTTCGACTGGGTGAACCGATTTTGATGATTCTTTTTTTATTTGAAAGCAGAAATTTTGTGACCATCTGATGCTGATCTTCGGAGATATACAATGGAACTTAAGAATGGACGTGAGCCGGACAGTTTTGAATCCTGACCATTTCTAAACAATCAGCTTCTCCTACTGTTATACTGAGATAGTTTACAAAATGGATACAAAACGCACTGAAAAAATAAGGCCTAAACAAAATTTGAATAGCGCTACGTCCAGGAAACGGTTTAATCAACTAATGGTCGTAAGACATCAACTTTAGAGCGCATTGTATGCAGATGCGTACAAAAAGTAAGTACAACATCGTCTGTATGTTTACTACACAAACTATGACTAATGAGTTTACTACCGGGCAGATTGTGATTGAGTTTTTCTGCCAACGAATCTGCAGAAACCAAAAAAACTCGTGCAGTTTTTCGCAAAAAACTATTCGTAGTTAACGGCTATGAGTCATTCATTGAAAGTTCATCGAAATATGAAGAAAAAGCTCTCAAATGCAGAAGACTTTGACAGATAGATCTGACAAGGCTAACATTAAATGGTACATACTACTATCAACGATTTTCTCAAGCAGACACAGCATATTGAGCCAGACGTGTACAAAGGCTCAGAGTATCGAGATGACAACTTATTTACTACTGTAATACGTTGACTACGCTATAACATCTACGTGCTAACGACTCAACGTTATGTAACAGAGCGGCTTGGGGCCAGCTGCGGTTACATCCACGTTAGATGAACGTGAACGATAAAAATGTTCTAGAATAAGGAGACTGCAAGTAAGGTTGATAACTTCGAGAAGATTTCGTAGAAATGTCGGATTTTTTAAGCAGTTTGAAGAGGCATCTTGGCATATTCCGAGGAAGATTCTGGCAGACCTGCAAGAGAAGATTGCTTCAGATTTGTGACTTGAGAATATATGGAACTGCAACAACCTAATTTTTTGTATAGCATTACAGTTTTTTAATCACAGTACGGCGAATTATGATTATGATCCTATATTTCATTCAACTTATGTGCCCTCTCTTTCTTTAGAAGCTACTAAATTCTATTCTACCTCTATGTTCTTTTCTCGGGCAATCTCCTGTTTAAATTTACATGACCACTTTATTGAAACTTTTGGAGATATGTCCGAGGTAGATAATTTTATTTAGTACTGCTATTTCCGTTTCTCTATCTTTTTATTATTACGTTAATTTTAAATGTGTTGTTAAAATGATAGCAGGATTACGCGACTGTTCGCACGAAATAGATTTGCTTTATTTCTTAAGACTTGAACCTAATTACTTCAGGTGTTTCCGGCATTATGATTTTCTTTAAGCGATTGGTGGAAATTACAATATTTAATTACTTGAAACTGGTTCTTATGGAATCTGCATTTAGTTTTGCAGTGATTTTACAGTCTCATCTCGACCCAAATACACACATCAAAAGTATCTAGGGATCAACATATATTTTTGCAATAACTTTTCTCCTGATTGATATTAATTAAAATTTTCTTTAAGGATTCATCAAATAAAGTGTTTTCGTTTGTCACAGTAACGATAAACCAAGTCACCTTTGCATTAATAAAGAAATTTGCCATTTTCCTAATAAAGGGATTTTTGACATTTGAACCACTAACATTAAAGTTCGAAAAAAAGACTGAAATAACAGTTTTCTTTAAAATTTTATTGGGTAACTTAAACAATTAATAATCCGTGTTTCTACCGCGAACACTAACAACACAAGAACATCGGTTTGGCATACTCAAAATGAGTTCATCCAAATCACGCTGTGGAATGGCCGCCCATGTTCGTTGCAACAACAAAAAAAGGTCTTCTTGCGACTGGATACCCTCCATATTCGGCAGAGCTCTTCTCTGTAGCATATCCCATGCATGCTCAATCGGGTTCAAGTCTGGCGACTGAGCAGGCCAGGGCAGGACATTGATGTTAGCTGCGGCGAGAGTCTGTCTTACAACTCTTGCGGTGTGCGGTCGTGCATTATCATGCATTAACTGAAATAAGGGACCGATTTGCACTTGTAGAGGAACGATGACGTCTGATACAATCGTCTCAGCATAAATTTGAGCGTTGAGGTTGCCTCTGATCCAAATCAACTCAGTTCTTCCGCCGATCCAAATACCCGCCCATACCATGATGGTTCCACCACTATAAGGATGGACTTCCTGGCAGGATTTTAATCGCTGTTGGCGTCCAGGGGTTCTCCAGTGTCGTATACGTCTTGTATCCGGTCTCATACCAAAACGAGACTCATCAGAAAAGCACACGAAACGCCATTGTTCTTCTGCCCAATTTCTGTGTTCAAGAGCCCATTGATATCGAATCCTACGATTGTGCATTGCTATAGGTGGTACCCGTAGCGGTCTTCGGGAATGAAGGTTCACTTCATGCAAGCGGTTTCTGACTGTTTGGTCGCTAATTAAGTTCCCTGAAGAGTGATGAAGCCTCACGGCTAACATCATGGCGGTTATTGTTGGAGCTCTTCGAGTTAAGATTTGAATGTATCGGTCTTGTCTCCGTGTGGTGCAGCGATACCGTCCTCCATGGCGCTCAGCCACGGTACCAGTGCTTCGGTAACGTGTCCAAAGTCGACTGATAACACTCTGACTTGTATTCAGAGCTAAAGCTACAGTACGTTGCCGGGAACCAGCTTCTATCATTCCCACGGCTCTGAGCATTTCTTCCCTGCTTAAATGACGTCGCCGCTCCATAATAACGTTGGTTTTAATCAGTAGTAGGGAAACAGTAGCACTAATAATGTCTTCAATGCGTTGTATGTTTTTATAGGGAAAATATTGACAGCTTATTTTCATCTTTTACTCGAATTTGATTGAGAGTTCCTGATTCAAATTATGAAATGCACCAAAAAGGATCCATATAAATTTATAAAATCATAAATTTATTACAAAGCCACATCTCAATCTCAAGAAATCCGCATAAAAATGCTTGATCCCTAGACATTTTTGATGTGTGTAGTTTCTATCCCGAAATCTGCCTCAATTTAAATTACGTGTTCTCAATCAATATTAATCAAACTTGTCTAAAATTTTCCATTTGTGGACACTGGCCTGCAAGTAGGACATGCTACACACTAACACTTGTATCCTATCCATATCTATTCATGTGCACGATAACCTTATGTCTTGTACTCGCATCATCTCCGTTTGCATATGAATGGAGCTTTAAAATTGTATTGTTGTCTTCATTTTTTGATCTAGTTGGTACTCTGTTGTTCGTTATTAAATGATGGTACATCTCTTCTTCTTGGAGTGTCGACGACAATCTAAATTGAGTCAGTCCAAAATTTAGCGACGAGTTTGGGACTTTCAGTAGCGTCCGTCAGATCCTGTTATGTGCAAACAACAGGACACGATGACAAGTGTCTTATCGTTTATGGGACAACACCACATTTACACTCCAGGGCTGAGTCAAATGAAGAGGTAGATTGATAAATGACAATAACCAAAATTGGTACCATATTGGCTTTTATTAACTATATATTAAAATAAACAGAATTCAGTGTAAAATCTTGCAATATTGTAGAAGTCGTGTAAAAATTTCGGTGTACATTGTGTAAAAGTACACACTAATTCTATTCTACCTTATAATATTCTTAATATCGTTGTATGTGGATCTTTTGAAGCAGAAATCTACACACAATCGAAAACATTTCTACGTTATATTTTCTTTAATTTGTGTTGGAATCATCGAGCAGTTTCATAGAACGTAGACGTAATATATTGGAAATATCTTTTATTCGGTTATAACTGCTAAACATAATTTGTATTGACATCTAACATTTGAAACAAATCCATTAGTAAGCCACAGATGTAATTAGAACAACAAAAACAATAACGAACAATTAATAGTGAAACTCATTAATCAGTTCAGAGTCCACTTAGAAGAGGACGTTTGATGCCGACTCTTGTCTAAACATTGGAATTGGATTGATATTTTATCAATATTCTGTCCGTGACCAAGGAAGGGCCTTTGTCACGGAGCGGGATCACGCGTGAACGGTTGGACCGATTTCGCTAGTATTTTGTTTTGTTTTGGTTGCTATATTGTCAGGAGAAGGTTCTTACTTTCTTAGGTAGGTAGGGTGGGTATGGTAGGTAGGGTAGAGTAATAACAAGGACACAGGACAACGTCTGTCGGGTCAGCTAAGCCTAGCCTAGTACATTATATTTTAAAACCATTCCGACGGATTTTTGACGGACATTCGTGGGTATTGTGGGTAAGCATGATTGTGTCAGTAGTGTCCGATCGAAGGTCGATTTTTGGCCGAGACCGATTAATCGGTAACCGCCAAAACCTTCGGCCGAAGCTGAAGGTTTAATAACCGTAACAAAATAAGTTCAAGATTGGATAAAAGTTAATAATAGAACGATTTTTTTAAACTACCAATTTCGAATTAAGAGTTACAAAAATAATAACAGAAATGTGTGACCAATGCACGTGGCCTCTTCCTCCGCGCTCTCGCGCAATCGTAACAGTTCGTTCAATTTGGGCGCTTGCAGGAAACCTTCGGCTTCAGCCAAAACTTTGGGCCACTTTGGCCGAAGCCAAAGCTTCGGTCGGACACTAATAAACAGCCTATAATGTGCCCACTGCTGGGAAACAGACGGCTTTTAACTTTGGAAAAACTCATACGAACTACAAATTGTATTGGCATTCAATTCTTTGGAGCACCACCTAAACTTAATGTAGGCTCTTCCTGTCTTTTTCTCTATAAAACCAAGAAAGTGAAGAAAGCGACTTATTTACGACGGACGGTAGGTACCTACATGAATAAAATAAAGCTGTCCACTTTCGTTATAACTTCCATAATTATGTAGTATAAACTCGGCGAAGTCAATGGAATAAACTAATCTCTAATTTCTTATTTGTCACTGCTCTTTTCTCGAGTTGTCTATTATGAGATATCAACAAGGGAATGCCACCACTATTCAACACAGTTTCTGTCCTTTTAAACTATTGTTAAAGCGCGCGTTTGGATTTTCAACTTAGGTGATGATGTCCAGTAGACTGCAAAAGGGCAAATTAGTTCTCTGCAGTACCAACTATGTATTCTCGAGCATAACCTATGTATTTCGCTTTGACCAATAGTATAACGTGTAGTTAAGTTACTTATAAGTAGTTCTTTTTGGTCCTTCGAGCCGGTTTGCTTACGTCAATGCATGTATGGGGGTTTCCCAAAGCTTGTTTTTGTATTGCGAATGTTATTTTTAGATGTATCTTATCTTATAAATAGTTGATCATTATTATTAACGAGTTTAGATCAATACCTACTAACAAGCTTGTCAAATTCTGACGCCGTATTTGTCTGTTATACGCAAAGATATTTTTTTACTGCCTATAAGCTTTTAGTTTATTATTACATAATTCGAAGATAATTCAAGCATCAACGAGAACATTATATTAAAAAATTTTGTCTGTTCTTTCTGGTAACACACATCATGTCCACATCGTCCTTTCAAAGTTATTGTACGTTTGATTTTATATCACTATAAAACTGTGTTGTCTAGTGGTTGCAAGCTTGAACTCCAGGGTTCTATTCCCAGGTCGGGCAAAGTGTGTTATTGGGCTTTTCCATCAGACATTTCTCAGTAGCAGCCAGGAAGTTAGGATTTGGGCCCGGTAGATGGCAATAGACTCGCCCCTTATTACATTGGACTAAAACATACTGGCGACATGTGGGTGTACTATAGGGTACACCTCTGCTTAACCCTTCGGGAATTACAAGCGTCATGTGGGAAAAATCTGTTGTGTAAATTTTCGTTACAATAGAGTATCTTTTGGGTTGCTCTGGTCTCAGAGTCCCACTGACAAGTTGACTCATAAAAATAGGTACAATTACTCTGACAGGACCAACATGAAGTAACATAAAATACAAATTAGTGCATAAATTATACGCACAAATTTTCTACTTACAAAACTTAGTTGAGCTGAATAGTTAGAAACGTCCATTACCTGAAACGAAAATCAAATTTATTATTAACAATCTTGTTATAGTTATGATCTTGGGCGCTGGCCAGAATCTCACCTATCTCAAATATCCGTAGAGCTATCAAATGCGTGCTGCAATTGCCTTCCGACCTTGGTTTGGTAGAATCAATTTGAATTTGATGATGGTTGTATGACGTCTGATGGTATGTGCTAGGGATTATTTTGATAGATGTATTAAAAACAGTCGTTTTCTACGATACTCAAGGGTTCTCTTGGTGATCATTCACACATCATCATCTGCCTAGCCTAACTTAATTGTCTAGCCTTTTCCCAACTTTATTGGGGTTGGCTTCTAGAGTTCCCGAATGGTGCTGGATAACAGTATTTTACATAGTGACTGCCTATGACCTCCACAACCCAGATAGTACTGTGTTATGATGGTACCCCTTGGTAAGAGTGGTTGTCAAACTTTCGGGCCACTGACTGACTACCTGTAACGACTGTCAAAAGCTACAAATGACAACCAGGGTGCTTTCCGAGGAACGGATGAAACTTGGTAACATAGACCCCAACCCGTACGTCTCTTATTATTAAGGACAATACAAATATATATATATTAATACAAATAAAAATAATATTAGACATGTAAGGATGTTAGTAAGAGCCATATCAGTTCACCAAAATATTTCAAAGCCTTTTATAAGTCGACATGTTTCTTTGTACGGATTTCCAAGAAAATAAAACTGAAGTGTATTACGAAAAATTTCATCATCCATTTTCTTAGGAAAACACTAGATACGCAAATATCGTATCAAAAGGATCACTTAATCCTTAAACATTACGTGACCTATATTGTATCTTATAGGATAAAGAAACATTTCAAGGGTTTCTTAAAAGATCTAAAGAAAAAAGCTATGTCGAATCTAGAAAAATACTAAAATACTACAGGTTTCCGACCTCGTAGTCGTAGTACGTAGTACGCGCTAACCTTCAAGGAATTCTATCAGATAATTGATGACAACCACTAACGCCACGTTTCGCTGTGATGCAACTAATGCAACGCAGATGCGCCTACGACGGTAAACATTATAGGGCTGACGCGAATATAAATGTATAATAATCTGCCTATAATATTCCCAGTGCTGGGACACAGGCCTCCTCTCTATATGAGAGTGGGATGTAATCCACCAGGCGGGCCAAATTCTGGTTGGTAGATGTCACATTAATTCTTCGATTGTTTGGTTCTAAGACATGTCAATTCCTTCACCATTTTGAAAGCAGATAGAGAGCAAAAGATAGAAGCAGAGATATTCATGAAATTGAAAGCAGATATATTAATGATGCGGTCTTTACCACAGATCTTAATAATGTTGATATGATGATAATAATGAGGGGAGACCAAAGAAAAAGTACACAGATTCTTTGAGATATGATATGGATAAAAAGGGAGTAAATGACAAAGCGAAAGTTGACGGGGATGGAATAGCAATTACGTTATGACGACCCGCGAGTAAGTCCTTGGGCAGGTGGAAGAGGGATGAAAATAACGAGGAGTTCATTTTATGGGATGGTTTAATGGAATAAATAAATTTGTTTGAAGTAACCTGTGAAGTTAGGGGTTGTCATGCAACGGTTGCCTTGGTTCGTCGTGAAGCTTATAACATTTTATTTGGAAGTATACTATAATAGGCAAATTAGTGTATTCAAGTAAATCAAATGCTATAGGGCGATGTTCTTTTATTCTTTACCTTGGATGGAATAAGTGAGACTAGAGAGCTTGAGAGATCCCTGCACACAAAAGCTTCATAATTATATCTATCTCATATTGTAATAGCAAGAGATTCTCTTACGTAATTTCGGTTACACTTACAACTCTATTCCTTCCTTATTACAGGCCACAAGCCTTCACCTCATATTATTCTAAAATACAACCTATCGCACAAGTTTTTTGCCAACCCTGTTTGTCAGTAGCAAGTTTATACAGTCACTCGTAGATCGCATGATATTGTTTGAATTGTACGTACAATAATTGTTATTTGTGAATGGCTGGTAGGCTTCCTATCTATACATTGTAGACAAAGGCGGTGCCTTGATTTGGTGGCTGTCAGTTAGGGCATGAGAAAAGTTTATAGAAGAATGTGGACGACTATATAGGGGAAGACCAAAGAAGCGATAACGACCCTGTGAAATACCATACAGCTAGACAGGAGGTAAATACTACTAAGATACAAAGGAAAGGAGAGAAAGTGCTTTTTATGGAGAGATGTATGGAAGAAGATATATGTATAGTATACGCAATAAATTAGTTTATTATAAATAATATGTAAATACAGTACTGTCAAATTATTGTTTAATTATCTTATAAAACAAGCTCATATTTTATCTATCGCAATATATTTCAATCGACGTCTTCTTGGTTCGTCGGCCGCATCCACACTAGTCTTGTCTAGGTAGGGCTGCTCCATCGCCGAAGCCAAATAACTTTGCTAATGGTTTAAATTTTTAAATGTATGTCTTGTGCCGCGAATGCACATGCTAGTGGCACGGATTATTGAGATGATAATTCTCATCTTAACCAACGCATCACTACGCTAAAGGACCTGTTCCAGCGGTCAGCGATTGCAGTTCCAAGATGTTTTACGAAAGTAGACATTTGTGGAGCGAAGACTCCGTCAATGGATGTAAGTATTGTATGCTGCACTAACCCCAAGGTAAGGTCAAAAAGATGATGTTGATTTTAAATACTTCTCTTAACGAAGCCGAAAGACACTTGTTCTCCCCGTCATTGCCTTGCCTTCTAGTTTCGGAAGGGGTCAAAGTTCCAACTTTTTGACAAGTTTTTAATGTAAGATTTTGACTTTAAACACCTCTACGACCCCCGTACTATTCAAAGCATCCATCAGTACAATGTTTTGAGTGCGTTACATTCAGTTCTACCACAAAACATGATTTTTCAGACCCAAAAAAAAAAGTCGTTTCCCAGCAATATTTTTTGCGTAAAGTTACTTAGTTTGATGTACAGAATGCTTGGTTGACGGCTTCGTGATGAGGTTGTTTACACCCTGTATAGTGTGTTTACTGTACCGGAACCGGGAATCGTATGGGAATCTGTAACTAAATCCAAAATCGAGTAATCTGCGTTATGTTAAGATTCTTGGCAAGATTGGTATAATAATAATATTGTCGTCTACTACATATAATCTATGAGCACAGTCTAGGAGTCATAAGTCATAGTACTGCTTCCTTTTCCGTGTAAATAGACTTCATTAGTTGTCAACAATAGTAATAGATTCTTGGTAATGTAAATGACTTACACATCATTACGTGTAAGTTAATTTTGCTTTGGTTTACACGTTTACAGTGATTACATAAATATTCATATTGGAGAGCAGGAACAGGAATATTAAAATGCTGGGAAGAAATATTTTGAAAAAATACACGATAGACGGGACATCGTAACCTATTTTTAACCGAATTAAAAAAATGAGGAGGTTGTATGTTCGTGTGAATGTTTTTTTTTTTTATGTATGTAACCTGATTTGTCTCCTATTTGTGGACCGATTCTCAAAATTATTTTATTTGAAAGAGTATACACCTGAGGTGGTCCCATTTAAATTTGGTGAAGATCTGATGCTGATCTTCGGAGATATACAATGGAACTCTTCAAAAATAGACGGCAAATCTGTCGTGATAGCTGCAATCGCTTGGATGTTTATTGTTTATACAACATCATGACGTAACATCACGCCTGTATGCTCTGAGGGGGTACACAGATGTGTACAATACACCCTGATTTCGACAGTTAGGTATGTTTGAGGATGGATGGAAAAAGTTTTATTGGCATGTCAGAAGTATCGTGAGAGGAATTTATGAATGTGTGAACTTTTACTTTGTTATTTTGTATATTTTAATTTTATGTTATCTCTTACTAGTTTTAGTTACAATAATTGGTTTAAATATCATCTGCTTAGCCTTTTCTCAACTATGTTAGGGTCGGCCTCCAGTCTAACCGGATGCAGCTGAATACCAGTATTTTATATGGAGCGACTGCCTATCTGACCTCAGCAACCCAGTTAGTACTGGGTAATACAATACCCCTTGGTAAGACTGGTTGTCAGACTTTTCGGGCCACTGACTACCTGTCAGAGATCTTCAATTGACAGCCGGGACCAACTGCTTCACTTGCTTTCCGAGGCACGGAGGAAACTCGGTATGTAATGGGTGGTCACCCATCCACAGACCAAAATAAGCAAGCACGGCTTAACCTAAAGATCGACCCGAGCGGCTGTTATTATTTAGCCACGAGCTCCTCTTGGTTTAAATATAACCGTTGTAAATGTGAATAAATAAATGTTAAGTTCCATTTATTGGGGATAAGCCTATTACCATGACATGTAGCTATTGTTAATAATGTAAAATAAAGTCATGGCGACTTGTTTGGAAACAACTAAAAATGGAAAAATAAATGAAACTCTTTTTTGCAAAAAATAAAACCGACTTCAAAAGAAAAACACAAACAAAAAAAAAAACACTAAAACGAAAAACACAACACCACACGTGTGCACGCGTTGGCAGCTCAACGACAACAAGATCTGATAGTGTACATACTGTTAATGTACACGAGAATCCAAGCAAATTTTATTTACTAGCCTTGTAGAGTTCACGAGGGGCGTTATACTCAAATTTTAAAACATTCGATTTGCAAATAGCAATTGCTATGTCCCGTATGTTTGGAATAGCAATGACTAGTGAACTAAGTAGGTATGCATTTATACATATTTCCTTATTTATCCCAACCTAGGGATCTGTTGACAAATAAAGATTTATTGTTTAATGATCTAGCGCTGAGTTTGTTTAGTTTGTATATTTACATTGAATTACAGCCCCCTATCATGTAGTATCTACAACGGAACTTCGTAACTTAGAATATTTTGTTCAACAATGGAAAGATATTCTTGGATTTGTATGAAATAAAACGTAAAACGTTGAAGAACAAAAATTTTTTTTCGCAATTTTCTACGAACTATGACAGTTAAGTCGCAGGAAACTACTGAACAATCTACATTGAATCCGAAAGAATCAAAGCAACTTCGATTCAAAAAGACCTTGTTTTGCCTTCTCATCGTCATCTTCCTTCCCTTATCCCATCCAAAAAACGTTTTAAGTCATCAGCTAACATTATACTTTTCACTTATTCGCGTTATTTTCATCTTTTCGTTGTTGTGTGTGTTAAAAAACGCTGAATAAGTGAAAAGTATAATGTTAGCTGATGACTTAAAAAATAATTTAACTAAAAGTAAATACAGGTAAGAATACAACAAGAATGCCATCATAACCAAACAACGGAGAAGCAAGAAGACTATAATGCAAACCGATAAAGAAAGTAATCGATTCAAGGACGTAGAACACATAGACCTTCTTTCTAGCTGAAAGGTCAAAAGTAGACGCGGGCAATGGTTATAATTAGACATAATTTTTGTTTTTAACTACCAACACCTTAATTTGTCCTAAGGACATTAAAACAATTTCAGACGAAACAGTAAGAATGCAGCTAAAATACCAAGAATGTAACGGCGCATTATATCACAATGTAAACTTCACAAGCGTCTGAAATTACTGTGTGATAAATGTCTGTGCAATCAAAGCGTAGCCTTTTATCGGGCGTTCGGTCGTTATACTCGAAGTGTCAACTTGCGTATATTTTGAACACACAACCGTGTATTTACAAGAGCATTTATAATAACATTCGCGAAAGCGGATGTTGAGAAAAAAACAGTGTCAGGTGTTCCTGATTCTAAAGACCGAAGAGACTGTTTTGAATTTGAGTCAAGTGTTTTGGTTCGTATGAAAGCAGGTAGGCTAAGTATTCATGAAAGAAGCCTAAGAGACTAGATTGGTGGAGATGCAAAATGGTTGATGTTTTCTTCGGATGAGATAAAAGCAATAAAAGAAAAAATAGGTATTGGCATCAACATTATAACCTGTAGCAATTTGTGGTTGGATTTACCTTTGTATAAATATCTGATTACTAATATGTAAAATTGTTATTGATTACATAGTGTTAACTTGCGGTCAACGCAGGCCATATTTATAGCCTTGTCGAATACTACTTCAGTTTCCTTTACTTGATCCACTTCTTTTCTTCTAGTACCTAATACTATTATTTGTGAAATCAGAGATTCTGACTCCACTACGTTCAACTTTTGAGTTACTTTAACGATAGTTGCTTATTTTTAAAACTGTTATGTTTCTTTTATAGTTATTATTGCAGTTATTTCGGTCTAATGTGGGTTAAGACAACCGGTCAATTGACGTCATTCGTAAGGCCTCAGTTCAGAGAGAGAAGTTAATAAAAATAAACCCGTATTAATATAAATGCTAAAATAAATCTGTCTTTCGGTCTGACCGTTCCTTTCATGCCTTTAACGGCTGAATAGGTTTTGATGTTTGGTAACATAGGTAGACTTGAAGACATATTTGCCGAGAGACCGAAGGAGGGGTTAAGATAGCAGGTAAGACCTGGTTAAGACTCGGACAGACCAGGGAAGCTTGACACTAAATGTAGGAGGTTTAAATTCATCAGTGGGGTGGATAGAACAACTGTCAATTATGATGATGGATGAAACTGTCAAGAGAGAGGAAAAACCAACCAACGCATGAAGATTTTGATTTTGGAATTAATACTAACAAAAACCTGAACCCAAATGTATCCAGAAACAAGAAGACGTATCGTACAACCTACAATTTGGCATCTGCGTGAAATTCGTGAGCAATTCACCCAGTTATATCTATTTCGGGTGGTGAATCCAAAATTATTGCACTTTAGAGACGGCCATAAGCTTGAAGCATGGCAGCATGACAGTCAAGGCCCGAAGATAAATTGTGATTAAATAAAGGTGGCAGACGAGATCCAAGACCTCTTTGATAACAGTTCTATGCACAATTATGGTGGCTGTTGTCTCTATGAATTATTAACTGGCTGGGAATCTGCGACATCAGGTATTGCCGTTTCAGTTTATATAGTAAATCTTGTATTTGTTTGATCTGAGAACTTAAGCTTTTCAGACTTTCTGTTGATGTACCTACTTGTACTGTTTAGCATTGGGTGGGATCCATATGCGTCAATTTCTCGTTGTTTTAAACATCTTAATTATTCCATTTCTGGCGTTTCAAGCGATCTCGTAGGCTACATACCTAGCTACTATGTTGTAATTAAGGCCAAAATCACTATTGATGTGGCTCTCCTGATTTAAACGAAAAGGATATTTTGATAGAAAAGAAATCATTTAAAAATATTCGGTACAATTGCTAGGCAACCAAGAATCAGTGCCACAGACAATCAATAACAAAATTCCAACTCAAGGTGATCTTCAAACATTTATGCCTTAGTACTTGAGCATTTAACTAAGTACTACAAAGCCTTAGTCTTATATAACATCAATAAGAATGCTTGTTCAGCCCATAACTAACTACGTAATTCGCATAACTGATTAATCGGTATTCTGTGGCAGCTAGAATTAATTTAATCGTGTCAATTATAAAATCATTGCGTAATTATATGAAATGGCGGAATTTCAGCAGTAAAAAGTGTTGATATGCGCGTTACCAGGTATTATACGTACAAATATATGTATAATCGTTATCTACATAGCCGTGCTTACATATGTATGTTACGCAATTTCGTGAGTTATAATAACATAAGGCGAGAGGGTGTGTCGTTTTGGAAGGTAAGTTACCTACTGTAACTTTGTGAGGCTTCCAACTGTAGTTGTTCACGTGGTGGTCTTGAAACAGTTTAACGTGTGAATGTTATTGAAAGCCTTTCGAGTATATACAAGTAGCTTGAGAGACCGCAGTAAGCTCTTGAAAAAGCGTGTGCAAAACCTGGACTTCACGAATACTTGAGTAAAGGCAGTATCTGAACAAGCCGAAAGTAGAATTTATACCCCGATATCGTCAAAACCAAAGACCAGTCCACATTAACTCATGATCAAAATGAACTGGAAGTCTGTGAAGAATGGGGAGAGGTCTTAGTTAGTACAGCAGTGGGGTGATTCAGGCTAACAGTACCCATCGTCTTCAAACAAAACCACAAAACACTTGGCTATTTTTCTGGGTTTAGGAACCTTGGGTGGAATCTCATTGGGCTTACCTAAACACGGTAGGTTCGATAATGTTTAAATGACTTCCAGCCTATCTAGGCAAATATTTGCGTTACCTCGGGTTGAAATTTGAAGGCAATTTTTGAAATACTGGATCAATTTTAAAAGTGTAACTGATTTTCAGCTTTGAAACTAAAGTAACTAAAACAGATTACTTATTGACCTTTTCTATATTAAATTTAGAAAATATTCCTTTCATACCTTGAAAATGAAGAGCCTTGTTTAACCGGCCACACCCAGTTCCATTATTCCAAGACTTTTTTTTAAACGAAAAGTTGCTAAGTAACTTGTTTCCATTCTCTTGTCTGGCTGTTTTTCCTCAACGTTTAATATTCATAAAGTAACCCAAACAGCATTCTTAGTTCAAAGAAATGCACCGGAACTGACGTTCACGGTCTTGTTTCAGATAAGAACTATCTTACCGTTACTACCTGTTACTATCTGTTTATCAAAAACTTATCCAATATTACCGGTACTTTCAATTCGAATTTGATAACGAAGCAATATAGTTCATTCAACAGGTAAATAATGTGACAAGAACAAGGCAAAAGCATTTAAATTATTATTCCAAAATAATTAGGAATGAATTGAATAAATTTAGAAAACTGTTAATGTAATGGGTTTCTATTTATCCATGTAAATAAGCAATTTTTGGGAGACAATGATCTTCATAAAATTGTTCAGAAAAATACAAAGCCACGTTGCCATCTCACTGACGACGATTAAATTGTTTTCAATATTATCAAATCTTTGTAGAAGAAATCTAGTTAATCTATTAGGCACAATAAATTCATAAGTACAACATAATATTAATAAGAATTTCAGGGAAACCAAATAAGGTTAATAAATAGTAGTAAAGATAAAATTGTTTGTTTGCAAAAGAAACGCGTGACACGGTATCAAAATACCAAAGAATAAACAATATTGCGAAAGTAATGACTAACTTGTACAATAAGCTGCAAATCAATATTTGTTTTGTAGAAAAATATGGAGAGGCATAAAACTTGAAAGAAAAATCCTATTGTGTCGCAACTAAGTAGTTGTAATACCACAAAGGCATGAAAGTGAACCGAAGGAGACAGACTTGTTTGGTAACAAAGAGTGAGAAAATATTGATCGAAACACATAAACTGGTATTCTGTTGCGAAATAAAACTGGAAATGCGGAGTGGGATTCTAAAATCATAATGGCCGACGTCGCTGTAGGCCTAGACGGAGATGTAAGATGAAGAATTCTTCGGACCAGTCCTAATGATATAGAAGAAACTGGACTTCTTCCATAAGAATCGAAGCTTTAAACAGAGAGAAGACAAAAAACCTTGGATCGAGGCTAAGCCTAGGGCTTAGCCTCGATCCAAGGTTTTTTGTCTTTGGAGAGGAAACCACTGCCCTGGTAAAGTGACAACACAGGCTTATGATGAATAAAACGCTATAGCCCAAAAACCGCTGAAAGTCAGAGCTCATGAAGATGCTGGCCTAACAAGATGTTTTATAAGTGTGTAAAAGTGGATACAAGAAGTGTGATGATTGATATTACGAGTAATTATCTCTGACCTCCAAAACCATTTTGGTCTGTACATTTAACTTGTCCTGTTTGACTTATACGGTGGAAACAGAAACAATGTATCAATAAGTCGCAAGAATAAAGCAAAACTTTCTAATTATATATAGTTCTAGTTGTAGTATGTATATAATGAACATAATAATTTTATTGATCCCATTCTTAACTAAATTCTTAAATAAAAATGATTAACTCATTGTATTAAAAAAAAAAAACATGCTTTAAGGAATCAAAACCAAAGAAATTAAACGAAGTCTATGAGGCGTATGATCAATTCTAAAGTAACAATTGGCAATAAAACATGGACGACCCGAAACGGACTCAATGAAAACATAAATAAGCTTGCATGTGTAAAAGAAAAAAGTGGAGTTACACGTGCCAAAGATAACGTCATATCTTATCCAGTTTTTTTAACAAAAACAAACTCTATAAATTGGACGAAATGCTGAAGTAGACGTAGATAATGGATTAGACATAGACAAGGCACTAAATACTAATAAGAATGAGC
The DNA here is from genome assembly GCA_941918905.2 of Xestia sexstrigata. NCBI lineage: Eukaryota > Metazoa > Arthropoda > Insecta > Lepidoptera > Noctuidae > Xestia > Xestia sexstrigata. The sequence continues at coordinate 2,534,083 of OW799204.2, forward strand.
CAAGGAAACACTGATAAGTGGTAAGAGTTAAGATGATGCTCCAGGGTAGCGAAATTCAATTTTTTTTACGTTTTTTGCAATTTGCATGCCAGTGATAGGTTGTATGTTGATTAAAATATGATTCGAGGCTGTAAGACGTATGTAGTTCCAGAATTATAATCATCAAAATCATCAATACAACCCTCCAAGTTCATGTAACTCGATTGAATGACTATTTCATGAAAAAGTCATTCAATCGAGTTGGTCCCGGCAGTAATTTATAGATCTTTGACTGTCGTTACAGGTAGTCAGTGGCCCGAAAGCCTGATAAGCAGTCTCGTCTTACCACCAGTCCAGTCCAGTCTTGACTTACTAGATTGTGGCGGTCAGATAGGCAGTCGTTCCACGTAAACTAATGGTATTCAGCTGCATCCGGTCAGACTGGAAGCCGACTCCAACATAGTTGGGAAAAGGCTAGGCAGATGATGCAACATTTTTGCGGGGCCTTGTTCAAACCACTGGACCCCAACAAAACGGCTTGCGGTACGAATTCTATGGTAAGTGTTATCCGACTAAAAATAATACCAGATTACAATAGCGTCCAACTGTCTATAATATTCTCAGTCTACGTTTCAAAGTTTGATAGCTGAATCACTACACGTTCCACGATATAAAAATCCGAGTGTCCAAGGTTTGTTTGTCGTCAAGCGTCTGCGCCATGAAATTGTCTTTCTCAATCAGCTGTTCAATTTCTCGTCCACTTCAATTATTATTTAAATGACAGATATTTTTGAAACTGTATTGAATTTCTAACAAATATTTAAATTATAAAATACCTACTCCAAGTATTTTAGAAATGTCATTTTAATAACATATCTCTCTATCACTGTAATGATTGGAGGACAACAGTTAATAATTAATGACATACTTTGCTGAAATTCAAAACTTGTGCAATTACTTCGTAACTAAGTGGAATAATTGATCTGTTGTTGAGGCTGATAAGAGCAAAGAAAACATTTATAAAAGTAAATGAAGAACAGACGTCCTACACGCATTGGTCAAGTTGATAAAAAATAATTTTTGGTGAAGTGAAAAACATTTTAGAAAAGCTGTCAGTAGGTTAATTACACACTGTAAGTAGGTATAAGCCGTATACGGTGTTGTCGGAGTAAAAATAATAAATAAAACAGTGTTTTATTCGTTAGTCGTCCAAGGTCAACAGTATTGTATTAGGCTTGTCTAACATGTTTTCTAAATGTAAACGTCTAATGTGTATCAATTGCAAATTACTTAAGAGTGCGATAGCTTGATTCACTACAAGGTCAAGGTTGATTAGAACGCGCCGTTCGCGTGTTTAGATCCGCAATAACAAAAGCTTGTCGTCTCTTTCACATGTACGCTGAAAACAACAATTAGCGTGAGATAGAGAATAAACACGAGAGCAAACCTAGCAGATCCATCACTAAACTTCAGTGCCGTCCGCATTCTGTGGCTGAAAATAAATCATTAACTAAATTAGATTTTCTTAAGCCATACATCATTTCGTGACAAGAGCGAATTTGTTAATGGCGATTAGAGTAACTTGGCTTAGTGGTAGTTAGTAACGACAGCAAAAGCCACCAACTTTGTGATCTTGTTACGAGTTTAAAAAAAACTTGTCTTTTTGGACATAAATAATTAGTCTTGGATATTCAAGAATTTGATCAGTCTTGATTGCAACATTTATTATGTATGAGAGAACTTTATTATTTTCCTAAGATCGATAGCAACGGTACTCTACTACAACACTACAAGTGAGCCCCATTCTAACCATTTAGTTCCTATGTCGGAGCACGTGCAGCCTGTTTACCGTGCCGCCTCGTGCGCTTGCGCAATCGTACACAAGTGACAGACTGTGTCACTGAGCGACCAGTCTATTGACGACGTATCTCACACCAGATTGAATGATTAAGAGGTAATTTAACATACGACCAACGAGCTATCTTGTTCTGCAAGTTAAAATTATTTATGATCAGTTTCGAATCAAAGATAACGCAGTTTATGTGTCAACAATCGACGTCGAGATAACGTATTTTATGACTTAATTAAAATTCAACTACAGTACGCATGTTAAATATTTATTATGAGACAGCAGAATTGACGATATTTATCAAAAAGATAGTAGGTAATAAAAGTTAAAAAAACTACAATCCAAATGAAAAAGCTATCTTCTTTTAACGTCAATAATAAATAAAAATAATATAATATAGTAATAAGAATCCCATCAACATGATAAATATATATGTATGTCATGTATATATATATACTGTATGTATTACGTGTATCATATTGTATGTACATGCAGTTTAGTTTATAAGTTTAATTAATTTAAGTAACAGGATGTAATGTTCCTGCCGGGGTTGCGGGACTGTTCGAAAGAGATACCGTGGCCCCGGAACACAAAGGGCGATGAAGGAACATGGATGGGTTTTAGCCAGTAAAAGTCTGACACTCCCTTCTGCTCCGCCCAGAGCGGGAGAAGTCATTTGATGATTTCCCATACGAAAAAAAAAATAAAACAAAAAGGATGTAATGTTAATGCACAAACATAAGTGGACTTATCCTCTTCTGCAAATCTCGCTATGAAAATTAGGTTTGCTGTAAGAAAACCCAATTCTGGGTTAAGCTCGCCTTTGTACATAAGCTGTTTTATTGCAATTTATATGTATATTTGTTATTTTGTGTGCAATAAAGAATAAGAATAAGAAAAATAAATAGAAACATTCAAAGAACACTTGCATTTGTTTTATAATCACTGATGTAATATCTACAATAACATATTCTTTCAAGTCGTTACATAATAATTAGCAAAATCAATACATAAAATCTACAAGGTGAAAAAAAACTACTAGTAAAAAGTCAGCTATTGTACGTTTTATAGAGAAATCATTGAATAACAGATTTTTTATCGGTATTGTTGTTGTTTCCTTATTGAGTCGCATCGTATACGGAAGTTCCTAGAAGTTAGTACAAAGCAAAACCTTTTGTTACACAACTCATATTAAATTTCTGAAACACTAGCTTATTGTCTAATTGGCTGGGAAAGTTCAGACTGCTTTGTTTCGTGGCAATTAAAAAATGTTTTTAATTTACGAATTGGAATTTGGAATTTACCAAATTAACATACTCCTTTCAAATAAAAAGCGCAGGACCTAGGATTGTTCCTTGAGGCATTCGCTAGTATAGATATTTAAGAGTAACGAGTGTGCGAACTGTTTCACATTTTAATGATGTCATTATGTACAAAAATCTTGTAGACCTATATTTTACATCTTAACGTAACATTATTGTAAATAAAATCAATGGTGTATGATTGAAGTGGATTCGAAATCGAAAGCCTTTTCTTAAAAGATTTGGGCCACGGAGTATCGGATTACCCTGGACTAACTGGGTTGTGGTCTTGTGGACGTCAGATAGGCAGTCGTTTTATGTAAAATACTGGTACTCAACTGCATCCGGTGAGACTGTTAGTCGACCACAACATTTTTAGGAAACTACTAGGCTAGGATGATGATGATAACAGATTTAGGATTTCGAGAATTTACACAAGGGTAAACAGAAATATAAAATTACCCGATTATTTAGCATCTCTGTCCAAATATTCTTCTTATTGTCTCATCTTTTTGTCACACGTTCTTTATGTTACATATCATTTACAACTCCTGCTTCACCCAATTATCTACCTTTATCATCAGTTGCTAGATAACATAGGTGAGTTTATTATCATAAGCATGTTAACAGAGGCTCATGTTATCAAAACATAATTATAACTAGGTGGCTCGACTTACAATACATACACTGTCACGTTTCCGTTCATGTCTTGGTGCACATTAATTTGCATATAATGTTGACAGTTAAAACATACCTTAACCTAGGTCTTGTATTAAGTTCGAACACAGGTAAAGCAGTTACTCAACATACTGCGTTTTAATCCTATCTATTGTCCGTTTTACTTGATGCAAATACTGCAAATGTTTCACCATTATAATAATAATGCGAGCAGGTCTTATGTGTTTTACTTTTTTGGTCCAATCAATAGATTTTTTTAAATCGCAAAAAACCACTCATTTAGCACTATTCGGCCGCAGTGACTGACGTAACAACACTAACAACCACTTTGTAGTGCAAGCTGATTAGAACTTTATTCTAACAGTATTTCAAACGAAGTTTGAACCACCACAAATAGAGTTGCTAATTCTAGGGATAGAAGGGCCTTAAGGTAGTTCCCCTCACTGCCCCGTTTACTGTATCCACCCTGTATAGTGTTGAATCTAATTTGTTTGAGCAGTAATATTCGTTTAGGTAAACTCAGGGTTACACGTGTCAGTCGTGTCAGGATGTGAGATAAAAAAAGCGTATTCTTAGCTAACGACGCTACGAGTAATTTACCACACGCAGTCGTGTACGGTCGACCAAGCTATTTGGTTTACATTTTAACATGCAAATAACATTGTAAAATGTAAACCAAATAGCTTGATCGACCGTACTCGTTTATTAATATAGATTAAATGAGTACCACAAATACTTGCGCAAAAGTTACGCAATATGAAGGAAGCGTTAATTCGTTAGAACAATTATTGGTTTTGTCTTTATGATTTGTCTACTCTCACTGTTTATTGTGGCATTATGGTCTCAACACGTTATCATTATCTTTTCTAAAATAAGTTTCTATCATTTATTTTCAGCTTCTGACGATTTTTGCCATGCGCGTGTACATGATTTTGTAAATTGTTTTCCTTGTATAATGTACTTACATTCCTGTTTAGTCATCTTGTGAACTTATTGTATGATAAGTGTAAATTATAGTAGAAATATTTCATTACCAAATTGTGGCATGTCTTCGGAAGTTTGAGTTTAGTAACATGAACAAAAACGGCTACTGTTTCCTAATTTGAAACTAATAACTGCCGCCAACCAACCGGCTACTACAGATAACTTTCTGCAAGCAAGGATACTCTCACATACATTTTTGTTCTTATTTTTAATTTCAGTATGGTCAACTTCTCGATCATCGACATTTATCAGTCACAAAAAGTTAACTGTATTAGCTTTGTAAACAAACAAAGCATCTAAAAACCTTGCGTATACTATGCCAACTTTTAGAACTACCATCAAATTGGAAAAATAGCAGAACAAATTTTTACTTTATACCCTTTATATTGAACGCTAGTACCTTTCTTTGTTTTGTTACTATACCAAATTAACTTAAGTGCCACTAGTATAATGTAGTAACTAATCTATTACCGCGACCGAGGAAAACTGTTCCACCGTAATACAGTTTATACTAGTACGGGGAGCAGGGTGAATCAGTTATGTGTAAACTAACATCCTAATTAGAGTTATCTAGTGAAACTGTTAATAGAAGAATTTAAATTATTGTGTTAGGTTGTTAGTTGATATGTATGCTAATATTATTATTATTATTATAAATTATTACTATTACTTCTAGAAGCATGCGAGCATGCAAGCGGAAGTACCAATACCAGTCTTATAAAAACGTATGTAACATCCACACTCACAATCAATGCTAATGAAGCTACAAATTAGAACCCCGATACTAAAATTTGAAGGCAAGCCCAAACTGCTTCAAATGTGTTACACAGTATTACAAAATATGCTAGTAACTTAGGTATACCTATTATGGAAATGAAGTGGTCTTAAGGCTTTAATGAAATATCTGATGGTGAAGGTACGAGTTACGGAGGACGTGATCTCGCCGATATCGACAGTATAGAAAGAAGAAAAGATAAGCTTTAAAGGAAGAATATCAAGCGAGACACAAAAAGAACTTTAGAAAACGACTGTAAGTGTAGACCAATTGAAAGGAGAGGAGAATAAAAAAAGGTTTTTAGATAGTTGCTATGTTCAGGGCTTTTGATTAAATTTCATGAATGAGTAAAAAATATAACATCGATGTTAAATATTTAAATAAGTTGAAACTTATGCCACTATAGCCTTCGAATGTAGGTCAATGAATAAACAATTAAAATCAAAACCAAAAATTATACAATGAAATACGACTCAAATAATAATCAAATATTATTTATGTTCTTAATTTGTGACTGAGGTACTCCTCAGTCACAAGTCTGGAAGAATAATGTTAAGTACGAGTACCTAAGTATTCTTCCAGAGTTTAGAATCGGCTGTCAATCGTGGTGAGTTTCCTGATCTAATAAAAATTGTAAAATAATACCATTGTTTAAATCAAGTAGTACATCAGACCCCACTAATTATAGACCCATTTCAGTACTACCCACATTTAGTAAAATTTTTGAAAATCTAATTTTAGAACAAATGCAAAGTTTTTGTAATAAACATAAGTTATTGCATAATAAACAGTTCGAATTTACAAGGGGTCGTTCAACTACAGACAGGTATTGAACTTTTAGGACACATTTATAATGCCTGGGAGCATCTTTTGCGATTAGTCTAAGGCTTTCGATTGCGTTCTTCATGAAACAATAATCAGAAACTACACCACTACGGAATCCGTAACGCCTCTCTGGATCTCTTACTTTATATTTGAGTGATAGGATTCAGAGAGTTGATGTTAATGGTAAAAGATCTCCCGGTTTCGTTGTAAGAATAGGCGTACCCCAGGGCTCAATTCTTGGCCCATTTTTGTTTCTTATTTATATAAATGACTTGCCTTACCTCATAAAGGATAATCATGACAATATTGTTTGCAGATGACACTTCTCTTTTATTTAAACTCAAACGTCAGCGGATAGTTTCGGACGAGGTTAATAGCGCCCTGGCAAAAGTCGTTTATTGGTTTAATGTTAATAATCTACTCCTAAATGAGAAAAAAATTAAATGTATTAAGTTTACGATACCCCTTGTAAGACAAGTGGAAACCACAGTACTAATCAAGTATGAAGAGTTGAAACCGGAAGATAGCACTTAGACATAACTTTGGATGACAAGCTGCAGTGGGGCCCGCATATAGACAAATTATCAAATAAACTTAGCTCAGCAGCATTCGCCGTTAGAAAAAAGACTGCCCGTTTAGTTTAATTTAGTTATTTCCACAGCGTGATGTCGTACGGTATTCTTTTGTGGGGTAATGCCGCCGATATTCAGAAAATATTTGTTTTGCAAAAAAATCCGGCCAAGAGCGAGTCGGACTCGCACACAGAGGGTTCCGCACAAACTTTATTGAATGAAAGGTAAATTGCGGTTTACGATTTATGACGATAACAAAAAAAAACAACTTACTAGATCTCGTTCAAACCAATTTTCGGTGGAAGTTTACATGGTACACATCATATATTTTTTTTAGTTTTATCATTCTCTTATTTTAGAACTTACAGGGGGGACACACATTTTACCACTTTGGAAGTTTCTATTGCGCAAACTATTCAGTTTAGAAAAAAATGATATTAGAAACCTCAATATCATTTTGAAGACCTATCCATAAATGGGTTTGATGAAAAAAAAAATTGAGTTTTAGTTCTAAGTATGGGGAACCCCCAAAATTTATTGTTTTTTTTTCTATTTTTTTGTGAAAATCTTAATGCGGTTCACAGAATACATATACTTACCAAGTTTCAACAGCATAGTTTTTATAGTTTCGGAAAGAAGTGGCTGTGACATACGGACGGACGGACAGACAGACATGACGAATCCATAAGGGGTTCCATTTTTTGCCATTTGACTACAGAACCCTAAAAGGGCAATTCGTTCAATTTATAAATTAAGTCCCAGATACTCTCTCAAAGAAAAATTTAAAGAGATTAATATTCTTACTGTGCCCTCTCAGTTTATTTATGAAAACCGCGTAAGTAAGTACGCACATAAAAATATTAATTTGTTTAAAAAATACAGTGATATCCACAACATAAATACGAGGAACAAACACAAATTTTTTGTTCCTGCAACGAGGCTCAAAAAAACACAAATCGGAAGTTATGCCTGAAAGCTTACTATCATATCTCGAAGATAAAAAGGCTTGGGATTAAGCTGCTCCAATCAAATTTGCTTTGTGAATGTCGAAATTTCGGACTATTAATTCCTTTCTTAAATACACTTTGACATTGAATGATTTGACATGAATACTTAAGTTCATTATTTTAATATTTTTTACTTTATTTTTATTATTTTATGTGACATTTACTGGTTTGACATGAATACTTATTTTGTTTAACTGTATTTTACTTTTTTTTTCATTATTATTGTGATATTTAAGTAATGATGTTTTTTTTATTGACATTCATTTTGTGAGGACCGTGTGGGTTACATATTTTATTTTTTATTTTTTTCTCCATAACAGTCTGGCAGTTTGAGTACTATAAGCGACCTACCCAAATGTCCTTTCTTTGGTGTTGTTCGTCGTTTCGTTGAGCTCCTTGAGTTATATATAAGTCGAGCTACACGATAACTGACAAATGCTTGCACTGACTGGACAGGTCCACTCAAATCCGTGTGGTTCTTTCTTCAAAAGACCATCTCAGACACTAATCTGCATAGTCTTCATGTGAATTGAACAAGATTATGTCTGGACTTCAAAAGAGACCTCTGAGTTTGTTTCGGCTGTTTCTTCTCAGAGTAGTCAGGTACGAAACACCGGCCCCATCTAGTTTAAAAAAAATCACGTGTAAAAGTGTTTGTAAAAACCTACTTGCAAAAATAAACATCATTTCAGCTAAGTACATGGTTATTTGTTCTGATCTTTATCCGATTTGGAAAACAATTTCAAGAAAGACATCAGCTCCAGTGTCCAAATCCTCGTTTTCTGCAGTTTTTACCATAGACAATATTTTTCATTAAGCACAGTAGGTACGACCCATTTCTCCGGTCAACGACATTTCATTCATGTTGGACCTAAATTGGTTATCTTATCGTTGGCTTCCCTTTTACGTGTTTAATTAGATACAAGATAGCACTTTGTGTATTTATTATTCTGGCTGCTGTTGTTTTACATGTTCACTTTGCCTATGGAGCGTGGTTTTGCCAAAATGTACCAACCCGCATCAAAATGTCTACCATTTACCGAAGTAACTGTAATGATTTTGGATAGTCATTAATATAATAAAGCCATTTTATTCCATATTCCAATCTACATTTCAAAAGTTTGTTAGTATATTTTTCTTAGAATATGTTAGTACCTACTTATGTTAATCTTCTTTGTTTGGAATATGGACCCCTTTTTGGGTAAAGGCCTCCTCCAGCTTCTACCACACGTCCCTGTCCTAGCCTAGGTCTAACCAATAGGGTATATGCATGATTTTTTTTATCACTCTAAACAAAGCGTATTAACATCAGAAATAGCAAAGTGAAATTATTTTTTTTTAATATCTATAAAAAATACTAAGTTATTAGCATTCGAAACTGCTGATTAGACAGATCCGATACAGCGAATTACGTCATTTGCTGCGTCGCCGTACAAAATACATACTAAATTCCGTTTATGTAGAAAGAGATAGAAACAAAAGTTTAAATGGTTATAACTTTTGTGTTGTTTGGCCGATTTATATGTTGTTTTCGCTTTTTGTCATTATTTTTATAGTACTTTAACATTCCGTGTCCAAATAAAAATAGAAAATTTATGCATATTCCCTATTGTTCCCTGTCACCTGTATAATATCATCAGCCCACCGTCTCTTTGGTCTACCAACATTTCTTTTCCCTCCTGGGCCTTTCCATCGAGTGGTCTCTATGGTCCATCTTTTATCTGTGTAGCGTGAAATCTGTCCTGCCCATTTCCATTTTAGTGTAAGTGCATGCTCGAGAGCGTCTGTGATTTTCGTTTTCCTCCTGATGACTTCATTGTTCTCTTTGTGTATTTTTCTTATCTTCAGCATACTCCTTTCCATGGCTGTTTGGGTGCTTTTGATCTTCTGTTTTGCTTTATTTGTGAATACCCAAGTTTGACATGCATATATAGTAGGCATGGTAGGAGACATGTATGGGACACAGTTTTTTTCAGATGTAATCCATAATCCCCTTTTAAAATTTATTTTTGGTTAGTAAACGCTGATTAATTTCAAGCATACGTTTTTTGATGTACTAGCGCCCGGTTTCGCACGGGTGCAATTTTCTAATGAAATAATATTTTTTTAAATTTATATATACAAACCTTGTTCGGACAATCGAAAGCAACACAAAAAATTTCAGCCAAATCGGTCGACCCGTCCTCAAGTGATGCTCCGTCATACACGTGGCAATTGATTTTTATTCATAAAATGTATAGATAAGAAACTGATGTAACTGAATAACATTTAGAATGTTGGATTTGATGGCTCATTATGAGAGACCTACGTGCAATTGTTCCAGGTTACGTCTTCGATGATCTACCAACAGTGAGCTTATTAAAGGTGGAGTAGGTAATAAGAAGACTTATAATATTCACAATTACAAGATTTGGATTATGGAATCAGGAGCCCAGTAGCCCAACAAAATAATGGAACAGGAGCCAGCAGCATGTTAGTATAAGAACACGGTTACCGACGATTTTACAGAAAAATGAAAGATGAGTGATAAGCAGGGTTCACATCGGCGTAAGTCCTTGAAAGTCAAGCACTCAGATCAAACGCAATATCTAGCGGCAAGCACTTAAAACAAGTAGACCTAACCGTAGTCTTCTTGAAGCAGAAGATTAACGGCAGAAGAACACTTATATATCTAAGTAAAACACATACATCTCGCTTCGGTTGAAGTTATGGGTCCGTGGCTTAGGCCCCCAGTGGTCGAGGCAGCCGTGGCCGACGCCCTCGATTGGATAAACTTAATTCAAAGCATTTTTTTATCAAATGTACTGTCAGGCACAAAAATCATCGTCATCTGCCTAGCCTTTTCCCAACTACGTTGGGGTCTACGTCTACGTCTATCAGGTACGGTATACGTCTTCAGGAAAGTCAGTAAAACTGTGAACACCGAGCATAACATCCATATATTTTAAACAAGTGTCCGTTTTCCATCCATAACTGTCCAAACCTGCCATTTCTCAAACAATCCAAGTTTCATTAAAACAAAAAGACGTTCACGTTCTTAATTACGCGATTTAAATAATTACCGGAGTCAATGACCGTCCAAAACAGAGTCAGGTAAACAATTCGGTGTAAACTAGTTAGCTCATCATATGACCGTCGCGTGCGCATATCGGGACTGTAAACAGAGCGGAGTGCGCGGGCGCCGCGCCGCGCCTTTCTGACCTCCGATAGTAGTCCCCGGAGATAAGAAGCTGATATCTTGAGCCTCGAGGGTAGCTCCACGTCGCTTCTCATTTGTATCCACATGAGACACTATATAATACTAAACAAGCTCGCTATGTACCTAATAATATTTTCACTAAACAGGTTTACATAACATTTCAAACGAACCATTACAGAGAGTAGTTTAACTAAGAAAATCGGATAAATCTTACTACAACCAATTACGTTGAGTACACAGGTTGAATACCTACATAATAAAAAAGATACGTTTACCTAGCCTATATTTTATGTACCTAGTAATTCTGATCATTAGGAAAATGTAAACGAAGAAAAAATTGTTTTTATGAAAGAATTTGGTAAAACATCTAGTAACCATCGAATCGAGCCCGTTCTGTACCAAAGCCAAGGTTGAAAATATATTTACTAATTTAAATAAATCATTAGTCTGTTGTCTGGTTAAAATCATGCGTAATATTTAATAACATAAATGAATTTTCAATGAGCGCCTTTTGGAGAAGCCAAAACAATTATAGTAGGGCTAATTGAAAGGAAGCTTATGATTACGAAATTGTATTATTATAGTCGATTTCAAAGTTAATCCGAGAGTTCTGGAACTTTTTGGGACGCTACCTCCTCATTCTGCTATGAAATGTTGGTAGGTAAGGTAACTATTTTAAATTTATAAAGACACAATGGATGGCTGAAACCAGAATATTTACCATGATTACTATTTGTTTTGAGATCCCGATATTTCGGCGCTGTGGCAAGCACCTAGGGATTGCAATCCCGCGGGATTGATATGCGGGATTACTCAATCCCGCGCGGGATCACACGGGATCCCGCATCTTTGAAATTACGTTATAAAATCAAATTGAAACTACATTTAAAAAAAAATTAAACATTTCATTTCGGCAACAGAAATTATTTATTTTCTATTAATTAAGTATAAGTAATTAGTAAACTGTTTTCTTACATAGTTTAATAGTGTTGTTTAATTTTACCCTTACTCCTAACAACAGTTTTATATTTTTAATTCAGTCTTATTCACCACCACCACCTCAGCCGAAAGACGTCCACTGCTGGACATGGGCCTCCCCCAAAGGGGGGGTTTTGCCATAATCGCCACGCTTGGCAGGCGGGTTGGCGATCGCAGTGCGGTTGTTACAAAAGCACAGAGAACGCTGCTGCCCATTCTCTGGTAAGTCCCTTAGTCGCCTCTTACGACACCCACGGGAAGATATGGGATGGTGCTATTCTTTACGTCCGACAGTCTTATTCATTTAATGACTAATAATCTAATTACAACTTTCTTTTAGATGCTATTACTGTGATATTAACCTATGGTGATAACTTTTGAAAATACGCTCCTATGAAGCAAATGGCATTTATTGTATCATCTCCGAGCCTGCTCTGAGTGAACTGCAAATATAATTATCCTGATGGTGAAAACGCTCTCTCGGATTCTACGCTAGTAGGCTGAACCGCCAGAATATATTCATAGGCGAGCGTCAGGTACTCTCCTCTGATACCATCGGACTCAAAGAACGTCATTTTAGCGCCAAATTTTTTATTTGCGGTATCTGCGCTTTGAAGGTCCAGATCCAGCAGATTAATAAGAGCAGCAGGATCCCGCGACCCCTTTTTGCGGGATTGCAATCCCTACAAGCACCCCATGATCTCAGTTAAACTTATTGCGAGTAGGTGTTTATGAGCAGACAAATCGGTCCACCCTCTTTCTTGTTTGTTTTTCGAAAAACAAACAAGAAAGAGGGTAGAATCCCGCGCGTAGCGAGTGGTAGCGGTACCACTAACATGGTAAATAACCCGTTTTTAGTGTTAATGATAATGTTAGTGACCATGTCAGTTTAGAATCAACATTTTATATGTGAAACTTAAGTATTTCTATTTATACACATACATACATACATACACACATACCATACCTACACACACACATACACATAACACACGCACACACGGACGGATACGGACATTATCTGGGCGCTATATTATCCCGTAAAGGCGTACAAAATATTGTAATAAATTTAAAAACAAAATAAAAACAAACAAAAAGAAATTAAAACTAACAGAAAAAAATACTTTTATGGTGTCAAAGACGATACAAAAAGATGACGGATGTAGAGATGGCAAGTCAACTAATAAAGAGGTATGGAAGAAGAGATAAGTACTATAACTGTTTCTAACAGAGTCGTTATTGAACCACACATATTTTAGATCCTTGGTAAAAATCTTCACTCGACGACAAGATGAACCAAGCCAAACGCTTCTGTTTGTTGATTTTTCTTGATATTCCAATCAGAACGAGGTCTTAAAACGTTTCTGGAAATCAGTCCTTTGATGTTTTAATTATAGCAATAATATTGATCGTTATATAAACCCGCTGAATAAATATATATTTAAGTTATTACGTCCATCAATTATAATTATACTGTTTGTTTGTTCATGGATCTGGACCAAACTGGAGTCCGACTTCAATGGAGTTCAAATCTGGAAGGTGTAATGCTGAATCCGGGTATAACACGCACATCGCAGATAGATTTCGCAGCCCATTTGTTTTGACACACGGTATGAAGTCAATGGTTCGTAGTTTCTTGCTCATTGAATCATCATTGAAGGTTAGATGTGGACGACGATCATATATTTTTTTTTTTATTTCGTACCTGGTTTCATGCGAGTATTATTCTTTCAAATTTTCTAGTTAGTACTTGTACGTGATTATTGTTAATTGTCTTTCGTTGGATCTTCAAGAAATTAATACTGTTTATAATCAAATATTTCTGTATTGTAAATGTCTGGCATAAAGCAATATTATATTCACTCTTGTGACGCACTTGGTAACATAATAAATTAGATACGTCTACGTCGTTATTTTATGAATTAAATTAACGGTTGAAAACTTTATCATTTTAAGCGAAATTAGTTTGTAACATTTATTAGGGTTCTGTACATAAAAAGGAAAAAACGGAACCCTTATTTTAGGATGCTTTGTTGTCCGTCCGCCTGCCAAGCCCCTTTATCTCGGAAACGCATGGAGGTATCAAGAAAAACCATTTAAGTACTCAGGTCTACTGGCCCTTGAGGCTGTGAAAAAAATTAAACTTTTAAGTTAACGTAAAAAAATATAAGGCGGCTTATGCTACAAAAACGTACATTTCGATATTCTCAGGGAAATCAAAATTTATTTTAATTTTGTTGACCTAGAACTATGAAATTTGGCAAGAAACAATGTCTTACAGCACGTGTAAAGGAAAACATCTGAAAACCGTAAATTTGTACCTACTTTAATAAAAAAATATCTACATGTTTATACGGAAACCTCGGTGCACGAGTCCAACTCGCACTTGGCCGGTTTTTTTTACCAATAGGTTTGTGACGGGAGATCTTTTGTCCTTGGAAGGTCATGCATGGCATGGGCGGAATAAATATATTTTCTTTCTTTCTTTCAGTGGGTTGGACATCCAGGATCCAAGACTGACCCGAACAAAAAAGACAAACAACTTAAAAATCGATTATTCAACTCGAAAACGAGAGAGAATTAACCTCTTACATCAGAGGCGAAACATTATAAATATAGAACAAAAAACTCTACGAGAACGAGACGCTAAAGTGTAAATATTTAGCGAGATATCCGGTTTGTCATCATGCACGTGTATCGTGTTTGAATACGTCATTTGAGTCGATCCTCAAGGCGGCTGCATAACTTGTCCATTTCTATTACCGTAGGACCACGTAGGACAATGCGAATGTGATCGCTTATCTGCAACACGGTGGATATTGCGCAACGTTTTGTAAAAACACAGGTTTCTTGTAGCAGCTTTACTACGAACAAAGACTAGTCGAGAGAGACGACTTTTGTCGGTGTTAAAGTGATGGTCTTGAGGGTTACGAGTGTACTGATTTGTTGCGGAAGTATTATTATTATCTGTGGTTGGGGTATGAGTGCCTTTTGCAGGATGATTATTACATAACACAGCCAGAAGGCGTCCACATTGGCCCTGGATTGAAAGATTTGGAGGTCATTGAGGGAAGCAGTCGGTTGACAGGCTAGTAACATAGCCACGCCACGCCTGTATTCCCGCAAGGGTTGGGTTAGGTAAGAGGTACCTATACCCAACCCATATTATTTCGTGGTTGTACAAGGGTAACCGAAATCACGCAACGGATTTAGTTACAAGGAAATTGGTGTCTTATCAAACATTTCTCTGTGATTTCAGAGCTTTATTGGTTTTGCCGTTTAATTAAAAATCTGATTAGGAAATAAAACCGGTTGTTAGCCGTTTTGTCCACGTGTTCGAGTCAATTGAGACAAATGTGTGTTATACTTGTCATGGGAGTGGTCTGCGGACGGAATAACGGAGTTACGTTACATGTGTTATGTCATTTCCTTTGGGTCAAGGAGTACTCATTCTTAGTTACAATTAGGTTCAGTCTTTTGGGAATTAAATCAGTCTGAATGAAGTAATCATTAAATGAGCATTTACGACAGTTTCTGTTAAAATTAGGCTCGGAACCAAGACTTTTTTGACATTATCAAGTAATATACCCAGCTCGTAACAACATATTATATGAATGACAACGCGATGGTTGCCAGGGGAAAAAGACAGTCCCACAAAACGCTCGCCATTCACCACTTCATAAACGGGAATCTGGGGAGAAAAAGTAGCAGAACAAACTCATATGAATCTATTTAATATATCTGCCACAAACGAAAGAGAATAGACAAATCATTTGTTCATCTGTCATTTTGTCGATTCAATGACAGCAAAATGACAGATGAATAAAAGATTTGTCGATTCTCTTTCGTTTCTTCGGTGGTCATGCTAAGCGGGCTGGGTAGACTGTAGACTATCAACCCAATTCTTTTATGTCGCTGTATCATCTTGTCTGTTACTGTGTTACCTCAGAGCAGATACTATTAAAAATATCGAAGATATCATATCTTTCTTTTAGATAATTATTACACGAGCCGTGTGACCGATAAGATTACTCATCAGCAAATGATTCGCCAAGTTAGCCCCTTTTTGATGAATGTATTTTTTTCTCTAAAGTGAATTTTCAATATTCTTTTTTAAGTGATCTAGTGCACTACGCGGCTACAACCACGACTTGCCGCGTGACTGGCACCTATCTCGAACAAAACTGATTGGACGACCGGTCGTGCGACCAAACTTTCTTCCTGGTTTCGACCAAAAATCACTTCTTCACTTTCGTTGTTATAAAGAAATCAATTGCAAAATTTCATGCTGCAACATTGATTCTTCAGTGGTTATGGGTGTGTGTTAACTGGCAATATTATAGGATTTTTATTTTACTACAAGACTACAAGAGGATTGCCAGAAACTATAGAGAACATCATTATTATGTTAAATAATTAGAAGGAGGTACCATCTAGGATTGTCGAACAGCAATGAGAAAAACTGGAAAAGCTGTTTCAGGAATCAGACATTAAATAGCTAGCCTATATAAAAACTATTGAACTACCTACATACTTTCTTTATTTAATATAAAATTGCGATAAAAGCATTGTTGATACGAAGTTATCAATATGGCAGCTATTTTTATAATTACTGCACTCTTTAATTGGCCAAGATTAATAACTCAAGACTGTACCTTTGAGTTTTCTGAATATAGCAATTTGTTTATACAAAATGTTAGCGATAATAGGTACCTAAATATCTTAGAACGTAGTACAAAGTAGTAAGCAATTAAACTATAAATATATACATGAGGTTTCTCAAACTAGGTACTTAAAACGATTTAATGAAATGATTACCTACGTAACAAGAAATATTATAATTATGTAATAAAATATTAATGTCAAATTTCGGATTTATGTGTTTGACGTTATAGGACTTGTATTGGAGGCGGGAGTCAGGTGGACTTCACAAGGCCGCGAGGTAGCAGAGAACTTGAGAGAATCAGAGAGACAATTGCTTACCTAGAAGGCGTTACGTATTCCTACAACGACTTCTACGAACAAGATTGACGTTGTTTTGGTTAATTTTTGATCTTTGATAGAATGTCAACTGTTCAGGTCCTCAGGTGATGTGGCACTATTGAAAGAACGTTTTAATTAGACTTTCTCCAGTGCAAAATTGACAACATTTCTTTCAATTAAGGTGAATGCTCCAGGGTAGCCCGCGAAATTCAAATTTTCTTACGTTTTTTGCCATTTGCAGGCCAGTGCTAGGTTGTATGTTGATTAGAATATTACTCGCGGCTGCAAGACGTATGTAGTTACAGAATTATATTCATCAAAATAATCAATACAACCCTCCAAGTTCATAAAGATGGAAAAATGACTTTTTCAAGGTCAGTCATTCCTGCACCTTTGCCTGGCCTTGGCCTGCAAATTGCAAAAAACGTAAGAAAATTTGAATTTTGCGGGCTGGTTGGAGCATTCACCTTAACATGTTGAGAGAGTTTTGAGTTATTTACAGTTTTTATGGCACTTCACTTGCAGTTAGCTAATGAATATACCTACACTTCAGTTCTTTTTTTTCCTGACTAAGTGCATATGTAGGTGTACATGTAGTTAATTATTTTATGGTGAAGGTTATTTTTTAAGTAGTCAGTACCTATTCAAATCCTTTTGTTGGTAACACCTGGCAACAAATTCAACTTTTTGAAATCAATAAAATGGGAAGATTTCGAGAATAGAATACGGTCTTGTCTGAAGAGATAATAAAGTCTTACGAATTCCACCACCCAGAAAACTTAGAGGAATGTTTTTCAAGTAGGTACGAGTATCTGAAGGTACGGCTTGCAATAATAAGATAAGCAGTCTAGACCAAACATAGGACGCGGTAGCCTAGGCTTGACGCGTCCGCTGTGCCAAAAATCTGTTTTACGATACATTAAGTAGGTAAACATTTTTCGTGTTTTAATTTTCAGATAGGTATTTGGGCCACGCCTTTATTTTATTTAGACGACATGATAATAGGTCAATTGGTCAAAGTGATTTAGGGGCGTTCCAAAATATGGCCGTAACATGGACAGGGAAGATCAGGTTTTTGCTGTCAAAAGTCAAACTCCCCAGGAGTTTGTGCCACTTAAATGAACGCCCAAATAGGTATCATCGCACTGTTGGTTTGTCAAGTCTTGGCGGGATTTTTGTTTAGGTGCCATTTAGATGCTAGTCTTGGTTCTGGCGTGGTTCTAGTTGGGTGCCTTCCAGAAGTTGCAGTAGTTGGGAAAAGCGTGGCGGGCTTGTCCCAAAGCTGCTATAAAATTTGCAACACAGACATTTTACTCGCCAGCAGGTAAAAAACGTAATCGGTCAGTCGAAGGCCGCAAGGGCGTTGGACGACTAAACGTGACAAAGCAATATTGTTGAAAAAACAAACCCTGTTCCTGTTGTATATTGAGCGTAACGATTTGACGAAAGGGCCCTTGGCAACGAGAAACGGAGGTTTTTAGGGATTAATACTTATGAGAATATCATGTACTGAATATATAATGAATTAATGAAATTTTAATTTTTAATCGTGTCGTGAGTGAAGGAGTGGTGGACCCGTTTAAATACTTGTTGCTGCTTACAGTTCATAAGAAACACAGCAAAGCTACAGAGAAGCTTTTTTGAGGCAAGTAACTGGAAGCCAGTCGTTTTAGTAAATGGACCATAGATTAAAGCATAAGGTGCCAATATCAGAAGTAGCTATCTTAGTAGCAAAAGTACAACTAAGCACTTAACTTAATAAAAATATAATGGCGGTGAATTTAATTCTAAATTCAAAGTAGACTTGAGATTCCTAAATTTTAAATTATACAAATGCTTCTAAGCAGTTGAAACGTAGTTTTTACCCTGGCAGCGATTGGAATGTTTATTATTCTCGTTGATGTTTTCTTTGTTAGCCTAATTAGTTAGATGATTACGAGAGTCGATTAGTAAGTGCGTAGGTACCTACATAGATAATTATCAGCTGACTTCGGCTGTGTTTTATTTAAATAATATTGCATTGTTTTAAGTCTTGAAGTTACCATTGTTCAGTTTTTACAACAAATAATACCTAAGTACTCTGTTATATATAGCTGAAATAATTATGGTACCGCAAAGTAGGGTAGTTGCTAGTCTTTTCAAGTTATGTAATTATGAAGCAAACAAACTTTATTTTATTTATTTATTTTATTGCCGGACCTTACCTCTCGCACCATTCCCGTGGCTGACCGGCGCCCCGTTCACTTTGATCGGCCTCCCGTCCGCAGTACATTTTAGAAGCATATTTTCAACAATCCAGGCGTTCACCTATTACGATCCATCCGATACAGTCAAATCAACAAACTTGGTAAGCACGAAAACAAAAACACGCAGTGGTGTAGTTTTTATTCTTTCGCGCCAACCGATTGGTTGTCGCGCGTGACGTCAAAAGTCAATTTGAAACCACTCGAATCGACACTAAACCTCTTGCGTTATCTTTTCAGTTCAATTATTGTAACACGGCGTTTAATTAGTTCACACAACACGGTTCACACCACTAGTAAATGTATTTCTATTCGAATTACACAAATAATTCGCGATCCGATAACTTGTGAAATAATACACACACTCAACGCAACAGGCTGGCTGGTTGACTGAAATGAAAACTGCTGCGATTTGCGATACGGTCCACGGCTGTTGCCGTGTTTTGATGAGTCCCTATAATGCACGTCACTGTAATGCACACACCAGCAATGCACGACACTGGATTGTACAACACGGGCGTGTACAACCTTGGAAAAGGAAGCATCGCGATGTCTCCAATTGCTGGGCTGTACCTTGCTTGTCCGACCCAAGAATGTACGGCATGATAATTGGCGACATCGCGTGATTGGCCGATTGGTTGGCCAATCAGGTGACTCGAAATTTTGGGACTTGGATACTAGGTAATTGAGCTAGGTAGTGCTGTCCGAAAGACGATTGATTGCGTGATTGAAAAGTTGATAGGGACTTGATCATTATAACACGTTCCATTTTAAGTTCGCCAGCAATGTAAAAAAGGCGAATAAAAAATGTGTAAAACACGACAGTCTCGCGCCAGTGTTATTTTGGCTCCGGTAAGGGTGCGATGTGAAATTTGAATTTGGATTGGTATTTTGTTTGTTGAGGTTGATTGATGGGTTTAAAAAGCGTAGTCGACGCTCAACAGATGGTCGGAATGGGCAAAAAAAAAGCCCGCCAGCCATGTCGTCGGATTTCTGCCGGCCTTCGGCCTACGCTTATGTCCCAAAGTAAGACGTTTGGGACCAAATTTTAAACACATGAAAAAAAACAAACAATAAAAAAAATACTCGATTCACGAAAAGAGAATCCTTTGGCTGGGATCGAACTCAAGACACAAGATTGTAAAACAGCATGTACCCCGAGACCAGCTAGCTGGCTTGTTGTAAACCGTGGCGAATATGTAGATCTTATGCTGCTTCTACAGGTCGGTAATGTTCGGGATGGCGAGAGCCAAAATGACATTGGCACGAGTTGGTCCTGGAAAAACAACTACCTACTATCGTTGTTTGTCAAGAAAACACGACCGTCTAGCGCTAGTGTCATTTTGGCTCCCGCCATTCCAAACAATCCCGAAAATCACCGACCTGTTGAAGCAGCATAAGATCAGTCATTTTTTGCACTTTTCACCACATGAGCTTATCTACTCGTGCTTTACACCCTGTACCGGCAAGGGCGTGATAATTTGAATCGCTCGCTCTTGCATCCAAGTTGAGGTAGTCCCGGTCGACGGAGCGCCACTTCGCGGGGCTCCTACATCTGAATGGTTTCTAAAAAAATCAAAAGAAAAAACAAACACATAAAATAAAAACAAAATGACTCGATTCACAAAGAGAAAATCCATAAGATATGCTGGCGAATTTACTTGCCCGGTGTGGCATCATGTCCGAGCGGTAGATGTAGCACATAATGAAACATGCAGAAAGCGTGGCTCTCCTGAAGTCCAAAGAGTGGTGTTGCTTGCTCCTCCGAAAAATATAAAAAAGAGACTGACTAACGTCACCCTCTTTACAATGCGGAGATGTCGCGAGCACAGAGTACATTATGAAGAAGAGAAGAAGAAGACTTGGTACATTTTCATTCAATGGAGTTAAATGGCCCTAAAAGGGTTGTTTAAGATTTTAATGTTTACAACTCTGTAAAGTCATATTTGTTACGGCTGCAAATCATATTTTATTCAAGATACAACCTGACAAATAACCTGCTAATTGCAAAACGCGTAAAAAAAATTGTATTTCGCGGGCTACCCTGGCGCTTCCACAATATGGCGCACCCTCACCACAGCATTCACTTGTAATATAACAATCCAGATTTTGAGCATTATGATACAAATAGACGCTCCCGGTGATAGAACATTTGGTCAGTGGGGCGGATTTGCCTATTCAGTGGAACAATCCAACATCCAAGATTCAATTTTGCGTTTGCATGGAAAGAAGAGTACTTTTATTATAATACACACATCAACACCGTATAGGTATATTTTGTATAAAGTTCTTAAACTCAAAAATACTGGCCAGATTTAAATTCTTTTGAAGAAAGCTTATTTTATAAACCTTTTTGAACGATTTTAAATTTAAAATTGAAAAAAATAATTAAAAACAAAAGATTTACAGGCCATATTGGTAGCGAAGTATAAAGGTTTCATTTACCTACAGAAGGAATCGTTACCCGTGGTCCCGGGGGGTCCACCCATTACCGGGGCGGTTCCATGGGTTATTTTAATTACCCGTGGTTCCATGGGACTATGGATTGTTTCCTGGACTTCTGAATATATCGATAGAAAATACAAATTCATAATAACAGCATATTAAGTACCTACGTTATTTTACGAGTAGGTACGAGCGGTGCCATTCGTCCTACTAAATAATATGATGGGTTCCCAGCGAGTCACACGCACACCCAATCGTGTCACATTGTGACTCGGTGGGATTTTTTTCCAACATGTCACAGTTACACTGGGTGTGTGACACGTTGGGAACCCTCCTGAAAAAGATTGCAACGAGTCACAGTGTGACTCGATGGGAACCTACCTCTGAAAGTCTGAAGTTGTTTTGTTGATTATAAGATAATCTAGCAAAAGTACTACACTTAGTTCAAGGTGGTATGTTTTAATTCTGGGTAAGTAAGTAGCACAGCAACAGACGAGTTGTTATTCAAATAGCGACGCGCGCCAGAGCGCGACTCATGACCGCCCACAAATGAAGGGATATGTGTGTGATACTATGATCGAATTTCCTTCTTTAATTTTTGTTAGTCTATTACTTTTTCCAAGCGTAAAAAAGCGGACTCTGGCTTAAACAAATATGACACTCCAGCTCTCCTCTCTGTTCAACCGTTTTCACTCTAAAGTTATGCGGACAAGAGAAGTGTTGAAAGAGTGATTTACTTCAATTTGAGAATGTAGACCTACCTTTATAGAATCAAATTTAGCCTATGGACCATGCGCCAACATTATTGTAAAATTAAAAAAACAAAAAGAAACTCTGTGCTTTTTGGTGTAACTGAAAAACCGGCATAAAATTCTTTTTCGCCTAAAATATAGTAAAATTAGAAGAACCTGCATCAAATACGACCGGCAACACAAACCCGGTCAAGAAGTATAAATAACGAAATTCTATTTGTGGGAAAAAAAAGGTGTTATAACCTTTTTTTTCGGATAGGAAATCTTCAAATGACGGGGTCCCGCCTAGGCGGAGTGTCAGACTTTTGCTGACTAAAACCCATCCATGTTCCTTTTTAGCCCTGTGTTCCAGGGCCGTGGTATCTCTTCGTCTTTGCGGACCCCTGTTTGGAACAAACGCGCCGTCGACATGGCCTATCGTCATAAGACGGACGGACGACGGATGACGCGCGACGCGCGCTCGCTTGACTCGCATATTAAATTACACACTAATATCTACTGTCCCCGAAGTGCCGGGCCTCCGCCGGCCTCCTTCGTCGGCCTACGGCCCGGTGCCCATGCCGCCCATGAAGGATATGTACTGTCGCGAGACGGTCGTATTATAGGAACACGAAGAAAAAAAGAAGGAACCACGGAATTTTCCAGTATTTTATGGACCACGATGAGATTACCTGTGACAGCCCCTATCAGATCTACTCGACCGCACAAAGCTAGATAATGTTTTTGTAATACAATTTGTGGTTTGTGCATTACAGAATTTTCTGAATACCATGGTTCCCAATCCTGGAAGCAGCAGTACGTAGCACGGACGGCCTACCTGCCTTATAACCAGAAGTACCAGCCGACATTATTAAATAATCAATAGGTACCTACCTAATTAATTTACATAAAATGTAACAATGTAAAGTCTAAAATAAATTATACCAACATGGTAATTTATACATTTTTTTTCTTTTATTTAATTATTTATTGACGATATAGTGTCTATCGATAGATATAGCTATCATTTACCCTTTAGTAAATAATATGTCGAAATATGGCATGGTCACGGTCACCTAATCTGAAAAGGACTAAATTCAGCATAACTTCTTAACATATTGTGTAATGTTGGTAGGCCTCTTGCCCGGATTAACCCTATAGGCCATAAAGCCCGGGCCTAGAGGCGCCGCCGCCGCCAGGGGCGCCATAGGTGTCCGTTTCAACTGCTCGGCCACAATGTCGTAGAAGAAAAACGACTACGTCTACATTACGAAGGAATTTGTAAAACACTAACAATGAAGGTCCCAAATTGGTAGAAATAATATTCAGAAAGAAATAAAGGTTTAACCGTGGCGACGCGGTTCGCACATGGAGAACTGCGCGGCCACGCAGTTTTCTTAAACTGAGCTATAGTACCTAGATCTGTGGTAGAGGTCCCATTCTTTTTGCTAACCACTGATACGATTTCGAAGAATATGTAGATAGTATGAATAAAGTCCTAATGTTTGGATTTCACGACCTACAGCACTTATAACCTTTAATGCAAGTTAGAAGTAGGGTGTCCAAGATTGATGGTGATTTAATCAGACATTTTCAATTTTATTAAGATAAATATGTAAGTAAGTAGGTACCTACCTTTTATTGTAAAAATGATTAATGATTTTCTATTTGATTAGTACCTACTAACCTACACGAAAAATGTACCTTCCTACCTCGTTTTGACGTAAACACTGCTATTTCAATAAAATAAGCGTTCGTTTTAAAAATGGATGTAGGTACTTATTGTTTTTAATGATGACGTGTAAATAGCCTACTGCAGTAGTGCACGCATTTTTACAAAAGTGTATGACAGTGCATGTGTATGACAGTGTGCTTGCTTTGCGGGTAAGCCATAGATATCCGATATCAGTGGGTTATGACGTTATAGATAACTTCACAAAAATTACATTTTGCGAGTGCGTTTGTTTGTCTCCATTCATGCACTAGAGCAGTGCAGTGATAAATAGTTTATTTATTAAACTTCATGTAGGTACTAAATTGGTACATAGGCTGACTTAATGCCACAATGCATTCTCTACCGTCTAGCAATGACTTTGACCTTGAAAAAATCGTTCCTCGACCTTTATGAACTTGGAGGGTTGTATTGATGATTTTGATGATTATAATTCTGTAACTGCATACGTCTTACAACCGCGAACAATATTTTAATCAACATAAAATCTAGCACTGGCCTGCAAATTGCAAAAAACGTAAAAAAAAAAGAATTTCTCGGGCTACCCTGGAGCATCAGCCTTAAGTATACGAATACGGTGTTTATATTTTCGCATCAGTACTTTTCCATCCAATTAACCATAGTCATTCCCGCATTATGATATTAGATACTACTTACGTATGTGCCTGGTATAAAAAAACGACGCTTTTGGAAATGTCTGATTGACGCACCATAAATCTTGGTCACCCTACTTCTAACTTGCATTTTAGGTTTAAGTGCTGTAGGTTTTGAAATCCAAACAATAGGGATTTATTCATACTGTCTACATTTTCTTCGAAATCGTATCAGTGATTAGCAAAAAGAATGGGACCTCTACCACAGCCTTAGTAAGCTCCGTTTGAGAAAACTGCGTGGCCGCGCAGTTCTCCATGTGCCGACCGCGCGGCCACGGTTAAATAAAACCTTTCTGTCTGAATATTGTTTCTACGAATTTGCTACCTACCTTCATTGTTAGTGTTTTACAATTCCTTCCAAATTCCTTCTTCCTTCTATGTTGACGTAGTCGTTTTTCTTCTACGACATTGTGGCCGAGCAGTCGAAACGGACACCGCTAAAGAGCCTCACCCACCCAACTAACCCCCCGACCATAAAAAGGCACAATTTGTCGGCTAATAGTTCAATCTGGCAATAAAGTACAAAATAATGGAGCCTGTGCTATCCCACAATGTTTGGAAGATTGGTGTTCCTTAAATTTTTGCATAATAGTGACACTTAATTCGGTTGGATAAATCACCGGACGAGTGAGCCGAGCGGTGCGTGCACGCTGACCTCTACTATTACACAAGTACACTGGACTGGCTGTCCCATACAAATGACAGCTAGAAAGAGAGAGGAGAGAACTCCGCTATTAAATTTCGAAGTACCTACATTTGATCTCACAAACTGCGGAATTGCTTCCGCAATTTGTGCGATCAAATGTATATCATTCATTAGCATTACGATGTTCGTTAGTTTGACAGTACCAGACAGTACAGTACTATGTCGTGACGTTTGAAATTCCGTGGTTTGTGAGATCTAAAGAATAAATTACGATGTACGTCAGTTCGATAGTGCACTACAGCGATTTTTTTCCCGTTGCCACCATGCTGGGCAGGCGGGCTGGAAACCGCATTTATTACATGCCATTCAACCATTCTATCTCCAGTAGGTACTACTGGACAGATTTGAATGAAGTTAATAACACAGAATAGGCTTTCCCACAAAATATGTACCTACTATCCAAGGAAAAATCACTTTTAGCGCAGGTGAAGCCACGGACAAGCTAGTAGTAGCAAAGCCCCCATATCGGCCAACTGCTCGTAACTTATAGTTTAAAAACTTTTCAACCTCCAGTTGAGTGCTTAAGTAAGTATCTGTTTTTTTTTTTTGAATAAATAAATAAAATAGGTAAGTAATAAGACATAAATAATGCTATTCATGGTTATTTATGCTGTTTTATCATTAAGTAATAATAGTATTCAGCCTCACGATTTATATTAAGTCTAGCAAGGCGGATGATCTCATTGATTGAGAGAAGGAAAAACAGTCATATAGTGATGTCGTAAGCAAAACCTCATCCAATGAAATCTGCTTTTGACTTCAGCGAGATGATAACATGCATTAAAACTCTAGGAAATACTGTGGCTCTGTTTCGTCTACATCGCGTAGAAAATAACCAGGACCGACAGTAACGTGCCTTCCGAATCCGAAGCACTGAATCATCTTACTTTCTAAACAATCAGGTGATTTTAACCTGCAATGCCCTAACTAAACTTGGAACAGTCTCATAAAGATATTTTTGTGAGACAGTGTCCCCACCGGTAATCGAACCCAGAACCTCGGATCGCGTGCCACACACTCTGATCACAATGGAGGCTGTTAATTTGTTGATGATCTAATAAAAATTGCTAATGGTTCATCATCATCATAATTGCAGTCCACTGCTTGACATAGGCCTCCGCCAAGGTGCACCACAAGGTCTAGTGGTAAAATTGGTCTTTCTTACTTATATAAGTATAGACTATTATATTTAGGAGGCCCATGTTCAATAGTGGGCTTCCTACGGCTGATATGATGATGATAATATTTAGACTGCATTTTTGTTTATTTAGTTTTACTTTTAGGTATCATGGAAAGAAGCAAGCTACGAATAGAGATCAAGAGATGATGATTTATGTATGGCCGCAGGATGTGTGGAGAACAAGGGAAAGGACTATCCTGCAGGATGTACCTACTACGGACGAGGAAGAGTGAAAAAAAGACAATGAAATATATAATTAATTTAATTAAATGTTAAATTTATATTAAAACAATGATCATCATATAATTTACCTATTTCTTAATTTTATTTACAAATAAAATTATGTAACAAACAATTAGTAGGTGGTACCTACTATTATAAAGGCTATTTATCTGTCATGGATCAAAAATAAAAGTATTACCTAGTTGGTAATGGGCTTTAGCATTCATAGAGCAGTAACTATAATGCTATCCCGATAATAATTTACTTTGCCACTTTCATACTAACTGTCTCCACACTTAATCTTCTTAACTCTGGTTGCACCCATAATTTAGTTTATCCAATTACTACTTTTGGTCCTGGTTGCTGATCTTATTCTTGAATTTATTTCATAGTAGGTATTTCTTTTGCCTTAGCAGTTAGGTATGTAATTCAGGGCAGCTTTGACTTTGATGAGGTATAACCAATTAACTTTTTACTAAAGTGTTCTTTTCTTCTGCGATGAAACCATATAATATATATAATGTAATGGAATTCTATGTCAGGCTTGCGGTCCTCTTGAGCAGCAAGCAGCGACACAATAGTGGTATGGACTATGTTTGGGGCAAATATTTCATTGCTTTTATAATTATCTCCATCAAGTGTGAGTAACACACATCTTACGATTGCAGTGAAAATCTAAAATTAATAAGATTCATTAGAAAGTTATTATGATGGCAGCTAAAGGTAAAGGTGATAAAATTTTTTCATAGCTAGACTTTGCTAGCACGTAGGGATATAGTATGTATTACTATTTTTAATTCTGTATTAAAGCTACGTGTTATGTTGTAGATCTTGTCACTGTCTCCACAGCTGCCAGCTGGTGTTTGTAGGTAATATGTAGGAATGTTTTGTGGATAGGTATTTATCAGATAGTAAGGACCTACATACATATTATAGAGTACCTACAAGGATTGACTAATTACATCACAAACAAAGCCAAAGGGACCAAACTGACAGCCCCCAGATAAAGAGCTCTAATAATTTACACACTGTTAATCTGGTACTTATCATAAATTGAGACGATTTGTAATTACGGAAAGAATCTTATAGAATAATGCTATTGAGGTGGGTTAGTAAGGAGCTCATATTATGAGCCCAGGTTGCTCATGGAGAAATTGTTGTAATGCTGTTATTCAAACTTCCAGGTACATAAGTACACCAATGATGTTGTAATTCTCAATTCTCAATTCTTTATTGCATACCATAATGTTTATAAGGTGGAGGAAAATAAATAATGTTACAATCGGGCGCAGCATAGACTAAGTAGGAGAGAGGAGGAAGACTACTGGCTTACTTCAGTTATTAATTTGTAATAGCTTAAGCACTTACTTGCCAAACATGTTGCAACATCTCAAAGATCACCAATGAAATATCATTTCTTGTTGAAAACGTTTACACGTTGCTGATTTAATGGTATTTCATTACCTATCTTTTGTTTTCTTCCATCTCATATCAGGACTATTTTCTCTTCCTAATTTAGCTGTATTAGGGTGCCTTACAACCAGAACTCAACAAGAAAACCCAAACTGCGTTTTTAAAGTTCCAAACAAACCAAACTTAGCTTGAATAATTCACAGATTACTTCAAAAATAATTGATTGAACGTCAACCATACGTCAAATGAAACAAAATCAATCCTTATTCAATCAAAATCAATAAAATCTGTGTATCACCCGTCCCTAGTGTCACATGGGTTTTTACTTTTTTAATGTGACGTCACTGTTTGTTTTGATTCCATTTGGCGTGCTGTACATTGTCAAGCCGGACAATCTTGGTCCGGGCCGAGAATGCGCGACATGATAATGTACGTCATTGGAATTCAAAACACGCACATTCCAATGTCGCGCGTTCTCGTGTCGTGCATTGTTATGTTGAGCATTGCTGGTTCCCGTTTTGATTGATAGACCAAGAAAAAAAATGAATGAAACAAGTGTGAAGTTTGTCACGAGAGCGATATCGCGATCTCACTCTTTTTTAATGTTGTGGCAATGTATAAACTTGCTTTAATGATCTTGTTTGTGATAAAACTGATATTAACATGTAAACCACTATCACAGAGATGCCTTCATATTTTGTAGAGTCGACCGTTTCTTATTTTTCCGGATTTTGTATGTTTTCATCGAAATTGTCAGTTATCAATAGACAAAGATAGAAAATAAGATAATAATCTTCTTTGTTATTGTTAGTTATGTTGGTAGAAATGATTATAATGTTACCACCATGAAATAGTTTCTCGTTATGTAAAGTGATGGGTCGTTGACGGTTTTTCCGTTAACGAAACGTTAACGTTGATTTACGTTTGTCAACTGGTTAATCAACTATTTAAATTCGTCAACGAGTTAATTTACTACTAATGTCAACTTGCAACGTAAATCGTTAATTAATTTAACGGTTTTTATTCAACGCTGCGACGCGGCGACGTTCATTTTAGTTAGAAACAATTTGATTCAATGTTTAGATTGGAAAACGTTTGATTGATGGTTCTACTTCATAGATGACCTTCTCTTCATACTTTTTCATCAGACTTATGAGGACTGACTGAATAGAATACAATTAGCTATACACACGTAAACAATAGAGACGTAACTCATAGAGAGGAGACCTGTGTCCCAGCAGTGGGAACATTAATAGGCTGATGATGACGTAAACAAACAAACTAGTATTAACCGGTGGCATGCGGCACGAGCGGGGCGCGCTATTCCATCAATATCATCATATGTACTATTCTTAAAATAAATATTTCGAAAATCAACTCTGTACCACGTTCCATAGAGTTCAAATTATATGACATGACCGTCTCTCACAAGCTATGACGTTAATTTCAATGTAAGTTTTTTAATTCGTGGCGTTTGCGTTCTCGATTATTGAACGAGACGCACGAGTTAAATTCAACGTCGTTGACGAAATTCAACTAGTTGATTCATAAACAGTTAACGTTAATACGTTGACAGGAGATTAACGGTTGATTCAACTAGTTCGTTGATTTAACGCCCATCCCCAGTAACATTATTTTTCTCATTCAATTTGAAAGTTTACGGGAATTTAGTGCAATTTTAAATTAAAATCCTTGCTTGAAATGTTGTCTTCCAATATAGTTAAAATTTTGTTTAGTTGGCCTTGCCCTTGTTGTTTGTTGTTGGAATGCTAGGCTCTGTGATTGGCGTGCGCGTGCGTGCGTGAATGTATACTCTGTGGTTGCTTCTGCTGGGTGCCGCCGGTAGCCCGTAGCCGCCATATTTATTTTGAAGGCGCCATTTTGAGAGTTTTCTTGGGTGATTGGGTGACGCTTCGCCGCGACAGCCTTCGCGTTTGCTATTTTCTATTTTCCTTATAAAACCACAAAATGGGCAAGAAAGACAAAAAAGGTGGTGGTAGCAGTGATGGTTCCAGTGAAGAAGAATATGTTGTTGAGAAGGTTCTCGACAAACGTACGGTCAAAGGCAAGGTAAGACATTATATCAGCTTTTTCCTTAATTAATTGGATGTACGATTTCTGACGATGAATTACGAAAAGTAGACGCCAAGTCTAAAACCCAATACATAATAATTATTAGCGCAATTGGAATTCTAATTGTCAATAAAGATTTTCTTCGGAGAAAATCGCCGTAGCGGTAACCTCTCTTTTTCTTCAAAGATTATTGAAGAAACCTTTTGCATCACATATACAGTACGTCAGTATTTACAAGTAAATTCTTACACATTAGATTCGGTCGCAGGTAGCGTTACTTTGATAAGGTTGTTATTTTGATACAAGTGCAACTCACTCTCTGCAAGAACTCATTGCCCCAGATTGTAACACTGAAATCAATGATGTGTCAAGAATCAGTCATGAAAAAACCCGTTTCATATAAGCTGCTCGTTCAAATATCAAAACTTAAAGGAGAATTAACAAATTGGTCCAAAAATTGATAAAAAATCAAGATGTGCCCCCAGATTTACTACATACCTAGCTCATTTGAAGAACATATCAAATGCAACATTTTCTTATAAATAAGGAACCGAAAAAATCATAAAATGTGAACTTGAGAAATAGTTGCACATTCACTTGACAACCTTTTCTTATAGCAGGCAATGTGGTGAGAAAAAACAAAAAAAAAAGGCCTACGGTCACACCACTAGGCTAGGCTATCACTGCTATAGCTGCTGTTTTTAATGAATAGAAATAAGATCCACAATAAATAGATCCAAGCAATAGTGTATCATAGCAGTATTAAATATAGTTGAATTAGTCTGTAACTGTGGGTTGGAATTTGCACACATAGTTAGTCCAACAGCTTATGTCAAGTCAACTCACAATGGACTCAACCCTGCAACCCTGGGCGCAGCAGATTTTTTTTGGGCCAGAACCCTAAATTATTGGTCATTCTCCTTTCTTAAAAAAAGTACATTAATATTATATAGCTAACTACACACATCAAAAGTATCTAGGGATCAACATATATTTTTGCAATAACTTTTCTCCTGATTGATATTAATTAAAATTTTCTTTAAGGATTCATCAAATAAAGTGTTTTCGTTTGTCACAGTAACGATAAACCAAGTCACCTTTGCATTAATAAAGAAATTTGCCATTTTCCTAATAAAGGGATTTTTGACATTTGAACCACTAACATTAAAGTTCGAAAAAAAGACTGAAATAACAGTTTTCTTTAAAATTTTATTGGGTAACTTAAACAATTAATAATCCGTGTTTCTACCGCGAACACTAACAACACAAGAACATCGGTTTGGCATACTCAAAATGAGTTCATCCAAATCACGCTGTGGAATGGCCGCCCATGTTCGTTGCAACAACAAAAAAAGGTCTTCTTGCGACTGGATACCCTCCATATTCGGCAGAGCTCTTCTCTGTAGCATATCCCATGCATGCTCAATCGGGTTCAAGTCTGGCGACTGAGCAGGCCAGGGCAGGACATTGATGTTAGCTGCGGCGAGAGTCTGTCTTACAACTCTTGCGGTGTGCGGTCGTGCATTATCATGCATTAACTGAAATAAGGGACCGATTTGCACTTGTAGAGGAACGATGACGTCTGATACAATCGTCTCAGCATAAATTTGAGCGTTGAGGTTGCCTCTGATCCAAATCAACTCAGTTCTTCCGCCGATCCAAATACCCGCCCATACCATGATGGTTCCACCACTATAAGGATGGACTTCCTGGCAGGATTTTAATCGCTGTTGGCGTCCAGGGGTTCTCCAGTGTCGTATACGTCTTGTATCCGGTCTCATACCAAAACGAGACTCATCAGAAAAGCACACGAAACGCCATTGTTCTTCTGCCCAATTTCTGTGTTCAAGAGCCCATTGATATCGAATCCTACGATTGTGCATTGCTATAGGTGGTACCCGTAGCGGTCTTCGGGAATGAAGGTTCACTTCATGCAAGCGGTTTCTGACTGTTTGGTCGCTAATTAAGTTCCCTGAAGAGTGATGAAGCCTCACGGCTAACATCATGGCGGTTATTGTTGGAGCTCTTCGAGTTAAGATTTGAATGTATCGGTCTTGTCTCCGTGTGGTGCAGCGATACCGTCCTCCATGGCGCTCAGCCACGGTACCAGTGCTTCGGTAACGTGTCCAAAGTCGACTGATAACACTCTGACTTGTATTCAGAGCTAAAGCTACAGTACGTTGCCGGGAACCAGCTTCTATCATTCCCACGGCTCTGAGCATTTCTTCCCTGCTTAAATGACGTCGCCGCTCCATAATAACGTTGGTTTTAATCAGTAGTAGGGAAACAGTAGCACTAATAATGTCTTCAATGCGTTGTATGTTTTTATAGGGAAAATATTGACAGCTTATTTTCATCTTTTACTCGAATTTGATTGAGAGTTCCTGATTCAAATTATGAAATGCACCAAAAAGGATCCATATAAATTTATAAAATCATAAATTTATTACAAAGCCACATCTCAATCTCAAGAAATCCGCATAAAAATGCTTGATCCCTAGACATTTTTGATGTGTGTAATTGAAAGGCCAGCCAAGAGTGTAAAAATATTAAAGTGGATTATCATGTGTAGGTTAACATATTATATTGTGTACTAAGATCTGCTAGGTTTTTTCACTTAAATGCTCATCTAAATTAACCAGTCTTCCTTCGCAAGTAGATCTGTGTGTGCTCATGTCATGCTCAGCTGCAAAGGTAGACCCTTTTCAGTGGATACACCGAATGAACCCGAAAGAAAGGTTTACAAGCATTCTGATGCTTCAAAACTCATTTTACAATTTCTGCCAGCAACTTACATCATCAATACCTATGTATGAAACTTTGTCGCCTAATGTGAAAACAGCCAATAGTATTAATGAATGTGGTTACTCGATTTGCATTATCTGTATACATAAGTAAATTTAATGTACATGAAATGTAAATCAACCAGATTGTTTAATTATTTGAGTCGATCATTCATAACTTGTAAGTTATTTATTGCATTTAGACCTAAAAGAAAACATGAAGTTTATCATTCTTCAATAATATTTAAAAAAAAAAGAAAAAGATAGCCCATGTTCCTGCTTGCTAATCGTCTGTCCAACTTTTTCTATAATTATGTTGGATTGGCATCCAATCTAGCTAACTGGATATAGAATACCAGTATTTTTCGATTACATTCAGCTTATCTAACCTCCACAAACCAGTAAGTGGATAACATTAAACTGGTTACTTTATTTATTTAGAAATACATTTTAAGCTAACAGTTTTATACCAAAACGCTTAAAAGCTAACAATAATCATAATTATTACAAATAGCATCTTATAATTACAATAATTCAGAAAGAAAGAATGTTACGTCCACATCTAATGAAAAGAAAAGACAAAATGTATTATTGTTTATGTTCAGATCCAATATCTGCTGAAATGGAAAGGCTACAAGGAGGAGGAGAGTACCTGGGAGCCAGTGGAGAATCTTGACTGTGAAGAGCTGATCAAGACCTTTGAAGATAATAGGAAGGAGAAGGAGGTATGGCGCTTTTTGTTGTTTTGTGTCATAAATGTGTATTTTGCTCTTATGAGTCGTCCCCTAATCTCGTGAGGTCCGAACAGGGGGGGTCAGAAAAAAACACGATTAAGGTTGATGCTCCAGGGTAGCCCGCGAAATTCAAATATCCTTACGTTTTTTTGCAATTTGCAGGCCAGTGGGCCTAAAATGGCCGCTTTAGCAGAATCATAAAAATAATCACGTTAAAAATTTAAAATTCTTAAAATGGACTATAAGGTTTCCATAAAGACCAACGTGATTAACGTGATTCATAATAAGATTCTGCTAAAGCTGAATGTTGATTAAAATATTGTTCGCGACTGTAAGACGTAAGTAGTTACAGAATTATAATCTTAATCATCAATACAACCCTCCAAATTCATTATGGTCGAGGAATGACTTTGACCTTGAAAAACCTCGACCTTTTTGAACTTGGTGGGTTGTTGTATTGAAAATCTATAAGAATTCTATCAATTAAAAATAAAGTGGTAAACTCAATATGTATAAGACTTTGGCTTTGTACGGAACCCTCTCCACGCGAGTTCAACTCGCACTTGGGCGGTTTTTTTTATTATAAGTTTAACTGATACGGTTTATAAACCTCACGTGAATAAAAAATGGCCCTTTAATCATGTGAGATTTTTAAGGCCACTATTTTAGCCCCCCTCTCTCTCTTTTCTGGGTAATACGCGCCCCCTCCCACTCGTCCTAGCATCACGTGTATTTTTTTAGACCCTCCTCCGACTTGGTAATACGTCGTGATTTTTTAGGCTACCCTTCCCCTCCCAGCATCACGTATTTTATTGAAAAGAACACAAACTTTTAGAAACTATTTCAATAAAAAATTGTTTTTTTTTTGGGTTCATATGTTCCAATTTAAGTTATTTTTTTGTAGTTCCACGTAAAAATTCACGTCATTCACATTACACAGGTTCTAAGCAAACATGCGGCATATTTGCTAATAAACATAAGCAAATATTAGCAACATTGTAATTGATCTGCAACAGTTCCTTCAATTTCCATGTTGTTCATATAAAAATTAACCACTTGAAGTTATCATTTTCCACCATTTACATGATTCGTGAACTTTCTTGTCTATTACATAAAAAACTCATTAATAACATGTCTTTGCTTACCAGTCCAAAACGAAGAAACCAGAAGACCGCGGCAAGAAACGTGTCCGTGAATCTAGCGAGGAGACTTCATCTGGTCGTAAGGGGCGCGGCACCAGCGTGTCCTCTGCCGACGACCACAAGGAGTCCAAACGTGAACGCAAGGAGGACAAGGCCAGGTCGGGCTTCGACAAGGGATTGAAGGCTGAGAAGATCATAGGTAGGATGCTACCCTATTACTTATAGGCAAAAACCATGGTATACTGAAAGTGAAAGAAAAAACCATGTTGTCTGATGAGATAAAAGATTTTAATAAAGAAGAAGAGAAGGAGAAATATGGTTTCAACATATTTATTGTGAATTTTTGGCCAGTAACGCATGGTTAAGATAATATTTTGTGAATAACAAATTGGTGTTGTTTATACAGGTGCATCAGACGCGACCGGCGAGCTGATGTTCTTAATCAAATGGGCTGACTCTGATGAGGCTGAACTTGTGCCTGCTAAAGTTGCCAACCTCAAATGTCCCCAGCAGGTAATGTCTTCATTTTTATTAAAAAAATTGCAAACAGAACCGAAACTAAGCAACATGCTTGACAATCCTAACATTTTCATTGACCTTGAAGCTGGCACAAACAATCGTCCTGAACCAAATGTTATTGTGGTTGTGTGGTACAGGAGATACAAATAAAATGTTTCGGAACTTTGCTTGTACAATAAATGTCTTCTTACGTTTTCTGCAATTTGCAGGTCCGTATCACGTAGTATGTCGATAATTGATTGATTTGCGACAAGCGCAACAAGTAGTGTGTTACAAAATCGCAAGAAAATTTGAATTTGCGAGCTATCCTGATGTTTCTACCTAAAATAGCCAAAAAAGTGTTTTAAAAGGTAATTGTGATTTGTCTGCAGGTGATCGCTTTCTACGAGGAGAGGCTTACTTGGCATACGCCGGCAGAATCGGAATGATATAGAGCCGCATGTGGCATGCCCAGTATTCGCTACGGCGGGGACTATTTCTACGTCCGTGCCATGGAGATTCACGAGCGACAGCGCCGCATCTAACACGCAAGACAGTGTTTTTAGCGATGGACTTTTTTAAATAGTGTTGCCATACTTCGCAATTTCTCATTTGGTAGCTTCATTATTGTGGTTTCTTTGTGTATGGATTTAGATGCTTCTGGACTCGGTCCGTATCAATGTATTCATGTTTAAATGTATAGCTCTAAGTGCATTCATTAGTGGCAGTAGGAACGTCACCTTAGGTTATACTTGACTGTCGTGTTTGACGTGTTCTACTTAGTTATACGAGACAAGGACACGGCAAATGTGTATTCGTTTCTAGATAGTGATACGGGCAATTAGTGCTCCAATCTTACCAAGAAACTGACTACTACTGAATACTGCGGGAAGATTGTGAGGTAAATTCTTTATGATCAATTGGCTTGTTTTCGTTTAATTTGCTCGGTATTTTAGTAGATTCAAGATCAATTATGAGGCTTGATGCCAAACACTGCGATTCTAAAACTTGTGCAGTGTTCATTAGCAACATTTTTATAAATTTCACAAATATCTGTCATACGTGAGAATTACTATATTGGAGTGGGCAGCACAAAGCCCACACATGAATCCCATACAATATGTCTGGGATATCCAAAAGAAACACGAGATCCAGTCTCGACTCTCCAGAGACTATAGGTCAATTGAAAACGCTCTGGTGGTTGCCTGGGAAGAAATAACCCTTGTGGACAAAAACATAAGTACACCACAGCATGAGGCGATCGCATGAAGGCGATCATCAGGGCCAGAGGTGGAAATACCATCAAGTACTTTTAAGATTTATTTTGTACATTTAAGATTTTACAAAAAAACAAAAAAATAACAACCCGTTTCGCGTTTCAATTTGATAATAAACCACATTTGGGCCACATTCAGTGCCACTGAGTGTATACTAAACCATAATTCATATGAAAAAATTGCATGCAGTTGATAAGGAACTGACTGCTTTATACTGGAGATAACATCTTTTCAATATTATTTGCCTGAAGATCAGTTGAAGAGCATTGTATAATGTATAGCCCTCTGACTTAATAAGTTTTATGTGATATGACGATGTCTAACTTTGATTTCACAGGCGACATAATTTGCTTCCACGTTATAAATTCGTCTGGGTGTAAGAGAAAGCCTGTCTGAGTATTTTTGTAAGATTAGATAGGTTGAAAACCAAATTGGTTTATATTTCTTCCAAGCGTTGCAATTGTGAATATTGATTCTAAGTACTAGACCATATTCGCTGGGTGCCACTTAGCTTGGTGTGTGGTGTTGGCAAATATATCGTAATTTCTAATGTCATAAGTATCTTGCACACTTTGCCTAACTCTAAGGCTAAAAGGCGAGTGTTATGAGAGTCGCGAGTTTGCTTTCAAATACATTCTTTGTAAATGTAACTCTATTTCACTTGCAATTTGGTTGCGCACACAGGGAATACGGTAAAATTTTCGACATTTATGTTAATATAGTTACTACTTATCACAAGCAGTTCTGTGCCTCAACCACAGGCTGGTTTATTATTGCCTATAATTTTTATATAATTAACATGACATAGAATAGTAAAGATTGTTTCATGTGATCGGACAGTGTCGTGTCAAATTGTTGGGAAGAGCATAAATTAACTATTAAAGACTAGAGCTGTTAGCCCAACTCAGAGGCCCATGGGTGGCAAAATAACTCTGACACCAAGTTTAGGCATTAACCACTAAACTGAAACGAACACACTAAAAAGAAAGAAGGAAGCTCCTTCCACTTAAGGCTGGGATATCTGCAAAATTAGCAACTCTATTTTTGGTGGTTCAAACTTTGTTTGAAAAACTGTTAGAATAAAGTTCTAATCAGCTTGCACTAGATAGTGGTTGTTACGTCAGTCACTGCGGGCCAAATAGTGCGAAATAAGTGGTTTTTATTGAATAGTAGCCTAATAAATCATTAAATCAAAATGCCAATTGTACACTTTGTGAAGAAAAACGTGACAAATATTTGTGTGAAAAAAAAAACTAAAATTTAATGCCGTTCCAGTATGTCCCCAGCCATTCCGGAAAGGGAACAGAACATTGTTATTTTAATTGTGTCTGTAATTGTCGGTAACTACAGGTTAAGAGTAGTTACGAGAATTCAAAGAAAAAATGCTTCACTTTGAATATTTTTTTCATATAGTAATAGTAAAGTTAGAATTATTTCAATTGTACCAATTAAAGTTTATTAGAGTCTAATAAGCAACATATATTTTTTTTGCACATTTATATTCACTCATCAAAGAGGAGTTACATGGAGAAAACCTCTCGTTAGCAGATACCACCCACTTAACTGAAACTTTGCTTGAGATAGCTGCGCGGTGGGTGAGAGCGTGGTTACGTGTCGCCCAGCTGAGTCGTTTATGATGGGCGACAACTCCCCTCCGGCACAGCGCTGCTACCCCAAGACACTTCTCAGTTAAACAGCTATCACAGGTCGACACAGGTTTCTATTGTTTGAAATAATCTTTTAATGTGTGGCAGGTGTATATAATACTAAGTATTGATTAAGCACCTACAGAGTGACTATGTGATTTAGTTCATGATATTCAACGTATTGTCATCCGAAGAACATGTACGTGTATGGTTATCCGATCTTATCTTGTCAATGTAAATTTGTATAAGGATGCCACCAGACCGCGGTCGATCAACGATAGTTTAAACCTTGTAACATTCTTGCTTGCCCGCAAATTCGCCCACGTGAAGACTGGAAAATATCATTTCGAAAAATTATCCCACACATGCAGGCATAAAAAATATCCATGTGTTGATCCAAGACTCTCGGTCTCGGTCTTCGAAGTTTCATCCAAATTCGTTCAGCCTTTAAACGTGATTGAGTGATAATTATACAAAACCTTAACGTCTCAAGGGCCGCGCGAAATAACGGTAATCTCCTTGCCGCGCCACCTAGTGACGTCATCGCATGCGTCATGTGACCGGGCTCACAAAAATGCTTAATCGCTCCACTTATAATGACTTATCTCAAACGGTAAACAGTTTCGTATTCTTAGAGAACGAGACCTTGTATTACTATATAAACAACACTTGTAAAACCACTTTTGAATTATAAACTTATGTTATGAGATAAATGATATGAGAGAATTCGCCGCGCTAAGACCTGTGGCCTTATCTTATTTTTTTTTGGTAAAACTACTGATTCAATTTACACGAAACTTTAGAACGAATGTAACAAATACACAAGTAACTAATACATAATTCATATAAGAGTCATACTGATACATTCGAATCAGATTCGAACTAGATTCCAACAAAAAGTTCATATTTATATATGAATATTTATGCCTCGAATACATGAAAATAATGAATTATCACTAATTCTTGCCTTGCTAATGCTGGTTCCAAGACCATATTTCATTTTAGAACAGTCAAATTCACATTTTCAATTGTTCACTCCATGTTGACAAAATAAATCTTACGACAAATACTTTGTTGGCTCAAAAACAATTTTGGGATATTGTTCTACCTAAATGTTTTGCTACAAAGTAGCATTATACTATAATAAGGTCATAAACATTCACTTAACAAAGTTTTCAAGCACTTGACTAAACAAAAACACAATAAATCACTTCACTGGCACTCAATGTTTACCTGCACTGACATTTCAACGACTATGACGCGCTTCTAAATTTTTTTTAATAGTTGCCCGTTATAAGTTACTAGTGTTTGGTATCGTTTGAATCGACTACTGTCAGGCCCCAGAGGTAAAACGTTTGCAAACGACTTAGAGCCTTATGTAAAGTAAAAATAAGGTTGGAATTTGCTGGTGCAAGGTGGCATGAATCCATGCCAGCGGGGCTCAACGGTTACAATAGCTCGTTGTGAGGTATGAATATCGGCACGTCGGTACTGAGAGCCTGCATAATAATATTTGTAGGACAATGATGATAAGACGTATTTTTGACCGCGGTCTGGTTTGGCCCTAGGGCGCACACGTTTCGAAACTGGCGTAACGTGGACTTAATAAATACTGGATATAATATTATTGGTTAGAAATAAAATACAATTAATAAAGTAAATATTAGTTTTATTGATTCATCAATATAGGAATTGTATTCTTCTAGACTGGTGATGGAAATACTATTGAAATTGAACCAGTCTTTCTAGAGTTACCTTTGGTATGACTATTCAGTTCAGTCACAATTTCATTGTTTAGGACAATCGACTAGAGATGAAACGGATATCCAGTAACTATACGTTGTTTGGCCGGAATCCGAAGACGGAAAGAAATCAATAATGTCTCATTAACACAAGATTAATCCATGTCAGTGTACCTTATAAAGTTATCAATAAAAATATAAAATTGCATTACTGACTAATTAATTACTTCTCAAAATTGATATTATTGATAATAATTTTGGTGCTCAAAATGAATAAGTGGTAAATTATAGTGAACTAATACTAAATTTTTATTTGATGGTAAAAACTCTTAACGACTCCGCTTGGCTTCCTAAACCGGTTCTTGTGCGTCGGCGTTAACTCAAATAAAAAACGTCACAACATGTAACGCGACAAAGGGCCAAATATCCGGCCTCCTCGGAAGCTTGCCGAATATCCGGTGTCCGGCCAAGTTACTATCCGTTCATCTCTACAATCGACGTGCGCATTTGCGTCTCGCATCCCACGTGGGATACGCCTCAGAATAATCGATGTTTAATCATGTTCGTGGGGCAATGTTTTTTCAATAGTTTTTCTCAATCACTGATATAAACTAAGTAAATAGAAATTACACATATCAGGTAAATACTCTATTCTGTCGTACAATATTTGGAGTCAATACAGACAAATTACACATTTAGATCAATCAGAATTAATATAGACACTAGTTTTCATTCGAAATACTGTAAAAAGTAAAATAATATCATAAATCGACAAGCTCTCGCACCTAGTTTCAATTTCGTGATGCGTTAGTTGCGTTACAGAACGCCAAGTAAATACGACGATGGTCCCTTTCTGCCTAATAAATTGACCTAACAAGTAATCGGTTATTGGAAAAAACTATCTGGATAAGTTCTGCAGCAGTCCCATCAAAATCACGATGAATAGTAATTGAATAACAATTTAATACGTTAATACACAAACCCCTTTTTAATAAACCTCTAGTAAAGTAAAGTATAGTTTGGAAGCTTGAATCTTGAGAAGTGTCAAGTTCATACGGGTACCAACTACTGCATGTTTATTACCTTATCTTGAACAGTCGAGCTCGAGGATAAAACACCGCCATTTTAAACCTAACTTAACTTCTAGCAATAAAACATCTTGCTACTTGTGCGTTAATTTTTGATATTTGTTTTACTTTAATTTTGATCGCTCGATGTATTTCTTAGTCATTGGTATCTCGATAGTCTTAATAAAATTAAGTAAATATACTTTTAAAATCTTACCATAGTCACTAAACGGCAGCACGCAGTTAGCGTATCACAGCGTGGTTTTTACTGTTACGTTTGCAGTGAAAACTGCCAGCGCTTCGCCAACAGTGCACCGCCAAATCGTACAGACATTCGTTAGGGTCACGCACGACACATTAATCGACGGCGTACAACGGTTTGCTCTCACACAAAAAAAAAAAAACAATGTAGGTATGTGCCGCCTGCGCTCCGGCAAGGTTAACCGACACACTATTCCCAAATATTCGAGGAGTTGAATAGTTTCGAGTTTAAAAAGCG
The DNA here is from genome assembly GCA_941918905.2 of Xestia sexstrigata. Taxonomy (NCBI): domain Eukaryota; kingdom Metazoa; phylum Arthropoda; class Insecta; order Lepidoptera; family Noctuidae; genus Xestia; species Xestia sexstrigata. The sequence goes on from OW799204.2 coordinate 2,575,999, forward strand.
AAATCTTTTTTGGGCGAAGTTCACAAATGAAATCGAACTTGATTCACACCTGAATCGCGTTTAGGAGCAGGCTGTCAGTGCTCAAATTACTAAGGCGCTCTTGAAGGCGCTTTATGTGTGATGATTGCATTGTTTTGTTGGTGAAAACAGCCTTCAGAATAATCTTAATCATTCCGTTTCTTCGGTACTTAGTGGGCGGTGCAGTATAATTATTTGACAAAGAAGTGTGACCGGCATTCACCAGGATATGGTGAAACAAACCATAAATTAAACACTGACAACAAGAAACACATACATTCTAGTGTGATACATCCCATAAGTAACACTATCAATAAAAATAAGAGTTAAACACTGAGATATAATACAAATATGTATGTAAAATTATTATGATAATATAATATAGGTACTTCGACGGTGGTAATATAAAGTTCGCTTCGTTTTGTGCTTGATCGCCTCAAGCTTTGTATTTGTAGTCGTGCTTGCTCAGCCCGTTGCTGTGAATGAGTAAAAAAATTATATTATTTTCAAGTTGTCCATTGGTTGATAAGTGCTGACATACATTTATTTAACCTTTTGAACGCCAGAGCACAAGGCACGCGCATGCCCTCAACGTCAAGCCACAATTTCACCTACCATTTTGTCACACGTTTGGCGTACAGGTCACGCGCTTGCTTGTCACGTATATGTGACAACGGCGTTCAAAAGGTTAAACTCACGCTTTCTTCCTCATGGGGGTAGGCAGATACTACAGAACGCCACCTGCTACCATCCTTCTATACTCCTTTCAGCTCTGATAAGTGTGCGTACACCTTTAACGTGCTTTCCGAGGCATAAAGGAAACTCGGTATGTAATGGTGGGTCACCAATCACCATCCCGGACATAGGCAAGCATTACTTAACCTTGGAGATCGACCCGTGCGCCTGTTATTATTTAGCCATGAACCCTACCTCTTAATTGATTTCAACCTTTTTATTAAATAAACTAGCTGACCCGCGCAACTTCGTCTGCGTCACATGAGAGAGAGAGAGAGAGGGTTAGAGAGAGTGTGACTCAACTTTAAAAGATAGACAAAATTATAATATCGCGGATTTTAAATTAAACTTTTTAAGAGGAACAATTCCCTCACACATGATTGTTGCGTAACTTCAACCGTTTATGCAGCGCTCGCAACGCCAACGGAAGCTCTGGAAAGAAATAATATTATTTCCCCGTTTTTGCAACATCTATCATTAAGAGCGGCCAACCCGCCATACTTTTCGCGAGAATTTTGACAAACGCTCGTGCGTGATTATGAAGTTGTTACACATATATCTTTAAATTTTTTGAACTGATAGGTATCTTGTGCACTATATCTAGGCATCTATCGAAACAAAAAATAAAAAATTGTAGGAACAAATTCAGTATAAGCCTCCAAAAATTGCTGTTTACTCAATTACTGTAACTAAAGAAAATAGCCTGATAGAAGCCTTGCAAATATAGTGGAGATTTTAAATAACAAATATTTATTTCACAAACTTGTAAGACTTATTCAAAAACACGTATTTCCTGGAACAAGTTTTATAAATTATCGAACACTATTTTTCGTTCAATGTACTCGCGTTAGTCGGTATGAGGTGCGCGGGTGACGAGTAGGTAGTGCGGGGTCGGGGCTAGGTTAGACAGGGCAGTTGAAAAAATATCGCCGCGATGGCTCTGAATGAAACAACAAGCGAACTTTTCGACAATAGACGCGTTGACGATAGACGCGCCGGGAAGGGCCCTCTTAATGCTTCGATTTAGAGATGGGTAACTCAGGAGTGATAGATACAAAAGATATGAATAATTCCGTTTCAATCAATCTCTCTTCATATCATTTCGTATCCGAATGTATCAGTATATCTTTCTTTACACCTCACTCACTCGTCGATCATCGCGTCGGATTGCTTCGTTGCGCGTCTTTGGTTGAACGTCAAGCAAGCTTAGTTATGTTAAATTTAATTATTATTTTAAACTATAAAACCAAGTTCATTTTTCTAGTGCTTTTTTATCATTCATCCATCATATCAAATAGATCCGATACATATCTAGAAAGAAACCGGAAAAGCAGCCAAATAAATCAGGAAGATACATAATTATAACGATCAAGCAAAGTGCCTACTTATCTATCACTCTTACTGATTTATTGAATTGAGTTGAGCGAAGCGAGCCTGAGCAGCGCGGTGCAATGCGCTCAATGCGCTGCGTGTCGTGCGCGCCAGCGTGAGCTACTGATACATAAGGATATAAAAGAGTGATACATATCCCAGTGATCGAAAGATACATATCAATCTTTTCTTTTTAGTGATACATTTTGCCCATGTCTACTTCGATTAGACCTTCGATGACAGTCATATTCTAGCTAGGTTTAAGGTTTCAACCAATCTTAAAGCACGTGGGAGGGGTCATTCTTTCACGGAAAATCTTAACACCGCGATTCAGAAAATGGAGTGAAATGAACAGCGCCATCTATCGACCAAGATGTTAAACTGCTAAAATATAATGCACGGAAATCATGCTGTGTAAATTTTCAAAGCAGCAACATGTAGACTAATCTAGAGTATCATAAGCTATAACGTTTTATTAAAGCCGGTCAGTCGATTTAAAAATTATCTGGTGAGCTGATTTTTAGTTATTAGTATAATACAATTTTAGTACAATAGATGTCGCTGCATCTTACATTTGATGATCAGTTCTTCTTGAATACTTTAAATTCATATATCTTTTGATAGATTTAACCGATTACGATGAAACAAGAACTAAATAATACCTAAAGATACGCACAATTGTTATGTATAAAAGTTATCTACATTGGTTTCGTAAATTTTACGTGATGCTTGATCGAAACAGACAAAAATTGCAAAATTGGTGGAAATGAGTTCTGTTGATTATCCTTTCACACACTGGCAATTTTTTTTCGAAATATTTTCGATGTACAAAAATGTTTTTTCTACAGATTTATTATATGTAAGTATATAGATGATGTTGTAAATAAGTGTTGTTATTGTATGTTACCTGAGCTGCGCGACATGTCCGGGCGTGGCCTGTATGAGCGGCGCGAGTCGCTCGGTGAAGCGCTGGAAGTTGCGCTCCAGTTCGCGCTGGTACTCGCGCTGGTCGCTGCCGATCAGGTTCTTGTTCTTCCGGAGAGCGTCGTGACACCTTGTCGTAAATAAACACGAATTAATAGTAGTCATCATTAAACCGAAACACGTTTATTGCAATGGATGATAATTATAATGAATGGATTAGCCTCCCCCAAATATCGCCGCCGCATCCAGTAGTTTCCTGCAATCTTCACCATATCAATGGTTCACCTTGTGGAGGACTAACCGACGCTGCGTCTTCCGATATTCGGTCGCCACTACAATGTGGCTGACACTGGCAGAGCCACCATCAGGGATTTTAATTTTTATAACACAAAAATTTAATCGCTAATTAGTCGAAATTAGTCGGCAAATATCAGATTCGGTCGTTTTCGGATTGGTCGGTCACTGGTTCAAAAGACATAAGGGTTTATAGGTGGCCCTTCTGGAGAGAGCCTACCCCAGCAGAGCCACATTAATATCTCAAAAACTAGGGCACCTAGCGAAGATCTGTTTTCTCCCATATTTACTCGCTAATTAGTCGAAATTAGTCGCCAAATATCAGAATTGGTCGGTCACTGGTTCAAAAGATATAAGGGTTTATAGGTGGCCCTGCTGGAGAGAGCTTACCCCAGCAGGGCCACATTTATATCTCAAAAACTAGGGCACCTAGCGAAGATCTGTTTTCTCCCATATTTACTCGCTAATTAGTCGAAATTAGTCGCCAAGTTACAGATTTAATCGGGTCCTAGTTCAGAAGATATAATGAGTTCAATTATTAAGGTGTAGTCCAAGAGCTAGATCGAAGAGTTCACGAAAAATTGCCAAGAAAAAATATTTCTATTAATATGTGTAATATACTTCTAGTTTTATCGGTCTAAAGTCCTTAGAAATGACCGAGAGAGATAAATTCACTATTAAATACATATTTAATGTTTTTAATTATTAAGTTAGAGTGGCTTAAACTTCTTTGAAACCATTAAACCTTGCTCTTGGTCTATTTAGTGTCAAAATGTACAGTCGCATGCAACTGTTTTACTAATTTGCAATGTTGAGCTCTAATTTACGTTAGAATAATAAATACGTTAAAATTATCGTATCTTTACTGAAATGTAATATTTAAACGATAAAGCGATCTATCTGCCAGCGACTAAATGCACACATTTTGTTCGATACCTAAATAATTACATATATTTATTGTAGATCTTGTTTTTAGGTAATGAATACTGCTTTCCTTTGGTGGGTTGAAGTTATAGAATTCCTCCAGACGTCGTAGATACACCTGTCTAAAAACTACTTTAAGTATTTTGTACTTGGTTGTACCACTGTATGGGGAAATTGAATTCTTTAATATCTTTTTAATGACACACCGACTGAATCTGTAACTTGGCGACTAATTTCGACTAATTAGCGAGTAAATATGGGAGAAAACAGAATGTGGCCCTGCTGGGGTAAGCTCTCTCCAGCAGGGTCACCTATAAACCCTTATATCTTTTGAACCAGTGACCGACCTTTCTGATATTTGCCGACTAATTTCGACTAATTAGCGAGTAAATATGGGAGAAAACAGAATGTGGCCCTGCTGGGGTAAGCTCTCTCCAGCAGGGTCACCTATAAACCCTTATATCTTTTGAACCAGTGACCGACCTTTCTGATATTTGCCGACTAATTTCGACTAATTAGCGAGTAAATATGGGAGAAAACAGAATGTGGCCCTGCTGGGGTAAGCTCTCTCCAGCAGGGTCACCTATAAACCCTTATATCTTTTGAACCAGTGACCGACCTTTCTGATATTTGCCGACTAATTTCGACTAATTAGCGAGTAAATATGGGAGAAAACAGAATGTGGCCCTGCTGGGGTAAGCTCTCTCCAGCAGGGTCACCTATAAACCCTTATATCTTTTGAACCAGTGACCGACCTTTCTGATATTTGCCGACTAATTTCGACTAATTAGCGAGTAAATATGGGAGAAAACAGATCTTCTCTAGGTGCCCTAGTTTTTGAGATATTAATGTGGCTCTGCTGGGGTAGGCTCTCTCCAGAAGGGCCACCTATAAACCCTTATATCTTTTGAACCAGTGACCGACCAAATCTGATATTTGCCGACTAATTTCGACTAATTAGCGACGAAATTTTTGTGTTATCAAAATTAAAATCCCTGATGGTGGCTCTGCCAGTGTCAGCCACACGCCACTACACATCTACTTTTCAGGGTTCCGTAGCTAAATGGCAAAAACGGAACCCGTATAATTTCGCCATGTCAGTCTGTCTATTGGTGCGGATTGCACACAGACATTTTACTCGTAAGACTTGGCAACATAATGATTGTAGTGATATTACTAAAAATATTAGGGGCCGCTTTCCCCATTCACGTAAAACGGCGATTTGAAAAAAATAATAACAATGCTCAAATATACACATACCCCAATCTTGGAGCCTATAATTAAAAAGATGATGTTTCTAAGTGACTTTTTATTTAAGCCCATAGTTTGTGAGTTATGGGATGTTTTCTGTTACAACCGCAGAAATAACTTTGTATTTCATAGCTTTTTGGTAAATAATATGATACACAAACATATTTTTTAAGGCTCATAAAATTAATGCAACAAAATGAACGCATGCACAGCTAGTGCATGCGTCATTCGTTCTGACTTCGCCTGTGTGCGACTACGGAACCCGTATCGCATTTCGACGGTTTTTTAAGATCTTATACTCGTAGTTTATAAAATCTTTATAGTATAACAACTACAACTTACTTCTTGGAGAAATCTTTGAAGGCGAGTCGTAGTTTGTTCGTGAGCCGTGTGGGAGGCTGCGAGCCTTCAGCTACGGGAGCCAGGAATACCTGTTACACACGTAATCATTACTTACTTGTCAGTAAGTTTTGGGGTCTTATTGTAATTGCAATAACGGTCGCACAGTTCGATCTTCAAGACAGTGCTTGCCGAGGTCGGTCCGTGGATGGGTGACCGCCCATTGCAAAACGATACTTCGCGCCTCGGTACAGGCTAACACAGTACAGGTATTTATCAGTACAGGCTATTTGTAGATCTTAGACCAGTGGCGTAGCGTGGGTTTTCGCCGCTTGGGGCCGACTGGAAATACGCCGCCCCTTGTTTTTGACCCCGATAACTTGGGTTCTAAACAGGGTGGTTTTTGAGAAATCGAACTTTAAGTTTTTTCGAAATTTTATCACCTCTCTATGAGAAATCTACGCCGTTCAGGATGTTAAACTGGAGGTATCCTTCGAAAACCAATTTGTCAAAAAAGGACATCTGCCTTTGGACAATAAGCGCAATAAAAGTCATGTTCTGAAAACTTCCTTTATTTTTCGAGGCAAGTTTCTCAAAATAAATGTGTGACACTTGTTGTGCAAATTACAGAACCGATCGTTCGTTGTCTTATTAGTTTTCCAAAATGGTGCCACAGCACAGTAGACTTTATTAGTAAGTGAATAACCTGAAGACAACGATTGTTCCTGAGAAGGTAGTATTTTAATAAAACTGGGTAGTACAATTTATCGATGTACTATCGTGGTCCTTTCCGTCTGACCAGTTTAATTTTTTTTCGCTGAAATCATGCGGAGGCACCGAGCCACGCCCCCATAAAGTTTGGGCCTATTAGGAAAGCGTCAATTTTGGCGCGCAAAATAACAATAACTCTCGTTTGGCGTGCGCCGTCAGTGCGCTCGGCCGATTCGGTATCTTTTCATTCATTATTTCTATACAAAGTCAACGGGGCGGGGCCAGAAAACGTTTCTATGTTGCGAGTGCAAGTAAAAATTAGCTTAGTGGTGTTTAGGCGGGAGTGTCCTCGATAGTACCTACGTCTTCCTTGTTGCAGATTTTCTTGTTACCGCTATGTGATGTTAGCTGTTTGACTTAATGCGCCGGATCCTGGTTGATCAGATCAGGTAAAATCTCTCTCTCAGGTTTATTTTAATATATCCTATCAGACAGTCACAGCTGTAATTTTCTGCTATCAGAAAAGTATCAGTGTAACATCCTGAACGGCGTAGCTTTCTCACAATCAGCACTTTATGGTGTAGGTGATAAAGTTTCAAAAACACTTTAAAAGTTCAAGTTCTCAAAAACCACCCAGTTTGGACTTCAAGTTATCGGGGTCGAAATTGTAGCAAATAAGGTCTAGTCCAGGTAGAATAAATTGGCGCTTCCTGCCACCCCCTTTCGTAAGCCGCCTGGGGCAGTGGCCCCCACCGCCCCCCCAAGCTACGCCACTGTCTTGGACAATCGTTTAAGGTCAAAAGCCTGACAACCAGTCTTACTAAGGGGTTTCGTATGTATGACCCAGTAAGTAATGACCTATCTGACCGACAGGCAGTTGTTTCATATGAATATGGTTAAATTTGTTGCTGATCCTAAGATGGTTGCGAAAAGGTCTGTTGAAATCCAAAAGTACCTTTTAATAAATGGTTTCATTTTGTTTTAAAACCCCGATAGAGACCAAACATCTATCGTCACGCGGCGTTTTTCCACATGCTCATCAACTTGTGAAGGCTAACAGTTTTGTGGTCGTTCGTACCTGCGCCAGTTCGAGAGGTCCCTGGTTCACGGTCGTGCCGATGCAGCCCTGTACCACCATCTGCAGCATCTTAGGATCTGCGGGCTCCTGACTTGTTGCGGCTGCTAGTTCGTTGATCTGAAAATGTGATTATCAAAACATTATTTTCCATTGAGCTTCACTGCAGTCGAATAAAAAAGGTAATACAAAAACAACGATTTGCTTTAACTTTATTTATTTAATAAGTATTTAGTAAGATTTACCTTTTTCTGAATATCCTCAATGGCGACTTCAATGGGTGTTAAAATGATTTGTGTTCGCTGGACAACCTGGAAACAGTAAAAGATAAACAACTATTAAGTTCAACACACTTAAAAATATTGCACACTCACAGGTTTAGTCTCGTCGTTAACCAGACTTCCTTCCAATGTAAGCACGTAATCGTATTGGCTTATCATAGTTAAAATTTTCGCACACAAAAACAAAAGGTACAAAGGCGGAGCCCGCGGATGGCATTATCACGACGTACGCGCTGTACAACGCAGCCATTACGTCAATGTCTCCGTGCACAACATCGTACTACGTCATATGTTTGTGATAGCGCGACGCGCGTCGACACGCGTCGCCTCTCTTTAAATTAGCCTTTAGTCATTATCTACCAGTCAATCAAGGATGGTAGAGAGATAACACGCAGGTCGGATACAGTGCTCGAAGCTGCGTCTGAGTTGCGGTGAGGAGAACGACAATCGCGTGTGATCGGCCCGAGCCCACTGTAAGCTCGGCGACTGCTGTTGACTAGCTCACCTCGACCCGGAGACGGTGATCCAGGCCCAAAGAGTATAGTGTTGATACCTGTATCCTAGTCTTGACATACGGGAAGTGGTGCGCGGTAGTGAGTATGGTCTTCCGCTTGCACTGGTCCGCGATGTCGCCGTGAGCTCGGCCGCCCGCCGTGAACGGCGTCGCGTACATGAAGCGCTCTGGGGACAAGTATTTGTTTGTTTCAGTGACGAAATTATAGCGAGTTGGCTGGGTAACATCGGTATGATTTTTGTCTGTAGGACTAGAAACACCTGTCTTTTTCCGTCGGCAGTTAAAAACCAAATAAAAAAACTTTCCTTTGATCGTATAATTATAATATTACAAATCACGTTAAAAGGAAGATTTGAATTAAAAAGTCTAGATCTAAAAGATATGAGATATAAATGAACTGACAAACAGTCTTACGAAGGGTACCGTATTGTTTAGTAACTGAGTTGTGGGGGGGGGGTCAGGCAGTATTTTTTCATGTAAAATGCAAGTAACTGTTAATACAGCTATATTAGGTTAGACTGGAAACCAACCCCAACAAAGTTGAGAAAGGGCTAAGCATACTATGGCTCACAATCAATATTTTGTCAGAGTTTTTGCAAAACTAGCGTTTGCTCGTGGTTTTGTCCGCCTTATGGTCGAAAATTAGCACACGGGACCGTTTTAAATAGCCTACGACACTCGCGGATAATGTAGCTTCCCATTAGTGAAAGAATTCTAGGAATTGGATTAGTAGTTTCGAAGATTACCTCTACATCCAAACTTTACTTCTATATAATACTATTTTAGTGTAAATAAACTCACTGATATTATAATTCTTCTCGTAGTGCGTGGCGCGCTTGCGCAGCTCGTGCGGCTCGAAGTAGGGCTCCACGTAGGTGATCTGTATGTACGCCTTGTCGGGCTCCAGGCTGCTCACGTCCACGATGTTCGAGTCCTTGATGATCACCACGTTCTCTACGCCGAAGCGGGCGCCGTAAAAGTTCTGGAAATTGGAAGTTGCGAATGATTGATAAACAATAAAAATATTTGTATTTGCCCGTTTTCACCAATAAGATTAAACATGAAAAAAAAAACAGACTGCATGAAAATTACATATGCAACAACAAGAACAACTACTAAAAAAACATGTTGAGACATTCGTTCAGATAACGGCCACGCGACAAAAGATCTATTTAACAACAATATTTTGGAAATATGAGAAAATGAGTTAGGAAACCAGTTTCTTATAGCAATGAAGGAAAAAACAACACAAAATAATACTAAATCGACAGATCTTCTAGTCCCCGCAATTGAAAAGAGAGAGGATATAATATAGGAATTGGAATTGGTACGTCGCAGTAACATGGTATATGTTATACGGTCTTTCCACCTTAACATGCTTATTACACTGACCTCCAGCCTACGGAAGATCTCGGGCAGCTTGGTTAAGGCATGCTCCTTGTAGATGAACTCCTCGTTGTCCAGGTCTCCGAAGCGCTATCACACTGACCTCCAGCCTACGGAAGATCTCGGGCAGCTTGGTTAAGGCATGCTCCTTGTAGATGAACTCCTCGTTGTCCAGGTCTCCGAAGCGCTATCACACTGACCTCCAGCCTACTGAAGATCTCGGGCAGCTTGGTTAAGGCATGCTCCTTGTAGATGAACTCCTCGTTGTCCAGGTCTCCGAAGCGCTATCACACTGACCTCCAGCCTACGGAAGATCTCGGGCAGCTTGGTTAAGGCATGCTCCTTGTAGATGAACTCCTCGTTGTCCAGGTCTCCGAAGCGCTATCACACTGACCTCCAGCCTACTGAAGATCTCGGGCAGCTTGGTTAAGGCATGCTCCTTGTAGATGAACTCCTCGTTGTCCAGGTCTCCGAAGCGCTATCACACTGACCTCCAGCCTACTGAAGATCTCGGGCAGCTTGGTTAAGGCATGCTCCTTGTAGATGAACTCCTCGTTGTCCAGGTCTCCGAAGCGCTATCACACTGACCTCCAGCCTACTGAAGATCTCGGGCAGCTTGGTTAAGGCATGCTCCTTGTAGATGAACTCCTCGTTGTCCAGGTCTCCGAAGCGCTATCACACTGACCTCCAGCCTACTGAAGATCTCGGGCAGCTTGGTTAAGGCATGCTCCTTGTAGATGAACTCCTCGTTGTCCAGGTCTCCGAAGCGCTATCACACTGACCTCCAGCCTACGGAAGATCTCGGGCAGCTTGGTTAAGGCATGCTCCTTGTAGATGAACTCCTCGTTGTCCAGGTCTCCGAAGCGCTATCACACTGACCTCCAGCCTACTGAAGATCTCGGGCAGCTTGGTTAAGGCATGCTCCTTGTAGATGAACTCCTCGTTGTCCAGGTCTCCGAAGCGCTATCACACTGACCTCCAGCCTACTGAAGATCTCGGGCAGCTTGGTTAAGGCATGCTCCTTGTAGATGAACTCCTCGTTGTCCAGGTCTCCGAAGCGCTATCACACTGACCTCCAGCCTACTGAAGATCTCGGGCAGCTTGGTTAAGGCATGCTCCTTGTACATGAACTCCTCGTTGTCCAGGTCTCCGAAGCGCTATCACACTGACCTCCAGCCTACGGAAGATCTCGGGCAGCTTGGTTAAGGCATGCTCCTTGTAGATGAACTCCTCGTTGTCCAGGTCTCCGAAGCGCTATCACACTGACCTCCAGCCTACTGAAGATCTCGGGCAGCTTGGTTAAGGCATGCTCCTTGTAGATGAACTCCTCGTTGTCCAGGTCTCCGAAGCGCTATCACACTGACCTCCAGCCTACTGAAGATCTCGGGCAGCTTGGTTAAGGCATGCTCCTTGTAGATGAACTCCTCGTTGTCCAGGTCTCCGAAGCGCTATCACACTGACCTCCAGCCTACTGAAGATCTCGGGCAGCTTGGTTAAGGCATGCTCCTTGTAGATGAACTCCTCGTTGTCCAGGTCTCCGAAGCGCTATCACACTGACCTCCAGCCTACGGAAGATCTCGGGCAGCTTGGTTAAGGCATGCTCCTTGTAGATGAACTCCTCGTTGTCCAGGTCTCCGAAGCGCTATCACACTGACCTCCAGCCTACTGAAGATCTCGGGCAGCTTGGTTAAGGCATGCTCCTTGTAGATGAACTCCTCGTTGTCCAGGTCTCCGAAGCGCTATCACACTGACCTCCAGCCTACTGAAGATCTCGGGCAGCTTGGTTAAGGCATGCTCCTTGTAGATGAACTCCTCGTTGTCCAGGTCTCCGAAGCGCTATCACACTGACCTCCAGCCTACTGAAGATCTCGGGCAGCTTGGTTAAGGCATGCTCCTTGTAGATGAACTCCTCGTTGTCCAGGTCTCCGAAGCGCTATCACACTGACCTCCAGCCTACTGAAGATCTCGGGCAGCTTGGTTAAGGCATGCTCCTTGTAGATGAACTCCTCGTTGTCCAGGTCTCCGAAGCGCTATCACACTGACCTCCAGCCTACTGAAGATCTCGGGCAGCTTGGTTAAGGCATGCTCCTTGTAGATGAACTCCTCGTTGTCCAGGTCTCCGAAGCGCTATCACACTGACCTCCAGCCTACGGAAGATCTCGGGCAGCTTGGTTAAGGCATGCTCCTTGTAGATGAACTCCTCGTTGTCCAGGTCTCCGAAGCGCTATCACACTGCCCTCCAGCCTACTGAAGATCTCGGGCAGCTTGGTTAAGGCATGCTCCTTGTAGATGAACTCCTCGTTGTCCAGGTCTCCGAAGCGCTATCACACTGACCTCCAGCCTACTGAAGATCTCGGGCAGCTTGGTTAAGGCATGCTCCTTGTAGATGAACTCCTCGTTGTCCAGGTCTCCGAAGCGCTATCACACTGACCTCCAGCCTACTGAAGATCTCGGGCAGCTTGGTTAAGGCATGCTCCTTGTAGATGAACTTCTCGTTGTCCAGGTCTCCGAAGCGCTATCACACTGACCTCCAGCCTACGGAAGATCTCGGGCAGCTTGGTTAAGGCATGCTCCTTGTAGATGAACTCCTCGTTGTCCAGGTCTCCGAAGCGCTATCACACTGACCTCCAGCCTACTGAAGATCTCGGGCAGCTTGGTTAAGGCATGCTCCTTGTAGATGAACTCCTCGTTGTCCAGGTCTCCGAAGCGCTATCACACTGACCTCCAGCCTACTGAAGATCTCGGGCAGCTTGGTTAAGGCATGCTCCTTGTAGATGAACTCCTCGTTGTCCAGGTCTCCGAAGCGCTATCACACTGACCTCCAGCCTACTGAAGATCTCGGGCAGCTTGGTTAAGGCATGCTCCTTGTAGATGAACTCCTCGTTGTCCAGGTCTCCGAAGCGCTATCACACTGACCTCCAGCCTACTGAAGATCTCGGGCAGCTTGGTTAAGGCATGCTCCTTGTAGATGAACTCCTCGTTGTCCAGGTCTCCGAAGCGCTATCACACTGACCTCCAGCCTACTGAAGATCTCGGGCAGCTTGGTTAAGGCATGCTCCTTGTAGATGAACTCCTCGTTGTCCAGGTCTCCGAAGCGCTATCACACTGACCTCCAGCCTACTGAAGATCTCGGGCAGCTTGGTTAAGGCATGCTCCTTGTAGATGAACTCCTCGTTGTCCAGGTCTCCGAAGCGCTATCACACTGACCTCCAGCCTACTGAAGATCTCGGGCAGCTTGGTTAAGGCATGCTCCTTGTAGATGAACTCCTCGTTGTCCAGGTCTCCGAAGCGCTATCACACTGACCTCCAGCCTACTGAAGATCTCGGGCAGCTTGGTTAAGGCATGCTCCTTGTAGATGAACTCCTCGTTGTCCAGGTCTCCGAAGCGCTATCACACTGACCTCCAGCCTACTGAAGATCTCGGGCAGCTTGGTTAAGGCATGCTCCTTGTAGATGAACTCCTCGTTGTCCAGGTCTCCGAAGCGCTATCACACTGACCTCCAGCCTACTGAAGATCTCGGGCAGCTTGGTTAAGGCATGCTCCTTGTAGATGAACTCCTCGTTGTCCAGGTCTCCGAAGCGCTATCACACTGACCTCCAGCCTACTGAAGATCTCGGGCAGCTTGGTTAAGGCATGCTCCTTGTAGATGAACTCCTCGTTGTCCAGGTCTCCGAAGCGCTATCACACTGACCTCCAGCCTACTGAAGATCTCGGGCAGCTTGGTTAAGGCATGCTCCTTGTACATGAACTCCTCGTTGTCCAGGTCTCCGAAGCGCTATCACACTGACCTCCAGCCTACTGAAGATCTCGGGCAGCTTGGTTAAGGCATGCTCCTTGTAGATGAACTCCTCGTTGTCCAGGTCTCCGAAGCGCTATCACACTGACCTCCAGCCTACTGAAGATCTCGGGCAGCTTGGTTAAGGCATGCTCCTTGTAGATGAACTCCTCGTTGTCCAGGTCTCCGAAGCGCTATCACACTGACCTCCAGCCTACTGAAGATCTCGGGCAGCTTGGTTAAGGCATGCTCCTTGTAGATGAACTCCTCGTTGTCCAGGTCTCCGAAGCGCTATCACACTGACCTCCAGCCTACTGAAGATCTCGGGCAGCTTGGTTAAGGCATGCTCCTTGTAGATGAACTCCTCGTTGTCCAGGTCTCCGAAGCGCTATCACACTGACCTCCAGCCTACTGAAGATCTCGGGCAGCTTGGTTAAGGCATGCTCCTTGTACATGAACTCCTCGTTGTCCAGGTCTCCGAAGCGCTATCACACTGACCTCCAGCCTACTGAAGATCTCGGGCAGCTTGGTTAAGGCATGCTCCTTGTAGATGAACTCCTCGTTGTCCAGGTCTCCGAAGCGCTATCACACTGACCTCCAGCCTACTGAAGATCTCGGGCAGCTTGGTTAAGGCATGCTCCTTGTAGATGAACTCCTCGTTGTCCAGGTCTCCGAAGCGCTATCACACTGACCTCCAGCCTACTGAAGATCTCGGGCAGCTTGGTTAAGGCATGCTCCTTGTAGATGAACTCCTCGTTGTCCAGGTCTCCGAAGCGCTATCACACTGACCTCCAGCCTACTGAAGATCTCGGGCAGCTTGGTTAAGGCATGCTCCTTGTAGATGAACTCCTCGTTGTCCAGGTCTCCGAAGCGCTATCACACTGACCTCCAGCCTACTGAAGATCTCGGGCAGCTTGGTTAAGGCATGCTCCTTGTAGATGAACTCCTCGTTGTCCAGGTCTCCGAAGCGCTATCACACTGACCTCCAGCCTACTGAAGATCTCGGGCAGCTTGGTTAAGGCATGCTCCTTGTAGATGAACTCCTCGTTGTCCAGGTCTCCGAAGCGCTATCACACTGACCTCCAGCCTACTGAAGATCTCGGGCAGCTTGGTTAAGGCATGCTCCTTGTAGATGAACTCCTCGTTGTCCAGGTCTCCGAAGCGCTATCACACTGACCTCCAGCCTACTGAAGATCTCGGGCAGCTTGGTTAAGGCATGCTCCTTGTAGATGAACTCCTCGTTGTCCAGGTCTCCGAAGCGCTATCACACTGACCTCCAGCCTACTGAAGATCTCGGGCAGCTTGGTTAAGGCATGCTCCTTGTAGATGAACTCCTCGTTGTCCAGGTCTCCGAAGCGCTATCACACTGACCTCCAGCCTACTGAAGATCTCGGGCAGCTTGGTTAAGGCATGCTCCTTGTAGATGAACTCCTCGTTGTCCAGGTCTCCGAAGCGCGCGCCGTAGAAGGAGACGCGGAAGTACGTGCCGAACACTCGCTTGCCGTGCAGCTGTTCGATGCGGGTGAAGGCTTCGTTCAGTTTGCTGAAAACAGAATATAACGTGTAAGGTCGGTAGGACACGTGAAATGCTTTGAATGACTGACTTGATATAATAAATAGTCTCTGATAAGTGAATTTGATGTCTGCATATCTCCTACATCTGATTATTAAGACCTAGCTAGTTTCTGCCCGTGACTTCGTCCTTATATCCTATAGCAATCGGTAGTGTAATTTTCCGACAAAAGAATGTTTGAAATCGGGTGAGTACTTTCGGAGATTATCTCCTACATCTAAACATCTCTTTATGAATGAATGAATGAATTTTATTTCGGAAACGAAAAGATCCATAGTGTTAGTAACATAATATTCAAATATAATATATACCTGTGTATGTTGGCGAGTTTCTTGTAGTCCCTGTGCTCCTCCGCGATGGGTATGAGCACCTTGTACACCTCGTTCACGGTCTCGTACATCCCCGCCGTCATCAGCTCGCTGGCTGCGTGCTCCAGTAGCGCCTGCGGGGGCAGGGAACCAGGTGTAATATAGAGAAATTTGGTAACATTACACAATAGATTTTACAACAAGTGAAAAAGAAAGGGAATTTAATTCGAGGGACTAAGTTGGATCCCTAGAGCAGCGAAAGATTCTACAGATTCTAGAGCAGAATCCTGAGCAGGCCGAGGGATACAAGAACCGAGATGATTTTTTTTCACGAGTTGTGTACTCTTCTTTTTATCATTGACTGCGAGAAAAACAGCCAATCGGCTCGATCTTCAAGGTTAAGCCACGCTAACCAAGATCGGTCTCTGGATGGGTGACCACTAATTCATTACATACCGAGTTTTCTCCGTGCGTCGGAAAGTACATAAAGCCCTTGGTCAATCTCTCAAAGCAATTTTCGAAATTCATAGTTATATCCTTGTCGGCACTTCCTCGAAAACTGGTTCTTATCGCACTACGATTAGGTTCAACATCAATGTATTTCACACGTGTGCGGGAATATAAATTTCCACAGATCCCTATACTTAGACCAAATTAGTTCAATGCCTATTGTCAGAGGTGTTTTTTTTTAATTTCGGCAAAGCAAAATACGTCTTTACAGCGTAAATATTTTTGAATATTAAAATTGTGTTTATAAAATATAGAATATCATAGTTATACATGATTATATTAAACTAATATTTACTTTTATAAACAAATTTAACATTTACTTGTGTTCTAAATTAAAAACTATAAAAAATGTTTTTTTTTATTATTAAGCTGTTTTGCGGCTTCATACCTTTGCTTCTCCTTCAACCTGGCGAAAGCAAAGCGCGGAAAAAAAAGAAAATTAAAATCATAGTTTCCTAATAATTCATGACAAAAATATTTTTCGTTCTTTTATTTTATTTCTTCAAATGCGTATTGGAAAGCGTCGTTTGATACACGTGGACATTTTGTTATTGCAGTTCTCGGGTCAAAAACAGCGTCGCCTACGGCTCGGGTGTTATTTCCGCCTTGAATGCAATAACAAAACTTCTCCACTTGTATCAAAATGTACTAACTATTATTATTATTCACTCAGTGAGTGAAAGAGAGTTTTATTGTCTGTTATCGATTAATAAAATGCCCTTTTTCTAGTGGCAATGGTAAAAAAGTTTTTTAATGAAACAGGCTCTTTGGCCTGGTGACAAATCTCAATACTGAGATAATAATAATAGTATAATATACCATTTATTTTAGGTAACAAACACCCATAGATAAAGAAAAACAAAAGTAAAGAAGAAAAAGAGAGAGAGTAATAAAGTCTGGTCTTTATAGACAGCCCACTCAAATTGACCTTTAGGCGGTAGATATTTTGTCAAACGGGTTCGCTGAGCAAAAGTATCATCAGGATACAAATGACATGAATGAAATGATTGAGTCTTAGCATAAATACGACGCGGTATTTTGTGATTTTCGAGGAATGCACAATGTCTGCACTACACTACACACCTTATCAGTAAAATACATTAACTACCCTTTAAAAGTGGGGATGATTAAATGCATCCATACCTTTAGCAATGACTTCCACCACTTTGCAGATTGATCATCTTTTCCAAAGTATGAGCGATTCTCATATTAGCTTACCTGCAGCTCCAGATTAGTTAGATGATGATGCAGGGCATCGGCACAGCTCTCGTCCAGAGCGTTGTGAGTGACTCGCTGCAGTAGAGCAGCTCCCCGACCGCCCGCACACATCTGCTCGGCTACTAGCGCCGCGCCGTGGATCAGGCACATGCCTGCTTCTGTGTGGTTTGATCGCTAGAACAGAAAATTAAATATGAAATAATATTATCAAAGTCATCATCATTTCAGCAGAATGACGACCATCAAACACAACGACCTTTCCTGTGTTTCAACATCCCAAACTTATCCAGGATGTTGGCTCATGGATGGTCACGCTCATATACTACCATCCATCTTTTTTGTTGGTCTTCCTCTCCCCCTCCATCCATCAACATTTATATTCATCACTCTTTTAGTCACATGCGATTCTTCCCTCCTCATCACATTACCTCCATATGCTTCTGCGCCATATTGTTGAGCCACGTAAGCCTCAGATCAGGACTATGCTGGTACCCTCGTGCGATGCGGTGCATCAGGTCCAGGAGCATCTCAGGGTCTTCCTGGAACTCCTTCATCTTCACCGTGTCTGATAGGATCATGTGTAAGTTGAACACTAGGTCTTTCACCTGAAAATTATGAAGACATGACAATCAGAATCTCGCCCCCTATTACATTAGTCTTAAAATATGAGATTACTATATTTCAAAGGTGCCTAACCCTTCGTGAATAACAGGTGTGATATTATTTCTGTTATGAAATACCTTTTTATTAACCACAGAAAGTTTGATTGCACTACAACTTTAAATATGTTTGTGACGTTCTCAGTAGTTCTATTTGTTTTGAAATAAATTTAATCCTTACTTCCTTACTAATAATATTAAAAATACGAAAGTAAGTTCTCCGAAACTGTTCACCGCTGCCCTGGAGGATGTCTTCATGGTTCTGGACTGGAGAGGGCTAGGCATCAACGTCAATGGCGAGTACATCACTCATCTTCGGTTTGCCGACGATATAGTGGTCATGGCTGAGACCATGGAGGACCTCAGTACAGTGCTCGATGACCTCAGTAGAGCTTCCGGAAGAGTGGGTCTTAAAATGAACATGGACAAAACCAAGGTCATGTCGAATGCCCATGTAACACCCATTCCTATCAAGATCGGAGACTCTACACTCGAAGTTGTAGACGATTATGTGTACCTGGGACAAACGGTCCAGTTAGGTAGGTCTAACTTCGAGAAAGAGGTCAATCGTCGAATCCGACTCGGCTGGGCAGCGTTCGGTAAGTTGCGCGGTATCTTCTCGTCCAACTTACCACAGTGTCTCAAGACGAAAGTCTATGACCAGTGTGTGTTGCCAGTAATTACATACGAGACCGAAACGTGGTCGCTCACAATGGGCCTCATCAGAAGGCTTAAAGTCACCCAAAGGGCAATGGAGAGGGCTATGCTCGGAGTTTCCTTGCGCGATCGACGCGATCGAATCAGAAATGAAGACATTCGCAAGAGAGCCAAGGTTACCGACGTGGCCCGGAGAATTGCCAAACTTAGGTGGCAGTGGGCAGGGCACATTGCTCGCAGAACGGATGGCCGATGGGGCCGAAAAGTTCAGGAGTGGCGACCGCGAACCGGAAGACGTTGCGTTGGAAGGCCTCCCACTAGGTGGACCGATGACCTGGTGAAGGCTGCGGGAATCTGCTGGATGCGAGTCGCACGGGACCGGTCAATGTGGCGACACTTGGGGGAGGCCTATGTCCAGCAGTGGACGTCTTTCGGCTGAAATGACGATGATGATGATGAAAGTAAGTTTGTCTGTTACCTTTTAACTCCTAAACCACTGAACCGATCATCCTGAAATTTTGCATATGTATACGTCGTCAGGTGTACAGAAAAATCCCGAAAAAAAATGCTGCTCCCGAGGGAAACAACAATAACGTTCTTATGATAACAGATGGCGCCACGTGTCTTTCAAATCATGATCGAATTCTATTATAAAAAGTAATATCTAAGATAACTAGTTCAGAATTTAATCGAAAATAAGGATTAAAACACATTAGCCGAAGATGCATGCGTGCAGTGGTTCTCCACGGAGGGCAGGCCACAAAATAATGATAGCAAAAAAAAAAATTCGTTGGCGCCATCTTGAATTTTCATTTTGACCTCGTTTTCATTATTAGCGACCCGAAAAACCTCGAAAACGACACCCTAGAAGAAAAACTAAAAATTTTCGTCGGTGCCATCTTGGGATTTTAATTTTGACTTCATTTTCATTATCACCAACCACGAAAACGACACCCATGAAGAAAAATATAATAACAATAATATTATTAATTATTATAATAATAATACGCGCCAATAACCCCCGGTAATCATTATTTTAATCAACATACATGATACAACCTAGCACTGGCCCGCAAATTGCAAAAAACGTAAGGAAATTTGAATTTTGCGGACTAAAGAACATCCACCTTGAATCCTGGCCTTGTGTTGTAGCAGCCAATCACAGCCCAGCTACACTCGCTGGAATTACCGCCCTAAAATGACCGCAATCTATACATGTGTGCGGTTTATACATACGAAAATATGCGCCAATGTGCCGCTGTGTGCGTAAAATAATCAATGGGTTTCAGGCTAGTCGAGTGTTTGCCTGTCCGGCGGAGCTCCAAACTTCGTAGTAACTTCCAGTATAGTGTTAGTTACGTGACACGGGAGCGACAAATTGCTATAAGTATTCTAACAGGAGTTTTGTACATAATGTGTTATTTTATTACATAGTTAATTAGTAATAATAAATGCCCAGTTGGTAGGGTAGGCTTTGCCTAATTGCCTCTTAGAAGCGCACGCCCATGGGCCTCGTTGCAGTAGCAGGCCGCAGTTACGATTTGCATAGTATTGTTTATATTTCTACCAGCGATTTCTTATTTCACCTCTTACTTACCTGTTCAGGGAATGTAGTATCGGTAAGATCAGCATCATGTTCAGCGTACACCAGGATTGTTTTGAGCGCACGTCGCAGAGAGTCTTCACTGAACGTCGTAGAGGTGCCCACTAAGGAGGACAGTGACATCGTCACTTGCATCTTTACGCGGCTGAAGTTCTGGATATAGAAAATTTAAGATGTCATGAATTATATTATTATTATATTGTCATAATTATAGATGAGGACCCGGGACTATTCATAAAATGGTTTAAGTTAAAAGAGTTTTTGTTATAACAATCTACGTTATTGTGGAAGGTTCCCGTTATCGTCAGCCAAACAATTGTAAGACGATTTGATCCGGCTCGAAGGACCGAACGATGTATGCGCTGCTGATTGAGTCGCTCATATCTTGGATGCTAGCATCAAATAAGAAGTTTTTTTTTGGAACAGAGGTCTTGTCGTACAACTACTCACATTCCCCAGCTGGTAGTGCTGTCGCATGAGCGCGTACAGCGTGGCGGAGGCGTGCGCGCGCGTGGGAGCTGACAGCGCCGCGCAGTGACGAAGCAGGACGCGGCAGATACCTGACTCCTCACCGCAGCACGACCAGCCCAACTACGAGGAAACAACAACAACATATAGCACACATCTTGAAGTAAAGGTTTTAGTAGAAGCATTTATCATTCCAGCGGAACACCAACATGAAATACAGTGGCCAATTTGGAGATTTCTTATCGGATTAAGCCCAAGTTGGCCGCTGTTGAAACAGGCTGGCCAAATGAGATATCATCGCGTTCCTGGTCATCCAGTTTCAGGTCTATTCATAAAACACTTATGGTTGTATGTACGTTACAAATATGATGTATGTTTTTGTACCTTGACGATGAGTGCACGTACAGTTGCGAACATGTGCTGTAACACCACGACGCTCTGGTTGCGCTGTAACGCCCGCAACACCACTTGTAATGCCGCGCTGCACACGCTCTGACCACACTCCAGGTTGCAGCATGACTGGACAGGACACACAAAGATAAACTTTTTAGTAACTGCATTGTCGTCATTTTATAATCGGTGCCAGCATAATCTGACCTTTCTTTCCCTATTCCACCTTGTAAGAGAGGCCTAGTAATTGGGCAATGACAGTACAATTTTTTTTTTTTTTTAGTAGAAACTAGCTCTATGCTTCAGTTTTTTTTTTTACTAAACATGTTCTTTTATCTATCTTGTTTTTGTAGTTTAGCACTTTTTCAACAGTGACAGGAATTACACTTAGACAAAGTACGTTTGAGGTAACATTTACAGAACCCAGCCTTATTATAAACCAATGCAAAAAATATTTCTTTTAACAATTCAAAAACTGATAGGTATTTAACGAAGTATTAGAAAATAATATGAAATGATAATAAAAATGATGTAAAACCTGGTTTTTTAATAATTAAAATGTATAAACGTACAATAATATAAAATGTTAAAATCAAAATGTAAAATATTGTTCAATGCATGTGTCGGCGTCATATTGTAAAACCCGTCATTTGTCTGCAGGGTTTAAAGGAACCTAACTAACCTAGAGTGGGGTGCCCCACCCAACTAGCAAAGTAATCCTATAAAAAATACTATAAGTTTATCATTACTAATAACGTACTTATAAAGGCATTGCGGTATACTATTTAACTTATAATAGAATTCTCCAAGCCTTAACTTACTCAAGTGCATTTACTTTTATATCTCAGTCTTGTAGTTTGTAATTGTCTTCAGTAAAACTATATAATACAGAATAACATGTTGATCCTATTGTAGCATTTTGTGAGTGAACAAGATATTATAACATACTTAGCTGAGAACACTGTAAGTTCGCGCCATTATAGTTTTGCTCAAGACTCTTTTAAGTCTAATAGTACTTGAAAAGAGCGCTTTATGATCAAAAAAGCTTAAAAGCTACTAGATCAATAAGTTTATTAGTAAACCTACAAGATCAGGAAGTAAATCAAGCGCGTCAAGTGCGAACGCAGGTGAAGTAAATAAGGGTTCCGCGACCAAAAATATTTTTTCACCCCTAGTCATCAGATCACTCAGAAAGTGAAGAAGTTGAAAATTGGGAAGAAAAATACGATTTAGATATCGAAGAAACCACTGACCATAAAAAAATCTCGAATTGCTTAAATATATGCAAAGCTGGGCTATAAAATTTAATATACCTCACCTAGCCCTGAACGAACCTATCTCCTTTTTTAAACAAAATATTAAGTAGTTACCCCACTTAAAATAAATACAACTATTTTGTTGATTAAATCCTAAAAAAAGTAAAATCAAACATTAGAACACGGTTATTTGAGCAGTTCGGAAGTTCTATTTAAAGTCAGTCTAAATTACATTCTAGTCATTACTAGTGTCGTAGTAATTTTTATAAGGTTTCTCGTATTTCGGACTATTTGTATGTATTTTAGTATATATTAGTTTATTTTAGCATAAATATTATATGTATTAGTATTTATGTACCCATTTATGGTTTTTAATTAATGCTTGCAAAATGGTATTTTTCTTATTTATTTTTGTTGTACTCTATCACAATGCTATCCTATTTGACCGAAAGGTTGACTGGTAGAGAATGCCTTGTGGCATTAAGTCCGCCTATGTACCACCCTTGTACATGAAGTTTAAATAAATAAATAAATAATTAGCAGGCATATTCCAAGGGAACCCTATTTTGTTTTAAAATGGGCGCGAGTTATCTGGACTGAAACTGCTACAAGTACTAATTTACCTATAAAGTACTTACTTACTTGCTACAAGTACTAATTTACTTATAAAGTTCTACAAAGTACTTAATGAAGAGCAATTTCAAATTATGGCGAATATTCATAAGAATTGATGAAATATTTTATTTACAACAATATACTAATGTGCTATTTTTCGAGGGGATTGTAAAAACTAACTAAATTGCTGTACACTAATAATATTTACAGTAAAAATGACTTCCCCACGAGTTCTTACACTATAATTACGATGTATATTTTATAATTAATATTCTACAATAATACAAAATGATAGTAATAATATTTAATGTATATTGTAATTTAAATAAAATAGGGCATGTGGTGTTAGCTTGTAAGTAATTGTTACACTTATAAATGTATATTATCGTGTACTTTTAAATGAAATGTAATGTGTAAACAATTGTAGGCTAACCTTATTAAATAAATAAAATCAAAATAATAGAAACTTATGTTTTTATTAAGTATTTAAGTACTACAAAACATTTTGTTACCACAAAACAACCTGAACAAAAAAAAACTTTTATCTTACTTACTAAGTACGTTACTAGTGCATTATAAACAAGATTGCTTTAGTAAGATACTTATGTCAGATACTAACAAGAGCGTTTGTGCTTATAATTGTGTAGTCTCAGATCATTATAGAATCTATTGCGCTTCGTCAATTATATTATAGGGCCCAGTAACATTTAATAAGTTGATTATAAGATAGTTATTGTAATAAACGCTGTTATAACTGCACCCAAATCCAGGCTTGTAGCGTTTTATAAACAATTTATAAGTAAAAATAGTCTTGAGACCGTTATAAGTACTGATTTTGCTAGTAGCTAGGGCGAGTCCCGAATTTCCGATTATGGGGCCAGAGATACTTTGATCGCATGCATTTGACAATTTGACGGTTTCACTTCGACAGTTTACAATCTGACTAGGCAGATTACAAAATGACGGTCTTTACAATATGACGCCAACACATGCAATTTGAGGGACTTTTTCAAGATGACTTTTTCGACATACCTGCACGATAGTCTCTAGCGCGTGCAGCAGCGTGAGCGCCACCTCCGCGGCCAGCGCGGCCGACAGGTGCGGCGCGGGCGGCGGCGGGCCCCCCGGCTCCCGCGCCGCCCCCCGCCACAGCTCCTTGCGCCAGCGCTCGCGCCGACACGCACCTACATACCTGCACGATAGTCTCTAGCGCGTGCAGCAGCGTGAGCGCCACCTCCGCGGCCAGCGCGGCCGACAGGTGCGGCGCGGGCGGCGGCGGGCCCCCCGGCTCCCGCGCCGCCCCCCGCCACAGCTCCTTGCGCCAGCGCTCGCGCCGACACGCACCTACATACCTGCACGATAGTCTCTAGCGCGTGCAGCAGCGTGAGCGCCACCTCCGCGGCCAGCGCGGCCGACAGGTGCGGCGCGGGCGGCGGCGGGCC
The DNA here is from genome assembly GCA_941918905.2 of Xestia sexstrigata. Classification (NCBI taxonomy): domain Eukaryota; kingdom Metazoa; phylum Arthropoda; class Insecta; order Lepidoptera; family Noctuidae; genus Xestia; species Xestia sexstrigata. The sequence continues at coordinate 2,600,297 of OW799204.2, forward strand.
CCCCGGCTCCCGCGCCGCCCCCCGCCACAGCTCCTTGCGCCAGCGCTCGCGCCGACACGCACCTACATACCTGCACGATAGTCTCTAGCGCGTGCAGCAGCGTGAGCGCCACCTCCGCGGCCAGCGCGGCCGACAGGTGCGGCGCGGGCGGCGGCGGGCCCCCCGGCTCCCGCGCCGCCCCCCGCCACAGCTCCTTGCGCCAGCGCTCGCGCCGACACGCACCTACATACCTGCACGATAGTCTCTAGCGCGTGCAGCAGCGTGAGCGCCACCTCCGCGGCCAGCGCGGCCGACAGGTGCGGCGCGGGCGGCGGCGGGCCCCCCGGCTCCCGCGCCGCCCCCCGCCACAGCTCCTTGCGCCAGCGCTCGCGCCGACACGCACCTACGCTTGACCCACCACCTATCTTACATTTTGTAGTTATGTCGGCTTAGGAAATGCGTGGTATATGGTACCCTCATGCTTAGACAGGATATGGGGACGCGGCGCTCTCATCTACAAGCTAGCTACAGGAAGAATGGAGAATCTAGTAGGGGTGCTAACAGACCGCAGTTGAACGATGCCAACGGTCGCTGCTTTGTGTTCGCCTGTTGGCTAATACAATATGATTCTTTTAATTGGGAATATACAGGATGAATTTTTCAAGTGGGCGTGTATGGCCAAATCCGAAACTATAAGAAATAGCGAAAAATACTCAAAGGATTCTTGAGCCCGATTTTGATGAAAACTAAAACTGCATTCGATTTTAGAAAAATGAATATTCCTAACCAGGAATGGAACCTATTGATTTCGAAAAAAAAAAACCACACATACTGTATTATTACACCGTTCGATAGTCTCGCTTATAAGGATAAAATTCTGGAAATCAAGAAGTAAGAAAAACTTAAGAAAAATGGAAAAAAAAAAAAGTTTTTTCATGTTTTTAATTATGGTCCTTATCGCTGTCTCTTGTCGCCGATTGTTCGCTTTTGGTTCAAGATGATTTTGACAAGAATAAGAGAGAATACAATAAGAGCTAGAGAGCTCTCAATGTTAGCGGGAAAGCTTACAGCCAACAACCACATCGGTGAAGATTTTTCAATATTAAACAATTCTATAATAGGGTAGATGACAAAGAAAATCTAATTAGTCCGTCAGATCGATTGCTAAAAAATATTGTACACATATTTATTACTTTTTCTCGTAAACAAAAAATGAAAACGATACAGTGCGTCGAAACCTCGTGTGGCGTCACATTTGAGTACATTCTTTAACGTAAAGTGACGCCACAAGCCCACACTCATGAACTTTGACGCGTTTTATTTTTGTCAATTTTTATTAATTTGATAAAACAAAAAACACGTATCCAATATTTTTCGATAACCTAACTGACGGACTAAACAGAATCATATTGTATTATCCTAATAAAGACTTATTATTATTATATTTTTTTTAGTCAGGAATAATCCCTATTAATGGCATTTTGTGGTCAAGTAATAAGGATGAGATGAGATAGAGAAAGAGGTAAATAAACCAGTACGATTTTCTCGGTTTTTGACATTGAGCTATTATTATTACTACGTATAGAGAAGACAGCGCGAACAAAATCTGTGCTCCGTTCAGCTTCTGTCGGCAGGCTGCCTGCAGTCAAGGTTGAACTACTCGACATTGTTTTTTTCATACAAATTTCGGTGGGGTATTACTCTACTTTTGACACGGTACATCTAAAGTTAACATGATACCGTCGTGTCTCATTATTAATTGTGTCTGTGTGGAAACAGAATAGTGAAATAAATATCCATTCAAAAGTTACGAGCTACCAAAGATTCGTTTTTATTGTATACATCTTTAAAGTTACAGCTAATCTATTTGCAGCAATCTAAGTTCATATGAAATCAGCGATAATTATCATCATCACCATTCTCTTGGCCTCATCACAATTTATTTGTGGTCGGCGCATCATGCATCGTTCCATACTTCTCTACTACTCGTCACCTCTTGTCTAGCTTTCTATTATCTACATTCAGCTACAAGGAACTGACCTTTCCTCCTCATGATGAAGTCGTTCCTGGCGGATCCCTGGCCCAGGATCACGTCTTCCAGCTTGGACTTGATGTCCGTGGTCTTGCGCACGTTCTGTTGCGCGCATTTCATTATCTCCTTGCGACCCTGAGGAGTATCATTGAACGTTAAAACAATATTTAACCGCCAGCCAGCTTTTATGTATGCGGTCATCGTATTCTTTATAGATGGGCCTGTGTTTTGGAGTATATCTTTTCAGATTTTAACAGTGTCCTATGTACACGGTTAAATTATGTTTTTTTTTGCTATGACCTGTCTATATCACGCAAAACCACAGAACCACCTAAAAATGTTGACCTTTTACAGTCTCGCAAGCCGCCAGGACTGTACCTTGTACTCCTGACACTTGAAGCAGAGGTCGATGAGTGCCAGCAGCGAGTGCAGCTTGTGCGGCGACAGCTCCGCCACGCAAGCCGCCAGGGCGCCTCGCTCGGCCCACTTCAGGACCCACACCAGGCACATCAGTAAGTTGCGGCTTGTCTCGCTGTTGAATGGTGGACGACCGTTCTGGGAATAACAACATAAAATCAGTAATTGGAGCTGTAAGCCTGTGGAAAAAGGACTGTATGAGCTAATTGTTTTCGGTTCAATTTTGAGATAATCTATTGACGAACTATGACTCAAAGCATAAAGGCCAAGGTAAAGGAAGCGTGTCATACCTGTTTAAAATCACCTTCAGGCGACGACGCGGTGTACAAATTCCCAAATTGACCCATTTCACTGTCCAGTTGCAGTATTTCTGTGAACAAACATAAGATATTAAAGTTTTTGATTCAATGTTGATCAACAAGGCTCTTTTAAGTCTGGTCTTGGCAGGTACAGCGACGCGACCCGCGCAAGGCTGTCGTACGGGTCACTAGCGATAACATTCATGACGATGCCCAGCAGCGGCAGGTACAGCGACGTGTGATAACATTACCTTTACTAGTGGTGAACCCCCTGTAGAGCTGCGCGTGCGCATCCATGACGATGCCCAGCAGCGGCAGGTACAGCGACGTGTGATAACATTACCTTTACTAGTGGTGAACCCCCTGTAGAGCTGCGCGTGCGCATCCATGACGATGCCCAGCAGCGGCAGGTACAGCGACGTGTGATAACATTACCTTTACTAGTGGTGAACCCCCTGTAGAGCTGCGCGTGCGCATCCATGACGATGCCCAGCAGCGGCAGGTACAGCGACGTGTGATAACATTACCTTTACTAGTGGTGAACCCCCTGTAGAGCTGCGCGTGCGCATCCATGACGATGCCCAGCAGCGGCAGGTACAGCGACGTGTGATAACATTACCTTTACTAGTGGTGAACCCCCTGTAGAGCTGCGCGTGCGCATCCATGACGATGCCCAGCAGCGGCAGGTACAGCGACGTGTGATAACATTACCTTTACTAGTGGTGAACCCCCTGTAGAGCTGCGCGTGCGCATCCATGACGATGCCCAGCAGCGGCAGGTACAGCGACGTGTGATAACATTACCTTTACTAGTGGTGAACCCCCTGTAGAGCTGCGCGTGCGCATCCATGACGATGCCCAGCAGCGGCAGGTACAGCGACGTGTGATAACATTACCTTTACTAGTGGTGAACCCCCTGTAGAGCTGCGCGTGCGCATCCATGACGATGCCCAGCAGCGGCAGGTACAGCGACGCCACGCGCGCCTTCAACTCCGGCGCAGATAGTCGCGGGTCCGCGTCGTGCGCAGTCAGTAGGGACAGGACGCCGTTCACAGCCGCGCATTGGAGGACTGGACTCCTGGTAAAGGAAATAGAGGGTTAGTAGAGAAACAGACACACAGTATAACGATAATCTGGCTGTTTCTATTAAATTAATCGGGGGTGTTAGGGAAGTCAACTAAACTTTTGTCTAAGATTCACTATGCAAATAAAACGTACAACAACAACTTGTATCGATGCGATAGCTTGGATTTCTAAATGTAGAACATGACAAATTTTACTTAAGCAGTGTGGTTACTTGATTCCTCTCAAATTCAAAATTGTATGCTAAAGTGTATGCTAGATAGGCATCGGCTGACAATTGTAGAATTTTGACAGACATTCAGATAGCAAAAACCAAGAAAGTTTAGACTGAAAATTGACTCAATGTTGGGAAAGGCAAATGACGGTGTACTAACTGCAAGTCTAGCGCATTAGTGAGCTCAGTGAGCAACAAGCCGGCCAGGTAGTGGCGCGACCGGAACTCGTGTCCCAGCGCGTGGCGCGGCGGCGCGCTGGACTGCGAGCCCAGCGACTGCCACGACGCCGCCGGCGACACGCCGCCCGCGCCGCCCGCGCCGCCCGCCGGCAGGTTCAGCGACACGTAGTGCTCGTGCGAGCACACGATGCGCAGGAAGGCGAGCTGCGCGGGGAGATCATAGCTTTAGGGGCGACGTTTGTACAAGTCTGCGACGGACAACAATTCTGCGACAAATTTCATCTGTCGCATACAAAAAGTCTGTCGTCTATGTTTAAAAGCCCCGTAGTTTAAAAGTCAAGCTTAGCTTACATGAAGCAAAAACAACAAGAATATACAACAAGTATTAGAAAGATGTGGTCATTTTAAGGATATGGTATAGACATCGATACACTAGCGATGCTGACACGCGTTTGTTTCGTCAAAGTGCTGTGACTGACGCGCACTTTCGTCGCTTATATCTTGCATTGCAAATGCGACTAACATGCGATACTGTCGCTGTCAAAAGTTATCGTGGGCGAAGGTCATAAGGACAAATAAAAATTAATGAAAACTTATCAATATTTTTTGTGATTTTATTTTAATTATAATTAAACTACTTTTTTCGCCGAACTTTCACGTTTTCACGGTTCCGTACCCAAAGGGTAACCAACGGGAACCTATTAAGCCTCCGCTGTCCGTCCGTCCGTCTGTCAGCGGGCTGTATATCATGATCCGTAATAGATAGATACTTGAAAATTTCTGTTGCCGGTTTACCAATAAATAATAATTTAAAAATTAAAGGGGGTTCCCCTACTACGATGGTACGAAGCCTAATTGAGCAAGTTCGAGTGAAACTCGCACTTGGCTAGTTTTCCAATAAAACAAAACTTGCTTAAACCCCCATTGAGTTTACCTTGTAGTGCACGAGCGGCACAGCGTCGGGCAGGGAGGCGATCTTGGCACTCATGTGCTTGTAGTAGGTGCGCACGAGGTTGAACACGTAGCCGCGGTCCATGACGCTCAGCAGCTCGAACAGGAAGAACGCTAGGCTGTTGTTCAAGCTCTGGGTTAGCCGGCTGTCTTTGCCGTATCTAGGGAGAGAATTAATGCTGTTAATAACGGTGGAATGGGTTTGCATCGCTAGGTGGACCTACAACCTGATGAAAGAAGCAACAATCTGCTGGATGTGGGAAGGACAGGTCAATTTTATTTTTGAAAGCAGCAACTCAACACCAACATTGTCGTAACGACAACGAAGATCTCTATGATTTTGACAGATTTTTCAATGTTACTGTCGTAACAGGAAACTTATTTGCAAAATCAGATGAAAGATACAAATAACTTTATTACATCAAAAATAGGTCTCTGTAGAACTAGGGTTCCTCGTGTCGAGGATGGCCAGTCTATTTCATGTAGCACAAATAAATTTGCATAAAATAATTTAACAAAAACACAAATATTATAAAAGTAAGATAAATTACATCTTGAAGAGTTTAGTGTCTATGTGTGTGCGAGAAACTGTGTGTGTGTGTAAAAAACTGTATGTCTCATTGCAGCATGCCAAAGGTAGTGAAATTATTATGAAGTCAAGCGGATTGTCAAACTTACCTGGATATAATCTCGGTAGTGACGTTATTGACGAGCGTGGTGAGGTCGTCCGTGAACTGGTCGGGGAAGCGCGCCTTGCGCCTGGCCTCGTGCGCGCCGCTCCAGTACAGGTACTCCACCATCGACTTCACCATCAGCTCGAACAGGGCCCTGCAACAATAGCAAATGTCAATCATCATCATCTGCCTAGCCTTTTCCCAACTATGTTGAGGTCGGCTTCTAGTCTCGGATGTAGCCGAGTACCAGTATTTTACATGAAGCGACTGCCTATCTGATCTCCACAGCCCAGTTCATACTGGGCAACATGATACCATTTGGTAAGACTGGTTGTCAGTCTTTTTGGGCCACTAGGACTTCCTGTAACGACTGTCAAAGATGGACAAATGACAGCCGGGACCAACAGCTTAACGTGCTTTCCGAGGCACGGAGGAAACTCGGTATGTAAGGGTGGTCACCCATCCACAGACCAACTTAGGCAAGCACGGCTTAACTTAAAGATTGACCCGAGCGGCTGTTATTATTTAGCCACGAGCTCCTCGAAATGTCAAGCATATATGGGAATGAAAGTTAGCAAAGAAAACAGATTAAAAAAAAAAGACTTATTTTTCTTAGGAACAAAGGTCAGGATCATATTAAATTAACTGGCGAAACTTCACAGACTTAAATTTGTCATCGGTAATTTATTATTTATTGCACTTTTGTAGGAAACAGCAGTTTCTTTTTTCAGGCTTTTTTTTTTGGTTTATTTTTCTTGGTGTTTTTTTTTTGAATGAAGGGATTTTCTTGTTCAACTTCCCTAGTCGGTGGATAGATGGCGCTGAACTTGGTAAGTTAATGCAAGGAACTGTACGTCACATCATTTCAATTGGATGTAATAGTTATATTCGGAAGCATAATCAAACGAAAGTGTCAGTCAACGAGCGTATGTGACGTGACACAATGTTTTTTTTTTGCCAAGCGTTTTGGCTTTGGCACCTAGTAATGTAGTCAGTTCAACGCCATCTACCGAGTTCTTGGAAACTATTTTTTTTTTAATATTCAAAAAGAAAACCTCTCATATAAATGTACTGAATATGTGGTAACCATTCATGCGTCGATGTTTAGTATGGTAAATGTCTTACTCACCATGAGTTCTGCATGGCAAGGTCCCTGGTAGCTCCACTGGCCACCACCCACTGCAGAGCCAGCTCTTCATGTAGAATCTTACATGAGCCGTCGGTCATCACTGAAAACAACAGCAATCATTAAATTTACATGACGTAAGTAACATTATGCTTGTATTTTCAGCAAGTAGGCAGAGGTATATCTTGGAAAAAGAAATACATTTCACCAGTCAAGTTTTAATTCTTTGTACCTGGGTGAGCGACAGAGTTCTGCTCCGGTGAATACACCGTTAATTTTAGGTCGTTCTGGAATCGAAATCCATAAACTCGATCATCGAAATCGGAACGATTGTGACTGTTTTTTTTTCAAAAAATAACATTTCTTTTTTTTTAACAATAAAAAAATCACGAATAATTAAATTTATAATAAATTTGATTATTTTTAGTTATTTAAAAGAAAAACAGTCCCAATCGTTCCGAGTTCAATGATCGAGTTAATGTCTTTCGGTTCCAGAACGACCTAAAAATAAGCGTGTATATAGAAAACGAATTTTCTCAGATATGAGACCGAGACCTAGCTAGATCGATTTTTCGCCCCCGTAAACCCGTATATTGCAACTTTCATCGAAATCGTTAGCCGTTTTCGAGAACGTGATTACAAACAAACATACATTTGGTTACATTGTGATAGAGTTATAAGTGTTTTGTGAAATTATTTGTTGTTTAATCGGTAGTAATTAATTTATCCCATACCCAGCTCGTAACAATATATATACAAATATTGCTCATTTAAAATTATATAGGACTAGCGGACGTCACACGGTTTCACCCGCGTAGTTCCCGTTCTCGTAGGAGTACGGAGTTAAAAATATCCTATGTTACTCAGTAAAGACGTGGCTTTATAATGGTGAAAGAATTTTTTAAATCGGTCGAGTAATTTTTTAACACAAACAAACAAAAAATCAAATCTTTCCTGTTTATATATTAGTAATTAGTATAGATAGTTATAAGTATAACAGTGGGTGGGGCTGCTTGGGGTAGCCTTAGTTTCAACATACCTGCTGGAGGTAGCGGCAGTCCTATATCTCTGTCAGTGAGCGAGGGCCGCGGTATGGTGCACTGGTACTGGATGTACGTCGTGATCAGGCCGCTGCGGCCGTGGTTGTCGCAGGTCGAGCCTTCGTTCATGTTCTGGAACGAAAAGATAGATAAACCTATGCTGCAATAATTGGTAGACACACGGAAGATCATTTGGAGTTTCTCGCCCGTTCTTCTCCATAGAGATCTACGCTTTGGAATGGGCAACTACAGTACTTTCACAGTTTTTATCTCTTGTGACTGGGACTATAGCTACAATTCGTTGTTGTCTTTGTTTCGACAGTTCAAAAGTGCTTTGATTTTGGATTAGTGAAAACGGAATAGCGTTATAAATATATATATTTTATTTATTTATTTAACATTTCAAGCACAAAGTACAGAGGCGGACTTAATGCCATAGGTATTTTCTACCAGTCAACCTTTGGGTGATGCAGAGACAAGCAGTGGTAGGTGTACATCTGAAAATAATTTAATTAATACTAAGGTATTAATCCTGCTGGACATAACACACACCGCCATCTAGTGCCACACTAAGCAACGAGGCTTGTGTCGTGGACATCAGATAGTTGATTTGCTACATAAATACTTTTTTTTTGTTGTAAATACCTACTTATTATAAATAAAAACATTAATGACTCGGAAACAAAAATGTCCATGCTCATCACACAAACATTTGGCCCTACCGGTATTCGAACCCGGAATCTAAGAACACAAGGCAGCCTCACTACCGCTGCGCCATTCGGGTCGTCATATAAAGCTATGTCTCCTATAAAGCTTTACCTGAGAACAATGACGAGGCGAACTAGCTTTTAAATCGCTGGGGTTCTGGTTATTTAGTTACACTCTGATTATAATAATAATGCTAGTCACCGAGACATCGGTGAAGAGATGCGCGAGGCAGGTGAAGACGTCCTGCGCGATGTTGAGCGTCTGTCCGGCCAGCGGCGGCGGCGCCACCAGCAGGTGCAGCAGCTTGTCCAGCAGCACGGGCAGGTAGCGCGCCAGCACCTCCGCGTTGGCTGTGGGGAGCTCTGTTATACTGGAAACAAGACAAAAGGTCGAAACAAGGCTATACACATACCGCTCGAGGAGTAATAGGGAATATGGACGTAATTTTTTCTTCACTTAATAAATAAATAAATAAAAAGCCGTTTATTTCTTGCAGAATTATTAAGGTTTACAAAGTATTTTGTTAGTAGCATAAAGTTTAATTTGTTTTAAGTGTTAGTGTTATTTGTTTTTTTATAGCATTTTTATTCCGCAAGAACCCATCCGCAGGTGAAGGCGTCCTCCAAGGTGTTCCAGTCGTCTCTGGGTTTTGCTTTTTGCATCCAGTTTGGACCCACTGTGTGTTTTATTTCATCTTCCCATCTATTGCGGGGTCTCCCTTTTTTTCTTTTGCCTACTGGTCCCTTCCATGCTGTCACGCTTTTTGTCCACCTCTGGTCTTGAAGACGTGCTACGTGCCCAGCCCACTTCCATTTTTAGTGCAAGTGCTTGTGCCAAGCCGTCTGTTGCTTTTGTGATGTTTCGTATTTTTGTATGTCTTATTTTATGTATTTTTTTTATATTTAGCATACTGCGCTCCATTCCGCGTTGGCAGGTTTTAATTTTGATTTTTATGTTACTATTGAACTTCCACGTCTGGCAGGCGTAGGTCAGGCATGGTATGAGGCAAGAGTTCATAACCTTGGTCTTCAGGTGAGTTGGCATGCAACTCTTAAATATTTCTTTTAAGCTCCAGTATTTATTCCATGTTAGCTGTGCCCTGCGTTCGACCTCTTGGTAGTTGCTTTGGCTGTCGAAGCCAATTTGTTTACCTCGGTAGATGTATTTTTCAGTATGTTAAAGAGGCTCGCCGTCGACAGATATTTGTACCTTGGTGCTGTTTGTCATTAACATGGTTTTAGAGAGGTTCATTTCTAAGCCAGCCAACATGCTGGCTTTGTTTAATGACTCTACCATGTACTGTAGTGCTTCTCCTTTCTCTGATATCAGCACCAGATCGTCGGCGAAACGTAGGTGATTTAAGTATTCATTGTTTATTTTTATGCCGCGTTCTTTCCAGTCGAGCTTACTTATAATTGATTCTAATGTAGCTATAAATAATATAGGTGATAGTGTGTCCCCTTGTCTTACGCCTCTTGTAACAAGGAACCAAGAACCGGCTGTTTCTAGTTTAACTCTACTACTGCTGTTGTTATATATGCTTTTAATTACTCGTATGTATTCTTTTTCCACTTTCTGTGTTATTAGAGTTTCCCAAATAAAGTTATGTGACACTGAGTCGAATGCTTTTTTATAATCTATATATGCCAGGTACAGTGGTCTTTTTTTCTCCTGGTATTTCTCGATAGGGAGCTCGAGTGTGTGAGTGAATATGATCGATTGTAGAGAAGCCTTTTCTAAATCCTGCTTGCTCAATGGGTTGTCTCTTTTCTAATGTAGAGCTAATTTTCTTAATGAGGATTGTAGATAATAGCTTGTATGTACTCGGTAGTAGGCTAATTGGTCTGTAGTTTCCTACATCTTTTGGATCTCCTTTTTTGTATAGCAAAATTATGTTAGAGGCAAAATTATCTGGAGAGACGTCCGCTCAATGGTCTGAACCATTGAGCGGACGTCTCTCCAGATTCCAGGATGAAGTTAAATAGATTCGTGAAGGGTACGGCTAGTATAGGGGCAGCTATTTTTAGAGTTTCGTTTGTTATATTGTCCGAGCCCGGGCTTTTGTCTGGTTTCAGTTTATTTAATGCCTCTATGACATCGTTTTCTTCTATTTGGGGTCTATTTAGTTCGTTGCCTTCATTGGAACCTTGGTCTTCCTAGTTGGTGTCTTTAGGCTCCTTTGTGCTGTATAATTTCTTGTAAAACTCGGTTGCGATGCTAATGACGTCACTGCGATTATTTTTTGTTATTTCGCCTCGTTTTAGCCCTTCGATCCAAGTTTTGTTTGGTTTCAGCTCTTTGTATGCCTTTTTTGTGCTACCGGTTTGGATCAGGTGTTTTTCAATAGTTTTGTATCTATAGTTAGTGTAGTCTTTCTTTATGTACTTGTTAACAAGCTTATAGAGGGAAAACTCGTTTCTCATTGCTCTAGTTTTATTATCACTTTTTTGCAGTTCTTGTCTTCTTTTTAAAAGTTTTAGTGTGCGTTCTGACAGTATTTTATGGTTTTTCTTAGAGTTTTGAACTTTTCGCGCATTTTGCAAGCTTAAGGTGATGAGTTTGATTAAGTTATCGTAATATTTTTGAACTGAAGTAATATCTTGTGCGCACATTTGATCTTTCGATATGTAGGAGTTTAGGTATTCTTTGAACTTCGAAATTTCTTCTTCGCTTTTTGCTGTGGTATTTTGACAATTAGTATATTTTGTTCTGTTTTTCTTTAGTTGAGTGTCATATGTTATTGTAGCTCTTACTGGCCTATGATCTGAAGGGTAGTTTATGTTCAGTACTTCTATATTTTGAAATATGAGAGGACGGTTGGACAGTACAAAGTCGATTTCATTTTTATAGGTCCCATCCGGTGATCGCCAGGTCCATTTGTTTTTTTTTTGAAAAAAGTATTCATAATTGATAGATTGTTTTCCCTGGCAAAATCGATTAATCTTTGACCTCTCTCGTTTCTGATTCCGTATCCGTGTTCTTTCATGATCAGATGTTCATCTTTGTTTGGTATTCCAATTTTCGCATTTAAGTCGCCCATCAGTATGTAGACTTTGTGTGCCAGTTCCAAAGCCTTGTTTAGTGTCATATAAAAGCTATCAATTTCAGCGTCGCTTGCTGTTGCAGTGGGGGCGTAGACTTGTATGATGGATAAGCTAGAACTTTCAAATTTCAGGTTTAATATGGCTACTCTTTCTGAAAGGCCAAGGTAACTTTCTATATTATTTTTGAAATAGGTTTTTATTATAAAACTTATGCCATATCTTCCAGGTGTTACGCCTGTATGGCACAAAATGAAGTTTTCATGTTCTTCGATTTTGTTTCCAGTGCGTCTCGTTTCAGCTAACCCCACCACATCGAATTTAATTTCCTTGAGAGCCTCGTCCAGTTCCATCAAGCGTTCGTATGTTGACAGTGTTTTGACGTAACTTTTTTGTGGGTTCTTTACGTCCCTTGGAGGGACTTTTCTTCACTTAAATCAATAAAATACAATACTATCAACCCAAGAAAAGTATTAAAAGTTAAGTTCAACTACTGCTTGTCGCTTAAAAATAATATTAAACTCCTACAATTTTCTACGACAGTTCAAACGTACGTAGCTGTCGCGGCCATGATGTGACGTCATTTACCACAATCTGCCTTGTATACATATTTTTTTTTGCCCTTAGTAGAATAATTATACTAATTGTATGTGCTCTAATCAAGTAAAAATTGCAATAACAATATTATAGTAAAATCTTAGTGTAACTTTAAGCACGTCTCAAATAAAAGTGTTTGTCTGACACATAGACTTTGACTTCACTACCGGCGTTATCGAGGACGACGCGTTTTGAGAGTGCGTTCCGTTTCACCAAAAAGATGCTACATAAAACAGTAAATTATAAAATAAGTGATGTATTAGCAACTTAAACAAGTGTACCACAATGTTTTTATGGGCCAATACAAGGCATTTTTAATAAATAAAAAGAGTTTTGTATTTCATGCATATTTCCTATTGCCAACTCCTTGATAAACTGTAAGCAATAAAACGGCCGGACCGGAACCGACTGTTCAAAAGATATCGTGTACTCCAATGTAGAAGATTGTAGTTAGCTGTGTGGTCGGTGCTGATGACTGCTCGTGTTTGGCCACCCTAAGGGTGTCCGCTAAAACACACGCGAGTGCATGCTCGCTTGTCTGTATTTAAAATTAGTAACCGTCACACATACCCATGCCTTTTGGCCCTGCCAAAAGGCACGGGTATGTGTGACGGTTTTCCAAGCATACAGGATTACTTTTTTATCACTTTCCAAAAACATTGGGTATAATAGGTGAACGGAGTAGAAGCAAATGGCATACTTACATAGTTTTTTTTTTCGATTTAAAAAAAAAAAAAAAAAACGAATTTCAAATCATACGCGTATTGCGTATGATTTGAATTTCAAGTAATCTTTTCTTGATGATATTTTTTTTTCTAAGCTGTGAAAATTTCTAAGCTAAAAGAAAAAAAAACTACGTATGCCATAAGCTTCTACTCCGTTCACCTAATATACCCATTTTTTTGGAAAGTGATAAAAAGCCATCCGGTATATTGATAGCGTGCACCCACTCCGTGCAAACCAAAGCAAGAAAAAGCAATTCTGTCATCACCAAAACGTCCTAGACAGAAAATGTTGTTATTGTGCGACATCAGGTATGAAGCGTAGTTCATATCTGGCGTTGAAGATGTCGCCAAGCTTAAGATATTGGAACGACCAATATTAAAAATCAGCATATTTCTCACCTAGCGCGAAGTTCCGACTCCATGTTGGACAGTCCGATGCGCGGCGGAATGTTTCCTTCTTGCACCGCCTCGCACGCCATTGCGAAACGTTCTATGTATCCGTCCTGTAAACACGATATTCGTTATACGAGTGTCATAACTTCAATGGGATTGGCGACATGAACTAATTAAAATAGACGCCATAGATTTAGGTTCGGAATATGCCACTGCCACTCGAAAGATGTCCCTCTGTGTGGATCCGTGAGAGCAAATGCAAAGTTCGGTTATATTAGGAGCTGCAGAACTCACCAGCGGATGCACAGTAGTGTGCGCGTCGAGCGTGACGCTGAAGATGGGCTTGTGGTTGTCGATCCAGCGCGTGCCGGGCAGCTGCACGTCCGGCGAGATGTACGAGTAGTTGGGCGGCGGCGGGTCCTGCATCACGGGCAGCAGGAACTCGCCGCACGTCAGCTTGCCGTTACGGCACAGGGGGACCCACTGGGGAGAACAAAATACAGTTCATTTAAATGGAACCAAAGTTTTCCTTACGCCGAAATCGAAAATAATTTCAACCTTAATACGTAACATAATACATCACGCTTGTGAACCTGCCGCTAGCTGCCAGCGCAGGCAGTTGGCCTCGCTAAAGCTCGGTAGTAAAACTATTTCGTATAAAATGGGTAATTTTAGTTCCTTGTATTACAATGTACTATTGAAAGGACCATAAATTTGTTTGTTACCGAGTATCCCACAGGCGTCTCCAAGTTCTTCTCCTGGTCGGGAGCTACCGGCTTCCTCTGACACGAGACGTGCAGGAACGTGAACAGCAAGTGATGCTGGTCGCCCAGGTCGGCGGGGAGCTTCAACTTTATCTCGTCGTACAGGGACGGGTTCCTGGCAAATGTAATGTAAGATTCAGAATCCTACCGTTAATATACACGGTTATTTTTAGGTCGTTCTGGAACCGAAAGCAATAAACTCTGTTTGCGCTGGTAAGGACCTTATAGGGATAGATTCAACTTTGACTTTAAACCACAAATAGAAATTGCACAGCGACAGCCAGGATGGATGTAAAGGACTCACCGTAGCTCGTTGAGATGTCCAGAATTATCAATCTTCGGAGGCCTCCTGTCCACGAATTATAACACTTCACAGCAGAGTATAGTTCTTCTGTATTGTTGGCACAGTAAATTGCACATATACGAAATTATATTAATCGTGGGAAAAATATTGATGCGTACGCGACGAAATCCAGCCGGCAACTGTTCTTCCTGGTGAGAAAGGGTCCCCACCCTTTTAAGAACAGGAATAGGTTTGCACAGTAGTGCGAGGGAGAAGGAACATCGCTGTGCAATCATACCCAATTAAAAAGTTCATTATCTCTTTGTTTTTTTTTTTTTAAAGGTTTGGATTCTAGTAACTTGGCCTAAACAAACTCAATCGTCGAACTCGGAACGATTGGGACTGTTTTTTTTTTTTTCAAAAATAGCAATAAAGAAAATACTATTTATTTAATTTTTCGTGATTTTTCAATATTTTTTTATTGTTATTCTTTGAAAAAAAAAAACAATCTGGAAATTTTCGGTTCCAGAAAGACCTAAATATAACCATGTAGCTGTAGAGGTTTATAAAAACGCTGTTTTGTAAAGTGTCTGTCATCAACTCCCATCTGTGTGGCACAACAGTTTATTTGTAAATCTTGATGTTTTACAAAGTGAACCGCGAAGAGTTAATTAAAAGATAGTGGGCAAATGTGGTTAAGGAAAAGTCATGGTCCGCCGGGGACGTGGAGCGGTTGGTTCCGGGTCCAACGAGGTTCGACAATCAGGTGCATCAGGTCACTGTCTCAGGTGTGGAGGTGACTGTTCTGAGCCTACTTCGTGTCCGGCAATATTTGTGCAGTGTTATGTGTGTGAAAATTATGGGCATTTTGCTAGGATGTGTAAAGTTAAAAAAAATGTTAAGAAAATACACGAAATAGCTATAAGTGAAGAAAAATACGATGACGGGGACGATTGTGAGTCATTTTTTATATCTGTTTTGTATAATGTTTCCGAGATAAATACTTCGTCTGAGGACTGGTTTGAAATACTTCAAGGGGAATGTGGTTATGAAAAATTTAAATTAGATACTGGAGCGGACATAAGTGTTTTATCCTTAAAACGATTTTTATCATTAGGGTACGACAGTAAGTTAATAAATATTAGTAATCATGTAAAATTGCAATCTTACAGTGGCGATTTTATTCCAATAAAAGGCGTTTGCATTTTAAAATGGCGGTATAAGAATATTGTTTACGAATTAAAATTTGCCATCGCAGTAATGGATTGTCAAAGTGTGCTGGGATTGCAAGCATGTTTAACTTTAGGTTTAGTAAAAAGAGTTCATAATATTAATTACACTGAATATCATGATTTATTTAATGGATTAGGCTGTTTGCCAGGGGAGTATCACATTGTCGTTGATAACACTGTGATGCCAGTAATAAGTGCTCCTCGTAAAGTACCTTTAGGATTACGCGACAAGTTGCAAGACGAGTTGAATAGAATGAATGAGCTGGGAGTAATTAGGAAGGTGACTCATCCAACTCCTTGGGTAAACTCATTAGTGATTGTTGCTAAGAAGAATGGTCAGTTGCGTGTATGTTTAGACCCGAGACCACTTAATAAGGCTATACAGCGTGAACATTTTCAATTACCAACAATAAATGAATTAGCTACTAAGCTACATGGTGCTCAGTATTTTTCAGTTCTAGATGCAAATTCAGGATTTTGGTCGGTTAAATTAGATAATGCCAGTGCAGATTTATGTACATTTAGTACACCTTTTGGACGATATCAGTATTTACGATTGCCCTTTGGACTGAATTGTGCGCCCGAAGTATTTCACGCAAAGATTAAACAATTTTTCGAAGGCTTAGAGGGGGTAGATTCTTTTATTGACGATATAATTTGTTGGGGTAGAAATAAAAATGAACACGACATGCGATTAAAAGCGTTATTAAATAGAGCTAGAGAAATTAATTTAAAATTTAACAAAGATAAATGTCGGATATGTGTGGAGGAGGTAACGTATTTGGGTCATATTTTTAACAAAGATGGAATGAAAATGGACCCTGAGAAAGTTAGGGCAGTTAATAACATGCCCGAACCAACTGATCGTAAAAGCTTAGAAAGATTTTTAGGGACAGTAAACTATTTATCAAAATTTATACCTAATTATTCAGAGCATATTTTTCCTCTCACAAGGCTATTAAAAAAAAGAAAATCTATGGAGTTGGGAAGTTGAACATAAAAACACATTCGAGAAATTAAAGAAGTTAATATGTACTGCACCGGTATTATCTCTGTATAACGTTAGTAGTCCAGTATTATTGTCGGTGGACGCGAGCAGTGTCGCCCTGGGGGCCGTACTCATGCAGGACGGGCGACCAGTCGAGTATGCGTCTCGCACGCTCACTGAAACACAGCAAAGGTACGCGCAGATCGAAAAGGAGATGTTGGCAATTGTTTTCGCGTGTGAGAAGTTTCACCAATACATTTACGGCAAAAATAGTGTAGTTGTCGAATCAGACCACAAACCTCTTGAAAGTATTTTTAAGAAATCCTTAGATGCAACCCCAGCACGCTTACAGCGTATGATGTTAAAAATTCAAGGTTATGATTTAGTAGTTACTTATAAGCCTGGGAAGTACATGTATATACCGGACACATTGTCGCGAGCGCCACTTCCGGACTTATATAATGATAGTATTAGCAGGGCTATTCTGAGCCAAATTAAAATGATCGTCAATAATGTGCCGATGTCACAGAGCAAGTTTACTCTTGTAAAGCAGGAAACAGTGAAGGATCCATCTTTAAAACTATTGCTTAAATATATAAATCAGGGTTGGCCTGATAAGTTCAATGTATTAAATAATTTAAAATACTACTGGTCTATGAGAGATGAGCTGTATTGTGTGGATAGTGTAATATTTAAAAATAAACAAGTTTTGATACCGCAATCATTGCAAAATGAAATGTTAAAACTAATTCACGAAGGGCATTTAGGTATTGATCGCTGTAAGAGGCGTGCCCGTGAAGTATTGTTTTGGCCAGGTATAGGAAAAGACATAGAAACGTATATAAAAAAATGTAAAGTGTGTCAGGAGAATTCAAACAAACCCAGTAAGGAGCCTATGATACCTGTGTCTATACCAGTGTTGCGTGGAATAAAATTGGAACTGACATATTTGAGTATGGTAGGAAAAGTTATTTAATTATAATTGATTACTTTTCTGGATTCATAGAAGTAGCACAGTTGAGAGACATTACGTCTAACTCGGTAATCAATATGATGAAGGAAAATTTTGCACGATACGGAATACCAGAAACTGTTATCAGTGACAACGGCCCGCAATATTCCTGTCGTAATTTCATAAAATTTGCATCGGAGTGGGGATTTAAACACGTCACGTCGTCTCCTTACTATGCTCAATCAAACGGGAAAAGCGAAAGAGCAGTGCAAACGATAAAGAAAATGTTAAAAAAATCAAAGGAAAGCAACACCGATTTTTATTTAAGCTTGTTAAGCTATAGAAACACTCCGCGGGAAAATTTGAATTCACCTGCACGACTTATGATGGGGCGGCGATTAAATTGTAAATTACCAGTGCATCCTGATCTCCTAAATAGTAACAAATGTGATGATGACTTACAATATAAAAAACTGCTAAATAGACAAATAAAAAGTAAGTCATATTATGATCAACATTCAAAACTGTTGCCAGAATTGAGTGTGGGCGATGACGTTATCATGTTGGAGAACAATAATGAGCGAATTCGTGGCAAAGTGGTAGCAAAGGCACCAACTCCGCGTTCATATATTGTGAAAAATAGAAAGGGCATTTACAGACGTAATCGCCGACATTTGATTAAGAGCATGCCTATAAATTGTCAAAAGGAAGGGGTGATGAATGATGATTATATTGTGGTATCGGATGATGACGACGACATGTATGTTTCGGGTAATGATGACGATGATAACTATCTACCAAATGATGATATGGAGGATAGCATGCAAAGTTCTTATGTACCACCTGTAACTCGTAGTAAGGCAAAGCAATGAACCTTGTTTACTATATTTTGTTAACTTTATTAGTATTAAGTTTTCTTTTGTTTGTTTACTATATTTTGTTAACTTTATTAGTATTAAGTTTTCTTTTGTTTGTTTACTATATTTTGTTAACTTTATTAGTATTAAGTTTTCTTTTGTTTGTTTATGGGAAAGATGTTGTGGGTACTTGTACTCAACTTATTAAGCAAGTACCTGCAGATATAATAAATCAGTTGCTAACTCAGACTGCGGTGTTTCATTACATTACAATTCACAGTATTCCACCTCAATAAATGTTATCTTACTTGTTATGGTACAGCACGGTGGTGTAAGCTTCGTTGGTGAACTCGGGACAGGAGCTCCTTCCGAATATAGCAGGTAGCGCTGACTCCTCGTTCTCACCTGACATCAGTTGTATTCGCACCTGTTCATAAAATAATTTATCATTTACTTTGAACACAACAGGGATAGGATTCGAGCAGTGTCGGTCAATTATAAAGATGAAGCTACAGGCGTGCTGCTTAACCAAAATGGCGACCGAGATAGATGTGCGGCGTGGGAGAGGCGAGGCCGTTAAAATCATACACTTGCCCGATGATGAGCGACAACACTGTAACGGCACTACACAAAGTATTAATAATAATAATAATAATAATAAATTTTTTATTTTCTCCCACAAAGTAAAGTTACAATATAGAGGTGTTACAATTAAATATTGGAGGTACAAAGGTTTGTGGGAGTCAGGAGTTCAAACTAGGATGATACCCTGTGCTATGGACTCCTGGCCCCCCTCGCCGAGATTGGCATTATGACAATTTTAGAGAGACATGTCATTGTAAGCAAGAAAAAATACTAATGTAATAAAACAAAAACTAAAAATGCGTGTGTGTTTGCGTGTGAAGTGTGAGTGTGAAGTGGAAGGTGTCATATGTGGTGTGGTGTAGTGTGTGTGTATGTGTGTGAGACAACGCCATCTATGAAGATGAGAGATGTTTCAAAATGTATAGATTCATAAGTGACTTAGTTTTCACTTCTATCGGCAGTCCCCAAAGACTGCCCCGCATTTTTTTATAAGGTACTTCCACCACTACGGTGGAAGTTGTTCTGGGGTTTCCGAGAACAACTGTCGGGCACCCTGCCCAGCTTACCAGACAGGACACCCGTCTGGTCAGACACCGAAGATCCTTTCTGTTCGATGGGGGATGAAGCACTTTACACCCTATTCTTCCTTCCCCTATAACGCATAACCACGTGAAGGGTAGTTGTTGTATAAACTCACGGTAATATTCCTAGCGGAGCCAGTGCGCGAGGTGTAGGCGTTCAGGTTGATCTCCTTGACGGCTAGGTACAGCAGGCTGCGGTACTGGTAGTGCGGCATGGCGGGCGGGTGCGTCGGGAACGGGAGCGTCTCCTTGCAGGGACGCACGTTGTCATCTGAGGAAGAACGTACTGATTACAGCAGGTAGAACATCCTAATAATATTATAAATTTGTGAAAGTTTGTGAGTATGGATGTTACTCTTCCACTCAAAAACGACTGAACGGATTTGGATGAAATTTTGCACACATATATATAGTTTATAACCCGGATACTTACTTATACTAACACTTAGGATACTTTTTATCCCGGTAGCTCGGTAGTAAGGATAGTCATCAAACATCACACGGGCGAAGCCGCTGGCAGAAGCTATAGTTTCCAAATTTTTTTAAATCTGTTTATAGGTTTCTAGGTAGATCGTCAGAGATTTACAACTCGCTTACAGCACAGAAGGGATTCAAAGTACCGTGTAAATATCTCCCGAATAAACGAGGTCCACACAAAAGTATGGCAAAATTGTCGATATAAGTACCTCGCCTGCGCAGACCTGTGAGCATGACGGCATTTGATCTTTTTGACTACGTTATTACGATTAGTCGAATCACTGTCGTTGGCTACACAAACCGCAAACAGATATATAAGTGCGAGTTTTATACTTATTCGATCATGTTAACGTAAACTTCAACTTATACTGAAACTAATGTACCGCAGTCTGGTGACCAAAACAGAAAGTACGATAAATTATTACATAAAAATCAAAATTTCTTATTTTGTCAGGGAAAAAACTCGTACTCTTCACAGGAGTTCACTTACCTCCATAAGGGTGCAACTTTGCGAGTTCCGGGGTAAGTCCGTTCTTCATCTCATCAGGACATGGTGAGACCTCGATCTTCAGTGTTCCAGGGATACACTTTAACTTCTTCGGAGCTGAGCTGGGACGCTTTATCTCAGCCAAGAATTTGTATAGATCTTCGTCGCGGAGTTTGTCGGTTTCCTAATAGAGAAATTAAATATTATTATAGCTTAGCCAATTTATGTGATTTGACCATCATGGGCACGATGATTTTGATGACTCAGATTCTTTGGTGTATTCCAATTTCACGATGAGTTGTTTATACCATCATTCGATTTAAGACTTATTACTAAATAATATTACGCTTGGATCTTTTAAAGTCTCGTCTGCACTAAGACACAATTCGCTTTGTGTTGGGGGCATGTATTTGAAACCATGTTGTGCCCTAGTGCCGTCTACCGTCAAGTCCTAGCCGAAAGTGAGACTTTTTTTATTAAGAAAACGCATATTTTACTAAAACAGGATATTAGATAATATTAATATAGTAAAAAGACTAACCTGTTTGAAGAAGCTGGTAACAGTAATAACTATAGGCTTGAAGGTGTCCAGCTGGTTGGCGAGGTCGTCGGCGTGATGGGCGGGTGCGCGCCGCTCGATGGATCCCTTGCGGGTCAGCGAGCCGCCCACCTCGCCCGCGCGACGCCGCAGCTGCTCCAGGCTACTGGACGACGCCTTGCGGTCTGGGGACCATTTGTTTTAATTTTAATGACTATCAGCACTTTTTGAACGTTAACGTTACAAAACACACAAGACAGACAAGACCAGACCGAAACGACAGACCCGCCATCACTGATTAGTGTTTAAGCTCTGGAGGCGGAAGTAACGTTCAGTGACACAATCTGTCTGTGAACTATACCGTAAAACATGTAGCTTGCTATCAGTGAAAAACAAAGTGAAATTGGATCAGAGGAAACCTGCATGCCTGAGAGATATTTCTTGACGGCATGAAAAGCCAAGTCAGAGGCTTGTGGGCGGCATAAGAACTCTGACAGCAGGTTAGGTACCTAGCCACACGATGAAGAAAAGAGATCATCTTTGCAAAGAATATCTCTTACAAATTACAATCAACCTAACATTGAAAACCCTTTTTTATAATGTTAATTTATCACTTTTTATTACATATGTGCCCTGATCACTAATGGTTTCAGAGAATTTTGGTTATTTATAGAGCGTGAACATTTAATTTAATAAAAATCTTGTATCACAGCGTTTAGCGAACTCCTCCGAAACGGCTTGAACGATTTTTATTAATTTTCTCTTCTCATGCTCTGAAAGCGCTTATTTGTGCAGGATATATAAGGCAAAGAAAATGAGCCATACAGCCAAACACAATAAGAAGTTCAAAGATAGAATTTGTTGTTTATAATATTTACTTTAATTTATTTGCCTGTGTTTTTTAAGACATAAAAGATATTAAATTTTAAATTCAAGTACGGTAGGTTATTTAATTAATTTATGGAGATTATTATTACAAAATTAATTAAATAGTAGGCTGTATAGGTCTGCAACCCAAGCCTAATATCAATGTCGTAAGCCGGTAAAAACAATTTCCTTCAATATTCAAAACTGTACTAATTTTACTTTGAATTTCAATTAAAGAGATGTTATGTTATACTCAATGATATTCTATTAAACAGATAATTAAGTTATGAGCGCGCAATCGTGTAGACTCGAAAACGGGCCAATTGGCTCGTTTTGCCTTTATTCTGCGTCACTGCGAGTATGTGAGCTGGCGCTGCCCCGCGGCACGCATTTTTCGGTGGTTTTGTAGTATCTGTTTGTTAGAATATCATTGGTTATACTACAGTTTTATTTTCTCGCAATCGAAGTGAAAAGCAGAGTTTATAACTCGTCCTCAAAACCATTTTATTCTCGACATTACCCTTCGGCTCGGACTGCTAAAAGTCTCGGATAAAAATGGTTCGTTTTGTGCACTTGTTGTAACATCTACTATTTTTTGTGTATATTTGGAAAGTCTGAGAAAAGGTCGTAGGCTATTTTTAGTCTCACACATACACATCAAAATTTCCACGCGAACGAAGTTGCGGGCAACAGCTAATATATGTATGGTATCGTATTACCCAGTACTAGCTGGGTCGGAAAGGCAGTCGCTCCATGTAAAACACTAGTGTTCAGCTGCGTCCAGTTAGACTGGAAGCCGACCAGGTAGGCAGATGATAACAGAGCGTGAACATTTTGCAGAATGGGTGAAACATTATTATGTTACCACTATTTCTACATATTATGTAAAGATTAATGATTTGGGAATGACGATGACAATTTTTCCCACAGTCTCACCCTCGGATCCTCAAACGTAACTCAATATGATCTCATGCTGTCGAAAGTCAGTATCTCTAAAAAAAAAGCTGCTTCTAAATATCGTAAAGGCAGACAGACTGATGTTTTAAAAATACGTTAGCAATTTGTAAAATATTTCAGATAATTATCGTTTGAGAATTCGGTCGTAAGATGTATGATTAAAGCCAATTATTACCAGAAGCACCTTCTGCAACAGTTCCCAGGTTAGCGTTGAAATTGAATACAATTTTGATTATATTTTAAGGCCAATTAATTTAGTACATAATATTATACTTTTGTGATATTTGCATCAGATAATTATCAAGTGTTGGAGTAGATATATCAACTATTGTTAATCGAACACACTAAAGATCTCTGTTAAAGTCGGCTGCAGCCGTTCGGCAACGGGACTCGACACCCAGGCAAATTAAATGCGACAAATGTCATGTAAAACGGTTAAAGCTAATTCCACGTCATTGTGGTCACCCCCTCTTAAAGATCTTTTATCAAAAATTAGTATCAATTTAATTCGCTTACCCAAGCTATTAGTATTAGGACAAGCGGACAAGTTGTCCTTGTCCTGGTCGCGCTCCAGACTGTTGGAGCCGCTCAGTATGTTGAGCAGAGAGACCGCGCTCCAGGCGAGCGGCATGCGGTACTTCCCGAGCCGAGCGCACGCCGCCGCCGCGCCCGCGCGGACCTTCTCGCGGTTCTGGGGAGAAACAGATTTATAAAATATAACTATTAATATTATATTGAGGACAGCAGCGGTGGCCCCGACTTACGAACAGTAAGTCGTGGGTTCGAACCCATAAACAGGCGCATTACTTTATGTAATTTATTTCATCACCACTGCTCTCAAAACGGTGAAGGAAAACCGGCATGTTCTAGAACCAAAAATTCGAAGACATGTGAGATCTACCAACACGCACTGGGCCCGCGTGGTGGATTATAGCCCATTCCCTCTCATTGAGAGGAGGCCGTGTCCCAGCAGTGGGAACATTATACGCTGATGATGAATATTATATTTACTCGTAAGGCGCTCAGCATCAGCCTATAATAGTCCACTGCTGAACGTATGTCTTTTCGATCGCACGCCACTCGTAACGGGAAGATAGAATTTTTTTTGGCAAAGTATATAAAAAATAAAGTAGTTTTTGGCAAACACCGAAAGCAAAACCCAACCTTAACGTCCTTAATATACGCCTCAACACAGTCATTAACATGACCTTGAAGAACTTTCTCTTTTTCTAACCAAAAAGAACATATTATCAGGCGAAGGTCAGAACCTACTAACCCCTTCGCCTGATATATATTTTATTTCATGCTTTTTGTATGGACTTAATTTTTCATTTCATTTCTTTTATTTTCTTGCGTTTTAAGATTCATGTTATTTGGTGTTTAATCAGGTTTTTTATCCGTCAAAAAGCTAAACAAAAAGAATTCGTTAAGGCCTAGGTACCAGTCATCACTCCACTTTCCTCCTCAATCTAGAGAATAGGGTATTTTATTCTATATGAGAAAAAATCTAAAAATATATTATTGAGATAGTAAGGCAAAAGGCAGTCGGAAAACGTTAGTTTTAGTTCATAAAATAGCAAACTAAATTTTAAAATTCAATTCAAAGGTTTCAGCTTTTTTAATCTGTTTCATAACACCATTATAGTAGTCGCCATGTTATTACGTCATACGGCTATGTAAACTTAGAAGTGTCAACTGTCAACTTCAAATATTACTGCATTTGTTTACACAGCCAACTGACGTCATGACCAAAGAGCAATATGGCGTCTACTGAGTCCAGCGTTTTCGTCAAATTACGCGAGTAATAAATTTTTTGTGATTTTTTAAGTGGTTCATTAGCACTATAGAATCTAATTGAGACACTTTTCAAAAATGGGTGTAATACCCTTTTGATAAGACAGATAGAGATTAGTTTTCATTTTGTTCGTTAATATTCTTTATTCCTTTTTAATATAGTGTACATTATTCTTCTAGTCAAGCCCTTTCATTTATTCATTTGATACCCATTATTAGTAATTAAAATAGGTTTTAATCATGTAATCTAGGTGTAGAATAGAATAGTCATTTATTTGCTCAGAATGTAGGTAATTAGAATAAGATGGTTACAATAATGTTACAGAAACCTTGTACATTCTACCATTTTGGCATGCAAACATTGATGCAGTTCATTATCAAACATACAAATATTGACAGAAAACTAAAATTTATCAGCTCGGAAATCCGATACGGAGAAATAACATTTATTTAATAAAAGTTCAGTTAGCTTTTTTTTGAACATTTTTACGGGTTCCTCTTTTATGTTATTAGGAATGTGGTTAAAAATACCTGGTGCCATACCAAAAATACTTTTCCTCAACAAAGCAGTCTTATAGCCACCTGTGCGTAACAAATTTTGTCTAAACACTCTAATACACTGGAGACACTTTTACCGCCAAAAACAACGAATGTCAAGCGAAAAGATTAGTGATGTCCCACATAGCGTCCTCACGTAGTGTTGTGCTGTATCGATTGAGTAGGTTTTCTTCCGTCTAACCATATTGAGGAAGTTGTCAAAAAAAATGTAATTCGCCAGTTTGTCGTGGCGGCCATCTTGGATTTGAAATTTATCATAGTGTATAGTATTCTACTAGTCAAGCCCTTTCATTTGATAACCATATTGAGGCAGTTGTGAAATAATATGTTATCCGCCATTTTGTGCCGGCGGACATCTTTGACCGATTTTCATCAAACATAGCTAAGAACCGGGAGTGTTCTTAGCTATGTTTACTAATTCACCTTTCACACAAAAAAATCAAAATCGGTTCATCCGTTCGGGAGCTACGATGCCACAGGCAGACAGACACGCACACACACACACACAGACACGCACACACACACAGAAACGCACACACACCCAGAAACACACACACACACAGACACACACACACACAGACACACACACACAGACACGCACACACACACACACAGACACGTCAAACTTATAACACCCCGTCGTTTTTGCGTCGGGGGTTAAAAAAAAGACTTATGATATAATTGTTAGTGTTAAAACAGATAAAAATAAGATCAGAACTATGAATAATTTAAACATTAAAAAGAGTAAGCAAAAACCTACCTTATCATCCTTAATATACGGCTCAACACACTCATTGACGTCTCCCTGAAGCACTTTCTCCACTCTAACGACCAGGAACATATCTGGCGAAGGGTTCAGTAGGTCGAACACGGCACTCCGGCTGAGGGTCGAGAGGTCCGCGTGAGGGACGTGCGAGGACAACATCTGGCGCGTGCACTCCGAGTTCAGGTTGAAATAGAAGTTCTCTGACACTTTCTTCTTTTCTTTAGCGTCGTAGACGGCCATTGACGCGAAGAGGGGCTCCACGTCCAGTTCTAGCCTAGAATGGAGATATGATACCAAATGATCACAGTGAAAAGTCAACCGTTACATATATTATTATTAAGTTCCTAGCGGCTTCGCCCGTGTGAACTTTGATAATTGTCCCATGGGATCTTACTACCGGGATAAAAAGTATCCTATGTTTTA
Organism: Xestia sexstrigata; assembly: GCA_941918905.2. Lineage (NCBI taxonomy): Eukaryota > Metazoa > Arthropoda > Insecta > Lepidoptera > Noctuidae > Xestia > Xestia sexstrigata. The sequence continues at coordinate 2,626,864 of OW799204.2, forward strand.
ATCTAGGTTATAAACTATCTATGTCCAAAATTTCATCCAAATCCGGTGAGTAGTTTTTGCGTGAAAGAGTAACAAACATCCATACATCTTTACATCCATACTCACAAACTTTCGCATTCATAATATTAGTAGGAAGTAGGAATATATTCCCACAACTGGGACTGAATCTCTTTGTTTTAAAAACTAACCTTTGCAAGCATTACATTATTTCACACAATACCTTTATAAATTATAGCTGTTATTCTGATATTAGGTATAAGTTATCTTATTGTAAAGTTTCATCTGTCAAACATTTCCGCGTAAAAGAGTAACAAACACACACATACCAACTTTCGTATTATAATTATTAGAGTGACTGTTTCATTTCTACATATTTTCTTTTTACTCTCTATTTAATCAAATAATCTTTATCAGCAATCCTAAAAGTACTAACCAACCTAACAAGTGATATACTCACTTCAACTGATGGCAGACCACCATAATCCTGTGTCCCATGATCTCGCACGGCATCTCCGCAGCCAACCTTCGTTCTACCGCCTCTTCTTCATCAAGATATGGAGTGTATAGCCCCAGGAGATCAGCTTGACGGTTTTCTAACCTATAGGTGGCAAAGACAAGAAGCGGATTATGAAAAAAAAAAAAAATAAGCTGTGGTATCTGGTGGTGTCTTCTGCCTGAAGGCATTAGCATATTTATATTTAGCATATTATCCAGCTGTTGTAGCTTTATTAGCAATTTATATTTAGCATATTATCCAGCAGCTCTATTTTGTGTAACTTCAAATGCGATGCGTAGTTTGTATATGATGCGACCGCCATAAATCTATTTATATCTTATTTACAGATTTCAACACACTTGAATAATTGTATTATTTAATTTGAGCTGTAGATTCCAAAAGTAAATGTTACCTCCTCGATTCATTGACAGCATCAAGCTGCTCCGGCGGTTTCCTCTCAAACAGGTCAGGTAGCAGAGGGTCTGAAGACGAGCTCCGAAGGTCCAGGCTGGCCCAGGAGCCGCGCGGAGTGAGGGTCTCGTTGCAAGAGGATGATGAAGACATAGAGGCCACTGATTGGCGGCCGCTCGATGGTTGAGATTCAGACTAGGGATAGAAGATAATAATAACAATAAAATAAACTGTGAAACTGACTGTTCGAGGCTCGGTTAGATAACAGTAAAAGTTATTGTACTCAAAGTAATTTTTTTTTTTTTTTTACTAAATATGAGTACTGTGTACTTTTTACTGGGAACATTGTACCACATTTGGAACTCAAAAATCTAATTTTGAGTGATTGTGGGTTGTACCGTTTAGACAAAACCAAGCCCCAATTAACTGAAGAAGACCGTTCGTGCAGTCAGACCTAGTATCATAAGTGAAAAAGCCGTCAGCTGGCTTTTAGGCGAAGTCAGACAAAATCAACCAGCTTCGTTTTCTCGAATCGATGACTCAAATTTTATCTGACGTGTGCGTAGCGACCTGGACTGCTTTGTCGGTTGCCTCAACCTGTAACAGCAACCTGTCAACGATGTGGCCTGGTAGTACTCAGACATCATGAATTTTTTTGGAGTAACCCTGTACTGTACCTGCTGTTCCACTGTGCTCGCGCTGGGATCGGCATCCACCCCATACTGATGGTACGGCCCCACGTGCACACTCACACACACGGAGCCCGAAGAAACCCTATACTGTACCTGGTGCTCCTCAGTGCTGGCAATGGGCTCGGCGTCCACTTCATACTGGTGGCGAGGTCCTGCATGCAGGCGCTCCAGGCGCTCCCCCAGCCGCTCGCGCCCGCACATGGAGCCCGAGTGAGCCCTATACTTGTACTCCACGACTGTGTAGTCCGTTGTGTAGCAGCGGATACAGTCGCGGACGAACATTGGAGCCTGTGCACTGTGGGAGAGGAAGATAGGAAGATTTGGTCTTATTGGTATTATTATTACAAAGTAAGCTGAATACAGTGACAGTCATATTGTAGGCAAGGTTATTTGATTCAGATAAAGTGGAATTTAATGGTTAAAGGATAAAGTATACTCTCTATCTACTCTATTGAAAACTGCTAACGACCAATCCCTTTTAACGTGCCCAGGTCACCTAGCCAACTCCTTTACTTTGCCTACAGTGTCACTCTTACTGGCAAAAGCACTGAACCAGTACTTTTGCGAACATTCGCAATGGAATCTCTACCAAATACCAATGTGTCAAAACGTTTTTGTTCAACTTTGGTTGTGGCTGAGATTGCGATTAGTTTTTTAATGTTTTAAATACTAATTTGCCATTTGATAATATTTGGGCTTTAAAAATAAAATGACTGCGAGCTCCACAAACACATACTACTCTGTCTATGATCTATGTCATCATTCGCCTACCCTTATCCCTTTTTATTTGGGGTCGGCGCAACATGTCTGCTTCTTTCATACTTCTCTATTACTTGTCATCTCATCAGACACCTCTTTCTTGCCATATCATACTTTATACAATTCATCCACATTCATGCTTACTCAAAACTTTTCTCACAACATGTTCCTCATTCCTCCGCATCACATGCCCATACCAAGCCAATACACACTGTCTGCCTATGTGTCATTTAGTATTTAGAAAGACCAAGACCACTGCAGATATGTCACCCTATTATGTCCAAAAATATCATTAAAACACGAAATTAGGTAACTGCATGTTTATTCAGCTAGGTAGCCTGACACAATGTATAGATTCAAACCTACCCCCAACAAGTACCCTCAATAGTCTATACACATATCCATACTAACAAACTACAATAATGTACACGACACACCCTATGACTAGACATCCTTCACCAAAAGTCAGGACCTAATCGGGTCAAGGCAGAGGCCCATAGACGGCATAAAAAGTATGACACTGGGCTAGACACTAATCACAGAATCCAAAGAAAGAAAGAGACCTAATTATAAGAAATTCCTCATCATACTCACAGGTCTTCATCGGGTAAAACATGTGTAATGGTCCTGATGCGTCGGGGCACGTTGCACAGTTCCATGTCCACCGCTGGGTAAGCGAGGGGGTCCCGCTCGCCCATCAGGCGGTCGCAGACCTCCTCGTAGTCCGGTGGTTCGATCATGTCGCAAAGTGATATCTAAGTACGGTTAATGATGATTTTAGACTTTATTTGTATAAGTAGTTAAGTTGTAATTGCTAGTCCCCGTTTTTCTTTATTGTGCCGATATTTATTTAATTTTTGTTAGATGAGCCTTATCACCCTAATGGCCTGTTTCACCACCTGCGATTAAGTTCCCGTTAACTTACTTAGCAGATAATTTTATAAACATCTGTTCCATTTTTGAATTTATTCGGTGAGTAGTGGCTATTCAGACATTGTGAAATTGGCCCTAAAAGTGAATGTCAAAAAAAGAACAAAAGGTGTCAGATACGTAGCAATAATTTTAATAGCACTTCGTATTTCTTCTATGACTTTTACAAGATTCACACTTTTTGGTTACATATGGCAATCTCATACTTTTTAAAATTTTTCATCATTGTTACTGCTGATAGAAAGTCTGTTATGTCCTGGCCGGGTAGATTTGTTTACAGGCTGGTGTCACTTAGAAAGTTACAACTTACAACCTAAGAGAAGTTTTACTTGGGAATTATTATATTGTTGCCAAGTGTTAAAGCAATTTGTAAAGTTGTTTATACTGTTTATACTCGTAGTTCAGGTAGCAGGAAGACACACAATAAATAAATTATGTTTATTATTTACTTACAGATTACATGTACAATAACTTACAGTTTAAATATATAAAAATTTAATGAGGAAGTATTTGAAACTAATTTGCACGCCTGCTTCACACGATTTCAGATCATCATGATTTCTTTATTATTTCAATCAAGTTCAATAATTATGTATATTTTACATCAGGCCCGAACTGGGACCCAAAACCGGCCCGGACATTTAAGAGACGGTCGGCCCTCAACTCTCAAGAGAAAGGAAAACTACTAATTTGGAATCAAGCAAAGAAAACATCTAAAATAGAATGTTAAGCTGCGACTTTGGTAAGTAGAGACTTGAAACTAAAAGAATACCAACGTTGTCGAACAAGGGCGTCATCGCCAGCTTTTGAGCAAAGGGCGCGCAGAAAAGTGCAAGTAAAAACGTTAAGTTTACTAGTTATCTTGTCTTCTAAGAATCTAAACTAGAATCATCTAGTTTTGAAGGATTATTTGAAAAGTCTTGGAACTAAAAAAAAAATTGAGCTTTCAAATTGATTCAGAATAGATGTTATTTAATGGACTAGGGAGACAATTTTAAAAACAACAGGAAGTAAACCTCCAAGAGCGAGCGAAGCGAGCTCGAAAATTTTTAACACCTTGCCTTGGACCAATAAAATTAAAATTACAATTGTTTCGACTTATTGAAGTAAATTGGTTGACTCATAATAGACAATGTTAAGATCCAAAGGCAAGTAGGAGCAAGAGCCAGCGAAGCGAGCTTGAAAGTTTTTGACACCTTGCCTTGGACAGGTTAGAATTGTATGTTAAGATCCAAGAGAAAGTAGGAGCAAGAGCGAAGGGAGCTCGAAATTTTTAACATCTTGCCTTGAATAAATTCAGATATTAATAATATGTAATTTGAGATCACAGAGAATCTAGAGGCAGAAAATAAGGACCTTTGTGTTAAAAGATTTTCCGCAGGGGTCAAAGAACGAACCGTGCACGTTGGTTTAAAGAAAATGTGTAAGTTTCGAGCGGTAGTTTGATTTCTGAGATTCTCTCTTATTTTTAGCCTTAAAAATATTATACTTTGAGATTGATTTTACTGTATGCTACAATTTATTACATGCTTACGAATTCTGTGGAATTAGGCAGGAAAATTAAAAACTTTTAATAATCCTGAGCCTCAAGGTGGTAAAATTAGGATCTCGACTTGACGGTAGAGGACGTTTTTTCGTATTGTTTTTTAATAGCAAAAGAAAGTGGACCACCAATTGGCCACACCGGCCCATCGGGCATCCAGCCTATCGGGCGTTTGCCCGATTTGCCCGTATGGCCAGTCCGGGCCTGTTTTACATATAACCTTTTGAAATAAATTCTCTAACCTATGGAGAGTGCTGTGTACTATGCAGAGTTTAGAAGAACTAATTATTTATTGCACAGACAGATATGAAATGAAAGTGACTTTGGCTTATGACAAAAAAATACATTATTGGAGAAGATTATTAAATAAATAAATGTTGAAATGCTTTCTAACATAATTGAATACTGCTGAAAACAATAATTAACATTATCAAATAATTAGTAGACACAATAGTTAAACAATTGACACAAATCACCTAGAGATTTAGTAACGGACGGGAGGTTATATTCATACAAATAGTTATTTGGTTATTGAGTTATTTAATACCTTTACTTTTGTCCTGGATACAAAAAACTGGAAGTCATGGGGAGAGGACTTTGCCCAGCTGTGGGATGACGCAGGCTAATAGTATCAGTAGTACTTTTGCCCAAAACTATTCAAGTATTTGTAGCGAAGTCTTTACTTTTTTAGTGTTATGGATTTATTATTATTAATAATTATATATATATTTCTTTTTACGTTGACGTATAGCTGAATACAGAGAAAGTGAACTAGACACTGGGTATAATTTATATAATGTTCAGCAGACTGTTGATCGCAATTAATTTTATGATTACATAGGAAATATTCCAGTAAAGTAACTGTCAAAAACACATGTTTTATGCAGGATAAAATATAATATTTGCACATTTTTTCCTGGTTAAAACCTAGATAATGAAACCACATGAGTTGAGACAATTGTTCAAGTATTAGCTCATAGATTTACATATTAGTATGAAGTAACTGTAGCCTCGACGTACCAGCAATCAATTAGTAAACAATCCAAAGCACACACTACTAATAAGGATAGGGAAAGGGTGATTCATATAGATTAAAATGTTATGTTTCTAAGAATACTGTATTAGTGGGATAACTTACAGAAGACGAGCAACCAGATAGAGTCCCGACCTTCGACTGGTTAGAATACACCTTACGAGCCTCCCCAGCATTCCTATAAATAGGGAAAAATCAATTTTTGCCGTATTTATAAACGCTAAAGAGCGTTCATGCATCGCCAAACAGGGACAGCGCTACAAGGGCAGGAGAACCATTTACCCGGAAGATTGCTGGTATTTACGTCCAAGAGTCATCTAAAATAACTTCAATAAACTTCTTACTCAGAATAAAGTGTTATTTATTGATTATTTCACATAAGATTCCGTTAAAAACAAACATCCACGAATTTCTTGTTTACAGATTTGACATTTCGATTGACATGACAGCTTGTTCCGGGGTTGCCATGTTTTATTTTGGGAGGACTATTAGTAAGGTTCAATGAAATCTATTTTATCTCATTCTCAGAGATTGAAACCATTTTTTATCTTTCTTTAAGTCATCATTTTTGAATGATTATTACTATCAAATAACTGATCATTATTTAAATATGTGGTAGTACGGAATGTTGAAATATGATGATATAATGAGCTTGAACTTGAAAAGTAATCTGAGGAGCGAGGTCACGCTCAAGTCTTCTAACTGTGTCCAGACAATGTCAAGCGCTAATAACCTTCTAAGAATAACTAAATGCTACAAGCTCAATACTACAAGATTCGACCAGAACTCTGCCACGTCGGTGAAGTTCGTTAATGGTTTTGGACAGGTCCCTTAGAGTGCAAGTGGAGTTGCACAAAGTGCAGGACTGGAAATGGGCTATGGTTTGAGATAAAACTCCGCAGTCGCAATATCTACTGGTCAACTTTTGACAGCAACTCTCTTGCTTTGCCACACAGGAACTGACATTTAAAATTTGGTTTAATAAAACTTGTTACATATTTCAAAATAAGCAGTGTGCGATAACCTCTTTGTTTCCTAAAAATATGTTACATCCAGCTTTGGAAGTTTTTAAACACTGAAATGAAAAAGAAAAACCTTTTCAACTAACAACCCACGCAAACATCTCGTGCCATAAAATCTCGGAGAGACAAACTGCGCATATGAGTAATCCGTTTGTTCTATTCGCACACGTTTTGAAATCTAATTGGATTGGCGGTTGGCGGTCGCGTGTCGCGGGCTTCACCGGCACGGGACCTCGCACGGGCACAGATTAAAAACGCACTTGAAAAATGAAACACTAGGTCAGTGGCTTCCAACCTTTTTTGATCGACGAACACTTTATTGTCTAAGGGTTTAAATTAAACAAAAGTAACCTGCATTAACAATTAACAAGAATAGGTACTATTGTAAGGTAAAATACAACATTCGGCTTGAGTGTGATTGATGATTGATGAGTGCAGACCAGAAACAGGGAAACAGATGGATAAGGGACACACATAACAGAGATGAATGGCAGAAGAAAGGAGAGGCCTATACCCACAGCAGTGTGTGATTCCGGGTTGAAATGATGATGAGCTCAATGATAACTGCAGACCAACAGCCTGATGGTTGGATATTATGGCATACAGAAGATCGCGGGTAAGGCTCGGTTTAGATTCGTGCAGTCCAGTGAACAATTGCTGAAAGGGGAGGGGGGGGTTTACTTAGCCGATGAACCAAGGCAGTCAAATATGATGAAATAAAGTATGAAACATATTTCAGCGTTTGCGGACTACTGATGGTGGGCCGCGGCCAACTGGTTGGGAACCAATGCTCTAGGCTCCAGCATTGTTTCAGCGAGTAATGTTTTTTGTCGGTTAATTAAAATTGAGCATTTTTCGAGGGCTATCTGAAGTTTCAGGAACTTTTTGTTTTTGCGTTTGTTTTTCAGGCTAATTATTGGTTTCTTTTTATTTATGTGGTTGCGTTATCGTTAGTCTAGGGTTCGCGTTACGATTATTAAAGATGGCATTTTATGCCTTCAGCATAAGGTAAAGGTAAGGTACATTGTGTAGCATTGTGTTGTATTGCGTATCTTGCCGGTGTCTGCAACTTCACATCGTAGGTACGTATTTACGTACTACATGGGATAATTAATTAAACCTAGAACCCCACTCAAGCATGCGACGAACGATATAGGTACCTGGATTAATTGTACCACGAAATTGTACCACAGTTTTCTGAAGTGTGTCAGCGGTCCACGGAAAGAGTAAAGCTATGGCGACGTGGTGCACCCTTACCAATCCCATTCGTTCCACCTGCTGAAAATCTCCTACCTGGACATGAGTTGGCTGATGGCCATGGCTGACCTGGAAGTCTTTAAATAGACTTCGGACCCAGGTTGGCCGCAGCAAGGAAAACTTGTTCAGGTGGAGATTAATTAATGACTCTGCCCTGGAGTGTAAATGTGGTGCTTTTCCACAAACGATGGGGCACTTATTATCGTGTCCTGCGTGTCCTGTAGTTTGTTCATTACAGGAACTGATGGACGCTACTAAAATCACCACACTGGTAGCCCAGTTCTGGGCCGATATAATTTAGATTGCCATCGACACGCTAAGGAGAAGACCACGAAATTACTATTACTAAAAGTTAAATATTGTTGGTTGCATTATTGGTTGTTAGCCGTGTGGTATCCGGCAGAATAGAATAGAAACAACCCATTACACTCACGGCTGTCGTATAAGGCGACTAATGTCTGAGGCTGAACACCTTGCGCCTCCGTAGACCAGAGAATGGGCAGCAGCGTTTTCTGTTAGTCTTTCATCACTGCGATCTCCAATCCGCCTGCCAAGCGTGGAGATTACGGCAAATTCCTCCCATCATGGGAGAGGCTTATGTCCAACAGTGGACGTTATGGGCTGTTGTAGTGTAGTGTAGTAAATATTGTTCCGTTCCCACGCAAACTACGCGCTTGGACGCAGACATAAGCCCGATGTACAAATTGTGTAATGGAAGCGCGGTAAGCCTACTAGGCCTATAGGTACATAAGTACGTTATGTAAGTAAACCAAAATAACCAGCCAACCAGTATTTTGTTCTGGCGGGCTAATGAACGCTTTTTCTTTGTTTCCTTTTAATACGTTGTAAAGCTACTAATCTATCATATTACGTTAGTCTAGTGCAGTGATCTCTAGTACAGTGATGTCTAGTGCAGTGATGTCTAGTGCAGTGATGTCTAGTGCAGTGATGTCTAGTGCAGTGATGTCTAGTGCAGTGATGTCTAGTGCAGTGATGTCTAGTGCAGTGATGTCTAGTTTAGTGGTCGCAACCGCTGCTGCCAAGCGTAAAGTCTTGGGTTCGATTCCTAAGTGGTACCATAGGTTTTTCCGTCAGGAATTTCTCAGAGTCAGGATCTGTGCCCGGTTGATAGCAGTAGACTCGCCCCCTATTCATCATCATCATCCCTATTAGCATCCTTTTTCCACCCACTGCTAAGTACGTAGGAGGCCTCCTAACTTTTGTGACTTTTTATGCCCAGCCCGCTTAGCATGACCACCGTAGAAACAAAAGAGAATCGACAAATCTTTTGTTCATCTGTCATTTTGTCGATTCAATGACAGATGAACAAAAGATTTGTCGATTCTCTTTGTGGTCATGCTATGCGAGCTGGTCTGCCTATTACGTAGGACTTAGAGAGCAGCGGTGGCCCAGTGGTGGCGGCCGCGACTTACGAACAGTAGGTCGTGGGTTCAAACCCAGGCAGGTAATTTATTTCATCACCACTGCTCTCAAAACGGTGAAGAAAAACATCGTGAGGAAACCGGCATGTCCTAGAACCAAAAATTCGAAGACATGTGACATCTACCAATCCGCACTGGGCCCGCGTGGTGGAAAGCCCATACGCAAAATACGCGGTTTGACGTGGAGTTGCGGACACCAGCCCGTTATACAATACAATACGTGGGACTTAGACTGGTGAACATGGATACCCATGTTACGCAATAAAAAAGATGACAAAATATCTAATTAGTCCTTCAAATAGATTTCCGAAAAATATTGGTTTTCTTTTTTCACGTTAACAAAAAGTGAAGACGATACAGTGCGTCGAAAACTCGTGTGAAAACATGTACTTACCTACATTTTTTAAAAATGTAGGTAAGTACATGTTTTCACACGAGTTAAAGCGTACGAGCTAAAATGTACCACTCATGATTTTTGACACGTTTTATCTTCGTCAATTTTTATTTATTTGATAAAACAAAAAACACGTATCCAATATTTTTCGATAATCTAACAGACGGCCTATTTTTTTTAGTCAATCATCATCCCTATTAGGTGTGCCTCTGCCTAATCCTTCAGAGGTTACAGGCGTGATGCTAAGTAATGTTGAGCTCAACATTAACTTTTCAATACCAGGTCGATATCGATACCCAAAGACCCAAATAAGTCGAACGAAGACTTTAATTTAGTTTCAATGTACTTATCTCCTTATTTTCAGAGACGAAACTTCGCAGCGCCTGAAATATTCCGAAGAGTAGGTACCTACGTACAGACGCCAGCACATCAAGATACCCGAAACAGTCAAACTTTCCCAATCAACCTTGAACCTAATGCATCAGCGATAAAGTTGAAAATCAATTAAAGAAATTTGACAGATTATAGATGCTTGATGTGCTGGCGTCTGTACTTCTTTTGACAACATTTTGATAAAACTTATTAAAGTTTATTTGTGTTGTCTTAAATAATTCTTCTTAGAGATGGAAGTTTTTTTTCAGGGGTCTCGAATTACCCAGTACCTAACTGAGTTGTAGGGGTAAGATAGGCAGTCGCTCCATGTAAAATAGGTACTGGTATTCAGCTGCATGCGGTTAGACTGGAAGCCTAGGCTAGTACTAAAAGGCTAGACAGATGATGATGGGAGTTTATTCAGGAATTCGTAGGTAATATACAATTGTTAACTTTATTGTACATCACATGTGTTTTACAAGATCTGAAATAATACAAAAGTTCCAATACAGGGTTATTCACATTACCATAAACCCTAACCCCCACACATAGAAAATGTTTCATCAGTAGTTAAAATGCATCAGCCGATTCCAACAAAAGTGTAATAATCTACACGGTCAAAAGGTATTGAACAGCGTCGGTGACCCGTCCACCCGGTGTATTATGTATGATGGCGGCATATTGTAAAACCCCACATTTTGTAATCTGCCTAGTCAGATTGTAAACTGTTGAAATGAAACCGGCAAATTGTCAAATGCATGCGACGGAGCTCACCTCACGCGCTGTGGAGGGATAAGGAGGGGGTGTCCCCCCTGGTACCACTCCCATGAAAAGATAATGCACCATTCCTGAGAAAAAACGATTAATGTAACTTAACCTCAAAACACTTTATATTCGCCTAAAAAGCGTAGTCGACGGAGGCCCGTTACGCGGGGCTCCTATTTCTTTTTGCAGGGTTTAAAGGAACCTAACTAACCTAAAATGGGGGTGCCCCAAGTCCCGATTATGGGGGCAGAGATACTTTAATCGCATGTATTTGACTATTTGACTGTTTCACTTCGACAGTTTACAATCGGACTAGGCAGATTACAAAATGACGGGTTTTACAATATGACGCCGACATATTACGTAGTATTTATATTAACATAGCTGGCGAGATAATGAAATAAAAAGCTTTTCTTTTACTTTTTATTTAACTGGCTAAATATTAGGGCGTGCTATGGGTACACGATACACCCCTGCCTAGCCCTTACGAGATTAGAGCGACTTGAAAAACGAGTTTTGGGCATTAAAAAGTTTTACTTGACGACCTTATAGTACTTAACTGTCACTACATATTATAAAACAAAGTCCTTCGTTGCGTCTGTCTGTCTGTTCGCGATAAACTCAAAAACTACTTCACCCATTTTCAAGCTGTTTTTACCAATGGGTAGAGTGGTTCTAGAAAGGTTTTACTATATAATTTGTCAAGTTTTTGTATACATTGGTTAAATAATATTTGTTGGAGGTGTTGGAAAAAATAAGCCGTCAGGGAGCTTTACTTTTGTTCGCGATAACCGATATCCATGCGGGCGAAGCCACGGGCATCATCATCATCAGCATATTAATGTTCCCACTGCTGGGATACAGGCCTCACGATGTTTTCCTTTACCGTTTTAAGAGCAGTGGTGATGAAATAAATTACACAAAGTAATGCGCCTGTCTGGGTTCGAACGCACGACTTACTGTTCGTAAGTCGGGGCCGCCACCATTGGGACACCGCTGCTCCACAGGCACCGCGGGCATTACCTAGATAAAACATATTTTAAATTTCATTTATTTATATTTAGAACTTTTATTATTATGTACTATCTATTTAGAGAGAAAGTTAATGTTTTTAATGAACGTAACTTTTCAGACGAGAGACCTCTCGCCCACGGCTTTCAATCCTCTAAACGTTGAATAGATCCTATTAAAACACAATTACATAGCAAAACAATTTTGTTCTTCAAAGTTTAGCACAAAGTCGCATAATTAAAGCACAAAAACTAGTTCGAAAGTAAAGTTAGCGATGTCTAATGCGCAAGTTGTGCCTTAACTGAATTAAAATCTACGTTTCTCTCCTGCCCCGCCCAAGTACGCAACGCAAGGCTGCGGTCGCCCTTAGTTTGCACCGCGCTTTCAGCGAGTACGCTCGTCTCTCCGCCAATCAATAATAACTTATAGAAAAACATTGTATTCACACACAAAACTACTGCATAAATTAAACTATCACACGTATTATATCTAGAATAGTATAAAACTACACAACTTTTCAGTATTACCATTTTGTGCTCTGTTTTGAATGTAGAATTATATTTCGCAATCAAAGTTGCATTGCTTGACGATGCTTAGTTAAATCTTTTATTTATTTTGGTCACTGGACTGTACTAAAAATAAAAATAAAGTATTTGGAAAAGAGTTCGGATTATAATAAAAAGCATACCAACATTTAAAAATAAAAATAATTAACGTAAGAAATTGTCGAGATTTTTTTGATACTATTCCCAATATTTTTAGCTAGAACTGTAAATAAAAGTAGTTATTAAGTGTTTAACAAGAATTAATAAAGTCAAGAACAGTGCAACAGGTGACCGAAACAAAGACACTCGACATGATTTTATACGATGTAAGTATTTATAAAAAAATCCTATAGCATGATTCCCAATTATATTTCTTAAAAGTGAATGAATAAGTCGCTATAACTTTGTGGCATTGTACCAAAATTTATTACTATTAATATTTTAACTTTTCCGAAGCGAAAATGACCACGAGAGGATTCGCATGGACATTCTCGTTTCTTAGTAGTCTTGAAACTCTTCCCGCGCCTTTCGTACATTATTTATGAATCAAGCTTATGTTATTCTTTTAGTTTTGCTTATATTGTGTACAAAACAAGAAAGATCGGCAGGTACCCTGTTGACATATTTTCGCACAGAAGCTCACAGAACTGCTCCTTATACGCGAAGAAGACCGAAAGCCCAAAACGTCTGGTCTTATGTAGCTGTGCTTCTCGCGTCCAGTATACTCCCGCAATCGTCACTAGGTCGTCTTCTGTACTCCTATCTAATTCAATCGCCTCCATAGCTACGCATAATCAGCCTATGATGATCCTACTTCTGGAACGAAGATAGAGTGGGTCATAGTTTACCACACGGGCCCTGTGTTGGTAGATGACACACATAGCCGAGTACAATAGGCTAGTTTCCACCATCAATATATTGCAAATCTATTTAGTCCGTTAGTTAGAACATTGGAAAATAATGGACACGTATTTTTTGTTTTTGTAAATCAATGAATAATGACAAAGATAAAACGCATCAAAACTCGGGAGTGGGGGGCTCGTGACGTCACAACGCACTAAAAATTATAGCACGGCGTGACGTATTGAGAATTTTATAAGCGTCGTATCTTCGTCAATTTTGGTTTACGTAACAAAAGAAAAAATACGTGTCAAATATTTTTTGATAATCTAACTGACGGATTAATTAGATTCTTTCAGGACACAAGCCTATTAGCCAAAAACTACCCAAAAAGTGGATGGAAGTTTCTAGCGGTCGGATTTTCATGGGATTTTCTTGATTGAGTTCCTAGAGATGGAGAGGAAAATTTGAAAAATAAATTTCGCCGCTCGCGATTTATTTTTTATTTTTTTTTTCCTTCTGCATTTATTTTTTGATTCAATTATTTCTCAAATACCGAATTATGAACTAAGTTTTTTTTTCATTAGTAACTAATAAGACCTTTGCCCAGCAGTGGGACAGTAATAGGCTGGTATTATAAGTATGTATTATTATAGTAACTGATACTTTTTCACATAACTCGACATCAACAAGTTCCAGAAAACCATATTCATGATGCGTAATCATTAAAATTTCGTTAGTCACTTTTTAAATATTCGCACCTCAAGTACTTATATATTATATTTGTATTGGGGTCGCTTTCAATACGGCTGAATATTTTAGCACAGATCGACCGCGGTGTGACCTATCCAAATCAGCTTCTCGCGTTGGGATGGGAGGTGGCGTACTTTCTGCATTTATTCTTGGTAGCCGTTGTGTTCCTGCATTTTTTACTCCAAAAAGTTTGTTCACATGGATACCTCGTTATTTTATTATAAGACTCTTTCGTTTTAGAAACCTAATCATAATCATAATCATTTATTTATTTGCACAAACATGAGTACAATACATACAACAACAAATTGTCAGCATGCAAGAGATGTTAGAATAAGTATAAATACAGATAATCACGTATTCTAATTATTTTATGTCCTTTGAATTCTGCAACAATATTGTCAACTCCGGCATTTTCGCAGAAGCCTGTCAGAGATACTGGAGGTCAAAGGCAACATGTTTTAACATCATCATCATCATCATCAGCCTATTAATGTTCCCACTGTTGGGACACAGGCTTCCTCTCTTTGAGAGGGAATGGGCTATAATCCACCACGCAGGCCCAGTGCGGGTTGGTAGATGTCACAATGTCTTCGAATTTTTTGGTTCTAGGACATGCCGGTTTCCTCACGATGTTTTCCTTCACCGTTTTGAGAGCAGTGGTGATGAAATAAATTACACAAAGTAATGCGCCTGTCTGGGTTCGACTCCACGACTTACTTTTCGTTAGTCGGGGTCGCCACCACTGGGCCACCGCTGCTCTCTGGTAAGCGTCACATGTCGTCAAATATTTGGCTTTTGGACATGCCAGTTTCCTGCCAATGTTTTCTACACCACCGTTATGAGAGTCACAAGGGGCAGAACCTGTGTCTATATTCATATAGATACATACAAAAACTCACATCGTTTTCTTATGGGAACAGGCAGAAAATAAAGAACACCTGCTACGACCCTTACTTAATCCTATTGCTTGCTTGCATCTGGTCATACACGTACGCCGCCGGTTGCGAGTGCTACACAACAGTAAGTCGTGGGTTCGAACCCACGACTTACTGTTCGTAAGTCGGGGCCGCCACCACTGGGCCACCACAATTCCTTAAAATTCATAAAATTATTGAACTGCTCTAATATGGATCGAATTTAAATGTGGTGCTGTTTCACATGTGATCGAACCCTTAGTATCATGAGACGGCGTAAACCTATTGGCCAAATTCTAGTCCGGCCCAGGAATAGAGCACATCGCACATCATCTCATTAAAAAAAAAATACAGTATCGTCATCCTCTTGCCTATGCCAATGAGGGCTATCGTTTTTGAGCTCACCAGAAGGCGCACTGTTGAGTAAGGTCCTGTCTATAATTGTATTTATTACTTTAAAGTACCAATAACTTCATAAAAAAGTTTATTTAATTACGTATAACAACATAGTGTAAGCTTTAGACAAATATTTACAATATTATTCTTCATAAAATTGCAAGACTGAAAAATCATTTTACTTTCAAGTACTAAAAAATAAGATCCTTAGTTGCTACATAAAATCTTCAAGTCATAATTAATCAGGAATGCCTCAATCTGGAACACAATCGTGAGTATTAATATAAATACGTGATAAAAAAGCAGGCAACGCGCGAACACTGTATGACATCTGACATTTCGAAAGACCTTACTCTACACGAACGCCTCTAGCGGCGAATTCATGCGCGATAGCTTCCATAGGGTAGATGACAAAAAAAATCTAATCAGTCCGTCAGATAGATTTAAAAAAAAAATATTGGACACATATTTTTCTTTTTTCGTGTTAATAAAAAATTAAGACGATACAGTGCGTCGAAAACTCGTGTGACGTCAGATTTGAAAACATTTTTTACCAGAAAGTGACATCACAAGCTCTAGTACTCATGATCTTTGACGCGTTTTATCTTCGTCAATTTTTATTTTGACGACCCGAATGTCGCAGTGGTAGTGAGGCTGCCTTACGTTCTTAGGGTCCCGGGTTCGAATCCCGGTTAAGAAAATGTTTGTGTGATGAGCATGAACATTTGTTTTCGAGTCATGGATGTTTATATGTATAATAAGTATGTATTTACAACAAAAAAAGTATCTATGTAGTATATCAACTATCTGGTGTCCACGACACAAGCCTCGTTGGTTAGTGTGGCACTAGATGGCACTGTGTGTTAATGTCCAGCGATATTTATTTATTTTATTTATTAATTTAATAAAACAAAAAACACGTATCCAATATTTTTTGATAATCTAACTGACGGACTAAACAGAATCATATTTTTTTTTTAGTCAGGAATCATCCGTATTTTTTTGATGTCGGCGCAGCATGTCTTCTTCTTCCATACTTCTCTATTACTCATCATCTCGTGAGACACCTCTTATCTAGCCATATCAGCCTTCACATAGTCTATCTATCGTTACTTTGATCTTCCTACATTTGGAGAAAAGGACATTATGCACTGAGACGCTCTACTTATTATAACCCTCTCTTATAACCCTCAATATTCATTCTCAACCTTTCCTCAAGAAGTTGTCTGGATAAAATGAAACCAGCAAATATTAGAAGTTCCTAATTTACGTCTTCCAATAATCCTCAATTCGTAATAATATAGATTAGGCAACAATTCACATCTGAGACTTCGTTGCGTAATAAATATAGCCTTCGGTAATTTATTCAATTTACATTTTGGTACAGATTTAGTGCGCAGCTGTATTTTTCACACCCGTTTGTTACGTCTTTAACGCGTCTATTTTGTTTTTAAGGCCAGGATCTTCCAAAATTAGCAACTCTATTTGTAGTGGTTCAAACTTTGTTTGAAATACTGTTAGAATAATGTTTTAATCAGCTTGCACTACAAAGCGGTTGTCACGTCGGTCACTGCGGGCGAAATGAGTGGTTATTAATTTATTGTAATAAAAATAATACAAAAAAAGTAACCTCAGAATAATGTAGACAATGTAATTTCTCATTTTTCAGTGTATTATTTTTATTTATAGTGGGTTAATCTTTAAGTAAAACTTGAAAATAGCAAATTGCAAAAAATGCAAATGTAAATGCAAATTTTTATGATCAAGAGAGGTAATAACTATCGTGTTTTGAGCCCAAGAATAATCAAGAACAGTTCATGAACAAGAACATATATTTTTTTTGGATTAAAACAACGACTATTTCATACCTGAAGACCTTACTGAAGACTCAACCAAAAACAGGTCGATTGGAAGATCCTGGCCTTAAGGCCCTTTTTTTTCGGATGGGAAATCATTAAATGACTTCTCCCGCTCTGGGCGGAGAGGGAGTGTCAGACTTTTACTGACTAAAACCCATCCATGTTCCTTCATCGCCCTTTGTGTTCCGGGGCCACGGTATCTCTTTCGAACAGTCCCGCAACCCCGGCAGGCGTCGGTCTTTGCGGACCTCTTCCTTTTGCTGACTCTCTTTGAGGCGCGCGTGGAACACGAACGCGCCGTCGACACGGCCTGTCGTCATGAGACGGACGGACGGCGAGCTAGCCCATAGCCCACCGTCCACAGGCCCGCGCCTACGGTGGGCGGGAGGCCTTAAGGCCCTACGCTTAAGGTTGTAAGCCAGTAATTGATATAAAAGTACGCTTAAGGTTTTAAGCCAGTAATTGATATAAAAGTTTCATGCATAGCATAGGCGTTTTTATGCAGAGAAACACTACAGCTTATGAGATCTACAAGGTGAGTTTGTTGAGGGCGCCCAGGGTGTATACAGAAATTGTTCTATGATATCGGGTTTAGTGATCAAAGGAAGTTTGCGTGATCTTGAAAAGTCCTTATATTAGGTACGTATTTGTTTTTTTACAGCTCCTAAAAATATGCTTGTCCAACCTGATCTTGTTGCTAAAAAGTATTTATTTATTTATTGTAATCTCCTTCTCAGCACCCAACACTTCCTTTTGTAAATAGGCATGACGACAGTATCAAAAAATTGCAAATATATTAAGTCCGTCAGAGTATTGGAAATTATTAGACACGTATTTTTTGTTTTTGCAAATCAATGAATATTGACAAAGATAAAACGCATCAAAACTCGGGAGTGGGGGCTCGTGACGTCAGAACTAGCTAAAAATTATACCTAGGCGTGACGTATTGAGAATTTTAAAAGCGTCATATCTTCGTCAATTTTGGTTTACGTAACAAAAGAAAAAACACGGGTCAAATATTTTTTGATAATCTAACTGACGGACTAATTGGTTTTTTTTTGTCGTCTCGCCTATTGTAAACAGCGATAGTGTTTTATAAGCTACGCATTTATGATCAAAAGAATATCATAATTCTGTCCTTATCCCAATTTATTTGAGGTCGGCGCAACATGTTTTCTTATTCCATACTTCTTTACGTCATCTCAGCACTTCCTTTCTAGCCATATCATCCTTCACACAGTCTACTCATCATTTTTTTTGTCTTCCTCTACTCATACAGCCATCCAAAACAATAAGCAAGCTATATTTAGACATCAACTTGAAACACGAAACATCCATCAAACGTTACCTGAACATCAACTTTCCAAATAAGTACCGGATATTCCCTGAAATAATACGAAACTGTCTAAAATAGTGTGAGTGAGTAATGTTACCTGTGGCGTAAAGTTCGTTCGTTAATATAACGCCTGAAATTTGGACTGTCTGTGTGCAAATTTAGTCCAAGTGAATGCTGTGAACCGTGTTTAAACTTTAAGTTAGGTTATGAAAGTATTTCGAGTTAAAATTGGGGTACCTCAGTGCGATAAATAGAGCATGGTCGCATTGCTTGCAGGAATAAATGGTAGTTATATCGACTAAAAGCGAATCCACCTGTGAAACTGAACTCGATCGGCTCACCTAAACTGTGTTCAACTGTCAGTGTCACTATTCCTATTTCATAGTAGGTAATGATGACACTGACAACTTTTAAATGCAGTTTAATTATTATTGTGCTGATCGCGTTTAAATTGATCGGTGTAAGTCATCCTTAATTATGTTTTAGTTACATAACATGGCTGTTTTGCATTCATATCGTGTATTAATTAGAAGAGCGTAAATTATATTTACGCTCTTCTAATTAATACACGATATGAATATACACAGGAGCATATAATAACTAAGCGTGATGAAAAACAATGCACACAAACGATGGTGCTACGGCTTGTAGCTCGTAGCAGTCGTAGCAGACCAAGTTCTCGAAACCTAATATAATTCACCATATTGTGCTACGACTATTCAGGGTGGAAACTTTCACAAAGCAGTAAGGGGAAATAACTTCACCGTTGCAGCTACACGAAAATGGTCGTAGGAAATTCTTTATATTTTTTTGTGAAATTTTGGTCTACATTCACATATTAAAAAAAAAACAACAAACAAGAAAATGGCTATTAACAGTTTTTTTATTGATTACTATCGCTCCTGTTTCTAATACTGATCATAAACTTCTGTAAGATCAACCCAGGTTTGAGTCCTAAAAAGTCAGAAATTGCAAAAAGCTTTTTTCATAAATTTCCCTTAACTGTCCGCTGAAAGTCCACCCTGTATAACTTTTGTTAACTACTAATGAAAATATTACGCATGTGTTTCAAAACAAAAATAGCCTAAAAAAATCTTGAACGCGAAAACCGTTTACCAGAACAAAAAGAAAAGGTTTTATTAAATCATGACGCTTGCGTTTCGTTGTCGTGAAATTGCCGCGAATAACTAAGTAATATAAATATCTGTGACACGTATATATCTTGATAATCGCATTTTTCTCAAAAACTGGGTGTAAGGTCGGAGATTTGTGACTATTTTCCGCAACGATATGAGTGTTAAACAGGGCGGAAAAACGACAACGATTTATTATCTTGTAACTGTAAAAAAACTATTAAGAACTTTATTTATTTAAACTTCATGTACAAGGGTGGTACATAAGCGGACTTAATGCCACAAGGCATTCTCTACCAGTCAACCTTTGGGTCAAATAGGATAGCATTGTTATAGAGTACAATAAAAATAAATAAGAAAAATACTATTTTGTAAGCATCAAATAAAAACACATAAATGGGTACCTACATACTAATACATATAATATTTATGCTAAAATAAACTAATATATATTAGAATACATACAAATAGTCCGAAACACGAGAAACCTTATAATAATTACTACGACACTAGTAATGACTAGAAAGTAAACAATTTAGTCTGACTTTAAATAGAACTTCCGAACTGCTCTTTTAAAAGTCAATTTGCCAATTTTATTTACTCTACTCTTTATAAGAAAATAATCTGAGTGTTATGATTTCTTATACAGCAATTATACTAAAAAAATAAAAAGACAAAAAAACGTCCATAGGTTAGGCTAGTTTGTTAGTAACAAAATGTTTGTTCATAACTAATTGTTACTAAAGTAACACAAAAAGCTGTACAATCAGGCCTTTTTTGTTCTTATAATATCCGTTTAAGAACCAGAGTTTATACTTGTAGGTATAGGTTGCCACTTTGCCAGACAGCTTAGAGTATTATAAAAACGAAGTTAAGTTTAATACAGTTAAATTTAATACAGTATTCCTCACGACGTTTCCGTCTTCGTTTGAAAAGCAGTGCTGATGGAGTAAACTACACAAAGAACCCCACTACCCGTAAGTGGGTTTCGTAACCACTGGGCCACCACCGTCTCTAAATTCTCTCATCCACGATGTCACTTCTTTCGTCTCCGTAACCCAGCTAGGGTCAATGTCCTAGCTAGACTAACAGCTAAGGTCACAACAAATGTCAGATTTTATTTATTTATTGAATATTCCTGTGCGCAGCGTTGGTTCATTTCGAAACTCTCAGAACTATCTGACCCCGTAACCTCCGGTCATGCCTACGTCAGAGAAATATGAAAGAAGACACGTCGTGACATGATAATTTGATCCTAAGTAATGATGAAATAAGTCTCCATTTACGTCTGTCCAGAGGATTTGTAATGTCTTTTAACAGTTCGAATTGAGGGAGGGCTTGTGTTTCCGTGCCTCCTCTTGCCAAGTCCCATTTGTCTAAAACAAAAGACCCCCACAGGATTAAAATAAATAAAATCCCATTATACCAACCCCAGATTCTATAAGAAAAAACTTGCACAGATTGTCCTAGACATTAAGATTTAAAACAGCTGGCATTTAAAGTAATTGTTAGATTCTTTATCTCTCCCAAATCGCAGAAATTAACCGAATTAGTCACTTTCGTCTGCAGTTTAAATGATAGCAGTCACATTACTGCCAATCATAACTTGTACTGCTAGCGAAAACGAAGGACGATGACGTAAAAGGGAATTTAAACTCTGTTCTTCAATCAAAAGGGTGTACTTTTCATTGGTTTCGTAAGATGAGGTGTGAGGCAGCTTCAGGGTTAGTCGGCGCGCGCAGCATCAAGTGTGCTAGGGATGGAGAGAGGTTTGTCGATATAATTGAAACAATAGTCGGTGCATCCGTAGATATCTACACAGTTTGATGTATTTATTTTCATATAGCGGGAATTGTTTTCAGTAATGTAGAATGTAAATGGTTTAAAACAAACGAGAAAATATTGCATAAGTAAATATAGTTTAATTTCTATTTAAAATTTTGGCACGTAATACCTTAACAAATAAATCAAAAGAGAAGTAGGTAGTGTAAACATGTCACTGCTCTTAACATAAAAAAGATTTATCTTCTATAATCACGTCAATCTTTCTTTAGCCAAAATCCCGATTCTCCCGGGTCCAGACGCGGCCCATCCCTAGCTCACCCAGTCCGGTCCCCAGCAATGATGGGCGCATACAGCCAGCCGCGCTGCGGCTAAAAATATTTAATAAAAAACTACCACAAACACAAAACAACCTTTTTAAAGACTATAATAACATATAATGAAGTGATAGTGTGTTTCAAAATGGGCGTGGATAGTTTGCCGCAAAGGCCGAATGTGAGTATCCCTTTGCCTATAAAGATGCGGACGGGCGTCTGACCAAATGCGGTTTTATGACTTATGTATTTCGTATTTCGAATCTCAGGGGTGTGAAATTTTAAAACGATATTTTAGTCCGTGGTTTTATGGTCTTCTTGCTTTAATTTTCATGTTATAATTGAAATATTTTATTATTTAACTCGAGGATTTTATAGTAAGTCCACTAACTTTATTAATCAGGATGATTACAAACTACATGATAATTATAAGCTCCCCGAAGTAGACTGATAAAAACATGCATGAAATTACAGTTCTTAGAAAAATCGAAGGACCTCTTTTCGTGGTTCCCTCATATGTAAGTAGTGGTGGCCAAGCGTTACCTGCAACGCACAGTTATGTCTATCTGTAAGTTTGTTTATAGATAGGTTTATGATAGTTTTAGATCTTAGTAACAGCAAGATACTATATTATAGCGTCAGATTAATAGAAAACCTAGTCTTCTGCAGTTGATGTCTCGGAAATATGTGCATATTATGTATTATCATTAATAATAAATTACACTAAATCCCTACGATTTATACATATAACACGAGGTCTTGTTTTTCGCAGAATATTTTTAAATGAATACCTATTTAAGCAATATTACTGTAAGTACTTACAAGTGTATTTATACATTTCTAAATACGTAAAATTCTCGACGTTTTATCAACTGAAATTTTTTTGGAAGCCAACGCGCCTCGAGGATCATTGTCAAAATATTTTTTTGAGGAATTTCCGACTTTGAATTCACAGCTGGAATCTATTAAAGTCGAAAATTTTAAGATGAAAAATTGCGTTATGATTTTATGTTTATACAGGTATGTAAATATATTACCTATGTACCTGTAAAATATTCATATTTTCCAGTTTGGTTTGATAGAAAACAGATTCCTTTCATAAGATCCCAATAAATAAATAGCTTGCTTGATATTGATCAGAGATTGGAATACGAGTATACAGAGTTTATTTGTCTAAACCAAAAGGAAGTAAGTGACACGTGGACAGTACGTCCTCCGAAATCCTGCAATAAAAATATAGGTCCGAAATAAAGCTGTTTAAAGTAAAGGGAGGTATTATTTATTCAGGCGAGGCAAGACAAAGAAGTCGCAAGACGAACAGAAAACGCCTGGAAGAGCTAGGTACTGGTCCATGAAGGAACTATTTAAGGGTGAGTTGCCTGTGGCACTGAAACGCAAACTTATGGACATGTGTATTCTCCCTGTCTTAACCTATGGTGCACAGACTTGGTCTATGACTAACATTCAAAAGTCCAAACTCAAGTTTTGCCTACGAGCAATGGAGCGCAGTATACTGTGTTAAATTAACGGATCGTGTACGAAACACAATACATGCGCTCCAAAACAAATATAGCTGACGTGGTTCAAAAGGCTGCCCAACTGAAATGGGACTGGGCAGGTCATGTCTTGCCCAGGAGTGCGACAGAGCAAAATATTTATCCACATGTTATAGTTCGGTTCAAACTTAATGGCGGCTCGGAAGTTAGCTGCAAGTGACGGCCTGCGCAGGAATAACGCTTTAAACTTTATGGCGATTCGGAACATCTAATGTAAAGCTGCGCAGACAACAATTTTAGGTATCAAAGGGGCGCAGGTGACGCATCGTTTTGTCTGTATAATACGCAGACCGTCACTTGCAGCTAACTTCCGAGCCGCCGTTAAGTTTGAACCGAACTATACTTACTTCCTTGAAGTAAACTGCACCTATTCTGATCTCAGATGATGTTTAAATGCCACTGAAAATTGCTGTAGTATTTTGCATAGGCACATATGCCAAATACTATGGCAATTTTGCAATACTTTTAAGAAAAAGGTAGTAGTTAAAAAATACCAGCACGCCATACCTACTAAGTATGAATGCCAAACTAAGTTTCTTTGTCCATCTGTCGTGTGTATTTAGTACGCTTTGAGCGCAAAAGAGTTGCCTGTAGGCACCTGGAAAAAATAAACAACGTTTGTATCTACACAAACCAACTTTACTATATTACGTGGGCGGAAAAGTGTCCACAATAAATTATCCTGTCATTTTTGGCGTGCAATATATTTGATGTCAATACTAATATGATTATCACACATACATACTGGCGTGGGTTTATGGATGTAACGTTAAGACACTCCTATCCCCCCATGGGGTAGATAGAAACCCAAGGTTCGTTCCATAAGTTGTCACCTGTAAGTATCCTTACTATTTTTGTTTCATTCATGTTCATACATAAGATATCAATACCTGTAATATGATTATCACCTGCCTGCCTTTTCCCAGCTACGTTGGGGTCGGCTTCCAGTCTAACCGGATGCAGCTGAATACCAGTATTGGTATGGAGCGAATGCCTATCTGACCTCCACAACCCAGTTAGTACTGGGTAATACGATACCCCTTGGTAAGATTGGTTGTCAGGCTTTCGGGCCACTAAGCTGACTCTACCTGTAACGACTGTCAAAGATCTAGAAATGACAGCCGGGACCATGGCTTAGGCTGCGTTTCCACCAGAGATGAGCAAGGATGCATAGCGAGGGATGTGTGTGAAACTAACCAATAATATCATTATAAATTATGAGTATCAAAGAAACAAATACATAACTCAATTAGAGCTTTAGTAAATGCGGTACATCTCTATTTGTTTCATGACGTCATTCTTTGACTTCATTTGAAGAACTTGGCGCTCAGAGCACGTTAAATTCAATTCTGATTAGGGATGTGGCCTATGGTCTTTCTTTTATTTTTTTTTCCTCCCCTGTTTTTTTAACTACTTCAATAACCATTTCAACTTTGTTAAATTCGCACTCCAAAGCCACAAGATACCTACAAGCACCTACCTACGCGGGACGCTTAGTTTGTGGCTTACCGAACATTTCACGTTCGTTATTATTATTATGTAGTTGGATTGTTGGACAAACCTCAGAAACATCTTCTGGTTCAACGTTCTCCACAAAATAATCCAAGTCCGATTCCACACCTTGCAAAAATGTTTAAAAGCTCTTCTCCGCTTCTCTTGCTCTTCTTCTTCAATCATTTCACTACCTATTTGTTTACAAGGACGACAAGGATTGCTAACAACTATTTAATTCTGACTCGGCACCCATCTGAATGTCGAAATTAGTCAATTTTCCCTTTGTTGTAAAAGTAATTAGCTAAGTTCATATTTTACTGACCTCAAATTGTTTTCGATAATAATATTTATAAATATTTCAACAGGTGAAATGAAACAGTGATAACTTTCGCGTCACATCACTGGCCGACTAAATGCATATGAAGTCCTTGGCGTCCTGGGGACATTAAAAATGTTTGAAGTTTTTGTTTTTGCCAATTTTAAGACAAATAATAATAATAATTCTTTTGTGTGGAAAAATACAAAACAGGTTATTAGACAGTGCTATTTTAAATAATAAATGTAGTTAAAATGAAGAGCTTCTATTGAAGTCCGTGGCGGTGAAAAGGCTTTCCGAGGCACGGAGGAAATTCGGTATACCAGGCCTGACATCAAACAGAAATATTATAAACAATAATATATATATTTATTACCTGACAGTAGTCTCCTCAGCTGTCCTCCCACACAATCTTTAAATATCGGTTTTAGATTATTTTGGTACTTAAAGGTCTCGATACCTTTATACTGGTATTTTAATCTTCCTCCGACAGATTCCAACACACACCTAATGCTTTAGACACTAGTCTCACTGCTAGCGATTAGCGAGCAACGAATTAAATTAGAAATAGTATCGATAAGGCGAGTAATCAATTTGCACAGTCTGTCGCAGTCCACAACTGGATATAGCCATCTCTCAAGCTGAGCTACAGGACCTGGTTTTCTGCAACCAGTCTGTCTGAAACTATCAGGTCATCTTTACATCAAGCTGGAGAATGTATCACGATACGCTTGCCGATTCATTCACTTCCTCAGCCAAAGACTCGTCTGCTGCAACGGCTACCTAACTATGTTAAGGTCGGCATCCAGTTTAATTTAACTGAGTTCTGTTATTTTGAGTGGAGCTACTGTTTATATAACATCTACAAACTAGTACTGGCTAACATGATACCTCTCGTTCAGACTGGTATCAAACCAGTTTTCAGTAGTAATCAATTTTACGTTTCATGAGCGAGTCATTGAATCGCTAGTCGCTTTCCGTTGTTGGTGGGACTAGTACTTTATACCCATGCGTTTCGATGTTAGCTGCTAAAGATAGATCTGCGTAGGCGGTGTGGGACCTCCGCCTCCGTGAGGATCAATGTCAGCTTGATTGACTATTCCAGCGGCTGGAGCAGGGTTTATTGATGGTTTTGGAAAACTGGAGCTTGGAAAATGTTACGTTGATTCTGTTTAATATGGGGCAAAACTTAAATAATGAATAGTTGGTTTAACGTGCTGTTATCAGTGGCTATAGAGAGTTTGTTTGTAGCTTAAATATCTACGCTTCTACACTTTATTATTATAATAACATTTTACAATGAACGATTTATTAAAAAAAGCCATGTGAACGATGCGATTATCCCAGTAGCAAAAATAATGAACTTATAAAGACAAATTCCCCTTTTCAACCCTAAGTAAGGAATGAATTTAAAAAAAAAAAACTTATTTATAGACCTCCTTCGTATTGTAAGAAAAAAAAACAAGAACCTTGGCTAAGTGGTGGCTGTACGTTGTCAGTAAGTAAAAACATGAATTTAAATTTGTATCAAGAAGGTAGGAATTTGTTTCTTAGGAGTGTAGGTAACGTTGCATTAAGAAATATTGATGATTAATTCTTGCTACACCTAAGACAATTTATTCAGCTCGTCGATTCAACGGTCATTGCCTTTTCCAAAAACTAGGCGTGTCTAGGCTATACTTATCCATGACACAAAAGTTACATGATTAATAAACAGTAATCCCTTCAAAATTGGATATTGTCGGATTACTGAGGATGGGAGGGCTTAGCCAACATATTAATGACTTATTTTTAGCGTTACGAGCCCAACAATTATGCCTTTATGCCTCTTTTGTTGCTGAACGACCAGATATTTTGTACCTTTATTTTGGGATTTATACATAAACTGGAGGGGGCTTTTTCCCATGGGGGCAGGAAGAATCTAGGGGACGTTACCTGCTACTATTTTGGGATTCGTATTTCACTTGAATTTTTCAGAAGTGGGGACAGAAGATAATGCCTCAGATGATCTCAAAAATCAATTGCGTTCTAAGCGTTTCTAATTTCTACAACGATTTTCAACCGAATGAATTGAAATAAGCATTTCGGAATCCTATGTTAAAAAAATCAATGCATTATTTTCTTTTCCACCATCACTCACTCACTATCAGAATGTCACTAGCTAGCCCCTCGGATACCGTTGGGTAAGAAGTACTTTAGCTAGTTTAAAAGGTGCCTGCAAATGGTTTATAATTGAAATAAATGTTTCGAGTTTGAGTCTACTCCTGAGCTGTCTATTCTGGTTCTTCATCAGTCGGTCATTTTCCTCTATTGGATGTACCTATCTTATCTTGATCCCGTTATCCTACTCTCTTGTGATAATTACTATCTATTTTTGATACGGTTATCCGGCAGAGTAGAATAGAACCAACCCATTACACTCACGGGTGTCGTATAAGGCGACTAATGTGTTGAGGCAGAACACCTTTCGCCTCCGTAGACCAGAGAATGGGCAGCAGCATTTTCTGTTAGTCTTTCATCACTGCGATCTCCAATCCGCCTACCAAGCGTGGAGATTACGGCAAATTCCTCCCATCATGGGAGAGGCTTATGTCCAGCAGTGGACGTTATGGGCTGTTGTAGTGTAGTAGGTAAGGTCACCATGGGTGTGTGTATGCTCTCCTCCTTTTTTGAAGTCGGTTAAAAAGGTGAAATTCGCCCCCTAAATTTAGGAAGGGTTTTTTTGTTTGTCTAAAGTTAAGACACTAAAGTACCTTCCACATTCATTCCATGTATATCAATGGTGTCATTCTTCTCGTCAGTTAACGAAAAATCCAGCTAACCAAGGAATGCTTAATGTTTTCGATCCTTGACCACCGTACATTAATGTAATCGGGGCATGCTGTACTTTCGCTTCTGTTTTCATCTTAGGTCCTTGACATTTTCATGCTGCAGTGGTCTGTGAAAAAAAAAAACGGAACTTTTCTTCTGAAACTTCAGCAGATTTTAAGTTACATTTTCTTGTGCATTTTGATAAAGAAATGAGAGAAAAATAACCAGCTGATGTTAGCTAAAAATGCAACGTTCGTATTGAAGTGAATGTTATGATTTTCACACAGAATAATGTTTTTGAGATGAAATCTCGAGATGTTTCGGGAGTGTAGGTGGTAAGCGTTTAGTGAAAATATCTTCTACGTGGAAGTAAGCTGTTATTTGTAAATTATGTTACTAGGTGAATCTCGGGTTTAATAGCGAACAGATCTTGCGAATTTAGGTTGTCTTACATAATAATGTTTCGACCAAAGTGAAGTAAGCTGAATTTCCAGTGTTACATGATTCAGTTACTTGTGATTGTGTGTCGTTTTATGTGTAGCGTTAATCTTGCATCGAAATAAAATACCTCCATATTAATATTTTGACTAGCTTTTAGCTCAGCGGAATCTACTTGTTTGTTCGCATTTATAAAATTACTAGCTGTTGCCTGCGACATCGTTCGCGTGGACATTTTGATGTCTATTACCGGGATAAAAAGTAGCCATGTGCTATTTCAGACTATAATCATCATCATCATCATCATTTCAGCCGAAAGACGTCCACTGCTGGACATAGGCCTCCCCCAAGTGTCGCCACATTGACCGGTCCCGTGCGACTCGCATCCAACGGATTCCCGCAACCTTCACCAGGTCATCGGTCCACCTAGTGGGAGGCCTTCCAACGCAACGTCTTCCGGTTCGCCGTCACCACTCCAGAACTTTTCGGCCCCATCGGCCATCCGTTCTGCGAGCAACGTGCCCTGGCCACTGCCACTTAAGTTTGGCGATTCTTCGGGCTACGTCGGTAACCTTGCGGATGTCTTCATTTCTGATACGATCGCGCAAGGAAACAAAGCATAGCCTTGCATAGCCCAAAGGGCAATGGAGAGGTCCATTGCCCTTTGGGTGACTTTAAGCTTTCTGATGAGGCCCATTGTGAGCGACCACGTTTCGGTCCCGTATGTAATCACTGGCAACACACACTGGTCTGGACTGGGACTGCTCTGGACTGGTCTGTCTGGACTTTCGTCTTGAGACACTGCGGTAAGTTGGACGAGAAGATACCGCGCAACTTCCCGAAAGCTGCCCTGGCGTGATTGAGTGACAAACGTTCATTCATCCAAATTTTAACATTAATAATAGTAAGTAAGTAAGTACGGATAGTGTGCATTTAAACAAAAACTAATGAGCAGCTTAGTAAAGTAATTTACGACTAGCACTTCGGCCGCGAAAATTGTGATAGCTTGGCTAATTTGCATGATATCAATAAAATTGTGTCTGCCTGTGTTACTCGGTGGATAATGTAGCTTTCTAACGGCGAAAGATTTTTGAAATCGGTCCAGTAGGATTTAAGTTTATTCGTTACATACAGAAATATAAATCTTTTCTCTTTATAATATTAGTGTAGATTCCTTGGCTTGTCTGGCCAGCTGAAACATGGCACTTCCATTTTGGAACTTTGTATGGCCTACTAATCACTGCTATCAATCAAATTGCAATCAGAGTTGTATTCATCATTAGCTGTATTTCAGCTACATTAGCATACCCAGTCAAAACATCCCCACTCGACATGTTTAATAAATGGAGTTTTCAGCTCGAGCGTCGAAAATGTCAATTTTCGGGCTATGAATGATTGAAATATATTATTTAGCGATCAGTTAATGTGGAGACGGTTTTTTGTATTCTGTTATCTCTGCTTCAGTTGATTGAACTGTGAATATTTTAATAAGCTGGGTATTATCGTTTTGTTTTTTGTCATTATGTAGATTAACATACACAGCGTAATATCACGCTTGTAATTAGCTAAAGGTTAGGCGGAAAGCAGCGGTGGCCCAGAGGTGGCGGGCCCGACTTAGGAACAGTAAGTCGTGGGTTCGAACCCAGACAGGCGCATTACTTTGTGTAATTGATTTCATCACCACTGCTCTCAAAATGGTGAAGGAAAACATCGTGAGGAAACCGGCATGTCCTAGAACCAAAAATTCGAAGACATGTGACATCTACCAATCCGCACTGGGCTCGCGTGGTGGATTATAGCCCATTCCCTCTCATAGAGAGGAGGCCGTGTCCCAGCAGTGGGAACATTATGGGCTGATGATGATGATAGGCGGAGGTGTACCCATTAATCAATCAATCAATCATTTTATTATCAGGCATCTTAAGGCCCATAGATAAAATTACTAATGAATACCCCAAAATTATAAATAAGAGTCACCCCCCCCCCCTAATTGGATGTTCACTTGATTGTAGATTACGCCGTGTGGCTGTTATTATTTAGCCACAAGTCCTTTGGGTGTGTCTAAATCAATGTTTATTTTGAATAATTAAAACAACATGTTTTATTCATAAACTCTTAAATGGTGTCAGTTACGAACATATTCGTAGCACGTAGGTCTCGGCTACGAGCTACGCGACTCTAGCGTAGACGTACTACGCCGTAGCGCGCCCGTAGCCGTCGTCGTAGGTATAGTGCTACGTAACTCTTTGAAACACCTTTGTGGTCTATTTATAGGCGTTCGAAAGTCTGGTCTTGTGTGTAATAGTGCTTGTGGTATATTTGGTGGCATGAGAATTATGTTCACGTAAGTTATTTTGAATAGGGTATTAATAGTTTTGTCCTTTAATATTTGAATAATATTTTAAATAGCTTTTTTATAATTTTTAATAATTAAATCTCTCAGTAATAGTCCGGAGTTTGAATTTGTGTCTGTTTTATCGCAGCAGGCTTGGCCACTATTATATGGGACTGGCGAAAAGTGCCCAACAACTTGGGAAAAACAAGTGTGATGTTTTCTATTTTTTTATTTCTCTGCAGTACGAGGTAGAAAGAGAGATTTCTCTGGCGACGGATAAACTGATGACTGATGATGTAATTGAACTGAGTTTTCATCTCTTTTTTTGAATTCGTAGGTATAATTGTTTATGACATTTAATACCTGTAAAAATTGAACAATACATCAATCTTTAGTTTTTTGATGAAACCGCACATTTCTACGTAGGTGGGTATTACAGATGTGGGTGTGGTTTATCAACCAACGCTATGCGTATCTCTGTGTTGTTATCAATTTCAGTATCTCGTATATATGTGAAAGGTTATTGGCATTGTGTCAAT
Organism: Xestia sexstrigata; assembly: GCA_941918905.2. NCBI lineage: Eukaryota > Metazoa > Arthropoda > Insecta > Lepidoptera > Noctuidae > Xestia > Xestia sexstrigata. Next base: position 2,658,355 of record OW799204.2, read on the forward strand.
TAAAAAGCTTTTAACATTTCAAAGAGCTTTATATTAACGATTTCAGTTATTTGTTAAGTGGTTTTGAATTTTAAGTTGGGGTTAATATCACTTTAAATATCATAATACTTTAGTTTTAACATATTTTAGATACAGCAGCTTTATAATATTTCAGATACTGAGGTATTAGGTTGGTTTTGAGGTTAAGACTATTAACAATGTGCCTTATTTAATTGGTAAAATATGGGTATACTATTAGGTATTTGGCACAAGAAAAAGAGAGGTGCACTCAGCAGTGAGATTATTCAGGCTGTGAATGATGATGATTATAGTCTGCGCCAGATAAGTAGGAAATAAAAGTCATTACCCCGCATACATTTATTCAAATACGTAATTCCGAAAACCGAAATAATGACATAAACTGGTCCCGAAACTACTTTTATCGTGATCCTTGACTTTTCTTGTAATAAAAAACGATTTATAATGTAATGTCGGGGTGCCTACGCAGAGAAATTAAGGAAAGAGCAATGACCTTTAATTTCTACTTATCTGGCGCAGACTATAGCTATAACCCTTCGAGGATAACAGGTGTATTGTAATGTTGGAACTAAAATAATAGCCTGAGCATTGTTTTTACTTTATCGGACGTACACAACTAGTTTCAATGTAACTCGATGAAAACGGTGACAAGCAGCAATGTCACCATTGAATGGAAGTGTTATTTAGAGTTCCCGTCACATGCAATAAAAAGTGTAAACACTCAGCAAAATTCAAAACCAATTTTAACGTTAAATAACGGTTTCTACTTTGAGATATGAGCTATTTCATAATAGTACGGCTTCCAAAATACTATGATCGGGAAAATGTAAAACTTTAATAAATACAAAAGTAGGAAATCTCTTTTGAATCTTGCTAAGTGTATACATTTCATTGCTCATGGCTACATACAAACAGATTATGTCTCGGAAGTGTTAGTTTAAAATCCGACCAAGCATGTTATAAATTTAACCAATTATCGCTTCAAATTTCGCTAACTATCATACATCATCCAAAACGTGACTTCAAGCGGAGCCGCGTTCACACATACTCATAAAAGACGCTTGAATCATGTTTGACTTTATACATAATTATAATGAATACGGCCAGACGGTGTACACTTGGGCTTAGTTCACACCTATGTAAGCCTTTCAAAAGGCACTGGAGTCACGGAAAAGTCGCAGCCTGCTAAAAGTAGCAAAATTACCATGGAGAGACGTTTAGCACATGGCATACATGCAGTACGATCCTGGATTAGGTCCTGGGTTCGATTCCCAGGTCAGGCAAAGAGTTATTGGGTTTTTCCATTAGGAATTTCCTAGTAGCAGCCAAGCCACGGAAGCTGGATTTGTGCCCGGTTAATGGCCATAGGCTCGCCTCCTATAACATGGGACTTCAACATAACTGGTGAAATATTTTGTACTATTAGGTAGGGCCTAACCCTTTGGAGATTAAAAGCATCATTTTATGTTATGTGATTAGACAGAAAACATTCGGCTTTAGTGACCTTCGTCTGATGTCCCTTCCTTAAGCTGGATGAGTCATATTAACAGCCATGTACCATTCGTGTGCGTTAAGCCTTATACCGCCAGCCATCGCAGGAATTACCCGCGGCTTGTGAAGCCTTATTAAATTCACCCGCTCGACTCTTATCGCTCGTTACCGTATGCTAACGTGTATCACTTGATACCGAATTATCTCTTAACGTGACACTGGCTTTAGGAAGACTGATTTTTTGTTGGTACTTTTATTTATGTTTCCTTTTTTAACAAGCCTGCGACACTATTCCCAAACCACTGCAACTCCTGAAAGACAAATCCACAGTGGCGTGGCCGAAGAAACGCCGAGACAATGAAGCTCGATAAAGTCCTAGGTACACAATTTAACTGTCTTGGATCCCGCAACTAAATTAAGGGTAATTATAACTAATTAAGACCTTGAAAAATAACTTTTTCAAGGTCAAAGACATTCCTGCACCTCTACGAACTTGGAAGGTTGTATTGATGTCTTTGATGAATATAATTCTGCAACTACATACGTTTTACAGCCGCGAATAATCTTCTAATCAACATACAACCTAGCACTGGCCTGCAAATTGCAAAAAACGTAAGAAAATTTGAATTTCGCGGGGTAGTTGGAGCATTCACCTTAATCAGAAAAAATTGCGGAGGAGTAGGAAAAACCATTATTTCCACTTCCTTCCGTATCTTCATATATTGGTGCTGTAAGGGTGTCCCCACCCTTGTACATATTTTTTAAACCTTACTTACTAAGTACATGGTTAGTATCAGGTTTGAACCTGAAACCCATCAAAACTAAAACCGATCGTATACCTGAGTCTATGCATAAAGTTTCTTTGTTACTCGATACTACTTTCAACAAAGAGTTGTTAACACAGTCCGGGTTTCGTAATTAAACGTGATCCATCGCGAAATTGTTCAGGTTCACAAGTACCTATTCTTTTGATGTTGTTTAAGAATCTTTAGATTTGTTAAAGTTAAATTTATTTTGGACTTTAATAGCAAAAGTCGTCATGTTTTAAATTAAAATGTCTATTTTTAGGGCACACTTTTGGAAAAAGACGAGGAAGGCATTTTTCAAAGTCAAAGCATTTATTTCAAATAGACCGTTACAGGCACTTTTGCATTGTCAAAAATAAGCTACCTACAGTCCACTGTGAATAGACTGTAGTTCAATGTGAACTAAAGGGCTACAACGTCCCTTTTGTCTGCTATTGAGGTATATTCAGTGAACTTGTTCATGTGCGTTAAAAATAACCAGCACGGTTAAGGGGCTCCCCCATGCACACTAGCGCCACTTTAGTAAAAAAATCAGAACTCGTTAAATACACATTTAATATAAAATCTGATTGACAAAATCAAAAATAAATAATGCTTTAGAGTTCTAGTTCCTTAACCGTGCTGGTTATTTTTAACGCACATGAACAAGTTCACTGAATATACCTCAATAGCAGACAAAAGGGACGTTGTAGCCCTTTAGTTCACATTGAACTACAGTCTATTCACAGTGGACTGTAGGTAGCTTATTTTTGACAATGCAAAAGTGCCTGTAACGGTCTATTTGAAATAAATGCTTTGACTTTGAAAAATGCCTTCGTCGTCTTTTTCCAAAAGTGTGCCCTAAAAATAGACATTTTAATTTAAAACATGACGACTTTTGCTATTAAAGTCGTTGTAATAACAAGATTTGCTTATATGATTATTGTTAGTATTGAAGCGTTTTGGTAAAAAACTGTAAATAAATAAGGCAGTCTTCCAAAATGCCAACTCTCAACCATTTCTAAACACAAACCAACCTCCACTCAATAACGTTTTTGCATCTATATTTGGCGTATTCCGTCAGATTTAATACCGCAGATGGATTGGTTGTAGTTGACCTACGCAACAAGTGCGCAACTTCATTCCAGAGTGATTGATCTGCGATACTAAGAACTTGCCTCTCGTAAAAATGAACGGGTTTAAAAGCTTCGGTATTTGATAAACTGGTACTGGCATTTTCTGAGCGATGTATGTCGGGAGGAGATTGTTGGCAATACAACAACATGGAAACTTACTTAGTTACTTGAATAACGTGGTAACTGGAAATATGAAGCTTGTTTGAATATCGTCTATCATATTTCATGTATAGTAGATTTTATATTCACGTTGAGATATTAACTACTTGATTCTCATTAAATCTAGATCATACCTGTACATATACGTATTTGATTGCCGATGATGGTTGATTGTCTGCCTCGTTGGCCTTGTGGTCGCAAGCGTGACTGCTGAGCATGTGTGGTCCTGGGTTCGCTTCCCGGGCAAAGTGATATTGTGTTTTTCCATCAAGAATTTCTCAATAGCATCTACGGAGTCTGGATTTATGCCCGATTGATAATAAGAAAAGAAAGAAAGATAGAAAAAAAAACTTTATTTATCGCAGGGACATGACGTGCATACAAAATTTGAAAACAGAAACAATAAACTTATCAAACATTTAGAATATAATAAAAAGGAACTTAAACAAAAAAAAAAAGTTGACAGCTTGCACGTCGCGCGTCGTGAGTGGGACAAATAGGTTAGATACCACTCAGCATGATGCTGTACTATGGGGGCCCACAGCCAACGCTGGTTATCAGTGGTCACCCGTGAAAAGAAATCGTACGGAATCCAATGGTAATATTCTCACCTTTTATTATATGGAACTTAAAAATAACTGGTGACAAGTGGGTGTACTGTTTATTAGGTAAACCTCTGCTTAACTTGAATACAGGCGTGATGTTAAGTAATTGTGATTGTTAATAGATAATAATAAGCACATATAATGTATTTGGTAGGAAGTGTAACGTCTACTTCAGAAAATAAGAATGTCTCTCTTTCTCGCCTTGAAAAAGGATCAGAACCAAGGCACTCAGAGCCCGAAGCTACGTTAGAATTTGAATTTAAAGTAGAAAAGTTTCTGCATTTATTACATTTCTGCCACAAAATTCAATATTTCACTACAAATGTATCCATTTACCATAAAAGCAACATCTTAGCTTAGAAGAATTCAAAGCTAAGGTGTATTTCTTAGATTGTAAAAGTGATTACAATGTGATTTTTCATCTTATTATTTTCGGCATCTTATTATTTGCGAAATAATAATTGAAGGTCATTTACAAGTTTCCGCTAATATCAAATTAAAACAAAAAAAGGTACTGCACAAAACACCTATAAAATTAATAAATACCTACTTCACCGTCGAATAATATTATCCCATAATCGTTTCGAAGTTACCAGTTAGTTTTCCGTGTAGAAGCATTTCACCGACACATGCTTATTAATTTATCTAGATCAAGTTTTGCTAAACTATCTTTCAATCAAAACTTCTGCTCACTCGGATTAGAAACAAATCCACCTTTCCAAAGACTAATGACTTCTCCAACTGCTATTACAGGAGATCTATTTTTATTAAAGACAAAAGTACTTCGCTCTTGACAGTACAATCAGAGAAGTGTCAGTCCCCTCCACGGCTTTGACGTCACGGCTTACGTCACAGGCTCGCGGCCTTATATTGACCTGCAAAGAGGGAGGGTACCGTCAAAATGCGTCTGTACTCCCAGAGGGCCCTGCTGGGTATGCGTTGCGAGCTTGAAACCTTTCAATGACTTTTTATTTAAAATACACTTTCTTTTTAATGCTTTATGTTTTATTTTTGGATATTTAACACGTTAGGGTTTGTTTCTAGTTGAATAGTTTGATAAGTTGATGTATATCGGGTTGACAATAATATGTAGATAGTGACTCCTATGTATTGGTAAGGATTCACTGAAACGTGATATGTAGAATAATAGTTGGGGTCTAGGTCAAATATGTAGGTTGATACTGTGTTTGATCATACTAACTAGTATAGTTACTTTCTAAGACATATATATAACAGTATAGTTACTTGCTTCTACTCCGTTCACTTATTATACCCTATTTTTATAAGTGAACGGAGTAGAAGCAAATGGCATACTTTGTTTTTCTTTTTTCAGCGTATTGCGTATGATTTGAAATTCAATATTTTTCAATATTTTTTTGAAAATTTCTCTTTCTTTGCACTAATATGAAAAGTTTATTTGAAAGTTGTAGCGTTTTTTAATGAAAGATCATTTTTTTTCTAAGCTTTGGTAAAAAGAAAAAAAAATCTAGGTATGCCATAAGCTTCTGCTCCGTTCACTTAATATACCCATTTTTTTTGAAAGGTGATAGAAAAGTCATCCGGTATTTCAAGTTTGAAAATGACAAGTAATTTGAAACCACACAATCATCATCTGCCTAGCCTTTACCCTACTATGTTGGGATCGACTTCCAGTCTAACCAGATGCAGCTGATTTTCAGTATTAGTACATGGGGCGACTGCCTATCTGACCTTCACAACCCATTTAGTACTGGGGTAGTACGATAACCTTTGATCAGACTGGTTGTTAGAGTTTTGAGCCACTACTCCTGGAACGGTGTCCGGTCATGTGGCGACACTTTGGGGAGGCCTATGTCCAGCAGTGGACGTCTTTGCCGAAATGATGACGATGAGAATGACTCCTGTAACGATATTTTGCAACCAAACCATGGAAAATAAGACAAGCTTCAAGACACGAACGACTAAACTTCATAATTTGTAATTAATTTTATTATACACTAGGGTTTGCTTAGTTTGCTAGCTAGGTTTGCTTCGCCCGCGTGAATGTCAGATATTATCCCACGAGAACATAATACTGGGATCAGAAGTATTCTCATCATTGTCTAGGTCATGTGCCAAATTACAGCGATGTCCGGTCAGCCATTTAGTATTGAAAAGGTAACTGATAGATAGAGATATTGTATTATGTTGGTTTTTGTCTTTGTAATTTATAATATGGGATAGATATGGATACTAAGAGCAAGCTTTCCAAGTGTCAATCCAGACAAATACAATTCTCATTCTAAAAATAACCGTGTCGTATCATTTATTCTGGGTTTCTTACCAGGAAAAGGAAAAACGCTCATGAAAATACAGTTTCCATCTCCTAAATCGATTTTATTCGGCGAGGCGTCAAGTGGCCCGCTTAGCATGCTACTGCTGCGTCTACTCGATAGTGTTGCCAAACGTCGAGAATTCTCGAGATATCTCGGATTTTTTAGTCGGGTGAATTCTATGTCGCATTGCAAGAGGCAGTTTAGAGTACCTCGTCATTGTAAAATCTAGCCTGTAGAATTTATCACACGCTTCAGGGTATAAGAAGTGGAAATGTTTTTTCATTCTCGAGTAGGTAAGTTCGCTCAGTCGCAAAATGACTACTTCTCAAAATGACTACAGGTACCAAATGTCCCTTTCTCAGAATGTCCCTTTCGCAAAATGTCCCTTTCGCAAAATGTCCCTTTCGCAGAATGTCTCTTTCTCAGAATGTCCCTTTCGCAAAATATCATAAGGTCGAGAGCCAGTAAGTTCTTTGCGTGATCGGAGACAGTTACCTATTTATTCATTCTCTCGACTATCATTACATGTTACACCTACTGCAATAGTGCGGTTTGTTTTCTAATCTACATAGACAATACATTATTTTTAGTTAATAAATTACATTAGGAATGTGTTCCTAATGTAAATTCATACACAAAAAAATATACACAAAATTACACACAAAATACCTGCAATATACATTTATTTTACATACATTTTAACATAAAAAAAATTATCGTTTCTCCGGGACACGTAGACTTTCAGTGCTTCAGCTTCAGCAATTTTTTGGTGGTCGCCACTGTTGATTCTAGCTTTCAGGAGTTGCAGCAGTTGGGAATAAAGACACGGGTTTGTTTATCCCAAAAACGAAACCTCATGTTTGATCACGTGTTAAGATTTTTTTCGATAACAGTTGCTTTCCTCCGTGCCTTGGAGATCACGTTAATCAATTGGTCCCGGCTCTCATTTGTAGATCTTTGACAGTCGTTACAGGTAGTCAGTGGCCCGATAGTCTGACAACCAGTCTTACTAAGGGGTATCGTATTACCCGGTACTAACTGGATTGTGGAGGTCAGATAGGCAGTTGCTCCATGTAAAATACTGGTACTCAGCTGCATCCAGTTAGACTGGAAGCCGACCCAACATAATTTGGAAAAGGCTAGACAGATGATGAATTGGCTTTCTAGATGATATTCATACTTTCAGCTCGAATATACATTCTCAGAAGCTTTTTATCACCGAAATAAAAATATATTATGTGTATCTAAAAATTTACAAGGAATTCATTAAACAAAAACCTCAGAGGGTAATTCCGTTAATCCCTAGAATATTCCACCTTTCATATTTCTTCTCTGCTTCGAATTCAACAAAAGAATACTCCGAAAGATAAAGAAAAGTAGAAAACCACGACAAGACTGTCTTTGATTAACTTTTGTCGCGCCTAAACAACAACATATTCCCCCAATCGGATCCCGAATATAATCCTGAATCTGGTAAAACTACTTTCGCGTTGTCACAACTACTTATGTGTGTATTACTTATATTTTCTCCCTCCGGCATTCGGAAAGATATCCGGCAATTCACTTATGTACTTCGGTGCTTATATTTACATGTTAACATGTAGTTAAAGAGATTGGATTGTTTAATCTGGCGTATCGTCATGGCTTTATGTTACATTCTGTGATACGTTTTGTTTGTGAATGAAGAAATAAAAACGATTTATTAACACGGAGAAGAAGATAATAGGTAGATGCTTGCCTATTGCAAAAGACTGTGTATTTAGGACACATTTATCTTTTAGTGTACATGATCGGGATATCTTCCGTGATTAACAATTATTCTGAGCTCCCGATATCCATATATATGTATGTTATCCCGCGATCCTAGAGCTTGCAACAGCGTTGAAATTTCGGGAGTTCATAATTGATAATCACGGAAAATATTCCGTAAGTGACAGTGTTAGGTCCGAATTCCTGCTACGCTGATGTCGGTCGCGTACGTCAGCAAGAAATACAGTAGCCGCTGACGTCAGTGTCACAGTATGGTGCTATATAGAACACAATGTACACTCGTACGCGCGACCGACGTACGTGACCGACGTCAGCGTAGGAGGAATTGCGGCCTAAGTTTGGTTATAAACCGTGCAAGCATAAAACTTTTCATGAAGCTTTCCTATCATGTAAATAGTAAACTGAAAAAAAGCCTTCTGCAATGTGAATGGTATTTAGACATGCGACTAGAATCTGTCCTTGTGTTAAGCAAAGGTTTTCGTCGAACTGTTGTTCGGTAGGTAACATAAGTTTTAGTCGACTGTCTGCCAACCCTCATGGGGCAACTAAGAGCGTGCTGCCGATCGCATTGTCGATGCTGTCGCATGCGATAGCATTCCCGCTCTGTTTCTCACAAGCAAATGACGATTCTGAGCGACAGAAAAGGATAGGAGCATGGAAAAGTGCGATCCCGTGTTGATAGATGTGGTTCACCCTAAGAGGGAACACCAGTAAGATATCTTATGTTTGAGCTCAATATCAATTTTACTATTTACGAATAATTATCATGTCTTGCTTCGGTGAAGGAAAACATCGTGAAGAAACAAACACACATCAACCCAACAAACCAACAAACTGCTTTACAGTTTGGCAGAAGTAACATTTTATGTATTAATACGATGTCACCACGAATAAACGCTTTTTCATTTTTTTTTTCAATTATGCTTGCCTGAGAGATATTTCTTGACGGCAAGTAAAGCACAAGATAAGAAAAAGACTATACGAAAATGGGTCCAGCGTTAAGTCGATCATTTTAACCGTAATTAACTTAAAAAATAACTACAAAAGAAAGATTAATCTCGGAAACTTAATAATTACAACCAGAAGATGGTCCAGTACAGTTTAAAAAGTTTTATTAAATGCCCGCGGCCGGCGTTACACTCACACAAATCAAACGGTTTTATTTTTCTAGACTGTAATTAAATGTGATATAAGAGTCTGAATCCAGTTTCAACGTTATTTACTGCAGTTAATATTGTACATTCCTGGAATATCTCATTTAAACGTAGTTTCTTATTTATTAATTAGATTTAAATCAGACAAACTTATTTCGTTTAGTCTACATTTGACAGATTCTACTTTTGACATCATATTCTACATTTGACAGATTCTACATTTGACAGATTCAACATTGGACAGATTCTACAATCGATAGATTCTGTTTGACCGATTAGTCTTCAATCTCGTAGCGAGTAGATTTTATGTTTTTAAGTCAGTTGTGGCTCAGTGGTAACAGTCCTAACTTACGAGTTGATGGTCGGGGTTTCGAACCCGTAAGGAACCCATGCAGGCGCTTTACTTTATCTAACTTACTTCATCGCCACTGATCTCCAAACGGGGAAGAAAGACATTTTGTGGAAACCAGCATGTTCCACATTCCAAAATTCATCACCAAATGCACTGGGCCCGCGCCGCGTAGTGATTTACAGGCCACTTCCTCTCATAGAGAGGAGGCCTGTATCCCAGCAATGGGAATTATAGACTGAATATGCTTCATCATCATCACCCTGGAATCATCCACTTCCTGGGCTTCCTACTTTGGTATAGGTCTCCCCTTTCTTCTCTGTTCTGATCATGCTTGCCAGTCGGAACAGACCTCCTCCAACCTTCTCTAATCCTATCTCTCTCTGGCCACTCTACCCCATGTTATTTCAGCGACCTGTCCAATGACAATTTCTCACTTTTTCTGTGACCGTTTCTTGTCCAACACTTGGTACCTGTTTTGCTCCATTTGTCGTCGCTTGTGTCCTGATTATTTTCATCTTAACCTACACGCTACGTCAAATAAATAATACAAACTTCAAGCTTCAAAAAGAAATGAGATATTATATAAAGGCACATACTGGTTGTTTCTGTGCAGCTAAATGCCGCAATCAAACCACATAAGGTCTTTATAATGTACTTAACCTACATATTGAGGTAACGGCACTAGTAACCTCTACCTATTAAGAGTAAGCACTACTGCAATACACGGTCTATTTTAGAATGTAAGACATTCTACACAAAGAGTTTGTGCACTTGTATAGCTTTGACGTGGCCGTCGCGTAGACGCTGCGTAGATGCGTATGCTGCGTCAGAGTTGCGTAGACGGAGATGAAAGTTCTATCGATAATACGTCACATTGACTTGGCGTATTGATCGCGTTTACGATGCGTCAACCCTCGAAGAATGCCTATAGGCATTCTTCGAGGGTTGACGCATTAGGACCAACGCAGATTTCTATGGTCTTTTGCGTTTTGTGACTATATTTTCACGTAAACCGAAGACGTTGCAGGCTTACGTTCTTTACGGAAACATTTTCCAGTGTTCGACAATACATATTTGTTATACAATTCAATCATTCATAACCCTCTGCAGAGGAAACACCCAGAGTATATAAACCACAATAAAGAACGGAACATACTGGCCCGATCATAAACGATGTTTTACGACGGTCGCTGAAGGTACCCGATACGCGTTTTATTCCCGCGTTTCCGAACCAATTAGGGCGTTTTCATGGTGCAATGAACGTTGCGGCGAGCGGTAAAAGATTGCACGGTAACTGTAAATCACGTATGGTTATTGCGAGCCTTTTTAATGGTGTGGTCGAATTGCTGGCTCGTATGACATTTATAATTGTGTCTGATGTTGACAGCGCGAAGGTTCATTCGCAGGTGACTGTTTTTTGAATAGCTTGGTTTGCCCGTAGCTGGACTAAAAAGATATATTTGTCGCCTAGATGTGTTATGCTATCATCTACCTAGCTTTCAGGTACATCCGATTAAACTGTAAATTGACATTCCCAGTTTAAGCAGATGCAGCTGAATAACAGTAATTTAAAGTGGACTGCCTATCTGGTCTCCACAACCACGTTCTTCGGTAATAAGATACCCTTGTAAATTACTGGTGATAAGTCTTTCGGGTTTCTGAATACTCGTAAGGACTGTATTAGGTGTACCTATATGGAACAGGAAGTAAAGTTGCTCAATGTTGCATGAAAAAGCGAGGATCCTCCAAAAAGACGACTGTTGTGTCTGGTTAGCTACTGCCTGACAATAGGCTTGTGTCCTGAAAAAATCTAATTAGTCCGTAAGTTAGATTATCAAAAAATATTTGACACGTATTTTTTCTTTTGTTACGTAAACCAAAATTGACGAAATTACGACGCTTTTAATATTCTCGATACGTCACGCTGTGCTATAATGTTTAGTGTGTTGTGATGTCACGAGACCCCACTCTCAAGTTTTGATGCGTTTTATCTTTGTCAATATTCATTTATTTACAAAAACAAAAAATACGTGTCCATTATTTTCCAATACTCAATCTGACGGACTTAATAGATTTGCAATTTATTGATGGTGGAAACTAGCCTGTTCTTCTCGGGTTTTTCTATATGGTCTTAAGTCGCGTAGAACTTTTAAATAAAACTTTAATATCGCCTTAAAGGAATGTGATGTTATTTCTTCATTTGTGTTATATATGGCGCTGTATTACTTTTTGTACTACTTTGCTTTGAAGTGCCGCTACAACTGGCAAAAAAATTTTCGACTGATGACCGTTGGAAACAATGGCTAACCTGATTTTCAAAGCACACAGGGGTTTTGGTATGTCATGTAAGCCATGAACACCCATCTGCCGACCTAGCAAGCGTAGCTTCGATCGACCCGCAGGGTTGTTATTCTTAAGCCACGAGCCCGTTGTGTTAAATTATGCATCCGGCAAAATCTAATCAGGGAACTCCATAAAATTGAATTAGCAGTTCTCGAGTTACGCACAAACGGAGTGACAGACAAATCGTTATTGTGTCTTAAAACGTTAAGATAGCTTCTGTTTATACAGGATGCTTTATATATTCTTATGGTGCTATAAAGGCTCTATATAATAGGGAGAGTTATTTTCCTCATGGAGTTGGAATATGTACATTCAGGCTAGGTAATGGCTACCCTTTTTTGCCCTTGGGCGTTGTAACGGGCAGCGCAAGGATCATATTTAAGATGGGTTAGAATCTCGCAGCGTATATAACCAAGACTTATCATAGCCGTACTAGAAATGATGTTATCATGCCAACGTTTATTATTCATGAAGACAGTAATACTCCTTAAACTCTTGTAGGTACTGACTCTTAAATCAAAGGATCTCCTAGTTTCGAAACTCAAAACTCAAAGCATTTATTTCAATTAGACCATTACGGCACTTTCGAGTGTCAAAATTACAAATAAAAAACAAAGCTACAGTCCCAGTTACAAGGCATAATAAATTGAGAAAGTACTGTAGTTGCCCATTCCCTAGCGTAGATCTCTATGGAGAAGAACGGGCAAAAAACTCCATGGACACTCTTTTAAATCAAAATGTTGTTACAAAATCATGGTTACATAATTAAATTTGAGATTATACATATATGTGAGAACGATGTAGAAAGACGTGCACATTAAGAGCGTCGAATTCAGGGTAATTCATTCAAATGATTGTCTTATCTTTCTCGTTTTAAACAATGTTTTTTTGTATTATCCATCATGTTAAATACTAGTATTCAGCTGTATCCAGTTAGACTGGAAGCCGAGCCCAACATAGTTGGGAAAAGGCTAGGCAGATGATGATGAAGGGTTTATCCAATTTCTTAGCAGGTCTCGGTTGGTGGCAATGGGGTCGCCCTCTATTACATGGGACTTAAACATAACTGGCGAAATGTCGGTGTACACCACAGGAACACCTCGATTAAGCCCTTCGGGAATAACAGGCGTGATGTTATGTTTATTAGAGTCTTACATCTATATATACCAGCTATCAAGTACTTTGTCCTTCAAGACAATTTTCACATTAAACTAAAACAATTTCATATTTTCAGAAAAAAAGTTCTGTCAAATTGTGCGCTCGTGCCGAACCAAAAGGACGTAACTTCTACAATGTCAATCGAGCATTATTTAAATTAGCATAAAACATCAAAAGACAGTATTATTAAGGAAGTTCAAGGAATTATTCGTTGTTTTTAATGGAGTATTCGTGACTGCTTTCAAAATCCTCGACGAAACTCCAAACTGCACTAAAATCGTATAAACTAGTCAAAGAGTTGCCCAAAGTCAGACGTTAGGCTGACGTGGATGTAAACGCGACGTCAGAATCTGCATAGCGTGCTGGAGTAGCAGTTGAATGACGTATCAGCCTAAAGCTAAGTCCTCAGTACATGATGAAGATAGTTATTTGAACATAAAGGTGCCTAATGAAATTAAATGAATCTTAACGACATTGTTACCATCGCGGGAATATCCTGGATGAGACACAAAAACGTGGAGCTTTTGGCACAGGCAAAGAGAGGCTTATACCCAGTTGGAGAAGTCTGGCTTTGGATTATGATGATGACGATGATGAAGATGATGAATGAAATTACGGGATATGAGATCATTTATAGTTTAGAAGTGGATAGGTCGTGATGATAATGAGTCTGTTATTGTCAATCAAAAGATGTTATACCTTTATGACTAACTAGCGGCCCGTCCCGCTTCGCACGGGTGCTTATGTTACTCAGGGATAATGTAGCATTCTAATGGTGCAAGAATTTTTGGAATCGGTCCAGTACTTTTTCAGTTTATTTATTACAAACATACAAAAATACAAATGTTTCCTCTTTATAATATTATTAGTATAGACAAGCTCCTGCCCGCGGCTACATCAAAGTAGCTCATAATCATCATCATTTCAGCCGAAAGACGTCCACTGCTGGACATAGGCCTACCTCAAATGTTGCCACATTGACCGGTCCTGTGCGTCTCGCATCTGGCGGATCCCCGCAACCTTCATCAAGTCATCGGTCCACCTAGTCGGAGGCCTTCCAACGGAACGTCTTCCGGTTCGCGGTCGCCACTCCAGAACTTTTCGGCCCCATCGGCCATCCGTTCTGCGATCAATGTGTCCTGCCCACTGCCCCATAATTTTGGAAATTCTTCGGGCTACGTCGGTAACCTTGGTTATCTGCGGATGTCCTCATTTCTGACTCGATCTCGCAAAGAAAGTACCTACTTATATATAATCGAAAAATAGTTGAGGTTGTAAATCCTATATCGGACTGAGTTTATTAACAGATACACGCTGCTCGATAAATTGACAAGCTGATTTTTCAGCTCCATTCACTAGTTGATAGGCGTCGAAACGCGAATGGACAGGTGGTGTATTTTTACGATATTTATAACCAGACTGATTGACATAAATTGATAGATTGAAATGGATTGATATGGTGAATATTTGGCAGGATATGGAGACAGATAGGTACTGCTTTTATTGTTTCTACTTTTGTGTTGGATTGATATGGTGAATATTTGGCAGGATATGAAGACAGATAGGTACTGCTTTTATTGTTTCTACTTTTGTGTTGGTGGTGTCTTCATTTGCTTTTGTACTACATAATTATGTCATACTAGCGGACCTCACGCGGTTTCATCGGCGTAGTTCCCGTTCCCGTGGGAGTACGGGGATAAAATATAGCCTATGTTACTCAGGGTGAATGTAGCTTTCTAATGGTGAAAGAATTTTTGAAATCGGCGCAGTAGTTTTTGAGTTTATTCATTACAAACATACATACACACAAAAATACAAATCTTTCCTATTTATAATATTAAAATATATATTAATTATTATAGTGTAGATACAGTAACATCCTTTTGTTATCGCATCTCTATGGTAACATTTGCTGTGAAAAGACTTTACAGGATTCTTTTCCTGATATTCTTGACATTCATTATGAATTAGTTAACCTTGCTCTGTCATTTTTATTTTTTTTATTATCCTTGTATGTTCCACTGCTAGGCAAATTCATCCCCCATATCCTTACAGGTACTCTTCTCCCACTCGCCACTTCGAAATAGCATTCGTGATGCGATATCTATTTACACAAAAAAAAATGTTGTAAGCAGACCTAATAAAAAGATACATGATACATGTACAGTCGATCAAGCTATTTGGTTTAAATTTTAACATGCAAATTACATTGTAAAATGTAAACCAAATTGCTTGTACCTTACGAAAAATATTAAGATATTTTACAACACAATAAAATGTCGGCATTTCATTTCATCTGCCGGGGTTGCGGCACTGTTCGAAAGAGATACCGTGGCCCCAGAACACAAAGGGCGATGAAGGAACATGGATGGGTTTTAGTCAGTAAAAGTCTGACACTCCCTCCTGCTCCGCCCAGAGCGGGAGAAGTCATTTGATGATTTCCCATCCGAAAAAAAAAAAAAGGATTTCATTTCACCAGTGTGTACCTTGCTTTATTTACTACATTGCACTAAGACCAAACTTTTCTGATCATTCATTGTTATTAATCGCTTTACTTGCTTTTGGGTAACTTGTAATCAATTGAAGTTCAGGAGTTCGAGCGTTCAGGTTTTTGCCACCGTAGGTAAAGTTGTGAGCAGCATTAATGCAAACTGGCTATGCTGTTTGCAGTAACTTTGGATATCCGATTGGAGTTCAGTCTTAGCGCTCATTTTAATCAAGTTTTACGTTTGTTCAATCACTATTTATGCCACCAAATTCAGTAGTGCAGCGTGCTGGGGGCTTAAAATGACTGCTTTATCAGAATCTCAATGTGAATCACGTTAAAAATTTAAAATTCTTAAAATGGACTTAGTGGTTAAATAAGCCATTTTAGGCCCCCTGTTCAATTTATAGCGACTCTCAATGAGAGGTATTACAACGTAATGCCTGACTAGGTGATAGTATTCCAAGATCCTCTTAAAGGTACGGACGCATCGTTGGACACCGGTCTTTGACATAAATTATACTGAAGTGTCAATGTGTCCGCAGTCAGTCACATCAGATGGACCTTTATGCCAGTTCTGACATTAACAACAATTCAGTTGAACTGGCTGGCTGGAGTAAGTTGAACTAACCTTAAAGGTTGAACGTTGTTTCCACATGTTATCACATGTTACCAGACCACGTATAAATGCTGTTTCTCCTCCCAAATTAAAACCTTCATCACCTCCTCCACAACAAAGCTTATGTGCCTATTGATCAGGACAGGGACAATTACTATCTCTGTCATCTCTAATGATATCACGGACCCTTTTCTCACGTAAGGGCTATAAATTATACAGAGATATTATTTCTATCTAGAGGACAAACGGTTTATCGTTGTCGGGACGTGTGAATCGATTAGGAAAGGTCCATTATTTGCTTGGTGAGATGGTTACCTGCTTTCTGTTGTATATGTGGTTGGGGTGTATTGTACCCTGTGATTGTACCAGCTTGTTTAATCTGTTAGAATTGTAGGTCAGTAAACTTGGCCTGCCACGTACCTATTAATGCTGGATTGGAGCCTAAAATAAGCCACATCACCAGGTTCTCTGCTTTGGGCCAGATTCAGCCTTATCCAGAAGCCTTTGTAAGATATTGCTAAACTTGATTTGGAGGGGTATCTTATACATAACATCACACATCATCTCAATGGTGTACCTAATGGTACTCCCACATTTCGCCAGTTGTGTTTTAAGTCCCATGTAATAGGGGGCGAGCATATTGACATCTAAAACATTAAGAAAACAGTTTTCCTATATTACTGTATCAGTATCAAACTGTTTTATAGTAAAACTGTGATAAACAAACTTGCAAACTTAATAACAAACATTATAGGTACAATTTTTGCACGCAATGCTGAAAAAGCGACGCGGTACCCCGATTTTACACAAAGTATCGTAATTTTTTATACAAGTATTGTAAATGGTTCCGCTTTAATATCGCATGCATATTCTAAATTATTCTGTTGGCATGCTAAGAAATATTGTTGTATATAAAGCCTATGCTATGCGACATTTTTTGTACCTAAAATATTTTTATACCTGCGCATTTTTGTGATGTAAAATCTTATTACATTTTTCATAGGAAATGTCTTACTGTGGAGTTTTGAGGAACTCGTGGCTAAATTATAACAGCCGCTCTTGCCGATCTTTAGGTTAAGCCGTGCTTGCATAGATTGATTCGTGGATGGGTGACCACCGATTTCATACCAAGTTTCCTACGACCCTCAGAAAGCACGAGTAGTCAGTGGCACGAAAGTCTGACAACCAGTCTTTCCAAGTGGTATCGTATTATCCAGTACTACCTGGGTTGGTTGTGGAGGTCAGATTGGTAGTTGCTTCATATAAAATGGTATTTAGCTGCATCCGGTAAGGCTGGAAGCCGACCCCAGCATAGTTAGAAACCTGCTAGGCAGGTGATGATGGACTTTTGTGGTCCTGATTTTAGTTAAAAATGCATATTCAAGCCCAGTGACGTCCACCAACTTTCACTTGGCCCGCGTGGTTAATTATGGCCCTTCCTCTTCGACATAGACTTGTTTCCTACGAGTAGGCACGTTAAGATGATTATACTATGATTATCGAGTTATTCTGCGGGCAGCATATTACTTAGGTACAAAATAGCGTCCGAATCAGAGCCAATCGTTAATGAAGTTGTCGTCGAGATTTATAGTTAAGCAAGCCCCAACGGAATCGCACACAGTTCAGTGCCTGAGAAGAGAGAACGGAACCAACAAACGTTGGTACTTGCTTACTTGGTACACGGTTCATTGGCCCGATCGTACCCTAAAGGTTACAGCGGTTATGGTTGCTCTTGTCGTTGACAAATTACCGTATGTCAGTAGGGGCTTTAATCTTAACACTACGTGGATGAACTCATTTCTATAGGTGTCTATCTTGTACGTCGACATAAATAAAGTGCCTTGATTTTATACTAAGAGGTTAGTGTAAAGTCAAGGCACTTTATTTATCTACTATCAACATTATTTACAAACTACAAACTTAAAATGATATGTTTAGTATTCTTTTTGATACTTGTCAAAAAGAAAAAAATTGTCAGCATTGCTATTACGGGAAAAAGTGTCTTGGCAGCATTGCCATGATGAATGGCAAGAGAAATCGATTAATAAAAAAAAAAGCTTAGGCCTCATTCACGAAGTCAGCGGCGCGGGCGCGGGGCGTTCCAATGCATACATTTAAATGGAACTGTTCACGAAGTCAGCGGCGACGTGTTGGAGCAATTAATATGTATGATTTTGGATAGAACCCCTTTATGATCGGGATATTGTCTCTGTTCTTCATAATTCCGATGAAATTTGCCTTTTTACGTCCTCGCCCGGTTGCAGGAATTTATATCTTCTTTTGCCCACAATAAATCCAACTTTAGGAAGGAATTAGAATAAAAATGATGTCGTCTCTGTTTAGACATTTCGTTCGCGAATAACGATATTAATTTCTCGTAACACAACACTACGCCGCTCTAGCTTCGCGCGATCTGCCCGCTCCTTCGTGAACACTTGAGCGCCGCCGCGCCTCTGCCCGCCCCGCGCTCGCGCCGCCGCCGCCGCTGACTTCGTGAATGAGGCCGACCGTAGCTAGACGGCGCGAAACATTTCCTGCCGCGTGGTATGTGTTCAGTCATGGCAATTTTATGTTTTATTCACTAAGACACAAAATTGAAATTCTTTGTAATTAACTAACTGCGCGGTCGACCCGGTCGATCTCGCTCGAATGTTTTTGATGTACGCCCTGCATTCTTCTTTCCTTCAATCAGTCACTTCAAATTTGCAATCACTAGGCGCGAAATAATTCGTGTCATTAAAACGCGCCCTTATAGTTTCTATTGTCCGTTAATAAAAGCTCAGATTATAATTTTCAGTCTTATTAAATAGAAAAGAAAGAAAACATATTCGTCCTAACGTGATAAAAATAATATTAGATAATAAGAATAATTATGAAAGAATAATTATTAGATTAGCATCTTAAAGTCATAATAGTTTTCCCGATTACATCCCATCTCTCCTCACCAGCAAAACTTGAGAAATGAAAGTATTAATATAAATTATAAATACATGAAAAAGCTATTCATTTACGGAAAGAAGTTGGATTTAATCTTCCATGTTACACGAATACTTCAAATAGATTCTTATCCCTTTGTTTTCAAAACTGTAGTATTGTGCTAGCGAATACTTACTCCTTAATTAAATTCATAGCATAATTACCATGTTGGATAACCATAGAATAAATTAGTGGTACCTTCAGTAATAATTTGAAACGGAGAGACATCGCGTGCTGTGTGGTTGTCGCATGCTGCAGGAAACAGAGGTGGAGGAGGGGGGGGGGGCGTAATATTTACAAGGAGGTTGAAATGTCCAAAAAATTTGTTTTGAGCCAAATAGGAGCATATTTTACGGAGATTTTAAGTTTTGCATCATTTTTGAACTGTTTAAAATAACAACGTGGACGAGGTGCTTTACAATTTTCATTATTTCTGAGTTAGCATGAGGTCTTCGGTTCGATTCCCGGGTCGAGCAAAGTGTTAATTGATTTTACCGTAAGAAATTTGTCAGTAGCAGCCACGGAGTTTGGAATTGATCCCGGTTGATGGTAATAGGGTCGCCCCTATTCATCATCATTCACAAGCTGACCCTATTACATGGGACTGGCAAAATGTGGATGTACACCCACCGAAACCTAATAACTAATCTAACCTAATAGTAATATAGGTAAACCTCTGCCTAACCGCTGGGGCATTACAAGCGTGATGTTATGTTATTTCAGTGTCTTTAGTAATAAAGACTTTAGACACTGAAATAAACGTTTTATTACATCAATTAATAAATTAACAAAGAAAGGAATTTTACACAGGGTGACTTAATAAGCGGTCTTATCGCTAAAAGTGATTTCAAATAATATGACAGAGAGTAGCATTATTATATTATACGTAGTCTTTGGTGTTAGCAGATATATTTATTTATCTACCATCATAAGTGTAGTGGCTTCGCAGAAACGGACTTTCGCAGTAACGTGCGTCGCAATTTTGTAGCATCGGTTTAGCAATTATCTATATTTTGTGCGTCGATATTCCGTATTCTACTCTAAATATTATGATTAATAAGTTTTTCAAACGGTTTTTCTCATAATAGATTTACAGCGTTTATTTTTTAACGGAGACGAGAAAACGTAGTTAAAATTCAGTAAGGGTCGAAATACCCGTCACAACCACTCAAAGCTGTTGTTTGTACATAGAAAATTACAAGGCAGAATAATTACAAACGTGCTATAAGCAAAGTTGCGAAACCATTGAAGTTTTAATTAAGTGTATTCGTAATTAAGTCCCAAAGTAATTAACTTGACGCTAAGAAAAATACTCGAATCCGAAGTGGAAGGCCGTCTCATTACGAACACTGATATTTAAAACCTCTTTGGAGTTTTTAATAGAGTTTTCAACTGTATTTTTTTTAATCTGTGGCAGAAGAAGCGAAAATCTGTAATTTATTACCCAGTAGGTTTTTCCCTCGCCTTTTTCGTGTGGTGGTCGAAGCATATAACTTACTGTGGATAAAAAGTATCCTATATCCTAACTCAGGTCATGGTTTAGACTTATGCCTATATTCAACCAAACCCCTTCGAAGGTTAATGCGTGAAAAGGTTACAGACAGACAGTCAGATACCTTGGTATTTATTTTACTGGCTTCTGGCCAAGGTTTCGCCCACGTGGTGTCGCTAATTGTCCCACGAGTAGTACTACCGAGATATGTGTTAATCTAGGTTAAAAGCTGCCAAAATTCATCCAAATCCGTTCGTAGTTTTTGCGTGAAAGAGTAACTAATATAATTCCACATAACATCCATCCATAAACCAAAGTTTTGCATTTATAATAGCAGTATTACTAGTCTGGACCATAGAAGTTTACCTACGTTTTAGTAGGATAAATTAAACTAAACGAGAACGCCCAGGAAGCGACATTATTATCCTATAGCATTTTAGTTAACTCTTTGCAAAAAGCAAAATCAGATATCATCCATAGATATGAATAAATACTTAAAATTATAAAAATATTATAAGTGAACGAGTATTTTTAATTTTAAAATCGACGTATTCCGCGCGCTCGTGCTAGGGCCTTAATTTCCGAGATTTTCTTTTTTGCAACATTCTTTTATCACCTAGGACTATGTCGCTACGATATTTTTAAAGAAACCTTCATCTTTTACCTTTTTTATCTTTCGGTTGAAGGTTGCTGTACTGAGGGGTAACTTGGGGTTGGATAAAATGATTGATGACATCAAATCTTCATGAACATTATTAACGCGACTTACAAAAATATGTTATCATCTGTCTTGCTCTTTTCTGACTATGTTGGGGTCGGCTTCCATTCTAACGGATACCAGTATTTTACTGCTTATCTCACCTCCACAACCCAATTACTGTATTATATACGACGAGTTTCCGGACGATATCGATAAACTTCGACCGGTCATTGTACTCATCATGAACAACTTTTACTTGAATCTATTCATACACGAAATCTCTTCCCATAATGGAACTAGAGAACGGAACTACAGGGATATGGCGTTGTACTCATCATTATGAACAACTTTTACTACGAGGACAAGCCCTGAATCGCAAAAAAAAAAAACAGCCATTCCGTACATTTTGACGAGTTAGGCGAACAAAATTGTAGGGAATAACTGATTGTTTTTTCGCAATTCAGGATTTGGTCCCATAGCAAAAGTTGTTCATAATGATGAGTCCAATGACCGGTCGAAGTTTATCGATATCGTCCGGAAACACGGAGTATTAATATACACCGTGTTTCCGACCTTTGGAACGTATTCCTTTCGAAATACTATTAATAAACACGTTGCTTTCTTTCTTGTAAGACTCGGTGTCAGATTTTCGGGCTTCTGACTACTCGTAACGACTGTCAAAGATCTAAAAGCACTGGCTGAACCAACGGCTTACAAAAATAGCTACCAAATTTTATTTTTGCCCCTAGCACTTCCATTTTCTTTTAAATCTGTGTCGTGACCGTGGTAATGGCAGCTTTGCCTGACATTCTATTAAATATGGCTCTGGCAACAAATAAGTACGGCCTTATTTTTAAGTCTTCTTTTGTCGTTCAGGAAGTGATCCGGGTTCTTTTATTCTCTTTTGATGATTGATGTTGTTTAATGAAAATAACCTTAAAGTCTTTGAAAATAAGCCATTTTTGTCATTGGTTTTTCACTCTTACACAAGACTTTTGCCGCAGTGCGTTTTTCTCGTCGTATTTGCTGCATTTACGTCTCGTCTGCGCTATGCATACGTCCGTCTATGGCTGCACAAAGATCTGTAAGAGCGTGGTCCAAATTAGAACTCAATATCTAGTCTCTTCAATAGATTTTAGATAAAACGATTTCCCCAATATTCGCTAATAGCACCCTGTTAGCTCCAAAATATCAAAATTTTATAATTTATTGTCGTACCAGCCATACGAAGAAGAAAGTTCCATGTACAATTTACAATTTTCGCGCCCGTTTACATTTACTCATTGACAGGCCAAAATATGACGTTCCTCAGTATACTTCTAAACCCAGCTCTCTTTTCCAGCTGCAAATCGAGGCGGGAGCTGGAGAGGGTCCAGGTCCTCCGGTGAACAACAACTCCGAGGGTGCAGCGGCCAGCCCCCCCCGAGATGACAACCACAACGCTCAGCCGCCACCGGTCACCCCTCGAGCCAGGCCACTTACACCTGCAGGTAAGGGGACACATTTTGGAGTTTGAAACTGTTCTTGGGTTCGGCATAAGACACTGGGTCGTTACTTAAACTGCAGAAATAGTATACCGAATTTATCATAGAGTAAAATGTAAGGTATACAAATACATTCAAATATGGAAAAACAAAATAAAAACAAAACAACCACCGCCGGTAACGGCATAGAAGAGGAGAGGAGGGATGCGAGATCGGAGTCCGATATCGCATCCAGCGATGGGAGCGCGGGATGCTCAGGGAGCTCCCGCCGCGCGAGGGCCGGGACGCCCGCGGAGAACGGTAAGTTCTTCCGCAAGCGGCCCAGGCGGGACGGCGACCGGGGGTCGTCATCCGGAGAAGAGGAGGCCTCGGCCCGAAAAATCCCCACCAACAAGCGTGGTGGGATCCGGGGCAAGGGGAGAGGGCTCTCAGCCTCAGTGAGGTCGGTAAGGCTCGCCGAGGAGGGGCGTCACCCGGGCAATGCTGTACCCGGGTCTGGCGACGAAGCAGGTGCAACTGGCGGCTCCGAGGCGGAGCGTAAGGCCAGGTTTGCTAAGGAGGTGGAAGCCGCGATAAGGGGCGTGGCCTTGAAGATGAAAACTTCATCTAAACTCAAGGCCATACCCGTGGCTTCCGCCTCCATCATGGCGGCAGCGGAGGCCAACTTTGTGAGGCCTCTACCACCTCCTTCGCCGGAGGGAGATGTGGCCAAACTGCGGGAGGAGGTGGCCCGCCTGACGGCCGCCACGGAGCTTCTCCAGCAGGAGAATGCGAAGCTCCAAGCGGACCTGGCAAGTCTGCGTAAGCCAGGCTCCCGCGTGGCGCCTTCAAACGGGGGCCACCAGCACCAGCAGCAACGACAAGGCCAGCCCGTGCCGGTGGAGAACCAGGTCCTGAACCTGGTTCGACAGGAGTTGGCTTCCTTCCAGGCGCGGTTCGCCGTCCTGGAGGGAATTGTCCTGCGTCCTCCCCTGGCGGCAAGTAAGGCAGCCACGGGCCCGAAGGCGGCCTCCTACGCGGCTGCTGCGGCTAACGCACCTGGACCGGGGTCGTCCAGCCAGCCCTCCGGCAGGGCTGTGGCACCCCCCTCCCCCGAAAAGCCGGCTCCGGCGAAACCGGCACCGGCTAAAAAGGGGGGTAAAAAAGGAAAGGGCAAGGCGGCTGCACAGGTGGACACTGCGCCAACGCCAGTGCCTACGGCGAATGGACCAGTGCCTGCGGCACGGCAGCCACCGCCGCCACCACCGCCCCACCAGCCCCCTACACCTCCCTCGGCTGAAGCCGGATGGCAGGTGGTCGGGGAGGAAAAGAAGGGGCGAAAGGCGGCCAAAAAGGCCCGAAAGGAGGAGCGGCAGCGCCAGCACAGGGCGCGAAAAATCGCGGCTAGGCTCCGCGCCCCGAAGACCGCGGCTGTAGTGATAACACTACAGCCGGAAGCGGAAAAGAGGGGCGTGTCCTACCGCGACCTGCTGGCGAAGGCGAAGGAGACGGTGGATCTCGGGGAGCTCGGGATCACCGAGGGCCTCCGGCTTAAAGTCACCGCGACGGGGGCACGCATGCTGGAGATCCCCGGTGAAACCAGCGGCTCGTCCGCTGACGCTCTGGCGGAAAAGCTCAGAGCGTCCATAAACGCGGACGAGGCCCGAGTGTCCAGGCCCGTGAGATGCGCAGACCTGCGCATTCTGGGTCTGGACGACTCGGTGACCAAGGAGGAGGTGGTGGCCGCTGTCGCCAGGTCCGGTGGGTGTCCTGCTGAGCAGGTCAGGGCAGGCGCCCTACGCCCGGACCTCACGGGTATGCATACCGTTACGGTATGCTGCCCTGTGACGGCGGCCAAAGCTATAGTGGAGGGCCGTAGGCTACTGGTGGGCTGGGTTTCAGCGCAGGTGAAGCTGCTGGAGCCCAGACCTCTGAGGTGCTATCGCTGCCACGTGGGACACCACGTGTCAGTACAGTGCGCCTCGGAGGTTGACCGCAGCGGCCTCTGCTTCCGCTGCAGCCAGCCGGGTCACGTGTCCGCAGCTTGCTGCGCCACACCGCACTGCGGTGCATGTGCGGCGGCTGGCAAGCCGGCCGATCACCGGGCTGGGAGCAAGGCCTGCGCTCCACCCACCAAAGCAACCAGAGGCAAGGGTAGGCCCTCCGCCGCCACCGCCACCGTCGCCTCCGCCGCAGCCGTAACTGCCGCCGCTGCCGCTGTCGCCGCCACAGTGGGGCCCTCACAAGGGGCCAGGGAGGAGGAAGCGGTAATGGAGTGCCAATAACGGCCCCATTACGCTTCCTCCAAGCGAATATCAACCACTGCGCCTGTGCTCAGGATCTGTTGCTCCAGAGCATGGCGCAGTTGTCGATTAATATCGCTGTGGTCGCTGAGCCGTATTTTGTCCTGCCCAGGGAAGACTGGGTGGCAGACCTTAGCGGCTCAGTGACCATAGTGTCGTCGGCCGCCGCCGGTACTCCGATCCTTGAAGGTGTCAGGAGGGGTCAGGGGTGCGTAGCAGCACGGTTCGGGGAGATTGTAGTGGTGGGAGTCTACTTCTCCCCGAGCCGAACTCTCGCCGAGTTCCACAACTCTCTCGCAGAGTTGAGTGTTGTCGTCGGAAACCATTCCCTCCCCGTGCTTGTCCTCGGGGACTTCAATGCCAAGAACTTGGCTTGGGGTTCTCGTTGCACAGACGTGCGGGGACGGATGGTGGAGGACTGGGCTCTGGAGAAGGGCCTGGTCGTCCTAAATCGGGGTTCTGTTGCTACGTGTGTGCGGATGCGGGGCGAGTCGGTGGTGGACATTTCGTTCGCTAGCCCCGCTCTGTCGCCGCGTGTCGTTGACTGGCGTGTCATAGAGGGGGTGGAGACCTATTCCGACCACCGGTACATCCGGTTTGACGTCTCCACCCAGACCTCAAGCGCGCCGGTCCAACAGGCCCCGGGTGGTCCGCGTTGGGCGCTGAAGCAGCTGGACCGGGAGCTCCTCCTGGAAGCCTCGATCGTGCAGGCCTGGGTGACATCACCAGACAGGCCTGCCGACATTAACAATGAGGCAGGGTGGTTCCAGGAGGCCATGTCCGATATATGCGACGTGGCAATGCCCCGAGTTCGGCCAGGAAGCGCCCGACGTCAGGTGTACTGGTGGTCGCGAGAGCTGACGTCTCTGCGCGAGGCGTGCGTGGCTGCGCGACACCTGTACGCCAGGCATCGCAGGCTCCGCATTCGTCCACCGAATGCGGCAGCCATCGAGGCGAGGAGCTTTATGAGGGGTACAGAGCGGCGAAGACCGCCCTCCGCGAGGCTGTCCTGCGGGCCAGGGATCTGGCCCGCGAGGAGATGCTGGGGACTCTCGACAGAGATCCGTGGGGGCGCCCTTATAAGATGGTGCGGGATAAACTCCGCACCTGGGCCCCCCCACTGACGCAGAGTCTCCGGCCTGAGCTCGTGGAGGACGTGGTGAGCACTCTGTTCCCCACGCGGGGAGAACATCCCCCCCCGCCTATGGCTCCGCCACCTGCGGTGCTGGAAGCGGACCACCAGGATGACGACGACGACACTCCGGAAGTGACTGGGGTAGACCTGAGAGTGGCGGTACGCAGGCTGAGTGCCAAAAATACCGCCCCGGGACCTGACGGCTTGCCTGGCAAAGCCTGGGTCCTGGCCTCGGAGGCTCTCGGGCCCCGACTGGAGGGGCTCCTAAGCGCATGCTTGGAGAGGGGCCAGTTCCCGCTTCGTTGGAAGACGGGGAAGCTGGTCCTCATTCGGAAGCCGGGGCGCCCTGCGGACTCTCCGTCCGCATACCGGCCCATAGTGTTGCTCGACGAGGTGGGCAAGCTCTTCGAAAGAGTCATTGCAAACCGCCTCGACGAGCACCTTGCGGGGACGGGGCCGGATCTTGCGGAACACCAGTTTGGTTTCCGCAAGGGGCGCTCTACGGTGGACGCCATCATGCGCGTGAGAGCCCTCACGACGGGGGATGCAGTGTCCCGGGGTGGGGTTGTCTTGGCGGTGTCTCTAGACATCGCCAATGCCTTCAACTCCATGCCCTGGAGCTGCATTAGGGAGGCACTCCGGTATCACCGGGTGCCGACCTACCTTCGTCGTGTGGTCGGGGACTACCTGACGGATAGAGCCGTCATCTACCCCGGTCGCAGCGGAGAATGGAACCGGCGAGAGATGTCGTGCGGTGTTCCGCAGGGATTGGTCCTAGGGCCGTCCTTGTGGAACATCGGGTACGACTGGGTGCTGCGCGCCGACCTCCCTAGCGGCGTCAGCGTGGTCTGCTATGCAGACGACACGCTGGTGCTGGCACAGGGGGGGTCGCACGAGGCGGCGGCCGAAGCTATGACACGCGGGGTTGCGATAGTCGTTGAGAGGATCCGGCAACTGGGTCTCGAGGTGGCATTGCACAAGTCCGAGGCCATGTGCTTTCATGGGCCTCGGAATGCGCCACCTCCGGGATCCTTACTCACGGTAGGAGGGGTATCCATCGGTGTCGAGTCGACTTTGAAGTATCTAGGACTCGTCCTCGACAGCCGGTGGAACTTCGTGGAGCACTTCCGACGTTTGGCCCCCAAACTGGAACGGACTGGGGCTGCCTTCAGGCGGCTCCTGCCCAACCTGGGGGGGCCGAACGCCTCCTGCCGGAGGCTCTACGCGGGAGTCGTGCGGTCCATGGCCCTTTACGGGGCCCCGGTGTGGGCGCGTTCCTTGAGGCTGCGTGCAGCCCACTACCTGAACGCGCCCCAAAAGGTGGTAGCCGTAAGGCTGGCCCGTGGGTACCGCACGATCGCCCGCGAGGCGGCGTGCCTCCTTGCCGGATTGCCGCCATGGGATCTGGAGGCGATAGTCCTCGCGCGCCTGCATGAATGGCGCGCGGAGGCGCTTCGCCGGGGGGAAACTCCGCTGCCGCGACAAATTGTCGCTCAGCGGACAGACTTCCGGCGGGATCTCATGGCGACATGGAGAGAGCGACTGTCGCAACCCCGTGCAGGGCACGCCACGATAGTGGCGATAAGTCCCCTCTTTGAGGAGTGGCTGGAGAGACGCCACGGCGTCCTCACCTTCCGCCTGACGCAGGTCCTCACCGGACACGGTGTTTTCGGGAGGTTCCTGCACCGAATTGGGCGGGAGGAAACGCCCGGGTGTTTCCACTGCGAGGATCGACCGGAGGACACGGTGGAGCACACGGTGGAGGTGTGCCCCGCGTGGGCGGAGTACCGCCGTGTCCTCGAAGCGGCGATTGGCGGCGGCGACCTCTCGCGTCCGGCCCTGGTGCAAGCCATGGTCCGGAGCGAGACGGAATGGGACGCCGTCACCTCCTTCTGCGAAGCAGTAATGCTAGAGAAGGAGGTGGCGGAACGTGAGAGGGAGAGAACCTCACAGCGTCCCGGCCGCCGCGGGAGACGCCCCGGGCGTCGGGGGCCACCGTAGGCGCGGGCCTGTGGACGGTGGGCTATGGGCTAGCTCGCCGTCCGTCCGTCTCATGACGACAGGCCGTGTCGACGGCGCGTTCGTGTTCCACGCGCGCCTCAAAGAGAGTCAGCAAAAAGGAAGGGGTCCGCAAGGACCGATGCCTGCCGGGGTTGCGGGACTATTCGAAAGAGATACCGTGGCCCCGGAACACAAATGGCGATGAAGGAACATGGATGGGTTTTAGTCAGTAAAAGTCTGACACTCCCTCCTGCTCCGCCCAGAGCGGGAGGAGTCATTTGATGATTTCCCATCCGAAAAAAAAAAAAAAAAAAAAAAAAAAAAAAAAAAGGTATACAAATACATACATAGATAGACTAGCTGCCTCATTGATCTAGTGGTCGCGCTTGCAACTGCTGAGCATCAGGTCATCAGTTCGATTCCCAGGTCGGGGAAGGTGTTATTAGCTTTTTTCATCAGGATTTTCTCAGTAGCAGCCACGGTTTTTGGTTTTTGCTCGGTTGATTTCAACAGGCTCGCCCCCTATAACATGGGACTTAAACATAACTGGCCAAATGTGGGTGTTCTAATGGCTACACCTCTGCCTAACCATTCGGGGATTACAGGCGTGAAGTTTTGTTATGTTTTATTGACACTACTTCCGTTACAACGCTCGCGTACTTAATTCGTGGTTTTACAGTTTGCACGTTTTTCAATTACTTCTTTTATATTATTTATTGTGTATAAATGTAGACTGGCCAGTTACATCTGAGTTTAATAAAAAACAAGGTAGATACAGAATAGGTAGGTATCTATAGAAACCACCTCAAAGTTCCGGATTCTATTTATAACCAAACGAATTATTTCTATTTCCGAACCTTGTCACAATACCGCCCCTCTTTCGTTTATTTGTGCAAACAGTTTCATCACGGCATATTAACCCCGTTTCTAAAAGAAGATATAAATTATACATGACGACAGTCTGCTGGTACCGGCACCGACAGATATTCAGGGGAACGAACGTACATACTCGCTCGGCAGATTTGTAATTTTCAAGCCAGGTGCGCTCTGAGGTATTCTCTTTCCACGATTCATTTTTTTGAATCGTGGAAAGAGACATTTATAAATTAAAGTTCTGCTCCAATGTGGATGACTCCAATTTCACATGGTATGAAGTAGTAAAAAAACATGCGAATTTTGAGCAAATGCTACCTACCTAGTGCACAATCAGCTTGTGTAAATAAAATAATTGGCTTGCTGGTTTCTGACAAACAACCATACTTATAAATGTTGTGTGTTGCAGCCATACGAGCTGGATTTAGGTAAAATAATCGAGAACCTCTTCGTAACATTTAAAGAATTCGACATTCTTATGAAGACATGCCTTGCTTGACAATGCTTGTAGTTTCAGCAATTGCATCCCTTTCAGAAAAGCAAATTTTTATTCTGAAAAAAGAAGCACATAAATACCTTCCTACATACTATACGTTTTACATGATACACTGTTATATTCATTATCCTTATTTTTAGCTCATGAAACTCGAGCATTATTTTTTATATTGTTCGAATGACAGTAATAAATTGAATGAAAAACCTTTTTTTCGCGTGAAGCCGGACCGCAATCAATGGAAAGGTTTCGCTTTGTGCTGTAGGTACACACATAACCAATAATGCCGCCGAAAATAATGGTGGTTCGTACTTGGCACATTTTAAAGTGAATAACAGAATATTTAATGAGAAGATACCACAGGTTTATGGTCTTTCCTGATGAAGAATTCCTTTAGGGCTCAAAACCTAATGAAAATATCTTTGGTATTTTCACTGGAACACTGCGACAAAAACGTCTGCGTTGCAAAAAAAATAAACAAAAACATCAGAAATACAATGTTTGCGCAAAGCCGACTTGGCCTCATGGAGATATAAGAGCTAGGTAACAACAGTTTAAAAGTCAAGAGATTACTAAGACGCACAATAAAAACGTAATATAGAAGCAATCCTAGCTCACGTTCTTTAACATTTCCCAATTAGTTTCATTCACCATACTACATCGTCTGCCTAGCCTTTTCCAAACTATATTGAGGGTCAACTTCTAGTCTAACCGGATGCTTCTGAATACCAGTATTTTACATTGAGATAAGATAAGATATATTTATTTGCTCATGAGGGACAGCCTATCTGAGCTCCACAACCCACTTAGTACTGCAGGATAATACGATACCACTTGGTAAGACTGATTTTCAGACTTTCTGTCTACTGACTACCTGTAACGACTGCCAAAGATGTACTTGAACGACAGCTGGGATTAACGGCTTAACGTGCTTTTGGAGGCATGGAGGAAACTCGGGATGTAACGGATGGTCATCTCAAAAAAAACCTCAAAGTATTTATTTTAATTAGACCATTACGGCACTTTTGAATGTCAAAAATACGAAAAAAATCAAAGCTACAGTCCCAGTCACAAGGCATAATAACTTGAGAAAGTACTGTAGTTGCCCATTCCCTAGCGTAGATCTCTATGGAGAAGAACGGACAAGAAACTCCATGGACACTCTTTTAAATCAAAATGTTGTTACAAAATCTTGGTAACATCATTAATTTTTAGATTATACATATGAGAACGAAGTAGAATGATGTGCACATTAAGAGCGTCCAAGGTAAAAGATAAGATCAACAATTTAAAAATAAAGTATTTAAAATGAACCGTGGCAGCTAAGAGATGACCAGTCCCAAATGACAGCGCCTGTTCGCGCCATTCAACTTAACCATATTGAAGGGAACTAAACGACCCGACACACTCGCCACCATCAGCGAGACATTTGAGTGAGCATGACATTCTCTCAGCCACCAAGGCATGGCATATCCATGGACTAACCTTGGCAAGCGCTACTTATCAACACGCTTGTGATCGACACGTGCGGCTGTAATTATAAGCCACTAGCTCCACATACTACGCCGTAGCCAAAAAGACAGTATCAATGGGAGTGTAACGACAACAATATTACATCAGGAATACGATATATTTACCCAATTCCGAGTGAGGTAATATCGCCCATATGTACGTACTCGTATGTACCTACTTCGGCACATTCGACGCCAATCATCGCTAAGTGTTTGTTGTGGGATGTTTATTGACACTGCCCCGAATGTTGTTCGGGTTATGTCATAGGGAATGAGGTTACGTGGTTTTATAAGTATAGGTTCTGTTATTATTTATTTTGAGGTATTGTGAAGGTCGGAAACCGCGATATAAATGTACTTTTAGATATTTTATTATCTGCTATTACTTTCAAGGCTTTTCTCCTGTACTGGGATGACGTAGGCTAACAGTAACTATAGTTCTTAAAATTTAACTTCCATCCTGACAGCTTCCATTTCAATCAAGTTAAATTTAACATAATTATACCGATAACTTTATTATGACTTAATACCCATACTTACATAACTTATAATACGAATGAATATGAATACATAAATATGCATTTGTAATTATTTATTTCGATTTGACCAAAGCTACACATAATAGCTAACAAACAATACCGAACCGAGCAGTTTCTCCCATGGGGCATATTGTTATAATGGTGGACGATTACAATAGTAGATATCTATCTGACATACATAAGTAAAGGACGCTTAAAATAATTCTCATATATGTAGATTATAGATACTTTATCCCTATAATTGCTTGTTTACAACTTCCACATTAGTTTGGGTAAAATCTGGTAGATATTTTCAAATACGTTCTAATATAATATTTAGGAGCTATAGACGGGACAAGACGAAGGAAATCATAATCCAATACTTGTTACTACTTATTAACAAGTCGCTTTGTATAGTGCCACACCGGTCACACGCCCCCTTGTTCAGAACCAAAATGTTGCATGATAATATTCCCATGATAACTCTTTTAATCTCATACTCTTTTAAATATATCTCTTTGATTATTTTACGCAAATTCCATTATTAATTTCATTTGTCTGGTAGATATTCTTATTTGGAATCTGTGAAGCTGCAGCAATGGATCTTAATTTTTGTATCTAGTTTTCTAAGAAATTGGTTTATAAAATATTTTGAGATGGTATTTGGTTTCATAACAAAAAAGTAGTCTCAATTTATTATTCATGTTATTATACTAACATTCTTTATTTATTAAGGTTTTCCTCGTGAAAAATGAGACGTAGGTAACGAAGATTCATGTTCCGACATATTTATCTTGAACTCATTAGCCACCGGTTCATGGAAAAGAATATTCTTGTTTTTGATCCTTCATTTACGATAGCAATCATCCCTTTTTTACGATGACTGGAGGCTAATACAAAGTTCAGTGTAGATTTAATAGTCATTAAAATTTGAAATATCTAGCTAAAGAAAATTGGGTTCTGCAATATAGGTACGGAACCTAATAGGCTAAATCTTTAGGGTTCGAACCAACAACCTACAATATTCCCGTTCCCAAAGTCTAGAGCAAATTTCTCAAAATTAACTTTAAATTGTATCGGAATTGAGCTGAGATCAATAGCGCTTTTTTTGTTTCCCTTAAATATATTTTATCTAAGTGAAAATCTATCAAAAAGACTGCGCTATCGCTGAATTGAGTCTGAAATAAAATACTCGGCCAGGCGCCAGCCCCGGTGTTCAACAAGTCTTTGTTTCACTTTGAGCTTGATAGCTTGATTCAAGAGGAGAAAAGTGACGGACGAATATTCGATGTCAGAAAAAAGGTTTTAAAAGAAAGTTCCGACTCATGCAATCTCTCGGGATCACTCTCTATTATTAGTCCGACCTTCTTATCATTAATTCTGGGCGGCCTACAATCCTTGGTCCATCAATCACGCTATCAATTTATTTCTTTATCCGGCAGAGACCTCTTAGATTTGACCTGAATAACTTGGGAATTTACTTCCCATTAAAAGTACATTTTCGTAATGTCCTCAATTATTTTGTATCAAAGGGGGCAAAGATTAATTCTTTGTCCTTTATTTGACTACCTAACATCAAACAAAAAGTTCTTTTGGTCCCATATTTACTTGGAAAGGACTGAAGGAAACTCAAGCAAGGGATTGTGAAGAGTTTTCCTGTATGTTACATTAGCATAATACGAGATGTCAAGTTCGTTTTTCTTTGGAACGATTGGATTTCTGATTTTCGATTGAAGTTTCAGTAATGGTTCAGTTTTATTTGAAGAAAAATATGGCTGGTTTTCTTGCAGAACTTGTCAGATTTAAAATTGAGAATCACGAAAGAGTTATACGCTCGGAGTACGCTAATTTACAAACAGTTCAATGGTCTTTAGATTGAGTGTTTTTGACAGATTTTCCATGAAAAAAAACAGACAATCGACAGACCACTGATCTGTTTGTAAATATTTAGTTTGGGCCCTCGTTTTAATAGTCAAGCAATTGTCGCAGTAATTACCTCGTACCACAAAGTTTTTTTTTACTCTTTTACGATAAGTTAGAGAGTAAAAAAACTGGTAACGTAGCTTTAAATAGCAAGATTTCTCGGATCTTTAAACATTACATAACTAAGCTTCAAACACCTAAATGAAAGTTTGTGAAGATGGATGGATGTATGCTATGTATAACTGCAAAACGGATTTGGATGAAATGTAGCACAAATATAGTTTATAACCTGGATTAATACGTAGGATACCTTTTGTCTCGGTAGTATGATCCCGTGGGACAATTATCGAACTTCAGGCACGAGCATAAGCTGGTATAATACTTTTAATTCCACTGACATTTGTCGACAGTACCTACATATAGTTCCGCTAACCCAGAAAAAGAGCATTAAGCTACTACCAAATAGGTCAACAAATGTCACAAGAATCGATAGAACATTTTAGCGTCAGCAGGTACGTAGTTAATACAAGTCTTTTAAAGCTTGAGGGGCTTCATTCTGTCACTCAAGGCTTTGCGCGTGCTAGCTCTAATGTTTTACTGAAATGCGTAGAAAAGTGTAAGAGTGGTAAGAGGCTTTTCTGCTAACTAAGCTGGGGTGAAAGTAAGGTTTTATTTGAAAAGTGTTCGTTTTTGCACTCTCTGAGATTTTTTTGTAGTCATGTCATACGAGTATAACATACACACAAACTAAACCATATCACACAAACTATACAGAGTGTTAGGGATTTCGACAACCCAGGGAAGAATTTGTAGGATGGTCGGTTCTTTAAAAAAATACTGTTTTTAGGGTTCTGTACCTCAAAAGGCAAAAACGGAACCCTTATAAGATCACTTTCTTGTCCGTCTGTCCGTCTGTCTGTCCGTCTGTCATATCGATTTTCTCAGGAACGGGTGGACTTAGCAAGTTGAAATTTATACCAGGTACTTAGGTCTATAGTCCCTATTAGGTGTATAAGAATCACGAGTCAACATCATAAAAATATATGGGCAAATTTAGATTTTCGCGAAAACTTGTAAGTACCGAGAAATTTACCATCATTTTACCATTGCTTTTACCATTACAAACTTATTATTTGCGGTTGGTGCAATAGCCGTTTCTAGGGATCGAACAGCAAAGTTAAGTTTGTCCTTTAAAAAGTTTGTACGGAACCCTCGGTGCGCAAATCCAACTCGCTCTTGGCCGGTTTTTATGTATTTATGATAATATGTTGCGTTGATCCATATCCCGTGCTCAATAACTCTAATATGTGGTAGACTATTTAGATGTTTGTTTCCATTTCCATTGACGCAACAAGAAAAGCCCTCAGCTGTTCCGCTCAACGTTGTCATTGTTTCAAGACTTTTGTATTTTTAACACAGGAAATCCGGGACCTCGCGGCAGCTCAAGTTGCCATGGTTACTTCAGTCGCTTGGAAAAAAGACTTTGTGGCATATTACGTCAGTTTAAAACAATTTCTTTTGTAAAACACGTGGCTTTGAACGTGTAGCCTCCCTTAATAACTCTTTAGGAAAAATCACCTTTTTTTTTTTCTTTTTTTTCGGATGGGAAATCATCAAATGACTTCTCCCGCTCTGGGCGGAGCAGGAGGGAGTGTCAGACTTTTACTGACTAAAACCCATCCATGTTCCTTCATCGCCCTTTGTGTTCCGGGGCCACGGTATCTCTTTCGAATAGTCCCGCAACCCCGGCAGGCATCGGTCCTTTCGGACCCCTTCCTTTTTGCTGACTCTCTTTGAGGCGCGCGTGGAACACGAACGCGCCGTCGACACGGCCTGTCGTCA
The DNA here is from genome assembly GCA_941918905.2 of Xestia sexstrigata. Classification (NCBI taxonomy): domain Eukaryota; kingdom Metazoa; phylum Arthropoda; class Insecta; order Lepidoptera; family Noctuidae; genus Xestia; species Xestia sexstrigata. The sequence goes on from OW799204.2 coordinate 2,693,954, forward strand.
TGAGACGGACGGACGGCGAGCTAGCCCATAGCCCACCGTCCACAGGCCCGCGCCTACGGTGGCCGGGGGCCACGTGGTGGCCCCCGACGCCCGGGGCGTCTCCCGCGGCGGCCGGGACGCTGTGAGGTTCTCTCCCTCTCACGTTCCGCCACCTCCTTCTCTAGCATTACTGCTTCGCAGAAGGAGGTGACGGCGTCCCATTCCGTCTCGCTCCGGACCATGGCTTGCACCAGGGCCGGACGCGAGAGGTCGCCGCCGCCAATCGCCGCTTCGAGGACACGGCGGTGCTCCGCCCACGAGGGGCACACCTCCACCGTATGGTCCACCGTGTCCTCCGGTCGAGGAAAAAACACCTCGAATTAACTTAATTCAATGTAGGAAAATTATTCATTGAATGGATTCTGAAGTCTTGCCTAGTTTGAGCCATTTTGAATAGCCACCTTTTTCCTTAGCAGGTTTTTTTTATGCAAAACGTTTTCGACCTCGTAAGGTGTTTTAAAAATCAAGACAAAGTAATATATTGTGTGGCTTCTCAGCGTGTTGTCTGAACGTCTAGCACGTGAAGAAAGATGTCGTAACCAAGTACGTAACAAACAATACAGGACTTACGTTTAGGTAGCCACGTGAGCTAGGAGCCAACGTCTTGGGGAATGGGTCGAGGGATTGGATCGAGGGATTGGATATAGGATACAAGTTTTAAAACATTTACTACATCATTTTTGCAATATTACAGCAGTACAAAATCGAGCTTAACCCACAATTGAAGTGTCATGTGAAAAGACATGCGTTTTTGTGTCCTGCGATTTTGTATAATATGCAGTCACCGTAAACTGATACTTTGTCACCACAAAATATCACTAACCCTTGATAATTTACAGTGGGAATTTTATTAAGGGGCTCCCCCATGCACACTAGCGCCACTTTAGTAAAAAAATCAGAACTCGCTAAATACACAATTAATATAAAATCTGATTGACAAAATCAATGCTTTAGAGTTCTAGATTATTGACGTCTATTTAATTCATTAAAATATACTTCACTGTAGTTGCAGTTGCAGTTAGAAAAATTGCAAAAAACGGCAGTTTTTTCCCATTTTGTATCAGTAACGACAGCGAGCTATGTTTCAATGAGTTAAGCAGACGTAAATAATTTAGAAGACCAAAAGATTGATTTTGTCAATCAGATTTTGCCCCCCCCACTATGCCCCCATGCACACTAGCGCCACTTTAGTAAAAAAATCAGAACTCGCGCCATTTTAGTAAAAAAATCGCCTTAACGACTTATTTAAATTAAGTCAGAGAGTATTTCTATGAGTTTGAAAACGGTGACGGTTCTCGTGTTATTTAAATAAGCACAAACTCCGGCAGAGAGAAACATGTTGCAGTTTAGAATAGTGGAAGACAGCCCTAGATTCAACTTAGCAACGGAAGCGAAGTCTCGACAGGCTCCAGGAGGGAAATAATAACCACTTCATAGACTGGAGCCGGTATTATATCGAGATCGGATAGTTTCATTGTTTGCAGATCTGGGTTACTGCGGAGTTGTGATTAATTATCTCGTCCTACTCCGGTATCTCTGATAGAGGACTATAGGACTGTGTAATTGAACTTGATAAATGAATTATGGTGTAGTTTACTCCAATATCGAGTTCAGAAACGGAAAGTCGTACGTGTAAGAAACGGAGAGGACTATTACTTTTTATTTATTTATTAATATAGGTTCACCAACACCTTCAGTGTACAGCATTTAGGTATACATAGGCTTTACAGTCTTAGACTTACACAGTCGCCAATTACAGGTTAACCAGCAGGTTAGTAAGACGAACTACTTTCTAAAATATTTGTCAATATTTAAAGTCACGAATCTGCTGCATCTATGATAACACCTGTCCAAGACTCTTTGAACCATGAATGAAAGGCATATTCGTACTAGCCAGGCGCTCCAAACAAACATCTTTTTTAAATGCATCGGAATAGTATTTAGTAAAAAGCCAAGGGCATTTTTATGAACAATGTTTGATTTGTACTTTAATTTAATTACTTTGTGTAAATAGTTTAGATTGTGGTTTAACTGATTTATGCGTGGATTTAACTCCGACGGACTTTATAGAGTCAGCTTCACCATTATCAGTATTAAAACAAATACTTCTGAAGAAATGAAATGGTCAGTTTTCTGAAAATAAACACTTTTATACAAATATTATGTTCTTAAAAATGCTTTGAAATTATCAGTTTAAAGTCAAATACATCAAATAAATAAAAATAGACGCTTTCATTTAATCATCTTATGGATCTTTTGCTCAATCGTCTATGGCGTAGCGATTGCTACGGCGTAGAAGCGTAACTCGTAGCGATGTTTTGTGTTAGTCCTTTAACAAACATATTTTTAGAAATTATGGTTGTTTTTGCTAGTTATTTTGTTACAACTAGTGGCATGTTCATTTTTAATAATAAGCTCTTTTTGGGACCTTGTTGTTGGAAACAACTACCCAAAACATCTAAACATATTACACAATAAAGTCGTTCAAAATGAATAGACGGAACTTTGAAATGAAGTTTTCTCCAATGTCAATAACACATATCTCCACACACATGTTCGGGGAGTAAGTACTCGAAACTTCCAGTCGAAGCCTTGCCTGTCAACTTGGTAAATTGCTTCCGAACGGTTCCTGAAGTATTGGAGCCACTTGTCCCCGCTTCACTACTTAAATACGGCAAGGAAACTTCTCACTATGATAGTTAGCGAGATTCTGGAGTTGTTGCTGATTCTCGAATTTGATACACGGTAGTTAGGTGCTTTGAAGGGTGGGAAGGTGCTTGATGGCAAAATGGATGGCTCAAGAGTGATGATACTTTTACTGTTCTATAGGACCTACATACATATTTTATAGGAGCTCGTGGCTAAATAATAACAGCCGTTCGGGTCGATCCTCAGTTTAAGTCGAGTGTGTGTCGAGAGTCGAGTTTCCTCATTGCTACGGTAAACCGTTAGTTCGGGCTGTCATTTGACTCACTAAACAGTCTAAAAGCAAAAACTTTGAAAAACCTAGATAAGGATTAACTTAACTTTTTTTTTTTTCGTTGTTCTTTGTATCAGGATTTAAATAACATGTAAGGATTTAGATTAAGTAGTATTTAGTTTGATTTAGTAGTTTATATACATTAAGGTAGTTTTCTTCTTCTCTTTCTATATTTTACGTACAACTTTCGTTTTGCATGCTGAGTTTACCTGTAAGTGATTGTACACTATTGTTAATATGTTTTTGCTTGTTTTTATGCCCTTAGCTAGTGTAAACAATTGTTGGTAAACCAATAAATAAATAAATAAATTTGTAGATCGAAGTCCTTACAGGTAGTCTGTGGCGCGAAAGTCTCGTACCAAGAGGTTAACTGGGTTGTGGGGGTCAGATCAGGTCGCTCCATGTAAAATACTGGTATTCAGCCGGTTAAACTGGAAGCTGACCCTAACATAGTTGGGAAAAGACTAAGCAGATGATCAGGACCTAACTTATTAGATTCTCACTGCGGAGAAACAGACTTTCACGTTAGATTGAGCGGGCCGTTATCCACGCGGACCTGTATCGACCCGTACCGTTATCCCTGTGCATAATGGAGTCATGATGTTACACGTCTCCGAAGGTCGATAGTTAAGTTAAGAAAAAATACTTTTGAATTTAAATTGAACTGCAGAAATCATTAACGACGACGGCTTATCACAGGTGATGACACATGGGTGTTTTTTGCTCGATGTCTCATACATCGAGCAAAAAACAGTGTAGTGTAGCGATTTTGGCAAAAGACAGAGAGAAGTTCAATATCTAGGGAAGGGTTCTGTATAATACATAATATAATATATGTATGTGAATATGTACCATGAGCTAGCATCGTAAACGTAAAGTATTTCCCAAACAACATTATTTACATTTGTTGTGAATTCTTCCTTATTTCGTCGTAAAACATTAAGTGCTCCACTTTGAAAGGACAGTACATTTTGGGTCACTTTATTTCTTAATAAAGTTCCCTTTTTTGTGTGACATATTTGTACATAGGGTTGTTACATGTCTGTGTCCAGTTTCAGGAGCTACCATTGTCCATTATTTGATCAGTTATGTTTAATTGCTCAGTTATTTTTCCTCCTTTGTTGTTAGCAAGCTAGAAGACAACGCCATTTTTGATCACCTTTACAAACAACGAGATACTAGGATTAGAAAGCAATTAAAAGTGTTGAAGAACTGTTCTTTTCTTGGTTTGATTAATGATGAACATATCTACTTGGCCGATTTGGCCGAGCAGCGGTGTCCCAGTGGTGGCGGCCCCGACTTACGAAAAGTAAGTTGTGGGAACCCAGACAGGCGCATTACTTTGTGTAATTTATTTCATCACCACTGCTCTCAAAGCGGTGAAGGAAAACATCGTGAGGAAACCGGCATGTCCTAGAACCAAAAATTTGAAGACATGTGACATCTACCAATCCGCACTAGGCCCGCGTGTTGGATTATAGCCCATTCCCTCTCATAGAGAGTAGGCCTGTGTCCCAGCAGTGGGAACATTAATAGGCTGATGATGACGATGATGATATCTACTTAGAAAAATAACTTAAAAAAAAAACCGACTTCAAAAAGCAAAACACTTTTTTTGCAAAAAACTTTTTTATTTTTCTATTTTTAGTTGTTCCCAAACAAATATTTGCATTGTTAACAATTCATGTCGTGGTAATAGGCTTATCCCCAATAAATGGAACTTAATATACCTAACTGTCAAAATCTGGGTGTATTGTACACATCTGCGTACCCCCTCAGACCATACACGCGTGATTTTACGTCATGATGTTGTTTAAACAATAAACATCCAAGCGGCAATAAAAAAAGAATCGTCAAAATCGGTTCATAAACGACGAAGTTATCCGCGAACACACACAAAAAAAAGTCGAATTGAGAAACGTCCTCTTTTTGAAGTCGGTTAAAAATATCGTGCGGCAATCAGTATATTTAGTTCAGCAAAATTAAAACAATTTCGTACAGCCAATTATGTTATGTACAGCGTAGTCATACGTACATTGACCTAAATAAACGAGATAGCTCATACTACCTCTCTGACTGATCTCTGCTAAACATAGCACATTATCCAAAAAGCCAAATTCAACAGTTCCAAAGCCTCACAGATTACTCCATATTCAAGTACACGGTCTAACTTTAGTGCTCCGAGCTTTAAGCATGAGCCCATTGTAATGTTAATGATATCTACACATTCTACTGTCTGTCTGTACTCCCACTCAGTGTGTGTTAAACTGGGCTGTCCTTTTTATAATTCATTTTGTGTATGACTATTTTTAAGTCTTTTTAGAATAGCTGTACTCGTACAAGGTGTAAACAAGCCCTTCACGAAGCCGTCAACCAAGCATTCTGCATATCAAATTATGTAACTCTACATAAAAATGTGATACCAGGAAACGACTTTCTGTTTTGGGGTGTATAACCACGGATTACGGTACGGTAGGACTCAATGTAACGCACTCAAAACATTGTGCTGATGGATGCATTGAATAATAAAGGGGTCAGAGGTATTTAAAGGAAAGTTATAACATTAAAAACTTGGATTAAAAAAAAAAAACTCCTCCAATATCTTCGTAACTATAGTCTGCGCCAGATAAGTAGGAATTAAAGGTCATTAACCCGCATACATTTATTCAAATACATAATTCCGAAAACAGCAATAATGACATAAACTTGTCCTGAAACGACTTTTAGCGTGGTCCTTGACTTTTTATAGTAATAAAAAACGATTCATGATGTATTGTCGGTGTACTACGCAGACAAACTAAGGAAAGAGCAATAATTTAGCCTTAATTAATTAATAAATAAGCCTTTATTTCCTACTTATCTGGCGCAGACTATAGAAGGTTACCAGGATCCAGAACAAAAAAAAAATCGCAATGACAGCAAGATCAAGTGCCTTTCGGCGTCGTTAAGGGTATTTTTACGCCCAGTATGATGTGGCGATGAATTATGTTATACCTAACGAACCGCCTCTGCTTCACACGGTTTTTATGAAGACACTTGCCATTAAGATATATCCAGGTTAAATATTGGGGTATTATACGCATACTTGTCTAAACATTCCGGAATAAATTCTCTAAATGACGGCACAGAATACTTAATGGTACAAGTAGTGATGGTGGAGACCGCATTAAAATTCGTTGCAGATAAGAATAACGCGCGACCACACTTCAATTAAAAGATGCATTTGTATAAATCAGTCTTCATGGTTTTGGTGCAAACAGAAATGGAAGAAATATCTTGGATATGGAAGAGATATTTGGAAGACGACCCGAATGGCGCAGCGGTAGTGAGACTACCTTACGTTCTTGGGATCCCGGGTTCGAATCCCGGTAAGAGCAAATGTTTGTGTGATGAGCACGGACATTTACTCCGAGTCATGGATGTTTATATGTATAATAAGTATGTATTTACAAACAAAAACTATCTATGTAGTATATCAACTATCTGGTGTCCACGACACAAGACTCGTTGCTTAGTGTGGCACTAGATGGCGCTGTGTGTAAAGTCCAGCAATATTTATTATTTATTTATCTACCTTTATCAGTCAGCTGCAATACAACAGACAGGATTTATCGGGATTGTTCTGATTAGGATTGCTCCAAAGTATACAGAGTGTAAACAACCTCGTCACGAAGCCGTCAACTAAGCATTCTGTACATGAAACTAAATAACTTTACGCAAAAATTATTGCTGGGAAACGCATTTTTTTTTGGAGTAAAAAATCATGTTTTGTGGTAGAACTCAATGTAACGCACTCAAAATATTGTGCTGATGGATGGATTGAATAGTACGGGGGTCGTAGAGGTGTCTAAAGTAAGGTCTATACGAGTCCTGCAAAATCTCGTATATCACCTTTAAAAGTTTGCAGATATCCAAATCCTTACGTGACTTCCTTGGACGAGATAACTGATACGAGAGAGAGAACGGGAAATACAGCTAACTGTAACCAAACGTGAAAGAAGCCGTTTTTTTTTAATATTCATAATGAAAATGTTAGACGTGCCACTAAGGTCAGCTACCTCAAGTCTCAACTGCAAACCGTTCTTCAAAGCTTACTTAAGAACACAAAGGAAATAATTGTACAGTACAGTAGCCGGAAAACGGCCAAAGGTCGAAAACCTTACCACCAGACCCCGACGGTAGATAGAGTATAACCTAGAAAGTCTAAAAATAACTTTGTAGTACAGTCACGGCACTTATATGAATACCTACACTAAGGAACTTATAATAGTAAATTCTTCTATACTGTATAGATGAGAACATGATATTCTGGGTCATTTCTTGTACTAAGAATCACATGTCACTTTGTTCGTTCACACTAATCTCCGAAACGACACAACAGACTTCAATGAAATTTTGTGTTTGTATTTGGTTGGCTCCAGCGTGACAGTTAGGTTAATTTTTGACCAGATGGGGCGCCCTTCGAAGCAGGGGCGGATCGCTATAGTACTTGTATAAAATCCATACTGATGGTACTTTTTTTCATCTGTCTGTTACCGTTATAACGGCTGAAACTGAACGGATTTCGATGAATTTGGAACACAGGTAGACTTGTTCAGGTCATCGGAATCGGACACAATGCGGGCGAAGTCACGGGAAAACGCTAGTCAGGGGGCTCTAAAATACTTGGCTACGTTACGTGGCTTTAGCAGAATATTAATATGAATCACGTTATAAAAAAAACATATAATGGACTTTATGATCATAAAGTCAATTTTAAGAATTTCAAAGTTGTAATAACGTGATTCATATTATGATTCTGATAAAGCGGCCATTTTAGGCCCGCAGTATATATCAAAATTGAAATCGTTATTTGAATTTTGCTATACTTGTACATATTACTGTTTTTGGGTGTTCATTCTGCATTTATTTTGTTCAAACATTCTATTTCGTAGACAACATTAGTTCCGACGCAATGCGGATGAATACTCGAAGCACAAAATCCTTCACGATGAATCTATTAGCTCACGCTCATTGCCTGCGGACCTGCGTTCTAAACTGCATCAGTGATTTCAGATTTGATTGGCCACGAGCTTTTTGCTGCCGTTAATCAGGGCTGTGATTGAATGTGACACTTTTCAAACAATTCGACTAACATTTTACTTATTTACGTTTCGATGTGGCACTACTTGTAAAAAACAGTTGACAAATAAATTTTGCCGCTGGCACGTTAAGATTGTTATGTTAACTGCAGTACTGGTGTGTTTATCATATTATCTACCGAATGGGGAATAGGTAAGGATAAGATGCTTTTTATGTTACGCATAATGATTCACACCAACGTTTTTTGTTATCAGCATGTCTAAAAAATAGGTAACTCAAGAAAAAAGAATCGTTATTTTTCCTAGGTGAAAAAACCATAATATATTTAAACACAAACACCTAAAATAATACATGCTAACCACTTTACAAATCAAATTTTATGAACGTAAACACTCCGCATCACCCGCAATCGGACATGAAAATCCAGGCGTGACGTCATCGCTTCCTGATCGGCACGACCGGTCGATCGGTATATCAATAGTGCTCTAATATATAATAGTCAATAGTGCTTTTAAAATGTATGGATTTGTGATGAGATCTTCAACCGAATTTAAGCGTACCTCTAACTATCTTTATCTGTATAAGACGCACATTAGGTCTCAGTTAGAATATACGGTCCCTATTTAGAAACCCCTCTAACAAGAATACGCAGTTGCAATAGAAAGAGTCCAAGCAAGTACCTACGTGCTATGTGCTACAGATATCAAGGGACTAAAATTTATCTGTCATACTCCCAGCTGCTTGAAAGCACAAGATTATTAGCCTGGAGAACCGGCGCAAATACCTGGAGGCCAACGTGTTTCATGATATTGTTCACAATCATTTTGACGCCATTGATCTAACGAGTATGCTATGTTATTCTTTCCCCCGAAGAGTTCATGTGCGCCAGGTTCGTGCTCGTACTCTGCTCGCGCTCAACTTTTGTCGAACGAACTCTGGCTTACGCTGCCCTATTCATAGAATGTTGTAATCCTATAATTCAAACTTCATTGATATTGATATATTTGCATGCTCGAAAAATAAAGTTAATTCTAATATTATAAAAAAAATATATATAATGATATGTCTATCTGCGGATAATGCAGTTGACTGCAACGCTATTACTTACACATTGTTAACCTAATAAATAGGCGAGACGACAAAAAAACTAATTAGTCCGTCAGAAAAACAAAAATAAACACGGGTCAAATATTTTCTAATAATCTATTATTAGAAAATATTTGACCCGTATTTTTTATGTTGTTACGTAAATCAAAATTAACGAAGATATGACGCTTTTAAAATTCTCAATACGTCACGCTTAAGTATAATTTTTAGCTAGTTCTGACGTCACGAGCCCCCACTCCCGAGTTTTAATGCGTTTTATTTATGTCAATATTCATTGATTTACAAAAACAAAAAATACGTGTCCATTAATTTACAATACTCTAACTGACGGACTAAATGGATTTGCAATTTATTGATACTGTCGTCATGCCTATTATGTATGTTGTAGTTGTTTGTTATTCCATATTAAATAAAAATATCTTACCGCCTGCTGGATCTTTCAATACTGACATTTTCTGCAATGACAAGGTTCAGGATAAATTGGTTACACAAAAGATGTTGCAGGTAGTAGTAACGTTGTAATTTTACGACCTAGGTACATCGCGTCGGTACCCTTTGCACAATTTAATATTCATCAGCCTGCTGTCACGTTCGCTATTTCAAGCTACAATTGTACTTAATTAAGGTTATTTGATGCGAATGTGCGGAAAGTCATTAGAGTTTGGTGCTTAGTTGAAGCAAATCAAAACCAAAAGATTTACCATTAACGTTATCCGTGATTCATTCATGTAGAAAAAATCTTGTATTTTTTTGGCGGTTCTTGTCCAAATAAATTACAGTCTGTTTTTAGATGACTGACTTTCTATTTATTCTTATAGGATTGTTTGTTATTTCCTACCATTTAGAACCTTAACACTTTTTAGAATAAGAGTCATGGTATTCGCAGTTGTTCTTTTCACAGATTACCATAACCATCACCTACATATCATCATCATATCAGCTCGGAACCACCCACTGCTGGGTATAGGCCTCTTCTTTCTTTTGCCACACTTCCCGGTTCTATCCGTCCCTTGTCCAGGTGATTTCTACGATTTTGAAGTCGACCCAACGAGCTTTAGGACGGCAATTTATGTTAGAATATATAAGTCTTGCAAAAGCAACAGCCTTTTTCTTCGCATACAGCCTTCAGCTGGCAAGGACCGTAGTCGGGCTCTCAACCAGTTCCCTAGAACAAGGAGTATTGATGTAAAGGTACAGATCAAAGTTTCACCGTTTTTATTGTATGCAAAATATTGATTTCCTTCGGCACGTGTTCGCAATAATCCATTCTATATGAAAAATGCTTTTAAAATAATTTCTTTCGTGGTCCGACCGAAATATTATGTCCTTGGAAATAAAAGCTGGATATTTTACGTGTAATTCGGATTTATTTGAATTCGTTCGTCCATACATCAAGGTCAGAGTTGGTTATTGATTAATGAGCTGTTATGTTTACGTGCAATGCAAATTAACTGTAGACATATTAATGTTTTCCTGGTTTGTGGTGTAGGTATAGTAGACGCCAGCACGTCAAGCTACCTGAAACTGTCAAATTTTCTCAATCAACCTTGAATCTAATGCTTTAGTGATACATTTGAAAATCTATTATAGAAACTTTTATAATGTTCTGAGGTCACAACATAGTAAATCTGTATTCCTTCATTCGACTTTCCAAGATTTCTTTTGACTCTAAAATCAAGTCTTAAGCGTCAATCTCACTCCCAAAAGCAATATAAACCGCAAACCTGCATATTGATAGGCAACCCTTCGTCTCTCGGTCGCCATTTATCTGGAGAGGCCTCTCCTCTCTCGGACTCCGGACCTGTATGTAGGTCAACGCGGTCGCACTTAATTAGACCGAGAAAAAAACAGCATAGTGATGTCGCGTGGCGGGCGTGGCGCAGCCCTAATGACTAATGATCTTGTGAATATTTGAAAGAGGAGGCTTCTTTTTGTTTTTGAGTCATATTCTTATGGTAGGAGCCTAGGAGAGGAAGGTTAGAAAGGGATAGAGAATATGGTGTAAAATTCCTCATCTTTCAAAGAAAAAGGAGGATTCTCCGGCCAGACGATTATTATATCTAGAACTCAAACTTAAACTCAAACTCAAAGCATTTATTTCAATTAGACCATTACGGCACTTTTGAATGTCAAAATTACAATTAGAAAACAAAGCTACAGTCCCAGTCACAAGGCATAATAAAGAAAATACTGTAGTTGCCCATTCCCTAGCGTAGATCTCTATGGAGAAGAACGGGCAAGAAACTCCATGGACACTCTTTTAAATAAAAATATTGTTACAAAATCTTGGTCACATAATTAATTTTGAAATTATACATATATGTGAGAACGATGTAAAAAGACATGCACATTAAGAGCGTCCAGAGTAGAAAAAGACAACAATTTAACAACAAACGAATTAAAATGAACCGTGGCAGCTAAGAGATGACCAGTCCCAACTGACAGCGCCCGATCACGAACATGACGCGTGTATCGGCGCCATTCAACTCAACCATATTGAAGGGAACTAAATGACCCGACACACTCGCCACCATCAGCGAGACATTTGCGACTCAAGGGCTGCTGCCCGACGTTTTGCCTGAAATTTAGCAAGTGATCCTCACTGACGCAGTCATTAGATTTTCACGTGTAAAGGTGAGAGGGCTATGCAACCCAAGATGGATGCAAATTGCAATATTGTGATTTGATTATATTATCTTCTAACATACTTCTTTTGATTCCCACGATCTTTAAATCCTCTTTTTACTTCGTCGACGTACATAATCTGATCCACACATTCCTTGCCGAAAATAATTGCGCAAGTAGGTAAGGTTATGCCCATAAAACGGCTATTATTTTATCCACGCGACACAGAAATCCAGCCAACCGAAATCACTTGCACATTCGCGATAGCGCTTTACAAAAAGCCGCTGCAGCGCTGGAACCAAGCTCAGTTAACAAAAAGGGATTTAATAACGCTAAAGCTTCACACAATGGTTGTTCTACGAACTAGGATTTAGGCACCTGTCCCGCCGTCGACGGGGAGGAAGCGTCAAGCTATCTACGATTGTTTCGCTCAAGAAGCGATTGTAGCTCTCTTGTAACAAAAGAGACTTTATTAGTAGTTGATCGCTGGCTGTCCACACCTCTGACGAGTAGGTACTCTTTTGTCGCAGTGACAAGAGCCTACTCGCTCAGCAATGCTCGCTTGGCAGGAAGATCATTCGTTTGAGATTCTCGGTTGATACTTATACGCATATAAAAGCAAGTAAAGGCCCGTGTCCGTCGTGAATTCGCTGCTCATGCTCGCCAACTCGTTTTACACAGCATCAGACCTTTGTCTAATATAAACCTATAACCGTTGCATAATGGATTTCCTACTTCTGATACTTGACTTGTCTAAAGAAAAATTGACTTGTATAAAGACGAGTGTTTTTTTTGTGGAAATATAAACTACACTTTAAACTATTCGCGTCTCGCTAATCGCTGGCGGTAAGACAGGTTCATTTTACGGAATAGTGTTTAAGCGAATTGGATCGGACGTGGCTGTGTCAATGGCCGCCGCTGCCGCCTCTGATTTGGCGCATTCTGCCTACTAGCTACCTATTTTTGGTAGTTGAAGCGGCCGGAGATAGAATTTGCTGCCAAATTTTCTGATTTATACAGCAAATGGTTTTGGTTTTGGCTTGGTGTGTGAATTATGTGGCCCTTGTGGTTGATAGAGGTCCAGGAAAGGTTACACGTGTAGTGTTTGAGGTGCTACAAGCAAATTCATTTTAGCAAATTTGAGTTGTGGCAAACAACACATAGGGTTAAAAAAAATATTACTTGATGATGATGATTGATGATTGAGCACCACACCCAGCCAGGAGCAAGCCTGACCCGGACAAGCCGAATACACCAGGGCGCACTATTTTGTATGGAAAGACATGCTCTGGGATGATAGAGGAAACCCGACCAACCGCAGCCAGTCGGGCACAATCAGCGAGCTATCCAATAGTGGTAAAGACAGGTACAATCCATAAGAATGAGCATTGGTGTTTTGACCTTCGTTTGATTTGTCTCTTCTATCATTGGAGAATCATGTTCGTTTCTGGTGGTTGCGATTCCATTCGATTTTGACACAGATTATATTTAAAAATATTACTGTTCGCGTATATGTTTCATCGTCAGTAGTATTTGTTTCACTGACAGTTTCGCAAAGGTGATATATTTCCTGGGTAGCTGACTTTTTTCTACCTGCTGCTAACTGAATCCATTCTTCTTTGCTTTTATTGGAATATTCCATGTCTTGTTGGAGTGACTCGTTTCATGTATATATTGGTCTTCCAACTTTTTAACCGTTTCGCCTTGTATCTAATAGCTGCGTGTAGTGAGTGAGGCTCTGGTCGTTGGAGGATGTGCCCGTAGTAACATAACCGTAGGCATTTAATTATTTTGGTACCTAATTGTTTTTCCCATAAGAATTTCGCGTATTTTTTTGTTCGGGGGGTTTTGCGTACTCTTTATCATATCTTTAAGAATGGGTCTTTTGTATCTTCTGAGTTTCGATCGGTTTGCCTTTGTGAGTGCCGCTGCCTTAGGACCGTAAGTCATTGCAGGTTCTATGACCATTTTATAGATAAGACGCGCGATTTTCCACTCCATTTTCGAGTTTTTAATGAAGAATATTAATATTAAATTAAGGCTTGTTACATCTGGCGTTAACTGTGTTGTTTCTATTAAGTGTCGATGATACGTGCCTAGCTACTTAATTTCTTCTACCGGTTGAATACTACTTCCTCCAATTATAATAAGACTGCGGGTTTCGGTGCTGTATGGGTCCCTGATTACTAGTTTTGTTTTCGTTTCATTCATATGAAGTCCGACTGATTCCAGTAACGGTTTGAGTTTGGTGACTATTTTGTCCAGTTCACTGAGATTATTTGTTCATCATATGATGATTTGTTGTATCACGTCATCTGCAAAGGACATTATAATAGGGAGTTGAATCTCATGGTCCTGGTCTAGATGAAGGCATTCTAATTCTTCTACTTATGTTCTGAGAACGTCGTTCATTACTATGGTGAATAGTCGTGGGGATAGCGGACATCCCTGTTTGACTCCCTTGCCTTTGTGCGTCGATTCCGTTTGCTGTCCAAACCATTTTATGCAAGTGTTAGATAATTCTTAGTTCTAGTAACTAAAATATCTCTAAGAGAGTTTAAGTCCAGCGTATCGAAAGATTTTTCGATGTCTAACGCCAGCACATAGGTTTTTGAGCCTCCATTCCTCGTCATCTATTGCGAAGAATGGCTGCTTAGTAGTTTCCTAGTTCTTTTATTGAAGCATGCAGTTTGCTTAGAAGAAAGCTCGCATATATCCTATATCTTACGTTAGCGTTACACATAGATAACTTTCTGTAATCACTAATTCCGTCTGGCTTTGCATTTTAGGCATTGTAATTTGGACGGTTAAAAAAATTATTACTTTAAAATAAATTAGAAGTTTGCATTGCTCACTACTTACATATTCGGATTTCATTCGGAACTCGCCGATCGACAAACTTCGTTCGGCACCGAACATCACTAAATCATGTTCTGGTTGGCTCGGCACAAGGCGAGCTAAACCCTGACGCCTGCAGCTTTTCCCCGAACGTATATTTGCATGGGTATTTGATTTTGTCGCCCAGCTCTCGATGAATCAAGCTTAGCGGAATACACAACTCACAAGGCTAGTTTTTAAGCTAGAATATCAAGCTAGTGTTAGTAAGCTAGCAAGCTGGGAACTCTGGCTTCGTGTATACAGAACTATAGTTTCCTAACATTTTATCCTTGCTTGTAAAACTGGCCCTGTGTATCCCGGGCATAAGATATTCAAATGTTAGGCGTAAACGAACGTAAAAATATAAGAAGTTTTAACTTCATCTAGAATGCGTAACAACAAAGATTTTTTCACGTAACTTTAATACTAAATAAGTTTTTCCCAAAATAAAAGCAAAAAATAAAGGTCAAGAATAATAGGATCTGGAAAATACTTATCTACATATTTTAAAAACTTTCAATAAAGTTCTCGTTGCTTTCATGAAAAAAGATATCCTTGCGATACCTTTTCTGAATAAATTCTCAGGTTTTATTATGAAACGAAGTATTCTTTTCGTCCATGTATTTTTTACCTAACCTAGAATAGGAATGCTCGAAGTTTTCTTGGTTTTATGTGGAATTTGACAATAGCTTTACGCAAGAGCGCGTTTTGCTCTAATTCTTTGCGTAGGCGCTATTAATCGTTTTAAAGTGGACCGTTTTCCTCTAGGTCTTTTGTGATTCGTAATAAAGAGAAAGGTTCATTTTGTTTACTCCTGGCTTGAGCGATGTAGGTATATAAGTAGTTGAAGTCTAGTGAACCAAAAACGACTTATATTTTTACGCCGAGAACCCTAAATAAGATTGTACAATTAGCTTAGTTAATGGCAAGGTTTGCCCTCTATGTAATAAGACCTTAACATAGCCTAAGTTAATATACCCACGTTAGTACAACTCTGCCTACTTTTTTGGCTAATACAGGCGTGATGTTATGTTATTTAAAGTTTTCTTGTCATTTTGCCCACACAATATATCAACAACACAACTAGTTTTATTCCACCTAAACTAGGAACTGAAATACAGCAACCCTACAGACCAGTCTCACCACTAATGAAGAGAGACGTTATAAAGTGCTTTCTAAACTGAAACTATACAATTAGTTCAAGTTCAAAGGGCATTTTGGGCAACCTTATCATATAACCGCTTGGCCACGACTTATACATACACGCTGATCTTTGCAACTGCAAGGAAGATGAAATAAAAGAAATAGCTTATAAAGCTTATAGCTATATAAAATGGCTTCAGACACACGACACCCTTGCACCTAAATACCCTCGTATCGCAAACGTTGAAAAGCCGGAAAAGCTTTCTTGAATGTGTCACTTAAGAGGACGCATTGGAAATTTTGGAGTCAATGATCTAAATTTTTGTCAGTAATTACACAACAAATAAAAATATAAGTTGGTGATCTGATAATTCATGATAAAAACCTTATTTTGTTAGTTTTCAATACATGATTAGGTAACTTTTGTAACACAGAAAATAATATCAAACATACCTCTTTTTAAAAAGAGATTTACTTGTTATGGGCAAACGTCTTAACTTTCTCCGTAGATGAGTCTATACATACTCTATAAAATTGTAGAAGAAATTTCTCAAATTATCGTTTCCAACTAAATTAAATAACAAAAACCATTTTGTTGTTTACGTCCTTTAGTTAAAAGCTAGCAATCCTCGCCCCGCACAGACGCTCAGTACCCCCGCTCAGTCCCGGGGCGCGCGTACCCGGTTGTAGAACAATGCGTCGCCTTAACTCACTGGCGAGCGATGGCTTAAGCTGTGACGAGGTTGTGCATCCTTATCAAACCCATTCGTTCTTGCTTTGCATAAACTCCGCTCTCTCTTTGAATAAACTCCGGACGCAGGCTGGCCGAGGCAAGGAAAACCTGCTCAGTAGGGCTATTACGTATCTCTGTTGACAGCTCGAAATGATAGTAACTGGGCTCAGTGGGCTCAGAGTAAAAGGTTAGTTTCATAATATGAAACTAACCATTTGACAGTATATATATGTATATATATGTATATATTATGTATGACCAGTCGCGATCAAATATGACGTCATTGGTTGTCATCGTGGCTGATAGTCACCGTAACTCATTTTGACAGACGCTTTCGTATCAATACTTTAATTTCGATTATGTAAGCATAGTGGACAACAAATTGATGATAACTGAGTTTGAAGTGGCTTTCGTGAAAGACGTTCCACCGTACCCGGGCTGTTAGTCACCGTAAAGTGATATCCACTCAGTGCGATACGTAATACCAATATTATGACATTCTCGGTTGTCATCAAAGTTCGGTGTATAACCGAAGCTTGATAGTCACAGGATATCAGAAATATACGTAATAGGCCTACAGGTGGAGATTCATTGACGACTCTGCCTTGGAGTCTAAATGTGGTGCTGTTCACAGAAACTAATGGATGCTACTGAAGGCGCCAAACTTGTGTTCAGGGCCGACACAATTTAGATTGTCATCGATTATACGTATATTTGTATATGGGTATTTGATTTTGTCGCCCAGAAGCAGAACGCTTAGAGTACGACTGCGCTGGCACTCACACGAAGGAAACAAACTAAGTGGCACATGCGCCTGTCGCAGATGGAAGTCGCAAGTCGCATCGTGTACAGTAGTAAACAGGTCGTTACAGTTTTAAGTTATCATGTTACGAGTTTGTGGTGTAGTTGCCATTAGTTTTCATATTTCCTGGAGTTATATTGAAAGCAAGTTATGGATTAATTGTGTTATAAACTTTCGACATTTTCTGAGTGTTTTTGTTAGCTTTTATTAGTGCAGCTTAATAGTGGAGGAAATTGTAGTATGTCGTAGCGAGTTAGTGGTTACTTGTTTGGACTAATAAATAAGTTGCAATTTTAGAAAGTTGGAGGGAGACAAAAGAGAAGATGGATGGACTGTGTGAGTATTTGAGGAACGATATGACAGAATATGGAGTAAATTAAGGAACGACGACTGGTACGACAATGGAAAAAAGAGAGCCTTCGCGACACGCCTGGCTGAGGCTATGCTTAAAAAATAAGTCAACATAAAAATGAACACATAAAATAAAATAAAATAAAATGACTCGATTCATTAAAAGAAAATCCTTATGCTGGAAACGAACTCGAAATTACGAGATTGTAACCCAGCGCTCTGTGCCCCGAGACCAGCTGACTTGTTGTTAACTGTGTCGCTTTAAACACGCGATTTTCATTTGTTTTGCCACGGCATGCGGCGCGACGCTCGCCACGCTATTTTCATTTGTTTTTTTGTTTTACCAGCGCCTATAATGTCGGGTCGCGCCGGCTCCAGGTAGCATGGGGGCAGGAAGATGATGATTTTTTGTTATAAATCATAATTATAAACATAAATGTCTGAAATACGTAGAGCTTCAAACATCATTTTAAGATTAAATAAAAGCAACTGCTCAAATTCTCATTCAGCAGTAAGTATGTAATTAATTTAATTGAAGCGAAGTCTTTAAACACTAACAAGACGCGAGTAATTCTCCGTCTGGGACTTAATACTGTCACGAAGAAGCAACGCAGTCATCCATTTCTGCCAGTCAGCTGGCGCAATTTGCGCGGGAATTTAACAACTGACGCCATATTTAATCTGCTGCAGAAATTATCAGTTGCTGCGACTTTCTGCTAAAGTGCATCACGTACCTACCTTGAAACGGGCTTATTTAGCATTATTTTATTTATTTTTTATTTTACATTTTTATTATTATTTCTTGTCAATAGTTACTCTGTTATGTCCAAGCAAGGCCTGCAAAACTTCGCACGAGGCGGCGGCCGAAATAATGACACGCGGGGTTGCGATAGTCGTGGAGAGGATCCGGCAACTGGGTCTCGAGGTGGCATTGCACAAGTCCGAGGCCATGTGCTTTCATGGGCCTCGGAATGCGCCACCTCCGGGATCCTCACTGACGGTAGGAGGGGTATCCGTCGGCGTCGAGTCGACGCTGAAGTACCTGGGACTCGTCCTCGACAGCCGATGGAACTTCGTGGAGCATTTCCGACGTTTGGCCCCCAAACTGGAACGGACCGGGGCTGCCTTCAGGCGGCTCCTGCCCAACCTTGGGGGGCCAAACGCCTCCTGCCGGAGGCTCTACGCGGGAGTCGTGCGGTCCATGGCCCTTTACGGGGCCCCGGTGTGGGCGCGTTCCTTGAGGCTGCGTGCAGCCCACTACCTGAACGCGCCCCAAAAGGTGGTAGCCGTAAGGCTGGCCCGTGGGTACCGCACGATCTCCCGTGAGGCGGCGTGCCTCCTTGCCGGATTGCCGCCATGGGATCTGGAGGCGATAGTCCTCGCGCGCCTACATGAATGGCGCGCGGAGGTGCTACGCCGGGGGGAAGCTCCGCTGCCGCGACAAATTGTCGCACAGCGGACAGACTTCCGGCGTGATCTCATGGCGACATGGAGAGAGCGACTGTCGCAACCCCGTGCAGGGCACGCCACAATAGTGGCGGTAAGTCCCCTCTTTGAGGAGTGGCTTGAGCGACGCCACGGCGTCCTCACCTTCCGCCTGACGCAGGTCCTCACCGGACACGGTGTTTTCGGGAGGTTCCTGCACCGAATCGGGCGGGAGGAAACGCCCGGGTGTTTCCACTGCGAGGATCGACCTGAGGACACGGTGGAGCACACGGTGGAGGTGTGCCCCGCGTGGGCGGAGCACCGCCGTGTCCTCGAAGCGGCGATTGGCGGCGGCGACCTCTCGCGTCCGGCCCTGGTGCAAGCCATGGTCCGGAGCGAGACGGAATGGGACGCCGTCACCTCCTTCTGCGAAGCAGTAATGCTAGAGAAGGAGGTGGCGGAACGTGAGAGGGAGAGAACCTCACAGCGTCCCGGCCGCCGCGGGAGACGCCCCGGGCGTCGGGGGCCACCACGTGGCCCCCGGCCACCGTAGGCGCGGGCCTGTGGACGGTGGGCTATGGGCTAGCTCGCCGTCCGTCCGTCTCATGACGACAGGCCGTGTCGACGGCGCGTTCGTGTTCCACGCGCGCCTCAAAGAGAGTCAGCAAAAAGGAAGGGGTCCGAAAGGACCGATGCCTGCCGGGGTTGCGGGACTATTCGAAAGAGATACCGTGGCCCCGGAACACAAAGGGCGATGAAGGAACATGGATGGGTTTTAGTCAGTAAAAGTCTGACACTCCCTCCTGCTCCGCCCAGAGCGGGAGAAGTCATTTGATGATTTCCCATCCGAAAAAAAAAAAAAAAAAAAAAAAAAAAAAGTCCTGCAAAACTTACCCGTATAGGGGTTTGTATCGCTTATTTTTAAACTTAGATGGGAAACCCTAGAGTAAAGGTTAACCCGTTTAGTGATTAATCAAATATTTAGATTATCGGTCGATGTGTCCAAGCCTTGTCCTCTAACTATACATATATGGGACGGCTTCCAGATTCTGCTGAATATCCGTATTTTATCTGGAGCGACTGCCTATCTTACCTTCAAAACACTGACAGCGTGACAATCAGCTATTATCAGCAGATAATATTCCGACAGGTGGAAGCAGAGCTCTCCTTTGTGAGATGGAGTGGGCCGGACGTTCAACAATGCGGACCCAATGCGGGAAGGTGAACGTCACAATGTCTTTGAACTTTTGGTTCTAGGACATCCCGGTTCCCTTACGAAGTTTTTCTTTGGGGTTGCGGGGTAGATGACCCTTAACAAACCTCAGGGTATCCTGAGGATTAATTGTTATTGTTATCATTGCTTCTGAATGTAATACTCATAGCAATAATTAATCGGTTTGTGTAGTAAAGATCCCTCGACTTAGTTTGGTGGAAAATTCTGATACTCCGGATGCAGCTGAATAACAATATTTACAAAAAAATACAGCCTAGACCAACAGCATAATGTGCTTTCCGAGGCACGGAGGAAACTCGGTATGTAATGGGTGGTATCGGCCGTCGACTCACCCATACACGGACCAAGCTAGGCGTCGACCCTATGTTTATTGTTTTTTCTTTCATTCTTTCTTTCTATAGTGGCTGTCATTATTTCGCGACGAGCTCCTGATAGTAGCATAGCATGTATGTTTTTTTAAACAGGAGATAAACTGTAGGTACAAAAATTAGTTATTTCGCGATTGTAACAAAAACAGAAAAAATTATACGTAAATAACTTTTTTTAAAAACAAGCTTTTATTTAAATGCGATTTTATAAAAAAAAAAAAAACGTTTTCTTTAAAACCTTTGCTATCAACTTATAACGTCATTAGGATTTAAATGATATGAAAACTTGTCGCGAGATTTACCTGTGTCGATAAGAAGTATTGATAAATAACTTGAACTAATTGATTTTAATTAAAAAAAAAAAACTAAGTAAATAAACTCTAAGTAATAAAAATAAAAAAACCGGCCAAGAGCGAGTCGGACTGGCGCACCGACGGTTCCGTACAAACTTTTTTAAAGGACAAACTTAACTTGGCTGTTCGATCCCTAGAAACGACTATTACTCCAACCGCAAATGATAAGTTTGTAATAGCAAAATCCCTTTTTTTTTGTTAAGTATTAAACTACATGTTGACGGTTTTCAGACTCTTCCCTTTACATGTGCTGTAAGACCTTGCTCTTGGGTAGACAGACGGACAAGAAAATGATCTTATAAGGGTTCCGTTTTTTTTTTCGAGGTACGGAACCCTAAAAAGAACTTACAGACGAATGAACCTTTACGTATTTATTGGCTCGACGTGTTCCCTTGAGAGACACGGTTTCTCGTTAGTACTAACGCGACCGGGAGTACCATAAGTATGTATACACCCAATCATATCGCGGTCAACAGTCATCCGTGCGTGGTGATTGCTTATCAATGTACCCTCGGGATTGTCTGTCTGCTGTTTATGTTTGGTGTGTAAATATGTAGTTAATTAGTGGTTGTTTTACTGTGTA
The DNA here is from genome assembly GCA_941918905.2 of Xestia sexstrigata. NCBI lineage: Eukaryota > Metazoa > Arthropoda > Insecta > Lepidoptera > Noctuidae > Xestia > Xestia sexstrigata. The sequence continues at coordinate 2,715,656 of OW799204.2, forward strand.
GTTTGTGCTTTGATGTTGATTGAATAGAGCAAAAGGTATACTACTCTGTCACGTAGTGTCGTACCGGGAAAAGATCAATAATACACAAAATGTCTGTTATTCATCCAAATTTATTTTATCACCTTCAAAGTATGCTCCTTTAGAAACGATACACTTGCGCCAACGAATAATCCATTCATCAAAACATTTTTTAAACGTTGCTTCCGGAATTGAGTTCAGTTCTCGCCGCGAATTCTCCTTTATGTCTTCTATCGATTGAAAACGGGTGCCACGAAGTGGTAATTTGAGTTTAGGAAAAAGAAAAAAGTCAGCAGGAGCCATATCTGGTGAATATGGTGGTTGCTGGATGGTATTTGTTGAGTGTTTGGTCAAAAATTCGTTCACAATGATAGCCTTGTGCGAAGGCGCATTGTCGTGGTGCAAAATCCAAGAATTTTCTTTCCACAAATCTGGCCTTTTTCGTCGAATTTGCTCTCTTAAACGCCGCATAACGCTCAAATAATATTCTTTATTTACCGTTAGACCTTCCGGTAAGAATTCAGAGTGCACAACACCGCGATAGTCAAAGAAAACAGTCAACATGACTTTGACTTTTGATCGACTTTGGCGTGGTTTTTTCGGTTTCGGTTCAGTTGGAAGGCGCCACTCCGAAGCTTGTTGACTAGTTTGCATGTCAAACTCGTAAACCCACGTCTCGTCACCAGTAACAATGCGTTTCATGAATGTTGGGTCCGAACTGACTCGTTCTAGCATGTCCTCAGCGACTTTCATGCGATTGAGTTTTTGGAGAAAATTCAGATCTTTTGGGACTAGCCGAGCAGCAACATGTTTCATACCCAAATGATTAGTTAAAATGGTACGGATCGACTCGTGAGATACAGAAAGTTCGGCGGCTATCTCTCTCAGAGTTGAATGGGGATTTTCAGTCACTATTTTCTTCACTTTTGCGATGTTAACTTCAGTTGCAGACGTTGACGGCCTACCAGAGCGAGGCAAATCTTCCATCACATCTCGACCGCTTTTGAACGCTTTGAACCACTCATAAGCACGAGTTTTTGATAAAGTCGATTCACCGTAAGCCTTCTGTAACATTTCAGTGACTCCGAACACGAAATTCCATTGGCGATGCAAAATTTAAGACAAACTCTTTGTTCGATATTTTTGTCCATTATGAAATTCGCAAAACACACTATATATGATATTACTAAAACCAGCACTGTATTTAATATAAATAACAGATGCAACTCAAACTCCGCGCCAAAATGGAAAACAGTTGTGCCAATCTAACAACTACAAAAAAAAACAAAAATTTGAATTTGGAACCATAAACAAATCATCCATTCCCGATACTTTTTTGACTGAATGTATGTAAACATCGTCGAAGGTGGCGTTCTGTAGTTTTACTTTACCCCCTTGGTAAAAGGAGCAAGTTTGTGTAGTCGACCAAAGCTGCGTCTTCCCATTTTTAAAATAAAACCCCATGCACACGATGTCTACATCTGTTTAACGTCCCCTTTGTGCGGACCAATAGTAGTAAAACAAAAAAAGACCGAAAAAGAAAGAACAATAATTTCAGAATCACAGATGTTTGGTTTCACTCTTTTTCGACCAAGGAATGAAACAAAAAAAAGGACCAAGGAAGAGAAAGTTTTTAAGTGTTTATAGCGGCCGGGCGCTGGAAGCACGAATGGTCCTTACGGTGGTCAGACGCAAGTTTGGATGACTGTACCTACCTATGAAAGAAGGAAGTAAAATATCATAAAAGATATACACACCAGCTGTATCAGCAAATGCTTCAACGATTGAGGAGCGCCCTAATTTTTAACTGTGATATTTTGCAAATTACCCAGTTCTACCTGGGTTGTGGTGGTCAGATAGGCAGTTGCTCCATGTACAATACTGGTATTCAGCTGTATCCGGTTAGACTGGAAGCCGAAAATAACGCGAAATGCGATCGCGCTTCTGGGAAAATCAGTACATTCAAAACCACTATCTACCAACTGGATTCTGGCGCAGTGCTCGTTGAAATGGAAACGCTTGTGCCTTCGCTGAATTCGCAACCGGTGAATTTTGGTCATAATTAAGGATTCATTCGGAAATTACGAAGAACCTTTCATATACAGGGTGTAAAAGACCTCATCCCGAAGCCACTGGGAACTTTGACCCCCAATATCTCCGTAACTAGAAGGCTCCCAGCTAAGGTGTAGAACAAAAAAATATCGCAATGACGGGGAGAACAAATGCCTTTTAGCTTCGTTAAGAGGTGTTGAACACCCTATATTTTCACCAATCGAGTAACCTATCTTTGCCCCTAGCCAGTTCAATATTCATTCAATACATAGGTAACCCTTAAAAGACCCGAAGCCGTGATACAGCAAGTAAAATCAATCATCTTTACTTACACAAGTGATACATACATCAACTTGAAATCTTGAAACGTCAGCCATGTCTGAACTGAATTGTTTTCAAGTATCAAGATTTCCAATCCTATGAAGATATGACACCATCACGTGTGAGCACGCGAACGATATTAATCATCGTAAGTAAGGTTGCGGTTTTGTTAAGTGGAGGCAGCGGGTGCGTGTGTTGCTGGGGAGTTTGTTCCGTCACTTCTCCTCCACAAGTAGAACACTAGGAAGTAGTGATGACTTGATTAGCGGGCGTTTTGGGAGACTGTCTTGTGTCCTCCTGTCCATTTTGATGTTCAGGAATGATTCACTTTTGTTAAAAATTTGGTGTGGTTCGTTACGGGATTAGGTACCTAATATATATCTATGGAAGCAAAATTTTATATTACATTTATATTATTTAAAGTTGTTAGATAAAAGGTTTTCTTGCGTCGCCGGTGAACAAAATAAGTTTAATGCATTCTGTTCCTCTTTAAGTATTTGTACAAATGAAGTGTCATTTCCGTGTATTAAAATAATAACGTGAATGTTTGCAAATATGTCGAGTTTTCCATTACGTTTGGGACGAACAAAGGAAGAGCTTTAGCTTAGCTCTACATTTTTAAAACCATTACAATAAAAGGTTTTAATGCTAAGTTGTCTATTTGTTACAAAGAGTCCTATAACCTTTTTATAACCGTCAAAGTAATGAGTTTCGTTGAAAAGTTTGAGGGCTCAGATGTTGCAAAAAAATTGGGATATTTAAGGGTCCTAGTATGCATTTTGCACAAGAGTTCAGGAATGGGAATGGAGAATGGGAATTACCATGGGGCACAGAACTTGTCATAAAAATAACTTAATAAATAAGGTCATCAACACCTCAAGCGATTTGGTTCCCCGCTGTTCTACCGTCAAAGTGAACGCTACCTTAAAGGCCACTTAACTTTGTAAGAATACCTAATATGGCCGCGTATCGATAGATGGGTTAATAACACAGATTTATGTAACGTCGTATTGGATCATTAGAAAAGTGTGAAGAGCGGGCAATATGATTAATTATTTGCGAGTTTAATCACACTTGTGTATGCTAACTGCAGCTGTAAACGTTTTGTTAGGAGATGGCACATAACCTCTTTCTTTTTGAAGTATTTTAACCTTTTAAACGCCATAGTCACATATACGTGACAAGCAAGCGCGTGCCCCTTACGCCAAATGAAACAAATATGTGACTAAATAGTACGTGAAATTGTGGAGGGCACGCGCGTGCGTTTATGCTCTGGCGGTCAAAGGTTAAAGAGTGGCCATCAACCTGTACATTGTTCCTAGTACAATCATCTTAGCAACATCAGAGAAACGACGGACGGACTGTGAGAAGATGATGTGGCTAGTACGAGGGTGGCTACCGAGATGACTGCTAATAGAGTAGTTTGGAAGAGACTTAGCGGGCCTCAAATAAATAGAACATTAGGAGAATAGTCATTGTTCCGTGTCCGGCTGTTTGTGTATACGTATAGTATATGAGTTTGAATATTTGTAAACGCACCCACACGATACAGGAGAAATTCCTGTGAGACAAGCATGATGAACAAAGTATGATGCCAATAATTATGACGTTGAAATTAAGAAACATTTTTTATCGCAACATGACACTCTTTGGTGCCAAATCCTTACTATGCCTGTCTGCCAAAGTCTAAAATTAATACTTTGAATTACGCAAGCACAGCAGATGGTAGGCGGGCACTATTTCTGAAAAATGGTAGGTACTAATCAATCTATTCCTCTGGGATTGAAGACTCTACAGTACACCATAAAACAGCCTGGAAATGTGCCTGGGAGGAACAGTTAACCGCTTAGACGCCTATATACCCTCATGCAAATGTTAGCAGACAATAAAATGGAACCCAAGACGTGAACCGGAATACGGAACAGTAGATATCTGATGTTTTAGTTAACAAAACGTTGCTATCAATATTTAGATGTTACCGGTTTGTTTTATAAGAGACTGTTAGGGGATGCTGCATAGGTATGTTCGGGTTGGGTTGATTCACATCGAACGGACGGCAAAATTGAATACCTGTTAGTAGATTTATATCGGCAAAAACGCGGCTCAGCATAGCTTACATTAAGCCGAGAGCCAATACGAACATGATTTTTCAGAATTGCAACTAGGACTGTTTGTCTTTCCATCACCTAAAGGTTGGGTAAAAAATGGCGGTGGTATTAAATAAATTCAGCCATGTTAGTTGCTGAACGGTTTCCGATTGCTATGTGCCGATTATGCCTGGAAATTCAACAAATACCTCCGGATAGAATGTGCCGATCCCAAAAAATGTGTAGCGCTCCTTTCCGCTTTGTTTATTAAGAGTTATTCCTTTTAGAGAGGATTAATTCGACCAAAAACAAATAGGTGGAACCTTAATAAAAATCGAGTAATTTGAAACTGTACAAATAACAATATTCGCTAAATTGGGAATTTTGCGAGGGACGAATGGTTGTTAACGCTTTTACAATATTTCAAAACGAATGGCTGGTCCATGAACCCTTTCTAACTGAATTAAAATAGAATCTTTTATGTAGATAAATAAGGGATTTGTGCTACAATGAATACCAATCTGGGTCTGAAATTGTACAAATGCCGGACAACAAAGGTTTGTTCTCGAAAAAGTAAATAGGTTACATTAGTCGAATAGCAAGTTCACCATCCTCTATTGCAAAGGGTCGAGGACACCCGCCTGGTTGGAGACCAGAGGGTCCTACTTGGCGCTTGTTATCGGGCTGTTGTAAATACCCTAATCTCGTGAATAACTTACTTTTGAAATTAAAGTTTTTTCCCTATGTTTGGAATTTATATCTTGGAATTCATCGTGGATGTGTTTACAGAATTTAAACTCACAAACATAAACAGACCCGAAACAATTACCTGTAAGCCGTACTACTAATATTTTTTCCGTTCGGGAATCGAACCCGTGCCAAGCAGCGTAGCAGCCAATCGCTCAGCCACTGCGCCAACCGTGTCGTCATATATTGATAACTGATTTGATCATTTAATTAACACAACTGATCGCGTAGCATAGCATTCCATTACCGACGTAAGTAAGTATTTACTACCAACTTGAAAATCACTCTAAACTGAAAGATATTATCATCTATTCTGAAGTAGTGCAAATCAATACAAACCGCGCTATAGTATACAAGCAGACCTCAACGCCTCAGTAATAAATTGGTGGACGTGAGAGCCATCCCTCGCGCGCTAGTGGCGATAACGTCGCCTCCAGTAGCCACTCACAAGTAATAGCTCACGTTTAGGGGTGTCGCTGATGCGGGTAGCACAGAATACCAACCAGTGATTAAATCGTGATGATGCTTGACTCAAATAATTTTGTTTGCTGTTAGGTTTATTTTTGTGTTTCAATTTTCAAGCTCAAAAGCCCGGTGTTAGTTAACCAGTGCCAAATCTATGGGTAAAGATTGGGTACCTAAATCGGTTTGGATTGATTATGGACGTAGCTCTGAACAGTGGACTCTTACAAATAATTCACTGAAGTACCTGTGTCGGTAAACTGTGTACTTAACCATGGAAGCATTAATTTTACCCACATTTCGCCACTAACCTGGCACTGACTTCGGAAACTTTACTGTATACTTAAAGAGTCATTTGCGAGTACCTCAGTCCACAAATAATCGGTTTGTAGAATCTTATTTTAGAATGCAGACAAATAAAGACGCTAGCAAGGTTTGCAAGTATTTTTCCTTTCCACCAAATAGACTGTACATTTGCGACATCCGAGCTTTCAAAAGTTTCACCCCTTTACGAGTTAAACCTGCAACTTTCAGCGTAAGCCTCTTTTTTCGACACTCTTCCTCTGTCAACTTTTCTACAATTCCCTACTGACATTTCTAGGTGACTTGCTGAAGTATTTCAGACTTTCAGCCTGTAAAATGTTTGCAACGAGCAGCCCTACAGTTTTTAGATCAAGGCTAACAAAAACCTTGACCTATGTTTAAAACAAGAGGATTTGTTTTTTTTACGCTACTGCGGTTTCTTTTTTATTGTAGGTATCCGTTTTTGAGGAGCTCGTGGCTAATAACAGTCGCGTGGGTCGGTCATGTTAACCAGTGATTGCCAAGGCTGGTCCGTCGATGGGTTGCCATCCATTACATACCGAGTATTGGTATTGGATACATGCAACTAGTTAGGTACCTACTGACGTACTGTTTTTGTGTTGTAGTAACTGAAAAGTTCTCCTAACAAAAATTTCTGCTAATGAAAATGTAATTCATTGTCAACATCCCAGAACCATCTAAATAACTTCACAGAATAAAACGAATTCAGTCCACGTGAATAACAGGGTGCAAAGGTATTCTATATCAAAGGAACACGTGCCTTTGATGACGTTACAACAATGTTGGACGTCCCGTTCGAGATGGACACGTGTCTGGCTCATTGTCAATGTCATACGATAAGCATACAAAGCTTTTGACCCTATTATCTGCTAGACTTTCTCGAGTGTGCACGTGCTTCTAGGATGTTTTTTGCGAGTAGGTATCTATTATAATCCTCAATACAAGCAGTAACAAGCTCATGATTTATACAACCGTCCTTTCATATTGTTTCATTCTGTTGTGGAACGAATTTTCGGGCGGCCAGAAAAAGGCACACAGAAAATATCTCTCTACGCGTATTTTAAACTAAATTCTCTGACAAAGATCATAGGGTTTGGTACACGACTTTCAGATTAACCTCCATCTCCAATTTGTCAATTGAACTTACGGCTTAACCTATTTTTAGTCCTACAATGTGTTTCCTTATAACGACATATTTCCGCAAACACCATCATAATATCCTGTAACAACATCTATCCTTATAATATTATCATCAGATACCTACATGTATAAAAGTAGGTTTATGATCGTGAACGTGTCATATCGCGTCATTACACACATGACGTCAGAGCCTCCCGTCTGTTGTGACTTGTGATGGATGTCGATATAGGTCATTGGCAGCAGTATCACCTATCAGGGCTACAGATTTATTATTCGAGTTATTCATGACGTAACGAACAGATTTGAGGGACGGCTTTAATGTACCTAATAGAGTTATGGACTAGCCTGGTAATGAAATTGTATTAAAATAATTATTTCTTTGGACGTTCTCATATTATTTTGTCAATTTGTTTGAAGGGTTAAGATGTCGATATATAGGATAGGTACATGGGTACAGGATACATAGGTACTCATACAATTTAAACAGCTTTTATGATACACATTTGTTTTAAGTCCCCGGAAATGTTTTTAAATAAACTTGTGTTTCTATTCATACATCATTGTAAAAATAATCGCAGAATAAATTATACTCCACAATTGAAAGGAATAAGAAACTTCCGAAATTTCCTTGAAATGACCGGAATTTTCTCCGGAAAACTTATATAAAGATCCGGAAACCATTAGGTCCTAAACTGCTCTCTCTTTCATTGCAGAAGCACTAAAGCTGTACGGCGAAAGACTATCAGAATGGGAGAGGAACGAGGTGCGGAAGTACCCGGAGGTGTGGTTCCTGGGTCTGGAGTCCAACAAGGTCCAGGCCAGGGCCAACCTGCCCAACAACTGCGGGTTTGATGACGAGAACGGCAGCTATAATAAGGTGAGAATACTACAATGTTTTTCTAAACGTATCGAGCCGAAAGGCACAAATAAACTATGGATGGACTGTGTCAAGGGTGATATGGGTAGGCAGGAGGTGACTGCTGAGATGACGAGTAATAGAGATGTAGGGAAGAAGAAAATAAGCTACGCCGATCCCCAATTAATTGGTGTAAGGTCGGGAGAATGATGCTCGAGCCGGTCAGGTCAATTTTCGTAACCGGCGTGCTTGTTTCCCTAGATACATAAACGTGGATGAATCGAAAATAATTTGTAAGGATCGAAGGAAGACTGTAGTTTATGCTTATCCACTTGGAAAAAGGCGTGTGTTTATGTATGAGAGTGGAAGTTAGGTGCAGTCCTTAAAAATCCAGCTGCTACATCTTTTTATGTTCTGCCTACTCGTCAATATAATTATCGGGGACCTGTGTTGTTTTGTATATCACAGGAGGTGATCAGGTGACAGACGATACTGAAAGTGCCAAACTCGTCGCCAAGTTTTGGGCAGACTCAATGTGAATTTTGAATTGTCATCGACACGCTATGAAGAAGATTATAGGGAACAGGGAACAACAGATTTTTATTCGCTATTTCTGGCGTGATCCTATGGTACAAGTTGTTCATAATGATCGAGTTGATGAACTCTTTCCCTCTTTACAGTTTTAACAATTTATTTCTACCTTTTACATGTATTCTGTTCCATTAGAAAAAAGCCTTATTTACCCAACATTTTATTGAAAAGCTCGGAGCAGAAGCCTAATTAGAACCCAAAGCTTTTTTATCCAAATAATTTAGAAAAAAGTTGTATGTATAAAATACGGATCTGATTCCAGCAAAAAAAAATACTCAAATGGAATTTTAAATAGGATAACGAAATGGGAATTGAAAGAGCCGATTCGGTACTAAATTAATTGTTCGAAAGGTCGAAACCCAAGCAATGAAATATTATCCGAAAGAATTTGTTTTACAACGTTCGAAATATTGTCCCTAGCCACCGGCTTTCAGGAATTCATTACCTAATCTTTTGAATTCATTGGTAATCATATTACGGTGGCATTAAAAGCATAAATTGCTCTAAAAAACCGTTCATGTACGAGTCGGAGAAGTTCGGGGTTCCGTACTCCATAGTACGGAACCCTTCAAATAAATTTAAAATCAATGGGGCTCCCTACTACCATTAGTAGGGAGCCCCCTTAATTTTAAATTATTTTTTTGTTATAGCGGCAACAGAAATACACATTCTGTGAAAATTTTAACTGTCTACCTATTACGGATCATGAGATTACAGCCCGCTGACAGACAGACAGACGGACGGAGGCTTAAGAATGGGGTCCCGTTGGTTACCTTTCGGGTACGGAACCCTCAAGAATGTAGATGTCATCAGCCTAGACGCTAATGGAAAGCGTAATAGGCTTTATGGCTTTAAATCAATTAATACATCAATTTGCTTTAAAACTGTGTAATTAATTTCCGTTATACCGTATACCTACACACGAAGATAATTATGAGACATAGGTACCTACCTAAAAACTCCTTGTACAAGAGCCAGGGATACACTCATGTTTGTGAGTAATCACTTGTAAATAAAAATGTTTATTTTTATTTTAATAAGATAAAAAATCTATGGACACATCTGAATTTGCAAGAGGCCTAATGTCTTTCGGAGATGTACCATAACTAACCACACAATGATCACTGAACTTATTGATGAAAGGTTTCAAAAGGAATTACCGCTGTTGACCCCGGAACACTTTATTAAGCATTTCCTAATGAAATACCGCCATGACTAGTTTCCAAAGCGATAGACAGACACAATTATGAAACAGCCTAGGTTCCCATTAACTTTCCAATACCAACAGTTTACGAGGGAAGAATTATTTAGTCCCAATATGGTACGGACACGCCATTGGGATGCCAAACATTTGGTCATTTATTGGCAACGATACCATCGTTAACCGAATTAGAATTTAGATAGAATCTCTAATCTTGAAGTAAAACAAACTTCCCTAACAGACGCGAAAGCTAAGTTTTACTCCATACTTACTATTGTTTTTCAAAAAAGATAACACTAGTCCTAAGGGAAGTCTTTTTTCGAGATACCGATTTGTGACCCAATAATTAATAAGCTTTAGTTAAGCTGAAGTGAACCTCGCGTTGGTTTTGGGAAGAAATTGACTTTCCCCGATAGCGTCAACTAACTTGTATGAAGGTTTATAAACTATCGCGAATATTTAGACGACCCGAATGGCGCAGCGGTAGTGAGGCTGCCTTACGTTCTTAGGGTCCTGGGTTCGAATCCCGGTTGGAGCAAATGTTTGTGTGATGAGCATGGACATTTGTTTCCGAGTCATGGATGTTATACGTATAATAAGTTTGTATTTACAAACAAAAAGTATCTATGTAGTATATCAATTATCTGGTGTCCAGAACACAAGCCTCGTTGAGCAGCATGGCACTAGATGGCGCTGTGTGTTAATGTTCAACGATATATTTATTATATTTTAATAGACGTGTGACTTCCTAATCATTAAAAAATTGAGGCTTTCAGCCGCGTTCCGCGCGGTTGTGGCTGCAGGATTCGCCCGAGTGTGGCCGGTCCCTTGTAGCAAGGTTATCAACCCAAGTCACCCAACTAACAGAGTCCCCATATCTTTTATTCCAGCAAATCCACGACCACATAGCCTACAGGTACGAGATCCTCGAGGTCATAGGCAAGGGATCCTTCGGCCAAGTCATCAGGGCGCAAGACCACCGCACTGGGACCCAAGTGGCCATCAAGATAATCAGGAACAAGAAGCGGTTCCATCATCAGGCGCTGGTTGAAGTCAGGGTGTTGGACCACCTGAGGTTGAAGGATAAGGACCAAGCGCACAATGTCATCCATATGCTGGACTACTTCTACTTTAGGAACCATTTGTGCATCAGTTTTGAGCTTATGAGGTGAGTTTTTTTACCATGAATGCCTCGTTGGTCTAGTGGTGGCAATCGCGACTGCTAAACATGACGTCCTGGGTTTGATTCCCGAGTCGAGCAAATTTATTGGCATTTTCCATCAGAAATTTGTCATTAGCAGCCACGGTGTCTAGATTTGAGCCCGATTGATGGCTATAGGGACGGGCCCTATTACATGAGACTTAAACATAACTGGCAAAATGTGGATGTACTATTAGGTACACCTCGGCTTACTCTACGGGGATTACAGGCGTGATGATATAAGTTATTTATTAACGTGTATGAATATAAAAACACTACCGCTTGCTCCGCACTATTTTGAGGACTTGATAAAAAATCGAGATATTCGTAAAGCCTCCGGAATAAATTCGTCAAAAACTGCAACAGAATTCAGTATTATTAGACACGAAAAGTGACTTTATTTGATTGAACATAATCTAAAGATAAACGCTTTCTAGTAGACATAAATTACGGTATTCAAGTTAAATATTAGCCCATATGACGCAGTATCGTCGTAAATATGGCTTCCATTAAGGCAGATTACCGTAATCAACCTTGAGGAAAGCACTACTAAAGGCTAGGAAGCCTGATGAACCCATAATGACATAATGAGTCCTAATCTAGATAATTAAAAATGTTCTAAATACCTAACACCTAAGCTAAAGACCTTCAAATTATCTTACGTTTTTTGCAATTTGAAGATCAGTTTTAGGTCACTCAACTTGAGGTGCTCGTGGCTGAATAATAACAGCCGTTCAGGTTAAGCCGCGCTTGCCTTGTGGATGGGTGACCACTGTAACGTTACAATTTCCTGGGTAGAATCCACAAAACTGTAAAGTCACTCTGAGCACTCACCTACCTAACTTTCAGTCTGGAGGGGAGCACTATTAAAAGAAATTGACAAGGGGACGAGTTATAAGAATTTATTAACAAAGATCCTAACCTAAAAACTGGAGCTACTCAAATCACTATTGCCAGTGAAGCTGGCGGAAAATACTGAAGATGAACGCAGAATGGAATAAATAACTGAAGAACGTCCGTCTTCAGACTGTGGAGGAGGACCGAGGAACCATCAACTCTCAGGCCGTAGAGAAGGGCCGAGGGCATCCGTCTTCAGACGGTGGTGGACGGCCGAGGACCGTCAATCCTCAGGCCGTAGGAGGAGGGCCGAGGACTTCTGTCTTCCGACCGTGGAGGAGGGCCGAGGAGCGTCAAATCTTCATCAGGCTTGTGCAGCTCAAGCAGCAAGGTTTCCAGGTGTTCTAGGTGAGGATGCGGCGCGGAGAGAGACCGACTTAAAACTCAAGAATAAGGGGAACTGCCCTTTAAATAAACTTTTATGAAGCTTCCCAGAGGTGTTTCTGCTCTCAGCTCTGAACGTAGACTGCCCATTCTACCACCAGGCTCCTGTCAACTCCAGATAATTTACATTTTAAAATTAGAAAATTATTATAAAGAAAATCGAATGAGGTTGATGTGATTTACCTATACAACCTACAACTAGCTCCAGCAATAAATTAAAAATAAAACTAGGGTTGCCACTTACTGACATCACAAAAGTAAACAAAGATTTAATAAAGATAAAAAAACATAAAAGACATACACATTACACCACCCATTACATAATGAGTATCCTTCGTGCCTCGGAAAGCACGTTAAGCCGTTGGTCCCGGCTGTCATTTGTAGACATTTGACAGTCAGTTGCCCGAAAGTCTGGCAACCGGTCTTACTAAGGGGTGTCGTATTACCCAGTACTAACTGGGTTGTGAACGTCAGATAGGCAGTCGCTCCATGTAAAATACTGGTATTCAGCTCCATACAGTCTAACACTGGAAGCCGACCCAAAAAAAAAATTGGAAAAAGCCGATGATGGTGGTTGTATTGGTGTTTTTAATCATTAATAACTCTGTAAAGCCATATTTGTTACAGTCGCGAATAAAATTGGACACTGACCTGCAAATTGCAAAAAACCTAAGAAAATTTGAATATCGCTTACTATCCAGGATTTCTGGCGGTTTCACCTTAACGCAACATCATCAACTTGTTACCCCAGCAAAAAATATAATGATGGGCTTAACCTTAGTCTTTGTCTTTCCAGCATCAACCTATACGAGCTGATCAAAAAGAACAACTACCAAGGCTTCAGCCTAAGCCTCATCAGGAGGTTCACCAGCTCACTACTGCGGTGTCTCCGGTTGCTCGAGGGAGAGAACATCATACATTGTGACCTCAAGCCGGTGAGTCGTTATCTACTATTTTTGGTTTGGGATCAGAAATCACTTGGCTTCGTTAGACCTTTTTTATTGAGAGGTCATGCATGGAAATTGGTTATGAATGGTGGAGTTGAAAAATTTCGGTTTTAAACCCTTTTTTTAAGACCATCATAGGCTTGAGTAAACTTTCCGTTGTGAATACGCTCAGTTTTATTTGTATCTTCCCAATTTTAAATAAACGATTTGCTTCACTTAAATTATTATTAAAGGATTAAATTTCAAATAACTTGTCGTGCTAATTGTTCGCTAGATCTGATTTAAGCTTTAATATTTTTGATACATAGCGCCTTTCAGAGACAGTGAACATTCCTATCTCATTCCCAAGAAAAGTCAAACATCTCCATCAGTAACTAATCATGCCGAGTATCTTAATTTTCCAGGAAAACATCCTGCTCAAAGCGAGAGGCAGTTCCTCCATCAAAGTGATAGACTTCGGCAGCTCCTGCTACACGCACGCGCGTGTCTACACCTACATCCAGTCCCGGTTCTACAGGAGCCCTGAGGTCATACTCGGGCTGCAGTACGGGACCCCTATTGATATGTGGAGTATGGGTTAGTTTTACGGTATAAATAAAAATACTTTGATATTCTAGAAGAATTGGAGTATTATTAATAACTACCACGTCTATATCTTTACCTAATTCTGGCTTAAGCTCGCCTTGTTGTACATAAGCTATATATTGTAATTTTGTGTGTATACCTTTTAATATGCAATTAAGAATAAAAATCTTTCTGTGTTGCCATGCAATGACGCTGATTCGCTTTGATTTGTATGGTAGCCAATTTAATGTCTGTGGAAATGTCTGACACGGCAATGCCTTTTTTTGCATTGTTGATCCCAAGAACGTTCAAAAATATCACTTCAAGCTAATAGTTCTAAAAAAAATGCTATCGTAACATTAACAACCCACATACAACACAAATGTCAAGAAGATCTCCATCTCCACCGTAAAATTGACGCTGTTATTAATTTGGCAACAAAAAGAAAACATGCTTTGTTAAACACTGTGTGTGTCAAATATAATTACTACACGTAAGATATCAATTGAGGCATTGAGGTCTATCAGTTTAAAAGCCTTATGTAATGTTTTAATAAGCGTTTTCAATAAATATTCTTTTCGAGAAGTACCAAAAGAATTGGGACGAAGCAATACCACACAAAGCGGAAATTGCATCATAGATAAATACTCTAAAAATATTTTAACGGGTGCCTAGCAAACAAAGCAATACTATAAAAATAAAAATCACGTAATCTTGATCTTGCTTCTTTTTCTAATGTTCTCGACAATTAAGTGAGATTCAGAGGTTATATTACTACTGGTAAACTGGGTAATGTAAGCTTAGGTTTGCCACACACGACAGGAACAGAGACTAAGATTTAAAAACATTACTCAGCACGGACATTTCCTAAATTCCTGTCACAGTTGCAAATCTATGAAACTATACGCACAAGAAAGAGACCGGAACACGACTAAGCCAAAGCAAGGGATAAGTAAGGTATATAGATCGCAGCCAAAGCAAATAAATAGACTTCATAAAGTTAAATGCAGCGACAACAGAAAGTTGGTTAACTTATGTATAACTACTAATAATGAAATTGAAACCTTAAATCACGACACTTAAGAGAAAGTAGATAACGTTTAACATCACCTTGGCTTAAACCAACAATAATGCTCCATTATTGTAACGCCAAACGATAGTCTAACATCACTTGACCCCAAATAATCATAAGCATAAATATCGACGAAACACGATCACAAATTCGAAGCAAAGCTTTCCATAGACAGAATCGCAAGTATGCCATAATCCTTTGCTGTAGAAAGTGAGGGAGAAAGGTGACCTCGCGATTCGCAAAGCAGATATCGACGCGAAAGAATGTAGTATTTACGCAACTGATGATGGATGTTACCTACCGGTCGGTACTCCTCGTTTTATAACAAGAGACGCATCTTTGTATCTGGGAACAGGTTGAAAGATGCGTAAGCACTTGATTTTTACGACGGTGACTTTCATTACAATTTGGGTTTTTGAGAGCTATACGAGTATTTGTCGTTCTGCCTTGGTCTACGTCGTTGGCTACTACTGAGCATACAGTCTTGAGATCGATTCCTAGGTCGGGCGAAGTGGGTCACTAATTTCTCAGTAGCAGTCTGTAGTCTAGAATTGTGCCCTTTTAACATTGATAATAAAAAACCTCCTGTTAATGGAAATAAGCTAGTTTTCAAATACAATAAACATCTGGTGAAATGTGGGTTTGCTACGCAATACATCTCTGCCTATCACACGTGTCTAATTACAGAAGTGATGTTAGAAATCCATTTATTATGAACTAGCAAAGAAAATGAATATAAAAAAAAAACATTACCATAGCATCAATGGATAAAGCTGACATTATTTCATGTGCTACGATGGTTTTATGATCGTAATCGTAAATATGGCACGAATAAATTAAAACTTGCATCTCGTTAGCTAAAGATCATCCACTTATTTATAATGAAGTAGAAATTGATGATAGAAAACAATAGATGTTAATCGTAGCCCAGTAAGAGACAGAACAAAGAATCACGCAGGGGTAATCAAAGTAGCCCAGAAAATGAAAGATATTAGCAGGATGATACAGAGAATTGTACCATGGCTAAGCGAACTTTAATGGTGTATGCTATGGGCATACATACAGAGGAATGTCTGACATGCTACAAAGACACAAGAAACAGATATACTATTACATGGACGGATCTGTAAAATAGGAAAGTATTGATGAATTGTTTGGAAGATGATAAAAGATTAAAAAGAGATATTGCACAGGATGGGGGACAAATAGATTAGGACAATAAAATAAGGATTTTGACTTATTCCCTAATTGTGTATAACTTTGGTCCTAGGATGCATCTTAGCGGAACTCCACACGGGCTACCCACTGTTCCCGGGCGAGAACGAGTCGGAGCAGCTGGCGTGCATCATGGAGCTGCTCGGGCCACCTCCACCAGACCTGCTGTTACATGCCACAAGGAAGCGACTGTTTTTCGGTAAGTAAAATTTTGGACCCCAAATATATTCCAATGGACCTCTATATTAAATACTATCTTTTTGTTACGTTTTAGATCTGCAAAAATTAAATGCTTATATACAGTACGATATCAAAGTTGGCCCTTGGTTTGAAACCTTGAAGAACCCCACACTCCAAACGAGTAGTTATAAACAAATTCATATTTCATGGTTTCTAGATTAACTACTTTCAAACTGCTCTTGTGGGTATAGAATCTCATTCTGAAGTTTCGTAAACTTACAGTAGCAGCAGAAACCTACATAAATTAAAGAAATTCTGTGAGTGACTCTGTCAAACGCTTTAACTTGAACCATTTTGTCCACTAGACTCAAAAGGCTCACCCCGCAGCATCACCAACTCGAAGGGTCGCAAGCGCCGCCCTGGTACGAGGACGCTGACTACCATCGTGAGGTCAGACGACCCAGCCTTCCTGCACTTCTTGCACAGATGTCTCGAGTAAGTCTTTTCTTATAACACTCAAAGTTGATAACATAACATCACGCCTGTACATCCTGATCAGCTATGGGTTCCATGTTTCTTCAATCGATGAGTGATCCTTCCACTGAAATCAGAGTGCTTAGGAGTTTTGTAATATACTAGCTTTGATGTTTAAAGGAATTGATATGTCGCTACTTATTAAACATATTTAATTGAGTGAATACAGTAACTCTACAAAGACTTTTCTATTTTCGTAAGTACGACCCTTCTAAATTCTATAACTTCTCAATTACTTATCGTAACTGCAATAAAAGTAGCATCCTCCCAGTGCGCAACATTACAGCTAGCACGTTATATCACAGTACTTACAACATCTGAAGATAATTATAATTACAAGAAATAAAAATGTTGTAAATACCGCCCGGCCATTGCACGCCATCAATTATACACATAAAAACCATGCCAGTATTCTAAATGGGAAAATTACAGATTTCCCAAGTATTGATGATTATATGATTCGAATTATCAGCAATTCGCGGACTGTTTTACGCCATTAGCAAGCTGCTTAAAAGATCTTTTTCGTTTTTTGTTTCTTCAATGGAGCATCTTTTTTAGATCAATATTGACCTAAGTAAATTAATTAGTTAATTCGTTATAACATCGAACGATGTTTCGAGTAGCATTACAGTCAAAACAGTGCTTAGGTAATGTCTGAGTTTTTTGTTCATTTTCAACCGGCTATCAACGAATACGGGCATCAATTCCATGACATCTCAATTTTTGTTTTATTTATCGTTTTATAGGCACATCTAAACGACATTAACAACTTCTAAAGCTATAAAAAGGTAGAAATCAAACAAAAATAAATCAACTCAAACCTTTCAATGAATCAAATCATATTATGTAGCGCGACCAATCAGAAATTCTCGTTCAACTGCCCAAATATTACGTATCAAAGTCTTGACGTTTCACGGATAAAATAATTTCCCACACAAGACTAACAGATTGTACAGTTAACAAAACTATTTCGTATGAAGGTAGCTCTTTGATCTCTCGCAAGATGTGACGGATTGCCGTCTAATTGAACTTTGAGAGTAAAAGAACAGAATGTACATTTGTTTCAACGCAAATATTAGATGCTCTGTGCACTGATTAAATCTCCTAAAGGTATGTTTAAGGCGAGATGACCAGATGATGGTTGTCATGACCGTAATTTGGTCGGGAAATATTATTATAATAAAGAAATATAAATAAATAAAATCGTTTATTTATAAAAAGGGGCACATTTACAATTAAGTATCTTAACAAATAAAATGGAGCACTGTTGCTTATTGCCTGAACTAGATGGAACCTGTTTCAGGCTAGAAGGTGCGTAAATACCTACTTAAAATAAATGAATTAACAATGAAAGAAAAGTAAATTACTAAAATTACAACTTACCTATAAGATAAACAAAACAATGTGTGAGCAGTTTACTTGCAGACTAACAAGTAAATCTTCTGTCTGTGCATAGGATATGGGTTGTAAAAAAGTGATAATAGACTTTTTACAGCTAAAGTAGTTTAACTTATAAATACTTAGTTTTCTATTGAATCTACCTATTGTACAGAAATGGGCCTAAAAATGAAAAGAATCTTTCCACAAAGACATGTTTGGAGGTTGTATTAGAAATGCATACTATATCATTCTGTCTCTATTTGGTATTGTCAGCATTGTACGTGAGCATGGTGGGCTGTTTTAATACTAAGTGCATAATGAATAGCTGGCGCACAGTCAGCACATTGCAGAATTTTTACAGCTGATCGGTGGGAAAGTAAAAGGGATGGAAGTTTGCTACCTTTAAAATTGCTCTTTGAGCTCTTATATATAATAGGCAGCTACCTGGGTTGTGGAGGTCAGATAGGCAGTCGCTCCATGTAAAATACTGGTATTCAGCTGAATCCGTTTAGACTGGAAGCCGACCCACACATAGTTGGGAAAAGGCTAGGCAGATGATGATGAGGCAGCTACCTTGCAATACTCCTAAATAATGTTCTGAGTATGCTAAATAGTTAATTATTTTATACACATTCTTTAGCATACCATAAGTAGAAAGTTATAAAACCCATTTAAAAATAATTTTGGCAGTGTGGTATAAAAAAATGTAACCTGTAAAACAAATAGCTTGTTTGTGTGTACGTTATATTAGTCGTAGTAGCGATGGGAAAGTAGTGATGAACCGCTTGCGCAATCGTGCGAATGCCGCGTACGCGCATTGAGCGCCCGCTGAATGGGAAGCGTCATCTGCCACAACCGTATTAGATTGTTCAGTAAAAAGCGCGTCTTTGTTTATTCCGACATAATCTCTGCTTTTATTTTTATCTGGAGGTTAAGAGTCAGGAATTCCGTGTCAGATAGTATTGTAATTAGGTGTGTAGAGTTGGCATAATCAGCTTATAATGCTCCCACTGCTGGGACACAGGCCTTTCTATGAAAGGGAGTACCGCTATAAGCTGTATTCCACCACGCGGACCCAATATGGATTCCTATCCACAAGAACATCTTGTGGATAGGAATCCATATTGGGTCCGCGCATACATATCTTCGATATTTTCCTTCTAGAACAAGCCAGTTTTATCACGATATTTTTTATCACCGTCTTGAGAGCAGTAGTGATGAAATAAATTACCCAAAATAATGCGTCAGCCAAGAATCGAATCCATGTTGTTCAACTCGAATATCTGGTCCGTAACCACAAAGCCACCATAAGTCACTGCTCATTACATTGTGTGGTCCTCTTCTATCAGTAATTCAATCAGTCATGTCCTTGTCATTAATCTACCTGTCATTTGATTATACTAATGTCCAAAAAGCAAATTATCTCCTGCCAAAAACATCTGATCACAAATTGTAATTCCAACCTTTGGCCCCATCACATTCCTAGCAGTATGATGATGCGTTAATAGCATATTATTATGAAATTCCAACGCTAGTTGATCAGAATCGTGACCTTTCTCCTACCACTTACCTCGTTGTCAAGTGCTTAGAACTTAAAAACATGGTTTCTTTTATTTTGTTAGCAAGCGTAAGCATTTCTTAGCTTTTTTGGCTTCACGTAAGTTTTTTCGGAAATTGTTCCTAGGGAACGAACCACCGGGACAAAATTATCTTATGTCATATCATAATCCCCATGACCCTTCACGACCATGGCTCATGGCCACATTTTGACAGATCATGTCTGTCCGCCAAAATTAATTCAAATGGAACCTGTAATCCCCGATTTGTTAGGCAGAGGCTTACCTAGTAGTACAACCAACATTTTCCCAGTTATGTTTAAGTCCCCTTGTAATTGGGGGTGAGCCTATTGCCATAAATCCAAACTCCGGGCTGCTATTCAGAATTTCCTATAAGAAAAACCCAATAACTCTGCCCCACCTGGGAATCCAACCCAAGACCTTGTGTTCAGCAGTAGTTCTGGCCAGCACTAAGACAACAAGCAGAATTTTAACAAATGTTACACAAGACACAGTCAATAATAATAATGCACAATTTTAACACATCCATTGATTTCGTCTCCTAAGGCATTACATACACAGTTTCTAATTTATATAACAAGCTATTATACGAGTATCTATGTTTGTAGAAAGTATTGAAAAACTTGTTTCTTTTAGATCACCGGTTAGATCGCTAGTGTTAGACTACTATCTGATGTGCGCTTTTCTTTCCTTAGTCGAAGATTTTAACTTGAACCTGTCTTTGTGTTTCTTGTCTTTTGCTTTTAATTTCTTCTGTCATTACGATTATAATTTTGTAAAGATAGCAAAGTTTTCTTTCACAAGCTGATTTATTCTAATGTTTATAATTTCTCGTGACCATTGTGTAACAAACAGCAAGACGTGTTGTTAAAGTTCTTTCTTTCTATAATTATTCCACTTTTTTGGCATACTGAAGGCGTAAAACTGGTAGACATAAGGATGCTTACGCAAAACTACTCCAAATTACCATATTGGAGATCTGTCAAGTCTCATCTTTACCTCAATATCCCATAAAATATTGACATAACAAAAACATTTAACGCATAACGAAAATCCAGCCATAACTAATTTTGCCAAACGCATATGTAAATATATTCTCACATTTGCGTTACAAACTTAACAATGCTGACACGGAAATAAAAACTGAACTCAATAAGAATAGACATAAGGTGGGAAATGAAAGAGAAATTAAAGTTGTGAAGGTGACAGCAATAAAAACATGACTTTCTCTAGAAGTTCACACCTCTTTGCAAGAAGCGTCAAGTGCGAGAGGCGGAATAGGAAGTGATGAGTCGAGCTATTGTCGCTGTCTCGAACGGATCTGTTAACTTTTTTAAGAATAATAAGACTTTTTGAAACGTTTCGTCATTTGACGCTATTTTCCAAATCGTTAGGAAATATTTTGTCTTTATAAGCTACGTTGCCTGTAACTTTTGAGGGGAGCGTGGTTAAGAATATCGTTTTGTCACTTGACTTTGCTCGAACTGTTAACCTGTAGGTTTCTAACTTCATAAGTGTGATTTTATGCATGTATGCAAAACTGGCAATAAGGATGTTTAAGTAGGACGCAAAACAACAAGTAGCGCGGCAAGATTGAGTGAAAAAATGGTTTGCCATTTTTCATTGCCAAAAGAGGTACAGTTGCGTAATGCTCCATTTTACAACTTCTGAGGCAGATAAGTTGCAGCGTAGAATATATTTGTTCATTATTCTAAATCTGGTGGTCCAATTTATTTGTATTCTATAGTTTTGGCCTAATGAAACCTTTTGCTGTAGAAGAAAATGCCCTATCAGTTGTAAATTGTTCAACAAAGTCTATCAGAATTTTCTCATCAAACTCACGTTGCCACAGTCAAGAAAGGAAAAGTGTTGATGCACCGAGATGCTCGCAATTGATAACCAGGTGACCTGTCACTTGTAAGTGTCATCTTTGACCTAGCAGGTTTTTCACACGACTATTATTTATGTTCATGATCAAGCTGAGCGTATTATTTTCCATTATATTCCGTTATATCAACATTGTTTTCCTGGCCTTTTCACATTTATTTTTGGAATCCGTCTAATATGTCTTCTTCTTCTATTCTTGCATTACCTGTTTTAGTTTCGAAATCACCCCTTACTTACATGTGAATTCAGGACAAGTCTTCGACAGTTCAAGCTGTGCTTACATGAATTTCACACATTGCTTCAAACTTCACAACAATGTAATTACCTTCTAATTTGATAACTATTTGAAAGTTTATAAGTATTCAATTGAAACAGCATTCATAGAGCACGTCTCGCACCTATCAAAAGCAAGCAATCACACTATGTAGCCGGAGGAGACACTCGGCGGATATGAACATTTTCGCACTGCCGACCTTTTGGCCGTGAGAGCGGAGAAAGCGGTAGGGCCGACGTCATGTGCCGTATTACGTATACTTGGATAACTTTATGTTACTGTAGAACCGACTGAGCGTAGAAATAGTATAATAAGAGAAGAGGCTTGGGTCAGTGACCGTGTGATGCGGATACGCGCGAAAATTTGAAAAATGGTAGGAAAGTGTTGCCATGTCATGTGTGGGCTAGAAAATGACTTGATCATGATGAGCGATGAACACAATGTCATGGTGTAGGTGGGTAATAATAACGTTGCCTTTAATAAAGATTGTGAATTTGTGACACGAAAGTCACAAATTGAAGGGAAAAAAATGGTTAGTTTACGTGAATAACTTTATGTTACGATGTATATATGGAAGAGAGTAAGCTTAGAAATCGTTGTGTGTAAAGCAAATATGCTTATGTCAGTGACGTAGCGGAAAAGTGCAAAATAAAAAGACAATTAGTTAGATGTTACGAGTGATATGTCTATTGCCTTGTCAAGCTCGGAAAGTATGATAAATAATGGCCCGTAAGTAATATGCTCAATGTCATGAAAATAGGCGTAAAGCTACAATAAAAGTTGCAATTAAAACAAATACGAAACAATAGACAAATTAATGAGGTACGATAAAAGTAGCTGTAAAATCACGTCTGCTAAGAATGTTTTTGAAAGTAGAAATGAAGCCGTTTATTGATTTAAGGTCAAAAATATCGACACTAATTTAGCAAACATTTTAAAAATGCAAAATTAAATCTTTCTCATGTTTAAAATTCCAAAAATATTTATTTTTAACAACACTAAAGAATATTCGCGCACATTTGAAGATTATCATAATTCGACACAGAGTTCAAGATCGTATGCACCGGTTTCAAGAACTGGCTTGTTCGAAATCCGTGAAATGCGAGTAAGGGGTGAAAGTACATCCTCGACCTCGGCACTGGTCTCACTTTCGACGTCAATGCAGATATAATACGCATGTCAAGATAATTTGCCGTCAGATGACGGGGCTATAGGTAGAGGCCAAAGTCTAGGACAAATATCAATCTGAATAAATTTATTGATGTCTCAGAGTACAAAATAAACGTGAAAAACCTCTAAATCCCTTTTAAGGAATTAAAAGATCATTTAGAAGTATGTCAAACAGAGCAATAGGTAGTAGAGAGTTTTTCATCTTCTATAGATAAGAGAGGATCCTCTGATCAGATGGGTGTTGTGCCTGATGGGCCACTGCCCGACGGTTGTTGTCGAGTTTCTGTCATCGTCATGCTTCTTTATCCCTTTCTATATGATATATGTTAATCGCCTCGGAACCCAAAACACGCACCTCGTGATTTTTCGGATTCATGTGCGTATTGTATAATTATCACTTGCTTCGGAGAAAGAAAACACCGTGAGGAAACTAGCATCCCTGAGGTAGATTTCTCAAGGCATGTAAAGTCAAGTCAGAGGCCCATGGGCGGCATAAAAACTCTGACACCAGGTTAGGCACTAACCACACGATAAAGAAGAAGATCGCTCGGTAAACTGATAATTATCGCGATGTAGGATTATAGTTCGTATTTGGTGCTATAGATTTCGCCACAATTATTATAATTTTAATAACAGTAATCTAAGAGCTAGAGGCAACCATTTAAATTCTATAAGCTTTAATTTTGTATCCATTTCTCAAGACAGACATTTCTCTAGACAAGACTAGCTAGCCGCTGGCCACTCAGTAGACGGTTCTCATTTATGTGCAGATTGCAAATATGCGAGTGGCGAGAACTGAAAGTGGAGCAATGAACTCTGTGAACGTGGATATATATGTTGCATATATTTACAGTCCTTTTCCTTGGCCGAAGTAAACATTCTAGGCGATTCGTGCTAAAGGATTTATGAAGGATGGTGAAACTTGGGATGCTGTGAGAATATTTTCCCAAGTATCGATCCTAAGGTTACTACTAATACAGATATTCATACATGGATAAATTAACTAGACAGCGTGCCTGTGTAAATAAGAACAAAGGACGGAACTGGATGAAGATTGTGTTCCAAATATTATGATGACCCGTATGTTAATAAATTATTCTTAGCGGATTCAATGGCAATCTAGAGTAAATCGGCCCAGAATTTGACAACTTTTGGCACCGTTTCTTTTTTTCGGATGGGAAATCATCAAATGACTCTTCCCGCTCTGGGCAGAGCAGGAGGGAGTGTCAGACTTTTACTGACTAAAACCCATGCATGTTCCTTCTTAGCCCTTTGTGTTCCGGGGCCACGGTATCTCTTTCGAACAGTCGCGAAAACTTTTGGCACCTTTAGTAGCGTTCATCAATTTCTGATGTTTAGGGTCCTGCTTTTCGAATATGTGATGCTAAAGATTTTTTGCAAAAACCTGGAATTATAAAATACTTCATACTACTATCTATTTCTGTTGTACATTTGTTATTTTTATCAATGTTGATGTTGTTGTTTTTGTTCAATGTTTTGTTATTTTTGTTTTTTCTTCTTCTTTTATAACAGCCATGATGTCCAACCTGCAAGCCACCATGTTCGTTCTGAAGTCCGTTATTTTGTCATAATAACAAAATACACTAGGTATGCGTAAGAATGACCTTTCCCCACATTATGACGTGTTACTAAATTGAGATGCGTTAGGTAACAGTTATAGAACGTGCACTCTCATCGAACTAGACTTAGTCCGGTCCAGGTCATGGCCATATCTGTTCTGATGCCTTTCTAGATTCGATGTTTTCAGTATTATGACTAACAATACTTATACCTATTGTATTTTTAAGCCTTGCAACATGAGGATATTACACTGCTGCTACATCACGGATCTATCTCTCTATCAAGCTTATAATGTCCAGTACAATGGAAAATATTGGTTTCTCCTTTTTCCACACTGTTCTATGCCTGACAGTTTGTGAAGGAAATAATTTCCATTCTTTTAGGACTCAAGCTCGTCTCGGAATCTTTGCTTTCATTTGCTGCGGAAGTGCGGTCCTAGTATTCATTACTTATGTAAGACTAAGGCTGTGATTCTATACCTTAATCAATTAATTTATTTTCCTATAGTTACTTTCCTTGTTTATAATTTTACATGTTTAAATATTTCTTGAAAAAAACATTTATGAGATATAAAAAATAGTAGCCCACCAGTATCGGGAACAGGATACAAGCTACCGGGTCAGGGCTCCAGAGAGAAGAACCTCCTATCAATACGAGCCGTGTCCAGGAGGATCAAGCTGCCTAACGAGAGCCTCCTCAGGTATTGGTCGTAGCTCTTGGCAATTAAGCCTTTTGGCTGAAACGACTCTATTGGTACAATGATCGCTGAGTTAACACTGTTTATTTTCCTCATTATTAGCGAAAATTGCCGTCTCATTTACTTCATAAGCATATTTACTCACATTCCGTCGCAAACCGCAAGTTCTTCTGCGCGCACGCATCTAGCACGCAGTGAAAGGTTACCGCGTCTCTGACGTAACGTCGCATCGCGTCGATCATCCGTCGCCGACCCGAGCGCTACCGAGATGCGACGTGCATACCCACCTTTTGTGAGAGGTTTTACTTTTCGTTTTGCGTATGAATGAGTGGTTTGACTGCCTCATTGCGAGTATGCTTATTTAAGAAATGTTTAAATCCACTTCAAAAGTACGAAGAATGTCAATCGCGTTAAAGTCTATTTCTTTCGTTAATATATTCCCACGCAGTTCAACTCCCATGTTTACTCCCTCTCATCCATCTGTTGACTGTCACGCTATAATTTACTCCTTTTTTTCTTTCATGTCATTCCTCCTTCCATTTCCTCATGTCAGCCATCAATCTTAACGTTGGCCTTCCTCTCCCTTTTCATCAATTTCCACTTATATTATACTGCCCGGGGTAGGCCAGACGACGCTACATATACGTTTACACCACTCTGGGAGCCTCTATACCACAATACATCTTGCACACGCGATGCACCTAAATACTAAATAATAACCATAGAGGCTCTCACGTATTATAGAAGATGAAATTATAACTTTGCCTCGGGCTAGTAAGAACTGGCCCTACAGGTCATCGAACTCTTGCCCATATTAGCCTCTAATCGCCTTTCATTTTTGAAGAGATTGTTGTATGGAGCTTTGCACTCCAAGGTACTGACTCAACAGTTGGTACTATCAGTCGATGAAGATTGCGGAGTTTTTAAATAATGAATAGATTAATTGTGACTGATGATCAATATTCTTGAATTAACAATAAGGTGTTTCTTCTGTAGATGTTTTATTTCAAAATATTCTGTTGCACCAGAATACATTTAGATAAATATTCTAGCCGTATAAACCTAAATTGGAGTGCGGAGTGTCTAAGTGGGTACACCCTAATTTCTCCAGACTCCATGCTCCGATCCGTTCGATAAGTCTTTGTTGGTCCTGAGAATCAATGGCACCCAAGATATAAATCACAGGCTTAATAAAGGTTAACTGTTTCTATGTCTTGTTACACATTTATGATCTAATACACTATTTCTCTGCAGCTATTTCCTTCAAGACACAGCTTTAATTAACAAGATGCAACTGCAGTTTGAAAAATATTAGAGACATGTCAACCATTACTTTTAACGCCTTTAAAAAAGTCTTTAGTTGCTATTCGTGCATGGTATGTTTATGTAAACCACGAACTAACCTAATCATGTAACATCATGGTAATCAGAATCAGTTTCACTTGACTTAAACGTTTTCTCTGTGACTCAGACGCTGCCTTCTTAAGATTCTGAACCTATGTTATGTCATTAGGTTAGGTTCCTTCTGCTAGCGGTTGCAAGAGTTCCAAAGCCATCCTTATTTGCATGATAAATAGTAATGGATAAACATCTGCATGCCCATGTGATCGCAGAACATGGAGAAACATGAACAAACATGTAAACCATCTACTACGTACGGACTTTAACTTTGTTGCAAATGAAAAAAAAAAAACTAGCCTATTATTTATTTATTCATTCAGCCTCTCTTTGCCTTAACAATAATTATACTTCTTAAAATACAATTAATTTAAAATTACATAGGTACCTCACATTTAACGTTTCTTTTACAAATACAACAACCTTAAGCATTTCATTAAACATTAAGTACATTAAACTGTACATTTAAAATTTTATCTCATTCAACTTCTTCAAAACTCATTCAACAATACATTTGACATTACATTTAGTACGAGTATATTGCTGTCACGAGTCCGGAGCTAAACGGTTGATGGTCCGCGTGCACTAAGTACTGCGTTTTATGTAAAATTAGTGCTTTCTTTTTTTCTGGCCTATACCAAGCGTAATGAAAAGATCTCCATTCATACACCTTCCTAACCTCTTCCCAATTATGTTAGGGTCGGCCGGCAGTCCGGATGCAACTGAATACTAGTATTTTCTGACCTGAACAACCAAGTTACTGGGTAAGGGCGCGTTCCCACTATGTTGTGACGATTAATTTATCGTTGGTAAAAGTAGTGGACGACAGTAATCTGTGTCGTCCTATATGTCAACACGTTCATTAAAATACACAAGCCACGACGACGCTGTAAACGACATAATAATTTAATACTTCTTGGTTAGGACTAGTTGTCAGACTATCCAGCTTCTAATTGACTAACTTATGGCTCTTATCTTAATCTATTCGTTATTTCAATAATCATTATAACAAAACATGAATTATTAAATTATTATTGTATCTATAATCATTTATTACGTGTCCACAAGAAACAAGATAATTGAAACGTGAGCTTGCATCACAAACGCGGTAGTGCGTACCATCTCTGTGTAACTATAGTCTGTTCATTTTGTGTTGAACTATTTGACAGATCATATAAAAGTAACATTTAATAATTTAATAGTTTATATCAAACAAAAAATAAAAGGTTATGACATGGCATTTATTCTGTAAAAATAATAAAAAACGTAAAACGTTTTGAACTTTTTTATTTAGGTAACATATTAACTTCATCAGCAATTATTTGATCTTATAAAAAAGAATACTCTATAGTTTATTAACATTTCGATTTACATTATGACA
This sequence comes from Xestia sexstrigata, assembly GCA_941918905.2. Taxonomy (NCBI): domain Eukaryota; kingdom Metazoa; phylum Arthropoda; class Insecta; order Lepidoptera; family Noctuidae; genus Xestia; species Xestia sexstrigata. The sequence continues at coordinate 2,743,794 of OW799204.2, forward strand.
TAGCTGTCAAATAAGCATTCGACATCTGTTATTCTGACTATCATAAAATGAACATAGTTTAATCACTAGCCGCACTTAGGTGATGGTCCCACAGAAGGAAACACCAAAACAACCGTGAATAACAATTTGATATGCTGATAATACATCAATAGTAGGTTAATTACCTTTCATTAACAAGAAGTTACATTACATTATATAAGATAACATCTTGTTTCCCATGGCGGACACCGCCTGCCGGTATAATGACGGTGAATCTAGTTAATTAATTTTAAATTAGAACTGAATGAGATAAGTCTTGGCTCCATTAGGTTTTTTGACAACGAACCTTAATAACTAAATTTTGAGTAGTATGCCATTTGATATTGGGTGTATTATTTTATTTATTTATTTATATTTCATGTACAAGAGTGGTACTTAATTATATTTCATTTTGATTAAACCCAAAATCGTAATTTTTTTTTAGTTTTTTTTTTTTAAAACTTCATATTTAATTTAAAACCTTATCAAAAAATAAGTTTTTATATTATACAAGGCGTAATATTTTCATAACTAAAAGCTTAACTAAAAAAGAGGTATTATTATCTACTTTCACTATGGGGCCAACACAGAAATCGAAATAAAAAATCTGTTGTTCCACACATTAATAACAGTACAGTAACCAGTACAGTATTTTTTTTTGGCGTTTCATGTTTTGCCCTTTGATAAAACTTTTACCTCATGATTATTTTTTTTTCGGATTATCAGTTATATCAATAACGAATAGGCGAGACGACAAAAAAAAACTAATTAGTCCGTCAGTTAGATTATTAAAAAATACTGGTATTTGACCCATATTTTTTCTTTTGTTACGCCGTAAACCAAAATTGACGAAGATATGACGCTTTTAAAATTCTCAATACGTCACGCCTAGGTATAATTTTTAGCTAGTTCTGACGTCACGAGCCCCCACTACCGAGTTTTGATGCGTTTTATCTTTGTCAATATTCATTGATTTACAAAAACAAAAAATACGTGTCCATTAATTTCCAATACGACTAAATAGATTTGCAATTTTTTGATACTGTCGTCATGCCTATTGCAATTACCAACTCGACCAATAATAATTTCTATTTAATTTGTCACATTGAGGAATGTGACAAATTAAATAGTTAAGATCGTGACCTGCAATAATTTGTCACAATTTTGCGTGGCGCAAGATTATGCGTGAGTTAAGTTAAACCTCAATAATAAACAGCCTAGCTAGACCGTTTACCGACCATCGAGTGGTCTTACGTTCAAATTCCAGGCCACTGAACTATTAGAAAGGGATTATTAAGAAATTGCTAGAGTAATATATAACTCAACCGTTAAAATGGTAGTCATAATATCCTAAACTTGAGTTCTGGTTTTCATAATCAGCTAGTACTCGCCCATATTTCGTAAGCTTAAAGAATGAAATGGAATTATTGTGGAAGTATTTTGATTTACCAAGTGTTAGGCTTCTCTGTTATTATCGTTAGTCTAGTGCTCGCAAGCGCGACAAACCCTAAGTTCTATTCCAACGTTGGGCCCGTGATATTGAGTACGTTTTCATCAGGAATTTCTCAGTAATAGCCTGGAGTCTGGAATTGCCTGGTATATAGTTGGTAAAAAGCTAAAGAATCATGTAGGTAATAAATCGTCTTTTAACTTAAAATATTGTAGCTACACGGGCCGACAAAATTGATGGGCCATTTATCAGGCATTGGGCAGGTCAACATGTGTGTACAGACGTCAGTGTCGCCAGTTAAATTTCATTTATTTAATGGTTATTTTATTTATTTAATTTTTGTTATTTACTAACAATCGGTTAATAAAGATAATAATAACGCTTTGTGTATCTGTGGTCTGAATTAAATAAATATATAAAACTCTGGTGACAATTGTAGGTACAATTCATACGCATTTGCGACTGGAAGCTTCACATCATCAGCCTAAAACAGGCCACTGTTGGTAATAGGCATCCCTAATAACACGCCTTTCATCTCGATTCTCAGCAATAGGTACATACTTATCCAGTTGCTACCACGACTAGAAGAATAAATAATAAGATAAGACTGTAATACTGTCAATGAACATGATGTCTTTTTCTCTTGAAGTAACACTTAAAACTGGTGTTATATACAAGTGGTGTATAACACCAACTTTAAGTGAATATATCCTCCGTATATAAGTATATACGGAGGTGTCTAATATTGTATGATAGTTAAGCAATACCAGTTGCCAAGTCGGGCTATAACAAGCTAAGCTGGGCTAGACTAAACTAACGTCATTAAAGCCGTCAGTTACATAACTGAGAGAGACAGTGCGTGCCATATTGATGTGTACTTGATGCCAATCCGCATTCTTTGCGGATTAGACGATCCTTTTGAAATGCTGACAAAAATAATTATGTCTGTTGGTAAGGTGATATGCGAGTGACCAATTATAAATATAGCGAAAATTTTATAAAATTGATGATCTGATTAAATATTTAAATCACTTGATCTTCCCCTACTTTGACCTAAGTACGGGATGATGAAATATTTATGATGAGAAAAAATACCTGAGCATTTGCATCCCGCATGCAACGAAAGATGTAATGAATGAGATGATTTTCAGTATCAATGAGATATACTCTATAGGTACCTTTTATTAAAATGCCGTGTCAACGAGGCAGAAACGAAATCAACATCAGTTGACGCGGTTGGGCGAATCTAACAATTTAATTCTTGGGCTGTGATTAAGCTAATTCAAGTTTTTGAATTGTTTAGAGAGTATATCAACATAATTTAGGCTACTTGGGAAACGGTAGTACAAACTCCAAGGTATAAGAAATAAATTATTCAAGGTACTTTGCAAAAAGAAAGTAACACATATTATTGTCTGGATGAGTTCTCTATAGCTAAACACTAGGACTGTAAAAAAAAACAACAAGTAAATTCGCAAACCAAAGCTAGTACGCCCAACTCCCATTAATGCGGTAACCACTTGACAAACATACTTGCACAACGCAGGTCTTCGTCAGACGTGATTAACTTAAGTCGTCAGCGTTCATTGCGCGCATAAAGCTGGTCACACAGCCCACAGTTGCGACATTAGCTTTTGTATCGCTAGAAGGAAGTGTGTGACGCATCTTATAGCATTTGGAGAGGAAGCGTTGAAATGTTAGTTCCTTATGGGCTCTATGAATAATTTAGCATACTAAAGAGGAAATTGGTGGAGAGTTAAAATAGTTGGTTTGTTAAAATTAATGACGACGACGAAGCGAAAAAATGTTTGCATTTAACTTACCTAGCATTTCATGTGGAGCCAATAAGATGGCTAACTGGGACCAACAGTGTTCACCCAACCACGAAACCGCAGTTTTACTTTAAACATCGTACGATTCTTGCTGTTCTAGCAACACTTCTAATTAGGTATGCTACGAGTATGTTACAATAAGTGGACAATTTAAAAAGGCTTTGCCTTTGCATTGCTGTTTTTAGATACTTAACTTTATTCCTCTTAGCTAAAACTCCTTACAAAATAATATCATACTTATAAGGTAGATACCTGAATTATTAATGCCCCAGTCGGGGCCTGGCCGGTTCAAAAGTGACAGTATTATTGCCTTGATCTAGATTTACTGAAGGTACTCGGACGCTAGTTGGGCAGGCGCAGGACATAGTACACGGTAAGGACCAGAAAGGACTAAGAAATAATAAGAAGCTTAAAAAAAATGAGAAATTGAGAAGACTTAGTACCTTTAATCTACTGCGATGTGTGCAATCATAATCTTCTCTCGATTTTGCAGCACATGAACAAAAAATAAGAGAGTCTGGAACTCACCAGGAACCTATAAGTACCTAAGTATGTTAAATAAAGGGTGTAAAACACCTCTTAACGAAGCCGAAAGGCACTTGTTCTCCTCGTCATTGCGATCATTTTTTTGTTCTACACCATGACTGGGAACCTTCTAGTTACGGAGATATTGGGGGTCAAAAATCCAACTTTTTGACAAGTTTTTTTTTTAATACGAGTTTTTAATGTTAGATTTTTACTTTAAACACCTCCACGACCCCCGTACTATTCAATCCATCCATCAGCACAATGTTTTGAGTGCGGTACATTGAGTTCTACCACAAAACATGATTTTTCACCCCCAAAAAAAAAAGTCGTTTCCCAGCAATAATTTTTGCGTAAAGTTACTTAGTTTGATGTACAGAATGCTTGGTTGCCGGCTTCGTGATGAGGTCTTAAGCATGTTTTCATGTCAATCTCAGTTAAATCAGGAACACTATGAATGCCTGGGAAGGATGAATTATATCTATATGTAACTTGCTGATTCTTGTTCTTGATACTTAGTCAAATAGTAATAATATAAACAATACATTAAATGAAACTGTCATATCTACCACTTCAACAATCACACAGGATACCACACATGGTCACCGACAACATAATAACGAACCTAATAACTCTATAATATATCGGAGATTAAAATTATACCAACTTGCAGCTGTTGCTATACGAAAAAAAAACAAGTTGATTTTAATCGTAGTTTACCAGTAAGAGGACAGGTTTCCGTTCAAACCTAAAGTGTTGAGCAATAGGAAGTGTTCCGAGGTTTTTGCAAGCAGTCTGGGCGAGTTGAGCAATATCTAAGGGCCGTTTATGGTGTTGATGGGACATTTTCTTTGGTATTTTTGCGGAATGGTGTAGGATCGTCTGGTTATGTAAGTTGAGTAATATATCCGGTATTTCTTATTGGGTAGTTATCCGTTGATTCTTCTTCTTCTTCGTGTCGATGATTCCCATTGTCATTTATTTAAATTTGTTTCGACCAGAACTCAGCCACGTCGACGGCGTTGGTGGTGGCTTCAGATCCCTTAAAGTGCAGGTAGAGTTGCACAAAGAGCAGGTCAGGAGGTGGGTCATGGTTTGAGATGAGGCTCCGCAGTCGCACTCAGCTTTATCGGAATACCCATACCGGACCAAGTTAAACCTGCAGCGGCCCACCTGGCTTCTAAGTCGGTTTAGAGTCTTCCAGGTGGGCCATGGCAGTTGATGACCCGCTGGGAGCTTTTCGTATAATATCCGTTGATGTAATCTTACCTTATCATCTTCTCTTCTTATCATAAGGCAAGTCTTCTTAATTAAGTAAACAGCGTGTAATAGGACCCTTCACAAAGCCGTCAACTAAGCATTCTGTATATTAAACTAAGCAACACTGCACAATTTGTTGCTGGAAAACAACGCTATTTTTCGCTGTGAAATATCACGGTTTACGGTAGCACTGGCGCTCAATGTAACGTGCTCCGGAGATATTGGGGGTCAAAGTTCCAACTTTTTGACAAGTTTTTTTTTTTATATTAGTTTTTAAGGTCAAAACTTTAATTTAAATAAGTACCTCCATAACCCGTTTACTATTAAATGCGTCCGCATGCATCAGCACAATGTTTTGAGTGCGTTACATTGAGTTTTAGATCTTAGTGCTAATGGATGCATTGAATATATATACGTCAATGAGGTATTTAACGTAATGACCCCGACGTCAATGAACGTGGGTTAGAAGTCGCTCAGGAATCTTACTTATTTATTTAAACTTCATGTATAATAGTAGTATATAGGCGGACTTAATGTCACAAGGCATTCTCAGTCAACTTTTGGGTTAAATAGGAAAACAGTGATAGGGTACAATATAATATCTAAAAAACTAACTTCTTGTTTACGAGAATTTACTTCGTGTTATTCTTTTCATCACTGCTACTCGAAGACGTATGTGCGCGGTGAATTTTAGCCCACTCCCTCTCACACACGCCCTAGCTGAATTGATTATGCGAATGCCAATTGTTTGTAGGGCTCCATTAAAATACGAGTAGCAATACTAATTCTGAATCGGATTATTTGTCAACCCACAGACTTTGTGTCAAATGCAATTTAAATTGAAACGTTGCGGTCTCATTATGAAAACGCTTTCATAGCTCGGTTATCGATTATTATGATTATTTATTAAGCGGTTTGACACTGACTTATATCTTTACAAATTCAATAGGATCGCCGTCGCTCACAAGTGATTGGCAAATGGCCTTTCCTTCAGGGATTACATTCGTGGTGTTATATTATGTTTTGAATCCATCCTTTTGGCCCAATACCTGCATTAATCAACCTTTGACTTATTTTCTAATCATACACCAAAACCATCTAACGACTTCATTCTCTTCCAGATGGGACCCAAAACGGCGAATCACCCCGACGGAAGCCTCCCGCCACGAATTCGTCACAGGCTGTCCTCTCGGCTCGGCCCCTGCCGGTGTCCTGGCCTTACCCAGGCTGGCCCCTCCGCGACCCACCAGGGGGGCCCTGCTCCACTCGCAATCAGCTGGCGACGTGGCGGCCATGTTGGGCCGAGCGTGACCACGCGACTTCTGAGCGAGGCCTGGGGCCTGCCTTAGACAGCTTCTTTTGTTTCTATAGGTACAACGAGTAGGACTCCCTTTGTGGCCTCGATACGTCGGTAGGAATGTAACTTATTCTTTGGTATAGGTAAATCTGTTTGCTTGTTGTAACTGTTGCTGTTTGGCAACTAAGAACTACTAACTATTAAAAAAAACAAAAAAAACAACTAACAAACTAATTATGTTTGTTTCTTGAATCTTGAAATTGTAAAATATACTGATAAATACAAGGACCATAGTCAACCCACGCCGGACAAAGCGTAAGTGTCCCGCAAGACATTAGTAAGGGTCATTGTCTACGGCCCACGCTAGAAAAATTAAGTAACTTTGTATGAGTCAGTGGCGGAACTCGCAGACTTGATGTTTCTAATATCAACTGCAATATTTCTCGTCGTCATGACGACCAGTCACCGGCACCACCCACTGTGCGTATCTTTTAGCTCATGACAGAGTTGCAAGTCACCAGCAAAATACATAGTTTCGTCACAGAGATAAGTTGGTTTCAGTTCTAGGGCCCGCATGCACCAAAAAACACTTCATCAATCATCTTCAAACGATTGATAGAAACAGAACGTCGTTTAAAACAGGTTTAAATGCAATTAATTTAGTGATTGGTACAAGCGGACCCAAGAGTTCATAGTTTTAATATATCCTTGACCGGTCAAATAAGATTTGGATAAGAAACGATTAGATTGGCTCCACTTTTTGCGCTATCACTAATTTGACTATCGCCGTTTTATCAAATTAAAGCTGTTGCAATTAATAACAGCCTTGAAGCTATCATAGTTTTTATATTAATCGTTCAAATATTGCCAAATTATTTTAATAGATATTTCTTAAGAGATTGGTACAGAGATTAGACTTTCACGTTGAACTCTTAGGTGATGGTATTAGTTTTTACTCATATGTTAGTTAATCTTACAGTACTGTAGCACAGTCTGGCTCATATCAGGTGTAGTCATGTAATCAGCTCATGATAAAAGGTTTTATTTTAGTCTGAATCTACAATCTTAGAAATCATTAATAGGTTTTTTACACTAGGAATTGCTCATGTATTTTGGGTGCGATTACAAACATTTAAACTCACTTAAACAGCTAGACCCGGAACAACTACCTGCAGGTCGTACAAATATTTGTTCTGTGCGGGGATCGAACCCGCGACACGCAGGCTCATGCAACACAGTAGCCAATCGCTCTGCTTTTGGCGGATATATTAAAGTCACTTTAACAATTAAATACTACCTTATTCCATATTCGTCAGAGGAAATTTTCAAACTAAAAATAGATAATATCATATGCTTAACACTTTGCCAATTGCAAAACATTCGTGTATAATCGAACACGAAATAATTCTACCACATTTATTGATGATGAGCTTCCAAATGAAGTCCATCGATCAATTTTATCAGTTTAAATAACCACGAGTTCACTCGTCTTACTTACAGGTAGCTAACCTTTTTATTATCGAGTCAATAACTGCACCATCTGTAGCTACTAACACTATCAACCGTGAAATAACTCCCATAACAGCTTGGTCACGACCTACGGGTTTTTTATTTATTTATTTAATTAATGTTCACCAACAGTTGTTACAGATATTATGTAGATAGGAACATACAAGTAATTGTGTCTTTAATCTAACTGCACAACCAATTATAGGCAAACACTACATGCAAAATGCTCTTTGTAATTATAAATTTAATTTTAAAGACGATGTACTTAGATTCTAGATAACTATATTAAATCCAAATACTAATTACGTCTGACAAACGTCGATATTGAGTCTGCGTGGACGTCAACACCTGGTTGACGTCCACGCAGACTCAATACGCTGCGTTCGTTTATGAGTTTTGCACGTGCGGGGTATTGCTGAATTAGCACCAAACACTGTACGGCGAAGAGGTGGAGCTAATTAGGGTGTTCTAGGTTTGCGAGGGGGTCTACGGGGTACTTTTAATATTATATGGTACAAAAAACAAGATAGATGGTAAGTTTTGACTTGGAAACTTAATAATATTACAGTGAATAAAAATTATTTACAACTAAGCTTTTAGAAGCAACCGAGTGACATGAGCTTGTCTTACTGCTACTGGCAAATCGTAGACTCACACGAACAAAATACACACATGCGTGTTCATGTCGTGAGTAGCATCGTCTGAGGTCGTAGACAAGGCGTTAGATAATTGTATTGAAATAAAGATGATGACCCACTAAAATGCTTATGGCTTATGGGTCAAACAGCCATATCGAAAATATTACCTACCAGTAGCCATTATCCATTAGAGGTGATTAGCTCAACCAAGTTGCTTCCTAATATGCTTACATTTTTGGCAACGTTTTTTCTTTTTGGGCAGTGTTCAAAAATGGCGATTGAGGTGACAGAGATAACTTATTGTTTTTTTTTTGGGATTGGCAACACTTGTGCCAAATTATTAAGACTCGAATGACACAGCTAGAGAAATGTGGGTATTGGTAAGCAGATTATATAAGAGTCGTTATTGTTACCAGATTGTAGATAGATAGGTATACCTACAATACATGTCTGCACGATTCTCTTTCGATCGGGTAATATTGGTCAACAATTGCCTGACTACAATGCCTAAATGGGAGCAGCTCTCTAAATCTAGTGCAACCTGTACAACTTATAAAAGAGCCTAAGATTATTGTGTCATAAACGTTTTTCTTTTTTTTATAGCCTGGGCAAAGGTCTTCCCTTTCTCCTTCAAAACCTCGCTGTTTTGTGTTTTTTGTCGCCACGTTTGCCCCGTGAACTCACTCGACCATTCTCAGGTGTCGAGTTTGTGACGATCTTTACCCACCTCTCCGGGTCATAAACTTATGAGTCTAAATTAATGATGAATTCCAATTTGATGGAGCTTTGATATCTACCGATCTAGTTCGAGTTTCAGGCATTGTTCTAGAATTTACATCAATATATACTTATAGATTAGAATTAAATTAGTTAGACGGTAGAAATGTCAAAGTAAATGAATTTAATTAGTTGCAACACCTCAGCTGTGATGAAACTTTTGAATCTGAAATGTCATGAGACAGTTTTGAACTATGATTATTAGCATTAATTTCACAAGTCGTTTGAAAATTTATTTTGTTTATGTATGATGATTCATTTAATCAACAATACATATCAGTATTGTTTGAAGTGCCAAAGATCACCATTTCAATATAAGCTAAATCTTCTACCACAGTTTAATTTTTCTTGTAAATAATCTCATTTATCTATCGAGGTCCACAATACGAGGAGTATAAAGTTAGAAAAATGTACGTATATCTAATAATCATATCGTCAAATATCATTCTTTCTTCGATGTTTTGGAAAACGTAGAAATTCCAGAAATACCATTTTGTGTACTGAATTCCAATTAAAGCCCCACTGTTTAATATTGCGTCGACTGAAACTAAGTACAAGTTGGTATACGTTCTCATATCACAGAATAGCTCTCTTTAGAAATAAAAATAATTTAATTCTGTGCACGAAATGACTGCGTTTACAGAATATGTAATGGTACTAATGGTAAATGGAATTAGAGAATCATCAACTGAGTGTGAGTTTACGTAACACTATTGAATAATAGAAAAAACTGGCAAAGTACGAGTCGGACTCGCGCATGAAGGGTTCCGTATCATCATAGTAGGGGAGCCCCCTTTAATTTTTATTATTTGTTGTTATAGCGGCAACAGAAATAGACATTCTGTGAAAATTTCAACTGTCTACCTATTACGGATCATGAGAGACATCCCGCTGATAGACAGATGGACGGACAGCGGAGGCTTAGTAATAGGTTCCCGTTGGTTACCCTTCTGGTACGGAACCCTAAAAAGCAAAAAATATGGATGACGAAATCGACAATAATCACGATATTGTCGATATTGTCTTCCAGACTAATTCCATTTGTCATTATTACAATTAGTTTGAAGCTCTATTAATTAAAGTCTTCGAAATTACAATACTTTGAATCTATTTAATTTTAATTTTGGTCGTATCATCATGTGACAATCGCAAAACGAACCGCCATTTTTAATTTTTGGAATAAGAACGCGCTACAAATAAGTTTTTTTTTATTTTGTGGATCTTGAAAGTACCTAAATATTGTTTCTGATTGATACATTAGTTGCAGAATAATTGGTTCATGATGATATGATCAGACATCTAGTCAAATAGTTAATTGTATAGGATAATAGTCAAAATCGGGTACTTAGCTATAAATGTTCTAGTAATTGTGATGTTGTAGATTTTTGTAAATTCATTATGAGTAAGATATCTAAGCTTTAAATACAATGTTAATAGACAAGTAGAGTTTCTTTGAATAATCGTGTAGCTGACTATTAATCATTTTATTATCATATAGTTTCTTAGTCATTTGCTGCGGCATTATTTATTGTTTAAATAAAAATGTGATATTGTAAGTGTTAAGAAAAAAATACTGAACAAAATTGACTTTTAAATATAGTTATTTTGATTTAAGTTAGTCTGTTTGGCGTTTAATAAATGAATTGGAAATATGAAAGTATTTAATACTTGTGTTGCATTTTGGTTTACATTTTTAGCTGGCCTAGGGCACGAAACAAAATATATATAATAAAAAGGCCGATAGTAAGGCCTTTATGACTAATTACTAAGTTTTCCAACATTTATTTCTATTATTGATAGATGTAAATTATTCTCAATCAAAGCTTGACCGTTTTATTGAGATAGCTTGAATCATTTAAACGTAAACAAGTCTTGCCTAAATGGTTTTGTCTGAACTGTCATAACTAAGGCACATAATTATAACTGTACGTTAGCATTAAATATCTAGTCGTGGAAATTTATTTTATTTCATAGAATAAATGAACGGACCAAAAGCTTTTGGTTCTGTAGCTTTTTGATAATAATATCTGTCTATCATGTGTAGGTACTAGATTTTTTTAAGTAGTAGGTACTCTCAAACATCGAATTTGTTGTTTCTCAAAGTAAAGGACGTTTATTTTCTTTATTTTTATTAACCTTCTGGAGTTACCAATGGTTTACCGTCGCACACGTTCAGTGCGACGTAGATCTCGCCGCGTAGACGCTACGTAGATCTCGCCGCGTAGACGCTAAGAAGATCTCGCCGCGTAGACGTTACGTTAGTGTCGCGTTATCACGTAAGTAGACGCAGCGTTTCGCAGCGACTACGCTGTGCTTGCACTGGTCTAACGCCTAATGTGGTGTTGATGTTTTTCATGACTTTGTGATATTATTTAAAAGTACATTATATGATTTCATGTTTGTTATTTTTTTCGTTTTAATTATTTATTATTTTGTGTGTGTATGTGTGAGCTCATTATGTTTGAAGATCTCGTTACTTTTACTCAAAATGAGTTACTTCATTTTCTGTTTCATTCTGCATAATTATGTCTAGACCATAAGTTAATTGACAAATAGTTCTTTCTAGTCTAGTAAATAATTTGTTACTACTAGGAAATGGTCTAAGATTGTGTATATACTCTTATCATATTAGTTTTTAGGATTAGGCCAAGCCAAACTGAATTGACTTAAGTATTCATTACATATAATATAGAGATGTGGCGGGTTCAGATATACGCTATATAGTTTACTACATGAAATTAAGTAGACAGACAAGATCTTGGCAAATTCATTTTATGATCTCGGTTTAAACTTAACAGCTGCTTTAATGGTCAAAATACCTAAGTAATGTGTTGTGCAATGTTCTGATCGATATGTTGGTGGTAAAATCGAAGTTATGTAGATATTTTTTTTTTATAGTTAGGGAAAAAGCCACTCGGTTTACCTCCATTTGGACCGAGCCGACCTTAACATGATTCAGCAAGGGTAGTTGTCATATTTTTCAATCGATATGAGCCGAATGTATTGACGAATATGTGTAGTAATTGTTTTTGCATTCAACGACCCGAATAAAGGCAGAGCAGAGGATTTTACGTTTACCCAAAGTAAATTCATTTTTGTGGCTAGTGGTAAGATACACATATTCGAAAAAAAAGCTCTGGAACGCGCTACCTTTTGGCATTAAAAAGCTGAAAGCAAATTCACTTACAAAAGAAAAGTTCGTAACTACTATTTAAGTCAGAATGAATAATAGCTCTCAATTTGAAGTCTAGTCATAATAATAATTATTAGGTTTCTTGTTATTTTCTTTTTAATTTTTGGTATTTGTTAAAATATCTATTAGTTTATTTTATCTGTATATGTGTATTAGTATCAATCTAAATCTGAACTCTCGTTAGCAAAAAGTTTTTTTTAAACATTACTTTGTACCCTATCACTATGTTTTCCTATTTAACCCAAAGGTTGACTGGTAGAGAATGCCTTGTGGCATTAAGTCCGCCTATGTGTCACTATTGTACATGAAGTTTAAATAAACAAATAAATAATTAAATATTACAATGCTTCGAAGGGAAGCCCCCTTTGATGCTTTGCGGTCGATCTAGTATGAATTTACGTTGGGTAAAGATAAAATGATAATATCTTCTTAATGATCTGTGGGTCTAAAGCAGAATTATAATAGGATAATAATATGAATTGCGTTTCAATTTTTGTGCGTTTGACTTAAGTGTGTAGCACCTTTAAAGTATTCAAACATGTTTTACAACAAATAGTTTGAATAATCCACTGTTACCGCTCAGTAGCGACCTCTGAACTCGCCATTACAAAGTTAGTGGAACAACGTGTTTGTGATTTCGATGGAGATATTAGTAACTAGCTGATGGTTGTTACACCTATGTAAATGTACCAGTAACATGTATGTACATGATATGTTATGTATCTATTCGTGAAACATATTCGTTCTAATTGAATCGTCATGAATAAAGTTCTTCCAAGCAATTTTGTGTTTTAATTCCAAAAGAAAAAGTATTTTTTGGCGTGATAAGATAACGTCTTACAAATCGATGAACACCGGCTGCACGCACGAAAAAGTGTCACACCGTTACGCGCGCCGCGATCAACGCCCAGCTTCCCTTGGACCTAGAAAACTGTTTTTTTGCACAGAGGTTTCCTTTATAATGTAGACAAGGATAAAGGAAGGATTTTTCGAAATTCAACCCCTAAGGGAGTTAAATGGGGGATGAAAGTTTGTATGAAAGTCGCGTCAGACTTAAAGTTAGGATCTTAAAATTTTGTGTTAATTTATACGTGTCTCAGCGTTTTTGATAATTCCACCCCCAAAGAGTTAAAAAAGGGGATAAAGTAGTGTATGGAAAGTCCTTAATTTTCGGAGTAAAAATTACAAAATTTATTATCTAGGCGTATGGTTGGAAGCTAACGGAACGGTATTGTTAGAATTTCAATCCTTAAGGGGGTGAAAAGGGGGATGAAATTTTGTTTTTAAGTTAAAATCACTAATATCATGAAAAATGACGTTATCACGTAAAATTATCGTATCGTATCGGCTTTACAGACAGCCAGTTTTTTTTAATCTTTCAGGGACGATACGCGCAGTACAACAGTTTTAGCCTAATGAGACACCATTCTCATCAGCCTAAAACTGTTTTTAATTTCACAAAATGAGAGGCAAAATAGCTATAAAAATTTGATCATATTAATCTGGATTCAGTAAATTATAACAGTATAGAGAATTTAAGACCTAAACGCAAGACATAGCCGTAACTAACCATTCTCCAAACATTTCACAACAGATAACCCATAAACGATTCACGCAACAAGATTAAACGTAACTTGCAAGCAATTTAACAGTTCCTTTATAATTGTAACACAGACGATACCCACTTAACCTTTTCAGCAAACGGTAGGCAAAGGTAGGCTTACCAAACGATTGCCAAACAGATCTATTTCTCATGTAAAACGGCCGGGGCAAACGGGTCGAGGATTCCGAAAGTAAACAGGTCGACAGACCCAGTCTCCCGTAGAGATTGTCCTCTAGTTACACTTACGACATCATGACTCGTATCGGTGAAAGGCAAACTAATCCCATAAGCTTCAGTTAACGCAGTAGAGTGGAACTTGCTGGTATACGAAGGAAGCAAAGCAGAAGGCATGTGAATTAAGTAAATCCATGTCAGCTGCCTAGACATTTTCCTAGTTATGGAGGGGTGAACTCACAGTCTAATCGGATGCAGCTGAATATTAGCAGTAAGTATTTCAGGCCCTTGGTGGCCATTTTCAGCGGAGACTAGCAATGGACACAGTAGATATTATAGTGACGGAACGGCATTATCAGACAGGTCCGGAGAATACTCAGGCGCAGAACCAACGGCTTAACTTACTTTTCGAGCCACGGAGGAGGAGGGTATACACACAGCAATTTCCAAACTCTGAGATGCTACGAATAGTTGTCATGGAAGAACCTACTACTCGTAGATAACACTGCAAATGTTGTGGGAGAATGAGAAAGTAACAGAACGGCAGAAATTAAGCTCGACGAGCAACGAGGCGGAATAACGTTTGAAGCTTTTGTCTTTAGTATCGTAGCTCCCAAATAACTAGAAAGATCTCAGTCATATTGGGTTCGATTAACGCCTATCCGAAAGGCTGCCTGTAGTGAGCCTTTTAAATAAACCTTTTTATGTCTAATGTTAGTGTCAATTCGTAACATATCAGTCTCGGTTACGTAGTATATCGTAACTGAACGTAACGTGGGCGCTGACAACAAAGAACCTGCAATTAGATTGCGAAGCAGGCTGGTTAATTGTTGACCAGCTTGCGTAGTGTTGGAGCTAGCTTGTAAAAGAGATCTAGACTGAATAGTTTTTATGACACACGATATGTTAAGGATATACAAACGGTTTTACGAAAATGCTGTATAGGTGGGATTAGAGCAATCAGCGATTTACACTTTAAGATGGACAGAATTTGCGTGTGAGCGAGAGTGGTTTAATAGCAACGTGGCATAAGACATAGGAATCCACATTCTAAATGGTTTTGTTATCATCTTTCACTGTCTGATATTATACAGGGTGTAAAAGACCTCATCACGAAGCCGTCAACCAAGCATTCTGTACATCAAACTAAGTAACTTTACGTAAAAATTATTGCTGGGAAACAACTTTTTTTTTTGTGGTAGAACTCAATGTAACGCACTCAAAACATTGTGCTTATGGATGGATTGAATAGTACAGAGGTCGTCGAAGTGTTTAAAGTAAAAATCTTACATTAAAAACTTGTATTTAAAAAAAAAAAACTTGTCAAAAAGTTGCAGAACAAAAAAAATATCGCAATGACGGGGAGAACAAGTGCCTTTCGGCTTCGTTAAGAGGTGTTTTACACCCTTTATTAAATAATAATAGTAGAAATAGAGTACCTATCTAGTGTCCTTATGGATTGAACCTACAGTAGAATGACATTACATAAACAATCTAGTTACCAAGTTGTCAGAAATACGAAAATCTGACAACCAGTCTTGCCAAAGAGTATCGGTTTACCAGTACTAACACTAACTTAAGAAAAGGCAAAGCATTTGATGACTTGTAAAGTATGGATGCGAATAGAATACCTTCGCGTGACACTCCTATACAAAACATGACGACAATCTAATATAACACCCACCATATTTGGCCAGTTATATTCTTAAATCCCATGTAATAGGGGTCGAGCCTATTTCCATCAACTGGGCACAAATGCAGACTCCGTGGCTGCAACTGAGGAATTCCTGATGGAAAACCCAATAACACTTTGCACGCCCTGGGAATCGAACCCAGGACCTCATGCGCAGTAGTTGCGAACACAAATGAATGCCCAAAAAAACACTGGAAAATCCATCATAATAGGTATTTTCTTAACACTTTTCTAAACCCGCTGTTTGTAGGCGATATAATTACATATGTCTGTGAACAGTCCGCGCATTGTTGAATAATGCTAGATACCATCACGGCATTGTACACAATCGTACCAGCAGATTCCGTAGCGGAAGACTTATACAGTTTTTAGTTCAATTATGGTGGTATTCTGTTCGGCTGCTATTGTTAATATTGTGGGAATAAAAAAGTGTTGGATAAGATAGTGGGAAGGGATTAGGTTCTCTAGTTTTGCATCTGCGGGAAAGAAGTGAACGCGATCACATTCTAGAGCTATAAGTGTCCATATTCATATTCCATAGAAATTATGACGATGGCATCTATTGAACGCAGCTTAGATTTGGATATGATAGACTAGTGCAGATTTTCACAAACACCTAGGCCCTAGGTACCGAGACGACACGTAAATTAATGCCTGAATCTAATCTATTAAATTATTGCACTATTGAAATTAAAATTCTTGGCATTTAGGCATTCGTAAAAGTATCGCTTAGTGTTATAATGTTATTGTCATATCTTTATGTCCCAATAGGTTCTAGGTTTTGAGGCTTGAATAGGTTTATGACAAACAAACAAATATAAAAAAGTGCGAGTCGGACTCTCGCGTGAAGGGTTCCGAAATCTGAACAAAGATGAAAAAAATACTTCAATGATAGGCGAGACTTTGGGAGTTTGGGCAAGTTTTTGTCCGGAGATTTTATATAATAAATCGAATACTAATCAAAAGATACCGAATGCCGATCGGTATCCTTACGGACCCATCTCAATAAATTATGTTTATGTCAAGAGAAAATAACTGAATAATTAATTTTATTAACATAGGCTGTTTCTATGGAAAGTATCATTTATTAACGGTATGTAGATTAGTCGCGAAAACCCATCAATAGAGAAATTTTACATAATTTCTAAGATGTCAACATCATTATTTTTTCTATATTAATATGCTGATGTGAAATATAAATTCAGAA
Organism: Xestia sexstrigata; assembly: GCA_941918905.2. Lineage (NCBI taxonomy): Eukaryota > Metazoa > Arthropoda > Insecta > Lepidoptera > Noctuidae > Xestia > Xestia sexstrigata. The sequence goes on from OW799204.2 coordinate 2,760,970, forward strand.
ACAAGGCTAAACACATGGTTTTAATATGTTAAATCATAATTTGAATTTTTCTTTTAAATCAATAAGCAACACATAATTATGGTACCGCTGCCCTAGTTCAATAACAGAGTTTAGACGAGTTTTAAACACTGTTTTAAGCTTTCACAGTTTACAACTAAACTTATATTGTCACTTACAGGATATCTTCCGTGATTCCGGTGTTTCCGTTGGTTATTACAAATCACGGAAGATACGAGTATCCCGTAAGTGACAATATAAGTTTAGATGAGTTTTGTTTCAAAAAAACAGCAATTAATATGACCTACACTGTTTCCAAAGCCCATAACTTTTTAGGGGTCGGCTTTGAAAAGTTTGACTTGCAAAACTGAACTAAATATCGTTATAGTTAGATCCTAATATTACATGTCCGGTTACTGAACTTCAGCAGAACATAATTATTTTGACATAACATCACGCCTGTAATCTTCGAAGGTTTAGGCAGAGGTGTACCTAATAGTACACCTACATTTTGCCATTTATGTTTAAGTCCCATGTAATAGAAGAATTAAAACAAAGGCAATTCACAATCATCAGTTAATCAGTCACCATCACAACTCGTAAAACCACAAAGAAATCGCAAGGGACGATGTTAGATAGCCATGTGAACGGCAGAAGGATAGGTGTTCACGGTGATAGGAGCACAATGCCTGCCTGGTACCGTAAGTAGGTGGCGTGATGATAAGGTGGCCGTGTGAAAGCAGACTGTGTGTAAAGACCGTACTGACCTAAATTATTGTGTTGTATAGTGACTGTTGGTGTTTTGGCTAAGTAGAACATGGCTTGTTTAGTCTTTGACCGGTAAATCTGTCAGATTTTTTAAGTCAGAATAAAAGACTAGAGTAAAAAAATAGAAATAGAAAAAAATTAAACATTGAAAAGAAAATGAGCAATTTCAGAAAGAGCTATCCAATAATGAAGTATACAGGGTGAATTTTTCAAGTGAGCGATTATTTCCCCCGGCAGCGGCAGTCTCGACAGAGTTAACGACACAATCGCTGACTTTCGATCGCTGATTACTAACGCAAGTAACGCATAAATTCGATTCGCAATTCGAGAATTTATATTTATCAATGTCGAGACTGCCGATGCCGGCCCAGAATTAGATATTTATTAGCGACACTATTGAATGGTGTAATAATACAGTGTGTGAGTTTTTTTCCCAAAATCAATGGGTTTGGTTCCTGGCTAGGCATTTTGATTTTTCAAAAATCTAATGATGCAGTTTTAGTTTTCACCAAAATTGGGCTCGAGGCTGAGTATTTTTCGCTATTTGTAATAGTTTCGGATTTGGCCTACCACACCCATTTGAAAAATTCACTCCGTATACTAGTAAAAGACTTACACATAGCTATTGTACCAAAATTAACATTATCTTTACATATTAACGTAGATAACTCATGAATCTGGTATTAAGTGCTTAGTTAAACAAAAGCCTGAGAAGGTTGTAGAGTAAAGGTGGTTTGGATTTTGAAACGTTACATATAGGTACATTTTAATTGAAATTGGAAAAGCTTTGCAATATACCGGAAGGAGGAATATATGCCATTCGAAATGCAATGAAATGATGTTTATTTTTGCAAGTAGGTTCTTACAAACAATTCTACACGTCATTTTTTAAAACTAGATAGGACCGGTGTTTCGTACCTGACTACTCTGAGAACGAACAGCCGAAACAAACTCAGAGGTCATAGTCTCTTTTGAAGTCCAGACATAATCTTGTTCAATTCAGATGAGGACTATGCAGATTAGTGTCTGAGATGGTCTTTTGAAGAAAGAACCACACAGATTTGAGTGGACCTCTCCAGTCAGTGCAAGCATTCGTCAGTTATCGTGTAGCTCGACTTATAACTCAAGGAGCTCAATGAAACGACGAACAATCCCACAGAAAGGACATTTGGGTAGGTCGCTTTTAGTACTCAAACTGCCAGACAGTCGTGGGAAAAAAAATAAAATAAAATATGTGACCCACATGGTCCTCACATTCACAATAATTATATAAAATTAACAATAATTTACAAAACGTATGTCAAAAAAAAAAAAAAAAAAACTTTAAATGTCACAATAATAATAAAAAAGTAAAATACTTAACAAAATAAGTATTCGCTGTATGTACTTGTAAAATACGTGTTTGTACATACATTTAGTTAGAGTTATATGTTTTATAGAAGTCATAAAAAATAACTATTTCCCTTTCGTAACTCTTAACAGAACCGAAAGAAATAAATTGCTATCTTGTCATAAAATTGAAATTTTTGATTTTTCGCTTTCTAGAATAGATTTGTTTATTTATTTGCCTGAGAGAATGGTAGGCTGTTTCGAAAGCTCCACTTCTTTAATACGTTAATGTCGATTCGATACAGATTGTTGATAGGTTCTCAGATAGCCAATGTGTTTAGAAAACGAAAGATGGGCTATCGCTTTATTATTTATTTATTTATTTGACTAGACCACGACCAACTTATTATTTTCTAATCAAAAATATTAAATAACATAACGAGGTTTATAATACTTAGTCCCTAACCACTGGTCGTTACGTTGGTAGACCAAACCATCAGTACACCAGTCTACCAGCTCGTCCCGCCATCTTCTACGAGGTCTGCCGCGCGACGCCTTCTGGCTGTGTCAGAACCCCAGAAAGTCGCTATTTTGGCCCACAGCTCATTGGGCATGCGGTAGACGTTTTTAAACAATTACATAGATGTTTTTAATTTTATGTATTAGTAAAACGTAAACTAAGCAGAGCTACATTACATGTTGGACTTTATAGGCGCCCAATTGCTAAGCCCTGAGAATTCCCATTTCGTGACTTGGTTAACTTAACTATGCAACCAGTGCAACATTTTATTAAAGATGGACCGTAAATATCTAATACACAAATGGTAGGTATTTATCTTGAACATTATATGTACAAACGTTATGACAAGCTATAATTAATCAAACAACATGATTGTTTAATATTTATTTTACGATCCTACATTACAGTTTCAAAACTTTATATTTACAACGTAATTTAAAGTTGCAATAAGTAGTACAGTTGCACAGATAGGATATCGCGGCGGTTTTTAAAGAGAATACAGCCTCCATGTGGTGACTACCAGGGTGCTATAGGGCACGCCGACATCATAAGTCAAGTACGGCGATTACATGAGCTAAACGCGAGTTTTATAATGCAAAAAAGCATATGATTCACTGCAATAAACTAAACCAGAAAAATATATTATATTCTTCAGGATATATGCTAATACGATAGTGTTTTAAAAACATAATACAACAAATATTATTCGATAGAAAAAAATCACGAATTTATCTCTAAAAATTTCTTTTAACGAGTAAAAACCATACTAAAATATATGCGAAAATTCTGATTTTTTGGCAAATAATTCTACAAGCAAAATACTAGTATCATAGTGTTTTACTTTTTTAGTCCAATCAATAGATCTTTTGTAAATCGCAAAAAACCACTCATTTTGCACTATTCGGCCGCAGTGACTGACGTAACAACCACTTTGTCGTGCAAGCTGATTAGATCTTTATTCTAACAGTATTTCAAACGAAGTTTGAACCAACAAAAATACAGTTGCTTATTTAGCTCATGTAATCGCCTTACTTACTGACTGTTACTTCCTTGCTGATCTAACATGACCTTGTCAATGCAGAACATCTTAATGGGTGTCAAAGGGCCCTTAACAAAGCCGAAAGGACCAAACCTTTCCCAGGTTTCCCTTCTAGTTAGTACTAGTTACGGAGATATAAAAGAAGTCAAAGTTCCAACTTTTTCACCAGTTTTTTTAATAAAGTTTTTAATGTTATAACTTTCCTTTAAATACCTCTGACCCCTTTATTATTCAATGCATCCATCAGCACAATGTTTTGAGTGCGTTACATTGAGTCCTACCGTGAACTATTATTTTTCACCCCAAAAAGTCGTTACTTAGCATACATTTTTGAGTAGAGTTACTAGTTTGACGTACAGAATGCTTGGTTGACCGTTGATTGATAAAGATAATGTTAAATGACTTGTTCTAGTAAAAATATAAGGAAATAACCCTAAAAAAATATTAAATAAGATAAAAGAGAATATAGAAATAAAAATAAAAGTAGAACCTTGAAAATAATTATTTTTTAATAAAGTTTAAAATTCATTATGAAGTTTTAATAAAATAAAATTTCAAAAATAAAAATGTCGATTTGAAATTAATCAAAATGAATAAGGAATAAATAAAATTCCTAAGATAGTTCTAATTCAATTAAATAAGTTGGTTGAAGGATCAAAAATTGAAAATAAGTTACTTATCATTTTCAATTAAAGTTTTTTAATTGAATAGATAAATTATTATTTTTATATGATTTTTTTTTATTAAAAATATAATAATATATAATATTAAAAATTAAATAAATTAGTAAAAAAAAAAAAAGAAGAAATTAATCCGAAGAGTCCGTATTCAAGCGCAAGCTGCGCAAGTAAAAACGAACATGTGACGCTAACTTGTAAGGAAATAAAATAACTAATAGGCTTCTCTGTGAAGTACTAATTACCTAAACACATTATGTATTACGTCCTGATGTGGTCACTGAAGGTATTTATGACCAGTTCTGAAATATTCGGCTGTCATGACTTTTTTAAACTAATTTTGCTTTGATTGATGATGGTCATCTAGAAGGGATGTCAAGGGCTTGGAGACAATGATATTATAGTTAGGGACAACCATTAAAAATCATACCGTGTCTTATCTTTATTTTTTGGTTGACAAGGTGACCAGCATAAAGCTAATCATCCATTTAAGTTCGTATTTCATTATAAAGTTCAGAAATAGTTATCTATTTATCATAAAAATAGTTGACTTATTTCGTGGTTGATATTGCACAGCAAAACAATCTATTAAAATTAAACTCTGCTTAGAACAACAAAGAAACAACAGCAAAAGAGCTACCTACTAAAGAAATAACTTAATAGATATTTAATCACAAAGTGTGTTCAAAAGCTTTCATGTAAGTAGGTATTACCACACACGATAATTTACTATCATTATCTTATTAGTTAGTATATTATGTATTGCAGAATGCGGAACAGCATCACACATTGTAAATATAATCTAAAAGAGGTTACATTGCATTAGAGTCCTATAGACTTAAGTGGTTGTAACCATAATGACATAAGACCACCTGGGAAGATGTTTCAATTATTTTATATCTTCGCTGAAAGATGAAGACATCCGTATTATTATGTTTAGAAGTCAAACCGAAGTCATATTTTCCAAGGCTGTCCGAAAAGGCTTGTAAATTGTCACTCATTTTGATGTTACATAATTCTAAATGTTCAATAACGCAACGACTAAGTGGTTGACATCAGCTGACTTTCGACCCCAAGTCCAAGGCTCTGGTTGCAATTGGATCTCACTACAAGTGCACAATCATGACTTATAAGTCTTGAGTTATAAGTCGAGCTACACGATAACTGACAAATGCTTGCACTGACTGGACAGGTCCACTCAAATCTGTGTGGTTCTTTCTATATTCAAAAGATCATCTCAGACACTAATCTGCATAGTCCTCATGTGAGATGACCAAGATTATGTCTGGACTTTAAAAGAGAAACTTTAAACCTCTGAGTTTGTTTCGGCTGTTTCTTCTCAGAGTAGTCAGATAGGAAACATCGAACCCATCTATGTAGTTTAAAAAAAAAATGTTTGTAAAAACTTAAATGCATAATAAACACTATTTATATGTCCTACTGCTCTTTATTATTCGGAAATCCATGTGAGACAGAAATGATTCCGTCAAAAATTAGATCCAGGCTTGGATGTAATTGGTGCCTTAAGTTAAGGTTAGGGTGCCGATTGTAGCAACATCCGTATCCAAGCCTGTTTTTGTGGTTTTAAAACGAAATATTAAAATTTCACTCGAATTCGAACCTACGACTGTCGCAACCCCGTGCAGGGCACGCCACGATAGTGGCGGTAAGTCCCCTCTTTGAGGAGTGGCTTGAGAGGCGCCACGGCGTCCTCACCTTCCGCCTGACGCAGGCCCTCACCGGACATGGTGTTTTCGGGAGGTTCCTGCACCGAATCGGGCGGGAGGAAACGCCCGGGCGTTTCCACTGCGAGGATCGACCGGAGGACACGGTGGAGGTGTGCCCCGCGTGGGTGGAGCACCGCCGTGTCCTCGAAGCGGCAATTGGCAGCGGCGACCTCTCGCGTCCGGCCCTGGTGCAAGCCATGGTCCGGAGCGAGACGGAAAGGGACGCCGTCACCTCCTTCTGCCAAGCAGTAATGCTAGAGAAGGAGGTGGCGGAACGTGAGAGGGAGAGAACCTCACAGCGTCCCGGCCGCCGCGGGCGCGGGCCTTTGGACGGTGGGCTATGGGCTAGCTCGCCATCCGTCCGTCTCATGATGACAGGCCGTGTCGACGGCGCGTTCGTGTTCCACGCGCGCCTGAAAGAGACTCACCAAAAAGGAAGGGGTCCGCAAGGACCGATGCCTGCCGGGGTTGCGGGACTGTTCGAAAGAGATACCATGGCCCCGGAACACAAAGGGCGATGAAGGAACATGGATGGGTTTTAGTCAGTAAAAGTCTGACACTCCCTCTTGCTCCACCCAGAGCGGGAGAAGTCATTTGATGATATCCCATCGCAGCATAAAGCAGTGACCGGTGTAGAGTTCAACATCTTTAAGTTTTAAATATTTAGCAATTTCCTTTGGCATATTGCTAATTTTATTTTTGTCGATGGCTTGTCGAGTACATTTCCCATTCCGATAGTTTATAAAAAATCTATTGTTTTCCATGTTGGTGGGACGTCATGCTTAATATTTATGAATGATTTTAGTATATTGTCCTATAATACAATGAATGATCGATTTTTCTTTGTCTTAGTTTCCTTTACATTAATCAGCAGTTGGAATGATATTATTGGAATGATTTTCAACGTCCTCCACCTTTAAGTTTACAAGTTCACATCCGCGGCAAGCACCATTAAGTCCAAAAATTAAGGCCACCTATAACAAAGATAAAAAACAGGTAAATATATAGAATAATTACCATGACTAAGATACGAAATATTCATAGTTATATCATGTATAGGTACTTACTTTTGTGGCCAGAAAAATTGCGTCAGGAGCTTCATTAAGAAATTTTTCCACATTTTGAGTCGTAAAAATTTTAGACTTCTTTGCGCAATGCTCTTCTGATTTTCTTTTTAAAAAAGCCAGTAATTTCGTGAATCTATTTATTTCAATGCTGTGTTTGATGCTTATCGTAGCTTTCAGTTTTGAGTATATGCACCAAAGTGTATTCGGATTCTTTGTCTTGGATCAATAATCAAAATAGACAAGAAGTACTGATTCTGAAATTGATAGGCCTTTAGCACTTCTCCACGTTGAAAATTCTTCATAAGTTTTTAAATAATTTTCCTTGGATTTTGTTGGAAGCAAATTATTTATAATTGCGGCAGCATTTGCACTGATGGAATCCGACAATTCACTGTCACTGTCGCTTTGATTTAACATCGTAACGTATTTTTAGAACATTAACTTATTTATAAAAATAAATTAAAATAAACTTAACGTCTATGTATTTGAAGAAAACAAAAACGCGGCAAATTCCTAGACTAATATTTTTTTGCCGGAAAAGCAAACGCATCAAGCTCTTACGGCCTCGTCGGTTTTCGTCATTTTATTTAATAATCATAACTGCATAATAAATGCGTATTCCTTTTTCAAAAAGATGTATAATGCTTTATATACAAACTCAATGGTGTAAACACAGATGTAGTTCAGTATACATTTCGGTAAGTATTCCAAATTTAAATCACATTCTCCCCCTAGAGGATGAATGAAATTCAGTACAATTTTCTTTCCCTGTTTTTAACAGATTAAAAATGACTATTGTTATGTTCGCTTTTTGTGGCATAGAATGTCACTTTTTTGAGCAAGTGGTACGAAAAGAACATTTAAGTAACACAGATCGAATTATTATTATTTCACGAAGAATTATTTCTTTTTCAATCACGTCAGGATCTATTACATAAACTCCAATTTCGTGCTTCAATTTAATACTCTTTAAAATCACCAGTTTCAAGACTCATCATCCTAAACGTGTTGCATTAAATAAATGATTCATTTTTGGCGGCAAAACGATCAAGATGGTTGCCAAACTGTTATGTGAAGCCTGAAGGTGAACTTTCTACCATTTTGTTTATTGATGGTTTAAGTCTGGCCTTCGGAAGATATTATTGCAAGTAGATTGCTTCATTTAGTCTAGGCAGTTAGTCATTTACAGCTTGATTCGAGATGGAGCTGACTTGCAGTTCCAATTATAGATCACGAAATTAGTTTGTTTACGCTCGACTCAAAAAGGTAGACCAAGAATTCTTTGGGAATTTGATATCTACACCACATCACATGGTTTACCCTAATGGTAAAATAAAAAAAGTTGGTTAGAATGCAAAGTATATATTAAAAAATATGATAAAGTGTTTTGGTGTTAACTACGGGTTCGAATACCTTACAATTTTACGTATAAAGGGTGTAAAACACCTCATAAGGAATCCGAAAAGCACTTATTCTCCCCGTTATTGCGATAATTTTTTTGTTCTACACCATACATGGGATCCTTCTAGTTACGGAGATTTTGGGGGTTAAAGTTCTAACTTTTTGACAAGTTTTTTTTTAATTTTTGCTTATTCGATATTTAGAGTAATTTTATTTGCATTATGTACATACTAAAACTAGAACTATATAGATATAATTGCAAAAATTAAAATTTAAAAAGTACGTACCTGGTACTCTCTTAATTCTCCTAAAAAATTTTGTCCGAAAATCATTATCTATAAAACGTTTGCTATAAACTTCAGTAACCATAATGTTCAAAATCCCGAAATTTTGTTTTACATAATTATCTTTATTTCTAAAAATGGTTCTGTCATAATATCGAATACTATAATAATTGAATCTTCTAATTTTACATGCCATAAAGTCAAATGTCCTAAGTATTTTATTATATAATGTGTATTATTCCGAATGTTCATATAAGTATAATAAAATTTTTGGTCCTAAAACATTTGCTAAAAATTAGGTTTTAGTGACAGAAACGAATTGCTGTAAATCCGACCCCACGCAGTCTTGTCTGCCCTACGGCCCTACCCCTAGAGTGTAATTTAAAATCGCATAGGTGCGGAGGGGCGAGGCGGCCCGCGAGTTGAGGAGCAGGTGGTGATCGTTAAACACATCTGCGACGATAAGCTCGCGTGGGACCGCCGGAGCCCCGTAGCGCCGGAGTCGTGACAGAAACCATGCCTGCTGCATGTTGCTTGCTCGCTTGCATGCTGCATGCTTGCATGCTGCATGCTTGCTCGTTTGCATGCTGCATACTTGCTTACATACTGTATGCGTGCTGCATGCTTGCTGCATGCTTGCTGAATGCTTGCTGCATGCTTGCTGCATGCATGGTGTATGTTTGTTTGCATGTTTGCATAGTTATTACAGGCATGGGCGTGCGCTACGAAGAGGCAATTAGACAAAGCCTACCCTACCAACTGGGGCAATTATTATAACTAATGAACTATGTAATAAAATAACACTTTGTACAAAATATTAAAAAAAGTTTAAACTCCTGTTCGAATACTTAGAGCAATTTTTCGCGCCCGTGTTACGTAACCAACACTGTACTGGAAGTTGCTACGAAGCACGACGCTCACCCGTCGGACGCATCTTATAGGCAAATAGTCTGCTGGCGTTCAACCCATTGATAAATTTACGCACACAGCGGCAAATTGGTGCATATTTTCGTGTGTATGAACTGCACACATGTATAGATAGCAGCCATTTTTGGGCGGTAACTCCTGCGAGTGTAGCTGGGCTATGATTGGCTGCTACAACACAAGGCCAGGATTCAAGGTGAATGTTCTTTAGCCCGCGTAATTTAAATTTCCTTAGGTTTTTTGCAATTTGCAGGCCAGTGCTGGGTGTATGTTGATTAAAATAATGATTCCTGGCGTATTATTATTATAATAATTAATAATATTATTGATATTATATTTTTCTTCATGGGTGTCGTTTTCGTGGTTTTTGAGTTGGTTATAATGAAAATGAGGTCAAAATGAAAATCCAAGATGGCGCCGATGAAAATTTTCAGTTTATTTTTTCATGGGTGTCATTTTCGTGGTTTTTGTGGCCGCTGATGATGAAAATGAGGTCAAAATGAAAATCCAAGATGGCGCCGATTAAAATTTTCAGTTTTTTCTTCATGGGTGTCGTTTTCGAGGTTTTTGGGGTAGCTGATAATGAAAATGAGGTCAAAATGAAAATCCAATATGACGCCAACGAAAATTTCAGTTTTTTCATCATGGGTGTCATTTTCGTGGTTTTTGTGGTCGCTGATGATGAAAATGAGGTAAAAAAGAAAATCCAAGATGGCGCCGACGAAAATTTTCAGTTTTTTCTTCATGGTTGTCATTTTCGTGGTTTTTGTGGTCGCTGATGATGAAAATGAGGTCAAAATGAAAATCCAAGATGGCGCCGATGAAAATTTTCAGTTTTTTCTTCATGGGTGTCGTTTTCGAGGTTTTTGGGGTCGCTGATAATGAAAATGAAGTCAAAATGAAAATCCAAGATGGCGCCAACGAAAATTTTCAGCTTTTTCTTCATGGGTGTCATTTTCGTGGTTTTTGTGGTCGCTGATGATGAAAATGAGGTCAAAATGAAAATCCAAGATGGCGCCGACGAAAATTTTCAGTTTTTTCTTCATGGGTGTCATTTTCGTGGTTTTTGTGGTCGCTGATGATGAAAATGAGGTCAAAATGAAAATCCAAGATGGCGCCGATGAAAATTTTCAGTTTTTTCTTCATGGGTGTCGTTTTTGAGGTTTTTGGGGTTGCTGATAATGTAAATGAGGTCAAAATGAAAATCCAAAATGGCGCCGACGAAAATTTCCTCCTCCTCCTCCGGCTCCTGCCCAACCTTGGGGGGCCAAACGCCTCCTGCCGGAGGCTCTACGCGGGAGTCGTGCGGTCCATGGCCCTTTACGGGGCCCCGGTGTGGGCGCGTTCCTTGAGGCTGCGTGCAGCCCACTACCTGAACGCGCCCCAAAAGGTGGTAGCCGTAAGGCTGGCCCGTGGGTACCGCACGATCTCCCGTGAGGCGGCGTGCCTCCTTGCCGGATTGCCGCCATGGGATCTGGAGGCGATAGTCCTCGCGCGCCTACATGAATGGCGCGCGGAGGTGCTACGCCGGGGGGAAACTCCGCTGCCGCGACAAATTGTCGCGCAGCGGACAGACTTCCGGCGTGATCTCATGGCGACATGGAGAGAGCGACTGTCGCAACCCCGTGCAGGGCACGCCACAATAGTGGCGGTAAGTCCCCTCTTTGAGGAGTGGCTTGAGAGACGTCACGGCGTCCTCACCTTCCGCCTGACGCAGGTCCTCACCGGACACGGTGTTTTCGGGAGGTTCCTGCACCGAATCGGGCGGGAGGAAACGCCCGGGTGTTTCCACTGCGAGGATCGACCGGAGGACACGGTGGAGCACACGGTGGAGGTGTGCCCCGCGTGGGCGGAGCACCGCCGTGTCCTCGAAGCGGCGATTGGCGGCGGCGACCTCTCGCGTCCGGCCCTGGTGCAAGCCATGGTCCGGAGCGAGACGGAATGGGACGCCGTCACCTCCTTCTGCGAAGCAGTAATGCTAGAGAAGGAGGTGGCGGAACGTGAGAGGGAGAGAACCTCACAGCGTCCCGGCCGCCGCGGGAGACGCCCCGGGCGTCGGGGGCCACCACGTGGCCCCCGGCCACCGTAGGCGCGGGCCTGTGGACGGTGGGCTATGGGCTAGCTCGCCGTCCGTCCGTCTCATGACGACAGGCCGTGTCGACGGCGCGTTCGTGTTCCACGCGCGCCTCAAAGAGAGTCAGCAAAAAGGAAGGGGTCCGAAAGGACCGATGCCTGCCGGGGTTGCGGGACTATTCGAAAGAGATACCGTGGCCCCGGAACACAAAGGGCGATGAAGGAACATGGATGGGTTTTAGTCAGTAAAAGTCTGACACTCCCTCCTGCTCCGCCCAGAGCGGGAGAAGTCATTTGATGATTTCCCATCCGAAAAAAAAAAAAAAAAAAAAAAAAAAAAAAAAAGATGGCGCCGACGAAAATTTTCAGTTTTTTCTTCATGGGTGTCATTTTCGTGGTTTTTGTGGTCGCTGATGATGAAAATGAGGTCAAAATGAAAATCCAAGATGGCGCCGATGAAAATTTTCAGTTTTTTCTTCATGGGTGTCGTTTTTGAGGTTTTTGGGGTTGCTGATAATGTAAATGAGGTCAAAATGAAAATCCAAAATGGCGTCGACGAAAAGTTTCAGTTTTTTCTTCATGGGTGTCATTATCGTGGTTTTTGGGGTCGCTGATAATGAAAATGAGGTCAAAATAAAAATCCAAAATGGCGCCGACGAAAATTTTCGTTGTTTTCTTCATGGGTGTCATTTTCGAAAATCAAGATGGCGCAGACGAAATTTTTTTTGCTATCATTATTTCGTGGCCTACCCTTCGTGGAATACCGCTGCACGCCACTGATTACAGGGAAAAATAACATCCACATAATTATGTTCATACTCAACCGTTTTATAATGGTTGACGTTTTGATTGATTGATTTTCTGCCTTTTAGTGACTACCGATATGAAATGTATGCCAAAAGAAGATTCTAACTGTGATCTCAATAAAATATGGAGACAAGATTATTTTAGAAACAACATCAACAAAATTTTTAGGGCTTGAACTGGATAGAGACATGTCGTGGAAAACTCATACTGACAGTGTGTGTAAACGTTTGAGTCAACATTCATATGCTTTACGTACTCTCGCAAAGGAAGTAAATCAGAAAGTTTTAGTTACGGCGTACCATGCATATGTTACATCTACATTAAGATACGGAATCATATATTGGGGCAACTCCACAAACATAGAGACAGTATTTAGAGCGCAAAAAAGGTGTGTTAGGGCGATATGCGGTATAAAAAGCACGAAAAGGTGCAAACCGATCTTTGCGAATTTACATATATTACCGTAATACCCAGCCTGTATGTATATGAGGTGGCTGTATTTGTCAAGACAAACTTCCACTTATTTGAAAAACTACACAGCTCGCGACACAGATATATAAAATAAGCACTAGACAACACAAAAAAGCAGTATAGCAGTATTCCATATAAACCTCCTAGGAATGGCACCGCATATTTATAATAAATTACCTAATGCTTTGTTAAGTAATAAAGATATAAATGTTTTTAAGAAGCAACTCAATAATCTTCTGATAAGTAAGACATACTACACTATAAATGAATTCCTGTCAGATAGAAATTTGTGTGTATAACTGTTTTTTCTGTTCCGTGTTGTGGTGTATAATAATAATTCATATAATTATGGTGAATACTAATTGAGTCCGATTTATTTTATTTTATTTTATGAAATTTATTTTTTTCTGTTTTCATAATTCCATTTAGATAGGTATTTCTTAATTATTTTGACATTATCTATTCTGACATTACTTATTAATTTTAATCTATGACGTTACCTACATATTAATTTGAATTTATAACATTGTACAAGTTATTATTTATGAATTAATGACATTGCGTAATGATTATTTTTTATTTTATTTTATGACATTGTATAGGGTATTATTTTTATTTATTATTTCTGAATTTATGACATTTTATGACGTATTAATTTGAAGGTATGACATTGTCTAAGGTATTAATTTAGATTTTATTTTCTGTTCGACTCTGTGGTATTAATTGAATTTTATGAAATTGTATAATTATCTATAAGCTTTGCATGCCTGAATTGGTACAATACAGTGGACTGCGCATTCACTTGACATCTGGAAATGTATAAAATGTACTGTGTTGAGCAATAAATATTTGAATTTGAATTTGAATCTTTCTGCGATACGATGGTTCTAGTTTTTAATTCTTACAAATTTCATAAGAGCAATATTGTATATAAATGTGTTGTGTTGAGAGAAGTTCATAGCATAGCAAAAGCTAAGTAATAATTAGGTTGTCGGGCAAATCCGTATTGGGACAAGCCATTTTCCAAGCGTTCAACGCATCGGTCATATACGGCACCTCAACATCAATCAGTGAGAAAGATAAAATATCCCTGGTTTTTCGGTACCGTAGACCGAGGAGAGGAAGGCTGGTAAACTTATACTTGAAAGTTTGCGGACACCGAGACCACCCAAGCGAATGGGAAGTGTGGCTTGCTGCCAAGCTCGGTCGTCCAGGGCCACATTAAGTATTGAAGTAAGATTGTTCCTAATAATTTGGTCGACTTTTTCTAAAACCTGTGGATGCTTCCAAAGATGAGAGGAGCGAAGGCTATACGTGAATTTTGGTCCAAAACAACAGTATCGAATATGTGAAGGCCGAATGAATGTTAATTTTGAAAAGTCTCTCCGAAACATCATTAAAATTTTGAATTTTAAAAACACGTGTTGAATGTAAGATTTTTACTTTAAACACCTTCACGACCCCCGTACTATTCAATCCATCCATCAGCACAATGTTTTAAGTGCGTGACATTGAGTTCTACCACAAAACAAGATTTTTCACCCCAAAAAAAAAAGTCGTTTCCCAGTAATAATTTTTGCGTGAAGTTACTTAGTTTGATGTACAGTATGCTTGGTTGACAGCTTCGTGATGATGTTGTTTACACCCTGTATATTATTTACAAATTTGTTTAGACGTTTCCCAACTCTCAGAATTTCTCCTGTACCTTGGGTGCGTTTGTGTTTCTGTTACATTTTAACAAACAGCCAGACCCGGAACAACTACCTGTGCGCCATACAAATATTTTCTCCGTGCGGGAATCGAACCCGCGACAGTGGCCAATCGGTCAGCCACTGCGCCAACAGTGCCGTCAATTAAGAGTGCAATGGTTGTTGAAAGTTTAAGAAAATGCAGCACCTATAAAACGTTTTCATGAAGAAATTAACGCAGCCGAACTGAAAATAAATAAAAACTTTTTACTAAATTAAAATTTTGTAACTTCCACTTCGCGTAGATAATTAACTAGACGATATTGCCTCAGACACTCAAAAGTTAATAACTATTTAAATTAACTAGGTGCAATTCAAAAAAAAGCTTGCCAAACGAAATAAATACACACATCAAAAGTATCAAGGGATCAACATATATTTTTGCAATAACTTTTCTCCTGATTGATATTAATTAAAATTTTCTTTAAGGATTCTTCAAATAAAGTGTTTTCGTTTGTCACAGTAACGATAAACCAAGTCACCTTTGCATTAATAAAGAAATTTGCCATTTTCCTAATAAAGGGATTTTTGACATTTGAACCACTAACATTAAAGTTCGAAAAAAAGACTGAAATAACAGTTTTCTTTAAAATTTTATTGGGTAACTTAAACAATTAATAATCCGTGTTTCTACCGCGAACACTAACAACACAAGAACATCGGTTTGGCATACTCAAAATGAGTTCATCCAAATCACGCTGTGGAATGGCCGCCCATGTTCGTTGCAACAACAAAAAAAGGTCTTCTTGCGACTGGATACCCTCCATATTCGGCAGAGCTCTTCTCTGTAGCATATCCCATGCATGCTCAATCGGGTTCAAGTCTGGCGACTGAGCAGGCCAGGGCAGGACATTGATGTTAGCTGCGGCGAGAGTCTGTCTTACAACTCTTGCGGTGTGCGGTCGTGCATTATCATGCATTAACTGAAATAAGGGACCGATTTGCACTTGTAGAGGAACGATGACGTCTGATACAATCGTCTCAGCATAAATTTGAGCGTTGAGGTTGCCTCTGATCCAAATCAACTCAGTTCTTCCGCCGATCCAAATACCCGCCCATACCATGATGGTTCCACCACTATAAGGATGGACTTCCTGGCAGGATTTTAATCGCTGTTGGCGTCCAGGGGTTCTCCAGTGTCGTATACGTCTTGTATCCGGTCTCATACCAAAACGAGACTCATCAGAAAAGCACACGAAACGCCATTGTTCTTCTGCCCAATTTCTGTGTTCAAGAGCCCATTGATATCGAATCCTACGATTGTGCATTGCTATAGGTGGTACCCGTAGCGGTCTTCGGGAATGAAGGTTCACTTCATGCAAGCGGTTTCTGACTGTTTGGTCGCTAATTAAGTTCCCTGAAGAGTGATGAAGCCTCACGGCTAACATCATGGCGGTTATTGTTGGAGCTCTTCGAGTTAAGATTTGAATGTATCGGTCTTGTCTCCGTGTGGTGCAGCGATACCGTCCTCCATGGCGCTCAGCCACGGTACCAGTGCTTCGGTAACGTGTCCAAAGTCGACTGATAACACTCTGACTTGTATTCAGAGCTAAAGCTACAGTACGTTGCCGGGAACCAGCTTCTATCATTCCCACGGCTCTGAGCATTTCTTCCCTGCTTAAATGACGTCGCCGCTCCATAATAACGTTGGTTTTAATCAGTAGTAGGGAAACAGTAGCACTAATAATGTCTTCAATGCGTTGTATGTTTTTATAGGGAAAATATTGACAGCTTATTTTCATCTTTTACTCGAATTTGATTGAGAGTTCCTGATTCAAATTATGAAATGCACCAAAAAGGATCCATATAAATTTATAAAATCATAAATTTATTACAAAGCCACATCTCAATCTCAAGAAATCCGCATAAAAATGCTTGATCCCTAGACATTTTTGATGTGTGTAGTAAGTACCTACAATTAAAATAAATAACATTCTGAGACAAAAACTGCAACATTTAGAAATAATCGTAATTACTTAAGTACTTAGTTAAATAAGATTACAAATAGCAAAAGTCATAACCGTTATTGTCTATAATGATCTTACAGACGTAAAATTTGTATGTGTAAGTTTGTATGTATCCGGAATTAATGATCCTATTCTGAAAATTCTTTCACTGGAAGAAAGCTACATTATTTGTAAAATATATTTATATCATGCCTATTAGCCGAGCTATCACATTTTTTGCGAAGAAAGTCGCGAAGTGCTAGTAACCTAATAAACGAAATGTTTATAAAAAGTGCACAAAGAAGTTTCGATACAAAAACTTAAATAGACACTCAATTAATTATGATAACTCTTGTTAGAATAGAAAATAATGTTGATCAAGTGACTTTAAACGATAATCAACTGATCAGAAAAATTGAAAAAAAGTAATTAATTGGAATTTTCCCATTTTGTGATTTTTCGTTTCAGAACATCGACTTGGAGCAAAAAAAGCAATGTCGCAAAAGGTTTGGCAGAGAAGTACATAGGGGGCGAGAGTATTGCCGTCAACCGGGCACAAATCCCGACTGCGTGTCTGTACTGCGTTAATCCTGATGGAAAAACACAATAACACTTTGCCCGACCCGGGAATTGAACCCAGGACCTCATACTCGGCATTCGCGCTTGCAACCACTAGACTAACGAGGCAAACTACCTGCAGTTTAAGCCACGTAATATTTTAATTAATTATGTTTCTAATTAAATTCATACTTTTAATAACTATTACAGACAATGATGCAACTGTCTCGTTTGAGGAAGTGTAGAACCGGAATAAAATATAAATGTAACTGTCAAAAATAAAATTAAAAATAATTGATATTAGCTCAAGATTGTATTCTGTTGCATAATCTTTGTATAACACAATTATTTATCTCGTTTAACAATTTTAGGAGATTCTTGTTAGCAGGTGTCTGAAATATTGTGAAATGTTATAAACGTGAATTACTTAGTATTATAAAGCTGTTCTACTTATTATGAAACGGATATTAGTAATAATAAACTTATCAGTTTTTTAGATGTATTGTTGAAACAATTTTGTTTTATTTGGCACTTATATCAAATGCTGTTAGAGTGACCTACATACTTTGCTGATCTCTGCGCACGTTACGTTAAGGCTGTGGCCTAATATAATCGATTGTAGAGCGAATAGGTACGCGATTTCGTAACTTTTTAAGCTGAAAGCACTTGACTCTCGTAATATATTTTGATTTGTTATGGTAATAGAATGACAAGCATAAGTAATAGAGTTTTCCTGCCGGGGTTGCGGGACTGTTCGAAAGAGATACCGTGACCCCGGAACACAAAGGGCGATGAAGGAACATGGATGGGTTTTAGTCAGTAAAAGTCTGACACTCCCTCCTGCTCCGCCCAGAGCGGGAGAAGTCATTTGAAGATTTCCCATCCGAAAAAAAAAAAAAAACAGCTTAGCATCTGCTTTGGTTATATGAAGAACAAACTGCAAAAATACCACTAACTTCCATATAACATAAAATCAAGCCTGCAATCCCCGAAGAGAATGTACCTAACTATAGAAACCTACATTTCGCATTTTATGATTAAGTCCCATATGTAATAGGGGTTGACCCTATTGCCATTGATCGGGCAGTCTGCCTAATCCAGAATCTCAAAAGATAAGCTGGAACTGAGAATTTGTCTTAGGGTGTTGATAACAAGTTCGTTAAATATATTTGGCCCAAAATTCAGCTATGCGAACTCCGCTCGCCGATGCAGTCATAAAATCGTCAAATTAAGTGTCATTGAGAGAGAATTTCCCAACAGAAACACTAAATAACACTACCCGACCTGAGAACTAAACCCAAGACCAGGCTCTCAGCAATAGCGCCTCTGACCACAAGACCACCGAAGCTCTCAGTTTCAATATCAAACGCAACATTGAGAACAATAACCCTGCACCACCTCACCCAATTTAACGATCATTACACTCTAACGCAACAGATAAAAGAAAGACCGATCCATCTGAATAAGATTAATGACCGAACAAATAGCTCACAAGCTCTAATCTGAGCACACTATCAGCTACCTTGGGCAATATAATGATCTCTTACTAATACTTATGTAACAAGACATTACGTGTCTTATAAGTTATAACGCGGCCATTTCAAAAGGCCGAGACATCAGAGCTGAGGGAAAAAGATATGGGGAGATGTAATTTTGCCAGATATTCAACTTTCTCTGACAAGGTCATTGGTGAAAGTGCTTATGAGATTAACATAGCTTTGAGATGTGAGGACACGTGCTTCGTCGTTCAGTCATTGAGGTTTATGCTAGCTTAGTGGATTAAAAGATTTTTGAAGGTGATCTCTTCAATTATAATTATCCAGGAGCAGGTGGCCTACCATGACGTCTTAAAGGAGGATCGTTTTAATCTTGTTCCAGTGCGGGTAAGAGACGGAGCTATAGAGGACGTCTAGCGCCATTTTTTTTCCCACACTGGAACAAGATTAAAACGATCCTGCTTTAAGACGTCATGGTAGGCCACCAGTTTGCATATAAACGGCCGTCATGCGCCGTCATAATCTTTGTAACATCGTCCTCTAGGTTGCTTTGGAAATATTTTAATACATAATTTCTTACTGCCCCGTAATGCCCAACTGGTGAGAAAAGGCTCAGCCAACATCTTCACTCCTTGAAATATAATTAGTAAAAAGATAGTAAAAGTTAGAAAGAGAAGAAAGACCTTAACATAAAAACGGTTTTAACCAGAGGAATCAGAGTGAATTGTAGAGTAGACCAAATAGTGATTCTAAATGACTTGTAGATTTACCTATTAAAAGCATTCACAAAGCAAAACTGCGTAAAATAAAAAAAATTGTAAAGATCTTACAAGCGTTATTACTTAATATATGTAAGTATGTTAAAGCTGTACCTACTGTTCCAGGCAAAACCTTGTTCGCTTAGCTGAAACCTTAACAAATAGGTAATTCAAATTACTCATGGCACTTAAACAAAATACTAAAACAGGCTTTATCGATTTAAACCGCGAACCATTTTTTAACCAGCAACCTACCTACCTACTTCATTTCTTTCTTTTTAATTTCCAAATCTGCGTGAAAATCGCTATCAATGACGGGTTGACCTTCCAAATTGGTTCCATTACGGATCCGGATCAATTATGAACCGCGTGCGCATTTGTAATCGTGCTGATTCGGAGACAATCGGTTATCTTCGGCAACAGTCGGTTACGCAATACTGCTCACGACGCGCGACGCGAGCCGAGATGTCAAATGTCGAAATTCGAAAAAAGAAATGCTGGCAACGGATGTTGATGATGATAAAATGTACACTTATGCTTTATCGATTTCGATGTAGGGTTACCCCCTACATCAAAACTTGAAACTTTATATAACTTTATCTTTAGAACCACTGATCCGATTCCGAAAATTATTATACTAATGGGAAGGTCCATTCATGAGCCATAATAATTTAAAACATTCCCGTAGGGTAATTTCCGATCCGATCCCGAGCGAAGCATCTTTTAATATTCTTTTAAATCTTGGATGCGAAATCTTGTGGTGGTCTATTGCTCAATCATAGACGCACCGAGCGGCGATGACATTGCGAAAAAGTTATTAAGATGAGGAAAATGTCATTATTTTATCAATGCAGCGGTGCAGCCGGTAATTCTTTATTGATTTTCTTTCTTTCTTCAGATTAAATTAGTTTGTTGATCAATAATGGTACAAGTTTTAATCTGTGAAATGTGGATCAATTTTAAAGTCTCTATACGCACAGTATGTACTCGTACATCGTCAACGCATTTTGGAATAATTTTATACATACCTACACAGCGGTCCAAACTTCTTTATGGTGGATGCTCCAGGGTAGCCCGCGAAATTCAAATTTTCTTACGATTTTGTAATTTGCAGGCCAGTGCTAGGTTGTTTGTTGATTAAAATGTTGCTCGCGACTGTACGACGTATGTAGTTATAGAAATAAAACTATCAAAATCATCAATACAACCCGCCAAGCTCATAAAGGTGCAGGAATTACTTTTTCAAGGTCAAAGTCATATTGTTTTTTCAGATTTTATGATTATAATTCTAGAACTAAGTACATACGTCTTTCGTACGTTGCGAGCAATATTTTAATCAACATACAACCTAGCACTGGCCTGCAAATTGCAAAAAATGTAAAAAAAAAAAAAAAACGCGGTCTGGTTGGAGCATCCACCTTAAAAGGACACGTGTGAGTATGTCTACGACTTGTCCTAAATAGGCTTTAACCCCCTTGCAAGAATCAATTAATACGATAGGCTTTATTCCTATAAAAATCCTATAAGTAAGATAATGTTTACCTTCATTGACTATTGTCCTATTATATAACTTTATTACAAACAAAACAACAAAATTCTCTATAGGTAATCGGCTTTGTGGATTGTTCTATTGTTTCAATTAGTTATATGACCAATTAATTACCTATGTTTACCTATGACGCGATTTTAAATTACAAGTTTTTAAAACAATTAGAATCGCGTAGATATAATATTTATTTAACTTCTTTTAGGTACCTATAAGAAAATAGAAAACATAAAATCGGGCCTGTAATCCCCGAAGAGGCAGAGTTGTACACCCACATTTCACCGTTATGGATGGCTCCCTTAGCATTTGATCAATAATTTTTCAGACATAACGCTATGAAAAACAATGATTAACTAAATCTACCACCTAAGTATTGGGTGTCGCAAAATAAATTCATTTTGTTTGTCAATAACATAATCAAAACCAATACTAATCGTTGTTCCGTTGATCGATTTCCCGCCAAGCGATCATTTGAAAAAAGAACAACCGAACCGCACATTCACACCAATCAAATGATTTCATACCTTAAACTGATTGCAATAAGTATCAGAGGAGACGGATAAAAAGTGCGTTAATTTGTAAGATTTCATAAAACAAGTTGCTAGATTAAAAATACCTTAATATTTTATTCGCTATTGCGAAATTAATTCTGAAATGTTGCCATAAATTAGTTAAGCTTGCAAATATTGGTAGTTAATATTTATTTATTCTGTTTTTATTTGTAGAAAATGAAATAAAATTAGACAAAACATAGTGCGACGAATGCGGTGACCCATGAGGGTCAGACTGAAATTCTGATTAGACCTGTGGTTTTGTTCATTGTGGCGCCGCTGGTGTTAAATGCTGAATTACTAACAAGTTTGTTACTACCATAGCAAGCATGTTCGCGCAATGAGAGAACGCCACAACTATTTTTGATTTCAGACAGGAGCCGTGCTGGCTTAGGCACTCTTTCAGATTTCAAAAAAGGACAAAAATAACAATGGGATGTTCACTAATGTTGATTTCATAGTTTTTTTTTTTCGTGGGATGAGATGAAATGGTTTTGGTTTCAAACTCATTTTATTTAAAACTACAAAAACAGGCAAATCAAATTAAAATCTGACTATGCACAGAAATTTCTAGATGATTAAAAGTTTTCTTTATCCTTCGCTTCAAGGAACTGTTTTTGATTCAACTTTACAACAATACAATTTATGAGCTAAGGGGGCCTTTAAGATCACCAGACAAGATATATATAGGAACTTACATTATAAAATAACCCATGTAGTTCTAGATCCCATAACAATTGCCTGTTGAAAGAACTGTCGATATCTCAGTCAGTCATCAGCTGTCTAGATTATATCTGAACATTTAGCATTTGAGCACCCATTGTTATGCTTTTTATGATATATTACGAAAATTAATATAGGTAGGTACATCCGCCATGATCGATTGCGAAAATGTTGAGTTTTGAAATGTTTATTGCGGATTTTTTTTAAGATTTTCATAAACTTTATACGCACGCGCACACGCTCCATGTAAATTACAGGTATTCAGCTGCATCCGCTTAGACTGGAAGCCGACTCCAACATAGTTGGGAAAAGGCTAGGCAGATGATGATAAACTTTAAACCCTTAAAAATCAGCTGCTTCCTACATTTATGTATGTTGCTTGAAAATATGTTAGAGAAGAACAATTGTGTAAAGTGTCCAAGAACTGAAAATTACAAACAAGGTGATATCCCTCCGCACTCGGCCCGCGAGGTGGATTTTAACACACTGCCTCTCTCAGAGAGGAGGCCTGTGCACCAGCAGTGGGAACATTGTATGTGTAGTAACTCACAAATAGGATTTTTTATTACTGAGCCATGAGCAAACATATTAAAAAATTTGATGATTGTAAATAAAGCAGTCCGGATCATGTTATCAGATGTTAGAACAAGCAGCATGTGAAAATATTGTCCTTACCATTAAGGAAGGAAGTTTCTTGGAACTCTGGGTATTGGCAAACCGCGACCGCTTCATTTAGACCTTCCAAACTCTATTGATCTAGACGAGCTGAACCGACATTTTTCTTCTGCTTCATCCATGGATCCCTTAACGAAACAGCAAACTTTGATTTTAATTTCTGGTCTAAAGCGTCCTCATATTAACCACTTTTGCTTCGTTCCAGCTGAGCCGGGAGAGATCAAAAATATAATTCTGTCTATTAAGTCAAAAGCAGTGGGTTGTGATGATATCACACGTGGTATGATCACAATTCTTCTGGATGATCTCCTACCTGCGATTACCCACATTGTGAATTTTTCCCTCTTCATTGGAGTATTTGCTTCCCTGTGGCGCAAAGCCTATGTTTGTCTGCTACCCAAGGTCCCTAATCCCTCTCTTCCTACCCATTTCCGTCCCATTTCGATCCTTCCCTTTCTGTCCAAAGTGCTTGAGGCCTGTGTGCACAAACAATTCTCCAATTTTGTCCATAGGCACTCGCTTATCAGCCCACTTCAATCTGGGTTCAGGCCCGGGCACAGCACTGTTTCCGCACTTCTTAAAGTGACTGGCAATATAAGGGCAGGGCTGGAAGACACCAAGATAACGGTACTAGTGCTAGTCGACTTCTCGAATGCCTTCAATACCGTTAGTCACGATATCCTTTTAACCATTTTATCCTATGTTATGGTCTCTCCCGGTGCACTGGAATGGTTCTCCTCTTACATTCAAGAGCGCCAGCAGTCAGTTCATGTTGGAGATTCCTCATCATGTTGGTGTGATCTGGAAACTGGTTTCCTCAAGGCGGTATTCTTGCTCCTCTTGTTTTTTCTATTTTTATTAATCTCCTGACTTCTGAGCTTCAGTGTGCGTATCATCTGTATACCGATGACTTGCAGTTGTACTGTCAGGGGAGGGTTGACGAAATACGAAATCTGATCAGCAATCTAAATAGTGACCTGATGGCAATAAAAACCTGGTCACATAAATTCGGTGTGGCAGTTAATCCGAATAAATGTCAGGCAATAATCGTTGAGAGTTCTCGCAGTTTGAGCAAGTTAGATGGTACAACCTTGCCACTAGTTCTTTTCGACGGTACGATCGTTCCCTTTAGCGCCGATGTAAAGGATCTTGACTTGCACATTGACAGCACTATGAAATGGTATACTTAAGTCGCTCGTGTCAGCCAGAAGGTCACTGGTTCGTTGCGGGCTCTGTACCGTTTGAGAAACTTTTCACAGTGGTTGCCCATACGTCAGCGTAGGGAGCAAGTTTTTATTTTAGTATATCTGCGTCAATGTCTATTTACATATTTTATTTTAATATATATATATAGTTTTTGATATATATATTTATAGTGTTTGATATATATGTATAGTATTTATACATATATCCTTGTAGTTTATCGTAGTATTAAATAAAATTATTTTCTCATTTTCCGAAGTGACACCTACCACTGCTTGTCTCTGCATCACCTAAAGGTTGACTGGTAGAAAATGACTATGGCATTAAGTCTGCCTCTGTACTTTGTGCTTGAAGTGTTAAATAAATAAATAAATACCATGATCAGCCAGCACCAGACCCGTAGACCGCTAAGCTATCGACCTTATCGTTGATGAACGTCCAACCGTCAATCGATGCACGACCGGCCATGGATGTTTAGGTATCATGGAAATGGCGAAGAGTGTATTGACACCAACCGTACACAAAGCTGGACTCCGAGTTGCTATGAGAAATTTCCGATGAAAACACACTTGCCCAACTTGGGAAACGAAGCCATCGGGAGTATAGTGAGCAGTAGGGCTAACCACCAGTATACAAACGAGGCAATCGAATAAAGACTCTCGATAATCTCTAACGCGTTACGCGACCACAGAAAATCAAAATAACTTTTTTTAACACACTCCAAAGCGTCCCAAGCGCGCCTTGCGACACAATACCTTTAACTTAAATGGTGCAAAACGTTCAACACCAATTAGTATAGATATGCTCCATTCTTTCGCACAAACTGTGGCCCAACGAGGTTTGGGCCATTGTGTTCATGGAACATTACTGTTTCGTTTCGCCATCGGCAGATATCTCGGCTGATTAATGATTTTACCATGAGATTTGTGATGGATCTCGCAAGGGCTTTAACCGTGACCGCTCTTATTTGCGTTTTGATCGGTGGTGTTAAATTTTGACAATTTATTGTTTCTTTTTCCGGTTGGCAGCACATGCGTTTAGATTCTATTACATTGTATTATACAGAGTGTTTGATAAAAACATCCACAAGAGATTGGGGATTTGGGAAATTGGGAGATTGGGGGGCGGGGGCAATGTTCTAGAAGAAATTAACATTGTAATTAACCTCAAACGATATAAAGAATAGTCAATCGTGACACTTTTGGTATAGGTTCGTTCCGCTGTATACCTATGGTATTTCTGGCTGGTGTCCACGCCCCAGTGTGCGTCTTTTGAGTATTATGGCGTATATTTTGGAGCAAAGCTTTCATTCCAAAATGATGTAAGAAATATGTCATAATGCATGAGATGAGACTAATAATCTCCAGATTTACAAAATAAATTATTTGAATGAACTGAATCATGTAAAATTGGTAGAATAATCAACCAAAGAACTGAAAAATGGGCCAGAGTCGTCTTACTGGTTCGACTTCGACTACCGAACCTAAAATATGGTTAGTGAATTTACAAGCGCCTCAGAAAAGTTTTAGGCAAGACTTTCGTTGGTATCGAAACCGTATGTTTTCTTTGACAGATTTACTATTTGACAACTGACAACATGAAAATCATGACGTAGATATAATAACGTGCAAATTACAAGCTGCCTATAATTTTCCGGATCATCGACGCGTTCTACGACCCTTTGATCTTGCTTGACCGACTGACTGACCGATTGTTTCAACTAGTGTCTGAAATTATCTACACGCTCTGTTTCTTCCATTCCTAAAATTATGAGGAATTAAGATTCTTCGCATCGCCTATTTACGATTTTAAGTAGAGATGCTTACAGTATAGGCTAATCATTTTTGTTGTAAAAAATATATCTGAAAAGGTTAAGTGATGTTAGTGCCATGTGTTTCAAAACAAAAACAAAAAAGTAATTAAAATTCATTACGTGGCCTTGCCATTTAAGTAGGATATAAAATGAGATGCAACAGCATTATAGAAAGTTGGCAATACGAGTTTCTAAACACAGACGGAGCATGGTGGTAAAAGACAAAAAATGTCATGACATCTGCAGCAAAATCTAAGTTTTAGGTACAGAATCTATGCAACGTACAATTCAATTAACGCCGGCGATGCCGTCTGTTTTAATTCTCATCTTTGATGAATCCTTTCGAAACAAGTAGGGGGTACGGAGAGTAGGGGTGGTAAAACGGACAGGTGCTCGCCGCTCGCGCTATTGCCGTGTCGACTGCCGCATCGTGTGTCCGCCGCTAACAGCGACGATCAACTGTCAACTTGTGACGTTTGCCAGTTTGCCGCCAGATTTTAAATTCTTTTTTTGCGTTCGGAACATAGTGCCGTGCAGTGTTTTTTTTTGTCAGACTGTGAAAAAGGACGTACGCTCTGACAGGATAGTGGTGTGTTGTGTGATGGTACTCAGCCGCTCTGGGTTTTGAGAGCAGTATGAGGGGCAGCATTTGTCAGTTTTTGTTGTTGGCGCACGCGGTCTGCGCCATCACCGGACCGAGAGTGAGTAGATATCATTTTCTTATTTCCTAAGTTTTATTTTTATCGAAGGATCACATATCTACAGGTAGATTCTATGACAAGAGCATATAACATATTCCCAAGTAAATTTTTATTTTTGACGAAATCAAAATATCCGCAAATCCGGTATGAAAAAACCGATTTCTCGTATCATCTGCATCGGTCCGAAAGAAAGCGGCCGCTAATTTATTACTGAATGCGTCGAAAGTAGATATCGAAATTCGCGTGTGTTATATCGATTATTTATTATCCTAGATACATAATGATTAATTGATTGTACCGGGAGTCGGGACTATTCATTCATAAATCTTGCCGCGTAATCGGTAATTTGAATAATCGGAAATAGAATCAGTATTCCGACTTTAGATCTGATAAGGACTTAATTGGCAAGTGTAGTTTTCATTCTTGTCTTAATATTGTCGAGTATAACTATTTCCTCTATTCAATCAGTGGCTATAGAAATGATAAATGATAATTAAGATGAAGTCATCTTAGATCTTTTTCGTCTTGAATTAAGATATTTATTAGGTATTTTGGTAGGTAAATAGCTATTTTTGGGTGTGTTCAAGCCTGCACCTAAGGGACTACCATGTTAAATTAGATTCACAAACAAAATGTCGCAAGAATGGAAGTAATTTTTAAAGTAAAATTAGTTTTGATTGAACTGAAATTCATTCATGAATGAATGAACTACATAAACAAATCTTTAGTAGGTCACCAGGAAGATTTATTAAAAACGCGGATAGTCAGATGTCGAATTTGCGTGTTCAAATAAAATAACATCGGAAAAGGAAACGATACCACATGATACTCAATTTGTCATCATTTTATTGTTCAATGATTAACGTAAAGAATCTTCGTGGTTGCGTGAAAGACTGAAGAAATATTTAAACGATTTTCTTGTTGTTCAAGCACGCACGATGTGATTTTGTACGCCTAACAATGTGCTTTTCGATTGATTTTTTCAATGAAAATGTTTGTGCGGTTGAATGGTGGTAGGTAACCGATAATATATTAATTAGGTATTTATCTTTGCGAAACCTTCTACCAATAAAAATGCGAAAATTAGGATGATTGAGATGATAGATGTTTGTTACTTAATCACGCCAGAACGGCTGAACGGATCTAGGTGTTTTTTACAAGGTTTTTTTTTCTTATACATTCACACCAAAGCGATCCTAAGGTTAAGCCGTGCTTACCTAGGTTGGTCTGTGGATGGGTGACCACCCTTACATACCGAGTTTCCTCCGTGCCTCGGAAAACACGTTAAGTAAGCTGTTGGTCCCAGCTGTCATTTGTAGATCTTTGGCAGTTGTTACAGGTAGTCAGTGGCCCAAAAAGTCTGACAACCAGTCTTACCAAGGGGTATCGTATTACCCAGTACTAACTGGGTTGTGGAGGTCAGATAGGCAGTCGCTCCGTGTAAAATGCTGGTATTCAGCTGCATCCGGTTAAACTGGAAGCCGACGCCAACATAGTTGGGAAAAGGCATGATTCATACCGAAGCGAACATAGGCGCCGGTAACAGCTAGTTATTTTTATAAGTAAGAATTGGTTAAAAAGGTGCAGATTTCCTTGTGTTGATAAAAAATGGGGTCATCTTTCAAAGTTCTGGGAACTTTTGTTGGCGTACAGAAAAATGCGTAAGAGATGAGATAATTAAGTTTCAATTAATTAACGTTAATTAGTGGAGGTTATAAAAAAATTATAACAATACCTTGACACGTGTATTACAATGCCGAGTTTAAAAATAATTCCATACATTTTCAAGTAAAGAAATAAAACCATAATTCTAATTCTATCGCACAATATTATAATAAACCACCCGTGAATAATAAACAAACAATATTAGCGGTAGAGTCATGGGAATAGTCCCATGTGGATAAAATCAAACGTGAAATGAAACGGTTCTACGCACTCATCACCAGGTAGATATAATATGGAAATAAACATCATTTTCATTTCACTGAATATTAAAGAACATTGACATGGGGAGGCATCCCTTTAGAAGTGAAGTATCAAGTTCCATAAGTATAATATCATCCATAGAAAAAAGAGAGAGAGAGAGAAAGTGTTTCCCTACCAAACCCATTTGTGCCACTTGCCGAAAATCTCCCACCTGGACACGAGTTGCCATGGCTGACCGTCTTTAAATAGATTTCGGACACATGTTGGCAGATGTAAAGAACACCTGTTCAGGTAGAGATTCATAGATGACTCTTCCCTGGAGTGCAAATATGGTGTTTGTCTTCTTATTTGCACAGGAGCTGATAGACGCTACTGAAAGTTCCAAACTCGTCGCCAAATTTGGGGCTGACTCATTTGAATTATCATCGACACGCTAAAAGTATATCTTCCATAGAGTGCTTAAGCAACCAGCTCTTCATCATGCTCCTGTACTGCCCTTACTTTTTATCTCAATTTGATGGGATTGTCGCATCATCTCTCTTAACAATATCTTCCATACATTTTAAATATTAGTCGTGATCAGTAATTGTCACCTCTTTGTCTAGCTGTATAAGTAATTCTAATTTAAGTCATTCTGCATTCGCATCGATTCCTTGGTCGTCTAACATTTTACAGCAGTCATCCACAATAATGCTCAAATCTTTTCTCACAAGTCACATGACGCATTTTTTCTGTATTATCACTACGTATATTACAAAACAAAGTCCCCCGCCACGTCTGTCTGTCCCTATGTATCTCAGATCTTTAAAACTACACAACGGATTTTGATGCGGGTTTTTTTAATAGATTCAAAAGGAAGGTTTTAGTATATTTGTCAAGCGGGCGAAGCCGCGGGAATCAGCTAGTTAATTGTATGTATTGTATTAACACTAAACGATTAAACATTTTTATAAGCTTCTAGTTACGGACCATAAACTAATTACTAAAAAAAACCGTGCTTGCGTGTAAGTCCCGCATTTATACTGTAAATAAATATATTTGATATTGACATGAAACACGATACAATAAATACAAATTTAAGTGAATTTCAGCATCTCCAAACATTTATCATGACTGATGCTGAATTGTAGTTTTTTTACTAGTAATACTGAAGATGCTTAATTAATGTTTTGTTCGATTTTTTCTTGGTCTACAATGTTACGAGTTACAATCTAAATTTCAAGAGACCTTAAGCTGTTTCTGCCTGATTCAAGTTGATGTGTAAAAGTAGCTTGGAAGATTTACTTACAGAAGCAAATATTATTTCGTTCGATTTCAATGTCTTCGTCTGTATCTTTACTACCTACTTACATATTTTCTAAATAATTATCTGAATTTGTTTATTAGTCAACGACTATAAGGAGAAGACAATCATAAATAATTTATTAAAAACCTGCAAAGCCTTATTAGAAAGAAAACACACTTGTCAGAAAGATTATGATGAAATTGTTATTAAAAGACCTGGATCCTGATAGACTCATGTCTGTTCCGCTCTATGCTTTGTGTTGATCCAGAATGTCCTTAGTTCTAAGCATTCGATAGCGCTTCGCTGTTTACTTTAGCTTGACTGTATAAGAAACATCAAATCTTTTGTACGAAATATTAAGAAGTACAAGTACCTAGTTGATGACATAATTGGTCGTTAGATACGCTTGTTGCACGTGATATAGATTACAGGAGAATTTTCTGCCATTGGGCACTGTTAGTTTATCACTAATAGGGAATATGCAAGAAATACAAAACTCTTTTAATTTATTAAAAATGATTTGAATTGGCGCATAAAAACATCATGTTAAACATCTCGTATTTTACAATTTATTGTTTTATATAGCATGTTTTTGGTGAAACGGAACGCACTTTCAAAACACGTCGTCCTGGATAACGGCGGTAGTGACGTCAAAGACTATGTGTCAAAAAAAACACTTTTATTTGAAAAGTAGTTAAAGTGCCACTAAGATTTTATTGTAATATCGTAATCGCAATTTTTACTTGAATAAAGCACATACCTACAATTAGTAAAATTACTTTATTAAGGCCAAAAAAAAATGTAAGTACCTAAGTAAACAAGGCAGATTAAGGTAAATGACGTCATTTACCTCAGCCGTGACAGTCACGGACTTTTGAACTGTCATAGAAAATTGCAGGAGTTTAATATTATTTTTGAGCGACAAGCAGTCGTTGAACTTAACTTTTAATAGGTACCTACTTTTCTTGGGTTGTTATAGGTATTTTCTTGATTTAAGTGAAGAAAATATGACATACATATTCCCTATTGCTTTAAACTCTTGGATATGTATCATATTATATATGTCGCCTCTATCCAACTCCGTTATAACTTGTAAATGCAATCATCTCAACCATCCGTCCTCTGCAACTCAATATAAGGCTGACTGATGTAGTAACTCAACTCTTAATTGGTTACTGAAAATCGCTTTAATAAATAAAACTGAAGGAATACATCTTATCTGCTATTAAAGTTTCTTGAACTCAACGCATGTTGCCAAATCTCAGTAGTCAACTTTACCTACGATCAATGGAGCTATTCTGGTCAACCACAATGCTTACATTACTAGTCCTATTTAGATTTTCTTCTAAACCTCCATAGGACCCTGTGATGATGATGACGCCTTCTAGCCGATTTCGGTCACAGCGACTGCATTTGATGGCTTTCTAGGGTGGTTGTCGAGAGTTTTGGTGTGCTGCTCTTTCATGTGCTCTAAAGTGGATAGCATATCCAACTTTGGCCGAAAAACTCCGAGCACTCATGGACATGTCAGAACACCATTGACGACATTGTAGGGTGTAGCTGTAGGCGGTCTAACTGCGATCTTCTTCTCTCTTCAAAGGCGTTAACCTGCCAATGCACTTGACGTCGCCACTCAGGTCGATTTTGTGCCTGCTTTTACCACACCCGGTCCGAAATTGACCCTTTAGATCAATTTGGGACCCCATAATTCTCTGTCATCACCACGAACCACTGAAGTCAGACGAATAAGGCTGTAAACTGATACGTGCTCCGTAATACATTATCTGTATAGACACATTCTGTAAGAGGATACGTTGCCTTTCTCTCTTTCACCAAAGCTTGAGTTGCAACCGGTGATGTAACTACCACGCCTTGTAAAATATATTTATTTTTAGCAAAACGAATCATCGTGGTTTATACATTTGTGAAATTTGCTTGTAAATAAGATGCTGCCATATAGGTATGAATAGTTGGTGTAAACTTGGAATACCCGTGAAATTGTTGTATAATCTGTGTCATTTCTACTCGAAGTCTCGTAAGATCTCTGTCAATGAAAAAATGTTTCTCAAAAGTGAATCTCGTAGTAGACTTGATCTGACAGGAATGGAAGACCATGACGAATTAAAGTTCCTCCCGCTAGCCGAGAACGCAAGACATAACCTAGAAAAGTACAGCATCCCTTTTAAACTTCAACTTCCATAGCTGCAAGACAAAGATTAGAAAACGTTTAAGGAAATAATTAGCAAAACAAATTAACTTAAACACATACACTTAATCAAGATTAACAACAACTCCACAAGTGAAGTAATTCATGCAAGTTCTATGAATAAACATGATGATGCCTTGAACTTACAATGAATACTGATGCAGCAGTTTAGAAAGTACAGTTACGTTGTTTATGGGCGATACAGATTTATAAAAGAGCAAAATTATGCGTTATCGTACAGTGATGATGGCTATTGTCCTCTTTTCGAGCAGTTTATATGCCTTTTATTGCTGTTTTAAAAGAAGGGCCAATTCGGCCATGGACGGTGTAGTTTTGGATTTTCGCTTTTTTTATATGCGAGAGATGAACCTGGCTGTTCGCTGCAACTTGTTCTACGCCTAGACTAGTTCTTCTACAGGTCTCCAGATAACTATTTGTAAAATTTCAGAACGATCAATATAGGCGTGAGCATTTAACAGACAGACGGAGTAACTTCCGCATTTTTTAGGGTTCAGTTGCCATGGCAAAAACGGAACCCTTATAGGATTTAACGTGATTCATATTATTATCCTATGTTTCTGCTATTTTAGGCCCCCTGTCCGGCTGTCTGTCTGCCACAAGACACTTTATCTCAGGAACGCGTAGAAGTATCAAGTTGAATAGATCAAATACGATTATGTCGCATGTTGTACGATTTCATAAGGGAATCAAAACCTAAAAGGGCCGCCCCGTTGACCTAGAATCTAGAAATTTGGCGAGAAGCAATGTATTACAGCACAATGTAAAGCAAAATATCTGAAAACCGAAAACATGTAGTTTAATTCACTAATCTGCATAGTTCTCAGGTGAGTTGAGCAAGATTATGTCTAGACTTTAATAGAGACTATGACCTCTGAGTTTGTTTCGGCTGTTTCTTCTCAGAGTAAGTAGTCAGGTACGAAACACCGGCCCCATCTAGTTTTTTTTTTAAATGACGTGTTAAAGTGTTTGTAAAAACCTACTTGCAAAAATAAACATCATTTATCATTTAATAGCTAAAAATACCTACAATTTTGTACGGAACCCCCGGTGCGCGAGTCCAACTCGCACTTGTTCTATTGGTTTGGAAGTACGAATAAACCAGTGTTACTACTGCTATAAATTAAATAAAATTCAAAGAAAACCTATCAATTCCGGTACGATGAATGCACTTAATAAATGGCCTTTCCATACTCATCAGGTCATAAGGAAACCAATCGGAAATTAATATGAATGTCAGTTTTTCTTGACAATTATTGTTTAATTGCTTTTTGCGTATGTGGTAGTTGTAATTAATAGCCTAATTACAGTCGAGCGTGAATCTCGCGTGTGTCAAGCGACTACTTTCACCTCTGGGTGCGCGGGCGCAGTGCAGTGTGATGCGAGTTTGTTGTTTGGTACTTTGTAAGGCTGGCTAGGATTTGAGAAGACACAAATTAAAACATCATCCCAATTTATATGGGGTCGGCGCAGCATGTCTTCTTCTTCTATACTTTTTTACTCGTCATCTCATTAGGCACCGCCTTTCTTGCTATATCATCCTTTATACAGTCGATCCATCATTTCTTTTTTTGACTCTTTGGTCTTCCTCTACTCATATACAACTGAAAACACACAACTTTAAATAAAATACTTAAAAATGTGGAAAGACAATAATTTTTTCTCAAAAAGCTTATTTGTATTTTTTAAATGCCTTTGTGCCATTTTTTTAATGTTTTGGGCAACAAAGTACAAAAAAAAAAACTAGATGAGATAGATATTTTTGATGCTCAAGTAAACTAACTAAGGCTTCTACTGACTTATTATTTGCTTAGGTACCTCCGTCGCAAAGTTTTTCCCACTAGCTGTATATTTCTATAGGTGGGGAAAATATTAATATGCGAACAATAAAATTGTAAAGCTACTATGCGAACTAAGTGAAACTATTATAAGTACTTAGTCCACTTTGCAAGTTGCATCTGTCCTAAAATGCAATCTATTTACAAAATCATGGGCTACTTCCAATTTTAATTAAAAATTGTGTACAACAGCTAGAAATTACACAATAACAGTAATCCATTACAGAACATTATCGAATATCAACGAAAAGTGCGCCATTTTGCAACTCAACAGACAACAAAATATCTAAAACCACAGCTTTTGTAATCGTGGCAAAGGAAACGGGTAAACAGCCTCCGAGTTATATTTTGCAATTCTATCTATTTATGTCATCTTATTTGATTTTATAGGCATAGCTTGGAAAACTACATTTTACAGTCTGTTTAAATAGGTATCAGACTTGCCTTAGGAAAGTATTTGGAAGTTTCCACGGTAGTTCATCATTTGGAGATGGTCTATTTTTGTCAATTTTACTTTTCAACCAGCTCTATTTTCTACAAGTACCTAGGTGTTTTTAGAATTTGGTGCTCTTGTGAGTTTGTATTTTTGATGTTTAATACTTAGTTGTTATTCCCGATTCGGCAGAGAAGGCAAAAACCCGAGAGAGTTGGAAAGGAATGGGGGAGGCCTTTGCCCAGCAGTGGGGCAGAATAAGCTAACCAAAAACAAAAGAAATTTTATTGTTCATTGGGCACAATATGTACCTATATTTTATGAATGTGTATTATAAGGTTAAAAATATATACACCTTTTTAACTTTACCACACCGTGATGAAATCCGAAACATATCTTTCGATCATAATGCAAAATACAACATTCAAAATGAGAAATCTAGGCAATTTCTTCGACGTTAATCAAATTAATGGGCCTAAAGGAAATGTCTTAAGAGTTACGACAGGGAATAGTGCGACCGTTTGCGTAACGCAGTGGAACCGGGGTGTGCTCTGATACCATCTCGGCGAAATTCTGCGATTTACGCAATTTCAAACTCGATGTTACATATCGTACCTAGCTATCGCGATTCGCGCCATTTGCATTTACCATAAACAGAATGATACGAATTAGTATTCCAATTACAAATGTGCACGTCTTTAGAAATGTGATGTAACATCAATCATTCGGACGTTCACACCGGTTTTCGAATTCTTGAATACAAATCTTATTTTTTTTATTCTCAACGCTGCGCACTGTTGTTGATGAATAGGATCTTAAACATCTTTATGAAATAATATTAATATTATTAGTATTAATTTGTTTTCATTGTAATTAGTGTGTTATCATCAATACTTTGATCAGATTTTATAGATTCAAGTTTTTCGGCGGGAGCACTTTTAAAGGGTGTAAAATAGCTCTTAACGAAGCCGAAAGGCACTTATTCTCCCCGTCATTGCGATAATTTTTTTGTTCTACACCATACCTGGGAACCTTCTAGTTACGGAGATATTGGTGGTTGGCTACATAAAGTTCCAACTTTTTGACAACTTTTTTTTAAATACATGTTTTTAATTGACGCCTTCGTGATGAGGTTGTTTTGTTTATACCCTGAATATTATGGCCGTCAAGTTTAGCTTTACCTATGTATTTGTAATAAGTTATCTCTTGATTCTTGAATAGGCGAGACGACAAAAAAAAAATTGTCGTCATTTAGATTATCAAAAAATATTTGACACGTATTTTTTCTTTTGTTACGTAATCCAAAATTGACGAAGATACGACGCTTTTCAAATTCTCAATACGTCACGCCTACGTATAATTTTAGCTAGTTGTGACGTCACGAGCCCCCACTCCCGAGTTTTGATGCGTTTTATCTTTGTCAATATTCATTGATTTACAAAAACAAAAAACACGTGTCCGTTAATTTCCGTTCCGTTTAAATACTCTAACTGACGGACTAAATAGATTTGCATTTTATTGATACTGTCGTCATGCCTATTCTAGGTTTAACCTAGGTGTGTCTTATCTACCAATTCCTTAATTGTTTGCAAATAAACTTGTCTTATCTAATTTTCCCGCGTTCTCGTGTACCAATAAACTGCTTACTTTGTTAGCACTTCACGGTTAGTTTCGCAAATATTCGTATTAATAGTCACGAATATCTCACAAATATCGTCACTTTCACTACAGAACAAGTTCCCCGGAGCTTTCTGTTTCGTACTATTGTGTTAGGTCGCCGACATTCTGCGTAATTACATAAATTATGTAGTCGCGTGTAACATAGAGACGCGGTTGTTTTTTTTAATCGGTTATTGTAGGAAGAACGGTTTTTGTCGTGTGCCTTAATGAAATTGGAACGATGTTGAATTGGGTAACTGGTACAAATGTGTTCTTTATTTGAAATGCACCTCACCGTCTTTTTTACCAGTTATTTTATCTCTGACTATGTGTCACTGTCATCTTTATTGTCGTTACTATTGCCATTGGGTTGCTGTCACTAGCAAATCTGTCAAATGTATAGTGATCTCTAAGGACGTTATAGATAAAGTTGCTTTGGTGAGGCGTAAAATGTCTGTGAAAGAACTGTAGCTGCAACAGATTTGTTGTGTTATGTAGGTATGAATAAATGAACAGATTATTCAGAAACAACCGTAGGTTCCTCTAAATTTAAAATTAATTGGTTTGGTCTGCTAAACGAAATATCTAGAAGATAGATACCCTAGGCTAAGATAACGTCAATTTTAACCTGACTACCTAAGTGTTAGGCAAATCTAATTAAAACTAAAGTTTTCATTTTATGAGCGGCCTAATTTAGCTGGGTAGGTTGTGTAATATGCTACAATTACCTATCTACTGCAGATTTTAAACAGCTACTTTTTCACGACTTAAAAACAATTTGACGTTTTAGTAAACTCACGAACGCGACGCTTTTATCATCATCATTATATAAGTAGACCACAGATTAAAATCATTTCAATTTCATTACACGACTCCTGTCAAAACTTCCAACATTCGCTTCGTTAAAAATTAAAGTATATTTTAAACGTTTTCACGATGACAAAGTCGTCTTCTTCAACGTATGTACCAATTGTACCATGTGAATAACAATGATGGTGCATGCGTTCGTAGTTTCCACAAAACGGAAGAAAGCTGACTTTCTGACAACCAGTTTTACTAATGCAACACCTCACACGCTTACGAACTATGTAGACTTTATTTTAGTGCCAATTCGTAACAATTAAGAAAGTAGAATTTTAAATTAAACACGTTCGATTTGACTGAAGTGACAGTTTTGACAGAATAATGGTGCGTTTTCTTGGCCTCTTGAACTTTGGATTTCTAAAACCGATTTTCACTTGTTATTTATATCCAAAAGGCTTTGTTCTCTTGTGTGTCACGACAACAATATTTTGTAGACAAAGACAAGATTTACGCAAACTTTCGTTAAAACTTTGTTTCGCCAAATTCAAACGAACTTTACAAAACACTTGGGCTGTTGAGCATAAGCTATTTACTTCTAGTGTCATTGACATTTAATTTAACTTTGGCAGCAGCAACTTGTGACTTCAATAAAACTCTGTGATTTTGGCAGTGAGGTCAAATCAGAGGAAAGTAAATGACTATGAAATGGTTGTACTGTTACATCCATAAGTCAATATCTCACCTTTTTACGCTACCACAGACTGTTTTTCACAGACCAACTGTCTTTCAAATTGACTTTGACATCTCAGACAGACCTGTCAACACTGAATGCTAACAAGACAAACATGACAGACATAAATTGGGTCTGTTTGTCTGCTAGAGACGTAATGTATGGTCGAAAGTTGTGTAATCAGCTCCTTATAGATCACAGTCGCATAACTACACGCTATTACAGATCTATGAGATGTTTTACTATAGTCTGCGCCAGATAAGTAGGAATTAAAGGTCATTACCCCGTATACATTTATTCAAATACATAATTCCGAAAACAGAAATAATGACATAAACTTGTCCCGTAACGACCTTTACCGTGATCCTTGACTTTCTCTCTAGTAATAATAAACGATTCATAATGTATTGTCGGGAAATCTACGCAGAGAAATTAAGGAAAGAGCAATGACCTTTAATTCCTACTTATCTGGCGCAGACTATAGTCGTTCATTGCCATATTGTGTCATAATGTGTGCCTCAGCTTCGCCTCGGCCCACATTTACACGTTCTTCCATCAATGCCTTTGTTGCTGGCCGCTGCAGTAATGTACTATTTATATTAGAATTCTGCTAAAGCGGCCATTTTTGGCCTCCGCTGAACCGAGCATTTTAGCCCGTGTGAAATATATAAATGTATAACAATAATAGCGCATCTGTAGAAATAATGCACCAAATTCAAATCTACCGTGCATCAATAAAATTAAATTACCATAAATAAGATGTTTCTGGGCCTATTCATTTCTATTCGATTACCAGCGCCGAAGTTAGTTCCAAATGGTCCATTGTGTATTTGAATTGAGGCTTTTAGATTTATTTTTACTTACTTGAAAGACAGTAAGTAGAGCGTGACCAAAAAGTGGTAATAACTGTATGTAAGTTATCTAATATTTACATCTATTTGTTTTGAACATTGTGATAGCTGCATGTGACTAAAAAGTGATGGTTATGAGTGTTGATGGATGGAGGAGAGGGAGAGGAAGGACAGGAAGGAAAGAGAAAGGAGTAAATGATGCCGTGAAGTCTGGCAGGGGAGAATGGAAGAAGAAACCACGTTACGCCCGAAGTTGAATGGGACCATGATGATGAATACGTAGATCATACACGTACAAGAGAAGCAATGAATAACAAACACAGTTTTAGAGTTGATAAACTTTTTAGAAATAACGGTAATAACTTCAAAGTTCCTCGTGACATATCAGAGGTTTGATTCGGAAACTAAATCAGAGGCGTTACTTGCTGTTACTTTTGGTTATAACCAAGTTATCCAATTAGTAATAAAAAGAGATGTTCTATTGCCACATATATATATGTCACCAAATCGAGCAATGCCATTGTGACATAACTATGTCACTAGGTAATGATAAAATGTCGAATCTTGAGTGCTTTGTGATTTCTCACACATTTAAACCAAATCCGTGACAATGGTGTCCATTCTGTTGTACACAAACTAAATTTAATTTAGGCTATTGCTATCTTTTTCTCTCTAATAAAACGAGAAAGAGACGGACGTAATTTAGAGCTATCAAATTAAGTTAGAACAAATATTTCCATACAAATGAAGGGTGCACGTAAAAACATGTCGACTAAAAACACGGTGAAGCGCAAGGCATAAACTAGTTTGACATGTCTAACTTAGTTCATCATAGCTATAGCCGTCCTTTTCTCGCACTGCCTTTTAATAAAAGATAGCAATAGCCTAAATTAAGTTTAGTTTGTGCACAACAGAATCGACACCATTTGCTACTTAACAATAATACCATTACAACAGCAATTATAGGAGTCGCCGAAGAGTTAGGAAGTAGTTCCCTACAAACCCAAATTTCGCCAGTAGTGGTAAGTTCCCATGTAATATGGGGTGAGATGAGCGTAGCCACGGTGGGGCAGGGTGGGGCGCTGGCCCCACCCTGGCTCTGACCCGTAATGTACCTAAACAAACCTTAAAAAAAAAAATCTAGGTACCTACTAACATTGTAGTTAGTACCTAGATAATTTTTTTTTTAGGTTTTACTTATGAAAGTTCACACTTGACAGTCGACACAAAAAAATG
Organism: Xestia sexstrigata; assembly: GCA_941918905.2. Taxonomy (NCBI): domain Eukaryota; kingdom Metazoa; phylum Arthropoda; class Insecta; order Lepidoptera; family Noctuidae; genus Xestia; species Xestia sexstrigata. The sequence continues at coordinate 2,800,758 of OW799204.2, forward strand.
CGATCAAACCAATAACACTTATGTGTAATTGTTTACTTACTGTACTGAAAGTACTATCTATATACAGGGTGTGGCGTAAGTAGTGGTCCACCCTTCAGGATTCGATGAACCAGATAATTAACTATAACAATTAAAAATTTAAACCATTTATACCCAAGGGTTCCGAAAATATTTCTTTTTTGTCTTTTATTTACGGAATTTCTACCCTTTATTACAAATTTGTTTGTAGTTTCAACAAAAGTCATTAATCTTTCATTTTGATTTCTGTTAATTACTGCTGAATACTAGAGCTACCACGATAAATTATGATTTTTTATGTAAATTCGGCTCTTTTGAAGAAAAAGTTGGTTCTCCTCTAATTTTAACCCAAATTTTTAACACACCATCAAATTCAAGAGCTATTTTTGTAAAAACAACGTACCACATTGTCAGTGCCCATGTATTTAATAATATGCCTACTAAATGCCGATAATAAATGATAAATAAAGTGATTTGTTTTTTTTTTTAATTTTTTGTTCAAATACCTGAAGTAATAAGTTAGGTCTACATAACTCTGTTATAGTAGTTTTTTTTAAAACAAATGGGCATTGACACTGTAGTGCATTTTTTAGCAAATATCATAAGTATTAACGCAATAAAGTTTAAAAAAATAGTTTAATGAAAATCTTCTTTTCTTCAATTAAAATTGAATATCTTTTTGTTAAATTATTGGATCTGTTATAATGATATCATTTTGAAATCGGCATTTAGTAGGCATATTATTAAATACATGGGCACTGACAATGTGGTACGTTTTTTTTTACAAAAATCGCTCTTGAACTTGATGGTGTGTTAAAAATTTGGGTTAAAATTAGAGAAGAACCAACTTTTTCTTCAAAAGAGCTGAATTTACATAAAAAAATCATAATTTATCATGGTAGCTCTAGTATTCAGCAGTAATTAACAGAAGTCAAAATGAAAGAATAATGACTTTTGTTGAAACTACAACCAAATTTGTAATAAAAGGTAGAAATTTCGTAAATAAAAGACAAAAAGGAAATATTTTCGGAACCCTTGGGTATAAATGGTTTAAATTTTTAATTGTTATAGTTAATTATCTGGTTCATCGAATCCTGAACGGTGGACCACTACTTACGCCACACCCTGTATAGGTACCTAGATATAAACCTCCAAATTGACTGATTAACAAATTGGCATACGCCCAGAGCCCAAACGGCTGAAGTTAGAAACACATTTTTGGATGGAACATTTCGTGGTGTAAGTAGGTGAGCAATAAGAATGTGTTTTGGGTAATTTGAATTATACATACAGATACAGGGTGCTATAGGGTGTAACCTTTTTGTATGAAAAAAATAACCGGGGTAAGACCGCGTGTATTGTTTGCTAGTTACATATTATTTTAGACTGCTGCCCCCACCCTGAGCTCATGGCTGGCTACGCCCACCTATTGCCATCAACCGGGCATAAATCGAGAATCCGGGCTGTTTCTGAGATAATCCTGACTTTTCCCGACCGCAGCAACGCGCCTGCCACCACTTAACCGACGAAGTGGCAAAACAAAGAATAAAACAAATTAAGTATGCCATGTAATAACATGTAATATACAAATATATAGTCGCGTCGCGTCTGTAATTTCACCGCAATGACGTCGCGTCTCCTTCACACCTGCGTGCGTCTGCGCGGGTCGATGATCTAGGCTAGATGACTGAGTACCTAGCGTGATCTACTTACTACTAACTTCTTTTTTTTTAGGACTCTGCTAGTCGTAATTAATATCGGGACTTTGAAACAGTAGATCAGATGATGAATGTATTCTAATAGTTTAATGTTTGTGTGATTATACACACAGACCTATGGGACTTATGGGAGCAAGAATATTCAGCACGATAAAATGAAAGTCAAGTGTAGGTCGTTTGTCGCTTTGATTCAGAGCCCTTACGATTAGATGAAAATCAACGTTGCTGAATATTCCGTTGTTAGTTTTTTATCTGAAAGTGTGCCCCTGCGCGCACGGCTGAAACTTTTCAACTTTATTTTTCGTCTTCCCATCATACCTAACCTATCAACTCACCAATTCGGTTATTAAGTATTCGTGCTGAAAACCCTCTAGACCTTTGCTAATCAGACTAATTCTGCTATTCGTTTCTAAATAAAGACAATTGCGCTTTAGTTTTATGTTGCATTCTTACCTTACTGTTAGTGTCATAATATGCAGTAAGTAATACTCATAAATATTCATCTTTTATTTTTAAATATTCATGTTTTTATTGCTAATGTCCCGAGAAATATTGCAACATATAAGTATCTATTGTATGAAAAGTAAGTAGGTATCTCTGTTTATTTAAACATTTTCTCCCGGATGTTAAAAATATGAAGATACATTTTGATATTAACTAAACCTAGTGCTTACTAGATATTTTCAGTTTATTAATTTATAAAGAGAAAACAAACAAAAATTATGAATATTTATTTTATTAAGCACTTGTTAACGTACACCTAGGGAATGCAAATCCGCTATGTTTTAAATTCCGGATTTTTAAGAACGGATTTCTGGTCCAATCCGGATTTTTCATGAAAATAAACAAATCTACCCATTAGTTTATTAATATGACGTTTCTTATAGTTGTGTAAATGGGTTAAAATAAAAACAGGAACATCAAATCATATGATTTTTTAGTTTTTGTTATTTAAAATTATACAAGTAAATGCCATAATTTTGGTATTATAGCCATAATATTCTAATTCCCTTTCTATACATGTTTTACTTTTTTAAATAAAAAAACGTTTAAAAAAATAGTAGCCCACCGGTATCGGGAACAGGGTCCAAGCTACCGGTGCGGCGCAGAGCCGCCGTACCTCAGCACAATACTAGCCGTGTCCAGGAGTACCACTTTCTGAATCAAGCGCTTGATCCAGCTGCTTAACGAGAGCCTCCTCAGGTATAGATCGAGGCTCTTGGCAATTAAGCCACCTGCTGATACGACTATCGGCACAATGATCGCTGAGTCCACATCCCACATGTCAGCAACCTCGCGAGCCAAGCCAAGCCACTCTGATCGCTCCACCACTACTATATCAGGCGTATTGGCAACAATAGTCCTGTCAGTGATGATGGATTGATCCTAGTACAATGTGATACTGCTATTTTCGAGAACTGGGTCGGGCACATACCTATAGTACGGCACATCCGATTCCACAAGGCTGTATTTTAGAGCAAGTTGCTGATGGATAATCCTGGCTACAAGGTTTTGTCTATGGAATTACTCTCCGTTAGCCAGACGAGAACACCTGGAGATAATGTGACGGATTGATTCGCCTGGACGGTGGCATGCCCGACATATATCAACCGTGTCGTCCGTCACAATAAATCTTCGTCATCTTAACTTCATCCATAATTGCACAGACAAAACCTTCGGTTTCTCCGAATAGGTTTCCGGAACATAGATAGGCTACAGATGCTGATAGGTCTACATCGGGCCCATGCAGGGCCCGGAAAGAGCGTCCGTGAATCTTCTTACTCAGCCATACTTCACTGCACTACAGGCTTGCGCCAGTTCTCTTTAGCCAAAGAGAGCGAGGCGTGGCCTTTGTCCATCAAGACCACATCTCGATGCATCCCCACGTCGGTTTCTAGGAAATATTCCCTGAGACTGCATATCTCACGAATGAGGAGAGTCCAGGCGTTTAAAAAGCCTCGACCCCAACACTTCCGCGGAATATAGTCTCATAATCGAAGAACGTGGGTAATTCATTCGATATGCCGTCAACAATTTACGGGCCTCTAATGTTAGTCCTAATATTCTTATTATTATAATAATCAGTCTGTGACCCGCGTGCGGAGTAACAAATTAAAAGAAACTCTGGAGATCAAAAATAAAGACAAAAAGACTTCTTCCCCAGAGGCGACACGAATATTCGCGAGATAATTTAGCCCCCAAAATATAATTTCTTATAATTCATAAAATCCGGAAGTGATTTTGAAATCCGGATTCCAAATCGAGTAAAAATGTACGGATATCCGGATTTTTCGGATTACGGATAGTCCGGATTGCTTTCCCTACGTACACCTACACAGGTGTACTTAAGGTCGCGCGCCGCCGCGCGCCGTAGACATTTTGTACCTACCAGTCAACTTTTGGGTGATACCGTGATACCAATGATATTCTATTACACAGATATGTTATACACCTACAAATCAACCGAAAAAGGTGTTCCGCGCGGCAGCGGCAGCCCACATAGGTACACGCAGTCACAAAATAAAGGCGATACCTACGACCCAATTGGGCCGTTTTCGAGTCTTCACGATTGCGCGCTCACAACATTTAGCTATTTACTAGAATATCATTGGGTGATACCTATACATGATACAAACAGTGGTAGGTACAATTTCAAACATCGATTAAGTAAACATGACATTACCTATAACCATGGAGACTCAATGTTTAATTAGGTACCTATTTAGGTCACGAGTTTTTACTCTATAGTCTAACAAAACATACATAAACTCACGCCTTTTTTTCATGGGGGTTTCCCACAGGCAGAAACAGAACGCCACCTACTACGATCCCTATAAAGATACTCATTTCAGTTCATAAATTTGATCAATACACTTTATTTGGATATTGTGACTTCTCTCGCCATTTGCTTTCTGAACTTATCTTCTGCTTGTCATATAAATACATTCTTCAAAAACAACATGGAAAATCCATTTATCCAAAGTTTGTCGACACTGGCAGATCGTGAGCATGCATTATAATTCACTTTAGCATTGCATAATCATTTTCTCCTGCCAACTGAATTGTTTACTGAGCCGGCATTCAAGCGGACTCGCTACTTTCTTTAAACGCTTTTTAATATTCATGCTAATGGTGTTTTCAGTATATTAGTATGGTGATTTGATAATTATGAAAACAGTTTAGCCATAACCATAAGTCGGAGGTTATGTAATGGGCGGAACCTAGAGGTAATTTGAATTCACATAATGTGTAGTTTTTTCTTAGTAACAAAACTGTTCATTAAGTAGGTATGGAATTTTCCTTGAAAATCTTTGTCATAATTTATAGTTTCCTTACCCAGTTTGGTGGCAATCCCCGATACCGCGTTACCTACCAAAAACAAGCACCGAACTTCTTTTTAGCCAGTCTCATTTTTACCGCCAAATTTGACAGCCGACGTCACATTTCCCACTCAAAAGTTTCCTTCACAACAATGCAATAGACAACATAGATCACACTCGGCGTCGCATCTCGCACTAGATTCGTCTGTCCGTGACGCATCAGTCACAAGAAAGTGCATTCTTGCGCACTCTCTGCGTTTGCGAGGTAACGCGCCATTTAGCCAACTTCTACTAAATATTAGTTTTAATTTCGATTTACTTGTTAGACTGTGCGAATTATTGAAAGTAGGTGTTATTTTATGATGTCTGGCAGTCTGTTTTGAATTCTACTGAGCTAGATGAATAATAAAAATGTTGAAAAGGAATGTTGCAATGCAAGAGGTTTTCTTTGCGTATTTTTCAAGAGTTGTCAACCTTTTCAACCTGACCCCTTGATGTTGAAAATCTCAGCTTTCAACAATAAATTAGATATATTTTGTCACCAACATCCTGAAACCAAGACTAGAATTAATTTATCTTCCATTTCACAGGTTTCATTGCGTAAGAAATTCTCACGACTTCAGCTATTTAGCACCTACCCGTTTATCTTAGCTATTCAATTTTGAAACCACTTGCATTCTGCACAATATGACATAATTTATGCAACAATTCACACCAGTTTTGCAACGATTTGCTGAACAAATGTTTTGTTAGGTATATCTTGTGTTTTAAACATGTTATTTGCATTAACTGGCTTCGGTAACAAAATAAACACTGACAACTTGTTAAGTAAATATGTATATGAAATTGATCATTTCGTAACGCCACTTCCGTCTTTTAGTTATGTATGTAGATACCTACCTAATTATGTAATACCTACTGTGTCTTTTTTTGTTTGGTCGGTAACAATAGACAATCGAATTAATAGTTTTAAAACTAAGATTTTATGTTTCGTACTTTATTTTATAATGCTCTTTGTCTTAATTGCCGGAATTAAATTCTTATGGAAAGAATGTTAGATGGTTAATTACCTTGAGGAAATAAATTAGTTTGTTGTTATTACTATAAATAACAATATTTTTGTTAGATGCCATTTTTACATTCTATAAAAAAAAGAACACAAAATTAACAGTTTCCGTATTTTTATTTTCAGGTAGAGAATGACTTCGATAGACGAAGACAGGCCTCGCTACCGCACGCCGGGTTCACCGAGCATCAAACAAGATTTGGTCTAAACTCACCCCTACAAGGCTTTCAACCACAACAAGGCAACAACAACCCTTCCCCTACCACCCAGTTCCAACAATCCATATTCCCCCAGCAACAGCAACAGCCCCAGCAGCAACTCCCACAAGAACAGCAGTCTTATGTGCCGCAGTTCCAAAACCATATCCCGAACATTCCCTTACAAAACAACAACTTCCAATTTAACCCTCAAGCGAGCAACCCACCATTGCTGCAACAGCAAAATAACTTCCAACAGCCACAGAACCTAAGACAGAGCCAGCCTCAAACCCAGAATATTCTTCAACAACCCATTCCTACACTGCCAACGTACCAGAATGGACACTTACAGCAAAACCCCACCTTCCAGCCAAGTATTCCCGCTACGGTTAACATTAACCAACAGAGACCTACGCAGCAAGCTTTCTTGCCCACTATCTCGACGTCACATAACCAGCCTTTTAACCAACCTATCTTCAGCCAGCCGAATCCCATCACTATTCAGCCCGCACCAAACCTAGCTCCTCAGAATTACAATCCCAACCAGAATCAGAACATTCAGAATAATGCACAACTTCCTTTCCAACCGAATCTGGGTCAGCAACCCATATTCTCCAATGGACAAGCATCTCAAATACAAGATATCCTAGAACAACAGTCTAAGGAGAACTTGGAGAAACTAAAGGAGTTGCAGGAAAGGGCGAGAATCATTCAAAAGCACCAAGAGTTTGTGCAGAAACAGCAGCAGAAGCAACAAGAGAAAGTGGAGAAACTGCACGAAGAGTTTGTGAAGAAACAAGCAACGAAATCAGTTCCTAACTTCTCGACGACAGAAAACTATGAAGATTACTTCAGGAATACTGAAAGACGGCGACCCATTCTGCCGCATGAGACCAATTTATTCAAAAAAGCTGTCGAATTGTACGAGAGGGACCATCCTACAACTACCACTACCACGACGACTACAACGACCACGACCACCCCGCCCCCACCACCCCCTCCGACACCTAGGTACAGACCTCGGCCTAAACCAAAACCTAGGACTCCACCACAAGATAGAAATAAGGCAAAACTCTACAACGAAATCAAGAATCTCTTAGAAGAAAGCGAAACTAAAGGATTCGACGACAGCCTGAGAGCGAAAAGTGCTGAACTATTGAAGAAACCAGACATTTTGAAGCAGCTGAAAATAGCTCTCGCTGAAAACCCTGCAGACTTCTCCGAAAAGAATTTCTCATCTCGGGAGATTTCTCTCAATGGGCAGAAATACGAAGTTATAAGGACAACAAATCCTAACCTAATTCCCAAAGGCGCAATCACCGCTGACAGTTCTAATTTGGCTCAAATCATGGCAGCAGCCCAGATTGAATCGCAAAAAGAAACCCGAGTGTCGATAGAAGATCTGACTAAGGGTATTTTACCACCTGGTGCAAACTTCGAGTTGATCAAACAAGCAGAAAACGGCAAACTCGAAGAAGTGAAGGCACCTAATGAGCTGCAGAATAAAAAGAAAGTGACATTCGTATTTCTAGAAGAACAAGAAGACGGATCCTTCAAAGTGAAGGGTGTCAAAGCGAATGGACAACAAACTGAGGAAGGTCCTGAAGTAGAAAACATTCTGAAGAAAATAAAGAACGGTGAGATCCAACTGCCTGGACAGACGAAGATCTCAAACTCTATCTTCAGCTCAACAACTGCCAGCCCAATAACGGAAAACACGGACTACCTGGCAGCATCCTCCCACCATCCATCAAGTTATTCAACTTTCGTCAGTACCTCTAATCATGGATCCACAGGTCACACCGTTCCCATTACTCACACAACACCGACGCCACACTTCCAGCCTTCCGTCCAGTCTTCTAGGAGCACCGCTCAAACTCAGACGCACTTCCCGTCCACCGTCACCGTGTCCAGCACAGAACGATACAACACGAAGTCCAGTACCCCTGCCTTTGAGTACACCTCAAGTAGGAACAGCATCAGCCAAAGTCCAAGAATCACTTTCCCCAGTTCAACACATTCGACGATCATTAATACCACTCCATACCGCTCCTCTGAGAAAGACTTAGTTGTGATTGGCTCCAGCACACTTGCTCCTACGTTTACAAGTGAACCTTCACCTCAATTGAACGTAGCAAGACAAGCATCACCATCAGGCAGCCTGAGTAACCCTGGTCTAGTGGATATTCTGAAGGAGAATGGTCTGTTTGCGACGGCGAAGTACTTGCGCCAGTCAGGGCTGGACACGATCCTGAATGAGACGGGCCCGTATACCATCTTCGTCCCAACTGACAAGGCGTTTAGAACTCTGCTCGTACAACTTGGAGGTCCTGACAAGGCTGAAGAAAAGTTCCGTGACAACCCAAGACTGCTTAGTGGAGTAAGTATTGAGCTTATTCTTGTACTGTATGATATGTTTCTATTTTACAGGCTAGGTCAATATGTACGGCATTTTTACAACGTTTGAGTTTGTTAGTCAAAAAGTTGATAACTTGGTACGTTATGATCACTTAAAGTTTGCGGTGCAAGGTGACGCTGCGTGTCAAGAAAAAATGCATCTGTTTCAAACTTGGTACATTAATTATTCTAGTCTCCGCCAGATAAGTAAGAATTAAAGGTCATTAACCCGCATACATTTATTCGAATACATAATTCCGAAAACAGAAATAATTACATAAACTTGTCCCGAAACGACCTTTATCGTGATCCCTGACTTTTTCTATTAGTGAAAAACGATTCATAATTTGTAATGTCGGGGTACCTACGCAGAGAAATTAAGGAAAAAGCAATGACCATTAATTCTTACTTATCTGGTGGAGACTATAGTATTGTTTTCCCATCCGCACAGATAAATTGGTCGAAGTGGTTCGAATCGCGAAGACCTAGATGTCACTTTGACACGATGATGGACAAGTCAAAAATGAATTGAATTGACTAATGACATCGAAAAGCTTGTGGAATGCTGTTGAAAGTCGTTGTGAAAACATTTGAAAACCTTTTGAAATAGCGATCAATTTCCTCTTATATAAGCCCTCAGGCGTAAGCTTCATATGGCTTTTACCTACATCACATTCTTTCCAAAAAATACACAAAATAATACTGCCTGGTACTTACCGTTTTGGCGGTAATCTTAAAACTCAACCCTGCTCACACCACTTCCAGTTACTGCTCCACCACGTGATCCCCGGTGCCTTCGACATCGGATCCTTGCAGGATGAGATGACAGGCGTCTCGCTAGCTGGCACGCAGTTGAGGGTCAACCAATATGACATGCATGATGTGGAATGGAACGAAGTTCGCGTGACTACGATCAATGGAGCCAGGGTCCTGGATGATAAGAAGGATATTCATATACCACAGGTAAAATACTACAATTTTTAGTTTATATCCATTTTCATAAACACTAGGCGTCTCCTAAATGAATGCCTAATTAAAAGCACAGCGATGGACTTGCAACGCAAAGTTGAATTTCGAACAGTGCGATAACATTATTTTATTAATTTAGGCGTTTAAAAGGTAACACATTCCCATTTTTAATCACGAATTAAAAAGGTAGGTTAGTGTTACATTTACTAGAATATCAAAATAACTTTCCCACTGCGCTGTTGGTGCGCCTGCCAAAAATGTTACGGCAGCGTTTCTTTAAATAAAATCATAACCGATAAACTAACTAATGCTTATATGTACCTGATTGACTAGAACCGCAATAGTGTACTCGTAACTAGCAACTTCAACATTTTTTTTGACTTTGCTCTTTCTAGTTTTTTTTTTCTATTGAATTACCTACTAGAGCATCGGGAGTTTGGAACAAGTTTGGAAATAAAAATCATACCTTATCCTTAATTTTTTCAGGGTATAGCGCACGCCGTAGACCGAGTGATGTTCCCTCTACCGGTGGGCGACCTGGTGCAGACACTACAGGCTGACAGAGACAGGAGGTTCACCACCTTCCTCAAGGCAATCCACGCCAGCGGCTTCGCGGAGACACTTGCAGGTCAGTTGGAATACTTGCTAATGAACGTTTGTAAATTAAATAATAGTAGATTATACAAGTGAAAAAAGGGAATTTAATTCGAGGGACTAAGTTGGATCCCGAGAGCAGCGAAGGATTCTAGAGTAGAATCCCGAGCGTAGCAAGGGATTCCAGAGTAGAATCCTGAGCGGAACGAGGGATACAAGGACCGAGATGATTATTTTTTTTACGAGTTGTGTTGTGTACTCTACTTTTACCATTGACTGCGAGAAAATAAATAGAAGTATAGTATTTATTTTTCTCGTGGGCTAATAATAACAGCCTAGCGGGTCGATCTTCAAAGTTAAGCCACGCTTACCAAGGTAGGTCTGTGGATGGGTGACCACTAATTCATTACATACCTACCGAGTTTCCTCCGTGCGTCGGAAAGTACGTAAAGCCCTTGGTCAATCTTTCAAAGCAATTTTCGAAATTCAGTGTTACCTACAATCTTGTTTTATTGTTCCAAATTCAAAATGTTTTTATTCACTCAGTGAGTAAAAGAGCGTTTTATTCACTGTTATCAACAGTTAGTAAGAGAGTTTTATTCAATGTTAAAAAGGTAAGTATTTAATTGATGATCGTGAAGCTACCCGCAGTAGCTCATAACTTCAAAATAAGTGATGATTCAGTTACAAAAATACCTGTCGCATCTATTTTGATTGCAAATCCTTTGCATCCACCATGTATTTTTTTTAATTCCTCTTAATATTCAAATACCAAAAACAACCCTTTTCATAATTTCCTTTCAAATTCCAGAAAGCAAAACCTACACAGTATTCGCGCCAACGGACGCAGCGTTCGCGCGTCTCACTCCCGCCGAGCTAGCGCGCTACGCCGAGAAGGCCGGCGCCAAGGCCCTGGTGGCCAGGCATGTGCTGCCAGGGACACTATACAGTGCCGGCATGAGGTACTACCAGCTGCGAAACTCCATGGAGGACGCTAAGCCGCTGACGTTGCAGAAGAATGCTGGTGAGTTGGCAATTTGTTTTTTTGTGTAGCAAAACGTTGATAACTATTTTGTTGCAAAAGATATATGGTGCTCTCTATCACAATATAATGCTGACTTCGCAACAAATCATTCCTGAACTACCGTTTTATGATGTTCAAGGAGGCCAGTATCTCGATGTTGCTACAACTTTATTAAATTCATTTAAAAAGCTAAATTATCTAAAACATCCTTCCATCTCTATCATATTAAAATGACTGACTTTTTATTGGTTCAAGCTAGCCTAAGTATCCTAGGTAGGTAGCTTATTCAGTTTTTGAATCTTGATTAACAGACTGTATGTACGTATTTTACGACATTTGGGACAAACAACTTCTCATTCCTACCCTCCTTGTTTCCAGGTCGCATAAAAGTGAACAACGCACAAGTGATAACACACAACATCCCCGCGACGAACGGTGTGATCCACGCGGTCGACGCGGTCCTGTAGCGTGCGCCCGCGCAGCCCACCAATTAGCTTCAATGAAGCTTAGCACTCGTCAGTCGGCCCCCGACCATGCCACGATACGCACGACAGCGTCACACTAACATAATGTAATATTAAGACTGTAAATAACGTTAGATTAAGGTAATAATTTATATATGCGTGTTAGATTTTGTAAATAAAGTTTTTTAATTAATTAAATGGATTTTTGTTGATTTACGAAAAACCATAAAAGATTTTACCGAATTCGAAATTAAAACAAATAAAATAAAGCCGTAATACTATATTTTTAAATATATCACACACACAAAATCGCACTGATTTTAAGAACACTTTCATAAACCCTTACTTTGCAAGTAAAAACACAAAAAGGTTTATCTCTCATGCACATTAACCACTACTCAACCATACTATCATCTAAGTAAATAATTACAACTATGACTGATAATTGAACTTCGCCAACATCATTTTTAACTTGGCAATCTCATCATCTTTTGCAGCCAGTTCTTCCTTTAAAGACTTAATGGTGTCATCCTTATTTTCAGACAGATTCTTTAATTCTTCCAAAAGCTGGGCTGTATCCAACCTCTTTGCAGGTCGCCTTTGCACCAACTTGCCTATGATGTGGGCTATTTTAGGGTAGTTGGCAGTCAAATGGGCAGGAATCTGGCCTTTTCGGAGGTCTGTGATGGTCTTCACTCGTTCCATGTCAGTGTTGAAGGGTTCCACCAACTCTAAGAGGATGATTCCGAGGCTGTACATGTCACTCTGAAATGAGATAAAAGAGAATAAGTTTTTGCATTACTTACTATCTGCTCTTAAAATTAATTTGACTTCGAGGTTTAAAATTAATTGGTAAAGCGTACTGCCAGTAGCAAAAAAAGTAAACAGGTAGATCATGCTTCCGCGTGCTTTACAATATTTATTTGGATCTCCAACAAAAGATACACAGATACAATATAAGTCACAGTTATTCAAATATCTAGACTTAATCATAATGCCTCTGTTACCAGTGCTGGGACAAAGGCGTCCTCTCCGTGAGAGTTGGCCGTAACCCAGACACGATGCGAGCCCAGTTGAGTGAGGATCATGTATCACATTTCTTCGAATATTTGGCTCTAAGACAGCCGGTTTCCTTACGATGTTGTCCTACACCCGATCTCACACATCTCCAGAAATACGATTCGACACCAGAAGCCAGAATCAAACGAAACATTCATTAAGTGATCTGGATAAAGTCCTCAAAAACTATAAAAATATGAGAACAATTTTTCTGTGAATATTAAATTGTCTAGTGTTTATAATTATATAACTCACCTTTGGATTACACTGTCCCTCCAACTGCTCCGGGGCGGCATACAATTGGGTCCCCAACGCCAATCCACTATGAGATTGCTGCAACGGACACGCCAGTCCGAAGTCACCCAACTGCACTGACACTCCACCTTCCGTCTGAGCCACGAACACATTACTTGGCTTTATATCATGGTGGATGATCCCCCTAGAATGAATGTAGTGCAGTCCTTTCACCAATTGTGTAAACATGTCTATCAGGACATCAATGTGTGTCCAAGCTACAGGATATGCCAAATCTGGGGATTCAAGACAAGAGGAATCTGACGAATCGCAGTGAAGACCAGAGTCCTCAGACCCTTTTCGAGTGACCGTCATTTGAAGGTTTCTCTCGTCCAGCCATTGTTTCAAGGTCTGTTGGCAGTATGTCATTTGGATGTACAACGTCGCCCATTTCAAGTTCACTCGGGAGCAGTTTTCGAACTCTTTGCTGGTAAATAAATTGCAGACAGCGTTCTCGTCATGCAGGGATGTACTATCTTCGTCAGATAAAAACTCGGACTCGTCTAAATCCTCTTTGGAACTCGCAAAACTGGAGTTGTTTGAGTTTTTGAATGAGATGTCGAAATCGGAAAGACTTTTATGAGTAAACAACTCTTTTGAATTGTGAGTCTTGAACGATGTTATTATGTTAGGATGCGCGGATGATATCAAGTTCGAGTCGATGGTGAAGTCTTCGCTGTCAGTATCCATCTTGAATTTACGCTTCTTTTTGACAGTGGATTCTATCATTGGTTCCAACCAGGCTGCTTTATAGTTCACTATGTTAGGGTGGTTGAGACTCGCTATAGTTTTCACTTCCGCCAAATGTATCATGATGGAGTCGACGTCTGAAGATTTTATGTAAACTTTTTTGACGGCGTATTCTACACCATCGAGTCTATGTTTAGCTTTGAACACGCTTCCGAAACCGCCGCCAGCTATGAAGTATAGCTCTTCGAATTCTCGGTGGTACCTAGACCACTCAAGACCTGAAGGTTGGACTATAGGCCATGATGCTGAAAGGGTTATTGGGATTTCGGAGCCGCTGGCGACAGCAACGAGTTGGTATAAAGCTCGTTGGTACTGGCTTCTCATTGCTTCGAATTCTCCCATGGCATAGGAGTCGTCTATGAGGTTCATGCTATGCAGCTTCTCGCATATTGTGTTATACAGCTGGTTCGCTCTGATGTTATCTTTTTCGAGGAGGGAACATAGTTGTTTGACGAGCGACTGGACTAGTAAGCTGATAGGGGTGGTGGCCGCTGCGTTGATGATGTCGATCTGTTCCAAGCTCTGGTGGAACACCGGCTGGTTGCTGCTGTGATTTAATCCTGGAAAAAGAGAAGAAAAACACATGGTTATAAAATGGTTATAGATTTAAAATTTGAAGACTGCACTAGGCCCGCCTTTTGGATTACGGCAAACTTCGGCTGCATTCCGTATTACAAAATAATCGCTCATAGCGCTCACATATATATTTTGCGCTCCGATTTAGATATCACGATTATGACAGCTAAGAGCTATCATCAATTCGGAACGCTCGTGAACGCGTTGACAGTGAACATAACCCCAAACGAAAACCTTTCACAAGACCTATTTTTGAAAATGGAAGTTATGTTGGTCGTTCTCTATCGACTCTGATAACTCAGATTTTGAGATAGAGAACGACGATTCGTCCAGTGATGAAAAGGATGACGGACGTGTTTATAAGCGTATTTTGCTCCCGGCAAAGATTTACCCCTTCAAAAAATACCACGAATTACAAAACAACACAACCTGTCAACACAACTGTCATTTTTGACAGTGCTCACGGTGATATTTATTTGGGGCATGGTCAGTGTAATCGCAAGATGGCATGACATGAACTCATGACGTCATCTAGGACGATTCAAGGGACATGATATCGCGCTCACGGTAATTCGGAACGGGTTTATGGACGCTCGAATCGATTACAGCCTAATTCGGAATGCACCCTTCTTCTCGCAGATGGGCCTGTATCCCAGCAGTGGTAACATTATCCTGATTATGCGTACAACGTACATAGTTACGTTAAAAATATACGCATATCGTGTTGAAACTAGGTGGTAAGCCACCTAGTTTCAACACGATATGCGTTATACGATTTTCATGTCCCTATCGCTTAAATGTTAAAAACATTGTTATCGTGATGACGTAAACGCACTGCTCACTGCACATGTTATCATTTCATTGAGGGTATGACAAATTGCAAATTGTGTAAACTGTGGTAAGAATTATGAACATTAGGTGTTATTTGTTGTGCGTTCGAAATAACCTTAATTGGCCCTTATTGGGTTTCTAAGAATGACATAATATACCTACCATTTCTACCGCCTCGAAGTATTTTGTCCACTTTCCGAATTTCCATTGCCCAAAAAAATTTACAAATGATTTTAGTTTATGATATTTTCAGGTAACTGTTTAATAAGTAAGCTCTGTCAATAGAACTTTCAAGTTCAGAGTCAGAAGTTTTTCTGGCGATATTCCTTAATTTCAATCTCCCCTGCATTTAAAATTTTATGCAAATAAATTCTCAGTAAACGGTTTTATCTTGCATTTGGGATCTGTCATTGAATAAGTGTTTATTGTTTACGAATACTGAATAACTAATGGAAATCGAACCGATATAATCTTGAAGGTAACGGTTGACTGGGGGTTTCGTGAAATATTGATGTTGAATAATTTTGTGTTGATCAGGGTAGCTTTAGGCCGAAATTTTGTGGAGATCTTGAATAATCTACCGTTAGATTTAAATATGAATGCGAGCCCCACTGTTTTGTTCGTATGTTGTTATGGAAAGTTCTACTGAACTGTTAAAGTTGCTCATATTGAATTTTAACACAGATCAAGCTGATTGCATAGCAAGTCACTAGAAGGAAAGCGTTCGGTGGCAAATATGCTTATTTAACAGACTTCTTCAATGTTCTATTGACAAAAACTGAACAACGGCAAACGCGGACTATTTGAATTCGTTTAGCGCTAAACGTAACATAACATCACGCCTGTAATCCCCGTAGGGTTAGGCAGAGAAGAATAAGAATAATTCAGTTTCTTAGGTATTTGTAGAGCTGTACTACCCACATTTCGCCAGTTATGCTCACTCCCATGTAATAGGCGGCATCTCCGGACATAATATTTATTATTCTCTCATTTTCAGAAGTGACACCTACCACTGCTTGTCTCTGCATCACCTAAAGGTTGACTGGTAGAAAATGCCTATGGCATTAAGTCCGCCTCTGTACTTTGTGCTTGAAGTATTAAAAATAAATAAATAAATTCCAGGTTCCGCGGAAAACCCCAATAACAGTTTGCCCGACCTGGGAATCAAACCCAGGAGCTAATGCTCTGCGACCACTAGACGAAAGCGGCAGTCAGCGCTGTATTACTTATTAGTGGTGCAAGCGGCCTCTAGTCTGGTATCGTATCTGTATAGTTAGATGGATTCTCTAGTACATGCAGGTAGAATGCACGAAGTACGAGTATCTTTGTTTCAAGTGGGAATATTGTCTGATAACCCAATATTTGATTTGAAACAATCACGATACTGACACGACCGAAACGCATTCTGGCTTCTGAAACTTTTTTCATACTGCGAAGCGTCACTGACCTCGACGAATAAAGTTACAAATACGTAACAAATATTCACGCCTGTACTCCCCGAAACATTAGGCAGGAGGTGTACCCACATTTCGCCAGTTATGTTCAGTCCCATGTCGAAATGGGCGAGTCTATTGCCATCAACCGGGCACAAATCCAGACTCCGTGGGTGCTACTAAGAAATTCATGATAGAAAAACCCAATAACACTTTGCCCGATCTGGGAATCGAACCCAGGCGTCATGCTCAGCAGTTGCGCTTGTGGCCACTAGACCAACGAGGCAGTCACAACACAACCGACTATAAATGAGATTGCAAAGAGCAAAGGGAAACCACATCATAAGCCATGCCTATGAAAATGTCTGTTTGAAAAAACAATATTTGTGCTAAACCGGATATCTGCCCCCGCATGTCTGATTGAAAAAACAATATTTGTGCTTACAAAAGTAGCGTGCGAACAAAACATTCAAGTGTAAACATTAAAGTTTATGAACCAAGGATCTTCTGCTGTACCTGCTTATTAAATATCAAGTTATCCTTGTTTCTTCTTTTTTAAGCAGCAAACAATAAACTATGGGTCGACGTCATCCTAGCGTCAATCATCATCGTCGTCGTCATCGTAGCACACCTTTTTAGAAAAGCAACCTTGTTGTTCTGAAGTAAGGTTGAAAATATGGAACTAAGCAGTTTGAATTTACACTCATTGGTATTTACGTTGACCAAAAATAGACCTTACGTTGGAGACATAAAGTTCATTTTAGTTTCGTTGCAACAATCTGGAATATTCTTTGAACACGACTTGCGAACCGGTGCCGGTGGTAGGTACTTGGTGTTTGTGTGATACATACCTACCAAGGCAGGGGAACAGACCGTAAACCGCAAACGATAATAACGACAATATACTATCAAAGGAATACCTACCTTATGTTCATTAGTATTTTAGTTCCTTTTATTTTCAAGATAAAATAAGACTTAACAAATCGCGTGAAACAGGTCCTGCATGCTGCAATTTTTGGCATATTGCCAACAAAAACAAGTTATGATTAAGGGCATAAGCAAATAACAGATGTTAGCCTAGGTCATGCTCATATGCATGACGACAGTATCAATAAATTGCAAATCTATTTAGTCCGTCAGCTAAAGTATTGAAAATTAATGGACACGTATTTTTTGTTTTTGTAAATCAATGAATATTGACAAAGATAAAACGCATCAAAACTCGGGAGTGGGGTGCTCGTGACGTCAGAACTAGCTAAAAATTATACCAAGGCGTGACGTAGGTATTGAGAATTTTAAAAGCGTCATATCTTCGTCAATTTTGGTTTACGTAACAAAAGAAAAAACACGGGTCAAATATTTTTTGATAATATAACTGACTGACTAATTAGATTTTTTTTGTCGTCTCGCCTATTCCATCAATCCACCATTTCATGTTACACCTATCATAGCTTTGCAGCCAGTATAGTAATAGTTTCAGAATACAGTATTTCAACATTGAGCTATTACTACTACGTATAGAGAAGACAGCGCGAACCAAATCTGTGTTCCGTTCAACTGCTGTCGACTGGCTGCAGTTCACTCAGTCGCTTGCTCGCCACAGCATTACCTATATAATTATACGGGGTTAGCCGCCCCCCGCACGCCCCGCACTGATTTTATTCGCGCTGTCTTCTCTAAACGTAGTAGTAATAGCTCAATGTATTTCAATTAGGTTAATTCTTGAAATATCCTTGGATCTAGTAGGCACATTGCCAAGCCAACTGTTCGAGACGGTTCTAAATTCTAAATGTAGCTCGTTATTATCCACCTGTTTATTGTTTTACTGGAGCTATACTGTAGTTACCCGTCAAATACTGTAGGTAACTATCGCCAAACGAGGCATGGGCCGCCTCGTCCTTGCCACGTTTTTCTATACACTCTCTTTTGGGCCGTCTCCACGAGCGAGAGAATTTCAGCGATTTTTCGTAAGTATACTTATACCTAAATAGGTAAGTATAGGTACTTACTTACGTTGAATCGCCGCGATTCTCTCGCTCGTGGAGGCGGCCCCTAAGTGAGCATTATTATTCTTGTTTGTTTCTCCTAAAGAAAAAGGCCAGTTTCATTAGACAAACATAACTGTTTTTGTTTATAGAATATTTTTATTTTTATTAAGAAATCAGGCATATGCAGCTTGCTATAATTACATAGTGCGATGGCAGTTAATAGATAAAATATAAGTACCTACCTACTTACAAGTTAAATTATCTCTTTATCAATATAGGAAGTAGGTATCAGTACTTCAGAATACTGAGTAAGACTGCTGATTGCTTGTTAGTAGCAGTCTATCAATTAGATTATAGGTAATTAGGTATACTTAGTAAATAATAAAAGCATGATAAAGTCCCGTTTCGCATGCCTCCATGAAATCCCGGTCTCGAAAATACTAGTAAATCCCGGGATTTTTCCACATGTTAAGCACCGCTTCTATCTCCATTTCCCGGTTCTTTCGGTACTACAGTTGTTCACAAAGTTGATTCTTTAAATAACATCACACCATAATCATCCAGGGTTTGCTAGTAGCCACTAACAAGTTCTACTACCTACCTCCTGTCTCTATCATCAGACCAGCTCCAAGATACCAAATTATAGTATTGTCAAAAAAAACAATCAAAGGCAAGAACAATCCTTTCAGTCTGACACTGAATCTGGCCACAGGTGTAGAAAAAAAAAGTTGTTTTCTTACCAAATTCTGCACAAAATAGTCCTATACAAAATTCACATAGGTCCAACAATTCTCACTATTGGGGAATGAGAAAATTGCCATTTAGTCAATATACACACCCATAATATTTTGTTGCGACAGCCATAGTTTGAATTACTTTGCCTCGTTCACAAAATACACACTTTGAACATAGAATTGTGGATACCAGCTTGATATCCACAAGTTGCTAGGCCTAACAGTGTGACTTTCGAAAGAGATATGTGACAATGCATTACGTGTTTCATTAAGAGTGTAGGTAACACTTATCAGTCTGCAGTTCTTATCTATTTTATAGTTTCAATAGCCCTTTCTGATTGACATCAGCTTCTTATCAGCTGATTGACATCAGCTTCTTATCAGTTAATAGATATAATGAAAGTTACAAACAATGTCAGATGTTGCTTTTGCGCATACTCACACACACACACTGAATTCCACTTGCTTGACAAGCCCTATTCTTAATTGAATTTTATGTGTTTTAATATTTCAATTGCTTCTCTTTCCCCTGTGCTCTTTAATATGGCATGAGAAAAACAATAATGTGAAAAAATCTGCCATAGCTGAACATCTACTGCAGTCAAGGCCCAATCACTGGATCCAGTTTCACAAGCCACTTATTTTGTCATTGGGCAAGCATTACATACCAAGGTTGACAAGAGAAGCATTTGAAATATCGAAACACAACAATTACAATCGAGAAGAGGGTTTCAAATTCAAAGTCAAAGTCAAAGTCATATTTATTTGCATAGATTGCAGGTACATAAAATAAGTTGTTACAGTAAAATGGGTGAGCCTTGTACAATCTACCTTTAGGCATGCAAACATTAATTAAATTGTTGTATATTGAATATTAAAATTAAATTAAATTATGGTTTATAGTTTCATAATATAAAAAAAATAATCTACTACATACAATTTGAAAATAATCGGAGAAACATTACAAGAATAAGATCGTTACGTATGTCAATATTAATTAAATTACATTAAATTATTCCATACATTAAATTATTAAATTACAAGTCAGTGTCATTTAAAA
Source organism: Xestia sexstrigata (assembly GCA_941918905.2). Classification (NCBI taxonomy): domain Eukaryota; kingdom Metazoa; phylum Arthropoda; class Insecta; order Lepidoptera; family Noctuidae; genus Xestia; species Xestia sexstrigata. Next base: position 2,821,250 of record OW799204.2, read on the forward strand.
AGTCATTTACTGAATAATAGCATTTTGAAAATAGTAGTAATGTCAGTCTCTTTTTAAAATGTAGAATTGTGTCATTTTTAATAATATTGGGTACTTTATTAAAAATTATTGGTCCCATACTAATAACACTTTTTTTGAGCAAAGCAGTATTACATCTCTCAACATGTAGTAAGTGTTTGTACTGACTTCTAATAGGTCTCTTCCTAGCCTCTGACACTGAGGTGAAAAGGTGCATGTTACATTTAACGAAGAGTGCTATTTCTAGTATATACATACACGGGAAAGTTAAAAGTTTTAGGGACTTAAACACAGGAACGCAACTATCCGTCACTTTCATGTTAAGTATTGCCCTTATGCATCGTTTTTGGGCTTTGAACACCTGTTCTCGTAGGGTACAGTTTCCCCAAAAGATTATTCCATATCTTAAAATGGACGCGACTAGACCATGGTATGCAACTACCGTTGTGGTGATGCTTACCTTTTTCGCTAGATTATGTAAGACATACGCCGATACGCTCAGTTTTTTACAGACTTCTTCTGCTTGAGGTTTCCACGTCAACTGGCTATCTATCAGTATGCCTAGAAATTTCGCAACTGTTACTTGGTCTATACTACAATTATTATATTCTATCGCTATATTCGGTACTGATATGCGTTGATAAAACTGCATTACGTTAGTTTTTTGCAGGTTTATTACTAAATTATTTTTGTCAAGCCAATTCACAATGTCCGTAAGTGCATTATTTATGTCCTGTTCGTATTTGGTTATGTCTGTACATTTAATTAGTGCCGTACTGTCGTCAGCAAATAAGACCATGGGGTGTTCAATGTGATGAGGTAGGTCATTTATATAGAGTAAGAATAAGAGTGAGCTAAGAACTCCACCCTGAGGTACGCCATGTCTTATAAGTCTTGCTCCGGATTTATATTTTATCTCACGCTTAGTATTAGTGCAAATTTTAGAAATTTCCGTGTACTGTTTACGGCCGCTCAGATATGACTTAATTAGGTCTAATACATTTCCTCTTATTCCGTACATGTTAAGCTTATTAAGCAGGGTTTCGTGATGGACACAATCGAAAGCTTTTGTCATATCTGTGAGGATTGCGCAGATAGGTAGTTTTTTATCAACATTGCCCATTATAACACTTAGTAAGTCGTAAATAGCAATATTTATTCCTTTGTTTTTCCTGAATCCTTTTTGTTCATCACATAGAATATTACATTTACATAAAAACTTATTGGTTGATTCATAAATAATCTTTTCCATAATTTTTGAAAATATGGGAATTAGGGCAACGGGTCTATAATTATCTAAACTCTCTTTATCGTTTTTTTTTAAAAGTGGTTTGACAATAACTGTTTTTAGACCGTCGGGGAATATTCCAGAGCAAATGCATAAATTTATAATCTGGCTTATGTGTACGGCAATAATATTAGACACGAATTTTATAACTTTTGTATCTATACCATCATACCCTACGCTGTTAGTACTTTTTAGTGCCTGTATTACCCTTATTACGTCTTGAGGTAGCACTGGAGACATAAAAATCGAATGCGTGTTGCTAATTAAATCAGTAGGTACACGTGTTGGTAAAGAATTAGACGGTATTTGATCAATAAAGAAATTATTAAATGCATTTGCAATTTCTGTTGGATCACTAATGACGGTGTCCTGAATTTTGATTTTACATATTGGCTGGACATTGCGTGTTTTGTTATTTATAATACGCCAAGACGCTTTTGACTTGTTGTTAGAAGTATTTATGAAGTAATTGTTTTGTGCTCTTTGGGTTAATTTAATAATTTTTCTGAATATTAAGGAGTAACTTTTGAATGTATTTTTGTTTTCGATTGAAGAGTCACGTCTGTATTTCCACAACAAGTGTCGCTGTCTCTTACTGCATACTCGTATACCACGAGATACCCATTTTATACTTGGATTTAATTTAATGGTCACTAACTTGTATGGAAAACAAAGATCGTACAGCATTCGAAAATGTTCCAGAAAGTAATCATATGCTTTGTTTGCGTTCTCTGTTATGTATATGTCCGAGAAAGAAAAACATTGGAGATAATTTTTGAACCTAACTAAATTTTCGATACAGAGATCACGTTTCTTAATGCGCCAGGAATTAATTCTCATGAATTAAATTGTCAAGTACATACTTGACAATTTGAAACCCTCTTCTCGATTGTAAGTTTTTTCCAGTATTAAGTTTGCTCAAAAGCAGCATCCGGTGGTCGTAATAAGGACTCCCCAAAACATTCAAAATGATAAGGTGTGTTTTGCCATGACTTTATTTTAAGTTCCAGTAGCGCATGTAGCAAAGGTCTAAGAAAAACGGTATTTAGACGGATTTGTCTGCATCTAATAATTTATTAACCATCCACACCCATTGTCCTGACATCCTGTGATAGAATCGAAATATCAAGAGCTCACAATATTTTAAAGTGACAGTAGATATCCCATAAATCACATGTGACAGCATTTGTTTAGTTAAACTGTGAAAGCTTAAAACGGTGTAAGAAAATATTCTGTCATTATGTCACAGCTTTGTAAAAGTTAACATGATTGGACTGAGGTGTCACTTATAATAAATACTAATATAACAAACTAGGATTAACAGTAAAACTACAAGAATTATCATGGCCAGACACTGCCCGAATGTGAAAGAATACTTACAGACAAAGTATAATCACTTTGCATCTACATTCTTAAGTGGTAGCAATATTTGGTATTGTTAATAGACACGCATGCCATAAGCAAATGATATCTGCAAAGTTGACTTATTAGTTATTACGAAGGACACTAAAATGTGTATGTTCATAATGTTACTAAACCATTTTCCTCCTACAGGGCACTGACCCAATCAGTACTCAAGTTTTAGCTTATTGCTACTACATTATTAATCCAGTCTATTTCTATTTATCTGGCAGTGAAAATAACAATGGCAACTATTTACTGAATTTCGTCATTTTTCTGGTTATGTGAACTTACGCGAAAATAAGCAATCGCTTAATAAGTAAATTGAGGAAAAATATAGAAAAAAAAACACTGCAACATGACATATGACCAATTCGACTTTAAGCAACACTATGACTGTACTGTGATGATTTTCGAGTACATATGAATTTCAAGGCTCTATTTTTTTTAACTGAAAAATTTTTAAATTTATTTTCGTCGTTAATGACTTACCTAAATCAAAGGATTTAATTGTAGCCAAAGCCTTCCACTTGTCCTGTATCTGTTTCTCCATGGTGATATCCTTTTCTTCCTTTCCAAGATGATCAATGACCAGAAAATTGCAGCCAAGACTTCAATTCATTAAAGTCGGGGAACGCCATTTCACTTAATTATGAGCCATTTTTTACTTGTGATTTCACTGATAAATAAGAGAAATTCTGAGAAATGCTTAATATTTACGTAAAATAAAAATAATACTACAGTGAATTTCGCACACACTCTCGATTCCTCCATAAAATTGACTTTGACTGAACTAGGGATGTCCATCAATGTCCGTAATACTCGAAAAGTCGATTCGTTATTATCATTCGAATATTTTGGGGTCCACTATTTCAAAAGTAAACTGTACCAGATATCTTTTATCTGAGGAATAAATGAGATGATTATTGGATTTTTGGTGTTACCTAGCAACAATAGACCTTCAAGTTTGTTAATTGATTATTCTGTCAGAAGAAAAAATAGTGTCAATTGTTATTGTACTTTGTAATGTGTTTTAATTTACTGAATTGAGTATATTTGATTCTAAATAATCATCAAACGAAATGAAATCCAATTTTTCGCAGCCAAACGATCGATAGTTTCAGACATCGATGTTTGGCAGCGTTCCGAATTGCGCTGTAATCGATTTGATCGTCCATAAACCCGTTCCGAATTACCGTGAAGGCGATATCGATGTACCTTGAATCGTCATAGATGACGTCATGACATGCGCCATCTTGTGATCACACCGACTATGCCCCAAAATATCACCGTGCGCTGTCAAAAATGACAGTTGTGTTGACAGGTTGTGTTGTTTTCTGAACTTATCGCTAATTTAAACACATCCGTCATCCTTTTCATCACTGGACGAATTGTCGTTCTCTATCTCAAAATTTGAGTTATCAGTGTCGATAGAGTCAACCAACATAACTTCCATTTTCAAAAATAGGTCTTGTGGAAGGTTTTGGTTTGGGGTTATGTTCACTGTCAACGCGTTCACGAGCGTTCCGAATGGGGGCTATCGCGCACGAATTCGCCGCTAGAGGCGTTTGTGTAGAGTAAGTTCTTCCGAAATGTCAGATGTCATACAGTATTCGCGCATGGCGTGCTTTTTTATCACGTATATAAACTATTACTCACGATTGTGTTATATATTGAGCCATTGCTGATTAATTATGACTTGAAGATTTTAAGTATTTTTATATTTTAGTATTATTATTTTTTTATGTTGTTGGTACTTGGAGATAGAATGATTTATAAATGTTTCATGCTTGCTAATTTTAGGGAGAATATTGTAAATATGTATCTCAAGGTTATCAGTAATTGTTCTTATGAAATAAAATAAACTTTTTATGACGTTAGTACTATAATATAAAATAGAATTAATGACAAGACCTTACTCGACAGTGGTGCCATCTGGTGAGCTCAAAAACGATAGCCCTTGGATAGCCCCCATTGATGACAGCTCTTAGCTGTCATAATCGTGATATCTAAATCGGAACGCAAATTATAGATGTGAGCGCTGTGAGCGATTATTTTCTAATACGGAATGCAACCTTTGTTTATGAACATGTCAAGTTGTGAAACAAATTTGACAATTGACACTGACAGAAAAACAAGTGTATTATTCATTCAATAGACCCATGCGTGAGCAATTTTTTTCACTTTTTGGTGATAATTGTATGAAATCAAAATGAATCTGCTGCCTAAAAGCCACAAGGAATTTAGTGAAAAAGACTACTGGAATAAATTCTTCAAGAAACGTGGGAATAAAGCATTTGAGTGGTAAGTAATTTTTTGTTCCGTAACGTGCTAAAATCATATAAATCTAATGAATACACCGTACTTAAAATTAAATTAATGTTTTCCAGGTATGGCGAATACTTAGAACTATGTGGGCAGTTGCATAAATACATCAAACCAAAGGATAGGATACTTGTAACAGGTTGTGGTAACTCGGGCCTCAGTGCCGACCTGTACGATGTCGGGTATGAAAACATCACAAACATAGACGTGTCAGAAGTAGCCATCAAGCAAATGAACGCAATAAACTCCCACAGAAAGAATATGCAGTTCCTCTGCATGGATGCATTGAACACAATCTTCTGTGATGAGGAATTCAATGTAGTTTTAGATAAAGGAACCCTAGACGCTCTAATGCCAGATGATGAGGAAGAAACACACCAAACCATAGACAAATACTTTTTTGAAATCAAAAGAGTTTTGAAGCTTGGTGGTCGGTTTGTGTGTATATCTTTGCTTCAGAGCCATATTCTTAGTAAGTTGTTGGAGACATTTTGTGATAAGTCTTGGATGTTTCGAGTTGTGAGATGCCATGAGGCTGAAGAGAGGAATGCTGAGAACACTGATGGACTTACTTTGCCTGTGTTTGTTGTTGTCGCCACTAAGTTCAAACCAATGCCTCAATTGGTAAGTTTTTTGTATTGTCAATCATTCTCCTGCCCTTATTCCAATTTATTAAGGTTTAGTTCAGCATATTGTCTTCTGCCATACTTCTCTATTAGTTATCATCTCAATAGTCACCCCCTTTCGACCAGAGAGAGGCTCATACTATAGCAGCAACTGTTTAGAACATTGAACAGAAGTTGGACATTCTGAGCAAAACATAATGTATGTCAGAAAAAATCTGCACCTTTTTGGTAAAAGGGGTGACAGACATAATTACAGTACTAGAAATAGGGTCCAACTAGTTCAGCCAGGCTTCAGATGCTATAATAAAATTCCACAAAGTATTCTTGAACTGAATGAGACGAAATTTAAAACAAGCATTAAACGCACACTATGTAAGCAAGCATATTACAAGTTGAGCGATTATATCGCTGATAAAAATGCTTGGCTCAATGCTGGTCCTGCTCCACAAGGACAGGGGCGCATAAATTGATAGCATTAAATTGTATTGTTGGAGCTGCTGAAGATTGTACAACTATCTTTGCATTGTATAGATTCAATCTCTTTAGTATTATATAATTGCATAGCCCATATTGTGTGAGTACTATGTACTAGAAAGCTATCATTCACTGAAAACCTATGTCTTTTCTTGACTTGAATGTGCCCTGGCAGTTGAGAGTATGTCATGCTCACTCAAATGTCTCGCTGATGGTGGCGCATGTTTCAGATCATTTAGTTCCCTTCAAAATGGTTGAGTTGAATGGTGCTGATCCATGCGTCATGTCCGTGAACGGGCGCTGTCAGTTGTGACTAGTCATCTCTTAGTGGCCATGGCTTATTTGAATTAATTATTTTAAATTTGTTTTTTTTTTTTGGTGTGTTTTTACTGTGGACACTTTTAACGTGCACATCTTGCTACATTGTTCTCACATAATATACCATCTCAACATGAATGATGTAACCAAGATTTTGTAACAATATTCTGATTTAAAAGAGTGTCCATGGAGTTTCTTGCCCGTTCTTCTCCATAGAGATCTACGCTAGGGAATGGGCATCTACAGTACTTTCACAGTTTTTATGTCTTGTGACTGGGACTGTAGCTACATTTAATTTTCATCTTTGTTTCGACAATTCAAAAGTGCCTGTAACTGGCTTATTTGAAATAAATGCTTTGATTTTGATTTTTTGATTTTGAGAAACACTATATCTTCCTTCCTCATTTCTTTTTCAGATATTGGAAGTGTGCATGGCTGGTGACAAGATGCAAAGGCTTCAGACACCAGATGAGCTGAAAACTTATGTGAAGACAGCTCAGGACACTGCGTTTGTTACTAATGGACTTGCTAAGACTAGCCTGGATGAAGATAATGAAGTAAGAACAGAAATATTTCTTCTGTTGCAACAATTTTATTCCAACTTTCTAGGTACAAAAAAAATCTCTCCAAGTTGATAAATAGTAGGGAAAATTATGATACTACACATCTGTCTAGCCTTTTTCTTGGTCCCATAAACCTTCATCTCTGGACCCAACTGATTCGGTCGGAACGCCATTGTGTCTACTTTGCTAACAGATGAAGGGATAAGATAGTTCCGTTAAATCCGTGTCATCTGGCCGATCGCACCGCGCCGCGCCTACAAAAGGTGCGCGAAGAAATATTACGTTTGCTCCAACACGTGCTAACGCAGACGGCGCACTTTTAGTATGCAATCTGCACTCGTTAGTGGGGGATGTAACGTACTATGAAGATGTGCGTCGTGTGCGTTGAGTCTGCGTAAAATCCGCGACGGACTTTTTGTATGCCATGCAGACATTTTGTGCGCCACAGACTCGATCGCACAAAAAGTCTGTCGTCTGCGCAGGGCACAAACTTATTTTTTAGTGCTAGGGAATCTAGACCCAATACTTGTATAGAGAAAATTAAATTAACTGGCCGTCAGGTCAACATAACAGGATGTTCATTCTTGTTATTTTTCTGTAGGTATCTCTGGACCTGATGCAGCCGGGCGTGGATGCGCCGCGATACACCCTATACGTGGTAGACCAGAAACGACAGCAAGCTATCAATAAATATGCAGTGTTTATAGTGCCACAGGGCAGGTAAGAAGCAGTGCTGTTTTATTATTATTTATCATTTTGCCATCGAGGTAGACCGCTGCGAAGGTGGTGTGACGTTCTGATCTCGTTTGCAGGGCGAATATGGCCAGATATCGCACAAAACAGATAGGTTTGGAAGGAGAAAGGGGAGGCCTTTGCCCAGCTGTGGGACAACAAACAAAAAAAAAAAAATTTCGCTAGCTTTTGCTCTCGTGGCTTCGCTCGCGTTTATTTAGACTTTTACAATTAAACTTTTAACTCACTATACTCTTAAGGCTGGGTGGGGTATCTGCTAAATTAGCAACTCCATTTGTGGTGGTTCAAACTTCCTTTGAAATACTGTTAAATTAAAGTTCTAATCAGCTTGCACTACAAAGTGGTTGTTACGTCAGTCACTGCGGGCCGAATAGTGCGAAATGAGGTGTTTTTTTTTTTGCTAGCCTGTACTTTCCCTCTGCTGGGCAAAGGCCTCCCCCAATTCCTTCCATTTGTTCTTTTCCCGTTCCTCCTCGGACCAAGCCTCGTGGGACGCGTCCAAATCGTCTCGCCACCTTTTTCTGGGTCGGCCTCGCCGGCGCCGTCCATCTTCCGGCAACCTTCGTGTGGAGACTTTTCCCCAGCGGTCATCGTGCATGCGACCGTGACCCGCCCAATCCCATTTTAGCCTAGCAGCCTTCATGCCAACGTCCACTATGCCCGTTTTGGAACGCAGCGTGGTATATCGAACCCTGTCTTGTCTTTTGACACCCAGAATGCTGCGTTCCATACTGTTTTTCCTGCTGTTCGACATATTGTATTTCCTGCCCATCGTAAATAATGTACTGAACAGCTGATTTTTTTATTATCATGATTATAATCACGTGTTGTAAGTATCGTACACTAATTACCAGTCACGGCAGTCACTCTATATACATACCTTCTTGTGAGTGTGGCATGCCAATACAAATCAAATTTGAAAAATATACTACCGTAACTTATTTTTGATAGTGCAAAAAAGAAAGGCCTACAATCAAAGCTCCCCCCTTCCCTACAAAAGGATTTTCCGCCTTTCATAAACTCTTAAAAAATGTATTAAGCTTTCACGGTTTGTAACTACACGTACAGTGTCACTTACGGATTATCTTCCGTGATTATAAATTATTCTGAGCTCCCGATATTTCGAGTAGCAAGCGCCATGATCGCAGGATGACATGGAGACTGCGGGTGGATGGTAAAGGAACTCGATACCAATATCGCAAGCTCAAAATAATTTATATAATCACTGAAGATATCTCGTAAGTGACAGTATAAGTTTTTTAATACTCTACTAGCAATAATCATGAAATTCCTTAGCAGTATTTTTGTAAACATTTGAGATTTTCAGAAACCGCTTATAGATATATATAGTAGAACTACTCAGCTAAAAACATATTTATGTAGCAAACGTAAACACCTACAGGGTATGTTTACTTCAGTAAATAAAAACCGAGAATATAAAACAGTCTATCAACAACATAGCCAGGTAGTCATGGCAGGTACTCTGCTCAATGGCTGTCAAAAATAGCAGCAACGCGTAAACATCGCCCACGGTTTATTTTATTGAGAAAGAGGATAAATTTTGTATAAGGAGAAAAATTTGTATGTTTGTCTAGCAAAGAATTTTCTAGCCAATTTCAGAAGCCATTCTAATTTGTGCCCAGACAATAGGGTCGCCTCTTCTGTTACATAGGCCTTAAAGATAAACTCGAACTCAAAGCATTTATTTCCAATCAAATAGACCCGTGACAGGCACTTTTGTATAGTAAAAAATATGCTACCTGCAATCTGCCACAGACAAACTGTAGTTGCCCATTCCAAAATCGGTCTACTTCATGGAGAAGAATGGGCAAGAAACTCCATGAACACTCTTTTCAAATCAAGTGTATGTATTACATTGATAGTAATTGCTTGCGAGAAACGCATCTTGGATGTAGTGACTTGCGTTTCCCGCAAGCATTGTTTTTGCAACCGAATTTATTCGTTAGTAATTAGCAATCAAAAGTTAGCGATTTTGTCGTTATCTCTGTCGAGACTTCGGGCCTGGGTACAGTATTGCTGCTACTATAATTATGTGAATGTAGAAATAGAAAGGAAAAAAAGACAATTAAAACCTTAAAAGAAAGTCTACATGGTAATCACATTTACAAAAACTAAAATACCTTATGGATACGTGGCGAAATGTTATAAAATTATATTTAAAATAGGTACTCCCGGTTTCTAAGAGACTAAGTATTCATTTTTTTCCTAGTTTTGAAATACCCATATTTAATTTGACCTCAGTTTTCTAAAGCCAAACTATTTCATCTTTCAGTCAGTTTTCTGCCAAACCGTTGAATCCACTTTTACATGGGCACCCGGATTTTATACTTGAGCGCAACTAAGCAATCTAATATTATAGTTAGGTATTATTGCAAGAGAAAACCCCCAGTATTTGCCGCGTGTTGTGAAAAATACTGCTCATATAAAAGACGCGAGAGGATCGGCGCATACGCTGTTCACTTTTTGCGAACCTGCTGGACGAACGGATTCAGTGCAACAGTGCATTAGGTATTATTGTAATTAAAAAACATAATATCTTACTTTGAAAGTTTTGAAGGATCTTCCAAGCCAGTTTAATTTTGGGTAGGTATCTTATTTTAACTAAGATTTCTTTAATATTTATTAATTGTTGCTTTATTTTATTTAAATTACTTACCTATCTTTAAATATTGAAAAAATTGTATTTAAATACTTTCCAATAGTGCTAAATTATAAAACAACAGGAAAATAAAGAAATTCCAATATAGATTTTTTTTTAAATATTTTACAAAATTAAATATCGTAACATCTCGCTTGCCCCAATAGTTTGAGGAGAGGGGTAAACAAAATTAAACATAATTTTCCTCAGGGGTCAGGTAAATGTTATTTTTCATTGTAAATTATTTTGATGCCAACGATATGTCTTTGATGATCTCACATAGGATAAGGTGGCCTATTTCAAGAGGAATTCATAATATTACTAAACTTACCTGCTTCTTACAAAAAATTTGCAAAACATTTTGCCAGTAATTTTAATTTATCTTTTAAAACTACGTTGTGCCTTTGAAGAAAAACTCGGAAATTCTACAAAATGCAAAAGATATCTCCAGAAAGTTTTTATACTTTAATTATTATATCAGCAAATGACATAAAACCGTAATTTCTAGACTGCGTCATTTCTGACAAAATATACAGTTTTACGACAGTTTTAATCTGTCTTCCCACACATTGACCTACCAACTGGAGCGCCTGGAATATTGTTAACGTTGCAACCACATGAAACATGAATTACCTGCTGGGCAGTTTCCGTGATTCAAAACGTTCAAAATCTAATCGCAATTTTAACTAAGCTACAAACGGTATAAAAGGAATGAAAATTACAGGTATTCTTCGTGTATATTTTTTACAGAAATAAATTAAAATTAGAATGCGACTGCTCTTAAAAATGCGAGAATTTTACTGTCGTATTCCTCAGTATTATATCACCATTGATGTAACTCGAATGCTTTTTCTCTTTAAATTGTTACCCGTTTTACGCCAATCTCGAGTTAAACTTATATTGTCACTTACGCGATATGTTCCGCGATTGTTCATTGTTTTGTTTGAACAATGAAATTTTATTTTTAAATCGTGAAATCTTAAAACACTGAATCTCGAGTTATTTAAGTCCAGCTAAATAATTCTGCTAACCCAGTACGCGCATACACAACACCCATCTAGACCAGTCTCTCTCCCAGAACTCACTCTCTGCTCTCAATTCCGTCTGGCATGATTTAACTTGTCCAACTAGAGTCCTGACTGACTACCGCACCTTTATAATTGTCCATTAAATATTTGCAAAAAGACTTTCTTACTAATTTTGATATGTTCCACCTTGCATAAAATATGATATTCGTGGTAATAAATAACACAAAAATGACGTCCACTTATCTCTGCCACTAAGGCCTCATTCACGAAGTCAGCGGCGGCGCGGCGGCGCTGCGCTGTAGTGTTCACGAACGAAGTCAGCGGGCAGATCGCGCGGCGCTAGAGCGGCGTAGTGTTGTGTTACGAGAAATTAATATCTTTATTCGCGAACGAAATGTCTAAACAGCGACGACATCTTTTTGATTCTAATTCCTTCATAAAGTTGTATTTATTGTGGGCAAAAAAAGATATAAATTGCTACAACCGGGCGAGTAAGCAAAAAGGCGAGTTTCATCGGAATTATGAACAGAGACAATATCCCGATAAATTCTTTGACTATTATACCAGAATGAATACAGAAACATTTGATTATATTCTTAAACAACAACACTACGTCAATGCAGTCTCGAGGGCACCGCTCGCCGCTCGCCGCTCGTACGCCGCTCGACGCCCGCTCCCCGCGCCGCCGCGCCGCGAGAACAGTTCCATTTTTTTAATGTATGCATTGGAACGCCCCGCGCCCGCGCTGAGCCCGCGCCGCTGCTCGTCGCCGCTGACTTCGTGAATGAGGCCTTAAACTTATGCCTAAACATATTGCAATCTTGGAACTTCAACTCTATGTGTTGTCCTGACAGTTGTAAATACCAACGGAGCGCTTTTATGTAGGTGCTGCCCTGTCTGCGAAAAATAGCATATGATTACCTCATATAATATGCGAATCCGTCCATGTCTCTGCCAGCAGTCGCTCATACATCATCTTTATTCAGAAATAGATACTGGAGCGAGTATTAATTATGAATGTTACAGTGTGCCTACTGCAAACGACCTTTGAATTAAGATTAAATCATGCTGGAATGAGATCTTCTTTATCGTATGCTTAGTTGCCTAACCTGGTCTCAGAGTTTTTTTTATGCCACCCATGAGCCTGATCTTAATGTACCAAATACTTAGAAATAAATAATTCTTCTTCTTCTTCTTCTGACTTGGCTTAACATGCCTTTGAGAAATATCTCTCAAGCATGCTGGTTTCCTCACGATGTTTTCCTTCACCGAAGCAAGTGATAATAGGGTAGATGACACACCGATCAATTGAGATACTTTTTAAGAGCTGTCAAAACGCGGTTCTCTCATAGATTTTGTATGGCAATAGCCAACTGTGACGTCACTGTTTATTCAACTCAATGACTAAAATATTTATTGATTTCAAAGCAACTAAAAACCGAATTTGGCAATTAATTGAAAATAAATCGGGTTTCAGGCCCAAAATAAAGTGTTTTTTTAGAGATAGGTGTCTGGGAATTATTGTTATATGGTGTCATCTACCCTGTTATACAATACGCACATGAATCCGAAAAATCAGAGATGCGTGCCTTGGGTTCGAACTCGAGACCTATGACTTGGCAGTCCTACGGTCACACCACTAGGCTATCACTGCTTTCAATGAGATTAAAATCCTAGTCATTTTTGACAAAGTCAAAGTCAAAATTATTTATTTGCAGTAAATGTGGTACAAAAGATAGTAAAAATAATATGTAGTGCAATGACACATTTCGCCATAAAATTGGCATGCAAACATTAAAGAATTAGGTGCTAATTTCAAAACAATAACTGAATGAACTTTACAAACATTAAACTAGGTAACTAAGCGTGTTCGAAGTTACTCAATACAAAACAAAATTTTGTTGTTAAACACTAAAACCAAACAAAGAAATTGTTAACAGAAGGAAAATAATAGGAAAATAAAATATTTTCCAATATACAAACACAACAACATATTATTAAAATTTAGGTGGCATGATCGTTCTCAAAGATTGTCCTGACCAGATATAATTATTAATTATATCTGGTCAGGACAATCCTGACCAGAAATAATTATAATTTCTCATTTGGTCCCAAAATACTTGAGCATCTTCCACTCAGGCCAGTCCACTGCTGGACATAGGCCTCCTCGATCGCACGCCACTCAACTCAACTCTCAGCGACTCTCATCCAGTTGCTACCAGCCAACCTGCGAAGATCGTCTTTCCACCGAGCTTGAGCATCTTATTTTGGTGTAATCCTATACTTTCAATAAATCACCAAGCACGTATCTATTTAACTTTCAGTTTTCAGTTTCCAAAATCAACCAGAATGCAACTTCATCAGAAAATTAAAATGGGTGTAAATAGATCCTTAACGAAGCCGAAAGGCACTTGTTCTCCCCGTCATAGCGATCATGTTTTTGTTCTGGACTATACCTGGGAACCTTCTATAGTCTGCGCCAGATAAGTAGGAATTAAAGGTCATTGCTCTTTCCTTAATTTCTCTGCGTAGGTACCCCGACAATACATTATGAATAGTTTTTTATTACTAGAAAAAATCAAGGATCACGATAAAGATCGTTTCGAGACAAGTTTATGTCATTATTTCTGTTTTCGGAATTATGTATTTGAATAAATGTATGCGAGTTAATGACCTTTAATTCCTACTTATCTGGCGCAGACTATAGTTGCGGAGTTCAAAGGTCCAACTTTTTAAAATGTTTTTTTAAATACTAGCTTTTAAGGTTATTACTTTAAATACCTCTATAACCCGTTTACTATTCAATCCATCCATCATCACAATGGTTTGAGTGCGTTACATTGAGTTTCACCGTAAAAAGCGATTTTTCACCCAAAAAAAAAGTCGTTTCACAGCAATCATTTTTGCGTAAAGTTACTTAGTTTGATGTACAGAATGCTTGGTTGACAGGTTCGTGAAGGGTCGGTGTACACCCTGTATACTACCAGCATAATACTGTACCACTGCTTGGCAAAAGCCACTTCTCATACAGAGAAAGCAGGAGCAGTGATCACCACTCTTGCTCAAGGCGGGTCGACGATTTCAGACTTATAATAATTATAAGCTGTCTTTCTTTCGATTCTTACCTACTCTGATGTCAATGTCATAAAAGAAAAAAAAACTCGTTAATTATCTTCTAATGATACATGCACCTAAAAACACACATTTATAGCACATTGAAAATAACAAGACCACACCCACATTGTGTGGTGCACATTCGGGTAAAAATAGAAGTGTTGATCAACAAGAACGTAGCGATCTGCGCGTGAGCCGATGAACTCCAAACGATAGCATTTGCGTCAAACATTTGTTTTTCGTAAACAAATGGATTGGAGCTTTTTGTGGAACGTAGTTGTGTGTCCCGTGGCTCTTCTTAACATGAGATAATCTATTTTATGGGAAAATGACATTATATAGGCGAGACGACAAAAATAAACTAATTAGTCCGTCAGTTAGTTTATCAACAAATATTTGACCCGTGTTTTTTCTTTTGTTACGTAAACCAAAATTGACGACAATATGACGGTTTTAAAATTCTTATTACGTCACGACTAGGTATAATTAAATTTATTTTTTATTTATATTTATTTTTTATAAAATTTTACCTAGTTCTGACGTCACGAGCAGCCCACTCCCGAGTTTTGATACGTTTTATCTTTGTCAATATTCATTGATTTACAAAAACAAAAAAATACGTATCCATTAATTTCCATTACTCTAACTGACGGACTAAATAGATTACAATTTTTTGATACTGTCGTCATGCCTATTCATGAGCAGCGATAGCCTAATATAATAGTTTGACGATCGGACTACCAAGTCATAGGCCTCAAGTTCGAACCCAATAAACGCACCTCTGAGTTTTCGGATTTCATGAATCCGAAAACTCAGAGGTGCGTATTGTAAAATTATCACTTGCTTCGGTAAAGGAAAACATCGTGAGGGAACCAGCATGCCAGAGAGATATTTATCGACGACCTGTAATCCAAGTCAGAGGCCCATGAGCGGTATAAAACTGACTACCAGCACCGACTACCACATGAAAGCTAGTAGGACCAAACCTTAACAGACCTTAGCGTGCTTCAGACTTTCAGAGGTACCTATCCAGTATCCACGCTCAGTAGGGCTATTACATATCTCTGTTGAAGGCTCGAAATGATAGTAACTGGGCTCAGTGTCCATCAATTAACTGTCAAAAGGCTAGTTTCGTATTATGTATGACCAGTCGCGTTCAATAAGACGTCATTGGTTGTCATCGTGGCTGATAGTCACCGTAACTCATTTTGACAGACGCTTTCGTATCGATACGTATATTGTTTCGATTATGTAAGCATAGTGGACAACAAATTGATGACAACTGAGTTTGAAGTGGCTTTCGTGAAAGACGTTACACCGTACCCGGAATGTTAGTCATCGTAAAGTGATATCCACTCAGTGCGATACGTAATACCTTCTCGGTTGTCATCAAAGTTCGGTATACAACCGAAGCTTGATAGTCACTGGATATCAGAAAGATACGTAATAGGCTTACAGGTCACCTATGCTTGTCAAAGGTCCAACTTCGAAAAGCATAGTTTGACCTTGATACATGAGCGGCTGTTATTTAGCCTATGCACAAGTCCATCAGAAAGATACCCTTCACACAAAAATCTTCAAGCCTCCATTCTACAATCTTCCAGGGAATCAGAGTGGTTATTCGGCACGGCAGCCGGTCGCCGTCAACTGCAGGACTCCGCTCGGTTCGGTAGGCTGGTTGTCGCAGTGCTGCGCAGAGGTCACAGGTTCGCGTCCTTGGAGGCTGTGAAGGAGGAGCTTGCTCACGCCGCCAAGATGCTTATCCCGTACGGATTGACGGGACAGGTAATAATTAATTGATGTTCATGATAAAGCTGGTTAGGCTTTCACAAAATCTTTATTAGTAATTATTTTATATAGTTCACAAAGGAATATTACAAATATAAGCCATTGTTGAGTACCATAAGCTGAGCTGACCCGGCTCGCTCGGGGTCTATTTGATGGCTAGATAGAGCAGTAAACAGAGTACCGACCCAAATCCAGTTTCTGGGCAGAAAATCTAAATCGAAAGATTCAACATCATATTGCGTGACCTGGAAATCGAACTCAGGATCTCATACTCGTACTACCAACGAGGCAGATAATATAATGATGTTTATTTGTTTCAACGTCATTTCAGCCCGAAATCACCTAAGCTGCTAGTTTATTTGATTACTGCTAACTTGTTAAGATTTACGGATTTGTGTTTTCATTATTATATCATACGAGTTGTTGCTCGCGACTTCGTTCGCGTGATAATTTTGATGTGTAAAGCTTTATAAAAAAAGAAAGCCTTTGTCAAACCAAGGATATAAACCTATCTCTTTGCTCAATTTCATTGCGCGATGCGATCAGCCGTTTAGTCGTCAAAAGGCAAACAAACAGAGTTACTTCCGCATTTATAACATTAGTATGGATTCATATACTTAGTTGTTTATTCGTCAAGATACTTGTACGATTCCAGATCCCATTCCTCTCCCTGGGCAGCGACGTCGGTCGAAGAGTGAAGATCTTCGAAGGTTCCTCAGTGTTGTCCGGCGACTTCGTTGTGGAGGACGTGGATGTAGAGGGTGCCACACATCGCAGGCTCGTGTTCTTGGACAACCAGTTTCTGGTGCAGTCGGAGGCTAAGTTGAAGACTGGTTAGGATGATTGTGTATTTTGTTTGTCTAATGTAGGATATTAACAGATTCTGTTCGGTGTTTGCTATTCTTACGGTCAAATTTCAGTTTTGCGGGTACCTTGGCGCTTACCCCCTGGTAAGCGCCAAGATACCCGCCAAAATTGAAATTTTCTTAAGTTTTTTGCAACTTGCAGGTCAGGCTGTATGTTGAATAAAATATAATTCGTGACCGTAACAAATATATTTACAGAATTATAATAAATTAATAACAACAATACAACGCTCTAAGTTCATTTAATTTCATTGAATGACTATTACATGAAAAAATCATTTAAAGTTAAACTCAGGAAAGCCATATTTGTTGCGGTCGCGAATCATATTTTAACCTTTTGACCGCCATAGTCACTTAAATATACGTGATGACTGATGAGCTAACGCGTGCCCTGTGCCAAACGACACAAATATATGACAAAATGGTAGGTGAAATTGTGACCGGGCGTGGAGGCCACGCGCATGCATTTAAGCTCAGGCAGTCAAAAGGTTAATCGTCATACAACCTGACATTAACCTGTAAAATCCGTAAGCAAATCTGAACTTCGCGGGCTGTCTTAGCGCATCCTCCTTTAAAATTTTAGACTAATTCGCTTCTTGCTTTAGCAATTTACGGTTCTGAGCGACAGAAAAGCCTATGCCTCTGGCATTAAGTCCGCCTCTGTTAAATTAAAAAAATAAAAGTGCTATTCCGTTCCACTGTAGTAATCTTACCCACGATTGTCTCTTTACAGTTAAAAGAAAGAACAAAACCAGGCTCGTCGTCGACTTCGGCCATATGTCCCTCTATCATTCCTTCATGTGTGTCGGAGTCCAGCTATCAAGAACTGCCTCCACCAACGTGGCAGTCCTGGGTCTTGGAGGAGGCGGCCTGTGCATGTTCCTTAAGAAGTGCTGCGACAACCTCAAGGTTACAGCTGTTGACCTTGACCCCGCGATGTTGGACGTCGCTACAAACCAGTTTGAGCTCCAAACTGATGAACGGTTGCAAGTTCAGATAAAAGATGGAATGGATTTCTTGAGGGATGAGGCTAAGAAAGGTGGGTGAAATATATATTATTCTATAACTTAATTTAATAATAAAAAAAATAAAAAAAAACTACTTATATCAGATTTACGAAATCCATAGAATGTTAGTAAGTACAGTAACAAAAACTTAAACAATTAATGTTAGTAACTAAAAAAAAAAATTACATCATTTAAATTTTATATTATATTTAATTTAACATCATTTTATTTCTCAACTTTATTTCAACAACTGCAAGGTTGGTATTTTTTCGTCAGTGAAACCCACGCTGCGCTTCGCCATATTTACACCGACATTAACCTTTAGAACGCCATTGTTACATATACGTGACAAGCAAGCTCGTGCCTGGTGCCACGCCAAGCCACAATTTCACCTACCATTTTGTCACATATTTGTGTCGTTTGGCTTACAGGGCACGCGGTTGCTTGTCACGTATATGTGACAATGGCGTTCATAAGGTTAAGCAGTGTTCCCAGCGAGTGGCGGCTGTAACTTTCATCATTAGACGACTCGATACCAGCTATTTTTAACCTACTTCCAAATGGAGGATGTTATCAATAGGTCTGTTTTTTTTGTGCGTATTATCAGCGATATCGTCGCCAATTGTGGACCGATTTTGATGGTTCTTTTTTTTTGGAAGAATATTATATACCCACTTATATATGATTTTGTTGTTGCCAACCTTTTGTCTTACTTATCTTTCCTACATGTTCAGGTAGCCTCTATGAAGCGGTAATGTTCGACATGGACAGTAAGGACCGATCGCTGGGCCTGTCGTGTCCACCCAAACAGTTCCTGGACCACGAAGTACTGGATTACGTCAAGAGTATACTTACAGAAGATGGTGAGGCTTTTTTTGCTATATTTACTGAAAAGGAGCTGAGCGTCTTTGGCAGTATTATTAAGGACTGGAATTAGGCCTTGTGGGTCCAGCGGTCGTAAGCGTGACTTCTTAACTGGAGCCTAGGTTCGATGCTTAGGTCAGGCAAAAGGTTGTCAAGTTTTTCTCCTAGGAAATTCTCAATGACATCTCTGTCTGGATTCGTACCGTATATAAAGGGTATACTTAAATATACCCTTATCGAAGCCGAAATGCACTTGTTTTCCCCGTCATTGCGATATTTAGAAGAAAAAAATTAAAAAAATAAGTATCTATGTAGTATATCAACTATCTGGTGTCCACGACACAAGCCTCGTTGCTTAGTGTGGCACTAGATGGCGCTGTGTGTAATGTCCAGCGATATTTTATATTTTTTTATTATTTTTTTGTTCTGGATGATACCTGGGAACCTACTAGTTACGGAGATATTGGAGTTCAAAGTTCCAACTTTTTCACAAGTTTTTTTTCAAATACTAGGTTTTAAGGTTCATAACCTTTACTTTAAATACCTCCATCACCCGTCTTTTCACCCGTTATTTTACGGTAAAACTCAATCTAACTTACACACAACACTTAAAACATTGTGCTTATGGACGCATTTAATATGCGTCCATAAGCACAATGTTTTAAGTGCGTTACATTGAGTTTTACCGTAAAACGTGATTTTGCACCCCAAAAAAAGTTGTCTCCCAGCAATATTTTTTGCGTAAAGTGTGAGGAGCCCGTGGCTAAATAATAACAGCCGCTCGGGTCGATCTTTAGGTTAAGCCGAGCTTGCCGAGGTTGGTCTGTGGATGGGTGACCACCCGTTACATACAGAGTTTCCTCCTTGCCTCGGAAAGCATGTTAAGCCGTTGGTCCCGGCTGTCATTTGCAGATCTTTGACAGTCGTTACAGGTAGTCAGTGGCCCAAAAAGTCTGACAACCAGTCTTACCAAAGGGTATTGTATTACCCAGTACTAACTGGGTTGTGGAGGTCAGATAGGCAGTCGCTCCATGTAAAATACAGGTGCTTCCGATTAGACTGGAAGCCGACTCCAACATAGTTGGGAAATGACTAGGCAGATGATGAGCTCATTCCCTCTTATAGAGAGTAGGCCTGTGTCCCAGCAGTGGGAATATTATAGGCTGATTATGCTTATGCTATAATAAATAGTCTCGCCCCCTGCCCCCTCGTATAGGAGATCTAAACATAGGTGGTAATTATTATCACTTATCACTAGGTGTATAATTATCACTTGCTTCGGTGAAGGAAAGCATCGTGAGGAAACCAGCATGCCTGAGAGATATGTCTCGACGGCATGTAAAGCCAAGTCAGAGGCCCATGGACGCCATTAAAACTCTGACACCAGGTTTAGGCACTTACCACACGATAAAGAAAAAAGACTGTTAATCTCTGTTTACCCCTTCAGGAATACAAGCGCTATTTTACGGTTTTGTCTGTACCTTTTCAGCCTCCTATAAAAGCATGTCTTGAAGTCATATTCATACTTACAATAACTTAGAGTAACCATGGAATTTCCTGCCGGTTCTTCTCCATAAAAAACGACCAACTCGAACCGGGCAACTTTTCTATGTGAAATAAAATATTTTGATTTTGAATGTCTTTTTCAGGCCAATTCATCCTCAACTTAGTCTGTCGTGACGTAGCGCTTCAGACGTCAATAATGGACACGATAAAGTGTCATTTCAAACATATGTCAACGGTAAAACTGTATGAAGAAGTAAACGAGATCGTTTTCGCTAGTAATAACAGTAAGTTGTATAACGCTGATGACTTTGAAAAGGCGGTGAAGGAATTGAACGCGGCTGCGCGGCAGAAGAAA
The DNA here is from genome assembly GCA_941918905.2 of Xestia sexstrigata. Taxonomy (NCBI): domain Eukaryota; kingdom Metazoa; phylum Arthropoda; class Insecta; order Lepidoptera; family Noctuidae; genus Xestia; species Xestia sexstrigata. Next base: position 2,842,203 of record OW799204.2, read on the forward strand.
CTTGTTGATGTACGATGTGTCGATTTGAAGGATTTCTTGCAGTCTGTTAATATTCTTGCGTAGTTTTAAGCTGTTAGAGGTATATAGGGTGGACATGCCATTTACGCACAAATGGTGACCACGTATTCAACACATCATTCTGAACCAGGGATGTTGCGGATATTGGCATCCGCATCGATTTTGACATCCGCATCCGCATCGATTTTGGCATCCGCATTGATTTTGGCATCCGCATCGATTTTGGCGTCCGCATCGATTTTGACATCCGCATCCTCAATAATCGATGCGGATGTAGATGCAGAGCAGGTCGCGACAAGAAAAAATTGGGTGGGGCTTGCGAGTGGCGCGGGCCGTGGCACGTACTAGTTGACCAAGTAAGAGCGAAGAATATAGAGTAGTTTATTCTACTTAATAATAACTGATTTTACAGGAGCGAAGATTTCGGTGACAAGATGTCGGATCTTGTCACCAAAATCTTCGCTCCGCGTTTGTTATTGTTTATTATTTTCAAACTAGGATAAGGTTCATTGTAAAATGTGCAATAACTGCACAAAAACGAAGTTTCGTAAAAAAAATTTTAAGATCCGCATCCGCGCATGTCAAAAACTCGCATTCGCAACATCCGTTCTGAACGGCCGCCCCCACATACAAAATTGTCATCGGTAATGAAAAAAAATCAACTGTTTAATACATTTTTTAATTTACAGATGAACATGTGGTAAGCGTTTGTGCGACAATGTGCTTTTTATCCTACTTACGTAAATATGTATTTAATATAATTTTAAAGTGTATGCGTTTTGTGTTTGAACGTACATGCTATTGGTAGTTGTAAAAAGTAATGTTCTCATTTTAAGAAATGTTTGTATGATTTCTTGTTGTATTTGTCATCGGTAATTAAAAATATAAATTAAATAAGCTAGCAAAACAAAAACCACGGTAAAAAAAACGATTTATTTTGGTGTTAACCAGCCACAGGTAATCTTATAATAAATCTCTTGTCACAGTGTTTGTTAACGAACTCCTCGGAAACCGCTTGACCGATTTTTATGAAATATTTTGTGTATATTTGGTAGGTCTGAGAATAGGTCGTAGGCAAGTCTCACACATACACACCAAAATTTCAACGCGAACGAATTCGCGGGCAACTGCTAGTTTATTCATAAGTTTAGAAAATCTGCATACTTTATCGTGCCTACTTCGCTGGATAATTACTTTCTGTATTGTCAATATAGTTGATAGGATCATTAATTTTGTTGCTAGGCTTCTGGTCAGTCGCATCTTGCTATTGTTCCTCATGAACATGTAAATATTGACATTACAACATATTATTGCTGTGTAAATATCCTTATAATTTAGATTAAGATATTTAGTGTAGTTAGTATGAAAAAAAAATTGCATGTAGCGGAGATGCGGATGTGTGGTGTGACAAGAATGGATAAGGTAAGGAACTAGTATATTAGAAGAAGCTTAAAAGTTGCGCACTGTCGTGTGATGAGGAGGGAAGAATCGCATGTGACTAAAAGAGTGATGAATATAATAAGTTCATGGATGGAGAGGGAGAGGAAGACCAAAGAAACGATGGATGGATTGTGTGAGGAATGATATGAGTCATGGATGTTTATAAATGTATAATAAGTATGTATTTACAAACAAAAAAGTATTTATGTAGTATATTAACTATCTGGTGTCCACGACACAAGCCTCGTTGCTTAGTGTGGCACTGTGTGTTGTCCAGCGATATTTATTTTTAATTTAAGACGATACTATTAGTAGTTCAGTACTTAAACAGTCAAGTAAAATATTAGTGATGTTTTCAGTAACACTAACCAAACCAACTAAATTAATGCCAAAATGCAAGTTGGGAGGGACATTGACGCACAAATAATTACCACGTGTTACCACGTGTTTGCATCATTCCGACGCCCGCCCCCCAAGCAGAAATTTTTCATCGGTAATTTAAAAATGTGCTGTTTCACACATATTGGTGTCGATTCTGATGTGCACAATCTAAACTTAATTTAGGCTATTGCTATCTTTTACTAAAAGGCAGTGCGTGAAAAGGACGGCTATAGCTATGAACTAAGTTAGAGATGTCAAACTATAGTTTATGCCTTGCGCTTCACCGTGTTTTTCACGACAAAGCATTTTATTTTTTTATTTACTGATAAAAAAATATATTTTAATCGGAATGATGTACTTACTGAACACATGGCCACAGATAATATAATAATACAGTGTTAGTGAAAACTGATACTGTGTGCCTGCGTCATCCCACTGCTGGGCAAAGGGTTCTCCCCATGACTTCCAGTTTCTATCCAGGGCTAAAGTGAAAACAGATACTAATATTTTTGTTTGACTTTTTAAGCACTAGTATCGTCTATCTGGTTAAAGACATTTAATACTCATAAAGAAATTTACGTTTCACTTTACATGAGAACAATATAAACTAATCATTGTCCTTCGACACTCGGACTTGCAAATTAACTTGACGTATGTGATTGCAAATGGGGGAAAATATAATGACCACCAAAAATAACTTTGTGACCACTAACATCTATCATCTAAAATATCAATTGATCACCAAATTTAGTAAATTGGGCACCAAATTTTAATGAAGTGGTTGATGACAAACTAGTTTTGCCTCGGCCGACTTTGGGCACCCCGACACGGATTGCTTATGTTAGAAGTGGTTATTTTTTTATAAACCATTCAGAAGTAGCGGGCCTCCGTCGGCCGGGTCTCCCTCGACTCGGATGCAAGAGCATAACTGTTCAATTACTGGTGGTCATTAACTAAAAAAATAAATGTTTGGTTCTAATTTCACGATAAAATGGGGATAAATTTTGGTAATCATTTACTAATTTTGTTAATTCAGTGATTTTTTTGCAGCTACATTTTGTTAAATCTGGTGGTTCGTTTATTGGTATGCCATTGCAGTTTACATATTTAGGTTCGCTGCTAGGTTCGGGCTATTCGATGTCCTTTCCACTTTGTATAGCGCTTTTATTTAAGCATTCATTTAAGTGTCGCCTATCATGTAATAGTCAGAGAATATGTGTCTATAAAATCAATTAGCATAATAATAAGTATGTTTTTCTGTAATTATATTCCTTAAAAAAATATAAAAAAAACATTTAACTATGTAGAAAACTGTATTGTATATTGTAATTTAAGTATATCTTTCTGTAATAGGTATAAAAATATAAGTAAAAAATGAAACCACAGAATAAAATTAATGCATTTAATGCCGTTTCTTTGTTTACCGATCGCTCCCCACTCCGGACTAGCACTCGTCTTACCAATTTCGCATTATTGTCGCCAATCAACACATCCACAAGCAGACATCATCGCATAAAATCAAAATTTAACACGCTAACAATTAGGCTCCCTAATTTATCACAATTGGCACCTATGAGGTCTACTAACAACAAATATACAATAATTTAAACATTAATATTCGCAATGAAATAAATTACAAAAGCGACGCGCTTAATACTTTAAGCGGAATACACGACACTGTTCAATTAAACTGATGTCCCTCAAAACACTTTCTTGAGAATGTTCTTAAGACTCTTCTTCTTTTTGTTACCGCTGTTGTCGTTTTCTTGCTGTCCGTTCTGTGATATTTCCGTGGATTCGGACCAGAGACTGCCCGTAGGCGACTCTGACGCAGCTTTCTTGTTCATATTCCCGTTGAAAATGGGCTCTAACGTCCTCACAACTGGGCTGGGAGTGCTTCTGCTACTCTGTCTGCTCAAAGTCCTCAGGAATGCTGGAGACGAGAGCCGCCGCGTTTTCATCGTTTTCGTCTTCAAGTTGTTGAAGAACGAGCCGTTTGTTTTTGGTAATTCCTGCTTCGGCGGACTGATCGGCTCGATTTCGCTGAACTCTTTTGGTTCGGACACGGGAGCGTAGTATTCCTCCTCGTCTAATGGTATGGGATTGTCTTGGAGTTTACCAATACTGTCTAGTCGGATCCACTCTTTGGGCTCCGTCTCGCCGGTTCTGTGCACTATCGATGTCTTTCTTCTCCTATTCTTGCGCGCCAGCTGCCACTCGCCGTCGTCTTCCTCCCTGCTCATCTCCTCAGTAGACTGTCTGGCTATTTGCAACGCTTCTTCACTGGGCCGTCGCTTCTTAGCCGAAGGGGTCTCATGTCCACTGACGCCTTCGACGGATTTTCTCCTAAACTTGTCTTGTTTCTTTTTGGTCTTTTTTATGACTGGTGTGATGACTGGTTCTGCTTTCCGTCTTCTGGTGAAGAAGTATAAGACAAGGGCAAAGATGATTGACTGGAATACGATGAATTTGAAGAAGTTGATATTGCCGAACCAGCTGTCTCGTTCTTCCATGAGGATGTGCATGGCGGCGGCCATTTGCCCGAGCTGTTCTTGGAGGCTGGTCATCTGTTCGAGGTACTTCTGTTCCCTCTCGTTGCTCTTTCGTCTTTCTTCCGTCATCTGCTGCACTGTTTTCTCGAAGGTCTTTTGCATTTCTTCTACCTGCTTCTTGTAACGCCTGCTCAGCTCCTCCAGGTATTGACCCGAAAGAGACATGTTGCGTTCCAGCGTCTGTAATTGAGAATGAATAATGTTACAATGGATGTCAACAATTTAGGCAAGTGAAGATTTTAACTTTCGTTTAAGTTCAGTGGGGACGACATTGATAGCGCAAAATAATACAAATTGCAATAGGGAATATGCATATGAATATGCGTTTCACTCAGCGGATTTGTCAACACCTGTGCGTGCTATCAGCGGCTGCCGAACTGCCGGCGCTGTCGCCGCAGAGTGGCCGGGACGGCCTCCCTAAGTGCCGCGGCCGCAGAGATTGCCTGGACGACAACCCCCGCGTTCCCGACCCTGCGAATGCCGGCAATCTGCAGGCCTAGTTGCGACGGCCGGACCGCGGTCTGTAGCGCCTGTCTGGTGTCCTTGGCCTGTTTAAGGTTGTCCCGTTGGTCAACCGCTGGGTAGATAGCGACCAACGCGACGGGCCCAGGGGGTGCGCGGGACCGGAGCGTTGTCCCTTCCCAATCGCAGAGCATGCGCAAAGCTCTTCTTCTTGGGTGACATCGGTGATTGCTGCTCGTCCGTTGGTCTGGGCCGCTAGGCGGACACGCGACGGCCTTGGTCTCAGTAGCCGCAAGGCGCAGCGCCAGATGCGTGATCACCGCGCTCAATCGTTCGTGTGCGCCGATCGCCGCCTACCTAGTTTAGTTTGCGATTCGAATCTTTTGTAAATAACTTTTGTCCACGACGTCACTCGCCGCTGCCATTTTGAGCACACGAAAACTTACGTTCACTTCGACCGAAATCACAAACTCGACTAGACTGTGTCGCATCGAGTCACGTGACCCGCGCCGAATCAACATGGCGGCGGCGTGTGATTGGTCGGCGGCGCGGCGCACACGTCTGTCTGGGTAATACTGGTTGTCAGACTTTTTGGGCCACTGACTACCTGTAACGACTGTCAAAGATCTACAAATGACAGCCGGGACCAACAACTTAACGTGCTTTTCGAGGCACGGAGGAAACTCGGTATGTAAGGGTGATCACCCATCCACAGACCAACCTAGGCAAGCACGGCTTAACCTAAAGATCGACCCCGAGCAGCTGCTGTATTTAGCCGCGAGCTCCTCTTGCTGTTGTGTATGGCATTGTTATCTATTAATCTGATAACACTGGGTTTGGCGTACAGACAATTCTGTTGTCTAAACACGATTGTGTGTAAACAATCAATTTAGTCTCATAGGTATGTCGTAATCTACTAACGGCCATTTTCAATAACTTACCAACAGGTAACGAAAGGTTGCTATCTCTACATTTAGCTTACGGACCGTTAGAAACAAAACGTAACAGAAAAGCTTTCTTTGTTTTTTCTATGAATCACAGTCTTCCGGGTGACAGGTAGGTGACGCGGATAATATATTCCAAGCTAACTTTGTTTATAGGGACACCGATAGCTACGAAACGTAGGCATATTGACTAACAGTTATAAGTACGTAAGTTATAGAAAACGGCCGTTAGTCTACGTGCCTGTGAACTGAAGTCTACCTACCTACGTACCAAATATCAAAATCCTCTGAGGCGTTAAGCCATAAAAAGATAATACAGATACTTTCGCATTTATAGTAATACTACTATTGATTATTGTGATACTGACCTTCACTCTGTTAGAAAGCCGCAGAAACACAGACTCCTTCTGCAGCGTCGTCGAACCCTGGTTCTGGTTCTGCGATGGCACCCCTGCGGGGGTCGGGTCTACCGCCATCTGATCCAAGTCCGATAAAAAGTTCTCAGTATCTATAATTATCGGATCACTCACTTCCTCAGCAATGCTGGTTTCTTTTAATTTCTCTGTGTTCGTTTCTGTTTTACCATTTTTAGGTTCAGTCTTCTGAACAACATCTTTATTTTCATCTACAACAATTTCAGTAGTTTTATCTACTTCTGATACAACTTCTAGTGTTTCTTGTATTGGTTTCTCCTCCATAGAGGGAGTCTCTTCGATCTTTTCGTCAACTGCCTCATGTTGCTCTTTCGGCAACTCAACAGGAACTGTAGTGCCTTCAGTCACAACTTCCGGTGTTGTCCTTTCTTCTGATTGAGCTGTTTCATTAGCTTTCTCGTTATCTGAAGCTGTATTCTTATCTGGAACCAACTTTATTTCCAGTTCAGAATTCGTTTCACTATTTACAGTTTGTGGCGACTCGTCAACAGTTACATTCATGGTAACATTTAGTTCCGTTTCAAAACTCGTGTTCAAAACAACTTTCTTTTCTTTAATAGCTAAGATATTACAGAGGGCGGCTAAATATTTTTGAGGGAATAAAGCATTCATATAAGCGACGCGTTCATCACTAAACTCTATAGTCTTTGTACTTTTAAAATCTAGTCCGTACGGCTGGCAAATGCCGGTACACTTTAAAGTCTCGCGGAGGAACACTTGGCGCACTAAACTCACTAACTTGTCCGAGCTACAGCTAATTAGTTCGTATACTTCATTGTAAAGCGTCTCACTGCAATTATCACACACTATAATATGGCTGGGCGAACAACACCGTTTGTACGTTTTGTCTGTCGACGTATCGTTGTGTTCGGAGGATACGTTTTTAGGAACTTCAGTTTTCACCAGCGCTTGTGCCGCCTTCTTCATGATAGACATCACTGCGTCTCTCGCAGAACCGAACAGGTTCTTGGAGGGCTCTGTTTCGGCAGCGGGTACATCTGGCACGTCTATTACTTCATCATCCTCATCCTCGTCAATGTCGTGAGCGGGATGCTGCGAGTTCTCTTTTTCTAAGACTTCAAATTCTGACGTGCCGTACACCTTAAAAAGAGATACCGGGCAGTAGTGCTCGGATCCATGGTGAGATAGCATCTCAACTTTGATAAATTTTCCAAATAAATGCGGGTAAAGGTCAAAACTCTGCACGTCTCTCATGTCTTGCGCCGCAAACTGTCCGACACTGGCCCAGTCCCTCGTTGGGAACCGGTCGCTGAAATACACAGCGATATCTTTGGGGGTTGATGAGAATAGCTCGAAATTGGCTATTTCTATTTTCTGCGCTTGCACCGCCTCGCATAGTTCGACGACGAACCAGATGCGGCTGGTGCAGGTGTTGAGCATGTACTCGTCCCTGTTGGGTGACAGGATGGAGCTGGCCGAGCCAGCCTCGGGGTTCACGGCCACGATCTTGGCGCCGCACGCGAGCGAAGCGTAGTTCTTCGATCGCAATTTAGTGCTTTTACTACTAAAGTTCGTATTACTATGACTAGGTTGACTCGAGTGGTTCAGTACTGTGTCTTTTTTCTCGGCTTCGGCCAGCTGTTTCTGTGCCCACTCTGAGAACGATGGGATGTCTTCCTGGGGAGTTTCTGGTTTGACTGGAATGTTTTCTGTTTCTTGTTCTTTTGGTTCTTCGGCTTGAGATTCTGTGGTGGCTTCTATGTCCACCGTGGGCGACTGAAATGCTTCCTCTACCTGCCTGGTCTCGTGCATGGGCTTGGCTTTGACGACCAGTCGTGGTTCTGTGCTTTCCTTCTCCACGTCTTCCGGTGGTTTCTCTGCGTCATCTTCAACGGGCTCGCCGTCAATGATGGAGAAGATCTTGGTGTCATTGTGTTCCTCCGAGTCGTTGACGAACAATAGTTCGTCTGGATGCCTCAATTCCAATTTGGCGTTGTCTGCTAGCGATATGAGCACTGGGGGCTGCCCGGTGTCAGGTAACCTGAAATAGAACAGAAAAGCATATGTTACAAACTTGTATTAAGAAAATTGCGAACGTTGTGGTATGAATATCAAATGAAGACATTTTACTGCAAATTAGATACGTAACCGCTATTTTATGTTGCAAAACATTATACCTAGCTCCAATGATATTCTAATAAACAGATATGTTATTCACCTACAAATCAACCGAAAAAGTGTTCCGCGCGGCAGCGGCAGCTCACATACACGCAGTGACGCAGAATAAAGGCAAAACGACCCAATTGGGCCGTTTTCGAGTCTTCACTATTGCGCGCTCACAAATCTGTTTACTAGAATATCATTGCCTAGCTCAGATTACATCATAATCACTCCGGTAATATTCATATTTATAAATCGTAAATATTCAACGAAGAAAATCATTAAATAGATTGGAGGATTGTAAGATGCCTTAAATTTTAATCAAACCTAACAAATCAATAAATTACCAGTTTTCCAGACAACATTCTCCCAATCTCTGCGATGCCATTACATAAACTAGATAGACCAATAAAAATTAACCGCGTTCCATTAACCGGGCGCAAGGCGCGGCTATACCGCATTACCGGCCGCACAACCGACAATGGCACACTCACAATGAATGTATCGTTAAGATTTCTTGCGATTTATGATCATTGATCCCGATACGAGCAATTGAAACAATCAGCATAGTTGATGTAGATTGTGTAGATGTTCTGATGTTTAGCAATTTGTAAACGGTCGATGGACCTATGTTTTATATAATTTAATATTATGTGCGATTTGTGAACTTAAATTCGCGTACTTTCATGTGTGTGTGTTCGCGTAATATACCTGTACTACTTAAATTTTGGCAACTACTATTACCTGCACTTTTCTATTGTGCTTCTTATGCAGGAAAATAGACTCGAACTACTGCTCTCATCGCCAAAAAGGAATATATTTCAGTAGACGTAAGGGATTTTCTTTTACAAACCGCAAACACCTTTTCCATTATAGTTTAACTTACGTAAGCAACTTGAAACAAGCCATATTAGACAATCTATCAAAATCAAGATCCAATTTCAAATTTTCTTATCGAAAATAATAAACCAGTCAGAGGTTTCTCCCTTTTTTTCCTCATAAATTATGTTCAAGGTTCTGAGACTTGAATCGTGCGTAATTGAAGACAATTTTCATGATTACAGCATTATATTTTCAGACGAGCAGCTACTGTGTCAAGGAATGCGTAGTTATGTTCTTTGCAAATGAGCTTTTATTTTGTGAGAATCAGTACAGGACCAGCCTTGTGCTACATCTTATTTTATAATGCGTTAGGTTGAATATAAGTTTTTTATGTACAACAGTTTATTCCTGTAAATGTCGATGGGGGTTCAGGTAGGCCGCTGCAGATATTGTTCCGATGAAGCAGGATGCGACTACGGTGCCTCAACACGAACTATGGTTCGCCTCCTGTCTTGGTCTATGTGTTACTCCACCTGCACTTTGAGGGACTTGTTCGAAGCCACCACCAACGCCGTCGATGTGACAGAGTTTTGGACGAAACTAATAAAGGGACTTGAGTCATAAAGGGAATCATCGTCACAACGAAGAAGAAGAAAGCTATCCAGCATCGGAGTGCAGAACAGTCCAAAATGTATTTTGCTGTAGTTTCCTTCAACCGAAGAGAAGATACCTAGATAGAGTGACATTTCGGTTAAATACAAGTTGTTGGAGAAGAAATACAAAACGTTTTGATACCGGTTGTCACTTATCTACCGACTACTTGCACCGCATGATGCTATCGACATTTTAACTCTTCAAAAGTTCGAGTGAATCGGTTACTTCTAGGGAAGCGTGCTCCATCTCAGGCCGCGTCATTGCTTCACATCAAGCAAGTTGCGGCCTAACGCAAAAAAAAACATTGGAAAGGTATATTCCAAAAATCTAGCTACTTAGAATCCACGCTTATCCAATCCTACGATATCTCTATAATCGGATACTGTAACCGCACTCCGCAGCCCTATCCCAGTTCTCAATTTCCGACACTGTCGAAACTCTCGTTTAGTTCCAATAAGCCGTCTGCGAACTGCGAAATTAGATATTGGAAATCGGATCCTATCTTACTTTATCTTTTTCTTTTATGAAAGAAGTTAAAATTCTAGAACTTCCATGGAGTATATTACTAGTAATGTTGCAAATAAGCTCATTCTTGAACCTGGTATTAGAGAGATGGTTGGGGTCGGTGGCATGTTCAGTAGCTAATATGTCACCATGTTCGCATTTTTTTCAATAGGATTTTATTAAAATTAGATGAAGTTAAATTAACCAAATCCTTAAAAGACCTTTTATGGGTTTCGTATAGCGTAAAACGGAACTATACACGGCATACCACATCGTGCCGCAACTTCAACATTTTGACCATGTAGGTTTTGCTCTTCTATATAAAACAGTTGATTTTATGTCACGATGCCAGTGTACGGGACTGGTATAGTATATTCTGGCACGGTAAATTGAAATAAATCAAAGCTAGGTACCAAGTCAATTTCATAAACTAATGAATTTGTATGTAGTCATTCCTCCATAATATGAGTTGCCTTACTACCGAGAGATACACAAGAATAGTTAATGGCGAAATTAATTCACCACATAAATCACTATTGGTATTGTTTTTAAAATCGGTCAAAGTTAGTGCATAAAAAAGTACCTATCTAAAAATAAACATAATCTACTGATATGTAAGTAATAAAGCAAACTACCGGTACGGGTACGTTGTGTTGATAGGTTGTATGAATCCAATATATTTTAATAACAATATTGATATTACAATATACAGGGTGTTTGGCTTATGGACCGACACAATTTTTCCAGGGGTTTGGGAGGTCATTAGCTAGGTCTACCCATACATCCTATGTCCCAAATGTCACGGTTGGATACATATGTTACTTTTTGTTTATTTGAAAAAAAACCCAAAATGTTTCCTTTAATTCGAAATAACTTTTTCGTTTGTGAGTGTAATGGCACAAAATAAATTTTGGGTAAATTTTAATCAAATTTGAACAAAATTTATAACTTTAGTTTTTAAAAACATAATAACCTTAACAAGTCTTTTCTTAACCCTGACTCTCTTAACTAATATTTTGACTACTTAATGAATTGTTTTTTTGTGACATGTAGCATACCGTTAGAAAGGGTATCAACTAAAGAACTTTTTAAAATAAAGCTAAATTCAAAATGGCTTTTAGTTTTTTTTTTTATAATGATTTAGAAGTTGTAAAATTTCATACATTTAAAAACAAAATAACTTTGGTAGCTCGTATGAAATTTTCTTGAAACCAGTTCTATCAAACAAAGATTTATTTAGATTTACAAGACTTTGGAGAATGCAACAAAATTTATTTTGTGCCATTACACCCACAAACGAAAAAGTTATTTGGAATTAAAGGAAAATTTTTGGTATTTTTTTAATTTACAAAAAAAAAACATGTAACCTACCGTGACATTTAGGATATAGGGTGTATGCGTAAAACCTAGATAATGACCTCCCAAATCCCTGGAAAAATTGTGTCGGTCTATAAGCCAAACAGCCTGTATATAGGTACTTAGTTTAACATATTCAGTGGAGTGTTTTAATAACATGTGGGAGGCGTTGTTGAATCACAAACGCATTTAGGGTGGTTGAGTCACTCTTTTGGTTACAGTATAGGCACCCAAGAAAGCTCGAAACATTTCCAGTTCAACTCAGTTCATCGGCGAAGCAAATGTAAATAAGGCAATTTTGACAGTTTTATGAGGATAGCATTTTCCTTGAGCCTGTAATGCAATGTTGAGAGAACAGTTTGATTTTGTATATAATCCAATCTTGGATTCTTACATTAGAAGCGAATGCTCCCGGTGAGGAAGCACCGTTACACATGCTACTTGGAAATGTGTTACGCAATTGGGATACACCATAAACAGACAGTACACACACACAGTTGGACGACATCGATAAAACGCAATCGATAACTGCTCAAACAATCACATGCAACAAATGAGTAAAAATATAGAATTTAATTATCTGGACGGTATTCCTTTGGAGCTTGTCGAAGTGCATACAAAAGCATTACAAGTCAACGATAACTTGGTCAACAGACAGGAACCATTTTTTATGTAGGTACTTAATTATAAGAACTATACTTTTTTTAGAGACGATATCTAATATCCATGTAAAATATAAAGTTTCAGTGTTTCAAATTACATCTTGTCAGTTTGTCATTCATCATAAAATGAAATATGAAACAGCATTTTCAAACAGGTCTTGAATTCAAGGTGTGACCAGCCTTGGACTGAAATCTATAATAATAAAGGTCGCAGTCGCATAGCATTGTGTGATATAGCTGTAAAAATGAATGAGCAGTTGACTGAAAAGCCCTGAAAAAGTGGCCGAGAAATATTATGTGTTTGTAATTACTGATATTTTTATCTGGACGCGTTTGTTTGAGAATGAGGAAAATGTCGTGAAGAAAATTTTGAGCATGAATGTAGATGGCTATGGTAGAAAAGACCAGAGAAACGATGGCATATCTGACAGATGATGCGGATAGAAACTAATAGACAAGTATAGAAGAAGAAAACATGCTGTGTCAACCTCAAACAAGGGCAGGAAAATGATGTTAATGCTTTTCAAAATTATCTGAATGGATTGATACAACATGAAAACAGTCAGTAATATTTTTAATATTATACGGTTGCCAATCAACATTAGTTATTCGAGTCACGTGTGACAATGATTTCTCAGTTGTCGATGCAAATAATGTTATGATGGATGAAGCCGCATTCCAGACGGTTTGTGACTTCCTCAACTTTTGTGTAGGTGTCCTTCATACCCGTAGCCGTCTATCATAAAGAGGTTTATCTTATTGTTAAACAAACTTCAGGCTTCAGTGCAAACAAGGAGCTGTTCCACAAACAATGGGACACTTGACATCGTGTCCTGTGCTGGAATTGACAGACAAAAAAATCGTAGCTAGGTTCTGGCTCAATATGTAGCCGTCGACACCCTAAGGCCCGGTTTTTAACCAAAGCAGAGAAGAGCAGAGCAGTGCGTAGACGTGCAAGATTCGACCAATCGCAGAGGAGACGAGAGATTAGACGTGTATTTGAAGTTATGATTGGTGGATTCCCGCACGTATGATAAAGGGCCTTAGCGTGTCGATGACTACGAACTACAAGTGTGGCGCCATCAGCAGCGCAGCGTCCATCTTCTCAAGATTCTTAAGATAAAAACCATGCTTACGTGCAAAATATCTTGGTGAGTCCTTGGTGGCCACCGTACGATAGCAGTTGACATATTAGCAGAGCCGCCAGCAACGCCCGCGCCGGCGACATCCTGTATCCGGCGCCGGCGCATTGGCGACGCGCCGCTACACCTATCACGATACGACACGACACCACACCACCGATGCGATACGAACGTGCGACTCGACAATATCACACACGAAAACTTGCACTCCCCTTTTTTTTCTAGCAACTGTTTCTGCACTTAACAGTTCGTAGTGCTTTACAATGTGGACGCGTCAAGTTATTTCGCCTTTTTATTTTGTATTTCGGTTGTACACTGTCTCCTCCGATGACCATTCGGGTAACACCTATTAAGGAGGAATCGGCAAATGTATTACGGATGTTTGCAAAACAATGATTGTGAGAGACTTGTTAGACAATAGGTTTGTGTGTAGTGATTGTAGTAAAATCTGGGTTGTTTGTCGTTGTGGATCTTGGGAGAAAAGTTGCATGTGTACGGTCGAACAAGCTATTTGGTTTACACTTTACAGTGTAATTTGTGGGTTAAACTGTAAACCAAATAGCTTGTTCGACCGTACTGTCATGTGGGTTAGAACACACAATGATCAAATGCATACCGGTACACACGATGTACAGACGCCAGCAAAAATATCTTTTAAGAGATTTTCAACTTTTTAGCTAGAGCATTAGGTTAAAGGTTGATTGGAAAAATTTGACAGTTTCGGGTAGCTTTATGTGCTGGCCTCTGTACCTAGTCAAATATCATCATCATCAGCCTATTAATGTTCCCACTGCTGGGACACAGGCCACCTCTCTATGAGAGGGAAATATAGTATGTGTTATTATTTAAGTATCAAGTATATACAAGGGTTTTATTTTTCAAGGGTTGATTAACGTTGGTGAATTTGAAGCGTTCGAGGCAGGTCACAATCTCGAAAATCCTACTAGGTACGATATTTAAAGGCAAATGATTACAAATAATTCAACAGATGTCTTATGTATGACAACACCGCTTTGTTTAGTACTAACAGCGTCTCTTTTCAATTAGTGCGGCGATCGTCTGTTTTAAATGTTCTATGCTGAGACACTGCTACTCTATGTCAATTGGAATACATTAGCCAACTATAATGGCCACGCTATGTTATGATGGCTAACTAACCAATGGACTTTTGATAGTTATGATTCAGCACAGGTTATCAAAAAAGAATAATAAGTCCTATGAGTCGTTTTCGGTCGAAGTGAGATGGTTGCAATCCTTTTGGTCATCAACTGCCTTTTTCCTAACTATGTTGGGGTCGGCTTTCAGTCTAACCGAATGCAACTGAATACCAGTATTTTTTAAATGGAGCGACTGCCTATCTCACCTTCACAACATAGTTAGTTCTGAGTTATACGATACTCCTTGGTAAGGACTGGTTGTCACACTTTCAGGTCACTACCTGTAATGGCTGTCAAAGATCTACAATTGAGAGCTGGGACCAAAGGCTTAAAGTGTTTTCCGAGGCACGGAGGAAACTCGTTATGTAATTGGTGGTCACCCATCCATGAACCAACCCAGGCTTTCAAAGCAGTTTGCACACAGCTGCGGCAAAGTCGTCCCCCATTGCAAAGAGAGACCACAGTGACACAAGTGGTTTCCACGAAACCGTTAAAAAAGCTGCCAATCACCGCTAAACCAGTCGTGTCTGTCATTGCGATGGGGCGACGTTGCGTAGCGGTTGCCTTTGAAAGAGCTCCTTTAAATCTTCCACACAGACAAGCCAATATCTGAACATACTACATAGTCTCTTCTACAAGCCGTCCAATAAATTGAACAATGAATCCAATAACACAATGTCGTTGCCGCACACAAAACGACTACAACTGCTAAAGTAGTTGCATAAACAGTTTCTATTGAATGAATGAAATTCTTGTTGGAACGAATTGTGGTATACAATGTATTTCTTGAATAAAACGGTTCATATTATGTTGTTTGTTTGACCCCGATGGCTTTGATAGCGCTGCAAATTGTAGAGATAGGGAAAGACTTTGGAGGCTCGTGGCTAACTAAGGACAGACACACGGATTTTTGGTCCTGGCTGTAATCTTTGCTAGTCATTACGAGTGGTCAGAAGCTGGAAAAGCTGACAGTCTCGCCAAGGGACATCGTGTTAGTTGTTACCTAACTAGGTTGTGGGCAGTTACGGCAGTCGAATCAATGACAATACTGGTATCTATTTAGACTGGAATCTGACTCCCAACATAGTAGTTAAAAAACTAGACAGATGATGACTAAAAAATAACTGCATTGGATTTTTCAAGAACAACAATGGTTTCATTGAAACCTTTAATCAAATGTGAATTTACGAAACACTTTTTTTAAATGACTGCATTTCATTGTACTATATTTCCAATCGCGTAAAAGTGTCTGTGAGTCTATGGACTCGATAACCGAAACAATGACGAATCTTCTCAGACACAATTTGCTACAAAGAGAAGATCATAATATGACTGTTTTCACCCCGAAAAATAAATAAATCAAACACACGGGGAACCACCAATTAAAAGCATATTATCATATAGCCATGTGTCTTATCTCCGTATCACAAATCCGCACATAAAGTCTAAGGTTGTCGACTGACACATAACACTCGGACCACGTGTAGTAAGTAGTGCGATTGAACAAAACAATAGGCATTGATTACTTTGTAGCATATCATATGACGTAGGTAGGTACACAACAAGTCATACGCGTGGGAAAACTTGCGTAACAACTAGTGATGCGCGGTCTCATGTACATTTCGGATAAATATCCGCGAATTTCATTATCTTGTGTACTTCTTTTCCGAGAAGAGTTGTAAAATAAAGATGTTTGGTTTTCTCGTATTGTTATGCAAACAATGTGAGATTGTTTAGGAGTAACTTTATTTTCATTTTAATAATGTTTTATTTTACATACGGAAATCATGATGACAATTGAGTTTTTGTGCAAGCATGTCAGCGTGTTTTACCACGATGATAAGATTTTGTTAATATTTTTAAACAGTCTCTGTTTTAATGTTTGTAAGATCATAAATTAGCACTTATTACTTAACAGTATCAACATAATCTTCCAATAAATAGTAACATTGCATGTGCTATGTAAATGCATAATAACTCGTATGTATATCAAGTTATTTCCTGCATCGTAGTGCAAGTCTTTATAATAAATTAATGTTACGGATGGTAAGTTTAAACTACGCTCATAATTTACTTACATGTTTGTTGGAAAAGCAACTTCAATACACACATATATAGTTGCTGCCAGTTAAGATCGCAATATCGGTCATTGACCCACCTACATTTATTAAAGTTCTAAACTTTGAAATCCAAAAAAAAGCCTGTTCGAGTCTTGAATCGTCATCTATCGTGATCTGTAACATTTTTTTCTAATGAGAAACGATACATGGTTAATTTGTTTTGGTTCGTACGAAGAGATATTAGGGAAAGGGCAATGACCGCTATTGCGATTTTAACTGGCAGCAACTATAGAAAGTTCAATTTGCACTATAACTTTTTCAATAGTAGTTAGGTAGTAGTTATTCTAAAATGAACTTAAATTATATGAGCAATCAAGCTGAAATTCGTCCGGAAATAACATTAGTTAGTAACAAGGACCTGAATAGGCATAACTCGACTTGTTATTATTTATTTCTAGTTGCATTATCAGTTATCGATAGCGGAATGAAATGCAAAAGATAAGAATCAGTACAGCTGTTCCGAAAATTGTGTTGTCACTTTGTTATTTATGTTTATCGGTCAATAAATCGACGTTGATTAGACAACTGTTATTTATGTTAATTGCAGTAATAGTACTAAATGTTTGATGAGGAATCTAAGCTAAGTGAATACCAACCTCTAAAACAGAAGCGTAGTTGAAAAATAATTCAAGAGCTGTGAAACTACAAAAAAAGAACAGTCACACGAAGAAAAAAATACATTATGTATGTACCGCCGCTGGTATATTTTTGTATATCTAGTACGGAAAACAATGAACAATGTGAAGATCACTAACTAAACCTTTAAAAATAAAGAAAAATATTAATATAATTCAACACTTTGCATTATATTGCCTTTGTAATTAATTTGCTTTGTACTAACAGACGTATGTTCGTGTTAATATTTATGTAAGTTATCAAGAAAGTATATTTGTATTGTTAACTAAAGATTATTTAAAAGTAGGTATGTTAAGTTCATTGTTAGCCAGAACGCACTAGAAGAAATGTTAATAAGATAGGCGAAAGAAAGAAGGACGTTTAAACGGTTTTAAAACACAACAACTATACAACAAACTATATTTTTACAAAAGAAATCTTTATTACCCGTACAAGCGTTCGTACGTATCGTATCGCCTTTGCTTCATTTACCTAAGCAACTTAGTTTAATGCAAATACTGTCTCCATTTAATCCACCAAGGCGCTAAACATCAATAATCTTAGATTAAAACAAACCTAAATGAAAATAACAAAACAAGTACACTAAATTAATGTGAAAACAACATTGCAAATAAGTACTAAACAACAAACGCAATACACCGGCAGGCGGTAACAAATCGGATATTTATCCGAAAACTTGCCACCTTAAATTCGTATAACAACTGAACGAAGGGAGTCGAACCGAGTTGTGTCACGCAATGTCCCAACTCCCAACACTATTCTATATCTAAGGGACCACATGCACTATGCGGCCACGACTTGTCGTATGAGTATGACCGACCGGTCGTTATCTTGAACAAAACTAGTCGGACGCCCGGTCGTGTGACCAAACTATCTTCTTGATTTCTACAAAAAGTTGCTTCCGCGGCCAAAAAGTCGCAGTCTTGCCGAAATCCCTTAGTAAGGGCCCTCGCCCACCGCGACGCAGCGATGCAAACGCAAAACGGTTGCGATACAGTCAAGATGCTGTCGCTGGCTGTGTATCTTAACCTACATTACCACGATTCTACGCCACACTCCTTACATTATCCAATCTTCTCCATGCCTCCCCGATGCCATCAGAAACAGTCAGTTGAGATACAGTTATAGCGATGCTGATGCGCGCTTGCATCGATTCGCGAGTTTAGTAATCGCGCGACAGCATTGCTACAAAAACCCGCCGTGAGCGAGGGCCCTAAGTGAATAGTTATTAATAAGCCAATAAACTAATTAAATAAAGCTTGCCTAGTGTCTGAAGCAGTCTAATAACCACAGTTATCTATCTGCTATGAAATATGTTGAATACTATTAGCATATCGTTATGGTGACGTCGATTTTGTAAACTGATCGGAGCGAAAGGAATTCTGTTAGCTTGGTTCAATTAGAATTTGTTGTATCTGGGCTAATAAATAGCTGGGTTTGGTAACAACATGGTATCGTGGGAGCAAAAGGTCGTGAGTTCGATACATACTCGATGCAATGTTTCTTGGAATAGCTTGGATTAGATGCATGGATAAAACACTAAATACAATTGTATTTTTTGCCTCTAGTGTTAGTTTCTATATGGCTAGAGAGTACGTGACTGACTGCTAACATGACGAGTAATAGAGAAGTATAGAAAAAGAAGACATGCTGCGCCGACCCCAAATAATTTGGGATAAGGGCAGTAGAATGACAATTAGTTTTAGTTTCTCTGTCTTTTCCAGTGACACTGTGACACTCTTTCTAGAGATCTACATTGTAGACTACCTTTTACTTCAAGGTACTACTTTTACAGTAAAATATTGTAATCAGTAAATCAACACAGCTGACCCTGCGCATGTGCAGGCAATAAAATAGATATCAACTGTATGTCCATATGTAATTTACGTTATTAATGACTGCATGACTGTCATTAACGGCTAATTAATGACGCAAGTAAAAGTAGAAATAGAAAAACACTGGAATTTATTTCAAACTCGAAGTGCAATCATAGGGACGAGTATAGACCGTACCGTACTTTATGTCGGCTTTCAGTGAAACTGAATTACTGACATGACAGTACCCAAATCAAAGCGCAAATTTGGCTACTCGCAGCGTCGAGAGACTTGAGAGTGCAGACAGGTACATAAACATTTAGATGAGTACCTAACCTAGTGTTCGTGAAAACAGGCATTAGTCGCAGACATATTCCCAGAACGACTACCAGTAAGTATGTAGTATGAAAGTGGAGCAAAGTGTATCGTCTGGTACCTATCCAGCTAGACGGGTCGACTTGGGAAATGGGTCATCTCATCTTGTTTGAGACTCTGAGAGTGACAAGGTGTTGGTGGTCTAGATCTGTAGAAATGAAAGGGTTTTCTTTGTAATTCGAATCACAATTCTGCTTTCATGTGTGAGATTTGCGACCTCATTACACTTTTCGCAAAAATAATATTTACCTTTCACATCACAGTCATGATGCTCCATATATTTTTTGTATTCTGCTTTTTATACTAGGCTGTTGCAAGGATCCGCATTCAGCAAAAAATATGAACTAGTAACCTGATACAAATTATTACCCGGAATACTATTACCTCATGGAAGATTACGCCATGCTAAGCCGATCCCAAATAAATTGGGTAACGGGCAGGAGGACGCTGATGATAATGACGATGCAAGACATAATTCAACATCCGCATTATCTAGTACATAGTTCATAATATTACCTAAACTATGTAATGTAAATAATCTTCCCCACAGAGATCTAACGATGCATCGATCACGCACTTTCGTTTTCCATCACCGATGTTGCTCCGCGTACAATATTCGCGGATCATTTAGTCGGTACAGTATCAATTTATAAGCTTCTGCTATACGTCTACATGCTATAGCTTTCGCCACGAGGCCAACGCCCGCAGTGGGCGGGACAGGTTGCGTACTCAGCTAGTTGAGGGTCCAGACGTAAACTATGTTTCGAAATAGGGGTGGCTGGTAAATGAAACGAAACACTTTTTCTTCTGGACAGATGAGGCGCAGACTATAGAATCAATCCTACTAATATTGGAAATGGAAACGGTTTTGAGGATGTCTGTATGTTTGTTACTCTTTCACGCAAAAACGAATGACCTGATTTGTATGAAATTTGGCATGACAGATAGTTTATAACCTGGATTAACACATAGGATGAAATAAAATAAAGGAGCCAAAAGCCTCGTTTTAAAAACTGATATTTCTTTCTTTTAATTTAGGTGTGAGTGGATGGGAGGGGAGGCCTTTTTCCCCAAGAGTGTTTAGACTTGTGAATATTTGTTATTATTTTCGATTTTTGATTATACTACATTCTGTTATTAATGAGTTATTATATAAAACGGCGTTTCAGAATATCTAAAATTTTGTTTTTCAAGCAATCATGTTTAATATTCCATACTATTCTAGAAATCTAAATACATACTTAATTATATATCTGTTTATTATTTTTGCCATTATGGAACGAGTTTCATCAGTGTCGCTTTTTAGTGACTGTTTGAAGTATTTATTTACTTGAAAAAAATTGCACCAGATTACTTAATTAATACCCATGATTTTATCAAAGAGTATAATTATTTTTAGAAACTAATGTCAACTCCTAATCTAAATAGACTCATCTGAAAACATAAAGAAAAGGTAAAAAGATTAAGTTACAATAACAAAAACAGCATTTAATTTGCATCATCTCACAGATGATACATATTATACAATCTTATTTATAATCCTTGTAATAAATACTATGTAATTAATTTATTCAATTTCATTTCATTCAATTCATCATTCAATTCTACAATAATACATCACGATTGTTCGCATCATCTCGAGAATCATCATCACGGAAGCTTGATACATCTTGTTTACTTAGATAATTAATATAATATTAATTAAATATAATTATAATATTAATATTAATTGTTAATTGATTACAATAATTGGCTGCTATATAGTAAGTAAAAAATATTTATCTCCTGCCTTATCCTCATTTATTTGGGACAGGCGCAGCATGTCTTCTTATTCTTCTACTTCAACCCTTTTCTATTTCTATACAATTATCTACTCTTATACACACATTCATACTCAAACCCTATGACAGTTTCTTCATACTTACCAATAAACAATATGATCAGCGGCAAAAAAAAGAAACCTATATTACAATGCGAAATGTAAAAGTTGTTTTATAATATAAACTTTAGAAAACAGGAAAACAATAAAATATTAAAAAAACATGTTATGTCTGATCCCTCAGCTAGTCTGTTACTAGGTAGAGAGAGATATTATTAGCGAGAGCAGTCGTGCATCGGACGCCCTGCATCGCCGGAATGTAGCAAAAAGCTTAAGCTATTCCTATGGAAAAAACTACGCATCCTATAGCCTTGGTTTGCAGTATCTACGTTCATGTAGACTAAACGGTATACCCACTGTGAGTAAGGCTTGTATAAGGAATTTAGAGATGCAACGGATATCCGGTAACTATTCGGTATCCGCCCTATCCGGCCCAATTTTACTATCCGGCCGGATACCGGATAGTAACTCATTATCCGGCGGATAATGAGCAGAAACGGACATGAAATAAGACAACAGCTAGCAATTATGATAAGTTTTTTTAAAAGCTACATGTATTTACTCTAACTAATAATCGCACTGAACTAAAACATGGTTTTTTTTTAACAATTTAAAAATTTATATTTATAATCAACAAGTGGCAAATTATGACGGATAAAAACTAAATTTTCGGCGTTCATAGGCATCAGGCGATTTCGTTTGTTTTCATAGACCAAATCTGCCTCAGAAAACAACCTTTCGCTATAAACACTGCTACATGGAGCTGAAAGATAAACTTTAGCAAACTTCATCAGATGCGGATACTGTCTTTAAATAGTAGTCAATTTCCTTTGCTATTGCGTTTTTCTCTGGATCAGGACACTGGCTATTATTTTCATCTGCCACTTCATTAAAACAATCCCAGAAGGTATCGTGAGATTCAAGAGCAACATTTGTATCAGTTTCTGACCAGGATTGAATAACGCTTGTCATTACCTCACGAATACACGCACGATCACTCCCGATGAGACCCGAAACCGCCCGAAATGATGCAATCGCGTTGCCCCTGAACATTTCACAACTTGCCTCAGAGAACTACTTTACTCTCCGCCGGAGCTCCGGCGACCGGATATCCGGATATCCGGCCTCGCGGTTCGCCGAATATCCGTTATTCGGTATCCGGCTAAACAACTATCCGTTGCATCTCTAATAAGGATGATAAGTTTAATTGTCCGACTGTCGTCTTTGTCCTGCCTTCAGAGACAGAAAAAGTATAAAGAGTAGGCAGAGAATATTAAGAACTCATCTTTGGTCTTTTTGTCTAGAATTTCAAATTCCGAAATAATAACCCGAATGATATTACTACATTGATTGGCTGTTGTAATAACCTTAGTAATTGTAATTTTAAGAATACATTTTCGTTAGCAATAACTCGCTTAGTGTAAAGAAAGAATTTCTGTTTAAGTGTCAGGTAAAAGTGCAATTAAACTCATCTTAAGTGAGAAAACAAAAAATAAGTGTGCAGGTGGCATACTGTAGGTTGATGTCCTTTAATGTAAAAAAGCATTTAATTTTAAACATGTTTATAATTTATACAGTTTTATACATAATACTCAACCATTATTTAGTGCACAATGTTTCAACAAATAAAATCAACAGAAATAGCAAACAGGAATTTTATCAAAACGCAATAAAAATCATCGACGCTCAACCGTCCGTGGTGACATTTTCAAAACTAAGATAAACAAGACAAAGAATAATAACTTCTATAGGAATGAAAATAACGATCATTATACTCCAGGTGACTTTGAGGTCTTATAGACATGAAAAGGAGAGCAAAGTCGTTTGCAATCATAAATCTATGCTGTAGCCGAACAGTCGGATAATTAATCAAAATCCACAAGCAATTTATTGGTACTAACAAATCAAATGGGAATGCAGTTTTGACATGCAATTCTAGACGATATCTATGAGAAAATGTGTTAGGAAGTTTGTTTCTCAATCATATCATCTTTGAATAGAAATTCTTCACGCTCAGCTGGACGAATAAATTAATCAGGAACATTTACGTCAACGCTAAAATGAAATTTATTTGTTGCGGTTGTGGTCAGATTTATTTGCTTATGGTACACCTGTGACCAAACTAGAATCTTGCTGTGCTATAGATGAGTGAATGTATCGTGTGCTTGTTAACGATCGTAAGACCAGTTTGTTTGAGCAAGGCGGTTTCTGGTAGACGGTTGGGAAAAGCTAGACCGCAATAATGATTTTCCGACTCTCAAGAATTTCTACATTTTAAAGGCAACAAGAAGTAAGGACAGCTCAGTGGTAACGGTCCCGGTGTACGTAACGAAAACATGAGACATCTACCAATTCGCACTGGATTACAGCCCATTCGTTTACACACGGAGGAAGCCTGTGTGCCAGCCGTGAAAACAGTATAGGCTGATAAAGCTTAGTTCGAGGGAAAAATCTGGATGAAGCTGGCACTAGAACATGAGGAATGGCATAGAAAAAAAAAGAACATACTGAACCGAAGGATCAAATCACAAAAATGGTTGCACCAGCTTGTAATGTAATTACCCACAAAAAGGATTCAGTATCCTTTTGAAACGGCATTCTCGCGGTGCTAAGTCAAATCCCACGTACGCCTCCGCTTGGTGGGCGAGTCATTACGAACTGTCGCCGCAAATACTGCAATACTACTGTTTATTAGTGTTTACTGCCCATTGTCTTAGCATGGCGAAATCTGCAGCTTGGTATAATTGTGACAGCCGTTGTGGATGGCTGTGGAGCCAAGGGTCAATCTGGGTTATTAATTGAATATTTTGTTTATTGGTTCCTAGTTTATAGCTAGTTCTAGGAGCTCGTGCCTAAATAATAACAGCCGCTCGGGTCGTTCTTTAGGTTAAGCCGTGCATGCCTAAGTTGGTTGGTGGATGGGTGACCACCCATTACATACCGAGTTTCCTCCGTGCCTCGGAAAGCACGTTAAGCAGTAGGTCCCGGCTGTCATTTGTGATCTTTGACAATCGTTACAGGTAGTCAGAGGCCCAAAAAGTCTGACAACCAGTCTTACCAAGGGGTATCGTATTACCCAGTACTAACTGGGTTGTGGAGGTCAGATAGGCAGTCGCTCCATGTAAAATACTGGTATTCAGCTGCATCCGGTTAGACTGGAAGCCGACCCCAATAAAAAAAAACTTGGGAATCGCCCGTATAAACTAGGAACCATCATCTGCCTACAGATGATGGTTCCTAGTTTATACGGGCGATTAGACACAAACTAGCCATGTTTTAATGTTTCATAATCTGCATGCAATAACGACATTGTCCCATGTTACTTGGGGTCGGCGCAACCTGTTTTTCCTTCCATTCTCCCCTGTCAACCGTCACGCTATCATTTACTCCTTTATCTTTCATATCATTTCTCACACAATCCATCCATCGTTTTTTGGCTTTTCTATCCTTCTCCAACCATCAACATTTATATTTTTCATTTATGTTAAAGACCATGAAACCAAAAGAAAAAAAGTGTTTGAAAGATAAACTCAATTGTAGTGTTGATTGATGACATTTGCTACGGGTGTTGCGATAAAGAGTAAAACAAATAGTTTACTAATCTCACTATTCGCGAAGGAAAACAAACATAATACAGTGCAAGAGCTTTGTAGATGTTTTTTATTTGATTTGCAGTTGACAAATTCTCTCAAAACGTGTTTGTGATCTTGCCTCAATAAAGCAATATGTATTTATAACCTTCCTGCTATATTTGAATACCCTTGTGAGTTACATTTCCAATATTTATCTGTAGCCTCATCATATTTACAATGTGCTTGATCTTTCATCAACTTACGATTGCTTTCGATATTAAGTTTTTTTTACGCAAATGTTTTTAAAGGTTAATTTACTTCAAATTCTGTTTGACAAACCGTGATGTAAAACACACGGTGACATCATTTCCTGACATTCCTCACGCAAACTCAACCCAATTCTAGCTCGGTGCTTTTACGAGTCGCAGGCGCAGAATGACCTACTGAACGAACGAACGAACGAACGAATGAACCGTTGAATGGTTTGTGTAACAAGGCGAGAACGGTGTAATCATAATAAAAATTATATAAACAACCATTTTATTAGGTCCAGTGAAAGCTATAGAAGAGCGAATGATTGGCGTACTTATTTTGAATCATGTTATTTATAGTATTTGGAGCGATTTATTTACATAAGAAGAGTTATGTGTATTGAAGTTTCTTTTTATGCATTGCATGGCTAATTACGTTAGTACAATTAGAAGCTTGATTAACGAAACCGAGTTAAAGATCGGTTGTCTAGATAGCCAAGCAATCATAATGTAACTGGTCCTGTATTGCCTCCTGATGCGAGAAGGTTGCATGCTACTTGATTGACACTCGCATATTTTACATAAACATCGTCCTCTTTTCCTTGTCCCAATTTATTCAGAAAGGCATTATCTATGAAAGTACTAGTTCTTGTTTCGTTTTTGAATCAATGGACATATATGGGACAATGGACATATTAATTGTCATCTCAGTGTTCACTGTTCACTCTTTCCTGTGGCCCTATTTTTATTTTCACCTAAATCTATTAATTTATTTTTGTTTTCTACATTGTCTTCGACATCATCATCATATTCCTGCCTTCGTCTCGTGTTACTTGGGGTCTGCGCAACACGTTTCCTTCTTCCGTTCTCCCCTGTCAATCGTCACGCAATCACTTACACTATTTTCTCTCATAGCATTCCTTACACAGTCCATCTATCGTTTCTTTGGTATTCCTTCATTGTCTTCGACATAATAGTCTACAATATGCAAATCGATTCTTAACTTGTTTCCAAGCCTTTACTTTAGAGATAGTCCCATGTTCAGAACAATGTTTTCTCAAGTCGTCATTGGCTTGACATTTCCCTTTCATGGTTCGATTTTCAATGACATTTTGTTGGAAACGTTATCATCTTTTCACACCATTCATTCATACTCTTTATCTATAAGTGTGACATAATAGTACACAAAATGAGAGCCATTGCTTTAGCTGAATACTGTTCCTGAACCATTATTTGCATGATAATCCCATGTTCAGGTACCGTGTTTCCTCGACCCATCATTCGGTTGACATTTCCCATTCATGTTTCGATCCTCAATTACATTACTCTCAGTCTTAACTTAAAGGTGCATTGCATGTTGTACAATAACCGTTACAGTATCGTGGTTAAGTGGACCAATAGCATAGAGATAGCACTGTCATAAATAGTGACAGCTTTGCTATTAAAGCTACGAGGGGATTCGAAGCGGCTTTAATGTACTATTACTGCTCGGCCACGAGTTACACGCATCTTGTGACAGTTAGTGCGGAAAAAGCAAATTAAAGACGTTGTTTAGGTCTTTTGCCCATGGTGACGTTTTGTAGCGATGCGCGAAGCTGTCACGCGTTTTGTAAATGCGACAGCACATCTACTGTATCGATTGTAACGTGCGTAACTGTTTCTGACGACATCGATGAGACTAAGAGTGGAGAAAGGAGCAATTCAGTATCGATGCTGAATCGCGGTTGCAAAAAGTCACGAGGGTCCTTAGAGCATGCCACAAGTCACTGCGTTGCAACTTGTACTGACGTGGAGGAAACAAGAAACGTGCGTGCGATTCGCTTGACGTTTTTCGCGTCGCCAGACGTATCGTCCGAGGCCGTGACCGGGGCCTTAGTGTTTGCGTAGAATTACAGCTAGGCTGTGATATTGGTGTTCTGGGTACTAAACACAGGGAACACGCTTCGTTGAGCAAATGCATCTAAGTTGCAGTTTTGCTCTGGTACACTTGATTCATAAGGTTGGATAGACTTATTTGTTTGCATGTTATGTAGTCCTATTATCATCTGCCTAGCCTTTTCCTTTTCTTTTTTTTAGCTTAACCGTTTCCAGTCAAAACAACAGACCTGTATTGATTTTCTTTAAGTAACTCAACGTTCAAGGTCGAACTAAGATTGTTTTAACAGTAAGTAATTATAATCTAATTAAGTAGAAGTAGCATTAAAGTCAAGGTCATATATTTTAAGTAGGTTACTATCAAGAAAAGTCTATTATTAAATACATCTACAACGTTCATCATCTGCCTAGCCTTTTCCCAACTATGTTGGGGTCGGCTTTCAGTCTCACCGGATGCAGCTGGATACCAGTATTTTACATGTAGCAACACTAGCAACTGCCTATCTGACCTTCACAACCCAGTAAGTACTCGGTAATACGATAAACCTTGGTAAGACTGGTTGTCTAACTTTTTGGGCTACTATCTGTAATGACTGTCAAAGATCTACAAATGACAGCCGGGACCAACTGCTTAACGTGCTTTCCGAGGCACGGAAGAAACTCGGTACGTAATGGGTGGTCACCCATCCGCAGACCAACCTAGGCAAGCTTAACCTAAAGATCGATCATCTTTATGTTATGTAGTCCTAGTATTTTTTTTATAAACTCTTGAATTATTTATATAGTTGGAACATTAAGATTGAAGAGCCTAAGGAAAGCGATACCCATAGGGAAAATTCTTATGTAAGTAATTCATAACTTTAATAATCATGATAAGAAGAAATTACGTGTTAAATTCTAGTATTTTGTTCAAAGCGCGTCATTTACGTGATGACAGGCGCCTCATTAACTCATTAGTCGATAAGAACATGATTGATTGATCATTAAATCGTATCAAAAGATACTTGCGTACGAGTTGTATGCAAAACAATTTTACTTATACTTACTATGCTGGTACTATTGAGTATAGTAGAGAGGTTGACTAGTAACAGATGGACAGAATTACTTTTGTATAAAAATTAGTATACAAGGTGTAAACGAATTCTTCACGAAGCCGTCAACAAAGCATTCGGTACACCAAAGTAAATTAAATACGCAAAAAATATTGCTGGAAATGGCTTGGTTAGGTAGGGGTCTTTTACACTCATAGATGATGAATGATTATCCATCTCATCTATGAGAATACCGATGTCTAGAGTCCATGATCTAGAAACCTCGTCACACGCGCAAAACCTATTCATATCCAATCGCATTATTTGTCAAACGTGACTTTCAAACGGTAACACCACATATCAGTACCGTTGAAGCTATATGAGTATTACATATGGCTGAACGGAAGCATTATTACGGTGAAGAATTTTTCGATATAAATGGATTCATGTGAGTCATATTACTTTGAGAACTTGTAGTGAAGAGGAATGAAAAAAAATACAAGAATAAGTGATTGAGTGAGATATCTGGCACCAAGCCAAGAAAGACACCAACAGGACAGACACGATCCTCAGAACGGAGAGACTGAGTATAAAGAAGAAGACAAATTATTGTTGGAAGTATGGGAACCGAAACAGAAAGGCTATTTTTGCTTGGGAGTGTTTTGAACCCACAAACAGACTATTTAGATAATGTTCCCGTATGTTGTGGGGCAGATTTTGAAGTAGGTACCTAGAAGAAAGTCAGTACAAATTAAAACATACTGCGGTCATAGAGAGGAGGCCGAGTGTCGCAGCAGTGGGAACATTATAGGCTGATTATTATACGGTAATTACTCCTGATTATGGCGAAATTGAAGCAGGTGATATAGACGTGTAAAAAGAAACCTTGTCAAGAAAGCCCTCTTGACAGGGTTTCTTTTTTACACGTCTCACGCGGTTGCAAAGACCATGTTTCCGAATGATTGTTTAAAGAGCTAGTTGTTATTCTTAATTGTGTTCGTTTATTTTAGTTCCAGGAAATAAATATAGAATTCAATATTTACTGTTAAATCAATAATGGCCGAAATTGTGATTCATTGTCAAATAAACTTAATGTGTGTTTCGAAAAATGATTTCTATCTCTGTGATAGAAATCATTTTTCGAAATGCTGTTAAATGCAATTAATAAAATATCATCTTAATATATATATATATATATATGATCACTGATGAAACTTAGGAAATCTAGAAGGATGAGTTGATTTGAAAACATGTATTTAGGTTTTAGAATAACAATGAAATTCTTTTACGAACTTTGAACGTTGTAGATCAGATGTTATTACCCAGTACTAACTGGGTTGTGGAGGTCAGATAGGCAGTTGCTACATGTAAAATACTGGTATCCGGCTGCATCCGGTGAGACTGAAAGCCGACCCCAACATAGTTGGGAAAAGGCTAGGCAGATGATGAACGTTGTAGATGTGTTTAATAATAGACTTTTCTTGATAGTAACCTACTTAAAATATATGACCTTGACTTTAATGCTACTTCTACTTAATTAGATTATAATTACTTACTGTTAAAACGATCTTAGTTCGACCTTGAACGTTCAGTTACTTAAAGAAAATCAATACAGGTCTGTTGTTTTGACTGGAAACGGTTAAGCTAAGCCATTAGTTAAGTATATTTTTGATATTAATGATTTAGAAGCTGATTAGGTTAGCCTCATTTATTTAAGGACAACCAACAAACCATACACCAAAAATACATGTTAAAGTACTCATATTAATTCAACATTTTATATTGTAGCCTTAATTAAAGGCTGCCACGGCATGCATTCAAGGTATAGAGTAGGAAATGCAGTTTTACAATCGGTAATATGTCATTAGCAAATGCCTTCTATCATGGCATCGATGAATAATTTCGAAATAATAAGCAATTTCATTGGTGTCCAGTTCACCAGTAATAGAATGGCTAAATTGAACATCAAAACAATTTTAATATCTATCTTTCCACGTGTTGTACGGAAGTTTTTTTTTTTCTGATTTTCTGGCTTATTGTCTCAGCTACACGCATTAATGTAATCTCACAATTTTGATAAGAGTTTAGTACCTACGTTTAGCACCCTGCTCCTTGCCCTGGCCCTATTCCTTTTTTCTTCTTGTTAAGACGGGTTAGGTAATGCATGAAACTGCCTGTACACATCTGGAGAAAGACATCTATTCCATCTCTTTTGTCGGTACGGTTGGCGCAGCAGCTGAGCGATTGGCTGCTGCATTTCGTGTCGCGTCGTGTCGTACAGGAAAAAATCCTAGGGTAACGTTTAAAAACGAATGTAATTTTTCACAGACAGACAGACAGTTCCCAGCACAACCAATCATAAGAATTTTAGAACTGCACCTAAAAAGTCTACATTCAATAGCTGCTAAGCTGCATTCCAAGTTTTAAAACAGTGGCTAGCTACATCTAGCTATCAAGGTTTTCTACCCCTCTACTCACTGGCCACGATTCTGAGTGGTCCACATAACTCAAAAAAACAAGAAAGTACTACTCTGTCAAGAAAGTACCGGGAAAAGATCAATAATACACAAAATGTCTGTTATTCATCCAAATTTATTTTATCACCTTCAAAGTATGCTCCTTTAGAAACGATACACTTGCGCCAACGAATAATCCATTCATCAAAACATTTTTTAAACGCTGATTCCGGAATTGAGTTCAGTTCTCGCCGCGAATTCTCCTTTATGTCTTCTATCGATTGAAAACGGGTGCCACGAAGTGGTAATTTGAGTTTAGGAAAAAGAAAAAAGTCAGCAGGAGCCATATCTGGTGAATATGGTGGTTGCTGGATGGTATTTGTTGAGTGTTTGGTCAAAAATTCGTTCACAATGATAGCCTTGTGCGAAGGCGCATTGTCGTGGTGCAAAATCCAAGAATTTTCTTTCCACAAATCTGGCCTTTTTCGTCGAATTTGCTCTCTTAAACGCCGCATAACGCTCAAATAATATTCTTTATTTACCGTTAGACCTTCCGGTAAGAATTCAGAGTGCACAACACCGCGATAGTCAAAGAAAACAGTCAACATGACTTTGACTTTTGATCGACTTTGGCGTGGTTTTTTCGGTTTCGGTTTAGTTGGAAGGCGCCACTCCGAAGCTTGTTGACTAGTTTGCATGTCAAACTCGTAAACCCACGTCTCGTGACCAGTAACAAAACGTTTCATGAATGTTGGGTCCGAACTGACTCGTTCTAGCATGTCCTCAGCGACTTTCATGCGATTGAGTTTTTGGAGAAAATTCAGATCTTTTGGGACTAGCCGAGCAGCAACATGTTTCATACCCAAATGATTAGTTAAAATGGTACGGATCGACTCGTGAGATACAGAAAGTTCGGCGGCTATCTCTCTCAGAGTTGAATGGGGATTTTCAGTCACTATTTTCTTCACTTTTGCGATGTTAACTTCAGTTGCAGACGTTGACGGCCTACCAGAGCGAGGCAAATCTTCCATCACATCTCGACCGCTTTTGAACGCTTTGAACTACTCATAAGCACGAGTTTTTGATAAAGTCGATTCACCGTAAGCCTTCTGTAACATTTTCAGTGACTCCGAACACGAAATTCCATTGGCGATGCAAAATTTAAGACAAACTCTTTGTTCGATATTTTTGTCCATTATGAAATTGGCAATACACACTATATATGATATTACTAAAACCAGCACTGTATTTAATATAAATAACAGATGCAACTCAAACTCCGCGCCAAAATGGAAAACAGTTGTGCCAATCTAACAACTACAAAAAAACAAAAATTTGAATTTGGAACCATAAACAAATCATCCATTCCCGATACTTTTTTGACTGAATGTATAGGAATTAAAAAGATCACAAGTAAGCCATTGTTGGAAGTACGGGACCTGAAAAAGAAAAGTCTAGCTGGGGAGTGTTTTAACTCTGACATAACAAACCACTTTGATAATGGTTCTCAAGCTTGTGAGCCAGATTTTAGACTTTTTGTAACTTCGGAACTCCAAAACAAGTCCTTAAAACAGTGGCTAGCTTTTAATCTAGTTATCAAGGTTTTCTACCAACTACTAACCCCGATTCTGAATGGTCCATATAACTTATGTATTATGTGGGCGTACTAATATATGAAATCTGTACCGTTTTATGACTTTGTTAGTACAAATTGCATGGTGTGATCGTAATTTGTAAATGGCTTTTTGAGGTGTCGTGATAGGAGGAACTTTTAGTAGGATCATGTCTTATACTTAGATCGAGTAGACGCAAGATTACTGCCGATGGTGGTTCCATGAGTTCCCAAATTAGGCGAAATGACAACAAAATTGTCTTCAATGCAGATGTTTCTTCAGGAATTTCAGGCGTTTACTTTGTAGAAAGGAGAAAAATTATTTTCGAGCTTCCATTTTTCCTAAAAATTTTCCACACGTGTCACCAGTACCTATCTTCTATTTAAATAAAAATCAATTGCCTGAAGTTTTTGTTGTTGTAGGTATTCGTAATTGGCAGGTTTGTTTGTTTTTATTTTTATTTTCTTTGGAACGGCCGGCCCGGGTTGCTTGTTTTTAATAAAATTAACTGTAAAGCAAAGAAGGAGGTCCTAAAACACTTGGAACCGAACAGAATATGTGCCTGTAATATCCCGACACGCTTAGATTTCTTCTCAACACCTAATGGATGTTTGAGTAGACAAAACAAAAAAAAAACTTGTATTAATTGAATTGAAAGTAATAAAGTATTCTTTCTAGACTTTCACTCTCGACTAAATCTCTGATGAAAAAGTTTAGGCAATCGTTATGTTACTATACCTGACTATTATGGCATAATATGTAATGTGTTTGACAGCATAATGGGTTTTAATAACATGTAACGATTATCATCTGTAATAAAAACAACATCTGTCGATGTGTTGTGCCTAGAGCTAAAGGCTATGCAGAATTTAATCAACTGATAGTTCGAATCTAATCTGAAAACATGCCAAAACAAAATCAGCTTTTAAGCGCATTGCGATGCAATTACTTCATACTAATTGGCAAATAAAGTAGACTATCTGGTGACAAAAACTCTGCAGCGTTGTGCCAATTTTTATCGCCATTTAAACTGATCATTATTTCGCAAATAAAAATGTACGATTAATAGATTAATTATGGCTGGCAATTAACGATGCATGGATTGATACAAAGCTTTCTTAAAAGCCTACTTAAGAAAACATAAAATGCAGATTTTTCGCACTGGATGGTGTATGGACCCAACCCTCCAGCAGTCTCAAACTCAGAGCACTAAGCTCAGAACCGACAAAAATCTAGCGCGAAGCCAGAAAAACACTTTAACAAGATAGGTTAAAAACAATCCTCAAGACTGAGTACAAAAAACAGGTGCCAACAAATAAAGGCCCACCTGCAACGGTCTCCCCGTTGTAAGAGTTTAGGGACATAAACGAAGTAATAGATATAAAATAGTAGTAGTAATAATAGACATAGAATATATTATAAATTCCAACAAGTATAAGCATTACCACCTGGCTATCTTTTATCACCGCAATGTTATCGTAACGAGTACTGTGTTATAATCAATTCAGCTCGGTTCAACATGTTGCGGGCGGAGATAAGTCTAATGCACTGGCTTAGCAGCTAGAATGCCTGGCGTTGACGCGTGTAGAGTTAATCAGGTGTTACCGTGTTGGAAGGTATATGGGTACTAGCTTTATCTAGAGTTTATGTCTCTCTGGTGGCGTTCTATAATTTCTGCAACATGGGAAGAATGAAGAAGGATTCTCTATGTGTAACACATGCTTTCAAGCTGCTATAAATGATGCAGCGTCAGGACCGGAATGCCATTAAGCTTTACCCGAACACATTCAACATATTCAATACCTCAGTTATGATATGAATTTGGTTGGTAACGGTAATATTTTGTCAACTGTAGTAATTATTAAAAGCTCACTGTTAAAACATTAAGATGAGGTACTGATCCAACACTTTCTGCTTCAAAGCAATTTTAGGCGTACATCGACGTCCCTTGAAGACCAAGTCTGAGCAAATAGAAGAGGCAATAAAGTTTAGCCGATTACATAATACTGCAGACGTTTCAAAAGAAACGATAAAAACTGCCGAAATAGGCAATATCAAACCAGACTAAGCTATAGAAGTTGGAACACGTCCAACACTTCTTGACCTTAATCAAACTTGTTCTAAAAAAAATGGGATGCTACACAAACACATGATGGATGTCGAAGCGATTACAAGACGTGACATTACAGTAACGGTGAAAGGAATTAGCTAAAAATGTCACCGTTTACAGCATACTTGACAATATTATTACATGTTCTTGTGTAAATATAAATAGTTGTTACACGATATAATCGTCACGATTGCGATAGGTTTACGGTGAAATGAACCTAGATCTTCGATGGTTGATGCCAAAAGCTTAGATGCCACTGCTAGACAGACTGGCTCACTGGCAACAGAATCTTTACGACTGTAAAAGCTTATGACAGCCGTGGGAAAAGATGCTCTCTAAGGCATGCTAAAGAAAATTGGTCCTGTAGCCACAGGAGTCTCTCAAATCGCGAGAACGCAAAGCCAAACTTTGTTCTGGTTACTGAAGTCGACCTAAGTGCACATTACCACCGCTAGACTAATGAGGTGTTTAACATGCTAAGTAGCCTTGCGTAAACAACCTGAAAAAACTATTGCATGTTGTATACAATAGAAAGCATTGTAAATGCAACACAGGAGTGCATGTATAATCAAGCAAAGGTGAGGGACATCAGAAGAAATCATTAATAAAAAAAACTGTGGGTAAGGAAGGTTTGTTTTAACGCACGAAAAGACGGTGTCGAATACGTATTGTGAAAATTTCGATGCAAATTTTATCAATGCGGCTAGTAAGTCTGTCTGTTAGCATTGCAAGCCGTAACGGCTGATCGGTCTGGATGAAATTTGGTATACAAGGAGACTAATAAGGACTCTTTATTCCAATAAAACATTCTCGTGTGATATCTGACCTCCGCCTCCGTGTGCAAAAGCGTGGGCAAAAGCGATTTTGTAAATAGGGTGATAGATGGAATAAATAGGATATGTATAATCTCAACATGAATGATGTAACCAATATTTTGTAACAATTTGTTATGATGTTTCTGATATCAGTGGTGCTCCCATATGCATTACAAGCAAATACTTTTGGTACATTCCGAAGCTAAACAAGCAACTCAATCAGGCATACATTCATGCTTACCATACAATGCCAATAATCTCGTGCTACATAGATTTCTCTAACAATAATTACAAAGCTATGTCCAACACCCACCACCACTGCAGCCGACTCCGCGGTGGGCGCAAACTATGTAAATCGTGCCATGGGGCCGACCGAACAAGTTTTCTATTTCAAGGAGAAAATACAGATTTACAGTGCCCGTGAAACGTCAATTAGGTGGCTTTCGCGCCTTCTACTATTTCGAGTATTGTATGATTGTCAATCTATTTTGCCTTAAGGGGTGAACAAAACTTCGGGCGGTATCGGGGAATTGGTTTGCTTAACCGTTCTTAGATGTCTGAAAGTGTGATGGGTGAAAATGTAGGTGCGATTATTCACAAGTGAGTTTTATTCAGCAGTTTTCCCGGCCCGCAGCTTTGCTCAAAGATACTTTCTGTGCTCATTAGAGCTTTGCCGGTTCTTTCATCTTTTATGTGGCAAGCTTCGGGTTCCACTAGGTCAATAGTCTTTTGACCTGTGCACCCTTCACCTTTGACTAAGCAAGCGTAAAATTATTTTTCTGTTTCACGTATATTTTATTTTAATCTTAAAGACTTACGTCAAATATGTACAGATCCTCAAATTGGTTTTCCTTAAGAGTTTTTACGATTAGAGGTATTGCGATTTATGTTTATTTATTGCGTGTTTTTTTCCTATCCATACCCTACATGCATATCTTACTTGCCCAGTCATTACAAACAGACTTATTAATTTATTTTACAGTCAATATACTATCAGCCATCAGTCCGAACGAGTTCAGGTTGCCATTTAAAACGGATTAGATTGCTGGTATTGCCTTGAATCTTGTTTAAGATTATTATGCAATGCGGCAACACTTTACAAATTATAATCAGAGCAAGACCAGTTCTTTCAGTAAAGCTGGTTCGGGTAGTAGGACGAATGGTGTTAATGTATGCAAAGTTGCAGATAAAGAGTAAGCTACTTTAAATAAAGTACTGGAAATAAAGAAAATATTGGCCAAATTAAGACCTGGGTTTGGAGAGGGACAAGCTGTCAATGCTTGGAGGAGTCTGAGGATCAAGATATTCTATGTTATCAATCCAAAACACAGTACACACACTTGCTTGTCTGCTAATACTGCACAACCCTCTCCAGCTTCTAGGATTTAAATAAAGTCAATGATGGAGTTGTGCAAAATTTGGGCGTTATCGACACGTAAAGAGGAGTCGAAATATTAACCAGTAGTACAGAAAGGGTACTATTGTTGCTAAACCCTTGCCCAGCTGGCTTTTTGCTCAGTATCAAGTATATCTCGGTGTTTTGAATCTGCACTATCAGTTAGCACCATTGAATGGCTACAATAACGACAATGTCTATTGGAGGAAGTGGATTACTGTCGAGCTTGTGGGCGATGGTCCGAACGTCACCATTTATGTAGAATAGCCGTCTTTATGTACGACGCAATGCAGAATATATGTGGATTTGATTTTATATCATGTTTGCTAAGTTGCTGGGTTGTGGAAGTCAGAAAGGCAGACGCTTCATGTCAAGTACTGACATTCAACTGCATGCAGTTAGACTGGAAGGCGAAACTGACATAGTTGGGAAAAGGCTAAACAGACGATGATGATTTGAGTGTTGATCAGATTCCTAAACCACGAGTATGAATTACATTGCATCGGTGCAATGTAATTATTAATTGAACAGAACCATCTTATGACGAACTTCTACATAATTAATTGCTTGATTGAAATTACTAGTAAGATTAATGATTCATATTATTAATTTGTTATGCTTATCTATTGGATAGTATCTTTGTTTATAAAAGGCTGTGAGAAAAGTCAACTGGATCCAAAGATTGCGTGTCATTAGAGTAATTACATCATTTGAAAAATCATATCTATCGTGACAGTTACATGGAAGGAACCAAATACTTCTTATTACTAATTACGAAATAAGTATTGTGTTTCTTCCCTTCTAAGAAAGTAACGGATATTACTTTTTTATTACTTAGTTTAATATTACAGAGTGTGGTTACATAATATGGTGTGACCAACAGTCTCAGTGAAGTATGAAACAATATGCAGTGAATATTTATAAAATAAAATAGTGATTCAGTTACGCAGTTGCAGTTTGGTCGTGATGTTTTGATATGGAGTTCTAAAACACGTGTGTCGCGAACCATTTGTACCTTTATTGATACTACAACACTGCAATCTAAGAAGAAATTGCTGCAGAAAACTTGTACGTGAGTCTGAGAAAAACCACTCAAAGCTGCTGTGGCTTGTAGGGACATAGAAGCCCATAGTTATGTTCTCAAAAGGCTAAGTTTTGTAATGCTTTTTTTATGCTAAGCCGTTAGATACAACTGCTTGATTCTACCAGGATGTTTGACCCTTTGACCGATATCAAGTAGAAAATCGGCGAGGAAACGAATAATAGGTTTAGTTAATATGCCGTCTAAATTTTTTTCAATGTTTCTTTTAATGGGGTGGGCAACTGGTGAAACTAATGGCGCTAGCACCGCATGAACCAAACACCGTCATTGGTTGAAAATCTGTCAATGTCATTTTAGATTTCAAAATAGTTTGACCTCATTGGTCAGATTGGGTCTAAGCTATGGACGCGCCATCTACAATCAGCTTTGACCAGCCTTTCCCATTAGTATGTTCACACAGACAGTCGGGAAAAGAGCTACGAAACTATCTTATTCTTAAAATGAAGAATAAATAAAATTATTTTACCGATAAATTACATTAATCATATCTAATTTTCAGGTATTTCAGTAAAGAAGGAAAATCCAGTGATTTGTCATAATATGCCATTAATGGATTTATAGTACAGATCATATTATGAATATGTGACAGCTTTTGATAACAACATATTGGTATCACCAATCAGAATGTTAAACGTGGTGGTATTAGAAATGTTTTCTGAGGAAAAAGTGCAAGATAAGAGTTCAGCAATTTGAATCATTTCTTTTGATCTTACATGGAAATTATTTTGTTTTTTTAGATATATTTAATTTCTATCAAGGCTCAGAATACATTTTGTTTATTGATAACTATAAAATTCCTATCTTAATACCTCTTAAGAACACCAGTGAGGAACATTAAATTCTGGAGATTTTCAAAAATTTTCTTAATCTTCGTACTAATTCTTTTAAGTCACACTAAATCTTTCAAGAAAATGGCAGTGATATTAAAGAATTCAAGGTTAATTCGACCACCTATAGAAGCAAAGATTTTCTGGTCGTTAAATGTAAATATTTGTACTCCAGACTAGCTAACTAGGTACCAGACAATTTAAACCGCAAGGTTGCACGCAAAAAAAAAGAATGTGAAGTATAGTATTGAATGTAGCAGAAAATACATAGGATAAAGATGATCAAAATGTGGGATTTTAAGAAGATTTTGCCTAATGTACTAATATCAATGCCAGACGAGGTAAGGATAAATATTTTAAAACTATAAACAAAGCCAATACGAACGTTTGACAAAGGGTAGTCACGAAAATGCTCAATAGAGACAGTATCAAATTGTATGAAAATAAACAAACATTCAGTTCAAACCAAAACAATATCATTCAATGTTATCCATTATGAAATCGATTAAAGTCAAAACTAGAGCATGGACGGTGCACATAATTAGTAAAACAAACTCCGAGAAAATTTGCACTCTATCGGTAATTCTAACATACAAGTTATGGTTATAGATTTACTTGTCACGAGCGTCTCTTATATCACGTCATAATTGTTAAATAAATAGGATGTGTAGGTACTTGTTTGTGTAATAGATAATAATATTAAAAAAAACCCTACGTGATCAACAATCAATGTTTTGCAAACACGTAAAGGGAATACCCAGTACACGGGAAAACTCACGTTACAGAAGATATACCACAATCCAATTTTTTTGATATTCCAAGCACAAACACTCAAAGATGCGAATGAAATAGAAAGCTAAAACACGCTTTCATTCAACGAAAATTTTAAACTTCGCAAAATTCACGATCGCCGCGGATAATAAGATTTATTTTCCGTCCGAACGTAGTGCACACGTCTTTCTAGTGCGCAGTCACGCGCCTTACTGAATTATTACTGAGTACTGCGCCGGCCGACTGTTGAGAGCGAAATTGGTTTTCGAACGACTAATCCTATCAATACAAAATGAGCCCTGATTCATTACATTTTAAAGTTCACTATTCTATGGGGATATCTATTTTTTTTTCGCTACAACGCGCAAACAGGTTGGACACGAGAAATTCGCAGTCTGCCAGGAAATTGTCACGTAGGTCTATAGATTTTTGACCGATAGTCATTTAAGTTTTACGCACCCATAAATGCGATCGCGCAGTTGCAGTAAGTAGTAAACTAAATGATAAAATAGTTGATTAAAGTTATAAAACCATAAACTAAATCTGTGCACTCTCTCTAGGTAAATAGAAAGCTACACCTTACCCTTCCCAATTTAGCGTCGCTATTTCGTGGTACATTTAAATTCGACGACATTGATCAAATGCACACATGAAGTATGAGCAATTTGGACAGTCACAATATGTCTGCCTATAAAATAGAAGCTGCAAAAGCAGACTAGACCTTAAAATGAATAACATCGCCATAATAACAAAAGGGCTTTTAATGAATTCAGAGCACAATCAAACGCAATAAACAGCATTTCAGATATGCCAGAAATTTCTCCAGCTTCTGTTTCATCGGAATTACTTTCTTCAGCAATGTAAACAGAAATGAGACGAGGTTACAAATAATCGGTTCCCGTTAGAAACTACTTACGGCAAACGCAACGAGTTTTAAGATGGAGTGGTGGGTAGTTGATAGTTTATTGGGTCTTGTTAAACATGGCAGAAGTTATTCCTTTCCGGTTCAACTCTGTGATCTGTGGCAACTTCCATGGTGATGGTGATGTCACAGGCTTGTAGGCTGATAAACATGAATTATGCAAGCTTCTAGTCTTTGACTAAGTTTCTTGAGATTCGTTTACAGTCAATAATGTTATTACAGGTAGGTACTTAGACAGATAAAACCCTGCTTGCCTAAATCGCTGGGTTTAGAAGCATCAGCACTGCACCAGAATCTGTTTCTGTATAACGAAAGTGAGCACTGAGGAAGGAACTACGCTTAGGATTTTGAAATTTTTATTCTATTAAGGACTTAGGAGAGATTAAGTAAGTAAGGAAAATTCAACATTTTTGCAAGGTTCGTCATTTGTGCTGATAAGAAATCCTATATATGCAGGAGCCGTCCTGCAGCTTGTAGATAAATAAATAGTTGTTCACTTCGCTAGACCATTTTTATCTACTACGCTTATCAAACTAATACTGCGGTATTGTGATATAAATATAAAGTCGTTGACATATTACGTATGTCATCGCTGCAGCGCACGTTGTTTGAGCGCAAAGGCCATGTCTCCATTATGTCACACAGCTGTTTTACTGTCCCGTCTCAAGTGCCGGAAAGGTCTCAGCGCGATCCCGACGCCATTACAGAACTGTTTTGGGTGAGGCTGATTTTGGCCAACTGTCTCCAACAATGGAGACAGTTTTCTTGGTTTTGTTTTAGTGACTGTCCGACTGTTTATCAGAGCTAACTAAGGGGCAACGCAGACGACAGACTTTTTGTGTGTACAAGTCTGCGACAGACAAAAACTTTGCGACTGTCGCAGATTTGTACACACAAAAAATCTGTCGTCGGCGTTGCCCCTAAGAAAGACTTTATTTACATGAGGTCGGGCTTTTAAGTGTCTTCTTTAAGGGATTTCTTTAAGGACCTAAGCGTGAGCAGTTGGTGTCAGTGATCCCCAGGTTATTGCAGAAATATTTTCTTAGGGTTGGTTTGGTGGGTTCTCAATAACTGGTTCAAGGTCAATATTTGCACAATTTGGCCCTTCAGTATTATTATGGTATCCATGATCTATCTAAGCTTGTACATTGAGCGCAAAGGTTATGTCCCGATTATGTCACACAAGCGGTTTTACTGTCCCTTCTGAAGTGCCGGAAAGGTCTCAGTGATCCCGAAGCTATTATAGAACTGTTTTGCTTTGGATGAGGCTGATTTTTACCGGCTGTGTTATTTTGGTCAGTGGTCAACAATATCCAGATTTGGTTTATCAGAAGCTTTAGTTAGTCTTTACAAGACGTCTAGCTTTTTAGTGTCTTTACGATTAAGCTAGCTTGAGCACTGTGCTACTTCTAGGCAGAGGCTTCCCAAGTCCTTTCAGATTGAGTTATCTTAATACATATATAAATATCACGTGTCACTAGGTCTGTACTCGCTTATCTAACCACCGGTTGGTTCTTGCTTGAGAGGTCAAAACAATCCTATGTTCTGAATTCGATGGCGCCATGAGAACCAGGGGCCGGTCGCTAGTAAACCATAATTTTCAACCGTTTGTTTGCTCCACTTTCAGCATTTCCCATCCAACATTTTTATTTATCATACCATCTCCCAACGATGTGGGTTAAAAGCTCGCATGTATCAACTCATGTTAACATAGTTTGATATCGAGTTAATGCAAAACTGCTGTTGAACGGCAGATCGATGCTTGTCGACGGTTTTTACATAAATATAACTTGTGATGTGAATGATGGTAATAATAATATACGGAGTGATAAAAAATATAAAGTGATTAACACTTAGGTTATTAGCTAATATTTTGTTCTAGGTACAGTAAAATGAATTCGAAAAAGGCTAATGGTGTGAAAACTATTAACTGATGAAGGGCAGTGATGAAAGCATATTTCTTCAAATAACCTTTAGAAATAATCGCTTATCGTGGAATGGACTAAAGCCATTTGAATATGACCTATTCATAGAAACGAAAGACAAACAGCACCTTTAAAGATTATCTTCACCAAAGGCAATTAAATGACTCTTTAAGACATGGAATATTTTTATAATGATGAATTTCTACACATTAGTAAAGAAAATTCTTGAAAAACATAATGAAAGTGGTGAAAAATTGGCCCAATTTTTCATGGACGAAAAAACACGTCAGCGAGTAACCCGCTTATCCAACGATCAATATGATAAATACATTCATTGCAAGGACGTCGACAGCGATAAGCGGCTGAAACCCTGAAAAAGATGGCGGCCGCTAAATAAAGCGAATGGAAATTGACTTTTTTTTTTTAATAGTATATAGTCGACCGTACTTTTGTGGTACCTAACAGATTGAACATTAGCTGGACTAGCGTTGTGCGGAGTATCAATAGAACCAGAAACCAGCTTACACTGATTTTGTTAACACTGACATGCAGCCTCTATAGGCTGCATCTATAGGATTTAACTTTCAAATATACAGTAGCTACTATTAGCTACTGTATATTTGAAAGTTAAATTCAGTATGACTAACAAACACAAAATAAGCGACACAGACACTAATTTAAGTTTACATTACTAAAGCAACATCGACGAGCAAATTAATCCAGCACACAGTATTAGCAATGTAGCCAATTATAACACCAAAGGAGTTCATCGCATCTTTGTGCACACGCCAGCACAATCTGTGAAATTTATTTTATTGATTTTTCACTTTATCGCTAAAGCATTAGGCTCAAGGTTGATTGGGAAAATTTGACAGTTTCGGATAGCTTTGCTGGCGTCTGTAGGTACACAGCCCGCATGTAATAATAGTTATAACAGGATATTACTCATACGAAATTAATAAGGAAACGCCAGATTGAAGACAGTTAATGTCCGAAGTTTATGGGTAATTAACACGCGGGTGTCGATTGTTAAGATCACAATGGTATTTCG
This sequence comes from Xestia sexstrigata, assembly GCA_941918905.2. Classification (NCBI taxonomy): domain Eukaryota; kingdom Metazoa; phylum Arthropoda; class Insecta; order Lepidoptera; family Noctuidae; genus Xestia; species Xestia sexstrigata. Next base: position 2,885,393 of record OW799204.2, read on the forward strand.
TGCAGTCTGCCTAAGGCTAGAATTATTTACTGGAGTAATGTTTAATAAGCCGTGTTGTTAATTCACAAATAAAGTGTTTTTCTTTTTTGATTGGCTAGGTACTGATAGAAAAAAAAATAAAGAAAAATATTTATTTGACGTCAGTTATTAAAGTACGTATCTTACTTTTTTATTATTATTGACATATGATTTTTGTGATTTTTATTGACATTGATTTTGTAAATTATTATTAATTTTATTTGATTATTATTCAGCAGCGTTTTCTGTTAGTCTTTCATCACTGCGATCTCCAATCCGCCTGCCAAGCGAGGAGATTACGGCAAATTCCTCCCATCATGGGAGAGGCTTATGTCCAGCAGTGGACGTTATGGGCTGTTGTAGTTATTTGATTATTATGAATGTGGACCATGTGGGTTTCATTTTTATATATTTTTTGTTTGTTTTCTTTTTTTTTCCAGAATTGTCTGGCAGTTTGAGTACTATAAGCGACCTACCCAAATGTCCTTTCTTTGGTATTGTTCGTCGTTTCGTTGAGCTCCTTGCTACACGATAACTGACAAATGCTTGCACTGACTGGACAGGTCCACTCAAATCTGTGTGGTTCTTTCTTCAAAAGACCATCTCAGACACTAATCTGCATAGTCCTCATGTGAATTGAGCAAAATTATGTCTGGACTTCAAAAGAGACTATGACCTCTGAGTTTGTTTCGGCTGTTTCTTCTCAGAGTAGTCAGGTACGAAACACCGGCCCCATCTAGTTTAAAAAAAAATGACGTGTAAAAGTGTTTGTAAAAACCTACTTGCAAAATAAACATCATTTATCATTTATAAAGCACACACACTTATAACACACAATAAAAAAAATACAAAAGAAAGAGGATAACATAGTAGGTATGTGCTGTGTGCCTCACGGCTGCGCCAAAAAGGTCCATTTCAGCATTCATGCCAGACAGGTGCTGTCTGACGCTGGTCTTCCAATGAACCTTGAGGGGGTAGGTAAGTAACTAAGTGACGGACAAACAGCTGCTAACTGCTAATTTGATTACTTTTTATGAAAAAAAAAATTGAGAAAATAAGAGTATGGAGTATGGTTTTCAGGGACAAGAAGAAGTAGTAAAATAACTCTTCATTCTTCATCCAATTTGCCCGACAAATAACTTGACTTTTAAATTACAAAATGAATCTTTTTTGACGTCATTTTCCTTATAATGAACAAGTTCTAGAGACAAACATTCAAATAAATCAGAAAATATTCCTCATTTTTGACGTCATTTCATATTTGAACAAGATACAAATGGCCGTTGACGACGACGCTATACTATTTGCTTGATTAATGTGTCTATTCATTAAAGTAAACACAATTGAAGCTGTTGTTTAATATAAAGCGGAAGACACAAGTGACATAAAATATTTGCATTGCATCAGTCACTTGTGTTGATAGACTTCTAAATTGTCTTAATAGGTAAAAGTTTTGAGTATTAATAAGGATGGCTATCAGAATAGCGGAAGACCAAAGAAACGATGGATGGACTGTGTGAAGGATGATATGGCTAGAAAGGAGGTGACAGCTAAGATGACGAATAAAATGGAAGAAGAAGAGATGCTGTGTTGACTCTAAATAAATTGGGTTAAGAGCAGGAGAAAGCTAATGATGAAGACTGACTCCTCAATCGTAATTTCAGATATTGTTTTACATAACTCTTAATTAAAGCTTAAAGTGGATGCTCCAGAGTAGCCCGCGAAATTCAAATTTTCTTACGTTTTTTGTAATTTGCAGGCCAGTGCTAGGTTGTATGTTGATTAGAATATTGTTCGCGGCTGTAAGACGTTTGTAATTCTGTAACTATATCTTACTACGTCTTACAACCGAGAATAATAATTTAATCAACATACAACTTAGCACTGGCCTGCAGCTTGCAAAAAACGTAAGAAAATTTTAATTTCGCTGGCTACTTTGGAGCATCAACCTCAAGAGAGGAAAACTGGAACATTCATAACTACAACAGTAGTAGAAACACGTGAGTGGTTAGAGCTAGACGGTTGCCAAAAATACAGTAAAAGAGCTAATTAAGCAACTGAGGATTATAACGAAAACCTTGACACACTGCAAGGTTGAATTAAAAAACTTGGCAGGCTTCGGCTAGACATAGAGAACGTTAAGGCTCATTATACTAAAAATATTAAAGCTGGCAATTTCGACCTATAAAATGAGCCTTTAAGACTTTAGGAGAGACTTGCAAGAACTTTATAGGCTAATTTTGCCAAACCAAAATGGACAAATCCACAAATATAAAAAAAAATACTGAATTACTCTTTAATACTAATGAACCCTGTCTAACACACTACTCCATCAGAGATTAACATATCAACAACAAAAAACAATGAAACATTATCTTCAGTACTATTATTCTTACTACTCTTTCAGGACATAGTAACAGTGACGTAAATGACGTATATAAACGTCAAGCAAACGATTTCGTCCAAGCCGTTGATTCTGTGACGGCTTACGTCGGTCGGTGGGCGCGGTGGCTCGTAAATATACGCAAATAGTGAAGGTGGTGTTATTTTTAAATGACAACGTCAAGCTTAGAGTACGCTTGAGTAGTTTCGTAGAGATATTTTTAGGGCAGTTCGGATTTATCGGAGATAAAGATGGCCGTACTCAATATACATAGGGAGCTGGAAATTTGGAATGCTAGACAGATGATGATGAAGTGGAAAAACATGATGAAAATGAAAAACGTATTGATAGCAAGAGAATTCCTCGGCATTGAATACGAGACAAGTATCTCTATTTCCAAAAACTAGACTACCGAATCAAACAGTTCAGAAGACATTCCATGGTTTTGAGATTATAGTTTAAAAAGAACTAAAACTAGGTGGCTCAACTAATGTACATATTAAGTTGCCGTACATTACAATGTCGTCTAGTACGAGTATTGTCTAAAAGCAACGAATGCATCATAAGACAAGAGAAAAATACCTGAGAGCTCCCCACACTCCACAGTCTATATAGCATAACAAACACATAACAATATTGCACTAAAACAATAACTTCATAACAGTTCATACATTTCCCACTGTGACGTCACAGGTCACAGTTCACTCCGCCACAAGATCGTGACTCACGCGCCTGATAATCAAGACGTAAAAGGGGAATTAAACTATCTAACAGATGGGAGATGTGTACAGATTTGTTCCTATGGAGTTATGTGGTGTTAAAACTTGGGACTTTCACTCTTCATTATCTAGGGACTATGGTTTTGCAGTTACGAGATGTGGTTTAATGTCGTAAATTGAAGGTGTTATTGATGATGACGAGGAATAAGATTCGTTTGTATAGATTAATGAGGACAAAAGCTGATCAGAATGTTGGAGCTCAAAAGGGATGGATGAAAGGCATGCATGATGCTGAGATGCAAATGCATGCTGTGAATGGATTTAATAAGAAAGAGAGGAGACCTGAACAAGGCAGCGGTGATTGAAATTTATGATGCAGAGAAATGAGGAAAGTGTCGTGAAGAAGGTATTACAGGTGGTGGTGGTTGACTAAGCTAGGCGTTTGTGGTGCGCATCCCAACGTGTATGCTCCATCTGGTGTTGGAAGAAAGTTTTTGGCCGCTGGATGTGGTGTTCCGTCGCTTCCGCGAAAAGTATGAAAGAAGGTAACATGCTGCACCGACTCCAAATAAATTGGAATGCGGTAGTAAGGGAATGATAAAATTCAGTCAGACATTCGAAATTATGGCTCATCAAGACTTGGAAGAGAAAATGTAGATAATACTAAATGAGATGAATGGGAAAATTAGTCGGTGTCTACAAAGCCATGTAGTGCAAACTTTCACTCCTTATTATTCAGTAAGAATAAATCGTAGCTGTGTCAAAGAGTAGGCCAAAATTAAAGCCTTAGAATTAGATGTGCGCAACTGGGTAATAAATTACAGCTTCATTGATTCAAAGCAGTAAAAGGTAATGTTTATAATACTAGTGTATAGCAACAAGAGTAAGCCGGATTATTGAGGCTGTGTGTGAGTTTATAACGATAGTTTAACTGAGTCCGATTTATTGAAAGACATTAAGTTCGAATAACACTTTAACAATATTGACACTTACGGCCGCAGTTAAAGGGCTTGAATTTCAAATCATTGGAAGCTAGCTGAGCAGGGACTTTATCTAGACAGGATATGGGGAATGAGGATACTTAATCATCATTATCTTGCCATTATCCCAATTCATTTAGGGTGGGCGCAGCATGTCTTCTTCATATATTTGTTTATCTTCTACTTTGTTTTTAATATTGTTATGCATATCGTTTAACTCCTACTCTCACACGTTATCTCTGCAAGCTTATTCTAGCCTGAAAGGGGCCTGCTGACCTGTAACACAGGTTTTTCTCAAAAACCTACATCAGGCACCAGTCTCTCACAACGGCCGAATACAGCTGAGACATTATCTTGTACATTTTAACTTTAAGTCAGCTTTGTGAAGAGAAAATAAATGATAAATTATCTATACTACTCTATTACTCGTAATTTCATCAGACACGTCCATTCTTGCCATAATATCATCCTTTACACAGTCCATCCATCGTTTCTTTGGTCTTCCTCCACACTTATACCCATCCACATTCATACTAAAAACTTTCCTCACGATTTTTCCTCATTTCTCAGCATCACATGGCCCATACCACGACAACCGACTACCACACAACTTTTCAATCACCGGCGCCACTTTCCGACTTCCACTTATGTACTCATTTCTTATTTTATCCATTCGCGTATTACTACACATCCCGCTTTGCATTCTTATCTCTAGGCTGAGATAAGAATGTAAAGCGGGGTAAATGCCTTTCATTGATCCCTTTTGTGGCCCAACTTTCTGATCAATCCAAGACATCATGCAGGATGCTTAGTATGATTTTCAAACGATCCATCCTTTTACCGTTCCAAAGGACCAAGTCAAACAGCACCCACCACGTTTCAATAGTCCCATATACTCTGAACATAATCCTCTTATATCAAGTAGAATACGAAATGAAGTTTCATTAAAGCAAAAGCAAGCCAGCGAGCATCAAGTATTGAATTCTCAAAGTCAAACACAACGTTTAACGCCATTCCCGCGAAACCCACGTAAAACCAGATGAACTTAATTATGAATCATGTACTGCTTTCTAAGACGTGAATAACTTTATAAGGCGCGTATTTAGAATTAATTATGTGGAGACAATGGTTTACGTAAGTACGCGGTCAGAACCTGACCCTAAGGGCCGAGCACACGTTCGTCGTGGCAAGTATTTATTTATAGTAGTACAATGGAACGTGAATTGGCAGAAATTCTTTAAGATGTTTCAAGAACGTTTTTCAAGAATTTACGAGCATGCTTTGGGATTTTCATCTCTATGCGTGCATTTTTTTTTAGATGTTTGTCTACATTGCTCACATAGAACGAAAAATGCAATGAAAATGCGTTTTCACTGCATTGAATTATAGTATACTATTCTATCACGTTTATTTAAAATGGAACTATAAATCCCAAGGCGCGGCTATCATTGATTAAATCATTCAAATGAAAACACCTATGATTTATTACATTATCAATTCCAGAACATTATGGCCTATCAAAAGACTTATTATATGCAAATGCACAATCCCACGAATGCGTAGGCATATCATTGAGTGCATTTGAAATATGCTAGTCGGATACTCGCGCACTTCAAAGCGAAGAAAGTTGGAAAGCCAATGTTTGGAACACCGTGGTGCAAGGTTTTGTGCGCGAAAGTACGTAAAACATTTTGTACAAATGTTTGGGTCGAAGCTCTGTAATTTTGTACATGTTCAGGATTGTTCACATTATCATATTGCGATGAATGTGGTTGTAAAACAAATGCATACCCTATGGACGGTGTATAGCAAAAGGAAGGTTCAATAAAGTCATCTTATGAAGTAAACCCAGTATATGATAAATAATACTAACAAATCATTAACCACCAATACAGGGTCTGTAGCTAACTCAATTTGTTACCCCTACAAGTAGTAATAGCTTCAAGCTACGTAAACTAACTCGGTATTCTGATTTAGTACTTCCCCCTCCTCATAAAGGGGAAAATCGAGAGAAACAGACATAATTCACGAAACTAGGTTAGCTATAAATAAATATACTACATCAAACGGTGAAGGAAAACGTGACCTACCCCACGCCTTCATCTGGCTATACATATGTTTATCTAGAGCCTACATTCTCTCACAGTATGGGCTTTTGGCCGCGCCTAAGTTTTTGGTCCTACTTCACCGACTTAAATTCATTTCCGTTGGGCCGTCTTACAGACTAACATTGGATTATCTGCTGGATAGATAAATAAGCTGCGGTGAATACAAAATTTAAATGATTCTGGGATTTGGTTTCAATAGCAGATAATAGTACTGCCAGGATTCGCGGTTCGTATTTACTGAACTATAAAGCTTACCCTAAGCAACTACAGCACATATTCGGTTTCTGCAGATCGGAAAACTTCCTTCAGAATCTACCCTCCCTTAATCAAATTCTAGGTGGCTTGGCACAATTCGAACGGCTGTGCCTGAACATATACGCGTTGGATTTTGAACCCGGTTGTGCCGAACCTATATCCCCTCAAAAATATAGCCAAAAATCTGCATATAATCGTTCTAGATCAATTTCTATATCTACAAATGCAAATCATACATTTGCTAATTCTCCCATGAACATGATGCAAGCTAGATATCACGTATGAATCTTATCAGCGCTAGGATCTAGTGACTAGGCCCCAGTCCCTCGTGTGGGAACCTGGTATTTGGTCCTAGGCTCCTAGTTTCATGTGTGGTTGTGACTTTACATAATACTTTAGAAGTTAGTTCTTGTAACAATACTGGGTAGCGTTACGTGTTAGGCTTTTGTTTCAGGTTGTGAATTTCATGTTCGTTAGCATGTATTATCACGCTTTTACATATAAATAGGGTGACAGGGATATTTGATCTATTCCTTGAAAGGGGTTATACTAACTAACTAACTTCTAAAGTATTATGTAAAGTCACAACTTTACATAATACTTTAGAAGTTAGTTCTTGTAACAATACTGGGTAGCGTTACGTGTTAGGCTTTTGTTTCAGGTTGTGAATTTCATGTTCGTTAGCATGTATTATCACGCTTTTACATATAAATAGGGTGACAGGGATATTTGATCTATTCCTTGAAAGGGGTTATACGTATTAAGACCAGTTAACTAGGGGTCAAAACTGGATGGTTACCGAACTGTGGTGGTTTTTTGTGGAAAAACAAAAATTAAAAATTATTGCTACTAAAACCCTTTTACTACTGCGATTATGTAACTTTAGGAAAGCATTTTTTTAATGATCACTAAATTTTCAGCTTCCAGGAAAGTAGTATCAATCAAATGTTCAGATTGGAGTAGTTTTTACATAATTTATCCTTTTTTACGTCAGAAAATTTATTAAAAAGTCGAAGAACCGACACAAATCTCGGTAAACATTCAGTTTTGACCCCTAGTTAACTGAACTTAATTTGTTAGGAATAGGTCGAGTTTCCCTGTTACCCTGTATACAAGTTACATTTATCTCTGACAAATCTTGTTACAAACATGTCTGCCTAGCTATTTATTTCAACTTTTTATCATGTGATAAGTTTTCTACAAGTATTCATTAAAACTAGTATTTCTTATATGTTTGAGGTGTAAACGATAAACGATAAACGAAGTCAGTAGAGACTACATGCATAATACTGAAGTATGTCCTTTGTACCTAATGACTAATGGAGCGATTCAGTGTGTGTAATGTTGCGTTAGACTTAGTACCACATTGGGGTTAGCACATTTCAGGGCGTTTTCAGAGCACACACATTCTATGTTTTATAGTTAAAAACTATGCCACTAAAAATGCTACTAGTTCAGTCAATTTTGGAAAGGACTAAACCCACAATTCATCATAAAAAATACGCCCAAAAATATTCCACCCCGGGCTCTGTTAAAAAATACAGCCACATTTCTTCCACTATTCGAAAAACGCTTTAAATGCATTAAACTGTCGTGTGCGTATGTCCACATGTATGTACAGTCGTTCACAAAGTCTAATTTACATAAACGAGTCAACGTCCGCGTCCCGTATAGACGTATGTACACTTACGCAGTCCACGGGTTAACTGGGTTATCGCACTCAACCGTTGCACCCAATAGTACTTTTGCATATTTCAGGGATTAACGTGAAAGTGAAATGGAGGTTTTATGCAGTCCTCGACTGTCCGGGAGGTTTTATTTTCAGTGATAGTGTTTATTTCTGCAGCCTTAAAATAAATTTGAAACACGGTCTGTTCTATTTTGTTGTTTTTCAATCCACATTAATATTATAAATGCGAATATATCTGTCTGCCTGTTACCTTTACTCGCCTTGATGGTACCGGAACCGAACCCAAGACCTCATGCTCTCAGCAGTCGCGCTTGCGATCATTAGACCGACGAAGCAGTCGACTTTTTATACCAGATATTACCCGTTGGATAGTTTCCGACTTCCACGTAGGCAAAACCACGGGCAAAACCAAATACCTATTAATACAGGGTGTAAACAACCTCATCACGAAACCGTCAACCAAGCATTCTGTACATCAAACAAAGTAACTTTACGCAAAAATTATTGCTGGGAAACGTCTTTTTTTTTGGGGTGAAAAATCATATTTTGTGTGGTAGAACTCAATGTAACGCACTCAAAACATTGTGCTGATAGATGGATTTGATAATACGGGGGTCGTGGAGGTGTTTAAAGTAAAAATCTTGTAATTAAAAAAAGACTTGTCAAAAAGTTGGAACTTTGACCCCCAATATCTTCGTAACTAGAAGGTTCCCAGGTATGGTGTAGAACAAAAAAATGATCGCAATGACGGAGAGAACAAGTGCCTTTCGGCTTCGTTAAGAGGTTTTTTTCACCCTTTATAGATCGTTGTCATGTCTTCACCTGCTAGCCTTAACTCTGATAGTTTTCGTGACAACCGGGGTCGAAGGCTTAAAGTGCACTCCGTGGCACATTTATGTCGATAATTCGAATATACTGTACTGAGAAGTGAAAACTACTACTACCTGACAGGCTCGTTGGTGTAATGATCGGAAACAGTGATGCTGAGCTTGAGGGCTCGATTCCCAGGACGGGCAGTGTAATCAGGAATTTCTCAGTAAAAGCCTGGAGTATGGATTTGTGCTCGGTTTATGGCAATACGATAATAATAGGCACGCCTCTAAAATGGGTACGTTTTTAGGGTTCCGTACCGGAAGAGTAACCAACGAAACCCTATACTAAGCCTTTGCTGCCTGTCCGTCCGTCTAGGTCTGTCTGTCAGCGGGCTGTATCTCATGATCTTAGTTTTTGTAACTGGCGCATGGTTGTACTATAGGTACTTACCTACACATTTGCCTCAGCCTTCCGAGTTATACAGGCGTAATGTTACATATTGAGAAATGCCTGCATAACTCATTCGGAACTAGGAATAAAGTTCAAAAATAAAATGACATACATACAGGGTGTAAACGGACTCTTGAGACTCTTCTTAAGACCCTACGCAAAAATTATTGCTGGGAAATGACTTTTTTTTTGTTTTTTTTCTCGTAATACTCAATGTAACGCACTCAAACCATTGTGCTGATGGATTGATTGAATAGTGTTATGTTTTTTTTTTCAATATTGTGAAAAAGTTGGAACTTTGACCCCCAATATCTCCGTAACTGGAGGGTTCCCAGGTGTGATCTAGAACAAAAAAATATTCGCAATTAAGGGGAGAACAAACGCCTTTCGGCTTCGTTTAGAGTCTTTTTACACCCTTTATACCAATATCTGGCATCATTCACTGCAGTATAGTGTGCCTCAGTGCAGTATTTTGACATTTAAAGTTCAGACAGAGAAGGTATAATTAGTAGATAAGTGCGCTTAGAGGATCATTAGTAACTAATTATAACTGGAAGGCGGAGTAGATAACAGAAAGACTGGTAAAATGTATACGTATTTTTTATACAAGGTTGATACTAACTCGACGTATTCCTTGCAGGATGTCAGAGAAGGGGTAAAAAATGCAACAAATTAAGCCACCAAATTTTCTACCGGAATTCAGTAGTCTTTAAGTTAGTTAGATTTTAAGTTTTTTTTTTTACGAATTATCCCAGAATGAATCATTTGAAGCTAATTTACAAATGATTTACGTCGCGACTGTGCTGAAATTTTAATTATTTTCATAGTTGATGCCGTAGCAGACCTTTTTTTTTTTTTTTTTTTTTTCGGATGGGAAATCATCACATGACTTCTCCCGCTCTGGGCGGAGCAGGAGGGAGTGTCAGACTTTTACTGACTAAAACCCATCCATGTTCCTTCATCGCCCTTTGTGTTCCGGGGCCACGGTATCTCTTTCGAATAGTCCCGCAACCCCGGCAGGCATCGGTCCTTTCGGACCCCTTCCTTTTGCTGACTCTCTTTGAGGCGCGCGTGGAACACGAACGCGCCGTCGACACGGCCTGTCGTCATGAGACGGACGGACGGCGAGCTAGCCCATAGCCCACCGTCCACAGGCCCGCGCCTACGGTGGCCGGGGGCCACGTGGTGGCCCCCGGCGCCCGGGGCGTCTCCCGCGGCGGCCGGGACGCTGTGAGGTTCTCTCCCTCTCACGCTCCGCCACCTCCTTCTCTAGCATTACTGCTTCGCAGAAGGAGGTGACGGCGTCCCATTCCGTCTCGCTCCGGACCATGGCTTGCACCAGGGCCGGACGCGAGAGGTCGCCGCCGCCAATCGCCGCTTCGAGGACACGGCGGTGCTCCGCCCACGCAGGGCACACCTCCACCGTATGCTCCACCGTATGCTCCACCGTGTCCTCCGGTCAATCCTCGCAGTGGAAACACCCGGGCGTTTCCTCCCGCCCGATTCGGTGCAAGAACCTCCCGAAAACACCGTGTCCGGTGAGGACCTGCGTCAGGCGGAAGGTGAGGACGCCGTGGCGTCTCTCAAGCCACTCCTCAAAGAGGGGACTTACCGCCACTATTGTGGCGTGCCCTTGCCGTAGCAGACCTTTGTTAATAATTATAAAGTTCAAAAATGCCTAAAACTTTGGCAAACATCACTAATCAAACATTTAGTTTTGTATAATTTTACCCTTTCTACCTACTTCATAAAAATGTTGTCTAGTGCAAAAAAAAATAATACTAGCCCTGATGTACAAATTACTAGGGAAATATCCTTGTCTTGTCAAATATCTAAAAAGGTATGAAGTTGAGTTAGTTGCTTTGATTGGTTAGAATATTGACTAAGACTAGAATAAGTCCAAATTCAAAAAGAGCTCAACAATACCGTGAGACCCCGGAAATTGTCAGTTCCCTTGCGAGCAGCCCTAGGTACGTGACTGGCTGATAGGCCACAGCCCTGACTGCCACGGGGCGAAGCACGGGGACGGAAGCACGTGTTCCATCTGATCCTATTATGATTTACGTCGGGGCACAACTCGTGGAGATTATGTGCTGACTGACGATTGGTAGCTGGTTAAGCTGTGGTTGGATGAGGAATCCTTGTTGTTGTCTTTCTTCTTTATCGTGTGGTTAGTGCCTAACCTGGTGTCAGAGTTTTTATGCCGCCCATGGGCCTCTGACTTGGCTTCAAAAAATATCTCTCAGGCAGGCTGGTTTCCTCACGATGTTTTCCTTCACCGAAGCAAGTGATAATTATACAATACGCACATGAATCTGAAAAATCTGAGGTGCGTGCCTTGGGTTTGACCTCGACATCTATGACTTGCAGTCCGACGGACTGATCACTAGGCTATCACTTGTTGTAGTTAACTATAGTTCAATCGTAGCCGTGTGGTATCCGGCAGAGTAGAATAGAACCAACCCATTACACTCACGGGTGTCGTATAAGGCGACTAATGTCTGAGGCAGAACACCTTGCGCCTTCGTAGACCAGAGAATGGGCAGCAGCGTTTTCTGTTACTCTTTCAACACTGCGATCTCCAATCCGCCTGCCAAGCGTGGAGATTACGGCAAATTCCTCCTATCATGGAAGAGGCTTATGTCCAGCAGTGGACGTTATGGGCTGTTGTAGTATAGTTCAATCAAAGCATAGAACCAAATGGTAATGAACGAGCACCTATCCATTGATTTATTTGCAAGCAGTTTAGCGACAATCAGTACTGCCTTGTCTAAAAGCAGTGTTTATGGAAATTTATAATTTAAATATATAGTAAAATTGGTAGTATTCAATTTAGTCCTATTCTTTGTTATTATGTTATGTTATGCTTAGTTATATTATGCTTAGTTATTAGTTTGTGCAACAATGGTGTATTGCTAACTGTGGAGGCTTGTAAATGGATTTTCATTGTTTGTATCACTATAATTGTATTGTTAGCTACCCAAATACAATACAATAAAATAAAATTAGTCGTCACCGCAAGATTCCAAGGGCAAATTTCACCAATGAAACAGCGCACAAACACTAAACCGCGTTTGTAAGCTGTTAGTATCCTCCATCATTGTTCTTGAACGCGCTGCTGATCGCACTCAATTTCATTGATTAAATTATCTCTAGAATAGGGAATATGCACGTATTTTTTTCTTCACTTAAATCAATAAAATACAATACTATCAACCCAAGAAAAGTATTAAAAGTTAAGTTCAACTACTGCTTGTCGCACAAAAATAATATTACACTCCTGCAATTTTCTACGACAGTTTAAACGTCCGTAGCTGTCGCGGCCATGATGTGACGTCATTATCTACAATCTGCCTTGTTTACATCTAAGTTTTTTGGCCTTAATAAAATAATTTTACTTATTGTATGTGCTTTATTCAAGTAAAAATTGCAATACCAATATTATAATAAAATTTTAATGAAACTTTAAGCACTTTTCAAATAAAAGTGTTTTTTTGACACAATGAACTATGACGTCAATACCGGCGTTATCGAGGACGATGCGTTTGGAGAGTGCGTTCCGTTTCACCAAAAACAAGCTACATTAAATAGTAAATTGTAAAATAAGTGATGTATTAGAAACTTAAACAAATGTACCACAATGTTTGTAGGCGCCAATACAAGGCATTTTTCATATTTAAAAAGAGTTTTATATTTCATGCATATTCCCTATTCACTGGACTAATGCAATGCTGAATGATGGTGTACAATTTAACATCATCTGCCTAGCCTTAAACAGTATGATGTTCGACCTGTGATATATGAATTAACATTCTCGTTAATTAAAATTACCCTAATAGGACAATGTCCTAAACATCGCCGTCTGGGGAGTGGACGGTCGCTAGTTCAAAAACGAAATGGAACCATTGTCTCTTAGTTAAAGTAGCATAATTAACTGAAGTCTAGAGAATAATTAAAAGTGTTTTAACCTTAACCAAACAATACTGAGTCAATGACCCTCTTAATAAATCTAAGATTGTTTTTATCCACTTTAGTACATGTTGAAAGCTAAAGCCTGGAACACACTGACATATCTAGGAAAAAAAAAAATTACAAGAGCTATAGCCTGGAACAGATTTGTAATACGAAACAACTCAACGAACACGCGTCTCCGCAGTGTGAAGTGGCGAGTGTGTTCTAAGCTTCAATCTCAGAACAATAGAACAAATTAAAACAATTATACCAACTAAAATGAATAACAACCAGGGTCCATTGATCCAGATCTTATGCACTACATCATTTGTTCCTCAAAACGGTTCAACGCACCGCTTATCAAACTCTTTCAGGTCGTTAGCATTACAGATGTTTAGACGAAAGTTCAGAGTAAAGGAGTTCGCACACTAGTCCTTTTTTAACCGACTACGGCGAAGCCAAAAGGAAGGGTTATGACTTTAGCAGTCTATGTATGTGTGTATTAACGTATGCTCCTCCGTAGCACCTGAACTATTCATTCGGTTTTGATGAATAAGGTGTCAATCGATTCGTTACAACAGGCTACATTTTAACCGACTTTAACAATAGGAGTCGATTTTACCTTGTGAACCTGATTTTAATTAGAGCTTGGTTTTTCAGTACTTAGCCGGGTTTTTCAGTTATAGTCCAAGGACAAAAAATCTTGTATAAGTTACTAATGGCAATTGAGTTTTGTTGTTGTATAGAGTGATTCCATTGTCGTTATAATTTTCCGTTATTGCTTCAAAAATGTTTTAATACCTACGTGGCACTATCAGTTCATTATCAAATGTGGTGACTGAAAACCTTAACCTAGAGAGTCTAATGTATGTGTGTATTTGGGTTCCTGGTGAAAATTGGTTTTCGCTGCCACCTGCCGACCTAAGTATGTAAACTTGGAAACCTAAGGTTGAAAGTGTTTGGTTTTCATTTAGGTTTTTCTTTTTGTGGCCCTAACGGCTACATTAATTGAAGGAGTTTTAACAGTTCAAAATACGCGACCCCTGGCTGCAGTTTTTACAGTAGAAATAAGCACGTAATTTCTATTGATTGGTGATTTAACATTATAAGTTATCATTCGTGCCATACGCTATTAATCGCAGCAAGAATTTAGCTGCAAATATGACAGAGAACACAAAAACTGAACGCCAGCTTGGCTACATTGAAGTCAATAGCGATATAAATAAGCAAACAATTGCACATAATTTGTTGAAAGTTATTAACTTTTTTTAAATTTATGACGCCATCTCAAACACTCTGTAATTACCTACTTTAACAAATAAACATTCTAATTCTGGGCTAGTGAGCTTTGTTTTTGTATAAAAATATTTGTACGCCATATTATGGCAGGATATGCTGGAACCAATATTGTATCATCTTTTTGTACCATATTCTACAGTAGGGTAGGGCCAATTTAGGGCACGCCACGATAGTGGCGATAAGTCCCCTCTTTGAGGAGTGGCTTGAGAGACGCCACGGCGTCCTCACCTTCCGCCTGACGCAGGTCCTCACCGGACACGGTGTTTTCGGGAGGTTCCTGCACCGAATCGGGCGGGAGGAAACGCCCGGGTGTTTCCACTGCGAGGATCGACCGGAGGATATGGTGGAGCACACGGTGGAGGTGTGCCCCGCGTGGGCGGAGCACCGCTGTGTCCTCGAAGCGGCGATTGGCGGCGGCGACCTCTCGCGTCCGGCCCTGGTGCAAGCCATGGTCCGGAGCGAGACGGAATGGGACGCCGTCACCTCCTTCTGCGAAGCAGTAATGCTAGAGAAGGAGGTGGCGGAGCGTGAGAGGGAGAGAACCTCACAGCGTCCCGGCCGCCGCGGGAGACGCCCCGGGCGCCGGGGGCCACCACGTGGCCCCCGGCCACCGTAGGCGCGGGCCTGTGGACGGTGGGCTATGGGCTAGCTCGCCGTCCGTCCGTCTCATGACGACAGACCGTGTCGACGGCGCGTTCGTGTTCCACGCGCGCCTCAAAGAGAGTCAGCAAAAAGGAAGGGGTCCGCAAGACCGATGCCTGCCGGGGTTGCGGGACTGTTCGAAAGATACCGTGGCCCCGGAACACAAAGGGCGATGAAGGAACATGGATGGGTCAGTAAAAGTCTGACACTCCATCCTGCTCCGCCCAGAGCGGGAGAAGTCATTTGATGATTTCCCATCCGGAAAAAAAAAGGGTAGGGCCAATTTAATAGACCACATTTGACATCTGTTAGTTTAGAACTACTACATTTCAAAGTTACCTTATTTTGTCATTATTACAATAAATATGTAATGGTAATTGAAAAAAGTTAAGCAGGCTAGCTGCTAAGCTAGGCTTATCCGTCGCCACCCTTAAAATAACACCTTTGACTCAGACTTTTTTAAACAAAAGACAAACCACTTTCGACAAGTGTAGACTCCTCTTTACAGTTTACCTCTTTGGCATGCCAACCTACAAAGCGCACTTGGCACGGTCGCTAGACGCCACTCTACAAATGTTACGAATCCGCCAGATATGCCAGGTAGATACCAGATAGCGATGTAAACAATGAACGATATAACCAAGTGCCAAGATTTTGTTTAAAATAAATAGAAAGGTTTTTGTATTTCTTCGGTTTGAAGGTCGATTGGGAGAATGTTTTCGCTTTAGGCTAATCTCATTTTAATTTCAGAATTTTATTTAAATTAAGATGTAACTTACCTTTACTAAAACAGTTAAAAAGTAGATTCAGTTTTGGAACTTACCTGAAAAAGAAAATAAAATTATTAGCTACGAATTAAATTAAAGAAAGTACTAGTAGGTACAAACAGTCGAAAAGCATTGATTTTAAGTTCCGTCATACCGGTGTGGAAAAAATTTCGGACGTGGCTCCGGACACCAGACTGTAACAGGTAATGTAGTGAAGTAACTGTCAGCGTCTAGACTATAAACCTTTACTTATTACCATTCCTTTGTCCAGTTATAGAATGTATTGTCAAAATTGTCAACTACGAACTAAAACTCGGATTTAACATAAATCTATATCAGATTCCAAGAGACAACTAGATTGAAACAACAATAGAAGTGTCTGAATAGACTTCAAATACAACAATGTAAGCGCACAAAGACCAAACGGAAGCCAATTACCATACGCTAGTAAACCTACAGCCGACTTCAAGCAAATTGCATTTTATTCAAACATATATAAATCTGTTGGGAATGAAAACGCATAGGAGTCAATATTTTATTTTGTCTGGCATGTGGGTGACGTGAATAAACGCGAAGTAGGGGTTGTCGAATTTAGTTTTTGAAGTTATTTCAATAAGTCGATAGACCTCCTGAATATCAACTTGAGAACCAACCGATTGGAAAATCTCAAGTATTTTTATTTGTGAGAGGCAGTGTAAAAGACTTCAATACGCGGGCCGAACGCGGATTTTTGGTTCTAGGACTTGCGTGCTGGTTTCCTCACGATGGTTTTCCTCACCGCTTTGAGTGCAGTTTTGAAGAGAGAGAGAGAGAAAGATCAGAACCTGCTAAAATTATTTTTCAGGATATCTCCTTTTCTTATTGGGTAATGCCAAATTGTAAGGATGATAATATTGGTAATAAAATTGGCCCCTCTGTACTTGATCCTTTCAACTTTCTACGAACTCAGGTTCCGCATTCCTATCCCTCACAATTCAAGGATATCTACATTCCTCGCACTTCAAGTGAACTGGAACTTAGTATCTGGAGAATTTCAAACCGGACTCAAACAAATCACGAGTCAGTTGAGCACGATTCGATCAACGCCTTGCTTGAGACAGCCCTTACTGGAACTAAAAACTTGCGCAGTGAACTTTTGGGCCCACGAAGGACCAAAAAACTCCGTACTGACAGGCGAAATCTGGGATTACTACTGCCTAATCCTACATAGAGTGCAGGGGTCATCTTCTTAGGGTGTAGATGGCAATATAAATTGTGTCGGCCTAGAACTGATCAACTGAGCGACTAGTTTGGCGCTTTCAGTAGCGTCCATCAGTTCCTGGGTCACGTTATGAGGATATGTTACTCAAGTAATATTCTTCCAAAACGCATGCATAACGCGACAAATCATTACATACGCAAGCCTTACAATTTTGTTTTTGTCACCCTGGTAGAGAATACCCAAGGCACTAAGTAAGCTTTTGTACGATTATTTTTACTAGTGCATACATTTTGAGTCTCTCGTCTGCACAAGCCTTTAGTTCTTCAATAAATATTTGAATTTATACGCCAAGAAAGAGTGACTACACTCAGTTCTGAGGCGTCCGTAAATCCTTTAACTCCTGTGACTCATATCCGTAAGTGATGCGTTTATAGCTCACATTTGTACGTCAAATGATTCCTCTTTGTTTAGGGGGTGTTTCTGTTTCGTGTTTACCTAGTTTATTGTCTGTTTTGGTTACATCTTTGTGTTGAACTTGGCATCGGTGTAAACTTTGTGTAGATTAAGCTTGCTACGTAGTTTCAAAGTAGAGTTTTGTCTTTGTGAAGCTAATTGAATCAAATAAAAGTCATTTATTTAAATAAGGCTGAGAATCAGGATTCAGGTGGCCTACCATGACGCTTTAAAGCAGGATCGTTTTATTCTTGTTCCAGTGTGGGAAAGAGATGGCGCTAGACGTCCTCTATAGCTCCGTCTCTTACCCACACTGGAACAAGATTAAAACGATCCTGCTTTAAGACGTCATGGTAGGCCACCTGGACTATTAAACGTCAATATTACATTAAGTTCCCCAAAATGCTTGCTCTTAACAATTTTTCTAGTTCAGAAGTGGCAGAACAAACTCCGCAGCAACAAAATCTATCATAGAATATAAAAACAAATACCCTGAAAATGGTCATGCAATGTTACCCTATCTTCAATAAACACAAATGCAAGAATACCTTGCATATAGCTTTAAATTCCGCAAAAACAATATCCTTAACTGACTTTGTTTTAACTTATAGGTAAGATTATTTTAAGCTCCCGGATTTTTATCTAGCAAAGTAAATACTAAATATTTAAATCATACAGTTTTTAGATAAAGTAAAGGTAACGTGCATGCTCGCGATAGGTCTAATTTCAATAATTAAGCATATTTAGCAGATAACTGGATCATAATACAGATTAGATTAATATTTATCAACGGGAAAGTACTTTTTGCTGTCTCTAAATGGAATTGAATTAATTTCCCCGTCAAGGCTAAAAAGAAAGATAATAATATGATTATAGGTACATATTTAACAGAACTACACTGATTAATTAGGTTAACTGACTGATTAGTTACCTGAAATAAATCGCTCAACCGATGGCATCGCTCATTCTGTTACAAGTGTCAAAATGATAAATTACAGAGCTCATAGGGATTTACACTTTAAAAAAAATCGTGAATATTCTGTAATCCAAATCAGGATAGTCCCTGTAAAGTAATGCGTCGTTATAAATATTAAAAAAAAATACATAGAGAACCTCTTCTTTTTTTCGTCGGTTAATAACGGAAATTCAACTCCCTTGATCTGACTTCCTCGAGTCAAAAACCGTCAAAACAAGATGGCACATTACCTAAAAATCAACTTGATGAATTTTAAGTGCGACTATACTATTTCGACGTCCAAACGCCGAACCCATAATGAAGACCTAATACCTAATTAATGTCCCCAGTATAGTTTAATGACTGGTGGCGCCAACCGCACCCAGGTCAATGGCCGTTTAGTTTATAAAATAACATTAAATTACTATTATCTATAGGCGCCCCCCATTGACATTGACGAGTTGTCATTAGTTGCAGAAAACTGGTTAGTACTTAAGTCTATACTAGCACTAGTGTATATCTTGAGATTAAATTAAAACTGTTCTACAAGAGCACTTAGTTTATTGATAAATATTAAAAGTTTATATCAGAGAGAAAACGTGAAGTTATAGCGTGTATTGCAAAGCTTTTATATGTGTCGATAAGTAAAATTGGTCCTTTTGTACGTGATAATACTCTACGCGAGCTTATTGTCATCAACCAGACTCTTGGTCGCTACTGAAAATTTCCTGATGGGAAATCATTTCAATAACGATATATAATACCGGCCAAGAGCGAGTCGGGCTCGCACACCGAGAGTTCCGCACAAACTTTATTAAATGAAATTGCGGTTTACATTTGTGACGTATTAAAAATAAACTACTAACTAGATCTCGTTCAAACCAATTTTCGGTGGAAGTTTACATGGTAATGTACATCATATATTTTTTTAGTTTTATCATTCTTTTATTCACACATTTTACCAGTTTGGAAGTGTCTCTCGCGCAAACTATTCAGTTTAGAAAAAAATGATTTTAGAAACCTCAATATCATTTTTGAAGACCTATCCATAGATACCCCACACGTATAGGTTTGATGAAAAAAAATTATTGAGTTTCAGTTCTAAGTATGGGGAACCGTTTTTTTTTTCTATTTTCGTGTGTAAAATCCCGTTTTCGTTTTTTGCCATTTGGCTACGGAACCCTAAAAAGGAACACTATAAGATCCCCCTTTTGTCCGTCTGTTTTAATCTCAATAACACTTCCAATTGGTCCATTCATCAAATTATGT
Source organism: Xestia sexstrigata (assembly GCA_941918905.2). NCBI lineage: Eukaryota > Metazoa > Arthropoda > Insecta > Lepidoptera > Noctuidae > Xestia > Xestia sexstrigata. The sequence continues at coordinate 2,905,346 of OW799204.2, forward strand.
AATATTAGAGTGCCCCGTTGTCTAGCAAGCACGACTGCTGAGCATGAGGTCCTGGGTCTGATTCCCAGGTCGGGCAACTTGCTAGAATTTCTCAGTAGCAGCCACGGAGTCTGCTCTGATTTGTGCCCGGTTGATGGCAACAGGCTTGCCCCCTATTACGTGGAACTTGTAACATAACTAGCGAATTTGGTGTACTTTTAGGCACACCTCTGCCTAACCCTTCGGGGATTACAGGCGTGCTGTTAGTTCAGTTTATTTATTGATAATTATCAAGAATTACAGATCAGTTTTATAAAAAAGTAAAAACACAAATCATTATAATAAAAAGATCATCAAACACAAAATAAAATTAGAATAAATTAAAGTTACTTATCATCAATAAAAAAAAAAAAAACACGTGATAAACAGAATAATAGAAACAATACATAAAAATCATATCAAATTACCTAAAACCATTATTTTAGGTCATCTAACGCCTAGACGGTTATCCAGCGGTTAAGTAGATATGGTGAATAAAAATATACAAGCTAACATTAATTCATACGTTGAAGTACCTATGGATGTCTGTGAGTCTGAACGATGAATAGCAATATTTACAAATACATTAGTACTCTTAGCTCATGATCTTTTAGTAAACCAACGGTTCCTAGTATTTGTTAAGTGTAAACAATACGTTACTTTCAAATACTGACCCTAACTAATATGTTAAGCTACCGTACTTTACCCTATTGCGGAAACTATTGTTTTGTAAGTAGGAAGGTTTTACAAGTAAACATTTTGAGGGCATGTTACATGTTGTAAAGTAACTGAAACCTGAAACTGTTGGTAATAGCAATTTGGACTGATGGAAATTTTAAACTCAACATTACTTTTTTATTGTTTGTTTGTTTTTTCCCACAACTGTCTGGCAGTTTGAGTACTATATACTGTACTGTACTGGACTGTACTATGTACTGTATTATGCGACCTACCCAAATGTTCTTTCTTTGGTAATGTTCGTCGTTTCGTTGAGCTCCTTGAGTTATAAGTCGAGCTACACGATAACTGACAAATGCTTGCACTGACTGGACAGGTCCACTCAAATCTGTGTGGTTCTTTCTTCAAAAGACCATCTCAGACACTAATCTGCATGTTCCTCATATGAATTGAGCAAGATTATGTCTAGACTTCAAAAGAGACTATGACCTCTGAGTTTGTTTCGGCTGTTTCTTCTCAGAGTAGTCAGGTACGAAACACCGACACCATCTAGTTAAAAAAAAATGACGTGTTAAAAAGTGTTTGTAAAAACCTACTTGCAAAATAAACATCGTTTATCCATTTTGTGCACGTCGTCGGTCGTTATACCGCAACTAGTTTTAAGGGCCTATACCCCCTCAAATGGCTTAGCATGATCCTCCGTTACGCCTAAAATACTGCAGCATTCATTTTGAAATAAATATTTGGTAAAGTTGAGGATTAATGCTAAGTACTATGTGTGACGAAAACACGATTCCATAAACTTTTCTCGATAGAAAAAAAATCCAAAGTTACCTCCAAATCGAACAATAAACCGCTGGTATTCAAAAAGTACTTCAAATTAGATCATGAAACTTTGCATACTAACTGAACTAACTATAAAGCAGGTCTTATGTGTTTTACTTGTTTAGTCCAATAAATAGATTTTTTGTGAATCGCAAAAAACCACTCATTTCGCACTATTCGGCCGCAGTGACTGACGTAACAACCGCTTTGTAGTGCACGCTGATTAGAACTTTATTCTAACAGTATTTCAAACGAAGTTTGAACCACCACAAATAGAGTTGTAATTTTAGGGTTAGAAGGGCTTTAAAAAGAGTATAAAGAAAGACCATGATCTTCCTGCCTTTGGCCCATTCTATTCGGGGTCGGCGCAACACGTGTTCTTCCTTTCTCCCCTATCAGACGTCACGGCATAATTTACTGCTTTCTCTTTTATTATCATTCCTCACACAGTCTACGATCTCGATCTCGAAAGATACTTTCAGGAATTTCGTACACTACGGGATCTGCATCCCTGTCAAATTAGTTTACATAGAAGGCGCTGAGTGTTTTCTTGTCGCTGATTAGTAGGTTTTCATTCAACTTCGGCTAGTGAAAATCAGCGCTCTCTCGCTTTGAAACTTCCAGGAAACAATCCTATTCGAAGACTAAAAGTATAATATAAGCACTATTAAATGATCGAAATGAAGAAGAGGAAGTGGTGTCACTATCAGTATCCACCTTTACTACGTAGGCCAAAGAAATCCATACATCATTCCCATACATTTATTTATCTGTCGAAGTTCAGCCAACACTCAAATGCTAAAACTTCACAGGTAGCATATCATTCCATCACCAAGATTGACGTGTCTATTGTGTCTAATGCCTACGTCATACCTAACCACAACATCTCAGACTTTGGCACGCCTATCTGCGCGTGCGCTTACGAGTTACAACGGCGACGATGAAAGCATATTAATTTTTCGTCATTCATGCGTGTTGTTTTGGCACAGCCTTGTCTGGCTGCGTGCCTGAATGTTAGGTGTCATAACCCTGTGGTCGGTGTAACGATTAGTTAGACATTATGAGAACTGACTAGGTCTCTATATACTAATATTATAAAGAGGTAAAATTTGTTTATATGTCCCCTACATATCGTAATCTCTGGAACTAATGATCCCATTCTAAAAATATGTGCGCAAATTATATTTATATCATGCCTATTAGCCGAGCTATCACAATTTTTGCAGACGAAGTCGCGTGCGCAGTACTATAGTAACAGATTTTTTCTTCTGAAGACTCCCGCTTGTCCTACTTAGATATTTATCAAACAGAATTCACTTCTGTTTAATTGAAAATGTTATGAAAACTCTACATGTTGTCACTACAATCTGCATATAAGAAATGAAAAATCATTTCAGTATTGATTTTTAAACAAAAATCTTCGCATTTCCTGATTCGACTCCGGATTGCAGAAATAAAAACATGGCACGTTTATAAATATAACAAGAATGAATGATAACTTTATTTAATATAATATAGTTCAAACTCGAGGCCAAAGCAAATTAAATTTACTTGCGCACATTTATGATAAACTGAGCCAAATACATGATAACCTCTTGCAATGAAAGAATATTGTAACGGTTTCAGATTAAATATTATATTTTTTGTGTATTGTATTAGTTCGAATGCTTAGTTATATAATTATCATGTTTATATTTTATGAATCACGTGTTTTAGCTGCGTTTAAAACTAAACAAATACATTGAATAATAACGTAGTAGAACAAATGAAGCCACAAGTCTTCGTATTATGTCGCATTCTCATTGTTGTTGCTCATTGTTTCAAAGCGATTTCTTTAACTTTTCTAAATCTGAATTCGATTTAAATGTCACATAAAATCAAGAAAGAGGAGGAAGTGGAGGTGGACAGACTCTTCTTCTTCATCTTATTAAGTGGCCGGAAGAAAATGGATAACTATGATACAAAACCGCAAAAATTAGGAGATTAGGAAGGGACCTACACTCACCATTTAACAAAAAAAAAATGTATTCTCAAATAACACCTCAGAATTGATTTCATGTCCGTATTGTCATATGGAGAGCAAGTCACAAACTAACGCAGATTCCAAAGAAATACAAATAAAAAAGAAGAAAAAAAAACCATAGACTTTTAAGAATCTCCCAATCCGTGACAATTGACTGCAACAAAGAATGTCTTGTTTACATTCTCTGACAGATAGCGCGAGTGGTATCGTGTAAGCTTCTTATTAATTTTACGAAGAACGTGATTACTTGCGATCGCAATTATCTTACAGATAAATACGTTATACGCTTACTGTTGTCAGTAATTGATTCGAGACGGTTCTATGATATCTTATGACATTTTGTTTACGGGTTTTCCTGTATAAGCATGAAAATTTTAGCAACTACAGACTTTAAGCATCAGCTCGTGGCTAAATAATAACAGCCGTTCTGGTCGATCTTTAGGTTAAGCCGTGCTTGCCTAGGTTGGCCTGTGGATGGGTGACCAACCATTACATACCGAGTTTCTTCCGTGCCTCGGAAAGGCCTCAACCAGGCCTACTGCCAGATACCCGGTGATGGCGTAACAAACAAATTGAGCGTAAAATGGCTATCAATCATAGCAGAAAGCATTTGACAAGGAATGTCGTTACGATACATAATGATCATTTATTTGATGCCAAATCTATCAGACGAACATTTGTACTTAGCGCCGTTCTTTGGTCTGGTACTTACGGGTACTTGTTTGTTAGTAGAAAGCGGTTTTGTTGTGGTCTTTTAAAATTTTACATCATGTTATCCCGAAGTTATTACGAGTTATTTTTAATCTGGTATGTTTACGTTTTGTGAAATAATTTTAAACAGTGTGTATTGAATAATAAAAGACAAAAAAAAAACATCTGCTTCTTTATCCGTTATTTTTCTTTTGGCCAAATAAACATTTTTTTTCTCAAACCTGCTTGGAAATTTGAGCATTATTTTGACAACCTTGCTTCCAGATAAATCGAAATTGCTGTACTGACCAGATACATGCGACCAGCGGCCGGCAAAAGTTGTATGAAAATCCATATCTGTCGTGTTTAGCGGCCAAATAAATTACATAGTAAACTCATAACTGTCGTGTTATTTAAAAATGGAACGATTTATCGTTTAGTCTACATTTGACAGATTCTACTTGACATCATATTCTAAATTTGACAGATTCTATATTTGACAGATTCTACAATCGACAGATTCTATATTTGACAGATTCTACAATCGACAGATTCTATGTTTGACCGATTCTACAATCGACAGATTCTATGTTTGACATATTTTGAATAAGTAATTAATTAACAGGCAACAATATTACTCTGCAACATGGCAACCAAGGAGGTAAATTATCAAAGGTTTTGTTAAAATTTCGTATTGGCTTGCAAATAGAAAGTGATTTTTGAAAAAAAAAAACAAATGAACTCTTCAACGCGAGAGTTTTAATTTCCTCGCATTATTTGAGAAAAGTACTATACAAGCCTTGGCCACAACTAGGCATTGATGGACTTACGTATGTGTGCCTCGGCTTTGAATCGGTCCACGTTTACACGTTCGTCCATTAATGCCTCTATTGCTGGCCGCTGCAGTAATGTACTATTTTTTCGTTCCCAATGTAATTTCATCAGGTGTATTAGATGATGTACCGATTTAACCAACTTCAAAAAGGAGGAGTTTGTTTATTTGATGCCTGCTGAAAACTATCAGACGAACATTTGTACTCACACTTGTCTTTAGTCTTTTACACCTGTGTGTTTGGTAGAAAGGGGTTTTGTGTGGTATTTTGATGAGTAAATATTATGATCAGTTTAAGATGAATTGATAACATCTGCATTTTCTAATGAAAACGGGCATTGAACTCAGATATTATTTCACTAGGCGACATCCAAATAAATAAAACAGATTTTCAATTTTCGGTGTTGAGACGGGAATTGAATATCCAACAGTGCAATAATATTAAGACATTCATTTAGGTATCGCCATACGAGTATAGTGTTCATGAAAACGGGCATTCAATTCATGAACCTTACTGAAGTACAATATTAGTTATTAAAACAAAAAACTTATGTTACAGATCAAGTTTGGGCGCAAAGACAACATTGTTAAGTTATGATTTCCCCATTATGAAGAAGCCTTTTATGATAACAGCAGAACAATAAACAAGGTTTAAGGAAAGCAAAAACACAATAGGAAAACTTAAGGAAATCTTCAAAGGTCACTCACTAATAAGTGCTTTGTTTACAGATATTGACGTCAATCAAATTTCATGAAGACCTTGGTTCATAGTTTACCTTGGCCCTTGAACTATCAGGTCTTTCCTTTAAATACGAGTAGCCATGAATGCTTGCTAATCCTATAGAGGTCATCAGCAATAAACATTTTTTTTCGTACTTGCTTCCAATTTCCCTGATTTAAATTCAAGGCACTACTTTAGGTCATGCAAGTAACTCAGTAATTACTGGGTTGTGGAGGTCAGATAGGCAGTCGCTCTACGTAAAATACTGGTATCCAGCTGCATCCGGTTAGACTGGAAGCCGACCCAATCATCTATTTGGGAAAAGGCGAGGCGGATGATGACTTTCGGTCAAGTCTGAGTTTAGAGGTAGCCAATATCTAACTTTAGGAGGTTCTATTCTATTCTAAAAACTACGCGGTTATCATCGTTATATGCCTAGAATTTTCCCAACTAGGTTGGGTTGTGCCCATCCGCGCCTGAAGATCTGGGGCAAGGGGGAGGGCCGATAATGCCCTCTTCCGGGGCCCCATTAAATGGGCTGCTGGCGATGAACTTGGGGAAGTCCGTCGTCTAAGCAATGCGCGTGATGGTTCCGCGCGCCTCTCTCATAGAATGACAGGGCGAGGAGCAGCTCACTCCTCCCCTTTACCTGAGACGGGGTTTGTCGCAAGCAAACCGTCACTGCTGGGGTGATTGTGGATAATGCAATTGTGTACCTGCACCCCAGCCAGAAGTGACGAGAAGGAACATCGTTTGGTTTAAGTTATTAAGGGTTTCAGTTATTAAGGTGTTGTATTTCGGTTTAAGTTATATCCAGGACATCCATTGAGGATTTCCACACGTAAAAAAAAAGCTTCTAGTATAAGCGAACTCAACTGAATAAGTACTAGTATTTTACATGGATCGAATGTTAATATGACCTCCACAACTCAATAACTAAGTAATCCGAAAAGAACTCGGTCTCATTCTGGTAATTTTAATTTTTTTAAACCTTTCATCCATTTTTACTAAGTCCATCCAGTCTCGACAGATATAACGACAAAATCGCTATCTCTGTCGAGACTGCAAGCCCAGCAAAAGTTACAAAATATAAGACTATTCAATCCAAAACCCAATTTCATGATTCAGCCATCTATGAAATGTCTCTTGACTTAACGATTGTCTCCATTTTATATGTCATGTACATAAATTATGTACGAAAACCATGTAAATTGGGTTCTACTGAAGTCTGAAAACATGTACATATTTCAGGCTAACAAATTGGGGTAGGAAAATCAATAACAGCCGACGGTTTTGACCGCGGAGGCTGTTGGAGGCTCGCCAAATTGTCTGTGTGTATAGATCAGCTGATTTTATTACTTTAGGGATATTGGGGACCTAAAAATAAATATTCAGGAGCTATTTTCAGAGTACAAACGATTGCCGATATCGTCTAGGACAACATCTGGATGAGGTACGCGTGGAAAATATGGCAAGACCATTTTTCTGCCATTTTTAGGGTTTCGTACCTCAAAAAAAAAACGGAACCCTTATAAGATCACTTTCTTGACCATCTGTCTGTCCGTCTGGGGTTCAGTTTTTCTCAGGAACGGGCGGATCTAGCAAGTTGAATGTGAATTTAAACCAGATACTAAGGTCTATAGTCCCTATTAGGTGTATAAAAATGAAGGTCCTGACTCCTGAGTCAACCCGATCAAAAAATATGTGCAAATTTACATTTTCGCGAAAACTTGTAAGTACTAAAATTTAAATTAATTTTCAACTTTTTTACTATTCGGAAGACATTTTTTTTTCTTTAAAAAAAATGGTATGACTTGTACCTGTCAGATCTTATCCGAAGGTAGCAAGTTGTTTTAGCATGTGTTCAAGAGGTTCCGCCATTTTGATTTAAATTTCTATTATTTTATTATGATTAGCTTCTACTGTTTAATTATTCCTCTAAGTTTAATCTTGTTTGGAATTACTATTAATTATACCTAATTACCTTCTTTACGTTTTCACACATCGGATATTGATAAGCATAAATGTCGGATTTACTGGCAGAAAGGTAATCTAATCATCATAAAGTTAACTGATTTCACTAACTTAAAATTGATAGAGCTATAAACAAAGAACGTAAATGTAATTTGTGTAAATAAATATGTTCTACAGGGGGAGTCTTAAGGAGACTTAAGGCCCCGTTCCCACTATGTCGTGACGATTAATTTATCGTTGGTTTTTAGTTGGCAAAACCCGTGGACGACAGTAATCGTGACGTTCTATTATGTGATCACCTCCATTTAAATACACAAGCCACGACACTTAAAACTACACGATTATCTGTTGTCATGACACAGTGGGTACGGGGCCTAAGGCAACTTTACATCTAGAGGTAATAGGTATAAGTGTAACAGGACAGAAAAAGCCTCTTCTTTAACTTATGACTAAGCCGGGCTTACTGTGTCTTCTAAAGAAAGAAAGAAAGAAAAATATTTATTTGGGACAAGCACAGGAACTACAAAAATAATAATATTAATTTTTAATTTTATTGGTCGGTCTCGCTTGTTTTCCTATAACAAATAGGTACGACAAAAACAAAGTTTCAACTATTGTAACTACGAATTCAAGAACCATGAAAAATAATAATACAGACTAGGTATAGCTTACTACACCTAGTCTGTTTTATTATTTTTATGCTAACTATAAGCTAGCCAGCTGTAAGCTCTGATTTTAAAAGCCATATCCAGAGACACTAAGTGAAACCACGAAACACAAAAACATCCTAGTTTTTTGCGGATATCCGAACCATGGTAGGCTCAGATCTTTCAAGACAAGACATATTGAGACACGTGGTTACCATGACTTTATTTTTAAAATTGCTTAACAGACGATAGCTTTGTCCTCGGGACTCATCCGTTGAAATGAAACCTGTCTATTGATTGTTGCATTTTAGTACTCGTTGGTTGACGTGCATAGGCTGTTTCAAACTGGCCCCCCCTTACATTGTTCATCGTATGCTCAGCGTTTAGAGTATTTACTTGTATCATAGAACAGGGAACAAAAGAAGCAAGCCTTGAAAAAAAAAATTTAACATCTTTTCCGGACCAAGAAAAGCTTAGATCTTACAAGCCATATCGAGCAACGTAAGTTTCCCGCGCCGCGCCACATTGACGCCTCACAAACCATATCTTTCAAGTGTGTGAAAGTACTAACACAAATACTTGGCTGGACTGCACTGCAATGTTGCGTGGCAGACGTGTTTGTCTGAAGAACTTACGCGTGACAATTGACAAGAAGCCGCTAATAAAATAAATAAGTATTGGAAATACTTTCACTGGTAGATGGAAGATCAGCCCCCGTATTCAAACGCTTTGATTTGATTTCGATTCGAGAAGTCGTCTAACTCGCTTGCTTTCGTAATGCCAAAAAAGACAGACATACGACGTCTCGACTCGAAGCATTTGTGAACACGGGGGCACTCTATGCATAACGCCTACTCGTGAACGTTCAGACGGCAACCATGGTATGCCATTTCATGGTCATCTACTTTACTCATGGTAGCAGAAGGAACACGTGGAAATTTGAAGTAGAAGAAGGTAGAAGGCGGTAGAAGTGCGACTGAATCCTTCGTTCTTCCCAAACAGATCGGTGAATTTCCCTACGAAAAATAGGCTTCTTCTAGCCATAACCATTTCCTGAAAGGACTGTAAGTATAGTCTTTAAGAAAATGAAGTCTTTTCGGACAAAGTCGGCTTCTAACAAGGACTAGATAGTCTCACAATACACATAATCGTTACAGTTGCTACAACAGTGACATTGAATTGCTATAAGCATCTTGAAACAATAGACATAATCAGACGCGCAATTAATAAAAGCAATATTGATTTAGCTTGAAAAAGTGATCATGAATCTCATACAATTGAACATAAAACCAACAATGCACATAAATTTTAGCTGTGGTGAGTAATAATAATAAACGTAAGTACCTACATACAGAGGACGGGCCAAGACATTTTTCACACAGTATTAATAACATCTGTTCATACAAAAATGTAAATAACACTGCTGGTAACAATCAAGAATCATGACTCGACATTGTTGTTGGCGAGCAAGTTATATTGGACTGGGAGAAATTAAAATCGAGCAATAATATTTACCACGAAACCACAAACTTAACTCACGAAAACATATCAAACATTGAAATTACCTTAAAACAACGGAAACGGCTCCGACCTCGCATACCGTAAGTGTATCAAGGAAATTATTAATTTAAGTAGTACATGCAGGCACTCAATAATCATTTTTGATAAAGTTCTCCGACTTACGAACAAGAAGTCGTGGGTTCGTACACAGGCAGGCGCATTACTTTGTGTAATTTATTAAATCACCACTGTTCTCAAAACGGTGAAGGAAAACATCGTGGGGGAACCAGCATGTCCTAGAACCAAAAATTCGAAGACATATGAGATTTACCAACCCGCACTGGGCCTGCGTGGTGGATTATAGTATAGCCCATTCCCTCTCATAGAGAGGAGGCCTGTGTCCCAGCAGTGGGAATATTATATGATGATTATGGATACATTAAAGTGTTCGAAGTGTACAAATTAGTACAACTTGTTTTACATAACACGCATGATGCCACGCGAATCAATATACTACGGATCAGTGGTTTATAACAATAGAAACTTGAGTATTTTTACAGGTAAAAAGATTTAACGGAGAACGTAGTGTATGCCACCTGTTTCTGTCTCAATGGGTTATTGAATTGTACAGCACAGGATATGCCACACCTTCTCTTCTGCCTGTCGTGCACAACTAATTACAGCTTCCAGGATTTAAATGAGGCAAACTACAAATCTGTTCAGGTACTGGTCAGACAAAATCCGAGTTATCGATTCGAGAAGAAGATTGAATTGAACTAACTAGTGTAAGATTGATAAAATCTTCTATATAAGGAAAATTCACTAAAAAACAGACAGATGCATCGGTAGAAACAGAAACTCCCCAATCTAACATAACAACAGCGAAAAGCGAGTAGTAAAGCAACGCCATTAAAACTGTGCGGTATCCTTTACAAATATCACTTTACCCACAACAATACTAATAACAAATCAAAACACAATACATAATCAAAGACATTACAACGTCGATAAATAACCACATAATATCGTTTGCCAAGTGAAATTAACGAGGTGATAAAATAACTGATGGATGGAGGAAGATACGATCGCTTTCTAACTGAGGAGATTGATAAATATACACAAGTTTGTATACATAGTTATGTAATGATAAAAATAACGGTGTGAAGTAGGCGTGGCGCTTGCACTTTCTTTAGTTACGATGGTAAAGCCCTTGAAGAGAATAATGATGCAAGTTTGGATGTCAAGATGTTTTCAAACGGCATCAACGAAATATGGGTGAAGAGTATCTAGGCCTAAGGGCATCGGAAGTAATGGTAAAAGTACTAAACTCTTTTCTTTATAATGAGTGTAAAAATACTCTTAACGAAGCTGAAGGGCATTTGTTCTTACAACCATTGCGAAATTTTTTTTTGTTCTGGACCATACTAGAGAACCTTCTAGCTACGGAGATAATGGAGGCCACAGTTTAAATTTTCCACCGCTTATTAAAAATATACGATAAGTATGTACCAGATTTTAATGTTATAACTTTAATTTATGACATAACAGTATTATAGATATTTAAATTATGTAATTATGATGTAAAAGAGCGCCTCTCGCCATCAAACGTAAAAGTTTGGCGAGTTTAGAATTAAGCAACACCTCTGTATTAGAATTTCTTTAAATAAATAAATAAAAATAAAATATTTAAATACTTCCATGACCTCTGTACTACTCAATGCATCCATCAGCACAATGTTTGGAATGCGTTACATAGAGTCCTACTGGAAAACGTAATTTTTCGAATAAAAAAACAAGTCGTTTCCCAGCAAAATTTTTTTCGTTGAGTTACTTAGTTTGATGTTCAGAATGCTTGGTTGACGGGTAATTTTAAACCTTGTATGATGTTGTGGACCGTAGTCAATAAGGACCATCTCCTTAAAAGAATATTGGCACTGGGAGCGATGAAACTAATAAATTTTAGACAGGCCTTCCCGAAACGTACTATACCTACATTTCCAGGTGATGCATTTCTCGCATCCAGCGGACTCACCGGTCCTCTTGATAAATTGGGTTGAAACTTATCCGCCAAGGTATAAGATACTACTATCTGTGCTTAGGCAGATGGTGATTCTTCTCCATAGGAAACGGCCAACCCGAACCGTGCACCTTTTTTCGAGGTTTTATAAGTGCCCGTATAGGCCTATGTGAAAAAAAATATATTTTGTTTTTGAACCGTACGAACGAAATTGGAAAATCGTGACGTGACGTAACGTAATCGGTGCCGTCCGTGAATAGTGACAGCTCAGAATTTTAAGAATGACAGCCAGTTCTATTTCAGTCCTACTCAATCTAATTAAGTACTTTCACGCCCACATTGTCTTGCGAGCCGTGTAAACTAACGTGTGTTAATCATCCTAAATAACAAAGACAATGAGAAACTAGTAACCTATTTATTTTCCGAGAATTATTTTACAACTCGTTAGACAAACATTGCTTTTTTATAGTTGCAGGATGCAGTAAAATAGTTCGCGTAAACGTTAATAAAAATTACTACAAAACAAGTCATGAAATAAAATCAACCGATGATCTTATCACGATCAAAAAAGTTGTTAATTTAAGCAATTAATGCTGTCTACACAGAACTCGTCTTTCTGATGCTAAAACTTGCCATTCAATAGAGATTCTATAATATGTAATAAAATATCGTCAGTGGAGAAAATCTTTGCTAATAGCCCATTATTGAGATTCTTCTAAAATTAACTTGCAATCAAGTTTTAAAAGACTCATGACGGCTCGCGGGCTTAAACCAACGAACATGTTTATGAAGCCGTAAGTTTTACAATTGCGGAAAAATCATCTTTGTAAAGCGATATGTCTATAGTTTTAAACCTCTTTGCATTTCTGCACATTAACTAAACTATCAATAATATTATACGATATTAAATAACCCAATTAACAGCAGTGAAAGCCACTCAATATTATATAAGTAGTAATTAACTACGAGAAGGTATGTATGTATAATGGTTCGTAGAAATGTGAACTAACTACGTGAACAGTACTAAGGATGTTTGTCCATTGAACAGCGGAGCGGAGCGCAGAAATGAACTGGTACAATTGCACTAAGCCCACATGGCAAGAATTTAGTGGACCGTACTGCTATGCCTGTTGCAGAATTTACTAGTTCATTTTGACCAATAGAATTTCAATAAGTTTACTTGTTAAGAATTTAGTGGACTGCTATTGGTCAAATCCTGCTGCATTGATCCGCTTCCATACAGAGACAGCCCATAAGTAGTAGTAGATGCAAGGGCGAGGCATAAGGAAAAGTCAAGTCTAATGAAATTGGACATACTATATTGGAAGCCATTGATATTTCGACCCCGGCATGAATAATATGGGCACAAGCTTTCTAACGAACGCACCACCTTAGGAGTTCAGGAGCCACGCAGAGATTAAGTTACTCTAGGCGTGGGGCCTTTAATCATAGAATGTCACATCCAATTAAATGGCCATGAGAACTTAGCTTACGAAAGGGGTCTGTATTTCGAAGTACAAAAAAAAGGAACGGTACCATTGGAGGAAAATAAGTCATCTCTAAATGCTGCAAGCCATTATAAGCTTCCAGCAGTCATCACAATTTTATTTGGGGTCAACACAAGTCTTCTTCTTACAAAGTTTCATCTCTATCGGGTGTCATATCAGTATTAATCCCGATTTTAGCCCTATCATCTGCCATAAAATAGGGATGATGAATGACCAAAAAAAAAAAAAAAAAAAAATTGGATACGTGTTTTTTGTTTTATCAAATTAATAAATATTGACGATGATAAAACGTGTCAAAGATGTGGGGGCTTGTGACGTCACACGAGTTTTTGACGCACTGTTTTAATTTTTTGTTTACGTGAAAAAAAAAAAAATATGTGTCCAACATTTTTTAGAAATCTATCTGACGGACTAATTAGATTTTTTTGTTATCTACCCTATTCATTCAACAAATATCTGATCTTGCATGCTGCATTAAGTATCTAATTACATTGAAGTCGTTATTCTTAATAACAATATTAACATTTGGTACAGCTATAGACAATCGACGGTATTAAACAACAATAAGTCGTTTATTTAAACACGTGTATTTTTACAAAGAAATCAAAGCATGTCAGACAGAATCATTAATATAAATTATTTCTAGCATTTAGAGTGCAAGGTTAAAACAAAGACTTCATTTTGTCAGTAACACTTACCACTAATGATATTTGTAAAAAATTTGGGAAAAATTATGGCTAAAATTGTCATTGCTGTCGAAAATCATGAACAAAATAACATAAGTTTAGAAATATATCTAGCACAAGTCGTTGCAGTTCGTTAGAAATTTAAAGCATTTATCTAACTTAATATTATATAAAGTCAAACCATTTTGTAACAGTTGCAATTTAATGCAAAATGTAGCTTATTGATTTAAATCAATTATTATTCAGAATGCTTAGCCCAAATCTCTTTACTCTGGGTCTCTGGACCTATCAAGACACGACAGCACAAATTGAGAATCACGGTATTTTAATATTTGAAAATGGACAATACAAGCTGCACTTAAACTATTCAAAGAATTTCTAAAATCTTTAAGAGCCGTTTGTAAACAAAGTCTTAATTCAGCAAGGTAATCAGCGATTAAGATCACACAGTTCCAAACACCAGACAAAATACTGTAAATCCATCAACGTTCAAATTGAAACACACAACAATCTATATTATTGCTAGAATCTTGTATAAAGACGGAGAAAGTCGTCCGGACTTGGGCGCATCCACTGCTCACGAAGATTGATGATTAGGAAGTGCCTGATTGAAGACCACACTCGATTATTGTATAAAACCAACATAATTACTTGCAAGGGAGAGTTAATAGTTATTATAATTACTGGTCTTAGTCTACAAGAGCTTGATATTAGTTATTTGTATAAGAGAGAGCTTAGAGACTTAGAGACGCTGACAGACCTATGTTTAAGCCGTATTTTTACTTTTTCGTCGTGTTCTAGTTTCCCTCAGTTGGCTTTTACGTCTTCGAGATGATAGGCTGCTGACACGTTATCATTTTCTTTCTTGAAGTTATCAATATGGTAATATTTATTAATGGTAAGCTTAGGTTACATGACAGCGTTGAATCCTTCTGTACTTTTGATTGATTCGATTTTAATAAGAGTTTACATTTGCCTTGTGGCGCACCTATCTTTGCCAGAACGCGTATTTACCAATTTGAAATTAAGATCAACGTACTTTTTATCACAATAAGCGAGTTTATAAAGGAAAGTCTAAGCCAATCCCACAACAAATCTGTTAGATTGGAGGGTACTTAAATAAAGCTGTCGTGAAAATTGAATCGTCTGTCAGACGGTTATTGTTAATCTGTCCAGTTACCTACTCGCACCCTATCGCACTATAAAATCGGTGTGAAATGAGGCCATTCACAAGTACCTAATTGCGATATCGATTCATTGACGGTGAACTAGATTTATCAAACGTTTACGGCTTAACAAAAGTTGTAAAAGTCGCCCATTAAGATTCTCAAGTGACGGATTTAGGTCCTTTCCCTCCATAACGCAACACAATGTTTATAGCGCCATAAATTAATATCGTGGCCGATCAACCTATTGAGGGGCAAAATAAAACGGCATCTACTCATTATGATGGTAATACTCGAAACAATATAGTTCGCGTTTCTATACTTTCTATTTATTAATAATAATCAGAAGACTTTGCACATTCACGGCTTTTCGCTTGCAAGTGCAAATTGTTGGGAGCATGGCTTCCTGTGAGAAAGTGCGCTTTCTTCTTAAATCACCATATATCTGGTTGTATCATCAAAGTAACATACTATTATGGTAAACGGCCAGTGCTTAGATACTGTTTAGTGTTATATGACTGTCTTGGAGCATCGTAAATGAGTTTAACTGTAATACTTGGTTTTAGTTTCAGCATCTTTCTCTGCAATTAATTTTAGTTATGAGTCCTTGTTTTAAGTCTAATCAATGTTTATAGATCGTTAGGGTGTTGTGAGTATTATTTACGATGTGAATGTGAGCGGGTCTATATTCTTGCTGAGACTTTGCAGATTTTGTCTTTCACAGTGTGGTGTAAAATATCTGGTTGGTTTCTAATTTAATTATTTCAAGCTGCTCTCCCATAAAGCTTCCAAGTTGTATTTTTCTTTATAATAGAGACCAAAAAAAGATAATATACCGGTCAATTATCACTTTTAATTCAATCGAAAAAAGCAGACGATGGTTTTGCCTTTGACCAGCAATGGGATGATGCAGACTGACTGTAAATACCTTTGCGAGAAAGCAATATAATGTACTTACCATCTAAATCATTAAGTCATCATCTGCCTAACTTTTTCCCAATCGTCGGGTCGTGGTCGGTTTCCAGTCTAACCGGATGAATAGTATTTTACATGGAGAAACTGTCTATCTGACCTCCACAACCTAGTTAACTGGGTAATACAAGCCCCTTTGGTAAGACTGGTTGTCAAACTTACGGGTTTAAGACCACCCGTTATTACTGTCAAAGATCTACAAATGACAGCCGGGAGCCACGCACGGAAGAGTAGTTTATATGTAATTAATGGTCACCCATCCACAAACAGACCTCGGCAATCATAGCTTAACTGCTGTTATTACTTAGCCATTCGCCCCTCTAATAAAAACAGTAAGTGCAGTACATAATAGAATCATTAAACCGCATCGAGTTGCCGCACAAGCGCACGCGCAGGATAGCGGCCATGTCGCTACTTCCTCCCTATATATGGTATTGCTGATAATAAGCCCGCTTCCTATCAACTGTCCGCTGAGATTAACATTAGAAAGGTTTGGACTGATAACATCGGGAAATAAATTGATTTTCTATTAGGTAGGCACTTGTTTTTTCTCTTAATGAGGTGTTGAAACTGACTGGTTCTGGTGAGAATATGGTTGGAATAATATTGGAAGATTTTACGATAATTATGATATATTATAATATGATACGATACTTTATGGCTGATAATTAACTTTGTTAAAAATAACCACTAAATCGGTTTCTCTTGATAGAGAATTCAAGATGTCAGTGCAGGGTGTCAGCAAGAAGAGGAGCAAGAATTTAATGTTTCTGAAAGTCACGAGAATATTTATTGCAAATGCAACCCTCAGTAAAAATAATTTATGTTACTAAATAAATCAATCAGAACTGTTGGTAGGCAGTTCTCAAATGAATTGGCAATAAAGGTTTAACTATGCATTTCATGTCTTCAAAAGAATAAACATGCTAAAAGAATGTGCAACCAAAATTACAATAAAACCTTTAAGTTTAAACGTACTAAGATTTTCTAACGATATGTACAGCTTAACAGCTATTTACCTACTCAAATATTTAATTTTGTACGTTTGCTAAAATTAGAAACAGTCAACAAGGACTAGGGCTTGCAATCCGGATATATTCGGATATCCGTATTATCCGAATATCAGATGATCATGCAAGTAAAATCTGGATTTTACTTGCATCATCATCCGGATTTTTCGGATGTTACGGAAAGTTGTATTGTTTCATAATTGAGCTGATTAGCCAAGGAAACTGATTTTTATTTTTTACTTAATTATTATGTTTTAAATAGGTTGATTTGACTAGGATTTTGTGATAAATGTAAGATCTCATTTTTAATTAGAATTGTTTTAAGTATGAGAAGAATAGATACAAATTATTTGTGCGGTATCGGTGTTTTATTGTATAATTTTAGAGATTGAACTAACTAGTTTTCTTATGTGATTGTTACTTGAAATATAGTTTATTATTCATTTGTAATTTTGCTTGAAAGACTGATTAAACGTTACAAAAGATTAGGTTTATTTAGAATAAAAACTAAAAAATATCCATATTATCCGGATATTCCGGATAGTAAAATATTGATATCTGTATTATCCGGATAGTAAAAATGAACGGATATTGCAAGCCCTAACAAGGACGCAGGTGATAATATGATAGTACAGGAGTTACCTTTTCAATTCATTTCTAAAGTAATTTTATAGTGGCTACCTAAAATGAATTTTAATATTTCCACAACATCAGGTAGTACTTACTTCTCTCATCATCTCTTCTTATTCCTGATATCTCATAATAATAAGTTTTATGTATTTTTAAATGTTTTTTGTTATAGGTATTACTTTAGATTAAAATATTTAAAAATGTAAACAATAATTATGTAGGTATGGAAATAAATAAAGAATAATTATGTTGGTACTTTATTTACGTCGACAATACTAGGAATTAATATTTTATCAATTTCCGAATATTTGTACTCGTAACTTTTATTTCTACCACGGGAGAGCCGGCCGAATCTTATTCACAAACGAAAAGCAGTTCCGTTATAAAACCTACAATAATAAAAAAAAACAAACATACCTCCCGGAATATAAACAATGTTATTTATAAAGACTATAAAATAATGCGCCAAGAACAAATTAAATTACATAGGTCTTGTTGGCGTTAGACGACATGAAAATCGAAGAATACATAGGTATCTACTCGTAAAATTGCCGTAGATTCTTTTTGCCGTTTTTTTGCTATTTTTTATAAGATCTTATCATTGAGTCTTGCGATAGATGTTAATTTTCAAAATTGATAAGGTCTACCGCTGCCCAAACCACTTTAATATCATTATGAAGAGATAAATCAAAATAAGGCAAGAACAATGTTCAGAACGAACCTAAATTAAACATAGGACGTATAACACTTCATGAATATATTTAAAACAATATCTGAGATATCAAAACAAGAGCAAACACACCAGTGCGTGCCACTCGCAAATGAATCTTACAAGACAATCTGACGCATGCGCAATGCCAATGTTTGATGTAGTGCAAATTGCGCTTTTAAATTCTGAACGCGGAGCGCCAAAGGGATAGACATTCAAAATAGTCAAAATAGACGAAACCAGTAATACATTGTGCAATGTATGAATCAAGAAGAAAAGAAAATGTTAACACAATTAAACAATATTAGTAAGCCAAAAATAGAAGCAGACAATGAAAGATATATGGTAATTAGAAAACGCCATTAGAATATAGAAACTGATCAGGAATATTGAACGACCAATTAAAATGCAAAACATTAATGTTTTACTACAACGCAATTAAACAGAATATAGTACTAGTATTGGTGATAAAAACAGTAATCGAGGTGTGGAAGTGTCTCACACTAAATGTCTAGAGATATCGGCACGGTTTCACGACGCGACTTACTGTTCTGTACTGTGTAATGACAGGTAATATAAATCTAACAGTTATTACTTCTTGTAAATAACCTTTAATAATATAACAATATTTTCGAAAGAGTAATTACAACTGATGATACAGGATAGGAGAACAAGGTACTCGTTAAGATAAAGCAAAAATATCTGATACTGGTGCAATAAAGTAAAGCGTATCGACCAATGATAACAAAGCAAAAGGTCTAGCTTAGCAGAGTTGGGAAAATGCAGATGATGATAACAATGATCAAGCACATCCCAGAGGTTTCAATGAAGCTAAACCCTAATCATAATTTGAGGGCTTCATCATCATCATCATTTCAGCCGAAAGACGTCCACTGCTGGACATAGGCCTCCCCCAAGTGTCGCCACATTGAGCGGTCCCGTGCGACTCGCATCCAGCGGATTCCCGCAACCTTCACCAGGTCATCGGTCGACCTAATGGGAGGCTTTCCAATGCAACGTCTTCCGGTTCGCGGTCGCCACTCCAGAACTTTTCGGCCCCATCGGCCATCCGTTCTGCGAGCAATGTGCCCTGCCCACTGCCACTTAAGTTTGGCAATTCTTCGGGCTACGTCGGTAACGTTGGTTCTCTTGCGGATGTCTTCATTTGAGGGCTTAGATAAAGTTATATTTTACTAGTGTTAACGATGATGGAAGATAAAACCTTTGTCAGTTCTGTTAAAAGTCTTTGCAGAAATGAAAAATGCTTTGGAAGCAATTGTCACATCTCTAGGTCTAGTCAATACAATGTTTGTGTATTGTTTTGTCCACAATTTGACAGCTACTGAGCCCCAACTAGAAACATTCCTTAGAGTATACACAGTACATATGCAAATCTTAGGACTGGTATTAGCATGCGTATGTCATCATAAATAGCATAATTTGAATTTCTGTTTAACGAGTTGAGTGACTCTTTGATATAATAGTGTATCCGGTTATTCTGCAAACTATGTATTTGGGTTTTGTTCGTTATTAAGTTTGCTAAAAACTTGTTATGACTTAGGTCCTTCTTCTGTTTTGATTTTATAAAGTTAAGTCTGTTTTTGTACAGGCGTCTTGATAGTATTTTAGCTATTCGAGCCTCCTAAAACAAAACCATTAGAGCTGCTCGTGCCTTCCGCGCGGCGTAATAACATCACACATGTTTTGTTGATCAAAGTTCGTTATCAAGTTTGCTAAAAACATGTTATAACTTAGGTCCTTCTTTTGTTTTGATTTTATACTAAAAGTAAGTCTGATTTTGTACAGGCGTCTTGATAGTATTTAAGCTATTTCGAGCCTCCTAAAACAACGCCATTAGAGCTGCTCGTGCCTTCCGCGTGGCGTAATAACATCACACATGTTTTGTTGATCAAAGTCATTATTATCAACTGACAGCATTACAATATTTAGAAACACCTACTGCAGACATCGGACGGCCTTCCCCTTGACCGCTAGCGGCATCGCATTTACTTATTTCTAGGTAAAAGAGTAGGGGATCCTAGAGAGTGATAATACTATGAGAATAATGATTATATTGTAGCAATTCCAGGGAGATTCTTGGTTAGATCGATAATTTTAGCAGTTTTAGGGAAGGATCGGGAGAACTGTGACGACGGTCACGCAAACTGGCCTTGAAGATGCCAATGTTATTTCCAACAATGAGCTAAAATCAGCTGATATGATAATGTAATAGATATTCCTAATGTATCCAATCAGCAGTATAATAAAGACGATATTTAAACTATACCCAATACAGATGTTATAAACTTTAATGGAATAAATAATGAAATTGTACAAATTAAACGATTCAAAGTACTTGGACACTTCTGTTATCGATTTCTAAAAGTAGGAGGCAATCCATTAGTTACTTAATCATGCTTGGACGTAAAATCGATTGACCAAGGTCTGCCGGTGAAGACTGATGTCGTAATAAAGTTTCGAACGTTAAAAGTAATTAAACTTTAGTATACATGTTTAATGTAGGGTAGGTGAAAAAAACTTGTGGAAAGGAGGTGAATGATAGAGAAGTATGGAAGAAGATATAATACATCGACCGTAAATCAATTGGGAAAAGGGCAGGAGATTGATGTCGTGAACGATGAACACTTGTTGTCTGATCTATAGATTGGTAGTAGAGTAAGTTCTTGACTTGCATATAGAAGAAGAAATGGCGACCTACACATTATGAGTACAATAGGATCACTTTTTCCGAGTAATTAGATTAACAAAGCCAATCTTCAAATCAAATGCCTATGGCATTAAGTCCGCCTCTGTACTTGAAGTGGGTAAGACGGCTCATTTGGAAAGTTATAAATAGCGTGCTCTAGGTAAAGTGAGAACTGTTCCAATCATATGTCATAGTTTTACGTCTTTATGTTTTCAAGTTAATGCCTAATTTGCAACAGACGCTGACTTAAGAATTGCCATCACAGTGCCAGTACTTAATATAAAACCATTCGTTTCTATTATGAACGCTATTTTCACGTTATAAATCATTCACTATTCACGATTAATTTCTGAGCAATAAATTGTGCACATGATTCAAAAACTCATCGGTACACGTCCGGGATCAAGCTCGCGACGTACCACGAAGCAGTAAACAAATGGAATTCTGACACTGGCCTTATTTTTCTGTCCATTCATATTCAATTACGCAATTATAACAATAAATGCGAAAGAGTATGTCTGTTTGTTATCCTACGCTACGGCTGAATGGATTTGGATTTTGGCTAACGGATAAACCATGTTCTGGTTAAAGAATTAGTACCAGCAGTACGTGCCTGTGTGACAGTTTTCCACTACCACACAAGTGAAGCCGTAGGCAAAAGCATAAATTGCATAATTCGTGAACTTCGTGCATAGAAGTCAACATTCATATTGTAGAATTATGATCATTGCCATGGCGTGTTGATTGACAGCTTCTCATTTCGATGATATACACTATTCGTGGAGAAATCTTTTACGTTGTTCTATCAATCAATCTACTCGGCCCATTGGAGTTTACTACTGAAGTTATATCCCTCCAATTAACTGTTGTCATTTCTACCCCAGCTCTCTCATTCAGTTCTTGATTATTTTCTTCCTGCCCTTGTCTCATGTTACTTCGGGTTGACGTAACATTTTCTTTTATTCAATCCTCCCTGTCATCACTCTATCATTCACTCCTTGTTCTTGCATATCAGTTCATCGTGTTTCCATGTGACTTTATTTTCTTACTACTCCTTGGTGTACTCGACCCCCCACTTTGCACCTATCATTGCTTCTAAGTAAATGAGTGACGGCCTTAAGTTCCTATATTTCGTTCCTGACATTTCAACATTTTACGATTGCCATACGAACACGTTAAAATTTATACACGTTACTTTTAGTGGTGTTACCTAGGTGTCAGATTTCTAAAGCGTGATTTGTGCTTAACGTAGACGTAGTCTGTAATAACGGGTCGAATAAATTATTTTACCAATGTATAAATAACTGTCTCTTGTCCATTGTAACTATGCAGTGAAATAAGGTCACGATTATTTATGTGGGGAACGTTAAGTCAAGTAGTGCGAATTTCAGTGCCCCTCAATCTGTAATGGGTCGATCTTAGCTTATCTATAACTGGTTCTTTCACCAGTTTCACCAACTGACCAATTAGAACAACTTTAACCGTAGTGAAATGTCATGAGAAAATTACTTTGAAACTGTTTTTTACAGTACCTATTCCCGAAATACTATAAACTTCGAACGGAAACCTCACACACTACGCATAAAATTCCACACAGCACCAATAGAAAATAAACAAATCCAAGTCAAATTAATACCAAAACACGCCACATCGCGTGAAAACTGAGTCCAACCAAAAATGGTACCAGTCCAGCAAGACCACAGTCTTTCCAAACGATCCTAAGCCTTACAGATACGAAGCGTTCAAGCTGTCTGTAATTACATAGATTATTTATATTTATATGCATTTGTCATTGGATGTGTAGGCGGGGAGAAAGCAACATTTATCTGACGGTTTATGGTACTGGTCTCAGTAATAATGCTTATAATTCACCCAATGCGTAATAGATTTCCGCTCGACTGTGTGCACAATGCGATCTGTCACTGTTTGTATATGGCAGCACTTACTGTACGAGATCAGAGATTTTGATTTGATAAAGTTTTATGGGACCTACTAACCTTTATTGTAAAGTCAAGGATTGGGTTTCAAAAAGCTGTTACTTATGTTACCAATTTTTCAGCAACATCATCTTGTCTTTAACACATATTAGGTACTTAAGTTCTGCCTAACACGTTTCTCTCTCTCTCGTATTCTCTCCTGTCACCCGTTAGTGTCATTTTCTTCTTTTTCTTTCATTTCATTCCTCACAAAACTCATCCATCTTTTATTTCCCAGAAATCTATCAGTCTGTCACTATTCAAGTGATGTAATACTTTGGCCAACCTTTTCAACTAATGAAATGTGTCTATCTGCGAATGGTTCCCATCAATAATTCAGCAGGGTAGAATTGAAGGCACGACCTTCTGTATGACCTGTAGTACACACCCAAGGACTGCTCTCTTCATTTAGTTTGATTAAACTAGCCCCGAAGTGCTCCGGGCAAGGTTACTGATGTCATTTCATAAATGGTGGTCAAAGATAATATTATTTAACATACTTTTATAAATGAGTCGTCTAATATAAAAACTTCGTCGACTATTTCTTCTTGTTGTGCTAATATCAAGTCTTGTTAGAGTTGGACCAAAAGTCCAACTCTAACAAGAGTTGAAGAAACGCACAATATGTGTGGAGTCGGTCGCTCGTGGATTTGGTATTTATTCAACCTTTGGGTGGGCCCATTGCTGATTTGGTCTTTAGATACAGGCAAATTGACAAAACCAGAACTTTAAGTCCGACATAAATAAAAAATGTTTCAAAGAATTAATCGATACAAGCGTTTTACTAAATGGAATTCAGCACAAACATCTCAACAGCTCCGCAGCTGGAACACAAACCTTACCACGAGACAGTTGTATCGGCAAGCCTGGGCTATTTCAGCATATCTTCCACTTGGCACCGAACGAACGTGAGAATCAAACTAAACTCGCAATTACCTACTAAGAACTTCGAGATTTATTACATTAAACACGCTCATTTCACTTTCGGAATCGTGTACGAGAAAACGCGAACAAGTGGTAGACGGCCCTGTCTGTTAGCGATTCAACATTAAGCCGATCGGCTTTCCCTACAACAATCGTAAATAACGAATTCATTACGAATAACATAACCGTTTAGTTGTTTTATTGTGGTGTACGAGAGATTAGATTTTCATTGCCACTATAAAGCTGAAATGCGCCGTAAAGCCGAGATTGTTCTAGTTAGTAGGGAAAGACGGTTGAACTTTATGATATTGCATGTAATGGAACGTGTCACTTTGAATAGTTGGACAAATAATTGTTTTGGTCAAACGGCTGGGTTAGAAATCGATGGTTATAAGAAATAATTCGCATACCATATTTAGTCTTAGACCGAACAGACTATAGATTCCGATCAAGTTTCTAAAACTGGCAATTACTTGGCTAAAAGCAGTAGCTGAATTCTCGATAAGAAATAAAAGCCTCTCAATGAAACACGAGTAGCCACGAAACCGCCGCTTGATGGAATTACCAATTTCCATCTCTATGAAATGATAGGTATTAAGACAAGCAAAAACCGCGGAACAGTTAACGAGCTCTCAGACAAAATTAAGCTACACTTGCAACTAAATAAGAGTGATTTTCGAGCGTGTGTCGAACACGGAGGTTCGGACACTAATGATGGCAAAAAGTCGGCGTTTGTATAACATTGAATTTATCACTTTCCCTGTCTTGGACACCAGCTGAGCAGGACTAACGGCTGTTAATCGTGCGTCTGACATAACATTACTATGGCAACTAGAATGGAACTCGACAGTTAGCATGATTTGCAAGAATTACTATTGTAAATTCTCCAATAGTATGTAAAACAGAAGAATGAACACTTTGACAATGAAAAAAATCTAGTAAACAAGATTTAGCAAAGCAAAATTAAAAAAATACAATATTTAGGAGGATGAATTGTCATCTACATAATGTATTTGGGACCAACTACCTATCCACATTAGCCTTGGATCGAAATAACTGGAAGTTATGGGGACAGGCCTATGCCCAGCAGTGGAATGACGCAAACTAACAGTACCAGTATGCAGAATAATTCATAGATGCGTTCCATTCCATAACAATTTCAGTAAATTCCTCAACATTGCCAAACTTCACTCCCAAAGACCCAGACCCAAAGCTATTGACAAATCTCAGTGACAAAATTATTAACCACTTAGCTTTAATGGGTGAAATAACTCTCGTCGTACAAGCGAAGTAATTTCGCATAATTTCCAATTAAGTACAACTACGAAACAACCACATGATGTCAACGATACCGAATGACATTCAAGAGGTTTTACAGTCCAACATTGCGGTTATGCAAATCGTACGAACAAATAAGGCAGCAGGTATCAATTTATGGAGGACTGTCTTTTGGTCGCGACTTCGCCTGTGTGGAGGCAAGAAATGAACCTACTAATGTAGTATTGGGGTACGAGCTTATAGAAAAAAATATTTTCTAAAATAAGCTTTTAAATATAGGAGTGACAACATTAGTTTTTTTTTCGTATTCTTCTCAGCAAACCCATTTATTTGATACCATAGGGTAGGGGTCCATAAAAAATAAAAAGTCCGCCATCTTTGGGCATCAGCCATATTGGATTTAGAATGACGTTACTTAGCTAACCAGGCATTGTCATCCAAACTAAAAGTGTATGAAAGTAGCAGACCAATCGGAAACCGAGAAGTACGTCAAATTTAACTTCTCAAGATTTTTTTACATATTTACAGGTGCAGCTAATAAAAGCGTGCTAAAAAAGTAGCTAAGTCCTAACCCAGGTCATGGTATATTCGTGTGAAGTTTCTTCAAAATCCGTACTGCCGTTAAAACATGAAAAGGTAACATACAGACAGAGTTGTTTTCGCATGACTGTATATTTTACTATTCATAGTGTGGATTAATTGTAAATAGCGGTATCTGTTACTATTTGGAGAATCGCCAATTTTGAGAGATTACCTTGTCATACTTTGGAGATGTATTGGGTAGTGATGAAACGGTGTGAGTTTTTTAAGTAATCGTCAATTTTGTCTTTTTTAACTGATAGTTCACGCTTCTTTGCAACGTATTCTTATCGACCAGGGTTGTTATGATCTTTAATTAGTTTTCTTGCTTTTCTGATTCGATTGCTTCCATTTTGTTAATATCTGCTTAACCGACTAGTGTTTCCAGAATTAAGATATCGTTACAAAGCTGTTGATCTACCACATTAACTGCAGACGCATTATGTGGCATTTTGTGTTGTCCTTTACCGAAACATTATGGATTAAATCTCGGCTCATATTTTACTTTTCTGTTATAGTCAGCTCCATTGGTAGGACCAACAGCTACAGTTTCCTCAGCCACTAAGTAGCCTTCAACAGTAATAATTTTAACAGATAGCTGCACCATAATAACAGCCATTAAATTATTAGCACTAGACGTTAATACGCTGGCTTTTTATCACTCTAGAAACGCCATTACTCTCCGTAATTGCGCGAGCAAATTACCATGGTAACCATACGTGTTAAACCATAATTTAAATTTATTGCGCCCTATTAACAGGTTAGGTAGGTACTTCGTATTTTGTTGCAAGATTAATTAGGAATTCCAACACACTAAAGTTTTCCCTGACATTGAATTTCTAGAAGCAACTTGATTTAAAAATGTGTAAAAACAATGTTTAAAATAAAATAACAACCTTCAACGCGCCAAATGTCAGAAATACAATAATACTTTTAAAAGAATTTAAAATTCTAATTTGTGTCTCTGGTTACGTTACCGTATATAATTTGATAAATGAAATAGCATTTGTAAAACTATCAATTCAAATGATATCCGTAACTAAATAACCATTCTTCTGCAACAAAACGAAAATCAATGGGCGTCGACCGAAACCATTTTTGGAGACACTTTAAAAACCCGACTCGACGCAAACTCGAAAGCTGCGCTCTCGCACCAATAGTAGCTTGTCTCACCTCCCAGACAGTTGAACGACCGATTGCAACGTCCTAGGCAATACCTTTTACAAGCTACGGAAAGCAACAACGAAACGCGGCGTACTTTCAAAACCTCTTCGAACAAGAATATACGCGAGAACTTGGCATAACTGAAACATGGTTTAAAGAGACGATCGGCAGGATAAGATCGCGAGATACATATTGATATCGAGAGAAACCAGCTAGAAACTTTGAAAAATATGGCTGCTTCAAACTGGAGATATATGGACGAAATTCAGATCGTTATCTTGTACAATATAGCAGTGGTGCAACACCTAGAGGATTCAATATTATTAGACTGTGGGACCATTTTCGAGAGATTTCATCGGATAGATCTTTATTAATCATTCGTTGATTTAGAACTAACTGTTCATAACCTTTAAAGAACTTGGGGAGATACAAGAGGAAAATCGACGTGACAACTTGGTTATTACCCAATGCCAATGCAATTTTTTCCTCTTATATTTTACATCTCCAGGTTGCATGTCTTTTTGTCCGATGGTTAATCCTATAAGAGAGCAGGGGTCGAAGTAATATACATCTACAATTACGTCTCAGACAAACTAGCATTACCGAGTGTTATTAGTTATCTGTGGTCTTTGGGATCTTTTGTAGTCTTTTAAGATCTGTGGTCCATGCATTATGAGAGCAAGAGTGAAGGTCAACTCTTCCTCTGTCTAGGCCAGAAGTATTGTCTTTATTTGCTTTACCCATATTTACGACTATATTTTCTCCAATAAAATTTTCACCTGCGATTTGTTGAGTGTATGTTTTAGCATAAGCTTTCATATTTATCATCATATTATTATTTTTATGGCGAAGGTATCACTATACTAGCATTTCATAGGTCGTAATATTCCTTGAAGCGAGATAAATTCCATGTATTTGCTGATTATATGGTCAATTTTATATGTCCAATAAAAAAATCGTAAATACAAAACAAACAGCAGTATATAATGTTGTCATTTCCGTTATTGATGAGACATAAGGTCGCAAGCACTACTGTTGAGCACGAGGTCCTGGGTTTGGTTCTCAGGCCGGGTAGTAACATTGGATTTCTCCATCAAGAATTTCTCAATCACTCAAGTCTGTCAAACGGAGGCTGGATTTGTGCCCGGTTGATAGCAAATGGCAATAGGGTCGCCCCCTATTAGATGGGACTTAAACATGGGAGTTAAACTGGCGGAATGTTAGTGTACTATTAGGTTAGGCCCACCTATGCCTAACCCGTTGGGGATATGAAGCGATGAAATGGAATACGAATATCTTTTAAAATCCTTCAGCCTGTGTCACCAAGTGGGGTTTGTTTCGCGTTAAAATCTGTGCTCTAGTATTTTGTAAAACAAATGCGTGTGCGCAGAAAATGCGCTCATTAAACTATTGCCCTACATTTACAATCAGTGAACCACGACCATTTGAATTGCAAATGCAAGTAGTTACCAATTAGCGTATATTTAGATTAGGTTTTATTATGTGTGGCTACTGGCTACTACTTTGAATTAAGCATGGCTCCTTTAACTAATCTTTTATGCAGTTGGTACTAATCTTTTGGTCAAGTACTACCGCTACTTATTATTCTACGTCTACGGTCTGATAACGTAACAAAATTACGTTCGACTTGACTCGTTTTACTTCATCAACTTAGCGCTACTTAGGTATGCTCATGTCGATACAGCAACTTAAACTTATCTCTATTGAGAGTCCGTTCCCAGGTTCTACAAAATCCAACATTTTCCTTCTCACGGCATCAAAAAGAAATCTTTATCATCTGCCTATACCCCAACTTACTTGGAGTCAGCCAGCCGTCTCATCTTCCACACTTGTATTACTCGTCATCTCATCAGTCATCCCCTTTCTAACCATTATCATAGTCCAAACAATCTATCCAACTCGTACATTTTTCACGCGAAAAACATCGTATCATAAACGTCAAAACAAACATCTATTGCAAAAATGTAACAACCACGTTTCTAATATTATCCGAACGGCCTCGTGGAGAGCATTGCCAAAGCCACTGTATCACAGGTCCACAGTAGACGAATTATTTTTAACATACTATTGTACAGTATATCCAGTAGGAACGATGAAGTGGAGGAAGTTTGAAAGTGGTGTCTCTTACAGAAAAATTTAAAGCCTGTCTTAGTACGGATATGAAAAGCACGTGACTAAAAGAGTTGGATATGAATGTTGATCGATAGAGAGCGAGAGGAAAACTAAAGAAAAAATGGATGGTTTATGTGAGGAATGGCATGAAAGAGAAAGATGGTAAATGATGACCCGTGACGTCTGACAGGGGAGAATGGAAGAAGTGTTTGATTTCACAAAAAGGAGCCTACTTGGTTTACTGGTTATCTTTATACTGTGACCGTACTTTCAGAAGTGTCAGATATTTATGACACAGCGTACGCGCATATTTCGGTTACGTTAACTTACACCTGTTTACCTCCCGACATTGAAAATGTATTTTCGTTTGACCCTCAGTAATTATTTTTAAGTTATTTATGTAGTAGTTGAGTTCGTAAAATGTTTACAACAACCGCTAGTGGTAATGAGTAAACGCACTTTCGATCATTTCGTTTTCCCGGAGAATGTAATTATTGTGAATTTCACTGAACCGTAAAATTCCGCCGTTTAACTGTATTATTACTAATTATATTACGAGCTTAATATAGCTAGTTTATTTAAATTAGTCAACTAGTGGCTAGTAATTAGAGTATTTAGCGCTTAAAGCGCAGACCACACCGCCAGCTGGAGTGCGAGCGAGCGAGCCGACCGAGACATCGTGTCACGTCTTTTCATAAAGTTCACACCGCGAACTACCGAATGACCCGAGAGATCAGCGAAGTATGAAAAGAACCTCGCCCGCCTAGCTCGCTCGCTAGCTGGTGGTTATCAACTTCAAACGTCTGACAAAAACAAAACGGTGTTTCCATTCGTCTAGTGCTACAGCCGTTTAATTCAATGTGGCTCGAGCGACATATTTGAAACAACCAATTCGATTACATAAAATTAATAACTTGATACACTTCACAAATTCAATCAGAAAAAAACTATTTCCGATGATGGATACTTTTGATTAGATGATAAATACTTTCACTGCATGTACTTGTCATTAGTTAAAGAAAAGTCGTTGAATTGATAGACGACTTGCAATTATAAAAATATAAAGCTTATTACATAGAATATCATCTCGCCTCTAATCCCCGAAGGGTTAGGCAGAGGTGTACTATCGAGGACACTCCCGCCTGAACACCACTAAGCTAATTTTTGCTTGCACTTACAACGCTCTCTAGCCCCGCCCCGTTGACTTTATATAGAAATAATGAATGAAAAGATATCGATCGGCCGAGCGCACTGTCGTATTATTGTTATTTTGCGCGCCAGCGTTGACGCTTTCCTAATAGGCATAACTTTAAGCGGGCGTGGCTCGGCGCCTCCGCATGATTTAAGGGAAAAGAAAATTAACTTATCAGGCGGAAAAGATCACGACTGTACCTATAGCACACTTACGTTTCACCCGATATGTTAAGTCCTAGGTGATAGGGGGCGAACCTATTGCTATCAACCGGGCACAAGTCTAAACTCCCAGCTACTACTGAGAAATTTTCAATAGAAAACCCCAATAAAACTTGGTACGACCTTGAAATCAAACCCAACGCATGCATTAACTAGGTAACACCGCGATTACTAAACTAATTACAAAGTACAAAAACCAATTAAATAACTACATGGCTAATCAAAAAAAAAAACCCAACACTTCAATATTTTAGCTGACCGCGCCATTATGTCAGCTCGACCATTACGTACGACATTACGTAACAACTTTTCTAGAGTACAATAACAATTATTTTACTGGTCAGTAATTCATCTACCAAATGCCCAGAGCTATTGAGTCGAGGGTTCGATTAAGGAGGCTGTTATCTAATAATCTTTTGAGCCAAGGAACTTATGTAAGTAGGCAATTTGTTTGTATAAGTATCTAGTACTTATCTGTGACGGTTGTATATAGTAGGTGGAATGTGTTCTCAGACATGTGTAAGTGTCGATGCGATGATTGAAATTTATACCTTCTCTTCTACCCGTCGCGCACAACAAATAGGGAATATGCATGAAATACAAAACTCTTTTTATTTATTAAAAATGACTTGTATTGGTGCCTAAGAACATTGTGGATCACTTGTTTATGTTTCTAAAACATCACTTATTTAACAATTTATTGTTTTATATTGCATGTTTTAAGTGAAACGGGACGCACTCTCAAAACACATCGTCCCTTAATAACGCCGGTAGTGACGTCAAAGTCTATATGTCAAAAAAACACTTATTTGAAAAGTACTTAAATTTTAACAAATATTTTATTACAATATTGTTATTGCAATTTATGCTCGATTACAGCACAATACAATTAGTAAAATTATTTTATTAAGGCCAAAAAATTAGATGTAAACAAGGCAGATTGAGGTAAATGACGTCACATCATGGCCGCGACAGTCATGGACGTTTGAACTGTCATAGAAAATTGCAGAAGTTTAATATTATTTTTGAGCGACAAGCAATCGTTGAACTTAACTTTTAATACATTTCTTGGGTTGATATTAAAGTGTAATTTATTGATTTAAGTGAAGAAAAAAATACATGCCTAATCACTATTGCACCCTCCAGGACTTGAATGAGGCAAACGACAGTGCTGTCCAGGTTGCTACGTTCTGGTCAGACAAAATCTGAGTCACCGATTCGTGAAGAAAAAGAAGATCTAAATCATTATGAACCTTGTAAAGCTTCTGGTGCTAGAACTGTGTAACATCTTAGGTATACCACTGTAAAAGAGGTCTACCTAAGGTGTATATATAATTCCACTACAGACAAAGCCATTATTACTCCCCGGCTCCCCGCACAAAGAGTTCTATATATTTTGAGTAGGTACACCCCAGTGGGTCCGCTCTAGGTGTAAGCTTTCAGGAAGCATTAAGTTCCAATTTAGACCTAAGAAATCCATAATAAATTAGTCTTTAATGTTCCCAAGGCTGGGACACAGGCCTCCTCTCTTCGAGAGAAAGTGGGACGTATCCACCACGAAGATGTCACATGACTTCGAAGTTTTGCTTCCAGGACATGCATGATGAATTTCCTTTACAGTTTGGAGAGCAGCGGCGAAAAAAAATTATAAGTAGGTACGAGGGCTGCACTAAAAGTATCGGGAATGGAATATTTCCACTGTTCCTGTCATATTAAAATCTTTTTAATTGAAAACTCCATGGTTTTAAAAATCGAATACCATTTATTTATTTTAAAAAAAGATTCTCGGTCTTGTCACAAGGTTTTGTCAAACTTGTTTAGTCGTTGAGAAAATGGAATTGACTCGAGAAAATTCAAGAGCGATGATTTATTATGACTTTCGAAGTGGTTTAACACAAAAACAGTGTGTTGACCGGATTATTTCTGCATTTGGTGATGAAGCCCCATCCAAAACCACAATTTATCGCTGGTTTGCTGAATTTTAACGTGGACGTGTCAAGCTCAGTGATGATCCCAGCCAAGGTCGTCCAAAAACTGCAGTCACCCAAGAAAACGTTGATGCTGTGCGTAAGCTGATTGAGGAAGATCGACATGTGACATACCGCGAGATTCAGGCAACTTTAGACATTGGCATGAGTCAAATACAAATAATCTTGCATGAACAATTAGGTGTAAAAAAGTGGTTTTCCCGATGGATACCGCATTCGCTCTGTGAAGAGCAAAAAGCGGCTCGCGTTACTTGGTGCGTCACAACTCTCGAAAGATTCCACGCAGGATCTTCAAATGCTGTATACAACATCGTATCATGGTGACGAATTTTAAAATTTCTGTACTTTCCCTAAAATAAAGAATAAATTGCGTGGACAGAGATTTTCATCACCTGAAGAAGCTGTGGACGCCTACAAAACGGCCATTTTGGAGACCCCAACTTCCGAATGGAATGGTTGCTTTAATGATTGGTTCCATCGTATGGAAAAATGTGTCAAATTTCGCGGAGAATACTTCGAAAAGCAATAAATACATTTTTAAATAGTAATGTTGTGTCAATTCCTTGATTCCCGAAATTTTCAGTGCGTACATAAAATGATGATAGCAATTTTCTCCTCGTGATATCATTCGTTGTACCATGAAGATTTATGGTTTTTTTCTACATAATCATAGATAATCATAGTTATCAAGTCTTTAGAACTATTTTCCACCATCAGCACATTTATTGGCCACGGTCACGTGTTAATGTTAACTCATGCATCAATGGCATCACATTCTATAGAATTCATACCTACTGTATCAAATACGGCACGCAATTTGTTTCATTCAACATAACATCACGTTTATTTCGCCTAAGGCTTGGGCAGAGGTGTAGACTACACCCACATTCCACCAGTTACGTTAAGTTCATAGCGGGCGAGCCTATTGCCATCAACCGGCCACGGTATTTCTTTCGAACAGTCCCACAACCCCGGCAGGCATCGGTCCTTGCGGACCCCTTCCGTTTGCTGACTCTCTAAATTGCCCGACCTGGGAATCAAACAAAGGCCTTATACTTAGCAGAAGGGCTTTGCAACCAGCACTAACAAGGCAATTGACTGAAGATAAGCAACAGATTCAAAATAGTCCTTCAGCAACCATGTTTTTGTCTCCCAAATCCAAACATCCATCAGATGAAAGCCGGTGCCCTAATCTTACCCAACCAATCAGGTATAATTAGTTAACCAACGCTAAACTATCAATTAACGGTTTGTAACAAGCCTCATTTTGATAGCAATTAACGGCTTCAAATTGCAAAGTAATCATTTATCACCTCCCATTAACACTGGCTAATTTACTTACGCTGCCAGTTTTGGCACTAATATTATTTTGAATCGATAGTCCAATATTTCAGCCGGTTTCGTTGCCGTTTTAATGGTTTTGGAATTTAGTATTTTGTAACTTGATTATTTAGTAGGGTAATTGAGAAAATACTTATTTGGGCGTAATTGTTAAGTAATCTTGGTAAGGGTATTTCATAATTCGGAGTAATATTTCACGTTATTCGGAGCAATATTGACGTTACTGGCAATTCTCAGTAAATTGGCAACATTTTCTCCGACTTCCAAAAAGAGGAGGTTCTCAATTCGACTTGATGATTCTTTTATTTGAAAGCTGGTGCTTCCCGTGTGGTCCCATTTCAATTTGGTTAAGATCTGATGCTGATCTTCGTAGATATACAATGGAACTCTTCAAAAATAGACGGCAAATCTGCAGTGATTGCTGGAATCGCTTGGATGTTTATTGTGTATATAACATCATGACGTAACATCACGCCTGTATGCTCTGAGGGGGTACGCAGATGTGTACAATACAATTTCGACAGGTTTAGGTATGTTAAGTTCCATTTATTGGTGATAAGCCTATTACCATGACATGTATTGTTTTTTTTATTTGAAAGGGTGTACTTCAAGGATAGTTTGATGAGAGTTTGGTTAGGTTCTGATTATGGGATCCATGACAAAGTAAAGGATCTCTTCAATTCTTAGGAGCAATTTAACGATACTCGGCCGAATTTTATATTTCATGTGAAATAATAAATTCATGTCAAATATTTGTTTGGGAACTACTAAAAATGGAAAAATAAAAAACTTTTATGCAAAAAATATAACCGACTTCAAAAACACAAAAAAGTGAAAAATTACTTTAGCTTCAGAAGTAGGTGACAAAAAAACGAAATCAATCAAACAAAGGTCACTGACTTTTGAAGTCGGTTTTATTTTTTTGAAATAAAGTTTTTTTGTCCTCTTCAAAACAAAGAAAAATAATCATGATGCTGAATATTTACGACTGTTATGAAACAACTCACATAAATTCTGTGCAATGTAGCGTCACAAAATGTTATATTCAAGATTAATCTTTCTCAATTGAAGTCAATTTGTAACAAATAAAAATCGAATGTACATGCATAGGTACATGTGGTACATTAGGGAGCCAAATTAGGCAAAGCATCGGTCCATTGATTGATTCAAATAAGGATTTCAACTTTACATGCTTGGATAAATCGGTATATCCTCATCTAAAGAAACAGAAGTTTAATCGATAAAATAAACACTCAACAATCCATACATCAAGCCTGCAATCCCAAAAGAATTAGGCAGAGGTGTACCTAACACTATACCCACATTTCGTATACGTACGTATGTGTAAGTCCCATGTAATTAGTATCCCAGAAAATCTGGAAACCAGTCATACCTAGGGGTATCGTATTACCGTATATTGTGGAGATCAGATAAGCAGTCGCTCCATGTAAAAAACAGGTGTTCAGCTGCATCCGGTTAGACTGGAAGCCAAACCAAACATAGTTGGGAAAGGTGATAATGGTGTCGTTTCTGTTGTGCACAAACGAAACTTAATTTAGGCTTTTGCTATCTTTTTCTCTCTAATAAAACGAGAAAGTGACGGATGTAATTTAGAGCTGTCAAATTTAGTTGGAACTAATATTTCTATACAAATGAAGGGTGCACGTAAAAACATGTCGACTAAAAACACGGTGAAGCGCAAGGCATAAACTAGTTTGACATCTCTAACTTAGTTCATAGCTATAGCCGTCCTTGCACCACATTTTAGCAAAAGATAACAATAGCCTAAATTAAGTTTAGTTTGTGCACAAAAGAATCGACACCAATGATTAGAATTTGCATGATAGGAAGTCCAGTCCTGATAAATCAAGATGATAGAAATAGGTGATGACAATGCATGAAATAGCGCCAGCAACAGTCAGAATTAATGAGAGGACATTCAAAGAAGACGTATGAAACAAATCAATACTACTTACTCCCTTCCTACCCAAACATAATATGCGGAGCCGTTGGCGCCCTAAATTATAACTCATTGCGAATATTATTATTGGCTGGAAATAATAATATCTTGTTTGCATATCATAT
The DNA here is from genome assembly GCA_941918905.2 of Xestia sexstrigata. Taxonomy (NCBI): domain Eukaryota; kingdom Metazoa; phylum Arthropoda; class Insecta; order Lepidoptera; family Noctuidae; genus Xestia; species Xestia sexstrigata. Next base: position 2,941,540 of record OW799204.2, read on the forward strand.
CATGCGTTACTTTTGGCATTCCGCCCTGCAGATAATTTTGAGTTATTGCGTTTCATTACTCAATTTGTTAAAGTGATTAGATAGATACTCGTAATCCTGTGATGAATTGGAAACTTGTCGAATCATTGACGAAGAAATTCTACTGTTTCAGAAGGTTGGCCTGATGGTCAAGAGCCAGCATTACTTCCAGATATGACTCGCATTTTGAGGAGGTTCCTGTCTATGGAGCCCGAACTACCGGTAGCTTGAACCCTAATCCCGACACCGGCAAATCACATTTTTTTATATTTCAATATTTAAAAATGTGTTAAGTAAGTAAGTAGGTGAACAAAGGAAATAAAATACTACTGTTGCTTGGCGCAAAAGCGTAGTAAGGAGGACGAGAGATACCAGGATAGCTAGAATGATAAGATAGCAAAACGCTGACAATGTCAATTGTTAAAGCCAGGAATTTGTATGAGAATAAAGAGCTTAAACAGACACGCACGTGGATCAATATTTGCCAAACGTGATTTCGAAACACAAATACTTGGAATGTTATCAAAGAACAAAGTATAACACACATCGAAATTCTCTAGAATCTGAGTGTAATTAGTGCTTATTGCTTATTTTAATTCCTTTTGTTTGTATTATTATCGTGCTTGCTTTTTGGTGATCCTAAGGTTTCTACTATCATCTCTGTGTCTACTCGTGAGAACCTGTAATTGGCTCTATGTCGCTTATTCAATTGTTACTCATTTATTTTAGCTGTTGGTTCTCCTTTTAATAAATAAATAACCAAGTTCATGGACAATGTGTCAGTCTGAAAAGATGTATGACTTGGACGAGTATTGAAGAGATCGTGGCAGGTTGTGTTCGTTATTATCTGTCTACCCCCTTGGATAAAGAGCGTGAGTTTATGTAGGTATGTGACAGCCACATTTGTATTTAGATATTTTCTGGAATGACTTATGTGATGCGGAGGAATGTGGAAAATGTAGCAAGGAAAACTTTGAGTATGAAAGTAGAGGAAGACCAAAGAAACGATGGACGGACTGTGTGAAGGACGACATGGCTAGAAAGGAGGTGGCTAGTGAGATGACGAGTAATAGAGAAGTATGGAAGAAGAAGACATGCTGCGCCGACCACAAATAAATTGCGATAAAGATAGGAGAATGAAGAGTCTAAATGAGTTGACTGAGTGCAACCAATTTGATATTTACCAACGCGTAGATATTTTCTGGAACATTTTGACTGAGTGTAAGTCAAGCACTTCCAATTCATTCAAATCACAACCAGTTTGATTTTTGCCAAAGTATACTTCCCGATATTTCATGTCTGTCAAAGGAAATTAATATTACCGTGCGAATTGAAGGGGACTAAACACCTGGTCAGAACTTGTACACACTATTGCCAAAATCTCCAGCAGGAGCTTACTACTTTACTAGTAGATACAAAACTGCGCAAATATTATGAAGTATGAACTTTAACAAAGATACAATTTTATCTAGCAAAAAATGTATTTGTAAATGAAAAGAATCATTTTAGCAAACTGCCTAATCACGTAATACAAATTTTACCTATTCACGTTAGCAAATTCTTGCTGAGATTATAGTGATAATTGATAAGACACGTTTATCAAGTCATCGTAATTTAGTAGCGTAGCGTATCACCCAGATTTGTAAACGGAGATTGAAACTGTCGGTGATGATAAAAGTTTTAACTAAATGGCGGTAATGAAATTGTGAAAACTCGGTAAATTAGTATTGCCAGGTATCTAGGAGAACGATTGCTATTACTGTGTACCTGTGTCATCCCACTACTGGGTAAAAGCCTTCCATGAGAACGATTAAAATGTTGTATTAATTAACTGAACAAATAACATAAAATACCCATTAAAAATATATAATTATATTGATCTATGTTTTAATGTCACGAAGGTATTTTAGGTCGGTAGTGTAGTAGTCGTAATTATAGTAGAAATTCAATTTCTCAATCAGGTTACAAGTAATTAAACTAGTAACTACTAAAAGATCCATAAACATAAACTATAGCAACTTCACTATCATTTCGAGAATATCTTAATTTTTCATCTCATTCTCGATTGCAATCAACGATATTTTCAATCAGAATATTGGCATGGCAGTAATTGTATTTTCAAGGCATTAATGATCGGAAACTAAGAACATCATAATATTGACGTTATGTGAAGGGAAACTTGATATTTCTGATTGTATTGTTCTGGTTTTCTCATAAAATAAGGAAAACTGATAATATCTTTCCTTTTAACTCATTTTGTTTAGAGTCAAGTAATTTCACCTTCCTTGCAGTTTCAAATTAAATATTCAACTGTGCATCCTCATCCAAGTTGTTAACAAGGTCAGCCAGGCCAGGCCAGGCCAGGTCCAGGTTGTTGTTATTGCTATTAACAAGGCTATTCAAAAAAAGCAGTGCTATGATTTTTAATTGCACTCTTTGCAATAAAATGGTCTTACGCTAGTGAAAAAACTACTAAACTAAACATTAAAATACGTTTAGAATCAAACAGAAACTTCAGACACGGGTGGCAATGAACTCAGCTCGCTTATCCCACTCATATCTCCAAAAATGGACGAAATCCGGAAGGTAAGTCGTTCACATTCATACCATATAGAACGAAAGCATGAGTCGAATACTCGTTAAACATCCGTAAGGTCATTGCCGCTCTACTTCAACAGTTCCACCATTATTGTTTCTCGATAATGCAAGGCACTCGGACGGCTATTTTTAGCCAATACTCTCGCTTTCTGTTTCTGACCGTTGAAGAACCGTTATCATGATGACGGTTGAACGATTAGTTAAAGCGTGCAAGTGATTAGTGTGTTGGCATGTGATGAGAGATGAATCAGGTGTGACTGAGAGAGTGAGGATAAATGTGGATGGAGGGAGATCAAGAAAAGATGGATGAATTGTTATGAATTAAAAGTTGATGATGGGAGATTTGAAGTGAAAAAAATATTGCAGAGATCGGGACCTCAAGTTATATATAGGGGCATAAGAGGTGACTACGAGAGTGATTTATACAGGTGCAGAGACAAGAAAATGTAGATGAATAAAGTATGCGCCGACCGAATTGGTCGGGTCCACAGACGAAGGTTTTATGGTGATGATGAGAGAATTGAAAACAAAAACAAATTATGCTGACCGTGAACGCGTGAACCCAAGTGACATGGGGCCACGAGAGAAAGCGGTCTATAGAAAATCTATATAAAGAAACTTGTCTGTTTTATTTTTATACAGAAGAGTAGATGATAATATGTTTGATGCGAACGTGTGGGGAATAAAAACACATAATTTCTTCAAATCGCTGTTTAAAAACGTTATAATAGAAATAATAGTCTGGCGGAAAAATTTCGGGGTTTCCAATTTCATTGTCATAGACGACACGTATGCATGCAAAATTAAGTTTTTCATACAGTTTCTGTCTTTGTATTGTTCAAATTTGAATTTTGCCGTCAGATTAATAAAATAAAGATGTCGATGAACTACGAATAGGTGCCATTTATTTAGTGCATTTGAAGCATTTCATATATTCTGCAAGTCTTGTAACATATTTTTAGGAGAAAAGCAGCTCTAAGTTGAAAGGCGGGAATGTCATTCACATTCAGGTTAAGAGTCATGATTTGCAGTATAAAATTGACTTTAATATTTAGATGTCAAATTTCTCATAAAATATTTATGGCTAAGACAACTCACAAACAATAGGCATGACGACAGTATCAAAAAATTGCAAATCTATCTAGTCCGTCAGTGAGAGTATTGGAAATTAATGGACACGTAATTTTTGTTTTTGTAAATCAATGAATATTGACAAAGATAAAACGCATCAAAACTCGGGAGTGGGGGCTCGTGACGTCAGAACTAGCTAAAAATTATGCCTAGGCGTGACGTATTGAGAATTTTAAAAGCGTCATATCTTCGTCAGTTAGACAGACGGACTAATTAGTTTTTTTTTGTCGTCTCGCCTATTACTAATTAGTTAAAACCGACTACCATATTGTTTTCTCTTCCACAATAAAACGTCACGTGCTCGCTGAAGTATCATTAATTACATACTTACTGAACCGAAATAGTAAGAAGAAAAGTGTTTGTCTTCAATGCATCTAGTGAGAAGGAATCAGTGCGAAGAAGTCAGCTGCATCCGGTTAAAACCGAAAGGAAACCGAACCCACAGAGTTGGAAAAAGGTAAGGCAGATGAGGATGCAGAGGAACAGGGGATTTGGCGTGAGTACCTAAAGTTTAAAACATGTTTTATGGCTATAGAATCAATGGACGGATTTTGTAAAGATTATATGGCCAGAAAGGGGGGGTGTATACAAGATTACGGCTTATAGAAGTATGGAAGTTACTAAAAACAAGGGCACGAAGAGATGACACGTTTGAAATCCCAACTCGTCGAATCGTCGAAACAACAGTGGAACATGGTGTTATCAGTATCACACCACAGTACAAGGTTACAACATCGCGCGTGTTTCGTGTTATTATCAGATACAACACGAATGGATCAATGGAGTAATTGATCGCTATCTCAAAGTTATCTTGCATCAGGAGAGGAGCGGCCTTGCGAGATCATCAGACGATATGCTACAGAAATTACAGTTACACGGATAAGACCAAGATCTGTGTTTGGAGTAGACTTATTTAAAGAAAACGACACTTGAACAAGTAGCTCATGCTTTGGTAAAACGAGTTGGGAATAGGTTGGACTACAATTATCAAGCACGTAGACCACAAATTAAATCTTATAGTCGGACAGAAAAGACATGTAGCAAGCCTTTGGAATGTTTTCTTTTAGAATCAAAGAGTGCAATCGTTTCTTATATTACAATCCAAGATTAAACGGATGGAAAAATGAAGACCCAGTTGTGATTCAATCAATAAACACACGACGGTTCTGGACCTCAATTTCATAACAAGAAGCGCCTCGAAAGTTTCCATTGCTTCTATTTATAGTAGCTATGAGCAAAATGGAATATGCCTATCAGTTATCGCACCATCAGATCGTCGTGTCAGTCACGCGCGATACATAATAGTATATTAGACAAACATGTCGTACGTGATGGGTTGAAAATTGCTCGGCGCTAATTTATTTGTTTATGAATTTACTAAATTATTACCCTGGTCTATACATTGTGCAATTTCGGACATAGGAATTTAAAACAAATAAACATGTTCGACTTGAATATTGTATTCAGAGACTACTTAGATAATATTTTAACATTCTTTTTGGTAGGAAAAATGCCAGAAAAACTGCACTGCAGTGGATTACAGTGGGATTCACAGAATATTCAAAACAAAGAGAAATGTTTTTGTTGTGTTTCAAGAACTCGAAATAGCTGCACAGTACATCGACATTATGCGTTTCTAAATTAGGAATTTGGTCCCAACGGAAGTCGGGTGAAAAGGGGAAGTAATCTGTCAACACCAAACTTTTAATGTCTTATAAGAAATGTGTTTTTTACGGTCTTCTTCAACTTCAAAGACCAAAGACCGGTTATTTTTTTATACATAGTCCAGCACCAAAAACCTTACATTTTCCAGGTTTCAAAAAAATATCTGTAAGTTAGGTATCATTGGGACACGCATCAGGCTCTATGGTTGCGTGTTTTTTACGCTTCGACTGAAACTAAAGGTACCTAATAACCCCCTGGGCCGGCAGTCTCGACAGAGATAACGACAAAATCGCTAACTTTTGATTACTAATTAGTAATTACTAACGAATAAATTCGGTAGCAATAACGATGCTTGCGAGTAACGCAAGTCTCTACATCCAAGATGCAGTGTTTCTCGCAAGCGTTTCTCTGTCGAGACTGCCAGCCCTGGTTCATGAGACTTGAACACAACTCACCCTTCGGGAAAATACAGGCGTCATAGTGTATTGTATAGAGACATAAAATGCCATGATCTACTGTGTGAATACAACTTAATATTTTATTACAGGGAACAGTCGGAATTCCGAGTCAAGGAATTGTTTTGATTGGCAACAACCCGACAACATACAAATTGGCATCCCACCTTCACTGTACGGAAACACCAGAAAAAAGATCATGATATCCCTGACCCAATTCGTAAACATTCTTATTCCCATTTTCTCCTTTCTACACTCCAGCTAGGTAGTCATATCTATACTAATCGTATCTTTTTACGCCTCATAAATGGACGCGGCTCCGCGACGCCAAGCTACGATTTCGCCTACAATTTTGTCACATATTTGTGTCGTTTGGCGTACAGGGCACGCGTTTGTTTGTCACGAATATGTGACAATGGCGGTCAAAAGGTTTATAGCAGATCGGATTTCGATTTAAGTTATATTTGGTACACAGGTGAAAGGTTTGGTACACAGGTTTAAGTTATAATTATTTGGTACACACCACGATTTGGGTTACGATATACGATATTTTTTATCCCGATAGTCCGTTTCTGTGGGACAATTTCCGAACTTCACGCAGGACTCAGGAGAGACTGCGGGCAATAGCCAGAAGGTACCAAGTTATATTAAAAAAAAAAAAAAACTGTTCGGTAACGGTTTTCGTAATACGCTACATCTCGACCCCGATAAGCGATTTAGCGACAAAATGTCTGAGCAAGGTCAACGCTCGATGATTACAATAATTTTCGTCTAAAATTATGCGGGTTCCGGTACACGCCTTTCAATTCCAACGTCACGTATTGAAAACTGGTTCAACAGTTTACCTAACTCGGAATTTATTTGTGACTAGTTTTTATCCGTGTCTTCGCTCGCGTTTTAGTCTTAAATTATAGCACGGGAACGTTTTAAATATAGTCCAAGACACTCGGGGATAATGTAGCTTCCCATTTGTGTAAGAATTTTCGGAATCGATCAGTAGTTCCGAAGATTACAAACATCCAAACTTAACCTCTTAATTATAACATTATTGAAAATGTGGCTTTTCAGTGCCAAAAGCAGATGTTCAGAAGGGTGAAGAAACGCATTGTGTGTTGCAATACAGTAAGTAACACTACATCACAAAGCATGTCTACAAAAGGGCCGGTTTCTGGGGGACAGATGTGTCGGACAGACAATGGTTTGCGTTATTTCTCACATGTCTCTTGCTCCACTTTTGTGAAGTGGCAACCAGCCCTATATTCGTGACACATCTCGTACATGTTTTAAATGACTAACTAAGGGATGATTCGTGCAGAAAAACTGCTTTCAAGACTTTTATTTATGCCCTACTTGTAACAGGCCGTAGGCCTTTTTCTTTTTTTGTACTACGAATGCGATGCTCACTCTTCGAAGTTCGACCGCGACTTTGACCTCTAAAGACACGCTCGTACCGACAGAGTTCATTTTATATGTGACCAAGTTCAATTTTTGGTGGCCTTTCTAGACAGTCCGTGCACTAAAAACCAGGGTCGTAAGACACGACATCCAATGCCAATAGTAGGCGTGTTTGAACTACATACAAACACGTGGTTGCAACCACTGATAAGAAGTAGATTGACAACAAAGATTAGTTTCCCAGTAAGCCAAAATGATAACTGATATTGGGCCGTGTTATCAGCCAACTGATCATCCACATATTAGCCATATAAGATAATGCAGTCGATTGTGGGTCTTTCCAATATTAATTTGAATTTTGGGGGATTTCCCAATAATCATGATAGATGGATATTTTTAGGCCTTTACTCAATGTTGACCTATAATAAGAAAACGTTTTGCGACAACCCCAAATAGAATGGGACAAGGCCAATGTTAACCCATAGATGCTTTCATTACATATCAATGGACCACTTCAAAATTAATTGTATGTCACTGAAATTGTGAATACAGGGGCATGATTACTGATGAGACCTGAGTAGATGCCTGATCTTTGCTATGGTACATTTAGTTTCTATTGCCTAGTAGAAGGTTAGTACAAGGCAGTCCCCCTGAGCAGAAGGCATGATTTACAAACTGTCAGGGCCTCACAGCTCATTTATTTATTTATTTAACAATTTATGTACACACTAAATATAAAGAAAAGTAGAAAGGAACAGAAAATAGTACAAAGGTGATACTTATTTCTAAAGTAATCTCTTCCAGCATACCTGCGAAAGGAGATACTAGGGATGCAGACAGTAAGTAGTGTGTTAATAAAAAGAAAAGAAAATGGAATACATAAAACAGATATCTGGAATCTGGTATCTGGTATCTCATTATCAACAACATCAAGACATGATTCAAAGTGATACTTAGATTGAGATGAATCTCTCCACAATAATAAAACCTGAATCAAAGTGAGCATACATTGCAGTTACCACAATGCAAAGACATTATCTCATAAAATGAGAACACACCCACATGTTACCCACGTTGTTGTCATGGCCAACAACTAATGTGCTATCCAACTATGTATTATGTTGGTACTTGATATTAATAAAGCCATCAACTGCCTAGCCTTTTCTCAACTATGTTAGGGTGGGCTTCCAGTCTAACCAGATATAGCTGAATACCAGTATTTTACATGGAGCAACTGCCTATAAGACTTCCATAACTTAGGTAGCAGAATACCTCTAATATTATGGACTTTCATTTATGTTAACAGTTTGTTAAATTTCTGACTTTCTTTAGCTTCAATTTGATGTACCGGTTGGATGGACAACACATTATGTATCTACTGTTCTTGTGCATAAGGTTTATTCTGTTTCCTTTACTTTTTAATTGATTGAATATAACAATTGCTTCTTATACGGATCAAGGAGTATGTTATAAACTATGTAAACTGAATGACAACAGTGCCTTTGCCTGCAGAATAAGTTGTATATATTTTTAAGTTAAATATATGATGTAGTAATTATGGTATACAGCTTCTTCATTAAAGGAGATTTATTATCCAGAACTGCATTATGGATCATAGTAATTGATTTGGAAAATTCATATCAGTTTGGTATGTTTGAGAACAAAGATACTGATGATGAAATCTTTATGTGACTTGCAAGTTCATGTTGAGTGCTATGATGTTCAAATTGTTACATTGGTAACATCTGACTTAATACTTTCTGATGTAAAGTCTATGTTTTTTTTAACATTTAATTAAGACATGAAAATCCTACTTTAGTTAAGGTCTATCAATGAGTAAGTGAGTAATCAAAAACCATTTTTATTTTACTCTACATAAAAACTTTCAGTTTATAAAAACGTTTCGGAATAAATCAACAATAACAAATGGAACAATAATGATTAAAAACAACTGAAGGCCAGTGGAAGCATTGAACAGAACCACTCACTTTCACTACTTAACTATTGAAATGTAGTTTCACTCACCCCTCCGTTGTCACAGAGTTCAATGACAATGTCTCGGCGAATATCATCTCGTGGTCCTCGTTTGTCTTCGGGTCTTCAGGAAACTGACCATCAGGTGGGACCTGGGGCCCTGGCACATCATGCTCACCAACCCCCACTTTCTGACTGACATTATGCAGTCCCGATAAATCAACATTCGTATCGACGCCACCCTCGGCCTGGAGAGCCTCCGAAACCACCAAAATGAAGAGAGCACAACTGTGGAAGACCATACTCATGAGAATCAGCCTAATGTTTAAATATTTAATGTCATCAAAAAAAAATATTTTCTGTACCTGGATAGCACTGAAATTGTCAGCAAAGACGTGTAGATCACACATAAACCACCCTTCATCGTAATATCAGTGAAATATCCACAGTCCATACCATTTTGTGCGTAAAATTAACACATATTCGCGACGCCTTCAAACTTCACAATGAAAATCTAATAACATTACTGAACACACATCACACAAGCACATTAACACATTTTGAGGGGTTGAATAATAATAAAAATTTGCTGCCGTCGACAAACAGATAAAAATGTGGGGACGAACTTTTGCTCAATTTTACTAAAATCGAATCGTGTAATTTGACAATTGCCAAAATTTTTGTTCCCGTTGTCGTTCTTGTCATTCACTGAATACAGTACTCCTATTGGTAGAAATGATTAAAAATAATCGATTCTTAGTAATGCACCAATAGGAGTTAAACATTTAATGCCTAAGCTACGTTTTTATTGGCGAATGTTTATCATCAGATTAAGTTTCATTACACGTTTAAATGCAAAAATACACCATACTTTTTGTTTGGCTTTCCACTGAGATATTTTGCAATAATTGTTTTATACTAAAACGTGGCTAAAATTATTTAAAGATTTATTAGCTGAAGAAGAGTCTTTTTTTGGAGTAGTAAAACCACATTTTATTGGAAATATAAATTGAGTGAAATGGAGTTTGGGAACATCTGTTCTAGTGTTGTTCATGATTTTAAAGTAACGTTAAAAGTACGACAATCACCTAATTTTTTTTGCAAAAGGTTTGATGGGTATTTTATTATGTTTGTATTTATTACATATGTGTTGGATTTAGTAAAATACTTAACAAATATTCTACGAGTCACTATACAGTTCAAATTATTTCACAATGATTTTTGAAAATAAAATAAAAATCGGAATTCTACTACGACCGCGTGTTTCTTAGTCGATTAATTCAACATGTCACTATCAACACAGATAAGATTAATGATTATGGTCAATGCTGTCATGCATGCATGTCATCGACGTCAACAGGCGTTTAGCGATTGTCGGTTCTTGTTTTAATAAATTCGAAAAATGGAAGCTTTATTTGCAATACCTTTCACGGTTCTCGAAATTCCTAACATTAAAATAAAAAAGCCGACATGGCTACAAGCTCCGTCTGCCATGACAACATTCTCTTTGGTGCTGCTTTCATATTTTTTAGTGACCGGAGGTTAGAAAATTGTTTTGTAAGATTACCAATTAATTTCTTATTGGATTCGTTTCAGATTGCATCTAATACTTGTTTTTGTTGTAGGAATTATATACGATGTGATTGTGGAGCCTCCGAGCGTGGGTTCAACGACCGATGAGCATGGGCACAGTCGACCGGTCGCCTTTATGCCAAATCGTGTAAATGGACAGTACATCATGGAAGGATTGGCGTCCAGCTTCCTGTTCTCTCTTGGGGGTCTTGGCTTCATCATCCTCGACCGCACACACAACCCTTCAACCCCTAAATTGAACAGAATCTTGTTAATCTCAGTCGCTTTCTTATGTATTCTTGTATCTTTCTTTACAACTTGGATATTCATGAGGATGAAGCTGCCGGGCTATCTACAGAACTGATTGTTTACTAAAGTAGAGTAAGCGAAGTCATAAAATGTTTTTTAATAAGTTTAATAAATATTTTTTATATTCCATCTAAATGTTATTTTATTTATTTTGTTGGCAGGTGCTTTCATTTTGCATACTTACCTGCATAATAGATATTCTATTTCCTCAGCTGCACTGTCAGGTAGATTTTTATAACATTGTCTCGCTTCATTCTGTTTGGTTCATGTCATTGTAATGTTTCATCCCATTCTTATCACTTATCAGTGCCGCAGTTATAATGTTACATGTTTTGTAAGACTACATGTAACATATAACATGCCTGTTTGGTCCAAAGACAAAGTCAAATGGTGTTTATCAGTTATGTTTAAGTCCCGTGTACTGTTAAGGGAGAGGTAAGGGCTATTTTATCAATATATTTTATTTTCAATTGAATAGAATATAGAAATACTGAGGAAGTGAGGAGTACTAAATAATAAACAAATTCCCAAAGAAAAATAATTTAATACTTAAATATTTGGCATTTCATTACAAAATTGTTCTAATAAAATCAAGAACCGCACAAAACAACACAATTATTATCTAACACCATAATATTATGAGAAAACACTTCATTGTAAATGAGAGATTCACAATTCATACAATTTAAATGAAATAATATAATTATTAAGGAAGACATAAATAATGCATTTTTAAACACAAATATCAACAACAGACCTAATTTGACTGAGATGTTGCTTGAAATAGCTATGCTAGTGGTGTGGGAGAGATGTTTGAGCCTATCAGCGAGCTTGACTCCAACACATCACCAAACTTCGTAACTACCTCTGTTCTGTGTCCCGATCTTTATAATCTGGACCCCTTCCAAGTTCGAGTGAATCGGTTTCTTTTAGGCAGGCGTGCTCCACCCTACGCAGCACCATCGCGACGCGAGTTGACTACCTACCTATTTATTTGATAGAAAAAGGTTCCTTGTACACTAAAATTGCTCTAGCTGCAATTGCTTAATTCCATCTCGACAGTGGAAATTTTAAATGCTGAGTGAGAACACTGCATGCTATTGTAAATGCAACGTTCGTCGCAGCGTCGAAAGTTGAAAATCCTACAGCACACAGTGTCAGTGTCCTTAGGACATTCTGTAGCATTTTTCATATTTCCTCAGTTAAATTTTCTTATGAACTTATGCATGGGCAGAGATACAGCTGCTGGTGGGTGTAGCATATTACAAGAGTGTAGTATGCTACCTTTATTACAATTTTATTCACATTTATAAACAATAAATTTAAATACATTTCCAGTTTTGATTAATACAATACATTTACACTTAGCTAATTTCAACAGCTTTTCCTCTTAAATCCAATCAATACAATGGGGATTGCAACTGTGAAACTAATGGCGCTAGCATAGTTTGTTCCAAGCATCGTCATTGGTAGAAAATCTGGTAATGTCATTTTATATTTCAAAATGGCTTGACCTCATTGGTCCGATTTGGAACAAACTATGGTGGCGCCATCTGCTTTCAGCTTTCACCGGCCAACCCCATTGAACGAAGATTTGGCGTTACGTGGACAAGATCTTAGAGCCTTATATTATTTGTTATTATTTCTTATTTTATGACATAGGTCTTTATGATTAAAACTGACGCCCATGGGAGGTTGAATCTACAAAGCACAACCTGCTATGCTTCGATTCTTACAAAGTCCTTTTGCCTCGTCCACGTTCATACATCTGATCAATCATACACGCACGCCAGTGGGGATGGCTGGTCAAAGCTGATTGTAGATGGCGCGTCCATAGCTTAGAGCCAATCTGACCAATAAGGTCAATCTATTTTGAAATTTAAAATGAAAGTGACAGATTTTCAACCAATGACGATGTTTGGTTCATGCGCTGCTAGCGCCATTAGTTCCACCAGTTGCCCACCCCGTTGTGAGTGCTACGCACCTGACCTTACTGAAGAACGTCACTAATAAGGTCAGTGTATGGCCTTCTACCGTCGTTATTTCAAGAGAAAATTATATATAATTTATAATACCTATAGGTCCTACAAACAGAATAAAATATTACTTTGAGACAAACACAACACTAGTAAGTATAAAATATTGAGAATGTATGAGTATGTAGTGGCAGATGTTAAGTATATCATCGGTCCTAGCTTCACAGTCTTATTCTAAATGAGCTGAAAAATAAAATAAAGAGAATAAGTAAAAGGGGTACAACTTAGCACAGAATATAGAAACATGCAATCTAATTGTAGGCAACATTAGGTAGTTCCTAAGGTGACCGGATCTACTTGAATGGATAAGAGTATTATGTCCATGCAATAAAAGTGAATAGTCCGACGCGTTCTCCAGTCGCTTCATCTAAACCAAAAAAGGCGGGTGACTGACTGGCGCTACATTAAATAAGTGTGGCCACACCCTACCCTAGCGTTTTCATTGTAAGGGGTTTTACAGCTACCAATAAATTGGAAAACTTTATTTATTCTGGCCATTCTATTCTTTATTATCTAATATTTAACTCTTAGAAAAAGAAGAATAATCACTCAATAAACTTACTGGCAGAAATCAGAGCTCTTATCAATGATATGTTCAAACTCTGCAAACGATAGTGCTCCATCATCATCTAAGTCAGCTTCCTCTAGAACATTCTGGACTAACTGTTGGATCTCTGAGTCACCAAGCTTGAGCTCAGGGCCGCACAACCTTTCAATTACTTCACGCAAATCTGATACACCGATCATATCATCGCCATCAAAATCTGGAAGAAGAGAGGTTTGTTAATTTCTGAAACATATTTTACTATCAAAAAACCAAAAGCCAATATAACATAAGTAGGTATCAAGAATTGTCTAAAATATATAAAAACCCGAGAGCTTGCTATAGGAATATGGATGCAATTTTTAGAGCAACAAAATCCCTCTAGTTAGAGTGCCCTAATTAACATTATGGAATCATGAAAAAACTGAGAACCAAAAATTCATAGATATGTGACATCCACCAGGCTGCAAGAGGCAAGCCTATTGCCATAAACTTAGAAATCCCTGTTGGAAAATATCTTACCAAATATCCTAAAAGCATGTTCAGCTTTAACTGCCTTTGGAGCCATCTCGCTAAACACAGACATCATATCAAGGAAGTCTTCGAAGGTGCAGTCCCCATCGTTACTGGAGCTGAATACCTTACATATCCGGTCCCTGAATGGGTTCACATGTAACTCAGGGTATTGCAGTATCTTAGTCATTGGGAGCTTTGCATTCTTGTTGTGACCTACTTTCTCAGGCGCTAGGGCTTTGAATTTTTGATGAGCACTGAAAATGTAAAAAAGTTTCAATGAATAGATTAAAAATAATATGTTGTATATTATATTTGCCATCCAACGTGGCAATGCTGCCAGCCTTCTGGGCACTTTTCTTGTTGCCAGCGATGTGGACGAATTTTTCGACGACCTGTAACCTTTTTTTTTTATATTTGTAAAATATTTTTATTTCTTTTTATAAAGATAATGTGTAAATAATTTAAAGATAAATTAGATTATTTTTGTTGGAAACTATTAAATTGCTGTAGTTTTAAAAAGACATTCAGAATCTCCAGTACTTCAGAGGAATTCGCACCCACAATACAGGAGAAATTCCTAGTGTGGGGCAATGCTTTTTAAAAGAAAAAAAAAAAAATGTAAACTACTGGTATTTGGCTTTATCTGAGACTAAAACCCAACCCAACAAAGAAAAGGCTGGCCTGGTGATTTGGATAATAATAATAATAATATTGCTGGACATTAACACACAGTGCCATCTAGTGCCACACTAAGCAACGAGGCTTGTGTCGTGGACACCAGATAGTTGATATACTACATAGGTACTTTTTGTTTTGTAAATACATATTATACATATAAACATGTTGATGAAAAATTAATATTCCGGAATACTAAACTAACTTATGGATTTTTATATCAGGCTGTTCATATTTTTCTATACATATTTATGCTACAGGGAAACCTATTATTAACAGAACAATAGGTACAGTTATGACACACATTCAGACATTCCGAAATAATTCAACATTAGTTGGTACCTATTCTAAAAAAATTGGATTAGTAAAATATTTAGTGCATAAGTTAAGTTACGCTAGACAAACAAACCTTGATAGTTAACTATAGAAATATGAGTTTCAGGTTGAAAATAATGACGTAATATTCTGTTATGTTCGTATAGGTATGTTAACGTTAGATCAGATTAAAAAAAAAAAAAACAAAAATATAGGTAAACCATTCGAATATCTATCATTAATTTAAACATGAATGTAGCAGTCAATTTACGCACATTCTATAGGACCACAGCCGCGCTTCTAGTGAAGACGTTCAAATAATGTAACAAAACATTGTGTACTCACTATAAGACTTCCTTCTTGGTAAAATAAGTCAGATCCTGTAAGTAAATAATGACGAAATTAGTCACCCGTTCAAATTTTCTTTAAACAAAACTTTGGGGCAAAAACCAAAACAAGTGAAAAAAACTGTTACCTCGTAGTCCTGAAGTTCCTCCTCTGTAAACTGACTTTTTCCTTGACCCATTTTATGTAGAAAACTTTTATAGTTATTTAAAAAATGAATTATGGATTATTGTAAACAAAAACACAGTCACAAAGATCTGAGATTCAGGGCTGGGAATAAACGGAAGGGGGGAGGTAAGGCACATGAAAGCTCTGACAGCTGTCAATGTCAATTTGATTAATGCGTTTAGTTCAGCCATGAATTAAACTAGCAACGTAATAAAAAATGATATAATAAACATTATATTTTTTTATAATACAACAATAGTAGTAAGAAATTGTTTATATATTAAATTATTCATCGTCTCTCGTATTATCCGTCATAGTCTCTGAAAAATTTTAAACAATATGGGTCAGGAAACATTTCAGCATTTTTTTATTTTACTTAAGTATTACCACAGGTATTAAATTAGCCTTCAAAAAATTATCTCTTATACTCACCGTTAGCTTTGATTCTGGAGGCAAACAAAGAACCCCTCTTGTAAGGACCACCGGGAACTGACTCGCAGAGCATTGGGTACTTCTTCTTACATGGCGTCGAAATCCATGTCCTGGATCTCGTGAGAAGTACACAGTCGAAGTTCTTGCGGGCTCTTCTCGGACTACCAGGAGCCCATGCACGGTATGTGGAGCAGTCCAGGCCGTCACCTGCGAGAAACAAGAGCAGATTTATACTTCTATACCTACTATTTATTTTATAAAAATATTACGAAGAGGAAAGATCTCACAAGAAATTCTACAACTACTAGACCGATTTGAAAAATTATTTCACCATTAGAAAGCCACGTCTTTATTGATTACCTAACACAGGCTATATTTTATCCCCGTACTCCCACGGGAACGGGAACTACGCGGGTAAAACCGCGTGAGTGACGTACGCTAGTCAGAGATAAAAAGGAAAACAAATAAAATCCATCTACTTATTGGTTAAGGCTACAATGTTCATAACCCTTAAAACATAATCCTCTTTCAGACACAGTCACCCGACTGTGTCTGACGAGAAAGCATACCTACCCGTTTACCCAAACGGGTTATAGGTATGCTTTCTCGTCCACAATCAGCATTTCAGAATTACCCACAGCTAATGGGTCCTTCCAACCTCTTTTTTTTTTTTTAGACCCTTCTTTACATACTTTCACAGTTACTGATGGATAGATCGTGTCGATGGCACTGGCAATATTGGTACGGTAATCTAAATTGAGTCGGCTCAGAATTTGTCTACGAGTTAGGCGCCTTCAGACGCGACATTCCTGATGGCTTTATTCTTCATAGACTTACATCCTTACTCACCAGTAGCACTAATAAAGGCACTTCCATTCTTGCTCCTCATCCCGACAAAAGCCATTTTTATACTATTCCCGGCCAGCAGTTGCGCGAGCGCATCGGTTCGCTGCTCGCTCGTGACGTCAGCGGGCAAACTGCTCAGGTTCTTGCATTCACGGGACCCTAGGGTGTAGTTCATCTTCTTTGTGAGGATGAAAAACATGCCCAGTGCTGGGACGCAGGATGAGTTTACGTGAGCTGGAAATGCATGGTTAAACTAATTTATTTTTAAACTATGAATGAAGCTGTTGTTTGATAATGTTTAAAAATTTCAAGCAAATGCAGTTTTGAGGTATGAGGTGAGGAATAAGTGGAAAGTTTTAAGTTGAAAACAAGGGAGGATCCTCCGAACAGTAGGGCGCGATCAAATATGACGTCATTGGTGGTCATCGTGGCTGATAGTCACCGTAATCATTTTGACATTTCTGTGGAAGGTCGTTGTCCGGTTTTTGTACAGATGTTATGGCGCGGATGACACCGATGACACTGATATTGCGACGTAGTGCAGTACACGGTACAAGAAGTTTGTGTGTGGCGGTATATGTTCATGTTACTACAACAGGATCATCACCATCATCAGCCTATTAATGTTCCCACTGCTGGGACACAGGCCTCCTCTCTATGAGAGGGAATGGGCTATAATCCACCACGCGGGATCAGTGCGGATTGGTAGATGTCACATTTTTTCGAATATTTTGGTTCTAGGACATGCCGGTTTCCTCGATCACGTTTTCCTTCACCGTATTGAGAGCAGCGGTGATAAAATAAATTACACAAAGTAATGCGCCTGCCTGGGTTCGAACCCGCGACTTACTGTTCGTAAGTCGGGGCCGCCACCTCTGGGCCACCGCTGCCCACACAGGATCAATATTACAGACAAAAGAGGCCTCAAGAAAAGGAGACAGAGGAGCAAAATTCAGTCAATTTATACTCACGTATCGGCTTCGCATAAATACTGTAGTAATCATATCTGGAATCATTGACCATGGACAATCCCCCATCAGCCTCAGCACACTTCAGAACTTCACACGTATAGTCCATAGTCAAATTACTCTCACCCCAGGCTTCTGGAGGGCTAAAGTTGATAGCCAGGCCCTTCTTATCAATCCCTAGCCTTTGGCAAGAGGTCAGGGATGTGAAGTTAGCCTTGGAAACCATACCAAGCTTAGATCTGTAGCATTTCTCTATGAGATGGTATTTTGGTGTGAGTAATTGAGAATCTGAGGAGCATTTCGATTCGGCTATGACTGTTGTGTTTGTAGCCGATAGTACTGCCAGTAGAATTAACAATAACATTTTTTTAAACTTGAATAAAGATCACTTCACAAACTTAAACAGTTACCAATCAGCACTGAGTCCACGTGGTAGAGAGCCTACTCTGACGTAGTGAGGAGGTCTGTGTCTCAGTAGTGGTAACGTCTTGCTGATTGTTTTATGTTAAGCTATGGTCAATAAAAAATCGAATTGTTCTAATTAAAAAAAAATTACAAATGCCTGTTACATTTATCGTAACAACATTAGCAACTGTGCAACACTTTAAAAGTACTTAATTTTTGCAATTTTCTGCAGGCGTTGATATTAAGAACAAGCCACATGTCATCATTTTACAGACAAAATTAATTGCAGCACCACTTTTTAACAGTATGGCTATGAGCTAACTAACTGGGGTTTAACTAAAAATAAACCTATCAGTAGCTGTTCCTAGTTCCGTGTTTGTAATAGGGCTTATTAACGTCAACTTCCGTCATGAGTGACATGATGATGATATAGGTAATAAGAGGAGATGGCATTGAAATTAACATTGTCTTGTGTCCTTGTGTGAGTAGTTTAATTAACAGCGTGCATCACCCTTCCACCTTTTACCCAATCGAGTAGAAACACTTTAGAAACATAAAAGAAAGTTCCTACGTATAAGAGACAAAGCTGAAGGGCCCCGCCTGTGCCTGCCTGCGGCCATTTTGACTCGACGACTACGGACCGTAACCGGACCAGACCAGACCAGACCGGACCAGATACCTACAGCTTGAGACAGGCTATACATTCGAAGCCGCTACCCTGAGCTCACTGTTGAAGCAACAACAACAACAACAGCCCATAACGTCCACTGCTGGACATAAGCCTCTCCCATGATGGGAGGAATATGCCGTAATCTCCACGCTTGGCAGGCGGATTGGAGATCGCAGTGATGAAAGACTAACAGAAAACGCTGCTGCCCATTCTCTGGTCTACGGAGGCGCAAGGTGTTCTGCCTCAGGCATTAGTCGCCGACACCCGCTCACTGTTGAAGCAGCGACAGTAAATTAGCCATGAGTCACCATAAAAAGTTATAAGTAGGTATGCAACCTTTTTACGACTCAGCCAACAGGTTTTAATCAAAAAAGTTGATACTGTCTGAAAAGTACATAGCTATTTCGAAAACCGTCATAAATCTAGTTGTCCCATTCAAACGACTGTCATTGATTTGGAAATGTTATTTTACTCAAATTTTATTGAGGATTATAATTTAATTAATTAATTTTACAAAGAAATAAGCTTGCTTAAAGTGCGCGTGAAAACAAAATGGGTTGTTTTTACTCTAAGAATACGGAGGAGGTGAGTGCTAATCAATAGTGCTATCAAACATCTAGTGTGTGGTTTGACATGGTGGAGTGACTTAAGTAGGTAGCAGACCGTTGTGGAGGGCCTTCTGTTTACAATGTTATTTGGAGAGCAATCTTAAGCGTCTACAGCGTTTACCTCTGAAAAAATCGAAGATGTTTCTGACCTATTTGATCTATAATGGGGCGCGAATAAACGTCGCAAAAACCACTTTGTGAAACTGGAAACACTTTGTGTACCCGCTGTTTAGTTCTGAAGGATGCAGTATAGTACTGCGATCTATCCATGACGACCGTTCTATAGTGCTCAATATTATGAATCGACCGCAATTCGGTCTTATTCACCGCAGTCAGTGAAATTTGAAAAAGTACTCTACCTCCAAAACTTAAATACAGTTAACTCCTTTGTTATTTAATTAAACAGGATATGGTCTACGATATGACTCCCATCCGGCATTTGCCCGTGATCTTCGTGAATGGAGTCCCGGGTGCCGGCAATCAGACTGTGGCGCAGACCATATCACATATAACTGGATATACAATGATAAGACCCGGAGAGTTGGTGCGAGCTGAAGCGGAGAAAGACACAGCGAGAGGACGTTTGATTGCTGATAAGTTACAGGCACAAGATACTATACCAGAGGTAGGAAAAATTTAAGAACACATTTTAGGTTATCAACTGGAACGATCTCATCTTAGAACTCTGAAGGAATGATCAGGCCTTTGTTATACCATGTGTTGGAGAAACTTAACTGAAACCGGTTCACTCCATGCCGGATTGGTTCGTCCAGGATTCTCTTAGGAATCATGCAAAGTGGCAAAGTTATTCCACAGTCCATAAAATGTAACTTGTTGTCAACTAGAGAAATCATGTGGTTATGATAGATTCGATAGCGAGTGACAGGTCATTGTCAACCATCAGCTACAATGAAAATTCTCTACATTTGTCTCCTTATTGCAGCAACTGACAGTGGACTTGATAAAGGAGGCTATGCTGGTACAGCATGAGGCCAAGGGCTTCATCCTGGTCGGTTTCCCCAAGAACCCACGTATGTCCAGCATCTTCAACAGGCAGGTGAAGTGGCCAGAAAAGATCGTGGCACTTGAAGTTGACAATGAGGTACCTATGGATTTATTTGGTTTTTTTCCTTGTTTTATAATTTTGCAATTGTTTTTTGAAAAAGTATAGTGTTCGTGCAACAAAATTAAAGCCTTTGAAGTTGTTAAAAAAATCCGATTTAAATAGGGAAGTAATATTTTTATAATAATTTCACGCAGATTATGGCAACAGGTAGTTGGGTATAAAATTAGATAAACATTTTGATCCCTAACATTTTCGATTTTGACACACTAATGCTAACATGACAAACGGCGGGCGTGTGACCGATTTGTTACTGATTTAGACGATCTTTTTCGTCTACTTTTCGTAAATATTTGAATGCCTTTGGTGCGAGTCTTGGGTCATACTCGTGTTCTTGAAGATCACGATCTCTGCTGCTCAAGTGCTTAAAGCTGTTCCCATCATCTGATTACCAGGTAGCAGCGACGAGACTACAAAGCAAATTGTCGGAGTTGGGGAGACCAGATTCGGAGATCAACGCAGCGAGGCAAATCGTCAGGGAAGCTGCACACAAAGTTAAAAACGTACACAAACGATTTGGAGGACATGTTATAACGGTAAGCCTTATGAATCTGAGACTGATGCTATGAAGAGTACGAGGTTTTGGTGAGAACCCACACTTACTGAGATTTTTTCCAAATTTTAAAGGTATCCTTTAAATAGACTTCTCAGTTTCCTTAAATTCCCATTTTAAATTACTGACTCAGTCTCTATTACCCATTCAAAAGAATCTTTCAAAGCAGTATACAATCTGCGATTGAAAACTTGACATTCTTTCACAGCTGGACAGTAGCGGCAACCCAAAAGCCCTAGCGTCCACACTCAAGGAGATTCTATCAGACACGATCGAGAAGTGCCAGATGCGGCCGGAGTCACCAGAGCCCCGGCCTCCCACCGCAGTGTCAGCCCCCGCAGTAGCCCAGATCTCATTGGTGGCGGCACTGTCATCGGAGGTTGTGGGGGCACCCATAGAGGTTACGGATGACGGGGAAAAGTGATAGGGTTACTCGCTTAATTTTATTGTGACTTGTTTTAAATTTTGCTATATTACATGTAACTTTTCCTAGTTGAGTGTTTTATTAGGGCAAAGACCTTTGCGAGGTCCTTAAGGTAATGTAAAAGCTAGCAAATATGATGGATGTCGTGATACGTTTGGTACGTAGGTCGTACATTCTGTTCTCCTCCATAAAAACTTTAACTGTGTCAAATTTCATCTTCCTCCGTCCACGTAATTGCAAAGCTACACAGCTTGGCAAAGGCCCCTCCATTCTTTCCACAGTAGTCCCGCCAGCTGCTTCGTGGTCTCAGCGTCGCACAGGGCAAGCCGTAATAGCGGCGGTAAGACCCGTTATGAGAGAGTGGCTGGAGACTGATGGTATGGCGCTCTTACTTAGCAGCTGGCACAGGTTCTCTTTAGAAATGGGTGCTTCGAAAATTTTAAGTCGAGAACCGACGCCTGATTAGTACCATGGTAATAACTGCCTTAACGACACGGCGCAGTACACTCTGTGCACTCCGTCAGAGTGCATGGCAGCGCCGCGACCTAGCCGCGGCAGTGATAACCTTTCGCTCTCGTGGTTCGGTATATGGTTGGGAGCGAGAGTGCGTGGGTTGCTGTCGGGAAGTGATACTTCCTCCTGAGATCCAGAACTTTTTAAAGGACACACTAAACTTTGCTCTTCGATCCCATATCCGATAAGTTTCTAATAGTAAAATCGCTT
Organism: Xestia sexstrigata; assembly: GCA_941918905.2. Lineage (NCBI taxonomy): Eukaryota > Metazoa > Arthropoda > Insecta > Lepidoptera > Noctuidae > Xestia > Xestia sexstrigata. The sequence goes on from OW799204.2 coordinate 2,964,008, forward strand.
TTTTTTTGTTATTAAACTACATATTTGCAGTTTTCATTACATGTGCTGTAAGACATTGCTTCTCGCCAAATTTCGTGATTCTAGATCAACGGGAACTACCATATAGGTTTTCGACCCAGAACCTATAATAGGGTGCAAATGCAAAGCTGAGCTGTGTGAGTGCACATAGATAGTGTAGATGTGATGTGGGCCTAGAGCGCGTCGCGTCTTTTGCTTGGTTTAAACCGGTTTAAACAATCGGCCTGAGGCGCGGTGCAACCCCCGCGCGACGCATCTCCGCCGCGCACCTTCCACATTTCACCTCTTGTACTGTCAGCAGCGTGACGTGTTTATAATAAATAAATAAAGAAAACCTTTATATAGCCAAGTAAAATAAATATTGTGTAATTTAAATACTTATTTTAAAGACATAAACGATAAAGACATGTCAAGTGTCACTACATCAGCCCAATTGGTAGCGACAGCGACGGGAATCCCGCTGTCCACTGTCAAAAGAGTTTTATTGGAAGGCAAAGTCTTTTGGAAGACGAAAGCAAATTTAAATCTCAAAAAAGACCAGATGCAGGAAAAATATAATTATCATTGACGATTTTGATAAAGCGGTAATCCGTAATCATAACTTTCAACTATGAAGCGAATACATGAAAAGTTGAAGACAGAAATAAACTATCCCGGTTCAATTTGGTTATTGCGTACACAAGTGTCTCTTTATGATTTAAATGGAAATGGACAGAAGATAATAGAAAAATTCAAATGGTAAAACATGAGATACGTTATTTACGTATAATTTTTTTTAACCGATGTGAATATCGCATTCAGGGCCGGCCAGTCGTTTATACCGACGAAACATATATAGACACGACTCACATTTCTTCGAAATCTTATTCAGATGGCAGCACTTCTGGTTTGAAGTAACCAATTTCTAAAGGAAATCGTTTAATAATAGTTCATGCCGGCAGAGAGTACGGTTTCATACCAAATGCACAGCTGATGTTCAAAGCAAATAAAAAAAGTGGTGATTACCATAACAATATGAATGCAGAAAACTACACGAAATGGTTACAAAGGCAATTCATTCCAAATTTAAAGCCCAATAGCGTTGTGGTGGTAGACAATGCATCTTACCACAATTCGTTAGAAAATCCCGCTCCCAACTCAAATAGTCGTAAACAAGATATGATTGACTGGCTCAAGTATCGCAATATGGATCACTCTACATCGATGCTTAAACCACAACACTATCAATTGATACTGCAAAACAAACAAAGATTGAATATAAAATTGACACTTTACTTAGAAAACATGGTCACAGCGTCCTTCATCTACCACCCTACCACCCGGATTTCAACTCAATTGAAAATATACGGGCAATGATAAAAGGATAAGTGGCGAAAAAAAACGTATCAATGAATATGGATACAATAATGAGGTTAGCGAAAGAAAAAGTTGACACAGTGTACAAGTATGGAAAAATGTGTGTGGTCACGCAATAAAAGAAGAAACAAAGTTTCGTGGTCACGACGCTGCTTGATGATATAACGGAACGATTCATTATTAACACTTGAATGACACATCAGACGAGAGTTAAAATGATGACGAGAATGATAATGAAAATTATGAAGATGCAATGTTCGGTGGAGAAGAATAATTGTTATAGTTTTTTTTACATTTGAATTTTATTTATTGATCTCTGACTTCTTAGTCAAACTTACTCATTAGTCATACATAATTATCATAGCTGGCCTTTAGTTTAACAATTTTAGCTTATTTAGTTTTATTTTATTTTTAAACTTAGTTCACTTAACATCGGTCCACCTAGTGGGAGGTCTTCCAACGCAACTCCAGAACTTTTCGGCCCCATCGGCCATCCGTTCTACGAGCAATGTGCCCTGCCCACTGCCACTTAAGTTTGCCAATTCTTCGGGCTACGTCGGTAACCTTAGTTCTCTTGCGGATGTCTTCATTTCTGATTCGATCGCGCAAGGAAACTCCGAGCATAGCCCTCTCCATTGCCCTTTGGGTGACTTTAAGCCTGCTGATGAGGCCCATTGTGAGCGACCACGTTTCGGTCCCGTATGTAATCACTGGCAACACACACTGGTCATAGACTTTCGTCTTGAGACACTGTGGTAAGTTGGACGAGAAGATACCGCGCAACTTCCCGAACGCTGTCCAGCCGAGTCGGATTCGACGATTGACCTCTTTCTCGAAGTTAGACCTACCTAACTGGACCGTTTGTCCCAGGTACACATAATCGTCTACAACTTCGAGTGTAGAGTCTCCGATCTTGACAGGAATGGGCATTCGACATGACCTTGGTTTTGTCCATGTTTATTTTAAGACCCACTCTTCCGGAAGCTCTACTGAGGTCATCGAGCATTGTACTGAGGTCCTCCATGGTCTCAGCCATGACCACTATATCGTCGGCAAACCGAAGGTGAGTGATGTACTCGCCATTGACGTTGATGCCTAGCCCTCTCCAGTCCAGAACCTTGAAGACATCCTCCAGTGCAGCGGTAAACAGTTTCGGAGATATGACGTTTCCCTGTCTCACACCTCGCTGCAGGAGGATAGGTTTCGAGGCTTGGTCTTGAAGTCGGACTGACATGGTGGCGTTTTTGTACAAACACTTCAACACCTCGATGTACCGATAGTCGATTTGGCACCGTTGGAGAGACTGCAGTACAGCCCAGGTCTCGATCGAATCGAAGGCTTTCTCGTAGTCCACAAACGCTAAACAGAGGGGCAGGTTATACTCTTCGGTCTTCTGTATAACCTGCCGCAGCGTATGTATGTGGTCCACAGTGCTAAAGCCTTTCCGGAAACCGGCTTGTTCGAGAGGCTGGAAATCGTCAAACCTACGCGCGAGACGATTCGCGATGACTCTTGAAAACAACTTGTAGACATGGCTTAGAAGTGTGATGGACCTATAATTCTTCAACCGGGAATTGTCGCCCTTCTTGAAGAAGAGTACCACCCCACCCCTACACCATGCCTGTGGCGTTTTTCCCTCAAGTATGACGGAATGTAACAGCTTCTGAAGGGCCTTAAGTACCGGTTTTCCACCCGCTTTCAGGACTTCGACCGTAATTCCGTCATTACCCTTGTTGCCTTGTTGTTTTTGAGCGGCTTCAGAGCCATCCTAATCTCGTACAGGCTGATGTTCGGGATGTCTTCGGTATAGTGTTGGGTCAGTCTAGCTCTTGGGTCGTTTGCTAGATCTACGACGGGTTTACTGGTTGACGTGTACAACTGTTCATAGAAGCTCTCGATCTCCTTCAGAAGCTCCGGTTTGGCGGATAAGATCCTACCATCGTCGGTCTTCAGTTTCGTGAGCTGGCTCTGCCCAATAGCCAGATCTCTTGCAAATACCTTGGAGCCTTTATTCCGCTCAATCGCGTCTTTATAACGTTCAGTATTAAAGCGGCGGAGGTCGTTCTTCAAGGATTTAGAGATCCGTCTATTGAGCTACCGGTATTTACACGCCTCGTCTGAAGACTGCAGGATCAAACTCACGCCGCTCCTTCATGAGCTTGAGAGTGTGATCGGAGAGTCTCTAGTTCTGATCTGTACGACGTGCCTTGAAGAACTTAGACCCGGTCGTATGGACAGTTTCCACGAACCCATCGTTGTATTCGTCCACTGAGCTTTCTAGGCATTCGAAACGGTACTGGAGTTCAAGCTGATAGCTCTCGGGGTTTTGGATTTGGATCTGTGCTGGACGGAGCGTAGACTTCATCAGTCGATACTTTTCAAGCTTGATATTGATGTTTAATGTGCCTCTTACCATGCTGCAATCGCTCCCGGTTTTCACCGAATTGATCACAGAGACATCATTAAACATTTGCTTCTTGGTTGACATGATGAAGTCAATCTAATTTCTAGTTGCATCATCGGGGCTCTGCCGGGTCCACTTCCTGTGCTCACGCTTTCTGAAGAAGGAGTTCATTATATAGAGGCCCTCCTTCTCCATAAAACTAGCCAGTTGGTGACCCCGGCGATTTCAACGTCCAACTCCAAATTGCCCCACCTGCAGCTCATCCCCGTCTCGTTTGCCCAGTTTCGCGTTGAAGTCTCCCAAGACAACGGTGAAGTGAGTTTTGGAACCATGCATGGCTTTAGAAATATCTTCATACATGGTCTCCACTTCGTCGGAGTCGAGGTGCCGATCGATGCCAAAAACACAAACTGGAACTGGAAACTTGGTTCGCAATAAATGTTTTGACTTTGACTTTGACTTTGAAAATTCCGAAAAATAAATAAGTTGAAAATTAATTTAAATAATGGTAAATTTTGATTATTAGGTATATTTTACTTAGTTTGCCCATATCTTTTATCATGTTGACTCAGGACTTGATTTTTGATTAACTAACCTAATAGGGACTACGGACCTCAGTATCTGGTATAAATTTCAACTTGCTAGGTCCACCCATTCCTGAGAAAATCGGTGCTGACAGACAGACGGACAGACGGGCAGACGGACAGACGGATAGACGGACAGACTGACAGACGGACAAGAAAGTGATCATTAAAGGGTTCCTTTTTATATTTTGAGGTACGGAACCCTAAAAATTATGCTGTTGAATGTGATTTGACATGCTTTTTTTGCTGTTGCATGAATGAGCTTCAAAAATATTGTTATAACATTGTTTGGTGTTTCGAAATCCTTTGCCGCGCGAGTCCGACTCGCACTTGGCCGGTTTTATTTTATTGTAATGAAATGAAAAGTTTTTGTGAAATATAATGCAGAGCACGCTATCAGCGTATAACGTAACAGAATAGACCAGTGCAGATAATTTTTGAAAACGAAAAAATTCATAGTAGGATGACATGTAAATGATGAAAAATAATTTACGGGCGTTTAAGGATAAACAACGGTTTATCTCGATTTCCAGCAAAACTACAAGTCCTACGGAAAAAAGACAAACAGCGAAGTTGTAGGTAATAAAAAGATCTACAACTTTTGTTTTTACACTTTTTTCACATAACCTCAAAATGTATGTTAACAATTCAAATAACCAAGTTTTTGGTTTTTTATTTTTATCTTTTACAAATTTTTTGGTACAAAATGATACGATTATTTTTTGTTATTTTTTTACCCTTTCTGTGACACGCTGTGTACTAAATAAACCGCTAAACCGGTATAAACCGCATTCAATTTAGTAAGCTTGGCTTCTGAGGCTGAGCGTGGTGGTGATGTGATGACAAATTTATATGTAGTTGGGTTTTCCACGATTTGGAGCATAGTTTTGTGCGTGGTAAATGGCAACCTCGCCCTTATTAATTTAATGAGACTTGTAAAAAAAAAAACAAGCTGTAAGTAGATAATACATACCTTTTTACATGAAATATGTGTAGGTAAGTATGACGAAATCGAAAAAACTTATTCTTATACCATAAAATCATCCAAAAATGCACATTTACAATTTTAAATTAACGAAAGAGTTCGCACACCGCTGGAACTGGCCGTTTATAAATTCTTTTTTTGCAAAATTTTCAAATGACAAGCGACAGTGCACGTCGTTGTCAATTGTCACAAAAGCGCATCGATTTTCGAAACAAAATATAATTAAAACGAATTCATTCCCTACAGAGCGGTCTTTGGCTCCTCATCTTCTATCCATTTTGTATATTTCATTAACAATTTTTACAAGTTACTTTTGTGATGTCAATGGTAATTATCATAATTCATTGGCAGCTCATGTCAAAAGCGTGAAGTTTGGTGGCGGGAATTAAACTTTGTTGATTATTTGGTAAAGTCGCCACGCTGCCTAGGTCCGTGATCAAAGTTATGAAGATCAAACTGCGTAAGTATTGATAACTCACTGTTTTACATACAGGTATGTGAGAGCCCTGTCTGTTACAATGGGTAAATTCCATAACGAAAGTTTTAGGTACATCCAATATGTTGTGTATTTCTATAGTTTCGTTCTGTAGTATTTGTTTGGCAAATCTATGGGAATAGCGTTGACTAAATTAAAAATAAATAAGTATGATAGGCACATTCTTTTTGTGTACTTTTACATTCGGTATTTTTTCTTTTTCACAAAATTGATGACTAGGTAACAATGAATAATCTTTTTCTCATCTTTTTTTTCAAACATTTCATTTGATCTGTCATTTTGTAAAATATTCAACTAAGTATGAAGATAATCTGAAAAATTTAAATGGTAATTTAAAATTTAATTTAATGTTGCAAAAAAGTTAGTAGCTAATGGTATTTGCCATACTTAGGAATTAAACTTTACCCAAATTCGTTTTTGTTTATTAAAGTTATAAATGATTACAGCATGTGATTAATAATTGTTATATTTATAATCCTGTCCTGGGTCCAAGCGAGCGAACCGCGGACAAAACCTAGAATGATACAAAAAGAATAGGTAAGTACTTATGGGGCTGCCTCCACGAGCGAGAGAATCGCGGGGATATTATCGTCCTTGCCACGTTTTTCTATACACTCTCTTTTGGGCCGCCTCCACGAGCGAGAGAATCGCGGGGATATTATCGTCCTTGCCACGTTTTTCTATACACTCTCTTTTGGGCCGCCTCCACGAGCGAGAGAATCGCGGGGATATTATCGTCCTTGCCACGTTTTTCTATACACTCTCTTTTGGGCCGCCTCCACGAGCGAGAGAATCGTGGGGATATTATCGTCCTTGCCACGTTTTTCCATACACTCTCTTTTTTGGGCCGCCTCCACGAGCGAGAGAATCGCGGGGATATTATCGTCCTTGCCACGTTTTTCTAAACACTCTCTTTTGGGCCGCCTCCACGAGCGAGAGAATCGCGGCGATATTTTCGTATAGAAATACCTTGAATCGCCGCGATTCGCTCGGTCATGGAGGCGGCCTCTAAGTTTGAGACTGCTACTCCTGAGCAGGAGATCCTAATTTAGTTTACCGAGTTTAGTCTTATTGAGTTTCAGTTTCCACCAGGAATTTTGTCAGTAGCAGCCCAGGAGTCTGAACCTTGTGCCCAGTTGATAGCAATAGGCTCATCTCTATACATAACTGTCGACATGTGGGTGTACCTACTATACTCATAGCTCTGCCTAATAGCCGTTCGGAGATTACAGACGAGGTTATGCTATGTTATTCAGCGCGAGACCGGTTTCCGTCGACGTCATCGACGGAGGATAACGAAAGCGGCACGGACTGGGATGCTGAGGGTCGCCATCCTGCCATGACACACCCCCGCCACCCCCCGCCACCTCAGGTATCTGTAAATGTCCTTACTTGTTTTATATAGGGTGTAAAAAGACTCGTTAACGAAACCGAAAGGCACTTTGTTTCTCCCCATCATTGCGGTATTTTTTAGGGTTCTGTACCACAAAAGGTAAAAAAGGAACCCTTATAAGATCACTAATCACTGTCTTGTCCGTTTGTCTGTCTGTCCGTGTGTCACCCGATTTTCTCAGGAACGGTAGGACCTAGCAAGTTAATTTTTTTTATTCTACACCATACCAACCTTCTAGTTACGGAGATATTGGGGGTCAAAGTTCCAACTTAATCACAAGTTTTTTTTTAAATACGTGTTTTTAATGTAAGAACTTTACTTTAAACACCTCCATAACCCCCACACTGTTCAATCCATCCACCAGCACAATGTTTAAAGTGCGTTACATTGAGTTTTACCGTAAAACGTGATATTTCACCCCAAAAAGAAAGTCATTTCCCAGAGGGTTAGGTACTTAGTTTGATGACAGAATGCTTGTTTAAGAGCTTCGTGAAGAGTGTGTTTACACCCTGTATGTAACCTCACTTACTAAACATATAATAGACAGACCTTACAGAAGATAAAATCTAAAAAATATTCAATACGGTCAGGTACAGGCCGTACTATGTAGTTTGACTGAACCTTAAATCTTCTTTCTCAACAGAGGATGGACAGTACGGACTGGAACACGGAAGCCCGTCATCTCGCCATGACACATCAGCGACACCCGCCACCGCCGCCACAGGTAACATTACGGTCAACAGTTACTTTTTTGCGAAACCTGTTACTTTGCCGAGAGTAACGTAATGATTTTCCTTTTGTTTTTTTTTTCGTTGAGTCTTAAGTGAAAATCTACTAGATACCTATACTGGGCCCTGCCATAGTCACATTCTGTTAGGACTGATTCACAAAGTAGTGCCTATTTTGGCGTTAGGGTCGAACGGTGGCGTTAGGTTATACGATAGAGTCCCCAAATAGGTACAACCATTCTTCTGTTTCCATCAGGCGGTGATAGTGGGTTCGGTGCGCAAACGTCGCGGGAACCTGCCCAAGCACTCGGTGAAGATCTTAAAGAGATGGTTGTATGACCACCGCTACAACGCGTACCCCAGCGACGCGGAGAAATTGGCGCTCAGTCAGGAGGCTAACCTCACTGTTTTGCAGGTGAGAGGGAGAGGAAAAACGTTTGTATAATTTATAGTCAGAACTAATGCTGCCGCCATCTTGTTTAATCACTGCAATTTCCACAGAAAATTTTAATTACCAACAGCGCCCTCACGAAAGTGAAATTCATGTGCTAAGAGAACCATGCAGTCAGTGTTTTCTTTTTAAGAAATAAGAACAAAGTAAAAATTGTGTTTCTTTCGAAAACCATTAAATTGATTTTAATTTTTGTTCTCCCTTACGTTTTGAAAAGACACCTCATATTTTGCAATGTCCTAGGTTTAAAGGTCTCCTTGCTTCCATAACCTAAACCGTTGTGTTAAGTAAACTTTTTCGTTTGTTTTTGCTTCTTGAAAAGAGTTTCTATAACACCAGGTCTGCAATTGGTTCATAAACGCCCGCCGCCGTATCCTGCCCGAGATGATCAGGCGTGAAGGTCACGACCCCCTGCACTACACCATCTCGCGGAGGGGCCGGAAGCAGCTGGGGTCCATGGTAGGAGTGGGGCCAATGGTGGGGCTGGCTGGAGCCTCCACGTCAGGGTTAGGAGTGGCTGCAGGGGATGGCGTCAACGTAGCCGCCTGGGATGGCATCGTTGTAGAGGTTTGTGGAGAACAATTTAATACTCGAGCGAGACGAGACTGCCTATCTGACGTTCACAAACTAGTTACTGGGGAACCTGATTTGTGTCAGGCAGTAAAAAGGTCCTTATCTACACGAAACGTGCAAACTGAGAACAGGTTCATATCTGCGACCAAATATTTTAAAACACTAACAAGTTATCCTTGATTTATGTCTTATTTGACCTTAAATCTAAAGACAAAATCAATCAACTCCGCCTATCGTACACCACAGCTATTATAGGTAGTTCCTAAGCTTCGCCTCAATACTCGGTTTTATGCCTTCCATCACTACGTTAACTAGAAACAGACGAAAGAGCCCACAGGTCATTAAAGCAGTACCCACAGAACGGTCCGGATGGCCGTGCCCACGACTACGGCGACGGTCTACTGGTCTACCGGAGCGACGGCGACGAGCTCGGAGACGGCGAGGAGGGATACTCTAGCACCATCAGCGAGGAGGAGGTCAAGTATGACCCCTCCGTCTGGCAATCCGTCATTCGCTACGGACCGGAGGACCACGATCTGCATCCGGCTGCCAGGGAGTAAGTCTTTTTACAAGTTCCAAATGTTAGTTGTGCTATTGAGTGCCTTGATTATGGCAATCTCAATGGTCTCTGAAAAACGGACGAACTTGACGAAATTGAAAATATCGAGCAAGTTTTTAGGCACTACTTATCCTCCATTTCACTTTAGCTTTACACAAAATCGGGTCACTCGACCGCTTCCCTTGAACTACACAAAATTGTCCAATACACAGGAGTTATTGCACTAACTCGAAAAAAAAAACTCTTTACTAAACTTTAGCGTTCATATTGCGGTAGTAATTAAGCAATTAAATCACATAACGTCGAAAGTCACTGCGACGAATCCTTTTCCCTCCCACAGCAGAGCATCAGTCGTATCAGTGGCCGCGACCAAAGACATGGTAGAACAAATCAGCGAGCCGCAGGATTCTAGTTCAGAGCAGTTCTGCTCGAGAGCAGCCCGGGCAATAGTCGAACGCTGGTACAACCCTATTTAACAATTCTCCAACGTCATACAAGACCATAGCATCTTCAGTCTTTCCATTCCTATGTCATCATCGTCATCATCATTGGCAGCCATATTACACCCACTGCTGGGTATAGGCCTCCTTTTGTGCCATATTTCTCTGGTCCATGAGGGTCTCAACCAAGTCTTACCCGCGATCTTCTCAATGTCATTTTCTCATCTGGGTTTTGGTCTTCCAACATTTCTTCCCTTCAAAAGTACTAAATCATTTACTCTTAGGTAATTTATACTAAGACTTGAATAAGTAGAATTAAGTCTGAACGATTGAAACTAAACATTCAGGCTTGTTCCTCAATCCGATTTGTTTTCACCGCCAGCAGCACGGCATCGATCGTGACCGTGTCTACTACGGAGGGGATGGCGGGCCAGGGTCAGGAGCCCGTGTCCAGCAGTGAGGACGGCTGGCAGGCGCTGGCACACCCGCAGCTGGCGCACCTGCCGCAGCTGCCGCACCCGCTGCGCGCGCGCCGCATGCAGGTGAGCCCGCCCCCGCAGCCGCCGCCCCCCGTCGCCGTCGAGCTCGAAGTAGCCACCACCGACATGTGGTGCCACACCTAGACACGTATCTAACGCAGGACGATTTTCATATTTACACTTCCGTTTACTCTGGTAATATTGCTTAAGAAAAACAAGGTTGCTTTTGTCAAAAATTTCATTTTTAATTCCTTTGCTTATTTATTTAAAAATAAAATATGTTTGGAGTTTTTAATTTGGTTCTGCAAGGATGTTGAAGCCCCAATATACCATGTTTTTGTACATATCTAACTGTAGGCGACGTCGGTGTTAAAACACTATAGTTTTCCCTTTACAATCAAGTTTTCCTTTAATAAGAGAACTAAAGGGTGTTTTCTTAGAGGCGGAGAACTTTAAATTGAAATAAAACACTGAAAAATCGTTTATTATTTAGGTTTCATTTGACTAATAATTTTATACCTACTATTAAATGTTTTTGAACATGATTTCGGGCATGTGACCACCGCGGTTGGCACGTACATCGCGTAATCAGATGGTCAAATTTGCATTCATTTAAGTCAGTAAAACAGGCTGTACTTTCACAATAATTTGATCAATGTTGACTTCCAAGTGCTCTATTCTTTCTGATTTATCGGCGTAGACATACGACTTTACATATCTTATGAGGGAGAACGTTACAGTTAACGGTAAGCGGTACGGAGACATGATGAGATGACACAATTGGAAGGCATTCATTTTGCAGATATGTGGTTTCAGCAACACGGCGCCGCAAGCCAAACCGCGGTGGCCACATGCCCGAAATCATGTTCAAACATAAATGACATAAAATTATCAGTCAAATAAAGCCAATTAAAAAAAATAAGCGACATTTCTGTGTTTTATTTCAATTAATATTCTCTATCTCTAAAAAAAACACCCATCTTAAGTGATGTTAGTGTTTTTGTTTTGTTTTTAGCTTAGAGGAGTTTCTGTTTGTTGTGTAAATAAACTTTTCTATTAAACAATTGATTTTCATTCAAGTAGACAGCTGTAATCACGTTTTTGGCAAAAAACACCCCGCGTTTTAATACCGGCATCATCTGACAGTTATTGCTTTTAAGTCCCTTTGTCTGTGTTTTTACCGCTTAGCTTTTAATTTCCAAAATCTAATTCCTTTTTATTTTGTCAAATTTTAATATAATAACCAAAATTGGAACCTTAGATAAACCTAAGGTCGAATTTTGTTTGTCTAGAATTATTTCTATTCCAAAATTGACTTGGGGCCATAACTGCAGGTGGTGCCGCGCACGCGCAGGGCGGAGGGCGAACAGGACAAGTTCAAGTGCCTGTACCTCCTGGTCGAGACGGCCGTGGCGGTGCGTCAGAGGGAGAAGGAGGAAGAGGAGGCAATGCTGCCTCTTTAGTTAACCGTGGTTTATGCGAACGAACTCTTTTCTTATCTAACTTTAAGAATAAGTAAACCGTCTCTCATATGTATATCCATAGGAAACTGACAGTAAGTAGATTAGACGCTGTGCTAGTTTTTGATTAATTCGTTTAAAAAAACATGATAAGTATGGGGTGACATTTTAATACATAAATTCACATCAAAGCACGTTTGTGCTCATTAAAGGCTAACTTTTTAAAAACCAATGGTCAGTCTTCTATAAGATCATAATTATACTATTCCACAGTTTTCTTTATCATAAGTGATGTTTTTTGTTAAAGCCTACGTTTAAGTTTAGCATATTACGAGTATTTTGTTGTTTGGATTACTTACATGAAGTTTTCTCGCGCACTGGGCGCACATCAAAATTTTAAATGTTAAAAGGCTAACCTAATAAAATTACAGTGCGGGCTACAACGCGAAGTGCACACAAAGGCCCGTCTTTTCAGTTATTTTACCTTTGACAGCAACCCAAACACCACGACTTGGCTGCAGAAGCTACGGCCAGGAATAAAATTTGTTCGAGATAGCGGCTGGTCATGCGACAAGTAGTGTTCATAGCCCGTAGCCCTAAAAAACCTCCCATAAGCATCACTTTGATTTTGACAGTAGTGGAAAATGTAAAATAACTGAAAGGGCTGTGGTAAAACGTTGGTTGTGGTCCACTCAGTGCGCGAGAGGGCTTCATAATTGTAACTAGAGTAAGATCGAATGTTTTGTTAAGAGCTAATAAATTGAAAGATTCAATAAGTTGCTTTATTTTTAATGCACAATAATGCGTTCGAATGTGTTAAATCCAGTGCACAATAATGCGTTTGAATGATATGGATTTCCGCTGGCGAAATTCTGATACGACTAGCTATCGACGATAATCTTTCAAGAAACGTAAGTAAGGACGGCCACTAAAAACGCGCGGCTGCACGCTCGCGTGACTGTTTGGATACGTGGATTTCAACCAAATTGGTCGATTCCCGCACATAATATCTTCAAGGGCGTATGCTAAAACTCGCGCGGGTGCACGTAGCAGGTGACCGAATGCGGTAGCACGCGCCCGCTCGCTCCCTCTTCTTTTAGTTCCGCTCATACTGTACGTCTACTTATCGTATGGTTGGTTGAAACTTGCACGTCTCCGCACCGCTCCGCTTTGGTGGACCTTAGGTCCGCGCCGTCGACCGCTCACGTCTTTTAAAATTTAAATTGGTAATTTAATTACAGTATGATAGAAATTGTACAGAAAATCACGTTTTTTAAGGTCTATTTATTGGTTTCGGTTAATACTTGAAATTAATAAGGAAAAGAATTAGTATAAAATCTGTGTGAGCTAAATCTTTGACGTTACCTTGTAATGGTTTTTAATTCATAGTTCCAAACCAGTACAGGTTTTACATTTACACCAGGTTTTGTGTTTAGTGTTAGGTTGTCCAGGCGTTAGGTTGTCGTAGGTGTTTTTTGTTTGCAGTTTCAGTTAATACAGGTTTATGTTTCCAGTGTTAGGTTGTCTTGTCCATGTTTTTCATTTACTGTCTCAGCGCAGGTTTTATATTTTCAGAACCAGGTTTTTATCGGGTTTCGGATCAGGTTTGCACTCAGGTTCCAGGGATAGGTTGTGTAGGTTTTGCTTTTGCAACTTTAAGGGCTACGACATTTTCTATAAGTTGGGTCATCAATTTCATTATTTCTCCGGAGGTGGCTGCCGGTGTATCGCCCGCTTTGATCTGAAACAGTAGTAAATAAATTAAGTACCAAAGTTTGATTGCTGGTTAGTAATTTTTCCCATACTTTTTTAATTGCAGCCATAATTTTTGCGGCTACTTCCATTTATCCAGCGACATCCTTTGTAACCAACTTATAGTTAACGTTTAAAGTATTAGATGTAGTTATAAGGAGGGCGTGCTAGCCACTTGTCCGGGTTAGCAGATTCGATTTAGCTGCCTGTATTTGTCAAATCTCAAAGCAACTACAAAACATACCTACATTCGATTTATTTCTGTTTAAGTCCCATGTCATAGGGGGTGAGCCTATAGCCTGTCAACCGGGGAACAAGTCCAGACTTCGGACTGTTACTGAGAAATTCCTGATAGAAAAACCAATAACACTACGGGAAATAAATTTCCTGGAGCGTTATTGGTTTTTCTATACATTGGTTTTTCTACTGAAAGGGCTGTAGTAAAACGTTGGTTGTGGTCACTCAGTGCGCCAGAGGGTTTCATAATACCCGCTAGAGTAAGATCTAAAGAGCTAATAAATTGAATGATTCATTATGTTGCTTGTTTCTGTTGAATGTCGTATCCAGTGCACAATAATGCGTTCGAATGTACACATAATATAGATTGCCGCTGGCGAAATTCTGTCGACTAGCTATCGACCATAATCTTTCAAGACAAAGTAAGTCCGGGCGTCCACTAAAAACGGCCTCCCATGTCCTGCGTTAGATCCCAGGACATGGTCATATAGTCAGTACTAGCGCTTGCAATGACTAGATCCAACGCGAAAGTTACAAAACTGTACAAAATTATAAAAGCAGTTCCAGACCTTCACAAGCCTATATTTGTAGAGTTCGATAACGCTCTCGTTGTGCTTCATAAAGGTTTCCAGGCGGAGTTTGATGGCTAGTGGCGTCTCATCTAAACGCTGCGGATTCTTTGGCCGATTCTTCATTCCATTGAACATCTGTTCTGTCGTTGCCTCGATGTATACTATGAGCTGTAAAAATGGTGTTAAAAGAAAGTAAAGTTCTTCATCCCCCATAGAAACGGGAGGATCCTCCGTCCAGACGGGTGTTGTATCTGGTGGGCTACTTCCCTACAGTTGTTCTCGGGTTTTTCTAGTTTTAAGTCGCGGATAAGTTTAATAGCGCGATTCAGAATTTTGATGTTAGTTCTTCATTTGTATCATAGATGGCGCTGAAGTACTTTTCGTATTATATTGCGGGACTAAAAAAATGGGACAAGCCCGCCACACTGTTCCCAAACCACTGTAACTCCTGAAAGCCAGAATCAACAGTGGCGACCACCAGAAAAGCGCCGAGACAATGAAGCTCGACGAAGTCCCAGAGAATGAATTTAACTGTCTTGGATCCCGCAACGAAATTAATCAGAAAAGTATAGTGGAGGAGTAGGAAAAAACCGTAATTTCCACTTCCCTCCATTTCAGCAGGAGACAGAACGAAACAAGGCCAATAGGCACAAAGGGACGTTTACAACTGGGATAGGCCCAGTTGCCTAGCACCACGGATAAATATTAACATTAATGGGTCCTAAGTTGTGAGCTGTTATATTTGATTCCAATAATAGGTATGGCAGAAACGCTTGAACGCACGGAAATTTGTTCTAGTTTCCACAAGGTCTGTATAGTAAATAACTCCGGATGTAACCTGTACACTATCCAACATAATGTTGCGTTCATTCTGCCAAAGACTGCACTCCCATAAAATGTGATGTGCTGATTGTTCATATTCGCAGTCAGATGTGGAACATTGACAAAAAGGCGAGTCAACAAGCTTGAAGGAAAATAATTTACTCTTAAAGTTACCATGACCGGTGAGAAATTGGGCAACACAGTGATCAACATCCAACCATGTCCTGGCCAGCCGCTCACGAACGGATGGAAAGAACTGGTGGAGGTGTCGGCCCTTGATGGAATTATCCCACCTACCTTGCCATTCAGACAAAAGTTCCTCCCAGACGTCGGTCTGTGGTTTGAATAATCTAGCAATCTTAACACGGTCACGTAGGGTTAAAAAGTCTGCGTCCGCGGTCTCACGTGCGTTATAGTACATTGCAGCCCGTCGCTGCACTTCAAGATCAACTGGAAGTACACCTGCAAGTACCGGTAAGGCTTCAGTACTAACCGTCCTATACGCTTTGCATAAGAATATCAAAGCCAAACGCTGGCTTTGAAGCAATTTACGTCGTGCCGCTCCTATGGTGGCCCTATCGGCCCAGACAGGTGCCCCGTAGCACATACACCCCAAGTAAGAAGCCCCATAAATGGTCTTTAAAGTTATAAATGACAGACCCCACGTAGATTTTGATATTCTCGTTAAGGCATAAAAGTTCTTTTTAGCTTTTTCACCGACAGTTTTTATATGATCTATGAATGAAAAATTTCTCTCTAAGACCAAACCAAGGTAGCACACGGATTGCTTTCTTTTCACGGGAACGTTATTAAATTTAATACTAGGCCACGATTTAAGATTACCTTTTAAAATTAGTTGATAAGTTTTTTGCGGTGCAAAGGTCAGACGGTTTCGATCGCCCCACTGAGATATTAATCGTAGGCAAGTATCAGCTAAATTCTCGAGACCAGCCCGAGTACTCGACTGAATGAGCAGCAGGCCGTCGTCCGCGTAACCGGTTAATGAACAGCCGGGAGGAAGGGGAATCGCGAGAAAATCATCAAAACCTAAATTCCATACATACGGAGCGATTACCGACCCCTGAGGACATCCCATGGTAAGGGACTTTGACATAGAATAATGACCGAGTTTGAGTTTCGCGGAACCATTTAAAAAGTAAGAATAAACAAGATTATATATGTTTTTATAGCAGCCACGATTCTTCAGTTTAAGTAGTAGCATCGGCCACCATGCGTTATCAAAGGCCCCGGAAATATCTAAAAAGATTCCAACCACGTACTTGTGTTCCGAGTTATTAACAATTTTTCTAACAGAAAGTGCCGCGTCTACGGTAGATTTTCCCACGGTGAAACCGAATTGGTTGTTATGAAACTTTGGCCCGTCTGGCAGCAAACGTGGAACGATAAGGCGCTCCAGGAGTTTTCCTAAAGATGGCAGTAGGGTTATGGGCCTGTACGACTTAGGGTCGTCCGGTGGCTTATCACCACTTTTTGGAATTATTCGTATAAAGCCACGTCGCCATACGCGAGGGAAAACGCCGTCCGCAATACATCGGTTGAAAACAGATAGAATGGCGTCGCCCGCTGTTTTACACGCTTCTATTATCATCCGATTAGATATTTTATCTTCACCTGATGATTTGTTAAGAGGCAGTTTCCTGACAACATTAATGAATTCGTCAATGGATGGAAGGTCTGACGCTGGTGATTCAGGTGGCACAGCAGCCCACGCTCTGATCTGTTGATGGTAGTCATTGTCATTTACCGGCGAATCATCAGGAATCAGACTATTTAATAGAACTTCGGTTGTTTCCTCAATACCGGTGGTGTGTTTATTATTGACTTTAATGTTCTGGACAAACGCCAGGTCGACTGATCGATTAGCTTTGAATTCGTGATACAAAGGAGACCACGGACCTTCTTTATCTAATTTTTCTACTATTTTTCGCAGTAAATTACCCTTGGATTTTTCCACCGATGCTCTGTAGCGGGACTTGGCAACTCTAAACGCATTTAAAGCAAAGTTGAGTGGGTCTCCGGTGACCTTTTGTTTTTTAAGCTTGTTTAAATGCCTACGCGCTCGGCGATAGCTTTTACGTTGTTCAATTAAGTAGTCACACCACCAATCACATCTATGGATGTGTCATATATTGCGGGACTACTTTTGTAGTGTCGCTACAACGTCATTGATTTACTTAATCTTTTATTTTGTCAACATTGCATAAGCTTAGCAGCGTCTAAAAACCCCACTGCTGGGACACAGGCCGTCTCTACGCCATCAGTACAGGTGCGGTTTCGTTTTGTTCCGCTCCTAAGGTTCGTAGCTTAATGAGAGCCTTCCTCATGAATTGGGTCATGAAACGCAAAAAGAGTTAAGAGAATCAAAGATAGCGCGTTCGAACCAACAAACTCTCCAGCTTTATCATATTAGTCTATATTATCATGCACTTATCACGAGGGCCAGAGACAACAGACTAGAACCTTTTTCTAAAATTCGAAACTTATCCCAAGAATGTTTACTATTCAACGACAAGTCACTTACAGAAGCGCGCCCCAGAGCTCGCTCAAACAGAGGACCTTGTGCCTTTTCGCGAGGGAACCCATTTATGATGAAGCCAGCTGTTCCCTTCGCAGCGTTCTCTTCGACCGCCTGTATTATCACTTCCAGTACTAAGTCATTCGGGGGGAACCTACCTGTGGAATAGATGCTATGTATGAAATTTACACCACTTCATTGAAAATGCACAAACAGTGCCCAAGAGAACGACGAATTTAAATGTTGATGGATGATGATAAAATTTGGCACATAGATAGTTTATAACCTGGATTTTTTATCCCGGTAGTGGGACCCCGTGGGACAGTTACATATTTTTGGGGTTCAGCCATATCTATCGGCATGGAATCGCTATTTTCCATGCTCCAATCTACTATTCCGTCATGTCGTGCTCAAAACATTCATTCAAATTCAAACAACTCTGAGCCTTTCGCCATTTACTGCTAGGCATAATAGGCCTCTCCTAAGCTGCAGAATATCATACCTTTCGCATCCAGCCACTTTTTAAAGTCGTCAATCTATTCAGCTGCATCCAATACTGCGCAGACTGCACTCCAGGACTCATTTGCTCGTCGTCGGTCTTTAGACTAACAGGGCTGGCCCGTTCAGCCTGCTTACTCTGCAAGACTGCAAGCTATGTCGAACAGAATTTAATGAGTTGACAGTGTACCTCGTGACATGACAGACTTGAGGCACTTGGTCCTGTCAGTACCCGCCTCCACCTCAGCTCGTAACATTGCTCCAACGGATATGACAGTGTATTGATATGCAGAGGCAATGCTCTTGCACACTGCTTCCCTGCCGCTGCCTGGCCCACCTATTATCCAGACAATGGGCATGGTTTCGTAGTCGTACACTGGCTGGAATGATAACGAGTTTTGAAACCTTTTTTTTTAAGAAAACAGAATCGCTTTTCGAAAAAAAAAAGTAATACCTCATCTTTGGCCTTCATTTCAGTTTTTAAGGTATATTTATTTTGAAAAAGCGCTAATGAAGTTAAGCGAATGAGTTATCGGAGATGAAAGACAGTCTTTCGGCCCGTAAGATTTGGAAAAAAATTAATAATTATATTCGTTGATTTGTGACGAAAATGAAACGATAGACTTATGGCGCAACAATAAACTGAACTGAACACATTGGCCTTTCCAAATGTAAGAACAAGGTAGCAAAACTAAAATGTCTAATGCCTTCGCAGGTTCTTTGCAAACGATTTTTGATCAATGATAACAAGCTCCATCTCCTGTTGGTTATGTAAAGATTCTTAGTGTCTGCAGTGTCTATAATATGTACTTTGACAGCTTTATCGAAGTTTCACCACCGAAAGCAACAATTTTGTCTGCACAAGTAAAGGCCCAACAGTGGATGAAGTCGGGCTGTGAACGATGACGATTATATTATAGTGTTTGTATATCTCCTTTCACTTACCTTTTTCTTGTAAGCCATGCATTGTACTGTTCTGCATTGTAGAGGACATCCTGGGAGCTTATCTACAACGGGCTCTTCGCACCCTGGACAACATTTGTGTTCCATGTTTATTATTTCCTTTTAATACGCGTCTTTGAATGAAGCTTTGGGTGGGTTTCTTTCTTCCTTTTGAAAGCTAGTAGACGCGGATACCAGATAGTTTGAATTTACATGGCTGTTAGAAGTGAAATTGGTCTTTAATTGTATGTTTCATTTTTCTGATAGGCTTTACCTTCAAAACATGGTATTTTGCTGTGGATTTTGTGAACGTGGAGATGGATAAGAGAAGAATCCAAAGAGTAGGAAGAATCACATGATCACAATGATGATTACATGACAGCTATGACATTTTTTCTGAAACGTAAATCATGCTTTTTTAATCCGCTACAGCGGTCTACCAAAGAGGTAATTTGTTCTTGGTCGAAATCTCTGATGACTCGAATCTCCGTCGTGATTTTAGGGACCTCGCTATGCGGCTATAAAGGCAATCATCTTCATTGTCCTAAAATTTTTCCAACCATGTTAAGGTCGGATTCCAGTCTAACTGGGTGCAGCTGAATACCAGTATAATATATATATATATTTTTTTAACTCTTCTTTAATGCAATCTGTCCTGGGACATTCAGCAACAGGTAGATGATGGTTCCTGATCTTGCACGGTATGAAGCCTCTGCCTCATCCGATCGGCATTACAGCTTATTCATATGCTGGTTGTAAGTAAGTCTTGAGGTGCCCTTCTTTTCAGTCTTGTGAAGGTAACAGGGTTTGACATTAGTTTAATAGGGTATATGCATGACTTTTTTTACCACTCTAAACAAAGCGTATTAAACATCAGAAATAGCAAAGTGATTTTTTTTTAATATCTACAAAAAATACTAAGTTATAAGCATTTGAAATTGCTGATTAGACAGAGAGATCCGATACAGCGAATGACGTCATTCGCTGCATTGACGTACGAAATCCATACTAAATTCCGTTTATCTAGAAAGAGA
Organism: Xestia sexstrigata; assembly: GCA_941918905.2. Taxonomy (NCBI): domain Eukaryota; kingdom Metazoa; phylum Arthropoda; class Insecta; order Lepidoptera; family Noctuidae; genus Xestia; species Xestia sexstrigata. Next base: position 2,984,327 of record OW799204.2, read on the forward strand.
TAGAAACAAAAGTTTGAATGGTTTTTGTGTTGTTTGGCCGATTTATATCTTGTTTTCGCTTTTTGTCATTATTTTTACAGTACTTTAATATTCTCTATCGAATAAAAAAAAGAAAAGTTATGCATATTCCCTATTGCCAATCACCCCCTTTCTGACCCGTGGAACACCACATTGGTTCACCTAGGTGTTCCACGGTTAACTTTCTGTACCCCTAGTTTACCTAGGTATTCCACAGTTAATTTTCTGTAACCTGGTTCACCTAGGTGTTCGCACAGTTAATTTTCTGCCTTTCTGACCCGTGGAACCCCAAAGTGGTTCACCTAGGTGTTCCATGGTTAACTTTCTGTACCCCTGGTTTACCTAGGTGTTCCACAGTTAATTTTCTGTACCCCTGGTTCACCTAGGTGTTCGCACAGTTAGTTTTCTGTACCCCTCGTTCACCTAAGTGTACCACGGTTAACTTTCTGTACTCCTGGTTCACCAAGGTGTTTCACGGATAACTTTCTGTACCCCGTACTTCTGAATACTACAGTCTATTGGATTACTCGTATGTGGCCATGGCTGAACAATTTATTTTTAAACCTATATAGGGTGGCTGGTAATTAGTAACCGATACTTAAACACGTGATTGTACTGACCAGTTAGGCGTAAAAATAAATAACAATTATTTATGTTCGCCTAACTCGTCAAAATGTACTGAACAGCAGATTTTTTCGCGATTTTAGGTTTGGTCCCACAGCAAAAGTTGTTTATCATGAGTACAATCACGTGATGTTTAGGTATCGGTCACTAATTACTAGTCACCGTAAATAACTTGCATCCTCTTTCCAATAAGCAATGGCTACTTAGAATATTTATTTCTTCATTATGTCAGGTTTAGCGTTATCAGGTTTACATTGTCATATTTGCCTTTATACGTAATTGTTCTATACAGGGTGTAAACAGACTTCATGAAGCCCTCAAGGCCTCACCCAAGCATTCTGTACATCATACTAAGTAACTTTACGAAAAGAATATTGCTGACTTTTTTTTTGGGGTGTAAAATCACGTTTTACTTTAAAACTCAATGTACCGCATTCAAAATATTGTGCTGATAGATGGATTGAATAGTACGGGGTTCGTGGAGGTGTTTAAAAATCTTAAGTTAAAAACCAGTATTTAAAAAATAAAACAACTGAAAAAGTTGGAACTTTGACCCCAATATCTCCGTAACTAGAAGGTTCCCAGGTATGGTCTAGAACAAAAAAAATATCGCAAAGACGGGGAGAACAAGTGCCTTTCGGCTTTGTTAAGAGTCTTTTCACTCTTTTATTTTATAAACATTAGTATAATCATAAAGTATGTCTGCCAAACAAAACGAGCAACGAATGAGCGTGCGAAGCCGCTGGCAAAAGCTAGTAATACTCGTACACTATGGCGGTAATAATTTGAACGAAACATGAGCGAAGATGTTTAATTTGGAATTAAATTTATACATTATTTTTTTTTATTTTTCTTTCTTGTCTAGCCCCAAAGAACTTTTATTTCATCAATTTAAACTATTAGTTAAAGTAATATATTTAACATAATTTACGGAGGTTTCCCAGTTTGGTGAACCACGGGTATATTATTCTATGTAATCGTTCTTAGTTCACCAATTAGGCGAACTACAAATCAAATCAAATCTTTTGATGTGATTTTGATTTGATTACAAAATAAACAAATTCAAATTAAAAAAATTGATACAAAATAATGTACCTGCATCTTTTGGTACAGGTTCATTATTTTGTATAAATACCCATGCTTCACTCATTAGGTGAACCAAGGGTATAGAAAGTTAACCGTGGAACACCTAGGTGAACCAGGGGTACAGAAAGTTAACCATGGAACACCTAGGTGAACCACTTTGGTGTTCCACGGGTCAGAAAGGCTTTTAATCTGTTGTTTTATTTTAATTTAATTATTTATTTTTAAAGTGCTTACGCAACTAAATATTTCAAGTGTCTACCTGTTGCCGTTATAACAGGTTGCCGTTATTAATATCGGCAAAAAAATCACGTTTGTTGTATGGGAGCCCCCTTAAATATTACCTTTATTCTGTTTTTAGTTGTTGTTAAAGCGGCTACAGAAATACACATTGTGTGAAAATTTCAACTGTCTACCTATCACGGATCGTGAGATACAGTCCGGTGACAGACAGACAGACAGACAGACGGACGGAAGGACAGAGGAGGCTTAGTAATAGGATCCCGTTTTACCCTTTGGGTACGGAACCCTAAAAAAAACCATATTTAATAAAAACATTATTTAATCAACGATCTTTAAAATTAATGTAGAATATATAGGCATATGTACAGAGCGTGTATAAAATGTTGCGTTGTGCATTAGTTGGCGGCTGCGACGGCGGCGGAGGCTACCACGGGGTCCAGTATCTTCTGAACCTGGTCGAAGATTTCATCAACTGAAGTTTCGGCGTTTATCTGTAACAATGATACACCACCATTATTCGTGTTCATCTTCGGTATTTCGTATCTATCTGCCTAGCGTTTTCTCAACTATGTTGGGGATCGGCTTTAAGTCTAACCTGATGCAGCTGTTTATGAATACTTTACATAGAGCGGCTTCCTATTTGACCTTGTTACTGGGTAATTACGATACCGTGTGGTCAGACTGGTTGTCAGACTTCCGTCTAACTGCCTACCCGTGGCGACTGTTAAATATCTATAACACAACCGGGACCAAAGACTTAACGTGGTTTCCGACGTACGGAGGGCACGGATCAACCTTGGCAAGCGTTGCTTAACCTTGACGATCGATCCGTGCAGCTGTTATTATTTATCCACCAGCCCTTCCATCTCAGTTATGCCTGAGAAGAGTGTTATTTCCGATATTTCGAAACAAAACCAAAGACTATAGCGTCCGTTCTCAGTTGCTATTCAAGATGATAAAAAAATTATTACGACTGTTCCAGCGAACCATAGTGGTAAAGTAGCCACGTTCAGCCGTTGGCCCTGCGCCTGATCTCTTTCTGGTTGTGTCAGACTATGAGAAACACGGATGAGAGAGTGCAGTATTTACTAAAACTACTTTAATATCTTCCGCGCCGATGACTAAAGATTGGTCTCTATGACCGAAAAAGGTCAGGAGGATTATTATTTGATTTTGTAAGTAAAATATCCTAGCAGCAAGGTCGTGAGTATGTGAGATTTCTACGAATTTTGCATACTCTCTCTTAAGAGGGCCCTTCCCGGCCCGTCTATCGTCAACGAGAGCATGGTCGAAAAGCTTGTTGTTTCATCCAGAGCCACAGCAGTGCTATTCTTTCAACTCACCTGTCTTACCTAGCCCCGACCCCGCACTACTTGTCACCCGCGCACCTCATACCGCCTAACGCGAGGACATTGAACGCAAAATAGTGTTCGAAAATGTATAAAACTTGTTCCAGGAAATACGTGTTTTTGAAAAAGTCTTAGAAGTTTGTGAAATAAATGTTTGTCATTTAGAATCTCCACTACATTTGCAAGGCTTCTATTAGGATATTTTCTTTACTTTTACAATTTATGAGTACGTTATGAACGGCCAAAGTTGAGGTAAAATTTGTGCAAAACAGCAATTTTTGGAGGCTTATACTGAATTTGTTTCTTCAAATTTTTATTTTTTGCTTCGACAGAAGCCTAGATATAGTGCACAAGATACCTTATCAGTGCAAAAAAATCAGAGATATACTCGTATGTCTAACATCGGCATAATCACGCACGAGCGTTTGTCGAAATTCTCGCGAAAAGTATGGCGGGTTGGCCGCTCTTAAAGCTCCGGTAGCGTAGTTTCAACTCACCCTGTTGATCTTACTGGGGTACTGGTCCAGAACCTGCTGGTTGTTGTCGAGGAAGGTCTTGAGACGCAGCTTAATGGTCTCCTCGTTGTCGTCAGCACGGCCCGAGCTCGCCGCGCGGCCCAGTAACCTCTTGGTCAGGGTATCCGATGACGCTTCGAAGTAGAGAATCGTCTGAAATGGGACAAGTGGAGTCGTTGAGTTTTCTTGTGAGTGAGGGAAATGTTGGGGACCCCATGATCACGAGCTGCACGGTCAAGCGACACGCGTCTTCTGGAGAAAACAAACGAAAGAGGTTGCTTAAAGTATGGCTCGAGTTATAGAGACGTAACCCACGAAGCAACGGACGAAACAGACGGACGCGAGCCCCATCACCCGAGGCGGTCAACGGACCTTAGAATTAAGGTTACAATGGAACCTCACCTTTTACTTTCTTAAATGTGGAACTTCTGCTGCAATACTAATAAACATGAAGGGATGAAGTCTCGAGTAGTTTCGATATACCTACGTCTGGTGGGGACCGGATGTTCCCCTTTCTTTTTTTTTTTTTTTTCGGATGGGAAATCATCAAATGACGTCTCCCGCTCTGGGCGGAGCAGGAGGGAGTGTTAGACTTTTACTGACCAAAACCCATCCATGTTCCTTCATCGCCCTTTGTGTTCCGGGGCCACGGTATCTCTTTCGAACAGTCCCGCAACCCCGGCAGGCAGCGGTCCTTGCGGACCCCTTCCTATTGCTGACTCTCTTTGAGGCGCGCGTGGAACACGAACGCGCCGTCGACACGGCCTGTCGTCATGAGACGGACGGACGGCGAGCTAACCCATAGCCCACCGTCCACAGGCCCGCGCCTACGGTGGCCGGGGGCCACGTGGTGGCCCCCGACGCCCGGGGCGTCTTCCGCGGCGGCCGGGACGCTGTGAGGTTCTCTCCCTCTCACGTTCCGCCACCTCCTTCTCTAGCATTACTGCTTCACAGAAGAAGGTGACGGCGTCCCATTCCGTCTTGCCCCGGACCATGGCTTGCACAAGGCCGGACGCGAGAGGTCGCCGCCGACGGGACGTTCCCCTTGGGTTGTTCTCTATTTACTGAGGGTTTCCACATTAGTAAGTTTTGAATAATTTTTTATCCATTTGGGTTGATTCCTCCAAACCTCCAGGAGACTTAATAGCCGATAAAATTCTAAAGAGTTTTTAAGCAGTTGTATAAAAATCTTCAAGGTTTTATACTCACAGATACAGGTGCAATTTCCTGTTCGAAAGCGATGCCCTGAGACTTCTCCCGAGGGTAGCCGTCCACGAGGAAACCTTTGGACTGAAGTGCCTTCGCTACGATGGCTTCTCTCAGCAGCTCTAGGACTACATCATTGGGGACTAGGCCACCTGGAAATGGAAAAAATTATACATCAGTGGCGTCTCCTACTAAGTGCTTGTTTTGTGACCTTTCTAAATCCTCAAGTGTTAACTGTTCACATTCATTCACACTGTGATGTTTACCTAATCAATAAAATTGACAACGTTTCAGATTGTCAACAGAACTCGGAATTTTAAAAACAATATAGAAATATGTACGGTCGAACAAGCTATTTGGTTTACAGTTTAGCCCACAAATACATTATAAAATGTAAACCAAATAACTTGTTCGGCCGTACTATTTAATAACCAGGGATTTCTGGTCTTTCTCGCTTCACAACTTAAGCACGTTTTAAAATCTTAGATCAATAAGGAATGATGATTAATATCACCATTTCTTCTTCAGTTTCCGTCTTAAAACATGAAGGTACAAAAATAACTAGACCAGCTCACCTTGTTCCATAATACTAGTAAGAGTCTTCGCCCTCTCAGACCCGCTGTTCACTTCGGCTCTCAGCAAGTCTCCAGTGGACAGATGTGTGAAGCCATACTTGGCGATGATCTTCTCGCACTGGGTTCCCTTGCCGGATCCAGGGCCTCCCAACACCCAGACGATGGGCTTCTTCGTTGAGTCGATAGGGGCCTGTCGAAGTAGATAGTGTATTAGGTAGAGAATTAACGTGGACTGCGACTAGGGGTTTAAACATAACACAACAGCACGCCTGTAATCCTTGAAGGGTTAGGCAGAAGTGTAACTAATAAACGAGACGACAAAAAGATCTAATTAGTCCGTGTAGCGTGTTTTTTCTTTTGTTATGTAAACCAAAATTGACGAAGATATGACGCTTTTAAAATTCTCAATACGTCACGCCTTGGTATAATTTTTAGCTATAGTTGGTGCCAGTTAAGATAAGAATAGCGGTCATTGCCCTTTCCCTAATAGATATTAGGGAAAGGGCAATGACCGCTATTCTTATCGATACGAAGAGATCTTCGTACGAACCAAAACAAATAAACCATGTATACGTTTTTAATTGCAAAAAATGTTGAAGATCACGATAGATGACGATTCATGACTTGAACAGGCTTATTTTTGGTTTTCAAAGTTAAGAAGTTTAATAAATGTAGGTGGGTCAATGACCGCTATTCTCATAACCGGCACCAACTTTAGTTCTGACGTCACGACGCTCCCGAGTTTTGATGCGTTTTATCTTTCTCAATATTCATTGCTATACAAAAACAAAAAATACGTGTCCATTAATTTTCAATACTCTAACTGACGGACTAAATAGATTTGCAACATTTCGCCAGATATGTTTAAGTCCCATGTGTGGTGGCGAGCCTATCGCGATCAACCGTGCACAAATCCAGGTTACGTGGCTGTTGCTGAGAAATTCCTGATGGAAAAATCTAATAACGCTGTGCCCGACCCGGGAATCCAAGCCAGGAGGATATTAAGAGTAAAATCGACGGTGACATAAAGGAACACTTAGCAAGCTGTTGGATTTTCTACTTTCAACATTGATCCCAAAGTTATGAAAAAAATGGGTTTTACCAGATATTTAAAATTGGAATGCTAAACTGTATCGTGCGGCTTTGCCATCAGTAAAACCTCGCTTCGAGACTGCTATCTTGAAGTCAAGCCAACAGATCTATAACACAGTACTCTTCACCATCGATCGTCGATAACAATCAATTACTAAAGGGAAGGACATATGCCATAGTTTGATATTAAGTATTAATTTATGTTCTTCTACAAGGTCAGGTGCTTTCAAGGGCGTACTGAGGGAGAAAGTCCCCAACCTTGAGCCTGAAGAGTATTTTGACTGGATTGACCTCGGACGCATTAAAGTATTTTTTAAATATTTATGAGTCTACTCTTGACCTCAAACTTGTCCTGAGGACAGAGATAAGGTCGATGATGGAATGAGTTAACCCAAAAGAAGTGGGTGAGGTTACTCACGAATTAAATAGATACGGGTAATATGAATTCGGGAACACCGACGCAGGCTGGGAATTACAATTCTTGACTGTGCGCATAATAAAAGTTCTCAATATAATGGCGCAATTATACTTGGTCGTTTGCCCGAATTAGATTGCGAAAACGAAAGGGGTTGAGAATCTGTCTTCAGACAATCGTTCGTATAGTGCACGGGTGTTGCGTTACTTGCATCGGGTGCCCAAATTCGAGTGAAGTATTTCGTTCGAGCACCCGAATACGGGCTAACGACCAAGTATAATTGCGCCATAAGAAGTTTAGTAGTTTCCGCCAGGGAATAATAGTACCTACATTTTGATACCAGTGGAGAAAGTTTGTAATTGCATTCGGGGCGGAATTAACACACGAGCCGTAAGCGCAGGTGTTTTTGAGCCGACAACTGCAATAACAAATGTCCACGTGTATCAAACGACGTTTTTCAATACACTTTTGAAGAAATCAAATAAATGGTTTTTTTTTTTCCACGGTTTGCTTTCGCCAGGTTGAAGGAGAAGCAAAGGTATGAAGCTGCTAAACAGCCTAATATAAAAAATTGTTTTATTTTATTTCATTTGTGAATTTAGGACACAAATAAATGTTAATTTGATTATAAAAGTAAATATTAGTTTTAAATAATCATGTTTACCTACCTATGATACTCGTATTCTATTTATAAACACAATTTGAATATTCAAAAAATATTTACGCCGTAAAGAAGCTTAATGCTTTGCCAAAATTAAAAAAAAAAAAACATTCACCTGCGACTATAGGCATTGAACCAATTTGGACTAAGTATAAGTATAGTAATGTGGCAATTTTTATTCCAGCACACATGTTGGAAAATGAGAAAAAACGCACGCGTGTGAAATACATTGCATGTTGAAGCTAATCATAGTGCATATTGAAAAATCATTTTCATATATTTTTTCTTTGCTTTTAACTCAAATACTAAATGCTTAGTTATTATGTTCTCCTGTTTCTTAGGTATTTGTTTAGCATGTGCAGTAAGTTTATACCTAATGCGAGACAGAATAGAAGGAACAGAAAAAATACGTACATCAAATGAGATTTCTATTTCTATTGTCAGCTTACAATCACTCTGCGATAGAAAATAGTGTAAAGGTAATTAACAGCACAGATATTAGACGGCCATGCCACACGGAGCGTTGCGATGCCATAGTTATCGAAAAGGATATTAATAAAGCGGTCATCTATCTATCTATCATGGGGTATTGGTTTCCGCACTTAGTCCTTGAAGAGGACCATTGTGCGTGAGCCATGGTGGCCGATTACTCTAACCAGCCCACCTCCCTCCAGAAGCAGATTAAACTTCCCGGTCTCCTCAGGGCATCCGCAAGGGATCTTGGTGTTCCCAGGGTCTCCTCGCGAATCTTGGTAATGCCTGTGCACTCAAGGAGCACATACGCCACCGTTTCCTCCGCCTCCATGCATGCTCTGCACAGGGGGCTGTCAGTAATACCTAGGGTGTGGAAGTGTTTATTCAGTGAACAGTGTCCGGTGATGGTCCCCGCCACCAGACGCAGGCTATCTCTGTCCAGGCGCAGAAGGCGCCTGGTCAGCTTTGTATCCAGGGATGGCATAGCTTCCTTGGATTGCCTGCATCCTGGTGTCGAGGTCCACCATTTCTCCGCTTGTATTCGGGTGTGATCTTTTAACCAGCTTCTTAGCTGCTTGAAAGGGAATGGGCACAATGGGTTCGGGTCCGTAAGGTCTTGTGCTGGATCCTCTTCTGGCAAGTTCGTCAGCCGCATCGTTTCCAAGTGATCCACTGTGACCTTTGATCCATTGTAGCGTTACCGTGTTGTGATTTAGTTTCATGATGCGTTCTAGGGCCTTGTGGCATTCTAGTGTTAGTCTCGACGTGATCTGATTACTCTTTAGGGATTGAAGAACTGAGGCACTGTCGGAGAGTATTCGAATATTGGTATCTGTAACCTCCCTGGCCTCTATAACATGTGCCGCTTGGATAATACCTACACACTCTGCTTGGTAAACAGAGTTGAGCATTCCAAGTGGTTTGGAAATCTTAATGTTTAGGTCGTCGGAGAACACCCCGACGCCTGTCCCATCATCAGTTTTTGATCCGTCAGTGTAAATCCTTAGCTCTTTTGTACCTGAGTAGTCACATAACTCCTCTATGAGCTCTATGTTGTAGTGTTTTTGGAAACAGTGGGTCTTCAGGATTCTGTCGATAGGTGATGCCATCATCGGCTGTTCTTTGATTGAATCTGCTCTGATGCGTGTGTGTTTGATTCTGGAGTCCTTGCTTAGGGTGCCGGATACTTCGAGTCTGAAAGACGCTATGGCCGCCTCCTCTCTTACGACGAGGTGTAGGGGTGGTAGCCCCAGCATCACCTGTAAGGCAGCAGTGGGGGAAGTTCTCATGCTGCCGGTGATTGCTACGCAGGCAAATCTTTGTAGTTTCTCGAGATCCTTTTGGGTCGTACTTAGGTTGGTCCTAGGCCACCAAACTAAAGAGCCGTATGTAATGATTGGTCGGATAACTGCGGTGTATAGCCAGTAGGTGATTTTGGGGCTTATGCCCCAGTTTCTCCCGAGGAGTCTCTTACACTGCCATAGGGCTATACTGGCTTTTGTGATTATGTAGTCAGTGTGTTTTGCCCAGTTCAGCTGTTTGTCCAAAAAGATACCCAGGTATTTGGTTTCAGTCGATAGGCTTAGAGTTGTCCCAAAGAAGCTTGGTAGTTGTAACGTTGCCAGCTTCCTTTTCTTTGTAAAGAGGACGAGTTCGGTTTTGGTAGGGTTCACTGCTAGTCTGTATTCCTTGCACCAGTCTTCTACTATCCTTAGGGCTTGGCGCATAAGGTTGCATAGTGTGTTTTCGTTTGTGCCGTTTATTATTATGGTCAGATCATCAGCGTAGCCCACCGTATAATAGCCTCTGCTGTTGAGACGTTTGATGAGGCTGTCTACTACGAGGTTCCATAGTAGTGGCGAAAGGACACCACCTTGGGGGCAGCCCTTCGCCACTATGGCTCTAGTGGTGTCGTTTACAGTGACTTGTACGGCTCTCAGTCGGAGCATATTTGTGATCCATCCTTGCAGGGTCGAGTCCACACCGTGTTCCTCGAGGGCTACGTTGATGCTATGGAAGATGGTTTTGTCAAAAGCGCCTTCTATGTCAATGAAGACGGCTAGGGAGGAGCATTTGTGGTCCACTGCACATTCGATCTTGGAGATCACATTGTGCAGTGCAGATTCTGTTGATTTTCCTGAGGAATACGCGTGTTGTTGTTTGTGGAGTGGTCGCTCCCGAAGAGGTCCGTCCCGAATGTGTCGATCACAGAGTCTCTCGAGGGTTTTCAGTAGGAAAGATGTTAGGCTTATTGGTCTATACGCCTTAAGTTGTGTGTAATCAGGTTAAAGCGGTCATACACGACCGCTTAAAGCTGCGGCTGCATAGCGAACTACGATCTTCTACGTATTGAAATACTGCTTGACCAGTCGCGACCGCTCTGGGCTGTCAGCAACTTGGCGGACGGCAAGCAGTTGCAGGACATACGCTGACTTTTAAAGCTTTACAACAGGCTCCAAAACAAGCGATGAAATTTTCCATGTAGCTCTCAATTCCAAAATTAGAAATACCCAGAATTTATAAGCCCTCTACGCCGTCGACTCATGAGTACACTGTTGAAAGCGAAGTTGATCACTGTTTGTGCAGTTCACAACGACACTGTTTGAGCGGTTCCGTAGGTTAATATGTATATTGCTGTACCATAACAGAGTCTACAATTGTTCTTAGCTTTAAGCCTTTTGTAACACCTATTACCTACAACGTAACCGGTGTTGCGTTGTGATTTGTGTGGTAATTAGTGCGATGAGCGAGGCAACGGCAACGCACCGACAGCTTCCGTGTGACATTACTCTTATAAAAGTATGCAGTCGTGGCTAACCTTTGCATTTAATGGACACTTGGGCTTGGTGCAATTAGCCTTGCATGTTGGTTTAATGCTCGCCATCTATATCGCTCAATTTCTCACTTCTGATCAGCAGAGAACTGGGAGCAATTTATATTCCTCGATATTTATTCATTCTATTTTCTTTGTATTTTTATTGAAAAACAAGGCCGCCACTTGATATTTGGTAGGCCAACGGTTTGTGTATTTTTTTTTCATACTGACATACAGTATGACCACTTTAAATGTGCAGTTCCAGGTGGCTCTGCTTGTCAAGAAAAAATGCATCAATACGTCAAACTTGGTACATTTATTTTAGTTCTGCGTTTTCCCGCCTCCACAGATAAGTTGGTTGAAGTGCATAGGACACTGACGTTTTTGAGCTGCCAAATTAGTGGCCCGTATACAGAGGATAAGCTTTTAACACATAAGACCTTATTTATAGAGCTGGAAAATTATTTTGGCGCGTGCCCATAGAAGGAACTACAATAATAATGCTATCTTGTTTTTTTAATACTATTTTCACAGACAATGAATAAACCTTCTGGGAATTTAATCTCCTTCAAGCACCAAACGAAAAATGTTGTACTTTAACTACTTTGCTGGGACCTTCACAGATAACTGTTCGTAATTTATCCAACCTAGAATGCTACGAGTATATGACTGTTTGATTGGAAGCCTATGCATGCAGTATTGATTCTTCTAAGCCAGTTACTTTAACTGTACCCACATAATATGCAAATTACCCGATCAATACGTGATAGGTCGACTTTACTTTTACTGTTGAAGACATTGTATGGCTTTTTATGTAGACATGGTGCGCCGACCTCAAATGAATTGGGATAAGGGCAAAAGAATGATGATTGTAGCGGACTGAACCTATAATATCACCACTGCTGGACACTGGGACTGTTCAACGTAAAGAAAAACGACGTAGTGGTCGGAAGACTCGTAATAGTGAAGGGAAAACAAAAAGGTATCAGAAATAAATAACATTCGAAATATAAAGAAAGACTGTACAAAATACACCAAAAAGTATAAAACGGTAAAAAAGGTGCGTCGCGCAAAATGATGATAAGGTCCATGAAAAAAAAAACATGCGGGGCAGTCTTTGGGGACTGCCGATAGAAGTGAAAACTAAGTAACTTGTGAATCCAAACAATTTGAAATATCTTCCTCCCCCTCACCCAACCCCCTCAGGCACCGCCCCAGTCGTAGCACTGCTACGAGTTGTGCCCCGCGCACGCCTAAGTAGTGCTACGCCGTAGCGGTTTGGCTACAAGTGCTACGAAGCGTGATGTGAGGTGATGATCGTTCATGAATGTTTTACCTTCACCCAAAAAGTGCTCAACGCGCCTAAAGAAGTTTTAACTTCAAATATTTTCTGATTTTTGTTTTTTATAAAATGAAAAAATAAATACATTTATTTCAGGTTCGAGACCCCTAAAAAACAAAAATACAAACACATAAATTATTGAAATATCAGAATTAAGTACATTAAAATTACATTAAAAACATTATTGAATTAAACTAGATTAAATTACCATTTCCGAGAGGAGGCCGTGTCCCAGCAGTGGGAACATTATAGGCTGATGATGAATGAGATTAAATTAACAAGTCAAAATAAAAATACACAAACGATCCCAAACGATCCCATACACCGTGCTCCGTTGGGCTAGTGGTCGCAAATGCTACCGCCAAGGTGAGAACGTGGTCTTGGATTCGATTCCCAGTTAAAAACGTTATTAGCTTTTTCGATCAGGGAATTTTCAGTGTCGGCTCGGAGGTTATATTTGTGGCCGGTTGATGGTAGCTAATAGGATCGTACTCTATTACATGGGACTTTATGTAGCCGGCAAAAATGTGGGACAACTACAGCTATACCTTTGCCTTACCCTTAGGAATTGCAGGCGTAATTATATGTGTTAAATATATCCAGACAGGTTTGAAAGTGCAATTTATTTTATCACCACTGCACTCTAAACGGTGAAGGAAAATAACGTGAGGAAACCGTCCTAGCCTAGAATCAAGAAGACATGTGACATCTACCAACGGGGCCCGCGTGGTGGATTATACCCCACTCCCTCTCATAGAGATACCTGTTCCAGCTGTTGGAACATTTACATATACTGATTATGACGAAGTTTGAAAGTTCTATGAACATGAAATCCTTAACTTTACTAGATAAGCTCACAAAAAAGCAGATGTTTGAAACAGAAATCAGAATATTATTCGCCATGTCAGTAACAAAGTGTACACAAGAAAAAGGTATAAATAATTGCGTGACGGTTGACAGGAAAGAATGAAGAAAAGACTTGTTGTGCCGACCGGGCGACCCCAAGTAACATGGGACAAATGAAAACTGAAATGGCAAATAATATTTTCTGATTTCTTTTGTAGCAAATTTTAACGAACCTAACACTGAACAATGGAAGTCAGAAACTGCTCTTGTTCGCTACGCTAAAGTTAAGTATTAAATAACAAACACAACAACTAACAAAGAGCAACCGCGAGCTTTCTGCGTTGTTTCAACTTTGTTTTAGATGGGTATTTAGTTAACTCGTAATTAGTGCACAACAACTTATTTTAATATCCGAATGAATAAAGATCTAAAGCGGAAGTTTTTAAGGTTAATTTTACTAACATTATACAGCGTGAATTTTTCAAGTGGATGTGGATGGTTAAATCTGAAACTATGAGACCTATAGCGAAAAATACTCAATCGTCTCGAGCCTGAAACTTAAACTGCATCATTGGATTTTCGAAAAATCTATATTCCTATCCAGGAACCGAACCCGTTGATTTAGGAACAAACACGACACTGTATTATTACACCATTCGATAGTGTCGCTAATAAGGATCAGATTCTGGGAAGTAATGACATACGACTCTCATTATCCACAGACTTAATTCACCCACTGCTTCGTTTAGTTACCTATAATTTAATGACCATTAGAGAAAAATGTCGTGAAGAAACTGGAACACCTAGGCTGAAGTCGTCTGTAGGCAAAGAGCAAGCAAAAATAAGAACAGAAACGACTACAAAAGTCACCACAGAAAACTTCGATGTCAAAATCGTTAAATAGTTTGCCAACTTCTTTCACGGCATTCAGTGATTTCAGACGACAAAGGTCACTGTACGCCTTGTAGACTTACTGTAAGGCCAGCAATGACGTCATACTATTTTAATCCATCCTGTTCAATCCCCTGCCAAATCCTTGACACTAAGCGGAACCTATCATTTTAAGTGGCTAATGACAACGTTACTCAAATAAACGCAGCTATTTGCAGGGTTAGGGTGTTGGGAACTTTTCATGTGGAGAGTAGATTGGCCGGAGAAGGAAAACCGTACGGAATTATGAATAATAATAATTATTATCTTGCATTCTCCGACCAATGAACGAGTCTACTTCGTCAAGCCAGCGTTTTATAGGTGTTCCTCTGTTGCGACGACAGTCTTCAGACACACTCTGTATGACTATTCTAGCCCTTCTGCCCTTTTTTTTTGTTCTGCAAAATCCTCATGGATGCCCTCTGCCCTGGGGCGGGTGGAAGGGTCTGTCAGAATCTAACTAACTAAAAATCACCCCGGTGCTCCCTTCCCACACTTGCATCGGGGATCATGAGAACTAGTGCGCCTTTAACGATCCCCGGCTAGTGCCGGCCCTCGTCTACGGGCCTCCTTAAAGCCCTTCTGTCTCCAGCCTAGAAAGTGAAGAACTGGCTAGACGATCCCAGGGCCTAGAGGCAATCGCTTTCAGAGCAGTAATTTAAAAACAAAGGTAAACTGCTTTCAGCAGGATTGACTTAAGCCAATTCTCCATCGTCTATGCCAATAAAATACATGTTTGACTTTTCCAGTTTTCCACCATAGTTTTATAATATTATTTAGGCATTAATTTAGCTGTCACCTATAGCGTTGAGAACACGAGCATACGACTATGTATGTGTACTAACATGAAACGCCAGCTTCCGTATCGACAAGCAACATCTTTATACGTTGACAAGACAGGTCTATTTTCAACGCAGCATTGACAGTGACCGTTCCGTAGTTCGTCGGGACAAGCACGCAGACAATGTCACGCGTAACGAGCGGAACTCTGCCGGTGTCATTAGTGATGACAGGTCGTTACGCTCAAATTATTTGTGCCTTTATTATTATTTGAAGTGCTTTTGTTTTTATGCTTGAATGAGGAGTATATATATTGCCCGTTCTTAACGCTTAACTAGCGTTTGCTCGCGGCTTCGCTTCCGTTACGTATGGAAATTAACTCACAGGAATGTTTTAAATGTAGCCTATGACACTCGGGGACAATGCTTCCTGATACTGAAAGAATTTTTCGAATCGGATCAGTAGTTCCGAAGATTACCCCTTAAATACAAACTTACAAGCAAATTTTATATCTTTATAATATTACTATACTTTGAATTTCAGTAAGAATATTTCAACATCGGCCACCTAACCACGTCAATCAACGGTCGTAAGAAACAAAAAAAAAACTATTAAAGATAAAGAAGCATCTGAAGATAGAAACAAAAATAAACATGAAGTGGAATTTATTTTATATCGAATGTTGATCGCAGTGTAGACAATACAGATATAGACATCTGTTGTCATCTAGTCAAAAGAGGATGATGAAAAACAATGACAAACAACAAGGTAGACCTATGACAATAAAAGGACTGAGATGCGAGACTGATAGACGTAGAAATAGCAACAAAACAACACGGAGAGCCAATTCAAATAATACATAACAAGTGCGAATACAAAATTTGTGGTAGGAGTAGGGCAGAAAACAATCAGTCCAATTTTGGCCCCAAGGATCAATGAACTAGGGACCGCGATGAGACCTTGCTCCATCACAAATTCATACATATTTTATTATCAATATTGGAATATAATATTGGAAATGTTTTTCTTTTCGTAGACGAACTAACAGCATTAACATGTTGGTATCTAATATTATAAAGCTGAAGAGTTTGTGACTTTGGTTGAACGCACTAAAGTCAGGAACAACTGGTTCGAATTGAAAATTCTTTTAGTGTTGGATAGCCCAGTTATCGAGGAAGGCTATTCGCTATATAAATTAACGTCACAACAAATAGGAGCGGAGCATCAATGTTGCAAAAACGGGGAAAATTTATTCTAAGTTATAAAAATTTCACGCGGATGATAGTTGCAGACAACAGCTAGTATATTATAATCGATTATGAATGCATGCAGAAGATGAATGGGTTGTGTGTGGAATGAAAGAAAAAGGTGTGAATGATAAAGTGACAGCTGACAGGAGAGAACGGAAGAGGGACTGTCGGCGCAACACTGACGGACAGGGGCAAAAATATGAGGACGAATTAAATGATAATAGCAACAAATTAGTTAAAATTACCTGAATTCCGATATTCAGATCTCTCTCCTTGAAATCAAATCTCTTCACATCCACCCAAAATGCGAGCACCACTACAAATACAAATCGTAACTTCGAATCATAACTTTCGTTTAAATGGACTTTCATTCCAAAGCTTCCGAAAATTCCACTATTCACTAATAACCACAAATTTATCCGTCTCTCTAACTATTTTGTTTATTAAATCTGTTAAAGAATGATGCTTTTTCTACTATCAACTCCGAATTAAAATCCATTGGCCTTCAAAGATTCTGTCGTAAGACACTATTCCGTTTTCCTTTAAATAAACAAGGTTGGTGGATAGGTTGCCAAAAACCCGCCAACCGGCGGCGACTACGGGTTCTGTCTCACTGATCTGGATTATTTTGGAGAAATGCGTCTTAGAGAAATAGTCTGTGCTGTACAATATGTGTTTCTACACCCACGTTTGGCTACTGATAGTTTCACGTGTTGAATTGATGGTCGTTCGTGTTTATTGTTGATATCAAAAGCTATGGATCGAATTTTTTGGTCGAAGCCAAACAGTTAATAATTGCAAAGCATAGCATAACTAAACTATACTGTTCCCACTTCTGGGCCTTTACAGAGGTCTCTGTCATCAGAAGTGGGATGTTGGTCGCCACGCGTGCCCAGTGCAGATCGGTAGATGTCATATTATGTCCTCGCATTTTTGGTATTAGAACATGACGATTTCAGCTAGGCGCTTTACTAGAATGAACGCATACCTAGGTTTCCTACTCATTGTAATGAATACATTGAGGAAGCATTATGTGCGCTATGCCAATGATGTTATAGGAAGTATTCTATTTAGATCTATTGAAACACGGCCACGACTTGGCAAACACGATGGAAATGTTGTAAATGCAGCGTAGGTAGGAATGTAGAAAATAATGCACACAATACCGATAGAATGAAAGAAGAATCTACAAGAATAAAAAAATAAAATTCATTCATTCACTGACAGACACCGCAAAGCATAAGGCGCTGTATGGGATTTGTGAGAGAGAATTATTTGAAGCATAACTAAAGGCAAAAACCTGTTGTTCATTAAATTCATCTCATAAAGATAAAAGGGGATGAAAGTGTGTACGGAATTTCGTAAAGTTTGCCGACAGGAAATCTTTTCACGCAGGTTTGTAATAAATATTTCTACACAAAACTCTCTTCTGCTTTGTTTATTTATGAACTATAAGATTTTTCGTTATTTTCTTATTCAAAGTTTCGAATAGCTAAAGATTTATTTAGAAAAGTATTAAATTGTTTTACGACTGGTGTAGAGCAGGTGAGATCTGATGTTATTAACAGTAACGTTGGTTATTCAAATAACTCCGTATCCCAATATGTTATGTTCTTTAGGTAACGATTTTTCTATGAGAGATTGTCTTCTGGTAGGCTAATGGAACATCCTAACTCATTTATAGACTCATCAACTCCCGGCCCAAACCTATTTAACCTAGAATGCTGAAGTTGTAGGAGTTGTTGTTGGTTGCAACTTGCAAGGAGTACAGGACGGACAAAGTCGCAGGCAAAGTGCTAGTAGGAATATTTATCATTATCATCTTCTAAATGAACTGTCATGTAAATATATTCAGCTGGGGTCTATATATGTTGGGGTCGGCTTCCAGTCTAACCGAATTGGACTGGAAGCCGACCCCAACATAGTTGGGAAAAGGAAGCAAGATAATGATGATCTTCTGAGTGAATTATGTTTATAATTCATTTCATTACAACTATTATCATCTTATTCTTCTCCTTCACGACTAACATCACTAATTGAGTGTCCTCTTCCATTGATCAAAGTCATTGAAGCATTGACCTCGTCGGAGTTTGAGTGTTTGCCAAATATATGTAACATCTTGACATAGGGCATCTGTTCCACTGCCGACGAGGAAGCGCTTATAGCTATTTCTAATTTTCTCACTCCAGAAACGTATTTTAATCACACTGTTTAGTTTGCAAGGGAGCATTGTAGCCGAACTAGGAGGAGTCCTGTGTCTCAGCATAATTTTCTCAGCAAATTGCAAACTTCCCGTTGACCAGTAGGGTAGGCTAGTGGGGTCAACGAAACGACAGTTTTGATTTTTCCCGTTGACCAGTGGGACGAACCAGTGTAGTCAGCGGGAATACACGCCCTCAAAACAGACAAAGATAAAAAAATATCTTATATCTATCGGTTGTGGAGCTCAGATTTACAGTCACCAGCCCGGGATCACCCACTGCTGGGTATAGGTCTCCCTTTTTTCTGCCACACTTCCCGGTTCTGTGCGTCCCTCATCCAGGTGTTTCCCGCGACTTTGACGATATCGACAACCAAACCCAGCTTTAAGACGGCCCTGGTTCCTTTAGCCAAAGCCTTTAAGGTAAAAGCGTCAGGGTAGCCCGCGAAATTCAAATTTTCTTACGTTTATTGCAATTAGCAGGCCAGTGCTAGGTTGTATGTTGATTAACTCTCTACTCGATTGAATGACTATTTCATGAAAAAGTCATTTAATCGAGTTACGTGAACTTCGAGGGTTGTGTTGATGATTTTGATGATTATAATTCTGTAAATACTTACGTCTTACAGTTGCGAACAATATTTTAATCAACTTACAACCTAGCACTAGCCTGCAAATTGCAAAAAACGTAAGAAAATTTGAATTTCACGGGCTACCCTGGAGCATCAGCCTTAAGATGGACAGTCGCTCCATGTTAAATACTGGTATTCAGCTGCATCTAGCTAGATTGGAAGCCAGGCAGATGATGTGTGAGTAAACGAGATAAGTACCTAGAAAACATACTGCTTCGTTGGTCTAGTGGTCACAATCGCGAATGGCGAGCTCGAGGTCCTGAGCTCGATTCACGGGTCGGACAAAGCCTCCTTTTACATGGGACTTAACATAATCGGTAAAATGTGGGTGTAGGTACTATTAGGTACACCTCTGTCTCCACCCTTCGGGTATCACAGGCATCATGTTATTTTATGATAATAGTCGATCTCTGCGGCTACCTACCAAACAAATAACTCGCTTATAGTTCCTAGCTGTATTCGCTAATCGCTGGCAGTGAGACAGTGCCTTATTTGAGTTGTTGCTCTCTCGAGTTGATAAACACTCGTCACTCATTAAGAGCTAGATTTTAATGACCCGCAACGTTGGTGTTTGAATTGTTGTTGTTTATTGTTGTGTTGTGTGTTGCCATTGTCACCATCTTAACTGCCTGTGTGTGTGTTTTTATAGCCACAACTACTCCAATATTCTATTAACTGTAGGATATTGTATGAGTCAGGTATATAAACCTACTATTTTTATTAAAATGAGCGCCCATGGAGGTTTTTCCCGGTCTTCTCCATAGAGATTTACGCTTCGGAATGGGCAGTCCGTTCACGGAGTTATAGTCTCTTTTTGCATCTACGTCAAAGACATTCACAGTTCAGGGGTTCAGGGGGTTGGGGGGGGGGTCGGTTTCAGTTTTAATTTAAATCTCTTTGATATCCGTCTTGGAGGTCACAGTGATACATATATTTATTTTTACACGACTGCCAAGGAAGTTTTATCTAAACCTTTGTTTAGAAATATGCTTTCATTTTGAAACGATTATGCCAGCCCATCTTTATTTACATTATTATTGTATTTAATAAATTAAAGTTCTTCCTATCTGGGGTGGAGTGGGTATTAGGGAACTGTAGCTTCTCATCATTTTTGTTTTTGTCTGACCAATCTCCTAACGATCCAAAAGTGCATTTAAATGCACTTGTAGGTCTATTATTTAATTGTTGAGGATACCTGTTACTAGTGTAGTCATTCCCTCTTATAACCCTGGAAAAGTGGTTACACTATCGCAGCAATCGACCATTTTAAAACCACAGTTTTACCAGCACCTAATTGTAGTTTCCTCTTCTTATAAGCATTTGTAAAAATTGAAGTATCGTCAAATTGACTATACTTCGAGTCAATATCAAAACTTTGATATCTCCCTCTTATATAGAGGAGGTTTGTGACCTTTTTTTTTTGATGGGAAATCGTCAAATGACTTCTCCCGCTCTGGGCGGAGCAGGAGGGAGTGTCAGACTTTTACTGACTAAAACCCATCCATGTTCCTTCATCGCCCTTTGTGTTCCGGGGCCACGGCATCTCTTTCAAACAGTCCCGCAACCCCGGCAGGCATCGGTCCTTGCGGACCCCTTCCTTTTTGCTGACTCTCTTTGAGGCGCACGTGGAACACGAACGCGCCGTCGACACGGCCTGTCGTCATGAGACGGACGGACGGCGAGCTAGCCCATAGCCCACCGTCCACAGGCCCGCGCCTACGGTGGTCGACGCCCGGGGCGTCTCCCGCGGCGGCCGGGACGCTGTGAGGTTCTCTCCCTCGAGGTTTGTGACCTAACAGGAGGAATAATTTAATTATTTTTGCTAATAGTCTATACAAAGTAACAAAGTAATTCGGGTCATGAGTTTTTCGCTAAATGAATTTAGATTCATAGGAACGTAAGTACTTCAAACTTTCATCTCCTTGAAAGGGTTTATCAATATTATTTTTCATCTGAAATGATGATCACAGTCAGTAGACACATTTCATCAAAGATCTATTGAACTCCTCATTGGGCCATCTCCAATTAGTATTTTATAACAAAAACCTTTTTCTGAAAAGGTATTGTCCGAGTCCCGTTGTGCCCGGTTGATGGCAATAGGCTCACCTATTACATGAGAGTTTTTAACTGTTACTGGCGAAATATGGGTGTACCTACTACTACTACTACAACAGCCCATAACGTCCACTGCTGGACATAAGCCTCTCCCATGATGGGAGGAATTTGCCGTAATCTCCACACTTGGCAGGCGGATTGGAGATCGCAGTGATGAAAGACTAACAGAAAACGCTGCTGCCCATTCTCTGGTCTACGAAGGCGCAAGGTGTTCTGCCTCAGACATTAGTCGCCTTATACGACACCCGTGAGTGAGAGTGAGAGTTCTATTCTACCTATAGATACTTAATGGCTCTGCCCAATCCTTTATACTGCTGGGGTGACATTATTGTTTCACTTAGTAAGTAGGTACGCCATGGAAATCATGGAATGCACCACGCCAGATTGTTACACATTTCTTCTTGCTCGAGTTTATCTTGTTCTGCTCTAATTGTTGCATCGATCTTATCGTCATACATATGCGCATTTATAATGTATGAATACAAACCACCATAGTGCAAAACAATTGCTTTGACGAGAGGATATCGGTCATCAGCTTGCTTGTCTAAAGAAGTCGTTACTTCTTAGTTTGGGGAGGTTATTTACCTACTGTCTTTTGTAAGTTGAACGTTAAACATGTAATGAGGAGGGATAAAACCCATGTGACTAAAAGAGTAATGGATATAAATGTTGATGGATGAAGAGAGGAAGAGGCAGGCCAAATAAAAGATGGATGGATCGTGTGAGAAATGATTGTATTGTATAGTATAATGGGCTGGTGTCCGCAACTCCACGTCAAAGCGCGTATTTTGCGTATGGGCTATAATCCACCACGCGGGCCCAGTGCGGATTGGTAGATGTCACATGTCTTCGAATTTTTGGTTCTAGGACATGCCGGTTTCCTCACGATGTTTTCCTTCACCGTTTTGAGAGCAGTGGTGATGATATGAAAGGGAAAGGAGAAACTGATAGCGTGACGATTTCCAGGGGAGAATTGAAGAAGAAAACGTGTTGCTCCGACCTCAAGTAGAATGGGAGAGGGGCAGGAAGATCATGTAGGTTCCGTTGAAGTGACACTTAGGGCTACAATGTTTCATATTTTTACAAGGGCTTTCAAAAGGGTTGTCATAGTTTTTCGGGAGCTCATGCTGCTCAAAGCACATTAGTTTATATTGTAGGGCAAATTTCTTCAAGGATAGTTTGGGTAGCGACATCTACAAAAGACGTACCTATATATCAACATCATCTTCTGCCTAGCTTTTTCCAACTATGTTGTGTTCGGTTTCTAGTGTAACTGGATACAGATGAATTCCAGCGTTTTTCTCGGTGCGACTGACTGTCTGACCTCGACGCTCCAATAACTGGGGAAAGACTGTCAGTCAGACTTTCGAGCTGCTGAATTCCTACTCTCATTGAGCTAAAGATGACATTTGGGATCGATCAATGCTTCTTGAGGCACGACATACAACATATGTCTATAGTTAGGTACATAATTATTATACTTATCTCATCTCTAGGTTCATTCAACTTATCCATTATAAATAAGTGGGAAAATGGGATGTAATAAATCATTATCGAGCTAGACCGTAAGTATTTTGGGGTTCGTAATACATTACTACAGTGAATTTCCTCTAATAAACGATGCCGAGATCGGGCTTGGAAAACCGTGAAAATAATGCCACGAGATTATCATTCCGTCTAAGAAAATAAGCATTTACAGATTAAGGATTTTTTCTAACACATTTCGTGTTAGAAAAAAATTTTGAAAATATAGAACAGAAACAGTGAATAAACAGGAGCGATGTGCTCAAACTGTGCGATCCATTTTTTATTTAATTTACGTTTAACGTTATATTTTCAGCATCAAAACATTAGTATAAAGTTTCAAAAGTATTTTAAAGATAAAGAAAGACGAGAGAATTTTATTTTAAGAATAAACCCAGGTGTGTCTGTAATGAATGTAACATAGGTACTTACTCGTAAAAGTATTGAAGTTTCAAAGTCATTCGCTTTGTAATTAAGTAGGTACTACAATAACAGCATTTGTGTGAAAAAACATACTTAGAAACTAGCTATTTAAATTCTCCACCTACGAACCTAGAAATAAAAGTTTTTTTTTCTTCGACCAATGATAAACATGAAATGAAACCGTGTTTCTTGTAAAACTTTATTCATTTCAAATGTCGCATGACTAAGCTCACCTATTTATGTAACACACTACATTGCAGTAGTACAATGCTGTATTAGCCAGGGACATTCAGTGGTTATGTAGGAGGGTTGCCAAACGCAATAAGTCAAAAAAAAAAAAAAATTGTAGAACATTTTAAAAGAGTAATTATGGAGTTTCTGCCCCATTCTTCTCTCAGATTAGAATAAGGACTAAGAATTAAATTTTTATCGCAAAAAATTAAAATTAGAAAATTTACAACAAAATCTGTTAAGTACGCAAAACTTTTTTTATAAGTCTGTAGGTACTCTGAATTTAACGTTTGAAATAAGAAATACTCTATTTCTTTCGAAAAAGTTTCCAACCCTACTACGTCGGCTCAATATCAGAGGGCCTAGCACGAACGCGCGGTTTAAACGTTACGTAAATACACGTCAGTTTTTAATCAAACTACAATTATCCTATAGCATTTCACTTAAATTGTTTGCAACAAGCACAATCAGTAACAACCATAGATATGAATACATTTTTAAAATTATGAAAATATTTATAGAATTTTTTATTTTATTTTAAAATCGACGTATTTATGCCGCGCGCTCGTGCTTGGACCTCAGATGCCTTTTCTATTTGATATGCTCTAGTAACGAGGTTAATGACCTAGACTGCAGTAAACACCTTGATCAAATCAATTAGAAAAACTATGCAACGTTGCCTATCTAAAACTGCCTAATCGGATTGCTGTATCCATGTAATAAAAAAGATATTATGATTTCTAATTGGTAGATAATAATCATGACTTCATGAAGTAAAGAATTGCTGTGATTGTATTATTGTTGTCCGCATAGAATTATAAAATGAGTCGTCAATATTATATTTACGTATTTAATTTTACTTTCCTTAAATTATTCATGATGCATTCTTGACCTATGAGTAATACGAGAAGAGTTTCTAACTAAAAGTTTACCTGCTTGTAATATTAAACAATCCAGATCGAATGTGTTCTTGAGTGTTTTTCAGGTAGGTATTTTATATAACTAGCTTCGAACTATATATATTTCTATAAACAAACATCTCCCGTTTTCTATTCTTATGCCGCTAGTGACGTAACCTCACTGAAAACCAGCTGAAAACTCTGAAAAACGACCTCGTAGTACACAATGGTAACCATTACACCAGCTAACAACCCATCAACACAAACAAACATAATTAAATTGTCGCATCAATTATATTAACAACGACTTAAGTGATAAAACTCACCATAATAATTTAAAACTGGCGCGTAATCCAAAAGGATTTTGTAAATAGGAACGATGACACGTCCGTGCGCCGCGAGCAATGCGGACCAACTGCGGGCTCGTAGCCGGTCAAGGGCATGGAAACTGTGCCAAATGCTAATAATCGACCTCTGACAGCGCGGGAAACTTCAGCGATGGCGGGAAACGCTTTCAAAATGACGTATGGCGCAGCCGGCCGCCCTAACCTAGGAATGTCGGCCTTCCGAACTTTGATATTAATTATTTAGGCCTTTTTTCGTTAATATCGACCGATGGTACCGAGCGGTATCAGTGGGTACTGAAACTTGTTCGTCACAAATCAATAGAGAAGACTTTTTTTTCTGATACAGCGTCCTTCAAGAAGTAGGTAGTTCGAATTGCAGGTGTCATTGTGGAGAATACAAAAGGGGAAATAATTGTAGCGATTAACTTAATAATTAAGTGTATGGCCACGCCTAAAAATACATGTGATTGTCACATTATAATTTATATCTTCTCCCCATCGTGATTAATTGAGATTTTTTCAATGGAGAATGATGGTTTTTCAGGTAACTTTTAATGAAATAAAACACAATTTTACAAAAGTGTGCTCATTTATTTGTTTTTGGTAAATAATACCTCTACTAACACATATTTGTTTAGTTAATTTAATAAAATATCTTAATGTAATAAATATGTTAATTTTCTTTTTAATAATATTCTAGATGGCACTGACGATTAATTGATGTTAAATAAAGCCACTTCATTATTTTGTAACCTTACGGGAAAACACCCACTGGAGACACCAACGAAGGGATGTGTACCCCGGGTAGACTTAAAAGCCGCAAAAGCTTCCTACACGACACTCAGGCAATCCAAGACACCACCTAAAGAACGAAGCAAGAAAAGGCAAGAGAAGTATCCACCATCTTACGACTTCGTGAAGCCCCAAGAACACCTGGCTCCCGATAATGAACTACATTAACCTATTTGGAAAGCTTTGAATCGATTGCGTATCCAAGTTGACCGCTGCAAACATAATCTGGCAAAATTGGTATTATAAATTCCTCCAACAACGAGTGCGAGTGCACTCTGCACTCTTGATGACCTGAATAATGCCTCTCACGCTGCAATAAACGCGGGCCCAACCTGTATCCTATCCTGTACTATTATTCGTGTGGTAGGTTATGGTCCATTCCCTCTCGCAAAGAGGAGGCAATTATCCTAGCAGACGGAACATTACCAGCTGATGCTACACAAAAAAACTGCTATTTCTATGGGCAAAAATTATCAGCATGTATCGTATTTTTGAGGCTAGATGATCTATTTTACACGTGTTGGTCACAGAGTAATCTATCGTGCCACACGTGAAGAATAAATACGAAAATTCTGGCTTAATGTTATTTTTCTTCAGTTAATTTTGTACCGTCAGTGCCATCTAGGATATTTTAAGCTTGGCAACGTAAATTACTTCGATATTTTTAGCCAAGACCCAGAAATATTACATTTTAATACTTAAACAAAAATTTATATAGGTACCTACTAGGCACTAAACAAATTAAGAGAACTTACTCAAAGTCAGCTAGAAAAGCAAGAATACACTTAGAAGACAAACAGAATGGGTAAATGCTGCCAAATAGGCTACAATCTACATATTAATATGTAGCGTAGTAGTGTAGTAGTAGTAGTAGTATGTTCCAGGCATACCTATATATAATATATGCCTGGGTATGCCTTCTCGTTATATGCAGTTAATAAAAACAATTCACATATTTCATTTCGCTTCTCATTTGTAACATAATTTTGCAGCTGACTGTACGTACTCTGTAAAATAAGCACAGATTTGTACTATAAGTATACAGAGTGGAAGGGCCACAAACGGTTACCACAGATACACCGTTCTGAACCCTGATTAAAGGGGTTTGAATTTTTAGGCCGGATAAATTTCCGCCGTATTTTTTTTTTTTCAAAATAGCGGTCACGCACAAGACCTATATTAATTCGATAGCTGGTATCAATACAAACAAGTTTTGTATGAGACAAAATGATCTAAAGTGTCACCTTTCCGAGATATGAGCTATCAAAGTTAAAGTCCATTCACTGATGGCATCTTCAACATAACCTTGATTTGATCAGACATGCTAACGTGTATCCATCGATTGCTGGCATCAAGACAAACAAGTTTTGTCTGACACGAAATGTTCTAAAGTGTCAAGTTGGATGGACTATACAATGGAATAAATTATATTTCATTTCATTCCATTTTTTTTTTCCATTTTATATTTTTTTATTATTAAGTATATATTTTTATTTTTTTATTTTATTATTTTTTTGTTCTTTATTTGAATTTGAATTTGAATGGACTTATACTTTGATAGCTCATATCTCGGAAACGTGACACTTTAGAACATTTTGCCTCATACAAAACTTGTTTCAAGTATTGAAACCAGCTATCCATTAATATAGGTCTTATGTGTGGCAGCTACTTTGAAAAAAACCCAAAATGGCCCAAGTTAATCCGGCCACGCTTGATTCAAAAATCTGCCAAGCTCTTATATAACGGTTATTTAAAAAAAAACCAGCTGTTCCATATATTTTGACAGTGTAGGCACATGTGTAGGTATTGCACTTTTGTAGGAAACAGGAGATTTATTTTCCACCCCGTCTAAGTAATTAATATCACATTTTTTTTCTGATTTTTACAAATGACATAATTATGGGAAAATCTTATATAATGTTTAAATAAAAATATGAAATACTTGACATGTACCTAAAGTATAATTTAACACAGCCATTAGGTACAAAAATTAATTTAAAAAAAAATCATGACAAAGTTAATTTTTATGGGCCCGACATTTCGAAAGGATTTGTCAAAATTTTGTCTACAATATACTATAATTTCATAAAAAAGTGCATGATAAGATTAGAAGTGGAAATATTAACTATCTACAATAAATATTATATTCTAAATATGTTTCTAGTTGACTAAATCTAAGTTGGCCCCTTTAGTGATACAATTCTACGTGACTTAGTCTAACTAAGTTTAAGACTAACTAAAACTATTTTTTGTACGTGTGTGTGTGTTGCACGCTAAATTAAAAATAAGCAAGCTCACTTCTGATATTTTCGAAGACTAAATCGAAATTGAATTTGATTTTAATTAGCCCGCCACACTATTTCCAAACCACTGAAACTACTGAAAGCCAGAATCAACAGTGGCAACCACCAGAGAAGCGTCGAGATAATGAAGCTCGACGAAGTCCCAGAGAAACAATTTAACTGTCTTGGATCCCGCAACGAAATTAATCAGAAACGAAGAGTCGAGGAGTAGAAAAAAAATCATGTTAGTATCCTTTTCCCATTATAACATCACGCCTGTAATCCCCAAAGGGTTAAGCAGAAGTGTGCCTAATAGTACACCCACGTACCACATTATTGCGTTCAAATTCGATTCGATAAAAAATCTAAAAATATCGGGAATGAGCTAGCCGATTTTGAGATCAAAAAGTCTTAGAAATATTGTTGAAGATAAAACTTACAATTAAATAAACTAAACGTGACACGATGTTATCATTATTATATGTATAGTCTTTTCACAATTATTTTATCATTTGTATTATTTTCAAAACCACAGTGATCAGTGATCAGCGACGTTGAGATAAGGTTGCTATTCGATTGCTGACGTCTGTCTGTAAAAATCACAGTGCTTATTGCTGTTGTGATAAAGTTGCTGTTAACTAATAATTTCTTGGGAAAAAAAGAAGGCCGAGCCTATTGCCATCAACCGGGAACAAATCCAGGCGTCGTGGCTGCTATTGAGAGATTTCTTGCCCGACCACGGAATCGAACCTAGGGCCTCATGTTTAGCAGTCGCAATTGCGACCATTAGACCAACGAGGCAGTCAAAGTCGATGATGCCAAACGCCAAATTCTAGGCCGATTCAATTTAGGTACATTCCCATCTACACGCTCAAAAGAAGTTTGCTGTTGGCTTTTTGCTTTCAAAGGAAAAATAATTGTGAATGGACTATATGTCTACCTATGCCTTATTTGATTTTGACAATTTTATTGGTTGATCTGAAAAAGATGTAACCTAAAACTATTCAATTTATTTTTAGTCACTACAGTATGTTTTTTTAAATACCTCTAAAAATAGCTACACGTCTTAAACTAAGGCACTTCTTACAATATTTGTGTGTGCGTCGTTTTTACAAAATACTGGATATAAAATATATTATAGTAAACGTGTTTTATACCTTATATTTGTGCCGACTACGACTACATTTGATTTGTCGACCATTCTTTTTTGTTTTCCGATGTATAAACTGACTAAATGATTAGTCAACTGAGTAATGTCACTATCTACTATGGAAACTACTATGTCAATGTAGATTAATAACATAAATGCTGTAAATAGGTACAGTCGTGGTCTTTTCCGCCAGATCAGTTAATTTTTTTTCGCTTAAATCATGTGGAGACGCCGAGCCACTCACACACACTTTGACGCGCAAAATAACAATAACTCTCGTTTGGCGTGCGTCGTCAGTGCGCTCGGCCGTTCGGTATATTTTCATTAATTATTTCTATAAAAAGTCAACGGGGAGGGGCTAGAGACCGTTTGTATGTTGTAAGTGCAGGCTAAAATTAGCTTAGTGGTGATCAGGCGGGAGTGTCCTCGATAGTACACCCTTAACGAAGTTAAAAGGCACTTGTTCTTCCCGTCATGGCAACTTTTTTTTTCTTGACGGCTTCGTGAAGGTCCATTTACACTTTGTATATTTTCAGGTTGACATCATTTGCTCAAGAAAATATTTTTTCATAATTAGTCTGCCGACTAAATCAAACATAGTCGAGTCACTATAATATTTTAATTCGATTTTAATTATGCTTACAACATAAAATTTCTTAATTAAGTAATTCTTAACCAATAATTTTATCCCAGTTTTTGGTATGATATTTAATTTTAATATCTAAATCTATCTTTTTAGGCACTTTCACTGCTCTTTGAGAGTCCATCAATATATTGATATTATATACCAATAGTTAGCACTGTTTGCAGTAACTAAGTAGTTGTAGTTTCTGTACTTTGGTGTGATCGTAGTATTCACTAAACTTAAAACTAAACCTTATGTTTTTAGTTAACCGTAGGCGTAACTGATATTTTTGATATATAGGTAATTACATTTAGTTAAAAGATATGTTGCCCTTTCATGTAATTATTTGTGCTTGCTCTGTATTTACTTAAATACCTAATGTATTTTTCAGCACAGTCTTAAGGTCTTAGCCCACATAAACTGCAGCTCGCTGAAGGCGGGCTTACCGCCTTGAATATGTGATTGTGTTTTTCTTTTGAGTACCGTCGTGGCATGTATAATCAACCATTTGGTTTTTCCATCGTTGTCGCAAGGCCAATGTCACATGTGTGCGTATCTCACTGCGAGGCTATCCTGCTTTCAAACACCATTATGAGGCTGTTATAAGTATTAAATAATAATAACTATTTATTTATGTTAGGTCGAGCCGGATGTGCAGTACGGTCCATCCACACGCGTTGCATACTGTGGTCCTGGTGATTATAAGTAATATAATACGGCTCCCGGCACGGCCTGACATAAACGTTGAGTCGGCCCTAAATGTGTGTGTGCATGTGGATCTCGCCCGAGCTCTGCTCATAGAGGGCGCGCACGTCGTCGTGCGTCAGCTGAGAGACTGTCGGGATCTTCGATACGTTGTTCAGGTTTGGTTTCACCTGCAACCAAAATAATACAGATGATAATCTGAATTGGAAGGATAAAAGAATACGTTAGTTTCCACCATCAATAAATTGCAAATCTATTTAGTCCGTCAGTTAGAGCATTGGAAAATAATGGACACGTATTTTTTGGTTTTGTAAATCAATGAATATTGACAAAGATAAAAACGTATTAAAACTCGGGAGTGGGGGCTCGTGACGTCAGAACGCAAAAAAATTATAACACGGCGGGACGTATTGAGAATTTTAAAAGCGTCATATTTATTAACATAAATAACACCTCAACAGTTCTATTTTAAATTTAGTTGTAGCCAACCACAAAAGTGATGAGACGTGGATACCGAAATGAAATAGTCCAGTGCGACTCACATCCAGCGGATCCTGTACATTCCGACCGGTCAATGTGGCGACACTTGGGGGACGCCCATGTCCAGCAGTGGACATCTTCCGACTGAAATGATGATAATGATGATGAAGGAACAGGAACTCTTTACCTTATTGCCAGTCATGCCAATGAACCCGTTGCTGACTCCGCCGTTACGGACGTTTCCATTTGGCACGGAGCCGTTCACGTGTCCGTTGACGAGCCCCCCTGCCATACGCGTCACGGCTGACGCGAACTGCTGCATACTGGAGTTGTCTAGAAGTAAACACAGGCTGTCAGTAAGCTGCTATTGAGGCCTGCTAGCGATGAGGATGAGGATGCGTCTATATGATATTACTAGCTTCTGCCAGCGGCTTCGCCCGCGTGAAGTTGGATAATTGTCCCATGGAATCTTACTACCGCGATAAAAAGTATCCTATGTTTTAATCCAGGTTATAAACTATCTGTGTGCAAAAATTCATCCAAATTCGTTCAGTAGTTTTTGCATGAAAGAGTAACAAACATCCATACATCCATACAAACTCACAAACATTCGCATTTATAATGTTATATAGTAGGATAAAGAGGAAATATTTTTTTTGTTTGTTTATCTAGCTCCGAAACTACTGGACTAATTTTAACATTTTTTTCACAAGTACAAAGCTGAATTATCAGGAAGTAACATAGGCTATAAATTATATTTATATCATGCAAATTAGCCGAGCTATCACAATTATTGCTGCATGACGAAGTGGCCAGCGAAGTGGTAGTTACTTAAAATGATGTATTAAGAGGCTCCCCCATGCACACTAGCGCCACTTTAGTAAAAAAATCAGAACTCGTTAAATACACAATTAATATAAAATCTGATTGTCAAAATTAATGCTTTAGAGTTCTAGATTATTGACGTCTATTTAATTCATTAAAATATACTTCACTGTAGTTACAGTTAGAAAAATTGCTAAAAACGGCCGTTTTTAACAATTTTGTATCTGTAACGACAGCGAGCTATGTTTCAATGAGTTAAGCAGACGTAAATAATTTAGAAGACCAAAAGATTGATTTTGTCAATCAGATTTTATATTAATTGTGTATTTAACGAGTTCTGTTTTTTTTTACTAAAGTGGCGCTAGTGTGCATGGGGGAGCCCCTTAAACAAAAAGAAATAAAATCGGGACAAAAGATTTTTGAAAACCGCATCAGTTCTTAATGATTTGGAACACCCTATTAATCGCAATCATAATCTAAACTACTAGACCGTTACCTCTGTGAGCTGATGGTTGTTCCTGCGGCTGCGGCATGGCTGCCAAGGCTTCTGCCTTCTCCATTTCCTCCAACAACACGCGAGTGAACTCTGCTTGCACCTCAGAAGTATCTGTATCACCATCCACCTGAAAATGGTGAAGGACACATATTAGAGATGATACACCAACACAATCACTTCTTCGGGAGTTTTAATCGAATGTCGGTAGTCTCGAAGCATGTTTATAAGTACTGCACCGAATGACCGTCGACATCACCACGACTCAATTTTCCGAAGCGATGCCATTGCGATGTCATTGTATATCAGGTATAATATAAGTGGCAGTATGTACACACAGAGAATCCCTAAAGGCCCAAGTTAAGGCGATGCTGGTCCCATGCTTATAACTGCGTGTTGACCTAAATATGGACTTTTATTTTGTATACATCGGGCTCTATAATCAAAATGTAATCTTTACTAATAATTTTATAAAAAGGAAAGACTTGATGTTTGCAACGAATAAACTCAAAACATTTAAAAAATTATTTCACCATTATAATGGTACATTATCCCTGACTAACCTAAGGACCCGTGCGAAACCGAGACGGGCCGCTAGTGTAATATAATATATTATAAAATATATCCTTATGTCTAGACCACCTCATAAATGCTTTACCACCCTACGTGTGTTAAAACGATAAGGTAAATTTGTTTAAGTGAAAGTCAGAAAGTTTCAACATTATTGAAGAATAAATTGTTGTCAAAAATTTTTTACTAGGTCAATTAGAAAAGCTAACAAAATCATGGAAAAACTATAAAAGTTCGAATATAGAAAACAATTCAATATTCTAAATACGAACTTCTGGAAAAATCTAGGAAAAAGCAAAATCAATAAACTCACAATGACCAGCCGATGGTCCTGGTCTAGTTTCTTGAGCATGTGCAGGCTGAGCTCGCGGAAGACCTCGAGTCTGCGGCGGAAGGCGGCCACGGAGTCGTCGCGCCGCCCGCGACCCAGCTGCAGCTTCGTGCAGTCCAGAAGCACCATACGAGGAGAGACGCGGTACTGGAAGTCGAAGAAAATGGTGAGTCCCAAACAGAACTTGAATGATAGCATAAATTGAAAACTCATCTCTGATAGTACAGTCGCCAGCTGTCAAACTTCTCCAAATGATTTTAAACCATAAAATGTTGACGGTTAAGTACAAAATCGAATAAGAAAATTTGACAGTCGACGCTATGCGATAATAGATACTGGATACGTTTAAATCGCAGGTGCCAATTCAGGAAACATTTCAACCGGAAACGGCTTATTCTTCAATCTCTCAATAATAAGCTACTATGCTAGATTAGTTGAATTGGTTCACTAAATGATGCCAAAAGACTTGGTCGTCATAGCAACGACTTTGTTGACGTTTGACAATTAAACGTCTTAATGGTTATGAATGGTTATCATAAATTTAAAAAAAAATCCTACATAAGAGTTTAGCATGGAAACGCCCTTAATTTTTCAGTTATAATTTTTTATTTCGAAAACTATAAGTTTTATCGCTAAACTTTAAAAGTAAAAATTGTATAATAAACAATTTGCTTTAAAAAAAAAAATTTGAGACCTCAAAAATGTTTACCGTTTCGGAGATATAATTTTTTTTTCAAAAAAATTTGAAAATTTCAACCCCCTCCCCAAGTTAAGGGTTGCATCAAAAAAGTTTAAATTTTAAATTGTTCGTATTCTTACTCTGAATGATAAAAATGTTAAACGGTTCAAAAATTTTCCAAAGGAAAAAAGTTATGGCCAAAAAACAGATTTTCGAAAAACCACACTGCCTTTTAGAAAAAGATAGCATTAGCCTAAATTAAGTTTGGTTTGTGCACAGCAGAATCGACACCATTTTCTGATATTTTATAAAATAATAAATCAAAGCAAGAGTGAACAGGCAACTTCTAGGCACGCTCGTTCCATCACAGACCTCATCCATCACTTTCCATCAGGCGTGATCGAGGTCAAAAACAGGCCTATTTAAGGCCTATTTATGGCAATAAATAAAATCAACCAACAACTGCTTTAAAATACTCACCTCAGTTTCGAACTGCTCCATCTGCTCCAGATCCCTCGGATACCCATCCAGCACGAGTCCACCGCCCGTCCTGCTCGCGTCCTGCATAGCTGCCCTCACCAGGCGGGTCACCAGCTCCTTGGGAACCGGTTCCCCTCCACTGATGGCGGTGCGGGCGATCGCGCCGTCTGATGCGGCACGGCCTCCTGCGTCTGCGAGGCTGCGGAGACGCTGACCTAAGCTGGAGATGGAAGAACAGGGTTGGAGTGAAGTCTTGTTTGTAGGTGTTGAGGTGTGAATTGAAATATCCAGCATTATGTTGAATGGAGAGGTTTGATAGAAAGCTTTCGACCAGCGCTGGGACACAACCTATGAGACATGTGGTGGAATATTTCGATAGCCTTAAGTCTATCTTAATTTATTTTTATTTTATCAAATGGGAACAACGAACAGCTACATTATATACTCGTAAATAACTAAATAATAATGAAGCCCACAGCGCAGTTCACAGATTACGATTAATGAGTAAACCTTAAATTGCTAGGAAAAGCTGTTCATGCATGACAGTTAAAACTCATTACAAATACAAAAAGAAAAAAAGTATTATTCCTACTAATTACTAAATTACATCATATTAATTAATCTAAGAGCGTAAGTGTCTCGTACAAAAGGCTTCGAAACTTCTGCATGGAGCATGTAAATAAATATATCTATGTGTTCGAGTTCTTTATTGTATGATGCTGCCATATGCCGAATTTGTGAACATTCGCCAGTATTAGATCGGCAGGTACCTATTGCAAATAGTGTACCTGCACGCACCTGGCGTTCAGGTCGATACAGTCAAATTTGCCATAAACAATATTATACAAAATCAGTGCTTCTAATTGTTTGCGTCTGGAGCTGAGCGTCAAAAGTTTGTATTTATCGAGCAATTGGTCATAAGGCAAATACGCTCTGTGACATCTATACTACATTGCACGAAGGAATTTGTGTTGTACATTTTGTAACATATCTATGTGTTTTTTTATACGGGTTCCAGATTGGCACCGCGTATTCAAGCTGTGAGTGTGATTTAATTTAAAGTCATTTGTCTCCAAATAGGTGATAATAGGCGTCGCAAATAGGCGGCATTTACATACCAGACCAATAACACTTTGCCCGACCTGGGAATCGAACCCAGGACCTCATGCTTAGCTGTTGCACTTGCGACCACTATACTAAACTAGGTACTATAGATACTTTAAACCGCTCTGAAAACAGTAACGGAAAACATCGTAAAGAAACCGATATGTCCTACGCGTTCAGATGTCGACCTTCTCTCTCAAAACGTCTTGTGTCCCAGCAGAGGGAACAGGAGGCCTAAGCTTTTGCTTCTGGTCATGTTAGTACCTGTAATGCGTCCAGCCCGGTCTTTGCGCCACTGCTGGTTGGCACAAGGCAGCCTTGTTGCTGCCGGGACCGCCCACCACCCACAGAAGCGCTGGCGTGGTCGACTCTCCACGGACTCTTATCACTTCAGGCTGGGAAACAGGGAAAACATGTATACATTTCACTTGGGGTCTAAAATAGAGAAAACATCTATACTTTTCACTTGGGGTCTAAAATAGAGAAAACATTTATACATTTCACTTGGGGTCTAAAATAGACAAAACATGTATACATTTCACTTGGGGTTTTGAATAGAGAAAACATGTATACATTTCACTTGGGGTCTAAAATAGAGAAAAATGTATACATTTCACATGGGGTCTAAAATAGAGAAAACATGTAGGTATACATTTCACTTGGAGTCTAAAATAGAGAAAACATGTAAACATTTCATTTGGGGTTTTAAATAGAGAAAACATGTATACATTTCACTTGGGGTCTAAAATAGAGAAAACAAGTATCCATTTCACTTGGGGTTTTAAATAGAGAAAACATGTATACATTTCACTTGGGGTCTAAAATAGAGAAAACATGTATACATTTCACTTGGGGTCTAAAATAGAGAAAAAATGTATACATTTCTCTTGGAGTCTACAATAGAGAAAACATGTAAACATTTCATTTGGGGTTTTAAATAGAGAAAACATGTATACATTTCACTTGGGGTCTAAAATAGAGAAAACATGTATACATTTCATTTGGGGTTTTAAATAGAGAAAACATGTATACATTTCACTTGGGGTCTAAAATAGAGAAAACATGTATACATTTCATTTGGGGTCTAAAATAGAGAAAACGTGTATACATTTCACTTGGGGTCTAAAATAGAGAAAACATGTATACATTTCATTTGGGGTTTTAAATAGAGAAAACATGTATACATTTCACTTGGGGTCTAAAATAGAGAAAACATGTATACATTTCATTTGGGGTCTAAAATAGAGAAAACGTGTATACATTTCACTTGGGGTCTAAAATAGAGAAAACATGTATACATTTCACTTGAGGTCTAAAATCTTGAATAATGTACAAGGTGGAAGGAAGACTGACGCTAAACCGGTTACCACGCATTCAGTACATCATTTTGAGCCATCGTTTTTTTTTTTTTTAATCTGTCATAATAATTTTTCCATACATTTTGACCGCAGGTATTGCAGTTTTGTAGGAAACATGATTTTTTTTTAATAACCGATGTAAATGTTCTATGTTCAGAATGATGTACTGAACATGTGGTATTCGTTTTTGCGTCGGTGTCGTTTCCATCCCTGTATACATAAACAAACGCCTTTTTCTTATTGGTGTGCCGGTCGGTCTACCATCATCTGCCTAGCCTTTTCCCAAGTTTTATTGGGGTCGGCTTCCAGTCTAACCGGATGCAGCTGAATACCAGTATTTTACATGGAGCGACTGCCTATCTGACCTCCACAACCCAGTTAGTTATACTGGGCAATACGATACCCCTTGGTAAGACTGGTTGTCAGACTTTTTAGAAATTCGGTATGTAATGGGTGGTCACCCATCCACAGACCAACCTAGGCAAGCACGTCTTAACCTAAAGATCGACCCGAGCGGCTGTTATTATTTAACTACGAGCTCCTCCGGTCCTCCGGTCGGTCTACCGTAATTTAATAATAGCGAAGAAGTTGCTTCCAATTTAATCTGGATGTTTTATGCGATCATTTATAGATCTGCATTTGGTTTTAATTAGTGTAGGTACATATGTACCTACTTCAGCAAGCCTACTGACTGAAATAATTTAAAAACTTTTCTAAAATGCTTATTGTTTCACGAAACATTCTAAAACAAAGCTTGTTTAAACGTCTTGTACTAGTTTTGTAACTGTGTAGTAAACTCGTGCTAGTTTCTAAATTAGGGCCTTTGGTGGGAAATGACACCTGTGACTCCAAATTCTACAAAAGAACACCTTTGAAAGTTCTTAAAGTAACGAAAAATCTACAAAACTTGTCTTTAGGTCAAGGCAGCGCCGTTCGTCCTGACCTCTTCCATTCTATGAAAAACTTGATAAATTCACAAAACAATATTTTTCGTCTAGTCACTGCCCTTTAGCATGTGTCTAAGGCGCGCAATCGTGAAGACTCGAAAACGGGCCAATTGGCTCGTTTTGCCTTTATTCTGCGTCACTGCGTGTATGTGAGCTGGCTCTGCCCCGCGGAACAATTTTTTCGGTGGTTTTGTAGGTGTATAAGATATCTGTCTATTAGTATATCATTGGCCACAAGGCATAAAAACTTGATAAAGTACTGTAGTTGAACATTCCAAAGCGTAGATCTCTATGGAGAAGAATGGGCAAGAAACTCCATGAACACTCTTAAAAATAAAATATTCAATATTCTTATCAAAATGTATGGAATAGCTTAATTTTGTTTGACCAAAGTTGGTAGCTGGACTAAGTTGACCTAAAGTACACTAAACAGCAATCAATTCTTCAATACATTTAAAAACTAACCTTCGGCGTAGTAACCCTCTCCGTCCCCGTCTCCCTCATTGCTAACGGCAACGGCTTGACCACTGGCAGCGGCATCGCCAATGGCATCGACATTGCCCCCGGGGCTGGCATCACTGGCATTGTCATCGCTGGAATGACAGGTGGCACGATCTCATCTCTCCTATCTCTTGTATCCTGACTTGGTGCTGGCTCTACCCCTACGATCTCTCCTGGTATGCCACCAGCACCAACTCCTACACCACTGACGCCGTTCATGGTTGATTGGTCTTCTGTTGCGCCCAGGATTTGGAGGATAGCGGCTCTGAAGTCTCTGTAGACCTCGTCAGGGTTGCGTTCGCCGTTGACCTGTGGAAGAAGTGAACTTTGTAGACATGTTATGTCGGTCATCATCAGATCATCTCCTTGTCCCATGTTATTTAGGGTTGGCGCAACACATATGCCGCTGATGGTTTTTGGAAAGAATCTGGGATAAAAATTCAACAGCACGGTTCGTTCTTGATTAACCGTAAAAGAGGAGTTTTCAAATCGACGTGTAACACCGATAAACTATTTTTTCGTTTGGAAGTATCATTGCGGTACTTTTCGTCAACAAAAGCAAAATATACTAAGTCGGAAGGCACAAGAGAAACGACATACATTCATGTACCTTACAAACAAAACTCCGGAACAAAATTACCAATATTAAAGAACAAATACTTGATGGCCAGAGCCCAACCACATTAGTTACCTGTAACTGTAATTAAAGACACATTTGAGTTGCACGCCCATTGACACAGATATTCGGGTCGGGGAGTCATGCATCATAAATGTGACCCAGTCTCTGATATCATAACTAAAGAAATATATTTGGAAATTATATGGACGACACTGAAAGAAAGTAAAATAAAAAAAGAAAGGAGGAATAAATTAAGTCTGTAAAAATGGTAACACGAATGGATAAAATAGGAAATAAGAGAGGATAAGAGCACATCATTGATATATATATAGTAGCGAGGAGAATGAATGACTAGGAACTTAAAAAATATATTTATATGAAGATTTTTTTTAATTGTTTTTTTTTTTTTTTATTAAAATATTTAATATATATTATTTATTAAATTTGTAATAATTGAGTCTAAAAAAACGTAGTCGGATTGTGATTGAAGAGAAATTCTTTTCTTGGTCGAGCAGCTGAAAATCGACACCAGCGAAGAAAAACTTCAGAAAACTAACTGATGAAAATATAATATCGCATACTTAGGGTACTCTAGGAATCTTCTACACACAATTTTTGTTTACCCCCATGGGAAATACCTTGAAAGATAAAGTGCTGTGCCGGTGTGTTGAAATCGACCATATCAGTAGAAGAGAACAGTCGTCTAAACTCGAACGTTATACTTACTATTGTGAGACCCAGAGAAGTGGGCAGACTATAAACAAAACACAGGACCATCATCTGGCTAGCCTTTTTGTTCCCAACTATGACGGGGTCGGCTTACAGTTTAAGAGGACGCAGCTGAGTTCCAGTATTTTACACAAAGCGACTGCCTGTCTGATCTCACAACCCACTTACTAGGTTACACAATGCCCCTTTAAAAGACTGATTGTCAACATTTCAGGCTTTTGACCAGCCGAAATGCCGGCGATAGATCAGCGAACGACGACTGAGACCAGCTACTTAACGTACGATCCGTGGCATAGTTGGCTTTAGGCCTAAAGCGGCAACAGAAATGAAAAAAAAAAAAACAAAATGTAAAATCAAAAATGTCAACTGTCTAGCTCTCACGGTTCATGAGATTCAGCACGGTGACAGACGGACGGACAGCGAAGTCTTAGTAACAGGGTCCTGTTTTACCCTTTAGGTACGGAACCCTAAAAAACGCACCAATAACACCCAACCAATTTCCG
The DNA here is from genome assembly GCA_941918905.2 of Xestia sexstrigata. NCBI lineage: Eukaryota > Metazoa > Arthropoda > Insecta > Lepidoptera > Noctuidae > Xestia > Xestia sexstrigata. The sequence continues at coordinate 3,024,089 of OW799204.2, forward strand.
GCAATTAACAATTCAATTCAATCCATTCATTTATTGCATCAAATATGGTAGGTACATGAAGTTTTTATATAAAATATTTAGTAACACACATTTGGCCAATATATAGCATGCAATAGTACAGAGTTTACAGTTAAGATATTTATTACTAGGTAACCAAAATTTTTTTTAGGTTTAAGTCCACTTAACAGTTAAATATGTCGGTGCTATAAAGTATAAAATTTACAGGGACACTTTTGAAAGAACTCATCTATCGAATAAAAACACTCTTCTAACAACCACTTCCGCAACGCAACACAAAACTTATTGAAGGGTAGTTGAGTAATTGACCTAGGTAAAGGATTATAAATTAGGGGAGCCATATAAGCGCAGCTCCGACGAAAAAGTTCTAGCTTTGGAGAACAGTTATAATAGCAAGTTTTGCTACCTTTCGACTTCATCACAAAAAAATCATGAACCCCACGAAGAAACAACGTTGTTAACCCGGCTATGCCTCTTTATTTATTAACTCCTTGATTTGCTACCTTCGTCTGTTATGAAAAAGTTTAATTTTACACTTTACAAGGCTGCTTGTCAAATGCAGCTCTGCCCAGTTTTATATAAGTATCAGAAAAAAAGGTGATGATATATTGTTTGTTTAATTTTTTTTCATGGAATTGGTTCCGTTTTGTTCTGGGAAAAATGTGGCGTTTGATACACGTGGCAACCACGTGTATCGAAGTTAACTATGGGAAATATCAAGAAACTAGAGCGTCTCCTTTTCTTTTATTATAAGTTTAAGTTTACTTATTTCTCCTTATATATAACATGTTCAACAGTATACAGGGTGTTAACGACTCTTCACGGTGGCATCAACCAAGCATTCTGTACATCAAACTTCAACTTTACGCAAAAATTATCGCTTTTTGGGGTGAAAAATCACGTTTTACGGTAGAACTCAATGTAACGCACTCAAAACATTGTGCTTATGGACGCATTTAATAGTAAACGGGTTATGGAGGTATTTAAAGTAAAGTTTATGACCTTAACAACTAGTATTTAAAAAAAACTTTTAATAAGTTGGAACTTTGACCTACGAGAAATATTCTCCAATATCTCCGTAACTAGTACGTTCCCAGGTATGGTCCAGAACAAAAAAAATATCGCAACGACGACGCGACGGGGAGAACAAGTTTCGGCTTCGTTAAGGGTCTATTATATTTATATAGAATATTATGAATAATAATAATCATGATTGCTATCCCTAAACTTGCTACATTAAAAACAAGCACACGGAGATTCACTCTGCAATTTACTCGTTTTTGAATAGTGCCAAGCAAAATAATAAGATGCCTAAGTATGATAAATTAAACTCAAAATATGTTGTCGACCTCGGAATTTCTTGGATATTTTCATTCTTTTTATTAGTTATAACAATATCTTGTTAGCCAAGTGGTCGTAAGCGCGACTGCTGAAAATGAGGTCCTGGGTTCGCCCTCGAACATGGTGAACATCAGAATGACTAGCCAAAATAACCGATCAGCTTTAAAATATTACTAAAATCTAATACCTATTTGCTACTTTTGTTTGGTAATTAGTACCTAATTAAAAACTGAGAAAATGAATTTAAAAATTAGGCAGTCATTCTGATGTAAGGATGAATTTAGAATCTCCACGTAAGGGCTCCTAAATTTCAATACGCCTTAACAAAGATTTTGTACCTATTTGATACCTAAACATATATTTTTTCTAGATTTTTAGTGCAAAGAATAAAGATTTTTTATAGAGCAACATGCAAGGGTTACAGGCGTCATGTTATATTATGTTAATATATTTCAAAACTATCAACCACAATCCTCCAACTGAAAACAAAACATAAAAAACCACGTACCTAAAAAGCTAAAATACTCACCCATCCAAGCATATCAATCGCAAAACCGCATTCATAATGCTTCGCAAATAAAACGGACATTTACCAATATTGGATCATGCGACTGCCATCAAAGAACCCCTAAGGCATCAAAGTGCCTCTGTTTACGTGGAAAAATATGAAACTGTCAGTGTCCTATCGTACATACACTTGGTCAGTCCCACGGTACCGTGAAACCAATAATGTTGCATTACTTATGCATAAGAATAGACATCGAATTGTATTTTCATGGACGATGTAAAATATAGCGACGATTAAAGTTGTATGTGCGGTGCTTAATATTTAATTGTGATATGATGTTACTTTCTTTTGTTGTGATATGATGGGCTTTCAATTATTTGTATAGTTTTTAACCGACTTCCAAAAAAGGAGATGGTGATGTATTCCCCAGTATCTATTTTTTGTTTTCATGTATGTATGTTTACCGATTTCTCCGTGATTAGGTACTGGTCCGATCGATTCCAGTGAAGCTTTTTTTATTTGGTAGAGAAAGCTCACATGGTGGTCCCTAAATGTTATTAACTATGCTTCGGTACTTTATGAGTATTTAATATTTAGGTTTAAGACATTTATTTCGCTCAAAAAGAATACAATTATTCACTTCTATGAGGAAAAACATAATAATTAAGATACAATAAGCGACGATTTCGCTTGGTAATAAACTAAAATTAAGTTAAAAAAAAAAAAAAACTTTATGTAAAGAGTTATAGAGTTCAGACCCCTCACCATATAGGACAGTCTTTCATATGAATTTTTTATTCTTCTTCTATGTGGATGATATGCTAATAACTTCTAGTTACAATGTAAAATTAATACTTGAAAATTGTTACTTAATAAGGATTTGTGTGAGAGGGATACAACTGAGAAGGGTAAAATAAAAGTTTTGATCATAGAAGGTGGCTGTCTGTATAAGATTTATATAATTTTGCTTATAGATCGTAGACGCCTTAACATTCGCGTTCGCTGAAAATTGGAAGGTTCAAATAGCAAGTTTGTTTAATCAGATTTGATCAGATCTTTGCTATTACTGACTTGATACCTAATTTTGAAAAACGGCTTCTTTCAGGTAAGGGATTGGGCAATGTAAAGAACAGTTATATCGCAAGAATTTTGTTCTCCGTATTGTTGAGATTATAAATTGTGTTGTGTATTCAAAGAAAAAATTAAAGCTATTGCTATAGAAAAATAATTATCTACCAAGGTTTTAGTGCTGTGTTTTCTTTATGCTCCCAATTATTCCTATGATCTGATGCAAAGGCTCCTACCTTTTCCCCTAAGCACCATTCAATCTTTTTAGCAAGTCAGGCTGCGCTTATGGCATAATATTGCCTAGAATCAAGTTTTTGACACTTAACGTGACGTGTTAACGAGTTTGTTGCGCCACTTCTTCACCCCAATTAAAACACTATTAAATGGCGAAGGGCGAGCATTTTAGAGGACTATACAAGGTGTAAACGAACCCTTTACGAAGCCGTCGCCCAAGCATTCTGTACACTACAACTAAGTAAGTCTACGCAAAAATTATTGCTGGGAAATTACTTTTTTTTTGGGGTAAACAATCACGTTTTACGGTAGGACTCAATGTACTGCACCCAAAACATTGTGCTGTGCTGATGGATGCATTGAATGTTTTTAAACTAAAGTTAAAACCTATAAAAAACTGACAAAGTTAGAACTTTCTCCCTCAATAGGTATCTCTGTAACTAGCAGGGTATGGTCAAGAACAAAAAAAAAATATCGCAGTGAGACGGGAGAACAAGTGTCAATCGGCTTCATTAAGGGCAATTTAACACCCATCATTATGTGGACTGGCCACTTCTAGCGAAGGACCGATGGCCGATGGAGCAAACAATTCGTAGCACTCTACCTACGAGACACACCCACTGAGACGGTGTCGGACGGCGTCGGACGGCGCGGCGTCGGCAAACGTAACGAGTGACGCCTGCTAGATGGAAGCTGGCTAGATCAGGCTGGATTCAGAAGGTGGAGAACAGGCTGTTATGGCGCAAGTTGAAATGGACCGATGACAAGTGATGAGGGGATAATGACTGAGTTGTTTGATCTTGTGTCATTCTGACGTTTATAAAATGCCGATTCTCAAACATATTTCAATAAATAATTTTTTAATGCCCTATGTCATCGGCATCGACCACGGACGGTTTGACACCCACGCGTTTTCTCGCAGTACCGATAGATTTTAAGCCAATACACCAAACCCTAAGACCTGTACCTACATAGAAAATCAATGGAAACACTTAAAACTTGGTGATTCACGATTTAATTGTTCAAAGAACAGTGGCAGAGGCACCTGGCGTGTTCCCATAGACGCTATCATCAAGGTTTTAAATTTCTAGAGTCTATGGTCCGTGACGAATAGGTACTTCTTTATTAAAGTAGGTTGTTTCGTAAATATTTTATGGCACGTGTCCGTTAATTAATAGGCTATATTGGCTGCGACAAAAATGTTAGGTAAATTATGGATTTGATTATTGTACCTTTTTCTAATAGGTATCAATATTCGTTAAATGTAACTAGCTTCTGTTGTCCGCGGTTTGCCTTTAAATCTTAGAAGAAGAGCCGTATTTATTTGAATAAAACAAAATTCTATACATTTATAAATTTAAATAACTAACCTATCAATAAACAAAAAAATGGCGTCAAAAAACTGCTCAACGCTGTCAACTGGTACTGTCCCCAAGAGACTGGCGGAGTTGCCACCATGTATGGCAACGCTTAGACTCTGGCCAATGTAAAAGCCAGCCCTTTTGCAACGGGAATTATTATATTTATGCCCCAGTAGGTCTTCTAGGTTCGGTCAAATCTTTACGAATAAATTGTGGATCTCCGGAAACTGGGCTCTGATTGATAAATTACTTATTGAAGCATACCAGTGTCTGGACCTGCAGCCGCTTCACAATCTGCTATTTAGGTGACTATCACTTTCAAGTTTCGTATTTTTGCAAACAGAATTTGTCGTGAGCATTTCGATAGCTTATGCCAAATTAAAACATTAACTTTTCGATTGTCAGTGTCGCTGATAGAATCATACTTTGTCTGAGTCTCCAGAACAAAGACATCCATGAAACTATAAGTAGATACTAAAGCTCACCCAAATCCGTTAAAGCTTATCCAAATCCGTTAAAGCTCACCCAAATCCGTCACACAAACATCTTTACAATCTTTCATCGTTAAAACATTATAACATAGTTGAGTTAGAAGTTTTTTGACCTAAAACTTGTCATATCACCTTAGAAAGAGTTATACGAGACGATTTGTGTGTAAAATATCACCCTTAAAGATAATGTCCAAGGCGTAGGGTCCATTATAAGTCAATGACCGTCGTAATTAAGTATGATGTAATGATAATGTTGGAACCGTTCTACGTGTCAATGCATTGCGTTTGTCCCCCTGAGACAAATTCTAGTGTCATGTGGCTGTAATTTCTACGGTACCTGCCCTTCATCGCAGCTGGACATAATGAAAAAATATAGTAAAATGACAGAAATGATTAGAAGAAAACATTATAAAATGAATGGAATCAATCAATCTCAGTAGTTGATTTGTGTTTGGTAATTTTTGTGCTGATCACAAGCCAGGGAATGTAATCTCGAGTTGAGGTTTACCGAGAGAGACAATTCGAGATTATTATTATAACATTGAAATTGATCATTCGAAAATTTCGAAATCTCGCTAGGCTATGATCGAGATTTCAAGATTGAGATTAAGCTAACTTTGTAAAATAATGCATATATCAAGATTGCATTCCTGAAAAACAACAGTTTTTCAGACATCCGAGAGTTGGGGACAATACTAATAGGTACTTAATTCTGCGCTGGCCACAGAAAGATTAATGTTCAGAAAACAACAAAATAAACAAAGAACATGTAAGCCAATACTTAATAGAAAAATGTTAGAGACCTGTCATTAATCATTGAATATTATCAATAATCTTGCTCAACGCCTGTTAGTGTGGTTAAGCTTTTCCGATAGTTAATAAACGTCGATAATATTGGAAACACTTCATCCTACGTGTCCATCTTCGATATGTGTAGAGAAATTTGAAAACTCTTCGCTATATGGAATGATCAGATGTTGCTATAAAGCGAAGAGTTTTTTGTTTGTTTTGTTTAGACTGGATTCTTCAAAAGGTAGGATAGGGTGCGTGTAACTGCAGAACTCGTAAATAATGAAATTATTGTTAAACTGACAGAATAACATTTTCATTTTGTAATTAGTTGGAGTACCGGTGGACGCTTTAAATTACTTTCATGACCGAGGTATTGTTGTATGGACTATAAATATTTTTATAGTTTTTTTGTTTTATGAACGTCGCAGTTTACAACATTGACAGCAGTTAAGTAAACTGTTTGAGGTATAAAAATACTAAACTTAGTAAAATTGAGATAAATAGCTATTATAATGTCCATTACAGGATGTGAGGATACACATAATGAGTTCATAAATGATAAATGATGTTTATTTTACAAGTAGGTTTTTACAAACACTTTTACACGTCACTTTTTAAAACTAGATGGGGCCGGTGTTTCGTACCTGAGTACTCTGAGAAGAAACAGCCGAAACAAACTCAGAGGTCATAGTCTCTTTTGAAGTCCAGACATAATCTTGCTCAATTCACATGAGGACTATGCAGATTAGTGTCTAAGATGGTCTTTTGAAGAAAGAACCACACAGATTTGAGTGGACCTGTCCAGTCATTGCAAGCATTTGTCAGTTATCGTGTAGCTCGACTTATAACTCAAGGAGCTCAACGAAACGACGAACAATACCAAAGAAAGGACATTTGGGTAGGTCGCTTATAGTACTCAAACTGCCAGACAGTTGTGGGAAAAAATAAACAAAAAATAAAAATGTGACCCACATGGTCCCCACATTCACAATAATCAAATAAAATTAATAACAAGTTCTTTTCAAAATTAATGTAAATAAAAATCACAAAAATCATTAAATGTCACAATGATAATAAAAAGTAAAATACTTAATGAAATAAGTATTCATGTCAAATCAGTAAATGTCACATAAAATAATAAAAAAAATAAAGTAATAAAAAAATAAAGTAATAAATAATTAAATACATGTCAAATCATTCAATGTCAGAGTGTATACAAGAAAGGAATCAACAATAAACAAGCGAAGTCCGAAATTTCGCCATTCACAGAGCAAATTTAATTGGAGCAGCTTACTTAATCCCAAGCCTTTTTATCTTCGAGATAGTGATTAACATGATAGTAGGCTTTCAGGCATAACTTCCGTTTTATGAACGATTTGAATTTATTTAGACTTAGTGCTTAAATATGGCTCGGAAGTTTATTGTAAAAACGTATACATTGGCATCTAAACGTACCCCCTATTTTTTGAGCCTCGTTGCAGGAACAACAAATTTGTGTTTGTTCCTCGTATTTATGTTGTGGATATCACTGTATTTTTTAAACAAATTAATATTTTTGTGTGCGTACAAAAGATTTTCATAAATAAACTGAGAGGGCACAGTAAGAATATTAATCTCTTTAAATTTTTCTCTGAGGGAGTGTCTGAGTCTTAATTTATAAATTGAACGAATTGCCCTTTTTTGCAAAACAAATATTGTCTGAATATCGGCGGCATTGCCCTACAAGAGAATACCGTACGACATCACGCTATGGAAATAACTAAAGTAAACTAAACGGACTGTCTCTAAATCAGTTAAATCACGAATTTTTCTAACGGCGTATGCTGCAGAGCTAAGTTTCTTCGACAATTTGTCTATATAAGGGCCCCACTGAAGCTTGGCATCCAAAGTTATGCCTAAGAATACTGTGCTCCCTTTCGGTTTCAACTCTTCATCCTTAATTAGTACAGTAGTTTCCACTTGTCTTACATGGGGTATCGTAAACTTAATACATTTTGTTTTTTTTTTCTCATTTAGAAGTAGATTATTAACATTAAACCAATGAACGACTTTTGCCAGGCCGCTATTAACATCATCCGTAACTAACTGGTGACGTTTGAGTTTAAATAAAAGAGAAGTGTCGTCTGCAAACAATACTATGTCATGATTATCCTTTATGAGGTAAGGTAAGTCATTTATATAAATAAGAAACAAAAATGGACCAAGAATTGAGCCCTGGGGTACCCCCATTCTTACTACGGATCCGGGAGATCTTTTCCCGTTAACAGCAACTCTCTGAATCCTATCACTCAAATATGAAATAAGAAGATCCAGAGAGGCGTTACGGATTCCGTAGTGGTGTAGTTTCCTGATTAATGTTTCATGAAGAACACAATCGAAGGCTTTAGATTAATGCAAAAAATGCCCAAAGCGTCGCATTTGTCCTCCTAGGCATTATAAATGTGACCCAAAAGTTCAACACATCACGGCATTAGTAGTTGAACGACCCCTTGTAAAACCGAACTGTTTTTTATGTAATAACATATGTTTATTGAAAAAACTTTGCATTTGTGCCAAAATTAATTTTTCAAAAATTTTACTAAAGGTGGGTAGTACTGAAATGGGTCTATAATTAGTGGGGTCTGATGTACTACCCGATTTAAACAATGGTATTATTTTACTACATTTCATTAGATCAGGAAACTCACCACGGTTAATACAATCGTTAAATATTACAGCTAATGAAGGAGCTACAATGTTTATAATGAATTTAGCAACGTCTACAGAATGACCCCATAGATCGGCGGTCTTTTTAACATTTATGGTGTGAAAAGTTTTAATTATATCTTTACAGGTGACATATTGAAAATTAAATTCGGAATCACAGACTGAAACGTTTTCCCTTAGTAAAGACTCGGCAGCAGTAGGTGACGAGTTTAGCGATTTAGTAGTCGATACGGGAATATCTGCAAATAAATTTTCAAAGGCTGTGGCAACTTGAGTATCTGAATTTAATATATTATCGGCGAATAGCAAGGCTGTAGTCACTATTTCGGTTGCAAGACCTTCCCGTTTCGCTATTCATAATGTTCCATGTCATTTTAATTATATTACTACTATTTTTAATTTTTGAACTCAAGTAACGTGTCTTTGCTATAAAACGAACTTTTTTAAATAATTTTGAATAATTCTTAACATACAAATTAAATTCTACAGTTTTTACATAAGTCCGCTCTTCATACAGCTCGTAAAGTCGTTTTCGACTCTTATGAATACCAATGGTGGCCCAGTCGTTGAAAGAAGCGTTACTATTTTACAGATATTGTCTTAGGGACAAATGTGTTTTCAAATTGTGTGCAATACATACTGAAAAAATCGTTATATTGTTGATTTGGATCATCATTATCTGACAAAAGTGGTAGTTTGGATAAAAGTTTAGTTTTAAAAGTTTCCAGGCGATTTTTACTTTTTGGATTAACAATGATATCCTTTTCAGTTACTTTCTTGTTTACATTTGGAATTGTGATCAATTGCCCACAATGATCTGAATCTATTAATCATTGCTTTTTGGGTGGGTATAATATCAGTGTAAATATTATCTAGGCAAGTAGCACTAGTTGGGGTTATTCTGGTGAGCTTGAGAAATTTGTTATAAGTCTAGAACAGTGGTTCCCAACCTTTCTTGGACCAAGAACCACTTTGGTCTTTATTGTTAGCAGGGGCCACAAGGTCCTAGATGAACATGGACAACGAGTGGTTTATAATTACCTATGGTGGTGAATCTTTAAGACACATAATACAAAAATTAGAAAATGGGATGACCACCTTTAGAATTAAGATAGTGAAGGATACAAAAGCGATCGAAGTGAGCTGAAAAAATTGAGCAATTATTAATACGGAAATAGGAATAAGCTAGTAGCTAAGCAATTAGGTTGGGTTGAGCTTGCATCTTCTGTGCAAGTTAAAAAGTATGACTAAGATTTTCACCTTTCGCGGACCACCGGTGGTCTTCGGACCATAGGTTGGGAACCACTGGTATAAAACGTTTAAAACATGTAAATCGATAGAGACGTCAGCATCATTTTCAGAACAGTTAAACTTACGTTAGTTAAAGTTAGTTCCAAAGAGGTGGCGAGACGACCTGAATGCGTACCGCGAGGGTGGTTGGTGGAGGCACGGGAAAACAGCTGTGAATTTGGGAGGACTTTGTACAGTACAGGCAAAAAAAGTTAGTTTAGTTGGTTAACTTTATCTGTACCTACTAATTGTTGTCTGCAACATATTTTCTGACTGAAAACGAAAAAAAAAATATGTTCAAAATGTTACCAGACACAGTTATTTTATGCATTTACAATATTAACTTGTATGGATTCTGTTTTCATTTTGCATGGTCAATATTTAGGACCTACTTTTAACAAAACATCGGTGACTTAAAAAATCCGTGAATGCAATCCATGGTTTAAATAGCGTGTTATAGAGCCCAAGCAGTTAACAAGCTTGCAGGCTGCATAACACGCATAGAATGACCATGACCATAGACAACAACCACGAAACACAACACACACAAACACACGAAACTACCCACATGAAAAACGGACATTTCAGTCTTTATATCGATAGTGTCGTCATACTTAGTCCCTAGAATCATTTAAATATGCATGAAGATAGTCTGTAATTGGACCCATGAGTTGACATAACTAATACTCGACCTTAAACTCTTGCTTTAAGGGTCAATGTTGAACGTTTAACGGTATGGTCATACGACCTTTTGTTAGCAGATGGTTTAAGTAAATTCATTTGGTAGTTTTTGTGGTGGAATGGAAGGACACAATTTGTTAGATGCTTTGATGTATTGTCATTGAAAATTGTTTTGTGTTTGTAAATCTTACAGTACGCGAGTTTAGCAAACTAGTTATTATCAACTGCCTAGCCTTTTCCCAACTATGTTGGGGTCGGCTTCCAGTCTAACCGGATGCAACTGAATATCAGTATTTCACATGGAGCAACTGTCTAACTGACTTCCACACAGTACTGGGTAATACGATACCCTTGGTAAGACTGGTGCCACTGGTGGTCAGACTTTGGGGCCACTGCCTACCAGTAACAGCTGACAAAGATCTACAAATGACCAGCCGGGACCAACGGTTTAACTTGCTTTCCGGGGTACGGAAGGAAATCGATAAGTAATGGGTGGTCACACATCCACGGACCAACCTAGGCAAGCGCGGCATAACCCAAAGATCAACTCGACCGGGTGTTATTATTAAGCCAAGAGTTACTCCTAAAAGTAACTTCTAAAAGTATTATAAACAATTAATTAAATTGATCACTTTAATTTTGGAATAAACAAACTGTCCTCACTTTCATTTACCTACTACCATTTAACACACATACCATAGACAAAAAAACAAAACCTGACCTTTCAGAGATAGTCAGTAAAAAAAAAAAGCTTGTAACATTGTATTGTCCTTACGACATCAACAACGAACAATGATTGAAGCTACAGGTAGCAGCGCTATCGTGCGGAGGTGAAAGATCACAACCATGCATAAATAAACAGAAAATAGGTGATGAATGTCACGTGGTTACTGGGGGAATGTCTCCGCATGACTTTGACGCGGTGAAGGAATTTGTAGTCTGACAGGCGACCTGAAGTTTTAGAGGTAGACTTACACTGTCATTTATGAGATATCTTCCGTGATTATCATTTATTCTGAGCTCCCGATATTTCGACATAACCATTTATTTACCAACCACCCGCATTCTCTAGTCATCCCGCGATCATGGCACTTGCAACAGTGCCGAAAATCACGGAAGATATCCCATAAGCGACATTGTAAGATTAGTTATAGACCGTGAAAGCTTTAAATATAGTTTTAGAGGTAAAAGCAAAAGTCTTGAAGATATATACTTTTTGAAGCCGGACAAACATTGGGTTCTTTCAGGAATGGACTCACAACTGAAGGTCTCAACGCAGTGACATTCTATTAGCCAAAATTGTAATAGGAAAGGCGAAAGGCGTTGAAAGTGATTGGTTCTTGTTCAGGACCTGTGGACCTTATAGTAAGTAACAATTAGAGGGTTATTATGGTTATTAGGGCTATTATGCCAGCTACAAGGGAGAAAAAAGCTGAGAATCCGACATCACAACCAATGCAGCTAAAAATTACAGGTTAGTTTCAGGATCCAATTCTGCAACTTGTATCTCTGAAAAATATATCTCAACCACTACGCGAATTAACACCATCAGATACATTCGGCAGTTCAGAGGATTTGTTCTTCGCAAACCCACGTCTACTGACAGCAATCCCATAACAGTCGTGAACGTTAAATCATGTCCAGTAAGTGACATTGTACATTGACCGTCACAGAGCCGATCGATAGCCGGCAAGCGTCAACCATCGTGTGTTTTATTCAATAGCATCGATTGTCAATGTCCCGGTAATGTGGATAATGATGCCATTTTATCTTTAGACGGTGGATGTGTCTCCAAGGTTGAGGTAAGGAGAGTTCTTTTTAAGATTTAGCGGTTCAATGGACTTTATGATGAGCAAGGTCAAGGTTGGTTAGCTTTAATTAGCTAATGTAACTATGGTTAAGTTCCTTCAGTTGTAAGTCGAGCTTCACGTTTTAGCGAATGCTTGCGCTGACTGGACAGGTCCACTACAATCTGTGTGGTTCTTAGTTCAAAAGGCCATCTCAGACGCTAATCTGCATGGACCTCATGGATCTCAGATCAGAATGACAGCCTGCGATCTTTAGATAAAAGTTATCTGACTATTGAAAAATCGGCTCCTAAGGGCGAATTAAACTCACACAGGATCTTGACGGGGCCGTCAAGATCCTGTGACACTCACACTCACCGATCCGAAGCGCGAAATTACCTGTTCACCAATTGTTCGTTGCCATGGCTTCAAGTGCAAGTAGGTTTTCAAACTTTTCGATGGTTTAGCGAATTGTGCGCAATCATTACTTCCTTTGATGTACAACTTTACAAACGTTGACAATAACTGTCTAATAACACATCATTGTATGCGGTGTCTTGTCGTCGTCTATTGAGTTTGTCAATAACAAACAATTTTCTTTTATCTAGTTGGCTTGCTTTTGAAAACAGTGAGTTATAATATTTAGTTGACCCACCTTCACAAAAATGGTTGAGATTTTGAAGAATAAAATACGATATGTACGATACGATGGAATTCTATAATTCATTTATATTTTATTTACTTTGCTCAACTAAATAAATTACTGCTACGAGCTACGAGCTTAAAGATCACTGTGATTATTAGTTTCTGTCATTTTGTAGACACGTCACGACTCTGCGACAAAAAAACATTTTTTTTCTTTCTATTCTATTATGATTTATGACAGATGGACAACGATGCAAGGGCGCAGATAAAATAACTGAAAGGACTGTAGTTTTTAAACTTGATAACGAATTAAAACACTTGTTTTGTAGTTATGGATATTGTGTAGATATATAACAATCTCAATAATCTATATTCAATTCTCAGAAAAACGTTAATGTCACATACATCAATGGAAATAATGACAGTTTATTTTAATTACTAAGTCTAGGTACTTCCTTTGATGTACAACTTTACCAACGTTAGCAATCAAATATGTATTTAATAACACATAACAATTATATGCGGTATCTTCATCGATTGACGTCAATTGCTATGGAAATATAGGCTAACGTCAAATCCGAAAGACACACACACTTTACACACTTTAAAGAATATACAAAAAGATTACGAACTATAATAAAAAAAACGCAAAAATCACAAAACATTTACTACACATTACAACATGTTCAAATAAATGGTGTTAATTCACAGGGTTTAAAAGTAAAAATGGGGGTTCCACAAGGCTCAATATTGGGTCCTTTTCTCTTTCTAGTATATATAAATGATCTTCCCTATTTACTGAAAAACCAACCGCAAAATATGGTGTTATTTGCTGATGACACTTCCCTAATTTTTAAGATAAATAGGCGGGCCCAAAATCTAGATGACGTGAATAATGCCCTACTTCAGGTCCAAAATTGGTTCACAGCAAACAATTTGGTATTAAATGAAAAAAAAACCAAATGCATAAGATTTGCTTTACCGAATGTTAAAAGTAATGATTGTGATATAATATTGAATAAAGAGAAACTTGAATTCGTAGATAAAACGGTTTTCCTGGGGATTACGCTTGATTCAAGGCTACAATGGGGTTCTCATTTGACTTCTCTTGCGGGGCGGCTAAGTTCAGCAGCCTATGCCATTAGAAAAATCCGTCAGTATACTGATGTAGATACCGCTAGACTGGTTTATTTTAGTTACTTTCATAGTATAATGTCTTATGGCATTTTACTGTGGGGACGGGCTGCAGATATTGAGTCTATATTTATTCTGCAGAAAAGAGCCATCAGGGCCATATATAATCTTCGTAAGCGCGATTCTCTAAGGCAACTGTTTAAGGATATTGGCATCATGACGGTACATTGTCAATACATCTACGAAAACATAATGTACGTCAGAAAAAATCTGCACCTTTTTGGTAAAAGGGGTGACAGACATAATTACAGTACTAGAAATAGGGACCAACTAGTTCAGCCAGGTTTCCGACTCGCTAAAGTAGACTCATCTTTCATGGGGTACTGTTTGAGATGCTATAATAAAATTCCACAAAGTATTCTTGAACTGAATGAGACGAAATTTAAAACATGCATTAAACGCACACTATGTAAGCAAGCATATTACAAGTTGAGCGATTATATCGCTGATAAAAATGCTTGGCTCAATGCTGGTCCTGCTCCACAAGGACAGGGGCGCATAAATTGATAGCATTAAAATGTATTGTTGGAGCTGCTGAAGATTGTACAACTATCTTTGCATTGTATAGATTCAACCTCTTTAGTATTATATAAATGCATAGCCCATATTGTGTGAGTACTATGTACTAGAAAGCTATCATTCACTGGAAACCTACGTCTTTTCTTGACTTGAATGTGCCCTGGCGGTTTAGAGTATGTCATGCTCACTCAAATGTCTCGCTGATGGTGGCGCATGTGTCGGATCATTTAGTTCCCTTCAAAATGGTTGAGTTGAATGGTGCTGATCCATGCGTCATGTCCGTGAACGGGCGCTGTCGGTTGTGACTGGTCATCTCTTAGTTGCCATGGCTTATTTGAATGAATTATTTTGAATTGTATTTTTGTTGTTTGTGTGTTTTTGCTGTGGACACTTTTAACGTGCACATCTTGCTACATTGTTCTCACATAATATACCATCTCAACATGAATGATGTAACCAAGATTATGTAACAATATTCTGATTTAAAAGAGTGTCCATGGAGTTTCTTGCCCGTTCTTCTCCATAGAGATCTACGCTAGGGAATGGGCAACTACAGTACTTTCACAGTTTTTATGTCTTGTGACTGGGACTGTAGCTACATTTAATTTTCATCTTTGTTTCGACAATTCAAAAGTGCCTGTAACTGGCTTACTTGAAATAAATGCTTTGATTTTTTTTTTTTTTGATTGACTAATTAATTAACAAAGGTACAGCAATGTGGAATAATACATTTTGATACAAGTAGAGAAAGTTTGTTATTGCGTACGAGGCGGAATTAACTCACGAGCCGTAGGCGAGGGTGTTTTTTAGCCGAGAACTGCAATAACAAAAGTCCACGTGTATCAAACGACGTTTTTCAATACACTTTTGGAGAAATAAGTTATAAGAACGAAAAATATTTTTGTCATGAATTACTATGAAACTATGATTTAATTTTTTTTTTCGCGCTTTCTTTCCCCAGGTGAAGGAGAAGCAAAGGTATGAAGCCGCTAAACAGCCTAATAATTATAAAAAATAGTTTTTTCACTTCTCATGCTCTGAAAGTGCTTGTTTGTGCAGGATATAGGCTGCACAAAATCGAATTTTGTGCACAAGGGCATTAACGTATCTACTCATAAATGTATCTATATTAAGGCAAAGAAAATGAGCCATACGGCCAAACGCAATAAGAAGTTCATAGAATAGAATTTGTTATTTTATAATATTTACTTTAATTTATTTGCTTTTTTATTTAAATTCAAGTACCTACGGTAGGTTATTTAATTAATTTAAGAAAATAATTATTACAAAATGAATTTAATAGTAGGCTGTATAGGTCTGCAGCCCAAGCCTAATATCAATGTCGTAAGATTTCAAAAAAATAAAGCGGCGGGAAACAACTCTTGTTTTTTCGTGCGTTTATTAATTTCTTCAATTTATACTACTGTTTTATTTCCTCGCCATCGAAGTGAAAAGCAGAGTTTGTAACTCGTCCACAAAACCATCTTATCCTCGACATTAATATCAGCCCTCGCCTTCGGCTCGGGCTGCTAAAAGTCTCGGATAAAAATGATTCGTTTTGTGCACTTGTTGTAAAATCTACTATTTTTTATATTTTTGAATTTAGAACACAAATAAAATATGTTAATTTGTGTATAAAAGTAACCTATAGTTTTTAATAATCATGGTTATTTATGATATTCAATTTATAAACACAATTTGAATATTTAAAAAATATTTATGCCGTAAAGACGCTTAGTGCTTTGCCGAAATTAAAAAAAAAACATTCACCTCAGACTATAGGCATTGAACCAATTTGGACTAAGTATAGGTATAGTTATCTGTGGCAACTTTCATTTCCGCACACGTGCGGGAAAATGGAAAAAAACGCACGAGTGTGAAATACATTGCTTGTACTTAATCGTAGTGCGTTATGGACCAGTTTTCGAGGAAGTGTATTGAAAAATTATTAACAATACTTATTAATAGACAGTAAAACTTAAAGAGAAAATAAACCAAATAAAAGTAAATGATGGAATGGTTACAAAACTGACAGACATAGCTCAGTCATTTAACAACTTTTTTATTAACGATATAAAACCGACACCTAGGGACAATAATATAGATCTAAAAACACTGACATACAATAACTCCAATTCAATTTTCATGAAACCAACAGACCCGCTTGATGTAGACCAAATTAAAATGCTTAAAAATACTAATAGTACATGGTACGATAATATTAACACGAAAACAGTTAAAAGTGTATCGCATCTCATAGCGCCAGTAAGTAGTATAAATTGTGCCTTGAACACGGATTGTTTCACTCGAAACTGAAATTAACGGTTATAAATCCCATATTTAAAAAAGAGGACAAAGAAGAGATGAAATTTTACAGACCAATTGCGCTAATACCAGTCTTCGCAATTTTTTTTTGAAAGAGTAATTTACAATAACTTATATCACTACTTTAAAGCTAATGCCATATTTCCAGACGAACAATTCGGTTTTCGCAAAGACAGATCCACTAGCGGCGCTCTTTTTAACTTTTTAAGGAATGTAATGACAGGACTGGATAACAAGCAACAAACTTATACGTTATATGTATAACAGCTATTTTTATGGACATGTCAAAGGCTTTTGATCACGTCGATCATCAGATACTCTTGATCAAATTAGAAAAATATGGGATAAGAGGAAATTCACTAAACCTTATAAAATCATATTTATCAAATAGATTTCAAGTAACACAAATAACAAAAATAACAAATGATAATAAGTTGGAACCGAAATAAATGTATGAAGTGCCCCAAGGAAGTATTCTTGGACCTCTTTTGTTTATCATCTACATAAACGATCTGCCGAAAATTATAAAACAGGAAATGGTACTATTTGCAGATGATAGTACTGCTATTTTACAAACCATGACAAAGATAATTATGAAACCTACCTTAACAAAGCACTTGATGATATTATAAAATGGTTAAATGTAAACAATCTAAAAATAAATATTGAAAAAACAAATTATATGACTTTCACAAATAAAAATACTACTTCAAAAAAAGAGGTACATATACACTATAAAGGTGAACAAATAAAATAAGTGATCAACACTAAGTTTCTTGGTAGGTATTAATATTGACTCTGAACTAAACTTTAAAATGCAGGTTGATCATGTCTGTAAAAAATTTAAGTAGTTTTCATATGACCTCTACATGCTGAGAGTTCTTGTTAACGAGAGAACATTACTGACCGCCTACCATGCGTACGTAGGTTCTACAATAAAATATGGTATTCTTTTCTGGGGAAACTCAACTAACAAAGAGTATGCTTTTATGGCACAAAAAAAGTGCGATTCATGTAGAACAGAGTTCACAAGATTACAAATTTTGACATTACCTTCACTATACATTTATGAAGCAGCAGTAATGATAAAACGCGATTTAAAGAACTGTGACACATTGAGAAGTGCAAGGTATAAAAATGCATTAAGCGGAATTAAGTGTAGGTCAGTTAAATTTAAAACGTCTGTATTTGGGATAGGAGTAAAAATTTATAACAAACTATCAAATGATGTAAAAAGCAGGGTTACACTGCTTTTTACATCATTTGATAGTTTGTTATTACATAGATTGTTGTTACATAGTTTTAAAAAAATACTAAAGGAATTCTTGATTGGTAAAGCCTACTATTCAATCAATGACTTTTTAGTGACAAAAATACTGGTGACTATTTACACACATAAAGATAAGCTATGCTAATGTTACTGCTATATGTAATGTTTCGAGTCATGAGTCATTTAATTTGTATGACACCAATGGCTAATTTAATAAATTGTAACGAAACCACTGAATAATTTAATTTGTAAGAAACCAATATGTAATTTAATTTTAATGAAATCTATGAATAATTTAAATTGTATGAAATCAATGTGTAATTTAATTTTAATGTAATCAATGGGGAAGCTAACTGTGGAACTAATGGCGCTAGCATAGTTGGTACCCAAACATCGTCATTGATTGAAAATGTCGTAATGTCATTTTATATTCTAAATAGCTTAACCTCATTGGTCAGATTGAGACCAACTATGGTGGCGCCATCTGGAATTTACTTTGCCTTCGCCACCCCATTGAATTTAATTTCTATGAAAATTTCAAAGTTCCTATTTACTTTTATTTCTAAACTGACTTGTGAATCAACAACTGACTAATGATGGATGTTGACATAAGACGATTACGACTAATGATTAAGATGTTAAATATGTAACCAAAACTTAAAATATTGTACAATAAATGATTTTGAATTTGAATTGATATTTGTGAATAATTGAACATTTTCTCTAACTCTAGCCACAATGTCCCGCATAACGTCTGGCTACATGGCGGTAGACTCAGGCGAAGATCAAAGGACGAACCTGTCACCTAAGGGGTCAGGGTTGGTCTTCACAAGGAATGGAAATGAGAAAGGGCGGCTTTTAGTCCGCAAGCGACCAAATAGGCTGAAAATACATAAACGAAATGGCCTTACTGTCTAAAGAGTAGATAATATTTTATGATCTTCAGGCAGCATCTACAATACCACATACGCTACGCATCATAGCTGATTTTTCCAACAGACACAACAGCAATCGGGTTCGGAGGCCCCTCCCTTTTTCTATCAAGGATGAGCAACTTCACACTCTGTTCCTCATACCTCTACGATACTCTCACTAGTCTCACTACCTCAAACAAACTTGACGAGTAGATGTAACATCCTTATGGTCGGAATATGTCCCTGCTTACGGCTAGAAAAATGCGTACGAAACGAAATATACGAAAGGGGTAAACGCAAAAGAAAGAAAAGTATTTATTTGTCTCGCACAGGGCAAAACAAAATGATTAAATTAACAATAAAACAAAATTATATAAAAAGTAAACATGAAAAAAATTATTAGGCCACACTTTAAACTGAATTAGACGAATCCAAAAGGCCCGCGAATTGCTGTAACATTAAAAAAATTACCTACACAGAGCTGGTTCTGATATGGCCCAAAGTGATGTGAAAAGTGTATGTTTACGGAAATATTTTATAAGCGCTGAATGACTGGCACAAAATAACGATTGTTCATGAGACACAGAACGTTTGATATTTTATTTATTCATTAGCCGTTTGCCGTTTTACCACACAGGTCCGAAAACTGTAGTTTGTATGCGTCATCGTTGGTTTTATTGCTGGAAAAAGGCTTTCCTTAATAGATTTCTAGAATTATCTGTTGGGCTGCTGTCACTATAGATGATATTAAATTTTTTGCCATGTGGTTTGGCTATATTAAATACTTATTCGGTTGTTAATGTTGTATTCAATAGTTCAATACGTTACCCCAATGCTGGTTTGCAAAGAAGGATATATTATTATGCGTACTTTTTATGGTTTGATTTGAAAAGAGTTCCTTTTTATTTTACCATTTCCGTGGTTTTATTTTGATTGAGCTTATCAGTTTTCTATTCTATCCGTGAAATTATGATAACGCGGCATCATTAAATTAAGATTAAGTTGGCTAATTTAATAAAGAAGGGAAAAAGCTTTGTAACTCTGTGGTCTTTAATGTAGGATCGCGGAACTCAAGAAAATACTGTGAGTATAAAAATTTGGTGTATCTATCAACATTGAACGCGTTTACAACGTTTTGTGTCCGTGCTATCGATCGCTGAGCAGTTCTCTCGTAAGGAGGCAATCCTGGCTGCAGGATCAAGCCATGTTTGTCATAAAAATGTATTGTCACCGGAACCAAAGGTGTGTGCAAGATTTCAGCTCAATCAGATGGAGGGAACTGGTTTGAAATTAAGTTGCAAGATTTGACTAATACATACTAACTAACAAGGCAAGTTAATTAAAAGCTTAAGTATAAATAAAGAGCGTAAAGCATACGAGGCTTGATGCCGTAGATAACTAGGTACATCCAGGATCAGGCTTCGTATGCTTTACACTTTTTTTTAACTTAGGTAGTAACTACGATATTTTTTCATAGATACATATTAGTTACGTTCTTAATAGAGGAAGTTTAAAAGTTGCGCCAGTTAAAGAAAAGTTGAAAGGGAATCGACTGTCGTGTGATGAGGAGGGAAGAATCGCATGTGACTAAAAGAGTGATGAATATAAATGTTGATGGATGGAGGGGGAGAGGAAGACCAAAGAAACGATGGAATCGATTGTGTGAGGAATGATATGAAAGATAAAGGAGCAAATGATAGCGTGACGGTTGACGGAGGAGAATGTAAGAAAAAATAAGTGTTGCGCCGACCACAAGTAACATGGCATAAGGGCAGGAAGATGGATGATGTTATATAAATACGTTTTTGAAACACGAACTTTTTCAAGATCAATAAATATATACCTAACTATTATTCTACAAGTACACGACGTACCTTTAGAAAAGATCCCTAACACACAAACATTTGCAAGTGAAACGTAGATAGAACTCTTAGTAATTATGTTAGAACCACAAGGGGCAGGCAACTGGTGATTTTCTCATTACAAATGCAAATAGTCGCTTCGGCTTATTTAATAACCTATCATTTGGAAAATACCCGCTTTGTAAGGATAGGTACGACTCATAAATGGAGTTTATAAAATGGTTGGCTGAAATATTGGATACTATAGCTTTAGCGGTTTAACCCAAGTTAATGTCGGTTTTTATCCCTCGGGGAGTACTGACATAGGAATTATACAGGGTTAGTTTTCAATAACCGGCTAAATTTTCAGAGATGGTTTAGAATCGATAATATTTTCGATATAATGAAAAAAAAACTACATTTTTAAACAAAATTTAATTCCTGTCCACCACTAAAAAGCGAACGTGTGGATATTGCAACAGCACAATTCAGTTCAACAACCTAGATAAGTAGCAGTTAGCACACACATAAATTTGGCGGTGTATGCACGCACGCAAGTGCATTGATTCCCACTAGGTTTATGATTTAGGATATTTTTAAGACATTTTTAAATGAATGCTATTATTTTATTTTATATTTTTCGACAATAATATTTAAAGTGCACTTTTGGTTTGATATGTAGATCTTAATTTTAAATTTTGGCTGGTCATTGAAAACTAACCCTGTATTTCTGTCAAAACCCCGGTGTTCGCCTATGATAGAAATAGGTAGTTACGCTACATGGTTTAGGACACTTGCGGACGGACACGTTTCCAGACACCAGACTCTTATGGACGATAATCCCATGAAATCACGCTTTGGAGTATAACGTAACTTTTGTTCGTACCTCTCTTTCTTAATAAGGTAGGTATTTTTACAGAAAAAGGGTTCAGCTTTTGTAAAATGACGCAGGTCCGGCGGTCAAGGGATAGTGTACTGCTGAAGTACCTATCTGTCAATGTCAGGTGTCATAACCGGTCCGCAAAGTGTCCGTAATAGGTAGACCGAACCTTAAATTTTATATTAGTACATATCTTAAAAAAAAAAGATTTTTCTGTTGCAGAAAATATGTTTTTCCTGAAAAACTGGTGTTTAGGAACCTTACGAAAACTGCGCGGTTACGACTTGTGACCGACCGCGACAGTATTCTTGACCGCAGAAGCTCGAACCAACAACAAAGTCGCACGAGCGATTACCTAACGTAATTGCGGACAAACTTTCTTCAAGATTGTCAATTCGTGGTCATAGTTGCTTGGTGCTCGAGGTCTTATAGGTATATGCTGCTTTCGTATATTTTACTAATGACGCTTTTTGAACAACTTTAAAAAAAAATGTAGGTGTTCATCTTCTTCCATAGTTTAATTATTCTGATTTTCTATCACAAACACTTTTTTACGCCAGGATTATTCGAAAATTTTATAAAAAACTTTCTGAAAACACAAAAAGAGAATGTGGCCCATGAGGGGATCGAACCCGCGACCTTCGCGTTATTAGCACGACGCTCTAACCAACTGAGCTAATGGGCCGATGTGAAAGTTGTCGAAATAACTGTACACATGCCAAATTCTACATAATTATATAAACATGCAGTTTGCATAATCTGTATGTTACGTCATTTATTTACTATTGAAGAAGATACCCTGTGAGTTGAAAATATCGTTGGACATAATCCAGTTCGCATTGATTTTAGTTGTCTAAAGATTAACTCAACTATTTAGATTTACATAGCTATTTATTTATTTATTTTACTTCATGTACAATAGAGGTGGAGGAGAACATGATGCTAGAAGGCATTGTCTATCAGTCAACCTTTGGGTTTAATAGGACAACATTGTGATAAAGTGCAATATAATATAAAAAAATTACTTCTTGTTTTCTAAAATTAAACTCAGGTATCTAGATTCTAGTAGATTAATATCGTCATAAAGGGATGTACACGCGTGTTCTGTTCGACATTTCATAGAAGAATGTTCGGGAAAAATATTTTGCGATGGTAGACGCTGAACGGAATTCACCGATCGAATGCGGAACGACCCGAATTAAAGCCGAAATGGGTATAAGTTGCTGCAGGACCCTTTTTGCGGAATCGAAAATACCGAAACGAAAATACCCGAAAAAGTGACACGACTAATTATCTTGTGACGTAATACAAGAGACTGCCTCGTTGATAAGGTCCTGGGTTCGATTCCCGGGTCGGGCAAAGCGTCGTTGGGTTTTTCCATCAGGAATATCTCTCGGTGTCTGGAACTGTGCCCGGTTGATGGCAATAGGCTCGCTCCCTGCTGGCTCGTCGTGCCTTTTGGCCTTGTTTCGTTCTGTCTCCTGCTGATAATGGAGGGAAGTGGAAATTACGGTTTTTCCTACTCCACCACTATACTTTTCTGATTAATTTCGTCGCGGGATCTAAGACAGTTAAATTCATTCTCTGGGACTTCGTCGAGCTTCATTGTCTCGGCACTTTTCTGGTGGTCGCCACTGTTGATTCTGGCTTTCAAGAGTTACAGTGGTTTGGGAATAGTGTGGCGGGCCTGTCCCAATAAAAAAGAAACGACTCGCCCCCCATTACATAAGAATTAAAACATAACTGACTTATGTACTATCAGGTATAGGTACCTCTACCTAACTCTTCGGGGATAACGGGCGTGATGTTATGTCTTACAAGAAAGTGAACGATCTCAAGATAAAAATCTTCTTACAAGATAATCTTGCAGATTCACCTGCTTATGTAACAAACTTTCTATTATTAACAAGATATTTTAAGATTAGGATGACGCGTGTTATTATCGTGTTACCGATATCATAGTCTTGTGTTTATTATATTTTATTATTGCGACAGTTATATTAAATTGGATTATTTTGATAACGCATAATCTGTGGACTGAGGTAAGGAATGTTTATGTCGCAGCCAATTCGTATAATACGCCGTTTTACATAATGGCGCGCCGGATTGAAAAACGGCGCCGTTATGTTATACGGCGTCCTCAAGTTCAGCCGGATTAGAATTCGGCTAAAATAAAGTACGCCGTTCGTCAAAGCGGCGTAATAACGTGCCGCCGTTATACAAACAGGCGCATCGTCGATACGCCGCTTTGAAAGTTTTAGTTCCATTTATCGCTACAAGTGGCGTTGCATGATCATAATCTGAGAATTACGTGGCAGGGGCTTATTAAAACTGAACGTGAGGACGCCGTATTACATAACGGCGGCGTTTTTCAATCCGGCGCGCCATTATGTAAAACGGCGTGTTATACGAATTGGCTGCCACATTTATATAATATAACATTTTTGAGATAGAGATGTGCATCGTGTTTACTGAACTACTGTATGACCATACAGTAGTTCAGTAAACACGATGCACATCTTGCTACATCGCAGGAATGATGTAAATGATGTAAATGTCCATAGAGTTTCTTGCTCGCTCTTCTCCATAGAGATTTACGCTTTGGAATGGGCAACTACAGCTTCATTTTATTGTACTATTTGTTTCTGAATCACTAAGAGCGATCTTTTCAACACCACGATGTTTGGCAAGTTTCATTCAAAGTATAAACTAAAACTTCTAAAGAGGTCATTTTTTTTTCTTGCTAGTAGAAGTAGATAATCTCTGGTAATGCTGATCCGATTACAAAAAGTTTTTCGTAATCGTGGAGAGCTTTAGGAAATTATTTATGGCAAAATAGTTGACTTTCACCTAGGATGTTGGACGGATGTTGGACGGATGGGCACGACGGACGTAGCGGGCATAAAGTATTTTCTGTAGGTAAATAATCTTTAAAACGAATGACTATCCATAATATTTTAAAAGCTCAGTTGAGCATCACATCAACGTAACAAATAGATACAATCCCATTTCGAATCACCTCGCCGTGACTCAGCATAAATTATGTTAAAGAGTTCATCGCCATTATCGTTCATTTAAACAAAATACAATAACAAAATATATCTATATTCAATACCTACGCTTGGTAAGTAGAGGTGGTGGTAGAAAAAGAGAAATGAAGTTCCTGCAAACTATTGCCCAATTTAACATCAGTGGGACAAATCTCGTATATTTAAAGGACAAGGATATAGTAGTCAGTACGAGGGATTCTCGTATTACGGGCAGATCGCAAGCTGGACTGCACTAATGTGCCCACTGAACTATCTGTCAAACTCTAGTGTCCGCAGGCAGTCCGGTGTCCGGCCCGCTCGGGTAGAACCTCAGCCTTGTCAATCAGTCAGGATTACCTTTAAACCTACGTTTTGACAAGTTTTTGAAATTGATTGTCGCTGAGACAAGATTGCCAGTAGATTCTGAACTTTTTTTAAAACTAACGGGAATTGATCTTCAGATTTCTGGGAGGTCACGTTTCTAGCACCCGACCTCAACCTTCAGAAAAGCTTGAGCGCCTTGACCGACAAATGTTCTAATAGATGAGTAAATAAGACAATCGTTTTAGTCAAGGATACGGAATCTTAGAAGGTTAACGCGAAGAGGCAACTGTGGTGATTGGTTTCGAACTAACAATGTCCGATTATTTCTGTAGTATAATGTCAGATCTCCTGGTTGGTGTAGTGGTCGCAGGCATTACTAAGCCTTAGGCGAATCGAATCTCAGGACGTACAAAGTGTTTTTGAACACTGTTTTAAGCATTCACGGTTTAAAACTAAACTTATACTGTCACTTATGGGATATCTTTTCACTCAGTCGCTTGCTCGCTACAGAACATCTATATATACGGGGTTAGCCGTTCCCCGCGCGCCCCACACTGCGCACAGAGTTTGTTCGCGCTGTCTTCTTTAAACGTAGTAGTAATAGCTCAATGCAAGATCACAGTTAAACTGAAATTATTGCGGGTGGGTGTTTGTGAACAGACAAATCGATCTACCCTCTTCCTTCTACTTTGTACTCGCTCGGTACCGCTACCATTGTCACTCACAATAGGTTAGTTTCCACCATCAATACATTGCAAATCTATTTAGGCCGTCAGTTAGAGTATTGGAAAAAAAAGGACACGTATAAATCAATGAATATTGACAAAGATAAAACGCATCAAAACTCGGGAGTGGAGGCTCGTGACGTCACAAGAGTCACAACACACTAAAATTATAGCACGGCGTGACGTATTAAGAATTTTAAAATCGACGTATCTTCGTCAATTTTGGTTTACGTAACAAAATGAAAAATACGTGTCAAATACTTTTTGATAATCTAACTGACGGACTAATTAGATTTTTTCAGGACACAAGCCTATTCTGTGGTTGGTGGTAATGGTAAATAGCCGAAGCACTGTCCGTCCTGGGCACTGTTAAGGTGAAAGCTGCACGGTAGCCCGCGATATACAACCCTCTAAGTTCATGTAAGTAACAGTAATCAATGACTTTTTCATGAAATAGTCAATGCGAATCATATTTTCATCAACATACAAAATTTGAATTTCGCGGGCTACCGTGGAGCTTCCCCCTTAGGGAATAAAAATAAGAAATTCATCAACAAAGTCCTCCATTATAATAAGATTCCACTCACCGCAATCAGCATATTGGTCTGATCGAAGTAATCGGCGACCGGCATCACGTTCTTGTAGAAGTTGTTGAGCTCCATGCGGGCCAGGCTCAGCACCACGTGGCCCAGACGAGCTCCGTACTCGATCTGACGCTCCAGGACCCGCTGGCGCCAACTCACCAGGACCACGCCGTTTATGGTCTGGATCTAGTTAAAAAAGAAGATAGGTGAGTGTTGGTGAGAGGGATGATATGAAAGATAAAGTGGTAAATGATAGCGTGACGGTTGACAGAGGAGAATGGAAGAAAAAAAAACCGGCCAATTGCGAGTCGGACTCGTGCGCGAAGGGTTCCGTACCATTATCTATACAACATTAGACAAAACAGCAAAAAAATCACGTTTGTTGTATGGGAGCCCCCGCCTTAAATATTTATTTTAGTTTATTTTAACTATTTAGTTTTAAAGTGAATATACAACTAAATATTCTGTGAATATTTAAAGCGCCTACCTTTGCCGTTAATATCGAGCTAAAAAATCACGTTTGTTGTATGGGAGCCCCGCCTTAAATATTTATTTTATTCTGTTTGTATTTGTTGTTATAGCGGCAACAGAAATACATCATCTGTGAAAATTTCAACCGTCTAGCTATCACGGTTCATGAGATACAGCCTGGTGACAGACAGACGGACAGACGGACAGTGGAGTCTTAGTAATAGGGTACCTTTTTGATTTCTTTTTTTTTTGTCCTTTGGGTACGGAAACCGAAAAACGTGTTGCGCCGACCCCAAGTAACATGGGACAAGAGCAGAAAGATGTTGAGGTTAGTGTTTTGGCTGATGAGTTTGTTAGGCTGTCTAAGTTGGAGGTCCGTGGTTTAACAATAATAGCTGCACGGGTCGAGCTTGCTTGCTGAGGTTGGTCCGTGGATGAGTGAGCAATAAAAAAAGTCGTTCTATGTTGATACATAGAACGACTTTTTTATTTCTATTAATTAGGATCGGCTACCAGTCTAAGCAGATGCAGCTGAATACAAGATATGATTATCTTGTATTCAGCTGCATCTGCTTAGACTGTTAGCCGATCCTAATTTAGTTGCGAAAAGCCTATGCAGAATGTGATGGTATCGTCGATATTTTTATTTGACGTGAAATAGTACATTGTTACCCTTTTTTTTTTCGGATGGGAAGTCATCAAATGACTTCTCCCGCTCTGGGCGGAGCAGGAGGGAGTGTCAGACTTTTACTGACTAAAACCCATCCATGTTCCTTCATCGCCCTTTGTGTTCCGGGGCCACGGTATCTCTTTCGAACAGTCCCGCAACCCCGGCAGGCATCGGTCCTTGCGGACCCCTTCCTTTTTGCTGACTCTCTTTGAGGCGCGCGTGGAACACGAACGCGGCGTCGACACGGCATGCCGTCATGAGACGGACGGACGGCGAACTAGCCCATAGCCCACCGTCCACAGGCCCGCGCCGCGCTAATAGTTCGAGGGACTAAATAAGTCTTCAACCCGAGGTAAACACTATGCTTTTCATTATGAATACAAAGAAACTAAAAAATAAAACATGAATCAACTCGAAAAAACAAATGAAGATCGGATTGCCACTATCCCGCCTATTTTGCTTTTTTTTTCTGTAGCCGGCCAGCGAAAAAATTGTAAATATTTTGCCCAAATCTATGTTATTTTAAAGAAATAGTTGAAACTTCATTATAATAAAGTTATTTAAAAAAAATTATATTCTTTAATTAACTTTATGTTATTTCAATTTTACATCGTGGCTGTATAGAACGTTGAAACATGGTTCAATAGAAAAATGAACTATTTTTTTTTATAATTTGACAGCTGTCAGTTGAAAACGATTCTCCCTAGGGCTGAAAAGTATTACTTTCAACCCGCTCCTCAAGCAACTTCAGACCTACTTTCCGAGTATGAGTATTTCGCGTCTAGACTCCAAATACCGGGTAGTTCTTCAATAGACTTATACGACAAATTAGGTATTCCTAACAAAAGGCAAGAAACTTATTTATAGATTAGATTATTAGAGGCATTACTCTTCCATAGAAAGCCAAAGTCAGCTTTTTCACACTGTCATGTTTCGCAGTATAATTATAAAACTCGTAGCTACTTATATGACTCATCGATATCGTCATAGCTAATGCTGGTATCGGGAGCTACATTGAGTTATAACCTAATAACTAGAGAATATTCGGATGCATAATTGGATCGAAACGTGGTCGCTGACAATGGGCCTCATCAGAAGGCTTAAAGTCACCCAAAGGGCAATGGACAGGGCTATGCTCGGAGTTTCCTTGCGCGATCGAATCAGAAATGAAGACATCCGCAAGAGAACCAAGGTTACCGACGTAGCCCGAAGAATTGCCGAACTTAAGGGCCAGTGGGCAGGCACATTGCTCGCAGAACGGATGGCTGATGAGACCGAAAAGTTCTGGAGTGGCGACCGCGAACCGGAAGATGTTGCGTTGGAAGGCCTCCCACTAGGTGGACCGATGACATGGTAAAGGTTGCGGTAATCCGCTGGATGCGAGTCGCACGGGACCGGTCAATGTGGCGACACTTGGGGGAGGCCTATGTCCAGCAGTGGACGTCTTGCGGCTGAAATGATGATGATAATGATGACTCATAGATATAATAATATTTACTTATTTAAACCGGGCAAGAAGTTGTTGAAAATAACACGTTAAAATAAAACTAAGTACTTACTTAATTTTAAATTATGCTGCTAAATATTCTGCTAATTACGAATCGCTCTTGAAAATTAAAATAGGCCTAAAGAACGTTTTTCAATTGTAATCACCATCTCGGGACACGCAACGCTTCAGCATGAACCTCATATCCAAAAGGTTACGGAAAAAATCCTTCACCACAAACCCCATGAGTGTCAGTAAATAAATACATCAGAACACGTCATTACGAGTCCGTGTTTATCAGTCGATAACGATTACCTGTGAATCACGTCGGCATCACGCGACCATGCGAATAGGGGTGACAAATTAATATATAATTAAGGGTTCCGTTGTCCCGGCCATTTACATGCTGAACGGTTTTAATCTGATAGCTGAGTAGGGATGGATGTGTTATACTGTCTCTTGGTTTCCCGAAATCATGATGAAAGGGGTGCCAGACTCCTTCAGTGTCTGTAAACTTTATTTATTAGGTATGTGCCTTTCAGTGTATGCTGATGAATTGAACGACAGCCACTGTTACTCAAATATCAACAAAACATAAGCAGTGTTTAAACATTTTTTTTTTCGGTCATTGTTAAAATATTTGCGGTACTTTTTAATTCTATGAGCTCTTCAGTAGTAATGGGCCTAAGCACATGGCGTATTTTTTTGAACGCGCAGACGACGCGCAGTTGACGCGCGTATATGCGCTTCAAACGAGATTTGAACGCAACCTTGTAACGTAACTAAGCACACGGGGTGATCGTGAAACGCTACTGCGCGTATACACGCAGATACAGCGATACAGACGCGCTGTAGTCGCTCGTAGCTTCCGCGTTTTGTTCAGAGACTCCTCGTCAGTTGTACAATGGCGTCGGTTGAGACAACACTGCTTACGCTGGCTTTGACCCTTTGTACGCGCTTCAAACGTGTTTCGAACGCGCGTTGGTATCGCGTTTTACGCGCGTTTGAATCCATGAAAACACAAAAATCGGCATCTTACGGCGCAGAAAACGCGCGTCCCTGACACGCGCGTCGTCTGCGCGTATAAAATACGCCGTGTGCCAGGGCCCTAAGGCAGCTTATTATCGTCAGCCTACACCAGTCTACTGCTAGACCTGTATCAAATTACATAGTTCAGCTTGTGTTTGAATTTACAACTGTTTCTTTTTCGTTGCACATTGCTAAAGACAAATACCTACCGTGTCAAATTTGCAATATTATTTCTTATTATAACTCACACTAGTCCTTGACATTTAAGAATGAAAGCACGGGGTATGAGACAGGCAACCATATTGGCACTAGTTATGAACTAAGTGCTACAACATATGAAACTATATCAACGCTTGATAAAATTAAATTAAAACTTATTAAAGTTTATCCAGGTGGTGTATTTTTAGAATGTAGGTATCATTTGGAATAAGTTTGAACTAAAATATTCGAGGGTGTTATTGTGTACTACGGCTACACAGCAAGCTATACATTTCCAGTATAACTTGGCCTCGCTTTGTACTTATTAGCTTCCCGTACAACGAGAGAACAGTTTAATTCGGTTTTGCATAGCTTGATTGGTTAGTTCGAACTAGCTGTACTCGCTACTGGCTTTGCTCACTTGAATGTGAATTCTATTGAGATTATAAGTAAATTCATAAGTAAATAGGAACTTGAAACCATAGTATATTAGTAATATCCTCTATAATATAGGTCGATTTTGCTAATTTGAGTCAAAACTTGTACATCTTTGGTTTGACTACCTACTTGACATACGTCGAATGAGGTAAGGAAGACGAAAAACCAACAAACTTTAATCAATTTCCGATAACTTGCGTAACCCACAACAGGTGACTCACACACAATACCAATTCACCTAATAATCTGCACAATACAACACCCCACAACAAGGCTTGCAACACCCTCTATCACCAAGGACTTTGACCTTTCATTGGCTCCCATATTGTAGCACCATTGTCGCCATAACTCTGAATGGGGGTGTAGTAAAGTTGAGGCTTCGAGGGAGCGGCTTCATTAGGTGATAGCATCTAATGATGCGACATGGTAACTGTATTGAATAGGTGATAATTAGTGAAGAAATCAAATCAATTAGGTGTTGGCAAAGAATAATGTAACGGTACTAAATAATTTCAATAATTACTAAATAAGTTCGCTTAAATTCATCATCGGCTTAGTCTTTTCCCAACTATTTTAGCCGGCTTCCAGTCTAACAGGATGCAGGTAAATACCAGTATTTAACATGGAGCGACTGCCTATCTGACCGTCACAGCCCAGTGGCTGTTGCTCCTGGTACTACAGTTAGTACTGGGATATACGATAACACTTGATAAGCAGGGTACTTTCTAGGTTTTTTAAGTACTTTCACAAGTTATTATGCCTTGTGACTGTAGCTTTGCTTTTTTTGTTGTTTTGACATTCAAAAGTGCCTGCACTGACTACCTGTCAGGACTGTTAAAGATCCACAAATAACAGCCGGGACCAAGTTTGATAAAACTAATCTCTCAGCAACAAAACAGGGTATTACGGGGAAACGCTATACAGGAGTATAGCGTTTCCCCGTAATACCCTGTTTACCCTGTTTTGTTTAAATTCCGTGATGAGGACATCACGGAATTTCCCTGAAATATCCCTAAAATATTTTACCACAATTCCCACAAACATGAAAGTCAAAGCTATCAGAACGCTCGACGAAATAATTATCGACACAAAACGTATGTACGGCGGCTGTCGATTTTATAAATTGTTACTTTGGTCGCTGCTTCGTCCTTGACATAAATATACCGATTTTTATCCTAACTGTCTTCACCCCATCGATCCACGATGTAGTTTAAATAAGCTCCAGATACAAGATGGTAAACTGGATTTTGATTTCTGATAAGATAAGAAATTTAAAGTTTCTTTTCAGTATTGTTCTTCGAGACTTTTAAGACTGATTAAGTTGTAAGTTGATCGAGATGTTTATCACTAAGATGTTGTTCATCCTTTGGGTCGGCTTCCAGTCCAACGGCATGCAGCTGAATACCAGTATTTTACATGGAGCGACTGCCTATCTAACCTCCTACTAGTAACGACTGTCAAAGATCTACAATTGACATCAAGGACCTGTTGGTCCCTGCTGTCATTTGTAGAGCCACATTTGTTTGCTTTCGTAAAGCCATTGCTTGGCATGCCAGAAATTTCTGATGAAAAAACCCAATAACAATTTGCCAGATTCGGGAATCGAACCCAAGACCTCTTGCTCTGCAGTCGCGATTGCAACCACTAGACCAACGAGGCAGTCTAAAATATTTATTTGTTCAGAAATAAACCAAATACCTAACTACTATCTAAAATCACTACTCTATAAAGTTGATGATGATTGTTACGAGTAGGTATGACACGTAAAACTAAAAGATTATTTTAAAACTTTATCTACTATAACAGAAATTGATTAATTGTTTCTTTTTAATTACTTATTGTCTATCTTGGTTCAAACGTTGTACAGATGTGCATACGAAGAACGAAGACGCCGCATTACGCAACTCTGCTCACCTTATCCGAGTACTCGGCGACATCCCGCATGGAGCGCGGGTAGCCCGACACGAGGTACGTCTTGGCTGTGGGCGCCATCTTCATCTCCAACATTAGCACCTCGGTGACTGTCGTGCTGGATAGCGTACCGAAGTCCTGCATGTCTGTTGGAGAGGGAGGTGGTTAGTACAAAGGTGGAAACAGAAGGCCAGGGGCCTATTAAATAAACGTGACAATCCGACAGTTTTTGACAAATAAGTCGAAATAAATGTTTTTCTTTCTGTATATTTGCACCTTGTTTTTATAATCATGTATATTGTACTTCTAATGTAATAGTACTTGTGTGTGTTGAGCTATGTCTTTTGTGTCCACTAAATAAATGGTTTATCTATCTATCTACAAGTTCTGTTTATTAATGCGACAGGTAAATAGGTACAAAATAGACAAACTAAAAACCCGTTTAATAATAATTGTCAAATTTTACACTTTTTCCACAATAGGTAAGGTAAACCTTCGCTCTAAGTGAATAAAAGTACTTGGAAAGCCAATAAATAGGCTTTGATCAACTCTGACAGACTAACAATATCCATTGAGTTGTCAAACAGTCAGATTTCACAACATTCGGCGCAACGAACATTGTTGAATCGTCAACTTGTAAGTTAGCGCGATTTTACACTTAGAGCAATATTGTCGCAGGGTGTTTTCTGTTGACTGGCATGAATTAGAACCTGAAAGTGTGGTATTACAGTCGTTACAGGTAGTCAATGGCCTGAAAGTCTGACAACCTGTCTTACCAAGATGGGCTATCGTATTACCCAGTACTAACTGGGTTTTGGCGGTCAGATAGGCAGTCATCATCATCACCATCATCATACCAGCCCGGGATCACGCACTGCTGGGTATAGGTTTCGCCTTTTTTTTTGCCACACTTCCCAGTTCTGTGCGTCCCTTATCCAGGTGTTTCCCGCGACTTTGATGAAGCATCATCACAACAATTTCAGTTGAAAAAAAAACGTTGCCACGTTTTGACTTTATCAAGCTTTATCTAATTTCGACTAACTTTCGAATAAAAAGCTTCTTATTTATTATTGTGTATATTTCATTTATTATGCATCGTATTTATTTACCACAAACACATTGCAATCGAAGTTAATAGCTCCCGAAGTATGAATAAATGATCACAAAGTCTTCAACTCCTCGTACAAACAAACACGTGGCTCAACTGCGCCTGATTGCTATCTGAGTCATCATTCCACAAACAAAATACGAACATACAATCGTACTCTATAATATTTCTCAGAAAACCAACAAACGTACCTATAATTATTTGAAACTACCTACATATTATTAGGTATCGAATGAATACGGGAAAGCAATTGATTTTGAGTGTTACTACAATGTAATAGGATTTAGTTTGGCTTCTGTTGAGTTGAGCTACCATTTTTGGGTTCTTTGACCGTTTTTAATTTAATTTTGCTTTTTTGTGCTTGTCAGATTAGTGCCTATTATTGTATGATAGATATTTGTGGCCCCTGTAGAACAAATTGTTTCCTGAGATAAAAATGTGTTGTGTAAAATGCTCTATTCACTCGTAAAACTGGTTATAAGGGGGCAATATTCCCACTCGATTTACTGTGTTGATATACCTTCATTATAATTACCCCGAACACAAAACTACACAAACACATTGCGACAATGTAGAATATTAAACTAAGTATCCTGTCTCGTAGACTCTTGCTACGAGGCGTAGCGCGAAGCCTACGCGACGTAGCATCGCACCTACGCAGCGTAGAACTCTCGTAGAGGAGCTATCCGTGTTGTTCTATAAAAAGAGGTTTCAAATCTTTTGATCGCTAGTTTTCTTTAATTTGCCGTTTTTAACCTATGTTTTAAGTTTTTTTTTACTCGAAAGACAACAAGCGGGCGCTGTAAGCAAAACTTAGTGAAATTGATTTGTAAAATGAATTGAAAAAAAGAAACAAGATGGCGACCGTTAGTTTAAATTTTGTAACGAGGCAAAAGATCCTTGCACAGCTTTACCTTTTACAATTATTTTTTTTTTACTTCACAAATACATATTTAGTGTGAACATTACACAATACGGCTCATGCAACATATTAACATAAAATGAATGTCAAAGGGGTTTTCCTTTCCAAGAAAAATATACCTTCTTAAGTTGGTAAACTGTTTATTATTTTATATATTTTTGTTTTACAGTTCACGTCATAAGTTTTCAAACAAGATACCGACTTTCAGTAAACAATTAAAACTAACAACAGACCCTATGTATCTACATTAACTGTGTATTTAACACACAATTATAATCAGACAATTATAACGGAATCTAACAGTTTACCTACTGGCATCAGTTGCGTTATTACATAATGTTATGTAAAACTGCATTATGCTTTTATGTATAAATGTTTTAAGTCACGATACCTCAACTTGCAGCTCATTAACTAACTAACTGTGTATATGTTAATTCCATATAACTTGACTGTTAGTGAGGGTTAAAAGTCATAGCACTAGACCAGACGATACCTCAACGAAATCCTAGGCTTTAGGCTTTCGTTGCGGGCGTTGTTGTTTCGTTGTTTCGTTTCGAGCTGAACGAGGAAAATAGAATCATTTTCCTCGCTCAGCTCAACGACGAGGGTAAGTTTCTCTGTTCCCTGAAAATTATAATCTAGATCTATAAAAAGTACACTATGTCTAGTAGCACTATGTCTACATCTCTTTTTATCTACTCTCCTTTCGCAGGTATGCGGGAAGAGATTTCTTTAGCAATAAGTATCATCTTTGTGCCGATTTTTCTATTCCTTTCTTCTTTTCTGTATTAAGTGTGTACATAAATCGTTAAATAAATAAATAAATAAAGTATGAGCGAATGGGTTTCTTCTAGGCAAGCGTGCTGCATCCTAGGCCGCATCATCGCTTCACATCAGGCTAGTTCCAGCCAAACGCAAAACTATTTAGTATTACTATTTAGTGTACGAGAACGTAAACTTACTCGTACTTCATTCATATTTATTTTATTTATTTTTTACTGTGGAATATTTGTGAAAAATGTATCTTCCGTATGGGCGTCTTGCCTGAATTAAAAGAAAATTAATTTTATTTAATTTATTTATTTAAAAAAAAACAGCAGTGTAAAAATGAAAGTTAGGCATTCCATTTGCTAAATGTTAGTCAAAATAGTGACAGTAAACGTCATTTCCGTAAGCAAAATACTGAAAATTATGTCATAGACAGAACCGTAAACATTTCTTTAAACCCGCCTGACTGATTAGTTTCATGGAAGCGCGGTCAAGTTCGTGGTCACATCCATAATGCATGTCATGATAGTTAAGTTGTTTTAATGATTTTACTAAAAGACCGATTTGACAATCGACAATGTACAATGTAATTGTAGTAAAACTATGTAGCTTTATAGACACGGCTTCGACCGCGTGGACCATCCCACTTACCACCGGGATAAAAAGTATCCTTAGTTCAGGTATCTATGTATATATATATATGACTATCTGTGTACCAAATTTCATCTGTCCTTTCAGTAGTTTTGGCGTGAAAGACGTAACAGACATCCATCCTTTCAGCCATCCTCACAAGCAATCGCATTTATAATATATGTAGTACTTTTAGTAAAATACAGGGTTTTTTTTGTACATTCTAGGCGCAGTAAAACAGATCTACGGTGATATACGGTGAGATATCAACGGTGTATTTCTATAAACTACTTCTAAATAAGTTGCAGGGTGACTTTTCCGACGTAAAAGTTAGTTTTGTTTTTCGTTACTACTTTTTTATTGCTATAATTAATTCTAAGTTCAAGAAATACAGTTGAGATGGTGGGGTACTCAAATGTCACTGGACTAACATCCGAAGTAATGACAAGGTGCCTGATGGTTAATGCCAGATACGCTATGTCACCAAAGCCAACTGGCAGACTCTTTGATCTATTTTGGACTTCTTTCAAATCACATTTTTTCTTGTATTTCAGTGTTTTATGAGTGTAACACTGAAATACAAGAAAAAAAATGATTTTTATTTTGAGCGCTCTCTAGAGAAATAATCAAACTGTGGCCATATTTAAACCATAATCACACATCAAAAATCTCAATTTAGATTTAGAAGTTTGATTATTTCTTTATGGAGCGCTCGAAATAAAAATCAAATTTTTTCATGTATTTTTCATATATTTAATTTTAATGTTCTGTGATCTGGTAAAATGTATTATTTTAATTAATTAATTGAACATTTTTATTTTTTGGATTGCTATAATTTAATTTCATTATTAACTTTTACTGTTTTATTATTTTTACTGTTTTTTTTTTTAATTTATTTACCAACTAATCATAAGAAATTATACTTAATTAGAATATTTGTACGCCGTTGACGGCAAGACATAGCGCACATTTTATTATTATTGACATCTGTACTTTTGTTTACCTATGTTCTACAAATAAAAAAATATGGGAATTTGAATTTGAGTGTTAGTCTCTTTGAACACTCAAATACAAGAAAAAATGTTATAATCGTATGGTTAGTTTATCTAGGACTAGGACGCATTTTATGTAGCTGAGGTAACGCAATTAAGAGTACTTCCATTATCTATCATTAATACCAAGATGCCATTATTGGAAACTACTTTTTTTCTCACTGTTGTTTACATTTAATTTTGTAATTAAGTTGGAAAATTTAACTCGAAATCTGAATTTCATGTAAAATTAAGCATTACCAATATCACCGTGTTTTTTTTTTGTTTCTACTTCTTTTCTTCTAATCTCAGACTGATATGTGTGACCATAAATCATAAAAAAAAAATAAGAACGCACTCGAATCTCTTGTAAAAGGGAATATGCACAATTTTTTTTTATTTTTTATTTCGATACGGAATGTTAAAGTAGGTACTATAAAAATAATGACGAAAAGCGAAAACAAGACATAAATGGGCCAACAACACAAAAGTTATAACCATTTCAACTTTTGTTTCTATCTCTTTCTAGAACGGAATTTAGTATACATTTTGTACGTCGATGCAGCGAATGACGTCATTCGCTGTATCGGATCTCTGTCTAATCAGCAGTTTCAAATGCTTATAACTTAGTATTTTTTATAGATATTAAAAAAATAATTTCTGATGTTAATACGCTTTGTTTAGAGTGATAAAAAAATCATGCATATACCCTATTAAACGCTTTCTGCTCATTTTTGAACAAGGCGCATCATTAAATGCCATTCGTTCCTCTAATCAGCACGGACTACGTCTATTACTAGCCTAGGATACTAAATTATCAAATTACACTACATTCTATCTACAGTGTAATCTAACTCTATACTACATAAAGTGCAAACCGGGGTGGGCAGTACCGTTGCCGATGGCGTACTGTTGCAGGAGGTCGGTCATGTTGATGTGGACGACGCCGCGCCGCTCCTGCATCAGATTGTCGCAGTGGGTCACCTTGCCGCTGCCTGGACCACCTGGATGCAATGGAAAAGCATTAGAACTTTGTTCATACTATGAAACTGATTTATATCTATAAGACATACAATACATCACACCTGTAATCTCCACAGGGTAGACGGCAGTGACTTACACGTACCTAGTAAGTACACCCGCATTTCACCAATTATGTTTAAGTCCCATTGTAAATAGGGTGCGAGCCTATTGCCATCAACCGGTCATAAACTTGGACTCCGGGCTGCCACTGAGAAATTCTTGGTAAAACATAATAACACTTTGCCCGGACCGGGAATCAAACCCAGGACCCGCTATGTTAAGGGTTTTGATTTCCGCACTTATAGTCCCTAGAGTGGACCACTGTGCGTGACCCCTGGGACCTTATGCTCCATAGTAGAGTTTGTGGCCATTGGACTAACGTGACTCCGTGATCTAACCCCCGAATACTAAAACGTCACTCAAAATTTAAGGGCTGCTTAACATTTGAGCAGCTCCTAAACTTTATATTTCGTATGGCCAAACGTCACTTTTGAGTCTCTGTTAAATAAAAGAGCTATTTAAATTTTGAGTGACGTTTCAGTATTCGGGGGTAAGTGAGTCAGAGTAAGAAGTCCGGCTGGAAACCAGCGTCAAACACTAGTTGTATGCTGAACTGGGCCTATTTGGCATAGCGTGCCCACAAAAAACTTAGTTATGTTACAACAGTTGCATTACCTATAGCTTAATAGCCTTATTCATAAAAAGTTAGAGCCTCCTTGAAGGCTTCTTGAAGACCCGATGCTAAAAAACATGATTCATAAACGTCTATTAACGCTAATCAGTCCATCAAGGCTCTGCTAAAGTTAGACAGCCTTATTCATAAAAAGTTAGAGCCTCCTTGAAGGCTCCTTGAAGACCCGATGCTAAAAAACATGATTCATAAACGTCTGTTAACGCTATCAGTCCATCAAGGCTCTGCTAACGTTAGTGGACCGTTGACCCTCCTTTATCTCCCTGCTAAGTCACAAAATGGCCGCCGAAAATTTGAACAGCTGACTTTGGAAAGAGCAAAAAACCATACCGAAGATAATTTTAGTGAAAGGTTACGCAGATTAAAAAAAAATCCAGGAAAATTTATTTTCAGAAATTTGTATTTAAAAATATTCTTAATTAGGTTTTTAAGATGATACGTGTACTAACAATAAATATGAAAAAAATAAAATTACCATGATTAACATAGTTACAGCTTTTTGCACTTAGGTACAACATAAACATGCGGATCGGAAATGGCGGGAAAACAAACATCTCGCTTTTTATAAAAGTTGATCTTGGGGTTGTATCGTCAAATTTTATCTTTTCTTATTGGTTTATCATTTCTTTTTTTGTTCTTTTTCTTTTTTTCGTGTGTATTTGTAAAAAAATGCGTTTTCCCGCTAATTTGCTGTCACTGCTGTCATTATTTTTTTAATTGTCGATGAGGCCTTTTTTAGGGTTCCGTAGCCAAATGGCAAAAACGGAACCCTTATGAATTCGTCATGTCTGTCTGTCTATCTGTCTGTCCGTCCGTATGTCACAGCCACTTTTTTCGAAATTATTTGGTAAGTAGATGTATTCTGTGAACCGCATTAAGATTTTCACACAAAAATAGAAAAAATGAACAATAAATTTTGGTGGTTCCCCATACTTAAAACTGAAACTAAACTATTTTTTTCATCAAACCCATACGTGTGTATCTAGGTTTCTATGGATAGGTCTTCAAAAATGATATTGAGGTTTCTGATATAATTTTTTCCTAAACTGAATAGTTTGCGCGAGACACACCTCCAAAGTGGTAAAATGTGTCCCCCCCCATGTAACTTCTAAAATAATAGAATGATAAAACTAAAAAAAATATATAATGTACATTACCATGTAAACTTCCACCGAAAACTGGTTTTAACTTAATTAAAAAAAAAACACTATTATTAAAACATCGATCAAAGTTACAACGAACTACAAGAACTTTTATATTATGTTACTTGCTGCTACGGAACTTTTTTGTCATTTGATTCGTCAAGATGGCCAACATAACGCGTCAGTCTGCTAGCTAACAGACCCATCAACAGTCTGCTAGCTGACTGCTAGCAGACCCATCAAACCTCAATTAAGGATTTTTTATGAATAAGGCTGTTACGAGTAGTCTTTTGATTTTTTTATCGAATCCTACCAAATAAAACCTGACAGATCGCCTATGAGTCGACGGCCCGGTAGATACACTGTACACTTGCGCACATCCCCCAGCTAGGATCAGGGTGCCAGCAGACTCCATTGCATGGCTTAGAACCTATTTGCACCAACTTTGGATCTCGGATCGCCGGCGAATTCGATGGGATACCAACTACGCTTAGCTATGCAGGACCGTATTCTAAAGCTTGCAACAGTTGCAACTAAGCATCATAAGCCGGTCCAACCCGCGCTGTGCCCGCGTTGTGGATTATGGTCAACTCTCTGAGCTTTCACTCTCAGGAGGCCGAGTCCCAACTCCAAATAAATTCCATTAGGAATTTCTCAGTAGCAGCCACGGAGTTTGGATTTGTGCCTTGTGGTTTATTGATGATGCGAAAGATTATAACTCGATAAAGCTATAATTGTTACGGTCGCAAGTCATATTTGAATCAACATACAATCTGACACTGGCTGACTGACTAAAACGTAATAAAATTCGAATTTTGCTAGCTACACTAGCGCTTGTTTATAATTTATAGTAACCGTATTTTTATTTAGAAACTATCGTGGTCGTAAAGAAAAACAAGGAAGAAAATAAAATTCACTTAATCATTAGGCCCATTAGCGCAAGTGTTTATAGAGGTAATGTGTTAAAAACTGTCCATACATCAGTGACCTTGACCATCATTATATTTACTCAGTGTAATAAATTAAAAAGTTACTCCGCAGTTGGTTCTCGTCAAACTCGTGTCTGTCATATCATATAGCATACAATTAAATGGTAGATATAATTTGAATAGGATGGTTTGAATGGATTGCATTTACCTACCTTACTGTGCTTTGCATTAATACTTGCACTTTAAAGAACCTAAAAGACGTCACATA
Source organism: Xestia sexstrigata (assembly GCA_941918905.2). NCBI lineage: Eukaryota > Metazoa > Arthropoda > Insecta > Lepidoptera > Noctuidae > Xestia > Xestia sexstrigata. The sequence goes on from OW799204.2 coordinate 3,065,331, forward strand.
CTGAGCCCAAGATATTTAAACAAGTCGTACCATCGACACGAAAGAAGATGAAGAAGACCTAATCATGAGTTCAAGACACATCAGTTATCTTGTCACTACTTTGCAGACACGGCGCCCGTATTAGTACTCGTCTACCGTCGGTGCTTGAAAATCAAGAAAATCGAATCGAATATGTAGCTGTTGGCAAAGGTTAAAACAAAGTTGTAGTTGGTGTTATTTCTTTATTATTGTTGTTGAATGTTATTTTGTGTATTTTATCAATGGGCCTTAGCTGCCTGATAATAAAATTATTATTATTATTTATTTATAATCTACCACCTTACACCACCTTCATTTAATTTAAATTGTCCCACATTGAGATTGCCCCTGTCTTTTGAAAGAAAGAAAATACATTTATTTGGTTTTATATTGCGTGCACTTGTGGCATTTGCCTAATAAACCTATTATCTTTCTTATTCCGAGTTGCTCTACCTACTACTAGTAAATTCTTATAGGAAAACCTCATAGCAGTGACCGGCCTGGGATTCAAGCCCAGGGCTTCAATGGCCGCGTTTGTGATTACTAGAATAAAGAGGCTTTCAAAGCAGACAGACACTCGTGTTTATTCACTACTAGCTTGTGTAGCTGCGGCTTCGTCCGCGTCTAAGAAACATATCTTAACACTCGGTAATAGTGTATTTTTCTAACAGTAAATGATTTTTTGAAATCAGATGAATACTTTCGGAGATGTAGCTTCTAGATCCAAAACTTTACCTCTTTAGAAGATAGAACAGAAAAAGTAAGTGTATGTAGATTATTTTGTACCATGTGTTATCCATCGACTCAATATGAAGATTCCTTTCTTTTCTTTTTCGTGTGATTTGTGCCTAACCTGCTGTCTGGAGTTTTCATGCCACCCCTTTGGGCCTCTGACTTGGATCTACATGCCGTAGAGAAATCTACGGCATGTAGATCTCAGGCATGCTGGTTTGGTTTCCTCACGATATTTTCCTTCACCGAAGCAAGTGATAATCATACAATACGCACATGAATCCGAAAAATCAGATTTGCGTGTCTTGGATTTGAACTCGAGACCTATGACTGAGTCCGACGGTCACACCATTAGTCTATCAATGCTTAAAAGTAGATTATTTAATTAGTAAAGTTTAACTTACCCAGTACGAATATAACAGGCACACTAGGCGGCTCGAACTTGACGTGGCTCGAGTTCTGCATGGGGAAGGCGGCCGCCGGAGGCGTCGCTCTGCCGGCCCACGCGCTCTCGCCCCGGCTTCGTTCCCCGCCAGTCGTCTCCAGCTCTTCATTTTTTTGTTCTGGATGTTGGTTAACAGTCAGGCAGGTTTGTTCTTGGGATTTTTAATGGGCATGCAGTTACTATACTGTTGCCAAAAGAGAGATAGAGAGAAGAGACATTTTTTTTAATAACTGGCTAGAAATTGCATTGGTGATTAATTAACTATCGGCACGGAAGATATTATAGTGCAGGCGTGTGTGCGCAGGCACAGCTGCACTCTCTCTTCCCTCATTCTCATAGTCTGATGGGACGACAATCCGACAGAACCAGAGAGAGATCAGGCGCAGGACCAACGTTTTAATGTGCTTTCCTAGACACGGGTGTATCAAACCGCGAACTGCAAAAGTCCGGTCTGCTTCTGAGAAATTCCTAATGGTAAAACCCTGTGACACTTTTTGCCCGACCCGGGAACCGAACCCAGGAAGCGCCCACACTGAAGTCATGGTAACAGTTTGCGCGTCGATGCCACTACACCCAGAGATCGTTGTATTGGGAGACCGTTATATTTAGAAACCATAAACCACCTGCGCCATATGATTTATATGGAGAAACAGCATTCATGGTTATTGCATATGCGAAGCAGTACCTAGGCCAACTTTCGGGATCAGCAGGTTCATAGTTTTTTTTCTTTTGAATCTCGAAGTGGTTTTCAGGTGTTTTTGACGATTTTAACCAAGGCATTAAACTGATTTAGTGACATTCGTCTTTTTCTATAAGGCTGCGTTTCTACTAGACATGTGGGACGATGCACACAGCAAAGGATGGGTGTGAAACTAACCAATAAAATCGCTTCTTTTTTACAGCTTGAGCTAATGATTGGTTAGTTTCACGCACATCCCTCGCTACACATCTTTGCACAACTCTAGTGGAAATGCAGCGCAGTTCCACGTTGGGCGCCATTAGCAATCCGTAGAGTGAAGATCAGCGGGCCTAAAATGGCAGCTTTAGAAGAATCGTAATATGAATCACGTTAAAAATTTAAATTCTTAAAATGGACTTTTTGTTCAAAACCATAAAGTCCATTTTAAGATTTAAATTTTTTTTACGTGATTCATAACGGATTTATATTACGATTCTTCTAAAGCGGCGATTTTAGACTCCCAGTGAGAACGATTACAAGTATTTTGTCATTTTCTTATCCAGCCATTACAGATTAACAGAACTTTGTTGGTGAGGTCCGTGAGACCTAAGGGGCAGTGAGCAGTAGGCAGTAGAACGTATAAAGCTGATTGATAGGTCTACTAGGCACTACCTATTAATCCTGGGCAATACAGTAGCACATTCAACCAAATGATAACACAAGCTTGCTTTTATTTTCTTAAAGCTTGTATTGACAATTTATCTGCCCAAAAACTTGTTTAGTAAAACCCTGTGTAGGTACGGAGTTTTGCTAAACAATTTTCAGAACGAAGAATTTGTGCTGTGCCTTTGTACCGACACGGGATAAAACGAACGCTTTAAACATTTGTGCTGGTTCGGCCGAACCGGTACGGACAGATGGAGGACGCGGCTCCAGACACTGACAGATATTTTACTGAAGTTTCTGCCCGTGTGTCCCCGGTCCGCAATCTGGCCGTCATTAAAAGTGCACCTTTTGTATTTCACTGTTGGTTTGAATCACTTTTCGCATCTAACATTTGACGCTGTATGCATCAGTATTCTGTATCATGTATAATTATATCAAATGCATGCTTAATTTTAGTAAGTGCTTGAAGTCAAACTTGTGCATTATACTTTACGTTATGGAACCGGTCAAGTGTATAAAGTGTCTGTTAAAAAATAGAAAGTGAAATAACTTCCATAATAGCTATAACCCTACTCACAGTAGGACACCCTACTTACAGTTAGGTTTCAATGACAATTAAATGGGACTGCAGATGTTTGGTTGTTCATCATCATCATCATTTCAGCCGAAAGACGTCCACTGCTGGACATAGGTTTTGGTTGTTCTATTAACGCTAAATCAAACAAGTACAAGGGGTCCAAAATAGCCGCTTTGGCAGATCATAATAGGATAACAATATGGATTACGTTATGTGCAATTCGTAAAATAGTCACAAAGTGACAATTCATGCAATTTTTTTTAACTGCGTCTGTGACCAATTTAAGAATTGTAATGTAAAGCCGCCATTTTATGCCCCAGGCTGCGGACCGGCTTTTAGAGACCGGTGATTATCAGTCGGTGCCTGTTGTCGATTGGCCTAACCTTTAGGAGAAAGTGCGTTTTATAGATCAGACAGATAATTCGACGTCGGGGACAGGTCGATACACAAGTAAATCACACGTCACATCACATCTGACTAGACACGAAGACAGCCGATGCAGTAAGATTTTGACCGATTGGTGGCCAAGGACGATTGGATGCGTTGGATTGATGATATCGTCAAAATCGCGGGAAACAGATGGATAAGGGACGCACAGAACAGAGAAGAATGGCAGAAATAAGGGGAGGCCTATACCACAAGGAGTGATTCCGGGTAGAAATAATAATGACGAATTCTGTCAGCCCAAAATCGAATGCTTGTTTTCACTAACAATACGAGTAAGCGACGCATTCATACACGATGAATGCGTAAATATAGCACACTAATAGATCTGAACGCTTGGCTCGGCTACGACGTGAGATAAAATTGCAACAATGCAATAATATTTTGGCTTTCATTGACGTGTCGTTCAGTTTAGTGTTTATGTGGTGTAAGGAAAACCAGCATTCGATTTTCTAAATAAGATTGTATACGGTTGTGAATAGATATTTTGGCGATGATATATTGTTTTGAAATTTTTGGATTGCTATGAAATTAGTTTTCATTACAACTAACGATGACATGATATGATGTGAGTAAAACAATAATATTTAGTAGGTAGATATTAAGATCTACGTAAGCGCGTTTTGCTATTATGAAAATATGCGCACTTTTAACTAAGTAAGGCGATTCTCACAAGACACCGCTCGTCCGCGCGGTCGGGCGGCGCTAATCGCCTCTCCGCGCGACCGCGCAATGCGAATGATTTCTTAATGACTATTTACTTAGGTATCTATTCCCTTAAAATACTTTTGTACCACGTAATTGTGAATTTAGGAAAAGCTTAGGAGAGGCAGCAGCGCCGCTGATAATAACTAAGTTTTTTAAACGAACAGTAAAATTAGGCACCGAATTTTTTGTTGTAATAAAATTCCATGTCTGGTTGTTAACCTTTAGTACTAGGTCTAGTTTATGTATATGTGAGAGACTACTTCAATTAATATGAAATAGAAAAACAAAGCGTAACTTAGACGCATTTCAAATGTTTACAATGGCGCCCAAACGGGACCACAGCGCACTTGTGTTGATAAACAGAAATTAAACTTAATGAAGCGGCATTATATCTGTGGTCATATATAATGATGATTAAAATGGTTTGTTTTTTTTTATTTCACTGGCATGTTGATCTTATCACTGTAATTGGAAGTAGCTACGTATTGGCGCCCAACATGGGACTTAAAATACACGTGCAGTCCTGCAGTTCATCCCTGTTGGCCAGCCATTATTAATTAGTACTAGTTATAAAAATAAACTTACCAGTGTCTAAACAGATGCCCATATTCCATGAAGATGCGAATTAATTAAAAAGTTTTTCCACCAACAAACTTTACGGCACAGGGTCCGCATTCAAAAATATACTTAACTAACGTTTTTAATTGGCACTTTACAAATAAAATATACATCCAAAACACGCGTGTAGTTCCGTTGTCTACCGGCCACGGGCAATCACACGCGGCAATTAATAGTTTATCGATTGAAGGACGCGACCTTCGTGGACGAACCTCAAAACGAAACTAAACATAAAACTCTTTAACTTGAAAATTATCTCATCTTACAAAACTTTTAACTGATCGACTTGGTATGAGTTATTCGGAAGTTGTGCCTTCGTGATAGCATTTCTGCGAGCGGTTTGAATCTTAATGGCATCGCGGGCCAACCGCTCCGTCGCAGCTCTCACACACTACTGAAAGAAACTCCTTCCCTCGCCGGAACGGCCGACTAAACACTGCCTGTCTCGCTCTTTGACATCATACTAGCCGCGTGGAACAGGGACAGGTTCATCACCTCAATAATTAAAACTGCGTCCCCCTCAACGAAACAAAGTAATTACAGTACAAACTGCAAGACTTGCTCCTGCATGTGAGTGATGACGATGTTTGCTGACTAAGAAATGCGTTCGATTAGGGTCATGATAATTTTTCAGATCGACCGCCCCAAGGCGATGCTATTTTATTCATAAACGTTACATTTACGATAATTGTTACGTTCAAAAGTTTTGAATTCTATGAAAAGTATGTTCCCAATTACTGGGTACGATCGGTAAATACTTATTCGATACACTGGAAGTTTGTGCTGGGGTGTAATTATCTTATTAATTTTTTATTTGGAATGATTCATCGACGGGGTTACGGGTTCTAGTTTGTTCGAATGTTTTCTTGAGTTTTTTTTTCTTGTTTAGACAGTGTGTTAGGCGCTCTATCTGCCTTGTAATACTTACTTACTTTTTTTTTTAATACACATATATATTACACTAACTACATTTTCTTGAAACATTAAAAAAATAAACAATAGGCATGACGACAGTATCAAAAAATTGCAAATCTATTGACGACCCGAATGGCGCAGCGGTACTGAGGCTGCCTTACGTTCTTAGAGTCCAGGGTTCAAATCCCGGTAGATGCAAATGTTTGTGTGATGAGCATGGACATTTGTTTCCGAGTCATGGATGTTTATATGTATAATAAGTATGTATTTACAAACAAAAAGTATCTATGTAGTATATCAACTATCTGGTGTCCACGACACAAGCCTCGTTGCTTAGTGTGGCACTAGATGGCGCTGTGTGTAATGTCCAGCGATATTTATTTTTATTTATTTATTTAGTCCGTCAGTTAGAGTATTGGAAATTAATGGGCACGTATTTTATGTTTTTGTAAATCAATGAATATTGACAAAGATAAAACGCATCAAAACTCGGGAGTGGGGGCTCGTGACGTCAGAACTAGCTAAAAATTATACCAAGGCGTGACGTATTGGGAATTTTAAAAGCTAAAAATAATAAAAGAAAAAACACGGGTCAAATATTTTTTGATAACCTAACTGACGGACTAATTAGAGTTTTTTTTCTCGCCTATTGTCTAGAAAGAATTTAGAATTCAAAAATTTCTTTCTAGCACAAGCTAGTTCAAAATTTTGTAATTATTGATAATACTGAATTGTATGAACATAATGTGATGCAATTCACATATTTATAGGATGTAAATTAATGCGTAGATTGTATTGCATTGCATTGCCATTCAACGTGGCAATGCTGCCAGTCTTCTGGGTACGTTTCCGATTGACAGCGATGCGGAGGAGTACTTTGACGCTTATTGACGTCGTTGTATATATGGAGGTTCTTTCTTACTTTTAGTTTTTATTTTTGTAATTATATAATAGTTCATGACATTTGTCGAAATTGAAGTTATTAATAATCAAGCTGCTGTTGGTGTACCTATTATTTATATCAAAAGAATAAATAAAGTTTATTTATGCGTAGATACAAATTATTACGTAGGTACTTATGTCATAAAATGAGAAAAAAAAAACATATTTTATGAAACATTCAGTTTATATTTCGTTTGAAACACCTTTGTACGATAAACTAGTGAGTGCAGAGATTCGGAACAGTATGAAATTAAAAATAACAGATTCTCTATAATCACATTTCTTTATAAATTATATAAATATCAACCTTAAAATTAGGTAGTTTAGGTCTAAAGTTGTGTGACAAATTAAGTACAATTTTGTACGATAAAGAATTAACATTTTTGTGAAGCATTTTTTTATTATAAATATATTATTTACAGTTTTAGAAGTCACATAGTGCTTAACTTTAGGCTCAGTGTCAATGAGTCAGTTTGAAAACCTTAGAAAATCTTTAGCAATTAGGTACTATCTTACTTTAATATTTATATTTTTCTATACCTTGATAATAGTTTTATAAATGTAAGCATTAGCTCCGTTCTTTTTAACTGACCTGATATTTACCAAAACTAAGAATTAGTGGTAAACAGAATTTTTAAATTGTCCTGTTTTCATTATTTAAAATACCCATCGTCGTAGAAGTTCTAACATCACGTAAGTCAAAAATATCAGCTTTACAAGAGATTGAAAACTGCTAATTATATCTATGTAATGGTACATTACAATTTTATAATTTGTGTTCACTTCAAATTAGATAGAGATTCAGATTAGATAGACGTTTCTCGTTTCTGTGATTGGCTGAAACAGCGCGTTTTCCGATTCTCTAGCAAACGTCATCAAAAATCTAAATGTCAAAACCGCCTAAAATGACTTACGTGGTGTTAGAACTTCAACGACGCCATGCTTTTATCTGTAACCTTAAAGTGATTATCTGCAGTAAATTTATAGCAAGAAGTATTTAAAAAAAATACTTAAAAGTTATTAACATAAAATACACTTCACGAAATTCATATATTGTATTTAATAAAAATAGTTACAGGGTAGTTCATTCGATATTTCGTAAATCAAAACGTATAAAAAAAGAATGATTTACTTAATAAAAATATTAAAAAAAAGAATGTCGATTTTTGCAATACTTCTGCTGTCCACAATATGCTGCAAATGTTTAATGGTTTTAGAAACGTCGTGCTATCTTCTACTTCTAAATAAGCAGTTACGAAGTCAAAATCAAAGGAGTAAATATTTTATTATGCAGCCTGGCCTTCTTTCCGCCATTTTATATTATGTTGTCACGCATAAATCCTGAATTAATCAATTGCTGAATAGAATATTTAGTCTCATACAATACATATATGTATTGATGCTAGTTATTAATTTAAATAAGTCTTATGCGTGGCCGCAAATAACAAAATAATATATAATAAACCAAGGTCATGTTGAATGCCCATGTCACACCCACTCCTATCAAGATCGGAGACTACACTCGAAGTTGTAGACGATTATGTGTATCTGGGACAAACGGTCCAGTTAGGCAGGTCTAACTTCGAGAAAGAGGTCAATCGTCGAATCCGACTCGGCTGTGCAGCGTTCGGGAAGATTACATACGGGACCGAAACGTGGTCGCTCACAATGGGCCTCATCAGAAGGCTTAAAGTCACCCAAAGGGCAATGGAGAGGGCTATGCTTGGAGTTTCATTGCGCTTCGAATCAGAAATGAAGACATCCACAAGATAATCAAGGTTTCCGACGTAGCGCCAAACTTAAGTGGCAGTGGGCAGGGCACATTGCTCACAGAACGGATGGCCGATGGGGCCAAAAAGTTCAGGAGTGGCGACCGCGAACCGGAAGACGTTGCGTTGGAAGGCCTCCCACTAGGTGGACCTATGAGCTGGTGAAGGTTGCGGGAATCCGCTGGATGCGAGTCGCACGGGACCGGTCATTGCGGTCCGATCAGCACTTGGGGGAGGCCTATGTCCAGCAGTGGACGTCTTCCGGCTGAAATAATGATGATGATGAGAAAAAAGCAAAACGCCTGTAAACCCCGAAGGTAAGGCAGAGTTGTACCTAATAGGACATCCACATTTCGCCAGTTATGTTTAAGTCCCATGTAATAGGGAGCGAGCCTATTGCCATCAACCGGGCACAAATCCAGACTAGGGGGCTGCTACTGAGAAGTTCCTGATGGAAAAACCCAATTACACTTTGCCCGACCTGGGAATCGAATCCAGGACCTCATGCTCGCCTGTCGCGCTTGCGACCACTACACCAACAAGGCATAAAAGAAAAAAAAAAAATGGCGGACCGCTAAGCCAGTCAGGCTTCATAATAAATATTCAATCCCCTTTTTTCTTGCTAAAGGCAAACTGCTTTCAATATAAAACTTGTACAGACGCACGATACTAAAACCACTAAAATAATTATTTCACAGAACTGCTATGTATTTCTAATACATAAAAGATTATGTACATCGCAAGATTAGCTAACTAACATAACTCGAATGGAAGAACATGTTTACTTACACTAAATAAATGCGCATTTCTATGTACAATACCTAATATTATACATAATATACTACCGTGTGAGTATACAACTTTATAATATTGTCTATTACGAGTATGACTACGTCTTTAATTAAATTATAGGATTAATAAACGATTCAAGTGTGAAGAAAATAATTAAAATATTATAAAAAATATAAATTGTTAGAAAAATAAATTAAAATGGTTTTCACTTTAACGGCCTGATTACTGATGAACTGATTATTACATTGCACGAGCTCGTAACTACATAATGATAGCCGCACGAGTCGATCTTTAACGTTAAGCAGTGCTCGCTGAGGTTGGTCCGTGGATGGCTGAAGATCATTACATACCGAGTTTGCTCCGTGCCTTGGAAAACATGTTAAGCCGTTGGTCCCAAGTGACATTTCCGGAGGGGTCAGAAACCCGAAAGTCTGACAACCAGTCTTACCAAGTAGTATCGTATTACCCAGTAACTGGGTTGGGGCGAAAATACTAGTTAGTATTCAGCTGCATACGGTAAGACTGAAAGCCGATCCCAACATAGTTTAGAAAAAAGACTAGGTGAATCGATTGATAAATACAGTGCATACGTACAGGTTCAGTTAAACCATGGATAAATTGCAGACAGGCTGTGGGCACCGAGGACGTGGACGTACCAATCCACACTGAGTCTACGTAGTGGATTACGGCGCACTACCTCAAACAGAGAATAAGTCTGTGTTGCAACAGTTTGCAAACATTAAAGGTGTAAAAAAGCGTGGGACAATCACCTTCCCCACCCCTTTTGTTCCTAAACTGCTCTCCCTGCATCTCAGACAGCTGCTAAACACCTACCTATGTTTAAGCACACCATTGGCTCAGTGTAACCACATATTAGCTCAAAGGGGTAATAACCATGTGTCAACAATGGCAGTATGACCGCGACTTTTGCCTAACGACTTAACCGTAGCACGGGTAGAGGATTTATTACCGTTCTGTTATACCTCGTTATTGAATTTTATTTCAAAGCGCAAGGGAAGGTAACATTGACAAGCTGCGGCCATATTATTGTCGAATTAAGTTGTTTTTTTTTTGTTGCTGTGAAATCTTATACAAGACAAGTAAAAAATTAAGTAAGTAAAGCAATTAATACAAAATAATAAAATATTAGATTTTTATCAAGAACTAAAAAAAAAACTATTATATTAGCAGCTGTCTTTTAAGCACGTTGTATTGAAAGCATTTGATATTTTTAACATTGTTATAAAAAATTATTATTGCAGAATCTAATCGTCAATATTCCTATAACTATTTTATCATGACTAACACAAATATTTAATTGATATGTTATGGCTAGATAATATGACATGTACAACAAAAAATAGCATTATCATATGAATAAAATAGCATTGATAGGAAATTAAACAAACATGAATAAAAAAATATTAGTTGCCAGAATCTAAGCTTAGGTTCTAACACCAAAGGTAACACAAAAAAAAGCAGAATTATAAAACAAGAAAAAAAGTACTTATGGTGTCCGAACTTGCATTTGAAAAGGCGCCTAGTAGACATTGGTAGACATATTCTTATATTTATTCTGTAAACTTTCTTCTATAAACGACGTAGTAATATGTGTCTCGATTTTTATATGAAAATATCATAATCGAGACACATTACTGGGTCGTTTCTACAGTCGACGATCGGAGGATTAAAAATATTTCTACCGTATTTTATAATTATCGTGTACACAAGTACTTACTTGTATAATTAATTGTATTGGTCCAAGGATCAGTGGCGTTACCTTGCGGAAAAAAAATGCAACGGCTGCTTTAAAGATTACACACAATAAAATAACAAATTAAAACAATTGCACAAATTGAATAACATTAAAAAAATTACAGCATTAAATTGAGATAACAAAGTCGTTGGATGGACTTAAAAATATCACAATGATCATTAAGTAATATAATAATTAAAATATTTAAGGAGCTAATTTCATCACTGAATGATAAATAATCAAACATGTTTTTATTAAAAATTATAATCTCTCGGGAGTGACAAAAATTAGCTCTAGTAATTGATTGTTGAAGTAAAAACACAAAATGATATTATTGCACTATAAGTTTTAAAATTTGTTTCGTGCATAGTGTATGTGATAGATGCTTTTCACGTACAATAGAAAAACTCTTTTCAAGAAATAATACCTTATTTGATGAAATTGTGTTTTTACTTCCAGTCTGACTATACAATTGATTGCGGTTAAGTTTTACAGGTAACTTATAATAATAAACAAATATAATTAATATCATCTGTGTACCAATAAACGTGAATGTTATATTATAATTACGTAATTGACATAAAAAATATATCACAACTACACAAATATACAATTGTCAATTTTTTAACGTAAAATAATATTCCCTACGGGGTTTCACTCACTGTATTTTCGTTAAAATCGTTTTTTTTTTACAAAATTATAAGATTTAAATATCATTGCAAAACAATGAAAAAATCTTAATGAAAAATGTCTTTTCACATAATATTTTTTAGAGGTGAGCAATATAACGGTGTCATTAGAAATTAAACCTAAATTCGATTAGTTAAGGAAATAAATCCTATGATTGTCTATTAAGTATTAAGGCCTACTCTTTCTACTTGCTAAATTTTTAATTTCGTTTTCTAAATTTATTAGAAGGCCTAAGTTTAAGTACCTAATATTAATAGTATCTATCTAGAACACAACGTTGATCGCAGCTTTAGAGCGTAGCTAAAATATTGGGGCATTTTTTAAATAAAGGGTGTAAAACACCTCTTAACGAAGCCGAAAGGCACTTCTTGTCCCCGTCATTGCGATCATTTTTTTGTTCTACACCATACTTGGGAACCTTCTAGTTACGGAGATATTGGGGGTCAAAGTTCCAACTTTTTTTTTTTTCTATAAGTTTTGAATGTAAGATTTTTACTTTAAACACCTCCACGACCCCCGTACTATTCAATCCATCCATCAGCACAATGTTTTTAAGTGAATTACAACGAGTTCTACCACAAAAGATGATTTTTCACCCAAAAAAAAGTCGTTTCCCGGCAATAATTTTTGCGTAAATTTACTTAGTTGGATGTACAGAATGCTTGAATGGTTGACGGCTTCGTGATGAGGTCTTTTACACCCTGTATATGAAATTCACTTATGGCAAGTTTGTGGGCAACTTAATGTTTATAAATATAAAATGAAATAGGCATTTGTAAATTTCTAATATAGATTAAAGGTTTCTATAGTGTTAACTTTAAAAAGCAAAAACGGAACGTCAATTTTGTGTCCACTTGTCACAGAGGTTTTTTTTATTATTATTCCTCAATCCAACTCCATATTATCGTTTTTATTTATAACGGAACATATTATATACGTATTTATGTCATATTTTAACTGTACTGTAAATAATTAGGTCAACCAATTACCACACTTTTGATCAACATTGTTCTGTCTCTTAATTAACTTCATTATAATTTGTATTACCACGCTCAAATATAGCCACAATTTATATAATTGTCCTACATTCCCTGTTATTAAAACCAATGTCTTAACAAATATACTCTAACTCTGGAATGATCAATAAAACATAATTTTGCAAGACAAGTACAGACTTATATCGTCAGAAAACTTATTTACTAATTAACAAAAAAATAATATTAGTACACAAAATATAATAAATTGATTTAAGTAGACACAATCCTGCCGGCAGATTTTGGGAACATAAAAAAAATTAAATCAATCAATACCTAAAAAGGTATAGTGTACACTAACAACAATAAAAAAATCTCTAAACGCTCATTTAGGCCGTATTTTCTCATAAAAATATATTTGTGCGACATTATTTGCTTCTTTTGCTAGTAACTTTCTTTTTACAAAGTTAAAATGTTCCAAAGCAAACTCATATAGTTCGTTTTCCATCTTCCAGACCGGCGACTGTTGGATTTTGTCTATAGTAAGAAGGTTAGGTTCTATCTTTGAGCTAGTTTGTCTTAAATGCGACTTATTACTGTTCATATAGTATTCAGTGGCTCCTTTGAAGAAGCGAGGTAGAGTAGCCTCTAGAACTGTTATGAAGTCGAGCATCTGTTCTGTTACACCCACCAAAAGGTAATGGTTGACTAGATTGTGTTTCGCTTGGTCTAAGGCCCATTGGTTGCCGGGTTTCCTAGAAAATAATGTTAGTGTCAATATGTGGCAGGTTTTTGTATAGGTGAGTAAGTCATGCAAATGTTTGTAAGGAATCTGCGATGATTCCCGATGTGACAAGTGACACAATTAAAAAAAAAACTCACTGTCCACCGGATAGTAGACACAGACAAAACCTTTACAATTGTTTCCCCTTAGGGACTAATCACACTTATTCAGCTCTATTCAGCTTATGCCTATAGAAAACAACGATTTTGTATGAGACGCGTACGCATCCATTCAGCGCGCGCGACGCGTACGCGTCTCATACAAAATCGTTGTTTTCTATGGGCATAAGCTGAATAGAGCTGAATAAATGTAAGTAATCCCTTAGTCACCACTGTTGGACAGTGACACGACACTGTTGTTTCTGTTTCGTTGATAATTACATCTGAATAGTGTCTATCACTTTTGGTGCCACCCTACATTTTTACTTTTTATTTCTGTCCTTAACACATCTTTACGCCCCGTAACTTTTCCTCTGAGCATAATTAAGTCGAGTAACATACCTACGTCATTCTGCATTAGTGTTCCCACTGCTGGGACACAGGCCGCCTCTCTATGAGAGGGAGTGGGCTGTTAGCTACGACGCGGGCCCAGTGCGGGTTGGTAAATGTCACGTCTTCGAATTTTTGGTTCTAAGACATGCCGGTTTACACACGTTTTCCTTTACCGTTTTGAGGGCAGTGGTGGGTGATGTAATAAATTAAGCAAAGTAATGGGCCTGCCTGGGTTCGAACCCACGGCCTACAACCAGTACCTAAGTCGCCTTTGGTCACCACTTATCATTCCATGGATTGTAAATATTATGCCACGATCCAGGAAACATAGATTGTTTTTTAACAAGAGTTACCTATTAGATAAGTACCCACACTTCATTGCATTTGTTATGTTATGAAATAGTTGTGGGAACTCTGAGGCTATTGCGTTTCAACCTTGTAGTTTGTTTAAAACGATAATTTCCGTCAATAATCAAGTCATCCGTGACTAAGCTAGACTGCTAGACCAAAACAAAAAAGGTCTGTTTTCTTTTAAATTACAAAAAGTACTGCGCATTAATCCATAGCGTTGCTAAATTATCTTAATAAAAGGATTGTCTTGAGAGAGATAAGATTACATACAAAGATATTATTTAACTCTTTTTTGTAATCTTAAAAATTCCATGAAAATTTTAGATTAACTACTTTCCTGGTACCGAGTTCTTACTCACAATTCTAGACTTTACCGAGTAAACTCTTGTTACATAACTTACTAGCATGTTTTGTACCAGAGTTGGGCAAACGCCTCCCTCTCCATTCCAACACAATTCTGTCTTTTGCTAGGTCAGCCAGCCTTTTCCGTAGAAGTCTAGCTCATCCTGTCATCTTCGCCTTGGTCTGATTCTATGTCGTCTAGCATTTTGGAGACACTCGGTGATTCTTTTAACCCATTTCTCACAAGACATGTCCAACGCAATCCCTCTTAAGCTTGTTAATGCCAATGAATATTAAACCTTATCAGTATCTAAAAAGCGCAAGTGATCCCGCGTAAGCAGTCAAGGACACCTTTCTAGTATAGGACTTTAAAAATAAGGTTGAAATTAACATACCAGCACTCGGCAGCATGTCCACAAAAGAAGGGTACTTGCAGCCACATATTGTTGGGGTCGCAGTCTGCCTGACCTCTCTCCACGCACTCGTCGAATGTCTGAGAATTGATAACGAAACATTATTATTATATCCTTGCTTTTGCCCGTGGGTTCACTCGCGGGGTGGGGAGCCTAAGTCGCCAAGTATCCCACGGTAGTCATACCAGGATAAAATTAGTGACAGTTTGGAAGATTTTGTCTCAAACAATATTTGTTTGTATTAATACCTACCAGCTATTAACTAATACAGGGTGTAAACAGACCCTTTCACGAAGCCGTCAACCAAGCATTCTGTACATCAAACTAAAAAACTCTACGCAAAAAATATTGCTGGGAAACGACTTTTTTTATTGGGTGAAAAATCACGTTTTACGGTAAAACTCAATGTAATGTAACGCACTCAAAACATTGTGCTGATGGATGGATTGAATAGTAAACGGGTTATATGCAGGTATTTAAAGCAAAGTTATGACCTTAAAAACTAGTAGATCTTTAAAAAAAAAAACTTGTGAAAAAGTTCGAACTTTGACCTCCAATATCTCCGTAACTAGAAGGTTCCCAGGTACCTATGGTACAGAACAAAAAAGTGATTGCAATGACGGGGAGAACACTTGTTTGTTCTCCCCGTCATTGCAATCACTTTTTCTGCCTTTCGTTAAGGGTCTATTTACACCCTTTATTGGTTTTATGCGTGACTACTATTTTAAAAATAAAATAAAAAGGGCGGAAATTAGGCAGGTCATTCTAACCCCTAAGGACGTGATCTGATAGTGTGACATACAAACAAACACACTCACTATCACATTTATCATTTTGTTATGTTATATCCTAGGTGCTGTATTAGACATTACGTCATAGCGCTTAGGTCATTGCGAAGATAATAGATAATAAGAGTTATTTAAGGAATATAGGCCAAATGATGTACGGTCGAACAAGCTATTTGGTTTACAGTTTAACCCACAAATTACATTGTAAAATGTAAACCAAATAGCTTGTTCGACCGTACATCTACTGGACATGTTATTTTCGTAAACAAGGAATTTCTTATGTACTTTGTGAGCATTAAACAAATATCGTCACATACGAGTATTACATGGGACCATAATGTGCGTGTGGGTATACGTTTAGATCACTGCCCACCCCATCAGGGAATAAAGGTAATGTTGCGGTTATATAAATCCAAAACTTAAAACAGATAGTTATTGTTGGGTTGTGGCCCAACAGTGTACTTGTTATGTTGACTTGTAAGGTATGTTTTGTTATACAAATAAGTAGACAAGTGATTCCCTTCATGGATTTATTGCTACCGTTTATAATTACATGTTAGAGAATACCAGGGACTGTATGATGTGAGAGAGAGCAGCGGTGGCCCAGTGGTGGCGGCCCCGACTTACGAACAGTAAGTTGTGGGTTCGAACCCAGACAGGCGCATTACTTTGTGTAATTTATTTCATCACCACTGCTCTTAAAACGGTGAAGGAAAACATCGTGAGGAAACCGGCATGTCCTAGAACCAAAAAATTCGAAGACATGTGACATCTACCAATCCGCACTGGGTCCGCGTGGTGGATTATAGCCCATTCCCTCTCATAGAGAGGAGGCCTGTGTCCCAGCAGTGGGAACATTAATAGCCTGATGATGATGATGATGATGTATGATGTGAATGTATGATTTAGGCCTCTAAATTTACTCTTGATAACAATTTAGATTGTTTTAATTAGTCCATCTCATTAGTTTCAAGGCTAGTTATAGTAAAAAACCATAATATGGCAGTTATGATAATTATTTTTTAACGAGGAAAATAGCAAAATAGTTCTTTTATTTAATCACTAATTATGTTTGTCAGTTGGCACTATTAGAAACATTTTTTTTTCATGTTTTTCTAAGTGCCGTTTTGCCGGCTTATTTTGGATATTTATTTATATAACAGTTCACTTTTTACTAATTAAATTGTTTAAAAAACTAATAATTTTAAACTTACCATCTTATCGCCATGTTTTTTCCGCACCAAATGTGGTCTATAATTGTCACCGTTTCTTAAGAAATAATAGTATGACACTAGTCTATCGAGTGGTCTCCTTACTAAGTTAATAAAAATAGGCTTTGTCGTGGCTCCCAACCTGGAATAAATAAAAGATTTCATAATAATAGTATTTAGTTATCTTTCATGCAAATACAGGACAGAGGCAACTACAGTTCTTTCACAGTTTTTATGCCTTGTGACTGGGGGCTGTAGCTACATTTCATTGTTGTCTTTGTTTCGACAGTTCAAAATTGCCTGGTAATGGCCTACTACATTACTGACCTAATAAATGCTTTGATTTTGAATAGAAATTCTTATAAGGTCAGGGTAAGAATAAATAAAAATTTACTGAATGAGTGTCCAAAACATTTTTGAGCCATGCTTTAATTTAAAGTTTCAAAATGCGCCTAATATAGCTTCTTCAACTATTATGATATGAAACAAAAACTGCCTCGTTGGTCTAGTGGTGGCAAGTGCTACTGCTGAGCAAGATCCAGAGTTTGATTCCTGGGTAGGGTAAAGTGTTATTGGATTTTTCCGTCAGGAATTGCTCAGTAGCAACCACCGAGTCTGGATATGTGGCCGGTTGATGGCAATAGGCTCACCCCCTAATAAATGGGACTTAAAAATAACTGGCAAAATGTGGATGGAGTATTGGGTATACACCGGTGTACCTAGTTTCAAGTTTCTTATTTTTTACTTTATTCTTATTTTGTTGTGTGCACTTGCGGCTAAAGCCAAAAACATATGTTTTCTTTCTTTCTTTTCTTTTATACCTGTGCCTTACGCTTCGGGAATTACAAGTGTTCTTATGACCAAAAACATGCTTTTTAAAAACATATTTCAGCAAGCAAATCAGCACTAATAGGTTCCTGTCAGCTATTAATTATTATATGATCCAGACAATAACAACAAAAGCGAGAAACATTATACCAGGGTAATATCAATTAGCAGAGCACAGAATAGCCAGCTCAATAAGCTAATCAATGAGTCAATTATTCAAGTGTCATACTGATATGTACCTATCTTGGCACCTACTTGGGTCTATAGCCATATAGGCATTACATTGGCATGGTGTGTAGACCTTATAAAGAATTATAAACAGGTGATATCAATCTTTAATGTTCTTTCTAGGAAACAGTTCGAGTTGAATACAAATGAACCCTGGTTTGTTTATGTTTCTTTCTTAATTTATTAATGTTTACAAAAATCTTATACTGAAAACTACGTCCCATAGAACTATTTCCATGCTTTCCCAGTAGAAACAGCTCAGTCCTGCTGTTTTGGGTTAGTAATAGAGAATACTTTATACAGTACTATGTGTTGTTTACTGAGAATGTATTAAGTGGTGGGATTTACCTCATCCTTTACAGGTAATCATTGTTTTATATTTTTATAGCTAGCTACAGGTGAATTCATGTTGTTTGATGTCCAGATTACTAAGTAACCTGAGGTGTTTCAAGCAACTTAAAATTAATTCTTACTTACCGATCAAAGTTAAGGAATGCCATATGACCATGATACAGTGCAGGCTTGACCTCATCCCACTTGGAGACATTCTGAGCAAACTTATACTGATTGTTCAGCGACATGATATGTCTGTTAGCAGTAATGTTGATATGTAACACTTTAAAGTTGTTCTTCTTACACAAATCGTACGCTACGCCCACGAAACTCGTCGATCCTGTCTTCGGGACCCTGTTGTATATCACCACAGTATCATCGTCACTTTTTTCTGAACTTTTCGGGAAAAACTGCCGAGGCTCCGAGCGACTTTGCACCAATCTATATTCTGAAAATTAAACAGAAATTCGTACACCAAATTCCACTTGCTTCTCAACAAACACACCACAGATATTTCAGCTCACCTAGTTTTCGATAATTATCTTCTAAACGGGCGATTTCTGATTGAAAATACAGGACAATAACAACAATAGTGCAGAGGCAAGAAAACAGACATAGTTTGTTTATGTTGAACATATCGGTATGCGCCCCGGACTGTGCAACTTCACGCCGAAATCAGCACTGGCATAATTAACTCGCGTACATTATAAATAAACATTATTTGGGACACATAGAAATGAAAATAGTTCCGCGGACGACAAACGCCATGTAATAACATTCCATGTCCCCATTAGAAATTTGGTAATATTGAACATTCATTCAACTGTTCTCTTTCATTTTCGTATGTGAGAGAAAAAGACAAGACTATAAGTGATGCTATTACTTGTTTAGACGAGGAGACGCAACTCAGGCGTATTATGTCAACACTGGTATGTCAGAGATACCAAGTTTAATTAGCAGTTGTGAAAAATATTACGTGATAAAATTATCTCGCATTTTTTCTTTTTACAAACGCAAAATAAAATTGGTAGCATTCGACATTGACAGGAGAAACGTTTTATTTCCATTATTTTATTTACATTATCGTGTGAATTATGACTTTACCACATTGCTCTACATTAACTAATAATATTTATTATGAATGTATGAATGTAAGTAAATAAAAGCACTGAAAGATAGAGGAACAAAACATTTCTCTTGGCACATTATCAGTGTTGAGGACTTGAAGTTTTTCGATGCCCTTTCTATCCGACTTCAAAAAGGAGGATATTATATAGTTAGTTTTAGTTTATTTATTTCAGTTTATGTTATAGTTTTTAATTAATTATGTACTATACTTATTAGAAACGGAGTTTGTGACGCCATTTTTTAAGTTTATTGTCTATCTATATTAGTTATTAGTTTAGTTTATTTATGAACAGCTATTGATTATAGAATTTCTTTCTATGGATAAACAAACAATAAACATAATATAAGGTGATATGTTGAAAAAAATGTGGTTTTTCTATTTTGTGTAACTTGTATGTGGAGTAAGGATTTAAAATTTTGGTATATGTTTTTTGACTCATTGGCTCTTTGATACAAAAAAAAATGCAAAATTATCTATTTTTAGGGTTCCGTAGTCCTGACAAGGAACCCTTATAGTTTCGTCATGTCCATCTGCCTGTCTGTCCGAGGTTTTGCTTAGAGACCGTTAGTACTAGAAAGCTGTAATTTCGTAGGGGTATGTATATCAATTACGCCGACAAAGAGATAAAATAAAATTTTGGAAAAATTTCTACATGTGATGTGGGGATGTTTTTTTTTTTGTCATCTGCCCCATTGTATGGGGTATCGTTGAATAGGTATTTTAAAATGACTTAGGGGGTTGCTAATACTATTTTTCGATTTAATGCTCCATTTACGACATATTAAACTTTAAAGTGCACATTTTTGTTCAAGTAGGGCGTCCCCCCCCCCTCTCTAAAAGCTAAACTGCTGGATTCAATAATCTGGAAAAATTCATAATGATAGTGCATTTCATGAACTTTAAAAAAAAACTATAGCGGTTACGCTAACTTTATTAGATTCGCAGTAACAGTCGTTGAACTTGGGTGTTGGATAATTTTGTACCAAATACAAAATCCTTAGAATAAATCCTATAAAGTGACTAAGATGGAATAGTTGCTTGTTTATAACGGGTGAAGACTTGCATTGAAAAACAAAATCTAAAATATAACGGGCTACTACGGAACCCTACACTGCACGCACTTGGCCGGTTTTTGGCGCTACCTCGAAACCCTACAAATTACAGCTTTCTAGTACTAACGGTCTCTTAGCAAAACCTCGGACAGACAGACAGACGGACATGACGAAACTATAAGGGTTCCTTGTCAGGACTACGGAACCCTAAAAAACACGAGATTAGCGGTCCCATGTTATTAGAGGGACCGGCAGAGATTCATAATAATCAGGTTCATTTTCGAATCAATTGATTCAGTGCTATACCTACCTACTTACATTACGTAGAAACGAAAAATAGGTATATAAATATTGAGCCTATTACGTATGTAGGTATAGGTATGTAGGTACACAGCAACTTTCCTTTCTAAGTACCTACGTAGGTGTTTTCAAAATCAACATGAAAGAAGAGATGATGAAGCAATACAAAGCGTATCGAGTCGATTTATTGGTATTGGCATATTAGAAACCGCAGTTCCGTGCGAGTTTTTAGTACCCAGCTAATAATACCGCTTTAACCACCGCATGACAATCAATTTTTCATGGTGGGCGAGTCTAATTAAAATCGAGCCAATATTGTGAGTAGTTTAAAACACCTAGCTGCGCTGTTTCCAGGAAGTTACCTTGATAAGGTATTTCTTTCGTGGATGGCGTACGACTCTACGAATACACGGGCCAAGAAACTTTAGCAGTGGGTCTTGGGTTCGATTCCTTGATCGCCTGATTAAATATCCAGAGTCGTGGAATTTAGATTCGTGGATCCGAAGAGTGGTCATTTTAATTCATTTGATTTTGTAGAATAATCTTAAACTTAAAGAACAATCAGATAATGGTTCAAGACGCGCTTGTTTCCCATGTGGGTTGGCAAAAACTACAGAAAGTTATCTACTCCGACAATATAAACGTAAACAGCACAATATTACATCAGCTGAGATCAATTGTCAATTTTATACGCACAGGAAATATGGACATTACGTAGGTATTCCAAGGTGAATCCTTCATAACACCACCTCAACTCAGTCAGTGTCCAATGGCGCTTCGCCCCACGCAGCCGGGTGCGCGCGCAAAATAGCGTGACATTAGTTTTCCCGCCAAATGTGGGTCGCAGAACGGTCGCAATCCAATTATTACGCAAAATAATAATAACGTTCAGAGTTTTATAAACTGTTTGATAATCTAATTTTATTTGAATGTATGTCGCGGTGTCACATCTTTGGTAATTTACGATTTGAGTCTTTATTTTTGTTTCGCCTGTTTAAAATTAAGGACACGCACAGGATGAATAAAATAAAGACATGGTAGGTAATCTTATCGCACTTTTGACTACATTCTCCAAAATTCATAAGTTCATTCGTACCTACCACAAACAAACTTAATCTGAATTCACTATTAATGTAATTAGGCCGGAAAGGGGCTAACCTGTATCCTCAATGAAAACTGAACCCTGCATCATTCAAATAAGGTTTTATACCAAAAATAGTAATAAGTGTGTTTTTGGTCATACAAATGAGCAGTTTATCGGTTCCTTTTCCGGTCGTAATGGGATCTCGATTGAGTTTGCACGTGCTCTAAGCAATATCGATTGTGCTATAAATGATTCGGTGTTATATTTCGATAATAAACTCGATACTGAGCTGAATGAGGGTGAGAGGTCTTAATGTTTGTTTCTGCTGGATTGGAAATAGACCTGTTTTTACCCGACTGAGGAGAGTAGTGTGTTTTGTTGATCATAATAGCGAATTACCTATCCCATAACCTCATATTACGAAAATAAAATTGCAACCGAACTGCTAAAAAATATTTATTATAAACTCAATCAATACCCAACAAAACTTTACAAACTAATTCAAATGTGGATAATTTTAATGTAGCCTTGAGCTGGCCTAGCATAGTATGGGGTCTCAGTGGAATAGGATGCCAGCTTATAATGGTTACTAGGTACCTACTGTACTAGTGCACTTGGCAATGACGTACGGTACGGCCTAACGTTTCAAGAAAGCAGTAAGACATATTAGGTAGATACTCGTAGGTAGGCAAGCAGGTACTTTACTTACCATCATTATTAATCTATGATCTCACATACTCGTAAAAATCAAACAAATCCCAAAGGAAATGAAAAATGGCAGGGGTGGTTGAACAGAAATAACTTTTAGTTACGAGTATCATCCCTCAGCGAGGAAATTAGACGGGGCATGCATCACGCGCGGCGTGATTGAAGCTGCCAGTTATGAAAGGAAGCCAAGGGTATTATTAGTTAATTATAGATTTCAGTTAATGGAGGATGATATTGGAACTTCGGAAGTAATTTAGATTTGCGATGGGTGGAGGAGGGCTTTTTAAATCTGCTGAGAAATTGTAAAGATTTTGTTAGAAAAAACAGTAGGCTAGTTTGGGATTGCATCTTTTCTCGACTTTTTATAAGTGCCCATGTAGGCCTAGGTATGTGAAAAAAATATTTTAATTCTGGATTCACTTTGTTAGGTACGCGTTTTCACGGAAACTAGTTGACACCTAAATGGATGCGCAACTAGAAGCACGCAGTTGAATTTGATCAATCGGCTCACCACCTAATAAAATAATTTAAAAATCCAACAACGTCCTTTTATTTAAGCATTCACTAAACGTATCGTGTAGTGTTTGTGAAAACTGGCAAATAAGTATTAGTTACTTACTTATTTCTAATGTCTAAACACGTACGAACATGGGTAATATTGGTAGGTATTCTTTCTGGGAAACATTTAACAATGGCAAGGGACTCACCAATGAGGTCAGACCTTATAAGTAAATACGGGGCCGTAATCATTATCTGCCTAGCCTTTTCCCAACTACGTTGAGGACGGCTTCCAGTCTGACCGGATGCAGCTGAATACCAGTATTCTCCATGGAGCGACTGCCTATCTGACCTCCACAACCTAATTGGTACTGGGTAAGACGATACCCTTTGGTAGGGCTGGTTGTCAGACTTTGGGACCACTGACTACCTGTAGCGACTGTCAAAGCTCTACCAATGCCAGCCAGGTCAACAACGACTGCACGTGCTAAAATACGGGCGTGGTCACCAACGCAGCCGCTTACATAGGTAATCCCTGACGCCAGTGTACCATTGGTTCTTTTGCTCTAAGCTGTAACTGTCTTCCTGCAATATTTTGCACTTTCAATTGCCATTGCAACCGCTTTTGGTCACATACCTAATCTCTTTCGAATACTCAGAACGTTTATCGGTAATACATTGAAGACTTTGTTAGTTAATCTACCAGGACTTCAGAAGAGAGCAAGGATTAGTTGCATTACCATTACACATGTTACGATGGTCCCGTACACATGCCAGTCGGATACCGCACGTCTTGCCGGGCGTACGTTTATTTTTAACAACGCCCTTCACGATCGGGACGCTTTCGAAATATAGATCAAGTTTACAATCACCGTTATAATAATACAAAACTTAGAGAAAACAATCGCGGAAAAATATGGCGGCTTAATTTATTGAATTAACCTTCTTTTTAATATAAAGTCGCGTTCAAAATAAACAATTCTTAAAAAAAAAATGTATTGATTTGAGAAGCTTCACCTTTTTCTCGCCAGTAAAAAAATGGAAGTGGACCGTATTCTTTACATTTTCGGCAGCTTTACTCGCAAGAAACAGGACAAGAGAAAATCTTTAGAACAGCTTTCTTTAAGTGCCGGGAACAGTCCCCTCCATGCCAAAGGTTCCCGTCGTCCAGTCAGCCAGAACCTGAACGTGGCTCCAAGAACTTCAGCATACATTGATGGAAGAAAGAGTAAGGTGAAGGAGTGGGACTGCGGGATTTGTAAGAAGGAGTTAGTGGAGCCGAGGCTTTTGGGGTGTCTTCATAACTTCTGTACCAGATGTCTTCAGGGCCTTCATCAGGAAGGCGAAGCGGAGATGTGGAGTGAAATTGATGGTGGTAAGTTTCATTTATCCTAGTATAAAATCTATTTTCTGTTCAAAAAAGGGAAAATAAGACACTGTTATCTTAGTGCCAAAGCCTCATTTTCCTTGCTTCTTCTTTTTCCCTCATATCTTGACTTCCTGTGAGGTAAAACGATTGTAGCGCATAGGTATCAAGGTGAAAATACACACATCAAAAATGTCTAGGGATCAAGCATTTTTATGCGGATTTCTTGAGATTGAGATGTGGCTTTGTAATAAATTTATGATTTTATAAATTTATATGGATCCTTTTTGGTGCATTTCATAATTTGAATCAGGAACTCTCAATCAAATTCGAGTAAAAGATGAAAATAAGCTGTCAATATTTTCCCTATAAAAACATACAACGCATTGAAGACATTATTAGTGCTACTGTTTCCCTACTACTGATTAAAACCAACGTTATTATGGAGCGGCGACGTCATTTAAGCAGGGAAGAAATGCTCAGAGCCGTGGGAATGATAGAAGCTGGTTCCCGGCAACGTACTGTAGCTTTAGCTCTGAATACAAGTCAGAGTGTTATCAGTCGACTTTGGACACGTTACCGAAGCACTGGTACCGTGGCTGAGCGCCATGGAGGACGGTATCGCTGCACCACACGGAGACAAGACCGATACATTCAAATCTTAACTCGAAGAGCTCCAACAATAACCGCCATGATGTTAGCCGTGAGGCTTCATCACTCTTCAGGGAACTTAATTAGCGACCAAACAGTCAGAAACCGCTTGCATGAAGTGAACCTTCATTCCCGAAGACCGCTACGGGTACCACCTATAGCAATGCACAATCGTAGGATTCGATATCAATGGGCTCTTGAACACAGAAATTGGGCAGAAGAACAATGGCGTTTCGTGTGCTTTTCTGATGAGTCTCGTTTTGGTATGAGACCGGATACAAGACGTATACGACACTGGAGAACCCCTGGACGCCAACAGCGATTAAAATCCTGCCAGGAAGTCCATCCTTATAGTGGTGGAACCATCATGGTATGGGCGGGTATTTGGATCGGCGGAAGAACTGAGTTGATTTGGATCAGAGGCAACCTCAACGCTCAAATTTATGCTGAGACGATTGTATCAGACGTCATCGTTCCTCTACAAGTGCAAATCGGTCCCTTATTTCAGTTAATGCATGATAATGCACGACCGCACACCGCAAGAGTTGTAAGACAGACTCTCGCCGCAGCTAACATCAATGTCCTGCCCTGGCCTGCTCAGTCGCCAGACTTGAACCCGATTGAGCATGCATGGGATATGCTACAGAGAAGAGCTCTGCCGAATATGGAGGGTATCCAGTCGCAAGAAGACCTTTTTTTGTTGTTGCAACGAACATGGGCGGCCATTCCACAGCGTGATTTGGATGAACTTATTTTGAGTATGCCAAACCGATGTTCTTGTGTTGTTAGTGTTCGCGGTAGAAACACGGATTATTAATTGTTTAAGTTACCCAATAAAATTTTAAAGAAAACTGTTATTTCAGTCTTTTTTTCGAACTTTAATGTTAGTGGTTCAAATGTCAAAAATCCCTTTATTAGGAAAATGGCAAATTTCTTTATTAATGCAAAGGTGACTTGGTTTATCGTTACTGTGACAAACGAAAACACTTTATTTGATGAATCCTTAAAGAAAATTTTAATTAATATCAATCAGGAGAAAAGTTATTGCAAAAATATATGTTGATCCCTAGATACTTTTGATGTGTGTATTAGTCAGCAAGGTTAATAGAGAACCCTCACTGTCCAAGGTTCATCGTGACCGTATTACGACAGTCGTAGAGTTTCTTTTACTGATTCCTGAAAAGTAATTTATGCAATCGCGTGTATTAGGACTCACTTATTGTCTAGGTCCTTAGAATGAGACTGGCTTATGATATATGCTAGCATTTGCATATTGCAAAGAGAGAGGTTACTGGTAAAGTTTATTGTGGATTGTAGATGACCTTTTATTTGCCATAAGACTTAGGTAATAGTCCTAGGCTAGAACTCTGTGACGCTATGGTGACATACATTAGAATGGTTTTACTGGATTTACCTTTCTCAAAAGTTCAATCCTTTATAGCTCATGCCAAAACTGTTAGCAATTTGATTGATCTTTATTTTCCAACTAGACAACACAACATCACGCCTACCATCCCCGAACGTTTAGGCAGAGGTGTACCTAAAGGTACCTACACCTACATCTCGCGCCAGTTATATTTAAGCCTCAGGGCCCTCAGGTAATAGGGGGCGAGCCTATTACCATCTACCGGGCACAAATCCAGACTCAGAAAAAAAGGAAATTCCTGATGGAAAAACCCGATAACACTTTGCCGGACTTTTAAATGTATTAAATTTGTTTCTGCAATTTATAATTTATTATTTTATTTTGTAATTTTATTTAATACGTAATGTTCAACACAATGTGAATTGTTTATGAATTTATAAATGAAATGAAAATGAATCGAACCTAGGACCTCACGTTCATAAGTCGCGACCACTAGACCAACGAGGCAGTCCTCCCAGACGTAGCTTATGAAACAAGCTTTTGTTATGTAGACACGTCAGGTTCTCAACCTCTCACCTAATTAACCACACAACAGCAACCTATAAATGTCATCTCGAAATAGAATTATACAGTGTTTGATCCATGTTAAAGACCCCATAAGATTTGCAAACTGCTGTGCTCTATTTAGGAACATAAACTGTAATAGTAATAAAAATATAATATGTAAGTCACTATGTTCGAAAGTAATTGTCAGGGCCGTATCTAGGGATGTAGGGAGGGCCGGGCGGGTGAAATCATTGTAAAAGATGCAATGTATCCTCATTTTTCCTCATAGATCTTTATTAAGGTTGATGGTGTCTATAAAAATAAGAACTAGGTTCTATGTCTATGCATATATACTTAAGAAAAGCATAGTCTAGGTACTTACACTAACATAATCAACTGGTCAGCCTTTAAAATGTTTCACATTTAAAATTTTCATATTGTTTACAGTGGCCAGATCAGAATAGTGTGTTAGTCATAAAAAAGCAAGGTTGATCCATTTCTCAATCATAATACCTTATTCCCTTGGATAAATAAAGATTTGTCTTTATAGTTTCACCTTTTCGTAAACAGTGGCGCTCGTTAAATTCTTTACCTACCGCCTACTAATAAAATATTTTGGCGATTTTATTCTTCCAAACTACCACACCGTTTAAATCTCACATAACTAGAGAATTTTATAATAATATTTATTTTAAGTAGGTATATCTATTTCACTGACCACTTTGAAAGAAACCTCTTACAATAAGGAGTCCCTTAAAAAACGTCTTATCTTACAGTGTTGGGGGGCCATTTTGTATTGGTCATAGTATTTACGTTAATAAAACGATCTTTTAACGGGTTTGCTCTGAGTTAAGTGCGAGTGGTGCGTCTGAAGAAGCTATCAAAGCTGTGTTATAGATCATTAATGGATCAATACTAATGGGTCAGTCTATGTGCTAGTAAAATGGCTATTTGTATTCTATTTGGTGAGTTATTAGCTGGCCAAATAGGTTTATCACACTTATGTTTTGCCAACAAAGAGAATGTAACAATGTGCCAAGAAAGAAACCTTTTGTACAAATTATTGGCTAGACATAAACGCTCGATCTGTTTTCATGTCATCTTTGTGAAAGAAACAAAAGCAATCGAAAATATCAAAATAAAATAAATCTATCAGTGAAACCTTCCTAGGCAAGTGTTAGTACCACCTGTCACCTATATCTTAGTAGCAGAAGTTGTCTAAAAACACCGAATCGGACGAACGTTCTAAAATCCTGCAGATAGAGTTCAAGGAATTATGGACTAGAAGAAGACTGTCGTAGATAACCATAAATAAGTATAATGTAACTACCAATTTATATCGACAAAAAGCAGAATATAGATTCTTTAATATCTAAGCATACCGTACACCTCTACCTGGGTTAGGTAGCGGTGTACGGCACATTCACGAAAATACAGGGGGTTTTAATATAACAAACCTACAAATTACACACACACACACACGTCATGATGACACTACTACAATATAACAAAATCACAATAAAAAAATCCAATTCAAGTTTACATACCATGCCAAAATTCGACATTGTTGCCCCAATTTCAACTCATACATAGGGACAATGTATTTATATACAATGTATTAAAGACCACTCATGCTTGAAGTACGTTCGGACGATGGGAAGCCGTACAATGGTCAGACTTCTGACCTAGCTACATAATCCCATCATTGTGATCGAATGGCTGGCTTTTATGTCAAGTAGAATGTGCCAGTTTTTAATTTTAGGCAGCCAATGATATTGTAGCGGTACTTGTTTGAAGCTTCAAGCTTTAAACCTCCATCTTTGATCATCTAATAGATTCAGTTACGCGATACACCAATCAATAACATGGTCATAAGGTCGTCAAATGTGGGCAATTGTCTGAAGAGAGACGCCGCATACACACTGGAGATCTAAGCCGTACTGATGAACCCCAGTCTGGAAATTGTCTTTGCTCCGGATGACTTGGGTTTGAAGTTTATTTAGAGATTTCCAAACGCGACGTGCCCAGGTGGAACTATCTCTCTCGTTCGATTAAGTTGTCAGGGAGCTTATAGCTCAGTCTAAGTGCCACTTTCAACCAGAGATTATATATTGCTCTGGAGGCGTTTATGGTATGTTAGTTTATAAAGAAAAACAACGTTCTACTCAATTCGGAAAACTGATGGCAGTCTAGAAATCCAACCAACCGCGTTCAAAAACACCATAAAAAGCAAAAGAAATATTTGTTTCTACTACACAAACAGCCAAACATGGGCCACAAGTAACCATAATGTATCTTGGCTATGTCTCATTGATTCAAACAGGAACTAAGCTAATGTGTTTCTAAATATAGTGCTGCCACCCGGCGCGCTATGACAGGACTCACAAACATACTGAAACTCCTACAATAGTAATGTTATCTATACTCTCAGTTGTTTGGGATTGTGCTTTTTTATTTTTTTGTGCAGTCAATAACCGTTTGTAATATTATGTATTAAAATAGTAAGTTCATTGCCTCGTTGGTTTAGTGATCGCAAGCGTTACTACTGATCAGAAGATCCTGGGTTTGACTCCCGGATTGTGCAAAATTTACGAAGTAGCCCGGAGCAGCGATTTTTGCCCGGTTGATAATGAATTTATAATAGGGTGATATGGAGGATGATAATAGGGTCGCCCCCTTTTATATTTACGTGACGAAATGGGGTTTTACTATAAGTATATACAGTACATCACTGCCTAACCCCTCGGGAGCCAAGTGATATGTTATTAGGTATGTTAGTAACTAGCAAAACGTCTATCCATTCGACAGCTTGTTTGGTTTGATTACCGCATGAGCTAAATAATGAACGTGTGTTGAAGCGGAATTATGTCGCTTCCTTTACATAAGAATCTTACGAAGCATATTTATTTATATCGCTGTGATATCATTATTTATCTCAATGCACGAAATAAAAACATAACACACGGTTCGAATTGGTCGTTTACTATATACAAAATTTACAAGAAACTTCATGGTTACTCTTTAACTTTCCGCTCATTGTAACTATTGTTTTCGCTACAAAATACCCCAAAAATCACCTGAATTGCCATTACTGCTGAGCATGAGGTCCTAGGTTTGATTTCCGGGTCGGCCAAATTGTTATTGGGTTTTTCCATCAGGAATTTCTCAGTAGCAGCCACGGAGTCTGGATTTGTGCCCGATTGATAGCAATAGGCTGGCCTCTTTATACATGTGACTAAAACATATCTGGTGAAATGTGAGTGTACTATTCGGTACACCTCTGCCTTATCCTTCGGGGATTACAGGCGTGATGTTACGATGTTATTACTGATTCAAAATCTACTTCAAAAGATGACGAATCGTTATACAATTAAGTACACTGGCCTATTACGTATGTTTTTGATACCCAGTGACAGAGTGACTATCAAGCTTCGGTTGTACACCGAACTTTGATGACAACCGTGAATGTCATAATATTGGTATTACTTATTACACAGAACGGATATCACTTTACGGTGACTAACAGCCCGGGTACGGTGTAACGTCTTTCACGAAAGCCACATCAAACTCAGTTGTCATCAATTTGATGTCAATTTGATGTTTGTATGCTTACATAATCGCAATATTAGAAGAGAACGATACGAAAGAGTCTGTCAACATAAGTTACGGTGACTATCAGCCACAATGGGCACCGATGAAGTCATATTTAATCGCGACTGATCATACATAATACGGAACTAACCTTTTGAAAGTTATTTGATGGACACTGAGCCCAGTTACTATCATTTCGAGCTGTCAATAGAGATACGTAATAGGCCTGCAGAACTCAAGAGTTCGTCGAATCATCACTTATTATTAAACAATTGCTACATAGATATCCTCTTGACTTACTCAGATATATCAAACGTTTGAACCTTCGTGATTCATCCTGAAGTATAATCATAACAATACGAAAGAAGAAATTAAACAGACTACTTGTAAAAATAAACAGAGAGTTTATTAGTGTTATCATTCACAGAATCATCTTTTATTAAGGCAGTGTTAAAATTAAAGTTGCGGTTTATGTTTATAACGACCCAGATACACTTGTTATAAGTTTCAGAGTAAATGCTTAACGTTTTTCTTCGCCACCTTGTTTACGAATCATATTTTTAGGAGGCTGTTGTGTAATAAAAACAAAAGGTAACTGGTGGGTCGTACAGTGTATATGTATTTAAAACAGGTACAGCTGTACTTAGAAGTTAACTATCGAAAGTAGGAAGGATAACTGCGTTGATTCTTCAAAGGAAATCATAATGACTATTGAGTACCTGAATTACAAAAATCTATTGTAATTCAGGTATGATTATTGCAAGACAGTGCATTGGTCCTAGAGAACACACACAAACCAACAAAAATGTTAAGAATTACTAAGGAATCTGAAGGAAATTTAGGTACCTATAATGCGTTTGGTACTCTGGCAAATTAGTTAGATATCGCTATTAGAGATAAGACCGCAATTGAACCCATTATAACAGACTGTATCTTATCGGTCTAGGGGCCCCGTTTTCTTTGCACCAATTTTACCTACCCCAGTCCGTCCCTGCAAAACTAGTAGTAGGACTAGTTCATCGACACATTTCACCAAACATTAATAACCAGCTAATTTATTTATAGTAAAATGAATCACGATACTCAATGTCAAAAGCTTTTCACGATCTTCCGGCAAAGCGAGATAATTTCTTTGCCAAAATCTCTGACTCATCGAGCTCTAACCGCTTGGCCACGAAATACGCGTTCAAACGACACGCTTGTTGCTACAGCGACTGCGAAGACAACCAATGAAAAACATTGTGAGAAGAAAAAGACATTAGAGCATGTTCAAATTTACTGCGACACTACGGTAGGCACAGACAGCCTCAAAAAAATGTATTATGTCGTAGCTAGGGGGCCTAAAATTGCCACTTTATTAGAATCATAACAGGAAAGTAAATAAGTATGAATTACGTTACGTCACGAAGTGACCATTCATAACAATATTAGCCAAGTCAGAGGCCAATGGGCGGCATAAAAACTCTGACGCCTGCCGTGCAAGTACGTAGGAATCGATTCGATAAATCTGACAGTCATTCTCGACAAAATGAGTTTATAACAAAGATAAAAACTCATTTTGTCGAGAATAACTGTCACATTTATCGAATCGATTCCTACGTACTTGCACTGCAGGTTAGGCACTAACTACACTTAACACGTTAGAGAAGAAGAATAACAATATGATCCTATTATGATTCTGCAGGCCCCAGATTTTAGAATTGATCACTTCATGATGTGATAGGTTAGGGTAGGTATGTTACCATTTCAATAAATAGTCGCCAATCCATACTTATACATCGACAAGATTATTCATTAATTATCAGCAATATTTACGCCATAATAATCAATAAATTTGTAGCCAGAAAACATTACACGCTTGGAACTTCATTGTAGCTAAATATTTGTTACAATGTTAGGATAGCAAGGTGTAGGTAGACAATCAAATGAATTCTTGTCGGTGTTTTTTCTAACAAAGTTTTAGCGGGAGAGAGCGGGAGCCGCGGAAGAAATCCTCGTTACGTGCGCAAACCTAAGCGGGTGCGCGACTGACTCTAGACACAGATAATATAATACCTCTGGAGTAGTCTGGAGCCCGAGGGACGCCGCTTTGAGGTTGACGAAGGCAACTTGAAGCGAAGTGAGAACGCGCGTGATAAAAGTCGCATCGCTTGAGCTTATGAACTGGGTGTGTGATTGTAATTTTTCAAGTCGACTGTTCGTCTACTCGAGTTGGATTTACGAGAGCGTAAAATGTTATTTCACCTGAGACAGATCGTTTTATATTTTTCTTTTTAATTTCATTGTCATGTATTTTCGGCTCTTCGTCAATTAGCCGTGCGTGCCTCTGGTCGCCATAATTTTTGTACGTTCTGTGTTATGTATCTCTCTTTATCCTTTATCTTTATCTCTTTATATCCCCTATTCATTTTGCAACACTGTCAAAATCAATAGCGATCTTATTTTCGTTACAAATGTTTGCTGTTAGGTGCTACCACTGTGCACTGTCACGTAGTGGCGATTCTTTCATACAACCCTAAAAGCTTGGTTTGTCCTTACCTATTATACAGGGTTAGTTTTCAAAGACCAGCCAAAATTTAAAATTAAGATCTAGATATGAAACCAAAAATACATTTTAAATATTAATGTCGAAAAAAATAAAATAAAATGATAGCTTTGATTTGAAAATGTCCTAAAAAATATCTAAATCATAAACCTAGTGGGAATGAATGCATTTGTGCGTACATGCACCGCCAAATTTATCTGTGTGCTAACTGCTACCTATCTAGGTTGTTGAAGTGTGTGGAACTAGTGGTGGTCATAAATGAAATCTTATAAAAAAAATGTTTTTTTCATTTCGCGAAAATATTATCGATTCTAAACAATCTCTGAAAAATTTGGCCGGTTATCGAAAACGAACCCTGTATAAGTCTGTTCAGTCCCTTACTTATTAGTACAGGACCTGGAATGTGGAACTGTTGCACAAACTTTGGGACACTTAATATTGTGTCCTGCGTGTCTTATTGTTTGTTCATTACAGAAACTGATGGACGCTACTGAAGGCGCCAAACTGGTGGCTCAGGTTTGGGCCGACACAATTTAGATTGCCATAGACACGCTGTGGAGAAGAAGTACTAACTTGGGCCGTCCTAGTCTGCTAACGTTGGTTACGCCAAGAAACTGTCTTCTCCTTTGCCCAGAGTACTGAGTTAAAATCCTTACAACGTATCCTTTCCTTGTTCCAGGTTCAATCCAGCTAGACCCAGGTGGGTCGCGCTCAGGCTCTGGCGCCGGATCTGCAGGCTCGGGCTACGAGAGTGACATCCGTCACTCAGGGTCGGAGGGCAGCTGGGAGCAGAAACAGCAACAACAACATAAATATGGAATATTAACTAGGAAGGTACGTACCTGCTATATTTGTTTAGATTGGGTTAGTCTGTCGTCTGCCTAAATAGTTTCCCACTTTCCCAATCCCAAGATATCAAGCATCTAAATATACGACAAAGGATAAACAAATGCTTAGCTCTTTAGGTTCTGCCCTCGATGTTTTGATAAGAGGTAAATAAAACTATTTCAATAATACAACATAATTGTAGAACGTCTCTTTGTTGTCGTAATTTGATGAAAAAGTTGGCAGCAGAGAGAACATCTTCTGTAAAAAGACACCAAAATAAAATCTTATTGATCCTACTGCAACGTTGAGCTCACGTAAAGCTTACGAATCCGTATCCGATTTCTCAATACAATGTCTTTTCTTTTCGAATTGATGCTTCAAAAGTTACCCGAACAGTAAGAAGCAACCTGTTCAGTGTCATCGACTGCCAATTCCTTCACTGCTCTTTCAAACCACCTCCATTTTTCAGGTATCAGGCAAAAGCGTCCAGTTTCTCCTCTGCCCAACCTGTGGGTATGAAACACAACTGCCTTTGGGAGGCATATCAGCATTGCCTCTCAACTATGTGTTGCTACGGAAGATGGCGGCCGCTCAAGACAGCGAGGGAGTGAACATACTCTGTGATCTATGCAGCAGTGATAATAAGGTAGGAATTGGCGGCTGTAACTTAGGACTATTCCCTTAAAACGCCACGCCACAGCGGCCCTCCATATTAAAAGGAGGGTCGTCATATCCTCGCCCATTTCAGTTCATGCATTTCTCGTATTTCGAGAACTTGTCAGAAAAGTTTTAGACGCAGCGCTCCCGTCAGATCCAGGTAAAAGTTGGGTGGTCCTACTACAGCTACCATCCTGCTTGCCCCTTCTGGGAACGCCATGTCACCAATACATAATTATTACTGCGTTTATTGCATCTTGGAGTTCTGGTAGACATATTGCATTATTCGTTTGAGTAGCGTGAAACGACTTAAATGAGAATTGTTAATTTTAATTTTAGTATTGCTGTTACAAACGTAGAAATAATTGCTGGGTGTTTATGAGCGTCCCAATTGGTTTTGGCTTAAGTCTTATAGGTTTTACAAGCTGCCGTGATAGAATTTACCTCATGGACTGACTTCAAACACATGCACATTACATTATTTGAGCCCTACCGTAACACGTGATTTTCCACCCAAAAAGAATGTGGTTTCCAAGCAATGGATGTTGGAAAATAAGGAGCCAGTATTTATTTTTTGGGTAAAGTAATTTTTTTTTTTTTGTATATGTACTCAGATATTTATTTTTCCTTGAATTGGCTTCGTTATAGCCGAGTATATAGAGTGCATTGTCAAGAAAACTTTTGTTTTAGCAATTGTCTTTGGATATCATTGTAGTGGCCGAAACCTTTTGAAATGTTTTTAACAAATCAACAAATTATACAGACAACGATGGTTGCGAATAAGGAAAACAAATTCCTTTTTCGTAACTGGTTACGAAACTTAATCATCAGGATGTTTGATTGCCAATAAGGAAAAAGTTTTCTTGATTCGCAACTGGTTGCGAACAAAGAATAAAAAGTCCTTATTCGCAACTGTTCCGAATCGCAGTTGCGAAAACGGCCGGAGGGGCTTGGTTGACGGAAGGGTCCGTTTTCACCTTGTAAGTACGGTCGAACAAGCTATTTGGTTTACAGTTTAACCCACAAATTACTTTATACTACTCTGTCAAGAAAGTACCGGGAAAAGATCAATAATACACAAAATGTCTGTTATTCATCCAAATTTATTTTATCACCTTCAAAGTATGCTCCTTTAGAAACGATACACTTGCGCCAACGAATAATCCATTCATCAAAACATTTTTTAAACGCTGCTTCCGGTATTGAGTTCAGTTTTCGCCGCGAATTCTCCTTTATGTCTTCTATCGATTGAAAACGGGTGCCACGAAGTGGTAATTTGAGTTTAGGAAAAAGAAAAAAGTCAGCAGGAGCCATATCTGGTGAATATGGTGGTTGCTGGATGGTATTTGTTGAGTGTTTGGTCAAAAATTTGTTCACAATAATAGCCTTGTGCGAAGGCGCATTGTCGTGGTGCAAAATCCAAGAATTTTCTTTCCACAAATCTGGCCTTTTTCGTCGAATTTGCTCTCTTAAACGCCGCATAACGCTCAAATAATATTCTTTATTTACCGTTAGACCTTCCGGTAAGAATTCAGAGTGCACAACACCGCGATAGTCAAAGAAAACAGTCAACATGACTTTGACTTTTGATCGACTTTGGCGTGGTTTTTTCGGTTTCGGTTCAGTTGGAAGGCGCCACTCCGAAGCTTGTTGACTAGTTTGCATGTCAAACTCGTAAACCCACGTCTCGTCACCAGTAACAATGCGTTTCATGAATGTTGGGTCCGAACTGACTCGTTCTAGCATGTCCTCAGCGTCTTTCATGCGATTGAGTTTTTGGAGAAAATTCAGATCTTTTGGGACTAGCCGAGCAGCAACATGTTTCATACCCAAATGATTAGTTAAAATGGTACGGATCGACTCGTGAGATACAGAAAGTTCGGCGGCTATCTCTCTCAGAGTTGAATGGGGATTTTCAGTCACTATTTTCTTCACTTTTGCGATGTTAACTTCAGTTGCAGACGTTGACGGCCTACCAGAGCGAGGCAAATCTTCCATCACATCTCGACCGCTTTTGAACGCTTTGGACCACTCATAAGCACGAGTTTTTGATAAAGTCGATTCACCGTAAGCCTTCTGTAACATTTTCAGTGACTCCGAACACGAAATTCCATTGGCGATGCAAAATTTAAGACAAACTCTTTGTTCGATATTTTTGTCCATTATGAAATTCGCAATACACACTATATATGATATTACTAAAACCAGCACTGTATTTAATATAAATAACAGATGCAACTCAAACTCCGCGCCAAAATGGAAAACAGTTGTGCCAATCTAACAACTACAAAAAAACAAAAATTTGAATTTGGAACCATAAACAAATCGTCCATTCCCGATACTTTTTTGACTGAATGTAAAATGTAAACCAAATAGCTTGTTTGACCGTACAATCACTGAAATAGTAGTAGGTAACTATATAGTTCTTTGTCTCAAAAACTTAATAGAAATACCACATACCTTCTTTAAAAGTATTTTAAGATATTGAAACACACGTGAAGGATCTCAACCGTGAGGCGCTGGCGTACGCTTCAAATGTGGGATTTCAACAAATTACCATACGTTCCGTTCAGCTACATTTGACTTACAGAATGTTTGGTCATGATTGTATTTGAACTTACTTTCGGGTGTTTAATCGTGTTTACGTTTCATTAGGCATGATTGAATAGCAGACAAAGGATGTTGGACTATTTCAGACTACTCTGGAACCGGTCGATCCAACACTTTTTTAATGCTCATTTTCACTAACACTAGGAGAAACCTAAATAAAAACTCTCTGTCGGATTTGTCAACGCTGTTGCCGAATGTTGACACTCCAACTTAGCAATAGTTTAGTCATTTTGGTTTCGTTTCGTGTAACTGAAAACGGACATCTTAGTTCGTTAGTTACACCACGGAACAGAAAAAACAGTTGAAAAAAAACTGTTTTTTCTGTTCCGTGAGTTACACGATGTTGTTTTGTAGGCACTAAGCACTATAGTTACTCTGAAATTGATTTATATGAACAGCGATGGTGTTTGTAAATAGGTACCTTTTAAAGTACATTGTACTAGGTATTTCAATTTACTTAATTTTAATTTTGCATGCTGAAGGAAATAAGCGAAATATGAGAAACCTTTTTATTTGTAAGGCCATAATGTACACCATATTTCATGCAAATAAAGAATCTTGAATCTTGAAAACTAACCGGTAATTGCTTTTTAGGCAGAAACCCGCTGCAGTCAATGCCTGGTGAGCATCTGCACGTCTTGTGGGGAGCAGCACGGCAGGCAGAAGGCGACTGCTCGTCACTCACTGCACCCCCTGGACCCTGCGCCCGTGAAGTATTGCAGCCAACACCCGAAGGCTGATCTTAGTGTTTATTGTGCAACTTGTCAGCAGGTAACGGTTATTGAGAGTCGAGAAGAAGGGCAAAGGTCATTTGTCTCTATTTTTTATACAATTTTTACGGTCCATTACCACAAATTTTTACTGACAGCAACCTCAGGCCTCAAGGCCTATTAAGCAAATGCATAATATTCTATTCGATTTGATTCAATTCTACTAAATGTGGGGTAGGTACCTACTCCTTTCGGCCTTCAAATTGGACGATTTTTGGATTTTCAAAAGGTTCTCTTTCTTGGAGAAAAGGCGTGATGTTATTTTATAAGAGACTCTACGAGTGTCGATGGGCACTCAACAAAGAGTGAAAGACTTGAATGAGGTGGAACAAGTTACCAATTAAAGTATTTCCTCTAGGTGGTCTGCCGCGACTGCTGCCTCGTCTCGCACAGCGGGCACGCACTCGCCAATGCGTCACGCGCGGCCGCTGAGCGAGCTCGGCTGCTGCGCGACGCGGCTGAGCGCGCCAAGCTCGTGCCGGAGAATGTGGAGCGCGCGACTAGGAACCTTGGCGCGCATGCTTATGAGATTGATGTGAGTAGCTCAATAGCCTGGAGTTTCTTAGGCTATCTAGACTTATAAGTCTGTACGTACTAACCAAAGGCATCGCCTTCTCTTATGGATTATGGGCTTCATGTTTTTTATTCGGATTATTAAGTGTCCAAGCTTTCACATCCTAAATTCCCATTTCATTTTCGAATAACTCTGTACAAGCAAAGAACCTACATTTATACCTACCTCATTTAGGAGAATAGAACAGCGTTATGACTGACCTACCTCTTTCCCACTTGCAGTGTCAAGCAGCCCAAGTAGAAAGCGAAGTCCAAGAGTGGGCAGTCCAGTACCGCCGCGCCGTGGACACACACACACGCACGCTAGTCGCCAGCGCCGCGCGTGCGAGGGAGAGGCATCAGCAGCGGCTGGACCAGAAGAGTCGCGCGCTAGACGACAGGGCCAGGCATGCTGTAGATGCTGTGAGGTTTGCTGAAGAGGTGAGTACAATTTAAGGCCTAATCGAACCGGGGATTTCTAAAACAAAAAAATGACGATGTCCTCTTTACGGTTTTATTTTGAGGCATAACTACAACCGGTTACATTATCTCTAGACCAGGCGTCGATAACTTTTATAACAATAAAAGTCGCAAACATGTTAAAAATAAAGCAGTGATAGTACGAAAATATATCGACATTTGTATCGGCAATCAGCTTGTTTTTGAACATTTCATTGTTACGTTTGGACTTTTCCTCTACCACGTCATTATATATAGGACTCTAAAATCTAGAAATCAGGAGGATTTAGGTATTAGATAGTGAAGTCTGGCTAAAGAGCAAAAAACTTAGCATACAAGGCTTGATTTTGGAGAATCTTGGCAAGCATTATTGTTTGCCACCACAAATTTTTATTCACAGTTGAAACCTCAAACCTGTGTATCTGCTCCCCAGCTCTTACAAGAAGGTAAAGAAGACGAGCTCCTCTCCCTATCCGGGCCGGTGCTGCGTCGCCTGGAGCGCGTGTCGGAGCTGCAGCCGCTGTCGGAGCCCCCGCGCCTGGAGCTGCGCTTCGCCCCCCGCGCTCCCGCCACGCACGACCCCACGATCTTCGGGAGACTGCTGGCTCATGCGCCTGATCCGGATATGTGCGTGGTTAATACTGAAGGTGAGAGGTTCTAGAAGCATTTATTTTGTGTCCTGAAGATACCTTGACGAGTCTTAGAAGTACACTCTTAGTTGCCATGGCTTGTTTGAATGAATTATTTTGGTTTTTGAATTGTATTTTTTTTTGTTTTGTTTACTGTTGACACTTTTAACGTGCACATCTTGGTACATTGTTCTCACATAATATACCATCTCAACATGAATGATGTAACCAAGATTTAGTAACAACATTTTGATTTAAAAGAGTGTCCATGGAGTTTCTTGCCCGTTCTTCTCAACTACAGTACTTTCACAGTTTTTATGTCTTGTGACTGGAACTGTAGCTATATTTAATTTTCATCTTTGTTTCGACAATTCAAAAGTGCCAGTAACTGGCCTACTTGAAATAAATGCTTTCATTTTGATTTTTACATATTTCATAAATCTAGTTTCCTGTGATTTGACGAGATTCCAATATTTTCTTAGTTATGAAGTGTCTCGGTGGTATTTTCCCTCTAATTTCTAAAAGTGCTGCGAAAGAGTTGACTGCTGTTAAAAATAGAATCCTCAATATTTCAGAAACCACTCTAGGTTTCTCAATATAGTGGAAGACAGTAGATTGACCGTTAAAATATTCCATTTGTAGGTCTACAAGATCTCCGAGTGGACTGTGAACACGAAGTCACATTGGAACTGCGAGACTGCAATGGTGAACGTATCTGGTGTGGTGGAGAACAGGTAAGAACCTTTAGCTAAAATCTTAATGTTTGGTCAGAAATTCTGTGACGTTGGTTTCGCAATGTAGACCCCATAACACGACAGCCACGACTTAGGGAATAGGTTATATGACACCATAAAACAATAATTCCCAGACAATTAATTGCCAAAATCGATTTTTAGTTGTTTTGAAATCAATAAATTGTTGAGTCATTGAGTTGAATAAACAGTGACGTCACAGTTGGCTATTGCCATACAAAATCTATGAGAGATCCGCGTTTTGACAGCTCTTAAAAAGTATCTCAATTGATTGGTGTGTCATCTACCCCATTTAAACTGTCGAGCTTTCTTTAAAGACTTGCATCAGATGCAAGCGGAATGGAGTTTTCCCTAACTTCTTTACGGGTATGGATAGCGAATATGGATAGTCTGAACGGATAGCCGATGGGACCGAAAAGTTCTGACGCCTACTCTCTTACGTTTCGTCCGTATATTCGGATCTATCCGTCTCTCTCGCGCACGTCTGCAGATGAGTGCGAGAGAGGGCACCTGGAGTGGTGACTGCGAACCGGAAGCTTTGCGTTGGATGGCCTCCCACTAGGTGGACCGATGACCTGGTGAAGGTTGCGGGAACCCGCTGGATGCGAGACGCACGGAGCCGTTCAATGTGGTGACGCTTGGGAGAGGCCTATGTCCAGCAGTGGACGTCTTTCGGCTGAAATGATGATGATGATGGATGGTTTTAATAAGATATGTCTCAAAAACTATTAACGTATCTTTCTCATGGTTCCCAGGTGGCTGGTTACTTCAGACGCCGGGACTCAAGCGCCCGGCCGAGCGTGGCTCGTGTGGAGGACAGTACTGATGGCAGCTATACGCTCAGCGTCACTCCACGCTCCCCCGGCGCGTATCTACTGGCTGTTACTATCAATAACAAGCCGATTAAGGTTAGTATTATACTCCGTAAGCTGGATTGAAGTCTTCCATTAAATATACCTGGAGACGATTACAGAAAAGTGATCCTCTAGATGTGCGTCTTTGACTTTTTTCCAAAACTCAGGGCCGTATCGTTGTGTTCCATTATTCCACACGGCCAAAAATTGAGGTCTAGGTTTTTTCACGTTTGACTTTTAGTATGTAAACAGGTTATTTACCTATAACGTGACTATAAGGTTTGTCGGTTCCCATTGTGAAATTATTTTTCATACGGTAGAGTAAACCATGGGCACTGAAGTCATCATTAATCCTCAGAAGCGAATTGACACCATTTTTAATACCATTGTCTCGACCACGAAAAAATTGAGTAGACAAGTACCTACCAAGACCTAAAATCCTTTATCATGAACTCGTGGATTCTTATCTTCGAAATAATCAAGTCTTTCCACCTCCTCTTCAGGGCAGTCCATTTGCCTGCTGCGCCCGCGCAGGTGCGGCTCACTGGGGCACGTTCCACTGCTGCG
Source organism: Xestia sexstrigata (assembly GCA_941918905.2). Taxonomy (NCBI): domain Eukaryota; kingdom Metazoa; phylum Arthropoda; class Insecta; order Lepidoptera; family Noctuidae; genus Xestia; species Xestia sexstrigata. Next base: position 3,107,339 of record OW799204.2, read on the forward strand.
CGTTCTGTTCGTCCGGCGGCAGGCGGGACGCCACCTGCGGCTGTGGGGCACGCATGCCTGGAGGGTACAAAGGTATGTTTTCCTTGTGTATGCGACATTCTGACCCAATTTTTTTTAAGTTCCCAATTTCTGGTAAGTCCAGGACCCCGTACCTATTCTTTTTGCGAAAAAAGGACATTTATCGTTCCTTATACCTGTCCTTTCATCTAATTTGCTGGCCAAAAAATTCGCCAATAATACAACAATTTATGAACTGTGACCTGTTTGATCTTACCGGATGACTGGTTGATAGTTCACGACAGATCGCTTTGGCTTTTATATGCACATATATCTTGCAAAGCTTGAGGACTCTGATGAAGTTATATGGATTTTAAAGCAGAACCTATGGAGGCTTGAGAATAGTTTGTAAATTTGAGTGATGTGTGGGTCAGGTTGCGGGCACGGACACCCGGGCTGGCCGGGCACGCGGCACTGGTCGTGCTGCGGCGCGGCGCGGCGCGAGGGAGCCTGCACGCGCGCGCGCCGCCCCGTCACGCAGCTCTACCAGTTCTCCTTGTGATGTGTGGGGAAATTATATTGTGTCAAGTGTTTTTATTGTAGTTTTATTTAGCTGTTGAAATGACCCCATACTCAAAGACGATATTGAGAAGCTCTTTCGTTGTTCATGAAGGCTTAGAGTACTCGGAACGTTATCAACAGACATCGTTCTTTTTCCCCAAGACGGTTTAGTTCAGGAGTTCCCAAACTGCGCCGCGGCATCTTGGTGCGCCGTAGCAGGCGCGGATCCAGCCCTCAAAATAGGTTGTGGGCATGGCCCTAAAATCGGCAAAATGTCGTCGAATAAAAAAAAGAGAAAAATCTTCGTGTAGTGGTAGTATTTTAATGATGAATTTTACAAGAAGAAACAAATAATATATGCAAGAGCAAGTGCAGCGAGCTCGATTTTTTGCACGACCGCCTCTGATATGTTAGATTTTCAGAATAAACAACACTTTAGAATTCAAGAGCGAGCGCAGCGAGCTCTAAAATTTTAGCAGTTCTCCTCCGATTCCTTACACTTTATTAATACCATTTTTAGACGCGTTATTGAAATGATTTTGCCGACTTAGTCAGAAACATGAAGACTTTAAGAGGCGAGCGAGCGAAGCGAGCTCGAAATTTTTTTGCACGCGCCTTACTTTGCCGACAGCCTAACAGTTTCAAAATGAATAAGTAAATTGGACTCCAGAATGTAAGAGCGAGAACGAAACGAGCTTGAAAAACTTACTTACTGGTAATACCGTCGACATAAGTTTCTGAACAATTAGTACGTACTTTATTCAACAAGTAAAGGCAATTCTCGCCGCCCCAGGCCATAGCCTTCTTGGCCCAAGGGAAATAAAAACACCATTGCTTGTATCTAGTGTTTAGGTCCACGCAGGTAAAAAGTGGGATGAACACAAATAAATGAATAAGAAGCCTGCAAAATGTTAGCCTGCCTCATCACGAAAATTACAAAATTGTGTTTTCACTTCTAATGCTCTTAAAGTACGCCAAAATAGCCCTACTATGCGGGCCTAAAGTGGCCCTTTTAGGCCCTAGGGCGTAAAGTAAATCTCGTAGTCGTGACTTGTTGAGCCACGAGTACCTCGACGTGCTCTCCCCCGGCTGCCGCGACCTGCTGCTGCGTGATGCGCACATTTAGCTTCAAGTAAAAAAATCTCACGTGATTTTTATTTTATTAAGTGATATTTAATAAATGTTTTTGTATTATATTGACTATTTTTCTCACAATCAAAGTGAAAGTATAGTGTAACACACGGCGCTAAAATCCCATTATAACTCGGTTCCTATTTACTACCTCGTAAAGCTCTGTAGTAAAACTACCTCGTATATAATGGGTAATTTTAGCCCCTTGTATTACAATGTACTATTGTTTGAATACATAACACACATTTAAACTCGTATTCCACCTATTATGATGAATCATTTAAAGCAAAATATCATTAATGAAAATGATCTCTCAGCTCTCCCAAAATTTGAATGCTAAGGTAAACTAGCGTTATATATTTTTTTAATTTTATGAAGGCCTCGTGTAGAACATCAGATTTTTTTATACGGATAGGAAATTATCAAATGACTTCTCCCGCCTCCCGCTCTGGGCGGAGCAGGAGGGAGTGTCAGACTTTTACTATGACTAAAACCCATCCATGTTCCTTCATCGCCCTTGTGTTCCCGGGCAGCGGTATCTCTTCCGAACAGTCCCGCAGCCCCGGAGAATAATTACTTCAATTAGGGTTGTGGGCATGTCCATCGTGCCCATAACGGTGGATCCGCGCTTGCGCCGCGCGCCGTAGTGAATAAAGAGAGGCGCCGTAAGGCGCTTCTGTTTACTACTCTCCGGAAACTAATCTTAAGTATTCGATAAAAATCTAATAAGCTTGTTTTCTCACAAGAGTTAGTGTCCATTTTCACGGAAAACCTTTCGGAGCTCATTTCTTAATTGTTTTTTCATCCCTTCTATTCGAAAAGTGTCGTTTTGTTCCCCTTTAAGCGGGAGCAAAGTAGCTCTTTTCTCCACTAGACTTTTTAGCGGGCAGTAATGAGATTTGAATTTGGAACATGAATCGTTCATTGAAATCGAACGAAAATAGTATAAATGACTGGCTGTAAGTGTTTGCTGTACAGTGCGGGGGTCAGCACCCGTATTGTAGAAAATATTAAATTAAGAGCTCGCCCACACCATTGTCGCCACGCCCGCGCACATATACTGACATTACAAACACTCAAAATACCGGATGACTAACTTATCACTTACCAAAAAAAATGGTTATATTAGGTGAACGGAGTAGAAGCTTATGGCATACATAGTTTTGTTTTTCTTTTTTCCACAGCTTAGAAAAGAATTGATCCATCATCAAAAAACGCTACAAGTTTCAAGTAAACTTTTCATATTAGAACAAAGAGAGAAATTAAAAAAAAAAAACAAAAAAAATAAAATATCGAATTTCAAATCATACGAAAAAAAAACAAAGTATGCCATTTGCTTCTACTCCGTTCACCTATTATACCCATTTTTTATTTGGAAAGTGATAAAAATGTCATCCTGTATGAATAAGTATATCAATCCCAAATAAAACACACACACAGTGACAATAAATTTTCAAAATTTCGCCAGTGTAGTAGATATAAATATAAATTTGTAATTGACCTTTTACATTCATGTAATTTTTTTAATTACACTTATTCATTAATTACTTAAAAGTGTCCCTTATTTATTTTCTCATAGAACGAGATAAAAAGTAGCGTATATGACTCGAGAGCAAACATATTTTTCCCTCAGGCAATGTACTTTGAATCCCTCGCTACGCTTAGGATTCTATTTTAGATCTATTCTAGAATCCTTCGCTTCGCTCTGGATTCAAAATAGCGCCCTCGCCGTAAAAATACTATTTTGCTCCCTTGTCATACAATCTACTACTAGAATACTTTGCTGAAGACAATGTCGAAAAATTTTCGTGAATCCAAAGTCCTTTCCATGCACATTGCTCCACCAGAATTCACTTCGTAAGAAGAAGAGTCTCATTGAACTCTTGCGACAGCAGCTTTAAAACAAGATCCACGTGTTCCGATTTGGTGGAGTTTTGAATATTTTGATCCAAAATTAATATCAAACTTTAAATTCAAAACCTCTAAGAGTTCTCATTCCTCTTACATCTTAAGTATTTATGCGAAGCCAGATTTTCAAATGTATTCTTGTGTGTCAACACTATTATAAAAACTCTGCTTATTCGACTAGCTAGGGCGCCGAGGCAAAATATTATTTTTTTCTAATGAAAAACGATACATGGTTCATTTGTTTTGTTTTTTAGGAAGAGGTATTAGGGAAAGGGCAATGACCGCTATTGCGATCTTAACTGGCACCAACCATAGAACCAAGTGTGACTTAGGATGCACCAATGTAGTAGTGTACAGTGGCGTAGCTAGTTCTAGTAGGGAACTAAACTGAAAAACTAAGAGCAGCAATAGCACCCTGACTTGCATCGATTTAGCTGCCATTCATTTTACTAAGAGAATGTGTGAGCGAGCAAAGTGATACAAAAAAAATGTGTAACTGTGAGCATGACTAGCATAGGTTATGATTTGAAGAGCTAAAAATAGAAAATTACAGCATCCTGAAAGGGTTTAAATTTTCATTGAAAAGCGAGCGAAGCGAGCTCGAAAATTTGGTGCTTTCTGGACGACTGGCTTCAGCCTTCTCAAAGAGCGAGCGAAGTGAGCTTGAAAAATTGGAGTTCTCTGGACCGCGATAAATTATATTTTCGTTTTATCTTATAACAAGAAGAATATTTGAGGTTGGGAGGTTTTGTGATTTTTTTTCCTCATCAGGGGCCCTCGTTACTCGGGGGGGTTATCATTGATACGGCTGATACCGTGGTAGCTACGTCCCTGGTAGTGTACATCATAGGCTATGATATGGTATGGAAACTTTTCCGTGGAATAAAACAAAAATAAAAGTTAAATTAAATTTTATTTTAAAATTACAAACAAGAAAATTATTGCGTAATATCTCATTACACTTTTACAACAATTATATCGATAAAACTCCATCAAAAAGGGACCTCCGTGACAAACATATAAAAATATTAAGATTTAAAGCTCTTTTCACAACCTCCAGATAACTTCTGGATAGTTTATCCCACATATTTACAAATAATGTTTGTTTATCAGATAGATAGTGCCTATCCGCCACCTCAGACACTAATCTGCATAGTCCTCATGTGAATTAAGCAAGATTATGTCTGGACTTCAAAAGAGACCTCTGAGTTTGTTTCGGCTGTTTCCTCTTAGAGTAGTCAGGTATAAAACACCGGCCACATCTAGTTTAAAAATGACGTGTAAAATTGTTTTGAAAAATCAAGATTATAATTTTATCATTTATCTGGAGATTGTGAAACGAGCTCCTAACTTCTATGTGTTGAATATTTGATTAAATTTTATTATGGTTAAAATTGATCCCGTAATTCTTGAAAAACCTTGAAAAAATTAAGTTTAGGTCACACTAAAGAACATTTCGTATTGTCTTGTCATACAAATTCATCAATTTAGCCGATAAAGAATACGAGAAGATAATTAAGTGTTCTTAAGAGTATGCTTCAAAGAGCCATTTTTTTTTAAATCAGCTACATTTTAAGTTTTTAAAGGTTGCTAATCGTGCAACCAAGCCTTTTTTTTTAATTTTTATTGATTTTTGCAAACAGAAAGGACGGTAAACAAACACAGTTTTGACAACAATATTTTGAACAATTAAGTATTCCAGTACTTTGTAGATACAAAGATATTTACTTAGGATGTACTTGTAACACTGTATTTTTCAAATTATCACAGATAAATATCACATCTGTAAAATATAAATGTTTTTAAAATAAGAAGATCCCTCGATTACAATTAAAATTAATTTATACTTAATACTATTTCACATAGAGTATAATTTTCATAGAAACGGATTAATGATTTAAATGTGCTCATTCATTATTAGACTGTTTTTGCAAACAGTTAAACATACTAGCAATTATTTACTGGCAACGTCATTGTCATACGATTGTAAACTCTTTGCAAAATGTTTAAGGTACAATATTGTATGGACAGCCAAACACATACATATTTGATTTTTATTTTACAAAAATTATTTTTAACAAAAGAAATATAACATAATGTCTTTAACTCCAATCCATTGAGTAAGTTTCTCTACACACAATCGCTGGGAAAAAGCGAGATGTTTCTCGTATTTGAGTGTAGAATGTGCATAGATAGCCTTCTAGCCTTTGCCAGGCAATTATTACACTTATGTGTTGACAATGAGGGTTCACTTTCATAGAAACCTCGCCTTGAAAAAAAAGGAGCTTTTAAAGTCGATAATCATATTTTCTTTCCATACTGATGTAGAAATAACAAAAGAATGAGTAATAGCCTCAAAATATATTACGTTCTTATCTCAGCTTAAAATTGCCTTTTACGAAAATTTAATTTAAATAAGAAACAAAATAAATTAATTCTATGTTACGACCGGGGCATCATACTGTGATCCGAATTGATTTAACTACGAAACATCACGCCTGATTCCCCGAAAGGTTTGGCAGAGGTTTATAACCACATTACACCATATATGTTTAAGTTTATATTTGATTGCTACTCCTTCGTTAAATACATTTAGTTTGTTTTTACATGTAATAAATATTCTGTATCCGTCCGTCTGTTACGACTTTCGTTTTGGTTCATATTTATAATAATATGTTCTCAAGATTATATGAGTCAATGAAAACGGAGCTATTGGCATTTAATGTGTTACTCATTTAGAATTTGATTTTAGGTAGGAACTTGCGATATGGAAGCAGCACACACCGGGTACGGCAGGGCAAATCATATTATCTTTACCCAAAGCAAATTCATTCGTCGCTAGCGGTAATAAGATACAGATACCAATGTTTAGAGATCAACCCCAAGGCATCGAAAGGGTCCTATCGCGGTATTGAGCATTGTGATCTATATTTTGTTACCACTAGCACTGAATAAATAATAGTACTAACGTACAGAAGATGTACTCCTTTGATCTTGCGGCAAGCGTCGCGTGATCGCGTCGTACGGTATAGACCCTGACTGACTAACAACCGGGAGTTGTCGCGAGCTGTAGGTACAGAACTACGCCAGCACATTAAGCTACCCGAAACTGTCAGATTTTCCCAATCCCTGAACCTAATGCTTTAGCGATAAAGTTGAAGATCTATTGAAGAAATTTGACAGATTGTAATAGCTTGGTTTGCTGGCGTCTGTACCATTGTAAGAGGACTGCCACTAGCTACGTATTTACCTTGGGTAAACATCAAATGATCTGCCGTCTAAAGTGTGCACCGGCCATAATACTCCAATTGATGAGTCCTTACATACATTTAGTTGGTAATAACATTAAATAGATATGTGTTACTTGAATGCCAGCTGCCTACAAGCCGAGTGCGGGCACAGGCGCGTACGAGACGGGTGCGGGCGCGCAGGCTTGGCGGACGCTCATCTCCCAAGCGTCCAGCAGTTGACCCACTGAGCAGCTTTTAGGTAACCTGCAGACAACGAAATGAACTTTTTTAGAGAAAAAACATAGAAGATAGGTATGAACGATGGTGGTAGGTGTTAGGCATGAGATGTGGTCGTAAACTAGGGCCATTAGGACATTATATATGTAATCGTAATTGAAAAAAGTTAAGCAATGAGGGCTATCGTTTTTGAGCTCACCAGATGGCGCCACTGTCGAGTAAGGTCTTGTCAATAATTCAATTTTATACTTTAAAGTACCAATAACGTCATAAAAAGTTTGTTTTATTACGTACAACAACATAGTGTAGTGTGTAACTTCAGATACATATTTACAATATTCTCCCTAAAATTAGCAAGCATGAAACATTTAAAAATCATTCTACCTCCAAGTACTAACAAAAATAAGATCCTACGTTGCTACTGAAAATCTTCAAGTCATAATTAATCAGGAATGGCCCAGTCTAGAACACAATCATGAGTATTAGTATAAATACGTGATAAAAAAGCACGCAACGCGCGAACACTGTATGACATGTGACATTTCGGAAGACCTTACTCTACATGAACGCGTCTACCGGCGAATTCATGCGCTTCTAAAAAAATTTATTTTATGTTAGCCGTTACATGGTTACGTAGTTGTATTTTGATTAAGTGTCAAATGTAATCTATTATAACACAATTCTGGATCGAGTTCGCCGTTGTACATAAGCTTTATATTGTAATTTTGTGTGTATATCTTTAAAATTTTGTGTGCAGTAAAGAATAACTACGAACTATACGAATAGACTATGAACTTGATGATGATATGATATTTATAGGGTTGATACCTTATTGCTTGAGATAGTACAAAGAGATATTGGTAAGCGATGAAAGAGTATGGATAACTTACTTTAAAAAAAAAGAAACATTTTTCAAAAGCAACTTTACACTACTTATATAGAAAGACCAAAATCGAATGTCTGTGGATGTCTATGGTATTCGAGATCAAAATGGCTCGCAACTAGAACAAAATCGAGTACAAATAAGCGTCTACAGTTTTGAAAATTGCGACACCTGTTTTAATGGTGGGTCCTTTAGACACTTGTGTTTTCGCACGCACGGCAGGCGCGGCCCGGCCAGCGCCGTCCGACATTACCTGGCACACCTAGCATCCATGGCCCTGTCCAGCCTCGCCAGGAAGGAGTCCGGCGCGTGCTGCTTGCTGGAGCGCGGCTTCAGGCGCACGGGCGGGCGCGCGGGGTAGTCGCGCGGCACCGCCACGTGCACGCCCGCCACGCACGGCAGGCGCGGCCCGGCCAGCGCCGTCCGACATTACCTGGCACACCTAGCATCCATGGCCCTGTCCAGCCTCGCCAGGAAGGAGTCCGGCGCGTGCTGCTTGCTGGAGCGCGGCTTCAGGCGCACGGGCGGGCGCGCGGGGTAGTCGCGCGGCACCGCCACGTGCACGCCCGCCACGCACGGCAGGCGCGGCCCGGCCAGCGCCGTCCGACATTACCTGGCACACCTAGCATCCATGGCCCTGTCCAGCCTCGCCAGGAAGGAGTCCGGCGCGTGCTGCTTGCTGGAGCGCGGCTTCAGGCGCACGGGCGGGCGCGCGGGGTAGTCGCGCGGCACCGCCACGTGCACGCCCGCCACGCACGGCAGGCGCGGCCCGGCCAGCGCCGTCCGACATTACCTGGCACACCTAGCATCCATGGCCCTGTCCAGCCTCGCCAGGAAGGAGTCCGGCGCGTGCTGCTTGCTGGAGCGCGGCTTCAGGCGCACGGGCGGGCGCGCGGGGTAGTCGCGCGGCACCGCCACGTGCACGCCCGCCACGCACGGCAGGCGCGGCCCGGCCAGCGCCGTCCGACATTACCTGGCACACCTAGCATCCATGGCCCTGTCCAGCCTCGCCAGGAAGGAGTCCGGCGCGTGCTGCTTGCTGGAGCGCGGCTTCAGGCGCACGGGCGGGCGCGCGGGGTAGTCGCGCGGCACCGCCACGTGCACGCCCGCCACGCACGGCAGGCGCGGCCCGGCCAGCGCCGTCCGACATTACCTGGCACACCTAGCATCCATGGCCCTGTCCAGCCTCGCCAGGAAGGAGTCCGGCGCGTGCTGCTTGCTGGAGCGCGGCTTCAGGCGCACGGGCGGGCGCGCGGGGTAGTCGCGCGGCACCGCCACGTGCACGCCCGCCACGCACGGCAGGCGCGGCCCGGCCAGCGCCGTCCGACATTACCTGGCACACCTAGCATCCATGGCCCTGTCCAGCCTCGCCAGGAAGGAGTCCGGCGCGTGCTGCTTGCTGGAGCGCGGCTTCAGGCGCACGGGCGGGCGCGCGGGGTAGTCGCGCGGCACCGCCACGTGCACGCCCGCCACGCACGGCAGGCGCGGCTCGTCCAGCGCCGCCACCAGTGTGATGGCGCCGCCGCCGGCCCCGCACCACGACATGGGCTCCAGCGACACCTTGTACATGGCAATAGTACATTGTATCACAAGGGACCAAAATTATATTTTTACGGCGAGGGCGCTATTTTGAATCCAGAGCGAAGCGAAGAATTCTAGAATAGAATCCCGAGCATAGCGAGGGATTTAAAATACATCGACTGAGGGCATAGTAGATTGTATGACAAGGGAGCAAAATAATACTTTTGAGAAAATAAATAAGAGACACTTTTACCAAAAATCTTTCCTAAAATGTCTTCGCTCCTTTTCTATTTTTCTTTAGTATGATATTGCCATAGGCCTTTAAATATTTCTCCCGGGACTTCGTAGGTATTAAGTTTTGTATGACGTTGTTAGCTTCTATTTTTATTGTTTCAGGAATTAATGCACTATCACATTCAGAACTTACTCTACGTAGAGCTCATTTTATAAAGTCCGTACCGATTACAAGAACAGGGAAGTAAATCGCGTGCTTTTGTTTTTTTGTTTAGTTACCGTGCCTCCCCGCACCGTACAACCAACACTTACAGCCAGTAATATATACAATTTGCGTTCGATTTCAATGAACGATTCATGTTCCAAATTCAAATCTCACTACTGCCCACTAAAAAGTCTAGTGGAGAAAAGAGTTTGCTCCCGCTAATAGAGGAACAAAACGACATTTTTCGAATGGAAGGGATGAAAACGTGATTTTAATTTCTAGAACGTTGATTTAGTTGAGAGGATTCTCAGGTTTATTCTGTTAGATATGTGTAGGTTTTGAAAGTTTAAAATGGAAAAGCAAAAACGGGGACACGAGACCTGATGATATTGAATCAGTAACTAACTTATAATATCTACATGATTATGTTTATCTTACCTTAAACCTTGAATCAAGTCTGGCGATTTCACCCTGAAGAACATCTGGAATTTCCAGTGGTGGCTCCTCCAATTTCGGAACCTTTTGCGGTGTAGGTAGGTTTCTAGAATGAAATGATGAATATACAAAGTGTAAACGGACCCTTCACGACTTCGTCAACCAAGCATTCTGTACATCGAACTAAGTATACCTACGCAAAAATGATTGCTGGGAAACTTTTTGGGATGGTTAATCACATTTTACGGTAGGACTCAATGTAACGCACTCAAAACATTGTACTGATGGATGCATTGATTAGTAAGGGAGTCGTGGAGGTATTTAAAGTAAAGTCATAACATAAAAAAATGTATTAAAAAAAGTGTGAAAAAAAAAGGTATGGTCTGAAACAAAAAAAAATATCGCAATGACGGGGAGAACAAAAGTCTTTTGGCTTCGTTCAGAGTATTTTTGCATCCAATTATATGGCCACGACTTCAAATAAGAAACAATTTATGCACTACTCGACAGGCTGTTGGGACTAGACTCATGTCTAAAGACTAACTAGAAAAGAAGTTATGGGCAATTTAACTTTAAGACTAAAATGTCTCTTGTGGATGTCATTAAACAGATGTTTGCCCATTCCAAGAACTGATGGACGCTACTGGAGGCGTCAAATTCGTATCCAAATTCAGGACCGATTGCTATCGACATGCAATGAAGAAGAACCAGAGTCTTCCATCCATTCATCAATAGCACGTCTTCACCCACTGCTGGGAATAGGCGTCTCTTTGCTTATGCCAAGCTCCACGCTCTTATGTCAACATCATCCAGGATATTCCTGCGACGGCAACTATGTCGCCTGCACATTTCGCCGAATCACACACCAGAATCTTGGGTATACTAAATGACGTCAGACTAAAGTTGCACAAGTCGTTGTCTTACCTCATTTCAGGTCCATTGAGTTGGTCGAGCGCAGACCCGAATGTGCGCTTGAGTGTGTGGTTAGCTAGCGGTGATTGTAAGCAGTTGTTCACTACTTCTAGTAAAGGATTGAAGATTTGTTCCTGTAAGTAAATACAAAGTATTTAGGTTTTTTGGTGGGAAATTACGTCAGATTACACAATTTAAGATGAACGAAAACGGATACTATGACTTTTGAATGTTGATTGAATTGGCCTTCTAGCTTTTGCTAGAAGGCAAATTCTTGAGAAATAGAGTGCATAATAACTTCTAGTGACCAGGACGATTTTGGTTGCCCCGATTTTTTTTGCAAAAACACACCTTCCTACATTGTATCAAAGTATTGTACCCACTAGTGTATGGCTTCTTGGCTAAAGTGAATGGCTTCTTCAATAAGATTGTCCACTTGTTAAGTTGTTACTATTTAAAGAGTTTTTCAGGTCAGTACACAGAGTGACACAAACAGCTATACATATCAAGTATAACCTGACCGCGTTTTGTATGAGAGATCCGCTTAATTTGGATTTGCATAGCTTGATTGGTCGTTGTGCGTACCAGGACCAAAAAATCGATAATTTCACACAGTTGCAATTGAAAACATTTCAAATTGAGGCATTTTTAAGACTTTTGTGCCATAAAGGTACATCGTTTTAATATGCTACTATTGAAGTAGTTTCACTCTGACTATTACCTTCCCAGCACTAGGCACAACGACGCCCTCACTTCTCTTAAAGTCCAGCTTTTCCAACACCACCTCACATTTGATGAGCGTCTCCAACGGCATGCGTTTGTTCGGGTTCGACAGTATATCCAGTAGGTTCTTCATCTTTGTCAGTTTTTCAACGTCTGTGGATATTTTAAAGGAGGTAATATTGGTATTAGTCACTGCTATGGTACTGGTTCATGGCTAAGGGTGCTTGCATAAAGATACAGGTTTCCACTATGAACACCTTGGTAACGATTCATGCGAGTAAAATAGTTAGAGAAACAGGTATATTTCTGTACAAACTTTATTGCGGTTCGGAAGTTAGCTGCGAGTGACGGTCTGCGTCTGCGCATTATACAGTCAAGACGATGTGTCCCAAAATTGTATTCTGCGCAGTTATTAAGTAAATTTATTCGTGGATTGTCAATTATTAAACAGAGTCCTCTAAATGAACTGAAATACCGCCAAATTATTTAAGTTTCAGTTTTTTTTTATAAAATTTATGTTAGATGTTCCGAGCTGCCATAAAGTTTGAACTGTTATACCTGCGCAGACCGTCACTCGCAGCTAACTTCCGAGCCGCCATAAGGTTTGAACTATACATGTACTTATGTATCTGTCTGCGAGTCCAAACAGCAAGGATGGGACTATTTTCCTCCCACCGGTCCGTCATAGCACCGATCCTTACCGACTTGTGCTTACTGGGAACCAGTATATTTATGAAAAAACTTGTCGCGCGTAATACGGACGTAGTGTTCTGACGCATACAGGACGCCCCGACAAAAAAAAACGTATTAGCATATTTAAACATGTCTGTAGGACGGACTTGAAACCATATTGACTATCGATTGTCTGGGCCACGGGCATGTTGTTTTCGTATTTTTCAGAGCGCTTTTTAACGTAGTCGGGTTTTAATTCTTAAACTTGCGCTTAACTTTATTTTACAGTGGTTTCGGATAGTCCGATAGCTTAACAATATACCATTTGAGCATATAATTAAGACAGGTTATCGGGGGCAAGTAAAATACTGATACTACTTTTAAAGTATCGGTGCTGATATGAAACGAAGAAAAAATACAACACAATATTACGCATGTAATAGGGGCGAGCCTATTGCCATCAACCAGGCACGTATCCAGACTACTGGTTGCTACTCAGAAATTTCTGGCAGTAAAACCTAATAACACTGCCTGACACGGGAATCGAACCTAGGACCTCATGAGGCACTATCACTAGACCAACGAGGCAGGAGAACAACTAACAACTCGTACATAAAATTCCATACTCACTTTCTCCCTCACTGACCATCCGATGCACCATTCTCCTAAGAGGCTCGATGTACTTGGAAAGCTGTCGCACCTTCTCCCTGTAGGCCGCCTCTTCGCCCCCCGGGGACGCCACACTGGCCCCCACAGGGGTGTTGAGCGACGACGACGGTGACGCCACCATGCCCATACCGACGCCCCTAGGCGACCAGTATTCAGACAATAATAGGCGGAATTGTTATATCGAATTATAAAAGAGCACCTCCTTTTTCTTTGAAGTCGGTTAATTAGTCTTCGCATGACGGGGCTAGATGAGGCTGAGCGTTGATATGTTCCAGTTGGTTGTATATGTGCGCCGGTTAATTACAGATGCATACATATGGAGATACATTTTACCGTTAGCCTGTGCCGCCAGTATTAGCCTAGGACTATGATAAATGCTCTTTTTAATGTTTAATGATTTGTGTTTTCACTTTTTTTTTTTGATAAAACTGACCTGTAATTCTTTGTAATTATTAATAAAAAAATATATATATCAGAAAGAAATTTCCAATGAATTTATTGTCAAGTGCTGAATTATTTGTCATAGATAGCCGTCTCAGAGTATTCAACATTACTAATTTTATTCCAAAGTTCAACAAACAGGTTTTTAAACATTTGCAGTGTTCCAATTTAAAACTCAATCGAATTTCGGACATGTTTTACCTGGTCCTTTAAGGTGGATGCTCCAACCAGCCCGCGAAATTCAAATTTTCTTACGTTTTTTTGCAATTTGCAGGCCAGTGCTAGGTTGTATGTTGATTAAAATATAGCGCGCGACTGTAAGACGTATGTAGTTATAGAATTATAGTCATCAAAATCATCAATACAACCCTCCAAGCGCACAAAGGTGCAGGAATTACTTTGACCTTAAAAAAAAGTGAGAAAAATTGAATTTCACGGGCTACCCTGGAGCATCCACCTTAAGTCTAATTCGTATCATGACTAACTCCCTCTCATAGGTAAGATGTCTGTAACCCACTATTTTTGGGACAATCCCTTCTCTCTTTTCCCAAACCACTGCTACTCCTGAAAACCAGAATCAACAGTGGCGACCACCAGAATAGCGCCGAGACAATGAAGCTCGACGAAGTCCCAGAGAAATATTGTAACTGTCCCGAAACGAAATTAAACAGAAAAGAACATTAAGCGAATGAGTGGGAAAAACATCATATCCCCATCAGCAGGAGATAGAACAAAACAAGGCCAATAGGCTGTCTCCCACAAGTGGGAAAATTTTAGGCTGATTGTAAAGATGTTGGGTCTAGTCATTTTCTGTCCAGTCAATTCTCACTTCATATCATACATACCTCTGTGGTTGCTGAACGTGGTGCTGCAGATGCTGCGGGTTGGAGGGCGAAGGACTGCCAACGCTGCCGCAGGCGCCCAGGCCTCCTAGTGACGACATCGGTGACGTCATAGTCGCGCCCATTACACCTGGCGTGAGCAATAGTTGTAGATATCATGGTTGGGAGTGTTTCTTGGAGGTAGGTATCATTACAATAGGATAGGAATAGATGTTCTTGAAAGTCTATGATTAGCTCAACACTACATTTATGTATATGTTTTTTTTTTCCAAATTTTAAATTTTGTTAATTACGGCTGAACGTAAGCCTCTCCCAAAATACGAGTAGCAGGGTATGACCATACTCAAGCAAATTTGCTATGTTTGAATGTTAAGTCACGTAACCTTTTGAACGCCATTGTCACATATACGTGACAAGCAAGCGCGTGTCCTGTACGCCAAACGACACAAATATGTGACAAGATGGTAGGTAAAATTGTGGCTTGGCGTGGAGGGAACGCACGCGCTTTTATGCTCTGGCGTTCAAAAGGTGTCAAGTAGAATTGCTTGACATAAAGGCGCGATTCCATTAAGCAAGTCGTGCATGCAAGTATGACGTCATATTTGCGGTACAAGTTGCTGGAATTGGAAACATGTTTCCAAGAATGCGCAAGCATACAAGTGGAGATGTTCAACAATTGAGTAGTATATGCCACTCGTTCGCAATTCGAAACGTGCAACTAACGTTTGTACGTTCAATTTGCACTTGAATAAAAAATGTACCAGTTCAAACTACGTCATACAAGTTGTAGCTTGTATACAGGTTTGTTCAAGTTGTATGCTATTTGCATACTAGTAACTTGCCTAATGGAACCACCCTTTAGAGAGGGATAAATAGCCTACTTTAGCTCTTGCTTAGGGTAATCAGCATCCCTGTGACTGCCTTGCAACTCATCAACTCTTGGCAAGAAAGGAGGTGTCTGTGGAGATGACGACGAGTAATAGAGAAGTATGGGAGAAGACAATAAATGCTGCTCCAACTGGAAGTAAGGGCTCGAGAATGATGACGTTTTGCAACTCATCACATCTTAGCAAAAGCTGTATTTACTGTTTATTTATTCATCAGATTCTGATTTGAGTGAGATTATAGAACTGCTTTAATCTCAATTACGGTGTTTCCTTCAATACAAGTTTGAGTGCTATTCTAAATTCAACATTTCACTTTATCTGAACTTGAATCACTTAATTCAGAAACGAGCAATAAGAACTAGAAATTCGTGTGTAATATTAGTGATTTTGTGCAAATTAATAATAAAAATCTAATGGCTATTGTAGTGAACTATAACAAAGAACAAACAAAATATTCTCTGAAACTATAAAAATAGAGATGAAACGGATATATATATGGTAACTATCCGGCCGGATACCGAATGTGAAGAAATTTAATAATTTCTCATAAACACAAAATAAATCAAATTTTCAGCAGTTGATGGTGACAAGCTACTCCACTACTCTCTACTTCTTAAACACCGCACTATGTTTGCGCACCCAGTTTGATTTGACGCACAAGTGTACGGCAGCGTTAACTAGCATCAAACTCGTCACAACATGTAACGTGTCAATGGTGAGTATCCGGCACAGAAATCTTAATAATAAGGCAATAGAAGTCGCAAAGACGCGTGACCTTGTCGCCGCGCATATGTGTCGTAGTACATAAGTGCACGTGGAGCGTTTGTTGAGTTACTTGTGTTATTTGAGACGCGGAGAGGTAAACATGGTGTTTTGCAGCATATCCAACTGCGGAAACTCGTCCAAAACTTGTAACTTAACAAATAAAGGAAAAACATTTCTTAAGTACTTATTTTTTTAAGTATTGTCGTTTTTAATAAATATAGACAAATCAAATATTTTCACCACCACTACTACGATTATCACAGAAAACGATTTTTTTGTCAAATCAATAACCATAAATAATTAAGCTTGTTCATGTCTACTATTACAACTGCTAAAAGCAGCAATGAAATTATAGTCATGCGCAATAAACAATAATCGGCGTTTGCGTAAATTCCAGGAACAAGCCGCATGAGTTGGCCGCAATTTAGTGACGTGCCACTACTATTCTGTATCGATAATTAATTACGTTTAGCTTAATACTTAGTTTTACAGAGATTGGAATGTATTATGATTTTTTGTTAAATATTTAAATATGAGATGTATTTTTTAGTTTTCACTGTTTGTTTTCTTTCTATCTAGTTAATAGTTTACAAACCGATTTTATCAACGATTACAAACTACTTCTCATTCAGAAAATTAACAGGAGGAAGGCTTATTATTGTTATGTACGTGGGTAAGTTAAAAAACAGTCTGCGGCGAGTATCAAAGGGCGTCGAGGAATGAAACACTTTCAATAAATTATTAGTTATTTATTGCTGCGAGACTCCTTGGCAAATAACGCTCAACGGAAAATTATAATTTTCGATAATTTATCGATATGAGCTCGTAATACTTTGCACTGCACTATTCCTAAGTGAGAGTGAGCCTGCGATATCATTTTTCAGCTTTTCGCACACGTTTCTTATTGGCTGCAGGAGCCGCACCCCCTGAGATTATGCGTTTTTAGAAAATATTGCGTAATGTCATCGCAAAAAGTTTAGTTTTGTAGCAGCAATGCAAAGTGCATGTGTAGGCGATATTGTGTATCCTATTGTTTATGTGGTGGTAGCTGTGACCCGGCGACACTCGTCGCAGTATAAAGTTTAGTACTATAGCATTTCTATTGCCTTATTATTAAGATTTCTGTGGTATCCGGCCATCCGGCCTCGAACCTTGCCGAATATCCGGTATCCAGCCAAACTACTATCCGTTTCATCTCTAATAAAAACCAAATTAAAGTCTTTTATCTGTTGAGTATTGTAGGCCAATAAGGAATATGCAAGAAATACAAAACTCTTTTTACTTATTAAAAATGGCTTGTATTGGCGCATAAAAACATTGTGGTACACTTGTTTATGTTTCTAAAACATCACTTATTTTACAATTTATTGTTTTATGTAGCATGTTTTTGGTGAAACGGAACGCACTCTCAAAACGCGTCGTCCTCCATAATGCCGGTAGTGACGTCAAAGTCTATGTGTCAAAAAACACTTTTATTTGAAAAGTAATTAAAGTTTCACTAAGATTTTATTATAATATCGTTATCACAATTTTTGCTTGAATAAAGCACTTCCAATTAGTAAAATTACTATAGTAAGGCAAAAAATTAGATGTAAACAAGGCAGATTGAGGTAAATGACGTCACATCATGGCCGCGACAGTCACGGACGTTTCGTCTGTCATAGAAAATTGCAAGTTTAATATTATTTTTGTGCGACAAGCAGTAGTTGAACTTAACTATTAATACTTTTCTTGGGTTGATAATACTGTATTTTATTGATTTAAGTGAATAAAAAAATTCATGCATATTCCCTATTGTACGACTGGTTTTTTTGCTGAAAGGAATATAAAAATAAAAATGAAGAAAAAAGAAATAAAAAGGATTTTAATATACATTATTTACAAGAACAAAAAAGAATAATCATCATAATAAAATATATATCACATAGCTTAATAAAATTATTCACCGATTGTGATTTGTGACTTATTCAAATAATAAAATAAAATTCAATAAAAAGAATAATTACAAAAAAATAAAACCCTATTATTTGGCACTAAATGCAATTATCATTGTGAAACTTCTTTATCACAAATTCTGTAGTATCTGAGATCTTTTTATATATTATTTATAAAGTAAAAACGCTATAGATTCAAACGTTGCGTTATACGCTACGTTAACCAAAGCCAAAATAAATGTATCACTTTTTAAATGTTTCATAGTTACAAAAATCAAGTATTAAAGATTTTCTTCCACTTATTCAGTCTCACCAAGTCTTTCAGATCATATTCTATTATATTCAGTGGTACAGTGATACAAGAACCAATCGACACTGGAATGACAATTTATGCAATACAAATATAATGGGTGTAAAAATACCCTTAACGAAGCCGAGAGGTGCTTTGTCTCTCTGTCTCTTGAAAAGAGATATTGGGGGTCAAAGTTCTAACTTTTTCACAGGTAGCTATTTTATTAAATACAAGATTTGAATGTTATTACCTCCACAGCCCCCGTACTATTCAATGATCCATCAACACAATGTTTTGAGTGCGCTAAATTGAGTCCTACTGTCTGATTTTTCACCTCAAAAAAAAAGTTGTTTCCCAGCAATAATTTAAGCATAGAGTTACTTAGTTTTCATTTTACAGAATGCTTGGTTGTCGACTTCGTGAAAGGTCCGTTTACACCATCTAGATTTTGCTTCATCCACGTTCTTTCAACTGGTCTAACACGTCGGTCAGTGGTCAGGTCATTGTATGACCTCACATCGGCCTTGTAAATAACTTTTCTTCAATTAGAATTAGATGGCGGTTCCGATTTCGATCACACCGGCCAAAAAGATCCTTGTACAACTATTAAAACCCCAGTTTTATAAACTATGGGTTCAATTTGACAGGCGTGTACAGTTTGACCATAAACTCAACCTGCTTCCACATGGATGATAACTTTTCATCAGGTACACCACTCACTAGTTTCCTAAATCTATGCGTCATTGCATTGCGGTGGCGATCCGATAGGTCTGAAAACATTTTAATAGTATCAATGATATCGTAGCTTGTTTTTTTCTTGAAGTGATTCAATGATGAATGAAAAAATTTTAACGATTTTTTTAAATGGATTGATAAAAGATTCGCACTTCTTATATTGAATTATTGATGAAACAAATACAACTCTTTTTTTAACAAAAACTAATTTTAACGCAAAAGATCTGCCATCCAAAACTTGCCATGTCCAAGGATAAAATCGGTATGTTTATTTAGTGCCCGAGTCATTTAATATCACTTAACCTGGGTAATGAAGAAGCAAGCATAAGATGACAGATGCAACATAAAAGATAATGACACATACATAGACTCATACTACGCGGCGGGGCGGGCTTGTATTTATGCTTTTGCGGTTGCACAACGACATGCTCTGCTTGCGCTTTGCTTGGTAGTATAGATACAGGCCTACCTTACTGCTTCCCTCAGAGGCGGTAAGGTGGCGGGGTCTTGAGGGTGAGCGCTACAGTCGTGTAGATCCTCAAGGCAAGTCTGGTGTGTTCTCCTTCACGTGGTTGCCGCCCTGTTCTTGGTCTAGTTCCTTAAGAAATAGACGCAACGAAAACCACCAGGCGATAACAACACAGGGGTGGCGAGGTCATGCCCCTGGGTGTCCATCATCGAACAAGAGCTGATGATGGATAGCAATGACCTCCCGCGTGTTTGTGCCGTGCGCGGGGACCCGAGGGATGAAGGAATCCTGGTGATTGAGTGGAGCAGGTTGCACGCAACACATCACTTTGGCCTGGATTTCCTCTCACACGGGAGGTAGTGGAGTAGCTACCCACGACCAATCGGCTGGGGCATCCCATAAGCGGGTTGTCAAGCGAGGGCCGGTTTATTGAGGGGGGGCAGCCGGCGCGGCGTGGGTTTGAGGGATGAGTGGTGGCATAGTCTCGTGCCATTTACAGTCCCACGATCCTCCGTTGCGTGCGGGCTCGTCTGCTTCTCAACAAGCTGGTCCTATACCGAAGGAGTAGCTCTGGCGTCCACTCGTAGAACGAGTGGCGTCCCCGACTTGAGGGCTCCGTGGCGGGTGGAGAGCTCCGACGGTGAAGAATCTCAATCCTAACCCATGGATAAAGAGACGAAAAATGTAACCAACACTCAGGCTGCGTCCTCTGATGCGCCAAACCAAGCTACCAACCAACCACCCAAGGCTGCGTCTCTCGATGCGCCAATCACACTAAAAACTAGAGGTGCGTCACAGGATGCGCCTAAGCGAAAACAGCCTAAGGCTGCGTCCTCCGATGCCCCTAGGCTCCACACACATAAAACTTCCGCTGCGTCCAAGGATGTGATGAGGAAGGCTGCCGCCAGGTATGCGCCAAACCAGGCTGCGTCGAAGGCAATGCCAACCCCATCTGCGTCCGGTGATGTGCGCACTGACCCAACCCTGTCCGCAAAGCCTAGGGCAGCTCTCGCACACGGCGACTCAACGGTGGCTGTTGGCGTGGATGCGCCCACTAGGGCTGCGTCAGCGTCAGTGGCCTCGGAGAGGGACCTTACGAGTCTGACCGAAGCAATACCGGCAGGGACAGCCAACACGACCGGGATCGACATGTCGTCTCTTAGGGACGCCATTCAGTCTCCGGTCAAACAAACGTGGATCACAGTTTCCCGCAAGGCAACGTCTTCCAAGAAGCGTCTGTCTGCACCGGTCAAGCCTGCGCAGCAAGGCACTGGGGCGGCCGCTGCTGGAGCGTCGATAAGTACATCGACACCGGCAGGTGCGGCTACCACGGCAACCAGGAGCAAGCGCAGCGCCAGACCGAGGGGACGTAAAAAACCTAAAACCACCGTCGGAGAACGTCCTGCTAGGGCGCAGAAGCGTGAGCGACCCGAGGATACCGTCACACCGACTGGGATAGGCAAGAGGAGCAAGCCTGCTCGCTCCCACATGGTAGATGGTTCCTTGGTGAGCTACGCCGAAGCGGCCGCGTCGTACAGGAGTAACGAGCTGTGCGTCGCCGTCATGACAGAGCCTTTTGAGGACATGACGCAAGAACAGGCGGAGGGGATCCGCCTAAACATTGAAAAAGAGCTGCGGGCGCTGCTTATGGCAGATCCCGATCCCTCCAACCCAACCGTAAACACCGCGATCCACTTTCGAGGGAGGGCCCACTTCTCCGAAGGCGTTCTGAAAACCTGGTGCGAGGACGCTTTCACGCTGGCCTGGCTCAAGCGGATCACTACAAACATGATGTCCCCAATACCGGGGACTTGTCTAACCGTTCGGCCCCAAGCCGACATACCAAAGATATAAAATAACATGGGCAATCAACACCTTCCTACCTTTCAAGGCAGCAGGGTTGGATGGTATTTTTCCGGCTCTGCTCAGATGGAGCGGTGACTCGCTAGCTGAATACCTTGTCAAGATTTTCCGTGCCTGTCTGGCCCACCGCTACATCCCCTTGAAATGGCGCGAAGTAAAAATAATCTTTATTCCAAAACCAGGTAGGAGCGATTATACTCAACCCAAGTCCTTCAGACCTATCAGCCTCACCTCGTTCTTCTTGAAGACACTAGAGAGGCTAGGAGACAGAAAGATTAGGAATCAAATCTCGCTACTTAAACCTTTACACCCTAACCAACACGCCTACTGCGAAGGCAAGTCAACTGAATCCGCTCTCCACTGCGTGGTCACACGCATAGGAAACGCTCTAAAAACCAAAAACCCAACACTGGGCGCCTTCATAGACATAGAGGGTGCATTTGACAAAACGAACTTTACCAGCATCAGCCAGGCATTAGTTGTGCACGGTGTGGCGCCAACGCTTATACAATGGATTCACAACATGTTAAAATACCGCGCTATTCAATTCACTGTGAACACCACCACACGAGGCATCGTTAGTAGGGGCTGCCCACAGGGTGGGGTGCTGTCACCACTACTGTGGAACCTAGTAGTAAATGAGCTCATTACCGAGCTCAACGCTAGCAGTCTGTACTCGGTGGGTTATGCGGATGACATAGCAATTCTAATCACGGGGAAATTTGAAGGCGTCTTATGTGACCTCATGAGGAAAGCCTTCAAAATAATCGAGAACTGGTGTACAAAACACGAACTATCAGTTAATCCCACCAAAACAGAACTAATAATGTTTACAAACAAAAGAGTCCTTGGACCACACAAACTTCCCAAACTATTCAACACCGAACTAACACTTAAAGAAGAAGTCAAGTACTTAGGACTGATCCTTGATAGCAAATTGCTCTGGAATAGGCATCTTGACTACAAAATTAACAAAAGCACAATCGCATTGTACCAATGCAAAAAAATGTTAGGAAAAACGTGGGGGCTCTCTCCAAAGATCACAATGTGGCTTTACACAGCGGTGATCAGACCAATGCTGACTTATGGCGCTTTGGTTTGGTGGACCAGAACTGAATTCTCGACCACCGTCTCTAGGCTTCAGCGGTTCCAAAGGCTGGCCTGTTCCGCTATCACGGGCTGTATGAGGACAACCCCAACCGCGGCAATGGAGATAGCCCTACAATTAACTCCCCTTGAATTGTACATACAACAGGAGGCAGCACTAGCAGCTATCAGGCTTATGCACTTGGGCATATGGGGAAAGAACCACACCAGTCCCCACGCAGGCATCCTGGACCGGGCGATCGAGTATCAACCTCTCATCGCTGCCCCGTGTGATAGGACACATAATAAACCCATGTTCAACAAAAGCTATAGCATACAAACAACAGAGGAATTAAGGGATCAGTCAGGAGTTAATGAAGTACGCATATACACAGATGGCTCTAAAACTCAAAACGGCTCAGGGGCTGGCGTACACTCCCTAGACCTCAACATTAACTTTCACCTACCACTAGGCGAACACAGCTTGATATTCCAATGCGAGTGTGTCGCCCTAACACAAGCTGCAACAGCCGTAAAGCGTCTGGGGATTCACAATTACGCAATCAGATTCGTATCTGATAGCCTAGCTGTGCTTAAAGCCCTAGAAAACAAACAAACCAAAAGTAAATTAACATTTGAATGTCACCTCGCCATGGAGAGTATATCGCTGTCTAACAGAATCACTCTCCAGTGGATTAAGGGGCACAGTGGATCCTTAGGCAATGACGCCGCGGACGAACTTGCTAAGAGAGGTTCCGAAATGGCAGTGCTAGGCCCGTACCCACTCCTTCCCTTACCTTTCTCACATTTCCGTACGTGGATTCGCCACAGATCAACTGAACTTCATAACAACAAATGGTCACGGTCTACAGACTGTAGACAGTCAAAAATGGCGATGCCAAGTCTACACCCACGACTAACAAAACGACTGCTCAGCTTAAGCAGAAATAACCTCAGAATAATAATAGGGACAATAACGGGCCATTGCCCCCTTAACAAACACCTCTTCAACATAGGCGCCACGGACAGCCCACTCTGCAGGGGCTGCTTTGACGCCGAAGAATCAGCTGCCCATGTCATCCTGGAATGCGAGGCTGTGGCTACCCAACGCAAACAAATCCTCGGAACGGTGAGGTCGCTCCGCGAAGCCTGTGAAGATCCCAGGAAACTTCTGTGCTTCTGGACGGAGCTAGGCTGGCTAACCTAGCCAGGACACCTACGCACAACGGACCGAATGAGAGTCTAAGTGCGGAAAATGGAGTCCCTACTCTACTCTACTCTAGACTCATACTATTAACTGACATTGGATACTTAAATAGTGACCCGCACTCAGCATACCACTAGGAGTCACTAGATCGCCACCGTAACGCAACAAAGTAAAATGGTCGATAATAAAACGGTCGCGATAGTTCAAACCCATTACATCACTATTGTCATCTATTTATTATTAATAAGGACTTCATACCGAAAATCGACCATTGCTCAAAAGTGCCTGTTGTATCCTACTGCACGGAAAAGGACTCCCTTCTATTACTTTACTAGAATGAGAGAAATAATGCCAAGACTTACCCATAGGGCTAGGCCCGCCCATGTTAGGCGAGGGCGCAGAGGGCGAGGGGCTCTGGCGCAGGAACTGCGCGGGCGGCGGCGCGCGCGCAGCCTGGTAGGCGCCGCCCAGCATGCCGCCCACTTCTTGCTTGTTGCCCACGCCCACACGGCCCATGTGTAGCATGTTCAAGCCCACTATCTGGCTGTTGCCCATGCCTCCAACTACAAACAGTGAAAGGAATATGTTGGTACAAAAATGGATAAAACCTTATTGTATTGTCAACAGCAGTAAAAAAAAAATTAAAAATGATTTCTTGTTTTTGCCAGGTTTTTCTTACAAACTAGTGATTGGAGTTTCCTTTTAGGCGTCTAAAGCCTGTGTTAGGAGACTCCACTCTTCCATAACTTATTAACAAACTTGTTTTTCTATTACAATTGTATTGTGTTGTATTGTATAACGGGCTGGTGTCCGCAACTCCACGTCAAGCGCGTATTTTGCGTATGGGCTATAATCCACCACGCGGGCCCAGTGCGGATTGGTAGATGTCACATGTCTTCGAATTTTTGGTTCTAGGACATGCCGGTTTCCTCACGATGTTTTCCTTCACCGTTTTTGAGAGCAGTGGTGATGAAATAAATTACACAAAGTAATGCGCCTGTCTGGGTTCGAACCCACGACTTACTGTTGGTAAGTCGGGGCCGCCACCACTGGGCCACCGCTGCTCTCAAAATTTTATTACAATTATTACAGAAATAAAATAGAAAAAAAAAAGAAAAATACAAGAAAAGTACATAAAAGAAATAAAAATAAGAAAGTGAATATGCTTGTCACTAAGGCGGTGTGTGGGGAATGGTTAGTGTGAGTGAATGTATGGGGAGGGGTGTATGATGTATGCCTGCGGGGGAAGGTGTGTGTAGGGTAAGGGTAAGTAACATCCTGAATGGCGTAGATTTCTCATAATCATCACTTTATTGAGGAGAGATGATAAAATTTCAAAAAAACTTTTAGTTTGATTTCTCAAAAACCACCTAGTTTAAACCCCAAGTTATCGGGGTCAATAAAAAACAAGGGGCGGCGTATTTCCGGTGGCGTGGAATAGTAAATGATCTCGGTTTGTGTTTGCAGTAGTAACAGTTGAATTTCAAAAACAGTGTTTACTGCTGCAACATGTCAAATTGCTACAATATGTACTGTTGACTGTACACTCTTGCATTCTTGCTTCCTGTTTAGATGAGTAACTCTTTGGATATACCCTTGAAATGAGTCTGAACTCTGAAGTAGCTTTGGATATGAGTCTATAAGGCCATATCATTTACAGATTACATAGTAAGGAATTGTTTGGCAGTGCGTCATGGCAGTACATTCTGTCTGGCACAAACTCCTGATAATAACAGGAAAGTGAGCATAAAAATATGTATGTACGCAGTTCTAAACTTACCCATTTGCCCCTGCATTTGCCCCTGCATGTTATTTGGCGCCATCTGTCCTCCCATTCCAACTTGGTTGCACGGCATCTGTCCCATATTATTAGACCCAGTCATAGGAACCTGCATTGAGTTTGGCATTGACATATTCGGCATCATCTGTCCCTGCATGCCTCCAGCTAACTGGCTCTGTAATTGGCTACCCATAGGATTGCCCATTCCTCCCATCCCCCCGACCATATTATTCCCCATCTGGCCTTGATTCCCCACCATTCCCATTGGTCCGCCCAATTTGTTCTGTAACTGCATATTCATCTGTGGTCTCTGATTTAATGTTTGCAGAAGATTTGTGGCTGTCTGAGCTTGTGGTCCTTGTGAGACAATTGGTCCCTGTTGCCCCATTTGGCCCTGCATGCCCCCCATCCCAGGGTTTGGTCCCATAACTCCTTGCTGCTGCATTTGGCCTTGGCTCATGTTCATCATTTGATTCCTAGATCCTTGAGAAGCTAAGTTTTGGAGTGCATTGATAGGGTCTGGTGTGAGACCTCCTTGGTTATTGGGCCCCTGTTGCTGTTGGCCTTGTGGGGCCTGGACTTGAGGACTGGGGCCAGGCTGGCCTTGATTAGGGCCCTGCATCTGCTGCTGACCTTGATTTTGTTTGGATTGTGCTGAAATGTAAAGCAAGTCATATTTCTACATTCATTAATTTTTTTTCATTTTCATTCTTTAAATTTTTTTCATTTCATGACCAGTACAGTAACTGGACAAAAAAAACTTTTGCTTATTTGTGTTATTTTCTATTTATTCTGAACTTAATTATGCAGAATAAATAGTTTTTCTTGTAACTTTTATCTTTGTATTTATTAGATTTTATTTAACCTGTCACAATTATTATTTTCATCTTGAAATCAACACAAGATATCAATACTTACACATTTCTCTCACATGCAGTATAAGTTTTGCGACCATGTTCATATACTCCTCACGGGTCTTTGCCTTCATAAACACATGGTTCTCCATCTCACTGCTGTTCCGAGCCACCTGGACTCCAGAGCGCTGGATTACCTCCTCACTATGGAAATATTTCAAGTTAGTCTTTCATCCTTTTTCTATGTCATCTGCCAAAACCTTTCCCTGACTAGGTATATTGGGGTTGGCTTCCAGTATAACCTGTGGCAGCTGAATACCTCCTTAACCAACCCAGTTACTGGTTAAAATGACAACACTGGCCGAGACTGGTTTTCAAAGATCTACAAACAAGGCAGCTCAGCTTTGATTAGTTAATTGTGTCAATAATAACAAGGGCTGAACAAGTGAGGTGGTGGAACCTTATGGAATAAGGATAAGTGGAACTATAACTGTACCTATTTCATAAATAAAAATGCACTTTCTCTCTTTTTCTATAGCTGAATTTCAATTTGAGCAGAGTCATAATCATTAAACCGAAATTACTGTGAAATTGGGGTCACAGACCAGAGAGCGTCGCGGTATACCCATGGGAATTTCGAATGTAAAAGTGAGTCATACAACATGGAGTTAGAATTTCCTTGTATCAAGTGATCACTTTTAGACATGTTGATATACACTGTTAATCATCCGTAGTAGTGTTTTTATCTTATAGGAGGAATTACCATACCTTTTCTCAGGATACTATTTTATTTAGAACTTTTGAAGCTGTATTACGGGTAAAGATGATACCATATATTATTACTCATACAGGTATTGGATATAAAGATCATAAAATGTATAGCTACAGGTCGCTCCATGAAGCGCTGGCACCACAAACAATATTAGATGTTTCACAACATACTAAAATATAGCAAAACTTACATTTTCGACACCACACTCTGTCGAAAGGCCTGAGTTCTCCAATTATCGTCAGAAGCCATTGTGTTAAATTGTTTCAAGTTTTCCATACACTGTTATAACCACTTAAGTGAATGATGCCGCTTCTATCAACACATTTGTAGTAAAAGTAAAACACAAATGATTCATGAATACAAAGCACTCGATAATGAGACGAGGAGCGCTTTGTTTTTTCCAAATGAAAAAAAAACGCACAGTAGGCACCACACTTTCATAGACTATGACTGACACTGACAGTGACAGGACACTTCAGGGCAGTGACTGTGATGCATGGAGGTAGGAATTGCTCCTTATAGTATATGGTGTTCTTTGTAGGAATTATTCTGAGCTGGGATGTGACCATTGACTATGACGTGACCAAAGAGTAGTATAGTAATATTTATATGGAATGACGGCAGCACTTTGAACTTTTCTTAAACACATCGCAGTGTTGCTATCCTCGGTACCCCCAAAAGTTTGGATTTCCTTAGCTCTGGGTTGGCTTTAGAATCGTGCTGCACGCGGAGGGGCGTAAAAGGGGTTAAAGCTGGTAGGGATTGGGTCCCCGATTATAATGCTATCACTCTTAATATTACTAGGTAATGCATCTTTTTCGAGAAAATGTTTCTAACCTCAAATCAGTTTTATAGCGAAAACGGAACGTTAAAATGGGCGATTTACAACCAAATCTGTTATTCTGTTCCACATAATTGTATAATGTGCAAAATGACGTGAAAAATTGGCATAACAGAATGTAAAAATATAAAAAAATGGTATGTTATGTGTCACTGTCATTCGTTTGTTCATTCCGATTGTTCTCCAGTTGCGTGAATGTGTGTGTTCCCTGTGTTTCGTGGTGTTTTTCTTGTGGCTGTATTCGACGACTTTGGAAGTAAGCTGGACTTGGGGCACCCCGACACGGATAGTTTAGGTTATAAGGGTATGGCGGGGTCGAATGAGCGAGCGAAGCGAGCGAATAGGCCCCGCCATAGTCTTCGTGGTTATTTTTTTTTAAACCATTCGGAAGTCCCCGCGAAGCGTGGCTCCGTCGACCGACCCTCCCTCAACTGCGCCACGGTAAGTGGTACAGGATACTACTAGGACTTGGGGCACCCCCACGTTAGGTTAGTTGAGTTCTTTTAAACCCTGCAGACAGAAATAGGAGCCCTGCGTAGCGGAGCTCTGTCGATTTCGCTTTTTAGGCGAATGTAAAGTGTTTTGAGGTTAGGTTGCAAAAATTGAGTTTTCTCAAGAACGGTGCTTTGGCTTTACATGGGAGTAGTGTCAGGGCAGTGGGGCACCTCCCCTGTCCCTCCTCCTGCCAAATAATATTAAAGCCAACCCAAATTTAACCCTACTATGCCTTTTGAGCGGCTTTAAAGTGTTTTGAGTTTAGGTAGTTTTTCTCAGGAATGGTGCATTACCTATTCATGGGAGTGAATAGGTAATGCACCATCATAGCCCCCTTGGCCCCTGGGATACCAGGGGCCAAGGGGACCCCCCTCCCTCCCCCCACCCCCACAACCCCCTTCGCGTGCCACACGATACTAAATTTTTACCAACATAATTACTAACACTAACATCTGTGACCTAAAATATCAATAAGATTACCAAATTTAGTTAATTGAGCACCAAATTTTAACCTTTTCACCGCCAACGTACACAGAACGCGATGCCTCGCCAGGCACCAAGCTATAAATTTAGGTAGTAAACAGTAGTGATGAGGGTATCGTCATATCGATGAATGAGACTATACGCGTTAAGTATAATTGTAATTTTACGGATAATCAAAACCGACTACATATTTCCATATATCTTATAATTCACAGTTTTATTATATTATCTGTGCTAGCGCACTGACAGGCCGCGCGACCTGTCCCCACTATCTAGAGCCACGCGGCTTTCTTTGAAGTAGACCGACAACCGTCGGGTTGCGCGAGGCCCCACTCTCGTCCACACGAGTGTCGGCGTGTGGCTGACACTGGCAGAGCCACCATCAGGGATTTTAATTTTGATAACAAAAAAATTTAGTCGCTAATTAGTCGCCAAATATCAGATTTGGTCGGTCACTGGTTCAAAAGATATAAGGGTTTATATGTGGCCCTGCTGGAGAGAGCTTACCCCAGCAGGGCCACATTTATATCTCAAAAACTAGGGCACCTAGCGAAGATCTGTTTTCTCCCATATTTACTCGCTAATCAGTCGCCAAGTTACAGATTCAGTCGGTATGTCATTAAAAAGATATTAAAGAATTCAATTTCCCCATACAGTGGTACAACCAAGTACAAAATACTTAAAGTATTTTTACAGACAGGTGTATCTACGACGTCTGGAGGAATTCTATAACTTCAACCCACCAAAGGAAAGCAGTATTCATTACCTAAAAACAAGATCTACAATAAATATATGTAATTATTTAGGTATCTAACATACATACATATACCTACATACTTACAATACGTTTTCAACGTTTAATTATTACATTTTACTAAAGATACGATAATTTTAACGTATTTATTATTCTAACGTAAATTAGAGCTCAACATTGTAAATTAGTAAAACAGTTGCATGCGACTGTACATCTTGACACTAAATAGACCAAGAGCAAAGTTTAATGGTTTCAAAGAAGTTTAAGCCACTCTAACTTAATAATTAAAAACATTAAACATGTATTTAATAGAGAATTTATCTCTCTCGGTCATTTCTAAGGATTTTAGACCGCTAAAACTAGAAGTATATTACACATATTAATAGAAATATTTTTTCTTGGCAATTTTTCGTGAACTCTTCGATCTAGCTCTTGGACTATACCTGAATAATTGAACTCATTATATCTTCTGAACTAGGACCCGTAAATCTGTAACTTGGCGACTAATTTCGACTAATGAGCGAGTAAATATGGGAGAAAACAGATCTTCGCTAGGTGCCCTAGTTTTTGAGATATAAATGTGGCCCTGCTGGGGTAAGCTCTCTCCAGCAGGGCCACCTATAAACCCTTATATCTTTTGAACCAGTGACCGACCAATTCTGATATTTGGCGACTAATTTCGACTAATTAGCGAGTAAATATGGGAGAAAACAGATCTTCGCTAGATGCCCTAGTTTTTGAGATATTAATGTGGCTCTGCTGGGGTAAGCTCTCCAGCAGGGCCACCTATAAACCCTTATATCTTTTGAACCAGTGACCGACCAAATCTGATATTCGGCGACTAATTTCGACTAATTAGCGACTAAATTTTTGTGTTATCAAAATTAAAATCCCTGATGGTGGCTCTGCCAGTGTCAGCCACACAGTCTCGGCCTCACGGAGCCGCACGGCTCTAGTGGGGACACCACTTAATAAAACGTGTTTTCGTTATGGGTGTAAAATTTAAGTTGTAGAGGTTTTAACTATATGTCACAGGTTATTGAAATTTTGATATTACATGTAAAAAATGGTTGGGATTTCCGTCGTAATAGCTTCTGCTGATATTTCGTCGATTTATTTAAATATTTACTTGGGTATTGTTGTTTGAGGTTAGATAAAGTTACTTCTGTCTGGAACTACTTGGCAACTTTACATGCTAGGGTTGGCACAAAATGACAAAAGTCAAAACTTATGTGGGCAGCATGATATTTTGGTTTTTGTTATTGCGTCGGCTTTGGTTCTGTTGTAAGAGATAACAAGATGAAAACTGATTTGAAAAATTTAAGAAGAGTGATTTAATTAGATGTCGGTTTAAAAGTCATTACCTATCATATTTTATTTAAGCCTAAAAGTGATAGCGACTGGAAGCAGTAATCAATAAACCAGCGTCTGATCTTGTCGCTGCATTTTCCGCTATGTTTCCTGAAAGTGATTCCACCACTTCAAGGATCTCACTGTAGTGGGTCTTCATGACAGCTACGGCTTCATATCGAGAGACTCCCGAGAACTCCCTTAACACCGTACATGTACTATCAAGGACACTCACGCCTGACCACCACTAAGCTAATTTTTGCTTGCACTCGCAAGATAGAAACGCTCTCTAGCCCCGCCCCGTTGACTTTGTATAGAAATAATGAATGAAAAGATACCGAATTGGCCGAGTGCACTGACGACGCACGCCAAATGAGAGTTATCGTTATTTGGCGCGCCATAGTTGACGCTTTCCTACTAAGCCCAAACTTTAAGCGGGCGTGGCTTGGCGCCTCCGCATGATTTACCTAAGCGAAAAAGAAATAAACTGGTCAGGCGGAAAGGACCCCGATAGTACGTCGTGGTCTCGGTTCGGCCGATCGGTATCTTTTCATTCATTATTTCTATTCAAAGTCAACGGGGCGGGGCTAGAGAGCGTTTCTATGTTGCGAGTGCAAGCAAAAATTAGCTTAGTGGTGATCAGGCGGGAGTGTCCTCGATAGTACACGTATAAAAACAAGGGCCGACCGCTACTCATGTTTTGCAACGATTTTTGGCGGGAGGGACATTTAGTATGTGCAAGTGGGAAAATGCTAACAACCCAGCAGTGTAAGAAGAAACATCAAGAAATAAATACAAGGAAACTCTGAAGAATAAGCGTTATTATTCGCTCCTACTGTGACCATCGTACTCTCCAGTCGACATCCCGCCAGCGAGCCCGCTCCACAACAACACACAAAACAAGAGCGTCAACATGCAATAATTACCTACGCCATCTACAGAGTTCTTGGAAACTATGTTCTTTTTTAATACTCAAAAAGAAAACTTCTCATCTATGGTGAATGCTCCAATCCAACCCCAATAACAACCAATAATTTATAGGGTTTCATACCTCGAAAGGTAAAAAAAAACCCTTATAAGATCACTTTCTTGTCTGTCTGTCACCACCAATTTTCTCAGGAACGGGTGGACATAGCAAGTTGAAATTTATACCAGTTATTGAGGTTTATAGTCCTCCCTATTAGGTGTATAAAATCAAGGTTCTGAGTCAACATGATAAAAAGATATGGGCGAGAGAAAACTTGTAAGTACCAAAATTTACCTTAATTTTCATATTTTTAATTTTTAGGAATTTTTCCTTTACATGTGCTGTAAGACATTGCTTCTCACCAAATTTCGTGATTCTAGGTTTAACGGGAACTACCATATAGGTTTTCGACCCAAAATCTATAGTTTATATTACAGCAGAAAACCGTAAATACGAAGCTTTAATAACAAAAAAAAGCGATTTTACTACTACAAACTTATTATTTGCGGTTGGTGCAATAGCTGTTTCATGGGATTGAACAGCAAGAACCCTCGGTGCGCGAGTCCGACTTGCTCATGGTCGGTTTTTTACACTATTAAGGCCAAAACAAAAATGGCTTACGACGAACTTATTATTTTACACACTTTTTGTCACCGACTTCGGAAGTCGGTAACAAATCAATCAAACAAACGTCAACGATTTCGAAGCTTGACCTTTGTTTGATTGATTTGGTGTTATTTTCACCGGCTTCTGAAACTAAAGTTATTTTTCACTTTTTAGTGTTTTTCTTTTAGTGTTTTTTTTGTTTGTTTGTTTTTTGTAAGTCGGTTTTATTGGTCGGTTTTGCAGACTGGACAACCAGTCTTACCAAGGGGTATCGTACTACCCAGTACTAACTGGGTTGTGGAGGTCAGATGGGCAGTGGTCTAAGTAAAATACTGGTACTTATTCAGCTGCATCCGGTTAGACTGGAGGCCGATCCCAAAATAGTTGGGAATAGGCTAGGCAGATCATAATATATTTAACTTAAAATTTTTGAATTAAGTATTTTTTAATGGATGTAAGTATTAGAATATTGTAACTAGTGAAATAATTAAAATATTTTCTTTTAGAATATTTTTTTATTTCGCGTATTCATGTATGTACAAATATTATAATTATTTATTAATAAAAAAATAAGAAAACATTAATTAAATTAAAATCACTTATTTCATAAATTAAAAACTCTCCCACAAATGTGGGAAACTAAAACTAAGCTTTTAGTGGTAGCACTGACTGAACCTAACTGTAAAAATTCGATTCGACCACTAGACAGAAACAATAAAATTACGTGTGGAAAGTAATTCCGGTTAATTTATAATGTGTTTGTGATCTTGAATCGCACTCTTTCGCTACCTACGCATTTACCATTTTTTGTCGCGTGTTACTTTGGTAGGCGTCAAACAGAACAGGGGGTCTAAAATGGCCGCTCTAAAAGAATCGTACCTAGTATGAATCCGTTAAAAAAATATTCTTAAAATGGACTATAACCATAATAATTTTAAATTTTAAATTAGGAAAATAAATGAAAAATATCAATCAATCAAAGTAGGTACCTACATTGCGTGGTTACATGTGGTATGAGATCCCTTGTGTTTTATTTACTTTGGTACCTACCTATCATAATTGCTACACTTTCTGAACACGCACAATGGCATTTTTACAATTGTAATTTAAATTCGTAGCAGCATATCGCTCGTCGCCATGCGTGTTGCAGACTAAAGGCAATACGGGCCAATTGGGCCGTTTTCGAGTCTTCACGATTGCGCGCTCACAACATATCTGTTTACTAGAATATCATTGCCCTGAACACTGAAGTACGCATATGACTGTGGTCATATGTCCCGTGGCAACGCCTTGGCGCGGTAATTGCTAATCTGGTGTAACATAATATATCTATGACAAAGGGCATATTAAAGTAAAGAAAAAAAAAAGAAAATATCTATGTTAAAATAATACTTGAATCAAATAGCAGTCATTTGTACTAATTTTGAGCAAATACATCTGATACCTACACCACCTGCAAGCTAAAACTAACGATTTTGTTATTTTTTTTTCAAAGGTCAGTATTCGGAATTAAAAAGTAACATTTAGTAAATTGTCGGTCAAAGTTGAAAAACACAATTATTATGGTTAAGTTGGTTGTTTAGAAAAAACAACTTTGGGATTGAAATTAAAAATGGAATACGTATTTCTCTATGACATTCTTACAGTGGCCAGTTTGTAAAAACCGTTTTCTTTAATACCAAACAAAAGGGACGCCCGTCTTTTAGGGACGATTTTTAAATATTTTAATTTTTTAGTATAATAATTCATGATATAAGACAATAAAAGTTAGTACAATGAGGAATAGGCAGAGACATGGAATTTTGTCACGTTATAAGGGCCCCCATAAAACGTGACAAAATTCCATGTCTTACCGTTACAGTTACCCGCCCGGGTAACTGCGACGCAAATAATGAATAACTGTATTCAATCTATACTAACATTATAAAGAGGAAATATTTGTATTTTTGTATGTAACAAATAAACTTAAAAACTACTGGACTGATTTGAAAAATTCTTTCACCGTTGGGAAGCTACACTATCCCCGGGTGACATAGACTACTTTTTATCCCTGTATTCCCACGGAAACGGGAACTGCTCGGATGAAACCGCGTGACGTCCGCTAATATCTTCATATATCGACTACTTTCGCCGATTCCTCCGGGCGGCTGAAACCTGAAACGACAAGTTATCATAGATTAGATGTTTTCGAAATGCTCGCTCTCGAATGGAGGAGGAAATCTTCCTTTTTTTTGCAGCTCATGTTAAGATCTCTTTTGCGGGGCTCGTGGCTAAGGCATCGCTGATCCACGAAGCTCTAGCGTCTTGCGACTGGAAGACCAGCATCCTCGTCGTCAAGGTTAAGCAACGCCTACCGAGGTCGGTCAGTGCATGAGACTTCTCCGTAAGCTGGTCTGGTCTGGTCTGGCTGTCATTTGTAGATCTTTGCCAGACATTACGAGTAGTCAATTTCCCGAAAGTCTTGCAACAAGTCCCACCAAGAGGTGTCGTGCTACACAGTAACTAATTGATTTGTAGATGTCGGATAGGCAGTCGCTCCGTGTATACAACGAGTAAGCTATATTAGGTTAGTCTAAAGGAAAAACCACCAACATAGTTGAAAGGCTAATTATTTGATGTTGACATATTCACTCGTGCAGTCTACATGGAGAGGTAGCCCCGGGCGGCAGAGCGTCTGCGGCCTATGAGGTAGGCGACCAGCACTATGACCACCAGCCCTCCGAGAGCGCAGCCCACTGCGATGGGCACCGCGTCGGGGACGTCGCCTACGCCGCATTCAAGTGCTGCAACATGACACTAGATATTAAAATAATGTATGTCTCTTTTTCGGTTGCAGTCTCTAAGTAGGCTTGTTGAAAGTTTGAATGATTTTCGATGTCCACGTACATCTGCGGGATTGTTTCTTTTTAAAAAATGTTTTCATTATGGACAGTCTATACTTATTTGCATGTTGAATAAGACGTTCTCCCCTATTGTTTCTTTTTCCATATCCAATATTTTTTTATTATCATATTTTCTTCTGGTTTTGGTTGCCCGATCTTCGCATTGAAATCACCAACTGCAAGCATGTTTATTTGACAGCTCTTGTGCTCTGTCTTTATATCGTGGTAAAACTTGTCAATTTCTTCTACGCTTGAGCTTACAGTGGGTGTATAAGCTTGGATTATGGCAAGTGCCAATTCTTCAAATTTATGTTTTAGTATTGCATTTCTTTCAGATATTCCTTGGAAGTTTGTTATATTATTTTTGAACATTTTCTTTATTAGGAAGCCTATTCCATGCTGGCCTGCTGTTTCGCCTATATAATATAGCATATAGTTTTCATGTTTTTTTAATCTTTTGGCCCATTTTTCTAGTTTCTGATAGTTCTATAATGTCCCAGTCTATATTTTCTATGGAGTTGTTTAGCTCTAGTAGTCTTTCTTTAGTTGATAATGATCTTACACTGTATGTGCAGATTTTAAGTTGATGTGTAGTTTTCAATTTGATTTTTGTTTCTTTTTCATCGTTTTTTTGTTGGAGAGTAGTTGTCGTTCTCTCTATGGGGACCAGCCGGATTGGGGAAATGGGTTTTTGGTTTATTCTTATTTAATGTTGTTGTTTCTGTTCTGTTCCTGATTTCTGGCAATATGTTGGCGTTACTTGTTGCTTCTAGATTTATAATAGGTGCATTAGTTGCGGTATGTGTTTCTGTCCAGTAATGAGTATCTCCCGCATGTATTGAAAGGCATCAGTTTGGGGAGCGCCTTTTTGAAGTGTCCTTGGTGCTGTTGTTGTTGTTCGAAATTGTTGTGTTTTGGTGGCCAGGGCTTGGGGTTTCCGATATTTTTCTTGATATCTATTTTATTCTTTTATTATTATTTTATATTTATTCTGTTTCAACATTTACAAAATTAAATATTTAAAAGGGAGATTTCTGGCGTTAAATTCCTTTTGTGAATTTTATTTAAGTAGAATAAATAGTTTTTCTTTCCATTTTTGCATATTTAGTGGGTTTTATTTGACCTGTAACAGTAATTTTCATTGTGATATCAACACATGAACACAAGTAGTAATACTTACACAATTCTCTCACATGTAGTATAAGCTTGGCAACCACAATCATATACTCCTCACGGGTATTAACCTTCATGAACACATGGTTCTCCATCTCACTGCTGGTCCGAGCCACCTGGACGCCAGAGCGCTGGATCACCTCCTCACTGTGGAATTATTAAAAGTTTTGAGTCTTTCATCCTGCTTCAGTGTCATCTGTTTAACCCTTTTCCCAACTAGGTATATTGGGATTGGCTTCCAGTCTGACCGGATGCAGCTGAATACAAGAACCAACCCAGTTACTAGTTAAATTGACAACACTGGGCAAGACTGGTTATCAAACAAGCCAGCTTAGCTTTGCTTAATTGTGTCAATAATAACGACAACCTGTTTCAGTGAACAGATACAAACTATCTAAGAGGTGGAAACTCGTAAGAGAAATATGGTAATAAAACTGTAACAGCAGTGTAAGAAAGATATTAGTTGGTGGACAGTTTGGAGGTACTTATTACTTCCATAAACAAAAATGCACTTTCTCTCTTTTTTCTATAGCTGAATTTCAATTTGAGTATAACCATATTCATTAAACTGAAATTACTGTGAAATTGGGGTCACAGACCAGAGTGTCTCAGTATACCCATGGGAATTTCGAATGTAAAAGTGAGTCATACAGCATGGAGTTAAATTTTCCTTGTATTTGAAGTGATCACTTTTAAGGATCTTGATAGGCACTGTTAATCATCCACTCATCATCATCATATTAGATACTATAATGTTTAGCTACAGGTCGCTCCATGATAAATGAAGCGCTGACACCACAAAAAATATGTTTCACAACGTAATAAAATTTAGTAAAACTTACATTTTCGACACCACACTCTGTCGGAAGGCCTGAGTTCTCCAGTTATCGTCAGAGGCCATTGTGTTGAATTATTTCAAGTTTTACATACACTGTTATAACCACCTGAGAATGATGCCGCTTTTAACGACAATAGAAATTTGTATTTTATGTAAAACATATCCTATCATATACGGGTAATTCATGAAATACAAACTACTCGATAATGAGGCGAGCGCTTTGTTTTTCCATAAGAAGAAAGACGCAGAGATTATTTATACGGTATACCTATAGTTAGACCCCTGAAAGGAATCCTAGTATTGCTACCTCTATGTTTATTGTTTGTTTAGATAATTAAACCACAGATTTATGTATCACTTTGACAGTTTGACTTTGACCGTTTGACGTTTTCTCATTTTTTTTTTTAATATCTATTCATGACCATGGATACAAGTCCTTCAGTCGTAATCATTAAACATACTACTCTTATGTTACTTAAAGAGTACATAAAACAATAACAAGTTCATCAATAGTGTTTACCGCTCATACGAGCTAAGCACAACGCAGTGTTGCTAGGTTGCTACCCTCAGTACCCCCAAAGTTTGAATTTCCCTAGCTCTAGAAAATCCTTTTCATCGGACATAAGGACACTTTCTAACTTTTGCTTCGATCTTCATAAATAGATCGTGCAGGAAGCAATGCAGCAACGCAAGCAACATCAAACAATTTTTCCTTTTCCTAATTAATGTGTCGCTTATAGAAATTGTCAAATACATTTCTGTTAAACAAATTCTATAATTAAGCAACACTTAATGCTTCATTTGCAACCGGAGACGCCCTCAGTCAGTTCAAAATATAACACAAAATATTATTGGTTATTTGCACAACATAAATCGATGAAATAATAAATACGAGTAGGAATTTTAGCTAAGAATTTTAATTTAATTTTTAGTTTGCATGTTATATGAACTCAGCGAAATATGGGAAACCTTTTTATTTGTAAGACCATAATTTAACATCAGCATCATCATCAGCCTACAGCAGTCTACTGCTGGACAATTGGACATAGGCCTCTTTAATCGATTCTCAGCAACTCTCATCCAGTTACTAACCGCCGCCCTGTGAAGATCGTCACTCCACGAGCCTGAGGGCGTCTCACCTTACGTTTGCCAATTTGCGGTCTTCACTCAAAAACCTATAATATCATGATCAGGAGGTTCCAACTTAAGGGTTTCCCCCTGAAATTAGGGGAAAATCTTTGGGGGTTTTTATATTGTAAGGGTTTCTATAGACTTGTTCTACAAAAGTTTCCTTCAAACTGATGATGGCTTTGCAAGGATATGGTGGATCTTGCACAACATCTAATCTATCCAGTATTAGTTTTTTAATGTCCAAATAGTATGGTTTAAAATGTCAAAAGCACTAGAAGAAAACGAATAATA
This sequence comes from Xestia sexstrigata, assembly GCA_941918905.2. Lineage (NCBI taxonomy): Eukaryota > Metazoa > Arthropoda > Insecta > Lepidoptera > Noctuidae > Xestia > Xestia sexstrigata. The sequence goes on from OW799204.2 coordinate 3,146,395, forward strand.
GATTTTTTCTACTTGAAAAATTTAGTTTCTTAGGACGACGGAGACGGAGACGGAGTTTTGGGGGGTAAACTGTTTTGGAAGTTGGTAACCCCACAGATTAGAATAATCGGTAACCCGACATGTTTCATGTTGACAGATTATGGATTTTCCCCATTTCTTGAGAGAAAATTTTGTTATATGGAAAATAATATTTTTTTTGTTTTGTTTTGTAAATAATCCGCGTGATATCTTATTAAGACTGTAAAACTTGGGTAGTCAAAATATATGTAAACACCTCAACTCAAAACTCAAAGTATTTATTTCAATTAGACCATTACGGCACTTTTGAATGTTAAAAATACAAAAAAAAAACAAAGATAATAACTTGAGGAAGTACTGTAGTTGCCCATTCCATAGCGTAGATCTCTATGGAGAAGAACGGGCAAGAAAGAAAGAAAAGAAAGAAGCCGCAGGCACATGACGTGCAAAACATAGGTACATAGCTTATAAGACGTATAACATATAACAGAACGGAACAGAAACAAGAAAAAAAGAAAGAAATGGACAGCTAGCACGTCGTGATTGCGACAAACAGGTTAAACCACTCAGCATGATGACAAACTCCATGGACACTCTTTTAAATCAAAATATTGTTACAAAATCTTGGTTACATCATTCATATTGAGACTAAAGCTAGATATGAGAACGATGTAGAAGGACGTGCACATTAAGTGTCCAGAGTAAAAGATTAAATCAACAATTTAAAAATAAAGTAATTAAAATGAGCCGTGGCAGCTATGATATGACCACAACTGACAGCGTCCGTTCAGGAATTCAATGCCATCCAACTCAACCATAATGAAGGGAACTAAATGACTCGACACACCCGCCACTATCAGCGAGACATTTGAGTGAGCATGACATTCTCTCAGCCACCAAAGCATATTCAAGTCAATGAAAGATAACCAAATGCAAATGGTAGCTTTACAATACATGGTACTTACACATGTGCTATGCAATTATACAATACTAGGAGATGGAATCTATACAAAACAAGGATACTTTTACAATCTTCTGCTGCTAGCACAATAATTTGCCCAATTAGTTTTCCCCTATAGTTGTGGAGCAGGACCAGCATTGAGCCTAGCATTTTTATCATCAATGTAATCCCCCAACTTATAATAATTATGCTTGCATAAATAGTGTGCGGTAAAGAAAAACAAATATATGTAAAAAAAATCGGGTGGGGCTGTGTCAGTGCACACGGCCGTAAAATGTCTATATTTGTGTACTCTCACATCTTTAAGTTGACCGTTATTTATTTATTTAAATTTCATGTACAAGGGTCGTACATAGGCGGACTTAATGTCACAAGGCATTCTCTACCAGTCAACCTTTGGGTCAAATAGGCTAGCATTGTGATAGAGTACAATAAAAATAAATAAGAAAAATACCATATTATATTGGTTATGTTTTTGGTTTCGAACGTAGTCCAGCCCAAACGGTTATTCGGTAGTACTTGCGGATAAGAATTTATTGAACAAGGAAAGTTTTTTGAACCGTTGACATATTTCCTAAATGTCTTGTTTTTCACGACCATTTAACATAAAACGTATAATTTTGGGGAAACAAAATCAAAAATTTGGGGAAATTCAGAAACCTAATCTAGCAACCCTTGCAAGAATGCTGGCTGTCAACAATCTGTCACTCAAGTGTCAATTCTGTCATTCTTGTTCGTCATTCAATGGGGAAGGCTGGTCAAATCTGATTGTAGATGGCGCGTCCATAGCTTAGACCCAATCTGTCCAATAAGGTCAATCTATTTTGAAATATAAAATGACAATGACAGATTTTCAACCAATGACGATGTTAGGTTCATGCGCTGCTAGCGCCATTAGTTCCACCAGTTGCCCACGCCCACCCCATTGTTAAATAGCCCGCCGCTTGCCGAACTTGGGCCGCCGTAGCTGTGAATTATAAAGGCTGGAGAAATAAACAATTTAAAAAATACTCCAGAATGGCTTCATCAACAGTGTTGAGAGTAAAACGGAGGCTCGTAGAGAACCCAGAAGATACTCTAGTGCTCATGTGTAAACGAATTAAAACTGACAAAGAAGAAATATCACCTTCACTGTTTGTGTTTCGAGGAACCGTAGATGATCAGGTAAATACCAATGTTTTTATCAGACAATAACAAACTTGAAGTAGAGTAGGTTATTGAAGCTTCTTATTATAGCTTTTGTTCTTACTGAACGTACGCAATCGGTAACCTCTAACATGCATGATATTATGTTCACGTGTTTGATTCGGGGTTCTTTGGCTTGAATGAATGTGTATGAAATTGATGAATTCATCTTCCTAATATCACATTCATACACCGCCTTTAGCATAAGTTTAATTGTATGCTTATTTTCCTTAGCAAACAATAATATAGTGTTTAGAGACACCTGTTGTTGTGTGTAACTCATTCAGTCCAAATATTTACTGCCTGGTGTAATTTTATAACATAATTCTTATTTATTTCTATGTTTCTTTTTCTGAACCATGATCTTACTCTAGTGCAGGACTTTATTTAGGGAAACCTCAATGAGTTTTTAGGCACAGATTATTAAAAACATCTATCTGCTTGTAATGTATTCTGTGTGGAAAATTCTTTTGTGCTTCGTTCCTAAGTCTTTGTTGCTAGACTATAGAGCATAACTAACCTTCCTTTCTTTTGTTTATTTACCCAGGCTTTTTTTCTTGTAAACTTAATTGATACTTTCACATTCACAGGAAACCACACACGTCAAAAACTTACTGCCAAAGACAGATTTAAAACAGCAATCTTTACCAAATGTTGACACAATTATTGAAAAATTGCGTAAAGAACGCAAAGAGGTTGCATCTAAAAGTCGTTATGAGATAGTCAACTGTAGCAGAGGCCTGAAAGATGAGGAAAATGAAGAGGGAAATGAAGATGTACTGAATTTAATAGATCTGCAGAAGACTGGGGATAAGGATTGCGATGTACAATATGCCTATGATCTGTATACTAGTTTGAAGCAAGAATTTGATATAAGCATGATTGATAACTTGGTTGGGTAAGCATACTTTAAAACTATCTTATGTTTGGTTTAGCCCGTGGGGAGCTTGGTAACTTGTCATATAATGCGTTTCAAATAAGATTAGGAACATCAATGACCCCTATCTGTTAACTGTCAGTTAAAAAGTACGGAGTAAGTCATAATTTTATTCTTATTTGAAACGCAATATATTTAACTTGGTGCTTGATATACAAAATTAATGCTAAGATATTCTAATTTACTAAAACATTTCTGCTTTTGGAATTATTTTCATAATACTGATTTATTTTTAAGGCTATGCAAATTAATTTTATTTATATTCAATAAAACAGCGAAATATTTGACAGTTATTTGCGGCATTGCCAACTTTCAAAGTTACTTTTTTGTCCTGGGTTCGATTCCCAAGTCGAGCAAAGTGTTATTGGGTTTTCCCATCAAGAATTTGTCTGTGGGCCACTGTGTCTGGATTTGTGCCCTGTTGATGGCAAAAGGCTTGACCCCTATGATATGGCAATAATTGGGGAAAAGTGGGTGTACTATAAGTACACCTATGCCTAACCCTCCTGGGATTACAGGATTAGATGTTATGATATGTTATTATACTTATGAACGTATTTCCTTTGCAGTGTAGAAACAGGCTTAGTCCTAGATTCCTATGACCCATCTCAAGATTCAGATATAGAAGCTGATGATGATGATGATTCAAATGATGAGAACAACTGGAGGAATGAATATCCTGACTCGGAGCCTAGCAGTATAGAGTTAGATGATATGGTGAGAGCCATGGAGAGGGTCGACATTGGTAAGTAGACCACTAGCTAATTCTCTAACAACTAATAGAACATGAACTCCGGACGCCTCTGAGAGATTTATACCGAAGTACTGTATAGTGTAGCCTGAATATCTGTACACACTACATTAGTCAGTCAGGGTCAGTCGCCTTGAGGAAAGCCAGTACTTGCCAAGCTGCTCTAAATTCACAGTCATTCAGAATTACCTAAACCGGTAAGAGGTAAGAGCAGTAAATATGGTGCGATTACAGCGTAACTGACAAGGGAAACCATATGTAGGATTACTTTAAACAGACAAATAGACCTACCCCAGTAATTTTTACCCTGAATTTCTCGTCTATTAATATAATATGCATGAGATATATGGCAGAAGATAGCTTAATGCCAGAGACTAATCTTATTAGAATAGTCTCTGGCTATCTTGTTAAGCTGTTGGTCCCGTCTGTCATTTGTAGATCTATGACAGTCATTACTGGCAGTCAGGAGCCCGAAAGTCTAACATCCAGTCTAACCAAGTAGTATTGTATTACCTAGTACTAACTGGGTTGTGGAAGCTTGATAGGCAGTTGCTCCATGTAAAATACTGGCTAGCTGCATGCGGTTAGACTGGAAGACGACCTCAACATAATTGGAAAAACGCTAGGCAAAATATGAATAGTCTCTGGCATATTCAAGAATAACAAACACTACTGATACCTTAGCCTGCGTCATCTCACAGCTGGGCAAGGATTCTCTCGAAACATTAAAAAAATATTGACAGTAAGCTGTATGAGTCAAAGAATCTTTCCGAATTTCTGTTCTTAGGACGAGTTCTCTAATAATCTAAGATAAGTATTATAGCTTTTTATAACAATCCGTTTTCATTTTATGTGACATGCCTTTTATGATTTATTACCCTTCCGTTACCCTTCCATCTTCAACCACTGACCAAAGGTATATAACTTCACTTTACATTTTCAGAGGACGACCTATCCAGCGATACCGGCGAAGACAAAATATACGATGAGCCACCAGATTTATTCAATGAAGACGTCCAAAGTTACGGTGAAGCGTATGCCAAGTACAAAGCTAAGGTGCTTTCAGAAAACCCTGACTTATCTAACAGCAGAAGCTTGGTACATTGCACAAAGATAGATGAAGATCCAGGGTATAAAAATGACAGTGAGGATGATGGGTTTTATTATGGTGAAGATCAGGATACGGAGCAGTTTAAAGAACAATATAGAGAAGAAGATTCTTCAGACGAGGATTTTGAACATACTGAACTGGTTTAATCTGGTTTGCTAGTCATATGGGTGAAATCTTAAATGCTACTCAATTTTAAGTTCCTATTACAGCTGTTGAGTTTGAAGTTGAGTATTGTTTCTGAATACAGGGGCTGTTAAACAGGGGTGTTAAATAAACACTTTTACATTTTATGTGTTTTTTTTTTTATTGTTGTAAAGTAATTACATTAATTGGTTATACAAATTGGATGTGATCAGAAATTTTGAATTTCGATTTTCATTTTAAATGTCTATTCTACGTAATGATGATTATATGAATACAGAAACTTGCATCAATTAGCTATTTCCACAATAAACATGCTTCGAAAATATACATCACACTATTCCCCCATGGGGTAGGCAGGAGTGTTCCATATTTTGCCAATTTAGTCAGATTCCCATGTTACATGGGCAAAGTCCTTATTTTTTTTTTGAAAAACTAAAGCAATGCAGGTTTCCATAAGTAAGTATGACTGAAAGAAAAGATGATGAATTGACTTTCTCTTTGGTTTGAGTTAGTACAGGAGCAGGTTTTCAAACTCGCTTAAGTTCTCCAGGTGGCTGGGCATGATGAATCCCATGCCTGAAGCCTTGTCTTCGGCTGAAATCATAGAATAAAGTATTAAAAATTTTGCTCTACCAATTCGTTCAGGTGGGGCTGGGATTTAGTGGAGTGTTTACATTTCTGATGTGTACTTTGTTCCACTAATCATATTTGGTAGAAAATATTATACAAGGGCTGGTAGCAGCTTGTCATAGTTGCATTTAGATAAAGTTTGACTTTATTTCGTAGCAATAAGAGTGATTTTTCCAATTTAAATGACTCACAGTTGATGGTGCCTCGACAAAGTGGCTTGTTAATCACTTTCCGACCTTATCCTGTGTGATTTAAGGTTGAAAATTGGACAAACGCGAATCAGTAAGTGTGACTTGACATTGTGACTTCTTACCCATCTCCTTGATGTTTTCAATGATGCATATGATCAAGATCATGTACATCGGCTTGCTGTTCACCTTCTGGAACACCCCGTTCTCCAGCTCGACACCAGTGCACTGCAGCTGTACTCCTGTTTCCTCAATCACGTTATTCCTGTGAAAGAAAAAGGGAATATTGTGAGGCAGTGTTTAGTTGGGTGGTAGATCATTTTTGTAGTCATTGCTAAGCTGTTGGTCCCGGCTGTCATTTGTAGATTTTTGAGTCTTTACAGTCTGGCCGGAAAGTCTGTGACCAGTCTTACCAAGGGGTATCGTATTACCTACCCCAGTATTATCTGGGTTGCGTTGGGTCAGAATGGCAGTCGCTCCATGTAAACACTGGTATCCAGCTGCATTCGGTTAGACTGGAAGCCGACCTCAACATTGTAGGGAAAAGGCTAGGCAGTTTATGAGTAAAGAAATAATGCATGCATGTTCAAGAGAAATGATGGCTAAGCGGCCGTGGGTTACGAACTTACGAGTTGTGAGTCGTAAGTTTGCCTAGGCACTTTGTGTGACCCAAAAATTCATAAACATGTGTTATCTACTATTAGGGCCCACGTGTGCTCTTTGACAGGAGATTGGGCTGTCCAATCCCTCTCATAGTGAGGAGTTCTGTATCTCAGCAGTCATAGGCAGAATATTGTATTGCTGTAGCTGGAAATGGTAGCATAACATTGAGAGTCGCGGGTGCTCAGACATGGGATTCCTCTCACCGATTGACCTCAGAGAAGACGGTGGCTTAGTGGTCACGTGTTGCCACGAAACTCAAAGAGAACCACTACAGTCTCCCTAGATATGTCTTGTTTACAGGCGCTGCTGTGGGCTGCTGGCGGTTTCTGAAGTGGTATGTTCAGAGCACACGAAGACTTTAAATATGCTGTTGGCTACCACTGCCACTGGGATGTTTTAATGAGAAAAGGACCCATAGTGCACGAAGCGCTGGGAAGGCTTTCAGTGCTTCAGCGCCGGACTTTCGAAGGTTTTGCCCGAAAGTATTATCCTGTGTTATATGCTTATTATTATACCATGTACTTCAGTGACGCTGTGAAAAGGGCGAGTTTATAAACATCCCACTCTTACTTCGCAGTTAAGTCTTTATGCGCAACTCAGTTACCTGTAGGTACCTCCATCTATAAAGCCATTGTTCGTATCGATACTAGACAAATTACTGAAAGAATACGAGTACCTAGGTATTTATAACTACTATTAAATATCCAGTACAATAAAACTTACAGTTTCTCGACCATGGTCTGCCTGAAGGCGGGAGTCTTCCAGTTAGTATGCTCGTAATACGACGTAGCCGCCGCTGACGAAGACTTCACCTTTTCAATCGCCATTCTTCTTTCTCACAAACACTACCGCTGTGACAAGAAACGACAAGGATCTCAAGAATCAACGAATGGACCCGTTATTAGGACTGTTCTTGTTGTGATAAATGTTCCTCGACGTCACGTGGCTCGTAAGGCGAGAGACTAAAGGAAGGACCATTAATCAATGATACGCGCTTGCGCGGTGACGGGAGACGCCGGTGCACGGCTTGCGAAGTGCAGTGCAGCGTAGTTTTATGAGAAAAAAACAACGCTTCATTGGTACAATCTTTGGAACTAAAGCCCGAAAATAACGTGAAAAAATTGAATGTGGTTGTTTTTGATGGTGGCGAAGTTTTGGGGTTAAGTTCTGAATTTATTTCAAATTGTTGATAGTTTTTTTTTAAATGGTATTTAAACTGCAGCACTGCACTTCGGCGTGAGTTCTCCCCTCCCTCGGCTGTGCTGCTCCCTGATCCTCTAAAAAAGAAGATTCTCGCAATTTTGCTTTGTTTTGCTATTTTGGTATCACTCATTGATTTTGCAAACCAGTTAGAAAGTCACTCAGAAATTCTTGATGGAGAAAATCAGATTTTGTGTATTTTTTTAAGAATTCATCACAAATGTAAAGTTGAACTCTTTGAAAATGTTCCTTGCCATATATAGATAGCAATATTAGCTGTAATGAATATCCATTGAAAATTTCCAAATATTTTTTTTCAGAATCATCAGTTTATACGATCATCATTTCATCATCATTATTATATCATGGTATAATTTCATTTCAATAACGTTCACAAGATATAAACGTGAGTTATACCAACTGTTGAAATAATTTCTTTAGGTATAACATTTATATACGTAGGTACTCTAAAATTTATTTCGTATAACGTTGTTTGATTTTTATTTTTATGGTTTTTACTTTTTTATGTTGAAATTGTTTATAATTGTGATTTTTATTCATTTAATTTGGTTTAGTGATGGTATATTTTTTTCTGTTTGTTTAACCCATTTATGTAACGCATTCAGACACAATTGTTATTGTTATTGAATAAATGAAATGAAATGAATCGAAAATAATTAGGCCTATCGTTCAAAACATATAATATTGATATAACGTTTATTTATTTGAAAATCATTAAGCCTATCGTTTAAAATATATGATATTGATACAACGTTTATTTAATCGAAAAGCGTGACAGAAACGAATCGCTGCAAAACCGACTCCACGTAGTCTTGTCTGCCCTACCCCTAGAGTGTTATTTAAAATCGCGAAGGCGCAGAGGGGTGAGGCGGCCCGCGAGCTGAGGAGCAGGTGGCTCTAACACTTGCTGCCGCGGTGGTGAGCGTGAACCACATCTGCGACGATAAGCTCGCATGGGACCGCCGGAGCCCCGCTGCGCCGGAGCCGAGACAGAAATCATGCCTGCTGCTTGCTTGCTTGCATGCTGCATGCTTGCTTGCATGCTGCATGTATGGTGTATGCTTGTTTGCATGCCTGCTGCTTGCATGGTGTATGCTTGTTTGCATGTTTTTTTACAGGGAAATAAAAACCCACGCGTTTTATCATATTAGACTAAAAAGTTTTATGTCTTATGAGTGGTATATCAAACGATTTTATATTCAATGTAGGTTATAAAAAATAGTAGCTTTTAAAATTATATCAATCGTTTATTATATTAACTGATCGTTATATCGAATAAAATTATAGATTCAGTTGATATGTCTTGTAAATATTAGAGAGTTTGTAATTATATCATATAATACTTACCCTTGCTGAACAGCCCTTTGTTAGTTTTTGGCTCTTTTTGAAACTGATAAGGCGAGGTCCGAAGGGATCAGTCTCAAACTTTTCATACTATAGTTTTAGCGTTCTCTCATCACTCATACCTACCTAGGTATGAGTGATGAGAGAACGGTACTCCGCTATCAAGTTTTTATGCTGAATATGCTTGGTGAAAAACCTGAGCTCTCCAGGCTGTTTCAGTACCCGAAGATTACTTTTTCAATTATTCAAATCGGACAATCAAAAGATATCATGAATTTAAAAAGCATTGTCATTACCAAACAGAGAAATAAGTACGAACGGTTCTCTAGGATTATTGAGGTCACTTCGTTTGCTCTGGCATTCTACGTTCTGTTCATTGTATTTTTTTCCTTTCGACTTGAGTCGACAAAGTAACTCCGTCTATGAGTGGACGCAAAAAACTAGCATAAATTATCCCTGGTTAACTGTATAAAATGTCACATGATCTTTGCCTACTCTTAATTACCTACGTATAATATTCATTTATTAATTATAAGGCATAGGTAACTTGCTTCGGTGAAGGAAAACATCGTGAGGAAACCAGCATGCCTGAAAGATATAGGTATATTGACGGCATGTAAAGCCAAGTCAGTGGCCCATGGGCGGCATAAAAACTTTGACACCAGGTTATTAGGCACTAACCACACGATAAAGAAGAAGAAGGCATACAGTTTAGACAATTGATAGCTGCCTGTGCCCTGTTGATTCCCACTAGATTTTCTTCTTGCAGTATGAGATGTGTTTGAAATATTTGTCTAGTCGATTTTTAAACTGGTTTAGGTCTTTTTAGGTTGACTACATCTTCTGGGAGCTTATCTAGCGAAGTTTAAGTGTTCGTGAAGTTGGTACTTAGCTATAACCTCAGACTGATAACCCTCGTCGCAGAGGAAACCACGAAAATGTTATAAGTAACAGTTTTTCTTTTTATGTTCGGCAGGCGAGGGTTACATTTCCAAGCCTACTATAGGAGAGCATATTATAAAAGACAGCTTTATTAGAGGGATGACCTATCACCCTTAAAAAACAAGAAACAAAAAAACTACCTTCCATTTCCGTACTTTCCTCGTCAAAGACCTCTTTTACTTTCTTCAGCTTACCGGTACCTATTTGTTTTTTTTTTGGAACGACATCTTTATGTTATGAAAAGGCACCGAGGTTGCTGCCATGAGGAACTCCTCCAAGTGCGGATCCACCGTTGTGGGCACGAAGGGCATGCAACAACAACAACAACAGCCCATAACGTCCACTGCTGGATATAAGCATCTCCCATGATGGGAGGAATTTGCCGTAATCTCCACGCTTGGCAGGCGGACTGGAGATCGCAGTGATGAAAGACTAACAGAAAACGCTGCTGCCCATTCTCTGGTCTACGGAGGCGCAAGGGCATGCCCACAACCCTAATTGAGATCAATAGTCTGATGTTCTACATAATTTACACAACGCCTTCATAAAATTAAAAAATATATAGGTACCTAACATGCTAGTTTACAAAGTAGCATTCAAATTTTCGGAAAGCGCAGAAATCATTTTCATATGACGTTTTGCTCTTGATTCATCAAAATCGGTGGAATAGTTTAGAGTGTGTGTAGTGTTAAGCATTCAAACAAACACAATTTTGTAATTTTCGTGATGAAGCAGGCTAACATTTTACAGGTTTCTTATTCATTTATTTGTGTTCATCCCACGGTTTTACTTGCGTGGACCTAAACACTGTAGATACAAGCAATGGTGTTTTTATTTCTCTTGGGCCAAGAAGGCTATGGCCTGGGGCGGCGACAACTGCCTTGTTGATAAAAGCACTAATTGTTTAGAAACTTATGTCGACGGTATCTACACTAATGTTATAAAGAGGAAAGATTTGTAATGAATAAACTCAAAAACTACTGCGCCGCGTTTTAAAAAAGGGTGAATGTAGCTTTCTATAAAATATAGTCTATGTTACCACATAGGCTATGCCACATAGCCTATGTTACCACATAGGCTATATTCTATCCCCGTTCTCCGGGCGGGTGGAACCGCGTGACGTCCGCTAGTTACCTACAAGAATGGTAAAAACAAAAACATCGGGGAATACCTATAGATAAAAAAAAAGGTTCCGACGAATTGGGAACCTCCTTTTTGAAGTCGAAATCAAATCCATACAAATCCGAGGACTGCTATTCTGGAGTCCAATTTACTTATTCATTCTACAACTGTTAGGCTTAAGTCGGCAAAGAAAGGCGGGTCCAAAAAATTTTTTATTTGCCTATTAAAGTCTTCATGTTTTTGAGACTTTTCTGACTAAGTCGGCAAAATCATTTCAATAACGCTTCTAAAAATGGAATAAATAAAGTGTTAAGAATCGGAGGAGTGCTGCTAAAATTTTAGAGCTCGCTGCGCTCGCCCGTTGAATTCTAAAGTCTGTTGATTATTCTAAAATGTAACATACCTACTTATCAGAGGCGGGCGCAAAAAATCGACCTTGCTCTTGCATATTATTTTAGTTTCTTTTTGCAAAATTCATCATTAAACTACTACCACTCCACGAAGATTTTTCTCTTTTTAGGGTTCCGTACCTCAATAGTTAATAAGTATCTGTAAGTATCTGTCTGTCCGTCTGTCACCACTGATTTTTTCAGGAACGGGTGGACCTAGCAAGTTGAAATTTATACCAGATACTGAAGTTTATAGTCCCTATTAGGTGTGTAAAATCAAGGTCCAAAGTCAACATGATAAAAAGATGGGAAAATTTAGATTTTCGCGAAAACTTGTATTATAAGTACCAAAATTTACCTTAATTGTCAACTTTTTCTATTTTTCGCAATTTTCCCTATATTTGTGCGTAACCTGAATGGCGCAGCGGTACTGAGGCTGCCTTACGTTCTTAGGGTCCCGGGTTCGAATCCCGGTAGAAGCAAATGTTTGTGTGATGAGCACATTTGTTTCCGAGTCATGGATGTTTATATGTATAATAAGTATGTATTTACAAACAAAAAGTATCTATGTAGTATATCAACTATCTGGTGTCCACGACACAAGCCTCGTTGCTTAGTGTGGCACTAGATGGCGCTGTGTGTTAGTGTCCAGCGATATTTATTTATTTTAACCAAAATTGTCAATTCTAGGTCAACCGGAAGTACCCTATAGGTTGTGGGTTGAAAACCTAAATGGTAGTTCACATTGACCTAGAATCATGAAATTTGACGAGAAGTAATGTCTTACAGCACATGTAAAGGGAAAAATCTGAAAACCGTAAATATGTAGTTTATTAACAAAAAAAGAAGTGATTTTACTATTACAAATGTATTATTTGCGGTTGGTGCAATAGCCGTTTCATGGGAACGAACAGCAAAGTTAAGTTTGTCCTTTAAAAAGTTTGTACGGAACCCTCGGTGCGCAAGTCCGACTCGCTCTTGGCCGGTTTTTTTATTTTATTCGACGGCACTTTTCCGATTTTAGAACCGTGCCCACAACCTATTTTGATGGTTGGATCCGCGCCTGAACTCATCAAGTTAATTTTGAAAACTGCCCTCTGTATTAGGGCATTTTATCCCACGACTTCACCAGTAGTTTTTATTCCACATCAGAGATGGCGCTAGTAGTAGCAGTTTCAGTTTAAAAGTGTTCAGCGTTTGTTTTCGCCAAGTGGGCAGACTGTATTTTTGAGTATTTTTGATTTGATCTTTGTACGTTTTTAAAGACCCCGAAGGGGTAGGCAGGGGTGTATTGTATTAGTTTTCCCACACTGCGGTTATTTCAAATCGTGCGTTTATATTGTCATCATCAAATTCAGATTTCGGGGCTACAAACAATTCAATAGTACCTCCAGGCTTAGGACTAGGGATCAAAACGAGAACCTTACCAGGATGCTTAGCAGTTGCGTCCCAGCTAGTAGGCAAAAAATTCGCTCTATATGATTGGAGGATACATCACATAACATGACGCCTGAATTCCCCGAAGGGTTAGGTAGAGGTGTACCTAATAGTAAACCCACATTTCACCAGTTACGTTTATGTCCCATGTAATAGCCTATTGGTATTAACCGGGCACAGATCCTGACTCCCTGGTTGCTACTAAGAAATTCCTGATGGAAAAACTCAATCAGTTCGGATTACGACCAGCAGGCCTAGCCAAATTATAAACGTTTCGTATCGATTCTCTTTCTACAATCGTAAACGCGATTGTAGAAAGCGCTAAATTGGTAGCCAAGTTGACACGACCGAGTCGATCGCTCGTTCTCTAATGACTCTAGAAAAAACCTACACTTTAGTCTATGGTGAGCGTTCCTACCAAAGAGTTTAGCGATCAACATTGTAGAAACGATAAAATTCTATTCTATCATTTTGAACGATGTAAGCTTGTCTACGAATTTTCTATTCGTTTGTGTTGATCACGTGATTTAACGTTGAGATGATGTCATTCCCATTCATTTGAATAGTTTTCTACTAGCGTTAACAATTGTAGATTGTCAACTTGGCTAGGGGGGCTGGGCTGTTCACAGAATCTGCAGCACTGTCTTAAGCATACTGTCCGGTACTATACTGACAGAAGAACACCCGTATACGCCTGTTTCCTGGACCTGTCAAAAGCATTTGACATGGTGTCATACAATGTTCTATGTAGGAAGATGAGCTTAGCACCAGGCTGCCTGTAGAGATCATCAATTTATTTCGATATTGGTATGATAACCAAACCAATTTTGTCAGGTGGATGGACGAATGCTCGGATGAATATAGGATGGAGTGTGGGCTGAGACAGGGTCGATTAACCTCACCTACTCTATTTAATTTATATGTAAATGGACTGATTGAGGAACTCAGCAGAGCTTTTGTCGGTTATTCAGTGGATGAGGTTTTTTTACGAACAATATTAGCTAATTAGCTATACTGATGACATGCATGCTACTGCTGGGTCTTTCAATCAGTTCCGCGAGGTCACTGTTCACCATATGTGAACGGTATGCAATGGCCCATGGGCTCTAGTAGAATGTTCAGAACAGCGAGCTGCTAGTTTTTAAAGCTGGGTCTAAAACCTATCCTGTTCCTCCGATCACACTAAATGGAACCGTCCTACAGCAAGTGTTCAAATTTAAGTACTTGGGTCATTAAGAAACTGTATGATGAAATGGTCATATGGACATGGATAGGGAGCGCAGGGCATTGTCGGTGAGGGGTAATATGCTTTCTCGCAGGTTTGCGCGATGCTTACGTGACGTTAAAGTCACACTTTTCAAAAGCTATTAAAACCAAACGTTATACACGTGCAATCTATCCATAGATTGCACGTGTATAACGTTTGGTTTTAATAAGCCCAACAAACAGCATTGCAGGCTTTTTTAGTGTAATTGCTCCAGCAATTACACTAAAAAAGCCTGCAATGCTGTTTGTTGGGGCTCCCATGGCGGTGCAGTGCCTTTCGGCATGTTCGCCGACCACAGCACGGACGGCTTCCAGGCGGTGCTTCGCAAAAGAACGGCATCCCTGCTGTCTCGGGTAAAGGGTAGTACCAACACGCTTCTGAGCGTGGTGTCGAACAGAGTGGACAGTCAAATCCTAAGGCACTGGTCGCTCATGCATGTCCAAAATAATAATAATTTTAAATTTTACTAACATAGAAGTGGCTACCTACTAACATAATATGGACTTAATGGCTTTATGGGCTTATGGCTTTATGGGCTTATGGCTTTATGGACTTATGGATTAATGTGTGCGTAGTCTGAAATAAATATTTTCATTTCATATCATTTCAATAAGTTCGCCCGACCCGGGAACGAACCCAGGACCTCATGCTTATACAGTCGCGATCAGTAGATCGACGAGAGAGCATATTTGTAATTTTATTGAATTGTAAGTATTCGTTTTGTAGTGTGCCTATAAGGGGTAAATAAAAAATAATGATTAATATGTGATAAATAATTTATTGTCTGGCGGTATTTTTACAATATCATTGTATGCCTACATCAGTTTACTTTTCATTAATTGTTATTATCACTTTAATTCAACGTCTTAATATAATAATGTTGCATTTTAAACATTGGTAGGTACAGAATGGATGTCTTAAATTATGCATTTTGCTGATTACAGCAAAATATAGTTAAAAAATAAACGTAGCGTAGCTTTTAAACGTGTCTTTGTCATGATGAGACAAGCATAACATTTTCTTATTCTTTAACCAACCTCCAAAAGAAGGAGGTTTTTATTATTATCTATGGAATTCCGATATAGATAAGGTTGGAATGGAAAAAAAAAACAAAAAGAATTTAATCCACTACTCGTAGAAGCAATTTTCGTTCAACGGGTTTGTTTTATTAATTGTTTATTTTTAATTTGAATAAAATAATGTAAGACATCCACTAAAGACACGAAACAAATAAGGATTCTATTCGAGATGACGCCCCTACATTAAAAACTATGTTTTTACTGAGAACACAGTTATGGCACATAACATCAGATGCTGTGTTTCGTTATTTACTTTTACATAAAATGTCATGATTTTTTTACGTTTATTCTACTGATTGTTATGTCGTTTGCAGAAGTGACTTAGGTATTTATAGGAAAAAATGTAATGATGTAAATTATTACATTTTCTTAACTTTAAAGTGTCTATTGCATTTTTGCGTGTTAAGTTATTCGAGCAATATTACCAACAACATATTTTGTTTAACACAATGAAATTTCCTGATTAATTTAATACGATTTAAAACAAGTTTAATGATTTTGATTTCAAAGCCACTTCTGCCAATGACTGTCCACTAAATACGTCATAATGGAAGATCGACAACATTTTTGTTTTGTACCTAGGTATATTTTTAATCGCAACACTGATTCGAGACTCATTCCTTTACAGACAGACAAAACATAAAAGTTACACAAATTACAATAATTATACGTAGGGAACAAGTCTTGTAGTCACTTAATCTACAACTATATTTAATGAGATAACTATAAATGCAAATTACGATTAATCTAGCGATGCTTTGGCATTGACAAAACATGGTATTTTACTCTGTGCCCAGCATATTTTGACATTTCAAGATGGCGCCGCAACAGCAAATGTCAAAATACTGTCAAATTTAGTACATTTTCCTCGTATAAATCCTTTTTCGCAACGTATCAAAATATACGGGGCACACAGCATTTTTTTTATTAACACTTACGTTTTTATACTTTTAGTTCGGGGAATGATAAATACTGTGGTTTACACTGTTTAAGAAAACGAAAAAATATCATTCTAAATTGCGAAATGTTTGCATTATTGTTAATGTTATAATGAAAATTGTTATAAACTTAAAAACTGAAATTAGTTCGGATGCTAAGTGAATTGACAAGGTTTTCGAGAAAACCAAATAATTTTGTTTTGTTATAGCAATCACGCTCTTCTTTCATAAATGATGGAACAACAAATCACTATCAGTTAAAAATAAAACTTTCTAATTTTTTAGCGAATTAATTAATAATGTCGGAAAAGTTACTACTTTTAGTGTCGAGCACGCTAAAGACAATTGAACATTGCAGAAGTTTTCGTAAAAAAATGTTTGTAAAAATGACACTGGTAAATGAAACCGCATATTATAGAATCAGCACCTGCATTAGGGAGTAGATAAATTCGCGTAATAATTAATTAATATTAAATAAAAATTAACAACAAAAATCGAACAATCACTTAGAACGAATGGTAATAATATTTAGTAATATCTTTACATATATTTACAATTTTGGTAATATTTTTTAACCGTATACTAATACAAAGACGAAGTTTAACTTTTAACTAGGAAATTTACAATAACAGAGTAACAAAAATCTTATAGTATTGAGGGCTTTTATGTACATGAGCCAATATATTAAGAATTTTTGACTTGCTGTACCCACATGATTCCAACCTCGTACGAGTACAAACAGTTTTGAAGGGTTAAGAAAAACACAATTAGCTATAGTTACACCTTTTTATGTATGTGTTATTAACATACATTAGGACATACATAGTCCTTATTACTTTACAAGATACAATGGCGTAACGAAAGCTAACATTATATTCTTGCTTTTATAGTGTTATAATATAACATTGAATCGAAAATTTCAAACATCGATTTGGCATTGATATGCAGTACAAGTTTAATTTAATAATCATTAATTTATTGCACATTTAGTTTAATTTTATTTCAAAACGAGAGGATACATTCTTATTCTAAGATAATTACAAGAAATTCCGGTGAAGCAACTTAAGCATTTAAGTTTTTGCGAGCAATATTTTCGAGGACATTTTTGATATTAGCAGGACTTTCAGATAATAATCGCCATGTCGTGACACTTCATCAAAAAACGAATATTTTGGTTATGGTATACTTACACGTGATAGAGAGAACTGCTTAGAACTGCGCCTACGAGTATTACGCTCTCTTTTCTTACCCGAATAACAGATGGCGCTAGTAGTCAGCCAAGTCGAACCAAGAATTTTGATGAAGTATCAGTGACTGTGGAACTTAACATCGCCCGCACCTCACGCTTGTAACAGATCAGTACGCCAACTATTTAGGAATCAAATTCATAGCACAGGCGTATCACTGACCCTTGCAGGTGTAGGCACGTTGTTATTCGCCGTCGCGTCCTGATTATTAGCAGTACAATAAAACTGCTTATGTGCCTTATAAGTGTTGACATACTTGAAGGAAATATCGCAAGACTTGCAATAGTTTGGAGTCTCTTCTAGTTCCGTGTCTGGTTCCTTCTTGATGTCGACTGTGGTTGGGGGAGGAACAGGGGATGTTTGTTCCTCTTCTGGTTCATCAGTTGCGTGGACCAGGCGGGCGTGTCTGACGACGTTGCCTCGGTATGTGGAGGTGTAAGCGCAGCTACCGCAGCGGTGCACGCGCTCTCCGCCCACTGCTGGGCTTGGGGATGTCGCCTCACGGCTGTCCTCTTCTAAAACGCATGCGATGTAGCTTTCCTCCTGGAAAATGAGATATTTTTGGTTAATATCGGTTTGAGTAGTTTGGTATTAGAGGAACTTTTACTTCTGGAGAAATACTGGCAAATCATAAGAGTTTTGTATTTTATTTTACTAATTGCAAAAATCAGTATCTGTTCGGGGAATGTGGCAATTTTTTCCTGTTTATTTTAAAGTGATAAAAGTTTTAGATTTAGAATGGTGTTTAATGATACAAACTTACCTGTAAATCAGCCGGTTTCTTGTTGTTGAAGTGCATGCGTATATGAGTGCGCATGCCTCTGAGCGTATTGCCCCGATACCGGCAGATGGTGCAGCGGAACGCCTTGACGCCGGCGTGTGCGTCCATGTGACGCTGCGCAGCCGCCGCCGTCGGCGACACCACGTCACAACACGGGCACTTCCACCCACCCTCAGAACCTGATGTAGGTCGTGGAGCCTCAGGAACGCTCCGAGGAGACCGTGTCTCCCGCTTTGTGCAGTAGAAAGATTGATGGGTCGTCAGGTTGTCCAGCGAACTGAAGTGAATCCCACACGCCAGACAGATCAGCTGACGGTACTGTGTTGGTGGGCCGGGCTCTGGCGGTGCAGGGCTCGCACGCTCCTCCCCACCACCCGCCGAACAGTAGTGCCGCTTGTGGACCCGGTAGTTCTCATACTTACAGAAAACAATGTTGCACTCTTTACACTTTGACACCCCCTGCTTCACGAGCACTTGGGGAGATGCCGCGGTAACTGGTAGTTCCGACGCGAGTCGTAGTGCTAGAGCGGGAGGTAAAATCGCAGGAGGAATAATTGGAGTGTATTTTTCTTCTGGAGGCGAGGGTACACTCGGAGGTTTGGGAGTTGGCCCTCTAGAGTTCAATCTCCTTCTCTTTGGTGAATTGTCTGCACTTGGGGAAGAAGACCGTCGAGACGGAGATGGCGTTCCTGGAGATCCTGGGAGCGAAGGTGCGCATACGATCTGCTCGGGGGTCGTTGACCGAAGTCTATTCTCTTTCTCATGCTCATCAGTCACCACAGATTCCGGTGATCGTCGTACACTGAGATCCAAAGGGGTCGCACCATCTCTTGATGGCTCTCGTGGCCGATTGGCTGATTTTAAAACCTCATTTTCTTTTCCGTCCGCGTTCATGTTTGACAGTGCCCGACTGATTGGTTGGAATGTTCCATTTGGTAACAGAAAACATGGCGTATCTGGGTCGGGCAGTGTCGTACCTGGGAGAGTACTAGCGCCCCGTAATAACGAGTAGGGCACTATGAGAATGGGATTCGTGGGTAACGCCAGTGCGTACTGGTTCTGGTTTTGTGCTGGAGGCGTGGCTCCAGGCGAGGGCGGCGCGGACCCTGAAGTGGCAGAGCCGCCCCGAGCCGCAGCTAAGGCTTGTTTTACAACTTGTCTTGTGCTGCAGTAGTGTTGTTTATGCGCTCGGTAGGTTTTGATAGAGCTAAAGCGAATATCGCAATCGGCACAGTAACGATCCTGTACCGGTGGCCCTTCCGTCACTTCTCCGTTAGAGGTCGGCGTCGGAGCTGGGGTTCCACTGCTGACCGGAGATGAGGAGTGCATTCTCATGTGGCGGTTCAAGCTAACTTTTTTATCGGCACTATACGAGCAGTAAGTGCAAGCATATTGCTTGCCTGCAGGGCGGGGAGTCTTTGCTTCACTGCTGGAGTCATCTACGGATGGATCAGCTGTAGCATTCGGCTCTGCAGGTTTCGGCAGTCGATTCGAACAGTAATGTTCTTGATGGGCTTGCAATGTACTGAGAGACGAGTAGCGAATGCCGCATGGTTTGCATATGTAGCCGGGTGGACCAGTCGCAGGAAACAGCCCTGGGAAGGCAGCCGCAGTTATGGCGAGGAAGTCTCTTGCTTGCGGCGTTGGTGGCGGCGGCGGAGACGGTGAGGGTGGCTCATGCTTGAGCGCAGTTGCCTGCGGGGCCAGTGCGGGGTCTGTGGCAAGACTGGTGTTGAGGCGTAAGCGAGGTGGCGAGGCGGCAGGCGATCCCCCCGAGGCAGGCGAGACGCCCCCGCTGGAAGCAGCCCGTTCGCCCTCTGAGCTCGGTGTGCGAGGTTCTCCCGGCATCGCCTCGCTCTCGTTTCCCCATTCCTCGTCCTCACCTGAAAACAAAAATAATACTAGTCAGAATCTATTGAATGTGCAAGTGCGCACCTAAATGCAAAATGTGGGAGCAAAAAGAATGCATGCCATATCGGCTCCTATTAGTGTTGTTAATAGCTGTGCGATGGTGAGCTGGCAGCGACGTCCCGCGATAGTCGTCACTCGTCACGTTTCGTCCCGTATCTGTCGACGTCAGTCAGATGGAGCCTCGCGAGTCGAGGCATACATTAGCGCTCCTAATTGAGACGTGGCCGCGCTATGTAAATGTCGCCGCGTGGGTGGGGCGCGCACCGGCCACTCGTCTTCACAAATGCGAGAAATGTGAACGAGATTAAGTTCGCGCACCCGGGACGGCTGATCCGTCATAACGGTCGATGCTCGTCCATCAATATCGTGAGCGGGCCCGCGGCCAAACAGAACAAAAACTTAACGGACCCCGTTGTAATTGGATCTGATTTCCAGAAAACGCTCGCTCACCTTCCTTTTTGAGCGACAACGATCTCTACCGAGCGAGGAATTAACCTATCTTTCGCGCAGCGATCTCGACTCAAAACGCCAATTAATGAGAGGCTCAACTTCATTCTCCTGGCCCTGTGAAGATCATTATATGGGCACGACAGCGAGATGGACGCGACGATTGGTGCGGCCGCGCACCGACCGCCATCTCGCGGTAACGAACACTGCTCGAATCGGATTGCGTTCGGGTCACGCTATCCTAGTGTGCGCGCGTTCCGATTGGTCATTACGATTGCTCGGTGACGCGCGATTGGCCGACTAATGCTGCCTTTATCTGGCAGCTTAATGTTAGCGTCATACCGAACGCGAGCTTATCGAGCTTCGTTAGTCGCGCTCCAGCTTCTGTTTTTCGCTAAATAAGTTATAAGCTTGTGATTGTTGGCTTGGCGAAAGGTTGTCCGGACAATCAGATAGATGGCGTGACTGGGTGTCGTTTATGCAGCGCTCGCGAACTGAACGTCGATTCGTTAAATGATATACATCTGTGCCCTTTGTCTTTATAAACATGTCATTGCGTTCGTACAAGAGAGAAACATGCGACTCATGTATTCGTTGAAAGCTAGCCCGCATAGTTTTGACTAGAACTTCACAATGAGCTGGTTAGATTAGGTGTACCCTTTGACTGCAAAGTTGCCTCACGAATGCAGGAGAACAATGCATGTTGCGTTTTCTTGTATGAATTCATAGAATTAATTTAATTAAATGTTTGGTTGTAACGAGGCCGACAAGCAGTCATACACGTGCCTACACATCTAGGGAAAAAAAACAAAGCGGCCATCTTGTTGAGGTTTTATCTGGTTTGAGATCAGGGTCCAATTAAAATAGTCGTGCATCAGTGGTGTCACAATCTTGGTGATACAAATCTGTGACTGTGACGCTTGTGAGCGATCACCTAGCTCCCCGTTCCACTACCACGGGCCACGAATCATATCTCGATTGATAACTCATCGCAATCACTGTACACACAAAACTATCTCCAGATAATAAAATAAATAAATATGGACGTTCATTAAATATTTGTTTTGGTACTTGTACAAATATAACGTAAGTGAACGGTAGAATAATTTATGTTCTAACTTTGTCGAGTCCTTCACGTGTCTGCTGTAATCTTTACATTGAAAAGTTCATCAAGTAACTTCGCATAACTTATTAGGTATCTCCTTTTATTAATTAACTACCTACAGAATAGATCCGTCATTTTGTATATAAAATGTTATGAAGGTAAACAGACAAACCGTCACCTTAAAGAAAATCATAAGTGCACATGTACGGTCGAACAAGCTATTTTGTTTACATTTTACAATGTAATTTCTGTGTGTAACTGTAAACCAAATAGCT
Organism: Xestia sexstrigata; assembly: GCA_941918905.2. Taxonomy (NCBI): domain Eukaryota; kingdom Metazoa; phylum Arthropoda; class Insecta; order Lepidoptera; family Noctuidae; genus Xestia; species Xestia sexstrigata. The sequence goes on from OW799204.2 coordinate 3,168,488, forward strand.
TGTTCGACCGTACGCGGGCAGTGCTGAAACCTTCACCAATAACATTTCCACCTATTTTTTCTCTAGCTTCATTCTGCTGCAACTTTCCTTCAATTTTGCCTTTTGATGATTCTTCGAACATGAAATTCTTGGCTTCGAAATTTCAAGCCATCAGATGTTCAGTCGTACCAAATTTTAGACGAATTCCATTTGAATTTTCTTAAGTTCTTATATGCATTGATGGCCTCTACAAGCTTACATTTCAGCCTATCTTTCCGGTTGAAAACATACCAACATTTACATTACCTACCCCACAAACTAAAAACTCCTTCTTTATTCACTAGCAAAACTCTCGACAATCAATGGTAGTGGTCATCATACGCCTTGCGACTTACACCTTGAAATAAGCCGATTGTCTGATAAAACGAGATAAAAACTGATTCATTGAATATTAATGTACGTATAAGTATTATTATTATCTTGTTCTGCATTGAGTAACTGTCCTACGACTGTTTCCTTAGAATCTTAAATGAGGAAGGAACTTTGTTTTGGCTCGCTAGATGGCGGCAGTAGTAGCGTCTGTGGAAATGATTATGAAATGTTTGTTTTTCACTGGAAATTACACAAACAGCTGGATACTCTTCGCTGTTTACTACAGCTTATTTACTAAATAGGTTTGCTACAAATGACGAAAACTTATATAATTAGATAGTTGTAAAAAAGCTGTGAATTTCAGACTAAAGTGAGTGAAAACCCAAATAGCTTGTAAATGCAAAGTTCAAAGTACTTATAGTTGTTGTTTGTAGATTTTAAAGTAAAATTGAATCGATCACAATCAGCTACCTGTAAAAAGTGGTAATTTTTAGACCTAAGGTAGATATCTCTTACGCTGTCGTAACGGAACAACTATTAATGCTCATGCACTCAGTAATATAAAACATGAAGTAGAGTAACTTAAATTAAACCCAACGTTAACGATTCAAATGTCAATCAATCTAGACAAAACATCTAAACAAAACCAATCTTTTCATCTAAACCAAAAACATTATCTATTACCATTTTCTTTTTTTTAAACATGTCATCTTAACGTCAGTACACAACATTATGGCCGCCATTACCAGTGTTGCCAGATTGAGAAAAAAAGCTACTAAAAAAGGTTACTAACAAAGAGTTGAGTGACAAAGTCGGACGAGATTATCGTTGCATACATCTTGATTTATTTGTTTGTTGAGCTAGGGAGTGTGTACATCTATCATGCGTGTGGACTGTACGATAATATCATAGGTGTTTAATACTAGCAGTGGGAATGAATTGAATAGAACTGATGTGCTGTAAGTAACTCGTTTCGCGATACCTAGAGATAAGTTCCCAAACTATGTATTGTTGTCAAGTTTTTTTCCTGAGATATAACAAACGCTTTGCTAGACTGAAATCTGAGATTAGTAGAACAAATCTTGTTCGATTTAAGTTTTATTAAATGATTCAGCTTAAAAATATCCGTTGAGATGGATAATCTGTCTGATTGCTTAATATTGATTAGCGTACTAGGTTGGTAAGAAGTGGCAAAGCATAGAAGTTTTATAACCGAAGTTAGTTCAGAAAACATTTCAAAAATGCTTCAACACTAGCCATCGAATAGAGCAGAAGGCCTATACAACAGGTCAAAATTGAATTGAATTGACATCAGCTGCGGAAAAACTTTTGACGATCCCGTGAAAAATCGTGGTAAACGAAACGCTTGAAACTAATTTCGCCACTTGTGCCAAGGTTCTAAGTAGGGAAACACTACTCTGAAAGTTAGTAAAGCTCTATAATAAACAACACAACATCTAACCCAGATTCCGCCTCATTACTAAGCAAAACCATAACAAACCTATTCAAAATTTCCAACGACTCCCAGCCACGCTACATACACATAAAAAATATTCTCAAGTACATATCAAGTTGGTGATCTTTCGCAAGTGACCGCAAGTGTCCAGCAGGATGAACGTCGTGCGTCACGATCGGACGCGCATTAACATATCGCCGGTTCGATTCCGCTATCGTTACGCCCTATGCTGTGCTGAGTCTGACTGTGGGACTAGTGTCCGTTTTGTTTACGATACGATATTTTTACTTGTGAATGGAGATGAGCACGGTTTTGTTTGGATTTATATCTAGTTGCTTTGTCGTTTGAAAGTGTTAGGTGGAGGCAGAGTTCAAACAAAAGCAACTACCATGCAAATTCACGAATCACCCGTTTTATTTGACTAAACCGAACCCGTCGTCGCGCCAACAGATGATGCCTTCCGGTTTACCATTTAATGAGTAACATTTATATAAACGTGGCGATCGCGTATTAGCGTGACGACTTATATTAGGACGCTAGGTGAGACTCTAAAAGTTACTTTGCAGTCAACTTATGATAGACAAGCTTTTACAAACCCTTAGTAACTTTAATACCTGTGAAGATCTTTAGAATTCCGAAAAACACAAATGTCCGACGATAATTAGATGACTGCAGAATGTATTTAATCGTTTCGAGTTCAATCATCAGATGATTTTCCTGTCTAGCCAAATTCATCAAGCGTTATCTTCATCATCAATCAATTACCATTAAAAACCTAGAACCCAACAAAAAAACCACTCTGCAATGCAATGGAGACGGTGTCGAGCAAAAACGTTAGTAAGTAAGCGTAGTACGTAGTAGATAAACATTTCCTTGTGGTGTCCACGTCCTGTCTCATGACGAATAAATCTAGATGTCCACGCGGACCGCGATAACAGTAACGTACAGCCGCGATGTTGGTATGAGACCGCGATAAATGTTGCCACGCTTAGTTCGTTATCTTTGGTTTTGCTTGAGGAAAAAATTGCAAGTTCTACCGTAGAAATTTGGTTTATGGTTTCTTGGAGAATTTTGCGCGAATCTTGGGGGTTTTAAATGTAGGTATAGGTATACGATACTTATCTGATATATTTTGTTAACCCCATAACCAAAATCTGACTACCTAGTTTGAGAACCAGAATTTTTATTGTAAGTGTTACATTTGTTTACAAATAAATTACTTAATTATAACTGTTATAAATAAAAGAGCTCTTGAGTTGAACGTTGTACTGGATTGGATTGAGTGGCAACTTTCAAGTTTATTTTTAGACCCGCTAAAATGTTGAAAATATTAACAAGCGTCCATTGATTACTTATTTCTAAAGAGGTCAAAGCCCTACCCTCTAAAAGTCCTACTAGCAATTACACATACAATTCTTCCATTAAAAAAAAAAGATTATAAACACTCGGAACCCAAGTACGCAAAGTACACGTTTATACAATATTAATTACACACTTTAATTAACCCAGTTTTACGTGCTAACTAAATATCGTCAAAGCAACCCCTTTGCCGGCAAACGAGTGGTTGTAATCGTATAGCGAAATCTCAACCTCCGTGTATGATTGATGTTGGATTTAATATTCATGAGGTGTTGCCACATGTGTGAGGAGGTAAGTTTGGTAGATTTTGATGTGGTATTTTTGGCAACACTGTGCGATATGAGAACTTTTTGGTTCTATGTAGACAGTGATCGATTTTTGAAGAGCATTTCTGATGCTTCTTATGTCACGAGGTGACGTGAATATGTTTATCCAAATAATATGTATCCCATCATGCGATGTTAATGATTTTGCTATAATCATCTTATGATCTCATAACAATAACTATTCGGGTATTCTTAGCGAACGTTAAATCGTTTACCGATGATAGACGATAAAAATATTTAATAACAGCCTTTATGTATCTGGTAGATCAACATTGTTTCGACACGTATCCGAGTCATTAATGTTTAACATATTAACAATCTTACGAACGTGAGATTCGGAGCTAACCATATTATCGGGCGCATGATCAATTCATCTCACTTTCACATCTCGTCTTTGGGATGCGTAAACTTGAAATATTTAAAGCAGTTGTTAAACTGGATTAACATGAATGCTCCTTTTTCACGGTCACTAAAAGACACCCAAATGAATGGTTAAATAAAAGCACTGTTTTCCAACACTCGACTCACTACCTACAGCGCCTATAATCAAATCGCTTCATCTAGGCATAACAATTGAATGTGAAAAGCATGCGTTTCATAATACACAGGTGGCCAGGGTGGCCTACCATGACGTCTTAAAGCAGGATCGTTTTAATCTTGTTCCAGTGTGGGAAAGAGATGGCGCTAGACGTCCTCTATAGCTCCGTCTCTTACCCACACTGGAACAAGATTAAAACGATCCTGCTTTAAGACGTCATGGTAGGCCACCTGGTCCTGTATTATGATACGCGTGAGATATGATATTTGCAACAGTTTACGGCATAAAACAGTGACAGAATCAGTGAGTTGTAGGTTCGAATCCAGGGAGGTCTCCCCAGTAGGCACTTTAAAAAAAGTGAGAAAACCACAGTACCCTAAGCTAGAAGGTGGATAACCCTGTGGTGGATTTCTGCTCACTCTCATAAAATGGCGTGAGAGGGTCACAGAATGGCTTGGGTCCCAGCGGTGGGAACATCAAAGACTGATTATGTATTCCTACGTAACGAAACTTCATTATTTAATTAGAAAAAACTACCACCTTAGGGGTTTTAATATGAAGTCTAATTGCCAGTTAATTTAAAAGTCGGTAGCGGTAACTTTACATACAAAATTATAGCTGACCGATTTAAGTGCCTTGCATTTAGAGCTTAATGCTAAGCCCTTAGGGCTCTTTTGAACACTGTCAGAAATGAGTTACGTTATCGGTGTTCACTGATGTGTAGGTTACTTCCTAATGTTGAAATTGAAGGACTTAAGTATTAACACCTGTGGTAAGTACCTAGCTGGTTGTTTTTTTAATCCAACAGTGTACAAGGAAGAGAGGTTGATGGCAATAGGTTCGCCCCCTATTGCATGGGAATTAAAACATAGCTGGCGAAATGTAGGTGTACTATGGGTACACCTTTGCTTACAGGCGTAATCTTATGTTATGGCCTGGCCATAGACCCTTGTGCTACTAATCTCTTGTGCCAGCCTTATCCAGGATCTATTCGCCAATACACTTATATAGGGTGTAAACAGACTCATCACGAAGCAGTAAACCAAAACATTCTGGAGTAACTTTACGCAAAAATGATTGCTGGGGGACTTTTTTTTTTGGGGTGAAAAATCACGTTTTACGGTAAAGCTCAATGAATCACACTCAAAACATTCTACTGGTGGATGGATTGAATAGTACGGGGGTCGTGGTGTTTAAAGTAAAAATCTTACAATAAAAACATGTTTTTAAAAAAGAACTTGTAGCATTGTTGGAACTTTGACCCCCAATGGTGTCGATTCTGTTGTGCACAAACTAAACTTAATTAAAGCTATTGCTATCTTTTTCTCTCTAATAAAACGAGAAAGAGATGTAACTAGAAGGTTTCCAGGTATGGTCTAGAACAAAAAAAAATATCGCAGACGGGGAGAACAAGCGCTTTTGGCTTCGTTAAGAATCTTTTACACCCTTTATAGATAACTTTTTTTTTTTTTTTTCAAATTTTCTGGGTCGTTTTCTTCTGGTGTAGTTAACCCAGAGCAGGTAGACAAACTCTCCTTATAAAATACTGGTATTCAGTTGTACCTGGGTAGCCTGGAAGCCGGCCACGTAAAACTCTAGGCAGAAAATGATAATATGACACGAGAGCAAAAAGTATTGTGACCAAATGCCACTTCCATTCATTCCTTACTCCCGAGGTGTGCGTATTTAAAAACAGAAGTAAGTACCCCGATCGAATGCAGATATGACTGAGGAAATTAAACATTTCACAAGTAATTACTTCTTTTGCTTCCTTTGTTATTTATCACGACTTCTTTTGACTTTCAGATTGTAATAAAATGTGTTACCACTGTTATTTTTGTATTGTAATGTTGCAGAATGGGTCAGCTTAAGGTCGCATTGATTGGTCAAGGAGGTTAAGTAGCGCTGGGTGCGGGCAGCTCTTAGATGGGTGACTATTTGAGGTAGTTGAAGTGCTTTGAAGACTGAGCAAGATTTTGTTTTTTGTAAAGGTTAGTGTAAAACCTATACCTACTACGAAGTACCCACCTTATAGGTGTACCCACCTTATGGTAGGTAGTTGGTAGGCAGTTGTGGATAAAACATTTTAAATCCCATCACAATATCAAGTGAACATGTCGGCAAAAGAATAATTAAATTTCATTCTGTTTGGCTTAATTAACTTATATTATGATACTGCTGTTGTTGTCATTAAGTATTTAATTGTATTTTCTTTTTTTTTTTCACTGTTTAATTAGCTATTTAGGCGTATAATATAGTGCATGCAGTGCTCTTCTTTAAGTAATGGGGCACTTAGACTTAAGTTTGAAATGTTTTACTAGAAATATGTAATAGTCTTACTCATTGTTGAAGAGCCAAATAAAATAAATAAGTAAAAATAAAGCTCTTATTTATTTATTTAAACTTCAATTACAAGAGTGGTACATAGGCGGACTTATTTCCAAAAGGCATACCTACTCTAGAAGTCAACTTTTAAATCAAATAAGACAGCATTGTGTGTGATAGAGTCATAGAACACAAAACAATCTTATACAGTTCATTTTTGGCTGTCTGGTTATAAAATATATGCCTTTTTAAGGGAGTTTTTCTGTCATTATTTTTAATAACATAAAGGCTTGAATATTTTAATGGGGAACCTTTATTTTTTTTTTATTTTTTTTCGGATGTGAAATCATCAAATGACTTCTCCCGCTCTGGGCGGAGCAGGAGGGAGTGTCAGACTTTTACTGACTAAAACCCATCCATGTTCCTTCATCGCCCTTTGTGTTCCGAAGCCACGGTATCTCTTGCGAACAGTCCCGCAACCCCGGGACAGTCCCGCAACCCCGGTTAATGGGGAACCTAAGTTCTCAAAAGTAACCAGATTCGCATTTGATATTGGAAAATAAAAATGCAGTATTTGCCTTCTTACAGCGAGAAACGTTAATTATGTTTTAATTATTACGTACGAATGACATTAATAATCCGCATGGCTTTTCCGAAACGTACTAATATGGGTTGCCAACACAAAATCAAAATTAGTAGTTCCACTTAATGCACATTAATATGAGGGAACTGCTATGATTATTTTATTGGTAGGTACCTATAGGAGTAAATCTAATAGGGTAATGAATTAGATTTAAGCAATACCCCCGTTCCTATAGTTAGAATAATCATAATTTCAGCCGAAAGACGTCCACTGCTGGACATAGGCCTCCCCCAAGTGTCGCCACATTGACCGGTCCCGTGCGACTCGCATCCAACGGATTCCCGCAACCTTCACCAGGTCATCGGTCCACCTAGTGGAAGGTCTTCCAACGCAACGTTTTCCGGTTCGCGGTTGGAATAAAACAGGGTTATAAAAAAACCACTAAAAACCACTTACAGCTAGGTAGCTTTTCATCTCATTTAATATTTTTTGTACTTTTGGAAATTTACAACAACAACAAAAACACGTTTCATAATACGAAGATGAGCAGCTGATTGCGTCAATTTGTACCTAAGGGGCGTCAATTTTTTTTTGCCAATCTCAAAAGTCGTAGAACAACATTATATAATATGTTTTCTTTATTTACTCAATTCATCATGTGAATGGTGTTAAATTTTAATAGCAGGGCCTAATAACTATAACACTCGCTCTTTGATTACGCGACGATGCAAATAATTAAAGAAAACACCTCCAACCAAGCAGGAAGAATATAAGGCGATAACTTTTTCCCCAAGATTCTTGAAAATCTTCCAACACATGCATGCAAACAATTTCAATTTCCTAATCTAATAATCGTACGTCCTCTCGACATGCAATCTGCAGTCGCAGAAACATTAAAAAAACTCTTTAACACACAAAAAAGTCTAATTCTGATAGGCGCGGGGTCTATTACCGTGGCACGCCGTAACTCAGAAACAAGTAAACACGGCAGTCTCGACATTTGCATTACTATCGAGTTTTTAAATCTATGCAAAACGCGACGATACGTTGCACGGGCTCGAGTCGACCCCCCCACCGCGCCTTCAGTAAAAACACATGCGATTTCATAATACGTCCCCCCATAACTCCACGTGTGCCACGTTTTGATTAATAACCCGGGATTACAGCACACCAGATTATGACACAATTTGAATACACACTTTTTAATAACAATCCTCGTAATACACCGCGAAATTGATGATAAAGTGATAATACACATAAATAAACAGCTTAAAAGTTGCGTCCACGCATCGCTGGAGGCGTCAAAAGTAGGCGGTGCTTATGATGAATAACGTGACGGAATCCGACGTCCAATCGGATCGATCTCGATTTTAATTATACGAATCGAGAACATCGAGACGCCTATAGATCGAATATTAATATGTCGATTGCGCACGCGGCGATATCAACAGCCTGGCCTTTGATTCCGCCGTTCGAATTTCGAATGCGTAATTTGATTTGAGTCCGCGACATTCCGCGAAACAGATGCACACGATAACGGTCTTCCGCAAAAGATTCAAGATAGTAATTGCCAACTGAGAAAAATAAAAGTACAATTTATAACTGCTATAGCATCGAGTGATCTTGATTTTAGTTTATTTGCATTCCGTGGACGTACTGTCTGTATTTTTATTCATGTGAACATGACAGTGCTATGGGCCTATACGTAATAAAAGAAAACGAATTAAATTAAAACTAACAAAGCATTGTTACAGTGAAACGGTCACGTCAAAGCGATCCATTTCCTTTTTGTATTACAGCACAATCTCGATGTCGATAGCATCTAGCAGTCGCAGCACGCCTACGACACGAAAATAATTAACTCGGTCCACCGTCAAACATCATGTTTAACATCGGCTACTCCCATACCAATTACTACCGACAATCGATCCACTCACAAAAACAGGCGCCCAACACTAGCCCCGACTGGTTTGAAAAAAGAACAGCTCGGCCTCCTCGACTCGTCGCCCGAGAACGTGTTAACGAGCGTTTGATGGATCGCGCTACAATCTAATACCCGATGTTCTTAGCACTACTACAATTTTCATGAACCTATACACGGTTTTTATGTGACTTTATTACCTGACACCCTTCATAACATGCGACTGCGTATCCAAGCGCAACTGGACAATAACAGATCCCAGATAAATCGAAAGAAATCAATTGAATTCATGAATAAATCGCATAAACTTGTCCCGCACTGTTATCAACGCGACATAATATTTTTTACAGCTGTTTCATAAATGCGAGAAAGCGACGCACGAGGACGCGCCGGTTTTTTTTTTTAATAAATTCACGTTTAATCGGTATCCGGTATCTTTGAAATTGCTAGCGAGGCCCGAGAGATGGAATCGATACCGGCCCCACAATGTAAATTATATAATTAAAGAAAACTCGCGATTGCGATCGAATACTTATACGATGTTAATCGAATAACGTGACTTTTATCGTCGATTGCGTCAAATTACTGCTCAAATTGCCGTTTAAAAAAATAAGTGTGGTGTTGCAAGCGCAAAGGGGTAAAGGGATAAAAATCGGTTTGTTTCTTAAAATAAAAAGTGTGCGGTGTCGTTTGGATCGCGGGCGGGCAAACGCGTTGGAGATTTGAGAATTAGCATTTTTGTCGAATAACTCTGTGGCGGTGTCTCGCTGAGCACAGTGAGCCCCGATACCGACGAGCTGGCCGAATCTCGCTTTTTTATATTTTTTAACAGGATTGGACTTTAAAATATTTCTCTATTCTTTGGCAATCACTTGTTTTACGAGCTAGGAATAGGACTGTGCACAATTAGAGCTTTTGTTGGTTTTACCCAGTCAGAATTTGTTTTGGTAACAACTGTGAAGCCCAGATTTATTAAATGATATAATTAACCCGTATGTCCCCAGCCGTTCCCGAAGGGGAACGGAGCATTGTTATTGTATCTGTAATTGCGGGTATCTAGCGGTTAAAATACAACTTCTGATTAGGTATTGCTTATTTCATTCTTTCAATAAAATCAAATCCTGAAATGACAGAAAAAACATATTGCGATGACGTAGAACTAACACGATTGATATAGAAATTTTGCTTATCATCATAAGATTCTTCCCTTATCGACCAATGTATTACCTACCCTCAACCTGTGCAGTCCACGCCACACCAACCAAACAGAGAATCACCAATAACCAACCAACTTAAAAATGAAGCAAAAACACAGCTCTAAAAATCGTTGACCCTTTATCTTCTGTACCAGCTCTCATTGGGCGAGTAGAAATTTATGTCGCCAAGTAATCCGAACCCATTTGTATAGATAATTTTTATTATTGCCATCTCCCCAAGCCGGCCGCGCCCGATAAATGCCGAACGAAAGAGTTCGTAATGACAATTTAAATAAGGAAGACGTATTCGTTTCGAACGATAACCGGGATTTGAATTTAGAAAATTTTGTAAGTGGTAACTCTGAAATAGGGTTGTGTATATATTTATTTACGTGATATTTATGTTTTCAGCTTTCAGATATGTTTTTGATTAGTCTAATGAAAGCCTGTTTTGTTGGTGTCCTCAGATTACTGATTAGCTTTATTAACAGCAGCTGTAGTTTTTCATCACATGTAAGTATTTTCCTCCAGTTTGCAATTGAGTCAATTGTTATTTCACTTGCATATTTATATCCATAGCAATTTAATTGTTAAAACAACCCAAGAATCCATTACAATACTAAACCAATAACCCTACCAGACAACAAACTAAGCGTGTAAACTATTTTTAACATGGCCACACCGAGTTTATCGGCTCCCGCTCTTATGTCCGTGTTATCTCGGCCAGTGCATTAGTCTTCGATAATACAACGATAAAAACAGATCGGCCGGCGCCATGCTCGATACAGATTGTATTTAGTCGATTTAAAAAGAAAAAAGAATCGATTCCACCCCGATAAAGATGTTATGGCGTGTTTTCGTAGTCGAGTGACTTAATTGTGGATTCCTATGCTATGTTTACTTGGGGTAATAAATTTTGTGATTAAAAATGTTTTAAGCAGATGCTCTGTTTTATGTTTGGGTTTACTATATTTAGATAATGCGGGTTAAGTGGGAGACAGAGGAATGATCTGTATTCTGTATCTGAGTATTAAAATAGTTTCACGTTTTACCAATTTTTATAAGTATGATATCGGCTCATTATGGAAGTAATTAAAAATGGTAGCAACTTAATGAGTTTAGCTTTTGGCTTTTAAATCAAGAAAACATTAATTGAAAGTAGTTACGATACTTATTCTTAAATAAAACGGGGAGCTACATATTTAAGATTTATACATATAAAATATTCATTCCGGTTTTATATTACTGTTTGTTTAAAGGTATATTAAAAGCGGATTCGTATTGTTCTTTCCTGAAAAGTGTTTTACAATCTAACTTTTATCAGGAGTTCACGAATGGTATAATGAATGAGGCATTTTAACAATTTCAGTGGGGAAAGCTAAGTACTGTAAAACTGTTAATATCTAGAATAAATTAACTGCGCCTTCGACAAGGTGGATAGTCAGCGCTTTTAGCGTATTAAAGATAAAACGAATCGAGCGAGACAAAAAATAATTAAGTACTTATAATGGTGTGATCCTATAGAACGGCTTGTTTCTAAACTGGTCGACTTACCATTATCCTATTAGGTCACAACACTACCCTAACAAAATGGCGGTCTAATTTCCCTCCAAAATTAATAACCCGCATCGCTCGTGTCGTTTTTCATCAACCTCATTTTAGTGGGTTTATTATTTATCGTGTTTTCCTCAAAACATCATTTACATCGCTTTCATAACGCCGACGCACGTTGAAAGACTGAAAATTTTGTCTATTCGACAAAATAGTGCGATAACTGTGCTAATGACGCCATCACGGTCGCCATTTTCCCGCAGCCATTTTGAATTTGTAACGTTTTGTTTGTTAAGTTGCGTTGTGTGTAATAGTATGAAAAGGTTTAGGGTCCTAGATAATAGGGTGTTCACATCAGTTTTTGTTGAAAGGTATTTTAACCCCCAAGCCCATTTTACCAAATGAATAAAACAATGTTAGTTGGCGTTTTTGTTTCACGTTCAAATAAATCCAAAGCAAAAAGATCGAAACATCGATACAGTTTATGATTTACAAGACAGTGGACATTAAAAAAACAAAGCTTATTCAACATTCGAAAAAATAAAAACAACAATGAGATCGCACGGGCTGAGTTTGAGCGCCGAAAGTTGAATACAATCCCTTGCACAGTGGGCCGAAAGCGATCCAGATCTGGCTATCGGGATCTCAGTTTGTTCTCACATCATTACCCGCGCCGACGGCTACAAATTTACATCCAACACAATGGCTATCCACCATCGAGACATCATTAAGGTGATGCCGATAGCGCCAGCATAGCCGCGGAACAAATGCCTTATAGGACCTCAACCTTCTACTCAAATAAGAACCTTATGAAAAAGGCACATAAAATCTGGTTTAGCACTGGTCAAACTGGCGGTTACGCGGGAAAAGCCGACCGGCCGTAATGACGGAACGTCATATAAGTTAGAATGGAGCGAGCGATTATGAGCGCAAGTATGAACGCTTGTAGAGTCGAATTTAAATTGTTAGCACGGGATTACAAGGCTGGAGAGACGGTTTAGGAAAGGATCAGTTTGAGCCGAAGCCTGGGGCTATCGCGGCCGTACAATGGAACTTATAATATGGGTGATTGCGGAAAAATTGATAATAAGAATTTTGTACGCAAATCGTGGATTTTGTACAACTTTTTTCTTTCTTTCGGTATTGTTTTTTGACGCACTCGGTGATGTTTAATCATTTAAGCCAATAAAATCTTTTTGAATCAACAAGTGGTACGCATACAATTCTAAAAATAAACCACAAAATTCGACAGGGAAAAACGTAAACAATGCAAGTAAATAAACGTTACATTATTATCGTATGTAAAAGATTCTATATCTGAGTTAGGACATATCAACGCTGGCGTTTGCATACAATACTCGGTTCGTTACGCAGCAGGATTGACGCGCGATCGACGCGCGATTTGTGTCGCCACTGTGACGCGCGACCGACGCCTTATCGCGTCATCTCTACCGCCCTAATTTGCTTCGTGCTTTATTCAGCACCTGTTTAGTTATTGTCTGCATTTTAAAATTTACGGTTTTATTATAACTGTGTTTTTGCGTGTATGGAATAAGAAATTGACAGTGGCACAAGGCACTGAAAGGTGGGTATTTTAATGATTGGAATGATCTCTCGCTAATAGACAGGCGTACAGTTTAAATATTTAACTCCCTAATTATGTAACAATAAATCACACAAATGAAAGTTTTAATTATGTCAGTTTAACGCTATTGTAAAAGTAGACGCACCGTCACGCCATATTTATTATGCTAACGATCATTTGTTTATAATCTCATATCGCGATCATACATATTAAAACAATCCAAATAATTACACAGCCCTCCAAATCCTACGTTGATTAATATCAAAGAATCGCGAAACAATAACGAGATCGCACTGTCGAAAAACAGGGGAACAATCGACGAACATCGTATACGAATGTATACGAGATAAGTAAAACATGGCTACCGTACAAAAATAGCTGAGATAACACTGCGATCGCATCTGTAAACAATGGTACTGGTATCCACGCTCTCATTAGCCAGCCTTGTCGACTCGACGCGGGAAATTGTGCAATTCCGCGGGAATCCGCCGTATCGATACTCGATAGGCGATTTGTAATCGATCGATTCTTGTGCGATCGCCCATCACCAGTTGTTGCTTTTTTAATGGCCTGTTTTTCAGTCTGTGCTGTTGGCTTATTGTTTCCATTTGCTAATTTAGTATTTTTCTGTTCAAGTTTATAATTCAATTAGGTGCTTACTTTATTTAATAAATGTTTGGAGCTAGATTAATTCGGTCTCATAAAACCATTGGCCATATCTTTATAGGCTCACTTTAGTTAAATAATTAAATAAAGCCGCTAATTAATATGAAAAATTTCGACAGCTGATTACTATAAGGAAATAATGAATACAAATGTCTGAAGTTAACTCTAAAAATACCGATTTTATTATGATCGTGACATTTGATACGTCAATAATTTTAGTCGATGGTTTGCAAATAAGTTTGTGGACAGCCCCGCTAGTGCTGTTTCACACTTATCTAGCAAGATTAATATTAAGATAAGATAATTTATGTTTAATTAAATAATTGTTTTTTATGTCACTTAATTATTTACTGTTAGAATTTTAAATATATTAACATAGTCGATTTGAATTCTTTCAACAGGTCGCCGCGGCGCGCGCTAAAATGAAGGATGGCATTGATTTTGAAAATTAATTCGCTATATCTATTTTTATCTATTGAATACGACATTGGATATAAGTTACTGGTTAAGGCTTGGCACAAGATCGCGAAACTTCATTTCCAAAATGTCTCGCATTACGTCCGAAGTTTAGTACCTACCTACAATTTATTTAATTACGCAGTAACAAAGGTCAGCTAATCTAGTCATATTGATATTAGGCTAGATATTGAAGGTAACGGTTAAGCTGCAATCGCAATAACAGACCGACATGATCATCTGACTGGGCTGCGGGACTGTTCGAAAGAGATACCGCTGCCCAGGAACACAAAGGGCGATGAAGGAACATGGATGGGTTTTAGTCAGTAATTTTTATTTATTAATGATTTTGTAATTTTAATTTTAATTTTAATAATTTTAATTTTAATAATTTTTAATTTTAATTTTGATTTTAATTTTGACTTTTATTTTAATTTGATTTGCAAATATATATACAATACTTGTGAAAAATGTATCTTCCGTATGGGCGGGCCGTCTTGCCTGAATTAAATGATTATTATTACTAATTTCACATGACTAGCAAATTGCGGTGCTTTTGAAAGCGTATATGATTAACTTTCATTTTCTGCATCCTTGCATAATATTAAACCATAAAATGTTAATGTATCAGAACCGATAAGTATCAGGAGTTTCTGATTTCAAAACGAAGATTTCGAGATACGAAATATCTATGAGAGATAAGAAATGCATAATCTGTATATGCAACTTTGATTCGTATCGAAATGTGCGATGAAATCCGAATAACTAATAAAAACCATTTTATTATCATTAATTTTTGACACAAATGTTACGAAAACGGGAGGCTACTGCCTGGTTTGATACATCAAACTAATACCACCCATGACAATAAAAACGAGAAAAATACTCAAGTGGCAATCAACATGAAAATCGTAATGGATAAAAATGACACATCAAACTTATATACCTATGAAAATAAAAACGAGAAAAATACTCAAGTGGCAATCAACATGAAAATCGTGATAGATAAAAAATCTACAAATGTCAAACAGCAAAAAAAATAACTTTAAAGGCGGTTTCAAATCTTTTTCACACTTAAACATGCACAGGTCACATAACATCACGCCGATTATCCCGAAGTGTAAGGCATACCTAGTACCTACATCCAAATACCCCATTGATGTATGTATAAGTCCCATACAAACATTCGTAGCCTTGTAGGTAACATTAAAATAACCCGCACGAAACACGTTAAAAACCGCAACGATCAAATAAATCCGCACTGAATGGCGTTTAAAAACGCACAAAGCTAGCAAATCGACTACAAATCTGCACAATGCCACCTCACTATAAATATCTTAGGCTGTACAACGGATAAATCTCCAGAAAGACCTGTGGACATACTTTGAAGTTTTCAAACCATTAGGAAAAGCTCTATCTCAACTGTATAAAGTTTAAATTCCTTTGGCTACACTGATGTAGGGATGTCAACAATATTTTGCGACGGCAATTAGGGGTGTCCATAGAGTGAGTTGTGGCGAAGAGATTGTTGGCAAATGTATTGGGCGAGAGCTGAAGTGTTACAGAACTGTTAAAAACTGCTTGGATAGGACATTGTTTTGATTTTTATAGTCAAAGTTTCAGAATAGTTTTTCGGGACTTTGAATAGTCGTAAAGTGTAATGGTTTGGTCACACTAGGCCCTTTACTTCTCTAAGATTAGGATATACCTTTACGGCAAGGTAGACGCGGTGGCACAACAATGGACTGCTGCGCCGCGTGTCGCCGGTTCAATTCCCGCACAGAACAAATATTTGTATGGCATGGTAGGTACTTAGTTATTTCGGGTGGCTGTTTGTGTAACTTGTGAATTTAAATGTTTTTAAACGCACCCACGAAACAGAAGGAAATCCTAGTGACGGGCAACCTTTTTAAAAGAAAAAAAACCTGTAATAAATCAATAAAAAAACTAAAGAAACTGGTTTAATCCTCCGCGAAAAACCAACAAAATCTTTATTCACGTCTCATTGTCAATATAGCATTTAATTATGTATCTATTTATTTACGTCTATAAATATTTATATAAAACCGCTATTTATTATCTAGATCGTATCACATAGAAGACGATTTAATTTAAATCATATGTACATAATTTAAACATAAGGAATTAAGGTTATACTTGAAACGACGTGACTTTTTATAGCACTGTTAATATGGACGAATAGATGGTTCCTTCGATTGGAATAAAGCAGTGGTTGTCAAACTTTTTTGATCATGGACGCCGCCATTTTGTTTTCCATTTTTCACAGACAATTTCATATTTTTTATAGCGCCTTGTCAATGTCATTAAAGCACCAAAACCAAATTTACTATAGTTGGGAACGTAAGGTTCAAGTAAAATTGTGTCAATCTAAAAATAAACGATTATATTTTAGTCTTTTTCAAAAGTATTTTTGTATCAGTGTGAATTAAATTTTTGTGTTATTCACACAGGAAAGTTTTAAATAAACCTATCGCGTTTCTGGACTTGGTTTATAAAATGTGCTAGCCCACAACCTCTTATTAATTCAGTTAGAACAATAAATTAATACAACATTCTTAATCTGGTATATTACTGTCCAATAAAATCAATCTCATACACATCCAAAACGTACTTATGTATGTTTAGAACAGATTTAAAATCAATCAGTATCCAAAATAAAAAAATTACTTCAAAAAATTGAATGTGGTACATTTTGGCAGAAATCTAAGCTCAAAGCATAGAGCATTTTTGTGACCACCGATGGTCCGCGGACTGTTTGGGAACCAATGATTTCAAATAATTGATTGGCAATGAATGTATAATATATTGATTTGGTAGAACGTGGCTAAGGCTATATATATAATCATGTTGACGCGTCAAGCTCTAATTGATTGATGGTCAAGACATTATTACACCTATAACGTTGGAGGCAATCTATTAACGAATTAATAGAATATGCTAAGTTGTTTTTAGTCGTTTGAAATAAGATAAGTAAAGTTTTTTTTTTGTTTAAGGTCCGACATATTGATGAAAAACAACGAGAGCACGAGCTAGCAATATATAATCGTTTAAATAAGTTTATTTGCATTGAAATAGTCGGATCCTTCAGCTTCTTAATTTAAATTATTGATTTGCCTCGACGCCACTTTGAGTAGCCCGTGTCAAAAATCTTTAGCTCGACGACGAAGAGAAGAAAATGACTTAAGAGCTGTGCATGGGCTGTGAGTCTCCATACAAGTATTGACGAAACGTCGATCTCGTCAAAATTTTTATGATGAAATCGGTCTAAGCTGCAGCTCTCCCTAACGCACTTTACGGGGGCAGGCTTGACGCAGCGTGACGGCAATAGTTTCTTCAAAAACCAATTTTTCAAATTCCTCGCAGGCGCTGTCCCCTTTTAACATTCCAAGATAAGTTTCAATTTTCCTCTACCATAAATACGACAGCTTATTCCGTGTTTCGTCTTTTATAAAGGCAAGTTTTGACTGATGGTATCATTACACCGCGTTGACCTGTCTTCGCTTACGAATCGAAATTCGCGATCGTAGCCGCGATATCGCGAATGACAATAAACGGACAGCCGCGCGATATTCCGCCGAGATACACGATGTGTGGTCACCCTTACTTTTTAGTCGATTCCTGATTGTATTGTGTTATGGCTTACGATATTTTTTATTGATTTATTAGATCTGAGTGTTTTTGATCAAGAAATCAGTAAAAAAAAATATAAAAAAGAAGCTTTTATGGAAAATTATCCCGGTGATTTTAATTTAAATAATCTTAAAATTATGCATTGATTTTAAATTGTTTCATAAGCCTATTTTTTTCAAGTAAAAGTCGATTTATAAACATTTGAGATAAAATTCTAGGCAATTTCATTTTTTTTACTGAGCTAACGTATTTTTTTAGGTAGGTATAAAAAGTCAATTTATAGGCATTTCAGATAAAAATTCTAGGCATTAAAAGAAAAGATTTAGATTCCATACTAAATAAAATTAAACAAATTGCCAAAACAAAAAATTCAAATAATTTCTTGCTCTGGTAACCCTAGTTATGAGAATCGATATTTATTTCGGCTTTCCATCCCGCGTTTTTATGCATCTGTTACTGTTGAATGGACATAAACGATTAATGTTACATTATGCTGTAAGGTGTACTCCACGAGTATTGGCCGAGGTGAATTTAAAACGCATTTTGTGGTCGTTAGGCACTTGTCCAGTTCGGCTGCATTATGCAGAGGCCAGTTAATATGCACGTTACCTTACATGGCGTTGTTTATCTTGTCCGATTGTTGGTGTACTTACCTGAAAACAAAATGGATGGTCAGTTTGATGGGTTTAACACTTGGATTTGAAGTTTATCGTGTTTTAGTAACATTAGTAACGCTTACACTTATTTAAAAAAAATCAAGGATTGTTTTTAGCTATCTTTGGTTGGTAAAAAAATACACATGACAGTTCCCCAAAATGGTGGTTTAGATAGGAAGGAGCTGTAGAACAAAAATTTCCCATATGTATGTACTAGAAATTGAAAAGTTTCAGTGTTAGCAAAAATGTTGCTTTTGGATATTATCGGTAAGTAAGGTAGGCACTCATATCGATAGGAAATCTTCCCATCAATTTATTTAAGTGTAGGTTTTCTTGATCAAAGACCTAACCACACTCATAAATCTATACTAATATTGAAAAGAGGTATTGATCTGTACTAATATTATAGAGGTGTTTTGTATCTAGGGGATATTTTTCGGAGCTAATGATCCAATTCTAAAAAGTCTTTAACTGGCAGAAAGCTACATTATTCGTTGGTGCTATAGGCTACAAAAAAATATTATATCAAGCACATTATCACAAATTTTGCGGACGAAATTGCGGGCAAACTCCTGGTCTCCTATTAAACTACATCTAATGATATCAAAAATACCCACAACTTAGTGTAGCAATAACTGCCCAAAGTCATAACCTACTTCCAAACTTAAAACTACCGTCAAAAAACTAACACGACACACAAATACGTCGAAGTTTGCACCCTGTCACATAATGTCACCTTTACATTAGCCGTACCCACCCTGGACTGGACCTAAGTGATGAGCAGTAGCGGTGATGTATTTGTGCACGCATCAATACATTGAGTTATTGTAGCGCGCAATATCAGTGTCTATAGGATAAAACAATAGCCGATCGCGGAGTAGCTTTAATTTTTTCATTTTAATTTATTTATTTGACAGGAACGTGATCAGCCGTGTGGTATCCGGCAGAGTAGAATAGAACCAACCCATTACACTCACGGGTGTCGAATAAGGCGACTAATGTCTGAGGCAGAACACCTTGCGCCTCCGTAGACCAGAGAATGGGCAGCAGCGTTTTCTGTTAGTCTTTCATCACTGCGATCTCCAATCCGCCTGCCAAGCGTGGAGATTACGGCAAATTCCTCCCATCATGGGAGAGGCTTATGTCCAGCAGTGGACGTTATGGGCTGTTGTAGTAGTGTAGTATTTGACAGGACGGCGACGTTGGTTTACATTTGTTTTATGAATTGTATTAAAAAGCAATATGGCGGGGGTAGTTTCCGTATGGCCACGGACCAAGAGATTGTAGTACTACCATAAGCCTTTACCTTGTTTCAAATCTACTTGATCCTATCAAAATAAATGGATATAAGCAGACTTGTTCAATTAAAATTTAATAAGGGAAAGAAATTTACAGGTGAGATAAAAAATACAGCTAATTATAAAAGACCTACCTAGTACGAACTCTAGGATAGTTTGAAGAAGGTAGTTTTATAGTTCACGCACTTAGTTGGCGACAAATCAGTTCAGCACTGTAGGAGAGACAGGAACAGGCGTTAGGGTAGCACTGCAGCTCAGTTAGCAGGACAACTTCAGGAATCGAGTTTGTGGAAACCTCTGCTGGAAGGGCGTCGTGCAGTTCTCAGTCACGCACCTGGTAGCTCTGGTAAGAAGGCACCAGTGTAGTTCTTTACGACGTCAGGGTAGCTCTGCGAGACAAGCGGTAGCCAGGCACGAAGATAGCTTCCGAAGATCGGGAGTAAAGGTCCCAGATCACGTAGATAGCTTCCGAAGATTGGGAGTAGAGTCCCAGGTGAATCTTAAGCTGGTTCCCCTGGGTAGTTTAAGTATGTGCCAACAAAAACCAAGCTGTTTTCTAATGCTTCTCATATCCAGATCCCATAGTAGACTGCCTCCAGCGGTTCGTAAGCTCGTTTTCAAAGTTGTCTTCCTTTTTCAATTTTTAAATATTAGTTTTCTTGTGGCCATCATCTCATCTGAGAAGTGTAGTCGGCCAGGACATATCCATGAGTGCGTAAATAATTTTATAAATATAATTTAAAATTAAGCTATTTAGTAAACAATCGTAATAATCTTTTAAATACAATAGCTAAACATATTGATAAAAATAATTTAAATTTTCTAAACCAAAAAGTAAATATCATAAAGCCAGAAAGAAATAAAAATAAACTGACAGTTTGACAATTTGACGTGTCACAACATGAAAATTATGAGTAATAATTTTTATTTCAGCTATTTTATGTTAATGAATCGTATTTAGATCGATTTGCTGAGTGTAAACATAGAAAAAAATAAAAAGGATGACAAATAGTATTATGAATGATGAATATAAAGTGTAAGTATAGCATAAATACTATAATAACCTTTGGCCTACTATTCATGTATTTATTCAGATACGTTTGGCCGCACGCAATGAGTGAATAGGACTATTCGAAACCGTCATGTCATCAGGCCCCTTATTCACAACGCTTCGATTCGATTTTCGATTCGGAAAGTCGTATGTCTATCTCGCTCGATTTCGTAATGTCAAAAAAAGATAGACATACGACTTTCCGAATCGAAAATCGACTCGAAGCGTTGTGAATAAGGTATCAGGTTTTCTAGGCTCCGGACTGCGCCGCCCATCATTTTAGACTGCTTCCACAGTGATACGACGCGTAAATATATTGTTTGTTTGATATCCTTGCTACATCACCCGCTCCCGCTAAAAATTCCGCTTATACCTCCTCACTCTAACCACAACCCAAGGCATGAGGAAGTGGAAATAGATCTTTATCGACACGCACTGCGCCCTCTGTGTGTCAATAAAAGTACCTGCGTTTGTCAACGCACACTATTCGTGACACTTTATTGGTTGTTATGTGAAATATTCAGTGGTTTGGGCGGGAAAAGTATGAAAATTGCGGCCATTTGCATTTGAAGTGTGTTAGATGCATTCCGACAGAGTTGTTTGTCAGTTTCTGGAGATTTGTTTATGTTATGAAGGCATTGGCGGATATTCAAATATTAATTTAGGAATGTTTATCTTTTGTGAGTTTTTATGAGGATACTTCTCCCATAATATGTACGAGCCAATAATGCTCATACAGCAAAAGTACGTTTCTACGCACGTTTTAATTACGCTAAACGTACTTAATTAATTATATTATAACATAAATTCAGTCGTCACTAAAACTTAGCCACAAACGGGTCGATCAGTACCTAATAGCATAGCATCAAAATAAATTAATCCATTGAAAGAAAATAATTAAAACTAAAGCTATTAGATAGTTAAACTATTGAACCTAACAGTGGTTTGGTGTGAATTAACTACCTTCCTACAACAACTACCGGAGTATCAGTCAACGACGAGAATACCCAAGCATCATACGCCTGGCTGAGAATAGTACCTACATGAAGCTGTACATTATAAAGCTTTGTTAAGATGAACATATAATGTTTCTAGCAAAAAAAAAACACGATTCTAAAGTCATTAAAGACCAAGCTGCTAGTCATATTTTTACCACATAGAGTTTTAAACTTCGAACTTAATGCACACCTATGAGACCAACTACCAATGACTCAATCGCTAATAACTAAGAGCAAAATATCATTAATGATCTTCAGGGGAGGTCCGAATCAACTAATGATAAGGTGTCAAGTGTCAATGAAGATTACAGTTTATAAATCAAGATTTAAATTAATTTACTACACTCTGACCTCCATAAAAATAACTCTAACCTAATATTAAATATTAATAAAACGATAAAATGAATCTTATTACCAAATTAACCTGTCATCAGAGCACATAAGATCATGTTGAGTAATGTATTACTGCTGATGCCGTTTGTAAACTAATGTTATAGCGTGATGAAACTAAAAACTATGCGTATTTACATCTGAAACTCGTTTAATAAGATTTCTTTGATGACAGAGAAATATGAGCGGTTTTCCGAATAGTCCAAGTTAGAAGTTAAAGAGTATGAAATGGAATTTGGATTTTTTTTTAAAGAAATGAACTTGAACTTTGGGTGTACTTTTTTTAAAATGTTAAATGATTAATTTTATGATGTGTCTTGTAGATGATGTGGGCTTATAACAGGCTTTCAATTGATTTGAGTTTCCTGTTTTTGTCGGCACAGAGAGAACCGTTCCAGCTTTTTTAAAGGTCGTTTGCGTTTTTTCCATTAGGGCTTTCTCTGTAGCTACCACGGAGTCTGGATTTCTGCCCGGTTGATGCAATAGGCTCGCCCCCTATAACATGGAACATAAAAAACATAACTGGCAAAATGTGGGTACTTTTAGACACACCTCTGTCTAACCCTTCATAAGTTAGAATCCAGTCTTGACCGTAGGATCTGTCATAGCGCTTTACCATTGCGGTTTGCAGGGTCACCTTCAGAATTCCACATTCTCTTTCTCATCTCGTGCCTTCCACCACTCCAAAGCTCCCACTATCACTTTCTCAGCAAGGCTGTACGTCGCGTGTTCACTATCACGCTTATCACGCCATCGGAGCACGCAACTGACACACGTTGTCATGCGTGACGCGTGACGCGAGTGGCGTGTCAACGCACCTTACTTTCAGGCTTTTTACATACTTGATGCGTATGTGTGACGATCAATCAGAAGGGAGTTGAGTTGTCAGACATTGTGCTGGATTGTTTTTGTTGGATTATGGGTTAGTCTTACTAAACAACTACGCGTCATACCAGACGTCACACAAAATACTAAATCGAGATTAGGATTCTGTCACTTTTCACCCTTATGTCCTGAGTAATAAGGTTGAAAAGTGGTCAAACGTCAGTGAACTCGATAATACAACAGCCCGATAACAACAGTCAGGCAATTCACCACCGTCTGGTCGGAGGATCCTCCCTTTACTGTGGAGAATGAGGAACTCTGTGAGGCTTGACATTTTTGGTCAAGAAAACTCTAAGGATAAAATTTTATTGAGATCGTCTTTCTCATTATTTGACTTGATCATTAAATTACACTATTGATGCGCCAGCCAAAGCCACCGGGAACGCAGTGTGGCTGGATCAGCTGTTTTTATTTCGTCTGCATTTTTCATTTAGAAAGAAAAAACGCTACCTTCCACAAGATGTAGGTACTCATTATTTTTTAAATAGAGGTTTACAATCAAAGCATTACCTACTTATATTATTGATTGTAGCTCCTCTAAGTTATAAGTATAACTATTAGCACCACTGATGGTAAATCAAGCCATGGAATACACTAACGGAATCCTTTGTCATACCCACATAATTATGTTGGCATCCTCCACAATATTTAGTATCTTTGGGAGCGTATTAAAGCTCACAGGGAGGTCACAAAGCAAGGCGTGGGTGCTAGATACACATCTAGGCATTGTCCACGTCGCATACCCTGGTCTCAGTTAATAGATTTGCGTATCAAGCCGGGCTGGTCAGCCAATTTATATGTTCGTACGAGCTTTGGCCGAATTCAATGATGTTTTGGTTGTTTGTAGGTAGGTTGATAAATGCATATTATATGTAGTTGTGTTGAGGGAAGGGTGATCTTCTTGATAACATTCTGAAATTCATTTATTTATGGACTGACAACGCATAAACTAAACTGCTATGTTTGGAACTACGAAATTTTGAAACAAGAGTGCATACTAAGATGCGTTAATAGTAAACGGGCCATGGAGGTATTTTAAATACCTGTACCTACCTATACCTGTAAAATTAAAACCTTAAAAAATAGGATTTAAAAAAAAACATGTAATTTTGACCCCGAATATCTCCGCAACTAGAAGGTTCTCAGGTATGGTCCAGAACAAAAATGATAATGATAAAAAAAAATGAATGAATTAATGACGGGGAGAAAAAGTGCCATTCGGCTTCGTTAAGAGTCTATTTGCACCCTATAAAACGAAAGTGAACTCTAAGAAATAATTTTTGAAAGTTCATCCCCTAAAGGTATCAAATAGGATGAAAGTTTATATAAAAATCGCCATTTTTGTAGTTTGTACCGTAGAAATAGGGTCTTGAGAAGTTGCCGATTCGAAATCCTACCGGTGGACACGGCTTATGAAATAATATGAATGTAGGTTCTTCTTCTTCTTATCGTATCGATTTTCCTTCCAATTACACGGTGTGGGCCCAGTAGGTGGCTACGTTTATTCCAGCGGTAGAGGCGCTGTACAGGTCGTCAAGAGTGCAGGTAGACAGACGGACATCTGGGACACTCCAGCAGGTATGTAGGTAATTCTCTGCATGTTTTATTTCATTTTGACCCCATAGGTTATATCATGGTGTGCCGTTTATAATTGACTTAAATGCCCTCAGATCGAGGAGCTTTTTGAATAACACCTAATACGAGTCAAAATTAACAGTTCTCACACAATTTCATTCCCCCTTTTTAACCCACTACAGTGCTCAAACATAATTAGAAGGTAAACAAAGTAGGCCTGTATATATTAATTAAGCATGCATCCATATCGTAGCACGATATAAACGGGCTTGCCAGGCACACCCATACTTATCTGTTTTGATAATAAACTATGTTAACTGAATTACCATATTATTCTGTCACATTTTCAGCTGAGTAACTCGTTGAAAAATGAGGTTTTTGATAATGTTTTTTAAGGCTGTTGTTTAGAAAAAAAAAACCGGCCATGTTCGAGTTGGACTCGCGCACCGAGGGTTCCGTATAAACTTGTAGGTGTTTTGTTATTAAACTACATATTTTAAGTTTTTTTTTTCATTTACATGTGCTTTAAGACATTGCTTCTTGCCAAATTTCATTATTATAGGTCAACGGGAAGCACCCAATAGGTTTTGATTCCTTTGTGAAATCGCAAAGTATGCGATATAAACGGTCATTTTATTATATAACGCGATTAAAAGGATCGCGTTGATTTACAAGTTTGATTTTTTCACTGCTCCAAAAGACTAGACTTGAGAATTTGATATTAATTTCAGCTTAATACCTTCACGCGTTCCTGAGAAACAGGCTCTCGATAGACAACCAGATGAACAACAAAATGATCCTATAAGGGTTCCGTTTTGGCCGACTGAGGTACGGAACCCTAAAAAGATCCTGTAGGTACTGCAGTAACGGTACTACACTTTTCACCCTAATGTCCAAGTAATAAAGTTCAAAAGTGAACTGCGGTAGTAGGTACATGAGTTTCAAGTTGTGTTAATAAATATTTTGTCGACTTATCGGGAATCGAATTTAATATACTGCATAATTCAGCGGTAATTAATTCTAGTAAGAGAGATAAATGTTTAATTAGCTGATGCTTAGTGACGTTTTTTGTTTTTCAAAGTGGGCAAACACTGATGTTAATAACAAGGTGATCATTTTTTGGACGTTTTCTCATTAAGAATTCTACTAACTTTTTAATAATAAGATATTTTTTTGGCTATATCAGTAGACGAAGAACTAAGAAACGATGGATGGACTGTGTAAAGGATGAAATGGCTAGAAAGGAGGTGACTGCTGAGATGACGAGTAATAGAGAAGTATGGAGAAGAAGACATGTGTAATGAAAGTCTGTTTAATTAGATCCTCCAAGGTTTATTAATAATCAGCAACACAACTTACACAAGTGCTATTCACATGCCAGCTTCACAGATTAATTATCGGTACCACAGACTCTCAACTTAGGAGTACGTTCGGATATCACAACATCCTCCCTATTAACTATCCGTAAACAAAGCTATGTTAATCAGTTACATAATCTTCAAGATACACTGGTCTTCGCCTTACTCTATGTGGAACCACATTTTCAACTGTTGAATTACTAGGCCTGTCTTGGTTGTAATCAACGTTACTTAAATCTAAATCATAATCAACATTACTTAAATCTAAATCATCCTCAATTTCTATATTATCACTTTCTTCATCCTCGTTTTCTACACTTCTTTTTGTTTTACATTCTATAAGATGCCACCTATTCCTCTTGAATTCTCCTCTATTTGTCTTTACAATATACGATCTGGGTTCCTTACAACATCTTACTATTTCACCATACAATTTTAAATCTGTAACCCATACCGTCTCTCCTATTGATAATTGTCTTAGAGTTCTACCCCCATGTCTACTGTTATAATGATCAGCGTCTTTAAGCTTTTTTTTAAATCTTATTTTTCTAAATTTTTGGCCTGGCTGGACAACCTTAATTAATTCTGATTTTACAATAGGCAATTTCTCTCTTAATTTGTGATGAAACATTAACTCTGCTGGACTATATCCCGATTCTAATGGTGTATTTCTGTAAGCTAAAAGTGCCAAATAAATATCATCATTCTTAGTTAACAATTGTTTACTTATTTTAACTGCCGACTCAGCCATTCCATTGCTCTGTGGAAAATGGGGACTACTATTTCTCAGCCTAAAGCCATATTCCTTAGCAAAATTAACAAACTTAGATTTAAACTGAGTGCCACAGTCAGTACGTATAACTTCAGGAATTCCATACCTAGCAAAGGATTCCTTACATTTGAGAATAACTGCATCTTCAGTTAAATTATTAAGAGGAAATATTTCCAAAAACCTTGAGTAATAATCTACTATTACTAAATACCAACTGCTCCTGTATTTAAATAAGTCCATACCTAATTTTTGCCAGGATCTGTCAGGAACATCTTCTATAATAATTTCCTCTTTATAATTTATTCTATTCTCTAAACATTGACTACAATTTCTAACCAATTCCTCAATTTGCCTTGATAGGCCTACCCACCATACTGATTGTTTGGCACGTTCCCTACACTTAGTAATACCCATATGACCCTCATGAATCATTTTTAACATGGTATTTTGCAATGTTTTTGGAATAACTATTCTACTGTTGTATAGCAATAAATCCTCCCCTATAGAAAAATTATACCTATATTGGTAATACAAAGACAATTCTTTTACTAATTTACTTTTATTGGGCCATCCTTCTGTGCAATATATCTTTAAACTTTCACATGTACCACATTTATTTTGTTCCTGCTTTATTATTTCTAATGCTGTATCTGGAAATACCTCATGAACAAAGCTAAATATTGCTTTATCTGTAATAATATCCAATTCAGATTCTTGAGTACATAAGGGATTTCTAGACAACACATCTGCCAATATCAACTCTTTGCCCGGTATATACTTTACTATATAGTCATAACACATTAATCTTAATCTAAAACGTAAAAGTCGGGGTGACAAATCATCTAGGGGTTTAGTTTGTAGTATTTGTAACAGAGGCTTGTGATCTGTCTCTAAATAGACTGTTATACCTTTCACATAATCCTTAAACCTATCAACACTCCAAACTAATGCCAAACATTCTTTTTCAATTTGAGAATACTGCTTCTCTGTTTTATTTAAGGTTCTGCTTGCATATGCTACAACCTTCCTATGTCCTTCTACATCTTCCTGTAATAAAGCCGCTCCCAACCCATAAGAGCTACTATCTGCTGTAATGATTATTTTTTTACTTGGATCAAAATGAGCCAGTATAGGAGCCTTTTGTAAATGATCTTTAATTACTTCAAAAGCATGCTTCTGCTCAGTATCCCAAGTGAATAAATAACCTTCTTTTAACAACACATGCAAAGGATCCAGAATATGTGACTTGTTAGGTATAAAACGACCAACAAAATTAACCATTCCTAAAAATTGCAATAATTACTTTTTGTTTGTAGGTGTTGGAAAATTAATGATTGACTTTACCCTTTCTGGCTCAGGCCTTACTCCCTTTTCATTATTAATATGCCCTAAATAATTTATTTCCCTGACTCCAAACACACATTTATCCTTATTAATTGTTATACCTTCATCTTGTAAACGTCTCAATACTTCTCTTAGAACTATGTCATGCTGTTCAATAGTCTCCTCAAATATTAATATATCGTCAACATGAATTGCTACATCAAGGTCTTTGAATAAATTTGAAAATTTCATACTGAAATACTCCGGTCCACAGTTTAGTCCAAATGGTAAGCGATTGTACACATACCTTCCAAAAGGTGTTATTATAGTAGTGAGCTTTTTAGAGCTACTTTCCAACCTGATTTGATTAAAACCTGCAGTAGCATCAATTTTTGAAAAAAATTTAGCCCCTTTCAATCTAGCTAGTGTCATTTCTACCTTAGGAATTGGAAATATTGGTCGCAATATACTTTTATTCACTTGAGTATATATAGTCTCCACATATTCTAATATTGCTTCCTTTAGGAACAACTACAATAGGTGACACAAAATCAGTTGGCTCCTCTATGGGGCTGATTACCCCCAGCTGCTCCAACCTTTCCAATTCTGCTTTGACTTTAGGTAAATAAGGGATAGATACAGATCGTGGAGAAGCATGGACATAAGGTATTGGATTTTTTATTAATTGAATTTTGAACTCATCTTTAAATACCCCTAACTCATTAAATATGCCTCCAAATTCTCTATCTACATTAACTTGAGATGAAACATTAGTTGATATAGCTCTAATATGCAGTATTTTCATCGACTCTAATGCAGGACGACCCAATATTGGACATTGCAAGTCTTCTATAACATAAACCTTATTATTGTACCATTGTAACTTATATACTAACCTTAAGTCTAATTTACCGAGAACCTTTAGTTCACTACCATCTGGTCCTCTTACTTTATCTCTGGTACTTGATAACTGCACCCAAGGTCCCAAGACTGACATCGGTATTGCAGTTATATCTGCCCCTGTATCAATAAGAAACTTACAGTTACTAAGGAATTTTTCTTTATGAAAAATTTGCACTTCTATCATATATCTATCACTGCCTTCTCCAAGACTGACCTGCAATACTTGAGCTTCTTCTGGTTCTGTCAGTACCTCCATTTTCTTAATAAACTTTCCAGCTTTACACATACTTGCAAAATGTCCCACACGTCCACACTTGAAACATGTTGACTTTACCGCACCACAGTGCTCTCTCGGATGGCGTGCTCGACCACAGTGCCAGCACTTCTCCTTGCTTGAATTTACAGCATCCTTATTTGATTTTGCCATTTTAACCCTATTTACTTCCAACACCAACTCATCATTTTTTCCTTCTATAACTTTGCTCTGCTCTTTCTGCCTCTCCGCCTGCTTTGCCATCAATATGGCTTCTTCCAATTGCAACTCTCTCTTTAACTGCAATTTTTCACTCGCCTTTTTGTCTTTCATACCAACCACCAACCTGTCTCTGATCAGCTCATCTTTTAATTCTTTAAAGTTGCAATATTCAGCTAACTTGAACAATGAAGTTATAAATTCCCCCACCTTTTCATTTTCCTCTTGTTTTCTACTGTTGAACATGTACCTCTCGTATATTATATTTCTTTTGGGCAAAAAATAATCTTCCATACATTTGATTACTTTACCGTAACTCTTGACGTCATCCTCTGCACACTGCAGTAATATATCTTCCGCCCTTGGTCCCATTGTATACAACAAACAGTCTACTTGCTCTTTTTCAATTTTTGTGGACATTTGAGTCACATTAGCCCTTCTTTCATAGCGCGTCCGCCATGACGGCCACTCTTTTGGCTCAAATGAAAAAGGCTCCGGTGGAGGAATACTAATTTTGTAACCGGTCTCCGCCATTTTCTATTAAAATTTAGGCCTTTTGCCGCTGCCACCATGTAATGAAAGTCTGTTTAATTAGATCCTCCAAGGTTTATTAATAATCAGCAACATAACTTACACAAGTGCTATTCACATGCCAGCTTCACAGATTAATTATCGGTACCACAGAATCTCAACTTAGGAGTACGTTCGGATATCACAACAACATGCTACGCCGACACCAAATAAATTGCGTTATGGGCAAAAGAATGCTGATAAATATCTTTTTAATGTTGACACAGAACCACAGAAGGCATCAAGATTGACACATTTTCAATTAAAATTATCTACAAATTCCATAAGAGTAGGTAACTGCATCTAATTATCTCAAGAATCAGACATGAAAATGTTCTTGATTCAGCCATTTACCCGCTACTTAGTTATCACTAAATATATATCAGGCATATCGATAAAATATGGACTTAAAAGATGGCAGATCGCAATAAGTTATCAAGTTTAAATGTAGCAATAAGTAGTGCATAATAGGCAAGCGTTATCGTGGAAGATCGGAAGCCATTTCCTTCTATAAGTAGAGGTTTTGAAATAACTTACGAGGGTTGGGTAATCGATTTAAATTTAAGTAGTTCTTTTACGTCTTAATTCTTTGAAATTATAATTTTTTTCACAGTTTCGATAGCATCAGGATCAGTTGCACTTTTATGATGATGTGGAAAATTATGCAAGGTTTAATCAGGATCAGTTGCACTTTTTTGATGATGTGGAAAATTATGCAAGGTTTAATCAGGATCAGTTGCACTTTTTTGATGATGTGGAAAATTATGCAAGGTTTAATCAGGATCAGTTGCACTTTTTTGATGATGTGGAAAATTATGCAAGGTTTAATCAGGATCAGTTGCACTTTTTTGATGATGTGGAAAATTATGCAAGGTTTAATCAGGATCAGTTGCACTTTTTTGATGATGTGGAAAATTATGCAAGGTTGTCAAAACGTTTTGAACAGCTACGAGTTTTATTATTCTTTTCATAACATTTTTAAAGTTACAGCAGAACACGTCAGTTGTGACGTCTGACAGGGAAGAACAAAATGCTGCACCGTACCCAAATAGAATGGGACAAGAACAGGAACAGGATGATAGCAGAATACATCGGTGGTAAAACTTTTAACTTGATCTGAACTAGCGTAGTACGGTGTTTCGTTAGAATGAGAGCCCAGCTCAAACTGTTTTTGTTAACAATAATATGAGGCCTACTGTATAATAATAGTAATACCAGCCTATTACTGTCCCACTGCTGGGCAAAGGCCTCTTCTCAAGCAGAGAAAGCACGAGCATTGATCACCACGCTTGGTCAAGACGGGTTGGTGATTTCAGACTTATTTAAATTATAGGTCCAGGTTTCCTGACGATGTTTTCCTTCACCGATGTCTTCGATGACCAAAATAAAGTAGAAAGTACCTACATATGAATTGAAAAAGTCACATTGGGTACTTGCTCGGATACTGTATAAGTCTACGAAAAAAAACTAGAAGATTTTGTTTTGCCAATTCATGTAGTCGGAATCAATAAACATTTCCATCAATCGCCGCACAAGCTCATCCATAGCTTGTAAAATAGCTTCATATCGGCCACTCGCGTTTATTTTTAACGAGTACAAGATTGAGTGTGATGGTTGCCGAGTGGCTCCTATCTCCGGCTAAAAGCCTGGTATCTCAGGCATCTGGAATGGGTAACACGTGTTCAGATAAGACGGGTCTAGATGTCTAGACCGACTCCGATGTCTAGGTTATGTTTGATTTATTTGGCGAGAGTTAGGATGGGATGAGAGAATCGATTTGGTTGTATTGTAGTTGCCATGGAGGTTCTATGCTTTGAGGAAACTGTTTTTGGGGGTTGATAGAAGCATGGTTCTGTATGAGATTTTTCGGTGAAATTAGTTCCGAGTTGACTGAGATAGTTGTTGATGCGTAATTAATTATTTGTAGAATCAAAATATGTAAGACTAAAATAGTAGGTAACTATTTAAACGCACAAACAAGTACACACATCAAAAGTATCTAGGGATCAACATATATTTTTGCAATAACTTTTCTCCTGATTGATATTAATTAAAATTTTCTTTAAGGATTCATCAAATAAAGTGTTTTCGTTTGTCACAGTAACGATAAACCAAGTCACCTTTGCATTAATAAAGAAATTTGCCATTTTCCTAATAAAGGGATTTTTGACATTTGAACCACTAACATTAAAGTTCGAAAAAAAGACTGAAATAACAGTTTTCTTTAAAATTTTATTGGGTAACTTAAACAATTAATAATCCGTGTTTCTACCGCGAACACTAACAACACAAGAACATCGGTTTGGCATACTCAAAATGAGTTCATCCAAATCACGCTGTGGAATGGCCGCCCATGTTCGTTGCAACAACAAAAAAAGGTCTTCTTGCGACTGGATACCCTCCATATTCGGCAGAGCTCTTCTCTGTAGCATATCCCATGCATGCTCAATCGGGTTCAAGTCTGGCGACTGAGCAGGCCAGGGCAGGACATTGATGTTAGCTGCGGCGAGAGTCTGTCTTACAACTCTTGCGGTGTGCGGTCGTGCATTATCATGCATTAACTGAAATAAGGGACCGATTTGCACTTGTAGAGGAACGATGACGTCTGATACAATCGTCTCAGCATAAATTTGAGCGTTGAGGTTGCCTCTGATCCAAATCAACTCAGTTCTTCCGCCGATCCAAATACCCGCCCATACCATGATGGTTCCACCACTATAAGGATGGACTTCCTGGCAGGATTTTAATCGCTGTTGGCGTCCAGGGGTTCTCCAGTGTCGTATACGTCTTGTATCTGGTCTCATACCAAAACGAGACTCATCAGAAAAGCACACGAAACGCCATTGTTCTTCTGCCCAATTTCTGTGTTCAAGAGCCCATTGATATCGAATCCTACGATTGTGCATTGCTATAGGTGGTACCCGTAGCGGTCTTCGGGAATGAAGGTTCACTTCATGCAAGCGGTTTCTGACTGTTTGGTCGCTAATTAAGTTCCCTGAAGAGTGATGAAGCCTCACGGCTAACATCATGGCGGTTATTGTTGGAGCTCTTCGAGTTAAGATTTGAATGTATCGGTCTTGTCTCCGTGTGGTGCAGCGATACCGTCCTCCATGGCGCTCAGCCACGGTACCAGTGCTTCGGTAACGTGTCCAAAGTCGACTGATAACACTCTGACTTGTATTCAGAGCTAAAGCTACAGTACGTTGCCGGGAACCAGCTTCTATCATTCCCACGGCTCTGAGCATTTCTTCCCTGCTTAAATGACGTCGCCGCTCCATAATAACGTTGGTTTTAATCAGTAGTAGGGAAACAGTAGCACTAATAATGTCTTCAATGCGTTGTATGTTTTTATAGGGAAAATATTGACAGCTTATTTTCATCTTTTACTCGAATTTGATTGAGAGTTCCTGATTCAAATTATGAAATGCACCAAAAAGGATCCATATAAATTTATAAAATCATAAATTTATTACAAAGCCACATCTCAATCTCAAGAAATCCGCATAAAAATGCTTGATCCCTAGACATTTTTGATGTGTGTATAACTTTATAACATTGTTTTCCCGGAATTGATGTTTCTAACGATTTAATGGCAAAAACAACTTCGATTACCTATTAATTAACCAGAACTAGGGTGATAAAGGCTGAAACTAACTAGTTGGATACCTACGAGGTGAGTCCAGTTATTAAAAAAAATCAAAAACGCTCTTAAAATTTGTGATGTTGAATTCTAGAACTTCGTTTGAATCATCGATGCGTAGAACCTAAATATATATGATTAAATATGGTTTAGTTACATAAATTGCCTCGTTGGTCAAGTGGTCGATTCCGAGGTCGGGCAAAATGTTATTGGGTTTGTCCATCAGAAATTTCTTAGTAGCAGCCACTGAGTCCGAGATTACGCCCGGTTGATGGCAATAGGTCGCCCCCTCGTAAACTTAAACATAACTGGCGAAATGTCGGTGTACTATTAGGTAGATCTCTGCCTAACCCTTAGGGGATTATAGGCGTGATTTTATGTTATGTTAGTAACATAAAAGCCACCCAAAATTCTGGTCTTCCCAATTTTTTACAAAAGTTAGGATTCTAGCACAATCCACCCGTAAATTAAGACAGTGCAGATAGACCGCATAAATCTGGTGTATCGGCCAATAGGCGATCGCTATCACCCCCTTACACCCCTATTCCACCCCCTATGGGGGCGCACTTTCGTTATCCTCCACACGTAGTGCAGCTGAGAATTAATATCTAGATATTTTGGACATTGATAATGTTCTTGTGAATAAAGGAGATTCATGGAATGTTTCATGGAATTCCTCGAAGGTTATATTTATTCCTCGTATGTTAAAGTGGAAAATCCCGAATATTTACCTACTTGCTTATGCCCACGGCTTCGCCCGCGTGGAGTTCTGTAATTCCCACGGGATCGTATTACCGAGATAAAAAGTATCATGTGTTAATCCAGGTTATAAACCCCAATTTGTGAGCCAAATTTCATCCAAATCCGGTCAGTAGTTTTTGCGTGAAAGAATAACAGATATCCATCTATCCATCCTCACAAACTTTCGTATTTATTATTTTCGTAGGATTTACCCAGGTTTTTCAGTTTGGTAGAAAAAAATAAAAGCAAAGAAACACGCATATGTTTTCATGGATCATACAGAAGTAATCTTGATGGCCAAACAGTAACAAATGTATAAAACGAGGAAGTCTTAAGCGTCGTTGACGCCACTCAGAATTAAAAGCTTAATAGCAAATCCCCGGACCACGTCTAGGCCTTGTTCTAAATCTGACTGGACAGCATATCTCAGCAATTATATCTTATAGCCTTTTATAGCTAAGTCGAAATCAATTCGTAGTTGACTTATATTACCGCACAGTCAGATACGTACCGCAGTTCATTTCAAGAAACATTGTCTCTATTAATATTATCTCTAAAACAATATTCACAAACAATTCGCTATAACTTGTCCGTATCGAGTATCTAAATCTGTGAATATGACAAAGCAACAAATTTCCACACTTCAATCTGTGTGCGCGTGGGCATAATCTCGAACATCTACGAGCGGGGCCGAAGCCGCCCGACGCGACCCGAGCGCGCCCGAACCTATCGCCGAGTGTGTCCTGTGCTATCTGACGGACGTGGGTGGCCGATCTATCTGAAATGCCAAGTTGAAGGGAATGTGAATTTGACGGTCAAATGGCTAGCTTGATAACTTGCGGCTATTTATTTAAGGCTACCCGCGAGCCACTTAACTTGAGGACGTGAAGTTAGGAAAACTTGAGGAGTGCCGCAAAACTGATGAACAAAATGGATAGATCTAAACAAAGCTCTAAGAGACAAAAATTGTGCGTAAAAAAACAAACTGGCAACTTGAAAATAGAAAGAGGAATTTTCCGATGGACAATTTCAGAAGAACAACCCTGCGTGCACTTAACATTTAGAGAATGCAAAAAAATCTGATTATAGCAAGCGAACAAGACATTTTTGCCAACAGCTACCCAAGTAGCAGTTCTTCCAGTATCTATTCACAACAACAATGTAAAGAAAACATCCCACAAGATTATGATGCTGGTTATTTTTAACGCTAAGCGGATGACCAGACATGCAGATAGGCATCGTTTGTAAGAGTAAGCTAATCGATTCGCAGGCAGGCCCTTATCTCAACGTAAATATAAAACTGAATGCGGTCTTATCGCGAGATTTTGGGATGGAATGTACATTGTGAGATACGATACGGTTTTTATTAGAAGCTTTTATGTATTGAGTAGTTTGAGAATTTGGAGAGCTTTTACGTGAGGCTGTTCTGGTGTCATGTCGGTACAATATTTAACAGAATTCGCTCATGTTACTCTTGAAGTAAGAAAGAGATTAAGCCTGTTAGCAAGGTCGGCAGGAGGGTTGCCAAGGTTGCAGTAGAATTCAGTAGATGAACCACCGATCGAGTTTACTGACGGTACACCATTTTTCAACGTTATTACTCAGGGTTTATGGGTGAAAAGTGGCAGACTGTTAGTGAACTCGGTAGAACGCAAAGATCATTTGTACTGAATGAATTTATATTATTGCGGAAGTTATCAAAAGACCAAAGAAGCGATGGATGGACTGTGTGTAAAATGATATGGCTAGAAAGGAGGTGACTGCTGAGATGACGAGTAATAGAGAAGTATGGAAGAAGAGATACTTATACGACCCCAAATAAATTATGATAAGGGTAGCAAAATGATGATGACGAGCAGAAAGTATTTAAATATACGGGAAGGCTTGCTGGCCCAAACATCCACCCACGCCCAAATATTTTTCTAACCAATATCGTATCGCATCAAAGAACGGACACACACACCACATAGTCAGCCACAAACAAATCAAACGTTGCCTTTTTCTTAATATCTCTCATATCTGCTTGAAGAATTTATTGCCTAATTACCAGCCGTTATTGTTCTGTATATTATTTATACCTATATTGGACCGGTTCACGTTTTTATTGAGAGAGATAAGTTCAGATTTTAATGGTAATGGGAGACACGTAAATGGGATAAGGATTGCCTTAAGAGCGCCGATTACGGAGATATGGCGAGTTCTCGTGAAAAACTTATTCGTTTCTTTTTTTGGATATCTCGTCTGGGTTTTGTCATGTCCATGTATCGTGGGTAGGTACTGTGAAATATGTGACTGAAGAAATTGTAAAGATTTTGGGGCATGCCTAAGATTGAACTACCATTGGTTCTCTAAAATTTGCACTTGCCATACATTTGTGTTTGATAGTAAAGATAAAATAACAAATAATTGCAGGTATACGAGTATCTAGAGGGCGTTTTAATTATTTTTATTGAGTTGCAAAACCGTTAAACAAAATAATAAAGAAGCAATACGGACTAAACTTTATCTGATATAAAATATTGGAAAGGGTTCGCTAGATAAGACTAAATTAATAAGCTAATTACGACATACCATAGTCCATAATATTTTTTTTCTTTAATGGGAGAGATGTGCACGCAGATTGTGTTGGTTTCTTTCTGTCATAACGATAGATAGTGCTAAATGACGTCTCGTATTTCCAAGATAAGGCTACTTACTGTTTAATTAAGGTCTGTATCATGCCATAAGTGCGGTTTTATACAGCAATTTTCTGTCCACTATACATGACAGAACCCTATTTTTAACCTGTGGTCGTTTAAAAGACGTAGTAGGATGATGTGTCTATGTAATCTGTGGGATCGAAGTGTTTTGATTTGAATATGAAACTTATGAAGGTTTTTAGATTAAATAAATGGGTCTACTTAGAATGTTTGCTTGTAATAAGCTCTTGAAGTTACCGTAATTATTATCTGGATTGACAAGCGAACATAAAAGACTACCGTTGTCTCTATGGCTAAAGTCTATTCAATTTGTAATATGGCAAACAAATAAGGTTTCATAACTCAGTCTTATATAGCAGTGTAATAGCACTTTTTGTAAGTGTATGTAATACTGTATTTAACTGTAATGTCACACTGTAGAATTGAGACAGGCACTTAGCAAATGTAGCATACATATCTGTTCGATACATTTATATTCAGCAGCATTTAGACCTCAACTTTAAAAGTGGTCTGAGGCTATTTGATGCCACTCTAGTTTTAAAACTATGTGTGTTCATGTAAAGTACAATTTACATAAAAGTCAACTGAAGTAACCCACATACTTATTAAGCGGTAAGTGATTAGTAATAACATAGAATTACTAAAATATTTTTTTGTTAAATTTCTTAAATAAGTACTACAATTAAATTGTTACTGCATTTCACTCAAGTGACTTTTTTTTCTTAATTTGAAGGATTTTGATTCAATTTGTGTTCAGTCGGGTTACTTTTACTTCGAGCGATAGAAGTCAAATAAAAAAAAAACAAATATCGACAGAACCTAAGATGACTATTTCGGCTTTATTAATTACAGGCTAGCTCATGGTTAATAGGTAAGAAACACTGAATTTCACATTACAATAAGTTTACTGATCAATTACAAATTCATGAAAACGAATGAAAAATTAAGTAACTTGAGATCTACAATAAAAATAAAAGACTAAACGTCATTTTCAAAAACAGAACAACACTAAGCCGCCCCAGACCACAAATAACCCAAAAATCGCGCCATAAAACATGCGAAACGCGTCACTTTCCGAAAACATGTTACAAAGCATGTTGACTTGACCTCGAGCATTAAAAGGCTGGGGAGTGTGAAGTTTAAACAGGCTATAGGTAGTCTGAAATAAAACGCGACAAACGCCGGGTGGTGGGTGCTGATAACGGCAGGCGAGCGTCGAGCCGCATCGCGTCGCAAGCCGCGTCGCGTAGTGTTGCCACGTTCAACGTTTTTATGTTGCTCTATGTATTTTAGTTTGGGTTTAGAATGTTGTTGCTGTTTGTTTATTGGTGATGTTTGTTTATTGAACGGGGTTATAAAAATGTTTGGGTTTAGAAATGTTGAGAAGTTTGTGCAGCTATTTTAGCAGTTAACTGTTTCTTTTCCATGTCGTTGATTCAAATTCAAAAAGCTAAAGCAAAAACGAAACTATTGAAAAAAACTTAGTTTCGTTAATATTTTCTATAACATCGTCTATGTTAATT
Source organism: Xestia sexstrigata (assembly GCA_941918905.2). Taxonomy (NCBI): domain Eukaryota; kingdom Metazoa; phylum Arthropoda; class Insecta; order Lepidoptera; family Noctuidae; genus Xestia; species Xestia sexstrigata. The sequence goes on from OW799204.2 coordinate 3,207,306, forward strand.
ACTCTGAGAAACATTAAGTTAGAAGAATATACGATAAAAATGATTAAAAAAGAAAACTAAAAAAATAACAATTAAAATACTCCCTGTAGCACTGTAATACTCAATTTCTAACAAAATCAAATAGAAAGAAAAAAAACAACCTAACAAATAAATATTATTTTCTACACTGGCAACCCGTTCACCGAGTGATGGATGCACCACACTGATAACACCCTTTTGACTTAAACGCGGCCAAAAGGTAAACACACCTCGAAATAACTCCACATTGTAATAATCTCACGTTTTTATAAATAATACTCAAGATTGTGAGCGTTTTAAGTTATCTATACTTTACATGGAGATATTAATGAAAGTTTTAGTAATTAAAAAGTTAAATTGATGGTCTATGGTTGTCCGACCCATGGTATGCTCTTGTCTTTTATTATGATTAGAAATAGGAGTCCCTAAACCAAAAAATCAACGATAAGTATTCAAGATAGTAAGACGTATAAGAATAATTGTCCTTATATATAACCCTAGGTACCTAATACATTTTAAGTTTTTCCAACTTATGATAAGTAAAGGTATATATGGTGGTGGTCGTTTGAAAAGTAAATTATAATTTTGTTTTCTTATGTTTTAGTACAAAAAAAAGTATAACCTACTTTTTTTTTTCTCCAAATTTCATAAATTATGAAAAATTCAGTGTTGCTTATTGTTTTGCGTTGATTGACCCGAATTCGTTGACTTTTAAAAATATATAGTCCAATAATTAACAAAACATTACTCAAAAATACAAAATACACACTTCAAATCTAACACACACACACACAGTTTAACAAGAACACACACATAAAATTTTACACAAGTTGATATTTGCACAAGTTCATGTGGTGTGTAGTAAAATAACGAGTTGGGCGTGCGGCGGTGTGATAAGGGCGGGCGGCGCCCAAGTGATGTATAGAGCGATAGACTGGTGCTGGGCGGCAAGATAACCTGCCATTGACGCAGTGCGTGATTGACTGCTGCCTCCAGAAATTATACTAGAATTTATGGGTATCTGGGTAGATTGAGGGTTGAAAGATTCGTGTGGCAGGGGAATAAAACATGTTTTTTTTGGTAGGGTTTACTAGCATGACTTATTGGAAAATGTTGATTCGATACCCGTACTTTCTATTGACGTAACGAGCTTCATTGTCTCGGCGCTTTCCTGGTGGTCGCCAATGTTGATTCAGGCTTTCAAGAGTGCAAGGCTTGACGTAACTCAAAGAGAGTCAGCAAGGACCGATGCCTGCCGGGGTTGCGGGACTGTTCGAAAGAGATACCGTGGCCCTGGAACACAAAGGGCGATGAAGGAACATGGTTGGGTTTTAGTCAGTAAAAGTCTGACACTCCCTCCTACTCCGCCCAGAGCGGGAGAAGTCATTTCATGAATTCCCAATCGAAAAAAAACAAAAAAGGTCTTGACGTTGCGGCCATTTCGGAAAAATTGATTGTTATGCTACTAAGCTCAAAACTCTGAATTTGCATATGTACGGTGTTTATTCAAAATAAAACATTCATAGGGAGAGGAAACAGTCACTTAAAGAAGTCCAAATGCCTTTTATAGTTTCATTTGAAAATTCAAAGTTTTCCCGATATTTTGAATCTTATTGTGATTGCAAAAAAACCTATTTATACGCCATCAGGGCACTAATCAATCAGGTCATAAGTTCTCGTTCTAACCTAATATCCTTGTTTATTCGCGTGATAGATCTTCCCTCCTCATCAACTAGTTTTAAATTAAACAGCCTTCACTTTTTAAAAGATTATCTCGAACTTTTAATTCTAGATCGCTTGTATTAACATTAATTTGCCCATTATTCAGATTGGGAGATACCGTGATCGCGTTTTACGACACTTGCCAATAAAAAACCACGGCTTTGGTGGATAGTATAGTGATAGTTATCGTGTAGTTATTCAGTCATTTTTTGTGTCTATAACATGGCCTGAAATCGGACGTGTTTCTACACGTCCAAACACTAGTACAAAACTACCTAATGGCCTAATATCGCGTTCAAATCCAGACACTTAGACACTCACACACAAATAGCTGTTTGCCATTGCTCCGTTAGACGTAGATAGATTCCTTAAAGCAGACTTTTTTAAATTAAATACAAGTAGGTACTTGACATCTATTAAAAAACAACGTCTGCTTTATAAAAAATATTATACCTTTGCATAAAAAAGCAATTGTCACTAAGACTGCGTTACGTACTTAGAGTGCCAATCTACAAAACTTCTAGTTACACACTGCCGGAATGTTCGACCTGCTATTTCGACCCATATATAGCCTAAACTTCTAGTTACACACTGCCGGAATGTTCGACCTGCTATTTCGACCCATATATAGCCTAACAGCTGATCTTAAGATCAAGAAACTCTTAATGCTTTTATTAAAATATACAAATTCACACGACATCTTTATTCGTCTAATCTTCAACCTCTTATCTCTGAGATATCCTCCGGAAACGGACCGGGCCCTATCATCATCAGAAAAATATATAATTTTTATAAAGTTAAAAAGATAACATTGGCACACTTTCACTTTAACAGAAGTTATTGGTTAACATGTTTCAATAATACAGTTATTTTTATGTGAATTAAAAATCTTACTTTCCATCGGAAATTATCTAAGCAGTTGATATACTAGTAGACTAGTTTTCTGTTTTCCCTTTTTAGAAGTTCTTAGGCATCTTATAAAATTTGACACCTATGGTGCGAAAACCCTTTTAATATAAATGCCCCTGGTCTGAATCAAAATTTAAGTTGAGCTGACCGTCAAGCAAGAGTTCGTAACTTCAGTCCCTATCCGTTGCAGTATTGACGTCAACTTAGGTCCTTGCTCAAGCATACAAGGTGTAAACAGACCCTTCGCGAAGCCGTCAAACAATCATTATGTTGTTCAAACTAACTAACTACACAAAAATTATTGCTGGGAAACTTTTTTTTTTCCGGGGTCCGTAATTTCGGTTTACGGTAGGACTCAATGTTACTCTCAAACTATTGTGCTGATGGATGCGTTGAATAGTAAACTGGTCATAAATAAATTTTATTTATAAACTTATTATTATTATTATTTTTAACTTGCGGAAATGTTGGAACTTTGACCCCCAATATCTCCGTAACTAAAAGGTTCTCAGGTACGGTCCACACCAAAAAAACGCATCGCAATGACGACGCAAACTTGATGCAGGACTGCCTAGGCAACACCGAAAGTGTTAACTAATTTGAACTCGAGAATATCAATTATAACAGCCCAATGAGCTGTGGGCCAACATAGCCACTTTCTGGAGCCCTGACACAGTCAGAAGGCGTCACGGCAGACCTCGTAGAAGATGGCGGGACGAGCTGGATAAAACCAACGACCAGTGGTCCACATTAGCCCTGGATAGAAACAACTGGAAGTCATGGGGACAGGCCTTTGCCCAGCAGTGGGATGACGCAGGCTAACAGTATCAGTATCAGTAATATCAATTAGCAATACACAACCCACTTTGCTAGCAATAAAAACAATCCCTCACAAAGAACACTTCACTCCTCGATGAGTCACCGGCCGTCAATTAGCCACGATATGTTAATACCATTTAGTACACGCGCCTAACATTATCTCATAATAAACCATTGACATTTTGCGCCAGATAAGCCGTAAGGAGTCATCACAGATATGTATTTAAATCATACTTGGATTTCGTCTCTCACGAAGGGCGGTTATCTTAAAAAGCACTCTCTGCTATCTGGTCAGGCGCAATCTCACATATTATGTGCCTATATCCTTTGTAAAGGGGCATGCAAGCTGGGGAGACTTGTGACGCCTTTAGGAAACTGTATTTTATATATTATGGTTTGGTCTAGTAAAAATTATAAGGGTAACAATTAAGGGCGGAAAATGGACTTTTCTCTGTGAATCCTTTTTTTTTTAAAGAAGAAATATTATGGCGGTTCTTTTAAAAACCTGTCAAATCGCAATATTTATTCCTCAGATGAAAGTAAACTGAACATTGAAAACAGTAGTTAGGTTTATCGCATTTGGGGTTGTACCTATCTGAGAACATTTTAATATTTTTTTCTGGTATTCGATTGCAATCCTACGGCCTATCTGGCAGTCAGTGGTCATGGCGTTCTATAGACATTTGCATACTAGAGGATTGGCAACTCAAGTTTCATCAAATCCATACTTCCATACTTGTATTTTACATACCTTTAAAACTCAACTTCAGCCTTTCAAAGTCGCAAAGGCCCCTACCCACTGTACACTCCTCTATAAAATCGCAGAGTGATTCATTTGTCTCACAGCTATCCGAATGTTTTAAGTTTTCACAGATAACCGTGGATGGGGGCACTAAATTAATGCTTCGGCGTTACTTGACTATCACTTAGATAAAGTATGTGTCGCTTAGGCGCTGAGGAATGTGAGTAATTAAGTTACGGGTATGCGTAATGGGATTTTCGTTTAGTTTTGTAGATTGCTTAGGTAATGTTACAAATTTTATTTACTATAGAACTGTTATTGCTGTTTTTTTGGGCTTCGCAATGGCGAGATTTTGATTTTAAAATTGAAAACGCTGTGGGATTCCAATCTTTAGCACTTTTTAAACGTTTTAATCACACGTACAAAAAATACTGTTTTTTTTCAGTCATCATTAAAATATTTAAAGGACCAATATTCTGTTACATTTCCATCATTGCAATAGTACTTTTGAATGCGTCAATTTGAAATGTCAGCCATCTTGTCAAAATTAAAGCCTTTATGATTGTGAGTTTGCTACGTAATTCGGATGCAAAATGACGAATGGAATACTTGAGTAAGTACCAGAAAGGTATGTGATGAACTGATGACTTTTCTTCAATTTCCCGAAAGAGATTACTCAAAATGCTTTATAAATATCACCCACATACAACCTTCAGGATATGTTAATATTAACATCATCTGCTCAAGATGTTGTGACAAAAATTCGAGAGAAACCGAGAGTGGACCAATTAAGTTGTTATCGAACTAAAACATCGCGACGTGAGACACACTCGTATTGGCATAACCGTACATTAACATAGGCTTCTCGCAGAAAGTTATCTCGGAAAAATGAATATAAAATAATTTAAAGTAATGAGACATTCATCACGTATTTATTAATTAAATATTCAAAATTATAAAAATAATTGACAGACGTATTTTCAGAATGGAAAAAATAAAAAACTTTTTTGCAAAAAATAAAACCGACGTCAAAAACACATCAAAGTGAAAACATTACTTTAGCTTCAGAAGTCGGTGACTTCTGTGTGTTTGATTCAGTTTCTTTGCCACCGACTTCTGAAGCTAAAGTAATTTTTTCACTTTGATGTGTTTTTGAAGTCGGTTTTATTTTTTGCAAAAAAGATTTTTATTTTTCCATTTTTAGTTGTAATATCCTATAGGTACAAATATTAGCTATACATTTATTTTAACATAACATAACATGACGCCTGTAATCCCCGAAGAGTTGGGCTGAGGTGTACCCAATAGTACCTACATTTTTCCAGTTATATTTAAGTCCAATGTAATAGGGAGCGAGCGCTGGCGAAAATCCAGACTCCGTGGCTGCTACTGAGAAATTCCTAATGGAAAAACGCAATAACACTTTGCCCGACCTGGAAATCGAACCCAGGACCTTATGCTGAGTTGTCGCCACCACTAGACCTAAGAGGCAGTCATTAATTTCATATTGTTAACAATACAAGTCATGGTAATAGGTTTATCCCCAATAAAATGGAACCTAACACACCTAACTGTCCAAATGTGGGTGTACTGTACACATCTGCATACCTCCTCAGAGCATACAGGCGTGATTATATGTTATGATGTTGTGAAAGCAACAGACATCCAAGCGATTGCAGCAATCACGACCGATTTGCTGTCTATAATTGAAAAGTTCCATTGTATTTCTCCGAAGATCACCATCATCAGATCTTCACCAAATTTAAACGGACCACCGCGAAGTAATTTTCTTTCAAACAAAAAATGAATCATCGAAATCGGTTCACAATTGGCGAAAAAAAGGGTAAACAAACAAAAAAAAAAAAAACGGTTGAATTGATAACCTCCTCTTTTTGGAAGTCGGTTAAAATCTGACACAACACAATGATGAAACATTCAGATATTTCCTAAATATTACAGCAGGTTAGCACTTTTGGAGAGAATATTTGTATTGTCATCATTATTCGAAAGACATAGACAATGTGAAAGACGATTTCAGCCGAACCTTAAGAGTCACTAGAAGAAAACAAAATAAAGTAGATAATGAAATGAATAACCCTGATAGCCGAAATACAAGATGACAAGAAACTAGAAGCTCTATTCAATTCCAAAGCACAAGATAACACAAACCTAGAACTGAAAAGAAGCAAAGACATCATCTAAGATACGATAAGCATCCCACACCATCGACACCCAACCACGAATGCAAATAGCCCAGCATCCTAAGTAAAACAATGTTATCTCACGTTTCCAACGTTAGCGGAACATTGCGACGTCCCCGCCACATTAGACAGAAACTAACATAACAGTTTAATTACAAGTGCATCTAAACCGTATTAGTTGCAATGTAGGCGGGGTGTGGTCTGAGATATAAGCGGAGAGAGGGTATTCTGACCAAAGTAAGAGAAGGCACTTTAGGAAGGAAAGTAGAAAACGTGTCAAGTGCGAGTCGGATCGCGCATGAAGGCTATCGTACCATTGTAGTATAGCAGCCCCTTTTAATTAATTTTTATTAGTTGTTATAGTGACAACAAAAATGCACATTCTGTGAAAAATTCAACTGTCTACCTATTACAGATCATGAGATACAGCCCGCTGACAGACAGACGGACGGACGGACGGACAGCGGAGGCTTAGTAATATGGTCCCGTTGGTTACCCTTCGGGTACGGAACCTTAAAATTAAACAACAGCTGATTTTTTAATTTATTCCCGGGGCAAATCGGGAACAGACATGGATTTTTTAAATCTTTTTAATAAATAATTAAACATTCCTGGTTCTTCTGATTAGGTCTGGCTACCCTTTCAGAATAAAGTACAACCAAAGAAGTGAAACAACGACAAAGATCTTAACCCAACAGAAAACCCATACATTGATATATTGTGGATGCTGACTGAAATAATTTGGATTTAGAATTACAAGCAAGCTTTTCTGGTTTCTGCTAGTCCGATTATTGAGAAAACTTTTTAGACTGTGGTTCTGCAATTGACTGTTTACATACTTTCTATCAATTTCTAATAAAAACACACTACACGCTATCCTCGCTACAGCCCAACAATTGCACCAACTGAAGTTAGAACAACTTTTGGTGTTTCGTATTGGATCTTGCGAAGTTGGTCGTATCGGCAAACGTATCGTTGTCGATGTCTTGAGCGCTGTAAGCGGATGCAAATACAATGTACCACGTTATTACGGCTGTTAGTGCTTTTATGTTGGACTAGATTTTCATAATGATCTATCAAGAGGAGAGTGAAAACTATGATTACTAAGCTTCGTAAAGAACAAAAAAAGAAAATAGTTAAGAATTGCTACATGGCTGGGACAGTGGTCTCTTCTCTATGCAAAGAAGTTGGTAGTAAGTAACCCACCGCGCGGGCCCGGTGTGTTTGAATTTTTGGTTCCAGGATACGCCTGTTTGTATTCCTAAACCGATTGACAAATTGAAAAGAAGAATAAATGGCCAAGTTACTCATAATTATGATCATTGTAGATATTCCGTGTGTGGTGTAAATAAATCCGTAAACCGTTTTACTCTATAACAGAAACACCCCATTATAAAAGAAGAATTTCCTAACGCTACCGTTCATCACAGGAATAAAAACTTCGAACCGCCATTCCCGTTACAGAAAGAGCAAAAAGCTAAAATTACTGATCAGAATCTTGGCACAGCCCAATGTATCATAGCTAGCGTTATCTCCAGGGCTTATCCGGGTACATTGTGGATGAAAAATGTTGAGCAGCTTAGAGTGCAGTTTGAAATTTTATACGTCCGAGATCTGGGCTGTATCTCGATGCACTGCACTTCCCTCCGAAACTTTTACTTTGCCAGCCAGTGTTGCTAGTGTGAGAGGTTCGCGAAGTCCCGGTAAAAATGGAGGATTTTTTTTGACAATTTGGGAAAGATTCTGTTGGAAACATTTTAATTCTTAAGCTTTTGAAAATTTTACTAAAATAATTACAGAAGATTAATAAAATTGTTAAAAAAATCACTCATACATAAATTCTGTAATTTTCATGACATAACCTTATGAAAACCAATTTTCATCCGCTTAACCTACAATATTTTAACATAGCAATACCGGTAGCCACTGCCTTACAGCTGGCAACACTGCTCCAAGATACAGCGCCCTGATATATTCGAGCGCGATACCAACTTCAGAACGCGGATGCTTCAGATTTCGCCGAATTGTTCTGAATTTTAAAGTAAATAAACTAGCTTGATAGATAACGGTACAAGATACTAGATAGTTCGTAGAGATTACCTCTAGTTTTACAAAGTTTCGAAATTGTTGTAGCATTTTTAGTTTTAGTTAGGTTTTAGTTTAGATACTAGATAGGACTTACCTGGACTGCAGTTTACTGTTCGCAGAATATATAAGTAGCTGTTTTAGGATAGTTAGTAGGTACTTTAGAGTTTCTGCTTGGGTGATTGATCTGGCTAATAATTGTCTATGAATATTTTTTAAGGAAATGGCGTTTTTTTTTTGACAAATACTACCTACGAGTATAAGTATTTAGAATTAAGGTAAGGATTAGAAGTTACAACCTCTATAGAACTTACTTAATATATTTTTGAAAATAAAAATAATTAGACCTTTAACTATCATTACAGGGAGGAATTCAGGGAGGGGTCTTACCAAGAAGTATCGTATTACCCAGTACTAACTGGGTTGTGGAGGTCAGATAGCCAGTCGCTCCGTGTAAATACTGGTATTCAGCTGCATCCGGTTAGACTGGAAGCCAACCCCAACATCGTTGGAAAAAGGCTAGGCAGATGATGATAAAATTAAATTAAATGCACAGTTACACTTAAAAAGCTGCAGTTTAGCCGTTATAGCCTTAAAGGTGCAAACTTATCACTAAAACCATCTTTTCTTATCTTAGGAAGAATAAATAACATTAAAGTATCAATAACTGCATTATTTTATTGTCCAGAACGTACTCAATACTAATCAAATTACAATAAAAGTACTAGCCAATACAATCGCCCTATATAAGTCGTAAAAGCTATGTATATCAGAGTACAATTTATAGCCTGTGACAAACAAGTTTTTAATGCACACAATAGTTGTAAAGTCTATGAAGGCTTTAAGGCTAATAACTTAAGTGTTATCCGCTCGTAAAACCGGGATACCAGCATCTCAATTAAGGTAATCATGGGCATAGAAAACGTCTATTTTCTTTAAAAGTTTGATAGTTTATTGGTAATGATTCACGGATCAGTTACATGGGTTTCAATTTGGATGTTTAAAACAAATTAATTCGTGTAGCATCAGTCAAAGTGAAGGAAAATGAGATGAGTGACGAGCAAAAGTGAAATGAAGTGAATTAGGTTGAACCGTATTGTGTTTTGTTTAAATCAATTTTCCTGGGACTTATTACTTTATATGAAATAAGCACTGCGTTGATAACGAGCAAAAATCCCGGACTCATACTCGTAGATGTTGTTTTTAATTAACTTTATTTAAGAAAATTATGAATTAATTATTTATTATTAATTAATTGCTTGGAGTCTCTTTGAGGGATCGCATCCGCAATGAGGTGATTCGATAGCACCACAGTTGTCAAAATAGCTTACAGAATAAGTAAGCTGAAGTGGCAGTGGGCCGGCCATATTAGTAGTAGACCCGATGACCGTTGGGGTAGACGTGTTCTTGAGTGGAGACCGCGAATCGGCAAACGTAAGGTGGGACGCCCTCAGGTTCGGTGGAGCAGTGTGGCTTGTAGCTACTGGATGAGAGTTACACAGAACTGAGTTAAGTTGTGTGCGATTGCAGAGTCCTATGTCCAGCAGTGGACTGCTGTAGGCTTATGATTATGAAGAAAATTATTCTGTTTACTAAATTTTTCAGTAGGTATCTGCAATTTAGATTTATTCAAATGACAAATCTAAAATGTACTTTGGGTACCGTAATGCGTATTTGCAGGAGGCATTAATTAAATTAAAATATATTGCGATCGGCTAAAGATAGGTACCTATAGACAGAAAACAGCAATAAAGGCGTAATAACATAAATCTCAGAAAAATGCACCTCACATTGCCAACTCATAACAACAATTTAAGTTATAGTCTTGCAAATAACAAAGACTTGTAATATAAATAACAAACATACAGGCAAATCGTTGAAATGTATCATTTTAATGGACATTGTCTAATATTAATATCTAGATAGGATCTAAATCACAATATCTAGCCGTTTTGAACGCCTGTAAAATTATCTGTCTGACATTGAGTATTTCCAATTGAAGGACACTTTAGTGATTCATTATTTTATAATAACTCTGTTTTGGAAGGAGTTTATTAAATGGCTGGTTAAATACCACCTTGACCCCCGTACTATTCAATCCATCCGACAGCACAATATTTTAAATGCGTTACATTGAGGTGAATGAGTCTTACCGTAAAACGTGATTTTTCACCCCAAAAAAAAGTATTTTCCCAGCAATATTTGTTGCGTAGAGTTACTGCGCAAGCACTCCTGCGCTCCAGCCCAAAGTAGTCGAAGAACACCGTGTGGTTTTAGTCAGCACGAGTCTACCTCAGGGCGGAGGTCATCCATGAGGCTTCCCACGCGCAAAAAAGGGGCAGCCAAATCTTGTTAACATGGGTTTTCTTTTCATCATAAAACTAGCCATACAGCATCTCCTTATGATAAAGAGAGGTTGCATAAATGCATATCAAACCTGTACCTTTGCTATCAGACCTCAGTACTTCCCATTGACTATGAACATCACACCTCATCTTAAGACCACTTAGAAGAGCAACAGCATCAAAGATAACAAATTTAACATAGCCGCCGATCGCTGAACAAATTTACGACGACCACGGCACGGCCATTTTAGAAAGTTCGACCACTTCATACAAAGGCAGAGGAAGTAACCTCTACTAACGGCGTCGTTACGCCCGCTAACGCCCGTTAACAGCCGTTAACGTACGTTATCAGCGATACAGGGCGGGCGGAAGATCACCTGAGGCTAACGCCCCGCCCGCCCTAATGCATCCGCACTTATTTATTCCCCTGTTAGGCGGGCCGATATGTTTCCTGAGATTTTTATCTACGTAACCCAGGTAGGGTCAGTAAGAGTTCCGTAATATTGTTTTTCTGGATTTTAAATGTTGTTGTAAATGTTTATTGTGTTTGCTTCCGTAGTTAAGCGTCTTCAATTAAATTTGATGACCCGTGGCAGCCATTTTTGTTTGAGAGTGAGAGAAAAAAAGTTACCTAAGCGTAATTTTTAATAAGAGTTACGGGGCTACGTGGGCTAGTAGTACAGATTGCTTTATAAAATACTAATGAATTTTGTCCCTCCAGAACAGCTCTTCAATGCTACAATCTTATGTTGTAAGGCTCCAAGTCTGATACCTAATGCATTTCTTTAGTTTCCATTCTAAACATTAGCTCCCATATTTTGTCCCTTTTTTGGGTTTCATAATTGCTTCCTCTCAAAATTCTTTAAAAATAATGTTAAGTTTTACCTAAGGCACTCATCTTCAAGACCTTAATGTGTGTACTTGTTGTAAAAACTCAAAACTACTCATCATCTGCATGGCTTTTTTCCAATTATGTGAGGGTCAGCTTCCTGTCTAACTGGATGCAGCTGAATACCAGTACTTTAAATGGAGCGACTGCCTATCTGACCTCCACAACCCAGTTAGTAGTGGGTAATACGATACCCCTTGGTAAGACTCGTTCAGACTTTCGGGCCACTGACTACCTGTAACGACTGTCAAAGATCTACAAATGACAGCCGGGACCAACGGCTTAACATGCTTTTCGAAGCACGGAAGAAACTGGGTATGTAATGGGTCCAACCACTAGCTAACTTAAGCTACTAAAGTCTCCGCCAGATAAGTAAGAATTAAAGGTCATTAATCCGCATACATTTATTCAAATACATAATTCCGAAAACAGAAATAATGACATAAACTTGTCCCGAAACGATCTTTATCGTGATCCTTGACTTTTTCTAGTAATAAAAAACGATTCATAATGTATTGTCGGGGTACCTACGCAGAGAAATTAAGGAAAGAGCAATGACCTTTAATTCTTACTTATCTGGCGGAGACTATAGTAACCCATATTATGTCTTGTTTCGTACTTTCTTACCTTAGGACAAGAAAAGCCTATTAAAAATAACCAATGCTTCTCTCCAGTTCAAAAACTCACAAGAAAACAGAACTACCCTCTATAATTTAACAACAACTACACGGAAGATAAAGCGCGCACTATCAGAACATTAGCAAGCGTACCTGAGTCGATATATATTCAATTAGAGCTGGGCGGGCGGCGATACCATCAGGGCGGGCGGATACTAACACCTTTTAATTTCGTGGTAACTGGTTGTGAGGAGGCTTTGTTTGGTTTTGAGTTATGGTTAGAGGGTTTGTTATAGTTTTGGAAGTCTGGATTTGGCTTTCTAACCAATTTTTAAAAGTAAGGCTGGTTCTTGGAAACATTAACATAATTTTAAATTAGATATACTAGGTTCTGCACACGGCTAAGCTCGACTTATGTTGACGACCCGAATGGCGTAGCGGTAGTGAAGCTGCCTTACGTTCTAAGGGTCCCGGGTTCGAATCCCGGTTGGAGCAAATGTTTGTGTGATGAGCATGGACATTTGTTTCAAAGTATATTATAATAAGTATGTATTTACAAACAAAAAGTATCTATGTAGTATATCAACCACATCAACTATCTGGTGTCCACGACACAAGCCTCGTTGCTTAGTGTGGCACTAGATGGCGCTGTGTGTTAATGTCCAGCGATATTTATTTTTATTTTTTTATTATGATCGATAATATTATTCAACGGAAAAGCTTTTCATATAGCCTATTACACTCGAGAATAATGTAGCTTCCCATTGGTTCCAATTATTAAAAAAGATTCCAATCGGATCAGTAGTTCCGAAGATTACTCGCTATATAAATACTTCCACATCTTACTTACCTCTTTATTATATTAGTGTAGATAAAAATAATGTTTTAATATGAGAAGCTCGACAGACTTGCTCAAAAGTTGGCATATTAAACTTTTTAGGGATAAAAGTACCAATGTAGTCTCAAAAGACGAAATCTCTGAAACTTTTATGGAATTATGTAAAAATTACGTTAATAAAAGTCACCTACGAGATTTCAGCAGGCAGCATTCGTTTTTTCACCGCAAAATTGTTTTTCATGTGAAGTGAAGTAATTATGGAACATGTACGAGTAGATAGACTGAATTTTACCTTACAAAGCAATTAACTTTACATGGTTTGATTCGTCCCGTCTTGGTTGCGTATCTTGTTGTACTTACCTGAAAACAAATAAAAAAAATAGATAAGTTTCATTTCAGTCTTTGAAACGAATATTTTCTAGGGGCAGGAGGCTTAGACACACATGAAATATGGTCGAAAATATGCAGTTAGGTAAGATTTTTTAAACGTAAAATTCTTACCTAACTATACCCATTTTTGAAAGGGGTGAAACTTTTGTATGGAAGTTCCTCATAGTTGCCGATGATAAATCCCATCGTGTAAGTGGCATCTAATTACTTAATCTTAATTATTATTAAAATAAAAATCCTGACGACGACCAGATACAAAATCAATCCACAAAAAATCTTTAAAAATAAATAAATCTTTGCCATAACAAAACAAAAAGTAAGAAAGAAAAGAAAGTGCGACTGAACAAATTGCGATGAGTCCGACACGACACTCCCACCAATTAACATTAAGTGTTGATTACAACTGGATTCTTATGTTAATTCTGATAACGTGGCGACTGTTATATATGCAGTCTGTCGTACTGAGTGGGTTTACTGTGATTTACTTGGTATGTGGTGTCGAAGTTAACTGGGTATTGATAGAACAGGAATGTATTATTTTAATGTGATTTTGGTATTGAAAAAGTCCTTAGGTGCTTTGCCAAGGCTCGAGCCCTTGCTCGAGACTTGGCAAAGACCAACGTCCTGGTCAGAGTAGCAGGCAAGAGTTTGGATACGGGAGGTCCGAGAGAGAGACTGAAGTTATTAGTGATTGAGGAGCCTGGACCCAGGACACAGGCATCCTTGCGACTAGGCTCTCCCCTAGCCATGCAGCTTTCAGCACGGCGATTTTAGTTTAGAGGTGAGCTGATCCACTACACAGAGGAGTTCTATGGACTCCTAGGTGACTGAAGGGCGACCAACAAAAGGTATTTCACGCACAGTAGTCGTGTGTGGCAGCACCGGTTGAAGAAGAAGAGAGAGTGAAGAGATATAAAAAGAGATTTTTTCTACATCGCATCGATTCAAAGAGCTTTATGGAAGACCCAGAAAGAGATGACAACATTAACTAGATGCTTATCTACAAGACTGGACGTTGACTATTCACAGAGATATGAGGGTTTTTGCCTTCTCTTGTTTCCGACTGTGGACTCTTAAACTATACTTATGTTTAATATTATTTATCAAGAGAGTTTTCTAAACAAAAGGACTCTACTGTTATGGGTAACGTTGTCGAAGAACTCCATGTCTGAAATCACAAACACCCAACACAAGCGTGATGTTAAATGGTTTCTTCTCATGCAGTAAGTATGACATGATTCTTTAGCCTTACAGTAAAATCATCAGGCGCAATTATAATATATAATTTTTTCTTCCATTCTCCTCTGTCAATCGTCACGCTATCATTCTTTACAGTAAATTGCTAACAAATATTCCGTCAAAGGTCTCCGTTGAAAATATTTAATTTACTTTCTGAAACGATTTCATTTAAAAGCCGCGTGTCTTAAGTTAAAGTTTGTCTTTCCAAAGCCCCAAGTTGGTGCCGTGACTTCAAGCGCCACTCGAAGATTACTGCCATTCATTTTTTTTTTATACGCTCTAAAAAGATATTATGTATCTACTTACTAATATTATATATACGACAGTAGATTGGCTTTTATAGATGAATACATTATGGCTTCATTTAAAATTACAGGTTGGTTTTGTAAAAGTTATTTTTGACGATCTTAAAAGCTATTCTCTTTTTGTTTTTTCTTCCTGCTTCTAAATATGTACCTGTCAACTTCGGAAGTGAAATCTAGATCTTTCAGGCGTTCTATAATTTTATCACTCAGTTGTGAAAATAGAAAAGAGATCAACCCATGTGTTTACAAAAATGTTCAGGGCCGGCAGTCTCGACAGAGTTAATGACCAAATCGCTAACTTTTGTTGCTAATTACTAACGAATAAATTCGCTTGCAATAATGATGATTGCGAGTAAGCAATCATCAAGAATCTACATCCAAGATGCGTTTCTCGCGAGCATCGCTGTTTTAATGTAGTAAAGTGTTTTAATGACAATTTCGAAGCAGAAGATTCATTAACAGCTGACGATGATTAGAGTTATCATTAACGGTTCCCTCACTAATCAAAACATGCATTGAAGTATTGTATTCGATTTCCATAATCTAAATGCATTGGCTTGCTGAACTGAACTTTGATCCGCAAAGGCACAGATGTTTTGAAGAGGAATTAGGTGGTTAGATAAATATAATGTTCTTTATGATTTAGATCATAAATGTGTTTTTATTTTTGCGGTTTAGAGGCCTTATCTATGAAGGTACAGTCGAAGCCTTAAAGGCCTCAAAAATCAACCTTCAAAAAAGCTGACACACTCTTCTCTTCTCGTGTTATCTCGCGATAAAAACGCAAGTAAGCCGTGACGTGTGGCGCCGGCAGAACAAACGTCGTTACTGCGTCACTAAATAAATCGTTAGCGGCGCGTGAGCCGGCTCCGAGATACGGCACGTAGTGAGCTGGAGGTAGGGCGCTGGATGTGCTAGGAAGAAATAGGATGAAATTACTTTTCATGGATACCAAAGGCTTTGACTAGGTGAACAGACGATCTGAAGTGGCCAGAAGGAACTGTATAACTATGACACAAAACTGCCAAAAGTGGAGAGATTTGGAAGAGACCTACACTCGGCATTGGCCAAAGGTTGAAGAAGAAGAAAAGCTTTGAAGAGGTCCCAAATCATTGCTGGATTCCACTCAATTTTGAACCTTCGAACTTCGTCCACTAAACAAGGAGTGGGAGAATATTTTGCACAAACACTGACGTAGGAACAATTAGTCTCATTTAGGCATTCATTAAATTTCTAACAGTGGGTCTACCGTCATACTAGCCCATTTATCACTGCCTGGTTTAACTTCATGAAAAATGGGCAGTTCGAAAATCAGCCATTTCTATTGCTTAAGTAACTTTCAGATAGATGACTGTGGCAAATACAATCTAGAAAGTACTGCAATTATATCTGGAAAAAGTCTAATGACTTACATACATAAACTCACGCCTTTTTCCCAGGGGGGTAGGCAGAAACAGACAATACGCTATCTGCTGCGATTATTACATCCTCTTTTCCCAAACGGCATTTTTTGTCCCTCAAAACTGCAAGTTAATCTTAACAGGCTGAAGTTACGAGAGTACCTAACACAACAATGCCACTTCCAGTTGTCCTAAGTCCATGTTCACCTAAAACCGTGTCGGTTACCAAACAAACTAAAACTCGGAATTATTAGTGTTTTTCGTATTGTAGATTGTCTAACGTTGTGCTACTGTGTACTTGTACACTGTGTACACTTGTTGAGTTACTGGCGTTTAATGTGTCGCTACCATTTGTACTGGAGTCGGAGAGAAATAAGTATACCTACTTACCTACTGTGTTGTGCTGTGCCTAGTTTTCTGAAATTCAGTTTATTTTAGAAAATTAAATAAGTAGGATATTCTTGTGTGGTGGGTAGACAATAAGCTTTACATAAACATATATATAACATCAAGCCTGTAATTCCCGAAGCGTTAGACAGAGGTGTACTTATTGGTACACCCACATTTTACCAGTTATGTTTTAAGTCCCATGTAATAGGGGGCGAGCCCATTGCCATCAGCCGCCTTTACGACTTTAAATTAAAAAAAAGAACAAAACGATGATACACTGAGTATAATATGTACTCGGTTTAAATAGTTGGTGTTGGTAATTTGGAGTTTTTTTTTAAACAGATGCAACTCATATGAGAGTTTCCTCCGTGCCTCTGAAAGCACGGTAAGCCGTTGGTCCCGGCTGTCATTTGTAGATCTTTGACAGTCGTTACAGGTAGTCAGTAACTCAAAAAGTCTGACAACCAGCCAGACAAGAGGTATTGTATTACCCTGTATTAACTGGGTTGTGGAGGTCAGATAGGCAGTCGCTCCATGTAAAATACTGGTATTCAGCTGCATCCGGTTAGACTGGAAGCCGACCCCAACATAGTTGGGAAAAGGCTAGGCAGGAGATGATGCAACTCCAGATCAAACCCTTAATTTTTTCTCTTTTGTTCTCAATTTCTCATAGCAGCAAATCGATCTAATACAAACATTAGTACAAGATAATCAACTAAAATCGATAATTAAGCTCCCTTTCGAGCCTGCTACAAGTCACGTAACGATAACTCCTATCTCTGCATATCCACCACAAGAAACACCGTGATACTACCACTGTTATCTCAGCAAAGAATACAGAACACATTATCGTCATATCGTATGCCCGCGGGTGCATTGCCGCGAAACTTAATTACAATTAACTTAGAGATAAAGGCAAGAAGCGATGTAGTTTGTGCTATCAAAGTGTATCATTTCTTATAACTTGTGTGGGTGGGGGAAGACGGTATCTTAACTGCTTTAAAGGTTAAATAGCTCAACGATAGGTTGAAGGCCACGAAGGGGATGGCAGGATGAACAGGTCGGGTTCCGTCAGAACTGGGAGGAGGACGCGCGGGTCTGCGAGATATGGAAGGAGTGTAGGAGGAGGACTCCTTTGCCCAGGAGTGGGACAGAGCACGCTTACAAAATAGGTCAATGGTAATGGTGAGGCTGTGGTGCTCAGTGGTCACGGCCTCAACTTACGGTATGTAGGTAGTGAGTTTGAGTCCAGGTCGCGTTAGTTACTTTGTGTAATTTATTGCAACACCACAGTTCTTAAAACGGTGAAGTAAATCATATGGAGAAAACTAGCATGGCAGGCGAAAGATCACTTTTTCTTGTTATTTTTAAGTGATCATGATTCCTTATTGTAAATACATTTCTTTTAACTGTGCAATAGCTTGGATTTCTGTGTTATGTCGTACATGTTTATTAAATAAATAATTAACTAAATGTCTCAGAACAAAAAAAATCGAAGACATTTCTGACTAAATACCAGGCAGAGTGAAGAGTCAGATGCATGCAATCATGTACAAACCCCACGCTGCTGCTCAGAATTTCCTAATGGGATATCCCAACCAAAATCCTACTCTTGGGAACGGAACCCAAGACTTGTAATTCATCAGCTGTGCTTCAACTAAACCAATAGTACACATACACAACAGATGTAGTTACTATACCTCATACCTCAATGCCTGATGATGTTATCAAAGTACATCTAACCCACACAAATAAAGATAATTTGTCTTGCATGCTAGCTCTCAAATCTTGCGAGGGCGTACCGCTCTTTGACTAAGAAATATCTTGCGTATATCTCTCAAACGAGTTGAGACTTTATCTTTGAGGTGGTTCAATTCATTTTCGATTTGTACGTTATTGTTCTTATGTCGTTTTGAATAGTGTATTGAATTGATATTTAAAACAATTGCAGCGGATTTTAGATTTTGTTTTAATTGTATTTGGGTAGGTTTTTATATGTGAAGTTCTGTTGCAATAGATATCATTGTTTCACAATTGAGATGTGAGCAGAGATGTTGGTTGGGTATAAGTTTGTACTAACTATTATTCTTAGTTTGTTTGGTTATGACTCCGTTTATAATTTGTTACTGTATTACATCTAGGAATGTAACAAAGGTAATTGAAATCGTGTTATAGACTGGTTGATATAGAAACGATTTAGAAAGATTTTTGAATCTATGCACATGAATGGTGTAGATTTTAAAGTCCAATGTTTTCAAATGACGAAAAAAAAATGAGGAGGTTCTCAATTCGACACGTACGGTCGAACAAGCTATTTGGTTTACATTTTACAATGTAATTTGCATGTTAAAATGTAAACCAAATAGCTTGGCCGACCGTCCATAGGTATTAATTTATGTTAACACATTAAAACAAGAGTTAAAAAAAATTGAAATGGTTTCATACTTGTCTGAAGCGTTTCAGTTAAAAAAAAACTTCTCAAAAATATTCAAAAAGTTAAACAATAACGTTTCATTCACCTCAACCTCCAAAAATATTCAAAAATAAACATTGAACATTCACACATCGCGTTAGAAAAGTTAAAGCGGCTGGGGCGGGCTGATAGGAGGCGATACCGGCTGGGCGCGCGCGATAACTCCCGCCCGCCCTGCGACGACGCAAGACACTGCATCTGTTAGACGCAGCGGGCCGAGAGCTGTGACTATGATTTGGGAAGTTTAACGGATATCCCGCTTACTGTATCACGATTGTTGGAAAGCTAGTGCAGGAATAAAATTGGTAACTATTGGCGAAACTTTACGTAATATTTAATTTATGCGCAAGTAAATAAAATATTTATAATTTTTCGGTGGGTTAAGTGTTGCTATGCAATCTGGCTTATAAAGAATAATGCTTTATAATAATTTCTTAAGGCTTAGTCAGCCTTCGAGATTATGTGATAAGATTAAAACTAAACACATGAGTATATTTTTAGGAATTTGGGCGGGCGGATAGTTCGCGATAACTCCCGCTCGCCTTGACACTGCATCTAACAGTGTTGCTAAGTGACAATAAATTCAGATATTTAGTAGACAGTACCGAGTTTAATTTTTTATTAGGCTAGTTTCCACCACCAATAAATTGTAAATCTATTTAGTCCATCAGTTAGAGTATTGGAAAATAATGAACACGTATTTTTTGTTTTTGTTAAGAAATAAATATTGACAAAGATAAAACGCATCAAAACTCGAGAGTGGGGGCTCGTGACGTCACAACGCACTAAAAATCATAGCACGGCGTGACGTATTGAAAATTTTAAAAGCGTCGTATCTTCGTCAATAAGAAAAAATACTTGTCAAATATTTTTTGATAATCCAACTGACGGAGTAATAACATTTTTTTCAGGACACAAGCCTTTTACACGCAGATTTAAATAATGCATTGATACGAGTACTTTGACCTACATGGTCGTGGACTACTGACCACCAAATCCTAATATTAAAACATTTGTAGTGCATTTTGAGTACCTCGTTGGTCTAGAGGTCGCATGCGGGGCTTTTGCCTCTGCTTCTGAGAGTAGACAAACAAGGTTTACAGACATAATCCGGGTTAAAAAACATATCCTAAAATCGAATGAACATGTCTCGTATTTCTCTAACAGCCTGGCAACAACACGCGGGGAATGGGGGTGGCGTCCAAGCGGGGCAGGCGACCCGTTATCGCCTTCAAACACCCGCCGTATCGCGGACGAACATTGTATCTCCTGGGTTTTGTGATTCCCTGGTCTATGCACTACTCTATGACTTTGATAAAGATTTGTGGCTACCTTAGATACTGTTTGTTTTGTGAGAGGTGGTAAGAAGGTGATATTTGAAATGCGTTTTTATTATGTTTCATTAGAATGCAAAAAAACGCTCAATATAAAACACTGGAATACAACTGCACCCGGTTAGACTAAAGGCCGACCCTAACATAAACGGGAAAACGCTTGGTAGATGAGGAAGTGACCAAGGGTCTATATTAGCCCTGGATCAAGAGGTGAAAGTAATTGGCCTTTTCCTAGTACTTGCACTTGCCACGTTTGTGTGAATCTACTTTTTCAGTTTATCAACTGATCTTTATTGCCTGCTCTTGACTTCGATCTCGTCTGATAAAAAGCAATAGTCAAAGCCATTCCTTCATTAACATTAAAGATGTAATGTCCACCTATCAATCTTAAAGACTTAAGGCGGTTCCCCGAGCAAAATTAGCAACTCTATTTGTGGTGGTTCAAACTTCGTTTGAAGTACTGTTAGAATAAAGTTCTAATCAGCTTGCACTACAAAGTGATTGTTACGCCAGTCATTGCAAGTCGAATAGTGCGAAATGAGTGGTTTTTATTCTTTATAAAATCAAATTTATGTCTTTTGGAAAAAATAAAACGACAATTATGTTCATTATTAAATTGTCTATCCATTAGTATAAGTAGCAAATCAAAATAATGGTTACTTTACGAGGAGTAGCATTTTATAAATAATTATTTCTCATTTCTGTGGTTTCGTTGTGAGGGGATTTATTAAACATTAAGCTACTTAAAAAAAAAATGAAACGACAATTTTGGTGTCAAGAATATGTAGTAATTTAACGTATTTTTTATTAGTTGGTATTTCTTTTGGATAAAGAGGAGTAGGCTCCAAAAAACTGCTCGTTCAAGGTCATTTGCTCGGAGAGGCGCCTTAATAAATAGAGATAAATGTACAGTGACCGAGGTGTGTCAGAATTTTTGTTGCTAGTGTTAAAAAATATGACTACACTATACACTTACTTTCGCATTTATATTTTTTATAAGTATTAGTAATAATACTTATAAAAATATAAATGCGAAAGTAAGTGTAAATTAACCTAACCCGCACGAATTTAGAGCACCCCTAATCCCAAAACCGCATAGAGCCGCAAC
The DNA here is from genome assembly GCA_941918905.2 of Xestia sexstrigata. Classification (NCBI taxonomy): domain Eukaryota; kingdom Metazoa; phylum Arthropoda; class Insecta; order Lepidoptera; family Noctuidae; genus Xestia; species Xestia sexstrigata. The sequence continues at coordinate 3,229,130 of OW799204.2, forward strand.
ATTCACGAATCAAGAACATTTATTTAGTTTATTTTCGCAGCGGCAACCCTATTCGCGCGGTATCGGGAGTGCAGCCGCGCGATAACGTGCGACGCTGCGCGATTACGTGCGACACCGCGCTATGTGTCGCGACGCGCCGCGCCGGTCCGATTCACGCCGATAATGTACGAGCCGTAAACGGATCGGAGCGTTTGAAAGAAATTGATATGAAGTGCATGTTTTAAAGTCTGAAGGAGTTTATAGCTGACTGCTGGGTTCGTGTTTTATTGATATTAGATGGTCGGTGTTGTTAGAGGGAATTATTGATGACATGTAATAGTAGAAACTCAGATCAATTGATAAAAATTGATCCTCAAGTTGTCATTTCTTAAGACGACAGTGTTGCAGTTTATATTCTTGTAATTTAATTTATCAGGAACGATCTGAGGTTAAAGTTCTTAGACCTGCAACTTTGTACTAAAACAAAGTTGCTATTGTAAGCATTTTTAGCAACGCTCAACTGAATATTTTATCCTATCAATAGTGAAGCTCCCAAGCCTGATTCCGAAAAAAAAACCTTTTCTATACCTTAACCTACTTGAAGCTATGTCCACGGAAATTCACTCCTTACAAAATATTCAAATTAAGCCAATCGAAGACACTTCCTCGAAAACACATAATTTGTTATACACCAAAAAAGATGAAATGGCAAGAAATGAGATGATGAGTAATAAAGAAGTACGGAAGAAGAAAACCTGCTGCGCTGACCCCAAATGAATTGGTAAAAGGGCAAGAGAATGCTAATACACCAAAAAGATAGATGCATATATCACTGTAAAAACCTTTCCTTGAAATACAAACTCACGTCACAAACACCACGATAGAAAGCAGTTATTTAAATGTGGTTATTAATTTTATAACCTAAGTAGTGGACCGTTAGGTTTACGAGGCGGGGTGCACAGAGCGTTCGGAAGTGGATATTAAATCGTTTTATTAGTCGTCGCCGTCGCGTTGTGTGGCTTAAGTTGGAAGAGAACAGCGGGGAGATTGGCAATGATGCTGTGGAGATGGAGCGGGTAGAATGAGGGCGAAATTCAAGGGTTATTTTGAATAAACCACGGAAGATAAGCAGTATTACAAATAATTGCAATTTTTTGTTAAAGGTTTGTGGTTTGTTGGTTAAATTCTGATTTCGGGAGCGTAGTTTCCGTTCTTAGTCTAAATTGGAGGCGTATCTAATCTGACTGACCGTATCAAACTCTTACATCTTTATGTAAAGGGTGTAAAACACCTCTTAACGAAGCCGAAGGGCACTTGTTCTTCTCGTCATTGCGATCATTTTTTTGTTCTACACAATACCTGGGAACCTTCTAGTTACGGAGATAATGGGGGTCAAAGTTCAACCTTTTTTTGACGAGTTTTTTTTTAAATACAAGTTTTTAATGTTAGATTTTTAAGCACCTCCACGAATCCCGTACTATTCAATCCCTCCATAAGCACAACGTTTTGACTGCGTTACATTGAGTTCTATCACAAAACATGGTTTTTCATCCCAAAAAAAAAGTCGTTTCCCAGCAATAATTTTTGCGTAAAGAAAAATGTACAGAATGCTTGGTTGCCGGCTTCGTGATGAGATCTTTTACATCCTGTATAAGCAAGTAAAAGTGATAACATGCATGAGTACTTCCATGAGTAAAAGTAATTATTCATGGTACGATTTTTATTGTGTAGTTTAGTAATTGCTTAAAGTTAGAACTTTCTAAATTAGAATTCTTAGCTTTGCTCTCTTTGACGGCTCACAACTCAAGTATTTGACGGCTGTTACAAGTCAAGTAATTATTTTAACTTGACTATAGAATATAATATAATACTCTTTATTATGTACACCATTTAGGATGCGGGTGTTTCCTACTTATGATTCATATGTATTGTATGTTCACTGTTATTCTCCTCGATAAATAAAAGTCTCTACCTACTCCAAGCCGCTTTAAAAAACTTTCTACTCCATATACCATCTCACTTGGACCAACCAACCAGTGTGGTGTGAAATATAGGCGAGTCGAGCGAGCCTTATCGTTCGAGCGCACGCCGCGCTATCGGTGCAGCCGCCGATAACTACTCGATCTATGTGCGTGATGCATGTGGCTGTGCATTACTTACTACTCCGCACTCCTGCTACCCTGGTAGCTGCACTACAAATTGCTAACGAGTTTCGCAGCAAATTTTGCGTGGTAGCTTTGGGAAGAACCTTGGTTTTCCGGATCTACTTCATCCTATTGATAAGCAGGCATCTCAGTTTTTGTGATGTTAGCAGCTGGTGGACAGTCAGACGAACTCATTGAAGTAGGCCTTAGGAATGACCAGGGTGCTATCGGTGCAGCCGCCGATAACTACTCGATCTATGTGCGTGATGCATGTGTCTGTGCATTACTTACTACTTCGCACTCCTGCTATCCTGGTAGCTGCAACAAACTGCTAACGTGTTTCGGAGCAAATTTTGCGTTGCTAGCTTTGTAACAAACGGGAAGATTTTTGAAGAAAATTCGTAATGCGAGGACTCAACAAAGTAAAAAAGAAGATGTTATTGTTTCATTTCAAGCATTAACATTATACAGTTTCAAATGTCATTAAACAACCTAGTATTTCCACATGCAACACTACCACAACGATAATTGTCTCCACTCTAACTAACAACGTGATCACGTGAACTCCATAGATTACGATGCACTTCCTAATTTAACCTGTCGAACGCGTGCTAAACCCGAGCTAATGAGACGTAGTATCAACCCGTCGCTTGGCTGCGCGTGCTATCGCTAAATTGTCCGCTAACAAGAGCTTTGTAGGGGTTAACCGCCTCTATGATCCGGCTTCCGATTCGAATATAGAAGTGACAATGTCTGGAATAGATGGGGTTGCTCTGAGGCTAGTAATTATTATTGTTTCATGTTTAATTATAAAATGTGAATATTAATAACTTATTTATCATCAGCCTAGATTTTTCCCAGCTGTATTGGGGTCGGCTTCCAGTCTAAGTGAATGCATCTGAATACTAGTATTCATTGACATTTCGACTGCCTATCTGATCTCCACACAATGCAGTTAGTTCTGGGTAATACGATACCTCTTGAAAAGACTGACAGTCTTACGAGGAACTGACTACCAGCAACGATTGTCAAAGATCTACAACTGACAGCCGGGACCAACGGCTTAACGTGCCGAAGGCATGGAAGAAACCCTTTAGGCACATAAAAGTCTACTTTACCAAAAATACCACTTTACCAAAATTACCACTTTTTCATAATGACCACCGCCCCCACAATGTGTAATGGATGGTCAGCCATCCAGAGACCAAACTAGGCAAGCACGGCTTAACCTAAAGATCGACCCGAGCGTCTAATATTATTTAGCTATGTACGATCCCTTAGCAACTCTTCAATAATGAGAACTACGAGTACGAAATGGCGTGCGATTGGAGAGGTTATTAACACCAGCAGCGGAATGCGAGAGGCTGGTGATGGTGATGCAGAAAACATAAAACATTAAAATCAGTTTTAAGCCGTTAATAGAGATAAAATTATCACACATAATATCATTGAATTCAGAGCAGTGGTGGCCGAGTGGTGGCGGCCCCGATTTGGGTTCGAACCCAGACATGCACACATTACTTTGCGTAATTTATTTCATCACCGCTGCTCTCAAAACGGTGAAGGAAAACATCGTGAGGAAACCGCCATGTCTTACAACCAAAAATTCGAAGACATGTGACATCTACCAATCCGCACTGGGCCGCGTGGTGGATTATAGCCCATACGCAGAATACGCGATTTGACGTGGAGTTGCGGACACCAGCCCGTTATACAATATCATTAAATTCATTGATTACAAAATTAATGTCATTCTACGAACAATTTAAGACTCAGAGAGCCAATTTTATCCTTTCAAAATTAACGGAAATGTGGGATTTAATTAGGCCTAATATTGAACAAATATTTCTCACAAACGCCTCCAAATCTTTAGCTTTACCGGATGATTGTCGTTGCTAGGGCCCGCCCATTCACACGCCTAGAAACATAATCATATAAATATACATTTTATGCAAATAAGGCCTATGTATCTGTTACGATCACCTCAAAGATTACGTTACTGATCAAAATCGCATCGAATTTTGCTTAATAAAATACAGAATTGCGTTCTAATTTAATAAATTTTGTTTAAAATGGGTGTTGAAGACGGAAAAATTAAATACTTTTGAAATATGATACGGTTAGTTACATTTTGATAGTTTTGGCCGATATCATTGTGTTTGTCGGAATATTATTTTGCCATCTGTAGTCGGCAGAAAATATGACATTCTTTTAGAAAAAATTAACACCTTTTGAATTTTAAAATAGTAAATGAATTAATTTTGCCGCGTTACGGCGTAGTTTGTTTTTATTACTGGTTTTATATTGTGAGAGAAATATGTATCTTATTTTTTGATCTTTGGTGATTTGAATCACGGATTTTAACTGTTATATTTTTAACTTTTAAGTAATTTATGATTTTACTATGTCCATTTTATACGTTTTTGATCATTATCGCCGGTCCTAAATCAAGACCAAAATAACATAACCTTCAAATGGTTATATATATTATATTTTTATTTATTCCTGCTTAACGGCACTACTAAACATAAAGTTTACCTAAATAAATGAATAAAAAATCAAAATATAGCTTTACTATAACATACATAATTTAATTTATGATATATTCAACACAAACATACGATATAAGGGGGACCATTCACGACACAATAAACAGCTACCCACGACGCGACATTGTCGTGTCATTCTGCTAAATATCGCGCGCGTCCCGCGTGTAATCGCGCCGGAGGATCGCGCGACGCGCGGCCACCCCGCGAGGCGATATCGCGATAACGGCCGCTAGTTACACCGAGCCGAATGTTCGTGTGAAAAGTAAGTGTATCTAACGCAGTGCCTCAGTGCTTGCAAAGAAAAACTGCCAGTAATGCAGCTGGAGATGGCGAATAAATGAGATCTATATTAAATATGATCTAATTTACAAAATAATGTAGAGGAGAAACGCACAGGGGCGTTTTTTCCGGTTTTCACTATTTCTTGTTTTAACCAATGGATTCTCGGCAAAACTCGAACTTGAGTTAGATCACAACTATCGTAACAAATTCGATGAATAAAATGATATAAGTTAAAAGACTCTTTTTCGAATTAAAGTTTTAAACAAAATTTTCAAAGCAACTGTGTAACACACGACCGTTGCACACAAACCCTCAGACGAAAATAACCAAAACCATTCTTATCACCATAACCTAAAGTCCATATTCCCTTACCCACAACCTAGGGAGTCTGTAGGTTTGGGAGAGCAAGAAGATTTGTTTCGTTCCTAGAACTTAAGGCCTCACTGCACGACCTCTTGATAAGCCTCCCAGAATATTATATTTGTACACAATTTCACTAAACGTGTTTAAAATTGAGTAATAAGCGAGAGAAAGGTGATGGATTTTATTAAAAGCAAAGTTTTAAATTGTGAAATTCTCAGTAGCAAACACACCCGTGGCAAAAAGGTGCATGTAACGGTTTTTTTAATAGCCTGTACTGTCACAAAGACAAAGGCCTCCCCCAATTGCTTCCATTGTGGTTGCCGGGAGACAGACGGCCACCGAGGCCGGCCTAGAACGAGGTGGCTGGCTGAGACGATCTGGACGCGTACCGCGAGTGCTGGTTCGACTAGGCACGAACATAATTTCCCTTTAATGCTCCCACTGCTGGATCACAGGCCTCGCTGTGTAAAGACGTGGGCCACATATCGGTGGATTATAACCGGCGTGGTGACCCGGGCCCTGTGCATGATGGTAGACGGAAAAGGAAAGTAAAAAGTGCATTGGGATATACAAATAATTGGCAAAATGATCTTTGTCCTTTGCCTACCGCGTGATGCAAGCGTTACGTTAATTTCGCGATTTCTTTAAAAAACCCACAAATTATTCTATGGGTCATGGGGTCGAAGTAATTTGAATTTTATGACTAAAGATTGGACCTACTTCTGTTCTGATAACAGTTTTGCGCAAAAATCTGGTCTTTTATCAGCAAAAATCATCGATTCTCAAGACTATTTGGATAGTTCGTCGACCTTCGATTGTAAATTGATTCGAAATCAAAGGAACCCGCACTTCTTTGGCGAAAACAAACCCAAAAGAATGGTTTTGTATTTCATCCTATGTACTTCTTCTGTTGATTTTTTTATTAGGTACCCACTTCTCCTTTCTTTATCGTGTGGTTAGTGCCTAGTCTAATCTGGTGTCAGAGTTTTTATGCCGCCCCTGACTAAATGCTGTCGGGAAATGACTCTCAGGCATGCTGGCTTCCTCACGATGTTTTCCTTTGGTACCTATTAAAGATTGGCAACACTCAGGATATGAATATGAAGTAATAGGCTATGTATCGTTTAGTATGTTTGACATCAATTACTGCAGTGATCTCAAGATCGAAACTGGTTGGCTGTTATCATGTTTCAAACTATAAATGACATCCATGAAATTCAATATAATGGGTGCTATGCTTATCAAAACCTAAAAAATTCGTATAGTCGCAGTTGAGTTCAAAACAATCTTTTCAAAACTAAATTCGTAGACCTACATTTTTCATTCAAAAAACTACTCGTATATTCAAATACTATGTTGCAATACGTTGTTCATTACTTGCTAGGAAGAGGTAGCACTCATAATGAGCCTAGATAGCGAGCAATGGATGCGGAACACCATCTGATTGTGGCAACAGGTGTCTAATGTACTAATGTCTACTGTTTACCTTTCTGCAGTTTGTGGGACGTAAGGTATAGTTTTGTTATTGTTTAGGGGTAAGCAGCGATCTAAGCATAGTCGTAAATATTTTTGTAACTACAAAAATATTTTGTCTTCTAGCTATGAGAAAGAGAGATTAATTACGATTAACGTTTGTCTAGTATATGATTTTGTCAATTCAATTGATTTAAAATGCACTATACAAGTTCATTTTAAATCAATTAAATTGACAAAATAACGATCAGACTTATTTTGTGTCCAAGATAGGGCTATTCCAACATAAGTCTATTTATAACTAATGTTGCATTGTCATGAGCCATGAATGTAATGGATTTTCAACTTTAGCGTTGTTAGTCTAAGTAAATTTTTAATAGACTATAAACATACAGTATGAATTTAACTCAGTCCAAGCAAAAAAAGACATTTATTGTGGTGCTTAAGAATCGTTACGAAGGACAGGTGCTGTTTACATAGGCCTTGAGACTCACATAACTTCTACATTTCCACCAGATCTTAGCCCGATATCAATGTAAAATATTTTTACCTACAAGAATACTTTACAATAATAAAATAATCGATAACAAGTGACAAACAAAAGCTCATTTCGCTAGTCGCACAGTGGGGCGACGATCAAGCGATACTGTATGACGGACGGGCCAGATTGCGCTTGCGCATGCAGGGTGGCCAGGCGCTCACCACATATCCTGCGCGGTTAGCTCAGAAACGAGGGATTTATTTCAAGGCTCATTTGCCTGGTGACAAATAAAGGGTGGCTCGTGAGATGAGGAATAATAGAGAAGTGACCACCACCAACCTCAAATAATTTGGGACAGGGTGAGATAAATTATAGTGGTGCATACCTGTTCTGTGTACGTATGTACTTCGACAGTCAAAACTATAAAGCTTTAAGATCATGAAACGCGTTTTGCTACTGCAAGAAAAATATGATTTGTCAGGCAACAGAAATGGTGAGATTCTAATTCTTGTTTTTATTGGCTGAATATGTTCTACTCGATCACTTTCGCTCATTGTGAAAGATTTGTTTGTAGTTCTACTACTGTTTGTACAATTTCTATTTAATTTTATAATTATGTGTAATTTATTCCAAGGTGTGTCAATTGGCAAAGTGTGTTTTTAATAAACTAAGGTGTCGTTTAAAAATGTGAAAAACATGCCTCGCACCATGTAAGTACCATACTTGGTAGCAGGTATGTTTTAATGATCATAATTATTAATTTGACGCACCATGCTATGAATTTTTCGAGGGCCATAACTACTTGTGAAACCCATACGGGCTCCATAAGCTCAGCCCAATTAACAAGATTTTAAATATAATAATAATTAAATTTCCATTCAATAACATAATTAATTAGCAACACTAAAAAGTTTCGTCTTAAAACAGCGACAAGAATCCGAAGGGCGCACAAAGTCAACACACGCAAAGAATTTTTAATGCTGGCAACTTATTAACATTATACTGGCCACCCTATCGGAACAATGACGCGATAAACTCGCGGCAATATTTTAAAATCGATGTTTTTATGAATCGATAATTTGTTCGGTGCGTTTCGGCGCGTCGTTTCGCGAGCCTATCGATCCTTATCTGGATGTCACAACGCTTTGTTTCGATTCGACCCCAACATCGTCCATGTTTCGCTTGAAATGTGTTTCTTGCTAACGTACGAAATGATACTATCTCAGGCACTGCTGCAACTTTATTCGAAACGTTTCGAAATTTAAATATTATTCGAAATTGACTCTTCTTGCTTAGGGATAGGAGTTTGGGTGTATTTTCGGGGGTGTTTTGGCAAGTTTTTGGTCGTGTATCTGTCCTCTTCATATGCATGCCAGGCTGTCTGGCTTCAGGTGTGTCCGATGGTTAATATTTGATACTTTCTTGTTCGGGAGAGGTCCCGAGAATGCAGTGTGCCGTCATTATGCTGAATGGTGGTGGATGTTCGTTACATTTTTGAAGTTTCTTTCTCGATGGAATGCGGGGTGTTAATTGATGTTTTGGCATTGGAGCAACATGGTACTGTCGGTGAAAGTTGTAGAATTTTTGGTTTCAGTTTGCATAATATTCGGTCCCTATATTGGTCAGGTAGTCTGCCCATTTCGGCGTCAACTTTGATGTAGAAAAATATTTGCGATGAATATAAATATTTCTATCGACATTGCCGATGAACCCAGATAAAAATCAAAAGAATCGGCAAGATATAAAAAGAACAAATAAATCGAATATATATTCCTCATATTTTAAAAACATTTCCCATCACGTGGGAGGCTAGAGTCCGAATAAATAAACCACAATCTTCCATCGAGATACTCAAGATAAAATAGATTTCGAATAATAATTTATTCGAAATAGCTGGTGAATATTATGCGAACGAATAAATAAAAATCGAGACAGATGGCTATCGGTAGGATGCCAAAATTGGCCGCGTTGTGCGGGCTTCCTTAGTTGATAAGCTTGTTCCTTAAATGGTATGTTTTAATGTATCGAGAACTGATGGTAGGAATCATTATCTTGTATTCTTGGTTTCTTTGTTATAGGGATTGTAGTTGTGTACTTAGAACGAGCAGTTAATCGAATGGCTGATACGGAGCTACAGCGGAGCTACATACGGAGCCTACACAGACCGAGTCTGAACGAGATTCCTCAAAGGTAATACGAAGATGTACAGTACTTTTAGGTGCTTCATCATCATGGTCGTCCCTTCCCTTGTCCTATGTTACTTGGGGTCGGCGCAACATGTTATTTTTTTTTCCATTCTCGCTGTCAGTCGTCACTCTATCATTTACTCCTTTTTATTTTATTATCATTACTCACAGAATCCATCCCCCGTTTCTTTGGTCTTCCTTTGGTCTGGTCTGGTCCATCCACCATTTTGGGTGCTTACGAATGTGAATAAAATAAAATTAACAGCTGAAAATCGAGTTATCAATGTTAGGTGCTTGCACTAGACTTGGCTTTTATAACACTACTATACTCAAGATTATTGTAAAAAAAAGTGCTGTCGTAAGTACTTAAGGTGAAAGCGTCAGGGTAGCCCGCGAAATTCAAAATTTCTTCAAAGGTCGAGGAACGATTTTTCAAGGTCTTTGTCATTCCTCGAACTTTATGAACATGGAGGGTTGTATTGATGATTTTAATGATTATAATGTAACTACATACGTCTTACAGTCGCGAACAATATTTTAATCAACATACAACCTCTGGCCTGCAAATTGCAAAAAACGTAAGAAAAATTGAATTTCGCGGGATACCCTGGAGCATCAGCCTTAAGTTCCGGCTACATGCGTTTAATTTACCTTCAATCTGTAGAATAGTTTATTGGAACTGCATTTCTTGAAACGAATACAGACCTTTTCATACATTCCTTTAACGTCCACTTTTCTCTGTACTCACAAAGTCATAGATTCTATGTATTTTCCCATCGATAAAAACTCAATAAATAATGCCTATACAGGGGGTAGATCATTCATACATGCTGATTTCCGAGATAAGCGGTATCCGTTAAAAGGTTACCTTGTGTGTGTATGTGCGTGTGTGTGTGTGTGTGTGGGCGTATCGGTACAGGATCTTAATTTACAATAGCGTACTTTGTACCATGTGTGCTGCTGATGACAGATGTGGAGGATGATTGAAGTATGGGTTGTTGTTTTAGTTGATGTAGGTGCCCGTCTTTTACTAGGTACTTTAGTACTTGAATGCTGGTTATGCTGGTCAATTATTGGGCTACTGATTGGGAGTTGAAATTAATTTTGTAGTATTGCTTTTAAAAAAGTAACAAGTACGCTAGGCCGTATATGATAACCGATCCAGTAAGCTAGCCTCGTAACCAATTGAAACTGTTCTATGGTTGTAATTGAGGTGCGGCGTAAAGTTACTACTGTTACACAATAATTGGCAGTCACCTAACCTTACAGGTTTCCTAAGAACGAAAAGCATTTTTGTTTCCATTTTTCTTTGTAACCTCCTAACCACAGTACTTACTCGTACCATAAGTAGTAGCTTTGAAGAAGTTGATAATGATACCGGCATTATCGTGACACTAACCACTAGGCGCACTACTTTGTGTAACTAAATTAACATAAGACAGCTCACTCCAGCCATATCATACCACAAGCAATCCATATACCCCTATACTGACGTTATAACCCAGTGTGCCTTTACAGATAAAACTTAACTTCCTCTCAAAAAGAAATGCAAAAAAGTCCGACTCCACCACACGGCTAACTAACGTTTAACAAAGATTAATGCTGCCCGATATATCATTCGCGACACGGAGAGGTGCGCGAACTTTCAACGATAAACTTTTTAAAGACTCAACTTGCTACAGCTTTTATATCGCCCTGAAAAATTGTGTATCTCAGGCCGTGCCCTGTGGCGAGGAGATAAAAGGAAAAAATCGTCCCGAACCGTATTTGTTAAAGTGGAGTAGATATTTGTCATGGGGATGCGCAAACTTTAGTAATTGCTCTCTGGGAACCTGATTGTCGGATCAGTGATACGAACTAGATGTTTTTTTAATGCTCATTTTTAACGCTGTGTATTTAGGTCGTTTAGATTGTTTATTGAACAGATTTAAGGAGTTTTTACGTATTTTTATTATAGTCGTTGTAAAGTCATTTGAAGTTGCTGTAGGCTAGACTAATTTATTGTATTAGGAGGTAAGAAATAAAAAGTTTTATTTTAATTGTGAAAATATTTTTAAATAGAAGTGATCAAACTAGTAACGTATTGATGCTATCAGTTCAGCTGAATATAAAATTGTTGACATTTTTATGGGTAGTTTGATATTTAGAAAATGCCTTCAGCCATTGCGATTCTTTCTACGGAAAAAAACCTATCTTTCATCTCCAATGGACTTTTCAGCTTTGCAGAAAATATTACAAAAAACTAAAGCAATATTTACTTTCCCAGATTACACAATTAAATATGCCCAAAAGCTCGTCATATCTCCGCGATGTGTCTCGACAAAGCGACTTTATTAAACTTTTTTTACCATTTTTTGCGAGTTTCGAGTACGTTGCGCGGATAAATTGTCGTGCGATAAGTCAGCGGGCTAAACGAGGTTAATACATTAAACTGAGTTTAAGCACAGTTCAGGTTAACTTGTTGGTGCCTCCGGGCGGGCCTCGCTGATGGACTGGTTATAACCGTAAAGAAATGTGACCTGACACTGTTGGACAGTTTGAGTTTTAAAATGCAACCAAGGGGTGCTTTTTGCCGAAAAGATTTGTAACGTTAACCTTTTTAAAAATTCATACTACTTAAAGAAAACATTTTCTATTCTTTTATTTGAATCAGGTTGATTTATAAAAAAATCTGATAATTTTATCTGAAGAAGAAATGTAGCAGTTATACAGGTTTTGGATAGAAAATAATTATCACGGAGTGTACGTAATATTTACATTTATGATGAAAAAATAAATCTTTTAAAGCTAAATATCTAGTTTCCCTTGTTTTAAATTAGTTTTCAATAGGTCATGCTTAAATACGTAAAATATCCAAAACAACAAGGTTAGCATTTCACCAAGGTAAAAAAATGAAAGCCTACAATCAAGACTTTTAGCTCCATAAATCACATCCAAAACTCCAATTAAAAAAAATGACACCCCAAGAAAAATCAGCAAAAAAAAACTTAAAAGAAATCCTTTCGCCGGCTACCTATCTAAAAATATGAAAATGTATGTAAAGCCGACCACCGATGCGGCGACAATAAATCGTGCGACATCGGTATCGGCGTCATTAGCGGCAGAAGTAATTGTCCAGATTTGTCTTGCGGTCGCTCGGGGAGTGGGACACTTTATCTGGCCTTTTGACAAGATGTGGGCTGCGAAGATTAGCTGGTTTGTGTTCTTTACAGGGTTGCTGGGTTGGTACAGTTGTAGGGTAGGTGGAGTGCTAGAATGAAAGATGTTATATTGTGAATGTTAGTGGGATATGGGCCATAGTAATAAAGAGGGTAGTCAAACTGAGCTACATCTTTAAACACTTTTACTTAACTGATTAGACAGTTTACAGATTTACTGACATTTTGACTTATGCAATACATTGACTGGCAGAGGTATACCTAATAGTTCACTAACATTTCGCCAGTTATGTTTAAGTCCCATGTAATAGGGAGCGAGCCTATTGCCATCAACCGGACATAAATCCCGCCTCCGTGACTGGAAATTCCTGTTGGAAAAACCCAATAACAATTGGCAATAGGTAAGTTTAACGCTAAACGCCTTTACTTAATTGTTTGTGGTGCAAACGGGCTTAAGTGAAAGAAATCCAAGACATTAAAACCCCAAATTGATGGAACCTCGTCTCCAAAGACTTGCAGTCAAGCTGTACCTAATAGTTAGGGATTACCACATTAGCCGGGCAAAGTGCGATGTCGCCGACAATCCGTAACGTCACTATCTGAAAGCTGGTAATCTACGGAATTAACTTACACAGACGATACATTCCGGACTTTTGGATAAAATTACGAATCTTTGTTTTATAAAACAACAATAGCATTTGCCCGTTTTGACCGTTACGTTACAGGATGATTCGACTATTGGAATAAAAATATCCTAACCCTGGTCATCATGGTCTACCTGTATGCCTAAAATCGAAATTCGTGCAGCCAGCGAGACTTGAAAATTTAATAAACATACTGAGTAGCATTCACGTTTATAATATTACTAGCGGACGTCACGCTGTTTCACCCGCGTAGTTCCTGTTCCCGTGAGAGTACGGGGATAAAATATAGCCTATGTTACTCAGGGTGAATGTAGCTTTATAATGGTGAAAGAATTTTTGAAATCGGCGCAGTAGTTTTTGAGTTTATTCATTACAAACATACAACAACAACATCAGCCTATAACGTCCACTGCTGGACATAAGCCTCTCCCATGATGGGAGGAATTTGCCGTAATCTCCACGCTTGGCAGGCGGATTGGAGATCGCAGTAATGAAAGAGTAACAGAAAACGCTGCTGCCCATTCTCTGGTCTACAGAGGCGCAAGGTGTTCTGCCTCAGACATTAGTCGCCTTATACGACACCCGTGAGTGTAATGGGTTGGTTCTATTCTACTCTGCCGGATACCACACGGCTAACAAACATACACACACACACACACAAAAATACAAATCTTTCCTCTTTATAATATGATTAGTGTAGAAGTAGTATAGTATAGATGATATTGCGCCTGTACCCCCTGAAGGGTTAAGCAGCAGTGGTGTAGGTATAGTTATTGAACACCTACCATTCGTCAGTTAATTGTAAGTCTCATGTTATTGGCGCAAGACTGCCTTGTTGGTTGGTCGTGCTACCATTTTTTTCGGATGGGAAATCATCAAATGACTCCTCCCGCTATGAGAGGAGCAGGAGGGAGTGTCAGACTTTTACTGACTAAAACCCATCCATGTTCCTTCATCGCCCTTTGTGTGCCGGGGCCACGGTATCTCTTTCGAACAGTACCGCAACCCCGGCAGACATCGGTCCTTGCGGACCCCTTCCTATTGTTGACTCTCTTTGAGGCGCGCGTGGAACACGAACGCGCCGTGGACACGGCCTGTCGTCATGAAACGGACGGACGGCGAGCTAGCCCATAGCCCACCGTCCACAGGCCCGCGCCTATACGGTGCCCGGGGGCCACATGGTGGCCCCCGACGCCCGGGGCGTCTCCCGCGGCGGCCGGGACGCTGTGAGGTTCTATAAGCATGTGGTCGGTTCGATTCTCAGTTCGGATAAAATGTTATTAGGTTTTTCCACCAGGAGTTTTCTCCAGGAATCTAAATCTGTGCAACAAAAAAAGTCGAATGAAAACCAAAGATCAACCTCTTTGGTTTCATTCGACTTTTTTGGTTGGTCGCTATTTTAATAAAGTGTTATTTTAAGCTAAGTAGGTGCCTATCTAATTAAAACTATGTCAGACACAGGATGTCTAATATTGTCTTGATTGCTCTTGATTATTATCTTTAGTGTTCTAATTGATTTTAATTTCAACTAGTCTGTGACGAAAATGATTCATAAATATTCATAGAACGCCAATTAGTGCTACAAAGATACCTAAGCCGCACTTGCCTAGGTTGGTCCGTGGATGGGTCACCGCCCATTACATACCGAGTTTCCTTCGTGCCTCGGAAAGCACGTTAAGCCGTTGGTCCCGGTTGTCATTTGCAGTCGTTACAGGTAGTGGACCGAAAGTCTGACAACTAGTCTTACCAAGTGGTATCGTACCCACTACTAACTGGGTTGTGGAGGTCAGATAGGCAGTCGCTCCATGCAAAATACTGGTATTTAGCTGAATGCGGTTAGACTAGCACAGCCGATTCCAACATAGTTGGGGAAAGGCTAGGCAGATGACTACAAAATTCCAATTACGACTTAAAAAAAGCGCCAAAAAGACATACCACATTAACACCGAAACCTCGATAATAATATACAACATTATTCACCTCAAAATCAGTAGCACACATTCACACAATAACACACGCTAACATTTAAAATATAAATAAAAATTCATAATAAACGACTTACGTGCTAATGTTTCCTGTCGTACATCTTGTTTGGCGCGGCTTTACTCGTTATGTGACGTAAAATATATCTACTAATGACGTCAGCGTCTATGATGTATGTGCAATCGAACTTACCTGTAAAGAAAGAAAGAAAAAAATTATATATAAGTATTTTGAGATGGAAATAATGTACGGGGAGAGGTATTTAGCAAGTTACATATAAACCTTCTCCTTGCGTCGTTTTCTCAAGGTTGAGGGAGGAGGGGTGACCACGTCATGATGTCAAGACCAACCCACCAACTACAGCTAAAACCACAGATATCACTGATGACTATGACGAAGGGATGGTCTCATGACATTGGTTGACGAATGGCGCTGAGCATAGTGGCTTTGATGACCCATTGTTTTAGTCTTAGTTTTACAATAACCTAGTTTTAACTTAGAATATTAATAAGATTCCGCGAGAACCTACTGCCGACAAATTGTTCTGCAGTTTGACAGATGTTTTTAAGTAAAACTATGTTTAGTATGGATTAAATAAATAAAAGAGGGCACCTATTTCGCGTGTCGCGTATTGTACAATACAATACAATACGCTACTCTCCGTTCTCGATCATCATTTAAACTGAGTTCAACAGCTTTCACTGTCATCAGTACCGTGGAATTTTGACTCTGACAACTCATGATCGCAGTTTACACGTGCTTATCAGGTGCAAATTCGTTGGTTATAATCGTTTAAAGATGTATTTGTGGAAAAATGACAGCACTAACCCCGAATACATTGGGATGAGTACAAGACTCCAGGAGAATGTGCACGCACGGCAAAATCTTGGTATTATTGGGTCCACGTATCACTGGTCAGTTTCCCTCACTCTTCAGTTTATTTAATACGCCGGTTTCGTTCAGTTTCCCTGATTGGACAGTTTTGTGAATAAGACGGTTGCGTTAAATCGTCAGTTTGCAGTGTTTGACACTTTCTTCGATTCAACAGTTTTATTCAATTCGTCAGTCGAAGTACAATCGCTAGGAACTGTACACGGTCACTTTAAACAATTTTGTTTAGATATTCTATTTTGTAACTTTTAATCTTTCTTTTATCTTTTCAAAAAGTAACGATATTCATTTACCATAAAAACGATCACAAAGAAGCGTTTCCACACTAATTTTATTAACAATAATGATAAAAAGAAGTATTTTTGGAACAGAATTAAATAAAGTATGCTACCATAGACAAGGAATAAAGTTTGTTCAAAAAAAGAAGAAAAAAAAAACAGAATAATAATCTTGAAATTAGAATAACTCAAAATAGAGTTATCTACTCGTAGAACTGGCTTCCAATTATCTTGTTTAAACAATTTCGCACGTGGCCGTTGTTCTATAATAATAGCCAGGATGCTTTTGACAGAAGCGTGCTTGAATTTGTCGAGAGCCAACAACCACACGCGTCCATGCTTACCGCTTCCTGCTTTTGACTATTTTATTATTTAAAATTATGCTTTGTAGATATGGATTTATTAGTATTAAGGTATGCAGTTATCTTATAGATATGAAAATCTTTGAGACAGAAGAATATTTTAATGTTTTGTCTAAGATTTCGCTTTTAATTTTTAGGCTTGGTCGTGTGGGTTTCATTAATGTCCTGTTATGTTTTATTGTTTTGTGCGTCATGTATTGTGTTCGTTTCTGAAAATGGCTATCGTCTTTTAAGGAATTTGATAATTGTGGATATTTTCGTCTTTCGCTTCAAAGGTTATAACCTAACAGAGTGCTTACTCTATAATGAAAATCATTAATTTACTCATAATACTTATATAATTACAATTGTGGTTCACTTTTACAAAAGTTGTATTATACAGTTGGTGTTTTTACTGCCAAATACACGGAATAACAGTCATCATCTGCCTAGCCTTTTCCCAACTATGTTGGGGTCGGCTTCCAGTATAACCTGCTGCAGCTGAATACCAGTATTTTACATGGAGCGACTGCCTATCTGACCTCCACAGCCCAGTTAGTACTTGGTAATACGATACTCCTCGGTAAGATTGGTTGTCCGACTTTTGGGCCACTGACTACCTGTACCGACTGTCAAAGATGTACAAATGTCAACCGGGACTAACGTGCTTCCGAAGCACAGAGGAAACTAGGTATGTAACAGGGGGTCACTGGTCACCCATGCACGGACCGACCCAGGCAAGCACTGCTTAATCTAACGATCTACCCGAGAGGCAGCTATTATTTAGCCACGAGCTCCTCAAATACTCGGAGTAACAGTAAAACCTTGAAACTAATACAGAAACAATCTAAGACAAAATTAACTAAGGATAAATTCAATAAACATTCAAGCTCACACAGATCACAAAAATCTACACGAAAACAAATAATTCACGGTTATCGATTAGTAATAAATCGAGTCGGGACCTTTAATGATATTTAACGAGAGTAGATCTTACTGATAAACCTATGTAGTATTTTTAGAATTTCTCATTCGAGAATCGATTTTCCTAATCGATTAGTAAGTATTCGGGTGGGCCGTTACAGTGATGTAACTGTAAGTGACAGACATATTGTCTCTCGGATACCTTGTTAGGCATTCCAATCGAATTCAAAACGATTGGGAACAAATATGTAGATTTTAAATTGGATATCAAATATTTTATTACATTATTAAATACGTATTTTTGAATTGAATTTATTGTTTTGTATCATGTTTCTTCGCTACTGTTTGATGTTCATATTAATAAATCAAATGTTTAATGAATTATGGTAGTAATGGGAATTTTCCCATTAGTCAAATTTACAATATTAGTCTAAGAAAATACCTAATAGGCAGCTATAAAATAATTCATTCAAATTCATTCAGTTATTGGAATGGTAATTTTTATGACGATATTAATATCCTTCATCTATTGCGATCTGGCGACATAGCTGATCTAGGCAAGCATAAATTTGATAACCACTGCCTTCTCAAATATGAATTTTAACTATCTGTGTAGACGTACGACGTAAAGGTAGCGGCAGCTAAGTCGGTACTAATTGTTTTAAAGTTTTGTTTTGTTTAATAAAACAAATATAATTCCACAATGTTATTCTACTTTAAAAACTCTGCTTCAAATAAAGCAACTTCACGTTTTGACGTCAAGGCTTTCGCAATAACATTTTACGAAACCTAAGGGTGCTACAGAACAACCAAAACACCCAAAAATTTAATACAACATAACAAGGCACCATCAGATTTCTCTGAAAACTCCAGAGATATTCACACACTGACTCTTGACTCCCAGATAAGCAGTGGATCCACTAAAAGCTTTTCTTCGCAAAGATGCCACGATAATACACGAACAGTTTAAAACTCATGTGAATTGGAACGGTGACATTTCATGGTTTTATCTTCGAAGCACGAGTTACAGGTTAATTGGTTACATACATTGGGTTTGTACAATAAGATACAGTGATCTGATCGAAGTAAAGGACGAGTATACATAGAGTGCAGTAGTGGATCGGTTTGATTCTGTATATTAGGAATTAATTTAAAGAGCGTGGCCGTGGAACGAGTCTTCGAAATAGTGAAGGTTAAAGGACTTGTTATTTTAGAATGTGTTTGAGATTATAGTAATTTGGTTTAAGTTTGTTATTTTGTAGAAACGGTAATGATGTTTGATTGAGTCAAAAGATTTAAGAATGCTGTCGCATCGAAAAGAGTTTTTACTAAAAAAGACCAAATCAATTGAAACTATTAAGAGAACTTAGTAACTCCTAACCTGAGTGAATATTATTTTTAAATCTTATACAAAATTTCATAGTTCAAATCAAGTTAAAAGTGGAACTGATTCGGTTATTACATCACCCACATCAACCACACCACACACATGGGAATGCCACACTAAACTCAAGAAATGACCAGAAACTCTAGAATCATGGTGATCTTATCCACGCCATTCGATACGTCACAAGTACCTCTATAGATCCTATCTCAACCAGTTTCTATGTTAATAGCCTTATAGGTGTCAAATTAACCAAACATTGTGTGAAAAATATTAATTTTAAAACTGTTACCTCCATTGAGAACAAAATTAACAGAGATAAAGTAAGGATTCCCATCGATGGGACTTACTTTCTTCATCGCAACGACATCTTGTTCGCGTTTTATTACTACAGTTGTAATCGATATTTTAAAATTACAATCGCATATGTATCTGTCGATTATTAATCGATTGGAAAACGTTTTTTTTGTAACGCTTATGATGGGAATCAGAGTCTTGATCGAGTAATTGGTGTAAAATTACATTTTTGTGGCACTTGAGCTGGTTGTCATAAAAAGGTGCGTAGGTTTAGTCTGCGTAGGACGAATTTAATTTGATTTGATTACGACAGTCACTTTATCAAAATTACTCTGATAGAATAAGATAAAGACCGAAGATATTTTGGCTAGTGTTCAGTTCCTATAACATAGAAAGACGTGGCAAAAAAAAGGTGAATCAAAATAACAAAAGTCGCCGACTTCCGAAGTTAAATTTATTTTCAACACATTTGCTCAAAAAATGCATTTACGAAGCCTGTATACATTGTTCGAAAGTTAAAAATTACGCACCATACAACGGAACGTGCGGTACATTATGTACTCTCACCTAAGTACCTATTTTACCGCATACCCCGTTGTATAGCACCGTGCGTATTCTTTACAGTTTTTTTCAAATTCGCGCCATTTTCATATTAGAAAAGGCAAAGATTGTTGCGACTTTCCGGCTGATATTTGTAAACAAAATAATAATATGAGTTCAAGCGAGGAATCTGATAATATGGAATCTACTCCACCTGATATTTTGAATGAGGCGCAAATTGCAGAAAACGGTCTCTTGCAATAAATTGTTCAAATACTACTAATTTATAAGAGTAGTGACATAACTGTAGAATTTCTTATTTGCTATTAAAAATATTTTAATGAAAGTTTGTTTCATTGCATATTGTACTGTTTTCTCGCAAATGTGTTGAAAAACATTGTATGACACACGTGCAGAAATTGGTATTTACAAACTCGTGACTATGGTAAGTCCTCGACTTTGTTTCGGGCTTACATTCGTCTACTCGTTTGTAAAAACCAACTTACCGCATTAGTATCATAAATAACTAATTATTTTCACTTTTTGGTGTTTTTTTGAAGTCGGTTTTTTTAAGTATTAAAGAAGTATGGAAGAAGAAGATATGCTGCGCCGACTTCAAATAAATTGAGATAAGGGGTGGTTTTAATTTTTTGCAAAAAAAAATAGTTAAATTGTATTGGTTAAATTACTTTAACAAAAGTGTTAATGGGGCTGTTACAGGTATAACCTTATGTAACGTTTATAATGAAAATTTAATATCTTACACATCAAATTCGTCACAAAAACTTGGGCATATTACAATGCAAGAGCGATAAGATTATTTTAACAATATTATAGTTAAAAATATTACTACTACTGTTACGTGACAAAAGATAAACTATAATTTGATTAAAATTACAATTTTTATGACATTTGAAATAATTGATTACAAGACATTAATGCAATTAATTAAGATTGTGTTATCTTTTGCGTTGTCATTGATTAAACATTGAATATTGACATCATGTTTCACCAATTTTAATGTTGTCTTTGGTAATATCATTTTGGAATCAGATATGACGTCATTTGGATTAATTGGGATATTTCGAGTCTTTTATAGATTTTACGCTGATTAAATTAAATTAATGAACATTAAAATTAGCAATTTGAATCACTGAAAAATATTTCGTAACTAAAAATAGATTTGTTTCCAACAGAATATAATTATAGTCTTTTAGTTTTTCATTCTATTTTAGTATTTTGTCTTGGAATATGTTTCTAATCTTGTCTTTTGTTTTGTTAGGTTTGGATCTCAAATATTAGCAAAATTATAGTAAGTATCATTAGCTATGTGATAAGATGAACATAAATAATCATAGGCTAAAATTAAATTTACAATGTAATTTTAGCCTAAAAGGTAGGTCGAGAAAAACAACACCCTTTTATTGTTTTTCTCGACCTACATTTTTGATTGAGTTAGGCTTTTTTTTTTAGAGTCATTTGTTTTCGCATTATCTTAACAGTCGAGATTATTTTTTCAGTATGTTTAGTTTGTTGTTTAATAAGTCATTATCATCATTATGAGTCGAAAGTTCGAACCCAATTAGCCGCAATACTTTCAGAAATTTATTTCATCACCACTGCTCTCGAAACGGTAAACAAAAATATCGTGTAGAAACAGGCAAGTCATTGAACCAAAAATTCAAAGCATTGTGACATCTTCCAATCCTTACTGGACCCGCGTGGTAGATAACAGATTTACAGTCTACTACATCTTACAAAGATGGAGTCTGTGTGCCAACAGTGCGATCATTATAGGCTGTTTCTTTTTTATACTAAATAGGGTTGCGTTTGCCCTAGAACGAATCCCGGAACGAAACCACAACACGGTAACACTACAATGGATCAAAGGTCACAGTGGATCACTTGGGAACGATGCGGCTGAAGAACTTGCCAGGACCAGGTCCAGCACTAAACCCTGCGGACCCGCGCCCATTGTGCCCATTCCTTTCAAACAGCTAAGAAGCTGGTTAAACGTTCACACTCGAATACAAGCGGAGAAATGGTGTACCTCGACACCAGGGTGTAGGCAGTCCAAGGAAGCTATGCCATCCCTGGACACAAAACTGACCAGGCACCTTCTGCGCCTGAACAGAGATAGCCTGCGTCTGGTGGCGGGGACCATCATTGGACACTGTTCACTGAATAAACTCTTCCACACCCTACGAATCACTGACAGTCTCCTGTGCATAGCATGCATGGAGGCGTAGGAAACGGTGGTGCATGTGCTCCTTGAGTGCACAGGCGTTAGCAAGATTTGCGAGGAGATACCGACAACACCAAGATCCCTTGCGGATGCCGTGAGGAGACTGGGAAGTTTGATCTGCTTCTGGAGGGAGGTGGGCTGGAGTAATCGGCCACCATGGCTCACGCACAATGGTCCACTTTAAGGACTAAGTGCGGACACCTAAACCCCATGATAGATACTCGTAGATAGGGTTGCGTTTGGCCACAACTCGCTTGATGTGAAGCGATGATGCGGCCTACGGTGCAGCACGCTTGCCTAGAAGAAACCGATTCACTCGAACTTTGAAGAGATCCAGATTATAATAATCGGGAAACAGAAAAGCTGGCAGTGAATTTCCACAGACTGGCGTGTATCACAGTAGGTAAGTGAAAGCAGTGCCAAACATGTTATCAGACACTACAACAACAGATTAAACGCAAACCTCGCAAGTCTATAACTAGAAATAACTCATAACACTAGTTATTGATTGAAAACAAAACATCACGTAACCATAACGCGTTGGTTATCGGTAGAGGGGGTGAAGTAGGGAGGTAGTATGCCGGGGGGAGGGGTACAGATAAGAAAGAAATCGACCTTATCGTGTGGTAACACGCGAAAATCGACAAAGTGCATGCTGCGGGTGGTTGGCGCCAATGTTGGTGGCCAATGTTTGTGAGTGAAATGGCATGCGTAACCTAATGTTTGGGTTGGAAATGATTTCTGTAATGTTGAATTGGATTTAGAAATGATTAAAATCAAACCATTTATTTCACATAACATAACATCACGCCTGTGATCCCCGAAGGGTTAGGCAGAGCCTATTGCCATCAACCGAGCACAAATCCATACTCCGTGGCTGCTACTGAGAAAATCCCAATAGCACTTTGCCCGACCCGGGAATGGAATCCAAGAACCTCATGTTTATCAGTAACGCTTACGACCACTACACTAACGAGGCATTCCACCATCTCTTCACTATTATTATTTCAGTTAGGCCATTTATCGCGGTGAATATCACAATCTTCCTTTTGGAGTTTTATAAGAGTTGATTTTTCGTGTTGTTTTTTAAAGCCACTTTTGAACGTCAAACTTTAAAACAAAAGAAATACAACTGATTCTTATGCTTTTATGAACGAACTAGATTAGAAGGCGCTGATCAACCTTCAATTCTATTCTATTTTTATTTAATGGCAAGTAATGCCGATGCCGATGTCGACTATTCTGCCAATGTCGAGTGAATTGAAAAAACAAGTGTGCATGGCAAAAATTAATTATAATAATAAACTACAAAGACTGATCTGAGATCGCAGGTTAAAATAATAAAATGGATCGTTTTTATGTCCACAAAGCCTTAACTGAAGTACGGAGGAACCTAAGCCCGACTCGACGCACCAGGAGTTTAGACGTAACGCAAAAACACTCAGTAGAACAATAGCAAAAACCATGCAAAAACTTGTAGTTCATTCAGTTCAGTGATGCAAAAGACAGTAGACTTTTTAGGTTAAAAATGTTTGACAGAAAAAAGGTTCTTTAGAGTTCTCACTTTATATACAACAATGAATAATAATAAAAAATGAGTTTGACATGTGTATGAGAGTTTTTTTTGCCCTGCTAAAAGATTTTACCATTGGCCTATAATATAGTAATACGTACTAAATTCTTTTTTCATTGGATTTTACTAGAACGCCGCTTAAACCAAAGCGCGCGATTCCCAAAGCTGATCAGCGCCATCTATTGATATATACTGAAGCTTTGTGACAAACGTCAGTGGAAAATTCCTCATTCTTAGACTGGGTACTTGTTAGACTGGTATCTAGCTGCATCTGGTTAGACTAGAAGCCGACCCCAATACAGTTGGGAAAAGGCTTGACAGATGATGAACGAAAGAAGCACACTAATATGGAACGAGTTTTTTTTTTAATAAATATTTTATTTATCTATAAACCTACTTACACGTGTTTTATTATGTTTCACTGATCCTCTAATTTAAATACTAGATTTGACTTTGTAACTAAGTATTTAAATATTAAATTCATTAATCTAATTTATTGGTACAGAATACAAATGAAGAAATAATAAAGTGTCCCGTTTACACGTGAAAAACTAAAAATGTAATATACACGTTACATCAAATAAAAGAATTTAGTATCGTTACTATTTTTATTTCCCCAGATTTTTATTATAAATACAATAATAGGTACTAAAAATATCTTGTTTTCAAATATATTGAATCTATCTCGTTGGTCCAGTGGTTGCAAGCGCGACTGTTGAGTGTGTGAATTTGGTTTTTCCATCAGGAATTTCTCAGTACAGCACTGACGAAATGTGGGTGGTGGGTCTACTATTAAGTATATCTCTGCCCTATGGGAATTACAGGTAATCACAGGCGTGATGTTACGTACAATACAAGAAATGCGTAACAATAACAATTTCAAGACACACACATTGGCTTGGCTCTAATACTCGAGCCAACGTTTGTGTCACATGTTGGCCCAAATATTGGCGATATGTTTGTTGATAAGAACCCGTACATCTGTTATCTATTGCTACTGAAACAATTTTACAAGTGAAGATAAAATTAAAGTGTAAATATACAATAAATTGTTTGATATAGGCTATATTCGCTACTGGTTATCTATAAGGCGCAGAATAGAAATTCAAACAACACACCGTGTGTATTTTATTGAATATAAATTGTATGGAGTTTTTTATGAAACTATTACTTTTAAACGCTAAGTTGAAGTTTATTTTTTAGTGTAGAATTAAGTGTGATTGCATATTAGTTAAAGAAATCACATAATGAAAAGTTACTAATAACTTTTTTGTTTAAACTTACCAAGAATTACGAAAAAGAAGAATATTCTTTAAAAGAAAAAAAAAAATACGAAAATTTTTCTTTCAGCATTTTTAGAGCTTTTTTTGTTTTTATTTCCATGACTATCAGAAAACAATGCTGGATGTT
The DNA here is from genome assembly GCA_941918905.2 of Xestia sexstrigata. NCBI lineage: Eukaryota > Metazoa > Arthropoda > Insecta > Lepidoptera > Noctuidae > Xestia > Xestia sexstrigata. Next base: position 3,254,255 of record OW799204.2, read on the forward strand.
TTTTTCGTTCACCGGCTGGATGATTGAAACATTGACAAATATGGAAATTGCTGCACACTGGGCTATGTGCAGTACATAAATGATAAAAAAGCAATCCAAAAATGTAATAAAAATTAAGTTAGAAAAAATCTGATGATAATCTTTAAAAGATTATCGTGAAATAAACATTTTGTGAAGGACGTGTAATCCGTGCCCTTCAAACTCTGATAACTTTGATAAGTTCTAAGCAAATCTTAGATATTTTATTTTCAATCTACACAGATATAGCGATAGATAGATAGATAACGTATGGATTTCCTATCGTAGCTTTAACAATCTATGTTCAAGCAGGTAATTATTCTGTTATTACTAATTTAATATTAAAAACTAGATTTTTAGAAGACTTTTCGAACATACGAGTATCTATTTGAAAACTAAACTTTTGTTTTATTTTTCTAATGTTTATAAGAAATTAGACTAGGCTTTTGCTCAGCAGTGGGACAGTACCTACAGGTTAAACAGAAAATGATTCTTTTTGCATTTTTTTAGTTTCACCTGAAAAAACTTTGACTAATTAAAAAAAAAAACATGCATTTAGTTAAGATTGCAAAAAACGTTTCACTAAACTTGTTTTTTTTAATTGAACCATAAAACAACCAAGATACAAAATCCCATAATTCTGTAAAAAAATAATATAACAATACGAAAAATATTACAAACCGTAAATAGATCCCGTCCATATCGCACAGTGGTACAAATACAATCACATGCACGGTGTTTTGCCTCGACAATCAGGCGCGCACTAACTGCTTTCGTCCAAGCGCGACTCTTATCGTTAAAAAACCGATAAAAACTTAATCGAGCGCGATTTTTACGATTTTTATCAAACGACATGCTGGATTACACAGTCTGATAGCTATCACAATTATTGTAGGAGCACTGTGTAGATTACTATCTTACAAACGATAGTTATATGGGCAGAATAATATACTGAAATACCAAGTTTTTTTTTCTGATTATTGAAATCTGATAGCAACCGTGTATACCACTATTGATAAATATTTATATGTTACGTACTTAAAACTCGGTTTTGCTTATCGGTGTTTAGCTGATTTGTTGACTTGTGTGAAAAGTGAAACTGCGTAAGTATGTAAGCGCGCAGAAACATGCGTGTTGGTCTTGGATTAAGTTTACAGCAAATTATTGGAGCTGTAGCCTGCTGTAGCTAAAGCAATTTTCATGTTTATTTTCGGTTTTTCGTTTGGATAGATACTTGAATTATTTTGGTGGTTTCCATGGAATCGCAATATTTTTTTCGTAGATTTTGTTCCAAAGATTTTTTCTCAGGCTGCAGGTGTTCCCATTATTTTTAATTATCAACGTTTATCTATTTAGAAATAAAATTTAGGCTCTTAAAACTTCGAAAAAAAAACCTCCTGTTTTATTTTGCAACGCATTAAAATGAGGTTGCATTTGCTTATCAATAACTTGTATGCCTTCTAGTAAATTGGCGTATATAATATAAGAACTGTACTAAGACATTATTAGTGCCTTAGAAACAGGTAACGATAACTTCAAAAAGAAACTGCTTGGTAACTGTTTAAATAATTAGGTTTAGAGTTATTTAATATAAAAGCCAATCGTTTAGTTGAATTAGTACACGATTAAAAACGAAATGTAACTCATTTCGTTTATTCATTACCTATTCACGTTGCGTTCGAATACATTCAAGCATGAAATATACAAGAAAATGTTTGTAAGTACCCATGATCAAAAGTAAAAAAAAACATAGGTAAATTATTTAACCAATAGTTTTTTTTACCAATAAAAGTACAACACAATTTTATTGTGCATTTAAGGTTACAAATAAAAATATTTACAAAACCAGCAAAGGTCTAAGAGATAAAAAAAAATAAAAAAAGAAGTCAAACAGTAAAAAAGCTAAATAAAAACCTACATCAGTCGAGGCCGATACCCGACATTAGTTTAAAAAATTGCACAACGATAGCTAGTGTCGCACAGTGGTGCGAAGCTTATCTCGCGGGGACAAAGGAATTTTTGACGACTGAGCAAACATAATGTGGCGCGGATCGCGATCGGAATCTACTCGGACAGGTGACGTGTGACGATACAGTGCCCGTAGAAAAAACACACATATTTCACACATAAAAATATTTATCAAGCCGTTATGAATAAAATGTTACAGGATATTATTAATGAAGAGCTTTTATAGTTTCCGCTGCTCTATGAAGCGTACCGCTAACGAATCTAATCATCTCACCGGTTCTCAAATACCATAAAGCTAAGTATTAAATAGATTAGAAATTTTTAATCTCTGAGTCTCTGAGTCGACTGCGGCTTTCAATAAACCTTCTTTATTTTGTTCTGAACTCTAGTGCGAGTGGTGTCGCTATCACACATAACAGTCGAAAAGTTTTTCAACTCTGTGTAGAATGACGCGGGCTTGCGGGCTTAGCCCGCCGGTGACGAGACGGCGACAGGTACGTAGGTAAATACGTGGATATCTCGCAGCCGCCTGCCGCACACTGATACGTCACTCATGTAAGTTTTCTTCGCGTTTCCGCGAATTATCGAATAGAAGTTGAAATTGGAATTTTGCGTGGTTTTTTCTAGGATGGAGCGCGGTTGGCGCATTGTGCGATGTCTTTAACCGATATTGTCATTCAAGTTTTGGATGAATTTTAATATAAAGTAAGTATCCTTCCTCTGCGGTGTAAGTTGATACTTAATCGTGTGTCACTCATCTTATTGAACGTTTGGGTTTTGCTACGGGTTAGCTGTTATCAATATACTTACACAGGTATTCATGCATTACTAATGCGAGCGATTTATGGCCGTTGATAAGTTTAAAAGATGGTAATATTGTATTTAGGTAGGTAAGTGATGAACTGGTTTGTAAAGATCAATGCGTTTTAGAATTTTGAGGTTTCGGGGAAAAGATAATGATGAGTCAAAGAGGGTAAAGATGACGCTACTGTATCTACAGGTTGTGTTCCACCCAAGTTATTAAATCGGCACCAACCAGGAGCCACAAAAATCGAGGGTACGTAGAAGACGTAAGGTTCCATCCCCTACAAAGCCTGTTCCTCAGTAAATTGCCGTTAATTTGCTTCGTACAACGCTCCCTTATAATATGCGATACGATAATAGACTCGTCTACTCGATGGACTTTCATTTCCGCGCGCACGTCCCTCGATAACAAAGAAGTGTTGACATATTTAGAACAAGCCTGAAATCGAACTGGCTGCCAGTGCGGCCGGCAGCTGCCGACAGCCGTCACCACTGCCAACATTGCCAACTAACGCGAGATTTTAATTTTCGAATCCATCGTCGCTGACGCGCGCCCTTTTGTTACCAACGTCACAACCCGATTGGTTCCTTCGCCATTTTTTTTTAAACTGTCAAAGTCAAATGACGTATGTCAGAGGATTGAGTTGATTGATTTCGAATTGGAGTTTCGACAGCTTCGTCGATGATGGTCGTTGGCTTTTAGACGAGATTTTTTGGTTAAGTTTATTCTTTGCTTTCTAATAATGAATGGCTTTGCACATTCTAATCCAAATCCTGCTTAAATAATATCTACCTACATTTTTATACTACATACTATAACTTGTCGCTTGAACTATTCACGGTTTATATAACGCTGTTATCTCCAAGAGGCTGAAAGTCTGACTCAAAGCTTTCACCTGCGTTCAAAATTGGACGAAAATTGAAAAATATGAATAGATTTCTGGCGTGGCGCGCCTTCTATCGTATCGGTGGTTGCCGTCCACCGTCCGTCACTATCTATATTCCACACGAACGCTCTCGATACTCGCTTCCTCGATACACCTACTCGATTAAAATAAGAATATTTTAAGGCACAACACTATTGTGAGGCGCACGGACCTTCCGAGAAAGGTTGTAAGCTGATATCGCATTCAAAATGCTGTGAATACTTTACACGTGTTTTTTGTATAAGCTTATTTATCAATAAATATTCTTTTTTGAATAATTTACATAATTACGAATTGATCCATTTGTCTTGTCATTATGGTCAGCGCGTGTCAAAATATTACGGTCATTTAGAACAAATAAACAGAAAATTAATTTGTAAAATCGTAGGTACACGGAAAAATACTAACACAAATAAAGAAGTGCAAACACGGGACGGCAAAGTAAAACAAAGCCGTCGAGACACTTAATCGAAATAGAGGTGCGCAATAATCCAACATGGAGTCTGCAATTCGACTGCAGATGCAATTGTCACGGGCCGATGGGCTTGCCCCCGCTCCTTCTGTTTTTACTCGATTGCTCGATTACTCTATTCTCGTTTTTCGTCGTGCCCGACTAGCGATACTGTTCGTACACTGAGACCTGTCATATCGCCTTTGTTCGACGTATACTGAAAAAAAAATAGCAAAAAACAAGATAAAAAAGTCTCTCCCTAGCAAATTGGGCGTCTCTGTTATAAACAACAGAGGTGGAATGTAACGATAGCGAACAATAAATGTCCGATCCGTTTGTACGATGTGAATTTGTTGATTGTTTCGGCTCACCGGTGCTTTGTCAACGGTAGTTTTGGCGCGCTCTCCAACTGTCACTTTGACGTTTCAACTTTTTTTTTAAACAGGTCTCTTTTTTCGATGGTTACTCATTTAAGGGCAAAGGTTATCAAGCCTATTAACTTTTTAAAAAATGTTATGACTCCTTTATATTATTTGCTTCGTTTTGTCATTTGCATTTCTGAGTGACAACTTTTTGCCATCTTGATTTTCTTATTCCGAAGCATTGAGCTATTACTAGTACGTATAGAGAAGACAGCGCGAACAAAATCTGTGCTCCGTTCAACTGTTGTCGGCTGGCTGCAGTTCACTCATTCGCTTGCTCGCCACAGCATTATTTATACTGGGTAAGCCGCCCCGCACTGCGCACAGATTTTGTTCGCGCTGTCTTCTCTATACGTAATAGCTTAATGTTACAAAGTAGACTATTCGGACAAGTGAAAAGTTATGCAATGGTACCTTTTAATTCCTTGGCAATATCGCGAAAACGAACAGCACGAATCCTAAAATGATTGATTGTAGTACCTAATTAGCATACTGCATGAGTTCCTACTTTTTGTATGCAGGTTAAATTTTAATAGGTATATTGGGCGGGCCGTTATCTCAGGGAGTTGGGGTGTTGGGGGTGTCTGGGTGTGCCGGGGGTGTTGGGGGGTGTTCGATATGAATCACCAGGAGTAATGGCTGCAATATCACGTAGTGCAGTTTGTCAACTGGTTGTAGCCTCCCGGTAGCATAGATAATACGTAGATTGTGCCCGCAAGAGATACGCTTGTTCTCGATAGTCTAACGTCTGGTGTTGCCCGGCTAAAATTTTCGTACACATTCATGTAAATCATGTTAGAGAAGATAAGATATTTTGCCGTACTACATTACTCGGAGACCACACCCAAGAATCGAATGCTGTTATATTCGGCCTTCGGATTGAGATTCCATTCAGTGGGTCTGACAAGCAAGCAGAGTGTGGTTGGGGACTTTGATCCACCATTTCTACTCCCTAAAACACTAGGAACTGGTGGACGTTTTGGAAAACTGTCTCGTGTTATTTGACGTACAAAATGCACCGATTCTGTGCCAAATTTTAATAAATGACTTATAATTTGAGCTGTGAATTAAAAATGAGCCTGCTTAAAAAATTAAAATAACTACCATTACCGGTGGACCACCACTGCATTACTTGCAGTAACCAACTACTTACAATGAAAACAAATGACGATCCTACTAAACCAGTTCCCCCCGATCAAACACAACAAAACCGAACTCCCACAAAAAGATCTCACCCTCTATCAATATCCCCTCGAACCGGCATGGAAAGAGCAAGTTCCGATACAATCATGCATAAGTATCATCATCCCAGTGGCTCAAGGGGGTGAGCGCGGGTAATCTGCGTTCGGGAGACGATCGGCTCCGAGTGGCTGGTCGACAATTACTATTGGCTTGAATTAGATCGGGGTGTATCACGTTTTGCTGGGTGAGGAGGTTGATATGGTGAGGGTATCACTTTGTGGTGAGAGAGGTGTTAGTGATGTTTTAAGTGGAAAAGTGTCTTGGTGAGGAACTGGGGATCCAGATTGAGGAAAAAACCTTTATAATGGAGAAGATTGTTTAGAACTATGTCCTAGAATAAAAAACATCAAGACATATGAATGTGACATCTACTACCAACTGGGTCCTACTCTACTACTACTCTACTACTGGGCCCGCGTGGTGAATTATAGCCCATCCCCTCTCATAGAGAGGAGGCCTGTGTCCCAGCAGTGGGAGCTAACTGAAAATTGAGAAGAAGACCACTTCTCTAATAATGGGAAATAGTAGTCGCTATGACATACGGAATCCTGCTGGTGTGGAGTCTATCCATTAGGTCCAGAGAAGTATTTTTAAAGATAACAGTTTGATTTGAAAAAAAAAAACCGTTATTTATTTATTCTGTTCTTGCTGCTAATTAAAACATTATAGATACTGCATCTAAAAAAAAAATAGTTATTTTAAAAATGAACAACAAAAGAATGCAGCCCTGGTACACTACCAATTAGTCTTTACACTGCCTACAAGATTTCAAACCATATAAGTACATCGTCAACCTCTAATTGCTTGTAATGTAACATTCATTCGACAATCGATAACGCGCAATCGAGTAACTCGCTAGCTCGATTCATATCTCGATTAGATCCTGCCCTTGCGCAACGTTCGGAACAAAATAACAAATGTTAGTATATTCCCACGCTGTTCTGTACCTAGCTTTAAGTTTAGTGTTACTTAATAACGGTGCTTTAGTTAGAAAACTTCGTGATTATCATTTCAGAGACTGGAGAATTCGGTTTTATCACGGTAACAGAATCGGTGGAAGAATCAGTGGAATTTGGGGCTGTGGTTTGTTGTTGAAAGTTGTGTGTAAGGAAAATGTAGTCAGCAAAATGTTGAGTATGAATGTAGATGGCTATGAGTAGAGGAAGACCAAAAAAGCAATGGATGGACTGTGTGAAGGATGATATGGCTAGAAAGGAAGTGACTGCTGAGATGACGAGTAATAGAGAAGCCGACCCCAAATACCTTGGAATACGGGCAGGAGAACGATGGTCTGTTGTGGAATGGTAGTTGGCCAAACGGTTGGTGGCGAACCGCCCAATCGACACACACCTTCATTTCCAAGGAATTTTCCGTTGCGTTGCTAACAAGAGGTCATCGTCATCATCTGCCTAGCCTCTACCCAACTATGTTGGGGTCGGCTTCCAGTCTCACCGGATGCAGCTGAATACCAGTACTTTACATATAACCACTGCTCATCTGACCTCCACGACCCAGCTAGCAATCGGTAATACGATACCCCTTGGTAAGACTGGTTGTGAGATTTATCAGAGGTAAAGTCAAAATTTATCTCAAGCCTGTAATTTATCCAGCAAGCATTCTGATCAATCGGCAGCATCGCCACTGTGTTTCAGAGGGAAGGTTTCCAAATTGGAAGTACTGCATCTATTGGAAGTTATATCTATTCATTCTGGTCCGGCGTGATTGGCATGAACGCTGATGTACTATCAGGAGCTCTAAATGTAAAGAGTTATCCTACCCACCTTCTATATGATTAAAGGCTTGAAGATTGAAGCAATTATAGTATAGTGGTGTGACCGTCGGACTGACATGCACCTCTGATTTTTTCGGATTCATGTGCCTATTGTATATTGTTTCGGTAAAGGAAAACATCGTGAGGAAACCAGCATGCTTTAGAGATATTTCTCGACGGCGTGTAAAGCTAAGTCAGAAGCCCATGGGCGGCATAAAAACTCTGACACCAGGTTAGGTACATAGCCACACGATAAAGAGAGAAGGCTTGAAGATTAATACAGCGCAAATATGTACAGCTATAGGTACATGGGAATCATAAATCTATCTATCTCTTTCCCTCGTTCAAGTGTGAGAAGGACGTCGCTAAAAGCGCGAGAGTGGCTAATCTACCATCACGCGCGCCTCGATGGGGCTTCAGCGCTTTTGAAAAGTTCGCCTTTTGTGGTACCTATCTATGTATATGGAAGGAACCTATCTATGTCTATCTATGCATTATGTACTTATAGTACTTTCTTTTCAACTGAGAGACTAACATGCAACAGGAGCATTCCCTACAGATATTAAAGGTGCTAGTTTTTTTTATTAACGGTCAGAAATTTTAATATTTCTCCTTAGTAAGAAAACAAGATTTATATTAACTTCTAACTAAGAATTAAAAAAAAAAGCTGTATAGTTCCAACTATCTTCCTAACTATAAACATTGCAGCCACTTAATACTGACACTCCCAATTTCAAGACCGTACCTTCTGGTGTAACTTCGCATTCTCTGCGTCATAAGGTACTGTGGACTTACCTGTAAAGAACAAACATATTCTTATATTAAGTAATTTAGTTAAAATTTTGTGAACGCTTTATAAGAAAAATCTTGGTATAGACATGTGATGAGGAGGGACGTATCGCATGTGACTAAAAGAGTGATCAATATAGATGTTGATGGATGGAGGGGGAGAGGAAGACCAAAGAAACGATGGATGGATTGTGTGAGGAATGATATGAATGATAAAGTAGTAATTGAAAGCGTGACGGTTGACAGACTACAAGTAGCATGGGATAACGTCAGGAAGACGATTCTTTATAACAAAAATAAAATGAACTTCACTACCACAACATAAAATCCTTATGTAAGAATGGAATTCTTGCAACAGCCTTAAAACAGCCTGATACATCCATAAACAAACACCGCCTTTTTATTAATAACCTCTCGCAGATAAACAATACGTAAATCAAGGGAACGGTAAATAGTGAACATAGAAATATCCGATCGGTGCAAGAAACGTAATAAACACGAAGTTTACGAGAACAAATGCAATGAATCAAAAACAAAACAATGTGATTATCCCTGCGTTGTAGTGTTAGTGGGGGCGCGAGTTGTGAGCTGACAGCGGGGCGGGAACTGGGTGTAAACCAGTGGTTCCCAACCTTTCTTGGACCAGGGACCACTTTGGTGTCTTTATGGTCACTTTGGCCATTAAAGGTCCTAAGACACCGACAAGATTTCATGAAGGGGGAATGCAAAAATTGGAAAATGTGTTAACAAATGATTAAATGACTTATGACTTATGAGAACCTTTAGAAAGTGAAAGATAAAAGAGCGATCGAAGTGAGCTCAAAAAATTTAGCAATCTTTTATACAAAAATAGGATTAAGTAAGTAGATTTTATGAGATAAGAAATGAATCTAACAAGAGCGAGCGCAGCATGCTCAAAAAATTTAGCACCTCGCCTCTGATAGGTTTTTAATTAGGTTGGGTTGAGCTTGCATCTTCTGTGCAAGTTAAAAATTTAGAATAAAATTTCCTTTCGCGGACCATATTCGAAGCTCTTGCAGACCACCGGTGGTCAGCAGACCGTAGGTTAGGAGCCACCGGACTCGTCACGAAGCAGTCAACCAAGCATTCTGTACATCAAACTAAGTAACTTTACGCAACAATTATTCCAGGGTTTTTTTTTTTTGGGTAATAATTACGCTTTAAGGTAGGACTCAATGTGATGCACTCAAAACATTTTGCTGATGGATGCATTGTATAGTACGGGCGTCGTGGTGGTATTTAGTGTAAAGTTATAACATTTAAAACTTGAATTTGAAAAAACGTGTTGTAAAAAAGTTGCAACTTTGACCCCCAATATCTCCGTAACTAAAAGGTTCAAACAAAGAAAATATCGCAATGAAGGGGAGAACAAATGCCTTTCAGCTTTGTTAAATGTACTTTTACACCCATTAGAATAACTGTAAATTAGGAGCTGCTAAAAACTTGTACATAATTGAAAGAGGTTTAATTCACATGGACATCGAATTATTGAGAATTTGATAACATGACTTAATTATTAACCACACTTTCTAAATAACAAGAAAACGTATACCTACAGAAAACGCCTTTCTGTTTACGTTGTACCAGTTTTCCATTCGATTCGAAAAGCCAGTAGAGACAGTTTCCGTCAATAGCGAACTCCGCATTGTACCACACGCCACCTCCTGCACCTTGCGCCGCCCATAAGTTCGACAAGAGGCAAGCTCAGGAAATGAAGCGGGCTCGGGAGAAGCCGATAAATCCAACGGCACACAAAGAACTTGCCACTTCTTGCGTCTTTATTAACTTGCGACAAATTGTCTAGCAATAATTAAGTTTACGAATATCGTGTTTCAGGAATTGACGGAGATCTCTCGGTTTTAAAGTGTTGATGGAGACGAAGACAGTTGTTTTTTTAAGTAATTTTGAAGAAGGTCCCCTTTAAATAATTGAACGTAAGTGACCTGAGTGCTACTGCTGGTGAAATATCCGGCTTCTGACAGAATTTAACACTAATTACTATGTATTCACTTGATTTCCAAAGCCTTTAACTTCTAAGGGACCTCTATATGAGAAGGGCTTGGCCAAAATCCACCACGTGGACCCTAGATAGACCCGGTAGATGTCACATGTCTTCGAATTTTGGGTTCTAAGACATGTCGGTTTCCTCACTAAGTTTTTCTTTATTGATTGATTCTTCTTGTTCTATAGCGTGTGGTTAGTGCCTAACCTGGTATCAGAATGTTCATGCCGCCGGAGGGCCATTGATTGATTGATTGGGGTGATTGATTGAAAATCCATAACGATCTGGTTAAACGTCATTTTATCAAATTAGCAAAACAGTGGTCACTTTTTTATTATTCTCTTTTGTTCATTTATTAATCTTAAAAGATAGGTACAACAAGAAAGCAAACTGTTTTAATGCCTTTTTATCCTTATTACAAAAATGTTACACTTGACAACTAATTAAAACCATCAACAAGGTTCAAACATAACAATTCTCATACGTTTAAAATCCATGAAATATTTCATTAATTTTCCTGGCTTAATCATAATGAACTCATTCCTAGTTCTAGATCTAGTTAAGGGTTTTGGTTTAGTTAGTCCCTAGAGAGGACCTTTGTGCGTGAGCTTCCTGGCCTTCTCAGGGCATCCGCAAGGGATCTTGGTGTTCCAAGAGTCTCTTCGCGGATCTGGGTATCGCCGGTGCACTCAAAAAGCGCTACCGTTTCCTCCGCTTTAAAAGAAAGTATTTCCACTGCTAGTCAAGCGTGAGTGTCGCAATCTTTTAATTAAATAAAACAACTGATCGAACAGTAAACAAGTAAAGTTATTCAACTGTTATTAATATAAAACGGTTTCCTTATAATAAGGGATGTTGTGACTAGCGTTAATCCGCAGTTTCGCTTACTTTTGCTCTGGTTAATCTTTCGTTAGATAAAAGGTGTTGATTTAATACTACAAAAAATCGAAGATGAGATTAAATGAGTATGTGGGCAAAGAAGACAAACTAATGATGGTGAGAGAACGAGGAATAATTTCAATGTAATTAAATCAGTCGCAATTATCCTGCAGTGCTCTGATTTTTCGGATTCATAGGCGTATTGTATCACTTGCTTCGATGAATGAAAACATCGTGCGGAAATCAGCATGTCTGAGAGATATATTTTCTCGACGGCATGTAATGACAAGTCAGAGGCCCATGAGCGGCATAAAAACTCTGTCACCGGGTTAGGCACTAATCAAACGATAAAGAAGGTGAAGAAGATCCTACATCAGTCATTGTGTTTTTTTTGCTGTTCTTAGTTTGTTTTTCATTGTTAAAGTTATTCTATTGTGAAATGAAAAACATGAGCTGAATTTTCATTAGTAATAGATAATGAGTTTAATAATACGATATTTTGCAATTCAAAAGTAATCGAAAACGTATCGAATGGAAACAAAAACAAAGCATCTATCCAGTAACTACATCATCCAAATACATCCTATTTGTATTCATAAACGATCGTTTATTGTAAACATTTGTGCTTAAAACGTACACTCAACGTTGTTTCATCTCTTTCAGGAAATTACCACAGTTCCTAGCGGATTATTGCAAAATAAGATATTGTTCACTCAATCTGTTCACTCGTTCGTTGCTCGTTCACTTCATTCGTTTGAATGATGCGCCTTTGTTTCGAAATTTGAATTTGTAAGTTGTGATCCGTTTAGATTGGTTAAAGGTTTTGGTTTCAATTTTGTTTATCTTTTAAATGTTTAATCAATTGTAATGCGAATAAGGTTTTTGATGTGAAATATCCTATTATCCTTTAGCTGTTTATAATGCTTTAAGTAGAAAGTTTTGTTTATTTGTTTACTTCGATTAAAACGCTGCTGTAGAAATTGAAATATTCTGATATACAACTTTTCGCGTTTAAAGGGTTTTGAATGAAATGGCCAGCCTAAAATCCGCCATTTTATTTTTTTTCCAAAGTAGCGACCAAGTATAAAACCTAAATATGACACTAGAACATTTTGTCTAATACAAAACTTATTTGTATTGATGCCAGCTATCGACTGATACAGGTTTTATGCGTAGCTGATCAAATCAAAGTTGTGCTGAAAATGCCTACAGTGAATGGACTTCAATTTTGATAGCTCATATTTCGGAAACGTGACGCTTTAGAACATTTTGTCTCATACAAAACTTGTTTGTATTGATACCAGCTATCGATTATTGGTTAATTGGTAGGTTTTATGCGTGGGTAGCGAAAATAAGTAGCGAAAAAAAAAATGGCGGAAGTTAGGCCGGTCAGGCATCAAAGAATATTCTTCCAAGCCGCTCTGCAGCATCGCATCCCACGTCGAATATAGGTTTGGGTGCATGGCATGCTAATATTTTTGCCTTTCCTGCATGTGCAACTTCGCTGCACCCTGCATCCAGACCTGGATCTTTTTCAGGGAATTAAAACTAAATATTTTGCATAACATTTAATGTCATGGATTTCCTAACGCCTGATTTTGAAATTTGTTTATTTTCCTATGAAAAAAAAACTCCGACCAAAATTTTACCCATCAATCACTTGACCGAAATACAACACCACGAAAAAAGGTTGTTTTTTTTTCATATAGCAAAACATTTTTATAGAAAACGATATCAAAGATAAATAGTCATGAAATGTTAGAAGGAAATAAATAAACATGGTCGCCACAGTGACGGACGGACGGACGGAATAGGAAATTGCGGAGCCAGATCGCGGGATCTTGTCAACGCGTCAATGTGTACTAATGTTATTCAATATTTTGTTGTACTCGATATTTGTATGTACACTTGACTTATTTCTTGGACTAGCTGAATCTGTTGAGGAGTTTTTTGTTAAGTTACTGTGTTTTTGTTTTTGTTTGTTTTTTTTTTGTTTTAAAGAATGGTTTGTATCGGCGGTGCAAGATAGGATTTTTTTTTCAAATAAATCGTCTGTACTCTTGATTTATTTAAAAAAAATCCTAACTCACTATTTTTTTTTTTAAAGGCGCGCCCTTTCTTCGTAAGAGCTCCACAGATTAACTAATATATTAATTGTCGTTTTGAATACATTTTTCTTAGATACACCGCCGTTTAAACGTCATTTTTCTGCACGATAATTATCTTTCAGGATTTTGTGTAGGTCCTGTAACTAAATTCAATACAGGGTGTAAACGGACCCCCACAAAGCCGTCAACCGAGCATTCTATCCACCGAGCTGTTTAATAAAAAAAAAGAAATATTTTTAACAGCACTTTCTGTTCACTCCACAAGTCCATAGGTGTCGCAAGAATCAATGAAAAAGATAACAGCTGTAAATTTTATTATTAAAACGACAAAAATAATCAAATCATCCATTTAAATTTATTTTCAAAAAGAATGTGGTAGTCAAACACCAATTTAAATTCATGATTATGACCTTTTGTATATTTCAGTATCTAAGTAAATAGGTACCTATATTTGTTAAAGTTTTCAAAACTAGATTATAACTATTTTCGATTGAATAAATCTGTAATAAATAAAAATAATCTTTATTGCAGACCACAAAGAAACACATAAGACAATAAAAGAAAAAAGAAAGAGAAATGAAGTCAATAAAAAACATAAGACAATCGTAAACTTGACAACTTTCATAGAAGTAAAATAAACAAGTGCCAGGCTAGACGAGCTAAAAAACGCGTCAATATATTTGCGAGCCACACATCCGTATATAAAGGCAACCCGTCATAACTTACATAGCACACAAGATTTTAATATTACGATAAGGCGGGGGCGATCGTAGATGTATGCGTTGTCACGGGACCCGCCAATATCCGACGCAGAATTGAAATATCTGACCCATCCAACCCTGGTACATCCCTAGCTGAGAGCTTGCATATGGATATATTTAATTATTTTATACGTATGTTTGGGTATTGTGATGAGTCTTGGAGGATAGTGGCTAAAGGAAATTGACATGGAAAGTGGAAAATATGCTTGTTTTGATTTTGTGTGTGAAGTGTTAAAATGTGGTGATTAATTTTTATTTTATTTTAGAAATAAAGTTTTTTGTTTCTCGTTGTTTATTTTCCGTGCCTCGGAAAGCACATTAAGTCGTTGGTTCCGGCTGTCCATTATCGATTTTTGACAGTCGTTATAGGTAGTCAGTGGCCCGAAAGTCTGACAAACAAGCTTAGCAAGGCGTATCACAATTACCCGGCACTAACTGGGTTGTGGAGGTATAGGTAGTCGATCTATATAAAATACTAGTATACAGCAGCATCCGGATAGACTGTAAGCCGACGCCGAGATAGTTGGGAAAAGGCTAAGCAGATGATGATAATAAAGTTTTTTGGTTCCTTTGACATGATCCAATTGAGGAAAGCAAATGATTCTGTAGTATCAGTTAGAGGCAACAACCATCACAGAAACACAAGAATAGATTTAGGTTAAAACCATAGGTTAACCAGTATTTTTCCAGCCGTTCCCGAAAGGGAACAGAACATTGTTATTTTAATTGTGTCTGTAATTGCGGGTTAAACACTTAAGGCTGATGCTCCAGGGTAGCCCGAGAAATTCAAATTTTCTTACGTTTTTTGCAATTTACAGGCCAGTGCTAGGCTGTATGTTGATTAAAATATTGTTCTTAGCAATGACTTTGACCTTGAAAAAATCGTTCCTCGACCTTTATGTACTTGGAGGGTTGCATTGATGATTTTGATGATTATAATTCTGTAACTACATACGTCTTACAATCGCGAACAATATTTTAATCAACATACAACCTAGCACTGGCCTGCAAATTGCAAAAAATGTAAGAAAATTTGAATTTCGCGGTCTGGTTGGAGCATTCACCTCAAAACGCACGGTTTGTCTGATTTTGGATCTGCCTAACACTTCGGGTGGATTACAAGCGTGCTGATGTATTATGATGTAATAATTATTATCTTCTTGTACCTTCTTACCCACCAAGACCATTGTACCTTGCACATAACCTATGTAACATCAACATCAGCGATATCTTTGTTTGTCCGTGTGTGGGACGGACGCTATCAACACATCGCTGATTCACACTATTGACTCACTGTCAGTGCCTCTTAGTCATCTAGTTTTATGTTTAACTGTTGTATTTTTATCTGTTTTAGAGAATATTAGAAGGAAGCTACTGATAGAGATAGGAATATTAAAAAAGAAACCAGGCCAAGTGCGAGTCGGACTCGCACATGAACGGTTCCGTACCATCGCAGTAGAGCCCCCTTAGAATTTTAATTTATTTTTATTATTTGTTGTTATAGCGGTAACAGAAATGCACCATCTGTGAAAATTTCAACTGTCTAGCTATCACGGTTCATGAGATACAGCCTGGTGACAGACAGACGGACAGACGGACAGTGGAGTCTTAGTAATAGGGTTCCATTTTTACCATTTGTGTACGTTTCTTAAAAACCTGCCATCGTAGTAGCGGCAACAGAAATACACATTCTGTGAGAAAAAAATGGTGTATCTGTTTCATCCATTTCCAATTTGTATAGGGAAAACGCAGCATTTGATATCCACCAACCGTCTTACATAGTCAATTCCCTCTCCCAGAGTCGAGGGCGTTAAGGCCTGGCTTATGCAGAATGTCTTCTTACATACGTCTCTATTTGGCCGTCATCTTTACATTGAGTACTGTCTTTCTAACCATTATATCTGTCACACTCCAACCCATCTATCATTTCTTTCGATTTTTTCTACTCTTCTTGATATTGGTTTTCATACTCAGTCAGTCAGACAAGTTAGTACAGTCTGTTTTATAATAAAAAGTTACAGCTTATCAAAATTATCTCATATACTAGGCATGCAGTCCCATTTATGACGTTGCAGATTTTTCGAACTGTCACAAGCCCGTTAAATCACATTGCTTCATTCCCGTTTCTTGTCAGCATCTCCTCATCACAAATCTGACAAAATATCCGTCACATTATGACACAACTCCTCGCAATTATTCGCTCCTGGTACATGCAAGAGTGAAAGATACCGCATTCCGATGACACGCACCGTCTGTACACCGTCTAGCCGCTTCGCAATGGCTATCTGCGCGTACGCAGCCTGCTTTCGCGCCAACACACCCCTTTCATAACCAGGACAACGTAAAAACCATTTAGTCTCCGTTGGAGTTTCAACCTTGGTCGTAGCTTTTAAAGTGTAGTATTGTCTGCAGGGATGGAAGACAGTTTAAACGAACAACGAACCTCAGTGCAAGTCATTTGAAATTGGAATCGAATGCAGTCCACGCAAGAAGGTTGTTGCGTAAACACAGCAACTGATTTTGATTTCAATTCCTGTTGGAGTACGGTTGGTTTTCCTTGAAAACAGGTTGGTGGTTATGTGGTTTTAATACAGGCTATGGTGGTGTTGCAAAAGGTGAGTTCACACGTGCAAAGACTGACCAATTCTGCAAATCGATGCGATCGGCGATCGGTAACGGAACCAGATGCGTGTGAGCGGACTTTTTAAAATGATACATAGCGGTTGGAACAACGCCGAAGGAAAACAGGTGGCAAAAACTGCATTACTTATGAATTTAAGTATAATATTTGTCATTATAGCATCCCAAAAGGGAAGAGGGAGGATGGATGGAAAGGGAATCTGTCCAGGACCTTTGATCCTAAGATTATTAGGTGTTACAATGCAAATTATATTAAAAAATGTGGTTGTCTTTGTGTCTCGATAGTATAACATTAATTGTGGAGCTCGTGGCTCGTCGATCTTAGGGTTGAGTCGCGTTTATCTAGGTTGGTCCGTGGATAGGTGACCACCCATTAAATACCGATTTTCCTCCGTGCCTCGGAAAGCACGTTAAGACGTGTGGCCCGAAATTCTGACAACCAGTCTTCCGTCCAAGGGGTATTACCCAGTCCTAACCAGGTTGTGTTGGTCAGATATGCAGTCGCTCCATGTGAAATACTGGTTTCAGCTGCATCCGGTTAGACTGGTAGCCGGCCCCAACATAGTTGGGAAAAGGCTAGACAGATGATGAATGTAGTGTAAAGTGTTTTAAAATAAAGACTTTCATCTAACCTCTAATCCCGGTATAGGTTAGACCAAATGCACTTGGAAACATTTTTTTGCGTTTAAATTCTAATTATCCTTAATGCAACTTAAACAGACTTGCAAAGTACAGTTTGTGCTCATTGTTTATGACTGTTAAGTGTAACCAACCGATAGTACGTGCTAAGTAAGTAAATAATTTGAATATATTTTAAACACCTATGAATGGCTTTGTATGACGGATTGAAGGATGCCTTTAAGGCAAGTATCAATGTTTTACATACTGTTTATATGAAGCGGTTGGTGTTAGTGAATCTGGTAAAACTGATGAGGAGATCAGGGGGCCTGAAACGGCCGCTTTAGCAGAACCACAATGGGAATTACGTTACAATTTGTGAAATGGACACAAAGTGACAATTATTGATACTAACTACGTCTGTGACCATTTCAAGAATTTTTACGTGTTTTTTTTTTTTTTTTTCTATTATGTTTCTTGTCTGTCTAGTCATATGATAAACAAAATATTTTGAGTGAAAAAAGTCACCTCTTTTATTAAGAATATTAAATACATTTTCTCCTCAAGCCATGTAGAAATCTGGCAATCTTGTAATAAGATGTACCGATTTAATGCAACGTTAATACAAAAATAACTGAACGAGTTTCAAGAAGACTAAAGTGTGTGAGAACGACGATTAGATAAAAATCTAGATGAAAATAGTTTTTAATTGTTATTATATTGGACGGACAAAAAGTGAAGGATTATTGTCTCATGTTTTTATTTTTATTTTTAGTTTAGATTCAACGTTGCTAGCAGGTAAGTTTTATCTAGATCTAGAATAATATCAGGGTACTGCTGACAGACGCAGATCAAGTCGAATTTTAACTTTATTCATTCCTTTAAAAACTTAATTATGTATTCACAACTTATTAGGATAGAAAATAAGAGACATCTCAAAAAGGACAAACATACAAATTCACAGATATCATAATCATAAGCTTGATGAAAATTTTTGATAAAACAGACTAACAAGAAAACAATGAAAGGTAAACGCTGTTGCCAAAAATGAAAAGAAAAAACTCCTAAACACAACTTAGCCGAACCAAACACTAAATTTCATCTCAACATAAAAAAATGGCCAACCTTACTTTTCAAAACCAACAGACATCACATGATAAACTCGAAACCAACTAAACAGTTACTAACAAAGTTGTTTCCCCACTGACAAACAGCTTGAAGCGTCTAAACGGACAGCTTCAATTATTTTTCCATCTATACATCATGGTGTGGACGCCATATTTCAAATAGACGTAGCCAGTTTCACTGAATAACTTCCCACAATGCATAAGGAAGGGAATAACTTTAATTGGCACACAATAAAATATGGAGAGTTGAGCAGTATCGATTACGGGCCGCATTGTCGATGGTTTTGCTAGTGATGGGAAAGAGCTGGCAGTTTAGTCGTTTCTGGTGCTGATTTCGTTAAGAATAGTGTGTTCTTTCGTTCGTTGTTGTTAGTGATGGGGGCTTGTCGATAATTTGGTAGTTTTTCATGGTTCATTTGTAAAATATAATTTATTAGACGCTGATTTTATGCTCTAGGTAAACTACTGAATTGCAAAAGAGGTCTCGTCTTTTAAACACCGGATGTAAACTTAAACGAAACACGTTATGACCGCAATACAACACTTCAATTTGCAAATTTTCCTTAATGACGCTTTACCAATCAAAATCATCGCTCAGAACTCTTCAATTATGTCAAAAATGGCTTTAATACAAAATTTAAATACCCAATAATTCCCAAAAGGAAAAAAGTCCCCTCCGTCACATAGCGTGCGCGGGCGCCGATGGCAGAACCGATTGCAGTCGCAGGTGCGACCACGATCGGCACATTCGTGACAATATAATTGTACCGCATACCTCACTCCTCCCGTCCCTTAATTTATACCTAATAGAGAGATAATCTTATACTTTTTCAACACGTCTCATTTACATTTTAAACCTTTATCTTTTCTCACAGTCGGTTGTAAAACTTATAAAGCAGTTTTACTGGTCCGTCTTTAGTGTTCTTATTTTGCGGTTTTAAGATGTCTTTAAGGGTACTTATCATTGTTATCATTATAACTAGCATTTTCACTAGAATATATTTTGCAACGTAGTGATTCGCCGTTTCGTTCATAAGTGCCTTACAAACTGTACCTAATCTTGATGTTTATCAAGAGCTCTTGTCAGCCATTGCACTTTCAGGACCATAGCTTCTTCTTCTAAAGGAAGTTAATCTTCAGCTGTAATGTGAAATGCCTCCACCACTAAGTGCTGCTAAGTTTTCAATGTCCATAGCAATGTCTCTGTTCATACTTCATCATCATCAGCCTATTAATGTTCCTACTGCTGGGACACAGGCCTTCTCTCTATGAGAGGGAATACTTAGGGAATACATACTTCATATGGCTATGATATAGAGCTTCAAATCCTTTGAAATTGGAACTAAAATCTCTTTAAACTTTAAGCCTCCACAATTTGTTTCTCCTCAATTCAAGTTCACGTCTTCACACAGTTCCCTCATGATGTTTCCGTGTACTTGTACCAGTATATTGTACTGTATTTATATTCCATGTATCAACCCGTCGGCGTCGTCTTCGAACAGTATAACAATATATTTCTCTAACTTAACACTTACCTGACCACGTTCTTGCGCAGTGCGATAAAAAGTGATTTTATCAATTTATTTTTGTTGGGTAACCGTTCGATTGGTACTAAATTATCGTTGTTCCTTTCGCAAAATTGTCTGATAGAGACGTTTGTCTTTCAATCGATTGGGCAAAGAGATTAAGTAATGCTTGTTATAGACAAAATTCTGAAAGGAGTTCGTCCTAACATGTAACGTTGCTCACAAGTAACACTTACTACTTAACATTACATTACGCCTGTACTCCTAAAGCGTTAGGCAGAGGTGCACCTTAGTTACCACCCTTAAGTACCGCTTGGTAGTACACCCACATTTCGTCAGGTATCTTTTCAAGTCCCATGTAATAGGGGGCAGGCCTATTGCCATCAACCGGGCACAAATCCAGGCTCCGTGCCTGCTACTGGGAAAATCCCGATGAAAAATTCCAAACACCATTTGCCGGCCCGGGAATCGACCCTTGTTCAGCAGTCGCGCTTGCGGCTAAAGAGCAACTAAAAACCACTTGCCACTGCTTGCAAACTAAACTAAACTAAACAGGAACTAAAACTTTTAAGGAACAGTTCCTTAAGATTACTATCAAACCCTTTGTATCAAATCAATAATCCTATTTAGTTTATTAGGCGGTTCATGGTAATATTTAACACTTGGTTTAAAATCCGACTTTTCACTACATATTTTAAAACAAAGTCCTCCGCCGCGTCTGTCTGTCTGTTTGTTCGCGATAAACTCAAAAAATAGTGCCCCGTTTTCATGCTGTTTTCACCAATGGATAGAGTAGTTCTCGTGGAAGGTTTTAGAATATAATTTGTCAAGTTTTTGTATACATTGGCTAAAATATAATGATATTAGAAGGAGGTGTCAAAAAAAATTAGCCGTCTGGAAGCTTTATTTTTGGTCGCGATAACCGACATCCACGCGGGCGAAGCCGCGGGCATCAGCTAGTATGGAATAAAATAGACATGTGACGACTGCAATCATGACCCTTTTAGTCATAAAAGCATGGTTTGGGTAATTAATTACCACTATAGACAAACATCTTGACGAATATAGTTTTACACTCCACGAGGTTCTCCATACATGGATTGTTGATTTTTTTTTTCAACTTTAAGTAAATTTCATTTGCCTATTTATACAGTTGTTCCCACCTACCGTAATACTATTAAGGTTTTTATGACTTCAAAGATATCATTACGTCAAGAATATTAATAATTAATTTGTAGGTATGTAGTAAGTTACTGATCGCGTTATCTTACTTTTAATTGGAGTGTAGCTTCAAATATATGGTAATTATCTATGGTGATGATTTTTTTATTGATGAGGAGACTTTTTACGATTAATTTGTTAATCTTGATTTAGTTGCGTCAAGGTTAAGTGTTATTTGGAGGCTTAGGTAATACATAAATATGTACTACTTCACTGGTGGTCGACCATTTTTCAACCTTATTACTTAGGCCATAAGGGTCACAAGTAGCAGACTGTCAGTGATCTCAGTAGTACCTAATTGTAAGGAAAAATATTAAAATATTCGTACGATTGTTCCTGAAAATGATAGTTTACATGAACTATTAAATACTCTGAATCTCTCGCCCTGTCTCTCTCTCTCTCTGCCTGTTCTCCTTATTTTGTATATTTTTTGTTAGATTGTAGTGTGAGTGCTGACGTTAAATAAAAAAAAACTTTCTTTTTCTGTCTTTCTTTATATCTGCACATACGACATTGGATGGTAAGATTGTGATTGATAGATGAAACTTATAGTCTATTAATAGATAAACCTCATAAAGAGTTATACATGAAAATTAGAAAATAAATCTTTGGAGAACAATGATTAGGAGAGCCGAACCCAAATACAGATCGGATTATAAAGGTCTACTTAGGTAGACCAGAAGAAGAAGAAGAAGAACGAGTAACTTGGAAAAAGCTGTAACGCTCTTCAATCCACTTACTTCTGTTTGAGTAACTTACCGACTTTAGACACCTTGTTTTGCACAGTTGACATACTACAGGGTGACTTTTTTATCACTTAAAAAATAGGTATCATAGGTGAACGGAGTAGAAATGGCACACTTACCCCCGAATACTGAAATGTCACTCAAAATTTAAGTAGCACTTATATTTAACAAATACTCAAAAGTGACGTTTGGCCATACGAAATTTAAAGTTTAGGACCTGCTCAAATGTTAAGCAGCCCTTAAATTTTGAGTGACGTTTCAGTATTCGGGAGTTAGAATATATTTTTTTTTTTTTTGCGTATGATTTGAAATTCGATGTTTTTAATTTTTTTTTTAGATATCTCGTTCTTTGTTCTAATCTGTAATGTTTAGTTGAAATTTATAGCGTTTTTTGATGATAGATATTTTTTTTCTAAACTGTGGAAAAAAGAAAAAAAAAACTATGTATGCCATAAGCTTCTACTCCGTTCACCTAATATAACCATTTTTTTTTGGAAAGTGATATAAAAGGCATCCGGTATTATGATTAAATAACAGATATTTATTTGTTTTCAATAGCCGATGACAAAATTACAGTGTTACAAGGAGTTTTTTGCGCCTGAATGTCATTGAGAGGTGAGTTGTTGGTGGAAATGTTTCATGAAACAACATGTTGACGGCATTTTTCCTGATTACGGACATGCGATAAACCAGTGTTCCGCAAAGTGTGTGCCGCGGCACACTGGTGTACCGTGGTCATTAATTGGTGTGCATCGGAAAAATTATGTTATCTCTTATCTAAGTTATATAAAGGGTGTCAATAGACCCTTAACAATACCGAAAGGCACTTGTTCTCCTCGTCATTGCGATCATTTTTTTGTTCTAGGCCATACCTGGGAACCTTCTAGTTACGGAGATATTGGGGGTCAAAGTTCCAACATTTTCACAAGTTTTTTTTTTTTAATGCATGTACTTTAAACACCTTCACAACGAACATTGTGCTGATGGATATATCCATCAGAACAATGTTTGAAGTGCGTTACATTGAGTCCTACGGAAAAACGTGATTAATTTACACCCAAAAAAGAAAGTCTTTTTCCAGCATTTTTTTTTTTTGTAGATTTACTTATTTTGATGTAGAGAATGCTTTGTTGATGGCTTCGTGAAGAGTCTCTTTCCACCCTGTATACAGACTGAAGAAAAATACCCACATAAGCAGCCGCAAAACTTTAATAACAAATGCTGATTAATATTATGTAAAAAAAAATACCAATCGAATTGAGAACTTTTGGAAGTCCGTTAAAAACTAGCTGTCCCGCGACCCTCGTCCGCTAGAAATTATTACAAAAATACAGTTTTCCCCGTTTTTGCAACATTTTAAATTAATGTTCCGCTCCTATTGGTCGTAGCGTGATGTTATAATTATAGCCTCCTCGATAAGTGGGCGATCCAACAAAAAATTTTTTTTCAAATTTGAACCAGCCGTTTCTGAGATTAGCGTGTTCAACCAAACAAACTCCTCAGTTTTATAATATTGGTATAGATATTACGATTTTTCGTTTATGGTGTACCTCCAAAATTTTCCGATTTTCGATGTACCTTGAACACAAATTTTTTTTGGAACACTGCGCTAACGATCTGAGCATATCTTTAGCTTCAATTATAAAATCCATTAACGAATTCTTTTTTTCAATACTCCATTTGTATTCCTCAGTACCAACTGTCCTCGCTAGTCCCATACCCGGGGTGGGGGGTACAATAATGATATTACGGCGCGATCGCAGGCGCTGATAGGTGCGCCGTGTGCCGATCTATCGACTCACGCGCACCTTAACGTTTATATTTCACTCTGGGCCGGCCGTGAGCGTTGCGCTTGTAAACCCAACCGATTTAATTGGCGCGAATGGTCCATGTTTTTAGAGGAATTGTATAAGAATGAAGAATGTTTGTTCTTTATTGGAGGGAGTTTTGTTTTAGGGCATGCAGGTTGTGATTGCAGGGTTTCTGAATAGAAAAGATTGTGGGGATCTAGAGTACTCACTGAAATTTTTTTAGTTGGGTCTTTGATTTCTGAAAAGTTGGATATTATGTTTGAGAGGATTTTTCAGTGCCTTACTGAAATTGATTGCATTTCTGCTGTTTTTGATAGATCTCAAATTTTAGGACTTAATTTTTTTACTTATAAAGGCTGGACACATCTTTCTTGACGATGATATTTGGTGAGGTCAGATGTGACAATCTGGAAAACCTTCAGTAAAATTTGAGATGAACCTGTTGCTACAAAAACAGCTACACAAGTACACAGCCACACTGGACCAGGCGACCTAATCCCTTACTCCAAGACAGGGCCACCCATGAGTGGCCTATCTAGCAATGAGCGTCCCTCGCGTGCCCAATAAATCGTAGCTGTGGACGTGCGTACAAATTGGCCCGATGCGATCGCGACAAGGCGACGACTCGCTTGTCTTGCCCCTTGTTAACGCCTCAGGAAGATCGCATGCGATTTTATTGTCGCACTTTAGAACGTGAGCGCGCCCACGTTTTGTAAGCCTTGTATTATAAAGTCGTACGTCTGTTGTTTGGGAGAGAAATGGCGGTGAATCTGTTGTTGGGTTTGAACAGAATATTGTTAGTGGAAAGCTATGTTTTGTTATTGTTTTTGTGGGGCTAGAGATGGTTAAAGTTGCTCTTCTTTGTCTGATATTACCTACCTGCTTAGGTTACTACGAGTATCATGACCAAGCGATGCTTTTTCATGGACTTAAATGTCATTCGAAAATTCAAGACATTCGAAAACAAAGCTTTGAAAAATAAATAAACCAGACATTTGAAAATTGTCTTATGTTTTTTTTTAAAGGGCAACGTGTACCTAGTTTACTAGATATTTCTCCTGTATCGTGCCCATCGTGGGTGCGTTTATAAACATTTCGCCGGAATCTGTAATAATATGCATGATTTTTTATTATTATTCTAAACAAAGCGTATTAACATCAGAAATAGCAAAATGAAATTATTAAAAAAAAAAAAAAACTAAGTTACAAGCATTTGAAACTGCTGATTAGACAGAGATATCCGATACAGCGAATGACGTTGTTTGGCCGATTTATGTCTTGTTTTCGCTTTTTGTCAGTACTTTAACATTCCGTATCGAACAAAAAAAAAGAAAATCTATGCATATTCCCTATTGGTTCATCGCTAGTACGGTCGAACAAGCTATTTGGTATACATTTAACAATGTAATTTGTTGGTTAAACTGTAAACCAAATAGCTTGTTCGACCGTACATACGAATTATTTTCATGTAATTAGGTAGGTAGGTAGTGGTTGCAAGCGCGACTGCTGAGTATGAGGTCCTAGGTTCGATTCCCGGGCAAAGTGTTATTTGGTTTTTCCATCAGGAATTTCTCAGTAGCAGCCGTGGAGTTTGAATTTGCGCCCGGTTGATGGCAATAGGCTCGCTCCCTATTACATGGGACCTAATCATAACTGGTGAAATGTGGGTGTACTATTAGGTACAGCTCTGCCTAACCCTTCGAGCATTACAAGCGTGATGTTATGTGATGTATATCTCCAGAAATTTGATCACCAGCATGTTAATCTACTGATGGTTTTTAACAGGTCATATTTTAACAAGGCATTGTTGAAGCACTACTATAAACACACACCCCCATTTAACATGAGCGTAATGGTGGCTAGCGATAAGGCCGGCGACGTTTCCGGGAGCGATACGATAACGTGGCGATAGCGATACGACGCCGGATTGCGAATGTGTGTGGTAATTAAGTATTATATTATAGTTTAAAGGCTTTTTGAGTAAGTTTTTGAAAGACAGGTGCAAGTGATACCAAAACATGAGTTGCCTTTTTACTCTCCTGGGGCATCTCATATCCCATAAGGACTGTCAAACCACAAATTACACCTGGACCAACGGCTTAACGTGCTTTTCGAGGGTTTGATATACATGGTGTAACATAATAAACCCATGATGTCTTGAACATCCTGTATAATAGATCGTTTCCCATCCGCGGCCCGACCTCAGAAAGCCTTCCATCGTTATGCATGTGCTACTGTTTTCACATAACCACAAGCTCTTTGCTGAGTATTTTAAGAAAATAACAATAGGAGGAACTCCACAGCAAAGTGTAAATGAAGTACCATAATAAGAAAACAGGAAAATGCGTAGGTAATGCATTTATTAAGGCGCCTCCCCGAGCAAATGACCTTGAACGAGCAGTTTTTTGGAGCCTACTCCTCTTTGTCCAAAAGAAATACCAACTAATAAAAAATACATTAAATTACTACATATTCAAAACTCCAAAACTGTCGTTTCATTTTTTTTTTTAAGTAGCTTAATACTTAATAAATCCTCTCACAACGAAACCACAGAAATGAGAAATAATGATTTATAAAATGCTACTCCTCGTTAAGCAACCATTATTTTGATTTGCTACTTATACTAATGGATAGACAATTTAATAATGAACATTATTGTCGTTTTATTTTTTCCAATAGACGTAAATTTGATTTTATAAAGAATAAAAACCACTCATTTTGCACTATTCGGCCTGCAGTGACTGACGTAACAATCACTTTGTAGTGCAAGCTGATTAGAACTTTATTCTAACAGTATTTCAAACGAAGTTTGAACCACCACAAATAGAGTTGCTAATTTTGCTCGGGGAACCGCCTTAATAGAAATGATGCGATTTAGCTTCCCTAAGAGAATTTAAAGCTACCAGTAACCAGAATAATATATAAACGACTATTTATATTCGAAAAATCGTGACGCGTAGGTGCCTCGGTAAATAAATAAGTCGTTAACTTTTATAAAGAAAACATAAACCACATGCTAATTATTTAAATCACTTTTAATTAAATTACAGCAAAATTATAATTTAACGCAATACATATTCAGTAAGAAATTAAAAGAATCGCCACATGTTAGATTTATATGCTCAGAGCACGATAAAAATCAATCTATTCATTCGGGCAATAAAATGTCTCATTATTTGCATGCGAAAAAGATATAGAAGACGACAGCAGACAAGCGATAATCAGTTTTAGGCTGCTCTGATAAGGTTTATTTTTAGGCTGGAAATAATATTACCCGGATACAAAAGGTGCCTCAAAAGGAATAAATGCAGTAATATCAATGTTTATGCAAAGTTGTGTTCATTGATCGCATAAATAAATATGGCGACACACCCAAAATTACAATATAGAATTTTATGAAAAAAATAAAGTTAATAAAATGTTTATTATATTTTCTACAATCAGATTAACATGCGTGATAGTCGTATTGTGAGATTATTTAAGCATTTATTTATATTTTTTCGTGTTTTTCATAAAGGCACCGTGTTCTTGGATAGGAGGATGTCAATGCTTATGATAATTGCGCGTTATTTTTTATTAATTGTTGCCATTAGTGATTTGTTTTACAAATCATCAGGTGTAGGACAACTTTTTTTTCTTTGTAGCAATTTTAAAACCGTTTTTCGTTTGCAATAAAATACACAATATTAAACACTAATGGTGTGTACGGACGGCTTTATATGCGTCTTTAGATTTTAGGTGAATTAAGATCTTATTTTAGTATTTTGTGTACCTAAACATCATTGAATTTGTATTTCATTTTATTGTTATTCGATGTTAATGCAAAATTAACATGCTGTAACATTTGTAATCAGACTATTAAAAAAAACGGTTGTCTGTAAAGTCGGTTTACGGACGATAATTTTACGTGATAACGTCATTTTTCATGATATTAGTGATTTTAACTTAAAAAACAAAATAAATTCTAACAACACCGTTGCGTTAGCTCCGGTATAAAGTTATAAAGGGAACCACTGTGCATATTTTCAGTTTTCTAGGTCCACGGGTTTGGTTTGGGCGTTGATCGCAGGATTTGTGACACTTTTTCGTGCGTGCAGCTGAAGTTCATCGATTTGTAAGACGTTATCACGTCAAAACAATTTATTTGTGTCCAACTAAAAGGGTTCTTAACCGCTCGTCTGTTAGAACCCTTATAGTATAACCCTAAATGATTTCTGATTCTGAGGAATACTGTCTCCACGTTGCTGTAGTGATCGCAAGTGTCACTGCACGCATGAGGTCGTAGATTCGATTCCCAAGTCGGGCAGCAGTATTTTTGAGTTTTTCAGGTTAGATTTGGGCAAAAGCGCTGGCAATATTAATTATGGGATTAATACATGGGATTCAAATAAAACTGGCGAAATGTATGTATTACTTAAACGTAAGCTTGGGACGCCCTCAGGCTCGGTGGAACGACCATCTCCGGAGGGTGGCTGGTAGCAACTAAAGAAACGAAAGAAAGAAAAGTATTTATTGAACTTACACAGGACAGAATAGACATGACAAAATTGAGGAGCTCGTGGCTAAATAATAACAGCCGCTCGGGTCGATCTTTAGGTTAAGCCGTGCTTGCCTAGGTTGGTCTGTGGATGGGTGACCACTCATTACATACCGAGTTTCCTCCGTGCTTCGGAGAGTACGATAAGCAGTTGGTCCCGGCTGTCATTTGTGATCTTTGACAGTCGTTATAGGTAGTCAGTGGCCCAAAAAAGTCTGACAACCAGTCTTACCAAGGGGTATCGTATTACCCAGTACTAACTGGGTTATGTAGCCGTGTGGTATCCGGCAGAGTAGAATAGAACCAACCCATTACACTCACGGGTGTCGTATAAGGCGACTAATGTCTGAGGCTGAACACCTTGCGCCTCCGTAGACCAGAGAATGGGCAGCAGCGTTTTCTGTTAGTCTTTCATCACTGCGATCTCCAATCCGCCTGCCAAGCGTGGAGATTACGGCAAATTCCTCCCATCATGGGAGAGACTTATGTCCAACAGTGGACGTTATGGGCTGTTGTAGTAGTAGTAGTAGTAACTGGGTTATGGAGGTCAGATAGGCAGTCGCTCTATGTAAAATACTGGTATTCAGCTGCATCCGGTTAGACTGGAAGCCGACCCCAATAAAACTTGGAAAAAGGCTAGGCAGATGATGATGGAGACATGACAAAATTATATTAAAAAGTAAACAAGAGAAAACTGGATGAGAGTTGCCGAGAATGGTGTGCGGTTGAAGAGGATCGGCCTCTTCAACCAGCAGTGAACTGCTGTAGTAGAGTGATAATCTACTACTAAGTTACACACTTCTACCTCACCCCTCAGTGAAAACCAAGCTTGAATTTTTATAAAAAGTTTATTAAACTAGCAAGCCCCATATAAGCTAACATCATAGCCGCATACATATTTGATAAGGTAATCAGTTAGTTCTATTCACATAGGGGCAAGACGGTATCGTGGCTGCACACATCACTACGATACCGCCCCTATGGCGCCGCTGTAGATAAAAAACAATTATACACTGTGTATTGTTGTGGCGGCTAAGTAGTGCCTGTTTAGTGCTGGTTTTGTGATAGTGGGGTGATGCAAGGCGGGAAAAACTTGTATTTTTTTAATTAATTCTTGTTTTTTATTATCACGAGAGTGGACGTTGAATAATTGCAAGATTGAGTAAAAAAGGTAAGCGAAAATCGTAGGTAGGTTAAATCGGAAAAACTCTTGTCGTAAATCCTTGAGAAGAAGAAGGTTAATTTTTCAAAATGTTCTGTTGTTGACTGTATACGCTAAATTTAGGTTAAAATAATTAGGCTTATAGTACTATATATGATTGGAGAAATAGAAACGGCTAGATTTACCACACCTGCCTATAATTTTCTTGATTTATATTTTTTGCGGGTTTTAGAGAATGAAGTAATAAGTCAATAGCGGTCATTGACTTACCTACATTTATATTATTTTATTCTTAAGTTTAAAAACCAAAATAAGCCTGTCTTGAACAGGCTTATTTCAACATCTTTTTTATCTTCAACATCTTTTTCTAATGAAAAACGATACATGGTTCATTGTTTTGGTTCCTACGAAGAGATATTAGGGTAAGGGCAATGACCGCTATTGACATCTTAACTGGCAGCAATTATAAAATTGGTATGCAAAACTAGGGAGGAATATTCTGTTATAAGAATCTGTAGTCTTTAATAAAATTCTAAGAAAATTCTTTCCATTCAAATGAGCACCACCTGAAGAATAAAATTAATAACTAAAAAAAAAAACTAATAAATATTCCTCCCACGTAAACCTATTATAAAAAGTCATTAAAACTAGATTCTGGCAAGCGATTAGAGACAAAAACCTTTTTGAAAAGATACAGGCATGTTCTGGAGTGGGCCTTTATCGCGTCGAAGAATCGGTCTATATCGCGCGGGCGAATCTCGTTGCGATCGGGCGCGTTTTGGGCGATAAAACACCCTCTCCCCCCCATCGCGCAGCTCGCTAGACGCCTTTTGGACGAGGAGTGTAACTGTTGGTATTGTTGAATTTTTTAGTGAAATAAATTTTTCGTTGGAAAGTTTATTTGAACTGGTGTTTTTATTAAATAGTTTTTTTTTTTAAGATGGAAGTGAAACGCCGTGGTCAGCGGTGGCATAAAATACTAAGGCCATTATAGGTCTTAATTTCAATGTTAAATTATATTGTAAGTTACCATTATTTCTCATTTAAACTAATCCCCAAGAGAACACGCATTAATTATTCATATAATAACACTTTCTAATTCATACTTAAATAATCTCACTTCAAAATCAGAATCTTATCACTAAGAGCATAATTTCAGTCACTTAATTAGTTTACAACAGCACCTCAGTCGATATAAAACTATTACTTATAGTAAAATAAAATAAGATCTAAATTCATTATAATTTACACACACAGCTATTTTCATACGAAGTTATCTAGTCACTAAATCACAGATTCTGTGATAACATTCTCTACTATAATTACTGGCCCCCTCTCACACCGAAGCTCGCGTCGTCCTACCGGCAACACACCCTGCTTATCGCGATGTGGCGTCGCGCGTCGCGGCGTTTCTTATCAGTCGCCCGCTCTCCATCTTAGATTACGATCCGTTGTAATAAATGGAAGGTGGATTCGAGCGTGACGGTGTGATACGCGGACGTGTGATGTCGCGAGCGCGGTTGGGTGGGTTTAAGAAACTTGTGTTTTCTTTCCAAAACATTTTAGTACTAAGCGACCGCTGTTTTGTAATCACTTAATCAAAAGAGGTGAATACTTTAGGTTAGTAATGGTGTAATCTCTTTAGTTTCACCGAGCTCTACATAATAAAGTACCTCACATAATTGCAGCAAAAAACTTTAGTAAAAAAACAACTTTATCCGCCAACAACTTTCACAGTTCCGTCAACGTCACCCGGCATCAAAGCCGCGACCTTTCCGTGGCCCCGCCCCCTGCGATCTGGAATCAATTAGCGTGCGCGTGAGTCGGCCGGCCCACGGCGCGGTGCGGCGCAGGCGCATAAATTGATGCTAAACGAGATTGACCCCGAAACGGGGATTATTAAACGTACGACTGTGTTGAAAGCGCAGATTTTTGTTTAGGGATATCGCTTTGGGTTAGAAGATTTGTTGTTTTTGATTTATGGTGTGGGAAAATGGTTAAAGTTGATTCTTGCTGTGTACCTACTGTATTTTATGAAATTTTTAAATAAAAAAGGGAATAGATGTAGTAAGTAGCAGATGATTGTATGGATGGAGTAAATGCGAGGAGTTTTTGAAATCATGCTTGTTTTTTTTTTCTACACCGTTGATGGTTTGATGACTTGAAGATTACGCAGATCTTTCTTATATGTATAATTATTTGTAAAAGTTATTGCCATATTTTTGGTGGATCATGCATGCTCAGGCACGTAGAGCAGCGGTACATACACTTCAACAAAAATAAAATTTTAATTTTCAAACATATTTTCCAACCGTAAATTAAGAGAGTTTAAGTGTTTTAGGATGATCTGACAACCAGCTTCACAACTTTATACTTCAGGTACCAGATCATAAGTAAGATCCATAATGCTTTAAATAAATAAGTGCGCACACAAACGCAGCGCATGGCGTATAGGGCGAGTCTGCACTATCGTCATGATGTCGGATAACATGATGTAGGTCCCGTATTTCGACACCGACTGGGCTATAGGTTCCCGGGAATTTAGGTGTATATTAGTACATGTGTATATGATGTACCTATGTGGTGAGTTCTTTAGGCGGAAATGGCGCTTGATAAAAATATTTAAATGAAAGGTATTATTTTACTTTTCATCATCATCATCATCATCATTTCAGCCGAAAGACGTCCACTGCTGGACATGGGCCTTCCCCAAAGGGGGGTTTTTGCCATAATCGCCACGCTTGGCAGGCGGGTTGGCGATCGCAGTGCGGTTGTTACCAAAGCACAGAGAACGCTGCTGCCCATTCTCTGGTAAGTCCCTTAGTCGCCTCTTACGACACCCACGGGAAGATATGGGATGGTGCTATTCTTTATGTCTGACACCATACAGATGATTTGATTATTTGATGATTTTACTTTTAGATACATAATAATTCAAAATAATAGTAGTTATTTTATAGTAAATAAACCAGAATCATACAAAAAAATGTTACAGTATTCGTTTTATTTTTGCTATGCAATATATAACACTAGTGCGGCGACATAATATTGCAGATACCGATAGTCGGATACCAATACCACTACCGAAAACCGATACGGGATTAAATCCTTCGTTAATGGTGTCGATTCTGTTGTGCACAAACTAAACTTAATTTAGGCTATTGCTATGTTTTACTAAAAGGCAGTGCGAGAAAAGAACGGCTATAGCTATGAACTAAGTTAGAGATGTCAAACTAGTTTATGCCTTGCGCTTCACCGTGTTTTTAGTCGACATGTTTTTACGTGCACCCTTCATTTGTATAGAAATATTAGTTCAAACTAAATTTGACAGCTCTAAATTACGTCCGTCTCTTTCTCGTTTTATTATAGAGAAAAAGATAGCAATAGCCTTTTTTTTTTTTTTTTTTTTTTTTTCGGATGGGAAATCATCAAATGACTTCTCCCGCTCTGGGCGGAGCAGGAGGGAGTGTCAGACTTTTACTGACTAAAACCCATCCATGTTCCTTCATCGCCCTTTGTGTTCCGGGGCCACGGTATCTCTTTCGAATAGTCCCGCAACCCCGGCAGGCATCGGTCCTTTCGGACCCCTTCCTTTTGCTGACTCTCTTTGAGGCGCGCGTGGAACACGAACGCGCCGTCGACACGGCCTGTCGTCATGAGACGGACGGACGGCGAGCTAGCCCATAGCCCACCGTCCACAGGCCCGCGCCTACGGTGGCCGGGGGCCACGTGGTGGCCCCCGACGCCCGGGGCGTCTCCCGCGGCGGCCGGGACGCTGTAAGGTTCTCTCCCTCTCACGTTCCGCCACCTCCTTCTCTAGCATTACTGCTTCGCAGAAGGAGGTGACGGCGTCCCATTCCGTCTCGCTCCGGACCATGGCTTGCACCAGGGCCGGACGCGAGAGGTCCGGACGCGAGGAGATAGCAATAGCCTAAATTAAGTTTAGTTTGTGCACAACAGATTCGACACCAATATTTATTTTTTTAGCTTAAAACGTCGACTAGTTTTGAAATACAACTTGATGTTTTAAAAGAGCAATAATACAAGCAATATTTTGGACCACAAACCTTCAAGGTGCTTACAAAAAGAGATCACTTAGATAACACAACGGCGCAGAGGTATAGATATAAGCTCCTGATAACAGCTTCGATTCCCCGGCCGAGCGATGTTTTCGTTAGATAATTTTATTATTTCGGTGGAAAAAAAAATAGTTTTAAAGTTAAACAATGGCATTGTTGTAGGAATTAATTTTGTTGATAATCATCTTTGATGTAAACTGATAGAAATCGAGTCAGAATATTAAAACTTTAATAACTTGAGGAAGATGGTTTTTAGGAGTTAATTTAATTTGTGAATGTAATACATAGAATAAAACATAATGTATGTATGTATGTGTGTATAGGTGACACTAAGTTTTACCTCAATTATAAATAAATTATCTCAATATAGCTGCATAAATACAAAATACATTTTAATTAGCTTAGTGATGTAAGGTCTTAGAAACCGAGCAATTAAGTAATTATTATTTCTACCTAAATACTATTTATATTACAAATAAATAATAGACGGATTTCTAATTAAGTAATATTATTTTAACAAACGTGTGACACATCTCTCTATTGTTTTGTATTTTCCAACAAACTAGGTTACACAGAATAGATTTAACAGCAAAATATTATTGTCGAATACGGGTATCTTCCAGTATACACTTCGGCAAGTCCCACTATCAAAATAATTACGAAAACATTTTTTCCCAAGAACGTAAACGTTCTTAATTCTTATCCGTGAAACCGATAAAAATAAATTACACTTTTAGGTATTTTGCTAATTAAAAGTCAACAAAGTTAATATCATTACCAGAACTGTTATCTCAGAGGAAATATAACATACTTCCAGGGCGATAAGGAGTTTGCCAAATTGATATGCTGAGACCAAAAAATTTGGTATATCCGTATCAGTATAAGGGGCATCCTTTTAGACTTTTTTTTAAGTAACATGGCGCCGTTTTGGTCTATTTGTTTGTTTGTAAAATTACAAGGAAATAAGTAGTTACTAGAAAAAAAATAAAAGACATTAGTAATTTGTTATTAAATTAGAATTAAAATGCCTGAAATATTGCATCATTTCATAAGTTGGTTTCTCAATTAAATAGTCATACTTGCAAGTAATGATTAGATTAATCATTCCAGATTAGTATCTTATTGATTTTCATCACTAATTATATTAATTTAATTTGCTTATCTTTTGATTGTTTGGTCGGGATTTCCGTAAAAGTGGCGTTTGTTTTGAACAAGCTTTTATTGGCTTCACCAGTATGTATGTAAAAAATCTTAGAGGTTAAATTTGACCCACTTCCCGGTTTCCGATTAAGCTGTAATTTTACAAACATGTTTATTTTGGATGACAATGCAGGTTAGTCGTTAAACGTTATTCTTAATCCAACATGGCGGCCACCCAATGATGGCGGACTAGTTATTGTTTTTTGAGGTATTCCCATGATATGTGTATAAATTATGTAATAAATAAAATGACTTCACTGTAAATCGTGTTTTTTTTTTTTAATTATAATGTTTTATTTTTATCAATACTAATGTTGCTTCAGTTCTCACAAGAATCATGAAATTTTAAACATAACATCTTATATGTATTCCCCGAGTGATTACGCCAGTTATGTTAACGTAACATTTCAACTGACACTCCGTGCAGCTACTATAAGAAATTCCTAATGGAGAAACCCAAAAACATCCAACCTGGCAATGGAATCCAAGACCTCATGCAAAACTGTAGCGTCTGTGACCAGTAGACCAACGAGGCAAAGGCCTGAATTCGTCGGTCGCCTACGGTCGGTCGCGTACAGTCGGTCGTGACGTCAGCGAGAACAAAATACGACTGTCGGTCGCCGCTGACGTTAGTGTCGCAGTATGGTGCTTTAAAGAACACAATGTGTACTCGTACGCGACCGACCGTGCGCGACCGGCCGTCCGCGCGACAAGAATTCAAGCCTAAACTGCTATTATACCTTTCCAACTCCACATATTTAACATGCGAATTGAACTAAAATATCTCTCACTTGCTATGCCATTTTCTAAGGTCAGAAGTGCGTATTTACCCAAATTAGTTTGTTTTCTCTAATTATTTTTTTAATGAGATACAATTAATTCCGTATGTTAATTATTGTCGGTCAAAAATTATACTTTACTATTAGAATTGAGTGAATTTGCATGGATATGGTGTGTGTATGGTGATCTAGATAGTTATGAAAAAAATAAAGAGGCCATATGATGAGGCATTTGCTAGCTTTTTTCGTATGGGAAATCATCAAATGACTCCTCCCGCTCTGGGCGGAGCAGGAGGGAGTGTCAGACTTTTACTGACTAAAACCCATCCATGTTCCTTCATCGCCCTTTGTGTTCCGGGGCCACGGTATCTCTTTTGAACAGTCCTGCAACCCCGGCAGGCATCGGTCCTTGCGGACCCCTTCCTATTGCTGACTCAGTCTGTATAATTTTAATCAGTAGTTTATTATATTGTAATTTGATTGCACTACTATGTAACTGACTGACAGCCTCGTTGGTTTAGTCCTGGGTTCAATTCCCAGGTCGGACAAAGTGTTATTGAGTTTTTCCATCAGGAATTTCTCAGTAGCAGCCACGGAGTCTATATTTAAGCCCGGTTGATGGCGATAGGCTCGCCCCCTATTACATGGGATTTAAACATCTACTCTGGCCAACCTTTCTGGGATAACAGGCGTAATGTTATGTTTCTATGTAACTCAGATGTATTAATTTAGGACAAGTTTGGCATAATCAGCCTATAATGTTCCCATTGATAGGATACAGACCTCTGAGAGGCAGAAGTCGTAATCCACCACGCGGACCCATTGCGGGTTGGTGGATGTCGTCTATTTTGATTTGGTTCTAGGACATGCCGATTTCTTCAAGATGTTTTCTGTCACCGATTTGAGAGCAGTAGTGATGACATAATTTACACACATACTGAAATAAAAAATAAATTATTCTTTTATAGAAGTTAACATTTTAATGTTGTATCACTTGACATTATTAAAACCGAATTGCGTATTCCTAATGATTGGTCAAATATATGTGGGTAGATAATAATACAGTTTCCTAATATATTAACTCCAATAGTTATACTGTTAGTCATTGGCAATAATTAACTCACTATTTCTTAAATGAAAGATAAACTGATAAAAATGATAATTGACTAAACAGTCTGCTACTGTTATTCGTGAACGGTAAACTCATTAAGAAATCATAATAACAGAACTATCCATTATAAATGCAATACTTACTGAATCTAAAACAAAAGAGACCAATGCAACATTTACAATAGTCATACAATGACATGTCGCTCTAAAATTGTCATAATCCCCATCTCGGCGAGCGGGTCCAGGAGTCCATAGCACAGATCCTAGTTTGAACTCCTTACTCCCACAAACCTTTGTACCTCCAATATTTGTAACACCTCTATATGGTAACTGTACTTTGTGGAAGAAAAAATAAATTTTACATTAACATTAAAATATAATATAACGCCTGTAATTTCCGAAGGGTGAGGCAAGGTCTATTAGTATACCCACATTTTCCCAGTTATGATTAAATCTCGTGTAAATTCGAGCCTATTGCCAGTAACCCTGGCTCAAGTTCAGAATCCAGGCTATTACTGAAAAAAACTAAAAATAATCAAGCAAAAGAATCATTGTAATACCAATAGGATCTAAACATTGAATGAATTCATACAAGAGCAAAAGAGCAACGATCAATGGTACAACTTAAAAATTCAAAACAATTCAAGAACAACAAAACGTGACCTTTTCAAACCCCCTGTAGTTTAAAAACCATCACACCCCACATTATCACATAGTGCACACACATTAACATTCTCTTTCTCCCTCTCTCACACACACAGACGTACAATTTGATAATGAACGTGGAATCAGAACGGAGATAACATTTCTCCCTCGGCTTATCAGTAGGATCGGGAGGCTGGGGCCCATTGAGTGGAACACACGTCATTTTTATCGTAAGCCACGACTGTCTAAGTGTAAGGCTGATGGATAGTTTTTTGTTTCGTTTTTAAGATTGTAATAACGCCATTATAAACAGTAGCAGCTGTTGTTTGTTAAAATAATTTTGAAATTCGAAGATTTTTGTACCAAACATTTCTAATATTGAAAAAAAAAAACAATCGAATACGAAAAAAAATCCTTAAACAAAATGCGGCGTTAGTGGATTTCCTTGTACTTTTTACGAACCTTTATTTGAGTTAATTAACACACAATGAATAAATCCAAATAAGTAATGCTGGTAACAAAAACATACAGGGAAATATTAATTCCTCAATCATAAATTCGATCCTAAAACCGACAGTTGAACTGCAATATACTGATGAAGCAACAAGATACAACTCTACCGAAACATACACAAACTATTTAGACATAGTTGACATTGACAGGAGCTGTCAAAATAGGAACATGCCTCACGAGTTCGGTATTTAAAAATGGATTCGGTCTCGTTGCAATGTGATTTGGTATCGGCCTAAGATTGGTATCTAGTTTTTGTAATGTCACATCACTATTTTGTGGTTAGGATTTTTTTATTCACACCTAGCTAAAGTGACAGTTAAATGATGTAAAGGTAAAGTACAAAAGTCAAATAAACATGTTGTTATTTAGAAATGTCTAGTTTCAACATCAAAATCGATAAAAATAACCAGCTAGGTACTGAGTTGTGGAGGTCAGGTTGGCAGTCGCCCTGTGTAAAATACTGCTGCATCCAATTAGACTGGAAGTCGATCCCAACAGTTTAGAAAAGGCTAAGCAGATGATGACCACAAGTCAAGCATTCCAAAATGCGAAGGTAGGCCATTGATATTATACCATATTCTCAATGATAATCTACAAATCAATCGAGAAAAGTGTTCCGCGCGGCAGCGGCAGTTCACATACACGTAGTGACGCAGAATAAACTCAACACGGCCCAATTGGGCCGTTTTCGAGTCTTCACGATTGCGCGCTCACAACATATCTTTACTAGATTATCAATGTATATTCTAATATAAAGGTGCAATACAGTTCAAAAACACGAAAATCTAAAAGTATACTCACAGTAATTACATTTTATCAATGATTTACATTTGTTCATGCTCTGATAGTATATCTACAGGGCAATAAAAATCCTATATAATACATTAGTACCACTGTTAAGGCTATCAGGCCAGAGATA
This sequence comes from Xestia sexstrigata, assembly GCA_941918905.2. NCBI lineage: Eukaryota > Metazoa > Arthropoda > Insecta > Lepidoptera > Noctuidae > Xestia > Xestia sexstrigata. The sequence continues at coordinate 3,293,050 of OW799204.2, forward strand.
AAAACCGACCAATCTTAACGACGGTCTTATCGCGAATTCAGAGAAAACTGCTGTCATATACTATAGCGCTGTGTCCGAAATTTATTTATTTGTTTTGATTTCTGGACGAACTTGGCCCTTGGTATTATTTTTCTGGTTTGTTGAGATGACTGTAAACTTATTCACTTGAATTTCTTGGGTTTTTTGAAGTCTATTTAAATGTTATTATTTTGTACAGCTACATCAGTGCTGTATTGATAAAGTTTAGATAGAGTTCATTCACCCCACAACATAACCTTAAATTGTCATAGATGAGCGTTGAAAGTGTTCACCAATATTTTCAAGCGTTTTCTGAAGACTTAAAGACAGTTTACCAATTGTTTAGAACGATTAAATAGGACACATTGCAGGTGAGCTCTTTTTGAACTCAATCTGTCATCACCAAGTGTTCTTTAAAGCCACTTTAATAGCGTTTTAAGTGTTTTTAATACCTCACTGACACTAATTGGTACTCTGGTTATCCAGATCATTGATAAAACCTCGGCTATACGTCCACATGTAAATTCCAAGAATGTTGTTTTATCTAATGTCAACAAATTCCTCAAATGCACACTGTTTTCCTTCAAATCAAAGTGTTCTAGAGAATTGTTTACGTTCAATACTAAAGAATTATGTATTAAGGTACCAAAAACAATACCCAGCTAAGAAGCAAAGCCAGTTGAAATATGTGATTCGTATAGTTAATATATTATTGTTAAGTTAGTTATGGCCTTAAGTCCTTCTCTGTTCTTAAAGTCTTACTTACTATTATAAATGCGAGTTTTTATGAGGATGCAATGTATGGACTAGTTTATTGTAATAAAAATAACTTAGAAACTAATAGACGGATCTCGTTGATTTCTCGAAGAAAAATTGCAGATTTTACGTGCACCTCTCTGTCTGACTCAAATGGGTATTGGTAAACTTCTCGCCACGGCATTATGGAGTTAAGCAATGAGTAAAAATGTCAAAGTTTAATAGATAACGATAGTAGGAGTTAGTAACAACAGTAATTCTTATTTGATACAACATTTCATTCAATACGCTCAAGATAGATGCCTCTAATCGGTACCGGTATCGGTATCTATTCTCGAGATGTTTCATTGATACTCATCGCAGATTGAATAGACAAGGAGCCAGCTTTAGAATACGCGAATGGAATGAAATGAGGACACTAAAAAGGCTTCAAAACTATTGGAAAGTCCATAAAAATATGAAAAACAAAGCGGAATAAACAGTCAGCCAGACCGACCGATATGTAAACAAATCTTACACATTGTTTTGAAGTCGACAGCGCCACCTGGCGGCGGGTCCCCGGCCGCCACTTCCAGCTGCTTCAGATACCGCAACCACAATAACATAATATCCACAGCACAACACTATTTTTTGGTATTTATTTTGTATATATTTGTGCGCGCGGCATTTCAGCCGTCATACTTTTGCCGCGTAAAGTGAGTGACTGGCCCGGCGAGTCGAACGCCCCTCCCCGCACACACGCGCGCCTCGTCCGCACACGGGTGCACACAGACGCAGCCGATCCCTTATCAGGTTGGTTTAACTAGCAATGGCTGGCCCCAGATGCTATCACTCCGAGCTCGCGGTAACGTTGCATTGAAAGATAAGAGTCAGCGATATTATCGCTCTTTGAATAAACTTGTATAAAATGTCAAATAAAAAAGCTGCGCGCCATACACGTCGGTCGGTCTAGCGGCGATTTTTTTGATACCCCCGCGATGTCGGAAGTCGGACAAGGTTTATGATTTCGAGAATTTGTTATGAGCTCTCAGAAATGTGGAAGTTCTGGTGGTTTTGTTGGCATTGATAACAGAGTTGAGTTTTGGTCACATTTGTAAGTTGGAAAGAACTTGATTCTATTTTTTTTTGTTCAGACTTACGTACGATTTAATTTTCTTTACTTACATCATTTTAATCAGGAATAATCGCGGTCGAGACTTACCTGGAAAGAGAAAAACATTTAATTACTTAATAGAAAAAGTCTCTCGTCTCTCTCTCTCGTCTTGTCACAAAAGCAATGTCACCTGACTGCATTTTAAACGAGGTGATGGTAACTGACTACACAAACACGTGACGGACAAAAGGTGACATTGAGGAAAAACTTCTCAATGTGGGTCAGCAACTGAGTGCATAGGTCCACATAGTTTTGAGTCAGTTTCGTTTGACATTTAATAGTCTTCACGCGTAGAGCGCCTTCTAGGGTTTTATCAAATAAAAGTATACGAGTATCATTCGTGTACTGACTGAATATACGGGGCCTACGATTACGATACCTACTACGTTTAGAGTATGGACTTTTGAAAGCCTTTCTGCTTCGTCGTCCATTTTGGCTGCACTTTACGGGTGCATTGATATTGTCTGCTTTGATGACATGTTTACCAGAATAAAAGTACCTATACTTTGAAATCGGTGGAGGGTGAACTTTGGTATTAAGAAACGAGAAAACACGTTTGTAAGATCACTAGCAATGTTAGCTAGGTCAAGTTGACATAACACGTCATATAAACAGCTGTGACCGATTAAGTTTTGGGTCCTATTTTCCTTCCGCTTGGTTTAAATTCATGAGTTTTTAGTTTTTTTCTAACCTAACCTAAATTTACTATTTATCCTGTATCGAACCTATGCTATGCCTTTGCTATGTTCATTTTGAAACATAACCCGGGTACGTATAATTTCATAAACAGTCAAAAGATTAACAATCTAAAATATCAGTCTCCCATAATTTTTAAGAAACATGGCTAGTTTTTGTTCATTGTACATTTATCCGCATATACGGCACAAGTGCGCGCACGCAGTTAATAGCAGTCTAAGATTCGGTGCTGATCCACCGATAGCTGCCAAGGTTATGATTTACTAGATACGGACGCAGGTGGCTGAACGGTAGTGAGGAGAAATGTTGGAATCAGCAATATTATCCCGGGATATTTTTTCAATTAAATTCTACTCATTTTTGATTTTGCAGTTGTCAATTCTAGTCTCCTTGAACAGCATGCCATTTTTTGATTGAGCAGGATTTTGGTGTCGTTTGAGAGCTCTTGTGATGGTAAAAATACTGGTAACATCGGGGATTTTTGCGATGGTTACTCATCACAATGAGAAAAAATAAGTAGTGTGAACTGTATGACAACAGGATTTCAATACTACTCGATGCCCTGGTGAACCCTTGGTCATTTAAAGCAGCCGATTAAATCGAACTATGAAGTATGTCTCATGGGTTTCCATCAGTAACGTCTAGTCTATCATAAAATCTAGTCTTTTAAATTAAGTGGCCTCTTCCACACCAGCTTCTGATCCCACAGAAAGTTCTAGACACTATTTTTCACAGATATTTGTCCCGTGCAACACAACACTTGGCACCACACACACACACACACACACAAGGGCGACGCTTGTGTGCGATCCCAGTCTGAGATTGTGTTTATCTCACATCTCGTATGCAACGTTCATTTACATAAAAACTATTATTTTTTCGACCATGCCTTTATCTTTTATCATCGATTAACTTTTTGTTGTACTGTGTGCTTTAATAAGTCATAGTTTTGTGTGGTTGTTATGTTATTTTAGTATGTTTTGTAATGCCTAATAACGTTCTATTCTTTTTTCTTAGCCATCCAAATTCTTTACCAAACTTTTTTTCTATTTCCCAACTTCTCCCAAGATCTTTTCTCAAAAACCTTCTGGTATTTACCCAGAACTGGTCACTTTTTGTGCTCTTTAAGCCTTGAAATAGGAGCTCCCTCGTAAATAACATCCACAACCGATCTTCGACGGATAATGCGAACCATAGTAACCACACAAGGTACGCGAGATTGTTGATTGCAGTATGATGTCATCAGTTCAAGTGGATGCTACTGCTCATTCACTTGATGCAATCCCTTTCAAAACCCATGCAACTGAATCTTTAGCCAACTATTTTGATAGTGATGAAGATTTCACCTGATATATTGCCTTAGAAATGTATTTAGGGGAAACTGCTTCTATAGCCAAAGATATTGGTGATTCTACAATGAGTTTATTTCGAAATCTCGAAGTATCATCTGACACTGATTTTGTAGGGATCAAAGAACGAATCACTTCGTAAATTGAAATAAAAAACCAGGGCACAGGCCTCCAAAACACAAATCAAACGGCAGCCGCTAAGTACATCATATCTACTCGAAAATTCATAAAAGAAAGCCCAGTCTGATAGGCGGTCGGCGCCAGCCATATGTGTTGATAAGGTCCAGAATAAATCAACCCGTCTCGCTGCCTAGTGATAAGGGCAGATAAAACATTAATCAGTATTGGTCGAAGTTAATGGATTCTTAATGCGGCGGTCGTGATGTGGACGAGGAATCTTTGAAGACCTTGATTTGTTGTGTGACTTTGTTAAGTGTGGTTCGCACCATTTTTAGACGTCGTTTGATAGTGGGAGTCTGCTATAGTAAGTTGACACTGAAAATATTGCGGTGGATTTTCCTCTTTTAAGTGTTCCTTGGTGATCAGATTTTGATTTAGATTGATTTTTGTTTACTGAAGTGTGAAGAAGATAGTTAAAATGATCCAATAGTAACATCGTCTCAAAAATTCTTTAGAGATTAACAATAACAGAATAGTAGTTTTTGGAACAGAGCACAAGGACACAAAGCCACAGTAGCTGCAAAAAGTCGTCTATCGTCTAGAAAAAAACTCAAAAAATAAACTATAACTTAGCAGTTTTGTGGCTGATTCACAATCGTTCTTACATTCAGATGAGCATGTATTTTTAAAACTACTTCCCAGTTTGTCTGTCCGTATAGATCGTTATCTTAGTGAGCTACTGTGTTCATAATTTTTATCTCCATATCATTATTACCGGTTACAATTGTGTAAAATTAAATTTACATAATGACTTTTAATTGTAACCTTGTTGTCTGCAATTTTAACTTTCAATGTATTTTATTGTTTTAAAATTACACCTATATGTACGGAAGATTGTATGGTCGAACCAATTAAATAAAAAGAACTATGATTTTTAGGCTGGAAACAATTAATGTAGGCAATAGAGATAAGAATTTCGGTAAAAAAGAAAAGAAAATTGGTATAGTCTTGGCACTTGACACAGATGATAATAATACACTGAACAGCATATTGAAAAGCACATTCAAACAAAAGTCTTCAAGCATGTAAAGATGCCATTCCACATAGCTCGCAGCTAAGCTACGCACTTACTAGCATCGCTTTATATGAGAATACAGGCAGGTTCGTACACTACCGCAACGCTCAAGTTACGCACAGATGCGTGGCTGAAAACAAATGCACCGCGAAAAATACGCATATCCATGCATATCCTACTTAGCAGTGGATGGTCGTCTATAAGGCTGTTGTTTACAAGCAACTCCAAGCATCCCAACACCCTGCTCACGTAATTGATAAAGACACTAACTAGCCATACAATCGTCATCAACGTCATTCCCCTGTCTTTATCCCAATTTATTTGGTCGGCGCAGGACATCTTCTCCAACACTTCTCTTTCAGTTGTCATCTCATGAGTCACCCTTTTCTAGCCATATTATCATTCACACAGTCAATCCAACGTTTCTTTGATCTTCCTCTAGCCATCCACACTAATTAAATACTCAAAGACACTAGCCATAACGTCTACCACATTCCGACCCTGACCACAAGCACCCAAAATAAACCGCAAAATATAACCACAACCACAGGTAACGAAACGTATCAAGTTTGATGCGTTTCGTTTCGTCGATGGAGCGATAGGCGGTCAATCGATACGCTATCAGCGCCATCTGGCCTCCCCCCGCGCCCCACAGGTGCTAGCTGTAATGGTAGCAGATGATGGTAGTTGTATTAAAAACATATTAAATAGTTGGTAATTTTTTGGACTGTCTAAAGACCAGGTATTCTATAACGGTAGCATTGTATGAATCTTGATTCAAAGCTGTCAGTTTTCATACTTAGGTACTTATATCTATAGCCAAATCAATAACCATTTTTAAATCTTGTTTAAAATCTAGATTTATGCTTGATCTCCGTATAAGAATACAATCCACCAAAACTACATTACAGAGACAGAGAATTAATTTTGATACTACACTTAGTTCTGCCCTAATCTAATCTTGTCAATTTTCATTTTTACTAATTCTATTGTGAGTAAAAATTACTACTTAGTCTATAATTTTCTAATCTCCATGTTTGGTCTATTCTCAATTGTAACTTCAGTCTCTATTTCCTTTATACTTCAACCAATTTCATTTTCTATCCATTCACCAGATTCATTATTGACCACCACATTACCCAACCATTCAAAAAATGTAACCTCGACATTTTTCCTATCGCTACCACATTTATGTGATGGTGAGATGGCGCTGATAATCGGCCGATCAAAAAACCAGCGAGGTCACCTGCTTGCAAGCTTCCTCTGTAAGGTGTGATGATTAACCGAGGACAAAGGAATCACACAGGTGAAATTGCAGTCGCGGCTGCGGACACCAGACTTACAGGTAATGTACTGAAGTATCTGTTAGACTGCCTCGTTAGTCTAGTAGTCGCAAGCACGACTGCTAAGCATGAGTTTCTGAGATCGATTCCCGGGTCGGGCAAAGTGTTATTGGGTTTTTTCATCAAGAATTTCTCAGTAGCAGCTACGGAGTCTGGATTTGTGCCTGGTTGAAGGCAATAGTCTCGCCCCTATTTCATGGGACTTAAACATAACTGGCGAAATGTGGGTGTACTTGCTGGTCCACCTATGTCTAACCCTGTAGTGTGGGTCTCATGCTTATGTCTGTATGTGTAAGTAGCCTAAGTCAAAGTAAATATCATTAATTCACATCAAGTTCAAGTGATCAAGTGTTCGGGTATTACAAGGCGTGTTGTTATGTTATGTTTATCAGTTAGTCAGTGAACGGTGTCCCCAGCTGGTCCACTATCTGTGCGTATCGGTTCGTCAAACCTAGGAGGTCTTTAGTCTAAGTCCGGGTAGCCGACAGTACTTGGAAATGCGCGATGAATTTCGATGTTTTCCAGGATTTTTTTCGTTCACAGAAACTAAATAATCTAGTATTTAACTTATAAAATCGTTTCTTTTCACCTTACTTCCCGGTCTCGTGCATCCTTCACCGAATTATTTTATTCTTCATTGTTGATCTTATAACCAAATTCCTCGAACCGTATTTTTGTAACACATTGCCCAAGACACCTTGAATTTGTAATCTGATCTCGCCACATTGATTCACAACAGATGTAATATTTTTTATTCAGTTTCGGCTGTGATTAGATCTATGGTAAGATTGTGTTTCTATTAAAGTGGAGTCGGTTAACTAAGAAGGGCAAAGGTACATGGTTACATAAATAATGGAATACAATATTGAATATTAAGTAGGGCCATGTTCTTGGCAATTCAGACTACAACAAAGCCTGTGATCTCTTTATTGGTAGACTAGCACTTTGCCCGCGATTTCGTACGCAAAAAGTGAGACAAAATAATTTGCACGTCTCTTGGTCTCTTACATTCAAAGAAATTAGCATTTCATTGAATATACCATGAATCAGCCGATTAAAAAAACAAAATGGCTTCCATTCGCCGGGTGTGGGGTTAGGAGTACCTAGAGAATTGAGTTTATAATATGCACTTAAAGTATCGGTAACCGGTAGCCAAACACACTGTATATATGCCTATAACACCCACCGTTAATGTAGCTTTCTATCACTGACATTTTATTACAATTAGATCATTAGTTTCGGAGATTACCCCCTACATACAAAATTACAAACAAATTTTACATCTTCATAATATTAGTATAATACTTAGATATAATTCTTGCGGAGGGATTTTGCCAATAGAAAAATTACTCTACCAACATATATAAATAAAGCCTTATTTTCTCTAGGGCAGGCAGAACTAACTATTGCCACTACCAGCCACTATCTATTGCCGTGCTACGATCCGTACATACTCATTATCATTATACTTCTTCAAAGTACTGCAGAACTACAGTTGTTTACAGGTTGCCAGTACTACTCACGTGAACTTTCTGATAACCATCATCAATAAGGTCAGTGTCTAGGTCCTTCTAGAGCTCATAAAATTAAAATCTCAAAATAAAACACAATTTAAACAAAAAAACAATAAAGTAGTAGACACTGTTATTTAGAATGCATCATCTATGAGTATTGATAGTGAAAATACCTCTATGAGAGATCATTGCATCATGTCTCATCGTTCGCAAGCATTTTTCCAAGAAAAAAGTCAGCGCCTAATCATAAGCAGTTGAACTCAATGGATCAATCCACTGATAGGACAACTAAAATGGCCGCGGAACGAAAATATACTGCGCTTACTAACACTTGCATCTAATAAGAAAACACGATCAGCTGTTTGCCTTTCCGGTGAAGCTTTATCAGTTAATAACTAATTAATGTAGAATAAGTTAGTATGACTCATTCGTCTCTCATCGTTTGCCACCTGTCCTAAATATTGAGTCACTTGTAGGTTTGTACTTAAGAAAAACTGAAATACAAATTGATATTGACGCACTAGTAAGTTCATGGGGAAGCTATGAACGATCATGGATAAGGTCTAGATAGAATTGGCAAAGATAAATTACCTACATGGCGCATAATACAGGACACACATAATATCATAGAACTAGACAAACTAAGTTAGGCCGTTAATGATGATGATTTTAAAAATGTAGGTAATCTTGAAAATTTTGGCGACAACACTGAAGAAGTCATCAACAAATAAGAGATATCGTAAGAAGAATAATATGAATTTACCGTTAGATATAAAGAGTAAAGTCAAAAGGAAATACAATTATTTTTACAACAGGCATATTGCCCAGAAGGCTGACAGTATTGCCCCATTGGGTGGCAAAGCTGATTCTTTGACCAAAAAATAGCCCAGGCCCAAAAATAAAATTAGTATCATTCTCTTTACTCTTCGCAACAGTACCAACTTATCTTTTACCGTCAGTTATCAGCTTACCCCAAAAGCACATAAAACAGAAAACACACACAGTGGCCATCATAACCGCTGCTGAGACGGCCCATATTGCATTGTGAGGCTAATTGGATTGAGATGCTTATCTGTTGAACCGATAAAATGGTGTAGATAACATTCTGTAGTGACTTATTAAGGCCGTTCCCAGAATAATATTAGATCGCACGATACGCGCTGTGTGTTCGTAGCGATAGCAGCGGACTAAACAATTTTTGGTATGGTTCGGTTTTTTTTTTGGCTAGATTGTTTTTTTTTGTGGTAGTACGAGTACTTGTGTTGGGTTGTGTAAACGGTCTTTTGTGTTTGAAAGTTTGGATGAAATTTTGATGGTCGAGCAAAAACTTTGATGTGAAGATCAGAGCTGTGTTTAATTATCATTTCATTTTAGAAAATTTACTTTTCATTATGATCTTTAGTGCATGCAATATCATTATTATAATAAACGTCATGTTAGTCTCTGATTGTTTTGACCTCTATAAAACCCTCGAATATGTATAATGTGCGTTACTACGTTTATTCTAAAACATTTAGATAACAATCACCAAAAAAGCAGCAGGAAAAATTGCGCCTCAAAATCTCAAGACAGACGACATTCTCACTAACGTATCACAAGTTCAAATCATCCAGACGAAAAAGAAGAAGAAACCAATTGGGTCACATCTCCCCCACTTATCTGCGAACCCTACAGCGCTATCAGTGATCAGAACAACGGATCGCGTTGTGTAGTTTTTGCGAAATTGGTCCCGATCGAGTGTTATTCGCTCGTGTTGATTCCCTGGAACACTGCAAGTATCGGAGACTCAATCTGTGACAGTGCCCTCGGACCCTGGACGTGAGTCATCAGGATGTTTCAACTGCCTTAAGAATGTGCCTGGTATTTGTTGCTTTTTGTTAGAAACTTTGGTGCGGAGTCCCTGCTATGCGGTTAATGGGACATGTAAAAGGTTAAGGAAAACATCGAGAGGAAACCACCTGCATGGTCTAGAAATAAAAAAAAGGAAACATATGACATCCACCAACCAGCACTGGGCCCGTAGTTGATTAGGCCCTCACCTAATAGAGAGGAGACATGCGTCCCAGAAGTGTTAACATCATAGGCTGTCATGCAACATCTTGGTTATTTATATATCAGCCTACCCTGTCCTACTGCTGGGCAAAGGTCTCACCAATGGCTTTCCAATGTTGTTTAACGTTTTGCCTTCTCCGACCAATCCGTTAAAAATGAGTCTAGATTGTCACGCCAGTGTTTCTTGGGCTACGTCTTGTAGTATAGGAAATTTTAAAGCAGAAAGAGAAAATTTTTAATCATCAGGTTAGAACTAGTTTTATGATAGACGTTTGATTTTGCCAAACCCTAATAACAGGAAAGGTCAGTTGAGTAAAAGGTCATGCGTACAAGACCCAGCAGTTGCACTATTAACGTAGTCTCTCTCTTATCTTTAACATAATTTTGTTTGAAGAGGTCATGCGATCTACTATTCGCAACGACAAGAAATTTAAAATAAATACGAAAAATTCTAATTACATAACTAGACAAGAGGCTAAATGGATTTAGCCTCTGGTATTTACAGACATGGTTTCTGACCAAGGAATTGGTAATCTACAAATAGAAGGGTGTATCCATTACAGTATAATGACTATCAGTCATGACCCTCTCAATGACAACTAGTAGTAGACTTATGATAGTGGTAGGAACCACAGGGTTAGTGGAGACGTAAGATTAAAAAAAAAAAGTAGTCTCACTATGACAATTGGCACAAAGAAGATAGAATAGCGAGGGGAATATTACCTAAATGATAAATGATAAATGATGTTTATTTTGCAAGTAGGTTTTTACAAACACTTTTACACGTCATTTTTTTTTTTTAAACTAGATGGGGCCGGTGTTTCGTACCTGACTACTCTGAGAAGAAACAGCCGAAACAAACTCAGAGGTCATAGTCTCTTTTGAAGTCCAGACATAATTTTGCTCAATTCACATGAGGACTATGCAGAATAGTGTCTGAGATGGTCTTTTGAAGAAAGAACCACACAGATTTGAGTGGACCTGTCCAGTCAGTGCAAGCATTAGTCAGTTATCGTGTAGCTCGACTTATAACTCAAGGAGCTCAACGAAACCTGCTGGGTATCACACAACTTCGGAACATCTGTATTGCCATTTTATCTTAAAAACTCAATCTCATCTATCTAGACCAAACGACTCAATAAAGACAACATGAAAGCCATCTAAAGGAGCATTCTGAACAATATTTACAATGATAACTAACTTATTAATAGCGTTTCATTAATAAAATTAATACCATATCGTGCCCGCAGCGATGTAGATAGAGATCTTTTTGAAAAAAAGGTGCATAAACTTTAATTAGAGAAGCGAGATCCATTTGAACGATAAAATGTATCGTTCTGATACACCTTGTCTGGTGAAGTTACTTATTACGTGTATAATGGTAATCGCACCTGTGTGCAGTGTGTAAGGCTATGTTAATTAATAATTTGATGAAATAATCGGGTATAGTCTGCATCTGGTGTAACTTAGAGGTCTTTTGAACAGAAGCTTTTGGTGTTCGTCAAATTGTTGTACTGGCCATGGAATGACTGTATCGAACGATGTGTGGTTTTTCTACACGACTAGCATTAATTTTATCTCTAAGAAATGTTTTTGTTGATTCTTGTCTTTTCTACTATGATTACAGGTACTTCATAGTTATTCTTTAGATCTTGTTATGTACAGAATTATGTAAGACCACGAAACGGAAAGCATGGTAGGTAATTATGACACTTAAGTAAGGGGAATTACTTTGAAATTTGTAAAACAAGGCTGTCAATGATAATGAGCCTTTTAAATAAAAAAACAATCTTCAGAAACTGACAATAAAATCTGAAGTAAAAAAAAAAAATAACTTTACTGCTAGATCTAATGTATCATCTGGCAAGGACTCATCATCGGCTTAGCCTTTTCCCAACTATGTTGGGGTCGGCTTCCAGTCTAACGGGATGCAGCTGAATACCAGTATTTAACATGGAGCGACTGCGTATCTGACATCCACAACCCACTCTATTCAGCTAGTTCTGGGTAAAACGATAGCCCCTGGTGGTTGTCAGACTTTTAGGCCACTGACCACCTGTAACAATTGTCAAGGACCTACAAAGAATAGCCGGGACCGAGGCATGGAGGAAACTCGGTATGTAATAGGTGTCATCCACGGACTAACCCAGGCAAGCGCGGCTTAACCTGACCCGAGTGGCTGTTATTATTTATCTAGCAATCGCTATTCTACTAATAAAAATGAGAAAGCAAAAGGAAGAACGACAAATAAATAAAAAACAAATAAATATAAATTCTTGCCACTCTATCAACTACATCGATCTTTATGGACAGGAAGTGTTTCTAGCAGTTTTTGCGACAAAATGACATTCAAAAGACAAAGTAGTTGCGACAGCCAGTTAAGACTAGATCCGTCTGCGACAGACATTTAAAATGTAAATGTAACACAATAGGCAGGATGTTGATTACCTCGGTGCTGCGGTGGTCTAGAGGACGTAAGTGACATTGCTGAGTATGAGCGTCCAAAGTTCAAATGATCCTCAATTATGAAAAGTCTTATTGGTTGATAAAGAGATTTAAAACAAAGTACGGTGATTTAAAAACGATAGAAAAAAATAAAAATAAATAAAATAAGTTTATTACGTATCAATTTCGGTTAATTAACATGTCAAGGAGTCTCCATTTAGGCATAGAAAATGCCTGTAGTTGAAGGCTCCACTCCTCCCTTACATACTAAAGATACAAAATAAATAGGCAATAAACAGAAAGAGAAAAAAGTAAAAAAAAAAAAAAAAAATTAAACAAACTATGATAAATTGTATAAGCGTGTGTGCGCTCGTGTGTGTGTGCGTGTGTGTGTGTGAGTGTGTGTGTATGCGTGTGTGTGCGTGTGTAAGAGAGAGAGATTTTGAGTTCACATAATGTGTCTAACTAAGAAAATAACATCACTATATTATTTATTATTAAGTCACACGTTGCAAACTCTGTGTCATCATAATTTAAATTGTGTAGCCATATTGCTAGCTTTTTTTTTGCATTCTTTTTTTTTATCATAAACATAAATATTAGTTGCATTGTATAAATAGGCGGAGTGTTTTTATATTGTCTACTGGCAAATTCAGTTTTAGTTGAGTTTCTTTCTCTTTTCTAGTATTTTAGGATCATATGGTATCTCTTTGTGCGTTTTGAGGATGATAAGGATGTACAATTTCCCACACATAATACCTAATGCTAAACACAGAACAGAAACAAAAATAACAGTTTAGCAATAGGTATTATCCCGACTATCGACGAGAGTCTTCAAAGTAATTCATTTAAATTTTAAATGAATCACTTTTAAGATTGAAGACTATCGTCGGGAACATTACATCCTGGGTTCGATTCCCAAGTCAGGCAAAGTGTTATTAGATTTTTTCATCTGGAATTTCTCAGTAGCAACCACGGAGTTGTTTATGAATCGCTTGGTTGATCAAATAATTTTGAGAATAATGATGAAATTATTTGATCAACCAAGCGATTTGACCACCAAGGGCGTTTTAACTCGAAAAGCTTTACAATCATGAATAAGGTATTATTTAAAGAGTTCAAATCACAATTACAATAATTTGAAACTACTTTTAAATGGGTAAGTAATTAGAAATCTCATCCATGATCAGTCCATCTGTAGAATCAAATACACATAAGACTTGATTGATTAATAGACCCTAATGATCAGCGGTATTAACTTTATGGACCCGTAAAACATGTGGGACGTAAATAATTTACGATTCGAAATACTAATTGCCGCAATCGTCGTACACTTGGCTGATTTTCATTGATAACCATCAGTCAATGCTGATCGCTATATAAAAACATAAATTATTGAAGAGATACGATCAAAATGTGTTAAAATCAATAAATCTAAGTCCGAAAACTTATGCAAATGAATCACAATAAAGAATGGGTGTATCGACTTGTGAGCTTATAAAAAATATAATCTTGGGTTACGATATCACACATGGATCTAATGATGAATTAGATTTTGAATTAAGATATGTATTAGACATAGAAACTATAATATAAATAAATAATAGGATTCATTGAGAAAGGAAGTTGTAAAAGCTGATCTAATAAACAAATCCAGTGGTTTTATGGATCAAAAAAACTGTTGAAAGAGGAAATACGTAAAAATATTACAACGTTACTATATGTTTAATATTGGAGACCTATGACGTCAAATATTTGTGATTTAATTTATCCTTTCCATGGTAGTTACTTACTCGTATTAAAAGTTATGGACTTTAAAAATAAGTGTCACTGGAAAAAAAAACAAAAGATAGGAGGAGCTCGTGACTAAATAATAACAGCCGCTCGGGTCAATCTTTAGGTTAAGCCGTGCTTGCCTAGGTTGGTCTGTGGATGGGTGACTACCCATTACATACCGAGTTTCCTCCGTGCCTCGAAAAGCACGTTCAGCAGTTGGTCCCAGCTGTCATTTGAAGATCTTTGACAGTCGTAACAGGTAGTCAGTGGCCCAAAAAGTCAGACAACCAGTCTTACGAAGAGGTATCGTATTACCCAGTACTAACTGGGTTGTGGAGGTCAGATAGGCAGTCGCTCCATGTAAAATACTGGTACTAAGCTGCATCCAGTTAGACTGGAAGCCGACCCCAACATAGTTGGGAAAAGGCTAGGCAGGAGATGATGATTGAAAAATTAAAAGATATTGATCTAAAATCACCTACTTCTGTTTCAAAAGTCAAAGGTTTGACATACAATTAAATGGCTATGTTTGAGCAAAGATAAAGACGAAACAATTATTAAACTGCTTAGGTTAACTGTTATTAATTCCAAAGTTTGTGAGGATGGATGGATGGATGTTTGTTACTCTATCACGCAAAAAGTACTAAACGCATCTGAATGAAATTTGGCATACCGATAGTTTATAACCTGGATTAGCACATAGGATACTTATTATTTCCTGTTGTACGCTTCTGTGGGACAATTATAGATTTCTGAGCGGGCGAATCCGTGGGCATAAGCTGGTACACTCAGGCACAGTATGTAGAATGATGTCGGTAGGGAATTACTGTATACAATGGAATAGAAATAGAGGAAATTGAATTTTTAATGAGTTAACATAGTTTAGATAAAACAGAAACAATACAGAGATTACATGCATGAAATAAACTAATTAAAAAAAAATACAATAATAAGGAATTAATAACAACGAGACTGCCTAGTTGGGTTTGTGATTGCAAGGCACAAGTACTACTGGTGATCCCGAGCCCTTGTTCGCTTTAGGACAGATTCGCCTTAGGACAGATTCGCTTAGTGACAGATTCGCTTTAAGGCAGATTTGCATTACGGCAGAAATTGTACAGTCGTGTTAAAATGGTCAAGCATAAATAGCTCTTCTTGTTTCTGTCAATGGCCACTCGTAATCATGTCACGGTATATTTTTATTACATGACATTGTCTTATGTAGGTACTATCTTCGGTACTACGATTGATTTGTTGCTGATTTTTTTCATACTGAACGGAAAAGAAAATAAGTATGTATCGTAAGATAAATAATAAATAGCATTTTTGTTTATTGTTTTATTAATAATACTACAGTACAGTAACCTACTTGATATATATAATGGACTTCACTGTACTTCTGCCGTAAAGCGAATCTGTCGTTAAGCGAATCTGTCATAAGGCGAATCTGTTCTAAAGCGAACAAGGGATCCCGATTTCAATCCCCTGGTTGTTATAAGTGTTAACGTGCTTTTCTTAAGGAATATCCCAATGCATGGCCATCATCCCAGATACTACTGAGACTTGAACCTAAGACCCCGTATAACCTAAATAAGACCTCAATCAAACTTGCAAAATGTAGATGTACCCATTATAGACACAGCTCCGTCTGTCTCTTATTTCAGTCATCAGCACTCTCTTGCCCTTATACCAATTTATTTAGGGTCAGGGCAGCATGTCTTCTTCTTCCATACTTCTCTATTACTCGTCATCTCAGCAGTCACTTCCTTTCTAGCCATATCATCCTTCACAGTCCATCCATCGTTTCTTTGGTCTTTCTTATTTCTATGAGTACTGCCATGATATTGTGTTATGTTATGAATAACAACATTAATTTTGTAACCAATCATAAGGCAAAGCCATTGTCTTTTCCACTTTTAATCAGAAATACCTAATTTAATTGTGTATCACTATAGCCACGTCATATTATAGTGTGTTCATTTGCCTTATTCTTTGTTTCAAATCATGTGTGTTTATCAAAACCGCGTTAGCCTATACAATTGGAAACAAAAGGATTTTTATCAGTTTTATGCTCGAAATATTCAAGTGATTCAGTTTAAGTGGTAGAATGATTCAGTTCTTGAAGCCAATCGATAGGATAGGTACTTTTTAAAATGTTAGTATTTTTGTCGTTTATGTAGAAATTCCGGATCGTTCCCACTAGTTCTACTACACAGTTCTGCGGTAGAACTAGTAGGAATTTTCCTTGCAATCACGTAGGGGATGAAATTCAATTCTGGGTTACACTCCTTAGTTTTTGTATTTTTTGTGTTTCAATAATTGAGTGAAATCTGCTGAATACTGTAAACGCGAGTGTAACCCAGAGTTACGGTAAATCCGTAGACTTATCAATATTTGGGATTTGGACAGTGTTATATTTTTTGTGTCGCTACTTCGGAAAGTCAAGCAAGCACGTGCTCTGCTTCTGAAGAGTTAATATTTCTTCATATATCTTTATTTTTCGTACGGATACACTACTACAACAGCCCATAACTTCCACTGCTGGACATAAGCCTCACCCATGATGGGAGGAAGGATCTAAAATCTAGCAATGATTGAACCAAGGTAAAAAATCACATTGTAACCTTATTAACAGCCAGTAACAGTGCACTAGAAAACAAATTCAAAATAATGATAAATGAAATCACCTAGATCAGCACGACAATCAACCTCCACACAATAGTAACACGATTCCTTTTTGTATCTGCTAATCTTGTCACCTTTGTTCATATTTCGTATAATAAGCAGTAATCTGGCGATCGAGTGAATCATTAAACACCCGATAGAGGGCGGAGGTGACGCGTCGCCCACTGTGGTCGCGTGGACATCTATAAGTTAGGAGCGATGTGCGTTTTTAGTAACGATGAACTGTAGAGCTAGAAGAAGCTACAGTGTGGTTACCATGACGTCTTAAAGCAGGATTGTTTTATTGTCATTCCTGTGAGGGAATGCGACAGCGCTATGCAGGGTGTCGAGCGCCATCTCTTGCCCACTCTGGAATAAGAATAAAACAATATTGCTTTAAGACGTCTTGGTAGGCCACCAATTTACAATTACTTTAGGAAAGGTCTCGAGCTACAACACTGATACGTTTATTAGTGGCATAGTAGTAAGCGGAAACTCTTTTCTTACGTTATTTTATCCAACTAAACAAAGCACGATTTAATGCATCATCAATTCGATACTTCATTTCTACCCAAAACTAATAATATCAACAGTTGGCTATTCGAATCGATTAGGTGTGTTAACAAAGATTACGGTATTGCCTTCGATGAATCTTAACATATAAATGATCCATCATAAATAGCAACCGCAAAACTGTATATATTGTAACTGTAAACCCTGTAAACTTCTATTTTAATTTTTTTAGTGAACCAACAATCCCGTTTTACCCGAAAGCTTATAATACTTATACATATATTTACGAAACAACTAAAAAAAGAAAAAAAAAATTAAATACAGTAAATAAGCTCCGGTGTTACTTAGACCAACACAAAAACTAACCGCAGCCGTATCTGCGTAATCGCGATCGCTCATAACTAAAGGCACGGCTACACCAGCTACACACGGTCGATTTCATCCTTTGTTGTGCACAAGAAAAATGGCCGAACACTATCGAGCGACGATACTATTACTTTAAACAAGATCCCCGCTCCTGATAGTTCACTGAGAGGGAACATACGTAAGCGTTGGACACTGATGTAGACTGTGGAAAATTAGAATTATTTACTAGAATTTGTTATTTATGTTTTTCTTGCGTCTGTGGATAGTTAAACACACAATTCTAACACTTTCATTTAAACGAGCTAGAATTTGCAAGGAAAAAACTTGCAAAAATGCTTTGGCTCCCTCAAGGAGGTATCTTGGGACCTTTTCTGAAATCAGTCAAAAGCGAAAAAAATATACCTAGCATTAGGGCAAATCTGATAAATCTTACGAACATTACTTTAGCAAACTTGGACCACTGTAACAACTCCTATTTCACCAAGAAAGATTTCTATCTTCAATTCTGTACAGCAAGAACCATTAAAACGATCTTCAACCACACTTCACTATCAATTCCGTGTACCAAAACAATCCGAATAACTTAATAGGCGTCTCATAATACAAGTCTCACGTTGGGTGGGCTTAAGCAGCACTCATTTGTCAACTGCGCCCGCTACCACGATACGCGTCACAATCCTTTGTGTGGAGATAGCTATCGCAAGAACAATGCCTCCTAGTGTTTATACTTCCAAACCGTTTAACACATTTGTTATAAGGTCAGAAATGTTAAATTGTTAAGATCGGGTTACCTTTGATTTGGATCGAGTTAAGGTGGAAGGGCGGGGTAGTTGTTATTCATTTCTGAAGTTTGTAAAGGATCGAATTTTTCAGCGTTGATATTAGTGTAAGACGTTTAAAGATCTTTTCCATTGCAAATTACGTACAACAGAAACTAATTTTATAATTTTGCAGGTTGTTCACTGTCCGTAAAGATTAATCTTTATACGTAGTATTTATCTTTATTCTTTATTATCTTATCTCCAACAGAAAAAAAAACAATAAACCTCAACGTCCTAGAATCGAACTTACGACCTAAAGCTCCACTTTCTTCACTACCATCCACAAACCTGTCTCAACCAATAAACAAGAAAATAATGGTGACAATCGCCCAGATCGAACATCGATACGCCGTACCGTTTAGTGTTTCAAACGTTAAACAATGAACTATTTGTTACGACAAATACAACCTTAAACAACTCCCCAAGTATACAGTAACAAGTGAAGAAACAATTCTATATCCATCACTCTTTTTGTACTCATTTTAAATACACAACAACTTGTGTAGCCGTCAATGTACTTGATACAAATCGGTTCGTTCGGATTTATCTTCGTTTGTTAGTAGATGCTCTCGCGCTGGTAGTCTCGGCGTTTTTTGTCTTCTATCTCTTTCTCTCGCGTTAGTTCTTATTATATAGTGTTACGCCCTTTTCCCCAACGATCGATAATATTGTCCTACGAGAGTTTTATTAGATTACTATCAGTAAAAACTGTCAGTTTATTAAAACTTTCGTGTTTTGTGTTCTTAACGTTTGTTTTAGAGTTTTCTTGTTTTCTTTTACGATTGGTAATAAGATTTTATAGCATAATTATTGTGAGTCTCTCTGAAATTGATGATTATTGTGTAATTGGTCAAGTTACACGTGTCTTCATTGAAAATTATATTGAATGTTATTATCGCAATAACTTCAGTTCATGTTTGTGTGGTCTTCAGCTTAAGATACTCGTAGAAGTAAATAACTTTAGAATATTGGAATAATCTTAACTCATGTTGAAACGAGAAACGAATGGCTCAGTTAGATTAGACAGGGAAGTGAAAGAAAAACACGTAAAGTATGTACTTTCATTGACTTCAGAAATCCTAAGAGTCTACTCAATGTTTCAATCTTTTATGTTTCTAACAAATTTTACGGTAACGTCACTGATGCATCATTATCAGATCAATCTTACCACTCTTTCACCACAGACACGCCAACAAGACAGCCTATCTCATCGTCTAGACAATTTATTTTTAGCTGCAATATAAGCCGTAAAAATATCTCCCTCTACATCTATCAAAAGATACCGCAATATAGCAGAGGTAATCTACAGTCAACTACAATCTCAACATCGCCTATCTTCGCCCAGTTATCAGCTGTAACGACCGTCCAGCTTATCATAAACGTGCTTTTAAAGCTTTTTTCGTGAATTAAAATTTGTAAGCTGAAACTCGTGTGCAGATAGCCTTAGATTAATGACATCAGATTACAGATTTCGGATGAGCAAAATATGGCGGATAGGAATCTAGGTAATAACAGTTCTTGTTGTGTGCTGCGGAATGGTTGCGAGATTTTTGGGGTCAGGGGTTTTTAAAGAAGGCACAGAAGAGAATTGGGGGAGTTGGAGGTAGGTAAGGAATATGTTAATTTGACAAAATTATTCTGTTAAAGACCATTTCGGAGATGTTGTAATGGGAATGAATATAACTGGGTAGCATATCATCAAACCTGCTCTGCCTAATCCTTCGGGGATCCGAAAGGCAGAGGTGTATCTAATAGTACCGCCACATTTCGCCAAATATGTTGAAGTCCTATGTTATAAGGGCGAGCCTATTGCCATCAACCAGGCGCAAATCCAGACTCCGTGGCTGCTACTAAAACTGATGGAAAACCTCAATAACAATTTGCCCGTGCCGGGAATAGAACCCAGGACCTCTTCCTCAGCAGTCGCGATTGCGACTAACAGACCAACGAGGCAGTCAATAAAACTGGGTAATATTGTGAAATGGAGATTCGATTCAACGGGAAGGCTGACTTTCCGGCTTTCTTTCTTTGACCTGAAGAGAGCATGTAGGCTTATTGAAAGCCTAGGGTAGTTAAAGTTATGTTTTCTGACAGACTCTTTACCTAGATTCACATGCAGATGAAGATTTAAAACAATCTTCATCTATTCTTTGCTGAAGATATCCCAGTTAACTGCATCTCCATACACCTTAGCCGGAGGAAACTCCCGCGCGCCCATTGTTACCAAAGCTTCCGACATCTTCCGACGTCTCCCGAGAACAACCGAAACTCTCCGATTCGAACTACCCCAAAATACATTAGGTTGGCGCCACACCCTTCAACTACAGATACACTATCAGTGAATTAAATAAACTTATTATTATCTTATCGTATAAAAGCAGACCTTTGTATGGAAACTTTATCAGATGTTTTTTGAAAGTAACATTTTTTTATTGACGCTTTCAAGTTTATTTTCGTTTTAGAATAACTTTGATATTGCAAGGAATTTGATGGTTATAAAATAATTAGAAATACTGTTTCTTGAAATGTACTGATTCTTGAATTGACAACCAAGAAGGCAAAAGATAACATTTCTTGTACACGAAAGCGCGATGTTAACGTAAAGTAAATACGTTGATTTTTTTTATCGTAAATGCAACAATAGCATATTAGTTTATTAACCACAACCAGTATCACCCGTAGAAATTAATATATTCTTAAAATTATGAAAATATTATATGGGAAACGAGGATTTTAAATTTTAAAATCGGTTGCAACGCGCGCTCATTTTTAGGGCTTCTGGTATGGCAATAGAATTCATGTGGAACGCAAATACAGATATCAAGGATTATTGATAAAAACTCAAGTTTTGGTAAACTTATAGTCGTATACTACTGTTTTTTGGCCTTCTCTAATGGAATCCTAAAACAATACCTGTTATCACCCGGAAACATATTTATCACCTTATCACCTTCGACAAGGGAACCTCTAAACCTAAAACCACACATTATTAATTAAACGCTACCATAACGGCAAATCAGCATAATTAACGGTAAAATATGATGGTATGAACCATGTCCGATAACTCGTATCTACAAAAATACAGGAAAATCCTGCAGTTAAATGCACACTTCATTAGCAGGAATCGTAAAATAGCATAAGTTTTTCGCCACTTTTTTTTGGCACAAGTTAATAGGGGGGGGGGGGGACATACGTTGGTGTATTTTGGCACACAACCCCTCGATGCTGCCGAGCTACCCCCAGACCAATAGTTTATTGACGACTATTTATTCGCGACGATTATCGTAAACTTTTGGATTTTGTATTATATATCATTTATTTTTCATTTTAAGTACAGTTGTAAGTGTAGATGTGTGTTCTGCTTGCAATGTTTTGTTGCAAATCACTTCATTTGAAGTGTTAGTGACGTAGTAACGTTATTTTTCTGAATGGTACTTACTTATGGCAGGTAAAAAATCCGGAAAATTCAATGTACCCACGTGTTTTTCTTAAAATATCTTGTGAGCATCGAAAACAATGATATACACAGGTCGAAATAAGATACATCTACTGAAATAATTATAACAAATTACCTGTTAATTTATAGGTAACTTAACATACCATTACGCCTGTAATCCCCGAAGCGTTAGGCAGAGGTGTACACAATAGTACACCCACATGTCGTCAGTTATGTTTAAGTCCCATGTGCTTAATAGGGGTCGAGCCTATTGACATCATCCGGGCGCAAATCCAGACTCCGTGGCTGCTATTGAGATATTCCTGGTGGAAAAACCCAATTAATGTTAATTTAAAGTTCCAGAAAAAATTGTTAGGTCAACGAAATCTGAAATATCATGTACCCACATTTAAAGTTACCTTAGCTTACATACAAAGCCCCTGCCGGGGTTGCGGGACTGTTCGAAAGAGATACCGTGGCCCCGGAACACTAAGGGCGATGAAGGAACATGGATGGGTTTTAGTCACTAAAATTCTGACACTCCCTCCTGCTCCGCCCAGAGCGGGAGAAGTCATTTGATGATTTCCCAAACGAATAAAAAAAAAAAAGCTTACATACAAATAATTCTTTTTATGATGTCATATCTTTGAAAAAATCCTTGAAACCATGTCAGAAAACTTTATATCATCGCAACATCGAAACTTGGAAAAGAAAAAGGTATTAGCATGAACATTAGAGTAATATTTTTGCGATCGTATCGTGAACTACGGCCAAGTAATGCCTTACTTTACATGTCACATTTACATAGCAGTTTTCAAGAACATTGCTGTCGAATCAACGCTAACTATTCAGTTTAAGTTATAAGCGGGAGCGGGTAGCGTCCCTTTTTTTTCTTCAACGAGATTGACATTGAAATTTGATGACGTCAACCAATTGTTAGATAACAGCTTAGAATCCAGCTTCTTCAGGCATGTGAAAGTAAACTACACGAGATACTGCGAAAGTAAGTTTGTTTGTTACCTTTTCACGCCTAAACCACTAAACTAATCAACGATATGCAAAATTTCAGGATGATCCTGAAATTTTGCATATATGTTGTCAGGTGTACAGAAATGGACACAAGGTACCTTTCATCTCGGAAAAAAATACTGTCCCCGAGGAAAACAACAATAACGTACTTATGATAATAGATGGCGCCACGTGACTATCGAATTGTGATTGAATTATATTATTACAAGCGGAGCACAACCCGAATTAATTGTCAAATCAGCTAGTAATTTCAATATATTAATCGCAAAATAATGGCTGAATTTCGTTTTGTAGAAGTACTGCAGAGTCTAAGAAACGCTACACTCAGTAAAAAAAAATTGTTTCCATATGGAAGACTAAAACACGACAGATTATGGATTGTGCAAAACATTATAAGGCTGGAAAGGGGGTAAATACTGAGATTCATGATTCTTCAATTTCAGGAAGAACAAGACATGCTCCTTAGACCCCAAATACTCCATATATTTAGAAAAGATTTAGACAAACGCAGGATGATAATCCCAAGGTCTTTCCCGCTAACCGCTCAAGCCTCACACCACACAACCTATAGCGTATTTTAGTGCCCAAAATGGCAAATTACATACAAGAAAATAGTGCAGTTGCATTAAAGTATTAACATTTTTATGGGCTATATATTCAGTGTAAGCGTTGCCCAGAACAATTGATGTGCGAGAAAATACGGATTTAATGTATTTTTCCATTGTAATAGGTTCAACTGGTGATTAGGAGATTATACAGTTTTAAAACAGGAAATATGGGGTACGGTAGGATAGGTCGGAATGTTTTAGTGCAGGTATGTGTATAGGTGTGGCGGAATTAAAATAGAAAAAACTTAATTATGGAAATGTGCACTAAATCTACAAAAAATCGTGGAAGCTCTGGAAAACATTGAATGTTGAGTTATTAGCCCTGCACTGAATTCAAATACACATTCAAAACATCCGTTTTGGATGTGTTTTTGTTTTTTTGTTTGTGTTTTGGTTTAAAAGCATTTAAAAACGGAAGGGTATTTAAAAGTTCATCTTCTAAAGTCTAAAGAACTCAAACTCTTTGTTGCATTTAGTTGTTACATAAATATGTAAGTGAGTTCCAAGAAATTAATATTATATAAAAGTTTGTGTACAAAGTTCGATTTTTGTAAGTTTCAAACATGGAAGTTGGTATTTAGACGTCTGTTAATAAGTAAAATAATTATGTTGTATAATTGATTTGCTGAAAACTCGTTCCCTTTTTAAGGTTCCTTATTAATACCCGGTGGAAAACCCCGTTGGACACTCGTCCATTCTCCTAATTACCGACTAAGTACGAAAAGCTGAACTCGACATCAATCACGATAGTCTGAATTTATATAAACACTTTCAGTTGGAAGACATTTGAATTATCATTCCATTATTTATATAATATATCATCACAATTTAAATTTAATTCTTATTTAATTTATATTTTAATAAAACTTATATTGTATGTTAATTTAATTTGTATTTATATTTCTATTTTTAATTTCAATTCCAAGCAGTGTTAATTCGTCTTGACATATAAGTAATTAAATTTGAATATTTTAATCTTTAATAGAAGCATGATTATTTAATTGTATAATTGTACCTATGTATTCCAAATTTTAATTAAAATTTGTATTTAGAGCATGTGTATTCGATAATGTAACCACAGCTTACAAGCTGTGGTTACCTGTAATTGAGTGTGCGTTACAAGACCATGTATTCTGTAATAGTTTTAATTTATCTAAGAATTGTAATGGTACTCGTTGGTAATCCAAAATAAATAAATAAAAAATACCAAGTAATAGTAAGACTATAAGCAGTGATATAGTCTATAGCGGTGTGACAAGACATATCTCTGATTTTTCAGACTCATGTGCGTTGTGTAACTATCACTTGCTTCGGTGAAGGAAAACATCGCGGGAAAACTAGCATGCCTAAGAGATATTTCACGACGGCATATAAAGCCAAGCCAAAGGACCAGCAGAGGGCAGGATAAAACTCTGACACCAGCATACCTATTCACAACGCTTCGATTCGATTCCGAATCGGAAAGTCGTATGTCTATCTCGCTCGTTTTCGTAATGCCAAAAAAAGATAGACATACGAATCGGAATCGAATCGAAGCGTTGTGAATAGCTATGCAGGAAGGCACACGATAAAAAAATATAGTAAGACTGGTTCCGTTCAGTTTTGAATACGAATTTTTTTTTTTTTTCGAATGTTGCAAATACCTATCTATGCTAGAAAACCAGCTGTTCTTGACATTTCTTTTACGACAAATTACCTTCTTCCTTTGGAAAATTTGCATTTTTTATCTGCGAGATAAAGTACATTATCCTACATTAAGAACGTCATTTTATACACAAGTATTTTATTATTATTTACTATTGTATGTCAAGGAAAAACGGCGGTAAGTAATAAATAGGCACGTATGTTTATCTGCCGTACACAATGTGTTGTTGATGTACCTATCTGTGTGGACACACGGGTGGGCAGGATGGCGAACAATTATTTGGATTAAAATGTAACGACTAATTTAGATTATTTTACGCCTGAAAAGCGAAAAATTTTCTCCGATTTATTTTTGTATGCAACGACAGAAAAATATGCAATACATCTACAGTAAATGGTCCACCGATATAGGTAATGCATCCCATAAATAAAAAGTCCCTAATGCTTATATAATATCAAAAATATTTTTTTTAGGGTCTGACCTATTCAAACTTTTTTGTCGAGAGGTTTGTTTTTTTCATGCAATGCACTAATTCGTTTTTTTTCCCCCTGTATTCTTTAAAAGTTCCTAGGCTGATATTAACTTTCCTAATATGTAAAATTATGTAAAAATCGCGTGTTTCTTAACAACTAGTTGCTGTAAAAATTCAGTTTAAAATGACACTAATTACTGTAGTGAATATTTTGATTACATTTGGTTGGTTTACTGAAAAACTAATGCACTATGTAGGATTGAAGGCATGTGATTAGTTTGTCTAAATGACGTTTAAATCACCTAAAATGCTTTGCTCATGCGTTATATTGGTGTGTTTAATATGATTTATCATTTACATTTTCAACAGCAAAAAAAAATGTAAATTGTCCAAGTAGTGGTACAAAACAAAACTTAATCCCCATACCATGCCATTCTTCCCGATCTTGGACCACCAGCATCTAACGATTTTCTGCTACATTAGTGTCACCATTTACAATTCGAACTGCAACAAAATTGATCCTTAACTAATCCTTTTTCCCATCCACAAGCCCCCGTATGTCACGCAGCACAAACTTACAACAATGGCTTCCCGATAAGCTGTATACTTATAAAATAATTGGTCTACGATAATTCTAATTAGCGTGCCGATACAATCGATATCTTGCACCAGAGCCAGGCAACAGGAAACCCTGATAGTGGCCTTATTTATTAACACTTTAAACACGCTTAACTTGCAAGTGGAGACAAAAAATAAAGTCAACCGTGTATTTTGTAGTTTATCTTTCAGGCGGGTAATTGGAAATGTAGATTATTAACTTCTATCGTGTACAAACTCTAAACGATGAAGGAGAGCATCATAAGGAAACTGACATGTCCTAGAATCAGACTTACGGGCAGTAAGTCGTGGTTTCGAACCCAGGCAGGCATTACTTTGTGTAATTAATTTCATTACCACTGCTCTCAAAACGGTGAGGGCAATATATGTGATAAGTACGGTTGTTCCATGGATTGGTGTGCACTGTGCATCCATTACATACCGAGTTTCCTTCGTGCCTCGGAAAACACGTTAAAAGCCCTTGCTCCCGGCTGTAATTTGTAGATCTTTGACAGTTGTTGTTTTAACAGGTAGTCAGTGGTCTGAAAGTCTGTCAAACAGTCTTACCAGGGGTATCGTATTACCCAGTGCTAACTGGGTTGCGGAGGTCAGATAGGCAGTTGCTCCATGCAAAGTACTGGTGCTAGGTTGCATTCGGTTAGACTGAAAGCCGATGATGGAGTATTGTGGGATTATCTGAAGTCCGAAGAGAGAGGGAGGACACGATAATCCTGAAATCCGGCAACCTTCTCTATTTCTGTGAGGGTGACCGGCAGTCCCAGGGTGGTGTTGGGTTTATCGTCCACAAGTCCCTTGTGAACAACGTGGTGAAGATCGAGAATGTGTCGACCAGGGTGGCGTACCTTATACTCAGAATATCCTCAAGATATTCGCTGAAGGTCATACAGGTCTACGCCCCGACCTCGGCACACCCCGACGACGAAGTGGAGACCATGTATGAGGATATTTCTAAAGCCATGCATGGTTCCAAAACTCAATTCACCGTTGTCATGGGGGACTTCAACGCGAAACTGGGCAAACGAGACGGGGATGAGCTGCAGGTGGGGCAATTTGGAGTTGGACGTCGGAATCGCCGGGGACACCAACTGGCTAGTTTTATGGAGAAGGAGGGCCTCTATATGATGAACTCCTTCTTCAGAAAGCGTGAGCACAGGAAGTGGACCTGGCAGAGCCCCGATGGTGCAACTAGAAATGAGATTGACTTCATCATGTCAACCAAGAAGCAAATGTTCAATGATGTCTCGGTGATCAATTCGGTGAAAACCGGGAGCGATCACCGCATGGTAAGATGCACATTGAACATCAATATCAAGCTTGAAAGGTATCGTCTGATGAAGTCTACGCTCCGTCCAACACAGATCCAAATCCAAAACCCCGAAAGCTTTCAGCTTGAACTCCAGAACCGTTTCGAATGCCTAGGAAGCTCAGTGGACGAATATAACGATGGGTTCGTGGAAACTGTCCATACGACCGGGTCTAAGTTCTTTAAGGCACGTGTCGTATAGATCAGAACAAGAGACTCTTCGATCACATTCTAAAGCTCATGAAGGAGCGGCGTGAGATGATCCTACAGTCTTCAGACGAGGCGTGTAAATACCGGCAGCTCAATAGACGGATCTCTAAATCCTTGAAGAGCGACCTCCGCCGCTTTAATACCGAGCGTATTAAAGACGCGATTGAGCGGAATAAAGGCTCCAAGATATTTGCAAGAGATCTGGCTATTGGGCAAAGCCAGCTCACGAAACTGAAGACCGACGATGGTAGGATCTTATCCGCCAAACCGGAGCTTCTATGGACAGTTGTACACGTCAACCAGTCAACCCGTCGTAGATCTAGCAAACGACCCAAGAGCTAGACTGACCCGACACTATACCGAAGACATCCCGGACGTCAGCCTGTACGAGATTAGGATGGCTCTGAAGCAGCTCAAAAACAACAAGGCACCGGGTGATGACGGAATTACGGCCGAACTCCTGAAGGCGGGTGGAAAACTGGTACTTAAGGCCCTTCAGAAGCTGTTTAATTCCGTCATACTTGAGGGAAAAACGCCACAGGCATGGTGCAGGGGTGTGGTGGTACTCTTCTTCAAGAAGGGTGACAATGCCCGGTTGAAGAATTATAGGCCCATCTCACTTCTAAGCCATGTCTACAAGTTGTTTTCAAGAGTCATCACGAATCGCCTCGCGCGCAGGTTTGACGATTTCCAGCCTCTCGAACAAGCCGGTTTCCGGAAAGGCTTTAGCACCGTGGACCACATACATACGCTGCGGCAGGTTATACAGAAGACCGAAGAGTATAACCTACCCTTCTGTTTAGCGTTTGTGGACTACGAGAAAGCCTTCGATTCGATCGAGACCTGGGCTGTACTGCAGTCTCTCCAACGGTGCCAAATCGACTATCGGTACATCGAGGTGTTGAAGTGTTTGTACAAAAACGCCACCATGTCAGTCCGACTTCAGGACCAAGCCTCGGAACCTATCCTCCTGCAGCGAGGTGTGAGACAGGGAGACGTCATATCTCCGAAACTGTTCACCGCTGCACTGGAGGATGTCTTCAAGGTTCTGGACTGGAGAGGGCTAGGCATTAACGTCAATGGCGAGTACATCACCCACCTTCGGTTTGCCGACGATATAGTGGTCATGGCTGAAACCATGGAGGACCTCAGCACAATGCTCGATGACCTCAGTAGAGTTTCCGGAAGAGTGGGTCTTAAAATGAACATGGACAAAACCAAAGTCATGTTGAATGCCCATGTCACACCCATTCCTATCAAGATCGGAGACTCTACACTCGAAGTTGTAGACGATTATGTGTACCTGGGACAAACGGTCCAGTTAGGTAGGTCTAACTTCGAGAAAGAGGTCAATCGTCGAATCCGACTCGGCTGGGCAGCGTTCGGGAGGTTGCGCGGTATCTTCTCGTCCAACTTACCACAGTGTCTCAAGACGAAAGTCTATGACCAGTGTGTGTTGCCAGTGATTACATACGGGACCGAAACGTGGTCGCTCACAATGGGCCTCATCAGAAGGCTTAAAGTCACCCAAAGGTCAATGGAGAGGGCTATGCTCGGAGTTTCCTTGCGTGATCAAATCAGAAATGAAGACATCCGCAAGAGAACCAGGGTCACCGACGTAGCCCGAAGAATTGCCAAACTTAAGTGGCAGTGGGCAGGGCACATTGCTCGCAGATCGGATGGCCGATGGGGCCGAAAAGTTCTGGAGTGGCGACCGCGAACCGGAAGACGTTGCGTTGGAAGGCCTCCCACTAGGTGGACCGATGACCTGGTGAAGGTTGCGGGAATCCGCTGGATGCGAGTCGCACGGGACCGGTCAATGTGGCGACACTTAGGGGAGGCCTATGTCCAGCAGTGGACGTCTTTCGGCTGAAATGATGATGATGATGGTTACCTACCAAACAAGTGCTTTTAAATAATCCTATGTACCGAAAAGCGGAAAACAATGTACATCACACAATCGATGGCACGTGTAAAAGTAAAATAATCGGGAAACGATAACAAATTAACTATTTTACAAATAGGGTTACTTAGAGTACTTGTTTTCCCTCGTCGTCATCGTTGTTAAAATTACTTTAAAGTATAGGGTCATCGTCCTCGTAGAAGATGGCGGGACGAGCTGGGTGAAACCAACGACCAGTGGTCTATATTAGCCCTGGATAGAAAAAACTGGAAGTCATGGGGAGAGGCCTTCGCCCAGCTGTGGGATGAAGCAGGCTAACAGTATCAGTATCAGTATAGGGTCGTCTGCGTGTGCGGTTTTTAGAAATATACTTGAAGTTTTGTCACTTGTGGAGTAGTTTTCCGCAGTAAAATATTTTTTTTCATTGGTTCCGGAGATACATACAAACAAATATTACTTCTTTATAACATTAAGTACAGAAAAACACAAAATTAAAAATATACATTCTTTGGAAAAATCGTGTCAATAGTTCTGTTATTTTACGAGTATGTCAAACCCAGGACCGCCACTGCCACTTGACCATTTCGCCTACACCTTCGAAAAAGGCATTCTTAACTGTATATCCTACAAGAACTCACATAACATCACGCCTGTAAGCTTGAAGAGCTAGACTGAAGTGTTCCTATAGATAATATCCACGCATAATAGCTACTATTCCATAACTGCAAGTCCAGTCCAGCACAAAACCATTTCAAAAGCTTCTAGAAAAAGATAAAAACTATTTATACTCCTTACAGCCGATATCAAGCTCCCGATAGCAGTTTTATAGCTTGCGCTGACAAACAGATAGTTCGAAGGTAAACAGTTATTGATCATCGGTAAAATTTGTTATGACTACCCTCTTGGCGGCCCATAGTGGTTTAGCTGAGAGTTTTGTACTTCTAAAGTGCAAGTGTATGTACAATTTTTTTTAAACTTGAAATGTCTCTTACGTAATTATAATGTCATGATTTTCAAATATGTATTAAATAATAAGATCTGCTGTGATCTATCTAAACTAATATTATTTAGGGTTTTAAAGATTTTAATAATTCCTTTTATATATGAGAAATGACAACACTGCCTAACTGTCAATGTTGTAGCGGGAAGGGGTAGTTTATAAAAAGCATGGCACTCGGCCGAGAGGAGTTGGTTCATTGGAAGAAATTGTGGTGTTAAGACTAATAGTCGAATCTATGTCTGATAACTGATAGGTGTTGTAATTATTGCATTTTGTATAAAACGTGAAGTAATCTAGAATTGTGTAATACTAAATAATTTGAAAAGAGTAACCATGGAGTTTCTTGCCGGTTCTTCTCCATGGAGGCGACCAACCCGAACCGTGCAGCCTTGTCGATGTTCGTAAGTGCTATCCAGGCCTATGTGGAATAAAATACTTGGATTTGAATTTACTCGAGAGTTGATTGGAGCTACAGTGGTTTTCTTACAATAAGATATCCCATCCCGTAAGTGACTTTTTAAGTTTAGTTATACACCGTGACAGCATCAAACACATTTTTTTAAATCTAAAAGGTCGTGTCATACATAAACTGAGGCAGCCCCAATAAGTTACAAATAGTACTTGTATCGAGGCTGCCTCACTCTTCTCTTAGGTGGTATCTTAGTGTCTTAGCTGAAAGTTTATAAAGCAAGTTTTGTCAAGTTTTTAAACTGTCATGGGCACTAACATCACATGTGTACTTAAAATAGTACACAATATTTCAGCTTTCAAACTGGGTGACAATACTATCCCGTTTCTAGTGTTATAATGATAATCAAGTTTTGAGGTTTATGATCATTTATTCTCACAAGAATTACACTATTGTTGCATGAGAATTTAACAACTAAACACTTAATAACAAGAACATAAAGTTGCGGGTATTACAATAATAAGACATCAATTATATAAATGTTTTGAGGGGAAGATTACAAATCATTGTGGTCAAAATGTTCGTTCGATATGTAAAAAGGTGTCTGTGTAACAGATAAACGGTAACTGGATGTGGCTCGACGCTATTGTGGCTGTGGGTAAGTTTTGTACTTTTAAACTTCAACTAAGTACTACAATAAGATTCTTAAGACCATTCTACATAACATAACATCACGCCTGTAATCCCCTAAGAGTTTGGCAGAGGTCGCTAGACCGCTGAGTGTGAGGTCCTGAGTTCGATTCCCGGGTCGGGCAAAGTGCTGATGGGTTTTTCTATTAGGAATTTCGTAGCAGCAGCCACGGATGTTGGATTTGTATCCAGTTGATGGCAATAGGTACAGGTACAGTATCTTGAAAATGATTGCTTCATGAGCTGATTGCCCAATCCAACAGAGATGGATGAATATCATGTTGGGACGTTAGATGTCGGCAAACTAGCGCAGGACTTTGTTGGTGTCTGGCGGTAGCCTTGATGATGGTGACGGTCTGGCTCGCCGATTGATTGATTTTTTATTTTTATTGTATAAAATTTTGTCATATGAATGTCTATGTTATTTATTTTGTAATTCGATTAGTTGTGTGTAATTTATGAATAAGATAATTTAATGATAATATTTTAGTTTACTTTAAAGTTTTTGTGATTTGTTATCATTGAATTCTAATTGTATTGTGTTTTTATTTAATTAATACTTAATGTAACTTTAATTTTTAATTTTTATATGGATTATTTAATCTGAAATAAACGTTTAATAATAATAGGTTCGCCCCCTATTATTGGGAACTTAAAACTTAACTGGCGATTAATGTATGTGTACTATTCAGTACAACTCTGCCTAACCCTTCGGGAATTATAGGCGTGGTGTTATATTCTATTTACATCGTCAAAGATTTTCATATATAATAAACTTTCATATTTACTCAATTATCCGCCACACAACTCTGCTGACCCCAAACAACACGGTCTAGAAACTAATGCTATCAACATAAATAATAATGATAAAAACCTCCGTAAATCGCAACGAAACGGTGATAACAATCGACTGGATTTATACGGTATAGATAAGTTTACAGAAGATAAGGCGCTTTCTATGTAGGGGTAGTTCGCTTTTGTATTTTTATAGGTACAGCTTGAAAGCGCTTTTTAAAGCTGGAAGCGCGATAAGAGTTTGATGTTATCATTGTTTTTAAGTATTAAGTCCGAAGTGGGTGTTGGTAGTTGTAAAAATGTGTTGGTACTGTAGATTGTAGTCTATATTTACTGATAATGTTGGAGAGTTATCTTGAAAAATGTTTGTTATTCAGTTCAGTCGCATAGTGACAAAAACTTGCAATTACGACCTGCTACTGGGAACTAAATGACTGACTTAAACTCAAACTCAAAGCATTTAATTTCAAATACTTAATATACCCGTGACAGGGACTTGAGCATAGTCAAAATTTAAGCTACCTACAGTCCAGCTAATACAGGTGTAATAACTGTGAATGGACTAGTTTCTAATAAAAGGCTAAAATTCAATCAGAAAAAAATCCCTGACTTTAAGATCTTATCTTTGAACTGAGTGCCAATCTTGTCTTTAGTTCTACTTCTTTATTAAACTCATTCACTTAGACGTATCAAAAATAATAAAAAGGAAAATCCTCAATTTTCTCAATTGCACCTACCACAGCTTGTCTTGCATCACCCAAAGATTAACTGGTAGAGAATGCCAGTGGAATTAAATAAATAAATAAACTATCATAATGTGGGACACCCCCTGCCAGTTTACAACAATCAACGACCTCATATGGTAAGCGTGGGGGACTTGACCTTTAAGACAGTAACCTTGACCATAAAATAATTGTCTGAGTAAAACAATTTCAAAATTAACCTATAATAAGCCCGTACTAGATAAAACCACTAAACCTATTCAAAAACACTAAATCAAAGCTCACAAAAACCTAGCACAAATCCATCTATCAATCTTGAAACAAAATACAATACAAAATTGAAGTCAACATCAAGAAATAACGAAACGTCCTTGATAAGAATTTATATACGGGAGCGATAAGGCTGGGCGGGCGGGCGATAAGCGGCCGCGGGCGGTGATAACGCGCCGCCCGCCCTACAGATGTTATCTGTGATTAAATAGCTCGCGTTATCAGTAGCGGGAGTCGACGATCTTGGGCGGTACAGAGTAGTTTCGTGAGATAGAGTAGTGTTAAAGTGATTTTAGTTTTTGGCGTTTACTTCAAGAGTCATGACTGGGCAATTGGGCATTGCCCTTAATTTATGTTTTGTTGTCATCCGTTTGTTAGAAAAGTTGATTATTTATCTGTTCGGTATTTGTCAGTCTAGCAACCTTAGCGAGTTGCATCTGCGAGTGGTGATTTGTAAAAAAAAAAAAAGTGTGTTTTTTGTAATCTGATGATCCTAAAATCAGAATAATAAAGATTAACTGTAAGATGAGTTCATCTGTAATGATCTATTATGATCATCATCATTTTCCTTCCCATATCGCATGTAACTTGGGGTCAGCGCAACACGTATTTCCTTGCATTCTCCCTCTCCGTCACATACGATACGTCGGTCCTCATCACGTCATTTAATGATCTATGGGGCAGAAGTAACTAACAAGTAATTTTAGCTCGTTTCACTATTTGTATTGCAAATAAGTTATCCCTACTAACTTACCTTTGATAATTACCCTATAACTTTCATCGTTCACCCCCAAAACAACCCGCCGCCGCCTCTGCCCCAAACTAATCTACACAAAATATGAATACGCAGCGTTGTCGGTACGAATCCGTCAAACAGATGAGATAAGACGGACGTGAACTTTTGCTGTGTTTGTAACGTACCACCCCACTACACCCCTAGTCTTTCACCCCCTCGACTTGGTGCCCCCTTCACCCCTCGACACTTACATATATTCAGAAGTCGGTGTGTGTGATGATAATGTCTAGAATTACTTTGCTTTTGAAATAAAAATAAGTTTTGGGTTTGGTAATTTTGTTTTAGTGGGGTTGGTAATTTTTGACAGTTTATTTTGAGGTTGATGAGATGTTTGGGGTGTAGACGCACACCGCAGGACATCTTTACCTAACACTTCGGAGATTACAGCCTAGATATTATTTGTTTCTGTATGACATCATTTGTGACAGTTCAGTTAATTTCAACGATTTTTGCATGAACAGGACGACTTGATCCCACCTTACCCCAAAACATACTTGATTTGAATTAATCGAATATTTTTTGGGTTATTCACAAGTTGTTACTTGGGGTCGGCACAACACGTTTTTTTTTCTTCAATTCTCGCCTGTCAACCGTTACGTTTACTCTTTTTATTCACAAACTTTTGTATAATTTCCAAAAAAATATTATATTTGCAAAACAGTTGTTTTCGTACTTTGTAGGTTTAAAAAGTTTACCACTAACCTATTTTTTTTTCAATCGCCTCTAAACTCGGCAAGTGACTTACTTGCGCAGAACATAATGGCATCAGATGACCCACTTACCTGAAAGAAAAAAGCGAAATTAAATTACATTATAATATCATTACGAGGTGACGGTGACGTTGACCTGCGATTGACCTGATAGCGGAAGTTATGAGCGGGAGCGGGGATGGAAGCGATTGCGATTGCGATTTGAAATAAATGTGAAAGTGTTGTGATTCAGCTTTACATGTTATTTCCATTTTGAAGTATTTTATAACAAAACATCGTGAAAATAAAAAACCGGCCAAGTGCGAGTCGGACTCGCGCACGAAGTGTTCCGTACCGTATCTATACAACATTATACAAAACGGCAAAAAAATCGTTAAGTTCATAAAAGTCGAGGAACGATTTTGTCAAGGTCAAATTCATTGCTAGACCTTTATGAACGTGGTATGTATGTAGTTACAGAATTATAATCATCAAAATCATCAATACAACCCATTGATGATTTTGATGATTATAATTCTGTAACTACATACATCTTACAATCGCGAACAATGTTTTAATCAACATAAAACCTAGCACTGGCCTGCAAATTGCAAAAAACGTGAATTTCGCGGGCTACCCTGACGCTTTCACCTTAAGAAAGAAGTGCTAGTGTAAAGCTAGTCCTCTGATTACACGTATTTTACCCATCGCTTTTTTTAACCTTCTTCAAAACCAACCCGCTTTCGCGCATACCTCGCACCGCTTCTCCCCATATTAGCGCACAAAGTTTATACGTATGCACTGTTGAAAAAAATCTGCAGTATTATGTAAAGCAGCATTATCGCGCCATCTAGAGTGGACTGCACACGCGGAGTAGCATGTTCTATGTTCCAGGAACATGGCCCAGCCCGCTCTTTGTGCAAATGTGTTATTGATTGTGGGTTATGATGCAGATTGTGATAACTTATGTTAAAGAGTATTAAGATACCACTATTGTAATAACCTTCAATAAAGCTTCATCTAGGAGTACGTAATATATTGTACGTAGCCGTGTGGTATCCGGCAGAGTAGAATAGAACCAACCCATTACACTCACGGGTGTCGTATAAGGCGACTAATGTCTGAGGCAGAACAACTCGCGCCTCCGTAGACCAGAGAATGGGCAGCAGCGTTTTCTGTTAGTCTTTCATCACTGCGATCTCCAATCCGCCTGCCAAGCGTGGAGATTACGGCAAATTCCTTCCATCATGGGAGAGGCTTATGTCCAGAAGTGGACGTTATGGGCTGTTGTTGTTGTTGTTGTTGTATATACCCATACGTGTACCTCATACATCTTCGAATTATAGGCGGAACAGTTATATTGTGCGGGCAAGCAGAGATTTCAATGACATGCAAGGAATATAACTTAGATCCATTCACAATTAGTGTGAATTCGGCCAGAAGGTGCTTAAGCCTCAAGTTTTTAAAGTAGGTTACATTGTTTGTTTTAGTTTTGGTAGTTTTCTCAACTGTTTCAGCTATATAAATTGCAAACTAGTTTTTATATAGCTTCTCACTTATATTAAAGCTGTGTGTTTTTGTGTTCTTGTCTTGTGCTTAGGTACACCATAGATTTCTATTATAAGTCTACACGCGAGGACTTGTAATTGGCTTTCTGGTGACTATGGTTTCCTTTTTTTCTGTTTTTATTAGCTGTAAGCCCTTTATGTAAAATTCAAAGATATTGTCAAATGCAAGCTGCATATAAGAATCGGATGATATGTAACTCGAGGGCGCTGTAAGCCGAAATACAGGTTCTTCCTAGTTGAGCTACAGATGCAAAAACTTTTGTGTGCAATTACAGCTGTTCAAAGCATTTTATTTGTAATTTATAATAAGTACTTTTTGTGAAAGAAATAAATTGTATTATTATTATTATTGATTTTTCGAGAGCTTTTCCGCCGGTCTCTGTTCTGGCTTATATGTCACATAACATCACGCCTGTAATCCTCGAAGGTTTAGGCAGAGGTGTTTCAATAGTATCACCCACATTTCACCAGTTATTTTATGTCCCATGTTGTAATAAGGGGCTAGCTTACTGCCATCAACCGTGCACAAATCCTGTGATTAAAAAAGTTTGACGTCACGTGATCTAATGACTCCTTTATTGCTTCGCTTTTTATTGGCATGTTTTCAAAATGGGGAAGGAAATTATGGAACTAATGTTGAAAATGTGGTAATGTCATTTTATATTCCAAAATAGCTTGACTTCATTGGTCAGATTGAGACCTAGCTTGGTCGCGCCATTTACAATAAGCTTTTAACGGTCTTCCCCATTAGAAGTCAGGCTGAAAATCGGAACTTTTTCATAGCCATTAAAGTAGTCCCCCCTTCACTACTTCCTAGTGTTTTAGCTGGGAAGAAGTGGCGGAACAAACTCCTCAACAAAGCATGCTAGGAGTAAGAAGCCTATATCCAGCAACGGTCTTCTTTCGGCTAAGATTATGATGAAGTATGGGATCCCAGCTAAACTGGCTAATTTCATAATTTTTATTTGTCTTTCGTCTGTGGATGATCTCACATCAAATCAGATACTTCCATCGGTTGTATTTGAATTTTATTTGAATGGTTCGAATATTCTTTCGAATATTCGAACCATTCAAATAAAATTCAAATACAACCGATGAAAACCTAACGCTTCACACAGCTTTATTTCTTCTTGGTCTCATTCCCATTCACACTAATCGAACGAACGTTTTCAATAATCCTTTAACAAAATAAAAACCTTGTGCACAGACCACTATAACACGACTACCGCAATCGCAGCACCCCTAGGCAGCGGTATCGGCCGGCCGCGCGGCCAAAACTCACGTTATCTCGGTCACTTTTCACGTTTTTCACCAATCCAGCCGCGCCAGAATAGGACGGTGCCAGATCTCGTGATATGAGCTTTATTGAAGCGGCTTATATAACGTTGTCTAGTTATAATTGTGTGTTTTCATTTTGTTTTGTTCTGATTTCGTATGGGGTCATTGGACACCTTAAAGTGATGGCTGAAGCAGATTGGATGTGTAACTCATCATGAAAGGGTGCCGACCTTAAAAATGCAGCTGGGATAGACTAGTCATTAAATGTCTATTGTGCATTGATATGAAATGAATGTAAGGTAATGAAATTCATGTAATAAGTACTAGCTTCTACCGGCTTCCCCCGCGTGAAGTTTGATAATTGTCCCATAGGATCTTACTGCCGGGATAAAAAGTATCCTATGTGATAATCCAGGTTTTAAACTATTTGTGAGCAAAATTCCATCCAAATCCGTTCAGAAGTTTTTGCGTGAAAACAAAAGTAACAAACATCCATACATCCATACTCACAAACTTTCGCAATTTTTTTATTAGTTGGAAGTAGGATAATTCATGTAATATAATGAAATGATTGAAATGTTAATAATCCAATACGTTTTGTTATAATTATGATGAACTTTAAAAATACCTATGTTTTATGTATTTATGGTAGAAATAAATGCTTTATCTACCTTCCTCAACCCAATTCCTGTTTATGCAGTCACACGAATGCCAAGCCATTGCTGATAAGCATATGAGGAAACTTGCAGGATATTTTATCATTAGGGAAATGGACAAACGTAAGTCAATCCCGAAGCGGGTTTGATAAAAAAAAATCTATGTGGTAATAATTGCATTTATTTAAAAAAAAAAAAAACATTAGTTGTGGTAGGGTAGCCACGTGATAATTAGAAAGGAAGGACAAGAAAAAATTGAATATCTGGTATGTATAGCGACCACAGTCGATTCTTTTATTTTTAACCGCAATAGAACAAAGAATAGGTAGAGCGGACACTGGGAAATGTCACTTCAAATAGAGTTTAATCTTTCTTTTTATTTTATAAAATCTAAAGCGCTGGACACAGGAAAAGACGTAAGACGAGGGTCAGGCGCGAACAAGCGGCAGAAGGGGCGCCGTCGCGACTTTTAAAACATATAGACAAGACGAGGCACAGACGTGACGTTGGGCGCCAAGAGAGACGACGAGAGACGTGCGCGCCGCACGATTCCCAGCACCCGCTACCCAACCCCGCCCGCACCCACCAGACACTGGTGAGTGGATACATTTTGTATGAAAGAGACGCGGAAGAGACATGATTAAGTCCGCGCCCCGTCTGCGTCTTGCGACTTTTCTGTGTGTCCAGCGCCTAATGATTGATCGAAAGGCTAAAGAAATCTACAAAACCGATAATTTAAACCGTAAGTGTGATGTAGATATTTATCACATATATCACACATTATCACACTACCTTCCATCACAACCATGACGCTATACTAATCAGCTTCACATAAAGCCAAGGTTTACATATTCAGCCTCGTTTTAATTGCCACAGGTGCGATACCACTATCGCTTGGCTTCGATCCTACTCCTCACTAACCAATAGTTATTCACTGCGTAAAAAAATGCCATTACATAATCATCAGCCTATTAATGTTCCCACTGCTGGGACACAGGCCTCCTCTCTATGAGAGGGAATGGGCTATAATCCACCACGCGGGCCCAGTGCGGATTGGAGATGTCACATGTCTTCGAATTTTTGGTTCTAGATCATGCCGGTTTCATCACGATGTTTTCCTTCACCGTTTTGAGAGCAGTGGTGATGAAATAAATTACACAAAGTAATGTGCCTGTCTGGGTTCGAACCCAAGTCTTACTGTTCGTAAGTCGGGGGCGCCACCACCGGGCCACCGCTGCTCTCATTACATACTAAAGTACAATATCTTCATAGACAAATTGTGTGGCAGCTGTTTTTTTTTTCAGGTAAAAAAATCGTATTCAATATACGGAAATTTGACATTTGTGTTACCAAGGGGTATCGTATTACCCAGTACTAACTGGGTTATGTCAGATAGGCAGTCGCTCCATGTAAAATACTGGTATTCAGCTGCATCCGGTTAGACTGAAAGCCGACCCCAACATAGTTGGGAAAAAGCTAGGCAGATGATGATAAATACTATACCAAATACATACAATGTTAATCCCGAGTCTTTGTCTAATTTATGGTAAACCTGGTGGCCTATCATGACGTCTTAAAGCAGGATCGTTCTAGTGTGCGAAAGAGATGGCGCTAGGCGTCCTCTATAGCTCCGTCTCTTACCCACACTGGAACAAAATTAAAACGATCCTGCTTTAAGACGTTATGGTAGGCCACCAGGTCTTCATGTCCAGCACCAGCATTTCGGATTTGGATTGCCCTTGCTCCTTGCTTTCACCTCATCCAACCCCAACATAGTTTGGAAAATTCTAGGCATATAATGAAACATAACCTCTGCCCATAGGCGTGACGTTATACAAAGTGTATGTCTGTAAAGCCAAGGTTTTCAAATTCAACCTCGTTTTAATTGCTACAGGTGCGATACCACTATCGGCTACTTCGATCCTGCCGCTGCTCATTAACCGATAGTTATTCACTTAGTTAACAATGCCGTACGTGATAACTGCTGAGCAGATAAACAGCACGTGTATGTTCTGTAATTAGTTTTATTGTAAGTTGTACGGTTACGGAAAGGATAGTAGTAAATTCGGTGGTGTTATCTTTTTAGATTATGCGATTTTGTTCCAGTGGTGACGGCCCCGACTTATGAGTAGTCGGGGGTTCGAACCCAGGCAGACAAATGCGTCTGCGTCTGCCTGTCAAAAAAATATAACACAAAGTAAGTAATGACTTTGTGTTATATTTTTTTCACTGCTCTCTAAACGGTGAAGGAAAACATCGTGAGAAAACCGGCATGTCCTAGAACCAAAATTTCGAAGACATGTGACATCTACCAACCTGCACTGGGCCTGTGTGGTGGGTTATAGTCCATTCCCTCTCATAGAGAGGAAGCCTGTGTCCCAGCAGTGGGAACATTATAGCCTGATTATGCTATGCGATTTTTGAGGTTGAGCTGGTCGTAATTTTAGGCTTGCAGCCTACACAAGTAGGGAAAGAGATACAAAAATGACACTACAATCATTTTTGTATCTCTTTCCCCACTTGTGTTTTGACAAGAGCTGTGTCGTAAAGCGAAATATTATGTATGTTATGTATGTATGTATTATGTGTATTATTATTTATTCGTTATCGTTTTCGGCCTGTTTAAGATGAAACGATAGCCATCGCGAAATATTATACAGGGTTGATTCAGTACATCTTACCGAACCACGTAGAAATATTACAATATTTATTTAAAAAAAAAATAACTGCTGTTTTCTCCTACAAAATAAAATAAAGTTTATTTGGAACAACTTAAGTTTACAGATTACAGAGAAAAACGAAGATAGCTACAAAAGTAAAGTACTGTGGCGCGCTGTCAACGCCCAATTCCAAAAACATACAATCATAGACATTGTTCCAGATTAACCTAAAAGAAGTTAAAGAAATTGCAACCTACATGGTAGAAAACGAATGGAAAGGCAGATTTTTTATTAAATTACCGAGGTGAAGTTTCTGTAGGGGGGTTCGGAATGATGTAGGGGGTTCGTGGTAACTGTTTGTGCGTCGATGTCCCATTCCTACCTGTATTGCACAGGTGTGTGCCCAGACGCAGGTGCACTCTCTCTTCCCTCGCTCTCCTAGTCCTACGGGACGGGCATTCCAACGCCACCGGAGAGAGGCCAAATAAAAAATTCAATCAATTCGTAAATAGGGTACCTATTTATAAGGTACCTACTGTATCATATAATTTCCTTTGGCCAACTATGCAGGAGTTAAATTGCCGACTATCCAATGGAGTTAAAGATCCATATTAAAACGACTGTCTTACCACCCCCTATCATCTCAACAACAACCCTTTACACCCCCTCGACCAAAAATCTAAACACTCCTTCCACAGTTAGTGGAAAACTGTGCAAAATCTCTCAAGTATGGCTCGTATTAACTTACACATGAAATATATTCAATCTGCGACTTCGCGATAAGGGCCGCCCCCCAGCATCCCTAGGGGGGATCCCCCTCTGAAGCTAAGCCGGATGTGAGGATGATTTTTGACGGTCACTGCGTATGTGCTTTTTTATTTTGTTGTATTTTTTTGAGTATGCGTGTGTGATCGCTTTTTATTAGGAATCTCTTTTAGTAAGTAGAGGTAAGTGATATTTTAATTGTCTGAATTATCGTAAGATACTTGAACCAGAATACTGTGTCACATAGAAATATAAAAATATATAGTAAATGGAAAAATGTTGAAATCAATTAATCAACTTTGGCAACAGCTTGTTTTTTTTTAGTTTTTAATGGTTTTCGGTAAAAATATGAACTTATTCAATGGGGCAAACATCGGACCAGCTGACCAATTTGTTTGGGAGTTTCCTGTGAAACATCGGTACTGGAGCTTCTTGCTGAAAGGAACTTGATGGCTGAAACCGCG
This sequence comes from Xestia sexstrigata, assembly GCA_941918905.2. NCBI lineage: Eukaryota > Metazoa > Arthropoda > Insecta > Lepidoptera > Noctuidae > Xestia > Xestia sexstrigata. The sequence continues at coordinate 3,335,697 of OW799204.2, forward strand.
ATTATGAACAGAAAATATCATAATTATTATATCAACACTATCTTTTCCACTAAAACCGTTATCACCCCAACAAAAACTTCTCACTTCATTACTTTAAACTCTCGACCGTCACTATCCACTGTAACAGAGAGGTGGCAGCCCTGGATCGCGATAATAAAATTATTATTATTCGTACTATCAGGACCGCCACCCGGCGATGTTATCGGCGCTATCTCGCAGCGCCAAGCGACGCTTCACCCCCTTCTGTGAGGAGCAGGGGTGGAACAGGGATGTATCGATAGTGTGCGATATTTTGTCTTTTTTCTTTTTTATTGGGTGTTTGTTTGATGATTGAATAAGGATCTTTGATTTATTGTTTTCACAGGAATTACTATGTCATGTCTGGTTCATTATATTATCTGCAAATTCTTAAATATGACTCCTTTTATTTGATGACTTTTGACGCCCTTTAATTCAATTGCCCGTTTATAGTTTTTGACGGCACGGTTGTCGCAGAGGCTGAGCGATTGACTGCTGCATTGCGTGTGGCGGGTTCGATCCCCGCACGGCAATATTTGTATATTTGTATAAAACTACAGATACTTGTTCCGTGTCTGGCTGTTTGTTTATGTGAGTTTAAAGGTTTGTAAACGCACCCACGATGCAGGAGAAATACCTAATAAGGGGCAAAGTTTTTTTTTTTTTTAAATTTCATCTGATACTCATATCCTTGACCTATCTGAGACAGTTTCTTAGTAAAAGCCCATCCTAATAGCTTTTCATATATTATCTTATGATTTTAGTACTCCAAAACTGTTTGCCACAAAAATCTGGACCGTAAGTTTTTAAACATCGACAACCCATCCACATCCCAACACAAGTCTTACAAACAAACGCTATCGATATCAGCCCGTCACTAGGGGTGTAACCTGCCTTATTCCGGATAAGAATAAATACAGTGGCTCGCCGGCGGAATGTGCTAATACATCCTTATCGACTGACACCCCTACACACATAGACGGGTTTATTTGTACCACAGCAAGGACTTTTAATTGGGATTTGTGTTAGTGTTTAATACGTGTAAGAAAAGCTTTGAAGTAATTACGTAAAACAGTTAATAAAGTAAGCTAGTAAGTGAGAAGCTCGTGGCTAAATAATAACAGCCGCAAAGGTCGATCTTCAAGGTTAAGCCGCGCTTGCTTAGGTCAGTCTGAAGATGGGTGATCAATACATACCAAGTTTCCTCCGTGCCTCGGAAAGCACGTTAAGCCTTTGGTCCCGGCTGTCATTTGTAGATTTTTGACAGTCGTTACTGGTAATCAGTGGCCCAAAAGTCTGACAATCAGTCTTACCAAAGGGTATCGTATTATACATTACTAACTGGGTTATTGAGGTCAGATAGGCAGTCGCTCCATGTATAAAAACTGATATTAGTTGCATCCGTCCGGTAAGACTGGAAGCCGAAACCAACACCAACCAAAAAGTTGGGAAAAGGCTAGGCAGATAATGATGATACGAAACAGGACGGAACAGTGCATCAATTCTAGAACACCTACCACATAGTCTACATGATACAGCGTAGTAAAGTAGGTACAATCTACACTTAATAACACAGCCTTTCAATTAATATATTTGACAGTAATCGATATGTGACGCGGAAACGATTCTCGATAAAAACAAAAGGAGTCGATTCGAGGTCGGCTGTGTTTCCTGGTGCGATACTCGGTTCTCTGTCCTCGTGCTGTCCTTTGATAGCAAACACGTTACTGATGTGTTTAGTTAGAGGTTTTGACTGATAAAGAAACGATGGTGTCTCTTTCAAGTAACATAACCTAAGTGTCTCTGTGGGTTCATTTTGGGAGGCGTATGACATCTGTGAGTTAGTAAAATTGAATTTTTTGTTAATTTGTTCTTTTCGTGTTCTTCTGTCCAAAAACAATGACAGTAATGTAAGATACTTAGTTTTTGTTTCCTATTGCATACTTAACTAATATGGCCCATCAATTTAGCCTTTCTTTGCAACAAATGGGAATAATTGACGCAGAATTGTGACTGATTGAAGGAATAGAGGGAAGCCTTTGCTCAGCAGTAGGACAGTTATGGGCATGTCTTTATAATAGTTTTCAACGAGGCTGATGGTGAATTTGGACCCTGGTCACTGATATATCATTTTGGGAAACAATAAAAAAAAAAACAGAAGATATCTTTTTACATGCTTTTTCAGTTGAAGTAACATGGTGCTGCAAACTTATCTATTCAGGACACGGATGTCACCTGCAGTAGCATAAATAAACAGAAAATAATTAATTTCATTCAAACCGCTGAACAAATAATTATGCAAGTATTTGTTTAATTTTCAATATCTCTTTGGGCCAGTGGTAACAAGCACTATTGCCGAGCTTGCGGTGTTTTGTTCGATTCCCAGCTAGGTTAGGTAAAGTGCTATTGGGTTTTTGGACCAGGGATTTCTCAGTCAGAGTTTGAATCTGTGCCCGATTGATGGCAATAGCTGTAGTATGAATGTGGATGGGTAAACGAGTAGAGGAAGACCGAAGAAACGATGGATGGACAGTGTGAAGATTGGTATGGCTAGAAAAGAGGTGTCTGATGAGACGACGAGGAATAGAGAAGTATGGAAGAAGAAGACATGCTGCGCCGACCACAAATAAATTGGGACAACGGCAGGAGAATAATAATGCTGGCAAGTATAGCTATTAGAAGTCGCGCCTACAACTACTACTACCACTACAACAGCCCATAACGTCCACTGCTGGACATAAGCCTCTCCTATGATGGGAGGAATTTGCCGTAATCTCCACGATTGGCAGGCGGATTGGAGATCGCAGTGATGAAAGACTAACAGAAAACGCTGCTGCCCATTCTCTGGTCTACGGAGGCGCAAGGTGTTCTGCCTCAGACATTAGTCGCCTTATACGACACCCGTGAGTGTAATGGGTTCGTTCTATTCTACTCTGCCGGATACCACACGGCTAAGTCTACGGCTAGTCGCGCCTAGCGACTTCTAATAGCTACATGGGTTTAATATTGGTATGACTACAATACCTACCTTAAATCTATCTGTTACAATACCAATACCATTTACCATATAATATAATCTGTCTCTTACAGGTACCTGACTTACAATTCTTCAGTTTAAAATTAATTGGAAAAATGCAGAATTTATTTATCAATGACCCAAAAATCCTCATAAATTACCATCAGTTAAGTTTTATTATAAATTAAATGATAAATAGCACACCTGAATTAATAACCCATATGATATGGGTATGTCTTGATGTGGGTTGTGAAGGCACACATTTTTACTGCCCTGTTTGTTGGTGATAATTAAATTGATTGTATCTAGGGCTGGGCGGGGGCGATAAACTCTGTTTGAGGAGTAGGCAGTGAGGTTGCTTGTGTAGGTGCTGAGTCGGTGTGCTTATATGGTATGTATTTACAAAACCAAAAAGTATCTATGTATTATATCAACTATCTGGTTTCCACGACACAAGCTTCGTTGCTTAATGTGGCACTAATTGGCGCTGTCTGTAATGTCCAGCGATATTTATTTTAATTATTTATTTAAAACCTTGCATGGGGAGAGTGTTTAATTGTTTTTCTATCAAATTACGGCGCGGTTGGCTGCGTGTCCCTGCGTGTCCGTGCGGGTTTGATTCCCGCACGGAGCAAATATATGTATGGCCTACAGGTAGTTGTTCCGGGTCTGGCTATTTGTATACTTTACGTGAGATAGAATGTTTGGAAACGCACCCACGATACAAGAGAAATTCTTAGTGTGAGGTTTCGTTTTGTTTAAAGAAAGCAATAGAATAAAATGAAAAGACAAAAATGTGTTACAGCTTCACATCAGGCGAGTTCCAACCAAATGCAAGCATGTTTAGTGTAAAAAAGCAGTTTTCGATAGTTGTAGAAATAAAGCAATGCATGGAATGAAAACTAATGACTTTAAAACCGTTTAGTAGTTAAAACCAAAATTTCATAATTATTGAGACTCTTAAACTTGAGCTTCCTTTTTCAAAAATTTATAATAAAATAAACAGTATTAAAACTTATTTTTGCCTCAAAATTGATCACAATCGATCCATAACCAACAATCGATTAAAAATCAACAAAACTAAAACGCACAACGGACATTTAACAACGAAATTACCTGATAAAACATCTATACACCAAAACCCAATCAAGTTTAGACCTTACACTCTTGTTATACCATCCACATTACCTTGTCACTCTAACCCATACATCTCCAAAGCTGACTCAATTGAATTCCAACCCTATGATACACAACATACAGTTAAAACTACCTTGTTAGGTTATTTTTGCCTGTTGCTTCAACGGATATTGCCACGCTCTATCACCTCCCCAGCGCCCTCTAGTGAGAATTACCTTGTAATTCGCCAAATTACCCGTTGGTTCTTGTAATTAAATACTTTTCTTTGCGTTACCTTTCGACTGATAAGGGTTTTTACCCGTTTTGGGCAGGAAATGGAGGAGATTTTAACTTTACTAGCTTAGATTGGGAGTAGGATATTTTTTTATGTGTTGTCTGGCGGTAGTAGGATAATTCTCTTATAGATGTCGTAAAGAACGTTTGGGAAATCAAATACAAGGTGTAAACGGGAAAAAAAAGTGTTAGCGGACCTTCACGAAGCCCGCAACCAAGCATTTTGTACATCAAACTAAGTAACTTTACGCAAAAATATAGCTGGTTAACTACTTTTTTTTTGGGTGACATACTTATTGCGTTTTGAATAGTGCGAGGGACATGAAGGTCGTTCAGGGGATTTTTACACCCATGCTTCATGTTCTTGCTTTATTGATTTTTTTTAATAATACATAAAGGAACTGCTTAAGTCAAAAGTCATTTATTTCAGAACAATATACATTGTGTAGAATTTTTGTAAAATAAAACAGTACAAACAAACTAAACAAGCGCAGCCAGAAAAAAAAATATGTCACAGAAAAAAAAAAACACCACCAATAATTTACGTCACAACATAAGGTTTCTACGAGTAAAGATTGGAATCAATTAAATTCCTGATGAAACTCCTGTTCTTTGTCTGAATGTAGATTGTAGAAGCCCCAAAGTTATGCCCTTCAATTGATCAAAAGTAGTTCCAGCTTTAGTCGTTCTATGTAGCTGGAGCTGGACATCAAACGTTACACTTGCACGTACACGCGGTCTCCACTCCAGGACTGATTTACTCCATCACCATCAGTGAGCAGACATGGGTACTGAGCAGCCCAATGCCACTTCAGCTTACTACGTCAGTAACTACACTTAACAACTCGGTAAGTTTACAGATTTTTTCATAATTTGATAAAAAAGAACAAGAGTAAAAAAACCGGAGAATCTACTCACATCAGTATCTGCTCACTCAAATTCCTCCATAAACCTACAAAACACCCCAAACCCAAGTAAAACCACGTCGCGAACCTAGTGTGGGGTAATAAACAACCCCAACTTCACTTTAAAACGTTATCTCTCGGCTGCAAGCCACCCCCGCCCGCCGTACACCCCGCCTGATAAACAGATATGAAACATTTGATGTATGTAATTTTGTATGAAAATCGTCTTGGCTATGTGATTGTGCTTAACTATTAATAAATGGGTGTTTTGTGGAGCTATAGAAAGTTAATAAAGATGGAGGGGAGGGTTAATGGTTTCTACAATAAATGGTGAAAATCAGGAGATTCTGAAACAATATTGCTTGAGGATCGAGGGGTACAGAATAGAGACGATGACTGAAAAAAAAAAATGATTCTGTTTAGTCCGTCAGTTAGATTATCGAAAAATATTGGATACGTGTTTTTTGTAGAAATTTGATGATTTAGTTACATTCATTAAAATTCAGATCTTTCTTCAAATAATAAATTAATAATTCTATCATTTCGTGTTAAGAAGTGTGTGTGTGCAAAGGCCTCTGTCACAGCCAGAAAGCGACGCAGAAGTCCTTGCTGGAGATGGCGGGACGAGCTGGACAGAATCAACGACCAGTGGTCCACATTGGATGGGAAATCATCAAATGACTCCTCCCGCTCTGGGCGGAGCAGGAGGGAGTGTCAGATTTTTACTGACTAAAACCCATCCATGTTCCTTCATCGCCCTTTGTGTCCCTGGGCCACGGTATCTCTTTCGAACAGTCCCGCAGCCCCGGCAAGCATCGGCCCTTGCAAAAAATTTAAGGGGTCCCCCTTCCTTTTGCTGACTGAACACGAACGCGCCGTGGACACGGCCTGTCGTCATGAGACGGACGGACGGCGAGCTAGCCCATAGCTCTCCGTCCACAGGCCAGCGGTCCACATTGGCCCTGGATCGAAGAATTTATGGGGAGAGGCATTTGTCCAGCAGTGGGATGATAAAGTTATTCTTCATCAAATGTGTCGAGACGTTTGTTTTACTTTCAGAATTATCAACCTAGTGGGCTAGGTGCAATGTTACTGCACCACGGTCTGCAATAAGTACTTACAGTTTATTTAATTTCAGTTCGGGAAGAAACAAAATCTTATTCCTTATATTAATTAACTATGTAGTTGACGTTTTTGATCAGACTTCTACGTGTCTAAAATTATAGATTATCGAAGTTAATTATTATTGTTCTAAAAATTATATGACTAACCCCCGAATACTGAAACGTCACTCAAAATTTAAGGGCTGCTTGACATTTGAGCAGCCTCTAAACTTTAAATTTCGTATGGCCAAACGTCACTTTTAAGTATCTGTTAAATATAAGTGCTACTTAAATTTCGAGTGACGTTTCAGTATTCGGGGGTTAGGCACACAAACTCCTCTACCTAAGCCTAAGACTACAAGAAAACTCCTTCACAACTTGAGCGTAAATCACAACAAGTAGTAATCCTGTTATCAGCCGTCACGCTCAATTGAGCTCTTAACGATACACCTTTAAACACGTTCGCGAAGCCCCGACTTTTTATCTCGTAATCGTCCGAAACACGGACATTTCGCTGCTCAATGATTACGTCATAATAATGTTTTAACGTATGCTAAGTGTGTTTTTGGGTATAAAAGAAGGAAAAATATGTTTTGGTGTTTTTCAGGTATGTATCGCGGAATTCTAGAAAAGTAGTGTTTTATTCTATATTTAGATTGTTGATTGAGTATCCTGCATTAGATATCCAAGGTCATTGCAGTTACCAGTTGGATCAAATCGAGCGGGTTTTCCCCATTTCGTTTTTCAAATCAAAAATCAAATCAAATCATTTTATTTTTGCAAACATGGGTAAGTGGTACATAGATGTTTTCTTACGTAATAAAGTCCTCCATATTCTACCGTCGCATAGGCATGCAAATATACACTTCTAAAATCAAAGAATTGTATTGATACTGAAGAAATTAAGATGTCAGATCATTAGAATTACAATACATCTTACAAACAACACAACAAACAAAACAAAACAAACAAGTTTTGGACAAAATTTAGTTAGAGAAACAATTACATTTTTTGCATTGTCTCTTGAAATAAATAACAAATTAGACTAACAATTAAACATATAAATTACATGAAATTATTTTATGGGAAACCTTACAATTTTTATTCCTGAAAATCCTACCAACAGATTTATAAAACGTTCAAGGTATCCAGTTTAGTTTAGAATACTTTAGGTTATGATAAGGCTCTTATAAAATGTAAGAATGAAAAAAAAGGTTCTAACTTGTGGCACAAAATGGCGGCATTGACGTCACAATACCAATATTGAGCAATAGGCTGCAACAGCAATTGCTTGCAGCATTTACTAATATATTACCTACGATTTGTAAGTTTATGCGGAATTATACGATAACTCTGTAATCTTGATTTCATTGTAATCCATGTTTAGTAAGTATTAACTAAGTTTAAGTTACGGTAATGTTTCAAGAAGTGACAGCAAGCACGTAATTATCAATTTTGGATAGTTAAGTAACTGAGGAGCTCGTGGCTAAATAATAACAGCCGCTCGGGTCGATGTTTAGGTTAAGCCGTGCTTGCCTAGGTTGGTCTGTGAATGGGTGACCACTCATTACATACCGAGTTTCCTCCGTGCTTCGGAAAGCACGTTAAGCAGTTGGTCCCGGCTGTCATTTGTGATCTTTGACAGTCGTTACAGGCAGTCAGTGGCCCAAAAAAGTCTGACAACCAGTCTTACCAAGGGGTATCGTATTACCCAGTACTAACTGGGTTGTGGAGGTCAGATAGACTGGTCTGGACTCTTGTTCGCAATAAAGTTTTTTGATTTGATTTGATTTGTACGAAACCATAAACAAGTTGCAGATGAAAGAAAAAAATGGAATAGTATTTGGATTTGATATTCCCACAAGCGTTTTGTATACAGTTTTGCTGCTATATCAACCAGTCTTATAGACTGACAGTATTTTGTTACCCAGACTGAGCAGCTGGGCTGTGGATGTAAGAATAAACGGTCGCTCTATGTAATATATACTGGTATTCAGTTGCATCAGGTTAAACTGGAAGCCGTCTCCAAATGTCTTTCTTATTTATTCTCCTGCCGTTTTCCCAATTTATTTGGGGTAGGTGCAGCATGTCTTCTTCTTCCATAATTCTCCATTACTCGTCATCTCAGCAGTCACCTCAGAAAGCCGTCCCCAAATGTAGTTGGAAAATGGATAGGCAGATGCAGAGAAACCACAGGACTTTACTAAGATGTTATAGAAAAGTTACTGAGAAAAACAGAATGATTGCTTAGGAAATATAAAAAAAACGACCTGTTGCCCGCGACCTAAGTCAGCGTGAAAGTATTATAAAATGATTACTTGCCTATTTGAATCGGATTTTGTTAACAATTTCAGGGGTTTAATGCTTTTTGCACACAATCTTAATCCTTTTTATAGCCTAAATTACTCCTTATTACATCAGCCAGTAAACGTCGATATCAGTCCAGCCGTTTCGGAGATCAGTCGGAATAAACAGACAAACAAAGTTTTTTATTTTTTTTTGTTTTAAGGACCATAAATACTTTCTTAAGCATTCAGTAAAAAGCTGTTATTTTGAAATCACAAACAGAGACATCAATTTTAGTTATTTGTTTAGATAAAGAAAACCTACCTCCGCAGCTTCTTCAAGATTATCACTTTTACCACCTCATACACCCTAAAAACATCTAAAAGGCCTATTATAATCGTACCATAAACTCCCATTCACCTAAGCCTATTCAAAAATTCACTCGAGTGAGTTTAAAAACGTCCTTATTCTGTAAAGGTGCGATATAACCGAGTTTATCGTCACGCGCAATTTAGCGAGACCGACCGGCTCGTTCGAACTAACGAGCCACATCTACATCGCCGATAGCAAGCTTTGTGATCGTAAACTGTTGGCTCTCTGTTTTATAGAATAGGTATGTTTTTAAGGGGATATTGGGGCGATTGATGCGGTTATTGGGATTTTTAAAGACACCGTGACTGCTGAACATCGGTTCTGGGTTTTGACTCCTAGGTCAGGCTGTGTTATTGGGTTTTTCAGTAGCAGGGAATTTTCAGTAGCAGACACGGAGTCTAGATGTGTGCATAGGACATAAACATAACTGACGAAATGTGGATGTAGGTACACCTAGTACGTTAAGTACACGTTTGCGTTACCCTTCTGGGATTACAGGCGTGATGTTATGTTATTTACATACGTACATACATAAAATCAAGTCTTTTTCTCATGGGAATGAGCAGTAACTATAGAACACAACGGTTTTTGCTTCGACTATGTCCATTTAAGTACATCACCGTGCTTCAGAAAGCACGTTAAGGGCCTATACCCCCTCAAATGGCTTAGCATGATCCTTCGTTACGCCTAAAATATTGCAACATTAATTTTGAAATAAATATATGGTAAAGTTGAGGATTAATGCTAAGTACTATGTGTAACGAAAACTCGATTCCATAAACTTTTCAAAAAAAATCCAAAGTTACCTCCAAATCGATCAATAAACCGCGGGTATTCAAAAAGTACTTCAAATTATATCATGAAACTTTGCATACTAACTGAACTAACTATAAAGCAGTTCTTATGTGTTTTATTTTTTAGTCCAATCAATAGATTTTTTGTAAATCGCAGAAAACCACTGATTTCGCACTATTCGGCCGCACTGACTGACGTAACAACCGCTTTGTAGTGCAAGCTGATTAGAACTTTATTCTAACAGTATTTCAAACGAAGTTTGAACCACCACAAATAGAGTAGCTAATTTTAGGGTTAGAAGGGCCTTAAGCCGTTGGTCCTGCGCCTGATCTCTCTCCGGTCGTGGCGGATTGCTGTCCCATCGGACTATGAGAGTAAAGGAACAGAGAGTGTACCTGTGTCTGCACACACACTTGTGGACTATAATATCTCCCGCGCCGATGGCTAATCTCCGCTAAGATTGGCCGGTGTGACCGAAAACGGTCAGAAGGACTATATATCCGCACCTGACCTTTCTAAAGAACATCACTGATATAGCATTTCGGCGTTCATTTTTTGTGTCACACCAAAAATATAAGAAGTGACATGATTGACAAGGTGCCTTTCCGAGACGGGCTGCAGACCGCAAACTGCAAGCGACACCACTTGTTTCTATGAATCTCTATGAAAATGATTCCGACCGCGGCGACAATGAGGCCTGCGCAGCGACCGCAGACTGCAGTGCCCAGTGGTGTCCGTGTGAACCGCAGAGAGTACACACGTAGAAAATGTCGACTTTTTCGCAAGATGATGAAGAGAAGTAATTATGGTTCTATGCATTGTGCAGCCACGGTATGCCGCCGCCCTTGGAATAGAAGCAGCTGCGACCGCAGGCCGCACTGCGGTCCAACCGCAGCCGCTAGCCGCAGTGTTGCCTGCGGTTGCAGTCTGCAGCCCGTCTCGGACAGGCACTTTTAGTCTTTTTAAAAACAAAAACTCACAAAACTAAAAATAAAAATAACTCATCCACCACCCAAAAAAACTTAACCCCTCACAACCACCTCGAGTCTGACCAACCCTCCATCGATACAAGGGTTTGTATTGTATCGTACCACCTCGCGGAACAAGAAATATTTCATACGAGATTACCCGTGAGAAGGGCCTATAGATTGATCACAGGTGACATTATCGCATTGATACTCGCGCGGCCACGAGCTAGCGAGAAAACGAGTTCCGATCGAGTAACGATAGTAATTGATACCTGACGCGCGATCGAGAATCGATTCCGACAATCGTTCTGACGTGAATCAGGCAGCGTTGAATTTCTTAGTGATTGATTTGTATGTAAATCGATTTAATTGTAGCTGTTTGAATTTTATTTGGTTTGAAGTGATTTTATCTGGTGGTTGTCACATTGTTTTGGGGAAATAATATATGTAGTGGGCACCTTAGTTTCAATGGCAGTTTATTTAAAAGTTTTATAGTGTAAATGAGTACCGATCTAAGTTATTTCTTCTAAAAGCAGTGGTGTGTGGTTTTTGTGGTCGGCGCAGCATGTTTTCTTCTTCCATACTTCTCTATTCCTCGTCATCTCATCAGACACCTCTTTTGTAGCCATATCATTCTTCACACAGTCCCTCCATCGTTTCTTTGGTCTTCCTCTACTCTTATAGACATACATTACACATACTACATTCGTACTCAAAACTTTCCTCACTTTCCTCACTACATTTTCCTCATATCCGTTATTTCATCACCACTGCGCTCAGAATGGTGAAGAAAAACAGCCGAAGATTCGTCATGGTGGATCATGACACAGTCCCTCTCATAGAGAGTAGGCCCGTTTCCCAGCAGTGGGAACGCCATTAGCTGATTATTGTGCGATAATATTTCTTTTTCAAACCTTGCAGTCTTGAAAACAGTAAGTTATATTCTTTCTATCTTTAAAAGAACATAAAAGCTGTTCGCTCGAGGAAACATAAGTAACTCCGAGATAATACAGACGCGAACATTTCATCTGAGCTCCCAATTCCCTTAAGAGATAACGTCTTATCTGCGAATTACGAAAACATACATAGGTATCTGAAGCTGATTTCAAAGGACTTTTTTTTACAATGTTACAAACATTTTCAGACTAAGTAAACTCTACAAGATAGGTCTTGCAAAACTGGAAGCTGATTGGTTAAAAATAAATTTCCACACACTATGATAGCTATAAAAATGCATAATTTTATAAATCACTTTTTACTCACGGGTGGTTGAAAGTTAAACCACGGGATTGTAATCATAATACACCACACATAGGTATATCATGGTGACAAGAGTGCCAATGCTGTTATGGGTAGATGTGATAAAAATGTGTTAACCATACTTTTTAAAGAAGGATGCGCTAAGGTAGTCCGGGACATTCAAATCTTACGTTTTTTTTGCAATTTGCATGGTCAATTGGTCATGGCTTCGAAGCACACCATCGTGAGAAGTGGACAGAATGGGGGCCAATATACGAACTAAATAAAAAAATGGTCATGGCTTCACGGAGTTGTAACTTGTAATATTTAAAATCATCAATACAACCCTCTAAATTAATTAAATCCCATTGAATGTCATTTTTATGAAATAGTCTGTAAAGCTCTATAAAGCCATTTACGTCACGGTCGCAAACCATACTTATTTCTATCAGCATCAACCTGACACTGACCTGCTCGTTGCAGAAAAATTGAATTTCGCGGGCTACCCAGTCTGTTCCCCCTTAAGTTCAAGACAACAAATGTGTTTTTGAATATGTATCTATTCAACAGTATCAGCCTTACAAAGTATTCACTTAAGTAGTTTCAGAAGCTTCTACCCTCACTCTCCAAAACAAAAAACTCGACTATGCAACAACTCATCATTTTACAAATCTGTTTCCCCATGATCGGCAGTTCTCACCTCGTGGGGAAAAGGATAAATAATTTAGTATGATCCCCGGGCGCAGATAGCCCGCCAGAACAAAGGTAGGGCGCTATCGCAAGCAGCAGCCTTCGCCCGCCCGCCCTCCGAGCGCGTTCCCGACGTTGGATACGGTACGAATTTTTTTCAGTTGAATAGAAAAGCGATTTTTTTTAAACAGCTATTTTTTTAATAACTAGCATTAGCAAGGTTTTTGAGTATTACAATGTTGGTCAAACCTCATTGTAGATGGTGTGGCCAAAGGCCAATGTACAACAATGGGACCCACCTAATTTTTTACTGGTCCAACCTGTTTTGAATTATAAAAAAACTAGAATTATAAACTTTGACTAACTATACAAGCGGCACTCTATTTACAATTGCTTTCCCCGTTCATGTGTAATATGTATTAAATTTATTTCAAGTTAGTTTTATACTATTTTTTTTTCAATGATTTAGGTCGTCTAGGTAATATTATGTTAATTTGATACATAATATTACTATGTACCTAATAGCTAGTTTTCCTTTAGTCCGATTTAGAATTAGCTGCCTCCCAAAGGTACCTATAACCTTGACGTAAGTAGCAGGTATTTAGAGCCTTATCACACTAGCGGATTCAAAGCGGGGCGGGCGCGAATTCTCCGTGGATGAGCAACGACTTCGCCGCGAATGCGCAACGAATTCGCCGCAAATAGCAGCGTGAAAGTACACTCGCTTTTCAAGGTTAGGCTGCAAAGCCTAGCGTTGAAAATTGAGTTTGCGTTGCGATGCGAATGCGCAGCGAATTCGCTGCGCATCCGCGGTGAATTCGTTTCGCGCCCGCAACGAATTCGCTGCACGCCCGCCCCGCTTTGAATCCGCTCGCAATCCGCTAGTGTGATAAGGTTCTTATACCTATCTTAAAGTAAATAAATTTATCAATAATATAAAGGTTTGACATTTCGTTTAATTGTATGAGTATGTTTTGTGGAGTAATTTACCTATGTCATACCAAGTAGATATGACACAAGTACAATACTCCACCCACCAAAAACTACGAGGGTAAGTATCAACATCAGTCTAGCCCTTTTCCAACTATGTTGGGGCCGGCTTCCAGTCAACCGGGATGCCAGTATTTTACATGGAGCGACTGCCTATCTGACCTCCATAACCCAGTTAGCACTGGGTAATACAATACCCCTTGGTAAGACCGGGACATTGACTACCTGTAAGTGACGACTGTCAAAAATCTACAAACGACAGCCGGGACCAACAGTTTAACGTGCTTTTTGAGGCACGGAGAAAACTCGGGAAATAATAGATGATACGGCCCGACCTTAACAAGGGCTGCTTAACCTTTGAAATAGATCCGTACGGCTGTTATCATTTAGCCACGAGCTCTTCTTAGAAAATGAGAACGTCTAATGGAAACAGTATCACTCGACTGCGGGTGAGCAAAACTCAAGGTAAATGAAACTCTTATGAAAATGTGATACAATGTATTACCTACCGATAGCCAGCGAGATAAGGCGATGATTGAACGAATGGTAGACGGGTCGACTGCCATCGAAAGGAAAAGCTGAGCGGAAAAATAGTATAGCTGTAGTTGATGGAGAAATTTGGGCTTAATATTTGGTGTAGACGATAATTATTTCGTGGAAAAGTAATGTTGATTTGTCGAAGGATCTGGGCTTTGATTCCTGAATGAAAGTAAGTGTAAAGATTTAGTGTTATTGGGAGCATCTGTGGTTTTCATAAAAAGACTATAAGTATGATTAAAAGGGGTGAGTCGTAAGATGACGACTCATAGAGAAGTATGAAAGAAGACTTGCTTAGTTGACTCTAAATAAATTGGGATGAGGGTAGGAGTGAGATAAAGGCTGGGTGCAGAATTACATATTAGTCAAAGAAATTTGAGAGAGTATTTTTTTGGAAATGTTTTGCCCTCAACCGTTTTTTGTTCCGTATTTAAAGATATTTTTGTTATACGTTGTATGTTTATTTTTTTTGTCATTTTGTATGCACACCACGTCTCTACGACAAATAAATATATTTTCTTTCTTCCTCTAAAATCTTTTATTTAATTAATTTTAAATACAAACTATGAAATAATTATTGCAAAGGCAACTTATATTTATAACCAGTAAATAGGTACCTGAAAACTGGGCCAAGCTCCCACCGATAAATACATCCAAAAGCCATCTAATCATTTCCCCAGCAAATCAAAAATCAACCACAAAGTCGGAACTATTATCTATTACCAGACAATTACACCGATCGGAGATCTTTAGCCCCCTGATACCGGGAGGCGTCGGGGGTGAAACTGGGGGTGGAAGCGGGTTGAATGGGGGTGAAAGTGGGGGGTGTTATCAGCGATTTTCGCGCCATTACCCGTCGCGATACAGTCGGCACTCTATGCACAACGCGTTAAGTTTCTATTTAATTGATGTAGCACAGGTAGGCTTGAGTCAAGTAGCTTTTCATGTCCATCTAAGTTATTTATGGTCGTTTAAGTTAGTTGGGAGTGTGACAAGTGGGGGATTTGGGGGTAAGACGGCGTTTTTGAAGTGATTTTGGTGAATTAAGGTGGTCTGAAAGTGTTTATCACTGATAGACGTTGTAATTGAGTGCATTTGATCTGCTTATACTTAGATGTATTTGAAACATGATTGGCGATCACATTAGACCGAACATTCATTGATATTTTCGTCCCTTTAAGGAGTGAAAGACAACCATTATAAATGAATAAGTTTTAAACTTTTAGTACTTGTAGTCGGTAATTTACAGAAAAGACGTTTTTCATTGAAATTAGCATGTAAAATTGTAAATGATTGATTTATTCATGCATTTAATGTTATAGTATTACGATTTGCATGAGTCTAACGATTATTTCGACTACGCAATTTTACATCGAAATTCAAATTTATTTCGAGCTTTGAGCCGTTTGGGGTCGAAACGCTCGGGTCATGGGGTCCGAGTGCGCGTCTCCTTTTTAAGGAAATCTCTCACCGACTGGTCGACACTTCGCGTTACCAGAAGGCCTGGCTCTTTCTTTGGCCAAAGAATTAGCATTGCCATTCAACGTGGCAATGCTGCCAGTCTTCTGGGCATATTTTCGAATGACAGCGATGTGGAGGATTAATTTGACGCCTATTGACATCGTCGTATATATGTAGGTACTTACTTTTATTTGTGTAATTATGTATAATTCTAGTTGTAGTACTTATGTATATAATGTAAATAAAATAAGTTTTAACGTAATACTTATATTAATAGCCACATACTTATTTAAGCCAGAAATTAATTTTTAACTCAAAGATCTGAGTATTATTTTATTTTGTGAATGTCTTCTCTCAGGCCAACCTTAGTCCTTACCTAACCTTAGTTAAGTCTCGAAAAGGTTTTCGTCATGGGTGCCTTGAGTGTAAGGCCTCCAGTCAGGGGCAAGATCTGAGCAAGTTAATTTATGCACTTATATGTATTTTTAAATAAAACAAAACCACAAGACCAAGAACCAGCGCACCTATTAGCAACAGATCGGTATACCAACCGATAGGCACCTGCTAATCTACAACATAACAGCGCACTCGATAACACAGTAGTGCAACTAAGTAATGTAACGTCTGATGGCACGCCGATACGGCACGCCTGCCTAAATGCGTTTAAACTTGTTGATTCACTGCTATACTTAGCTCAACTATGTAGTCATGTAAGCGGTTGAGTACTTTGTATGTTGAAGTGGAAGCGGGGTTTTTTGATAGAATTAGAGGGATTTTTTGTAAAGAAACTGATAGCGATCAGGTGGCCTAAAATGGGCGCTTTAACAGATTCCTAGTAGGATAATAATATGAATTACGTAACAATTCGTAAAATGGTCAGGGATGATGACTGACTAAAAAACATGATTCTGTTTAGTCCGTCAGTTAGATTATCGAAAAATATTGGATACGTGTTTTTTGTTTTATCAAATTAATAAAAAATGACGAAGTTATAACGTGTCAAAGATCATGAGTGGGGGCTTGTGACGTCACATTTGAGTAATAAATATACTCAAATGAGACGTCACACGAGTTCGAGTTCGACGCACTGTATCGTCTTCATTTTTTGTTTACTTGAAAAAAGAAAAAATATGTGTCCAATATTTTTTTCTAATCAATCTGACGGACCAATTAGATTTTTTTGTCATCTACCCTATTCATAAAATTAACTGCGCCTGTGACCATTTTAAGAAATTTAGTGTGATATTATTATCCTATTATGAATCTGCTAATGATATCGAAAGAGCAAGAGCAGACAGTGCCATGTGTCTTTGGAATATTCACATAAACAGGTCTTAAACGCATTTTAAAATGTGTTGATCGCGTTCATTTTTTTTTTGGTGAAATCCGATCTTAATCAGTTGATCTTATATTTATTCAAATAGTGAACAGTGTAATGTGTGTTTTTTCATGGTTTTTATTACTTAAATTTTTGGACATTATTAACCTGAAAATTTAAGCATTCGTCCTCCCTAGGTAGCTTCATGCTCATTTCCTGGAGGCTTAGCATATCTTTTTACCTTATAATTCATGTTATTTAAGTTTTTCTGAAGATTTTTATCTCTCTTGTTTTTTTTTTTACCTTTGTAATATCAGTTAGTGACAGGCCTAGTTTTATTTTTAATTTATTGCTGGAGCTAGTTGTAGGTCGTATAGGTAAATCACATCGACCTCATTATCACTAGACTGAAAGTTAGGTAGGTGAGTGCTCAGTGTGACTTTACAGTTTTCTGGCTCCTACCAGGAAAATGTAACGAGACAACTGTGTGTAGATGGTTGCAACCTACGGGATATTCATTGATAAACCTCGTTGATGTAAAACCAGAACGTAGGTAAATAAAAGTTGATAGGTATACCTAGTTACATAATATTTTATTTTTCAGATCGTTATAAAGGGGACTCCCCCATTCCCACTTTGGTTCCAATTTTAACAATAATCCTCACAATAATATGTATGTTCGAGTGTATGTATGTCATGTTTCCTTAGCCTACGACACTAACGGAAAAAGTAACAACATACAGAGTTACATCTCAATATTAATTACCTACCATACAAACATAGATTAAATATATTAAACAATAGTGTTATTTCAATTACTAAGCTGCCTCATTGCGTCATATATTACTTAAAATAGTTATCGGACGTAATTTATCGCTCTGACTGGCAGACGCAATTCAATATATTGAGTCATTATCTATATTTGTGGCTCAATATCAATGTCCGTCTGTGGCGACTTGCTACTGAAATGCTGTTGAGATTTTGATTGCGTTTTATCGGGGGGATAGAGGGCTTTTAGCGTGCTTAGGTGTCTTGAGAGTATATTGACCTTTATTTATTTAGAATTATGTGGTTAGTGGCTTTGATACTCTGTAAAGGAATGAGTAGTGATGTATTCACGGTTAGTCACCGCGGGTTTTCGATCTCAGAAAATGAGTCCTTATTTGCTCATAAAATGGCTTGCCTGTCAATATTTTACTATTTTTTTAGTCATTTATAACTAAACTCTTAGCTTTTCTACGATAAGTAATCGAAAAAATAGTAGCATAGACAAATACTGGGTGTAAAGGGACCCTCTTCACGTCCAATGTAACAGGGGCGAGTCTATTGCCTTCAATCGGGAACCAATTTAGACTCCGTGGTTGCTACTGAAAAATTCCTGATAGAAAAACCCGATTACACATTGCACAACCCGGGAATCGAACCCCACTCGACAACGAGGCAGTAATTTCTACTTTATCCTCTTTTTATTTTATAGTGTTGTCAACTCGTTAGGTTCAGAATATACAGTGATTGAAAAATAAACCTCCATGTTTTTAACAGCACTTTACAACCAACACCACATTTAAACTACAATCCTTATCTCGTCTCATCTTACAATCTAGAAACATCTATAAAACTGGAGTGATCCGGAAAATATCTATTCGAACAGGTTGTGATGTACTTATCTCTTATCTGAGTAAACATGTGTTTAATGCAAATTGTCTTGTAGTCGCCGTCTTCCTAACGACATGTCGACAAATTTTATTGTAATAGATGGTGTCAAAGTGGGCAGAAAGCAGAATGGACACTACTTAAAATATTTGTGAAACACGTGTCCTTTGTTTTTATAGTTGTGTATTATCAGATGGTTGGACGTGGAGGCGTTAGGAGTGTAAGGACCGTAACTAGTAGGTTGCGATCTGTAGTTTCTGCCTACCCCATGGAAAAAAGGCGTGCGTTTATAGACGTATTTACAACCCACTGGTATTTATGACATCAGAGGAGCTCTAGCGTGACTAATAAATAACAGGCACTCGAGTCGATCTTCCGGTTAAGCCGTGCGTGTCTTGGTTGGTCCGTAGATGGGTAACCAACTGACCACCCATTACATACCGAGTTCCCTCACGGAGGTAACAGAGAGGCACGGCCTCGGAAAGCGCGTTAAGCCGTTGGTCCCGGCTCTCACTTGTAGATCTTTAAAAGTCGTTAGTTACAGGTAGTCAAAGTCTGACAACCAGTTTTATCAAGAAGTATGCTTAACTGGGTAGTGGAGGTCAGACAGGCAGTCGCTCCTTGTAAAATACTTTCAGCTGCATCCGGTAAGACTTGATGCTGACCCCAATGAGTTGGAAAAGGCTAGGCAGATGATGAACATACCTACTTAAAGCACACTCCTTTTTTCCGTGGGCTTTTTTCCGAGTACATAAAAAAATACTTGTTTGCCTACCCCCACGTTGGGGGTAGGCAAAAAAGTATTTTTTTATGTACTCGGAAGTCTATTTAAAATATTAATAACTGTATTTAATGGACTACTATGCTAAAAATGTAAAATTTACAATTTCTCTTAATATAGAGTCTCTTATAAATTGATAAATAACTTTCTAAGTACAAGGCATTCTAAGGACAATGGGAGATAAAATCTGAGTCTGTTTATCGCCGAGAAGATGAAAATAGGCAGAATTATCTTATCTCTATCTTATCAGTATTTACAGTCTTAACAGATGGCTGATATGATTGTAAATATTTACTTTTGCTATCAAGATCTTTGTTAAATTTAGTTTAAGAGCCTTGAGTTAGATAAAGAGATTCTTCAGTACTTACACATTACATAGAATCACTCTTTTGACTCTTAATGGATTAGACAGTAGTGTAGGGACATATGGATGTACGTGGCAAAACATTGGTTTTGCCAGGTATTGTAGGGCTCCTGTTTTATGGGGCCAATGTTTTTTTCGCCATGTATCTAAAATAGTTTCTAATTTTCTTAAGGCGATTACATGAGCTAAATAAGCAACTGTATTTGTGTTCGTTCAAACTTCGTTTGAAATACTGTTAGAATAAAGTTCTAATCAGCTTGCACGACAAAGTGGTTGTTACGTCAGTCACTGCGGCCGAATAGTGCGAAATGAGTGGTTTTTCGCGATTTACAAAAAATCTATTGATTGGACTAAAAAAGTAAAACACTATGATACTAGTATTTTGCTTGTAGAATTATTTGCCAAAAAATCAGAATGATCGCATATATTTTAGTATGGTTTTTACTGGTTAAAAGAAATTTTTAGAGATAAGTTCGTGATTTTTTTCTATCGAATAAAATTTGTTGTATTATGTTTTCAAAACACTATCGTACTAGCATATATCCTGAAGAATATCATATATTTTTCTGGTTTTGTTTATTGCAGTGAATCATATGCTTTTTTGCATTATAAGTTCGCGGTTAGCTCATGTAATCGCCTTAATGAAAAACCCAAGAACGTCTTTGCCAGACCTGGGAATCAAACACAACTCCTAATCGTATCATAGCAACACTAACAACTGCTTCTACAACTGAAAACTAAACCAATGATAGACTATCTGCTGTATAATACATGTATTTCAAAACAGGTAAATAACTAGAAATCATTAAAAATATCATAGCTCACAGAATAAGTGAGCTGAAGTGGTAATGGGCCGGTCATATTAGCCGTAGAACCGATTACCGATGGGGTAGACGTGTTTCAGTGGAGACGGAAAACGTAAGGTCGCTCTCATGCTTGGTGGAGCTACGATCTTCGCAGGGTGGCTGGTAGCAACGGATGAGAGTCGCTGAGAATCGAGTTGAGTGACGTGCGATTGAGGACCCTATGTCCAGCAGTGGACTGCTGTAGACTGATGATGATGACGATTTAAAATCTATGTCAATATTTAGTTTGTTTATCAGCAAAATAATGGATGTATTTATTTAACTGCATCCCACAATAAAGTTGAGTGTATATTTGATTTATTTTACAATCCAATTATTTCTATCAGTAAAACTCAATCTTGAAAGCAATAACTAAAAGATGTTTGACATATTATTTAAAAAAATATTCCGTCTCTATCTTAACCAAACGATTGATTGAAACAGAAGCGTTTTTTAATTACATTAAGTTAAAGGCATTTAATGATTTGTAGCGCATGCGGGTCTAAAACGTTTAAAAATGGAACACCATTTCAAATTATCAATTTGTAATTTCTATTAATCTATGGTTTTACTTAACGTTAATTTAGTAAATTTTACTGTCAAACATGTTTGGTTTTGTTTATTATTGATTAATAGTATTTTTAACAGTTTTTAGCTACCTAAGAAGTGAAATTAGTCTGTTATAGAAATCTTTATGATTATTGATTTGAATGGTTTGAAATAGATTCTCTACTATATTCATATCTTATGAGATTATTAATAGGTACCTAAGTAAATTATTTGTGTATTAGTTTTTTAATAACTTTTAATCAGTGCCCGTTCTGTATTTTTTATTAATTTCATTCTATGTCCTTATAGTCAGTACCAAGGGCACTAAACATTTATCTCTGAATGCAAATTTGAACTTTATCGATATCAACTTAAACATCGATACGTCCAACACTACAATGTCTGTAAATGTTTCTCAGAGGTAGTAAATAACTGTAGTTTATTAGAGTTAATAACTCTGTGTAAATAACCTATTATTTTCTCACATTTTTTTTACTGTAAATTGTCGTATAAGGATTGTTTTATGCTACTAACGAAAAAAGTAATGATTTTGCCTCGATTTAAGTTAAAATATTGGTAGTGTTCCTAGGAAAGCCGGTGGTTCCTTATAAGGCCAATCAAATAAGCCAATAAAATTTGACGGTTAGCCTTGCTAGGGTACATGAGCCTGACAAAGAACATCTACAAATCATGAACATATGAACACTTGGTTTTTAGCTATAAATACGTACCGTAAAAGTTCACAATGTTTTATATTTAAAATATTTATATTTAGAAGGGTTATTGAACTTTTTAATTCAGATTGAAATTTTGGCCTTACAAGAACGGACCCTTAAGAAGGCCATCTAGGGAATATAAAACGCATTGCAAGTTATTTGATATCAATATAATACTCATTACTACTATTTTAAAATAATTTATTTTAATATATTCTTAGTAATACGATGGTGTTCAAGTAAGTAATGTTCTTTGAGTTTTTTAAAGATGATAAAAATATAGTAAGCATTTAATGTTTCGCTTAAATGAAAGAGCATATTATGTAGTTTTAGGAAAAGCCGATATATTAATTGTTACAACTTTATTTTTAAGTTGAACACCTGATTTATAATATTGGCCTTGTTTGGAGCCCTTTTTCTTGTAAGGCCAATTGGAAGAGGTATATAAACTTTTATAAAACTTCAGTTTATTAAATAGTGATTAAAGCTAGGTTAAAAAAATGATTTATGTGGTACACAATACAACAAAGTATTACTTAATCATTTGTTTCCTTCATTTATCCAGTAAATAAACGAATAAATAGTGTTTTCATTACTTATACTCGGAAAGTAGGTCTGAAGTTGCCTGAGGAGCGGGTTAAAAGTAATACTGTTTAGCCCTAGGAAGAATCTTTTTCAACTGACAGCTGTCAAATAAAAAAAAAAATTGTTAATTTTTCTATTGAACCATGTTCCAACTTTTTATACAGCCACGATGTAAAATTGAAATAACATAAAGTTAAATAGTAATTAAAGAATATATATTTTATAAATAACTTTAATATAATTAAATTTCAGCTATTTCTTTAAAATAACATAGATTTGGGCAAAATAATTACCAATTTTTCGATGTTGAAAATGAAAAATAGGTAATGAATAAATAGCTGGCCGGCCACAGAAAAAGAAACCGGCCAAGAGCGAGTCGGACTCGCACACCGAGGGTACCACACAAACTTTCTTGAATGAAAGGTAAATTGCGGTTTACGATTTATGACGTATTTACAAAAACTACCTACTAGGTCTCGTTCAAACCAATTTTGGGTAGAAGTTTACATGGTAATGTACATCATTATTTTTTAGGTTTATCATTCTCTTATTTTAGAACTTACAGTGGGGGAAGACACATTTTACCACTTTGGAGTGTCCCTCGCGCAAACTATTCAGTTTAGAAAAAAAATATTTTAGAAACCTCAATATCAATTTTTGAAGACCTACCCATAGATACCCCACAAGTATGGGTGTGATAAAAAAAAAAATTGAGTTTCAGTTCTAAGTATGGGGAACCCCTAAAATTTATTGTTTTTTTTTTCAATTTTTGTGTGAAAATCTTAAGGCCCTGTCTAATCCTAAAATTAGCAACTCTATTTGTGGTGGTTCAAACATCGTTGGAAATGTTGTTAGAATAAAGTTCTAATCAGCTTGCACTACAAAGTGGTTGTTACGTCAGTCACTGCTGACCGAATAGTGCAAAATGAGTGGATTTTTGCGATTCACAAAAAATCTATTGATTGGACTAAAACAATAAATAACATAAAACCTGCCTTAAAGTTAGTTCAGTTAGTTTAAAAAGGTTCATGATCTAATTTGAAGTATTTTATGATTGCCGGCGGTTTATTGTTTAGTTTAGAGGTAACTTTGGGTTTTTTTCTATCGAGAAATTTTTATGGAATCGTGTTTTCGCCAAACAGGACTTAACATTAATCCTCAACTTTACCATATATTTATTTCAAAATTAATGCTGCAGTATTTTAGGCGTAACGGAGGATCATGCTAAGCCATTTGAGGTAGTATAGGCCCTTAATGCGGTTCACAGAATACATCTACTTACCAAGTTCCAACGGCATAGTTCTTATAGTTTCGGAAAAAAGTGGCTGTGACATATGGACGGACAGACAGACAGACATGACGAATCCATAATGGTTCCGTTTTTTGCCATTTGGCTACGGAACCCTAAAAAGCCAAATAGGCGGGAAAGCGGCAATCCAATCTTCATTTGATTTTTCGAGTTGATTCATGTTTTTATTTTTACTTTCTTTGTATTCGTAATGAAAAGCACAGTGTTTACCTCGGGTTAAAGACTTATTTTCCCTCGAACTATTAGCGCCCTCGCTCTGCTCGGGCACTAAATAAGTTACTTTCATCCTTAAGGTACCAATGTACTATTATTCGTTAGCGTGGCCTTCCATGGTCCACCCACCTTAAGTGGAGCTAGAGATCCGATTGATACTGGGATGTGAAATTGATTGTATTGTGTGATATTTCTCACTGTTTGTATCTGTATTACCCAAAGGTTGACTTGTAGAAAATGCCGGTTTTATGTCCGCCTTTGTACTCTGTGCTTGAAGTGTAAAATAAATAAATATAAATTTATAAAGGACATTATTTTCAACTAACAATATGGGCAGTGCTTTCCTTAAAGTTAATCTATGGATAGAAATATCTGCTTGAGATCATAGAAAATATAATAACCAATGTAAATCTATAGTCGTATAATGCTAATCATAATAGGGATGATGACTGACTAAAAAAATATGATTCTGTTAGGCCGTCGGTTAGTTTATCTAAAAATATTGGATACGTGTTTTTTGTTTCAGTAAATAAATAAAAAATTACGAAGATAAAACGTGTCAAAGATCATGCGTGGGGGCTCATGACGTCACATTTGAGTTAAAAATGTACTCAAATGTGACGTCACACGAGTTTTCGTCGCACTGTATCGTCTTCATTTTTTGTTTACGTGAAAAACAAAAATGTAAATATATGTAAATCTATCTGACGGACTAATTACCTAGATTTTTTTTCTCATCGACTCTATTGCTTGATTAATTTAAGCTTATAAATTAGTTATGTTACACTAAGTAGACGATGTTTATATTTTTTTTGTTATTATTTTGAACGCACGTCATGTCCTTGCGACAGCAATTTTTTTTTCTTTTTTTTTTAGTTACTAATCCTGTTAATATGTGCTTATACATTAAAGATTCTCTTTGAGACAATCAAACCTTAACTGTCTCATAACTCTAAAAAAATCTATAACATAATCCTAAAAACTTTATCATCAGAAACACGAACACAAAAATGATCAGCAATCTAAAAGTTATGGCTCAAAATCCGCCACAGCCGGGAATCGAACCGGCAACAAAGGCGGCGACACCTCCGCCCTTATATTTATTGCAAATTATGAGCGTTATCCGCCGATCTCCAGCACTCGATAATGGACTTCATACGGACGGTAGGATAGAGTGGATGAGACGGGGAGGATGTAGAGGACGGATCTTCTTTATTTTTTGTTGAAGGGAACATTGAAAATTTGAACTTTGGGAATGTTGTTAGTAAAAAAGGCTTAACCTGTTGAAGAACTACGTTTGGTGGAATTGTTCACTTAATTAAACGTTAATTCATTACAAGAAGTAACACTGAGACTTAATTAGTCGTTTCTAAATTACTCTCTATGAAATACTTTATAAGCGTTTGCGGGAAAAAATGACTAAAAGAGATCGTCTAAAATAAAATAAAAAACATAGTTATTTGTGTATACCATGAACATATTTAGACTACTGACATTCAATTGAAAAGCAAGCCTATCTGTTTTTGGAAGCTTTTTGGAACTGGACACAAAAAGTCTTCAATAAGAAACCTGTTTTACTTCCCATAACCATGTAAAATTAAGTGAACAAATTAATTGGCCGTCCGATCCTCCCTAATCCAACATGGCCGGCCACCTCAAAGCTATTGACAGAGGCGGCGTAACGTTGATACCAGCTGATTTATTTGCCATTACACCGGCCTTAACTGATCGTCAGATTATTGCGATTTTTATTCAACCCCTAACGACCTGGCGCTAAATGTCTGCTGAAGGGGAACAGGTGGATTATATTGTGCTCATTTTGAGTTGGTTTGTCTATGAATTAGTATAAAAAACTTAAATGAAGAACAGAGAAGAGAAACTCGTGACTTAATAATAATTCTCGGGTCGATTTTTAGGTTGAGCCGTGCTTGCCTAGGTCGGTCCCTGGATGGGTGACCCCTCATTACATAACGAGTTTCCTCCGTTCCTCGGAAAGCACGTTAAGCCGTTGGTCCCGGCTATCAATTGTAGAACTTTGACAGTCGTTACAGGTTGTCAGTGGCCCGAAAGTATGACAACCAGTCCTACCAAGGGGTATCGTATTACCCAGCAGTGGCGAAGGTTCCATACAACTCGATTCCTACCGGATTCCCTTTGAAAAATGGCACAGTCAGTATTCTTTTGAAAAATAATATAATCACATTAAAGATAATGACCCAATGAAAAATTGACCCTGCGTTACTGTTACCCAGTACTAACTGGATTATGGAGGTCAGTTAGGCAGACATCTGGTAAAATATTGGTATTCAGTTGCACCCGGTTAGACTGGAAGCCGACCCCAACATAGTTGGGAAAAGGCTCGACAGATGATGAGATGTGTGAGGATAAGATTAACTGGCGTTATTTTAGTTTTCGGAGCTGGAATGTGAGCCAGTCTATAAAAGCCGAGTTCAATAATACTTTAAAAAAGAAAACAAAAACTATTGGCCCAAGGTTTATTTTTAGTGACTGGGCAACACAGGGTATTAGGAAAAGTAGGGAACGTTTGTTTGAGCTGTACGGCCTTAAGCCTTATAATAAAACAGAAACTTTTAGTAAATATGTTGCTACTTACTCGAAAATTTTTAAAAACTCTTGCAAGGTAGCTTAATCCCTCTTTATAAGCAACAAGATTAAATCAGCTGATAACAAAATTAAGACAGTTTGGAAAATTATCAACAGTGAAACAAATAGAAGTAACATTAGAATTAAAACAAAGTAATGACATAACATTAGAGACCTCACGTGGCCTCGTGAACTCTAATAATGAAGTTGCTCAAGAATTCGTAAATTTCTTTACCAGTATCCCACTTAAAACTACAGAAACCTTAAATTCCTCTCCCTTGCTCTCTATTGATTTATTGAAAGCGAACGTTCCAGCCTGTTCAAATGAATTTAAATTTCAGCATATAAACCCCATAACAATCATAAAAGCTTTTAAGCAAATCAAGATTAAATTAACCGAAGATCTATGGGGTATGTCTATCAAAGCTTGTACCTCAATTACTGAGACTGTAGCACCGTATTTAGCCTTGATATTTAATTTGTGCGTGGATCAAGGGGTCTTCCCGGATCTAATGAAATTCAGTAAAGTAATACCCCTTTTTAAATCCGGGGACAGTAAAGATACCAATAACTATAGGCCCGTATCCGTGTTGCCGGTTTTCAGCAAGGTGTTTGAAAAGATAATGCTCAATCAAATGCTTTACCATTTTAACACCGATAAAATCTTACACGAGCAACAGTACGGTTTCACCAAAGGACGTTGTACGACTGACGCCGGTGTCACTTTATTAAAACACATATTTACTGCGTGGGAAGAGGCACAAGATGCCATAGGAATCTTCTGTGACCTTTTGAAGGCATTTGATTGCGTAAATCACGAAACCCTGATCTTGAAACTTGAGCATTACGGTTTAGGTAAACTTGCGCTCAGTTTAGTAAAATCGTATTTGAATGATAGACAGCAGCATGTACAAGTAAATGGCGTAAATTCAATGGGTTTAAAAGTAAAAATGGATGTACCACAAGGTTCGATATTGGGTCCCTTCCTCTTTTTAGTGTACATAAATGACCTACCCAATTTATTTGGCAACTACCCGCAATTGGTGTTGTTTGCAGACGATACTTCTTTAATATTTAGGATAAACAGACGTGCCACAAATCTGGACGACGTAAATAACGCCCTACTGCAGGTTCATAATTGGTTTACCGCTAATAATTTAGTTCTAAATGGGAAAAAAACAAAGTGCATTAGATTTGCTTTACCAAATGTCAAAAGTCGTGATTGTGACGTAGTATTGAATCAAGAGAAACTAGAATTTGTCGATAAAACGGTTTTCTTGGGAATCACGCTCGACTCAAGGCTACAATGGGGTCCTCATTTAACATCTCTTGCAGGACGGCTGAGCTCAGCAGCGTATGCTGTTAGGAAAATCCGTCAATTTACTGATGTTGATACGGCGAGGCTAGTCTATTTTAGTTATTTTCATAGTATTATGTCATACGGTATTTTACTATGGGGACGCGCTGCAGACATCGAGTCTATATTTATTCTGCAGAAAAGGGCTATCAGAGCCATTTATGAATTACGTAGACGCGATTCTCTAAGAGAACTGTTTAAGGAAATTAATGATCATGACAGTACCTTGTCAATACATCTATGAAAATATCATGTACGTTAGGAAAAATCTGCATTTATTCAGTAAAAGAGGTGACAGACACCACTATACTACTAGAAATAGGGACCAACTACACACATCAAAAGTATCTAGGGATCAACATATATTTTTGCAATAACTTTTCTCCTGATTGATATTAATTAAAATTTTCTTTAAGGATTCATCAAATAAAGTGTTTTCGTTTGTCACAGTAACGATAAACCAAGTCACCTTTGCATTAATAAAGAAATTTGCCATTTTCCTAATAAAGGGATTTTTGACATTTGAACCACTAACATTAAAGTTCGAAAAAAAGACTGAAATAACAGTTTTCTTTAAAATTTTATTGGGTAACTTAAACAATTAATAATCCGTGTTTCTACCACGAACACTAACAACACAAGAACATCGGTTTGGCATACTCAAAATGAGTTCATCCAAATCACGCTGTGGAATGGCCGCCCATGTTCGTTGCAACAACAAAAAAAGGTCTTCTTGCGACTGGATACCCTCCATATTCGGCAGAGCTCTTCTCTGTAGCATATCCCATGCATGCTCAATCGGGTTCAAGTCTGGCGACTGAGCAGGCCAGGGCAGGACATTGATGTTAGCTGCGGCGAGAGTCTGTCTTACAACTCTTGCGGTGTGCGGTCGTGCATTATCATGCATTAACTGAAATAAGGGACCGATTTGCACTTGTAGAGGAACGATGACGTCTGATACAATCGTCTCAGCATAAATTTGAGCGTTGAGGTTGCCTCTGATCCAAATCAACTCAGTTCTTCCGCCGATCCAAATACCCGCCCATACCATGATGGTTCCACCACTATAAGGATGGACTTCCTGGCAGGATTTTAATCGCTGTTGGCGTCCAGGGGTTCTCCAGTGTCGTATACGTCTTGTATCCGGTCTCATACCAAAACGAGACTCATCAGAAAAGCACACGAAACGCCATTGTTCTTCTGCCCAATTTCTGTGTTCAAGAGCCCATTGATATCGAATCCTACGATTGTGCATTGCTATAGGTGGTACCCGTAGCGGTCTTCGGGAATGAAGGTTCACTTCATGCAAGCGGTTTCTGACTGTTTGGTCGCTAATTAAGTTCCCTGAAGAGTGATGAAGCCTCACGGCTAACATCATGGCGGTTATTGTTGGAGCTCTTCGAGTTAAGATTTGAATGTATCGGTCTTGTCTCCGTGTGGTGCAGCGATACCGTCCTCCATGGCGCTCAGCCACGGTACCAGTGCTTCGGTAACGTGTCCAAAGTCGACTGATAACACTCTGACTTGTATTCAGAGCTAAAGCTACAGTACGTTGCCGGGAACCAGCTTCTATCATTCCCACGGCTCTGAGCATTTCTTCCCTGCTTAAATGACGTCGCCGCTCCATAATAACGTTGGTTTTAATCAGTAGTAGGGAAACAGTAGCACTAATAATGTCTTCAATGCGTTGTATGTTTTTATAGGGAAAATATTGACAGCTTATTTTCATCTTTTACTCGAATTTGATTGAGAGTTCCTGATTCAAATTATGAAATGCACCAAAAAGGATCCATATAAATTTATAAAATCATAAATTTATTACAAAGCCACATCTCAATCTCAAGAAATCCGCATAAAAATGCTTGATCCCTAGACATTTTTGATGTGTGTAGTTCAGCCAGGTTTCAGGCTTGCTAAAGTAGATTCATCTTTCATGGGGTACTGTTTAAAATGTTACAATAAAATACCTCCCCACATTCTACAACTGAATGAGACGAAATTTAAAACTTGTATAAAACGCACACTATGTAGGCAAGCATATTATAAGTTGGTGGATTACATTGATGATAAAAATGCTTGGCTCAATGCTGGTCCTGCTCCACAACCATAGGGGAAAACTAATTGGGCAAATTATTGTGCTAGCTGCAGAAGATTGTAAAAGTATCTTTGCTTTGTATAGATTCCATCTCCTAGTATTGTATAATTGCATAGCACATGTGAGGACCATGTATTTTTAAGCTACCATTTGCATTTAGTTATCTTTCATTGACTTGAATATGCCTTGGTGGCTGAGAGAAAGTCATGCTCACTCAAATGTCTCGCTGATGGTGGCGGGTGTGTCGGGAAGGGAACTAAATGTAGTTCCCTTCAATATGGTTGAGTTGAATGGCGCCGATACACGCGTCTTGTTCGTGATCGAGCGCTGTCAGTTGGGACTGGTCATCTCTTAGCTGCCACGGTTCATTTTAATTACTTTATTTTTAATTTGTTGATTTAATGTTTTACTCTGGACGCTCATAATGTGCACGTCTTCCTACATCGTTCTCACATATATTATATGTATAATCTCAACATGAATGATGTAACCAAGATTTTGTAACAATATTTTGATTTAAAAGAGTGTCCATGGAGTTTCTTGCCCGTTCTTCTCCATAGAGATCTACGCTAGGGAATGGGCAACTACAGTACTTTCTCAAGTTATTATGTCTTGTGTCTGGGACTGTAGCTTTGTTTTGTTTTTTTGTATTTTTGGCTTTCAAAAGTGCCATAATGGTCTAATTGAAATAAATGCTTTGAGTTTTGAGTTTGAAAGGTGGTAAATACAGATGTATTTTGTTTTTTTGGAGTTGATTGTCTATAAGCTATGATATGGAGGAGCTCGTGGCTATATAATAACAGCCGCTCGGGTCGATCGTTAGGTTCAGCCGTGCTTGCTTAGGTTGGTCTGTGGATGGGTGACCGCCCATTACATACCGAGTTTCCTTCATGCCTCGGAAAGCACGTTAAGCCGTTGATCCCGGCTGTCATTTGTAGATCTTTGACAGTCGTTAGGTAGTCAGAGGCCCAAAAAGTCTGACAACCAGTCTTACCTAGGGGTATCGTATTTCCCGGTACTAACTGGGTTGTGGAGGTCAGATAGGCAGTAGCTCCATGTAAAATACTGGTATTCAGCTGCATCCGCTAAAACTGGAAGCCGACCCCAACATAGTTGGGAAAAGGCTAGGCAGATGATGATGTCTATAAGCATTATCATAATCAGCTATGTTCCCACTGCTGGGACACAGGAGTACAGGACCTTTCCCTATGAAAGTGAGTGCGCTGTAAACTACTACGCAGTGGGGTTTAGTACATGTCACACGTCTTCGAATTTTTGGTTCTTCCGAGACATACACACATCAAAAAAGGTTTGCGATCACTTTGAAAAATCGAAATCTTTTTTCTTACGGTAGATTATATAATGAAAAAATAGTTTTTTTTTATTTTATTTCAAACAGAGTATTTCTATATAAAGAAAACACAACAAAGATTTTTTTTTGATAAAGTTCAATTCAAAAAATGATACCAGATTTTTTTTTTCGGATGGGAAATCATCAAATGACTTCTCCCGCTCTTCGCGGAGCAGGAGGGAGTGTCAGACTTTTACTGACTAAAACCCATCCATGTTCCTTCATCGCCCTTTGTGTTCACGGTATCTCTTTTGGACAGTCTCGCAACTCCGGCAGGCATCGGCCCTTTCTCTTGCTGACTTTCTTTTGCTGACTCTCTTTGAGGCGCGCGTGGAACACGAACGCGTCGTCGACACGGCCTGTCGTCATGAGACGGACGGACGGCGAGCTAGCCCATAGCTCTCCGTCCACAGACCAGCGCCTACGGTGGCCGGGAATAATATCAGCTTATGCTAGTGATCACAAACTTTTTTGATGTGTGTAATGGTTTCGTCCCGATGTTTTCCTTCACCGTTTTGGGCTTTTGATGTTTCTACGATGACTTTCAATAGGGTTAAGATAAGTTCTTCGGTAACTTACGTTTTTCTCATACATTTACAAGTTTTCCATTAACAGTGATTTTGCTAGAAAGTCAGTTTGTCTTAGTCTTCTAGACTTATCTTGCCTTAGTTTTTTTTATTATAAGCCAGTCAGTCGCGAAGAAACTGGCGTATCCTAGAACTAAAAAAATTCGAAGACATGTGACATCTACCAACCTACCTGGGCCCGCATGGTGGGTAACCCATTCCTAATCGAAAAGAGAAGACCTACATCTCAGCATCGGGAATATTGGAGGCTGATTATGTTTCAGTAAAGTTGAAGGGGGAACCCTAGCCAGGTTGCCCCGGAAGAATAATACAATTTTTGACGACCCGAATGACGCAGCGGTACTGAGACTGCCTTACGCTATTAGGGTCCCGGGTTCGAATCCCGGTAGAAGCAAATGTTGGTGTGATGAGCATGGACATTTGTTTCCGAGTCATGGATGTTTATATGTATAATAAGTATGTATTTACAAACAAAAAGTATCTATGTAGTATATCAACTATCTGGTGTCCACGACACAAGCCTCGTTGCTTAGTGTGGCACTAGATGGCGCTGTGTGTAATGTCCAGCGATATTTATTTATTAATTTAATTGACGATCGCCTCTCATGCATGGAGGCTGTTTTAATGAGATTGTTTAATATCAGTATTACAAATAAATGAGCATCTGTGAGACTGGGAATGGAAATCAAATTATTGGACTAAAGCATTTTCAACAGATACGTGTACTTATGAAAGCCTAAGCAGATAGATTAGATAAAACCTCTTGCACGTTCTTCTTCATAAAGATCTACTCACGTTAACTAGATTAGCTCTCACTAGCTTCAACTTTCTGATTAACTAACAATTAAAAATTAAATTAAAAGTTAAAATAAATAGTAGGTAGGTACTTTGAGTTTCAATCGATCTAAGAGAGTAGACTAAGCAAAAGTAACAGATGTACCTATGGGTCGTAACAGATTACGATCTGTAGTTTCTGCCTACCCTTAAGGGAAAAAGGCGTAAGTTTATATTGTGTTTATGTTATAGTTCCTAGACTTCCTCCATATGGATTGTCAGAATCTACCGAAATTCTTGCTAGCCAAAAGTTGTCTGGGTACTTGATAAAATAAAATCAAAATCAAAATATTTTATTTCACATAGGCCTAGATGTGCACTTATAAAAACGTTTAAAAAGGTGCACGGTTCTGGTTGGTCGTTTCCATGGAGAAGAACCGGCAAGAAACTCCATGGTTACTCTTTTCAAATCATTTGGTATTACAAAATTATTATGTAACAGCATGGACTGCGAAGGCCCGACAATAAGTCGTTGCTTACTATACAAAAAACGTAAAACAAGATAAATATAACAACAGTTAACAAGCATCTGGGAATCTACAAAGCCTACAAAATCAGTCTTTCTTATCCAGCCATTGTGCCAGAAAACCCTGAAACCTAGGCCAGGGCTGTCTCCTGCCATATGTTCTATAAATAACCATGATTCTGTACGATCAAACAGGACCACACGCAAACAATAATTCTTTTTTCGTATCAGTAATGTGAGTTGCAGACATTTCTCAAGCGTTGATAAAAATAAACGAGTCAAAACACGTTATCAATGCTAGGTAATGTTCATTATGTTCTTAGAATGTGTGCTACGGCGTCATGGCGACGGTTTGAGTAATTGATAAGCAGAATTTGAAGTTGTAAGGGGTCAATGCGGTTGGACCTAATGTAAGGTCTCAGTCGATTTATGGTTTAAGATTTGATACAATTTTCAATAATGTTAGACACGCATGTCAAATTAAATTAATTATGTTTTGGTTTCAAATGAATTCCTTTTCCCCGAAAGCATAGACATTAACCTCTTCATCGGGAGAACATTCAGAAACGATGGTAGGTAGTATACGAGTAATAGTGACAATGAACAATAGAGTTTGGTTGGTTCTTGTAACTTTTAGCCAAAAGGGAGTAGATATGTGGTTGTGAAGAACACCGTATAATAACGTCTAGAAAACATTTCATGAGTACGAAAATGGTAGCTATTTACAGTTTTCTGTGGTAACCCAAACCCAATTTTATCACGACATTATGATTGTACTATTAAACAAACTGCTCTCTGCATTGTAATTGACTTACTGTCAGGTCAGTTACAGACATTCTATAAGACTGTATTGTGGAGATATTCAGTAGTTCCGTGTAAAACACTGGAATTCAGCTGCATTCGGTTAGACTGGAAGCCGTACCTGTATTTGGGAAAAACCTAGACAGATGATAATGAGAAAACTGATCTCAAAACCTCAACAAAAACACCAGCATCTCGATAAGGTCATGTCACCTTAAATAGCTAATTAAGTGGCTATATTTACAAATAAGCGCGGTCGATAGTCACTTTCTCTTTATCAGCCAATAACAACATTATCGGGGACAATGCACTATCGGCTGCAACTTGCATCGCGGTCTAGGGCTGCGGGGAAGAGGATTTTTTGGCAGGGGTGGTTTTTTCCGTGAAGATAGAAAAAATCATGGATAGATAGAAATCTAGTATCAGGTGTGCCACTTACATGTACAGTTTAGGTGGTGGATTTTATGATTGTTACAAGTGAAACCCAGGTAGGTACATTGATATTTTGTTTTTTTTTTGTCGCCAGGGTTGCCTGCGAAATTCAAATGTTCTCACGTTTTGCAATTTGCCGGTTAGTGTCAGGTTAGTGTATGTTGGTCAAAATATGATTTGCAGCAGTAATACGCATGTATTTACAAAATTATAATCATCAATACAACCCTCTATGACTTAGAGGGTTGTACTTTGTTCATTTAATCCTAAACTTGAATGACTTTTCACTAATTGTAACTCTGTAAAGCCATATTTGTTACAGCCATGAATTTTATATTTATATATTTTCATGTGGACCATTTGAATTTTACCAATTGTTGGTTTCATTATTTTCCCTCTAAATTATGCCATCGGATCCTTTACAAAGGATACTACTACTACTACTACTACTACTACTTCTAGCATCTATACATAGATGCTAGAAATTACAATAGATTTCGGCCCATTTTGAATGCGTATCTTAAAAAGTGCATTCGCAGTCGCCACCCCTGCATATCTAGCGAAAGTGCACGTCGCCGATATCGAACAATGTGACTCCGACGATAGCGTAACGTGATCACGGCGTTATCACAGCGTTATCGCGACGTTATCGCTGCGACTCGGATACCGTGCTGTTGTTTGTACTAGCACTGCGCTTTGAATACAGTGTAGGGCAAAAATTTATACCATTTTGTTTTCGCTGTCTCGAAGAAAGTGTATGACTTTATCAGTTGGTCAGACGGTCGTGATATAGTCTCCGTTAGTTTGTTAAGGTATATTGTTGGGTTATTGTGTTACTGTTGTTTTAATGGTTTTGTTTAATTATTGCTTGTTGGCAGGTGCATAGGGTATTTGAGACTGACACGAAAGTGTAGTATGGTATAGTAGACATTTTTATCATGTCATCGGAAAAATATAGTCAAAGTTCCGGCCTAATCATTGTGGCAATGATATACCTATAAATTATGTTTAGCTGTGGACGTTTTTCAGCTGAATGTTGACGATGAAGTCAGCAAAATGTAATAAATGTAAGAAATTGGAGCAAGTTTGGGCAATGCCTTACCTTAGTGTCAAATTAAACGATGTTGATGTATTTTTATTTTACAATTAAAGAGTTGGGTTAAAAAGGGAATTATTGTGGGTAGGTACGCCTCTGTACCCACAATAATTTGACTTTGAATTTGACTATATTATGCTTTATTTGCAATCTTCTTCTTTATTATGCGGTTAATGCCAACCTGGTGTCGGAGTATTAATGCCGCCCATGGGCCTTTAACTTGGCTTTACATGCCGTCAAGAAATATCTCTCGGGCATGCTGGTTTCATCAGTTTTCCTTAACCTAAGCAAGTGATAATTATACAATACGCCCATGTTTCCGAAAAATCAGAGGTGCGTGTCTTGGGTTCGAACTCGAGATGATTTAGCAGTCTGACCACACCACTAGGCTATAACGCCAACTTGAACGTCAATTGAGACGCAGCCCAATTTGTTTAACAAGATATCCGAGTCTAACCCCCAATCCACCTGCACCCATAAATAAACACACAATATAATAAACACACGTCTTTCTATACCTACATTAGCATCCCCAGCACCCAAGCAGATGTTGAGATCTCAATCGTACCAAGTTTTTGCGCTCACACACGGCAGACGCAATTCGTATGCGGAGCGCGTGTCGTGTTAATTTCCTTGGCGGGACGCGCACGATCCCGGGGCGGGACGAGTCCGGGACTGATCCGGTACGGTTACGGGACGCTTGGATGGTCAGTAGATGGATGATGAGAGGATGTGACAGGTGGATTTTGTTTTGCAATTTGTTTTTTGGGTGTAGGCGTTGGTAAATTCTAAGAAAGGGTCAGGAAGAATCATAATTTTTGTTATTTATTTTGTAGGTCAATTTTCTTGTACTATGTAAAGTACAGGGCAAAGAGCATGTCCTAACACCACAAATTCTACTGTGTTGTATTTTCACTTATGTTCGCTAGAAAGCTCACAAGCATTTTCATTTTGATTTAATTAAATTAAGGTACCTACTACAAAGATAAGTAAGGTGAATTTAATCAGTTTAAAACAGCTGGAATCTTCAAAAGTCATTTAAAGTGAAAACTAGCAGCTTCTATCAATCAGACTACCAATTAATAAATAACTTAAAACTCTCAGATTTCTAGATCTTTGACAGTCGTTACAGGAAGTCCAAGCTTGAAAGTCTTACAGCCAGTATTACCAAGAAGTATCATGTTTGCAGTAACTGGCTTGTGGAAGTCAGATAGGCAGTCGCTCGCTGCATGTAAAATACCGGTCTTTAGCTAAATCCGGATAGACTGAAAGACCAGATGATGATATTTATAATTTCCAAAAATACCCAACGAGGCAACTACCAAAACACGTAACCTTTTCAACCAGTCCCACACCTACGACCCCTATAAAACACGCAACAAAATTGATAAAGATACAAAAAAAAAAAAAACAACCAGCACAATTGAACAACAAACAAACAAACATACATAAACGCGAATCAATACAGCAAAAGAGCTCACACATGTTGCAAACTTTTTAATCTATTCAGACAATTCAAATGCGCCACCATAATGCGCAAGCGACGTCGAAGGAGAACAATAGTTAAGCTGGCTGGGCTTAAACATGCGAAGTGGGGTATCTCTGTTTTCAGCTTTGTATTGGCGTAAAGTTTTATTTTGCTTTTATGTCTTTTTTTCTAAATTATGAGCTGGTGTGGTTAATTTTTTGTTTAGATGTGTGATGAGGCGAAGCTTAGGATGGATTAGGGAAAATCGGGAAGTATCTTAGGTCTTTTTTCACTGACTAGCGGGGTTTTCATGAAAGACGAGGTAATTTGAAACATTTTGAGCTTTTTCCGCTAGTTTTGTTAGTGAATCCGCATTTTCGCTATAAGGTCCTGGTGTTAGAGCATTCCTACGTTTGGGTTTCAATACTATAAATTATCATCATTATCATCTGCCTAGCCTTTTCCCAACTATGTTGGGGTCGGCTTCCAGGCGGATGCAGCTGAATACCAGTATTTTACATGGAGCGACTGCCTCTCTGACCTCCACAACCCAGTTAGTACCGGGTAATACGATACCCCTTGGTAAGACTGGTTGTCAGACTTTTTAGGACTCTGACTACCTAACCACTGTCAAAGATCTACAAATGACAGCCGGGACCAACGGCTTAACGAGCTTTCCGAGGCACGGAGGAAACTCGGTATGTAATAGGCGGTCACCCATCCATAGACCAACCTAAGCAAGCACGGCTTAACCTAACGATCGACCCGAGCGGCTGTTATTATATAGCCACGAGCTCCTCTAATAACTCAATACTACAAATACAATACTATAAATACGACTTTAAAATATAATCAAATGTTATGAATTTTTGCAATTCACAAAATATATTATTTTATTAAATTAGTTTTGTAACTACTTACTTAGGTAGCTGTGAAGATTGCGAGGTACGATGAATATTGATGGTAATGCGTTTGACACTTACCTGAAAAAAAAAAGATATGTTCTAAACATTGTTCATTATGTCAAAAAATGTAGTGGATGATATTAAGGTTCTGCAGTTATTTA
Source organism: Xestia sexstrigata (assembly GCA_941918905.2). NCBI lineage: Eukaryota > Metazoa > Arthropoda > Insecta > Lepidoptera > Noctuidae > Xestia > Xestia sexstrigata. The sequence continues at coordinate 3,373,977 of OW799204.2, forward strand.
AATAAACCATTTACTGGACTCGGTGGAGTGAACGATCTTCGCGGGGTGGCCAGCCACCAGGTGGCAACTGGATGCGAGGTTATGAGAATCGATGGACTGCTGTAGGCTGATCACTCCGACACCTCAATTATGAAGTGTAGCTGTCGCGGCCTACAGACATTGGAAGACCATCGCTTTCAAAGTGTTTCATATTTCTGCAACGATTTTTAAAACGTACGACATAATTTTTTGTAACTTCGAATGTTACTCTAGCAAGGCCTCTATCTACACTAACGGCCGTTTTCTATAACTTAGGGCTATGTTCACCGAAAAGATAACGGTCTGATTATCTAAAACCAGCTGTTTAAAACACATTTTCATGTTCACCAAAGCAAATCAACCGATTAAACACGCTAATCAGCTGTTTTCTCTAACCGAGGTGGGAGAGGTTGTTTAAAGTCCCGGTTAGTAGTTAATCGGTGTATTTTGACGTTTGTAAATTGCAAATATAACAAATTTTAAGGTATTCACACAATAATATCTGGGTGTACCCAGATATTATTGTGAGAATTTAACATGCAGTCTGCTTTGAATTATATTTTGGAAGAGGATGACGGTTTGGACAAGTTTGAAACCGCTGAAAGACTTTTGCGAACTCCTTGTTTGTATTCCACCAGACGACACTACTTCACGGAGTTCGGTGCGTTTGTTTTCAATGACGGCTTGATGCTTTAACAATAAATTAGTGACAATTTCTTTTTCGTCATGCGTAAAATTAGCAATGCGCTTCTTATCCATTATATTTAATTAAAAAACTATTTCAAACGAACATAACTTCAAACACAACATAGTATTTGATGGTTATAAAGAACTGTCATCTCAGGTTTAATGCAATCATTTTAAGATGTTTCGCATTTGTACGGTTTTTACGTGTTGAGTTACCCACCCTATTTGACTGTATTATAATCATTCGGTCTTTCATTCCTAAAACGCTCGTTTACATAACCGAGCTAGAATAAGTTGTGGTGAACACCAAAATTCCCACCTCATGTTTAAACAACTGTTTACGTTTAGCGGGCCGATTGCGAAACAGTCGGTTATTTTGCTGTTGGTGAACATGGCCCTAAACTTACGTATAAATAACTGTTGGTTAAAGTGCCTTCTTCCGTATTTATCGGTGTTTCAATAAACAAATAATATCCTGTCCGTGTCACCTACCTGTCACTTGATTCATAGAAAAATTAAAAAAAACCTTTTCTGTGAAGTTTTGTTTCTAACGTAAGACAGAGATAGCAACCTACCAAAACCGGCTAGTAAGTTATTGAAAATAACCGTAAGAGATATTGGCACCTTCCTATAACATCAGAATCCTTTATTTCCAAAACTTATATTTGTAAACTTACAATTTCACACACATAAGTAATTAACTTTACTTTCCAAAGTCAAATAAACAGCGAAATTTCCTCCATTTTCTATCATCTTCACGAAGTCGTTACGCGAAATATATTTTTAATTGCAACATTTTTATTTCTAGGGACATTAACTAAAACGGTAGACGCGTTAAGAGGTGAATTATAATGCCTTTTTAGACGTTTTTTCCAATTAAGTTAATTATATTTTTTCTTGGCTTTCTTGCAGCGAATCTATTTAGTAACTGAAATTACACTGGAATGGTTGGTTTTTTGTTAAAGGCGAGATTTTTATCGTTAATGTGTTTGATGGATATTATTACAGGTGTAACTTTGTAATCTCTGAATTAAAGAATACCTATTCGTAGTGAGCATTGAGTTAGCTCAAGGCTGTGGGGGTTTTCACGAGGCAAAATGTCCTGTAAAACCAATACAAATTGCTGTGAAAACAGTTACTTAGATCATGCTGTCAAAACGAACTGTAAAAGCTTCATTTTATAATTCTAGAAAACAAGACTACAACGAAAAACAAAATATGAAAGGTTTGATTCCAAAACAGTTTCTCTTTTTTTATGCAAAATATATTGTAGAATGACCTAAAGTGTAAGAGCGAAGCTCTCTTATTATAGAGAGGCTTACCTTTGATCTAAATCTACTAGGCCCAAACAATCTAAATTATTCAAAACAAAGTACTGTCCATACGAAAATATTAAGATTCTTTTAGAAACAAAACTACAAAATAAAACATATTTCAAATTCAAACTATCCTCGAACTACACTCTCTTGACTTTGTATATTTTGTTTGTATGTATGTATATATGTATTTATTGTTTTATTTTATTATATCTAAATATTTTGCTTTTTTTCTTGGAAATTTTCTGTACTTGCACCTACTGTTTTGTCTCTGCATCACCCTAAGGTAGACTGGTAGAAAATGCCCAAGGCATTAAGTCCGCCTTTGTACATTATGTGCATAAAGTTTTAATAAATAAATAAATAAACTACACTCTCTAGCCGATACCCCTTAACACCCGTGATACAGCACAAGATCACACTCCATCACCCCCCACCCCTTTCATACCCCTCTCGAAGATGGGAGAGGTCGAATTTCCGCCACAGCCTCACCGGACGTGACGTCATGTTTACAAATCGCGCGACAAACGTCATCGCGGAATTTTAAGCAGTTTAACGCTTTAATGATGTTTTGTGATTGTGTTTCGAAAGTCTGTTTAAGTTTAGGAATATTGGGGACCATTTTGTGACTCTAAGAAAAATTGTAAACAGAGTTGTGAAAGGAAAACAATTGATATTTGTTGCATAGGAAAAGTAGGTACCGACTACAATGATTACGGCAAATGAAAAATTTATGTTTTCCCAAAGGATACATAGAACTGAATTTTTAATTTAATTGATTAAAAAAGGCTTTACTATACTACGGCTATTAATTTATTTTACTTATTTAATTAAAATAGATACTTACGCCAACAGTACGGTCGACCAAACTATTTGCATTTTAAGGCCCTTCTTACCCTAAAATTAGCAACTCTATTTGTGGTGGTTCAAACTTCGTTTGAAATTCTTTAGTATTTAGTATTTTTAAGTTTTAATCAGCTTGCACTACAAAGCGATTGTTACGTCATGGTCAGTCACTGCGGCCGAATAGTGCGAAATGAGTGGTTTTTTGCGATTTACAAAAAATCTATTGATTGGACTAAAAAAATAAAACACATAAGACCTGCTTTATAGTTAGTTCAGTTAGTATGCAAAGTTTCAGGATCTAATTCAAGTACTTTTTAAATACCAGCGGTTTATTGTTCGATTTGGAGGTAACTTTGGATTTTTTTTCAATCGAGAAAAGTTTATGGTATCGTGTTTTCGTCACACATAGGACTTAACATTAATCGTCAACTTTACCATATATTTATTTCAAAATTAATGCTGCAGTATTTTAGGAGTAACGGAGGATCATGCCATTTGAGGGAAATATAGCCCTTTTTTTTTCGGATGTGTAATCATCAAATGACTTCTCCCGCTCTGGGCGGAGCAGGAGGGAGTGTCAGACTTTTACTGACTAAAACCCATCCATGTTCCTTCATCGCCCTTTGTGTTCCGGGGCCACGGTATCTCTTTCGAACAGTCCCGCAATAGCCCTTAAATTGGAATTATTAATAATAAATAATAATTATTGTAAAATGTAAACCAAATAGCTTGGTCGTCCGTAGGTACATACTCGTACATCAAACATTCATCTGCCTAGGCTTTTCCCAACTATGTACTCGTAGGTTAGGGTCGACTTCTAGTCTAACCGGATGCAGCTGAATACCAGTCTTGTGTTGCTTCATGTTTCTATCTGACCTCCACAATCCAGTTTAGGACTGGGGAATACGATGCCCCTTGGTAAGACTGGTTGTCAGACTTTTTGGGCCACTGACTACGAGCGATTATCAAAGATCTACAAATGACAGCCGGGACCAACGGCTTAACGTGCTTTCCGAGACACGGAGGAAACTCGGTATGTATCTTAAAATTATATAAAATGTTAATAAAATTGAAAACAAAACATCTATGACTTACAAATATCAAATAACTTACAAAATAACCACTGATCTAACTAACAAACTAATACTTGATCTTTTACAGATTTCAGACAATTACTTAGCCTGAAAAACTAATTTTGAAAGAGCATACCAAGGGTAGGGGTGGATATTGAATTGCCTGGTAATATAAAAGCACTAAGATTGATGTGGTGCTGTTTACAAAAATGGATTTTAAGTAAAACCGTGGAAATAAATAAATAATGAACTATACCGCAAATTCATGTAATTAATTTGCAGTTTGGTGTAATTTGTGTTTATTTGATAAACAATTACTTCCTTCCACCGTACAAGGTTCCTTCAGAAATCTTTTTAAATGCTTTCATTTTCTGTCATCAAGTTTTCGATTTTCTCTCGCCCCAACATTTAATATCGCTTTTCAAACAGATCTGTCTGTAAACTCATTACCGCCCAATCTTATTGAAAATCGTCCTGATCCGACCAGCAGCGTGTCAATGGGGGACGTTAACCGACTTGAAAAATGAAACATAATGTGTAAATCCTTAATTTATATGCGTCGCCGCGGGCCGCCGCGAGTTCGTTTAAGGCTGCCACAACTTAACTTAACTTGAAACTCATTTATTTATAGTCACAATAAACCTTACAAGTTCATCTTCTTTATCGTGTGGTTAGTGCCTAACCTGGTGTCAGAGTTTTTATGCCGCCCATGGACCTCTGACTTGGGTTTACATGCCGTCGAGAAATTTCTCTCTGCATGTTGGTTTTTTCACGATGTCTTCCTTTACCGAAGTAAGTGATAATTATACAATACGCACAAGAATCCGAAAACTCAGAGGTCTGGGGTTCGAACTCGAGACCTATGACTTGGCAGTCTGACGATCACACCACTAGACTATCACTGCTATTATACTGCATATTTACTATGTGATGAAAATCTTCAAAAAAAAAATCTGACATTTAGTACCTACTATGAAAAGAACCACAACACAACGTAAGAAATACTGTCTAATGAGCTAAAATGTGATAAGTGCGTGTCTAAAGAAAATAGTATCGCTAGAATTATACTCTATCTATACCGTATTTGGTGAATTAAGAAGATCGTTTTCCTTCCGTTACTGTTAATATCGAGCTTTAAATTTATTATTATTTTCTGCATGTGCTAAATAAACATGTTTTGTTTAAACTTTTTCTCGACCTACCAACAAAATTTAAGTTATTATTATCCCGAACCCTTAATTACCACGGCAATAATAACAACCAATGCAAAAAAAAACCAAAGCATCTTCTTGAAAGCCTCACCAAACAAAATCGCCAACCCTAACGAACAGTCCCGATTCATTTCTTAATAGGAGCGTTGTCAAGTCGCCGGCGGCGCTAATTTGTTTGTGCAGCATCGAACACCATTGATCAATGGAGAGGAGATCACTTTGTTGACAATAAAGCGGGGAACGAGGTTTTTAATTCAGAAGAAAAAACGTCTTGAGGGCTGGTGGTGATGCTGTGTGTTTTGCCAATCTTTTAAACAGGAAATTATTTAGTAAGTCGGTTTTTTTAAGTAAAATCCAACCAAATCAAGCACTTAAAAACAAAACTCAACTTTTTCATTAAATAAAGATTTTTAATTACATTATTTTCGTTCCCAAATGCAGAAAAATATAAGATTCTCATCTGAGGGAAATGTGAGGTGAATCTGGGAATGTGAAATTTTAAGATTAATCAGCGTCACTCTCCTGTTACTGATTGGTTCGTTATCCTTGCTGATAATGACGATGAAGAACAGTTCGATGATAAACACTTTGTTATTCAAGTCATCTTGGAAAATCTATGAGAGAACCGCGTTTTGACAGCTCTTAAAAAGTATCTCAATTGATTGGTGTGTCATCTACCCTATTCTACACAGCCACTCAAATTAGCAGAAACGTTAGTAATTATTATTTTATTTACCAAAAGTTAGCCTAGGTAATACACGTGTTGTTTCTTTATTTAAAATATTTGTATAGATGAAGAGCTAGGCCTGACGATCAGGTCATCATAGTAAACAAGTTCCTAACTTACACTTTGCTTCTTTAACAACCAATCAACACACAGGTCCAACATTGCCAATAATCCATCTTTTTACCTTATTACTAACATCAATAACATCAATTCATGAAGCAATAATCAAGTTAGTAAGTAAAACTTGAAGAGCTAGGCCTCAGGGGCGGAGGCTCGCGACGCTCCTCCCACCAGCCATGATGCCGACTGGTTTGGCGGGAACTACACTAGCGACATCTGTGTTTTGCGCGGGAAACTGTACGTTGAGGTTATACATAGTTTGAAATATTATTTAATTTTATCAACGGCAAAAAGAAAGAAATAGGAAAATGCATAAAAAGGTGATGCTGAGGCTGATTATTTCTAAATATATAACTTGCAGTCCAAGTGCAAAGTCGATAAAAATAAATGTAACTAATAAGACAATACTTATGTGGGAAGTGGTATCAGCCCATGGCTTAATTGCCAATAGCCTAGATCAATACCTGAGGAGGCTCTCGTTAGGGCACGCCACAATAGTGGCGGTAAGTCCCCTCTTTGAGGAGTGGCTTGAGAGACGCCACGGCGTCCTCACCTTCCGCCTGACGCAGGTCCTCACCGGACACGGTGTTTTCGGGAGGTTCCTGCACCGAATCGGGCGGGAGGAAACGCCCGGGTGTTTCCACTTCGAGGATCGAGGACACGGTGGAGCACACGGTGGAGGTGTGCCCCGCGTGGGCGGAGCACCGCCGTGTCCTCGAAGCGGCGATTGGCGGCGGCGACCTCTCGCGTCCGGCCCTGGTGCAAGCCATGGTCCGGAGCGAGACGGAATGGGACGCCGTCACCTCCTTCTGCGAAGCAGTAATGCTAGAGAAGGAGGTGGCGGAACGTGAGAGGGAGAGAACCTCACAGCGTCCCGGCCGCCGCGGGAGACGCCCCGGGCGTCGGGGGCCACCATGTGGCCCCCGGCCACCGTAGGCGCGGGCCTGTGGACGGTGGGCTATGGGCTAAATCGCCGTCCGTCCGTCTCATGACGACAGGCCGTGTCGACGGCGCGTTCGTGTTCCACGCGCGCCTCAAAGAGAGTCAGCAAAAAGGAAGGGGTCCGAAAGGACCGATGCCTGCCGGGGTTGCGGGACGATTCGAAAGAGATACCGTGGCCCCGGAACACAAAGGGCGATGAAGGAACATGGATGGGTTTTAGTCAGTAAAAGTCTGACACTCCCTCCTGCTCCGCCCGGAGCGGGAGAAGTCATTTGATGATTTCCCATCCGAAAAAAAAAAAAAAAAAAAAAAAAGGAGGCTCTCGTTAGGCAGCTGGATCAAGGCCTTGATTCAGAAAGCTGTACTCGTGGACACGGCTTGTATTGTTAGGAGGTTCCTCTCTCTGGAGCCCTGACCGCCGGTAGCTTGGACCCGGTTCCCGATACCGGTGGGCTGCAATTTTTTACATTTTTAAATGTTTTTTATATTTTTTTTATTAATATTTAAAAATGTAACAGATTTGTCTAAGGATGAATAAAGAAACAATAATTATAATCGATTATTCATTTTGAAGACATTTATTTATTGCTCTTGATTGCCTCGTTGGCCGAATGGTCACAAGCGCGACTGCTGAGCTTGAGGTCCTGGGTTCGATTCCCGGATCGGTCAAAGTGTTATTAGGTTTATGCATCACAAATTTCTCTATAGCAGCCACAGGGTCTGAACCTGTGCCCGGTTTTTAGTAAAAAAACTTGCCCCCTATTTCCTACTTCAGTCCCATGTATAGGCTGAAACATAACTGGCTAAATGTGAGTGTTCAGTACAGCTCTGCCTAACCCTTCGGGGATTACAGGCGTGATGTTGTGTGTTAAATATACTTTCGATAAATAGGGTGTAAATAACGAAGCCGAAAGGCACTTGTTCTCCCCGTCATTGCTGTATTTTTTTTGTTCTAAACCATAACCTGGGAACTTTCTAGTTACGGAGATATGGGGGTAAAAGTTTCAACTTTTTCACAAGTTTTTTTTTTTTCAAATACTAGTTAGGTTATAACTTTATTTTGAATACCTCCATAACACGGTTACCTACTATTAAATGCGTTCATTTCATCAGCACAATGTTTTCAGTGCGTTACTTTGAGTTTTACCATAAAACGTGATTTTTCACCCCAATAAAAAAGTCGTTTCCCAGCAATATTTTTTGCGTAGAGTTACTTAGTTTGATGTACAGAATGCTTAGTTGACGCGTTCGTGAAGGGTCTGTTTACACTGTATGTACGAACTGTATGTACGAGATCGTGCAAGAACGGTCGTCGGTACAAGTGTTATATTATGTCAAACTTTGCAAAAATATCATTTTAGTTTGAAACATGGGATTACAGTTTTTAAGATTAATCAGCGTCACTCTCCTGTTACTGATTGGTTCGTTATCCTTGCTGATAATGACGATGAAGAACAGTTCGATGATAAACACTTTGTTATTCAAGTCATCTTGGTAACTAAAACTTTACAATAGGGTAGAATAAGTAAGGTAGTTTTTCTGAACCAATTTTTCTTTCTGTTATCCTGCATGCACTTAATAGTATTGTATGTGTACACATGTTTGGGCAAATAAATCTTATCTATCTATCTAAGATATTTCTTCTGATAGCCTTCCTGTAGTATTTTAAATCTCTCTGATTTAATTGTTTACGAGTATGATTGAGTTTTAGGTTTAGTATGTAAATACTCATAAATATAGGTTCTTCAAATCTAAATAAAAAGTGCAACACCTGTATGAAAATCAACCATACAAGATCTTATAATTATAAAAAAAAAAAACTACAACTGTAATATCTACACATGATCCCTGAAACTGAAAAAAAAGCCAACCTTTAACCCTGTCCCAGTCATTAACCATTTACCAGCAACCCCACATTTTCCTCCATCAACCTTCTGTGAATCAAAATGTCCTAATCACAGGTCGAAGCAAACAAACACGTAAGAACTCGATAAAAACAGGAAAAGGTTCAACGGTTAATTAAAATACAGGATAATACGACAAATTTAACGGAATATTATACACGTTGTATATCGATAATTTAGTAGGCATGTTTCCTCATGATTGTTGAAAGGGATTTGTTCTTATATTGGTCTATTAATAGCCGTTTCAATGTGTTTTTGTATTTGTAGTAATGTTTGGTTTTGTATTTCTCGTTTAGAAGGAAATCGTGTCCAAATCTCTAGCAGGTTTAATTAAATTATTGCCATTAATTATCAATATTTTCCTGCCGTCATCCCCTTTCTAATCATCATCTCCCCCTGATACAACAATACAAAAACACACACAATTGCAGGTTGCACAGCCATCTATTCAAACGAATGCCTACGTGCAAGACCTCTTCCTACCTAACTTTCAAAAGATCCTTCAATCATTTAAAACAAACCGCTATAAAAATGAGAAACCCGTTTCGTCGAACCATCCCATCAGAGAGCGAACCATCAGAAGAAAATAAAAGCGAACATTGTTCTCGCACATCGCCTTCACGAGATGTATCTCACTCGTTATTTAGTTAGCAGATCACCCCATTGTTACTTAGGAGAAACCACGAAAAAAGCATGGGCGGGGCCCCTATCTGCACTTGCATCGGGACCGATGAAACATGCTCTCTATCGCGATACATGCCTTCCAACACGAGCCAAAACATCCCACAACTTCAAACCCAAAACTTAACAAAATAAAGCTCAAGTTACTGTGAGCCAAGTATAAGCAGCTTATTAAAGAAAATTAAATTTGCAGCCACGCGAAATCGAAACGAATCCGCGAAAGGAGAACAGCGTTTTGACGATCAAACAATATTGATCCTTATTGCTTTCGAACGAGTACTTAACGTTCGATAATGACCGTTAAGATTCAATTTGGTCGTAAAGGTTCACAATCGTTTGGGGGATGTGTGTGGCTTGAGATGTTTTATGGGGTTTTGTGAATGTTTATATAGTGAAGGATATTTATATAGAGTGGATTATAGATAAGAGGCGAACGTATTTTCATTTTATTACCAAATTACCGATGGTAAGATAGTGAGCCGGTAAGCCGATTGTGGTGCCCTGTATCGGTAACATTTGCCAACAGGTAATTGTCTTATTACTTATTTTGTGCATTCCAACACTTGGTCTGAGTATGTTTAAGTTTAATATCAGGGTATTGTTCGATGTTTTTAATTTACCTGTTCAGTTGATTTAAGATGATGATATTGTGGTTGTGTGGTTGGTAGTCTGTGTGAAAGGATACGAAAAATCACAACAGGTGTCTATGTTTATATGGGGACTTGTCATGTTCAACAGAGTATTTTTGTTAGTCATAAAAGTAATCGTCTATGAATGGTGAATTTCTGCCCTGCCACACACATTTTAATATTACCCTGTAGGTACTGTCCCACTGCTGAGTAAATGCCTCACCTAATTCCTTCCATGTGCTCTTTTTCCGTGCCTCTTCGAGTAGGTACACCAACTGTTCTAACTTCTTCGCTTTGTTCTTCTTCCGGTTCTTAAATTTGTTCAAATAAAAGAGGAACACATCCCATGAGCCATATAATTCAACCTTTAAAAAGTCTCAACCAATTGCTGAAATGTCACTTAGCACCAGTCTCTACCAATACTGGTATCTACAGTCAAGTTAAAGTAATTGAGGTGGGTGGACCATGAAAGGCCACACTAACGAATAAACGCTATTTATTCGTTTATTTCCTGGATAAATTAAGGAAACAAATGATTAAGTAATACTTTGTTTTATTGTGTACCATAAAAATCACTTTTTTTATCCTAGTCTTAATCACTATTTATTAAACTTAAGTTTTGTTCAGCTCTTCCAAATGGCCTTGTAAGAAACAGGGCTCCAAACAAGGCCAATATTATAAATCAGTCGTTCAACTTAAAAATAGAGTTGTAACAATTAATATATCGGTATTCCTAAAATAAAACTACATAACATGCTCTTTCATTTAAGCGGAACATTAAATGCTTAATACATTTCTATCATCTATATAAAAACTCAACAAACATTACTTAAACACCATCGTTATAACTAAGAAATAAAAAATAAAAAATAAGAATAATAATAAATAGTAGGAATGAGTATTAGATTGATATCAAATAACTTGTAAATGCGTTTTATAATGAAATTAAAAACTTTTTTTTACCTAAAATGGCCTTCTTGTGGGTCCGTTCTTTGTAAGGCCAAAATGTTTCTAAAAAGAAGAAGTTGAACTATCCTTTTAAATAGAAACATTATAAATATAAAAAAATTGTTTTAACTTTAACGGTACGTATTTATAACTAAAAACTAAGTGTTCATAACTATGTTCATGATTTATAGATGTTCCTTGTAAGGCGTACCCTAGCCAGGCCAACCGTCAAATTTTTGATTGGCCTTTTAAGGAACCACCGGCTTTCCTAGGAACACTACCAATATTTTCAATATTTTAACTTAAATCGAGGCAAAATTATTATTTTTTCTTTAGTATAGGTACCATTAAAAAAAATCCATAAACGATTCACATTAAAAATAGGAGAAAATAATAGGTTATCCAACTAAAACTTACGTTTTGCTGTGCGCGCAAATAACAATTGTAACGTAAGCAACCGAAGTCTACAAAGCGTGGGATCTCACTGCCAAAATAGCGGCGCGAGCGACTCGCCGCCGCGTCTGTGGTCTTGAGTTTGATGGATCTTAGTGTGTGTAGAAGGAATATGTCCAAACAAGTCAATAACTATGACTTTTTAATAGTTGACCTTCAAAGGAGCGTGGCCTTCCATGGTCCACCCACCTTCCTTGAGTTTAAGTAATTAGTATAATGCAACCATTTTTATTCAATAGACAAGTATTTGAACGAAAGTAAGAACCGTCAAAGAAAGCAAAGTACTAACATCAAGCAATTACTAAACTGCAGATTAAAAGTCGTTGGTATCTTAAGTAATTTATTTTAATCAAGTAATCACTTTGACTTATATATAGATACAGACATATACACTGTAATTGTTAATGTTCATTTTCCGTTAATAGATAGGTAAATAAGTTACAGGCGTGCAAAACTCTATCCACATTTAATTTAAAAAAACGACAAACCCATACCCACTCTTTTCTGGGTAATCCATAGACAATTCCCTCTATTTTTCCTCACGCACAACCCAACACATAAAGAACAAATTCTAAAACAAACACCAACGAAACAAAACACGCTTTTAAATCAAACGCGTATCATTTATTAGTTTTATAGTTCAAACAAGCGTGCTAACAAAAACAAAAATTAATTATAAGGTGTGAGCTGTCCTATCCAGCATCAGCACGACCCTTCGCCAGGTCTTAAATCATACAATACTCCGCAAATTGATCGATCGAAATTCGAGGCTCGAAACAAAGGCTTGCAACAATCACATAAGTCAGTCGAATAATCGTTTGTTGAAAACTAAATTTTAGTACAGCGACCTCTATTGTTGGTGTTAGACATTGTAATGGAAATTCTGATCAATAGATGGCGACAGTTCTGCAATGGCGGGAATCGGTTGGCTGGATCGCCACTATGGGATTTGTGGTGCGAATTATTCTTATTGTGAAATTTAATTTTAATTTCGTTGTAGAAAATGACCTACAGAAACAAGAAATAGTTTCTGTAGGCGTAGTTTTTATATTCGCTTACAAAAATGACACAATTGAAACCGGTAGGTACCTACTTACCTACACGGCTTAAAACATGGCATTACACATAGCTAGTACCATTAGATAAAAAACACGTCCACTATTTAAATAAACCATCTTTCTATCATCTATTCCATCGCACAGTCGTTTAATAGCGCGATTTTAATCTATGAAAATGTCACACCATGACAGGTTACTGTTATTATGACACAAAGACATACAAATTTGAATTTTGCATCTCACTTAATCAACAATCAACCTTACTCCTGCCACATAAGAGTTAAAATTATTTATTTAGGGCTTAGAGTTAAGTTTGTTTCGTCATAAAGCTTTGGTCTGACATCCGGCGCGAGCGCAGCGTAACGTCGATTACTCGATAATTTCAGAAGATTAAAATCGGCTTTTTGACAACACCAGGTACTTTTGAAATACGTTTGAATAAGTGTTTGTACAACATTGACATGTAAAGGCAAATTGTCAGCCATTTTGATAGATATAATGATGTGTAAATACGTACCTACACGCAATAATGAGTTTGATAAAAATCTGCCTTTCGGCTATTGTATAAATGTATTGTCTAAACGTTCCGAATTGTGCTGCCAGACATGTGAGAAGGGAAAGTTCATAATCAGAATTAATGAGAAGTGTTGCAAAGTGTTGCAGTTAATAATATAAGCGTGGCAATGTGTAGTGAGACAGATAGTGAGATTGCGGTAGAAGTAGGTATTGGTTTTCCTTAGGATGAAGTGTAAAAATGGGAGAACAGGAAAACGAAAAAATGAAGCACACATGAGACCATGAATGACATACCTAATGGGGATATTAACCTAGAAATTGTAGACAGGAATGAGAGTTGATAAGCAGGTTCCTTCATATTAGTAGACCATAACATTATACGCCAGGCCAAATGTTATTTTGGACTTACTATCAACATCATCTGCGTAGCCTTTTCCCAACTATATTGGGGTCGGCATCCAGTCTAACCGCCTGCAGCTGAGTACCAGTATTATACATGGAGCGACATTTGGACTTACCATCAAACAGCTAAAAAACTGACCAAAGCGACCGACCTCATTTTTCTCATCTATACTTCCTCCTTCTATAACAATTTACCTTGTCAGTTCGAAAACATATAGTCCCCCAATATCTTTCTCTCTAAGGCACCTTCCACTAAGCCTAATACCGTTTCCTCTGCCAACTCCCTACAAAGCTTGAAGATAAATAAATCCAGACCTATCGCACGATACTTGGATCCGTTCACAATCCTTATAAAGCCGGTGCACACTGTTTTTGTTCTCCGTACAAACGATTTTATCTGCGCGTACGCAGCGTTGCGCGTTTTAGACAATAGTGCGTAGGCGCGTATTAAGGCGAACCTATCGGGTTTCCAATCGTTCTGTTAGACTGTTAAACACGATTTTGTATTTCTGTAGATTAATTGGTTTTCGATTTGGGTATTGTTTTTGCATTTGTGTAACAAGTTTCCTTTAAAATAGAAATGAAATTGTTACGAATGACATAGTGCAAGTCTTGGCAAGTTCCTGTTAAGCATTTAGTATTTCTAGATTCTGCAATTCTGTTGCTATATCATAATTTGACATAACTGTAAACTGTATTACTAATAAACTCAATATTTATTTAATTGTTTTAATTACTTTTTCAAAGGTCCCGTTTACTCAAACGATATACTCATATTTCAGTAGAACCTTTCAAAGCTACTGTTTTATTTCTTTTTCAATTCCAAACCAAATCACCATCCCTTAATCACCAAGTAGCCACCGAAGTAATAACAATCATTAATAGTTGTATAACACAAACACGTATATAATTAAAGTAAAACATTGTGTTGTTATCTTATCAGCACATCGGACCATTAACGGTGGCCACAAAAACACGGCCGGCTAGGCGGACGGACCGATGTGTGTTCTACTAGTTATGATATACGGGTGCCGAGACTGGATAGCTTAGTAAGAGGAACCGTAACGGGAACTTATTAATCTGTAGCGGAAGGACAGACTGGTGGAAAACTTTTGCTGAAAAGATTTGTGAACAAAAATCTCTAACGGACTCCGTGAAAAAAAAAGTTTTACTTCAAATTATGGTTATGAAGAGCTTTGTGATGACTGACGATATCTGCTTTGAAACAGTACCTAATAGGCTGTCTACAATTTATGAATTTTGAATTGGATAATTCGTTCCTGAGATTACCTACAACCTACATAAAAACCCACAAACTTACAATTTTTTTTTACCTTTTTGTAATAATATAGATTAAAAAGGATCTCAGGTGTGGACGCAAACTAAACCAATAAGTTAGGTTTCATACTTACCAGAACTCCTAAAATCGCAGTTTTCTTTTAAAATCGTTCTACAATTAAAATAAAAACGGCCTTCAGGAAGGTTGAGCAGCTACCAAGCTTCTCGAACTATTAAGCCGTGTGTCCACTCCCGTTATCTGTCGATCTAAAACGCTCCACACAATCGCATAATCGTAGTCACCCGTAACCGAACACTGACTGTCAAAACAAACGAACACTGTCCTTATACAATAAGCCCATAAAAAGTACGCCCACTATCCTTTACACGACACTAAACTCTACTATAAAGCTTTAAGGTTCAAAATTATAATGATTAGTAGCTAATAACATCCGTCATATGAGATGAATTGATAGCGAAGGCAAGTGTCAAAATCCTAACCTCAAAATATTATTATGTATCGCTTCAGTTGCCGGATAAAGCTTCAATCGATTTCAGATAATGCTGTTATATACAAAATAAAGAACTTATATGCCACGTGTATTGGTCAAACAGCTAATAAAGCATATGAGTGTGGAAATATCCATAACGAAGACGAAAACCAGCTGTTCTCTCTTTTTTGTTCCAATTTTTCTCAAGTTTTTTGAATACAAGTTTTTAATGTTATATAACTTTACTTCAAATATCTCCTTGACTACCGTACTAATCATTCATCAGTACAATGTTTTGAGTGCGTTACATTGAGTTGTACCTACCATAAAACGTAATTGTTTTTTACCCCAAAAATTAGTCGATGGTTTCGTGGAGGATCCGTTTACACCTTGTATAATACAACCTTTAATGATTTTTTTTTAATAGATACTTATACTTGGTTAACGAAAATATCGTGCAAAAACTGGCATGTTCTAGAACGGAAACTTTGAAGACATGTGACATCAGCCATCATCCCGTACTGGGCCCACGTGGTGGATTACGGCTCGTACTCTCTCAGAGCTTACAGAACGGAGGCAAGAGGGCTGTGACCCAGAAGTGGGAACTCCCCAATTCTATAACAATCCATAACACTTCAAATATAATTGTACTCACACTATCAAATTTTAATAACGCATGATCTAAGCCTCAGGGTGAGAATCGAATAAAACAATCGAGTCGCTAGTGCGAGAAAATAAGCGACGTAATCGATACTATCGCTTCACGAGAATCGAAAGGTTGTTAACAATTGACGCCTATAATGTAGTTTATGCTCCGAAGAGATGAAATGGATCGTGAGGCCGTAGGTCGAGAAAGATTCAGCCTTCAATCAAAAGCCAACCCTTCACTAACTAAAATAGGGTTTAGTTTCAATTGTTACGAGCTAGAGGAACAATTGTTCAGTGTAAGATGAGAGAAGTGATTAGACAGCTATGCTTTTAGAAACGTAGAAGTTGTGGCAACAGAATGACGTGTATTGCACATTCGGTTTATTTATATTCAATCAATTTTAGTTGAGAATAGTCTGGAGGTTGTGAATGTGACGTTTGTAGGACGGACAGTGGAAATGCGGCTGTTTGACTTGAATTGAAGGCTTCAACGCAAGGCCTTGTACGGTCAAATAATGGCGGTTTCTTGCGGGTGCTTGAATTGTTAAACGGAAATCAACGAAGTCTTGGCATCATCACCTAATCAATCCTACCACTTAACAACGAAAGAACCTTCGCAAAACATATCAAAACTAGGTATAATATACCCAGCAGAGCTCAACAGACATCCATATGACCACAGCCATCACCTGAACTTATATAAGGGTGGTCATGGGCATTCCATCCATAGTTTTTTTGGTATCGACCTTTTTTTTTTTTTTTTTTTTTTCGGATGGGAAATCATCAAATGACTTCTCCCGCTCTGGGCGGAGCAGGAGGGAGTGTCAGACTTTTACTGACTAAAACCCATCCATGTTCCTTCATCGCCCTTTGTGTTCCGGGGCCACGGTATCTCTTTCGAATAGTCCCGCAACCCCGGCTTTGGTATCGACCTTACATAACCATCACAATTATCATAACCACAGGGCCTAAAAAGGCTGCCGGGGTTGCGGTACTGTTCGAAAGAGTTACCGTGGCCCCGGAACACAAAGGGCGATGAAGGAACATGGATGGGTTTTAGTCAGTAAAAGTCTTACACTCCCTCCTGCTCCGCCCAGAGCGGGAGGAGTCATTTGATGATTTCTCATACGAAAAAAAAGGGCCTAGAAATGTAAGTGGTAACTTTCAACAGTACTGACAGAAGCTTTTCGGTACCTTATGTCAGTGGCACGACAGTCCCTTACATTTTTGACTTTCGCGCCATCGTTATCGCTACTATATCACTTTCGTCGATGAAGTTGTAACACCACGAAGTCAATGGCGGTTTTGACATTTTGTTTTTGAATTCAATGGGAGGTTTTCTTTTTAAACTATTAAATAAAAAACTTAGTTTCCTTAGTTTTCTCTATAGATGGCGTTGAACTTACTACGATAGTTGGTGCCAAAGCCAAAACGCTTGGAAAAAAAAACATTGCGTCACGTCACATACGCTCGTTGACTGACACTTTCGTTTGCTTAACCTTCCGAATATAACCTAGTTTTCTCGCGCTTTGTTAAAATCAGTTTTTTTAGGTTCCATTCCTTGCATTAACGTTCTAAGTTCAGCGCCATCTATCCAGCGACTAGGGAAGAGCTAAAAAGAAAATCCCTCATTCAATTCAAAACACCAGATTTTTCGATTTTTTTCGTTTTTGATGCTGTTTGCTAGAGAATCGGAAGAATCATTGTACCAACCAATCAGAAACTTGCACCGTCTCTTTCCAATTTGAAGTTGTAGCGGCACTCCAAATAGTGAACACAAATTATAAAATGGTTTTGTACTATTATTACCTATTTATAATTATCTAGTTTTTGCATTCTCCGGTAAAGTTGCTATTTTTGACTTACTTGGGCGTGGGATGTACTGTTATTTTATGTTTATTTATAATGTGCGTGTGCTGATGCTGCTTTTTATCTTCTTGTTATTGTCTCAATCCTCCACTCTGTAATAAACTAATCAATTTCCATTTCTTCAGACTCCAAGACGATAGCACAACATAATCATGTCACACCTATAAAGATTCTTTATCTCTCTGACCTCATAATCACATGATTCACATGCTATCAGATGTATGTTGTGTAAGTAATAAAACTTGTAACTTGACAACACGTGTCTTCCTGGTAATGAACTAGGAATCATGATTAATGATTAGTTTTACCTTTGTAATGTCATACAAGGTTACTTCGTATGGGTTACTGTTACGTCTAGACAAGTGACATTCGCTTTCAAAGGGTTTATTATTGAAAAAAAGAAAGAAAAAACATTTATTTGCCGCAGGCACATGACGTGCAAAACATAGGTACAAAGCTTATATAAGACGTTTAACATATAACAGAACGGAACAGAAACAAGAAAAAAAGAAAGAAGTTGACAGCTAGCACGTCGTGAGTGCGACAAACAGGTTAAACCACTCAGCATGATGCTGTGCTATGGGAAGCCCACAGCACAGCGCTGGTTTTCAGTGGTCACCCTTGAAAAAACGTAACGTTATTGCAGCAACGACTATAAACTACAATGGCATAGCCAGTTTATATCAATCTAAATAAGTACGATATAGAATCAGGCGTTACTTACTACTTCATGACATTAAAGGTTATGCAAAATATTTATAGTTTTATTTCCGCGAAAAATATCCAGAGGTCTGGATGTAGGATGCAGCACCGCTCTCCCCCCGCAAATATATGCACAGGCAGGAAAAGCAATAATAAATTAGCATGCACCCAAACCTATATTCCAGACCTGATAAAAAGTATTAATTCACTTTACAAAAAGACTGCGTTTAAAAGCACCAAATATTCAAAGAACACAACACGAAATATTGTTCCCACAAATACCTACCTACACTAATACCGCACATGATTTTAGTCCTTCAGAAACTATATTTTCCATTTTTTATAAAGTTTATAGTTCATTGGAATTTGCGGTAATATAGTTTTTGCGTCGATGTCCCAACGAAACTTTATATAGGGCATACAGAGGTACCCTGGGTTATTGCAGTATTGCTTCCATCAGAACCAATACATTTATAAACAAGCAATACACAAACAGTTAGCACGCAGCACCTAACATTATCAACGGTAACCTTACTTAATCATAACTTTAAGCATCTGACACTAACACTAGTGTAACCGAACACTCCACGTGTGCTTCTCGGTAGCGCGCGGGTGGTCGCAGCAACGTAATGTCGGTGCAATTACCTACGGGTTGCTGGTGAGACAACCAGTTGCTACCTATTGGCTTGTGATGCTTGATGGGTGTCAGTGGTTACCGTTATTTTTGTGGGGGCTACTGTAATGTAGAGCTAGCAAGTTTTTAAATAAAAAAAAATATTGAGCGATCGATCGAGAAGTTAAGTTCAGTTATAAGGACTGATTTGATTGTACCGATATAAAAAATAATCGTTGATGTGTATAGCCTGTTTAAGGAAATTCATTTAAGGAAATTCGAAGGGCCTAGTTAACGCTTCCCGTGACCCAAAGGCTGGCTTTTACCTTGGTCAGAGGCTAAGTGTAGCCATACAATGTGGAAACGCCACCAATCTCTTGGGCACATTACCAACTGACAGCGTTGAGGAGGATTTTGATGACATTGTATAGTTTGTTGTTAGTTTATTTAGTAGTTTTTAATTAATCATGTTTATAGTTAGTTTACTCTACATAACAAATTCCTATCGTTGATGTAAATGTAGGTACGGTCGACCAAGCCATTTGGTTTATATTTTAACATGCAAATTACATTGTAAGAACCTTAACGATATGGGTATGGTCAAATTGCAGACATGGATCCATTCGGCTTTGATCAAACTTTACGGCAATTTACCTAATCACAACAGAACTAATAAGGCAATTAACGTTACCCACTACATAAACAAAAAACGATTTTATTTTATTCCAAAAGAGTTTTAATCTAACCAGCCTTAAAATCTCAAATTACCTTTGCCTAAAAAAAAAAACACACAAAAATAATTAACCCAACAAATCACTATCACCGTCGTTCCGTAGGTAATCGAATTATTTCAAAATTCAAACTTTCCTATTGTTCTTGGCGATGGAACGTCGCGATAACCCGGCCAAAACAAATAGTTCTAATTACGTTCGGTTAAAAGTTAACAATCGGGCCATCTCTATCTGGTAGTATTAATTGGGTGGGCATCAGTCAGGCCGTTGGACAAATTGGGCGAATTATTTTTTCGATTACACCGCTATTGTTTAATCACGGCCGGGTAATAGGGGAACCGATAACATCAGAAAGTTGGAGGTTTGTGTTGTTTCGCGTTGTGCTACGAGAAAAGTGTTAAATATTCTTTTAGATACCTAAATATACCTACAGGATAAACTTCACTGTGTTTAGCGCCTATATTTTACTGCCAGGCTAAAGCTGTGGCGAGGTAGTGCATCCTTACCTAAGCCATTCGTTCCACCTGCTGAAAATCTTCCACCTGGACAAGTTGTAAAATAATGTAAAGATATACATCGTCGAGAGCAGCGGTGGCCCAGTGGTGGCGGCCCCAACTTACGGACCGTAAGTCGTGGGTTCGAACCCAGACAGGCGCATTACTTTGTGTAATTTATTTCATCACCACTGCTCTCAAAACGGTGAAGGAAAACATCGTGAGGAAACCGGCATGTCCTAGAACCAAAAATTCGAAGACATGTGACATCTACCAATCCGCACTGGGCCCGCGTTGTGGATTATAGCCCATTCCCTCTCATAGAGAGTAGGCCTGTGTCCCAGCAGTGGGAACATTAATAGGCTGAAGATGAAACATCGTCATCATCATTTGAATAGCCTTTTCTCAGCTATTTTGGTGTTGTCTTCCAGTCCAGTCTAACCGGATGCAGCTGAAAACCAGTATTTTACATGAAGCGACTATCTATCTGATTACCACAGTCCAGTTACTGTCTTATATCCCTTGATAAGACTTTGGGACTTCAGCTTACACGTATAGACTCTGAAATACTAAAGGTTAACAAGTCCTTTACTCTATCTCCACTATCCCGTACCGTCTCTAACAGTGGAAACTTCCACTAATGCCTGCATCCATATACGGGAGTTTCACATGAATTTGTTTAAGGTAAAGTTAATTTATGTAAGGTAATCATCAGACTACTAACGTGATTGTTTTGTTTTTATCGTAAATGCGACCTAACGACTTTCACAACTTGACAAATCATCGAGAGTTTTTTCTTCCATGAAAACAGTTTCTTACAGTCTTTCGTATCTTAATGATGGTAAAAATTACAACAAAATCGCAGGTACGCAAAGCAGATTTATCTATGTAAATTAATAAAATTGAAGTGTCCGTTTCTAATTTAAAATACATAACAGCTTTTAACTGAATGCAAAGTATACACGTAAATTATTTAAAAAAAAAAAAAAATGTCTGTCTGTCTGCTTGTTCCGCCTATTCTCCGAAACGGCTGGACCGATATTGACGGGACTTTTACGGGCAGATAGCTGATGTTATAAGATGTAACTTAGACTTTACTTTTATTTTAGAAAAAGAATTAAGTAATTTTTTTTACAAATTCCGATTTAAATGGGAAGTAACATTTTTATAATAATTTCACGCGGTCGCTGGCAACAACTACACGACATAGATACTCGTATAGGTCAACGATTTAATGGTATTGGTTTTTCAACTCAAATGGTTTTATTATGATGCTATAATTGGTGGTAAAAAAAAAAAAAAACCTGGCTATACGTCTATAACCTCACGGAATCGGATAGACCATTTTTCTATACTTTTATCCTGAGCATACTCAAAGATACAGTTTCATATTACTTACTCATCGCATCAAAGTACTATTAACAACATCGGTTCAATGATAAGCTCTCTTATCACAGCGTCCGATTGCACCATTGTTTATCTCAATGTTTATACGAATTCAAATTAAACTGATTAAAACATATAATTCTGGGTAATTCTCAGATTCCGGGAAAAACTAAATAAAAATGGCCTTTAACTAGCGATCAGTGTAGGCGTCATAGAGACCTATCACTGCTCTAAAATTCAAATTCCTACATAGCATACTTAGGTAAAGTAACTTCAGAAAAACTTCTGCGACAAGCAAAAAACTAAGATTATAAAGGTTTCCATTTTCTTTTTAGGAATGGAATACTAACAATGGAGTTAACTTTGATAAGATTGAAAGAAAGAAAAAAAAATATTTGTCGCAGGGATCACAAAAAAATATCAATAAACATACATCGTATAACAAACGAGTTTCAGTAATTACATGTTCAACAATTTTTATCCAATATCAGACAAGATTTTGAACGAAGTAAGAACTGTCAAAGAGCGCAAAGCTAAGAATTCTAACTTTGACAGTTCTAGCTTCAAGCAATTATGGTTGACGAAATGGGATTCAATGTATGAAGATTAAATTAGTTTACGAGTTAGCACACTTTTTCACTTGTTTCGCACGTCTTTTGTTTAGTTATCGAAATGGGAAAGTTACAAGATGGGCCGGAGCCAACTACAGAATAAAACTCGTTTCTTACTCAAGTAATCACTTTGACTTGTTTAAATACGGGTGGAACTGTCGCACAAGTGTACCTAAGTAAGAGACACACGCACCAAGTAACGTTTATAGTCCTTGCTTAAGACTGCCATTTTCTTCTTGCTTAGGGTATCCGGGGGTAGATTCCAGGGATTAGACAAAATTTTATCAGGTCTTCCATTAGAAAATTCTCCGTGTTTTTCCACAAAATCGATAGCATCACACGATAAATACAAATAATTAAATATAAATTTAAACACAGACGTCATGTAACGATGATTTGGTGTCTCTCATCAGGGAGATAAGCCACTGATAACGACAGATAGTTCTCTTAATGGAGCTCGTTGTCCGACTGATAAGATATGTTAGTAATGAATCTGTAGCGTGTGTTTGTTATATACTCTTTATATACTACCAACCAACCTAGTTTAAAATGTTTGAGTTAAACAAACATCATGGGATGTTTGTTTAACCACACCATAGAACTTCATCAACCAACCTGGAAGAACACCTGCCATCTGCAGTGGCCAATCTGGAAGTCTCTTAACCGATTGCGGACCCAGGTTGGCCGCTGTAGATATAACCTGAACAAATGGGGTATCCTTGATCCATACCAAACAGAATCCTATCCATCCTGCACAACCACTTGCGCCTTTCAGGTTTTTTTTTAAATTAGCCTATGCTGTCCCACTGCTGGGCAAAGGCCTCTCCCATTTCATTCCGTCGTTGTGCTTTCCATTTATGGGGAGGTTTGGATCATATCCCGCCGCGCTGGTCCAGTGCGTGTTGGCGGGTCGCCAGAGCCTCGTTGGTCGAAACCAGGGTGTACCACGAGCAGGGTAGAGCTGTGCAGATGGCTACATACTACTGGTCTAACACAATTTGAATTGAAAAAGCAGAAGTTTAAAAAATGTGGGCAAACTCTTGTACTACGTGGTTCATTGACCTAGTGGTCGCAAACGCGAATGCTGTGCGTAGATTCTAAAATCTGGGTTAGTTTCTAGGTTAGGTCTTCCGTAATACATCAAAAAAATCTTAGTAGGTCTGAATTTGTGACTGACTAGACTGCCACCGCCTTGGAACTTTTATCACATCATCAACACTGTAATCCCCAAAGGAAGGGAGATTTATATTAAGCCCACATTTCGCCAGTAATGTTAAAGTCCTATTGCCATCAACCGGGCAAATCGGGACTAAAGAATACCTGGTAAAAAAAACAAATTTACAATATGCTAAGGATCCGAACCCTATACCCGGGATCCGAACTCAACATAACTTGCGAAATATGTTGCGTACACCTCTGCCTTCTACTTCGGCCCTAGAGGCGTGATATTACTGTATCTAATATAGGTAAGTACTCATAAGATCTGGCACACAGCCCCAACAGTATCGCCACCCGGATTCTAATTACTAAGTAACTAATTTTTAACGATAATAGACCGATAACGGTCTTGTTAACCAAATGCATAGTATAGCCACATCATACGTTGCTTTGTCTCGGCGATACTGTTTCTGAGATAAGACACGTCCATACACACGTACATATACTCACTTACAGGGGAACTTAGTAATGGGAATGAGCGTGTTATGTGTTGCGAATGTTATGGTTTGTAAGACAATGTCTATTTGCAGCTCACCCTTTGACAAGTTCAAAGAAACTGAAACGCTTTTGGACCACACCCTCCAAAACCGGAACTCATAAATACTTTGCACTGTTTTAGACTTTCACGGTTTTTTACTACACTTAAAGTACTTACGGGATAATACGGAAGCAATCACGGATATTATCGAACAAGTCGACGGCTCGAAGTCGTTGGCGGGCGTGGCCAATATGCATGCTATTTAGTAAAGTATTTAATTTATTTAGTATTAATTTATTTACTTTAATTTATTTAGTATTAATTTATTTAGTTTTTATTTATTTATATTTTTATTTAGTATACATAAACCTTTAGCGCCTTTTTCTAATGAAGGTAGACAGAAATATCAGATAGAGAAACGTCACCTGTAATGATCCTTACATACTCCTGGTTGCCTTGTCCACGTTCACACATCTCATCATTATAACAAAAAATACAATTACCATTAACAAACACACACACAACACAACATTTTTTTTTTCATTTTGTTTTTCAATTATCGTTAGCATTTTAGTTAAACTGTTTGCAATAAGACTATTATCATCCATAGATATGAATACTTATATTCTTAAAATTATGAAAATATTATATGTAAAACGGGATTTTTTAATTGACGTATTTACGTTAAGTTTACATGGCGCGTTCGTGCTAGGACCTCAGGTAGTGTTACCACCCGTACTCTAAAGTAGAGTATTGTCCTCTTTTTCATGCATACTTTATAATCTACGACACCTATAAAGTACGCTAAAATACTCTATTTACGTAAAACTGATTGTTACTGGCTCGTTACTGATTATAAGTACTTATGAGACTAAATAATCTGGTATCACAAAATTTGGGCTACAACAAAACTTACGTTTTTAAGGACAAATAATGAAAAATAATAATAAATACTCTTTTTTTATGCTGTGTTCTTTATTTTTGTTCTACCAAAATGAAAAAATACTTATACTTTATTCGTCCTAAAAAAGGTGGCATCCCTAAGTCCTCAGGTCATAAACTCACTCGCGCCGGTTGCAAGTACTACGCACCTGACATTTCTGAAGATCATCACAAATGGAATGAATGGTTTGTTAGATGAAGTATATGACACCGATAGATTCGTTTTGATCATTACCAGTTTTAGATGTTTTCCTGCCCACACTGTTTTGTCCACTGTCCAGCGATGGGCAGCCGCCATCTGCTGAAAAAGAGGATAAATTAGAATTAAAGTTGCTTAAAACACATTACTTACATAGGGTACACGCTATAGTATTAGTGCACACACATTTCGCCAGTTATTTTTAAGGCTTATGTAATAGTGCGAGCATATTGCCGTCTTTCGGGTATAAAATCAATTTTACAATAGTGCAATTTGATACAAGTGTGGAAACTTAGTTATTGCAGCCGAGGCGGAATTCACACCCGAGCCAAAGGCGAGCGTGTTATGGAGCCAAGAACAAAAATGACAAATTTTTCAACACACTGACCACGAAATAAAATATTAGAACGAAAACTATTTTCGTCATTAATAATAAGGAAATTATTATTTTAATTTGTTTTTTTTTTCCCGCGACAATATTATACAGGGTGTAAAAGACCTCATCACGAAGCCGTCAACCAAGCATTCTGTACATCAAACTAAGTAACTTTACGCAAAAAAAATTGCGAGGAAACAACTTTTCTTTTTGGGGTGAAAAATCATGTTTTGTGGTAGAACTCAATCTAACGCACTCAAAACATTGTGCTGATGGATGGATTGAATAGTACGGGGGTCGTGGAGATGTAAATGTAAAAATCATACATTAAAAACTTGTATTTAAAAAAAAACTTGTCAAAAAGTTGGAACTTTGACCCCCAATATCTCCGTAACTAAAAGGTTCCCAGGTATGGTGTAGAACAAAAAAATGTTCGGCATGACGGGGAGAACAAGTACCTTTCGGCTTCGTTAGGAGGTGTTTTACACCCTTTATCATGATAATATAACTGACCTTCCCGTTCGGGAATCTAAAGGACAGGAACCCCAGATAATCTGCCTATCCACCAACATTAATAGGTAGAAGATCATATAAAAAAATTGCAATTGTATAAAAGGAAAACAATAGAGCAAACTTACTATGTATTAGGTAGTACCTAATAATACACGGGAGTAATGTACCTATTATTGTTTGTTTTGTATACGTTTCATTTTGCACGTATACACAATTTTAAAAAGCAACAATTCTGTATCGTTATCAACCAAATAACTCAACGAAATCAGAATCGACATCCTCACAATATGACCTCTTGATTCACGTGTCATAATATATCAATAACAAAGGAAACCGTTTCGGCACTCTATCATGTTATGAAATTTTGGTAAAAACGTGAAAATCGAAAAAGTTATTTTGTATAAACAAAATGATTAACCAGAACAATCTTATAATTACCTACGATATGTTTTGAGTATGACAGGTGAATTTTGATTCATATAAATGTAACATCTCATTTAGCAAACGTAACTTCGAAACTCGAACGGTGTCATGATGTGATGTGAAATCCTGAAGATTTTAAAACAATTGAATTCGCTTTCGAGTTGTGCGAGACGGTCGAAGACAGGAATCAGAGTAGAACTCCAAAAAAGTAAAGGAACTATAGGATCTGACGCAGAATGTCCCATTCGTAAAATGTCACCGTGAAAACAAATGTCCTATTCGCGAAACGTCATATTCGCAAAATGTCCCATTCGCACAATGTCCCATTCTCAAAAAGTCCCATTCTCAAAAGGTTCCATTCGCGCAAATGTCCCATTCTCGAAAGGTCTTATTTTCGGTACGGGATTTCGGATGACAGCTGTCAAAATTAAAACGGCTACATCTCGAAAACTATCGATCTTAGACCTAGTCGTGTGTAGGGACAAGTGATAGGTCTCGATGAGATCTACATTTCGGATGACAGCTGTTAATGTGAGTTTCATATTCTTTTTTTTTTAACAAAACGGGCCTGCTCTTGACTTTGAAAGCGATGGATGAGGTCTATGATGGAACGAGCGTGCCCAGAAAATGCCTGTTCACTCTTGCTTTGAAGGCAGGCGGGTTAAATGTGGGTGGGAACACAGATGTGGGCAGATAGTTCCACACTTTGTCAGTGCGCATATACAACTCATCGGGTAGTAAGAACTACCCAACCACTCCGCTGTTCATGAAAAAGTCAAAGAATGGGATTAAAAGAACCAACCTACAGAGGTGCATTTATGATTTTAATGATAATAATTGAGTAACTACGTGTTACAGCCTCTAATCATATTCTAATCAACATACAACCTGACTCTGACCTGCAAATTGCAAAAAAAACGTAAGATAATTTGAATTTCGCGAGTTACCCTGGTACTCCCACCTCAAGAAGGCTTTATAAAAGTATAAAACCAACGACAAAGACCAATAGACCTCTTCAGCCGTTCGTCGCTATAGTCTCCCATTTCAAGTTAACTATGTGACTATCCATCATGGCTACCTACCCCGTGTCCACGTGACCACATAAACGTATCCAGAATGTCCATTATTATTACACGGTTACTTACGTGTCCGTATCTCTGATTATCAGACGGCTGGTTTATCTCGGTTCAACGGTTATCACGGAAAGATTAAAGCTACAGTTAAGGGTCGATTGTGTATTCACAAACTTGAATTTTTTTGTATGTTGATGAAAATGTTTTTTGGTGTTAAGGTTGTTAAAATGTATTGGATATAAAGGCTAGTTCTTTGCATAGGTACGTAGAACAGCATAATTATGTAGAGCCCACAAAATGAGTGCTAAAAGATCAGAAGAAATATTTTTGTTTACCAGTTGCACCTTCTTCTTCGTCTTTGCGTGTCGATGGACTCAAATAATCCCCGACCAGTATTAAGCCACCTGCGCAGCTCTTTCTTTCGTTAGCATCGTTTAAATCCTGGAAGGTACAGGTGGCTGTGCAGGATGGGCAAGAAATGAAAGTCACACCTAGAAAGGGTGACTAGCCTAAGAAGACGGCTCAGCCTTATCCGCCTTATCAGCCTTATTATGGAGGTCTTCCTCATAGTACATAATGCACTGATCCCAAATAAATTGGGTCAAGGGCTGGAGAATCATGAATCATATATTCAGAATTTCTTTCTTTATCGTGTGGTTAGTGCCTAACCTGCCCGATGCCGCCCATGGGCATCTGACTCGGCTTTACATGCCGTCAATAAATATCTCGAAAAATCAGAGGTGTGTGCCTTGGGTTCGAGCTCGAGACCTATGACTTGGCAGTCCGACGATCATACCAGACTGTCACTGCGCATTCATGCTGTACCGATCCCAAATAAATTGGGACAAGGGCGAGAATCACGTATCATACACATATACAGAATGGGTCATACCTAATGTGTCCACTGCTCAACAAACTCATGGTCTTTCCTGGGTCGTTTACAAAAGAAGACATTTTTATTCTGTTTTCATATCTATCCAACTTAAAGTTGGATATAACAATATCTATACAAGCTCCCGGGGCGGACTATGTTACTTAAGTATATGTTATATCTAAAAGCTCGCCTCATTGATGCAATTTCACTTCATTTTCAGTGGGTAAGTTCTAGAATTGAATTCTCTGTTTTGAGTCGCTTTCCCACTTCAACTGAAATTAAGTGGATGACAGAAGAAGATTTTTATTAATCCCATACTATGTACTACGGAGGATTCCATCAAGGAAGAAATGAAAATATACCATATTAATAAAATTGTATTAATAAAATTTTCTAAATATTAATAAAATTATGCTCAAAGATGCGGCAAACCGATTTCTCAGAACACTTAATAAAAAGTTGGAACATTACTTTATTACCTTACAACATGAGATATAACTAACACGCGTGCAAAACAACTCATAATCACAAATAGAACAGAAATCATGGACCATTGACACAACAGATGTGACATTATCATCTCCGATACGCTGACGGATGCTGTCTGATAACACCACACTGATAACGAAACTCATTATTTTATTTTTTTAATTTCGTAGCTAGCCGATAAGCTAGAGGGAGATAAACGTATGATTTTAGTAGGAGTAAGTGAGACAGGTGATGCGTGATGGACGCATGGAAGTATCGTAGATTATCGAAGCTGGAAAGTTAATTATTGCGACCTTTTCTCTCGTTTCTCGGTTTTTCCTGATGAATGTGCGTGTGCGCATCCTGAGAGGCCCCCTTGCGGTTTAGGTATAGGTAACAACAAGTCATGATGAATACAAACAAACGTAGTTATTTTTTTGCAGCAGTTATAGTCTAGTGGTGTGATCGTCGGACTGACAAGTCATATAGGTCTCGAGTTCGAAGCCAAGACACGTACCTCTGATTTTTCGGATTCATGTGCGCATTGTATATTGTACAGGAAAACAACGTGAGGAAACCAGCATGCCTGAGAGATATTTCTCGACGGCATGTAAAGCCAAGTCAGAGGTCCATGGGCGGCATAAAAACTCTGACACCAGGTTAGGCACTAACCGCACGATAAAGAAGAAGAGAACATATCGTGATAATTTTGTTTACACGTACTCGTATATCCTGATTGTTGACATAGCGCATATTATATATTTAGATTGTTGAAATAAATTGTTTTTAGTTTCGTTGAAGTTGGTACATCATGCTGTGAACCGATGAACCAACTTAAAATACCTTTAACGAACATTCATATCGAATCTAAAAACAATTTATTTATTTAAGACATCATTATTTGAACTTGTCATTATCAGTGAAGGAATGAGCATTAATCACCATCTTGTTTGATCACTGCGTTGTTTGTAGCAATTTCAGACTATTGAGTACCAGATCATAGACAAGTTACTACTGACTCATCATCTGCCTAGACTTTTTCAACCAAATCTGTTCAGTTGTTTTGGCGTAGGTAACAAACACCCATCCATCCATCCTCACAAACTTTTGTATTTATAATGTTAGTAAGATATAAGAATGATGTTTTTGAGACTAAATCCGTTAAAGTTGTTTAACTCTTAGTTTTCTGATTCATCGTTGTCAGTTAGTTTATTTACTTTAGCACTACGATAATTTCTCGCTTTAAAAAAGATAAACGCGAGCCGGTATTTACAACTGATAATGTTTGCGATTGGGAAGGAATTACGTTCAATTGTAGATTTTCTTAGTATTTAGCTGGTTCTGATGAAATCTGATTAGTAAACTTGCCATATTTTGACTATGTTGAAATCAGCAGCATCCGGATAGACTGGAAACCGACTCAAACATAGTACCGTATATCTACGAACAGTTTTGACTTGCATCAAAATAGCAATTTTGTAATTTCGACGCAAGCCAAAACTGGTATATGTGTGCACTGTTTATTACAACTTCACCTTTTAAATGTTCTTAAAACACTCCATTCTTCCTCTCAACAAATTAATTCACCTAATTACAACCTACCTAAGATGCACCAGCCCATAATCAGAGATAGGCAATCGTGCGCAAACCCGACGTGAGAATGTATTTATCTGCGCAGCATCCCAGACGCCATTACTCACAGATACAGCACGAATATTAGCCCACGTTGAAATCTGATCCTGATCATCTACGTCACTTTGACTTTTAAATTAACGGGACTTCGTATCGTGAGATAGGGGCAATAATCTGCTAATATTTATGCTAAGGTTAGTTTGTGCTATCGAAAAATTTTGTTCTGTGTCAACTCCAGGTTTGTGGTGTGGTGAGAGGGTTAAAGTAGCACCTATTTTTAACTCAAAAAATGATTGCAAAATCGGAATCTCATTACTTTTTGTAATTTCACATTTTTGCATCATCATCAGCCTATTAATGTTCCCACCGCTGGGACACAGGCCTCCTCTCTATGAGAGGGAATGGGCTATAATCCACCACACGGGCCCAGTGCGGATTGGTAGATGTCACATGTCTTCGAATTTTTCTTTCTCACTATGTTTTCCTTCACCGTTTTTAAGAGCAGTGGTGATGAAATAAATTACACAAAGTACCTAATGCGCCTGTCTGGGTTCGAACCCAGGACTTACTGGACTGGGACTATAAGTACATACAGGTGAGAAAGGTTAGGTGTGTGTCTCGCTCTTAGTGTGAATGTATGACGAAAAGAGTATGTATGGATCGTTGCAGGAGGCGTTCTGTAGTTTCTGCCTTCGTCCATTGGAAAAAAAGCTCGAGCTTATGTATGTAGTATATAGGTATCAAGGAAAAGCTTGACCTTAAATTAAGAGTGCAAACTTCTTGCTCGGACTCTAACCATAAACAATTGGGCTATTAATTGCCTTGTGACAATAACTTGACTTTTTATCATGCAATATGGCGTAATCCCAGGGAAGGGCTAGGACTACTTTAGACAGACATGTAGGTACCTAATAGCTTATCCCTTGCTCATATGGTATAGACTTCTCGATTCTCATAAGACATTGATCAATATGTTACAATGTTTTATGCCCTTATTTAATGCAACGGTTTATGACAATAATTTGGAACGCATTTATCTATACAATTAGACTATCTACCAATTGGCATTGATCAGTATCTACCATAAAAAAAAAACATATGTCCCTTTTTAAAACAAATCAATCCGATAACGATACATATGTATTTGTATATTTATACATAGTGTTATTTTTTATTGATTATCGTTAAACTGTAAAGTGTAATCGTGACATCGGTAGCAAGCGATCTGATGATAACAACTGTTATCAGGCTGTTATCACGATGGCTGCTACAGCAATCGTTAGTACTCATTACATGTGTCGATATCTTATCATTGTGTTATATTTGTACTATTTACTTATTATTGTGGTGTTTGGAGTCAGTAGGAACGACCATCCTGTGATTTAGAAATTAATAAAATTGTAGCGGACAGTACAAAAAGTACTATAATGCCATCTATGCTACAAAGGAAGAACTAACATCCTAATTCTAGATCGCGCTGTTAAAGTTATCTGTAGACTACCTATATCGAAAAATCCGACATACATACTGTCGGGCAGCCCAACAGACAAAAACACCCGTCTGGTCGGAGGATCCTCCCTTGGGGATGAAGAACAACCTCACACCCTGTTCTTCATAACCCTATTAAATCGTTACACTTTGATGCAAATGTGAACAGTAGAACAGTAGAATTCGACTTTTTTTTTCCCACTAGTTCTACGATTTTGTACCACCTGAAATCGTAGAACTAGTTCTAACGTAGAACTGTGTAGTAGAACTAGTGGAAATGATCCGAATCTCGGGCATTCAGATTCGCAGTAAGCTATACAGTAAACCCAACTCCAGCGAAAAACACAACCGCAATGACTTATGGGTAAAAACATTAATATTTTAGAGTATACGTATAAAAATTAGGAAGTGAGTTATTGCGTTTATACGTGTACTAGTTCTACGCATTTAAATGCAGACTGATGGTTCCATAGTTTTGTTTTCCTGCAAATCTAAAAGCATTTTAAAGCAGGGGCTGCTTAATACTCTAACTCTTTACCCGGGCGTCAAACCCAGGTGGCTACAAGAATCACCTACTAATATTCTCATAACCACACATTCATCCTCGCACTCACTGATAATATCTCTGACCCCACATTTTTGTAAGGGGTCGTTTTACAACGCGTTCTTGTGTTCGTTTTATAAAACAAAAAAGGAATTACTTAAGAGGATAATAACCATTTTCTGGTCTCATATGGACATTTTGTATTGCTCTACATTTTGATCTTGAGAGTCCATTGGAGTTTTAAAAGTTTAATGCTTATTCTAGTAGGCAAATAAATGAATCTGAATACACGTGGCTTTGATATAAATTCCAAAAAATTATAAACATAAAAAGTATCATTAAGCTTGCGTTCGTAGGTATAGTCGTAAGAGTATGTCTGTCAGTTTCACAAGGCTCTTTTCTCAAAAATTACAAGAAATTGCCAGTTTCAGTTTTCAGCTTGTGTTTTGGCGTCGATAGTACGCAACCCTTTTTATAAATGTTTAACTATACTCCTAACCTTACCTTTTATTTCACAATAATAAAAACTTCTAATCGCATTTAAAACCACGCACACATCATGCAAGCTCAATTAAACCTAACATTACCTCATCAGGTTAGATCGCAAACCTAGATAACCTGAATTTATTGACCCTCAGATTGATAAACAGTCAGATGTTATCATTCGAAAGCGATTTATGTACCGAACATGTGTCCTGTAGCCGTGGGATGAAGATGTGGACACTCTTGTTTTGTTTTTGACAAGCGACACGAGATGGCGTTGTTTTAAAAAAGGTTTGAGATCGAGATCGGATTATGAAGATTGTTTGAGAGATTTCTTTTAAAGTTTTGTGTTACTTTTTGGACTGTAATGTTGATCTGTAGGTATGTAATAATGTGGTTTGCATGATGTGGATTTTTTAAGGAAACACTGAATTTGAATGGCTGAATTGTGGTTTTTTTATGTGCCTATAATTTCTAATTGTTAATTTTAGGTACTGGAGCTTAAAATTAATTATATGGCTTTAATAGTTTTCCGATGATGAATTTCACTCCTCGCCTTCTCTACTCTTTGCTTAACTACACACATCAAAAGTATCTAGGGATCAACATATATTTTTGCAATAACTTTTCTCCTGATTGATATTAATTAAAATTTACTTTAAGGATTCATCAAATAAAGTGTTTTCGTTTGTCACAGTAACGATAAACCAAGTCACCTTTGCATTAATAAAGAAATTTGCCATTTTCCTAATAAAGGGATTTTTGACATTTGAACCACTAACATTAAAGTTCGAAAAAAAGACTGAAATAACAGTTTTCTTTAAAATTTTATTGGGTAACTTAAACAATTAATAATCCGTGTTTCTACCGCGAACACTAACAACACAAGAACATCGGTTTGGCATACTCAAAATGAGTTCATCCAAATCACGCTGTGGAATGGCCGCCCATGTTCGTTGCAACAACAAAAAAAGGTCTTCTTGCGACTGGATACCCTCCA
This sequence comes from Xestia sexstrigata, assembly GCA_941918905.2. Lineage (NCBI taxonomy): Eukaryota > Metazoa > Arthropoda > Insecta > Lepidoptera > Noctuidae > Xestia > Xestia sexstrigata. Next base: position 3,408,042 of record OW799204.2, read on the forward strand.
TATTCGGCAGAGCTCTTCTCTGTAGCATATCCCATGCATGCTCAATCGGGTTCAAGTCTGGCGACTGAGCAGGCCAGGGCAGGACATTGATGTTAGCTGCGGCGAGAGTCTGTCTTACAACTCTTGCGGTGTGCGGTCGTGCATTATCATGCATTAACTGAAATAAGGGACCGATTTGCACTTGTAGAGGAACGATGACGTCTGATACAATCGTCTCAGCATAAATTTGAGCGTTGAGGTTGCCTCTGATCCAAATCAACTCAGTTCTTCCGCCGATCCAAATACCCGCCCATACCATGATGGTTCCACCACTATAAGGATGGACTTCCTGGCAGGATTTTAATCGCTGTTGGCGTCCAGGGGTTCTCCAGTGTCGTATACGTCTTGTATCCGGTCTCATACCAAAACGAGACTCATCAGAAAAGCACACGAAACGCCATTGTTCTTCTGCCCAATTTCTGTGTTCAAGAGCCCATTGATATCGAATCCTACGATTGTGCATTGCTATAGGTGGTACCCGTAGCGGTCTTCGGAAATGAAGGTTCACTTCATGCAAGCGGTTTCTGACTGTTTGGTCGCTAATTAAGTTCCCTGAAGAGTGATGAAGCCTCACGGCTAACATCATGGCGGTTATTGTTGGAGCTCTTCGAGTTAAGATTTGAATGTATCGGTCTTGTCTCCGTGTGGTGCAGCGATACCGTCCTCCATGGCGCTCAGCCACGGTACCAGTGCTTCGGTAACGTGTCCAAAGTCGACTGATAACACTCTGACTTGTATTCAGAGCTAAAGCTACAGTACGTTGCCGGGAACCAGCTTCTATCATTCCCACGGCTCTGAGCATTTCTTCCCTGCTTAAATGACGTCGCCGCTCCATAATAACGTTGGTTTTAATCAGTAGTAGGGAAACAGTAGCACTAATAATGTCTTCAATGCGTTGTATGTTTTTATAGGGAAAATATTGACAGCTTATTTTCATCTTTTACTCGAATTTGATTGAGAGTTCCTGATTCAAATTATGAAATGCACCAAAAAGGATCCATATAAATTTATAAAATCATAAATTTATTACAAAGCCACATCTCAATCTCAAGAAATCCGCATAAAAATGCTTGATCCCTAGACATTTTTGATGTGTGTATTTAAATGGGGAAGGCTGGTCAAAGCTGATTGTAGATGGCGCGTCCATAGCTTAGACCCAATCTGACCAATGAGGTCAAACTATTTTGAAATATAAAATGACATTAACAGATTTTCAACCAATGACGGTGTTTGGTTCATGCGGTGCTAGCGCCATTAGTTCCACCAGTTGCCCACCCCATTCCAATGACGATGCAAACTATAAAGTAAGCAAAAGATTCTATTAATTTCTTCATAACAATTTATGTTCCTTACAGCCACGGTCATAAAAAGAAAAAAAAACTAATGTTCCCTTAATAATTCTTAGTTCAACTCAAAAAAACATCCATAACAAAACGAAAAACAACAAAATCATCGTAACCCGGAATTTCTAAGTCTATCCAATGAAGGTAAAAATTATAAATCTCCCTGTATCGATTAAAATCGTTATCTTAATGTTTATCTGGATGTGATCGATCAAGGAGTTATAGATAAACGGGCTCATGCGATTACGGGACGAGATAAGATCAAATTACATGGATGTTGTGTGTTGACTAAGGGTACACGTGGAAGACATGCTGGCTCCACTTTAGTCGATGGTATGACTTTGTTGAGAGGAAGCCAGTGTATGATATGGTATGATTACAATGTGTATCTATATTTCATGCTTTTTATGGGGAAGCGAAGGAAGTAGTCTTGATCACCTTTGGTCAGTTTCGTTGATAGCAAATCGGTGCTAAGTGTGCTGATTATTATCGATTTTTGGCACGTATATATTTTGTCCCCATACAAATAATACAAAAAGAAAATAAATGAATTAACAGTATTTTTTTTAAACTTCTGTATGATTTTCTGTAGTGAATGAATCTACTAATTATTTCTAAACTTCTGTGAATAAAGTCGACATTATTTATTCAATTATTAGGATCTCATAGATTGTTTATTATTAATTAGTGAGTGGCGGATAAATGGCGCCCAACACAAACGTTATTGGCGCCCAACAACAATCTTAACACAAAATTATTAATACTCCACATGGTTCAACAAAAGAATTCAGTAATCAAAGTCCATCTTCCCTTTCAAGTGTACACAGCTAGTAGCGAATCTAGACTTCATTAGTGTGCGTTTATCGACATGTCGTTATCAATAGATCTCTATCGGGTAGCCTAGCGATTTTAATCCGACATCGATAACATATTTTCAGTGGTTTGCTTAATTTTTTTTATCAAGATTATGGAATTCGGTGGAATAAAATTTCTTATCCGTAATAATTTTATTACATATTATAATTAGGAAATTGAAATATTTTATTTTCAACATTTCATAGAAAACCAAGACTTCCCCGTGTTGTTGATGCTTATCAATTTAATAGCCAGATAATTTCTTGATAGTAAATTAATAATTAAATTATTTAAAATATAAATTTTCTCTGCGATCTGCTACGCGATTAATTGAAAGATTGTTAATTTTAGATCTCCACTGATTGCTGATTGGCGGTTTTGCAGGGTATTATCCTTGCGGGTAAACTGATCACAGTTTTCTTTAGTCGCTACAGAACTCACACAAATGTGCTGTGCACGCTATTTTGATGCTTTGTCGATAAATGATGTTTCTCATAAAAGCATGCCATTCGTCGAAAAAATATTGGAAGGTGAGAGTGATGCTCGACGCGTGACGCCTCTACGGTCTACCTAAACTTGTGACGTTCACGTAATCACCATTAACTAGGACATTGCTAGACCCTGTGTCCTAATCAAAGCGATTTGTCGCGTAATGCGTGATTGTTGCGTTTAGAACACGGTCTCAAAGATTAACTTCAAAGGATCCACTGGTTGTCTATAGCTTATAGCTATTTCCTTGTTGAAGATTACTTACACATCCTTAAACTGGCTTTCCGAAATACTTCAGCCTTCGTAAACTACCAGTTGACTAGCTATCGCATAGGCCACAGTTGTTAATTATCAACAGAGCTTAATAGAAATTTTAGGCAAATCGATAGATTACACGGTCGACTACGATTGGATGATTAAGTGTGCGCAGGAGTCGCCAAATCAAGATACTAATAATAGGTATTCATTTGAATTTTAAATCAGTTTAAAACACATAAATTAGGTTGACATAATATAAATTAATGTATTTGATCTAGGAGTGTTAAAATGTCAATTTTTTTACTACCGGGTCATCACCTAAACGAATTATGGTCACGGTGTGATAAAATAAATTAATTTTATTATACTTATCTTTGTTAATGAATAGCATGTATTATCCTAATCTCAGTATTACACTTATCACACCTATATTATATTTAATTAATGTATTATTTCAAAAACTTAAAGAGTAACAACGTGTATTTTAACAACCATGGAAAGAGATAAAACCAATTGTGCTTTTTGGTGAAAATCACAGCTGTCAAGTTTCTACTAGAATATTTTCAATGTTAGAAGAATATACTTGTATTGAAGCTTGTAAGGCTGGATTATACTTTTACTAAGGTTGGTACTTAATTTACGTATGGATTTATTGACAAAAAAATACCATTCATAACACTTTCTGTAGACCCGGGTTCGAACCAGCACTGATCTGTAGGACAATCGAGCTGAAATTAATATTGTACGCACGTTGATTGGTCAACGTGCGTACAAGGTAAACAAACCAGTTTATTCGGATCCCTCATTGTATTTAAAATGTATACACAGCGAGGCCATACTAAATTTATAGCTTGATGTGTATAGACGTGTGTAGGTACTCACTAAGTATTGTAACTATTTTCTATGCCAACAATAGTAACAAAAATAATCTAAAAATCTACGACCAAGGATAGTTAAACAAAGGTTAAGGAACACTATAGATTTCCGTTAAACTTTGCACCATGGAAAATACGCGGTAATTGTTTCAATAAACTAATGATTAGAATAGTGAATTATTAATAATATTATGAAAAATAACTTTATTGGCTTTGAAACTAAAGCTATTCATTTTCCTTATGAAGTTATAAGGAACTTGAGGTATTGAGGTAAATCCTGGTTATCGCAATATCAAACGTCAAGGTTTTAAAACAATATAATAAACAGTCATTCAAATGGTACCTCTTGTAATGAATATTTAAAGCAAATGACGCACTTATAACAAACTGATTGGTACGAGCAATGTTTGTTTTATTCAAAAACCGTTAAATAATGCCAGTATCTGCCTCATTGGTCGAGAGTTAGTCATTTTAGGCTTTAAAATTTTACCAATTGTACCTACAGTTTTGGCACAGACTGGGAAAGAGCCGTCACGCAGTAGGCCTAGGATACGCTGACGTGACGACTCAGCTTTCATAGGAGACTATCCCCCGAATACTGAAACGTCACTCAACATTTAAGGGCTGCTTAACATTTGAGCAGCTCCTAAACTTTAAATTTCATATGGCCAAACGTCACTGAGGGTATCTGTTAAATATAAGTGCTACTTAAATTTCGAGTGACGTTTCAGTATTCGGGGGTATAGGTTATGTTCGCGGCTTCGCCCGGGTTAGTTTCGATAATTGTCCCCCGAAATCATGCTACCGGGATAAAAAGTATCCTTGTGTTAATTCTGGTTATAAACCATCTGTGTGCCTTTTATCCAAATCTGTTTAGTAGTTTTTGCGTGAAAGAGTAAGACATTTGATCAGTGTTATCTAATTAATTTATATAAATATAGATTCTACGTTAAGGTTAAAATAATATCATGTATAATCTGTATCAACATCACATCGCACCACCATCTGCATCTGTATCACATCGTGAAGAAACCGGCATGTCCTAGAACCAAAAAATTCGAAGACATGTGACATCTACCAATCCGCACTGGGCCCGCGTGGTGGATTATAGCCCATTCCCTCTCATAGAGAGGCCTGTGTCCCAGCTGTGGGAACATTTATAGGCTGGTGATGATGATGGTATTTGGTGTTTGACGTATGAACAGTGTCTGTTGTGGTGAAACATGGGTAAATTCATTCAGAAATTACCACCAGAAGTAATTTTAAGCCTAATTATACTTCAGGAAAATATATATTATTCTGAATGATTTCATAGGGCATGTAGGTTCGAATACTAACATATTTTACTAAAGGATCTAAAAAGAAACGCGTGATGTCGTATTGTCGTGGATTCGCGTTCCGGTAGTATAACGGGATTGCATCCACGGATCCACGGCATACCAAAGGTTACCTAAATTTAGCTATCATTAAGTTTTTTTTTTAATTACACAGCGGCTTTTTATTTTCAATTCAAAAGAAGGAAAGCAAACTGGCTTCCTCGAGGTGCACGGCGGACTTCGACAGATATTTTAGAACGTTATTTCTCAAAGTCCCATGTCCGCAGTCCGGTCCGGAGTCCAATCTACATGGTTTAACCAAACCGTTTGAACCCGCAAGGAAAGCTTTTTTTGTGTATAACCGCAAGAACTAAAATAATATTTTGAATGATTGTGGGACATTAATTCGACACTCGCAAACAACCAGAATCAACTTTTTCACCCAAATAATACAAAAACTCATCTCTTACAAAACTAGCAACCCTAATTGAAATATAACCCTCCACGGTCACTTTTACCCATCCGTTCATAATGGCCATCAACCCTTAGAAGTCAAAACGGGCCACGCGCGCTCCATGGGAACCGAGGGTGCTGAGAAAAATCACAGGGGTTGTCACCCTAACCGCTAACATATGGACTTAAAGACCCTCAGCGATTAAGGGTTTGGACGACAATAGGGAATATGCATGAAATACAAAACTCTTTTTATTTATGAAAAATGCCTTGTATTGGCACATAAAAACATTGTGGTACACTTGTTTAAGTTTCTAATACATTACTCAATTTACAATTTACTGTTTTATGTAGCATGTTTTTGGTGAAACGGAACGCATTCTCAAAATGCATCGTCCTCGATAACTCAAAGTTCATTGTGTCAAAAAAAAAACACTTTAATTTGAAAAGTGCTTAAAGTTTCACAAAACTTTTATTGTAATATTGTTATTGCAATTTTTACTTGAGTAAAGCATATACAATTACTAAAATTATTTTATTAAGGCCAAAAAATTAGATGTAAACAAGGCAGATTGTGGATAATGACGTGACATCATGGCCGCGACAGCTACGGACGTTTGAACTGTCGTAGAAAATTGCAGGAGTTTAATATTATTTTTGTGCGACAAGCAGTAGTTCAACTTAACTTTTAATACTTTTCTTGGGTTGATATTACTGTATTTTATTGATTTAAATGAAGAAAAAATTACGTGCATATTCCCTATTTGTTAATGTTTCTACACACATCAAAAGTATCTAGGGATCAACATATATTTTTGCAATAACTTTTCTCCTGATTGATATTAATTAAAATTTTCTTTAAGGATTCATCAAATAAAGTGTTTTCGTTTGTCACAGTAATGATAAACCAAGTCACCTTTGCATTAATAAAGAAATTTGCCATTTTCCTAATAAAGGGATTTTTGACATTTGAACCACTAACATTAAAGTTCGAAAAAAAGACTGAAATAACAGTTTTCTTTAAAATTTTATTGGGTAACTTAAACAATTAATAATCCGTGTTTCTACCGCGAACACTAACAACACAAGAACATCGGTTTGGCATACTCAAAATGAGTTCATCCAAATCACGCTGTGGAATGGCCGCCCATGTTCGTTGCAACAACAAAAAAAGGTCTTCTTGCGACTGGATACCCTCCATATTCGGCAGAGCTCTTCTCTGTAGCATATCCCATGCATGCTCAATCGGGTTCAAGTCTGGCGACTGAGCAGGCCAGGGCAGGACATTGATGTTAGCTGCGGCGAGAGTCTGTCTTACAACTCTTGCGGTGTGCGGTCGTGCATTATCATGCATTAACTGAAATAAGGGACCGATTTGCACTTGTAGAGGAACGATGACGTCTGATACAATCGTCTCAGCATAAATTTGAGCGTTGAGGTTGCCTCTGATCCAAATCAACTCAGTTCTTCCGCCGATCCAAATACCCGCCCATACCATGATGGTTCCACCACTATAAGGATGGACTTCCTGGCAGGATTTTAATCGCTGTTGGCGTCCAGGGGTTCTCCAGTGTCGTATACGTCTTGTATCCGGTCTCATACCAAAACGAGACTCATCAGAAAAGCACACGAAACGCCATTGTTCTTCTGCCCAATTTCTGTGTTCAAGAGCCCATTGATATCGAATCCTACGATTGTGCATTGCTATAGGTGGTACCCGTAGCGGTCTTCGGGAATGAAGGTTCACTTCATGCAAGCGGTTTCTGACTGTTTGGTCGCTAATTAAGTTCCCTGAAGAGTGATGAAGCCTCACGGCTAACATCATGGCGGTTATTGTTGGAGCTCTTCGAGTTAAGATTTGAATGTATCGGTCTTGTCTCCGTGTGGTGCAGCGATACCGTCCTCCATGGCGCTCAGCCACGGTACCAGTGCTTCGGTAACGTGTCCAAAGTCGACTGATAACACTCTGACTTGTATTCAGAGCTAAAGCTACAGTACGTTGCCGGGAACCAGCTTCTATCATTCCCACGGCTCTGAGCATTTCTTCCCTGCTTAAATGACGTCGCCGCTCCATAATAACGTTGGTTTTAATCAGTAGTAGGGAAACAGTAGCACTAATAATGTCTTCAATGCGTTGTATGTTTTTATAGGGAAAATATTGACAGCTTATTTTCATCTTTTACTCGAATTTGATTGAGAGTTCCTGATTCAAATTATGAAATGCACCAAAAAGGATCCATATAAATTTATAAAATCATAAATTTATTACAAAGCCACATCTCAATCTCAAGAAATCCGCATAAAAATGCTTGATCCCTAGACATTTTTGATGTGTGTAGTTTATGTAAATATTTTTTTATATTTTTTGTGGTATTTTCCTAGAAAATTCTAAGCAGTGATAGCCTTGTGGTGTGATCGTCGGACTGCCAAGTCATAGGTCTGAAGTTCGAACCCAACACACACATCTCTGATTTACGTATTATCACTTGCTTGGGTGAAGGAAATCATTGTGAGGAAACCAGCACGCCTGATAGATATCTTTTGACGGCATCTAAAGTCAAGTCAGTGGCCCATGGGTGGCATAAACACTTTGACTGCAGTTAGGCACTAACCACACGAAAAATAAGATAGAAGACTGGAAAATATTTTGTTTTAACTTCTTAGGTAGTAAGAATTAGAAGAGTACCGTTTTTGCCATTTGGCTAGGGAACCCTAAGAGTGCTTTTGTGAGTGCTTGGTAAATATTTTGATTTTATGAATATTTTTCATACAATATTAGAATTAAATCTGCATTAAGACTATAATTCTAAAACGTCAAAAAAACATAATACATGAATAAATAAATCCTCACATAATCAAAATATATATACCATAATGATTTATAGAAAATAACACATAATAAAGCATAATTTAAATTAACATTAAGAACTTAATGATGTCAGTAATTTACTTAAATACCATATTTAATATCAATGACGGTAGTTTTGAATATATTTACATACAAAACGAAGATTATGGCCATAGATCATATTACCATATTCATAGACGCTCCCGTTATTTTTATAATAATGAGATATTGACACCTGATATGATTTATTCTGCTACTGTAACTAATTAAATATAAAATCAAGGTGTCTTAATTACTTCTTACGCACGAATTAGGTTCTATCTAGATAGATAGACAAATATACTCATGCCGTGTTTGGTAGCGAATTAAAAATAAACTACTAATATTTACGGACACGGTCATAGAAAAACTTCTAGAAGTCCTAGTTTGATTATTGTTACTTAGGTTAGTTTTAATCTTTTTTAATTTGTTTGTACCAATTTGATTTTTGTTATAGTTGTTAATAGATTTATTTTATTTTAAAACTTTTACTGTCCTAATTAAATTATGCAATGTCAAGTGATGGCCTGAAACACAGGTTTAAGTAAACCTAGATCAGGCAGATCGCTACCTAACATTTGAATTCGACATTTTCGTTACTTTTAACTGTTATATTATATATTGCAGTTATAGTTTACTTTTATGCACTAATTATACAATTCTTTAAGAAATAACACTGCTGCACCAAAATGTACACTTTTGTAATATCTACTTTTAAAATAAATTTTATTATTCTTATTCTCATTTAGGTATTTTTTTAAATAAAATTATGATAAGGAATAAAAGTAGATGTATGATTTTGAATGAGAATTGACAAGCATCTTTGCTACAATATCATCTACTCTATTTCTTTCTCATTTTCGCTTGATACCAATATCCTAAAATCATCATCACATCTTCATCATCCACAGCCCAACTTCACCCACTGCTGGGAATAGGCCTCTCTTTGCTTGTGCCAAGCTCCACGCTCTTGTGCCAGCCTTATCCAGGATATTCCCGCGGTGGCAACAATATCGTCTGCCCATCTCGCCGCCGGACGACCAACACTTCACATCACATCTTACGTTTGTTGAATTCATCGAAAACCTTTTTTTAAATTACCTACCATGATGACATCCCACTCCAAAACGTCCATGAACCGTAGTGAAGTCACTCAATTAAGAAACATCGATAAAGTATAGATAGTTGCAATAATTTTTAGAACACTTCATACATCGCGTAACACGCTGATAACGTTATCTGTCATATCTGATGTGTTTTAGCAATATACCAGCTATTGCTGCTCATTGATAAAAATATTACGCATTGCTTTATGTAATTTTTAATTGATTTTTTTGTAGATATTTGTAGAATGGATTTGTGGAGTTTATGGAGTATAATGGATGCAAACATACCCTTTACGAAGCCAAAAACTACCATGTTCTTATCTTAATTGCGATCATTTTTTTTTCGAGATCATACTTTCTAGTTACGGAGATATCGGAGGTCAAAGTACGAACATTTTCCACAAGTTTTTATTTTAATAAGTACATGTTTTTGATGTTAAAACTTTACTTGAAATACCTCCAAGACCCCTGTACTTATACAAAGTCCGTCACATTGAGTCCTACAGTAAAACGTGATTTTCTACCCAAAACAAAAAAAGGTCTTTCCCAGCAACAATTTTTGCGAAGAGTTACTTAGTTTGATACACAGAAGACTTGGTTGACGGCGTCGTAAAGGTTCCGTTTACACCTTGTATAATATTTGGTAAACGTTTCCTTGCATCTATATGTGCAGTTAGATAGTTCAGTTCAGTACTTCGGAAGAATATGTTTAGTCAGCGTATCTTATTTTTCTCTGCTAATTTGTTTGACCCAAAGTCATTTCCTACACAATGAACTTACAACCTTTTCACACCATCAATTAAAACTTTTCCTCAACAATTTTGCACGTTATGACACAACTATTTTTCTCGCACTCAAAACAAAATCTTCTGAAGGAAAACTTAGTTTATTATTTACTCTATGTACTTACCGTAACAGTCATGTGAATGATAGGCTCTAGTGTGTCATAAGTGGGACTTCACCAATCGAGAATCGAACCGGTAGCGATGCTAAAAACAGTAATGACCTGGATTCAAATCATTAGTACACATGTACGCAAATGAAAATGACGAACTGTGAACCATTTTGAGTCAAGTTTATTCGTCGTAGTTTATCTAGTATACGGAGAATAAAAAAATCAATATTCTTTGAATGGTGCCCTATCTTGTTTTAATATTCCACTTCGAATGGGATTAAGGAAAAAATTGCAGTTGAAACAATATATTGTCAATTAGCTCATGCCCGCCTGCGTGGCGTCCAGTATCTATCCCACGGGATCGTATAAACAGGATAAAAAGTATCCTATGTATTAATCAAGGTTATAAACTATCTGTGTGTAAAATTTCATTCAATTCCGGTCAGTAGTTTTTGCGTGAAAGATTAACAAACATCCATCCATACATCCTCACAAACTTTCGCATTTCCAATATTATTAGTAGGACATAATTTAATTGACCACAGTACCGGTTTAGTTAAACTTCGATTCCTAACCTGTTCATTTACCTGATAACTTCATATTAACCAAGAAACAAACCACTATGAATGACCATAACGACTAACAACTACGTATCTTCCCAAGAATTTACAAACCTCATTTTATTCCACTCTATAAAACGTACACGTCAGATTTCTACCTAAGCACAACCCTATTACCTATCCATAACATAACATCACGCCTGTAATCCCCAAGGGATAGGCAGAGATATACCTAATAGTACACCCACATTTAACCAGTTATATTTAAGTCCCATGTAACAGGTAGCGAGTCTATTGCCATCAACCGGGTAAAGATCTAGGCTACGTGACTGCCACTGAAAAATTCGTAATGGAAAAACCCAATAACACTTTACCCGACCCGGAAATCGAACTCAGGACCTCTTGCACAGGAATCGCGCTTGCGACCACTAGACTGGTAGAATAAATTCCTTTGAAATTTAAAGTAAAATTCCTAAAGAATAACTCAAACCAGCGCGTACGCATAACCTCAAAACGTCGCACAATAAGTACTTTACTATAACCATCGATCCGTTTCATGATACCGCGGAAATCATAAGTTTAGTCGTACATAAATCTGTTCACATATATGTACGATTGTTTGTTAACATACAGGGTATTAGCCGTCCACCTGACTGGAATTATACCGCGCGGCACGACCAAAGGCGTATTGTGCGTCAACTAAACGGACTTATACGCAAATGACGGCGCTGCGCAGGCACAGGGGCACAAACTGTGACAGAATTACGCAGCGCCGCTTGTCTTGGTTCCTGGTTCATTGTTTTTAAGGATGAGAAGATGTGGGGATAAAGGTTTTGTGTAAGTTAATGCTGTATTGGATTGTAATTGTTGCAGTGCAAGGTGCTCTGAGAAACGACGATTGAGTACGAGGTTTACTCAATTTGTATGCGCGATTTTGGACTATTATGTCCAGGTTTCAGGTTGATTTTTAGTCTATCAGCGTCTTAGCTATTAGTCTATTACTGTACGGGACTAAGTTTGCAGATATTAGAGCCCACAAAATAAGCAGATGTATAAGCAATGGCCTCCCTATGTTAGCCGTAAATCTTCGCAGACTGGCTGGTAACTGGACGGGAGAGCTAATTTGACATAATAGGATAGGATTGGGAATAAGTTTGGATGACATTGGGAACACTAATGTTATGTCCAAGTCTCATCATCAACCTACTATTAAAGCTCTTCCACCTTTAGACCAATGGAAACCAAAAAGAAAACAGAACTTAAAAGATCAACTTAGCTTTAGGATAAAAATCCAAACCTTACTGGAGTTCCCAAAGTGTCCCTACACCTGCACTTCAGAGGACTTGAAACTCTGGACCTAAGTAAGTTTATAAAATACAAAAGAAGCTTAGAGGGCAGAGTAAATCACAAACACATACAAAAAACCACAACCATCATTCACAAAACATAGCGTCCTCTTAAACAAACTATTCCACTAAAGTGCACTACGAATTCATGTTTCAATCCCACATACCGAGGGGCTGGGCAGATAACAAGATGTAATTGCTATGTGTAATACAGATAGTATACAGCATTGATATCTTCAAGTGGTTTGCCATCGGCACTCCAGTTTAATGGTGACGATAAGCTATAAGCATTGGGCCACTCTTGGAAGTAGGTATGTTAGGTCTAGTTGTGACGGCCGGCTATTTTTAGTAAGGAGTATTTTTAGATGGAATGCTGAATATTTGTGTTGGGTGTGTGTTCGCAAAATGGTGGTTGGTGTACCTATGCATAATATGCGAACCGTTTGTCCGGTGTGATTTCCCATCGGAAAGCATGACGAACTTTCTGTCAAACATTCATGCTCTTGGGCCAAACGGGGCATTGTTTTTTTTAATCTTTTGTTAATGCTCTTATTATCTTAGTTATTTTTCTTATTAACTTAGTTATTTTTCTTATTATCTTAGTTATTTTTCTTATTATCTTAGTTATTTTTCTTATTATCTTAGTTATTTTTCTTATTATCTTAGTTATTTTTCTTATTACCTTAGTTATTTTTTACTTACCTTGATGCACAGTCTTAGCTTAGTTCTGGCAAATAAGTAACTGTGCTCTTTCTTATTTTATATACGGAAACCTAAATATAACTACAAACATGCTACAAGCTAGACCCAGTGGTTTTGTCAGTGTGTTTATGTAAGTGAATTTAAGATTTTTTTCAAGTATTTATTCATTTAAAATTAACTCAAAATTTACAAGAGAAAAAAGACTAAATTATAGACCAAAAGTAGATTTTAAATATCTCGTCTATCGTTCGGTCATCAAGACCTTACACCACAGTACCCATACACGAAACTGCTTAAATTACAGATAACATATAGTTAGAATATGTTATCTGTGGGACCAAATGTCAAAGTATACTTTCAAACGATTACTTACTATTATCAGAGTTTTATAAAAGGTGTATTGTGATTGTCGTGATCCGGGTTTGTTGAGAACAAAGTTTATACATGTCGGCGTCATATTTTAAAACCCGTAATTTTCCAATCTGCCTAGTCAGATTGTAAACTGTCGAATTGTAACCGTCAAATTGTCAAATGCATGCGATCAAAGTATCTTTGCCCCCATAATCGGGACTTGGGGCACCCCCACGTTAAGTTAGTTAGCTTTCTTTAAACCCTGCAGACAGAAATAGTCGACCGTCGACTACGCTTTTTAGGTGAATATAAAGTGTTTTGAGGTTGGGTTACATTAATCGGTTTTTCTCAGGAATGGTGCATTATCCTTTCATGGGAGTGGTACCAGGGGCCAAGGGGGACCCCCCTCCCCGCCCAATCCACAGCACGTGAGGTGAGCTCCGTCGCATGCATTTGACAATTTGACGGTTTCACTTCGACAGTTTACAATCCGACTAGGCAGATTACAAAATGACGGGTTTTGTAATATGACGCCGACATACATAACATACGTATCATCACGTCTGTTATCCCCGAAGGGGCTGGGGTGTACTCAAAGTAGTACTCAAACTAGACTCAAGTAGTACTCAACTTAAATAATAGCTGGCGAAAAGGATTTAGATAAGGGAGATCGGCAGTCGCTCCATGTAAAATATATTTAGCCATCCATGTATTCAGCTGCATCTGCTAAGACTGGAAGCCGACACCAACACAGTTGGGAAAAGCCTATTCTGTTAATGATGTAGTAGAGAGCGAAAAAAATAAAATTAGCTAAGTACCGATCTAATAGAGTTTTTTTATATAAGGAAGGACAGCACTAAGAGGATTTCTGAAAATTATTTGCCTAAGGAGTTAAATAAAGGATAAAACTATGAGTAGAAGTCCGCCATTTTTGCTGATAACGCGCGTGACGGTTGACAGAGGAGAATTATAGTAAAAACACGTGTTGCACCGTCCCTAGGGTAGGAAGATGCTGATGATGAAATTCCTTTGGTCTGGCACCATAAATAAATAACATGTTTTTAAACTCTAAATAAACCAGTAAGTAGTGGCTTATGTAAAGAGTTGGCTTCCGTACTAATTTCAGTTAGGACCTCGAAAAGTTTACAAATAAAAGAAAATTAGGTTTTTTTCTATTGTGAAGGTTTTTTATATATCAATGATTGTGAATAATTTAGTTACTAAGAATTTAATTAAAACCGATATATAATTAATTCTGTTAACCCTTTTCGTAGGGTCAGTAGGTACAAACAGATCAGGCTGCAAACAGATTGTGAACTAAAATATTTGTAAAGCGACAATGTTTTTCGGATACCGACTATGTACCCTCTATTTGCACTCATCTGAATCATAAATCGAACAACATTACATCACTAAAAAAAAGCAACTAAACTGACACGTGCATCTCCAGGTCACCTTCAAAGTCCAACACCACAAGCCAGTGATGTGATAAAGATTACTATTCACAATAACTGTCAGTAAAAGTTATTATAAAAATAACAAATACCGATCAAATCTGTGTTGACATTGCGAATGATACCAGGTCACCTAAGATACATTATCAGTTGTACATTAATCATTTACTTTCTACTTGTACAATCAACTGTACATCACTAGTAACAATTCGACATTGACAGGGCCTTTACTTCGTTGTATTAAGGGCGGATTTTGTGGTACAGGTGTAAATTCATGTGAAGTTGACTGTACTTATAGGTACTTGTTATAAAATGTTTAAAACGTTACGTCATTGGCTATTGTTTTGTAGTGATTGTCTATCTGTGTTTTCTAGGTTGAATTTTTTTTCGTCAAGAAATATTGAGACCATTAAAATTTACTATTCGTAAACGCAACCTATAAATAGACATAAAGTAATAATAAAAAATACAAGTATCAAAAGGGAAAAGTAATCACAGGGCGTCAAAAACTCTACGTAAAAAATACTGCTGGAAAATAACTTTTTTTTGAGGTGAGAAATCACCGTTTACGGTAGGACTCAATATAACGCACTCCAAACATTGTGCTGCTGGATGCATTAAATAGTAAACGGAAATATGTATTATAGTATTTAAAAAACTTATGAAAAAGTTGAATTTGGTAACTAGAAGGTTCCCGGTATGGTCCAACACAAAAAAAAGATCGCAATGTCGGAAAAAACAAGCCGCTTTCGGAGGATTTAAAACATTTGAATCTTCAATCTTAAATCAACACAAGATCATCATCTCTGCCTAGCCTTTTCCCAACTATGTTGGGGTCGGCTTCCAATCCAACCGGATGCAGCTGAATACCAGTATTTTACATGGAGCATAACGACTGTCAAAGATCTACAAATGACAGCCGGGACCAACAGCTTAACGTGCTTTCCGAGGCACGGAGGAAACTCGGTATGTAAGGGTGATTACCTACCTATCCACAGACCAACCTAGGCAAGCACGGCTTAACCTAAAGATCGTCCCGAGTGGCTGTTATTATTTAACCACGAGCTCAAATCAACTTAAAATTATGAAGAAATAAAGATAGCTGTAAGTACTAAGTATACACAAAAGTAATTTATGTAATGATGTTTTATCTACTTCTATTGATTGAGAAGAAATAAAAACTTTCCATTTAACCAACTCAATAATCATCTCATAAACATATCAATTACAAGAACTCTCTGTAATATTCATAAAAATAAAAAGTATTTATGTATAATAAACTATTAAACGTAATAAAAATAATGTAACCTTACTTACTTTTCTCTGTACAACAAGTTTACATTTAAATATATTCTTGTTTTGTTAAGTAATTATTTAATAGTTCAGACCTATTTTTAAAACTATTATTATTTAGGTTAGTTTTTTATTAGTTGTTGAATGGCTCAATTAGTAATATTAATACGTTACATAAATAATAATTTTTATTGCTTCATTATATGCAAAATAAGGTATTAAAAAGACTACAATTAAATACATATTAGAATTTCTTAGATAAAACCTGTCAGCAAGCTTCTTTGCTTGATTATTTTTAATGGCATTGATTCAATTAGGTACCTACAGAATAACTTCTAATAATCCATGATTATATTTATAGACAAAGATATTTAAATGTAAAATTAAAAACTAGTCTGCACGCTCGGATTTTATGAATAGTCTAATGACATTAGGTACAGACTAACAAAATAAATTATACTCCATGACATTTAGAAAGAAATGCAAGAATCAAGAAAAATCTCGATATTCTCGAGAATCGCAACAACCAAATAAACAAAAATCGATCAACATTATACATTTATAAACACTTACATTCCCTTACATTACCCACCCATTCCCCAAATCCTATACCCACCCCATGATCACTAATCCCAGGTCGGGTAAAGTGTTATTGGATATTTCTTAAAGGATTTTCTCAAGAGCAACATGGATGATTTGTGTCCGATTAATAGCAATAGGCTCACCCGTTTACATGGGACTTAAACATAACTAGTAAAATGTGAGTGTACACCTCTGTCTAATCCTTCGGGGATTACAAGCGTGATGTTGTACTGTGTCATGTTCCACAGTAATTAAAGTTATAATTTAAAGTTATCGTCAGCCAGAGATAAGTAGACAATCAAAGAATATTAATATAGAGCTGATAACAGTTTAACGAACTTTGATGCTCTTTATTAAGAGCGTACAACAAAAAATAAATAATTATACTTATACGTCTTATGTTACGGTTAAACTGGTGGATTAGTCATTATTTATAATTGCTAGGTTGTACGGTAAATTGTAAGATGGTTTGGTAATGAATAAAATATCAGTGTGTGTGTGTCGCTTTCATCATCATCATTTCAGCCGAAAGACGTCCACTGCTGGACATAGGCCTCCCCCAAGTGTCGCCACATTTACCGGTCCCGTGCGACTCGCATCCAACGGATTCCCGCAACCTTCACCAGGTCGTCGGTCCACCTAGAGGGAGGTCTTCCAACGCAACGTCTAATGAAATACACTACATTCTGGCTTTACTATGTTTCAAATTATTTTATTATTTTGAATTTTGAATCGAAAATGGAAATAAGAAATGAGTTGGGTGAGGATAGCTGTCGATTGTTTTTTTTACGGTTATTGCAACCGATGAGATTTATAAAAAGGTTCCTTGTTAAGTATGATTATGTCTTCAAAAATAACAAGACTTATTATTTATTATGCGTAATTTGCAGACGAACTGCATTTGTTTTTTTTTTTCCTTTAAAAGAAGTCTAATGTGTTTTAGTCATATAAGGTAGATACTTAGTTGAATTACCAATTATTTTATTTTTTAGAGATTAGCAGTATCTTGTAAAAATAGAATTCCAAAGAAAACGAAGTGAGACTTTTTTAGTTTTTCATAAAAAAAATTATAAGTCTTTAAATTATTCCGTCGCTTTTATTTGTAACTACGCGAATAACTTACCTAAGCGCCTAAAATAACAAGTTTAAACTCGTCCTTTAAATCCGTTTATATCAAACTATACGTACATTTAACAAACTTTTATGGTAATAGGGATAAAGATAATAATTATTTTTCAGTAGGTACACATAAAGTGTGTTTTGTGTAACTTTTGAGTTATTTATAGGTTAAGATTTCCTTCTTCATAGTTAAAACAATGGTACGATTTTTTTGACATAATTTGCTATTTCTTCAGTATTCAAAATACCTAATAGTAATCAGTACAAGTAAATTAAAAAAAAAAAATTTTTTTGCTAAATAAATCAATGTTAGACTGTTTGTGTATTAACGACTCCCATAGCACCTTGTACATAACATTTATATAAGAATGTTATCAATTATAAGTATTTCACAAACAAAACAACATAGGTACTAGTCCGATTAAGTACCTATGTTTATCATACTCAATTTGTTTGAAATAAACTAGACTTTAATTACTTTGTAAATTATTAGGGTTTATTATTATTAGGCCTTTGCCCAACAGTGGGATGAAGCAGGCTAACAGTATCAGTATCAGTAAATTATTCATTATAATAATATTTAGCTGCACAAATTTTATTAATTCGTAAAGTAAACAAGAAAAGGAAAAATAACATACAACAAGTTCCTAAAAACGACACGTGCAATTTGAACTTTCAAAAGTTTGCGGATGAAGTGATTTTCAGTAAGTAAACTCTCTTTTGCGACCACTAAACAATAAAATCAGACACTTCGAATAAATCCTTCTAAAAACACATAAACAACAACATTCAAATAAGAACCCGCCAAAACGTATTCAGATTTCAAAACTTAAAAAAACCAAAAGTTTCGTTCGACTTTCTTCTTTTTTTCGCGTTCTAAGTTTAAAAGGTAATTTCAACTTACGTTTCAGCGGTTTGGGGTTGCTCTGCTTCCTTCGTGACATGACCTAGCACGGGGTTCCAGCGATTCCCAACATGACACAAACACTCACTACACACGAAACGAGTTTGTTAGCACTGACACGCGACCGGCTCCGGCGAAGGTCGGAACGCGACTGTTTCGGAGGCGTTCTCAAGCACGTTGGTGCCAATTCGCGAGACTCTCGAGGGCTGGGTTTGGCGCCGCCCCCTTTAATCCCCCCCCTCCCCGCCTCTCTGTAGCGTAGACCCGTAGCCGCGTTTGCTGAAACTTTTTTTTGAGTTTTTTTTTTTTCTACTAAATTATGAAGAAGTACGTCATGCTTAAAACAAAATAATAGTAAATAAATAGAGAGGCTTTAATCTACGCTATACCAGCTGCATGAGTTGATTTTCAAGGTAAAGCAACGCTGACCCAGGTCAGTCCGCGGATGGGCCTAAACAACCAGTCTTACCAAGAGGGATCGTATTACCCGGTACCTGGGTTATGTTGCTGTGGGGGGTAGTTGCTCCATGTTAAATACTGGTCCCAATTTTCCCGAGAACGTGCTCCTTGAATTCATTTTAAACACACATCAGAACATGTGCTTCTGCAGGAAAGTACCCTGGAGATCCATGAAGCAAAACATATTAACACTCTTTTTTTTGGGCAGTTGTGTGAAAAAGGGTTGGCTCCATACAGCACCAGTTAAATGTATTCTTCTGAGAATGAGGAAGTTTAAAACTCGCTCTTCTCTTCTATCCTACAACGTGTCCCACTGCTGGCAACGGCGTGCCCTCTTGTCGCCGTTTCTTCTTCCATACCTGTCTATTGCAATTAAATTCAATTTTCATACAGATTTAAACAAATAAACTGGCGAAATGTAGGTGTACTATTAGGTTTAGGTACACCTCTGCCTAACCCTTCGGGGATTACAGGCGTGACGTTATGTTATGTTGAACAAACAAATAGGCTTTCGTATGGCCACAACTCGCCTGATGCGGCCTAGGGTGGACCCCGCTTGCCTAGAAGAAACCGATTCACACGAACTTTGAAGAGATTCAGATTATAATGATCGGGGAACAGAGAAGCCGGCAGTGAGTTCCACAGATCGGCGGCTCACACATTAAATAACAAGCATAGAATGTTCGTAATATGTAAACCCAAGGCAGAGGCATGGGCCTCTGCCTTGGGTTTACATATTACGAACGAGTTTTTATGCTGCCCATGGGGGCAGCATAAAAACTCTACAAACAGTTAAGCACTAACCACACGAAAATAAGAAGTTCCTTACTTCAGGGACACAAGTAATCTAAGTCAAGTTTAGTTATGTAAGTTAGAGGTATCTGTATCTTGGTGGTAGTACATAGCATTATATCTAACTGTTAAGGTCTTATTTACGTCATTTTAAATAAATAAGTTTTTCTTAGACATTACTGACATCGGTGAAGCAAAACATAGGGAGAACAGCTGGACTTTTCTTAATAGGTATATAAAATCACGACTCATTAAGTATGTTCGTACACGCTAATCTCCGGAACCAC
Source organism: Xestia sexstrigata (assembly GCA_941918905.2). NCBI lineage: Eukaryota > Metazoa > Arthropoda > Insecta > Lepidoptera > Noctuidae > Xestia > Xestia sexstrigata. The sequence goes on from OW799204.2 coordinate 3,428,407, forward strand.
CCAACCGATTAAAATGAAATTTTATGAATGTATAGTTGGTTCCAGCTTGAATGATAGGATTTTGGACCCGATATATAGGTAGCGCCGTAGCAAACGTGGTAATCTTCGCTGTGTGCGAAGAGGCTTTTGCCTTACAGTGGGACAGGTATATACGTGAGTTATAAGTTTTATCATTTTCAAGGTCAGGATATCCAAATGAATAAAATAATAAATATAAATAATAATAAATAGATATAGGTACTGCACAGACGTTTCTTTAATTCCTGAAATGCATCGTCGCAGTTCTCGTCCCAAACGAAGTATCACAAGTCAAAAAATTAATCAAGCTAGTGTCTGCCTGAACTTTCTCGTTAGTCTAGTGGTCACTGAGCATAAGATCTCGGGTTCAATACCCAGCAGCCCAATTTTTTACCTAATGCACTTAAATATAATCACAATCCAGGTGATTTTGAAAAAAAATCTGTATCCATCGCATAATAATATTTAAACATTGCTGATCAACAACGTAAATAACAAATAAAAAAATAAATCCGCCTGCCAAGCGTGGAGATTACGGCAAATTCCTCCCATCATGGGAGAGGCTTATGTCCAGCAGTGGACGTTATGGGCTGTTGTAGTAGTGTAGTAACGTAAATAACGCAATGAATATTAAATTATTCAGGTATCAAAATGAACTCATAAGCATTACGATTCAAATACAAAATCAAAAGTCATTTAATTTAAGTATTCAAATTGATCAACTGATAATCAGCACTTTTTGAAGGTCAAAGTTTACAAGAGACAGTCCCGCAAAACGACCGACCTTCGACACTTCTTAGAGTTTTAATCGGGAAGAAAAAGTGGCGAAACAAACTCCCCAGCAGTGGAGCAGGGTTAAAAGAATCAGATTTAATACAATAATAATGAATAAAATAAATACACACGAAAAATGTAATGTAAATAACCAGTATTGTGTAGAAACAACTCAGAGTTACCTTGCTTACATTGCACATATAAATATAGAAATATTTCTGATTCACGAGATCAAGCTGTCACTAAAGCATTCCTGCTCCATCTTCACATTGAAAGGCCCTGACATGTTTTCGCGTGCCTCTTACTCTCATTGAAACTGCGCTTATAACTGAGATTTGTATTTTCACTTTCAACCAGTACACTATTTGAGAATATGCGTTTCTCCATTTCTCTACTGCCTACCCGACCTCCACAACTCAGTTAGTACTGGGTACTACGATACTCTTTGGTAAGACTGGTTGACAGACTTTTTGGGCCACTGATACTAACCTAACGACTGTCAAAGATCTACAAATGACAGCCGGGACCAATGGCAACGGCTTAGCTTGCTTTCCGAGGCGAGGAGGAAACTCGGTATATAATGGGTAGTCACACTGGTCACTCATCCACCTACCAACCTAGGCAAGCACGGCTTAACCTAAAGATCGACCTGAGCGGCTAATATTATTTAGCCACGAGCTCCTCCACCATAAAAATTATGCATGAAAAAAGCTTGGCGTCCTAGACTTGTGCCCGGATGATGGAAATAGAATTTCTCAGTAGCAGCCCGAAATCTTTACCCGTCCCCGGCATTTGATAATTAATTATAATTTGGGACTGTTAATCCTTAATACAGGTTATTCTATAACTTAACTAGGATGAACTTCTCCCACCAGATTGTGATTGAAATTGTACAAACCTATATGTATAACTCTGTGTATGCTCATGTACCACAATCTCCATATGAAATAAATTTATTATTATTATTATTTGGCTCGCCCCCTTATTACTTGGGACTTAAACATAATTTGCGAAATGTGGGTGTGAATATACGTAAACTTTTACCTAACCCACTTGGGATTACAGGTGTGATGTTATGTATCTGAGCGGGGCGAGGATTGCTAGCTTATAACTAAAGGACGTAAACGACAAAATGGTTTTTGTTATTTAATTTAGTTGGAAACGATAATTTGAGAAAATCCTTCTACAATTTTAAAGACTATGTATAGACTCATCTACGGAGAAAGTTAAGAGGCTTCAATCGGTCCCGTTTGCCCATAACATGTAAATGTCTTTTTAAAAAGAGGTATGTTTGATATTTTTTTCTCTGTTACAAAAGTTACCTAATCATGTATTGCAAACTAACAAAATAAGGTTTTTATCATGAATTATCAGGTCACCAACTTTTATTTTCATTTGTTTTGTAATTACTGACTAAAATTGAGATCATTGACCCCAAAATTTCCAATGCGTCCTTGATTGCATTGTGGCATCTGTTTACCATCTGACCACCCTAAGGACAGGGCTGAGTTATAGGGCTATAACTCTCTTCATATTTCAATAGGCACGCTGAAAGCATGTTCTTGTACTTAGAAAACTTGTCAAAAATGTACGAAAATTAATAGTATTTTTGCCGGATTCAGACTAAGATCAGAAATCACCATGAGCGAAAATAACGTTAAATGTAAAACTTAGGGAAAATTATTGGTTAGCAAATTGGTCACATACTAAATTGACCATTAATTTAGAACAGAACTGTCCTTCCTTAAAGCCAAATTAACTTAAATACCAAAGCCAAATTAGATAAGTACAGTGAATAAGGACAGTGGTGTAAACAGATCGGACAGTACCTAGTGAGTAAACATTCACTGTCTAGGTGCTCGCCACTCGCCACACACTGTACTTGTAGTCGCTACTCGCCACTGTCCTTGACCAATGTAACATAAAAACTGCAAATCGACGTCGTTTATCAATCAAAAATTATATTATAAATTAATGAGTTCATTCACCATAATAATATTTGATTGTGTTATATTTTCAACCGACTTCCAAAAAGAGGAGGTTCTCAATCCGACTGTATTTTTTTATTTTTGTGTTTGTTTCCTCAGAACTAGACGGCAAATCTGCAGTAATTGCTGGAATCGCTTGGATGGTTATTGTTTATATAACATCATGACATAACATCACGCCTGTATGCTCTGAGGGGGTACGCAGATGTGTACAATATACCCAGATTTCGACAGGTTTAGGTATGTTAAGATCCATTTATTGGGGATAAGCCTATTACCATGACATGTATTGTTTTTTTATTTGAAAGGATGTACTTCAAGGGTAGTTTGATGAGAGTTTGGTTAGGTTCTGATTATGGGATCCATGACAATGAAACGTAACTCTTCAATTCTTAGGAGCAAATTAACGATACTCGGCCGAATCTTCTATAAGCTATCCCGATCCGGATATTTGAGTCACATATCGTAACGTCGATATGGTCAAGTTATTGTCGTAGTCGAATATGATGATCAATGGAACTCCTTAACAGCTTACAGTAGGGTGCGATCTGTGGCAGAATTTCTAACTGTCTTAAATTGCAATGCGCTTACGTTCGTTGCTGCATTGCAACATGACGCATCTAGTTAGCAATAAGGAATCATTTTTTGTGTAAACAATTTTAAATTCAAATTAAAATTCTTTTATTGACATAATAGGTTACATACATTGTTTTAAGCCTCTGACTCCCGAACTCACCTAGTTCCTGTACGTCAGGAGTCAGCGAGCGCCCTCTCCCATTTTATTTGGCTAGATACTAATGTCAACATAGGAATAGACAAACATAATTATGTGCTACAAAAAACAATTTTAGATAAAACAATAACAGATAAAATAAAATACAATTACAGAAATGAAAAGTATGAAAAAAAAAAAATGAAAGAACATCAAAAATATATTTTATTCTTCAGTTAAATCGCTTTGTGTGTGTGTGTGTGGTAGGTGTGTAAATGTGCGTGTGTGGGAGGTGTGTACGTGTGCGTGGGTGGGAGGTGTGTACGTGTGCGCGTGGGTGGGTTCCCGTTCGTGTTTGTGTATGAGTAGGTGTATGAAGGAAAAGTATGTTTGATGTCGAGTCAGAGTCATCATTTCAGCCGAAAGACGTCCACTGCTGGACATAGGCGTCCCCCAAGTCTCGCCACATTGACCGGTCCCGTGTGACTCGCATCCAACGGATTCCCGCAACCTTCACCAGGTCATCGGTCCACCTAGTGGGAGGTCTTCCAACGCATCGTCTTCCAGTTCGCGTATGCCACTCCAGAACTTTTCGGCCCCATCGGCCATCCGTACTGCGTGCAATGTGTTCTGCTCACTGTCTCTTAAGTTTGCCAATTCGTCGAGCTACGTCGGTGACCCTGGTTATCTTGCGGATGTCTTCATTTCTGATTCGATCACACAAAGAAACTCCAAGCATAGCCCTCTCCATTGCCCTTTGTGTGACTTTAAGCCTTCTGATGAGGCCCATTGTGAGCGACCACGTTTTGGTCCCGTATGTAATCTCTGGCAACACACACTGGTCATAGACTTTCGTCTTGAGAAACTGCGGTAAGTTGGACGAGAAGATACCGCGCAGCTTCCCAAACGCGGCCCAGCCGAGTCGGATTCGATGATTGACCTTTTTCTCGAAGTTAGACCTACCTAACTGGACCGTTTGTCCCAGGTAATTCCGTCATAACCCGGTGCCTTGTTGTTTCTAAGCTGTTTCAGAGCCATCCTAATCTCGTACAGGCTGACGTCCGGGATGTCTTCGGTATAGTGTCGGGTGACGGGTCAGTCTAGCTCTTGGGTCGTTTGCTAGATCTACAACGGGTTTACTGGTTAACGTGTACAACTGCCCATAGAAGTTCTCGATCTCCCTCAGAAGCTCCGGTTTGGCGGATAAGATCCTGCCATCGTCAGTCTTCAGTTTCGTGAGCTGGCTCTGCCCAATAGCCAGATCTCTAGTAAATACCTTGGAGCCTTTGTTCCGCTCGATCGCGTCTTTAATACGCTCGGTATTAAAGTGGCGAGTCAGAGTGATATTTACTATTTATGATTTTCTCCACATCCTCATAATAAAGAGTAAAGAACCGGTTCTTTAGTGTAGGTTTACATTCATGTAGTGTTAGCGGATGAAGATTTAGGATTCTGTTAATTTTGATGTATAAATTTACCGAAAGAAAAGCGTTTTGTCGTCTTGCAAAAGCCGTACGACATTTAACGGATTCAATTACGTTTGGAGTTGTTCGCTTGTTTTGAAGTTTACCTGGATCATAGGGGGTAGATACGTGTTTTTTTGTAATCATCTGGAAATAAAAAGTTGTCTTACTGTAAATACCCGGCACAACTCGTATAATGTCTTCGTGGGAAATCTGTATGGTTTGAATGACATCAGATTTTTAAACACCCATGTAAGTTCCCTGACTCGTGACGAAACCATCTCGATATGTGGTTGCCAGGATATTTTCTCGTCTAAGAGAACCCCTTGGTATCTGACCGTCTTTAATTTGCTCACAGTTGTACACGAGCACTGTTGAGAGAAAAGTGATTTGCATGTGTGAATCCGGACAGCCACACTGGGCTATTTTATGCGAGCGTTAGCTAATTGTACAAATGAGGTTTTCAATATGTTTAGTGTTAACAGGTTATGCTTCAACTACGAGCAAACTTTATGGAGCCCTATCTCTGCATTTTGTTGAACGGCATCCCAAGTCTCCGCCTGAAACACCAAGGTCATTTGACACAAGTCGTTAATGTACCTAAATCATGAATAGACTAGGGCCGAGAACGCTACCCTGTGGGACTCCATAGATGACTGAGACATCCGAACTAACAGCACTACGCACTTTAACCTTCTGCAGACGTCCAGTAAGAAAGTCCTTGAAGATTTTAAGTACCGTTCCCCTTACCTTTCTAGCTTGTCGACAAGAGCAGAGATCGAGACAGTGTCAAAAGCCTTGGCCGGATCAATAAAGACTCCGACACACTTTTGTTTATTATCTAGGCAAGCTGTGACATAATCTACTAACGAGCTAACGGTTAAATGTAGATACAAAGTAAAGTGGGCAATTGATCACAATTCCTAATGTAAGCAAGAAAGTCACTAAAAAAGATATCATTGTTAATCCAAAAACTAAAACTCGCCTGGAAACCTTTAAAACTAAACTTTTGTCTAAATTACCACTATTGTCAACTACTGATGATCCCAATCAACATTATAACAATTTTTTCAGTATGTATTGCACACAATTTAATACCACGTTTATTCCAAGTCAATCTCGGTTAATAGTAACGCTTCCTTCAACGACTGGGCAACTATTGGTATTCATACTCGTAAGAGTCGAAAACGACTTTATGAGCTGTATGCAGAGCGGACCTATAGAATTGTAGAATTTAAGTTGTATGTTAAGAATTATTCTAAAATATTTAAAAAAGTTTGTTTTATAGCAAAGTCACGTTACTTGAGTTCAAAAATTAAAACAGTAGTAATGTAATTAAAATGACATGGAACATTATTAATAGCGAAACGGGAAGGTCTTGCAACCGAAATAGTGACTACAGCCTTGCTATTGGCGATACAATTTTAAATTCAGACACTCAAGTTGCCACAGCCTTTGAAAATTTATTTGCGGATATTCCCGTATCGACTACTAAATCGCTTAACTCGATTTTCAATATGTCACTTGTAAAGATATAATATTTAACGTTCTCAAAGTATATTTACAATTTACAAATTTATTAAAATAAACTAACTAACTTAAACAAAAATCTTAAAAAATGGCGTGAAAAAACTCCTCAACACTGTCAACTGGTAATGTCCCCAAGAGACTGGCGGCATTACGACGCTGTATGGCAATGCTAAGCCTTTGGCCAAGGTAAAAGCCAGCCCTAGGGTCACGGGAAGTGTCAACTAAACGTTTTGAAATATCCTTGAAAAGGCTGTGCGCGCTCGGACCCCACGGTTTTTTTTCAACCCCAAACAGCTTGAAAATATAGTTACCAATAAGGTTACTATATTTTCGCCGCTTGAGGTTCTCCGCTGCCAAAGCAGCAGCCCCTGCACAGCACGACGAATTAGGAAGAAGGGAAGGCGCAAGAGTATCGACACATGTAGCATCCCACACTAACTACCCATCCACCATGGAAACAAAGACATGCCGTCCGGTCTCTTGCCATCGTCGCGTGCTAAGCCATTGGGTTCTAATAAAGCTGGAACGCCGACGGTGACAAGAGATCGACGGATCGCGTGCCGTGCAAAACGGCCCGCACTTCGGCTGCATGACAGGCCGTGGTGTCCAAGGCTGTTGACAACTTCTCCACAGTGACAGTGACGAGGAGAGCAACATGGGGCGCCTAGGCGTAGAGCAACAGCGAGGCGGAAAGTGGTGTCGTCGAGCAACGTACCTGTGCTCGACGACGGTAGTGCGTGATGCCAAAGACCCGACTCCCACTCACCCACAGCCAGCAGGCGCGCTCGCGCAGCAGTAGGAACAGACGTGTTTAGTAGATTGATCTGAACTACTCTGCAGAGCGGCTCGTCCCACAGTCTCTGGGAAAATGGGTAGTCGGGTTCTTCAGAATTCGGGCAAGCGAGTTTCCCAGCGTTGATAGCCTCGGAGAAAGCTAAAGTTATTTTTAACTTTTTTGTGTTTTTTGAAGTCGGTTTTATTTTTTGCAAAAAAGTTTTAAGCTGTTAAAACTTATACGATTCTATTGACGTTCGAGAATAGTGTTATTGGGTTTGTCCCATGAGAAATTTTCCTAGTCGCAGTCCATAGTCTGGATTTGGGGTCTGGTTGATCGCCACATTCACAGTCCTTTTTTCGTGGGACTGAAACAAAACTGGCAAATGATTGATGTACTTACTGCCATGAAGGCAAACCTTACTGTAGAAGTCAGATAGGCAGTCGCTCCATGTAAAACACTGATATTCAGCTGTATCCGGTAAAACTGGGAGCCGACCCCAATACAGTTGGAAAAAGGCAAGGAAGATGATGATAAGGTAAACCTCTGGGGGCGAGACGGGAAATAACAGGTGCGATGTTTATCAGCTTTTGTTAGAAGATATAAATCACTCAATTCAGTGACAACGGTACCTAATAAAAACTTAACAGTTTGCATATTAACAAACTTTAACACATCCAATATCCTATTTACCTTATTTTTGCCATTCATGGCAGTCACGTACAGACAACTGCAATTCATTAGTAGCAATTGAGTATTTTAAGAGCCCTTATGTCTTAGCAGTGAGAGGGATTTTCGTTGATCCAGTATTAGCACATATCACCGACATACTTCCAGTTAATTATTTCTGAATACCTACAATGATTTGTGATAAGTAAGAAATCTACAAAATTTCACGCCTGTCATCCCTGTAAAGCAATAATCCATTGCTTTTCCTGCATGTGCATATATTTGTAGGCGGGAGTGCTGCATCCTGCATCCAGGCCTGGATCTTTTCTAAGGAATTAAAACAAAATACTTTGCATAACATTTAATAAAAATTAGAATAAATTTAGATTATCGGAGTGTAAATCTGCTGAATGATTAATTTCTTTGTCAGAACATGTACGTTTGTATGTGCCATTTTGATACTAAGATTTTTTTTTGAACAAATTGTGCGTCCGTTGGGGTTACCGGTTCGAATAGGTAGGGGTAAATGTTTGTGTGATGAGCATGGACATTTGTTTCCGAGTCATGGATGTTTATATTTATAATATGTAAATATTTACGAAAAAAAAAAGAGTATATAATGTAGTATGTCAACTATCTGGCGTCCACGACACAAGCCTCATTGCTTAGTGTGGCACTAGATGGTGGTGTGTTTAATGTCCAGCGATATTTATTTATTTATTTTACCTTACTTCAGATGAAAAAATATAGCCTTCCTTATGAACTTTAACCCTCATTTTTATAAAATGAGTTTTTTCTCCTTGGACATAACAATGAAATCTTGTGTAAAATTTGACACCCTCCTACACGCTAGCAAGAAAATCGACTCAAGCAATAACCCCGCAAAGATACAATCATGTTTTTTCTCAAAACTATGTAGGTACGTACATTACTTTAAAAAATCATATTTGCAAAGCTTAAAATAACACCATTATCGCCAGTTAAATGTTCAACATTTATGGATGGAGAAACACCAAAGAAAAGATGGTTTGATTATGGTATGAAAGAGAAAGGAGTAATTGATGCCGTATAGGAACAGAGGAGAACAGAAGAAAAAAAACGTGCTGCGCCGGCCCCTAGTAGAATATGACAAGGTCAGGACCATGATAATAAGTAAATACATACCATTATCACTACATATTATAAAACAAAGTTCCCCGCCGCGTCTGTCTGTCTGTCTGTCTTAGATCTTTAAAACTACGCAACGGATTTTGATGCGCTTTTATTAATGGTTTTAGTATATAATTTGTCAAGAGGGCAAGGCCGCGGGCAACAGCTAGTTATAAATAAAAAAAAACAGTAAACGCTCATTTATTAAAGCAATAACAATTGACTCTCTGCGGGTACCTTGACTTGCATTACGAATCATTCATATAAATAAAACCCCGTCGATTTATTTTAGAAAATAAGAAAAAACATACATATACAGGGTGTAAACAGATCCTTCACGAACCCGTCAACCAAGCATTCTGTACATCAAACTAAGCAACTTTACGCAAAAATTAGTGAACAAGTGTCTTTCGGCTTCATTAAGGGTCTTTTTACACCTTTTATTTGGCACATGCCACAACTGCACACAACATACAACAAATATAAATAGCAGTGGCATAGCAGGACCTAGACGTACTCGTACATATCTGGAAATTGCATTCATTGTATTAACGAAATTATGGACTGCACCTGCAGAAGCTGCTCAAATTGCAACAAGGATGGCAAAGTATCGACAGCGTATAAACTTAGGCTGTGCGTAATGTGCATCACTGTCTGTCAGTGAATCCCTGTCCAAAAAGCTAGTAGTTATTTTTAAATAGATAATTACTGACCCTGTACAACTAGTTCTATAACTACTGTAAATGAATAAACGTTAGCAACAGATACCTAATAAACATTGGATTTAACACATCCTTGAATCTATTGTTAAAATTAAACAATACATTAAGTAACGCATAACAACTATGGCTTATGAGGAAACTTATTCGAAAATCAACTATTAATAGTTTAATTTAACAACAATTTTGAGGTGACTAGCCTTTGTGCAAATTTTGTCGTCAGCCGGTAAAGATTTCATGTAAACTTATAAAAGAACTGGCTTATGCACGTGGCTTCGCCTGCGTGGAGTTTTTGATGTGTACGATGCCTATCCAAATCTGGTCTGTCTCTGTTTTTGCGTTATGGCCGGATGACTTTTTTGTCATTTTCCAAACAAATGGGTATATTAGGTGAACGGATTACAGCAGAGCGCTGTTCAGAGGCTACAAGCTTATGGCATACCTAGTTTTGTTTTTCTTTTTTCCACAGCTTAGAAAATAATTGATCCATCATCAAAAAACGCTACAAGTTTCAAGTAAACTTTTCATATTAGAACAAAGAAAGAGAAAATTAGAAAAAAAAATATTGAAAAAATATCGAATTTAAAATCATACGCATTACGCGTATGATTTGAATTTCGATATTTTTTTAATTATTTTTTTATTCGAAAAAAAAAAAAGCGAAAAATAACTAAGTATGCCATTTGCTTCTAGGTACTCCGTTCACCTATTAAGTATACCCATTTTTTTTGGAAAGTGATATTAGAGTCACCTGTATATTATATCGTATTTGGTCTTTCTTTGTATATTTCTGACTACAAATAGAACTAATATAATGATACAAAGAAGACTAAAAGTATGTACCCACATATATACAACGACGACAATAGGACACTTATGCGTCAAGGTACTTCTTCCCATAGAGGTCATCTGGTCAATAATGCTGCCAATCTTCTGACACGTTGCCCAGAAGACTGCCAGCATTGACACGTTAAATAGCAATGCTTTTTCTTTGGCCAAGAACGAGCTAGCCTTCTGGTCAGGCGAAGTATCGACCAGTCGGCGAGAGATTTTCTTTAAAAGGAGATGTGCACAATGTCACCATTTCTCTTTAGGTGAAAACACGTGAGCCTTCCTTAACGACTACCGTAAAACGAGGCTATTTGGGTTTTGGGGGCTATTTGGGACGACCCAGAATTTCGAACAAAAATATTGATAAGTGTCGGTTAGTGTATGGTAGAAGCTATTTTACAAACTCTAGCACCAGCTGAGAAATTCCCAAAAACATTTTGGTGTCTAAGGTACCAAATAGCCCCCAAAACCCAAATAGCCCCGTTTTACTGTAGTGACTTGTTTACTTTACTTTCATCCTACATAATTACCCAATAAATGGGTTATTAAAGTCTGATATACACTGTCGCTTCATGTTTATGTATACCTAGGTGTTGCCTGCAATATTCGTCCGCACGAAATTGTTATTATAACATACTACGTCCCTTTTTAAAACGGATTTTGTTAACGACTTCATGGGTTTAATTTTTTGCATGGAACCATGAATCCTTTTTCTTAAATAAAAGAAGCTTAGAGCTTAGCTTTTCCCGTCAAAATCGGTCTAGCCGTTTCGGAATTTAGCCAGAACAAATAGACAGACAATTGAAAAAAATATTTTTGTTTACCACATAAACATTCATATGCATTCAGTAAAATGCGGTTTTATTGAACTTATACACAGACACTTCAATTTTATTTATTTGTTTAATTAGATTATTGTATTCTGTATGTGTATGGAACTGTAAGTAGAGATATACACTTCTCACCAAAAAAAATCGAAACACCTGTGAAGTTTGCTTTTATATGAATTTTATGTGTTATTTTTACTATAAACACAAAAAAATAATAATGCCAATTGCGGATATTATAAGGTATCGGTTTACGAATATTAATCTTTTAAATTAAAATTAAATTTCTTTAGCTAACCTGTTTTGTTCAACAGGTTATGTTTTTACCCTATATATTTAGACGTTAAATTAAATGAAGACAAAATAGATATTGTCGAGTCAGTAAAATTTTTAGGAGTTCATATTGATTCATTATTAAATTGGAAAAATGAACTAAAAGCCATAGACGGGTCAATATCATCAGCATGCTATGCCCTCAGAAGCCTACGAGAAGAACTTAGCATAGATATTTTAAAATCAGTTTACTATGCACTGGTGGAGTCAAGATTAAGATACAGTATTCAACAATGGGGAAATAGCTACAAGTATAATTCTGATAGAGCATTTGTGCTACAAAAGAGGGCAATCAGAACAATGGTTCGTATTCCTCAAATCGAGTCCTGTCAGAAACATTTCCAAAGTCTATCCATACTTACAGTACCTAGCCTTTACATACTTACAGTCTTGACCAGCCTTGCGAAACACATAAGTGATTATGAAACGCAGGATGAAAGACTTAAAAGGGAAAGCACAAGGAACCAATATTTAAAGCATAAAGTGAACCCCAAATTAAATATTGTAACACATTGTGTACAGTATCAAGCGGTAAAATTATTTAATTGTTTGCCTAAGGACATAAAACCACTGCTACATAAAACCACCTTATTTAAAAATAAACTAAAAAACTTCTTACTGGAAAAATGTTTCTATTCCGTGAATGAATTCATGACTTACAGACATTAGTTTTAATTTTAAAATGTTTCAATGAATTTGTACGTACCTAGAAGAATAAATTTAAATTTTAATTGTGGTTATGATTTTCTATTTAAAACGAATTGAGAACATTGTGGTTATTTATTATTTTTTATGACATGTTTTTTATGGATTTTATGTATTAATTATGATTTTAATTTTTGATTAAGTTTTTGGTGACATTTTTGAATATTTTTATGGTTTTTACATTTTTATGTGGAAATTGTTTATAATTGTGATTTTTATTCATTTAATTTGGTTTAGTGATGGTATATATATATTTTTTTCTGTTTGTTTTAACCTATTTATGTAATGCATTCAGACACAATTGTTATTGTTATTGAATAAATGAAATGAAATGAAATATACAATAATTTGTAAAATGTTACAAACAAAGACGTAAAACAAAAAATGTTTCAGAAAAGTTGATGCAGTATCTCGTATTTCCTCCCCAGGCTCTCATGACTGTTTCCATGCAGTTCCTCATGGAACGGATCAAAGTCACAATCTTGTGTTGTGGTATGTTATCCCACTCTTCCTGTGTAGCTGTTTTAAGCTGTCCAAGCGCTTCCGGACAGCATCTCTCGTTCTGAGTCGTCTACTCAACTCGTCCCACAGGTGTTCTATGGGATTTAGATCTGGTATTTTTGCTGGCCATCCCATAACCGTAATACCGACTTCGCTCAGGTATTCATTAACAATACCTGCGGTATGAGCTCGGCCATTGTCCTGCATAAAAATTAACTCTTCGCCAATAAAATGTGCGTAGGGTACATGAACCTCCAGACACTCTTCGATGTACCGTGACCCATTTAATGATGGTAAACGAGGTCCAGATACAAAAGCAAGTTCGGTTTTTCCATCGGCACTTATGCCTCCCCAAACCGTCCAGGAATCGCCATCCTAACTGACTCTTTCTTTAATGGAGCACTGTGCAAAACGCGGCGATTTCTGTGGGTGAGGTATCCATTTTTTTTAGGTAAAAATCTCTTTAGTATGATGTCACAGAGCTTACTTAACAATCACTATTAAAATAAACGAAATTAAAAAAATATATATAAATGAGCGATTAAATGCAGAAATACCGACGGAATACACATTGAAAACAATCTCTGCATTCATTTATTGGATGAACATTCGTAAATTTAAATATAGCTGTCAGCTATTTATTGGCGTTTTTTATGGTTCCGTAACCAGATGGCAAAAAACGGAACCCTTATTGATTCGTCTGTCTGTCTGTCCGTTCGTATGTCACAGCCACTTTTTTCCGAAACTATAAGAACTATGCTGTTTAAACTTGGTAAGTAGATGTATTCTGTGAACCGCATTAAGATTTTCACGAAAAAACTAAAAAAAAACAATAAATTTTGGGGGTTCCCCATACTTAAAAACAATGCTTATTTTAGGTAAAATAATTATAGTTTATTAAGAAAAGTATTAGACCTGTGAAGTGTTTTACGTTTTTTTTAGGGATTTCTCCGCAGTAGGCCTGTCTGGATTTGTAGTCAGAAATAGGCTCGCACCGATTAGGTATTAAGTGACCAATGTATATCTAGCAAAATAAGGGTGTTCTGTTTACACTTCTACTTCTACCCAGCCCATTTGGAGAATACGAGCTTGATGTTATAATACTTGCAATTTCATGTGTTGATATTTTTCGGAAAAAATAAAAGTGGAAATCTTGTAAATTAAGTTTCACATTTTTTTTTACTTTGCAACGAAGAAGAAAAGACTTCAACGAGCAGATAATGCAAAACAAAATTGTAAATTAAATATTTCTTTCCTTTTCACTGATTCCGTGATACAGAAGAGAAGAAAATGCATTTTATGTATTTATAATACTTACATAAAACAATACGGTCTAGACTAGACTTGCCAACCTGGCAACCTGGCTTTGGAACTTTTAAAGATATGTATGTCGTACCTCGTAGGAAATAGACTGATTGACCCAAAAGTCTGACAACCAGTCTTACCAAGGGGTGTCGTAATACCCAGTACTAACTGGGTTGTGGAGGTCAGATAGGCAGTCGATCCATGTGATAATTATAAACATACTGGTATTCAGTTGCATCCGATTAAACCAGGAGTTGACCCCTACATGCGAGTAGGCGAGTAGTCTAACTCTCACTCATTTATAAAAGTCCGTATTTGGTTTTAAATCGTTTATTTCACTCCGTATCCTATTTTCTTCATTTTCTAACAACATAGAAATAATGGGTTTTAAAAAACTAATCAAATTTTATTGTTCTCTTGGCTCTGCTGGAACTGAATACAAATGTCAGCGTGAAGATACGACTGTCTTTGGATCTTTGTGTAACAGTTCCACAGAAACTAAACAGTAGCGCCACCTATGCGTTTTTGTAGTAAACTAGTACAGTGCCTACTTGTTGCAACAAAGGAAAGTGTTAATGTGTGTGCGTTGGTGCCTGACGGGTAGGTATAAACGTAGTTTGGGTCCGTGAACCTAGATGGCGGTGTTTTAAACCGTGAACCTTTGCTTTAATTTCTACTGTATGTTGTAAAAATACCTGTTTTGGCTGTGCTCGAACTGTATTAAACTAAACCAACATTTAATGATTAGTGATATTATAGCTCTCTTCTTCTTTCATTGGCCTAAACCTGAAATGTGCAACAAGAGAGAGAACATTAGAGAGTAAATTATTATACAGGTGACTTTTTTGTCACTTTCCAAAAAAAATGTGTATAATAGGTGAACGGAGTAGAAGCAAATGGCATACTTAGTTTTATTTTTTTTCGAAAACAAGAAATTCAAGAAAAATCGAAGTTCTTAACTAATCAAATTTGAAATTCGTTTTTTTTTTTCTAAAATTTTTCTTTCTTTGTTTTAGGTAAGTAATATAAAAAGTTTACTCGAAATTTGTAGCGTTTTTTGATGATGGATCAATTTTTTTGCTAAGCTGTGGAAAAAAGAAAGAAAAGAACTAGGTATGCCATAAGTTTCTACTCCGTTCACTTATTCCGGTATAATAAAATAAAACTTTAGCTGTTCTCAAAGCATTTGAATTCACCACATCGCGCGTGAAGAACCCATATTTAGGCTGCCATGTTGCTGTTTTAGTTCCAGGCCTACCCAACAGATGTCACTGTGCAATTCGTGGCGATTCCTGAATCGCGGTGTTAAGATTCTCCGCCGTTTGGTTGGGTCAATTCGACTGCGCGTCGTATATCAATCTCTGGTTTCCCTTCAAAACGCATAAATCTTTCGCCTTTTACTAAAGATTTCCGTGGAGGGGAACACTCAAATGAGTCTATACGTATTTTTGAAATACTCCGCTTCGGCGGAGTTTATAATGTCTTGATTTAATGATCTCTAATATCTCTATAGTTTACACTTAACTTAGAGAGAGACCGTGTACTATGTAATATGTATGTATTCTAAACACTCAGGCTGTGAGAGTGATTATATTTTTATTATAATTCACAAGGCTCTCATTTTAGTACAATGAATGGCTTTAGGGCCGAACTCCACCGAAATAGTTGAGCTAGCCAACAGAGACGTGAGTGGCGTGCGTGCGGTTGGTGAGCAGTGTGCTGTGAGCGGCATGCCATGCCGCTTTGCATATTATCTCCTCTCCTCTCCGTTGGACACTCCCGTGCCTTAGCTTTTCTCAGCTCGTCTCCGCTTTGTTGGAGTCCGGGCCATTTAATGTTGTGTTTTTTAACATTACTCGTAAACGTTCATCGTACTTATGCTCTCGTGACAATACGATGAACGTTTACGAGTAATGTTGCCTTTTGAATTTTACTAGGCACAGCCAAAGAAAATAATTAAGATCATTTAACTAACGACTACATTTTTTTTTATATCTAAAAGTTCTTGTGTAAACCCATTATGATTTTGTCAAATGAAAAAGCTGATCTTCAAAATGCTCTCATAGAAAACCTTCTTGGATCGAATTTAGGATCTATACTTGAGCAAGCAATAATTTACCAACCAGAATCACACAAGGCCGTTTTCTATAACTTACTTACGTATAACTGTCAGTTAATATCCCTACGTCTAATAGCTATCGGTGTTTCTATAAACAAAGTTAGCTTGATATATCCTATATCCGCGTCACCCACCTGTCACTTGCTTCATAGAATAATCAAAAAAGTTTTCTGTGACGTTTTGAAGCTAAATGTCAATAGCAACCTTCCGTTACCTGTTAGGAAGTTATTGAAAATGGCCGTTAGTACTTATTGGGTAGGGTAGGTATCTAACTGTATCATTAATCATTGCTATTTCACAAAGTCACATAACAATAGTCGCATTCGTCACTAGATATTGCTCATCACAATAAATAATAATAAACTATGCATGGTTTCCTGTTTTGCTGACTAGATTGTGTTTATTAAATGGAGCAATAAAACACTTGTAGGTATTAAATTATTTATCTTTATTTAAATAATAGCAATGCTTTGATTGACTTTACTGCCTCGTTGCCGTTGGTCTGATGATCGCAAGGATTCGATTCTCAGGATAGGCAAAGTGTTATTGGGTTTTTCATAAGAAATTCCTCAGTAGGTATAGCACCCACAAAGTCTGGTTATGTGCCCAGTTGTTGGCAATGATAGTTTCGCCCCCTATTACGTGGGATTTAAACATATCTGGCGAACTGTGAGTGCTAAGTGTCAGGTACGGTCGAACAATCTATTTGGTTTACAGTTTAACCCACAAATTACATTGTAAA
Organism: Xestia sexstrigata; assembly: GCA_941918905.2. Lineage (NCBI taxonomy): Eukaryota > Metazoa > Arthropoda > Insecta > Lepidoptera > Noctuidae > Xestia > Xestia sexstrigata. The sequence continues at coordinate 3,445,567 of OW799204.2, forward strand.
ATGTAAACCAAATAGCTTGTTCGACCGTACACTTCACCCTAATCCTTCGAAGATTACAGGCCAGATGTTTTGTTACGTTATTAAATTGTATGTAAAACCCTGTTTATCTCCTTAAGGGGCCGACGGAGCATGCGTTGTTCATACAAACGTAAAACCAAAATAATTTAATGTTCTCTGGCAATAAGCCTACAGAAACAACCACTGCAATGTACAATCATGAGACATAATTTGGCTATTATAATCAAGTCTAATCCCCGACGATTGACGACCCGAATGGCGCAGCGGTAGTGTGGCTGCCTTACATTCTTCGGGTCCCGGATTCGAATCCCGGTAGGGGCAAATGTTTGTGTGATGAGCATGAACATTTGTTTCCGAGTCTCGGAACTCTCATGGATGTTTGTATGTATTTACAAAAAAAACGTATCCATGTAGTATAATTATCAACTATGTAGTTCCTCGTTGCTTACTGTGTGGCACTAGATGGCGGTGTGTGTAATGTCCATTTTTTCTTTTTCGTATGGGTTATCTTAAAATGACTCCTCCCGCTCTGGGCGGAGTGGGAAAGAGTGTCAGACTTTTACTGACTAAAACTCACCCATGTTCTTTCATCGCCATTTGTATTCCGGGGCCACGGTATCTATTTCGAACAGTCTTGTAGCCCCGGCAGGATCCAGCCCTTGCGGACCCCCTTCTTTTGCTGACATCTCTTTGAGGCGCGCGTGGAACACGAACGCGCCATCGACACGGCCTGTCGTCATGAGACGGACGGACGGCGAGCTAGCCCATAGCTCACCATCCACAGCGATATATTTTTTTTTTTATCTAGAATACGCTTCAAGACGAGATAGACGACGCTTCGGCATACTGTCTTTCTTATTAACTAAATCCCTTAATTACATTTCGTCATAGGTTAGCGGTCTTATCATCATCATCATCTTCAAGCGAAAGACGATCTCTGCTGGATAATGGGCCTCTCCATTACCATTGACCGATCCTGTGCTTGTCTCATACAGCGGTTTCCCTGCACCAGGTCATCGATCAACCTTGTTAGACCTATATACCAATGCTGCACCTGCTGGTACGCGGTCACCACTCAAGAGCATGACCATGACCGTTTTTGGCCCAATCGGTCATTCATTTTACGCGTTGTGCTCTATTGTTTTTATTCAATTAGCTACTAGGTTTTGCCAACGGTTTTTTCACCCACGTGTAGTTCTTAAATGGTCCCAAGAGAAAGTACCACAGGTATCGAAAGTATCCGATGTCCTAACTAAGATCATAGAACCAGTGCTCAAAGTTTTGTAGAAATCTTTTCAGCCGCTCTTCGGCGTAAAAATGTGACAGACGAACGTGAAAAAGTGAGAGATTTACTTTAGAATTTACAAAAATAGAATGGATGAATCTCGCAGTTCATAACAATAAAAGTTACCGTAAACGTATTTCCACTTATCGCACGTATAATACTGGGAAAGGTTGGGTTATCTGTGGTTTTACGCCGAAAGACTGCGCCATTGACGCTCCTGTAAATAAGACTATGTTTTTGCGAGGTGTTTTTATGCTGATTAACGTACATTTGGAGGGAATTGTTCAACTGTGGGCTGCAATAAAATGTTTTTTATAATGTTTGCAAAACCCGCAAATATACCACCAGGGGCCTAAGTATTTACTGTAGCAGATAATGCAACATATTTTTCAAAATAATTATAAAACCAAATCTAATACAAAATATACTTGTAAGTCTTGACCGTGACAAAATCACATTTTCAACTTCTAAACATTAGCACCCACTTTTTGCGCTCACAACAAAGAGCTGACCGGTCAACGGACACACCCAACGCACACACACACACACACACACACAGACACACATACATAGACACGCTCACATTTACACTTATCGTGCGCGCATGTAACTTGAACGCATATCGCAGCCATGCGAAACGAGTTGTATGCAGTTTCCAATGTTTTCCTTATCCAATACATAATTTAGAATGCAAACTATGTAAATAAAAAACAATGAAATATCCCCAACCTAACGTAGCAACAAACTAAGAAATGGCGTCGAAAAATTGCATACGATTTGCTCATAAATAAAGTATTGTTCTAGTATTGGTAATTATACGTTTGGTGGTACTTGGGTGATTAAAAATACCGACGTGAATAGGAATCAGTCTGTAATTAGCTATTGTCAAGGACAGAGTAGAAATAAACACGATATCATACCTACTAATAATGACAAAGACATTTAAACATTTACAAGCGACAAACGAGACAAGGCGAAGAAAATCATAATCCAATACTTGTTACTACTTGGTACTTAGTAACAAATCGGTCTGTCTAGCTCACAGATCATAGATACAACAGGTCTAGCTGCACTCGCCTGCTTGTCAGGTAGCATATAGAAACACTAGCCCGCGACCTTCGTCTGCGTGAAACTAGCGGACGTCACGCGGTTTCACCCACGTAATTCCCGTTTCCGTGGGAGTGTGGCGATAAAACATAGTCTATATTACTCTCTGATAATGTAGCTATCCATTGCTGAAAGAAGTTTTCAAATCGGTCTAGTAGTTTTTAAGTTTATTTGTTACATACAAAAATACAATAATATTAGTATAGATATAGGTAGATAGAAAGAAATACTACTTCCCTCGAATCGGATTTTGTTAACAATTTCATTGGTCTTAATTTCTTTTTATTCGGATCCCCCCCAATCCTTTTTTTTTTAATACAAAATTAAACGAAATGATTGCTCCCAAAAAATCTCTTTCTTTGTCATAACTTATATTAAAACAGCATCACAATATCCTTACAAGTCGTATTATTGCCATTTATTTTATATTTATTACTAACCAATCTCCTTTAATTATGATTCAATATCCGTTGAGTCATTGTAATATACAAAAGACATATTTTTCATCAGCCACTATTGCGTCAGATAAAGTACCACTTTAGAGCCACGCTATCACTCTGGTACTACGTGTGCAATTTACGCAGTATTTATAGTGTAATATAGTGTGATATTAACAGCATAACATAACATCACGCCTGTAATCCCTGTAGAGTTAGGCAGAGGTGTACCTAATAGTACACCCACCATTTCAAGTTATAGGGGGCGAGGCTATTTCCATCAACCGGGCACAATTCCATGGCTGCTACTGAGAAATTTCTGATGGAAAAACCCAATTGCACTTTGCCAGACCCGGGAATCGAACCTAGGACCTTATGCTTACAGTCGCGCTTGCGACCACACAATTAGACTGCTATATATTCTCTAATGGTGTAGGTTGAGGTGTTTGAAATCAATTTCGCTAGTTATTTAGTAAGTCCCTTGGGTCGAACCTAAGGTTAACTGGCTGCAAAACCAGAATCTGAGCTGATACTGCGAAATATGCAATGAAAAAACCTTTGGGAATTGAACCTAGGACGACTCCAGTTACGCCCAATAGACCGACGACATGTAGATTTTGCAGCATTTTTGTTAAAAAGCTTTTCAATGTGCGTTTAGCCAACTGAACACTTAACAGTTTTTTTTTAAACTAAAGAGAAAAGTGACAAGTTTTTGTTTAGTAAAACTCTTTGTTTAGGAGTTCGCTTGGAGAAGTACAGTCAGTGAGATAATGCAGACCACTGATTGTATTAACATCACACCATTGTAGTCGCAGACTGTTTTGTTTTATTGTCTCCGCTTGGCAACCAAAAGACCCCGGCCGCTGCGACTTGCGACGCGATTCGTTTAAAACGACACGCGCGCGCTTCTCTTTTCCTTTACGTGAATACTGTATCGCGGTGACTTGTAGCATACTCTAATTTTTTTTCAATTGTTTTCTTCACATCAGCTATCGCATAGCTCGAGAGGAAACTGATTATAGGTTTTTTTTTTGTAATTGGCAGACCTAGGATGTTGTCTGAAGCCTTGAGTGTAAGGTCTCCAGCTAATATAATTATGCTCTTTACGGTGGGTACTACTTACTTACCATCAGGTTTGTGGCCGTCGCGCCACGCCTCCACTTACCGATGACGTGTGTTGTGAACACGCAGCCAGCGCATGTGCACTTCGCAAACACAGTGTGATAGGTTAAACAAGGTCATTTTTATAATCAGTGATCTGTATACGTTAAGTTTATTTTCCTAAAGTTCAAGGAAGTTTTTAACATGTGGAAAATAGTACTGGCGGTATTTTCATACAAGCCTAAAATGTTGCCTTACAACCTAGGTACTACTCTTTCTAATGTTAGGGATTCCAAACAGTCTACTTGATTTATGAGCTTGCCGTATTGTTGGTCCCTAGGCACGCCACTGGATAATACATCAGTCACTCTTCTTCAAGCTCTACGTATGATCTCTGGTGTTAATACAATTTAGACTAACAGACATAAGGAAAAAATAATAGCAAACGAAAGGAACAGCTGGTTTAATTTTTAACCTAACAGCCTGTAGATTTTCGTGTTACCAGTAATAGGGTTTTAGAGGTCAGATAGGACAGACTGTAAAATACTGGTATTCAGCTGCATCCAATTACACTGAAGCAGGCCCCAACATAGTCGGGAAAAGACTAAGTAGACAATTTGAAAATGACAAGAGGCGTGAAAGTGTCCTTTTCATGTAGTTGGCGAAACGCTGAAGATCCCTTGATCTTACCTTACACAATGACTTGCATATCTTTGAGATAATAATAAGTAAAAAAATAAGTTTATTTTCTCATCACAACCGTTACAGTGACAGTATGTCCATACAATACACACCAGGCCCCCCAAGACTTACAGTTATACAGACTAATAGAGATGATGAGATAGTAAAAGGTTAGATAGAAGATAACTCTGTCTCGATTCCCAACTCCCCATTTCACCACTTCACAACATCAGTGGTCTAAGTCGACCTGTAACCTGTTAGCACTGTGTTGATAAGTAATAACAATGATGGTGTTATCGCGGCGTCAGGTCGCGGCCGCGCGGCGTTCGGCGTGGTTTCCCCAAACATCACACACACATGTAGGACATACCAGTTTGTTTACATCACGGTCGTGTGGCTGTGTGGTACAAGTGATAAGATTGGAGCGGTGATGACTGGATGAATAGTTATAAGAGTATGTTGTGATGATTTTGATTGTAATTCCGCTTTAGTTTATAAAACACTAGCTGATGCCTGCCTTCGGCTTGACAAATTATATACTAAAACCTTCCTCTTGAATTACTTTATCTATTAAAAAAATCGCATCCAAATCCGTTGCGTAGTTTTAAAGATCTAAGCATACATAGGGACAGACAGACGTGGCGGGGGACTTTGTTTTTATAATATGTAGTGATAGTGACAACATAATATCATCACGCCTGTAATTCCCGAAGGGTTATGTAGAGGTGTACCAAATATATTGCACCCAAGTCCAATGTAATAGGGAACGAGCGTATTGGCATAAACCGTGGCTCCTACTACTAGAAATACTTGATGGAAAAACCCAATGACAATTCGCCCGACCCGGAATCGAACCCAGGACCTCATTCTCAGTAGTTTGTTTGGACCAACTGAATAAAGCGGTACTTTACTGTCATTATATAGACTAACTATAACAAGTAACTAAATTAGTGCTCAAAAGGCTCAGTAAGCCACTTAAATAAAGGATACGACTTGGTTTTCTGAAAGGTCAGTTGCGTAGTTGTGACATCTGGCGTGAGTGTATGACCAGTGGGTTACCAGAGTGAGAAAAAGACGGAGCTAGACTTCCTGTATAGCGCGATCTCGTTTACACTCTGGAATAAGATTGGAACAATACTGCTTTAAGCTTTGGTATAGACATACCATACATAGTTTTGAACCTGCAAGTAAATAAGGAAAAATAAAACAATAAGGTTCTTTATTAATGTAAAGTCATTTGATTATTTAAACAAATACTTAAAAACATAAAGCCTGTAAGGAAAAAACAAAAGACATAACATAAAGAATAATTAAATCATGTTTAACGCAAAAACCGCACCTCAGCTGTTACGCATTACCTGCGTAGCGAGGCACGTGTTTGCTACGTCACCGTAGCGCGTTTCACTACGCCGTAGCACGTGGGTTACGTCGTAGCAGTCATAGCTTTGATGTAATTCCCTTTACTTTTATTGCGTAGTTGAAGTTTATAAGGCCACTTTTTTGTTTATTCTTACATAACACACACGTAATCTGCAAATAATATTCCCACTGCTGCGACAAGCCTCCTCTTTATGAGAGGGGTGGGCTGTATTTCATCACGCAGTGGGCCGCGTGGGTAGGTAGTAGATGACTAGCCACATTTCTTCGTATTTTGACTATATGACACGTGATTTTACATCGGAATAAAAACGATAAAAATACAAAAAGTCCCAAAAGAAAACTCTAGTGGAAAATTATTTAAAATAAGGAGCTGAATGCAAACTGTCAGTTTTTGGCTATCCTTTACTAATACACCTTGTATGTCACGATTACGACAAGTATTCTTATGATAAATGAAATTGAACTATTTCTATATAAACCATCATTATTTGTATTGTAATTATAAGGTCAATAACTGACAATATTATGCTTACCTACCTTTAACTTTTTACCTGCTCATTCCATACAACAGACTTACATTTGTATCAATAACTGACAATATTATGCTTACCTACCTTTAACTTTTTACCTGCTCATTCCATACAACAGACTTACATTTGTATCAATTAGCGTTTCTGATTTTATATTATTTATCAATTTCCAAAACTGTCTACCATTGCATGAACATGTAATTCTCCACCCATAGTTCAAAGTCCAACCTCCTGGCCTCGCTACCTCTTTTACCTTACTCCCTCCCCGATCACTCGACCAGCGCGTGCGCCTCACTTTCACAACACAGCGCGATGCGTCATCCTCACTCACACAGTGACGCGTCACTCACACAATGACGCGTCACTCTATGCGTCACGCACACATTGGCACATGCGTGCGCGCACACCGGCCGTAACCGTTACTACTAAGTAGAAAATTAACATAAATGAGCAATTTAAATAGTATTTTTATTTATTAGGAAATTGAAGAAAAATGAAGAAGCGAGATAGATATAGTAAAATGTCCATTTGAGATCTGAATTTTGTTTTTTTTTTGAGGTCATTGACCTTTTCTCTTGCGGTGTAAAAATAAAAGGGCGTGGCTGTTCGGGTTTACCAAACATAGTGATGGCAACAGAGAAACTTGTTTTAAAAATGTGGAGAATACTTTGACATTTTGGTTTGTCGTTGTTATTTTGATGACGTTAATTACCTTAGTACCCATTAACTCGGTTGCTGATCAGATAGCCAGTCGCTCCTTGACGTACTGGTATTCAGCTGGATCCGATTATATTAGGAGCCGACCTCAACATGATTTGGAAGAGGTTATGTAGATGACGTTTTACAAGAAGATTCTTGTAGTATATTTCATGTACCATTGCTTAACTAAATTTTACTGCCTAATGCCTGGGATACTGATATGCTTTGCATATTTCTTAAATGGTTCAGATTTTTTTTCGGCCTGGCATTTCAACTGTCTACCTATGAGGCTGATTTCTGCTTAACCGGACCATCCTCTGGATTCCCTGAGAGTAAGGCCTTCATTCAGGGGCTCCATTACCAGATATATAAATCTCCCTGATATATCTACTTATGTATAAGTGGAAATGTTTAATTAGCAGCCTTTGAATGGAAACCAGGAGAGTTCTAGCACTTTAGTAGGTAATTCCTGCAATAAAAACTAAATTGTATACATTTTTATATTTCCTGACACACCTCCTTAAACAAAATCAAAATGCAAATGAAATACGTACATAAAACATCTGAAGAAACTCTGGCGAAAGACTATTTTTAAAACGAGACTTTTTTTTTATTCACCTACTTAGAATAATAAGCTACGTAAAATATTGTATAACTGTAAAAGGCAAAGATACGACCTCGAATAAATGCTTAAAAACCCAAAGATTTTAAGATTTGCATAAGCCGTAGTAGACACGCCTAGATTATTAAATAGGTAAATATCAATATTTTAGACATTGCCACATCTACATCTGCCTAGCCTTTTTCCAAATATGTTTGGATCGCGATTCCAGTTTAACCTGATGCAGCTGAATACCAGTATTTTACATGGAGTGACTCCCGATCTGACCTCCACAACCCACTTAGTACTAGGTAACACAATAATGCCTTCGTGAGACTGGCTTTTTGACTCTCTGGTGAAGTTAAATTAATTTTTATATATACAAAATAAGATAGAGATTAGGCTAGTCTTGCAAAATTCGTCTGCTTCATTAAAATATCTACGTAAACAAAGATTTGGTCAGTGATAACTTGCGAAATGATGTCTGCCAAAGAGAAACTTAGATGTTTTGGAGACTGACCTACACCACTAATATTTTGTCAACGTTTTAGCTAGCAGAAAAAAATTTTAAACAAACATTGAATCGTCAATAATGCAGGAATCAGGTCGGTTTATTTTGGTTCAGGAATTGATAATAGTATTTGTAGCTAACGCAGACGCAAAACGTTTTTTTTTCTTATCCTATAATGTCCCACTGCTGGGCAAAGGCGTCCAATATAAAAAGGTAGTGAGAAACGAAAAAAAAATGTTACTATTTTTGTCTGGCCTGTATTGTGTCATATATGTATACTGTTTTTGAACTTGATAGAACTACTGTGGACTTTTAAAATAAGTGTTTATTCATGAAATAGTAATGACGCATGTTATATTCCCGGCTGGTTATTATACTAGACACGTAGATATACCGCTTTTTATCTAATCTCACTTGATACAATAACAACAACAGCTCTGTGAAACTGTTCACTTGTTGCCGCTGATAGCATTTATCTCAGCACTCATCACAGGCATTACTACTTACCTCTTTTTATGATGTCAACAGATGAGAACAATATAATAATAGAATGCCGTAACGGAACAGTGAAGTCCCCTAAGCCATGGAAGTCGCTGGAACACGAAAGTGGCGAATGTCGAGCGCGGGTCATCGAACCGCAACTGTCAAAATAGTAGAGCTAGAAGTGCACGAGTGTCATTGATTGTGAGCGCGCGGTGCAGGCGGCGACCTTGTAGCGCCCGCGCCCCGCGCCGCGCCCCTCCGCCGACGTCATGCGGGGGCGCGCCGGTGACGTCACGCCGACCTCGCCGTCACTCCGCGAGCACGTGAACAGCACGCGCCGCCACGCGCCCGCTGCGTGATCAGTGCGCGCCCATTGGCCCGCGCAGCCGAGCCGCCCGCTCCCATTGGGCACCCGCCCCCCCCTCACCCCACAATCGCATGCCTCGTACGGCGAGCGCTCGCCGAACGGTTTATTCGTCTGCCGCCCGCTAACAGAACCACACGGCTCCCAACAGCGAGAGCGCGGAGCGAAAACACAAGTTTTGTGAATTAAAAAAGAAAGTTTTATTGCGTTGAATGAAATTAGTCTAATCAGAATGTCGACTCTCCTCGAAGTTTGTGGACCCCTCTCACCGCCGTCAACGCCACCGTTGATGGAAAACAAAGTGAGTGTCTTTTGAAATTCGTCTCCAAAACTTAAAAAAAAATTAGATATTATATTGTTATACCCCAAAAAAAAAAATATTCCTGTCAAAAAAAAAACTCGGTGCCATTTGTGCAATGGAAAGTACGGTAAAGAGCGCACGACGCGATCACGCAGCGCGCGCGTGCTCGCAATGCTAGCGACCGTTCACTAACGTGCATCTGTCTTTGTCTCACAGGTCGAGTTACCTTACAAGAAGGCTGCAGTGAAGCGGGCTCGTGAATCTCCACCGCTCGGCCTGGTCACTCCTCAGCCCTCGGACTCCGAGGGCGAGGAGGAGTTCAGCAAGCGGGCGCGCTGTGAGCTGGCGCGCCTGCTGCTCAGCACGCCGCCGCCAGAGCCCTGCGCGCGGCCCTCCGTCATCATGCGCGCGCACAAGGATGGCACCTGCAGCCCTGAGCCGCTGCCGCTGCCGCCGCAGGACATCAACATGAACATGAACATGCACATCAACATGAATATGAACATAGTCAAATCGCTCAAATTCAAAATGAACAGAGGACACAGTTACTCTCAAACCAAATACATAGCGGCTCAAGCTCAAATTGTGCCACCTATCCGTGTCGAGCCTCCCAGTCCTCCGCCTAAAGTGGAGGAGGCTCGCGTGCCGTCTCCTCACCCCGAGTGTGTGCCCAAGCATGAAGTGCGCGAGGAGCAGCGAGTGCCGTCCCCGGCCGCAGCCCCGGGCTGGGTGCCGCTGGCGCCGCGGCCCGCGCCCGCGGTGCTCGTGCCCGGCACGCTACTGCCCACCACCGCGCTGTGGCTGGTCGCGCCCGCCCCGGCAGCGCGCCGCCGCCTATACGAGTGCTCGTACCCCGGCTGTGGAAAGAATTACTTCAAGTCGTCGCACCTGAAAGCTCACGCCAGAACCCACACTGGTGAGCGTCCCTTCCGCTGCGCGTGGGACGGCTGCGAGCGCCGGTTCTCGCGCTCCGACGAGCTGTCGCGCCACAAGCGCACGCATACCGGCGAGAAGAAGTTCGGGTGCCGAGTGTGTAACCGCCGCTTCATGCGCTCCGACCACCTCGCCAAGCACGTGAAGAGACACGCCAAGGAGCGCGTGCCCCCCGCGCCCGTGCTCAAGCTGCTGCCCTCACCTCCCATCGGTCTGCCCATGCAGCCCTCCGTCGCGCACTAGGGCCCCGCGCCCTGCGACAACTCGACTGTGATCCAGATCTCATGATCGTTACCTAGTTGTAGTTCTACTCATCTCTAAGACTGTCCTATGTCTACTTAAGTAGCATTATAGATGTAAGAAGAATATGTTATTGTTAGCGACGTTAAGCTTGCAAAAGAATTAAAGAGAAGGTTTTATACAAGTCCGTTGTTTTGTTTTGTACCTCACTGATTGCATCACTAATACACACCCATACACTGCACTCACACACGTCCTGAATTGGTTACAAGAACGTAGGAACGGCGTGACTGCCGTCCGCAACACACTAGCCGGCGTGATGGTACGCGGCTGGCAGGGCCGCCCGGCGCGCGCCCGCCGACTGCCGTCGCCGCCGCCACCAGCACGCCCTGATAACGAACACAGCCGCTCTTATCACTAACGATATCACGCCGAAAACTATTCAAACGAAAATACACACTAATTAGCATACAGACAGATAAAAGAAAAAGAACAATCAATTAACCACATAATTATCAATATTTACGAGTTTAACACTGATAAGCAGACTATAAATAAAACAGGTAGTGATAAACAATAATTTTCTAATTCCACTTATCAACAACACGATTCCAGGATATTGGATTTAAAATAAAATTTGGCAATCATAACCGCCTCTCGACTCTACGAACTTCTAAATTATTGCATCATCTTAAATTGAGATGAAAACGAACGAATTCTTAGAATCAAAGATTGCCGCGCTTGTAACATCAAATTCATGGGAACGGACACATATCGCAATTTGGCAGACTGCTCGTTGCGTGTGAAAATAAGCAATTATAGGATTTGTATATGATAGAACAACAAAACCACAGAAATCGAATGATTTTCTCCGTAAGAGGAAAACTCTTTGATTTGCAGATTTCCATAAACACATATTGTAATTATGAAACTTAGTTCTCTTGCGCAAATTATGTCATGTTCTCTTCTACTTGTTGCATATCTGGTTACGTCTCTCTCTTAGTATGACAAGAATGACGACAAATCTTGCATTTTGGTGTTGTTTTCCATAATCATAACATAACATCACGCCTGGAATCCCGGAAGAATTAGGCAGAGGTCAACCGGGCGCAAATCCAGACTCCGTGGCTGCTACTAAGAATATCCTAATGGGAAAACCCAATAACACTTGCCCGACTGCCCGACCTGGGAATCGAATCCAGGACCTCATACTCAGTAGTCAGACAGTCCATAATCATACTTCTTAGAATATAAGAAATGTAGAGTGGTAAAGTATCTTTGAAAGAATTAACCAAAAAAAAAAGGAAGTGTTGCCATGTGTTTTAATTTAGTAATCTTTATTATTATTTGCAAGTGAATCTCGTCCAGTCTGTTTTGTGGCCATATTTCTTATTAAAACCCACCATTCTTTTTACGCGAAAAGAGATTTAGAAGATTTTTGACAGTCTTTCTTGCAAATTTTTTTTTGTGTATTCGGGTCTCGCATTTCAGTCTAGAGAGACTGGCTTCTGCTTTTAATGACACATTTCATGTCGATACTTTATTTTTTTTTAAGACGACCGCTACAACATAAAATTTACTTATACATTTTATCAACAAGCAGTAAAGTAAAAAGTTTAGGAGGAACAATAAAATTTTATTGTTATCTTTTGCACTGAGTGTGCCGCGAGCCTGCTATTGTGAACACAAACGAATTTTATTAAATTCTCACAAAACAAAATAACTGCGAGAGCAGTCTTTTTTCAATTCAGTTTTCTAGATCCAAGGGTTTGGGCTGGGCGTTGATCGCCGGATCGGAACGGTGTGACACTTTTTCGTACGTGCAACCGGTGTTCATTGATTTATAAGACGTTATCACGTCAAAAAACAAAAGAACTGCAAATAGAATCAGAACTACGTAATACATAAGATAAACACAAATTGCGCAACTCCTGTATTTCCCATAAACTGTTGAATTAATATTGAAAATCCCCCATATGAAGTATGATGCAAGCAACAATCGTTTAGCAGCATTTGTGGTTAAACGATATATTATAATACCTACACGAACATCAATAAACAATAATAACAAATACGCAATATTACAAAATAATAAAGCAATATTAACCGCACTGGATTCTGCTTATGATAGTTTACAGAACCGTTTGAACATATATTTTGCAATCCAGTTTTTTTTTTCGGGATTAGCCTTGACCTCGATGTCACCTGATGACGGTCTACGAAGAAACGAGCAGGTCTTGAAGATACCTGTTCACTCTTCAAAACAAGTGCGAGTCGGACTCGCGCATGAAAGGTTCCGTACCAGTTATAGTACGCTGCCTTTAATTTTTAATTTATTTTTATTATTTGTTGACATAGCGGCAACAGACAATAAACATTCTGTAAAAAATTCAACTGTGTACCTATTAAGGCCCGCTACAGCCCGCTGACAGACAGACGGATGGAGAGCGGAGGCTTAGTATTAGTGCCCCGTTAATTACCCTTCGGGTACAAAACCCTAAACAATCAAAGAAATGTGACACTCACGAACTCGCTCTGGGCTCGTATGGTGATTTTCTGCCCACACCTTAATTACATGAAGGGCAACCCTAACTCCGAAGAAAATAAACTGACTAATAGAAGAGGTAACTTAGGACGGGTTTCACCAATGGAGCTTAACGAGATTTGCACAACTAAACTGCGTTTACGAGTTGTCATTGTCATAATTAAAATAGAATATTGTTTCATTTCTTTAGTAAAAATTGTCCTTAGCCAATTAGCAATCCACATTCATTCCTGGCCTTAACTTAAATTAAGGTATAATACTAATATTACAGAACCAAGGTAAGTCAGAATTGGTTAACCTTGTCCGAAATTTTAACAGACAACTCGATCTCACGGAAGACATTTTAAATTAAGAACAAAGGACGGAAATTAAGATTATTTAAAACGATTTTAAATACAGGTTGTGACTGAGAGTTGAGTATTGTAGGTAAACTAGCCGTCAAAACACGTGTTTGATATTGTAATTGGCTGGCCACAATAACAACAAGCTGTCATAGACATTGACTCAACACTGAACGACAAACCAAATTCAGTAGGCGGTCAATATAGGAAAAATAATAAAATTAGAAAAAGACGCTATGGAGCGCGGCATTCTAGGCGTCAAACTAACCGACCGTGTACGCAACACCACACTGCGCTCCAAAACACAAATTACTGACGTTGCTCAAAAAGGCGCTATGCTGAAGTGGGACTGGACTGGCCACGTCTGCCGCATGCCCAATAAGTTGTGGGCCAAAATAGCCACTTTCTGGAGCCCGGACACAGTCAGAAGGCGTCGCGGCAGACCTCGTAGAAGATGGCGGGACGAGCTGGATAAAACCTACGACCAGTGGTCCACATTAGCCCTGGATAGAAACAAGTTGAAGTCATGGGGAGAGGCCTTTGCCCAGCAGTGGGATGACGCAGGCTAACAGTATCAGTATCAGTATTAGAAAAAGACTCCGGGCTCAGGTTGGCAGAAGTAACGATAACCTACTCTGGTGAGATTTATAGATGATTCTTGCCCTGGAGTGTAAGTATGATGCTGTTGCACAAACGATAGGACGTTGGACGTTGCAGGAACTGATGGATGCCACTGATGATGCTAAATAAAAATGCTGCAGAAGAATGTAGGTACGTCGATTTATAAACCATTTTGTAACCCTTACCGTAAATTACCTTAAATGACAGTGCTTGACAAACTCTCATCACTATCTTCTTTCTACTTCTTTTTATTGAACACCATCGCAAGCGGTGGCTCAGTGGTGGAGGCCCCGACTTACGAGCTGTAAGTCGTGGGTTCGAACCTAGGCAGGCGCATTGTAATTTGTTTCATCACCACTGCTCCCAAAACGGTGAAGGAAAACATCGTGAGGAAACCGGCATGTCCTAGAACCAAAAATTCGAAGACATGTGACATCTACCAATCCGCATTGGGCCCGCGTGGTGGATTACAGCCAACTCCCTCTCATAAAGAAGAGGCCTGTGTCCCACCAGTAGTAACATTACAGGCTGATTATGCATCGCAAAAAGTAGCTAATAAAATCAGTTTTCGCACAAAGAAAGTTCTTTGTAACTACGCGCCAACGAATACCTACTAGTTGCCAAACAGTCGTGGAAATTGCTATTACTGTGTCATTTTGACGCCAGCTGCGTCACATGTGACTTCTACGTCAGACATGTCATGACACTGACGCCAGACTGTATTTCTTTTGCATCATATGATTTGAATGTCATGAATTTACCTGTTATTTGTCGTGGGTCAGTGCAAACCTTTCCTTAAATGTTTCTAAAGAAGGTAAGCTGATTCATTTTTAAATGTTTCCGTTTAGGAAGGTAAACGTAGAAGGTATAAAGGACACTGACTTATATACAAACAGCTAACATTAATTCTGCACCGGATTCTAGACCCTCCTTCTAGAAAAATAAACTGTTTCATACAAAAGTGCACTGCCAACACTGTCCAAATATATGGGACAGCTGATTTCTGGAAAATCGGCGCTTTTTTTTTTGTTTTTCTTGGGACAAGCCCGCCACACTATTCCCAAACCAAAGCCAGAATAAACAGTGGCGACCACCAGTTAAGCGCCGAGACAATGAAGCTCGACGACGTCCCAGAGAATGAATTTAACTGTCGGGGATCCCGCAACGCTTTGAAAATTATCGCCAGGTTTACTTTTTTAGTTCGTTGGGCATCCCCCCATTTCTTCCACTTCTCACGATGGTGTGCTTTTTCTCGCAAATTTGGGAAGAAACACGTCCCACCATCTTCTCATCTTCTTCTTATCTAGGTTGTAGCTAAAAAAAAGGTTTGAGCTATTTTAAGTCCCCATAACTTAAAATAGCTCAAACAATTCTATTATCGTACAAAGAGTTCCCCACTCTTGACGTAGTATATTTATTGCTGCCAAGAACAATGGAAACTGCTATTACACACTATCATTTTGACGCCAGCGTCGTCACATGCGATCCCTATGAGTTTCATGCATGACATTAAAATGACGTTGGTTGTGCATTCCGTTGCATAAGAGTTACATGAATGAGTCTCATGATGAATGGCATGCATCTTTGTGTTGAGCTTGAGAGTAGGTGTAAATATTTGCCGATTTTATCATACGCCTTTTATACCAAGTATGTTGAGGTCGGCTTCCAGTCTTACCGGATGCAGCTGAATACCAATAGGTACTTTACATGGAGCGGCTGCCTCTGCCTGGTCTCCAAAACCTGCAATATTGCTTAATTACTTAACGAAAGTAGCAATGATAAATTAAAAAATAACAGTCACACTCATAAATGATAGGCAAATCTAATTCAAACTATTAACTCACACATTTATGGTGACAGAGAAAACCTATAAAAAAGTGAGCATCACAAATTGACAACTACCCTTTTGTTTCACAACGTAAATTAATTCATATAAAACTTTTATAATAACGCTGACGGTAAAAATCTAAAAAAATAAAAATTAAACACAACAATTATTAACAATGGTTAATTTCCGTACATAACGAGAGCAAAGCCCGAAAGAATGCACAACCTAATAAAATAAAATAAATCGAATAAAACACAAGACTAACGATTCTCGTAGCAACAATCTTAAAATAGCACGCCCCTTGCGAATGACCACAGATTGTCAGCAGCAATCTAGCAGGTTTCGAGCCTAATATTCCACGAATTTTGTACCTAACCGGTATTTGATTGATATGTTTATGTATTTCTTTGTTTCATTCATGGAAATATTTTTTTCATGTGTAAGTTTTCTCTGTTATGTGTTTTCAGTTAGATTTTGAACTTTTCTGGAGGTAATGCATGATAATTTCATCTATTTGCTTTTATGGATAATAAATGGTAGATTCTCTAATAGAACTCTTTCTTTCTCATGTAGTTAGTGCCTAGCCTAATCTGGTGTCAGAGTTTTTATGCCGCTCATGGGCCTCTGACTTGGCTTTACATGCCGTCGAGAAATGTCTCTCGGGTATGCTGGTTTTCTCACGATGTTTTCCTTCACCGTAGCAAGTGATAATGATTAATTATACAATGTGCACATGAATCCGAAAACTCAGAGGTGCGATGATACTGGTAAATTCGATTGGAAACAATGACCAATTTTATTTTTAATGAGATTTCGCTCTTGCTATTTTACGGAATATTTAATGATGATGATGATGATGATGAAATGATGATGATGATGATGAAATGATGATGATGCCTTAACCACTGAACTGAACATTGTGAAATGTGGCAGATAGGTACCCTGGGTCCCGGAGAAGAACATACAGGGTGTAAAACACCTCATCACGAAGCCGTTAACCAAGCATTCTGTACATAAACCAAGTAACTTTACGCAAAAAATTTTGCTGGGAAACGACTTTTTTTTTGGGGTCAAAAATCATATTTTGTGGTAGAACTTAATGTAACGCACGTAAAACGTTGTGCTGATGGATGGATTTAATAGTACGGGGGTCGTGTAGGCGTTTAAAGTAAAAATCATACATTAAAAACTTGTATTTAAAAAAAAAACGTCAAAAAGTTGGAACTTTGACCCCAAATATCTCCGTAACTAGAAGGTTCCCGGGTATGGTGTAGAACAAAAAAATGATCGCATTGACGAGGAGAACAAGTGCCTTTTATTTTCGTTAAGAGGTGTTTTACACCCTTTATACCACTTTACATCCTGAATATTTGCATTAAACTGCCTCTTCGGTATAGTGGTAGCAAAAGGCAAGCACGATTGCTGAGCATGATGAGCTCCTGGGTTCGATTCCCAGGACGGGCAAAGTGTTATTGGGTTTTTCCATCAGGAATTTCTCAGTAGCAACAACGTCCAAAGTCTGGATTTGCAACCGGCTGAGCGCACCTTCTTTATCATGGGACTTAAACATAACTGGAGAAATGTGGGTCCTCCATTAGGTACACATCTGCACCTCTGCCTAACCCTTCGGGGATTACAGGCGTGATGTGAGGTGATGAGAGATGGCCGAAAATGCTATGGATTTTCAAGATCACACCGGATTTTTATACAGGGTTAGTTTTCAATGACCAGCCAAAGTTTAAAATTAAGATCTAGCTATCAAACCAAAAGTGCATTTTAAATATTATTGTCGAAAAATATAAAATAAAATAATAGCATTCATTTGAAAGTGTCCTAAAAATTTCTTGAATCATAAACCTAGTGGTAATCAATGCACTTGTGTGCGTGCATGCACATCCAAATGTATGTGTGTGCTAACTGCTACCTATAGGCTGTTGAACTGAATTGTGCTGTTGTAATATCTACAATTTTGCTTTTTAGTGGACAGAAATGTTTTTTTTTTTAAATGTTGTTTTTTTTCTTTATATCGAAAATATTATCGATTCTAAACCATTTCTGAAAATTTGTTTATATATATAAATCTGGTTGCTTCCATTATCAGTCCCCTTGAATGGAGGATATATAACATAAATAAATACATATTATTTGATGAGTGATAACAGTTTAGAATAACATTCTTTGTGCAAACGTTGTCTCCGTAGGTGGTGTTTGGCAGTCCGTGTGTTTGCGCAAATAATCATTTTAAATGTATCACGATATTTATGCATGATTTGGGTCGATTTTATAGTTGTGGTTTTCCTGCTCTTTTGACCGATTTTTCTTTAAAATGGGCAAAAGGAAGGTGTGATCACGAGGAAACTTGGTGTGTAATGCGTGGTCACTCATCCACAGCCAAACTTAGGTAATATTAAAGAGTTATATGGCCAATAATGACCTCTAAAGACAGTATGCAGCCGTGTGTAATCTTCACTATTTCATACTTCAAACTGTTAGAGAAAAATATTATCACTCAAATAATCGAACCTGGGGGCAGACAAATATTTTGAACAACTTTTCCGGTACAGTTTATCAGTACGTAACAATGGAACAAGCATCCTGCTAAAAACATATTGCAAACTCCACAACAAATGCATTTTAAACTGATTAATACACAAATAAATTAAATTGGCAACAACAATATTGTGTACATAGTCTGATTCACAACATACTACTAATTGACCACTTATTTATTAATTTGACAAATATTTGTGTCAGTTTTTTCCAAAATATATGACTAAAGAAAGCGGATGCTCAATGTGCTTAAAACATTGATTACATAGCCAGTTGAAATCACGATAAGGATGATGATAAAATCGTAGTTTTTTTTCAGCAAATCATCAACCTTTTCCCAACTGTGTTGGGGTCGGCTTACAGTCTAACTGGATGCAGCTGATTACCGGTATTTGGCATGGTGCGACTGCTTATCTGACCTCCAGTTTCTTTTCACCATATGTACAGCATAAAATCAGCGTGTAACGTCCCCCCTGATAAGACCCAGACCTGCTAATTATGAGAGGGAGTAGAACCATGGTCCAGCCCAGTGCGGGTTGATGGATGTCAGATAACTTCAAGTTTTTGATATAATTATGACATGTCAGAAAAACCTCCTCGTAAAAGCGGTTATTGTAAGGTAGTCACCAAATTGAAGTGCAGAGGTAACATAAGTGAAGATGTAATTTATTGTATGTCCCACAGCTGGGCAAATGCTACCCCCACATTTTGTCAGATACTGTTTACTTCGAAGCAACCTTGGCAAAGCGTATCCAGGGCACTTCACTATCTCTTTCTGAGCCAGCTGTAATAAAGGCATACATAGTCTGCCCGCTTGTTTAAGCTAAACATCATCATCATATCATCATCACCATTTATCATCATCACTCTGATGTACCTAACCCGTAAGGGCGGTAAATAAATAGTTGGTAACGCGGTGATGTAGTGATACGACACCTAACCTGAAAAGGTGGTTAAACACAGAGGTGGAGTAAACACCGATCTAAAAAACAAACAAAAGTATCACCTCTATGATTAACAAATTAATCGTTAGTGGTTATGCATACGTCTATGGTGCTATTAGAAACTTCGCGAACACAAATGCCTTCTGACATAATCCTTTAGTCATACACATTAATAGAGTCCGTAACTTCGTCACATCCGCTATTATTTAATTCGGGCTTTCCCCAATATACGAATACCCATTGGGAGATAGGGAATTTCAACATTCTACTAGGTATTTCCCCAATATAACCATGACGTAGGTGAGGAGCTCGTGGTTAAATAATAACAGGAGGTTGAGGCGCTTGCCTAGGTTGGTCTGTGGATGGGTGACCACACATTACGTACCAAGTTTCCTCCGTTCTTCGGAAAGCACGTTAAGCCGTTGGTCCCAACTGTCATTTGTAGATCTTTGACAGTCGTTACTGGTAGTCATTGGCCCGAAAGTCTGACAACCAGTCTTACCAAGGGGTATCGTATTACTAGTACTAATTGGGCCGTGGAGGTCAAATAGGCAGCCGCTCCATGTAAAATACTGGCATTCAACTGCATCCGGTTAGACTGGAAGCTGACCCCAACATAGTTGGGAAAAGGCTAAGCATATGATGATGAACCATGACAAAGGTATTTCCAGACACAACACAACAATAATTTTTAGAAAATCAGCTGCAAAAATAAACATAGGTAAGTAATATTATCAGCGCGTACGTCACGATAGTTAAGCCAAAACTCGTTGACGTGTAATCGAGGCAGCGGCACGGCGTCTATGGACGGGTGTCATGCATGCTACACGCACACCCATCGTGGAGTGACGTCATGATAGGGATAATCAGCTTGATTATTTTGGGTGGTGTCATTTTTTGAATATTTCGGTGATAGTTCGTGATGTTGTTTGCGGATGCGAATTTTATTTTGAAGCTACAACTGTTCGTTTCAACTTAGATATTACAGTTTTAAATAAAATAATGTTATGTAATCGAATTACAGACTAATGTTGTTTTTTTTTTTACCGATAACCGATGCTGATGGTCGCACAAGATTAATTTCCATAAATGCATTTTAATAGTGAAACTAATACCTACCCAATTTAACAAAAACCAATATAGTACCAACATAAACTTACCACATTCCATTGTAATGTAATAATACTCGTACATAATCAATATTACCTACGTCTTTCCTTAAACTATCAAGAATTAACCCTGCACAATGCAATTTGGAGTTTTATATTTATTTTTAAACCAAACTGTAAAGGTTTGTGTGCAACCGTCGCGCGGCAACCAGTTGTACCCTGGTGGACCCTGGCTATTTTTGGTCACACGAAGGAACAGACCAGCAACAGATAATGGCATTATTTTTAGGTTCATTGTATTTGCCCTTTTGTATTTTAAATAAATTATTTTTATACCACATTTGCTCGTAAAAGGTCTCTTATTTCATCAATTTCAATATCGTATTTTATCTAATTACGTACTTGTGCGTTATTGTAATGAAAAACGCACGGTATATCAAGACGCTCCGTCTTAAACGAAAGGTACTTTTTTAAATCTTACCAAAGAGTTTTTATGTCAGAAAAGTGGTCAACATTTTATGAATAAAATTAACTTTGGGAGATAAAATATAATAATAATAACTTGACAACATTAAAAATGCCAACTGGCAACGTAATAATCAATTTTATAAATTGTTCAAATTTTTATAACTGCTTTAACAAGTGATTAAAGATTTATTCGTTTAAGAAAATCCGAGTTTTATTTATTTCCTCGCAAATATGTTATAAAACGTCGTATGACATACGTGGGCTTTGATAATTACTGCCTCTGCTTTCTTGTATCCCTCGCCTGCGGCTCGGGCTAGCAATATCGCCTCGGCTGTAATTTTCAACTTACCGCACTAATATCATAATGTACTATTATTTTGACTACTTTGTTGGTGTAGTAGTCGGAAGCACGACTGCTGAGCATGAGGTATTGGGTTCGATTCCCAGGTCGGGCAAAGTGTTATTGGGTTTTTGTCGGAGTCTGAATTTGTACCCGGTTGATGGTAATGATAATGGAAAAGGTGTTTGTTTATGTATATTTATATTGTTTATCAACAACAAAAGTAAGTTTACAATCAAAAGTAAGTGATTGTTTTAAAAGAGGGTGTGTCCTAATATAAATAATATCCCAATCGGCATAAAATGTTATTGTAATTATTATAATAGTAATTGTTCATGGCAATAATAGCTTTATACAACGTATATAACTAAAGTAAATGCATAGGTTGGACGACCCGAATGGTGCAGCGGTGTCGAGGCTGCCTTACGTTCTTAGGGTCCCGGGTTCGAATCCCGGTTGGAGCAAATGTTTGTGTGATGAGCATGGACACTTGTTTCCGAGTCATGGATGTTTATATGTATAATAAGTATGTATTTACAAACAAAAAGATATCTATGTAGTATATCAACTATCTGGTGTCCACGACACAAGCCTCGTTGCTTAGTGTGGCACTAGATGGCGCTGTGTGTTAATGTCCAGCGATATTATTTATTTATATTTATTTATTTATAGGTACAATTATTTATAATAATTACAAAAATGTGTTGTTTTTGTCAAACGTATTACTGAGGATCGACAACTTTTCATTTTCAACCATATTTTTATGGGCATAAGGATACGTTTCTGAGGACCCAAAAAAAAACACTGAAAATATCTCTAAATATCTCCATAATATAATACAGTCATAATTAACTCTCCTGAAATCTTTGGCTTTGGTAGAGTAACAATAAAAAAAAACATTGATGGACAAATTTATTATACGATAATAATTAATATATCTGTACATAAAATCTTACCTCGCAAAAGGTAGACAAGGGCACTCGTGCTACAACAAACTAACCTTTGGACTTCTTATGTACAAACCAGAAACAAATATATTTTGCATAAATAAGCATAACAAAACATGGCAACTACCTTCATAACTATTAGATGCATGTTCTTAAATCATAACATAACAACATCATCACTTCACGCCTGTTATCCCAGATGAGTTAGGCAGAAATGTACCTAATGGTAGGTAACGTAATTGAGGGCTAATCTATTACCACAAATCGAGACTCCGGGCACCCACTGAAAAATTCCTTTTGGCAAAACCCAATAACGCTTTGCCCGACCTGAGAATCAAAATTAGGACCTTGTGCTCAACAGTAGCGCTTGTTACCACTATACCAACGAGGGAGTGTACATAAGTCATTTAAGGAGAATGTTTGTACGGACAATCATTTATTGAGACATATTTGTTCTTTAAATAATATAATCGGATGTTTTACAAAGGAATCGTGAGGAGTCTGCATTAGTTTGTTTTACACTAAGTTGATCACCAGGATCTGTCCATGTTCATATGTATACTATCCATGTTTCCATGACAGACAACCCCTTTTAAAAAAAAAATGGTACGTAAGGGCGCTTTTACCTCAAATCGCCTCAAACACAGGATTACCTAGTTAAGGCTCAAAGTGAACTTGACATAGATTTAAGAAAAACTGTAAACGTTTACCTAACGTTTTTGAATAAATTTTATTATTACTATTTTACTTATGCCAACAGTTATGTCAAACACTATTAAACCAACGAGAGTGTGGATTTACGGACAGGAGGTTTCCTCTTTAACCCTTTCGAAGAATATAACTCCACTGAGTTCCGAAAATATATCTCTGACTACCATCATCTGCTTAGCCTTTTCCCAACTATGTTGGTTTCGGCTTCCAGGTCAACCGGATGCGACTAAATATCAGTATTTTACATGAAGCGACTACCAATCTGACCTCCACATCATACTTAGTACTGAGTTATACGATACCCGTTGGTAGGGCTGGTTGTCAGACTTTTGGGCCCTTGACTACCTGTAACGATTGTCAATGATCTAAATGACGGTCAAGGAGGAAACTCTTTATGTTATGGGTCACTTATCACTCGGACCAACCTAGGCAAGCGTTTAACCTAAAGATCGACCCGAGCGGCTTTTATTATGTAGCCTCTGCCTACTACCTCAGTGAATAAAAAGATAGAGACGCCAGACAGACAGGTAAATCCAATATTTATATGAATTAATGAAACCGCAGTGTCAAACTGAAATATTCTCACTACTATGTTACATATTAAGGAATGTGTTATTTTTTTAATATTTTCCTGATCCTAGCAGTCTTTGTGGTCTATTAACAATTGTGTAATAATGTTATCATAGTCTGGGAAATTCTCACTTCCGGAAATGGTTTGAAAAACAGATTTTCATGATTGAAATCATGTGTACAACCTACGTAACTCGTGATTTTGCTTACTTGAATCTTCTGTTTTGGGCAAACACAGGACAAATCTGACAGCTATACAATACATCTGCTAGGGATCATAGAACTGAAACATTCATCTTCATGTCGCTGGCACGTCATGTTTTAGGGTTCCGTACCCAAAGGGTAAAAACGGGACCCTATTACTTAGACTCCACTGTCCGTCTGTCTGTCTGTCTGTCTGTCACCAGGCTGTATCTCATGTACCGTGATAGCTAGACAGTTGAAATTTTCACAGATGATGTATTTATTTTGCCCCTATAAAAACAGAATAAAATAAATATTTAAGGGGGGCTCCCATACAACAAACGTGATTTTTTTGCCGTTTTGTCTAATGTTGTGTAGATAATGGTACGGAACCCTTCGTGTGCGAGTCCGACTCGCACTTGGCCGGTTTTTTTTATATTTTGTTAGCCCAGAACTTCGAGACTTCCACCGTGACGTTGCCGCGTTGGTGGCAGCGCAGAGGTCACTTCAGCTGCATGTTTTTGTGCTAAGAGGGCAGCTCAGGAGGTGGATCATAATTTGCGACACAGGTACCAACCACACCCCGCAGCTGTATATTATTTTGTGTGCATATAATGTACGAAGCTAATGGCGTTTGTTGTTCACTCAATGATCGAACACCTCTTCTTCTTTACATGTGGATTACACATACATGTTAGGCACATGCACATAACATCAGCCTGTGATCCCCAAAGGGTTGGGCAGAGGTGTACCTAATAGTACACCCACATTTCGCTAGTCATGTTTAAGTCCCATGTAATAGGGGACGAGCCACTGAGAAATTCCTGATGGAAATCTCCAACAACAATTGGCCCGACCCGGGAATCGAACCCAGGACCTCACACCCAGCAGTCGCGTTTGCGACCACCAACGATCCGAGGCAACGATAAATCTTAGATAGGTACTAAAACTGTTTAACATAAAAAATTGTTGATTTGAATAAAAAGTCTTCAGCCTAAATACAACGTTGTCAGTTAGGAATAACTAAATATCAGATATTGCTGTGTCATTACGTTATGAACCTACTACTATAACACTCACTGAACACGACTAAACTGCGTGAACTTGTCACGTGAAAACTATATCATTCAGAAGGTATAATATGAGACTAGAGTGCTGACTAACCACGACATGTCAGTTTCCGTCTGAAGAAAGGAAAATTCAAATTTTGTTTGAGTAACGTAGAACTTATGAGAGCAGCGGTGGCCCAGTGGTGGCGGCCCCGACTTACGAATAGTAAGTCGTGGTTTCGAACCCAGACAGGCGCATTACTTTGTGTTTTTTATTAATAAAATTTGATTATCAATTATTAATTTTATTTCATCACCACTGCTCTCAAAACGGTGAAGGAAAACATCGTGAGGAAATCGGCATGTCCTACAACCAAAAATTCGAAGATATGTGACATCTACCAATCCGCACTGGGCCCGCGTGGTGGATTATAGCCCATTCCCTGTCATGGAGAGGAGGCCGTGTCCCAGCAGTGGGAACATTGTAGGCTGATGATGATGATGATCAACTTATGACTCACGTTCGCCAAAAAGTCCAAATTAAATTAATTCTACACAATAATTATTATACTAATTATCTTTGGGAAACTTTATATTGACTTGAAAATTTATTGTATTATAGCAACTTTCGAAGTGATAATTATCGTGATAATTATCACAATAATAATTACCATTATACTTTGTTGGTTAAAAATTATTATACTTTAAAAAATAAAAACCCTGCTAGGACTGAATTCAAGCGCGTTAGTAAAACGAAAGAGATCAAGTTATGAATCGGCCTGGATAATTATCCGATAATTATCATGATGTGGATAAAGATCGTGATGATGATGAACAAACAAAGTAGCCAGCCCTTTTATTGTGACTTGAGGGTCAGGACCCTCTGCCGGGGTTGCGGGACTGTTCGAAAGAGATACCATGGCCCCGGAACACAAAGGGCGATAAAGGAACATGAAGGAAGATCATTGTCAGCAGTCAGACGTCAGACCGGGACCAATAGCTTGGCTGTCTTCTCGAGCAATTCGTATTATCGCTTGTTTTCCCAAACGAACTTAAAGATGCCAAAGAAAACAAATGAATAAAACTAATTACCATTGTGTTTTTCTTCGAAGAAAATCCTTGAAGCTACCGACCTAAACAACGATGCCAACTGACTAGCCGTCAGTTGGCATCGTTGTTTAGGTCGCGTCAACCGCAGGGAATTCCCTGCCCACCTTGAAAGTGAGTAAGCGTTAAGATACAGGTTTCTACTTGTCTTAGCTTCAATTTCACAATATTATTCATTCACTAGAAATGCATACAGTTAATGTAAACAAAGCTTTTGATTACAATCATTTCGTCATGTTTGTTGATATTGAATTTACTTACGTAGATGTTTGTAAGAACAGTAATTTTAAATTCTCCGAAGGCTTGACTTCGTTTGGCTTGGCTTTCATCCATATTTCAACATTTGTTAAAGTTTCATGTTATAGAGGCGAGCCTATTGCTATGAATCAGGTTCCAGGCTGCCACTGAGATCGCTTATGGCAAAAATCCAATAACTCTTTGCCCGACCTGGAAATCGAACTCAGTACCTATCACTTGCTCAGCAGTGCTTGCGACTACTTACTACTACGAATATAAATAGGTTTTATGTACCTATGATGCAGTTTTTTTCAGTGGAAAATGAGCATTGCAGATGAAACATGTTTCATAAAAAAGCAACAAGATAAACACAAAAACATGATTAAAAACACCTACACGAAAATCAAAATGTCTATTTTATTAAAACTACTTTTAGCGTAATTGTGATTCGGATAATACACTGGCCTGCAAACCTAAGTAGGTACTACACTTTTAAAATTTAATTTTTTTCTAAACTATAGAAGTTAGAGATTTAAAATAAAAAACGTTTTATAGCAATTTTTATCAGCTTGTTTTTATGAAAAAAAATTAACTCTTTTTCGAGTCATTTTTGTTTCGAAAGTATATCTTGTGTACTTAAAAAGTTATTGCAATTTTAAAAGTGTGAAACTTATTTTTGCAGGCCAGTGTATTTTAAAGATAAAAACAGGGCCTATTTTCTTTTCTTAAATGTTTATGTAAACAGTTTTATAAATTTAATTCTTACTGGTGAAAACGTAAACATGTATTATTAGGAGTGTATTCCTAAGAGAGTATACCCAGTGGAGAAAATTCGAAGTCAACCCCGAAAGAGAAGAATAAAAAAACGGGGTTAACCCCGAATTTATTCAGTTTTAAAAATATAAAGGTTAACCGAGTTTAAAACATGAGTTCTACATGACGTGTTCGTTTATCGTTTGGACCTAAAATAAACTTCAAGAAAACTAGTCGAAACTGAGAAAAAACTTTTTAAAACTGTTAGCGAAACATGTCTGAACCACGATAAATATGTTACAATACATGTTATGAACATGAAACAACTTGTGTTTGGGTGTAAACGTGACGTAATAAAACAACATGAAAACATCAAACTTTCTTTCTGAATTTCATAACCGATTCGACGAAACCATGTAGTTAGTTTATTTTTTCTCTGAACTCCACACTCCCCCAATTGTTCCACTACATCTGTTATTTACGTACAAACTTTGTACCAATTGAGTACAAACTGAATAGTGGTGGGAATCGGGATTAACACGGGATTAAAATAACCGCGCTAGATATAGAGGTGTGGCACGGGATCGCGGACTTCGCACCGGCTTCTATTTTAGTTGCAAAACATTACACTCGTATTTACATGTGCCTGATCGTGAACCCTGATTTTAGAATACTCTCGGTTTCTTAGTGACAACTTTGTCTAATGAAAAGCTTTGTTTTTATAGGTGCTCGTAGTTGAATTTCTATTTCATGATTACACTTTTCTAAATACACTCATAGCATGCCTATTTCATTTTTTTCTTTACGAAGGATACATACTCTTTCTATACAAAGTGTAATTTTCAGGGTTCCGTACCCGAAGGGTAACCAACGGGACCCTATTACTAAGCCTCCGCTGTCCGTCAGTCCGCCCGTCCGTCTGTTTGTCAGCGGGCTGTATCTCATGATCTCTAATAGGTAGACAGTTGAAATCTACACAGAATGTGTATTTCTGTTGCCGCTATCATCATCTGCCTAGCCTTTCCCCAACTATGTTGGTGTCGGCTTCCAGTCTAACCGGATGCAGCTGAATACCAGTATTTTACATGGAGCGACTGCCTATCTGACCTGCACAACCCAGTTAGTACTGGAGGACTTTACACCTTGTTCTACATACATACCCCGAAAACCTAAAGATCGACCCGAGCGGCTGTTATTATTTAGTCACGAACTCCTCCGTGATTTCTGTTGCCGCTATATCAACGAATTATATGGTACAACTACCTTTCTGACCACAACTTTTAGCTATCGCCGTATCAATGATATGGGACCCCCGAGTAACGAGGGCCCCGTATGAGGAAAAAAATCACAAAACCTTTTCCCAACCTCAAATATTCTTCTTGTTATAAGATAAAATGAAAATATAACCTATCGCGGTCCAGAAAGCTCCAATTTTTCGAGCTCGCTACGCTCGTTCTTTGATGAAGGCTTCGCCACATGAGGTCCAGAGACCACCAATTTTTCGAGCTCGCTTTTCGATGAAAATTTAAACCCTTTCAGGATGCTGTAATTTTCTCTTTTAGCTCTTCATAAGTCATAACTAGGGAATGCAATCTAGATCTCTCCTCATTTTTCGAGATCAATCTTGAAGCATAAAATGACGACATCTCGGCCGAGACTGACGAGATCGAGCGGCAGTACTCAGCGACGCATCACGCAGGCTAGAGTCCGTGATTAAAAACTTGACTCTATGAGTGTGGAAGATCGAGGGGTATTTTTTTTAATTTGCTTACAACAGCTTACTCACGCTGGTACCAACTAGTGTGGAATCTGAGAGGGCGATTTCAGCCGCTGGCTACATAGCGACTGACATACGAGTAAGATGCCGTTTATCCGACAGCACTTTAAACACTATTGGAGCTATTTCCAGAATCACTCCTTATGGTTTTAGTATTTGTTTATTTTCTTCTTCACTTTCATTAATAATAATTAGTATTATTTTTATTTTTTGTTTAAATACGTACTTTCTAAATAAGAGATTTTTTGCAGGTCTCAATTGTGATTTGTGTGTTCATAAACATAAGTAAATAATTATAAAAATAAAGACTTTTTTTAATAATTAATATTGTATCTTACTCGCATCATAATCACAAATATGTAGTTTCAATTCAATTTCAATTGAAAAACATTCGAGATCTCGAAAATGACGAGATCTCGCCGAGATCGAATTTCTAATCCCTCGAGATCTCGACTTGGCGATCTCGTCTCGAGATTGCATTCCCTAGTCATAACCTATGCTATAGTCATGATCACAGTTACACATATTTTTGTATCACTTTGCTCGCTCACACATTCTCTAAGTAAAATGAATGACAGCTAAATCGATGCAAGGCAGGGTGGGTGCTGTTTTCTTAGTTTTGCAAAAATAATTTGTGATTTTCTCAATTTTTTTGG
Organism: Xestia sexstrigata; assembly: GCA_941918905.2. NCBI lineage: Eukaryota > Metazoa > Arthropoda > Insecta > Lepidoptera > Noctuidae > Xestia > Xestia sexstrigata. The sequence goes on from OW799204.2 coordinate 3,474,974, forward strand.
GCTTCGCCGCACTCGGGTTAAAGGGCACCAAAAAAAAAAAATACAGGGCCCTACTAGGACTAGCTACGCCACTGGACCCCAACCCAGTTACTGGGTAATACACCTCTTGCTAAGACTGGTTACATTGTCAAAGCCTGCATTTTTTTTTTTTTTTCTTTATTTATTGAACTTACACACTATCTTCACAGGATGACCCCAATACAATAGTGGTTAGCAAACACACACCAGATATATAGTAAAACACCTTACGGCTAATACTTAAAAAACTAAACTTTAAAAATTTGAACAACGCAACACTAAAATCAATAAACTAAAATAATTAAATTATATGTACCTATACTATTCTTTTTTATACTGCTATAAAATCATAACCTAAACATATTTATATAAAATCAACACAGAAAATTAATATTTAGATATAACTGACAAAATTCAACAAAACTCTTGCGAATTCACTCAGGTTGCACGAGAATATGTCAATCCGCTCATGCACTTCGTTCAGTACACCTATTGTACGAGTGAGGGGTGTTTTTGACAGCAGGTTAGTTCTGGCAGCCGGCACGGCCAGCAGTGGCGGCTGCCGCCGCCTCCACACGTACCGGTCCGGCACGCACAGCTTCAGGTGAGGCAGCACACCCATTATGAACCTAACATGTACCTACACTACACTTATCTGAGTGCAAGAGTATTTCCCAGAACATTTTTGGCACGTTCTACTTACCCCATTTATCATGTGTGGGATAATTATAGCAACGCATTGCATTATAAATAATTCAAGGCGCCTCTGCTAACGGTTATATGATAATAATAAACTACATTATCGTACTTACCAATTATAATGCTACATTCGTGAAAAATGTTATCAATTAAGTAACTTGCAGGTTAATGAACTTGAAAGAGTATTTGACTCTGAGCTTATCAAGTCATACACGAGACTTACGTTGATTTGCTGTTGCTATACGAGGTGTAAACGGACCTTTCACAAAGCCGTCAACCAAGCAATCTGTACATCAAACTAAAGTAACTTTACGCAAAAATTATTGCTGAGAAACAACTTTTTTTGGGGTGAAAAATCACATCTTACGGTAGGACTTAATATAACGCACTCAAAACATTGTGTGGATGGATGCATTCAATAGTACGAGTGAAAAATTTATAACATTAAAAACTTTGACTAGAAGGTTTCACTTCCCAGGTATCGTGGAGAACATAACAAATACGCAAAACGCAATGACGACGAGAATAAAAGTGCGTTTTGGCTTCGTATCTTGTTTTACGTTTTTTGTATAGTAGGTACTTAAGCAACGACCTATTGCCGGGCCTACACTGTCCCCCCATACTTAAATACTAATGCTGTTACATAATAATATTTTAATACCAAATGATTTGAAAAGAGTAACCATAGAGTTTCTTGCCGGTTCTTCTCCATGGAAACGACCAACCCGAACCGTGCACCTTTTTCTCGACGTTTTTATAAGTGCCCATCTAGGCCTGTGTGAAATAAAATATTTTTATTTTGATTTTGTTAAGGGTATTTTTACACCCATTATGGTCTGCAAAGGAAAGAAGAGAGTTTTCATTTCTAGTTTGAGTTAAGATAGGTAGTTATTCAACAAATAAAGTCCAGGAAACCAGTATAACCTTGCAAGCAAAAACCAGAACAGTCACGCCCACCTACATTCCCGGAAACAACTGTAACACTATACTCTGAAATACACCCACAATTCAACACCCAGCGTAAACATATACCGAAAATAAAACTATTCATGACCATTCAAAAGTAATGTAATACTGTTTTAGGCTTTCACGGTTTAAAACTAAACTTGTTTGGTTTTATCTGCTCCTAACAATTTATTTTCCATCCACCCGCATTCTCCAGTCAACCCGAGATCATGGCGCTTGCAACAGCGTCGAAATATCGGAAGCTCAAAACAATTACCAATCACGGAAGATATCACGTAAGTGACAATATAAGTTTAGTACCTAATGTAATACTTAAGGCTTGTGCAGAACATACATTCCTAAACATAACTACCTTAATGTCGTCTTCCAGTCTAACCAGACGCAGCTAAATACTAGTATTTTCCTTAGTGCAACTGCCTATCTGACCTTCACACCATTAGGAAAAAACCTATACATTAGGAAAAAAATCAACACACAAAATTTACGACCGGCAAAATGCTCTCATCGGCGCAAGCTTTTAATACATGTAGTTTATAAAACAACACGCCGTGTCCCAATGTACTACACATAGTGGGCACGTGATCTGCGCGCACGCAGCCGACGCGTGCGACCTGCGACCACTCCCCTCCGTGACGTTACGGAGGGACACTGGTTCGAATCCGAGCTTGTGCACTTTGGAACTGAAATAGAAATAGAATTTTAAGTGATGAGTTAGGAGGAGCTCGTGGCTAAAATATTAACATGACTCGGGACGATCTTTAGGTTAAGCCGCGCTTGCCTAGGTTGCTCTGTGGATGCTACGATTCTTACACACTAATTTTACCTCGTCATGTTCATACATCTGGTCATACACGCACGCTGCATGGTTACGAGTACTACGCACCTGACCTTTCTGAAGAACCTCACCAATATTATCTATTGTATTTTACTGAGGTCATTTCTAAAATATCTGTAATGTATGTGGTGTATGTACTTATTGAATAGTACCTTGTGATGCGAACTGAATAAAAACAAAAAAAAATATTATCTTTTCAATTTTGTTGCGTTTCTGTGGGTGTGATATAAGTATTGGTTTGTATTGATTGGTTTTGACCGATATCGATGATAAGGGATTTTATTACGGTGTTGATTAAAATATGACAAAATAACATTACATTACACCATGCCTTTATTTCCTGTATTGGTATGTAGGCAGAGGTTAGACTGTAATGTAAGTGCGTTTGAGTCTTATGTAAAAAGGGGGCGTGGTGCCTATCGCTAAAATAATATCGACTTTGATTTATTATTTGAATATCCTACCTAGATGCGTTTTTGAGAGATTAGCTAGCGAAAACCACACAGAGAAAAGAGTGGACGCCTGGAATCTAATGGAGGGAGCCCTTTGCCCAACTGTGGGACAAAGCCATATAATAATAAACAACTTCTTCTTTCTCTGTACTCTGAAATAACAAAACACTGAACAAAACACTTTTTTATTGTTAACAAATCTACAATAAATCATTTTGAAAAACATCACGCTGGATTCTATTGTATGTTGGACAGTACAGTAGAAACTTCATCTAAAATTTTAACGTCTTTGTTTTTCTCAGTTAACCTTGAGGCACATCTCGTCTTTGGGCGAGTAAATAAAAACATGTTTAATATTACTCTTCGCGACACGTGTGCCCAATCATTATCTAGGAAAATCTGTGGAGGACAAACATCTGAAGAAAATAACACGTTTACCTCCTCCATTATAAAGTCTTTGTGTGTCGTTACGCGGGTTGTGCATGAGCGCATTATTGTAAACAGAGTAGATTTCTTTGGAGATGTCTTCCTCGTGTTAGAAGAAGTAAGTTCTTTATAAGTAGTAGCAATGATCTCGTACTTTTGTAGAGTATTGGAAGGCTTCCTACTAAATTGACCGATGATCAGGTGAAGGCTGCGGGAATCCACTGCCTAGCACAGTACCTAGGTAGGTAACTGAAGAAACATAGGTTTTTATAAAAACGTTGACCCACACTAGGAATCTCTCGTATCTCGTGGGTTTGTTTACAAACATATGACACAAACAGACAGACTCGGAACAACTACCATATAAATATTTGTACCGTGCGCCAGCAGCCAATCGACCAGCCACTGCGCCAACCGTGCCGTCTAGTTGAGTATTTGCAGCAGTGAACGTCTTTCGGCTGTTGTGATGGTGATGAAAAAGCTTTTTGTAAATGAGCTCATTCGGAGAAGCACTAACATCATAATTATGTCAACCGCCATGCCACATTGACTTTTTAACTTTATCTCTGGGAGTTTGGGCTTCATCGTAACCAGGTTTCTCTGATTTACCTGAAAGTGTTTTGTTTAATGTTAGGTACACGAGGTTTACCGAAACTAATCTTTGTTTCATATCAAAACGTATCATTCTTGAAATTCATGAAAACTCGCCAAACAGTTCTCTATCAAGCAGGATGACATCACTCATATTTTGCGTGCAATATTATGGAGTTACGTAGAAAATCACCATCGTTGTTCTCCATACAATTTCTCGTTGCTCTACCCTAAATTTATCCAATTTCCAAGACATAACCCCGGGTTTCTGCTCTAAAATTCACACTACCACCCACCCACAATTACCATAGAACTGATCCAGAATAAATTATGTCCTGTGTACCGTGTAACAGGTAAACAAATCGTCCAGTCTAGATATATGTCTAGCATCTGGAAATGACGTCAAGGTTTACACCTCTTGTTAGTTTTCGGGTATTCTTGTTTTTCTTTTTTTACTAACCTAGGAAGTGTTTTGGTAGTCTTGTTATAAATAACTAATAGACTTACTGTTTATGCAACTGAATGCTTGTTTTAGTTCGTTACCGTTCGTTGTAATTTTGACATTCAAAAGTGCCGTAATGGTCTAATTGAAATAAATGCTTTGAGTTTTTTGAGTTTTGAGTTACCATTTGATGTGATGTTCTGATCGAGCATTGGTTGCCTAATGGTCATCACCATCTGCGTGCCTTTTCCCAACTATGTTGGGGTCAAATGACACCAACGGCTTAACGTGTTTTCCGAGACATGGAGTAAACTCGGATGTATGATAGTCACCCATCCACGGACTGACTTTGTCTAGCACAGCTTAACCTTGAAGATCGACCCGTGCGGCCGTTATTAATTAGCCACATGCTCGTCAATAATATCGGTCCCAAATTACGAATTGTATTCCAGTCAAAGCATGCATTTTGCTATATTATGTAATTTCAACGACAATGCTCTTAAAATGTTAAAGGCCAAAATTGTGCCGATATCAATAAGTTCTCGAACCAAAAAATCGAAGCTGCCTATTATTCCAATGTTGTAACTCCTTTTGAATTTATGAGTCTTCGAAACACCTTGGTAACTGTATTAATATTGCAAACAACTTATCTGATATCCAAAGATCACACAATATTAAAAAAAAAACTTTGAAGTAGATTTTTCTGCAACTGCATTTAATAGAAAGTCGTTCAATGTCCCATTCTTGGAATCACCAATCAATTCATGTCTGTTTTAAGCTGATGATGTAGTCCTCAACATTAGTAGATAACGAATGACTGACGTAATATCATGGGAAGAGAATGACCCAGAACATAGCTTGTGATAACAACGGATTAGTCGGAGGTGTAACGCCCCCTGCATACCATGGCGATTATGTTCTTATCAGAGCTTAGTTAGAGCTATAATAGTTAATTCTAGAAGTTCATGGGTTTGAAACAGGTAGATTTGAAACACTTATAATCATCATTCTGTACTGCCTCATTCGTCGTCGAGCAAGCGCGACTGCTGAGCTTGAGTTTTCGATTCTAAATAGAGTCCATGGAGTTTCTTGCACATTCTTCTCCATAGCGATCTGTGCTTTGGAACCACAGGACTTTCACAAGTTATTATGCCTTGTGACTGAGACTGTAGCTTCAGTTTATTTGTTTTTCTGACATTCAAAAGCGCCTAGCTGTAATGGTCTAATGGCAATGGCAACTGTGGAACTAATGGCGCTAGCATAGCTTGTACCAAGCATCGTCATTCAAACTCAAAAACTCAAACTCAAAGCATTTATTTCAATTAGACCATTACGGCACTTTTGAATGTCAAAATTACAAATAAAAAACAAAACTACAGTCCCAGTCACAAGGCATAATAACTTGAGAAAGTACTGTAGTTGCCCATTTCCTAGCGTAGATCTCTATGGAGAAGAACGGGCAAGAAACTCCATGGACACTCTTTTGAATCAAAATATTGTTACAAAATCTTGGTTACATCATTAGTTTTGAAATTATACATATATGTGAGAACGATGTAGAAAGACGTGCACATTAAGAGCGTCCAGAGTAGAAAAAGACAACAATTTAACAACAAACGAATAAAATTTTTCATTGCTTGAAAATCTGTCAATGTCATTTTAAATTTCAAAATAGCTTGTCCTCATTGGACAGATCGGGACTATAAAGCTATGGACACACCATCTACAATCAGTTTTGACCACCGTCCCCCATTGAAATAAATGCTCAAGCTTGAATTTTATCTTAACAATCAAACTCAAAATTTGACAGCAGTCCAAACAACATAGTAAATCAATGAAAACTCACAATAGTAACAACACAGTTCGGTTGCTGTTGTGGGTGTTGGTTCCCGACAACCTTGCTCTCAATAGGAAACCATAAACATCGGAGAGGGGACTTCAGTTCAGACAGTTATAGCGTGAAGCGGTTAGCAACCGTCACGTGTTGACGTGTTGAAACTACAGATACATGGAATTCTTTTAATTTTTCAGAGTTAGTTTGATCGAGTAGGTATGAAATCGTTATAGCAAGCTTGTTTTGAACTTATGCATAGGTTTAGTGACACCCAAATTAAATAATCTCAAAACATCATGCCTTTAATCCCCGAATGGTTAGACAGAAGTGTCCCTAATAGTACACCCACATTTCGCCAGTTATGTTTAAGTCCTACGTAATAGGGGGTGAGCCTATTGCCATCAACTGGGCACATATCCAGACTCCGAGGCTGCTAATGAGAAATTCCTGATCGAAAAACCCAATAACACTTTGCCCGACCTGAGAATCAAACCCAGGACCTCATAGTCAGCAGTTGCGCTTGCCACCACTAGACCAACGAAGCAGTCTCTATTTCACTAATCTCATTTCCCCCCCTAAATCTCTTTTACCCTTAATATCCGTGATGGACTTGAATTGTGCCTCTTCTTTCCATACGAGCTTTTTCTATTTCAGCCAACAGCAATAAAATCGAGTTTCCCTGCCCCCAACATTCCTGCTTTTTCCTTGGTCCCATATACCTGTCAGCTACAATGAAAAAAAAAGAAGTTAGTAATGTAGAGCCTTGTCTTTTGGGACTTAAGTAATCTCCTCAATTAATTACTGAAGATTTCAACGTGTCCTTGAACAATTAAAGACTTAAATAGAACCGATGACTCACGAAAGTAATTACTTCCCATTTTAACTTAAAGTTAAAAATACGCACGCAAGTTGTCGTCTTTTTGTTGCATTTTGCGATTCACCTGCTCAAGTTCGATGACATTTTCATAAGCCAGTGATCGTGTGCTGTACCTTTATTGAAAGTTCTTATCATACGAGCAGTTGCCAGCAGTGATGATTGACACTCTTAATAAGAAAACCTAGGATGTTATAACCTAAGGTGTTATGTGTGTTTGTGGAGGCCTCGGAGTCACCCTGCCTGGTTAATGGCAACAAAATAGGCCCCCTTCGAGGATTGCAAGCGTGATGATATGTGTCTTAATCCCGTAGTCTTTAATTCTGCATGCGTCAAAATAGAGCAAAAACGACTCCTTAATTTAAATGCAAGGCTGTCTGAACCACTGATAAATCTTGCTTCAAACATCCTTCTTGCTCACTCACATCAGTCAATTAGCCGTATACTTCGCTGTTGATATGTCAAAATCGTGATCCTCAGTCATGTCGGTATGTTAGGTTGCGACATCCACCTAGACTGGAGTCTGGTCTAGAATATACGTAATAATAGCCAGCTTTGGTAGTGTTGCAACATTGCAGACCACTGTGTTGTTTAAACTAGAATTTAATTTACATAATTTTATGTGGATGTGTCGAAACTATATTCGGAAGTACATTTTTAAGTTATAATAGAATTACAGAGCCACTGTCTGCGTCTGGCAACTACATGGACCGACGAAATTATGGTGGTTAGAGCAGACTGAATTTGGAAGGCTGAAAAATTAGTGCTGTGCAGTTTGGCAGAGACCTGTGTCCAGCAGTGGCCGTGGACGTGCTAAGCGTTGTCCCAGGAAACCACGGACAATTAGCCATGCACGAAAGTGCCTACTGATTAGCAAATACTTAGGAGAGTTTAAAATAGTGGAATGATGACTAAACCCTTTTTGATTTATTCCGAGACCTGCTGAGCCCTGATGAGGACATGCGTTACCCACATCCCCATCGCTACTAGGCAAATCCAATTCTGACTCAGAAATGTTGAAATAGCTGTTCAGTCAACGTTCTTTCCCTATAGAATAGATAGTTGACTATGTCCCTTTCTAAGCTAAATAAACCTAACTCTGATTCACTGCATTGTGCCTGCTTATGCTCTAATATCCATCCTGATGGCCTAGAGTCCTAGACCAGTTGTAGGAATCGCGAAATATAAAGAGTTTTTTATTTCTACTACGACTTTCAAAAAGATTTATGCCAAAATTTTAGGGTAAAATCATTTTTTCACATTCCGTTTCAGTTTTTTTACATTCCGTTTTTGTTGTCACTGATAGTGTCAATGTTGCCATCACAATTTTTACTGCAATAATTATAATTGTAATACTTGCTCCGTATACGAATGCGGAACAAACAGTCCAAGTGCATATTTTGTTATTATTCCGTAAAAATTAGATCCAAGGCAGCCTTAAATGCAGAATGCAATACCAAACGGTAATGAAAATCCGGCTCGCAAAAATAATGCATATGTAGAATGTGTGGTAATAATAATTATAGTGCAACACGCAATCCAGTTCAGGTCCGTCTAAACCAAGACTCAATATTTTTGAACACCTAACATTTTATTGCCATGGATTTGCAAATAAACGCCTCATTCCATAACATAGTTATCCAAAACTTTCCACCTCAAAACCCAAAATCGTCTGCAAACCGTCTACCTACACCAATGTCATAGCAAACACACACTTGGCACAAATACCTGTAGCATTTCAATTGCGTGGCGGTGGGCGTGCGCGACACGCGGTCATCGCGTGCGCACGTGACGTCACGGCCGCGCCCGCCCCTGCGCGCGCTCAGAACATTGACACACAAACTGTGAACGAAATGAGATACTGGCATTCTTTAGTGTGTAGCAGTCGGCAGATTGGTGTTAATGTTGTTGTTTTAGACGTAATGAGCGTTTTTAATAGATTTCTAGAAGTGTTTGTTGTTATGGCGACAGGAAATGTTTAGACTAGAAAAGTGAAGACTAGAATTATGTTTTTGCAAGCATCAATTTCGCCACCCTATAACGATCCCACTGCTGGGGCCACATGAGAACTACATTAAACTCACAGTATTTGAGTATAATATTGTCCCATTTGTGGGACAACGTTTTCTAAAAAAGAAAGAAAGAAAAAAATTTTACAATGAAATTAATTCAATAAAATGGTGCTCTTGAGTGAAAGACTAAATTGGTATTGCAACGACCAAGTTTCCCCATACAATCTTACTCCGACCAACGTACTTTCCTGATAGATGTATTTCCAAAATAACCGCAGCTGAAAACCGTCACGTATTTCTTCCAAAGCTATAGGTATTGTAAGTGTACCTACCTATATTATATCAAGTCACCAACCTAGCGTAATGTAGTCACGCAATATTCCAAGTTACTGCTCAAAGTAACACGGGTTGCCAACCACAGAGTACACTCTCATGAACCGACTACTCAATACAACACACGATACGATCTCACGCACACACACACACATACACCCAACTCTAAACAAAAACATGAGCACGCCGCGTGCAATGCGCGTACGGCTGCACACTTCGAGATTCTTCCGATTTGCTCTACCCGCTGTGACCTGGCAACAGTGTTGTGGCGACAGGAAGGAAAATTCTGGGTACATATAACATAACATCAAAAGACTGTATCTTCGATCTCTTTTCTCCTCAGACTAGTCAAAAAACTCTGTCCTCATCTAGTTTATTTACAAAACAAGAATTAGTGTGGTTTACAACCACTAAAAAACCCGACCACTGGAAAATGACGCTGTAATTGAGGGTCTACAAGGTAAAATCGACTTCTCCTGTTGTTGAAGTTGGTTAAAATGTAGCCTATGTTACCCGGGCCATAACAACGAATTGATTAACACCTTCAAAATCGTATGAATATACGTAAATACAAACATACATAGATACATAGACTGCTAAAATCATAACCCTTTCTTTTGACTTCAACGTAGTCGGGTAAAAAATTAACGTGTTCTACAACCTGCTTGCAAAAAACTTATTAGGTACATCATTTTCATCATGCTAAAGATCTCTAAAGGCTAAGGCAGAGGTGCACCTACCTTTAGAATAGGTATAGTCCCATTTCGTCAGTCACATTTGATAGGGGGAACCTATTATCGTCATCATCTTTATTTCAGGCTGGAATCACCTACTGTTGGGTATCCCCTATCTTCTGCTATTCTTTTCTGTTCTGTGCGTCCCTTATTTCAGATGGCCCTGTTTCTTAGGCCCAACTTTGACCACCATTTGTTAAAATCCTTACTCCATGAGCCATCTCCGCGTCTAGCCAGATGTCCTACCAGCCAGGCACGAATCCTGTCTACAAGCTGCTGCTGAAAAAAATCTGATGAAAGAACCCAATAACATTTAGCTCACCCCAGGAAACCCGCGCATCTATAGCATCGCGGCAGTCGTGTCTACTGTGTACGTACCCTTTACATTGTACCTACGTAAAGTACTTTAGCCCTTATCTTCAAACTGATGCCCTTCGATAACGAAGATAGCTAGTAGGTATGGTTTTGTGTTTTTGTTCAGTCACTCCCTTTTTTTACAATGCGGTTAGAACGTAGAACCTCGGAGTGACGTAGTACAGAACTTAAGTGCTTTAAATAATTGTGAACACGGTCAAGAAATACTTGAGTTATTTTAGAATATCATACATACTTAGCATAACATCACGACTGTAATCCCCGAAGTGTTAGGCAGAGGTGTACCTAATAGTAAACCCACATTTCGCCAGTTATGTTTAAGTCCCATGTAACAGTGGGCGAGCCTGTTGGCATCAACCGGGCACAAATACAAACTCCGTGGCTGCTACTGACAAATTCCAGGTGAAAAAATCCAATAACAAATCAAAATCAAATCAAATATTTTTTTTATTGCGAACAACGAGGTCCATATGGGTTTGTAAAAGAGTACATAAGAACTATGTTAGCGGTGAGAAATTAGGTGATTTAGTTACATTCATTAAATAAAATACAGATCATTCTTCAAATAATAAATAAAAAACCTAATAATTCTATCATTTTGTGTTGTTAATTTTCGTAAGTAATGACATAAAATAGGGCAGGCAATTTCAATTCGTCCGCAATGACCGCCAGAATGCCATTACACACACACAATCTTTTTAATAACACTTTGACCGACCCAGGTATCAAACTGAGGACCTCATGGTCAGCAGGCGCTTATGACCACTCGACCACCGAGGCAGTACGTAAGTAGCTATAGCGGGTCCGGTATTGTGTGTTGTTTGTGTTTTTCTTATTCAACATTTTGTATGTTTTTCTTTATTCTTGGTTTGGATCAAAAATCAAGCACCAATGGTAAATTCAATTTATGAGCGAAGCTGAAATGTAAATAAAATTGTGTGAAAAAATTCGGTCACTTATTTTAATTGAGAATTTTAACGAGACACAAACACTCACAGCTGTTGTCATAACTAACTTGCTAGTATTAGGAGAATTAAAAAATTGTCAAAACTTGCTCTGAAATCAACAGGTTATTTCGTGTTTTGTCGCTGAACAAGTTTCAGTTTTCAGTGGAAAACAAAAACTATATAATATATTTATAGTATTTGATATATATTTATAGTGTTTGATATATGTATAGTATTTATATATTCTTGTAGTATATCGTAGTATTAAATAAAATTATTCTCTCATTTTCAGAAGTGACACCTACCACTGCTTGTCTCTGCATCACCTAAAGGTTGACTGGTAGAAAATGCCTATGGCATTAAGTCCGCCTCTGTGCTTTGTGCTTGAAGTGTTAAATAAATAAATAAAAACTGCAAAATAAAAACAAGGGTATAGTTTGTTAATTAATACCGTACATACGTAGTAGGTATCTGAAATTAGCACAACGTGTACCAACGTTAACTGCTACCAATACATTTTAAAACGTACTGTAGGATGTTTCCACTCTATTTTATAACCATCTCGGAGTAAATAGTCGGTTCCTAATGTCCCACTCCAGTCCTCAAACTATAAACCCACTTGTTAGCCAAATTCGATAAACATTGATAAATACATTTGTTTCGGATATCCAACAAATGACGTACAAACAAGACATGACATCTAAACAAAGGTAAATAGTCACAAGGAAACCACAGAATGCACAAAGTTAACATACTAAGGTAACAAAGTCATAGATTAGTTATTTCAATAGAAATTGAAAAAGTTAAAAAGAGGAAGAAAACTTACTCGAGTAAAATTTGGAAATGGTTAATATTCTTTTAAAGAAGAATACAAAAGGAGAAATAGTAAAATTGTTGGTTTTGTAATTCAGCTGTTAAAGCAAGACCAGGCCATACTCATTTTTACATGCATCAATATCATGCATTGGAACTCGCAATGTATTTACCAGAATGCTAAATAATTTGCAACAGTGTGAAATCCAAGTAATCATTAGTCCTAATGCGGTAGGTCTACGTGCCCAGTGATTGTGTAACACGTCATTAACGAAACTAATACATTATCTGTGCTAATACGTTATGACAAAGGAATATAATTAAGGATACTTTGAAAAATGACTGTAGCAATGTAGACTTGTACCGGCGGAAATAAGTAACGGAACTGTTTGTTATATAATTTTTGAGACTTTCTCTGTTATGCCCACAATCATCATCATCAGCCTATTAATGTTCCCACTGCTGGAACACAGGCCTCCTCTAGGCCCACAATGTTAAAATAGATATACAGTCCAGTGGGTGGTGAATGTGATCAGCAAGCCTAAACCGGGTTCAGGAGCAGTCTGTGACAAAACTGTTATGGATATTGACACACATTGCTGGGAGTTATCCATAAAGATTTCCCCACAATACAAAAATGAGATGAGATGGAGTATTTAAGCACAAAAAGCAGTTATTATTCTATTACAAGTGGCAAAGGCCACCCTCCATTCCTTCCAACGGTCACAAGTTCATTCCAATGCTCAAGAAAGACATACAGTTCGTTCCGCAATCTCCTTCATGGTCTGCCTCTACCCAGTGTGACTGTTTCAGGGCACCAATTCTGAGCTTTACGGGCCCACAGCTCGTTCGGCATGCGACAGACATATCCTGCCCAGTCCTATTTAACCAAGGCAACGTTTTTGAACCACGTCAACGCTTTACGTTTTGGAGCGCAGTGTAGTGTCTGTGGCGTTTCCGTTCGCGATTCAGACATGTAGCGATTGTCGAGGTGTCTTAGATGGAGTCACAAAACGAAGTACGGTCGAACAAGCTATTTGCTTTACAGTTTAACCCACAAATTACATTGTAAAATTTAAACCAAATAGCTTGTTCGGCCGTACATCTGAAATAATGGCATATTCTCGGTTCTTATCGACAGAGCAGAGTTTGTAGTAAGGGTGTAAAACACCTCTTAACGAAGCCGAATGCACTTGTTCTCCCCGTCATTGTGATCATTTTTTTGTTCTACACCATACCTGGGAACCTTCTAGTTACGAAGATATTGGGGGTCAAGGTTCCAACTTTTTGACAAGTTTTTTTTTTAATACAACTTTTTAATGTAATATTTTTACTTTAAACACCTCCACGAGCCCTGTACTATTCAATCCATCCATCAGCACAATGTTTTGAGTGCGTTACATTGAGTTCTACGACAAAAAAATATTATTAACCAAAAAAAAAAAGTGGTTTCCCAGCGTAAAGTTACCTAGTTTGATGTACAGAATGTTTGGTTGACGGCTTCGTGATGAGGTCTTTTACACCCTGTATATGCTTTGAAAAAGATGTTTTACCAACCCAACTGCCATACATAAATTCATATGGAATTAGCATCAAGTAGGAAGACTACAATCGAGGAAAATTTAAAAATAAATGTTAAGTAGTTTGAAATGCATACATGACTGCAATAACGTAAGCAGTTAAATTGACTGCATGATTTAATGATAGTCTCCGGCCTTGTGACCTTGGGCGGATAGATTTGTTTACGGACTTAAGCACAAACAAGAGACACAAGAACTCAAGAGTTTAGTAGAATTTCTAGCAGACTTGTGACAACAGGAAAGTCGAATGAGAGACGTAGACACAGTGACAAAAATGTTGTTGGTAAAAACGTGTGTCCCTTCGTAAGATAGAATATTCTTTATTATTTACAGTTACACTATACAAATTTTACATAGGGTGACACAATATGCGAAGACCAAAAGACGACGAACGGCGGTGACGTGGTTGACACGTGAGCATTACCTGCGGATGAACTACCAACGTATACTCTTCACGTAAATCATGCTTCGAGTGTTGTTTAGGCAAGACACACTAAGAATTAAAAACAGATCTCCAGTTTTCTAAAGAAAAAATATGATTATCCCTGTAGACAAACAGAACCCTAAGTGCGACATGAGATATATAACCATAGTAAATTATAAAACGTCATTAATAAAATAGATGCAATGTACTTGACAAAGGAAAATTTTGTAATTATTGTTAAGTGTATGGAGAACATGACTGTTGTAACGTGCATAGACAACCTATTGGTTAGTAGGTAGATACAGCAGTTTACTCCTGTACTTGTAGGTTTCATCAAAAGAGGATACAAGTCCGTCTTATTAAAAAGTGCGATGATATACTGCTGTTTTTCAGGCTATTGGTTCGAATAACAACAAGGAATAACAGTCTAGCCTAGCCTAGTATTAGCCTATTATCGCGTATTTTATATTATTTAGTTTTAAGCCGAGCCTAACGTAGCTGGTAAAAGGCTAGGCAGATGATGATGATGATTTAGTTTTATGGCAGAAGACCAAGATCCCCAGGATGAAGCAAAATGACGAAGAAAGATCCCCAGAACTACCAGGAGTAATTAGAAAGAGCCTTAAGGAAATCAAAATAACAAACATCAAGCCTGATCCCCGATTATTTCACACGTTATGTTTAAGTCCCGTGTAATAGGTGGCGAGCCCTTTGCCATCAATTGGTCATAAATCCAGACTCCGTGGCTGCTACTGAGTAATTCCTGATGAAAAAACTCAGTCACACTTTGCTCGACCTGAGAATCAAATTCAGGACGTAATTAATGCTCAGCAGTTGCGCTTGCGAGCACTAGACCTACGAGGCAGTAAATCCAAAATATTGACGACAATTACAATGAGTCTAACTAACTCTATCTTAACTGACGTGACGTTACTACGCGTAAATGCATCATAACTTAGTATGATACAAAGGACAACATTACAGGTAAGGTGAAGGTTATTGTGTGCATGACTGCATTCACGTAGATCAGGTACGCTGCAGTCAGTCTGTGGATGAACACGCATGAACCTTTACACGCTGAAAGAGAGGGTCCCATCGAAGAAAATACAGTTAAAGAGTCCTTAGGGCAAAGTGATACAAAACAAACAAAAATAATGATTACCATTCGAAACAGATCGTATAAAAAGTAATTTTAAAAATACGTAACGCTTTGAAAGGTACTGTCACTTCAGGCCCTCTTGGTACTGGTCGATCATAAATATTTTGTCAATGCCATAGTGTTCAAATTCGAAAAGCAGTCACCACATCTAGGTAGAACATAATATGATAGGCTGTGATGATATATTTGTGGTGGTTTTTTACCCACCTTTTATAAGCGTAATGAACAATTAATTAATGTAGAACACGACAAATTTTCAGAAGTCTCCCTTAGTTCTTAGTATTTAGCGGTTTGTGGTCTCATTAGTTGTTAAAAAAGTTTCCTTTCTGTTCATTGCCAACTCCGTCATCATTTGTATTACTTTTGATTACTTCTATGTTTGTCTTTCTGTAGCCCAAGTAAATTATTTGTTATATCTAAGTCTGCTTAGTCTAGCTTAGCTTCAACATTATTCAGTAAGATACATCCAAACTTTCCCATCATTTTTACATTGCTCATCCGCCATTGCGCGAAATTTTAGCACTATACCCAAGAATTGTGACGCAACGTCGAGTGCGCGCGCGTCATTACTAGCCACGCCGCGTTCGCGTGTTTGATTACTCATAGCTTGTGAATTTTCATCGTTGTAACTGCCTACGGCAATGCAGTGTCGACAAGTGATACGGTACTCGGTAGGAACTTGTGCGGCGATATCGGTAATGCTGTAATCGTTTGCAATAGTGATGCGTCCTTCGACTGTATTGTTCTAGAATGGGTGTTTGTCATTGTTTGTGTTGTTGTGTTCTTTGTTTTTCTAGTAGCCGGATTCAATTCATCGCCATACAAAAAATGGTTGCAAACTTGTTAGTGCAAGTTTAGTGCAGCCCAAAAATTTGATTACTTGAGATCATAGTTCCAAATTTAACATATTTGACTGCATTGATTGGAATCCGGTCATTCACAAAAAACTTGAATTGACTTTGTTGTAGAAATCCCCTCTAATATTAATCCTTGCATAGGGTAAACCCCAGAATCTGTTCAGATAAGAATGCATTGTGAACAGAATTTTGTATGAATGAGGTTTTTGTCACTGTCTACAAAATGAAGGTTAAAAGTTTTTGCATACAGTTCAATGTTAAAAACAGCATGTATACTACCAAATACGGAATTCTCTACTTCCTGGATATAATCTTTTGGATTTCCAGTATTATTGTCTTGATAAAAAAGATTAAGAAAATGTTCTTTTCCGTTTTCTCCTCAGACATTCATAAGACGTAGAAATGTCATTCTACAGGTAGAGTCTTATCGTATGTTATTGCTTTTGTATTAGTTTCAAAATCATAACAATGGTTGACCTCGTCTTGTACAAAATCGTTCCACATATCAACTTGCATGAATTCCGCATCATTTTCACTGTTAATGAGCGTCTGATGGGCTGAATCACACAACCGTGACCTATATTTCTATTTATTTCCTGCCCATTCATCATAATTGATTATTTACGATTGTTTATTAATATTTATTTATTTGTTATTATTACTTAAGAGACTTTTGACATCTTAGTTGATAAGGATGATACAATTAGTTGCTATGGAGATATTTCAATTAGTTGTATCATTGCGTCCTTAATTGTTAATTTTATTAGTTTATTGCTCTATCTAACGTAAGGTTGATCTTGCATAATTTCATTCATAATAGTAATAATATTTGTAAGAATAACCTTCCATGGAATTTAGTACAAGTATTGGGCCATACTTTAGAAAAATGTAACATTGAGTTTCATTGTTTTCATTCTATGTTGGTTCGATATGAGCAACACCCAACACTAAACTGTGACTGAATTCAAATAGGTTTTGATTCTAAAGTCTGTTAGTTAGTCAGTCATGTTTGTAGTGTGCCCGTACGATCCGCACTGGGCGCGGAGAATAGTCCGCGACCGCTTTTATAGCCTCGGAAGCGTTGATAAAACGACATAATTTACATACCGATAATACATCGACGTTTACACTCAACTTTTTGTTTCAGTACGTGCTGATAATCGTTCTAATGTATTACGAGCTAAAAATTCTCATCGAAACCGTTGTTAATTTCACAAAATTAGGCGTTAAAAGTTAAAATTCTAGAAACTATACGTTGCGATGACGTAAAACAACACGGGAGCTGAAAAAAACTCTAGAACACACTTGTGTGGGCTTACGCAAAGTAAACGGAAAACTACGGCTGCACTATCACAACAATACAAGCCTGTAGCTCTTATTGTGGGGGGTTAAGGTTGAAAATTGGGTGTGGAGATTAGTAGTATTGTTTTGACGGTGTGGTGACGCGGCTGACGTCAGACGCACGCCGTGACCGCATGCTCGTGGGCTGACGAGCCCACAGACTCGCCCCGATACGATACCGAGGCCTTAGCCCGCGTGGTGTACATAAACGTAACGTAAATACGTCGTTGTTTTAATCGAAAATACAACTATCCCGAACATTCGAGTTAAATTTTATGCGACAACCACAATGAATATCTCCCATAGATATGAATAAATTCTTAAAATTTTGAAAATGTTAAATGTGGAATGAGTATTTTCAATTTTAAAATTGCTCGGTTACACCGCATACTCGTGTAACGGATCTATTCTAGTATTCTCTTCGTGTTTGTGCAACGGTTTTAGTTAGACTTTTTAAATGATTGCTTGCAGTAACCGGAGGCTCGCTCCGTCCTCGATTTCAAGTTTTGGTGTGTCTGTTATCGAGTTATTTGCAATAATCCGAAGTGGCCATGAAGCGATAACAATAATATTTGCTTTAGTAGGTGGGGCTAATAGGAATTCTAGTAATATTATTTAAAAAATACTACATTTGTGTGATTCTGAAACTAGAGAAACATTTACAGAATTAGTCACATTGAAAATGTGATGTGTTGACTAAAAACTCATTTGCTTTTTTTAAGACTTCCGATATCTTTTCAAGTATTAGTCCATCAAAGGCTCACTAGGCATTTTGAGAGTCAGGCATTCTTTGGCTACTAGAAGCTTCAGAGACATAGCATAGCTAGCACCGGCAGTCCGTGTCTTGTAACTCTAATATACCGCGAACACTTCCATCTATGACTAACGCTCGCTCCATGCAGTCGGTTCGTGCCAAAGATAGCCTACCAATAACAATTTGTTTTTAAAAAGCTATCAGCTACATGTATGAAAAATTCCAATAATGACGATGTCACAAATGCAAAAAATCCCGTTAGTGAAAAACAAGATTCATAAATCCATAAATAAATAATGTTAATGCCTAATGAGTTTTGAATATACGAGTATTGAATATGACGTCAATGATAATTCAAACAAGGTGGAAGGACACCCAATAAAACGGTTACTCAGTACCCCCATCATTAATTCTCACCCCCCCAATTCTCAACCCATTTCAATTCATTCAGGACCACATTTTTAATCAGTAATTTAAAAAGAAATCAGCTGTTCCAAACATTTTGAACGACGAAAAATTTCCATGTGGGCTATGCTTTTAACTATATATGTTTATGCCCGATTTCACCGCAAAACACTAAATACGTTAAACATCGTTCTGTATTTATATATTCATGTTCACACTAAATACTTAACAGGACATTACATTAAGATAGAAGAGCACAAAGGTACTGCTTATTTCATAAGAAATCTCTTCCAGCAGACCTGTGAGAGGAAAGTTGGATTAGATGGATGGATGGTTGATGGTTGGTTGTTGGCTGGATTGTTGGTTGGTTCTGTTTTTGGTGATTAAATATTTTTAGAAGTATTTTACAAGAACAGATATATTTAAAATTCGTTTAAGTAATGTGTATTTAGTGATTTGTTGTGCTAGTGGGCCTTTTTTATTTTATGTTTTCGGATGGTAATCATCAAATGACTCCTCCCGCTCTGGGCGGAGCAGGAGGGAGTGTCAGACTTTTACTGACTAAAACCCACCCATGTTCCTTCATCGCCCTTTGTGTTCCGGGGCCAAGGTATCCCTTTCGAACAGTCCTGCAGCCCCGGCAGGTATCGGCCCTTGTGGACCCCTTCCTTTTGCTGACTATCTATGAGGCGCGCGTGGAACACGAACGCGCCGTTCGACACGGCCTGTCGTCATGAGACGGACGAACGAGCTAGCCCATAGCTCTCCGTCCACAGGCCCGCGCCTACAGAGGCTGGGGGCCACCAAGTGGCCCCCGACGCCCGGGGCGGCCGGGACGTTAGGTTTTCTCCCTCTCACGTTCCGCCACCACCTTCGCTAGCATGACTGCTTCGCAGAAGGAGGTCCCATTCCGTCTCACTCCGGACCATGGATTGAACCAAGGCCGGACGCGGTGGGCCTTAAAAATCGAAAGAACATAAAATAAATAAATATATCTACCAGTCGAGTTATAACATGGCGCCATGCCTAAGTGCGTAAATGGCGTAAACCTTGATGATATAAAATCGGTAAGTTTGTAAAAATAACCAAAATCGGATTTTCAAGTTCAATACGGAAATCATGAATTTTAAATAGGTTACGTCAGATCTGACGTTAATTAATTTAACAGTAATATACTCAAAGAAAATAAGCCTTTTCATCATGCGCCATAGTTAAGTATTTTCTCATTATTTCATCATAATTACGTACATACATCGTAACTGGTTATCAGACCTTCGGGATTCTAAGTAAGTACCCAGAAGCCCGATAACCAGTTTTCCCAAGGGGTACCGTGCCGTACCTAGAAACTGGGCTGTGCATCGTGCACGTCAAATAGGCAGTCGCTCCATGTATAATACTGGTATTCAACTAAATCCGTTCCAACAACAAAGATCTCAACAAAGTTGGTAAAATGCTAGGATATAACAATAACAATAGAAGTTTTTGATCAGTATTAAAAACAGGATGGATTCACATAAAATTTGTTTTTAGTGTAAAATTTTCGTACAAAATGTATGGGGAAAGATTTTTGACTTTTCAGACTTTTTTAGTGCTCCAACCTGGGTTGGTCCCATAGAAGTTTTTTTCAGTATTAGAAACGATCGGCATCAATACAAAATTGTGTAAAATGTTAATTTTTCTTGCTAACTTAATTTTTTTTTTTAAAGTCTGGGAATGGGGATCAAAATTTCTCAAAAAAATATGGATGTCTCCTAAGACCATTTTCGTGTAGCTGCAACGCGCAACGATTATGATAGTTCCCCTTACTGCCCCGCTGAAAGTTTCCACCCTATATCAGATCAGTACCTATTTAATCTTCATAACAACAATATGTTAATTTTAGATTTTACTTCAGAATTGGAATGACTAAAACGTAGGTATGTTTGTAAACAGCTAAAATGGCATGAGTAATAAAACACGGAAGTTTTCCCGACGTTTTCTTGTAAACAATGTACATTTTACTGAGCGTGTTCATTTCGTCAACATATACAGGGTGTAAAAGACTTCATCCATAGCCGTCAACCAAGCATTCTGTACATCAAACTAAGTAACTTTACGCAAAAATGATTACTGGGAAACGACTTTTTTTTTTGGGTTGTAAAATCATGTTTTGTGGTAGAACTCAATGTATCACACTCAAAACATTGTGCTGATGGATGGATTGAATAGTACGGGGGTCGTGGAGGAAAAATCTAACATTAAGAACTTGTATTTAAAAAAAAACTTGTCAAAAAGTTGGAACTTTGACCCCCAATATCTCCGTAACTAGAAGGTTCACAGGTATGGTGTAGAACAAAAAATTGATCGCAATGACGGGGAGAACAAGTGCCTTTCGGCTTGAATAAGAGGTGTTTTACACCCTTTATTAAGGCTTTTTAATTCTCATTCCAATTCAAACTTTAACGTCATTTATTTAGAATCATTATTTGATCAACCTTTGTTATAAACAGCAGGGCATTTCAGTTAGATGCTTTTATAATTCTGATATCCTCATAACTGCTTCGTTGGTCTAGTGGCCACCATCTCAACATGCTGAGCGTGAGGTCCTGGGTTTGATTCCCGACTCGGGCAAATCGTTATTGGGTTTTTGCATCAGGAATTTCTCAGAAGCTGCCACGGAGTCTAGATTTGTGCTCGGTTGATGGCATGAGGCTCGCCCCCTATTACATGGGACTTTAATTAGCGTAACCGGCGAAATGTGGGTGTACTATTACTTATGTACCTACCTTTTATTATTTTTTTTTCGGATTGGAAATCATCAAATGACTCCTCCCGCTCTGGGCGGAGTAGGAGGGAGTGTCAGACTTTTACTGACTAAAACCCATCCATGTTCCTTCATCGCCCTTTGTGTTCCGGGGCCACGGTATCTCTTTCGAACAGTCCCGCAACCCCGGACTATTATGTACACCTGCGTGATGTTACGTTATCCTCATAAATTAACTTATATATGTTCTTGTCCTCCCGGTTTTTTCCTACTCCTCCGCTATACTTTTGTGATTAATTTCGTTGCGGGATCCAAGACAGTTAAATTCATTCTCTGGGACTTCGTCGAGCTTCATTGTCTCGGCGCTTTTCTGGTGGTCGCCACTGTTGATTCTGGCTTTCAGGAGTTACAGTGGTTTGGGAACAGTGTGGCGAACTTGCCCCAAAAAAAAAGGTCCTAATGAATTTGTTCACTGTGTCCTTCTTGGCAAAAGGTTACTAGCAGATTTGGCGTCAGGGTCTCGACTTCTAAATTGGGTTCTTCCAAATAAAAATCATCGATATTAGTAGGTAGGTATCAGGTACTAGGTCATCGCCTACAAGACAATATCTATAAAAAACTTTTCTCAAGTGATTCTATAATAAAAGGTAACATTTGGAAAATGAATGTTTGTAGTCAGATACAGTTTTTACCTTGTTTCGTAATAACCATAGAAGCAGTTACTTTCTGTAGGTATTTCAAACGCTAAAACTAATTACTTTGTTTGCTACCAGTTCTTTATGCAAAAATTATGAACCTATGAAGACTTGTACGAATTTACACATATTTTTGATGCATGTGGCGAATACACTTTCAATGTATGGAGTTTACAATATGTTACGATTTTACTTAGTGGCGAATGTACAATAACCCTTTTGAATAGAAGGTAAATTTCACATATTTTCTTCTTAAACATGAAATGTATTTCATATTGGACATGAATTATTTTCAGTATTTTTTTAGAAAGTTGGTGAGATAACGAGTAGAGATATATAGAAGTAGAAGACATCCCAAATAAATTGGGATGCGAAGAGCAAGAGAATTATGTTGCTAGTCATGTTAAACACCCGCGTAGGTTGAAGATTCAAAACTGTAGGCAAACCGAATCACAAAATATTCGATCGGTACGTCATAGTTCCCTTAATTCAACAATTCAATCGCTAGTACTAGTTACCTATAGCACAGATAATTTCCTATAGGAAAAAAGCCACTTCGTTAACCATTAAGGTCTTTTTTTTTCCTTAGGGACAAGCCCGCCACACTATTCCCAAACCACTGTAACTCCTGAAAGCCAGAATCAACAGTGGCGACCACCAGAAAAACGCCGAGACAATGAAGCTCGACGAAGTCCCAGAGAATGAATTTAATTGTCTTGGATCCCGCAACGAAATTAATCAGAAAAGTATAGTGGAGGAGTAGGAACAAACCGTAATTTCCACTTCCCTCCATATCAGCAGGAGACAGAACGAAACAAGGCCAATAGGCACAAAGGGACGTTTACAACTGGGATAGGCCCAGTTGCCTAGCACCACGGATAAATATTAACATTAATGGGCCCTAAGCTGTGAGCTGTTATATTTGATTCCAATAATAGGTATGTGAAATCCGAAATACGTTACAAAGGTCTGCTGGTCCGGTTACCACGAGGAAAACCTTTGATTATAGTGTACTTTGACCTTTGTTCACTGCGTTATTAACTATAATGGTAATGCTATAGTATTCCTTGAAAATTTTAACTAAATATGGTTATGATTTTAAAGGCTTACGACACTAGTTGCAACAAATCACTCGTCATTATTCTTCTACCCTTATCCTAAATCATTTGGGTGACTCCAAATGATTTAGGATAAGGGCGCAACATGTCTTCTTCTTCCATACTAGTAATAGATATATTACTCGTCATCTCAGCTCCTTTTTAGCCATGTCATCCTTCACACAGTCCATCCATCGTTTATTTTGTCTGCAACAAATCACTAAGAAATAAGGAACTGAAGCCAATCGCGTTGTTGATTACACTGACAGCTCTTAAACGCAGTTTGAAGATGGTGATAGCGTTCATTAGTCTGTGTAAACCTGTTAACGATTAACACATTAAAGTTCATTCTGTCTCTATTCTCCGCATATGATCAACAGAAACAAACAAATAATAAAAAAATAAAAATATCGGTTAGCGCAAAGAGTATTTTTTGATTAATGGAGCAAGCGGGCCTAGATCAGATAGATCTTTGGTTTCTTAATCTGCTTTGTTGATCTTATGACCAGTCTCTTTGTTTTTAGTGTGTCGATAGCAGAAAAATATTAAATACCTATACTCACTGATGCAGCTGTAAGGTCATCAAGTGTGCAGGTGTCAAGACTTGTGGCGCAACTGCGCAAGATTAAACGGGGAGACATCGAATACGCACTGGAGATGTAAGCCGTCCATGAATCCCCATCTGTGAAGATTTCCTTTACTTGGCAACTGATATTAATGTATATCCAGCAAGGGTCAAAGATAACCAGCACAACGCAAATAAAATATTTGCTAAGGCATGATGACTTTCCAAAATTCATCAAAATTGCACATTCATGCCTAATTACCAAATGCATTTGTTTAAAATCAGATAATCCTGAAGACATGAGATACGAAGATACCTTTCAACCTAAAAATCATTACAATTTTGCTGCATTATGCTGATAACTTGATTCAAAATGTATTAAGCTATCCGAATCTTACAGACAAGGGAATAAAACGAAGAAGAAAAGGCTTGTAATCTGCAGTAGTGAAACAAGGCTGTCAAATACGATGAAGATGAATTGATGGTGACATCACGGCAAACCGAGACCAATAGTTGGAGGGATGAATTGACTCCTTCCGAAGACCTAACTGAAGGGTGGCTGGTAGCAACTGGATGAGAGTTGCTGGGAATCGAGTTGAGTGGCGTGCGATTGAGGAGGCCTATGTCCAGCAGTGGACTGTAGGCTGGTGATTTCTATGAAGACCTGAAGCAAATGGTATAGATGTTAGGAATTGGGAAACTAACCCTTAGTCCAAAAGTCGGACAATACATAGAAGATTCATAACCCAAGCGGAGAAAACCAAACGATTATAAAACTGCCTTTATATACCTTTGTCTATGCATGCTGCGTGCATGATGTCACGCTTAAACACTGACAACATAATATTATACTTCAAGTACATCGATGTAACTTGGATGCAAGTGCACGCATTTGCATCTGGTAGCCACATGTTTTAAACATGCATCGTTTTGCCTTGACCCCTCTCAGTTATAAAGAAACCTACATTGTAGATGGTTACGTTATTCGTTTATTTGTAAATATGTCCTTGCTGTCATTAAAATTTGTAGATCTTGGAATTTTGCTAAGAGTAGTCAAAAGTTCGAAAGAAAAGCTAGTAAAATATAGCGTGGCGACTGACAGGGTATAATGGAAGAAAAAACGTGTTTCTCCGACCACAACTAACATGGGACTAGAGCAGGAAGAAGATGAGACAGAATCTCGAAATGCTGAGACCCTGTATTACCAAGTGGTGTCACAATACCCGATGAGTAGGGATGATGACTGACTAAAAAAAATATGATTCTGTTTAGTACGTCAGTTAGATTATCGAAAATAAATTAATTACAGATTATTATTATTATTAAACGTTTATTTCAGATAAATAAAAACACAATACAATATTACAATTCAATGAAAACAAATCACAAACTTAAAAGTAAATTAAAATATTATCATTATATTGTCTAATTCATAAATTATATACAACTAATCGAATTACAAAATAAATAACAAGACATTCACATAACTAAATTTAATAATAAAATAAAAACAATCAATCAATCGGCGAGCCAGACAGTCACCTTCATCTTTGTAAGGCCACCGCCAGACACCAACAAACTCCTGCGCTAGTTTGTCGTTTGTCGTCCGTTTGGATACGTGGATAAGTAGTATCTCCTTGTTAAATTTTGGCAGCGGCTTTCATTCAGACTACATAGAAACCCATTCTTCTTGTCGTGTGGTTAGTGCCTAACCTGGTGTCAGAATTTTTATGCCGCCCATGAGCCTCTGACTTGCTTTTACATATCGTCGAGAAATAACTCTCAGGATTGCTGGTTTGGTTTCCTCACGATATTTTCCTTCACAGAAGCAAGTGATAATTATACAATACGCACATGAATTCGAAAAATCAGCGGCAAGGGTCTTGGGTTCGAACTCGATGACCTTGGCATTCCCACGATCACACCACTAGGCTGGAACTGCTGCAGTTTTGAAAAGGCTACACAGGTGATGATGGAAATTAGGCTGATAAACAAAGTCCCCCGAAACGCGGCGCCTTTCGCCACATCCCATTATTTTAGACGGAACGAAAAAGTAGCGGAACAAACTCCCTGCAATTCACATTAAACTCAAGCTCACGTTTCTATAAATGCGAGAAAGAAGCGGTCAGTGCATGACACACCACAGTCCACACCTTCTGCCATACCTACTGAAATGTGAGTCATGATGTGTGAGCCGTCTTTGTTGTAGTTTTAATTGTGTGCTAATTACTGAATGTAGGAATGTTGCCAGTATTGGAATAAAATTAGAAGCACGTAGGATGGGCTTTTTGAATATGCATATTGGGGTTTTCTGATCATATTTGACGGATCAATGTTGATTCCATCACGATTCATTTATTCATGTAAATGTCTGGTTTGATTCTGATTAAAGTTTTTGATTGGCTTCTTTACTAATATGATAAATCGATTAGTTCCAGGGCGGGCCAGTCTCGACAGAGATAACGACAAAATCGCTAACTTTCCTTTGCTAATTACTCACGAAAGAATTCGGTTGAAATAAGTAATGATGCTTGCCAGTGACGCACGTCTTTACATCCAAGATGCGTTTCTTGCAAGCATCATTATTGCAACCGAATTTATTCGTTAGTAATCAGAGACCGAAAGTTTGCGATTTTGTCGCTATCTATGTCGAGACTATGCCCAGGCCTTTTTTTGCTGTGCCTTTCAAGTGTCCTACTGCTGGGCAAATGCCTCCCCTTTCTCCTATGAAACCTCTCTATCTAAACAAGATCGTGACACCAGCAGTGAGGTAATATGAAACTGTATTTGGTGACAAAAATATTTTAGAAAAACCATAAGTAAATAAAAACTGTGTCTTACTTTTTATTGGAAAAAACAAGAAACTGAATTGAAAATCAAACAAACAGTACAAAAACTGCAATCACTAGTATACTTAAAGAATGAAGTTGACAATTCCAATACAAATAGCGTGGTTTAGTTTATCCACGATTGTGCCGTAATCATTTACTTACAAGCACATTTAATATGGCGGCTGTGCCGAGGTCGTATGATTGCGCACATGCATATCAAGGACTTGGCGGCAGACAATGAAAAAATGTGTTCAAATCCAGTATTGTTGAACGATTTGGATTTGAAACTACAATTGATTATTTGCGATTGAATTATTGTTAAAGTTACGGCTTCACTTTTACTAGGTCGTTATCATCTGGCATACACCATGTATGCAGCAACCATGCATGCAGCATGCAAGCAAGCATGCAGCAAGCAAGCATGCAGTATGCAACATGCAGCAGGCATGGTTTCTGTCACGGCTCCGGCCTTATGCCGACTATTTTAGAGACGGCCACCAGACCAACCAGATGCATCTGAGTAGCAGTATTTTACCAGTATCGACTGCCTATGTGATCTCCTCAACACACGTACTATACGTAACAATACGATACCCCAAGGCAAGACTGATTCCTGCCGGGGCTGCGGGACTGTTTGAAAGAGATACCGTGGCCCCAGAAGTCTGACACTCCCTCCTGCTCCGCCCAGAGCGGGAGGAGTCATTTTGATGATTTACCAACAGACAAAAAAAAAAGGCAAGACTGATTGTCAGACGTTTCGGCTTCTGACTGCCTATAACAGCTGTTCTTTTATAGCTAAGTACCAAAAATTAATAAGTATTACAAGCCAAAAGTGCCAAACCAAAGACCTACACCACAGCTGTTTAATCAACCTATAGATCCCACTACTGGGAAACAGGCCTCCTCTCTGTGAGACGCAGTAGGCCGCAATAAAAAGCGCTCCGGTGCAGTTGTATGTCCCGGCGTTAGCTGCAGAACAGCTTTTGCAAGCCGTCAATATAAAGTCGCCAGCTCAAGATTGTATAATGAGGTCAATAAAATACTGGCAATTTATAATTTAACCAAACGTGAGGTAAAGCATAAGTTGAACAATTGGTTATTAACTTTGACTTATGATCAGACAGAATTTCTTTTAACAATTAAAAAGTAAATAGGTATAATAGATGTCTAATATTGTTTGTTTATTGAGGTGGTAGATATATATAATTATTACCGTCTCCCGCGGCGGCCGGGACGCTGTGAGGTTCTCTCCCTCTCACGTTCCGCCACTTCCTTCTCGCTCCGCACCATGGCTTGCACCAGGGCCGGACGCGAGAGGTCGCCGCCGCCAATCTCCGCTTCGAGGACACGGCGGTGCTCCGCCCACGCGGGGCACACCTCCACCGTGTGCTCCACCGTGTCCTCCGGTCGATCCTCGCAGTGGAAACACCCGGGCGTTTCCTCCCGCCCGATTCGGTGCAGGAACCTCCGGAAAACACCGTGTCCGGTGAGGACCTGCGTCAGGCGGAAGGTGAGGACGCCGTGGCGTCTCTCCAGCCACTCCTCAAAGAGGGGACTTATCGCCACTATCGTGGCGTGCCCTAGCGTACAACCCCTAAAGAAAGATTTAAATTGTTACTAGAGTAAGAAATTCTTGTACCTACCTTTTTTTTTTTTTTTTTGTTTTTTCGGATGGGAAATCATCAAATGACTTCTCCCGCTCTGGGCGGAGCAGGAGGGAGTTTCAGACTTTTACTGACTAAAACCCATCCATGTTCCTTCACCGCCCTTTGTGTTCCGGGGCCACGGTATCTCTTTCGAATAGTCCCGCAACCCCGGCAGGCATCGGTCCTTGCGGACCCCTTCCTTTTTGCTGACTCTCTTTGAGGCGCGCGTGGAACACGAACGCGCCGTCGACACGGCCTGTCGTCATGAGACGGACGGACGGCGAGCTAGCCCATAGCCCACCGTCCACAGGCCCGCGCCTACGGTGGCCGGGGGCCACGTGGTGGCCCCCGACGCCCGGGGCGTCTCCCGCGGCGGCCGGGACGCTGTGAGGTTCTCTCCCTTTCACGTTCCGCCACCTCCTTCTCTAGCATTACTGCTTCGCAGAAGGAGGTGACGGCGTCCCATTCCGTCTCGCTCCGGACCATGGCTTGCACCAGGGCCGGACGCGAGAGGTCGCCGCCGCCGCCAATCGCCGCTTCGAGGACACGGCGGTGCTCCGCCCACGCGGGGCACACCTCCACCGTGTGCTCCACCGTGTTTTCCGGTCGATCCTCGCAGTGGAAACACCCGGGCGTTTCCTCCCGCCCGATTCGGTGCAGGAACCTCCCGAAAACACCGTGTCCGGTGAGGACCTGCGTCAGGCGGAAGGTGAGGACGCCGTGGCGTCTCTCCAGCCACTTCTCAAAGAGGGGACTTATCGCCACTATCGTGGCGTGCCCTGCACGGGGTTGCGACAGCCGCTCTCTCCATGTCGCCATGAGATCCCGCCGGAAGTCTGTCCGCTGAGCGACAATTTGTCGCGGCAGCGGAGTTTCCCCCCGGCGAAGCGCCTCCGCGCACCATTCATGCAGGCGCGCGAGGACTATCGCCTCCAGATCCCATGGCGGCAATCCGGCAAGGAGGCACGCCGCCTCGCGGGCGATCGTGCGGTACCCACGGGCCAGCCTTACGGCTACCACCTTTTGGGGCGCGTTCAGGTAGTGGGCTGCACGCAGCCTCAAGGAACGCGCCCACACCGGGGCCCCGTAAAGGGCCATGGACCGCACGACTCCCACGTAGAGCCTCCGGCAGGAGGCGTTCGGCCCCCCCAGGTTGGGCAGGAGCCGCCTGAAGGCAGCCCCAGTCCGTTCCAGTTTGGGGGCCAAACGTCGGAAGTGCTCCACGAAGTTCCACCGGCTGTCGAGGACGAGTCCTAGGTACTTCAAAGTCGTCTCGACACCGATGGATACCCCTCCTACCGTGAATAAGGATCCCGGAGGTGGCGCATTCCGAGGCCCATGAAAGCACATGGCCTCGGACTTGTGCAATGCCACCTCGAGACCCAGTTGCCGGATCCTCTCAACGACTATCGCAACCCCGCGTGTCATGATTTCGGCCGCCGCCTCGTGCGACCCCCCCTGTGCCAGCACCAGCGTGTCGTCTGCATAGCAGACCACGCTGACGCCGCTAGGGAGGTCGGCGTAAGTCCGCCTATGTACCAATATTGTACATGAAGTTTAAATAAATATAAGCATTATGAAAATATTATCCAGAAATATGTAGTACATGTAAAGTTAAACAAGACCCACGGGTCCTGTTTAAGTATGTAACTTCAATGGAGCTAAAATATATTTGGAAGCGGACTTTGTTTGAAAAAGACTACAAGATTTGTAGTATTCCCTGTATTCAATACTTTGTCCAAAAGTGGGTGTATACTATACGGATGATTTGCATATTCTATGCGTCATGCTACAGCATGCCACGTGTAGTTGAATTGGGTTTAAAGATCACGGCTGGAATCATTAATTCTTTACTTATTCATTTGGCTCAGTGAATGACCACCAACGTTTCTTGATTATCTTAGCAAATACGAGCATATAATTAGACTCTTTGGAAAAACACCAAGGAATCGATCGTCTTTAAAAACTCTTGAAAATTCCCAGATTTGAATTGTTTTATTGCATTTTCTATTTATGAAAATGCATCAACTTTTTTTGTATTTTATTCTGAACATACTTGATACAAAAGTTTTCAATATCACCTGCCTAGCCTTTTCCCAATGTTGGGACCGGCTACCAGTCTAGTTTTATGCAGTTGATGACCGGTATTTTACATAGAGCGGCTATCTCAACTTAGTTACTGGGTTACACAGAGTGTCACGGTAAGACTTTCGGACTTCATGCGAGAGAGATCTGACCACCCGTAATGACAGTCAAACATAAATTGTAGATTACTGAAAAGTATAACTATCGCACTGTGCTAAAAAGAAATTAAAACTAGATATCTAAGCATAAAATTAACAAACTATTTATATAAATATATTTGTTTCGCAACGATAACAAGAAACCGATGTAAACATTGAATTTTAAAATCGCAACTGCGCAGTAAACTGGAAAGTCAGGTTGGATCAGTTTTTTTTTTCATTTTGTCTATGATTCATTTAGCTTTTTTTTCTTTTGGATTTGATGTCAACAGAGGTTGAGAACTACGTAACGTCGTGTTTATTCCAACTATATTATAATGAGGCGGTTATAAAATTTAGTATGCCATAAACTAATACTTTGTTGATACTTAACCCTGTCAATCCTTATGTGCCGATGCATCTAATGAATCTAATGACTTCGGGCTTCAACGACGCATTTAAAATTAGAATTCTGAACAGATGATCGCGTGGATGCAAAATGGCGCTAAGACATAAATTTGTTCCCAGAAAATTAGCATTTGTCGCGGTTTTACGTCTTAACGGCTAAGTAGATTTGGATAAAATTGGGCATTATGGATATGTTGGCGTCAAATTGTAATCTGTCTAGTCAGATTGTAAACTGTCGAAATATTGTCAACTGAACATACTGCATAGATTCTAACGCATTATTTTTCGGCAGATTATAATCTGTCGAAATGAAACAGTCAAATTGTGAAATGTAACCCAGTAAATCATATTTAATTTTTAATATTATTCTGATCCACAATCTAAAATACCATAAATATGCAAATAGTGCAAGACAATGAATGTAAGGTACACATGATAACGATAGTGGAAAGTTGATAAAATATTTCTCTACTGATTACAACTTATTTTTTTTATCAATTGCAATCATGCATGAACTAAATTACCAATAGCTGCTAAAATATATTGCAATAGCTATTGAAAATCATGTAAGACAAATATTTATATTAATTCATTGTTTTTTTAATTGGCTATTTCGTAATCTAACTTCTTTTTTGCATAATATCAGAAAAAAAAAAACAAATCATAAAAAAAGAAACCGCGCTAAAATTCGTACTGGCAACAACACTGCCAAGAATTCGAATTTGGAACGCGAGACGCATCGAACACATCAGCAGGGCGTGGTCCTATGAGGCAAGGCGCTAAAGAACTGATTTAACGACCAGCATAATTTAGCCACGTCATTTTCAGACATTTCTACAAAAAGGGAGGAGTGGGAACGTCAGGTTAGTATAGTGGCGGGTAGAAGATGGGTAAGGAACTGCAGCCACCAGTAGCATTGAGCTGTAGTCACTAAAACAGAGCATGTATTATCGTCTATTTGTTTAAAACCGTGCGGGGGAGGGCAGGTCTGGTTACGTTGGTGACTCAACAATTCTATTTTTAAAATGGAGTCGCACGGCCGCCACGCGCGGCCCTCGTGGCATTGTTTTGCTCAGATAACACCAGTATTACGCACCCACATATTTACATCGTGTCATGATACTTTGTGTACGGTCTCGAGCACTTTTATGTATACAGCGTGTGCCAAAAAGGTGTGGTCATATTTGAGGATGTAGTTTATACCATCAAACTGAACAACTGTCTCCATGGGCCCATTATTGAAATCGTGAAAAATTCATCGTCCCATACAAAACAACGATACCTACTTTTTTTTTAGACCTCATTGTTTTATTTTTACCTGTGATGCATCTTTGAACATTTATTTAATGTAAGGTAGCTTCCGGGGTTGCGGGACTGTTCGAAAGAGATACCGTGGCCCCGGAACACAAAGGGCGATGCAGGAACATGGATGGGTTTTAGTCAGTAAAAGTCTGACACTCCCTCCTGCTCCGCCCAGAGCGGGAGAAGTCAGTTGATGATTTCCCATCCGAAAAAAAAAATAAAAAAAAAGGTAGCTTCACAGCTGACAGTACATTATTTACATTATTAACGGTGAAGGAAACATCGCAATGAAACGTGGACTTATAATAAATATACGTCTGAAATAACCAGCCTGCATTGAGCAACCGTGGTGAATAGTGATCAATGTTTGTGGCTTCGCAATACGAGAAGAGGCATTTGGCTTGCAATTGCATTTTAGGCTGGTATTTTTTTTGTAATTCTAAATAGGCTTGCATTTTCCGCAATTCGCCTGAAATTAGGTATATATTTTACTGCTTCAGACTGTACATTTTACTGCTTCAGACTGTACATTTTATTGTTTTCTGTCCTTACGGTTATCGCTGTAACTATGTGTACTAGAGCAGTTTCCGATTTATCACTTTTGGTTGTAAAACGTTAATTGGAGTACGCGATAACTTAATTAAAGTAGGCATCGATAAAACAACGATTATTGTTTTCAGTTTTACGTTATCTTTGACTTTTGTTAATTAATGTGGTTCCCACGAAAATATTTTGTAAGTAAATAATGTTTTGGGGGTCAGAGATTACCTAAGCACTACCTACATAACATCACGCCTGTAATTCCCGTAGGGTGAGACAGAGATGTATCTAATAGTAAACCCACATTTCGTCAGTTATGTTTAAGACCTATGTAATAGAGGCCTATTGCCATCAAACTAGCAAAAATCGAGTCTCCGTGGCTGCTACTGCGAAATTCCCAATAGAAAACCCATAATAATTTCCCCACCTGGGCATCGAACTCTGGATCTCATACTCCGCAGTCGGGCTTGCGACCACTAAACCAACAATGCAGTTATACCTTACCTACGTTAGTAAGTAATTAAAAGGATCGTACTTACAAAGTCAATCTTCACTAATTGCATTTAACGAACATTCATAAAAGTATGTCATACTTTTATGAATGTTCGTTAAATTGTTATCTTGTTGTTTTCATGTTGTTTACTTACTAAGTCTTAAAAATATGACATCCATGAACTCTGCCCTTGTCGTTTATTTTCAGACGAGACAACAATATTGATCCCTATTTTGATTTTCATCAACTCGTCCCGAATGGGCCGTAGTCATGTGGGACCAGTTGATGAACGACTCGCTCTGTGCTGTGTTTCCAGAAATTTCAAGATTACCAATGGAGACGGACAAATATTGTTATCAAATATAACTCAAATAAGTCTCATCATTTCAGCCGAAAGACGTCCACTGCTGGACATAGGCCTCCCCCAAGTGTCGCCACATTGGGTCCCGTGCTCGCGTCCAACGGATTCCCGCAACCGCGAGTCGCACCGAGTCGCAGGTGGACCGATGACCTCATCGGTCCACCTAGTCGGAGGTCTTCCAACGCATCGTCTTCCGGTTCGCGGTCGCCACTCCAGAACTTTTCGGCCTCATCAGCCATCCGTTCTGCGAGCAATGTGCCCTGCCCACAGCCACTTAAGTTTGGCAATTCTTCGGGCTACGTCGGTCGTGGTTCTCTTGTGGATGTCTTCATTTCTGATTCGATCACGCAAGGAAATTCCGAGCATAGCCATCTCCATTGCCCTTTGGGTGACTTTAAGCCTTCTGATAAGGCCCATTGTGAGCGACCACGTTTCGGTCCCGTATGTAATCACTGGCAACACACACTGGTCATAGACTTTCGTTTTGAGACACTGCGAAATAAGTATATTCTGGAATATCTCCATCATAAAATTAACTTAGTTCTGGAATACAGATGAATCCGATTAGACTGAAACGGGTTCCAGTCTAATATAATATCTTAAAAATATTTAGTAGGTACTTCAGATGATGATAATATTGAGTACTTCGATGACGAGAATTTACTAAACGCTTATAAACAATCGCAGAACATCCGTGTCTCGCAATTACTTTTAATTTTTTACAAGAATTTACTTTTTCTTTTTCAAGCACCATTATTTTCGAAGAAATCGATAAGGGTTCTATGAGAGTATAGAGATATCTCTGTCTGTAAAGACCATGGTAAAGATTACTCAGAAACTTAAATAAAAATAGATAGGTATTTTTGAACAAAACATAACCTCAAGGCTGTTACCCCGATGGTTTAGACGTAGGTATGTAGAAGACCCACATTTTTGTTAATTATGTACCTAAACAAAATTTTATAAAAATCAACCCAGTATTTTCCCAGAAATTTACACAAAGAGATATAAATGCAGTGAGAAACTGTACATAGATTAATGAAGCAAATATATTATTATCATGTTTTTGTGTTATAAAAAGAGCAATACTTTGTCAATGCCAGACTAAATATTAATACGAACGCCTACGAGAATTATAACGATAAACAACACACATTTATAAGGAGATTATATTCGTAATTTATTGTAAAAGAAAATTGTGATGACATGTTACGCAATATTTAATAGAATGCCAATATTCTTGTATAGAAACTTGGACAAGAAGAATCTAAGAAAAATGTCCTTAATTATATTTTTTAGCTAATGACAATGTTGTTCAGTATTTTCTTGCAGTATTATAAATAATGTTAAACCAGCCCATATTCACAAGTTTTTAAAAAGCTTGGGATTGTGCCCAGTTGATGGCAATAGGCTCGCCCCCTACATGGGACTTAAAACATAACTGGCGAAATGTGGGTGTACTATTAGGTACACCTCTCTCCTCGAATGGTTAGGCATTCGGGGATTACAGGCGTCATGTTATGTAAATAACGCAATACTAAATTTCATTACTTATACATTCTTTTATAATTACAGTTTTCAGTTTCTTACGTAACCTTCCTATTATTCCCATACCGCACAACGTGTATACAATTTTGATTACTTTTCATATCTAACATTTTTGCCATAAAATGAATAACCTTTCCCCAGGCCGTCCGCTGTCGGCGACAATCCATCACCGACTGGCTTCGTGAAAACTATCAAGCCCCCACGTTACCTACTGAACTGATAGCGTCGGCCAATCACGTTTGACCTGCCTCCCTCCCCGCTGCGTCTGAGAAACGGGAGTAAGAGGGGGGATCACTCGGAACGTAGAGGTTTTGTATACTGGTATTTGTCGATAATAATGCGCTTACGCAAATGCCTCCTGCCATCGAGATTGGCAAGTGTCAATACTGATAACGTGTCTGGGAGTTGGGGTCATGGCACTGTTTGTATTTTAATATGTTGCTATTTAAGTATATATTTGTGCTGTTAGCTCAATGGGACGATTTTATAGGTAGAGTTATGTTGTGTGCGATAATTTTATAGAAAGCAGTTATTTAATTTATTTAAGTGGAAGTTTTTTTAAAGGGAATGATGTGGTCTATGGTATGACTTCTGACCTCTTTGCAAGCTTGATTTCTTTAGTTTGTCGTCTTTAGTCATCAATATCATTCACTAAAATGTAGAAATTTTATTTTACTTGTAGAAGAGGGATAAAAATAAGTGATTCAACTAAGTTTTTCACTATCACTTAAATAAATAACCCAACACTCATAAAAACTAACAGATATTGTAAGTTAATACTATTTCACCATACTTACGTCAAAAAAGAATAGTAAAAATCGGCAAAAAAATGTAAGTAAATAAATGATAAAAATCCGTCTAAAAAATGTAAGTAAATAACAGATAAAAATGTAAGTAAATAGAGATAAAATACAGTTTCTGTACCTAACAGTATAATATAGGAACTGTGGTATCAGTAAATGTTTGCAATTATAATATTAAAACAATAATTCTACTTGATAACCCTTTGTGGTATACCTAACTTATTGAAGAGTGATAATGTCCCAGTTTTTATGAAGCACGTGTATTTTTAACAAAACTTTTCTTCCATATTTCAGTCATTTTTAAACCCAATAGTAATCTTTGCAAACAAATATAATTGAAGTGTCTGTTTATAATTTCAAAATAATAGCTTTTTACTGAATGCATAATTTAGTATTACGGCACTTAAAACAAAAAAAAAATGTCTGT
This sequence comes from Xestia sexstrigata, assembly GCA_941918905.2. NCBI lineage: Eukaryota > Metazoa > Arthropoda > Insecta > Lepidoptera > Noctuidae > Xestia > Xestia sexstrigata. Next base: position 3,511,526 of record OW799204.2, read on the forward strand.
CTGTCTGTTCCGGCTAATCTCCAAAACGGCTCGACCGATTTTGGCCAGCCGTTTCGGAGAGGTCGCTAGTTATAAATACAATCGTTTTATTTTTCTGGACTGAGCCGTTATAGGCGGATGTGGGTCATTTAGTTCCCATGATACTTGTGGACAAGCCGTGTGGTATCCGGCAGAGTAGAATAGAACCAACCCATTACACTCACGAGTGTGTCTGAGGCAGAACACCTTGCGCCTCCGTAGACCAGAGAATGGGCAGCAGCGTTTTCTGTTAGTCTTTCATCACTGCGATCTCCAATCCGCCTTCCAAGCGTGGAGATTACGGCAAATTCCTCCCATCATGGGAGAGGCTTATGTCCAGCAGTGGACGTTATGGGCTGTTGTTGTTGTTGTTGTTGTTGTGGACAAGGAATATGGGCCATTTAAATGACAGAAGTTTGGCCGCCTAATGTTGTGTTTCGTTATAGGGCAATGAGATACCTTTATGTTAGATATTTGTAGATCTCTACATTTGACTTTGTATCGTCGGAACTACTGCTCCGATTCCGTAAATTTTTTCACCAACGGGAAGCTACATTATTATCCCCAAGCGTCATGGTTTAATTAAAAACGTTCTTGTGGTTTTATTTGCGTACATAACGGGAGCAAAGCTGCGAGCAAAAGCTACTCAATAATAATAATATACTAGCTGATGCCCTTCCATTGATTCAAGTAATCATAAAATTTAATCCCGTTCCCGCAACCCTCCAACAAATATAATTATTTTAAGACAATGTATGCAAATACTTGACAAATTATATACCTCCTCGAGAAACACTCTATCCATTGGTAAAAACAGCTTGATAGTCGGTGCAGTAGTTTTTGAGTTTATCGCGAACAGACAGACAGACGCGGCGGAAGACTTTGTTTTATAATAATTATTTAGTGATGACTGTATCGTGGTGTATTGGTAGCAAACGCTACGCGTGGCGTGAAGTCTTTGGTTCGATTCAAATCAGGCAGAGTGTTCCTGGTTTCCCTTTCAGGATTTCACAGTAGCAAATCTTGATCTAAATAAGTAGGTACTCGTACATGGAAAAAAGCTTGCTTCTTATAACGGATTACAGACATAGTTGTATGTTGTAAATAATAAATGCATACGCGTACGTACTTACTACTTATTTTTGTTCACAGTGGGGTCTTAATGTCGATATAGTTTTATCACCTCAAGTACATAAGAGCGTAAAAATAAAAATAACTTACAGCAATTAGGTACAATTAAACGTAAACAAGACAGCTTTGTATTAAAAACATTTAATTCTCGATTTTATTACTTTATATCAATAATTCTGTATAACACGTAATCGTTTCTTTTAACAACCTCTTTACTAGTTTTCTCTATGGCATTAAAAACTCTTTAAAAGAAAAACAAGTCTTGTCTTAAGTACAAAATGATGTGGCCCTTATTTTCGACATGTTGTCACATCGGCCCATTAGCTCAGTTGGTTAGAGCGTCGTGCTAATAACGCGAAGGTCGCGGGTTCGATCCCCTCATGGGCCACAAAACACTTTTTGTGTTTTATTAAGTATTGTTCATTGTAAAAATTGTTTACTTACTTGTTTAATTTATCTTGTTTACTTATTTTTCAGTGAATGGAATCTGATGCAATGTTTCAAGATGGGGTGACGAAAATATCATAATTCTGGAAAGTTGGGATAAAACATTGACCTGTGTCATAAGTATTATAAGTAAGCATTGTGCAAAACAGTGATATATGTAGATAAGTAAAAAAAAAGTATTGATTAGTTAGTCAATCATTAACTAAATTCATGATCGAAGTTACAAATAACTGACTGCCTCTTTGGTCTAGTGAGGGCTTTGAGGGTTCGATTCCCGGTTTAGGTAAATTGCTATTGAGTTTATCCATCGGGAAATTACTCAGTAGCAGCCAAGGAGTCTGGCTTTGTGCGGTTGATGGTAATAAGCTCGCCTATTACATGGGACTTAAACATAACTGGCGACATGTGGGTAGATTATAAGGTGTACCTCTGCCTAACCTTCCGGGGTTTACAGGCGTGATTTTATGTTGTTATGTCTTAAAAAATAATCAGCAGCAAAATGCTATCAAAATCCCCCCCGCTGCGCAAAAGAAGCAAATGATGCAAAACCCAGCGATCATTATTGCAACGACAAAGCTGCGTAGACGCCTCACCTAAACCGGTTCACACCGGTTCCTTATCACCAGACTTCTGAACCTATGACTCTCGAGCCTCCAACAGTGAGCAAAACACTGATAATGACTAAAAATAGGTAAGTTGCGTTAGATGGGACATCGAATCCAGACCCCTTGGTTATCATTGATATCCGGTTGCTAATGAGCAAGATGGTTGGAAATCTCACGTGGTGCGTTGCTATAGGATTATCTGGTCCAATATAGGCATGGTTGTGACCTAATTTTTGTAATTTTCTTTTTTTGTTATTATATCACATGTCTGTGTTACACAGTGGGGGGCAGAAGACGGATGTTGTCGCCTAGGGAGGTCTAGCAAACGCTGGCGTGACGACCAATTAGGCCAATATTTCTGAGATTGGCTTAAAAACCCTGCACAAGTGGAAGAGTAAGAAGGCTATGGGGGAGACCTTGGCCCAGCAATGGGACCATACAAGATTTCAAATAAGTAAATCAAAATAAAAACATCCATTTATGCTAGAATTGTGTTGATATAAATTGTTAGGCTTTTTTTAATCCCTTGGTCAGCCAAAATTTTTGGATATTTTTGTCTATTTCAATGAAAAAAATCAATCCAATCTAAGCTACCATGACAGAAATTCGTAAAAAAAAACCTATTTTAATGATAAAATATTAATTAAACAAAGAGAATAAAAAATGTTATAAAAAAAAACTTCTTGTACCTAATTTTAAAACCCATGTAAGGTTTTTTTTTGTGGAGAGAAACGGAACCTTCATTGCAATATAAAAAACATGACCTTATTTCAGGCCTGAACCTTAATCAGATCGTACGAAACTTTTAGGATTATGTCAAACGTAATAAGGTCGAATTTTGTCCGTCTGATAAGTTGGGTGTTGGGTCATGTTTACTTACATTTTTATCTTGTTTATTACATACCTACCGAAAATCTGTTACATTAACTATGCCTATAATAGAAAGACATTGTTGTTATGATCAAATTAACGTCAATGGTGACATCATGGAAAAGTTTTCTTTACCTTTAATTCTGTTAGTTAGGTATTATTATTTTATCATTTATTCTCTCTTCACAAAGTTAATGTGTACAAAAAATAACTCAGCTGTATTCCGACTTTGTGAGAGACCGGTGCCTGATGTAGATTTTGGGAGAAACCTATGTTACAGTTTACCACAGGTATTTGAAGAGTTCACTCCTGTCTGCGCCAGATAAGTAGGAATTAAAGTTAACCCGCATACATTCAAATACATAATTCCGAAAACAGAAATAGTGACATAAACTTGTCCCGAAACGACCTTTATCGTGATTCTTGACTTTTTATATTAGGTAGTAAAAAACGATTCATAATGTATTGTCGGGGTACCTACGCAGAGAAATGAAGGAAAGAGCAATGACCTTTAATTCCTACTTATCTGGTGCAGACTATATAGATAACGGTGATCTATAGACACTATTATATAAAAAGGTGAGCGAGCAGCATGTCTTGTTCCTCCACAAATTTCTTAGCTGTCATGCCAAAGTGGCCCCGTTTTCTAAACCCCAGGTGTTTTCTTTTACAAAACACCTCCTTCTTCTTTCTTTTGGTCTTCGTCTAAACATCACAATAATATCCCATCAAGTGTCTTAAACCCACCTTTCAATCATAATACCTTTTGAAGGCACGACGTTCACCTGTAATATAACCCGATACGTCTTCTCTTAATGGCAAAAAGCTCAAATATGTTTGTTTAATTAAAAACAAAAATTCAGCTACGCGAACTCCGCGCACTGACGACAAGGTCAAAAGGTGCGCGGTGTACAGTACAGGTAATAGGGGCATGCGACGCAAGATGGAAGATGGACCATTGTCTATGTCCAGATGCCGTTTATCATCGTTGAAGTTCTAACACCCCACACCAAGTAAGTCAAAAACAGCAACTTTACAGGATAGTGAAAAAAAACTGAATTATTATCCCTGGGTAATGGTACAATACCATTTTATAATTTGCATTCACTTCAAATTAGATGGAGACGTAGCTTGTTCCTGATTGGCTGAAACAACGCGTCTTCCGATTCTCTAGCAAACGGTATCAAAAATCAAAATGAAAATTGCCAAAAATTGACTTACGTGGTGGACTTCAACAACGAATATGCACTTGGCCGTCTGAGCTGTCAATGAATTACATAGCTTTCATGAAAGTTACACGTACCAATCGATAGTTACCTAACAATTTAGCTAGCATATTAAAGTAATACATTCGATCCGTGTAGATAATAATTTGAGCAAACATAGCACTCTACAGATCAGGTTAGTTTAGATAACATGCCCGTGTTATTGAATTGATAATATACTGATAACTGCGTACAATGTAACGGTAATTGGGATACAGGCAAGCATGGCAGGACGAAAGGAAATGGTGTCAGTGTTGCTTGTATTCCTTTGCTTGAAATGGCAAAAAATTGCAAGATCTACAGATCTTCCTCCATGAGCAATATTAGATGAAAGTGAGGGGTACAGTGTTTATCCTGTTCCTGCTCCATTTTCTGCAATTCTTCTACTAAAAGAGATGAGAAGACCTGCTCAATTATTCCGTAAATAGCTTAGCGGAATCAGTTTTTAGAGGTCGTTTTTTTTTCTATCTGAGCTGTGAAGTGGTAAAAGAATCTCAGAGTGAAACTGGCAAGGATCGATAGAAGGTTCTTCTAAAAACTTTTGGACAAAATTGAAGGTCCTATAGAAAGTCAGTTGTCTCACCGCCGTCGATGTGAAAGTAAACGCCCGTCCCACTCGCACACTCGCTTACAGCCCAGCGACAAATCTATCGGAACTACACACTTGCTTCTCGCTCATCGTTGAAACGAAGTCATACGACTTTTATTTCTCTCTTTCTCTCCCACACTTCCGATGACGTTAGTTTGCACGATAAACTCTAAAACGAACATCAATAAGTCACGTCAATGTTATGTAAATCGTGTGACTGTCATGCATGTCACAATACCGATTGATACCGTAAGTTATCGTATCGCGGTCATTCGGAGTGAGACCTCTGACTTCAGACCTCTATCCTTTATCCATACTGGGACCCTGCTAACCTAGTGAGATCAGTGGTTATTTACTTACAGGAACAAATTATAACGTTGAATACTTGTAAAGTTTTTCTTCTAAGCTAAAACATTAGGAACTGTCGAAGAGCTAAGTTTTGGGGGACTGGCTTATGTTTTTATGTCTATACCAGATAGTCTGCCTCGTTAGTTTAGGTCTAGTGTACGCAAGCGCCACTGTTGAGCATGCGGTCCTGGGTTCAGTTCCCGGGTCGGGCAAAATGTTATTGGGTTTTTCTATCAGGAATTTCATTATTAAGTAGCAGCTACGGAGTCTGGATTTGTGCCCGGTTGATAGCAATAGGCTCGCCCCCTATTACATGGGCCTTAAATACATGTTCAATACACCTCTGCCTGCATGCTCTGCCGGCATGTTCAATACACCTCTGCCTAACTCTGCTGCTTAGTAGGCGTGCGGTTATGTTATGTACCGCCTCATTTAAATAAATAACTTATGGTTTTAGATTCTTATTTAAAAGGCCACACAATTTTTGACGAAACGCTCACCCCTGTTTACTTATATAGGACTTATAACGTAACGGAAATGTGGGTGTGTACTCGGAATATACGGCTCTGTCTGGCTGTACGTCTGGTGGGATGTAGGTATGTTTGTGTTTAAGTGGGTGAGCAAGTATGTAGACAAGTGGGTTCTATAAATAATTGAATATTATCCTTTGATCAATAATAAAATGATCACTAAAAAACAACACAACCACTCCAACGACATAAGGTTGGGGAGGTATCGCCTGATCGGACAGTTCGTTGCGCCGACACGCTGACAGCTGGCTCAAGTACCTGAAACAGAGAGAGCATCCGACTACGGTACGCAGTCAAGTTGCTTCCCCTCTCAGTAGCCCCATAACATGCGCGCATGACATTTTCATTTATGGACTGAGTTCATCGCATGCGCGACACATTTCCACCGGCAGCGGGGACCCTGTTCGGGGCATGTTGGCCTCGAGGTCCCAAGCCGTCGTGGTCGTGTTGGCCTGGAGGTCCCAAGCGGTCGCCGCCGTCGTGGTGGTGGCGGAGTCGACAGCAGCGGCTCCATGTAAAATAAGAAAAGGAAGGCCAATCATGATAATTTTTCAGTTTATATACATATACTGACAAAATGCACTTTCCTACGTTACATTTAACTGTAGCAGTGCAGCCCTTGATCTTATTTAATTAAGTGTCAGAATATGAACGTAAACACTCCACGTTGTTGTAAATAAAACGTCACTTGAAATAGAATTAATTAATGCTTTTAATGACAACATGTATTTTGTGCATTGGTGTGAACTTCTTTTAAATGTCAAAACGTAAACACATAACAATACTTACTATGCCAGCTTGGTACAGAACCATACCACCAAAAAGGGTCGTTATGAAATATTCCAGAGGATAACTCTAAAGTGAATTGCAAGTTTAAATTCAAGTTCACTATTATTCCTTTGACCTAAAAAATATAAAAAAGCACCCGCTGACCCAATTACAAAAAAAAAACGATCAGAAAATATCTCGCGAATTTTTTATTACAAAATCCTGAAACCTATTTTTTCGTACCCACGCTTGAGCATCGTACTACATAATCCCCAGTACACTGACCCCATTTCACCCCAAACACCCCAAAAATAGTCCCCCGCATACGCAAAAACGTGCTCCAACCAAAAAAAACAGACTATAAATATGCCTTGTGTGACCAAGACTATAAATAGTGCGCCCAAATTAACTTCAATGGGGGCGCACAAGAGCGGTTGAACGGGGTAAGTAACCCCATAGGTGGGGTAATAACTGTTCAGAACTCTTTTATGACGTCAATGAGTCCTTTCTGACCTAAATTTCTGGCCTGTAACGTAATATAACTTATATAACGCCTAACTGTATTCCCCGTTGGATTACGGGTGTTGGTGTAAAAGTACTCTTAACGAAGCCAAAAGGCACTTGTTCTCCCCGTCATTGCGATATATTTTTTTAATATTAACAGACCATACCTGGGAACCTTCTAGTTATGGGAATATTTGTGGGTCAAATTACCCACTTTCTCAGTTATTTTTTTTATCCAAGTTTTAAAGGTTATAACTTCACTTTAAATACCTTCACGACCCCCGTAATATTCAGTGCATTCATCAGCATTTATTTTTTGAGTGCGTTACATTGAGTACTACCGTGATTTTTCACGTCAAAGAAAAATTGGTTTCGCAGCAATCATTTTTGCGTAGAGTTACTTGGTTTGAGGTACAGCAAAATGCTTCGTCGACGGTTTAGTGACGGGTTCATTTGCATCTTGTTTATTATTATGCCCCATGTAACAAGCAAGCCTATTGCTATCGACCGGGCACAATGGGGGCTATCGTTTTTTGCTCACCAGATGGCGCCACTGTCGAGTAAGGTCTTGTCAATAATTCTATTTTATTACTTTAAAGTACCAATAACGTCATAAAAAGTTTATTTCATTACATATAACAACATAGTGTAAACTTCAGATTCATATTTACAATATTCTCCCTAAAATTAGCAAGCATGAAACATTTTAAAAATCATTCTACCTCCAAGTGCTAACAAATAAGATCCTATGTTGCTACTTAAAATCTTCAAGTCATAAAAACCAGGAATGGCTTAGTCTAGAACACAATCGTGAGTATTAGTATAAATACGTGATAAAAAAGCACGCCATGCTCGAATACTGTATGACATCTGACCTTTCGGAAGACCTTACTCTACACGAACGCCTCTAGCGGCGAATTCATGCGCGATAGCCCCCATTCCATGCTCCGAGCCACTACTAAGAAATTCCCTATGGAGAAACTAAATAATGACAATATAATGGGGTAGATGACACACCAATCAATTGAGATACATTTTAAGAGCTGTCAAAACGCGGTTCTCTCATAGATTTTGTATGGCAATAGCCAACTGTGACGTCACTGTTTTTTCAACTCAATGACTCAACTATTGTTTTAAAAGCAACTAAAAATCGAATTTGGCAATTAATTGAAAATAAATCGGGTTTTCAGGCCCAAAATACTACTACGTTTTTTGCGTTTATTTTTTTTTATTTTGTAGCTACTATGGCGTAGTCGCTACGTCTCGTAGCATAGCGTAGCACTAGAGAGAGAATCTTTCTTCTTTACGAGGTCTACGAGCTACCTTGGTCAAAGTGACGTCATAGATGCAAGTAGGTTCATAAGCTTCGAGTTATTATTTTTGTTGTTATTAGTGAGGTGTTAATTATTAGGTAGTTGCTTTGCTTTTCCTACCTTGTTTCTTCGAATTTCTTGCCCATGGACTGACCACAACAAGCCGGTTACCACTTATTCGACACGTGTGGCTTTTATGTGGTCCCTAGTACCTACTAACCTGTTAATTTTTATTTATTAATTCTAATGATATGTTGGAAATAGTGTTAAATAATGAAAAGACGACTATCCCAGTAAACGACCCGTTTAAAAACAAAACACATATCTTATTTATCATTAATTAATTTAACTAGAACACAGACCACATAAGTTTACGTGTTTATTAACGCCTAATAACATTATAATCGGTTTCTATCAAGTCTATTTTGTATCAATCGTTTCATGTTTCTAGTATCGATAAATGAATGACCTTATCGTTTTGTTATCTGTACACGATTGAAGATATTTGATTGGGTATGTTTTGTGTGTTTTAAGGCCATTACAAGAAGCATTGAATATAAAGATTGAGTTGCTGCTACTTAATAAAATCATTGGCGGTTACGATCAGATAAAAAATAATAAAATATGGAAAATGCCAGATTGATGATTTATTTGTGACATCCGGACCATGGCTTGCACCAGGGCCGGACGCGAGAGGTCGCCGCCGCCAATCGCCGCTTCGAGGACACGGCGGTGCTCCGCCCACGCGGGGCACACCTCCACCGTGTGCTCCACCGTGTCCTCCGGTCGATCCTCGCAGTGGAAACACCCGGGCGTTTCCTCCCGCCCGATTCGGTGCAGGAACCTCCCGAAAACACCGTGTCCGGTGAGGACCTGCGTCAGGCGGAAGGTGAGGACGCCGTGGCGTCTCTCCAGCCACTCCTCAAAGAGGGGATTTATCGCCACTATCGTGGCGTGCGGCGCGGGTTAACCTGAAGATGACCCGAGTGGCTGTTATGATTTAGCCACGAGCTCCTACTCGTAAAACTAAAATAAATCATATCAGATCTAGTTGATCTCAACTTGTCAAGTAATCAATAATTCTGTTCAGCTCGGAAAACCCTACAATAAGAAAATCAAACATCTAGTAAACACGTCTATAAAGTTAATTAGCGTTATACAATACCTTCTAGTTTTTTCCAAATCACGCAGGAAGTACGTGTTACTGATAAGAAGTATAATTATAGCTTTATCATTTATGTAAATACTGCAGGGTGGTGCTGTTTGACTTGAATGTGACAAAATTATTTAATGCAGACATTTGTGATAAGAAATAGGTATGGCTCGAAGACAAACTAAGCAAGGCGAATCTTACACGAGACTCGTATTGCGGTGATGAGCGTCGCTTGTACGCGCGGTCGGGCGGTGTACGTGAGTTAGGTAGGCATCAACGGATTTCACACAAGCCAATGCGCCGTGAGATCCGCTGCAACGCACGACCGCGACTGTTGTCTCGTGAGAATCGACACTGACAATGCAACTTTTCTTGCAGTCTTGCTTAGGAACTACGCTGATGTATCTGCTTGATCTTGCGACAGGGACTGCTGAAAAACAAATGAAAAAAATATGTGATAATATGATGTGTATGATTCAACTCAGCCTATTACAGTCCACTGTTGGTCATCTGGTTTCTCTCTGGCTGCGTCACAACACTATACGCTGCCTTCCGCGTCCAGTGTGTTCAAGTCCCCCTTTTTAAGGGAGAAGGTAGACAGCGAAATTCAAATTTTCGGAAGCAGGTGGGACCCATTGAAGTATAAAATTATTAAAACATGAATTGGGTCCCGCGTGCTTCCAAATGCTACGTTTTGTTTGTTTTTTAGTCGGGTTTTTAGATTTATAATTACTTACTTTTTTTCTAAAATTCGTTCCTAATTTTTTTTTGTTGACATTTCTATCATTGTTATCGGTGTATGGTAAATACTTCTTTATCACTGTAGTTTCAAACAATGATCTCAAATTCACAAGTACCACGTAAACTGATAAGTTGTTGCCATGCCAAGAACGTTTATAAACCATCTGAATCACATTCCAAAAAAAAGTTCCTCCAAGATATCAACACCTATATAATCAACAAAACAAAGAACAACATTGTAATCCTTATATTGAACCACATTATTATCTAACAATAATCAATGTATTGATGTGTTATCAGTACTATCTACAGTCAGCTATCTTATCAGGCCCCACGTGACGTATGTTGTCCAACGGATATAATGTACTTAATATATAAGATTATATATAAGATTATATATAGTTATCATCCGTTCGCAGCGTGATGGAAAAGTATTGGGACTTGTTTACGTAATGTGACATCTACCCCCTGATAGCGTAAAGTGGCACTAGTAGTGATAAAAAGTACCAGCTTATAATGTAGTGGGAATGTTCTGTAGATGTCACGCTTGTAAGTAGTGCTATGTGGCGATCTAAGCAAAATCAGCCAATAATGTTCCCAGTCGCTCCTGGATGGAACACAGTTCTCTTCTTTGTAAGTCGTTCAACACCACAGAGACCCAGAACGAAGGATTGTTTCCCCGAAGGGTGTACCTAATATTACACCCACATTCCGCTAGTCCCATTTAATAGGGGGCGAGCCTATTGCCATCAACCGGGTAATCCAGACTTCGTGGCTGCTACTGAGAAATTCCTGATGGAAAAACCCAATTTTGCTGGACCCGGGAATCGAACCCTTGCCAACACTAGACAGTCAAGTAGATGATAATATAATCTAGGTATTTGCCTGTTTTGTTGGTCACTAGACCAACAAAACAGTCAAGTACCTAGAGTTGCTCAGGCTATAATGTTCCCACGGCTGAGAAGCATGCATTTTCTCTGTAAGAGACTCCGTTTACACCACGCGGGCCCAGTGCGGGTGCATACCACATGTTTTCGCATTTTTCATTCTAGGAAATGCTAGTTTCCTTACGGTATTTCATATACCAGATGTCCTTCTTCTTTCAGTTGATGAAATAATTCGTAGTGGTAGAATCCAGGCGGGTTACAACCTTCTATCTACAACTTTTAAGTCGCGTTTCCAAGGGGCTGCTCATATGGTGATGGTGGAAAGATCATTAGAGGTCGAACAATACATTTTTAAAGTTTATTTTTAACATGTGATTTAAATCTCAGAAGGCTTAAAGTCACTCAAAGGGCAATGGAGAGGGTTATGCTCGGAGTTTCCTTGCGTGATCGAATCAGAAATGAAGACATCCGCAAGAGAACCAGGGTCACCGACGTAGCCCGAAGAATTGCCAAACTTAAGTGGCAGTGGGCAGGGCACATTGCTCGTAGAACGGATGGCTGATGGGGCCGAAAAGTTCTGGAGTGGCGACCGCGAACCGGAAGACGTTGCGTTGGAAGGCCTCCCACCAGGTGGACCGAAGACCTGGTGAAGGTTGCGGGAATCCGCTGGATGCGAGTCGCACGGGACCGGTCAATATGGCGACACTTGGGGGAGGCCTATGTCCAGCAGTGGACGTCTTTCGGCTGAAATGATGAATGATGATGATGATGATTTAAAACTACGAAGTTTTTATAGGAAGGAGAAAATTGCGTATCGACTATCTAGTAAGACAAATGTGGTGACAAAGAAGAAAGTAAATGATGCTGTCTGCTACTCATGAAATAACTTAAAACAAAATCACCCGTTATAGTCAGTTTCATAAAAACATTCCTTTAACAGTAATGAAAAGCAGTTTCTTAGATCGAAGAAATCTGTCTGGTTTTTTATGTAGAAAATACATCTAGCAGCTCGGAGGCTCGTTTTGTTAATTGCAAAAGCCTTGCTATGTATGATGTAGTGATGTAGATGCTTATTCTGCGTAGTGTCACCACTCCACTCTCTACTACGTGATCTTCATCATGCCCCAGTGCTAGGGTTACCACCCCCTGGTTACCAACGATAACCTCTACCAGGATATAGCCTGCTATCGTGGTTCGTGACACATATCATGGCCAGCGTGACAAACGCGTGTCTCCCGCTTGATTTCCACAGCCGCGACCGATTATGTACAATTGTTATGAATATGTCCTTATCGAGGGAAACGCCCTCTTGATGTTTATGTGGATAATACTAAATTATGTGGGAACGGTCGGATTGTGGGCTCTAAAGTATACTTTATAATGTGAGTAGGAACTGGAGCTGGCCCTCTTTCGAAGACTCGAGAATTCAATAGAAGAGCTTACCTTCTACTTGTTTTATTATCAATGACGTGCGGTCTGCTGTACTTATAAGAACGAACTTAAATTCTTCTATTGAATGAATTAAAATGTAACATTAAATATTATGGCTTTTGGCCAAATTCAACCCAGAATATTTGCAGGTTGACAGACTGTGATGGTTCAGATATAGATAAGAAGAATCTCCCTATATTTTACTTATACTCTAGTTAGAGGTACCATCTCAACATGAATGATGTAATGGTTTTGTAAAAATATTCTGATTTAAAAGAGTGTCCATGGAGTTTCTTGCCCGTTCTCCTCCATAGAGATCTACGCTAGGGAATGGGCAACTACAGTACTTTCACAGTTTTTATGTCTTGTGACTGGGACTGTAGCTACATTTAATTTTCAACCTTGTTTCGACAATTCAAAAGTGCCTGTAACTGGCCTACTTGAAATAAATGCTTTGATTGATTGAGGGACCGCCGAAGTTTATAAGGGTGGTTATCAAAGCTGGTGTTCCTTTTGATTAGCCTATATTTTACTCCCCTCTCCCAGCAAGCCGGGGGATACCACAGAAGACCCTTAGCGTGAAGAACTGCAAACCTTTAGTTTATTTTTTTTTTTGCCCTGGCTGAACGCCATAGTACCCGGATTGGCCTGTTAAGCCAACAACAAACATTTACTAATAAAAAAAAAACAGTTTTTCCCATGAAAGCGAAGTTTTAATTCATATCCTCATAACTTATTTATTTATTTATATGATACCAGTCGGCTATCCTATACTGATAAAAAATATGTTAATGGGATAAACCGTATTACATGCAATAAAAAAATTTGAATCAGTCATCAACCAAACAATTGGACTTCTTTTAGTTGAATGAAATAGTACTGTGGTAGAGATGGTCGTGTTACCCAGTAGTTGGGCTGTGGAAGTGAGATAGGCAGTCGCTCCATGTAAAATACTGGTATTTAGTTTCATCTTAGAATAGCAGTTATATATAGGGTGTCAACAACCTCATCACGAAGCCGTCAACCAAGCATTCTGTACATCAAACTAAGTAACTACGCAAAAATTATTGCTAGGGAAACGATTTTTTTTTTTGGGTGAAAAATCATGTTTTGTGGTAGAACTTACTGTAACGCACTCAACACATTGTGCTGATGGATGGATTGAATAGTACGGGGGTCGTGGAGGTGTTCAAAGTAAAAATCTTACATTAAAAACTTGTATTAAAAAAAAAAACTTGTCAAAAAGTTGGAACTTTGAACCCCCAATAAATAATACTCCGTAACTAAAAGGTTCCCAGGTATGATGTAGAACAAAAAAATGATCGCAATGACGGGGAGAACCTTTCGGGATCAGGAGTGCCTTTGGGCTTGGTTAAGAGGTATTTTACACCCTTTATTGGGAAAAGGCTAGACCAACATCTACAATACAAGAGGTATTTGTAAGCGGGTGTATTTCCTTCCGTTTTTCCGATTGACGTTCAACGGGTTGGTAGTAGACAGTACAAAAAAGATTACAATAATATAGAGAAAAAGTACCACAGCGCCATCTATGACACAAAGGAAAAAAGAATTAGGTAACATCAAAATCCGAAATCACGATATTAAAGTTATCCGCGACATAAGATAGGAAAACCAGACAAAAACTGTCGCCCACCAGATCAAAACACCCGTCTGGTCGGAGGATCCTCCCTCTTCTATGAGGGATGAAGAACTTTACACCTTGTTCTACATACCCCTAAGGGCTATAATGGCCTAATTGAAACTTTGACTTTCTCAGAGAAAAAAACCGAAATGTCTCATGTGCTTGTAGGTACTTCATGACTCATGCAACCTTAATATCGGTTGGTCCTTGAACACCACGCAGCAAGCGTGTGACAAAACTAATATCAACAGGATTGTAATATCAAGTGACTGGCAATTTGCACCGTAACCGATCTTCGATATCAATAATATCAAAAATGACTTAACGAAATAACATAAATGTAGGTACTATAAAATAGAACACATTGACAATACGTTATTTAGAATCTACAGGCTGGCTTACTAATTCTCTTTTATTTAATTTTTGGCAATGTTAATTTCCATGATATTGACAGTTTTCTCAGGAATTTCTAAAATATCACACATTTTACCAATAATGGTTTTTAGTTTAATGAAAAGTTATGGTACCAGGCAGAAAGTACATTAAAAAAAAAAAAAAAAAATAATAGAATCGCGTTTTCTAAGAATTTTCCAACTGTGCGCAACCCTAGAATCAAATCCAGGAACTCCTACCCTGAACACAAAGACAGATTGAGTTACAGTACCTACTTACTCCATGCAAACATTATTGGCCTTTTTCTCATGTATGGCAGTAAGCAGAAACTACAGAAAAGGAGATTATCTCCTTTTCCTTCGCTCAAGAATCATTTATTTATCAAATCATTTATTTATCAAATCATTTATCAATCAAATCATTTATTTATCAAATCATTTATCAATCAAATCATTCATTTATTTTTAAATCATATTTATTTATTTATTAATCATTTTTTTATTTTTTATTTTATAGCGAAGGAAAAGGAGATTATCTCCTTTTCCTTCGCTCAAGAATCATATATTTACAGAAAAATTGGTGGTTTAAGCGCCATTCGTAAATTATGCCAGTTTAAGCATGCCGAAATAGTTTTACATTCATAAAACGTTCATTCTTTTCATAAGTTATCATAATATACACGCGCATTCATAATATCAGTAGGCGAGGCTCTCGGAACTTTGTCTAAATATCACCTCGAGTCACGTGTCACAATACCAGCTGCCCTTATCAGATAACAGAGATACTGGCGCTCCCACACACTTGCGCAAGAGTCGTTAATCCCTTGATATCGGAGCACGCATACGATTGTGTTTTGGGAATGATCTACAGTGGGTAATTTAGGTAAGTAGGTGCCAGGAAAATATTGGTTTTCATCGTCATTGAATAACCTTGGGGATTTTTCGTACTTATTTTGAAAAAAAAAAACAAATTTACAATAAATAAACAAACTACCAGCAAGCTGTTTTGTAAAAAACTTTTCAGCTTGCAAGATTTGACCCATAATGTTAGTATCTACTTAAGTAAATTACTTTTCGAAAACAAATACCTAGTTTTTCTATAAAGGGTTTAAAAAAACCTCTTAAAGAAGGCGAAAGGCACTTTTCTGTACTATTCAATCCATCCATCAGCACAATGTTTTGAGTGCATTATCAATATAATGCACTCAAAACATTTTTTTTTGTGGTGAAAAATTATGTTTTGTGGTATAACTCAATAGTTATACCACAAAACATAATTTTTCACCACAAAAAAAGTCGTTTCTCAGCAATAATTTTTGCGTAAAGTTACTTAGTTTGATGTACATAATACTTGGTTGAAGGCTTCGTGATGAGGTGGTTTACACCAGCTATTTTCAGCAGCCTGTATATTACTTTTTGTACCACATCACAGTGTTGTCCTATTGAACCCAAATGTTGACTGGTAGAGAATGCCTTGATGTATCGCTAATTCGCTATTGTACATGAAGTTTAAATTAATAAATAAAAGCTTTACGAAATGCAACGTCTTAAAAGTCCTTTAACTGATTATTGAGCCAGCCACTTTTAAGACGTTGACGTAGAGGTCAATACTACTTTATACTCACACACCATGATGAAAGGAGAAGCCAGTCACCATGCTTAGCAGTGGATCTGACTTACCAGGGTGCATCGTAAAACTTGAAAGCTTTATTGTTTTTCTTCATGTCGATTGTGACTTTCCCGACATCGCTGAAAGCGTAGACGTCGCTGTGACTGCAGCTTATGGAGCACCGAGGGCAGGAAAGAATGTGAGGCATAGTCGAAATGCAGTTTCACTTTACCAAATTTACTTCTGCCCGTAGTATAATTTAGTGACTTCCAATTAGACGGAAGTTTTGCCCTATGGGAAGATGTGGGCAAGGTAAAACTAAATCTTAAGTATTATGCCCCTAAGTAGCTAGTTACCTATATCAAAAGCTACATGGTTAATAAAGCTGGACTGCAAAACCCTAGTTTAGACCAAAAAACAAGAGAACTCCTTTCTAGATATTTTACTATAAATAATAAATACTTAATAAAATTTACTCAAAATTAAAAGGTAAAGTTTTTCGTTTACAGTTTTTCTTTAATCTATGTCAAGTTTACCCATACTTTGATCCTGAACTAGGTAATACTGTGTTTCGGGCTATGGAAAAACCAATGGAAGAATGATCCGTGTTTGCACGAAAATAATTTGGATCTTGTTCTTAGCGTGTCGATGACAATTCAAATTGGCTCAGCCCAAAACTTGGCGACGAGTTTGGCACTTTCAGTAGCGTCCATCAGCTCCTGTGATGTGTAAACAACAGAACAGGCAGGACACGATGGCAAGTGTCCCATCGTTTGTAGGCAGCACCACATTTACACTCTAGGGTAGAGTCACCTATGAATCTATCTGGTGTAGTGTGGATATCATGTGCATTTACTCGTTTGTTCTAAGCCTAATGTTAAGAGAGAAGACCTGTGTTAGATCGAAACCAACCTGTATATCAGAAATGATTTGTCCACATCATCTACATAACTTAGTCAGATACCAATCAGTAAACATTATCGTGTCGAAATGTCTTTGAAACAAAAACTACTTCGAACTAGAACCTTCTTTATCTCAATACACGCGTATTTCGTTCAATATCAAGTGATATCAGTGATTAATGTATTACAGTGTTACGTCAAACGTTATTGTGTGAAACATGCCGTGTGATATTGTAGGTAGGTACTTTACGATTGATAAAAACGTGAAGTGTGTGAATTCGTGGGAAAATTATTTAAAGAGACACTTACATATGACGGTAATTTCCCTTTAAAATTTTCAAGAATTATTGATTGTACAACTAACAACTCACATAGATACAGACATCACTCTTATATTGCTCTCTAAGGTGTAAGAAGAGTTGTTGTAAGTACAACCACGTTCCACAACTTACTAAAAATTTCCATGAAAATGAGAGAAAGCCGGGGAAGTAATCGATGCAGACGAAATATTTGTCTATAGTAGGTATCATAGGCCGCACGTCAGTCGTAACAAAGCCAATTTAAGCTGTCTTTTTTTTCGTTTGAAACTCCGAACTATGCTAGCTCAGGTCAGAATACTACCACTGACGACTTGCGGTTCACTGTACCTATGTGACAAAAGGTGGTGATTTTTCTGCATTTTTTTTCTCTTACCTTGGCCAGAGCTACATATATTCAAATAAAGTGACTCTTTAAAACATTGGCCAGTTCACGTAGTGAAATCCCAATAAAACCCTAAAGTTGTTAATTAAAACCACAAAAAACAATTATTATTTTATTTACCCGACCTAACGAAAACATCTGTGCAGTCAAAATATATCAAAATGTCAAAATGTCTCAGATCGAAGGGCCTCGCCTACGTGACAAAGGCGACGTGCGCCAAGCTATCGGCGCTCGCGCAGAACGCAGTGTTTGATAAAAAATAATAACAGACCGCGTGCCGAGCGAAAACGAATCGTTCGGAGGAAAATTTTGAGGTTTTTATGCGATGGAGTGACGGGTCCGTGCTTACTTTAGTGGTAGAGGGCTTTTTGTAAGTAAAAAAAGTTCGGCAATGTGTGTAAGATGTTAAGCATATGTTGTTGTATTTATTGGTTCTTATTCTGTAATGTTAATGAATGAGCCAGTTCTATATTTAAAGCTATGTCTAAGTCAATCCACAATTAGAATCTCAGAATTCAACCTGAACCTGATCGAACGATAGATGGACTTTGTAAGAAAAGGATGACGAGTAATAGAAAAGTATGGAAGAAAAAGACATGCTGCGGCCGCCGATCCCTAATAAGTTGGGATAAGGGCAGAGGAATGACGACTTTTGGTACGGACCAAAACTGATAACATGTCGGGGGGGGGCGCATTACTTTATTTAGCTCATACCGGATCTTCCGATTACACAAAGGTACATTCTCAGAATCGGTTTTTTGAGCAGCCACTGCAATTATTGAGGAAGGAAAATTTTAATCTACCTGTCGCGATAAAAAATGAATCATCGATTAAAAAAAAAACAGTAAACAGTAGAAACGATAAAATGATTCACTTTTGGACTATCTTAGATAATCATTTAAATGGTTAATTAAACCTGGATGATTCACCTGTATTGTATAATAGTAAATAAACACACTAAAAGAGGCACCGAGCCCAAAAGAATCTCAAAATATAAATTTTCGTCCATTTACAGTTTCCGCCTGAAAACAGATATAAGCCTCCAGTTAGAGTATTGGAAAATAATGGTCACGTATTTTTTTTTTTTGTAAGTCTATGAATATTGACAAAGATAAAATCAAAACTCGGGAATGGGGTCTCGTGACGTCAGAACGCACTTAAATTATATCACGGCGTGACGTATTGAGAATTTTAAAAGCGCCGTATCTTCGTCAATTTTGGTTTAAGTAACAAAAGAAAAAATACGGGTCGAATATTTTTTGGATTATTATGATTTTTTTGTCGTCTACCCTATTTATCCCAAAATCATTAGGTACCATTTTATTTTATTTTTATTTTATTTATTTGGCTCACCAACAATTGAATACACTGCTTCAAAGTTACAAGATACATTCAATAGAGTCACAGACAAGTGTATCAACCTCTTATAGGTAAGCACATGATGCACTACTTACTTGTCGTTGAGTCTCTACTTAAAATCAGATGAGTACCTAAGTACTCACCACACTCAGCTATGGTTTTTAAATACATAGTTAAATCAAAATTAAAATCATTTTCAAAATTAAAATTACAATCAAATTAAGACAAGATCAAAATTAAAATTACAATCAAATTAAGATAAGATCAAAATTAAAAAAAGCAAAAAAAAAAAAAGCTGAATTTTAGTTTTATAGCGTCGAAAACCGGTAACATTTCTTATGACAAACCCAAGCATTCTTGAGGCTTTTTAACTACATTTTCAATGTGGGGTACAAATGTTAACTGCTCATCAAACAGAACTCCCAAGTCTCTTATTTGTTCCACCTCCTGCACTAAGTTACCATTAATGTAATAAGCAGACCGTGTTATAACTTAGTTTTTCTGGTGAATTTCACGTGGTAGCACTTGTTAATATTTAAGCTCATACCATTTTCATCACACCACTTTGCTAACATGTCAATGTCTTTCTGTAGCAACTTAACATCAAGGTCTGATTCAATTACCCTGCAAAGTTTTTAATCGTCAGCATACATGTAACACTCAGAGAATTTCAACTCATTGACGAGATCATTACCAAATAGGTTAAATAAAATTGGGCCAACATGTGATCCTTGTGGGACGCCAGATGTAACCTTGTAGGAGCTTGATTGGTAGCCATTGAGGGCAACAAAAAAGGAACGACCGTCGAGATAGGAATTAAACCAAATTAGGAGGGAGCCAGTAACGCCGTAAGCAGCTAACTTATGCAGAAGTATATTATGCGGGACGCGATCAAAACCCCAGCTAAAATCGGTATATATCACGTCAACTTGTTTCCCAGAGTCAATGGCACTCGTTAGGGTCTCCATGAAAGTCACTAGGTTTGTGGACGTAGATTTGGAACCCACAAAGCCATGCTGGGTATAGTGATAACCAGCATGGCCAAAAATAAAATAGTGATTTTCGGCAGTAAAATAACCGTTTTCGGTTGGACTCTAGAGGAAACCACTGATACGTCTCTAACTCACAGACATATAACGTATGTCTGTATGTTATTTATACGAGAAACGCAATTACAAGAAGACGTTGAACTAAAATAAAGAAGCAAACCTTAAGTTAGTCACAAAATCATCTAGGTTTTCACAAAAATAAGTGATAACAGAAATTGCATACATTACGCATGCATTTATTTTATGACATCTGACAAAATAATGGTAGCACTTATGAAGGAAAACCAAAAAAAATTGTAAGTGCGGAGATACCTCTGAACCGATCGATAATTTAACAGATAAGTAGCATGGAAATTGACATACCTAGGGACTGACTGCCTGTACGTTCCCTTGGGATAATTTCTGACCTCCAAGCGGGTGAAGTAGGTATACCCTTTCTTGTGCTTTTAGCAATAAAAACACAGTGATATTAGTTTAATAAGGATAATGGATATTATTATTATTACCGGAATACAAAATAATAGGTACATAAACGCTATCAATAAATCCTTGTGGAATTAAAAGATTTGGATTATATCTATCATATTCATTAATCAATATAAATATTGTGTAGCTATCTTGTGTCTACTACTTAATTAGTTTTTAATGAAGCACTTACATACCTATAATTATTTATTATGTGCCAGTCAAAGAAGCAGGATTATTTACTATGCTACGTTTTGTTTTTGGCATGTGTCCCACTGCTGTGCAAAGGTCTCCCCTTTCTCTACCTAGCTACCTTATTAATTGAAATTATTAAAAGCTTTAAACTAAAAACTTTGTAGTTATAAAAGAAAACTGACGTTTAGTAAACGGACATTCAAAACAGAAGGTTTGGCGTAAACTGTCTGATTACTTTCTCTGCGCTTTGATCTATTTGTTCAAACCCGTCGTGCCTAACGGACTTTCTGCGCTTATCCTGTAGATCGGATGGAAGCGTCAATAAAATAATAAAATTAAAAGCCTACAGAGTGAAAGAAGGTTTTACCCGTAGCAACTAGCATCATCATCTGCCTAGTCTTTTCCCAACTATGTTGGGGTCGGCTTCCAGTCTAACCGGATGCAGCTGAATACCAGTATTTTACATGGAGCGACTGCCTATCTGACCTCCACAACCCAGTTAGTACCGGGTTATACGATACCCCTTGGTAAGACTGGTTGTCAGACTTTTTGGGCCTCTGTCGACTGTCATAGATCTACAAATGACAGCCGGGACCAACGGCTTAACGTGCTTTCCGAGCCACGGAGGAAACTCGGTATGTAATGGGTGGTCACCCATCCACAGACCAACCTAGGCAAGCACGGCTTTACCTAACGATCGACCCGAGCGGCTGTTATTTAGCCACGAGCTCCTCCTCCGTAGCAACTAGCAATAGTATAACTATAGGTAACCGCAGATCCACCACAATAATATTAGGTAGGCATGTGTTTTCCCCATGCACAACACTGCTAAAACTTAATTAAAAATAGTTTCGTTGATATAGGAACAGGCTATATACATGACGTACTTGTGAAATTATGACGCCATATAAAAGATTTCTTTACAATGCAGTCAGTACCTAGTTTGGAAAACCGCAAGAGCCACAAAAACATGACATAGTATATGCTTTAAAAACTTCACGATGCCACGTCATTACGTAGCTTGGTAGCCTTTTCTCAACTATGTTGGAGTTGGCGTCCTGCTATGCCTATCTGACTTCCTCAAGCAAGTTACTGGGTAACACAATACCTCCTGGCAAAACACCAGTTTTATTGTGTTAAGTCTAATTAAGTACCAACTTAATTAGACTTTCGGGTTCTGACTCCCCGTAATTACTTAAACACATCTACAAATGACAGCCATCCCGGCTGTCTACAACGGCAACTATTTAACGAGCTTCCCGAGACACGCCACGGTGTGGTTTCAGTATCCAATGGATGGTCACCCATCCACTGACCGACCTCGGTGAGAGATGCTTAACCTAGAACATTGATCCATGCGGCTGTTATTATTAAGCTACAAGTCCTCTTTTGGGGAAAATTCACGTGTTATAAACTCACACATACAACGAACAACAAAAAAACAAATGAAGCTCAATTTTCCTCCAACGTTTCTTATCGAGTGACGTCGACGTTGTCATGACGAAGCCAACAGTATGACGCGTCTGGCGTCATCGCATGACGAATGACATGACGAACGCATGACGAAGAAGGGATATAATTATACATATTACATACATCATCGTTGGTCATTGACTGACACACTTCCAAAATAAATCGTGCGAAGATTTTTTTAATTGGCTTTAAATAATAATGGAGTTTTCTTTGTTTGTGTGAAGCAACTAGGGGGGCCATTATGAAATACTCGTAACTCAAGCTACTGGAATTACTCAACAATTGTGGGCTTGCGAAAGGCGTGTCTATTTGCAGCTCACCCTTTGACAAGTTCAAAGAAACTGAAACGGTTTTGGACCACACCCTCCAAAACCGGAACTCATAAATACTTTGCACTGTTTTAGACTTTCTTACGGGATAATACGGAAGCAATCACGGATATTATCGAACAAGTCGACGGCTCGAACTCATTGGCGGGCGTGGCCAATATGCATGCTATTTAGTAATTTTATATTTAATTTATTTAGTGTTCATTTATTTAGTTTAATTTATTCAGTATTAATTTATTTAGTTTTTATTTATTTATTTATATTTTTATTTAGTGAAATATACGACGATTTATTACGAAAATGAGCACGTAAAATTTCATAAATTGATCTTTGGTCGTATAGATATTATGAAAAAACTACTGGATGTATCTACTCAAAATAAATTATTTAAACTTTTGAATAAATTATCTATCCTTGTATGGGTTCACTTTTTCCATTTTAATACTACTTATGTTATTTATTTACGCACAAAGGTGAGTTAGTACCTATTAATGTTGAAATATGAAAGTTTCGACGATTATAATTTCCAAACCAATATTTTTTCAAATTTTGCTTCCATACGGGGCTAGATAATGACAAGACCAGTTGATACAATTTTTAGTTTCGAACCTAAACCGTCAAACAGACAAGTAAACACCATACTACGTTTGTATGGAAGAATGACCGACTTGTGTAACCTTACGTGTCATAAATACTTTGCTCCAAAAATAGTACCATTTTCCTGAAAGAACTCCCACAGAACAATTTTACAAGTCTAAATTTAAGCAGTTATAAATAGAGACATTGTTAACCAAACTGAAAGCGGGAAATGATTCCCTTGAGCGTAACAGAGTGAAATCACCGTTATTCTCTGACAAAATAATTATAAAGGTTACAGTTATTTTTACTGTATTTCTGCCCTCTACCCACACCCACATTTATATATTGTATAATACCAGTGACCCGCCCCGGTTTCACACGGGAACAATTTGCTTTTTGCAGAAAATGAAAAGTACGCTAAAAACAAAAAAATAGGAAACATATCAACATTTTCTCTTATACAATGCATGCGGCAATAATTAATGTTGATTTGTATTCGCTAAAAACAAAGAAAATTTTAGAACAGAATTCCAGAACCATTTCAAAACAAACGCCGCTCGCCGGCATTCGCTTGTTCTTGAACGAGCCCCGGTGGTTCAAGTGCAGGGGTGTAGGATCGATGCAGCAAGTTCAAGGCTGCACCCCTGGCATAGCGAACACCCCCGCGCGCCCTACACCCCTGGCAGCCAGTGACGTC
Source organism: Xestia sexstrigata (assembly GCA_941918905.2). Classification (NCBI taxonomy): domain Eukaryota; kingdom Metazoa; phylum Arthropoda; class Insecta; order Lepidoptera; family Noctuidae; genus Xestia; species Xestia sexstrigata. Next base: position 3,535,519 of record OW799204.2, read on the forward strand.
AACGCCATTCATGCTTGTAGCGGATCGATATAACCAACGGGGGTGTGGTGGGTCTAAGTTTGGAGCATTAGAGTGGTTTCTGACTCTGAATCTTTATGTTTTCATTGCTAACGTTTAAGGTAAACTGATATTAAATAAGTGAAATATAACAATATAGATTGATGACGTTGATAACTATTATATTTCAAAAACAAAAACATGTAAGTAGTTATAGAAGGAAAACTGCAATATTTTCCTCACGAGAGTATCTTTCATGACTAATTATAATTATTACGTTCAAATGATGACAATTTCATAATTTATTGAAAACAATGACCTCAGAAGGAATAAATCAAACAGTTATACCGAGCTGTTTTTATCCATGCATTTTCAGGAATTATAAAATCGCTCAACGCTTATTACTTGAGGATACAAAGCTCTCGCAATAAGCGCGGAATTTCAGATAGGTAAGTGGATAAAGCTACGATTTGGTAACTTAAAATTATTAGAATCTTTTCTCAAAATTAAATGGTTGTAAAGATTTAACCTTGATTGTATATTTTACTAGTATTTTGTTAATTTGTTTTTTTTTTCTACTTGACTGCGCAAATACGTAGGTATAGTGAACTTTCCTAGACAAATTTCTTCACAAAAAGCCCTAACTTCTATCGCTACTACACCTGGGCGATAAATCCAGCCTTTCCCAGCCGACCATAAGAATCAGATGACTGATACTTAGGTAACCATATCATTCCGTCCAATTTTTCATTCTTTCATGTCTTACACAAATTCTCTTCATTTTGTTTTGTCTCTTGCCCTTCCATTAACATTTTATGTGAACACAGAAAACCTTAACATCATAATACCTTTAAGGAGTAGGCAGAGGTTTAAGATGTCTCAGCCGGAATTAGTATTTTGTAACCGGTTAATGACAATAGGCTTGGTTGCTTTAACATGTACATTAACATAACTTTTGAGGAATTTGGATACGCATAGGTAGCTACGCAAATAATTATTCTTTTGTTTCCTTTTTTATGTTAATTTGCTTTAATGTTAACTCAATCATTTTGTTTTGCCCTGTGCGAGACAAATAAATAATTTTGTCTTTCTTTATTTAACACCTCTGCTTAACATTGAAAAAATACATAAGTACGGTCGAGCAAGCTTTTTGGTTTACATTTTACAATGTAATTTGTTGGTTGAACTGTAAACCAAATAGGTTGCTCGACCGTACATAAATTCACGCCCTTTTCCTATAGGAGAAGGCAGAAACTATAGAACGCCATTTATTACGATCTTACATACTTCCTTTGCTTCATCCAAGTTCTTCTGGTCATACAGGCACACCAGTTGCCAATACTCCACACTGACCTTTCTGAAGAGAAATGCATCGCAAACTGCGTTCAAGTTCACCCCAGTATCAAATGACGTTGTTTCAGCGGAAGCTTGGCTGTAAAAGGGCAAAGTGTGCCTGTTGCCGGCTCGGCCTCGGCTCTCGGCTCTCGGCAGACACGCCACCAACCCCCCCGGGGGTTGAGGTCCCATCCGTTTGCGTCAGTCTCTAGTTCAGGGCTGTAATCTGGGTGATTTTGCTCGCACGTGTAAGTATTGGGGACAGTCAAGAAGTTCGAGACTTTTCTAAGAAGAAAGAAATTGCGGGATTAGAGGCACACAAATCTGTGACGGACGGACAAAAACATAACAGTGATCTGGTAAAGGTTTAATTTTCCTTTAAGGTAGGAACTCCAAAAACTAACTTTTTTGACTTTCGCTTTAATGCTTTGGACCCTACTAAGCCTAATTGGCCTAAACATAGCATAATGTTGGTTGGCACCACCAAGATACCACTCGATTTTCAGCTTTTAACTACAGACAAGATAAATAAGTCATGCCCTGGATGGATCTATAAAAGTTTAACGGAAAAATCCAAACCTTGTTGCCATCGAAACTGAAAGCGTTAATTTTCTGCTCTTAAGCTCCAGTATACAATACAAGTAGCCTTTAACAGAGTTGGAATTTTTCGACATTGGTAGGTAATGGCCATTGAATAGAATCGTAATCAAAATAGTAATAACAAATAGTTATACATCGAGAAAAGGTGCGGTTCATGTTGGTCATTTCCTATGGAGAAGAACCGGCAAGAAACTCCATGGTTACTATTTAATAAAATCGAATGCAATCTTCTGCAAGCTTCAACAGTTGATAAAATTCTATTTCATTAATTTATTTAAGATGCTTCGACACAGAACCATTTCCCAAAATAAAACTGACTTAAAAATCACAAAAAAAAAAGAAAAATAACTTTAGCTTCCAGAAGTCGGTGACATTTGTTTATTCAATACAGTTTTTTTTTGCCACCGACTTCTGAAGCTAAAGTTATTTTTCACTTTTTTTGTGTTTTGGAAGTCGGTTTAATTTTTTGCAAAAAAAAGGGTTTTTATTTCTTCCATTTTTAGGGAACTCTTCAATATAACAGACAAGGCGTGATGTTACCCCAGGATATTGTATAAACAATAAACATCCGAGCGATTGCAGCAATCACGACCAATTTGCCGTCTATTATTGAAGAGTTCCCTTGTATATCTCCGAAAATCAGCATCAGATCTTCACCAAACTTAAACGGGACCACCGCGAAATAATATTCTTCCAAACAGAAAACAACTATCAAAATCGGTTCACAACTGGCGAAGATATCGCTGAACATACACACAAATAAAAAACACGAATTGATAACCTCCTCCTTTTGGAAGTCGGTTAAAACCAACAATATCAGTAATAAGGTGCAATGCTTGTTGCAATGCTTGTAGCATATTCAGTGGTAGTTCTACTTTGTTGTGGAGACAACACAATGTGTCATGGGTCGTAGGATTTTCTCTCAGACTTGAGCAAAAATTCCTAAAAAAACGTGTTGTTTGTATGCTCAAAAGCAGGCTTCGTTAAAACCCTAACTTCCTCAACTGTCATGCCTACATACCAGCATTGGTACTCGTCAGTTTGCAAAAATGTAGATATTTATCTCTTTTTCGTTACAACAACAAAGTTGTGAGATATTCAGTCTGGATCGAAGGTCCAATCTATAGTGGGTGTTAAAATCATGACGTCTTCTTTCACCTTTAGGTTTCCGACGGAACTTATCATTGTCTTGTAATGACGTTTCACATTTATTTAACCTCAAGCTAATAAGTTAGTTAACCTGAGATATGCAAGCCAAAAATTAAAAAAAGAAAACATTTTTTCACAACCTTTTAAATATAGGTGGGACTTTTTTTTTTTCGTGGGCTTCTCAGCAAACCCTTTTAATTGATACCCATAAATCATGGAGGTGCATAAAAATAACTAGTCCTTTATCATTGGGAGTTCCGAGTACGCTATTTGAACGTTCAAAATTTCAGCTCAATCGGTTAGAGAAAACTGTTTTTAAAATTCAGTTGCAAGTTTTGACCTAAACTAACAAAGAAGTTATAAAATCTTGTAACAAGAAAAAGAATTTCGTATTCTGCGTGTTCTGATCTTTGCTCGTTACAGGAACTCATAGATGCTACTAAAGAAGCCAAACTTGTAGCCGAGTTCTAGGCCGCCTCAATTGTATAACATTGCACACAAAGAAGAAGTGTTTTGCTTACATTTCCCGCTACAAAAGATACTATTATCAAATAGTAAAGAGTCTTAAATTAAACGCAAGGCTGGGCTAGTTCAAATATCTTTGATACTATGCATAGTCGGGAAAACGCTTGAGTCTACGGTTTAAAGTAGGTTCATAGACCAGTGAAAGCTATAGTGTTGCAAGAATATGAGCCGCAAACGATATGTTGGAGCTTTCATACAATTGCCGGCCACGTTGTCTGAAAATGGCACATGGAACCGACCTTTTTACTTTAGCTTTTAAGCTTTAATATTGACGGTCCATCACATTAAATCCTGCATCATAGGTGTATAAACAGCAATTGTCCAAATCTGTATTCTTCGCAAATCACATCTTGGTTGCGATCGCTTCTTCTATCATCATCGTCTCTTCAACACCTTTTTTCTATATTGGATATAACACAAGAAATCTAGAAAGATACTACCAAATTTTCCCAAAATCAGCTCTCTATTTACATCCAAAGCGACTAAATCTTTCACTTCGCTCTCTCTCCTCCACGGCCCTGCCTCCACGCCCTGCTTCACCGGGAGCAGTGTGGGCGTCTGACGTCATTCGCCCCCCTCCACCCGTCTCCCCCTCGTATCACCACCCACCCCCGTTCGCCCCCTTCAACTTGACATTCGGCCGGCTGTATCGATTCGCGAGAGTCCGCAATGCCGAGGCCGCGTCTGTTTACATTTCTACGCAATTTGTGAATGAAAGCTAGGACTTAATGGTCGGTTTTAGTGTGGGTGTGATAGATCTGATACTGTCTTCTATGACACATTATATCACGGCTGTATCCTTCAAGGATTAGGCAGAGGTGTACCTTGAGTACGCCCACTTTTCTAGACGAGTTTCAGCGGGAACAACGTCATTTGATGCTGCGGTAAACTTGTACGTATTTTGCCGGTGCATTTTCTCTGTTAGTATTTTGTTGTAAGTAAATCCACTTTTCGACAGCTATGTTTAAGGTCAATAGTAATAGGGAGCGAGCTTATTGCCAACATCTCGGCACAAATACAGATTCCGTGCATGGCTGCTACAGAAAATTCCTAATGGAAAATACCAATAATACTATAATTAAAAGAATGATTCCCTTACACTTTTATGATGGAAATAATTCTAGATAATTTTATAAGTGTAGCTACTCTTAACAAAGAGTTTGTCCGGGTAAGTACTGCCAACATTCATAATTTTGTCGCTCAGCAATAGTTTTGACCAGTTCCACTTGCGAGGGGAAAGAAACGGATTCCGGTGAAATTCCAGACCCCTTTGAAGTTGCTTCTCTAGATAATTTTGCAAAACAACATAACTAGGGTTGGGTCAAGTCGGTGCGGATAAAGTTGTGGAAGCCTGCGCATACTTGACTTTGATCGATAGGTACTCCGGAGTCGTGTCTGAAATTCTTCCTTGCCGTTTTGAGCGAACGGACGAAACCGCAGTACAGCAATGGGTGATTTCGGGCTGAAATCATGATGATGATGTTTTGACAGAATCTTTACTTAGTAACTTCTACACGTCCTATAATGACATGACTGACATAAAGAGAAAACAATTTATCAGACTTATCCTCCCATAGACTCAGTTCTAAATAACCGAGTTCAACGATCAGAGTCATAAAGAACGTGGTTTCCATTTGTGCGTCGCATTTCCCTTCCACGTTCTACCCTTTATTATGTTCTGATGAATATCTCTTTGTTTTTTTCTCTCCCCTCTGATATGACAGCGGGTTGGGCACTTAGCAGCTTCACCAACTGATCACGAGTACACGCTCAACCGACACGCGTGTTACGAGAGCAGCTGCTGAGAAAAAATGTAAGAAGTTTTTCCGAGCATGCCAGCTGCTTTTATCATTATTTAGTTAGAGCATTTACAGCGAAAGATATATATATACCTATAGATATACAAGGTGTAAAGTATCTTGCGTAAACGCAAAACATCCCTTGTAGTCTCTCTCGGACCATGCAACTGAACAAGATTCGTTCTATGGTTTCAGGAAGTTTGCAAAAAAAATGGACTTTGTTTAGGAACTGACGCGATCAACACATACAATGTTTGGTAAAACTAAAAAACAGTTATGAATTTCAGAAAGTCATAGAGCAAAAGTAGTTCAGTTTCATAGTCTAAGACACCACACGAGAGGTCTTGCGTTTATTATGTTACACCCTGTAATAGTATATTATGTTTAACGTAGATTTAACAAAGAAACCACGATGATATGATGATACCGCAATTGTGTGAAGTGGTGCGAAGCAAGGACAGCTCGATTTTCTTTTTACGTTAATTACAAACCAAAATTGCTACTCCTCAATATAACCTTAATAGGACCGCTCTGCCCATCCCCTAAGGGATAGCTGTCGTCACACCCGCCCCAATAAGGATAACGTGACCTCAAGCTAGTGACGTCACGAGGCGACCTCAAACGCGTAGGAAGGGTACCGTTTGGTTTACACAAATAGATTTTTTTGGTTTCTGATGAAAATTGGATGTTCAGACCTCTGGTGTGCTTTGTTTTAAATCTATCTGGGTTACATAAGAATTTTTCTCTGAAGCAATTTACGAATTACATAAATAATATTACATTCCCCTGAAGGTTTTTGACCGGGAGATTCCCTGGTTTTATTGTATTGTATAAATAACTCCCTGGTTTTTTTGGGAGATAGCATAATCAACCATGTTCACACTACTGGGACACAGGCCTCCTCTCAATGAGAAGAAATGGGCTGTAATCTACCACGCGAGCTTGGTAGATGACACTCACTTATCTTCGATATTTTGTTCTAGGGTACACCAGTTTCGACTGCTCTAATTAGGGGATAAGATTTTACAAAATAAATCCCCGATCTTTATTATTTGCAAGGTCTTATTTTGCGTCTTAACACATGTCGAAGGACTTACATACTGTAGCTACCATGCTTGTACAAGATATAATTGGAACATCTAAAAAGGCCATTGTACTTATGATTATGAACAATTTTTACAAAGGGACCATCTCTAAAATCGTGGAAATAACAAATTATTCTTATTACAAGAACATTTAATGAAAAAATGTTCATGATAACGAGTAAAATTTGGATGGACTGTGTGAAGATTGATATGGCAAGAAAGGAGGTGACTGCTGAGATGACGAGTAATAGAGAAGTATGGAAGAAGAAGACATGCTGTGCCGAGCCCAAATGAATTGGGATAAGTGTAGGAGAATGATGAGTACCACTTTAATTAAGTACAACTCGTTTATTCTTGTATAATTTATTAATTGTTTTCACTGATGTGGGCTGACCCTACAGGTCCCTACTATACTGTTTCTAACTTACACGAATATATCTCAGCAAATAGCGTGGTCGCAGATCCAACTCCTACATAAATCGTGTAGGTGTAACACAAGAGAGATCGTCAAGAAAAATCCTCCGACAGTTTCATCAAAAGCAAGCACGATTTGTCAAGAGTACAAATTAGCTAAACAAACAAACTTTTCCGTTTATTTCTTATTTAAATACTCGAGATGATCGGGCAAAGGCGTGTCGTGGCATTCTGCCAACGGAACCGGTTAAAACCGGCTTTTCATGAGAAGTATGCACCCAATCATGCCAAGTTCCTTAACATCTTATTAGGGAGTTAGGAGTTTGTCGGTAGGTGATAATTGTATAATTATGTTAAATACTGTTTAGTATAGTCAACCTATAGCTTTCCCACTGCTGGCCATCTCTCTGTGAGCGGGAATGGGCCATAATGTATGCCAAAGTTGGTTCATCCGTTCAGGAGCTATGATGCCACAGACAGACACACAGATACATACTTCAAATTTACAACCCCGCCTTTTTGTGAGGGTTCAAAAATCAAATATTTTTAAAGAATGGAGTTTCTTGCCGGTTCTTCTCCATAGGAAACGACCAACCGAAAGGTGCACTTTATCTCGACGTTTTATACCTGCCCTGATAGGCCGATGTGAAGTAGAATATTTTGATTTAGATGAACAGACGGGCGCACATCAAGCTCCTACAACCTGTCAAATTGATTTAATAGATTTTCAACTTTATCCCTAAAGCATTAGGTTCAAGGTTGATTGGGAAAATTTGACAGTGTCGGGTAACTTGATGTGCTGGCAGCTGGACCACGTGGGCGGTGTATGTCCCAAATGTCTTCGGATTATCGGTTCTAGGATATGTCGGTTTGCTCACGATGTTCTATTCACCGTTTAGAGAGCAGGGGGCCTAGTCTGCTATTACAATATTGTCACAATGATTCATTGATTTCATAATTGTTGATTTTGACAAGTTTGGTAATCTACTATATAATGGCGTCATTATGACTTTCCAGTGATGAACCACTGACACTCCATTGAAAGAAATAGCATAGAATGGTAATCTCGTACACAATGACAAATGAAATGACTGACTTACGCGGTAATCTGCAAAATATTTGACTGTTCCAGCCGAAATTTGCTCAATTAGCACCATTTTGTATTGCAATAAATATAAGCTTCTATAATAAAGATAATTTAAAACACATAAATGAAAAAAATCAAAACACCGGCCGCTAGAAATAAAAACATATAAAACGTCAGTAAGAAGTAATGTCACATTTGACTGTGACAGCTAAACAGATCTACACTTTAGCTAGGGAATGGGCAACTACAGTAGGTTTCTTTCTTCACTTTCTCAAGTTATTATTTATGCCTTGTGTCTGTGACTGTACCTTCGCCTTCTTTGTTTTTCTAACATTCATTAGTGCCTGTTATGGTCTAATTAAAATAATTGCTTTGTGTTTTATTTTATTTTTTTAATTATTTATTTACGTATGTAGAATTCGAACTAACAAACAACTTAAACATAACTGGCGAAGTGTGGGTGTGCTATGAGATACACCTCTGCCACCCCTTCGGCGATTACAGGCGTTATATTATGTTACGTCGAACTAACAACTCGCCGTATAAGTACTTATAGAGACCCACAAAACAATGTCAGCCACAATATTGACGTGGTAACTAAGTTTAACAAACACGTGTGACTGTCGTCTGCAGCGTTCCCCAGTCGTGCCGGCCTCGTCACGTGACGGTAGTGACGTCAGTAGCCGTCTGTAGCCCGGGGGAGCGACGACGTCAGTACCAGGCTCGCAGATATGGTAATGGGTAATAGGTTTTAATGGGTGGGCTCAGGCAAAGAGAGATTTGATTCTAGAATCTTGAATAAAAATGCTACTGGCCATAAAAAAAACAGCTCTAGTTATCCGATCAATTCCGAGAAATTACAGTTGACTAAGCCATATGAATGAATCATGACGTCATACACACATCAACACGATCTAGGGATATTTCATACTCAATTAAATAACTCGAAAAGTACTGGCCGCATTGGAATCTTTTATACACCGATTTGTTTGTAATTTATCTCAGACTAAGTCAAAATTTAAATTTTTGAAAATTCTTTTGTTTCGGTGGCATAAAAATGTCTTGATGTATTATAGGAGAGGGAATTTTCATTTGTGCGAAATTTAGAAAACAATACGAATTACGTTTAGTTACAGTTATTTTTCATTTTTAAACGAAAGATAAAGTTAAAATTGAGGTATTGTAGCCATGCAACGCCGACATTTGACGAGGGCGGAGATGTTACGAGCTGTGGGAATGCTGGAAGCTGGATCTGTTCAGCGTAATGTTGCTGAGGCCATAGGGACCCATCAAAATGTAATTTCAAGATTGTGGACACGCTATCTTGCCACAGGTGAAGTAGCGGAGAGGCACCGGGGGCCAAGTCGCATCACTACCCCCAGACAAGACCGATTTTTGCAAATTACTGCGCGAGCACAACCAAATGCAACGGCGACTCAATTGGTCCAAAGGCTGCGAGTGGAACACCAAGTGCTTGCGAGTGACCAAACTGTAAGAAGGCGACTGCATGAAAGCAACCTACGCTCTCGTAGACCACTCCGGGTCCCACCTTTATGGAGAGGCAATCGTGGACGACGATTAGAATGGGTTCGGAACCACGTGGACTGGGGCCGTGACCAATGGTCCAATGTGCTGTTCACGGATGAATCCAGGTTCGGCTTCCATCCAGATTCACGAAGGACGCGTGTTTGGCGAGTTCCTGGACGATGGAGCCGTCTCCAGAACCCTCAGGAAGTTCACCCATACCAAGGAGGAACAATTATGGTTTGGACAGGAATTCGTCTTGGAGGACGGACGGATCTCGTTTGGGTGCGGGGCAATATGACGGCAGAACGATACGTCCAACAGGTGCTGGGGCCCGTAATCTTGCCCCACAGAACACAAATGGGGCAAGATTTCCTGCTCATGCACGACAATGCCCGGGCACACACGGCGAGAACGGTAGCAGCTTGGTTACATACACATAATGTTAGGGCCTTAGACTGGCCTGCTCAATCGCCAGATCTAAATCCCATTGAGCATGCGTGGGATATGCTGCAAAGAAGAGCTCTGAAGGAAGTTCCTGAAAATCTGTCTACAGAAGATCAACTTTTTGCGCACCTCAGAAGGACATGGGACAATATTCCGCAGCAAGACATTGACAACCTTGTTCTGAGCATGCCGAATCGTTGCCAATGTGTTATGAACATCATGGGCGCTTTCTCAGACTACTAACTTCAAGTTTATAAACACAAATTAAATGATTTTTCTATTTTTTACTCACAAATTAAAAGTTCATTCATATACGGTTTCCGTCTATGCTTCATTTTTTTTCCATAAAATCCTGAAATTTTAATCTATACCTTAACCATTATTAAAAAATGGTAGAATATTAAATAACGTATCTTTTAAATATATTCATGTCATATAAATAATTAACACATTGATAGTAATTCGCTTTTTTAAAAATATCCCTAGACCGTGTTGATGTGTGTAGTAGCAATACTTACAACTGCAAGCAACGTCCTGTTTATCGTTCACTAGAATGTAATACCATAGCGAACTAGCGAAGTACTATTACCCAACCTATTAAACCTTAGTTTTACATTTTACCATTCGAAAGTTTGGATGGCTGAATGTTTGTTACTCGATCACTCCAGAACGGCTTAACGGATCTGAATAAAATTTGGCACAGAGATAGATTAGGTATAGTCTGGAATAGCTCATAGGCTACTTATTACTTTTGTTCTCACACATTCCCATCAAAATTTCCACGAGGGATGTCGTGGGCAACAACCCACCCAGCGGTAAAACCATAAAGAAACTCATACCTGTTTTACTTGAGGGTAAGCAGACATCCCCTCAACGTGAAGAAACCATTTAAGCATCAACACCTTCTAACATACCTTGCGGTTTGTCATTCAAAATTACACCATATTGTTATACTTCGTAAGGAATGCATGATCCCATAATGTACATACCTATCACATCAGTATTCATATCAACTCCTGCATCGGTTAATGAGTCAAGACTACAGCCGAAAATAAACTATACTGGTCACTCAGTCGAAGAATAATAACAAACAATAGGATATTGTGCAACAAATTAGGTAACTGATATCGAACTACAGAAAGAAATCACCCCTAAACCTTTGACATAAGAGCGAGAATCGAGAGAACTTCGCTAGAGTTCAGCTTAACTACTTGTATCAAAGCAGTACTTCCCCTGCATATACGCGACGCTATTGGTCAGAATAATTACGAAGATCGAAAAGAATTGAATGCGAAAATCTTTCATTTCCTGACATAAATCTTATTTACCAACGTTACTAACTAAATCAGAAGGAGAATCTTCATATTTTGACATAAAATTACGTTTAGAAAAGATTGTAGTTTATGAGAAAACTCAATTTGTTCTACATCGCGCAAGTGAAGTTTTCATCGCTTTGCGCCATATATACGGCCGGCGATGTCTAACTATCGGTCTTCCCCTGGGGTCGCTTCTTCGACCGACTCACCAGCCATGGTCCACTTAAAGTGGGTTTACCGGGTTGGCCTCGGACGTCTTTCTATATCTATCTATACTTCAACACATAGATACGTATATGAAAGATGTTCAAACAGCTCAATATCGTCCTCTCTCTGGGTATAGTGAAACATCCGGGGCGCTTCTCGGTCTCCTGCTTGGCGGGGGCTGTTAAGTGGCTGGTTGGGGGCTTAACAAGCCCGCAGTGGCGTAGGCGGGGGGCTAACTTCACCACGAGTGAACCCCCCGAGTGCGGCATCGCGCTTGGAAGACGAAGACCCCCAGGGGAGGCATCCGCTGAAGAACTGAATCAACAGCGTTACCAAAAATCTGTTCACCAAATCCGAAAACCAAAACTCAAAAACAACCTTTTGTTTTTTTGAGCAATCATTAATATTTGTTTAAATTAAACTTCGGCGTAAGTTTTACTCCTGTTATTTAGTGTTTGGTTTGTTTTGTTTTAAATTATTTTAAAAATATTCACAGATTTCGTGCCTCACACGACTATCGAACACATTGGAATTGAAACTACGGAATTCGAAAAAATATTGTCGCTGAGCGACGAGAAAGTCGGGATTAAGAAAAAGGTTATATGAAATAAAACTACAACGTTGAATGATAATTATCATGTCGTTCTGACTTTTAGACTTTTTTCAAAAAGTTTTTCAGATTGTAGCTGACTGAATTATTGTCCAGAGGATTTTTTCTCAAATTTTTGATATCATTCTTTGTTTCCAGAATATCGAGCGCCAAAAACAAAAATTGGAAAAAAAAATGATTTTTTGTTTACTATTTCGGCCATAACTTTTTTCGTTTTTGACTTTCTCGAATTATTTCTATTTGTACCTTACAGCTTTCGTGAATACGCGTCTTTTGAGCCTTTTTTGAATATTATATCTTCACAACTCTCCGAGATATAAGGGATCGCACTTTTTCGTGAAATCGGAATGCAGCCTATACTGGAGCGAACGAAAAGACGTTTCCAATATCAAAATAATAATGATGAACTTGAAAAGATATGAATTCCTCAATTAACAATGGCAAAGAGCTCAACGATTACTGATAATTGCGTACCTACACTAACTGGTCAGGTCCACTCAAATCTGTGTAATTCTTTCTTCAAAACATCTCAAATCTCTCCGATCTTTCCGATCTTTTGCTGTTCCAATTTTTCTCTTCCCGTCAAATAAATTATACTTAGGCCACGAAAGAGTCGAACGGCATGAAAATTTGTCATTTTCAGTCACTTTTATGGACAACTCACACTTGACCAAAAAATTTAAGTATTCCAAAATTGTTTTTATCAAAACAGAGCTAAAGTTTCATAAGAAAGTTTTCCGGTATCTCATGGATTCGGAAATGTTGCCAAAATATGAATGTCTTTCAGCTAGCTACTGGTAGCGCCATCTATTATCCATATCAAGAAGTAAATGGAGAAGTCAAGTTGCAAAACGGCTTGTAACTGTTGTGGTTTTCTCAATTATTTAGAGATAGACATAATTAGCTGGGGGAATTGGAAAAATATATATTTTATTGATAAGCATGAAGCATCCTACTACTGCGTGTTTATTTACGGGATGGTTACTTAAAGGGCCATAATTTATTTCTCAAGATTATTCAAATAAATAACTGTTTATTTTTGCCTAAAACATACTAAAAAAATTGTAGGAGTTTTAAACGTTGATATTACAAAATCTACTGCAAAAGTCACACACATCCATCTTAACGTAAGCAATAAAATAAGAAGCCAACAATTTCAACGTGTATTACAACTGGCCCATTAGCTCAGTTGGTTAGAGCGTCGTGCTAATAACGCGAAGGTCGCGGGTTCGATCCCCTCATGGGCCACATGAAATTTTTGGATTTTCCTACTGTGGAACTTTTGTATTGTTATAAATTATTTATTTTTAAATTTAATATAATTTTTAACCTTGTATTGTATGGTATATATCGGGCTGGTATCCGCAACTCCACGTTCAAGCGCGTATTTTTCACGCGGATTTTTAAAGGTTTTTCTGGATCAGAAAAATATATTGCATAATGAATTTGTTTTGCATAGGTACTTATTAATAAAAATCTGAACAATTTTTTTATTTAATTCCCGATTTCTTAATCATGGCGGTGCGGGGTTGGCGTCTATTAGAGGCAAACTGTATTTGTGTTAGTTCAAACTTCGTTTGAAATTATGTTAGAATAAACTTCTAATCAGCTTGCACGACAAAGTGGTTGTTACGTCAGTCACTGCGGCCGAATAGTGCGAAATGAGTGTTTTTTTGCGATTTACAAAAAATCTATTGATTGGACTAAAAAAGTGAAACACTATGATACTAGTATTTTGCTTGTAGAATTATTTGCCAAAAAATCAGAATGATCGCATATATTTTAGTATGGTTTTTACTCGTTAAAAGAAATTTTAGAGATAAGTTCGTGATTTGTTTCTATCGATTAAAATTTGTTGTAAGTATTATGTTTTCAAAACACTATCGTACTAGCATATATCCTGAAGAATATCATATATTTTTCTGGTTTTGTTTATTGCAGTGAATCATATGCTTTTTTGCATTATAAAACTCGCGTTTGGCTCATGTAATCGCCTTAAACATTAAAATAAGTACCTAGGTAAGTAAAATATAATATTTATAGGTAGGTATATGTTGTACGAATCTTCATTTGAATAATTTCGAAACACTGTAACATCTATTGATTCTAGACCATAGCTCAAAGAAAGACTATTCAAACACAAATCATATCGTGCTCACCACTAATTGATTGATCACAAGGCAATCCCACAAAATCGGATCCTACTAGAATAATTCCAAGACTTTATTTGGTCAAAACATTAACATGCAGCCCCGACCACTGAATGCTACCTCTCAAAGTTATCTAGACCCGCGGCAGAAAATGGAACTAATAAGAATGAGCTGAATTTGACGCAATGCCTTGACGAGCAGCGACATAGTGAGGGGTCAAGTTAAAATGTACACTTACAGAAATATTGACTCGTCCCTAAGACTAACTATTAATGAGTAACTCATGTAACCACAATAGTAACTGGTTTGTACTGGTTTTTAGACCTTCACACGAACGGTTGCTTAAAGGTTGCTTAGCAAACTATAGAGAGGAAGAAAAGAACCACTCTGCTCGTTGCTCATCTGACAGCTTAAAAAAACAGGCAAATAGACAGGTCAGGCGCGGATACAGGATTTCCTTTAGGAGGGGGGCCATTTTTGTTTGATTTTACATCATATCTTACGGAAAATTCATTAAAAAAAATGATAAAGTTTTGATAATAAATGGAATCAGGCGTTACTTTATGGAAATCCATGATATGCAAGACACAAGGAGGTCGCAAGATTTTGGTCAAAAAAATGAACTAAGGCTCCAAGAGCGAGCGAAGCTTGCCTCAAATAATTATGCTTTATTTGCATAGGCCTCGGGGCAAGTTGCTCCTAATTTATTTCAAGCTCTGTCTATACCAATCGATCATGCAAAAATCCAATAGGAGTGCCAATCCAGAGGTAAAAAAGGAAGCCTTTTTGATACATGTTTTTCCGCAGGGTTTAAACAATATTTTAATTTGAGTGATTCCATTTTACGCTACAATTTATTACGTACAAGAAAATACAATAAAGTACGCAGGAAAACCTATAACTTTAAAAATCCTAAGCCTCAGCTGCCTCCTCCTGGTGACGCCCATGACAAGATATACAACTAGAATATTTAGTTTCAATTCCGTCAAACTTTAGTTCAAGCTTGGCTAATGACGTATTTGGTCCGGTTCAGGGGGGGGCAATTGCTCCCATTGCCGCTCGAACTCAGAAACCATAACCACAATTATTATTAGATAGAGTGATTCAAGAGGAAGGTTTATATCTATATTGTACCCGTGCGAATCTGGGGCGGGTCGCTAGTAATATTATATTCTAATGATATGTTTTACTTCCCTTTTTTTCTTGGTGAGTTTCTAAAATGGCAGTATCAAAATCACCACTAGCGGCGCACCCAAATGAACAGATAAGTTGGTGGCACTGATAGTGAGGCCGCCTTTCGTTCTTAGGGTCCCGGGTTCGAATCCTATCCATCCTAATCGTAGGAGCAAATGTTTGTGTCATTTTGTTTCCAAGTCATGGATGTTTATTATTATATTTGTAACAAGTATTTATTTACAAACAAAAAGTATCTATGTAGTATATCAACTATCTGGTGTCCACGACACAAAGCCTTGTTGCTTAGTGTGGCACTAGATGGCGCTGTGTGTAATGTCCAGCGATATTTATTTATTTATTTACTGTAAATGTAAACCTATAGGGTAAGTTGTCCCACATTGAACCAGGTAAATTTCGGAAGCTCATAGCATCACTGTTTACGCTTCGAAGCGTTCAAGATTTTGTGTGCAGCTGGGGAATTTATTTACCTAAAAATGTGCAATTATGAATTTTCAAGTTTCGTGTTACTTTCAGAATAATAAAAGTTTTTGTGAAAAATGAGATTTGGTTCAATGTGTACTCTAGGTCGTGCACAATGAACCAGGGTATTTTTCACATTGAACCACCTTATTTCACATTGAACCACCTCTTATTTAGTATACCTATATCAACTATCTGGTGTACACGACACAAGCCTCGTTGCTTAGTGTGACACTAGATGGCGCTGTGTGTAATGTCCAGCGATATTTATTTGTTTGTTATTTATTTATATCTTTAATTCATTTACTAATCGATTACCATGATCCAATATTATGTCAACGCTGCATCTTTATATGATTCAAATGAAAACGGCTGTTAAGAGTTTAAAATTGTCTGCACAGCAATATGTCAATCAACCAAATATATTTGCATTTTATGATGCTAACACGAGTACACAATTACCAGTATAAATGACCTTCTATTTTATAAGATCTTGACTGAAGAAGTGTTTATACTCTAGACACGAATACCGGTGTACATTGACCCGTAGCAGTTTAACGTGACGTAAACATTGTAGGTCAAAGTAAACTGGTCAATTTCTAGCTTTGATTAGCAAGTCAGGTACAATAACCGGTTATAACCAGATAGATTCACAGGTGTTGATCACACCTAGTCGATTGCCTTGACTTTGGAACTATATCTTATGTTCGAAAATAGCATTTATTATGAGTTTGGTAAGTTAATAATGCGTCTGGCAGTGGAGGAGGTGAATCATCATACTAACCCTACTACTACAAAATGCTAGTAGGTAATATAAAAAAAACGTTTTACGTTTTATAGTTTGACGTAGTCTAGCAGCTATTCAGCTCACCTTTGTTACTTGATACCTGCCAAAACCACCACAACCGACTTTTCACGAAGTCGCGTTGACGCAACTCGTATTGTTGCCACAATACGAGCTGCGTCCGAGTAGGTAGCCAAACTTGCCAGTGGCAACTCATAATCCGAGCGCAATTGTATGGGTTGCCACAATACGAGTTGCGTCCGACTAGGTATCAGAGTCCACTCGGTCCGAGCATTCATACTCTGTTCGTATCAACGCGGCTGAAGGCTGTGGTATCTGCTAAATTAGCAACTCCATTTGTGGTGGTTCAAACTTCGTTTGAAAAACTGAATAAAGTTCTAACCAGCTTGCACTACAAAGTGGTTGTTACGTCAGTCGCTTCGGGACGAATAGTGCGAAATGAGTGGTTTTTATTTAATTGTTGCCTCATAAATCATTAGATCAATATGTTATTGTTCACTTTGTAAAGAAAAACACTAAAACTTAATGCCGTTTACGAATAGTTACGAAATTTCAAAGAAATAATGCTTCACTTTGAATATTTTTTTCATATAGTAATAATAAAGATAGAATCATTTCAAATGTACCAATTAAAGTTTAGAGTCTAATAAGCAACATATATTTATTTTGCACATTTATATTCACTCAAAGAGGAGTTACTTGGAGAAAACCTCTCGTTAGCAGATACCACCCCCATAATAGCCAATCGTTCTTACAGTAAGGTACTTCCGCAGAAAAAGTTTCAGCTATTATAAAATGACGTAGGTGATGTGGCACCTGGTAAAAAAAAAACAATCACAAACGACCAACCAGATCTTTAATAATTACATTTATTAACATACAACATAATAATATTCATAATTTACAATTACAATTATTGTGGACTATCTTTTATCAAATAGTCACAAAGTCTCTTAGCTGCACCCACTCCCACAGCTATGCTTATATACAGCTAAATTGTCTTATAGACAGTGCATTGAAACAGTTATTTAAGATAAATAATAATACAGAGACTGATATCGTTAGATGTCGCCTTACGTAGCCTAATGAGTGATTCACACATCCCGAATGAATTATTTCCATTTATACTAATATTATAAAAAGGTGAAAATCTTCGGAACTACTGATCCGATTTCAATTTTTTTTACAAATGAGAAGCTACGTTATCCCCAAGTGACGTAGGCTATTTAAAAAGGGTCCAATGGGATAATTTCCGACCATGACTAGTGCGAAGACGGGGAAAAGCTAAAGTAAAGCCAATCTAACGATTTAAATCTTTGTATTATAAATGGTATCTTATTTATCTCTCTCTTAAAACCACCTGTAGGTAGACGCGGCACATAAAAGATACATCCTGTATATTTATTACAAGGTGCTTTAATAGTTATTTATGCAACTGTTGTATAATGAGGGGTATTAAAACACGAATGTGGGTTTTGATAATAGTATCACATAAGTGTTTTAATACCTAATTATGTACAGTTGCATACAAGACTTTATCTACATCCATGATATGAATTCTCCATAAAAGGTTCTGAAACCATAGGTTGTTGTAGTGTTGTAAGAAGTCTATGTAAATTCATGGAAAGTTGAATTGCTGAGTATTTAATACAAACAAACCATGTATAGGTAATAATATAATTATTTACATTTTGGATTGTTCAATTATTAAAATACACAAAGCTTATATCACTCATTTTTGTAAACAACAAAGTAATGCAATACTAATATCGAACAAAAATGGCGGGATTCGACTTGAATTCGAATTAACCTATAAGTTTTTTTTTAATTACGGCGCTGTGGTAGTGAATCGCACGTGCTAGACAATGTTCTTTTTTTAAAACGAGTTGCATAATGAAATTTAGTACAACATTATAACACCCAAGTAACACCCGTTTGGGTGTTTTAATGATTATTATGACACTGGCTGTTTTAATGTTGGCCATAAGCTAACTGTTTCAGACACTTTTATAGAGGACTTATAGCATGGGTGTAGATAAAAACATTTTCTGTTTTATTAGTTCAACAGGGAACTTTGTATGAGTTTCGTAACCCTTATAGAATACGACATAGGGTTGATTTTTGTTCCATAATTTGTGACTGTAACAAGCATAAATAGAGTTCGAGTTTGCTTGCATTGTTGTTGTTGAATTAAAAAAAGAAAACAAATAATTTATATATGGACGTGAATTTCAACTTTAAGTAAGATTTTCTTACATTATATGTGACTAAATATAATAGGTTCCCATACCAAATAACCTTTTTCAGTATGAATAAACTAATACGAGTAGCGATTTTAACCAAAATTAATAACAAATTTAAAAATTTACACAATATCGTTAAAATCACTTATTTATTTAACACTCCTTTCACGCTTAGAGTCCGTTTTCACTAAGCAGAAAAATCCTCGCGCAGTTTTTTTATGTCACTGAAAAAAGGACTGTATAAATATTGACTTTACGTATAAAATTGGCTGCACGCGCGAGGAGACGAAATGTCTGCGTCGAATTTTATATTTCCCGCTTCGTGAAAACAACTTTCCCATACATTCAAATAGGATCTGTTGTTGTAGCAATTTTTGGCAGAAAAAGAAATACAACACAAAAAATAATGAATTATAATAGGTGTAAAAAGACTCTGCACCAAGCCGAAAGGCATTTATTCTCCCCGTCATTGCGACATTCTTTTTGTTCTGGACCAAAACTGGGAACCTTCTAGTTAAGGAAATATTAGAAGTCAAAGTTCCAACATTTTCTCAAGTTTTAATGTTATAACGTTTCTTCGAATACCACCATGATCCCCGTACTGTTCAAATCAGCACATTTTGAGTGCGTCACATTGAGTCCTTGCCTAAAGCATGATTTTTCACCAAAAAAATAATCGTTTATCAGTAATAATTTTCGGGTAGAGTTACTTAGTTAGATGTACAGAATGCTTGGTTGACGAAGCCGTCAACCAATACAGACAGACAAGTAATACAGACAGTGTAACCAGGCTCATCACGAAGCCGTGATGAGCCTGGTTACACTGTCTGTATTAGTGAAGACTTGAGACGTCACTATACAGTCTCAGTTCTTTATAAATTGGCTTGTTTTAAATTACAAAATTTCAGAATCACTTTGCCGAATTCAGCGACAATACCATTATATTTTATATTACAAAATAAATATCTATATTTACAAAGGCATCACATTATTTTCTTTGTTTTTTTAATAGGACAAATTCTTGTATCAATTTAATAAGTTTGCAACACTGACGACAATAGAGCCGAGAACAGATTACATACACCACACGATAGAAATATGCCTTCTTAATTATCTGTACTGCAAGATTTGGCAAATAAAGAATTTGCCAAACCTTTGGCTTATGCTTGTCGTGTATGTTTATCTTACTGTACAAATGCTAGTAGCATAATTGATGTTACATCCATGTTAATCATGAAAAATACAAAATAACTTGACAAAAAGGTTAAACTACTTTAATAGGCTGGTTTCCACCATCAATAAATTGCAAATCTGTTTAGTCCGTCAGAGTTTTGGAAAATAACGGACACGTGTTTTTTGTTTTTGTAAATCAATGAATATTGACAAAGATAAATCAAAACTCGGGAGTGGGGGCTGGTCACAACGCACTAAAAATTATACCACGGGCGTGACGTATTGAGAATTTTAAAAGCGTCGTGTCTTCGTCAATTTTGGTTTACTTAACAAAAAAAAAAATACGGATCAAATATTTTTTGATAATCTAAATGACGGACTAATTAGATTTTTTCAGTACACAAGCCTATTTCGTAAAACTGAGTAGGATATACTTTACAATGTAAACGCTTTACCCATTTCCTGCGCCCGACTACAAATTTTGCGAGGTGCGTATCTAGGCTGTGGAGTTCAGAAAGGCAGTCGCTTCATGTATTGATATTCAGCTGCATCCGGTTAGACTTGAACTCGACCTCAGCCTAGCCAGATGATGATGCTTAAGAGCCTATACTACCTCAAATTAGCAACTCTATATTTGGTAGTTCAAACTTCGTTTAAAATACTGTTAGAATAAAGTTCTAATCAGCTTGCACTACAAAGTGGTTGTTAGGTCAGTCACTGCGGGCCAAATAGTGCGAAATTAGTGGTTTTTTGCGATTTACAAAAAATCTATTGATTGGACTAACAAAATAAATAATATAATACCTGCATTATAGTTAGTTCAGTTAGTATAAAAAGTTTCATTATCTAATTTGAAGTATTTTATGATTGCCAGCGGTTTATTGTTCAGTTTAGAGGTAACTTTGAGATTTTTTATATCGAGAAAATTTTATGGAATCGTGTTTTCGCCAAATATAGGACTTGACATGAATCCTCAACTTTACCATATATATATTTCAAAATTAATGCTGCAGTATTTTAGGCGTAACGGAGGATCATGCTAAGCCATTTGAGGTAGTATAGGCCCTTAATCATCAAACGACTACATATCTACTGAGTGGGTTTTGAAGTCCCTTCGTGTGAATGCTGTACACCGCTGCTAGGTTAGGGTGCTTGCATAAAGACATAGGTACATCTTTTAACATTATACATATAACTTAAGAGACCGATGCGTAGTTCATACAAACGTAATACCAAAATGATTTGTAAATCTAACATATTCTTAAGGTAGTAAGTATTTATTCCGATTGGAATACAGAATATCTATGTTCCCAAATATATATTTTGAAAGGACAGTGACATAAAGACAAGATATGAGGAATTTAAAATTTCTATAGAAAACTTATTTTTCTCATATCTCTTGTTGAAATCAATTTCCATTCAAAATATATATTTGGGAACATAGATATTCTATAATCTAATCGAAATAAATACACACTACCTTAAGAATATGTTTGATTTAAAAATTATTTTGGTATTACTTTTGTATGAACTACGCATCGGTCGCCGACCGGCCTCTTAATAAAGCCTACTTAAATCTTTTAATCTGTATTTTTTAGATGTTTTTATACACCCATCTATATGAGAAGGTATGAAACAATTTTACTCGCACCGATCGATACTGATACATCTTTTGTTTCCGACTTGTCCGTACTGGGAACCTGTCTTCATGCGAGCACCCTTACACCGGAAGCCGACCCGACACGGTTGAGTAAAGGCTAGGCAGATAAGCTATGCTTGGTCTTCAAAGGCTACTCGTCTAGAACGAGCCAGCGATGTTTGGTGGTCTTCACTTGTTGCTGTAACATCGGTGTGCGCACGCGCATCTTGATTTCCAGTGAGCCTCCGACTGTGCGGCGACCGTCGTATAGCTGTGGACATCATACATATTCATAATTATTAATAGGCATGCCTCCTAGTACAAGGGACTTTAAACATTAAACTGGTTTTGTGGAGCTCAGTTTATAACTTTAGTAGCTGATGCCCGCGGCTTCCCCCGCTTGACAAATTAT
Source organism: Xestia sexstrigata (assembly GCA_941918905.2). Lineage (NCBI taxonomy): Eukaryota > Metazoa > Arthropoda > Insecta > Lepidoptera > Noctuidae > Xestia > Xestia sexstrigata. The sequence goes on from OW799204.2 coordinate 3,557,692, forward strand.
ATACTAAACCTTCCTCTTGAATCACTCTATCTATTAAACAAACCCGCATCAAAATCCGTTGCGTAGTTTTAAAGATCTAAGCATACATAGGGACAGAGAGACGCGGCGGGGGACTTTGTTTTATAATATGTAGTGATCTACCATTTTGGAATAATAATAAATAAATGTGGGTGTTCTAATGGGTACACTTTTGCCCTAACCCTTCGGGGTTTACAGTCGTGATGTTTTGATGATCATAATTATTTCTTTGCGGTTCTTAAACCGTGACAAGACAAATATTTCTGGTAGGATGTTTTAAAAAGATAGGGTTTCTTTCCAAGTAGACAACCTCAGTGTCAAATGGAGATGTACCATGACTGCCTCGTTCGTCTAGTGGCTGCAAGCGCGACTGCTGACCATGAGGTCCTGGGTTCGATTCCCAGGTCGGGCTGTGTTAGCGTTTTTCATCAAGAATTTCTCAGTAGCAGCCCGGAATTTGGATTAGTCTGTTTGATGGCAATAGGCTCGCCCAAATTGGACTTGAATATAACTTGCGAAATGTGGGTCAACTATTAGGCGCACCTCTGATTAACATTCAGGGAACAGACACAAAGAAAAATCATGAAAGTCTGAATCATGCTTTAATAGTCGACTGATAGACGCTACTGAAGACGCCAGACTTGTGGCTCAATTCTGGGCCGACACAATAGGGTAGATGACAAAAAAAAATCTAATTAGTCCGTCAGATATACACCGAAAGATTTCCCAAATATATTGGACACATATTTTTTTCTTTTTTCACGTAAATAAAAAATTAAGACGATACAGGGCGTCGAAAACTCGTGTGACGTCACATTTGAGTACATTTTTCACTCAAATTTGACGTCACAAGCCGCCACTCATGATTTTCGACACGTTTTATCTTCGTCAATTTTTATTAATTTGATAAAAACAAAAAACAGTCTTCGACACGTTTTATGTTCGTCAATTCTTATTAATTTGATAAAAAAAAACACGTATCCAATATTTTTCGATAATCTAACTGACGGACTAAACAGAATCATATTTTTTTAATCAGGAATCATCCCCTCAACACACTAAGAAGAATAGTAACTCACCGGGAAAGAGTCATGCAGCGTGACATCTTCCTGTAGCGGCGCTAGCTTAACGTTGGCAGTACCGAGCAGCGTGTCTGCGCGGAACCAGCCGCTGCAACAGAAGATGCTCTCAGCGCAGCCGCCGCACCTGCCACGTCACGCTACACGCTACACGCTACACGCTACACGCTAGCTACACACTACTATACACATGATACACGCGCATGCTGGGATATAGAGGATATGGATGAAGGAAGTGCGACATGGATGTTTAAGGTGGATGCTTCAGGGTAGCTCGCGAAATTCAAATTTTCTTACGTTTTTTGCAAATTGCAGGCCAGTGATTGAATGAATTTTTCATGAAATAGTCATTCAATCGAGTTACATGAACTCGGAGGGTTGTATTGATGATTTTGATGATTATAATTCTGTAACTACATACGTCTTACAGCCGCGAATAATATAAGACCTAGCACTGGCCTGCATATTGCAAAAAACGTAAGAATATTTGAATTTCGCGGGCTGCCCTGGAGCATCCACCTTAAGAGGGCCCTTCTTGGCCCGCCTATCGTCAACGCGAGCATGGTCGAAAAGCTTGTTGTTTCATCCAGAGCCACAGCGGCGATATTCTTTCTCACTACTCGTCTCCCGCGCACCTCATACCACCTAACGCGATAACATTGGACGAAACATAGTGTTCGAAAATTTCTTAAACTTGTTCCAGGAAATACATGTAACGTTCCACACTGGTAGGGGTTTGTCGGTTTGTGGGGATTTCTGGAATAATCCATGTGCAAGGTTTCAGAATGTTTTCTTTACTTTTGCAACTTATAACTAGCTGATGCCCGCGGCTTCGCCCGCTTGACAAATTATATACTAAAACCTTCCTCTCGAATCACTCTAACTTTAAAAAACTCGCATCAAAATCCGTTGCGTAGTTTTAAAGATCTAAGCATACATAGGGACAGACAGACGCGGCGGGGGACTTTGTTTTATATGTAGTGATGAGTACATTATGAACGGCCAAAGTTGAGCTAAAATTTGTGCTAAACAGCAATTTTTGGAGGCTTACACTGAATTTGTTTTTAGAAATTTTTATTTTTTGCTTTGATAGAAACTGTGCACAAGATACCTACCTATTAGCTAAAAAAATCAAAGATATATGTGAAACAACGACATAATCAAGTACGAGCGTTTGTATAAAAAGTATGACGGGTTGGCCGCTCTTAAAGGTTCGAAGAACAGGGTGTAGAGTTCTTTATCTCCTGTAGAAAAGAGAGGATCCTCCGACCAGACGGATGGTGTCTAATGGGGTACTGCCCGACATTTGTTGTCGGGTTACCCTATTTAAGTTGCAGATAACTTTAACTGCGCCACAGTATAAATATGGACAGTACGGAAACTACCTACAAACACTCGAAACCGCACACTCACACAAACATGCGCATCGGCGGGGCCCCCGAGCGGACGTTGCGCTGCTGTCAGTAGTTCGTGCCGCGCCGAGACGAGTGGTCACGTATAAGTTTATCTCCCCGCTCCGACGAACGCACGAAACGTTATCGTCTAACCGCGGCTCGCTCCCGCCAAAACTTAATGTCAAAGTTAAAGATCTAGTTCTACAAGTTGTTGTGTTTTAGTATTAAACTGTTTTCCGTGTTTAAACTATCGTCTTTTGTTGAGATTAACCGACGCCATAAGATAACCTATTTAAATTGTATTTGTAAGCCAGTTATTTCAATTCGATTGATTGATAACAACAGAATAAAAATGTTTTAATAAAAAAAACAATATCAACAACATTAAAAGGGTAGTCCCTTTTAATGTTGTTGATATTGTTTTTTTTATTAAAACATTTTTATAAGCTATAGGGTAGTCCCTATAGCTTCAATGGAGCGTAGGTAATTATTGCATCAACTGGGCTTAGTTTCGGTACTGTCCATATTTATACTGTGACTGCGCAATTTAGGATATTGATGTTAGTTCTTCATTTATGTCATAGATGGCGCTGTAGTACTTTTTGTCCTATGTTTGCTGTAGTACTTTTTATAGTTTAATCCGAGGGCCATGAAATCAACTCTCACTTGCCAGTACTTTAGCTTTTCGCAAATTGATAATACTTAATTGATAGTGTTAAAGTTTGTATATAGGGGGCCATCTTCTGAACTACTGATCCGTTTCCGAAAAAACTTTCACTGATGGGAAGCTACATTATCCCAGTGTCATAGGCTATATTTAAAACGCTCGCAGTGATCCCCAGCCCAATTTCCAATTCAAATCGGCCCAATTTCCGACCAAAACGGCAGCGAAGCCGCGATAAAAAGATGTCAAATCCAGTTCAATTTTTGTTTGAGTTGATTCGCTACGTTGATTTACATCCATGCCGCACTTTAAATATGTGGCGGATATCGTTTTGAATGTCATCACCATTGTCACAGATCATGCATTATTTAACCTTATGAACGCGAGAGAGAATAGACGCACGCGCGTGCCCTCCACGCCACAATTTCGACGCAAATACCTACAAAAAGAATAGGGTTTCCATAACATTAAATTGTTTATTTCGTGTTATAGTGTACCTGCATTTTTGTCACATATTTGTGTCGTTGGCGTAGGGGGCACGCGCATGCTTGTCACATATATGTGACAACAGCGTTCAAAAGGTTAACAATAAAGTTATTATTTCTTGTTTCTATACATACATAGCGTGACAGTCAAATTGATGACCTGCAATGACTATTTTATAAAGTCAAATTATAATGCGGGCTAGAAAATACATAAATATCTCATACATAAATAGGTCTTTTATCCAAGAAATGATTTCGAATTTCCACGCAAAACTGTAAGACGTTAATTTTATTCCACGGACAAAAGATAATTAACGTTGAAAAAATCAATGACGGTCTACCATTTTTTCAACCTTATTACTCAGGGCATAAGGGTGAAAAGTGTTCGACCGTCAGTGAACTCGGTAGTACACACAGCGACACATCAATCTAAACATATCCAGTACAACCTGACCTCGTTTTGTATGAGCTTCCCGTGCAATGAGAGATCAGATTAATTTGGTTTTGCATGGCTTGATTGGTTGTCGTGCGTACAGTAAAAATGATAAAACATTCAATAACGGTAAAGTGCGTAAACCCCATAATATTAGTAGCCTAGCGTCAAGAAATCTAGTGTTAATAAAAACCCACCATAGAAGAACCAAACCGCTATAGTTTGACAAACAGTAAGACCATAAAGCCATTAATGACGTCCCAATATATTAATGATGACGCACTTTTAGATTATATCATCGCTTGCGTCAAAAATTCGATGATATTAAAATTTTGACTTTCACTTACTTAAGTATCATCGCCATCAGCATAATGTTTTGTGTGCGTTACATTGAGTTTTGCCGTAAACCGTGATTTAATTATCTCCCATAAAACAAGTCGTTTCCCAGCAACAATTTTTGCGTAAAGTTACATATCCTCTCTATCGCGACTGACCACACTTGTTGCACGCGGTGTTCTTCAATAGAACGCGCGAAACCACATGTGTTGCTAGCGTCAGTTTGAAGATATTTAAAAAAAAAAACGAATAAAACGTGTGGTGTCAGTCTGTGTTAGGGTTTATTTCCAATGTCTATAACATTTCCAAACGAAATACCAAAAGTCCCAGCTCTATTCCATTGACAAGTTGTCAAATAATATAAACAAAGTTGCGTCAACACTCCGCGCCATTTCTTGCGTCATCGTGTTATCGTTAGCGCCACATTTCAAGTGATTGCGAGCTACGGATTTGTTAGTTTGATGTACAGAATGCTTGGTTAACGACTAAGTGAAGAGTCTGTTTATACCCTGTATTTATAACTTTGTGAAGTCATATTTCTTACGGTCGGGAATCATATTTTGTTCAACATACAATCTCACACTGACCGGCAAATTGCAAAAAACGTAAGAAACTTTGAATTTCGTGGGCTACCGTGGAGCTTTTACCTTAACGAAGCCGATTATAATTCAAATATGGGCTTTATGTATTGCTCTTTAGATATACTGTACATTGGCAACATAAAGTAGCAGACAGTTCGCTGTCAGCGAGGTTACCGCCGTCAGACTGCCAATGTAAAGTGTATCTAAAGAGAAATACTTAAAGCCCATATTTGAATGATATTATTGATGCTGGGTGGGAGCGGAGTCGTGTGACTGGGCTAAGACCTTTATCCTCCGAGTCAGTGCTAAGATGGCGGCTAGGTAATGGGTAGTTTGTACAGTATACTTGTCCAAGTTACCCTTTGTTCCACACTTCCAGCTTGACGCCGTGCCGCTTGAAGACCCGCAGACAGGCGCGGTTCCGGCTGATGGCGAGCGGGAACAGCGCGTTGTACTCAGGGTTGTTGGAGCCTTTCACTACTTCCGTCCGGTCTGATACTGGCGCTTCCTGGAATAAGATAACAAACTGATAAAAATATCAAAACAAGTTATATAAAAATATCAGAACTTCCAGTTCTTGGAAGTGGAACTGTCTATGTCAACGACTGTCTTTAAATGTCAAGAAATTAAATGCTGTTGTCTAAAATTTATGAGTTTTATTGGTAAGTTTCATTATAGTATACACTAGCTCGCCCGCTTGACAAATTATATACTAAACCTTCCTCTTGAATCACTCTATCTATTAAAAAACTCGCATCAAAATCCGTTGCGTAGTTTTAAAGATCTAAGCATACATAGGGACAGACAGACGCAGCGGGGGACATTGTTTAATAATATGTAGTGATATTAAGTTGACGAATACCTAGTTGGTTTCAATTAAAACATTCACAAATCATATTTTTCTAACGGATATTTCTACTTTCCTTCTTCTAGGTCAAACAACTTAGCTTTTGCAACAGAGACATTGTTTTAATCAGCGACCGAAAAGGTTACCCGTGTAAGAGTATTAATCGGGTTATTTTTCAGGGTTCGGCACAAAACCCGTTACTAAAGGTTAACCCGTATTATAGAGATAATCAGCCTTTAATTTCCGATTTCACGCACAGGGTTTATTTTTGTAATTAAAAAATATACTGGAAAGTGGTGGAGTTAGCCCGCACTCGGTGTTTTGTCTTTTACATTCTGGTTAATTAGCTATACATAAATAGTTAACCTATTTATTAAAAGGGTTAACCCGTATAGTGGTAAATCCGTTAATCAAACATATCGGTTATAGGTCTAACTTTGGTGGACTGCATTCCACTAAGCGGCCATAGTGCGGGTTACTGAAAGTCATGAGACTTTGAATTTACGGTTCTACTCGTACGACAAGTCGGTTTCCTCACAATGTTTTCCTTCACGGTTTTGAGAGCAGTGGTGATGAAATAATTTACACAAAATATAATATCTGCCTGAGTTTACCACCTACCTCAGACCAAATAAAAAAGTAAAGACGGAACTCTGCCTGGGTTTGCCACCTACCTCAGACCAAATAAAAAAGTAAAGACGGAACTCTACGAACAGCAAAGTGAAGCCCGTTAAATTACGTCTCGCCGTGTACACTAAGACCAAAAAAAAAAAAGTTAAGACGGAACTCTGCGAACAGAGAAGTGAGGCCGGTTTCGTAAACATGTTGTGCATTTATTGAGGCATAGTTTAATAGGCGAGATGACAAAAAAAAAAACTAATTAGTCCGTCAGTTAGATTATCAGAAAATATTTGACCCGTGTTTTTTCTTTTGTTACGTAAATCAAAATTGACGAAGATATGACGCTTTTAAAATTCTAAATACGCCACGCCTAGGTATAATTTTTAGCTAGTTTTGACGTCACGAGCCCCCACTCCCGAGTTTTGATGCGTTTTATCTTTGTCAATTTTCATTGATTCACAAAAACAAAAAATACGTGTCCATTAATTTCCAATACTCTAACTGACGGACTAAATAGATTTGCAATTTTTTTGATACTGTCGTCATGCCTATTGTAGTTTGATGTAAATATAAATATAAATATAATATAAATATATCACTGGACATTAACACACAGCGCCATCTAGTGCCACACTAAGCAACGAGGCTTGTGTCGTGGACACCAGATAGTTGATATACTACATAGATACTTTTTGTTTGTAAATACATACATATTATACATATAAACATCCATGACTCGGAAACAAATGTCCATGCTCATGTGTGCGTGTGAGCGTATATGAACAGAGCGAGACGATATTAAACGGGCTTCACTTTGCTGTTTGCGGAGTTCCGTCTTAACTTTTTTTTTAGGTCTGAGTGTACACGGCAAGACGTAATTTGACGGCCTCACTGACTGACAAATGCTTGCACTGACTGGACAGGTCCACTCAAATCTGTGTGGTTCTTTCTTCAAAAGACCATCTCAGACACTTATCTTCATAGTCCTCATCTGAATTGAACAAGATTATGTCTGGACTTCAAAACAGACTATGACCTCAGAGTTTGTTTCGGCTGTTTCTTCTCAGAGTAGTCAGGTATGAAACACCGGAACCATCAAGTTTATAAAAAATTACGTGTAAAAGTGTTTGTAAAAAGCTACTTGCAAAAATAAACATTATTTCATCATTCTTTCATTTCATTACCTTTTTATTTGGTCTAAGCCACCTGATAAAAAGAAATAAAACATTTGACCAACCTGAGGGAACGGAAATTCGAATCTCACGTAAGTATCGGTATCCTTAGCGACGTTGTAAGCGATGCCGCGCACGATTGTCAGCTCTAAGTCGTTCACGCCAAGGTCGGTGTTGCACTGCGTGATGGAGAACTCCCGCATCACGTAATGGAAGCCGGGTACGACGCGGCTCTTTCTGGAAATTGAACTTAATTTAAAGCGGCGCAAGCGGTATTGTGTAAGCCGAGTCAGGATTTGGGTCCGGTTGATGACAATAGGGTCGCTCCTTATTCCCACATTCACTTAGAATTTCTGCTGTATCGTGGTTGCGTTTACAGCCCACATTAACGCGGACCTAATTTGTCAATTTCCTTCATAATAGCTGAAATCTTAAAAAAAAACTAGGTACTCACAGCATCTTCATGTCTTCTTTGACCTGATCATATAATTTCTCGTACATCTTCGCCTCAGCTACATGCCCCATACTTTTACAGTGGTTGGCGTATTCCCTGGAAAGCAAAGAAAAAAATCATTTATTCACAAAAAAAAAACAAAAAAAAAAAGGTCATGGCTCTGCTGTGTTACCATGCGACACAGAGATCCGGACACAGAGACACAGTCCTGGTTCAGCGACAGATGAACCAGGGCAAATCAAGGTTTGACAAAACCGATGTAGCATAGAGCCCCCTACTCCCCTTTCCAGCCTCACGTGATTAATGGACGACCCCTTAGGGGGGATCATTATCATCCGCCTAGCCTTATCCCAACTATGTTGGTGTCAGCTTCCAGTCTAACCGGATGCAACTAAATACCAGTATTTCACATGAAGCGATCTGACTTCCACAACACATTTAGGGTAATACAATACCCCTTAGTAAGACTGGTTGTCAGACTTTCGGGCAACTGACAATTGTACCGACTATCTGTGTCAAATATCTACAAATAAAAGTCGGGACATGCTTAACGTGCTTTCTAAGGAACGGAGAAAACTCTGTGTGTATTATATGGTCACCCATTCACGGACCGACGTTGGCAAACGGTGCTTAACCTTTAAGGTCGATCCATCCGTCTTATGTAGCCACAATAAGCAATAAAAAAAATATGAAAATAAATACAAGTAGATAAAAACCTTGCAATTTGTTTCTGAGATTCCAGTTGTTTCAGAAGGCTGGTGGAGGTATCATCGCTGGCTGATCCTGTCGAGGCTATGCTGCCGACTTCCACCCAGCCGTCGGAGGAGCCTGAGGGTTCGTCGATTGAGGAACTGTCCGCCGGCACCTCTGCCGGGGATCTGAAGGTGGTGGAAAGTGTGCTATTTATGTCACTGTTAATCAGTCAAAACTACTTTTGATAATAACTAACATTTACTTAGAAACTTATTAGGTTGTTAGGTTTTTTTTTTGTGACTCTTTGATAAACATGGTAATTGTAACTCAAGCTTTCTAAAAACAACATATTATTAATGCACAAAACGCATTTTAACTTAATAAGGGTTTTTTCCAGTTGTTTCCAGGTTGTTTCCAGTCAAAAGTGGTTTTGACTGAGTAAGAGTTTTGACTGTAACATTTACATTGATCAATATTTAAGAAAGCTGTTAGACCTGTTGAGTTCGGTTGACTACAGTCAACTGTCCTATTGGAAATAAACAAATAAATATGCAACGAAAACAAAGCATTTTGTTTTCGTTTCAACGTGTTCATTCATGAAACATCTGCCAAGCCTTACCCAATTATGTCGGGGTCGGCACTCAATGGGGGCTATCGCGCATGAATTCGCCGCTAGAGGCGTTCGTGTAGACTAAGGTCTTCCGAAATGTCAGATGTCATACAGTGTTCGCGCGTTGCGTGCTTTTTATCACGTTTTTATAATAATACTTACGACTGTGTTCTAGATTGAGCCATTCCTGATTAATTATGACTTGAAGATTTTAAGTAGCAACTTAGGATCTTATTTGTTAGTACTTGGAGGTAGAATGATTTTTAAATGTTTCATGCTTGCTAATTTTAGGGAGAATATTGTAAATATGTATCTAAAGCTTACACTATGTTGTTTTACGTAATAAATTAAAGATTTTTTTTCAGTTATTGGTACTTTAAACTATTAAATAGAATTATTGACAGGACCTTACTCGACAGTGCGCCATCTGGTGAGCTCAAAAACGATAGCCCTCATTGAACCGAAGTCATCTTTGAAAAGCTCTTTTTAAAACCTAATTTAAAATGATTATATTTAAAATATCAAACCATTTGGACAAACCGCTAGGAATTATAAACATATTTTTGAAAAAAAAACGTTGCCCCTCACGAACTTCTAGTAGTAGGAATCTTTCTTGTATCGTGGGTTTGCGTTTACAAACATTTTAATTCACAAACACAAACAGCTAGAGCCGGAAGAACTACCTGTAGGCCATACAAATATTTGTTCCGTAAGGGAATTGAACCCGCAACACGTAACGCAGCAGACACTAGCCGCCAACCGCGCCGTCAATAGGGAATATGCATAAATTTTCTTTTTTTTATTTCGATACGGAATGTTAAAGTACTATAAAAATAATGAAAAAAAGCGAAAACAAGACATAAATCGGCCAAACAACACAAAAGTTATAACCATTTAAATGTTTCTATTTCTTTCTAGATAAACGGAATTTAGTATGGATTTTGTACGTCGATGCAGCGAATGACGTCATTCGCTGTATCGGATCTCTCTGTCTAATCAGCAGTTTCAAATGCTTATAACTTAGTATTTTTTATAGAAATTAAAAAATAATATTACTGCTATTTCTGATGATAATGATGATTTTAAGACCACTCTTTGCAATTATTTTCTATCTAGCCGATTTCGTGTAATTATGTATCGAGTCCGTCCACGGTCTTTGAAATATGATGAATATTAACATACTTAAATTTTTTTGATGTGCTTAGAACAAATAGTTTTTCTTAAAAAACTGCTTATACAACATCAATTAGGTCTTGCAAGCCCCTTAAGGCCCCTTAAGGAGGTATCTGCTAAATTAGCAACTCTATCTGTGGTGGTTCAAACTTCGTTTGAAATACTGTTGGAATAAAGTTCTAATCAGCTTGCACTACAAAGTGGTTGTTACGTCAGTCACTGCGGGCCGAATAGTGCGAAATTAGTGGTTTTTGTTTATTTGTAGCCTAATAAATCATTAGATCAAAATGCCAATTGTACACTTTGTGAAGAAAAAAGTGAGAAATATTTGTGTGAAAAAAAAATTCTAAAACTTAATGCCCTCTAAGAATAGTTACGAAATTTCAAAGAAAAAATGCTTCACTTTGAATATTTTTTTCATATAGTAATAATAAAGTTAGAATTATTTCAATTGTACCAATTAAAGTTTAGAGTCTAATAAGCAACATATATTTATTTTGCACATTCATATTCACTCACCAAAGAGGAGTTACATGGAGAAAACCTCTCGTTAGCAGATACCACCCCCTTAAGGTTCGCCATTAAACGTTCATTATACAAAAGGCTCATTTATTAAAATCAAGTACAAAATATTCATTTAAATATATCTTCTCATCTAAGTTACTTACTTCGCTTTGGCAGGCCGGGGCGGGGAGGGTACTTTACTCATGTCAATAGTCTGTCCCGACCGCGCGGCTTCTATTAAAGTATCGAACCGTTTCGCGTTCCGAAGCATTTGTATCGCTGTGTCTGTTTCCCCTGAAAACGAGAAATAGCATGGTTATTACAAGAAAAGTAATGTGCCACGTTGGTCTAGCGTAGCGGTCGCATGAGGTCCTGGGTTTGATTCCCAGGTCGGGTAGTGTTATTGGGTTTTCCGTCAGAAATTTCTCAGTAGCAACAACGGAGTCTGGATTTGTGCCCGTTTGATGGCATTAGGCTCGCCCCCTATTACATGGGACTTAAACATAACTGGCGAAATGTAGGTGTACTAATACACTTAAACCTAATAACGTACTTTCACCCCCTATATATTTCTTAGGGGATCATTATCATCCGCTTAGCCTTTTCCCAACTATGTTGGGTTCAGCTTCCAGTCTAACCGGATGCAGCTGAACCTGAAGTGACTGCCTATCAGACTTTTACAATCCAGTAACTATTGGGTAACACGATACCTCTTACGGTCTTCTATTGTATAAGGAACTCTTGTAGCACTTCGTTGTGCTGAACCCAGCCGTTTAGTTTGTGCATAATTTTCTGTCAGTAAATGTCTGACGACTTAACAAGTTTTAAGTAAATTTTCTTTTTTTAAGTAACCAAACGTACCTCTCTTCTTATGATAAATGGCGAGCTCCTTGAACTGGTGCTGTCTCTTCAGTAACAGCGCTAGTACTTGGTCCCGCCGCGCCGCCTGCCCGCTGCCGGGACTTGGCTCTGGCGTAGCGGGCGCGCCGCGGGGCGGGGCGGGGGAAGGGGCGGCACTCGACTGATAACAAATAGGTCGAACGAATAACGCACTGGATCTGAGAGACTGTTTTAAGATTCCACGGTTTATAACTAAACTTATATTGTCACTTACGGGATATCTTCTGATTAAGACCATAAGCTGACAGCAAAAAACACTTTGTAGCATCTTATAAATGTACAATCTGCTTTTTATATAAATAAAGATTATTATTATTATTATCACTGCCCCAAGGTGCGTCGTATGCACTTTTGGCACAATAACATAACTTGACGTTGATCATTTTTGGATTCCGTAACATTAAACAATTGAACCCGTTCTTCCTCAATAGGGATGATTCTGACTGACTAAAAAAAATATGATTCTGTTTAGTCCGTCAGTAAGATTATCGAAAAATATTGGCAACATGTTTTCTGTTTTATCAAATTAATAAAAAATTACGAAGATACAACGCGTCAAAGATAGAAGAACTCCGGTAAAAAATGTACTCAAATGTGACGTCACACGAGTTTTCGACGCACTGTATCGTCTTCATTATTTGTTTACGTGAAAAAAGAAAAAATATGTGTCCAATATTTTTTTTAAATTTACGTGAAAAAAGAAAAAATATGTGACCAATATTTTTTGAAAACCTATCTGACGGATTAATTAGATTTTTTCGTCATCTACCCTGTCTTCATTACTTGTGGATGCGTGGACGTCAGCATAAGCACTGTATAATTTGACAAAGTTCTAAGTATGTATTTAATTTAGATTACATTTAAATTCAATGTAGGTATTTAACGACCAACTGAAATCTAGAACTAGACACACACAAGGTCTATACTCACTGCCGTTCTCGCATCTCCAGTAGGTAGGGGTCCATATCCAGAAGGTGCGGGCAGCTCGTCCACTGCTATGGGCTGTCCCGACTGATGACGTTTGATGGCGTCCGCATACTGCTTTATAATACGATTCATACGACGAGCTTTTGAAGAATTTCCTTCTTCTTTAGCCTTGGCTTCCTGTGCCTGTAATTTTGACAATTAAATATACAATGGTGTCGATTCTGTTGTGCACAAACTACTTAATTTCGGCTATTGCTATCTTTTACTAAAACGCAGTGCGAGAAAAGGACGGCTATAGCTATGAACTAAGTTAGAGATGTCAAACTAGTTTATGCCTTGCGCTTCACCGTGTTTTTAGTCGACATGTTTTTAACAACATTAACATTACACACACACACACATGAACATTATTACATTTAACATTTTGTATAGAATTATTAGTTCCAACTAAATTTGACAGCTCTAAATTACGTCCATCTCTTTCTCGTTTTATTAGAGAGAAAAAGATAGCAATAGCCTAAATTAAGTTTAGTTTGTGCATAACAGAATCGACACCAATAACAAGGCATATGTTCACTTTTTATTTTAGGAGTCGAAGAGTACCTACTCTTCGACTCCTAAAATAAAAAGTGAACATATGCCCGTGGTAACCCCCGTGTAGGTACCTACCTACACGGGGGTTACCATGCATTCGAAATCAAACATTTAAACCTGGCATTGCGCCCATAAGAAGACCTGCTGACCATTTATTCAAATTAATCTTGGATTAGGCACTTTTTGAACGTCTAAAATCATACGGATATACGGTCATACGGATATATTAATTTTATTTTGCTTCTGACATCAACTATTATATTCGTTATTTAATTCATTGTTTTATTTAATTTTGTTTTGTGCCATTGACATTAATTGATTTGATCTGACATTCAATTGTTCTTAATATTTTAATTATTTTTGTTATTGAATCCACATTATTTTTTAATTATTCAATCAGCTGACTTAAATTGACAAAAAAAATTGTGTGTTTTGTAGCTAATATGGGTCTATGACCTAAAATAAATGTTTTTTTTTTTTTTTAATTGCATAAATACTCTAGCTGCCTTTTGGGGAAAAGGGCAGCTGAGAAAAACAGTTCGCGAACCAAAGTTCCTCCCAGCAACATATCTGTCTTTAAAGTTTAAAGAATTGACAAATTATATTTCAGACAGTTTTAAGCTTTCACAGAGCAGCGCAGATCATGGCGCTTGCAACTGAATATAATTGAGCTAAATATAATTGATAATCACGTAAGATATCCCGTAAGTGACAGTGTAAGATTACCTATATTTTTCAGGTTTTGACAAAACATTATTCACTATGTGTTGCTGGCAATTTGACCTGCCTTGCAACTAAATACGAGTACATTCCTCTCAAAATATTATGGGACCGGGCCAGTACACAGCTGTTGATAAGACACATTGAATTTTCATTCTAAGGTAACACAGGTAGGTTCAAAAATAACACTATGATGTGGTGATGACGAGCGGCTTAGAGACTCACCAACATTTGCCTAGACTTTTCCCAACATATTAGGGTCGGCTTCCAGTCTAACCGGATGCAGCCGAATTTCAGTATTTTACATGGTACGACGATTGCCTATCTGACCTCCACAATCTAGTTAGTATTGGGTAATACGATACCCTTGGTAAGAGTGGTTATCAAATTTTCAGGTCACTGACTAGTTGACTACCTGTAACGACTGGCAGAAATCTACAAATGACAGCCGAGACAAACAGCATAACGTGCTTTTCGAGACACGGAGGACCATCGTCATTTAATGGATGGTTACACATTCATGCAGACCGATCGATATACGGCTGTTACGTTAAGCTACGAACTACTGCGGCTTTTATGTAATGTATACGTTCAAAAAGCGCTGATTGTCAGACTACTTCGAATAAACGACTTTTAATTTCGAGAACGAATTTCTATGTGTGACTTCTCTCTATGGCTCTCTTTAAGGTTCACTTTGCTTTGGCAGCGACGAAAACACGCGTTGTTACCATACCGCCATAAGACACAACACATTAACCTTTATATTCCACACACTCCAGCACACACACGCAAACACATACCACTTTCTACCTACTCATACCTACCTGCAGAACTATTCACAACGCTTCGATTCGATTTCGATTCGGAAAGTCGTATGTATATCTCGCTCGCTTTCGTAATGCCAAAAAAAGGCAGACGACTTATCGAATCGAAATCGAATCGAAGCGCTGATCTTGATACCGTGCGAATCAATGCTAATATAGAAGGCCACGTATTTGAAAACTGGTCAAAAATTTAGGTAAATACAGGTGGAACTTGGTGGAAGGTACCCCGACGCACAATCGGCAGGCACGTGTTTAGTACATCATTCCGAATTCCTTGTCCTTTTTTATTCATGAGTTTTTTTTTTTAATTAGCTCCCCTACATTTTGGCCGAAAAGTATTGCACTTTTGAAGGAACAGCTGTTTTTATTTTAAATTATCGATGAAAAACTGAGTTCAGAATGATGAACTGAATATATGGTAAGCGTTTAAACGTTCCTGAAAAAATACAGGAATCGCTTCTCAGATATACTGAAGTAATTCTCCTGCGCTTATTCCAATTTATTACGGGTTGGTGCAGCATGAGTTCTTCTTCTATACTTCTGCATTAGTCGTCATCTCAGCAGCCACCGCCTTTCTAACCGTTTCATCTTTCTCACTATCGGTACTATTTGGTATTCACTTACTCTTATAGTCATTCAGATATTAATGAGGTTATATTGATCTCCTGCATTATACACACATCAAAAATGTCTAGGGATCAAGCATTTTTATGCGGATTTCTTGAGATTGAGATGTGGCTTTGTAATAAATTTATGATTTTATAAATTTATATGGATCCTTTTTGGTGCATTTCATAATTTGAATCAGGAACTCTCAATCAAATTCGAGTAAAAGATGAAAATAAGCTGTCAATATTTTCCCTATAAAAACATACAACGCATTGAAGACATTATTAGTGCTACTGTTTCCCTACTACTGATTAAAACCAACGTTATTATGGAGCGGCGACGTCATTTAAGCAGGGAAGAAATGCTCAGAGCCGTGGGAATGATAGAAGCTGGTTCCCGGCAACGTACTGTAGCTTTAGCTCTGAATACAAGTCAGAGTGTTATCAGTCGACTTTGGACACGTTACCGAAGCACTGGTACCGTGGCTGAGCGCCATGGAGGACGGTATCGCTGCACCACACGGAGACAAGACCGATACATTCAAATCTTAACTCGAAGAGCTCCAACAATAACCGCCATGATGTTAGCCGTGAGGCTTCATCACTCTTCAGGGAACTTAATTAGCGACCAAACAGTCAGAAACCGCTTGCATGAAGTGAACCTTCATTCCCGAAGACCGCTACGGGTACCACCTATAGCAATGCACAATCGTAGGATTCGATATCAATGGGCTCTTGAACACAGAAATTGGGCAGAAGAACAATGGCGTTTCGTGTGCTTTTCTGATGAGTCTCGTTTTGGTATGAGACCGGATACAAGACGTATACGACACTGGAGAACCCCTGGACGCCAACAGCGATTAAAATCCTGCCAGGAAGTCCATCCTTATAGTGGTGGAACCATCATGGTATGGGCGGGTATTTGGATCGGCGGAAGAACTGAGTTGATTTGGATCAGAGGCAACCTCAACGCTCAAATTTATGCTGAGACGATTGTATCAGACGTCATCGTTCCTCTACAAGTGCAAATCGGTCCCTTATTTCAGTTAATGCATGATAATGCACGACCGCACACCGCAAGAGTTGTAAGACAGACTCTCGCCGCAGCTAACATCAATGTCCTGCCCTGGCCTGCTCAGTCGCCAGACTTGAACCCGATTGAGCATGCATGGGATATGCTACAGAGAAGAGCTCTGCCGAATATGGAGGGTATCCAGTCGCAAGAAGACCTTTTTTTGTTGTTGCAACGAACATGGGCGGCCATTCCACAGCGTGATTTGGATGAACTCATTTTGAGTATGCCAAACCGATGTTCTTGTGTTGTTAGTGTTCGCGGTAGAAACACGGATTATTAATTGTTTAAGTTACCCAATAAAATTTTAAAGAAAACTGTTATTTCAGTCTTTTTTTCGAACTTTAATGTTAGTGGTTCAAATGTCAAAAATCCCTTTATTAGGAAAATGGCAAATTTCTTTATTAATGCAAAGGTGACTTGGTTTATCGTTACTGTGACAAACGAAAACACTTTATTTGATGAATCCTTAAAGAAAATTTTAATTAATATCAATCAGGAGAAAAGTTATTGCAAAAATATATGTTGATCCCTAGATACTTTTGATGTGTGTAGTATTTCTTAAAAACCCCCCACCATCACCCGTACTTACTTTAAATGCCTCAAGTCTTTGTTGAAGCCCCTCTCCTAAGGTCCTCGCCGTTATAAGACCTGGTGGGCCAGCACTGATTTCTTCTGTTGGTGTTTCTGGTGCTAAATAGTAAAATAATAAATATAACAAAGTTTAATCAGGCGAAAATTTTCCCATTGGGACACATACGTCCCTCTCTGTCTCTCTTCTGTGAGAGGGAGTGGAACGTAATCCACCACGCGGGGCCATACGGTGGATTACAGTGTGCCCTTAAAAAATCTAAGACATATGACATCCAAATGTCACATGTCTTCAACTTTTGTTTTGACGTGGTGGTTTTGTTTGGTGGTAAATATAAAGCCCTGTTTTCATGGAAAACTTTGCACAACATCGTTTCAGCAACATGTTCTTGTGTTACGAAAACATGTTGGTGTCAGCATGTTTTGTGTTGTTAGTGCATTGTATGGCAAACAAAAGACGTGGAATTATTTTCAGCAATATTTGATGTTGCAGAAAACAATATTAAAAAGGCCTACTCCTACGAATTTATTGTTTCTTTTATCTAAAGGTACTACTTTTTTTCCTAGTTTTCCCAGGGTTCCCTGCCTTTCCTTTGCAACCAGCTCATATATTTCATAACCAAAATAAATGTAATGAAACTCGATCCCACTTCACAATCAGATTTATTGAATACTGGCCGTTTTTTCTACACATTTATCAAGAACAGAACTAGCAGATGAAAAAAATAATAAGGAAATCTATGGCCAGATAAATAAGGTTTATTAATTCACGAACCAGCGGAACGCTCGAGCCCAACTTGCTGCGGCTGGTGCCTGTCGTGTTCCAACGAAGCTGTGACGAGTTCCACAGTTGGTAGCTCACTAAGGTCCATCGCATGGCCAGCGTTGTGGGCTTCCACCACGGTGTCAAACTGCTTGGCGACTTTCATGAACCCAAGAGCCAAGTACTTATCGTTGTTCTTCTTCGCTTTGAGAGCAGCTAACTTGAAATCGGTTTGCCGCGCTGAAAACATGTGAACGTACACTTTATTATGACTCCCAGATTTTTTCTTGAAATAATACATTTGGAGGTTTTTTTAAAAGGCAATCATTCATAAGGTTCATTAAAAAATCTTAGCACTCAACATCCAATCTCTGCAACAATAATAAAACAAACTACTTTGAAAACGTACCTAAAATCAATTGCAACTCGTCGAACTTTTTAGCATTTCCGTTTCCCGATGCTGTACCACGGCTGGTGTTCGGTACATTGTTATCAGGAGGAGTTGGTTCCGGCTCGGGCTGAGGTGGTTCGGCGGGTTCAGGCGGACCCAGGTCTATAAGGGGCTGCTCAGCCTCTGCCGGTGGCACCTCCACAGCGGGTGGCGGCTGTGGGTCTTCCGGAATGGATGGAACCGGCTGAGCCCCATCCGCTGCCTTCCCCACCATCACTGGTGGGGGTATATCCTCGTTCTTCACAGGTTTACCGGCTTTCGCGTCTTTTAGAAGCTCTTGAAGAGTCTTGAGACCCCGGTTGAACCTATCGGAGGTAAAATAAAAACATGCCTTAGGTCTTAGGATTAGAAGACAACTAAAAATGGAGTTGGATAAAGTGAAGGTATTGACAGTTGCTGAACGAAATCTACGTCCTGAATACTTGGCAAAAGGGAGAGGGGTGAGTTACAAAAGCGTAAAACACCCAAAGTGGCGGAAAGGCTTTGTTTTCCTCTCCTCCGGCCATAAACGCGATCGTACAACATCGAACGCACCGCATCGCATCCCGCCGCGCTCTGCATCGTTCGTTCATTGTTGTAATATTGAGGGTTAAAGTATGAAATTGCCGATTGGTACTGAAACATTGAAACTTATTTTTTTCTAAGATATAACATATTTATTTAATTAAAATATTTACCCTCATTATCTATACATTGCTGCCATCTAAACGGAAGTTCATTTATGCCTTTACGATAGAACTCTGAGGATCTAGATTCGACAAACTGTGTGAAAGCATTTTGTATTGCCTCCTGGGAATAAAATTTGTTATCTCGTCGTAGAAAATTGTCCAAATCACGAAAAAAATGGTAGTCCGTTGGAACAAGGTCTGGCGAGTACGGAGGATGACGTATAGTTTCTAACTGCAGCTCCTGTAGAGTTACAACGGTTTCTCGTGTAGTGTGAGGTCTTGCGTTATCATGGAGCAATAATGGTGAAGATCGATTCACGAGTCGGGGTTGTTTCACTGCCAGTTTCACCATCATTGTTCGAAGTTCGGAACAGTAAACATGTGCTGTTATTGCCTGACCAGACCTGAAAAAGCTATAGTGAAAAACACCATGAAGAGACCACCAAACAGTTACCATTACCTTTTTATTGGTAAGCTTTGCTTTAGGGCACTGATGGCGTTTGACCTGGGGTCAGCCATTGCATTTTTCGCTTACGATTATCGTAAACAATCCACTTTTCGTCACATGTCACAATTCGATCCAAAATTCCTTCGTTTTTTTCTTTCTCTCTTTCTTTCTTCATTACAACACAAACACAAGTTTCAACACGCATTGCTTTCTGCAGATCAGTCACATCATGGGGCACCCATTATTCATATTTTTTATCTTATTTTATCTTCTTTATCTTATTGATTTGATGGAAATAAGTCAATATTGTAGGTAGGGTAACGTTAAACCATGCCGCTAATTCCTGGGTAGTTTGACTCGGATCGGCTTCTACCATCCCCTTCAATTCAGCGTTATTCACCTGTGTGGGCGGTCTACCACGTGGTTCGTTTTTCAAGTCGAAGTTTCCATTACGAAAGCGTTCAAACTACTTCAAACTAAAAACGCACGGTGCATTCATTAGCAGTCTCCTCGCCGCGTTAGTTCCGCGTCTGAACTCGTATTCAAAAATAACTCGAATTTTCGAAGTATCCATCTTTACGTCTAAGCTGAATAAAAAAAACAATTGAAAGTCGAAAATCGAATGTTGCACATTTTTTAAAAGAAGAACCTCATAGGTGTCACGTGAAAAAAGTTTCACACAAAAATCACACACCATGAAGATTTTATGTCAATGGGCCACCCCATTGACATAAAATCATGGAGCAATAATGGTGAAGATCGATTCACGAGTGTGGCTAAGGCAAAGTAAATCTCAGATGGCGCCGCAATAGTTGGTCTCAATCTGACCAATGACGATGTTTGGGTACCAACTATGCTAGCGCCATTAGTTCCACAGTTATCCTCGCCATTCGAAGTGTCTATTACTATACAACGTCAATTTCATACTTTAACCCCTATTATTTTGGCGTGTGTGTTTTGTTTTTGTTTATGTAATTTAATTTTCTTATAAACTATGTAATTTCGGATACAATTTGTTGTTTATGAATAAATGACTAATGTACGTAATACGCAGTTCAGCATCCCAAAAAATGAAATTGAAAAGACTACCGTAAGTCATAAGTTTGCAAACACCACAATTTTTTGCGTTTTCAGCGGCTAATGTTTCTGCCTACGCAATCATGAACTGTGACGCCGCGCCGTATGATACTTTCCTTTTCATCGGCGCCGAGTCACCGCGCTTGCGTGGTGCAGCCTCCGTTCGCTGCAGACGTCAGGCCGTATCCCCGTATATCACTGCCATTTTAATGACTAATGTTTGATGGAACGAAGATTTACGACCCGAATTATTTGGTAAAGACTGATGATGGCTCAATGCCGCTATGTTTATTGTAGACCTATTATAACTTCTGCGAATGTTATAACCTGTACTTGGGCTAAATATTTATAATATAAGCGCGTCAATTGTATTGATCCATTGGTGTAACAGGCACGGCTAATTATTGTTTTGTCGTACCCACAAGATATTTCCAGACACAAAATGGTTGTTTTTTTTAAACTTATAAGTTAAAGTACACTAGTAGACTATTCAATTTCAGCGAATCTCCACAATATTTTCGGAGTGATTATTAGGATGAAAACAAAGACTCCCCAATGCTGAAGTAGACGTCTAGACAGATTTAAGCTCAAGGACCTTTCCTAATGTGAGTATCAGTCTGCGTTCAGTGTTCTTTGTTTAGATATAGACGAAAACTAATAAGATCTTCAATGAGCTTTTCAAGAGATTGCATTCAATATAAAGCGTGTAAATAGACCCTTAACGAAGCCGAAAGGCACTTGTTCTCCCCGTCACTGCAATCATTTTTTTGTTCTACGCCATACCTGGGAACCTTCTAGTTACGGAGATATTGAAGGTCAAAGTTCCAACTTTTTCACAAGTTTTTTTTTTTTAAACATGTTTTTAATGTAAGAAATTTACTTTAAAAACCTCCACGATCCCCACACTATTCAATCCATCCACCAGCACAATGTTTTGAGTGCGTTACATGGAGTTTTATCATAAAACTTGATTTTTCACCCCAAAAGTCGTTCCCAGCAATATTTTTTGCGTATAGTTACTTAGTTTGATGTACAGAATGCTTGGTTGACGGCTTCGTGAAGAGTCCGATTACATCCTGTAGATTGATGTTCATACTATGATAGTTATACATAGTGTACAAAATTCGCCACAACATCGATTTTGATTGATGGCTGCCCTGGAATTAAGTTGTATTTTACACGACTTCCCAAACAAGAAATGTTATGTTTTCAGGGTTCATTATATCCGCGTTTCGTTAGCTTACGAAATGCACGGTGTAAGAACAATGAAAAAGAGTTTATTTTGAGACATAAAGCAACGCATTTAAATTTAAAATTAGCTTATGTTATTCGTAATTTAAACAAATTATCGCTTATCGCTTTGCACATCTTCCACGATTTCTGATTCGATGAATCAAGAAAATCGGATAAATCTTCCTAGATTTAGAAAAGAGTTTAGTTAGTATAGGCTTTTGTGGTCCTCCACAAAAGCCTAAATCTTTACTGAAGGAAAGCTAAATAACATTAAAGGACAAGAATGAGAGAAATAATCGCAAAGCGAAGGGCCTCGTTCGATACAAAATGTATTGCGCACTATCGGAAATGCACGGGGGTTGTTCTATTAAAAGACGCGAGGGTTGTAAAACCTATCACACTTACACATAAAAGACCATAAAATAGTATAATAATACTCATCTTTTATAGAAGTTGTAATAGGGCTCCAGTGTAACGGTCCCTGATGCACTCGTAGGATATGTTTCCACGTCAAGGATCCGCGCAGAACTATTAATTCGGACCCTAGATAGCCTAGTTATGACCTAGATTGATAAACTGAAAAGAATATCGGTCACGTAAATAAAAACATTGCAGCCTGAATCAGGAACCAAGGCTTTTGAGTTGATTTATTACTTTAAGAGATTAGTATGCTGTTGTCTTGATGTTAGACAATGTCGTCGCTGAAATGGAACTTATTTACTATTAATGGTATTAAGTTCGCCTTTGTACAGTAACTTGTGTTTAAAGTTTCAGGAAATAAAATAAACTTAAATACAAAACAAATTGCTACATCTTGGTGCCTAAAAACGAGTTCAAATGAAACTTTCTGATCCTTTTTGAAGACAATAAAAACATATTCCAACAAAAACACTCAAACAGATATTTTTATAGTTTCAGTGTTGACGAAGTTACGGCTGGCAGTATATATATTGTTTTAGGTTATTAGAAAAAACAAAAAAGTGAAAATCCTAAAATGATTACTACACTACACTACAACAGCCCATAACGTCCACTGCTGGACATAAGCCTCTCCCATGATGGGACCAATTTGCCGTACGCTTGGCAGGCGGATTGGAGATCGCAGTGATGAAAGACTAACAGAAAAAACGCTGCTGCCCATTCTCTGGTCTACGGAGGCGCAAGGTGTTCTGCCTCAGACATTAGTCGCCTTATACGACACCCGTGAGTGTAATGGGTTGGGTCTATTCTACTCTGCCGGATACCCACGGCTGAAAACGGCTAAAATGATTAAATAGCAGAATAATAGTTTTTTGTCAATAACGACGTTTCCTTCTCATTGAGAGGAGGCCGTGTCCCAGCAGTGGACACATTATAGGCTGATAACGATGATGATGAACGACGTTTCAATTAAACAAGACATTTTTGATTAAGAAAACGTGCGAATGCATGATTGATTTGATATTGTTTTATTTTGGCGCAAACCAACGACAGAATTCGGATATATACTACCAAAAATTTGATTCCTGTCAAACAACCATAACCATAACCAACCGTAACAGACCATGAGATTCATGTATATTATTCTCTATCGGCAATTTATTAATGCAATAAAATGCTAATCGGCTGGTAGGTAGTGTTTTTCAGAATCTGTTTTAATTACGTGCAACAACGGCTTTTTTATTTTTTCATATTTTTCGTAGCCTTCATGTTAAACACTCATGACATTTGTTTAAACAGGATAAGTAATAATAAAACTGCATAACAAACGCCAACCACATACCTAACGGTATTGGGTGGTTTTCCCCCATTTGAAACAATTTTTTCTACTAACTATTGAAAGGAAACAAATTGAAATAAAATATTTAACACAAAAAAAATGTTTTTGTAACAGTTTGCGCATCAATGTCTCATACACCCGTATGAGGCACAAAGTAAGAACACGCTTTTAGAAAAACTTAATGTATACGCAACAAGTACGTGCTGAATCGCCAAGAGTTCGTTACTTGTTGCGCATGACAGATGGTGCAGGCTGAAACTAGGTCAGAACTGGGTTCATGTCGTACTGTAGGCAGATTTAAAGATAGCTATGTTTTATCATCATTTCAGCCGAAAGACGTCCACTGCTGGTCTGCTGGACATAGGCCTCTCCCCAAGTGTGTCCCAAGTGTCGCCACATTGACCGGTCCCGTGCAACTCGCATCCAGCGGATTCCCGCAACGTTCACCAGGTCATCGGTCCGGGTCGGGAGGCCGCCCAACGCAATGTCTAGATGGATGTGTTTAATTTCAGAAAATTCAAGCCTGGAGCCGATCGACATTCTCTGAGGTCATTTATGTTCACGATTTCTGGGTGGTGCAGTACGTTATTGAGGTTTATAGGTGGTTGATGGTGAAAGGTTTATCCCTTTATTACATGGGACTTAAACATAACTGGCGAAATGTGAGTGTACTATTAGGTTCAGGTACCTGCCTAACCCTTCGAGGACTACAGGCGTGATATTTTTTTTCAAGAACAATGTCTGTACTTACCCATTTTGTCACAGTTTATCTATTCTTATGAAACGGAATTAAAACTTTTGTTGGAATACTGCGATTATAACAATTAAATTTCAAGTGAGGATTGAAGCTGCGGTTGTCCAATCAATTTAAACCAAACAATTGTGATTCACACTGGTTAATAATAACTCATTTCTCAGTGTAACCACATACACGACAGCACAGCCATAAACAAGTGATTTTACAATCACAAATCCAGACTCTGTGGCTGAGAAATTTCTGATGGAAAAACCAAATAACACTTTTCCCGATCTGGCAATCGAACCCAGGATCACATCCTATTAAACACTATAACGAAGGCAGTCAGACAAAACTTAATTTTACACAAAAAATGCCAAATGCAAATTTTGGAGGCGACAAAACATAAAATCACCCATAAAAAGACACATTTCACATGACAATATTGTCATGGAACTTCCTTCCTTTAAAGTCGGAAAAAAAATCTTTAGAAACTTACTACTATCTACAATCATTCCTTATTTTTTAAATCAACTGTACAAGTGGGTAACACATAACATCACGCCTGTAATTTCCGAAGGGGACAGACGGCAGTCGACCCCAACTATGTTGGGGTCGACTTCCAGTCTAACCGGATGCAGCTGAAAACCAGTATTTTACATGCAGCGACTGCCTATCTGACCTCCACAATCCAGTTAGTACTTGGTAAAACGACACCCCTTGGTAAGACTGGTTGTCAGACCTTCGGGCCACTGACTACCTCTAACGACTGTAAAAGATCTACAAATGACAGCCGGGACCAACGGTTTAACGTGCTTTCCGAAGCACTCGATATGTAATGGACAGTCCCCCATCCACAGACAAACCTAGGCAAGCGCGGCTTAACCTAAAGATCGATCCGAGCAACTGTTATCGTTTAGCCACGAGCGTCTGTCTTTCGTCACCCATTAATTAAATTTAAGTACCACTTCTAAGAAACGACCCAAGACCAAGACCACCAAACACGGGACTTGAACTCAAGTCTCCAATCATGAATATGAAAGACATTCAAAAATAACTAAGTTTAGTACATTTGGTACCTACTTAAAATGAGTCGGAATCGGCACTGACTCATGGTTAATAGAAACAAGTTGGATGATAGTGATACGGTTATTCATGAATTGTGAGAACTTATTATTAGCATGTTCTAAAGACAAGCTTTTTTCGTCTTCATTATTTTCGCTACTGAGTACAGTCCGCATAAAAAATTTTAGATCACGTGTAATTATTATGTATGAAATGTATTGTATGTAATTATTTCAAAAATTAGTTTAGGGGCTTATAATTATGTATTTAATATTATCGTAGAGTAAACTATATTCGTATTAATGTTTTCCTACTATTTACAGGATACAAATTAATTCATTTCGTGATCCGAAATGTTAATTTACATAATAAAGTAATCAGTTATGCAGCAAGAAGTTTTTTTTCTAATCCCAGTTTATTTTACCTCCAGCTTCTATATTTACTACGGCTACGGCTTCCAGTCTAACCGCATGCAGCTGAATACCAGCATTTAACATGGAGCGACTGCCTATCTGACCTCCACAATTCAGTTAGTACTGGATAAGACGATACCCCTTGGTAAGACTGGTTGTCAGACTTATTGGGCCACTGACTTCCTGTAACGACTGTTGAAGATCTATAAATGACACCCGAAACCAACTGCTTATCGTGCTTTCAGAGGCACGGAGGAAACTCGGTACCTATATAAGTGGTGCGTCACCCACCCACAGACCAACCTAGGCAAGCACGGCTTAACCTAAAGATCGACCCGAGCGGCTGTTATTATTTAGCCACGAGCTTCCTTAACTTCCTACGTATATAACATAAAATCTCGCCGTTTGTTGTCTATCCGAAGAGTATAGATAAAGATTTGCCTACATTAAGGAAGCAAAATTCGCCATGATATGTTTTAATTCCCAAATAATACGAGATGGAAGGGCACCGACGCGAAAACGGTACCACGTACATTCAGTAAATTTTTTGAAGCCCCCCACATATTATGTAGAAATTTCGACCGTATAATAATAGAAAGAACGAAAGCTTCTGAAAAAGCTCCGCGGCTACCAAGCATACAAGACAATAGAGTTTTGTAAACATGCATACTAAGATAATATACGCATTTGTTTTGACCGTCTGACCTTACGCCGGCCGTAGACATTGTGGTGTCACTGAGGTCAACGCTCAGAGCTGTAGAAAGAGCAACCCGCGAGAAACGTAAGGGAGACGGTTCGTTATTTTATTAAAGTGGTGAGACTTTTGTAAAAACCGATTCCAAAATACTAGATTTATCATATTCTTAAGAATTTAACCAGAAAAAAATGGTACCAATTAAACCATGAAAAGAAAAAAAATACAAACACGTTAATTGGATAAGTAGGTAGCCCAGACATAAGCGCACTCACACGGACAGTTCGAGTAAAGTTGTAATTGCGGTCACAAACAATCAATCTGCATACAATACAGAATAATATGCTGTCTGACGAGAAAAAGGTTAACTGAAGTTAAGAGAAGAAAAAATTAGATATAGACCGTGTTTTAATAGGCGAGACGACAGTATCAAAAAATTGCAAATCTATTTAGTCCGTCAGTTAAGGTATTGGAAATTAATGGATACGTTTTTTTTGTTTTTCTAAATCAATGAATATTGACAAAGATAAAACGCATCAAAACTCGGGAGTGGGGGCTCGGGACGTCAGAACGCTCGTGAGTCGTGACGCCAGACGTAAAAATTATGCCTAGGCGTAACGTATTGAGAATTTTAAAAGCGTCTTATCTTCGTCAATTTTGGTTTACGTAACAAAAGAAAAAACACGGGTCAAATATTTTTTATTATCTAACTGACGGACTAATTAGTTTTTTTTTGTCGTCTCGCCTTATTCATTGTTTTGCAACAATACATAATTAGTAAGTAGATATAATTATAATAAGGCGGTTCATTGAAATGTTGCGTTAACATGTAAAATGAAAGCAATTAAATTGCTGTGTAAATTACGTTTCAGATAAGTCGTTGCGTGTAAATAAAAAAATTATAAGCTAACAAGATTATAATTACACTTCTAACAAATGTTTTTGTTTGTCCAGTTTCTCATAGCATCGGGTACAGACTCCGAAACTTCTGTTTCGAGAGCATTTGAAACAAAGTGAAGAATCTTAAAAGAAGATTTCACCTACCTTAGTCCTTGAAACGCTAGACACCTCATACAAGTTCGATGAAGATTTTACAGCCCGTAGCTCGCCCTAAACGAGATTCACCCCTGGCAAGCTCCAGACGGAGCTTTATACGTAAGAAAAACCGGCTGAAGTACTTCGATAACCCGGGTTCTCTCATCGAAATGGGTGGTAATGGTAACCGTTGCAGACCTTTTTGAGAAGTTAGGGTAGATCGAATGATCTTTTTCCGCACTCGTATGCTAAAATACGCGCTTAAATGCGAAATCCAGCTCATACGTAAAAATCTGACTTAAACCTAAACTTACCTCCGAGCCCGACTGCTCTCTCCATTAGCTTTAGCATTCTTCTCAGCTACTGTGTAATTAGTGATCCTGTCATTTAACATGCTGATAGTACTGCTGTCGGTACTGAGCGAGGCCCCGGGGGGAGGGGGTGCAGGCCTTGTTGCGCGGGAGGGAGGGGTGGGCGCCTCGTCATCATCAGCTATGCCTAGAGCTTGGAGCTCGTTTAGGAGATCTGGATCGTCGTCGTCACCTACAAAAAGGATGAACATTAGAACTTCGAGAACAGATATTTATTCTTTGACAAAGTGTGTACTGTAAGTTTTACTGTGTGTGTGTATGTGTGTGTGTGCAGTGGTGTCCCAGTGGTTACGGCTAATTTTCCATGCCGTAGGTGGTTTCAAATACAGAAAGGACTCTTCGCATTGTATAATTTATTTGATCACCACTGCTCACAAAATACTGAAGGAAATCATTGTGTGGAAATGCTCTATGATTGTATTTTGGATTGTAGCCCAGTCCTGTCACGGGGCAGATATTACCCTTGTCCCAATAGTGGACACGTAATCTGATTATGACATAATATACTGATGCGACTCTCTGGCTACTCATTGGTAATTTGAGTCTATGTTATTGGGATTTGTTTCGGCACTTGTTGTTCAAGTAGGCCATTGTATGTCAGAGATTTGAGTTTGATTTGTACTTTTGAGTGGTGTCGTTGACGTGGGGGTCTGAGGCTAATATCAGACGCTTTCAATTGAGTGTTTGTATACTTTTGTTTCATTCCATGTTCCCGCGACACCGATAAAAGTGCATACCTAGGAATGAACGTTTCACTAATGTTTTTTTTCCTTTGGTTTATTTTGAAGGACCTAATAGGGAATTATCGGGTTAAAATGTTAACCGTTTAGACCCATATGTTTGATTGGCCATTATACGGGTTAACCCCTATAATATATGGCATAAATAACCACTTAGATATTGCTGATTTACCCGAATAAAAGAGATGAGGAACGACCGTGGTCACGTCACTTTCTAGCATTCATGTGTGTGTGTATTTATGTTTATATTTTTGTTGTTAATGAACTCTGTGCGTGAACCGGTAACCGGTAACCTTTACTCCAGGGTTTTTACCAAACCCTAAAAATAACCTGAGTAAAACCCCTATACGGGTAACCTTTTCGGTGCCTGTTTATTTTATGTTCAGATGCTTCACTTACTGTGAAAGCACTGCATGTGATACACACAATATGGTCGTTCAATGACGTGCCTTGTGTTTGTAATGAATTTACAAAAGTAAATATACAAGAGGAAGCGATTTTCTCACGATATTTATAACAACGGACGATTTGGATGCGGATGTGTATGGTACATAAATAAAATAAATATCTTTGGATGCGGATGTGTATGGTACATAAATAAAATAAATATCGCTGAAGATTACACACAGCGCCATCTAATGCCACACTAAGCAACGAGGCTTGTGTCGTGGACACCAGATAGTTGTTATACTACTTACATAGATACTTTTTTTTTTTTGTAAATACATACATAAATATCGCTGGACATTACACACAGCGCCATCTAATGCCACACTCAGCAACGAGGCTTGTGTCGTGGACACCAGATAGTTGATATACTACATAGATACTTTATTTATTATTTTTTTGTAATATTATATATTATACATATTTTATATATATTATAATATTATACATTATTTATAAACATCGAAACTCTCGACTCGGAAACAAATGTCCATGCTCATCACACAAACATTTGCTCCTACCGGGATTCGAACCCGGGACCCTAAAAACGTAAGGCAACCTCACTACCGCTGCGCCATTCGGGTCGTCAAAGTGGAGTGCAATGCAACAGATATGGAGGAAACCTAACTCAACATTCGCTGGATACGGGTTTAGCAAGAGAGTGAGAGAGAAAGAAATAAAACGACTGGCAATTGTACAGTGTTGACCAACATTTTTCAATTTAGAATGTAGAAGGTAATCTCCGAAACAAATAAACCAATTTCAAAAATTCTATCACAGTTAAAGAAAGTTTTTGCCAAAGGAATAGAATAGAAAACGTACAATGCCAAAGTCTTATATTGAGTTTACCACTTTATTTTTAATTTATAGAATTCTTATAGGTTTTCCTGTAATCTACAAGCAATGAACTATATTTTTTTTTTCTTCAAAATTTTAGGCTTGTTTCGTTTCGTTTGTTCAGTTTCGGAGATCAGGAGGGGGGGAATGGTTAATTTTCGTCTTCTTTCATGAATGAAATCAAAACTATTTATTTAATAACAAAAATATATATTGATATCCACCTAACAAACCCTTCCATAACGTTTTTTTTTTTAATTTCCTAATTAGTCCCTCGAAAATAAACCAAATACTTATAAAAAAAAAAAATATTTACTTCGCACATCTGTGTTTGGGTCATAGGATTACACCATCCTATCAAATTTTAGCTGTTCGATCCAGTAGATTCCGAGCAAATTGGCTGTAATAGACGGACGGACAGACAGACAGACGCATGAGTGATCCTTTATGGGTTGCGTTTTTTTTCATTTTTGCACAGAACCCTAATAAAACGATTGGCTATTCAAGTATTGACAAACATTTTTCAATATAGGATGTAGAAGATAACTCCAAAAAAATTCTATCACAGATAAAGAGAGCTTCATAATTGCCTAATGCCAAAGGAATAGAAAAGAATATGTTTTCACGGCCAAAGCTAGTAAATAATGAAACACGATCTCACCTGAACCCTCATCATCGGAAGGCACATCCTTCAAGCTCTCCGCTATCATAGCATCCAAGTTAGCACTAGGTGCCGGTGCAGGTTTCCTGGGCTTAGGTTTTTGGCCACCACCACCACTGATGGCAGCCAATTCTGCTTCCAAGTCGAAGTCATCATCTGATAGGTCCAGGGGCTCATCGTCATCATTTATGTCCGGTATGTCTAGGAGACCAAACTGTGACAAAAGAAAACTATATTTAATGCAAATAACAATATTGATTGACTGATTGTGTCTCTGTTGTAGTAGTTGCAAGCATGATTGGGTTCAATGTTAGTAAAATTGCAAAGGTGATTTTCTAATAAGATTTTTTTCGTGTCGTCCACTAGGGACTAGATTTGTGTTTATGGCTCGGCTCATCATCATCATCATCATCGGCCTATAATGTTCTCACTGCTGGGACACGGCCTCCTCTCAATGAGAGGGAAAGATAAAATTAATTTTCAAATCAACCATTTACAGGTGCTTTTGAGCTGTCAAGAAGTTAGTCAGACTTTAAGAAAAAGCTTATTAATTACCCATTCTAAAGTGTTGTTTCCTATGTACAAGATTGGGCAAGAAACTTTACATTTAATTATTAGATAATGTGTGTGGTCTGAAGAATTATTCACAGTATTTAATGGAGAGACCTAAGAGATGTACATTTCTGACTTATAATGTTACCCAGACTAATTTAACACAAACCCTCCATTTGTCTAAAGTGGTCATTTAGATCAACTTGTAGTAGGTGGCAACTAATTTATTCACTTGCCCTGTACCACGCAATTGCTTCATTTCTTAAATCTCCGATTTAAAAAGATGTTAGCTACAATATTCCGTATCCGTGATATTCTGTGTTAGTACTAATTAGTAATTTAATTCAAATCATTGTATGGTGTCAACTGGATGTTTTCACATTTGTTTTGTCTTGTTTTCTGTTCTGTAATTATTGTAATTGATGTTTACCATTTTAATTAACTATAAACAAATAAATATGACAAACAAAAGGAACGCAAAAAAGGGCAAGACAAGCTCTTATCACCCCTCTATTAAGGGATGACCTTAAATATTTTGGTCATATTTACAGTATGTATATAATCCAAGTCTAAACAATTTTAGAAACCAGACAACAAAGAAATAACTTCTTATAGCTTCTGAGACTAATTTATCAATTGAAATAATTAAGAGGATTGTATCATTCCTCACTTCATTCCATTACTTAGGTAATAACCTAACCTAGAGCATTTTGCAAAGATATTATTTGATTTGATCAGCCATTGTTATTATTATTTGTGAGAGTACAAAAGCATTATTTATCCTGTGAACCAAATACCTACAGTCAGTAAGTGATTAACAATGGGCCCCAATCAAAGTTACAATGTTTACTTTAAGAAATACAATGACGGGCTTCACCATACACCCATTATTTGCTTTTTCTAAATAAAAAACACAACAATAAGCTCTTTGTTTACAAAACCCAAATCAGCTGACAAAATTCTTTACAGATTAACCCCAAATTAAGATTGATTGCTCCATAACTACAATGACTTGTTCCTATAAATAAACCTACATTAAACGCGTTAATAGAACCGGATGAGACCCTAAGAACGGACAAATAATGTGTATGACTCACCTGAGACAAATTCGTTTTTTTACCCGTTCTTGGTTGTCTGGACATTTTAAACTTTTAACTGTTATTTTTCACTGCACTCAGGAGGTAACCGTGTGATATCACTGTAATATTACTACGCTACAAAGTTTTATTGACCTTACAAAATAAATCCCCGATATTTAGTTAGCTAAATAGTCTGACTCTGACAGTGTCTGGTCTGACTGACAGTGACTTTGGAAAAAAAACAGTGGCTACTAGAGATGTGAGCATCTGTCTATTTTGTTTTTTAGTAACTTCAATCTGTGGTGTCTATGGATGTAATTGTTTTCATTGGTTAGTAGATTAATACCATAAAGTAATAAACTAGGAGACAACAAAGAGCAAAGCGCCAGTAGCACGCGCGCGACACTAAAATTTTCTTAGGTTTTTCGCTGCAGGTCAGTGTAATGTTGTATGTTAAATAAATTTTGATCGAGACCGTCAAAATTATGGCACAAGCGTCAAAGTTGCCCGCGAAATTCAAATTTTCTTACGTTTTTTGCAATAGGCCAGTGCTAGGCTGTATGTTGATTAAAATATTGTTCGCGACTGTAAGACGTATGTAGTTACAGAATTAGAATCATCAAGATCATCAATACAACCCTCAAAGTTCTTATAGGTCGAGTAAAGACTTTGACCTTGAAAAAATATTTCACGAGCTACCCTGGAGCATTCACCATTGAATTTCACAGGCTATCCTATCACAAATTGTCATTCATTTTGAACCGATATGAATCTTTTAACAGTTTGAGCTTGTTGACTTTTAGTCGATATTACAAAGTGCACCACTACGCCATAAACAAAGTAAAATAATGCAGTGTTGTCAGTCGAATTATACAAATATATTGTTCATTTACCTTCCGAGTTTTGACATAGTTATTTAATGTCTTATGATAAGGTATGTAATATGTTTATATGTTGAAACTCAAAATGCAGTGTTTACTTTATAGCCACGTTGAAATATAAAAAAAAAATCAGTTTCAAAATTTTGCTTTCAACACGTTTAACAGTATAAATATAATTCTTACTTCTGGCAACAAGTGCATCATCGCGAGAGTGACGTATGAACGGCAGAAGAGACGAAAACGAAAGAAAAGCCTTTCTGTGCCGTTGTTATCTTCTATCGTACCTGAAGAATGGAGACAAACGGCCAGGCTAATGGGCTTAAATCAAAAAAGAAAGAAAACGGAGACCTCAAGGACAACCTATGGTAACGGTTCACTGTTAATTTTACGGGTAACATGCACTCCCCATATAGGGATCCAATGTGTCACACCTACGTGATGTCAAGCCTATGAAGCTGAGAAATATGTGACCTAGCTGCGTTGTCTACCTTTGTATGTAAAATAACAGCGAAACATTCTCACGGCGACAAATCCACGCATTTGTGTACACTTTCCCGTACAAGCACCAACCTCGCGATACTGATGACAAGGAATACTGTATGCTCGTCATTTTTGCAGGTCTTCGATACTGGAAGAGGTCCAAAACCAAGGGAACACAAAACTACCTTCAAACAAAAATGTTTTAGTTTTGGGTGACAATGAGACTGGTAAAACTACTTTGGTAGCGAAATTACAAGGTGTTGAAGACCCTAAAAAAGGTTCGGCACTCGAATATGCGTACATAGACGTTAGAGATGAATATCGAGATGGTAAGTGTGTGTTTTTTTATTAATTTACAAGCTATTTTTATAAACAAACTAGGTTTTGATCATACAACATCAGCTTAACCTACATTCTCAATACTTAAAGTATTATTTTCACTGTCACACAAATTTACACATTGTTATTACTCATAAAATCCCACGAAAACATGGAAAAGATCATTGAATTGTTTAAACTGGACTAAAGTATCTAAATATAAAAAAATTCTTACTAGAATCCGTTGTGACTGTGTCAGAAATATTGATTATGCTAGATGAATCACCTAGGAAATGCATGTTGTGATGTCTAGAGCTATGTAATACAAAAACAAGCACCTGAGTTATTGTTTTCTGATCAGTTTGTTGTCCTAAACTCTTAGTGTAATTGGTTTTCTGCCAGAATTATCTTAAAAGTATTTAAGCTTCACTTGTCTAATGATATTTAAACCAAATATGGAAATAAAATATCTTTCTGCTGCTGTGAGTAAAAATGTTGCAACAAATTAAAAAAAAGAATAGAGAGAATGATTCTTACTAGATGCATAATATTTATTATTAAACTAAAAAGCTTAGGCTGTAAGGTTTATTATTCTTTTGAATTTTGTGGGTGGGTTTTAAAAGAAAGAAAAATATTTGCAGGAAAACCCCTTTTGCATAGAGCGGAAACATGATTAAATCAGAAACCAAGTACTTATTTACATTATTTCATTTAATTACTTTCTTTTATATAGAGAATGAACTCTTGTGTATGTATGTATAGCATTTCTTAACATTTTATAATGCATCAAACCTCTTGTTATATTCACTGACAAATAGCCAGTTAATCTGGTCTGTTTCTCCAGATTTCAGAGTTTTTGGATGTTGTGTTATGATAATTTCTCTAACTAATGTTGATCGGTGAAATTTTCTTAAAGAAGATTGGATAAACTGTCATAGCCTAAAGATTACATCATGCCTGTAAATCCCCAAGGGTTAAGCAGAGGTGTACCTAATAGCAATTACACCTACATTTTGCCAGTTATGTTAAAGT
Organism: Xestia sexstrigata; assembly: GCA_941918905.2. Lineage (NCBI taxonomy): Eukaryota > Metazoa > Arthropoda > Insecta > Lepidoptera > Noctuidae > Xestia > Xestia sexstrigata. The sequence continues at coordinate 3,592,732 of OW799204.2, forward strand.
CCCATGTCCCATAGTGCATGAGCCATCAACTGGGAAGAAATCCAGACTCTGTGGCTGCTACTGAAAGATTCCTGTTGGAACAACCACTACACTAATATAATAATAACATTTTGCTAACTCAGGAATCAAACCCAGTACCTCATGTTCAGCAGTTGTGCTTGCAACCACTACACTAATGAGTCAATTCTAAATTAGTCCTTATATACACAGTACCAGCTTTTTAAAGCACTTGTTGAGTCATTGGTTTTTAACAGATACCTACTTTGATGTGCCGCATACAAAATGCATGATAAATAAATAATACATGAAAATACCTGTCATAAAACTGAATTATTAGAAACTTTTTGTAATATGCACTTTTAATAAAGATACTTTTAAATTCTATGTAGGACAGCTTCCGTAAACAGTTATAAATGAAATATTCATCAGGATGGATTGACGATGTTGGAATCTATTTAATTAAATGCAGTTTTGTACTAAATGTCCAAAATTATTGAGAAAAATAAATTATTGTTACCTGTCTTAAACAGCGGGAGCAGCGGTGGCCGAGTGGTGGCGGCCCCGACTTACAAAAAGTAACAGTTGCAGGCAGGCGCATTACTTTGTGTAATTTATTTCATCACCACTGCTCTCAAAACGGTGAAGGAAAACATTGTGAGGAAACCGGCATGTCCTAGAACCAAAAATTCGAAGACATGGTAACATCTACGAATCCGCACTGGGCCCGCGTGGTGGATAGCCCATTCCCTCTCATCATGAGAGGAGACCGTATCCCAGCAGTGGGAACATTATAGGTGATGATGATGTCTTAAACACAATCACATATTTTAGAATTGGAAAGAAAACCAATCCTGGAACCAGAACTATAACTTTTTTCTGATTTTCTTATTTTCTGGGAATTGCAGCAACTTAACATTTATATTTGACTTGAATGCTCGATCTTATCTGTTAGACAAAATGGACTGAATACATAACAATTGGCCATTTGACCCTGACTCCAACAAATACATAAACCACCAACCATTCTCCGAAGAGGGTAGGCGAAACTACAGAATGGTACAAAACTTCCATACTCCAACACATGTACATGATAAATGTACTAAAAGTACCCAATTCTCCCACAGATCAAACACGTCTCAGTGTATGGGTGCTGGACGGTGATCCAGGGCACACAAACCTCCTCAAGTTCGCCCTCAGCGAGGAGACATTCCCTCACACGCTGGTCCTCCTCACGGTTGCCATGACAACGCCTTGGGGTATACTAGACCAGTTGCAGAGCTGGGCCTCTGTGCTCGGCGACCACATAGACAAATTAGATCTCACACCTGGTAAGTTGTTTTAATATTTTTATAGAGATTGATGTTCTGATGGGATAACAATATGAATGTGATAATTCTCCTGAAATTTATATCACAAATTTTTTAGATTTAACTAAAGCACATTAAAAAAATGTTGTACGAATGATGACTATATGAGTAGATGGTATTATGATTAAACAATAGAAATACATGTAAAAGTAGTAGGAAATATGGATATTGGATCAATCACAAAAAATAACGAAGAAGCATGAAGAAGATTAAGAATGATACGAAAGAGAGGAGATATATACAGGGTGTAAACTACCTCATCACGAAGCAGTCTGTACATCAAAATAAGTAACTTTACGCAAAAATTATTGCTGGGATACGACTTTTTTTTGGGGTGAATAATCATGTTTTGTGGGGAAAACTCAATGCACTCAAAAAATTGTGCTGATGGATGAATTCAATAATACGGGGGTCGTGGAGGTGTTTAAAGTAAAAATCTTACATTTAAAACTTGTATTAAAAAAAAAACTTGTCAAAAAGTTGCAACTTTGACCCCCAATATCTCCGTAACTAGAAGGTTACCAGGTATGGTGTAAAACAAAAAATGATCGCAATAACGAGGAGAACAAGTGCCTTTCGGCTTCATTAAGAGATTTTTTACACCCTTTATAGAGATAACGTAGCAGCGGGTAGAACAAGGCTGCGAATGATGTTTATTCATTATTAATTTCCAGAAAATCTGGTAAACTACCTAAGTACATGTAATCTTAATACACAAATAATTAAAATCAATGCATACAGTTAACCCAAGTCATGCATATAACTCTGCTTGCATACATGCTCGGGAGTCTAGAATCACATTCCTTGATAAAAGTGTGTGTTCCATAAACTGTGCATAATTTTTCTTTTAAAAATCAAAACCAAAATTCATTTGTTCAAATTAGGCTGCAATCAGCACTTTTTGAGTGTCCAAAATGACACGAGACTTATTTATTTTATTTAATGCACAATATAGACAATCATAGTTATACGCTAGGCTTAAAACTAATGAGTACATGGCCATGTTAGGGCGCAGCAAGATAACTTAAAACTAATAATATATATACATTATAGATAGACGGTCCCTCAAAACGCTCGCCCTTCGCTCTAGGAAAAAATTCCAGCAAAACTAAGAAGGGGCAATGTCTACGCATTCATTAATGTCCATAATATAAGTTGCATTGCCTGAAAGCGACAATGAGCGCGCCATCTCTCATTATCTCGAAGAGTGACTCACGCAGTTGCATCCTTATTAAACATTCAAGGTGCATGCTGTTGTACTCGAATTACTATTCTTATCTATACCCTGCCAAGGACTGGTAGAAATAGAAGTTAGATATTAGAATCTGAGGGAGAGTTTGTAGTCGTATAAAAAAAGTAAGACGAATTTCCAACAAAAAAACCGACCGAATCACCGAATGCATAACTTCCTTGATTTTTTTTCAAGTTGGTCGAATCGTATGTGACTAAAAGAGTGTTGAATATAAATGTTAATGCACGGAGAGGGAGAGGAAGACCAAAGAAAAGATGAATGGATTGTGTGAGGAATGAAATGATGGAAAAAGGAGTAAAAGAAAGCGTGCCCATTGACAGTGAAGTATGTGTGACAGGAAGAACAAAACGTGTTGCGCCGACCCCAAGTAACATGGGACTAGGGTAGAAAGATGATAAGAATAAAATAACGTATTCGACGTGGGAGGTGGAACTACCAAACGCTGTGTTACAGACACGATTCTTATTGCAACCTCCATCTTGAAATCAGGTCATTACGCACCCCGGCTGCGAATATTACGCATGCACGCAACTCGTATTTATAATCCAGGGTTATGTCGTCTCATTTCGTGGCAGAATGCATTTGCATCATTATCTATGATTGATTAAGAAATTCCTTAAATAAACTTGCCTTTATTTCATAGAACTTTTAGACTAATTAGTACTGATAGATACAGTAGGTAGCATATTACTCGTACGCAGCTCGAGCTCAAGAAGGTAGAGCTCGTGGCTAAATAATAACAGCCGCTTAGGTCGATCTTCAGGATGGGTGACCACCTTTCACACAGAGTTTCCTCCGTGCCTCGGAAAGCACGTTAAGCCGTTGGTCCCAGCTGTGCATTGTCAATCTTTGACAGTCGTTACAGGTAGGCATTGGCCCGAAATTCTGACAAACAGTCTTACCAAAGGGCATCGTATTACCAAAGTACTAACTGGGATATGGAGGTCAGATAGGCGTCGCTCCATGTAAAATACTGGTATTCAGCTGCAATCGGTTCGGCTCGGCAGGTGATGAGTAGCACGTTTTAATTATTTTCCCTCCATTATTACGTAGAAGTCATAAATTAATAGTATTGCTGTAATAATGTTCATAGTGCCTACATGAACATTATTACAGCAATACACAAGAAAATATGACGAAGTGATAAGCCTGCCTGTGCCTTTGATATCAAAAGCAATATCACTTCGTTGACTGCTACATAAATAATCCTTTAAAAGCCAAGTAAGAGCTTTACTAATAAGCTCACCGCGGAACTAAGGACCAAAACTTTCCTATCAGACATGTTGTTTTGGGATATACATACAAATTACGCAGCTTAAAAAGTCGAGCCTAATTTTAATAATGCTCAATATCCTGTCACGATGTATGATGAGAGATTGTCTGCTACGCTGCGTGTCGTGGGTTCGATCCTTGCAGTTGTTCGGTCTGAATATTTGTGTATGTAAGGTTTAAATGTTTGTAAACTCACCCACGAAACAGGAGAAATTCCTGGTGTGTCCAAAAAAAAAAACTTGTTCAACAAAAGGATTTGTATTTCCAGAGCTGCTTCATTTTCCTATTCTATTTCTATTACCGAATAGGAAAACAAACCATTTAAATTAGCGTTACCTCACTGTTGTTGTTAAACAGTCGACCACAACGGTGTTTTTGTCCTTATTTAACTTTAAGACAAAACCGGACCTAAATCCTTTGTTTTAATTTCCAACTCTTTGAAGTCCGAAACTTGACCTTACTAAGACGAATTAAGTTACCCCTGTTATAATAAGTAAGGTGCTTGAGTGAGTAATTGCCATTTTCACTGAGATTTAGACTATAACATAATTTAGATATTACTTACATAACATAACACGCCTGCAATCCCAAAAACTTAGGCAGAGTTGCACCTAATAGTACACCTACATTTCATCAAGTCCCATGTAATAGGCGGCTAACCCATTAGCCACCAACCGAGCACAAATCCAGACTCTGTGACTGCTACTGAGAAATTCCTGTATAAAAAATAAATATCATTTTACCCGACTCAGGAATCGAACCTAGGACCACATGCTCAGCAGTCGCACTTGCGACCACTAAACCAACGACGAGGCAGTCCTGTTGCCAAGTATTCAAAACGGTTTACGTTATCTACCCTTCAGAATTGTGTTAAGTAAGACTCGTATGTTCTCACTTGAGTGAATAGGAAGCCCTACACACTTATTTTTTATGACTATCGTGAGACACATTCTTGTTTCCGGTTTTACTCGCGTGTTTAACAAACATTTTATTGTTGCCTTTCACATATTACTGTGCTTTGAATACTCAACCACCTAAAACTTGCAACGATAAAACTCTTAAACTTTGTGTGGGTGTGAAAACCTTAACTTTCAATTCACACCCGAGTTCGATATAAACAGCACTGCCTTCTCCAAAATGCATTTTGGCCTAAGGCCGGGTTTCCACCTTTAAGCGGAGAGGTGACGTGGAAGTTTCGCCTAATCACAGGAGAGACGAGACGACGCGATGTGGATTTCAAAAATGTCATTTCATTCTTCTGCCCTCAAACCAATTTATTAGGTGTCGGCGACGCATGTCTTCTTCCATACTTCTCTATTACTCGTCATCTCAGCAGTCACCTCCTTTCTAACCATATCATCTTTCATACTGTCCATCCATCTTTTCTTTGTCTTCCTCTACTCGTATAGCCATCCCTTTCAACAAATGTAATCGGTTGATTAGTGCTCGTCTCGTCTTTGCTCCTCTTGTCTCCGCTTAGGTGGAAACCAGGTCTTAGCGGTTCACACTGCGTAAGACAGCATAGGTTAGCCAGTTGTCGTATGTGGTCACAATCCTCAGCAGTGAGAAAATAGCGAAGAAATCGCAGTCCTTTGTAGTGATTATTAACATATCGTCCGATAACATTTTGGCGATCAGTCGCCTCGAGAGTACGAGTGCTCGCTAAGCTGGTCTAAATTGATGATTATTCAGAAATACCAAGCACAAAATGGCAAAAAATATGTATGTGAAAATTGAGAGCTAACAATAATTGTAATCAATATACGCGTCCAAAAAATGCTCATATATTTGTTTATTACAAAAACGTAAACGCGGCATCGAGATGAACAATCGTAGTTGCGCAGCGACTGGCCTAGGACGTGCGTTGTCTAGCAATAAAACATTGGCGAGACAATGTAGAAGCTTTCTAAAGGGATTGGCTTGGAAATGCTATAAAGTGGAGAATATGGTGTAAAATATGTTCGTGCGTGTCGTTAAAATAACAAAGAAAACATAGCGCCTGCATCATCATCTACCAAACCTTTTCCCAACCATGTAAGGGTCCGCTTCCTACCTAACCGGATGCTGTCAAATTCCATGTAATCACTGAAGGGTAAGGCAGATGTGTGATGTCTGTGTGTAGAACCACATCACGCCCGATAAATTTAAGACCCAGTTCGTAAAATACCAAGCAAAAAAGCTTTCCGAAGTGTGAAACTGATATGTCTTGGAAGGATGGGAACGGAATATGGAAGAAGAAAAAAACAGATCGCGCAGACCCCAAATATGTATAAATTAAGATGATGACATTGAAAGGTTTCCGACACAAAAGAGATCTTACTAACAGCAAAAGCTTTGACGTAAGACCTCTCATCAACTCAAAGCCCACAAAACATCAAATCAAAGGTTTGATCATGCAGTGGGTTTCCAAGAATTGTAGATACTCAACCATCCATGATAGGTTTAGGTATTGCATATTATCAGAAACAGCTGACGCTCAACTTATCTCCTATAACAATGGATCCTTGTTTCTCCGGCTTATGCACGACAATTTCATCCGCGAAAACTTTAACAACGGAACTACAGTTAAAAATCCGATCCTTATTAACAGATAACATAGTCGTGCCGATTAAAATCTGTGTAAGAAACTTAATGGCATCCCCAGTAATGTCTATTTCTCGTTTGTGAGTCAGCTATTACGTCACTACGGCTGTCTTATATCGCAGGTTGAATACAAAGCGACCCGGTTTATTCGTATAGCGATTGTTTATTAGTTTACTTACATTTTTATTTAAATTAATGTCGCCACACCTGGTGAAGAACTGGTTTGAGTCTATGGAAATATCGGTGCTTTTATATTTATGAAGAAGTTCTGTTTACGGATATGATACAATAGCAAATGGTGCATTATGGGCATTCCAAAACGACAACATGGTTTTGCATGAAATCTTTTATCTTATTCCTTTATTTATGAATGAGTCCGATTCATCTTTATTTTTATATTCCTCTTCTTACCTTCTAAGTTGGTACTTACGTCCTCCCTCTTAGTGTGTCGATGACAATCTACATTGCATGCATCCGCCCTGAATTTTCCTACGAACATATGTACATCTATCTACAGGTACCTGTATCAGTCACTCATGCTATATCGTTCGATAGTCCAAACATGTAGTTTTCTGACAGAGTTTACATGTTTTCTGAAGCTCCAAAAACTATTTAGTCGGCTTTTTAGTACTGTTTCAATAAAAGTATATAATATGTGGCTCCAAAAATTCATTCGGAGCTCCCAACATGACTATAAGCTTTTTCTCCAAAAAAATCGTTACTAAATAAGCTTACCGTAATGTCCTTTATACAGCAATGCGTATTGATCCTAATGCCGGCCGCAGCGTAATGTTGACATAAGCTCGGATACGGCCGGTGCGTCCACCTGATTCAATCGCCTACTCGCTTACTCAGACTTGAAAGCGCAAACATTAATGGGTGTAGATGTAGTTGTACGATGAATGAACTTTGAGCTTTTGGTGTAGTTAGTTTTTTTTTCTAAAACTGTTTTTGTTGCCGGCTTCGATTGTTAGCAGACTAAAATTTTGTAGGAAGCAATTTGTGATTTTTATTAAACTTGGCTACGACATGGGTAGACACCGTTCTTGCCATCGCGTTATCCTGGATGAGGCTAGCACAAGAACGTGGAGCTTGGCACAAGCAAAGTTAGGCCTATACCCAGCAGTGGGTGAAGTTGGGCTGTGGATCATGCTGATGATTAAACTGGCAAACAACTGGTGCTTGAATCCTCTAAATGCGGGTAGCGCAGTGCCGGTTTTTCTATAAATACTTGAAGGAGGCCTATGTCTAACAGTGGACAACTTTCCGGTGATGTAATAATGTCCTAAAGCTTTTCTACGTGATCATATTATGGAGCAAAACTTTACAGAATAGGTTATACTAGTAAAGGCTGCGAGTTAATTTTGTTAAAGCTTGTATTTGACGAGCTTTGTGGGCTGACGATACGATCCTTACACACTCCTTTTACCTCGTCCACGTTCATACATCTGGTCATACACGTACGCTGGTTGCTAGTATTACGCACCTGAACTTTCTGAAGAACCTCACCATTAAAGTCGGCGTTCTATCTCTGCAATCTGCATTCACACTCAAAATTCTCATAACCCGTACATAATCTAATAATTAAGCTATCCACCATCGATTTTGTTTGTTTACGATAATAACGATGCTTTTTATCTATGCCAAGGTAACAGGACAGTACAGTTAGCACGTTTTATTAATATAGTGTAGAAATGGTTATGTATGACTATGATGTCATTATTAAGCAATGTTTGCTGCTTATCGATTGAATTTGTGGGTTTTGGATTTCGAACTTTATATTTAAAAGGCGTACCCGATGAGATTTCTCATCTGCAACAAGATTTTAAAAAGTAGATGTGGGTGGAGGATGTCACCGATCGAATGCGCAACACCACACTACACGATAAGTCTGCGAGTCACATTTCTAGGATGGGTCGGGACAGAACAGAATCGTCACACAGTGGGTGCCTGAAGACGGTCGTCGTCACCGAGGCAGGCCAAGAAGAGCTGGCGTGACGATTTGGACTCGTTCCTGACTAATTGGTCAGAAGAGGCAAAACACAGAGAGAGTTGGAAAGGAATGGCTGAGGCATTTGCCCAGCTTTGGGACAGAATAGGTTTAACAAAAATGTTGGTGTGCCACCTGTATTTGACCAAATGAGACAGAACGCCCAAAATATCTCGGACCTTAGCTAGCCTTGATTCTCGAGACCTCTAGCGTAAATAATAAGCTACCTAGGAATATTTGAGGAGACAAAACCGTAGTTGGTTGTGGTTAAGACCCTGAACATACATAAAGTCAGGTCATAAATACATTATGTAACATGTAGGTAACTAATCAAAAAGCTCTGTAAAAAATAAAACCTGTTTAGTAAATAAATATGACATCACACCTGATTTCCCCGAAGCGTTAGGCAGGGAGAACCCAGAAGTTTTTGTCAGTCCCATGTAAAAGAGCGTCCAATTTTGGTCATCAAGTCAAAGAAATACTTGTCAGAAAAATGAAATAACTGTTACCCGACCGGAAAACCATATCCAGGCCAGGACCACAATGCTCAACATTTTTTGACAACTAAAACAAACTAGGCAGTCTCAAATAAAACAATACTACAAAAATTACAAAGCTTTCCTTCTTTTCGATTATGAAACACTAGTTTAAGCCCGCGACTACGCCCGCGTGGAGTTCGGTAATTGTCCCACGGGATACTACCGGGATAAAAAGTATCCTATGTGTTAATCCAGGTTATAAACTAGCTGTGTTGCGGATGTCATCTAAATCCGGTCAGTAGGTTTTGCGAGAAAGAGTAATAAACAGCCATACATTCTCACAAACTATCGCGTTTATAATATTAGTAGGATAAAATGATTACATTATTTATATATTATGTTTGAAACTGTTTTTCATTCACTTCCCCTCAAGGTTCATTGGAAGACCAGCGTCAGACAGCATCACCTGTCTGGCATGAATGCTGAAATGGACCTTTTTGGCGCAGCCGTGAGGCACACAGCTCATATTATGTTTTCCTCCTTAATTTGTATCTTTTTATATTATTGTATGTGTGCTATAATAGCTGACGTCAAATAAATATTTTTTCTTTCTTTTCTTTCTTTCTACATTACCCGGTTCTTAGTCACAAATACACAATACATACAGTAAGTATTATGTTATACTCTTGACCTTAAACCTTTGGCTTTGACCTTGAGCCATTGAGTAAAGAATTCATCGGAGAGCTATATCTGTACTGCACTCGTAAACAGCAAGGCGCGGCGTGGGCGATTTCATAGGTGTTTTACGCGACATTTTATTAGACGAAGGGGGTTGAAAAGGGATGACTCATTTTGTAATGTGGGACGCAGTCGCAAGTATCGCAACACTCGCTAATATATTGAGTCTAAAGTTAATGTTATTGTGGGTGGATATTAGATACCTATCACACATTGTAAATTGAAGGTATGTGTGACAGTGTTAGATTTTTATTTAAAAGTGTAAAATTTCTTAACCTCCTCGGGAAGATAGTTTGTATCCTACTGGTACGGACACAGCGCGGTGTTTAGATATCTTATCTTGGGGTGTAAGATCTCACCTTATCAAATATTTGATCCAAGGGAACGGTGTATTGCCTCTGCATAAAGCAAAGATCGTTGAAATTGAGAACTAAACATGACTAAGTATAGCTATAAGAGTGCACTTGCCAACCGTAGAAAGTCGAATTAATAGGTTAAAATAAAGCATAATTTAACCACCTTCGCAATACTTTCTTTTCATTTGTGCGTCCCTCAGGGAAATGAGACTGCTGAATCTGCCATTATTTATTTAACTACGCACCAAGCGGTCCTTTTCAAGGCCTAGATAGACCTTCTTTCCTAGAAAAGTCTAAAGATCCGACAGAAAACAGCAGAAATGCCTAAAAATAAAAATGAAGCTCTCTTACCTGTGTTTTCAACTCATTTTCGTTCTATACACAGACAGCGAACAGACGTAGTCGTATCACCACGACCAAAGGTCGTGTTTGTCATTATATTTATCCGTGACCATTATTACTAAATATTTTATTAATAACTAGCGATTACTTTGTTGTCTAAAGTCGTTGATCTTATGACTCTTAATATGTTTTAAAGACAGCTGGTAATTAATTATTAGTCTGCCTAATTTGTAAGCTTATAAACTTACATTATTCTTTAGGGTTTGTTGGCGAGTTTTCTGAAGTAAAATTTAATAACGCTTCCTTGGTCTTTCTGCCCTCGCATAACAAAAACTAACATTACAATTGAATCACCAATATATCCTGGTTACTATTCGGAGTTTGAAACATCGCGAGGAAACCAAAAAATCGAAGACATGTTATATCCACACGCACCTCACTATAACCGTGCCCATTATGGCCCACTTTGTGTCACACAGAGAAGACCTGCGTCCCAGCTTCCAGTAGTGGAAACTTTAGGTCTGGGCTAATTGTGTAGGACTATTTGGAGTTGAGCACATTGGAAGGTCCTTTGAATTAAACAGTGAAAGCTTATTCGGAATAAATACACCCTGTTTTAAAACAGCTGAAGCCGGAAGCTGCTAACTTTAATATCCAGACAACATACGAAAATAAGACTATCTTGCCAAAACATATCCGTTGTCAAACGCTTAAAATAAGTTGGAACGGCGCGCGATCGATATCGAATGGCTGGTTTTGGTAAGTTTTGACTATAAAAGGTTTTTAAAACGTCTTTATTTATTTACTTTGGAATAACTGATGGTCTTGAAAATAAGAATTTGGTAGCTAGAATGATTGTTGGAGCAAATGTCTTGAAAATAAGAATTTGGTAGCTACAATGATTGTTGGAGCAAATAGGAGATGTGATTAAAATTGTGCTAACTTAGCAAGCTACTAATTACAAGTCTTAGAGAAAGGGGAACAGGGATGAATACCATCCATAGCTGCCATTGTAAAGCATCCGTTAATCATCACCGTATGGTGATCATCATCATCATAAGCCAAACAGTTCACTGCTAGACAGAGGCCTTTCCAAACACACGCCATTAACTCAATCCTGATATGCTCACAATTCCCATCTACCTGATCAGCAATGAACCTAACATATTAAAATGGCACGAGCTCCTCAGGCGCTTTAGTTGCGAAATGAGTATTTCTATCAGTATCGGTTCAATTTATAAAAAACAGCAAAAAACTATACAAAAAATAAATTGAATCCTATTGTCTATAACTACCACCTACCTATACATTATTATCTCGCGTCCCGCTGTCTCTGATTGCTTAGGTCCGCGTTTACGAACGGCACACAACATTCACCCCTCTTGTTCTCTCGCAATGTACGCAGATGACGTCATCATCGGCGTCGTACTGGCTACTAAAAACGTCATACGATTCGAATAAAGACAATGCGACTGCAAGTAACATTTTTTCTCTTATAAACCTGTTTATGAACAACCACCTTATAGGAATACTCTTCTTACACTACGTGCTTCAAATATTGATGGCCGAAAACGTCACTACTTCCACGGCGTAGTCTGTGGTAGCGCGGCTGGCATATTTAGCCCCAAAACATACAGCCAAAGTAAACCCTGGCCGGGCAGAATAGGAAGTGGAACATCGTTTGCGTCAAAATCTAAATCTGTATGTATGGAGGAATACTTTAAACCTAAAATAACTACCGCAGCTGGGTTATTATTGATCCCTAATAGCAATATATTGATTTAGCCTAGTCTGAAGCACTGAATTTAGACCAAGGCGGCCGATTCCGATTAATAAACTAATAATTATTCCGGAACAACCGGAATTATTAAACAGGAACAGACAGCCACCGGATTACCTATTTGTTTATCTGGGACTTTCGGCCTTAAATGGCTAGCCTGGATGGCCTGTGAATGGCTATAAGAGTAGGGGAACACCAAAGTAGCCGGCTATGAAAGGTGTGAATACTGAGAGATGACTAATAGAGATGTATGAAAGAAGCTGAAGTACGTGAGCGACCGCCGACCGAGCTCTGCTCGGGTGAAAATAGAGGAAACGAATTTTCCCAGATATTATAACACCTATCGATTTTTCACATGAAAGTTGCAATATAGGAGTTCACGGGCGTTGAGCCGTTTTGAAAAACGTGATTACCTACATTAATAAACAAAGGCATACAATTAACGAACCACCACATTTAGCAAAATGTAACGGCAAAAAAATCAATTGATTGCCAAAATTAGTAAATGATCACCAAAATTAATCCCCATTTTATCGTGAAATTTTAAACAAAAATTTATTTTCTTAGTTAATGACCACCAGAAATTGAACTGTTATGCTCTTGCATCCTTGTCGAGGGAGACCCGGTAAGCGGGGCTCCTACTTCTGAATGGTTTGAAAAAAAAAAAACACGAATGGTATGAAGGGCTATTCGCTCGCTTCGCTCGCTCATTCGACAACGCCATACCCTTCTAACATTCGACCACACCATACCCTTCTAACCTAATCTATCCGTGTCTGGGCCCAAGTCGGCCTAGGCTAGGGCAAAACTAGTTTGTCGTCAACCACCTTATTAAAATTTGATGCTCAATTTACTAAATTTGGTGATCAATTGATATTTTAGGTGATAGATGTTAGTGGTCACAAAGTTATTTTTGGTGGTCATTATATTTTCCCCCATAAACAAATATTGCAGAAGTGATGATGATAAAATGATAATATTAATTATTGTAAAGAAGACCGCCATAAGAGAATTGACTTAACTTATCCAAAAATTTTATCAACCAGAAGAAAGTAAACGAAACTGCCAAATATAACAATATTAATGTTCCGTTTCTCCAAGATTAACTACCAGCATAATTATATTCGCTCATACACTTTGTAATGTTAATTGCTCGAAATACCGTTCGCAAAGAGTTTAGTTTATAACTGCGAATGTGTTTGTATTGAATTAATATTGCAGTTTTTTTTTTGTTGCCGTGAGGAATCTTAATTGTTAGTCTCATCGAAATTGCTGTATCATTAGCTTTGAGTGCAATATGTTTGGTAGGAAAGGTGATTTGTTTGTTCAACTGTTTTGTGAGATAATATTTTCAAAACTTGGATAGATTTTTCACTTTTTTGGTTCATGAAAATTACTGGTAGGGTGGCGGTTTGTTTTTGTTCCTTTCTCGGAAATTGTGGCATGGAGAAAGTGTGGTCCTACCGCCATTTATAAGGACCACAAACTGGTTCCGTGGGTTAATGATACTCGAGGATAATGTAGTTTCCCACTATCGAAATCATTTTCGGAATCGGATCAGTAGTTCCGAAGAGGGTAATCCTACATACAAACTTGCAAACATTCAGATCCAGATACCTGTAAGTCTTAAAAAAATGACATTGTTTCCATATGTGATGATCCAAATGACATCCAATAAAAGCATTTCGCCGATCAGAGCCCAGTCGTATTTTGTACATTAAACTGTATTACATTACACACGTATTAATGTGCCTCCACAAACGGACAAGCTGTGTGTATATTACCATCTTGAATGCTTATAAATAAATGGATGTAAATCTTATGTTTTCCTTGTTACCCGAAATCTTCGGAGAGAAACGCATTCACTAACATTTATATAACCATAATCGTACTTCTTCTTTCTTCTCTTCTAATCTTGTCATTGGCTCAGTCTCATATAATATTTTTAATCTATTTCGTTAGCCGTTAGTCTTCCATAGATAATAAATAAATAATTCTAAACAAACTACCCTCTCTTTTCTTTACAGAACAAAGGTTACAAAGTAAAAAGCAACAAGTACAGAAATGGCAGAGGTATACGGAGCCAGGGGATGAACTGGAGCCCACGGCGTCATCGCCTATGAAGCGATCCTCTCGAAACTTGTCGGATGACTTCGATAATGGAGAAGATGACGACAGTCCCCTACCCGAGGCCGTACTTACAACCAATCTAGGACTTGATATTGTAGTTGTGGCGACTAAGGTAAGGGAGGACAAGTTTTGGATAGATTTGCAAGTCATATAACTCCTCACCTAGCCCTGGGCTCGTCAAACTTCCGTGCGCGCTGTATCTGGAACATGAGGTCTCCTCGCTAGAATAAGACCCGGATTCCACCAAAGCGGAGACGAACAGGGCGGAGAGCAGACGTTCAAGGTTCAACTTCTTATTCTTTATCGTGTGGTTAGTGCCTAACCTGGTGTCAGAATTTTTATGCCGCCCATGGGCCTCTGACTTGGCTTTACATGCCGCCAAGAAAAATCTCTCAGGCTGGTTTCCTCACGATGTTTTCTTTCACCGAAGCAAGTGATAATTATACAATACGCACATGAATCTGTAAAATCAGAGATGCGTGCCTTGGGTTCGAACTCGAGAACTATGACTTGGCAGTCCGGTCACACCACTAGGTAATCACTGCTGGACAGCTATCGAGTAACCACAGGAGATACGAAAGATGCGATGTGCATTTCAACTAAGGTGATTGGTTGATTCCCTCCACTCATCTCCGCTTTGGTGAATCCCGGGCCTCAGTCAGTCATTGACTGAATCTGAAAAGTGAAGTAGTCTGCCCACCTCTACCATTTGCGAGATTACAGCGACACGTTCTTTTTTTTTTTTTTGGATGGTAAATCATCAAATGACTCCTCCCGCTCTGGGCGGAGCAGGAGCAGGAGGGAGTGTCAGACTTTTACTGACTAAAACCCATCCATGTTCCTTCATCGCCCTTTGTGTTCCGGGGCCACGGTATCTCTTTCGGATTACAGCGCAACCATGTTAATTTTACACCAGTGTTTTATAGTAGACGTGTTTAATAATAGAGTAGCATTAAAATAAACTTTACTTTTTTTAAACGTCGATTGCAATATATTGCGATGGATAAATGAAGATAATTAATAAATAATTTGACAATACTGTATTTACAAATAAATAATGTTTAATAAAGTTTTTATAAGACGTTAAAATAAACTTTATGACTCTCTGCTAGACTTCTGACTGGTCTAAATTTCCGACTTTAGGTTGTTATTTCAATTCAATATGATAACTTAATAAGGTCCACATATCTTTGAAAACTGACTGACAGTAGAAAAGTATTTGCGTGTCGTTTTTAATGCAATGCAAGACTGGCAACTATGTTCCAACATTACTATCTTTCAAAGATAGTAATGTTGGAACATAGTTGTCAGTCTTGCATTGCATTAAAAACGAAGTAAGTGTAAGTGTGTAAGTCTTGGGAACAAAAGCATAATGGGTGTAATAAAAACACCCTAAACGAAGCCTAAATGCACTTAACCTGGGCACCTACTTATGGAGATATTGGAGGTCAAAGTTCCAACTTATTCACAAGATTTTATGTTATAAATTTACTTTTAATACCCCCATGTCCTCTGTACTATTCAATACATCCATCAGCACAATGCTTTGAGTGCGTTACATTGAGTCCTACCGTAATCCTAAAAAAAAACAGTCGTTTCTCAGCGATAATTTACGTTGAGTTACTTAGTTTAATGTACAGAATGCTTGATTAATGGGTTCGTTAAAGAGTCCATTTAAACCTTGTATAATAACATCACAATTACCTTCCACAGACTGACTACATGAGCACCCTAGAGAAGGAACAGGACTACCGCGACGAGCACTTTGACTTCATGCAGCAATGGATCAGACGGTTCTGTCTCCAATATGGCGCTGCTCTCTTCTACACCAGCGCTAAGGAAGACAAGAACTGCGACCTTCTTTACAAGTATCTGACGCACAGGATATACGGGCTGCCTTTTAGAACGCCCGCTCTTATTGTGGAGAAAGACGCTGTATTGATGTGAGTAGATATGGGTATTTTTTATATGAATGCTTAACCTACTGTTTCAATTGTACATCATAAATACAAGCCAATTCTGCCACAGACGTCCTGACTCCGCCAAAATTGTCAAAATTCGTACAAGGTAATTAGTTACTTTAGTCCAAGTTAATTGATAATATAATTTTTTGTTACAGACCTGCTGGCTGGGACAGCATGAAGAAAATTAGTATATTATACGAGAACATGCAGTCGTGCAAACCAGACGACTATTACAGAGATGTTATTGTACAGCCTGTTATACGGAAAGTAAGTATAGATTTCACTTTTTGTCTTTACCAGGTAGAGCATCGTCTAAGAAATCATTGAATACGTTTAGCGATCAGCGTGCCTAGCTAAACGTATTTAAAATATCGTCCTGTTTCCGTCAACCGTTTGAAGATGGAGGTAAAATGATAAAAGTAAATATCAAGCGGCCCTAAATCATCAGTATCTAGTTAAGGCGACTACAGCAGCTAAATTAGCAACTCTATTTGTGGTGGTTCAAACTTCGTTTGAAATCCTGTTAGAATAAAGTTCAAATCAGCTTGCACTACAAAGTGGTTGTTACGTCAGTCACTGCGGGCCGAATAGTGCGAAATGAGTGTTTTTTTTTTTGCAATTTACAAAAAATCCATTGATTGGATGTTGCCTGTTTGTATTTGCCAAAAAATCAGAATGATCGCATGTATTTTAGTATGGTTTTAACTCGTTAAAAGAAATTTTTAGAGATAAGTTCGTGATTTTTTTATCGAGTTAAATTAGTTGTATTATGTTTTCAAAACACTATCATACTAGCATAATATATATCCTGAAAAATATCATTATACTTTTTTTGGTTTTGTTTATTGCAGTGAATCATATGCATTTTTGCATTATAAAACTCGCGTTTAACTCCTGTAGTCCCCTTAATAAACTTCGATAAGAATAGGCCAAGTTAGCATTTGATTATAGGTGATATAAGACTTAACTTTGTTTAGAGACTTGTGCCAAACTCTTAGATAATATGACAAATCTGTATCAAAATCTAAGTGTCATCGTTCATCAGTAACTAATGAGTCATCTCCTTTTTACCTGACTACGGCGCAGCAAAAAGGAGGGTTATGATTTTGACCGGTATTTTCCAGAGCGGCGCGAACCGCGAAGCTGAGGTACAGGCTGAGGATGAACAGGCCTTCCTACAACGACAGCTGGCCGCTCTACAGGCAGGCACGCCAGCGCCGCGAGCAGACTCGCCCTTACGAGCCACACAGAGAGCTACTGCACAGGTAAATACATAATTGTCTTGTTGCAGGAAAAGGGTCTCCTTTCTTTTTAGGGTTCCGCAGCCGGCTGGCAAAAAACGGAACCCTTATGGATTCGCCATGTATGTCTGTCTGTCCGTCCGTATGTCACAGCCACTTATTTTCCGAAACTATAAGAACTATGCTGTTGAAACTTGGTAAGTACTTAGATTTATTCTGTGAACCGCATTAAGATTTTCAAACAAAAATAGAAAAAGAATCAATTTTTTTTTTCATCAAACCCATACGAGTGGGGAATTTATGGATAGGTCTTCAAAAATGATGTTGAGGTTTCTAATTTTTTTTTTTCTAAACTGAATAGTTTGCGCAAGAGACACTTCCAAAGTGGTAAAATGTGTGTCACTTCTAAAATAAGAGAACAATAAAACTAAAAAAAATATATGATGTCCATTACCATGTAAACTTCCACCGAAAATTGGTTTGAACGAGATCTAGTAAGTAGTTGTTTTTTAATACGTCATAAATCGTTACTTTTCATTCAAAAAAGTTTGTGCGGAACCCTCGCTGTGCGAGTCCGACTCGCTCTTGGCCGGTTTTTTCACTCAATTCGATCTTGCTCCAATATGGATCAATTTCGCCTATAAGCACCAGGTTTGTCACATTACAAGGTGACAAGATAAAAATAATAATTTGACTGAGATAGTTTTCAATTTCTTGATGAAACCTTACGACATTATTTATGTAGGTAACAGTATCGTTTTTGCTTCATTACTGTCAGTAGTACAATAAAGCAAAAACGGTTTTCGTTATTCCAGTAAATACTGTGGTGCGGTCGATTGAACAGCAAGATGGTACACAGTTCCCAACAGTATCCATACTATGAATTAAGGGCTCCTTTTCCCGGCAGTTTAGGCATTTTACGAGTCGAGACGGCTTGCGCCCGCGTTGCATAGGAGCCGTCGCGATATGCACTCCCGTGACTTATGGCGGTGAGCGAACACGCCACAGTAAAAATAAATCAGTAGTTCAAAAACATAACAAAGTGACGTTTTCACTTTATTAAAAGAATCATCGCAATCGGTTCACAATTGGCGAAGATATTAGTCATACTGACTTCGCTAGTCTGTATAGAGAAGGACAATAAAGTAAGTAGGTACCTACTACTACGCGGCGACGATATTATTGTGGTCGCGAGCAGGAATTGCAAAAGTCCTCCCACGATGACGTCCGGCAGGACACGGGCGCGGTGCGCGCGCCGAGCACGAGCAATTTTTCACGTATTTATTTAAATAAAAAAAATTAGTGTCATATTATAAATCTATGTAAATCACTGACAACCCGATTAAGAAATGAAATGTTAAATTTTCATAAAAACTGCGTTCCCTAAGTCTCATACAACTTAAAATACTTTCAGAATGGACGTTACTTCTGATTTTTTTTATCGAGCAAAATGCTAAATATTATTTGTAACCACAAAAGTCTAGTGACTTTTTATATTTTTATCCGAATTTAAATATGGTGATTTCTCTGGAAAAAACTCGATCTAGAAACGTAAATTTTAGAAAACGGCCCCTTAATCCAAAACCTAACCACAATTTTGTCCCACAGCTCGACGGTGCAAAAATCGGTATGGGTCCGGGCACGCCAGGCAACGAGGGAGTCCTGGCGAACTTCTTCAACTCCCTGCTGTACAAGAAGTCGGGCTCCCCGGCCGGGCGCACGGAGCCGTCGCCCGCGGCGGCCGCGGCGCGCTCGGACGCGGCGGCCGAGCTGGACCGCCTGACGCGCGCGAAGGCGCGGCCGGCCGGGCCTCCGCCCCCCATCGACTTGAACTCCTCGTCCGAGTGCTAGCCACCTGGCTGTCCCACCGCTGTCTGTAGGTGAGGCAACTACCACCATGAGAGTTCATCATGTCGGATCAATGTTAAAATGGCCCGACCCACAACTGACTGACTGACTTTATTGTATTTTGCAAAAAAATTAGTTCTACGTCGAGATCTGCGGGCCTATTACGTATCTTTCTGATATCCAGTGACTATCAAGCTTCGGTTGTACACCGAAATTTGATGACAACCGAGAATGTCAAAATATTGGTATTACGTATTACACAGAGTGGATATCACTTTACGGTGACTAACAGCCCGGGTACGGTGTAACGTCTTTCACGAAAGCCACTCCAAACTCAGTTGTCATCAATTTGATGCCCACTATGCTTACATAATCGCAATATTAGAAGAATCGATGCGAAAACGTCTGTCAAAATGAGTTACGGTGACTATCAGCCACGATGGGCACCGATGACGTAATATTTGATCGCGACTGGTCATATATAATACGAAACTAGCCTTTTGACAGTTATTTGATAGACACTAAGCCCAATTACTATCATTTCGAGCTGTTAACAGAGATACGTAATAGGCCTGCTGAAAGTGATAGTGCATTTACTCCTGAAACAATAAAAATAGAAGCTAATAATACAAAACTTAATACCTACGAAATCCCGAGAGAAATATTTTCTCATAGGAGATGAAAAGTAGAGTATATGACTCGAGAGCAAAAATATTTTTCCCTCAGGCGATGTACTTTGAATCCCTCGCTACGCTCAGGATTATATTTTAGAATCCATCGCTGTGCTCGGGATTCTATTCTAGATTCAAAATAGCGCCCTCGCCTTAAATCCCTTATCATACCATACAATCTGCTATTCTCGTGGGTTAATAATAACAGCCTATCGGGTCGATCTCCAAGTTAAACCACGCTTACCAAGGTCGGTCTGGGATGGAGTTTTCTCCGTGCTTTGGAAAGTACGTAAAGCCCTTGGTCAATCTCTCAAAGCAATTTTCGAAATTCAGTGTGTATTATAATATAATAATCTTGTCGGCACATTTTATTGTTCCAAATTCAAAATGTTTTTATTCACTCAGTGAGTAAAAGAGCGTTTTATTCACTGTTATCGATGAATAGAATGCCCTTTTTCGAGTGGCGATAGTAATAGTACATAACTACAGCGGCCAGCAACAGAGGCATTGATGTACGAACGTGTAAATGTGGGCCGAGGCAAAGCCGAGGCGCACACACGTAAGTCAATCAATGCCTAGTTGTGGCCAAGGCTTTTATAGTACTTTCTCAAATAATGCGAGGAAATTAAAATAATTTTTCTCACGTTGATGAGTTCATTTGTTTTTTTTTTTTTTTCAATAAACAGCTTTCTATTTGCAAGCTTTTTCGAAATTTACATAAAACCTTTGATAAGTTACCTCCTTGGTTGCCATGTTTCAGAGTAAAACATCGTTCCATTTTTAATAACACGACAGATATGAGTTTAATAAGTAATTTATTTAGCCGCTAAACACGACAGATATGAATTTTCATACAATTTTTGCAGAAAGCTGGTCGCATGTATCTGGCCAGTACAGCAATTTCGATTTATCTCGAAGAAGGTTGTCAATATAATGCTCAAATTTCCAAGCATGTTTGAGAAAAAAAACTTTAATTTCGGTTTTACAGGTACATGTAGTGCGGCGAGCATGGCTACCTCGCGCCTACCGTCGCTTGCGCACGCTCCGCATACATGTCCGGCTGTACGCCAGCAGCACGCCGGCTCCACGCGCCACGAGCGGCAATGGTAAGCTCACAACACGATACCATCGACCAGACCACGTGGCTTCACTGGCAACATACGTATTCGGTTTATACTTAAATAAAATGGACGGAAATTGTGTCCGCGCGGATTTTTGAAAGATTGGCTATTTTTAGAGATTTTTTTTAGTGTAGAGCTTTCCCAATGGTTATTTAAATGAGATTGGACTTTCCGAAATGCATAATAAATAGTATTAAGAGTTTCCGAACGTTATTGTCACTATTCAGTTTTAATTAACACTTAAAATGTTTGCTCTAATTGGTACGGACATAATTGTGGACTAGCTGCGGACACCAACCTCCGACAAGAGTTAGCCATGTCCGGAGCTACGTCCGCAATTCGTGCGCAGTTTGTCTGATCCTTAACAATGCATATATTCTAATAACTTACAAATTACATCATACTTATTTAGTTACATTTATCCGATACACCCATCCGTAAAGAATCTCTAGTTTAATCGTAGATACAACGAAATCTGTTCAGCATTTTCGTGTTATAAACACACATACAGACATTGTTTGAGAAATGAAACTGGCTGTTTAATTTTTTATGGCAGCTTTGAATTGTCAGTCTTTCAAAAACCGTTACAAATATTGATGAAAAGTGCATACTGTGTTTAAAGTTGCCAATTTTACATTTTTGATGTAAAAGTATTATGATTATTTTGGATATCATGATGAACTTCAGCATATCTTTGGTCTTTAATAGGGATACTTTTCAGCTTTTGTTTAAAAGTTTCGTTCAGTGAGTGAGATTCTTCCATAATAAAATAAGTTTTTCAATAAAATGTTTTTTTATAACTATTGCTTATTAAATCCAGTGATGCTTAAAAATATAGAGTAAAAATGCACGCAATTTTATCTACTCTGTTAACTTGGTGCGACAAAATCTGATAAGTATTCGCATTAACTTGCGTTAAAAAGAGACGCATATGTTTTCGAGGCTCTTTAGTCAGACCTCGCTCATTTGGATCCCGCGGGATCAGTTTACTAAATAAATATTTTTATGTAATTTTCTGGCATAGTCATGTCTCGCTTCGGCACGGGATCACGCGACGACAAAACTTTGTAAACTCGGCTGAAGAGTATCACTTATAGACCAACAAAATATCTCCTTTAAATATTACAAGAACATTTTCAATGTCTAAGTATTATTTCCACACAGTATGAACTTCTCGTTGATATGCCACAGCATTATCGCCTCTATTACCAACACTGGCGATTAGTGATTGTATTATGTAACGACAACTTAGATTTTATATTAATAATTGTAAAATTAACTCGAAAGGGCTAGGGGCATTCTGGGTTTAAGATTTAGCTGGTTAAAATTATAATGTTAAATTGCCTAGAAATCTCAAAAAGTTGAGGAGCTTAAATAAAGTTTAAAAGTTATAAAGAATTTACTTTAGTTATGTTGAAGTTTATTTTTACAAACAAATTAATTTCGCAATGTGCTTTTGATTTTTTTATTCGAATGTTTGATGTATTTTCACTAGCGTGCTAGTAATGAAATAGCGCTGTTATTAATACACAATACAAATACATATGGCACCTATACAAGCAGGCTATAGAAACTATTTCGAAATGCCAGCTGTATATCAGATTGCATAAAACACCTGGGTGCATTTGGGCTAGCCCTTGCTTTCCCAGAAAAAAAAAACAGTGCAAACAGACCTCAAAAACATTAATTATTCATGCAATACCTCCTATACATCCTATGCCATCCATATGCTATACATCCTAATCGTGAAAATAAAAAGTAAGAATTATATTTTCAAATCTATCAATTAGTAGTGTTGTAACCATTATTTGTTGTAAATAATAAAATCTTTTACAATCTACGACCATAAAATGTCCCAGCCCTAGATATAGGAACAACGTTATTCATACATTTCCATTACTATCGAAACTAAAAGCGAGTTTAATTTAATTTCCTAATTAAAACGCAAAGTTTAATTTGTAACATTGTTTATGATATTAAAATAAGTATTTATTTAGATAGTCTAGAAATAAGTGCTGGGGTACACGAATCAATTCAATAGATTTTGTTTTCAAGTATGCAGGTTACTCACATCAAAAAGATAAATGAATGCTATGTGCATTACTATATCTAATAAATCTTCTGTTGAGTGACTTAAAACTGTCAAATAGCAATAAGCAAACAGAACAGACTTTGTTGTCGAAATAAAGATGTTTACTGTTTGACAGAGTGTCCAAAATATTTGTTACAGAAGATATATTGATTATAGAAAATTATCTACAGTATTTTATTCTAAACCATGATTCTTTGACAAAAGAAACACCACAATTTTGTCTTTAATTATTTTGTCAATTGAAGTTTTTTTAACTGAACTTAGATTTCAAAATCCAAGTTCAGCTTATTCTCTATCGGTTTGCAAGTCTGCATGATCCGTGTAACCCAGCACTTACTTGTAATACGACACGAAAACATTATCCTAGTGAAAGGTTTTGTTATCATCTGAGATTAAGGAAGTTCAGATAACGCGATCTTCCATGAAGACTGGCGGTGCAATGATACATGGTTTTATGCACAATGAAGTCACTATTTGTACAAACCATTCAACAGTGTATGGCTAATAATTATGTATGTTGTAAAACATTTTTTTTTGTTTCTAATTATTTGCTCATCAATCTGTATTTTAGATTCGCTTTCCCAATTGGACTCAATGGTGACCTTTATTGTGTTGTGGTAACCGAATTTATTTATTATGGAATATATTAATTATTTGGAAATATTTTTTTACTGCCCCAACCGTATGTATTGTGTTTTCTTTTTAATTTTACATTGTGACTGTATTAGATTGGATTTTGTTCACATGTGGTGCAATACTGAACATTCCAAACCTGGTTTGGTGCTTATTGTAATAGTAAAAATTATTATTAATTATAAATGGAGTTTCATTTACCGTTACTTGCCTGCGCTCTCTTCGAAATTCGTTTCGGTTAAACACTATTTGCACTAAAGGTCACTATTATTCCAAAATTCAGATTCAAACCAAAAAACGCATTCTGTAAACGTAGATAAAGTACGAAATCATATCTTAGAGTACTTAAACGATTTAGTAAATCCAAATGATAATAAAAGTAACAGAAGTAAGAAGCATGGCTTTTCCTAAACTTAATAAGTATTTATATCGATTAATAAAATATCTTTCAACTTATAACTTATTAACGTGAATAGCTTAGGTATTAATTAATTTTAGCGACGTGTTTTTTGACAAACTTATCTGAGATGCACTCTTGTTTTGATCACCGAGCTTGGATTTGCCTGAGTTTTGGCAGCTAGAGGAGTAGAGGCATTGTCAGTGATTTCTTTAATTTTCTGTTTATGGATATTTTTTTAAAGCTATATCACCAAATCTATGCATAATAAATGTACGAATATTATCAACGTTCTGAAGTCAACATGAGTCTAGTGGAATTCTTCGAATTTGATTATTTGGATGATATGATTTCTTTAATTACAACAAAACCAATGAGTGATATTTTAAGAAGGGTATTTTTGCACAGCACAGCTATGCGAGGTAATAATTTTGTCAAAAAACACAAAATATGTTAAAATAATAAACTCATTTGTATGATAATGGAGAAATATTGGCAAGTTTTGATATGAAATATTTGTACAAGTAAACGATGTGGTTTGAAGCTAAAAGGCTGGAGTATTGTCTATTTTTATAAAGGGGATTAAATGTTAGGTGGCTAAAATGCATAATTTTAATTAAAAAAAAACATAGAAATATTTGTGAGCTGTGAGAAGTTTCTTCGACCACTTTAACCGGGATTTGAGGAAATGTTGCTCTAAAATGTTGTTACATTGAAATAATTCCGAGTTAACGTGGTCGTCTATTTATACGTATAATATTTATGATGGATAGTAATCAAGTATTTTTATATAATTGCATTGTAACCTCCTGTAACTGATTCTAACACAATGTGAAAATTTAATGTACCTACCATGATAATTCGGTTGAAATTCTCGTACGCTTTTAAAATTTTTAAATTTTTTGCTCATTTATTTTCTATTTTTAACATTTATGTACTAGTCAAATATCAGTTGGTTTTATATTGATTAACGACTACCTACATCTCTTTCTGTGATATATTTTTTTTATGTAGAACAAAATAATTTCCTTAGAATCTGTTCTGTGTATAATGTATTAGCCACATAACATCCTCATATAGGCATAGATTTTTTTGTTTCCCGCTCAACTGTTATGAGAAAGACAAATTCCTTTTCCTTTTGTTGAATTTTGTTTAGTTTAAAAAAAAATCGTAACATTAAATATTAAATGCATTATTTTTTCGATATAGATTAAAAAGTATTTATTTAAAGAATAGACTATAATAAATAGCTGGCTGTTTATTAAAACAATGCCATTTCGGTTGTAATTAATACAGTTGAAGCTATAAGGCTTAGTGATTAGTTAGATTCTCAAAAGATAATTTTTGTTACGCTTGGCAATAGGTTAGATTCCAATAATTAATAGCAAAAAAAAAACATTTTAGTTTAACTATGTTATTTAAAGAAAAAAATATTACTAATCTATAAGCGATGCGCGATGGTCTAATGGCCAAGATCGAACGATTTATTTGTATTTGAGTGAATAAAAGTATTTATGATAATATGGAATTTTAAAAATGTAATAAAAGGCAGACAGTGAGCATCCATATGTACTGGTGACATCTTTGTTATGTTTTCCATCTCACTATTTGGGTGTAAGTTTAATGTACAATAGGAGCTTTGGGGGCCAAAGAAGTTAGTTATCCACTAAAAACAATCTAAAAACCACATCCAATCAAAATAAAATAAAAACTCCCATTTATGTACCGAGTTCACTGACGCTGGACCACTTTTCAACTTTAACACTTATGGCATAAGTACAGTAAAAAGACAACCAGTAGGTCGGCTTCAAAGAAACGCCCGAAACGCTGACGGAATTAACATAGCGCCCCTTCCCCCGCCCGTAAGGATACTTCAAGGTGCGAACAGACAGAGTCGCGCGCGCCGCGTCGTTTTCTTAACGATGAACCACACAGTATACCCGATAATAGCAACCGGCTAGGGTTGCTATTATCGGGTATACTGATTGACAGTAGGGATTGAATTCAAGGCCACGTCCGAGTCACACTACTGCTTATCTTTGTACTGTGGCATAAGGGTGAAAAGTGGTCGACCATCAGTGAATTCGGTAGTACGCTGAAAGTTGACTGAAACAGCAACTACACCTCTACCGATCGGTTCTACTCTGCAACTACGGTCGTAGCTGTATTCTGTTTCATGCTTGCGGCAAAGATAGTCCGTTCAAGTATTTGCTGTTTACATTCTTCTGCTACATATAGAGCAATTTTACATTATGAAGCTTCGGAAAGCCTAACCAATAATCTGCTGTCAAATCTCATTGTTACATAATAGGAGAAATTAACAACGGATTAAATTTAGAGACTTGTGGAAATTAGAGGAAACAAATTACTCAATGTCACTTCTTTGACCCCCAAAACTTCTAAATCCTATCGCACACTCATCTCTGTAAATAATCTTCCTTTACAGAGCGAATGCAGTGAATTATCAACACTTATTGTAGTAGCAGCTGTTATGTCTAACTATAAGCTTATAGGCGATACTGTACATAATTTGAATAAACTAGCACGGGAACTGTTCTGATCAGTTTTGTGTTTTATTTTATTTGACTAGCTAATTTAAGGACTTAGAACAGTGGTGAAATAATTTGGAAAACACGTCTGCCCTTACCCTTTTATATTTGACAATAATATTGCGTGGGATCAGCTGACGAAATAAGCAATAAATATCGAGTAAAGACGTCTTCATGAACTGCATCTAAGTATTGTGCGCAGGCGCGGATCCAGCCCTCAAAATACGTTGCGGGCTCGGCCCTGAAATCGGCATTGGTGTCGATTCTGTTGTGCACAAACTAAACTTAATTTAGGCTATTGCTATCTTTTACTAAAAGGCAGCGCGAGAGGACGGCTATAGCTATGAACTAAGTTAGAGATGTCAAACTATAGTTTATGCCTTGCGCTTCACCGTGTTTTTACTTGACATGTTTTTACGTGCACCCTTCATTTGTATAGAAATATTAGTTCCAACTAAATTTGACAGCTCTAAATTATTTATTAGAGAAAAAAGGATAGCAATACCCTAAACTAAGTTTAGTTTGTCCACAACAGAATCGACACCATTGTCGTTGATCAATAAAAAAAGAGAAAAATCTTCGTGGATAGTAGTTTAATGATGAATTTCACAAGAAGAAACTAAAATAATAGGTACCTATGCAAAAGCATGTGCAGTGAGCTCAATTTTTTTGCACCCGTCTCTGATAATAATGTTAGATTTTCAGAAAAATCAACAGACTAGCATTCAGGAGCGATCGCAGCGACCTCTAAAATTTTAGCAGCTCTCCTCCAATTCGTAATACTTGTATTTATTACCATTTATATACCTAGGCGTTATTGAAATGATTTTGCCGACTAAAGTCAGAAAAGTCTCTGAGACGAGGAAATTTTTTTGCACCCACCTGTGCCGGTTTATGCATAACAGTTTCAGAATGAATAAGTTAATTGGACTCCAGAATGCAAGAGTGAGCGAAACGAGCTTGAAAAACATAGCAGTCAATACTGGTAATACTGTCGACATACGTTTTTGAACAATTAAGAGTAACCCGAATCTGATAAGTTAGGTTTTGTTTTGACCATTAATCAATACAAATTCGAGACGCTAGTTGAATATGATTCGGCAGGCTAGAAAATAAATAGTGCTTTTATCAACAGGTTAAGGCAGTTCTCGCCGCCCCACGCCATAGCCTTCTTGGCCTAAGGGAAATAAAAACACCATTGCTTGTATAATTGTATCTACAGTGTATAGGTCCACGCAGGTAAAACCGTGGAATGATTAGGTACTACACTACTACAACAGCCCATAACGTCCACTGCTGGACATAAGCCTCTCCCATGATGGGAGCAATTTGCCGTAATCTCCACGCTTGGCAGGCGGATTGGAGATCGCAGTGATGAAAGACTAACAGAAAACGCTGCTGCCCATTCTCTGGTCTACGGAGGCGTAAGGTGTTCTGCCTGACAGTAGTCGCCTTATACGACACCCGTGAGTGTAATGGGTTGGTTCTATTCTACTCTGCCGGATACCACACGGCTAACGTCAAATGTTTACCAGCTTCATCACGAAAATTACAAAGGTGTGTTTGTTGAATGCATATCGCACAATTCTACCGATTTTGGGATTTATCTCCGCTCTACGAATGCTAGGGTAAATTAGCGTTTTGTATTTTATTTAAGCTTTGAACATCAGAATATCAACCTCAATTAGGGTTGTGGCCCATCGTGCCCACAACGGTGGATCCGCGCTTGATTGTGCGTCCATCAAAGATACAAGATTCTTAGAGGGGACATCTATCTAATACATCAAACAATTCAATTAGACACCAAAAGTTTATCATGAAATAGCCAGATTGACTGCCACAATAAATAACGTTGAATGTTTAAGCTTCCTGCTTATACCCTAAAAATAATTCTGTAAAATCTTCATACATCAGGCTGGCTCTAGTTTAACAAGTAGGCAAAAGATGGCAACACTTGTCATCAGATTTTTTATACAAAACGCATTGCTCCCTATTAATAGTTCAAGTTAGTTTTACAACTTTAAATAATTTATTTGTGAATCAATGCATATTTTGTATTTTAATTAAATGAAGTCAAATAAAACTTTAATAAAAAATATATTGTAACGAAGCAAGTGTTTTAAACGCACCGGTATGAAATGTCAGTTCAAACGTCAGCGACGTAGCTGCAGTAGTGCTGTGTATGGAATTTCGATTAACATTTCAATTAAGTTAAACTGAATTAATCATAATTTTAAACGGAAACACGAGCTAGCAGTTTAAAACATTTTTTACAAATCGCACAGTCCATCTCGTCTACCATCTCGTCGAGTTTTCGATAATTAAATCCAAATAAGTCAAACCAATACCGGCTAGCATTGGTTTAACTTATTTGGACTACCTGAAGTAATCATAATGAAAGAGACTTCTGAGGAATCTAATGATATTCTGGAGGATTTAATTTAAAAAAAAATTAACTACCACAAAGCAAAGACTGACATCGATTACCAATTGTTCAAGATTAAATCGATATCTGATAGTTGAAAACTTTTGCACATGACTATCCGTTATCTTTTGTCATTCTAGCTGTCAATTTGTCATTCCATTTCATTGTTGCGATTAAATTGATGACGGGGAGTTGTATGTAGTTAGGGTAGTGTTTTTACCTTAAGACCGTAATTATTTTCATGATTATAAAGAGATAATTACCGCGATAAGTGCAACAATGGGTGGTTTATTCTGATACGTTATTGTGCCCGTGAACAATCTCAGTGCTAGTGTGTAACGTAAGATTCTATTAATAGTTTTTTTCATCAAATCTTTTTAGTGAAATTAGTGTTTGATATGGTTGATATTTAAATTCGAAGTGGCGTCCAACGAGATGGGGCAAAGTCCGAGCTCCGTTTTGAGCAAGAGCGGGCGCCGGAATTCGTTCCGAAGGTTCGTGCGGCGGAGCAAACTGAACAAGTCTAGTTTGAGTCACACGTTCAGTTTGCCGCCTTCGGAGGACTATCCGGAGCTGATGAACGTGAACACGGCTACGGAGGAGCAGCTGATGACGCTGCCGGGGGTGAACAGACAGCTAGCGAGGGAGATAGTGAGACATCGCCAGATGATAGGCCGATTTAAACGAGTAGACGACCTCGCACTTGTGTCAGGTAGATAGTAGTGATAGCCTCGACAGTAATGTCATTTTACCTTTTACATGCCAAATCTGTACAAATATTTCTGAAGCAAACAAAAATGTTTTCAGCGTGTTTTTTATCCACTTAATGTTAACTAATTCAGAGATGAGTAGGGCTTCATAGCAAGTATGTCAGGGCCTTAATTCATGCATTAATAATTGATAGTTTTTACACACATAAGTACTTTGGTAATTGCCTACAAATTGGACAAGTAATTTGATGGAAACACTGTAGAAGACATAAATAAATGGGACTTGGCAAGCATTTGTTTAAAGAATTACCTAAAGTTAAATTATGTACTCATTGTGTGCTATTAGAATAGAGTAGGAAGGACCATTTATTATAAGGTAAATGATGAATCTAGTAAAAAAGAAAACAAGAATAAAAAATCCACTTATGATGGTAAACATTCTGATCAGAGTAATAAAGCTAATTGAAGCTATTAAGAAAACATCTTGATGATACTCATTAGATAATCATCAAAACATTGTTTTAAGAAATAAATAAAAATGTGAATTATTGACATTAGAACAAAACCATTAAACTATGAACAGAAAGAAAAACTTAAAACAAGATCAAGTCGGACTCACGCACCGAGGGTTACGTACAAACTTTTTAAAGGACACACTTAACTTTTCTGTTTGATTCCATTATATGGCTATTGTACCAACTGCAAATAATAAGTTTGTAAAAGTAAAATCGCTTTTTTTTTTTGTTATTAAAACTACATATTTACGGTTTTCCGTTTTTTTTTACTGCTTCTCGATAAATTTCGTGATTCTAGGTCAACGGGAACTACCATATAGATTTTCGACCTAAAACCTATAGGGTACTTCCGGTTGACCCAGAATTAACAATTTTGGTTAAAAGCAAGGTTACAGCACAAGTAAAGGGAAAAGTCCGAAAAATAAGGTAAATTTTGGTACTTACAAGTTTTCGCGAAATTCTAAATTTGCCCATATCTTTTTATCGTGTTGGCTCAGGACCTTGATTTTTATAAATCTTATAGGCACTATAGACTTCATTATCTGGTATAAATTTCAACTTGCTAGGTCAACCCGTTTTTGAGAAAATCGGTGGTTACAGACGGACAAGAAAGCGATCTTATAAGGGTTGCTTTTTTTACCTTTTGAGGTATGGAACCCTAAAAAACCACAGTTATCAACAACATTGTACCCATAGTAATTACTACAATTAACAAACTTTGTTATTTAGGTACTTGAAAATATTTGTTTTTATTAGTGTTCTAATCACTATTGTTCAACTTTTTTTTAAAACTGTTGTGACAAAATTGAGAAAGGTCTGCATAGAATTATTTTATTATCTTATGCATTATATTTTAAGGGATTCAAAATACTAAACAGCAATACATTGCAAAGCTTGGCTAAAATTATTTCTGGTGGTATGAAATGCTTGATAACATTTTATTATGAGATAAAGAGAGTGATAAAATTATGTAAATCACACTAACATGTGATTTATTATGATTGGGATAAATTATTTCTGTGCAAAATCCCAACTGATTTGCATTAAATACTTAAAACTTTCTAATTCCAATGCAATATTGGTCTGTTTCTAATATCTGACATTATTATATGAATAAAAATCAAAATGCCCCCATTTTTTTCAAACATAGACTTGTGCTAACTGTGAATCTTGCCTAATTTGCTTTTATTGTAGATCAATCAATCTGCAATTTTGCATTAAAAATATTTATTGATGAGTCTATGTCTTAGATAGCCATAACAATAAATTACCTACTCTTGTCAAAGACGCAGAATATTGCAAGCTTCGGTAGATTTTTATTAGTGTAAATCTTGTACTTTTTCAAACGCACATTTAAGGTGTTGTGAAATCAATTTGTAAGAATTTTCTGTGCTGTTACTAGATGCCAGTACAAACCCAGCAGTTTTTGCTAATGCTCTAAAATAAATCATGACTTTTATTAACTTAAACTTCCAGAAATCTGCAAACCTATCATCTCTGAAATAGTAAATTCCCAGCAAAAATAAATGATCATTACAAAATTTACCTTATAATTAACATTGTCATTTCCTTTTAGGTATAGGTGCGGAAAAACTAGAGTTACTAAGGCCAGAAATATGCACAAACATAAGGAAACAAATATCTAGAGCAAGTTCACGGACACAATCCTTAGACAGTGTAAGAATGCAGGCTGAAAGCAGACTGTGCTCCGTAAACTCATCAAGTGTGTTCCAGCTACAATGTGTACCGGGCCTTAACCAAGAAATAGCGGCAAACATAGTAGACTACCGTAACAAAAGAGGTCCCTTCAAATCATTAGACGATTTAATCAAAGTTCGTGGTATGGATATTGTTAGGTTAAGTACAGTTAAGCATCACTTAAGTTTGGAACCGAGGAAGTGTGAGAGTGTACAGCATTTAACTAATGGACACGTTAACGGATGGAACGATGTGGAGTGTATGCCAAATGGGGTCTCAAGTACCCCTAAGACGCCACATAGGAAGAGTCTATCAATGCCAACAAATGCCAAGTTTCCTATGACATTGCCAAACGGTTTTGCCACGGTACCAGTGAATGACATTTTGGATTTGCTATCAGCGTACTCCCATAGACCAATAGTAGAGGAGATGTTTACGTATGAGCGAGACGGAGTAAGATGCTGTCGATTGGCTTCTTGGAACCTTCATCAGCTTAGTGTGGAGAAAATCACAAACCCTGGAGTGAGGGAAGTCGTCTGCAGGACTATTTTGGAAAATAAGTGAGTGTTCAAAAAATGTAAACTAATCAAACTATTATAAACAAAAAGCGCACACAGTCCACCTAAGGTACGATTCTGCAGCTTCCTACTAACCCAGTGGTGGAATAGGGGGGGGGGGAGCTGGCTTGCCTCCCTCCTTATTGTAACAGGTTATAGTCGTCAGGTCAGATAATAACGTGGCATATTTATATTTATCTACACCCATGCTATAAATCCACTATAAAAGTATCTGAAACAGTTAGCTTATGGCCAACATTAAAACAGCCAGTGTCATAATAATCATTAAAACACCCAAACGGGTGTTACTTGGGTGTTATAATGTTGTACTAAATTTTATTATGCAACTCGTTTTTAAAAAAGAACATTGTCTAGCACGTGCGATTCACTACCACAGCGCCGTAATTAAAAAAAAACTTATAGGTTAATTCGAATTCAAGTCGAATCCCGCCATTTTTGTTCGATATTAGTATTGCATTACTTTGTTGTTTACAAAAATGAGTGATATAAACTTTGTGTATTTTAATAATTGTACAATCCAAAATGTAAATAATTATATTATGGTTTGTTTGCATGGTTTGTTTGTATTAAATACTCAGCAATTCAACTTTCCATGAATTTACATAGACTTCTTACAACACTACAACACGCTATGGTTTCAGAACCTTTTATGGAGGATTCATATCATGGATGTAGATAAAGTCTTGTATGCAACTGTACATAAGTAATTAGGTATTAAAACACTCATGTGATACTATTATCACACGAGGCGAAATTCGTGTTTTAATACCCCTCATTATACAACAGTTGCATAAATAACTATTAACATAATACTATACGCCACTGCCACTGGCCATGGCCCGGGGCGGCAGATTACGAGGAGCGGCACGAGCGGCCCTCTTCATACAAACTCAACGTATATTTTGGTCTGTCGCCCCGTATTGTCTAGATATAAGCAGTAAATTCTTCTAGCCTGCCGCCTATCTTCTAAATCTATATTAATGGTAAAAAGAAAATCTAACCCCGCATATACAGCTAAGATCTTTTAATGTTTCCAAAACTTTCTAAAACTAAGCTAAATATCATTTGTATGAATGCAAATGGTGCAAAGAAAATCTGACATTCCGAGCGAGGGGGGCGCTAAAATTTTCGAGATTCGCGATTTTTTTGCTCGTTCTTGATCTTTAATAATTTTAAAATGTTTTTTAATTTGACTTTTTACTACCTTTCATGACCAAAAATACATGGGGCGGCGAATTACCGTTGAAAATCATCAATATTAGTTGCCGTCTAATAACAAACAGATAACTCTTCACATTTTTGTGTCAGTATGTTTGATTTATAACAATGATTGTCTTAGCTTTTACTCATGTGTTCGTAATGAACGGTAAACTATCTTTAAAGATAGCAATCTTTTATTTTATCTAGATGCTACCTACATATGAAAAGATAAAAATAAGTAGGTAACATATTTTGAACCATAATTATGTCTAAACCTGGTTAGACGGAAAACCGAATAGATAGGTACACGAATGCAAGAGTATCGTTTCACAGAAACTTTTACTATGGATTCTTCCAGGCTGCAGGCAAACTACATGGTCAGAATGTATGAATCAAATGATTTTTTATAATGACCGTCGAAAATCTCTTACGCTGGCGGTTCGAAGCCATAGTAAAAGTTTGAAGGTACTAATTCCATCTTGTATAATTCCATGTTGTATCCATCCATCTTGTTTAGTTGACTTAACTTCACCACAGTTGGGTAAACAACAATTATAAAATAATTTTCCTCAGTCAATAGGCATATAATTATCAATTACCTATACCTTCTATTATTCTATTTTGCAATAGTTTTATTATTTTACAATGGGTAATATGCAAGAAATACAAAACTCGATTTATTAAAAATGCGTTGTATTGGCGCATAAAAACATTGTGGTACACTTGTTTAAGTTTCTAAAACATTACTTATTTTACAATTTATTCTTTTAGGTAAGTGTAAGTAGCATGTTTTTAGTAAAAACGGAACGCACTCTCAAAACGCGTCGTCCTCGATAACGACGGTAGTGACGTCAAAGCCTATGTGTAAAAAAAAACCACTTTCATTTGAAAAGTAGATAAAGTTTCACTAAGATTTTATTATAAACGTAAACGCAATTTTTGCTTGAATAAAACACATACAATTAGTAAAATTACTTTATTAAGGCCAAATAAATAGATGTAAAAAGGCAGATTGAGGTAAATGACGTCATATCATGGCGGCGATAGTCACTGACGTAGAACTGTCATAGAAAATTGCAGGAGTTTAATATTATTTTTGAGCGACAAGCAGTAGTTAAACTTAACTTTAATACTTTTCTTGGGTGGATAATACTGTATTTTATTGATTTAAGTGATGAAAAAATTATATGCATATTCCATATTGCCGACACAAAAAAATATGTTGAGCAATCCACCGTTCAACTGATGGATACAGGTCTCCCAAGTTGCAGCACAGCACCCTATACATTTTTAAACCTCTTTTCGAATCTATATTTTTATGTATCGTCGATTCGAAAAGCCCGTCTAGTTAAATATTTGGTCCAGTAGGTTTCATTAATTGCGGATTCAGTACCGTTCTCTACGTCCTCGTGACCATGTGTGGCAGTCGCGTGCCTAGGGGCCAACAATACGGCGAGCCCATAAGGCAAGTAGACTGACTTCAGAAACCCTTACATCATGAAGAGTAGTAAGTTATAAGGGCAAGCTAAGTAAGCTTTTAGGCTTGTATGAAAGTACCGCTACCATGTAAGTGTGGGCGATCGTTGCGTCAGAAGCACAACTCTCTTACTGGGTGATGTGAGCCACCTATAATCTCCAATTTTGCCATATTCTATTCATCATCATCTGCCTAACCTTTTCCTAACAATGTTGGGGTCGGCTTCTCGGCCATATTGTATTACATAAGGTAAATATTAGTAGACAAAAATGCTTTTGAGAACCATTTGCTACCACTATTTATCTGAGTCTACGAGTATAGCAAGCTGTTATTTTCATGTTATTGCTACTAAAGTGTGTTATTTACACGTTTCCTGTCGCTGTAACAAAGACTGTCAGTCATGCTTCACATTGTTCAGCTTTAACAAAAACGTGCCTTTTCAATTTACGTAATTATAATCATTAGTCGAGTGATTACACGAGTTGTGATTTATGATCATATTTTGACGGTATGAAATTGCATGATACGAAATTCCACTGTCGGATTAAACCTGCCTTTTCACTGAGGGACGTTAATGGCCCTAGTTTTCTTGCTGATTGCTGAGCTAGTTAGTATTCTTGATGCATACCGGTATCCGGTATCACAGAGCAGTAAAATCTTACGGTAAGGATCCACGTCAGGAATGCACAGTCTGCCTTGCTGAAGTTTAGATGTCAATACTATCAAACTGATTAAGGCCGTAACGCTAGCGATCTATGACTGTCATTATGGTTAGGAAATGCATTCTGCTGTTCCCTCATCTGCTTTTATATGATTATTTCATATCCAGCTCATGCTGTGAACGTAGGGCTCAGTCAACTCAACTTATCACAGTCTACAGCTGTACATAGGCCACTCTCAGCACCTCAACACCCGATCAGACTTCTAACGTTCTGGGCTACCTATCTGGGGAGTTTTCTAGGCTACGCATGTTGATCTGCGATCTCTACTCTAGGATTCGTCTGCACTATTGACAGCGCGGCGTTATAATTTATACAGCGTTTAATATTATTTGAGGTTATCACCTCAACCCCCCTTTTCTACACTCCTAGCAGGCCTGAAGGCATCTACTGTAGTCACATAGTATATTACATACACATCTGTGGGTATCACATCACAACAATACAGACATTTATTACAACAAAGGATTGAAAACTTTATAAAAATGCCAAGTATTTTCTCTTTTTTCTTCAGCTTCCTGGCACAATTTTGATCCTTTGCCACTAACTCCTAGATTACCAGACTCTAATCAACAAATTTCCCGCAGGTTATCACTAATAGCCGTACAAGACGTGCTGGAGGAAGCCGCGCTGAAGATCATCTGTGACGAGCTGAACTCGCCCGTCTTGAGGCGGCTCCGGGAGTGGAGGTGCAACAGCCAACGTTGGGAGTACTGCTTGTCTGATCGAAGAGAAAGGTATGTCCTAATAATTGTGATTGATTTATACCTAGCGGTACGCAAAATACGCTTTTTGGACGTGGAGTTGGACATCAGCCCGTCACAAAATAAACTTGAACATAGTGACCCTTGCTGCGCACGGCGCCATCTATCGGGTCCAAACTATGAAACTATCCTAGCTTCAACCAGCTGGAACCAACCAATACACGTTCACAAAAGTTCATAGAAATCTGTTGGATGGTTTCGGAGATTACAGTGTATGAACATGTGATTTTTACCCGACTACGGCGAAGCCAAAAAGAAGGGTTATGATTTTAGCAATCTATGTACACACATCAAAAGTATCTAGGGATCAACATATATTTTTGCAATAACTTTTCTCCTGATTGATATTAATTAAAATTTTCTTTAAGGATTCATCAAATAAAGTGTTTTCGTTTGTCACAGTAACGATAAACCAAGTCACCTTTGCATTAATAAAGAAATTTGCCATTTTCCTAATAAAGGGATTTTTGACATTTGAACCACCAACATTAAAGTTCGAAAAAAAAACTGAAATAACAGTTTTCTTTAAAATTTTATTGGGTAACTTAAACAATTAATAATCCGTGTTTCTACCGCGAACACTAACAACACAAGAACATCGGTTTGGCATACTCAAAATGAGTTCATCCAAATCACGCTGTGGAATGGCCGCCCATGTTCGTTGCAACAACAAAAAAAGGTCTTCTTGCGACTGGATACCCTCCATATTCGGCAGAGCTCTTCTCTGTAGCATATCCCATGCATGCTCAATCGGGTTCAAGTCTGGCGACTGAGCAGGCCAGGGCAGGACATTGATGTTAGCTGCGGCGAGAGTCTGTCTTACAACTCTTGCGGTGTGCGGTCGTGCATTATCATGCATTAACTGAAATAAGGGACCGATTTGCACTTGTAGAGGAACGATGACGTCTGATACAATCGTCTCAGCATAAATTTGAGCGTTGAGGTTGCCTCTGATCCAAATCAACTCAGTTCTTCCGCCGATCCAAATACCCGCCCATACCATGATGGTTCCACCACTATAAGGATGGACTTCCTGGCAGGATTTTAATCGCTGTTGGCGTCCAGGGGTTCTCCAGTGTCGTATACGTCTTGTATCCGGTCTCATACCAAAACGAGACTCATCAGAAAAGCACACGAAACGCCATTGTTCTTCTGCCCAATTTCTGTGTTCAAGAGCCCATTGATATCGAATCCTACGATTGTGCATTGCTATAGGTGGTACCCGTAGCGGTCTTCGGGAATGAAGGTTCACTTCATGCAAGCGGTTTCTGACTGTTTGGTCGCTAATTAAGTTCCCTGAAGAGTGATGAAGCCTCACGGCTAACATCATGGCGGTTATTGTTGGAGCTCTTCGAGTTAAGATTTGAATGTATCGGTCTTGTCTCCGTGTGGTGCAGCGATACCGTCCTCCATGGCGCTCAGCCACGGTACCAGTGCTTCGGTAACGTGTCCAAAGTCGACTGATAACACTCTGACTTGTATTCAGAGCTAAAGCTACAGTACGTTGCCGGGAACCAGCTTCTATCATTCCCACGGCTCTGAGCATTTCTTCCCTGCTTAAATGACGTCGCCGCTCCATAATAACGTTGGTTTTAATCAGTAGTAGGGAAACAGTAGCACTAATAATGTCTTCAATGCGTTGTATGTTTTTATAGGGAAAATATTGACAGCTTATTTTCATCTTTTACTCGAATTTGATTGAGAGTTCCTGATTCAAATTATGAAATGCACCAAAAAGGATCCATATAAATTTATAAAATCATAAATTTATTACAAAGCCACATCTCAATCTCAAGAAATCCGCATAAAAATGCTTGATCCCTAGACATTTTTGATGTGTGTATGTTGGTATGTCCGTATGTTCCTCTGTAGCGCCTAAAATATTCTTCCGAGTTTGATGAATAAGGTGTCACTCGATTTTTTAATAAAGCCCGCGTAACATAAGCTACATTTTAACCGACTTCAACAATAGGATGAGTCGATTTTACCTTTTAAACCCCGAATTTAATTAAACCGTGATTTTTCAGTAGTCGGGTTTTTTAGTTGTAGTATACTTACGACACTAATTCTCGTTATAATATGTTAAGATTATTTCACGAGAGTAATCAGAAGTGTGAAAGTCTGACAACGATTCATGCCACGGGGTATCCTGTTACCCAGTAGTTACACTGAAAACCGACTCCAACAGAGTCGGGAAAGAACTATGCAGATGATGATCGGTGGTCAAAGAGAGAGGTTTTCAAAGCACCTTGTTTTATGTATGAAAATTATTTAAAAAGAGATCCTTTTATTTCAAAAAAATATTTAAAAGAAAGAAACCGAATACCACAGATGGAAAAAATATACCATCTTGTATGCGCTTTCGTTATACGGCTTTCGTAACAGGAAAAGTAATTTCCTAAAAGGAAAAATCTTATTAAAGAAACCTTGTTATAAAACAAGTTGTCCCGTATTAAAATAGATCTACTTAGTCCTGCATAAGGTCTGACCCGAAACACCAATTTGTGACAACTATACAAATTAATAAAATAGAAGTGTCTGTTTGTATGGAGAAAACATACTAATTATAGTGTGGTTGCGAAGTTTGGTTCTGTTGACTGTTGTTATTATTTTATCTTATTTTGAGATTTGAATTTATTTTGACGAAAATATTTTGTTCTTCTACTAATCTAATTTAACTGATGTTTGAATTATTAATGCTGTATGCTGTACCTATATTATGTAATTTATTGTTCAAATGTAATTTATTGTAATCTAACAAATGTATTTCAAATTATTGTATTTTTATATGATTAATAATTAATGGTTACAATTAATAAAATAATTGATCAAGTTTTATTAAATAATACGCTTTTTAATATTTGTACGCCGTAAAACTCGTGATCCTTTCTGCATTGTACTTAACATCTTGCATGCTTTGTGTGTGCATACTTAATCATGTTTCTGACAAATAAAATAAATGAACTCTCGACTCTGTAATATCAAAATAACAGATTTTTACTGAATGCATTATAAAGAACGGTACGGTACGTTTAACAAAAACACTTATTTTGGTTCCTGTCTGTCTCTTTGTTCCGGCTAGTGTCCGAAACGGCTGAACCGATTTTGCCGGGGCTGTTACTGGCAGATAGCTGATGTTATTATAAGGAGTAAATTTTATTAAAAAAACAATAGGGTTCCGTGCAAAAAAATAAACACTTGAAATTGTTAACAAAATCCGATTCAAATAAGGAAGTAATATTTTTACTATAATTTCACACGAACGAAGGCCGCGGGCAACAGCTAGTATTTATAAAAACAGAAGTTCTTTTCACTAAACAACTAATTCCAAGTAAAATCAGTCTCAACGTCAAAACAAACTGAAACGAAACGTTCTACAGTAGAACCTATTTTAGAATCGATTTACTTACAAATAAGACATAAGTAATTCAGGAGTAAATTGATCCACATCCATCGATTCAAATTACAGACCTACCTACCTAAGGCACCCGCCCCTCCGTCCAACAAGGAAGCGGCTAACTATCCAAGTATCGACTATTTTGTCGCTCAAGAAATGCACAAAAGATGCTAGGACCCGTGGAAGTACAAGAGATGGATAAATAGTTGATCGGTAACTGTGCACACCGCCGCGTGAGTACTCTCGTCTGACGCAGCGACGAGGCCAATAAGAGCTTGTAGAGTTACTCTACTCTATATAAAATACTCTACTACTCTACAAAAAGTACTACAACGCCATCTATAACACAAATGAAGAACTAACATCAAAATTCTAAATCGCGCAATTAAAGTTATCCGGGATCCTCCCTTTTCGTTGGGGGATGAAAAATTTTGCACCCTGTTCTTCATACTCCTACAAGCTACCAAAGAGAGTACTCGCTTAATGACGCTCGCTTGGCGAGCAGAACACTCGCTGACAGACTCTCGCTTAGTATACATATTATACCCTCTAGTGTTTGCCCATTGCCCTCGTAGCCCAACGACAAAACTATCCGAACAGCGCACTCGCTGCTCGTGGCTAAATAATAACAGTCGCTCGGGACGATCATCAGGTTAAGCCGTGCTGGCCTAGGTTGGGTTGATTCCTCGACTCGGAAAGCACTTTAAGCCGTTGATCCTAGCCGTCATTTGTAGATCTTTGACAATCGGTAAAGGTAGTCAGTGGCCCGAAAGGAGACTGATAACTAGTTTTAATAAGGGGTATCGTATTACCTAGTACTAACTGGGTTGTGGAGGTCAGGTAGGTAGACGGTCCGGGTAAAATACTGGTATTCAACCCACAACATTGTTGGGAAAAGGCTAGGCGCAGATGATGCACTCGTTGCTCGCCAGCTCAATTTCTAGTTGCTAGTTCTACTCGCTTATCGCCAATCGGCGGTAGTAGGACAGGTGTGCCCTGTAAAATGGCTTGCGTGCCAAGAATCTATCTCTATGAAACACAACGTGACGCTAAAAACACGTGTTTCCAAGTATTTAAAGATAAGACAGCAACAATCGAGATATTTATGTTACAAGTAGGTAGCGATTAGATTGCATGTCTAATACAAATCGAAACAGATGTAGTTATTAAAGAGACTTGTAATCAAAGTCCAATAGAGTATGTGATTTGGCGTGATATCACGCGGTTGCTCGAAGATTACGAGTAGAAGGATTCAGATTTTGATCTTAATTATTGTCAAAAAGTTATTTTTGACTCGATTCAGGATCAACTTCTGGAAAGTAGGTTGGAACGTCTTTTCCATTTTTTTTAGTTTCAATAAAATTGCGGACATAGGAAAGAAACTAGCCGGGTAATTGCGGAACACACTTACAATGAAAAATGCTTTTCATTTGACAGTACAACATTCGTTGCGTTATTAAAATAGTCAACTATACCAATTTATCGAACGTCCGAAGCAATGGATTAGTATCTTTTTCAAAATCTTTTGGATTTTGATTTAAACTGTGTTACGCACCTGGAGATGCTGGGTTTTGATCTGGAAAGCAACTTCTAGAGCTATCGTGTGGTAAATTTGTAATGCTGATTCTTTTTTCAATAAAACAAGGTGCCTTTACCACGCAATAGGACAGTAACAGCCTTATTATAGGAAAAAAGTACATGCTCTTCAATTCATTTATATCCCAAGCAGTCTACGTCTAGGCTACAGGTATTCGAAGTTGCTACCGGTTCAGTTACGCGATGTCACGCTGGCTTACACCGCACGGCTGAACACGAAGGCTTTCAGTTTATAGCTGAACGGCATGCGACTGAATAATTCTAAGTGTGCGGCCAGACTGGCAGCGCGGTGCGGGGTGCGGTGCGGGTGCGGCAACCCACGCGGTTTGCCTGGCCAGACTGGCAGCACGGTATCGGAGATCCCCGCTCCCGCCAGGGTTACCAACTTAGGGGTTTTCTCCCCAAATTTAGGGGTAAATAAGAGGGATGTGATTTTTTTAGGGGCGTTCTAATTTTAGGGGGATTTTATTTTTTATTTATAATTCTAACCGTAGGCGCAGGCCTGTAGACGGGGAGCTATGGGCTAGCTCGCCGTCCGTCCGTCTTATGACGACAAGTCGTGTCGAGGGCGTGTTCGTGTTCTACTCGCGCCTCAAAGAGATGTCAGCAAGAGGGAAGGGGTCCGCGATGCCTGCCAGGGCTGCGGGTTGTTCGAAAGAGTTACCACGGCCCTAGAACACAAACGGCAAAGAAGGAACATGGATGGGTTTTAATCAGTAAAAGCCAGAGTGGGAGGGGTCATTTGATGATGAACCAGCCGAAAAAAAAAGGGGGATTTTCAAGTAATTGTGGGAATTTTGACTTAGCTTGAGGGGTAAATATTTTTAGGAGTTGGTTACCATAGCTCCCGCAATTGCCGCCCGCGCCCTCACTGCGGCCACTTGTATGAACGAGCTATGGTTTGAGCTGCCCGCACGCGATTCGCGTGCGGCGCGCGCCAACTAGCCCGCACCGCAGCCCGCGCCCGCGTGCCCACTATGGACACTCCAATGAAGTTCATATGTTTGAGCTCGTCAACCGCGCCCGCACCGCACCCGCATTTGCAGTCTGGCCGAGCACTATCCCACTCCCACGTACTTTTAATGAGAAGACTTGGTTCTGGATCCTTAAGATCAGGACCTATGACTTCTATAGGGTAGACATTTCTGGCTGCGTTTGTGTTCCCTACCACCTATGAACCGTCAGCCTGAAAAGCAAGATTAAAATGAGATCTTCTGGGCACAGGTTCTATCGTAAACCTCATCCATCGTTTTCCATCAGTTGTGAACTCGTGATCGAGGTCAAGATAATGCCCATCAGGCAATGAAAAAAACGACAGACATTGAACGGAACTGCGGCCTTTCTGAGCTCCTCCATTGACTCTTCAAATGGGAAACAATTTCGTTTCTCTTATCCGTTCATCACCCTCGTGGTTC
Organism: Xestia sexstrigata; assembly: GCA_941918905.2. Lineage (NCBI taxonomy): Eukaryota > Metazoa > Arthropoda > Insecta > Lepidoptera > Noctuidae > Xestia > Xestia sexstrigata. The sequence goes on from OW799204.2 coordinate 3,636,031, forward strand.
ATGGCAGCTCACATATTAGTGTTGTCGTCCTCCTCAGGGTTATAGCCTAAGCCCATGCTACAGGAATAGCAAGCGATCGACCCTCTGTATACAAAGCCATTTAACGTAATGAGGGTGTTCAAAGTCACCTTAATAGGAACTCACTTGTTGCATACCAAAGTAGGCCGTAATATTAAACGTAGTTAAGTTGCTTTTTATTACACAAACTCGATGGTAAAGAAAATATTATGCTCGTAGTGGTAAAACGAGTTCAGTACCACCGTTACATCTATTAGACAGGATGCGGGGTACATTAGTGACCCATGTCACAGAAGCATTTACATAGACGGAAGTCCGATTATGGAGGTTGCGTTAAAAAGCCTAATAACTGGTTGAATGTGCTACTTTGTGGGTTTACATGTTTATGTTATAACAAGCAGTACTAATGGGATTTCCGTTTCTATACAAACTTTCATGCCCTATTTAATATCTTTAGAGCATGAATTTTCGAAAACCTTCCTTCAGTTTCAATGCTCACTTTCGTTACTTCAAAAAAAAAAGATTAAAAAATTTCATGCTTTTAGAGTTTTTAGACCCAGCGGTATATATGCTGAGCAATAGGGCATATGCATGATTTTTTTTTATCACTCTAAACAAAGCGTATTAACATCAGAAATGGCAAAATGAAATTATTTTTTTAATATCTATAAAAAATACTAAGTTATAAGCATTTGAAACTGCTGATTAGACAGAGAGATCCGATACACCGAATGACGTCATTCGCTGCATCGACGTACAAAATCCATACTAAATTCCGTTTATCTAGAAAGAGATATAAACATTTAAATGGTTATAACTTATGTGTTGTTTGGCCGATTTATGTGTTTTTTCGCTTTTTGTCATTATTTTTATAGTACTTTAACATTCCAAATCGAAATAAAAAAAAAGAAAATTGATGCATATTCCCTATTGAGCATTGTACTCCTAAGGGCGCGTTCCCACTATGTCGTGACGACAGATTATCGTGTCGTTTACACCGTCGCGGCTTGTATTTTTAAATAGACGTGTTCACATATAGGACGACACGAATTACTGTCGTCCACAACTTTTGCCAACTAAAAACCAACGATAAATTAATCGTCACAACATAGTGGGAACGCGCCCTAAGTATATTATAGATAGTCAGATAGTCCTCGTCATCCCAGATAGTCCTCGGCCTTTAGACCTGACCTTCTTAAGTGCTCTTAGTATAAGAGCTTCCATAAAACTTAGCCCAAAGCCTTCTACAAAATATTTTTTGCTTACTTCGTATTTCACTTGTAATTTGATGTTTCACGCACGTACGTAATGCTTATCTAATCCTTGGTTAGCACTTGTCAATTAGGAAGCCCCTGAAATGAGCCGAACCTATCTGAGGCTCAAGTTCAAGGTCTTTACCAATTAGGTGTAATTTGTAACAATTGTAACATAACAACACGTCTGTATTTGGCAGTATGGATAAGCTGGTACCAACAGTAAACCTACATTTGACAGGTTATGTTTTAAGAAGATATTTTTCTTAGAATATGGTAGACACAAGGTAGAAACGATGGATGGGCTGTGTAAGGGGTGATATGGCTGATGATATATGATGAGTTATGGAAGAAGAAGACATGCTTTGCCGACCCCAATCAAATTGAGATAAGAGCAGGAAAATGATAGTGATGATAGTTGGCACAATATTGTCACAATAAGTACTTTGTAATTACGAAATACGGGGTCTAACCAGATCTCCATCGATGTCTACTTGTATAGGATGACTGTATTTAGCGTGTAGTCAGTGACCAATACTTAAATACACTCATCACTATGCTCATAATTATAGAGAAATTTTAATATGGGAACGACTCTATAAATCCTGTGTTCAACGAAAAACTGTATCTATGTAACAGCTGTTTTTTTTTTCGTAATTACAGCCTTGGTACCGTAATGAAAGTAGGTCATAATGAGGAGTACCATCACGTGTTTATGTATCAGTTTTACAAGGCGACAAGTTTTCAGAATAGGCATGACGACAGTATCAAAAAATTGCAAATCTATTTAGTCCGTCAGTTAGAGTATTGGAAATTAATGGACACGTATTTTATGTTTTTGTAAATCATTGAAAATTGACAAAGATAAAACGCATTAAAACTCGGGAGTGGGGGCTCGTGACGTCAGAACTAGCTAAAATTATACCTAGGCGTGACGTATTGAGAATTTTAAAAGCGTCATATCTTCGTCAATTTTGGTTTACGTAACAAAAGAAAAAACACGGGTCAAATATTTTTTGATAATCTAACTGACGGACTAATTAGTTTTTTTTTTGTCGTTTCGCCTATTAAAACAACAACTTTCAGGCTGAACAAAGCCAGCGAACATTAAAACCTCGAACTATAAAACACAGCACACAATAATTTTTCGTGGCATAACGTGACGTACGATCTACCTAGCGGCTCCAATCGCAATCACGTGCAAACTTACGTTGTTAAAACCGAAAACCGATAGCAGACGCTTCACTTTCGTTTAGTTTTGCTGTTCAATGTCACCTTTCACTTTCACTAGGCAAATGACAGATCTGCCCAGGTCGCTACTAAGAAACGGATTCGGAGTGAATAGTCTGAACATGAAAATTAGGCAAAAGGGAAAAATGAATTCACTGGTCAAAATCTAGTATTTCTGTGAGTGAAACGATCCAACAATATTGTACGTAGGCACTCAACATCTTTCATTTGCTTACCGAGTGATGGAAAACTAAATAAAAGGACCAGACGAACATTCCTATATAATTTTGTCAGTATCTTGTGAACATAAGATAACACGAAAATGAACAGTTTCCCGAGTTAATGAGCTATATTCACTCCATTGAAGTATCTGCGTCTGGTATCGGCTTAACAACTCATATTCGTCTGCCACTCTGCCATGCGAACTGGCAAAGTGTATGATTTGATGATTCGGTTGAATGTCAGGCAATTTGTTTTTATGAAGCTGCTAGGGAGTAGGGAGTGAAAACGGGTTGCTATTGCTAGGCTAGGAGGAATTGGAGAGGTTTGTGAGATAATTTGTTTCCTAGTGTCTTTATAGCACATATCTTAGATGTCTGAAAGTATTGTGTGCTCTCGGAAAATTTTGAAGGTCTGCTCCATATGTAGATAAAAAGGCGTGCAAAATGAACATCATGCCGCTGGGTTTTTCGGAGGTGTACTTTTAAACTTTTATAGTACACCCATTTTCACCAGTTATGTTAAAGTCCCATGCAACAGTGGGCCACTTTACTACCATCAATTGGGCACAGTTCTAGAGTACAGGCTGCAAATAAGAAATTCCAGACGAAAAAACCGACAAATCTTTTGTTCTGTCATTGAATCGACAAAATGACAGACGAACAAAACATTTGTCGATTCTTTCTTCGAAGAAACCTGTTTCTACGGTAGTCATGCATCGCGGGCAGATAGGCGCATAACACTTTGCCCGACCTAGGAATCGCCAACCAATACCCCATGTTGCCCAGCAGCGCTTGCGATCACGACACAAATCGAACATCACAATTTTTTTATTCAACTTTCTGGGGTGAAATTTTTGGCTTTACATAAATCTATTGCAATACATGGTCACTGTAAAAACCAGATCCAAGTCCATTCTTGAACGAAACTCCGTGAAAATGTTTTACGATATCAACAAAAACAGCCAGCTATTCTTAGCTGAGCCAGACGTGCGAATCTTCTAAAATCTGCATAGAAACAAAACAACTAATGAGTCACTTCACACAAGTTTATCAACAGTCTAATGTCCTTTGGTTTCTATATAAAGACGCCCTTGTAATTCCCTTGCTAGGGCACTTTGTCACTGCGGAAAGATAACCAGTAAACCAACAGGCTCTTTTTGTGAACAATCGCTAATGATAAACTAAACTTTTGATGATCATCTGCCTAGCCTTTTTCCCAACCATGTTGGGGTCAGCTTCCAGTCTAACCGGATGCAGCTGAATACCAGTATTTTACATGAAGCGACTGTCTATCTGACCTCCATAACCCAGTTAGTACTGGGTAATACGATAGGTACTTCTTGGTAAGACTGGTTGTAAGACTTTCGGATTACTTAACGGCTGTTAAAAACAGCCGCGGCCAACGGCTTAACGTGCTTTCACAGGCACGGAGGAAACTGCCAGCGAAGCCAACCAATTAACCAACCTAGGCAAGCGCGACTTAACCTGAAGATCGACCCGACGGCTGTTATTGTTTAGCCGCGAGCTCCTCCTTTTGATAATGTACCTAAACACTTTAAATGTTACCAATTGCCTAGATGGGACAGTCCCGACTCACACACATAAAACCCTGTAACCTGAAGCATATCTAGACTTCGTGCATGTGTCATTATCAACAACATTTCAGCCTGGAATCAGCCACTCCTGGTTATAGGCCCAATTTCCCCTTCTCCCATAATTCTCGGTTCCATGCGTCCGTCATACTCAGACCAAATAAAAAAGTCAAGGCGGAACTCTGCGAACAGAGAAGTGAGGCCGGTTTCGTAAACATGTGTGCATTTATTGAGACGTAGTTTAATTGTAGTTTGATTTAAATTTGTGCGTGTGAGCGTGTATGCACACTTCGTGGAGTAGTTCCGACGTTTGGCCCCCAAACTGGAACGGACCGGGGCTGCCTTCAGGCGGCTCCTGCCCAACCTTGGGGGGCCAAACGCCTCCTGCCGGAGGCTCTACGCGGGAGTCGTGCGATCCATGGCCAAAAGGCCAGCCCCCGCGGGGCTGGCCTTTTGGCCATGGATCGCACGACTCCCCCGCGGGGGACTCCCGCGTAAACCAGCCAGTAGCAGCCCGCGTAGCCAGTAAAGACCCAGTAAAGACTGGGCCCCGGTGTGGGCGCGTTCCTTGAGGCTGCGTGCAGCCCACTACCTGAACGCGCCCCAAAAGGTGGTAGCCGTAAGGCTGGCCCGTGGGTATCGCACGATCGCCCGCGAGGCGGCGTGCCTCCTTGCCGGATTGCCGCCATGGGAACTGGAGGCGATAGTCCTCGCGCGCCTGCATGAATGGCGCGCGGAAGCGCTACGCCGGGGGGAAACTCCGCTGCCGCGACAAATTGTCGCTCAGCGGACAGACTTCCGGCGAGATCTCATGGCGACATGGAGAGAGCGACTGTCGCAACCCCGTGCAGGGCACGCCACGATATTGGCGATAAGTCCCCTCTTTGAGGAGTGGCTTGAGAGACGCCACGGCGTCCTCACCTTCCGCCTGACGCAGGTCCTCACCGGACACGGTGTTTTCGGGAGGTTCCTGCACCGAATCGGGCGGGAGGAAACGCCCGGGTGTTTCCACTGCGAGGAGGATCGACCGGAGGACACGGTGGAGCACACGATGGAGGTGTGCCCCGCGTGGGCGGAGCACCGCCGCGTCCTCGAAGCAGCGATTGGCGGCGGCGACCTCTCGCGTCCGGCCCTGGTGCAAGCCATGGTCCGGAGCGAGACGGAATGGGACGCCATCACCTCCTTCTGCGAAGCAGTAATACTAGAGAAGGTGGCGGAACGTGAGAGGGAGAGAACCTCACAGCGTCCCGGCCGCTGCGGGAGACGCCCCGGGCGTCCACCACGTGGCCCCCGGCCACCGTAGGCGCGGGCCTGTGGACGGTGGGCTATGGGCTAGCTCGCCGTCCGTCCGTCTCATGACGACAGGCTATGTCAACGGCGCGTTCGTGTTCCACGCGCGCCTCAAATAGAGTCATCAATAGGAAGGGGTCGCATGGACCGATGCCTGCCGGGGTTGCGGGACTGTTCGAAAGAGATACCGTGACCCCGGAACACAAAAGGTGATGAAGGAACATGGATGGGTTTTAGTCAGTAAAAGTCTGACACTCCCGCCTGCTCTGCCCAGAGCGGGAAAAGTCATTTGATGATTTCCCATCCGAAAAAAAAAAAAGAAAAAAAAAAGCGTGTATGCACAGAGCGAGACGTAGTTTTGCGCCGGCCTCACTGTTGACGATCAACGCACTTTTGTCAGACCCTGGGTCCTTTGCATAATTGTGTGCGTTAGCTGATTCCGGCCATTTTTTCCTAGTTGACATACTGTATGTTAATACGAATAAGTCTACTGTGACTCTGTCTGCGAAATGCATTCACATCGTTGCGTTTTCATTGCTCCTCGCATAAATAGAATTTGTAATTAAGTGTCGGTACTTGAATCTTTCCGTTCTGAGCTGGTTTGTAAGATAAACTGAGTGTCAATTTGCATTATATTGGCGGTTGTATACATACATTTGATGGTATGTATGGAAGTCTTACGAGGCCCTCTTGGGTGGGTTGTGTTGCTCCACCCAGTAAGTTCCTCCACTTTTTCTCGCTATTTAGAACACTAGGAAACCCGGTGGATTTGGTGACTGTCTTATACAATTCTTGTTTGCCATTTCGCCTGCCATTTGTAGATCTTTTACAGTCGTTACGACGACGTCAGACGACGATGACGAGAAGTCAGAACCCTGAAATAAAATGCTACCCATTTACTGGAATGTGGAGGTCAGATAGGCGATAAAATTACTGGTGTTCAGCTTAATCCTATTATATTGGAAGCCGACTCCGACATAGTTGACAGAGACGACTACAGGAAGATGATGACGTGCAAAAAATTGATCATCAGCCTAATTTAAATAAATGACTTTTTGATTTCGTGCAATGATTAAAAGTGAAATGCGGATCAAATGCTTACAACTGTTGTTAGGGAAAATTCCCCGTTGTGAAAGAGATATTAAATCTAGATAAGAAACTAATTGCAATCTGTTGTTTATGATGTTAGGTAGATACTGCTTTGTATGTATGTATCTGTACATATAGGCATATCATTATTCAAATGTATGTTCAAAAGGTTAGTCTAGTTTTGTAGAATAATCACCATTTTGAATGTGATGTCCTGGAACCAAAAATTCGAAGACACGTTACAACCCGTGCCATGGATGATAGGCTAATTATGGGAACATTATTCGCTGATAATGTAACCTCTACTTTTAACAATTTTGGGAAAACTGCCTCGTACAAGGTCAATCAAAGTGAAGGAGGTTAAAAATGCATAATATGCTCGTCACTCTTAAGAGTTTGAGCAAAAGTGGATAAGCCTAGCTGAGCATAAGAGAGCGTGCCTTATCTCGAACCACGTCATCACTAAATACTTATCACCAGACGAAACTATCTAGTCAAGAACAATTTATGAGCAAAAAATCAACGGCCTTTAGTAGCAATTTCTAGGGTATAATATTAGACCTCTTTCGTGGGACTTATCATAACTGACGAAATGTGGGTGTACTACAAATGATGTTTATTCTGCAAATTTTACAAGCAGTTTAATACGTCCAGAAAAAGTATTAAACACAAGAAAGGTCGGCTAATCTGAGGAAAAACACCCAAACATACTCAGAGGTCTCCTTTGAAATCCTAACGTAAATCTTGGTCAATCTATATGAAGACCATGCAACTTAGAGGCCGAGATTGTCTTTTGAGGACACAGATTTGAGTGAACTGATTCAGTCAGTAATTATTTAGCTCAACTCAAGGAGTGCACATCACTTGTGTTTTCCCCTTCAGATAATACAGGGGGTAAACAGATTCTTCACGAAACCGTCAACCAAGCATTCTGGTCCTCAAACTAAGTATGCCTTAACCTTAAGCAAAACTATTTGCTGGGAAATGCCTTTTTTTGGGGGTGAAAAATCAGACTTTTCGGTAGGACTCAATGTAACGCACTCAAAACTGTGCAGCAGGCCTAAAAAGGCTGCTTTAGCAGAATCATAATAAAAATCACTCCCATTGTTACGATTCTGCTAAAGCGACCCTCTGATGGATGGATTGAATAGTACGGGAGTCGTGAAAATGTAGTAAAAATCTTACATTAAAAACATGTTTTAAAAAAAAACTTGTGAAAAGGTTGGAACTTTGACCTTTTCACAAGTTTTTCGGTTCCCAGGTATGGTCTAGAACAAAAAAATGATCGCTTTCGGCTTCGTTATAAGTCTTTTTACACCTTTTATAAGCGTGTTCTTATGTTATGTAAAAATGCCTTAATTGAAAACACTTGCGTTGTTGCCCTTTGTCCAGGGTCATCACCTTAATCAAGTATTGTTTGTTTTCTAACATAACTACCGACTACAATGGCGGGCGATTGAAATTATTTATAATCGTCGACTCGGTTAGAATTGTAAACACGGAGCTATAAGCAATTGAAGACTTAATTGAAAGGGACATGCAAGCCACTTGTAAAATTCTTCGAAGTTGCGCGACATACGATTACGACATCTTCTGTTCTAACTTAAGGGGCTCCCCCATGCACACTAGCGCCACTTTAGTAAAAAAATCAGAACTCGTTAAATACACAATTAATATAAAATCTGATTGACAAAATCAATGCTTTAGAGTTCTAGATTCTTGACGTCTATTTAATTCATTAAAATATACTTCACTGAAGTTACAGTTAGAAAAAATGCTAAAAAAGGCCGTTTTTTTTTCATTTTGTATCTGTAACGACAGCGAGCTATGTTTCAATGAGTTAAGCAGCCGTAAATACCAAATGATTGATTTTGTTCACCACTTCTTTTCTAAATTAATGGCAGCTAGATGTGTTGGTACGGAGTTTGTTTCACAACTTCTTTTCTAAGTTAATGGCAGCTGGATGTGTTGCTACTGAGTTTAGTTTACCACTTCTTTTCTAAATTAATGGCAGCTAGATGTGTTGGTACGGAGTTTGTTTCACAACTTCTTTTCTAAGTTAATGGCAGCTGGATGTGTTGCTACTGAGTTTGGTTTACCACTTCTTTTCTAAATTAATGGCAGCTAGATGTGTTGGTACGGAGTTTGTTTCACAACTTCTTTTCTAAGTTAATGGCAGCTGGATGTGTTGCTACGGATTTTGGTTCACAACTTCTTTTCTAAGTTAATGGCAGCTGGATGTGTTGCTACTGAGTTTGGTTTACCACTTCTTTTCTAAATTAATGGCAGCTAGATGTGTTGGTACGGAGTTTGTTTCACAACTTCTTTTCTAAGTTAATGGCAGCTGGATGTGTTGCTACTGAGTTTGGTTTACCACTTCTTTTCTAAATTAATGGCAGCTAGATGTGTTGGTACGGAGTTTGTTTCACAACTTCTTTTCTAAGTTAATGGCAGCTGGATGTGTTGCTACTGAGTTTGGTTTACCACTTCTTTTCTAAATTAATGGCAGCTAGATGTGTTGGTACGGAGTTTGTTTCACAACTTCTTTTCTAAGTTAATGGCAGCTGGATGTGTTGCTACGGAGTTTGGTTCACCACTTCTTTTCTAAATTAATGGCAGCTAGATGTGTTGGTACGGAGTTTGTTTCACAACTTCTTTTCTAAGTTAATGGCAGCTGGATGTGTTGCTACGGAGTTTGGTTCACCACTTCTTTTCTAAATTTATGGCAGCTAGATGTGTTGGTACGGAGTTTGTTTCACCACTTCTTTTCTAAACTAATGGCAGCTTTATATCGGTCAGTGAGACACAACGTCAGACCTTGTAATTGTAAACACTTTATTTACAACATACTCCGTGGTCACGGACACAATAGGTACATTGTTTGGAACAAGTTGATCGATGCACTGCGCATGTTTGATAAGATTATCATATCCTTCTCAGCTGAATTAATTAACGATTTGAAATCGATTTTTGAATAAATTATCGCCTGGTAGGAAAATGTTCTCTAGAATCTAGTTGCTAGGTGACCTAGGTAGACTTCTTGCGGTACAAGAATAACTTTGAAATCAATAAACTATTTCTAACCCCGTAGACATTGTAGCGAGGGTGACATGACAATAAAAGCCTAGTTTTCATTGTCGAATCGGCCAACTTAGGTAAAGTAGGACTCTCTAAAGAAGACTAGCTTCAGCGTAGTTCTTCGCAGGTTGGCTGAAAGCAGTACGATGGAAATTTCGTATGCATAACATGAAAAATCAACCCACTGCTGGGACAGAGGCATCTCTATGAGTGGGAGTGGGCAATCCACCACGCGGGCCCAGCGCGGGTTCATAGAAGTCACAATGTCTTCGAATTTTTGGTTATAGGACATGCCTGTTTACTTACAATGCTTTTCTTCGTAGTAACGCTGGGCCACCACTGTTGGGATATTTCGAATTTCGAATAATCGACTAGCGTGCGAATAGAGATGCTTATTATGATGACACATTGTAATAAAAAGTTACACAACATGTTGGACTGCAGTGTTGCCAACATTAAAAAGTTTTGATCAACACTAAAACATGTTGATGCAACTATGTTTTTGTTAACCATCAATAAGATTTCTTTAGTTTAGTGACAGTAGTTATGTATGTGTATCAGCACTTAGGACAATTTTATTTAAACTTTCATAAATTTTGTACCAACATACTAAGTACGTTTTACGGTGAAAAATATTTCCATTATCGCTGCGAAAGAATTGATTACTAACGATTACCTGCACATAACATGCGCTATCATTAAATCCGGTGCTTTAGTACTAAAATTGCACGATTTTTTAACCATTTTTAAATTTTTCAGCACGAAAAAGCCATGAAAAAAATATTACAAAGAACATAAAACATATTATTATCGTGACCGTGGTTTTCTGATAAACTGTAGGTATTATCTAACTATGTAGTATGTACTCAAGATTTTTAATCTAATCGGAATGGATTCCGTATTTCTACTGGAAAGTGCTTCTTTTGGGTTATAAATAGTTCAATATCGATAAGTTTCTCTGCAAAGGGGTGAAGTTAAACTCACTATATGTATAGTCGTGGGTGGGTATTCAAAAGGGGTTACGTCAAGACTTCATGAGGAAATGCAGGAGCATTTTCCTGAAGATCACATCCTGCTTGCTAAGCTTGGTTGAAGACTTATAGAAAATCCTCTCCGGCTACTTTTTCCTCAAGAATAGGCTGTTCTACGAAACAAACTATCAATTCCTTCTAGTACCGTTCATTTTAGGTATTTCAGCTCTATTTTTTTGTTCATTAAATGTTATGCAATATGAGCGCGCCTGAGCGGTTGTCGAATCAACACACCTCCTGAGTATGCCACGCCTAGAGTATAGGTGTTGGTGCATGGCGTGCAATTAGCATGCTAAATGCATTATTGCTTTTCCTGCATGTGGATATTTTTAAGGGCGGTGCTGCATGCTGCATCCAGGCCTGAATCTTTTTGGGGGAATTAAAACTATATAGGTATTTTGCAAAACATTTAATGTCATGGATTTCCGCAAAGTAACATTGAATACTGATTCTGTAATTTTCCCATATTATCAGCAGTTTATGATGATGACGTTGTTGAGATGATAGAATGCATGATTTTAAAGGTCTATTCTTCCAAGGCAGCTAAATATTGAGATTTTGATCAGCTCCTTGTTCTTGCTAACCCAATATTTGAACGGAGAATCATTTAATTACTTCTCTTTTTAAAGTGAGTTTTAATAAAGTCACCTTCAATTTTATATTTACCGGACTCTTCAAATATTATAATCGTGATAATTATTCTTCACCCAACTGATTTCCATGTTCATCACCGTTCACATTTCCTCCTAATAAACAATCATTACGTCATACTCTCATGAAGAATTTAAGTCTATAATCGATCGTTTACGATTGCAGCTTGCCGCACACAGCAGTGTCCATTTGATTCAATTACTTCCCGATTATTATTGCACGGCCTGTTAGCGTGGACATGGAAGGTCCATACATATAATAAACTCACGCCTTTTCCCCATGAGGGCAGACAGAAACTAGAAAACACTGACTAATACTCCTTTTTCGTCCACAAGTCTCAAATCTGGTGGATCAAAGATGCCACGACATACATGAGGCTTCATTTGATAAAATTGGACTTAAGATTCACCTGTTGAAAGTTCTTGCTTGGTGCATATTCAAAACTTATTCCGATCAGTCTCCGTATTCACAAACCCTTCGATTCGATAAGTCGTAAGTTTATCTTTTTTTGGCTGCGAAAGCGAGCGAGGTAGACATACGATTTTCCGATTCGAATCGAAACGTTTGGGCAGATCCCACTATGTAATCCCATTTCGAATACATAGAGCTGTGTATGTCAATTTTGGTGTACAATAAAGTATTATAATGTTCAAGTTCGAATGAAACGCTTGATCAGAGTCGGTTATGGAATATGCTTATTGGAGAATTTAAAGAGATTTTCAAAATAAAATAATCTGCGTGTCTTTTAACTTCATTTTAACGCTCGTGATTTCCACATTAAGTATAATATTTTGTGTTGCAGCGTTTGCAAATAACGTTTTTAACGTCTATGTGATTTGCTGATTGAATCCATTTAGTAACTATGTCTATCACTATCCGTCCGTCAGTGTATATCCGTTATCAAATTAAAAAAATTGGTAGATCCTATTCGAGGCTAGAGATGGACACACGCCACTTTAATAGTCCTAGATCGCAGACAAAATCTAGTTGCGGGTAAAATCTAGAATTTTATAAATAATTTATTTACAAAGTTGCAAAAATATCTCACAGACAGTTCGGCTAACCTTGCCGGAGCAACCCCGGCAGATAAGAACAATAACATTGTGCACTTTGACACCAATATTAGAACAAATGACTGTCTATCTGAATAAACTGAACCCGGCTATGATAACAACCATTTTGTTATCATTTAATTGTACTATGTCGTTCGGGAGCTAATTGAATGTGTATAATTACTGTCAGTGATGATTAATTTATAATAGTTTGTAGTTGGAACTTTGTAACTTTGATAGTGTGTGTGTGTGTGTGAGTGTGTTTGTCATTGCGGCAAGGGTCGCTTGAAAAGATTATTGGTATCAGCCGGTTTATGTTCGTTACTTCGTGTTTAACTAGATTAGTTAAAGGTTATTAGTGAATAACAAGATAGAATAGAATACACGAATATTCTGAATGTTGTTATAGCTCTTCTCCTAGGAGACCTAGCGTTCATCTATTTTATGTTACCGGTTTTATCAACCAGTTTTACCAAAGGGTATCGTATTACCCAGTACTAACTGGGTTGTGGAGGTCAGAACTGGCAAAACGTTCTTCTGTCTGCTGCTTTAATGGAAACAGGCCCCTATGTCCCTAATCCCTATCACAAGGAACTCATAGACGTAACAGTGCCATTATCTTACTTTCGAAATACGAATTTGCAGCGGTTAGCTACATTTACAATATAAGCGTCATCACCTACATAACATAACACTACGCCTATTTAGTCTCGAAGAGTCTGAAGAGAAGCATCTATCTATGGTAACTGTTTTACGCCGACATTTTGCCAGTTCTGCTTAAGTTCTTTGTGATAGGGATGAGTCTATTGCTATCTACCGAGGTGCTATATGACAAATCTCGTCTTCGTCGTTCTCTCACTGCTGAGGATCGCCACCACATGTTATGACACGTCTCCAAGCCATGCGACGTCCTGCTGTGTGAACCGCTCAGTACAGACTGCCTCCAACAGCCTTCTTGGTCACGTCTGACCATCTTGCTGGTGTATGCCTTGCGCGTGTTTACCTTCTACCCGGCTCAATATCATACTTAAGCCTTTTTAAACTGAGAAATACCTGATAAAAATCCTGTTAAATCCTGATAAAGATCCTCGTGGTCAGCAGTAGCGCTTTGCGACTACTTATATCAATGAGGCAGTACACAATTCTTTACTAACTATATTTTCTTTGTTACAGCCGACAACTAGGCTTCATCTACGACGCGGTGACCAGAGGCATCACGGTCGAAGATATAGACCTGGACCAGGTGTGCCTTCTGACGGAGGCGCCCGAAGCTCGGGTGCTGGTCAGCGAACTGACGGCGCTGCGAAGCGACCGATATATTGTTGCACCGCAAGGTATGTGGAACCTGGCTATAGTGTGAAGTGTTCTCAGTTGCTGCCCGGATTCTGGATTTGTGCTTGGTCGATGGCGTGTTTGTAACTGGCGCATTATAGGTGTAACTTGTAGACTGCCTCGTTGGTAGTCAATCGCGACTGCTGAGCATGAGTCCTGGGTGCGATTTCCGGGGCGGACAAAATAATAGTGGGTCTTTCCATAAGGAAAGAAGGAAGGAAGGAAGTATTTTGTGTGTACATAAATAAATAAATAAATAAGGAATTTCGCAGGACCAGCCGAGTCTGGATTCGAGCCCGGTGGATCGCTATGTAATAGACCAACTGGTGAAATTTGGTTGTAATATTAGGTACACCTCTGCTTAACCCTTCAGGGATTACAGGCGTGATGTTATGTTTGAACATGAATAGGTATTGACGTTATGTTTTTCAGAACTTAACAATAGGGTTCCACTCTGTTTTATCGTTGTAAACTGCACGTTGAAGCATTGTTGCTGCCTAGTAAAAAGTGTTACGTAAAGATTTAACAAACTAGATTTATTAGGTAGACTGAACCTTATACGTGCCAAATATGCGCCCACTGCAAGGCGTAAAATGGCGTTGATTTTAACATGCTTTTATAAGCTTCAGTGGTAACTATTAAAAAAATCTTAAAAGCCAAAACTAAACATTGTATGCAAAATTCTCGTGGGTCACCCACGAGAATTTTGCATACAATGTTTAGTTTTGGACAATGCATGGTTAGCTAAGTGATGTCATTCTAAATCCAATATGGCGGACTTCCAAAGATGGCGGACTTTCTATTTTTTATGTTCAATCCCACGATATCAAATGAAAGAGTTTATTGAGAAGAAGACGAAAAGACGTGTCTTTTAGTTTGTTTAACTAAAATATATTTTTGTTTAAAGTATTGTAGGAGATGAAATGCCATATTTACATAATGACTGTCAATAGGAAAACTTGCTTAGAAGAATCACACAATAGATTTTATCTCAACATAAACACACAACTAGATAATAAAAAATATTTGCGATGCGTTGCCCCTGCGCATAACTGCAGTAAATCATGTTTGTCAGCATCAAGTCTCAGACAATGTAGGCAATCACCCATTTTGTGGAATTAAACGCGATTGTTTCGGTTGTAAACTAAACTTTTTGTTATGTTACGCTGCTCACATAAAAGGTAACCACTTGTATCAATGTGACAACCCCGACTCACAACTACACGTGTAATCGGTCATCTGAAGCATGCTTCTTTCTTTTGTAAATACGTTGCCCCACAATAGGAAATCTGCTGTATCGTGGGTGCGTTTACAAACATTTAAACAGACAGCCAGACCCGGAACAACTAAGGCACAGTATAAATATGGACAGTACGGAAACTACCTACAAACGCTCGAAACCGCACCCTCACACTAACATGCGCATTGACGGGGCCCCCGTCATTACAATTATGCTTGTCCTCACCAGGTCTAAGTCCAATCGTTTGTGACAGATTGCTTCTTATCACATGTCTAACGTTATGATAAGAGGCGAGGTGAACAGGTGAAATAAGATGATAAATAAAGTATTGAAAATGTGACATCATTCGTCTTGAGTGGATGTCAGTGTTGATAAAGATTTGTTAGGTGGCATTGTTCTAGAGTTTTTTCTTTTATTGTGAGAATATTATTATGTAACTGATAAGATAGGGTATAGTTATTCTATTAGCTACCAAGCTTGGTAGTTGTAGCTATTCATGAATAAAGTTTATTGTAACATAAAGGTGGGTATACAGGGTGTAAAAGACCTCATCACGAAGCCGTCAACCAAGCATTCTGACATCAAACTAAGTAACTTTACGCAAAAATTATTGCTGGGAAACGACTTTTTTTTTTGGGGTGCAAAATCATGTTTTGTGGTAGAACTCAATGTAACGCACTCAAAACATAGTGCTGATGGATGGATTGAATTGTACGGGGGTCGTAGAGGTGTTAAAAGTAAAAATCTTACATTAAAAACTTCTATTAAAAAAAAACTTGAAACTTTGACCCCCAATATCTCCGTAACTAGAAGATTCCCAGGTATGGTGTAGAAGAAAAAAAAAATCGCAATGACGGGGAGAACAAATGCCTTTCGGCTTCGTTAAGAGGTGTTTTACGCCCTATATATCTAGCATAATCTAGATTTAGTATTACCTAGGAGTAGGACAAAAACCTTTAGTTTTTTGTCGTCGTATCGATCATTGCAGCTGCGACCAAAACTGCCACATCAACCGGCGTTGGGCTTGGGATTGTCAAAGTACTGGTGGAGTTAGTTACTAAGATATAGTATATAGTGAACACGTCCATTACGGGTTCCATTACTAAAAAAACATAAGAATGACTTCTGTTTATGCCAAGAGAACATGCAACCCAATTTTCCCTAAAATTTACAGGTCCGTGGCTTAGGTCCCCAGTGGTCGAGGCACCCGTGGCCGACGCCCCCGATCCGATTCATATGTTTTTGGTGCTTTTTCATTTAGTACAGATGACTGTAAGTACTAAAAGAAAAAGCAGGTACAGAAAATAAAAAGTTGTCAACCTCGAGGAGCCTCTCGGTGTAGGAACAAAAAAAAAGTTTTCAACGTCGAGGATCCTGTGCTAACTTGGTGGGGAGACTATTATTAACTAGTTTTTTTTTTAATAACCGAGTTGTGGAGGTCAGATAGAGAGTCGCTCCATGTAAAATACTGGTATTCAGCTGCATCCGGGTTAGACTGGAAGCCGACCCCAACATAGTTGGGAAAAGTCTAGGCAGATGATGATGATTTTTGTGCCTGACAGTACAATCAAATTGATTTTCACACCACCTGCTCGAAAATATCAAATTATATGTCAAGCAACCTTAACCTAAAGTGAGTCATTAGTGGCCGGGGGCATACCTACCCGGTCAATAATGTTGTACTGGATTTCATTATGACCCGCTGGTCGATAATGTGATTTGAATTTGGAATCTCACATGCTCAGCTAAATTGGCAGTATAGTACAAACAAACACCCTTTGGTGCCAGAAAGAGGAAAGCTATTCTCGATACCCTTACTACGCGTGGATGATATTCTCGATTTCCTACAAAATCATAACGACTGCTTCTTCATATCGTTCCCATGTTTTCGAAGACATAATATTGTAAGAATAATTAGATAACCACGAACCATTTTTTAAAAGGAGTGGAATAACATTAAAACTGGCATTAATAATAACAAATACCGTACCGCGCCGTAATACCGTAATAGTAATTGGCTGTAACATTAGTTAATTTATTTATTCTTACTGTTTGTTTATTTAATAAATACTTTGTTTTTCGTACAATGGCTATTATTTTCTCACAGTAGGTGTAAAAAGTAGAGTATCCTCCTCTGGGCTAAAGGTGTCTTTGCCTTGGGCTAGCTTGAATCCCTCGCTGCATTCAGGATTCTTGTATTAACTCCCTCGCTTCGCTCGTGAGTTAAATCCCGAATCCTTCATTGCGCTCGAGATTCAATATGACGCCCGTGACATAAGACACAACTTTAGCCCCTCGGTGCATAATCTACTATTGTTTATCGAATCGAGGGCGTCGGCCACAGGTGCCTCGACCACCGGGGGCCTAAGCCACGGACCCAAATTTACAACTCATCACAGTATCCAAAAAAAAAAAAAAAAGAACGCTCCCTTTCCATCAAATTCTAGTCAAGGCTTCCAAATTCGAATGTTAATATTCTAAAAGTAACCAGTGCACATGGTTTACGTTTGCGCACGCGAAATGCATAACCGACTGCGGCCGAATTTCCCCGAAGCGGGCATGCGTGAATGTTTACAGCGTGTTTAGTAAATAACCGGCGAGAAGTGCACTGAAACAGTGGATATGTTTGGGTTATGTAATCTTAGTTTGTGTAGCTGGTGGAAATTTTTTGACTATGAATCGTAGGCTAGGTTTATGAATGTCGATCAACAGCTTATGACTGCTAAAACCTTCCCTCTTAAAGTAGACATTTCTGGGTTTTAAGTAACAGTGACTGCAGAAATTAGGAATCAGACACAGCGCTGATAGATTTTAATTTAGAATCATCATCATCTTTTCCTGACACCTTTAGGTCGATTTCCAGTCCGACCGGAGCAGCTGGATATAAGTATTTTACGTGGGGCGACTGCCTGTCTGACCTCCTCAATCCAGTTACTAGATGACACATACCCCTTGGATAGTCTCTGATGGCTTGGACTACCCGTAACGACTATCAATGATCTGCCGAATAACAGCCGGGACAGATCGCACGCAGAGTTATACACCACTAATACAATCAGTATTTGTGATGTATAACTCTGCGTCATACATCGTAATACCTAATTACCAAACGTATAAAACAGCAGCCGAAAGGAATTCGAAGCTCATACAATTCAGCATCGATCTGACCTAACAATGAGTGGTCGCCGTCTGAATCTGCATAATTGGCTCAATTCAAACGACTCATGTGCACTGTGTTTTATTGCAAACCGAGTAACCGCTGACGTCGGGATTTAAATGGCTGTGGAAATAAAAAGTAACGCAATTGTCTCTTTATCTATGTGACAAGGTTGTCCATTTCGTAACCGTGGTTGAAGAAATGGGAAGTAGGTCGGTCGTTGTACTGCCACTATCCTACTTCCTACTAATGTTATAAATGCGGAAGTTTGCGAGGATGTATGGATGTTTGTTACTCTCACGCAAAAACTGCTGACCGATTTTTTTTTAGATGAAATTTGGCACACAGATAGTTTATCCCCGTAGTACGGTCCCGTCGGACAATTACCGAACTCCACGACGGCGAAGCCTCGGGTATAAGCTAGTATCAGCAGAAGATTATACCTGTTTGCTCCGAAGGGTTAAGGACAGATGCAGATACCAGAAATTCCTGAACGAAAACCCCAAAAACACTTTGCCCCACCTGGTAATTGAACCCAGAATATCATGCTTAATCATAGAATTTACTAGACCAACACTTCAGGTTATAAATAATCATAGGAGTAAAATGTCTTGATAAACACAGATAAAACATTTTAGCACACTTGGGCATGCATGGTGCCACATTCAGGCAACATGCAAAGTTTGCACTTCATCAAACAAATTGATAAGGTTATCGTTGATTATCATATTATCTAAGAATTCTATGATAACTGATCTCTCGTGTTCTTCAGAGACACAGATTATGTAATGGTAAAAACCCAGTAATGTGATTCTAGAAAAAATAAATTTGGGGAAACACTTTCATCTGTTTGTTCAGCATACTATTACATGTATACATTTGTGTTTATATTTTCTTAACAGAAACCAATTCGGTTTTTGGACTTCTTACAGAAGGCCTCGTTGGTCTAGTGATCACAAATACTACTTACTGCTGAGCGATGAGATCCTGGGTCCAATTACCCGGGAAAGTGTTGTTGAGGTTTATCATCAGGAAAATGTTTTCAGGAAAGTTTTGTGACTCTGAGTAGAGAAAGACCAAAGAAACGATGGATGGACTGTGTGAAGCATGATATGGCTAGAAAGAAGGTGTCTGCTGAGATGACGAGTAATAGAGAAGCATAGAATCTGATCCAAGGGAATTAACAGTATTTTACATGGAGCGACTGCCCCGTTGTAGGGTCAGATAGAACCACAACTCCCTTAGATAACGAAGTTATGTTATAGAAAAATATAAATAGTTCCAAACGTCTCACAGTAGACAAACTTTACTAGATGTACAATGGAAACTTCAGTGCCAGCCTAAATGCTAATTTATCCTCTAATTATGCAAAACGATGATACAATTCGAACCTTAAACAGTATTAGCTATTTCTTTGTTAGTTGTCAGCTGAGTCATGCTTAAAAATAGTACTGGAATGCCTATAATTGTCGATGTTTTGAATCCGAACTTCATCATCTGCCTAGCCTTTACCCAACTATGTTGGGGTCGGCTTCCAGTCTAACCGGATGCAGCTGAATACCAGTATTATTTTACATGAAACGACTGCCTATCTGACCTCCACCAACCATTTAGTACTGAGTAATGCGATACCTCATGGTAAGACTGGCATCCGGACTTATTCAAGCTAAGGTTTATGTTTATTGATTTGTTTTATTTGACAAACAAATATGGAGCACTAAGATTTGCCTTTGGGATCTAATGTTTTTGAATTGAAAATTTAAGTACCTACCAAAGAAGTTTTATCTTATCATTATATCTTAAGTTATATCTTATATTATTATGTTCCTTACAAAGATCAATAAGAACGAAACCTTACACTAGGCGACACCTATGTGAAAATCTAAATAAGTGTTGTTGCGAGGTAGACGTAAATTGTGTAAAAACTCTCTTCTCTTATCTCATTTTTATAGTGTTGTTTACCAAAAACGCTTTTATGAAAGACTAGCTTTTATGCACGACTTCGCCCGCAGTCATAAATTATCCCAAGCAAACGTTTTAAATATAGCTATATGACACTCGACAATAATTTAGCCTTCCATTATTGAAAGAATTTTCTTAATCGGGTCAATCGTTCCGAAGTCCCCATACGTACAAACTTACAAACAAATACCTCTTTAAAATATTTGCATAGATACACTGTACCATTTATATGACTACTTCATCATCAGTACGATTCCTGGCTAATAATAGGCATGTCTGATTGCCTATTGAAGCTTGTGGCCGTCAAATTGATGCAAATGTCTGCCCGTCTGGCTACATTACACAGTTGGTAGTAGATTGATGTCTACAGGTATGCCACTATATCACTCGCGCCGTCACGTCTGCTGGTTCATTTTCTCTGCTCTTGATTTTCACCAGGAAAAAGATTTAAAACACTAGCTTTTGTTCGCGGTTTCGCTCGCGCTTTGTAGGTACGGTAATGAACTCACGGGAACGTTAACTAGCCTATAGCACTCAGGGATAATCTATCTTCCCGTTAGTGAAAGAATTTTCGGAATCGGATCCGTAGTTCCGAAGATTACCCCTTTTTTTTTCGGATGTGAAATCATCAAAATGACTCCTCGCGCTCTGGGCGGAGCAGGAGGGAAAGTGTCAGACTGACTAAAACCCACCCATGTTCCTTCATCGCCCTTTGTGTTCCGGGGCCACGGTATCTCTTTCGAACAGTCCCGCAGCCCAGGCAGCATCGGCCCTTGCGGACCCCTTCATTTTTGCTGACTAAGATTACAACCTTACCTACATACAAACTTACAAACAAATTTTACCTCTTTATAATATTAGTATAGATATTTCATATATCACCTATGAATTTGTGTTGTCTTTTGCATAAATTGTTGATCAACAATCTGGTATAATTATCTGAGTTTAAATTCAATATCATGAAATTTTCCTCAAATGACTGCTTCAAACCACCATCATACTCTTTCTAAATCCATTGCAATTGCCGTCTTTCTGTCATCTAACTGCCATTTCACAATTTTATTTCGTAAATGTAGTCTAACTGGATGCAGCTGAACACCAGTATTTACATGGAGCGTCTGCCTATCCGACTTCCACAACCAAGGAACTGAATGACTTGTGGTAAGACTGGTTGTCAGACTTTTGACTACTATCTTCGCATTTCTCCAGTGTGCAGTGGCAAATCTGAGGGAATTTGATATTAGCTTGACTTAGGATAAGAGCATTATGAAATAGCTTGGAAATTATTTGACGTCCAAAATATGAAACAGATTGCACCTAGATGAGTTTTTAAACCAAAGGAGTGATGTCACTATTATAATGTAAAGTCATTGTAGCGTAGATGCTTATATTATTGTGTTCATAGTCATTGTGTGAACTTAATAACTATTATACATTGTTATGGATATTGTTATGTTTTAGAAGCCTTTTTTTTTCGGTTGGGAAATTATCAAATGACTTCTCCCGCTCTGGGCGGAGCAGGAGGGAGTGTCAGACTTTTACTGACTAAAACCCATCCATGTTCCTTCATCGCCCTTTGTGTTCCGGGGCCACGGTATCTCTTTCGAACAGTCCCGCAACATGAAGCCTTTTGAAGCCTGACTTACTGACTGTCTGACTTCGCCTGATGCTCACGTTGTTGTTTTGTTCATAAATATTTGGAATTCAATTCAAGACTTTAGCTTTGTTCGTAGATAATTGATGTTTACTCATACTTGTCATTTAATAAATTATAATTTGTGTTTTTTTTTGCTGCTATTGTGGTTTTAGTTGTTTTAGTCACACACGAAAATAAAACAAAATTTATCCAACATCCCAAATAATTGAAATGTCATTTTCGACTTAACATAAACATTTCGACTCTACAACGCGAATCTAACGTTAATCTTTAACAATAGCAATAACGCACAGTATAAGGAGCTCGTGTCTAAATAACACATTCACTCGGATCAATCTTCAGGTTAAGCCGTGCTTGTCTAGGTTGACCTGTAGATGGGTAACCACCCATTTCATACCAAGTTTCCTCAAAGCACGTTAAACCATTGGTCCTAGCTGTCATTTGTAGATCTTTGACAGTCGTTACAAGTAGTTAATGGCCCGAAAGTCTGACTAACAGTCTTACCAGGGGTATCGTATTACTCAGTATTAACTGAAAGAACAGAAATAAAAAGAAAAAAATAGAAAAGAACGAAAAAATATTTATTTGACGGGGTTTTTTTTTTAACTGGGTTGCTCCATGTAAAATTATTAGTATTTAGCTGCTTCCGGTTAGACTCGACGCCGACCCCAACATAGTTGGCAAAAGGCTAGGAAGACGATGACTCGTCATATAAGTAGAACTATTAGCATTTTAGGTAGATTTCGTCAGAAAAACTCTACCTACCTTGCACCTAAAGACGAGTTTTCCGAAAATTTCACCATAGGAGGTCTAGTTATGACCCCTAGAGCCCAAATCAACCGCTAGTTAAAAAGTTTATATATATATATATATATATATATATATACTCGTCGCAAATATATATTTTTTTAAAGCAAATTGTTTATTCTACAATTTTTACTTTTAAAGTTTAGCGATAAAACTTATAGTTTTCGAAATAAAAAATAATAACGGAAAAAATAAGTGCGTTTCCATGTTAAACTCTTATGGGAAAATTTTAAAATTTATGATAACCATTCATAACCATCAAGACGTTTAATTGTCAAACGTCAACAAAGTCGTTGCTATGATGACCAAGTCTTTTGGCATCTGACGTATTCATAAAGGAGGTACTGCAAACAATAAAATTCTGTCAAAAAATCGGCCAGCGCAGCTGTGGCCAGCTATAGCCTCTGAACTTCCAGAATAAATATGGGTGGAACCTTCTTCGAAATCTACCTCCTCCTGCGGCTTGCCGAAGGGATTTTTTTTTCCTTCTCTGATTAATATCGTTGCAGGATCCAAGACAGTTAAATTGTGTCTCTAGGACTTCGTCGAGCTTCATTATTTCGGCGCTTTTCTGGTGGTCGCTACTGTTTATTCTGGCTTTCAGGAGTTAGTGGTTTGGGAATAGTGTTGCGAGCTTGTCCCAAATTAAAAAAAAACCATCACCATCTGTTTTCTTTCACAAACAGCTGTGTGTTCACCCAAAATATTACTTTATTGTATAAACAAACTACGCAATCTTTAATAATTTCTATACCAGCACCGTTGACATTAAAACTCTAATTAGCGCGAGAAAGCACGTTGCCAAACACGCGTTAAAATTGCAATAACAATCATTTATTTATTGCACAAGGCTAGCGTTCAAAGGCAGTTTTATTGTGTTAATTTTTTATTGCTTGCCGTTTTTATAGGAAAAAACTTTTTTATTGCTTGGTTTTAATAAAGATTTCAATGAGAATAACAGTTATACTAGATGCTTGGCCCAGTTTAAAACACCCTGTTTTAGAGCTGCCGCTAAACATGGGATGTTGGGTTCGATTCTTCGGTCGGGTAAAGTGTTGTTGGGTTTTTCGATCAGGAACTTCTTGGAAGCAGCCCGAACTATGTAGTCTTATCTTAATCAAAAGAAAATCCAGAAATCGCGTGAAAGCTGTTTTATTTTCCAAATCCTCGTATTGATTTTTTTACGTTACCATACCTAATATCCTAAAGAATGTCCAATCCTAAAAACACGTCATCATCATCTGTCTAGCCTTTCCCCAACTATGTTGGGGTCGGCTTCCAGTCTTACCGGATACAGCTGAATACCAGTATTTTACATAGAGCGACTGACTATCTGACTTCCCCAACCCAGTTAGTACTGGGTTATACGTTACCCCTTGGTTAGACAATCGGCAAAAATCTCTAATATAGCTATCAGTACAATAAATTATATTATTGATGCTATAAACAAGAAAGGAACAAAAAAGACAGTTAATAATATGAACACTGTTCAAGGTTGAATGCGGGAAAAAATGGCAAAAAATATATCTTGTAGTCTAGATCATTGCTAAGCTTCAATTCGATCCGAAATAGGATTCGTTTGAAGGCTAAGCTATAATCTTGTTTCGTTGATGACATAATTGGTGATCACTGTAATCTTGACGGTAATGTCGGCCATTTTTTAATTTATCCTATTCTGTCCCACTCCTGGGCAAAGTCCTCTCCCATTACCTTCCATCTCTCCCGGTGTTTTGCCTCCTCTGGCCAATCAGTAAGGAACGAGTCCAAATCGTCACGCCAGCGTTTTTTGGCTGCCTCGGTGACGATGACCGGCTTCAGGCATCCACTGTGTGACAATTCTGGCCCATCTGTCCTGACCCATTCTGGAAATGTGACCCGCCCAGTCCCATTTTAACCTCTCAGACCTATCGGCAACAATATCGGTGATGCCTGTCTTGGTGCGTATTCTGGTGTCGTATTCGATCGGTGATTTTGATGTTTAAAATGCTACGGTCCATCGCTCTTTGGAAAACCTTGAGTTTGGACTTCCGAGCTTTCGTCGGTCATTATAATACATTTATTTTGTCAACGATCAATGCTTCTCATAGGTACAATGTTTTGATTCAGCATCCGTCACCACAATAAAAACTAACTCACATAACATACATACATAAACACACGTCTTTTTCCCATGGGTGATCCTTATATACTCCTTTTGTCTCGTCCACGTAATATCCATAGAAAGTCTTCTTCAGACATATACGGTCCCCATTAATAAGTCACCCTCGTCAAAGACAATCTCTATGGTTTATCGGATGTCAATCTTCAATGTGTATGCCATAGACTACCTCTACCTGTACCTATCATCATGCGTTCCCGGTACATATGAGGACTTAATTTCTGCGTCAGCAAATGGTATTAACGTTGCTGAAGACTGAGGCAAATAAAAACTTTTTATAATTTCAATTTCTCTTCCTCGACTTGCAAAGAAGGAGTATGTCTATTTCTGATCACAACTCCTTCCAAAAATTGCAGACAGGTTCCCGATAGCAGTGGGAGTACAAAAAGGATTCTTATTATATTTTGTACACACAAAATTACATTCAAATTGCGTTTGATATTAAAACTTACGCACAACACAATAGGGCTCTTTACAGCAAACCTCATAGGATAATGATGACATATCGTTTACGACTACTAAAACACAACATACAACTATTTACTCCTAATTCGCCTTAGTAAACCCAAACCGATTACTGTTACTTAGCTGCTTTGTACGACAAAACAGTTGGCTACAGAATCAGTAATCCCGATGATCAATTTGTTGGCATTATCTTTAAACCGCCGTTCTATGAGTCAACTGATAACAACTGTTGTTACAAATAATATTGCTGTAACATTTATAATAACGTTATTAGACGGTACAATCACAGACAATAGAATCTAAAGTTTCTATTCAATGGAGTCATGAAAGGGTACAGGGTCGTGTCTTACAGTTTATGGTTGTCTATAATGATCAAATATTCAATAAATCCAGACTTGCTTTAGCCGCAGCTTCGTTCACTTGAATATTATCTCACCTGAATGAATGTACTATCGGTATTAAAAGTATACTATGTCCTAATCTAGGTCATAGTCTGTCTGTATACAAATCGCAAATCGTAACCCGTTCAGCTGAAACTAATATTAGTTATAATATTTTGAAGGCAGTTATCAGCAAGTCAGTAACTCGTGGCTAAATAATCATATCCGTACGGGTCAATCGAAGGCTAAGCTACGTTTCCTGAGGTGAATGTGTGACCATCCATTACAATGGAGACCCCTCCGGCCTCTTTGCCTCGGAAATCATATTAAAATCGCGCTGCGGATGATGCAACGATGACCATCATCAGGCAGATGATGATGCCTTCAAATGTATGTAAAATGCTTTCAGGTCTTCTAGACCTCAGTATAAAAGAGAGCAAGCTAAAAAAGCAATGACATTGACATCGTGCACTGCCACTTCGATAGCTGACCTCGCAAATAATCTCGTAACGAATATACCCAAGAACAAAAATCATACTTTTGCTCGTGAAACGTTGACATTGACCATCTCGACGCTTTCGCCTTAATAAGGGTACAAGCACCTTTTTATTATGAACCTGCAATACAGCTTCGCCGTACGACCTTCAAAGCGGTCCCTAAAATTGGTCACAGGATGACCTTGTCACTACTTAAAACAACAAAAGTGACTGGTACCCAGTGTAGTGTAGGAGTCCTCCAGAGAGTTGAACCGATAACCTTCATAAGGTGACTGGATCAGACTCGATGCTGAAGGTGGGGACTGGGTGACGCAACTTGGGAGAGACCTGATGTCCAGCTGTAGACAGCAATAGGCTCAGTTGTGAATACACTGGCTAAAAGAGGGTAAAATGACTATACACCTTGGCCTTCCTATCATCAACAGTGGACAACGAATTACGATAGGCTAAAACGCTCTGTTTTTCGCTCTAGTAAATGATGGTTTTAAGCGACGGAAAAGGATAGGAGCATGGAGAAATGCTATTCTATGCTGCCAGATGAGGTGCAACTGTAAGTTGTTTAATGCACTGGCTAATTTGAATGTATCAGAAAACTCTACCTATCTTGTCGAAGAATACAATCGTGATATTAATCCTAGTAAACAATGATTAGTAAGTAAGTAAATCAATAACACAACCTGTTAATAGTGCGGTCTAATTTTAACTTGTCCGAGTTACCTGCGAACCGGTCGTTTGTTGCGAGTTTGCGACGTGAGGACACGTCATTGTGTTCGAGTGCCTTTTACATGTCACGACTTGTGTTAGGACGACTTGGAAATGTACTAGGGTTATTTTTAGATCTTTTTTAATACTATGTTTGTCGTTGTTTTAGTAATTGACGTTTTGATCTGTAACAACTGTTTATGTGAAAGTACTGCTTACGTATCTATGGTTCTAGATTTTGTAACGGTAGCAATAGTGACGGTTGTATTCCTGTTTGGACCACCATTTCGGCACCTTCCGTTTTGCCTAAGGTTGTTGGGGTTCCTATTAGCTTCCTTAGGTTCTCTTTCATATTTAATTTTGGAACAGTAGATATCGTTTCAACAACCTCATTGAAAAACATCAACCTTTTTGAAATATACCGTATTTTTTTAAAAACAGCTTTCAAACTTTTAAAGTGAATTGCAACCATAGTGACATTGGTTTCCCCCACCTGTCATCTTCCTTTAGTCATTCTGATTTTCAAATTCAAATAGTCTTTTACATTGAGTCACGATTGAAAAATATATAGTTAGCAAGTCGGGCCTTCATCTTACATAAACAAGATGTAATGAAGATTTTATTTTGTTGTTTCACAAGTATATGCTTTCCTTGACTTTTGCTGGCATATGTAGCAGGAAATATTTCCGAATCAGAGGTAACAGGACCCGTATAAGCTGACCTCCTATTTTATGAAAACAGAGTTTCTAGCTAGGCCAGCTCCAGGGCATAGTGTCACCCACTACCAACATGAGTTTTTATCATACTTTAAAAGAATGTAGTTTTCATTGGCTTTCTTTGGCATCCGGTAGTTATTGTTTATTCATTTTGTTTCTGCACGTACATTGTTGGAACTTTGCCCAATGTATTGTAGAATTCTAGGCTAACATGATAATAGATGGGCTGGATTAACTGTAGTTACTGGAAATTGGGCAGTTGCATCCTCTTTTGGGTTAGTAACAACATATTGATCTCGTACAATCGTTTGCCAAACCTTGGATTAAGTCTATGCAGCAGACGCAGTACCTATCAACCTACATATTTCATTTTGTGTTGCAATTTTGGTCAAGACAGTAGTCGGGGAAGTCCCGGTAAGTCTTTCTTCTATTGCTGTACGGCTTAGTGACCCTTTTCTTAATCATTTATCAATTACGTGATAGACAATTAAAGTGAAATTGTATCTGTAGTTATACTTATCCGTAGAGTCGCATTATCGATCAAAATACTTTGAATTTTTCAAATGATCTGATCTGCAGAATTATCAAAATATCGTTTCCCTCCGCTTCGTGCGGTTTTCGTCAATTGTGATAGCGATGATGATTAGTACAATATTTATAATCATGAATATGATTGTCTTCTTATAAAGTAGTAACCTACCTCTTTTATCAAAATACTTAATGTTGCATCTTCTTTGAAACGTGTAAATAGACAGAAACTCTTTATAAGAGTAACTTTCTTTGTAGCGGTAAATGCAGTACACCTATATTCCAAATGCCAAAGTAACGGCTGAACGGATTCGCTAGAAACCTGAATGAGTTAGGACATGAATAGTTTTTTACCCGGGAGTAAATACTCGTTTGATATATCCAACCTCACGGGCGAAGTCTCAGGCAAAAGCTAATGTTGCTAAAAAAATCCATCATTAGAAAAAAAACAGCATCCACCTAAAGCAAAACAAAAACGGAAGAGGAAGTAACCGATTAGCAATGACAAACAACGTATCGATATCGGTACAAAATCGTCGCGTATAAACGGCAATGCTAATTACTGAGCCATATTCATCGTGTCGACATTCACATTCAACTAAAGAGGCAGAGACAACCTTACTACTATCATCACAAAGGCCAGTTCCATTTGCCGAAATCGGCGAAGTTGACGGTCGTAAGCCATATTTGTTGGTATTTCGGTGAACGGTGTCGGCGGAGTAGGCATGCATGTTAAGTTGATTATTTTCTTATTCGTTATTTACTGCTTGGTTTTTAAAAAGGATATGCAAGGTGCATTCTGCTTTTCTGTCGCAACGTCAATCGTGGGCATTGATTTTCTCCAAGCATTGCCACAACAACCGGCGTTGCACTCTCCGCATTCATCAGATTCCCGCGACCTTGCCGAGGTTGTCAGTTTTCTTTTTATGAGGCCTTCTGCAGTCTGCCGAAGAAAAACTGTTGACCCTTACGACCATCATAATTTCACGCTTCATTGACTCGTCTTTCCTGCTGTTGGATCGGAAGTCAGATCTTTGCAATTATTTACTCCTGAAAAAGGCATGCAATAAATCTTATGTTACGGTCAGCACCGTAATGATCATGAACAATCAACTGAATCATGCACTATGTTATATTCTTAAAGATATACGCATGCTGCTTTCTATGCTGATGGTATGAATATAACATAGTTCATGATCAAAGCCGGGTAATGGACTCGACTCGTTAGTCTTTGGGACTTTAATGATCTAGTTTCCATTAGGGTCTAATCCACGAGTGAAGACTTAATTGAAGCGGGTAATTCTGAAAAAATTGAACACTACTCCCATGTCCAATTTGTCCACTCTAATTATGGACTTCCAATTACTTAATCAATTATGACTAGTGGTGTCCAGTTACTGGTAGTTAGGTAATTTGCAAATACTATTCAAAAGTATTCCACAAACAATCAAGTAGAGTAGTAAGCAAATTACAGCTGCCATAGAAAGTAATGTCATGTTATGGAAGCAACAAGTTCGTAGTTTGACTTCAATGTTATTGATTTTAATACAATACTAAGTTTTATAAATTACTGCTATTATTGGTTATTACCTGTTGGTGTTGAATTTATTTTGAGTACCATCTAGGCCTGCTTTTCTGTTTTGTTTTCTAGCTGTGATTATATAGCAGCTTCTAATTCGAAATAATCATTTTTTGAATGTGTCTCTTCAGCTTCACATTAAAAAAAAAGTAGTAATAATAGTATTATTTTTGGTAACCGTTACGTCATCATCCGACAAGGCTATTCCCAACTATGTTGGGGTCGGCTTCCAGTCTTACCGGATGCAGCTGAATACCAGTATTTTACATGGAGTGGACTGCCTATATCTGACTTTCACAACACAGTTACTGGGTAATATGTTACCCCTCGGTAAGACTAGTTGTCAGGCTTTTGGACATCTGAATACCAGCAACGACTGTCAAAAATCTACAAATGACAGACTCCGGTAACCGTTACGTACGTTACCTATAGGTACAGTGTGTTCAGGTGAACTTTAAAAGACTGTTTTGTTGTTGTTTTTTATTTTACCAGCTATGTTCTCTAATGGGTGTAAATAGACCCTTAACGAAGCCGAAAGTCGTTTGTTCTCCCCAAAATTGCGATTGCGATTTTTTAGGGTTCCGTACAAAAAATGAAAAATCGGATCCCTTATAAATAAATAAATAAAATAAAAATATTTTATGTCATTCATCAAGGCCCGTTAGTATTACATCTTATAAGATTACTCGTGGGTCTGTCTGTCTGTACGTCTGTCTGTCACAGCCAATTTGCTCCGAATCTATTTGACCAAATCAGGTGAAATTCGGTAGGATGGTGTAATCCTATAACCCAAACACAGAGTGCAAAGTAAATAAATATTTTTTTTTTAATAAGGCTAATTTTCGGGGGACAAATTAGGAAATTAAAAAAAAAATGCAAACCTTACTGTGTCATGTCATATATCAAATGAAAGGGCTCTTTATGAGGATCTCAAATATATTTTTGTTATTATAGTAAAATAAATAGTTTTGATTTTATTCATGAAAGAAGACGAAATTTGACCATTCCCCCCCTGATGTCCGAAACTACAGCCTAAAAAAAAAAATACAGAGTGTAGTTCATTGCTTGTAGATTACAGGAAAACCTATAAGGATTCTATCAATTGTACGGAACCTTCTCCACGTGAGTTGAACTCGCACTTGGCCGGTTTTTTTTTGTTCTGGACCATACCTTTGAACCTAGTTACGGAGGTATTGGAGGTCAAATTTCCAACTTCTTCAAAGGTTTTTTTGTTTTTTAATACAAGTTTTTGATATAACCACTTTATATTAACTACCTCAATTGTTGCACAATATGTTGAGTGCGTTACATTGAGTCCTACCGTAAACATTGAGCTATTACTATTACGTATAGAGAAGACACCGCGAACAAAATGTGTGCTTCGTTCAACTGCTGTCGGCTGGCTGCAATTCACTCAGTCGCTTGCTCGCTACAGAACATCTATATATACGGGGTTAGCCGCCCCCCACGCGCCACGCACTGAGCACAGATTTTGTTCGCGCTGTCTTCTCTATAAGTAGTAGTAATAGCTCAATGACCATAAACCGTGATTTTTCACAATAAAAAGGGGTAGCGTCTCCAAGCAATAATATTTGCGTAGCTCACAGCGCTCACATCTATATTTTGCGTTCCGATTTAGATATCACGATTATGACAACTAAGAGCTGTCATAAATTCGGAACGCTCGTGAACGCGTTGACAGTGAACATAACCCCAAACCAAAACTTTTCACAAGACCTATTTTTGAAAATGGTAGTTATGTTGGTTGACTCTATCGACTCTGATAACTCAGATTTTGAGATAGAGAACGACGATTCGTCCAGTGATGAAAAGGATGACGGAAGTGTTTATATTAGCGTATTTTGCTCCTGGAAAAGATTTACCCCCATAAAAAATACCACGAATTACAAATTACATAGATGCAACGATAATCAAATATAATGCATAGTTAGATGCGACTCCTAAGTTCTTATCAAAACAACACAACCTGTCGGCACAACTGTCATTTTTGACAGCGCTCACGGTGATATTTATTTGGGGCATGGTCGGTGTAATCGCAAGATGGCGCATGTCATGATGTCATCTATGACGATTCAAGGGACATCGATATCGCGCTCACGGTAATTCGGAACGTTCATGTTTATGGACGCTCAAATCGATTACAGCGTAATTCGGAATGCAGCCTTTGTTTGATGTACAGAATACTTGGTTGACGGCATCGTGAAGGGTCAGGGGCCCTTCTCTCTAACGCTTCGTCCGTAATTATGACGTGCGCGAGAGAGACGGATATATCCGTCTCTCTCGCGCACGTCTGCAGATGAGTGCGAGTGAGAAGGATGGATAGATCCGAATTACGGACGAAGCGTTAGGGAGTAGGTCCTCTGTTTACACCTTGTATTAACAACACGAATAAGTACGAAAATAAAACATAATCATAGTCATGTTCTACAATAACACTGTAAACAGTAAATTATTCTGTATAGGTTTTAAGGCTTTTGTTAAAAAGTATCGGAAATACTCAATTACAAGTGTCAAACGATTTAATGGTGTATTGTGAACATTTAGCTATTCACGTTTCTTTGTTCAAGTACGTGTAGCTATAAATTATTGTGTTATTTTATGTATTAGTGTGACTACGCAAGTTCGCAATACAATACATAAGTATTTGACTGTTGACTTTTATAAACTCCAACAATTTAGGTAGGTACAAATATTAAAGCTATGTAATTATAATAAGTAAGAGCCCTGTTGACCTTACGACCTAATAAAAGTGCCGTGAAAATTTACGGCACTTTTATTAGGTGAAAATTCACACCTACTTTACATTGCATACGCAGCATACGTAGGTAGAGGTACAAATGGCGACACATCAACCTAATTAAAGCTAATTTCAGTATAACATGGCCTCGCTTTGTATAGATTTCCCCTACAATGATATCTGCATAAACTGGTTTTGTATGTAGCTTGATAGTGGGCACATAAACTCCTGCTTTTCCCATGAGGGTAGGCAGATCCTACAGTAGGCCGCCTGCTACAAGCGCGAGCGTTCCTATCCATACACACACACAGGTTCCGAGAATTATACATCCTATCTAAAAAGTCGTTAGTCACCTGTTCTTTCAAAAAGCATCAAAATCAAATGACGTTTAATTCAATTAGAACTGATAATTTAATCAAAACTTTTTGAATGTCTAAGTTTACAAGAGATAGTCCCCAAAACTCCCGACCTTTGCCATTTTCTAGTGTTTTAGCTGAAAAAAAGAAGTGGCAGAAAAAACTCCCCAGCTTCATCAATAAAGTCAGTATATTTCCTTTTTATCACGGCTTGTCCATTCCCACCTGCCTTGGTTCACACTGTAGGTAGCCTATTTTAAAATGAAATCATCGTATTCTATTCTAGATTTCTAGACTAAAGCTTTATCCGCACAGTTCCGGGTGAGGTCCATCCGGGCTCCGGAACTGAGGCTCGGGACAGTCCGGACGTTCATTAAAAGTTCAAAAACTTTTATGCAAACTGTTTGCAAAACGTATTCATAGTATAAATACGTTTTGCAAACAGTTTTATACCCTCCCTGACGCGACCCTGGGCTCAAGCTCAGCGCCCAGAAGGCCTCTGACTCATAAATAAAAATGAGATCTAAAAGAAGATTTATTATATTGAAAAGAGTATGCTAGTTGGTTGGTCATGTTGCGAGGATGAGGGAAAAACGACTAATAAAGGAATTTAAAAGGCAGATGAGTGAAAACGCCCGTCGGGATGGGACGCCTTAGAAGGACAAACACTAACCTTATTTAATAGCTAGCTTTTGCTCGGTCTCGTTGTATACGGAATGTAGTGACGGAAACGTTTTAAATGTAGCACTCGGCATTATGTAGCATCCCGTCAGCAACAGATTTTTCAGAATCGGATCAGTAGTTCCGAAGACTACCCCGTATACAAAGTTACAAACAAATTTTATCTTAATTAATAATTAATATATTAGAATATAAAGTAATAAACTTTGAACTTTGATGCACAAAAACCTTTTGCAGATTTAGATTTTATGTTATCATAAACAAAGGAAATATGGAGTAGTATACAGCTGCCGCGGTTTATCATCGGTGTGTCATACAGCTTATCTAAACGCGCACTGAGTTTAGTACGGGTTCATAACACTGTGCACTGTCACACCGTGTTTGTTGTCTTTAATCCTCACACTTTTCTTTTTCAATCAAATTAAATTACAAAACGAAACTCGACAAACTGGCCGGGTACTTACGAGTATCATAAACAAAAAATGTTATTTTTTTATGTATTTTTGGCGACGCACGTAGTCTAGTAAGTATTTTTTTTAGTTAGTCTGTTCTGTCCCACTGCTGGGCAAAGGCCTCGCCAATTCCTTTCCAACTCTCCCGGTTTTGCCTTCTCTGGCCAGAGGTTTGGAGTTTTGGAGGTTTGGAGGTTTGGAGTCCAAACCTCATGCCAGCGTTTCTTATGGCGCCTCGGTGATGACGACCGTCTTCAGGCATAAGCATATATCTCATTGTACAGGAAATCTATACAAAGCGAAGCCATGATATTCTGGAAATGTATATTTTGATGTCGCCGTGTACCTCATTTCCACTTATTCGTCTATAGAGGACTTCTATAGGGGATTCTTCACGACTTCAACAACAAAATGCTTGATCATTGATGACGTAAACCGTCAAGCCCTTATCAAGAGTTAACCTTAGTTAACACAGAACAATGAAACATTCTCAGAGGTCAACGTTTCCTCTCAGACACTATTTACAATAACATCACATTATAATACTATTATCTTGAATGATTTCATCTCTGCACACGTAAGATTCTGGATTTTTCTCGATAAGATTTTTTTCTTTGTTTAAACGTTTCTTAAATAATCATCTTTGTAGTAACAGACGTCTGGTCTCTGGTTACTATGTTTCTAGATGCATTATATAATAAATTTAATTTGATTTTGTCATGGAAAATGCGTTTGACAACAGACTATGTAAATTGTCGTCTCACGGTAATACTTTAATGTGGTGGGCAATTAAAAAGTAAAACCACTTGTCCATAATCATATGATTCAACAACAATTTAATATACACACTTGTTACTACCCGCGACTAGGTCCTTGTGAAAGTGAACTACACCATAAAACGTATCCTCTAAAGGTATGGCAGACGGCAATAGCGTAATTTTCTATCAGTGAAATATTTTTTGTAATCAGATCAGTACAGGCATAATCAGCCTATACTATTCCCACTTCCGGGACAGAGGCCTCTTCTCTGTGATAGGGATATGCCATAATCCAGCAGGCGGACCCAGTGCCGGTTGGGTTGCGGCTTTCACGGATTACCCTCTTCAAATAAATTTTTACCTCTTTATCATAGTACTTTCCAGAAATATGCGTAGGTCCATATAAAATCCTAAATAATTCATTTTAGTCATTCTTAAAGTTAAACTCTTGACAATCACATCAGCCCTATCTTCTTTCTCTTTCTCGACTTCAGTAAACCTGATAAACAAAAGTATCTTTCTCTCTTTCCAGCGTTCCTGCTGTGTAGTCGACCGCTGATCGTCGTGAACGTGCACTTGAAGGAGAAGCTAGATGCCAGTGACGTCACCAGTCTGAAGAGTATAGCAGACCTCGCGGTAGCCAGCAACATGGAGCTGGTCTTCATCGGGGAGTTCCGTACGAGGAGTAATGTGCAAAGTGAGTAGTACCTAGTTGGTATTTTTCTTCTTCTCGCTCATATCGTTGGCACGACATACTTCAACTTTGTTAGTCCGAAACTTTGCTATTTCCACGGCGTCGTCGTTGGCAGAGGTCACTTTGGCTGCAAGTTTTGAGGCTCATATAGGGCAGGAGAGGAGGTTGGACAAAGTTTCGCATTTATTCGTTGGTTTTTGAAAAGCAGACACAGCGAAATGGTTAGGCGTGCAGGCAAACGTAAAACGATGAACATCATCATCAGCCTATAATGTTCCCACTGCTGGGACACGGCCTCCTCTCAATGAGAGGGAATGGGCTATATTCCACCACGCGGGCCCAGTGCGGATTGGTAGATGTCACATGTCTTCGAATTTTTGGTTCAAGGACATGCCCGGTTTCTTTACAGTTTTGAGAGCAGTGGTGATGAAATAAATTACACAAAGTAATGCGCCTGTCTGGGTTCGAATCCACGACTTACTGTAACGACGCGACGTGTTACGACGTAAGTCGGGGCCGTCGCCACTGGGCCACCGCTGCTCTTACAATGAACATTTGTAGCCTTTTTGTTATCAAGTGAAATTGAGTCACATGCATCAATCAAGCAATATAATCTGGCAGTCCGTATACGAACTGATTATGTGTGAAGGTACAGATAAAACAAATTAAAATGCAAATGTGAAAAAGAAGATTATTTCGGTACAAAAGAGGTATGAGTCGACTTTTACTTATCTATAAAATAATCAATATTGATACACCTGCCAATAAAATAATGCAAATCGATGTCAAGTTCGGTAGGCCTCTTGTAGGATAATTTTACAAGCTTAGTTTTTATTATGGGACCAATCCTGAAATTGTCAAAAAACGTCAGATGTTCCCTACATTTTGACGATTTATGTGAACACAAATGTATGAGACCTGATAAGAGGTTTGGGGTTAAGAAAATCTATGGTTGTGTATATTTAGGTCATAATTTCTGAAAAATACGAAAGTACCTAGCTTATAGGAATCTATTCTTTAAAAACATAAATTCTGATTTTTCCCTCACAAAATAACAAAATTTTACAGCAGTAAGCTCAAAGCTTTCCACGGACGACAGTTTGGTCACTTAATTATTAATACCGTCAAGGACGTTGCCGTGGTGATATTTTGTAATTCCACACTACAATGACAACCAAAGCTGTGTGTGTGTGCCTTATTAATTACGCGACATGTTGAAATAAATCTTTCATCTTTTGATTTCTTTTCTTGTTAAAAGTTATAATGCGAAGATAATTTAGGGAGATCATTTTATTTACTTTATAATAACTACACAATAAAAAAAATATACCGCATAGACCATAAAATATTACTTGATTAAAATGACAGCTGCCAGTGCCAATGCTAGCTTTGGCCATACCGAAATAAATCATTACAATTAATGCATATTTGCAGTCAGTATTATTACGAGCTGGGTATGGGATAAATTAATAACTACCAAAGAAACAACAAATAACTTTAATAATCACGAAACACTTATAACTCAATCACAAATACACTACTGATCACTATTCGCTTAGATATCGCACTTCTAGTTCACTTCGATTCGCTTCGTTGTGTTGCCAAAATCAGACTGCCTGCTCCCGCAAACACGTCGACTATTTATATGGCGATCGAACGTTCGAGAAATATCTACGACTTCCTAGAATCTTCTAGACAATTCCACAACTTGTACAGAGGAAAGAAGTAGGTACTTTATGCCCTCGGCGTACGGTCGAAATTACAATGATGTTCTTTTGTAGGTAGTT
Organism: Xestia sexstrigata; assembly: GCA_941918905.2. Classification (NCBI taxonomy): domain Eukaryota; kingdom Metazoa; phylum Arthropoda; class Insecta; order Lepidoptera; family Noctuidae; genus Xestia; species Xestia sexstrigata. Next base: position 3,673,202 of record OW799204.2, read on the forward strand.
TGCGAATTTGTACTTACATCATTCGGGACTCGTTTTACCTACCTACCTACCTACTATTAGGTACCTACTACCGTAACTGTAGGTAAGTACGGGTACGACGTAACAGTATGTTACGCTATGTAAATATGAGTATTAAGTAAGACCAATTAAGTAAATTAAACTTTAAAAAACATAGTCTTAAGACTCTTAATAAAATGAGTTATCATTTTATTAAAATTAAATAAGAACTTTAGATTAGATAGGGTTTTATAAATTAGGGTTTCCGTCCAAAATGACAAGTAGTTTTGAAACATTTATAATGTGTTCGCAACTTAAAAAACATGTAATCTCTGATTTTCCTCTCTGTTCTCTTATTTGAAATCTTTATCGATATAAGACAACAAGGCAACATGTTTTATATGAATGCTCCACAAATGCGAACGCTTAGTAATAAATAACCTAAGCAAGTGACCAATTCATGACTTATAAGTACATTGCTATCTATATCCAGCGTAACAACCAGAATCTTTAGCAACAATGTAAGTAAACGATAAAAACAATAGGATTACCGCTGATAAGCAACTGTGTATTATCGTCCAAACAATTAGTTTTATCTACAATAATTAACCTATCTCTATTAGGATACAGCTGTGAACTATCGTACGTCATTCGTCTATATTTGAATTACACGTGCGCACACGCACGCAGTTTTTTTTAATGCCATTTCTTGCATCATAGTTTAAAATTGTTAGGACTTGAAGCTATGTCTGTTCAAGGGTTTTGTTCCGGTACGTACGTACGTACGACCCGTTTGCCGCGACGAGATTTCCCATCGAGAAATGAAAACTTCCATACAAACTTTTATGCCCCATTTAAATCCCTAAATGGGACGCATTGACAAAAATCCAAATGAATTTAATATTTTAATTGTGTTACAATGTGGTGGAATGAAGCTTCGCCCTGGATAGAAAAAAAATAAGAATAATGATATGATAATTCTGTCTCGAGTCCAAAGCTTACACACTTAAACAATAGCCTATTCTTTAAGCTGATTTTAGCATATATGTAAGTTCATTAACTCTACAAAATTGTACTTACCTTAAATTTAGAGAATACATGAGGATTATTTTTAAAATCTCTTAGTTATGTTTTTCTTTAGTGTTCAAAAGTCAAGTAGGCACATGACGCATATCACATAAGCGAAAATCTTTCTTATTTTTAAACGAGTTAACACACGTAATTTGCGTTATAATATGAAATAAATTACAGATGCTGATTCAATGAACATTAAGACAACATGCTGTATGATAATAATTGACATTGCAATTAGCCTCATGTTTAGATTATGAATTTAACCTTCAGACATTTAATTTGTCCACTTGATTGACAAGAGGAAAACCGTACAGATTTTGCTTAGATATAAATGCAGGTATGAATTACAAGATAACGGCCAACATAATTTTTATTCTCGTTTATCTTTTTCAGCATTCAAGACCTGCCAATCAGTACTGAACGAAGACATCATCACCACAGTCGACGTCAAATATACAGGCCAAAGCAGCATCCTATGTCCTGGCATGCTGGACAGTACCAACTTCAACGGACATTCAGGTGCTATTAAAACAGGTTTAAGCCATTTAGCCATACCTCGAGGCTGGTCCTGGGGTGGCCCAGCCTCCCCTTTCTGTCCCATTTGGGCCGAAATCAAAGTCCCAGATTGACAAAAACATACAAATAAATATGGCAGTAACAAAAATCTAGCTAATTTTGTATCCTCGGCTGTTCTACTCTTTCTACAATGCCTTCTTGTGGTGTTATTGCAATTATATTTCAATTGAAGTCAGACGGCCATTTTGAAACGTCAAAGTTGGCGCCAATTTTTCTGTCAATTTTAAGGTGTCAAAATGTAGTTGTATGTATCCTATTTATGGTTTTAAGTGTTAGATTTTTAATAATACGTGATAACCCGACTATGTGGGCTTTAGGAATGTTTAAAATTGTTAGGCGTGGATTTTATTTTTAATTTAGTAAGAAATAATAGTCAAGATGGCGGTTTGTTAGATCGGGTTTTTAATTTATTTCAGTATAAACGAATTTTTAATCAAGACTTGCTGTGTTTAAAGTATACCTATTGCAATAAAAGCTACCTTAATGTGTGTACATTAGTAGTGTAGGACCAAAATAATGTAGTCCAATTTATGAATATTGCCCAACCAAAGCATTATCCGGGCAATGTGAACACCTATCTGCAAACTAAGAAAATATAATATTTAAATAAATTACCAGTTTAGCTAAATATGTTGAATAAATGAATTTGTAATATATTTATGTAAATAAAACGTAGTCTTTGCTGGGCATAGACTGAAAGTGTGCTTTTTAATGTTAAGTAGGTAGATTTAATAGATATTTTTAATTTTTTTTTCAGATTTTCCGCAAAATATTATAACATAAAGTGTTTTTTTTTTTGCAAGTATTCCTTTTACGCACTTTTTGTAACAGTTACGGTAATAGGGTAGTGATTTTTTTTAACATTCTTACAACGGTGCTTTTAAATCAAACAAACTTAGGCAAAGACAAAATAATGAAATGCAATAACATAAGGGACATTGTGCGTGCTGTTGAATTAGCAATGTTAGACTAGGCGCCGAAAGTTGGAAATCCAACCACCTAATTTCTAGTTCAAGTTCCTTATATCTGCGCCATCTTGTAAAAGGATTGACGTTCTACTCGTAGTTCTTGCACTATGGTCATTGCACTGAATGCACCGCAGAATTTTTTAGGTTTCTGTTTTTATTGAGATTAATATACCCAAAACAATGTACCTGAACGGTTTTCCTTGTTAGGTAACTATGTGTTGGGTTTCGTACATAATGGCTTTTGGAATACGAAATGATGTTGTCAAATCTAAAAATATAAGCCTTATTTGGTGGACCAATGATGAAGAGGAAACACATGCTGCGCCGACTCCAAATGAATTTGGATAAGGTGAAGAGAATAATGAACATAATGATTTGGTGAACCAATATAAAAACAACCTGTCTTAGAAGTAACATAGAATTTGACAACGATAAGTTAGTGATTGTTTGCTATCAAAAATAGTTGTTATATAAATAGGCAAAAAAGTTGAAAAAAAGAGCTTAGGGAATATGCATGAAATACAAAACTCTTTTTATTTATGAAAAAAGCCTTGTGAGTGCGCCTAGAAACATTGTGGTACACTTGTTTATGTTTCTAATATATCACTTATTTTACAATTTAAGTAGCATGTTTTTGGTGAAACGGAACGCACTCTCTAAACGCAACGTCCTCGATAACGCCGGTATTGACGTCAAAGTTCATTGTGTCAAAAAAACACTTTTATTTGAAAATTCTTTAAAGTTTCACTAACATTTTGTTATAATATTGTTATTGCAATTTTTACTTGAATAAAGCACATACAATTAGTAAAATTATTTTATTAAGGCCAAAAAAATTAGATGTAAACAAAGCAGATTGTGGATAATGACGTCACATCATGGCCGCGACAGCTACGGACGATTGAACTGTCGTGGAAAATTGCAGGATCTTAATATTATTTTTGTGCGACAAGCAGTAGTTGAACTTAACTTTTAATACTTTTCTATGGTTGATAGTACTGTATTTTATTGATTTAAGTGATTTAAGAGAAGAGAGAAGAAAAAATCAGGTGCATATTCCCTATTCCGGAATTGCTCTTTTCTATGTACCTCTATGATAATAGCTCCAAAGATAGTGTCATTGGCGTCTGTAACTGTTTTCATAAAGATATCGATGTAATTCGGCTTCCACTTTGCGGTTTGCAGTAGCGATCGCTTCGACATCTACACACCTATCTCTTTTGCTTCCTGTACTTATACCCCTCAGAATTCATTATGTACAAAACTCAAGAACTAAAATAACGTAATAAGCCAGCTCTTTAGGGGTAGGCCATAGGATATTCTGCTGCATTGTGATCCGATTCTTATTTAGTAAGCTGAAAATAACATATGAAGTCATTGAAAGTTATAAATAAAAGACACACAAATTACGAAGCCCATGATTTGTCCTGCACTGTTATGCATTATAAGCTAGGCAGGGAATAAATTGATATTGAGTGTGCCATGGTTCTTTTGTCGCATGCATTACATTGACAGGGAGCCGCTGTTGATTAATACTTGTGAAATTGTCTATGGAATGTCTATGGCATTGCAAGAACCATGACGCATTATAATGTACTTCTGATTGCTGCATTTCTTTCGCTATGTATAAAGAAAAGTGATTGAATTTAACTAGTAAATAAACGCTTTCTATGTATAAAATGTATATTTTGGCATTCAATACTAAGATTAAAATAAGATAAATGAAAAAATCTACTTAATATTTTTGTATTATGTGATTTTGATCTCGTATAATAAAAAGAAAAATTTTGGTAAGTAGATTCTATGAAATTTTCAAATTTAATTTGTTAGCTTATTTTCTGCTACAGCTAAATCAATTCTGGCGACACTTTCAAACAAACAAATCATGTATTCTTTATCTTTCCTAAAATATTATACATAGATTTGGATAATATATTTTAAGTCATGAAATGAATGTTCTTGAGCTATAAATAATTATATTTAAATATGAATTATGTTTTTTTGGGTATATAAGGGGTCCACTAAACAAATGTTACTGTAACCAGAGATTCCGCATTGTCTATAGTTTATCAATTTTGTGATAATAAATTAATTTTTAATTTTGTGGTATTATCTGAATAGTTTGATGTTTATTACATGGTGTAAATTATTGATGAATTTTAAATAAATTATTTAAATTATGATTCCATTGTTTTAATTTATTTCTGTCTTATGTCTATATTTCTTAAAAAAAAAACACTAAATCTATGTCTAATCATGCAGTCACATAGATTTATTTGGTTCTTAGGGTCAGTTCACACCGAGGCGCGACGCTGCGCGCACATTTTAATAGAGCGATTCAAAATATACCTTAATTTACTACACGAAATGATACACATTTCATTGTGAGAGTTCAGAATACGTTGCACCATGCAGCGCTGCGCCTCGAGATGCCTCACCGCTCTTCCAGTATCGTCGCGTCACGTCGCGTCTCGATGTGAACCTCTGAATAAGGAAATTCCTACCTCCATGGTGTGAACTGACGCTTAGCGTGACACAAGTTTTTTTTTTTTTTTTAAATTTCACAAGTTACTTTGATTCGGCACACCATTTCAGCTGGATTTCTGTTAAAATATGTCTCAGGTTTAACCAGTCGCAAACCTTAGACATTCTTCCGAGAAATTTGAACCTGTCAGTGTTTTTCAAAACCTTTTTTGTAAAACCTTAATACAATAAACAACAACATAGCGTATCAAAATCTGATTTGTCATCTCTGTCACATTGACTTGAAAATTCAAAGCTTCACAAACGGCAAAAATCTCTTCAATTTATTAATATATGAAAGCTTTTGCTTAGTAAATAAATCAAAATGCCCGACTTAGAAGCTAGAATGGAGAGCATGCTTTTTAACTACCAAACCACAAACCGCACAGATTTTCGCAATGGTGCAATCCTACCTCCGACCTTTACAACTTATAAAGAGAAGCCGAAATGTGTTCGGATCAGGCCTCCGCCGCTTAAAGATCATCACACGCTGACCAATTGGAGGACTACTTCTGTACCATTCAACTTGATGCACTCGCCTAAAGATATCATTAGAACTGACCCTACTAAAGTGCAGCAACCTTTCGTAAGTTCACAAGCGAGATAAATATATACTAAGGCCCGAATTCCTGCCACGCTGATGTCGGTCGCGTACGGTCGGTCGTGAGGTCGTCAGCGAGAACAAAATACGGCTGTCGGTCTACGTCGTAAGTCGGCGTCGCAGTAAGGTGCTATGTAGAACACAATGTATACACGTACGCGCGACCGACGCACGCGACCGATGTCAGCGCAGCAGGAATTCAGGCCTAAGTAGGTTAGGTAAGTATTATGTGGCCAGGAGACCGCACATAGGGAAAAGTGGAAGGCTATAAAGGCATACCTTTGGCCAGGAACGGGACTATACAGCTTGACTAAAAAAAAAGAAACTCATCATCAGCAACCTAGCCTTTTCCCAACTATATTGGGGTCAGTTTCCAATTTGTTGTCAAACTATCCCGCTTCGGACGCCTAGTACCTAATCTACGAACGACAGCCGGAACCAAAGATACTGTGACTTGTCTCGGTATATTATGGATAGTCACCAATTTACGGGGAATACTGGTAATCAAGACTCATTTCTCGTCATTGCATAAGCAGCGTTTTTCTAGGACATGATGGTTCCGTCACGTTGTTTTCCTTCACCGTTATGAAATCAGTGGTGATGAGATAAGTTACATAAAGTAGAATGTCTGTCCGGGTTTGAACCCACTATTTCTTCATCTTATAGTTCAATATACCACTGGTCCACTCTGCTTTCGTCATTGAAAGGCCTAAGACTTTCTCATCCTGGTAAGAAGTTCCCAAGTGGAACAATAATTATAAATGTTATGACCTAGGTGAAACCACCGGATGAAGAGTTGGAAGAGGCCATCAAGACCCGCCCCCGTCTGGTGATGACGCCCGCAGTCAGCATGGACGACATCAAAGAGCCTGCTGTGCGCAAGCTCCTATGCGACTCCATGTATATCTCGACTATGACTACTGCCACGAGGGAAGCTATTTCTGACTACTTCATGGTGAAAGCGCCTCTGCCTGGCTTGCCTGCGCCGGCTAATCCGGTTTGTTAACTTGTTAGTTGTTGGTCAGTTAACTCAGCCTACCACATTCCTCTTCCGGAGATAAGCCTCTCCCAAACTATGCCAAAACTCCCCTTTTTTCCGGGGTGGAAAATCCTAATCCTCCCTGTCAGTACACAAGCTGCCTCGTAGGAGATTGTGCAATACCCCCTAATAGACCTGAAGATCATCGCCCTCTGCGGTTTTTGCAGCATCGCTATGCTGCCGACTGTTAGAGCGTGGACTGTAGTTTTAAAAGTTTGTAGGTCCACATAAAGTGAAAACTGCAAGTAATTGACACAAGAACTATTTATTACACGGAATACAAAAATGCTTGTACACATACAGCAATCAATGGTAGACGGAAGTGGTGGAAGCACGAATGAACAATTAAGTATAATATGGCAGTATTGCCATTTAATAGTGTAGGATTCCTACACCGACCGTCAGGTCAGAGGCCCACACCAGGGGTGCCAGAACACCCTTTTTTTCGGATGGGAAATCATCAAATGACTTCTCCCGCTCTGGGCGGAGCAGGAGGGAGTGTCAGACTTTTACTGACTAAAACCCATCCATGTTCCTTCATCACCCTTTGTGTTCCGGGGCCACGGTATCTCATGCCAAAGCACCCTGTCCTATGCCTTTTGCGTCCACTCAGACCAAACAACTTAGCAACCTTTTAATTAATCTAGCAGGGGGCAACCGATACGTGATCTCCTCTCCAGGACTCATTTGCTCCATGGGCCGTCGGTCCGTAGATTGACGCGAGCAAAGCTTTACCCACTGCTTGCTGTTACAAAATGTAATTTCAGATAAAGTTGCCATCACTAACCCTTCCGTACGTGTCTCCGGAATGGCGTATGAAGTCGGTTCCCTGGGATAATAGGCAGTTGAGGACCTACTGCGATGCTACCAAGGAGTTTTGGCTGTCACAGGAATTACCTCCGTACGTAACATATAAAAAAGTTCTGTAACTGGTAGACAGCTATATAGAGCCTAAATATTATAGCATAGGTACATAAAATATGCTGCACCAAATTGGTATCACTTTACATTATTTTTACTGGGCGTACCCAATTCGAGGCGATGCTGTTACGATGCACATAAGTTTGCTTTGCAGTTTTGAGCATATGAGTTCCATAGAATTAATCTCAGATGACTCGACTTGAGGTGATACTCGTCCCGTACAATGCTTAAAACTGTTTTTGTCTTCTTGTTTTCACATTTAGCTATTTACCTATTAACAAAAATGTAAATTGTTATACACCTACATTTGCGTCGAGGTACCTCGACGCAAATGTAGACGCAAATGTAGACGCAAATGTAGATTGAAGGTTTGTTCGGACAGCTGATTATTTTTCGTGATTACGATGTGGGTCTCACGGATAAAGTTGTTTATTTTGATGGTTTAGAAAACTACGACTTCCTTTAAATATGAACTAACCTTTCTGATGTAACACGCTGTTGAAGAAACAATTTAAAGATTTAATTTTCTATTATATAGTTGCCGATCGTGTGAAGAAACAGCAATAGTAGACGCTGATAGAAAAAGGCGTCACCAAATGCAGATTGGAAGACGTTGATAATGTGAATACGTACAGAGCTAGGTGGGGCCTATCGTACGTATTCGAGAAATACTGCATGATTCATTTTATTAGATTTAAAAAATAAATGAAAAACCTCGTCAGGTAGGTAGGTATGCCTAGATTTAATTTTACATTTATTTATTTTTGTTCTATTTTTCTGTCGTCAGATGCTTTTGTCTGAGGATGAAATATTTAACTGACATTTACTTTCTAACAAAACTTACAAGTTTTGTTTTATTTATCTTTTGTATAACATTTAAATAGAAGTATAAAAAAACCCGACCACAAATTGTACCTTTATGTATAACACCCACTGACGCACCCCCTCACCCTTTGCGTATACAGGGTGATTGTGTCTGGACCCGCCATAGCAAATTCGCTTTTAAAGGAGTTCATTTACTAATTATTGAACCCTACTTTCCCTAGCCCGAGTTTTATAGTTTGGGAGATATCAATTTTTAACTTTATTGAGATTTTTCCAAACGTTTTTTTTTGCATTATTTTAGTAGTTTTTTTTATTATTTGTTGGTAGTCATAAACATTGATGCTCCCAATTCGATTTCGATTTATGATTAAAATATCTCGGAACCCCCCTCAAACTAGGGTAAAAATTAAGATAGCTTTAAAAAAAAAACTGAAAACAATCATAACTTAAAAATTCTGAAGTAATTAGCAAATGATCTCGTCTCTATGCAAATTTGCTATGTCTTTTGCATGGTCCAGACCCATTCACCCTGTATATTTTTAATCTCCTTTTAATTTACTTCATTTTGATACCCTACACATATACGATTGGTTTGGTTGAAAAAAAAATTAACGACAAAATTTTGGGCCAAAAATCCACAATTTGTCGTTGGTAGTCGGGTAAAAAAGGGAATTGTGTCAGTTTATTTATGATCTTACTCTAGTTTTTAGATTTCGAGTTTTGTTATTAGTAATTTTTAGTTACTCTCTATGCACCTAATAAATTCTTTTTAATATAAAAGTTTTGTGTTTTATTTGCGAACCGCGATTCGCGACCCACGACACATTCATCCTTGGCATGGTTTGTACGACTCGACAAAACATTGGCATTCCTTTTTAATTAACATGTTTATTTAATATTTATGCAGGTTATTAGATAATCTTTCAGATTAAAATAATTATTTACCTAAGCGGTCGTAAAAACCGCATCAAAATTCGTTGCGTAATTAGGTATAAAAACAATACGGCCACACAGCCAGGTCGGTCTGTGGATGGCTGACCATCCATTTCATCAATCCCGCTAGTCCCAGAAACTGTGTTGTAGAGGTCAGCTAAGCAGTCTTTTTTTTTTTTTTTTTCGGATGGGAAATCATCAAATGACTTCTCCCGCTCTGGGCGGAGCAGGAGGGAGTGTCAGACTTTTACTGACTAAAACCCATCCATGTTCCTTCATCGCCCTTTGTGTTTCGGGGCCACGGTACCTCTTTCGAACAGTCCCGCAACCCCGGCAGGCATCGGTCCTTGCGGACCCCTTCCTTTTTGCTGACTCTCTTTGAGGCGCGCGTGGAACACGAACGCGCCGTCGACACGGCCTGTCGTCATGAGACGGACGGACGGCGAGCTAGCCCATAGCCCACCGTCCACAGGCCCGCGCCTACGGTGGCCGGGGGCCACGTGGTGGCCCCCGACGCCCGGCGCGTCTCTCGCTGCTTCACCGTGTCCTCCGGTCGATCCTCGCAGTGGAAACAGCCGGGCGGGAGGTAACGCCCCCGGGCGTTTCCTCCCGCCCGATTCGGTGCAGGAACCTCCCGAAAACACCGTGTCCGGTGAGGACCTGCGTCAGGCGGAAGGTGAGGACGCCGTGGCGTCTCTCCAGCCACTCCTCAAAGAGGGGACTTATCCCCACTATCGTGGCGTGCCCTGCACGGGGCTGCGACAGTCGCTCTCTCCATGTCGCCATGAGATCCCGCCGGAAGTCTGTGAGAGCGACAATTTGACGCGGCAGCGGAGTTTCCCCCCGGCGAAGCGCCTCCGCGCGCCATTCATGCAGGCGCGCGAGGACTATCGCCTCCAGATCTCCAGATCCAGATCTATGGCCTCACAAGAAAACGCGTTTAGGTACTTGTTATTAAGCGTCGCGCGTCGACCAGATACAAGTAGGTAGGAATAACACGCGAAAGCGTCGCGTGAGCAGGAGCACAGAGACTCGTGCGGCGCCGCGCGCCGCTCTGACTTTTTGACGCAGGCATAGTAGGTACGTCATCGCGCTAACAGGTACACAGGAGAAATGTGGTCGTCGCCGCGTCGTATCCGTATGATCGACGGCGCGCGGCTGCGGAAAGGTGGGAGCGAGACGAAAACACGCCATGTCCTATTAATACTGTACAATGTACCTATATAGGTTAATTTTATTTATTTATTTTTTTAGCCTGCACACACCTATTCGTATATATACATATTGTCTTTGTAGTGGATATTATATTTCATTTATGTAGTTGTTTTATGTTAAAACTAAAGTATTACCACGTACTTTATTTTCTTTTAAAATATGCTGTCTTGGCTTATCTCTGTATTTATTTTTTGTTAAGTACCAGTGTTACGTTCGAACACAAAAATACTTCTAACTTACTTACCTACATTTTTATTTATCCGAACTCGTAAATATACATTTAATAAATTTACTCGTTATCTATTTATTTGTAACAATTTATTTATATATTATGTTTGAAACTGTTTTTCACTCACTTCCCCTCAAGGTTCATTGGAAGACCAGCGTCAGACAGCATCACCTGTCTGGCATGAATGCTGAAATGGACCTTTTTGGCGCAGCCGTGAGGCACACAGCTCATATTATGTTTTCCTTCTTAATTTGTATGTTTGTATATTATTGTATGTGTGCTATAATAGCTGACGTCAAATAAATATCTTTTCTTTCTTTTCTAGATCCCATTGCGGCAATCCGGTAAGGAGGCACGCCGCCTCGCGGGCGATCGTGCGGTACCCACGGGCCAGCCTTACGGCTACCACCTTTTGGGGCGCGTTGAGGTAGTGGGCTGCACGCAGCCTCAAGGAACGCGACCACACCGGGGCCCCGTAAAGGGCCATGGACCGCACGACTCCCGCGTAGAGCCTCCGGCAGGAGGCGTTCGGCCCCCCCAGGTTGGGCAGGAGCCGCCTGAAGGCAGCCCCAGTCCGTTCCAGTTTGGGGGCCAAACGTCGGAAGTGCTCCACGAAGTTCCACCGGCTGTCGAGGACGAGACCTAGGTACTTCAAAGACGACACGACACCGATGGATACCCCTCCTACCGTGAGTATGAATCCCGGAGGTGGCGCATTCCGAGGCCCATGAAAGCACATGGCCTCGGACTTGTGCATGCCACCTCGAGACCCAGTTGCCGGATCCTCTCAACGACTATCGCAACCCCGCGTGTCATAGCTTCGGCCGCCGCCTCGTGCGACCCCCCCTGTGCCAGCACCAGCATGTCGTCAGCGTAGCAAACTACGCTGACACCGCTAGGGAGGTCGGCGCGCAGCACCCAGTCGTACCCGATGTTCCACAAGGATGGCCCTAGAACCGATCCCTGCGGAACACCGCACGACATCTCTCGCCGGTTTCATTCTCCACTGCGACCGGGGTAAATAACTGCCCTGTCCGTCAGGTAGTCCCCGACCACTCGACGGAGGTAGGTCGGCACCCGGTGATACCGGAGTGCCTCCCTTATGCAGCTCCAGGGCATGGAGTTTAAGGCGTTGGCGATGTCGAGAGACACCGTCAAGACAACCCCACCCCTGCACACCGCATCCCCCGTCGTGAGGGCTCTCACGCGCATGATGGCGTCCACCGTTGTGCGCCCCTTGCGGAAACCAAACTGGTGTTCCACAAGATCCGGCCCCGTCCCCGTAAGGTGCTCGGCGAGGCGGTTTACAATGACTCTTTCAAAGAGCTTGCCCACCTCGTCGAGCAGCACCACGGGCCGGTATGCGGACGGAGAGTCCGCAGGGCGCCCCGGCTTCCGGATGAGGACCAGCTTTCCCGTCTTCCAACGAAGCGGGAACTGGCCTCTCTCCAAGCATGCGCTTAGGAGCCCCTCTAGTCGGGGCCCGAGAGCCTCCGAGGCCAGGACCCAGGCTTTGCCAGGTAAGCCGTCGGGTCCCGGGGCGGTATTTTTGGCACTGAGCCTGCGTACCGCCACTCTCAGGTCTACCCCAGTCACTTCCGGAGTGTTGTCGTCGTCGTCCTGTTGGTCCGCTTCCAGCATCGCAGGCGGCGGAGCCATAGGCGGGGGTGGATGTTCCCCTCGCGAAGGGAACAGAGTGCTCACCACGTCCTCCACGAGCTCAGGCCGGAGACTCTGCGTCAGTGGGGGGGCCCAGGTGCGGAGCTTATCCCGCACCATCTTGTAAGGGCGCCCCCACGGATCTCTGTCGAGAGTCCCCAGCATTTCCTCGCGGGCCAGATCCCTAGCCCGCAGGACAGCCTCGCGGAGGGCGGTCTTCGCCGCTCTGTACCCCTCATAAAGCTCCGCCTCAATGACTGCCGCATCCGGTGGGCGCATGCGGAGCCTGCGATGCCTGGCGTACAGGTGTCGCGCAGCTACGCACGCCTCGCGCAGAGACGTCAGCTCTCGCGACCACCAGTACACCTGACGCCGGGCGCTTCCTGTCCGGACTAAGCAGTCATCCATTCCATTTAAAAGACTGGTAATAAGCTACACTTGCTTAGGCATATGGGGATCGGTCGTCCACAGAAGTCCTCCATCGCGAACGGTCTTGAACTTCACGTTTCATCTCACTCCACGTCATTCCAATGCTCGTCACTTCTGCTACCGCGGTATGATGCCTTTTTCCTTGAGGATTCCAGTCCATTGCTTTTTTAGGTATTTGATCGGTGTTCCTCCAGAGCGTATGACCGATATCCACGATCCACTTCGCCGCTTAATCTGGCGATTGATCGGGTTCTCGTGGCATTTTTCAAACCTCCGTTATAGATAGGCTAGGGTCAGTAAATTCTAAGGTTGCGGACGAAGACAGTGAGATGTAGGACCACAGGTACCAGCTAAATAAACACTCACTGACTGTTGGGGCAAATAGGAATATAATTATGTATGTAAAATGAGATATTCCGTGGTCCTACGAGTACAATGCAGTAGGACCACGGGTACATGGTGGTATCCCGTGGTCCCACCAGTAAGACAAATCGGTAGGACAACGGGTAAAGTTGTTATATCGACCGTTTCGCAACCGTAGAGCACCATAGATTTTACGTTGAACCCGAATATTTTAAGTTTAACCCTCGGATCAGTTTCCGCCAAACAGATCTCAGCAGTGCCAAGGTAGCTTGGGCTTTGGCGATCCGCTAAGTAATATTCGGGTCCTCCAGTCTCTGACACGACGCTCCCGGGGTAAACGAATATGTGAACACGTTCCACTGCCTCTGCGCCAATCAGTAACGGTAAAGAGCCCTTCACGACAACAGTTCGCATGTCTTCCGGAGGTTTCTTTTGAGTCCTGTAGTCAATGCCTCCTGGCTCAAGTCATCCCAACTCAGCTTGCATGTACCGTATGTATAACTCAGCAGGCATAGTTCATCGAAGTAATCCAGGTCTTCGAAGTCGTTCAAGAAACCCCACTCTACCCCGTGGCGCCTGTGAATAGAGACGCAAAGCAAACTTCTGGTTCTGCAAGCGAATTATTGAGCCAATAGTTTTAGCAGCCAGCCGACCGCCAGCCGTGCCTTCAGTTTAGTGAGATTGACGCAGCTTCTTTTCAAACCTGCTCCTACCTGCCTGCTGTTTCCTGAAGTTGCCGGTTTTCGCAGCGTGATGAGCGTGATCAGCAACACCGTTATCGTCTTGGTAGGTATTGCATGTTCAGAATGGCTCGTTTGGCATAATTAGGCATATGACGATGGATCAATCAAGTCAGCCTCTCCCAGTCCGCTGCTAGATATAGGCCTCTCTCTCGAGCTGCGCACACAAACCAGTTATCCTTCTTCTCCATCCAGATTATCCCAGCCGCTTTTTCAAGGTCGTCGGTCATCTAGAAGGTCCACGCTACGTTTAACGAAACCCGGTCTCCACTCCCTACGACAAATTAATAAGGAAAAGAAAAAATTGTCACCCTTTGTAAAATTGATACGAACTTTTTCATGCACATATCCTGTTAAATAATAACCTGATTTCTTTTGTCAATGATAATTCTTAGCACTTAATAGTTCCATGGCAAAATGGCAAGTTGACACCAAGCGACTCGTTTTGATAGCATTTTGACATGATTATGAATGTATTTTCGTACTCTTTTTGTGTTTTGATAAATTTTGATGTCTCTCATCGCTTTTTGTTACTGGAATTTTATTTTTTATACACTTATCATTTTTATAACACAATTTGTTAGAATGCCGAATACTGAAGAAAAATGGGAGAGCATTGGGAAGAGCCTTCTCTTTACGAATAAAACGACTTACTTAAACTCCTATCAGCCTCCGGAAATGAGACCTCTGGTGAAAACTACATATCGGGTCAAACGTAAAAAGCCCAGGCCTGATTATGTCCCAAAGAACTTGCATACCCTGGCTCCGTACAAGAATCCAAATGTCCCATTCGACTTGTTTTATAGGCCTACCCCTATAATTCGAAGAGACCCTAGGAAAATGCAAGAACCATACGTAAGTTCTTGCAGACTTTTTCTATGACATAAGGAGTAGTTACCGAACCTGGAATGAGCGGCACCTCTCCGGCCCGTCGAGTACAACTTCCCGTAACCCTCCAGGACTTAAATGAGGCAAATGATAGAGCTGCTGGTAGCTACATACTGGTCGGATACCATTATATGAGAAGAAGATGAGCGTTGCGTTTCTGTTTTTGATTCTTCTGTGCTCAGCTTCTGTCTCAAAATGCCGCGCTTCTGATAGCGCGTCTGGGATGGTCGCGGACGCACGCGTTCCGGATTTCGGCTCGCTGCTGCGTCTGCGAATCGCATCACTGATGCGTCGGGTGCGCGACAGCCCCAACAGCCTCGTGGCTACTGTAGCCGGCAGGATAGATGGCCAGATAATGTGTCGCTGGGTGGCGGCACACAGACCGTCATCCAGATAAGTCTATGCTTAGTTGTTTTGTTTAACGTGGTTTAGTTAGTAAGTGCCAAGTTTGTTTCATTTTGTTATGGAGCTGTGGTCTGAAAATAAAGATATTATTATTATTAATATACAAATCAATTAGTGATTCGCCCTCGATTGCATTAAGTGAAATAAACCACATTAGGAGGATTTTCACTGTTCATTCTAGTCGTAGTTGTGTTGTCTTTTACAGGAAGAAATACAGGATGAGGATCGAGCGAAAGTCCAGAAGTCTCGCCCCAAAGTCGTAGGGAAGGGACCAGCGTGTGATTTAGATGCTGTAGAAGAGCCGTATGTTATACAATTTCAGTTATTTACGATATCTCTGTAAGGGAAAGTCCTCTTCTCATACAAAGAATACTATAAACTTTTGGTTGCCGAATTATACTAATTAAGAAAATGCATGCATTGAAGTGATCCCCTTGGATGGAAAAACTGTAGCAGAGCACTCTCGCTTCGCGCGCTCGGTTTGCGCATATTTGGTCACAGTTCAAACCTAATCTAACTATTTGGTCGGGGTGCTTACTGCTTAGTAGCTAGAGCTTAGTAACTGACACTGATTTTAATCCGATATTTTTTAAGAGGACCAGAAAAAAAAGAATTTGGTTTTATTGGTTTATCGAGATGAGCCGACGGTTTTGGGGCAAAAACGCAATGGATACGATACAGCATCGATTGACGATATGATGTCCTGTCATGATATCGCGGTACGGACATAAAATACTGGCTCTATCTTTTTTTTCTATCATTGGGGTAGAATTGCGTCGTCAGTTATCCCGATTTGTGATGATGCATGTCGTAGATTTTCGCGACACATCACATCACGTCGATACACCACGTCGCAACAATGCTACGTCATGTAGCGACACTTAGACCCTCTGAGGGGTTCTCTCTCATTTAACGAAATTATCTAAAACACACTACTTGTAGGGCTCGTCAAATAATCATCGACGATATCTATTCGACGACGACGTCAAGAGCGCAAAGGGAGGCGGTGGCGGGAGCCAACTTGGAGTATGTCAGGGCACCGCTTCCTAACGCCTACTCGAAATGCAGACCAGTGAGAGAGAAATTGTTTTTTTTTTTACTTGTACCTACAGGACATCCTTACCCCAATTACGTCGATCACACTTTCAATCACAATGTATGAAAAATTCGTCTGTTCTAAAAGTTACCTTTGCCTAATAAGTAATAATGTGTCGATTCGAAAAAGGATTAACGAGGTTTTTTTTACTTTTATTTCAATGTTTCTGAATGTTTTTTTCCTGGATGTACGGTCAACCAAAATAATTGGTTTAAGTACATATTTTTAACATGCAAATTACATTGTAAATGTAAACCAAATAGCTGAGCTAGACCGTCCAACATGTCGATAATATTCCCTTCGTCTGTGAAGCCCGACCGAATCGGTCTGACGCCATTGTTTAACTATTGTGTCTACTTCGCTAACAGATGAAGGTTTTGTGTCAAAATTTCAAGTAAATCGGTATAAAACTAACATCGTTTCAAGCGACCGACCCTCGTGCTCGATTTTTATACCTGCTTGGCAGCTGAACGACGCGCCTACCTGCCTTTTTGGAGGCGCCTCCAGAGATTTGCTGTCATGGACTTATTTCTTGTTTTCTATAACTTGTAGGTATATGAAAGAAATAAACCAACATTATTCATATCTCCAAAAAAAAATCATGAAAATATGTCTTTTTTTTGCCTTCCCCCCCTTAAATATATGGTCCCTCCCTTATTCTTCCCGCATTGTCATGTTCCAGGCATTCATAGAACCTTTAACAGAGCCCTACGTGTCTCCGGAATGGCGCATGGACACAGTCACGTGGGACGGCAAACAGTTCAGGGTACACACTTATCCAACCAAGAAGTTCTGGCTTAAGGGAGAGAAGTCCTTGTGAGTGTCACTATTTATCTTTAGAACTAGTTTAGGCCACATTACTATAGACGAAATTACCAGTATCAGCTTGTAGATATTTTCGAAATCATACTACCTACCACACCTACCTACACCCACATTGCCAATAAAGTAGTTGGACACAACTTCTCAAAAAAAAAAAACTTCATTTTAGAAGACCCGATTACTTTTCAATTAATTGCATAATTAGATTTTTATTTGCTTTGGAATCACTAAATATGTAGTGCAGTCATTGAGTTGACTATATTTAGTGATCAATGATTCAAATACTAGGTATTTATTAACTTTTGAGACGTCACAGCGTCACACAAAATCTAATATTCAACCCGCCTGCCTTCAAAGCAAGAGTGAACAGGCATCTTCAAAGATGCACAAAAAGAAAGCCGCAAAGAGAAAGAGCATTTCGATCTGTCCCCATTAGAGTTTAGAGACGCACTTGCATTACGTTACCACAGATTACCAGTCTGTATGCCAAAATCATGTAATGGCTGGGGCTGCGATGAATTCAATGTCGATCATGCTCTATGTTGTAAAAAGGGTGGTAATAATGAAATAACACGTGGTCATAATGAAATTAGAGATTTGTTCTGTGACTAATGTCAACTTGCATGGGGAAACGTAGTCAAAGAACCCACCATCTCCGAAGGAGATTGTGGACTACGTGGAGACTTTTCTTGCCGTGGCGTTTGGGATGCTCAGAGGGACGCGTTATTCGATATCCGTGTTGCAGACACTGACGTTCCTTCTTATATTTCACGTCCTGTCGCCTCTGTACTAAAATCCGCCGAAGAAAAATTAGAAAATATTCAAACGCTTGTGAATTGCGACATGCTACATTCACCCCTCTTGTTACATCCGTTGACGGAGTCTTCGCTCCACAAATGTCTACTTTCGTAAAACATCTTGGAGCTGCAATCGCTGACTGCTGGAACAGGTCCTTTAGCGTAGTGATGGGTTGGTTAAGATTAAGAATCATCATCTCAATAATCCGTGCCACTAGCATGTGCATTCGCGGCACAAGACATACATTTAAACCATTAGCAAAGTTATTTGGCTTCGGCGATGGAGCAGCCCTACCTAGACAAGACTAATGTGGATGCGGCCGACGAACGCGAAGACGTCGATTGCAATATATTGCGATGGATAAATGAAGACAATTAATAAATAATTTGACAATACTGTTTTTTGTGTAAAAATGTACATAATCCTGATAATAAAACCGTGAACAGGCATCTTCTGGGCACGCTTGTTCCATCATAAACCTCATCCATCGCATTCCATCAGGCGTGATCGAGGTCAAGAGCAGGCCCATTTTGTAATAAAAAAAAAACATAAAAGTATATCAATTGATTGGTGTGTTATATACCCTATTATTATATGTTTAAAGTTCTAAGTTCTATGGAGGGGGGTGCACGGTCTATTGTCATCGTCATTAAGGTGAATACTCCAGGGTAGCCCGCGAAATTGCAAAAAACATCAGAAAATTTGAATTTCGCGGGCTGGTTGGAGCATTTAACCGGTCGCAAAATTCATGTGGTCCAAGTGTTCAAACACAGTGGGAGCGGCGCGGGCGGCAGAATCCGCAAGCGGGTGTCGTTAACCTAAAGCTTGATCTTCGCGTGTGAACATAGTTACAGCGGCGCGGGTGAGCGGTATCCGCAGCGGAACAAGCGGGCGGCGCCGGCGCGGGAGGAAGCAAACCAGTTTGCGTTTTCCGCTCGTAGCGTCCGATCATGTCTTTCTTGACAGAAAACTTGATAATGCTACTACGCGTTTACGCTGAGACGCCCCACGAAGTACTGTGTTCATGAGTAGGAAATAGCGTTTTCATCCCATCTATTCGAAAAGGACGACTTGGTTCGCCTTTAAGTACACCCAAAGGTGGTGTTTTCTATAAGAAACTTTTAGCGGGCAGTAATGAGTTTTTAATCCTCTATAAAAGTGCGCCGCAATTATCTTTGCCGCGCACTTTTTGAATTTCATATATTGAAACTTTTAGCGGGCAGCGATGAGTTTTTAATTCTCTTTATAAGTGCGCCGCAATGGGGTAGATGACACACCAATCAATTGAGATACTTTTTGTATGTCAAAACGCGGTTCTCTCATAGATTTTGTATGGCAATAGCCAACTGTGACGTCACTGTTTTTTCAACTCTATGACTCAACTATTTATTGATTTCAAAGCAACTAAAAATCGAATTTGGCAATTAATTTAAAATAAATCGGGTTTTCAAGCCCTAAATAAAGTGTTTTTTAGAGATTGGTGTCCTGGAATTATTGTTTTATGGTGTCATCTACCCTATTATTTTTGACGCGCACTTTTTGAATTTGAAACATCTTAGTGTTCAGCGCCAAAGAAATCGAACGCAAATATTGTTTGAATAAAGACTGGCTGGCACAACGGCCCATAGTCGCGCCGCCGCCGCCGGCTGTATAAAAAAAAGGAATCAAAATAAAAACGCGCGAACCCGCGTTTTCGTCAATTTTCACGGATTGTTAGAAACTCATGGTTTTGTTTTGAAAAATGAGTTCTTCAAGTGACTGAATAAAATATGAGGCGCCTTTTATTTTCTCATAGTGGGTGATGAAAAGTGGAGTGTATCATTCGGGCACAAAATATATTATTTTTGGCTCCGGCGACGAACTTTGAATCCCTCGCTACGTTCAGGATTCTACTAAATAATCCCTCAGAGTAAAAATATTATTTTGCTCCCTTTTTTTTCGGATGGGAAATCATCAAATGACTTCTCCCGCTCTGGGCAGAGCAGGAGGGAGTGTCAGACTTTTACTGCCTAAAACCCATCCATGTTCCTTCATCGCCCTGTTCCGGGGTCACGGTTTCTCTTTCGAACAGTCCCGCAACCCCGGCAGGCATCGGTCCTTGTCAAAGAGAGTCAGCAATAGGAAGGGGTCCCCTTTCTATTGCTGACTCTCTTTGAGGCGCGCGTGAAACACGAACGCGCCGTCGACACGGCCTGTCGTCATGAGACGGACGGACGGCGAGCTATAGCCCATAGCCCGCCGTCCACAGGCCCGCGCCTACGGTGGCCGGGGGCCACGTGGTGGCCCCCGACGCCCGGGGCGTCTCCCGCGGCAGCCGGGACGCTGTGAGGTTCTCTCCCTCTCACGTTCCGCCACCTCCTTCTCTAGCATTACTGCTTCGCAGAAGGAGGTGACGGCGTCCCATTCCGTCTCGTCCCGGACCATGGCTAGAACCAGGGCCGGACGCGAGAGGTCGCCGCCGCCGATTATCCCACTGTGTTTGAACACTTACCTAAGTTCCTACACTGTAAATATGGTATTCCATCTATATTTTCTCAGTATTTCATAAGACGGTGGTAATGGTAATCACATCGCATCAGAGGTAGACCGTCTATTTTTACATAAAATTTATTTCTTCACTGTAGAATGATTTAGTTACTACGAACTAGCAATACTACGCGTGGCGGAGCAGAGAAGTAAAACGCGAAATACTGGATTTGACCGATGTTTTTACTTCTTCCCTTTGCAATGAGCGCCCTCCACATAAGTTTGTCAGGTCTTAAAGATTTTCTCTCTTTTATAGTTGTTCGGTGTGTGAGGATAATACCATGAGAACGGAGATGAACAAATACAAAACTCGCAACTGACTTCAACATAGCTTTATTTTGAAAACTTAAACGTACATATAACATTAGTCGTCAATATATTATATTAAAATTACAAAAGAGGTGCAGAAGTACTGTGGCTGACTGCAGATGACGGAATTTATGAAGGTTCGATAGTTTCCATACCTATAAAGCGAGCGATTTGTGAAGAGCGGTTTTAGATTGGTGTATTTTTCTGCGCATAGCTACGCTCGTAGCAGCTTACACGCGCGACATATTTTGCACTTCAAAAACCGCGCGTGCACGAGCTTATTTCGATGTGCGCATATTATGTGCTCGTGTTCGCATGAGGTGAGTGCCGCATGCCGTGGGCGTGCGGAAGGGCGTCTCTCGCGGCTCGCGTTTATACGTGCTTATAAGCGTGTCAACGCTCGTATGATTTGCCGCTGTGGCAAAAGGCGCGCATATACGAGCTTGTACGCGCCGAAAATACGCTAATATTTAACCGCGCTAACTGACAATTGAAAATCGCCTAATTGAACTTAGGCCCCTAGCATACGGCGTATTTTCAACGCGCAGACGACGCGCGTTTCAGGAACGCGTGTTTTCTGCGCCGTAAATGCCGGTTTTGCGTTTTTATAGTTTCAAACGCGCGTAAAACGCGATACAAAACGCGTGTGAACCGCGTTCGAAACTCGTTTGAAACCCATACAAAGGGTCAAAGCCAGCGTAAGCAGTGTTGTCTCAACCGACGCCATTGTACAACTGACGAGGAGTATCTGACCAAAACGCAGAAGCTATAGACGCGTCTCGTTTGAAGCGCGTATACGCGCGTCATCTGCGCATTTAAAATACGCCGTGTGCTAGGGCCTAGGGGCCTTATTGTCGGCTACCAAAATTTACCGTGCGACTCGTCTTGCAACAGCGACTGCGGAAAAAAACAAATGAAAAAAGTTGTATAGACCACGAATCATCTCAACGCGATTTGCGGACGGCGACAGGAGTCGCGTCGCAAGTGGCAGCATCGGAGGCCGCCGAAATTACACTATTGCCGAGTGGCATAGGATTGTTTATGGTACTCATAATGTAGACTATGACGCCGACAATCGCGAGCAGAAGCGAGAAAGAAGAGGTATCCTACTTCGGCTAATGCTATCGCACGCAGCAGCATTGACGATACGATCGCCAGCACGCTCTGTTTCTCGCTCTAGCAAATGACGGTTCTGAGCAGCAAAACAGGATAGGAGCATGGTAAAGTGCCACCAGATGTGGTTTCCAGTCATCTGCGTTCTACCTTTGATCATACTGTGCAAGAAGTGTTATTATGAAACAATACTACACTATTCGATACTATTTTGGCATCCATTTAGTTACTAAAAAATAATTATGTAATTGGATGCTGAATCTACTAATTCTAAAAACTAAGAAATCTAATCCAAGTAATATATAGTAGTAGTAGTAGTGTAGTAGTATTGACGTACATATTTTATTTCTGTAACAAAAGTTAGATAATGTTAGAAGTACTAAGGAAATTAAGATAGATAGATTATTTTTATTTGATTTTATGCTTATGTCACCGTAAAATTGTAAATACCGTTAGATTATAATCTATCTCGCGAGATTGTAAACTCTCGAAAGATTGTGAACACGGAACGCACCTCGCGCGCTTATTGGTTGAACGTCATGTGCCCCGCGCCGCCATATTTGTTTGTTTATCGTTTGTTGTCGAATGTAAACGAAGTGTTTTGGTGATTGTAAATTGATTTCGTGTTAAAAATAACTAAGCTTTAGAATTAGTAATATGAAATAGTGGTGGAAGTAAAATGAATCTGTGATTAACCAAAGAAACAAACACAACGGCCTACTGTAAGATCGACCAATCAGGGACAGGTTTACAATATTTCAAGAGTTTACAATATCGCGAGATACTCGTAGATTATAATCTAACGATATTTACAATTTTACGGTGACACTTATATTACAAAATTATTTACTTCTGCAACCTGTACGTAACTTCTTTAAGGCAGCGGTTAATTACTTTTAAAAAGTTATCATGTTTTATATTATTATACTTAAAACATGGTCACTTTGACAATAACTATGTTCTAAGATTCAGCTTAGAAAGTCTTCCAAGTTTAACTTTGTTTTAAACCTGTTCTATGTAATTTTATTCTGTTTTATCTGAATGTTTTTTTTTTATGGGAAGATGGTCTGGTCTGTTTACAAAGTAATTTTACGTGAAATACAAAAGTTTTTATAACTCTTCAACTTTCTGAGCTAAATCATTTATGCGCATTATAAGTCATTTTGGCCCTAAAGTTATATTGTTTTATAAAGATGGAAATATAATTTGGCTAAATATTTTTTTTATTTATTTATTTTTTTATATAAGGCGTTTATAACGTTAAATGCTTATATACTGGTTTATTTTTTATTTTTAATAAACTAAATAGAAAAAGATCATTTTTTGTTTCAATTAAAGATTTTCTGATAAAAACTGATGAAATGCGACCAAGTAACTTACATTTAACAAAAATCTTCTAGAACGATTAAAATCCCTTACAATAGGCTTCTGTACACTTTTAAAATCATAAAGTAACAGTACTTGTTACCACACTCAGAAACATCTCTTAATACTAATTAATCATTATCTTTAATTGACCAACACATCGTAGCACATTTCAACAAGATCAGTGTTGTAAATTATCTGTGAACGCAATTTTATTATTTGTGAACGCAACCTAAATGTACCCAAAGACTAATTATGAAAAAATAAATTGTCTATTGCTTCTTGTTTTCTACAGCAAATTGTGTGGTATCATTTTACGATTATTTCATATAATAAGTATTCTATCTACCTGAAAAACCCTGAAATATTTAATAATACGATCACGGAACAATCAGAAATGTTTTCCATCTGTCGTACTTGCCAATGAAAGTGAATTATTAATTATTTTTAATA
The DNA here is from genome assembly GCA_941918905.2 of Xestia sexstrigata. NCBI lineage: Eukaryota > Metazoa > Arthropoda > Insecta > Lepidoptera > Noctuidae > Xestia > Xestia sexstrigata. Next base: position 3,697,069 of record OW799204.2, read on the forward strand.
CCTCCGTAGCGTAACGAAGGTTGAGTGTGTGAAGCGTAACTCAGGGGCGGACAGGTAAACTTTAGGGTAATGTTTTTAAATTTTTGTACCCTCCCCTAAACTTGAAAGGGCTGTAACTTCGTAACGGTTAGAGATAGCCATTAGAGTACAGGGGTATACTACTGGAAAAGTGGTAATTTTAGCCAATAATGATGTTTATGGGCGGTTTTAGATTAGTATTCTCGGCGCGTAAGCTCGTTTTTGGAAGCGCGTGTATGCGCGTATTTACACGCCTTTTGTTACACGCGCGAGTGGTACGAGTGTCGACGCACTTATAAGCTCGTATAAGCGAGAGCCGCGCGGGTATCGGGCAAACATCGGTATAAGCGCGTGTACGCGCGTCCGGTTTTTTGATGCACGTAATGTGGCGTGCGCGTAAAAGCATTAGCCGGTACGAGCTTATTCGCGCCACAAAATACGATAGTCAGAACCCGCTCTATAAAAATGTTTCTGCTCTTGTTTTTTCTAGCAGTGTACAGAAGTCATAATTATAAGATTCATTCACAAAACGAAATTTTTAGCCCCACTATGCCTTAAAAAGTAAACCTAAATAAATGAATATCACATGTATCAACTATTTAACACTGACTAATGTAACGACGGAATCTTGATCAAGCTAACTTTTAGGGAATGAACACACTTTCCGACGCGGAATCAGTCAGAGCCGATCATATTTGTCGCATTTAAGGTGTAATAATTTTTTTTTCCGTTTCTGTCCGTTAGAATAGCAACTCACTAGATAAGAGGTCCAATCACCAGCACCAGCACGGTAAAGTGCGTCTGATGCAAAAGGACTTCTCGCTCCACCAAATGACGCTTTTACGTGACAGAACGAGATAGAGATAGAGATCGAAAACAGTGATCCGTGTGTGCAAATTTGTTTTCACCCTGATTGCAATGCTTTTTGTCATTGTAGAACCTTATCATACTCCAATGGATGTGGAGTAGTTCTTCATTACAAAAAAATAATCTTATTTCCAAATGTGATACTGATAATTCAATCATTTCAATTAAAAGAAAGAAGAAAGAAAGATTTCTTTATGATAAAATCATTTAACAAGACGTTTTTTATTCGAGCGACAAAATAAAAAAAAAATCTAACAATCAATCAATGTAAGAGCAGATATAATAAAATAAAATAATTAATTTCATCTTTCTCAAAATTATGCTTGAACAAGATTACTTTTGCAACAAAATAATTTTCATCAACATCAACAAAAATTATACAAATTATCCTTATTTATAGATTCATTTTTTTTTTGTATTTTTGACCGTTTTATATTATATTCAGTCTCTTAACATTAAGTCCAAATTAAATGATTAATATAATTTAACAAACAGGTTATAATTCTTTTTTTTTTTAAACCTATTACTAGAATACACAATAATTACTACGAAAATTACATAAACAATGACAGCAAAACATGTATAGTATTGGTGAACAAGAGAAAACATTTAAAGACACTTTAATTAGTTTTTGCATTTTCTTTTGACAATTAGTTCCAAATCATTTCCTTCCTATTCCAACATACAAGTAACATATTTCTTTTCATGAACGCGCGTCATACGTTCCAATTTACACCTTATTACAATGACATAAGAGTCCCATGACGGGTGCTCGTGAACTGCGTTTATTCAAAACTAAGCCTAAAGTTCTATCTGTAGTATCTGGTCAGGGCGCCTTTCATCAGGTCTTTGTGACCCGTCAGTGACGAGATATACCTTAGAGTAGCATAGCAAACTCTCTCAAGCTAAATACAGCAACGTTTTATACGAAAATGAACCTTATGAAGTGAAACGAACGTTCTAGAATTATCGCATCCGGCCGCACTGCGCATTTGGCGTCTTCGCTAGCACTTAGGTAACCAGATGTTAAGTCACCAGGCTCTAGGCGTTTAGCAAGCCTCTTGTCAGTGCGACGTAATTTTAGAGCTTTAGGCTAAAGACAGTAACGATAGCACCGAAATGTAAACACTTACTGAATGTGAATAAGGTCCATTTTAGTATAAAACGCTAATATACTTCGCTTGACATAAGTTTTTACCAAGAAACTATGCAGATAGAACCTCAAGCAATTTCAAACTCTACCACCCTAATCGTAACGTTGGAATTCAAACAAGAACGTCCTCATCACATACCTGCCTACCTCAATCCTGATCCTCCCCGGTCATCCATCCATAGCAGTCACCAGGCATATGTTAGCGAGAGCCATGGCGGAGTTCTGGCGGACTAGAGGGTTAGGGTCCTTGATCAGCTGGAGTAGTCGAGTTCGAGCCGTTCGGGTGATGTCGGGATCCAGTTCGGTATCTTCAGGGTTCTTCTCGCGTATGCGGTACAGTTCGGCGTAGAGGAGACCTGGGAATGAAGATAGAATGCTGAGTCGGTTTCTGAAGTATAATAAGGATTGAGAGCAGTTTTCTCTCAGAAATAGTTTAAGGGGCTCCCCCATGCACACTAGCGCCACTTTAGTAAAAAAATCAGAACTCGTTAAATACACAATATAAAATCTGACTGTCAAAATCAATCATTTGGTCTTCTAAATTATTTACGTCTGCTTAACTCATTGAAACATAGCTCGCTGTCGTTACAGATACAAAATGGAAAAAAACGGCCGTTTTTAGCAATTTTTCTAACTGTAACTACAGTGAAGTATATTTTAATGAATTAAATAGACGTCAATAACCTAGAACTCTAAAGCATTGATTTTGTCAATCAGATTTTAGAGAAAGTGGCGCTAGTGTGCCATGGGGGAGCCCCTTAAGGGGATTTCAACACCAAAATGCGCGCACACTGTATTTGTACCGGAGTAAACGAGAGCGAGAGTTACTGGGCGGCCAGGTTTTGAAGAAAATAATGAATAAATATTGAAATAAAAAAAAGTGTGGATTATTTGTAAAATATGACTCGTTAGCGGTATGAATATGTTGACTTTATGTTGTCAAAAAAATAAAGACATAGAACCGTTTAAGATGATTTTAACTCCACTCTTAGCAATTATTTTCTATCGAGCCGATTTCGTCCACGGTCTTTGAAATATGATATATATATTATATGATTATATATTATTTTATATATTTTTTTGATGTGCTAGAGTTAAAAGTTTTTCTTAAAAGACATCAATTAAGTGTTTTCAGCCCCTTAACTGGTATTTTACAATTACATTTGAGCCAGGATTATTGAGAAATTTGGAAGAAGACATGCTGCGCCGACTCCAAATGAATTGGGATAAGAGCAAGAGAATCATGATCATCATTTATGATCTCCACACGCAGGCTAAAACTACGCCTAAAGGACCGCCTAGTTTCGCTTCCTTTTTCCCAAAAGTATAACTTCTTTCTTTAGGAGCCTAATTTTGTCTAGGACCACTCAGCAGTGGACATCTTTCGTTAAAATGACGATGATGAAGACCTTAGTTATGTATAATCTATTTACTTACCGAGCAAGCAAGCGTGTAACTTGATTGAGCAGGTCAGGTAGGCAGTCGCTCCATGTAAAATACTGGTATTCAGCTGCATTCGGTTAGACTTGAAGCCGACCCCAACATAGTTAGGAAAATGCTAGATAGATGATGACTTACGGCCATTTTCAATAACGGTTCGGTTTCGGTATGTTGCTATCTCTGTCTGTTTGACATTTTGCTTACGGACGGTTAGAAACAAAACGTCACAGAAAGTCTTTCTTTGATTTTTCTATGAATCAAGTGACAGGTAGGTGACGCGGATAGGATATTTCAAGCTAACTTTGTTTATAGAAACACCGATAGCTGCGAGACGTGGCATATTAACTAACAGTTATACGTAAGTAAGTAATAGAAAACGGGCCTTACCAAGCAGCAACGGCGGATGTGGTTTAATCTCCTCCCTGGCACAATGAAGGTAGTTGACAGCAGTCTGCAGGCACTTCACCACGCTCGTCGGCAACTCGTCGGCCAACTGTCTCAGCAACGCCGACAGGAACTCGTCCAAGTACAGTCGTCCTTCCTCTAAGAGGTGTGTTTGTACGAAATCGTTGGATTTCTTCACGTTGAATGTTTTGAAAACTTGTTTGAGAGTGAATTTGCTTGCCTGTGGGTAATGAAGATGTTGATGAGTTTTAGACTGGCTGTGGTTTATTCAAGGGTCTGAGAAATAATGCTTTTAGAATAGGCTGGTTCCCACCGTCAATAAAATAAATATTAAAATAATTCATATTATTTAAAAATTTCATTTGTTTTTATAGTTAAAAAAAATAGTCAGAGTATTAGAAAAGAATGGACACGTATTTTTTGTTTTTGGAAATCAATGAATATTAACAAAGATAAAACGCATCAAAACTCGGGAGTGGGGGGGGCTCAAACATTATACCACGGCGTGACGTATTGAGAATTTTAAAAGCGTCGTATCTTCGTCAAACAAGAAAAATTACGAGTCAAATATTTTTTGATAATCTAACTGACCGACTAATTCGATTTTTTCCGTTGAATAGCCTATTGGTTTCTCATACAAGTTTTAACTGAAATTAAAGGCAGTATTGTGTTGCACTTCACTTTATACGGGTGTTATCGAGTCCAACGTATCTAAGGTTTTTTCGCCATTGACACTATACAATTTCGAATAAGTATCAGCATATTTAGAGTTTGAAGACTCCCTAAAATTCACAAACAACGCACTCAATATAGTGCTCTGATGTTCTGATATTTTTTATCGAGATCCATGATTAAATACCACGGGGCCTTCGGAAATGCAGTCTACCGAAGAACGGAAGCAAACATATTTTTTAATTTCATTTACATAAGAAAAAGAAAAGAAATACAATAATATATATAAAATCAACTCACCCTCACAACATTAGGATTATTATCACACAGATGCAGCAAGAAGCAAGGCAGGGAGCTAACACCCTGATCCACCAGCGCGTCAGACTTAACCCTCGCCGCGATGATCCCGAACAGCTTGATGGAGTGCTCCCTCAGCTGTGCGCACTCCGTGTTCATGAACGGACGTATCTTCTGGGATATGGAGAGCAGTTCCCTGTCGTACTCCTTGTCCAGCTTGTCTAGTTCCGTTAGGAGACGGCTCAGGCCTTGGATCGCGGCTAGCGGTACGTTGTCTGTTGGTGCTCTGGAAGGTGAAGTTGGGAATATATAGAGTGACTGGTAATAGGTTTGTGTCCTGAAAAGATCTAATTAGTCCGTCATTTCAAAAAATATTTGACACGTATTTTTTCTTTTGTTACGTAGACCAAAATTGACGAAGATACGACGCTTTTAAAATTCTCAATACGTCACGCCGTGCTATAATTTTTAGTGCGTTGTGACGTCACGAGCCCCCACTCCCGAGTTTTGATGCGTTCTAACTTTGTCAATATTCATTGATTTACAAAAACAAAAAATACGTGTCCATTATTTTCCAATACTCTAACTGACGGACTAAATAGATTTGCAATGTATTGATGGTAGAAACTAGCCTATTATTGATCAATACCCAAACACGTGATTGTACTCATGATAACAAACAACTTTTACTATGGGACGAACCTGAAATCGCGAAAAAAAAATCAGCTATTCAGTACATTTTGACCAGTTAAGCGAACATAAATTACTGAATAGCAGATTTTTTTTCGCAATTTCAGGTTTGGTCCCATAGTAAAAGTTGTTTGTTATCATGAGTACAATCACGTGTTTAAGTATCGGTCACTAATTAAAAGTCACCCTATACCGGATGACTTTTTTATCACTTTTCAATAAAAATGGGTATATTAGGTGAACAGAGATTATGATTATGCATAGTTTTTTTTTCTTTTTTCCACAACTTAGACAAAAATTGATCGATCATCAAAAAACACTATAAATTTCAAGTAAACTTTTCAGATAATTAACAAAGAACGAGAAATTCTGAAAAAAAAAAAAAAAAAAAATCGTATTTGTCTTTCCAAAAAAATGGGTATAATAGGTGAACGGAGTAGAAGCAAATGTCATAATAATTTTTTTGAATTTTTTTTTTCGGTGCGTTCACCTATTAGACCCATTTTTTTTGGAAAGTACTAAAAAAGTCACCTGTATAAACAAAACGTGTAATCCCCGAAGACTTAGGTATAAGTGTACCTATTAATACACCCACATTTCGTCAGTAATGTGTAAGTCCCATGTAATAGGGAGCGAACCTATTGCCATCAACCGGACACAAATCCTTAAAGAAAGTCCAAGCTTGAACAAATCCGAAAAGTAATTCTATGACACTTTGCCCGACCTGGGAATCGAACCCGGGACATCATGCTCGACAGTGTCCCTGGCGACTACTAAACCACCAAGGAAGTTATGGAATGCATATTATGGAAAAAGTCTGGTGTTTAGAGGGAAAACTCTTTTGATAGGCGGCTTAACCTAAAGATCGACCCGAGCGGCTGTTATTATTTAGCCACGAGCTCCTGCTGACAACACCAAATTTGTTGAAATTGATGTTATTTAAGCAGTTTTTTTAATAAAAACTGTTTGTTCTAGCACATCAAATCATCATCAAAGACCAATCATATTTCAAAGACCTTGGACGGACTCGATACTTAATTGGACGAAATCGGCTCGATAGAAAATAATTGCAAAGATTGGTCTTAAAATCATCATTAACGGTTCTGTCTTTATTTTTTTGACGTATGGGTCTGCAATTAAAAACGTCAGCATAATTATTCATACCTAAACCGCTAACGAGTCATATTTCACAAATAATCCACACTTTTTTTTATTTCAATATTAATTCATTATTTTTGTAAAGGCTAGGAAACTTCCTAGCCTTTACAAAAATAATGCATATTATGGAAAAAGCCAACTGGCTAAATGATACTGCTGCTTATAAAGTCAAATTAAATATATTGTCCGGACCAAAGGTTTAGTTATATAAAGGAGCGAGGGAGCACACGCGATGACCGCTAATCGTGTACTGAATGCTCAACCAATATCAATTAACGAAATGAGGTAAAAATGCACGAATAAGCATTAGTGCATTATGACTGTATGGATTCACCGTACATGCTCCCGGGCCAAAAAGATACAAAAATGTTACACGTCCTCTAATCTAAAGCGACACGTTTTAGATATAGGTGACGTAGCTATGTCCCGTTTACAATTAGTGTTCGCACTAGTTATGTTCACTTCACTTAGCTGACGGTCAGCCGTACTCTGCTTTCGCGAAAACACAACACTATTTGCCACACTTTGGGATAGTTCCACTGAAGAAACTGCTCGACACCTCTTCCATATGAAGTACGCTGCCACCAAAACGGCTACGCCCAGCAGGCCATAACAAATAGTATACTGATGAATGTCATGCGTAGACAGAGTGTAATCTAGTGAGTTAGTATTGGCAGATTTCAGTTGCTTTATTCGTTCTCCTAGATCGACTAATGTGCTATTTATTGGATCTTCATATGCGGTGTAATGAGATAACGATATATTTACGATGTGATTTAATTCTGCTATCTGAGGGGTCACCATTTCTGAGTTAGATTTAATTGTATTAGCTGATTGGGCATGAGAATATAAAGTAAACTCGTTACTTTTTATTATGCATTTCGAATCTAGGTCAATGATACCGACTCCTGTCACCTGTTTGAAGGCAACTTGATCTTGACATATAATCCTTACCGCGTAGGTATTACAGCAAAAGTACATGAACCTCGCTGGCTTATTAAATTCGAGCCACCTGTCTTGACAAGTGGATTTAATTACAATGCATTGTTTTAGATTGCTATCCAGTTTGCAGAATTTTTCATCAATGCTTAAATGATTAATTGGTTTCTTAGCTTCGCATAAATATGAGATATCATTGTGTAGACATAACTGGAGCTCCATAAACGACATTGTGAAGAAAGCATCCTTTTTCAAATTAATAGCTACGAAGTCTGCAGCTGGTAGTACGCTAATCATATTATTTTGAACTTGCTGTGGAACTGGTATGATTTTATGGATTTTGTAGCTATCTCTGCTGGTCAATGGAAAGATATCTCAAATATGAAGTATTCTTGCATCATTCTCGCTTTTACTTTCAGCATACTATAAATATGTTTCAAATCAGACTGTAGGTTGTCCACGGGCAATGTAGTATCCTTTGTTAATTGTCCTGAAATAAACTGTAGCTCACGTTGTAACTGATCCGGTGTTAACAGGTGAGTGTTGAATTTCCCGTGGTAGATATCCGTGATGATGTCTAATAAAGTATCCTGAATCCTTTTTAAGTTTTGAAGCAAGTTGATGGTTGTGAGTGCCGACAGGGTAAAATCTTGTGTTTTAGCTAAGCCTTCAACTTCTTGTTTAATAACAAAAGCTGCATTATCTAATTGATTCAAGTGTTTGTTTATAGTTTTATGTTGTAATTGGATTGATTGCTCGGTTCTTTTTAATACATTGTATTCAGCTTCGATGATGGAAGTCTGATTTCTTAATAAGTTATCAAGATGGCGCTCGTTTTGTTTTACAAGCTGTATGTCTTTCTTGTACTGTTCTGCGAATCGTTCGTCTAATATTCCGAACAGGCTGTTGGCCACGTAACCGATACCATCAATGCGACCGCGACGCTGTCTGGTGCGCGTGCCAAAGTGCTGATTAATCATAAGTTGATTATAATGCTGTATTTCTTTGTAGTCGTGATTTAATTGAAGCGTTATCATGTTACATTGACTAGTATCGTTCAAAGATACACAGAGTCTTTGTAAATAATCCAAAAACTTTATGGCAGCTGTATTCCCTTCCCAATAAGGACTCATGTCATAGTAAACAATAAGATTCCATTTATCTCGAATAACTTGCATGTTGCCCACTGTTTCGAAATACAGTGAATTGTTGTTTGGCAACGCTGATATGTTAAAATCTGCGTGAGATGATGTTATCAATGACATAAAAAAGATTAACGAAATTGCTACTGATACAAATTTAGATTTGATTGTACTGCTTGTTTTCCGCTCGTCAGGTTCCTTTAAGTTGCTGTTGATTCCCCGATGAACCGTTCTATCTTCCGTCATATTGCTTGAAGCAGGCGATATCGGCAAGATTGAGAGTTTCACAACCGGCCTTTTAACTATTCCGCCTTTTGTTTTTAATGTTACTACCCGAACTAATCCATCTTGACCTGGGTGAGTTTCTAATACTCTACCCATCATCCATTTTCCAGGTGGTAGATTGTCGTCCTGGATGGTCACTAAATCGTCGATGTTGATATTTTGCTTAGTGCTTCGCCATTTGCTTCTTACCGATAACTGCGTTAGGTATTACGATCTCCATTTCTTCCATAGGTCATTTACTATTTTAGCTGATAAATGCCATCTAGTTCGAGCATCTGTTTCTGTTTCAATTATGGCAGTTCCAGACCTCCCTGTCAAGAAATGCGCTGGTGTAAGTACGTTCAAATCTTCGATATCTTCAGACAAGGCACACAAAGGTCTGGAGTTCAGACAAGCCTCTACCTGTGCTAATATAGTGCTGAACTCTTCGAAAGTCAACTTCTGTTCTCTAATTACCCGCTTGAGGTGATATTTTAAGCTTCTAATGGCACGCTCCCACAGACCTCCTGCACTTGGCCAAGCTGGCGCGTTAAAGTGCCATTCTATATTTAAATCTGCCAGTTCTGCGAAAAAGTTACGATCATACACGCTTTCGAAATCGTGATAACTTTCCTGTAGCATTCTATTTGCACCTACGAAATTCGTCCCATTATCGCTATAAAGATGGCGTGGCGCTCCTCTTCTGGCGGCTATCCGCCGTAATGCTGCTAAGAACCCAATACTGCTTAGGTCGGATACAAGCTCTAAATGTACAACTTTAGTCGCTAGACAAATAAACAACGCAATATATCCTTTTGAGGTCTTAATTCCACGCCCCTTGTTGCTTTTAACATCTACGAAACCAGTATAATCCACTCCGGTGTGATAGAATGGCGGGGCAGGGTTGCTTCTGGCTACAGGTAAATCTCCCATCAATTGATGCTGTAGTTTGGGTTCATGTTTTCTACAAGTGACACAGTTTCGTACTTCTTTCCTTACAGCTTTATTTCCAGCGATTATCCAGTATCTCTGCCTCAGATTAAATAAAGTTAATCGCGGTCCCCCATGAAAGGTGAGCTGATGAGCTTGCTGAATTATTAGAGTAATAAGCCGACTGCTATAAGGCAATATGGCTGGATGCTTCATTTCCATGCTCATGTTTGCTTTGGTTAAACGGCCTCCTACTCGTAGAATCCCCTCGTGGTCAAGGAAGGGATTTTTTAGTTTTCGTAAATTACTTCTGCTACTCAATTTATTATGTTTTCGTAATGACGTGATTTCTTCTGTAAACTCAGTTCTTTGTACGTATTTTATAAGAAGTAACTTTGCTTTCGACAATTCACGCAAGGTAAGAAATTCAGGCAAACCACTTTGTTTACCTAACGTGATTGGAATCTGCTTAAATTGTATCGTTTTGATGGCTCGTAAAAGCCATGCTACTATTTTAGTTATTTTATTAAGTGAGCTGAACTTAAGTAACAATTGTAATATGATGTTTTCCTTGTTATCTGTTTGTGCAGCATTCACTTTGCTTGCTGTTGATTTTGCCTTTATTTCTTGATCCGTGGTATAAACGCTTTGTTTTGCTTCTAATTTTTCATCAAACGTTTTCAATGACTGCGGTCCTTGCCACCACAGTGTTTGATCTTTCAATTTTGAGGCTGAAATGCCTCTACTGGCTGCATCTGCCGGATTATCCTCCGACTTAACATATCGCCAGCAGCTTGGCTTCATTATTGCTGTGATAACTTTAGTCCTGTTCGCAACAAAGGGTTTCCATCGGCTGTAATCGCTTCGTAGCCATCCTAGGACCACCATGGAATCCGTCCACCCATATATCCGGATGTTCATTCCGCTATAACAGTTAATAACTTTATTCATTAACTTGATTAGTAGATACGCTCCGCTTAATTCTAATCTTGGTAAAGATACGCTTTTAGAAATAGGTACTAGTCTAGTCTTAGCAACTACTAGTACCACAGATGTCTCATCGTTTTTCTGCAACCGCGCGTAAATAACTGCCGCGTAGGCTTTAGTCGATGCGTCACAATAACCGTGCAGTTCTATGACGTTATTAGGTTGAAACCCAATCCAGCGCGGTATTTTGCATTGATTCAAGTATTCCATGTCTATTTTTATCGTTACCCATTCATCTTTGATGTTTACAGGAACTTCTTCATCCCAATGCATTTTATTTAACCACAGCTTTTGGAATATCAGCTTTAATTTTGTTGTGAGTGGGGACAACCACCCCAACGGGTCGAATACTTTTGATATCTCCGGCAAAAGTAGTCGTTTAGTAATTTTGGCGTTAGGATTAGCTGTGCTATACTTGAAAGTAAACATGTCATCACAAGAGTTCCAACGAAGGCCTAATGTTTTTGAAGTACTTTCTGATTTGAAGTTAAAAATAATGTCGCCATTGCTGCTGCTCTGCTCTATATTTTTAAGAAGTTCTGGATGATTTGCGCTCCATTTTCTCAGTGTAAAACCTCCTGATTTTAATAATCTGTTGAGATCTTCGATGAGCTGCTTTCCTCTTTCGATAGAGTGAGAACCATGGACCAGATCATCCATATAAAATGATTCTTCTAAAATCTTTGCTGCTTCCGGAAATGCACTTCGTTCATCCGAGGCTAGACGTTTTAAAGTCAGCATCGCTAGGAATGGTGCTGATTTTGTACCGTATGTGACGGTAGTTAGGTTGTACGTTTGTAGTGGTTGATCGGGCGCATCCCTCCAGATGATTTGCTGATATTGCTGATCTGCTTCATCCACCATTATCTGCCTGTACATTTTCTCGATATCTGATGTGTAAGCATAACGATATTGCCGCCACTTCAGTATCAATTCTTGTAGATCCTGTTGCAAATTAGGGCCTTTATACATCAGGTCATTCACACTATATCCGCTTGATGTTCTTGCTGACGTGTTAAACACCACCCGTAGCTTTGTAGTAGCTGATTCTGCTCGTTGGACGGAATGGTGCGGCAAGTAACACGATAGCGCTTGTTTGTTTTTATTGCTGTTACTAGGCACCATATGTCCTAAAGCTATGTACTCACTAATGAATGTTTTATATTGTTCCGCTAGAACAGGTTGTTTGCTAAATTTACGTTCCAGATTTTGGAACTGTGCTATTGCCATCTCTTTAGATGAGCCTAGTTTTTCATTGATGTCTGCTTTTAGTGGCAATTTTACTACGTACCGGCCGTCTTCGCGACGTTTTGTAGTGGAGGAATAAAAATCGACACATTCTTGATCTTCCAATGATAAATTTGATTTTTCGCTTATATCCTCTATGTCCCAAAACTGCTGAATATCGTGGATATTATTCATGATCACGTTGCACTGTAGTGATGCTATTTGGCCACCACCGTATATGATCCACCCAAGTTGTGTTTCTTGCAACACTGGCTGAGATATACTCTCTCCTTTAATCAGTCCTCCCATTGATATCAAGGCACTAACTTGAGCGCTTAGTAACAAGTCCACTGGACGGCTAATGTTAAAATATGGATCAGCTAATTTAAAATTTTCTATGTAGGACCACTTCGATGTGTCAATGGATTTATACGGGATATCCTTAAGTATGTTTTCCATGACAAGTACGTCGGTGGTAAACGAATAGTCGTTATACGTTGAGAAACAGCTTAGTGTGACTATACCATTACAATTATGCTAGACTTCACCTACTCCGCATATCAGTCCATGGAATTTAGATCTACGTAATCCTAATTTCTTGGCTGTACTTTCTTTTATTATTAAAACTTGTGACCCAGGATCAATGAGAGCTCTTAAAATGTGATACGATCCATCTTTCGTTGCGACTTTTAACAAGGCTGTAGCTAATAAAACTTCATTCATCTCTGGATCATTCTGAGACACATGTGCAGTCATTGCGACATTGTCTTTTGGATTTGGGTCAGTTATTGTTGTTGCTAGGTTGCTCGCATGCGATATGGTTTTTGAGCAAGCGTCATGCAAAACGGAGTGATGATTTCCGTTACATTTCCGACATCGCCTAACGGAAATGCATTGCTGGCCATTATGATCGAATAAACAATTTCTACATAATTTCAAGTTAGCTACTGATTTCAATTTTGCTTCATCAGGCAATTGCAAAAACTTTGCGCAATTAAACATGGCATGTTGTTGACCGCAAAATTGACATTTTGTGGTAGACACGTGTAAGGCTTTTGAATATGGCTGTGCGTTGTTGTATTTATGGGCAAAGTTAGGGTTATAGCGTCTTGTCTTTTGATTTTCAGGAACATCGCTGTTTGTCTGATTGGTTGATTTCGGTGTTGCTTGATCTAGCTTCCTGCGAGCAGTTTCCAGGCTCGTAAACTTACTTTCTAAGTAGTCTAAGAATTCCTGCAGTACCGGTTGTTCCCTAGAATTCTTAAGAGAGTCTATGTAATCTCCGTATGTTTCGCTATCCAGCTTCTGCGCTAGTAAATGCACAAGAAGCGGATCCCAAGTGCTAATATCGATTCCTAAGTTCCGTATGGCATGCAAACTTTCTAGTGCTATATCATGCAGTTTCTTAATATGACCTACCGTTTGATGCTGCGTACTCGGTAAGCCTAGTAAAGTATTGATAACCCACGTAAATATTAGCTTTTTATTGTTCACCGATGGTTTCAGATTTCCCAACAGGTATGATAGTTATCGGAACTTATAGGAAGATGCTGAATAAGTTTTTCTGCTTCGCCCCTGACCTTCCCTTTTAGAGATTGCATTTTTTGCGCTTGCGACAAGGTAGGGTTGTTATGAATAGCTTCGCTAAAGAGGTCCTTGAATGACGTCCAATGTTGGTAGCTTCCTGAAAATACAGGTATATCCATTTTTGGAGTGGAGTGCTCTCTATGCGATACACTCCATAGCTTTTTATTGATGATTTTCTTTAAACGGATATATGTTTGCTCATGCTGAGTATACACTTCTTCGTAATCCTTTTCCTCTTCGCCTATCTCGATATCTATCTCCCAATGAAGGGAGTCAATTTGCGCCCAGCGCGCTTGAAGTGTTCTCAAGGCGTCCTCCATTTCCCATTTTTCTGACATGGAGTCTAGGTCGATAAACCCTGCTGATCTTTTGAATGCTTTGAAATTTGCTGCTTGCTTACGCAGCATGTCATCTAATTTGCTGGTAGAGCCTTTTGACTCCATTGTACGTAACATGCTGGCTTTTGCTGGCTGCTGATAACCCGATGGTCCTGCTACTGTTAGTTCGGCGTTCTCTTGCTGCTCCTGTATTGGTTGAGTACCCCTAACGGATTTCATAGGCGTTAGCTTGCTTGACAACTGTAGGCGTTGTTCATTGATGAGAGACTTGGCTGCTGTATAAAGTTTGCTAGCTTTTTCATGCTCCAAATTTATGAAATATGAATGATCTTTAACCCCCTCAAATTGACAGATTGCTAAATGATTATGCTGAAAATCTGACCAATACCTCTCTAACAACTCTAGTCGCCTTTTAAAATAGTCGTCCGATTTCCTATCGGCGCTATCCTTTCTTATATTTATCGGTATTTTCTTGATTGACTCGCTAAGTTCAATTTGCTGGTAGTAAAGGTCCTCCATTATGCTGCTAGTTTGTTTATGATGAAAAAATGGAAAGATCTTGTTCGAAACTGGTTTTCGACTGCTGCTGATTCGCTGTTGCACTCCAAATGCTGCTGCTCTGATGTAGCTGGGCACTGTCGCCCTGCTGCTGTAGATACAGAGTGCTGCTGCTGCTGCTTAAATACCGATGTGCTGCTTGCTGCTCAAGATGCTGATTGCCCCGTTGTGGAGGCGCTGATGTCACGCTGCTTCGGATGCTTAGAGACAGTGCTCCTGCTGACTATTTTTGCAACGACACCCTGTGCTGCTTGGGTTTTGCTACGAATGCTTTGCTAAAGTTCTGAAGTTATGAAAGTTAGTCGACAGTTCACACGTATCACTGCAATCCACTTTGCTGATTTCTGAACGAGTTCACTCACAAGTTACTTGATACACGTTACTCCCCAAAGAAAAACGAATAATAAAACTCGCGAGGGCCCGCCCGATGGCTCGAAGGACCATGTAAATGTTGGCTAAATGATACTGCTGCTTATAAAGTCAAATTAAATATATTGTCCGGACCAAAGGTTTAGTTATATAAAGGAGCGAGGGAGCACACGCGATGACCGCTAATCGTGTACTGAATGCTCAACCAATATCAATTAACGAAATGAGGTAAAAATGCACGAATAAGCATTAGTGCATTATGACTGTATGGTTTCACCGTACAATTTTTTTCTAAAACCTGGCCGCCCAGTGTTAGTGACGTCTCGTTTACTCCCATACAAATAGACAGTGTGCGCGATTTTGGTATTGACAGCTCCTTAAGAGAAGTGCGATATTTTCAACCAAAAACATATATATACTTATACTAGTCTGGATATTTCCAAACTTTAGTATTTTCTTCATATGTTACGGTTTAAATCTCTGTTTGCAAATCATTTTATTATTTTTGCAAAACAATCTTAAGGCCAGGATCTTTCAAATCGACCCGTTTTTAGTTGAGTCTTAAGGTATGAAATAGTCGTTGTTTTAATCCAGAAAAAATACATGTTGTTGTTTATGAACTGTTCTTGATTATTCTTAGGCTCAAAACACGACAGTTATTACTTCTCTCGATCATAAAAACATGCAAAGATAGGTAAGTTTATGACCATTTGACAAGTTTTACTTAAAGATTATTAAGACTATAAATAAAAAATACACTGAAAAATAAGAAATTACATTGACTAAATTATTCTGAGGTTAATTTTTAAAATTATGTATTATTTTTATTATAATAAATTAAAAACCACTCATTTCGCACTATTCGGCCCGCAGTGACCGACGCAACAACCACTTTATAGTGCAAGCTGAATTATTCTAACAGTTGTTCAAACGAAGTTTAAACCACCACAAATAGTGTTGCTAATTTTAGGGTTAGACAGGGCCTTAACATGATGTCATGTGTCTTTTTTTTTATTTGTTTTTGTTTTTCATAGTTTAGTGTGCTTTTGTGTGTTTTTTAGTTTTACTCTGGAAATATTTCAACAAACAAACTTACTGAGTCTTCTGCGCATCCACGCCCTGACTGAGCGCCTGCAACGCGGCCGGCAGCGCCTGGTTCCTGTGCTCGGGCTTCAACTGCGCGATGTTAGCCGCACCTCGCAGGCAGGTCGCGCGTACGCGCTCGTGTGAGTCCTTCCAGCCCGTGTTGAGGGTCGCTAGCACTGTTTCTATGAGGATCGGGTTGTCGTTGCATCTGGGAGAAAGCATGGAGGACAATTACGACATCATTCCAAAAGTTGTACTTGACCTTGAGTCTTGGTGAACTCAAAATGTTGAATAAAAGTTAAGAAAATATAGAGAGCGAACGTAGCGAGCCAAAATAGCGCTCGAGAAATCATGACGAGAGCTCTAATACTCGAGAACAATTAACAATAGCGCAAGGGCAATACACAACTAAAAAGGGCTGCCGACAAAAGTTGCCTTGCCTTCTTTGGGGCAACATTAACGCTGATTTGTAAACGCGAAGATTATCGAAGCGCATACTTTTTCTGGTTTATTTGTACCTATTTCTCGGCCGACTAATCTCTTTGGCATCCGTGGTAATGCTGCCAGTCTTCTGGGCACTTTCCTTGTTGACAGCGATGCGGACAAACTTTTTGACACCCTTTAATTATTTTCTGCTTTTGATAAATGTTTATTTTTAGTTCAGGTCAGTATAGTAAATATTGTATATTTTACCTGTAGTTCAGTAAGTCTGCTAACAACGCGAGCGCGGCACATCGTTGCGGCGGGAGCGGACAGCGACCGTACGCTGACACTCGCGACACCACGCGCGACAGGTGTTGCGGACACTCGCGACACAAGGCCCCGCTCAGTATGGGCGCTAGGTCTAGGAGAGTCGTGGATGAGTCGCTGTGCTCTATGCTTAGGCATAGAGAGCAGGCTTCGCGGACCTATAGGGGAAATGACAGCTTATAATCTATAAGCGAATACTTAATTTATTAAGAGCGTTTGTGCATTACATCAATCTAAAAAATCAAAGAAATGAAAGTCCTATGGGCTACGGTACACGGCACACATGAGTTACGCATAAGATCTGATATTTTCGTCTGTCTGAACTATTTCAATTTGGGTGAAACTCGGATTCTGATTAGGTTACGATGTAAAAAACCTTTTCAAAACGATGAAAAAAACCTTTTCAAAACGATGAAAAAGACCTTTGCGCACTGTATGTGCGCAAAGGTCTTTTTCATCGTTTTGAAAACAGAAATTCAATCTGTCTGTATGGTCTAAAACTTCTTGTATTAAAGTTGAAAATCACATCCGCAGTAAATATGATTTTGAAACTGATATTAAAACAAAGTTTACAAGACGACAACTAGCTTATTTTTTATTTGGCTACGAAAAAAAGAAATTAATATTATTACGGATATTCAAAATCATCTTATTAATCTATTAATTAATCTAATTTCACCTATAAGATTTAGTTTCAAATTACTTTACTTACTCACTTACACATTACTTACTTTTAATTAAAAAAAAAACAAATAAAAATAATAATTTAACTATTAAATAAAAACAAATGAAAATGATAAGTAATTTAACTTTAGCAACTTTCAACAAAAACTTTTAAGATTTTTCTTTTAGTTTAGATTTTACTTCTTTATTTACACAAGATTCAATAAGGAAGGAAAGTGAGGGAAGATATAAAATTCTGCAAAAATATTTTAACAAACCTTATGACAATCAGCCTGTTCTAAAAACGCGTTAAAAGTCTGCACAGTTATCTTAGCAGGGGACAACTTGATCGCGTCCCTATTGGGCACAAATCCGAAGCGCTCTTGACTCTTATTGGTTGGCGGGGAGTATGCGGGCGACTCCGCATCGATGTAGCAAGCGAGCGTCGTGTATAGCACAGCGAAGAGGTCGGAGAATTTTGCTATGCAGGTCGGTTTCATTGTGTCCTCTTGGAGCATCTCTCCGAAGGCGCTTATTAGCTGGAAGATTTAAAATGAATTGTTTGGTTGTTGGCCCGAAGTTGTAGTGTGTAAACCAGAAAAAGAAGTAATAAGGTCATTGCCCTGCTTTTGGGGAGTAAATAATAATAATAATACCAGCCTATTACTGTCCCACTGCTGGGCAAAGGCCTCTTCTCAACAGAGAAGGCACGAGCATTGATCACCACGCTTGCTCAAGACAGGGTGGCGATTTCAGACTTATATTAATTACAAGTCCAGGATTCCTCACGATGTTTTCCTCCACCGATGTCTGTGACGTCCAAGATACATTCAGTCAAAAAAGTATCGGGAATGGATGATTTGTTTATGGTTCCAAATTTTTTTTTTGTTTTTTTTTTGTTGTTGTTAGATTAGCACAACTGTTTTCCATTTTGGCGCGGAGTTTGGAGTTTGAGCTGTTAATTAGATTAAATACAGTGCTGTTTTTAATTATATCATATCTAGTGTGTGTTGCGAATTTCATAATGGACAAAAACATCGAACAAAGAGTTTGTCCTAAATTTTGCATCGCCAATGGAATTTGGTGTTCGGAGTCACTGAAAATGTTACAGAAGGCTTACGGTGAATCGACTTTATCAAAAACACGCGCTTATGAGTGGTACAAAGCGTTCAAAAGCGGTCGAGGTGTGATAGAAGATTTGCCTCGCTCTGGTAGGCCATCAACGTCTGCAACTGAAGTTAACATCGCAAAAGTGAAGGAAATAGTGACAGACAATCTTGCCGGAAGGTCAAACGGTAAATAAAGAATATTAATCGGGCGTTATGCGGCGTTTAAGAGAGCAAATTAGATGAAAAAGCCAGATTTGTGGAAAGAAAATTCTTGGATTTTGCACCACGATAATGCGCCTTCGCACAATTGTGAACGATTTTTTGACCAAAACTCAACAAATACCATCGAGCAACCACATTATTCACCAGATATGGCTCCAGCCGACTTCTTTATTTTTCCTAAACTCAAACTACCACTTCGTGGCACCCGTTTTCATTCAGTAGAAGACATAAAGGAAAATTCGCGGCGAGAACTGAACTCAATTCTGGAATAAGCATTTAAAAAATATTTTTATGATTGGATTATTAGTTGGCGTAAGTGTGTCGTTTCTGAAGGAGCATACTTTGAAGGTGATAAAATAAATTTGGATGAATAACTAATATTTTGTGTTTTATTGATCTTTTCCCGGTATTTTCTTGACAGAGTAGTAAACTTAGAAAGTACATATGAATTGAAAAAAACAAAAAAAATGTTAATAGTAGGGGAGTAAACACTTTAATATTTTCAATGAGTCAATATTTTTCGAAAAACAAATGAAGACTATTGTCAGATTGACATGAGGGGCTTTGTAACTGTGTATACTCGTATTAGAGGGGACGGAAAGTAAATGACGATGGCCAAGCACACTTAAAGTTTGGAAATCAATATAATATAACAATATGGGCACAGTGGTCGGATATAGGCACAACCCAAAACCAAAAATGAAAAAAAAAAAAACAGATAAGGAGGTCGGGCCTCTTTGGGTTCTGAACCTGTCAGAAGTGTTGAAACGGGCTAAGTGTTAACAAACCCTTAAATGGCTACTTCCTAATGGGATTCCTCTTTGAGAAGTTATTATTGAATCGTCAGTTAATTTATATGAAAATATGAAACATATATTTATATGAAACTAAAATAAATAAAATGTCATCACTTACCGTTAAGGGTTGGAGAGCAGCAATATGATGTTCAGTAATATGGTAGGGATCTTCATATAGTTCCACTGACGTCATGAGTCGTAGGAAGTTATCTGTGATAGCGGCAGATTGTCCTTCATCGCGAGCGAGGCTGCGCCAACAAGCTAGTACGCTCCTGAAAGATGACAAGACATTTATTTATTTCCTGCTTTACAGGTAATAAACTGATTACATGGAACTACAAGCTAGCTAATTGTTAAGAAAAGAGTAAGGCCCGTTTACCACCAATATGGAGACGAGCGGACCAGTGTACAGATTTCCTAGATTGGACTAATCACAGGGGAGACGAGAGACGCGGTGCGGATACCAACGTGATTGGTCAATTCCCTCACTGTCTCTCGTCTAGGCGCTGGTGGAAACCGAGGCACACGGTAAAGTTTTTTTTTAAGATATGATTAGTTTAAATATTTTCAGAAAAAAACAAAATTAAAGGTTTCAGCTTTGTAGTTTTGTTTTTTATTTAATTGTGATCACAAGTGAGAAAAAACTTACGGTTTCAACGGCAACTTCTGCGCCAACAGCACAGCAATGACCGCATTTGAATGATGACGCGTCAACGACGTCATCGGCTTCATCAGCTTCTGTCTCGCTTCCACGCCCACTTCGGTCATCGTCGCCAACAACACTTCGACAATCCTCTCAATACTCTGGTACAAATCCTGACCCTTACTCGAGAAGTACGCGTCTAAGATCGCACTGATCCCCACACTTCGGAACTCCTGGTCGTCATACATCTCAAGCAAACTTTCTATAAACTGCATATTGTGATGATGAGGTATTTTGGGAGATATGGTCTCACATAATGCCGTACAATAATCACTGATCATATTTAAATCGTTTGTTAAGATATTATTCTGCAGATGTCCTAAATTCGACATGCATTCGTCATCAGGTCCTATCGTATGACCTTCGTACAAATCTTGGATTTGAATGATCACTTTTATACAATCTATTGTCGTTAGTCTTACTGGGAAGTTTGTATCTGCGATTCCTGGGATTATAAGCCCCAATAAGTATCCCATTTGACCGAATTTGCTCGGAGTTTCGTAGTTCAATTTCACGTTTTTGATATAAGTGTCGAAAATCACTTGGAGGATCATTATGGATGCTGTTCGTATTTCATCGTTTTCGTGTCTCATCCATTCCATCAGTAAACTGATTAGATCATCAATTGTGCTCAAGCAAGTTGATTGGATGATCAATTCTTTGATTAATTGGTGTAAGAGGGTGAGGCTATCATTTAAAGTCTTGGCTAGGTTGTCATTTTTGTCACCGTTGCCTTCGATTTCGTATTTCTTTTTAAACGAAGATAGTTCACCAAAGATACTGTTGAACAGAACTCTTAGTATTGTGTTTCTTTCTTCGGGCAAAATTCCTTTTTGCAACTTCGTCAGCGCCTTTGAAGCCTTGACAATGATTGGGTAAAGTTCTACATTGCGTTTATCCAGATTTGTATTATATATTTGCTCCAAAACTGCGTTGAGCAACTGCCAGCGATTTCTCAGCACAACGTTGTGATGTGCAGCTGGGTGTAACGCCTTGCTTATCTCATACAGGGTGGTTACACTGGCCTTGCAGAGGTCGAAAGGAGGGTTTGACTTCAGAATATCATACAAAATTGACGTCACGTTATCCCCTAATCTTGCCAAGACATGGACATCAAGACAGTCTACAGCTACTTTCCCATAACACGTTATAACTGCATATCTAACTATACCCAACTCTACTTCATTCTTGGAATGTCTTGAAGACAAGAAATTAAGTATCTTACTGCCTCTTTTAGATTCATTTTCTTTGTAAATCGCATCCAACTCATTCATGATAAATTCACCGTGTTGTCTTGAAGCGATTCCTATGGCTTTGCTGACGTAATTACTGCTTTCCATTGGTATAGACTTCAAAGCAAGTAATATAATTTTGAGGATCTTTTCAACGACGGCAGCATTAGACATGTGGCATGATAAGACGGCTAAGTACTGTAAGGAGACCCCTTTGATCATCGGCGACTGCTTTTTGGAAAGAATCTGCTGTGAGATCAAAGTGGCGATGAATTCCACCCATTTGTTGCTGTTAACTTGTTCCACAGCGGACACTAGAAGATCTAGCAACATACTATGCCACTGTTCTACAGATTCACTCGTCTCAACAAATTTTAACAGTCTCTGGATTTCAATAGTCCAAGAATTTTTCAAGTTCTTATGGACATCACCGGAATATTCTTCTAAGAAGACTAGAATATTTTTGTTCCTTTCAACCTGATCTGGTTCGACGACATGTGTCAAGCACCGGACGAAGACTAAGTCGGGAGAGCATTTCATTTCAATTTCCTTCTCTGATTGATCTTCTGCTATTACGTCGGAGTTGTTCTGAAGGAGTGAGGTTAGGCACTGGCAGACTGTTGCCATGGAGGCAGTGAACTCTTCACCCGTCAGTGCTATGAGCAACAGGTTACGTAACTGAGATCGAATACTTGTAACTGTATTGCACATTAGTATAAGGGAGCTTTTGCACGTATCATGCAAATCTAAAACGTCATGCCTAGAAACGTTAGCAGGCGCTTCGTAACCACAATGCTTTATTATAAACTCCACCATAGTGAAATCTTCTGGATTCGTAATACAGTTCCTATAGACAAGTCCTACTATCGCTTTGACTAATAACTTCTTCATTTTGACTCCTTGCTCCATTGTGGTCATTACTTTGAGTAAAGCGATGAATTTAACCGCGTAATTTTCGACGAAGACTGTAGATGATGTAGTCAGATGAGTCAGGATGATGACAGCTTTCATCCTGTCTTTCTCTTGGTTATTCTTACACTGGTGGAGAAGACTATCTATAGTTTGTTCTGGGAACTGACCAGCCATATGATCAAAGCATCTTAGCACTTCAAAATGATTCTTCACAGTATGAGGCTGATCGTAATCAGGTTCTAACAAAACCAAGTTGAACAACACATGGTTAATAGAATTTATAACACTGTCATTCAAACTCAATTTCGGGTTCAACGGCGACGGAGACAGTAAGTACGATATACACTGACTTATATAGTAGTAATTGATCGCTGGCTTTCGGTACAAAGACAGCAATGATAGTACGAACTTATTAACAGTCTCGTTAAACTGTCTTTCTGATATAAGTCTCGTTATAGGTCCTAGAGCTTCAAGAACGGACTCGGATACTTTATGCTCGTGCGAAGCAAGCCATTGGTTGTATAGTACGTCGAATATAATGGTGAATTCTGTGACGAAATTGTCTTTGATAGATGTAATGTTGTCGTTTTCGACGTTGTCGCCTATTTGCTCTGATACGGCGACTGCGAAGTGACCGAAAGCTGGAAAGAAATATTTGGTTTTGTGAATGAGAAAGCTTACCAACAAATGTGTTGAGAGAAGGAGACTTTTCAAAAGAAACTAGTGTACTTTTTGACGGCCAGTTTTTTTTATTTAGCCCATATTTTCCAATTCCTGGGCAAAGGCTTCCCCTATTCCTTCCACAAACAGTATGGAATACTTTAATAAAAGTTAACTCTTGGAGTTTTATTTGGTTTAACGATCGATTCAGCGCCGATTAGGCAATCATTTAAGTGTCGATTATTGCTAGTGAAAATGGACACAAGAATAATTCTCTGAAGTTGTGTCATAAAACAATGTTTGCTGTCTTGTATGGATCAGAATGTTGGGCCACAAAAGGGATGAATGAAAGGCATAATATGGTATTTTACTCTCTAAGAGAAAAATATATTATTGAGATAGCTTTGCAAAAAGCAGTCGGAAAACGTAGTTTTAGTTCATAAAATAGCAAACTAAATTTTAAAATTCAATTCAAAGGTTTCAGCTTTTTTAATCTGTTTCATAACACCTTAATAGTAGTCGCCATGTTATTACGTCATACGGCTATGTAAACTTAGAAGTGTCAACTGTCAACTGCATTTGTTTAAACAGCCAACTGACGTCATGACCACACAGCAATATGGCGTCCACTGCGTCCATCGTTTTCGTCAAATTACGCGCGAAATTTGAAAATGCAAAATTTAAATGCATTTTTATGGCACTTAACGATTGAATAAAATTTTTGAGAATTTTTAAACGGTTCATTAGCACCAGAATCTTACTGAGACACTTTTCAAAAATGGGTGTAACACCCTACCCTAGGAACGAGAAAAATGTCGTGAGGAAAATTTTTGAGCATAAATGTAGATGGGTATAAGAGTATAGGAAGACCAAAGATATAGATAGATATTTATTTTTGTATTATGTTTGAAACTGTTTACGAGGCCGTGGGCTGTTTTCTCTTTTTTTTGTAAGTATATTTTTTTTATTACTGTGTGTGTGCTGAACTGACGTCAAATAAACATTTTTCTTTCTTTTTTTCAAAGAAACGATGTTTGGGCTGTGTAAATAATGATATGGCAAGAAAGGAGGTGTCTGATGAGATGACGAGTAATAGAGAAGTATGGAAAAAGAGACATGCTGCGCCGACCCCAAATAAATTGGATTAAGGCAAGAGACTGATGATTAATGATAGTGAGTCTGTAATACTAATTTCATCGACACCCCGAAAAACCGGAACACAGATGTTTTCTTTAAGTACAGTACTTATCATTATTGTGGTCGCTTTCAATTTCTATGAAAGCCTTTGTTTGAACTTTCTTGCAATTAAACAACATATTATCTACACAGTCATAACCATTTGTAATTAAAATCCAATTAAGATCATAAATATATCCATTCCAACTTTGCAGTTTTATTATGAGCGATAAAACGTTGGATTTAGATAATGCATGAAACATCTGCTATTTATAACATTTGTTCAATTGTGTACTGTTACATTTTATGTTCACATTC
The DNA here is from genome assembly GCA_941918905.2 of Xestia sexstrigata. Classification (NCBI taxonomy): domain Eukaryota; kingdom Metazoa; phylum Arthropoda; class Insecta; order Lepidoptera; family Noctuidae; genus Xestia; species Xestia sexstrigata. The sequence goes on from OW799204.2 coordinate 3,721,738, forward strand.
ATCGAAAAATTTAATCTAGCCTAAAATATTATTACACTGGCTAATGCCTGCGGCATTTTTAAAATAGATGTTAGAAAGAAGTAGATGTTAGCGATAATGAATTTGCATACCTATCCCATCATAATAAACAATGAGGGCCAATCAATTGTCTGATCAATGGTTCTATCTGTAGAATAATTAAAATTATAAGATACCTACTTTTATCCCGGAAGTGCAATCCCGTGGGATAATAGGCATGACGACAGTATCAAAAAATTGCAAATTTATTTAGTCCGTCAGTTAGAGTATTGGAAATTAATGGACACGTATTTTTTGTTTTTCTAAATCAATGAGTATTGGCAAAGATAAAACTCGGGAGTGGGGGCTCGTGACGTCAGAACTAGCTAAAAATTATACCTAGGCGTGACGTATTGAGAATTTTAAAAGCGTCATATCTTCGTCAATTTTGATTTACGTTACAAAAGAAAAAATACGGGTCAAATGTTTTCTGATAATCTAACTGACGGACTAATTAGTTTTTTTTTGGTCGTCACGCCTATTACCGAACTTCCCACGCAGGCAAAGCCCCGCGGCTTTGCCTGCGTGGGAAGTTCGGCATTAGCTAGTAACAAATAATCAATCGTTAGGCAATAAAAAACTTACCATAAGCAAAAGCCTGCTTCAACCCATCAGCCTTAACCAGAGACAGTAAAAAACTTACCATAAGCAAAAGCCTGCTTCAACCCATCAGCCTTAACCAGAGACAGTAGAGGCAGCATTTTGCTGAGAATCTCCTTAATATGTGGGACCACTCCGTGGGTGTTGACTGCGGCCAACGTGCCCAATGTATGGGCTATCGTGTAGTGGGGCACTGATGCTGGGGACAGCTGGTTGATGAGGGAGCGTAGGACCTGGGGAGGTAAAGGCACAAATAAGTTTACTATAGTTTTTAGGGATAGAACATCGGCTAATTAAATTCATTAGAGCTTGTGAAGGCGTGCTGCTATCGCAAATACTTTGGGGTACGAATACGGTCCTACAAGTAACGCGGTAGTTGAAACGCCAAGCTTACGGATAAGAAGCATTCCACCCAGTTGGTCAATTTGTCTTGGTTGGCTAGCTAAATTACACATTTTATTATAAGTATTTACCAACCCATCCCAGAAATAGTAGTAATTTTGGTTAAGAGTTAAGTCTTCCATGTGATACCCTGATTTTTTAGAATTTTAAGAAACGCACAACATGTCGTTGGTGTCTCAGACGGACCATGAAACTGAACGTTTGTTCTACGAGTTCTAGAATTTCGAAAAAATAAAATGGTATTTCTATAGGAATTGTCGTGATCGACTGATAATGCATGTACTTACGTTAAAACTAAAAAAACAAGTTAATAATAATGAAATGAGGTTCCTCCTGGAGCCCTCACCGCGCCGGTAGCTTGGACCTTGTTTCCGATACCGGTGGGCTACAATTTTTATTTTTTAATTCGTAATTACCTATTTAAAAATGTAATGAATTTGTATAGAAATGAATAAAAGAATAATATTGAAATTTGTACAAAAGTTGTACATCATGGTCTGAGTCACCGCACGAGAGTTTGTGCGTATATTATGTTACATATTGTATATGTGCATTATGATAAAACCGTCCCAATTATTAAAATTCTAGAATTGATGACATCCACAGGCAGACATATTTTTAATTTACTTCTTAAAATTAACTGATTATTTACCTACATACATACACACAAATATGTAACTTGATAACATCACCAATCATATGACAAAAGCAAACATACCGTCCCCGTAGTTGGAAAATTAAATAAGTCCGATTTTGGCGATATTGACTTTTCCCTATTTTCAAAACACCTAAAACATGCCGCAAATTTGAGCCTTACAGGCGTCTTCGTATCTTATTCCGTTACAAAAATATAGCCATTTTTGTCGGACAGATGGAATAATAAATATCTTCAGACAAACACTATTTTTTTAAAGGAAAAATAAATAACACAGTAAATAAATCAATAACTGTGGTCAATGATAAGTTGAATGTCAAATAAATTAAATAATTTGAGTTGTTGAATTTTTCCTAAACTTCAAAATTCTTTCACAAAACTAACTAAGTTATAGGAAAAATAAATAACTCTATTTATTTAATTCTGCTATTCAGAATTCTGATTTAAATGAAATTAAGTTGTTTATAATTGCCATAAAACAAAATGCACCTGAGGAAATTTATCATTAAATTTTTAAGAGAATTTGGCGCGAAATATTCTGATCGGGAACGACGACGGAGAGCGCGGGGGGATGAGCGGGTGCGGTTTGATGCATCGCTCGCGTGTCGTGCGTTTTAGTCTAATACGTGACCTTCAATTGCGTTGACGTCAGAGTGACCAATAATGGATTCGCGAGGTAGATTTATGGTGAAAATGTGTCAAAAGGAAGAAGATTCATCTGAGGTATGTACCTACGATAATTTAGAACAATTTTTTTGCAAATTAAATTAAGAAATTAGAAGTAATACGATTAAGTACGTCTTTCTTAACCGTAAGAACGTTTGAACAACATTAATTAATAATTATGTCATAACTATGTACTGATATTTATTTTATTTATTTTATTCCTCCCTTATGCGAGTTTGAATATCAATCATTTTGAGTTGTGGGAGAAGTTGATAACTCTTCTGCTTTCATTGGAATTTTGACTCTTAAGTTGAAGAATTAAGGTTACTTTTAGCTTGTCACACAAATTGTTTTTGTTGGGTATTTTCGTTAAATATTCTTTTAAGAGTGAAACTACGTAAGGTACCTACGTTTAAATCAATTATCAAATAATTTGCAGCAGAAAAACATTAGTAGGTACCTATAGCAAAAAAAAATTTTTTAGTTAACAAATAGATTTTTTTTGTTTTGTTTACTAGGCGGTTTTGTTTACTAGGTGCTCAGATAGTTCTTAGGAGTGGTCCCGTTTTAAGTACCTAACTCTTGTTGTATAGCTGACATTATTACCTAAGTGACCTAACCAACCCAGATACCTAATGTATCTAACCGTATCAAAGTTGGCGAATTCCGAGGCTTATTAAGCTTGATGACCAAACGTGTGCCTTGACTTGACTTGACAAATTTGACTGCATAAACTCTTTTCACATGATTATTATTTTACTTGTTTCCTCATTAAATACCTACTATATTATTTCTTCTTATTGTTTTAGGACAAAAATAAGACAATCAAACAATAGGACCAAACTACCATTATTGTCAGCCCACAAAAACATAATGTTATAACATGCCAGAAATTACCATCCGAAATGAACAAAAATGTTTGCAACGACATAAAATTTGCTGTTGATATTACGATAGAAAAATGCCCGATGGACTGTTGGTTACTGATGTTCCTAAGCTTCCTGAGCATGACGGATTTAAGATAATTACATGCGAATCGGCTCCAGCATCAATAATGGCTAGCGAAATGATTACTAATAACATTAACCCACCCCAATCAGCACCTATGCCTGTAAATGTCAGTCCCATGTCTTTGTGTAGCAGTAAAATTAATTTAAATGAAGATGACAACATAATATTATATAACTAGGTATAAAGATCTCAGTTCGCCTATCAGAGGGTCAAGTCCAATTTCGGGTATCGAACCATTGCCACCTTCGACAGATGAAGAACCTTTTTCTGATTCCGGATCTTCATGGATTCCGGACACAGAAGAAGAAAATAAAATAAAAAGGAAAAATAGTTCTTTAATAAACATCAATATTTCAGTGGCTAAGAAGAAAAAAAGAGTTAAGAGATTTGAGCGAATAAACCCCATTTTGTCGAGTGACTCTGAAGATGAAACTGGTAATATTATAACAACTCGCGCTATTATTGAAACTCCTATTGACCAAGTCTCACCAGTTAACCGTGATAGAAGGATCATGGAACACAATATCACAATCGCTGAGACAACAGATTCAGAAAAAGGAACAGGAAATAAGGAAAAAGAAATCTACAGATGGAAAAATACTAATCAAACAAACTGGAAAAGAAATAAAGAGTTGGAGAAGAAACGAAAATGTTTGCCATATAAGAGTAAAACTGGAAAGTTTCTTGCAGCTAAACTACCTAAAAGTCCTAAATGCAGCCAAAATTGTCGCCAGAAATGCACAGAAAAGTTTACACAAAACGAGCGTGAGAAACTTTGCAAATCCTATTGGTCTATACAAGATTTTAAGCTGCAAAAAGAGTTTTTGCTTAAGCGCATCATCATTAAGCCAGTGCAGACTACAAGAAAATCTGTACCGATCGAAAAACAAAGAAGTTCTAGCAGAGAATACGGTTTCTACAAAAATAAGACTGTATTTGAACGAGTATGCAAGAACTATTTTATGTCCACTCTTTGCATTTCTATTGGTCCAATCGAAACTGCAGTAAAACATGTGGATGATCATGGTGTATTTACAAAAATGGATAATCGTGGCAGACAAGCGCCTGCAAACAAAACTCCTGGAGAACAGATACAAGAGGTAAAAAATCACATTGAAAGTTTTCCTATATTTGATTCCCATTACTGTAGAAAAAAAACAACCAGGAAATACTTAGAACCTACCTTGTCAATATCAAAAATGTATGATTTGGATGTGCAGAAAATGAAAGAAAGCAATAAAGTGCCAGTAAAATTAAACATTTATAAGAAAGTGTTTGGTACAGAATACAATTTAGCGTTCTATCCCACCGTCAGTTTATGCGTTCACCCCAAGAAGGATCAATGTAGCATTTGTAACAATTACAAAAAAGATAAAACTAATATAAATATTCAGAATGAGTATACTCAACATATAGAGCGAAAAGAGGCATCTTATAGATCTAAAGAGCTGGATAAAAAGAAGTCGGGAGAAGATGAATCATATTTGTGTGTCACCATGGACTTGCAAAGTCTACTGCAGATTCCATCGACTGCAGATAGTCTAATGTATTATTCCAGAAAATTAAATTTATATAATTTATCTATTTATGAGTTTAAACCTCCACAGAACGACGCTCACTGTATGATGTGGACGGAAATAAACGGCAAAAGAGGCAGTGTTGAAATAACATCTGCTATTCATTTATGGATTAAGAATCTCCCCGAGGTTTTAACGCACGTCACCATTTATTCCGACACGTGCTCGGGACAAAACCGAAATCAGTACATAGCAGCATTTTTATTGTACTTAGTACATACGCATGAGACAATCAAAGTATTAGAACAGAAGTATCTAGAAAGTGGTCATAGTTTTATGGAAGTAGATTCAATGCATAGTGCCATAGAAAAAGAAAAAAGGTACACAGACACGTATTCTATAATAGATTGGAAGGGAATTATGCTACGGGCAAGAACAAAAAGACAAAATAAAAATGTAACTCCATATAATGTAACTGAATTATCATATCAAGACATGATTGATGTAAAAGCACTTGCTTCGAAAATAATTAAAAACAAAACTATAGCGGAAAATGGGGAGAAAGTGTGCTGGTTGAAAATAAAATGTCTTAGATTTGAAAAAGAATTACCTGGTTTTATTAAATACAGATACGATTACGATGGGCCATATAACTTACTAAATACTCTTTGTAAACCAGGGAGACCGACTAGGAGAACTCCAAACTCTGAAATGCCAACTATAAATACTGAAGATCTTCCCCGGGCATATAAACAATGTCTTCCTATAACAAAACAAAAAAAGAAAGACCTTTTACAGCTCTGTAAGAAAAATGTAATTCCTAAAGAGCTTCACGGCTGGTACGAACGTTTACCATGTTCAAACGAAGACCAGGGTCCATCACGCTCCACTGATTCATCTGAAGTCGATGAGTAAGCTTATTTTGGCCCCTTGCTCTACATATTGCTGAAAACGAAACTAAACTTTTAAACCCTGACAGCATGAGTAAAATGATTTTACAATAGGGTTTTTACATTGTTAAATTAACGTAATGTTTATTTTTAGAGTCATGTTTTTTAATACATTTGTTATTTAATTTTAAATTATACTTTTTTTTGTGATGTGTTTGCTCTTAACTCTAGTCTTGGTCAGAGATGACAGAGACAAAGTCTACGATGGAGCGAGCTTATCCAGAAGGAGCCTGTTCACTCTAAGTTTGAAGGGATTTACGCTGTGTTTGAATGAATGGGTACCTATGTTTATTTCTTTTTTACAAGTTTACATTTAAGTATTGATTAGGTACAGCCATTTCAATTGTTTTGAATTTAAATTATGTTTTATTTTGTTATGAAAGTATTTTTAGTTCTAAGTAAATTGATATTAGAATAAGTTGTTGATTGGTGTACTCAATGTACCTGATTAGTGTCATATTATTTTTTGAGTTTTGAGTTTTATTACGTTGTGTTTTACTTACCTTATTACGAAATATTTTTAGTTGAATTGAGTCGTTTGAAAGTTTTATAATGATTGCTGTACCTTTGTTTTGGTGATCATTTTTTAGTTGAGTACTGACCTATGGCTTAGGTGCAAACAATTTTAATTTTTTGAGTTTTAACACAGAATAGGATTATAGTACTGTTTTAATTTGATACAAACTTATGTTTTTTAGTACTAATTGATACCTATTTTAAGTTTTTTTTACTTACTACTTAAGTACGTATTTTATAATTAGGTCTGATTTTAGCCATAATGTTATTTTTTGGGTTCATATTATTTTCTGTTTTGATTTGAAAGAATACTTTAAGTTAATTTGTTTCTACTTGTTATAATTAATGTAATTTTGTTTTTTTTTTTAAGTTTGTGGTAAGATAAGTATCTGATTACAATACACTTTTTCTAAATTTTATTGTACTTTTCTATTTCTTCCTGAATATAACTTTATTAATATCATAAAACAACTTTTATTTTATATGAGACCAATAATAGTTAAAAAATATCGAAGTAATAATAACGTACAAAGCCACTAAATTTTACATTACAAAATATTTCGAGTTTGATAAATTCAATAACTGCATTTATTTCACCAAATTTTACTCTACCAAATGTATTTAGTTTGTAGGAAAACTAAATAAATAGCCGAAATAAGTAAATAATTGTAGTACGTTATAAATAACAGTTGTGGCAAAATTAAACAACTTGATTTTTTATGTGTTATTTAGTTATAGTTAAAGATTGAGTTCAGTTTGTTAAAGCATAATGTAAAAGGTAATCAGGTCCACAAAATATCAAATTACCGACAGTGAAATTGTCTCACATTTTGTAACAAATGTACATTAACTGAAAAAAAAACACTAAATCGCGTTTATCTCAGAACTACAAAATCAGAGTTATTTAATTTTCCAACTACGGGGACGAATTACACTCTGCATCTCAACTCATATATGGCAGTTGCCAACAACTAGGTACAGGAAATGCCCACTCTTAGCACCAATTTAGGTTGTTGAGTGGCTGAGCTCATAACTGGACAGATTACTCTTGCAACTAGGGTGGTGACGTGTTTTACATTGACACCACTTATGAGAGAACATGGCAAATACTGTAGATAAGATGAAGTTGGTCAAATTATTCTTTCCTAACTTTATTAGGCACCTAATAAATGGGCTTGCATCTATTGTGAATTTGTGACTCATTTTAATTGCGTGGCTACTTCTATGCAAATTAATTGCATGTCTTCTATTTATATGGCCGTCACAATAATTTGGTGATCATTAAACGACAACAGGTGGCACGGGTATTGATTCAGTTGAATCATGAAACCAACCAATGAAATCATAATGTTTTTGTTTTAGCTCTGCCGTTGTCAGGTTAAGGCCCTTCTAACCCTAAAATTAGCAACTCTATTTGTGGTGGTTCAAACTTCGTTTGAAATACTGTTAGAATAAAGTTCTAATCAGCTTGCACTACAAAGCGGTTGTTATGTCAGTCACTGCGGCCGAATAGTGCGAAATCAGTGTTTTTGGCGATTTACAAAAATCTATTGGACTAAAAAAACAAAACACATAAGACCTGCTATAAAGTTAGTTCAGTTATTATGCAAAGTTTCATGATCTACTCGTAATAACAAGTACTTACTTTTTGAATACCAGCGGTTTATTGTTCGATTTGGAGGTAACGTTGGTTTTTTTTTCTATCGAGAAAAGTTTATGGAATCGTGTTTTCGTCACACATAGGACTTAGCACAAAACCGCCAAAAGTGGAGAGATTTGGAAGAGACCTACACTCAGCATTGGGTGGCCAAGGGTTGAAGAAGAAGAAGAAGGACTTAGGATTAATCCTCAACTTTACCATATATTTATTTTTAAAAATTAATGCTGCAGTATTTTAGGAGTAACGGAGGATCATGCTAAGCCACTTGAGGGATATATAGCCCTTAAAACTACAAAAATGTGTTTTAGCTCTGATGGTAATTAACTAGTAGAAACATCATATTCAGTGAAACTTGGTAATATTTCAGTATCTTAAAATCTGCAGTCCAAGCGATTGGAAAGATTTTTGTCCCATACCCAGGTAGTGGTATGTCCCACTAGTAAACTTGAAAACAACAAGTAAACAGGTTGTTACTTCCTATTTAAACTATCAACATTCCATAGTCTTTTCATCAGATAACAAACAAGATAATCACCAATCACTGTTTTAAGCTTTCATGGTTTAGAACTAAACTTCTATTGTCACTTACGGGATATCTTCTTCTTCTTTTTATCTTCTTTCTTCTTCTTCAGCTCAAAACAAATAATAATCACGGAAGATAGATATAAGATAAAAGTTAAGACATTCACCAGATCCAAATGCTCATGTCCCACAGCAACCAGCACAGCGGAGGCCCCCATCTGCACCACCGGCTCGTAAGTCACATTCTCCATCATAGCACGGAGCATGGCAGTCACTAGGTTGGTCGCCGAAGAGGGCTCCAACCTTTTCACCTGGTTCACGCATGTTTGTTCTAGAACTCTGCAAAAACAAGAAGACATGGTGAATGAAAAAGATGAAGTGTGCATGCAACGGGTTCAAAATTAATACCTACATCATAACGAATTAACAGCATCTGCAATCCCTCAACGGCTAAGCAGATATGTGCTTTAGGTACCCTCACATAAAATTTCACCAGTCCTATTTGAGTCCCAAGTAATAGATGGGCCTCTTGCCATCAACCAGGCACACATCCAGACCCCGTGGCTGCCACTGAGAGATTGCTGATAGAAAGCCCAATAACACTTTGCCCGCCCTGGGAATTTAACCCAGAACCGCACACTCAGCAGTAGCCCTTGCAACCACTAGATCAACAAGAAAGTCACACAAATCTATAAGATTTTTATAAAAAATTTGAAGTGTGCACGCAAATAGCATTTACAACAGAATGACATCATTGTTTGCATTTCAAATACATATATCTGGCTAAATCTAAATTTGTCTAAATGTTTGGATTAATATACTTTGTAGATGAGTCAGTTTACGATTTTTTGAAATTATCTTTACCAGATGATTTTATCAATTAGACACGTTTTATTGAAAACAATTCAATCCACATAGAACATTCTTTCTTCTTATTTATCATGTGTTTAGTGCCTAACCTAGTGTCAGAGTTTCTATGCCACCCATGGGCCTGACTTGACTTTACATGCCACAGAGTAATATCTCTTAGGTTTGCTGGTTTGGTTTCCTCACAATGTTTTCTTTCACTGAAGCAAGTGATAATTATACAATACGCACATGAATCTGATAAATCAGACTTGACAGACCGAATTTGCACATTGATTTGCTGGAAAAGATTTCTTTAGAAATTATTTCTTGCTTTTGTCTGTATACAAGTCGTTACAGGTAGTCAGTGGCCCGAAAGTTTGGCAACCAGTCCTACCAAGGGGTATCGTATTACCCAGTGCTAACTGGGTTGTGGAGGTCAGATAGGCAGTCGCTCCATGTAAAGTACTGGTATTCAGCTGCATCTGGTTAGACTGGAAGCCGACCCCAACATAGTTGGGAAAAGGCTAAGCAGATCAGAATAAAGGCTTAAATAAATGACATAAAATGTTTGATTTGCTTTGTAAACTCTGTGTGAATTGGATCCTTTCCATTAAATTATGTTGAATTTCACTTATTTCCTATAATGCCAATATACTTTCACTACATATTTTAAAACAAAGTCGCCTGCCTCGTCTGTCCCTATGTATGCTTAGATCTTTTAAACTATGCAACGGATTTTGTTGCGGGTTTTTTTAATAGATAGAGTGATTCAAGAGGAAGGTTTTAGTATATAAATTGCGGGCGAGCGAAGCCGCGGGTATCAGATAGTTTCTTTATAAAAGGAGTAATTGTGATTTAAATTCTGCTGTATACAGGGATAATAATAGTAAATAAGATTAATAATACATAGTGTAATGATTACATAATAAAACCGAATTCAGATTGATTTTCCTCATTACAGTATTCCTCTTTTTAATTTATGCTTATTACTTTGAACTAAATGTTTAATTTATTATCATTTAAAGAGGTCTAACAGATCACTAGGTATAGCTATTTATAATACATATTTATAATTTAACCTTAAAGAACCAAAGGGTTAGTTATGTAATATTATGAAATAATTTTATAATGTGACCTTATAGCTTGATTTCATACTTCATTATTTATTTTAATTTATGAATGGCATTGAATTAATAAATGGCAAAAGTGTATATTTTAGCAGTGTAGTGTTTTATTTACTGATCAAGATTTCTGATATTTTCTTATCCACATCATCAAACAAATCCTTTCCAGACATTTAATGTCATGTCAAAGAGTTTTCTAGATGTAAGCAGATTTTTATCAAAGTTTGATTAACATTTTTCATAATATTGCTTATGATGAAGGTAGAAGTAACATACTATAGCAATTTACAGGATTGAATGTGGGAGTTTTGTCCTGATGGCTCTTTTTTTACATTACTTTACTTAAAGCTTGAGCCAGTCAATCACTTTTCTTAGCAAATTTCTGTGGTAGAGGATTGTTCTCAATGTTGGCCTATTAGTCATAAGCGGGACTTTACCTGTACGCTGAAAAAATACAAACATTTATTTTATTATTTTTTATCTATATTGTCTAGTAATCAAGTTAAGACTTGAATAAGCTCTGTAACACTGTTGTTGTTTGCGTCATTATTGTAATTCAGATTACGAGGTCGGTGATTGGGAATCATAGTCATAAAGCATGTAGCTCTGGTTACATGAGTACATTTACAGTAAGGGTACAATTAGAGTGTAATGGATTTAGGGCGATAATATAATTAAGGTACCTAGTTAGAAGATGCTGCAAATTGCACAACTGTGTCTATTGTAAGGTTTAACGTAACATTCGTAACAACAAGATAAACTTATAAATCAACTACAATATTATCACCTCATGACATATATCAAACGATAAATAACTCACTTTACAATGTTTCCAAGCTGCGTAGGGTTTACTTTCACAGTATTAGTGTAAAACTCGCAAAATATTTCTATCACTTCATTTGGATAAGTATTCGCTATTTTAGTCAGTGATTTTATTACAACATTGTTCACGGAGTTCTCGTTATCACCGACAGCGTTAATTAACACTGTCACTGTATCTGTAAAACGAAAATAAATAAGTTTTTTGATAATACTTTGAAGCCATACAAGTAAACAACGTAAACTTTTCGTTAATACCTTTGAGAGATTCGGATTTTGACGAAGACATTTTTACTCAATCACATATCCTTGAACTTCATTGAATTTCACAAATTATTTCTGTTTTTCTTGGTTAACCAACGAGTCAACGACAATCTGCGAAACAAATTATTAACAAAAACATGACACAGCTGTGCGCAAATTTGCGTTGCGTCACAATGACATAAGGTGATGTGTGTTGCTAGGTTTATGATCAAAAAACCAACCAAAACTGTTTTTTCACTTGTACGTAGTCTTACCCATATTTTACATTTCAATTTCAAAACAACGCAGCAGGCCGGCTGCTTTGTGCGTTTTTTTCTGTTTCTTTTACAATACATCTGTAGAAACCATAAATGTGCTGTCAAAACAAATTCTATTTTTAATCATAAATGCTGTTTTCCGAAGACGCATCTTATTTATTATTTCAATTATTTGACGTTGTAATCTATTTTTTAAACTACAGGAATGGTAGATTTTATATTAAGCACTTTGTCTATGGTAACTGATTAAATCTAAAGTAGTACTTACACTAATAGACTAGATTCCCATCGACCAAAGTTTGCATTTGGCATACTTAATAAATAAGAAATCATTGAAAAATCCATTTAGAGAGGTGGAACTGCCTTTGAATTGAATGAATAAAAATATAAACCAGAATTTCATAAAACAAAATGTTTACTTGTCGAGACAACTGAAACAGATTATTGATTTACAAAGACTTACACAGCAATACTATTCTGTTTCGATTGGATATTTATTAAAACATTATCGGAATCTGTTAATGTGCTAGTGGTTTTTGGTAAGTGGTTCTTTGAAAGTTATACTCGGTCGGAGAGAACTCTTCTTAAATTTTTGACATTAAATTTAAATGTTGCCAAAGGTAATTAAAATAAATAGGAAAACAATGACATTTTCGAATTATTGCCAACACATTTTAAATATTTTCAGACAGGAAAGTAGGCATATACGTCCGACTTTTAAAATAGGTAATGACTAAGCGGTCTTTGCGATTACCAGTTTTTCACATAAAACGATTTCAATTACATAAAATATAGTCTAGATCAGTATTTCCAATGGCAAAGTTATTGTCTTTAAAAAACAGTTTACCGAGTGTATATAGAATCAGCACTCCAAGCAGCAGTGACATAGTTTCCAATCCGGTCTAATGCTAACTTCAATGATGACCAAAATAAGAATTTGAAAGTTAAAAGTGTTAAAATAGATAGGCTATGCTTTTGCTATGGTAGAGAAAATCAATTTAATTAGAAAATACTGAGAAGACAATCGAAAATTCATTAATAATGCAAAAAAAAAAATATTTTAAAGAAACTGATTATGGCACTCACTAACTGACGTTGCCATGAGGCACGTCTGTTTCGAAATTGTTTAGTCTATGCTCTTCCTGTGTTCGACGGTCTGTCTGACGGGCGTGCGACGACAACGAGAGAATCGTGTTCTCAACTTCTCGCAAATCGTGGATATCGCAGTCGTGCGATCTCATTCTACGAACGGGAATTATTCCCTCAAAACGAAAAACTCGTAACACACCATTTTCTGCACATTCGTGTATTACCGCATTAAAACAAAAAACGACTTTCACCGGATACATCGATAATTTGATTAACGAAAGCAAGGGGGGCTCTCAAATTATCCCACATATCTTTGAATTCACAATGTATCCGTGCGTTTGGTCAGTTACCGATATATCTGTGTGATGTTCTGTGTTGTTCGTTTAAGTGACAAAGCAAAAGCGTTGGCTCCCATTCGAGACTATTATCCTATTCGTGATTACGTTGGGCCGGGAACTGGCCACTTGGTTTAGTCGCCGCGGGGACTCCAAAGCGGTAAATACGGAGGTGCAGATCCTGCTTCGCATCATTTATCGTCAGGATTGCGGTGAGTACGGTGGCGACGCAGTCCGGTCATCTTTTCATACAATTATTATGAGTAGATATCGAGACGAGTTTTGAATTTTCGTACTTGGCATCTGACATTGAAGTCAGTCCGATCAGGTGCCCGTAAGTCTTAAAATAGCTATAAAATGTCAAGTCTGGCCTGGCACCGTAGCAATCAGCTGATCTGTAGCGTTTTAATTATAACGAATTAGGTAACTAATTGTTTGTTGAGACTCGCTAAGATTCTGATACCGCCGGGAGCATAATCACTTGATTATTCTATTGTTGATAATGTTATCTCGCAGATAAAGTGTTACATAGATTGGCAGTCTTGACACATTTCCAGTGATTTGAACTTTGTCCTTTTTGCAGATTTAAAAATGGTGCAGCAAGATTTGACTTAGGCAAGTCAGACTCATATGTTAAGTGGTAGTCGGGAATGGCTCGGGGTGGCTCACGGGTGTGAGCTCCGAGAGAGCTAGGGACAGTCGGCAAGTCAAGTGTAGTGTTGTGCAGTGTCTAGTCATAGTGTGTGTGTGAGTGACGGTGGAGCCGGGATGCCCTCCGTGATGTTGTCGGCCGTGCTTGAAGAGGAGCCCGACCTGTATGAGGCGTTCCCCCCTCATGTCGACCCCACTGGTATTACGATTCTAACCGATAGCCCACCAGGTAAGATTACAATTCATTACATTAATAATTAAATAAACATAAATTAATAATATCTTTTTATTATTGTAAACTAGTACTATTACTTTAAGTCCACGAGTTTCATCAATCAATGACTTTCGGGCATTACTGGATTACTGACACATCCTATCATCCTTGAACAAATATTTGTTCTAATAATAAGAACATGTTATATAATTTGCATGAAGGTCAGAACATTACAGTCACATGTTATCATAGTTTTTAATTGAAAATGATTACTTGATTAATTCAATTCAATGTTGTTTGATTAATTTGATAAAAAGGCTCTTCTACTATTTTTTTTATCTCTTCAGTTGTAGAATTCTTGAATATTTTACAAATGGGTTGTTGCTTTGTATATCAATAGATATGATTTTCTTATCTTTGAAAAAATGTGTGGAATTACTATCTATTTTATTGTAGAAAATGGGTAAGTTAAGTAAGGTAAAGGTGTAAAATCTCTAAGACTCACTCTAATTAACAGTAGAATAGTTTAATCACTATTAAGCAGAGGTATTTGATGTTTCAGGATAGGCTTATTTTGAATGGAAAAATACTGGCTCAAGTTGTAAGTACCAAAAATAAATCAACAAAGCAAACAAATGTCGTTTTTAGAATTAAAAATCTCAGTATTTAGAGCCTATGATACATCAGTACCAAATAATTTATTTCCCACTTCAGGACTTTACATCCTTTTTGCACAATAATGTTAAATTATGAAACATGAAATACCTATTGCCTATTCTGTTTCTCTATGTCCCCCAGTAATAAATCTTTTGTGGTTATAATTCGTTTTGCATGGTTGTTTAAAAGAATAGACTAACTTATTTTTATGAATATTTACGGTATTTCGGAATTTTGTTCTAGTTTCACATTTTTATTGTTTTCTTTTCTGAGTCACATAACATTGGGTGTCATATACACAATGTTCACGGCTATTTACCAAAATATTCTTACACCTTAAGTTTTGGATAATATTTATCGATGCAGTGTATTTCCCATGCCTCTGGCAATTGAATCGACTTTCGGGGGTTTTCCGGGAACATTTAGGATTATCACAGTCGGGTTCGGTTCGATTTTTCCTTGGGACTTGAATCCGGCGGCAGCTCTTTATAAAAAAAACTATCACGCCTGTATACCCACCCCGGAGGTTCTGGCAGGCCCCTTACCCGTAGCGGCGATCGGCGGCGGCGACTTCTTGCGTCCGGCCCTGGTTCAATCCATGGTCCGGAGCGAGACGGAACGGGACGCCGTCACCTCCTTCTGCGAAGCAGTAATGCTAAAGAAGGAGTTGGAGGAATGTGAGAGGGAGAGAACCTCACGTCCCGGCCGCCGCGGAAGACGCCCCGGGCGTCGGGGGCCACGTGGTGGCCCCCCGGCCACCGTAGGCGCGGGCCTGTGGACGGAGAGCTACGGGCTGGCTCGCCGTCCGTCCGTCTCATGACGACAGGCCGTGTCGACGGCGCGTTCGTGTTCCACGCGCGTCTCAAAGGGAGTCAGCAAAATTAAGGGGTCCGCAAGGGCCGATGCCTGCCGGGGCTGCGGGACTGTTCGAAAGAGATACCGTGGCCCCGGGACACATAGGGCGATGAAACATGGATGGGTTTTAGTCAGTAAAAGTCTGACACTCTCTCCTGCTTCGCCCAGAGCGGGAGAAGTCATTTGATGAAATAAAAAAAAAACAAAAAAGGCCCCTTACCTTTATGTTGTGTGCTCGTAGTTTTCGGCTTTGAGATCGACGCCGCGGCCTTGGAATTGTCCTATCTCAGAAACCGAAAACTTCCTACTTTACCTAAAAAGCGAAATGTCAAAGGTATAAAAAAAAATAAGTAGAAACGTCTTCCGGTAAGCAAACCGAAGCAACAAAATGCCGGTTAGTCATAATAACAACACACGTTGGCCGTACGGCGTCTTGGTCAGCAAAAATTTTTTTTTCAAAGGAAAACGTTTGTTTTTAAAGAAAAAGCCTTTCAAACATGAAGAATAACCTAGGAAACCAATCCAGCTCTAAAATCGGGCAATATATCAGCAAAACTCCACACGTCCGTGTTTTTGTAACCACCTCATATTGTTGCGTGATTTATCACGCAACAATATGAGGGCCATTATAATTTAAATTGCTATTAATTATGTGCCTAAAGAAATTTTCAAGGAATTGAAACTGGTGCGTAAAAGGCAAATTCAGCGTTAGAAGTATAAGAAATGCAGTATTTGCTGTTTCTGTGATTAATTTTCCTGTTAATCAAAGAAAAACCATAAGCCTCATTGAATTAACGTAAACGAAATTCAGACAAAGTTAAATCCGCTGGGTTGAGTTATTCCGGGGATTTTGTGAACAATGTCAATTATTACTCATCGACGTAACAGGTAACAAAGGAAGAACTTACGGGTCATATGTTCTAAATTAGGACGGTTTTGCAACTGTAATAGGTAAGAATAGAAGTTTCTCCTAAAATCAAGATTTAGACAGAGTACAATATAACGAATCGAAACGAATCTGATAAACATCGAATATAACTTAGATACTTCTAGTATTTAATGGTCTCTCAGGCACTAAAGCCTTGAAGATAAAACCATTAAACACTTCGTCCTATATAAATTTTGCGAGACACAGGAAGACACTACAGGCGGAGCGATCTTATGCCCAGCCCATAAAAAGGCTAGACCTCCTTATCGCCTTCAGTAATGATCTTTTAGCAAGGTTGTTTCGTCACCCGAACTAGAATCCTCATAACTTTAGGTTCCAACCGAGAAGTCGACGCTTTTGGGTTCCAAACTGCTGCCGAAAATATTCAAGATAATGTTACTGGGCTGTAAAAGATAGTTGTTAACACTTAACTGGGCTTCTGGGTCCTGATAAGATATCGGGTTGGGTTAAGCCCGAGTTTATTATGCTTAGTATGTTTTATTCGTATTACATGCCTTCCCTATCGATCTGTCACTAGCGTTTGAATGAGATGGACAGGGATTGGCAGGATAGTGCGCGAAATCTGTATATATCTCAGCAATAGAACAGTAAATTAGTGCAATGTGCTGTCAACTATTTTTTTAAATTTACTTTTTGTTTATGTTCCGTTTTGAAATACTCTGAATGTTTGTTATGTTTATTGTTTCTGTTTTCAAATTTTGTATGCACGTCATGTCCCTGCGATGAATAAAGATGTTTTCTTTCTTTCTTTCAATGCAACTTAAAGGATGAAAGCGGTAGATAATAGCCATTTAAACGATTACGTCCAAGTCGATTAACCGAACAGTAATTGAGCAATCTGCTGATATCCCTTCATTATGTCTAATCTACTGAGAAAGTGGAATGAGAAGTTTCTCTATATTCGGTCGGTATTTTGCCATGGATCACTTTGCAATAAGTTTGTCTTACTGGTCTGATTGAAGGGACCAGGATGGCTCCCTGAAAACATCACCTGTATCTTATTAATTCTCTCTTTCTAAAGCAATTCTTGCAATAGAAAGAGCAGGAATACAAAATGGTCCCACGCTGTCCTTTCAAGACCAAGAAATAACTCGTTCGATCCGCTTCAACATTTTAGTCTTTTCGCCATTGAGCATATTCATTGACTTCATGTTTCTACACAGCTGGCGAGTTTCCCTGAATGAGTGTAATCATTGTTTGTGAAACACAGGCTTGTTGTGCATTGCACTGTCTAAACACTCTTAGCCGTGACAATAGTGCCTTAACTTTAGCGAATGGAGTTCATGTTAGCAACGCGGTGCGTTCTATTGTATTATTGAAGAATTTGTTGCGGATTTACGCAGTTTTTATTTTGAGGTGCGAAGGAGGACAGCAGAAGCTGGATTTGTTAATCGGCTGGGATAATTCTAAAGAAGAAGTCACATGGGTTAGTAGCAAAAATCCTGTAGTTTTCTTTTTAAAAGCTATACCTAGTATCTTTGTGCTCAAGATGCTCCGTGATAGTTATTTTTCTTCCAATTTTTTCTTAAGCATATAGACACTGACTTCGTTTTGCGAAACTAGGGAAGCCATTTTGGTAGAATCATGTTTATCATTTTCAACCGGATGCTAAAGTGTCCGTGGTACCTTCCTGATCAAACAATGTAATACGATTTAATTTTATTGGAAAGGCAATCATGTCCTATGTGCTTACAAATATACTGCATGTGCAAAAGGAAGGCCTTATAGTGCTGAAACGGGATGTTTTAAAACGGGATAAATGAGGACATTTAGTTGAAAACTTTCGCAATACATTTTGAAAGTCTCGGAAGTTTCTCGAACACTTTTACTGAGAGCATTTTGCAACATATTGACCGCGTTCCCTAAGGAGATAAAAATCCTTACTTTAAAGTCTGTTAACTGCCCTATAAAGAGGGAACAGGCATATTGTTATAGCAACACTGAACAAAAAATATGGCACCTTTTTATTTGTTTGTTATCACTTTTTATTGCAAAATGTAATGTGTTACAATAAATGTCTGAAAGCATTTCCTTTTGCGTTTATTTTTAGCGTCTTTATACTGTCGTCCTTTAGTTTGTTTAAATGTCACGGGTATTTGGAGAATTTGGACTTATTTTTGGAAGTATTTTTCCATGGAGCATGTTTATTTATTTATTTATTAATATAGGTTCACCAACAGCTTCTGTGTACAGCATTTAGGTATACATAGGTTTTACAGTCTTGGACTTACACAGTCGCCAATTACAGGTTAACCAGCATTCACAATAATAAGTGTTAACACATGAAAAAAAATTTAAAATAAGTGAAATAAACATGAAAACAGACCCTACATTTAAGGGATTACTTAGCTTACGAAACATAATACAAAGAAAAAGAAAACCATACGCTGTAATTTTACTAACTACTGTAATGTTCCATATTGTTCTAGAAAATTCCAGTTTGATCATCTTCCTGGATACGAGTATTGTTGATCTTTCATTTAGACTACAGACTATTAGCTAAACAACTTTTCGTGCAATGTCAACTAACACGCCGGTCATAAAACCAATTTAATATCGAATGCTAAATCAATATTTTGAGCAAAAACCGTGATCTACTGAAGTTCTTACACACCCCTGAATCAGAATTGTTTGCAATATTAATTTTATTTTATATTAAAGTAATGTTTTGTGATTCCGTGTAACATACTATGACGTCAGTTGCGTTTAAATACTAATAAAATAATCACTAGTTGCCTATTCATTAAACTATACTGGATGGAAAATAATTACAAAGTACGTATAGCCATCTTGCAAATTGGAATACGTCACAGTTCTTTTTAACTGAGACACGTCTAAAAAAAATTCTGTAAAGCAGTTTTGTAGCAATTTCGTACATGTTTTTGTGAAGAAATGAGAGGAGAAAGTGCTTTCTATCTAATGAATAATAAGCGTTTAATGACTGTAATTTATTCCAACCTCAGATTGAGAATGGATGCTGCAAGTGTTTTCAAGAGTGTTGCCAATACTAAAAATAAATCTAGACGAGAGACTTGTCTATTAAAGTTAATTAGACATGAGGTGTTTAGAGCGAAGGTAAATAATACGCGGAGAATAATACTCAAGTTCGTTTCTTTTATTTGAAAATATTTTTTGTTTTAATTTTTATTAAAACAAAATGAAGACTGAATAGAAACACCTCTTGAAATTGAAACTATGTTTAATTAATTAAAACCGTCTTTACTTAGTGTACGTGAATAAATATCAACGACGAAGGGTCTATTAACAAGACTCATATCAGCTTCCCTTTACAAACATGGCAATTAATAGTGCCTGTTAGTATACGGTATTTACAAAGGCGATCCCTCTTTGAAATCACCACTCCGCGTATTTTGAACTAGCTGTTGCCCGCGGCTTCGCCCGCGTGAAGTTCGAAAACTGTCCCACTGGATCATACTAAAGGGATAAATAGTATCCTACATGTTAATCCAGGTTATCAACTACCTATGTGCCAAATTTCATAATCATCATAATTATTATCATCACAATCACCATCACTATCACAACCACCATCATTATCACAATCACAATCACTATTACAATCACCATCATCATTATCACAATCATTACCATCATAATCACAACCATTATCATCATAATCACAACCATAATCATCGTAGTCACAATCATCACCATCACATTCTCCATCCTCGTTATCACAATGATTATCATCGTAATCACAATTATCATCATCATTATCTCCATCACTATCACAATCACCATCCCAGTCACAATCTCTATCACCATCACAATCACCGTCACCATCGCTATCACCATCACAATCACCGTCACTATCACAAACACAATCACCTTCACAATCACCATCATCGTTATCACAATCATTATCATCGTAATCACAATCATCATCATCACAATCGCCATGACTATCACAACCACCATAATTATCACAATCACTGTCATCATTTTCACAATCATTATCATCGTAATCACAACCATAATTATCGTAATCACAATCTTCATCATCACAATCTCCATCCTCGTTATCACAATCATCATTATCGTTATCACAATCATCATCATTATTACAATCACTATCACAACCATCATCATTATCACAATCACTATCACAGTCACAGACACAATCACTATCACCATCACAATAACCATCACCATCACAATAACCATCACCATCACTATCACAATCATCATCATCATTCTCGCAATCATCATCATCGTTATCACAATCATCACAATAAATCAACAATAACCCTGTTTAGAAGTCGAATCCGCCATCTTCTGGATCCCAAAATAAATGCAATTTTCGTAATCAGCACCCCTGATTTCTCGGTATCGACACCCATATTGATTTTTAGACATTTCAACCCCATCGCACCCCAACAGGGAATGATGGTATTTCAGTTTCAGGTCCACCACATTAAATCTTAAAATCGTTGTTTTTGTAATACACTCGACTCGATACACCATACAAACAATATCCATGTTGATTTCAGACTTTGTTACCCCATTTCCCCCTTTAGGGGTTGAATTCTGAAAAAACCTGAAACACAAATGTTAACTCATTTATCGATAGGAGTACTCCTGTTAAGTTTAGAATAAAATAGTCTAA
Source organism: Xestia sexstrigata (assembly GCA_941918905.2). Classification (NCBI taxonomy): domain Eukaryota; kingdom Metazoa; phylum Arthropoda; class Insecta; order Lepidoptera; family Noctuidae; genus Xestia; species Xestia sexstrigata. The sequence goes on from OW799204.2 coordinate 3,742,984, forward strand.
CTAATCTTATTTTCCCATGTGATCTTTAGACCCCCGTTTCAACCCCTTAAGGGGTGAATTTTGAAAAACCTCTCTTAACGTACCCCTAAACATCATAAGGAAAATTTTTTTGAAACAAAAAGTGGCAACACTGCCCGAGCGATATGTCAAAATTTTGTTCCGTATTTTAAAATTAAATTTACTTATAATTATAATTATGTAATATCGCTTTTTAAATATGTAAATACGCTGTGCAATGTGCTGTCTCACTGCAGGTCAGACCTCCTGTCCATCTTTCTCTGTTTTATATATTATGCTAGTTTTCACTAAATTGCAAATCTATTTAGTCCGTCAGAGTATTGGAAAATAATGAACACGTATTTTTTGTTTTTGTAAATCAATGAATATTGACAAAGAAAAAACGCATCAAAACTCGGGAGTGGGGGCTCGTGACGTCACAACGCACTAAAAATTATATCACGGCATGACGTATTGACAATTTTAAAAGCGTCGTATCTTCGTTAATTTTGGTTTACGTAAAAAAAGAAAAAATACGTTTCAAATATTTTTTGATAATCTCACTGACGGACTACTAAGATTTTTTCAGGACACAAGCCTATTTTAGGCCAGTCCTTAATCTCTTTTTCCCAACAACTCAATCTGTCTGAAAGCAGATCTTACACAAACACTTATTTGCTTGCTTTAAAAATGCAGTCTCCAAGTTACAATTCTCATTGCTTTAGTCTTCCATTTCACGACTCTGTAGAATCAGCATATTATTGTCAAGTGGACCTATTATTTCATGCAGGTATTACTAGAACATTCTACACATTTCAAAACAATAAAGTCTATTAATATTCTATCTATCTCCTATCTAGGTCACAACACAATGTTTGCTATCAATGGAAGAGGCAAACAATTCTCATCTCAGTAATGAGGCGTTATCACTTAAGAAATCTGAGCTGGTGATAACAGCAATATATAAAGTACTACTGATAAGAGACTTAAATGCGTGAATTATACTTTTCTTAGCCAATGTAAGCTGTATTATCTCGGGAAGGAAAATACTGATTTTTATTTAAATGCAGTAAATGATGACGTGTTGTAGTTGTCGTAAATGAATCATTGATAAAAAGTCCCGCGTTTGGTGTTCCCTTTTAAAGTGGTTTCTTTTTTATCCGTAATAACTATGATACTCGGTTAACTGTAGCCTTTTAATCTAGATCCTCATTATCCAGAAGAAAGACAGCTTCAGCTAAAAATTGGCCTTCTCCAGCAACGCCATTACTGATCCTGTGCCTCCCAAATCCAACTGACCCCGCGTTCTTCACCAGATTTGTAAAATTTGTATGAAAGCAAAACTCCAAATTGAGTGGATTTAAACCATTCGTTCTATGTCTGCGTCTGCGCCTTTCAATCATAGAAAAATCAATTTAGTTGAACCGTGTTTGATTGCCATTAACTTTTCATGATCAAATGATCGAGCTGTTTTATTTTATTGGTCCTTGTTTTCGGCATTCAGCCCATGAAGAGAAAAACTAGACCATATATGATTTTTCTTACGGTTTTCTTGTCTTCCTACAAACAAATTAAATTGTTAAATACTAAGTTCCTTGGTAGTAAAATAATACATTAATTTTGTTATGGCTCATTGTTACTTGAGAGTTATAAATAACGTATTTTATTCACTTAAGACGTACCCAGCATGCATAGTCGTAATTTACCTTGTTTTGTTATTGCATGACATAATGCTAAGATATCTTCCTTGAAATAATCATCATCTTGCAAATAGACCAAGAAAAATTATAACGTATCACCACAAAAGACACTTGTAAATAAAAACTAGAAGAAATAAAGAAACTAGGTGAACCATGATAATCACGATATTAGCGCAAAAGCGTGCAGTGCAAAGATGGCCCGATACCATGCGCTTGCGCAAGATCAGGGGGTTACACGCCACCTCACACCTGGCGAAAGTACAGACCCTAATCGACGTGTTTTGGAGAATAAAATCGCCACATCTGCGTATTCTGAAGGGGTATGCAAAGATGGCTTCGATGGATGGGGACGATGGAGTCTACCCTACCGTCAATTCATCGTGACGAAACACAGGAGGGTAATCGCTTTTTTTTTGTTGTTATTGAATCTGTTGACCGAATCATGTTCCGCAGTTGCGCGTGCGTTCTCAAGGTCATCGATGTAGGCGCACATGCCATGTTTGCGCAGTGGGGTGGAACACGCCACCTGGCGAAAGTACAGACCTAGTTGAGATGTTTTTGTTGTCGTGAAATAATAAATGCTATTGAATGGATTTTCGAACGAAGCAAATTAAAGGGGTGTCATTTAAAACTCCGTTTGGCATAGCAAAGTTTGTATTTGCGAAAAAAACGTACAAGGGATCAGAAGAATTTGATTTCCGGTCGTTGAGTAGTGTTTGCCAGAATCTAATCAATAATATTATTGATCGATACAGTTAGAAAGCGTAATCTCAATAAGATTTGGATAATTGAGATTATGATAACGTTTTTCACTGTTATAATTAGAAAATACAAGAAAAATTTACCCCAAGCTGATACAAGAACGTGAAAATAACTGCTTACTTAGATAACAAACAATGAAAGAACTGTTGAGGAAAATGCAACATGGTTTCTGTTACAATAGGTTAACCACCTGTCATGGCCTTTTAATGTGATCTTTGAACCCTACACAATACATTGTCAAATAGAGAGAGATAGAGGATAGAACAGAGCTACTCTTTCTATCCATGCACCTGGAACAAGGGTCAACACAAGGACCGGCATCCCTTTGTAAAAAAGGGATTATTATGCCCTACTTGGAATCGATATAAGCGTGAACCTGAAGAGAAAAGAACACAAAAGCTGCCTCACCATCGTATTCCTTCCCTTGTCCGATTTTACTTTGGGTCGGCACAACAAGTTTCTTTCTTCCATTCTCCCCTGTCAAAAAAGCTGACTAACAATGTATAAATATCCTAACAATCATTATAATTCTCGCTATAAAGACTCTTCGAACAGATTTATCTCGGGATTTCCGTTAAGAGATCCGTATGCTGTGGTCTACGTGACTCTGGGCACTTAGATATCGCCTGCCTTTGCTCCGCCTTCAATAATTACAGGTTTCAGTAATTAATAACATCATCAGTTAGCTCTACCATTCTTTTAATTTGGATTTTTTTGAGGTCTATGTATAGTGGTTTAAAAACTGCGTCAGCCTTGAATGAGACAATGATGCAAGCTTACCAAAAATTAGAAAGGTCACAACTCTGGGCAAAAATCGTCGAACAATATTTCCCATTGAATAGAAAGTGCCCTTAAATGTTCTCATGGAAATGATGACGTAACTAGACAAATATTTTGCAATGAAACGCGTGAGAGAGAACAGATGCGACAATCTATTGCATAACTATTTGCAAGGCCCTTAATTTGATGGGTTAACCTTCTCCATGAGTGCATATCGATCCTTTTACGACATTGTTTTTTGGATAAAATGAGGTGTTATCGCTACACAACAGTGTTTGGATGTTACACCAGTAAATTGTAATATAAAATACGGGGCACAGTCGCAATCACCTTAGTCACGATTCAGCATAAGAAGTCATCAGTCAAGCTCAACTGGTGGTTTTTACTTTATAATTTCCAATTAATTGTTTAATTAATCGCATTAATGACTTTGTGGCCCAGATCGGAGACCCAATTTTTTATCGATTATAACCAATCTGTGTCAAAAATTATTTGTGAAAATTTTAACGTGCTCCGTAAATTCTGTCGTCATTTTCCGAGGAGACTGTTATACATAGTTTGAACAGTGATCTTAGTGACAAGATAAATGTGATTTATTATGGTGCCTATTATGTGTTTGAGTCATATTTCACAAGATAACGAGGTTCATTCATGGTGTAACTGAAAACAATGCAAGATTTCTTTATTAGACTTTGCTTTTATAATGTCGGTAGTTCAGAAATTGTACAAGTCACCTACGATGGAGGGGGTGTTGGAGTGGCCTAAGAGTAAGTTGTTTTGATATCAGTAAATAATTTGGACGCCATTTTATTCTGTTGTTGTTTCAAATCTCAAAATTGTAATACCCTCACCTTTGAGGTTTAGGTTTCACGTTTTATGATCCAACGTTGTTCCCAGTTCTCAGAATTTCAAACAAACCCCAACGTAAACAATTAGTACTCTGAAATATGAAAGCGCCCGTAACGTTCGGTCATAGAAGCTGTACAATAAATCTTAATTCCGTTTCTCAGTGATGCATCGGGATCGGCATTCCGCGTATGCGCATGACTCGGCGCTGCCGTGAATTTTGGACGCTTTTCAAAATGTTCGCATTTCCTTCCTGATTTCGGAGAATCGGAAGATGCTTGCCTTGAACTATTGAGCTGTTTATTTATTTACAATCTCTGTATTATTTTTAATTTGGTGCGTCTTTCTTGATTACTTACATTCTTCTTATACGTTGTCAGGTGATGTTGTTCCTAAAAGTACTCGTGCGTTACTGAAGAGCTTGTACCCAGTTTTCATTTCTTTATCTTTATAATCTGGCAAGTTATTTTATTGGTCTTCGGATCCAGTCGCTATCAAACTGCTGGTTGGAAGTCGTGGATCTTTATCAGTGATGTCGTTAATACTAGTTACCTTGCACTGCTCATCAACTGATATATCTGGCTCAAATCAACATTGAACTGCAATTTGCTGGGTTAACGATGAAGACTATTTATTTCAGCGCCTTCGTTAATGTCGTGCTGTGCACGTATAATACCCTCCAGAATAATTTGGTGTCTCTTTCGATACCCATTGAAAAATACGGTGTTGTGAGTAATTGTCGGAAACCACACCATCTTGTGGCTACGTCATTACTTTTAACGTCATGTTCCCATACCTTAATTGTTGTATTCATTGCGTATGAGGAAATCCTTTTCATTAAAAGTATTGTAACACTGTGTGTGAATAATCGTTGTTACTATGCATCTTGAAAGGAAAATTATTAGGGAAAATGTAAAGCAGTCACCGTTATTAATTTGATGAAACGTTTGGAATGAGGCAACATTTTCCTGCGGTTAGTCCTTTAATAATGACTCGATGGTTTTATAAAGAAAATGAGCAACAGGATCTTAATAAATCTTCATAACGTCACACTGAAGAGTTGGTGTTGGTGCTCATGCATGCATGATGCAATCAACCCACATCGACTTCACTGGCAGTGAGGACCTGCGTGAGGTCCTAGCAGTGAGTCACCGCTAGGACCTCACGCAGGCCTCCTCTCTATGAAGAAAGATAGGGGTCATAACTACCTACTTACATTTTTGTGTCCTAGAACCAAAAAATCGAAGACATGTGGAAATCTACCTACCCGTACTAGGCCCGGTGTGGTGGCAGTTGACACAGCTATTCTTGTTAAAGCAGCTGGAGGAAAATTTCATGCATCGAACCGTTCTGTACGCTTTTTTAATTCAAAGAGTTCTATTTATTCTGTGGTTCAGTATCAATACTTCCTGTCGCCTATGTAGTGCGTCATCTTGTCTTTGGTGCTGTTTTTTTTTAATCTAATGTCAATATTATTTCACGTCATCTGGCGCCAAAATACAGCTTTATTACTTTCATCCTTAAACATTAAAACGTTGATTAAGGATGTGATGACGATATAAGCTGGAAAATGAGTAACAACACATCTTAAAGATTTCCCTGTACGAATGTAATGATTGCGAGTCATTGTATTTATTTGTTCTTGAAAGCGACAACGCATTCCTTATCTTCTCTCCATTCTTGACATTGTACGATTACTATTAAGTAATTTTTATTAATCTTATTTTCGTGTCGACTGTGTATTTGTATGAATAAGGAAAAAAGTAATCTAATCTTTACTTTACGTTTGCAAACGTATTACGTATTATGACGGTGGTTTTGTTAACACGTACGTTAATTATTAAATAACATGATAACGTAAAAATTTACATGTGTATGTAGTATTTACAGGAATCATGAACATTGAAATTGCCTCCGTGATCAGTAACACGTCAAGTATTGACGGTTCAAACACAATGTGAAATTATTATTAAGAATGGTATAATAGGCTATTTTCCACCATCAATAAATTGCAAATCTATTTAGTCCGTCAGTTAGAGTATAGGAAAATACTGGACACGTATTTTTTGTTTTTGTAAATCAATGAATATTGACAAAGATAAAACGCATCAAAACTCGGGAGTGGAGGCTCATGACGTCACAACGCACTAAAAAATATAGCACGGCGTGACGTATTGAAAATTTTAAAAGCGTCGTATCTTCGTCAATTTTGGTTTACGTAACAAAAGAAGAAATACGTGTCAAATATTTTTTGATAATCTAACTAACGGACTAATTAGATTTTTTCAAAGAGGAAGATAGATGGGTCACAACTACCATTATCGATCCTCTACAACCCGACCTCCCACATCGCGAGTAGAGCCTCAATGAGATTGGCACAAGACCGTAGCAAAAATAAAAAAATAAGATTAGATAAAATTATCAAAACAATGTCGGTTGCAGCTGAGCAGATGAAAACAAAACTATAAACATGAGTAAAGTAAGTAGTGCCATCTGTCAATGGTGATGCCAAGTGTCGGTAAACATCGGATAGATTTAATTGCATTGAATCTTATCCGACCTTAGTAGATGTCAGTCGTGAGATGCTTACCAGTATATGCGAGTTATTTTATTGTAGGGTTGTCTCTGTAATGAAATATAATGATAATTCTTTAGCTGATGATTTGTAATCAATTAATGCTAATTAATTCTTAAGCGGCGACGTGCTGTCTCACAATCTAGATGTGTAATGTGTGTATATGGTCACGTTCAAAATAGGAATTATTTTTATTATTTCATTGATCTTTGCGGTTTTTGGGGTCCTTACGTCGGCAATTCGGCATGAATAAACGGTACCCTAACAACTGAAATTTGGTATTGCAACTATTTACAAGTCTGCTCTAAATAGCGGAACTAAATAAAGATGTCTCTCGGCAACAACTGACATGAATAACAACATGCTGGAAGCAAGTAATGTGCCCCCGCATTACAACATGTAAATGTACAGAACTTCATAAATATCTCCTATACAAGCATATAAATCAATGAATTAGTAAATATAGCAACATAATATACTATGGAACTTGCCAAGTTTGTTAATAAATTAACCCATTGGATGCGCGAGCGACCGCGTCGGTGCGCGGTTGACGTAGAACTTCGACGTCAGAGCTAGTTGCTGGTTAAGAAATTAAAAAAATATATTAATGAGCTTGTCTGAGGAATTCTTATTTTATTTATGAGCGTAAACCGGCCCACGACTTATGATAGTAAATAAAAATAACAACCAAGAGCGGTTTGACAGAAAGCTGTATAATTTTTTGAATTTTATTGCGTCTGTGGTTGTTCAGGCGAGCACTAGAAATCTAATTAAAATTTTCATTAAATGGCTCCGGAAACAAGTATGAAGCACTCTAAATTCTGTTAAGAAAAAAAAAAATTGAGCTTCTACTAAAATTTCCTATAATTTGACTCGTCGTAATGCTTTAACACTGTTCCTGTTTGATGGAAATGTGAAGCCGACCGACAGTCAAACATCCTGCACCTGGGTAGATAGAGAAACAGCTAAGAATTTAAACGACATAATCATAACTCATTAATTTTAATTAAAAATATATCGTTTGCAGCCCTGCAGCACCAGTTAATACGTTTGTAAACAAACGCACTGTGTGTTTGCACAATTTTAAAGAATAAAAATACACGCTGTATCGCAGAGTTTATAGACTATACTTAGACATGGTGAAGTGAATCATGCGCATTGATATTTGGAATCTTAAACAGACGTGCAGAAGGAAGCGGAATTCGGAGATGAATTTTGTGTCAAAATATGGCCATCTTAGATACTATAGATATTCATTATGTACACCGAAATGTGGGAGATGAAAAGATTAATATTCGGTGACAGCAAAGAATGTAAGACGAACTAAAAGCGGGGTAAGGGACGATCATGAAACATACGACTTGCAAAAGGCCTGGTAATAGGAACATATTTTCTGGTCACTCCATATTTTCTGTGCCCCGTTGAAACAAAAGCAATAGATATTGATATCTTTAATGTGACCTCGTATTCTTGGACTAGTAAGCTGAGATACAGTACACTTAATCTATTCCCGTAAAAAAAAGAAACATGAAGAGACAAAATTCCCCAAAACTGTTAATTTAACTTGATATCTGACAACTGACTCGTGTAAAGAATTAAAACAAATATTTTCGTAATTTTAAATGAACGATGGGACGATAAGCTTGATTTATAAAAAAACAGTGGTCTTCAAATAAATTAAACAACAAAAATGGATTAAATTGATAAGATAGAAGATAGACTGGTTTAGTATTTTATGGCACCATAAAAAACTTGGTTCTCATATCACGTTTTAAAATAATTAACATTGCACGAGTTGGGAACACACCACATTAAATTAATTTTAAAGAGGTATTTTGTTGGTATGGTAACAAAAAAAGTACAGCACGAAGTGTTCCACAAACGATGGGGCCTCACATAATATCGTGTTCTGTTGTTTGTTCAATACAGGAACTGATGGATGCTACCGACAGCGCCAAACTAGTAGCTCAGGTGGCCTACCATGACGTCTTCAAGCAGGATCGTTTTAATCTTGTTCCAGTGTGGATAAGAGACGGAGCTATAGAAGACGTCTAGCGCCATCTCTTTCCCACACTGGAACAAGATTAAAACGATCCTGCTTGAAGACGTCATGGTAGGCCACCTGTTCTGGGCCAACACAATCTAGATTGCCACATCGATACGCTAAGAAGAAGCACGAAGTTTTTATTTTCCCTTCTTTTTGGACCTCCGCAGCACATCATTAGCCTAGCATTTTTCTTCAGGACGAATCCACGATCGGCGTCTAGTCTAATCGGATGTCTGAGTACTATTATTTTACATGAAGCGACTGCATATCTTCCATTACTCAGTTACTAGTCCTTTTACGAGTTTGATTGACTGTTAGGACTTGCAATAAAGCCTCGGAATGGGAATAGGGAATATGTATAAAATTTCTTTTTTTATTTCGATACGGAATGTTAAAGTACTATCAAAATAATCACAAAAAGCGAAAGCAAGACATAAATCAGCCAAACAACACAAAAGTTATAACCATTTATACTTATGTTTCTAACTCTTTCTAGATAAACGGAATTTAGTATGGATTTTGTACGTCGATGCAGCGAATGACGTCATTCGGTGTATCGGATCTCTTTGTCTAATCAGCAGTTTCAAATGCTTACACCTTAGTATTTTTTATGGATATTAAAAAAATAATTTCACTTTGCTATTTCTGATGTTAATACGCTTTGTTTAGAGTGATAAAAAAAAAATTGCCTGAACAGTGGATAAGGTTATAAATATAGCAACTAACATCATTAACTCGTCCGTTTCCTTATTTAGCTTTAACGACTAACGGTCATTTTCAATAACTTACTAACAGGTATCGGTAGGTTGCTATCTCTGTCTGTTTGACATTTAGCTTACGGACGGTTAGAAACAAAACGTCACAGGTTAATAAAAAAATAAAAAAAGCTTTTGCTTTTTTTCTATTTTTCTATGAATCAAGTAAGTAATAGGTGACGCGGATAGGATAATTCAAGCTAACTTTGTTTATAGAAACACCGATAGCTACGAGACTTAACCTAACTGACAGTTACTTAAAAGTAAGTAAGTTATAGAAAACGGCCTTAAAATAATTATTGCCTATTTGCGCATGAAGATAAGTATAAAAAGTACTCATTGTTAATACAAAACAACAGTACTGCATAAAGTGCATTATTACATCTCATTTCCAAATTGGCATGGAATATTGCTATAAAAACATTGTTTGTAATATCAATGGATTGTTACATATCAATCTGGTTGAATGCAGAATACAGTATATTGAAAATTCTGATAACGTCTGTAGCCGTCTGTTCTGTCCCTGTGATAAAGTTATTCATTGTGGTTACATTATCATCGCACACAGCTTAGACTAGCAGTTCTATTATTGCAACATTTTTATAATGACTTGAAATCATTTTTGAACACGGTGGAAACCCGTCATCATATTCATGACAGAATATCTTTTTAACCGACTTCAAAAAGGAGGAGGTTCTCAATTCGATTGGAATTTTTATTTTATTTTCATTTACGTCCACCGATTACGCTGAGATGACGATCCGATTTACGTGATTCTTCTTTAGTCTGATGCGGAATAGTTGCCATTTGGTCCCATAAAAATTTAACATAGTTTGGCCCTTTACTTCAGTCGTGTGGTCTAAACATAGAGTATATAAATAACCAAGAAAGGGACTTCAAAAAGACATCAACGCGGTATCATTTTTTCTGTCATTGTATTACTTCATTTTATGTATGTTCATCGATTTCTCCCCCATTTGTGGCGCGATTCGATTCTCAAAATACTTTTTTTGCTTTTTTTTGAAGTGGGTTTTATTTTTTTCAAAAAAGTTTTTTGATGTCTGTTTCATTTTTTGCAAAAAAGTTTTTTTGAAGTTTTTTCGTCGTTTGCGAAAAATCTCAACGCTGATGGCTTTGCAATCATGAAATGAATCTATGGTTTAAGTTTGTGCCACGATCCCATCCCCCCCGCTTTGGTACATAAGGTTCATCAATGTTCATCAACATCATATTATCGGCGATAATATGATGTTGATGAACATTGATGATAATTTATCGCCTATGAAAGCATCTATTTTGTCTTTGGATCTTTAATTTGCCCCATGATGTTTTTGAATCCCAGCAGGAAGACTAGACATCTCAAATAGTGAATCCTTCACTATTTTCAGATTTAACTGTTGGCTCTCTTCAAAGTCAAATTACTGGGGGGTTACCATGAAGTCTTAAAGCAGAATTGTTTTAATGTCACTCCAGTCTGGGAAAGTGACGAAGCTATAGAGGACGTCTAGCGCCATCTCTTTCCCACTCTGGAATAAGATTAAAACTGTCCAGCTTTAAGATGTCATGGTCGTCAGGGTAGGCCACCTGGAGTGACATTCAAATTTAACCGAGTTAGTAACAACTCAATGGGGTTAAAATAACAGATTATCTAGATAAAAACAAACCGAAAATAGCTGAAGATAAACTCCATCTGATAAAGCAAACGGTATCTTAAACCCAATAATAAACTCTGGTATGCTTACGTACTTGCAAAGCTGACGTCATAAACGCCATATCAGCTCTTGGAAAATTATAATCAATACGAAAATCTACGAGAATGTTGTTTGTGTCTAGAATTTCTGGAGCAACTCTACTTACTGCCTTATTTATTTTAACTGTCAGTAGGTTTTTGGGGTCTACAAAAGTCATATTATCTGATATTCCGAGCCGAGCATAATCAAGATTCCAATCAGGGAATGGTTATTTAAATATGATTCACCTTCAGGTAGAACCCCCAGAATCCTGGAATTCATTCATTGTCTAGGATTTTTGTTCTAGGATCAAGCAAGAACTTCTAGCTGAGTTTACCGTTCGTCTTCATATATTATTACATTACCATCTTGTACAATTTATTCAACAGTTCAAGCTATACAGTGTTTCTAGATTTCTAATGAATTTATGAAATAATGGTCAATTTATTTTCCATAGGTACCTATAGCGTTTAGAATAATTTCGTAATACTGCGCAATGTCGCGATCACGATGTCTCTACGCAAATTAGCATAAACAAAGGGATAGTTAGGTACGTAGCTTGATCGTAATAAGGTCTGTAAGACCTAAACTAAATTACATAGGTTTTATAACCACCGAGAAAGGCGGCTTTGGAAACGTGATCGACTAGAAAAAGTTTTTTGAACCAAAAAAGTTTCCAACTGTACTGAGTGAGGTTTATTTCATTTAATCAGTTTTTCCCCTACCTATAAATCTGTCTTTTTACCTTCTAATAAAGAAGAATTTGTTTTATTTGAAGGGAAGAAGTAGGGAAAAGTTGACGCAATGTAAGGGTTTGAACAAATTTAATAAATGCTCTTTGGCTAAGCAAAAAAACAATTTCAAGACTAAAAGATGATCAATTCCTCGCTTTTGAGAGAGGAATTGATCATCTTATAGTCTTGAAAATATTTTTTTTCTTTTATTGAGTGCTAAGCAATTTGCTTGACAAATCAAGCAAATTGCTTAGCACTAAAGTTAGAAGAAAACATTTATTTGAACAACACCGGAAGTACACCACTTACACGCGAGGGATGGCCGGAAATTAACTAACTGACTAGAAACATATCCTCCCTATTAAAATGAGTGGGAGGAGGGACCTATTAAAATGAGTGGATGGTGTTAACAATCTGTTAGGGGTATTTCTGAAAACATGATAAGAAAACTGATAGTTAAGGGGCTCCCCCATGCACACTAGCGCCACTTTAGTAAAAAAGTCAGAACTCGTTAAATAAATACACAATTAATATAAAATCTGATTGACAAAATCAATCTTTTGGTCTTCTAAATTATTTACGTCTGCTTAACTCATTGAAACATAGCTCGCTGTCGTTACAGATACAAAATGGAAAAAAACGGCCGTTTTTAGCAATTTTTCTAACTGTAACTATTATTATCTAGATTGTATGTATTTTGTAAAACTACGAGGCTGACATAATCGCTTCGCGATTAAAGCCTTTTTCTAAAAATAAAGATTAAAAAAAAAAAACGCCTACGAAACGCCTAAAAAAAAAACCTTAACGTGTAATTAATACTTTGACTATTTAATTTCCGGATTAGGAACAAGAATTTAGTTTTACTCACTATTAACAAATATTGCTTGCTATTGTTATGTTGTATTGTTATAATGTTATGAAAATTAAGCAAACATTAAAAAACTGAAATCCTCGGAATTAATTAATTCTGTAGTTAACTAACGAGTCGAGTTCCAGTTAGAGATTAGGATGAAATCTTGGTTTAGTAGTCTAAAATAGATTGCTGGAATCCAGGCCTGGTTCTGGACCAGCCTGAAATACATGACTGAAGGTTTTATATTAATCTAACAAACAGTTTCACGAATTAAAACAAACTACGAACAACATTAAGTAATCGTTATCCACAGACCACAATCGACAAATTAACCCAAACATTTATGAGGCGATTTATCAGTAAATAAAAAACCGCGTAACGATATTATCTACCCCATTATTCATTGAACATAACTTAGACGTAACAATAACTTAGTAAGTAATACATAACTTAAGTATAAATCATCTTATGTCTGTCAATCGCAGCGGTTGGTCGGCGACTGCTTGTAGATAACCTCGCCTTATCATACTTGTTTACTTAACACCTCAATGTTAACCGCCGGTATGAACGGCCATGTTGGTTTTTCTTGGTAAGAAAGATGACGTCACGGAGTAAAAAGTTGTGCAATGATTAACAAAAAAAAAAACAGTATTAGATTATATAAACCTTGATTTGTTTTTGGGATGAAACTTTGTGTTATATTTTAAATTTACTGACACAAGTACACAACGCATAGCCGAAACTGATAGGTAAGGTTTTTTTTTGCAAAAGATTTCCTATTGTAACAAAAGTGAGCACAAAGCACAAGGAAACGATTTAAAAAAAATCTTATCCTATGAGTTAAAAGGGATGAATTATTAATTTTCAGCTCAACGTTGTATTTATAACAATAATAGTTTTAACATTTTCCACGTAAAAGTCTTTCGGTAAATGTCGGTAAGCATTATGGCGCGGCGTCAAAAATTGGCTTTGCAGGTCACGATCGGCGGAAAATTGAGCCCCTGAAAGCTTTTCAATTGCCTGAACGCTTACGCGAACGCCTAAAATTTTATAAAAGCGAGATCAAAATCTTTCTTCCTTTATTTACTGGTATCTTTTTTCTTGATCTCAGAAAATTTGAGGATTATTATGACTTAATATTAAGTAAGTACAGTTGTTATTGTTTATCAAATGATTTTCACCATTTGGAACAGAAGACAGAACATTAAACCGCTTTTAAGAACAGAGGTTACTCTCTTGCGTTTCGTCCGTATATTCGGATCTATCCGTCCCTTTCGCGCACGTCTGCAGATGAGTGCGAGTGAGAGAAACGGATAGATTCGAATATACGGACGAAATGTTAGAGAGTAGGGCCTCAGTATCATCATTGTTATGGAATATTGACTAAGCTCGCGAATGTGGTTTAAATTGCATTCAGTTTTGTTTGTGAAAATCGCCCTTAAGGAAGTACCACAGTTTTGTTCCATTTCACAAAGTTATCGATAATCTATTTACCTCAACGTTGAACTCCGAGATGGTTGCACTGTTGATGACGTTAAAAGAAGTTATACAGAGCTATTTCAGTAAGTGGCTGATGGATAATCAATAGTCGTACATTTTTAATTCCAGTTCCCTCTTAACGACTCACATCATATACATTGCATCTTTAATTTATTTACTTCAAAATTACATCTTGATACAACCAATGTGTGGTATTTAGATCGTACTTATGTTAGGCCGAGCAAAGGGCGTATCTCCAAGAGTTTTATTTCGTTTCGCTCCCAGTTCTCGGCCTACGATTACGTATGCAATACGAAAATTTCGTTTTGTTGGCTCTCGGCCAAAACGTTGCGCTTTTTGCTTTGATTTCTGTTACTATTTATACGACTGTTCATGCTGTTATCGTGTGATATCTACGTGTTGTTTACTTGACGTATGTAGGTACTCAGTTTTCGTAAAGATTTTTCTTTTTTTTTAAATGGTTTTGGATTATTTAGAGTTGCTAGCAAGTGGACTAATCGTGCGATATGACACTTCAGTTCAAACTAAATAGAAAGAAAATAAGGAAAGTCCATCGCCATAAGAAATCAATCAACATTGAAAATCAATTAATGTAGTTATTTTGATTAAAAAACTTAATTAAAATAAAAACATTGGGTCTGTTTTACCGGCGCGCACGTCACACGGTCAAATAAACAATGGTAGTGTGACAGTGTTGGGGCGCGCTATCGCATTTTCCGGAGGCTGGCGAGCTTGCGGCGGGCGGCAGTGCGGCCGGCGCGCGCGCACCGAAAGCATGTGCCCCGCGCCAACTGTGCGATGTACATAGAACCGGCCGCGTTTCGCGCACCCAGCGCGGAGTCCCTCGCCGTCTCCGAACCCTCGCCTATCTGGACGCAGTGCTTACCCTCACCCTTATTCGCAGGCAAGAAAGCACCCCTCAAAACATTCGAGGAGATCCAGCCCCTCATCCAGCAAGCCCGCAAGCGCGAGCTCAAGCTACTCATAAGAGAGCACTCCTGGCCGATCAACAGCCCGGTCCGCGCGTCCCTCTGGCCCGCGCTCTGCAGGCAACATCAACATGGAAAGTCTATGCTCGATGGATTCTACTGGGACATGGTTACACAGGTCAGTGCTCTTTCAAATTACGCAACGTGACAGCGATAGGTTTTTTTCCAAGGTGTGCGACCAACTTCACTAACTTGTTTTGTACATAAAGAAATTCGTTTTGAACTCGCAAGGTAACGAGCGCGGCGCGAGAGCGTTATCTCGCGAAACCGGCGAGCGCTTAATATTTCCAAGGTCATGTCTATTTACTTTGCACAATATCTCCCAAATATGTAGATATCGCGCCCCCAGATAAGAAGGTGACGTCCCCGCCAACATCTCGGAGGCGCGTTTTTATTCAAGTGCTCTCTTTAGATTTAGCAACAAGTGACGAGTGTGCTTGTTGTGACCGCTTCGATATTCAAGTCACATGGCTGTTTGTTGACCACAAAACGCACTCACACAGGCGCAACTTGTCCTTGTAACTGAAATGTGCGTGAAGTTGTCAATAAAAAGTCAATCTGGCTGTCGCCGAGGCCGTGTATTCGTGTCATGTGGAATAGCACGTATACGTCTGTTCAGTTGTTTGTTCGAGTGGTAGGCTTGTCTGTCAGCGCGCAGGTCCTTGTGTAGGTACGACATCAACGTGCGCGCGCGCATCCTCGCGTCACAATAGGAGCTCTCGCGCATCTTAATTACCTGCCGGGCGGCGGCCTAACAATGGCAGACTAATTATACGACAGGTGGCTGTAGCTAATAAATACAAGTACCGTGAATTCATGAGTTTATTGTGTTTAACTTGTTGCCGTATTTATCATTGTTTTGTTGATGTAAAGTTTGTAAAACAAAATATCTTCTTATTTACATTTTCGGGGTATTTTTTGTACGAAATGCACAATAACGGCATCATTAATATGCACGTAAGAGATTGGCATGGCATCAAGTCGGCTCGCTCACCTTCGCCGCTGCGCACGCGTCGCCTCCCACTTGCACTCACGCGCATGTGGGTGTGTTTAATGACTGCATTGAAAGAGCTTTCCAGCTTGTGCTTTTCATTTTATAATTGAGTAGGTTTAAGCTCCTTTTTTGTACAAATATGTTGGTGGAACAGAGTAGAATAATGCCTTTATTAGGCATTTAAATAAGCGTGTATCAGTCATCAAAATATTGTTCTGTTCTTTCCTTTAATTATGGCCAAACAATAAATAATTCCCAATGCCTAACCACAGTTTTCTGGGACAAGATACATATATAATATAAAAATAATATCAACTAAACAAATAACCTATTCTCTGTAACAATTGTGTATTTGTTCCACATTATGTCCATAGACAAACAGCCATTGATATCTAAACGTTTAGCTAATTACATATTTATTGATCAAGCCATCAGTGACACGGACAAAATAAGTATATTGACTTCACATGTTACTCAATTTGAAGTAATTTACTTACAAATGTTATAACATAAGCTCCTCAGATAGATGAACAAACCTCAGATATAGTTCGGTTCAAACTTAATGGCGGCTCGGAAGTTAGCTGCAAGTGACGGTCTGCGCGTTATACAGACAGAACGATGCGTCATCTGCGCCCCGTTGATACATAAAATTGTTGTCTGCGCAGCTTCACATTAGATGATCCGAACCGCCATAAAGTTTAAAGCGTTATTCCTGCGCAGACCGTCACTCGCAGCTAACTTCCGAGCCGCCATTAAGTCTGAACCGAACTATACGTGGCAATTTGGAAAAATAATAAAACACACTGATTTAGTATTTAGCACACGCGGGATTTAGTAGGTAATCCGTAATCCTAAGTCTAAGGATGGGACTAAGATAAGCAGTTAATATCAGAGATGGACTCAAGAAACGATAGATGGACTATGTAAAGGATGATATAGTAAGAAAGGAGGTGTCTGATGACATGACGAGTAATAGAGAAGTATGGAAGAAATAGACATGCTGCGCCAACTCCAAATGAATTGGGAAAAGTACAGGAATGATGGTGATCACAGATGGACTTAGTCGAAATGACTTTTGGAAATTTTCGCAAAGTTTTCTACTCAGATTTGCCTCCGCTAACTCCGCCAAACTGCTTTTCTGCTCAATTATAATTGGTGTTGGTCACATTAAGGCCCTTCTAACCCTAAAATTAGCAACTCTATTTGTGGTGGTTCAAACTTCGTTTGAAATACTGTTCGAATAAAGTTCTAATCAGCTTGCACTACAAAGCGGTTGTTACGTCAGTCACTGCGGCCGAATAGTCCGAAATCAGTGTTTTTTTGCGATTTAAAAAAAATCTATTGATTGGACTAAAAAAATAAAACACATATGACCTGCTTTATAGTTAGTTCAGTTAGTATGCAAAGTTTCATGATCTAATTTCAAGTACTTTTTGAATACCAGCGGTTTATTGTTCGAATTGGAGGTAACTTTGTTTTTTTTTTCTATCGAGAAAACTTTATGGAATCGTGTTTTCGTCACACATAGGACTTAGCATTAATCCTCAACTTTACCATATATTTATTTCAAAATTAATGCTGCAGCATTTTAGGAGTAACGGAGGATCATGCTAAGCCATTTGAGGGATATAACGCCACCGCTTCATTCACATTTGATAGATCTCAAGTCATTAGTTAATCATCAATGAAATTCCAAAAAAGACGCGTGCCCAACTTGGAAAACAGACAAATTTTATGTAATTTATACTTTCATTTCCTATATTTATAATGTTCCCTAAATTGGCACTCCAAACTAACTTCCGAGAAAGCACCAACTAGATGAACACAATTACATTAACATCTTCACAATTTTCTATGAAATGGCCATTGTTGTCATACATTGATTCAATTTATTCCAGAGTGACAAATGTTTACTTGCATTGGAACGTGTTTCAATGTTAGTAAGTGGTATGAATCACTGGGACTTCCACGTGCCTTTCAAGGTAGCAAGTTAAGTGTTCCGGTTTTCTCTGAAACGGGGAAGGCGTACCATACATACCATACCGATACCGGACATTTTGGTGTATGTTTTGTTGTTATCTCCGATTAGTAATATTTGGCAGGAGTTCTCGTGTGTAAGTTAAGTTAGATTGGATTTCATCTGCGCTCATTGCCTTTTACATCATCTCATCTTCTCCCTACATCGTTCTCCTCCGATTGCAAAATCTTCCCATGGAATAGTTTGTAGTTTTGGTGGTAATCATTTTGGGTTACCAATTACCATCTAAGCAAGTTAGGTTGGATTTCATCTGCACTCATTGCCCTTTACATCGTTTCATCTTTCATCTTCTCCTTTGTAAGTCTCTTATTCATCGTCCTCCTCATTTCCTACCTCGTAGTGAAAGACGACCAAGTCTTACATATTTCTGTTCAGCATCAATACGATTTAGGCTCGTATTGTTGTAAATAAACAGTATGAGTCACTGGGACGTCCACGTGCCATCCAAGGTAAGCCAAGCCAAGGTTCCGGTTTTCTCAGAAACGGGGGAAGCATTCCATACTGAACATCTTAGTGTACATTTGTTTTGTTGTTGATTACTAATAATATTTGGCAGTTGCTGCAGTGCGAGTGTGGTAGGAATATTCTGCGGGGTTAGGTTGGTCATTTAAGTTAGGATTTATTTCATTTGCGTTTTAGTTCACGCCCTCAAGTATAATTTAAAATAATAAAATGTAAACACCCACGATTGGCGCGAAACTCCGACTAAAGATATCAAAATATTCATCAATATCACTGCTTATTTAAATTGAACTATGGATGAATTTGTCTCATAATTAAATAACGAGTTAATCATACTCAATATGGAGCTTGATACAAGTTTTAATGGCGTTGACATTATGAGCTTTTTGTCCATCTTTCTTAATTAAGGGGGTGGTATCTGCTAACGAGAGGTTTTCTCTATGTAACTCCTCTTTGATGAGTGAATATAAATGTGCAAAAAAAATATATGTTGCTCATAAGACTCTAAACTTTAATTGGTACATTTGAAATGATTCTATCTTTATTATTACTATATGAAAAAAAAAAATTCAAAGTGAAGCATTTTTTCTTTGAAATTTCGTAACTACTCTTATACGGCATTAAATTTTATAACTTCTTTTTTACACAAATATTTGTCACTTTGTTCTTCACAAAGTGCAGTGCAGTGCAGTGTGTATGTACAATTGGCATTTTGCACTAGTGATTTATTAGGCTACAATTTAATAAAAACCACTCATTTCGCACTATTCGGCCCGCAGTGACTGACGTAACAACCACTTTGTAGTGCAAGCTGATTAGAAATTTATTCTAACAGTATTTCAAACGAAGTTTGAACCACCACAAATAGAGTTGCTAATTTAGCAGATACCCCAGCCTTAACGCATACACATGGTGTATGATACAGCAGACTATTAAATACTTACGTAAATAATGAGAATGACTTATGACATAAATGTTACCTTTCGGGGTCGATACTCGTACCAAGTCAGCAGAGGTTTGTGTCTCGGGCCCATGTAGGGGCTCTACATGTGCCCGTACCGAACTTTATTCAAACACCACTTGGAAAAATTTACGTGATTCATATGACTTCATCTTCATTTCTTCTTTTATTAGTTCTTCTCATCTTTTGAACTAGACCTAAGCCGTACTTTGGTAATATTACTTTTTTTTATTAGTAATTTGAAAGGTGGAAACGTTTACAAGATAATATTATCATCAAAATATTGATTCGTTACCGCAGTGATTGGTTTTGTTATCGTCATTTCAGGCATATTATGTTTTCCTAGACTGCGGATTGAAACGTTGACTCATAAAATCATTCATACAATTCACAAAAGGAAATCTATTGCAAAATAGTCATTGTATTGTTAAAATTGTCTGCGGTTGCAGTACTGTTATCATTCAGTCCCCTTGACCGCAGATCGAATACTAGCACCCATCAATAATTTCAAGCATTTGGAGCCAGAAATCCTTTTCAAATACGTCTCTAATGTTGACGCACGGCGTTGCCAAATATCCACTGTGGATGTCAAAATATGCAGCATTCAGAAAATTTTAACGTAGAACATTTAGCTTCATATAATTATATGCGTGGTCAAAGAAATGTTTTTACACTGCTAGGAAACTTGGAATGATGAATGGATGATGTTGACGGTTACATTATGTTTAATAAACACAACATTTCTCTGCCAGAGCTGTTCTGAAAGGGTCAATACGTAATTAGGCCATTACGCCACCGTAATGTGTGCTAGTCTTTATGTATCTGTGAAATTCGCTCGAGGGCCGTTCGCAGGAACTCGTCATGTGAACTCTGGTGCAGTGCCAACGACATACGCGCCTTGACCTCGCAATCCGTCACACGCTGTCAGTCACCGATAACGGTGGATTTACAACGATATCGCTATCCGTCAGACTGTGCGAGTGGGACGGAGAAAGCCGACGAAAGTATCCGAATGTCTTGCATTGTGGTCTTCATGACCTAGACATTACGACTTGATGTGACTATCTGATTGTAAACACGAGATATTTATGGACTTGGTGAATAGATGGGAAGAGAAATTCTATAGTCGTCTGACCACAATATTTTCTTTCTTTATAATATTTACTCATGTGAAGTACTCGAGACCCCGGGTCTAATTTGTTAAAAGACCTCTTTGTCAGATTTCGCGCTTTAATGACTTTGCTTTGTGCCTTTGTTTTGAACCCTGGGGTTTTACCAAGTGCTTATTTGGCTAAATAAATACTTGTTGAGCTGTCTAGCAACAGAGCCCTGTAAATTCAAGCGCTACTCAGACGTCCCGCGTCATGCCGTAATCTCATTAGGAACCTAATCCGATTATGACGGACGAAAGCCCGACGTCCCGCACTCCCGCTATTTCACATTAAAATATGATTCTAATTAAATCTCAGAGGAGAGCTTTACATATTTTGGCAAATAGAAGCGATGATTAGAGCAAAGTCCGTAATAAGTAAAAGGGATCATCCTTTCTGACCTTAGCATCTTTAGGGCTATAAAAACAGTTTACCCTAATAAGAAATTATGATTTACTATTTACTGTAGTACCTCATAAAACCGGTTTTTGATTAGTAATTTCCATTGTTCAAATATGAATTAGATCTTATTATTACTCAATGTCGGATTAAAGTCAGAAGTGTGATTGATATCAATTACTATCGGTGCAATATTAAATGGAATGATTTTTATCTTGGAGCATTTGGGTACTTATGTCCGTATAATACAGAGTAATTAGGAGGTCTCTAATCAATCTTGCGGGAATTTTGATAGATGTCAGTGAGTGAGGAAGACATCACGTGACGCGATTTCTTTGCTGTGTCACTGTGTGGTTTTACTCTTGCGCGTGAGCAGTGAAACGCCTAATGAATAACCGCTGATAACGCGAGAGAGGCGTGTCGAAACCACACAAGAACCTACTACGAGTTTTTGTTTACATCGTCGTGGTTATTGCCTTTTATTGAGCCCTCTCTTTTCTTATAGTGCCGTTGTAAACTCTTATCTTCAATCCTCAACGTTCACGAAAACAGTTTACCAACTATTCCATGACTTGCTTTCGTCAACAATAATAAAAATTATATTGTAATAATAAAAAATAATTACTTTATCGATTATGTTTCTGCAAAGTTAGTCGTTAAATTGACCCATTTTGATTTACTGTCACATAAAATCATTTCGTACTTATAATTGATATACTTACATAGGTAAACCGGCGCGCGCGATGGCGGAGAGCCAAGTCTTAAAATAGACAAGCACCATTTCGTTTTCTCACCTTCTGCTACTTGCATTGTGGTCACGTGAGTTGAACATCAATATTTTATTTAACTTTATCTATAACTGATGTATTTTCAATCTGAGCTCATGTTTAAGAGAACAATGAGTAAAAAGTCCGAGACATGAATACAAAACTAGACTTACGGATGTAGCTACGCTAGAGGAAAACTTTTGTGACGTTGATATAATTTGCACTAAGAAAAACAAAGCCTTGTAAAAGAAAGATAAGTAAACATACAAGCTTGAACAAAAAACGGCACCAAAAACATGTGAAAACAACTTGCAATACACGCTTGAGGGAGCACGTCCTTGTGATCGAATCAGCTGATCTGACCGGCGGATCAGAGAATATTACTGGTTATGACTAAGCCGAACAGCGGACAGTGCGACCACAGGAAGTACACAAAGATACGGACAGACAGATAGAACCTATTTCCTGCACTTACAAGAGTTCGCACGCACTCCTCGACCTTGGGCGTTTATCGAGTTAATTCACTCATCTAGTTGACCACAAATAGTATTAAAAACAATCATAGAATCATTGATTTGCGCAACAACCATTGTTTCGATGTTAACGCAGAAGAACAGGTTTATTTGCATATGGAATTTATGTCTGCGCTTAAAATAGAAATTGCAGGAGTCAGAGCAGAAACTGTTGGGTAACTATGTAAAGTACTAATTTAATAACTGCGCCCGAAACGTGTGGACGAAAATATAATGGAAAACAAAATATGGGTTGCGATAATATTGATGTGAAGGAAAATAGTTGAGCGGAATGGCGATGAATGAATGCAAATGTGAATAGTTCATGCTCGGCGTATTTGTGGATACCGATTGAAGCAATATACTGCGATAAGATAACGTTATTAAAGATTAATATTGGTTCAGGCAGAAACGGTAAACGGATAACTTATCCCGAGGTTCTTTTATTTCAGCAATACGTAATTTAGTTTCTTGATCTTTTGGCTTATTAGCAAATTATTTAACGTTATCTCTTCGTCGTCTTTCATTCCTTTATTAATTCGCTTGAAAAACCATCAAAGAACCATAAAAGTCTTACAGTTGCCGAAACCGTCTCCGATTTAGTAATTCTTGCATATTTAGTGCCCGTTTCTGTGTTGGATAGGAAATGTCTGAGGTATTTAATCGGCACGCCTAGCACTTTGCCTCTACTCACTAGTGCATACTTTAAGTGCCACATCGATCGTAGAATTATTCGAATGCGCCAAACCACAGCACTTGCGGTTCTGTTCGTCTAATAGAATTTGCGCAATTGCTACCAATTAACGTTGCAGCTCACACGGGTATTGAGTAATTGCTTGGTAACGGACCAATAATTGCTTTTACATCTTCTCTATTGTAGTTATCATGATCATCTAAGCTCTTACTCAATCATTATCATCGTCGGCTTTTTTGTTTTAGAAAATCTTTAATATTTCTTTTGTCGGAGTTGTTGCTGTTATATCTCCTTGTGCTCTAATTGCTTTTCAATCTGCCAGTTCTTTGTTGTCTTTCAATTTCAGTACTACAATTTTTTCTCATCCGAACCTTGGAATTCTGACTTACAACGGAAATTAGACTGTTGCTTCGTTTACCAAAAGATGGAAATTCGACCTTGTGTTCTCTCCTTGTTATTTGGTCTCATTAAGTAAATAGATCTGTTTGCGTAATGGATAACAATGTTTTCCCTTTCCTCTATCTGATAAATTGGCTTACTGAACACGAAACTCGAGATGTGATTATATATATGACTTAGATAGGTAATGTTTTGCTCCAAATTGGTAGTATATAAATTTAGTAAGAGGTTTGGTTTCTCGAATTGCTTTGGCTTTTTGACAGTGATTAATTTCTTAGAGTATTGATAAATGATGTATAACACGTGAAGTCAGTAGTGGACGGTTATGTTTGTCAAAGGACCTAAGGCCGTTAGACCAGAAGTCTTAGAGTGAAGAACGCATATTCGCAGGCGTAGCGTGTTGCGTTCTCCAGCTAGATAGACTCAACAACCTGAACAAGGTGGCTGGTGCAGACTGGAAGCTAAACGCGGTAATTCCGCTGATATGGCCGAGCTTGGGAGTGGCGTATGTAGATGTTCCAATTCAGAAACAATGGATGGGCTGTGTATGGCAAGAAATAAGAGGTGTCTGATGAGATGACGAGTAATAGAAGAACTAAACAAGAGAAACGAGTGGAAGAAGAAAACATGCTGCGACGACCCCAAATGAATTTGGATAAGAGCAAGAGAATGATGATGACACTGTTCTTATTCGGGGTGCTAAAATAGAACTAGTATTTTATCAGGTTTTGTATTTAAATCAGAAGTATCATCACTGTCTTCGTTGTTAACTTGTGCTAGATTACTGCCAGTTGCAGTACCGAAATTGAATCATTTGACTCGAGTGACACGTTCAACTTCCAGAATGGGGGCTCATTATAATTGTTAAAGCAATTTAAAATCCATTACTCTTAAACGCCGGGTGCTAATTAAATAACTCTAAATATTGTCAACTGTGGAAGAGCGTTAAATCTTAATTGAATGAAGACTTCATTAAATGCACTTTTCTTTATCTATGGACACCTAACCCAACTAGGGAATAAAATACTATTTGATAAAGATAAAGGTACTACAGAGGCATGAGGAATGAACTTTTTTGTTGCGAAAAGAGTAATGTGTGCTATATTTACCCTTTCCCTATCCGAACCACATATGGTTCAGGGTGATTATGCTTAACTATTGCGACTGCTCCGTGGACAGTGAAAGTGTGAAAAAAGAGACAAATATAAACGAATAAAAGGTTGGATCAAACACAGATAACGGCCGGTTTCAAAGACATTGGATAAAGACATGAAGATGATCATGGTAATAAATAGTACCAGACACCGAGACGTGGTAGAAAACTTAAATAATCCTCATTAGATGAATTTAATACCAAAATGAGTATTTGCACTTGAACAGTTATACGAAAAGGTTTAATGGGTTTAATATGTGTCATAGAGAAAATAATGCAAAATTGATATTAGCTGGTAAGGGAAAACTAATCACAGTGTAATTGTTTGTTTTAAAAATAATCAAACCTACAAAATAGTGTTGTAATTGTTTTCTTAACAACACATTTAAATTTAAAGAAAGCTTTAATCATTCCGACTAAGCTGTAAACACACTGCAGTACCTAATCTACTGGTAAAAAAGTGTTTTTCTCTATTAATAAGACATCATTAGGGAATCCCCATATTACAGCATGTGGAATCAACAAAAAATACTAAAGACCATTACAAATAGATATTAGAAAATTAAATTGCTCTAGGAGCAGCAGAAAAACAAAATAACAGCTGTATGCCCACGCTAGTAGAAAAATTCGACGCAAAACTAACATAAAGGATTGTCGCACATTGAAATAAAACACCATTTTATCAACTTTCATTTCACATTTCGCAAGCGGTGCTGTACATAAACCTGAAACTGTTCTACCTATCAGCGTGATAAATGATACGATGTATACACAACCACAAATGCATAATGCTGCCGTGGACAATCCTCAAGTTATACCAGTAACTGCCCTAACCCAATTGCATTTTTCTGAAGCACGTCCGAAACCTTATCGGTTTCAGTACAGCGTTATCAAGTAATGTACCTATGCAACGCATGACTATTAAACTGCATACTTAAATAATAATGTTGACTTTATTATGTAAGAAAAGTATATGCGCAAGTTGTTTTCGTAAAAGGCTAGATTAATTACTTACTGCGCAATTGCGAGGTACGGAATTTTCATTGTGTAGTTTATTTTTATGCGGATTCGAGTTTGGTCAAGTGTTGAGTAAGATGATGAATCAATCAAGAATCAATATTTATTTTTTTATGAATTCGATGTTGTTTTTTTTTTCAAAAGGAGGAGGTTCTCAATTCGATTGGTATTTTTTTTTTTTTTTTTATGTATGTAGGTACACCTATTACGCTGAGATTTATGATCCGATTTACGCGATTCTTCTTTAGTTTGATGCGGAATAGTTGCCAATGCCATTTGGTCCCATAAAAATTTAACATAGTTTGGCCCAATAGTTTTCGTTTTATGAACATTTTTACTTCAGTCGTGTGGTCTAATTTCAACATGTTCACCGATTTCTCACCCATTTGTGGAGTGAAACTCAATTTTTTTTTTTTTTTTAAACAATGTACTCCTGAGATGGTCCCATTTAAATTTGGTGAAGATCTGATGTTGATCTTCGGAGATATACAATGGAATTCTTCAAAAATAGACGGTAAATCGGTCGTGATTGCTGCTATCGCTTGGATATTTATTGTTTATACAACATCATGATAACATCACGCCTGTATGCTCTGAGGGGTACGAAGATGTGTAAAATATACCCAAATTTCGACAGTTTAGGTATGTTAAGTTACATTTATTGGGGATAAGCCTATTACCATGACATGTATTGATAACAATGTAAAATAAATGCATAGCAAACATTTGTATAGGATATTACAACTAAAGACTGCTGAGCAGCCAACTACAACACATGATTGAAACTCTTTGACAAAGCTAGCAGGCGAGTAGGACTTGAAATAAACGTCACCAAAACAAACACAATGACCAACCACATAAAATCAAACATAAAACTAGATGATGAAGTATTACAATATGTCGAACAATATACTTATCTAGGTAAACAAATAGGATTCAACAGAGACAACAATGAATTAGAAATAGAAAGGAGAGTCAAAAACACATGGAATAAATACTGGAGTTTTAAAGAAGTATTTAAGATTGATATGGGCCTTAAAACTGAAGAAGAAAGTCATGGATTCATGCCTTATCCGCTATATATGCTTAACATATGCATGTCAAACCTGGAAGTTCACGACCAAAACCAAAAGCAAAATAATCACATGTCAAAGGAGAATTGAAAGGAGCAAAATGAAAATAAAAAAAAATAAGGCACACAGATATAAGGGGAAAAACAAACAAATGGATGCTCTAAACCATGCCCAATGATTAAAGTGGAAATGGGCTGGACATGTAGCGCGACTCTAAGATCACAGATGGACCAGAACTATAACATCATGGCAAACAAAAAAAAACAAATGTATCAAACAAAGGTCGGTTTTCATTTTTTTTTAAACTTTTTAATGTGATCATAATGGAAGCTTAGGAAATGAAAATATTATCTTCAAAAAACACAAAAAGTGAAAAATAACTTTCGGAATAGATGAAGAATCACTACAAGAAAAGTTAATGAAAGGTCTTTATGTATATAACATCGAAACCAAAAAAAGATGAATATTGCGAAAGAGAAATTAGCTACAAAACTTCTAATACGTATTACGTACCAAGTTACCAACAACAAACAAACAATAATAACATTCAAATCATTTGATTTACATTCAGTGAATCATTATTTGTTATTAATTTTTATGGATGAACAATGACAGGTCATTCATAACAGTTAATAGAGTTTGCACTCGTAAATAGGATTCGGTTAATTACATGAGTTTAACATATATGAATAACTATCTAAGTAATAGGTAAATTAATGCAGAAGAGAATAAAAGTAATGATGCAAAAGAGAATAAAAATAATGATAATGAGAAAATCTGCTAAACGTTTATTAGAAATTAACTCACAGAGATCTACTAAGCAAAGCATGGAAAATCTAGCCTTGGTTGTATTACTAAATGTATGTTTTGATAATGCTTTTTCCGTGATACTCGTAATTATTGGTGGTCCAGCTAGCAATCATAACAGAACAATGCAGAACATAGATAATAAATCAAGAATTACAGACCGAGTAAAAACCCTAGGCTATCTTTGAACCCACAATAATTAATCACAACACACACTGGACTCATAAATCTTAGAATATCTTACCAAGAAACGTGAACAATAGCACGTAAATGTACAAAATATGATGTGATAACTAAGGAATGGTTGAAATCGAACTTTGTTCGTATCATTGTATCATTATCGCCTGCAGTGACTGTCGCCAAGATGTTTACTGCTGTTTTAATTAATAAATTAATAGTATCGGCATAATATCGGGTCCCCGAACCCAGTTGGGTGACTGTGTTTTGAATTTTATCAAGAATTATGTTATGGTTATTGGTAACTTTAATTACGTTTTGATATTGGCTAGGTTTTGTGTAATTTTCCTGTTCGATTTGATTGTCCACGTTCTTCATTATTGCCATCTACTCCCTTTTCCCCATTTTGTACCACGCTTCCCTGGTCTGTGTTTTTACTGCTTTCCATTTGCATTTCGTTTACTCGCGTTGCATTTTATGTTACTCTACCTTATTTGGTTTCGGATATTCAACTTCCTTTTCCGTTTGATTTACTTTATCTATCGCTTGAATAGTAATGATATTTTATACGTGTTCTAGAGTTGATTAGAATTAGCAACTGAATAAACTTGAATAAAATTACTTTTGTCTGATAATGTGAAAATGACGAACAACTTAGGTACTGAATCAAGTTAAGTAGAATTAAGAGGTGTAGGTATATGTGATTTCTGAGTTTTACCGTTGTTTATTCACTAGACTCAATCTAAATAAAGCATCTTTTTCAAAATATTTATATCGTATTCGCTTCCCTAAGTTTTTGGATTAAGATTGAATAAATTTTCTTCTTTCATCTTGAGTCTAATTTATTGTTTCATCCAGTCTGCTATTCAAATACTAAACAATTTGAATTAATTAGAATCTTGCGTAAAACATAAATTTCAAAACAATGTTTTTAAATTGGTACAAATATTTTGAGACGCGGAAACGTTTAGTAAACAAGGCACTAACAGGTGCACTAACAACTTATTCTAATGCCATGTGTTGTGCAACAATCTCAGCACATTCACATCCGTGTTGGAGCTAATATTGCGCAATGGAGCCACACACTCTTTTCCTATTTATTAGGTCGATCTATTTCAGTACGTTATCGTATGAACACTGCCAATATTTATATCATTCGCAAAGAGAATTTTTGTGGTATGGCTAACATAAACGGGTTAAATAGATGTTTAATTATTAGAAGATTTATCGTAGACAACATTTCCTTTGTTACTATCCTTGGTTCTACTACCTCCTACCTTTACCTATCATGTTTTCATCTTGTAAAACTTGATCTCAAATCTTCTAAAACTCACCTCTAATAAAAATGATTTATCCAAATTGGAATTTCATGAATTTTCTTGCAGTGTAGTAGTAGTTTCCGTTTCGTATGGTTTATTTAGTTTTCAACTCCAGTACACCAAAGTTCGCGTCAGCTATCTTAGTTTACGTTGAATTTGTTGCAAACTCGGTGAAATGTTAAGCGCCCGCTATGATCTGATTACAACACTTTCCTCTAACCACACTGTTAGTAGTTTCTGATAGGAGCAATTTTGCTTAAGCTTTGCTCTCAAGTTCCTTCAATAGTTTCTCCGCTGTATTAACTGCACTGTGCTCTTCAACATTTTTATAATCATCAACAGTTCTTGCGTCAAAGAAAACGATTATCAGAAAGGTTATCATAATCCACGTCAAATTCTTTCTCATGTCTCATCAAACTAAAAATACAATGTAAATCAACACTGATGACCTACTCGACTTGATAAAATATGTAAAAATAATTTTGCACTGACTATATTCGAACATCATTATGTTCACTGATAGCCCTGGGTCATTCGCTGCTATCACGTTATCAATCAAACTAGGTACTGTAAACAGACTTGACATGAGGTTATCTAATCAACAATGTTTACAGCTATTGCAAACTAGATACGGAAATTGTCTTCTTTAATGATTATGACACATTCGGGTCTAATTGTCGTTATGTGATCTATCGAAATGGGCCAATGGAATTTGCCCACGCTACCAGACTCGAGTCTGTTTATTCAACCATTATCTTTAGAGTGCCACTCGTCTGATTTAAAATGTTTTGTATAATTGTGATATGACTGAGTATACGAAACTGAAATATTGTTCTTATCTTCCACATTTAAAACTTTCTGTGTTATTATTCAGGTAGCTTTATTTAATTTTTTGCGATATTTGCGCTCGCTGTTAAAGAAGCAGATATGTCCAAAGACCGTTCGTGATATTGAAACTCATGGCGTCAGCGTATTCATAGCCTCTTCTTGTTCCAGATGTTACTTTTGTATTTATGCAAATCAATCTCTTCAACCCTAGCCCATTCATGTGTCATTTACATGTCGGCGTCGCGTGAATGCTAGTCCAGTGTCTTTGGTTCGCAGTCGTTTATAGGTTCTCAACTAGCGCGTCTGTCTTATATCTTTACTTTAGTTTTCTCTTGTAATTTGCTATTATTACTTTAACTATATCTTAAATTATAACACCAGCTTCTAAGTGCTTTAGTGTCGTATCTAGTTGATGCTAATATCTAGCCTCGTAGATAAAAGTAGTGTTTTTCACAATCGACTTATTGCCAAGAAAGATTTACAGTCGCTCACAGTACGATGGTAAAACACGGAGTTATTTCCGACGGAATCCGCCTTGTGGATTTGCTCTGCCGAAAATAGTATCATCGATCTTATTCGCAAGAGAGAATAACAGCGGCCGCGTATTTATTTATACAGCGGGATATAGGAAAAGTTCTGCCTTATTCTCTGAGTTCATTTACATTTTTATGCCCCTGTGGTATGTCGGCGGGAACCCTTTGTTGCCCTTTGAATTTATGTAAGAACTTACTACCATTACGTTGTCACTTGTAAAGAATACTGATTGAATTATGAATGGTATCTCTCTTGACGTAATCATAAAATCGTAGAAAAGCTGTAATCAAACGCCTTACACAAAGCGCATCAAATTCGCAATTTGGCTGATGTCGGTCCACTTTATTCAATTACGCGTTGATTGTCGGTGGCAAGAGGTCGCGTCGGGATGTAGCAGTACTAATTAGGGCCTTAACGCTTCGCCCACGCACGTGCCCATTGTCGCGCATGTACCTATAATCCATGTCCACTTGTCCAGATACAATACACCTTACGATTCGTGTCAAACTAACAATTGTCCAATTGTCTTTTCATTCATCTTGAGCAATGGTTCTTGGAATACTTAATTTAATCTTGCTTATTACTTTGTTTTGTTCGAAAATTGTTTTTAGTTATAAGCTGCAATTTTACACTTATGTGCAATTATCTATCATGAAGATGTCATAAATCCAGCCCGAATAGATATCAGTTTTGAAAACAACACTTAATACAGTGCGTCAGATTGCTATGACTATATCAGTGGACTCATTGAAAGCACTCAATAATTCATAACATTATTCATGTCAAACATCAAGGTTGAATGCAAATGTACATGTTGAAACAGATAGATATACAGATGGATTCTGTTGGATTTGGTACAATCCTCCATAACACCCGAGCGATGGGCCCCGGCCGTCATCCCACGTGCGCTTCGACCTCAATACTATCAACGCATTTTCAATACAAACATTATGTTTATATTTACCTTCGTGTTATTATTGCGTGCCAGTGAGTAAATGCCAAGAAACACTAGATTTTGAAGCTCCGATATCAGCAATCGCAACCAGTTTATTTACTGCGAATCGTCATTGTCTAATTTCACCTCGTTCAAATGACTGAGATTACCGTTATTTACACCGTCCACGTGACTGACACAAAATTGTATTTTTGCATTCGCATCAATCAAGGTTTTTTACTTACCATTGTAACTTCAATACACTATTATGTAATCATTTTCCGCTGTAAATGTGAAAATGAGTGGTTATAGCGATATTCATGCTTCATATGCTTAAACCCGGGAGATCACGTGCAAAAAGTCGTGGAACCGGTTTTGAGGCTTCGTTTATAAACAAAACAGGCTGGGATCAGGTTTAGGCGCATTCGTTCTAAGCGCGTGGGCGGCCTTGACTGAGCGAAGGACGGCCGGCGGCGGCGGCGGCGCGCGCGCGCTGCTCAGAGCATGCGCGCACGCTGGGGGCGTGGCACGCACGCGAACCGTAACGTACTACGCGTATGCCCACGCATGGCTCAAATATGGTATCATCTTATGGGGCAACAGTACTGACGCGCCCACGTTACTTACATTACAAAAAAAACTAATTAGGATCTTAGTAAATATTGAAGTCACTGATAGCTGTAAACCCCACTTTCGGGAACTAAAGATCTTGTCCCTACCATGCTTGTATATATTTGAAGTTTGTAAGTTCGTACGTAAATACCCAGATTTCTTTACAAAAAGAGAGGACATTCAAAAGAAAATTGCTCTAAGGCACAAAAACAGACTAAACTTACCACTATCGCGATTAAAAATGCACTCCGATAGTACGTTTGTCATGTCCATAAAAATTTATAATAAGTTACCCGCAATAATTAAGAATTTAGATAATTATAATATATTTATTAATAAATTAAAAATCTTCCTTGAAAGTAAATGCTACTATAGTCTAAGCGAATACTTAGATGATAAATTATAAATATGAAATAAATGACTTACCCCTGTAGGATAATAATAATTAAAGTTACTTTAAATATAATAAAATAGTATAATGAATTATTTACGTAGTAAATAAAAATAATAATAACTAAATACCTTAAATAATTGATAAAACTAATAATTAATAAATTACTGACATAATAAATAAAATTAATAATAAACTAGTATTTAAAACAATAATTAATATTTTTCAACATTACTCATATTTTTAATAAATACATGTAAACTCATAGTTTGACTTATTAAACGCCAAGCGTTCTTCCTCCTCTCTCCTACTTTTATCTATGCTGTGCCCGACAGGGTCCATAATTGAGACTGATGTAACTGTTTTCCCACCAACTGTATACATTATGGTACGCAATAAAGAATTGAGAATTGAGAATTGAGAATTGAACCGCGTATGGATGACTGCGGTTTTTTTGTTGTTATACTTGTTTTTCCATCACTAAGAGGAAACGTGAACGTATGAAATTAATAATTCATTTCACAGCTATTAATTGATGCGACGCGAACAAAATAATGATGATGTTACTGAATACGACAATGAACATGGTCCGAAACTTTACGGTCGAATCAAACATTAAGAATTAAATAATGTTACATTCGGAGAATCAAATAAAGACTGACGTAACACAGCTGATACGAAATACGCAAATAGATTTAAATAAGTACTGTAGTGTAGACACAACATCGATTGAGACGCGGCTGTTTTTTATTTACACTGCAGCCGCATTTCACCAGCAGTTGCTTTCAGACGGAAACTTCAATTTCATTATGGTGTAGAAAATTTCATCGCTCACGTGACTAACAGTTTAACCGACTAGTCCCGAGGACGAAAAGTGGTCGACGAACAACGACATTCATTATTCAAGACCCCCGGACGTGGGGTACGCGACAGAAATAATAAATAGACCATTCATACGAAAACAGACTTGCCCACAGGCTTTTCAGAAACCCCCATTGTGCCATTTTATAGTGGTATGATGTGAAGAATTTTTCATATTCACAATATGGAATTCTTACTTTCTATCTGGATTGTGAGATAATCTAAAATTAAGAGTGTATGTTTGCGGTAGCTAATTCGGTTCCGTGTAGTCTGAGCTTTATTTTTACTTCCATGTACAATTTTGTGAACTTCGTTTATACAAAATTTGATTTTAAATTGAGGTAAACCGTAGTGTTCTACTTCTAAGCTAACCATTAAAAGTCCGTTGTCCAGCTCCAGATTATGTTGTGTATCTCAAAGACAGTAAATATCAACTTTTCAGTTTATTGTTTTCAAATCATTCTCTACAACAACAAAAACTTCTTAGAAAAGCATCTTACTATTCAGGGATTTAGTAGTTAATCAATTATTATTCATGTAATTGAAAAACAAAACAATGAAGTACATAATTCATTAGTTTTGTACTCATTACTATGTCGTTTAACAAGTGTTCCTCGTATTTATGAATAACCCTTCTATGACATAATGATCGCTTTTCATTGGATTGATTTACCGGAGGGCATCTTTTAGGTGGAGCTTCAGACTTCTCTCCATAAACCTGGTTTGACAAATTCTGTGATTATTATCTTAAAAATCTTAATGAAGCGGTAGCGTTAGAAGCAGACCAGACTTGAGGCTTATATTTGACTTCCAATATGTTTAGTCCTTCTTTATGAACAATTCCAAAACTTCTTATTTGTTTTTCTTCATTGTCATTGCCTCTTTAACATGAACATTTCACAACAACTCTTAGCTTCACCTTTTGAGACACCTTGATCCATTGTGATCCAGACTGAAGCCACTTCGAGTAAATGCTTTGTAAGCATTACTCTGTCGAGAGCCGGCTTAGAGTTTCAGTGCACGGCTTTGAACGTTCTCTCATAAAGCCAGCATTCAAAACTCCACTCAGTTCATAGTTTGGCGCAATTTCGGCATTATGAATACAGCAACAACAAATGTTATCATATAGTATCCATAGAATCCATGCCAGAACTGTATCTAGCTTCGGTGGGCGTATTATCTTATTTATCTAGATCTAGACCACAGTGTCTAAAAATTTCCGTCTCTTCCAGCTAATAAAATTCTTGTAAGAAACCATCGGAACGATTGAGAAACTATGGCACTGAATATTATTGCACTAAAATTATCTCTGTCCGGTGAAGCTAAATTATTTTTGATGCGAATATTATCCGAATGTTTTTTAACGCGAGCTTTGTTGATGGTCTAATTTTAGTCAGTTGGCGTCACATCGCCGGGACTGGCTGTTGTCTCCGTGACAAATGTTTATTGCATGTATTTATTTAATCTATCGTAACGTTCGATTTACAAACATTGGGTTCGTTGGCTTCTAAAATTTACGCAACGTACGGGCCTAGTTCTTGTATCTATCGTTATCGTACCTGAGTACGGTATCGTTCACTGAACCGATTTTTACGTTGGCTGATTATAAAACATGTGTGCATTAAGCGTCATGCTCCTTTCATTAGCAGGCCAACCGGCTTTCTTAGCTTTTCTAATATATGTTCCGAAATATATGCGTATTAACAACTCATTGTAAACGTTAATTGATTTAGGCTTACCTATCCCTTTGGCATTTCCCATTTATAATATGGAAGATTTGATGTAGATTAAAGCAATTTGTTCGTACTTGGCTCAGCCCAAGAAAAAAAAAAGATGCCACTGATTTAAAAGCT
Organism: Xestia sexstrigata; assembly: GCA_941918905.2. Taxonomy (NCBI): domain Eukaryota; kingdom Metazoa; phylum Arthropoda; class Insecta; order Lepidoptera; family Noctuidae; genus Xestia; species Xestia sexstrigata. The sequence goes on from OW799204.2 coordinate 3,778,188, forward strand.
TCTTCTGTTGTTCACAGGAAACATTGTATTACAAGTCCGACGAAAGTCATTACCTAATCAAGTTAATGACTGTTTGCTCTTATTTTCCACTGTACAAAAATATTGATCTAAGCTTGTTTGTACAAGTCATGATAATAAGAATACGCTGTTTTGTTTATAATTAAGTAGTCAGGAAACGTGACATGGGGATTACTACTTTACGACGATGATGAAGGCGACTTGTATGTAAAGAAATGAGCTGTATTTTACCTCGGATTTTGCTGATAAAGCAGATTTAATTTTTTATAACAAGAAATAAAAGAGCCTCAGCCACTCTTTCCGCAATATTGAATCCTGAATCGTTTTGAAATTTGATCTGACAACGGATCTAAGACATGATGTACCTCTTTTCCGGTACGGTGGGTGGTATACCAAAGAGTACATTGTACCATGAAATCTTTGTATTACACAACATTCTAAATTGTAACAAAGATTTGTTTTAGATAGGAGAATTAAGAAATAGGTTTATTAATTTACTGACGTAGATAACAATATGTCACGCGGTCACGCCCATCTTTTTTTGGCCAAGATGATTCATTCATTTCTAACATATCTTTTCCAAACGACGGCACTAATGAATGTGATAAGAGGTACAATCACTAGTAACCGTTAGAACTTGGTTATTAGAGTTTACATTTGCAACACCTATAACCTTTGGTACAGAACAACTTGATATTGTAGTCAGTAGTTCAGTCACAATGTCATATTCATCTATCTTCGCTATTCGCAGGTAGCGTGTATCAAAGCTAACATGCAGGCTCAAATATATAATTTGTGCGCCTCGCTTCATCTTGTCCTTGCCGCAAAGTGGATAATCACGCATCCACAGAACATGTCAACCACAGATTGGATAACAAATTCATACGTGCACACTAATTCGAAAAATCTCATATCTTCTGTCATTTTAAAAATATCCTTCATTACTGTTTGATGATACAATTTGACGTTTAGAATCACACACGTTTTTGAATCATTAATTGAATGTAATGATAAATTATTTATCGTATTATCAATCTGTGTTTGCATTCAATTAGAGTTAGTATTGCGTATGCATGTAACTTTCCATAGTAATTGAATAATGAATGCTAAGCTAATCATTGATTAGAAGAGGTTGTTAACTTGTAGTTTTTAAGACCCGTTCTAATACCCGATTGACGTCAGAAACAGAATCGACAGACGGCGAGGCTTGAGGCAGATCAATCCCACAAACCTGACGGGGAATTGGGACGTCTATATTTGATAGCTTCTCTAGTAATGTTGCTCTCCGTCTCCAGGTCAGAGATGGTAAACAACTAATTCATTCAGATCTCCTTTGATTCCAAGAAGAGCTTGCAAGTTTATACAGTTAAATAAAATTCGTAATAGAGATCTTTTTATAGTATTCTAATATATGTTGAAAGCCGGTATCTTGTGTAACAATAAGCAAACTTATAAAAATAAACGAGTGTTTGGGATCTTTCTTAGAACTCACATTGTTCTTTTTGATTCCATATAAAATCTTAATTCTGAACTCGATTAGAGCAAGAGTGCGTATATTGAATGCGGGAAATATTATGGGCGTGTTACATAATAATTGTTTCGGCGCTATTGGCAGTATTGAGTTATTTTAGCTTTTCATGAAAGTGCATGTTGCTTGCTGCCAATATGCGAATTTATTCATGACGTTACCTTACCAACAATCTATCAATGTGCTTCCAGATAGCACCTTGGAAATATTAAAAACGCCACAGCCTTCTACATGTATATTTATCTGAATAATGTTGTTATTTCCTTATTAAATCACAATGTTCTAAATAATATCCTCTCTTTCCAGGTGTTCGGCACAGTTGAGCTGCCGGACAAGCCGATCATGTTGCCGCCTTTTGTGGAGGCGACCCACTGCCTGGGCTACCACCTGACTCGCAAGGGTCGGGCGGTCGCAGATAGGGTTGTGTCCGTCCTCGGGTATGCTTGCCCGGACATCACGTACAGCCCTAGCCTGTACCCCATCACCGCTGCATTACTGCACTTCATGCCTGGTGAGTACTGTTTTGTTATTTTTCTCTTCTCTAGCATTTTTGTTGCTGTTCCTTGGCGTTTCTTCTTGCTCCTTAGCGTCTATTACATTGTTTTCATGAACCTCTTTTTAGAATCTAAGCTTCTACCGTTTGTTTTATTTATTTTAGATATCGATGACATTCTTGGAATCAAGTTCCAGAGCGTAAGCTGATACTATATTTAAGGAAAATCCGGTTCAGTTTTGGTTTTCTTCTTGAAAGATCTCTAATAGAAAAGATTTTCTGGGAATTGTGTGCGTAAATACGCTGTTCCAATGTTTTAAACGGCCGGGTTACAGAGTAGCTCGCTTTTGTTCCTGAAAGATACTGATATAGTTAGCCTGCTTCATCCCACTGGTGGGCAAAGATTCTCAAAATGGATAAATTTGCTTTTTAATAAAAAAAAAAAATCTTAAAGATGACACAAATGTGTCTCCGTTATGCTAAACAGTTTTGTTTTTCGCGCAATTAATTAAAAACAGTTGAAACGATTTCATAGAAGATTAATTATGTGAAAAAATGGAATGAACACGTCGGAAAATCCAAAGTTCTCATCGTTATTAGAATACCAAATCATAATGTGAACGCCAATTTCCTCGGGCGCTGCGAAGGCGGTTTTATTAATTAGTATTAAAGCCATCTCTTGAAGCTTGAATGGAAGCTGTTAAATTTATTACTGTGGCTCGCTCGGTTTATGAACCCTGCCGCAGCTTTATATTGATTGTCATTACTAGTATTATGAGGAAATTTATGAGAATTCCAATATACTGCCGATTAATTGGTTCCTTTTATCGTTGTCAGTGTAGGTTGATACTAGACTAAGCGTTTCATGATGTTTAATATGCAGAACTTGCTGATTCAAATCCCACATGAATTTCGTAGTTATAATAAACCAGCGGACGTCACGCGGTTTCACCTGCATAGTTCCCGTTCCCGTGGGAGTACGGGTATCAAATATAGCCTATGTTACTCAGGGTAAATGTAGCTTTCTAATGGTGAAAGAATTTTTGAAATCGGCGTAGTAGTTTTCGAGTTTTTTCATTACAAACACACACACACACAAAAATACAGAAATACAAATCTTTCCTCTTTGTAATATTATTAGTGTAGATGGAGTCTTTTGAGATTTTTTTTAAGATTAACTATTTGTATTTTGAATGATACCGTTCAATATAGTCGGGTAACAACCGGCTACATAAAGTATTCTCAATTCTAGAGCACAGGCGTCACAAAATTTACAGTCGCTCTCGCCTTAATTCAGTAATGAGTGCGGGGGGCGATAATTGAACTCGGCAATAGGCAAATTGCCGGACTAGTCTCCCGTCTATACCGCGATTACCCTTCCACTCTTAAAAAATGAATACCAACTCTACATCTTTGCACTAAGACAGACTATTCTTTGCAACTATTTCGTATTCTTCATCTTTCTTATCAACATCTAAATTGAACTCTCGTACTTGGGTAGCAGAGTCTGGTATGTGTTCGATATGGATCTTACCGGGTTCACGTGATCAAAACGATAAATGGACGTCGTCGGCATGCCACAGATTTGCATTGCGTCCGTCGGCGTCGTGCTGTCAGTCCCATACGATTCACTTCCTTCGTAGCACGTTTTCATATAATTGGCTGGAATGCGAACATGCGTTTACGATCGATATGGGATGTGCGTGGTTAAATGACAAATTAAATATTAATACATCGGCGCTTAACGATGCAGCTGTAATTAATGTAAGCACGGCAACTATAATGGTTACACTAGTCATTTATCATACGTCTGAGATAATTTGCACCGTGTCGTGAGGAAGCGGAGAGGCAGTGTCAATTTAGCCGCCGGATGACTCCAAAAGTGACAATTTCCTCCATTGTCAACTCCCGCTTTATTATGTAATATACTCTTGTATATAAGTGACATAGATTCTATTCTCGCGATGCGACACAGATTATATTCTCGCAACGATTTGATTGAAAATAAAGAGTCATGTAATACTCAGAAGAAATCCTTAAATGGATAGTTGTAACAATGAAGTTACCATGGGACTTATTTGTGTTGTTTCTTTCAGTCTTCTGGGAGTTTAGTTGCGTAGCTACTAGTTGTCGAATTAACCATTCGGTCACGTTTGCGGCGCGGCATGTTATTAAACTGAAATAGTTCATGACGCTCGTCGTCACATGGGCCTCTCAAACGAACGAATCCGTTTCGTCGCGTCCACCGATGTTTTTATTGTTGTCCCTCGCTAATCGTGTGTCAATGTCACTCACTTTATTAATTTGAACAGACGCACGTCCGTGACACTGGTAGCTCTCACCGTTATCACTGTCCCCTCTGGTTTAAACCAAATATCGTTCGAGTGCTCCACGTCATCAACATTATCCATGTTGTTTTTGTACTAACAAATAAAGTTAGCGTTTGTAATTTGCTGTAAAGCGTTGGCTCCCCGCCAGTGCCTGCTCCCCTCGTATCGATCCGAAGCTGGCACCGTTTACCACCAGCGCCTACAGAACAATGTGACCGTTAGGGGAATCTGTTCCAACGCTCACCATTCTTTACGCGTTAACTTTATCAACAGTTAATGTACAAGATAAGCCTGTTTACGTCAAGATCAAAAGGTTTACCTCCAATTTCGTTTCGATCGAAAGTATTTTCCATGTTCTCCGGCGCCTGTTCGATGAAAAACGTATTGTAACCCAATTTAATTCGTCACAATGCTTACACAAAGGTCGAAAGGGCCGCACAAAAAGCTTGAATAAAACTCTCATTACATGTTGTTTGTTCGTTTTCTGTAAGCATTGAAGCGAGGAGGGGCTTCCTGTTCCGTTCTCGCACTGTACAAATGGTTTATGTCACCAGCGACACGTAGATAAGTCTTAATAAAGTTTTCCTGCTTCAGTTACAGACACACAAAGTGAGACTTCGTCTCCGTTCACTTGTTTTCATAACTTTCAGAAATACAAGTTTATTATAATTTTGTGCTTGTTTCTGTTGCTCGCTTTGATTGCGGTGCCGAACTTGGTAATCAGCCTCCCTTTGTCAAACTGAAAGATTGGAGCAATTTTGGTTTATAGAACAATATTCAAGTTACGAAGTTCCTCTCGTGTTTGTTTTATACTTAATTTTAAAGTGAAGTCTGGTGGGAAACCTTAGAAATACGATGTGCGGTGTGCGTCGTCTCCGAGAAACACGACGAACTTCACTTCAATTACGCTGGTTCAAAGGAACATTTGAACTTCATTTGGTACGAAATGGCACCCCCCTTTTATACCCCAACTCCGACAAACAGGGATGTTTATTGTTACCCAACGATGTACGTAACAATTGATATGTAACAACGATAAAATGTCTACTCTTCGCCCATCAACAAACATTTTATTTCTGAAACTTTTTGTGACCATTTTACTGCTGAATTAACGGCACTAGTATTTTTGTTTTATAACGAGATTTATTGCGAGAGATCTAATCACAACTTTATAGTCCACCAAGGTTGGTAGATACGATTTCCATACGAGCTGAGATCCGCACAATGTCATAGTTAGACAAATGATATCATAGCAGTGCTGCGGAGTAGATAAACGATACAATATTGAAACTATTTTTATTCAGAACGAAAAGCTATGCTATGCGGCCAAAAGAAAATTAAATCATGCACTAAAAGACTGGTGCCAAATTATATGCACAAACATTCTGTGTTGTACATTGAATAGAGGATAATTAGAGACTGTCCCAATTTTTCGTCTGAGGCTAATAATACCAACTTTCTTCGCTGAATCGTATACTTTTATTACTGTCATAATAAAGGTCTTATTAGAAACGTCTTTTATAAAATTATAGGCATGGTAAGGCCATATAATGCGGGGGTTTTGGTTAAGGTTACACCAGTCGGTCATTCTTCTATAAAAACGTAGTATGGTGATTACTCGTCTGTTTGACGGTGTAGGTTCAAAACTAAATATTGTATCAACTGGTCTTGTCATTATCTAGACCTGTATGGAAGCAGAATTGGAAAAAAAAAATTGGTTTGGAAGTTATGAGCGTCGAAACTTTCATATTTCAACACTAATTTTAACTCATCTTTGGGCGTGAATAAATAACTTATGTAGTATGAAAATGGAAAAAGTGAAACCATACAGGGATAGATAATTTATTCAAAAGTTCAAATAATTTATTTTGAGTAGATACATCCTGTAGTTTTTCTATAATATCTATACGCCCAAAGGTCAATTTATGAAATTTACCGCGCTCATTTTCGTTATAAATCGTCGTATATTTCACTAAATAAATAAAAACTAGATAAATGAATAATAAATAAATTAAACTAAATTAATTAAAAACTTTACTAAATCGCATGCATATTAGCCACGCCCGCCAACGAGTTCGAGCTGTCGACTTGTGCACCCTTAAGGCCCTTCTAACCCTAAAATTAGCAACTCTATTTGTGGTGGTTCAAACTTCGTTTGAAATACTGTTAGAATAAAGTTCTAATCAGCTTGCACTACAAACCGGTTGTTACGTCAGTCACTGCGGCCGAATAGTCCGAAATCAGTGGTTTATTGCGATTTACAAAAAATCTATTGATTGGACTAAAAAAATAAAACACATAAGACTTGCTTTATAGTTAGTTCCGTTAGTATGCAAAGTTTCATGATCTAATTTCAAGTACTTTTTGAATATCAGCGGTTTATTGTTCGATTTGGAGGTAACTTTGAAATTTTTTTGAGAGAAGTTTATGGAATCGTGTTTTCGTCACACATAGGACTTAGCATTAATCCTCAACTTTACCATATATTTATTTCAAAATTAATGCTGCAGTATTTTAGGAGTAACGGAGGATCATGCTAAGCCATTTGAGGGATATATAGCCCTTAAGGCAACGAAATGCGTCCATGGCAGCCATTTCGGTATAATGTACTGTACATTTGGCATACATATCTTTATATTCCTGTCTACAAGCGGTTCTCACTACACTGAAAGTACTGTTTGCTACTTTGCTAAACATTTTAAAGTGCATCAAATATATTACCGACGAGATTAAAACGGGCATGGTTCCCAAATTTTCAGTTTTGTTGAAATTAGATTTTTATGTTTGTGTTTGTTATCTCCAATCTTGTTTTCAAATAAAACGACGGTACGTCAAACAGACCCTGTATATTTGTCAGTAGCTGACCTTTCTTTATATCTGTGGGATCCAATCCGACCTTATTTAACCGCTGTTCATTCAGCCATAAGTTTTTATTTCGGTTCGAGAATTTTAAATCAGTGTTAATGACACATGAAGTCCGTAACTGAGCGAGACACATAAAATTAAAGAAAGTGTCCTTAAATTCTTTCGTATGTTTAAATTACTTTCTGTACCGAGCATTTACTGTGATGCAAGGATTCCACGTTATTGTCCAAATTACTAAAGTTTGTTGTATAATTTGGCAGTCTTCCTATATACATATAAGATATCTATAGTCGCTTTAAAGTGTAACAGACACCACTCTGGCTGAACTCTGGTCTATTTCTGTATTCCACAGACGATCAATCTGTTACCCGGTTTAAGTACAACCCTCATGTTTTCGAAATAATAAACCCTTTTCTGACTTAAACAGACTTCCACTGGAATAAATTGAAGCCCCAAATCGATACTCATTTCGTTTTATTTTCTACGCGGTCCAAATTGTACCTCACTAATCGGAATATTCATTTTCGTGTTTCTGTAGTCAGTTAAAGCGAAATTACTTTTTGTTTCTTTTGGTCCTAGAACCTTTTAGCGTTTAAATTTGTCTCTAAAGCGCTTTAAAACTTCTGAATACTTGAGCGTTCGTTCACTTAGCGTGAATGTAGGTCAAGCTATTTTATAGAGAGACGTTTACAGCCTTTACAGAATTTTCACAGTCAGCTATTCTCAACAGAGTCAACGTTTCATTCCTACATCATTCAGAGATCCGTAGTTATGACTGACCATGTTGTCTTCATTTCGCATTTGTATCACTTCGCTATTTTAATTTGGTCCGAAAGGTTTGTAAAGTCTGAATGAAGCTGTGTTGCCCTGCATTCTTCATGCGGAGCTGTGACTAACTAGGGTAATGTGTTACTCTTAGACAATAGATTCCGAGCTATCACTTGTCATGTACAATGCAACTCCAGCTTTCTTGACATCTCGACATATCCTGTCATGCAACTCCAGCTTTCTTGACATCTCGACATATCCTGTCTTGCAAAAAAAATATTTTTGATCTGTGAGTAGATGAAAAAGAAAATTCTTTAATTTAACTATTGTTTAAACAGACTGGTGTATGAGAATGTATTATTAACGAGCACTAAATTCCACAAATACTTCTCATCTAGCGCGATTACTTTTCACATTGTTTTTTTATTCGCTGATTTATTTTAGAATCCACTTTATGTGCAGCTAAAATCTCTTCTAGTGGAACTCAATTTTGTCTGCATGCATTTGCACCTCAAAGGATTTTCTAAAATAAATCGCCGCATTTCAGCTCATAAGTGCCTGACCCGAATCCACGTCAACCCTCGTAGTAGGAATATAGGTCACGATCTTTGTTAAGCTCCCTCCTATTCTGTGCTTTGTATTCTCTCGCGTTATTCACAAAGTCAGGCTTTTGTGAGTAAATATATCTTGCCATGAAGGACCTTAAATCATTTGTCAATACCTTTCCGAGTCGCCAAATTTTGAGGGACTCAGGAAATCGGGGTTTGGTTTGTACATTGTAATTTATGTCTTTCACATAAAGATTTGATTGATGGCTGGATGTCCGTTTTTCTTCGATTTTGTGAATTTTAATCTTATTATTTATTAGTATAAAGACTTCGGTGTGTAAGACATATTTGCCATGTGCATGCAGACTTTCTTGTATACGTACCTACGACATCTAAAATTACCATATTTACAGAGGATGAGACACTAATTGAAAATACATATTGCTCATCAGCATACTCTTTCCTTATGCAGTCTTAAAACATTTTCAATTGTTTGCTACCGCCCAAAATTATAAATACCCTGATAACACACACAGTCTCATACATTCATACAGCAAATTGTTATAAACAAAGTTGTCGTTCACGACAGCCGACGGCCGTATATCAAAGCTACTAGTTTTACGACCATTGCTCGAACCACAGTCTCACAGATTGTAGCTACAGTAGCCGGTACGGCTGGTTTATATCTTCTATTGAAGATTAACATAACATCCAAATTTTTAATTTCGCAAACATGAGTTCTGTTATTATAGTTGACAATTAAGAAGAAGATTACATCAGTGTGTTTTCTATTTCGTCTTTGACTTTCATCCTATGGATTGTTAGTGTTGCCAGATTCACCTTCAGTAATATTATGTTATTGAATAAAAAAATTAATGGCCGGTCTCCAATTGCAAATTGATTTAGCTATAAAAATATCATTTGTGGTGTCATAAAGATAAAACTGCTCTAAAGCCACAGATGTGAACTGGATTAATAATATAATTGAACATTTATTACAACAAGAGCTAATAAACTTAATGTAACTGAATATCTTTTCAAAGAGTTTTACAAAACGATAAATTTTTTTAGAACCGTTATATCAAGACGCTTACAAATATTTAATGCTGTTTCATTTCACAGACCCAAGCTAGGATTGCTATCAATTTAAATGTAGCTTGCCTTTTAAGAGATATCTGCAATCTTTACCAGCATAATGCATGTTACAAGATTACCTACACTGTTTCTAATATCGTTAAAACTGGTATAATACAATGAATCATAGAAACTCATGTGATATCGTTACACTTTGCAATCGCATGGGTGGTTGGCCTCTATTACAAGTCAGTGTGGTGCAAGGACTTTTACTTCTAATGTCCGTTTATTATTGAAATGTTTACTATCTATAATTGTGTCAATGCTAATGTTTCTTTTGTTGCACAGTTATATCATTGTAATAAGTTGCACATGTTTAAACGATATCTTGTGATTTGTGATCGCTTTTATCTATTCCTAGAATGATGAAACATTGTTATGATTCATGATTTTAGGTTCTTTTTTTCAAATATCACCACAACCAAAGCAAATCTTTGAATAAAACTGGCTGTTTGTTTAACAGCACCAGACTCGTGATAATAGCGAGAGTATACACCACTGTTTGTGCCCCTAACTAGCAGGTCGTTGCCATGTAACACAATACATTTGTCATTGCTTCTGGCAGATGTTAGGCTTTTGAGCACATCCGGGACTAAATACCTAAAATTTATTGTATTTTCTCTTCGTCTACGAATATTCTCGTAATATCGACAGAAATAATTGAGCGTATAGATACCCGATATCCCTTTCCGATAATACGCATAGGCGTAGATAATCATGGGTGTCCCTCAGGGACCAATATTTAGTCCACAAGAGAAGTATCCGTTAGTTAAGTTATATTTCGGTATATTAATAAACTTCATTATATCTTTTGTAAGGACGAAATAAACGATAGCTATATAAGAGAACTTTGCGAAGGGAGATATTAAATTACAGTAGGTACAACTTGAATAAACGGCAGCGATAAAAAACCATTTTATGTAGGGCTGACATATTTTTGGTTATTCATTTTAAAACGTATCACTCAGCACGGAAGCGGATGTAGTATTATTGTTTAGCTCGCTTCAGCAAGCGTTCATTATTTAATTGGATTAAAAAAATCCTCGTGTGTCAGATCTGCTAGGTCAGATTGATCTTTGAATTGCCAAATGGCATGACGATTGGCATAATTGTCTTTAACTCTAACGAGTCAATCATTTTTGTCATTGATTGTAAATGAATATGCATTTCTACCTATCGAAATATTGGAAGTTATGATTATGACGTTTCTCAAGATTGTTGTTGATACAAATATTGTCAGACAGTTAACGGGAAATATAAGCTATTTGATTGTTCTTATTTTTGCTTTGAATTACGTAGAATGTTATTTGCCTTTGAACTATTTTGTATAATTTTTTGCGAGGTTAGTTTTTTCTGTATGTGGTGTTACAAATATGTACCTTACTTGTTATCCAAATCTGCTTACCCTTTATTTATTGATTACAGAAAACTTGGCCTAGATCCATTACGAAACTGCATTTCTATCACTGCGGGTAGTTTATCTACAACTGCAGTACTTAGTTCAGTAGATTTACCAAAATATTTTTGGCACAAGAGCTAAGAATACCTCTTAAATTATGCTGATTTAGTTCCAAAAACTTTTTTTTTTTTTTTTCAACGTATTTTAACTGCCTCCAATTTAGAATTCCATTTATTATCAACGGGGTTTTCGCAGTACGCTATGACAGTAGCTAATTTCTCACTTGTGTGAACACGTTATAAGTAATAGTCGATATGTGACGGGTCACGGATGCAAATGCTTTCTTAAACGTCATCGTCATCTTCCAGTCTGACTTCACCCTCTGCTGGGTATATAGGCCTCTCTTTGTGAGTGCCAAGCTCTACGCTCTTCTGCCAGCCTCATCCAACGTCACAAAAAAAATATTTATTAGAGAAACACTCGAAATTGTTAAAGGCAAATACAACAATGAAATGCCTGTGAATAATTTGGACAAGATTTCAGATACGCTCTAGAATTCTAGAATACAGTTAAGATATATTCAACACCCTGCGTAAAATGAAATTGGGTCAAAGCTTTTGAAAATAAACTTGTTTATTTCAATTTCCTCAAATAAAACTTTTTCCAATACCTTATTACCTCTATTTACATTGAAACGACAATCCAAATAACAATCTTCTACATATTTAACGTGCGAGATTCTCCAATTCTCCATCTTGTCTACAATTTCTTCGTACATAAACTTGAGTCAACATTAGGTGGGACTTAATGAGATTTCAAATTCAATCAAGAAGTTTAATATCTCTCCTAGGTGACGACGGTAACTGCCTTTACCGATGAAGTGCTAACTTGGAGGTTCAGTTTCCAAGTTATTTGCTAAGTTCTTGTATAGGAAGGCTTTGAAGACGCGCTGCTTGACTTGTTAAGTGAGGTTATAAGTTTTAATTAGATTGGCTGTCTTTATTGGTGTTTGTAACAGCTCGCTTAGCAGGCTGTATTTGGCTGGTATTGAAAATAGGTATGAGCAGATATATGAATTAGTATTTTGTACTTCTTGTCAGATTTCAAAGGCTTTGGTGACTTTTTGATTTATGATTGATTTGAATAAAATATTTGACTGTTCGATTGATCGCAAGCGTGACTGCTGAGCATGAGGTTCTGGGTTCGATTCCCGGGTCGGGCGAAGTGTTTTTGGGTATTTCCATCAGGAGTTCCTCAGACACGGACACGGATTTGTGCCCGGTTAATTTCAATAGACTTGCCCCCTATTCCAAGGGACTCAAACATAACTGGCAAATTATTTTGTACTATTAGGTACACCTCTGCTTAACCCTTCGGGGATTACAGGCGTTGTCTGCTTTCATATTTTTCCTAAACTTCATTGTTATCAAAACCTAAAAGTTGTGGCAGATTTCTAAACCTCTGTATTAGATTTGTTCACAATATTTACAACCGCCCATGAGATCAGTGGAAAACCTCGTGATGAAACGAAAATAGTAACCCGTTACTCACGGCACGGCCTAGCTACTGGGATAGGATAGACATCACAAATATTCTTATCAACTGGAACTGTCGGTGTGATTGTTATGAATATGGCTGACAGTAACGAGACGAGAGACATGAAAAAACAAATAGATGCAATACATTCCTTCATCGTAGCTGTTACTAACATTTCTGATGAACAATTTTTGTAACTAAGTAACATGCAATTTCTAGCTAGCCACATTCCTTCCTCAACTATTTCGATGGGTGTTTAAATACTGATCCATTTAAATTTTACACATAGCTTGATTTGTTACTCGCCTTTAACAAATAATGTTACAAACATACATACACACAGACTGCTTAAATCATAACCCTTCTTTTTGGCTTTGGTCCGTTCAGTATGAGTGTCGTAATCGTAATAAACACATTCAAATACATGCTTGCATTGGGATGTCTCCCAAACAGTCATATCATCTTTATCGTCAGATACTTCTTCAGATTAGTTGGGATCTCTAATATTACGTCTTGTCTACACTCTACATAATAGACGTTAATGACCCCTTTTTTTTTCGGTTGGCAAATCATCAAATGACTCCTCCCGCTCTGGGCGGGAGGCCGAGCAGGAGGGAGTGTCAGACTTTTACTGACTAAAACCCATCTCATGTTCCTTCATCGCCCTTTGTGTTCCGGGGCCACGGTATCTCTTTCGAATAACCCGCAGCCCCGGCAGGCATCGGCCCTTGCGGACCCCTTCCTTTTTGCTGACTCTCTTTGAGGCGCGCGTGGAACACGAACCCGCCGTGGACACGGCCTGTCGTCATGAGACGGACGGACGGCGAGCTAGCCCATAGCTTTCCGTCCACAGGCCTGCGCCTACGGTAGCCGGGGGCCACCCACCACGTGGCCCACGACGCCAGGGGCGACTCCCGCGGACGTTAATGACCCCTAACAAAACGATACAAAAACGTTAAATAAGGCAGTGCCAACACAAAATTTTGCTTACATTTTCGCCCCAGATTTTTGAAGCGAAAATTCCCCAACAGGCTAAATATAAAATTCTCTTGAAATTCATCCTACAGCATCCCTACGTGTACAGTTCACAAGTCAAGCGCGGGTCACTTAATATCAAACGACCCTCGACTCAAAAGGTCCCTGAATTTCCCTAAGGTCTCGAGCGGAGATAATTTGCGAATCGTGGTGACAGGTCTTTTAGATATAGGACCCATGTTAGCTTAATATGTTTTGGAATTTGGTTTGTGTCAAGACACAGGAAGATTTTATTTTGTTATGTACGGAAATTGAGGAAGCAATATTTGTTAGGTCGATGATTGATTGTCCTGTTTGAAAATGTCGTCACCAGACTGGATTCCGTTATCCTTAAAACGATAATTATTCTCTTGCCCTTATCCCAATTCATTTAGGGTCGGCCCATGATGTCTTCTTCTTCCATACTTCTCTATTACTCGTCATCTCATCAGACACCTCCTTTCTTGCCATATCATCTTATTTTATCCTTAAAACGATAACTATTTGTAATTCAATTTTCTATATTGGTCACGCACCGCAGACTATTAACATACATCCAGCCTAACCAACCGTGAAAGGTCTATTTAACCCTTCAGAAGTTCAATTATATCGCGTAGAAATGCCAATTCTCTTCCCATTGATCTTCAAAGCGTTAACTATATTCAATTTAATTCAGTTATCTCGTAGAAGATTCAATTAACTGTGCGACAGAGAATTAGCGATCCCCTACAGTCGTACCAGGTTGGTAAATAAACAGTATAAACGCATCCGTTGGGTCGTCCGCTTGTCACTTCCCGTCGATTTAGCAAGACTATTCCAGAGAAAAGTTGGAGAAATAAAGTCTGATACGGGTTTATCCGGCAGAATTTTCTTTCATGTCTGCTAAGAGGATTTGTTGTGAGTTTGAGCTGCAACATTTTGCTATTTCCTTATAAAATACTGATATTTGCAACCAATTGGTTTGACTTATAATCGATTTTATGTATGAAGGTGATTCAGCATAGCAACTGATTCTTATAAAACGACATTGATAACAAAGATATCCAACTTTAAACATTAACAACATCTGCACTAAATGCCAAACACCGCCAAAATCATAAAAAAACGGTAAACAAAGAGAATCCATAACGCTTTCGTTCATTTACTTTTGAACGTTTATACACGTAGCCTATACGTCAAAGGGGCTGCATTAAAGTGGATCAAATCGTACAAACGGCTGATAATGGACTGTCTACGTCTGTACACACGCGCAGAGTAACGCCATGTGCTTCACGTAACGTGTCGTCACCGTCATATCAAGTTATTATAGCAGATAAAATTTACGTAAAAACAAAGGATTAATCCGAGTCTGCTGATATCAATATCATTACAATTTTATTTCTGTTTTTATTGCTCACGTTTTTTCTCTGGTAAACAGAGAATTGGATTGTTTTCAAATACCAGTTAGCTATGTGCTGGCACCTTCTCACTGTCAATTAAATGTGACAGAAATAGTGATCTTTATGATGCATGTCTTCAGCAAACAATGCTTTCATCAACTCGGGAAGAGTTGATTAAAGAGAGTAATGAATAATGAAACAACACAACCAGGAGATTGTCAAAATACTCCACAGAAGCATTGAAACAGGATTTTAAATTAATTCACCACACATACAATAAAAAGCAGATGCGAAAAGCAAATGTTAGCGCACCGCTGCATAATCCTCTTTAAATATTTTTGCATAACAGTGCGAAAATTTACATGTGGAATGGATGATGGACAGTGAAAAACATAGTCTACATTCTACATTGTTTTAAAACGTATGTTTTTAATGAGAGTGACAGTTTCGAACATATGCCGAGTTTTTCAGAACGCTTTTCCTGTACGTAAGCTAGACTTTTTTTTTCATCCGGTTTTAACTGAAAACTGAAAGGTTTTGAAGCCC
Source organism: Xestia sexstrigata (assembly GCA_941918905.2). Taxonomy (NCBI): domain Eukaryota; kingdom Metazoa; phylum Arthropoda; class Insecta; order Lepidoptera; family Noctuidae; genus Xestia; species Xestia sexstrigata. The sequence goes on from OW799204.2 coordinate 3,793,746, forward strand.
AATTATTGGAATGTTGACAGTTTTTTTTACAGAGTCGTCTCTTCTCATCTTCGTTCTCGTCGGCTGACATGTTTCGCAAATTCAGTTTTGTTAACTTGATTTAAAAAGTATCGCATAGTTTTTCCTCGGCTCTCTAGTTGGAAGTTTTCATTTGACTTATCTAATTAGCGACTTCTCTTGAAACGCCCAGTGCATTAATATTCATAGAACATGTTTGTGAATTGTTGACGCTATTTTAAACAAACTCAAATATTGAATTTGATATAACCTTACTAAAATACACAAAGCCGTGCAAATCTTAATGCATTAACGATTTAGGTATTTAAATATATGAATGCACCGTTTAAATTCCCGCTTTCAATATTTGTGTCCGCACCTTTTACAGTATGCGTATAATAGTTACTTATTGATATACAGGGTGCTTGGCGTATGGACCACCACAATTTTTTCAGGGGTTTGGGAGGTCATTAGCTAGGTCTACCCATACATCCTATGTCCCAAATGTCACGGTTGGTTACAAATGTTATTTTTTTTTAATTGAAATAAATACTCGAAAATAGTAATATTCGAAATAACTTTTTCGTTTGTGTGGGTGTAATGGCTCAAAATAAAAATTGGGTTAATTTGAATCAAATTTTAACAAGATTTATAACTTAAGTTTATAAAAACATAATAACCTTAATAAGTCTTTTCTTAACCCTGACTCTCCTAACTAATATTTTGACTACTTAATAAATTGTTTTTATGACATAAAGTATACCGTTAGAAAGGGTATCAACTAAAGAACTTTTTAAAATAAAGCTAAGTTCAAAATGGCTTTTAGTTTTATTTTATAATGAATTTAGATGTTGTAAAATTTCATATATTTAAAAAACAAAATAACTTTGGTAGCTCGTAAGAAATTTTCTTGAAACCAGTTCTATCAAACAAAGATTTATTTAGATTCAAAAGACTTTGGAGAATACAACAAAATTAAAGGAAACATTTTGGGTACTTTTTTTCATAAAAAAAAAACATATATAACCAACCGTGACATTTAGGACATAGGGTGTATGGGCAGAACCTAGCTAATGACCTCCCAAATCCCTGGAAAAATTGTGTCGGTCCATAAGCCAAACACCCTGTATATCTACATCTCGTCTATCTCTGGCCCCTAAATCAACATAAATACAATTGAAATCATGTTTTAATGCTTTCATAAGAAAGACACATATCCCTCAACGATGATCGTTACGTTCAGGAGGATGCGTTACTCTGGTATTTGCTCACCAATCGATCAGTGTTGCAATCTTTTAAACAGATATGCTATCACTATACTTAGCTTCGAGTGGTCGGAACGTGTGTGGGCAACACTTGAAAAATTGTTCTGTTATAGCTATCATCCTAACCGGTATGTCTAATGGTTAATAAGCAGGTATTTATTTTGTATCAAACGCCCACGGTTCGCCATGAACAGTTTTCAATAGAAGGCCTCTGGGCCTTTAGACATTCTAACTGTAAATTATGATACGAGCTGAATGTAGAAAGGAACTCAATCTAAACCAATTGATCTAAAAGTCTGTTACGTTTGGCTGACGCTACACCGATTTCAGTCTCAATCAGAAATCCGAGCTCAACCCAACTTCGTTTACGGTTGAAAGGCGGGTTCGTTACAGCTATTAATGACTCGATTGTACTAAACTGTAACTATATCCCTTACAAGGTAAATAGATGCTTAATCGAGTGGAAACATCGTGATAAATCCTTGAAAATCATGCGTAACGTTGTGTGCGGCGTTAAATGTCACTATTATACGGGTTTTGCACATCATACTATCTGATGTACAACGTATAACTAGTGGATCGTCGTCATTTGTTTGGTAGACAAACTTATCAGCTGATACAGCAAAATAATTAGTTATTTTATTGACACCATCACGCTTTTGAATTGTTAGTCTATCAGGTCATCCTGTTCTTGTCTCACGTTACTTGGGGTCGGCGCAACACGTTTTTTCCTTCCATTCTCCCCTGTCAACCGTCACGCTTTCATTTACTCCTTTTTCTTTCATATCATTTCCACACAATCCATTCATTTTTTCTTTTGGTCAGTTATTAAAGAATATGCAAAATCTAAGAACCGTTTAACTCTTTGACGTATACTTAATTACTTACATAAGCTATGCACCAAATTATCATAAACATGACACACATACACACAATAACATTAAAATATTTGTCACAGAAATAGCAGCTATTGTTCTTGCCACTTTTGAGTTTGGATCAAACAAACGTGCCATTTCACAAATAACTTATGCAAATTAACTTAAAATAATCTATCGGATGAATGACTAATATTTCATAGATAGACATGATAGAAGATGAGGTAACATACGTCATTTAGACAAAAATTAATGAAGAATCCGTGAATTTTAAGCCACAGAAGATTGCTAATGCGTGACAAATGGCAAGAGATCAAAATCGATTTATCGACATTCGATTGAAAAGATAAGCATCGATAATAGCTGAACATTATATGACCTTCAAAGCAAGATATGCAAATATTTTAGTTACTGATTTATTCGATACAATATCCAAGGCTTTATCATCGAGTTACGGGCACCTTTCATGTCTTGTTGGGTTTTTCTGTCTCCTTCTGTTGTGTGTATATTTTCAAGTTCTCCCTCGATGTTTTCCAATGAAACTTTGCTTGGTCTTTTAAAATTATATTTAATAGAGATATTCTCTACTTCGTTTATTTTTACCACTTAATTTCAGTTTCTGCCTGGTCTGTAGAACGTACATTTATTATTCCATCTTTCACTGCTTTTAAATTCAAATCGTTCTGTACATATTTCAGTTTTCGCTTCAGGGATCGCCTTTGTCGGTTCATTTACTCAAACTCTGCCTTTGACAGCTAAAATTTTATGTGAATATTAATATTCTTCTTATCGATTGATGTACCCTCAGTCAACGTTCTGGAATGTATCTGATGCAACCAAATATCGTTATTTATTATCTGTTGACTGTCAATGCCAATAAAATTTTATATTTATCAGATCAGTAATCCCAACCGATTTATGCAATAAATAATTTATGACATTATTGATTTTGTAAATTTACTAGCTCCATGGGGATGTTCTGACGTTTTATTATCTTGTTATTTTTTGCTTGTTTACTTCAAAAAATCAATCAATTTAAACTATTCATTCTAGTATTTTCTAACAACTTATTTGAAAATTTCTAGAATATGTCTGTCTCTATTAAAGTTTTGACCTTTAGAATGCGACTGTTAATTTAATATAACATATATGGTAGTGAAGGTTGCAATAATGCACTAAATTGGCTCGGTGTGGAGCTGACGGGTGGCTGGCGTGGCTGACAATTTGCACGCTCATTGAGCTCCGTAATTATCGGTGACTAACTCTGATTGTACAAATACGGTACTTTGTGGACACGGATTACATCTGCACCATATACTTGTGGTATAAACGGTATTATTGTTACATGAGATAATCGAGAGCAGCGGTGGCCCAGTGGTGGTGGCCCCGACTTACGAACAGTAAGTTGTGGGTTCGAACCCAGACAGGCGCATTAGGTACTTTGTGTAATTTATTTCATCACCACTGCTCTCAAAACGGTGAAGGAAAACATCGCGAGGAAACCGGCATGTCTTAGAACCAAAAATTCCAAGACATGTGACATCTACCAATCCGCACTGGGCCCGCATTCATCATTTCCTCTCACAGAGAGGAGTCCTGTGTCCTAGCAGTGGGAACATTAATAGGCTGATGATGATTCGAAATGTGGATGTATGTACCATTGGGTACACCTCTGACTAACAATTCGGAGATAACAGGCGTGATGTTGTTAAAGCAAATAATCCATGATTGTTCAAAATATTCAACGTCAATGTTATTCGACCCTAGATATACAGTAGCCAATTCAACACAGAGGGTTTCTGCGTCAGAGGGTACTCTGGCAACGTCCTCTTATCTTTAAATATATTGGATGGCAGAGATAAGGGCCGTTTTCTCTATATTTGCAACGTCATGGAGCTTGAAGTCTCATCTATTAAGTGCTTGATGTACCCTACTATTTTTCTTAACGTTTATTTTATACTTAGTTACTTTAGATTTTATTTTTCTACTGGTAATGTTAGTTTTAGCATTGCATTACATTATGTCATATCGGTGTCATCGATTTCTTTCGTCCTTGCTTCTACATACATCATCATCTCCGTAAACGAAATCTAGATAGGTCCTAGCTATGATTCACTCTCGGTTAGTCATCTTGGTAACAAAAGTAACATTAAAATGTTGTCTAGTCACGGTGACATAAAATCACCATAAAATTTTATCGCTGTTTTCTGCTGGCTCATTACTTGTGAAAGGCCTACCTGAAGTAGAGTCTTAAACGGTTTCATTTCCCATGGTGATGTTTCTGATGAAATTAGCGTATTTTTTTATTTATTTTATGCATTATCTTAAAACCATATTCTCCCTTGCTTTTCCCAGTTTTGTGTTCAGATTATTTGACATGGATGAGTGGATTGTCTAGTTGTATGATTATCACTTGCTTCAGCTTCAGTGAAAGAAAACATTGTGACCTGCATGCCTAAATGATATTTCTCGACGGCATGTACTTACAACCAAGTCAGAGGTCCATGGCAGCATTAAAACTCTGACACCAGGTTAGGCACTAACCTCACAAAAAAGAAAGAAAACTGAATTGTATAGGTATGGAAAAGCCCCAAACAATAATAAGGGAGAATTATTTTATGATGATTTTGTTTCTGACATCGAACAAACAAAATTGTAGTTATTAAAATCTTCAATAAAATTAATCAGATCAGGTGCATCTTTATCTGTTTAATACCAGCAGTAAATCTTTTATATTTACGTGGTTAGAGACATGTAGTCTGCATTGCTTGACTTTTTGTCATAAACCCAGTGCTATCTCGCACGGAATTGATAACGGTTGTCATACTTTTTATTCAGTATTCCGGTAATCTTGAATTGACTGTTTGTCTGTAGCAGTTTAGTCACTTCAATTCTTATTTTCCTTTATTATCTGTGGCTGATTCAGTGGTCAAAGTCTTCGCGTCATCTACGCACTTGATTTTGTATGGCAAGATGAGTAATTTGTCAAATCTTAATACTCTAATTGAGTTTTATCTGGTTATTTTTGGTCTACATCACAGACTTTATAAAGATAATAATTATGATTCTGTAACACCTGATGACAATGCTATCGACAATCATCTTACTGACGTACTTTCCCATAGTAATTATTCTTATCAACTACGTAATAATATGTCTTTTCTACGAGCTCGAGAATTTCGTCAACCGTTAGTTTTCCCATAAAAAATTACGTGATTCATAAACTCGTTTACTACTCGTTGAGAAAATGACTATAGTATTTAGTGTGACATTCGAGTTTTATATAAAGGTTAGCGGTCAAAGGCCGCTCTCGTCCATGAATGAACATCGGTTCGGTTCAAAGTTCGTGATAGAAGCAGATTAGAGTGTGTGTCATACCTTCATAGTGTTGTTACGAGTATCTGTCAACAAAATTGTTGTGATCATTTTCTTTTTTTTTCTTTTTTTTTAGAAACTGTTGTGGTTTACGGGATGCGTTTTGTGGCCAGATTTATGAATGTAGAGGAGGCAAAAGAAGTATGTAAATATCGTAGCAGGGTGGTGTTCTGTAACTTCTGATTAGCTCCATATTAATTATGGCGCCTTTCCAATTCCAATCTGTTCTTCTATTTTTGTGTCGACCCTTTGTATAAAACCAGATAAAATAAATCTTTTGTTTTTAGGTAAATATAATTTCATCAACTTATTAATTAAGTCCCACAGCGTCGTAGTAGCTTAATGAAAAAAGTATTCGCTTCATCAATTTTAAATTTTCCTCTTTTTCCTTTGTCGCGTTTTCACCGTTCATGTCGTCTCCGCTGCCATATTACATAAATATTTCACATTTTCCCTGAGTTATATTATTATTTCAGTTATTACGAAGAGCGTTGCCTTAGGGTGCGTATGTAAAAGCTTTTTAAACGTATTTTACGGTTTACGTGGAAAAATGTGGTTTAGAGATTATTATGAGGCCTATGCTTGTAAAATGTTATATCTGGCTTTTTACTAAGTATTGGCCTGGAATAATTTTTGCTTCTCCATCGTTTATGATATTTTTTCAGTGTTAGTTATTTTAGTTTTTATTTCAAACACAAAGAACTTTGTATTTCTTACTCATCTCCGTAGAACAATACAGATAATAATTTCTATCCTAGTAATAAAATACCTTTGTTAAATTACTTTACGTGTTTTTCTAAAGGTAATTAAATTTACTATCGCGTTACTGTGAATCATAAAAGTACTTTTGAATAAACAACTCGATTGTTTTCAGTTTCATTACATTTTTTAATTAGATAATATTTGAAAAGGCGACCAAGATGATTTTAGTATGCTAAAACATTTAAAAAATCTAAGTAATTTTTCTCTATCGATTGTACAGCATTTTTCCTGTGATGTGTATGTGTTACCTTACTTATTGGTAGTTCTCGCAACCGGCGTGTGTGTATTACCAGATGTATGAACGTGAAAGAAGCAACAAAAAGCATACTCTTCGTATGTAAGAATTGTAGCAGGTGGCGTGGAGTTAATGTATGTATATTTGTATGAAGTTTATTGAGGTGAATACTCCAGGGTAGCCCGCGAAATTCAAATTTTCTTACGTTTTTTGCAATTTGTAGGCCAGTGCTAGGTTGTATGTTGATTAAAATATTATTCGCGGCTGTAAGACGTATGTAGTTACAGATATATAATTATCAAAATAATCAATACTAGTTCTGTATATTTCACAAATTTTTGGTAATAACCACTGCTATTAGAGCACATTAAAACTAATTTGAACGGCTAAACAATTGTCATAGTTTTGGATAGCAATTCAGTGTGTTTAAAACAATTCACACAATTTTCATAAAATACATTTTTTTTTATTCATTGATAAAGAAATACCAAATTGCACTAGATACGGTCCATTCTCTCTTATCGAGAGCTGGCCTGTATCCCAACATTGCCTGGGAAGTTGATAGGCTGATGAGGTTAAAGAAATTGGAATGAATTCTAGTTTAGAGAAAGGCAAAATAATCATGATGATGGATCATCATCAGCCTATTAATGTTCCCACTGCTGGGACACAGGCGTCTCTATGAGAGGGAATGGGCTATAATCCACCACGCGGGCCCAGAGCGGATTGGTAGATGTCACATGTCTTCGATTTTTTTTTAGTTCTAGGACATGCCGGTATCCTCAAGATGTTTTCCTTCACCGTTTTGAGAGCAGTGGTGATGAAATAAATTAGACAAAGTAATGCGCCTGCCTCTGTTCGAACCCACGACTTACTGTTCGTAAGTCGGGGCCGCCACCGCTGGGCCACCGCTGCTCCCTGGTGATGATGGATAAAGGAATAATAACAATACTTCAATTGCTTTTCAATTTAAAGTAGAAGTTAATGCTTTCTGAGGGTTTTTTCCAACAGTGGAAAGTTTCTATTTAAGTCTAGAAATGTGGACTTAAAAGGTCAATATGCACTGTAGTAAACTCGACCTTTGTTTGCGTCCGCTCCTCCGCACGTAGATGGCGTAAATAAAAGTGTACCAACAGTTTTTTTTTTTAATTTTATGTTCGTCTTGTTGGTTGGCGATCATCCTATCCTATCGCAAATGGGTCCAACGATTTCGATGAAAGTTTCAATTTAGGAGTTTATGAAGGCGTAAAATCGATCTAGCTAGGTCTCATAATATCTGGGAAAATTCGTATTTTCTATTTTCAGCAGAGCAGAGCTCGATCGCCCCGGTACTGCCTAATTCTAGATAATCAGAGAAAAACTTCTTGTTCCATTTCTTGTGACAACGAAAACTTAAATAATAATAAATCTACGTTATAATTAATATGAAGATCATGTATGGTAGAGAGCAGAATGCCACTAAATATAAACGTTCTGAAAAAGAATATTCAAGCGAAGGCCATTTAAAAAAATATTCACTGACAGATAACGCACAGTTTAAAAAGCTGGGTCCAACATTTGGAATGATAACACGAGGGTTCCTTAAAAATATAAACAAAGTGAACACTATTTTAAAAATGATCATCAATAGGGATACGTAGTTTGTTTTAGAAGTACGTCACCATTTATGCCAATGGGAAATCCCACAGGGCTTGTGAAAATAATAAAACCACAATTTCACAGCTCATCCAATATTGCTAAAGAAACGAGATTTCCATTTCCTCATCTCTCACGATGATAAAAGAAAATATATCGCGAACCGAGACTTTAGTGTGTTGTTAACTTTTTACGATTGTCATCAAGTTGAGTAATACCTAGACCGTTACGGTTTTCTGCAGCAGCTTGCAGGTCAATGACTTTCGAACCTTCTAGTATGTCCTAGATATTTCTTGATGTGTATTTTCGTTGCTGAAAACTAGATGGAACAGGTGTTCGTCATCATTTAGGAACCCAAAAATATGTCGTAATAGATTTGAGGAATGTGAAGAGTCTAATGGGGACAAGCACGACACACTACTCCCAAACACTGCAACTCCTGAAAATAATCAACAGTGACGACAAATGGGAACGCCGGAATGGTCAGTATGACAAGAATGTATTACGTCTGGGATTTGAATAAAAATGGGTTATTTAAAGCAGTACGTTTACACATAAACTGCAAAATGTGAGTGTGCCATACTATGTCTACGGGTGTTATATTATGTTGCTTGTCATGTTACCCGTCTAAGCGTGACGTCATAGATTGCAAGCCAATGACGGTCACATAGCGACCACCATAAAGGTATAAATTGTTTAATGGATAGATTAGGGCATTGGACTTTGATCGTCCATTCATATCAAATATTCAGCAGTCTCTACTTCTACCATGCAACAGGTGCTGCCATCTATCGTAACGAGACCATCAAACCTGTTTGTTTACTGTTAAAAGTGCCAGTTTCCTTACGATGTTTTCCTTCGCTCGGAACTGGTGATAAATCTAAATATAAATTCCGTGTACGTGTTACGTAGGGTTTTGTAACATTTCAATGGGTTGCACGTTAGTTTGGTGAAGTTTCTCATTGGTATGTTTTATCTCTTTAGCTTCAACATTTACCTATCTATCAGCTTCATTGTAGTTGCAAACGAGAATTCTATAACAGCCTTGTTGCCAAAAACATCTAGACCTATGACAACTATATCTCTAGAACCTGCAATATTATCTATCAAATAAAATATAGGACCATAACCACTTAAATTGTCCTGTACCTGTACCTGTGCCACGTGAAACTTCTCAAAAGCTACCTCGTACAATTGTAAAAAGACGGCATGCAATATATTCAGTTCCAGCTTATGAGCTTCCTTTTATGAAGGTGCTTCTGCTGGAGCTAGGGGAGGCAATTTACGGAAAAAGGCGTATATTGCCACGGTGCAACGGTTGTACCCGACACATTTTATTATAACACCTGCTATATTTGTACATACTGAGGTGTCATAAATTCGCCCTATGTTTAATGAAGTGGAAGATGCGAAATACTATGGGAGATATTAAAAACATGGGATATTGCTTTTAACTAATTTTATTGAGTACAAATTCAACAAAATCTAACTTTGATAGATGTTTAAAAATTTTATCTTGTGGTAGTTTTCATACTCTTTAATACAAAAATTTGATAAACATCATCTGTCTGAATTTCTGCCCAATTCCAAAGTTCGTAACCTTCATTAGTCACTATTATTAACTCTGCTGGTAACATTATCACAAGAATTTTCAGTGTCATCTCAATCAAATATGTGGTCAGAAGTGGATACAGGTGTTCAGAAAGATAACCTTATTATTTTGATAAGGGGTGAAACTGCTCAATCGAAACTTTAACGTTTTTATCTGACACTAGGTACTACCGAGTCCACTGACGACGGTCGATCACTTTCAACCTTAGGACTTAGGGCATGAGAGTGAAAAGTAGGGCCATACGGAATCGGGGTTTACCATAGGATCGAAACCGGGGTTTCCTAGTGAAAAGTGGTCGACCGCCAGTGAAGTCGGTGGTAACTCTAGCTAGTCATCTGAATATTTTATTATTTCAACCTATTTTAGAGGTGACAGAGTATGCAACTCGGCTTTAATTTGGATTCTGGAAACGAGCCTAGAAAGATGCAATGAAAATATTTTTATTGAAATTATAGATCAACAAGCATGGTCGCCTATTACTGCTCCACAATTACACATACCTAATAAAGCCAACCAAGCTACTAATAAGGTTAAAATTGTATGTAATAAACATCGAACCACTACAAAAGGTGGCGTGGTTGACAGCTAAATGAGCGAAACCACCGCGCCTACAGTCCTTGCAAAGTTATATTGACTTCTGACGCACATCTTTATTGCAATCACAATAACGTTGCTTTTCGGTTGTTACCACTGACAAGTCTATCAAAATCAAAGTGAATTTTATTCTCGTTGCAGTAAGGTTACATTTGGGTTGCTGCTGTCAGAGGTATAGGACTGCTTGATGAAAACTTTTAATTAGTACGAGATTTGACGTCTCATTATACGAACACGTGTTTTGTCTACGTGTACTGTGGCGTCATAGACGAGTAAATTTCGGAATACGTGAGCGACTAATTAGTGGCGAAATTAAAAAGTTGATGAGGCTCCTTTCAATGTATGACATTTCGTTTCGGTTTGGCTTCGTCTATCTTGTGTCGTTACTTTTTAATGATGATTATGTGAGTGAAATCTATCCATAATGACTTTTTCCTAGCCTTCTCCGTCGCACTTCTGGGTAAAGGGCTCCTTCCACTTTCTCTATTTCTCTCGAACCCACGCGTCAAGATGTGTAATACGAATCTTATTTACCATTTCTTCTTCATCGCTGTTTTATAAGATGCAAAATCTATTCATTAAGAATAGTATTCGTGCGTCTTTACCATGACATTGGTTTCTATTTCTCCTCTCGTTAAGGTTTATTTGATCGACATTATTTTAATGTGCTTGATTAATCTAATAGCTGACTACATAGTTAATCTTGTAACTTTCCAAACTCCCCAGATACTTCTAGATGTCAACCCAAGGTGTCATTTATTTACCCGTCAACCGTTTAGCAATAATTATTTTATGAATATACATGTTCAGGGTAACAAGTAATATGTGGGTGAGGCAGTCGTAAAAGTCCAGCTGCGTTATATGCCGCAATGAATACAACAAGAAGTTTTATCTGTCCAATATAACGTTTATTGTTTCTTGCACCAATGGATGGGCACACTTTGTACCGTGAAGTCATAAAAAATGTAATTTGTGGTAACCTATCTTAGTGACAATGTGTTATGTGTTGTTCTGAAGGAAGATATGGGTTGGCAACCGCTTCGAAGTTTGGAGGCCAGACTTTGTCAATGCCGATCCCAACCCGAATGATTGAATTCGGTAGTTTGGAAGTTATAGATGGCACGTCTCTAAGGACTGTATTCTCTGGGACCACAGTCGACCAATGATCATTGATCAAAAATTAAAATCTGTCGGTTAGACGAATGTCAAATTGAATTTTATGTTTGGATTAAAGATTCAGGTCAATGTCATCTTAAAAGTTAATTTTCTGAAAGCTTAATTAGGTTAACAGATAACGTCATTTTTTATATCTCCAGCTTACAAATAACTTTCGCCCAAACTCATTAATATCTCAATCACCAGCCAATATTAAAACTTAAACAAAAAAATATGATCCTTCTAAACATTTGGCTGCGTATCTTCAGTCAATTTGTTTTGACAGTTTTGGTTTCGACGAATCCAAATGTGTTTTGGCACCGAACTAGCACACGCCTCTCAGCGACGATTCACTACAAAATAAAGAGAGATTTGCAAGAAAAAAGCACGAAAACACGCTGATAGTGGCATTGATGTATCGTCTGCCAGGAACATTTACTTGGGTTCGACCGGTAAATAAGTTACGGTGGTAAACGTGCGTAGGTACTTTACCTGCTTGGCCACGGACTGCACGCTCAAGCGACAGCCGTGTTACGTTACAACAGTTATTGCGGCGAAAATAAATTAAAGAAACTGCTTTCAAACATGGGTTCCCCCATATCGCGCCAAAAAATGTTCATTACTATTCCGTTGGTTGACAATCGAGATTTGAATAGTAATGTCTCCCACACTCGTACTGTACATCGTGTCTTTTGTTTCATGCGGGATGTGCGAGCTCATTTCAGTGTTAACATTTTTTGCGCGACCTAAGTACGGTGAAGGCACATCTATGCTTAGAGCACGCCACGACTCACAGCGACGCGACGATACAGCGAAGGAAACAAGTGGCACACGCGCGTGTCGCTTGTTTGAGTTTGTGAACGGGAACCCGGACGGGGCGTAATGGTCTTCGAGCGTCGGTAATGGCCGATACTCTGTCGTGAAGTCCGGCTGCCAAATTCCTCGTTTATTTGTGCGGTGTTTTCCATAGCCGTTCTGCATGCCTTGTTGGCTGAATGGGCGAAGTGTGAGATGCGTTTTAAATTGGTTGTTGTTTTGCTACAGTATTGGCGAGTGTAGGTTGGGTGTGGCTGCCAGGACAATGTCATGGTCTTGGCGAAGTGTGGTGTGACGTAATGGCTTCTCACTTTCAATTGAAGGATAGAATAGGAAGATATTGTATACTTGTATAGCATTTTTAGTTGTATTGCAGATCGAAATACACGTACTCACGCCATTTTCTCATGAGGGTAGGCAGAACTACAAATAACCACCTGTTACGATCCTTCCATATTACTTTTGCTTCACCCACGTTCATACATCTGGTCATACAGCGCGCATGCCGAGTGATACGCACTTACGCATCTGACCTTTCTGAAAAACATAAGGAACACAGTTATTGTTACTCACACTATCCCTTCTAATAAAAATAACTCATAAGATTTATGATTTTATACCATTATACCAAGAGCAATAACAAAGAGCACACAGCCTTAAAATCTTTTAAAACCGATGGTTTATTGGCATCTACTCCGCAATTTACTATTTCTGTCTACAAAACTAATAAACTTTGGTTTTGTTGTATCGTAAGAGTCACTCACGGGAGTGTGTTATTGTTCCACGAATAAACATTACAACGTGATGTATTATTATGGGGATCTGATCGAATCTGTGGTGTTTTCATGATTGGTTGTCTGTATCGATCGATACAGGCTCTTTGAGAGTAAAAATAGCCCTTTTAGTGTTTGCATTATTGGATGTTTTCATACACGTTGAGCATCACTTCTGTATTTCCTCAAAGGGTTCGGCAATGGTGTGCCTTGAGAGCAGCGGTGGCCCAGTGGTGGCGGCCCCGACTTACTGTTCGAACCCAGAAAGACGCATTACTTTGTGCAATTGATTTAATCACCACTGCTCTCAAAACGGTGAAGGAAAACATCGTGAGGAAACCGGCATGTCTTAGAGCCAAAAAATTCGAAGACATGTGACATCTACCAATCCGCACTGGGCTCGCGTGGTGGTTTATAGCCCATTCCCTCTCATAGAGAGGAGGCCTGTGTCCCAGCAGTGGGAACATTAATAGGCTGATGATGATGATGTGCCTTGGTAGACTCTCATTTCGCACAAATCCAAGTCTCATGCAAGTCCTATGACATAAAGTAATGTATTGATCTTGCGTTTTTGATTTATAATTATTTCACCATGATCCAGCAGTATTGACAGCTAGATCAATTTTTACTCTTTCCACTTTAAGGTTAGGTAGTTAAAGTAAGGTCAGAAGTTCCTCTTGTTACCCAGAACAAAATGATCCTACACTCCCAGATATTCCTGAAAACAGATCCCACCTTCCTTTTTAGAAACATAACGCACCATACACAAACCATCTCCTTCACGAAGTTCAACAAACAATACCATATGGAAACTCTCAGACTAACATAGAACTTGATATACTCATAAATTACATAAGTTTAGTTGGGGTGAATGTGCTGAAACAAGGTAATTGTTCAGTGTTCACTTATTCATGAACTGCCAACGGTGGTTTGGCTAGGTACAAAAGACGATCGATATCCTGTTCTGTTACGGAATCTGGGCTAGATTGAAGATTCGATTGTGCTATGGATTGATGGCTCTAAATATTGGTTGCTAAAGATGTTGGGGATGAAATGGTTCTGTTTGTGACTATTGAAAACTTCGGGTTGAAAAACTATGATGAGATAAACTCCAAGTCGCGGCAGTGTTCCAAATGGAAATGGTTTATTGTTCAGGTAATATATTAAGCAGATTAAAAGACATTAGGAACATCAGCGGTGTACTTAGGTACTTAGAGTAGTTTCAGGTATTATGGCCTAGCCGGCCAATATGGCCTGTATATTTTTTTCTGAAACTAACCAACAATAGTTGCGTAAGTATCTGTCATATTGTCGCGGTCGCCTTCCCTCGACCCCCTCAGTAGATCCCTGTGTTGCGGCGAGTGCGCATGTGTTCTGTGCGTGCGACGATCTAAAATTATCGAATTTGATGTTTTTTTTTTTGGTTTGTTTTACTAATTATAATTCGTTAAATAATCGTTTTATTTTATTTTAATAGTGCGTAGTTTTGTAGGTAAACTTTTAGTCTATAGTGTGGTGACATTTTTGAAGCACATTATTCACTACTTTTTAGGTTAAATGTTTTATTAATAAAAAACGTCCCTGCGGCCATTATGGCTCACTAGGCAGTGAGTTACTAGGTAGTCCATATTGACCACCCGTAATCTACAAGTTTTTTTTTTCTGTTAAGACAAAGGCTCCACGAGAACTAATTTCGCAAAGACACCGCAAACCTGGTGCAAAGAGTCAATAAAAAAAGTGATCGAAGATGTGCTAAGTAATAAAATGGGCTCTTTACAAGCTTACAAAATGTTTTGACTTTGAACTGTTTGACTGAATTAAATTTGTCTGTTTATTTTGTCTGTTTAAATTTTAAAGATTATTTAAGAATAAAAAAAACGTTTATAAAAGTTATGTTTCGATGTTAATAAGCTTAAATTTATAATTTTTGATTACTATTAAGTTCAAAGAACTGATTTAAGCAATACAAATTGTTTGATCTTATAAATCTCGTAGTTTATTTCCAAAAAAGCTTAAGGCATGCCATATTACCCGAAGTAACTCTACTACTGTACCAGGTACTCAAGACGATCGATATTTAGTTCTGTTACGGAATCTGGGCTAGATTTAAGATTCGATTGTGCTATGGATTGATGGCTCTAAATTGGTTGCTAATGATGTTGGGAATGAAATGGTTCTGCTTGTGAATATTGAAAAGTTCGGGTTGGAAAACTATAATGGGATAAACATGTAGACGGCACGGCTCCAAATTCGTCTATAACCTTGTATTATCTTCAAAGTATCCCTGGGGTTATTTATATTCACTCCTAGTTTAGTTACTTGAGAAATAACCTATTTCATTATAGCTTCAACTAAAATTAACACAAAAGCACTTTAAAAGTTAATAAAATCCTCCAACCGTGGCTTTATTCAAAGCAAGCTTGTATGAAAATCTCGAGCAATTTCAGACTTATGAAGCTTTTAAATGAAACATGTTTATTCAGTAGTTATGAAACTTCTGAAGGTACCTTTTCACGCTCGTGTTGGTACGCGTTCCGTGGTACTAAGATTATACTAAATAAATAATTTCTACCCTAATTTTCATCATCTCTGGCCCGACCTTTCGCTAATGCTCTTTTCTCAAAGGAACTTATTAAACTTGTATGTGACAGCTAATTAATGTCTTTGAGCCGACTACTCACGTAAAATATGAAGAAAATGTCGTGGAAAGAAAATTATATGAAGCACTTTTGGAAGGACCAGTCTTGCTGACGTGGAATCGCCTTAAACCTATCATGTATCTTCACATAATTATGTCGCATGTCGGTACGAGTCGCGTCTTCCGAACGAAACGACGCCGACGACGCGAATGACGCCATCTTCGCTTTTATTACACTGTAACGTACAACTTTCTGACCTGCACGAGCCGATTCTACGTCAGTAAGCCGTTGCTGGTTGAAAGTGAAATTACGTCTGGTACTTATTCAATAAGATACATGTCGCGTTGCACGTCAACTAAGACACTAACGTCAACAGTCGTTAGTGTCTTCTCAGACGATATTAGTTTCTTTTAACAGATGTTCTATACCAAGTTTGACGTGAGACCGAAGTCCAGCGACCACGAGGATATAATTACTCAGAAATAATTAATTCCTATTGAAAGTATCTTATAAGAATATAAGATGCTAATAGAATCTGATAATAGAGCATTGTGCTGAAGGAAAGTGTGTGTACTATTGGACAATAGTACATAAAACAAATTGATGATACAAACCTTGGGTTGTTAACAAATTGAATAATTGATTGAAATTACCCGTTTATTGATTAAACAATATGATTTTCATAACAAAGCAGAATTCAGCTGTAATAGAAAATTGCTATATCATACAACCTGTACTTTCTTTGGGTACGGAAAATAGAAAAAATAGAATCATGCTCTGAGTTCGCACACGGAGCGACTGCCTGTCTGACCCAATTAGTACTGGGTAATACGAAACCTCTTGATAAGACTAGTTGTCAGACTTTCGGGCCACTGACTACCTGGAACGACTTTCAAACATCTATGACAGCCGGGACCAACGGCTTAACGTGCTTCGATATGTAATGGGTGTTCACCTATCCACGAGTCAATCTAGGCAAGGGTTTAACCTAAAGATCGACCCGGGTGACTTATTATTTAGCCACAAGCTCCCCAAGTGTTGGACTCGAATCATAAGCAAAAAAGATTGCACAAATAAATCAATCTTCCTGCCAATTTCACAAGACATTACCACACTGGCTTCTACCCTTTCATCATAACCCAATTAGATTCCTTTTTCCATCACCTCGACTAATGCACTTATCCTTGAGTACGGAACCACTTACGGTTCTGACGTCCCTCGGATCTGTAATTGTGTTACTTGGTCGGGTATTAAAAGCTTTCTTATGTAGGCTAAGTAATCGCAGTCATATTCCTGACTTCTCTTGAGACTAATGAACATTGGGTTAGCTTTAGGAATTGGTCCTAGGAGTCTTTTGCAGTCTGAATTGGTTTTTTGTTTGAAACGAAATGTTAAGGATAGATTTTGTAAGGCATTCTCTATGGTCAGTTTTAGGTTTTTGCTGGTCTGATTATAAGCTTACAAAAGAAAGATAAACCATTGATTACCAAACATAAACTCACGCCTACAATCCCTGAAGGGGGTGTAAGCAGGGGTGTTCTTCGTTTACGAGAGTGTACGCCCACGTTTCTTTTTCTTAATAATAATAATCGACCACAACTTCGGTACCAGTCTTGGTATTATGACTGATATTGAATCTCAAAATATTAGTTCACCATGTCGTAGAGATGAGGAACCCGCATTTGATTAGAAAACACCGTAACACAGAAACGCATCTCAATACAAACTAATTACGATCATAAATCAAGTAACACCATTACCAAACCATGACGCCGAGACGATTTACAATCCACATTATCACATACGCTAAGGTCTTTCTCCGTGAACAGTTAATTATATTAATTAGTCGACCGCAGCCACGCCGCTTTATTACTGAACACCTGTGTTGACACGCGATATATATACATGTACAAGTACATGCAAGCGACAGAAGGATAATTTCTTATTGTTCAAAGAAATTTTGATCTAAATGAATATTGAAATAATCATGGAGAATAAACGAGGATGTTTGAAGAAGTACTTGTAATGTAAGAACATGGTGTATATGTACACAAAACCAATAGAAATATAGGGGCAGAAAGACCATTTCTTACTTCTACCAAGGGTTTAACTATGAACCACTAAAAAAAATGCATCTTGGAGTGAACATGAAAGGAGATTAAAAATTTTAAGAAGCATAATGAATAGTTGCTTGGATACTACACTTATTGTATTGTATTGTATAACGGGCTGGTGTCCGCAACTCCACGTCAAAGCGCGTATTTTGCGTATGGGCTTCAATCCACCACGCGGGCCCAGTGCGGATTGGTAGATGTCACATGTCTTAGAATTTTTGGTTCTAGGACATGCCGGTTTCCTCACGATGTTTTCCTTCACCGTTTTGAAAGCAGTGGTGATGAAATAAATTACACAAAGTAATGCGCCTGTCTGGGTTCGAACCCATGACTTACTGTTCGTAAGTCGGAGCCGCCACCACTGGGCCACCGCTGCTCTCACCGATACTACACTTAACTTGTTCAAAAATCATAAGCAATTTATGCAATTGTTGTAATGTCTTAAGGAAAAAAGAAAGGGAATCGTCTATGACACGAGGAAAAGTTGTTGCATGTTGACTTAATACGAGATGGATTTATTATCTAAGCCTCTATCTTAGCATAATCATTCATTAATTATTAATTTAGATCCATGAGAGGAGCTCGTAGCTACATAATAACAGCCGTTCGGGTCGATCGTTAGGTTTAGCCGTGCTTGCCTAGGTTGGTCTGTAGATGGGTGACCGCCCATTGCATACCGAGTTTCCTCCGTGCCGGAGCACGCAAGTGCTTTTCGAAGAAAGCACTTTAAGCCGTTGGTCCCGGCTGTCATTTGTAGATCTTTGACAGTCGTTAGGTAGTTAGAGGCCCAAAAGTCTGACAACCAGTCTTACCAAGGGGTATTGTATTACCCGGTACTAACTGGGTTGTGGAGGTCAGATAGGCAGTCGCTCCATGTAAAATACTGGTATTCAGCTGCATCCGGTAAAACTGGAAGCCGACACCAACATGGTTGGGAAAAGGCTAGGCAGATAATGAATTATTATTAATTTAGATCCATGCTGAATTCGTTAAATGAGAAATATTCTACACACAAAAGCAATACACAACATTTTCACATTAAATTTTAAACTAAATCCTAACTATAAAGCTGAACGTTTTCATCTCGATAAATAATTCAAAGCGTTTCGCTTAGAAGCTATTAATTACAAACGTTCAGTCGTTAGTGAAACGTTTTGCGTTTGCTCCGTGGCTCCAGCCATTTATATTTAGGTTTTACAACTTAATCTGGCTAATGTGAATTTGTTAGGAACGGTATTAACTGAAATGTGGTTAATATAAATAGATAGATACTTCGTCGAAGAGTCTTCTTTGTTTTTCATGTTTTAAAAACATCAAAATGATCGACTGTAAGCACACTAAAATAGTTTTTCTTTTACTTTATTGGGCCAAATGTTAGTCAAATAATCAAAATGCCATAACAATAGAGAAAAACTGCTTCTCCACCTGTTTATTACTCGAACTTTAGGAAATTAATAAAGAGGAACCAGCACCGAGACACAAAACAAACTTATCAACACCAACATAGCTACCCTAGTTTCCAATGCACAACATCTGAGCTAGACACATGTACACCAATAAATTCAACATCGGTTATTAACGTTGGTTGTATCGGTTATTGGAAACCGTTTCTGTCTCTGGGGTTCTCATATACACAGCGCGGGAGCGTCGATTGCAAATTGGATGTCTCACTTCAATTTGTCAAGCACAAGTGGTGTGCTAGTGGAGGAGAAATCGCAGGACGTCCCGTGTATCCCGTCAATTCTAGCTTGTTGATTAAGATTATGTAGGTCAGACGTGGATGAAATTGAGCGAATTGAGATGCATTTGCTTTGGTTAGGATTAGCAATGGTGCTTGCATCTTTGTGTGCGACTGTGTTTGATGCAATGGTTTGGGAACATAGGTTCTGTTTCGTACGTAAACCGCTTTGGGCGTGAATTTGCGGACACCCGCCTGTTTCTTCTTTATCGTGTGGTTAGTGCCTAACTTGGTGTCAGAGTTTTTATGCCGCCCATGGGCCTCTGACTTGGCTTTACATGCCGTCGAGAAATATCTCTCAGCATGCTGGATGCATGCCCGTTATACAAAAGGTTCTGTTCTGTGCCAGATTGTATTTGTTACTCTATAGAGGCAAGAACTCTTTATCGCTTAGTTTTCTCTAAAATGGCCTCCATATTTTCATATTTCTTTTTATAAATCGATGAACACCAGGCACGCATGTAAAAGTGTCACACCGTTACATGCGCCGCGATCAACGCCCAGCCCAAACCCTTGGACCTAGAAAACTGAAATTTTGCACAGTGGTTCCCTTTATAACGTAGACAAGGAATAAGGAAGGGTGTTTTTAAATTCAACCCCTAAGGGAGTTAAATAGGGGATGAAAGTTTGCATGAAAGTCCGTCAGTTTTCAAGTTAGGATCTTAAAATTTTGTGTTTAGGCTGACAGCGTTTTTGATAATTCAACCCCCCAAAGATTTAAAAAAGGGGATAAAGTTGTGTATGGAAAGTCTTAAATTTTCAAAGTTAAAATTACAAAATTTATTATTTAGGCTTATGGTTGGAAGTAACGTTGGAAGCTTAGAATTTCAATCCTTAAGGGGGTGAAATGAGCGGGCCTGTGGACGGTGGGCTATGGGCTAAAAAAAAAAAAAAGGGGGTGAAATGAAATTTTGTTTTTTAAGTTAAAATCACTAATATCATGGAAAATTACGTTATCACGTAAAATTATCGTCCGTAAACGGACTTTACAGACAGCCAGTTTTTTTTTTTCAACCTTCATTTTTTCATTTAATTTCATCCACCCTTTCAATCTCTACACTGACCTTTCTAACCCAATATTTACCATTTACTTTATAAAATTAATTTCGCGGGATTTATCTTTCAATTCTCCGGTTCTACGAACAACACTAGAGCAAACGTTTTCACATCCCAATGGGATTGGCCTGGAGTTTCCATCACTGTTTTATTTTTTAATTTTGTTGTAAATGCGGCGCGCTTTAATCGAGTTTCAGTGCTTGTGGTCTGTGTTGCAGCAATTAGAACTGGGGCGTTTTTTTAATAGACTTTTCATTTTGTTTATTTACTTAAACTTCATGAAGTTAAATAAATGAATAAATAAACAAAATGAAAATTTAAATTAAAATTTAAATCTGAACTCTCGTTAGTAAAAAGTTTTTTTTTAGACATTAGTTTGTACCCTCACTATGTTTTCCTATTTAACCCAAAGTTTGACTGGTAGAGAATGCCTTGTGGCATTAAGTCCGCCTATGTACCACTATTGTACATGTACAATAGTGGTACATAGGCGGACTTAATGCCGCTTAATGGTAATAATTTATTTATTTAAACTTCATGAAGTTTAAATAAATAAACAAAATGAAATTTAAATCTGAACTCTCGTTAGTAAAAAGTTTTTTACTAACGAGACACATGTATTGTACATGTACAATAGTGGTACATAGGCGGACTTAATGCCACAAGGCATTCTCTACCAGTCAACCTTTGGGTTAAATAGGAAAACATAGTGATAGGGTACAAAGTAATGTCTAAAAAAAAACTTTTTATTAACGAGAGTTCAGATTTAGATTGATACTAGTATTAGTATCAATCTAAATCTGAACCCACCCACCATCATTAGTTTATTTTTTCATTAGATATTTTAACAAATACCAAAAATTAAAAAGACAATAACAAGAAACCTAATAATAATTATTATGATGACATTGATTCTTCTTTCTTTGACTTCGATTTTGTTCATTATTTTTGTTTCTAAAGAAGATAGGTTATTATAATTTAATTGCTGTTGGTCGTGATTCTGGAGTAGAAAAGTTAAATTTTCTTTGAAAGCTTTTATTACGGTAAAGTGGTTTTTTGCTAGCTAAATTTAAACCAGTCAAATTGAAACACTAGAAACTTATTTGTTCCGTTCAGATGGTAATATATTTTGGAGAATATGATGAGTTTTTTTTATAAATAATAGAGTTTACTTTTCAATTTTCATATACTGCTCAGATTTGTTCAGTGCAGTATTCTTCGTGACGTACATTTTATCTTTAGAAGTATCACCTTTTATTTTTATTTTTTTTCGGATGGGAAATCATCAAATGACTCCTCCCGCACTGGGCGGAGCTGGTCAGTCAGACTTTTACTGACTAAAACCCATCCATGTTCCTTCATCGCCCTTTGTGGTCCGGGATCACGGTATCTCTTTCGAACAGTCCCGCAACTTAGAAGTATCACCTGAAAGCGTGTCAGTAACAAGGTGACAGGTCGTTGACCGACAAACAGGCTAACCTTATGTACACCAAGTATGTACACCACTCGGGCAACACAATGTTGCAATCTGGCAACATATATTTTTCTACTTTGTATTATAGAATTTCGATTTAAATGGAAATGTGCGCTGCGTTGTACTAATATGCGTTTTATTAGGTGTTTTGAATTGTAGTACAGGCATTGGATACCTGGCGTAAATAATGTCACAAGTATATACTAGTGGAATTTATTGTTTGGATATCGGGGTTTGAGCTTTCCATACACAAATACATAAACTCACGCCTTTTTCTTCTGGGGCTAGTGTGGAAGTACAGAACGCCCCTTGCTACGAAAGAAACAGAAGCAGAAATGAAGACATCCGAAGAATTGCCAAACTTAAGTGGCAGTGGCCAGGGCACGTTGCTCGCAGAACGGATGGCCGATGGGGCGGAAAAGTTCTGGAGTGGCGACCGCGAACCGGAGGACGTTGCGTTAGAAGGCCTCCTTCGAGGTGGACCGATGACCTGGTGAAGGTTGCGGGGATCCGCTGGATGCGAGTCGCACGGGACCGGTCAATGTGGCGATACTTGGGGGAGGGACTTTGTCCAGCAGTGGGCGTCTTTCGGCTAAAATGATGATGATTTGCTATGATTCTTACATACATCCGTTCATACATCGGTTCATACACACATTCCAGTTTCTTGGTTAGTTTCAGCTTGGTTTCGCACTAACCCTCTAATAAACCGTCTACACATACCGATCACGAGAACGTTTCCAAAATAATCATGACACAATTAACCAGTACTTTGCAGCTATAACTAAACAGATCTATAACCGCTTTTAGATTCGTTACAACCAACCATTTGGCACTAGCGCCAAATACTACCACATATATTGTTCAACGTTATTACACGTTAAATTTATACTAGGATTTGTCCGCGACTCTGATCTGGTTATTCCACGTCACAAATTTAGTTCATAGACAGATCTATGAACTAAATTTTATCCGAATCTGTCCAGCTGTTTTAGCGTGAAGGGGTAACAAACGTACTCACTCATACAAAGTTTCGCTAGTGTGCTGTGTACTATTCTTCGTGACTTGAGAAAACATTTAGATTTCTTTATTATGTGCAAGTTTTTAATAATAATGTATTTATTATACACATTAATATTCTTCTTAAACATAACTGGCGAAATGTGGGTGTAAGCTATTAGGTACACCTCTGCTTATACTTTCGGGGATTACAGAAGTGATGTTATGTTTAATCTTCTGGAATACACTTTATAATACATGGTGAAAACCGCATCCAAATCCGTTTCGCAGTTTAAAAGATCAACGCATTTACACACACAGACACGAGATGCGACTATTATATACAATATATATTACTAGTTATATACTACTCTAGTAGATTTAACCGCACAAAGAGCTTATTTACTTCATGGCGTAGGTGCTTCAAATGTGCCTTGAAACGGATATAAGAGCTGGAATTATTTCGAGCTTGTAGTTATGTATTTGGAGTTCGGGGGCTTTCATCTTGTGTATGTACCTACGATGTAGTAGAAATAGTTTGTACAATAGGGAGGAAGATGTCTCGGTTGGCTATCATGCTTGTGTTTCATAAGAAAAGAGCAAAATCTACTCTTAAGCTTCAGTCACACACAGCGAATAGTCGCTGCGAGTGCATTCGCTGCAAATAATGATCGCAGCGACATTTCGCTGCCTGCCTGTCACACACAGCAAGTTCTACACGAGAATTTCGACAGTCTGGTGGTGCGCAAATTCAAAATGTCGTCTGCTCGTCGCTGAGCGGAGTCGGCTATTCGCAGCGAGTACCCTGTCACACACAGCGAATACTCGCGGCGAATGCGCATTTGCCGACAGTAAAATCGAACATGCTCAATTCAAATCGCTATAATCGTCCTTGCCACATTTTTCTATACACTCTCTTTTGGGCCGTCTCCACGAGCGAGATATTATAACAATAGCTACGGACACCATAGTCTCTTCTTAAACTGTGCCTAATAGCGTATAGCGTTTGTTATTTTCCATGGCGTTCCTGTCATATATAACAACGGAAATACTACCCTACTAATAAACAGGACTTATTTAAACTTAATACAGGAGCTGTAGTCGCATACAGAAGGACTTATTGCCACAAGGCATTCTCTGCCAGACAATCTTTGGGTTAAATAGAACAACTTTGTGGTAGGGATACAGTATCTTGTTGACCTATGTATGAGAAACTGCAATCACCTATCCGTGCGACTACTTACATAAACATAACATCACACCTGTAGTCCCTGAAGAGTTAGGCAGAGGTGTACCTAATAGAACATCTACATGTCGTTATGTTTTAAGTCCCATGTAATAGGGGGCGAGCCTATTGCCATCAACCGGGCACAAATCCTGACACCATGGCTGCTACTGTGAAATTCCTGATGGAAAAACCCAAAACACTTTGCCCGACCCGGGAATCGAATCCAGGACCTCATACTCAGCAGTCGCTCTTGCGACTACTCGACCAATGAGGCAGTCTTTATTGTGTTACTACTTATTTATTCTTTATCGGTTCTACCTCTTACTACATCTTTGTAGCTCTCATCTCCAACCTGAAATAAAACAATGAATAAAATATTAATGTTATTCCTTTCTTTGTTTACAGAAGAAGAATGCTACCACTGCATGGCGAGCTTGGTGGCGTCCAAGGAAAAGATGTTCATCACACAAACGAAACTACTCAACGAAGTTACATGGAAGACCGTAATGCAGATCGCCAAAAAACATGCCGTAAGTTTACTTAAAACACACTGGGTGATGGAACTTATTCATAGACAAAGGGTCTTGGTCGAAACGAGCGTAAGACCAACCGAATTGAAATATATCTCAAATCAAAGCTCATACTCATATCTTCAATTCATGCTTTAAAGACAAGTGCCAAAATCGCCAGTGAGCAGAATTAGGGCCAATTGAATTGTTGCAATTCCCTTTATTTTGTCGAGGATTTGACTACAACGGTCATTGGTGAAGGAAAACATCGTGAGGAAACCGGCATGTCCTAGAACCAAAAAATTCGAAGACATGTGACATCTACCAATCCGCACTGGGCCCGCGTGGTGGATTATAGCCCATTCCCTCTCATAGAGGAGGCCTGTGTCCCAGCAGTGGGAACATTAATAGGCTTATGATGATGATGGTCATTTGTATTTGAAGTCGATCATGTTGCACTCAGTCATTAATCCGAGTAAGGCAGCTAGGCTGTTGAAGCCCTAAAATCGACTAAGACCAACTAGATTTATTATTAGTTTGAATGTTAGTTCAAATTCTTGGCAAAATACAGAAAAAGGCAGGATATTTTAAGTGGCTCTATTTCTGTTCTTAGATACTTGTTATTTTAGAATGAAGTAACATCTTAATGATAAGCTACTATTTGAAATATATTAAATTTCTGTTCATCTTACGCATAAATTTCTTAGAAAACTACCTAAATTGAAAAGTTGCATAATTTAATCATCGTGATCGACGACAAATCAATAAAGCGGCAAAATTTTGCTAATGATTACACCCTTTACTGATTTCATGATGCGGTAAATGACTTTCATGATGGGTCTACTCCCCACAGATATTATATACCGATAAATACTTAATAATAACACAGAGTGGCAATTTAGTTACTTTTATTCGCCAAGGGGATCTACCCGTCATTTTGCTATGAAACTCATATCTGATTCGTAACAGAAAACTGGAGTTTTCATACGTATGCGTACTAATAGTTCTGTCTACTGTAAGGTTTTATATATTTTCAGGTCGTGTAAATGTATGTGTTTTATAACAAAGGTTGTTTTGACGAGTAGATTCTCCTCTTTTCCGATGCAGATGACAAAAGTACCACCCTGTACAAAAGCTATATTTCGAAGTGAACAAAGCACAAATTGTATTGATCGTCAACCCTCATCTCAGCTACTTTGCATTGCTAATTTCAACAAACTTCAGTACTAACTAGCGCTTGAAGAAACTTTCCCTACGATACAATTTATGCTGTAGAACTTTATCCATAAATCACTTATATACGTAGGTATATAAGATCGATAATGACTAGTTTATATAATTATGATTTTCCCTGTACTTATGCAGTTATGCATAACCGAGCTAATTACAGGGCAATAAACTGTGTTATGTTATTATGTACAGGTTAAGTTGTTGTCATAATAATGATCGAAGTGATTTGACCTAGCAATTAGAGTTTTACATACCCGAGCTGGTATACACCGTTAATTTTAGGTCTTTCTGGAACCGAAAGCTATAAACTCGATCATCGAATCGAACTCGGAACGATTGGGACTGTTTTTTTTTTTAAATAACTGAAGAAAAAAAGATTGCCTATAAATTTAATTTTTCATGTTTTTTTTTAATCATTAAATATTTAAATTTCATTTTTTTTTAAATTATTTTAAAAAAAAGCCCCAATCGTTCCGAGTTCAATGATCGTGTTTATGGCTTTCGGTTCCAGAACGACCTAAACATAAGCGTGTACAGGGTATAGGGGTGGTTTTTTGAGATGGTTCAGTGAGAGCAAATGTATGGGAAAGATTTTTCATGCGATTTGTAGCTTTTCTCAGCCCTAAGCAACGTCCAGTTGAGTCTTACCGAAATTTTATCGATTGCATGGCATTATAAAATAAGTATAGTTTTTTTAGCGGTTTTACATATTTTCCAAAATCAGTGAATTCACTTTCAAAGAGTTTCTCAAAAAAAAAAACAAAATAAAGAACGTTTTCTTCTAACTGCTATAGTAAGCACCGCCGCCGTCTCAAAAATCCACCCTGTGCTTTTGGTTAAACTGTAAACCGTGGAAATGGGCTATGAGAATGTCACGATTTCTATATTAAATTTAAACATCCACTAACTAGGTGCAATCTAAAAGTATTTGTAGTATGTACATAGCTCTCCTAACAAGATAAGTTTGCTTGTAACATTAGGAGTAGGTTCAAGTCAATAGAACGAATGAAGTCCTCACGATCTCTTACTCAGTAACGTTACTCTGAACTAGTTTTATTTTATTTTGTACATCGGAGAAAGTACTATCAGCAAGCCAATTCGTACATCTACATTTCGCTAGTTTTTTTCTGTGGATGGGTGACCACCCATTACATACCGAGTTTCCTCCGTGCTTCGAAAAGCACGTTAAGCCGTTGGTCCCGGCTGTCATTTGACAATCGTTACAGATAATCAGTGAGTTCAGTGACCCAAAAAGTCTGACAACCAGTCTTACCAAGGGGGTGTCGTATTACTCAGTACTAACTGGGTTGTGGAGATCAGATAGTGTAAAATACTGGTATTGAGCTGCATCCGGTAAAACTGGAAGCCGACCCCAACATAGTTGGGAAAAGGCTAGGCAGATGATCAGGCACAGCCAATCATGGTTAGCAGTAGATAGTGGTTGCAACCATCATAGATATTTGCCACCCACTAACATTAAACAATTTAAGTTTCCCAGAAACATCAGCAATGTTATCTATTTAAAACAATTAACATACATTAACCCGTTTCATAGTAATCGGGTCTTGTTTATTTAAACTGTATTTACTTTAACAGTAAAAACATTTGATATTCGTATCAGACGAAACGTTGCGTGCGGGTCTGTTTACAATCAAACAAATAAATCTGACTTTTAAATTGTTGCTTAGAGGCCTTACATACTTTGCGTTACGGCGCAGTTTGTTACCGAGAGTGTACATTATACAAAACTAGCATTTGACCTCGGTTCGCCTGCGTGTAGATTGGAAAGGACCCTACAGGAATGTACTGATAAAAAAATTTGTGCCAATATCATCCGATGCTTTTCACCTGTAAAGCAAAAAACCGGTAAAGTACGAGTCGGACTCGCGCATAAAGGGTACCGTACCATCGTAGTAGGGGAGCCCAGTTTAATTTATTTTGATTATTTGTTGTTATAGTGGCAACAGAAATACACATTCTGTGAAAATTTCAACTGTCTACCTATTATACGGATCATGAGATACAGCCCGCTGACAGACAGACGGACGGACGTACAGCAGGGGCTTAGTAATAGCGTCCTGTTGGTTACCCTTCGGGTACGGAACCCTGATGACTGCTATGTCCCGTGTGCTGCTAAAGCAAAAAAGTAACTAGAGGATAGACACCAGAAAGCCAGAGTTACTTTATTAGCATTTATAATATTGGTACAAATAACATTTTAAAACGCCAACAATTTCAAATTTCAAAGAATAACTTAGCCTTCAGGCTTTGAAGCTGGATCAACAGATGATCTAAGTTTTAGCCGGGAATACTGAGTACTTGTATACGAGTATAACCTCAGGCTAGCAAGGAAAAAATCGCGAAACTTTTAAACCGACCATAACTGAGCCCGCAGCTACATCAAAGTGATGAAAACTTTAAAGGAAAACTGCCTGTTTGTTAAATATCCCGAAAATTTTATACTGTATGTTAAATGTACAAGCGTAGTTAATGTTACGAAATATCCGAACTAACCAACGCTTTGAAATTCATGTTATAGGTGCTTCACGGTAAATGGAGCGTTACCCTTTTTCCCCGTAGCAAGCCTTTGATGTACACTTGACATTTAAACCTTGATTGACTCTAGTTGGTTAACCAATTCAACATGCCCTTTGAAGTGTACATTTAAAGTTACCGGTCGATAGCAAAGGGTTTGTAGACTTTGTAATATGTTGATATATCTTAGTAGCGTTTTCCTCTTGCTAGTCGGATGTTATATACGTAATACTGGGATTAAAAGTATCTTGTGTGCTAACCCAGGACATGATCCTTTAAACTATCATCAGCATTCTCATGCCCTGATCTTAATTGATTTGGGCTCGGCCCAGCATGTCTTCTTCCATACTTCTCTATTACTCGTTATCTCATCAGACACCTCCTTTCTTGCCATATCATCCTTTGCACAGTCCATCAATCGTTTCTTTGGTCTTCCTCAACTCTTATACCCATCCGCATTTATACTCAAAACTTTACTCACAACATTTTCCTCATTAAACTATATCTCATCAAAGTTCCTTCAGACTTTAACGAGAGAAAAGGTAATACACAAACAGACAGTTACTTTCGCCATCATAATAGTAAGGAATATACCTACATGGCGTGCCAGCCCCAGAAGTGGCGCTATCAAGCCCATTACTCCACCATAACCTGTAGGTCACGCAACCAGGGTTGTTTAAACTATTCCCTTTGTTTTTATCGTGTAAATATATTAAGGCGCCATGCGGCTATGACATAAGTTCTTCGTAATGGCGCTCTAGTGTTTTCGTGTAGTGTTATCGATAGTTTTATTGGAAAAAATGGTAACTGTGTTTAATACACAAGAACGTAAGGATATGTGTTTTGGGCCCATTCAAAATTCAGTATACAGCCATAAATACAAATACTTACAGCCCTACGCTGTAAGGCTTCGATCAATAATACCTACCACTCACACAGCAGATGTTAATTTTGAGGTAAGGTAAGCTTCTCGCATGTACTTTCGTGCAAGTTACAGGCATGAGTCGTTTGTGTATTACGTGCTTCAGTCACATATAGAAAAATCATCTGCCCTTGAGAAATGACGATGATCAGAATTACCATTCAGAACGAAACCTTACTTAAACTTGAAAAATATTGGTTTAACAATTTAATTCACACGTTATAAATAGATACTCTAATATTTGAAAATATTAAGCCTTCAGTGGTAAATTATTTGCAGTTCTGATTTAAAAAACTGTAAGTTCGACAAAAAAAATTACATAACATACTTACCTGACTTCTTTATGTCCTACTGGCTAGCTTTTGCCCGCGGCTTCGCTCGCGTTTTGTTTGGAAAGTATCCCACGAGTATGTTTATAGCCTATGACACTCGCAAATAATGTGGCTTTTTATTGGTAAAAGAATTTTCAGAATCGGTTCAGTAGATCCAGATATTACCCGTACAACCTCACAAACTTTACCTCTGTATAATATTAGTATAGAAGTATAGATAAAAATTAAAAAAAAAAAACAATTCTTAACAATAGCTCAATTCTTCTGGCTATTTCACATCAATCGATTGAAGGTAGGTAATGGTTTTAGTTTCTGCAACGGCAACAGTGCATTTATTTCTGAACACTGAAACAAACACTGCAGGGGCTCGTTGAACGAGAATAGTTTCTGCCCTAAAAAGGTTCTCCCACTACCCGAAGTCAAGAGTTAACTAACCTCTTTAAAACTCGGTCACCATACTGCCGACAATCGCAAAAATTCGCTTCAATCAGAATATTTAATATCAAGCAGGTTGATAACCTAATAAAAACGAGTCACAGTTTCCTAATAAAATCAATAAAAATCAGCTGTGACCACAAAATTTAAATGAATCACTACAAGCACCGAATACATTATGTAATGATGCAATAATTATCGAATCTTTTTAACACATCACGTGTGCCCGGACCGTCGACGCACGTGGTCTAACAACAAACTATCGATAACGATATCACGAAGGGCACATCACTATTTATCCACGGTGAATAATAAACTTGGAGGGCAACGACCATTGAGGTAAAAATCGATTGGTTCACTTGAACTTTAATCGATTTATTCGATGCAAAAGTACTCGTTCATGTTAATTGTTGTAAGCCGTGATTTGTGCCAAGGGTTGCATCAGACTTGTGACTCATTGTCCTTAATTGGTTGTTTGTATGTCGTCATCGATGTAATCAACCTAAAGATGTGTTTTCTTCGTGTCACCAAATAGAGAAGTTTCTACTTACTTTTGATTTTCGTATCTGAGAATCGGAATGAAAACTGCAAACTGCAAGTGTTAGGACAAATTGTATTTCCTCTTCAGCTCAGATTGTTTCGATTCGAATCATAAACTCCTACACACTGCAAATTGCCGTTTTCTTTCTTAGTTATGCAACATAGATCTGGGATGGGATCACTATGAACAATTACATAATTATATTCCCCGTCAAACAGACTGAGGTCAGAACGGTGATCCGCCTCAGTCTGTGCAATATATGAGCGCGAGTGGGTCCCATGCACTCATGAGATCCACTCGCGCTCATACATAGCTATGAGGAAATGTATGGTGGCTTGCGAACTCAAACTGGCGCGAATACGTTCATGTATTCGTCCCAGTTTGAGGCCTGAACTCCATCAAAGCGGAGACGAGCGAAGCGGAAAGGAGACGTGAAGGTATCGGCCAATCACACTGGTTAAAATCCACAGCGCGTCTCTTGCACATCTCTTCTCCGCTCCGCTCGTCTCCGCTTAGGTGGAGTCCGGGCTTGATTCATGATTTACACAAATTTTAATATATGATTTTGTCCCCAGACCAAACAGTTTCCGTACAGTGGTATGAGTTGTTTGCAGAAGTCGTCAGCGCAGCACCTGACGCGGCTGTCGGGCGCGATCGGCCCCGAGCGAATCTACGCCGACTGGCAGTGGTGGATCCTCGCCGCGCTGCCGTTCCCGCACCTCGTGCGAGTGCTCGACTGTTTCTTCCATGAGGGGATCAAGGTAACATACGATTAGCTGTATTGCTGAAGGTTAAAGTTTTGGTTAGGTTATCAGAACTTCCTCATCATCATCATCAACAGCCCGACTTCACCCACGGATATGGCCCCTTTTGGTTTTCCCTGAATTCAACAAACCACACTGGGCGCGCGTGGTTGATTATTAGCCGCCCCTTCACACGTAGACGAAGGCTGTGTCCCAGCAGTGGGGACGATATAGTCTGATTATGTAGTTCAGCTGACAGGCAAGCGGTGTTTAACATAAAAGGCCTGCTAAGAACGATTTGGCTAAGTCTCTTCGTGTTCTCACATCAGCGCATTTAGACCTCAGAGTGGCTTCAGAGAATTATCTCTTTGATAATTAATATTAATTCATTACAAATCACTGAACTGAAAATTGGTCTACCGAAGAGCGATCTTATTCAAGCGAATGTCTTTACATGATTCAGGTATAAATAGCAAGAATAAGATTTAAGTTTGATTAATGCAAAAAATCTGCATACTGCTTTTGTCAAAAATTATTGCCAAGGAAGTAGGTATACATACCCTCCGCCCCGTCATCATCCGCCTAGCCTTTTCCCAACAACGTTGAAACAGCTTCCAGATTAACCAAATGCAGCTAAATTCCAGTACATAATTTGGACCCTATCTGACTTCCAAAACCCAAAAAGTGAATTACCAAGAAGAAATTCTTCTATACTAATAAATCAATATTTTTTTTTTCACAGGTATTCTACAGGGTGGCATTAGCTATCCTGATCCTGTTCAACAAGCACGCATCGAACCAGAGCTCTGACTGGTACGCCGAAGCGACGAAAAACGGCGTCGACCACGCCATTGACAAGTTCTGCAGGAACATGCCTGCTTCGCCTACCAAGCTGCTTAGGACCGCTTTCAGCATTAGGGCTTTAAGGTAGGATAGCATGTCGAAGTCGATAGAAAATTGATTTTAATTTGACCAGCCGTTTCTTATTGTCTTCATAATCAGCTAATGTTACATAGAATTAATAGTTTTTATCTTACAATATTTTGTTTTGTTACAATAAGATACAGACATCTGTTATGTCTGCAAAGTTTCACCAATTAACCCAATTTAGCCCTGTATAGCTTAAGACCAAATTTTTGGCTCTTAAGTCTAAAGAACCATAAAAAAGCTAAATTTTATTTAATAAAATCTTAGCTAACGTGGAACAAATCTTTTATGCGTTAATATTTTCGTCCCGAAAGAAACTTCTAAATTCATAAATAAATCATGGGACGTTACAACGAAAATTAAAAATTATTTTATTTCTAATCACGTTTACGCGTCTCTCAAATTATTTATGAAAAAGTTATTCCTTCACGAAATTTCGTTCATTAGGGCCTAGAGCGTGCTAGTGTAATGCATAATAAATTTGCTCCAATCAGAGTATGCTAATGAGATGAATCCTGAACGTTGGTCTTTATTAGATTTCATATACAGAAATTGTGCCGTTTGTTAATATTATGTAGGTATGCCTTATTTTCGCTTCAAGTCGGCGAAATGAAGATTTATGCGGTTTTATTTCGGGATTACCGAAGCTTTAACTATAAATCTGTGTTAGGGTTCAGGATATAAAATATGGGAGCGCGTTTATATAGTATGTAATGTAAGTGAAAAATGCGAAAGAGTCGTGAGGGATAAAGAGTTTTATACGTGACCTTAAAGGTTACGTTTAGTAACACAAATCGGGCATTGTTTTTTTTTTGCAATTTACAGTTAAAATAAAGTATTACTAATGTACATACATTATAAATATTTGGTTAATGCTCGTGAGTTTTCCTTGTAGTACTTCGTCATCAATGATATTTTTGGTGCTTTAATTATAAATTATGCTGTCCGATAGATACTTGATTGTACACCAAAATCACACACACAGCTCTTTGACAGTGTTCTTAAAGCTATGGGTGCAATGGCGGCCTCACCGCTGATTGCGATATCTTCCAGATAGCCTTAAACACTGTAGACCAACCAAGACTAATCACCATCTTCCACAGTTCACAGTACATATCCCGGGTATTCATCAAGACGGAGATGACGCTCAAGTCGAAGCAGGTCATCACGGGATCCCGACTCGTTCGCTCCCGGTCCTCCGACAACCTACCCACAAGCCAGTCACAAGTCAACATCCAGATGATGTCACACACTCTCACCATTCGCGAGGTTGGTACTTACCCTTACCCTAAAAATTCACACTTTTACCCTTACCCTTTCTGACATTTCTTTGACAGGTGTAATGTTGGTAGGGATATTTATATGTGGTTGAAAGCTTTTATATTTTTCAAGACTGCTAATTGTATGGGAATGGTAAAAAAAGATTTGTACGATTTATTGTTTTCAGGAATATTATTGATATTTTAATGTACTAAAATCTTATGGTATTATATTATATATTTTCAGCCTATATTGTATGTATTTTGGAAGAGGCTATCTATATTTATCATTGTCGATAAAACAAGGATGATGTTGAATTTCCCATTGAATACAATAGCCACGTATAGGTTCTATGTTCTGCTTACGGGAAGCTTTGATGCTAACAGTCACGATGATATATCCTAACTACACACTGCACATTCACAAATATATACAAGAATATATTTGTATATCGGTTTATTTTACTTGTTTCGCAGAGAATGTCTGAGGAAACGTGCAAACAAATGGTATTGTACTATGACGACTTAGGCGTGGCTTTGGCTTTTATTTATATCATTAAATTCATTCGATTGCAACCCTAACACGACTAACTTTAAATCGAATTGTTATACAAATTCGATAGTCCAGTCTAATATATTTATTTAAGATACATACTGTTTCGTTTGTCGAACCACCGTTTTGTTATGTTCGGTCTGTGTAGCCAACATCTGTGAATGACTATATTGTTGTGTCCGTCGATGTTTCATACGATTCGATTTTAATTTTCATTAGTTAAATATTTGAAACGAATGAAGGATATCGAACATTCATAATTATTATTATCATTCGCTTTGAATGTCTGATTTATTCATGTTTCTCTCATTGTTTTAAGTGTGTCTCTCTTCTATGTACAATATATTTTCTTTTAGAATAATTTATTGAACATATTATATGTCAATGTGGTTGACAGTTGGCATGTGTGTGATATTTCAGAACTCTCCGGAGTTGATACAGATGTATAAATATAAAATGCCATAACAAGTGGACAAAGCTTGAGAAATTAACAAAAGCGTTGAGAGAATATCGATAATAGTGATGTGGAGGTCGCATGTAATCGATTGTTTTGTGTGAGTGCTAACTGTGTGTCGATTTTCCCGTTAGGGCTCACATTCGCCGGGCCCGCGCGCCCTTTCGATGGGCGTTTTCCCAACCCAAGCCATAAGGTCGCAGATTCTAGACCAGAGCGAAGTAAGATACAAGTATTAAGTCACCAAATATAAGTGTCGCCCCCTATTGAGAGCTTGCGACATTATATCGATGTTTAGATGCACCGCTTGTCACTAGGTGTTTTATTTATTTTATTCTTTTATAGCGATTTAACTTTGGAAGGATCGACTTGATGAACGCTTGTTTTTGATTTGAATATTTTATTTGCGTTTGTATGGTAAGTAAGTAAGTGTAAGCTAGTGTGCATGGCGGCTAATGTGCGTCCGTTTTGTTTTTTTTTGTTGTTGTATTACATGTTGATTTTGTACAGTGCCAGTACAATAACTTTCTAAACATCAAGAAAACTCTAAAACTCAGAAAACATTCAGAATTCTCATCAATTTAATAACTGTCTTGACAATAGGGTAGATGACACCATAAAACAATAATTCCAAGACACCAATCTCTAAAAAAAAACACTTTATTTTGAGCCTGAAAATCCGATTTATTTTCAATTAATTGCCAAATTCGATTTTAGTTGCTTTGAAATCAATAAATGGTTGAGTCATTGAGTTAAAAACAGTGACGTCACAGTTGACTATTGCCGTACAAAATCTATGACAGAACCGCGTTTTGACAGCTCTTAAAAAGTATTTCTAATGATTGGTGTGTCATCTACCCCATTGTAAACAAGGTACAAAAAAACATTAGGCAAATTCTTATCTCCACACACTAGTTTCATGTTCCCCCCCGTGATTCGCAGAGCCCCCGCTCCGCCCATCTGGCCGTGTGGTTCCCATTCCCTAACGCAGTATTCAAGGACCAACAACACCACGAATCAAACCTCAGGCATAAGGTTGGACATGCCATCTCTGTTCACACCAATCTTGTAACAAGGGGGATAGTAGTCGTGGTGGCACTTGTAAACGTAGATTTATCTTTCATTTGAGCACTTTATGTAGATCGTTTTTAAATTGGCTGGTTCCGTAGGTACGTGTGTGATTGTTAGTTCGTTTAGTTAGATGATCGTCAGTTTGGTAACTCTAACTGCGCATTAATGTGACATGCTAGACTAGCATGCGCAGTGCGAGACAAAGTCTTAGCAATGTCACATGTTGGACATCTGGAGGCTAAAAATGACCGCGTTAGCAGAGTGATAATAGGTTAATTATATGTACTCTATAGATAAAGATAGAATTTAATCATTCTTCTTTAAATGTAAAGAGTTATAAATGCAGTAAAAAAATGCCTAAGTGATTGAAATGTCTTATTATTATTTTATATATTAAAATTTAAACTTAAAAATTATTAAATTTTAGTTTTCTTGATACGAAGTTGTATTCTAAAACAATGCCAAATTTTGATACCTTTAAAAAAAAAGTCTGTGTCTGCAATCTGGTCCTACGGAACCCCAATTTTTATGCATGTGTCTATAAAATCCACATTGCCACTGTATGTATCTATTTGCACCTAAATTGTGCCTAATCACCATGTAGGTAAACTTTTAAAGCAAAAGTAGTCATTAAGCTATAGTTAGAAGTAGAACTGTTGCTATACCTATTTACATTATGAGAAATTTTAAAGTGCCAATATGTCATCCGTGAGAAAGTCTTCTTATACGTCATAACTCGTAAGTCACTTATTCATTTCGGTACATAAAATTCCAGTTAATAAAATAATAAAGAGTGCATTAAACATTGAAAATAAAATGCTCCAAAAGTCCAAATAGGCAATACTTGGTAAAATCTAGAAGCATATGTGTCGCCATCACAAATATAAATAACCAAATGAGGTATATAGAGTAGAATTTAACATCCATCATTTTATATACCTACGTATTTACGTTTTATACATACATAACGAATGCTTTAATCTTACTGGCTGCTAAACAGTCGATATTTTATGTTTACTCTATAGGTATAATATTTAAAATCAGGGCCATTTTCACAACTTATATGCAAAAAAAAAATAGTGAAAACACTCAAATACACATTTTTCTACCATTTATTTTTGGACCAGGTAATAAAATATTTGATTATGAAATCACATAACAAAATTACCGTTGCATGATTTTCTCACTATAAATAATGTAACTGTTTACTGCATATCCAGTAAAAAATAACAGTAGAAAAGTACCTTATGTTATTTTAGGTTAAAGATTTATTGAATTAGTTATTAGTATATTTTATATATATATATAATATGATTAGTAAAGTACCAGTTATTTAGTCTGTTTTTCCAAGATGATTGACATTTTTAAAGGTACAAACTGACTTGCGAGAAAAAGCGGTAGTGAGCGTAAGTTTAAATAGTATTCAGCTTTACTCAAAATAGATGTTTTATGTCTTTCTAAATTTAAAATTATTTAGTTATATATAATTTCTTAATATTTTTTTTTGTTTTGGCTGATTTTTCCAACGGCAGGTACTTATCTTTAATCTGTGAAATAAAATTGACGTTTGGC
The DNA here is from genome assembly GCA_941918905.2 of Xestia sexstrigata. Classification (NCBI taxonomy): domain Eukaryota; kingdom Metazoa; phylum Arthropoda; class Insecta; order Lepidoptera; family Noctuidae; genus Xestia; species Xestia sexstrigata. The sequence continues at coordinate 3,831,171 of OW799204.2, forward strand.
AGATTTTGTAAAGAGAAACTGTCAAACATTAAAAATGGTTCCATAGATAAAAAGATTAATGGCGCTGAAAAAATCAACCCTAAATTAATCTCTGAATGCGATTTATTCTTTAGAAGTTACCTCTAACATTGTAAAAACATAGCCTTTTTTTAATTCGATGTTGTGAAATTGGCTCTAACTGGAGCTATTTTGTTGTTCATTCCGATAGTTTAATGTTGCATGACATGTCATTTTTTCATTTGTACACGTAAATCATCTGTGATAGTGCAATAACGCTTTATGAGAATGGAATATGTTTAAAATCGTTTGTTGTTGTAATCATAATATTTTTACTACTTACTTAATTTTTTAACAATAATTTAAACTAATCTTTAAAACTTTTTAGTTACCCTTTTTACTTTAAAATTAGGTAAAAAGGGAAGGGAAGGAAAAAATAGATTTTTCCAATTGACTTTTTCCACATTTCAAGATATTGCACAATCACAAAAAAAGTAGAACTGTATGTGTTTATATTGTTCTATATCAGCACTACGAGCACAAGTCACTTGTACACGTTTACTAATTCAACACCACTAACTGTGACGTCATTACGATGTTGCCAGCTGAAAATATTTCAAAAATTACCATTGTAAAAAATCCACTTTCATACCAAATTAAAAAACTCCACAGTTTTAGGCAAGATTACTATTATTCAAAGAGATTGCCATAGTATCAGGACTTTACAGATTTCTTTTTAAAATTGGTCACCCCACCAGATTTAAATGTGCGTCCATGACAAATAATGTCAATATCGCACAAAAATACACAAATATATAATTCACACTGAATTTAAATAGACTTAGAAATAAACAATGTTTAATTTAATTAATTATTATTCATTTAGTGAAAATTTATTAGCAATGTTATAAAAATTAGCAAGTTATAGTAGACCATCGTTAGATTAGCAACCGTAACCATCATCTTCGATAGTTTAGCAACCTCATTCGCCAAATAATCAAATAGCATGTTCTAATACAGTCCTGATCGTTCCAGCTATTCACGTTATGGTCGTGGTTGCCGGTGCGCATCACGATGTATCAGCCAGTGTTACTGTACACTACAGAAGAGCATGGTTGCTCGTTGACCACCTTCTACGTGCGCGTCGAGCATCATGAACCGACGTTGCTTATGATCAAGACATGCAACAATGAGGTTAGTGTGTTATTATTATTATTTTTGTTAGAAGAATTACTACTACGAATAACCACAGTTGTTTGGCAACCAAAGGCTGTAAAGTGAATTGTCTCCTGAATTTGGATTCCTGATTTTATTAGAAACTCTGCGTCAAGAAATATACAAAAACCATGGTTAACCTTTTACTGAGCGTCAGACCCTCAGACTGTATCACTTATTAAGTAAAATAATATTATTAAACCTAGAATCTTCAATTCTCTTACAGACACGATCGTTCTAACGTTCTTAGAATCCATGCTACGTCAATAGTTGAACCTCTTACAACTTCTCTTGAGGATTGTTTATTAAAAGGTCGAAAAACATTTTCCAGGTATTCGGAGCATATTGTTCAACGAGGTGGTTCGAGCGCAACCAGAAGGACGAGCGCGGTAACCGTCAGGCTTACTTCGGAACCGGAGAGACATTCCTCTTTAGGTAACCTTATGCTTCACTTTTATTTTAAAATCAACCTTCAACTTCGGGTTCTTAAAAATTAAATTGATAAAGGTAGTCCATATATCAAAAAAAGTCATCGAATGAATAAACATTTATCGCCTTTTCGGTTCGCAGAAATTATTTATATTATTTAAATGTTTTATTAATAATGTGTTTATGTTTTATGTATTTTTCTCTGTCTGTTGGGGCTCTTCGGGTAAAAGCTGGTATTTTGTCATTTTTGTGTTTGTTTTAACCTTTTAAGTGGCAACCTATAACTAACTTAGAAACTTATTGTATGTACATATTTGTGTCCGTTTATATCTGTCTAATTATTATTTATGTATGGGCACCGGCAGGAGGGTGCAAAGGGGTGCACTTGCACCCTCCTAACGGAAAAGAAAATACATAGAAAAACCAATGCATCCAGCCAGAAAGCAAAAATTTTCGTGATTGCTTTGCTCGCTTGTATTCTTATAGGTACTTATTTCTGGATGTATGATAAAAAAAAAAAACTTAATTTGTCCGAAAATATCGTAATATATTCGAGTGTGCTCAGACATCTTATGTTCTTTGCGTTCATAAGCTTTTCTTTTCAAATAGGCATAAAATAAAGGACAAAATAAAACCTATCAAATTCGTGATGGGTGCTAAAATTATCGAGCTCACTACGCTCGCTTCTGAATCCTACTTTTTTGCATTGATGGGCTTTTTTGGATAGATTGGAAAAGTTACTATGTATGAATCTAACATATCCGAGGTGGAGTGCAAAAAATTTCGACCTATTTTCATGGATCTGAAGATGCACTTCCCTAGAAAAAATCCTGCCGGCGCCCATATATTTGTTTTACTTAAAACTCATTCAAATAATATCTTGGTGTGTCGTTAACAATATTGCTATTTTATTTTAAACACAATAGGCGTATCAACTGAAAAAATCTAATTAGTCCGTCAGTTAGATTATCAAAAAATAGTTGACCCGTATTATTTCTTTTGTTACGTAATCCAAAATTGACGAAGATACGACGCTTTTAAAATTCTCAATACGTCACGCTGTGGTATATTTATTAGTGCGTTCTGACGTCACGAGCCCCGCTCACGATGCGTTTTATCTTTGTCAATATTCATTGATTTACAAAAAATACGTGTCCATTATTTTCCAATAATCTAACTGACGGACTAAATAGATTTGCAATTTATTGATGGTGGACACTAGCGTATTACTTTTTTAATATTAATAAGTACTGTATTTTAATACATTTATAATCGATCATTTTATCACAATAACTTGATATTTTTAGACTCCTGTAATAATATTGGATAAATAATAATTTAGATTACACCCTATAAAATTCAATTTAGACTATTGTGTATCGAATCTGATACCTACCTTGTAGGATAAAATGTCACAAATTTTGAAGCATGAATAGACCTTATCCAAACAATATAACTCAAAATTGTACCTATTTATGAACAATGAGTAACCCTTTACATGTAACCTTGTAAAAAAAAACCATAGCATGTTGCATCAACCCTTACTTCGATTCCAGCCTTTACCCAGAGCGAGCTAAGTACCCTTGGGTGGGGTGTACCAGTGGAGCTGATGGCAAGGGCGAAGAGAGAGTGGCCCACGGCTCTGAACTCTTCATGGCAGCTGACTCCAAGATGATCACCATAGGAGGCGGGTCAGTTGAACTATATTCTATATACATTACAGTTTACATCCCCGGCGTGCTAAATACCCGTGGGTTGGGTGCCTAGAGGACAAACAGAAGGAGGAGGGACAGGCTGATGCGAGGACCCCACATGCGAACTCGCTTTTCATGGCCGCTGATAACACTATGATCACTATCGGTGGAGGGTATGTCGAGTGACGAGTGTTTGTGTGTATAAAAGCTTGGTTTTTATTTACTCGAAACCTCTTAAATCAACATTATAACAATTTTTATTAAGGGGCTGACAACACCTAATTTGTTGAAATTGATGTTATTTAAGCAGTTTTTTAAGAAAAAACTATTTGCGATGAACATCAAAAAAAAAAGCTAATATTCATCATATTTCAAAGACCTTGGACGGACTCGATACTTAATTGGGCGAAATCGGCTCGATAGAAAATAATTGCAGAGTGGTCTTAAAATCATCATAAAACGGTTCTGTCTTTATTTTTTTGACGTATGGGTCTGCTATTAAAAACATGTAGTCAACATATTCATACCTAAACCGCTAACGAGTCATATTTCACAAATAATCTACCCTTTTTTTATTTCAATATTTATTCATTATTTTCTTCTAAAACCTGGTCGCCCTGTAATAGTGACGTCTCGTTTACTCCTATACAAATAGACAGTGTGCGCGATTTTCGTGTTGACAGCGCCTCAAGGAACCAACCATGTTTTTTTTTTTTTATTGGATTGGTAAGGCCTGAATTCCTGCTACGCTGATGTCGGTCGCGTACGTCGTTCGCGCGTATACATTGTGTTCAATATAGCAACATACTGCGACGCTGATGTCATCGGCGCGTATTTTGTTACATATTTCTCGCTGACATACGCGATCGACGTCAGCGTAGGAGGAATTCAAGCCTTAGAGTAAACAAAAACTAAGGTTGTTTATTGAAGGAAATGAGTATGTGTGTTGTCCTTTGAACGTTAAGTGTTTCAGAATTTAAACCGGTATTACAAACCAACCACAAGGATTAAAAAAAAATAGTTTATACGACGCCAGTTCTTACGACGCCATTAGAAGGTTTTGGAAAGCGGTCGTTTTGGAGGACTGTCTTTTATAATTTGGATGTTCAGTCTATTTCAAATAAATTACTTTTGACTTAGAGGTAGGTTTATTAATGCCAGGCTAAGTTTCTCAACGTTGGAATGATTGTTAAAGCATGTTTTGGTGTATCCAGTGTCATTGACCAATTTTAACCGCCCCCCCCCCCCCCTCCCGTTTTACTGTTGTGATTTTTTATTTTATAACTGTTTGGAAGTGTTATTTTTTTGTTTTTTATCACACCACTTATTTAACTTAACATCTGTTCATGCATCGTCACAAGACTTATACGCCCTTTACTGAACTTGGGTCTTCCTCACATGCCTTCTTATAATAACAACAGAACAATATCAGACTGTTAAATTACTTTAATATATTTCTCTAATATCCACAGTGAAGGACAAGCGATCTGGATGGACGAGAACATAAGGTTCGGCAAGACTGACCGCTGTTCCACCTTCAACAACCCGCCGCTCTGTCCCAGCGGCGACTTCGAGATCCGAGTGCTCGAGGTGTACGGCTTCTCCGGGGCGTAATCTCGACCTCACCCCCTCTCATAACCCCCCGTGTGATAAATGTTGTGATCGCTTCAGGCCTCCCAGCCAAGCGCTTGCGTTACTTGCGTATGTCCGTGTGTGCGAACGGTCGAGGTCATCAATAGATCCCACGTGGAGATTTGCAGATTTAAATCCGACAATATCTCGCCAATCATCTCACCTTATCACCCACAAATCACTGCGGAGCAGTACAACACCTGCCCGCACATCGCAAACACAATATTTCAGTGATAATCCCCACAAATGAGATGTATTGATCACCCTTTGCCGATATAACAGACTGTGTAGATGTATTCCTAATATTTATTCTACAAAAATAATCTCGGTGTGGACCCCGTAGCTGTCCTATTCGATTCAAGCTGTCCGTACTAGACAACGAAGACGGGGAATGTAGGTTGTTTAAATATTTACTCGTGTTTAGATTGTGTAAGTACAAAAATTTTGAATGTATCGTACCTACTCTTGATGGATTAAAATAATACGCTTATTATGAAAGCAATATGTATTTGTGAGGCTCAGCCGTGCGGTGGAACGTTCGGTGTGTCGTTCAATGCGAACATTCCGGTGATTTGGGACACGCGGTCGGCTATATCATAATGATAGAACATCGTTATCTCATTGTGAGGAAACTTTTAGTTCGTACATCTAACATTAAATTCGGTCCAAGCAACAGTATTTTGGTATCGTATGGAATGTTCGTAAATTGCTTGTAAGGATACTCACAGTAATTTTGTCGTTGCTCACAAAAATGTACCAAAGAGTTTATATCGTATATTGATTATTTTCTTGTAGCGCGATGCCTACGTCATAGAAACATGGCGATATGTTTTGCACTTCATATGAAATATACATCAGACATTTTGACAACCGCTCTCCTTGATTCTATGATTAACGTCGTGCTGGCGAACAAATATATAGTATATCGACGTTTATATCAGAAACTAGAGAACGAGAGAACGATTGCCATTCAATATTCGTTCCTATAATCAAGGGAAAAAGTTCCACTCACACTACCATCATTCGCAGTCAAAATAGTATTATTTATCATGTATTTCGAAGGTAATGTGCCAAAATCGGACCATAATACGAATTGGCTTAACTCTGAACTCCAGGTGATAATCTGGACGTATTTCTTTTCTACATAAAATTTATGTAAAAGTATTTTTACAGTTATTTTTTTTTTATCGACGAAACGTAAGTGAATTAGAGTTTATATCGACGTTGAATTGTGTCGAAATTAATTTAGTTTTTCGTTTGTGTTCTTTTGTCGGAAACGAAAGCTTGTGTAAGGTGTAGCAATGACGTGCCAGGGTTTTTGTTATAATGGAGAAATCCTTGACTGTTAAAACACACTAATCAATAATGAATTTAAATACTTGTCTACTGTTTCGACAAACGAACACAAAACGTTCGCTATGCAATGCAGGCAACGTATAGGTGCAGTCGGTAACGTCAGCATGCACACCAGTGCGCGCAACATAGCCGCATGGCTTTTTCCGCTACGGTTTATTTGTAAATATTATTTTATGCAGTCTCCTAACTATCAGACCATGTACGAACTCACCCATTACAATTTAACCACCGAACGCGAGGCCCGAAAGGATTGTTATGTAAAAATGTTCACATGTACCTGAGTAATGTGTTTATATATTATGTGAAGTTGTGAATGTCGTTAAGTATTGTAGCCCATACACAAATATTATGTCGTTCGGTTAATATAGACATTCTAACTTTTTGAATATTTATAAGGTATTTGATTTTAGAGAAGGTAGTTTAAGATAGCGATTTGAACGATCATACAATGTTACGTGGTCTGTTCAATGTTAAATGCGCGAAGTTGCCTCTTGAGCATAATACAGCTCTATAGTCGTTAAGAATGAAGGAAACTCATCATTACAGCATAAATTACGGTTCAGGTTTAAATTGTAAAGGGTCGACACTCCTAACCCGACATGGTCGCTAATTAGAGAACTGTTCGTAGCGAAACTGGGTTTTATCATGGTACTACATGCTATAATTATGTTATTCAGAAGCCTAAGACTCGTTTTAAATTCAAATTATTTATGTAACTTATTGAGTAGGTAACATGTAACGTTTATATGTATGTTATGAAGCGGCTCTCTGCGGGTGACATAACGGTTACATGTTTTTTGTTTTATATTATGTACGATCTGTGTAGTCGGGGTCGAGGCTCGCGTAGAATCGAGCACAATGTAACAATAATTTTGGAAAACTTTTGTGTAGCGTGTACCGTCGACCGCGATTGTACAGGTGACGTGCATACTTATGTTGTACTGCGTCATCGCCCGCACAGAGGCGCCCTTGCGATATTTTGCTGTTAGCCAATTTGTCGTTGATCAGTGTAAGGTCTAGTCTTTATCCTGTTTTTATTATCTCTAACGATATAATATTATGTAAACTATATACAAATTGATATTTAAAAAAAAGTTCGTGCGTTTTTTTGCCCTTTCATGGGGTACGTAGGCTCGTGGTTAGTTAGTGTATAAGTACATTTAATTTATGTAATTTTATTAATCTCCTTTTTCCTTTTCAGTATTGTGTCGTTTTTTTTTAATGTGAGGAGCATATCATTGTGTGACAAGTATGTGAGGTATGGATGTAGTGAGCTTTGTTTTGTTACTATGTACTGGTACATTCGAATAGTTTTAGTCCGCCGCGTATGCGACGGTGTAAAACTCGTTTATGGTAATGTAAATGTTGCTTCATAATGTGTAAAAAAATATATAATCCTATATACATGATGTAGTTTTTCTTACAACTCTGTCCCCATATTGATTGTAGGTTAAAAACCACTACATTGAAATGTGACAGGCTGGCTTTGATTGCCTTGCCTCTGTAGCTGTACTGGGTTTAACTTTTTTCATCCTTCATAATTCTATGACTGAAAATAACACAAAGCAGCAAAATGAATTTATTTTGGTTACATTAAAAATTATGTGGATTTCGGAGCGTAATTTCTGACAAACAAGGAAATCAGTGCAAGATATGTTAGCAAGACAGGAACAACTAAACATTATGATCCAGTTTCGATTAGATTATAAGCTGCTGCCAGCTTGGATTATCTCATGTTGTCCAACATTACCAACTACCACAGTTTCTACATCACCCAAAGGCTTGTTGACTGGTAGAAAATGCCTTTGGCATTAAGTCTGCCTCTACATCATTGTGTGATTATAAGTTTTAAATAAATAAGGAAATGCAATCCTCAGTGTAGCTAATAAATTGTGGGACAATGTGAAAAGGCATTACGTTCTACTGCACCACTGGGGTAAAGTAAGTGGTTTAATCCTAAAGTCATAAGTCCAACCTACTCCTAAGTCCTGCTAAATGCTTGAGAGTTGGTAAAAGAAGTGTTGGCAGACCCAACAGCTAAATGTAAATGAGTGGATGACCTACAAAAGACTAGGTATGGAAGACATCTTTTTTGTTGTTTGTGATTATGATTTTGGTAAGTTTTATACCAAACTGAGAACTACTGAACATTTGCAGAAGGTAAGGGGCTACAGCTGGATCAAGACTGCTAATGTTGGTGCATAAGCGAAAATTACACCTACGAATATCAAAATAAAAGGCAAAAAATATAAAGATGCATTTTAATTACGAATCCACATTATCCTTTAGTCTAGTTCTATAATTAGCTGTTTTATTACGCACATTAGACTGCAACTCAGTATCCTTAACCCAACTTAAAATATCTTCATAATCCGCTCCAATATGATCTAAAACTTTTAGCAAATTCTCGTCTGTACACTTCAATAGATAGTTACAAATTAATGTAGCCAAAGATGGTTTTACTTTAGCTACAAATTCTTTTAATTCCTCTTTGTCATTCTCTTCAAAAGATGACCCATTTATATCAGATTTAATAATGGAAGATGAGGCTGTCCATATACTGTAACTCAGTTCAAAATATTTATCAGGTGTGCTGTTAATCTGTAATGCTTTTACTATAGTATTTGTTGATTCAACAATGTCTACCAAGTCGGAATCAATTTCTTTGTTAATAACTAATTTGTCTTCATAGTATTTTAATATTACATTTATCATAGTTATGACACTTTCTGTGCTGTGGCTGTAAATCTCTTGTGATTTATCAAACCCTACAAAGTTTAAAGCTATTTGAAGACTTACAAATAGAATTCTTTCTAACTCGTCTTTGGCACACACCTCTTTCTGACTGACTGTTATCTCGGTAAAGGCTGATATTAGTGATTCTAAGGCCTCTCGTAACACGAAATGTGTAAAAAACTTAGTTCTAAACTTATCAGTATTACAATATGAACACAGTGTATTTAAATTTTCTAAAGCTGTCACCAAAAGTACTTTATGCGAGGAGTTCTTTATTATAAAGTATAAGGCTGAAGAGTATTCGATGTTTGCGAACAACTCCATCCAGGTGTTGATTTCTTCTTCACCCGCTACGAACAAACACGCGCTCACTAGTCGCAGCAACTGAACTAAGACTAGACTATCGTCCGTGTTTATGTAATCAAGCAAAATACTTAATAAATTGTCCATCTTCATCAACACATTCACCACTTCTTTTTGGCAACACATATTTCCAATTATACCGACTATTATTTCAATAATTCTTGGGATTTCAATGACCGGTAACGCAAAATTGAATAGCTTCAAAACATCGTGTTTCTGAAGAAATAACACAACATCTCTCTCGGCGGTCATGTCCCATAGTATGCAGACATCGTCTTCGAACGCTTTTTCCTTTATTTCTTCTTTTAACGTGTCTAAATTAGCGAGTTTCAATAAGATTTTGAGAACGAAGCGTTCGCTGTAAGCTGTATCGCCAATCACGTCGCCCTCAATCTGCGACGAATTCTCAGTGTCTTCCACTTGTTCTGGCTTCATTATGTTCACAACACACTAGATATTCCACTAATAATTTAACTTTCCTCTCCAATAAAACGTTTTTAAAACAAAAACATCAGCAATTTAGCATCCATCGAGTTTTCGAGCAATAAATAAACCGATTAAATTAAATGAACCGTGAGTGAATCAGTGAACGTCAAACTTTTTGACAGAAGCAATGAATGAATTCCTTTTTTTTTAATATCTTTATTCACGACCAAGGATACAAGTCCTTCAGTCGTCGATGAATATCTGATGCTCAGTGTTGCCAACTGCTATTGTAAGAAATGCGCTATACAAACCCTAAAATGCACTAGGGTTGTGCTAATTATGTTGTATGTATGGAATGTCAAAGTCATTCCTGCACCTTTATGCGCTTGGAGGCTTTATCAACATACAACCTAGCACTGGCCTGCAAATTGCAAAAAACGTAAGAAATTTTGAATTTCGCGGGCTTCCCTGTAGCATCCACCGGATATGACGAACCCTTTTGCCGACCCGCGGTTTCAGTCGGTTTATAGACTAACACCCGATATGGCCCTTAGCCTCATTAAAGAAATAAAGCCCTATTTCCCTGACACGCTCTCATCTGACGCAATCCCCATAGAAATTTAATTATTGTTTGACAATGAGCAAATAGCAAGAATTGTATAATACTGATATCAAATTCTTGCACTATTTTTTCCTTTTTAAACAAAGTTATAAAGTTGTCTATGACAAAAGAAAACTACAGAAACACTTTTTCCGCTTTGCCAGTTTGACAGACGGCTTTAGCAGCGAACGGCTAAAGCAGGTTTATTCGAAATAAAGTTTATTTTGATAATAAAATCATTTTGTATCGTTTGCTGTCTATTAAGTTACTAGCTGTATATTCCGTATTTTAACGGAACGAAATATTCAAATAAACAAATTTTATACTTTAAATTTTCTACCACGATCATCTATTTACTACCATTTTGTAGCGTTCCCCATAAATACAATAGTGATGGGTCGTTGATGGTTTTTCCGTTAACGAAACGTTAACGTTGATTTACGTTTGTCAACTAGTTAAATTCGTCAACGAGTTAATTTACTACTAATGTCAACTTGCAACATAAACCGTTAATTAATTTAACGGTTTTTATACAACGCTGCGACGTTCAATTTTAGTTAGAAACAATTTGATTCAATGTTTGTATTGGAAAACGTTTGATTGATGGTTCTACTATGACCTTCCCTTCATACTTTTTCATCAAGCTTATGAGGACTGACCGAATAGAATACAATTGGCTATACACACGTAAACAATAGAGACATAACTCAGAGAGGAAACCTGTGTCCCAGCAGTGGGAACATTAATAGGCTGATGATGACATAAACCGCAAGCTATGACGTTATTTTCAACTTAAGTTTTTTAATTCGTTGCGTTTGCATTCTCGATTATTGAACGAGACGCACGAGTTAAATTCAACGTCGTTGACGAATTAAACTAGTTGATTCATAAACAGTTAACGTTAATACGTTGACAGGAGACTATCGGTTGATTCAACTAGTTCGTTGATTCAACGCCCATCCATAAAATACAATGGTCAATCGGATAGAAAAAAACGCATCCGTTCGGATCTGTGAATAGCGTTTTGACAGTTCTTCGGCTCGGAAATGAGATTGTCGAATACGGTTCCTTACCGACACGGAAACGTATCGAATAGTTTAGAATACTCCCGCAGGAGTTGCCGAGTAGGGCCTCAGAGGCCCTACTCCAGAGCTTCGTCCGTATATTCGGATCTATCCGTCTCTCTCACTCGCACTCATCTGCAGACGTACGCGAGAGAGACGGTTAGATCCGAATATACGGACGAAGCGTTAGAGAGGACGCGTTAGTAAGGACGAAGAGTTTAAACTCCAACAATCAACTCGAGCCCTACGCTCGAGTTGATTGTTGGAGTTTAAACTTGTACATCTCTTTCGAACCGACTTTTTCAAGAACTTCATTCGCATTATCATAATTGTAGCAAGTTTTATTTGCTGCTCGTAGCCCAGATCGAATAAATAATATTGAAATAAGTATGTGAAGACTCATTCGATTTCGTTGCTTTGTTTCTATTACGTTCATCTGGCTAAAATAACTCGTGTTTCAGAACGCGCCATTGATTGGTTTTATTTTTACCAACGTGCGTGATAAATTGCAGACTTTTAAAAATGCGCTAGTTAGGGCACTAGGCACTGTTATCGAATTTTGAGCGTTAAAACATCAAGAAATGCACTAGATCTAGTGCCAAAAGCACTAAGTTGGCAACATTGCTGATGCTCTATGGATGTGAGGTCATTGACTGAATGAAAGTGAACAGAGCGACGATTGAACCAAAAGTGAGTGAACTCAAGCAGGAATGTTTTTTGTTTTGAACCCACTACCATAGCCCGTTATAAACAAACTAAAAAAAGAACAAGCAGCTACCCAATGCTGGTTTGCAGATGACTCCTCCGCCCAAGGCAAGCTCAAAAATCTACGTCAATGGTGGGATAAAATGAGTAAAATAGGCCCTGAATATGGTTACTTTCTTCAAGATAAAAAATCCGTACATAATCATTTCCGAGAGCGACAAGCAAACAGCTTAACAGATTTTCAAAGGGATTAAAGTAACCATCATAACTGGATTGCGCTTTCTTGGTAGTTATATTGGCGAAGGAAAAGAATACTTTGTAAACAAGAAAATTTAAAACTGGCAATATACAATAGAAAAACTTTCACCTATCTGTAAAGACTCGCCCCAAGCTGCTTACATTGCCCTCACTAAAGCAGTTCAATTTCAATGGTCATTCCTTTTAAGAGTCTTAGATGATGTAAACCAATTCTTCGAACCATTATCAAACACACTGCGTACCAATTTTTTAACCACTCTAGTCACTTTACTAGGAGGCGATATCTCACCTTAGGAAGCTGATTTATTCTCTCTACCCGTTCACAAAGGTAGTCTAGCAATATCCGCTCTATCAAAAATGACAAATATAAACTATGTATGTTCAAAAAAAGGCTGTGCAGTCCTCTCAAATGTTCTAATTGAAAATTCACATAAGGACCTCTCTCAACATCATAAATGCCTCAAATATGCACAAAAAGAAAGCCGCAAAGAGGAAGACTCTCTCAATGACGAACTCTTGGATACCGTCTTATTCAAACTCTCTCATAACAAGAGAAAAGCAATTGAACGTTCAATTTCGACAAAAATGAAAACTAAATCCTCCAACTGGTTATCTACCATACCGACTAAAATAGTAGATTATTAACCAAGGGGATAAAGCAGTGTCTTCTGTCGCGGGTGACGATTTAAATCGCGAGCGTAACGAAGGACTCGAGGTTTACTCCCGAGCGCAGCGAGGGTGTTAAAAACTTAAATCACGAGCGAAGCGAGGGATTTAAGACGAGTCCTGAGTGTAGCGAGGGATTTAAGTTCACCCAAGACTAAGACAGCTTTATCACCGAGGAAAATACTCTACTTTTCGTACCATTTGCGACACTACTTTTGACATTTGGTAGAGCAAATCTAATGTACTTAGTTTTTTTTTTTCCATTTAGTACTAAATTCTTGGCGGTAGACCTGCAGTAGGGCGTTATTTACGTCGTCAAGATTAGTGGGACGTCTGTTTATCCTAAATATTAAAGAAGTATCGTCAGCAAACAACACCATATGCGGATGGTTGTTAAATAAATGGGGTAGGTCATTAATATACACTAAAAAGAGAAAGGGACCCAATATCGAACCTTGTGGTACACACATTTTTACTTTTAAACCCTTTGAGTTGACTCCATTTATTAGTACCTGCTGCTGTCTATCATTCAAATACGATTTTACTAAACTGAGCGCAAGTTTACCTAAACCGTAATGCTCAAGTTTGAAGATCAGGGTTTCGTGATTTACGCAATCAAATGCCTTCGAAAGGTCACAGAAGATTCCTATGGCATCTTGTGCCTCTTCCCACGCAGTAAATACGTGTTTTAATAAAGTGACACCGGCGTCAGTTGTACAACGTCCTTTGGTGAAACCATACTCGTGTAATATTTTATTGGTGTTAAAATGGTTAAGCATTTGATTGAGCATTATCTTTTCTAACACCTTGCTGAAATCAAAAATCAAAATCAAAATCAAAGCATTTATTTCAAGTAGGCCAGTTACAGGCACTTTTGAATTGTCGAAACACAGTTAAATGTAGCTACAGTCCCAGTCACAAGACATAAAAACTGTGAAAGTACTGTAGTTGCCCATTCCCTAGCGTAGATCTCTATGGAGAAGAACGGGCAAGAAACTCCATGGACACTCTTTTAAATCAAAATATTGTTACAAAATCTTGGTTACATCATTCATGTTGAGATGGTATATTATGTGAGAACAATGTAGCAAGATGTGCACGTTAAGTGTCCATAGTAAAAACAAAAAATACAATTCAAAAATAAACATACAAATAAGCCATGGCAACTAAGAGTTGACCAGTCACAACTGACAGCGCCCGTTCACGAACATGACGCATGGATCAGCACCATTCAACTCAACCATTTTGAAGGGAACTGAATGATCCGACACACGCGCCACCATCAGCGAGACATTAGAGTGAGCGTGACATACTCTCAACCGCCAGGGCACATTCAAGTCAAGAAAAGACGTAGGATTTCAGTGAATGATAGCTTTCTAGTACATAGTACTCACACAATATGGGCTGTGCGATTATATAATACTAGAGATTGATTCTATACAATGCAAAGACAGTTGTACAATCTTCAGCAGCTCCAACAATTCTATTTAATACTATCAATTTATGCGCCCCTGTCCATGTGGAGCAGGACCAGCATTGAGCCACGCATTTTTATCTGCGATATAATCGCCCAACTTGTAATAAGCTTGCTTACATAGTGTGCGTTTGATGCATGTTTTAAATTTCGTCTCATTCAGTTCAAGAATACTTTGTGGAATTTTATTATAGCATCTCAAACAGTACCCCATGAAAGATGAGACCACTTTAGCGAGTCTGAAGCCTGAAAACCGGCAACACGGATACGGGCCTATAGTTATTGGTGTCCTTACCGTCCCCGGATTTAAAAAGCGGTATTACCTTTACTAAATTTCATTAGATCCGGGAAGACCCCTTGATCCACGCACAAATTAAAATGGAGGCTAAATACGGTGCTACAGTCTCAGTACAAGGTACAAGCTTGAGGTACAAGTTTTGATATACATACCCCATAGATCTTCCGTTAATTTGATCTTGATTTGCTTGAAACCTTTTATGACTTTTATGGGGTTTTTGGCACCGTTGGAGAGACTGCAGTACAGCCCAGGTCTCGATCGAATCGAGGGCTCTTTCTCGTAGTCCACAAACGCTAAACAGAGAAGCAGGTTATACTCTTCGGTCTTCTGTATAAACTGTCGCAGCGTATGTATGTGGTTCACGGTGCTAAAGCCTTTTCGGAAACCGGCTCGTTCGGGAGGCTGAAAATCGTCAAACCTGCGCGCGAGACGATTCGTGATGGCTCTTGAAAACAACTTGTAGACATGGCTTAGAAGTGAGATGGGCCTAGAATCCTTCAGACGGGCATTGTTACCCTTCTTGAAGAAGAGTACCACCACACCCCTGCACCATACCTGTGGCGTTTTTCCCTCGAGTATAACGGAATTAAACAGCTTCTGAAGGGCCTTAAGTACCGGTTTTCCACCCGCCTTCAGGAGTTCGGCCGTAATTCCGTCATCACTCGGTGCCTTGTTGTTTTTAAACTGTTTCAGAGCCATCCTAATCTCGTACAGGCTGACGGCCGGGATGTTTTCCGTATAGTGTCGGGTCAGTCTAGCTCTTGGGTCGTTTTACATTTATTTACCTTTCATTGACTTGAATATGCCTTGGTGGCTGAGAGAATGTCATGCTCACTTAAATGTCTCGCTGATGGTGGCGGGTGTGTCGGGTCATTTAGTTCCCTTCAATATGGTTGAGTTGAATGGCGCCGGTACATGCGTCATGTTTGTGAACGGGCGCTGTCAGTTGGGACTGGTCATCTCTTAGCTGCCAAGGTTCATTTTAATTACTTTATTCGTAAATTGTTGATCTAATCTTTTACTCTGGACGCTACATATATGTATAATCTCAAAATTAATGATGTAACCAAGATTTTGTAACAATATTTTGATTTTAAAAGAGTGTCCATGGAGTTTGTTGCCCGTTCTTCTCCATAGAGATCTACGCTAGGGAATGGGCAACTACAGTACTTTCTCAAGTTATTATGCCTAGTGACTGGGACTGTAGCTTTGATTTTCTTTTTTGTATTTTTGACATTCAAAAGTGCCGTAATGGTCTAATTGAAATAAATGCTTTGAGTTTGAGTTTGAGTTTGAGTTTGCTAGATCTACGACGGGTTTACTGGTTGTCGTGTACAACTGCCCATAGAAGCTCTCTATCTCCCTCAGAAGGTCCGGTTTGGCGGATAAGATCCTGCCATCGTCGGTCTTTTTACCTTGAAGCCCTTAAATACCTTGGAGCCTTTGTTCCGCTCGATCGCGTCCTTAATACGCTCGGTATTAAAGCGGCGGAAGTCGCTCTTCAAGGATTTAGAGATCTGTCTATTGAGCTGCCGGTATTTCAACGTCTCGTCTGAAGCCTGCAGAATCATCTCACGCCGCTCCTTCATGAGCTTGAGAGTTTGATCGGAGAGTCTCTTGTTCTGATCTGTACGACTTGTCTTGAAGAACTTCGACCCGGTCGTATGGACAGTTTCCACGAACCCATCGTTGTATTCGTCCACTGAGCTTCCTAGGCATTCAAAACGATTCTGGAGTTCAAGTTGAAATTTCTCGGGGTTTTGGATTTGGATCTGTGCTGGACGGAGCGTAGACTTCATCAGTTGAGACCTTTCTAGCTTGACATTGATGTTCAATGTGCCTCTTATCATGCGGTGATCGCTCCCGGTTTTCACCGAATTGATCACAGAGACATCACTGAACATTTGCTTTTTGGTTGACATGATGAAGTCAATCTCGTTTTTGGTTGCACCATCGGGGCTCTGCCAGGTCCACTTCCCGTGCTCACGCTTTTTGAAGAAGGAGTTCATCATATAGAGGCCCTCCTTCTCCATAAAACTAGCCAGTTGGTGGCCCCGGTAGTTCCGACGTCCAACTCCAAATTCCCGTCTCCATCCCCGTCTCGTTTGCCCAGTTTCGCGTTGAAGTCCTCTTGATAACGATGAAGTTAGTTTTGAGACCATGCATGGCTTTAGAGATATCCTCATACATGGTCTCCACTTCGTCGTCGGGGTGTGCCGAGGTCAGGGCGTAGACCTGTATGACCTTCATCGAATATTTTAAGGATATTCTGAGGATAAGGTACGCCACCCTGGTCGACACACTCTCGATCTTCACCACGTTGTTCATAAGGGACTTGTGGACGATAATAGCGATAGTCTCTCCAACGGTGCCAAATCGACTACCGGTACATCGAGGTGTTGAAGTGTTTGTACAAAAACGCCACCATGTCAGTCCGACTTCAGGGCCAAGCCTCGGAACCTATCCTCCTGCAGCAAGGTGTGAGACAGGGAGACGTCATATCTCCGAAACTGTTCACCGCTGCACTGGAGGATGTCTTCAAGGTTCTGGACTGGAGAGGGCTAGGCATCAACGTCAATGGCGAGTACATCACTCACCTTCGGTTTGCCGACGATTTAGTGGTCACTGCTGAGACCATGGAGGACCTCAGTACAATGCTTGATGACCTCAGTAGAGCTTCCGAAAGAGTGGAGCTAAATATGAACATGGACAAAACCAAGGTCATGTTTAATGCCCATGTAACACCAACTCCTATTAAAATCGGAGACACTACACTCGAAGCTGTGGACGATTATGTGTACCTGGGACAAACGGTCCAGTTAGGTAGGTCTAACTTCGAGAAAGAGGTCAATCGTCGAATCCGACTCGGCTGGGCAGCTTTCGGGAAGCTGCGCGGTATCTTCTCGTCCAACTTACCGCAGTGTCTGAAGACGAAAGTCTATGACCAGTGTGTGTTGCCAGTGATTACATACGAGACCGAAACGTGGTCGCTCACAATAGGCCTTATCAGAAGGCTTAAAGTCACCCAAAGGGCAATGGAGAGGGCTAAGTTCGGAGTTTCTTTGCGTGATCGAATTAGAAATGAGCAAGCAAGCAAGAGAACCAGGGTCACCGACGTAGCCCGAAGATTTGCAATATTTAAGTGGCATTGGGCAGGGCACATTGCTCGCAGAACAGATGGCCGATGGGGCCGAAAAGTTCTGGAGTGGCGACCGCGAACCGGAAGACGTTGCGTTGGAAGACCTCCCACTAGGTGGACCGACGACCTTCCGTCCGTCCGTTGGATGCGAGTCGCACGGGACCGGTCAATGTGGCGACACTTGGGGGAGGCCTATGTCCAGCAGTGGACGTCTTTCGGCTGAAATGATGATGATGGGGTTTAAATGCTGAAATTTAAATTCATTTGGACAGGCTGCAACGTTCGCTTTCAATAAATCAATAGAGAGCAAGGCAGAGAATTTAAGGTTTCTGTAGTTAGAAGTGGGATACTAGTAAAGAAATTTATAAATTCTTGAGCGACTTCATTGTTGGAGCTCCCAAGGCCACGTGATGTCTCTAGTGTGAAATCATTACTTTGTTTTTTATTTCTATTTGTTTCACTGTTGATAATTTTCCAAATCGTCTTTATTTTGTTAGCGGCTGATTTAATTTTGTTGCTAATGAATAAGGATTTGGCTACCTTGCAAGTGTTTTTAAAAACTTTCGATTATGTAGCAACATATTTATTAAAAGATTCTGTGTTGATGTAAGGCTTAATTCCGTACAGCTGAAACAATCGTTCCCTACTTTTCCTAATACCGTGTTGCCCAGTCACTGAAAATTAACTTTGGGCCAATAGTTTTAATTTTTTTTAAGTAGGTATTATTGAATTCGGTGTGCACTACCGAAAATAATTCTCTATAAAATACATTTACATTGGTGTCGATTCTGTTGTTGCACAAACTTAACTTAATTTATGCTATTGCTATCTTTTACTAAAAGGCAGTGCGAGAAAAGGACGGCTATGAACTAAGTTAGAGATGTCAAACTAGTTTATGCCTTGCGCTTTACCGTGTTTTTAGTCGACATGTTTTTACATGCACCCTTCATTTGTATGGAAATATTAGTTCCAACTAAATTTGACAGCACTAAATTACGCCCGTCTCTTTCTCGTTATATTAGAGAGAAAAAGATAGCAACAGCCTAAATTAAGTTTAGTTTGTGCACAATAGAATCGACACCAATTGTCAGTGATATCATCAATTTAACATTCGAACTATTACCTACAAGTACAGTTACAATGGCATTAGGATCTAAATCCTTCCGCGTTATGGATGACATTATGTGTTTGTATGAAGCCTGAGGTGTACAATAATTTTGAGATAAATGACTCAGATTGTAACTAATTAATTTTCCTAAACCATCTAAAAACATAATGGAGCAGTCACAATGTGTACTACAACGAGGGGGAGAACTACGTTCAGTTTGTCCTACCTGTCTCCATTAGAGTTTAGAGACGCACTTACTTACATTACGTTATTTATAGGTACCACAGATTACCAGTCTGTATGCCAAAATCATGTGATGGCTGCGACTGAGATTAATTCAATGTCGATCATGCTCTATGTTGTAAAAAAGGGTGGTAATAATGAAATAACACGTGGTCATAATGAAATTAGAGATTTGTTCTGTGACTAATGTCAACTTGCATGGGGAAACGTAGTCAAAGAACCTATCATCTCCGAAGGAGATTGTGGACTACGTGGAGACCTTTCTTGCCGTGGCGTTTGGGAAGCTCAGAGGGAGGCGTTATTCGATATCCGTGTTGCAGACACTGACGCTCCTTATATTTCACGTCCTGTCGCCTCTGTACTAAAATCCGCCGAAGAAAAATAAGAAAATATTCAAACGCTTGTGAATTGCGACATGCTACATTCACCCCTCTTGTTACATCCGTTGACGGAGTCTTATTCGCTCCACAAATGTCTACTTTCGTAAAACATCTTGGAGCTGCAATCGCTGACTGCTGGAACAGCAGTGCAAGTACGTAGGAATCGATTCGATAAATCTGACAGTTATTCTCGACAAAATGAGTTTTTGTCTTTGTTATAAACTCATTTTGTCGCTATTGACTGTCAGATTTATCGAATCGATTATTACGTACTTGCACGGCAGGTCCTTTATCGTAGTGATATCATCTCAATAATCCGTGCCACTAGCATGTGCATTCGCGGCACAAGACATACATTTAAACCATTAGCCAAGTTATTTGGCTACGGCAATGGAGCAGCCCTACCTAGACAAGACTAATGTGGATGCGGCCGACGAACGCGAAGACGTCGATTGCAAAATTGCAATATATTGCGATGGTTAAAGATAAATAATTAATAATTTGACAGTACTGTATTTACAAATAAATAATATATGTTTGTATAGATAAATAACAGGGAGAGAGATATATAAAAAACATAAGGGAGGAGCGGTGGCCCAGTAAGTCATGGGTTAAACCCAGGCAGGCGCATTACTTGGTGTAATTTATTTCATCACCACTGCTCTCAAAACGGTAAAGGAAAACATCGTGAGAAAACCGAGGCATGTCATAGAACCAAAAATTCGAAGACATGTGACATCTACCAATCCGCACTGGGCCCGCGTGGTCGATTATAGCTCATTCCCTCTCATAGAGAGGCCTGTGTCCCAGCAGTGGGAACATTAATAGGCTGATGATGATCATATATAAATATGCCCGCCCGCTAACTACAGACTGCTTCAGAAAAAAAAACAGTTATTATAGCTTATTTAGCTATGCTAAAGTTAGCTTTTATCAAAATAACTAACATTACATTTTAAAAGTCAAAAACCGGAATAGTTCTTGACGGTAGAACGGTACGGTTTTACCGGAAAAATAGATACGACAGGTACACTTGGTTAGGTATATACACATCACAATTTTAAGCTGGGATTTTATATTCAGCGACTCGAAAGTAGGTACCTAATGCCGTGTGGCTGCTGTGCTGTGGGGACGGCCCCGATTTAAGAGGTCGACTTATGCAGGCCCGTTACTTAGTGTAATTTATTTTATCACAAGTCAACTGCTCTCAACTGAAGGAATTGGCGTGAGGAAACTTGCATGGCCTAGAGTCATATATTGTGCGCGTTACCCCAGCCAGATATTGTCGAAAATCGTCTTCTAAGTGCATGAAATAATTAGAAATACAGCTTCTGTAATTGGTAAGCACATTTTTAAATTTGGTATGCTGATAGTTTTTTAATTATTTGATAAAAACACTTCCGGCTGGAGTAACGTTACCCCAGCCAGATCTTTTGTTAAAAAAAGGATATTTTGAAATAAATCTTATAGTCGGGGTGGGTCAGTTCTCAATGAAAAGGGCTTTGTTATTTGTTATAAACTTTAATAATACTAAAAAGGGTACACTGTACATCACACAAGTTAAAAACGTCCGCCATCCTCGTCTGTCTTCCACACAGAGCCTCATTCTACCAACCAAATGAAATCTACTAAAATTAGTAAAGCTAATCAGCAGCCGAGTAGCGCGCGACGACAAATCCGCGATTGGTCGGCGCGAGGCGCGGTAGCAAGATCGGGCGCTTTACCTCTATTGGACCTCTTACCAGGTAGTCCAGAGAAATGGGAGCGTTCGGAAACGTCTTCCGCTATAATCTTATCTGAATAATTAGAAATGAATTTGAAATAAATGGTATAACTTAATTTGTATTTGTATTTGCTGTGGTTGCGAAGATATTCAAAATCCTGCTGGAGTAACGTTTGCACGATTGCTGTATCTCGGAATTGACTAGACGGATGATTGTAATATTTGTACCTACATGAGATCTGGCTAATTAGTTATAATTTGTTACGCAATAAACGAATCCACTATAATGCACCGTTTTGAAGTTATTTTAGTAATTATAAAATATGCTTTGATAGGTCCTAGCACTTCCAATAAGCGCTCTAAAGATTACACTTAAATGTTATTATATAGGTAATACCATCTATATATGGTAATTAAAAAGTTATGATGATTTTCCGGCCACGGCGCGCAGCCGATTTATTTGACAACCGATTAACCGAGTTTACTGTAGTACGAGAGGTAGGAACTGAATCTTAAATCAATAATTAGAAATACCTTTCAATTATTGTTTATTATTCATTAATCAATCTAGTCAATTCCGAGATACAGCAATCGTGCAAACGTTACTCCAGCAGGATTTAGAATATCTTCTCAACCATAGCAAATACAAATTAAGTTATACCATTTATTTCAAATTCATTTCTAATTATTCAGCTATGATTTATTTCAAAATATCCATTTTTTAACAAAAGATCTGGCTGGGGTAACGTTACTTCAGCCGGAAGTGTTTTTATCAAATACGACGTTCGCACGCGCGTGCGAGCCCTGTCACACCGGCCAAGACCGGTGCAGCACGCGACGCGCGCGCACGCATCACGTCACGCAGGTAACTGCAACACGCGCGTACGAGCCACATTGTCAGCACCCATAATGAGTTGAGAGCATTTAATGAAAAGATGTTAGACAACACCAGTTCTTATGATGAAGAAGCGTTATTGTTGCTACTATGCCAAGAATCTTCAGGTGCTACAAAAAAACTTTGGGTCCATGATTTTAATAGAAGAGAGGAATGCAGTGAATATCATATTTGTGAACTAATTCTATTAGTTTTTCCTCTAAAATTGTCTCCATTGTGAAAAAAAAACACTCGTAAACTATATTCTGTTTGTAAATAAATACAACCTGCCGTGCGTGCGTACGTGCAGCAATGGCCGATGCTTGTGCGTGCGTGCCCGGTATGGCATCTAACAGGGAGCGCCGTATAATACAAAGTCATCACTGCAGGCGCGTGTGCGACGTTGCCGTTCCTCCACAAACGCGCGCGGACTCGGTTTGTCAGTAGATGCGGCTCTGCGTGCGTGAGCGACGCACGTGCACACGTCACGCATCTGGTCTGGCATCTTTCTTACAGTTTCATACATTACAACTGATGCGTGCACGCGACACATCACGCTACGCATCCGGTGTGACCGGGCCTTAAAACTGATGCGCGTCGCGTCACGCTACGCATCCGGTGTGACCGGGCCTTTAGGGAACTTAGTTCCCAACAAAAAAAGGGCACTAACCCCGTTTTTTTTGGATTAAGTCAATATTAACTGCTTACAATCGTGTCTTCAACTTTACGCGGTCGGCTAGTCGTGTAGTGTCGACGCACGCTGTCCATCGCTAACCGCTGCATACAGTTGCAACCGCGCACTGACTGTATGCTGTTGCTGCACATGACTGCAGCCGACCGCGTGAAGTTGATATCATGACTGAACGAAGTCAAACGTACATCTGCATGCAGTTGAATATATTGACTGCGCGCGGTTGCGCGATACAGTCCGTCTGATGACAGCCTAAGTTCTTGACTAATATTGCAGAATTATTTTAAATTAGTAAATATAGTCAGCAACAAGTCGATTAACAGTTTATAATAAAGAATATTGAACAAAATCTGTGTGCATCTCCACACGACTTGAAATGTTGATGCTAACCATACAATCAAGGACATGATGCAGTCTTTTATTACTTCCAATGTACGGTGCATGTAGATATAATTATTTCATATGAAAAAAAAAGAAACAGCAAGGATCCCTATAAGATAGAATTTAATAGTAAATATTTCCGTAACAAATGAAACTCTAGGTTAACAGTTTCGGTTCTTAAACAAACAGTTTATACTTATATTAAAGAATTATCTTTAATTTACTTAAAAGCAAACATGAAAGTCTATGGTTAAGCATAGAGCCGTTTGCATACGGCAGCGCCATCTATAACTAACTGTCAGATGCTCTAATTTTTTTCGGGGGACCGCTTTCCTCATTGTCGTGTCGTCGTTTTTTGCCATGGTACTTGTTGCCACCTTTCCTCCCCTTATTGCTTTTGAAGTTCTTCATATTTTTTCGCCTTTTGGTCATTTCTTCGACTGTTTTCTGTAGATATGTGGTCTCATCTTCTCCCTCTAGTACTTTGAATTCAACGTCAGCTTCCGCTATCTTCATTTTGTTGTCTGTCATTTTCTCTGCTATGCCCTTTGCTGTATTCTCCTTTGTGAGACGCACCCAACCTTCTTTGTCGCCCACTTTGAAGTCTATGTATGCTATATCTGCACCTGTAAACAATATTATATTAGCAAAATAGTTAATACTGTGACTGTACTTTGCTTTTATCATTTATGTGCTCCGTAACCTTTGATATACCTGACTCATCTCTGACCTTTTAATAGGCGAGACGACAAAAAAAAACGAATTAGTCAGTCAGTTAGATTATCAAAAATAATTTGACCCGTGTTTTTTCTTTTGTTACGTAAACCAAAATTGACGAAGATATGACGCTTTTAAAATTCTCAATACGTCACGCCTAGGTATAATTTTTAGCCGGTTCTGACGTCACAAGCGTCACTCCCGAGTTTTGATGCGTTTTATCTTTGTCAATATTCATTGATTTACAAAAACAAAAAATACGTGTCCATTAATTTCCAATACTCTTAACTGACGGACTAGATTTGCAATTTTTTGATACTGTCGTCATGCCTATAGGGAATATGCATGAAATACAAAACTCTTTTTAATTATTAAAAATGCCTTTTATTGGCCAATAAAAACACTGTGGTGTGTGTGTTTAAGTTGCTATACATCACTTTTTTGAAATAAATTAATAATTAATTTTTAAAATAATAATATATACAATTTTTTTTTTTTACTTATTTTACAATTTACTGTTATAGGTAGCGTGTTTTTGGTGAAACGGAACGCACTCTCAAAACGCGTCGTCCTCGATAATGCCGGTAGTGCGTCAAAGTCTATGTGTCAAAAGAACACTTTTATTTGAAAAGTGCTTAGTTTCACAGATTTTATTATAATATTGTTATTGCAATTTTTAATTTTTACTTGATTAGAGCACATACAATTAGTAAAATTATTCTATTAAGGGCAAAAAATTTGATGTATACAAGGCAGATTGTGGTAAATGACGTCACATCATGGCCGCGACAGCTACGGACGTTTGAACTGTCATAGAAAATTGCAGAAGTTTAATATTATTTTTAAGCGACCAGCAGTAGTTGAACTTAACTTTTAATACTTTTCTTGGGTTGATAGTACTGTATTTTATTGATTTAAGTGAAGAAAAAAATACGTGCATATTCCCTATTATTAGTATTTGATTTGACCAATCAAATGTTTCATATTTTTCTCGGCGTAGCTAGTAAAGTGTAACTCAAATGACTTCTTACCTATGGTTGAGAGTACTTCTTTTATATCCTCCCTCTTCATCTGATCGGTACCACCACTGAAGTGTAGTACTGTTCCAGTTGGTAGTTTCAATTCCTCCTTTTCAACCTGCAACAATATACAATCAAAATTATTAATACATAAATACCTATCCTTCATCTTTTTGAGTTGATAATAAATGTTATTTTGTCAGTTCAAAGAACACCTTGGGCTAGACCACAGATAATATAATACGTTAGACTGAAGACGCCTCGCGCCATTTATCCATAGCTCTTATTCTGTTTGTTTTTATTTTATTTGCCATGCCATGTAACTGGTAAAAACCGGTATTACAGGTTTTCATTCAAATGTTTATGTCATTGTTACAAATATCCAAGGTGTAAAAACGGCAATCTTATAAATCAAGCATTCTCTACATCAAACTTAATAACTCTCAATGTAGCACTCTCAAAACAATGCTAATGGATGCATTGAACATTAAAATCTTGTATTAAAAAAAAAACTTGTGAAAAAGTTGAAACTTTGACCTCCTTACTGGAAGGTTCACAGGTATGGTTTGGAACAAAAAAAATATCGTAATGACTGTGAGAACAAGTGCTTTTCGGCTTCGTATAGAGTCTTTTTATATTACTTACAGTATGGTCCTTATCCTTATTTTTCTTGTCCTTCTGTTCCTTCTTGTTGGCATACTCTTCTTGCTTCTGTGCTATGTAGTCATCCTGCCAGAGGATGATCAGTTCTTGTTCTAAGTACTCATGTGGTTTCCCTTCCATGAACTTTTCAGCCTGAAAATATGATGAAAAGTTTTGATTATTAGGAAAAGACATGTATTTTGTTTTATTTGTTTAAATGTTGATAAACACGTTTGCAGTCTCTAGTATATAACATACACTGGACGTCACGCGGTTTCACCCGCGTAGTTCCCGTTCCCGTGGGAATACAGGGATCAAAAGTAGCCTATGTCACCCGGGGCTAGTTTATCTTCCCAACGGGGCGGTGAAAGAATTTTTCAAATCGGTCAAGTTTATTTGTTACATACAAAAATACAAATCTTTCCTCTTTGTAATATAGATTATGACATTTACGGTTAGTACCGGATGTAGGGTCAATTCTCAGTTCCATCCTGAATTTCTCATTAGCAACCCAGAATCTGGATTCGTACCCCTAAGAGCGGTCCACTGCTATCAACCGATGGCAATAGGCTTTCCCCCTATTACATGGCTTAACCAAATCGACTGTAACGGATGTTTATTTATTTATAGACTTTTTCAGACAAAAGAATGTAAACAAAAACTGTAATGGGTGTCTTAGTCAGTAATAGGTACACCTACTATGCGTAACCTTTTAAAGAAAGCACTTTTTGCCATGCTTTTTATTGTTTAATTTCATCATAAATCTTTTATTACCTGCTCCCTAGTCTTGAATGTTATGAACACAGATCCTTTGAACATCCTTTTCTTGGAAGACCTCTCCTGGAACTTCCTCATGATAATATTCTCGACCTGGTCGTACTGTTTGAAATGCTTGAGAAGGTCATCCAGCGTGGCATCTTTGGCGAATCCTTTGGCATAGATGGTCCTGTTGCTCAGTTCCTTCCTGCGTTCCTCGTTCATCTCTGGAATAGGTACTTCTGGGCTCCGTCTGACTTTTTTGTTGTCTTCAGACATCTGTATGATAAGCGGGAATTTTGATATTTAGCGTATTGAATGATTGCTGGTATGGTTTGTTATCGATTTACGTTTATTCAGATTGAATATTGATAAACATGTAATGGAAAATAGTGCTGCATTTTATCAGGTCGTGAGAATTTTTGATTTTATCTTTTCAAATTGATGATTGACAGGTATTACAGTGGCCCCAAGGGGTATTGTATTACCCAATATTAATTGGTTTGTGGAGGTCAGAAAGAACTCCCATGTATAATACTGGTATTTAGCTGTTTCTGTTAGACTCGAAGCCAACTTCAACATAAAAGTTGGTAAAAGGCATCTGCCATGATGACAGACAGACATCTTGCAAGGATATGTGGTATAAAATCTAGTATTACCTCTAACAATCCACTAGTGGCTTTATTCAAAGCTTTGGCAATAATTTCAGTGTCCTTAGTCAGCTTGGCGAGGCGGTTGAACCTGGTGAGGATGTCGAGCGGCACCCAGCCGTCGTCCAGTGTGACTTGTTCACGCAAAAACTTGTCACGGGGCAGATTTAGGTCACCTGGAAATTGTGGGAAAGTTGGTGTTTAAAACCAAAGGTAGTCACCCAGTTTTCTTAAGACCTTCGTGGCAATGACTATGTATGACTTGTTGCATGACCAGGCGCAATATTGAAAAAAAGTTGT
This sequence comes from Xestia sexstrigata, assembly GCA_941918905.2. Classification (NCBI taxonomy): domain Eukaryota; kingdom Metazoa; phylum Arthropoda; class Insecta; order Lepidoptera; family Noctuidae; genus Xestia; species Xestia sexstrigata. The sequence continues at coordinate 3,858,708 of OW799204.2, forward strand.
GCAACCAAACTTATTCTTGTTCCAAAAATTACTTCTGTGGCAAAAAGTCATTGTTGTGGTTTGGTAGTGAGCGAGGCCCCATACAATATGGTAATTATTTCCTGATAAATACGAAGTGATAACATAAAAATGTAGTTTTTATTTAGAACATAGATGTCCACTTTGTACACGCACATACAATGTATTACTAAGAATGTTATAATATTATAAACATAACACAGATTACACTTACAGTGGTGTGTTGTTATATTTAGGGGAGTCCCTTTTATATTACATGCAACATTTTGTATAACAAACTACCTTCGAGGTTACAGGATGAAATAATCAGCATGCTACACTGAGTATGTTTAAAAGGCGTCTGTTTTTAACTAGAGTGCATCACAAACAATGTTTATGCATAAGCACAACCTTGGCCGACCCCGACTTCTTTATATAAACTCTACGTCAGTAAACTGCAATAGTTTATTACTCACCGAAATAGTACTCAATCTGACGTATGATGTTGCTCTCAAATTCAGAGGTTTCTTCCTCCACACTCTCCTCTTTCTTATTATTCTCCTCCCCATTGGTCTCAGCGACTACTTCCTTAGCCTCAGTCATGTTTCACAAACTGCAAAACAGAGCAAAAAATGTAAACCCGAAAGCCTTGCGACGCGGCGCATCTCTAAAATGGCGCTATCGATTATAGCACTTACCTATTTTTTAACTGAAGGGAAACACACAGAAATGTTAATACCGCCAATAAAATTGGAACTGTTAACTTTAAATCAATTGATTCAAGCAATTTCTTCAGGAAAACACGTGTTTCGATTTTTACCACACGCGGCCGGTACGAACGAATTAGAGTAGAGGGTTAGCGGGGCGGGAGAGGGAGGGAAATGAAATAGTGATGTTTGATGTTTCGTTCTAAAAGTCAAGAGTATGGGACTGGTATTATTTTTTTATTTTATAAACTTTAATGTTTTTTGCGCATGTCTACAATGAATTTAATGAATTCTAATGCATTAAATTGATTGAATACAGCAATTATGAAGCTTTTTTATATTTAATGGCTTGGATGCACTAAATTGCAAACATTTTTGTGACAAGACATGACACTCTGGCTGTCAATGTCAAGAAAAGCAAAAAAAATAATAGCAGCTGTTACATATTATATTACCACTATTTACTTAACCTCAATTCTCAAGTGCAGTCTACATTTTGTAAATAATACCTGAATAACATGGATTGAGTGTAGAAAAATGGGAGTCCGAGGATTGACTACGTATATTAATCACAAAGAGCACGCATTTCTGCAAGATTTCTTGTTACACGACTGTTGTCTGGTCATCGATGGACACAGCTTATGTGCTCAGTTATACAGATTACTGAACTGTTTCTCTGCCTTCGGTGGAGATTACGACAAGTTTTTCTCCTATGTTCGTAATTTCTTCAAAAACCTGAGGAAGTGCAATATTACTGCCTATGTTTTGTTCGACGGTAGTTACGAGCACAGAAAATTGAGGACTGCGTACAGCAGACTAAGGTCTAAAATATATGGCGCTTCTAAGCTCGACCCTGTTACTCAAGGTAGTATACAGATTTTCCCGCTATTACTTCGCGATGTATTCATAGATGCCTTGTTAGATATGAATGTGCCATACACTGTCTGTGAATTTGAAGCTGATGATGAAATTGCGGCAATGGCGAGGCATCTAAACTGTCCAGTATTAAGCTATGATTCAGACTTCTTCATCTACAATGTTCTGTATATCCCTTTCAATACTTTAAACTTAAAACCCAAGCCTGTAGAAATTGACAACACAAAAACTTTTGTTTTGGAATGTAAGATCTTTAAAGTGGAGTACATGGTGAAAAATTTTGGAAGTTTAAAAGAAGAACTGCTGCCATTACTAGCAACATTACTAGGCAATGACTTTGTTCAGAAAAAGGTATTTAAAAAGTTCTTCTCTCAGCTTAAACTGCCGAAGACGAAAAAGAAGAGTAATGATCAACAAAAATGTATTCATGCTTTATTCCATTTTCTACAAAATGAGACTTTAGAGACAGCTATTGCTAAAATATTGGGTAGATTGAAGAAGAGGCAAAAACAAAGAGTTCTGTATGTAATAAAGAAAAGTATTGATGGGTATCACAGCAAGTATTGTAGATCATTGAAATATTTCAATATCCATGAAGATACTGCTACTCCTGTGTGTGGGTGGCAGTTGCCTGAGGACTTTGAAAATAACCTTTTAGCTGAAGACAATCAAAATGAGAATGAAAAAGAAGAAAATGTTAATAAAGATGAAGAAAATGGGAATGAACATGAAGAAAATGGGAATGAAGATGAAGAAAATGGGAGTGAAGATGAAGAAAATGGAAATGAAAATGATGATAAATCTTTAGACAGTGAAGAAGTTTTAGAAAATGATGAAGATAAGGTTGAAGACGAACTTGAAGTAACTGGCATTGAAGATGAACACCTAGTTCTTGGTGTACCAGAATGGTTTGCTGATGGTATTCGACAAAATAAAATCCCAAAAGCCTATATCAACCTTTATACACACCACCTCTATTTCTGCTCACCCCAAGCAGAAGATTATGATGATGAAGATTCCTGTCTATGCTGCTTACCTTTACTTCGATATGCTTTTGATATGTTAACAGATTTTTCTGAAGAAAACTGTATTTATGTAAGCCGGGAGAAGAATACAAGTTATAAAAGGGTATTTGTTGGCAAAGACATCAGTGTTCCAAGATTATTTGATATACCATTTTGTGAATTAACAGAAGACCAATTGAAATCATGTTTTGAACATTTTTTTAAAGAACAATTGAAGGAATTCAATCTGAAATTGATAGAAACTCTGCCATCTAATTTTCAGCTTTTTTTTATAGCCATTCTATGGTGGGTAGCTAAATGTGAAGTACCTCTAGGAAATATACATAGCCTTCTGATCTGCTTTGTAATGCTAGAAGCTGTAGACGAAAAAACAGGGACATTCAGAGGACATTTCCAGTTTAATAACAAATATTCCAAAAAGGTTGAAGAACTAAAAAAACACCCGGCTACTCTTATCTTTGATGAAAACGAATTGTTCCTGAATAAAAACAAAGTGCAATATGAAGATAGTCTGATAGCTGCTCATATTTTATTAAAACATTTCGAATTAGATGACAAGATTATGAAAAAGCCTAAAAGTTATGATCATAAAAAGATGCAGTCTTTTGCTCAATTTCAATGTTGTTTACACCATATAAATAGCCTGAACACCTTATGTAGGAACCCTTTTGAAAGTACAAAGTACTCAAAAAGTTTTAATGGAACTTTTGTATATAATATAGCAATCAAAGTAGAAAACCAAGTTGATCCAAGGACATTCCTGGAGCAATACCTTAAAGGTGCTACTACTGTTCTAATGTTTTATAAAAGTTTATGTTTTGTCTATGATAAATGTGCCGAACTAATGGGCTTGACTACAGCACAATGGCAAGGAAAGAAAAAAAGACGAAGAAAGAAAAATGCGGAAGAAGAAGAAATCAATTTTATTGTGAAAGGTTTTGAAGCAGAGGTTTATATTTAGAATAATGATAATTACTCAAATTATATATTTTGTACCTAAAAATACTTTTTTTTTTATTAAGTATTGTTATAGCTACTCATTATTGACTCTTTTCACTGACATTTTCTTAATGCCTTAACATTGCGCTATTACCGTCAGCGCACACCAAGAGCACGGTAATATTATAATACAGTAGTGTAACTCGGCCGCATGATAGAAATAAATGCCTACAGCCGCGCGGTACGTAAACATGCGTTAGGGCTGCCCGTCTCCGGCATTTTAATTACATTTGCCTACTTTCTGTTTCTATTTAGTTTTGTGATTGTAATTAACCTTTTTACTTATATAAATAAATGAAATACTTTGTATATTGAATAGGAAGTGTTCAATAAAAATGCGTGTTGTTTTTTGATTGGTAGATTTAATTTAAAAAACATGTTACTCTATTCGCTTTATTTATTAATCCAAACACCTTTTTTTTCGTGAGATAAAAGGAAATACTTATCCATTAAAAAGACACATTATGTACCTACCTACTAGTAAGTAAATAACTATTATAGTCTTACCTTTCAGAGTTTCCAGGTAATTTAAAAAAACTTATGTCTGGATGCGTTATTGACGAATTCATACAACCAAAAACAGCACAATATTTCCTACTCGTCATATTAACTGATTTTTAGAGAAAAAATCGCGCGGTTATTGTTAAAAAAACAACACACCGTCCGTTCGACACTGCCGTACAGCCGTGACTGTCTGCGCCCCGAGCGCACCACGAGATCGAGGCGCGTAGGTATAGCTCGCGTTTCGTCCGTTTGTATGAAGTTGGAGTACTGTATTATAATATTACCGTGCCAAGAGCAGAGCAGAGCAACCTAGCTGCCATTATCTACCTACTGTCTCCAAATAATCTGCGTAAAGTTAAAGTAGGTACCTATAGTAATATTCTTAAGTACATGGGAAAGATAACAGTGAAACTAATGGCGCTGCGCTGGTGTAGCTAGGTCCAAGCATGTCATTGGTGGAAAATTTATTAATGTCATTTCATATTTCAAAGCTCGTGGCTAAATAATAACAGCCACTCGGCTCGGGTCGATCTTTAGTTAAGCCGTGCTTGCCTGCCGTGGTTGGGCTGTGGATGGGTGACCACCCATTACACACCGAGTTTCCTCTGTGCCTCGAGAAAGCACGTCGTTACGCAGTTGGTCCCGGCTGTCATTTGTAGATCTTCGACAGTCGTTATAGGTGGTCATGCAGTGGCCCAAAAAGTCTGACAACCAGTCTTACCAAGGGGTATCGTATTACCCAGTACTAACTGGGTTGTAGAGGTCAGATAGGCAGTCGCTCCATATAAAATACTGGTATTCAGCTGCATCTGGTTAGACCGGAAGCGAACCCCAACATGCCTAGTTGGGAAAAGTCTAGGCAGATGATGATTTCATATTTCAAAATGGCTGTACCTCATTGGTCAGATTGGGACCTGGGTATAGACATCATCTTCAATGACCGCTTGACCGGCCTTCCGCAATGGTTTAAAGTCAACAAAAGAGTTCTAGTTCTTATAGACAGAAATATTCATTGTTTTACCAGATGCGTTTACATTTCTAAGCACATTCAACGTTCAAAAGTGGTTACAATTTAGCTAGGTACCTTGACGCTTTTTGAAAATAATCATTCATGGTCTTGATAATTCTAAAGTCTCTCTACTATGTTTAGAGCTAGCTTTTGCTCGCGGCTTCATCCACGTGAACGTTGGAAATTTTCGCACTGTAATGTACTATCTACAAGGATAAAAAGTATCCTAAGCCCTAACCCAGGTCATGTTCTATCTTTGTGCCAAACACCCAAATCTGTTCAGCCGTTAAGGGTTGCAAGTACAGACAGAGTTAGGTAATGCTTTTGCATTTATATCAATACTTAATACCTTTAAGGATATAAATATATCACTGGACATTAACACACAGCGCCATCTAGTGCCACACTAAACTGTCTGGTGTCCACGACACAAGCCAACGAGGCTTGTGTCGTGGACACCAGACAGTTGATATACTACATAGATACTTTTTGTTTGTAAATACATACATATTATACCTACATATAAAAATCCATGACTCGGAAACAAATGTCCATGCTCATCACACAAACATTTGCTCCAACCGGGATTCGAACCCGGGACCCTAAGAACGTAAGGCAGCCTCACTACAGCTGCGCCATTCGGGTCGTCAAAGGATAAAAAGGATATCCATATAGGTACTAATACATTTCTATGGGGGATATGATTTTGGTAAGGGTTAATAAAACAAAAGGGTAAGAATATAAATCTACCTACTTATATTTAATCAGAGTTTTCTTATGATACGTCTAACATAATCAGTGAACCTTCTTACTTCCATTCAAAAAAGCTACCCTATTGCTAGATTTCTGAGACACCATTGTGTCTAATTTTTCACCAATCAAATAGAATACCATACCGAGTAAGCCACTTCCAATGAAGTAGAAAAATTTTGTCGTCCAACTAACAACATACAGGAACGGATATGGCCAAATACCGTACTGGAAGTACACCATATGGATGTACCCAGAATAGATAGCAGTCATAGTGATAGCTACAGAAAATCCGGTTTTCTTCGAAGGGTAATTCCTTTTAGTCACAAGTAACTCTATCAGGATGAAGGGTAAAATAAGCGTGTGCATTACATGATTAAGCCAGACTGGGAAGGCGTTTTCGGCCTCTTCTGGGAATATCGCGCTTCTGGCGAATACGTAGAATACCCAGAAGACTAGCACGACGTATAAGGCGGTGCAGAGTGTGATGCTGAAGAGTACATCTTTGACCTGGCGAATGAGAGGCGGCTTTCTGGTGACTGCGTTGGTTCCGAAGAAGTCATTCAGGAGCGATACCATGTAGTAGACGGTTTGTAGCACCTGAAAGAAGATTATACTGTTATAGTGTGTTTTACGGTCTTACTCCTACTGCTATAGAGCTGCTTCCGGTTAGACTCGGAAGCAGCCTAGTGCCTAGCCTGTTCCCAACTATGTTGAGGTTGGCTTCCAAGCCAACCTCAACATAGTTGGGAACAGGCTAGGCAGATGATAAGGGTCTTACTTATTGAACAGAGAAAACAGGAGTAACGGAATTTTGGAGGCCAGGTAGGCAGTTGCCCAATGTTAAATACTTGCATCGTTTCAGCTGTATCTAGTTAGACTCTGTAAGACTGAAGGCCGAATCCAATAGTTGGGAAAAGGCTTGGCTTGGCTTGGCTTACTACGAAACGTGTTAAAGCTATTGACATGACTGTGAGAAATAGTAGATGTTTAAATAAAAACAAAAGATATACCTAAGTAATATTGCTGGAATTATTTAATCAATAATTGTAAACGTTATCTATTTAATTCTTTGTGCGAGCGGAGCGACCTTGGTATTTATGAATTGTTTTATCAAATTGTCACTGTTTTATCATCTTTATTAGAGTTTGCAGATAAGTTATTACCTCAGTGATACCTATCTATATAAAACCTGTCACTAAGGCCCGTTTTTAATCGACTTCTAAAAATGAGGAGACTCTTATTCAGCTGTTTTTTTGTCATCGCTCTGTTCAGGGGCGAGAGTTCAAATTCCAACAGTGCAGTTAGTTTATTAGACATTAGTTTAGCTATATAAAATATTATCAATATCAATATATATAAGTAGGTACCTACAGTGCTTTCTTAGAATTTCATGATTAAAATATGTCCAGTGCATGCAGGGTCCGACCAATTAACAGTAGATTGATTTCAATTGAGGAGTTAGGAACTAAAGTCTATTCAAAACTTGTTTCCAATTGATATCTATTATTTCCACTTAAACGAATACCAACTTTATGCGTGGGTAAATTGAGGTAATTTCAGAATATTTAGAGCTGTATTGAAAAAGTTATCAAATGTTTGAAGTTATAGCGTAAACATAACTTTATCTGCGGACGTTTTAAAGTTGTTTTTCCTATTACACGTGTTTGTTTACATTCGGAAATTAAATCGCGGACGCACATAGGCTATTGATTACCTATATCAACGGTTGAATATGAAATCGCATTCTTTTATGTTAGGATCGTCGAGTTAGCGCTGCTCATAAATAACGGTTGAAAAAAACCCATAACGAAACTGAAAGGCGCTTGTTCCCCAGGTCCACATTTCGATCAACTTTTTTGTCCTGGAGCTGGGAACCTTCTGGTTACGGAGATATTGGAGGACAAAGTTCCAACTTCTTCACAAGTTAAAAAAAATACGTAATAAGTTATAATGTTATAACTTTACTATAGATACCTCCTCGACCCCTGTGCTATGCAATGCATGAGCACAATGTTTTTAGTTCGTTACATTGAGTCCTACAGCAAACCGTGATTTTTCACACCAAACACATGTTAATTTTTACTCTGAAACCGCATTCAAGCATTCTGAAGCTAGAGTATAGATCTACGCGCGCGGTCTTAACGTAACTTAATTAAACATCGATTTTTTAATCAAAAATACAATTATCCTATGGCATTTTAGTTAAATTGTTTGCAACAAGCACAATCAGCTCCATCCATCCATCGTTATGAATAAATTATGAAAATATTATCAATAGGTGAAACGAGTATTTATCCTCCGCACTAAGCCACCGCACATCAAAATTTGAAGTGCTGAATGCTTGGTTGACGGCTTCGTGAAAGGTCTATTTACACCCTGTACTGCGTACCTTCTTTCTTAGTAAACATTGGCTGATATTGCTCTGATGTAAAAATAAACTACTTAAATACATAATAGAAAACTCACCACCTGCTAATAAATCTACTTATGTACCTACGATTAGTATGATCTACCTACCTAAAAATCGCAGTTCAAAGTCTACAATTTTCATAGGTTTACACGGTTTTTAAGGTTCCGTACCCAAAGGGTAAAAATGTGACACTATTACCAAGACTACACTGTCCGTCTGTCTGTCTGCCTGTCACCAGGCTGTATCTCATGAACCGTGATAGCTAGATAGTTGAAATTTTCACAGATGTATTTCTGTTGCCGCTATAACAACAAATAATAAAATGAAAAATTAAAGGGGGATAGATGCTACTATGATGGTACGGAACCCTTCATGAGCGAGTGCGACTCGCATTTGGCCGGTTTTTATATTTAACGCTTCGTTTATTATAGCATTATAGAGAGTTCTTAATCTCTCTATGTGGTCTCGGTCTGTTAGTTTTAATCATATTTCAAATAAACGGTTGTTTCGACCAAAAGCGCACGTGCAGCAAACTTTATTTATCAAGGTGCATGAATTCAAATATGCTCTGTTGAAAAAGAAAAGGAATTAAAAAATACTTACAAGAGTCCAGAAAGTGAAGAATAACACCCGAGCTTTTAAGGGCATGTACTCAAACTCCTTCGACGGGTAAGGAACTTCCACATACTTCTGATCGTACCAAAACGCGAAGGAATTTAAACTAATAACAGCTAAATGGAATAAAACTAACAACATGTTTATTTAATTTTATAAAACTCTATTAATTATTAACTTTGGCAACACTTTTTGTAAACGTCTGTATTGATCGACGTCTTTCGCAACACTGGCTTGATTTGAATATCGAACGCTGTTTATTTATTTAGATTTGTTCAGTATCGAACCTTATCGCAGTTACTACCACCGGACTTAGTTTATCTAAAAAAAGTACATGTATCCTATTCTTCATTTGTTGGGCTTTATAGGGTTCCGTGCCCAGAAGGTGCCCACAGGACCCTATTATACTCAGGCTCCGCTCTGTGGCTCCGCTGTCTGTGCGGCCGTCTGTCACAGGGCTGTATCTTTGAACCGTAAAAGGTAAACACTTGAAAGTTTCACAGTGTGTATTTCTGCAATAACAACAAATAAAAATAAAACAAAGCTAAAAATGAAAGGGGCTTCACATAAAAGTAATGTGTTTTTTAATATGATAGTTGTGATATTCATCACTACTGTCATTGTACGGTGGAACTGATCCCTTCGTGTGCCAGTCCGACTCGCACTTGGCCGGTTTTATTGTGGTGATCGATCCACCAACGTTTGTGGCAGGTGCACCAATATTGGCCATTCAGTTCAAAGTCATGTAGCGGTACTTTTAGATTACTTATTTTTATAGATTACATAAGTACGAGTGCTTAGCTTCCCGGCCGGTTTATAAAACCGGCCAAGAGCGAGTCGGACTCGCACACGCACACGCGCGGGTTCCGCACAAACTTTATTGAATGAAAGGTAAATTGCGGTTTTCGATTTATGACGAAAAAAAAAAAAACTACTTACTAGATCTCGTTCACATCGTACATCCTTTTTTTTTTAGTTTTATCATTCTCTTATTTTAGACGTTACAGGGACATACACATTTTACCACTTTGGAAGTGTCCCTCGCGCAAACTATTCAGTTTAGAAAAAAATGATATTAGAAACCTCAATATCATTTTGAAGACCTATCCATAGATATCCCCGTATGGGTTTGATGAAAAAAAAATTTTGAGTTTCAGGTCTAAGAATGGGGAACCCCCAAAAATGTATTGTTTTTTTTCTATTTTTGTGTGAAAATCACAGAATACATCTTACCAAGTTAAGCAACAGCATAGTTCTTATAGTTTCGAAAAAAAGTGGCTGTGACATACGGACGGACAGACAGACAGACAGATATGACGAATCCATAAGGGTTCAGTTTTTTGCCATTTGGCTACGGAACCCTACCCTAAAAATTACATTATTAGCCCATGAGCCCAGCGAGGACACAAGAGGAGCTCGTGGCTAAATAAGAACAGGCACTCGGGCAGATGCCCAACGTTGGGACGTTAAGCCCAAGTTAAGGCGGTTCCCCGAGCAAAATTAGCAACTCTATTTGTGGTGGTTCAAACTTCATTTGAAAAACTGTTAAAATAAAGTTCTAATCAGCTTGCACTACGCTACGCTGCTTTTGGATAAAGAGGAGTAGGCTCCAAAAAACTGCTCGTTCAAGGTCATTTGCTCGGGGAGGCGCCTTAAATGCATGTATTCAGCTGCATCCGGTTAGACTGGAAGCCGACACTAACATAGTTGGGGAAAGGCTAGTCAGATGATGATGATAATTTGTTTTAGCAAAACTTAGGCCTAAAATAGGTCTCTCCGACGAACTTCCCCAATGAAACTGAACACGATTCATCATCAGTTTACAACAGTCCACTGCTGAACGTGCCTCTTCAATCGCACGCCACTCAACTCAACTATCGCCAACTCTGAAATCTCATCCAGTTACTATCAGCCTTCCTGCGGAGATCGTCGCTCCACCGAGCTTGAGGGCGTCCCACCTTACGCTTGCCGATTTGCCTTCTACACTCAAGAACACGTTTACCCCAACGGTTATCGGTTCTACAGCTATGGCCGATCCATTGCTACTTCAGCTTACTTATTTTAAAAAAAAAACATTTTTCACATTTTTGGGAACCAAATTGCAAATGTAGGATTGGTGTAAGTGTGACCCTTTCATGGAATACGTGAGATCTTATGAGACACTACTGGTGATTCTGCCAGATACCTTATCTCCATGCGGTTACTACTAGGGTTCTTACAGACGAGCGGCACGTTGCCAACTGCAGATAAACTGCAGCCGTCGCCAGCTGTCGGCGGCTGCCACCGAAGCGTCGACGACTGCCGTCGACGCTTGCAGTTGTGGCATGCCGCGTAAATGTGTGCCGACGACAGCCGTCGAACCTTAAGGCCGTTCTGACCCTAAAATTAGCAACTCTATTTGTAGTGGTTCAAACTTCGTTTGAAATACTGTTAGAATAAAGTTCTAATCAGCTTGCACTACAAAGCGGTTGTTACGTCAGTCACTGCGGCCGAATAGTGCGAAATGAGAGGATTTTTGCGATTTACAAAAAATCTATTGATTGGACTAAAAATATAAAACATATAAGACCTGCTTTATAGGTAGTTCAGTTAGTATGCAAAGTTTCATGATCTAATTTCAAGTACTTATACCAATACCAGCGGTTTATTGTTCGATTTGGAGGTATCTTTGGTTTTTTTTTCTATCGAGAAAAGTTTATGGAATCGGGTTTTCGTCACACATAGGACTTAGCATTAATCTTCAACTTTACCATATATTTATTTCAATAATAATGCTGCAGTATTTTAGGAGTAACGGAGGATCATGCTAAACTATTTGAGGGATACTAGACCAAACCTACAACACTTGATCAGTTATAAATTTATAATAATAACCGTTTTCTCTCAAAGTTAAAATGTCACATTACTACTGTACTGTTTTTTTACAACCACAGATAAAATAAAATGGCTGATAATGATTGCACCTCCGGTTTGTGGATAAAAGGTTCAATAAGTCATAGATAGCGATAGTTACCGTTTTGTTAGGGATGTTAAAATAAAAACATTGAGATAAGGGGAGCCGGATGTGTCTGCTTACATGTGTCTGTCTCTCAGAGATATTGTGTTAAAATGCTGATTGATTTTGTAACAGATTTATCTTCTCTAAGTTGTACTAGCGGACGTCACACGGTTTCACCCGCGTAGTTCCCGTTCCCGTGGGAGTACGGGGATAAAATATAGCCTATGTTACTCAGGGTGAATGTAGGTTTCTAATGGTGAAAGAATTTTTGAAATCGTCGCAGTAGTTTTTAAATTTATTCATTACAAACATACATACATACACACACAAAAATACAAATCTTTCCTCTTTATAATATTAGTGTAGATAACATTACGTCTGTCTACCTCAAAGGTAGGCAAAGCTGTACCTACTCTACACCTAGCTAGGATTACCATTTCGAAAAAAAGACCTGACAAAAAGTTCGATTTTGCAAAGAGGTCCGTACATTGGGTTCTTACAGACGAGCGGCACGTTCCCAACTGCAGATTAACTGCAGCCGTCGCCACCTGTCGACGGCTGCCGTCGACGCTTGCAGTTGTGGCGTCGGCGGCTGCCGCCGGCGCGTCGACGGCAGCCGTCGACACACATTTACGCGACATGCTACAACTGCAAGCGTCGCCACCCGTCGACGGCAGTCGTCGACGCTTCGGCGGCTGCCGTCGTCGTGGCTGCAGTTTATCTGCCGTTGGCAACGTGCCGCTCTCTGTAAGAATCCTAGTTATACTTTCTTTCAAAAACAAAATCGTCGTACAGTCCAGACAGACAATTGATAAGGTCGATCAAAGTCCGGATGGAGGTATTTTAACCCTAACTATACCCACAAAATAAAAAAAAACTTTATTCAGAATCGCTTAATATGAATCTAAAAGCTAACAATGTAGGTCTGGATACATTACTGGATAGATATACTAGAATGTATTAAACTTCTGCCAATTAGTTCCCGAACACAATAATCCAAAAAGCTTTACCACAGAATCAAATCCAGGACCCAACGCTCAATAATCGCATTTCGGATCTAAACCCTGATGCTGAAATCTGTAGGTACTAGAAATAATAATTAGAATAGGATTTGTTATTAGGTGCTAATTATAAGTCACTAGCGGACGTCACGCGGTTTCACCCGCGTAGTTTCCGTTTCCGTGGGAGTACGGGGATAAAATATAGCCTATGTTACTCGCTGATAATGTAGCTATCCATTGCTGAAAGAATTTTTCAAATCGGCCCAGTAGTTTTTAAGTTTATTTGTTACATACAAAAATAGAAATCTTTCCTCTTTTTAATATTAGTAAAGAAGTTTAGACATAGATTGGGTACTGGTACCTAAACGTTTTCATAGATTTTTCAGAGACTATATGTCAGAGCAGTACAATTTTCATGCACATCTTTGAAAAAAACTATTGAGTATTCATTGAAATATTTCTAAATACAAAGTCCAGACATGTTTGTAATAAACTTTTCGTAGACTAAATAATAGCTATAATACACGAGTTTATTTAGCTCAAAACTTTCCATGAACTAAATAAATAATCACCTCATTATTAATCTTATAATTGTGATTTATTTATAGCACTAGTTTGATTAGAGAAACTTTGGACTCGCCTCCTTGCGAATACCGATTATAACATTTACCTAACTAGTGTCAATGTACGGATTGTACCGATAATAATTGCAAGGATAGAGTCCAAAGGTTCACATAAATCGCGAAAAGCAACCTTTGGACGGAGACGGACTCAAAGATAGCGGGCAATCTCGGTCATGTTATGTTTGCAGTAAATATTACCTACTAGTGTGATAATGTAAAAAATAAATATTTTGACTTGGCTCGCGAGGTGGTCGTCATTGTCAGGTGGGATGTTGACTCAGCGTTCATACGTACAATCATTTCGGCGATTGTCGTACTGGGGCCATTCATTAATTCCGTAAGGACACTAAAACTCCCAGTTTGACTTAATCAAAGATTTTTATTTTTCAAAAGAGTAAAAAAAAAAAAAAAAAGAGTCACTTTGGTGCTTGGGAGTAATTACTCACTTTCCCATTTAGAATTCTACATGTATAAAAAGCCTTAACAACTTAAATTAAAGACAACTGAAACATTTCGGCCCAAAGTTATGACCCAAAATTTACAGCACATCTCCCCCAAAGAGGTTTATTGCATCATGTGGAATCTAAATTAGGCGAGGGTGATATCAGTGGTGCAGTTAGGATCATTTTTAGCAGCGGTGTGGTTGCGCCGTACTCTCGAGAGCTGTAAGGGTCTCTTTACAGCTTTGGAGAGCAAACACTTATATGTTCAGGCGCCGGGAAGCTGGTGAGTCCCTTTTGAAGGAGCTGACGGCCCTCATCAATCTCATGCTCTCCGGCAATGTGCCGGCAATTATGTCGTCATCGATATTCTTTACGGGGCCAATCTTTGTGCCCTATGCAAGAAAGATGGCAGCATTCGTCCCATTGCCGTAGGGTCAACTTACCGTCGTATCGCAGCCAAAATTTGCTTCGCCCTTTACAGTGAAACACTGGCCAGCAAATGAGTGGACCGACCACCAGGGCCCAGTGGTGGCGGCCCCGACTTACGAACAGTAAGTCGTGGGTTCGAACCCAGACAGGCGCATTACTTTGTGTAATTTATATCATCACCACTGCTCTCAAAACGGTGAAGGAAAACGTGAGGAAACCGGCATGTCCTAGAACCAAAAATTCTTACTAACTGTACTTTTTGACACGCAAATTATACTGACGAATCGGGAATTTAATTCAAAGTTGAAAATTCATTTGTTTTCTTATGATGACAAACAAGTCGGGACTACTTGTATGGAAAAATTTTGGTCATAAGTCGGAACCGTGACGAATCGGACATAACTCATCGGCACGACCAATTATGGCGATCGCCACTGTTGATTCTGACTTTCAAAAGTGGCAGTGGTTTGGGAATAGTCTGCAGGGCTGGTCCCAACCAAGATTCAATTGCTCTCAAAACGGTGAAGGAAACGCGGTGCGCCAAGGTGCGCCCTGGGCCAGCAGCGTGATGCATGGTGGATTACAGTAAGATCACACTCACAGAGAACAGGCCCAGCTGTGTGAACATTACATTATTCAAGCTAACAATAGGTGTCAAAAGACCTTTGACGAAGCCAAAAGGCACTTGTTCTTCCTGTCATTGCGATAATTTTTTTTTGTTCTGGACCATACCGGGATCCTTCTAGTAACGAAGATATTGGAGGCCAAAGTTCCAATTTTTTCACAATTTTTTAATGTTATAACTCCATGACCCCTGTGCAATGCATCCATCAGCACGATATTTTGAGCGGGTTGCGAAGCGCGAAACCCCAAAAAAATAGTTTCCCAGCAATCATTTTTGGCATAAAGTTTGATATACAGAAAGCTTTGTTGACGGCTTCGTGAGGTGTTCATTTTCCGTTTACACCTTGTATTTATGCTTTTTCCAGGGATGCCATTGTTAGGCAGTTAGATCAAGGATCTTGTTAGGAGGTAGCTCTCTGGAGCCCTGAATAGCGATGGTAATAACTTGTTCCCGATACCAGTGGGTTTAGATCAAGGTACGTATAATAAATTACCGACTAAGTTTTTTCGGAAAACACGAGACAATGTGAACAAAATCGTAATCTACTTGAAGAGATAACAAGAACCAACAGGGTTAAAAGAGGTTTTATCTGTTCTGTGATGCTGTCGGTACAAGTAGGTATAAAGGGTGTAAAACACCTCTTAACGAAGCCAAAAGGCACTTGTTCTCCTCGTCATTGCGATCATTTTTTTGTTCTACACCATACCTGGGAACCTTCTAGTTACGGAGATATTGGGGGTCAAAGTTCCAACTTTTTGACAAGTTTTTTTTTAAATACAAGTTTTTAATGTGAGATTTTTACTTTAAACACCTCCACGACCCCCGTACTATTCAATCCATCCATCAGCACAATGTTTTGAGTGCGTTACACCCCAAAAAAAAAGTCGTTTCCCAGCAATATTTTTTTGCGTAAAGTTACTTAGTTTGACGTACAGAATGCTTGGTTGACGGCTTCGTGATGAGGTCTTTTACACCCTGTATACACGTGTAACAACGTAACGTGAAGCATTTGGTCTCGGCTGTCATTTGTAATCTTTGACAGTCGTTACAGGTAGTCAGTGGCCCAAAAAGTCTGACAACCAGTCAAGACAAGTCTGACCAGTCTTACCAAGTGGTATCATTACCCAGTACTAACTCTGGGTTGTGGAGGTCAGATAAGCATTCGCTCCACGTAAAATACTGGTATTAAGCCGTTTCCGGTTAGACTGAAAGCCGACCCCAACATAGTTGAGAAAAGGCTTAGGCGGATGATAATGATGAGAAAGCAAGAACATGGCCATTTTACACATTTTTTTATTGATGCCAATCGATCTTGTTTCAGCATTGGCAGTAGCGAGGTCAATTTGGCTGTGCTGACCTCACGCCATCTGTGTTTGGAAGAATAGGCTAGTTTCCACCATCAATAAATTGCAAATCTTAAATAGATTTGCAATTTATTGATGGTGTTGATCCGTCAGTGTTGGAAAATAATGGACACGTATTTTTTGTTTTTGTAAATCAATCAATATTGACAAAGATAAAACGCATCAAAACTCGAGAGTGGGGGCTCGTGACGTCACAACGTACTATAAATTATAGCACGGTGTGACGTATTGAGAACTCCCCCAGCACCCAGCCAGTAGACCAAGCTCACCTTGCCAGGGTGGATGCTGAAGTCGAACGCCGGACCTCCCTACCCCCTGTAGAAGACCCAAATGATCCCCTACCTCCAGTCACTCCTGACGAAGTGGAGGACATCATAAAAGGCCTCAAACCTAGAAAAGCCCCTGGCTCTGACGGAATCACCAATAAGGTGTTCAAACTTTTCTCCCCCGCCCTCATAGTATTACTAACCGCTATCTTCAATAGCGCCATGACCAACAATATCTTCCCACAGTCGTGGAAACAGGCTACCGTTATTGGTATTCCCAAACCGGGCAAGCCCAAGTCCTCCCCGAGTAGCTACCGCTCCATTAGTCTCCTCAATGTCATAGGCAAAATCTACGAGAGGCTTATTCATAAGCGTCTCAAAGACTATGCCGAAGCAAAGAGCTTAATCCCAAAAGAGCAGTTTGGTTTTAGATCCCAACACTCCTGTATCCAACAAGTGCACCGCATAGTAGAGCACATCAGCGCCCGCTTTCAACGAGGCATGATGACTGGTGCCTTGTTCTTCGATATTGCGAAAGCATTCGACAAGGTCTGGCACAACGGGCTGATATACAAGCTGTATCGGCTAGGTGTGCCAGATCGTCTCGTCCTCATCCTTAGAGACTTTTTGTCGAATCGCACCTTCCAATACCGCATCGAGTGTGCACTTTCTGCCCCTCATCCGATTCGCGCCGGTGTCCCTCCGGGCTCGGTGCTATCCCCGTTAATATTCACGCTGTTCACTAGCGACATCCCAAAGAGTAGTACAGCCCAGTTAGCCCTTTTTGCCGACGACACGGCCATTTATTACTCTGGAAGGAGCCCCTCTAAAATCGCCCGTGCACTCCAAACCTCCGCAAGCGCCTTAGGCGATTGGTTCCGGAGATGGAGAATCGAAGTAAATCCCGACAAGAGCCAGGCAGTACTTTTCACCAGGCCTAACCACACTATTCCTCCGACTCCCAGTCCGATCACCATGTTTGACAAGCCGATCCCTTGGGAGACGCAAGCCAAATATTTGGGGGTCACTCTTGATCAACGCCTAAACTTCCGAGAGCACATAAAGACGGTACGCTCGCGTGCCGCTTTCGCTCTCAGTAGGCTCCACTATGTGCTGAATGCGCGCAGCAAATTGTCACTTAAGTGCAAATTGCGTATCTACACCGCGTGCATTCGGCCTATCATGACTTATTGAGATATTTTTTGATAATCTAACTGACGGACTAATTAGATTTTTTCAGGACACAAGCACAGCCTTTTTAGAGAGCCCGTAGTACACCCACACACATAAATAGTTCTGCCTGACAAATATTTATGTGTGTGGGTGTACTACGGGCTCCCTACTGCTACCTTTTATGGTGGATGCTTCAGGGTAGCCCGCGAAATTCAAATTTTCTTACGTTTTTTGCAATTTGCAGGCCAGTACTAGGGTTAATGTTGATTACAATATTATTTGCAGCTGCACGTATGTACACCTACACCTTTATTCTACACCTACACCTTTATGAACTTTGAGGGTTGTATTGATGATTTTGATGATAATAATTCTATAACTACATACGTCTTACAGCCGCGAATAATATTTTAATCAACATACAACCTAGCACTGGCCTGAAAATTGCAAAAAACGTAAGAAATTTAGAATTTCGCGGGCTACCCTGGAGCATCAGCCTTAACTGAAATTGTCTGATGTGACTCAATGATAAGCCTGTTGATCTTGTCGATATCAGTAAGTAAGTTATTCAGGCATCAGTACTTTTATCAATTTCATATTTTTAGAAAATAGTGTCAACGAGGCAATGATGCTAGCTTTTTGGGCACTTTTCCCGTTGATAGCGATGCGAACATACTTTGAACTACAAAATAATATTTGAAGTCAATTAGCTTGTACATTTTGTGATTTATTTCTCTGTAAAAAACTTTCTGCAAAAAAACAGACTTCCAAAAAAAGTCGAAATACTTTTGGGTGACTTTGTTTGTTTCATTGACTTTATTACCACCGACTTCCGAAAGTATAGTTAGTCGATCCCTGAGTCTGGCAGTATTATTGAGTGTTTTGAATTCTCAGTAGCAGCACGGAGTCTGGATTTGAGCCCGGTTGATGATAATAAGTTCGCTCCCTATTACCTTATATATATGTAACTGACGTAATGTAGCTGTTTCTAAAGGATGTAAAACACTTGTTAACGAAGCCGAAAGGCACTTGTTCTCCCCGTCATTGCGATATTTTTTTTGTTCTACACCCTAACTGGGAACCTTCTAGTTTCGGAGATATTGGGGGTCAAAGTTCCAACATTTTGGCAAGTTTTTTTTTAATTTTTACTTTAAAAACCTCCACGACCCCCGTACTATTCAAACCATCCATCAGCACAATGTTTTGAGTGCGTGAAGGAGTTCTACCACAAGACATGATTTTTCACCCCAAAGAAATAGTCGTTTCCCAGCAATATTTTTTGCGTAGAGTTACTTAGTTTGATGTACATAATGCTTGGTTGACGGCTTCGTGATGAGGTTGTTTACACCCTGTATAGGTACACCTCTACCTAACTTTTCGGGTATAAAAAGTACCTAAATCGCTTTCCAATCACACACCCACATCACGCCATCTGTAAATAAAATAACACAACAGTCTGTTTGCAAAAATAATTTATTTACCTTTCCCCTATTGTGCCGAGTATCCGATATCTAATATTAAAGATAGTAAGCCAGTGACGGTTGTATTCCGATGTGGTCAACTCCGGGTTTATCTTCGGTCGTGTTGGGCCCACACGGTGGTATAAGCTGGGTGCATCATGGCTAAGCACGGCGGAGTGGGGTGGCCATGAGTTTGATAAAAAAATGGCCCCAAAACTTTGTAATATGGAAGGAACATCGATACGACAAGAAGAAGAAGAATATAAAATTGTGAATATACCTACCTGCAAGAATTTTGGTTTAGTTGTTTTATGAGTAAAACTTATAGGTACATCAAGAGCTATACCTATTTGTAAATGACGAGTGTTGCTCTTTAGTGTCGTCACATTAAACGTCACCACACCACACTAATGCGTTTATTGATCGCAAATATTGTCTAAAGTAGGTACATTATGGCAAAACTTCCCCCCCCCCCTTTTGGAGAGGCCTAAGTCCAGCAGTGGGCGTCTTTCGGCTGAAGTGATGATGATGGGGATGACATACATAAGTTTAAGTACGTAGTGTAGTGTTCACTATCACTGTATCACTGGCTCACTAATACACGCAGGCGAAGGCTCAAGCGCACGTCCTACTCTCACGGTGTCTGTCATTAGACTAACCGATTGACAGCGATCCCCTCCCTCGTGTACATGAGACAATGTATTATATCTATTGCATAGACACAAACACTACACGTAGGTACTGTACATTACAGCAATCATTCTGTATTTGTCTTATCGAGTTGTCTTGCTAAATATAGTAGATTGTAGTAATCTTTCCAATGATTGCTACAATAAATAGTAATTCGATACAACCTTCTCTTTTTGCGGATTGTTATGCGATTACTCATATTTCCATGTGTTTACGACAACTAGATAGAAAAGTAACAAGACTCTTCTTCCTAAAAAGTGTTCCATATGAATAAATATTCTGTCTCAACTTTTTTACTATACCATGGTCACCCAACAGTCTGCTAAACTGGAACTAAGAAAATAAAGGTATTAAGTTTTCTATTAACCCCTCGCCCGCTGGATATTATTGGCAATAATGTCCAATCCGGGATTTGGCACAGCTGTAAACACCTTTGCGCCTTATATTTTGTCAGTTTCCATTATAGGGTTACAGTGAAAATGTTCGTATATTGTTTAGTTCAGGGTTATTTACTGTTTGAAAATGGTTTTAGGTGACAAATAATGGTGGGTTTTATTTGCTTGATACAGGTAACGCTTTTATTATCGGATGATATTCTTCTTTGGGCGAAATAAGCTGTAGGTAGGTACCTACTCACGAGAGGAGAAATAAAAAAAAGGCGGCTTGTGTCTTTCGAATCATGATTGAATTATATTAAGACAAGCAGGGTACAACCTAAATTGATTGTTAAATTCTAAGAGTTTGTAAGTTTGTAAGTTTTCGATACCCCATGTAAGACAAGTGGAAACTACTGTACAGATCAAGGATGAAGAGTTGAAACCGGAAGATAGCACAGTGTTCTTGGGCATAACTTTGGATGCCAAGCTGCAGTAGGGCCCGCATATAGATAAATTATCAAAAAAACTTAGCTCTGCAGCTTCGCCGTTAGAAAAATTCGTGATTTAACTGATTTAGAGACTGCCCGTTTAGTTTACTTTAGTTATTTCCACAGCGTGATGTCGTACGGTATTCTTTTGTGGGGTAATGCCGCCGTTATTCAGACAATATTTGTTTTACAAAAAAGGGCAATTCGTTCAATTTATAAATTAAGTCCCAGATACTCCCTCAGAGAAAAAATTAAAGAGATTAATATTCTTACTGTGCCCGCTCAGTTTATTTATGAAAACCTTTTGTACGCACATAAAAATATTAATGTGTTTAAAAAATACAGTGATAGCCACAACATAAATACGAGGAACAAACACAAATTTGTTGTTCCTGCAACGAGGCTCAAGAAAATAGGGGGTACGTTTAGATGCCAATGTATACGTTTTTACAATAAACTTCCGAGCCATATTCAAACACTAAGCCTAAATAAATTCAAATTGTTTATAAAACTGAAGTTATGCCTGAAAGCCTACTATCATGTTAATCACTATCTCGAAGATAAAAAGGCTTGGGATTAAGCTGCTCCATTGAAATTTGCTCTGTGAATGTCGAAATGTCGGACTTCGCTTGTTTATTATTAATTCCTTTCTTTTACACTTAAGTACAATATACACTATACACTTTGACATTGAATGATTTGACATGAATACTTGGTTCAGTATTTTATTATTATTTTTTTACTTTATTTTATGTGACATGTATTGATTTGACATGAATACTTATTTTGTTAAGTATTTTACTTTTTTATTATTATTGTGACATTTAATGTTTATTTTAATTTTTTTGACATTCGTTTTGTAAATTATTGTTAATTTTATTTAATTATTGTGAATGTGAGGACCATGTGGGTCACATATTTAATTTAATTTTTTTCCCCACGACTGTCTGGCAGTTTGAGTACCATAAGCGACCTACCCAAATGTCCTTTCTTTGGTATTGTTCGTCGTTTCGTCAAGCTCCTTGAGTTATAGGTCGAGCTACACGATAACTGACAAATGCTTGCACTGACTGGACAGGTCCACTCAAATCTGTGTGGTTCTTTCTTCAAAAGACCATCTCAGACACTAATCTGCATAGTCCTCATCTGAATTGAACAAGATTATGTCTGGACTTCAAAAGAGACTATGACCTCTGAGTTTGTTTCGGCTGTTTCTTCTCAGAGTAGTCAGGTACGAAACACCGGCCCCATCTAGTTTAAAAAAAAATGACGTGTAAAAGTGTTTGTAAGAACCTACTTGCAAAATAAACATCATTTCATTTCATTTCATTTGATGTCAGTTTAATTTATTGTGTTGACGTATAGTTTATTAGGACGGTTCCCAACTACGTTAAACAGATACAGCTGAATACCAGTACTTATTTTAGACGGAGCGACTGCCTATCTGTCCTCCATAATCCGTTACTCTTACTGGGTAACGATACTTAGTGCGAGTGGTATACAAAGCGCGCTGTGTGCCTTCGAAGTTGCACCTTTTTTAGCGATTGTTGTCTAAAGGGCGTAAAAAGACTCTCAACGAAGCCGAAAGGCACTAGTTCTCCCCATCATGGCGATATTTTTTTGTTCTACACCATACCTGGGAACCTTCTAGTTACGGAGATATTGGGGGTCAAAGTTCCAACATTTAAAAAAAATTCTTTTTAAATACATGTTTTAATGTAAGAACTTTACTTTAAACACCTCCACGACCCACGTACTATTCAATCCATCAACCAGCACAATGTTTTGAGTTCTTTATATTGAGTTATAGGTACCGTAAAACTGTACGGAATGCTCGGTTATAGGCTTCGTGAAGAGTCTGTTTACACATGTGATCGTGAAAAATGAAAAATACTAAGTCAGTTAAAATGTTATTTAATTTCTATTACTAATTAGCCTGCAGTAATGAAATTATGCATATGTCGTCAGTAGGTAATTAGTGAGATTTGAATTTAAAGATACACTTTAATATTAACTAAAAAAAATACCTATGATACGAGTAGGTACATGAAAATATTACAGAATATAATGTTGAGTACAATAGAAAAACGTGATACAAAAACGTTTATTACACATTAAAAATTTGAACAATGCTATTATAAAGTACAAAAAAATAATCAATGATGTGATGAATGCATGAAGCAATGATGAGGAGAACAAGTACCTCTCGGCTTCGTTAAGAGGTTTTTTAGACCCTTTAGGTATACAACCTGTTTTTTTTGATATCCCATAACTCTAGAGTTATATTCTGTAGGTAAAAATAATACTAAAACTCCTAAAATAGGTGGTCCAAAAATGCATAGTTTCGGAGATACCATCAATCATAATTATAAAAAATTTATCTAAGTTTCTCATTGCGATTTATACCTGACATAGGGATGTCAGGTACGCAAAATGTCAGACACGCATATTGTCAGATCGACAGTCTTCATCGCAAGAGTAATTCATTTTAATTCAAACCAATCATTCTTAACCTGTAGTTACCCGCAATTACAGACACAATTAAAATAACAATGTTCTGTTCCCTTTCGGGAACGGCTGGGGACATACTGGTATTTAAAGCTAAGAAAATGCGACGTTGTCATATTTTACGTAAGGGTGTTTCACGTTAATAATCGTGACTTTGCCGAATTATTTTGTATGAAAAATAATAAAAAAAAGGATGATTGGAACATAATTCATACGCCAGTTGATTCTTTGATATGGTCTCAATCATTCCCTAGAGTTATGGGATATAAAAAAAAAACAGGTTGTATACAGGTGACTTTTTTATCACTTTCCAAACGGAGTAGAAGCAAATGGCGCACTTAGCTTTTTTTTCTAAAAAAAGAAATAAAAAAAAATCGAAATTTTTAATTTCTTTTTTCAAATTTTTTGGAAAGTGATAAAAGTCATCCGGTATGTGTTTTGTGTGTACTTACATAAGTAAATAATACTTTGACATGTTTTTTTATTTCCCTTAACGTTACGTTAGCATATATATCGTAAATATGACGCTTTAAAAGATTTTGTCTCAACCAATGTTTGTTTGTATGACATAACCTGTAAACAGGTTTACAGGTTTTTTGAGTTACTTATCTTGAAAATATAATAAAATGGTGGAAGTATGACTGGCCAAATTATTCAATCCCCTTGCATTTACGACAATGTACAAATACCGATTATAATTAAGCATTCATTAAAAAAAAGGCTTTATAAAAAGATTAAATATAGTTCTAACCGTAACCAATGATATTCTAATAAACAGATATGTTGTGATCGCGCAATCGTGAAGACTTGAAAACGGGCCAATTGGCTCGTTTTGCCTTTATTCTGCGTCACTGCGTGTATGTGAGCTGCCTCTGCCCCGCGGCACACTTTATTCGGTGGTTTTGTAGGTGTATAACATATCTGTTTATTAGAATAGCATTGGTTCTAACATAATAAGTATTTGCACTAAATTCATCCCTTAATTACCCTCATCGATACCTGCCTACGCTACCTACAGAAAAAAGGGGGGTTATTTTTTGTACCCCAAAACAAACAGTCAAAAAACACCCTTCACCCCATTCAATCTCCAGACATCCATCATCCCAGACCAACAGAGATTCATATTTATAGCTAGCACCAGTTATTTAATATGATTTGCTCAAATAAGTAAAAGCCCCAGATTTCCCCTGGGCCCATGGGCCCCCGAACCTTACTTTCCGAATACTTATAGCATTTTTTATGACCCCTGAACTTATTATGTCGATGTAACGTATTTATTATCAGGAGAACTATTTGTGGGTTATTTTTATGGTGTGTTTAGCCGGTAGTTTGGAAGAAATATAGCGACATACCGGTAATACTCGAAGGGCAGGCACTGGTTTACCTAAAGTATACCCACATCTCGCCAGTTATTATTTAGTTCCACGATATAAAGAACTGAAAACTAGGATAGGTAGGTACTTATGATGTAATGGGGGCGAGCCTATCGCTTTCAACTAATCAATCAATTTGAAAAATAGGAATGATAATATTGTTCTCGTATTTTTTTCATTCCTATTTTTCCATATAATTATATGAGATATCATATAAACGAGTACAATATTATAATATAATATTATATTATAAAACTAAGGTTACACCCGTTATACTTATGTGGATATAAACTGGCAGTATTGACCTGCCAATAGCAAAAAACGTAAGAATGTTTGAATTTCGCGGATTACCTGCACCTGGCGCTTCAACCGGCCATGTCTAACCCTAAAATTAGCAACTCTATTTGTGGTGGATCAAACTTCGTTTGAAATACTGTTAGAATAAAGATCTAATCAAGTAGTTCTAATCAGTTTGCACTACAAAGTGGTTGTTACGTCAGTCACTGCGGGCCGAATAGTGCGAAATGAGTGGTTTTTTGCGGTTTACAAAAAATCTATTGATTGGACTAAAAAAATAAAATAACATAAGACCTGCTATATAGTTAGTTCAGTTAGTATAAAAAGTTTCAGAATCTAATTTGAAGTATTTTATGATTGCCAGCGGTTTATTGTTCAATTTAGAGGTAACTTTGGGATTTTTTTCTATAGAGAAAATTTTATGGACTCGTGTTTTCGCCAAACATAGGATTTAACATTAATCTTCAACTTTACCATATATTTATTTCAAAATGAATGCTGCAGTATTTTAGGCGTAACGGAGGATCAGAGGCACAGAGGAAACTCTATGTAATGGTGGTTACCTATCTACGGACCAAACCTGGCAAGCGTGGCTTAACGTGTAGATCGACCTCAGCCGCTGGTATTATTTACCCACGAGTTAATATAGTAACACGACTTTAATCTTTCTATAACGTGTGGTTAGTGCCTAACCTGGTGTCAGAGTTTATATGCCGCCCATGGGCCTCTGACTTGGCTTAACATGCCCTCGAGAAATATTTATTTATTTATTTAAACTTCATGTACAAGGGTGGTATATAGGCGGACTTAATGCCACAAGGCATTCTCTACCAGTCAACCTTTGGGTCAAATAGAATAGCATTGAGATAGAGTACAACAAAAATAAATAAGAAAAATACCATTTTGCAAGCATCAATTAAAAATGGCATGCATGCTGGTTTCCTCAAGATGTTTTCCTTCACCGAAGCCAGTGATAATTACGACTTTAATGAACTATTTCAGTACTTAAAGCTGAACAATTAACGCTATGTATCTACCATCACTCTTACTTATTTAAAACCGGAGTCTCCGCCGCCTACGGATTATTTTTAATATTAAATTTTATAGCGGTGCATCGCTGGAGATTAAAGAGCTCCCCCACAACCAGCCACATGGAGGTGTGAAGACTATATCACTACATAATTATTATAAAACAAAGTCGCCCGCCGCATCTGTCCCTCTGTATGCTTAGATCTTTAAAACTACGCAACGGATTTTGATGCAGGTATTTTTTAATAGATAGAGTGATTCAAGAGGAAGGTTTTAGTACTTACCTAAATAATTTGCGGGCGGGCGAAACCGCGGGCATCAACTAGTTTTATTTAAGATTTCTGAAGACTGATTATTTTTGTTATGCAATAATTTTGCAACACGGGGCACTTCAAAAAGTACAACAGCTACAAATGTACTACAATGCCATCTATGTCACAAATGAAAAACTAACATTAAAATTCTGAATCGCGCTATTTAACTTTAGACCATATAAAAAAATCCGGGCAAGAGCTCACTGGACATAAACCTGTCAAGTCGGAAGATCCTCCCTTCTCTATCGGGGGTGAAGCACTTTACACTCTGTTTTTCATTTATACTTCTCAACAGCCCGCGTAGCATGATCACCGTAGAAATGGTGTTCATGCTAAGCGGGCAGGATAAATATTATTATGCAGGATAAATTAAATTTAATTAAATTTAAAAATTAAATTTAATAACGTTCCCGTGAAAAGAAAGCAATCCGTGTGCTACCTTGGTTTGGTCTTAGAGAGAAATTTTTCATTCATAGATCATATAAAAACTGTCGGTGAAAAAGCTAAAAAGAACTTTTATGCCTTAACGAGAATATCAAAATCTACGTGGGGTCTGTCATTTATAACTTTAAAGACCATTTATGGGGCTACTTACTTGGGGTGTATGTGCTACGGGGCACCTGTCTGGGCTGATAGGGCCACCATAGGAGCGGCACGACGTAAATTGCTTCAAAGCCAGCGTTTGGCTTTGATATTCTTATGCAAAGCGTATAGGACGGTTAGTACTGAAGCCTTACCGGTACTTGCAGGTGTACTTCCAGTTGATCTTGAAGTGCAGCGACGGGCTGCAATGTACTATAACGCACGTGAGACCACGGACGCAAGACTTTTTAACCCTACGTGACCGTGTTAAGATTGCTAGATTATTCAAACCACAGACCGACGTCTGGGAGGAACTTTTGTCTGAATGGCAAGGTAGGTGGGATAATTCCATCAAGGGCCGACACCTCCACCAGTTCTTTCCATCCGTTCGTGAACGGCTGGCCAGGACATGGTTGGAGGTTGATCACTGTGTTGCCCAATTTCTCACCGGTCATGGTAACTTTAAGAGTAAATTATTTTCCTTCAAGCTTGTTGACTCGCCTTTTTGTCAATGTTCCACATCTGACTGCGAATATGAACAATCAGCACATCACATTTTATGGGAGTGCAGTCTTTGAATGAACGCAACATTATGTTGGATAGTGTACAGGTTACATCCGGAGTTATTTACTATACAGACCTTGTGGAAACTAGAACGAATTTCCGTGCGTTCAAGCGTTTTTGCCATACCTATTATTGAAATCAAATATAACAGCTCACAACTTAGGACCCATTAATGTTAATATTTATCCGTGGTGCTAGGCAACTGGGCCTATCCCAGTTGTAAACGTCCCTTTGTGCCTATTGGCCTTGTTTCGTTCTGTCTCCTGCTGAAATGGAGGGAAGTGGAAATTACGGTTTTTTCCTACTCCTCCACTATACTTTTCTGATTAATTTCGTTGCGGGATCCAAGACAGTTACATTCATTCTCTGGGACTTCGTCGAGCTTCATTGTCTCGGCGCTTTTCTGGTGGTCGCCACTGTTGATTCTGGCTTTCAGGAGTTACAGTGGTTTGGGAACAGCGTGGCGGGCTTGTCCCAAAAAAAAAAAAAAAAGCGGGCAGGATTGACGTAAGCGTCTCGCCTCTGGGAATATTTGTTCCCACTAGTACTACGATTTAAGGTGGTACAAAATCGTAGAACTAGTGGGACCAAAAATTTCCATTTGCATTATGAGTTTCTGACAATTTGCGATGAAGTCTGTCGATCTGACAATATGCGTCTCTGACATTTTGCGTATCTGACATAGGGCGTTTAGATCGTTCTACTGTTTTATTACACAATTCTACTTTGATAATGGGGGTTTTGTTCTCACTAGTTTACTACGTTTTGGCGTAGTTCGGTCATTCACTTTGTGCAAAACTAGCACTATTGCGAATTTAGCGGTTCACCCATTTTCCCACTGGGGTATGCAGAAACTGTAGAACACCTGCTACGATTCTACTTCATTCGACCTCATCTACTTTTATACAACTATTCTGATCATACACGCTCGCCGGTTGCGAGTACTACGCACCTGACGTTTCTGAAGAACATCACTAAAATAAAAGTACCTTCTCCATATTTGCCGCGCACATCGTTGTGGTCAATAATGAAGCAGTCGCCACTTTTTATTTAGTTGCGAAGCCGGCTCGTTCCCACTTTTTACTGAAACCCACTTTGCGCAGATTTTGTACCTAAATGTGACACTTTTTGTGGTCCGAATTATGTCTTTGTCTGCCACTAAAATTAGGTCTAACATTGCTTTTAGACCAGCTATGATCCTTTTTACTAAGCGTTTTTTTACGACTATTTTCGGCATAGTAATTTCTGTCTAAGTATCTCTGGTTTTCCGTAAGAAAACGGATCGTTTTTCTTACTAATAAGTATAGCGTTTGGTCCGTTCGTTGCTCTAAAAAACCGTAAAGGAAAACGTAGTAAGAACCAATAATTGAAAGACAGACATTCAGACTAACTAGTAGGTACTGGTTAATGGTTCCGCGTGGTGGATATTCTTACATCCACCAACTAGCTTTAAAACGTGGTGGAAAATGGTCTACTTTTGTGTCATCGATCCTGGTGGATCCACTCTGAGCGTGGTGAAACATGGCCAAAGACAAAGGCCTTTGGGCTGGCAGTGAGAATTTATGGGTATGAAGTGCAGGGTGTAAAGTTCTTCATCCCCCATAGAAAAGGGAGGATAGTCTAGTGGGTTACTGACCGATTGTTATTGTCAGGTTTTCTATATGGTCTTAAGTCGCGGATAACTTTAATATCGCCATTTAGGAATTTGACATTAGTTCTTCATTTGTGTCATAGATGGCGCTGTTTTATACAATGTTGCTGTGGTGCTTTTTGTAGTGTTGCTACAATAACATTACAAGCTATTTAATTTCGCTCTTACGAGTATAATATCTACTGACAAATGAGTGCATAACTTGCAAAGTAAATCGTAAAGTTAAGAGACATTCCTGTGGCTGTGGCTATGACGCATAACTACACTTTAAAGGTAAATAAATCTTACCGCATAGCCTCAATGTAATAATATTATGCTGCGACGTAATAACTTACCTGGCTACGGCGGAAAGTACATCATTTGTTGGTATCAACTTTAAATAAATATATTCACCCCACACTAGGGTTGCTATGCTTTGGGGAAAAATAGGATTTTTATGAAAAAATGTTCTTTACCGGTTCCTCGATGAATGAAGTTAAAGTTTTTATATCGAACCAACTGGCAGTGCGCCCGCGTTGTGGGTTACATCCCACTTTATGTCATAGAGAGGAAGCCTGTGTCCCAGCAGTGGGGACATTATAGACTGGTTAACTAGTTACGTAAATAAAAAAAAAGTAGCGTTAAGTTTTGCTAAGTGATTAATCACAACTGCGGGTAATTGCTGTCTGAATATTGTCAGAGAATCCATTAACTATTCATTAATTAACGTTATCTACGATTAGTTGGAAAACAGATTTCCTTAATGCTAATGGAACCCTTCATTATTTATTTCAATATTAATAAAACTTCTTTGTCACTAGAAATTACATACATAAAAATTAAACAACAAAACGCAACGGGCATTTTGCATTCGGCGATTTCTTCCAGACAAGCTTAGGATGCATTACAAAACATGGAAACGGGTATTTATCGTGAATTTTACCTGTTAATATAAGCTTTAATGTTCTGATCGTGAAAGTTTATGAACAGTGATACCTAATGTTCCTACTGTAGGTGGCCCACGCGGGCCCAGTGCGTTTTGGTACAGTGGCGTGCAGTGGTTCTCCACGGAGGGTAGGCCACGAAATACTGATAAGTATCAGTATTTCGTTCCCTAAAGTACGGCAAAAAAAAAACTTATAATTAAAACCGCGAAAACGACACCCATGAAGAAAAAACCGAAAATTAAATTTTCGTCGGCGCCATTTCGCATTTCCATTTTGACCTCATTTTTATTATCACCAACCCAAAAACCACGAAAACGATACCCATGAAGAAAAATATAATAACAATAATATTATTAATAATTATATTAATACGCGCCAATAACCCCCGTATGTAATCATATTTTAATCAACATAATACAACCTAGCCTAAGCCAAAATTTTAATTTCGCGGGCTAAAGAACATCCCCTTTGAATCCTGGCCTTGTGTTGGTGGCACTCGCAGGAGTTACCGCCCTAAAATGACCGCAATCTATACATGTGTGCGGTTTATACACACGAAAATATGCACCAATGTGCCGCTGTGTGCGTAAAATTATCAATGGGTTTTAGGCTAGTCGAGTGTTAGCCTGTCAGGCGGAGCTCCAAGCTTCGTAGTATCTTCCAGTATAGTGTTAGTTACGTGACACGGGAGCGACTAATTTGCTATAAGTACTCTAACAGGAGCTTTGAACTTTTTTTTTATATTTTGTAAATGTGTTATTTTATTTTATAGTTAATTACTTTTAATAAATGCCCAGTTGGTAGGGTAGGCTTTGCCTAATTGCCTCTTAGGAGCGCCCTTCATGTGTTGGTAGACTATCTAACATGTCTCCGGTTCCTTCAAGATGCTTCCCTTCACCGTTTTAAGAGCAGTGGTAAGTAAAGCTTTCACAGAAAGCAACTTTGTTTTATTATACTTGTGCAGCTGATATAACCAGGTCGACAAAAAGAACACTAGCGACATCTATGAAGCAGCTGAAGAACTGACATCAAAAACCTGAATCGAATCGATACAATATTAAAGTTATCCGGGCAGTAGCCCACATACATAACACCCGTCTGGTCGGAGGATCCTTCTATTTTCGATGGAGTAACTGAGGAACTATACACCCTGTTTCACACACCTACTCCAAGGTTCACGTTCCAATAAAACATGGCGCCCCTACTGTTTATTTCTAAGCATTCGTCTCCTAGCTAAAGCCACGCATTTCTTTGGCCAGTTTTTACTAAAAAAAACGTCATTAAGCCGAGGTTAATGAGAAGAATTTCTATTTGTGGGCAAATTTGCATTGCTCCCTTTTTCAGCATTAATAACGAGGCTTTTAGGGGCCCGTAAGCTATTTTATCTTTTGGGGTCATTCACTCCGGAGCATTCGCACCTCCCTAAATCGTTCTTTTAAGCTGTCCTTTGGTGTGCTTGTTATATAATGCCGCCTCAGCTTCTCACGAGTGCAATTAACTAATGAAGAAAACTTATCATTGCGAACGCCATGAATGAGTGACAATACTTTACATACCGAGTTCTGGCCTCGGAAAAGGGTAAACAAGTAATTCGGCTGTCGTTTGTAGATCTTTGACCATCGATTTATGTAATGAGAAGCTCAAAATCCTGATGACCGAGTAACTGGGTTGTGGAGGTCAGACTGGCAGTCGCTCCACATAAAATATTGGTATACCTATGGCTGCATTCGGTTAGACTGGAAGCCAACCTCCAAATAGTTGGGGGAAGGCTAGGCAGAACATATACGATGCTGGCTGCGCAGTGTAGGACTAGATTTTCTTTATTTGATAGCTATAAGTGATAAGTAGTATCTACAGAACCACAAAGTAATGACTTCATTTCGCACCGTGTATAATTTTATTTCCAGCGGTGTTGAGTCAGGCTTTTGGTGGCATTTTAACGCAAGTGACCTTAGTCAGGGGATTTTCTAATTTACCATGGAATCAATTTACAGACGACCCTCGTGTATTGTGGGTTTATGTTTTACTAGCGGTGCTCGCCGCGACTTCGTTCGCGTGGAAATTTTGATGTGTTTGAGTACCGTGAGAAAAAAAATAGTCTGTCCTTTCCCAGGACTATCTACTAATCTATGTTTTTGCCAAATTGCATTAAGATCCGATAAGCCGTATAGTCGTGAAAAGGTAACAAACAAACAGAGTTACTTTCGCATTTACAATATTAGTATGAAAAAGTATAAGTAATATTTATTTCATAAATAGATGTACATTTTTTACAAATACAGTGCTTAAACTAAACTTAAAGTACAAAAAAGTATTAGCATTTGGGGCCGAACTAGGCAGAGCCTGTATTTCAGCCCTCAACGCCGATCCCCCTGGGTAACAATTTAATTATTTTGATTATTCTATTGGAATGATCCCATGTATAAATGTACGTATCACAATAAAATTTAGAAGAAAAAAAATAACAAAAAGATTACTTAGTTTAGGAGGTAACATTATAGGTGTGTCCAGTCCTCTCTTTGTGTGTGATGGAGGTGTGCGTGACTGAGTGTGAGAGGGTGTGTAAGATTGCGGAGCATTACTTTTAATTTTTGTAGAAGATTACTTAATTTAGTTTAAACGATGCCACAAGTAGTTGAGTCTTGAGCTGTTTAGCTAGGTATCTGAAGCAGATTCTCTGTGTCCTCATACGTGAGTTTCTGTAGGTACTCACTTACTGTAATTTTGCAAGACTTTTTTGTCATCGGGTAAATGTTCAAGTTTTTATTTATTTTGTTGTAGATGTAGGGGCCAATAAATTGAGCGAATCTATTGCTAAATTTGGTTCTATCGGCTATAGTACTGGCAGGCAGTAGGAGGCAGTAGCTAGTATTGATAACTTTCTACCGGCCTTTAAGTATAATACAGTATCGGTTTTGGTATTGCATGAATTACATTAAGATGCCGATAGGCCGTGTCGACGGCGCGTACGCGTTCCACTGGGTTGGATGGGTTTTAGTCAGTAAAAGTCTGACACTCCCTCCTGCACCTGCTCCGCCCAGAGCGGGAGGAGTCATATGATGATTTACCATCCGAAAAAAAAAAAAATGGGTGCCCAACAGGACCTTATTACGACGCTGTCCGTCCGTCTGTCCGTCCATCTGTGCTAACTTTAAAGAGCTGTATATTCACCACGGTACCTTATTATTTATTTATCTTAAACGTTACACCATGAGGACTTCTAAAGGGAAAACTACTCGAGGCATGACTTCGCTGGCGACCTGTCTGAAGTACCAACGATCGCAAACACCTATAAAATCAAAATCAAAGCATTTATTTCAAGTAGGCCAGTTACACGCACTTTTGAACTGTCGAAACAAAGATAAAAATTAAATGTAGCTACAGTCTTGTGACTGGGAAGTCACAAGACATCAAATCTTTGAAAGTACTGTAGTTGCCCTATAATACTTAAGGAAGCGGTTGCTGGTCCTTCACGTGCTCAAATAAATAACTGTTTTATAATCAAATCCGTAAGACCTCTCCCAAAAGCTCAGCCACAGGTTTAATTGAATCGTAATCGCACCAGAAAATATGCACTACAAGAAATAGAAAGTAACAAAAATTTAAAAAGAAAAAAACCGCAGAATAAAGATCACAGTTCCACTAAGTTAACATTGTGATTATTGAAAACTAACGTTTCCTTCAATAACACTACAAGTAACTGTTGATAAGAAATCTTTCAGATATGTGTTGTTTTTTGTTATTATATAGAGAGGTTTTGTTTGGGTTTATTTATCTATATCCTTATATCGCTGTTGCAGGGACAAAGTGCTATATTGTTTATGCCTAATGTTAATTGTATTGCATAATAAAAAAAATACATTGTAATTTTGTGTTTTCTTTATTTATATAGGAAAACACTTACAATGTTAATTGTTGCCCCTTTTGTTAATACTTACCTCGGAACCGTTAATTGTAGCCCCGATCGCGGGGTAAGTATTAATTTCTTATCTGAGTAAAATCGACTTTTTTAAAAATATACCATTTTCTTGTCAAAATAAAACCAACAATATGGTTATTGAATAGTTTGGACATCATTTGATACAAAAATCATTTCAAAATGTTTAGACGTTTTAAAGCTACAACTGAAAATATAAATTTTGTTAAGTCGCGCCCCGGCCTCCCCTACATCTCTCTCATCATTAGATAGTCTGTAAATTAAACATTAATGAGTACCTACTGTTTAATCTTCTGATACTTCATCAATATATTAATTAAAAAGGCATTAATGTGAGTTTGTACTAATTATTCAAATTGATACTTAATAATTATCCAGGGACTTTATGTCTCTACTAAATTGGTTTTTGGCGACACATTTGTGTGAGATTCTTTTTATTTTCAACTGTCTTTTGCTCGCGGCTTCGTCCGAATGGTGGTCAAGATTTATCTTAAAGGGATAAAAAGTATCCCATAACCGAACCTAAGGGTATATTTGTTGGTTTGCATTGTGATATTTAATAGTCGTTACGAATAGTTATGAGCCCGAAAGTCTGACAATAACATAATACAGGATGACTTTTTTATCACTTTCCAAAAAAACTGGGTATAATAGGTGAACGGAGTAGAAGCAAATGGCATACTTAGTTTTTTTTTTTTTTTATGAAAAAAAAACGAAATTCAAATCATACGCGTATCGCGTATGCGCCATATCGGCTTTAGAATGACGTCACCTAGCTAACCATGTCATCCAAACTAACCGTCTATGTAAAATTTCGGCTCAATCGGTTACTGTTTTAAGTTGAGTTGCAAGATTTGACATAAACAAACATACAAACATTACAATTTAAGTTAAAGCTTGTAAAAAAGGATCAATGTAATGGTATCCGTGGAAAATTACAGGCTAGTAATAAAAACCCATTGAGGAAACCGCTCATACGTCTTCTGTCAAGTCAGAGAAAGGACGGCTATTGTGCAAACGATTACTAGGGTAAGAGCCCCAAACTTGGGCTGCGGTCGGGTGTAACTAATCTAGTGGAATGCCGACAATTTGGGCGCACCCCCTAATTAATATAAACTTTAGGGCCTGTCCAATTTGAGAGCAATTTGCATTGTTGTTAAGTAGATAGATATCGTAGAGGGATGGTTATCATATTTTACCACTGACTACCCGTAACGACTATCAAAGGTTTACCACTGACAGCCTGGCTCAACGGCTTTAGCGTGCTTTCCGAAGCACGGAAGAAACTCGATATGTAATTGGTGGTCACCCATCTACGGACCAACCTATGCAAGCGTCGCTTAACCTGAAGATCGACTCGAGCAACTGGTATTATTTAGCCACGAGCTCCTCCTTGCGCCTTCAGCCGGTAATGTATCTTAAAATCATTGAATTGAACTCTTACACAGCAATTATACTGTTACCCTAATAACTAAGATGAAAAGACAATCTGTAGGTACCTAGATTAATTATTCCGTACTTTCACATGAATATTCAGCTTGGCAAGTATAATTATAACTGTACTGCCTCGCTTCGGATTTGCGGCAAATAATTTCGTTTTCTGTCGTCAGAATATCGTAGCATATAGGATGATTTCGGTTCGCACGCATCGCATCGGATCGGAAAGGATACGAACGGATACGGTGACAGCCGATCGCGTCCTTACCGTTGCTTGTGAACGTATCCGTTTCTGCGCCTAGTCAAATAGTTACATTCCTACCGTGTCGGATACGACGACAGGCGAACGGAGCCAATCGCGCGTTGCAGCATAATTCCAGCTACGATCGTGTGTCGTGGAAGACGTCCGCGGTCAAGCTATTGTATACGCGGCTTAGTAATATAGACCCTAAATACTGTGTGTATACACGATTTAATATTGTATATAGAATGTAAAATCCGTTCCGATCCGATGCGATGCGAGCCGTTTGGTGGAAATCATCCTTTTACTGTTCCATTACTTTTCTTTCTTTCTTGAAAGTTCAAGGACGGAAAGAAAAGAAAGAATGGAGATTTAATGTCGCGTTTCTTTAGTAAAAGTTTCTCAGGGAAAATTCCGGAATGAGATCGAAGTGTATGCATCTATTATAGTCAAAATACGCGCTTTGGCGTGGAGCCGCAACTCCACGTCAAAGCGCGTATTTTGTCACCAGCCCGTTATAAAATACAATACTATCTATTATAGTCATGGTTACTTTTATGAAGACATCTATTGTATTTGTCCAATATTGGGTATGAGTGTCCACTTGTGCAGTATCGATTTGATTAGAAACAGCCCGGTGTCAAAATACAAGGTGTTATATAATAAATGCACCACGTCTCGGGTGTTTTGAATCATGAAACCTTTTTTCTACGAGATTAAAAAACCGGCCAAGAGCGAGTCGGACTCGCACACCGAGGGTTCCGTACAAACTTTATTGAATGAAAGGTAAATTGCGGTTTATAATTTATGACGTATTAAAAAAAAAAACTACTTACTAGATCTCGTTCAAACCAATTTTCGTTCAATGTATACGGGGCGTCCCACGGATATGCCACATGGAGGGAAAGTACCTTGAATATTGTAGAAGGAACATTTTACTGAAATAAGACATTATTTGAATTTAAAAAACAATTTAAACTGCATTCATAGATATTTAAATAATGACATGGTTGAACCGGGAATCGAACCCGTTACACGAGAAAAATAATCACGCTGTAGCTTTATCATAGCGATCGAAAGGCTTCATCATAAGGATTATTTTTTGCTAAATAACATAGTGTCAGAAATAAAAGGAACAGCCTGAATTTTAACATTTTTAATATAAAATTAATCAATTTATTAACCGACTTCCAAAGAGAGGAGGTTATCAAATCGTCTGTTTTTTTTTTTGTGTGTTTGTTCAGCCTTTTTTTCGGCAATTGTGAACTGATTTCGATGATTCTTTTTTTGTTTGGAAGAAAATTACTTCGCGGTGGTCCAGTTTAAATTTGGTGAAGATCTGATGGTGATCTTCGGAGATATGCAATGGAACTCTTCAATTATAGACAGCAAATCGGTCTTGATTGCTGCAATTGCTTGAATGTTTGTTGTTTTCACAAAATCATAACAAAACATCACGCCTGTATGCTCTGAGGAGGTATACAGATGTGTACAGTACACCCACATTTGGACAGTTAGGTGTGTTAGGTTCCATTTTATTGGGGATAAGCCTATTACCATGACATGTATTGTTAACAATATGAAATAAATGACTGCCTCGTTGGTCTAGTGGTGGCGACTACTCAGCATGAGGTCCTGGGTTCGATTCCTAGGTCGGGCAAAGTGTTATTGGGTTTTTCCATCAGGAATTTCTCAGTAGCAGCCACGGAGTCTGGATTTGCGCCAGCGCTCGCCCCCTATTACATTGGACTTAAACATAACTGACGAAATGTGGGTGTAGGTACTATTGGGTACACCTCAGCCCAACTCTTCGGGGATTACAGGCGTGATGTTATGTTATGTTAAAATAAATGTATAGCTAATATTTGTATAGGATATTACAACAAAACTTTTTTGCAAAAAATAAAACCGACTTCAAAAAGCTTCAGCTTCAGCTTAGCTTCAGAAGTCGGTGGCAAAGAAACTGAATCAAACGCACAGAAATCACCGACTTCTGAAGCTAAAGTTATTTTTCACTTTGATGTGTTTTTGAAGTCGGTTTTATGTTTTTCAAAAAAGTTTTTTTGCAAATAATAATCTATATCTGTACCAAATTTCATTTAAATCGGTTCAGTGGTTTAGGCGTGATTGCGTAACACACAGACAGACAGAGTTACTTCCGCATTTATAATAATAATGAGGATAAGTGCATCGCATGAAACCACAGTATTCCCTGTCTGTCATCTTACGCGAAAGCATTTTATAGCAGGACTTCTGCCCATCCCTCTAGCAGTGATGCCGATTTATTATGTATAAGCTTTTCTGAACAAGAAAATGAGACAGAATACTGTTGTGTTCTGTACATACAAGCGTGTTGTAGTGGCGTTGTGACGTCGTCGTAAGTCGCATCGCATTGATCAGGGCCGGCAGTCTCGACAGAGATAACGACAAATTCGCTAACTTTCGATCGCTGATTACTAGCGAATAAATTCGGTTGCAATATTATGTTTGCGAGAAACGCATGTTGGACGTTGAGACTAGCGTTACTCGCAATCATCATATTTGCAACCGAATTTATTCGTTAGTAATTAGCAATCAAAAGTTAGCGATTTTGTCGTTATCTTTGTCAGCACTGGGCTGGATTAACTTGCTGGATTACTGGACTGGAATAATGTGAAGGCATTACTACTTAATTTTTCCAATCCCGTTTCGCGCTGGGCCGGTAGTCTCGACAGAGATAGCGACAAATTCGCCAATTTTTGATCGCTGATTACTAATGAATAAATTCAGTTGTAATGCCTTCACATTATTCCAGTCCAGTAATCCAGCAA
Source organism: Xestia sexstrigata (assembly GCA_941918905.2). Lineage (NCBI taxonomy): Eukaryota > Metazoa > Arthropoda > Insecta > Lepidoptera > Noctuidae > Xestia > Xestia sexstrigata. Next base: position 3,897,209 of record OW799204.2, read on the forward strand.
GTTAATTCAGCCCAGTGCTGAACTGGACTATATCGCCTACATTATTAGGAATAAAGTGCGTATTCACAAAAAACAACGAAATGTGTTCACTGTTCAACCTTCAATCTTTATTCCAATTGCACTACAGCGCTGGACTGGATCACTGTATTAAAATGCTACTGCTAATAATGTGAACCTCGAGCTATAGAAAAAGACGAAGGTAACTATAATAAAAAATTCTTGAGGAATCGTTAATCTAAATTCTTAATGGGAAAAAACCCAATAACACTTTGCCCAACCCGATAATCGAGCATGCTCAATAGTCGCGCTTAGGATCACTACATTATAAATTCACCTGTCTAACTCCTCGGGGATAACAAGCGTGGTGTTATGTAAAATTTATTTAAAAAAACCTTTTCTGGCCAGAGAATCAACAACAACAACAACATCATTTATTTCAGGTTACAATGGCTATAATACTTTATAAACTAACATAATATTATTTAAAGTAAAAACTAAACTTGAGCTATAATAAATATACTTAAAACTATGTTAGTAGCACTTCACTTAGTCACACTTCACTTGTGTTGGCTGTCGAGTGGAACATGTCCGCGGAAGCGACGGAACACCACGTCCTGCTGCCAAAAGACTTCCTCCATCACCATGGGCAGATAATAATTTGGTATTCGCACCACGAACGCCTTGAAGTTGACGTTGCGGCGCGACTCCAGTAACTGCACCCTCGGTGTGTATGTACCTCGTCTTTTGGTGTACGTACTCCACGATGTCCTCCGCGAATACGAACGCAGGGCCTATGTAGTCAGGGCACGCCACAATAGTGGCGGTAAGTCCCCTCTTTGAGGAGTGGCTTGAGAGACGCCACGGCGTCCTCACCTTCCGCCTGACGCAGGTCCTCACCGGACACGGTTGTTCGGGAGGTTCCTGCACCGAATCGGGCGGGAGGAAACGCCCGGGTGTTTCCATTGCGAGGATCGACCGGAGGACACGGTGGAGCACACGGTGGAGGTGTGCCCCGCGTGGGCGGAGCACCGCCGTGTCCTCGAAGCGGCGATTGGCGGCGGCGACCTCTCGCGTCCGGCCCTGGTGCAGGCCATGGTCCGGAGCGAGACGGAATGGGACGCGGTCACCTCCTTCTGCGAAGCAGTAATGCTAGAGAAGGAGGTGGCGGAACGTGAGAGGGAGAGAACCTCACAGCGTCCCGGCCGCCGCGGGAGACGCCCCGGGCGTCAGGGGCCACCACGTGGCCCCCGGCCCACCGTAGGCGCGGGCCTGTGGACGGTGGGCTATGGGCTAGCTCGCCGTCCGTCCGTCTCATGACGACAGGCCGTGTCGACGGCGCGTTCGTGTTCCACGCGCGCCTCAAAGAGAGTCAGCAAAAAGGAAGGGATCCGCAAGGACCGATGCCTGCCGGGGTTGCGGGACTGTTCGAAAGAGATACCGTGGCCCCGGAACACAAAGGGCGATGAAGGAACATGGATGGGTTTTAGTCAGTAAAAGTCTGACACTCCCTCCCGCTCCGCCTAGAGCTTGAGGAGTCATTTGATGATTTCCCAACCGAAAAAAAAAACAGGGTAGTTCTGTTTCGATACTTATCTTCAGGCCGTTAAAATACAATATCCTCTGAAAATACACCTCATTCCTATCAAATATATAATAAAATCATCTATCAGTTTTTAGATACCAATATACTTATAGTGACTAAGTTTTGCATCTTTACCGTAAGTATGCACGGTAACTTTGCCTCAAGTTGGAGATATTTCCCACACCCTGTAGTGCAAAATATAGAGCATGTAAGAGCTGTCCATACATAAAGGGTGCTCCGTAGTCGGAGTCTTTACCTATGTATGTAGTTTGCATTGCGCCTTTACAAACTACAGAGTAGTGTGAGGAATCAGAGAGATTGTTTTTAGTTGAAAGAAGATTTGTGCAGGACAGTCGAATCGTGCAATCAGACATGCACGATTCGACTGTGCAGCGATATCTTACTCTCATTGGTCTGAGGTCTTACTGTTAAAGCCTGAACAATGGTTGGTTTTTTCGTTTTTTTTGTTCACTGTCGTTGTCCCAACCCGCGCGTAGTAGAATTTTAAGTAAATTAAAAAGTATTAGTACGACATAAAATTGTCTGAAAATATTTAATGTAATGTCTTGTTAAGTATTTTGTGTGTAGATAAATAAATAAACAATGTTGGAACTTTGGCCCATGAAAGGAATACTGGGTGTAAACGGACCGTTAACGAAGCAGTCAACCAAGCATTCTGTACATCAAACTGAGTAACTCCACGCAAAAATTATTGCTGAGAAACAATTTTTTTTGGGGTGAAAAATCATGTATGACGCACTTAAAACATTGTGCTGCAGGATCCATTGTATAGTGGGTCGTGCAGGTATTTAAAGTAAAGTTTTTTTTTAGCATTTTATATTTTTATTTCTATTATAGAGTTAGTGTGAAAATAATGTAAATAGTATTACAACATTGAGAAAATGTTGGAACTTTTGAAATGAAATGAAATAAAAATTTCATTTACCAGATATAACAATCCACATACAACAAACAGACACATAAAATAAACAAGACATATAGACAATATATACACACACACGCGCCTCAAATGTAACGAACTTAGTAATCGGCGTGTGGTAGGACAGCCACATTATATGAAGGGGACTGTGGTACTATTCTCGTACCGCGGCCACCAAGGAATTAGCCGATCGAAGTATGGCGGTGAGTACGGCGGCCGAGCGGCTCCGAAGCAGCGCCTGCCAGCCGGGCGCGCGGCCCGCTGCGAACATGGCGCTCGCGCTGCACCACCGAGGCAGTCGAAACATCGCACGCCACGCGTCGTTATACGGCACTCGCATATCGCTCAGTGCAGCCTTGGTGTAGTTTGTCCACAGCTCGACTGTATAGACGCTTGTGCAGTAGCTGGTAAATAGCTGGGCCTTCACCACGTCGCTACAGCGGCTAAACCGCCTAGCGAGCATGTTGCCGCGCACCGATATCGCTCGTCGCTGTCTTTCTATATCGGCGTGGTCCGAGAGGTCTGCAGTTATTACGTGACCTAAGTATCTTCGTTGACTGCCTGACTGACTGCCTGTAACCCCCATTATCTGCGTAACCACATAGAAGATTCCCAGGTATAAAATCTAGAACAAAAATGGTTGCAATGGGACGGGGAGAACAAGTGCCTTTCGACTTCGTTAAGGGTACTTTTACGCCCATAAAACTAACGAAAGGTATGAAAAGATGTTTGTGTGTGTGTTTGTGGGCAAGATTTGTACTGTAACTCAATCATCATCATCATTTGGATCATTTGGATCTTTTCATTTCAGTTTGGTGGGTGCATAAAATGTACAAAATGTTTGGTCCTAATAAAATGATTATTTATTTATTTATTTTGAGAAAGTTACTTATAATTAAATTTAAGGGTAATTCACAAAATCTTACATTATTTTCGATGTTTCTGTCTGAAACTACTCTGTGCAAGAAGAAGGTCCCAGTAACGAGGTATTCAGAGGCTGCCTTTCTATTGCCTTTGAATATCGACAAGCCGTGGCACCGACATAATCATGGCGACACGTGTTCCTCTTGTACTTGCTGTACTCTTGCATCATGCATGTGTTCGGACTACTTATTGTTTACTATCTATCGATATAAAGGGTATACATAGACCCTTGAAGCCGAAAGGCACTTGTTCTCCCCGCCGCCGTTGCGATCATTTTTAGGGTTCCGTACCTCAAAAGGTAAAAAAGGAACCCTTATAAGATCACTTTCTTGTCCGTCTGTCCGTCTGTCCGTCCGTCTGTCACCACCGATTTTCTCAGGAACGGGTGGACCTAGCAAGTTGAAATTTAGAAATAGGATAAATTTTAAATTTTTTGAAATTTATAAGTAGTATAAATTTCAAAAATTTGACTCAGGACCTTGATTTTTATACAACTAATAGTTGTTGTATAAAAATCAAGGTCCTGAGTCAACACGATAAAAAGATATGGACAAATTTAGATTTTCGCGAAAATTTGTAAGTACCAGAATTTACCCTAATTTTCAACTTTTTTTATTCGGACTTTTCCCTTTACTTGTGCTGTAAGACCTTGCTTTTACCTAAAATTGACAATTCTAGGTCAATCGGAAGAACCCTATAGGTTTTCGGTCGAAAACCTAAATGGTAGTTCCCGTTCACCTAGAATCACGAAATTTGGCGAGAATCAATGTCTTACAGCTCATGTTAAGGGGAAAAATCTGAAAACCGTAAATATGTAGTTTATTAACAACAAATAAAAACAAATTTACTATTACAAACTTATTATTTGCGGTTGGTGCAATAGCTGTTTCATGGGATCGAACAGAAAAGTTACGTTTGTCCTTTAAAAAGTTTGTACGGGCACGCCACGATAGTGGCGATAAGTCCCCTCTTTGAGGAGTGGCTTGAGAGACGCCACGGCGTCCTCACCTTCCGCTTGACGCAGGTCCTCACCAGACACGGTGTTTTCGGGAGGTTCCTGCACTGAATCGGGCGGGAGGAAACGACCAGGTGTTTCCACTGCGAGGATCGACCGGAAGACACGGTGGAGGACCTCTCGCATCCGGCCCTGGGGCAAACTATGGTCCGGAGCGAGACGGAATGGGACGCCGTCACCTCCTTCTGCGAAGCAGTAATGCTAGAGAAGGAGGTGGCGGAACGTGAGATGGAGAGAACCTCACAGCGTCCCGGCTGACGCGGGAGACGCCTCGGGCGTCGGGGGCCACCACGTGGCCCCCGGCCACCGTAGGCACGGGCCTGTGGACGGTGGGCTATGGGCTAGCTCGCCGTCCGTCCGTCTCATGACGACACGCCGTGTCGACGGCGCGTTCGTGTTCCACGCGCGCCTCAAAGAGAGTCAGCAAAAAGGAAGGGGTCCGCAAGGACCGATGCCTGCCGGGGTTGCGGGACTGTTCGAAAGAGATACCGTGACCCCGGAACGCAAAGGGCGATGAAGGAACATGGATGGATTTTAGTCAGTAAAAGTCTGACACTCCCTCCTGCTCCACCCAGAGCGGGAGAAGTCATTTGATGATTTCCCATCCGAAAAAAAAAAAAAAACCCTCGGTGCGCGAGTACAACTCGCTCTTGGCTGGTTTTTTGTTCTGGACCATACCTGGGCACCTACTAGTTACGGAGATATTAGAAGGAGGTCGAAGTTCCAACATTTTCACAAGTTTTTTTTTCAAATACTAGTTTTTACTTTAAATACCTCCATAAATAACCCGTTTACTATTAAATGCGTCCATAAACACAATGTTTTGTGTGAGTTATACCGAGTTTTACCGTAAAACGTGATTTTTCACCCCAAAAAAAAGTCGTTTCCCAGCAATCATTATTGTGTTGAGTTACTTAGTTTGATGTACAGAATGCTTGGTTGACGGCTTCGTGAAGGATCTGTTTACACCCTGTAGATAAGACTCAATTGCCAATGAATGACGGAGCAGCGTTTGAGGACGGTTCGATCACACAGTTGAAATTTTCACATTTTCAAATTTGTGTCATCAAACAGATATGTTATACACCTACAAATCAGCTAAGTAGAGAAAGTGTTCCGCGCGGGCTCACACACACGCAGTGACGCAGAATAAAGGCAATAAGACCCAATTGGGCCGTTTCGTTTAGCCGTGAGTATCCGGCAGAGTAGAATAGAACCAACCCATTACACTCACGGGTGTTGTATAAGGCAACTAATGTCTGAGGCAGAACACCTTGCGCCTCCGTAGACCAGAGAATGGGCAGCAGCGGTTTCTGTTAGTCTTTCATCACTGCGATCTCCAATCCGGCTGCCAAGCGTGGAGATTACGGCAAATTCCTTCCATCATGGGAGAGGCTTATGTCCAGCAGTGGACGTTATGGGCTGTTGTAGTAGTAGAGCCGTTTCCGAGTCTTCACGATTGCACGCTCACAACATATCTGTTTACTAGTATATCATTGACAGAATGTGTATTTCTGTTGCCGCCATAATAACAAATTATATAAATAAATTAAAAATTTATAGGGGCTCCCCTACTAAGATGAAGAGACTGAAACTAAACTAAAGAAAATGTGGGCGTTCAAAGCCACGTCTCTGGTTCTCTGCCTACCCTTTCGAAGATAACAGGCGTGATACTACCAAGTTTACAAGGAAAAAACAAACTCACAGATTGTCTCAAAAACGTGGACAAATTATTTATAATTACAGCCGCATTTTAGAGGGAACAGGAAGAATTTAAATTATTATAAAACTTTTCTTAATTACGCGTTTACACTTCACGATCGTAAATTATAACGTAGAGAGAAGAAATTGTTTTACAAATTAAGGTGCAAAACGTAATGAGTATTTTATTTCTTTTCCTCAATAAATTGTATTTAAAAAGATTTTTTTGGCTATTTTGTCGGGAAAAGTGTGTAGGTACCAAACTGTTTCTAAAATGGTGAGCAGTTTTTGGATTGCAATTGTTGAAAAACTCTTTATTTAATTCCTCGTTGGTCTAGTGGTTGCAAGCGCGACTGCTGAGCATAAAGTCCTGGGTTCGATTCCCGGGTCGGGTAAAGTGTTTTTGGGTTTTTCCATCAGGAATTTCTCAAAAGGTAAAATGTGGGTGTACTATAAGGTACAACTCTGCCTATCCCTTCGGGGATAACAGGCGTGTTGTTATGTGTGTTTGGATTTAGGGGTAATTTTCGGAACTACTGATTTGATTCCGAAAATTCATTCAGTAATGGCTGCCATAGGCAATATTTAATATGGATAATCTGTTGCCATAACGCGAGCGAAGCCGCAGGTAAAAGGTAGTGATGTTGTTTTATGCAACGTTATTCGGAAAATTAATTTTGTCATAAACATACAAAATGAAAGCTTTATGTTTGAATTCCAATAATTTTGATGATAGCCTCATTAATGGTTAATGATTTTGTGTGTAAACACCACCTAATTTAATTGAATTGGTCATCTCTCCGAAATTTTGCGTATTTATTTGACAGTACGTAATTAACCGCTAACGTATTCAAATGAATATTTGGCTCTAGGTTACCATTTCATTGCACCCAAAATATCTATTTTAGCTCAAATAAAGCAGTGATAGCCTTGCGTCAGACTGCCAAGTCATAGGTCTCGAGTTTTAACACAAGACACGCACTTCTGATTTTTCGAACTCACGTGCGTATGTTGTGATTATCACTTGCTTAGGTGAAGGAAAACATCTTGAGGAAATCAAACCAGCAAGCCTGAGAGATATTTCTCGACGGCATGTAAAGCCAAGTCAGAGGCCCATGGGCGACATAAAAACTCTGACACCAGATAAGGCACTAACCACACGATAAAGAAAAAAAGAATCCAAAATATTTCTGATTTATCGAGTAAACTATTTTCTATTAGGAATTTCTCAGTAGCCACGGAGTCTGGATTTGTAACAGCACACCTCTAATCCCCGAAGAATAAGGCAGAAGTGCACTTACAGTACTCTCATAATAAATCCGAACCGTCACGACATCGTGTCGTATTATTAAAACGACATTTTTCGCCTATTCATTTGCCCCGAACAAAGTTTTCTTCGCTGAATTTTTATTGTTATTTAAATAAATCAAACAAAACTCGCTATAAAAGGGAAACGATGTTTTGTAACTTCGACATGAGAGCAGTTTTTATTAAATCTGATGATTTTATTATCAATGTATTCAGGGGTGGACTTTGCAACGCCCCGAGGCAACGAGACGCGGTTTAGGGTTGAACCACACAGATGCTGAGCGGGGGTGTGACCACGTAAGATACTGGCATTCAGCTGCATCGGTTAGACTGGAAGTCGACCCCAACATGGTTGGGAAAAGACTAGGCAGGATGACTTTATAAAGGACACATTAGACTGTCTGTAGCCTTGCGGTGCAACAGAGGATGTGGATGTACTAATAATTAACTTGGCATTAGTTCAAACCCCACTAGACCCCACCTCACATTTTGTGAAAATTTTCAATATTTATTTCACAGTTAAACTAATACAGGGTGTAAACCCTTCACGAAGCCGTCAACCAAACATTTTGTACTAGTAACCTTACGCAAAAAAATGCTGCGAAACGACTTTCTTTTTTGGGTGAAAAAACACGGTTTACGGTAAAACTCAATGTAACATACTCAAACCATTGTGCTGATAGATGCATTGAATAGTACGGGGGTCATGGAGGTATTTAAAGTCAAGTTGTAACCATAAAAACGAGTGTTTAAAAAAATCTTGTGTAAAAATTTTAACTTTGACCAAAATCTCCGTAACAAGAAGGTTCCCAGAATATAGTAACAAGTGCCTTCGATATGGGTCTGTTTACACCCTGTTTAAGAACTGCATTAAACTGTTACATCGTTAGAGGGCACTGTGGTAGTAAAATAATATGCATATATTATATATAATATATATTTATATGTCGGGTTGTCAGGATTTATTTCGCTAGGCTCGAGCTTATGTGGGCAGAAGACGGGTTTCGTGCTATGAAAACACATTGGATGCGATACACTATTTTATTTCACATAGGCAGAAGGCCTAAAGGTGCACGGTTCGGGTTGGTCGTTTCCATGGAGAAGAACCGGCAAGAAACTCCATGGTTACTCTTTTCAAACAGATACACTGAGTAAACTAACAACTAACTAACTTGACATTACACTATCACACAGTAACACTAGGCACAATGAATCGGGTACAGTTTCAAGACGTCTCAACTCCGCTGCGATCAGTCCTAGAATGTCCGCCTCGCCGCGAGGTGTTAACATCAGGACTCTGTACTCTGTAGAAGCACGCCATGGTGGGGTAGACTGGTAAGTAGGTCGCGTGAACCAATGGCGCGCTTTTGATCCGTTCGCCCACCCGTACTCATGACCGAATCCGTGATAATTATATATGGATTCTAGCTACAGCCAAATAACTTATCGTCCTAAATCTATCAGAACCATCTCATTAACTTTTTTTTCGTGTGGCGGTATAAAAGCTCTGAAACCAGGTTAGGTACCTGACTTGGATTTACATGCCGTTAAGAAATATGTCTCATTCTAGCAGGTTTCGTAACGATGTTTTCCTTCGTTATAACCATTCAGTTTAATCAGGTTACACGAAGCGCCAGTAATACTTGTATTTACGTTTCTAAAGTTTGTTCGATTTAAGGGAAATGGTTGTAATTTTTGCACAAAAATTAGGGTTATAAAATTCAGTACTAATATGTTTACTTTCATGAATATTTTATGTATATTTTTTAATGTCATACGCCGCTTTCGGATCGGACAGGGTTTTTTAACATCACACTAATATTATAAAGGCGAAAGTTTGTGTGTGTTTGTGTGTATGTTTGTTACTTCTTCGGGCTCAAACGGCTTAATGGATTTGGATGAAATTTAGCACACAGATAGTTTATAACCTGGATTAACACATAGAATACTTCTATCTATCATGGGGTTTAGGTTTCCGCACTTAGTCCTTGAAGTGGTCCATTGTGCGTGTAGGATACTTTTATCCCGATGGGACAATTATCAAACTTCAAGCGGGCGAAGCTGCAGGCATAAGCTAGTATAGGCATGACGACAGTATCAAAAAATTGCAAATCTATTTAGTCCGTCAGTTAGAGTATTGGAAATTAATGGACACGTATTTTTTGTTTTTGTAAATCAATGAATATTGACAAAGATAAAACGCATCAAAACTCGGGAGTGGGGGCTCGTGACGTCAGAACTAGGTAAACATTATACCTAGGCGTGACGTATTGAGAATTTTAAAAGCGTCATATCTTCGTCAATTTTGGTTTACGTAACAAAAGAAAAAACACGGGTCAAATATTTTTTGATAATCTAACTGACGGACTAATTAGTTTTTTTGTCGTCTCGCCTCTTGTATAAATCGTAGGGATATTCGTCTTAAATCACACAGCAAACTGTTTTTATTACAAAAGATAAAGTTTTAAACGCCTATCATAACTCATACCACCGCTTTCAGCTAAGTTAGGCCATTTTTATTATAATTCCACAGTTGAAAACAGTCATTAAAATAAACAGCACTTTGTTTTTCCTGTGTTGTTCCGTTTAATTGTTAAAGAGTTCATTTATTTATTACTGTTTGTCCGTAGCACGGGCCTGCTCAGCTATCTCTTCTTAAAACAGATGTTTTGCTGAACAATGGAAGCTTTTACTTATCTTATTATATCGTGAGAAAACCGACATATCCCAGAAACAAAAATTCGAAGACATGTGACATCTACCAATCCGCACCGGGCCTGCGTGGTGGATTATAGCCCATTCCCTCTCATTGAGAGGAGGCCTGTGTCCCAGCAGTGGGAACATTATAGGCTGATGATGATGATGATGAAAGTAAACCTAGCAGACTGCCTCGTTGATCTAGTAGTCCTAAGCGCCACTGCTAAGCATGAAGTCCTAGGTTCGAATCCCAGGTCGGGCATAATGCTAAAAAACGAAAAAGAAATGCAAAAGAATAGAATATATTAAAGACTTACTTGATCAATAAAGGCTATTATAATGTTAATGATTATTTAAATGATAAATGTAATTACATTTTTAAGTTAAGTATGTAATAGTAATAAAATAATACAGGCTGTAAACAGACTCTTCACGAAGCCGTTAACCAAGCATTCTGTACATCACAGTAACCCTACGCAAAAATTATCGCTGGTAAACGACTTTTTTTTTTGAGGTGAAAAATCACGTTTTATGGTAAAACTCGATGTAACGCACACAAAACATTGTGCTGGTGGATGGATTGAATAGCGTGGGAGTCGTAGAGGTGTTCAAAGTAAAGTTTTTACATTAAAAATATGTATTTAAAAAAAAAACTTGTAAAAATGTTGGAACTTTGACCCCCAATATCTCCGTAACTAGAAAGTTCCCAGGTATGGTCTAGAACAAAAAAATGTTCGCAATAATGTTCGCACAATTAAAAAGTATCTCACAGTTATAACCGTTCGCGCGTAAAACGCGCTTCGGAAACGATGCCTCGGGCTACGTTTCATAACGTTGTTGCATCTAAGCTAAAATTATTATTTTTTTATATTTTTTCTCGTTGTGGTGATGTCGGCAAAGCTGCAGGTTTTTATTTGTGAATTTATCTGTTTATTTTCACGTTGCCTGTAAGGTATAGAATTAGAATTTCATAAAGGAATACAATTTATTCATAACTAGCTGTTGAATCTGATTTTGGTAACAATTTCATATATTTAATGTAATATTATTTGACGTTAATTCGTATTGACAGATAATGGAATGTGTAATTATACAAAATCCGTCCCAAAGATATGTGATGGTTATTTATGTAACATGACTCATACTCATTCTCAGCTCTTGTCCCATTTGGGGTCAAACTCAAGCTCAAACCAATTATTTCAATTAGACCATTACGGAACTTTTGAATGTCAAAAACATCGGCGCAGCATGTCTTCTTCTTCTTCCATACTTCTCTATTACTCGTCATCCCATCAGACTCCTCCTTTCTTGCCATATCATCCTTTACACAGTCCATCCATCGTTTCTTCGGTCTTCCTCTACTTTTATACCCATCCACATTAATTTACAGAACTTTCCTCACTACATTTTCCTCATTCCTCCGCATCACATGCCCATACCACGCAACCGATTACCACACAACTTTTCAGTCACTGGCGCACAGTGTTTTATGACTCCCGATTTTTGGACATCCCATTTTTATTCAAAACCTGACAGAAATGATCATTTAAATGCAAGATTTCTATCCCCATTTAGCTACCAAGTCTAGTTTCTGAGTGATAATTTTTTGAAAATTGACCAAATTTTATTTCGATTTTCAGAAAAAAATAAATACATTTAAACTAAGCGTCATAGAAATAACGAGTAACGAGTATTTTAGTGCATAAATGAACCTCGTAACTTTGCTTGATCCAGATATATACGTTTTTCGGTTTTTCTTACTTTTCTCGAAAAGTCCGTAATTTCGGGAAAAGTTATACTGAAATTATTTAGATAACTTAAAAAATCTAAAATTCTAAAATCGGGCTTCATAAAACACTGTGCGGCACCACTTTCACGCTCCTCATAAGCACTCATTTCTTATTTTATCAATTCGCGTAACACCTAGAATCCCCACTTTTTTTTTTTTTTTTTTTTTTTCGGATGGGAAATCATCAAATGACTTCTCCCGCTCTGGGCGGAGCAGGAGGGAGTGTCAGACTTTTACTGACTAAAACCCATCCATGATCCTTCATCGCCCTTTGTGTTCCGGGGCCACGGTATCTCTTTCGAATAGTCCCGCAACCCCGGACCTAGAATCCCCTTTAGCATTATTATCTCTACTTACTACATGCGAATGCAATGTATGTAACATGACTATGACTATGCGAACGTAAATACGGAGTAAATGTCGTACAGAGACAGTGCGGGTCCCGCATCACAATTGATGGCCACACAGCACCAATATTTGACGCAGCGCGAAAACTACTCGTCCACACTGGGCGATTTATTTGCCCTATATGGAAACAACTAGTGTTACAACACTGAATGATGGTAGCTGGCTTTCAGATTAAACTCAGCATCTCTTTATGGGTCGTATGAATGGAACTGAATTGCATTTTTTTTGTGTTGAAAATGTGTGTCGAAATACAAGGTTTTCTGAGTAAAGGCTGGGAACACACAGGCGCGTTTTTGCGTTTCTGCGTTTTCGCGTTTCTGCGTCCTGCGATTTTGCGATATATCGCTTTATTGATTTGTGTGTCTTTGTTATTGTTAATTTGTATTGGTTTCTTTTGCTGCATGTTGCGTTTAAAGTACTTTGTCTATTAGCAGGTCATTATCTGCCTAGCTTATTCCTAACTCCGCTTGGAGACGGTTTCCAGTCTAACCGGATGCAGCTGTATTTTACATGGAACGACTGCCTATATGATCTCTCCGTTAGTACTGGATAATACAATACAAATTGATAAGACTGGTTGTTACTACGTGTGACTACCTGTAACGACTTTCAAACATCTATGACAGCCGGGACCAACGGCTTAACGTGCTTTCCGAGGCACGGAGGAAACTCGGTATGTTTCAGCAGGTCATTTTAATAAACAATATGTTTAAAATCGAAGTAGTTTTTATCGAAAAAACCTACATAGGTAGGGTATACCTAGGTTACTCTAAAGTTGACGAAAACATCATGACTCTTCCTAAAACCGTAATAAATAATCCCTAAACATTAAATCATTACGACTGAAAGGTCCAGGAGATAGGATCCGCATGCAGACCCTCGTTGTAAGTAAGCCAGGAGTCTTATCTTCACGCTTCACTGACCTTCCATAGGTGGCTTACTGCCTTTATACATGTAATTTACTGCTCACGATCTAATTGAGCTTTATTGGTCTTTATCACCCTAAGGCTTGGTGTATACTGGATTAAAAGAACGTCAACAAGACTGTCTCGCTTTGGCCTCGTTGGTCTTGTGGTCGGAGGCGCGACTGCTGAGCATGAGGTCCTGGGTTCGATTCCCAGGTCGGGCAGTGTTAAGGCCTGGTCACACGTGCACGCATCAGTTGTAATGTATAAAACTGTAAGAAAGATGCCAGACCAGATGCGTGACATGTGCACGTGCGTCACTCTAGCACGCAGAGCCGCATATACTGACAAACCGAGTCCGCGCGCGTGTGTAGAGGAACGGCAATGTCGCACACGCGCCTGCAGTGATGACGTTGTATTATATGGCGCTCCCTGTTAGATGCCTGGAAATAGACAGAAATAAACTTTTCGCCAAATGCTTTCAACTCAATATGGCTGCTGACAATGTGGCTCGTACGCGCGTGTTGCAGTTACCTGCGTGACGTAATGCGTGCGTGCGCGACATGTGCTGCACCGGTCTTGGCCGGTGTGACAGGGCTCGCACGCGCGTGCGAACGTCACGTCGTACGTCACGTCACGCTACGCATCCGGTGTGACCGGGCCTTATGACAATAGGTTCGCTATTCCATGGGATTTACAACATAACTTGTTGTAAAGTGGGTATACTATTAGGTACTTACAAGTTTTATCAAACGAGGTTTAGGTTGAGGTGTAAATAAAATACTGGCTTTTTGTGAAACACGTAAAATATATACGGCAATTTTTTTAACTTTATTTGCATTTTATAGTTGAAATTGATATGACCGTTTTAGTTTTAAGGAGTACCAGTACATGTTAATGGCTTTAAAAAAGTAAATCCTCATCCATAACTGCTTACAATGCAACTCATCTTTAAAAACAAGCAAAAAATATTGCAAAAAAAAGGGGTTGAAGTACAAACAGTAAATTCAAGCCACTAAGATTATCAAAACACTGTAGGCAGAAGGAATACAAATTTTTCCACAGCCAGATTACCATATAAAGCATAGCGCATCTATAATATTTAAAATTATAATCTATGACGGAACCCCGAGGAAGATATATAGGGTGTCCATGAATTATTCAACAGGTTTCCACGGTGTTACTGTATCCGGTGTACAGCGAAACTGCTTACGGAAGTGCTGACATCTCGCGATAGCATTCCGTACTTGTATTTTGGTAAAATATTGCCACCCTAATTGATTTATAGACAGCGTTTTAGGACAGTAAAAAGTGAAGAGGCTGGTATTTATTTTAGGTCAGTTTAAACTGGTTAAGGTTGGGGATCCAATAAAGATGTTTGAGGTAGCTAGGCTAAGCGTAGATGAAATCCAACAATAGAATCCAAATTCAAATTCAAAAACTTTAATTCGAGCGGAGGCTCATATAGGGTTAGTAACATATATTCCTTAAAAACTAAGTGTTAGAAAACAACACGATGCGGTGGCACATGTAACTGACAGCAGCGAACCACACAAGGACAGTCCACTCTGCCAGCAATCATTCTCAGAACCCTGTTAGGGCTGGCCATGACGCGAGCCACCATTGATACTGCGCGCTTCCGCATTATTGCGTAAAAACAATCCATACGCGCCGCCGCAAACATCCCTGACGCACTGCAACGCCATGGCAACCCCATCAGTTTCCGGAACGCATTATTGAATGACCTCATTGTCCTAGCTTCGTTTAGCGCCACTCTAGTGGAAAAGGTTAGTACGTAAGCGAGAGATGCGTGCGAAAGACGCAAGCAAGAAATGTATGCAGTGGATTTGAGCGAGGAATGTGTGCTGTAGGGAACTAGAGCTGAAAACAATCCGCTAAGCATTCTTTCCTCGCACCGTACAAACCCCTAAAAACCAAATCATAATATTTTATTTCACATAGGCCTGATGGGTACTTATAAAACGTTGAGAAAGATGCACGGTTCGGGTTGGTCGTTTCCTATGGAGAAGAACCGGCAAGAAACTCCATGGTTACTCTTTACAAATCATTTGGTGTTACAATATTATCATGTTACAGCATTAGTACTTAAGTATGGGGGAGGCAGCGTAGGCATTGACCATCGTTTAAAACAAACATTTCTTCAATATATCGTCGCACCAGCTCGCCACTTACCTTTGTTGGAAAACCAGCTTAAAACAAGAAAAACTGTCGGACGAAAAGCCTAGATTTTCGTTTGTGTTTGATTTATTGTTGTTTAGTTGGATTTTATTTCTTGGAAACAGAATCGAGGGGCTCTCTTTGCTTTATTTGTATAGTTATTTGGCGTACCATACCTATTACAAGCTGGAATTTTGGTGTGTAAAGAAAATAGGATATAAAAAACCGGCCAAATGCAAGCCGGACTCGCGCATGAAGGGTTCCGTACCATCGTAGTAGGAGAGCCCCTTTAATTTTTAATTTATGTTATTTGTTGTTATAGCAGCAACAGAAATACCCATTCTGTGACAACTGTCTACCTGCTAGCTGTATCTCATGAGATACAGCCCGACAGACAGA
The DNA here is from genome assembly GCA_941918905.2 of Xestia sexstrigata. Lineage (NCBI taxonomy): Eukaryota > Metazoa > Arthropoda > Insecta > Lepidoptera > Noctuidae > Xestia > Xestia sexstrigata. Next base: position 3,913,055 of record OW799204.2, read on the forward strand.
CAGCGGAGACTTAGTTATAGGATCCCGTTGGTTACCCTTCGGGTACGGGACCCTGAAAACATCATAAAATTATTTTGATTGAATGACATTCTTGATATAAGTAATATGATTTTGCCTCTGAAATTTTTATATATCTTATTCAAAGTTTGCCTGTACAAAATTTAATTCTTGAAACGAAAGAATAAAATGTAGGTTTAACGGATTAAGGTGAAATTAAGGCAAAACCACAACATTTTTAGCTTTCTCGTATTAATTACAACGGAAGCACCCTCCATTTTCTTTTTCCTAAAAACTGTCCGAAGAAAGTTGCAAAAAAATGGGCAACCTCGCCAAAGCAAAGCTGGGAAACAAATCGTAGTAATTTACAAAACTGTTAAACAGACGATAAACAAATTGCCTAAACGGTATACATATAAAGCCCGCCTTCACTAATAGGCGACAACTAAACGAATGCTTAAATAAAAGAGGCTCTGTTGGATCTTTAACTCTCCGTAAACCGCCGAAAGGTGAAATTCCAACAGAACAATATATGTAGGCATTAATTTTTATATATTTAGGCATTAATTTTGGTGTTAGTGAAAAAGCCTTTTGATGGGCAGAAGGTAATTTCGAGCAATAAGCCGACAAGTATGAAGTTTAAGCGTTGCGTAATTGCGCAATAGACATTGTCCTTATGTTTTATTATTATTATTATGTATGACTAAAAGTGTGCTTCGTGCTGTTCGGTATTATGGACATACAAAAGTTGTCTGTCTGTTTGTCGGGTCCCTAAATTAAAGTAATTTTGGTTGAAATTACCGTTTGACTAAGTCTTGTCCAAAGAGGCGATTTTTTGCAAAGCGATACTTTTATTTCATCATCATCATCATCATCATCAGCCTATAATGTTCCCACTGCTGGGACACGGCCTCCTCTCAATGAGAGGGAATGGGCTATAATCCACCACGCGGGCCCAGTGCGGATTGGTAGATGTCACATGTCTTTGAATTTTTGGTTCTAGGACATGCCGGTTTCCTCACGATGTTTCCCTTCACCGTTTTGAGAGCAGTGGTGATGAAATAAATTACAAAAAGTAATGCGACTGTCTGTGTTCGATCCCATGACTTGCTGTCCGTAAGTCGGGGCCGCCACCACTGGGCCACTGGGCGACTTTAATTTAGTTCGAAAATTTGAATCGAATGACTGCCACGCAATGTATGATTTATCATTGTTTAATAGTCGACGTTATATAGATTATGATTTGGTTTTTATTTATTCAATCATCGGATTCTCCTGCCCTTCTTATCATAATTTATTTGGGCTCAGCGAAGCGACGAAGTGATCCTCATGAGAGTCAACTTATTCAGTTTAAAAAATATCTGTAAGTTTCTTTGAACTGCGGTTTCAAAGAAAGTTCTGCCAACATTTCAACAAAAACGTTTCGCTTTGTTTTAATAAATTAATTCAACACAAGTTTCCTCCCTCGGTGACATACAAAAAGATACGGAACAGCTGTTGTACGGAAACTAGTTGCACTTGTAACTTTGCTAGAGTTTTCAATATATTTTCACAACTGTGCCCGTTTTCAGTTTAGTTCGAGAAAAACATTTTTGATGAGTTAAAGAATCCAGGTGTTACTTTGCGGATGATAATGGCTTATTCGTCAACTGGCGAGTGAGAAACTTGCGAGTGCGCGCGAGTTGGCCTTCTGATTTTTTTTTGTCGTCAACTCTCTTGACTCGAGTCGAGAATCTGACGTAAAATACGTCAGATGTACAGTCAGCTACATAAACTTCTTATAAAATGTATAAAATATGTACTTACCCACTTTTAATGTATAAGAAATTTTTTATACAACTTGACTTTAAAATAAATATAATAAAATAATTTTCATTTGACTGTACTTTATAACGTGAAAGCGAGTTGACGAAAAAAAAAATCGGAAGGTGCCAACTCGTGCGCACTCGCGAGTTTCACAGTCGCCAGTTGCCGAATTAGCCATGATTCTATAAGAAAAATAGGTAACATTTTATGACAAACGATTACCACGCGTTCAGTACATCATTCTGAACCCCCATAAGAATATTTCATCCCTATGTAATTTATAGAATAGGTAATATGCATAAATCTTCTTTTGTTTATTTCTATATGGAATGTTAAAGTGCTGTAAAAATAATGACAAAAAGCGAAAACAAGACATAATCGGCCAAACAACACAAAAGTTTGTAATGTGTGTTTTTACATGTTTTTTTTTACTTATATTTTTGAACATTATTAACCTGAAAATTTAAGCATTCGTCCTCCCTAGGTAGCTTCATGCTACACCATGTAATTCATGTTATTTAAGTTTTTCTTAAGATTTTCATCTCTCTTGAATCTTTGTTTACCTTTGTAATGTCAGTTAGTGACAGGCCTAGTTTTATTTTTAATTTATTGCTGGAGCTAGTTGTAGGTCGTATAGGTAAATCACATCGACCTCATTAACTTTTCTTTTTATTATGTTCTAGAAATTCTTTCCAAATTATAAAATGTCAATCATCTGGAGATGACAGGAGCCTGGTGGTGGAATTTTCAGTCTACGTCTGGAGCTGAAAGGCATCACAAGTCTGGAAGAGTGACCAGAGGAAGTTTTCCTCTACTGTGATTTATAAGTTAATGTGTACCTGTGCCATTACTTAGCATCTGTGGTCCAGGCTACAGGAGTGGCGACCCTCCATCCTCTCTTACGACCTGATTAAACTGACGTCTTCCATCTCGGCAGAAAGAAAAAAACTGACGTCTTCCGGCCCTCCGGGAGGAAGATTGACGGCCTTCGCTTCCTCGGCTGCAATGACGAAGCCTGATATACCTCGACCAATTTTACCGATGGGAGACGAAGAATAATGAACCTCGACCGGAATCCTTGAAGGAAGACTGAAGCCTGACGTCCCTCGGCCACTACTACAGCCCAGAGGCCCGCCTTTCTCCAGTTCATCTCATGTTTATTTTCATTTTCATCCTCCCGCATCTCTAACCTAGTTTAGTTATCTTCTAGCTCCAAATAGGTAGGCCCTAGGTTATTTAATAATAAATTCTTATAACTCGTCCCCTTGACTATTTCTTTTAACAGTGCTCCCCTCCAGACTGAAAGTATTAGGTAGGTGAGTACTCAGTGTGACCTTACATTTTCTGGATCCTACCGGGAAAATGTAACGTTACAAGTTATAACCATTTAAACTTTTGTTTCTATCTCTTTCTAGATAAACGGAATTTAGTATAGATTTTGTACGTCGATGCAAAGAAAGACGTCATTTGCTGTATCGGATCTCTCTGTCTAATCAGCAGTTTCAAATGCTTAACTTAGTATTTTTTATAGATATTGAAAAAATAATTTCACTTTGCTATTTCTGGTGTTAAAATACGCTTTGTTTAGTTTAGAGTGATAAAAAAAAATCATGCATATTCCCTATTACCAGTTGTTGTCAGCAACCTTCGTCCGGTTTCACTAGCGGGGTGGGTATAAAAATACACCTAGAGGTATAAAAAATAGCCTACAACCCATTCTTAATTCGTAGACCTACCAAAAGTACACAAAAAAAAAAACATAAAAATCGGTCAAGCCGTTTCGGAGGAGTTACATTGAGTCCTACCGTAATACGTGTTTTTAATATATGTATGTGTATGTAATGCAGGGACGTATAGCGTTCGGGATGTGGGCTATTACATACTAGTGCTTTTTTTTACCTTTCCCGAACTCGTGCGTTCTCTTTCCCAACTGTCAAAATAATGTCTATTAAAAAGAAAAACCAACTATGAAGTTTTTGTGATTCATACAAATACGTATATTTCTAAAAAGAAGCTACTAATTTATTTCAATATCAGATTTAATGATTTAATTGAATGAGTTAGGTTGTTTCATTTCATTTCATAAATTTCATTTCATCTCATTAAATTTCATTTTCATTTCATATCTTTAAAAAAAAATCTACTGAAGACTAAGCTGTATGGATAGTTCCCTTTGCCTACCAAAATGGATGAAGAAAAAAAAAACTCTGCTTATATTCTACGGTTGGCGCCATTTTCTTAGTTAGTTGAGTTTATTGTGTTTTTATTATTTTATTAAATTGCTTCATTTTTTCGCAACTGTATTAAAAATAGTCGTTCAGTACACCTGCGGAACCGTCATTGCAACTTATTCCGACTGTCAACAGACATTTGTCGGAACTCTTTGCAATGACAGCCTTTCCGCACTTGTAATGAAATATACTATTTTTCATCCAAAAAAGAAGTCGTTTCCCAGCAATAATTTTTGAGTTACTTAGTTTGATGTAGGTACAGAATGCTTTGTTTGACGGCTTCGATAAAATAAATAAATAAATATCGCTGGACATTAACACACAGTGCCATCTAGTGCCACACTAAGCAACGAGGCTTGTGTCGTGGACATAGTTGATATACTACATAGATACTTTTTTGTTTGTAAATACATACTTATTATACATATAAACATCCATGACTCGGAAACAAATGTCCTGAGCATGGACACTCACACAAACATTTGCTCCCACCGGGATTCGAACCCGAGACCCTTAGAACGTAAAGCAGCCTCACTACCGCTACGCCATTCGGGTCGTCGGGTCGTCGATAGGATCTGTTTACACCCAGTATACTTTCATATGCAATCAGTAATAATGTTATTTTGAAATTATAAAGAGACACGACAATTTTATTTATAAATATGTTTTTGTATAGAATAACATTATGTGAATGCACAAAACACATCCCAGCCTACCTCTTCAAGTTATACAGGTGTAATACTATCTTTGTGATCAGTAACAAAGTACCAGGAACACAGTTACACATAGAACTACGACTAGGCCTTGCAAAGGAAATGCTCGCAAACTGTCTGAGGACAGAGAAAGTTAAATGGACCACAGTTTGCACAAACCGAATAGTTTGCTGGTTCAATGGTAATTCACGGATTCCAGTTTAAATGGTATTGCTAATCTAAACTTGGTTAATTACTAGATATTCTAGTTATGGATGTAGTTGCGTTTGGTTATTATATGTTGGGACAATGGAAACGAAACGATGAATGGATTGTGTGAAAATTATATGACAAAAAACCCTAAGGTAGAAAATGCCCAAGGCATTAAGTCCGCCTTTGTACAGTTTTTTTTACTTGTGCTTAAAGTTTTAATAAATAAGTAAATAAAAAAAGAGTAATAAAATTGATAGCGTGACATTATAATAATTTAGTTAAAAAACCGATCAAGAGCGAAGCGGACTTGCACGCGGTTGCGGTTTTTGTGATGTTTCTCTGTTTATATTTTGTTTTGTTCTTTAGTTAATAAACAATAAAAAAAAAAAAAAAAAAAACGCGAATTCGGTACCAAGCAAAAAAGCCGAAAAAACAACACGTTACTTGAATGGAATAAAAAGATAAAAATATAAAAAATCTTGAACATATAGGATATAGGAGGCTGAAAGAAAAAATCAGGCCAAGTGCGAGTCGGACTCGCGCACGAAGGGTTCCGTACCATTATCTAAAAAAAAACAGGTTTGTTGTTTGAGAGCCCCACTTTAATATTTATTTTATTCTGTTTTATTTTATTTTTTTGCTATAGCGGCAACAGAAATACCTACATCATCTGTGAACATTTCATTTATCTAGCTATCACGGTTAATGAGATACAGCCTGGTGACAGACAGACAGACAGACGGACAGTGGAGTTTTAGTAATAGGGTCCCGTTTTTACCCTTTGGGTACGGAACCCTAAAAACGTATTGCACCGATTCCAAGTAACATGGGATAAAGGTAGGAAGATTGACTCACTTTGTCAAAAATTACTACTTTGCAGGAGAGTGAACAAACTGCATAACTTTCTTTTAACTGTAAAGTTCAAAATTTGGTTTTTTTTTCTCATATTATCTTCTCCAATTATTTCTTCTTCCTCGTTGGCCACGAGCACCTACTTAGGTATCTACTTACACCTCATAATCATATCCGAGCGCTCTCGAACGCTTTGTCTACCCGACGTTCAACTTCAGCCTTATAAGGCCCTTCGTTCTGGTTGGCTTTACTTCGGAAAATATTGTCCATAGTTACTATGAGATGCGAGTGGTAACTACAGCATTTTAGTACCTAAGTTAGGGGAGAGGTGGGTGTCAAAAGTTTTTTTTATTTAAGTTAATAGACTATTCAGTTTTTGGCCTTTAGGTTTTCCAATAGCATACAACGAGTAGAATAATTTTGTTTACCTACATAAATCAGTAGAAGTACTGTGCTTTTAATATTTTTTCCCAAAATGCTGTTTGTTGACTTTATAGGTCGACTGCTTTACTTTGCTAAGTTTCCGCCTCAAAAATGGTGTAACAATATAATAATTTAGTTAAAAAACCGATCTAGAGCGAAGCAGACTTGCACGCGAAGTCGGTACCAAGCAAAAAAGCCGAAAAAACAACACGTTACTTGAATGGAATAAAAAGTAGAAAAAATCTAGAACAGTGTGAGGAAAAAAAACTAGAACCAAAAATTTCGAAGACATGTGACATCTACCAATCCGCACTGGGCCCGCGTAGTGGATTATAGCCCACTCCCTCTCATGAAGAGGAGGCCTGTGTCCCAGCAGTGGGAACTTTATAGGCTGATGATGATTTAACTGTTTTTCATTTTTATAACTTGCTGTTATAGTGACGATATTTAAACACTCTGTGAAAATTTCAAGTGTCTACCTATTACGGTTCAAAAGATACACCCTAGTGACAGATGGACGGATAGACAGCGCAGCCTTAGTAATACGGTCCTGTGGGTGCTCTTAGGGTACAGAACCCTAAAACAAAGAAACTATCGTCATTCAATCCAATCAAATAATTTAAACAAACAATTTTAATCCAATCCTATAAAAACACAAACATAAATCATTCAAGAAATTCGTTTCATTCGTACCGCATTCAACAAAGTTTCAAATTGCTTTATGTTTTAAAATTCGAACCTCATTCGATTGGTGAACAGTGAGTTGTGGCCAGAATCGCGACCAATGGCAATTAGCTAATGGATATGGATCAATTGAATGTCGGGCCACTGTGGGTGACATCAGATTTTTCAAAAGTCGAATTCATTCTTTTGTTTTTCAAAATTATGTTCTATATCGGAATGTTTTGTCGCTTCATCGTTCAAAAGTTAAACTAGAAAAGTCATGCGCTTGGATTATCCTCGTGTTCCCGAATTAACACGAACGTCGCGGTACAGAGTCATGGTCAGCGCTTACCAGAGTCAGCAGGGCAGAGCATTTTACCTTCACTCATCGTAGATTCATACCTACGTAGTGGTAACAAGGTACAGATTCCAATGTTCAATGACGCGAATGAAAATCCCTATTGATGCCTTGGGGTTGATCTCTAAATATTGTAGCAGGACAGCATCAATCACCCAACGTATTGAAAAGATTTTTTTCAAAACACTTCCTCGAAAACTGGTTCTTATCGCACTACGATTAGGTTCAACATGCAATGTATTTCACACACGTGCATTTTCTTTTTCACAGGTAACATAATTTATACATATAAGAAGTTTAAATCGGTTCAGTGCTTGTCTTGTAGTCGGAGGTGAATGTTTTTTTTTTTAATTTCGGCAAAGCAATAATGCGTCTATAAGGCATAAATATTTTTTGAATATGCATAGAATATCATAGATAGACATGATTAAAACTAATATTTACTTTAGACAAATTAACATTTTATTTGTGTTTTAAATTCAAAAATAGGGTTCATACCTTTGCTTCTGAATCTTCTCTCATAACCTGGCGAAAGCAAAGCGCGAAAAAAAAAGAAAATTAAAATCATAGTCTTCTAATAATTCTAGACAAAAATATTTTTATTATTTTATTTTATTTCTTCAAAAGTGTATTTAAAACCGTCGTTTGATACGCGTGGACATTTGTTATTGCAGTTCTCGGCTCAATAACACCCTCACCTACGGCTCGTGTGTTAATTCCGCATCGAATTCAATAACAAACTTTCTCCACTTATCAAAATGTACTTTTCTCAAACATGCATGGAAATATTGTCATTATTTTCGAAAAAAGAACACGCGAATAATCGAATATCGAATTTACGGACAACAAATCCATTGCAGGAGCGTTTTTTTTAATTTGGAACATTACAACGCTCCAGCAATGTTGTATGAAACGGCGTGCTGGAGTTATTATATTTATATTTTTATTCAAAATCAAAAAACAAAATCAAAATCAAAGCATTTATTTCAAGTAAGCCAGTTACAGGCACTTTTGAATTGTCGAAACAAAGATGAAAATTAAATGTAGCTACAGTCCCAGTCACAAGACATAAAAACTGTGAAAGTACTGTAGTTGCCCATTCCCTAGCGTAGATCTCTATGGAGAAGAACGGGCAAGAAACTCCATGGACACTCTTTTAAATCAGAATATTGTTACAAAATCTTGGTTACATCATTCATGTTGAGATGGTATATTATGTGAGAACAATGTAGCAAGATGTGCACGTTAAAAGTGTCCACAGCAAAAACACACAAACAAAAAAAATACAATTTAAAATAATTCATTCAAATAAGCCATGGCAACTAAGAGATGATCAGTCACAACTGACAGCGCCCGTTCACGGACATGACGCATGGATCAGCACCATACAACTCAACCATTTTGAAGGGAACTAAATGATCCGACACATGCGCCACCATCAGCGAGACATTTGAGTGAGCATGACATACTCTAAACCGCCAGGGCACATTCAAGTCAAGAAAAGACATAGGTTTCCAGTGAATGATAGCTTTCTAGTACATAGTACTCACACAATATGGGCTATGCATTTATATAATACTAAAGAGATTGAATCTATACAATGCAAAGATAGTTGTACAATCTTCAGCAGCTCCAACAATACATTTTAATGCTATCAATTTATGCGCCCCTGTCCTTGTGGAGCAGGACCAGCATTGAGCAAAGCATTTTTATCAGCGATATAATCGCTCAACTTGTAATATGCTTGCTTACATAGTGTGCGTTTAATGCATGTTTTAAATTTCGTCTCATTCAGTTCAAGAATACTTTGTGAAATTTTATTATAGCATCTCAAACAGTACCCCATGAAAGATGAGTCTACTTTAGCGAGTCGGAAACCTGGCTGAACTAGTTGGTCCCTATTTCTAGTACTGTAATTATGTCTGTCACCCCTTTTACCAAAAAGGTGCAGATTTTTTCTGACGTACATTATGTTTTCGTAGCTGTATTGACAATGTACCGTCATGATGCAAATATCCTTAAACAGTTCCCTTAGAGAATCGCGCTTACGAAGATTATATATGGCTCTGATGGCTCTTATATCTTTTATCATTCTTAGCATACCAAAGTAAGTCTCTTTGCTTAGTACAAATTGCGTTCACGTGGCTGTATGGGCTTTACAGCCAACGCAATTTGTATTAAATGCGTTTGCCTTTCGGCACAGATGATAAATAGAAAATTGGCGGCAAAGCTGAAAATTCGTCTTGATTTGTTATGTATATAGTTAATAAATTTAAATTTAAGAATTAAAATGAGTTCCAACGGTTCAGAGAGTGAAATGGAGATTGATTGTACCCACCAGATTTAAGATCACAAGCCAAATTGGCAATGGAAAACCTGCTTCCAGCGAAGTCGAAAGAAAAATACATGAAAGTATGTTTTATTTCCCTGCATTCTTTTGAGAAAAGCACATGTATATGCCTCGGCGGAAATGGCAATTGCCTGTCTCGTATTAGTGACTGTCTCGTATTCGTTTTTGTGACAAACATGAGTTTGAGTATGAACTCGACCTGCAATTGCCTATTTCACGGCCTTTGCAATGATGTACTATTAAATCTCTACCAGTTGTCAATCTACATCAATATTGGCATTAAGTCCGCTTATGTACCACTATTAGACATGAATTTTCCATTTGGCCAGCAACAGAGGCATTGATGGACGAACGTAAAAATGTGGGGCGATGCGAAGCCGAGGCACAAATACGTACCTAAGTCCATCGATGCCTAGTTGTGGCCAAGGCTTGTATAGAGTCTGGCCAACGAAAGCTGTCCACGAATTATTTTCAGTAGTATTAATATGGCAATAATTTAAGACTGTCAAAATTGTCACATTGACCAAGTCGTTTCGTACTTGAGTCATCTTGTGTTTACGTGTATCATATTTTCATTGGTTTTGTTTAAGATAATGCCGAACACAATCAAAAAAAGTTCGACGAGGAAGCTTCTATTTACTATGATTGACAAATATAAAGACATTAAAAGTGATTTGAATCAGAAATCTGCAGAGAAAATACTACGACTGGATTCAATCATTTCACTTTTAGGTTACTTAATTGAATTTCTAATGAAACAACTTGATACTTATATATACTATACTTGATATTTTTAATAATTCGCAATATTTTTCAAGGTTTATCTACTTTTCAGTAAGTATTAACAACGAGGAGACAAAACTTAAAACTGTGGAAGCAGTAAAGAAATTGAAAACCTTCGAAAAAAATTAAATGTCGACTTGTGAATCACATTAGTTAGAAAAGATATCTTCAATGACAGGTATTACTTTAGAAATTATAGATTTTTAACAGTTACTTCGAAAGTTTTATACATTTATGATAATGTATGGATGGATGGTTAAATTAAATAATATACTATCTTTGTATTTTATTATGGTTTTTGATTATAATGACTGATTAGCAATAATATACTGTTACATAATTTATTGTATTTGTTCTCTTCAGATGTAAGTGTGAAGACCCTAAGAATTAAAAATTGAAGGGTCTAAAAATCAAAACAGTGGAATACTCCGGGGAAAAATCGACCACATTCAGAAACAGTTTCCAATTTGGATAATTTTCATATTTCAGCTATTATAAACAAAATAAACGAATTTTATGGAGTTAAAAAACAAGTCCTAACACTGAGAAGCCTGCACAATGAGCTGAAGGAACTTTTTTCCAATAATGTGAGGAACTTTTCAAAATCAATGATGTTGTGTGCATCATTGATTTTGAACAACAATAATTTTTCTCGCGTTAAAGAGTTCATGTGTTTTTTTTCTATTTACAAGCCAATTCGAAATTTAAATAAAACCTTTGATAAGTTACCTCTTTGGTTGCCATGTTTATAAAAGATCGTTCCATTTTTAAATAACACGACAGATATGAGTTTACTATCTAATTTATTTGGCCGTTAAACACGACAGATATGAAATTTCATACAACTTTTGCCGGCCGCTGGTCGCATGTATCTGGCCAGTACAGCAATTTCGATTTATCTCGAAGAAGGTTGTCAAAATAATGCTCAAATTTTTAAGCATGTTTGAGAAAATAAATATTATCATCATGGTGTAAATAGCTAAATATTTTCACTGTGGTATCATCGAGCGATCGGATTCCCGAATAAAGACGATGATCTCCGGAACGGATACTTTTTGTTTGCCCCTATCATTGATCTATAACTACTACGTATAGAGAAGACAGCGCGAACAAAATGCGCAGTGCGGGGCGCGCGGGGGTGGCTAACCCCGTATGCTGTGGCAAGAAAGCGACCGAGTGAATTGCAGCCAGCTGACAGCATTTGAACGGAGCACAGATTTTGTTCGCGATGTCTTCTCTATACGTAGTAGTAATAGCTCAATGGCCCGTACCTATTAATTTGAACTTTAAATAAATTGACTCTAGACACAATCTGCCAACAGACATCTGTACACAACATTGGCCAATTGTGTAAGCAATCAATAAATACACAGGGCGCCAGGGTATGGAAGCCATTGTTCCATGGAAGGTTTAGATATAAATACATAAATAACACAGAAGCAATAAATTAACAATAGTATGAAAGATGGAGCGAACGGGAAGGTGTCAAATATGGTTGGATGTGGGTTCAATCAATGTTTGGCTGCGAAAAATGCGGAAAAAACCATTTTTTAATACAGTTGCTCAAAAAGTGGTGTATTGCAGGGACGTATAGCGTTCGGGATGTGGGCTATTACATACTAGTGCTATTTTTTTTTCCTTTCCCGAACTCGTGCGTTCTCTTTCCCAACTGTCAAAATAATGTCTAATAAAAAGAAAAACCAACCATGTAGTTTTTACTAAAGAGTTTTTGTGATTCATACAAATACGTATATTTCTAAAAAGAAGCTACTAATTTATTTCAATATCAGATTTAATGATATAATTGAATGAGTTAGGTTAGGTTTCATTTCATTTCATCTCATTAAATTTCATTTTCATTTCATATCAATAAAAAAAATCTACTGAAGACTAAGCTGTATGGATAGTTCCCTTTGCCTACCAAAATGGGTGAAGAAAAAAAAAACTCTGCTTATATTCTACAAATAATAATCTAAATTGCTTCATTTTTTCGCAACTGTATTAAAAATAGTCGTTCAGTACACGTGCGGAACCGTCATTGCAACTTGTTCCGACTGTCAACATTTGTATGTGTAGACATTTGTCGGAACTCTTTGCAATGACAGCCTTTCCGCACTTGTGATGAAATATACTATTCTAGGCTTATCTAAGGAACGAAGCTACATATATGGTGAGGAACCATGTAGATCGAGAGATCGTGAACAGCTATCAGCTCTTTTCCCGTAAGTCTCGCAGAACCTCTTTATGTTAATAAGTACGTGAAGCAAAAACTTTGTACCCCTTTTTACGAAATGACGCAGACGTAGTAGTATGTTTGGCACAGCTAAAGTTTATATTGATAAGGATGATAAGCATAATAACTGTAAAAACTAACTCTCAACGATTGCAGGTTACAAATGACTACTTAATCGACTGCTTGCCATAGGCCACCTGATCCGTTAAGCCGTTGGTCCTACGCCTGATCTCTCTCCTGTTGTGTCGGATTGCTGTCCCATCGGACTATGGTATTGAGGGGGGAGAGAGTGCATCACTGTCCTTCCTTCCTTCTGACCGAAAGCGGATTTATATTCTTCCTTCTGACCGTTTTCGGTCATCATAAATCCGCTTTCCTTATAGCCACATCGTATACACGTCACATCCTTTGACGCCGGTTATACCCCAATACCGGGATTATTGGTTGATTTGTAGACTTATGCCGTCTCAGTCAACCTGACGTGTTATTGTACAATCGACCGAAAATCAAAGGCAACCAACCGACTTCGAAGCCAGGTGCGTCGCTACAGGTATAAGTTAGTCCGATGACGGTGAGAGTATTCCGAGGAAAGAAATGTGACGCAGAAGAGTAATGTCATCGATTAAAGAGTTGTAGGTTTGAACCCGCATTACTTGATTTACTTGTATAATTCATTTCATCACCACTGCTCTCAAAACGGTGAATGAAAACATCGTGCGGAAACGGTGTCCTGTAACAAAAAATTCGAAGACATGCTACAGCTCCCAATCTGCACTGGGCCCACTTTCTCCTATAGAGAGAAGGCCTGAGTACCAGAAGTTGGAATATTATTTGCGGATTATGCTTATCTGCGGATCCTCAAAAACGATGCAACACCTACTGTCCTGATTGTAGCGGCATAGCAAAAATTACTACAGTTACATAGTACACAAAGTACCTACTACAGCGCCATCTATGTCACAAAGGAAGAACTAACATCAAAATTCTGAATCGCGCTATTAAAGTTACCCGCGACTTATGACTATATAAAAAAACGCGGCAACAATTGTTGGGCGGCAGCCTATCAGACAAAAACCCTTCAGTAGGGCTATTACGTATCTTTATGATCTCCAGTGACTATCAAGCTTTGGTTGTACACCGAACTTTGATGACAACCGAGAATGTCATAATATTGGTATTACGTATTACACAGAGTGGATATCACTTTACGGTGACTTACAGCCCGGTTACGGTGTATCGTCTTTCACGAAAGTCACTTCAAACTCAGTTGTCATCAATTTGATGTCTAGTGGACATCAAATTGATGACAACTGAGTTTGAAGTGACTTTCGTGAAAGACTATGCTTACATAATCGCAATATCGATACAAAAGCGTCTGTCAAAATGAGTTACGGTGACTATCAGCCACGATGAGCACCTATGACGTCATATTTGATCGCGACTGGTCATACATATAGGAAACTAACATTTTGACAGTTATTTGATGGACACTGAGCCCAGTTACCATCATTTCGAGCTGTCAACATAGATACGTAATAGCCCAGCTAGTCGGAGGATTCTCCCATTTCTCTAGGATATGAAGAACTTGACAGCCTGTTCTTCATAAACCTAAATTGGTGACTCCGACGTGAGTAGTTTTGCGCAACTCCACCTGGACCTTGTGGGATCTGTCCGAAGCCACTGAAAACGCCGTTGAAGTGCTGGTTGAAGCTTATCTAAAGGAATCATCAACACGAACCGAAGAAAAGGTGACAGTTTAACATTAATAGTAGTCGAGTGCAATTAGACAATAAGGTGGAACGAAGTTTATAGTGGTCGGATTTTCATGGGACTTTTTTTATTGAGTTCCTAGAGAAGTGGAGAAGAAAGTTAAAGAAAAAATTTCGCCGCTTCCGACTTTTTATTTTTATTTTCATTTCCTTTAAAATATTTTTTTTGTTTATGAATAACTTCAAATTTGACGAATTCATATTGTAGCGTAATAGTGTGACCTATACAATGAACGAAGAAACAGATCAAATTAGCATTTAATGGATGCACACAGGTCACACTATTACGCTACAATATGAATTCGTCGAATTTGAAGTAAGTCATAAACGAAAAAAAAATATTCCAAAGAAAAAACAAATTAAAAAGAAAAATCGCGAACGGCGAATTTTTTTTTTAAATTTTTCTCCACTCCTCTAGAAACTCAATAAAAAAAGTCCCATGAAAATACGACCACTATAAACTGCGTTTCACCTTTTGAGTATTTTTTGTCTAATTGCACTCGGCTATAGTGCTCTTATTTAGTAGCAGTAAGTAAGGGTGGTTTTTGTAGTACAACAAACGTGTCGGTAATCGTACTAGCTTCAATCCCGGGATTTGTTTGGGATCAATCGGGATAAAATGAACCCCTCTGTAATCCGTTAAGGGTAATTACATTCAAATGGCATGAAAAGCTAGGGTGCCCTGTCCGTTGTGGTCTAACTGGATCCATTTGTCAAAGGCGCTTTCTGCACTGAAGTCATATTTTTCAGTGGGTCTAAATACGAGTATAAAGAAAGAGTATGTAAAAAATCCATTTCACACGTCTTTTTTTTCTTCGCTCGGTTTCTACCATAACAACACGCTTTTATTCGTGAAATGGCAAAGTACAGGTGTATTTAGGCCACATAGCCTTTCCCTAAGAGGAGGTGAGGAGGAGAGGAGCTCATGGCTAAATAATAACAGCCGCTCAGGTCGATCGTTAGGTTAGGCCGTGCTTGCCTAGGTTGGTCTGTGGATGGGTGACCACCCTTACATACTGAGTTTCCTCCGTGGTTAGGAAAGCTCGTTAAGCCGTTGGTCCCGGCTGTCATTTGTAGATCTTTGACAGCCGTTACAGGTAGTCAGTGACCAGAAAATCTGACAACCAGTCTTACCAATGGGTATCGCATTACCCAGTATTAACTGGGTTGTGGAGGTCAGATAGGCAGTCGCTCCATGTAAAATACAGGTATTCAGCTGCATCCGGTTAGACTGGAAGCCGACCCCAAAATAGTTGGGAAAAGGCTAGGCAGATGATGAGTCTTTCCCTAAGAATTTCTTGATGAAAAAACCAATAAAATTTTCTGGCTCTTGAGCATCAAGCCCAAACCAAGACTCAGAAATTGAGCTTGTGAAAAGGCTAGACTGCACTATAAGGAGACGACGACGATTAGCTTCATTGTGTTGTCAGTAACAACCGAATTAACTCCGTAGTGGGAACCATAGATAATAAATACGTACAAATAACTACGATTCGTCACAGACTGATAACATCTTTAATCTTGTAAAACACAAGAGTAAATAAAGTAACCACTCTAAAACAAAAGCTATTCAGTAAAGCTGAACGAAAATGTCCTCTATGTAAAGTAATAGTATAGCGCTTTAACAAAAAAGCACAATTTCCTCTCGTATTTGCTTGTGTAAATGCGTGTGAAAATCTCGTGAATTTGTTGAGATCACGCGGGTGTGTCGAAGACAACAACAGAAGTACCACTTGAGACTTTTTTACTGCTACGACTTCCAGTCTAACCGGTTGCAGGAGATGCAGCTGAATACCAGTTTATTACAGGAAGCAATTTCTTTTCATTAACACAATTTTATGTATTTTTTTATAATGCAGTATGTACTAACATACATAAACGTCTGTAAGGTATATACAGGACTCTTCACGAACCGTCAACCAAGCATTCTGTACATCGAACTTAGTTACTCTACGCAAAGAATTTTGCTGGTTTTTTTTTTTTTTTTGTGTGAATAATCACGTTTTTCGGTAGAACTCAATGTAAAACAATGTGTTGATGGATGGATTGAATAGTATGGGGGTCGTGGAGGTGATTAAAAATCTTACATTAAAAACGTATTTAAAAAAAAAACTTGTGAAAAAGTTTGAACTTTGACCCCAATATCTCCGTAACTAGAAGGTTCCCCGGGTATGGTCTAGAATAAAAAAATGATCGCAATGATGGGGAAAACAAGTGCCTTTCGGCTTCGTTAAGAGTCTTTTTACACACTTTATCTATTGACTGTCGGGCGTTTTTTTTTTTTTTTACTTTTATTAATCAATAAACACTGTTTACAAATATTTTATACAACTTAAACATACCACACAAACCATCGTGGGTTTAACAGTGGTATGCCGGACACGGCAACTCGGTGCCACAACACATTAATAAGCAGTACCTACAATACAGGATTTATGTATACGTACTTACCTACGCTCTGTAGTCTATGAGCTACTACGGTACGTGCGCGATCTGAGCGCAATCGGGGCATAGGGTGCGGCGCGGGCGCACCCGTCCCCCCGCCGGCGGGATACCCCACCCCGCTCGCCCGCAGTGATGTAGTCAACACTACACTACAGGCGGGCGAGGCGAGGCGCGCCGAGACGGCGGGGGCATGCGCGCCCGCCCCACACCCCACACCCCGACGGCACCCCGACCGCCCGCGCACCGCAGGCGCAGGTACAGTATAGGAAACATATCGGATATTATATCTAGCTTCTGACTACCAGTAACGTCTGCCATAGATCTATAATGACAACCGTGACAAAAGGTTTAACGTGCTTTCTGAGACACGGTGGAAACTCTGTATGTAAAGCTAAATATCAAATCTTTTTCAAACCAATTTTTGTTTAAAGTTCTATTATCGTTCTTCAAACCTAAATGTTTTAAAAAAAATCCTCCTCTTACTTTAGAAACTGCTACTTTACAGCCCTTTCATTGTTATTAAGCTTGTGGCTAGATTGTACGTAGATACCAACATCTTCTAGTTTTGATTATTCAAACTGTAACTAGTCTAATTGAAATAAATGCTTCGAGTTTGAGCTTGTGTGTTTTGAACGAAGTAAAACTTCTGAACCTAATTTCTTGTTGGCCCGGAAGCTCCGCTGTCACCCGAAGCATGGCTTCCGATTATAGGCTTCGGCGCCCGCATTTTCGATTTTTCATGTTTTAAGCGATGCTGAATTGTTCTAGCGACTTTCAGCGGGAAGTTCAGACTCAATCAGGATCTGATTTTATGCGTAATAGCGTTTTTGTGGTGGTTCAGATTTCGATGTGAGGTTTATATTCTTCATCACTAGTTGCTCAGCCTTTTCCCAACTATGGTTCGGCTTTCAGTCTTACCGATTGTAGCTCAGTAGATTCATGGAGGGACTGCCTTTCTACAAACCTATACCAGTATTTTTTCTCAACCCAGCACAAATCCAGACTCCGTGGCTGCATATGAGAAAATCCTGATGGAAAACTGTACTGTATGTGCATAGTTATAAGTATACGTACTAACTTAATTAGCTACATGTCTGGTAGTGAGGGTACCGACAGCCAGTAATAAACTAGCCTTGCAGCAAGACGGTTCTTTTATTCGTACAAACATTCCATTTGGCGACGAGGATGGGATTGAATATCTAAATTCGCCTATTTATCATCCTGCTAGTAACGGGCAGGCAGAAAACTCAGTTAAAACATGTAAGAAAATGATTAAATGCATGTTCGCAGAGGATAGGTTATGTCATAAGGATATTCACGAAAAATTACAGGGTTTCCTGTTCGATTTTAGGAATACTATTCATTGCGCGACTGGTCACACGCCAGCTATGTTAATGTTAGGACGTAATTTAAGATGTAGGTTGGATTTGGTTTTACCACAAAGCAAAATTTTTGATAAAAACACAGAACAAACGGTAATTAAGTGTAAGAGGTGTTTTCAAGTAGGAGAAACTGTATGGGCGAAATGGTTTATCGCAAGAAAATGTATGTGGAGTTTAGGTGTCGTTAAAAAGAAAATAGGTAATAGGATGTATGAAATTTATTTTAACGATTACGAAACTAGCTGTAACAGACATGTAGATCAAATGAGAAAATATACTACTTCGAATAATAGTGATGTAGCAGTTGTTAGTCCGTCGTCAGAGGTAGCGCCCGGTGTCCACAATGAATCAGATTGCAATCCACTGCCAGTGTCGGCGTCGGGCGCTCCATCGTCATCGCCACTGCAGTCTCCATCCTCCACATCGCTATCTAATGAGCGATCTTCGTCGTCTCCAGCTCCAGCTAGCACTATGGAGGAGAGGGAGGTGCAGGTCACGGCTGGGCGAGATAGGAATACCGTAGCAATAAGTGCTGATAATGTGAGGGATCAGAAGGGTTCGGACGATGAGGATTGGGTGGAGGCTTGCGAAGTGATGGAAGACAGAATACGACCGGATGAACAGTGTAGCGGTCCAAATGAGGAAATTAATCCTAATGTCGTAAACACTACTCTGGTCGGACGTTCTAAGAGGCCCATAAAACATGTTTGTTATAAGAAATATTTTAAGTAGGTTAGTAGGTAGGTAGTTATAAGAACATTAAGTATTTTTATATACTGTTATTATGAATGTTTTATTTGTTATTGTTACAGGTTTTCAAATTAATGTTGGAGGGAGATGTACTGTATGTGCATAGTTATAAGTATACGTACTAACTTAATTAGCTACATGTCTGGTAGTGAGGGTACCGACAGCCAGTAATAAACTAGCCTTGCAGCAAGACGGTTCTTTTATTCGTACAAACATTCCAAAAACTCATTAACACTGTCCGACCCGGGAACCGAACCCAGGACCTCTTGCTCAGCAGTCCCGCTTGCCACCACTAGACCAACGAGGCTGTCGAAGACAAGAAAATTAAGAAAACATAAATTAAAAAACAACGCATTTTTCCTCCATATTTGGAACTTAGAAAACGACACAACATTTATTTTTCCGTAAACCTATAAGAAGATTCTAAATCAAGGGTCATTAATTTCTCCAGACCTTCTTATTTCTTAGAATAAGAGCAAAAAATATACGCAAAGTAACGCAGAAATCCCTAAGGAAGTGTAAGTTACAACGTATTAAGCTTTTTTTAGAAATGTGAATATTTTTTAGGGTTCTTTAGTGAGGCTACATAATTCTTTGGGGGCTATTCGAAGGGTTTTCTGTTACCTCTGTGCAATCTGCAATCCTGTTATCCTAGGTAGGCATGAGTGCATGACGCAGAGCAGCGCTGGGCCTATGGAAACTTCTGCGTCTTAAATTGTTTCTTTACGAAGTCAAAGAGGCTGGTGTATTGCCGCTGACCCCACCGGCCGTGACCCCACTGAATACACATTCAAATAAATGTCACATCGCTGGTTTTGATTGGTCAGTCACGGAAAAAAGTGTTATAAATAAAATAAATAAAACATAAAAATAAAGATAATAAATAAGAAGTATGTACCAACGGACAGGCAGAGAGACGTTATATTTTAAGGAGTCTGCCTACTTGTAAAAACTATGTAGGTAAGGTGTCCATGACAAATTAAGCCTCGTTGCTTAGTGTGGCACTAGATGGCGGTGTGGATTACCTCCAGCAATATAGCAATACCTGTAGACATCAGAGACTCAATGAATAGTAAAATAAAAACATAAAGCGTAAGCTGAAAGAATATTACATCATGTCGATTATAACTTAACTTTGAAGGCACTTCTAACCCTAAAATTAGCAACTCTATGTGTTAGAATAAAGTTCTAATCAGCTTGCACTACAAAGCGGTTGTTACGGCAGTCACTGCGGCCGAATAGTGCGAAATGAGTGGTTTTGTGCGATTTTCAAAAAATCTATTGATTGGACTAAAAAAGTAAAACACATAAGACCTGCTTTATAGTTAGTTCAGTTAGTATGCAAAGTTTCATGATCTAATTTGAAGTACTTTTTGAATACCAGCGGTTTATTGTTCGATTTGGAGGTAACTTTGGATTTTTTTCTATCGAGAAAAGTTTATGGAATCGTGTTTTTGTCACACATAGTACTTAGCATTAATCCTCAACTTTACCATATATTTATTTCAAATTAATGCTGCAGTATTTTAGGCGTAACGGAGGATCATGCTAAGCCATTTGAGGGGTATAGCCCTTAATAGCGCGTTGATCAAATCTCAGGCCATGGCAGCATGCTAATAAAGACCCCAGAGGTCTAATTGTTGATTTGTTGAAGTGTGTTTGAATACGTAATTTATAAAATAAATAAATAATAATCAAAGATCATCAAATTTTCAATACAAGGAATATCATTTTGCCTATATCACGTTAATAGCACGGTCATGGTATGGTACGGTATAGTGGTCAATATTATATGTCAGCAAAGGTAACGTAAGGAACCGTAATGCCGTGACCCCTTACCACATTTCGGGTAAGCAACGCCGCAACGTTGGCTAATAATTATTTTCAGTTTGGTCATGTAAAGTGTCTCTTTACTTTACGGAGGTCATTTGTTTTGATGGTAAACCCTACTTTTATATCTTTTTCTTTTTAGAGTTTTCCATTTACAGCCCTTGTATTTTTTTTTTTTAATCTACGTCCCAGAGAGCAGAGAGCTGAGAGCAGTGGTGGCCAAGTGGTGGCGGCCCTGACTTACGAACAGTAAGTCGTGGGTTCGAACCCAGACAGGCGCATTACTTTGTGTAATTTATTTCATCACCACCTTTCAAAACGGTGAAGGAAAACATCGTGAGGAAACCAGCATGTCCTAGAACCAAAAATTCGAAGACATGTGACATCTACCAATCCGCACTGGGCCCGCGTGGTGGATTATAGCACATTCCCTCTCATTGAGAGGAGGCCGTGTCCCAGCAGTGGGAACATTATAGGCTGATGATGATGATTATGACGTCCCAGAGCGTGGACTGCCTCGTTGGTTGAGGGTTCAATACCCAGGTCAGGCAAAGTGTTATTGGGTTTTTCCATCAAGAATTTCTAAGTGTAGCAACCACCGGAATTTGGTTTTGTGCCCGGTTGATGGTAATAGGCTCTCCCCCTGTGCCCTGTGAATACGATACCCCTTGGTAAGGCTGGTTGTCAGACTTTCGGGCTGACTACCTGTAACGACTGTCAAAGATCTACAAATGATACCCGGAACCATTCCGAGGAGCGGAGGACACTCGGTATTTAAGGCTGGGGTATCTGCTAAATTAGCAACTCTATTTGTAGTGGTTCTAAATTCGTTTGAAATAAGAAAGATGGAAAGAAAAATATTTATTTGACGTCAGATATTAAAGCACACACATATAAAAAAAAAAGATACAAAATAAGGAGGAAAACATAGTATGTGGTGTGTGCCTCACGGGCTGCGCCAAAAAGCTGCGCCAAAAATACTGTTAGAATAAAGTTCTAATCAGCTTGCACTACAAAGTGGTTGTTACGTCAGTCACTGCGGGCCGAATAGTGCGAAATGAATGGTTTTTATTTAATTGTGGCCTAATTAATCATTAGATCAAAATGCCAATTGTAGACTTTGTGAAGAAAAAAGTGACAAATATTTGTGTGAAAAAAAAACGTACTAAATTTTAATGCCGTTTAGGAGTAGTTGCGAAATTTCAAAGAAAAAATGCTTCACTTTAAATACTTTTTTCCTTATAGTTATAATAAAGTTAGAATAATTTCAGTTGTACCAATTAAAGTTGAGAGTCTAGTAAGCAACATATATTTTTTTGCACTATTATATTCACTTGTCAAACATGGAGAAAACTTCTCGTTAGCAGATACCACCCTCTTAATGATGGTCACCCATGCACAGACCGACCTTGGCAAGCGCGGCTTAACAATGATAATATCGATATCGACCCGTGCGGCTGATAATGTTTAGCCACAAGCTCCTCTCAATCAAACATATATTCAGGGTGTAAAAGACCTCATCACGAAGCCGTCAACCAAGCATTCTGTACATCAAACTAAGTAACTTTACGCAAAAATTATTGCTGGGAAACGACTTTGTTTTTTTGGGGTGAAAAATCATGTTTTGTGGTAGAACTCAATGTAACGCACTCAAAACATTGTGCTGATGGATTGAATAATACGGGCGTCGTGGAGGTGTTTAAAGTAAAAATCTTCCATTAAAAACTTGTATTAAAAAAAAAACTTGTCAAAAAGTTGGAACTTTGACCCCCAATATCTCCGTAACTATAAGGTTCCCAGGTATGGTGTAGAACAAAAAAATGATCGCAATGTCATGACGGGGAGAACAAGTCAAGCCTTTCAGATTCGTTGAGGTTTTTTACACCCTTTATATCATATTAATTCCACGACTAGATTTATCTTCAATTACCTAAATACCAGTCACGGAACAGGAATGAATATTTAATAAACGTAATATACAATATGGAGCGTCGCTTACAATGCATTTGGCTCGATGTCAACAGCTGCCAGCAGATGGTGCCACTTCCGGCCAGAGCGGATGCGACGTCATTGTTGCCAGATCGTAGATGGATAATAGTTTTATTTAAGTGTTGAGAGGATGTGAGTTTAAAGTTAAA
Source organism: Xestia sexstrigata (assembly GCA_941918905.2). Classification (NCBI taxonomy): domain Eukaryota; kingdom Metazoa; phylum Arthropoda; class Insecta; order Lepidoptera; family Noctuidae; genus Xestia; species Xestia sexstrigata. Next base: position 3,935,970 of record OW799204.2, read on the forward strand.
TTAAAGGTTGGAAAGTCAAATATGATTCTTGTCTACCGTTACCATTTGCAGCATCTTCTGGTTGGATCATTTTTGTAATTTAATTGTAAGTAAGGTTGTAATAGCAGCCGCACGAGTCGATGTTCGAAGTTAAGTCGGGCTTAGGACCATCGCGAAGGGGAGAATAGTAAATCTTCTATTTTCGTCGTAGCTTTTTTTCATCAACCACGTTTTCACCACGCTTTTGCAATGGTGCAAATTAAGGTTATGTATCGCAAGCAATTAGTTGATGGTATTGTACATCTTTTAGCTGAGAAAAGAGAACTGGTGTTCAGCAAAAGTGGTATGGTGTCTTACAGGTGGAAAAACAATATCAGCTCGACGTTTTTTGGTAGTTTTAATTGGCACACGATGTTTTTTCAGAATACACTGCAGCACAAACAGTTTCCTCACTGATAGCACTTCGCAGTCCTTATAAAGTATCTGTAGGGCTTGCAATGCATTACTTTAAGAACTGCTCTTTGTGCACTTTCTAATTTTAGAAAGTAGGTCTTACAGGCCCCACCCCATGCTGGCAGGCAGTATGCAAGAAGTGATTGACAGAGCCATGAGTCGACAACTCGGAGAGTACTTGTGTCAGCTGAGTAGCGTAGTTTAAAAAAATGTAAATAAGTTTACGTGTTCTTTCTACCAAGTTGTCTACGTGAGTATACCAGTTGAGATGTCTGTCTATCAACACGCCCAGGTACTTTATATTTGTTGTTATTGACAGTACAGGGCACGTTCACGAAAGAAGTCTTGAGTGCTCTGGACATAAGTGACCTTTAAAAGCGGCCTATCAAGCTGGGATTTTTTACATAAAGAAAATAATAAATAAAACAATAAACATTCTAATGCATGTTCTTTCATACTAATTAACCACGTAAAACTAAAAAAAAGGAAATTACAACATGATTAATAGATGTTTAATGTGACTGTAATTAGGTACGGTACAAGTAAAATTAGAAAGATTTCGATCCCGATTGTAATCAAAATAAAATGGCGGCGGCCCACGGAACACGCATAAAATTAATTAATTATAAAAACATATTGAATGCTTGTAAAATGTAATTTTATCGTGTGTAATATTACAATATTGTGGATTCATGGAATGGCTACACGGGTTTTCACTTAGAAATTAGTTTTTATATTGCTGGTTCCGAAATAGGTTCTTTAATGGTGTTTTATCACGAATAGGACCATAGTGTTACGTAAAGGGTATTGGTATTCAAATCTAAAGGAGAAAGTACTACCCCCACTCACAGTCTGTCGACCACTTTTGACCCTCATGCAGTGAGTAATAACTTAAGAGGGGACAGGGCCTGCAAATAATTTGATAAATAGGTATTTGAAGAAACTATTGCCGCCGCGCTGCGTCAAGCCTACCCTCATAGACTGCGATAGGGACAGCTGCAGCTCAGACCTTTTATATCACAAAGATTTTGATGAGTTCGACGTTTCGTATTTCCCTATTTCTCCTCGAAATCTGTGCGGATTCAATTATTTTTGACATTAAAATTTTAACAAAGGGTATGTCTAGGATTCCATCAATTTCTTTTATTTTAAAAACTTGTTGGATTTGTGTGGTAGTCCTCAAATCACGGCTGTAAAAACGGGGCATTTTTTGTGAATTTTGGAGGGTCATATTTTCTTTATTCTTATTCTTTATTGCACACAAAATTAAAAAAAATATATATATGTCGGAGTTAGTTGTCAATTACAATTGTGGGTATTCAACAAATTTTGTTAAGAATTGATTTTCTTGTTAATAATTCAAGAGATTTTAGTATCAATTACTGTCTAGTAAATCGAAACATAATTTATTAAGTACTTGGTGTACACACTAATTGATGTTTTGGCAACTTAGTTCGATAAGTGTGACCGGTAGTTTTGTTCAAAACAAATTGATGACATGTTTCTTTATTTTTAAAATGATTTACTTTGTGAATTCACTATTCTTTATTTACGACAATTATTGTTGTAATATTTGATTACTTTGTAATGTAATTCTTACTAAATTTAGCACATTTTTTGTATCAAGTAAACACGTGACGCACTTCCGTGCGCCAACGGACAGAGTTGTGGAGGGATTGCAAAGTGGGGGCATAGTCCTATAAAAGAGCGTGCACTTAGTAAGCTCGTCAGTCGGTCTTCGGATTCGACTCAATACAGAGCTCCCCTGCTCCCGACAAAACTGTCGGTTTACCTGGTACAGCACTGCTGTATATTTACAATAGCTGTAAACTTGCTGATAGCGAGATACGCTCTGTAATTGGGTGGCTTGGCCACTATACGAACTGTGACCTTAAAAAGTCTGTTCGCCTTTGTTATCTTTTGTTTTTATTGTTATTATTGCCATTTTTATATTGTGTGCTATTTTGTATTGTGTATTGTGTGTACTGTAAATAAAACACTGTAATTGCCTAAATACAGTCTTGTTTATCCCAACAAAATGGGAACTCCAAACCCTGAAGATATACCCCTCGGCACTCCTGATCCTACATATATGTACAACGGCGAGCTTAATTCACTTACATAATAGTTACTGAAAAACAGAAAATGACAGGGACGTGTCTACAGTAGACCTTGAGTTTATGAAAAATTATTGCTTCAAAGGCATTTTTCAGGAAGAAAAAAGGGTAATATGAAACGTCGATTTCGTTAAAATTTGTGTGGAGAATCACAGCCCATAAGCTCACAGCTCTTAATAAGGTTGAAAACAGGTAGACCGTCATTAAGCGCGCTGGTACCTATATCAGTAGCTCTGCTCTAAAACTGAGAAAATATACATGGAGGAAACTGACGTATTCTAGAAAATCCTTAAAAGGATAATTAGAAAGACACTAATCATCAATTCGAATGTTCTTGAATTTATAAAATCATATTTGCACGACAGAAAACAAATACCCGAAATAAATAGACTAAACACTAAAATCAAACATGAAGAAAACATTCCATCGGAGGAACGAAGCTACGGAGTTCCGCAAGGAAGTATTTTAGGACCTCCACTTTTTTACACTTTAATAAATGACTTTACAAATGTAAAAATTAATTTAAGTAAGACAGTTCTTATGCATTTTAGCCAGCGTTTATTGACATTTTCCAATCTTGACATAACATTATAATAATATAAAAATTGACACGGTTAAAACAGTACAGACACATACAGTTCCTGGGACTAATTACTGAACATAATTTAAATTGGAAGGATCACATAGATTCTCTGAGTATAAGAATTAGTACTAGTGCCTATGCATTGTACTTGCTGTCACGAAATCTGATTATGGAGGCGTTTTAACAGTTTGCTACGGTCTGGCTGAATCCGTTCTCAGATATGGTGTTATCTTTTGGGGTAACTCGACTAATAGAGAAGTAGCATTTACAGAAAAGATGCCTTAGAGCAATGTTTTATTTGAAAACCACGGACTGCTGCATATCCTATTTTATAATGCAGAAAAATTTAACATTGCCATCCATATTTTATATATTCTTAAAACCGTTATGTTTGTAAGGAACAATCCTAAATTATTTCCGCGTCGAGCAGATCAATTTCTTTTTTGGCGTGACCAAACCCAATGTGTATTGTGTACCTCCATAAAGGCAGTCCTTTAAAAACACAAGTGAGTGTAAGTGTAAAAAGTGTTTTTTAAATGAAAATACTTTTGCACGTAAGTGCAATCATTAGTTCCGGAGATTACCCCCAACATACAAACTTACAGACAAATTTTACCTCTTTATAATATTAGTAAGTATTGATATCCGCGATAGACAGAGAATAGCATAATTTGGCAGTATAAAATAACAGAAATGAGCTTTTTGCCGTCAAATCCTGACGTGTTAATCTCTAAATTGAACCTCGATGGACGTACACAACCAAAAAGTTACTACATATTTATCTTTAAAAAACCGCTTAGCGTTCAAACTCATAGCAAACATTTGAACGGCAGAACGAACAAAAAAAAAGCCAAAATATAACGCGCGCAGCGTTCAAAACTTTATACCACATCGTGCGTCAGCAAAAAGTTTCCAGCCCTCCAGGTAACAGAGTCTGTGGACATAAACTTCGTGCTTATCTTGTTTCCCCTAACTCCTGGCTAGATTTCTACTTGTGCTGCGTTTGTTGACGGTACTTCTGCTTCTACTCGATTTGCAGGCGAATGTGCTTTATAAGTTTTGACACTCTAGTCGCGGAGATATCAAACTATTATCTATGCGATTCTTTAATTTACACATATCAAAAGTGCCTATCAAGTACGTTTTTAGAGTATCGCTGCAATTGAGGTTTATTATATTAACATAACATAACATCACACCTGTAACCCCCGAAGAGGTAGGCAGAAGTGTCCCTAAATTTCGCCAGTTAAGTTTAATTCATATTATGTAATAGGGGGCAAGCCTATTCGCATACTACTGAGAAATTCTAGTTGGAAAAACTCAAAGATATTAACTTTAATTTTATTTGAAAAATAAATGTACATACTCAGATTAATAGCATAAAAGCATGGTTCCAGTACAATAGGGTCACAAGTATTGAGAATAGACATATAAATTAATTGTACGTTTTTGTCCTTCGACCGTTCGTGTTTCTAGACAAATTGGTGTTCTGAAGAAAGCAATTAATTCACAGAGACAGGACGCAATAATTTGTAAGGCGTCACATGCAGGGTGCTGTGATTGTGGTGGTCTGGTCTGCTAGCGTGTTTGACCTTTAGTGAAATCTTCATCTTATATGGTATCTTTATGTGGTGGGAAAGCGATGTCAAATAAAAAAAAAAACTTAATTTCTGTAAAAGGGGAGACATGTTGCACGAAGTTCAGTATCGGGGTCACCAGGATAGGAGCATTAGAAACATGGTGTTAAGTTCCTCAATCCTCCATAGAAAAGGGAGTATCCTCCGAACGACGGGTGCTGTGTCTGGTGGGCTACAATGGGAAATAATGGGGATAAAAATACCCTTAACGAAGCCGAAAGGCACTGGTTCTCCTCGTCATTGTGATACTTTTTTTTTGTTCTAGACCATACCTGGGAACCTTTCAGTTACGGAGTTATAAGGGGTCAAAGTTCCAAATTTTTCATAAATTAGTTTTTAAATACAAGTTTTTCAACCTTGTACTATTTAATGCATCTCTCAGCACAATGTTTTAAGTGCGTTACGTAGGCTAGTTTCCACCATCAATAAATTTCAAATCTATTTAATCAGTCAGTTAGCGCATTGGAAAAAAATGAAAGAAAGAAAGTAAGAAAAGTATTTATTGAACTTACACAGGACATACAGAAACAAAAAGATAGAATAGACACGGCAAAATTATTAAACATGAGAAAAATAAAAAGCAATCAAAATTGTCCTGTGCAAGGCCAAAAGGCTCCTATCTCAGCAAGGTGCTGTGGCATTAAAAAAAAAGTCACAACGTGTATTCTGATAGGGCCCAAAGTGATGCCACGGTCAGTCATACGAATATAAATTTATAACACAAAAAAAATATTACTAATAAACAGAAATAAATATTTAATGTGTAATAAATATGTATAGGTTATAGAATAAAAATATCATAATTTTATCTACACCCAACGTCACCACAGTTTGTCTATGCATGATTGCGTGGACACGTATTTTTGTTTTTGTAAATCAATGAATATCGACAAAGATAACACCCATCAAAACTCGGGAGTGGGGGCTCGTGACGTCAGAACGCACTAGAAATTATAGCACGGCGTGACGTATTGAGATTTTTAAAAGCGTCGTATCTTGATCAATTTTCGTTTACGTAAAAAAACAAAAAATACGGGTCAAATATTTTTTGATAATCTAACTGACAGAGTAATTAGATTTTTTCAGTACACAAGCCTATTATCAACCCAAAAAATTTTCGTTTTACACCCATCAATCATTTTTGCGTAGAGTTACTGAGTTTGATGCACAGAATGTTTGGTTGACAGCTTCATGAAGGATGCGCTCAGACCTTTTATATAGCATACCTAATATTTCCCGATTGATTATTTGCTGCAGCACTTTAGTCTGCGCCAGATAAGTAGGAATTAAAGGTCACTAACCCGCATACATTTATTTAAATACATAATTCCGTAAACAGAAATAATGACTAAAACTTGTCCCGAAACGACCTTTATCGTGATCTTTGACTTTTTCTAGTAATAAAAACGATTCATAATGTATTGTCGGGGTACCTACGCAGAGAAATTAAAGAAAGAGCAATGACCTTTAATTCCTACTTATCTGGCGCAGACTATACCCACCGAGTCTGCCCTACCTGCTTAACCGACACATAATCAAGTATTTGGCCAGTCAATTACGAAAAACCAAGAAAACATATGCAAACACATTAATAAAATCCTATAGTTTTATTTTAAAACTAAAATGAAATGAGGATTGCATATTCTTGCTACCATAACTGCCATAACTAACAAAACCGCACTTTTTCGCGCACATAAATATTAGAGCGTATTAAACCACAGACAAAGGTGCGAGTGCTGGATTAAACCGCTTTTAACTGGTCGGAACCGGTTGGATCCGGGTGGAACTAGAAATTTCGAGTTAATTAGGGAGCTTATTTGAGTCGCATCTATATTTCACGCCATGCGGGTAGGCGCGCATTGCGCTGCAGATTTTTTGTCTTGCGCATAGTTAATGTTTGGCCGTATTTTACACCGTTATGTAACAAGATTTGGTTTAGCTTTAGAACTTTTTATCACAAATCGTAAAACTCGTAGATTTCGTCGCGAATAAACGTTAGGCCGCGTTCCCACTATGTCGTGACGATTAATTTATCGTTGGTTTTTAGTTGGCAAAAGTCATGGACGACAGTAATCGCGTCGTCCTATATGTGAACACCTCCATTTAAATACACAAGCCACGACACTTAAAATTACATGATTAACTTTGTGACTTGAAGTTTGCAATTCAACGCTAAAGCTAAAAGTGGAAGGGAAACCAACACACAAACTGTTACACGTATTCAGTACATCATTCTTAACCCCCACATAGAAATGTAAGTTTAATGGTACATCTGTTACTGGATATGTATGAAATCTAGGAATTGTACACAATTCCTAGGAAATGTATACAATTCCGAGCCTACTTAGGAAATGTGTCATGTGGAAATGTTTCAAAGATTCTTCTTTAATACACATTTCCTGGGAAATTTACTGGGAAATGTATGCATTTCCTAGGAATTGTATGTAATTCCGAAATGATACTAGGTAATTTATAAAAACGAATGCTCTCTGTGAATAAAATAAATAAAACACTTTTGCGAAACGAAATCAGATTTTTTATTAAGATGGTTTGCACTATAACTGTTTCGAAATTTGAATTTGGGTTGGTTTTTTGTTTGTTTGAGGTTGATTGATAGGTTTTCTGAATGGTTTAAAAAAAATAACCACGATGGTACCCTTCTCACCTATAATAAGCTGTCGGGGTGCCCCAAGTCGGTATAAAACATTTTTTTAAAGCTAAACATTCCTCAAGAATATCAAAAATGTCACACAACACATTTCCGATCGCTCTTTAGGAAATGTATAGATATCCTAGGAAAAATGCATATTATAAAATATATCATACATTCCTATTTTAGGAATTGTACCAATACAATGACGGATTTCATACATTTCCGGTGACACATCCACACCGCCTGTTGAGGTAACATTCTGTAACAATGTTATCAAATGTTGTCAATTGTTACCACGTGTTGGCTGTTTTCATAAGGCGACATTACTTAACATTTACCAAAAATAAATAACACTTGGAAACGTTGCTCTACAAAAAGTAACTGCGTTGCCATTATTTGACGATTTAATAAAGACGCGTATGATCGCAGATGGGATCCCTTCTTTTTGCATAATGTTCTTTTTTCTAATATACTTTGGCATAACAGTTTTGGCATAATTTGTTTTGCCATAATAATACTTTGCCAAATTTTTTTTTGCCAGGCTGTTTATGTTGGCACAATCATCTTGAAGGCTAATTTGTTTTGGCATAAATAGAATTTTGCATAATGTTACTAGGCATAATTCAAAAACAAACTACACTATTGTCAGAATAACCAAGAACAAATAAAAATGAATATTTTAGCTACCAAACATAACAATAAAGATTTTAAAGGATTTTGGCAACAAACAAAAAAGTTAAACCCAAAACCTAGCGTCCCTGTGAGTATCAACGGCAACAGCGAACCAAAAGACATTGCGAATGTGTTCAGGTGTCACTTTCGAGTGGAGTCTCCGCTAAAAGGTGAGCAGACCAGGGATGCTGGGGTCGTCGTGTCAGCGGTGCCTGAACGTGTCACAGCAAAACAGGTTGCTCTAATAATAAAGGGCATGACTCGAGGGAAGTCGCCTGGACATGATGGCCTCAGCATCGAACATTTTCAGCATGCGGGGCCACACCTCCCGAGGCTCCTCGGACTGTTGTTTACGCTCTGTATTAGGCATTCGTACCTGCCAAGTGAGCTGATGAAGACGGTGGTAGTGCCTATAATTAAAAACAAGACTGGAGATAACTCCGACAAGTGCAGTTACCGCCCGATATCATTGGCTACGACCACAGCTAAGGTGCTTGATGGCCTGCTTGAGAGACACAGACAGAGGACTTTCGACAGAACGTGCGGTTATGTCTCTCAAGCAGACTGTCAGGTATTACACAGACAGGAGCACGCCTGTGTATGCAGCCTTTCTTGATCTCTCCAAGGCTTTTAAACTGGTTAGGTATGATATTCTCTGGCGCAAATTGAAGGATACGGGTGTGCCCGGTGAAGTAATTAATATTTTTAAATATTGGTATGGCCACCAAACTAACCAGGTCAAATGGCTTGGCGAGCTTTCTGACGAGTACGGGTTGGAGTGTGGAGTGAGGCAGGGGGGGTTAACATCTCCTTCACTCTTCAACTTGTACGTGAACGGGCTTATTGATGAGCTGAGGGACACCGGAGTGGAATGCTCGATTGATGGACACTGTATCAACAGCATTAGTTACGCAGATGATATGGTGTTGCTCAGCCCATCAATGGCCGCGCTCAGAAGGCTGATAGGCGTGTGTGAAGAGTATGCGAGGGCACACGGTCTCCTGTACAATGTTAGCAAAAGTGAGCTTCTGGTATTTCAAGCCAGGGGTCGTAAACTGGAGGATGTGGCACCCGTGCTGCTAAACGCCGTCGCTCTTCGAAGAGTGAGGGAGTTTAAATACCTCGGCCATGTGGTCACCGAGCATTTAAAAGATGATGGGGATATAGAAAGGGAGAGGAGGGCGATGGCGGCCCGCTGTAACATGTTGGCACGCAGATTTGCGAGATGTAGTTTAGGGGTAAAGATAACTCTGTTTAAAGCATTCTGCCAAACTCTCTACACCTGCAATTTGTGGGTCAACTACACTCAGCGGGCCATCAACGCTCTCCGAATACAATATAATAACGCGTTCAGGGTGCTGGTGGGGCTCCCCCGGTGTAGTGCGTCTGCGATGTTTGCGCACGCGCACACAGATGGCTTTCATACTGTGCTGCGGCGCCGCATCGCTTCGTTGATGCTCCGGGAGTGCCAACACCATCCTGAATATGCTCAGCCACAAGCTGGACAGCCCCTTTCTGGGGCACTGGGTTCAAGCACAAGTGCGTGTGCCCGGGGCCCCAGTGGGTGGCAAATACTTAAATTAATTAATTTTTATGTTTAATAATTTAATGTAATTTTTATGTAATTTCTAATGTAATTTGTAATTTTTAAATGTAATCTTTTTTAATTTTTAAATGTTAATTTTAATTTTTATGTATTTGTAATAATTTTTAGTGTAATTTATTTATTTTTTAATGTGATATTGTTAAAACGTTATGGACTATAATGTCTGAAATAACAAGATTTTATTTTATTTTATAGTGACTATTAGCATAATAGTATTTAGGCATACAAATTAATATAAATACCGGAATCAAATTTAAGTTATTTTTACGTATTTATTTTAAACTAAAAATTCATGAAGTTGTGTTATAAAAGTTAGTGACAGAAACGAATCGCTGCAAAACCGATTTCACGTAGTCTTGTCTGCCCTACCCCGAGAGTGTAATTTAGAATCGCGTAGGCGTGGAGGGGCGAGGCAGCCCGCGAGTTGAGGAGCACATCTAAGCAAACACATCTGCGACGATAAGCTCGCGTGGGACCGCCGGAACCCCGGAGTGCCGGAGCCGTGACAGAAACCATGCCTGCTGCATGTTGCATGATGCATGTTTGCTTGCATGCTGCATGCTTGCTTGCTTGCTGCATGCTTGCTTGCATGCTGCATGCTTACTTGCCTACAAATTTAATTATAGCATTATTGTAAAAAAATGTGTATTAGTGTCTAAAATTTTAGGAGTTCATAATTATGCCTTTGTTATGCTTATAGAAAGTATGTTTTAATATCATTTTGCGTAAATGAATTTATGCTTTGGAATATTATGCTTAATCATTAATATGATTAGAGAAATTATGCGTAAGCTGTTATGCGTAAATAATATTATGCGAAAATATAATTAGGAGTAACAAAAGTATGCCAAGTTATATTAGGTCTTAAAATTTTATGCAAATGGATAGGGAACCATCGCAGATACAACAGGGTTTCTCTTTGCAAATCTGTCGGAAAGTGTCATTAATTAAGTACCACTATATCTTATGAAAATGTTAATTACATTCCAGTATCACCTCAATAATTAATTCACGATCGGAGATTATTATCTCGTCCCAAGGGGCAAGCGATCTGAGGCGGTTATCTCACGAGTCATCTACATCAGTTGAAGGGATGCTTGATCCAAGAGTTTAATCTTTACCCCTGACAGGTCATTGATCCCGCTACAAACTACTCCCAACTTCCCAAGTAGATTAGTAAGTTAAATGTGTCGCTTGTCACTGCTGGGTTTGGCAAGTTAGGAATATACTTTATTATGGATGCGTACACGTTACCGATTACTGTATCTTGTCTGTATTGTGAATTCTATCTATTGAACAGCTAAATACTGCGTTAGTATTATACAGGGTGTAAAAACAGCCCTCGGCAGACTGATGGGATCAATTCAGTTTATCATATAAGATGACCGGTTTATAAGAAATTATTTCAAGAACGTTATGGGAATCCAATGCATTTGATTTGTTTTATTTCCTCATACGCATTGTATCGATACCGTCGTAATATGCACGTAGCTAACGGCAAGCGCGACGATGAGTTGATGACCTAATTTTATTTTTATTTTAATTTTCCTTTAATGGCCAACCAACAATTGTTTACACTGTAAATATTTCGAGTATATCTACCATTATCTAAGGATAGTGTAACAATTTCTTACAGGTTAGCACCGCATGCCCCATAAACATAATTTAGATGTGCCACAAGCACTGTACACTGTACTATAAGAGTTATGTCTATTAACTAAAATTAACAAGTTTAAATTAACATTATGTAAAGGAACATAAAACTAATATTAACAGTAAAAGTAAAATTCAATAGAACAGAACAAACAGACACAACAAAACAGAAAAAAAAATTAAAATTGATATAAAATTGAAATTATAATTAAAATCATAATCAAATTCAAAATTTAAACCGTAATTAGAATCATAATGAAAATGACAACTAAAGCAAATTAAAATTAAAATCAAATATAATATCGATGTTCAAAAAACAAAAACAAAATTAAAAAACGAAATCTGTAGCTAGGCAGGAAATGAACAGCTGATTTCACGCGTCGGTTTTTTTGTTGTATTTTAGCCTTATTATTTACATAAATGGAGTACTGTGTACAGAGAAAAATTCGGTGGGAATATGATTCAAAATAAGAAGCTGAATGTACCCTGTCAGTTTGCGGTCGGCTGTCTCTTACACCCTGTATTATCTTGTCTTAATATATATAAATCTCGTGTCACAATGTTTGTCCTCAATGGACTCCTAAACCACTCAACCGATTATAATAAAATTCGCACACCATGTGCAGTTCGATCCAACTTGAGAGATAGGATAGAATAGAAAAAAATAAAAAGTCCACCCGTGCGAAGCCGGGACGGGCAGCTAGTATATTATATAAATCTCGTGTCACAATGTTTGTCCTCAATGGACTCCTAAACCACTTAACCGATTATAATAAAATTCGCACACCATGTGCAGTTCGATCCAACTTGAGAGATAGGATAGAATAGAAAAAAATAAAAAGTCCACCCGTGCGAAGCCGGGACGGGCAGCTAGTATATTATATAAATCTCGTGTCACAATGTTTGTCCTCAATGGACTCCTAAACCACTTAACCGATTATAATAAAATTCGCACACCATGTGCAGTTCGATCCAACTTGAGAGATAGGATAGAATAGAAAAAAATAAAAAGTCCACCCGTGCGAAGCCGGGACGGGCAGCTAGTATATTATATAATCCTTTTATGATTCTGCTAAAGCGGCAATTTAAGGCCCCTGGTATCTGGTGATAGTATCTTGTATTACAAAACTATTTCAGATTCCATTATGCATTACCTAATCCCATATTTGTTGGCATCGGCTTCCAGCCTAACCGAATAAAAAATTTTACATGGAGCGGTTTTAAAGAATACAAGTCTTCTACCAAAACTTTTGAAGAAACTATTACCTCCAACTTTTGAAGTTTCCAATTACAAAATACAGCTTACCGCTCTTTAAATGTAATTTCAGTTACAGGAATATGTCTTTAGTTATTAATTCTAAGTTCTTGGAGCTTACACGGGCAAATACGAGTGGGTACAGTCACGAGCAATAAAATTAAATATGTTTGGATCTAGAACAATTCAAATTTCCACACTTCGTACAAAAAATCTTAAAAAATTAAATTGGGATTAAAATTACAGCATTAACATAACGACGCTTGAAAGGCAACCCTCACTAAGCGACATTGAGTAAAATTTACAAGAGAGTGATTTGAAGTACAAATATTAAAAAAAAAGTCATACAAAATTATCTAATTGTTCGATTAAAATGATGGTAACATTCGTAGAAATATTTTTTTTATAGCTATCCATATTGTCAAAATAAGACACTTTTATAAACACCGGTTTGTGTCGGTTAGATTAAATTTGCCTGATTTGATAAACAGGTAAAATTATCTAAATCATCACGTATGTAGTGTGTGCAGTAACACGTAAAAATAGGTAAAATATAATAAATATCACTAGACTGGTAAACTTACTCAGTTTGGAATTTTGATACAGAAAGATTGATCTGAAAAGATCTGACTGTTTAAAATTAATTAAGTAACCTAAGCATTATATTTTAATGATTTTTGTGATTGAGGAAATTGTATCTTAGTTATTAAAATTACGGCAAACCTCCCTTCGTAACTGACATTTAACCAAGCACTCTATAAGTAGTTATTATCATGCACGAAAATTTGTGTAGGTAAAATCTACTAAGTGATTTCAAAGGAAAATTTCTTAACAAGTAAAAGTTTCTAAATACAAATAAATAAAAAAGGCAATACATGAACAACCGACTAAGTTCATATTCCTAATTGTTTGAATGTCGTAGCTCCTGGATATTCATAAAATCACTTTTTTTTGTCATTTAGTAAGCACAAAATGTAGATCTGACCGAAATCACGCAATATTTAAGCGACAATAAAACTCGTCGTATACTATGATACCTAGACCAAACGACGTAGAAAAATCTGGCGGTTCGAATGGTACCTAGTTACCTAGTTTTTTTTAAATACAAGTTTTTAATGTAAGATTTTTATTTTCAACACTTCCACAACCCCCGTCTTATTCAATCCATCCATCAGCACAATGTTTTGAGTGCGTTACATTGAGTTCTACCACAAAACATGATTTGTCACCCCAAAAAAAAAAGTCGTTTCCCAGCAATAATTTTTGCACAAAGTTGCTTAGTTTGATGTACAGAATGCTTGGTTGACGGCTTCGTAATGAGGTCTTTTACACCCTGTATAACTCAATTTACGTATTTATGTCGCTTAGTTTGGTTTGCCTTTCAAACGTCGATATTATAATATCACGCCTGTAATCCCCAAAGGGTTAGGCAGTGAAATATCAACTAGTACACCCCATTTCGCCAGTTATGGTTAAATCCCATGTGATATCACGCATTGCCAAACTTTAGTTGCAGTGGGCAGGGCACATTGCTCGCAGAACGGATGGCCGATGGGGCCGAAAAGTACTGGAGTGGCGACCGCGAACCGGAAGACGTTGCGTTGGAAGGCCTCCCACTAGGTGGACCGATGACCTGGTGAAGGTTGCGGGAATCCGCTGGATGCGAGTCGCACGGGACCGGTCAATATGGCGACACTTGGGGGAGGCCTATGTCCAGCAGTGGACGTCTTTCGGCTGAAATGATGATAATGATATCACGAGTCTATTGCCACTAAACTAAACATAACTAGGCACTCCGAAATTCAGACTCTGTGGCTGCTACTGAGATATTCCTGGTGGAAAAACCCAATGACACTTTCCCTCGTGGGAATCAACCTCGTGCTCAGCACTCATGCTTGCTACCACTAGATTAACGAAAGAAAGAAAGAAAATTGTGTTTATTTGGCATTAAAAACACCCAATTTTTTTTGCAAAATAATAAAACAAACAATACTAAAAATACCAAAAGGGCCTCAGCTCAGCTTTCTTTAACGTGGAGCAAACCAGTTTTAAAAGTTATTACTTGTATAATAAATATTTGTGTTCATGACTGTATGTCGGTTGACGTAATATGCACCAAGCTCTCTTAGAATTAATCCCGTATTTCAACTTGAAATAACGTGGCAAACCCTTTTCTGGTTCGCTTTGGGTTCCGTATAACGAGAGGGGAATAATTTTGACACTGCTTTTCCTGAATGACATGGTTATTTCTGTGGAAAAGTAGTTAAAACGCAATGAGACATTATAGTCTGGTTTAGTTTGCTGATATTTTAGAAATAGTGCCTCTGTCATGATCAATTATATACATCAATTCAATTAGTGTTAAATTAACATCAATTGCCATCCAACGTGGCAATGCTGCCAGCCTTCTGGGCACTTTTCTTATTGACAGCGATGTGGACGATTTTTTTGACGCCCTGTTACCGTTTTGATACCTGTAGGATATTTTTTTTAACTATAATAGAGTTGTCGTTTGTAAATAATACTGTTTTCTTGTAAATAAATACTAATATTAATTTATGTCAAATTCAATTATGTTAAGTATTTTACTTTTTTTTTAATATCATTGGGACATTTAATGATTTTTGTTATTATACCAAGGCGTGACGTATTGAGAATTTTAAAAGCGTCATATCTTCGTCAATTTTGGTTTACGTAACAAAAGATTTTTCTTTTGTTACACGGGTCAAATATTGTTTGATAATCTTAACTGACGGAATAATTCGTTTTTTTTTGTCGCCTCGCCTATTACCACAGTCCATAAAGCTCATCAACTGCCTAGCCTTTTCCCAACTATCCTTCCAGTTTTACCAATACCAGTATTTTACATGGAGCGACTGCCTATCGGACCTCCACAACCCAGTTAGTACCGGGTAATACGATACCCCTTGGTAAGACTGGTTGTCAGACTTTTTGGGCCTCTAACTACCTAACGACTGTCAAAGATCTACAAATGACAGCCGGGACCAACGGCTTAACGTGCTTTCCGAGGCACGGAGGAAACTCGGTATGAAATGGGCGGTCACTCATCCACAGACCAACCTAGGCAAGCACGGCTTAACCTAACGATCGACCCGAGCGGCTGTTATTATTTAGCCACGAGCTCCTCATTCACATTAAACACCTAAGCTCTACAACCCTTTTTTTATATCCCATAACTCTAGGGTATGATTGAGACCATATCAAAGAATCAACTGGCATATGAATTATGTTCCAATCATCCTTTTTTTTTATTATTTTTCATACAAAATAATTCGGCAAAGTCACGATTATTAACGTGAAACAACCTTACGTGAAATATGACAACGTCGCATTTTCTTAGCTTTAAATACCAGTATGTCCCCAGCCGTTCCCGAAAGGGAACAGAACATTGTTAATGATTGGTTTGAATTAAAATAAATTACTCGGATTTATCAATGAAACTTAGATACATATTTTATCATTATGATTGATGAAATCTCCGAAACTATGCATTTTTGGACCACCTATTCTAGGAGTTTTAGTATTATTTTTATTTATCCATTCCTTTTCAACTCTATCGGTGTTTTGCCTTCTTTTATTTATTTATTGGTTTATTTATTTTTACTTACAGAATATAAGCCCTAGAGTTATGGAATATCAAAAAAAAAACAGGTTGTATAAATAAATAAATCAATGACTAAATACTATATACTATTACTATATAGGACTATATACACTATACTATAATCCCAGTAACAGTTCGGTGTGATCCACGCCATTTTTAATCCGTTCCAATTTTCTCATTGTTAACAATTCGCGTACATTATTCCTAATTCAGTAGTTGCATTCGAGCCAAACCACGCCAAACCATAAGTGAGACAACAGTAGATCTAAATGTACGAAAAGTATCGTTTTTTCCGTGAATTTTACCAATCTTGTTTATTTTTGTAAACTAAGATATTATTATGGTAACTACCTACATTTATCCTACTACTCGTAATATTATGGTGGCGGGTGTGTCGGGTCATTTAATTCCATTGGTTGAGTTGAATGGCGTTGATGCGCGCGTCATGTTCGTGAGCGGGCGCTGTCAGTTGGGACTGGTCATCTTGGTCACTTGGCTGCCAGGGTTCATTTTAATTCGTTTGTTGTTAAATTGTTGTCTTTTTCTACTCTGGACGCTCTTAATGTGCACGTCTTTCTACATCGTTATCACATATATGTATAATTTCAAAATTAATGATGTAACCAAGATTTTGTAACAATATTTTGATTCAAAAGAGTGTCCATGGAGTTTCTTGCCCGTTCTTCTCCATAGAGATCTACGCTAGGGAATGGGCAACTACAGTACTTTCTCAAGTTATTATGCCTTGTGACTGGGACTGTAGCTTTGTTTTTTATTTGTAATTTTGACATTCAAAAGTGCCGTAATGGTCTAATTGAAATAAATGCTTTGAGTATGAGTTTGAGTTTATAAATGCGAAAGTTTGTGAGGATGTATGGATGTGTGGATGTTTGTTACTCTTTCACGCCAAAACTACTGACCGGATTTGGTTGAAATTTGGCACACACAAAGTTTATAACCTGTATTAACACATAGGATACTTTTTATCCCGGTAGTACGATCCCGTGGAACAATTACCGAACTCGATGCGGGCGAAGCTGCGGGCATATGCTAGTACACAAACTGATAACGCAGACGCACAGGACTGTCACTTAGTTGGATGTACAGATTTCTTGGTTGTCGGCTTTGTGAAGGGTCCGTTTACACCGTTTTTGATGTGAAACATCTTTAAGCGCGGGTAAACCATAAAAAAACATATGAAATATGCGTGGCAAGAGTGGCGATCGAACCCGGTCCGAACATTACCGACCTGTTGAAGCAACATAAGATCTACATATTCGGCACGGTTACAACAAGCCAGCTGGTCTCGGGGCACAGAGCGCTGGGTTACAATCTCGTGACTTCGAGTTTGATTCCACACTAAGGATTTACTTTTTGTGAATCGAGTCATTTTGTTTTTATTCTCTTTTATGTGTTTGTTTTTTATATTGCTTTTGTTTTAAGCATATTACTTGTACAAAATAATTTCCATGTTTTACATCTGCCAGGCGTCCTGCGACGGCTCACTTTTTTTTTAGTATATCGAAGTAAGCATAGATATGAGGGGTTTGTCTCCACAGATAACGTTATCAGATTTAATTTTCCACGGATCACGGGCGCACGACGCACCTTTTAAACATACTTTGTGTATACTTCTATGTCTTTCCACCGAGTGTTCTACAACCGCTTCAAATGCACATTAAGAAAGGGTGTAAATAGATCCTTAACGAAGCCGAAAGGCACTTGATCTCCCCGTCATTGTGATAATATTTTTGGTTGAGACCATACCTGAGGAACCTTCTATTTACGGAGATATTGGGGGTCAAATTTCCACCTTTTTTTAAAATAAATTTTTAATAAAAGATTTTACTTTAACACCTCCATGACCCCCGTATTATCCAAGCATTATATTTATATATATTTTATTTATATTTATCGACATTGAGTTTTACCGTAAAACGTAATTTTACACCCCAAAAAAAAAGTCGTTTCCCAGCAATCATTATTGCGTAGAGTTACTTAGTTTGATGTACAGAATGCTAGGTTGACGGCTTCGTGAAGGATCTGTTTACACCCTGTATAATTTGAGATAACCAAACACTCAACATCTGGTCCCCAAGGAGGGGCGCTCCTGAAGTCATATCACAAGTTAAATTGACATTGTTACTTATTCACTGAAACCGTCGACGAACTCAAAATAGGGGTCATTTTTGATCAACATAACATAACATCACGCCTGTAATCCACGAAGGGTTAGACAGAGGTGTAACTAATGGTACACCTACATTTCGCTAGTATGTTTAGGGCCAGAATCTTCTAAAATTAGCAACTCTATTTGTGGTGGTTCAAACTTCGTTAGAAATACTGTTAGAATAAAGTTCTAATCAGCTTGCATAAAAAGTCGTTGTTACGTCAATTACTGCGGGCCGAATAGTGCGAAATGAGTGGTTTTTAATTAATTATAATAAAAATAATACATATTTTAAAAAAGTAACCTCAGAATAATGTTGACAATGTAATTTCTTATTTTTCAGTGTATTTTTTTTATTTATAGTGTTTCATCTTTAAGTAAAACTTGACAAATAGTCATAAACTTACCTATCTTTGCATGTTTTTATGATCGAGAGATGTAATAACTATCGTGTTTTGGGCCTAAGAATAATCAAGAACAGTTCATGAACAACGATATATATTAAAACAGGTCGATTGGAAGATCCTGGCCTTAAGTCCCATGTAACAAGGGGCGAGCCTATTGCCATCAACCGGGCACAAATCCAGAGCTCGTGGTTGTTACTGCGAAATTCCTGATGAAAAAACCCAACAACAATTTGTCCGACCTGGGAATCGAACCCAGGACCTCATACTCAGCAGTCACACTTACGACCACCTGCTGCAATCCTTTTTTTTTTTTTTTTTTTCGTATGTGAAATCATCAAATGACTTCTCCCGCTCTGGGCTTTGCGTACTCCTTTCGTCTTGCAAAGGGTGGGGCACTTTGGGGGACTGCCTCTTGTTACATTGAAGTTGAAAAAGTGCTGATTACATATTAGCCTAATTAGAATAAATGACTTTTGATTTTATGTTGTCCCCGTTCATATTCAGGGTGAACCGTGAAACATAATAAACACAAGACCTCTCGTGTGGTGAATCCGGCCATGAAACTGAACCACATTTTGTTCTATGACTTTTCGAAAACCATTTTTTTTTGTCGTCCCCTACAAATGTTGATCAGCTGATTGCGTCAATTCCTCTAAAAATTCAATTTGTTATTTTGCGAATTTCAAGAACTCGTAGAATAATGGTTGTTAAGTTTAATGGTCCGAGACACCACGCGAGAGGTCTTTTTTTTGTTATATTACACCTTGTAGGTATCTGGTCATACGTCTGGTAGGTACACACGCAGCGGTTGCGAGTCGTAAATAAATACGTACGCTAAATGAATCGTCTTTTTAGCGTGTCGATGGCAATGGAGATTACCCAGCCTCCATATATTTTTGGGCTATTTTCAAAAGTAAACAACAAAAATAAACTTATTATTTAGATAGAGCATAACATAATAAACCTTTTTATTATTACACCAAAGTCATAAGTCAATTCGCGCCAAGAGAGTGTGTGAATGATGTGTGTGATTTGCCCAGCGGTCGTTATGCATGCGGCTCACGTGATCTGCCCAATCCCATTTGTACTTGGCAGCGTTTTTGCCTACGCCTGTAATTAATGTTTTTGAGCGCACCATAATGTTCTTCTTATCTGTTCTCTTTACACAGACAATGCTGAACCCAAAGTAGAACTTGTGCAATTCGTTGAGTGACCTGGGGGCCTAGTCTGCTATTACAATGGTGTCACAATGATCTATCATTGATTTCATAATTGTTGATTTTGACCAGTTTGGTAATCTCCTAAATAATGGCGTCATTATGGCTTTCCAATGACCAACCACTGACATTCCATTGAAAGAAATAGCTTAAATGGTAATCTCGTACACAATGACAAATGTATGACTGACTTACGCGGTAATCTGCAAAAATTTTGACAGTTCCAGCCGAAATTTGCTCAATTAGCACCATTTTGTATTGAAATAAATATAAGCTTCTATATTAACGATAATTTAAAACACATAAACGAAAATAAATCAAAACACCGGCCGCTAGAAATAAAAACAGATCAAACGTCAGTAAGCAGTAATGTCACATTTGACTTTGACAGCTAAACAGATAAAATATTATTGAATTGTATAGTTTCACATTAATCCGCGTTACACATAACTTAATGTTTTTTGCTATTTACGAACTTCTTACTACTTCAGATTGCATAGAACACTAATAAATAATATGTAAAAATATATACAGGGTGGGATTTTGTAATGCCACCTGGAGCGAAAGTACTCTTAATACTGCAGATAGAAAATTTTACTCAAAGGAAACATTCCTTTATTTTTGAATAGAAAGCAAACTGCATTCAAAGATTTTCGAAAATTCTCTTCTCCCACACCCGGGAATCGAACCGTCTAAAATCTGATAAAATTATACCCTGTACTTTTATTGCATCGATCGTTAGGGTCAATTATAAGGATGAAATCTCTCTAACAAACATGATAAATTAAATGAAAGGAAAACCAGGAAATCTTAAATTAATTTAATTATTTACAAAAAATGGTAAACTAACTAATTAGTTGCTCGAAATGGAATTTTTGAAAATCTTTGAATGCAGTTTGCTTTCTATTCAAAAATAAATTCAAATTCAAAATAATTTATTTCAATCCATTTAGGATCATAATTGCACACACACACTTGAAATACAAATTAACAATTATAAAATAACAATTACAGTATTAAAATAATATAAATTAAAACTAAAATTCCAAAATTAAAATGTCCAAGACTAAATAAAAATTAACAATTATAAAAAATAAAATTTGAAACATAATAAGTAGATACAATATAACAAAATTCCACCCTGTATAAATGAAATCTGGCATGTTTAGATGTTTAAATTTAATTCTAGTTTTTCAAAAATCATTTCCATTAACAGGTTTTATAATAATGGCAATACAACAATGTCATTCTAACACAATTCTATTACGAGACCATTGACCGACCAATGATCGACCATTATGAAGTTAGCAGAATACGAACTTTTAACAAAATGACAATGGCATCGTTCAACAATTATGAAATCAATGATAGATCATTGTGACACTACTGTAATAGCAGACTAGGCCCCCTGGTCTGAGCACCGTAGGTTAGGCCGAGGATAAACACATCGATGAGTCTGGGCTTCATGGAGTTAGGTAGATAGGGGACATTAACGTCTACATCGACCCTACTGGTTTTGTATTACAGTAATCATTATTATTTATTTAAAACTTGGGTATAGAAATTGGGTGACATAATAAAAAAAATGTTTATATCTGTAAGCTATATTAAATTATTGCGTTTATTTTAGTCGGACGGCAAAAAACAAAATGACCCCAATCTGGGTGATCTCAGATTATATTTTGTGGTTGAATGACTTTCGGTGAATTGACTTACGACTTTGATGTAATAATAAAATACCGGCCAAGTGCGAGTCGGACTCGCGCACGAAGGGTTCCGTACCATTATCTATACAAAATTAGACAAAACCGACAAAAAAATCACGTTTGTTGTGAGCCTTAAATATTTGTTTTATTTTAATTTAAACTATTTCTTTTTAAAGTGAATATCCAAGTAATTATTCTGTGAACATTTCAAGCGTCTACCTGTTGCCGTTATTAGGTAATATCGAGCAAAAAACAACAAAAAAACACGTTTGTTGTATGGGAGCCCCTTAAATATTTATTTTATTCTGTTTTTAGTATTTGTTGTTATAGCGGCAACCGAAATACATCATCTGTGAAAATTTCAACTGTCTAGCTATCACGGTTCATGAGAGTCTTAGTGATAGGGTTCCATTTTACCCTCTGGGTACGGAACCCTAAAAAGGTTTATTATGTTATGCTCTATCCAAAAAATAAATTTATTTTTTGTTTTTTTACTTTTGAAAATAGCCCAATCTGGGTGATCTCCTTTTCTTTAAATAATGAAAACGGCAAAGTTTTTGACAGTTATTTGCGGCGTTGTCAACTTTCACAAAGAATTTTATAGCTGAACATGGATAACAGAATTTGCAATTTTTAATTTTTCGTTTATGTAATTAATATATATTATTATATTTATATATATTATATTAATATACATTTATACACTTGTACCTACTGATCAATCTTTGTACCATAGTTTATACTACTAGCTACAGATTCATAGCAAGTGACCACAATTAACGGGCAATTAGCAAATTACGGAAGCCTCCCCAGACAGTTAATTGCCAATCACAGAGATTATTAATTTGAACACTCACGTGTATTAGGCGACTAGCACAGCCCGCCGGCGGCGGCGGCTTAAGCCGTGTGGTATCCGGCAGAGTAGAATAGAACCAACCCATTACACTCACGGGTGTCGTATAAGGCGACTATTGTCTGAGGCAGAAGACCTTGCGCCTCCGAGAATAGGCAGCAGCGTTTTCTGTTAGTCTTTCATCACTGCGATCTCCAACCCGCCTGCCAAGCGTGGAGATTACGGCAAATTCCTCCCATCATGGGAGAGGCTTATGTCCAGCAGTGGACGTTATGGGCTGTTGTTGTTGTTGTTTTGCCGGCGGCTTCGCTCGCGTTAATTTAGAATTTGACAATCGATTCGGGTTGTATTCCTGCTTGTAATAATATAATTCACTCAGATTTTTTTTAACCTGTTTGTGTGTCCCATTGCTGGGCAAAGGCGTACCCTTTCTCCTTCCAAACCTCTCTGTTCTGTGCGGTATCTAGAATATAGAATTTCTTGTTTCAGGTTTAGCGAGTTTTTTGAAGACGAAGTGTATGGATTTGCAACGAGAATAGAATCGGTGGATTTTGTTTTTGGTTTCATAGAAACCGATTCTTTTCTCGTTCGTCATACAAAATCCTCTACCTCACTTACTAAATCAACCTTTTCTATGAAACCAACTACTAAATCCACTGAATCACATACTAAATCCTCTGAATCACGTACTAAATCCACTGGGAGTTCTTTTTTTGTTGGCCTGTCTGTGTGTCCCATTGCTGGGCAAAGGCGTACCCTTTCTCCTTCCAAACCTCTCTGTTCTGTGGTGCGGTATCTAGAATATAGAATTTCTTGTTTCAGGTTTGGTGAGTTTTTTGAAGACAAAGTGTATGGATTTGCAACGAGAATAGAATCGGAGGATTTTGTTTTTGGTTTTATAGAAACAGTGGGTTTAGTAAGTGACTACAGTAGTCACTTACTAAACCCAGTTTCTATGAAACCAAAAACAAAATCCACCGATTCTATTCTCGTTCGTCATACAAAATCCTCTGACTCACTTACTAAATCCACTGTTTCTATGAAACCAACTACTAAATCCACTGAATCACATACTAAATCCTCTGAATCCCGTACTAAATCCACTGGGATTTAGTACGTGATTCAGGGGATACAGAGAGAAGAGGCATCGTCTTTGATATAGTAGGACAAATTTCCCGTACGACATCGGGCGGGAAATTTTACTCGTTTAAATCGTTTTGGTCGACTTCGTCGGTCCCTTCTTTCTTGTCCTGATTTACGTTAAAAACCTTGCGAGTTGGCTTATAACTTGGAGTTTGTGAAGGTTTAGGTTGACGAACATCTGAAGTCGAAGCAGAAGATTGCTGCCTACTATTGTTGAATTGTCTTTTGCGACAATTTTCAATTGTGTGACCTATGTTTTTGCAGTAGCGGCATACCATGTCGTTGATATTTACTACTTTTGATTGATCGGATTGGTGATTTTGCGGAGTTGGAGAACGTGACGATTGAAAGTCACGACGGGAGTTCGTATATTTAGATTTATCATTATTATAGTAGGTAAGTATTTGATGTTGATCTTTTATAGATACTGGAGATGATTTTTTCTTGCTCGACTGCGAAACCTATAGCCGAATTTAACGAGTCTAGATTGTGACATCTAACGACTTGTGATACCCGTGGCAAGAGGCCTATTCTAAAAGTGTGAAGTGCAAGGTCTTGCATCGCAGCTACTCGTCCTGCTAATTCCATTTTCTTTTTCGTCGGAGTGAAATGTTTATTTCCGTAATTAGTTTCGCTAAGCATGTTTCTGTTTTTAAAGCGAATTGGTTAAATGTTTCAGCAGAGCTCTGCTTACAGTCCTGGAGTTCGGTGAGTAGATGAGCGTAATGATAAATAAATGATAAATGATGTTTATTTTGCAAGTAGGTTTTTACAAACACTTTTACACGTCACTTTTTAAAACTAGATGGGGCCGGTGTTTCGTACCTGACTACTCTGAGAAGAAACAGCCGAAACATACTCAGAGGTCATAGTCTCTTTTTAAGTCTAGACATAATCTTGCTCAATTCACATGAGGACTATGCAGATTAGTGTCTGAGATGGTCTTTTGAAGAAAAAACCACACAGATTTGAGTGGACCTGTCCAGTCATTGCAAGCATTTGTCAGTTATCGTGTAGCTCGACTTATAACTCAAGGAGCTCAACGAAACGACGAACAATACCAAAGAAAGGACATTTGGGTAGGTCGCTTATAGTACTCAAACTGCTAGACAATTGTGGGAAAAAATAAACAAAAAATAAAAATGTAACCCACATGGTCCCCACATTCACAATAATCAAATAAAATTAATAACAAGTTCTTTTCAAAATGAATGTAAATAAAAATCACAAAAATCATTAAATGTCACAATGATAATAAAAAGTAAAATACTTAATGCTTCCTTTCCCCAAATTGAACTCGATGAATTGTTCAAAGGTTTCGAACTTTTTGTGTGCATGTATACAGGGTGTAAACAACCTCATCACGAAGCCGTCAACCAAGCATTCTGTACATCAAACTAAGTAACTTTATTATTGCTGGGAAACGATTTTTTTTTTGGGGTGATAAATCATGTTTTGTGGTAGAACTCAATGTATCGCACTCAAAACATTGTGCTGATGAATGGATTGAATAATACGGGGTTCGTGGAGTTGTTTAAAAAATGTACATTAAAAACTTGTATTAAAAAAATAACTTGTCAAAAAGTTGGAACTTTGACCTCCAATATCTCCTTAACTAGAAGGTTCCCAGGTATGGTGTAGAACAAAAAAATCGCAATGACGGGGAAAACAAGTGCCTTTCGGCTTCGTTAAGAGGTTTTTTACACCCTTTATATTGACTCCAGGGTAGGGTTGCCAGATGGTATCCAAAAGGAGGACTTGTCCTCCTTATCCAAGTTTTTTTTTCCTCCCGTCCTCCCTGGCCTAACTGTAAGTCCTCCTTTTTTAAACCTTTTGGAACCATATGATGATTTAGTTTTGATGCATTGAGTACTTGATCATCAGAGGTGTAGAGATTGACGATGTTAAGCTACATGATCAATTTTGTAACTTGATTTCATTTCTTAAATCAAAATCAGATGAAGCATACCTAATATGATTTAAGGTTGCACGAACAGTGGACAATCTACTGCAAAAGTGTTAAAAACATTGAATGTTTCTCAAAACTGCTCAGATCTGCAAGTTTTATTTTTGTTTATGCGCACATAACGCAAATGTGGAAAGAGTTTTTTCACTGATTAATAGGTACTTAGCTTAGTGGAGCAAAGAGAGGAATAGACTAAGTGTGCAGTCAGTTAAATCTTTAATTCTTACTCAATACATGACATGTGAAGATTTTCAAAATTGTTTGTTAAAAAACCAAGAACTTCTTTCCAAAATTGGCAGCTCAGCAAAATATGATTAAAATAATGTAAAATAATATTACTTATATAAAATTTGTTTAATTTCTAAGTGTCCTACTTTTTTTACAGAAAATCCTCCTTTTTAGATTCATCTGCCCTCCTTTATCAAATTATCATCTGGCAACCCTGCTCCAGGGTGTGTGTGTACGGAAGAGAAATGAAACACTGCGGAACTCGAATATTTCTTTACTTGCGAAACGTGTTACAAATATTACAATGAAGTAGTTAATAGGGGTAGCAACTATTGCAAGCGTGTTTAAATCTTAAGGTGGTTACGGGCGGACTGTTGTCGCCGGGCGCTGCACGTACTAAGGTGGGTGGACCATGGAAGGCCACACTAACGAATAAACACTATTTATTCGTTTATTTACTGGATAAATGAAGGAAGCAAATGATTGAGTAATACTTTGTTTTATTGTGTACCATATAATACTTATATAATTTTTTTATCCTAGCTTTAATCACTATTTATTAAACTTAAGTTTTGTTAAGCTCTTCCAAATGGCCTTCCAAGAAACAGGGCTCAAAACAAGGTCAATATTATAAATCAGTCGTTCAACTTAAAAATAGAGTTTTAACAATTAATACCTACATCATCGGCTTTTCCTAAAACTACATAATAATTATGCTCTTTCATTTAAGCGAAACATTAAATGCTTAATATATTTTTATCATCTATAAAAAACTCAACGAACATTAATTGAACACCATCGTATAACTAAGAAATAAAAACAGTAGTAATGAGTATTATATTGATATCAAAAAACTTGCCAATGCGTTTTATATAAAACGCATTGTCAAGTTATTATAAATTAAAACTTTATTTTACCTCAAATGTCCGTTCTTTGTAAGGCCAACAGTAGATAGAAATATTATAAATAATATAGTAAATAGAAATATTATAGCAGAGAGAGCATTTCCTCGATTATTTCTGGTTCCTAGGCCATGTGGACCGAGAATTTCTGGCCTATCTAGGTCTTGTCTAACCCCGATCTTAGCATTGAAGTCACCAGTAATGACATTCCATGTGCCACGGTTTTCTTCACACGCTTTGTTAAGAAAATCATAGAAGTCTTCTAGTTCGTCATCGCTGTGTGTAGATGTCGGTGCGTAAGCTTGGACAATGGTCAAACTATGTTTGTCTGTGATGCTTAGTTTGAGAACCGCTACCCTCTCCGAGTATCTGAGAAATTCTATGATGTTGTCCTTCCACTTTTTAGCCACCAAGAAACGAATTGACTTTTTGACGACCCGAATGGCGACGACCCGACGACCCGAATGGCGTAGCGGTAGTGAGGCTACCTTACGTTCTTAGGGTCCCGGGTTCGAATCCCGGTAGAAGCAAATGTTGGTGTGATGAGCATGGACATTTGTTTCAGAGTCATGGATTTTTATATGTATAATAAGTATGTATTTACAAACAAAAAGTATCTATGTAGTATATCAACTATCTGGTGTCCACGACACAAGCCTCGTTGCTTAGTGTGGCACTAGATGGCGCTGTGTGTAATGTCCAGCGATATTTATTTATTTAATTCCATAAAGTCCTCTGGTGGCTCCAAATTGATAGAATATAGAGTTTTCTCTTTCCTCCGTATCCTCTCCCATTCTTCTGATATTCCATAACCTAAAAATGTTGTCATTATGTATGGGGGAGCTCGTCGCTAAATAATATTAGCCACACGGGTCGATCTTCATGTTAAGCCGCGCTTGCCAAGGTCGTCCTGTAGATGTATGACCATTAATTTTTATACCGAGTTACATTCGCGCCTCGTGAAAAACCGTGAAGCCGTTGGTGTCGGGTGTCTTTGGCAGTCGTAACAGGTAATCAGTGGCCCGAAAGTCTCACAATGTATCTTACCAAGGGGTTTCGTTACCCAGAAGTAACTGATTTGTGGGGGTCAGATAGGTAATCGCTCCATGTAAAATACTGCAGCTATACTGCATCCGGTTAAATTGGAAACCGACCCAGGCTAGGCAGATAATGATGTATGGGAGAACATGTTTTTCGACTGCAAATGTAAGTTTGTACGCACAATATTGGGAGGTTTTAATGACAGAAGAAGTTGTTCATGAACTTACCTTAAATAAATTGAATAAACAGAAAGAACTAGAAAAAAAGGAACCATCTGCACGCCCGCGTCCTATTGGGATCATATACACCTTTTCCTCTAAAGCAGAATAGTACACAGGCATCTCAGAAGAGTAGTAAGAAGGTCTAGTGAGAGCACAGTCACACTGACTGCCTTGGTGCACACTGTCAAACTGGCTGCTTAGACACACAGCGTGGCCGGAGTCCATAAAATCGCCTCTGCAAGCCTGTGTAGCAGTTTATATTAAGACTTTAATTTAATAACGAATATAAATTAAATAAATAAATTGTGTTTTATAAGAAAGAATTGAGAAGAAAAATAAAATTGAAACACACAACATAGTGATAAAATCATTAATAATCATAAAAAAATCATTCAATTCATTAAAATCAAAATCAAAACATATCAGTAAAAATCATTAAAAAAAAAAAAAATTATCTTTATTCCGATAGCCTCTAATTTTAAAACAATTATGGCAAATGCTAGTTCAAATGCTTTTAATAGACCAAAAAACCGAGAAGAGGTCCGTATTGCAAGAAAACGTTAAAGGCTAAATGCTATGTCAAATCTACCTGAACGAAGAACAACTTCGGCTTGTTGGTGAGACTTCTTTGATTCATGAAGATATTCATGACTTCATCCAGTAAGTACGGTCTGTCTGCTGCACAGATCTGACCCCCTGTGTCTCCATGCGTGAGGATAGTCACACAGATGCATGATGTCCTTGTGTGGTCTGAAGCGGCAACTGGGAAATAAAATAAAAAAGTATTATTTTTCTAACTCGATTTCATAATAAGTTTTCACAAATCAAAAGTAGTTTTGACTGTGACATTGATTTCCCAAAAAAAAATCTGGACTTTCAGATACGACGCGCGACGCGATCAACTGATGGTCAACATGTATGGTATTTTCATTTTAGGGTTCCGTACCTCAAAAGGTAAAAAAGGAACCCTTATAAGATTACTTTCTTGTCCGTCTGTCCGTCTGTCCGTCCCTCTGTCACCACCGTTTTTCTCAGGAACAGGTGGACCTAGCAAGTTGAATTTATACCAGCTACTGAGGTGTATAGTCCCTATTAGGTGTATAAAAACCAAGGTCCTGAGTCAACACGATAAAAAGAAATGGACAAATTTAGATTTTCGCAAAAACTAAATAGGTAGTAAAAAGTACCAGAATTTACCTTTATTTTCAACTTTTTTATTTTTCGGACTTTTTCCTTTACTTGTTCTTTACCTTGCTTTTATTCAAAATTGCCAGTTCTAGATCAATCGGAATACCGATTTTTGGTCGAAAACCTAAATGGTAGTTCCCGTTGACCTAGAATCACGAAATTTGGCGAGAAGCAATGTATTACAGCACATGTAAAGGGAAAAATCTGAAACCTGTAATTATGTAGTTTAATACAAAAAAAAGCGATTTTACCACTACAAACTTATAATCTGCGGTTGGTGCAATAGCCGTTTCATGGGATCGAACAGCAAAGTTAAGTTTATCTTTTAACGGAACCCTCTCGGTGCGCGAGTCCGACTCGCTCTTAGCCGGTTTTTATTTAAGAATGAATTTCTAAAAGGTATAAAACAAACGTTGAGTATCATGGTCTAGTCACCATACGAGAGGTTATCTGATTAACAGCGCGGTGTCTGTTTGTGCTTGTGTCTAGTTGGTGACAATAGGCACGTCACAATTAAACTATAAAATCTGATCAGCAGGCCTAGCCAAGTTACAAACGTTTCGTATCGATTCTCTTTCTACAATCGTAAACGCCTCGGCGCGGCGGCGTAAGCGATTGTAGAAAGCGCTAAATTGGTAGCCAAGTTGACACGACTGAGTCGATCGCTAATGTCTATAGAAAAAACCTACACTTTAGTCTATGGTGAGCGTTCCTACCAACGAGTTTAGCGATCAACATTGTAGAAACGATAACATTCTATTCTATCATTGTGAACGATGTAAACTTGTCTACGAATTTTCTATTCGTTTGTGTTGATCTCGTGATTTAACGTTGAGATGATGTCATTCCCATTCATTTGAATAGTTTTCTACTAGCGTTAACGATGGTAGATTGTCAACTTGGCTAGGGACGCAGGACATCAAAATACAAAATGTTTCACTGCCCACATATGGACACATGAGACTTAAGCATATAAAGGGTGTAAAACACCTCTTAACGAAGCCGAAAGGCACTTGTTATCCCCGTCATTGCGATCATTTTTTTGTTCCACACTATATCTGCGAACCTTCTAGTTACGGAGATATTGGGGGTCAAAGTTACAACTTTTGATTTTTCACCCCAAAAAAAAAAGTTGTTTCCCAGCAATATTTTTTTCGTAAAGTTACTTAGTTTGATGTACAGAATGCTTAGTTGACGGCATCGTGATGAGGTTTTTTACACCCTGTATGTAGGTGTATTACAAGGTACACCTCTGCTTTACCATTCAGGGATTGGCTGGTGTTTTGTGACTATATTCATCATCACCATCGTCTTCCTGCCCAAAATCATAATCAAAATCAAAATATTTTATTTCGCATAGGCCTACATGGGCACTTATAAAACGCCGAAAAGGTGCACGGTTTGGTTGGTCGTTTCCATGGAGAAGAACCAGCAGGAAACTC
The DNA here is from genome assembly GCA_941918905.2 of Xestia sexstrigata. Lineage (NCBI taxonomy): Eukaryota > Metazoa > Arthropoda > Insecta > Lepidoptera > Noctuidae > Xestia > Xestia sexstrigata. The sequence goes on from OW799204.2 coordinate 3,966,687, forward strand.
CATGGTTACTCTTTTCAAATCATTTGGTATTACAATATTAATTTGTTGCAGCAATTAAGTATGGGGGGATAGCGTAGGCCCGACAATAGGTCCCTTGGGCTTTTGGGGTTGGCGCAACACGTATTTTTCCTCCACTCTCCTCTTTCAACCGTCACGCTATCATTTACCCCCTCCATCCACTTTTTTGTATCGTATTAAAATGATTATTGTTAAGTTGAGCAGTGTGTAGAAATCAGAAAACAATAATTGTTATGTTTGCTTTACTTTAAAGATTAGATTTGTAATTTTGTATGAATAATTATTTCATTCGACTATCGATCGATTCGAGGTCAATCGTCGAATCCGACTCGGCTGGGCAGCGTTCGGGAAGTTGCGCGGTATCTTCTCGTCCAACTTACCACAGTGTCTCAAGACGAAAGTCTATGACCAGTGTGTGTTGCCAGTGATTACATACGGGACCGAAACGTGATCGCTCACAATGGGCCTCATCAGGAGGCTTAAAATCACCCAAAGGGCAATGGAGAGGGCTATGCTCGGAGTTTCCTTGCGCGATCGAATCAGAAATGAAGACATCCGCAAGAAAACTAAGGTTACCGACGTGCCAAACTTAAGTGGCAGTGGGCAGGGCACATTGCTCGCAGAATGGATGGCCGATGGGGCCGAAAAGTTCTGGAGTGGCGACCGCGAACCGGAAGACGTTGTGTTGGAAGGCCTCCCACGAGGTGGACCGATGACCTGGTGAAGGTTGCGGGAATCCGCTGGATGCGAGTCGCACGGGACCGGTCAATGTGGCGACACTTGGGGGAGGCCTATGTCCAGCAGTGGACGTCTTTCGGCTGAAATGATGATGATGAATTATTTCATTTGCTCTTTTTTCTTTCTTTGTTTTGTGACCATACACCTTGCGTTAATTTCATTGAACGGATTCTTAACATACCAAGAGCCCTTTTTCTCCTCGAAAAGCCGTTAGTCCCTGCTGTTATTTGTAGATCTTTGGCGATAGCACCGCGCAGTCAGCTCTACGAAAATCTTATAACCAGACTTGTCAATGGATATCACAAGAATCAGAACCCAGTTACTCTGAGTTGTGGACGTCATTTAGACAGTCACTCCATTTGAAATGATTCAGGTCTATCCTAAATCTGGAAGGTGATCCCCAAAAAGATTGGTAAGAAGCTTTTTATTTAATTAGTAATAATTAGTGACCCACCCGTGCTTTAAACGCTAATAATCTCTGGCGAGTGTGTGGTCACATGTCTAAACCTGGACATTTCTGTGTGTTTTATGAAAATGTATTAATTTATTATACGCAAACCTACCAGAATAAATAAAATCCTCTAAATCATGGTGACACCACTTCAAAATCAATGGTGCTGTTTCGAAGATCGAAGCCATAAATAAAATAAATAAATAAATATCGCTGGACATTACACACAGCGCCATCTAGTGCCACACTAAGCAACGAGGCTTGTGTCGTGGACACCAGATAGTTGATATACTACAAAGATAGTACAATCACACAGACATACACGAAAACCGACTTCGTTTTGTACCAGGACTGGATACTTATGTAGATATGGATACAAATACAAGTAGATATAGGAATGATTAGAGATACGATGGAATGAAATATTAGAGTGGGGCCCTATTACTCACTTTGGCCACTCGTTCAAAGCTGATGGGGGCACACTGAAATAGGGTCTCTTGTGTATGTTGGATGATCGTTTATTTTTTATTATAAATATTGGATCTTAGTGTGTGGACGCTATAGATGGTAGAAGAAAACTTACATGCACGAAGAAAATTGATAATGTTCTTATATCTGCAGTCTCTCTTCACGAACAATAAGAAGCCGAGTTTAGTAAAAAGCTGTCGTAGTCGCAATTCATCTTGGATTGTACCATTTCTCGTTTTTGGGTGCCACCTGTAATTATAAATGAAACTAAAATTAAATGCAGAAACATATTATCTAAATGTATGCATGCGTTATGGATTTTGGAAAATCCAATCACGGTAGTGCGCGAAATCGGGGTAGTAAGTTTGTATGAAAATGCATGATTGTTTGTTTGTAGAGAAGCTGGTGCAGGTTAGTTAGTTGTTTTATATATACGTATTAACAAAATATTCTGTACGCCTTGAAATTTGTGACGGGGTCGGATGAGGGCGCAGCAAATTGTGTTCAGATACACGTGAAGTGATATTGATAATGATTTTTGTTATTATGAGGCTATAATTATCATGATAATTACAATGTCCTACTTCACCGCCTACTTCACCTATACTATATTTGAAACATTTGTGAATTTCTAAGCTTAAGGTGACTACAGGAGCTAAACGAGAGTTTTATAATGCAAAAATATTCATATGATTATATGCATATGATTCACTGCAATAAACAAAACCAGAAAAAGTTAGGCTAGTATGATAGTGTTTTGAAAACATATTACAAATAATATTACTAAAAAAAAACACGAACTTATCTCTAAAAAAATCTTTTAACGAGTAAAAACCATACTAAAATACATGCGATCATTCTGATTTTTTGACAAATGATTCTACAAGCAACATATTGCATGTATGATAGCGAAAAAAAAAAAAAAAAGAGATAATATCCTTATTATCCCTAGCATGATAGTGTTTTATTTTTTTAGTCCAATCACTAGATTTTTTGTAAATCGCAAAAAACACTTTCGCACTATTCGGCCCGCAGTGGTTGACGTGATAACCACTTTGTAGTGCAAGCTGATTAGAACTTTAACAGAATTTCAAACGAAGTTTGAACCACCACAAATAGAGTTGCTAATTTTTTCGATGACGAGTAGGAACAGTGAGGAGTCGGGCATGTCTTCTATAATCGGAAAGATTTACATTTGATGTAAAATAAATAATCAACTTTACGCTAGTGTAAATTAGATTGATTTGGAAATTACCAGTATTTTTGAAAAACCCATACAATCTTTTTACTTTGTACTTTATGTAGCGAGACTGTAACTTGACTCGTGATGGCGTGAGTATGAAAGTTCTTTTTTCCAAAAAAATACATATTTGTTAACATTTTTGGAAAGTGAATCGCAAACGCCGGATACAATACTTACTAATGCGCAATATTAGGATTTTCGCAATGTTTTTGACCGATTGGATACTACTGAAAATTGCACAATGTTTAATCAAAAGTTCGTGCGAATTTCTATGTTATTGCACAACATTTTCATTGCATTGAATCTTGTAATAAAAAATGATAAAAATTTTGGAGAAACTTATTAACAGTTGCGTTTTCAATGTTTTTTCTATTCCTTCGCTGTTCTTTTCTGATTAATTTCGTTACGGGATCCAAGACAATTAATTTGTTTCTCCGGAACTTCGTTTAGCTTCATCGTCCCGGCGCTTTTCTGGTGGTCCCCACTGTTGATTCTGGCTTTCAGGAGTTGCAGTGGTTTGGGAATGAAGTGGCGAAGGGTCAGTTCTCGCAATGATGGGGAGAACAAGTGTGTTTTAGCTTCCATTTAAGTCTGTTTGCACACATTATTATACTATAGTATATAAGAAAAAATAATCAAATGTAATACATACTTAAAATGTCTTGTATTCTCGAAGATGTGCTGGTTCAGAATAATCATGTATTTATGTCCACTCATGTCATAGAACGAAGCGTCTCTGTCAAAGTTTACTGTTTTGCTTCGTGCGTTGCCAGGCCGACTAAATAAAAAAATAATTACATGTCTTTGATTAACAAAACAAAAGAAAATAATGTTAATAATACTTTACTGATTGTACTAAAAATAAGCGAAATTCCCTACGCGTTTGCCAAAATATCCCAAATCGTCTGCCTAGCCTCTCTCTTCTCAACTATACATTACATGAAGCGACTGCTTATCTGACCTCCACAACCCAGTTTGTACTGGGTAATACGATACCCCTTGGTAAGACTCGTTGTCAGACTTCCGGGCCACTGACTATACAGGGTGTAAACAACCTCATCACGAAGCCGTTAACCAAGCATTCTGTACATCAAAATAAGTAACTTTACACAAAAATTATTGCTGGGAAACGACTTCTTTTTTTGGGGTGAAAAATCTAAAGTTGGAACTTTGACCCCCAATATCTCCGTAACTAGAAGGTTCCCAAGTATGGTGTAGAACAAAAAAATGATCGCAATGACGGGGAGAACAAGTGCTTTTCGGCTTCGTTAAGAGGTGTTCTACACCCTTTATGTAACGACTGTCAAAGATCTATAAATGACAGACAGTACCAACGGCTTATCGTGCTTTTCGATGCACGGAGGAAACTCGGTATGTAATGCGTGATCACCCATCCACGGACTAGGTTAGTCTGTGGATGGGTGACCACCCATTACATACCGAGTTTCCTCCGTGCCTCGAAAAGCACGTTAAGCAGTTGGTTCTGGCTGTCATTTGTGATCTTTGACAGTCGTTACAGGTAGTCAGTGGCCCAAAAAGTCTGACAAACAGTCTTACCAAGGGGTATCGTATTACCCAGTACTAACTGGGTTGTGGAGGTCAGATAGGCAGTCGCTCTATGTAAAATACTGGTATTCAGCTGCATCCGGTTAGACTGGAAGCCGACCTCAATAAAACTTGGGAAAAGGCTAGGCAGATGATGGTTTGATATCTAGATCTTAATTTTTAATTTTGGCTGGTCGTTGAAAACTAACCCTGTATGATGTAATGTACTACATGCATGCTATCAGTTATCAGTCTATGCCGCCATCACACTTACTCCTTAAGCCATTGTCAAGTGTGTGATAATTACGTTTCAAAATATAATTAGTAAATGTTTATATCGCATAAATGAGTTTCATAATTCACCTACAGATTCTTTGCTAGCAAACTGTAATAGGCATCGCAGGTGCTTTGCCGCCATTAAAATTGGCAGAAATATATTTCAAGTACCTGTAACTACCGCGTCCTATACATATATACTTATAACTTGCAAGCAACAACGCTTCGTGGCTACTTACTATAGACGGTACTAGAATTTCCCCAGAAGAGCTCCAAAATAGGGTGCTTCTACATGTTCTAGAATTGTGGCTTTCAACTGCTGCACATGACGTAATAATGACTATTCCTTGGAAACGAACGCATAGTCCATGCGTCATTTCCTGCTGTGCTCATGTGTCATAGTACCCACTGTTCTGCCACCGACGATACCATGGAGGTGGTAAAGTATTGTGCCCAAATTGACTAAAATAGCTGTGATATACTAATAAACGTAGCGTGAGCTTTAAGGTTCCGTGTCGACTAGTCCACTCTTATCCCGGATAGAGGGTGCACGTACCGAAGTGGTTCATCTAGTTACTGATAATTTGGTGGTTTTATGTTAAATCCTAACTAGTGTTTCTAGTGAACACCACAATGGCCAACCATGTTTTTTTTTTAAAATCATAACTATTAAATTGACTATATAGTAAGGGGCCGTTCAAGTATTACGTAAGCAGATATATTACAATTATTTACCCCCCTCCCCTCCCATGCTTACCTACGTAAACATAGGTATAATTATGCATTTTTCTTTTATTGTAAGTATTTTGTTTTTTTTTTATTGATTCATGAACAGCAGTTATATAATTATAGAAATAAGAAAATAAGTTTAGCAACTCGGTTCTAAGCGAGTACCTAAACGTATTCGTTATTTGTGGGAATCCCCGAATTTGCGTTTCGTTTTCAAGCATAGACAATGTGTGGGTTGCCATATGTGTGAAAAAAGTAAATAATTACTGCTGACGTAATCACCATCTAGACCCCCCCGCCCCCTATAGTGCTTACGTAATACTTGAACGGCCCTAAGTATTTTGATTAAGAAAGAAACAGCCAAAGCCTATGAAAGAAAAAGATTCTCATAAAAATTTGCACAATACCTTGTCTACCACAGAAAGGTCTCTTTCTTATACCCCATGAGTGAGATAGTACAATCAGTAAGCATATTGCATCATTTCGCAAAAATAATAAAAAATATCATTATCATCCTTACCTTGAATTTGAAGGGGTTACGTCGAAGCCTGTTACGTCCGCATAGGCGGGAGCATTATACTGTCTCACCATTTTAGACTCGCGTTAGCACGGAAAACACTCAAAATTGAAACAAAATATCACTTTTAAATGTCACACTGGATAGTCTTTTACGTTTCTTCGATAAAGACACGTTTCTTGAGTCACCTGTAACAGAAATTGAGAAAAAGTTTAAACGAAACTTATCACAGTGTTCGTATATAAATTAGGCACCTACTGATGCCAACACACTAACATATAAATGCCTATATTAACTGTAGCAATCGCTTATATAGCTTCTTTATCGCAACTATCTCACTTCCATACCTTATCAATAAAAATATTCAATGAATCATCTCTGTCTGCTTGCGTCTTAATTTAAACATAAAGGAACGCCGTATCCTTTCATCCGATTACGTATTTACAGTCATGAAGAAGAAGACCGCCCTCGAAGTTTACTTAAGTCATTCAGTGGGGTTAAATGAATGATGATTTTGAATGACTTTATTTCTCTAACTAATACGTGTTACTTGCGTTGCGCGATTCATATTTTCATCAAAATATAACCAACATACATCATAGTTTTAGTTTTAACAACACACCGACAACCGCAAATTTAAGAAGAGACGCTCGCAACCGGGTAGTGTGGAAGGTCAAGGCTCCTCTTCATCTCCAATTATACCCACCACTTACGTATGCGTTGGAATATCGTGTCATTGCGGTCCACCAAAACTCGATCGATACATTTTAATGATATCGGCAACTAAACATATCTGGTAGGATCTCCAACGCATTATAATATGCCGAAGTTCTGCCTGCATGGTGTGTCCAATCAACAAATTGTCGTTAAGTGACATTCCATTTGAACCTTTACAGGACGCATCGAATACGACTCGCACCATTGTAGTATCCTTATACGCGTGGACGACGGCGTGGTGTGGTAAGTATATGGCTTCTTTAATTTTTATTTTATCTTGTGATACCTTTTCCATATGTTGTAATTCTATATATTCATGTACAACCTTTTTGTAATCTTGCTTTAATTGATTATTCCTTCCTAATTTTAAGTCTAAGCTTTTAAATCTTTTTTCAGCTATACCTACTCTTTGACTTGCCAAACTTGCCAACCAGCTTTGCATCCCGCAACGGTAATCTTACGAGATATCTGCCATCTTTATTCCGCAATGTAGAAGTCGTAAACAATTGTTCACATTTAACTTCATCCTCCGTGAGCATCCTTTTTGCAGATGGTCCGCCTCTAACTCCCAAAAATTTCTTAGCATATCATCATCTTGGACACTAGAATGCATCACGGTAATATGTGAATTGATTTTAGGACCATTGTCCACTTCGACTGCCCCCGACAATATCCAGCCTAAAGCGGTGCCCTGCGCTAAGAGCATCCCGCTTGAGTACTTCTATACCCCGTCCCGAATAACCTGGCTGTATATATCAGCAATAAAATATCAATTTTATTAGGCCTGAAATATTCCGGATCTGTCAACTCGGTATCGATTAAGTCTACCCATTCTACCCTGGATACCTTGGTAGACGGAAGAAAAGCCGTGATCGATTTCAGAACGTAGGCGTTTACCTGCAGCTTGAACGTTGGATCGATTCTTGAGCCAATCGTGACAACTACTTTGGCAGTCGACGTAGTACTTTTATCTCCACCCATACCCACCACCGTATTTTTTTAAGGTATTTTGTTCAAACCCAAATACTGGACCATGGATTCCGTGACCAAGGATCCCTGTGATCCCTGATCCAGTAACCCCCTAACCACCCAGTAAGTCCAATTTTTTGACTCAGTCTTTAATAAGGCTGTGCTTAACAACACCGCTTGTTTGTTGTTTCCTGTCGAAAGACATGAGACTAGTGGTTTATCCTCCGCTTGCGCGACAACATCTTTTACCTCATTAGCCATCAATGAGGTTCCCTCGCGAGCAGCCGAACTACCCTCACCAATAACCGATGCAGACCCACCCGTGGGATGTAACAAAGAATGGTTGCGTTTACTCACCTGGCACCTGTAAGTGTTTTTGCAGAACCTAGCAGAGTGGCTACTATTTAGGCAAATAAAGCATAAGTTCTTTTCTAGTACAAAATTTCGACGACTATCAATAGATTCTTTAGAAAACTTTGGGCAAGATGAAATTCGATGATCAGCTGAACAATATGCACAAGTAACACTTTTTTATCCTTTGATACATGAAATGACTGTGTGCTTTTAAGGTTTTTATTTATTTTGCTATCCAGATTTTCCAAAATGCGGAAGCGACTTGTTAAAAATTCAGTCAACTGTTTAAACGTAGACAAATCATCTGTGGTATCGGAAGCTGCATGCAATTCCCAGGCTTTTCTGGTATCTTTATCTAAATTTGTACTAACTATATGATTTATCAAGATATTCCAGGACGCCACATCGATACCTAAATTTTGTAATGACTCCAGACAGTCAGATGTAGTACTGATTAACCTTTTAATATCTGTAGCCGATTCTACCGTTAAAAGCCTTTGAGCGAATAGACGTTTTAAAAAACCATTTGCCATAAATCTTTTGTTATTACACATCGATTCTAACTTTTTCCACCTTGCCTTATAATTATCGGAAGTAACATTTACATTTCTCAACAAGTGTTCTGCGTCTCCCGTTAAATACCCCTTGAGATCATGCATCATCCAGCCTTTCATTATCATGAATTTACCCGATAAATAAATCCCGAAAGGTCTGCCAGTCAAGGTATTTACCCGAGAACCCAGGAATTTTTACTTCAGGTAACTTAAAATTAGAAATTTCCTTACAATTTCCTGAACTACTACGTGTATCGCTATATTGTACCGTTTTACCTTCACATAACAGTTCTTTTAGATCACTTTTGTGTAGCAAATACATTTCCTCTACCTCATCCTACACACAAATTTTGTGATAGTTTGAACTATTTATATCTGATCGTTTAATTTCGCTAATTATTTTTAAGCGCGTAGTGTAAAACATATTCCAATGTTGTTCCAAACTTTCCAAACGTATTTCTATGTATGAGACCTTAAAGTCGATCCTTCGGACATTTCTTAAAATTAATTTTAGCCTTCACAATTTTGGATTTAATGTCATCCTGAATATCATTATAGGCATCCATGTTTATAAACAATAACGACAAATACAATAGGAAATACAAATAACCAACACTTTAAAATTAATAGACTTTATGATAGCTAATCAGAACTATCGATCTTAATGTCTCTAAAACACGTAGAACTTCTTCAAATTCATCTCCAACCAACTTAAGGCGACTACAGGAGCTAAATTAGCAACTATTTGTTGTGGTTCAAACTTCTAATTTCTAATAGTATTTCAGTGGGCTTCGTTATTAAAGCTTGTTCTAGCTTTCGTTCCCTAAAACCATTAAAAGTTATTTATTGTTCCTTAGTGCGTAGCCACCTTGAGTACGTTTCGCAAGTATGGAACCCTCAATATGAGATTTACAAATCTCTTATTGAGTCTGTTCAGAGGAAATTTTTGCGGTACTTAGACTTTAAGGCTAGGCAATTCTCAGTCGACTATGAACACCACTGTAAGCGATATAATTTCTTACCGTTGGAAGTAAGGCGTAATATCAGTGATGTCTGTTTTTTAGTGAACATCGCAAACGGCTCGGTTGATTGTTCCGAACTACTCAGCAAAATACATCTTCGCACTAATCTGAACAACCTAAGAAAACGGCCTCTACTCCATGTACTATCGAGGACACTCCCGCCTGATCACCATAAGCTAATTTTTGCTTGCACTTCCAACATAGAAACGCTCTCTAGCCCCGCCCCGTTGATTTTGTATAGAAATAATGAATGAAAAGATACCGATCGGCCGAGCGCACTGACGACGCACGCCAAACGAGGGTTATTGTTATTTTGCGCGCCAAAGTTGACGCTTTCCTAATAGGCCTAAACTTTAAGGGGGTGTGGCTCGGCGCCTCCGCATGATTTAAGCGAAAAAAAATTAACTGGTCAGGCGAAAAACACCACGACTGTACCATTCGCATCGACAAAGTACAGGCGCAACGCCTTCTGCATACGTAGTGTTATAGCTCTCAATAGTTTACCATTACACCTGGAAATCGATTTATATTGCACTAGCGCACACAAAATTAGAAAGATTCTAAACAAGGAGTATTTTGGTGACAATCATAAATAGCTTTTAATTTTGATTTTGATACTGCACGAATTGACATATTTAGTATAGTAAAACAACATATATGTCTACATTGTAATCTGTTTACTTACTTACATCGCTGCAACTGGTCAAGTAACTCTTATCTAGCTTAGCTGTAAGCTTTCTTAAAATAAAATAAATAAATAATCAGTTTGCACTACAACGTGGTTGTTACGTCAGTCACTGCAGGCCGAATGGTACGAAATGAGTGGTTTTTTGCGATTTACGAAAAATCTATTGATTGGACTAAAAAATAAAACACTATGATGCAAATTATGTTGCTTGTAGAATTATTTGCCAAAAAATCAGAATGATCGCATGTATAAAAGAATTTTTTAGAGATAAGTTCGTGATATTTTTTTATCGAGTAAAATTTGCAGTATTATGTTTTCAAACTATCGTACTAGCATATATCCTGAAGAAATATATTATATATATTTTTACATATACTATATTATATATACTGCATACTGCATATATTTTTCTGGTTTTGTTTATTGCAGTGAATCTTATACTTTTTTGCATTATTAAACTCGCGTTTAGCTCCTGTAGACCCCTTAAGTCAGAATCACGATTTTTAAATTTTTACAAGTGTTTGAGAATTGACGTTTTATGAAATTTGGGCATAGGTTCCCCTTTCCAACCACTTTTACCGAAAATAGTTTAGAAGTCTGAGGTAAACAGAAATGCACTTTTTAGATTATTATTTGAATGTACTCACAGTTTTTCTTCACTCACTTACTGATGATCGACACTTGCACCATACAAGAGGCGCCCTCTGCTTACTTCTTAGCCTCCCTCGCGCTGGTCCTCCAGGGTGTCACACCAGTCCAGGCTGCCATGGCTCCAACAGGCCGCTCCTCTGACTCCAGTTCCACCCGGCTCCACCTCCAACTTCTGGGCAACTTTCACAGAGGGGGCTGATCTGGACAGCGACCCACTGCCCAGTTACAACACGTAGGGTGGCAATCACTACCACCACCGGTGAATTGTATAACCGTAACCGAGGGTCGTCTTGGAGAGGGATTCGAAATAACACCTTTGAATTACGTCACTACCCGTATATTAATTATTAATAACACGTAAGCAACTAAGCACGTCACTCTGTTTGATGCACACTGCACTGCTCTCAAAATTAAAATAATCCACCGGACCCAACTAAATGCATGTAACAAAACCATAGCGACTTTTAATATTTCCTGTGCTGCCATCTATCGAGCGATGCGGTACTAGTTATCGAACCATACTATCTAAGTGATTCGCTATGATTTCGCTTCTAGCTCAGACAATCTGCATATCACTCTGCTTGCCTAAACTTCCTAGGAAGTAATGAAAGTCCGAAATGTGATCAAGAAACTTATCAAAGATAAATAAAGGTTTCTGACAGAAGTTTCAGACATCAGCTGCTTGGATGTGTATTATCTTAAAATTTTAATAAGCGTATTGGGCTAGAAGATACCCCAAGGCCAAAGTTATTAGCATAACACGTGATTATTAATTTTTCTTATTTTACTACCGTTTAATCCGTCACCGTCCACAATGGGCGAGACGACAAAAAAAACTAATTAGTCCGTCAGTTAGATTATCAAAAAATATTTGACCTGTGTTTTTTCTTTTGTAACGTAAACCAAAATTGACGAAGATATGACGCTTTTAAAATTCTCAATACGTCACGCCTAGGTATAATTTTTACGTGGTTCTGACGTCACGAGCCCCAACTCCCGAGTTTTGATGCGTTTTATCTTTGTCAATATTCATTGATTTACACTACAAAAACAAAAAATACGTGTCTATTAATATCCAATACTCTAACTGACGGACTAAATAGATTTGCAATTTTTTATAGGCATTCCTGTGCGCTGTACTTATTCACAGCAACCGTTATTTTTATTTTTTTCTGTGAATAATTTATTTAATAAGTGACACTTTACACTGAACGCAGGTTCCGTTTGTAGTCAGGACCAACTCGACACCGACGACGAACAACGGTCAGAGGCCAACTGGCCACTGCTCGTAGTGTCAACAAGTAACAAACTGATGTTGTGTTCATTATGAGGAAACAATTGCTAATATTGCGAACCAATGTCATAAGATGAAAATTACATCATCCGTTCTTTTTTTTTTTCCAGCTGTGTTAGGTTTGGCCAACGGCCGGCCGGCACATCTGCATGTATGTTTCCATGGGAGATCCTCTAGAGTAGGAGCCAACCTGTGTCGATACTCTTGCGCCAACCCATCTTCATTGCTTGGCGTGTGGTGCTGGCGCTGCCGCAACTGCGGCGGAGAGCTTTAAGCGGCTAAGCATTGCTAAACATCGTGGCGATGCTTTTCCACCGTCGCTTGGTATGTACTTAGTGTAGATTACTTTCAAAAAAGCATTTGATACCTGGAACACCACCAGCTGCTTCAAGCCATGGAGGAATGTGGTTCCGTGCGCGCCTTACAGACTGGGCACTGCGAACTGTCATTCACGGCGACGTTGGAGAGCCCAGATACGTCACATGTGGTGTGCCAACCGGTTCCGTGTTTGGTCCCATCGGATACTTCATGCATGTCAACAGCACGTGCTGAATGTGATTCGAAACTGTCGCATATACACGTGTGCTGATGACGAAGTGTATGCAGAAAAAAAATTGGATGTAATTGAAAGGAATATACAAGTGGATTTCACTAATATAATTAAATGGGCTCATATATATATACAGTCTCCTTATCGTGAACATCCGCCGCGTGGGGTGGGGCACAGCCAGTGCCTGCACCATGACGACACACGATATTGAAGTGGTGGAGGCATCCATAAAAAGTACTTGGGTTTTTTTACCCACGATGGAACGGAGACGGTCTATGCGTTTGGGGTTAGAGGACGTTTGTTTGTTTGTTTGTGCAAATACATGTTGCCATTTTTCTCCAAAACTACTTGTCCCATTTTAATGCAGTTTTCAGTTATGGGTTTGGTTTTCATTGGTGCATGTTCTTAGATAAGTGTTACGGTGATAAATCACCAGTTGTCTTCTCACGAGGGATCTCCTTAACGGTAAATAGCAGGGATACGAAAATTTGAAGACGCGTTCATATTTGATAGATAAACATGATTTCTATCATGACCTGATCCTACAGTCAGGATTGTCTTCTCACGAGGGATCTCCTTAACGGTAAATAGCAGGGATACGAAAATTTGAAGACGCGTTCATATTTGATAGATAAACATGATTTCTATCATGACCTGATCCTACAGTCAGGATTGTCTTCTCACGAGGGAACTCTTCAACGGTAAATAGCACGAATTCAATGATTACGAAAAAAATAAAAAATATAATTAAAAAATCTTTTCAAAAATAAGCTTTTATAAAAATGCACTGAAAATAAACCTTTTAGTAATTGAAAACGAAAAGCTTTCATAAAAGCTTGTCCCGAGTCCCGACTTGAGGTCGACTTCCAGTCTAATCGGATGCAGCTGAATACCAGTATTTTTACCCACGACGGAACAGAGACGGTAAGGTTGTTTGTTTGTGCAAATCCATGTTGCCATTTTTCTCCAAAACTACTAGTCCGATTTTGATGCTCTCTAAAAAGTTTAAAATAAAAAGCAAAATTAAAAATTTTGAAAAAACCCACGACGGTTAAAATGTAATTGAAAAAGGATAAAATAATTAAAAAAAAACCCAACTTAATAAAAAACCCACGAATATACGTCGGGGGCTGCCATGAAATGAACTAGTTTTGCAGTTTTATAGTAACTTGAATAAGTCTTCGACTTCGGGCTTCTACTAGAGCCTCGATCGTAATTCCTTACTTTAATACACAATGTACTTTTGCAGACGGTTTTGTTTATTCATACCTTGGGATGGATGGTGTCCCTGCTGCAAGTTTTTTAACTGGCCCATTCGGCGGAATTCCGAAATTAAATTTGGGTGTTGCACCAAAATTAATTTAAAATGGTTGATTTAGTTGCATCATCGGAAGTCTGAAGCCTATTGTCTGTTCAGTACATTTTTACCAGTTAGGCGAAGTCAAAACGTACTGAACAGCTGTTTTTATTTCGCGATTAAACGTTTGGTCCGATTGTAAAAGTTGTTTGTGAGTGTGTTGAGTACAATTAAGTATCGTTCACTAGTTACAGTCACCCTATTTACGGCAGTCTGACTTACTCGTGACTTTCATTATTTTAAAATTTTAATGTCTCTAATTCAATGGCCAGACATTCTTCGCTCCTTGGATCACGAAAATGTATCTCAAGCAATTCTTTGAATTCCGCCCACGACCGGATGTCTACGCGCTCGCTTATCAGCGTTGCTGCGGGTACAACATGCATTAGATACAGGGTGTAAAACACCTCATCACGAAGCCTTCAACCAAGCATTCTGTACATCAAACTAAGTAACTTAACGCAAAAATTATTGCTGGGAAAAGACTTTGGGGTGAAAAATCATGTTTTGTGATAGAACTCAATGTAACGCACTCAACACACATTGTGCTGATTGATGGATTGAATAGTAAGGGGGTCGTGGAGGTGTAAAAATCTTACATTAAAAACTTGTATTAAAAAAAAACTTGGTAAAAAGTTGTAACTTTGACCCCCAATATCTCCGTAACTAGAAGGTTCCCATGTATGGTGTAGAACAAAAAAATGATCTCAATGACGAGGAGAACAAGCGCCTTTCGGCTTCGTTAAGAGGTGTTTTACCCTTTATTCTTGTTGTAATTTGGATGATTTAAATTTGTCAATTATGTTATTATTCAGATGGCGTTTAATTGCCATCGAAACTTGGGAGAATTTTATGTAATTCGTTGGGAATGAGTTTAATTTCCGAAATTTCGGCGGTAATTTGTGATAAGTTTTAACGTTAAAATTAATTCTATGAACTCTACTTATTTATAACAATAATTATTAACTATTACAACGTAACCTCTATTTTTACTTTCTCATGTATTTTTACACTAGGCGCTTTTTAATTTAAAATAAAACAGTGAAAATAGAAAATGTCCAATTCCAAGTTAACAAGGGGTTATGATGGATATGAGGTATATAAAAAAGAAGGTGAAAAGTCGTACTCACCAGCCTGCCTCGCCCATCATCAGCTCTCGGCTCCACGTCGCGTCACTCTCAATATTTGTTTGGTCCCTTGGACCACTTCGCCGTACACCACGCGTACCGTTGTGAAGATCGGAAAAGTTTATTCGCGAAAAATCACTAGTTAAGAGGACGCATTGGAATTACAAAACGAATGAAAATATATGTTTGTGACCTGATAATTCATGATAAAAACCTTATTTTGTTAGTTTTCAATACATGATTAGGGTAATTTTGTAACAGAGAAAAAAATATCAAACATACCTCTTTTTAAAAAGAGATTTACATGTTATGGGCAAACGGGACCGATTTAAGCCTCTTAACTTTCTCCGTAGATGAGTCTAAACATACTCTATAAAATTGTAGAAGGAATTTCTCAAATTATCGTTTCCAACTAAATTAAATAACAAAAACAATTTTGTCGTTTACGTCCTTTAGTTATAAGCTAGCAATCCTCGCCCCGCTCAGACGCTCAGTCCCGGGGCGCGCGTGCCCGGTTGTAGAACAATGCGTTGCCTTAACGCGGGATAGCTTCCTCAGTGATCCTACCGGTTGCTCCAGTTAGAATTGGGAGCGTGTTAGACGAGTTATTAGAAATAAAAATTAATATGGTTCCTTTCACGTTTCATACAAAGTTCGGCCCAAAAACCAACCGGCCAACGAAAATAAGTGTCACCACTGTTGGGCAGGTCAGTTCGAGTATTTTTTTTTTACTACACAATAACACTTCTTCAAAGTCATCATCTCAACGCGCTCATGTCACTTATTCGCCAGCAGATGAAAAGATTTTATCAATAAAACTTACGAAAACCCGGATTTATTAACCCAAACAATCAGCTATTTTTTGGCCAAAGAATCAGCATTGCCATCCAACGTGACAATGCTGCCAGCCTTCTGGGCACTTTTCCTGTTGACAGCGATGTGGACGAATTTTTCGACGCCCTGTAACCTTTTTTTTGATATTTGTAAAATATTTTTATTTCTTATAGAGTTAATGTGTAAATAATGTAAATATTATTAGTCTGTGTTTAAAAAAAAACAGCTGAAGGAATGGTTGTAAAGACTTGTATGTACCGTCGTAATATTAATAGGTACTTTGGTTTTTGGGCAGACAATGAATTGCTTTTTTAATATGTGGCTACGTGTTTACAGATTTACAGATTCGGATGCGCACACGGAGTGTGGTCCTAAGGTCTAAACTTAAATCAAGACATTACAACTTTATCTCTCCAGAGAGTCCAGAAATTACGCAAGCACCGCGATGCAGGTCCGCTCTTATGCTGACATATGCACTATTTGTATCGGGGGAGCTTCTATAACTAAGCTTCTAAGTAAATGTTAGTCATTGTTAAAGTAGTTTTTACCGAACACAACTAGTTTTGACTAGTTTTCACCGGTCAAAACTCATACTTAATTATAGCGTATACGTGTAATGCGGTTGGCCAGGGCGTTGACATCGATATTTTCAGACTCTTTGCAATTTCTTTTTTGATAACGTAAACTAAGTGAATTTAATTTGCGCTATTTGAAACTCATTTTTACCTATGATACTGTCTTTACAAACACTGTCTGCCTTCCTAATTATTTTTGTTTTTGTTAGTAAGCTCTTTTCTATCTGCGAAAACTTTTAATTGGCCTTAATTTTGTTACTCTTAATCATGTGTAAATTTTTAGCTGTAAGTTTTCTTAAAACTGTAAAAACAAAAAAAAACTAGTTTTCACAGATTAACAGTTTGTGTCATTGATATTCCCAAACAAAAATCTGGACTTTCTATACGACGCGCGACGCGATCAACTGATCAACATGTATGGTATTTTATTTTTTTAAAGTTATGAATATCCAAAAGTTATAAAACAAAAGTTGTCCTGTATCATGGTCTGAGTCACCACACGAGAGGTTATAATAATGCTTTATTATGTCACATCATGTAGTTATGTAGTAACAATGCAAATAAATATTGTTTATTCGCTAATAATATACAAATCGAATCATTTCTGGTGAGACATACAAGGATAACATTTGCAATTAGCAATATGCATGTTTTGTATCGTGACACTACACTATACGTACAATCGTGGGCTATTCCGCCTGATCAGTTAATTTTTTTTTTGCTTAAATCGTTTAGTAAAGTTTAGCCCTATTAGGAAAGGGTCAACTTTGGCGCGCAAAATAACAATTACTCTCGTTTGGCGTGCGTCGTCAGTGCGCTCGGGCGATCGGTAAATTTTCATAGTCAACGGGGCGCGGCTAGAGAGCTTTTCTATGTTGTAAGTGCAAGCAAAAATTAGCTTAGTGGTGATCAGGTGGGAGTGTCCTCGATAGTACAGTCCTATTTGTGACGCAAGTACACTGAAAGCTGAACTTTATAATGCCAATCATCATTCTTGTCCCGGTCAGACCTTGACTTATGTTACTTGGAGTCGGCTCAACACATTTTATTCTTCGATTTCAACCGTCACACTGTCATTTATTGGTTTGCCTTTCATATTATTCCTCACACAATCCACGAGTCTCTTTTTACCCAACTGGGACTGCGTGACGCAAAGGAGGGTAGTGTTTATCAGCCTAAATAATTACGTAGATATGTTTGTTCCTTTGTGGCGCTCTAGACACCAAATGCGTGGGCCGATTTTGATGTATCTTATGTCATTTGATTTTTAGGGTTCCGTACCCAAAGGGTAAAAACGAGACCCTATTACTAAGACGCCACTGTCCGTCTGTCTGTCACCAGGCTGTATCTCATGAACCGTGATAGCTAGACAGTTCAAATTTTCACAGATGATGTATTTTTAACAAATACTAAAATCAGAATATAATAATTATTTAAGGAGGGCTCCCATACAACAAACGTGTAATTTTTGTCGTTTTTAGCTCGATATAAATAACCGCAACAGGTAGACGCTTGAAATATTCGCAGAATATTTAGTTGTATTTACTTTAAAAATAAATAATTAAATTAAAATAAAATAAATATTTAAGCGGGGCTCCCATACAACAAACGTGATTTTTTTTTCCGTTTTGTCTAATGTGGTATAAATAATGGTACGGAACCCTTCGTGCGCGATTCCGACTCGCACTTGGCCAGTTTTTTTTTTAATCTTGCGAGTGTAACTAAGATACAACAGTATTCAAAATTCAATATGGCTACAACTAAACGCAATATTTTGTAAACCATCTTTAGGTTTCTATCTCAAAAACTGTTCAGTTTCATAGTCAGAGATCATACAAATAAACGCAACACCTCCCGTCTTGCGTTTATTATGGGGAATATATAAACGCACGTTAAAAGTAATGTTTTACACTTTAAAATGTTTAGCTTTAAAAATTAATTAATTAATTATAAAAATAATGGCTTCCACTACGCTTAGCTTGGCTTAGGCTGTAACGACTTTGAAAAAACGGATATAGAACCATCGCCAAGAAACTATAAAGCTTTCAAATAAAAAAATTTGCATCGAAATCGGTTCTCTCGTTTAAGGGCTACGGTGCCACAGGCAGACACACACACACATAGTGGTCAAACGTATAACACCCCTCTTTGTGCGTCGGGGGTTAAAAAACTGTCGAGGCGAAACTAAAGACAATACTTACATGAAAATTAAGAAAAATCACGAGTCAAGGGAATAGAAATAGCGGGAATGATTCAGAAAATCTAATCACATTATCATTCCATTTTTAAAAGGCCTTTGAAAAGGGCAGGAAATGAGTTGCCAGTCGAACCGACACTTTTAATACTAATCAGAAAAGTGTGCCATTACAAAAAAAAACCGATGTTAATCAAATAGTCATCAATCAAAAAATTGTCCTTTGCCCGGGGAAAAAGTTATATCCGGGGAGGAAATCAAGTTAGTTATTGGCGGTCGATTACATGAATTTGAGGTTTAAATGATAAGATTTAAGCGTTAAAGCTAAGATCTCATAGCACAGGTTCCACAAACTAAACCAAAATTTGTTGCCATTTATTACAATAAACTATGATGACATATCAATTTTATAATAGGACTAGCTGATGCCCGCGGCTTCGCTCGCGTAGAAGTCGGTTACCGCGACCAGAAGTAAACCTCCCAGACGGCTTATTTTTTTCGGACACCTCCAACAAGTATCATTATTACTTTAGCTTATGTATACAAAAACTTGACTAATTATATATATACTAAATCTTTCCTCGAGAACCACTCTATCCATTGGTGAAAACAGCATGGAAATCGGTGCAGTATTTTTTTAGTTTACCGCGAACAGACAGTCAGACAGACAGACGCGGCGGGGGACTTTGTTTTATAATAATTATGTAGTGATATAATAAAAAGATTGTACAAACTATTACATGAGTGTAAAAAATTCCAACAAATTGGATAAAGTCACTCAATTACGCAGGCACTGAGGCTATTGCAAAACACAAAATTAAGGAATAAAACACACACACACACACACACACGCACACACTGAATAAATTGGATATTGCCGTGGAAGAGCGGAATCTCCTAACAATAAAGGAGGCTCCAACCACCAACTAATGTTAAACTTTTTGGTTAGGAGATAAAGCCAAATACACAATAAAAAAATAATAAGTTTAAAAAACCCTGTCCGATCCGTGAGGGTATTATTAGGTTTCGAGATCAGATTCCAAATGCGAGTCGGACTCGCGCATGAAGGGTTCCGTACCATCGTAGTAGAAGGGCCCCTTAATTAATTAATTTATTTTTGTTATTTGTTGTTATAGAAATACACATTCTGTGACAATTTCAACTATCTATGTATTACGAATCATGAGATACAGCCCGCGAGAGACAGACGGACGGACCGCGGAGGCTAATAGGGGTCCCGAAAATTACCCTTTCGGTGCGGAACCCTAAAAACTGTCAAAATGGTCGGACAATAGTAGCCCACCAGACACAACACCCGTCTATGGTATGGGTCTTGCCTTTTCTATGGGGTATGAAGAACTTCTGACCCTGTTCTTCATTATTCGTATACTGGTGACCCCGACATGACTGCTTATGTAAGGTATGCCTTCGGGAAACCAGATGTGTTGTGTAACCTCTATCAGCTTGTAACTTCGTGTCTACTGCGGGGGACTAAAAGAAGGAAATGGAAAGTGCTTCGCTTTACGACGACAATCGACCCTCAAATGGTCGCGTCATGGCGATAGATCTATTAGCACCCTTAGGTACTTACATAGAGAGAAATAACGGTCAGAACACGTCATTATAAACATATGGAAACGGGTACTTACGAGTATTTATCGCCGAGATATACTAAAGGTCTACAAGTACCCTTAACTAAGCGGAAAGGCACTTGTTCTCCCCGTCATTGCGATCATTTTTTTTGGTGTAGAAAATTAATTTTTTTTTTTTTTTTGGATGGGAAATCATCAAATGATTTCTCCCGCTCTGTGCGGAGCAGGAGGGAGTGTCAGACTTTTACTGACTAAAACCCATCCATGTTCCTTCATCGCCCTTTTTGTTCCGGGGCCACGGTATCTCTTTCGAACAGTCCCGCAACCCCGGATGTAGACTATACCTGAGAACCTTCTAATTGAGTATTATACTAGTTTTTTTTTGTCTTAAATGGAAAGATCATCTATAAGTTTCATAACAAACAATTTTTAGTTTTTGTTTTTTCGCTCTAATTAGAAAGATATACTAAATTAAAAACAATTCTTTGAACATATTACCGAAAACACGCCGACAGTTCCCAAACAAAAACGAGCGCGTGTGTGACGTCACAATTTTAATGATTACTCATCGTAACATAGGTACAGCTAATACAGTGTTTTGACATATCATCGATTAATTTTTGTTATTATTAATATTCTGATTATCAAATACTATGAGTGTGTTGGATAAAAGGATCATATGTCGCCATTAAAAGTTATATATTTAGCGCGCAGGATTCTTAATTTACCCTAATAAAATCCAAGTGCCTAAATACGATCATCGCCATTTTGAGAGCCGAAGCTAGAAATCATAAAAAATATAGTTTTTGGACATCCAAGCTCCACTATATTGAGAATAATTAACTCGTCATTTAATTATGTGACGAATTCATCTACAGTTCCATTTAAATAAGTAATGGTAATGATGAATTTCGAAATCTAAAGTCGAAGTTTATACACACATCAAAAGTATCTAGGGATCAACATATATTTTTGCAATAACTTTTCTCCTGATTGATATTAATTAAAATTTTCTTTAAGGATTCATCAAATAAAGTGTTTTCGTTTGTCACAGTAACGATAAACCAAGTCACCTTTGCATTAATAAAGAAATTTGCCATTTTCCTAATAAAGGGATTTTTGACATTTGAACCACTAACATTAAAGTTCGAAAAAAAGACTGAAATAACAGTTTTCTTTAAAATTTTATTGGGTAACTTAAACAATTAATAATCCGTGTTTCTACCGCGAACACTAACAACACAAGAACATCGGTTTGGCATACTCAAAATGAGTTCATCCAAATCACGCTGTGGAATGGCCGCCCATGTTCGTTGCAACAACAAAAAAAGGTCTTCTTGCGACTGGATACCCTCCATATTCGGCAGAGCTCTTCTCTGTAGCATATCCCATGCATGCTCAATCGGGTTCAAGTCTGGCGACTGAGCAGGCCAGGGCAGGACATTGATGTTAGCTGCGGCGAGAGTCTGTCTTACAACTCTTGCGGTGTGCGGTCGTGCATTATCATGCATTAACTGAAATAAGGGACCGATTTGCACTTGTAGAGGAACGATGACGTCTGATACAATCGTCTCAGCATAAATTTGAGCGTTGAGGTTGCCTCTGATCCAAATCAACTCAGTTCTTCCGCCGATCCAAATACCCGCCCATACCATGATGGTTCCACCACTATAAGGATGGACTTCCTGGCAGGATTTTAATCGCTGTTGGCGTCCAGGGGTTCTCCAGTGTCGTATACGTCTTGTATCCGGTCTCATACCAAAACGAGACTCATCAGAAAAGCACACGAAACGCCATTGTTCTTCTGCCCAATTTCTGTGTTCAAGAGCCCATTGATATCGAATCCTACGATTGTGCATTGCTATAGGTGGTACCCGTAGCGGTCTTCGGGAATGAAGGTTCACTTCATGCAAGCGGTTTCTGACTGTTTGGTCGCTAATTAAGTTCCCTGAAGAGTGATGAAGCCTCACGGCTAACATCATGGCGGTTATTGTTGGAGCTCTTCGAGTTAAGATTTGAATGTATCGGTCTTGTCTCCGTGTGGTGCAGCGATACCGTCCTCCATGGCGCTCAGCCACGGTACCAGTGCTTCGGTAACGTGTCCAAAGTCGACTGATAACACTCTGACTTGTATTCAGAGCTAAAGCTACAGTACGTTGCCGGGAACCAGCTTCTATCATTCCCACGGCTCTGAGCATTTCTTCCCTGCTTAAATGACGTCGCCGCTCCATAATAACGTTGGTTTTAATCAGTAGTAGGGAAACAGTAGCACTAATAATGTCTTCAATGCGTTGTATGTTTTTATAGGGAAAATATTGACAGCTTATTTTCATCTTTTACTCGAATTTGATTGAGAGTTCCTGATTCAAATTATGAAATGCACCAAAAAGGATCCATATAAATTTATAAAATCATAAATTTATTACAAAGCCACATCTCAATCTCAAGAAATCCGCATAAAAATGCTTGATCCCTAGACATTTTTGATGTGTGTATTTTAATAATATGTAATATTCATCACTACTACTCAATTTGTATTCGATATTGACGTTGACGACATGACATGTTGACCTTTTTTTTTAAAATCTTTGTGATGTGTGAAAGCGATTATTCCAATCGATTTTTTTTTGTAAATTTTGATTAACTCGAGTAATTAAAATAAGGAATTTAAAAATCGTCTGATGGAAATAAACATAATTTTTTTTTAAGCGTAAAAACAATAAATATTTTTATAATAATTGTTTTAAGCTTCTATAAAGGTAATCTTAATAGTTTTTTGTACATTGTAGGTACTAAAACCAACCCAACATTAAACAGCACAGTTTGATCTTTAGCTAAATTCGCGCCGAGTTTTTCCAAATCAAAATTTAAATTAAGAATGCATATGAACATAACACTGTATTTAAATTTACTATTTTGTTTCTATTGGTTGGTTGGATATAGTGCGCCAAGGATCTTGGAGGTATGGTAAAAATCTGTTGTGGTTTTTGAGTTGCTAATATTTATTTATCTTTAGTGGATCAATCAACACTATGCCTACCAAGATCCTTGGCGCACTATATCCAACCTTCAGTTATTACAAAACAAAATTCATAATAAATAAAATATGATATAGATATAGATATGACGGCGCACCCGTCAATGTCAGACGTCAGGTTGACTTTTAGCTGTCAAAGTCAGCCTAGCGAAGCGTCATTGTCGATGGTTGTGAGGGCGGCCATCTTGACACACTTTTGTTCGAGACGGCGCCTGCACACCACGCTTGTGACGAATCGCTTTGCATACGAGTGATAGTTTAATCTATTGTTATAATTAAGTTGGTGTCGTGTTGCTTAGACTGTACATTGCTTATTTGACTGTGTATTTCCATTATTAAACCCTGTGCTGATTAAACAACGGTGACTGTAATAAGGACTTGTGATTTTTCTGCTCACGCCCACCTGCCTACCTACCTACCCACATACATCACACGAGATGAGTTCTGATGAAGGCCCTCCTGCCCCTTCATCAGAAGTGGGATTGGATGGGGCTAGAATTGAGCAAGAAACACCAAAATCGGATGCAGAAAAATTGCTGAATAACATGGAAATGCTTTTATTTCGTGTTCTTGAAGCCAAGCCAACGCCAACTGTGAGTAACCAGGCAACACATTTCTTACCGTTTAATCCAGACGAACCAGACTGTGACATAGATGGTTGGTGCAATATCACCGAAGCGATCGTTCATAATAAGCGCTTAGAAGGAATAGACTTGCTCATGGCTCTTACTACCTCTTTAAAAGGACGAGCGGCTGCCTGTATCACTAAGCTAAACTTAGATGAAATGTCCTGGAGCGTTGTCAAACAGACACTGTTAGCTAAATTTTCAAAACCAAAGCTTCTTCAGGACTATTTCGACGAAATATTGCGATTCCAAATAGGAGCTAAGGAGACAGCTTCAGAAGCTGCTCTTCGTTTATGGAACCTAATCGAACGAATACCTAAGACTGTGATGCCTGAAGAAGTGGTGACTGGATTCGTTATTTCTGTGCTTTGTCAGAAGGACAGCCTGATAAGACGCGAATTGATTGCGCACAATATCACAACTCGCACTCAATTGTTCCGAATCCTGGGAGGCGTATCTCTTAAGCGGCGTTCAGACGGTGTCGAAGCTAACGAACCTGAGGCGAAGCGTTTTCGTGCTAGCGAAAGGTTCACTGGCAGATGTAACTTTTGCGGAATATCGGGACATCGTTTTGCTGAATGCCGAAAACGTCGTGACGCGCTGGGATCAGCCGAGCCTCGAGACACTTCGAGTACTTCCCGTTCGTTGGAGAAGAAGACTGATGTAGCGTGCTACACTTGTGGCCAAAAAGGTCATGTGACAACTAACTGTCCCGATAAAAGGAACGGTGGTAAAGCTGCGGCCAAAGAAGTCCACCATTGTGAACACCGTCCTTCAAGGGGCATATTGACAACATCTTCCGGTGAGTCTGTACCTTTTCTATTTGACAGCGGATCGTCCTGTTCTCTTGTGAAAGAGAGTTATCGTGGTAAACTCTTGGGTACTGTGTGTAAAAGTCTCGTATATCTGAGCGGCATTGGAGGCGATGATATACAGTGTACGACTCAAATTCAGGCCGATGTTAAAATTGGTGATCGCTTGATTAGTTTACTCTTTCACGTGGTTTCCGACAATAATATATCCGAGCCTATAATTATTGGTAGAGATATCTTTGATCAGGGGTTAAGTGTAGAAATTGATAATGATAATCTTGTTATATACTCTAAACAACAATCTAATCTTTGTGTCGCGACATCAGATCTCCCAGATTTTTCAAAAATTGACACGGATTTGCAGGAACGGGATAAAGATATGTTGATTTCCATATTGAGCAAATATGCGAATAACTTTATCGAGGGTATACCTACCAAGCGTGTGAAGACGGGAGTATGTGAAATTAAATTAGTAGATCCACATAAAGTTGTGCAGCGATGTCCCCATAAAAGAGCACCTATAGAGAAACAAATAATTAGGGAACAGGTTCAAAAACTATTAGACGCAGGGGTGATTCGAGAGAGTACGTCCCCGTTTGCTAGTCCTATCGTTCTTGTGAAAAAGAAGGATAATTCCGATAGACTTTGTGTAGATTTTAGGGAGTTAAATTCAAATACCATACCTGAACATTACCCCTTACCTCGAATCGAGGAACAAATCGACCAGCTTACGGGTGCTAATTTCTTCTCTTCATTGGATATGGCTTCTGGCTTCCACCAGATCCCTATCCACCCTGAGTCAGTGGAGAAGACAGCCTTCGTGACAAACGAAGGGCAATACGAGTATCTCGCCATGCCGTTTGGTTTGCGAAATGCTCCTTCAGTCTTTCAGAGATGTATCACTAGGGCTCTTAGTCATTTACAAGATAAACCACTTATCTATATGGATGACGTGTTATGTCATTCTGCTAACATCTCCGAAGGACTGAAGCGCCTTGACTTTGTTTTAGGTGCGTTATCAGAAGCCGGGTTTACATTCAATACAAAGAAATGTAAATTTATGAAACAACGAATTGACTACCTAGGATATTCTGTACAATCCGGTGAGATTAGGCCCAATTCACGGAAGATTCAAGCATTGGCAGATGCCCCGGAACCTAAATCGGCTACTAATGTTCGCCAGTTTCTCGGTCTAGCCTCCTACTTCCGGAAATTTATTCCTGAGTTCACACGAATTTTCGGTCCCCTATACCCTCTTACAAAACTTAAAGGACGAATTACTTGGACTACCGAACATGAAAAGATACGGCGCAAAATTGTAGGCATTCTTACGTCCGAACCGGTGCTAACTATATTCGACCCAGAACTTCCGGTGGAGCTACATACCGATGCTAGCTCAGAAGGATATGGAGCAATCCTTCTGCAAAAGAAAAATAATCTTCCGCACGTCGTTGTAGAGTATTATAGCCGCCGTACAGCAGACGCGGAATCTCGTTATCATTCATACGAGTTAGAAACTTTAGCGGTCGTCAGAGCTGTAGAGCATTTTCGCCATTATTTATATGGTAGGCGATTTGTTGTAGTTACCGACTGCAATTCACTCAAGGCGTCGAAATCGAAGAAAGACCTAACGCCCCGCGTTTACCGATGGTGGGCTTATTTACAAGCTTACGATTTCGATATTATATACCGCGAAGGAAGTAAGATGGAGCATGCTGACTACCTGTCCCGAAATCCACTGTCAGGTTCTGCTGTTCCTATCACTCCTGTAAAACCTAAGCCTAAAACTGTCAATTATGTTGAACTACATCAGGGTTGGCTGTCAGTTGAACAAAAACGTGACGCAGAAATTCAGGATCTTATCGCAAAACATAATACTAATAGTTTTCCCGAAACAGTAGGTCAAACATATGACGTTAGAGATGGCATACTCTACAGGAAGATTACTCGTAACAAAGCGGTTTCATGGCTACCCGTAGTTCCACGGTCTCTTATTTGGACATTAATTAATCATGTCCATAACGAATTGCAACATTTAGGCAGGGACAAAACTCTAGACAAGCTGTATGAAAAGTATTGGTTTCCCGATATGTCTAAATGTGTACGAAAATTTATAGATTCGTGTATCATTTGTAAGGCATCGAAAGGTCCATCGGGAGCTCAGCCTGTTCAGCTTCATTCGATTCCAAAAGTATCCGTGCCTTGGCACACAATTCACATAGATTTCTCGGGGAAACTGAGCGGTAAGAGTGACCGAAAGGAGTATTGCTCGGTAATAATCGATGCCTTTACCAAATTCGTTTTACTCGAACATACTTTGTCAGTTGATTCCAAGAGCGCAATATATGCCGTACAAAAAGCGGTGTGTCTTTTTGGAGCCCCGAAAAGAATAATCGCAGATCAGGGCCGTTGCTACATTAGCTCAGATTTTAAGAGCTTTTGTCAAGAGCATAAAATAGACCTCCATTTCATCGCGACTTGTACGAGTAGGGAAAACGGCCAAGTTGAACGAGTGATGCGTACTCTAAAGAGCCTCCTTACTATCATTGAAAACGACCCTAACAAAGCGTGGCGTGACGAATTAAGTAACATCCAACTCGCTCTCAATAGTTCTAAATCTTCCGTTACCAAATACTCACCGTCAGAACTAATGTTTGGAATCCGTTCTAATTCTTTAGGAATGTCCAAGTTGAACGCCGATAATATAGATCATGAGGTTCGCTTAGATTTAGATTCGATAAGAACTGATGCATCAGCTAACATTTGCAAAGCTGCTGAATCTGATACCCTTCGGTTTAATCGTGGTCGGGCCACAATAAGACCTTTCTCTAAAGGAGATTTCGTATTTATTAAAAATTGTGAACGGAATAAAACAAAATTGGATAGGAAGTTTCGAGGTCCATATGTTATAGTAGAAGTACTTGAAAACGATCGCTACGAACTTAAAAGTTTAGGTGGTTCTCAGAGAACTTACAAATACTCTCACGAGAATTTGCGCGCAGTACCCCAGGGACATATCGGTTTGATCGAAATAGCTACTAGTCTTTTAAATTGTGAAGAGGCCGAGACGGCGTCGGAAGATGAAGAAAGTATAACTAATTCAAATCATGACAATGATAACTCTGACACCTTGACCGTATGCTCAAACACTGTTTCCGCCGATTCGAGGACGCTCACAGCAGGCTCAGACACTCTCAGTACATGCTCAGATCCTGAGACTTGGGAAATGTTGCACGAAACTGAAATTTGTACAGCACGGGACGATTCATAGTCGTAGGTAAGTGGAGCGACCTGTAAGAATCTCTTTCCTGCCAAATAGTCAGACGAAATATGTCGTCCGAGTCAGTATCAGATTGACTTGTCTCTGTACTTTTGTTCTATGAGACGAAATAAGTCGTCCGAGTCAGAGCCCTTTAAGTTGACTGACTTGTTCTGGATGTTTTGCAGATTATAGTAAGACGAATATTGTCGTCCGGGTCACATCCACCAAAGGATTGACTTGTCTAATAGTACCAATTGTGAACAGTTAACCTACATGCTATTTAGTGACGAGGCTGTGTCATCCGGCTTAATTGGTGCGAGACACACGCCTTAAGTCTTAAGTATCATAGCGCATTGTGATAATTGTAATTAGTCGTCTGTCAGGATGCCGAACGAACTATGGACGATTGCAACTCATTGTGTGTGTTGTGTCGAGTGTCAGTCCGGCCGTGACGGCGCACCCGTCAATGTCAGACGTCAGGTTGACTTTTAGCTGTCAAAGTCAGCCTAGCGAAGCGTCATTGTCGATGGTTGTGAGGGCGGCCATCTTGACACACTTTTGTTCGAGACGGCGCCTGCACACCACGCTTGTGACGAATCGCTTTGCATACGAGTGATAGTTTAATCTATTGTTATAATTAAGTTGGTGTCGTGTTGCTTAGACTGTACATTGCTTATTTGACTGTGTATTTCCATTATTAAACCCTGTGCTGATTAAACAACGGTGACTGTAATAAGAACTTGTGATTTTTCTGCTCACGCCCACCTGCCTACCTACCTACCCACATACATCACACGAGATGAGTTCTGATGAAGGCCCTCCTGCCCCTTCAGATAGATAGAAATAAAAATACTCAATGTGAATTGTGAGCGCATTCCTAATTTAAATTTAGAAACTAAAAAATCGACGCAAATTTAGCCTGGCTAAGGCTAAATTTGCGTCGATTTTTTAGTTTTGCAAGTTTTTTTTTTTTTTATATGAGTGATTTCTGTAAGTGCTTATTATAATCTCCTACTCTTGAAATCAACCAAAAGTATCAAATAATTACTAAATTAATAAAACAACAAAAATCCGACAAAATAACTTTAATTTTACTAACAAAATCGATATCCGAAGCACTTAAACTTCGGAACAGACTCAAAATTTCAGCAGCTTCGTCAAAGTGAACCTTGTCTCCGGCATTTGTTTCTTATCGTTCATCGCCTTATTGGAAGGTGTATAGGTGCTCTTTTCGTATGCCACCATTCGGTTCATAAGGGTGATCATATGCAGGAGATCGATATCTTCGTGGTGGTTTTCGATGATATGGCAGAGCGCTTGGATCATCCAGGATCCATTCGTGTCTCGATAGGAGAGGTGATCTGTTGAGAAAGGGTTTGTTTGAGTTTATACGAGTGTCAAAGTTTTTTATTTTATTTCTGCCTGGGCCTACTCTTGAACTCAAACTAGTCCTGAGGACAGAAATTAGGTCTATACTGTAGATTTTTTAGTATATAGATTACAGACCTCATCAATTAATTGGTGTCGACCAGTCGATGAGAGATTTGGCCTATGTCCCGAGCGTTTCTGCCACATACGGGTCAAATCTGGTAACAACTTATCAATAAGGATACAATATTTGCGCCGTTTGAGAATCTCTTGAGGAGTTTGAGTATCTATCATCATCAGCCAATTAATGTTCCCACTGCTCGGATACAGACCACCTCTCAGTGAGGGGGAATGGGCTATAATCAGGCACGCGGGCCCAGTGCGGGTTGGTAGATGTCACATGTCTTCGAATTTTTGGTTGCAGTACATGCCGGTTTCCTCACGATGTTTTACTTCACCGTTTTGAGAGCAGTGGTGATGAAATAAAATACACGACTTAGGTACTGTTCGTAAGTCAGGGCCGCCACCACTGGGCCACCACTGCTCTCAATGTTATAGTATTTATGTAGTATCAATTACCAACTATGGATCTGGTGTCCACGACACAAGCCTCGTTGCTTAGTGTGGCACTAGATGGCGCTGTGTGTAATGTCCAGCGATATTTCTTTTTTATTTATTTATACAGCAGCCGCAGCAGCAGCGACCGCAAAAGTTTTAAACGTATTTGAGTTTTCCATTAGGAATCATCCAAGTGGCAGCCTGGAATCTGAATTCATGCCACTTACATGACAATAGTCCCTCGCCGGTCCCTCACTGCAGGGGACTGTAACATAACTGCCGAAATGAGGGTGATATACAACCGAATCCTTTAGAGAGAATAGTCGTGATATTATGATTTAGAAATAATTAAATAAATAAATAAACTAGTAACAAACTATAAAAGGGCAAGGGCGTAGCTAGGATTTTGTTATGTTAAGGGGCGGGAGGGGACGGACGGACTGCGAGCTAGCCCATACCCCCCCGGGTATGGGCTAGCTCGCAGTCCGTCCGTCTCATGACGACAGGCCGTGTCGACGGCGCGTTCGTGTGTGTGTGTGTTCGCAAGGGCCGATTCCTGCCGGGGCTGCGGGACTGTTCGAAAGAGATACCGTGGCCCCGGAACACAAAGGGCGATGAAGGAACATGGATGGGTTTTAGTCAGTAAAAGTCTGAAACTCGAACGAAGTCATTTGATGATTTCCCAACCGAAAAAAAAAAAAAAACAAGAATACTTATATCTACAGCAATGGAATGGTCGGTTACGTTAAAAATTAAAAATAATGGTGTCGATTCTGTTGTGCACAAACTAAACTTAATTTAGGCTATTGCTATCTTTTACTAAAAGGCAGTGCGAGAAAAGGACGGCTATAGCTATGAACTAAGTTTTAGTCGACATGTTTTACGTGCACCCTTCATTTGTATGGAAATATTAGTTCCAACTAAATTTGACAGCTCTAAATTACTTCCATCTCTTTCTCGTTTTATTAGAGAAAAAGATAGCAATAGCCTAAATTAAGTTTAGTTTGTGCACAAACTAAAATTAATTCGTAACCCATCAGTGAATTTATTTTACAAAAAAAACTAGTCGACGAGGTTCTTTACAAAACCGTTTTACCACCTCAGATTCAATTGTATCCTTAGTTTTTTTTTGTACCATGGTTCGGTGGTACACGGAGCAGTGTCGAGAAAACAGTTTCGCGCGAAAGAAAAAGCGAATCTAGATTCAACCATTCTTAATACAATCTTATAAAATTCGCCTGTCAATAGAATCAACTTTGTTTTTGTTCATTATTAGGCTACCTACGTAACATTACTTTACGGTTTGTATTCCTACATCTTCTAAGGGGGGGGGGGGGGGAAGCCCCCCCGCCTGCCCGTACCTCGCTACACCCTTGTGACATCAAGGGAACCGAAAAACTCCTCCTCAACGCTGTCAGCTGGTAATGTGCCCAAGAGACTGACCGCGTTGCCACGTTGTACGTCAACACTTAGCCTCTGGTCAAGGTAAAAGCCAGCCCTTCCCATTTTAAACCTGGATAAGTTTACTCAACGCTTGTTTATTTACCTTCAACAGTAGAACACAGCACAAGGAAGTCGGCATGTGTAGGTATCGTGAGAACACTGTCACTATGACTGTCTAAGTACACAGTGTTGCCAGCATCCATGTTAGCGCCTCTGCAAGCCTGTCGGGACAACATACTGTAGGTATAGTACCGAAAAAGTGCCTAAAGTGACCCGTAAAAAGCACCTAAAGTCAAATTGTACAATAGAAGACTCATTATTTCAGCCGCAAGACGTCCACTGCTGGACATAGGCCTCCCCCAAGTCTCGCCACATTGACCGGTCCCGTGCGACTCGCATCCAGCGGATTCCCGCAACCTTCACCAGGTCATCGGTCCACCTACTGGGAGGCCTTCCACCAACGCAACGTCTTCCGGTCCGCGGTCGCCACTCCAGAACTTTTCAGCCCCATCGGTCATCCGTTCTGCGAGCAATGTGCCCTGCCCACTGCCACTTAAGTTTGGCAATTCTTAGAGAAGACTCATTAAGAATTTTTTAAATGGGCGTGGATGGCCTAATTCGAAACTATCAGGAATAGCAAAAAATACTCAAAGGAGTCTCGAGCCTGATTTTGATGAAAACTAATACTGCATCATAAATTTTTTTTTTAATCAATATCCCCAGCCAGGAATCGAACCCGATGATTTCGAAAAAATGTTTCTATCAGAGATGTGCCAGAATGCATTGCGAGGGATGTGTTTGTTAAGAACCAATAGATTAACTAAATTTACCTGCCTCGCTTAGCGTATCTCTAGCGGAAACGGCTCAGCGGTGCAAGGTTTTTGTACATACAAAACAAGGGAAAGATGTGTGCGAGGCATATGTTGCGAGGAATGTGTTGCGAAGGATGTGTGTGAGGCATATGTTGCGAGGAATGTGTTGCGAAGGATGTGTGCGAGGGATGTATGCTAGGGATAGACACCAGCCAAAAAATATCTGTTACTAGACGGTGTGGTTACCGCTCGCATCTGAAACGAGCCCGCTACACACAGCACCGCTCATCTGCGCACCGTTTCACAGCTTGGTTGGTACGCATCCTTGCATCGCTCAGAGGCCTAGCACATCTCTGGTAGAAATGCAGCCTTATGCTAGCGAAACCACGGGCAAAAGCTTGCCATTTAAATAAGTGACTAATTTACCTGAACGAAGAACAGTTTCGGTTTGTTGACAAGACTTCTCTGCTTCTCGAAGATGGCGATGATATCAGTGAGTAGGTACGGTCTGTCTGCTGCATGTACCTCGCCACCTTTGTCGCCATGAGTCAGGATCGTGACGCAGACACACGAGGTCTTCGAGTGGTCTCTAGTAGCAACTGCAATCAGGAATTATTAGCTGTCATGATTGGGATAAGTGTAGAGTAGGGATTCCCAAACTGTTTTGGCCAAGGAAAAGGGGTCTCCCTTTTCCAAAATTAACTGATACATCGGACCCCGTAGCCAAATTACTTTGAAAATCATATCTCTAGTTGTTTTTCTATTGATACAAAATACTAACGTACCAATTTAAAACTTGTGCACGCTTGAACAAGTTGAGTTTTTTTAAAAAACAACAAAACTCAACATAACGACTAGTTGAATTTTTTTAAAGTACAACAATGATACTTCCTACTAAAATATTAGTCATTCTGATAACAAGTTGGTAACATAGCTTGAAAGTTTCAAATAAGACTTATGTTAAACACATAGAGGTCGATTTTTAAACCTCGTCGATTAAAAACTGGTGTTTCCGACCACTTTGGGAATCCCTGGTCTAGATGTTGGCAAAAGGTTACTCAGGTAAAATACTCGTCTGTTCCCACTAGTTTAGTTGACCAGTTCAGTTAACTGAACTAGTGAGATTTCTTTTCTCGATACTGCTTTTTGGGTTAAACTTAACAGATGTCCTCTCTGTGAGAAAGTTGGGCAGCAATCCATGAATGGATTTCAAAAATATTTGTCCTTGCAATATCTACACCAAAGAAACCAATAAATGATCGATGTTGTAACTGTTTGATTTAGCAACTAAGCGATTTCACGACGTCATTCGTTCGATGACATTTGTTGTCTCATACCCAAATCACCATCGTGTCGATTAATTGTCTCGGTGGCAAAAAAATAAACTAAAAATCCGCACGGGTCGATCTTCAAGGTTATCCAGTGCTCGCCTAGGTCAGTCCATGGCTGGGTGACCTTTAATTACATACTTACCGAATTTTCTACGTGCCTCGGGAGGCACGGTAAGCCGTTGGTACTGGCTGTCATTTGTAGATCTTTACCCAAAAGCCTGACAGTTTTGCCAAGAGGTATCGTATTACCCAGCAGTACTGAGTTGTAGAGCTCAAATAGGCAGTCGACACATTAAAAAGATAAGAAGTAGTGTGATTTGGACGTGGCCTTGAATTAAATACCACTTAACTGTCGATCAGGGCTAGGGTTGCTACTATCTTCGCACCTTGAAGCATCCTGGCTGGGGAAGGGGCGCTCGGTTAATTATGTCAGTGTTTCAGTCGTTTCTTTGAAGCCAACCTATTGCTAATCGTTTTACTGTGCAGTCGCTCCATGTAAAAGATACAGTCATGGTCTTTTCCGCCTGATCCGTAAATTATTTTTTCGCTTAAACTTTAAGCGAAAAAAAAATCGGTCGGCAATCGGTCGGAGGCGCTGCGCTGTGTCACGCCCCCTTAAAGTATATGCCTATTAGGAAAGCGTCAACTTTGGCGCGCAAAATAACTATAACTCTCGTTTGGCGTGCGTCGTCAGTGCGCCCAGCCCATCGGTATCTTATTATTTATTAATTCTATACAAAGTCAACGGGGCGGGGCTTGAGAGCGTTTCTATGTTGTAAGTGCAAGCAAAAATTAGCTTAGTGGTGATTAGGTGGGTGTGTCCTCGATAGTACATCCGGACTGGAAGCCGATTCCAACATAGTTGGGAAAAGGTTAAAGCAGATGATGAATTGTTTCGGCGTCAATACCGTCGTCAATGCTGTGCTCTATTTCCGTTGGCATTCATTTTAACTGTTGCCTTACCTTTTTCCAATTATGTCAAAGTCGGCTTCCAGTCTAAACAGTAGCGGTTGAATACCAATATTAACATGGACGGACTGGCTTGTGGATCTCCAATCATCATCATCAGCCTATTAATGTTCCCACTGCTGGGACACAGGCCGCCTCTCTATTAGAGGGAATGGGCTATAATCCACCACGCGGGCCCAGTGCGGATTGGTAGATGTCACATGTCTTCGAATTTAATGGTTCCGGTATTCTCACGTGTTTTCCTTCACCGTGGATCTCCTTTATAAGGGTCCAAAAACATATTTTAAAGAGAGCTTACTTGCAGTAAGATTTTTGATAATTCCCTCGTATTCCAAGTTTCTGAACACGATTATATTTTCGTCTTTAAAGCCGAGGTTTCCGAATACTTTCTTCAAGCTCTTTACATCATTGTCAGTACCGTTTCTCGTAGACGGTTGTTGATTCCTGTAATCATTAACACAACAAGTATCAGTATAAAAAAATACCAATCGAATTGAGAACCTCCTCCTTTTTGAAGTCGGTTAAAATGCGTCTCTACAGCAAACATTTGGGTTGAGTAGGTATTGAAATTTTGATTTTGATGTTTCTTGTGATCACGATGTTTGTCATAAAGAAAA
The DNA here is from genome assembly GCA_941918905.2 of Xestia sexstrigata. Lineage (NCBI taxonomy): Eukaryota > Metazoa > Arthropoda > Insecta > Lepidoptera > Noctuidae > Xestia > Xestia sexstrigata. The sequence continues at coordinate 4,001,985 of OW799204.2, forward strand.
TGGTTCAGGTGGATGGTTCCACACCCTTAAACATGGCCACAAATTTCCACGCTTTTACAAGCCGGGTAAAGCGCGAGGATTGCCCTCGCCAGGAACATTGTATTCCTCTAAAGGGTGTAAAAAGACACTTAACGAAGTCGAAAGACACTTGTTCTCTCAGTCATTGCGATATTTTTTTGGTTCTGGACCATACCTGGGAACCTACTAGTTACGGAGATATTGGAGGTCAAAGTTCCAACTTTTTCACAAGTTTTTTTTTCAAATACTAGTTTTTTGGGCCATAACTTTACTTTAAATACCCCCATAACCCGTTTACTATTAAATGCGCTCATAAACACAATGTTTTGAGTGCGTTACATTGAGTTTTAACGTAAAAAGTAGTTTCCCAGCAATAATTATTGCGTAGAGTTACAGTTTCATGTGTGCTTGGTTGACGACTTCGTGAAGGGTCTGCTTACACCCTGTATACCCCTGTATACCCTGTGTACCCGTTATGTTAAGTTGCATGTAACAGCGGACGAGGCTATTACCGTCAAACCGGCGCAAACCCAGACCTCAGGTTGCTATTGACAAATTCCTGGTGGCAAAACTCAATACCACTTTGCTCGAACTGGGAATGAAAAACCCAGAAGTAGTTACGCTCGCAACTATAGTTGCTGCCAGTTAAGATGACAATAGCGGTCATTGCCTTTTCCCTAATATCTCTTCGTACGAACCAACACAAATGAACCATGTGTCGTTTTTCATTAAAAAAAATGTTGAAGATATGAATGTTGATAGATGACGATTCAAGACTTGAACAGGCTTTTTTTTTGGTTTTCAAAGTTAAGAACTTTAATAAATGTAGGTGGGTCAATGACCGCTATTGTCATCTTAACTGGCAGCAACTATAGAGCTAGGCACGAGGCAGTTATTAAAAAGTATAGTTAAATAAAATAGAAAACTAACCTGAAGAATATGGTCTTCTTGAAGGTGTGCTGGTTCAGTATGATGAGGTACTTATCGCCGGTCATGTCATAATACAACGCGTCTTTGTCAAACTTCAGCCCTTCGTCAGGAATGAGGAAGGGTTTACTGGAAATGCAACTTAAGTAGTACATATATGTGGTTAGGTAGGTTTTTGAATAAATCTGAAAGGTCCATGGGCATTTTCTTTGAACTCTGGGCGTAAGATCAACATAATTAAAATATATATCACAAATCGTAGCGTATAAGGACCGGAGATCAGACAGAGTATAGAGAGGTCGGAGGTCGGAATGGTTGGAGTATAGTAAGCTCGGACATTCCTTAAGAAACGACAGATGATTATGATTTTCATTAAGAGTGAGCGAGACCACACTACTTATTCATCGTTGTCATTGTCAACAAAACAAACTTTTATTGATGCGTTGGTGTGAATGTAACGATTTAAATCATGTTGTTAGTTTCGATCGTGTAAATATTCTCTTTTTACACAAATTATAGCCTATGCATTATTCTGATGGACGAAATATATTACTGTAAAGTTTCATCAAAGTCCGTTCAGTAGTTTTTACATTGTATTATATATTTTAATGTTTTACATAATAAACTGTCAATCATTTACAGACACAAAACAGTGATTTTATTCCCTGTACACATCCCGTGTGATTCGTCCATCTACATACAACATCTCAGTGTGCGGAGCTGCTGCACGTACATGCATGAAAGAGTTACAAATATCCAACCATACATCTTCACAAAGCTTGCTTTTGTTCGTAGTTTCGCCTGCGTGGAAGTCAGAAAATATTTGGTATCAGGTATCAGGTACCATACCTTACGTAACACCGGGATAAAAAGTAGTAGGAAAGTAATATAATATATTAGTATAGTTTTTTACCTCGTATTTGATGGGTTTAAGTTAAAACCCTTTACGTCCGGCGAACTTTCATCCATGTTTTCCAATATTAACACACAGCAGATATTAAGTAGGTACTAAGGTAACAGTTAAAATTAAATAAAAATACTCGTTTTTTTGGAGTTGTCTAAAATGTATTTGCTATTAGCTGTACACTAAATAATATAGAAAATTCAACGAAAATCGAACTCAAAACACTACCGATGCCATTCCTTTTTATAAGTTGTACAGATAAAAAGGATGTACTGAAACAGTACTGTTTGATAAGATTAGCTCTGATAACACAATGATAACGTATCGAGCTATCGACGTGTGGAGATAATCGGAAAAGTGCAATCCAGACACGGCAATAAATTGCTTAGCCAATTGACTACCAATTTAAATTGTCAGTATTTTCAAATCACAACATTTTTTGACAGTTGTATAGGTATATTGGCGCGGCTACTTGATAAAGTTTTTAAATTTGATAAGTAATTTCTCTGACCGTATATATACCTACCTAATTATATACCCAAAACTAATTTGGGCCCAGTTGCCTATTATCTTGCACTTGAGAAAATAGACTACTCTAAGTCTAATCAATATAGTAAGTAGACGTATATTCGTCCCTTAAGTTTACAAAATAAGGTTACACAATTTGCATAAGTAATACTATTGTATAGAACGTGATTTCCTAAAAAACAAAGGAATTATAAACCTACCCAATTATAAACTTATTTTTTTTAATTTGATCACTGGAGCTATATGCGAGACGACAAAAAAAACTAATTAGTCCGTCAGTTAGATTATCAGACAATATTTGACCCGTGTTTTTTCCTTTGTTACGTAAATCAAAATTGACGAAGATATGACCCTTTTAAAATTCTCAATACGTCACGCCTAGGTATAATTTTTAGCTAGTTCTAACGTCACGAGTCCCCACTCCCGAGTTTTGATGCGTTTTACCTATGTCAATATTCATTGATTTACAAAAACAAAAAATACGTGTCCATTAATTTCCAATACTCTAACTGACGGACTAAATAGATTTGCAATTTTTTAATACTGTCGTCATGCCTATTGTACGTAGTACTCGCCACCAGCATGCGTGTATGACCAGATGTCTGTCTATATGAACGTGAACGAGGCGCAAGGAATGTGTATGGACCGTAACAGGTGGTCTGTAGTTCTCTCTACCCCCATGAGAAAAGGGCACGTGTTTTTTTTAGTTGCAGGTGTAATCGCACAATCATACAATACACACACACACGACACCAGTGACAATGACGATGAGACGGTGACGGTGACGGTGTGTGTGTGTGTGTGATGATTGTGTGTGATGTGTGTGTGGCGATGACATCGCCTATTGCCAGGAATTGGCAAATTATTGCCACGGCTTAGCCTGCGTAGAGATTTGCAAAAGAAAACTTAATTTAAACCTTTTCCATTAATTTCAGTTAAGATATCACAAATTAACATGATTAGCTCTAACACACCCAGAAGGCGTCTCGGCAGACCTCGTAGATACCGATGGGTCGTGATGGAAAAAAACACTGGATTTCATGGACTTGTCCAGCAATGGGGATGGTAATTAGAATAAAATAAAAGGCTCGAATGTCGTTGCAAGGATGGCTACTTTGGTTATATCTTTTGAAAAGATTCGTGTTTCGTAAGTGGCTGGAAAAAAGAATCCCGGTGTTTGTTCTGATTTTAAACATACACCGAAATATACTTATTTGTCAAATGAAACCAAATTAAATTAAAAAACAGGTTTATTCATTGTTGTTATAGGTACAAGATAGATGTTACAAATCTAATCATAGATACATATTTAATTTTTATTAAAAGACAATTTGGCCCACAGACAGTCCACAGTGGTATATAGCAGTACTTAATACTATCTTGGTCCCTGAGGAAATAATATAATTTGTTATGGACCAAGTAATTAACGCGGTTACAAATCTAATCGGGACAAGTGACTAATATTGTCTAAACTTAATTATTTATCATGGTGTCTGGCCATTATACCTACAATTCCTACAAATAATGCGCTTGTCGGATAATTTATTAATTAGTTCGTCGGGCAAGTTTAAAAATGAAAATTTTTGTATCGGTTCGGTTTCTGTTTCGTAGGCAGTTTTTTCACAGCCTGTGTGAACCTCTGAAAACAGACCCGTCCGGCATAAATAATAATGTCAAATTAATTACTCGGTCCATAACACACACATACAAGGTGTAAACGGGCCCTTTACGGAGCCGAGCATTATGTACAGTAAGGAGGGTCTAAAATGATTAGGAGTTTGACAGTTTGTAGTAACAAACTGTCAAACTCCTAATCATTTTAAACCATAAAATGTTGAAGATTTAGTTCAAAATCGAATAGTGCGAGCAGTAGCTCAAAGTCACAAAGAATAAATTACGAACACCAAAAGTAAAAAAATAAGCTAATTACTTAAAACATTCGTGGAATTTTCATTTACATTCCTAAATTTTATCAGTCTTTTTTTTTCGATGGGAAATCATCAAATGACTCCTCCCGCTCTGGGCGTAGCGGAAGGGAGTGTCAGACTTTTACTGACTAAAACCCATCCATGTTCCTTCTTAGCCCTTTGTGTTCCAGGGCCACGGTATCTCTTTCGAACGGTCCCGCAGCCCCAGCAGGCATTAGCCCTTGCGGACCCCTTCCTAAATAATATCAGTCTTACGGGTCGACCTTGAAGGGTAAGCAGCGCTTGCCAAAGTCAGCCAAGGTCGAGGGGCTTCCAGTCTAACCGGATGCAGCTGAATGATGTATTTTACATGGAGCGACTAACATAAAATTACCATCCATTCATTACAATACCGAGTTTTCGCTCTGATCTGAGCTGTTTTTGAAGATCTTTGACGATCGCGGTAGTAAGGGGTATCGAATTACTCAATACTGACTTGCGTAGGTCAGATAGGCAGTCGCTGCCAGTAGAATCAGCTGCATTCGCCTACACTGGAAGCCAACAATAACATAGTTTAGGAAAAGCTAGGTCGATATTTGGCAGAACACCTTGCGCCTCCGAAGACCAGAGAATGGGCAGCAGCGTTTTCTGTTAGTCTTTCATCACTGCGATGTCCAATCCGCCTGCCAAGCGTGGAGATTACGGCAAATTCCTCCCATCATGGGAGAGGCTTATGTCCAGCAGTGGACGTTATGGGCTGTTGTAGTGTAGTAGTAGGTCGATATTTAAATGATAAATCCTTCAAACTTGAAAAATAAATGTTTTTTGTAATGTTAACGTTTTTTTAGATTATGTTAGATTTTATGATACTTAAATGATAAGTCCTCTCCACATTACATTAGCTTACTTTTGCTGTGCCCGACAGGGTCCACGATTGTTTCCAAAGAAATGTTTACCACCTTTTTTTTTTTTTTTGGATGGAAAATCAACAAATGACTTCTCCCGCTCTGGGCGGAGCAGGATTGTCAGACTTTTACTGACTAAAACCCATCCATGTTCCTTCATCGCCCTTTGTGTTCGGGGGCCACGGTATCTCTTTCGAACAGTCCCGCAACCCCGGAATGTTTACCACCTAAGCCTACATTGTGGAATGCAATAAATTATGAATACGTACATAATGGGTATAAAACACCTCTTAACGAAGCCGAAAGGCACTTGTTCTTCCCGTCATTGCGATAATTTTTTTGTTCTACACCATACCTGGGAACCTTCTAGTTACGGAGATATTGGGGGTCAAAGTTCCAGCTTTTTGACAAGTTTTTTTTTAAATACAAGATTTTAATGTAAGATTTTTTCTTAAACACCTCCACGACCCCCGTAATATTCAATCCATCCATCAGCACAATGTTTTGAGTGAGTTACATTGAGTTCTACAACAAAACATGATTTTTCACCCCAAAAAAAATAAGTCGTTTCCCAGCAATAATTTTTGCGTAAAGTTACTTAATTAGATGTACAGAATGCTTGGTTGATGGCTTCGTGATGAGGTCTTTTACACCCTGTATAGATGATACGAACAACAACACCAGAATTTAAAGTTTTTCGTCAAAGTGTATCTTGTCTCCGGCATCTGCTTCCTATTACACCATGTAGTTTTTCGGGATACCTCATTGTGCACCCTGATGATTATATGCAGGATATCCTGGTTCTTATGAAAGGCTTCGATTTGTCTGCAGAGTGCTTGGATCATCCAAGATCCGTTTGAATTGCGGTTCGATACGTAGTCTGTGGAAAGTGTTACAAAATGAATGGTAATGGTACTTTGGATGATAATAATACATATGTTTACAGACCGGATTACATGCAATGATGCAACTTAAAGTTAAAATCTTCGAAATATATGTATGCAAATATGCATCATACAAGTAAATGCTCGAAATATGCAAAAAAAATTAACTAAGTAATTTTTTACTTTGTATTTTTTATTCATTTCAACGAGATATTATTGAAAGTATTTTTAATATTGAAAACGAACTTCTTAATTTATTTTTTGAACTCATAAACTATCGCACTTAGGTCAATGGACTCTAGTTTTTTTTTTGCGGGTATCACCTCTGACAAATTTTTGCACATTTTTAGTTCGATAAAGTTAAAATTAAAAGAAGCATACCCTATTACATGCACAATTTTACGGATTTTAGCATAATAAAATGCATAAACTAAAAAAAAATGCAAATAATGATAATTTATGCAAATGCATAAACTCAAATTCAAAGCATTTATTTCAATTATAGAATTACGGCACTTTTGCATGTTAAAAAATTAAAAAAACCCGAAGCTACGAAAAAAATCATCGCAATGTCGGGGAGAACAAGTGCCTTTCGGCTTCGTTAAGAGGTTTTTTACACCTTTTAGTTAGTTTATGTTGAGATTAAATATATAGTTATGTGAAAACGATGTAAAAAGACGTGCACATTAAGAGCATCCAGAGTAAGAGACTACTCACACTTATTCAGCTCCATTCAGCTTACGCCCATAGAAAACAACGATTTTGTATGAGACGCGTAAGAGTCACGCGCGCTGAAGGGATGTGTACGCGTCTCATACAAAGTCGTTGTTTTCTATAGGCATAAGCTGAATAGAGCTGAATAAGTGTGAGTAGTCCGATAAAGATTAAATCAATAATTTAAACATTATTTACATATTATCCGGTCGCTAGTATTTTTTGCTTTTATTTACGCTTGTTAGTTACCTTTAATACAAGCATATAGCACAAGGCTGTCAGCATGTGAGGGAACAATCAGAACCCCTTTACTCTGACTGTCAAACCGGTCAGTGCTGTCAGCATCCGTCTGAAAATTGAAATGTCAAGATATCTCAGAACTTTGGTGAAAAAAAAAATAAAGAGTAATTTATATCACACGAAAAAGAGCGCGTGTTTTTACTTTTTTTAATGATTTTTATTAAGAAAAATGCATCTTACCCAACAAAAAAAAAACATTATTTTGGGAGAATATTTTATAAATTCCGTGCTATGTAATAGTTGTAAAGAATTGTAGAAAAAAAAAAGTTAATAAAAGGTAAGGTAGGTACCTCCAATGAATCCCGTGATGATGGCACACGAGAGCTAAGTTTAGCGAGAACTCCGTTACTCTGTCTGCATACATGCACAGTGTCACCAGTATCCCGCCTCTTACCCCTGCATGCCTGTACAAACATTGTGTTAAGATAAGAACGTTTAATTCAACACACAAACAGAAAATATTAAGCACTTCAATTACAGGTTAAAAAAATTCCGTTTTAAAATACATGTTTGATAAAGTTTTATTTAAGGAAGGTCATAATTTTACTTTGTAATTTAAAGAAATGTACATTATTCACAAACTACATATCTCTAATAGAAATAAAAATATGTACAAGTATGGTTATAGGGTGTCAAAAAATTCGTCCACCTCGCTGTCAATTGGCATTCTTTCGTAAAAAAATAGGCCCGCCCTCTGGACATACCCGCCACCATCAGTGAGCATGACATTCTTTCTCTGAGCCACTAACACGCGTAGCATGACCAATTCCATATCTATTTTACAAAGAATAGACAAAGGGCCGCTCGTAGACTCGAGTTTTTACGAAGACAAAGACAGAAATTACTCTACGAATCTCGACTGTATCGAGTGGACGTGTGTTTTGTACTCGTGAACATTTTATTTCGGCAAAATAGTCTAAAGTGCAGTAATCTGTTCTAAAGTTACACCAATAGTTGCTCAACAAAACTTATAACAAACAGTGAAAAACTAAATCTGTGTACATACAATCAAAACAATTTCAAAGTTTTTAAAAGTGAACGTTAAAAATTTCTTTGTCGGTGTCGAAGTGATTTGACCTTCGCACGGATCAATGACACACGTCTGGGTTCCTTAAAGTATTAACAACAGAGCGCCTAATTTCACCGTGATCATAAGAGCTTCGGTGGTCTAAAGGCGTAAGCCTGTCGCCACCCGACAGTGCTACAAGTCTTGACTTCGAGCCCCGCATTTAGCAGCACTTTTTGGAAGTTTAAATCTTTCAATTTAAAAAAAAAAACAAAAGCATAAACAAAGACAGTTAAATGAAATGAATAGTGAAGTAACCAAATATTAGAGTTGGCAACGAACGGATTCGGGGAATTAAATATAATTTAAGACCAATCAAGAAAGAAACTTTTTTTTTTTATTGTTTAATAACTAGAACAAAACAAAATATAAACAGAGAAACATCACAAAAACCTCTATAGGTTTGTCCGGATGTTGAGACACTTATAAGCTATCTTAATAGGTACTAAAGCAAATAATCATTGAAATCTAAGGTAAACACAGTTTATGGCACATTGTGAGGTAGTTCGTAAGTAAAAAGAAAGATTACAAAAAACACACACGGCGCGGGTCGGACATCGCGTCCAAGCTTAACTAATGGAATGAAATTTAAACAGGATGATGCCTTTCAGATAGAGTTAAAGTATTGTTTGTATTTATATTTATAATTACTATTTGTTATTTCCGATTGAATTTTTCTTGGAACGTCATTAATTAGAGTAGGTATTAAATAAGCGAAGGTTCGTTTCCCGTAATAGTTCTTGAAACTCGGTACTACCAGTTTTGATTGGGCTGCTAATCTTGTTGCTATGCGATGATTAAATTTAATTTTCAGTTGTTTGTTGCTGAACTGTTCTATTAGTAACCACTTTCGTATTTTTGTGTGTACTGGCAAAATTTTACAATATTTAAAGAAACCTGTTATGTCATCACTATCATAAAGTGTTTTCCTTATTTTATTTGGTATTATTACTTTTAATAAACGAAGTTGTAGGATATATATTTTGTCTATGTGTGTTTTAAACGTTCTGCCATAGCTAGTGATTCCATACGAAATTATTGATTCCGCCAGTGCATTATAAAGGTAAAGTAAAATTTTAAAAGGTACTTTGTATTTAATTATGGCAAATTTGGCCAGCATTGCTCGCAGTTTATCATATATGGAGTCAATATGATTGCCCCAGTTAAATCTGTCGTCAACAATTAAACCCAGATATTTGTAGTTGGTAACTTGCTCCAATGGTTCACATTTGCAACCAAGGCTAGATATTTGCATCTTATCACTTTTATGCAAACATTGGTGAGTGTGCGCAATTATTGTTACCGGCTTGTCAGAATTGAGTAAGTGATTAGAACGTACGTGGATAGTCTTAGTGTTACCAGCATTAAGCACCAGTCCAGCATCATGAGACCACTTACATAACTTATCAAAATCGTTTTGAATCGATTGTTCAACCTTAGATATGTCTTTATCAGCTGCTATGAGACAGGTGTCGTCTGCGTATTGATAGTCTGAGCAATTATTTATAACATTCTCCATGTCATTGACGTAAGCCAAGTAATAAAGGGGTCCTATAACTGAGCCTTGTGCTGTTCCCGTAGCTACTACGGCTACGTCACTGAATTCATTGCTGATCTTTACACGACAAGTTCTATTTTTTAGGTAATCTTTGCACCAGTTTAATATTGGGCCTCGAACCCCTGTATTGTCAAGCTTGTTTATTAGTGTATCGTGCCTAAGGGAATTTAGAAAGCAAAATTGAACTTAAAACATGACTTCGAAAACTAAGTGCACCAACAGCGGCCGAAAAGAGCAGCCACTACAAACAGTCACTTGTTATAAATGCGAGAAACTAGCGGTACACAGAAATACGCAAATTTGCTGTTCTTGTATAAATCATTTTGAATTTGATTGTGTTGGTTTTCCGGAGAAAGTATATCGATTGAAGAACTTAGAGGAGAGTAAAAAATAAAGGTGGGTGGCAAATCATGCTCTCAAAAATCAAAAGAGAAGAATATACCTACCCCTGGAGTATCCAATGTGACATTGAGGAAAAAACACTCATCACCTAAAGCAGAATCAAGTAGATGTGTCACACCAAACGTACCCGAAGAGAATACACCTTGGTCCACCCCAAAGAGCACAACTTCTGAAGCTTATGAAGTTATGACTCACATATATATACTAACAATGGAACATATGTACGATGATTCAACTGCTATATCCGATAAAACACTGTCAAGAAGTATGGACTATACAACAATTATTAATCCTCTGCAGAACCTTGAGCTTAAAGAATCAATTGAAAACCTCCAGATGGAACTTAAAAGTTCACAGAACGAACTTGATAATGTCATACTAGCCAATATTGAGCTCCGTAAACAAAATGAAAAACTCCTTAAAGATAATATCTCTTTAAAAGGATTCTTAGGCCAGTCCCCACAAAAAGCATTTATAGCAATGAAGGCACAAAAACAGCAAATGCGTCGTACTCTTTATTTCATACAGATATACACATGCATGTATGCATTCTTTACACCGCCTAGAAATTTGCCTAGAACTACAAATAACACAACAGATACACATACAAAGTAACATCAAAGCGGGAATATCCTAAGCCTACAAAAAAACATCGCTGACCTGGAGGATCAGTTGATACAGGCTGGAAACGATATAGTATACCTCAGGGATCAAATTTTAAAACTACAGAAGCTATTAGATTTAAAAGAGAGCGGTAAAATATCCAACGATAAGAAAACTTCTGATGGACTAAAAGAAGAACGCACGAACAAGATATTTATCTTTGGCACACAACAATGTGTTGGACTTTCTTCTGTATTGATGAAGTCAAAAGCGGCTACGCCGTATATAAAATATACTGTGATGGCGGAAACAAAACCACACGCGCTTACTTGTGACATCATTAAGAATTGTCAAAATATTTCAGCATCAAGTAGCGACAAACTTATAATTTGTGTGGGTGAAAATGACTATGATACAAAAATCTTATCTGCGCAAATACGCCAACTCCTCGACGTATTCAGTAATAATTATATAATTGTTTTGAGCCCACTTAAGAATATGTATATAAATATAAATGATTTAAAACAAACTATACGTAATATTTGCAGTGAATACAAATGTTGTAAATATATTGATTCTGAATACAATGCATGTAAATCTATAAACTATGCTAGTGACTGTTACAATTACGAAGAAAAGTATTTAAATGTTAAAGAATTAAAGAAAATAATACTTCGTAATCAAACTAACTGTAAAAAACCTGATAGCAAACATTTTGCACGTCATCAAACGAAATGCCCTGAACAAATGGTCCTGATATTAAAAACTCTACTCATACAAAAAAAGGTACAATTCCATACTATTTTAAAGTTATAGATCATAAACAGCTTTTTCGTGAACAACAACATCGTAACAACTGAACCTAAAACTTTTAAAATATTGCACCAAAATATCGCTAGTATTCTTTCAAAAAAGGAAATTTTGGAATTAACGTTGCTGGAGTTACGAGACACAAATAAAGAACCAGACATATTATGTTTGTCTGAAACCTTTATGCGTGCCGGAAATGAGAAATATTTAAAATATGGATCAAGTACAAAAATGGTAATTGCCGGTGATTTCAATATAAATACTTTTAAACAAGGGAAAGTCACCAACTACTTAAAGGATCTACTAGTATGCAATAACTATAACTTGCAGATTCACGTTAAAGTTCCCACACGTTAAGACTCGTGTATAGACCACATACTAAGTAATATAAAAAAATCTTCTACTGAGGTTTTATCCCTATACTTATCAGACCACGACACAGCACAACTCTTAGATTTTCCAGTAAAAGAGCAAAGTTTAAAGTCCAAATCATATTGTATGTATAAAAAAGACTATTGTAGTGAAAATTGTAAATTCAAAAAATGTCTTGCCAGTTTAACGTGGTCAGAGGTACATCTCGAAACTGATATTTTATAATGCATTCAATAAATTTCACGAGTTTTTGTGTTTATTGTATAATTTATGCTTCCTAAAGATTAAGATTAAAATAAACAAAACTAATGCAAATAAACAAAACTGGAAAAGCAAGGGTATCATAAATAGTTGCAAAACTAAACGATGTAGACGGTATCTCTATTATAAAAATAAAACCATAACGTAGAAACTTAGATATAAAAAATGTTCATCAAAACTGAAAAAATATATCTTAAAATTCAAAATTAAATTTTAAGTAACATACTATAATCCGGTCTTGCAACAGCTTATGTGACAGTATAAGTTTAGTTTTAAACCGTGAAAGCTTTTAAAACAGTGTTTGGTGATTATTCGAAAATAAAAATATATAATAAGATCCCGAATCAAGGTGTTGCTGTTACGATGCTACGAGTAATAGGGGGTCAACGACACATTGATCGACTACGGACGACGGTTTATCCATATAAAAAAGCACAAAGACTGAGATACCTTACGCCTCTTTTTGCAACGAACGTCCTTCAATACGTTGTGTTCTTTTTATACGGACAAACTACAGATGACCTCGTGAGGTTGAGTGTTGCTGATGCAAGGGTATGCTAAACTAACGATGGAATTCGCGGCTGCACCCCCTGCAGCTGGTGGTGACGGGGCATCGCCCCCTGAACGCGCAGGCCATACCTCGACCTGTTACGACAGGCCCATCATTATATTGTCTTTTTAGGCTAGGCCTTTTGGCGAACTGCAATGTCGCACGCCTGTGTATGGTTGCTATTAAATTTTCCGCAGGTGCGCCACAGCGCTAATTTCTTCACGGCACCTCAGCGGGCTGTCCCCGCCAGGTGAGACCCCCGGCCCCCGGTTACCCGGAGGAGGCCCGGCGGGGAACAACCAGCGAAAGAGGTGCCGTCTCCAATGCACCTTGTAACAAATCTACTTGCTCCTATTAAATAAAAGGATAAGCAGACTTGTTCAATTAAAATGTAATTAGGGAAAGATAAGAATTAGGAATAAAACAATACAGCTAAATATTAAAAACCTACCTAGCACGCACTCTAGGATTGTTTTTTAGTTCACGCACTTAGTTGGTTAGGAAGTTCAACACTGTAGGAGAGACGGGAACAGGCGTCAGGGTAGCAGGTCAATACCTGGGCAACTTCGAGGTTCAGCTTCAGGAAACCTCTGCAGGAAGGGCGTTGTGCAGATCTCAGAGTCCACCAAGTCAGCTCTGTAGTAAGGCAGGCGAGACAAGTAGCAAGATAGCTTCAGAAGATCGGCAGTAGAGGTCCCAGATCCGTATCTTCCGGAGATCGGGAGAAGAAGCACCAGGCGGAATCTTTAGTGGAATCCCCTGGGTAATATAGATATGTAACAGCAAAAACCAAACTGTTTTCTTATGCTTCTTATCTCAGATTCAATGGTAGACTTTCTCTAGCGGTTCGTCAGCTCGTTTTCAAAGTAGTCTTCCTTTTTTTAATTTTTTAATATTAGTTTTCTTGTGGCCATCATCTCATCTGACAAGTGTAGTCGGCCAGGATATATCCATGAGTGCGTAAAGAATTTTATAAATATAATTTAATTTAAAGTTATTTAGTAAACAATCGTAATAATCTCTATAATACAATAGCTAAACACATATTGATAAAAATAATTTAAATTTTATAAACCAAAAATCTTCATAGACTAAGGTAGGAAGAGAATTAAAAGTAATTGACAGTTTGACAATTTGGCGTGTCATAACATGAAAGTGATGATAATATTTTATTTCAGCAATTTTTAAGTTAATGAGTCGTAATTACATCGATTTGTTGAGTTTAAAAATATAAACAAATAAAAAGGATGATAAATAGTATTATAAATGATGAATATAAAGTGTAAGTATAGCATAATACTATAACCTACAGATGAGTGTTACTAATCCAAGGCTACTGCTTATTTATACCAGCTTGTGCGTTGACGTTTAATGTTGCAATGAGCAAAAAATATATTTCGATCGTATGTAAGCCACAGACTATATTATCGTCCAATCGAATCCATCATCATTTGAGCCGAAAGACGTCCACTGCTGGACATAGGCCTCCCCCAAGTGTCACCACATTGACCGGTCCCGTGCGACTCGCATCCAGCGGGTTCCCGCAACCTTCACCAGGTCATCGGTCCATCTTGTGGGAGGTCTTCCAACGCAACGTCTTCCGGTTCGCGGTCGCCACTCCAGAACTTTTCGGCCCCATCGGCCATCCGTTCTGCGAGCAATGTGCCCTGCCCACTGCCACTTAAGTTTGGCAATTCTTCGGGCTACGTCGGTTCTCTTGCGGATGTCTTCATTTCTGATTCGATCACGCAAGGAAACTCCGAGCATAGCCCTCTCCATTGCCCTTTGGGTGACTTTAAGCCTTCTGATGAGGCCCATTGTGAGCGACCACGTTTCGGTCCCGTATGTAATCACTGGCAACACACACTGGTCATAGACTTTCGTCTTGAGACACTGTGGTAAGTTGGACGAGAAGATACCGCGCAACTTCCCGAACGCTGCCCAGCCGAGTCGGATTCGACGATTGACCTCTTTCTCGAAGTTAGACCTACCGAACTGGACCATTTGTCCCAGGTACACATAATCGTCTACAACTTCGAGTGTAGTCTCCGATCTTGATAGGAATGGGTGTGACATGGGCATTCAACATGACTTTGGTTTTGACCATGTTCATTTTAAGACCCACTCTTCCGGAAACTCTACTGAGGTCATCGAGCATTATACTGAGGTCCTCCATGGTTTCAGCCATGACCACTATATCGTCGGCAAACCGAAGGTGGGTGATGTACTCGCCATTGACGTTAATGCCTAGCCCTCTCCAGTCCAGAACCTTGAAGACATCCTCCAGTGCAGCGGTGAACAGTTTCGGAGATATGACGTCTCCCTGTCTCACACCTCGCTGCAGGAGGATAGGTTCCGAGGCTTGTTCCTGAAGTCGGACTGACATGGTGGCGTTTTTGTACAAACACTTCAACACCTCGATGTACCGATAGTCGATTTGGCACCGTTGGAGAGACTGCAGTACAGCCCAGGTTTCGATCGAATCGAAGGCTTTCTCGTAGTCCACAAACGCTAAACAGAAGAGTAGGTTATACTCTTCGGTCTTCTGTATAACCTGCCGCAGCGTATGCATGTGGTCCACGGTGCTAAAGCCTTTCCGGAAACCGGCTTGTTCGAGAGGCTGGAAATCGTCAAACCTGCGCGCGAGACGATTCGTGATGACTCTTGAAAACAACTTGTAGACATGGATTAGAAGTGAGATGGGTCTATAATTCTTCAACCGGGCATTGTCGCCCTTCTTGAAGAATCCATAACAACTAAGTATTATCACACCACCATAGCTCGATGTCTTATCAAATAATTTCCGCCATTCGTTGTCAGTGTTAACTCTCATAAATACCTATTGAATATTTGGTAGGAATATAATTATAACGTGTTTTGTTAAAATATTTATTTTTAATTTTTCAAAAAGCTAAGGGATCCTTATTCAGCATTTATTATTATTATACTATATAAAGCTCAATTACCTATACTATATAAAGCTCAATTACCACTAACTCACTCACTGACATAATTGTTCTCCCAGATGGGAATGATTATGAATGGTGGATGGGGAGCGGGGTATATTTTGACGGATTCGTAAACAAGTAACTCTCACAAGTAGGGGAACAGTGCCAAACCTTCCCTATTCCCCCCCTTCCTCCCCCTACGAACTTTTTTACGGATTCATATAAAAGAGGTTTGGAAAAGTAAAAACCATTTTTCAAAGTTTCCATCTTGACCCACTTCTTCCCCCCTTTAGGCGGATCTCGGAAGTTGAGAAACATGGAATTTTTTTTTCAGATTCATATAAAGGGGCAATGCATTAGTCAAACTCTCCCCCCTCTCCCCCTCCCCTTTCACCCCTTTTTTTACAACTGAAAAAACTTTTAATTTTTACCTAAAACTATAGAGGGGCGTTGAAATTTGTATACCCTCCCCTCCCTAACCTCCCTTAAAATTGAAAGAGCTGTAACTGCGTAACGGTTAGAGATATCCATTAGGTGTTTGAACGAATATTATATTAGGCGTCGAAGGCTGTCTGGTGGTGATAGGTCCTGAGTGGGGCGAACCTGCGAGACCGAGAGAAGCGAAGGGGGAGGTGGCGAGCGAAGCGAGCCGGCGACCTCCGTAGCGTAGCGAAGGTTGAGTGGGTGAAGCGTATCTCCGAGGCGACGACAAGCAAACTTTTGGGTAATGTTTTCTTTAATGGGAAAAGGTCTGAGTTTTTAAATATTTCTCTTAGGTATTTTTTTTTGAATTGGTTTTTAGAATGTTTTAGGGGTTCTTATGGGTTTTCAAAATATTAAAAAAAATATAAAATTTAGAAAATCTTTTAAGGACTTCAATTGATTTTCCAATTCATTTTAGGATTCCTATGGATTCTCAAAATTTTATAAGGGTAAGGAATACTTCTCAAAAACACGAAACCCGCGAGTTGCGTGCAGCTCGCGCACAACGCAAATACTTGTTATACTATATAGAGCTCGATTACCACTCACTCACTGACTGACAGAATTGTTCTCCCAGATGGTGGATGGGGAGGTGGGTATATTTTGACAGATTCGTAAACAAGTAACTCTCACGAGTATGGGAAAAGTTTCAAACCTCCCCTTTTTGCCCCCCTTTCCCGCCTCCCTATCATATCTCGGAAACCAAGAGACTTGGTTCATTTTTTTTTCAGACTTATAAAAAGAGGCTCAGAGTTGGTCAAAATCATTTTTCAAAACTCCCCCTTCTCCTCCCTTCACCCCTCCCCCCATCGTATCTCAGAAACTAGGACACGTAGCGGCTTTTTGATTTTGACTATACTTTATTATTATTTAGGGGCGTGCAAATTTGTATACCCTCCCCTCCCCTCCCCAACCTCCCCTAAAATTGAAAGGACTGTAACTTCATAACGGTTAGAGATAGGCATTAGGTGTTTGAAAAAATATGTATTATAGTAGGCGTCGAAACCTGTCCGGTGGTAGGTAGGTCCGTAGCGTAACGAAGGTAGATTGGGTGAAGCGTAACTCAGCTGCGACGACAAGCAAACTTTATGGTATTTTTTTTAACGGATTTTCCAATTCATATAAGGATTCCTATGGATTCTCAAAATTTTATAAGGGTAAGGAATACTTCTCAAAAACACGACGAAACCACGAGCTGCGTCCCAATGTGACGTTTTCAATTAATTTATTGGTACTTTCTAAGTTTATCTTGGACATCACAAACATCGGTGACGAAAAACATCGTGAGGAAACCTGGACTTATAAATTAATATAACTCTGAAATGGCCAACCCGTCTTGAGCAAGCGTGGAGATCAATGCTCGAGCCTTCTCTGTGGAGAAGAGGCCTCTAGGCTGGTATCATTATTATTATTTATCCCATTTTCATTTGCTTAAACTAGTCATAACTAGTTTAACCTTAACCAGTACTAACCAGGTTGTGGAGGTCAGATAGGCAGTCGCTGGTACTCAGCTGCATCCGGTTAGACTGGAATCCGACCCCAACATAGTTAGGAAAAGGCTAGCAGATGATGATGACGATCAACAGTAACTGTGACTAACTTTAACAATATAGTTTTTATAAAAAATCTGGTAGTTAAAAGAAGATCATTAGCCGGATCCACACGTGCAGACGATCTAACGCGCTCCGATCGGGGGCGGCAGGGGCGCGCTCCATAGGAGCGTTTGATGTGGACTTGCCTCGCGCGATCCAAACTGCGCGGCAGGAGCACGCGCTCCTTGCCGCGAGCGATCCGTCAGTTGTCAGTTTTTGTTACTAGCACACAGGCGCCTCAGTCTCTCGGCGCGCCGACGCGGCGGGATCGCAAGAAAAGTTAAGTTCATCCAGACTACACGATCCATGATCCATGCCTCATGCTCCCGGATCGCGGATCGCAGGAATTGGCGATCCATTTTGGATCGTCTGGTGTGGATCCGGCTAATTAAATTCTGATCTAAGTCATCATTCTTCCTGCCATTACAATTTATTTAGGGTCAGCGCAGCATGTCTTCTTCTTTTAATCTCCCCTGTCAGTCGTCACGGACTCACGGCATTATTTACTCCCTTCTCTTTAATATTATTCCTCACACAATCCGATACTCCATACTTCTCAATTAGTCGTCATAATAATTATCATAAGTCATCCCCTTTTTAAGTTGTTTAACGTCTTTTTGTGTGGTAAGGAATGACTAATTGAGGGACCAACGCTGTCTGTCGCCCCATACTAAAGTATAATGCTGTAAGATAAACATTTCTAGCCGGATTGTCGCTATGGAATCTGTTTCCACTGCGAGGATCGACCGGAGTACACGGTGGAGCACATGGTGGAGGTGTGCCCCGCGTGGGCGGAGCACCGCCGTGTCCTCGTAGCGACGATCGGCGGCGGCGACCTCTTGCGTCCAGCCCTGGTTCAAACCATGATCCGGAGCGAGACGGACGGGACGAGACGGACGCAGTCACCTCCTTCTGCGAAGCAGAAGCATGCTAGAGAATGGTAGGTGGCGGAACGTGAGACGCCCCGGGCGTCATGAGACGAACGGACGGTGAGCTAGCCCATAGCCCACCGTAGGTCCACCTGTTCCTGAGAAAATCGGTGGTGACAGACGGACGGACAGACGGACAAGAAAGTGATCTTATAAGGGTTCATTTTTTACCTTTTGAGGTACAGAACCGTCCTGCCGGGGTTGCGGGACTATTCGAAAGAGATACCGTGGCCCCGGAACACAAAGGGCGATGAAGGAACATGGATGGGTTTTAGTCAGTAAAAGTCTGACACTCCCTCCTGCTCCGCCCAGAGCGGGAGAAGTCATTTGATGATTTCCCATCCGAAAAAAAAAAAAAAAAAAAAAAAAAAAGGTACAGAACCGTAAAAATAAAAAAGTTGCGCGTAAAATTTAAGAAAACGTAACGACAATATTATTAACTTTTTAGCTGTTCGTCTTTCTGGCGACCAAAAGTACTAGACTAGCATACGAGGTAGGTAGGGTAGGTAGGGAACGTAGGGTAGGTAGTATGTCACTTTCACTATCACTACATATTATAAAACAAAGTCGCCCGCCGCGTCTGTCCCTATGTATGTTTAGATCTATAAAACTACAATGTCGCTACACTTTTCCTGAATGTGTAGCGACATTGTCATAATGGGTGTTCATAAGGGTAAACGTACTTATACTATGTACGTATAATATGGATCTTGCTAATTTGTTCATCATGTTCTGCAGTAGCGGTTCCAACGAAGCAGTCAGGTCCTGGGTTCGATTGTATTGTATTGTATTGTATAGCGGGCTAGTGTCCGCAACTCCACGTCAAAGCGCGTCCCTCCTGGGTTCGATACTGCGATCCTTTTTTTCTTTGTTCCTGATGGAAAATCATCATATTTCATAATGAAAAAAAAATATCCTTCCTTTGATAGCCTTTTAGTGTGGGACGCAAAATTTGTCGATACTCTTGCGCCTTCCCATCTTCCTAGTTCATCGTGCTGTGCAGGGGCTGCCGCTGCGGAACCTCAGCGGCGTAAATATAGTAACCTTATTGGTAACTATATTTTCGAGTCGTTTGGGGTTGAAACTCTAGGACCGTGGGGTCCGAGCGCTCACAGCCTTTTCAAAGAAATTTCAAAACGCTTAGTTGACATTTCCCGTGACCCTATAAGGCAGGATTTTACCTTGACCAAAGGACTATGTGACCTTTTGAAAAACGTTATGTAATTCTAGGACTACGTAATTACAACTGACGCGTTCTAAAACAACATAATATTTTTAATGCAGAAAACGCATTTTAACTTCTTAAAGATTTTGACTGACACCAGTCAAAAGTGGTTTTGACCGATTAACAGTTTTGACTATACAATAAGATCAGTAGCGACATCTATGTCGCGAGAACTAAAAGATTATACAATATCCCGACGACAACCGTCGCGCAAGTAGCCTATCAGACACAATAACCGTCTGGTCGGAGCATCCTCCCTTTTGTATAAAGTGTAAGGAGCTTACACCTTGTGCCTCGTACCCCCAACGCGACGCGACCTGCGATGCGACGGAAACAAATGACGCGAGCGCAACATTTGACGCAAGCAAGTCCTTTCTCCGAGGCTGTCAACGGAGCCACACCAACGACATTTAATTTTAGTGCTAAATCTTATTAATTTTCCGCCAAACCCTGATCATCGCAGACAAAAAGCCGCCGTGGCAGCCCTTATCCTAACAAAAAAAAAACAACATGCATAGTAACCGTAACGTCATCCATCACGACACTTCCTTTGCGGTAGATGGAAGGGGGAGAGGGGAGAATGGGGGTCTGGTCAGGTCACGCAAACCTGATTACAACCCTTCACTTGTGTTACATTTTTAACGCCCTTACCCCAACGATAAATCTAAAAAAAAAAAACATTCTTTAAAACAAATTACCACAAAATATGGCAACCATTTCAGTTGTTCTTTTTATTTATAAGTTGAGTAGGGTTGACGTGGTTAGGGCAAGAATAGGATGTGATTTGGTGCTGTTGAATTGAATTTGTATGATGAATTGATGAAAATAATATATAATTATTATATCTTCGTATGCATCAAAACAAAGGAGATCCATGAAATTCTTAACCTGCCCAAAGTGATTAGTCGCGTCCAGATCGACCGAGCACGGCTCGCGCGGCAGCCTCGATGTAGCCAGCCAGATTCACGCATCACCTCGGAACACAGAGGCGAGCCTCGTGAGGCAGGCCGAGCCATCAGACATCCCCGAGCATCCGAAATGGACAGTCGTGCAATTTCTGCTGCAGCTCTTTTTCTAGTAACTTATTTACCAGTAGGTAATATGGCTTTTTTTTTCTCTGCTCCTTTCTCGCCGGTAAGACCCCGACAAGGAATCCATTTTTTTTAAGTTCCCCAACAGGACATTGCAATTCTTCTGAAATTTTCCTCTAACAGTCTTCGCTCTTACTTTTATTTAAATGGTCAGGTTCTTTCAAGTCCCACAAAATCTTGTTTTCACCATATAATTGTATGATACGAATAGACAGCTCTTGAGAGTTCATGATAAAACCTACAAGAAGCGCTCGCGAGCCAAACCAGATCATCCACACCGAACGCACAGCGCACACTGATACCTTTGAGCACGGCCCGTTTACCGACAGCCTACGGCTCGACCGCGAGGCACGCTCGGCCAAGGCAACGTGAACCCGAGGCAGCCCGAGCCACGTCCAGAGCGACCAAGCACAGCTCGCGCGGCAGCATCGCGAGCCTATGCCTCAAAATCAAAATCAAAATCAAAGCATTTATTTCAAGTAAGCCAGTTACAGGCACTTTTGAATTGTCGAAACAAAGATGAAAATTAAATGTAGCTACAGTCCCAGTCACAAGACATAAAAACTGTGAAAGTACTGTAGTTGCCCATTCCCTAGCGTAGATCTCTATGGAGAAGAACGGGCAAGAAACTCCATGGACACTCTTTTAAATCAGAATATTGTTACAAAATCTTGGTTACATCATTCATGTTGAGATGGTATATTATGTGAGAACAATGTAGCAAGATGTGCACGTTAAAAGTGTCCACAGCAAAAACACACAAACAAAAAAAAAATACAATTCAAAATAATTCATTCAAATAAGCCATGGCAACTAAGAGATGACCAGTCACAACTGACAGCGCCCGTTCACGGACATGACGCATGGATCAGCACCATTCAACTCAACCATTTTGAAGGGAACTAAATGATCCGACACATGCGCCACCATCAGCGAGACATTTGAGTGAGCATGACATACTCTAAACCGCCAGGGCACATTCAAGTCAAGAAAAGACGTAGGTTTCCAGTGAATGATAGCTTTCTAGTACATAGTACTCACACAATATGGGCTATGCATTTATATAATACTAAGGAGATTGAATCTATACAATGCAAAGATAGTTGTACAATCTTCAGCAGCTCCAACAATACATTTTAATGCTATCAATTTATGCGCCCCTGTCCTTGTGGAGCAGGACCAGCATTGAGCCAAGCATTTTTATCAGCGATATAATCGCTCAACTTGTAATATGCTTGCTTACATAGTGTGCGTTTAATGCATGTTTTAAATTTCGTCTCATTCAGTTCAAGAATACTTTGTGGAATTTTATTATAGCATCTCAAACAGTACCCCATGAAAGATGAGTCTACTTTAGCGAGTCGGAAACCTGGCTGAACTAGTTGGTCCCTATTTCTAGTACTGTAATTATGTCTGTCACCCCTTTTACCAAAAAGGTGCAGATTTTTTCTGACGTACATTGTTTAGGCTCACCCATCGCCTTAACGCAACCATCGCCGCGGTGTGCGCGAATATCGGCGGAACATTAAATTATCTGTGCTAGTGATGACACTTCGTGCGAGAATATCTGAATTTATTATCTGTGAGAGCGATGACTTGTTAACCGCGCGAGCGGTCCATGTATTTTTTTGTCTTTTCTAAATATAAAAGTAATTTTCAAAATAACACTCCTTTCATTGAAGAAACAAATACCTCAAGAAGGACAAGAGTCTTTGTGTCGTAATAGACATAAAAATTGGCGACCGTGACAGGACGAAACAAAAATTACAAAGTTTGTCGTCGAGTCGGCCGGCACGTGGCGTGATCGTCGAGAGCAAAAGGCTGAGTCCACTACGTGAAGCTGATCGACGAACATTCGGAGGCCTAAGCATCGATGCAACAAAAGCATCGACACAGGTGTGAAGCTGATCAACGAATATCTTGAAGCCTAAACTCGATGCAGCTAAAGTATCGACACCAGGTGTGAAGAAATTGTGTCAACTGGATTACCATAAGTTAAGTGCCCTGCCTTCCAAATTTCCTACCTACCAGACTTCTCTGTACCATTGGCATTCCCAAAAGCGTGTCTCCCACTGTGCAATAACTATAATTCATCACTTACGCACTGCTGAATATTTCAATTCAAGGTTCAAGTTTGCTTGACCAAACCTAGTTGTGATTCCCCATAGAATATCATTGTATTGCAATAAGGGTCCATCATAAATATTCCATTTCAGCAAATTGGCATAAAAATTTACAGATTATTAATCCAATTACTATCATAAAATTAAATTTTCATTAGTTTTTTCTTTTTTTTCTTCTACCGACATTTTGAATTTCTCATTCCATTCTAGAAAAAATAACGTAACGTTCCCAATCAGTTTCTTGTATCGTTCGCCGAACTTTCCAGATAACTCGGATCATCACGCTATCGGCATTGGTACTAGCAGAGCTTGTACTCCGTGATTGGCAACGCAGATCCGGTTCTTGGTCGGCAGGTGACGTCGAAGTTGAGGAGCGTGAGATTATTTATTTTATACATAACAAATATTTTGGAAATGTCGCAAGAAGCCGATGTAAAGAAATTACGCGAATTGATTGTCAAGCGTAGCTCAATTAAAGGGCAGATTACCAAGTTTAATAATTTTGTGGATAAATTATCGTCTGAGGACTCATTAACAAATGTGGAAATAGCTGAATTAAAGATCAAGCTTGGTAGATTTGAACAATTATCGGCTAGGTTTGATGAGTTGCAAAGTCAAATTGAAGTCCTAAATAGTGGGAGCCTGTCATTGGAGCTAGAGGAGCGGGACAAAATTGAAAGTGATTTAGTCAGTGGGCTTGCCACTGCAAAGGGCTTGTTAGACAGCTGTGTGCCATCGTGTAGTCATGAATGTAATGAATCCCGATCTGAACCACGTGATTCTGATATCAGGTTGCCACGTATACAAATTGCAAGGTTTGATGGTGCATATTTTAAGTGGCTGGAATTCAGAGATTCTTTTTTAAGCTTAGTTGATCACAATAAACAACTCTCGCCAGTACATAAATTTCACTACCTAATTTCTTACCTTGAAGGAGATGCAGCACGCATAATTTCCAATCTTGAGGTATCATCTGAAAATTACAAAGAAGCTTGGAAGTTGTTGTGTGATCGCTACGACAATAAAAGACTTCTGATTGATCATCACATGAATTCATTGTTTAACATACATTCAATTAGCAGGGAAACTGTAAAGTCATTACGATTTTTAGTAGACCATGTTACTAAAAACTTAAGAGCATTATCCAGCTTAGGGATGCCCACAGATAACTGGGATATGTGCGTCATATTTAATTTGACTTCAAAATTAGACCAAAATACACTTTTAAAATGGGAGGAATTTAGAAACCAGCTTGGCAATAATAATCCAACCTTGGAAAACTTTAAACAAGTTCTGATAAATCGAGCTGATGTGCTTGAAGCTTTAGAAAGGAATAAAACAGATAACAGCTACCAAAAGGGTTCTCAGGTTCAAAATAATCAAAATCGTTCAAATAGTAACACACATAACAATAACAAATCGGATAAATACCAAAGGGTCTTTATTAAGGCAGCAACAGCTGCTAATAAGGACACTTCCAGTTCATTTGTATGTATAATTTGCAGTCAGAATCATAAAATATATGAGTGCCCTACTTTCAAGAACAAAACTATACAAGAAAAATGGGCAGATGTAAATAAATATAAACTTTGCTCCAATTGTCTTAAACAGGGTCATCCAGCAAAGGCGTGTGGATTTGGACCGTGTCCTGATTGCAAACAAAAACATAATCGTCTCCTGCATAACCCTAGCCAGGCGATTAATAATAATCATACACATTCCGAATCGGAATCTATAAATGTTAATTCATCGGAATATCAATTCAATCACGTTCTCTTATCTACTGCGTTGATTCAAGTTCATAATCCTAATAACAATCAAAATGAAACAGTGCGTGCATTGCTCGACTGTGGAAGCCAAGGCAGTTTTATTACAAGGTCTTTAAAGGATAAGCTGTCACTTGATTCCATTCCAATAACTAGCATTAACATAATAGGCATCGGAAACCACCTGTCTAGTACGGTGGAAGAAACATGCATAGTTAAATTGCAATCTTTAAATAAACAGTTTGATGTTACCTATAACATGCTTGTCATGAATGACTTAACTGGGTATTTGCCGAAAGACCACATTAATATTAATTTCAAAATACCAAAACACATAAAACTAGCTGATCCTAATTTTAATGAACCCTCTCAAGTTGATGTCTTGATTGGATGTGATCTGTTCTGGGATATCTTAGGAAATGAAGAAATTTCTATAGGCTCAAACAACCTAAAGTTACGAAATTCCAAATTGGGCTGGTTTGTGGCCGGTCCGATAAATAAAAATAATCTAAATAGCATATATTGCAACAATAGCGTAATTACAAGGGATAACAAGACTCAAGAATCTTGTATTGATAAATTACTAACAAAATTCTGGGAGATTGAAGAACTTCCTAACAAACCCATTCTCAGCGAAAGGGAAAGGGCTTGTGAAAAGCATTTTATGCAAAATACGGTCCGTTTGAGTGACGGACGATTTAATGTTAAATTACCTCTTAATAGTTCTCCAAACAGCTTGGGTGAATCCTATAATACGGCAAAAAAAAGATTGTTTAATTTAGAATCACGTTTTAGGAAAAATCCTATACTAAAATCACAATACGTCGATTTCATGAAAGAATATGAAGAGCTAGGACACATGTCTGTAGCACCTAAAAGTAAACCATTTCCCTCATACTTCTTATGCCACCATGCTGTGTTTAAAGACAATAGCGAATCAACCAAAGTCCGTGTCGTTTTTGATGGATCCGTCCCTACCTCCTCGGGAATATCTGTCAACGACATTCTCATGGTGGGCCCAAATATACAGGATTCTCTTTTCTCCATACTCATAAGAGCACGTCAATACAAATATTTAATTACTGGTGACATTGAAAAAATGTACAGACAATTGAGAGTAGACGAATCCTGTAGAAACTTGCAATTAATTTTATGGAGAGAGGATGAGTCCTTACCCATCAGAACGATGCAAATGAATACTCTCACTTATGGCACCACAAGTGCGAGCTATTTAAGTACTCGATGTCTCTGGCAGGTGGGCGAGGAGTGTGGGGACGAAACTATAAAAAACATAATACAACACGACTTTTATGTCGATGACCTAATTACTGGTTGTGATGATGAAATACAGCTATCCGAAATTCAACATTCCATTTCTTCTGCTCTAAAGTCAGCCTGCTTAAATTTACGCAAGTATAAAACTAATTCCAAAAACTTATTTAAAAATTCGTCTATAAACACTCAAGAGAAACTAACCATCAGTGAAGCGTCAAGTACGCTGGGTTTAGGGTGGGAGCCCAAGTCTGACAATTTAAAGTTTCCGGTTCAACCATTTCACAACCAGAATAACATAACAAAAAGACGCATACTATCCAGCGCTTTTAAAATATTCGATCCTTTAGGGTTGCTAAGCCCGTGTATAATCACAGCTAAAATAATCCTACAAAACTTATGGAAACAAAAAATAGATTGGGACCAAGCTATCCCTCATGAGATAGCAGAAAGATGGCTAGAATTCGCTGATAACTTGAACTGCCTATTAAAATTACAGATACCTAGGAGAGTGCTGTGCGACTCACCGAATTCAATAGAATTGCACACATTCAGTGACGCATCACAGAAGGCATACGGGAGCATGCGTGTACGTGAGAAGCACGGAAAACAACCGTGATTTTACGGTCCGGCTGTTAGCCGCCAAATCTAAGGTAGCTCGTATAAATCCTATGACCATACCGCGATTGGAACTTTGCGCTGCATTGTTAGCTGCTAAATTATGCAAAAGTGTCCTTGAGTCTATCCGTTACAAACCTTCACGAATAGTTCATTGGTGCGATTCAAGCGTAGTGCTAGCATGGCTCAGAGGTGATCCAACCAAACTCAAAACATTTGTTGCGAACAGGGTGGTTGAAATAACCGAGCTCACGGACGCATTCTCATGGCGATATGTTCCCACTGACATGAACCCAGCCGATCTCATTTCTAGGGGTATAAATGTAAATCAAATAATAAATAATAGTATGTGGTGGTCAGGTCCAAATTATTTAGTTAATAGTGAAAGCGATTGGCCAGTTCTAAACTCCATAGATATCCATAGTATACCTGAAACAAAAATTACGTCTAAATCTATAACTACACCTAGAATTACAAAAAAATCCAAATACTTACCCAAAATGGTCCAATCTGCTCCGCCTGTCTCAAGCTTGGCACCGACGAAGCAAGCAGAGCAGTCGGCATCTGACACAAAACCTCATAAAACGCTAAATTCACTAAT
Organism: Xestia sexstrigata; assembly: GCA_941918905.2. Taxonomy (NCBI): domain Eukaryota; kingdom Metazoa; phylum Arthropoda; class Insecta; order Lepidoptera; family Noctuidae; genus Xestia; species Xestia sexstrigata. Next base: position 4,029,342 of record OW799204.2, read on the forward strand.
TACACCCAATAAAACCTTTGAAATAAACACTTACCTCAACAATGACACACTACAACCTATAATAGAAATTGAAAAATATAGCAAATTAAACAAACTCATTAGAATAGTCGCATGGGTAAAAAGATTTTGCTTTAATATTCGTAATCCGCATAACAAACCGGTTCTAGCTCTCAGCGCTAATGAGTTAGATGACTCATTTCTTTATCTATGTCGTGTTGCTCAGATTAAATGTTTTCCAATTGAATACAAGGCGTTATCTAAGAACTTACCTTTGAATATTAAATCTAAATTGTTGTCTTTGTCACCTTTTTTAGATGACAACAATTTAATTAGAGTTGGAGGACGAATAAGTGCTTCACCTTATAGTTTTGATAAAAAACATCCAATACTACTCGATTCGTCTCATCATTTAACAAAACTTTTATTTGAAAGAGAACATTCACGACACATGCATGCTGGCCCACAGCTATTGCTATCAATGATAAGGGAATCAGTATGGCCACTAAATGGCAGAAGGTTGGCTCGGCGCACAGTTCACAATTGTGTGAGATGTTGTCGTGTCCGAGGCAAAACTCTTTGTCCTAAAATGGGTGATTTGCCATCCCAACGTGTGAGCGCAGATTTCCCATTCAATTCAGTCGGCATAGATTTTGCTGGACCTTTTTATATAATTAATCGTAAAGGTAGAGGTGCAAGGGTAAACAAATGTTACCTTTGCATATTTGTGTGCTTGCGTTACAAGTGTGTTCATTTGGAAGCGGTTTGTGACCTTACCAAGGACGCATTCGTAATGACATTGCGTAGATTTATTGCCCGTCGTGGCAAGCCCAATGAAATATTTTGTGATAACGGGGGTAATTTTGTGGCTGCTGCTAAAGATATAGGGGCTTTTTTTAAATTACACAATAGGGACTTAACTGAATTTGCAACTCATGAAAATATAAAATTTGTATTCTCACCTGCTCACGCTCCTCACTTTGGCGGCATCTGGGAAGCCGGAGTTAAATCTGCTAAATTCCATATAAAAAGAGTCATGGGAAATTCCCATCTTACCTTTGAAGAAATATCTACACTTTTCGCACAAGTGGAGGCCGTTTTGAATAGTCGTCCCTTGTGTCCCTTATCCTCCTCTCCTGATGACTACCTTCCTTTGACCCCGGGGCACTTTCTTATTGGAAGGCCGCTGAAGGCACTCCCAGAGCCTAGCTTAGAGAACTTGAAGGAAAGTCACCTGCAACGATATGCCCGGCTGCAACAAATTCACCAGCACTTCTGGTCACGCTGGCAGCGTGAATATATACACGAGCTGCAGCAACGTCTGAAGTGGAAGTCGAACACAAAATCCCTACGTATCGGAGACCTCGTGCTCATCCACGAAGACCATGTCCCTCCATTGTGTTGGCGCCTCGGACGGGTTACCAAATTATTCCCTGGTCCGGATGGAGTTTCGCGAGTCGCTGACTTGAAAACCATTAGAGGCGTTCTACGTCGGCCTATCATCAAACTATGTCCGCTGCCCACTGCTGAAGATTTGTTGTTGAAAGACAAGCCTTTCAACAGGTGGGAGGATGTTTAGGCTCACCCATCGCCTTAACGCAACCATCGCCGCGGTGTGCGCGAATATCGGCGGAACATTAAATTATCTGTGCTAGTGATGACACTTCGTGCGAGAATATCTGAATTTATTATCTGTGAGAGCGATGACTTGTTAACCGCGCGAGCGGTCCATGTATTTTTTTGTCTTTTCTAAATATAAAAGTAATTTTCAAAATAACACTCCTTTCATTGAAGAAACAAATACCTCAAGAAGGACAAGAGTCTTTGTGTCGTAATAGACATACATTATGTTTTCGTAGATGTATTGACAATGTACCGTCATGATGCCAATATCCTTAAACAGATCCCTTAGAGAATCGCGCTTACGAAGATTATATATGGCCCTGATGGCTCTTTTCTGCAGAATAAATATAGACTCAATATCTGCAGCCCGTCCCCACAGTAAAATGCCATAAGACATTATACTATGAAAGTAACTAAAATAAACCAGTCTAGCGGTATCTACATCAGTATACTGACGGATTTTTCTAATGGCATAGGCTGCTGAACTTAGCCGCCCCGCAAGAGAAGTCAAATGAGAACCCCATTGTAGCCTTGAATCAAGCGTAATCCCCAGGAAAACCGTTTTATCTACGAATTCAAGTTTCTCTTTATTCAATATTATATCACAATCACTACTTTTAACATTCGGTAAAGCAAATCTTATGCATTTGGTTTTTTTTTCATTTAATACCAAATTGTTTGCTGTGAACCAATTTTGGACCTGAAGTAGGGCATTATTCACGTCATCTAGATTTTGGGCCCGCCTATTTATCTTAAAAATTAGGGAAGTGTCATCAGCAAATAACACCATATTTTGCGGTTGGTTTTTCAGTAAATAGGGAAGATCATTTATATATACTAGAAAGAGAAAAGGACCCAATATTGAGCCTTGTGGAACCCCCATTTTTACTTTTAAACCCTGTGAATTAACACCATTTATTTGAACATGTTGTTGTCTATCATTCAAATAAGATTTTACCAAACTAAGTGCAAGTTTACCCAGTCCGTAATGCTCAAGTTTCAAAAGTAATGTGTCGTGATTTACGCAATCAAACGCTTTGGAGAGGTCACAAAAAATTCCTATGGCGTCTTGAGACTCTTCCCACGCAGTAAATATGTGCTTTAATAAGGTTACACCGGCGTCAGTTGTACAACGTCCCTTGGTGAAGCCATACTGTTGATCATGTAAGATTCTGTTGGTGTTAAAATGATAGAGCATTTGATTAAGCATTACTTTTTCGAAAACCTTGCTAAAAACTGGTAACACGGATACAGGTCTATAATTATTAGTATCTTTACTGTCTCCGGATTTAAAAAGAGGTATGACTTTACTGTATTTCATTAAATCAGGGAAAACTCCTTGGTCTACACATAAATTAAAAATTAAAGCTAAGTAAGGGGCTATAGTCTCAAGTATGGATGTACAAACTTTGACAGACATTCCCCATAGATCTTCGGTTAGTTTGATTTTTATTTGCCGGAAAGTTTTAATAACTATCATAGGGTTAATGTGTTTAAATTTAAATTCAGCCAGGCAGCCAGACACATTCGCCTTTAATAAGCCAATTGAGAGTTCAGGTGAGGAAATAAGAGCCTCCGTTGTTTTTAGTGGTATATCGGTAAAGAAATTTACAAATTCTTGAGCTACTTCCTGATTTGAGCTTTTAGGACCACACGCTGTATCTAATGTGTAGCTAGTGTTATGTACTTTCTTCCTGTTAGTCTCGTTATTTATAACTTTCCAAACTGTCTTTATTTTATTTTCTGCTGTTTTGATCTTGTTGCTAATGTGCAGTGCTTTAGCAACCTTGCACGTATTTCTAAAATTTTTTGAATACTTAGCAACATACTTGTTAAAAGTTTCAGTGTTTATAAAAGGCTTAAGGCCATAAAGCTCAAATAGTCTTTCCCTACTTTTTCTGATACCTCTAGTTGCCCAATCACTAAATATGAATTTAGGGCAAATACTTTTTGTCTTCTTTTCAAAAGTTTTATTGAATTCCGTGTGAACTATTGAAAAGAAACGATCATACAATTGATCTATATTAATATCATCAAGGCTCATAACACTTAACTTGTTCTGTAGCGAAATATTATACCTATTTAATCTGCTAGAAGTTATAGGTCTAAATTTAATTTGAACTTTTTGCAATGGGGGTGTATTACACCTAAAGGTTACAGTTTGTCCGCTATGGTCAGAAGGCAGACAATTTACTATTGCTTTATCTAAGTAATCACAATCGCAGAAAATATTATCTATACAAGTAGCAGAAGATGGAGTGACTCTAGTAGGTTCTTTAAAAGTGTTGGTCAAGTCAAATGACTTAAAAAGATTTAATAAGCGACTGCTATTTGAGCATTCTTCTAAAATATTGATATTAAAATCACCACAAATAATTATAGATTTATTACTGGCTGCAAGTTTTGCCATCACATCTTCCATTATTGATTCAAATAAGGAAAAGTTTTGATAGTTTGGGGGTCTGTACACACACACAATTACATGCTTATCTAGCTCAACACAGGACAGTTCAACGCAATGTTCAACCGAGAGACCTACTATGTCATTACGTTGCTTATATTTAAAACAATTTTTTATTAATATTAGGGAACCTCCACGAAGCATAGTTTTACGGTTAAAGCAGCTACCCACCATATAGTTCTCATAATTGATAAGCATTTGGTAATCCTTTAGCCAATGTTCAGTAAAACAAATAATGTCAAACTTACTATTTTCTAAAAACAATTCAATTTCTAATAATTTGGAAGAAATGCCTTGGATATTTTGGTGGAATAATTTTAAAGTGTTCTGCTGAGGCCCTTTTTTGCTAACTAATTGAGTGCAAGAAGATACGTTGGTAGGATTAACAATATTGTTAATCGTACCTCCTGTTGTCTCATTTTCTAGTTTAAATTAATATTTGGAGTGAGGCCGGAGACTCCCGTGCCTTCCTCAGACAACAAGACCCTACAACTAATACTAATAGACCCTAATTGAGAATTCTCCACGGTGACACATGGATCCTCCTCAGTACAATGTTTGTAAACATTTATAGCATTAATGCTATATTCATTTAAAGTCACCTGTACATTAGTATTACTACTAATAGTCGCAGTGTTAATAATAGAACTAAACTTAGACATACTATTTATGTCTGTGTGAATATTATAAGCTAATAGCCGAGCTATTTTGTGTCTACATCTAATAGGTAGATACACCTTACCCCGTGTCGACTTCAGTTTACCAACAATAGTGTTGATATCCAGATATATAAGTCTGTCACTATAGTGACCTACTAAAAAATGTACATGGTTATTTAACATATGTATATAGTTGTTTTTTCTATTACCCAAATTTTCAAAAAATGGAAAAGCACACAATATTATTTTATTACAATTTAACTTCAACAACTCTGAAACACAGTCAGTGATGTCTTCCTTTTTAATCTTGGAACTATTACCAACACATATAGTAATGGTGGTACTAGGATCACAAACAGTCTTTGTTACTGATGCCATAATCTGTTTGTAGGTTGACCCTGGCATGCAATAATTTTGGGTACAATAACTCAGGTTATTACTGATTAATTTCCCTAACCCTCTACCTATACTATCAGAGAACATAACTGAAAGATTAGAACCAAGACTATTTGGTGAGACAAAATTACCTAAGTCAGGTATTGTATCTTGGGTGGAAATACAGTTCTGAGTACTCACAGCTAGGGACGGGTCCTCCGTTGCCTCAAGCTGGAGGGCATCATTGCTGGATTCCCTCTGACAAGTACACTGAGTGTTGCTGAGAGTCAGCGAGTCCACTTTGTCTACCAATGCATGTGTAGCAAGAATATGCTCTTTAATTTGATTTTGAGAGCCTTCATATTTATTATATAATGATTTTAGTGACTTATTAAGAGCCTGTATTTCTGATTGTAAGCGCTGAGTGTCAATTTCATAAATATTTATACTATCTTCCAATTTAATCTGATAGTTATTTAATTTATTAACTAGAGAAACACGTTCTTTCCTTAATTGAATATTTTTGGAATGGTGTTTTTGTTGTTTCTTATATTTATTACATTTTTTAATGATTCTATTTAATTGTGCATATTTCTTAATTTTATTTTGACTAATTTTATGGCCGTAGTTATGCTTTAGTAAGGAGTCCTCTGTAAGGTCTATTGTTATAATGGAATGAGGGTTGCAATTTGTATTAACTAATTCATTATACAAATGTTCAGTTTCCAAAGCCTGAGTATGATCCTTTTCCTTTTTCAAATTTAAAAGTTTGACATTTGCATGGACTAATTCATCCTCTAGATTCCTAATTTTACATAAAGCCTCCTCATACATGTTGCTACAAGAGTTGAACCCATCCGTGACCGCCCTTAGTTGATCCCGTTCATTGACAACATTCAAGAATTCCTGATGTAGGTCTACTAGCTCCCGTTTTAAGCTCGAGTTTTTGCTATTTACGTTAATGACCTCCTCCTCACTGTCTTCTCTCTCCTGCAACAGCTGTTGGCATTGGAGTTTAGAGTCCTTAAGTTCTTGGAGGGCCGTTCTCAATTTTAGCTCCATATCCTGAGCAGTAGCCTTACGGGTCATCACAGGCATGGTTTCCGGATTGGTTACTGAAAATTGGAAATAAAGAAACAGTGAGAACTAATAGGATAGACCAATGAAGAGAATTTAGAGATAAAAAAGGGGAAAAACAGGGAAAAAGTTTGTGTTACTCTGAAATGAGGTAGGCTGCTATATTAGCTTGACAAGAATGATATTAGCTTACTGAATAATTAATATTATTGCTTCAATCAGAATTTTACTTTCTTATTGTTTTACTTTTTCATGTGGGTAGATTGCCTGGACTAAAAACTTATGATTATTACAATATTACTTCAAGACGTTAATAAAATAACTGTCACGAACTTTATATTTAACTAATATTGAAAAGATTGATGTAAGCAAGTTTAAGTCGTTAGAATTTTACTTTTTACGAAATGACAATTGTCAACAATGCAATCTAGAACCATCTAAATTAGCAAAAAAAAAAAACAAAAACTATACTAGAATTGGCGTGGACGTGTTCTAAAGTTACGATTATGGGACAATTGTGTGCTATTCTAATTATAAAAGTAAACAAATACTCCCCGTTTAAATCCGTAGTCCGAACATCAGCTGTTGGTTTTAGGTTACCGGTAACGTCGTTACGTCGCCGTACAACCGAATCCTTTATTAATTAACAGGAAAATAATTTTCCTGGGTATTTACACATTTAAAATACGATATAACATATGATTACACCTTAATTTAACTTAATAACTATTTAAATTTAATTTTAAAATACGGAACAAAATTTTGAAATCACCTCGGTCGGTGTGTCCGTTCGCCTCGTCACTCTCGGTGGGGTAGAATGCCCAATAATATAAATGTGAGCCGATGGAACGGAAGGTGGAGTAGAATGCTCAATAACATAAATAAAATCCCGGCGCCTATTGCACTTTTTTAGTTCTACCACTCAAAAATCCTAAATACTGGTTCAGCGGCTATTCCACCCGATAGAGTATGAATTCAATTACTTACAGTCATTTTGTCTCATGTCTTATGTCTCTTCACAAAGCAAGAAATAACATGCACCTACAGGCACACGTACATTCTATTTCTATGACCCCAGATTGGGCACCAAGGACATCTGAACTTTAGGATTGCGTAAACATTAAACTAAAATTTGGGACAGATTGTCTCATGTCTATTCACAGAGCAAGAAACAGCATACACCTACAGGCACACGCACATTCTATTTCTGTGACCCCAGATTGGGCACCAAGGACATCCAAATGTTAATTTAATAAATTCGTACAGCTAACACTACCTTACACTACACGTTAGCAAACAACTACTGCAGTTGCTCACTTGCTCTGCTGTTACTTTGCGTTGCGCTTGATGCTTTCACACTCATACAATCGCCATCGAAACGGTTTATGCATACACCATACTCTTTGTAAACCGCCTGACGACGGCGTCGGAATCGATCGTGTTCGTCGTCGTGATCGTTTAGAATCTCAAAGATTGCTAAATTGCATTATGCAAATTTGCAGTGTTCGAACTTTGTTACACGAACTGTATGTATGAGTAATTTCCATGTATTCAACAATTACACTGTAAGATGATCGTCGGACATGTTGCAGTGCCTGATTAAAATTGGTATTTTATAAGATTACCTATCCAATGCAATTAATTTAAATAGAAGATGTTCACCAGTTTTGGTATGCCCAAGTGGTTGATCATGAAATGATCAATATTAAGTATATAATTATGTTACAAACACCAGTATGTAACCCATGTATCACATATAAACGATTTGATTTGATTTATTTTATAATGTTTCATAATAAATTGGTACTTCTATCAATCTAGAAATTGTTTGAAAGATAAATCTTAATGTACCTACTGAACCTTTACATGAAATGATTATGAAAGGTTCGTTTTAGTCGTTAGATGATTTTATTGATTTTACTTATACTAATTTCAAGTTTTACTGCAACATATTAGTGAACTGACTTTTTGACGCGAGTTCGTTTACATGGATTATTCTGCACAGCGAATGTTTTCAGGATATATTTTTTTTCTTTTTTTCAGCTCGTCATAACTTGCGTCTTTGAAAATTTTGTTTTTCTTTTTTATTTCACATGTGTGATGTCATGCGGAGTTTTATATCAAGGTGAATTAAACAAACATACATACTTTATTATATGTATTACATGTTTATTACATGTATCGGCTTCACCTTTGTCGGCGAGGGTAAAAAGCTGGTTTATATTTCATTTCTCACGATAAAATTGCAATTTGACAAAAGCGATTTTCTATCACTAAATTTAATTAGACGTAAGTAACGTAAATTAGTCACACAACTGTGAGGACATGTAGTTAAGGTTGAATTTGTAATGGGATAAATATTGCTGAAATGGTATTTTTTATGAATAAAATCAATAAATTTTGATCACAATATTACATTCGCTCCAGTATCTTCCAGTGATAAACACCGGTTACCTTCGTCATATATAATTACGTTATACGAGTACAACCTTCAACTTTATAAAATGTAAGTAAGTAGTTTACTGAATTTGTTAATGTATTTAATCGTTACCCAGCTACGGACCTGGTTTCTGCCTGCCGGCTGGTGTATCGGTAGTCTTGTATTTAATCTCTACCCAGCTACGGACCTGGTTTCTGCCTGCCGGCTGGTGTATCGGTCTTAATTAAGTCACAATTGTTAGTTACAAAATTAATCTGTATGTCTGTATTTCAGGTCTGAATCCGACTCAGAATTCCAGACACGGTCCGCAGCTGTAGCCGAGGTTGCGAAGGGACAACCAAAGAAGAAGGTATCGAAGCGCAAAGCTTCCGAGAGCACCACGCTCGACCCATCAGGATCGAAATCAAGGTAATTTTTTATTACTGCTTATACCTTCAGGTGCTTGATATGTCTGGACGCGGCTATTGACTACTATGGCTCCAGCTACAAGTCACGACTACAAAAGCCTCTAAATCAGCTTAGGACAGCTTACTATCCCTGAAACAATTCGTCGACTGAAGAAACGACGAGATCTCTTTGACGACAATAGTCGCTGAACGTTGACTATATAAAACGAATGATGGGCTCCGATGGGAGTACTCTAGCACCCTACACATCATTTCATCTACACCCCATCTGCTTATAGTCCACACGACTGATTGCAAGAAAAGAAACGAAAAAGAAAATATGATACTATATAAAGCTCATTTACCACTGACTCACTCACTCCACTCAGATCCAGCCTGTCCCCTTGCTGTCCTCTCCCAGCGACGCCCTAAGCCGAGGCCCGTACCCCGCAGGGGGTGCCCTTAGCTTGTAGTCGTTTAGTTTGTAAGTTTTTTATGCCCTGGCTGGAGGCCTTACACTTAAGGCACCCACAGGATTGTCCGGTTAAGCAGACGACAACTTAGGTTGAACTGCGAGATGCCATTTCGAAAAAAAAAAAAATGACTCACTCACTGACAGAATTGTTCTCCCAGATGGTGGATGGATTTGTAAACCCTCCCCTCCCCAACCTCCCTTAAAATTGAAAGGGCTGTAACTTAATAACGGTTAGAGATAGCCATTAGGTGTTAGAACAAATATTATAGTAGGCGTCAAAACTTGTCCGGTGGTAGGTAGGTCCTGAGTGGGTGAAGCGTAACTCAGGGGCGACGACAAGCAAACCTTATGGTATTTTTTTTTCCAATTCCTTCAGGGATTCCTATGGATTCTCAAAATTTTATAAGAGCAAGGAATACTTCTCAAAATCACGAAACCCGTGAGCTGCGTGCAGCTTGCGCATCACGCAAATACTAGTCTTCTTATAATGGTTACCCTTCCACTGCTATGTAGTAGAATAGGATATACAAGGGAAGGTTTGCCACGTAAGCTGCGCGGTTCATTTGTTTGTCTATGGCTGTTTTTACACGCGTGTTGGTTGTAGGTTGTGGCCGCACCGTAAGAACATTGATGTATGGATGGATTTTTAAAGATCAGTAATCAATCCACTCACTTACCGCTCTCAATCACTTATCTACCACTTCTGTTTCCCCCTGGGGGGCTCGACCGTGATGATACTTTACCAAACTGACCCAGAACTTCACTTAGAGCTTACAAAGGTTCTAAGGTGTCAAGTGCACTTAACTGTATCAAGTTCGATCGAAAGGTTAAGTGCGTGAGAGTGTCATTTAAGCATTTCTACAAAAAAAATAACTTGTTCAAAAGGGAATGTAAAAGACCATGGGCAATTTTTAATGATATTTTGGTGTAAGACTTAAAATAAAGACTTAAATAACTAGGACTTCTTTTAATACTAAAACAACATATACCTAAGGGTTCATACAGACGAGCGGCACGTTGCCAACTGCAGATAAACTGCAAAAAAAGCCTTGAACTTTGATACCTCGTATCTCGGAAACGTGACACATATGAACATTTTGCCTTGCAAATGAAATGTGAAATGTGGGTGTAGGTACTATTGGGCCCAGCCCAACGGCTGGGCCCAATAGTACCTACACCCACATTTCACCAGTATGTTTTAGTCTCATGTAAAAGGGGGCGAGCGCGGGTGCAGATCCAGACTCCGAGGCTGCTACTGAGAAATTCCTGATGGAAAAACCCAATAACACTTTGACCGACCTGGGAATCGAACCTAGGACCTCATACGCAGTAGTCGCCACCACTAGACCAACGAGGCAGTCATTCATTCTATATTGTTAACAATACATGTCATATTAATAGGCTTATCCCCAATTCAATGGGACCTAACATACTTAAGTGTCGAAATGTGGGTGTACTGTAGACAATCCTAATAATCCCCTCAGAGCATACAGGCGTCATGTTGTTATGATGTTGTGAAAACAATAAACATCCAAGCGATTTGCCGTCTATAATTGCTGGTGAAGATCAGCATCAGATCTTCACCAAAGGGAAGCGAAGTAATTTTCTTCCAAACAAAAAAAAATCATCGAAATCGGTTCACAATTGGCGAAGATATTAGTCACACTGACTTCGATAATCTGTGTAGAGAAGGACTATAAAGTAAGTAGGTACCTACTACTACGCGGCGACGATATTATTGTGGTCGCGAGCAGAAATTGCATAGGTCCACCCTCGATGAGGTCCGGCAGGACACTGGCGCGGTGCGCGCGTCGCGCTCAAGCTATTTTTCACGTATTCATTTAATATAAAAAAGTGCCATATTATAAATCTATCCAATAATGTCACTGACAAACCCGCTTAGTAAATGAAATGTTAAATTTTCATAAAAATTGCGTTTCCCCAAGTCTCATACAACTTAAAATACTTTCAAAGTTGACGTTACTTCTGTGTATGATGTTAAATATTGTGTTTTTAACCACAAAAGTCACTTGATCAAACATGTATCTGTACTATATATTTTTCCGAATTTAAATATGGTGATTTCTCTGGAAAAAACTCGATCTAGAAACGATAATTTTAGAAAAGGGCTCCTGAAAAACTACAGGTCCTACGTGAAATAATTGAAATTTTTATCTTCCCTTTGTGTAACGCCCTCCAGAATATTCGTTTACATATAACTGATTTCCTGATTGCTTTTTGGTTTATTTTTTATTTTTCAGACAAACAGTACCTACGGTTGCCTAGTTTAGTTCAATATTGAAATTGAGTACCAAGGTAATTGATCAAAACAATTTTCGTAATTATGTCAAAAAACTAAGAAGTCCTACGAATTTTATGGGGATTTTTTTCTACAGATTTATAGAAGATCTTGTGGGACTTACGTATTCACATACTTACGTCAGCGACCCATGTAACCAGGTGTTCCGCGACCAAATGACATTACGGCTCTAGAAGTGAATGCGTACTAGGGCACTAATTTTTTTTGGGAATGGCATCTCGGGATCCGGGTCGATCTCCAAAGTAAAGCAGCGCTTGCCAAGGTCGGTCTGAAGATGGGTAACCATATCTTACATTATTTATTTATTTAAACTTCATGTACATTAGTGGTACATAAGCGGACTTAATGCCACAAGGCACACACACACAGACACACACACATACATTCTGAGTTTCCTCCATGACTTTTAAAGCACGTTAAGCCGTTGGTCCCGGCTGTCAGTTATAGATCTTTGACAGTCGTCAAAGGTAGGTAGTCAGTAGCCGAAAAGTCTGACAACCAGTATTACAAGAAGAGTTTGTCCTATACGGAGAGCAGCGGTGGCCCAGTGGTGGCGGCCCCGACTTACGAACAGTAAGTCGTGGTTTCGAACCCAGACAGGCGCATTACTGTGTGTAATTTATTTCATCACCACTGCTCTCAAAACGGTGAAGGAAAACATCGTGAGGAAACCGGCATGTCCTAGAACCAAAAATTCAAAGACATGTGACATCTACCAATCCGCACTGGGCCCGCGTGTGTATTCCCTCTCATTAAGAGTAGGCCGTGTCCCAGCAGTGGGAACATTATAGGCTGATGATGATGATTGTCCTATACAATACTTGTTGGTATAAATGCCAGTTATTTAAAAGTACATCTGTACTAATAAATTACTTTGTTTTTTTTTGGCGTCGCTAATAAAAACAAAGTTGTACTGATGGTGCCATTAGTGAATAGATTCTAACTTTGAAAGCTTATCTCAGAAACGTGATGCTTTAGAAGACTATGGCCCAGCGCACACCGTTGGAGGCGCAGCAAAGCGCATTTGAAGACAACAATTTAATATAAACCTTAACTACCTTGATATACGGTCAATATAAGAATAAATTCGTACCCGGTACTCCTAGCGCCCTCAAGCTACTATAAAAGCATGCGCGCGACCGTATATCAAGGTAGTTAAGGTTTATATTAAATTGTTGTCTTCAAATGCGCTCCGCTGCGCCTCCAGCGGTGTGCGCTGGGTCTATGTCCCCTACAATGTTAACAATATGACCCTTACAGGGTCATGTACTTACTAGTTTTTAAGCTTAGCGTGTAAAATTAGTGTGTACATTGTGTATTAAATAAATAAATAAACAATTCTTGTTTGTATTGATGCCAGTTATTGATTAATGCGTAGCTGTTATTTTGAAAATAAATTGTAATGGTGGAAGTTAGGCAGGCCAATAAATTCAATTCTCTTTAAATATTATTATACAAGTATAGATTTGTTTCTGTGTTTTCTAAATGAGTAGGTAGTGTATTAATTTAGGTAGGCAACCAGATGAATGTGTATTTCAACAGGGAATAAATAAAAACACAGAATTCAATGATGACTTTTATTCTAATTAAATTTAAGTGGAAACATGAATTCTTATAACACGAATCTAAAGAAGGAAACACTAGTATATTCTTAATTACGAAATACTTAGTAAATTAACAAATTGTCTTTCATTTTGTAATCGTTCAAATAAAACAACACAAATTGTGTCAACTAAAAAGAACTTCTAGCCATTACTTATGGCACGAATATTACGACCACATTGACAATAATAATAATTAATTAGAAGAAAAAAACGACTATTACAAAATATAATAAGCAAAATATAATCACAAACATTGATTTTTTTGCAAAATTGTGCCGAAAACGAGCTTTCTCCTTTATGAAGTAGAGGACAACCTTTTTTTTTATTTCTTTTTTTTTTTAATAAAATGTACTAAAATCAATAAATGCTATGCTATGCACATTATACTATTACAGGCCTTTAATAACTCGATTTCTCAAGGGGTCTAATAAAATTACTTTGGTTAGTGCTTTATAAAAACTATTGTAAAAATGTCTTCATTTCGTTGCAATACGTATTATTTCGTAATTCGTATCAGTTTATTTTTCATTGTCCTCTACCTACACTTTACAATACGGAGCTCGTCAGTGCCAAATGTAACACTACTTATGTTAAAAGTGTAACAATTATATGTAACTGTAATTAAAAACATTTTACAATTTTATCTTTATTTTTTTTTACCATTATTTTGAGAAGGCACATGAAAATTTTCTTATAAATAAATGAATCGACAGCGCGATAAACGAAACAAAAATCTAAGTTATCAACTCATTCTAGTGCTCACTAAAAAGCGAAGATAAATAAATGATTTATTTCTTAAATTGAGTTTTGCGATTAAATAGTCACAAGTGTGTCGACATTTAAAGAAAATCGCATATACTTCGCCAGCCTTTCTTCAAGCTCAATTACCGTTCTGTAATTTACTATAAGTGTAACAGTATATATAATATGAACGGATCTTACATACTATATAAAAATACAACAATATATTTTCGGATAAAAATTGTTTGACTTGTTGACCGATAATTGAAGGCGAAGGAGACTGCAAATGTCAAGTCAGTTGTTTGAAACAAACAAATTAATGGCTGCTTGAAAATTTTAGAGTTTGACACATAACATCAAATTACCAATTTGAAAGATAAAATACAACAATGACAAAAATAAGTTGTTGTTGTAGAATCAAAAACCATTTACCAACATGTTCTTCACATCATAGAATATGATGTACTTACAGATTTTGTAGATTCAAAATATAATTAATAAAAATTATAAGTATTTTTATGGTTCCTGTTATTGTCCTAAAACAGAGAGATACGTTTCCAAACGCCTTTGCAACTCATCAACAGGTCATACAAATTCGAGTGGTACCTATTTGATATGCCACAGACAATATCTTATTTTGTACACACTACCGTAATTTACAATGTTCTACATCATATAAAAATTAAAACACAAATATTTGGATTATTGAACTAAAAAAGAGGTATTTTGTTTGACTTTTTTCTTTAATATATTTTTTTACTCAAACATTACCGTTTCTTAAAATATCAATGGTTTTGTTCCCAAAACAGATAATGATTTGCCAGCATGATTTAGCTTGAACGGATAGCAGAATAACAATTAGCGTATGTACAACATGTATAGCCGATAGCAATAACAGTTAAAATTCCTATGACATGGAATAAGGACAAAAAATCAAAAACAAAAAAAAAAACTTTTTAATGAAGAATTGTGATAAAATGTTCAGTCGATGAACTGAATCTATGGAATCTTATTTTCTGAATACAAAAAATTGAAGAATTTATACAATTATTTTTAGGCGTCAGAAGAGTACAAGATTGTATTCCAAAATCATAGGCAATTTTATAATAAATAACAAAAACAATGTATATCGCTCGCTACCACTACACTAGAAGTAAGAAAAATACATACTTTTTCATATACCAAACTAATATTACGAAAGCTCGTGAGAATAATATATTGGGACATTTTTGTATGCGACGCTTTTTAAAGTTACAAAAAAAAATCGTAAAAGGTATAGTGGTTCAATCAATAAACCATGAACAAAAATAGAAAAGCCTTGGATTCGATGGCCTTGGGTGACAGAATACAATTTAGGCCGTTGTTAGTCTTCCGAAAAGATTGTGGCAACATAAAATAAGGCGCGGCAAGTAATTTTTAATAAAACTCCAGAAAGCATTGCACACAAAACCTTAGTGTCACAAGAAAATGTCTTTTACATTTTTAATACTACAATACACTAATAGATATACAAACGATCATACACGTTCCCGCGTTTCAAAAAGTACCAAAACAATCCAATTTTAGAAAAAGAAAAACAAAATTGGAACTGACAAGGACATATACATTTCACAAGTTCAATAGATTTTCAAATTGACTAAAAAAACTGTTTACGCCCTTTAACTTAACACTACACTCGAAAACTTAAAAAGAGAAGAAAAAAACAAACGATTTTTTACATGTCTTTAGGATCTGCTGCTATATCTGATTTGCGGAATTACCCTCCCTGTCTTTAATATTCTGTCATGTTTTATGAAAAAACCGTTTTGAAAGCTGTCTTTTAAAAGATGGTAGGTATTAAAAATAATAGATACATTAAATGCATATCACAACTGGCTTCAATCGTCAGTAATGAATTTTAAAAATCTCCTTTGATGTACGTAAAGTACAAAATTTTATGGGTTATTCTCCAAATATTTAAATCGCTACTTCAAAACTATGGAAGCCAATAGTGGTGGTGTTACGAGAAACTCCACCTACAAAAATGCGACATTATATTTTTATTTGTTACTATAATTACCTATGCATTTATTGTAAACGTACGCATCTAATATTACAGAGATAGCCTTTCTATTAAACAGTGGTCCTATTATACTTTATTTTTTTTCAAGATAATAAGAAAATATAGCAGTGGTCCAATATTCAATTGAAATAAAATTATTTCAACCCTTCCAAACGTTATTTTAAAAACGACTTACACAAATGTTTCTGTCTAAGATGTCCCAGCTTTAAAATTTATTTAAAAATGACTAAAATATATTCTGTCATTTAGTCACTGATAAAATGACATTTGGCGGGCCATTCAGTAAAAATTTCGCCAAAATGCCGTCGTAAGATTAGAAGAGCTATCTCATTGTTTATTTTTTTTTAAATGATTATCATTTTAATATAATTCATTTTTGATTGTGGTTCTGACCCTGCCTCGTTTAAGCGATATAACTATTTTAATGGTACATATTACAAATTGTTACATTTCCTTACGATAACTACGTTACTAAGAAGCTTTTGACCAAATATTTTTAGGCCGATAGGAACTGAACGAACCAAATGATAATAAATCTAAAAGAATTGAAAATAAAAACGCCAAAGAGAAAATCGAAATGTGCTCTAAATTCGACTAAAATATTTTAAGGTTTTTTTTTCAGAACTGCGATTTCCAACGCTGATAAAATAACTGTATCCTTACATTAACTCTCACTTATGTTAATTACAAAACTTAACTTAGAGCACTGTTATTGTAGTAACAGCCAAGTTAGCAATTTCAGGGCGCCTCGCAATTTGGTACTTGATACTTCAGTGTCAAGCCAGTTTTTCAAGCAATCTTATTTTTGGCAAAAAAAAAAGATTTATACTCACCTCACAATTAAATTTTATAAAGTGCCAGTTGTATCTACTATGATCGTACATTTCCAAAGGCAAGGCTGCCGAATAGCTATGTAAGACCGCAGTGACAAACTTGTTTTCATTGTAGGTAAGCCTATGTAAACAGTAAGGCCTGAATTCCTGCTACGCTAATGTCGGTCGCGTACGTCGGTCGCACGTACGAGTATATGTTGTGTTTTATATAGCACCATACTACGACGCTGACGTACTTAGCGGCTGTACTTTGTTATATATTTCTCGCTGACGTACGCGACGACATCAGCGTAGCAGGAATTCAGGCCTTACAGTAAATCAGTGGCGTGCCTAGAGGGCAACAATACGGCAAGCCCATAAGGCAAACAGACTGTTCAGATACCCTTACATCATGAAGAGTTGTAGGTTATAAGAGCAAGTCAAGCTTGTATGAAAGTACCGCCACTATAGTCTCCGCCAGATAAGTAAGAATTAAAGGTCATTAACCCGCATACATTTATTCAAATACATAATTCCAAAAACAGAAATAATGACATAAACTTGTCCCGAAACGACTTTTATCGTGATCCTTGACTTTTTTTAGCAATAAAAAACTATTCATGATGTATTGTCGGGGTACCTACGTAGAGAAATTAAGGAAAGAGCAATGACCTTTAATTCTTATTTATCTGGCGGAGACTATAGTATGTTCTCAGAAACGCTTACATAAAGCATTGTCGCTGCGGTTGACCATGCGGCCTACCTTGGAATTGTAACTTTTAACTAATAACAGATTGTTAACAGCAACTAACAAACCAATTAAACAACATTTTAACTTTTTTTTTTCTAAGCTATGGTCATTAACTAAATACATTTTGTGCAACAACATACTATTTTAACGTATGAAAATTTTACCTAATCTTGAAACAAGAAAGTACCTATATAAAGTGTAAACATTGTAAGTAAATACTAACAAATGAATAAAGTGGTAGTAATTTATTTGGAATTAGTTTGCAATTTGAAATAATCTAAAGAAAATGTTTAAAGCTTATTTTATTTTATTTTTCATTCAGAGTATCAAAGTTCTTTTTTTGTACGAAACGCAAACTCCTCGTAATTAGTTTACCACTTTTAACAACAATTATTATTAGATCCCAGTCAATTGAAACTTCACTGAGTTTACGTGCAAATGTCACTCAACTTAGAACCGGTAAAGCCATTACGAGCTGAACAACAAAACTAAGCTTCAAACTATTCAATAAGATTACTTTAAATGATTCTGCGTCTTGAATTGAGTTAAATATATTTAGCTAATTCGTATTGAAGCGAGGCGCTTCCTCAGTGGTGTCAATTCCTGTAACTATGAGCTCTCCGGCTCGTCCCAGTCGATGCTGGCCCACTGTGGCAGTTCGGTTTCGTATTCCCAGCCGGGGCCCTGCGGAAGATAAATTTAATTTAGTATATATTGCATAAAACATACAAAACATATGTAATTCCCGAAAGGTTAGGTTAGGATGGTTGGTGGACCGGCCTGTGGACGGTGGGCTATAGGCTAGCTCGCCGTCCGTCCGTCTCATGACAACAGGCCGTGTCGACGGCGCGTTCGTGTTCCACGCGCGCCTCAAAGAGAGTCAGCAATAGGAATGGGTCCGCAAGGACCGATGCCTGCCGGGGCTGCGGGACTGTTTGAAAGAGATACCGTAGCCCCGGAACACAAAGGGCGATGAAGGAACATGGATGGGTTTTAGTCAGTAAAAGTCTGACACTCCCTCCTGCTCCGCCCAGAGCGGGAGAAGTCATTTGAAGATTTCGCATCCGAAAAAAAAAAATAAAAGGATGGTTGGTGGATTTACTTACTATTAGGCACACCGAAGCTCACCGAACTTTGGAATCATGCCCGGATGATGGTGAATTCGAATGGTGTGTGTGTGTGTGTGTGTGATGAATCCACCATCATCCGGGCCATCACCATGATTCCAAAGTTTGTTGCTGCTATTGAGAAATTGCTGATGGAAAAACCCAATAACACTGCCCGACCTGAGAATCGAACCCAGGACCTCATGTTCAGCAGTTTTTTTTTTACTTGTGAACAGCCTTTTCGGGTCAGCGGAAAAGTACATGTACATGTCTGATAATCATAGATAGATGTCTTTTATACAAAATAAAAAAACGTTTTTTTTTTACTACAAATAATGCAAAATATTGTCAGCTGTTATTTGCAGTAATTTTCAACATACCTTTACGAAAATTTTTATTGATTGATCGATGGTATATTATTATTACCACAAACTGTCAAATTTTTTCATTAAATTTTGAACTTCATCAACATATAAAATGTTGTAAAATCTAATGAAACAATTTAGGTTTAAAATCAGATGGAGAAAGGAGACATTTTTTTTGTTTGGAAATTAGGCCACCCACTTTAATTGTAGCATTTAATAATGCAATGTACATTGATTTCTTCATTATAACCTAAAATTGCAGAAACATTTTTACGAAAATCGAAATAAACAGAACGAATAAATGTCAAAATAATAAAGTTGTCTGTCAACCACTAAAAATGCTCACAGCTTAATAATATTTATTTTTATATTCTATTCTATTTAATTAAATCAGATCTAATTACCACCGGGTACCTACCGTTCTTTTTTTTTGTAAACGGGAAAAACGTCCCTAATCACGTAAGTATTATTTTCAATTGACATTGACCACAATAGCAATGATTTGACTCGCAAAAAAATATCA
Source organism: Xestia sexstrigata (assembly GCA_941918905.2). Taxonomy (NCBI): domain Eukaryota; kingdom Metazoa; phylum Arthropoda; class Insecta; order Lepidoptera; family Noctuidae; genus Xestia; species Xestia sexstrigata. Next base: position 4,049,119 of record OW799204.2, read on the forward strand.
CAATATATCTTATTTATTAAGATTTTAAGATTCCGGTTCCGTTTCTATGTAATCTTTCGTTTATTATTATAGTAAAATGGTTACTTTTTTTTAGTGTAATATGAATAATAAATGCAACATCCAAGTGGGCCTAAAAATATTGTCTCCTTTGACAGTTGTGATAACTTGATGTGCCCAGTTAATAAGATACGCCTAAAAACAACCAACCCCTACCTTGTATTTCCAAGCATGCAGGTACATGACAAGATCCCTGGGCCTGGGGTCCCGGTACCGCACGCGGCACTCGTAGCAGTGCGGGTCGGACGACAGCGCGTCGCTGGAGCCGCCCGAGCTGCTGGCCAGCCCGCTCGCCTGGCTCGGTGCCGCCGGCGTGCAGCCCGTCTGCGTTGCCACTGTCACCTTATCCGACTGTTGGACAAACGGCAAGGGTTACTTCATGAAACTGATGCTCCTCTTAGATCCGAGTTTATTAACATGAAATCACGCCCGACACCCACATTTAGCCAGTTACATTTTAAGTCCATAGGGGGCGAGCCTATTTCCATCAACCGGACCGGTTGAGGAGTTAGTCGGAGTCTGCTTCATGGACCCGGGAATTGAACCCTCGCGCTCAGCAGTCGTGCTTGCAACCACTCGACGAATGCTAGATATGCCTATTATATGAGTACTGTTCAGACCCAGGTTTCTATGAGATCTATAAGACGGAGTTGTACCAAGCAGGATCAGTGCGCGCTTGATGACACGTCTCCAAAGTTTTGGCTCTAGAACGTATGCTGGTTTTCACACGAAGTATTCCTTCACCGTTTTATGAGTAATGAAAGAAACGTGAAGTAACGTGCCTTTGGGGTCTTCACACGTCGACTTACGGCTTCTAAGACTATACTATAGATATTCACTGAACCACTGCTTTCAAAATTAATGTAAGCATCTGAGCCACACTGCACCTAAACTGTCGTAGTCAAAATCACGTTAGACAAGTGGCTACATTTAGTAAGTGCTGGTCACTACTCTTGATTCTGGCTACCAGGAGTTGCAATTAATGGGAATATTCTGGTGGGCTCGTCCCATAAAAAAATATGAAAAAGCTTACCTTAGCATCACTGGAGTCTTCGTTGAAAGATGGTGATGCGACCGGTGAAGATGCCATGGTGCAAGGCGCCGGTGAATTTACTTCTGACGGGGCTTCCGCGCCGCTTGATGGGCTCGGCAAGGTTGCTGTTGAAGAATGTGGAGGTGATGAATTTGAAAGAGTATTGCTGTTGGTATCTTGCCATCTGTGTCCCACTGTTGGGCAATGGCCTCTTTTCCCTCTTTTCACTTATCTCTATCTAGTGCTATTTGTGTCTTATTTTACGGTAAGAGTCGAGTTCAAGATCAAGTTGTTGACGACGTTTTTAATTACAACATCGAGTCTCTTGAAAAAAATTAGTTAACGGCGTAATAATTAAGAAACTTTGATCAAAGTGCTATAAGAAGCATTCTACGTATGAACAATATCGTTGAAAAAAAATTCAAAAATATATGCGACTATCCCACTTCCTATTTTTTTTTTTTAATTTTCCATAATAAAACAAGCAACCGAAAAGCTCACAATATGTCAATCCTACTGAATGCGATTCAGTTTGTGTAGAAACAGCCACTTTTTGAACGTTCCATAGGACGTCTCCAAAACACCCATCCTTTACCACTTTTCAGTGTCTTCAGCTGGGCAGAAGTGGCAGAATAAACTCCCCAGCAGTGAAAACGACATCATAATTTGCCTAGCCTTTTCCCCAACTATGTTGGGGTCGGCTTCCAGTCTAACCGGATGCAGCTGAATACCAGTATTTTACATGGAGCGACTACCTATCTGACCTCCACAACCCACTGGGTAACACGATACCCCGATACCTGAGTCTATTTGCCAGACTTTCAGGCCACTGACTACTTGTAATGACTATCAAAGATCTACAAACGACAGCCGGGAAAAACGGCTTAACGTGTTATGGTATATAATGGGTGGTCACCCACACACAGACCAACATTGTTGTTGTTATTATTTAGCCACGAGCTCATAACAAACAAAAATCACATACAATTTACAAATCTATGTATTTTCATTGTAACAAACTATGAGTTTGGTATCGTACCGTAATCAATGAATTTTCGGCGTTGAGCCGTAAGTGCAAAATCCAGAAGCATACTCGTGTGCTTTACAGCATTTCAAGGCCAACCGTTGAGAATTATAAGGTTCCAATACTTACGGGTCATGATAGACGAAGGTGTGACTCCTGGTGCAGGCGACTCCAGCCTAGGTGATGACTCCCTGGAAGCGATGCCGGTGTCGCAGTCGTCCTCACCAACTGTTGAAATTAACATAGTTAGCTTTGCCGCCAAACTGCCGGTATTCGACTACCTTCAAGTTTTATAGATTGATTGATACTTTTATAATGTATTGTTGAAAACTTTATATGTAGGTACAACAATACATAAATAGAGACAACTAAATGCATTTATTATCCTCCAGAGAGCAAAACCAGATTGTATCCATAAGCCAAGATATGCCAAAGGCCTATTTCACAACGTTAAAAAAACTGACGGCCAGAAAAATTGGGCCTGAACTTATTTAAACTTTAATCGAAATTTAAAAGGGCGGTCAAAAACTTAACTTTTTGCATGCACTTTTGAACTGTCAAGGAGTTTGACTCCTCAGTTAGTCAGAAGGTTAAAGCTAGTTGTAAAAAATATTAACTATCTGTGTGCCAAATTTCATCCAAATCCCTTCACTACTTTTAGCATGAAAAACTGACAAACACCCATCTATCCATCCTCACAAACTTGCGAATTTAGAAGTCTCAGACCAAATAAAAAAGTTAAGACGGAACTCTGCGAACAGAGAAGTGAGGCCGGTTCGTAAACATGTGTGCATTTATTTGAGGCGTAGTTTAATTGTGGTTTGATGTAAATGTGTGCGTGTGTGCGTGTATGCACAGAGCATGCCTCACTTTATTGTTCGCAGCGCTGTCTTGGTTTTTTATTGGTCTGAGAGAATAGTACATCTACATCGTTCTCGTTCATGAATGATGTAACCTAGATTTTATTGATATTTTGATTGAAAAGAGTGTCCATGGAGTTTCTTGCCCGTTCTGCTCCATAGAGATCTACGCCAGGGAGTGGGCAACTACAGTACTTTCTCAAGTTATTATGCCTTGTGACTGGGACTGTAGCTTAGCTTTTTTTTTGTGTTTTTTTTTATCATTCAAAAGTGCCGTAATGGTCTAATTGAAATAAATGATTTGAGTTTCAGTGTGTGTTTGAGTTGTAAGCTTACCTTTATCATCGGAAACAGGTTTAGAGAAGAGCAGATCATCATCAGCGGCATCTACTCCCAGCCAGTTCTCAGCATTGTGGATGGCGATAAGGTCTCTGACTAGCTGTTCATCAGTTTTACCACCCGTATCACCGCCTTTGCCTCGAAGCGGCCCGAACACCGGGTGATTGTATAGAGGATCGTTTACTACTGGATAACCTGGGGAGAAAAGGTTTATGTTAGTATGTATAGAAGTCTGATTTTTAAACGGTTTCTAGTTTTTGTTAGATTCAAATTCAACGATTTTAATATTCGCCGTTCGTTAATGTCACTTACAGCAGACAGACGAAATAAAAGAAAGCGTTAATGTTAATTGGTACTTGAATATTTGGAAGTGAGTTGGAGTGGGGTACGCGTAAATTTACGTGATATCTCCGGTGCCCCCAAGTAGGGCCCGGTAGTGGTAGGAATTGTGTGGCTTTAGTCGATAGAAGTCTGAGTCTTTGTTCTCCCCGGACAGAGGGTTTTGGTGAGGATTTCCACGTAGAGAGATAAAGCGACACCATGTATATACATCATATTTAATAATGTGTAGACGTTACATGACGCCTTTGCATCCTAAACTCTAAAGAAAAGTGTACTTTGTCAAGCTGATTTTTTTTATCATTAAGTACTGGAGATTCGATGACCAAGATCAGTAATTAATTTTATTCTTAAAACGACGATTTAAGGTAAGCGTCCACCTGTCCGCATCGGACGTATCGCATCAAACAGATCGTAGTATTCTTTGTATGGGCGGATCAGTGGACGCACTTGTGTGACAGAAAGTCACACAAGTGCGTCCACTGATCCGCACCGCACCGTCCGATGCGTAAGCTGCGCGCAGGTGGACACTTTACCTTTAGAAAAAAATTACTTACTTTTATCCTAATAATATAATCTATCCAACTTACCCAAATACTGCAAGTGTACTCTGATCTGATGCATCCTTCCAGTCTTGGGTTTACACAGTACCACACTGGTGTTGCTGGCCATGTTGTACCCCAGCCTCTTGAAGACCGTCGAGCAATCTTTGCCTTTCGGTGACACCTTGCAGACTCCGATCTTGTAGCTCACCACCTCTATCGGCTCAAGGCATTCGATTTCGTCACTGCAATTTGAGGGTTAAATTAGAAAATAAATAAGTAGATTGTAGAAATCTTGCATGAGTGCGTATGTTTAGTATATTATTATGTAGTTTAAACATATTTTTTGATGAGAAGTGGGTTTTTTTTTAATAACTACTTACAGTAAAAAAATATTATTATTTATATATAGTATTGTATAACGGGCTGGTGTCCGCAACTCCACGTCAAAGCGCGTATTTTGCGTATGGGCAAAAACCCACCACGCGGGCCCAGTGCGGATTGGTAGATGTCACATGTCTTCGAATTTTTGGTTCTAGGACATGCCGGTTTCCTCACGATGTTTTCCTTCACCGTTTTGAGAGCAGTGGTGTATTATTTACATAATAAATACATATAACAGGCATGACGACAGTTTCAAAAAATTGCACATGTATTTAGTCCATCAGGTAGAGTATTGCAAAATAATGGACACGTATTTTTAGTTTTTGTAAATCAATGAATATTGACAAAGATAAAGCGCATCAAAACTCGGGAGTGGGGCTCGTGACGTCAGAACTCATTAAAAATTAGGACCAAGGCGTGACGTATTGAGAATTTTAAAAGCGTCGTATCTTCGTCAAATTTTGGTTTACGTAACGAAAGAAAAAAATCGGGTCAAATATTTTTTGAAGATCTAACTGACGGACTAATACGATTTTTTTGTTACCCTATTATGTATTAAAAAATTAAAAATAAAATAAATATAAAAAAACCCTCAACGAAGCCAAAAGGCACTTGTTCTACCCGTCATTATGATAATTTTTGTTCTGGACCATACCTTCTATTACGGAGATTTTGGGGTCAAAGTTCTAAACTTACTAAAAAACAAGTTTTTGATGTTATAACTTTACTTTAAAAGCCTCCACGGCCCCCGTACTATTCTAAGCATCCATCAACACAATATTTTGGGTGCGTCTCATTGATTTATTTCATCAAACTGAACAACTTTCTTCATGGGACCGTCATTATAGTCGCGAAAACAATAAGTAACATCAATTTATTTATCTTAAAAAATTCTAGACATTGCTATACTTATGTGCTGAAGCGCAAATTCACCCCTAGTTACACTAGAAGCTGTTGATTCGACTAGAAGATTGCAAATCAACTGAAAACTCGTTACTCGGGGACAAATAAAAAATAAAATGTGAGTAAATCTCTCTGGGGTGAACTAAAATGTATTTATTGTGACATTGTCTTTTTATTGTGACAAGCTATTATTGTCCACGAACTTTGTCTGCGTGATAAAATTATAAAAATATTATTTCTCTATTTGAATCGTATTTTGTTTACAATGTCAAGGGTTTTCATTTTTTTGCACGGAACCCTAATCCGTTGTTAAAATATTAGTTGTAACATCAGCTATCTGCAATTAAACATCCCGTCAAAATAGGTAGCGTAATAGCCGGAATAAACAGACAGAAAATTATTATTTTTTTGTTGTAAGTGCCGAAATATATGCTATCTTCAGTAAAAAGCTTTTATTTTGAAATTACAGACACTTATTGTATTCCACAATGCGAACTTAGATGGTAGGTACATAAAGACATACATTCGTTTTGGAGCATTGTGGGCCCTGTCGGGCATAACAACATAAAAATTAGGAGAAGGGGTATTATAGATATTTGTTAACAATATTAATATTAATCTACTCTTTCGTTTTGTGTAGGTAGGTAGGCTGATAACTAATTGTGTACATATAATTTTTACTACTCATATATTGGATGTATACATTAATATTTATTTAAATTATACATATATTATTATTATCATTGGTAATTATAATTTTTTTGGTATTATTGTTTATTTATTAAATTTATCATTTAAATATTCATTTACGTTATAATAACATTTACAGATTAGAAATTGTTTTAATTTATTTATAAAGATATTAAATTTTTGTTCATTTTTAATTTCATCAGGTAGTTTATTATATATTTTAACTGACATTACTAAAGTGCTTGTGGAGTGTATTTTTAGCTTAGAACCTGGTTGGTTTAGTCTATTTTTGTGTCGTTGTAGTGAGTATGTATGTTTTCGCGTGTAGTAAAGAGTTTTTGATTATTTCTAACAAATTTGCACATTTCCAAGATATATATGCAAGGTAGGGTTAGAAGTTTATGTTCTTGGAAATGGGGTATGCAGCTGTCTGTGTTATCTATGTTAACTAGTATTCTAATCAGTCGTTTTTGTAGTTTGAATAGTGTTGATGCGTCTGTACTATTTCCCCATAATATTACGCCGTAGTTTAGCCATAGGCATAATACGTAACCAGAGCAGTGGGGAGATTTGTGGTTTTTTTTTTATTTCACGCAGGGCATAGAGGGCATTTTCAGAAATTATGGACTATAAAAGTATAAAAACTGGAATACGTTTAAAACAAAAATTGATGGCATTAGGTTCCCCCCTATAACATTGGACTCAGAAAACTCGGGAATTGCGGACTTATTTACTTAATATATACCTTCATAAAGAACTGCTCGCATACCAATATTTATTTTAAAAGCATCTATGAACCCGTGATGCAACTCAACTATAATCACTTACCAAGAGGCCGTTCAATCAATGAATCAATAAGCATTTTGATTGCCTTGTCAACCGACGACCATCATACTTAGTAAGCCAAATATCAATTCATACTCTCTAACAAGGAGTTAGAGTTGAAATTCCTTAAACGTACATAATTGGTCGCGTCATCAATGTTATTGCAGGAGTTTTACAAGATCGATATTGAGTTCAATGCTCCAGAAAATATCAACACTTGGTTTAATTTCATTCAACTAGGAGTTACTTGTGATTTTGTTGCGTGATATTATAAGAGAAAATGTATACTAATTATGATAAAAAGTTAAAATTCGTTTGTAAGTTTGTATGCAAGGGGGTAATCTTCGGTTGACGGCAATAGGCTCGCCCCCTATTGTATTGTATTGTATAACGGGCTGGTGTCCGCAACTCCACGTCAAAGCGCGTATTTTGTGTATGGGCTATAATCCACCACGCGGTCCCAGTGCGGATTGGTAGATGTCACATGTCTTCGAATTTTTGGTTCTAGGACATGCCGGTTTCCTCACGATGTTTTCCGTCACCGTTTTGAGAGCAGTGGGGATGAAATAAATTATTCAAAGTAATGCCACCTGCCTGGGTTTGAACCCACGACTTACTGTTCGTAAGTCGGGTCCACCACCACTGGGCCACCGCTGCTCGGCTGCCTTACATGGGACTCAAAACATAAATGGCGAAATGTGAGTGTATTAATGAACCGCCACATTAAAACCGCAGTCAAGATTGGTCATAATTCCTTAGCAATTATGACACTGATTTTTTTGCCGAAATTCGTCCTTAAAAGTATAAAAAAGTTCAAAAATACCACTTACTCAGGGAATTCCCCGTCGACTCTGCAGACGTACTCCTTCTGTACTTGTCTGTTCCTGATCTGATGTTCCATTTGTCTCGCCTTCTTTGGACTCCTCCCGAATAGTAGAAGACCTGGGGTAAAGCAAAAATAAGGTTGACGACAAAAAAAATCGAATTAGTCCGTCAGATAGATTTCCAAAAAATATTGGACACATATTTTTTCTTTTTTCACGTTAACAAAAAATGAAGACGATACACTCGTGTGACGTCACATTTGAGTACGTTTTTTACCGAAAAGTGACGTCACAAGCTCCCCACTCATGATCTTTGACGCGTTTTATCTTCGTAATTTTTTATTAATTTGATAAAACCAAAAAACACGTATCTAATATTTTTCGATAATCTAACTGACGGACGAAACAGAATTATTATTTTTTTAGTCAGTCGTCATCCCTACTATAATGTATTGTGGCACTGCTGTTTGGTTCCCATGTCGAGTAAAAGTCTTATTGGGTTTTTCCCAATTGATGTTAATGGAGAGTTCCATTAACTTCCTGGAGCCTAAATTTATACCTGGTTAATGGCAGTAAGCTCGCCCTTATTGCAAGGGATTAAAACATAACGCAATGTGGGTGTAGTGCATCTCCACCTAACCTGTCGGGGATTAACGACGTGGTCTGTTATGTTATTTATTTAGTTCAAAGAGATCATCGTAGACGATCGTCATCAAATTACTTCTTTCTGTTACTAGACATAGGGTTTAGATTTCACTTCACAAAATTGTATCATTATTCATAGACATTTCATTTATGTTCAAATATCAATTTTCGTATGGCCGAAATGCCGAATATAGTGGAACCAATAGATATTGAGAACTTATGTTAACTACCTATATTCTTGCAAATAAATGTATCATTCATTCATGTTTTTGTCTATAGTTATTTTCAACCATAAATTGTGTTTTGAGGCAAATATAAAAGTATCACCATAAGACTGTCTAAATTAATGATGGTGTCTTTTTCATAAAATCTCCAAATCACTACTTAGGAAACCCCATAAAAGAACATTCTAAGTTAAACCAACTGCCTTTCACAATTTATCAAGCAAATTTCGTTCCACATCTCAAAAGAAAAAGAAAAATCAGGTTTACATTTATACCAATAAAAAATTCAGCGAGTGAATTTTTTAAAAGGTTTCTTTTGAAACCGTGAAGAAAGATTTTTACAGTTTAGAGCAATCTTACCTGACGTCAGCCTGTCGAGTCTGTGAATGGTCCTCAAGTTCTTTAAGTTGTACTCTTTTGCGAGTATGAAAACGACTGTGTTGTGCCTGTATCTGCCACACGGATGCACCTAGCAAGATAAATTTTATTACATCGGATGCCATTTTTAGGAAAAGATTTCTAAAATTTTCTGAAAATTTTATCATGCTTTAAACAGGAGCAAAACATCGCCCATGTTAAGGACAATATTAACATTTATTCATACGCTATTTGAAATCACAAATCAAAACTTTAATAATGACATTTCAACATTTCGTTCTGTTGAAAACAAGATTCAAGAAAGTAAAAACAAAACTTGTCGAGACAAGACATCACATAATGCACACAAGATACCTGATGATGATCAAAATAAAGTTAAAAACGAATAAAGCAACAGTGATGAAGCAAGCAATAATGAAATATGAGTATTAAATGATGATATGCACACAAAACAAGTTAAAACCTCGTTCACGCAGTCCAAACGATAAAAGAACGCAGTACGAGAAACGCAGCAAAAACAATATATTGAGTTGTACGAACATGCATTAGGAAGTATGAAAGCCAAACTATAGTACTAAAATACAGTTTAGGGAAGCGAGTACCGGGACACATGAGAAAAAAATAACATTTCGAGATATTGAATTGCAGAACAGGGAGGAAGCACTAGATTTTTAGCGAAATCAGCCAATTGATTCTTGGATATAGGTATAGTACAAATTGTCCTGTTTTAATATAAATTAAGAACATAGTACAAATCACAAGCATGCGGGTAACGTAACATAACGCCGTAACATTATAGAATCCTACAGATTTAGGGGTCATATGGCTTATCCGAAACTCCGCATATCGTTGACCCTTCCAAGAATACCTCATATGCTCCTTCTATGTAGTTTATTCGAGTTTGTTTTTTTATTTATAGGCAGTATACACCGGCACCATCCTCAGAATTTGTAAACATTATTTGGGTGAAAAGTTCACAGAATCGACAAAGAGGGGCGTACGACAAACTCCTAAATGAATCGACGTAAGCTTCTGCAACTCAATTTACCAAAATGTAAGAGAAAATATTGGAAAAGTTATTCTTGAACAACAATAATTGTATCAGGTTAAATATTTTGGATAACACGGTACCCGCTTGAAAGAAATGAAATAAAATTGGAAGTATTTGAGCTCGCAATACCAAGTTCGGGACCACTTTCAAGTGGTATTTTCGACAAGACCGCACATTTTCAACTCTGTTTGTGGTATTATGTTTCAAACTTTTGTGCAGATCACAATCTAGTCAGGCTCTGACAGCGTACTTTGTTCGGACCGAGAAAAAAAAATTAACCACCGAATTTCTGTGAGCTATCTTTGCGCAGATTTATTTTCTCTCTCATTGTACTTTCAACGGTCTTTCTTTTACGTAACATTCTTCTTTGTTCAAAAAAAAGGAAATCTTCTATTGTGGGATAAATCATAACGTTACAAAAAGGTATTATAAACTTGAGGGATTATTTAATTGCCAACGATTTTGTTCTCACAAAGGTTTCTTTTTTGGCCATGCTTGGGTTTTGGATAAAAATGCTCTTACATTTATGTATAGGGGAAAATGTGGGAACCTGTTTGAAGCTTTAACAGTATTTCAGGGTCCAAACGCCAGTCAGAGCCTGACAATGATGACAAACGGTCCCAACGCATGACTCACCGGCAGCGAGCAAGGCTTGTCGAGCACGAGTAGGTCCTCATCCACGTGTATGATGCGCAAGGGACTAGCGAGCACAGGCGTCTCGTGTCTGACCCACCATGGACACAACATTGTTTCATTACGGACTTTTTATAGTCTTATGATGTTGCAATTGCCTTTGAGAACAACTGTGTCACGTCAGAGCTATTCCCTTCTGACGTAAACAAAAATTTCTTTGGTTTGGTTCAGGAATTCGGAATGTGATCACACCAAACAAAATACAGACTTAAGTTTTCATAAAATTACTTTTCTTTTACTACGAGTAACACAATATCCCTGCGAAGCCTGCTTAAGAATTTAATAATGAAGAAAAATGTGTTCTGTAAATATTTGGATCGAGAACACTCAACTTCAAAGTGAACTTTATGACAGGTTATTTACAAGGCCTGGTTACATACATTGTGATACGATAAAAAAAAAGGTTTTATAATCCAAAGGTCAGCGGTGACGTAACACCAGACCATTCCAATAAATGGAGGATTTATTACATTAAGCACAAAGTTCTAACATCTATAAGCGTAATATTTTGACAATCTATTAGGAAAGATACGAAATGTAGGGACATTAAGGGTACAAAACAGCGATACAAAGGTGATTTTAATGGCCTATTCTAATATGTACAGCGGGGAGGGAGCATTAACATTAATGAGATACTCAAAGTGCATTACAACATCATAGACTATGTTTATACTAAATACACTGGAGGCACAGAATACAGGATCCTACTTTTAAATGCATATGACATTTTGTAGAAGTTATTCTGTCGGTTCAACTTCTAATTAATGAAATATTAACGTGTCACGTAAACACACTAATATTTCTGATGGAAAATTGGGGATATAACTCTCGCGTGCAAGAATGTTTTGAATGGATGGGAGGGTTTCATAATCATAACTGAAATAAGTATACATTCAGTATCAAAATAGGACCATAAACAAAGAAATTTTCAGCTGTGCATGAAGTTATTAATGAGTTTCGAAGGACTAATCCCAGTTGATTTGATGGCGGGATTTTCTTATCTAACGTATATAAAATAAGTTTGTGAGTGTACCGGTTTTGTGTAACTTTTGTGTGAAAGATACAATAAGATCGTAATAAAGTAAGAAAACGGAGATTTGTTTCTGTTTTTAACCAGAATTGAGTGGTATGAAATTACATTCGTTTTGTGTATTTTTTTTATTTTTATTAGATTATTATAAATTGTAATATTAGAAGGCAAAAAAGATTAGTAAAAATTAAAGTTGAAGATATAGGTTTTAATAAGAATAGAAAGTGCGTTAGTAGTAAAAACTAAATAAATTATCTAAAAGTCAGTGAAAACTATACTACGGAATACGGATAAAATGATCAAATCCTGGTACCTGATAATTTAATATATAGAATTGATAACTACGTTTTATAAGGGCAAATGAAGGTCGAAGCTACACTTACTTTGCACCGTTCAGCTTAGGGATCCAGCATTGAGCCGTGATATCAATCACTAGGATGGGAAGCGGTCGATCATTAGACCTTTTTTCATTCGTATTCGTACTGAAGAAATATTTCTTTTCTACGGCATCCGCCTTACAATTACATACGTATAATCTATCTATAGATTTCTACTTCTGACCGGTTCTTTAAGTTCTTAATTTATGACTTGTGATTTAGTTTGGGACGGTATGAATACTTTTAAGGTTTGGCCCTTTTAAAAGCTTCTTTTATTCGTTTTTATTTGAAAGCTGATTTGGTATGGCCTTCATTAAACATTCAGAGGGAGATCCAGTGACTGCCAAACATATATAAAGTTGAGATTTAATGAAATGGGGTTAATGTTCACTTACAATTTAACATACTTTGAAGGTGTCTGGCGAAGATTTTCCACGACACAAAGTGTCTGGCAGTAGTGTCTGTAGGAGGTGAATCATCATACTGGCTCTAATGTAATATAAAAAAATCACTTAGCAGCTATTTGGCACAACTTTGTTGTCTGATCCAAAGCCAAAGCCACCATGACCGACTTTTCTTAGTATCCAATTGTTCTGACTTATAGTGAGGTAGTTCCACAGAAAAAGTTTCAGCTCTTATAAAATGACGCAGATCTGACGATTTGGGATTTTGGATCATCACATTATTAATCTCCTGCTCAACGAATTTCTATAGATTCGAATTTATAAAAGTCACTTAATTCTTTGACGACACGAATAGCGTAGCGGTAGTGAGTATAATAAGTATGTATTTACAAACAAAAAAGTATCTATGTAGTATATCAACTATCTGGTGTCCACGACACAAGCCTCGTTGCTTAGTGTGGCACTAGATGGCGCTGTGTGTTAATGTCCAGCGATATTTATTTATTTATTTAATTTTAGTGTCTCCTCCTTTTTCACTTTTTAATAAAATTCCTCTTTCGCTTTTACAATAGCCAAAAGTCAGAATAATCCCCAACAATTCGTATTATACCAATCAGTGTTCACAACACAAACAAAAACATACGATGCAATATCCTCGTTGAAATTTCCACTTTGCTGAAATTGTACGTGAGGAGAGAACTAAACGGGCATATGTGCTAAGTCTGGATATGTATATATAGAGCTTATTGTATTGGTGTACAAGAGGCTTAATGAGTACCTACGTAGAAATACGCTAGCACGAGTAATTGGTCCACATTGTTGTTTCATTTTAGCAACCATTTTGGGCCCGCCAAAGGTTCAAAGGATTTGGATTATTTGGGCGCGAAATGCTCGGTGGAGTTTAGGGATCGTATTCAGTAAGAGCTGATTATTTTATAACGTGATAAATGGGCTTCTGATTTCTAAAAGAAACTAATTATCTTTTTTCTGGCAATGCGTAATTAATTTAATGATAGTTTTTGATGCCTTTGTCGTTATTCTAGTGCTGCTGAGCACGAGGTCCTAGGTTCGATTCCTGGGTCGGGTAATGTGTTATTGGACTTTTCCATCAGGAATTTCTCATGAACAGACACGGAGTCTGGATTTGTGCCCAATTGATGGCAAAAGGCTCGCCCTTATTACATGGGACTTAAAATATAACTGGCAAAATGTGGGGTACCATTAGGTACACCTCTGCCTAAGCCTTCGGAGATTACAGGTGTGATGTTATGTTATGTATGTATGTATGATGATTGATGCTGGAAAATAGAAATGCTGACAAAAAGTCCCTTTAGCACATATGCTAAAGGGACTTTTTGTCAGCATTTCTATTTCTATGTCTCTTGGACATATCCAAGAGACAGATTTTTAAGGGTCTTTCATAGAGATATAAATAAAACTTCGTTTTCATTCAAAAAGCATTATAATGCGCAGAGGGATTTCGACTGACTTTCAAAAAGCACTTTTATGGGAGCAAGAAATTGAAAACATGGGTTCTCCCCAAAGGTAACAAAAAAAAATCGTAAAAATACAATTTGCACATTAAATAGAGCTTACCATGGATTTCGTTAGGCTATCAACCGTTTTATGGTTGTCTGCCGCCGAGGGTAATTGAAAACCACATTGAAATATATAAGATGAGGCGTTCTTATTGTTAAAGCATATTCTTTGATCATAAGCCACTTTAGACGATTCAATAAAGCGCTCTATTGACATCTTTCAATATAAAATTACTAGTTTGTATCACAACTATTTTATGACACCTGACGCAGATTTCAATCACGTTTGCATTTCTACGATCTACCTGATTCGTATTATAAGAAACACGTTTTATGATTGAAAGGCAATTTCAAAGCAGAGAGGAGAATAAAAATTCAGTACCATCATCTAAAAATACACGTTGTATGAAGCCCAATGTTCAACTTGAGTGAGTGCTGAAAAAAATCAAGTTTGCCTCGCGTTGGCCTATTTTGTATGTAAATTCTAACGCCTACCTTCTAGATTTCTGTTTTATTCCGTAAAAGCCGATATGAAAGTGCTTCATAATATAAGGTGTCCTCCGTCATAACGTTGCAGAGTATTTCTTGCAAAAGGGACCGCTTTACGCTAAGGCAAAGGACTTTGAGGAGCTAGCTTTTAGGAGCAAGCAAGCGGATTTCAGTGGAATGGAAGCCTCTAATATGATAGCACTAAAATTGTGGGACCAACCAAATTAAATTCAGGACGGTTTTGGTATTAAATGCGATGTTCATCGTCTGCCTGCTCTCACGTCTAAAGTATTACACCGAAATTCAATTTGCGAGTTATGATCCTTCTTAATAATTTAGCTAACTTTTGGTCCGAGAAAAGAAAGTGGAAAAGGATGATGTTTTATTTACAATGCAGTATATTGAAAGCTTTGTTAGTGCACTACTAAAATATATATTAGCCAAACATGCGACACGTAAGGGTGACATACAAGTACTTAATGTATGATAAGCGAACACATAAAATGGCTGTCTCATTTGCCACTTACGGGGATCGAGGCCGGTTTGTTGACAACCACAATGTCCTCGTCGATATGTACGAGGGTGATCGGTTGGCTGGTCACCGGTACTTCGTGCCTGCAACGATACACACGTCAGGCTCACGGCTTCTGGGCAACGGACTCGGAGCAAAACCACATATAAGAAGGCGAAAATTACGTTTATGTAGACGACATTTTCGTTTTTGTGAGCAAGAAAAAAACTATTATTTAGTCTCTGGTGAAGAAGTGTTTAGGCAAATATTAGTACTGTTTAAAAGATTACTGTCGATATAATGTGTTTGTGTTGCGTATTTGTCCTATAAATATAGGAATAGAAATTTATAGCCATCTTATGAATCATCACGACGCCGATGTTCCTCGAACATGATTACTAACTAAACAAAGAACATTTTTGCTCAGAGTTCGTTTAAACATCAGTTCTCGTGACGTTCGGAGTAAAGATTAGACGAGAACGAAACAACAAATGAACATGCGTGAGCGAAATTGTAAGATGTATCGTGTGAAGATGCATACCGTCCAGAACAAGACACTGTGTCGAACTATTAGCAGTAATGACCCTCAAACCAAGAAGTGATTTAGAACTGTGTCTTTTTTGGAAAACGGCGAATATGCACTCGCATGCTCATTCGGTGCTCAAGATATCGTTATTGAAGATTATATTTGTGTTACAGTGGACTAAATACAAATTAGACCTGGAATACAAACAAGCTTCGACGCACGTCACATTATCATAAAAAAAAATATTTATAGTTAGAGTAACTGTGATAGTATGTAAGGAGTAGTAAATAAATACATATAAGGCGAGAAAAATAAAGTTATTATTTACAATACTGAAATCAAAGTAACATCTGAGTTTGTCCGAGTATTGTGTAGAACACAAAATGGATGTGTTTGGGGTTTGTGTATTTTGAGTCTAAAGTGCAGTGGCTATTTGAAGAGGTCTACTGGATACCGTCGACGGATATTAGAATGGTATTTTATTACCTATGGACGACGTTTGCAAGAAGGTCATTGTGTTTCAATCTGTAGTCAGGGTCAACTCTGTCGTAGTTGACGGTGAGGGTCCCCGCTCTGATGCACCTCTCGTACTCAGCTGCAGGATGAGCTCTGAACTCCCGCGCGAAAACGTCGAGAATTTTCTCACCGACCCACCTCCCTTTGGTGAATGTTGTGAACGTGAAGTAGTATGGGTAGACTTTCCTGAGGCCTGAAAGTTTGAAATGCTTTGAGTATAGAAATAATTCGAAAATTAAGTCACAGAGCTGAATAATAATGAAAAGAAATAAGCATACGTGCATGCGAGCATATCAATGTACGGTAGGCTGCATCAATTGAACATCGCGAAGCTGACTGTACTTCACATTTTACGTTTATTAAGCTAAGTAATCACTTCAAATGCATATAATTTCACATTACAGATTTTATATCTTCACATAATTTGCCTTCAACAGCAAACTTTACATCTTGACTTCACTTAACTTGATGAAAATCTCCAATTTATCAAAGAAAATCCCGACCCGTCTACAAAAACATTTCGTTTTAAAAATCTGGTAAATCGCAATTTATAAGTCTTTACCTCAAAATATCTGCATAGCCGTAAAGCACAACAGGGGTTGAATGGAGAAAGCGCCATTGCGGCTAGATGACTAAGGCCATTAGATTATAATGGGCCTTTCTGACATTAGCTATTTTGAAAACTAGCGTGGCCGCTGTTTCATCCACTTAGTGTCAACGCAGGGTTACGTAATGGGTTGATACGGTTGCCACTTTTTATTATGAGTAGAAATAATGGGTGTAAAAATACCATTGACGAAGCCGAAAGGCACGACTTGTTCTTCCGACATTGCAATCATGTTTTTGTTCTAGACTCCCGTATCCTTCTAGTTATGGGGATATTGGAGGTCATTGTTCCAACTTTTTCACAAGTTTTTAATGTAATCATTTTAAATACCACCAATACCCCCGTACTATTCAATGCATCTATCAGCACAATATTTTGAGTGCGTTATATTGAGTCCTGCAGTAAAACGTCGTTTCCCAGCAATAATTTTTGCGCAGTTACCGAAAGCTTGGTTGTCAGCTTCGTGAAAAGTCTGTTTACACTTTGTATGTATTTTTTTACGCTTTTGAGCAGATTTTACATTACATTACAATACTATTCATAATAATAATAATATAACGTATTGGTAGGAGGTTCCTCTCTCAAGAGCCTTGACCACCGGCAGCTCGGGCTCTGTTCCCAGCGCTGGTGGGCTACTGTTTTTCATATTTTTAAAAGTTTTTTTATATAATTTTGTTAAGAAATATTTAAAAATGTAAAAAATGAGTTTAAATGAATAAAAGAAATAAAATAATAATAATATATAAGGATAATTATAAATGTACCTACTTATATTATGGATCTTGTGATATCTGAATTAAATGAATTTATTTATTTATAATTCGTTTTAAATAAAGACAATCTAGCTAAAATGACTGGCAGCAAAATCGAAGAACTACTAAACCATCAAATAATGATGAGGATAACATTTTAGAACAAAACTTTAACAATACAAAAGCAACATTACGAATTAATCACATTACGAAATTACTTAAATTGAATTGTATACATGAAATACTTTCATCGATATAATAGAGACTTAGCGAGTGAATTATGAGAAAGACAAATCTGACAGAAATAAGGATAAGAATCAAATCAATGGAAAGAAAAAAATTAAAGGAACGGATTCGTTATTGAAGGTTGGTATTCATGTAATCCAATATCAGTCGAGGTTTGACAAAACCGTACTAGAGGAAATAAAAAAGATATTTCGAGGAGACGACTTCGGCGATGGTTTTGTGCGAAGATCACTGAGAAATAATATTTATAGAAGAGTCAAAATGTTCTGTTGGTAAATTATTTGTTTGGTTCTGTTTCATTGATTGCTTTGTGAGGTTTGTTCGGTATTTATAGAGTTGTCTCGTCTTTGATTGTACCTATTGTTGCTATGTGATTCAAATTAGCTGGTTTGATTTTGTTGATGTCAGATTTTTTCTTTAAGGTTTCTGATTTCATTATTTACGTTGCAATTGTTTTTTTTATTTTTTTACTACTGTGTGTACTGTTGTTTATTTTTTTTAAGCATTTAAAGGGATAAGAAGAACAAAAGCAAAATAAATTTCCTCTTTGTGCCATAGATGGCGCTGTAGTACTTTTTGTACTATGCCTATAGTATCAAATTTATTCCTGATTGACTTGTTTACGAGATTATTTATTTTAAAATACTTACCATTTTCAATATAATAAGACGTTTCATTGTACCGGTCATCTGTGAAGCCCGGCCTTTTCGCTTTCAAAGCCTTTGTTTCTAACTTTGCCTGAAACAAAAGAGAAAAAATAATAAAACCATTGTATTCACGGGCCTTTATGTTGTGTGTGCACAGAGATAGGTTTTGAAGCAAACGTAAAGGGTTTGTAACTTGTGTAGATGTAGACATGGCTTTGGGGAGTTTTATTGTTTTGTTGGTTCAGGTGCTTTTATCTAGCGGGTTGTTCACCTGAAGCCTATTTTTACTACACTAAGCGTCATCTAAAATAGGTACTGCCAAAGGTACTGTTTTCAACGCTATAGTGTCAGCACCTGGAGTTACAATTGTGTTATTGTAATAATATTGGTTTATTCAGAACCAGACCCGAATTCCTAAAACGGTCGCGTTCGCGGGCAGGTTAACGAAAGCGGCTATATTGTTAATTTAGCTATAACGTTGTTGTTACATTCAAATAGTAGATAAATACAAAAATCTTCATTCATCCTACAATTTGCAGACGTAAATATTAATGACTGACCCGACACTATACCGAAGACATCCCGGACGTCAGCCTGTACGAGATTAGGATGGCTCTGAAGCAGCTCAAAAACAACAAGGCACCGGATGATGACGGTATTACGGCCGAACTCCTGAAGGCGTTGTTTAATTCCGTCATACTTGAGGGAAAAACGCCACAGGCATGGTGCAGGGGTGTGGTGGTACTCTTCTTCAAGAAGGGCGACAATGCCCGGTTGAAGAATGATAGGCCCATCTCACTTTTAAGCCATGTCTACAAGTTGTTTTCAAGAGTCATCACGAATCGTCTCGCGCGCAGGTTTGACGATTTTCAGCCTCCCGAACAAGCCAGTTTCCGAAAAGGCTTTAGCACCGTAAACCACATACATACGCTGCGGCAGGTTATACAGAAGACCGAAGAGTATAACCTGCCTCTGTTTGGCGTTTGTGGACTACGAGAAAGCCTTCGATTCGATCGAGACCTGGGCTGTACTGCAGTCTCTCCATGGTGCCAAATCGACTATCGGTACATCAAGGTGTTGAAGTGTTTGTACAAAAACGCCACCATGTCAGTCCGACTTGAGGACCAAGCCTAGGAACCTATCCTCCCGCAGCGAGGTGTGAGACAGGAAGACGTCATATCTCCGACATTGTTCACCGTTGCACTGGAGGATGTCTTCAAGGTTCTGGACTGGAGAGGGCTAGGCATCAACGTCAATGGCGAGTACATCACTCACCTTCGGTTTGCCGACGATATAGTGGTCATGGCTGACGCCATGGAGGACCTCAGTATAATGCTCGATGACCTCAGTAGAGCTAAACGCACGCCAACGCACTGATCCATAATAATTGTGTAGATAAATTGCATTGTTTAGAAAACCAAATACTGAAGACCACAATACAACATAAATAAAATACCTGTTGAAATAGACAAAGGTTTGCAAAAATGTAAGTTCTTTACAAAAAACATTGGTAGAGAATTTCTTTGAAAACTATAATAGATAACAGCTGTGAATATTCTTTTGAAACGAGTGTTGAAAAAGTCCTGTACTTAACAACTTGGCAAACTGGGATGGAGTGCCGAAAGTTGGCTCCAATGTTTGATACAATTTTTTGTACGGTAAGTCACCATAGACCGAACATTGGAGCCAATTTGAATTGGACAAACTTTAACCAGAAGGGACGCATTGGGGTGACGAGAAAATTAGAAAAGTTTCTTTTTTACAGCGAAACAATCGAGTATGTTACAGGCTTTTTATTGATTGGAGTAACAATAATCTTTAATGGAAAGAGTTTGTAAGCGTTTTGATTTAAAACTTTTGTACAACCGACTTCAAAAACACAAAAAGGTGAAAAATAACTTTAGCTTCAGATAGTTACTATCCCAGTAGTATGATCCTGGGGGACAAATATCTAACTCCACCCGGGCGAAGCCGGCATAACCTAGTTTGGTATAGTTGGAAATCAGTTAAAATTGAACCAAATCTGAGTTAGATTAATAATAAATAAGTTTCGATTCCTAGCTTGTAAAGAATGCTACAGCAGAACAATTATGGCAGCAATACATTAGCAAAATGCTGACCCATTTATCGAGGGTTTTGCCGATCGATACAAATTACTCCACTGTCAATTCAGTTTAGGTAGGTACTATTTGACAGAATGTTACGGTAAATCAGTATGTTATTTGATACGCAAGGAGGACCTCGCGGCTAAATAATAACACCACTCGGATCAGTCTTCAGGTTAAGCCGCGCTTGCTTAGGTTGGTCTGTGGATGGGTGTCCACCCATTACATACCGAAGTTCTTTCATGCCTCGGAAAGCACCATTTGTGGATCGTTGACAGTCGTTACAGGTAGTCAGTGGCCCGAAAGACTAACAATCAGTGTTAGCAAGCGGTACCGAGTACTAACTGAGTTGTGGAGGTCAGATAGGCAGACGCTCCATGTAAAATAGTGGTATTCAGCTGCAGCCAGTTAGACTGGAAGCCAACCCCAATATAGTTGGGAAAATGTTAGTCAGATGAGTATATGTAGATACATAAAAAAAAACATATTACTGACACGTCGACGTTACACTAGCCGACTATCGATTTCCATTCGTATGTGTACAACTTTTATACGTTCATGAATCGTGTTTCGAAACAATTCCTTTATTTAGAGATAGTTTAGGAGTTTCGATTTAGTTTTTAATATCAAAGTTTTGTTGATAACCGAAACTATTTGATGGTGAAAAGCAAAAACTTTGGTTCAGAAATAGGTGAGTGTTTGGTTTTTCGGGGAGTAGATTGTATCAAAGTGAGGTGTTGTTAATGGGAAATTCTGATTGTTTGCCATACTTTTACGAAAGAACTATCGAATGAATTGGATGACTGACTTTGGTAATCATTTGAGTATTAACTACATAAAGAACACACGGTAGTATTTTAACCGACTTCTAAAAAGGAGGAGGTTCTCGATTCTGCTGTTTTTTTTTTAATGTTTATTACCTCATAAGTCCGTGATTACTGGTACGATTTACGTGATTCACTGTCTCATTTGCACTTCCAGTAGTCAGTGGTACAAAAGTCAATGAAACAAACAAAAGTCGCCGACTTCCGGAAGTAAAGTTATTTTCCACTTTTTAGGGTTATTTTGGAAGTCGGGTTTTTTGCGCAAACGATTTTTTTTTTACGCTTTTCGTATCTGTCGGTGTAACTACGTTGTTCTTCTGAACTGCAAAAGGGATTTTGATGCAGTTTGCATTAATAATAGATAGTTTATTCCGAAATGTTGTATGTCCGAAAATTATGTATAAGACATTATTAATGCTAACATACACACATTACATAATATAACCTTATAACATAAATTACTTTAGAAAACATGGTGTTTTATCCAATTGTTGATCAACAATTGTTGCTAATTGTTGATCGAAGTTGATCAACAATTGTTGCTAATTGTTGATCGGAGAGTTGTAAAAACCGTCCTATATTCGGACGAATTTAACAACTTGACAAAGTATCAAGTTTCTGGGTAAGAAATACTAAAGCAAATAATATGTACTAGCGTTTACATCATTCATTACCAATATGTCATATTTAATCCTGCAGTACAGATTTAAAAATTCATTTATATTATTTTTAGTCAAAGTAAAGTCAGCAAACAATAAGACTTAATAATACCACTATCCCTGCTGGTGTCCTGATTAAAACTGTACAACAGCTGAGGCTTAGCGCTGATTGGTCGATCAACTATGACGTCATATCACCCGGATTACCGCCATATTGCTTTTTAATTCGAACAACGCGGGACATATGGGCGACGATTCTTTGTGTGGGTGGTTTTTATTGTGGGAATTATTGTGTTTTATTTGGATTACAGAAGCAATATAAAGGGTTTAAAACAGAGGTACCCAAACATTTTTTTCTTGTGACAACTTTCAAAATTTTCTGGTTTCGGTGCTGTATTTTTTTAAGCCCGTGGAATAAAAAATAAAAGCAAGAAACTTTACAATATAACTTTTTCGCGCTATCTGTTAGGACTGCACGAGGACCGTAGCTGCTAAGATTTTTTTTTGCAAAAAATCTGAAAATTAGAATCTTAAAACTTCAAAATGCTTTTTTTTTTAAGTCTCAATACGAACATTTTCACCGAAATACAACCTGTTATCACCATTGAGATATTACTACTACGTATAGAGAAGACACCGCGAACGAAATCTGTGCTCCATTGAAATGCTGTCGGCTGGCTGCAATTCACTCAGTCGCTTGCTCGCTACAGCATTATATATACGGGGTTAGCCGCCCCCCGCGCGCCCCGCACTGCGCACACATGTTGTTCGCGCTGTCTTCTCTATACGTAGTAGTAATCGCTCAATGGTTATCACCGGAACATTTGTTTTTTTTTTCGTTTTTAGTACCTAGCTTATTATCTGCCTACATTGATAGATAAAGCCAAGCCAACATTTTTGTTCTGTAGTATCGAAACCAGATAAATTTTCGTGGGACGTTACAACTTGTGAACCCCCATTTTTTTTTCCATTTTTGTTTTTGTTCCATTTTTTTTTTTTTTTTTTTTCCATTTTTTTTTTTTTTCCATTTTTTTTTCACACCAACGTGTCAACGTTGGTGTCCCGGGGTCGTGTCGACGGGGCTCCCGTGGACCCCTGGGGACCACTTTGGAAATCTGGTTTAAAAGTATCCTTAACGAAGCCTAAAGGCATTTGTTCTCCCTATCATTAAGTTTTTTTTTGTTCTAGACCTTATCTGAGAACCTTCTATTAACGAAGGTATTGGCGGTCAAAGTTCCAACATTTTTATAAGTTTAAAAAAAAATGCAATGTTTATAACTTTACGTTAAATACTTCCACGACCACTACTACTACTACTACTATTCAATGCATCACAGTGTTTTGAGTGCGTAACATTGAGCTCAACTGTAAAACATGATTTTTGACCCCAAAAAGAAGTCGTTTTTCAGCAATAATTTTTGCGTAGAGTTAGGTACTTAGTATGGTGTACAGAATGCTTTGTTGCTGGCTTCGTGAAGGGTCAGTTTACACCTTAAATAGAGACTGTTAAGTAAGTACTTTAAATATACTTTGATTATTATTGTATTCATGAGAAAAAAACAACTTATGCAAAACAAGCACTGTTTTAGACTTTCACGGTTTTTCACTACACTTAAAGTACTTACGGGATAATATCCATGATTTTCTTTTTTTATGAGATCCCGATATTTCGACGCTGTTGCAAGCATCATCAAAAATCATGGAAAATCACGGATATTATCCCGTAAGTACTTTAAGTGTTATGCGAACAACGCTGTATTTTACTTTAATTCTTGCGTTCCAAAAAGTATATAACTAGAACCTGTAAATTATTATGCTCGTACAATCTGTAAAAATACCACCTAACACACGAAATAAACTGTCAATTTCCGTACCACTTAAAAACGTATTACCCTACACAGTAGGCTCCTGAAATAATGTTTTCAGCAAACTCAGGCCTACTGTTTCGTCATTAGTTCTATATGCTAAGACTGATGGCAATTAAATAGCCTCCTATCATATGGGACTTTCACATAACTGGTGAAATGTTAGTGTACAGGCACATCTCTGATTAACCCTTTTTAGGGAAACAGCTGATGTGCAGCAAACAACTAACTCTGTAGATATATTATAACACTTCCCGGTGTTATGATATATCGTTTTCAAATTTTCAGAGATGGTTTAGAATCGATAATATTTTCGCCAAAAGATAAACTTTTTTTTAAACTAATATTTAACTCCTGTCCACCACTAAAAAGCGAACGTGTGAAACAGCACAATTCAGTTCAACAACCTAGATAGGTAGCAGTTAGCACACACATACATTTGGCGGTGCATGCACGCACACAAGTGCATTGATTCCCACTAGGTTTATGATTTAGGAAATTTTTAGGACATTTTCAAATGAATGCTATTATTTCATTATATATTTTTCGACAATAATTTTTATAATGCACTTTTGGTTGGATATATAGATCTTAATTTTAAATTTTGGCTGGTCATTGAAAACTAATTATGTATAGTAAAGTTTGTATCATCTGCCGAGCCTTTTTTTAACTATGTTGGGGTTGGCTTCCAGTCCAATCGGATGCTGATGATAAAAATAGTATTTTACATGGAGCGACTGCCTATTTGACCTCCGCAGGACTGACAAGACTATTACTGGGATATACCTCATGTTATAAGGAGTAACTTACAAAATTTTATTATAGAAAAAAGATTAGGGTTCCGTGAAAAAAAACCCTTGAAATAATATTGTTAGTAGTTGTTTAGTAATCATTTCACGCGGAGGACGGTCCCGGGGCACAGCTAGTTATTCATATAAATAAATGCTAGGACGTCTTTTACTCAGGTATACATATGTATCTACCGGTTGTTGACTTCAGACTCAAGTATCGATTTTATGACGAGTGCAAACGTGTGGAAGTCACTTTACGACTGTTTAGAAATAAGAGACAGTCTGTGTTATAAAATGTGTGCATGTCTCAATAAGAGAATTAGTAGAATTAGTAGTTAGTTTTTACTAAAGCATATTAAATTGTTAGAAAATGTCGTTATTTAACAAGACCAACGAGACGATATTACGATATCATTACAACCACTTTTAAAATCATCTGCCTAGCCTTTTCCCAACTATGTTGGGTCGGCTTCCAGTCTTACCAGATGTAGCTGAATACCAGTATTTTACACGGAGCGACTGCCTATCTGACCTCCGCAACCCAGTTAGTAGTGGGTAATACGAAACCCCTTGGTAAGACTGGTTGTCAGACTTTCGGGCAACTGACTCCTGTTACGACTGTTAAAGATCTACAAATGACAGCCGGGACCAACGACTTAACGTGCTTTAAGAGGGACGGAGGAAACTCGGTATGTAATGGGCGGTCACCCATCCACAGACCAACCGAAAAAATAAAATAGCAAACTTAATAATGACTAAACATTACAAAAAAAACAACTAAAACCTCATAGTCATTATTACTCGCACCGAAGACTCCTATCAATATTTCTCCCAGGTAATCTGCGCTCAATGTATACCTCTCGAAGTGAACAACAAACAAACATAACTTACTTGCTATTTGATTTATGAACGGCATTCGGGTTGAACCTCATATGGTAATGTCCACTTTGGTATTCAGTTTCTATTGGAACTTTCAATTTATTGCTCGCTCAGTTAGCACATGGTTCTGCACCCCTAGCCAAGTTGACAATCTACAATCGTTAACGCTAGTAGAAAACTATTCAAATGAATGGGAATGACATCATCTCAACGTTTAATCACGTGATCAACACAAACGAATAGAAAATTCGTAGACAAGTTTACATCGTTCACAATGATAGAATAGAATGTTATCGTTTCTACAATGTTGATCGCTAAACTCTTTTGTAGGAACGCTCAACAACAACAACAACAACAGCCCATAACGTCCACTGCTGGACATAAGCCTCTCCCATGATGGGAGGAATTTGCCGTAATCTCCACGCTTGGCAGGCGGATTGGAGATCGCAGTGATGAAAGACTAACAGAAAACGCTGCTGCCCATTCTCTGGTCTACGGAGGCGCAAGGTGTTCTGCCTCAGACATTAGTCGCCTTATACGACACCCGTGAGTGTAATGGGTTGGTTCTATTCTACTCTGCCGGATACCACACGGCTAAGGAAACGCTCACCATAGACTAAAGTGTAGGTTTTTTCTACAGACATTAGAGAACGAGCGATCGACTCAGTCGTGTCAACTTGGCTACCAATTTAGCGCTTTCTACAATCGCTTACGCCGAGGCGTTTACGATTGTAGAAAGAGAATCGATACGAAACGTTTGTAACTTGGCTAGGCCTGCTGGTTACGCTTCGAATTTACGAATAAAGGTGTCTGAATGTACTGAAGGTGTGAAAGTTTACAAGTTTAAGCCTGGCATAGGATTATCCGACTCTCATTGGATAAACATAACATCACGCCTGTAATCCCCGAAGGATTAGACACAGGTGTACCTAATAGTACACCCACATTCAGTTATGTTTAAGTCCCAAGTAATAGAAGGTGAGTCTATTGCCATCAACCGGGCGCAAATCCAGACTCCGTGGCTGCTACTGAAAAAATCCTGATGGAAAAATTCAATAGCACTTTGCCCGAACTGGGAATCGAACCTATAACCATATGCTAAATATTTACACTCTTTATAATATGCAACGCTTAAAACCCAAGTCCATTTCGCAGCGATTAATCAAACCTAACCAAAACACTGCCACAACAATTCAATTGCCACCGAAAACAACTTGAAACGCTCGTTCACTTAACCTAGATTAAGTTGCAATTGTCTCACAAATCTTCATCCTGAGCAAGTAAAACAAATAGAGATGTCCCTCTGTTCCAAGCAAAGATTTAAATCATTAGATTTGAACCATTCGATTTGAATCATTAGATTTGAATCATAAGATTTGAATCGTTAGATTTAAATCATTTGATTTGAATCATTAGATTTGCAATTGGGGTTTAGTTTGAGGTACAGTCGTAGTCTTTTCCGCCTGATCAGTTAATTTTTTTTTGCTAAAATCATGCGGAGGCGCCGAGCCACGCCCCCTTAAAGTTTAGGCCTATTAGGAAAGCGTCAACTTTGGCGCGCAAAATAACAAGAACTCTCATTTGGAGTACCTCGTCAGTGCGCTCGGCCGATCGGTATCTTTTCATTCATTATTTCTATACAAAGTCAACGGGGCGGGGCTAGAGAGTGTTTCTATGTTGTAAGTGCAAGCAAAAATTATAGTAGTAAAATTGTGTAGTGGTGATAAGGCGGCCGTGTCTTCGATAGTACAGACAGCAGAATATCTTCCTCCTGGACAGGAACTGCAGTGGTCAATATGGAAATCTCTTAACCGTTGGCCCAGGTTGGCCGCTGTAGAAACAATCTAGCCAAATGGGGTATCATCGACCCGTCCCAAATACAATGCCAGTGTGGAGCCTTACTGCAGGATATTGCCCATCCTGCACAGCCACCGTTGGTCGCGGGCTGTCATTTGAACATCTTTGACAGTCATTACAGGAAGTTAGTAGCCCGAAATTCTGACAACCAGTCTAAACGAATTACCCAGTACTAACTGGATTGTAGAGGTCAGGAAGGCAGTCACTCCATGTAAAATACTGGTATTCAGCTGCATCCGGTTAGACTGGAAGCCGAGCTCAACATAGTTGGGAAAAGGCTAGGCAGATGATGATGTTTGAATCTTACGATTTAAAACTTTCGCTCCAACTGTTCCGAGTACAATTATCATCTAGTACAACAACGATGCTCGCTGAGTCTTTCAAAACGAGTAATGTATTTAAATTAAGGTGGAGTGCACTCTTTGTCGTTAATCCGCCCCCTGCGGAGATAATGAAAACAAAATGACCTCGCACTTGAAGGACTACGAAAAGATTGAATTTGAGAACTTTTTATTTACTGTTTTTGTTGTTTGGACTCGATGGTTTAGTGTTCTTAATTAGGTTGAGTTAAAGTATTGATATTCGAATTAAGTAGTTCATTTGTAGGAAACAAACAATATCATTTTGATGAATGTGTGAATCGAACTTACCTTTTTGGTAAACAGTATTGTTTGCGACCATTAGTGCAACGAGGCAGTATTAACAAATCCTACTATATGCGAAAGTTTGTGAGGATGTATGGACATGTATATATACACATGTATGCATGTTTGTTACTCTTGCACGCAAAAACTACTGACCGCACTTGGATGAAATTTGGCACACGGATAGTTAATAACCTGGATAACACAAAGGAAACTTTTAATTCTGGTAGCACGATCCCGTGGGACAATTCCTGAACTCCACGCGGGCATAGCCCCGGGTAAAAGCTAGTCTATAATAATAGAGGCGGCAATCTATTAAATTTACCCATTCGATTTTAAAAATTCTTTCACTGATGTAAGTTACACGATTCCCGAGTGCCATAGAATATATGCCAATTTTACGAGGGCGAAGTCGCGGATTGATGTAAGTATTTAACAAAATATAAACTGTAATACTTACAATTCCACAATTTATAAATTCACCAGTCTGCCTTGTTGGTCGCGACAGCTGAGCATGAGTTCCTGGGTTCGATTCCCGGTTTGGGCAAAGTGTTATTGAGTTTTTCCATCAGAAATTTCTTAGTAGCAGCCACAGACTCTGGATTTGTGCCCGGCTGATGGC
The DNA here is from genome assembly GCA_941918905.2 of Xestia sexstrigata. Lineage (NCBI taxonomy): Eukaryota > Metazoa > Arthropoda > Insecta > Lepidoptera > Noctuidae > Xestia > Xestia sexstrigata. The sequence goes on from OW799204.2 coordinate 4,077,819, forward strand.
AATAGGCGCGCCCCCTATTACATCGGACTTAGATATAACTGGCGAAATGTGGGTGTACTATTAGGTACACCTCTGCCTATCCCGTCGGGGATTACAGGCGTGATGTTATGTTATGTATGAACTGTACTCAAAATTCCACAATTTATAATTCAACAGTCCTCACTTTCCGTGTTCGTATTTTATAGCCACTCCAAGTTATACCGTTCTACCACAATTTGATCGCGTGATCGAAGTTATTTTGTCCCGATGTGTAGTAATGCCGTCTTTATGTGCTCGCCAGTGTAATGTCTTTATTTATACACACGACAGTGTAGTTTTGAGGTGAATTTTATGAGCAGACAGTTCGTACCGTGCTGGGTGAATTTTTTGAGCGTTTTTTAAGGGGTTTTTTGACCCGAAAGTAGTTACTAAGAGAATCTAAGAAATACAATGGGTCATGAAAACTATCGTCAAAAATTTTATACACACTATTATCAAATACTAGACTGCTCACGACTGTTCACGCTCTCTGCTGTAGTTCAATCTTCAAGTAGCTACTAAATAGGTATCATCTCGATAAGCCTAAACCACTGGGTCTAAAAGCTTTGTTTTGTACAAAGGTTCCGTATGCCTGATTGGATTTCTCATCCATTATTTAAACCTTTTGGGAATATTTTTTCAAAAACCTATGGTTTGAATAAACTTTTGATCGTTAAAAGACGATTTTAGTCAATATTTCAAAATTCGGGAAAACTTGAATTATTGATCATCCAACGGGAACACCGCATTATTCCGGGATCAAAAAAAAGTAGCTTTGTGTTAATCCAGAAAATACGCTATCTTGGTACCAATTTTTATCAAAATCCGTTGAGCCGTTTGAGCGTGAAAGAGTAACAAACATACACACATACAGACTTTGGCCTTTATAATATTAAGTGTAGTCTACTGATCCTTTGGTAACTTTTACATCCCTTAATTTAATTACAAAATCCTCTATAAAGACAGACGTACAATATCTTAAAACTATCTCATTGTATGAGAGCATTTCTATCTCCACTACACCCCAGAGCGCACATTTGAAATTCTGAGTAGTACTTGCATTACTTTAGTACTTTGTGTAGTTTCTGCAGTTCTGGATTAGATAAATGATAATCCTTTGTTGAAGAATATGGTGTAAGTCGACGATTGGATTGGAGTGTACGCATTACTTTAGTATTTCGTGTAGTTTCTGCAGTTCTGGATTAGATAAATGATAATCTTTTTGTCGACGATTGGATGGATGTATAATAATATCCAATTACCATATAAACATAACGTTTCTATACTGTCCCAAAATGGTGAAGGAAACCAGTATAATCTCTCAGAGGCCAAAAAATCGAAGGCATGTGTAACGCTAAATACCATATCTCATGCATATCACAATACAGCACCTGTGTGGTATACGCGTGAGATATGATAATTAGCGACAGTTTGGTAAGATGGTAAGGTGTCGGTTTTTCAAAGAAATGTTCACTTTTCATGGAAGCAAACAGTGTTACACTGCAATTTAAACTCGAAGTCTAAATCTTTCAGTAAAGCTCCATAAGTGACATACATAAAGCTGTCTGGTCTAAAAATGTCCTTTATCAAAAATCAAAGAATCAATTTAAACTATTGTAGACTACTGATGGAATAGGCGACGTATGCCACATTGGGCACCCGCTTTAACGGCACCTGAGGTAATGGCACCTGTGGTATTCCACATACGGCCCCTGCTTGTCTAATGTTATAAAGAGGAAAGATTTGATTTTTTGTTTGTTATGATTTAACTCAAGAACTACTCAACCGATTTAAAAAAATCTTTTACCATTTGAAAGCTACATCTTTACCGAGTAACATAGGTTATAAATTATATTGATACCATGCGAATTAGTCGAGATATTACAATTTTCGCGGACGAAGTCGCGGGCGAAGTGCTAGTGTCAAATAAAAGTGAATAATAGGGTCTTACCTTTTTCAAGTCCTTATTAATGTCAGTGTCATCTGCTTTCCTCTTCTCACAGGATAATATGCAGTTCTTTCCGTTGTCTTTTTCTCCCTGGAAAAATAGAAAAGAAGACGTTAATTAAGTCTTTAAATAGGCATGACGAAAGTATAAAAAATTGCAAATCTATTTACTACATGAATATTGACAAAGATAGAACGCGTCAAAACTCGGGAGTGGGGGCTCGTGACGTCAGAATGCACTAAAAATTATACCACGGCGTGACGTATTGAGAATTTTAAAAGCGTCGTATCTTCGTCAATTTTGGTTTACGTAACAAAAGAAAAAATACGGGTCAAATATTTTTTGATAATCTAACTGACAGACTAATTAGATTTTTTCCGTGCGTTACGAGCGTATTTAGAGCTATTTATTACATACATTGATAAACCAGTATGGGTACCAAACTGCCTCGTTGGTTTAGTGGTCGCAATCGCAAATTCGCGACAATCGGTCAATTTTGGTCTTCTTTCATGAATAAAATCAAAACGATTTATTTTACAATAATAGAAAAATATATTTGAGATCTTCATAACGAGCCCTTGATATATATCAGCAAAAAAAGAAACCTTATTTAAAAAAAAAAAAATTACTGTGCACATCTGTGTTTGGGTCATAGGATTACACCATACTACTAAATTTCAACTGATTTGGTCCAGTAGATTCGGAGCAAATTGGCTGTGACAGACGGACGGACAGACAGACAGACGCACGAGTGATCTTATCAGGGTTCCGTTTTTTTTTAATTTTTTGTACGGAACCCTAATAAAAGGATTATAAAATTCTATTGATTCGTATTCTAAACAAACTCAACCATTTACGCAAAGGTGGTTCTGCTAATAGTTATCACTCACTGTACATTAGAAACTTAAGCACTTCGGCTTATGTACTCCAGAACACATAACAAAGGTTAACGTATAACTGAAGGTCGGAGGAACGCGTAGGAATGCAGGTAGCCCCTAGCCCCTTGGCCCTCCAGTCCCTCGCCACGGGCGTCCACAAGGAACGGAATGTTATATTAATGCACCACCCTGTAGGTAGCAGTACATTCTTATGATGGAAATATTTCAAATTTTATGTTTGTACGGTCTTTTGTGCCGATCTAAGATCGTAGGAATAGAGGCGGGGGCGGGGGGTCTATACTAACCTTTCGTATGGTAAGTTTGTTTGTAGGGGGTAATCTCTGGAACTAATTATCAAAAACTAAATATTCTTTCATTGGCAGAAAGCTGCATCATTCGTAGGTGCTAATAGGCTATATATAAGGTGTTCACGAAAAAACCAAAATTTCATTTAGGCACATATAACTCAATAAAATGTATGGAACAGTTCATATTTTTTTCGCGATTTCAGGGTTCATTCGATAGTAAAAGTTGTTCGTAATAATGAGTATAATGCTTTCACAAAATTCTTAATGTTATTTTTTTTACATATTATTTTAAAAATGTTAGCATATTAGCCGAGCTATAACAGGTTTTGTGGACGAAGTCGAGGGTAAAGTGCTAGTTTTTTAATAAAACCACTCCAAGGAAACACAAACTATATCAACTTGCCTCAATTAATATAATGATCACTTCAGACCAAAGGCTTCTCATATCGAAATGGAAAGAGCATTGACCACCAATCATGTTTATTGATTTTATTGGCAACTAGTTATTGCCCGTGACTTCCGTTCGCGTTAAATTATTATGAAAATATTACTTCCCTATTTAAATCGGATTCTGTTAACAATTCATTTCAAGTGTTTCCCTCCTGATCAGAAGGTCTAAGTAGCCAAATGTCTAACAGCGCGAAACGCCTAATGAGCAGTAAGTCTAAATAGCAAACTGTCCATGTAGCCAAACGTCCAACTATCAGATGGTCTGTATAGCAGAACATCGGAACCCTAATTCTTTTTCTAAAATAAAAGTAGCTTAAATTAGAAAGAAAGAAAGAAAAAAACTTTATTCATCGCAGGGACATGACGTGCATACAACATTTGAAAACAGAAACAATAAACATAACAAACATTCAGAGTATTTGAAAACGGAACATAAACAAAAAGTAAATGTAAAAAAATAGTTGACAGCTTGCACGTCGTGAGTGCGATTACTCATTTTAACATCTGCCAGTAGCGTTATATTATGTTTCATCAAAATCGGTCCAGCCATTTTGGAGATTAATCGGAACAAACAGAAAAAAATGCATAGATTTCAGATAGAAATGCAACCTATTAGGTGTACTTTTTGCGTGAAAGAGTAATAAACATCCATACATCCATCACAAACTTTCGCATTTAGTAAGTAAAAGTAAGATTTAGTGCCATCCAAGATTACAAAAGCTTTTAAAGCTATCCAATATCCCGAATATTGGATAGCTTTAAAAGCCTTTGTAATCGTTCCGTACTTAATAACACAACACCATGACATTCTTCACCTAAGAACTTAACTCTAAACACACAACACAACCCTAAATTTCAACAACGAAAAAAGAAACAATAACCAGACCACACCAACACACACACTCCTATCAACAATCAATTAACCCGATTTAATTCAAATAAAGCACATCTCCGTTCGAATTTCGAAACCAATCCGAATCACCAATCAAAAACGTTCGGACGACAACAATTGGTTGGAATTACTAACCCAGGGCTGATAGCAGACGAATGAACGAAAATAGTCGACTAAGCGAAAATGTTTTTCGTCGCAATTCGTTCGGTAAATGTTTTGTTTGTAAAACAAATTGCATTGTGTTTGGACGTGTTTTTTTCCTATTTTTGGATACTTTATTGTGTTGTCGTGGTTACAAATTGAGTGGCCATATTTGTTTTGGAGAGCTTAAGAATATAGCAGTGTAAGTGTAATTGCTACAACGGTTTAAACCAAAGAGATTTTTGTACGACGAGATGGTGTGACGATGTATAATTTTCAGAAAACTCAAACTCAAACTCAAAGCATTTATTTCAATTTGGCCATTACGGCACTTTTGAATGTCAAAAATACAATAAAATAAACAAAGCTACAGTCCCAGTCACAAGGCATAATAACTTGAGAAAGTACTGTAGTTGCCCATTCCCTAGCGTAGATTTCTATGGCGAAGGACGGGCAACAAACTCCATGGACACTGTTTAAATCAAAATATTGTTACAAAATCTTGGTTACATCATTCATGTTGAGATATACATATATGTGAGAACGATGTAAAAAGACGTGCACATTAAGAGCGTCCACAGTAAAAGATTAAATCAACAATTTAAAAATAAAGAAATTAAAATGAACCGTGGCAGCTTTCCTCAAACTTTCCTCTCATCTTAAGTTCTACTTACAAATTACGAAGAATTAATTCAGACAAAATTGACTGCATCGTTGGTCTAGCAGACGTCTGGGTTTGATTCCCAGGTCGGACAAAGTGCTATTGGGTTTTTCCATAGGAAATACTTAGTAGCACCCACGGAGTCTGGATGTGCGCCCGGTTGATGGCAATAGGCTCGCCCCCTATTACATACTTAAAAATAACTGGCGAATTAATGTGAGTGTACTACTGTACCTTAGTTACCTCTGCAAAACCCTTCTCGAATTACAGACGTGACGTTGTGGTTGTAATTCAGTCAAATGGTGACAATATCCTGAAGGCTTGGGCAGAGATGTATGAACAGTTTACCGGGGTAAGTCCATTGCCATAAATACCGAGTCCGGGGTGCTAATAAGAAATTCCTGACGGAAAAACCCACCAACACTGAACCTGACCTGGCAATCGAACCCAGAACCAAATGCTCATTAGTAGAAGCTTGCGACCACTACACCAACGCGGCACTGGCATTAAGAAAATCTCGCTTTTCTGACAGTCAATCTATCCTGCTTTCTATGATGGCTATAGCCGAACTAAAGTAAAACGAAATGGCAGCCCCTGATTTTAAACAAAACATTCACAATTTCCACACATATCAACATCAAACGTCACCAGAACACGATGCAATAATTACAAAAATCCAACCCTAACACGATAGCTTTAAAAAGCACGGCACTGACAACGTACCACGCAATTAGCGAGCTACAAACTTTGACTGAGGCAACTGTAATACCACCGCCAGCGAGAAGCGAGTAGCGAGTAGAGCTGATAGTTTTGTCACTGGGCTATAAGCGAGTGTACGAGTGCGACGGGCGATTACTCGCACCACTCGTCTGTGACTGTTGGTTGGTCGGCGTGAACTCTGACCGCCAAGCAAGCATCGCTAAGCTTGTATTGCTGAGCGGGTAGAGCGAGTATTATCTTTGATAGCTTTTGTCGCTCAGCAACAAACTAGTGGAGCGAGTCCTCACCGGCAGTGTGAACAGTCGAATAACTATTAATATATGCATCTGTTTTGCTTACACGGAATGTACATCTATTGTACGTTTCTGAAGCGAGAAAATAGTCGATAGTTAGTCGCCGCTTCCTCGCCGGCGGTAGGCCAACTGCCTGAGGCAACTGTACCACCACCAGCGAGAAGTGAATAACGAGATACTTTTTGTTATATAGGCAACGAGTAGCGTGTATATAGTTTTATCGCTGGGCCATGAGCGAGTGTGAGACAGCTGCGGGCGGTTACTCGCTGGTATGCATGTGTACCAAGTGATCGTCGCTGAGCGAGCGTTCTGCACGCCAAGCGAGCATCGTTTAGCGAGTACATTCTTTGATAGCTCTTGTCACTGCGACAAATGAGATGATTTATCCATGTTTCTCTTTTCTTCCTTACTTACTCGTAACCTACAATCTATACTAACATTAAAATACTAAGAGATAAAGTTTGGATGTAAGAAGTAATCACTGAAACTGCTCATCCGGTATAAAAAATGGTATTTTATTGATGGTAATCTTATTGCCGAGTTTCATGTTTTTCACGCGGGCGCAGTCGCGGGCACAAACTATCTTTTATACGAGTCTTGAGCGTAAAAGTAGTCTATAGCTAATTTCTCGCTGGCGGCGGGACCTGTGCCCAATAAACTGTCAATGTGGGAGTTTGTATTGTGTACGTCAGTGTATGATTGCACACGCGTCAGCGGAGGGTTGAGTGAACAATGCGTTGCCATTTTAGGGTTATGCGACAAATGGGTCAAGGGTTTTGAATAGAGTGTGAGGCAGGTACGTGGGGTAAGGTTACACAATAGTAGTTGCTTGTTTAAGAACGGAAAAGCAGTTATTTATGTATGTTTATGTACTTTTAAATAAAAGTGAATAATAACGCATATTAAATGACAGTTGAAATTTACTGAATATTCAATGAAAGACAGACTTCTTAGGTATAGGGGGAGTCCGCAGGAGACGCCCCGGGCATCCGCCGGGGGTCACCATGTGGCCCCCGGCCACCGTAGGCGCGCGCCTGTGGTAATGAAAAAAAAAAAGGTATAGTCAGTCATATGATAATTTCCTAGTTTTCACCAACCGACTAAAAACTTATTATTTTTGGTCTCTTTACACGCATGTTTAACTGAGATTTTAAGCCAAGTGAGAGGCCCATGGGCGGCTTAAAAAACTCTGACACCAGGTTTGGCAATAACCACACGATAAAGAAAGAACTGAGATGACAATGTCGCTCTAGAAGGACATACACTGACCTTATTGATGATATTCTTCAGAAAGGTCAGATGCGTAGTACACGCAATCGGCGTGCGTGTGTGACCAGATGTATGGACGTGAACGACGCAAAAGGAGAATGATAAGGATCGTAGCAACTCCGTTCTGTTGTTTCTGCCTACACCCATCGAAAAAAGCGTGAGTTTATGAATGTATGTGTGTGACATAACAATAGAATGGCTGGCCTATATTATGCCCAACCAAGTTCTATGACAGTAAAAGACTTAAATTCGTCCTGTAAGAATGACATAGCAAAGAAATAAGAACCATAATTCACAGTCACAAAGCTTCATATAACTACCCTCAAGAAGCTAGGCTGCCATCCGTCAAGCTCATAAGATTCAGAAAGGTACAATACGTGGGGTCAAGCAAAACTGTCAGGCATTTCAGTCATGATTTATCGTCAGTCATATCTCGGGAAAAATTGGAAGTGTAATTTTATTTTGATCGTGATGTACGAGTATGTCGGGGATTAGAGTCCCGTAGACTGTAGACTTTCTATCGCCCGATAATTTAATCAGGCTTGTCAGTATGGATATGTATGTCAGTGCGCATCTTACATACAACTTTTCGTTATCAGATGATAAATTAGTTTGATGGGTTACATGATTGCCTTGCTGTCACAGAGAGGAGGACTGTGACCCAGCGGTTGAAATGGGCCGTTTACGTTATGTTATACGTTGATTTAACGTTTTTGTTATGTAAAGAATACTCACCCACACGTGAACGAAGCCGCGGGCACAGCTAGTTCGGAAATTTCGATAGTTTTTTGATTCCCTTTTACGAGTATGATGTACAGTCAACCGCTTGTCTGTGGTAAATATTTTGACTTTGAGGTGGCCTAGTTTAATATGGATTTCAATTGAGTCCATCTTAAATTGGTTTTAAATATATATTTAATGCATGCCATTTCTGTTAATATATGATAATATAATAAAACGTTTATTCTCATAAATAATGCTCGGCCTAAAGTTGCCGTGACCGTGTACTGCGCGAGGTCCCTAATTTGGAGCTGTATAGTGTCGCGTCGTCAGCACAGATATGAAGCGAATAACAGCTTTTCGATTTTATTGCAAATATAAAGGTTTTTCTGACCGGCTCATAGCGATTCCGCGTCGTCAGTGGGGTCACTCCCAAACATTTACTGAAATGTACTTTTTTTACAAGATATGGCATAACCTGTATTTCAGCCCTCAACATCGATCCCCATTATCTGCCTAGCCTTTTCCCAACTATGTTGGGGTCGGCTTCCAGTCTAACCGGATGCAGCTGAATACCAGTATTTTACATGGAGCGACTGCCTATCTAACCTCCACAACCCACTTAATACTGGGTAATGCGATACCCATTGGTAAGACTGGTTGTCAGACTTTCGGAACGATGACTACCTGTAACGACTGTCAAAGATCTACAAATGACAGCCGGGACCAACGGCTTAACGTGCTTTCCGAGGCACGGAGGAAACTGCGTATGTAAGGGTGGTCAACCATCCACAGACCAACCTAGGCAAGCACGGCTTAACTTAACGATCGACTCGAGCGGCTGTTATTATTTAGCCACGAGCTCCTCTCAACGTGGATCCCCCTGAGTTACAAATGTTGTTACTCAATCCATAGAAAAAGTACCCCTCTAGTTAAGTTACCGTTAGTTTCTTATTTAACAGAAGGTTCCGTCTATCAGACGTCTACTTTAATTTAGTACGTCTTATTGATCCCAAATGGCCCTCACTTTCCCCCGCTTCATGTATTGTACCGGCCCCTAGCAACGGTCCCTTAAGGTTTGCTATATTTAGGGCAAATTTCATTATCTAAACGATCAGTTCATTTAAACTGCGTTTAAGAGATATCAATGTATTATTAACGTAGGATATTGATAATGAAGGATATTTAAATATCGGGGGCCATGGAGGGCCAAGGAACACGGATGGGTTTTAGTCAGTAAAAGTCAGACACTCCCTCCTGCTCCACCCAGAGCGGGAGGAGTCATTTGATGATTCCATAATAGTCTCAATATTGTTTATACTTATGGGAAAGAGCGAGATATGCCCCAACACAAGTATTACCAATTACTTACTGAGGATGTCTCATGTATAATCTATGTAACTATTTTGGGACAAATAAACATTTTTTCATATTTTTTTCATTTTCATCCCATCCGAAAAAAAAAGGATATTTAAATGCGTGAATAGAATTCCGTTTCATTGGTGAAATTTGCTATATCTAAGTAACTTAGAGAGCAGTTTTTTTTACGAAGGAATTACGGTGAATTTGATAGATTTGTTCTTTGAAGGAAAATATAAATGGCTTACTTTGTATATGATGCGTATAAATATTTAATGTATGTGTGAGTGCTGTAATCCATCACACATGCGCGATAAGTCACAGAAAGTTGAAGCATTCGATGATCAATATGACTCAAAAGCAATGCTAAATCTTGTTCAAACAAAATAAAATAAAACAAACATTATTTTAAACAAAAGTAAGTAAAACAAACCAAAGAAATCCGCTCTTAAAACAAAATAGTCGTTAAAAGCTTAGAATCGTAGACGCGTGGGACGGCCGCTACGATCAATACGCTACGACTGCTACGAGTCAACCTACGCGCTACGAGCGTAGCGGTGCTACGAAACAGCTGATATTTTGGAGGAAACACGTGTAGGCGATGTAAATAGAGAGTGACGTCTGAGGAATGAGTAGAAGTGTATTTTATAGACTTGTAACGTAGTGACATGACTTATTTGTATAGAGTATTTCAAATAGAGTTTTAACGTGCAATTCCTGAGTAATTAACAAAAACGATTTTTCTCAAAACTATTTTTTGTAGAAAAAAACCATTTTGGTCAAAAATTAAAAGCCTGTTATATATATATAAGTGAACATGCAGGTGCACAAAATTATGCTAATTACTAACATGCTACTAAGTGCCATAAAATGAGCACATACGCAAAGATTGTGAGCAGTTTTCAAACATAAGGAGCATTTGCCCACCTACTGGTAATAATAATTAGGATACACTGTTTTCACTACAAATAACTTATTTTTATTAAAGACTTAAATATTGGGATACATTTCAATCATTCATCATCAGCTGCCTAGACTTTTCCCAACTATGTTGGGGTCGGCTTCCAGTCTAACCGGATGCAGCTGAATACCTGTATTTTACATGGAGCGACTGCCTATCTGACCTCCACAACCCAGTTAGTACTGGGTAATACAATACCCCATGGTAAGACTGGTTTTGGGTCACTGACTACCTGTAACGATTGTCAAAAAATCTGCAAATGATAGCCGGGACCAACGGCTTAACGTGCTTTCCGAGGCACGGAGGAAACCCGGTATGTAATGGCTGGTCACCTATCCACAGACCAACCTAGGCAAGCACGGCTTAACCTAAAGATCGACCCGAGCGGCTGTTATTATTTAGCCACGGGCTCCTCTAACGATAATTTTCATTCAAAAATAAAAAATAAAATTCTTTATTTCTTCATCTACCTGCCCTGGTCCCATTCTACTTGTTTTCTTATTCTCCTACTATATGTCATATCATTTCTCACACAATCCAGACATCTTTTCTTTTGAGTTCTTCTCTATCCAACAACATTATCCATCACTTTTTAGTAATATGCGGTTCATTCCTCATAACAATATGTCCATACCAAGATAGACGACTTTCTTTAAATTTTTCTGTAACAGAACTTTAAAACTTCCTCTAATATACTCATTCCTTATTTTATACATTATTGTAACTCTCCGCTACATGCATTGGTTTTTCATCCATCTTTTTCACAGCCCAATACAAATACAGCACAATAGGCTTGTGTCCTGAAAAAATCTAATTAGTCCGTCAGTTAGATTATCAAAAAATATTGGACACGTATTTTTTCTTTTGTTACGTAAATCAAAATTGACGAAGATACGACGCTTTTAAAAATTCTCAATACGTCACACCGTGCTATAATTTTAGTGCGTTGTGACGTCACGAGCCCCCCCACTCCCGAGTTTTGATGCGTTTAATCTTTGTTAATATTCATTGAGTTACAAAAACAAAAAATACGTGTCCATTATTTTCCAATACTCTAACTGACGGACTAAATAGATTTGCAATTTATTGATGGTGGAAACTAGCCTATTCAAGTTACAAATAAGCAGCAGTGGTAGTTACAATTCTGGCTTATCGATACATACAGGGTGTAAACTGACACTTCACGAAGCATTCTGTACATCAAACTACGTAACTCTACGCGAAAATTATTTCTGGCAAAGGACTTTTTTTTGGGGTGAAATATCACGTCTTATGGTAGGCGTTAATGGAACGCACTTAAAACATTGTGTTGTTGGATGCATTGAATAGTACGGGGGTCATGGAGGTATTCAAAGTAAAGTTAAACAACAAAAATTGATTTACAAAAAAAAAAATTTGGGAAAAAGTTGGAACTTTCACCTCTAATATCTCCTTAAGGGGGTGGTATCTGCTAACAAGAGGTTTTCTCCATGTAACTCTTCTTTGATGAGTAAATAAAAATGTGCAAAAAAATATATATGTTGCTGATTGGACTCTAAATTCTAACTTTATTTTTTCATTTAGTTATACTATATGAAAAAAATCTTCAAAGTGAAGCATTTTTTCTTTGAAATTTCGTAACTACTCCTAAACGGTATTAAGTTTTAGTACTTTTTTTTTGTCACTTTTTTCTTCACAAAGTGTACAATTGGCATTTTGCATTGGCATTTTGATTTATTAGGCTACAATTTAAAAAAAACAATCATTTCGCACTATTCGGCCCGCAGTGACTGACGTAACACTTTGTAATGCAAGCTGATTAGAACTTTATTCTAGCAGTATTTCAAACGAAGTTTGCTCAACCACAAATAGTGTTGCTAATTTAGCAGATACCCCAGCCTTAACAAGAAGGTTCACAGGTTCACAGGGAACCTTCTGGTCCTTCTGGTCTTTGGAACTATTCTAGCAATTTAATGACTGGGAAATCAAGTGCCTTTCGGCTTCATTGAGGGTACTTTTACACCCATTATTATTATCATAAAATAATCTTCCTTGAATCATCAAACAATTACCAAAAATACTAAAACAATATTGAAATCACCAAAGCCCAATGAAATATACCATGATCACCAGCCCAAAGTACCTCAAACAATCTGATATCATAATTCAATTTGTCCGTCGGCGTCGCGGTCGTTCCGTTGACATTGTACACAGTGAATAACCGAATGAAAATAACATCAATTTGAGGAAAAGTTTTAATTGAAAGAGTTTGACCTCGTTAGTAATGAATTTGGTGATATATATTGATGGACAGCGGTAGTCAAAAGATTTGGTAGGATCGATTATAAAAGGATTTGAGTAATATCGACTACCTCGTGGGTCTAGAGCATGAGGTCCTAGGTTCGATTCCCAGGTAGGGCAAAGTAATTGTGGGATTTTTCATCAGCAATTTCATAGTAGCAGCGACGGAGTCTGGATTTACGCCCGGTTGATAGCAATAGGTTCGCCCCTATTACATGGGACTTAAACATAACTGGTTAAATCTGGGTGTACTATTAGGTACACCTCTGTATAACCCTACGGGGATAGCAGGCGTGATGTTATGTTACGTTGAGTAAAATTATGTGGAAAGACCTTAAGAAAGGTAACTTTAAGAAAAAGTATATGTTATCAAGGGTGTAAAAGACCCCCTAACGATGCTGAGAGGCACGTGTTCCTCCCGTCATTGCACAATTTTTTTTGTTCCGACTAACACCAACTGTACCAACCAGGCCCCCCACTCATACTCCGTATTTATTATCCGTATTTATATTATACCAACTGTATTTTTAATGTTAAACGTTTTTTGTTTTTATACGGGTGTTTAGTAAACTGGTCCCACACAGTTGGATCCCGCGGGATCAGTCGACCTAATGAACTTTTGAATTGGTCAATTGATCTCGTTGACCAATTTTATGATTTGTACAATCAAGTAGAAAAGTTTCTTGATATTAATTTATATGGTAATTCCCGTTGGCCCATCGCCCGTGTCTACACTGGTGGGGCGGGGGTGGGTTTATTTTTATATTTTATTTATTTATTACCTAGTTTACCTACTCAAAAATATTGTATGGGATCGAGTACCTAGTGTTCAGCTCTGGTAACCTTTTAGTTACGAAGATGTTGAAGCCAAAGTCCAACTTTGTCACACTTTTTTTTTAATACAAGTTTAAAATGTTATAATTATGTTTTAAATACCTTCATGCCCCTTGAACTAGTCAAAACATCCATCAGCACTTTGTTTAAAGTGCGTTACATAAACCTCTTCTATAAAACGTGATTTTCCGTAGGTACCAAAAAAGTAGTTTCCCAAGTTAGGTACTTAGTTTGATGAACAAAATGTTTTCCCGAATTATAGTGAGGTATGTTACCTAGTAATTGCCACTCTAAACATTTTTGTCCAGCAAAAACCTATTAAGGGGCTCCCCCATGCACACTAGCGCCACTTTAGTAAAAAAATCAGAACTCGTTAAATACACAATTAATATAAAATCTGATTGACAAAATCAATCATTTGGTCTTCTAAATTATTTACGTCTGCTTAACTCATTGAAACATAGCTCGCTGTCGTTACAGATACAAAATGGAAAAAAACGGCCGTTTTTAGCAATTTTACTAACTGTAACTACAGTGAAGTATATTTTAATGAATTAAATAGACGTCAATAATCTAGAACACTAAAGCATTGATTTTGTCAATCAGATTTTATATTAATTGTGTATTTAACGAGTTCTGATTTTTTTACTAAAGTGGCGCTACTGTGCCATGGGGGAGCCCCTTAAAGGCTCATTGATAAAAACGTTTGAGAAACGCCTCCTCCAAACTTTGGATATTGACAAATTGGTATGGAAGCAAACAAGTTAAAGTCTCGAGCCGTCGAAAGCTTTGCTCAGCTTGATTAATATTCGCTTCAAACGACAGACGCCTGAAGTAGGCCTGAAATGACAGCCATGTGCGTTATTGCTATGTTGGAAATTGAAGGCGCGTTTTATTACAAATATACTTTTATGTTTTTATGATCGTGTTATTTGCATTGTTATAATTTTATTGCCGAATGTTTAATAATAGGACTGACTTGTTTTGTGAAATGGAGGCCAGAATTAAAATCAATGCGTATTTTTAGTCTAGTAAAATACGAGTTGATTTTAGTTCTGGGCTCAACATTTAACGATTATAGAAAAAAGCAGAATAACGAAACAAATCGACGAATTCATATCGTAAATAACGAGGATGATAGAACCATAATTTTACTACTTACCCAGTTCAGAATAGAACAGTATCTATATACCAATCCTCGAACTTACAAAACTGTCAAATTCAAGTCGCAATCTTATCTCAGCGACAATCAATGTCAAATTATAGGAATATAAGAGATTTTTTTGACAAAATAATACCTACTGAGATTAAACTGGGAAGTTCTTGAAATAAGAAAACAGCCTCTTTGTTTACCATAATTCTATTTTTGTTCCTCATGAATATCTCTTCGTAATGGCATAAACAATTCATGCGATATTTTTTTTTGTCAAGATATGGATGACAGATGAATGTTAAAGAAATGTGTTAGCTGTCTGTCTCAAGATTGAAAGACACGGGTTTTCGGAACACATCCGGCGGGAAAGTAAATTACTTTTGTTTCGTTTTCAGGCGTTCGTTGTATTTTTGTTTAGTTAGTTATACTCGTATTATCTACTTATATAACTAGGCTTAATTTAAATCTGTCTGCGATCAGCAATCACCTCAGAGCGGTCTAATTTCCGGGTTTTTAATCGAATAACATTTTTCAAAAATTATAATCATATGAATTTGAAATAAAGGGACAGTGTGCTCTTTCTAACCACAAACAATCAAATCTCAACACATTTCCAAAACAGCGAGAGATAAAAATATCCGTCACAAAACCGGTACAAAATTCCGATAAAATCATGTTCTACTCGAGAAAGAGACAACGACATTCCGTCTCTTTCGCGTCAAATCAACAAGTCGACTGGGCAAGGGCGCCGTGGCCAAAAATAACAATAGTTTCGGCACAGAATGACATAACAGAAGCTTTCTGATAATCAGGCCGAAAGTTCTAAGAATATTTTGTATGAGTTCTACTGAAATTTACCAAGGAACATTGTAAAAAATAAAGAAAAGTTATATTTATGCTTTGTTCTTATCTTAATTTATTTGGGGACTGCAGCATGTCTTCTTCTTCCATACTTTTCTATCAGTCATCATCTCTGTAGTCACCAAACTTTCTTCGAAATTTAATCGATACTTTAGTTATTCCCTACTTCTACACCGAGTTTCCTCCGTGCCTCGGAAAGCACGTTAAGCAGTTGATCCCGGCTGTCATTTGTGATCTTTGACAGTCGTTACAGGTAGTCAGTGGCCCAAAAAGTCTGACAACCAGTCTTACCAAGGGGTATCGTATTACCTAATACTAACTGGGTTGTGGAGGTCAGATAGGCAGTCGCTCCATCTAAAATACTAGTATTCAGCTGCATCCGGTTAGACTGGAAGCCGACCCCAATAAAACTTGGGAAAAGGCTAGGCAGATGATGAGTCATTCCCTACTTATAGTCATCTACATTGAAATTCAAAAGTTCTATTCGAAATTGTCTGAACGGAACAGGTTGTATTTTCGTCTACGGTTTTTTTTTCTTCATTTATGAAAATCACGTGTATGTTCGTACATGCTAATCTCCGAAACCAGCCAATCGATTTCAATTAAATTTTGTTAATGTGTATAATAACTGATTCTAGCTTGAAAGACAGGATGGTTTTGGATCCGGTTGATGGCGCTGCTGCCGCCGGCATCAAACGCGTGGTATGGACGAAGTCACGGGCGAAATGCTAGTACATATTACAAATTAAAGCTGCTTAACATGTCTGTCTGTATGTCCGCATTATTCTGCTAAACTATGCAACGGATTTTGATATTTATTTAGTGATTATTTCGGAAGCTTTATGTGTATGATTCAATACAGTTTCGATGTAATGTCTAGTGTTGAAAGAAGATGAGCAGATTACGATATTTTTTAAGAAGATATAAAAAAAATAACTGCAGACAATTCACAAGGAAAAGCTAGTATCACATTAAATGCAGTAGCTCCATAAATATTTACAAACATTTAGTAACTAGAGATGTTTGTGGCAATAATGATTTTATAGCCAACTCAACTGTGAAGACTGGGCCAGCAAACAAATGAAACGTACATAAAATCTGGCATATTATTCATTTGCGACGAACAATTAGTACTAACCGCCTTGGATAACATGGTTTACAATATGAATTGTTTAGTTACTTATATGCTAATTATAACATTTAAGAAAGAAAAAGGAGATGATACGGATAGAAACTCATGTCAACTAATAGAGAAGTATGGAAGAAGAAGAAATACTGCACCGACAAAATAAATTAGGATCAGAATAGCTGAAAGATGGAGAAAGAAATAAAAAATATTTAAACCAAAAAATTAACGCCCGAAAGTCTGACAACCAGTTTTATCAAAGGGTATCGGATAACTTAGTACTAACTGCGTGTGGCATCCGGCTAAGCCGTGTGGTATCCGGCTAAGCCGTGTGGTATCCGGATAAGCCGTGTGGTATCCGGCAGAGTAGAATAGAACCAACCCATTACACTCACGGGTGTCGTATAAGGCGACTAATGTCTGAGGCAGAACACCTTGCGCCTCCGTAGACCAGAGAATGGGCAGCAGCGTTTTCTGTTAGTCTTTCATCACTGCGATCTCCAATCCGCCTGCCAAGCGTGGAGATTACGGCAAATTCCTCCCATCATGGGAGAGGCTTATGTCCAGCCGTGGACGTTATGGGCTGTTGTAGTAGTGTAGTAACTGCGTTGTGGAGGTCAGATAGGTAGTCGCTCCATGTAAAATTAGCTGTGTGCGTTTAGACTGGAAGCCAACCCAAACACAGTTAGGAAAAGCCCAGGCAGGTGGTGATGATGACGATTTGCCGAGGCGACTGTGACCAGCTGTGGACGTCTTTCCTTTAAGATGGCGATTATTTACATTTTTGGGTCCAGACGACCTTCATAATTTAAGAAAAATAAAACGAAAGTTTTCTACAAAGACGTACGGTACGATTGATCGAGGAACAATGAACATTTTATAGCTAACAATAAAACGACTTTTATTCTTGCGGTTTCATAAACCTGCGCTTTGTAATGGTCAATAAATAGTTTAGGAGGTGACAACCCAAGGATAGAAAGAGGAATGAACAACACCTGTTGTTAAGTCATTAAGATTTTTTCAGGGCTGCGCCACATCTATTTACACGCAAACGATAGAAAAGGACAGGCCCATGGGAAAATGCAACGCCGTACTGAAATGTGTAGTGCAACCCGTAATAAAAATGTAGTCTTCTTTCGAGACATAATTAATTATTCAGATCCTATTATAATAAATAAAGAAGAAACGTAATATTCACGTTTGTTTAAGTTACTGAATAGAATAATAATGTTTGTATTCACTAACAAAAAAAAAATTTGGTTGCACCTAAATTAAAGCCTAAAAAAAGTGTACCTACTGTTGGAATTTTAATGGCCGTATTAGTGGAGAGAGTTGAATTTCCATCAGAGTAATAATATTTAGGTATGTTAAGTTGTCGTTAGAGAACAAGCGTAAAAAATTTGAATACGAGTAAGATTTCATAGCCTAGATTATTCGTAAGCAGAATCGTCAACAAAACATACTTAGAATTTGTGATGAAAAAATAAAACAAAATAAACACATGACTATCAATCAGATAGTATGTATTATTATCAGATTGTACATAATGATAAGGGTCAGCCTACCAGGACATAAGAATTACATAAAGGTGTTATTATAACAAAGGTCGAAGAGATATAAAACAACAATATTACATAAATAATGAGATACCCTTTTTTATTTTTTCGGATGGGAAATCATCAAATGACTTCTCCCGCTCTGGGCGGAGCAGGAGGGAGTGTCAGACTTTTACTGTCTAAAACCCATCCATGTTCCTTCATCGCCCGTTGTGTTCCGGGGCCACGGTATCTCTTTCGAACAGTCCCGCAACCCCGGCAATAATGAGATACCCTAAGATAAAGTAAAAACAAAATGGATTATTAAGTCATGGATGTTTATATGTATAATAAGTATATATTTACAAACAAAAAGTATCTATGTAGTATATCAACTATCTGGTGTCCACGACACAAGCCTCGTTGCTTAGTGTGGCACTAGATGGCGCTGTGTGTTAATGTCCAGCGATATTTATTATATTTTTTCTACGTTTGGTAGTGCCTAACCTGGTGTCAGAATTTTATATGCCGCCCATGAGTCTCTGACATGGCTTAACATATCGTCGAGAAATATCTCTCAGGAATGCTGGTATGGTTTCCTCACGATATTTTCCTTCACCGAAACAAGTGATAATTATACATCGATAAGTTCGTACGGTCTTGTATGGTACGGTGTGGCAGGCAGACTCCTCCATAGTTGATTGGTTGGTATGTTTATGTCCAGGTTTATGTTGTTTGTGTTGATTTCGTTTTATTTTGTTATCAACATTTACAAAACAAGATTAAAGCAGAATGCCCGATTGGATTCTGCTTTAATCATGTTTTGGATCTGGATTTTTACCCGGTTTATGGCAATAGGTTTGCCCCCTATTACGTGGTACTTCAACATAACTGGTGAAATTTGGGTGTACTAAGGAGTACACATCTGCTTAACCCTTTAGGGATTACAGGCGTGGTGTTATGTTATGTGTGTGATTAAAGCAGATAATGCAACTTCCCGTAATTTTGGCAGTTTTAGTCATGACAAAGAATAGTACTCTAAAAAATCTGTAAAAGCCTCGTCATGCTACATTTCGTTTACCGAATCTCATCAAATTATATGCTAAGTCATCGTATTACTACACTACAACTAGATATAAACCATTACTGCCATAACCATAGTTCAGTTCTGCGCAAACCTTACTTTGGCACAGTCAACATGCCGTTAAAAATTTACAAAACCGACTTCAGTCCGCCAGTACGAGCCGTTTCTGATGACGGCTGAAGTTCTCAAACTAAAGTACGAAACACAAGAAGTGAATTTAATGGCCAGAGAACATTTGAAACTAGAATACATCGAGAAAAATCCTTTACACTCCGTCCCTCTACTAGAAGAAGACGATTTCGTACTTGCTGACAGCCATGCAATCAATACGTATTTAATAACAAAATATGGTGACGAACGACAATCGAAATTATACCCAAGTGACTTGAGAATACGTGCGACAATCATTCAGAGGATGTTTTTTGAAGCAACCGTTTTATCTACTGCGTCCGGGGAAGTAGTACACGGAATTATGGGTGGAGCTCAAACAGAACCTGCTCCTCATCAAATTGAAAAGGTGAATGCTGCTTATGATATTTTGGACAAATACACTCATCAAAAATGACTAGGGATCAAGCATTTTTATGCGGATTTCTTGAGATTGAGATGTGGCTTTGTAATAAATTTATGATTTTATAAATTTATATGGATCCTTTTTGGTGCATTTCATAATTTGAATCAGGAACTCTCAATCAAATTCGAGTAAAAGATGAAAATAAGCTGTCAATATTTTCCCTATAAAAACATACAACGCATTGAAGACATTATTAGTGCTACTGTTTCCCTACTACTGATTAAAACCAACGTTATTATGGAGCGGCGACGTCATTTAAGCAGGGAAGAAATGCTCAGAGCCGTGGGAATGATAGAAGCTGGTTCCCGGCAACGTACTGTAGCTTTAGCTCTGAATACAAGTCAGAGTGTTATCAGCCGACTTTGGACACGTTACCGAAGCACTGGTACCGTGGCTGAGCGCCATGGAGGACGGTATCGCTGCACCACACGGAGACAAGACCGATACATTCAAATCTTAACTCGAAGAGCTCCAACAATAACCGCCATGATGTTAGCCGTGAGGCTTCATCACTCTTCAGGGAACTTAATTAGCGACCAAACAGTCAGAAACCGCTTGCATGAAGTGAACCTTCATTCCCGAAGACCGCTACGGGTACCACCTATAGCAATGCACAATCGTAGGATTCGATATCAATGGGCTCTTGAACACAGAAATTGGGCAGAAGAACAATGGCGTTTCGTGTGCTTTTCTGATGAGTCTCGTTTTGGTATGAGACCGGATACAAGACGTATACGACAC
This sequence comes from Xestia sexstrigata, assembly GCA_941918905.2. Taxonomy (NCBI): domain Eukaryota; kingdom Metazoa; phylum Arthropoda; class Insecta; order Lepidoptera; family Noctuidae; genus Xestia; species Xestia sexstrigata. The sequence goes on from OW799204.2 coordinate 4,098,625, forward strand.
TGGAGAACCCCTGGACGCCAACAGCGATTAAAATCCTGCCAGGAAGTCCATCCTTATAGTGGTGGAACCATCATGGTATGGGCGGGTATTTGGATCGGCGGAAGAACTGAGTTGATTTGGATCAGAGGCAACCTCAACGCTCAAATTTATGCTGAGACGATTGTATCAGACGTCATCGTTCCTCTACAAGTGCAAATCGGTCCCTTATTTCAGTTAATGCATGATAATGCACGACCGCACACCGCAAGAGTTGTAAGACAGACTCTCGCCGCAGCTAACATCAATGTCCTGCCCTGGCCTGCTCAGTCGCCAGACTTGAACCCGATTGAGCATGCATGGGATATGCTACAGAGAAGAGCTCTGCCGAATATGGAGGGTATCCAGTCGCAAGAAGACCTTTTTTTGTTGTTGCAACGAACATGGGCGGCCATTCCACAGCGTGATTTGGATGAACTCATTTTGAGTATGCCAAACCGATGTTCTTGTGTTGTTAGTGTTCGCGGTAGAAACACGGATTATTAATTGTTTAAGTTACCCAATAAAATTTTAAAGAAAACTGTTATTTCAGTCTTTTTTTCGAACTTTAATGTTAGTGGTTCAAATGTCAAAAATCCCTTTATTAGGAAAATGGCAAATTTCTTTATTAATGCAAAGGTGACTTGGTTTATCGTTACTGTGACAAACGAAAACACTTTATTTGATGAATCCTTAAAGAAAATTTTAATTAATATCAATCAGGAGAAAAGTTATTGCAAAAATATATGTTGATCCCTAGATACTTTTGATGTGTGTACTTGCAAAAGACCAAATTTGTCGCATGTGACCATCTCACGATAGCTGATATGTCGTGTCTAGCTAGCATCTCCTCAGCAGCTGTAGTGGTTCCTGTGGATGACAAGTATGTGAAGTTGTAGGAATGGTTTAATAGCTTGAAGGAAGAAGATTGGTACAAAAAGGGAAACCTACACGGACTGGTGCAGTTTGAAGCGTTTCTTAATTCGAAAATGAAGTAAAGCAGTGATAGCGCTTAGTTCCAAAGGGACAATTAATGTGTATGTGGAAGTAAAGATATGATTAGACAAAAAAATAATAATTTGATTAATATTATAGTGGAATATTGTTAAAACTATTATTTTCAAAGGCAGCTTGCAACATAATTATTTATTTTTTTGTAAGCAAAGGCTGGTGTCGATTCCGCCCACGTGTACATTTATAGTCTGTGTCGACGCCTTAACCTCAGTTTTTTAATTCATACAACAGTTTACACCAAAAAAATATTTTCAAATAAAACGTCTGAAGCTACCAGAGTTATGCCTTGTTTTATTCATCAATCTTATCCGGTACTATAAAAATATGCATAGTCTTTGTTTTATCTGACCTGATTATGATAATTATAATCACAATCAGGTCAGATAATATAATCAATAATCTATCTATGCTAATAATCTAGCTATCCTTCAGTTTGTTAAAGTCAAAATGTTCAAGCTATATACAATAGACGGTAGTAGTGCATCTATCCGGGCCATTGAGATGACGGCTGAAGCACTTCACATTAACTACGAGTCTCAATACGTGAATCTAATGGCCAAAGAACACTTAACACCAGAATATTTAGAGAAAAATCCTGCACACACTGTCCCTATGTTAGAAAATGAGGATTTTTATCTCGCTGACAGCCATGCAATCATTACGTATCTGGTTTCAAAATATGGGGACGAAGAACAATCGACATTGTACCCCAGTGACTTAAGAACACGTGCGACAGTTAATCAGAGGATGTTTTTCGAAGCTACGGTCCTGAGTAAGGCATACAACGAGCTTATGATGGGAATTTTATTTCTTGGCCAGACAGCACCTACTCCGCAACAAATCAAAGATGTGATTGCATCGTATGAGATTTTGGAAAGATACTTGCAGAAGACCAAGTTTGTGGCATGCGACCAGGTCACGGTAGCTGATATTTTATGTGTAGCTGACATTACTGCTACGGATTTCAGGGTGCCTGTTGATGATAATTTTCCCAAAGTGAAGGAATGGTTGAATACGTTACAGAAAGAAGATTGGTACAAAAAGGGAAATCTGCGTGGACTGAAAGCGTTTGAAACGTATTTCAATTCGCTCTAGAATAAATAAAGGTGCTTAGTTTTAAGTGTTATCGTAAGACTTTAGTTTTTAAATCTTTCGTTAAGTAATTTATAGGTAAATTCTTTGTGTATATGTGTCATGATTGTGAACGGGCGTCGGCAGAAGGGAGTGGTCTAATTTTATTTTAGAATTGTCTTTATTAATTTTTTTCATTACGCTATGGAAGTTTTTAAAGTACATATCTTGCTACATCGTTCTCACTTAATGTTTAATCTTAACTTAAATTAACCAAGGTTTTGTAATAACATTCTAATTTAAAAGAGTGTCCATAGAGTTTCTTGCCCATTCTTTTTCATAGAGATCTGCGCTTTGGAATGGGCAACTACAGTAATACCACAGTTATTATGCCTTGTAACTGGGACGTGTGCTGCCTGCTCCGTCTTTTTGGTTTTGATAATTCAAAAGTGCCTGGTTTATTTGAAATAAATGCTTTAATTTGTTTTTTGGATTTTTTTACCTTTGTCAGTGGGTTTTTTATTTCGTCATACTTTGAACTGGACTTAACTATTTTCTTCAATTGAATCATATTAAAATACTGTAAGAAATCATTTTAGTTTCATTTTGATATTATTATCATTCTTAAATGTTGTCCTTGTAATCGATATAGATAATAGCGAATCAATAATAATGTTTCACTTTACAATCAATTGATTGTACAGTCGCCAGTACATCAAGTTCGGTCCACCTCTCACCAGCGCAAGCGCGTCATACTGCCACACTGCGATAGTCTATGGAATTTTTCGTCATGGTCAAACCGAACCTACTCCTCAACAAATTGAAGCAGTGAATGCTTCTTATTAAATTTTGGACAGATACTTGCAGAAGACCAAGTTTGTGGCATGCGACCATGTAACGGTAGCTGATTTTTCATGTATAGCTAGCGTCACTGGTGCAGATTTATGGGTGCCTGTTGATGATAAGTTTACCAAAGTGAAGGCATGGTTGAAGACGCTGGAGAATGAAGATTGGTATAAAAAGGGTAACCTCCCTGAACTGTACAAATACAAAGCGTTTATAAAAACCCAATACAACAAAAGCAGTGACAGTTTTTAATTCAAAAGTGGGATTGCAAGTACATATTTATTGTATCGAATATGCCAGGTTTATTTATATCTTTAGGTTTTTATATTTTATTTGTTCTATGGTTTTCTGTTTTCTCATAATTATATGTTATTATTTAAATTTTATTTCTAAATACAAAACCTTGACCATGCCACAGTTGAGTCAGAATACGATTATTCTAAAACATTTCTGCTTCGTCATGTGAAGTTTTATTAAAAACAAACCTTATCCGTAATTATCTCTAAATATGCATAGTCATTGTGTGTGATAATCAATCAGATATAAACCACTAGTGGTACCCCTCAGTTCAGTGCTATCCTTTACAGTGATACAGTCAATATGTCGTTCAAATTATACAAAGTAGGTGGAAGTGCGCCAGTGCGGGCTGTCCTGATGACGGCAGAAGTACTCCAGATCAACTTCGAGACTCAAGATGTGGATCTACTGAAAGGTGAACACTTGAAACCAGAATATTTGAAGAAAAATCCAGCACATACCATCCCTATGATAGAAGAAGACGATTTTGTACTCGCTGACAGCCACGCAATCATTACGTATCTGGCTTCAAAATATGGAGGCGAACAATTGTACCCAAGTGACTTGAGAATACGCGCCACAATAATCCAGAAATTGTTTTTCGAGGCTACGGTCCTCCATAAGGCATACGGTGCAATATTCACCGGAGTTATGCATGAAGGCCAAACAGTACTCACTCGTCAACAAATCGAAGCAATGAATGATGCTTATGAAATTTTGGACAAATACTTGCAGAAGACACAGTTTGTGGCATGCGACCATGTGACGTTAGCTGATATTTCATGTGTAGCTATGGTCACTACTACGGCTTATTGGGTACCTGTGGATGAAAAATTTACCAAAGTGAAGGCATGGTTGAATACGCTAGAGAAAGAAGATTGGTACAAAAAGGGCAACTTGCCTGGAATGGCAATATATGAAGCGTATTTCAATTCAAAATTAAATAGAAGTGCTTAGCTTTAAGAAGTTTAACTCTGAGACTTTCGTTTTAAGCTCTTTCTGGTTGTTAATAGCTTCGATAATTCTTTCTGACTGCAAAATATCATCCCAACCAAATAAGCGTTTTCAGTTGTGTAACGACATTAAAATGTAGGTACAATGTTCCACTACAAAAGCAAAAAGTTTTTATTTTGTCAATTAATTATAAGCTTTTTTTCCACATGTGATTATGTAACACTAGATACATACCACAGTTTAGTCACTACCAATAATATAGACTTCTGTTACGTCATGTGGAGTTTTATTTTGTTACGTTGTTTTTGTGTACCTAACATTTACCTGTGAGCATACGTTGTAAATTGTGAGGTTTCCAATATTGATCTCAATGATTTCAAAGTGAAATGTTCATTGTAGTTTGTACAAATAACTTTGGCTTGCGATTTGAAGAAGGAGTCATCCCTTCACCTGTAATTCGTCACTGGACTCTTTAGTAACGCTTCCTGACGATAATTCACTTTTCAAAACCATAATAAATAAGTTTTCACAATAAATTAGATTCATCATATCGTAAATAAGCTGCGATTGTTTATATTCCAAATGCCATTCAGTTGAACGTCAGTTTTGACAGTTAGAGGCGACATCTAGCGGCGGCGATATGCAGTTGTAGTTTTAATCGATAAATTTTAACATTTTCATTGGAAACCATCGAACTATATCGTATAGGCCAATCCTTAATCATTTTCGGCTTTTGGTTAAAATATTAAATTGTTCTTTTAATCGTAAACGGAAGTGAAATTATTTTTTTATTATAGACTTTATTCTAGAAACATCCTGGACCGCACAATCCATATTTAATCTGTGGTTTGTCAATGACTTAGTGTGCCCAGGTGTTACATTCTCAATTCGCCGAAGGAAATTTGGGAAAAGTTACCGCACTCAAGACAAACTTTAGTGTTTGAAATAATTAGTTTGTCAGCCTCGATCCTGAAAATTGTTATTGTTTCAGAGTATAAACGTCATGTTGGACAGTTGTTAGGGATTTTCAGGAATGAAATATCTTAGTGTGATGATTCTGGCATCCGTGCTCTTATAAGTTATGCCTGCAACAGGGGAGATTTTCTAGGTGCTCCGCCTAATTCCGGTTTGGAGGCATGACAGGACAATGGAAGGTCACGGGCGTCTATTTGCAATTGAACAAGCTGGCGATTGGAGCTACAATCTTTATCCCATGTTTTGAAAGGTAAGGATTTTGGTGAATTAGTGTTTGGAAGTGATCTCTGAGGCCTTCCCAGGTCGTTACAAGGATATTGTCGTAATCCCTGGATATTTATTACAGGACTCCATGTGTTGAAAGGATTCGCAAACGAAATAGGCGGACTCGTTCACCAGCCGTTCGAATCTTGCAGTCGAAGTGTTTTCATCATTACACCAACCGTGAGTATTACCATTGTTGTCCCACCACGCAGGGTTAGGCAAACAGAAGTCGTAGCTCATTCAATTGCTTGCCAAAGACCACGTTGACCGGCTAATGTTTTAGCCTTTAGATTTCCTAGCTCCTCCCCTCTATTCATTCTCAAGGAATGTACCATAGTTTCCCCTTATATAATAGGGTCCCCGTATTGTCAATTCCAGGTAAGGCAACTCGAGCGATTCGTCTCGCCGCCAGGATCTGGACGAGCCTCTGGGACCTGGACGCGAGACCCGTTCCTCGAGTCCACTCAAAGCCTCCTGTGGAGACGACCGTGCGTTGGCAGAGTCCGCCTAGCGATTTAACGCAGGCGGGACGGTTTTTTTTATATTTAAACATACACCTTTAAACTTATTTTCTACCGGTTCATATACGAACCCGTGTATTAACATCCCGGTTTTCAAAATTAGAAGCCGGTCTTCAACTTAATTATATTAAGGACCCCGAGTTCGACACCTACGCTTAACTGGAAGTATATTAGACATCTTCGTCGACTCCGGGATCCGGGACTCTTCAAGTCCCTGGCGCCCATTTAGTTTTTATTCACATTAACCAAACTGGAAGGTTGTACCTTGATATTTTAGTAAGAACTAATTTAATTTAAACTTTTGAAAAAAGGAACAGTACTGGGTTTATCTCCAACCCCCCACAACCATAGTTCAAAACCGACTGAATTTAACGCCGGTTGGCATTACCCTTTTTACATTTATGTTTATATATGTTTAAATCAATACAGTTACTTATATTTTTGTTTATATAGATTTAAATAAATAAACTTACATTGTTTGAGATAGTTTGTTATTTCTTTGCCTTTTATTACCAACCCAACTCGCATCTGGGCTTTTGTTCTATTACCACTAGAGGGACAAAATCTCAAATGTAACAATTTATAAAACTTTATCTAAAATTAGCAACAAATATGCAGAGTCATTCAATTATCGCAAGCAGATAAAAACCGTTGGTGGCATAATAATCATTCAGTTCAGTGCTCTCTTTTACTGTGACAACATGCCGCTCAATCTGTACAGTTTGAGCGGCATGTTGTCAAAACTGATACCAGTGGGCCAGCTCGAGCCGTCGTGATGACGCTGGAACTTCTCAAAGTAAACTACGAGATTCAAGATGTGGATATGATGTGCGGAGAACACAGGACACCAGAATTCTTGACAAAGAATCCTATGCACACCATCCCTATGATAGAAGAAGACGATTTTGTACTCGCTGACAGCCACGCAATTATTACGTATCTGGCTTCAAAATATGGTGATGAAAAACTGTACCCTAGTGATTTGAGAATACGTGCTACAATCGATCAGAGGTTGTTTTTGGAAGCTACGGGCTTCAATAAGGCATCCTGTGCGATAGTCTATGGAGTTCTACGTAAAGGCCAAAAAAGCACCTACTGCTCAACAAATCGAAGACGTAAATGCTTCTTATGAAATTATGGAAAAATACTTGCAAAAGACTAAGTTTTTGGCATGCGACCATGTGACGGTAGCTGATATTTCTTGTGTTGGTACCATCACTTCTACAAATTACTGGGTGCCTATCGATAAGAAGTTTACCAAAGTGAAGGCATGGTTGAATACGCTGCAGAAAGAAGATTGGTACAAAAAGGGTAACCTGCCTGGACTCGCAGCGTATGAAGCATATTTTAATTCAAGATTGAATAAAAGTGTTTAGTTGTAAAAAATGTAATTGTGAGAGTTCCAAGTTCTTTACATTTATCGAATTAAGGTCAAAATTTACACGACACGGTCCCCTAAAACGACTGCCCTTGCCATTCCTTATTGTTTGGACGAAAAAGTAGTGGAACAACCTTCCCAGTACCCCAACGAAGCAACAAAAATAAACCACTTAGAAGTAGTCTACCAAGAATCGATCTTAACATTGTTACAAGTGAGCTTTTAATAAAAACACAACAAAACATAACAAGACAACACAAGCCAAAACATAAACATACATAATAGGTAACAGCTGTGCCATTAGACATACGGAATAATGTCCTCAGAATTGGCTCTACACGAAGGAATTCCAAGAAACTATATTTGTATGATTGTATAGTTTCTTGGAATTCCTTAGAAACCTACAAAATACAGATTCTGTAGGTTTGAATGTAATCTGTATTCTGTAGGTTTCTATTTTATAGTTAACATTATCAAAGCAGATAAAAAGAAAATTAATAAAAAGCTTCGACTTACTCAGGAACTGACTCATCATTGATCAGCCCAAAACATTGGGCCTAGAAAGCTGAAGTTTTGCCGTGGTTTCCTTTAAGATTGAGACAAGGAAAAAAGGTGATTCGAAATAAAATGATGAAATTATCACGGTCCGTATAACTTAACGAAACTCAATTCTCAAGCCCTTAATTAGATTAGACCTGCCTGAACTGATCCAATATAAAGCGTTTATGAAAACCAAATACAACGAAAACAGTGATAGTAGGTGTAGTAATAGTAGTAGTGGGATTGCAAGTATTTATTGTAATTAATACGCCATATTTATCTATAGCTAACCGTACTTTCGTTCTGTTTCAATTTAAACCTATTATATTTGAGCTGTGTGTGATAATTTTGTCTCATTAAGAATACCAATTGACCATCTCAATTCCAGCTCTACTAAAATACTCAGTCATTATTTTAACATTTTGTTTTATACCAATTGCTTTTTTGACTGGACTAGCTAAACAAAAACATTGAAGGTAGGGTGGAGGCCGGGAAGTATCAAGGTCGCCAATCGGTTCAAAGGTCTAGGCGAGAAAAGGTAACAGACAGACAAAGTTACTTCCGCACATATAACTGCCTCTACTTCCCAGAAAGTTGAAATGATAATTAAGGTTATAGTATCATATTTAAAATTAAATAATATTGCTAATCTGGCAAACTATTTACCCCTTGCAAAGACAATAATTATTATTATGATAAGACCGGATAGAAAAACGATTATGATATCATAGAAAGTGATTAAAGAACTAAACAATCTTTATGAAGTCTTCGAGAATGAATTAGTATATACTATAGTTTAGTCGTAAGCATGACCAAGAATAATCTGGAATACTTGCGCTAGGCCATGCAAAGTTTTATTTGTCGAAAATTATCTGGACCTTATCTGCAAATATGCGATATCACTGTATAATCACAATCAAATAAAAACCTTTCCTTGTATTAGTATCGCTCAGTTCAGTGCTATCCTTTACTGTGACATCGTCAACATGCCGCTCAAACTGTACAAAGCTGATACTAGTGGGCCAGCTCGTGCTGTCATGATGACGCTAGAACTTCTAAAAGTAAAATACGAAGCTCAAGATGTGGACATGATGGGCGGAGAAAACAGGACTCCAGCATACTTGAAGAAGAATCCTATGCACACCATCCCTATGATAGAAGAAGACGATTTTGTACTCGCTGACAGCCACGCAATCATTACGTATTTGGCTTCAAAATATGGTGATGAAAAATTGTACCCTAGTGACTTGAGAATACGTGCGACAGTCAACAAGAGGTTGTTTTTCGAAGCTACGGGCCTCAGTCCACCATACAGTAAGATAGTCTACGGAATTTACCTTCATGGTCAAGAAGAAATTACTCCTGAACAAATCGAAGCGGTGAATGCTTCTTATGAAATTTTGGACAAATACTTGCAGAAGACTAAGTTCGTGGCGTGCGACCATATAACGATAGCTGATATCTCATGTTTAGCTAACGTCAGTACGACGAATTTCTGGGTACCTGTGGATGATAAGTTTACCAAAGTGAAGGCATGGTTGAAGACACTGGAGGAGGAAGATTGACTAAATATATAAGGTTCATGAAAAACAGATACAACAAAAGCCGATAGTGTTTAATTTTAAAAGGAAGAATTGTAAGTATTTGTTACGACATGTTTATTTTTAACCACGTATTATACTCTTTTTAAATTTAAATAATACCTAAATATAACAATGACTTTATTTAATTTGTCTTTGAATCCGTATTGACTACTTACTTAGTACTGTACTTGCTGTCATTGTGTGTTCGTTTTGATATAATTAATTATCAGTAGATACATTTTGATATGATATCTCAACTTGTCGGTTAATACTGTTGGATGCTACATAAAGTAACATTTTATTACGCTACGTTAAACAAAATATTTTACACAGTTAATAAACACGATTATCTGTCGTTACTATATTTTATCTATTGAATCGAATTTTGATTTGATATTTAGTTTGCAGGTAAAGGTGCTGTCTTAATGTGTGCGCGACAAGGCATTTCAATGTCATACTATAAATCTACGATTGGTTAGCAAGTCACAGCCGACTTTTCATCATTCATCAACAAAACGATTCTCAGACCAGTCTTTGCGAGCTGTTTCACCAGAATAAGTAATGATTTTTGTGTTCGGAAGTGATAACTGACACAGCTCATTGACATAGATGGGAAAGAGGGTTGGTCCTAGATAACTGCTCTGAGGTACACCGTAAGTCAAATTTTCTTCAATACTCACAACGAGTGATACAACTTTTAACCCTATAATCTACATATTAACGCCCTGAAAAGGATTTGAGGGCATTGCTACGGATGTGAATTTGTTTCAGCTTGTCAATTAATTTTACGACAGAGGTGTTGAACGCCTTCGAAAAATCTAGGAGGACACCAAGAGACTTCTGTTTATTGTCAAGCACTTTGACTATTGTATGTGAGAGTTCTAGGGTCGCTTTAAATACCTATTACAGCTGCGGAGCTTAGCTTGGTACTTAAATTTTTCTTTGTTTTCAATTTAGTTATTTCCTACATTTTGGTCGATGAACGGAAATGTCGAAAGTCCGATATTTTTTGTTAATTTATTATAAATCGCAGTATTCGAACCGTACTTTATTGAACGCTTCACCAAGTAAAGGCATTGCCTACTAGCATTCTGTGAATGTGAATACGATACTATACCTTTTATGGGTCAAGATCTTTTGAGAATGGATAAAATAACTTTACAATCATTATCGTAAGCATATTTTGTAATAATACGATGACCGTCCTTTCAACAAGATGTTGATTAAACCTATTATTATGTCATTAGAAATAATGCTTATAGCACATGATTTAATTATAATTGATGATACGTAAACTTATGAATATTGAGTCACCAAATTTCAAAAGTAAGATTTTTCAACTATAAAGAAAACTTCCTGTACTACATACTTATAATGAAAGTGTCTCACCGTAAGACAAATACCTAACATAACCTTTTCGGCGGTACTTTAGTGACGGGCAAATGAAATTTAAGTTTTAGGTGGTGAAGAAATTAAGTTGTCGACAATTTATATTATCTTTATCGTCATCATTCTTACCACTCTTCTGCCCTTATCCCAATTTATTTGGGGTTGAAGCAGCATATCCCTTTCTTTAGAACTCTTCTATTTATCGTCATCTCCAGTACCTGCCCCTTCTTAGCCAGACATCTTTTAACGGTACATACTTCGTTTCTTACTTCCGACTTCACATTTTATATTGTGTAGTATTTATTGATCTGAGCCTACCAATCAACGGCATACCATAACAATTAATATGATTGCTATCAATTTGCTATACAACGATACGACATAATATAGCAGTGCTGTGCTCTATATTTAGTTATCAATTGAACGACAGTTATTAAAGAGTAATTGTCAATATATCTTGTTCGTGGATCGACACCAATATTATTTTGTTTGCAGTGGCACTGAAAAATAGTGACCAGTGACGAATCCGCAATAACTCTGATTTACAGTTTCAAATTTGTATTTTATGTCGTCGTTTTTTAAAGTAGTTACACATATACAACTCGTCGATGATGATTGACTTTCTTAGCACCCTACACCTTAAAAAAAAAATGCTAGACGATTACTTTAACTGTATTACTTTGACTTTTTTAGTTTGAATTCAGATCTCGTTGGCCTTAAGTTCCTTTCCTTGTTCTTGTTGATACTAACGAGGTCCAAAAGGATTCTGAAAACAACTAACTTTATCTCTTACAAACACATACAAATAGAACCATAATCAAAAAAGTCAGAATATACGGGCGATTAAAAAGTTGCGCTACTGTTGACGAAAATGTGTCGGTGTAGACTCAAACAAGGCAGAACATGGTGAAACATGTTCGTGCTCCAGTTCAAAGACACCTGATCACACAAAATCGCGTGACTTCGTACCTTAAGATATCAGCAGGTCTGTGTGTGGTGTAAGCTATGGCAGTGTGGTGTAAAAAAAAGTTGTATGGATTTCATTAAAACGAATTGTAACCGTTTCGTCTTACACGTCACAAAGTTGCTTTTGCTCATGGCTTTGCCCGTGTGTATATCGGAAATTATTAAACGAGAACGCAGTACCGGGATAAAATGGTTACGGTCTACTGACCATTAAACAAATATCTTTTAAATCCACTCAGCCGTTATAGTGTCAAAAGGACGGGGTTGCTTTCACATTTATGATATTAGTATGACTGGATTGATGCTGTGAAGGAAAGGTAATAAACAAAAATATTATAATGTAAGAAAAAGAGAAGTTATCACAAAATAATCACTAAAAACTGGCTTGGGTGTATTTCTATTTACATCAATATATCTCTTGTCTGTTTACTCTGAAAAAAAAAATTTTGGACACAACCCAAATTAAATTGTCGCCGACTGTTTTAAATTGGGCCACAACTGAAGCCGCCCGTGATGCGCGCTCATTAAAAACAGAAAGAGGCAATTCCGACTTCCGATGCGCGCAATTTAGGATGCCCGAGTAATTCAAGACCACCTTTATATCTACACTATGTTATAACTTTTACTTAATTCAAAGACACTTTGATTTTTTGTTTCGGGCTGTTTTATCTATTGTTTTACATGGAAACACCAAAACATCACATCTAAATGTCTGAAGCGAAGAATTAGACAAAAGCATAGGTACTACTTACGGTCTGCCATTTTTCACCCTTAAAACCCTTAGCCTCTCATTTAGTAAAAAGGTTGAACATGGTCATCCGTCAGTAAACTTGGTAGTACCTAATGGTACACCCACATTTTGCCACTATGCTTAAGTCACAATTGTAATAGGTGGCGATTCAACCGACGTCAACTCCGTGGCTGCTACTGAGAAATTTCTGTTGAACAAACCCAATAACACTTTGCCCGACCTGGGAATCGAACCCAGGACCTCATGCTCAGTAGTTGCACTTGCAACTATTAGAACAATGAAGCAGTCAGAACACAGGTGGGATAGTTTAATAATAATTAATTAGGTATCAACAAACTAACCGCCAATAATACATTTCTTACTCATCGAAAAGGATAAATCTCTAAAGCAAACCCATGCAGGCAATCTAGTGCCTACTACACACTACACTTAAATAAAGACATCGAATTCAAATCGTTATAGTATCGCACTTTTTGTCACGAAACAGCACGTATTCATTTTATGTATCGTATTTACGAGTACGCTTCGTACTTATTTCGGGAATTATCGATCGCTTTGAGCGTGTTATTTCGTATCATTTAATAATGAGACCATTCAAATAATTAGATGTTATTTAGCAGCAGTTCGCAATTCGTAATTACGGAGTATTGAGTCAAATTAGTACATGAACGCCAAAAGTACGTAGTTTTTTTCTACTTTGTATATGAATGTTTGATTATTTTGTTTTGCATTTTTTGGCAATTACGTGTTACTTTTTTGTTTTTTAATACTCTCATTAACGTAATTTAGGTGTGAAATGCCTGTAAGAACTATAATAACTTAAGCATGATAGGCTTTTTGGAATGTTTTATGTGTTCTCAAAACATTTAAACAGTTCATAGATATTTCACAAAAAGTAATTTACAAAAAAATGTTGCAAATAATTATCCCCAGATTTCACTAAAATTTTGTGATTGTGTCTGGTTGGCACTCGAGCCAGAAAGATAAAATAGTTTTGGGTCTGATATTGGTAAATTGCAGCCGTGCGAGGCGGGGGCGGGTCGCTTGTCTTAATAAAGGATGTAAACAACCTCATCAAGAAGCCGTCAACCAAGCATTCTGTACATCAAACTAAGTAACTTTACGCAAAAATTATTGCTGGGAAACGACTTTTTTTTTTGGGCTGAAAAATCATGTTTTGTGGTATATCTCAATGTAACGCACATAAACATTGTGCTGATGGATGCATTGAATAGTACGGGGGTCATGGAGGTGTTTAAAGTTAAAATCATACATTAAAAACATGTATTAAAAAAAAAAAACTTGTCAAAAAGTTGGAACTTTTCCCAGGTATGGTGTAAAACAAAAAAATGATCGCAATGATGGGAAAACAAGTGCCTTCCGGCTTCGTTAAGAGGTTTTTTACAACCTTTATGAATAATATACGTGTCACTATGTCCATAATTTTGTATACGCTCTCTATCTCCAAAAAACCATTCAACTGACTATCAATGAAATGTTGTGAATAGAGAACACTATACAATTATTATCAATACCGACATTAGTTCTAGGACAATTACCGTTGTATGGGTATAAAATTTAATGTGTTGTTACTAGCTAGTTTTAAATACTTTAAATTGTAATCTGTAGATAACGTAGTGGGTAGCATAATTGTTTTAATATTTAAAATATTGTGACTGATTCTTAATGTGCTACTGTTTGTTATTCCTTAAATAAATAAATAGATTCATTTTGTAAAAATCATAATACAAAATCCGAAACTAACATAACAACCATCCTTGTTCTTAATTAGTCCACCCTACAATATTCTCATTAATGTCCAACAACGAGTTTAAAATCATTACCCGAACAAAAGCAAAAAAAGACGCACATATTTGCGAGTTTGCAACAAAAAAGTGGTCCGTGTGCTCGCGACGCGGCTTGCCGAGGCATTACGGCACACTTTACAAGCAAACAAACGTGCTTTGATTTCAATTTATCGTTTCTTGTAATCGAGTATCGAGACAAAACGACGTGGGCAGTCTTAAAAATGCGTGCATTTCGAACAATTTTACTTTTATTTTAATTTAATCCAAACAAATAAATAAACTAAAATGTTTGTATGTATGTTTGTTCCGGCTAATCTCCGTTAAGGCTAAATTGATGTTGACGGGACTTATACTGGCCGATAACTGATGTTATATGGAGTTACTGCTACTTTTATTCTAGAAAAGGGATTAGGGTTTCGTACAAAAAAATAATACCCTTGAAATTGATAACAAAATCCGATTCAAATGGGCAACTAACACTTTTATAATAATTTCACGTGGACGAAGATTGCGGGAAAGTAAGAACTAGTTCTTACTTTTATTATAAATGTGAAAGTGAGTTGGTTTGTCACGCCTTCACTCCTAACGGCTGAACGCTTTTTGATGAAGGGCATTAAAATAATCTATCCATGCATCCTAAATCAGATAATTATATGGAATACTTTTAATCCCGATAGGACGTTTCCTCGGAATAATTACTAACCACAACGTGAGCGAAACCATGGGTAAAAGCAAGCTATAAATATGTTCATATTTTTGGCCTGCATTTTTACAGAGATGTTGCAGTGGGGGGATTGGCAGTGTTATCGTTCGTGTACAGAGAAAAAAATAACACGTGAAATCGGACGCTCATAATTACGGATAGTAAGTATAGCAGAGTAAAGTGGGTTACATTTAAATTGTTTAAATATAACTTAATCCTTCCACAAATTGTAAATAAACGTTTTCATCATGTTTGTTTGTTTATTTATCTTCAGACCACGTTTTTTTTTTTTATTACTTTTTTTTTTTTTTTTTGTTTAATATACTGACAATTTTATTTAACGTAAGTATAATGTAATAATTAAGTTGATATTTTTAATGAACATTTGAATTTTATTAGTTTTATTTAGTGAATTACTTTTATTTAATTGATTTATTAATTTAATATATATGAATTTAAATTTTAATAATTTTATATACTTAATGATAATGTTTGCATGCCGAATGGTGAAATATAGCAGAACTCTGATGAAAACCTACTACTACCTACTTATGTATAACCCATATTTGCAAATAAATGCTATTCTATTCTATCATGAATTAATTACATACCGAATAGCGTGGGCGTACGAGCCAATACCAATTTTATTACTTTCCATACATAATCTAATACAAAAACTATATGTTTAATGACCGCCACAATCACCCGCTCCGTCGGATGGAGCCGAGACTGTTCTTTGAATACAATTAGGTACTTATATAATTGATCTAAACCTTTTTTCTGCGGAAAAATATCGAAAATATAATTTATCACATTAGAAATGCAAATGTAAGCACGTCAATCCGTTGGTCCGGGCAGTCACTAATCGATTTTTGACAGTCGTTACATGTATTTAGTGACCTGAAAGTCTGAAGACCTGTCTAACCAAGGGATATCGTATTACCAAGTTACTGGATAGGCAGTCGCTCCATGTAAAAGTCCTGGTATTCATAAGAATCTAGTCAGCTTGGAAGCCGACCCCAAATAGTTGGGAAAAGTTTATAAGTGATGTTGATTATAATTATTTTATGTTATATGGTAGATTAGTGTAGGTAGCCCATTGTTTTATATTGCATACCTGTAATATATCTTGTTTAAATTTTCTTTTTGTGTGAAACCTTTTCTCGATAGAAAAAAATTACAAAGTTACCTCCAAATCGAACAATAAACCGCTGGTATTCAAAAAGTACTTCAAATTAGATCATGAAACTTTGCATACTAACTGAACTAACTATAAAGCAGGTCTTATGTGTTTTACTTTTTTAGTCCAATCAATAGATTTTTTGTAAATCGCAAAAAACCACTAATTTCGCACTATTCGGCCGCAGTGACTGACGTAACAACCGCTTTGTAGTGCAAGCTGATTAGAACTTTATTCTAACAGTATTTCAAACGAAGTTTGAAATAGACAAATAGAGTTGCTAATTTTAGGGTTACAAGGGCCTTAATGTATTTTTTTTGGTAAATTATAAATAATGTCGCTATCGCGTTAGGCAACAAACCTGTAATGATACTCGTAGTTCTTAGAAGGATTTTTACTATATAAATAAATCATATGAATAAATATGCAACAAATCTTTAATTTATAAATTGGCCATTTACAAAGCATAACAAAAACTAGTAACCACTAATAGTAATCGTAAACGTGCAGTTTACGATGTGCCAAGGTCTCATTATTGTGATATTTACTGCACATTGCACTTGCATGAAATACGAGTTGCAAACATCTGCGATTTTAAATAGCATTTCTATTTCTACATAAGACGTACTATCAGTTCTTCAAAAAGTGTTAATGGGGAGACACAGACAAAGATAATCTAAGATGGCGCCACCACTGCTGGTCTCAATCTGACCAATGAGGTTAAGCTATTTTGAAATATAAAATGACATTACCACATTTTCAACCAATGACGACGTTGAGAATCAGCTATGCTAGCGCCATTAGTTCCACAGTGTGTCTCCCCATTGGAGAGTAAAAAAATATGATTGGAACATGATATTTTTCACTATGAACCCATTTTTTGAACCAAGGTGCATTAGGAAATCGATATGCAAAACATTGTTGATAAAAAAAATATACAAGGTATAAACAGAGCTTCACGAAGCCGTCAACCAACCATTTTTTACATCAAGTTAAGTAAATCCACAAAAAAATTATTGCACTGAATTACTTTTTTTTTGAGTGAAAAATCACGTTTCACGGTAAAACTCAATGTGACGCACTTAATACATTGTGCTGATGGATGCATTGAATAGTACCTTAAACTAGTATAAAAAAAAACTTATGAAAAACTTAGAACTTTGAACTCCAATATCTCCGTAACTAGAAAGTTTTCAGGTATGGTCCAGAACAAAAAAAAATATCGGAATGACAGAAAGATCAAGTGCTTTTCGGGCTCGTTAAGGGGCCTTTTTACACCCTTTCTACTGCATAATTATGATGGTAATAAATATTGCCATCACTGTGAAAAACACACTATACTCAATTTTCTTTCATTTCAATCCTTAGTACAATTCCTTCACAAGACATTAATTTCTATCACTACTACTTACATCCCTACACATCCCAATAATTCCCAGCCTTTCAATATAGTCTAGCCAGAGAGACGCTGATATAAACGAAGGCATGCAACGCTCTACGACGAGGCGTATGCCAATCGCATTCCTAACGCGATTCAAAGTCTTGACTGAAAGATTTATTGGTACCACTACAGTTAAAAAAAAAGTGACGTGGTGTTCAGTCATTTCAATGAGTCACTTGTGGTTGCTAGGTGAACTTTAATTTAGCTGGGTCTGAAGCCAGAGGGATATGTCTGGGGCTATTTCTGGTGGTTGACATAATAGATGGCAGGTATGTGCAGCGGATTTCATCATCACTGCTCTTAAATTGATGAAGGACATCGAGAAGAAACCGGCATCGAAGAAACATGTGACGTTTACCAATGTGCAATAAGGCCTCTTGTCAGATTATGGCTCACAGTCAATGGTTGGGGATCCTAATCTGCCTAGCCTTTTCCCAACTATGTTTGGGTCGGCTACAAATCTGATCGGATGAAGCTGAATAGGGCATAGTAGGATTTTACACGTAGCGACTGCCTATCTGACTTCAACAACCCAGTTGGTACAGGATAATACGATAACACTTGATAAGACTGGTTGTCGGACTTTCGGGCCACTGACTACCTGTAAAGACTGTCAAAGATCTTCAAATGACATCCGGGATCAACGGCTTTACTTGATTTCCGAGACCCATCCACAGACCGATCTTGGCAAGCGTGGTTTAACCTGAAGATCGACCAGAGCGGCTGTTATTATTTAGCCACGAGCTCCTCAGGCAAACTACTAATATATATCAAGTATGTTCATCTACCCTATTAGTTTGAAGTCCCGCCAGCATACCTAATTGATAGGTGCACATTTTATTGAGGAAGTTCTATTAAACGAACTTTTAATTCGATTGCCAAGTCTTCGAACAAATGTTACTGGTGCACAGCTATAGCTTGCAACAAAACGAGCATTACATTCCCAAAGAATAGTAGGTAAGTTTGTTTTTAGAACCAGAATGTAGTACCTGGGGCATAAGTGCAAAGACGTGTTTTAAAATGTATCCCCAATCCCTGAAATTGAGATAGAAACCAGCATCACTCAACACTATTTTCCTGCCCTTGATCCATATTAATTGGGGTGGGCGTAACATGTTTTTGTCTTCCATTCTCACGCTATCGTTTGCTCTTTTTTCATCCATTTAATTCCTCACACAATCCATCCATCTTTTCGAATTTCTTCTCGCTGTACATCCATCACTCATTACCATATCATTTACTTAAATTAAATCAATCAACATATCTGGTATCGCTTTTCGAAACATAAAAAAACCTTCCTAAGCACAGGGCTTAACATCGGAAACCGGTATGTCCCAGAACCAAAAATTCGAGGACATATGACATCTACGAACGTACGAAAACGTACTGGGCCCGTGCGTGGTGATTACGATCCAATCCCTCACACAAACGAGGCCTGTGTCTCAGCATGGACCGATATAGGCTTAATGGGTGTTTTTATGTTGTGGTTCTTAAATGTTACATCACCCAATCTGAGATGTCATGTAGTCGAACATTTCACTCGTACCTGGGGACAAAAGAAAAAGAATTCGTTAATAAACTGATAGAAATGCGATAGGTGGTTGGATGGATGTTTGTAACTCAATAACGCCAGAACGTTTGAACGGATCTGGATGAAATTTGGGCCAGAGATAGATTATAGTCTGGAATAGCACATAGGCTACTTTTAATCCCGGAAAAACACATTAAAATTTCCAAGCGAACGAAGTCACGTTACGTTCAAAATTTCCGCGATTTTGCAACATCGCTTGTGTGTAAGTATAGGTACTTCCCAATTTAACCTTGTGTAACTAATAAATAATTTACCTATCACCTATCTAAAATTAAGGAATGAAAAACCTTCAAAATGTATTTGTTTTGCGAAAATCCAAACAAAGAATTCCAGTGGAAATATCTACCAGGCGGACCCGTCAGGTCAAAGTCGCCATAAATTTTGATGTGCAGTAGTAAAATGCAACTTCATTTTCTAATGTTAAAGTTCCTTCGATGTTGTTGCCAGTAATTACATTCTTAGTTAAAGTAATTAAACATATTTTAACTACCCATAAAACGCTAAAATTCATCAGTACTCATTACCATATATATTTTAATAATAGTAATTTTATATAAACGATAACTTTTGCTATAATAGTCAAGTTAAAGAAACTACTTGAGTATAAGTAATTACTAATGCAACCATTTTATGCAATAGATAATAATTTGAACGAAGTAAGAACTGTCAAAGAAAGCGAAACTAAGAATTCTAACTTAAATATTACTTTACCTCAAATAATCACTTTGACTTGTCACGTGTTTGTAAGATACGGGTGTATATAATTGCAATATTCATCCTATCGTTACGAAACTGAAAATTATTATAGAGTTTAAAAGTCACTTAAAAATGAGTACAACAAATAATTCAGCTAGCGGTTATGCATTCAGACAACAACTTAGTTTAATAGGCTATTTATCTCGGCAATATTATGTAGCAGCTCTGAGAAAATAGCTCCATTACAGCCTCTTTTAATTATTTAAAATCTCTTCCAGCAGATGGTACGTAGTTAACACTTTATATTGTCACATTAAAGATTTCTTGAAGTAGTATTTTATGATGACTTATTTTTCCAGTTTTATTTCTTAAACCAGAATTATTACTTTGCTGAGAAAATATTGCAGATGCACAATTTTTATTTTTTTGTATTCATTTCTTGTATCAAAATAAAAATAATGAAGCATCTTTTGACAGACTGGTCTAGGAAATTAAATGAATATTTAAATATTGCATTTATTAATTAAACAGTATCATTTGTAAATCTGTGAATGTGTAATTTAATATGCAAATTTTATTGCCAAAAATATGAAATGAAAGGTCAAAGAATTATTATCAAAATAAAAGATCAAGATTTGACCTATATATTTAAATTGAAAACCGGCTTTATTATACCGCATGACTTTTTAAACACTTTCCAAAAAAAAATTATATAATAGGTGAACGGAGTAGAAGCTTATGGCATCAATGCATAAGAGCTATGTTTGGTCTTAAAATTACAGACAGTTGCAAACCGTACTTTATAAAGCATCAAATTCTCTCACTTCCCTTAATATATTAGAAGCGGTATTATTTGTTAAAAAGAATCCCCAACTGTTTCCGAAGTTTCAGATGGTTCCGAAAGAAGTCACCGTGACAATCGGGGACTTCGCTTACGTAGTGCTAAAACAGCTCTCATGGGTAAGAGTGTATTCTGCATGGCTCCAAAACCATACAGCAAGGTACCAAAGGCATACAAAGATTTGAATATTAATAGTTTTAGTAAAAGCATGAAGAAACTTTTATTAAATAAATGCTACTATAATGTTGCAGACTATTTAAATGATGTACTTTGACTTTGACATTTTAACGCAACTTTTTTTTAATTCTTAATTTTTATTCTTTTTGACATTACTGTATCATTTTGACATTTATTATTATTTTCTTTTTTAATTATGATTTTTATTTTACTTTTTGACCATGATTGTATCCTTTTTGACATTTATTATTATTTGTTTTTTTTTTTATTATGATTTTTATTTTTATTCTTTTACTTCTTGACATGTATTATTTTGAGATTTATTACTACTTGCTAATTTTAATAGACACTAATTCAATTAATTTAATTTTTTGCAAAATTTGTTTACCTTGGCCATTTAGTTTTTTTTTAAATTAAATTCTGCTGACTGAAACAATATATTTAAAAATCTCAATTTTAGAATTTCAAAACATTTGCACGCCATAGTAAGTGGCAAAACATGTCTGAACGATTTTTTCTTTATTTATGTTATCCTACATGCACTTTATTATTATTGTATGTGACACATGTTTTGAGCAAATAAATTTATCTTATCATACCTAGTTTTTTTATTTTTCTCAGAGCTTAGAAAAAAATTGATCTATCATCAAAAAACGCTACAAATTTCAAGTAAACTTTACATATTAGAACAAAGAGAAATATTGACAAATTAAATAAAAATATCGAATTTCAAATCATACGCAATACGCATGTGATTTGAATTTCGAATCTTTTTTTTTTTTCGAAAAAAACAAAAAAAAAACTTATGTATGCCATTTGCTTCTACTCCGTTCAACTATTATACCCTTTTTTTTGGAAAGTGTTAAAAAAGTCATCCTGTATTTACCGTAAATAATATTATATAAATCACGTTTTCTGATGCTTCGTTCAATAATTAATAGAAATAAAGAAGAAATATTAAAAATCTATACCAACTGGTCTCTTTTTATAACAAGTTATTGAAGGTCTAGTCTAGTGGTAGCTTCTGTATGAGTGTTTTTTTTTTTTTTTTTTTTTAATTTGTTGCGTAGGTATACTAATTTCTATTATATAACTTCTCTTTTCATAATAGCATAGCCCTTTTGACCTCGTACAGGACTTATAATAAGTTTAATTTTATGTTTAGCTTTTCATTTTAGTGAATACTTTTATTTTTCTTTCTTTTTTAAACCTTGTCTACACACAACATGGGCAAGATCAAAAATACCCTTTTTCAGGAAAATTATTTCCAATCGTGTTTCAATTCTAAATAGCGCTGAGTGTGTCATGACGTCTAAATGTATTTTTAAAAAAAGATAAGAAAGTAGTTTTAAAAGCGTTGTTTGCTTAAAAATACCTAATTCAAGAAATCGGTAAGCATCAAAGCATGTGACGTTCAGTCTTTACCCACTATCAACAACAACAACATTCTTTTATTGTCAGGCAAATTTGGCCCATAGAATTATGCACACCTTACAGACTAAAATTGTGATTAAATACAATACAATATGTGTAAGTAAATAGACCGTGAGCTAAGTTGCTCATTATACGAGTACACGAGGCTGTGGGTTGCAGCCCGAGCCGTAGGCGATGCCGTAAATCAGCAGAGTGAGTGAGCAAGTTGCTCACGAGTTTCATACGAACTTTTTCAACACACTTGCGAGGAAAAAACAAATATGTATTGCATAAATCGTTTTACCACAGCAACAAATGCGATACAAACAAAATATGAAAATTATGGGAAACAGCGTGCAAGTGTTTTTTTGCACGCGCCAAATGTAAGGTGTTTGATTACATATAGCCATACAGCCTACTTCAAAATTAGTGATAAAATGCAAATATTTTAAAACAAATTATTGCAAATTTTATATAATTTGATTAAAATAAATGATTTTTCGTCTTAATAAATAAATGTGTCCCTAACACATTTATTTATTCCAAAAATGTAAATGGATTTTCAGCAGCATAAAACCACTTTGTTTGTTATGTTACAAAAAAAAAAAAAATATTTGAAATGCTCTGTTTACTAGCATATAATTTGCAGTTAGGAACTAACTTAACTTTGTAGGGATAATTCTATTATGCACGTGTGTTATAGATCGGTTTAAACCAATCTATAACACCGACCGACCGATCCGAATCCGATCCGATTTACCGATCTATAATTAATTAATAAGAGATCTATAATTAGTTATAAGGCTTATAACTAGGACACAATAATTTTAATTCCCTGACTCCTAAACTAGGTGTATGTGACTGTGTCTACAAACAAGACAAACAAGACAAAGCCATGGTATAATTAATAAATCAGGACGTTACGATGTAATAAGGCTCATATTACAAGCAAGTTTTGTTGTTGAAAAATAAAAGAAAAATACATTATGTTACTATCGTCTTCATCATCCAACAACCAACAACGCATGGAACAAACTCCTGTACTACGAGTACCATGTCCAATGCCTTGAAATTGAAATGAAAATATTATTTTACATAATAAATTAAAAACTATTAAATTAACCAAATTGAATGAACTAACAACAAACTATAAAAGGGCATCGGAAAACTCCTCCTCAACGCTGTCAGCTGATAATGTGCCCAAGAGACTGGCGGCGTTGCCACGTTGTATGGCAACACTTAGCCTCTGACAAAGGTAAAAACAAATTTATTTATTTGCCAGAATATAGGCGCTTAACATGATTATCGTGGTAAAATAATTTTAGTTTCACTATATTCGACTTATCAGTCGTGCAAATATTTCTAGTACATGCATAATAATATCATTTAATTACATCAATGTCATTAATCATACACAATTTACACATCATTGTCATAATAGAATTTACAGTCTTGCTTCGATTAATATTAGTTAGGAACGAAATATAAACTAAATTAAGTTGTTAGTAAATCTTCTGAAGCTTCCATGCGATCAAAGAATCTATCAGCTGGCAATTAATAGCATCGTTGTTGTCACTACATAGCTCAGTATTGACAGCTATGTATAAACTTCGACTGTCGACTGTAGACACGACTCTTCAATCACGAATAGATCTGTTTATCTAGGACACCGACAAAATACCATGAAGGTATGCCCTTTAGATATTCTGGTCCATCTAATCCGGCTCGAAAGTCTGTCAGTCACTCTTGCCAAGGAATATCTTATTACCCAGTTAGTCCAGTTACTGGGTTGTGGAGGCCAGATAGGCCACATAATGGGTGTAAAACAGAGCCCAAAGGCACTTGTTCTACCCGTTATTGCGATTTTGTTCGAGATTTTGTTCTAGAGCATGGGAACCTTATAGATACAGAGATATTGGTGGTCAAAGTTTTAGCTTTTTCATAAGATTAAAAAAAAATGTTTTTGAGTGTTGTAACTTTACTTTAAATACCTCCCGACCCCTGTATTATTCAATGCATCCATCAGCAAAATGTGTGTGCGTTGCATTGAGTCCTATAAAACGTGATTTTCCACCCGAAATATAAAAGTCGTCCTAGCAATATTTTTTGCGGTTACTTAGTTTGATACACTGAATGCTTGGTTGACGCCTTCGTAAAGAGTCCGTTTACATCTTGTATAGTACTCGCACTGTACTTTTTTGCAGCAGTGTTTTGTTCTAACAGTTGCAAATAGAAAAAGAAATTTCAAATACTGTACGTTCCAGCTAGTCGTTCCTATATGCTTGACCCGAATCCACAATGCATAACCACTCGTTGCTTATGAAAAACCGATTTTACATGCAGGCAGTTTTATGTAGTAACAACACAGAATTTTTAGTCGTCGGCAGCCAAACGAATGGAAAAATTGCACGTGGAATATGTTTTTTTCAACGTTTTGTTTGCCACCGAAAAGGGGTGTTAATTGCGTCGAAAATTTTATGTCCAAGCACGTATTCATTTCCACGTTGATACGCAGTAGTATATTGACACAAATGCATGCGAAAACTAAGCGAAATGTATGAAAAAGATTTCACATTTCGCCGAATTTCACACTGGTTTCAGAAATAATAATATTTTTCTGTCTCTGAATGTAGTGTAGCTTTGTCAAAAATAGTTTCCAATACAGAACTATTTTTAAAGAACATTATTTTGAACCACTTTGCAAGTGACAGGTTTTTTTTATAATTTTATTTCAACGCTATAGGACACAAAACGCAAATATCACTTTGCCTAAAAACCAGTGCGCAAATCCACTATTCTACTTCATGTTCAATAAGTAAATTGAAAGTGAAGTCTCATTCGCAGAGAAAGGGTTAAAAAGAGGTGAAAATAAAATGAGTGCTGGAGTAATGTGTGGTCTTGACGCTTGTTCCAGACAAGGTCAAGTTGACGGGTTAAAAGGTGGGCTGTGGTCTAAAAGACGGGCGAAAAGCGGTTTTGAGGAATTATGCTTGTATTATTTATACTCAATCAGGGCTTGACAGCTGAATAGTCAAACCACACATCACATCATGTGCTGTGTACCTGTTATGCTTTGGACTTACACTATACACATTTTATATAACGCTAAGAAAATTTCAAATATGAATGGAGAATGCAGATACACAAAGTCCACGTCATCTTCGATCGAGATCGAAATTAATCAAACCAAAGAGTAAAATTTGTGATTTCATTCTACTACAACTACTACTACAACAGCCCATAACGTCCACTGCTGGACATAAGCCTCTCCCATGATGGGAGGAATTTGCCGTAATCTCCACGCTTGGCAGGCGGATTGGAGATCGCAGTGATGAAAGACTAACAGAAAACGCTGCTGCCCATTCTCTGGTCTACGGAGGCGCAAGGTGTTCTGCCTCAGACATTAGTCGCCTTATACGACACCCGTGAGTGTAATGGGTTGGTTCTATTCTACTCTGCCGGATACCACATTCCATTCCATTCCACATCCATTCCATTTTCATTTCCACATTTCATTCAATTACTTGTATGTCAATAAAATCTTACTTTTTCTATGGAAAAGAAATTAAACCTTTAACCATTTAAACTTAGCACAATTCATATAAGTAAGTTTTTAACGAATTGTGCTTAAGTTCTTCATCTTCGGTCATTGGTTTTACTAAGCTTTAATATTGTGTAGATTCATGACAATAACTTTAAAGAAAATAAATAAAGTTTCACGATTTATCTAAGTTTATTGTTTGAATTTCAATTGTCTACCCAAGCACAGCTACACTGCGTAAACAAAAGTAATGCGCGATAATATCTTTCCTTTCCAGCACTTGTGCCATAAGAGTATTTTACGATCTCCGAGTGTTAAGACTCCCATAGGAGGAACAATGCGATATTAAACAAAAATCATTATTGCAAACTGTTGCGGTCCTGTCTGACACCGCTGGACAATGGGGTTTTTGGTCATGACCACTACTATGAATATACTTTCTTTTAAAACTTGCTAATAGAGGGATGACAGGGCGACGCAGTCTCGACATATAGATAACGACAAAATCGCAAACTTTCGATCGCTAATTACTTACGAAAAAATTCGGCTGCAATAACGATGCTTGCGAGAAACCCATCTCGGATGTAGAGACTTGCGTTTCTCGCAATTTTTTTCGTAAGTAATTAGCGATTTTGTCGTTATTCGGATCTATGTCGAGACTGCCGACCCAGGCCTTTACCCAGCGATCGGTAAATTTAGGCTTTGGATGTTGATAATGATGAAGAGAGAGATGAATGCAGTATGTAAGAGCAGTACAAACTGCGGAATACCGCAACTTGGAGACGTATCGTATGTGGCTGCATCCGTTAATGCCGCTGCTTCGACAATGCTGAGGGCATTGAGATAACGAAGACGGAGGTGAATTTCACTAGCTATCTAAGCATGATTGTGAGATATTTTGTTACTTCGTATATCCTAAACTACTGAACTGATTTCATAAAGTTACGTGTACTCGGATTGGTCTTGATTTAGAGAGTATGCTAAGATTTATGAAGACACGTGATATTTTTAAATGAAAATACTGGACGAAGTAAAAAGGATTATTTTTGGTTCTGACTGAATGTTTACAACATTAATATAAAATCATAAGATACCTGCGGTAGTGGTAGAATGATATTTAATGATCAGAAGCCAGTAAAACCTATTTTAAATGATGTTTTTTTTAAAATAATGAATCAGGACGAAAAAAATGTGAGTTACACTAGTACGACACAACTGACAAAACACGACAATTTAAAGGAACCAAGAAATCAGTTTTACATTTCTCAAGAAAAAGGGTTTTGACAAATGTGGTACACAAAAACCTATATTTTATGAGTCTGGCCTCGGTCCCAATTGGGTTTTGTGTTCCTGTAACCGCTTTAGTGAATATGTTTTATTTTATTTATTTCGTAGTATGAGAAATAGAGATGGGAAGTATTGCTTTCGGAGATAAGATTTGTAGGATATTTACTGAAAATAATAAAACAGATTAAGAAAGGTATAGAGTGGATGTGTCTTTAAAAAACCATATTTGTGAGGATATAAAAGAGATGTGCTCAATACTTATAACTGCTATTTCTGTTAAGAACGTGCTTGAAAGTCATCCGCATACCAATGGTGACATGTGCTTTACGAAAATGGCTCAAACTGCTACGACATAAAAGTACTGTTGATGACAAATTGTTACTACCATATCTCTGTACATGACAGAGACAGAACGATCCCTTTTACAATATTTAGGTTTACACCAGGTGGTTTCAGTGCAATTCTATCATCAACACAAACAATAGAGGACTTCGTAACTAAATAATAACAGCCGCTCGGGTTTATCTTCAGGTTTAGCCGCGATTGCTTAGGTTGGTCCGTGGATGGGTAATCAAACCACACATTACATACCGTGTTTTCTGCGTGACTCGGAAATCACGTTTTTCCGTTGGTCCCGACTGTCAATTGTAGATCTTTGATAGTCGTTAAGTAGTCAGGGGCTTGAAAGTTTGACAACCAGTCTTACCAAGGGGTATCGTATTTCCCAGTATCTACTAACTGGATCGTGAAGGTCAGCTATGCAGTCGGTCAGTAGGTCAGTATACAGGTAAAATGCTGGTATTTAGCTGAATCTGATTAGACTGGAAGCCAACCTCAATATAGTTAGGAAAAGGCTATAGGCAGATAATGATCAACTCAAACAACAATAAAAGCTTCTAAAAAGCCCGTTTATTTTTTTTTGTACTTTACAATACTCACATTCAAGCCAATACTTTGCAGAAATCGACAAAAAAAACTCTTGCAAAAGGGGAAGCGAATAAAAAGTCAAAAGTGAAACGCCACGCGAACATTCGATACGAAAGTCGACGATGTCGGAGCGCGCCCACAAAAAACGTAAAAGACGAATTTTCGGCTCCTAACGACTTTGGAAACCGTAAAAAAACAACAATGTTAAACTGTGACGATGCGCGACGGCCGAAGAATTAAAATAAGATGGTTTTGTGTATTGTGTAGCGAGGTTCTGCGAAAATGTGACTGTGTCCCTGATTCAGATAGGCGGGACAGCGAATTTTGGAGGACGAATTATCGGATCGGATTTCTTCTCTTTCCAATCACTAAAATGAGTAATGGTGAAGTTGGTGGTTTATTTATTTATTTTAATCTATATCTATAATAATATTATAAAGAGGAAAGATTTGTATGTAACAAATAAACTTGAAAACTACTGGACCGATTCATAATAAATTCTTTCAGCAATGGATAGCTTACATTATCAGCGAGTAACATAGGCTATATTTTATCCCTGTACTCCCACGGGAACGGGAACTACGCGGGTAACCGCGTGACGTTCGCTAGTAAAAAATTAAGTTTTAAATGATGAATGTGATGATGAATTATTTTTCACTTTTAGAATGAATATCATTCTCCTGCCATTATCCCAATTTATTCAGGGTCGGCACAGCATGTCTTCTTCTTCCATATATCTCTATTACTCGTCATTTCACTAGACACCTCCTTTCTTGCCATATTTTTACACAGTTCATCCATCGTTTCTTTGGTCGTCCTCTACTCTTATACCCATCCACATTCATTCTGAAAACTCTCCTCACAACATTTTCCTCATTCATAAGAATGAATATTATAACGAATATTCCGTAGTGCAAATTGAAAAAAATCATCAATCGTCGGTATTGATTCCACAAAATATCTCCATCGAAAGGCGGCCACATTTTTTGCAATCTAATCCAATAAAAAACTTGCGGACGACTCAGCAAATTACTCCATTGACCTACCTACAAATCGACCAAACCTATGATCGCACTACCCGCTTTTCCAACAAAATTCGTTCGAAAGATATTTCACAAGATACGTGCAATCTTTTTGGCAGTTCTACACCACTTGGTCCTAATGACCCTTGACGCGTTTTACGCTTGTTTACTTCAGTTTCCAAGCTAACTTTGTTACCAAAACTTTTCTACTTACGTTACGGTTTAATTCATCGAAGGAACTCAAACGAGCTCGTTGATAAATAAGAACAGCCGCTCGGGTTATCTTCAGGTTAAGCCGCGCTTGCCTAGGTTGGTCCGTGGATGGGTGACCACCCATTACATCTCTCCGTGCCTCGGAAAGCACCTGTCCACCAGTCTTACAACCAGTCTTACCAAAGGATATCGTATTACTCAGTACTAACTGGGTTGTGGAGGTCAGATAGACAGTCGCTCCATGTAAAATACTGGTATTCAGCTGCATCCGGTTAGACTAGAAGTCAACCCCAATATAGTTGGGGAATGGTTAGGCAGATGATATGGTTTAATTTATCTGACAGAAGTCAGTAATCAGCGTAGTCCCATGAGTCCGTCTTACAAGTGAATATGAACCAGTTGAAAATGGTTTGGGGTGAAAAGGTCATGTTTATGTAATGGGAAAATGATTATCTCTATCGGTAGATGATGTTATTAAATAATGAAGCACGCTTAATATTGTAATTGATTTGTGGAGCCATGTTTCTCCATGTGAAAGGTTATATAGAATAACATTGGTGATATAATAGACCAAGTATTATTTAATATTAATCACTGTGCTTTATGAGATGTCAAGTGAACTAGACGGAGGCCCAGCATCCACTACCGTCACTGTTTTTTTAAGAAAAAATCGACAGAGTTTGACACAAAACTGTTTTCGATACAGAAGACACTTGGATCGACGGTAAAACTCGAGAATCTAGTACTCTACTCATATAGCAGTACGAAAGAAAAATAAGATAACAAACAATAATTGCGCTTAAGCACATGAACTAAAATATTTTCTTGTTTTTGTCCGACCGACCGTACGCGACCGACATCAGCGTAGCAGGAATTCAGACCTTAGATTTGAAGCCGACCCCAACATAGTTGGAAGAAGGTTGGGCAGATGATAATTGTTACCATGTTACTTGGGGTCGATTAACCGTTTTTTTTCTTCCAATCTCACTCGCAACCGTCACTCTATTATTTACTCCGGCTTCCTTCATATCATTCCTCACACGGTCCCACCACATTAAGAGAAAAAAGGAACTGAAATAAAATTTAAATCAAGGAAATAGGAAAAACATTTCAATATTCCTTCTCGTTTGATTACAAAGTTTTCAAACACTTGA
This sequence comes from Xestia sexstrigata, assembly GCA_941918905.2. NCBI lineage: Eukaryota > Metazoa > Arthropoda > Insecta > Lepidoptera > Noctuidae > Xestia > Xestia sexstrigata. The sequence goes on from OW799204.2 coordinate 4,129,183, forward strand.
ACTAAGAATTCATCTTGGAACTCTTGTTTAGCAACGGTATCTTCGAGTAAAAATCGACGCTGGTGGGAACTGACAAACGTAATGAAAAAAGGAAATGCTCTTTTTTCTTCATCTTGGTAAGTTATTTCATATTGCCAAGAATTCAATGTTTCATTTTGAATCCTTAAATCTCTATTGATTGAAAACGTTTGGGAATGCAATAGAGTTAATTTTGGAGTTCATTTACAGTCATTGTAATTGTGATGTTGTCGAACAGACAGGGTTTTAAGGTTTTCAGGGTTATGAATTCTTACACTAGGATTTTTTACTAGATTTTATTTAACTTGCAATAAATGTATGACCAACCAGTTGAGCTGAATGTTTATATGCACGCTTAGTTTTGATGACAATGCGTTGTTAGCAAGTGATGTCACTCTAAATTCAATATGGCGCACTCCCAAAGACGGGCTAGTTATTTTTTAAGCACCCCCATAACATGGGTATCAACGAAAAAATTTTGCTGAGAAGAATACGAAAAAAAGTGACGTCACATCTATTATGATGTATGTTTTTTTATTATAAACTTGTTTTAACATGATATCTCATGACATGAAATGATGTTTATTTAGGCAATAATTTACAAAAAGATAGCTCTGGTTGTTAAATCAAGTACAGGTACCAGGAACACATATATCTAACTGAAGCATATCTTCCTATGGACCAGAAACCTTTAACTTAAGTCAGTTAATTTCATTGCACCTGAAACGCAACATCAAAAACAATTACGTATCGATTTGCGAGCCAAGCGCGATCGAGACGACTCGGCAAAAAATCGATTCAACGAACGAGAATCGACTAATTGCAGACGGACAAATTAATCGAATTATGACTGGTGTACGAATGACAGAACAAAGACAGCTTTAGAGAATCCTCGATGCTCATTTTATTTATGGTCGAGATTTTTTGATTTTTTGTTCTGTTTTTGCTGCCATGTCCTATCACTACTGCATGGTTCTTGGTGTAACGGAACTAATGTCACCATCTTGTTTTTTCTTTTCAATACGATTTCCACAGACAAAACGCGTCAAAAAAATCATGAAGACACACAATATAGGAAAATTCTCGAGAAGTGAGAAGTTCTGGAGTGGCGACCGCGGACCGAAAGACGTTGCGTTGATAGGCATCCTACTAGGTGGACCGATGACCTGGTGAAGGTTGCGGGGATCCGCTGAATGCGAGTGGCCCGGGATCGGTCAATATGGCGACACTTGGGGGAGGCTTATGTCCAGCAGTGGACGTCTTTCGGCTGAAATGATTGTGAAAAATGATAACGTGTATAAAAATCTCCAGCTAACCATGTGAATCCAGTTATTAAGATTGACTTATGATGACCCTGTAGCGAACATGTCGACAAAAAATACACACACATCGATGTCGCAACCGAAGAAATAATATCAAAAACCTATATCACGATATTAAAGTTATCCGCAAGTTCTTATAGAAAAACCCGACTATAGCCGTCGGACACCAGCCCACTAGATACAACAGCCGTCTGGTCGGAGGATCCTCACTTGTCTTTGGAGGATGAAGAACTTTACACCCTGTTCTTTCAGTTTTTGTCGTGTTGCTGTTGTGTGAGTAGGTTTAAATAAACCTAGCATTATTTGAAGATTAAAATACTCGTTTTTGTCTGTCTTCTTAAACTATGGTTCTATAAATATTTAGCAAGTACTAGTAAATTAAACAATGATTAGAATCTTTGAGTAAAGCCTGTTTACAAACAGATGTTACCAATTGGAGACTGTTATTAAAACATTATCGTTGGCTAAGACGATGAATATGTATTAAGGAATATATTTACAACCTGTAAGCCCCGAAGAGATAGATATAAAGGCAGAGGTGTAGGTACCTACCCTGTAGTACACCCACAAAACTTCATGCTAGCAACATTATTATATGAAACAATTTCAGCAGAATTACCGATATTCTGTAGCTTTGAGCATCGATTATATTCAAGCAAACTAATTAATTTAATTTAAAACAAACAGTTCTCCTGTTCTAAATTGTGTTTCCCGGGAAAAGTTTGCGGCGGCCATTTTAGACGCGTACAAGAACATGGCGGGAGATTCTTTAGTTTGTAGTTAATTCGTAAAATAAAACGGAAATTCAACGTAGCATTAGGTAATTAACAAGATTGTGTAAATACAGGATATTTTTACGTGTCTACATAATAATTATACTTTACTTCGGAACTTTTAATTTACTTCAGAAACTTCGGAAAGACTTCTGTTCATTCAACGTTTTACATCACATTTTGTAAGAAATTAAACGGTTCCCTTACTTTTCATAACATAATTACAAAATTTAAAAAAAACGGCAAAATTCCCGAAGACAAAGACTCACAGAAATAAAAAGCAGCCAAACTAATTGGAAGACAAACAAAACTCCAGACCAAACTCCCGCCAAAACTTTGCAGCCACCATTTTGTCGTACAAAAACATGGCTGTCCTTCGTTTGGTTAACAAAAGTTGAAAGAAAGAAAAAAAGAATATTAAGGAGCATATCGGTTGACCCTTATCGGCGAAGGCTTTTTGTCGCTGTCCTCCATTTTGTGCAGGTTTTGTGACTAAGTTTCAAAGGAGAAATGCGAAAATATTTTTTGTGAGTTTGTAATGTAATGTTTCATACTATTTCTTTTTTGTAGGTATGTGCGTTTCGTTATCTATACAAATAATATAAAGAGGTAAGATTTGTTTATTAGTTTTTACGTAGGGGGTAATCTTCCCGGGGTTGCGGGACTGTTCGAAAGAGATACCGTGGCCCCGGAACACAAAGGGCGATGAAGGAACATGGATGGGTTTTAGTCAGTAAAAGTCTGACACTCCCTCCCGCTCCGCCCAGAGCGGGAGAAGTCATTTGATGATTTCCCATCCGAAAAAAAAAAAAAAAAAAAAAAAAAAGGGGGGTAATCTTCGGAAATACTGGGGGTCTAAGATGGTCGCTTTAGCAGATTCGTAATATGAATCACGTTCAAATTTAAAATTCTTAAAATGGACTTTACTCTTATGACCTTAAAGTCCATTTTAAGAACTTAAAAGTTTTAACGTCATTCATATTATGATTTTGCCAAAGCGGCCATTAGGCCCACAGATCCTTTCATTAACGGGAAGCTACATAGTCCCCGAGTGTCATAAGCTACATTTAAAACGTTCCCGTACATAAGGGGAGCGAAGCTGCGAGCAAAAGCTAGTCTATACTAATTTGATTAATTAATCGTTGGTTTGTTTAAATCCGGCAATCTTTGAAACTACCAGACGGATTTTAATAAATCTTTTTGCATGCTCAGACCAAACAAAAGGGTAAAGACGTAACTCTGCGAACAGCAAAGTGAGGCCCGTCAAATTACGTCTCGCTCTGTTCATACACGTTCACACGCAGACATTTACATGAAACTACAATAATTTAACTATTCTTCAATAAATGCACAACATGTTTACGAAACCGGCCTCACTTCTCTGTTCGCAGAGTTCCGTCTTTACCTTTTTATTTAGTCTATGTTTGCAGGTGATAGCTCAATTCTAGAAGGACGACATACACACATCAAGTTTGCGATCACTTTGAAAAATCGAAATCTTTTTTGTTATGGTAGATTTTATTATGATTTTTTCTTCTTTTTAGATTCTTTATTTAACGGGTATTTCTATTTAAAGAAAGCACACAACAAATTTTAATAATCTTTCTTGATAAAGTTCAATTTAAAAAATTATATTAGCTTATGCTAGTGATCACAAACTTTTTTTGATGTGTGTAGGCGATAGAAGGCGGTCCGTTAGAAGCCAAGCAAAGAGAGAAACTGCGGGTAAAACTGTGGAGCACAACTAGTCCATTAATATTGGAATTTAACGTGTTTGTTTGAAAGTTTCCTGTTTTATGTGCAGTTATGAAAGTTATTGTTACATTCTTGATTATTTATAGATCCAGTTTACGAAGTATGCGGTTTTTAACTATATGTTGTTTTTACCTGAAGTATAAACACGCGTTGCCTCGAAGATTTGTAGATTTAAATACCAATGCAAAAAAATCACAGACATATTATCACATCACACTCCACACAACTGTTATAAATTTATTAAAAAGTTTGTGAGGATGGGTGGACGTTTGTTATTCCTTTACGCAAAATTAATAATTAGATAATTGACTGTACTTTTTTGGCTAGGGCTTTCATTAATAAATAAAATTCGTAAACGTCGTTATAAATATCTTAAATAGACCCGTGTATTGTTAAGTCAATCACAATCAATTTTATTGATATTGAAAATATGGTTGTCGGTCTTTCGGGATTCTGACTTCCCATAACGATTATCTAATCTACAAAATTTCAGTTTAACTTAACGTGCATTCTGAGACAAGGACGGATCTCGATAAAAATAGACAATCACCCATCCGCGGCTCGACCTCGGCTAGCATAGCTTAACCTAATCTTAACTAACTCTATAACTGTAGCTAACAATAAATATTACTGAGGGGCCCCTACAAAAATAGGCGGTCACCCATCCATGAATCGACCGCGGCCTTTGTCATTTTTATTTATCCATCTACCCTATCTTCGATAACTGTAACTAACAATTCATGTTACACTCTATTTTACAAAATATTCCTCCATCAAAAACAACATCCAAGTTTATCTACTCCCATATAATCAAAACTGACCACGGGAAGATCGGAAGCCGATTGATAATCTTAACAAAGGGGAATCTCCGGACGAGCTAGATTGAATGATCAAAGGAACAAATTGCCCATCTCCCGTGTATGGGGCTATATTGAATACATTTTGCAAATTGCTCTGGGGCGTACGATCACGATGCTGGTCAAAGTGATTCTGTTGGCAGTTCCTTTTTTTTATGTGGTTTATTTTTAAATAATGGGTGTTTTTTTTCACAGGTGTTTCAGTTTTGTTAGCGTTATGGTTTTAGTTTCTTTTTAATTAGTTTCATGCGCTTTTTCCCTCGGAGGAGCTCGTGGCAAAATAATAAGTAACAGCCACTCGGGTCGATCTTCAGATTAAGCCGCGCTTGCCTAGGCTGCTCCGTGGATGGGTGACCACCCATTATATACCGAGTTTCCTCCGTGCCTCGGAAAGCACATTAAACCGTTGGTTCCGGCTTTCAATTGTATATATTTGACAATCGTTAAATAGTCAGTGGTCCAAAAGTCTGACAACCAGTCTTACCAAGGAGTATCGTATAGGCAGCCGCTCCATGTAAAATTCTGGTATCCGGTTAGACTGGAAGCCGACCAAAACATAGTTGGGAAAAGCCTAGGCAGGTGATGATGCGCTTTTTAGTACTTAGTAGGTATGTGCCAATACGATGCATTAATGACTTCCTGTCAAAGTTATTGCTGTTAGAATGCCAAGGCCATCTGAGTATCACCACAATTTAGAAAAAAAAAAAACCAGCGTGTACACACGGCGCAACATCAGGCTATACATCTCCAGTATAACATGGCCTCGCTTTGTATAGAATTCACGTACAAGATCTGCATGCGGTTTTATATAACTCGATTGGTTGTCTTGCGTACTAGAAATTTGTGGTCATATTATTTTCATTACATCATTACACGACACAAGCCTCGTTGCTTAGTGTGGCACTAGATGGCGCTGTGTGTTAATGTCCAGCGATATTATTATTATTCCGTTTATTCATTTATATCCTTATCTAATTACATTTTTAAGTATTTCTTTAAATAAAACGATACAAAAAAAAAACACTTAAAAATATAAAAAAAGGCTATATATATTATTATTATATTATTTCAGGGTGTAATTCAAACCATCAAACTGAACCACTCTCTCCATGGGACTGCCATCGAAATCTCCAAGTTTTGCCGAAAACAAGATTTTTTACCGTGATATCGATGGTGGTCCCATGGAAAAAGTTGTTCAGTTTGATGATCTAAATCAGACCCTGAGATAAGACCACACCTTTCCGGTGCACTCTGTATAACAACACCCTTGTTTTCTTTGAATTAATGAAATGGGCAGAACACGCATTACATTCACATTTTTCTTCTACCAGAGGCCAAAATAATAATAATTATAATAATACACTAACAGTTAGCATTTAAATATAAATTACTTTCTGAAATTATACCGTATTATAAATATAAAACAGAAGTAACCTTAGAGAATAACGATAAAAAAAAATTACTGGGACCGAACTATAATAATAACCGAAAAAACCATTCATTACACCGACATTACCGTTCACGACAAAACCAATAAAACAGTTTATCAGATAGACATAGCAATACCTAACTCACATAATATTCAAGCCACAACATACGATAAGTTCAGTAAATACCAAGATCTTGCCATTGAAATTAAAACCCAATAGAAAGTACAAACCGTTCATACAGTCCCCATTGTTCTCTCATCTACTGGTATTATACCAAAATCTCTCACACAAAGCCTCAACACTCTACAGATGCCTAATCACACACTTTACATGCTGCAAAAAGCCACCATTCTCAACACCTGTCAAATCACCAGAAAGTTTCTGACTTCATCTACATTATCATCCACTTTCTCTATCTAAATTTCACCTTACATCCTTGGTTCCGACCCGCGTGTTCTTAGGCTCTCTTAAATGAGAAGAAACACAAAGAACAACAAAATAATAATAAATCTTAATTCAGAATCTCAAAAGGTAAAATTAAAGGAAAACGGTAAAATTAATGACAATGACTACAACTCTGTCATTTACAAAAATAACTAAATCAACTGTAATAAAGCCACATAAAGACAGACAAAAGCAAAGTAAAGAAATAAAGAAAACATTTATTAAGGGGGTGGTATCTGCTAACGAGAGGTTTTCTCCATGTAACTCCTCTTTGATGAGTGAATATGAATGTGCAAAAAAAATATATGTTGCTTATTGGACTCTAAACTTTAATTGGTACAATTAAAATAATTCTAACTTTATTAGTACACTATGAAAAAAAAAAAAAAAAAATTCGAAGTGAAGCCTTTTTTCTTCGAAATTTCGTAACTACCCTTACCTAGACGGCTTTAAGTTTTAGTTTTTTTTTTTTTTCACACAAATATTTATCACTTTTTTCTTCACAAAGTGTACAATTATTGGCATTTTGATCTAATGATTTATTAAGCTACAATTAAATAAAAACCACTCATTTCGCACAATTCGGCCCGCAGTGACTGACGTAACAACCACTTTGTAGTGCAAGCTGATTAGAACTTTATTCTAACAGTATTTCAAACGAAATTTGAGCCACCACAAATAAAGTTGCTAATTTAGCAGGTACCCCAGCCTTAACAAAGAAAACGTAGTACCTACATAATTACACATTTTAGTTTGTGAGATAACATCACTGGAGCACTATCTACAATCGCCTACACGGCCAAAAAACCTTAGAGAGGAGAATCCTATATAAATTGTGGGACTAATTGTACCCAAAGGAATTACCTAACTTATGTTTTACAACGTTTGTCAACTACATAGGCATTGTAATGACTATAAAACTGTTAAATACCTAAATAAACTCACGCCTTTTCCCTAAGGGGTAGTCAGAAAACTATAGAACACCATCCTTTTGTTTTAAACAAACTAAATGAAAAAGCAAAAATAACTGTTTCTAAACATCACGCATTAAATCCCTGAATGGTACACCCACAATTCGCTATTTATGATTATGTTCAAGTCCCATACAATAGGGGGCGAGCCTATTACCATCAACCGCACGCAAATCCAGACTCTGTGGCTGCCACTGAGAAATTCCTTATGGAAAACCCCAATAGCACTTTGCCCGACCCGGGAATCGAACTCAGTACCTCAAGCTCACCAGTTGCGGTTACGAACACTAAAGCTTGGCAGTCAGATAACTCCTTCGGTTTGTACTCTTCACGCCATAAACGGCTAAATGAATTTGGCTATTCGGACACAATGTAGAGATTATAGTTTGACTTCGGGTGAAAGCCACGAAAAATACCTACGCACTTTGCATGTGGAGTTGCGAACACCAGCCCAATAAACCATACAAATATGGCTTGGGTTACCAGTTTTGGTCATAGGATACTTTTTATCCTGGTAATAAGCTCCCGTGGGTTAATTTCCGACCTACACCGACAGAAACCGTAAGGAAAAGATAGAATTATAAAAATAGAGCGTTGAATGTATAACTCTCTTCTTTAAAGTCGGTAAAAAAATATACAACAACGGCTTAACAGATGAGGGGTTGGATTTGTAAGCGAAAGGTCGTGAGTTTGAACTCACCCTTAGCGCTATTGACATGAGCCTACTCGTATTAGCTACAGCCACATATCGATACCTACAAGCACAATGTTACCCGACCGCGGCGGAGCCAAAAGGTGGGTTATGTTTTTATTTGATTGTTTGAGGAGGGATTTATCTAACAGAGATATCATAATGATAGATGTAAAGAGAAAAGTAATAAAAAAAATTAAAAAGTAAAGTGCTATAAATAGATTGACGAAAACAGTTACCGCGGACTTTAACCGCAAAAATGCAAGAAAAACAGTAAATAGTTTTAAAGAAAAAATACATTTACGACGGGATGTTTATCATGTTTATTATTTTTATTCTATTTACGATATTTCGGCACCAAGCGATCACGAATAAACTTGCAACAGAGCCGAAATATTGAAAATAATGCAAAAAATAAACATGGTAGAAGATATCCGATTGTCAAGTGTTAATGATAGAGTCAGTGACCACGTCAGTTTAAAAAAATACGCTATTTACCGTCATAACCGCTTCAGGCATTGTCGCAAACATTTGTAGGAACTTAACCGTCAAACACTCGCTAGATTACACAAAACATCACCACCGAAAACTCGCTTTAAACTGTCCCATTATTCAACCCTGCAAATGCGGCCCCCAAAAACGGGCCACCAGTTAACCTACAAATGCGTCTCCCAAAAAAGTTGCACATAAAACCCACACCACGGACGATAAATCCCACGTCTGGTTCACGTATCGAAGGGCACCACTTACATTTCAATATGAAAGGGAACAGGAAATTGGTTTCCAAGCACACGACTCCCATGAATGCTTCCCGCGATTTGTATCGATTTACCACGATAAACTTGCATACAACAAAAAACACATCGCTCAATATTGACATTTAACAGAATAACAATAAAGGCGTGGCTGCGAATAAAATTAGTTTTTGTTACGTAAAGTTAAGTTGGTGGACCGTGCAGGATGGGCTAGGCCCACTTCAAGTAGAAATAATGTCAGATTACTAATGTTTTATTGAAAAACCTATGATGCATGTTATACACGGAAATGATAGTGTAGTTATGGGCAGCGAAATGAAATTGATTTTGAAATAGAAATGTGTGCTCTGTAGAAAATGTTAGCATTCAATCACGATACGTTTTTCAATATATTACGGGATACCGGTACTGTAGGATAAAATACGGTTCCTAATATTCAATGCACAGTTATAAGCACTGCGAGATGAGCATCACCTCGACCCGAACCGTTCGGGATTCTCTCTATGAAATTCCATACTGCAAAATGCGCTCACAGGATCAGGGCGCCTAAAATGGCCGCTCTAGCAGAATTATAAAAATAAATATCGCTGGACATTGCACACAGCGCCATCTAGTGCCACACTAAGCAACGAGGCTTGTGTCGTGGACACCAGATAGTTGATATACTACATATATACTTTTTTGTTTGTAAATACATACTTATTATACATATAAACATCCATGACTCCGAAATAAATGTCCATGCTCATCACACAAACATTTGCTTCTACCGGGATTCGGACCCGGGACCCTAAGAACATAATGCAGCCTCACTACCGCTGCGCCATTCGGGTCGTCTAATAATATCGTCGGTCGTGTAATTATATTACGTTACAATTAGTCAAATCGCCACAAAGTGACAAATTCATAATACTAACTACGTCCGTTACCATTTAACGTTATTATCCTATTATGGCTCTGCGGACATTTTAAGCCCCCCGTTACGATGCAGAATTGCTTAAGAGTGTGCGTGTGTGTTAACCTAAATTCTAAAGAAACAATTTTGATGCTCCAAAGTTATGTGACCTAACGCTTAATTAAGCTAAATGCAATACAATTTTAATTACCAATAAAATTTGCTATGTAAAAATAAATTTTGAATTTCATTACAGTAGTTCAATTTCTAGTTATTTATTATTCAAAATTAGGTCAATTGGTTCAAAACAACTGCAATTTATGCGGTCATATTTTATATTCCCGAATCCCAATATCGGTAAAAGGTAAATTTATGAATAACAAGAATTACGAAGCAAATGATATTAATAAATAATAACTCTTTGTGAACCATTTTCAATAAAATATCGGTAGATTCCGAAAGTTTGGAAATAATTTTATTGTTAGTACGAGTATAAAACTGTATTCTATAAACAAACAGTAATTTTGATATGTTTATTCGGTGACTCCATTTTGTATTAAATGGAATATGTTGTAATTCACGTAATGTTTTACTTGCAGCGACACGTGTTTTAATACAGTCACAATCAAATGTTGAAACATTTTTTACCTAAGGCAAGGCTTTGGCCGTGTTTGGTCAAGGTTAAGCCAACGAAATCAGAGCCGTCCTAAGCTCGTTGGGTTGACAATATCGTCAAAATCGCGGGAAACACTTGGATAAGGGACGCAATTGATGAATGTATGAACGTAAACGAAACAAAAGGAGTATATTAGTCACGATAGGTTCGTAACGGTAGCATGTGGTGTTTTGCCTTACCCAATAGGAAACTAAAAAAAAAATGATTTAAAAGAGGGTCCAGGGAGTTTCTGGCCCATTCTTTACCATAGAGATCTACGATTTGGAGTGGGCAAACTGCGACTGTAGCTTCATCCTTTTGTTTTGACATTAATAATAATAAATGGTCCTGTAATGGTCTTATTGGAATAAATGCTTTGAGTTTGAAATAATTTGTGAGTTTATTAATGTGAACTTTTTAAGTTTTACCAGTGACTTACAGGGTGGAAACACCGTCACTAAAGCGGTTACCACGGCGTATTCCGTACATCCATCACCTGTTTTTTTTTTAAATCATTTTCATCACCTACCTAGCCTTTTCCCAACTATGTTGGGGTCGGCTTCCAGTCTAACCGGATGCAGCTAAATAGTTACCTGTATTTTACATAGAGCGACTGCCTATCTGACCTCAACAACCCAGTTAGTACTGGGCAATACGATACCCCTTGGTAAGACTGGTTGTCAGACTTTTTGGGCCACTGACTTCCTGTAACGACTGTCAAAGATCTACAAATGACAGCCGGGACTGCTTAGTGTGCTTTCCGAGGCACTGAGGAAACTCGGTATGTACCCAGTAGTACGGTACCCAGCCACAGACTAACCTAGGCAAGCACGGCTTAACCTAAAGATCGACCCGAGCGGTTGTTATTATTTAGCCAGCTGTTGTTTTTTTTTTGTTTTTTAATTTCTTTTAATAATCTACGAAAAACTGCATTATAATGCGTTGCGCATTTTAAAAGATCTAAGCTTACAGACAGCGGGAGCGACTTTGTTTTATACTATTAAGAAAAATATATGTCGCTAGACAGCGCCATCTAGTGCCACACTAAGCAATGAGGCTTGTGTCGTGGACACCAGATAGTTGTTATACGAGTACTACATAGATACTTTTTGTTTGTAAATACATACTTAATATACATATAAACATCCATGACTCGGAAATAAATGTCCATGCTCATCACACAAACATTTGCTCCTACCGGGATTCGAACCCGGGACCCCAAGAACGTAAGGCAGCTTTATGAACTGACTTGTTATGTTAAATTACAATCAACAACGTGATCTTTAAATACGACAAAACCGAGTACACGAGTATGTCTTTAGAGACATACTCGTGTACTCGGTTTTTTTAACAACAACAACACCAAAAACAAAATCCAACAAATTAATAATGTAAAACTCGACAAACAATCAGAAACCACGAATCGTATTTTAAATTCTAATTAAACATGGTTGGTTCTACGCAAATTAGGCTGTGTGTATCAATCGATTACCGATCACCGAGTCGTAATCGTTTCAACACTCGATTCTCGCTTGTTAACCTGTCCCTCGCTTGTGATCGAATGTGTTTCGAATTTTAAAACAGCTGTTCTAAGTCTACAAAAACAATTAACGCGAAATTATTTTACTAAATCGAAATGGGCAGTTCATTTCGATTTAGTAAAATAATTTCGAGTTAATTTGTTTTTGTAGGCATAAAAGAGTATTGTGGTTTAGTATTGGGTTGGAATGAAAATGTTTTCGTACTATTCGCAGTTTTTTACGTTAATGTGTTTTCAGATGTATGTTATTATACTGGGAGTTTAATTTTCACCGCTTTGTATTTTGATTATAAAAACAACAACTGCCATTTTGTTGTTTTATCACGCCTGTACTCCCAAAGGGTTAGGCAGAGTTGCACTTAATAGTAGGTATACATTTTGCCAGCTATGAGTCGATTGCCATCAACCGGGTACATATCCAGACTCCGTGGCTGCTAGTGAGAAATTCCTGATGGAAAAACCCAATAACACTTTGCTCGACCCGGCAATCGAACCCAGGAGCTCATGCTCGGCAGTCGCGCTAGGGACCACTAGACTAACGAGGCTTTATAATCTTAACTAGATTTATTGATTGATTGATTGATAAACTAGATTGTTTTTTTTTTATGTCTTTGTATGTAAAAGCCACCGATCCCAGTCCTTAACAGATCCTTGTTCCTTTACAAACTTATACAGGGTGCGGACCCTTCACGAAGCCGTCAACCAAGCATTCTGTACATCAAACTAAGTAACCCTAAGCGAAAATTATTGCTGGGAAATCACATTTTTATTGGACTAAAAAATCACATTTTACGGTAAAACTCAATGTAACGCACTCAAAACATTGTGCTGGTGGATGGACTGAATAGTACGGGGTTCGTGGCGGTGTTTAAAATATTTTTTTACATTAAAACATGTATTTCTAAAAAAACTTGTGAAAAAGTTGGAACTTTGACACCCAATATTTCCGTAACTAGAAGGTTCGCAGGGTATAGTCTAGCTAGAACAAAAAAAAAAGATCGCTTTTCGGTTTCTTTAAGTCTTTTTACAGCCTTTATTTAGGAGGAAGCCAAACTTATTAAAGCATAACGAGATCATAATACTAAGATATTAAAGCACATTTTAAACATTTATTAAATCTCTTGTCATTTTACAAGTCTGGGCGACATTACAATTACAAGTTGTTAGTGTCCACTTAAATATTTTTCTTATTTTTATCGTAACACAAAAGCGGATTTAACCCTTTCGTACTCAATCTTAAAGACCAAGTTTCCATGCAAGATGGTGGTGCAAATCTTCGTCTTTCTTTTTAGATTTTTCTGGAATAACCGTGAATGCTGATTGTACTAGACTGGTTATATCGCACGTATACTTGACAGTGCGTGTGTATTAGTAATTGCTTCATTGATTTTCTTGTATTTTTTTGCCAAAGATGACAGACTCGAACTAACATGAAGACTGGTTGTCAGATCTGTTACAGCATTTTTGTTTTCGTTCTAATAATTTAGTAAATACAGGTTTACAATTTGTACGCATATTCGATATTTGAAAATACAGGTTGTGTAAGACTGTACTTTGATATTAATGTAGTATACAAAAACACTTTTTGCCTCGTTGGTCAAGTGGTTGCAAGCGCGACTGACTGAGCATGAGGTCTTCAGTTCGATTCCCAGGTCGAGCAAACTGTTTTTGGGTTTTTCTGTTAAGAATTTCTCAGTAGCAGCCACGGAGTCTGGAATTGTGCCGGTTTGATGGCAATAAGCTCGCACTTAAATACATATAACTAGCGAAATGTGGATTTTCTATTACGTAGGTACATCTCCACCTACCTTTTCGGGGGTTCCAGGCGTAATGTTATGTTATGATTAGAAATTAGATTGCCACTATTGAACAGGAATAATCTAAGATCTTTATTTTAATTTACAAGAATATTAACACCGTGTCTGCAATATTTATCACACATCTAGATATAAACTCAACGCATCTTAGAACTGGTTCAGACGTAATTAGAATACTCTTATAATTACTTGCTTACAAGTAACCGTGCTAGTACTCGAGCCAGTGACTAGCCGGCTCTTAGCAGACAGTTTAAATTATAGAGAACAGCTTTTGTATTATATTATAAAGTGTCAGATGGTATAATTTATTGTGAATAATGAGAATATTTTGTAAATATAGTTGTATTTAAGTTAATTTTATAGTTATAATGAATAAGTATATTATGTAATAGTTTGTGTATTTTCACTTCGCTGAAAAAAAATGAGATAGATATAGAATATAATACCTACTTATAGATCAGATTTTTTCTAATAGTAGTACTTAGTATACTAACTCACAAGAGAAAAAAAATCTGATCTATTTAGTATTCGATAGATTCAATAGTATTTTCTATTACGCACTAAATTGTAAAAGTTTTCATTTATTGTCATTTTGCCGTTTTCACATTGCACATTTCACTTATTATTGTAATTTGATTCTATTTGAATTAATGAATTATGTTGACGTTAACATCGTCTTTATTTCGTTCCCGTAAGGTCTGTTTTCGTAGTAGAAGCGTCTACTTACTACAGACGAGCAGTTGACCGTACATACAACACCACATCGATTTATATATTCCCAGTATAAGCTGACCTCGTGTTCTATAGGCTTTTAGTACAATGAGATATCATCAGCATTAACTGGGGTTTTAAAGTTTGATACGTCGTCGTCGAGCTTATTGCTATAATGAATGATATTATGGAACTATTATACAAGTATTTTACATTCCTGGTGTTGATACAGGGCACAGTTTCCGGCTTAAGAGTGTCTTCGTCTGCGGCTAAGCCTTTTCTCAGGCAGTTGTCGGTGTTTTTTTACTGATCAGACTTAGTTATCCGGCTTAGGATAAGGAAAGTTAACTAGTAAAAAAATATATAAATAAAATAAAATAAACCTTTATATGCTGTTAACTTATTTGACCAAACATTACCTACTTAAAAAATAATAACAATAAAGGTAAGAAAACTATAAATAAACTTAAAACTAAAACATAATGGTGTCGATTCTGTTGTGCACAAACTAAACTTAATTTAGGCTATTGCTATCTTTTACTAAAAGGCAGTGCGAGAAAAGGACGGCTATAGCTATGAACTAAGTTAGAGATGTCAAACTAGTTTACGCCTTGCGCTTCACCGTGTTTTTAGTCGACATGTTTTTACGTGCACCCTTCATATGTATGCAAATATTAGTTCCTACTAAATTGACAGCTGTAAATTACGTCCGTCTCTTTCTCGTTATATTAGAGAGAAAAAGATAGCAATAGCCTAAATTAAGTTTAGTTTGTGCGCAACAGAATCAACACCATTCTCGGCATTCGGCTTATCTCCCCTCTTAACAGTTTATCTTTCAACAAAGGCCTCCTCTAAGGATTTCCACTTGTCACTGTCCTTTGCTGTACGTAACCATTCTGGCCCAGCTACTTGCTTCAAATCGTCTTCCCATCTCTTTGGCTGTCTTCCTCTACTTCTGCATTCCCTAGGGTACTGGTACTCGGTATTCCGTTATTAATCTGGTCCATTTCTCCTCAACATAATATATGTCCTGTCCAACGCCATTTCAATTTTCTGCATACTGATTGTACTTTTCCAAATTTAGTATTTCCTTTAATTTTTTTAAATTGTATTTTATCTCTTCTTCTTACTCCCAATACGCTTCTCTCTCTCTCTAACTTAACTTGTAAGCATCTACAAATAAAAGTACTTACCTATATTGGGATTGTGTCTTTTTTAAACTTTCACGATCAGAACACATTATGAAAAATAAACATGAAGGAGTATTGTCGCGATATTTTTTGTTTTAATATATATTGGGATATCTCAGGATATCGATTTCAGCATCGTTCTGCCCTTATCCCAATTTATTTGTGATCGGCGCAGCATGTCTTTTTCTTCAATCATCATCATCAGCCTATTAATGTTCCCACTGCAGGGTCACAGGCCTCCTCTCTTTTTGGGGTCTTTCTTCCAAACTTCTCTATTACTCGTCATCTCATCAGACACCTCCTTTCTAGCCATATCATCCTTCACACAGTTCATCTATCGTTTGTTTGATCTTTCTCTACTCTTATAGCCATCTACAATGCCACATTCATTCATACTCAGCGATTTCATATAGCAACAAACATTTTCTTTTAGAAGTTCAATTTTCTTTGGGAGTCTACTTTTAATTACTACTTAATAGAAAATGCTATGCTAACAAAAAGTACGTATAAATATTTCGAAGTTTTTTCTTAAGTAAGATGTCTATATGTAATTTGGAACGCGTAAAACATTATTAAAGGCATGTTCAGATGGACATAGTTAGACATAGGTCACATAGGTTAATATAATTACGAACAAAACAGCAACAAGCTTGTTAACAGAAAAAAACTAAGTAGTCCGTCAGTTATATTATCAAAAAATATTTGACACGTATTTTTTCTTTTGTTACATAAACCAAAATTGACAAAGATACGACGCTTTTAAAGCTCTCAATACGTCACGCTGTGGTATAATTTTTTGTGCGTTCTGTCGTCACGAGCCCCCACTCCCGAGTTTCGATGCGTTTTATCATTGTCAATATTCATCGATTTACAAAAACAAAAAATACGTGTCCATTATTTTCCAATACTTCAACTGACGGACTCAAAGATTTGCAATTTATTGATGGTGGAAACTAGCCTATTATGACGACTAGCTTCGCTACACTTCGTTTATATTTTTTTTTATTTAACGAAATTTTCTTAATCCATAAAGTATCATTATCACCATCACTCTGCAGCAGTCCACTGCTGGACATAGGCCTCTTCAATAGCTCGCCACTCAACTCGGTTCTTGGCAACTCTCATACAGTTGCTACCAACCATCCTGCGAAGATCGTCGCTCCACCGAGCCTAAGGGCGTCCCATCTTACGCTTACCGATTCGCGAGTCTCCACTCAAGAACACGTCTACCCCAACGGTTATCAGTCCTACGGCTAATATGAAATATAGTTATGATAACATAACTTTTCATTATAAAAACACAAGTAATCCTAAATTTAATTTCACACCCTTTGGCTCAAAATTAATTTTACTTTGTTTACGTCTACTAATAAAGTCAGTCTTAAATTGTTAATAAACTAGCCGCTAAACATTTTACTGGTGCTATCAAATAGCTCTGTCTGTACTCGACCTAATCCAAATTAACGTAGAAAGAAGCTTATTAAAGTTTTAGACATCAGAACACCGAAGTAAGGTGACATTGAAATGTGAAAAATCGATGGACTTAACAGGTGAAGATGTAATCTTTTTTGTTTGTTGATACTTAAGCAGTATTTAAATTACAATGAGCAAAATATACATTAATAAAAACGTAATAAATCACCGAGTTACATTTTTATTTATTTCTCAAGAAAATAGAGTAAAGTAAAATATTTATTTATTTAGTAATTAAGGGTAAATAGATTCTTCTGATTTGTTTTTTTCTCAGAATATTATGGGTGTTAATGTATAACGAAGCCGAAAGGCATTCGTTCTCCCGATTACAATTCTCCATACGTAATAAAAATACTGGTAAAACTTTTCTGGTTTCTCTACAATCGTTTTAAAAATCACAAGTAGTTTAAGCGTCATTTATTGTGTGAGAACTTATCACACAATAATTGTGCGCATTTATTGTGTGATAAGTTATCACACAATAAATGTGCACAATTTTACTCATTTACATAATTGAACAACTTTGTTATCAAGCTGAGTAAATTACGGCGAGTAAGCTGTAAGCCTAGTCATATCGGTGACATTTATTTAGAGATATTTATTAAACCTGATTCCGAGGTATTCTGTATATTTATGGAGTTTATTTATAAACGTTGCTTAAAGTTTAGTTATCTTAAATGTTTGTGTTTATACCCTGGTTTCAAATAAGTGAATTTGTCAAACTATACATTAGAAACCCGGAGCTGGCCATACACTTTTGAAGTTTCAACATCCCTTACTTAACTTTGAGTAATGCTTAATTAAACCATAAATGTCTTATCTGTTTTGTGAGAGATAGGCCAGAAAAAACCGCAAAAACAAGAAAAGTGGTGCTATGAGGGATGCCTTTACAGTGTGATTTGCTAGCAGTGGTTCAAAAAAGCCTAAGTAAAAAAAAAATGTGTTCTGTAGTTTTCAGTAGGGATGAAGTTGTTTATATAGTTCAAGGTAAAAACTCACTATCTAAAACATATGTACTCGACTAAACACTTGAGACGTGTAAACAAGCCTTTAGGTTCAAGGAAAATTTTAGCAAATTCCGCACATTATCTTTTTGGGCACACATTAAGTCACGCAGAAGGCTCCACTTAAAAATACCTTACCTACGATTTTTAATTACGATTCTGTCGAACAAGCGTCGGTACGAGTAAAATCGAAGGGCGAGCAAATTTAGATCAGCCTATTAACTTACTGAATCGCGAACAAGATTCCTTTTTTGTCATTAAAACTGGTATATTTCTCGTAATTAGGTCTCGATATCTGGACAATTCATCTCACGATCATTGGGGACCTAATTAATACCGAGTTATTTTTAGAACTGGGCCCATGAGACATACCTATGCAGGTCCCTACAACCACAGTATAATTATAACCAGTGAACCAATTAGGCCTCTTGGAGGAAGGATTGAAATCAACTGAACTTTTTGAATTCACGACATACATAAAACTGCCTCGTAGGTCTAATGGTCGCAAATGCGACTGCTGACCATGAGGCCATGGGTTCGATTCCCAGGTCGGGCAAAATATTATTGGGTTTTATTTTCAGTAGCAGCCACTGAGTTTAGATTTGTGTACGGTTGATGGCAATAGGTTCGCCTCTTATTACATGGGATTTAAATGCAACTGGCGAAATGTGGGTGTACTACTAGACCATACACCTCTGCCTATCCGTTTGGGGATAAAAGGCGTGATGTTATGTTATGCATACATACATAAAATGTATCCATTTTTCTTGATGTGACAGGACTTACGAGTAACGAGTAGTATGCTTAGAATTTGTGTAAACGATTTGCAAGTGTGTGTGAGCCGATTTCGATGATTTGTTCCTAGTTGGAATACTGTATGTTAAAACTAATGTCTACTGTGCAAGTCCGAAGGCACCTAAAAAGCCGATTCCTGCCGACTCTGGCTCTTCGCCACTGCTACTGTGTCTACGTATGTTAGTTATAATTAAAGAAATCGCAAATTGCGTGCAATGAAGACGTTGGTTAATTAATTTGTTTATTGAAACTGGAATGAGCATATATATACTTAATTGATGTAGGATCAATTTCATGTTGTTTGCTGTCTAAATTAATTGTACTAGCATCAATTCTTATTCCTCTTTATGAGTATGAAACAACGAAATCGTAGCTTGTTGGTACTTATCTAAGCTATACAAAATGCTAAGGAAAGAGCGAATGCAAGAATGCTTTAAAACAGTAGAAAAAAATCTTAGACATTTAATAATAAGAGAAGCTGATAATGTGATTAAACGATCTGCCAGATAAAAACTCAGCACTTTAAAATAAACAATAGTTTTCCTAATTTAACTAAGCTAAGCTTACCAAGCTTGCTTAGCCAAGCTTGCTTGACGTGCAAGCTACCAACTTTTTGTTTTCTAATTTCAAACACTGTTTTCTGTTTTGTTTTTTTTTTCCGTTTGTGTTTTTTTTTTCTTCTAAAGTTGTATGCACGTTATGTCCATGCGATTTTTTTGTCTTTCTTACACTTTAACTTTGTTCCAGAATAAACCAAACCTGTTACACTTGGTGCAAAATAAGTTGACTCATTTTCCAAGTCGACTTTTCGTTTAATCCCTTCTCTAGTAGTAGAGTCTTTAAACGCTTAAGAGTGATGGTAATTGCAATAAAATTACTTCAGTAATAGATGTGTAGCGTGTCGAGATAAAATGGATTAATTTTTAAGATTGTAACAGGCGTGGTTTCATGAATAAAAACCAAGTGCGAGTCGGACTCGCTCACGATGGGATGCGTACCAACGCACAATTATAATCAAGCAAAAACGCCGAAAAAAAAACCGGCCAAGTGCCGCGCATGAAGGGTTCCGTACCGGAGGCATAGTAATAGGGTCCCGTTGGTTACTTTCGGGTACGGAACCCTAAAAAACACGTTTTTTGTATGGGGTCCACACATTGTTTGCATTAATTTATTTTTATTATTTGTTGTTAGTAAGTGAAAATTTCAAGTGTCTACCTATTTCAGTTGTAGTACCTATGACAGACGGACAGACATACAGCGGAGCCTTAGTAATTAGGGTCCCGTAGGTGCCTTTTGAAGACGGAACCCCAAATTTTTTAATAAAATGAACGTAGAGCCAGCGTCGTGGAATATTAAGAATTTTTAACACACTCTACGGTTACTTTTATTTTATTGGGTTTATGTCTAGAGGCGTGCAATTTCATACTTTTTATGTTTCGTAAAATTTCCAAAGAGATATTGTATTTTTTATTTTAAATTAATATTTTAAGCCGCGGTTGCTTTTTTCATAAATGCTGGTTTAATGTAGCGAGCGAAGTTTTTGCTACATTTTAATGGTAATTTCTAAACTTTAATGCTAGTTGTTTAGTGAATTTTAAAAGATGTAACGACTAGATTATTACTTTTACAAACACAAACTTGTTAATGGGCAATATTTTTGAGTGACACATTTTATCTGCTCTGTAATATAATGCTCAGTAAAATAACATGAAATACTACAAGTGGATGACCAATTATGAAATACCGAGTTTCCTCGGTGCCTCAAAACCGTGCCCGTGGTCCCGGCTGTCATTTGTAGATCTTTGACAGTCGTTACAGGTAGTTCAGTGGCCTGAAAGTCTGACAACCAGTCTTACCAAGGGCTATCCTTTTACCCAGAACTTACTGGGTTGTGGAGGTCAGATAGGCAGTCGCTCCATGTAAAATACTGGTATTCAGCTGTATTCGGTTAGACTGGAAGCCGCCTAACTTAAGTGGGAAAAGTCTAGGCAGAAGATAGACTTAGTTATATCTACAGCTGCCAACTTGACTTCGTAGTCTTACTTGAGTTTAACAGTAGGTTCATCATGGGGTATAGGTTTCCGCACTTAGTCCTTGAAGTGGACCATTGTGCGTGATAAAACAGTAGGTTTCAGATAAACTGTTCCATAAATTATACCTACGCCTGTCTCACGTTAGACTACCTGATCTGAACCCGTAATAATAACTGTGTCTTCTAAAACACCCATAACTCCGTTTACCCTAACAGCTCTGCTTACGCCATTTATTTAAAAATGGTTGCCAACACGCCCAAAGAAAGCTTAAGTCATTAATTCGCAAGTGAGTGGGGTAATGACCGTAGAGCAGTCCTATGGGGGTAATTACCCCATGATTTACGATGTAAACACTGCTTTATTATAGTGTGTGCCAACTGAGATCCTTTAACATTTTAATTTTAAAGCGAGATTTCTATGGTCCAATTAATCCGATGAAAGTGAACGCGAGCAAAGTAAGAGAGAGAGTAATCAGATAACGTCGAGACTGATACTAGAATGCCATAATGCCCTAGAACGAATCACGGTACTAAATCATAACACGGTAACACTACAATGGATCAAAGGTCACAGTGGATCACTTGGGAACGATGCGGCTGATGAACTTGCCAGAAGAGGATCCAACACAAAGCCCATTGTGCCCATTCCTTTCAAGCAGCTAAGAAGCTGGTTAAAGGTGTTCCTTTAACCAGCTTCTTAGCTGCTTGAAAGGAATGGAAGAACTCGAATACAAGCGGAGAAATGGTGGACCTCGGCACCAGGAGTAGGCAATCCAAGGAAGCCATGCCATCCCTGGACACAAAGCTGACCCTGGACAGAGATAGCCTACGACTGGTGGCGGGGACCATCACTGGACACTGTTCACTGAATAAAAACTTCCATACCCTAGGAATCACTGACAGTCCCCTGTGCAGAGCATGCATGGAGGCGGAGAAAACGGTGGCGCATGTGCTCCTTGAGTGCACCGGCGTTATCAAGATTCGCGAGGAGACCCTGGGAACACCTAGATCCCTTGCGGATGCCCTGAGAAGACCGGGAAGTTTGATCTGCTTCTGGAGGGAGGTGGGCTGGTTGGAGTAAACGGCCACCATGGCTCACGCACAATGGTCCATTTTAAGGATTAAGTGCGGAAACCAAAACCTCATGATAGATAGATAGTGAACGCGAGCACAGCTAAACTGTGATCAAGAAGTCCCAGTGTCATCATTGCTAAGGAATACACATATATACAAATAAATAAACTCGAAGTAACTGTTTGTAATTTCAAATTAACTGATTTTTAACCGACTTCCTAAAAGAGGAGGTTATCAATAAATTCTAATTTTTTTTTTTGTTTGTGTGTTAGCAGCCTTTTTTTCGCCAATTGTGAACCGATTTCGATGATTCTTTTTTTGTTTGGAAGAAAATTACTTCGCGGTGGTCCCATTTAAATTTGGTGAAGATCTGATGGTGATCTTCGGAGATATGCAATGGAACTCTTCAATTATAGACAGCAAATCGGTCGTGATTGCTGCAATCGCTTGGATGTTTGTTGTTTTCACAAAATCATAACATAACAATTTTACGTCTGTATGCTCTGAGGGGGTATGCAGATGTGTACAGTACACCCACATTTCGACAGTGCGGTCTGTTAGGTTCTATTTTATTGGGGATAAGCATATTACCATGACATGTATTGTTAACAATATGAAATAAATCACTGCCTCGTTGGTCTAGTGGTGGCGACTACTCAGCATGAGGTTTTGGGTTCGATTCCCAGGTCGGGCAAAGTGCTATTGGGTTTTTCCATCAGGAATTTCTCAGTAGCAGCCACGGAGTCTAGATTTGCGCCAGCGCTCGCCCCCTATTACATGGGACTTAAACATAACTGGCGAAATGTCGGTGTAGGTCCTATTGGGTACACCTCAGCCCAACTCTTCGGAATTACAGGCGTGAGGTTTTATTATGTTAAAATAAATGTATAGCATATATTTGAATAAGATATTACAACTAAAAATGGTAAAAAAAAAACTTTTTTGCAAAAACTAAACTAAAAAGCATACTTTTCTGTATGCTTATAAAAGTATATTGGGTACATAATTATAACAAAAACACATTTTTTTCGTTTCGGCTAATCTCCGAAACCGCTGAATAGATTTTGGCAGGTCATAACAGGCAATTTAACACAATATCAACCCTGTAATTAAAGCCCCGAAGTGTAAAGCACAAGTGTAGGTCATTAATTAAGTTGAAGTCCCATGTAATAGGGGGTGAGCCTATTGTAATGCTGCCATCCATCAAACACAAACTCTGGGCTGATACTGAGAAATTTTGATGGTAAAAGGCTTTGCCGGACGACTGGAGAGGAGAATATTGAAGAACTCATTCTCAGCTGTACTAGACCACCACCACTAGTCCAAAGAAACTGTTATTTTGATCAACCGATCACAAGAAGTGCCACAATCTTTAACGGTAGATTTACTGTTCAGATATTTTGAGAGTGAAGTTTAAGAATGAATGGCCTAATAATTCAAGTTGCTACCCATTTAAATTACGGGTAACATAATTCAGAGTAACTCCCGAAGGGTTAGGGACGCAGTTAGTCGATGTTAACATTTGATTAGAGAGTAAACGGGCGAGTCTAATATCTTTAATTGTGTTCAATTCCCAGTCAGTCCTACACTCGAAAATAGAAAAAAAATAAAAAATAATATCGTTCTGTTTCTCGTTCCAGCAAATGAAGGTTCCAAGCCACAGAAAAGGATAGGAGCATGGATAAGAGTGATTCCGAACTTATAGATGAGATTCAACCCTAAAAAATCATTCGTCGAATTGAGAACCATCTCGTTTTTGAAGTCGGGTGAAAAGATTTCTGTGCCTAACAGCCTAAGAAGCCTTTAATATTCTCACCGCTAGGATACAGCTTCCTCAATCCATCTTGTAGGGCTCTGTGCGGATTGGTAAGCGTCTTCATCATCATCATCAGTCTAAAATGTTCCCACTGCTGGGACACGGCTTCCTCTCAATGAGAGGGAATGGGCTATAATCCATCACGCAGGCCCAGTGCGGATTGGTAGATGTCACATGTCTTCGAATTTTTGGTCCTAGAACATGCCGGTTTCCTCACGATGTTTTCCTTCACCGTTTTGAGAGCAGTGGTGATGAAATAAATTACACAAAGTAATGCGCCTGTCTGGGTTCGACTCCATGACTTACTGTTCGTAAGTCGGGGTCGCCACCACTGGGCCACCGCTGCTCTCTGGTAAGCGTCACATGTCGTCAAATATTTGGCTTTTGGACATGCCAGTTTCCTGACAATGTTTTCTACACCACCGTTATGAGAGTCACAAGGGGCAGAACCTGTGCCTATATTTATATAGATACATACAAAAACTCACATCGTTTTCTTATGGGAACAGGCAGAAACTAAAGAACACCTGCTACGACCCTTACTTAATCTTATCGCTTGCTTGCATCTGGTCATACACGTACGCCGCCGGTTGCGAGTGCTACACAACTAAACTCTTGCTGAAAAACATCACCAATAAAGGAAATGTATGTCCTTGCAGGGTGTAAAGGATACCTCTGCGTTTACACCCACATCTGTCTCGAAACTTGAACTATCAATAAACCTACCCCACAACATTTATAATTAGTGTACAGTACAACCAGATACAATATGTGTGCACGGTAGAGTACAGTACAACCAGATACAAAATGTGTGCATGGTAGAATACACTACAACCAGATACAAAATGTGTGCACGGTAGTGTAAACAGCCAAGTCTGCACACTCATCCACGATAAGCGGAACCGAATTTATTCTGTCAACAGTGTAGCGCCATTAAAGGCTTCACAATAGAGTCTTGGCCGTATTAAGGGGTAGCCTATGTACAGCAAACGTAGTTAATCCGATGACACGATACCCGGACTATTAAACGCCTTACATAAGCTAGACTAGAACCAATTACTTAAGGTGTGGTGTAAGTTGTAAAGGGAAGCGGGTTGGCAGTTTTAGAACTATATTATGTAAGGTAAGTTTTAGACTCATGATACACAATATTTTGATTGATTCGTTAGTGGTCAATATTAAAGCAATAGCAACAAATAGGAGCAAATATTTTTTGATTTATTTAAATTAGGATTTGAATCAATTTTTGCACTCTTTAAACGTTAAAAGTTCTCTTACGGCCATTTTCAATAACTTACTGTTCTGTTTCGGTAAGTTGCTATCTCTGTCTGTTTGTCATTTTGCTACAGAAGAAACAAAACGTCACAGAAAATCTTTCTTTGTTTTTCTATGAATCAAGTAACAGGTTATAGGTGACGCGGATAGGATATTTCAAGCTAACTTTGTTTATAGAAATACCGATAGCTGCGAGACGTGGCATATTAACTGATAGTTATACGTTAGTAAGTTATAGAAAACGGGCCTTAGTAGTGTTTAGAGAAGAAGTGGGGCTTGTTGACGTATAAGTGGGTCTCGATATTTATTTATTGATATTTTAACCAGTTTCAACAACCCAAAATAATTGAAACAATGAGCTACTCTCGACACATTTAAAACGTTACTTACTTTTAACATGAACCAAACTAATTTCTGTACAAGTTAAACAAGTCCCACAGATAATAATAGCAAACATGACACCACTGAAAGAGTGAGATGGAAAACAAAAAGAAAGAGACAACACCTGTTATGGTGGCAGCAAGGGAGGACATTAGTCTGTGTGCATCTAAGAGGATCTCTTCAGAGATAAAATAATATATTTCTTGTAAAAGACGGGCTGTTACCTTTATTTTGACAGTTAGTGCACCTGGTTTTACTTAAAGCAGAATAGAAAATGTGTGTTTGCATTAAATAAGTATAAATGTTTTGCAGCTGCTCATTCTTGCATAAATGTAAACACTGTCAAGTAGACGATGCGTGATTAAAATTTATTTTTATTTTATGCTTTTATCCTCAAGCTTAAGGATTGTAAAAGAATGTGGGAAAAACGTTTGACAGCAGATGGAAAATAATAAAATTATTTTACGAGGGAACAGAAAATGAACACATAGTACTAAAAATATGATGTCATTCGTGTTCGCAAGATATACCGCTTATGTTGCTATGCTAATAAATCCTAAAATAAAATAAACGCCTTTATCTGGCGTTTATTATATTTCAGGATTGATGTTGAATGATCAAATTTAAGTGAAATTCGTCAGATATCCTATTTTTTTCTAGTCTGTCAAAATCTTTGCAAATCACCGAACTTCTAATATATACAAGGTGTCGCTTTGTATCCTAGTCAAATTCAAGGAGGTATCGAATCAATAATAAAATGGGTAGGTTTTTTTTTCTTAACTACGGAGATCGGTAATTATGAAACCACCCGTATTTGATCACAGCCCGTCTTTTACTAGCCCTATAACCGCGCCTTAACACGGACAAATAAAGGCACACTGCGACATGTCGATGATTATGTTTATTTTTACATGTTATTCTGAAATACCGTCAAAGTTTTACAATTTAAAATAGCAGCTTTATTAATTACTGACCAGGTATCGTAATTTAAATTGATTCTATATGACAAGCTCCAGAATTTTGACTAGGATGCAAAACTACACCTTGTAAATTAGTATGGAGCTATGGAGATACATTACACAATTACAATTTATGTTTATTTTATCTTAACTTTACAGACTATAAGCCTAAACTACCCACTCAAATCAACTTAGGTACTTCTTCTTTTTTGTCGTCGTTCCCTCGACGAGCTTACTAGAAAAATATAAAACATAAAATGTTATAGTAAATTCCTCAAAATTACCTTTATAGTCACTGTTACACGATAATTAAGATTTGTCTTACACATGCGTAACAAATTAATAATTATCTTTCCGTGCAAAGTTTTCAAAGAAAAAAATTTTTTTCGTAAACAATTATCAAGGAACTTGGCGGTTATATAAAAAAAATAATGACGCAATATTTTCCACGTGTTCTAGGGGAGAATTTAATTACCTACCTACAGCGAATTTGAAAACAGCTGTTCTAAAATCCCCAGCTTACCTAATAGGGCAGAGCTTACATAATACCCTTCGAAAGTTCAACAACATTTTATGAAAAAAAAACTTTTCAAACAATTTCATCGAAATCTTTCAGATTGTTACAGACAGATACGTTATTGTGGTGCAGTAAAGTCTAATTTTGCTCCTAGCTATAGCCATTAGTTGTGATTAGTTAAGAAGTAGTCTTCATTAACCAAGTTTATATACATATTATACTAACATCATATCATCACGCCTGTGATCCTCAAAGGGTTAGGCAAAGGTGTACCTAACAAGTAGACCTACATTTCACCAGGGGGGCGAATCTATTGGCAAAATAAATAAAGGCACACTGTTGCATTTGAGGCTCAGAGCTCATAGCTGGCAGGTAAAGTTCCAACAGTGTTAAGTGTTACAGAAAACGGGCATAACCTTTTTAAAATAAGGTGCTCCAAATTAAGATGTATTCAGAGGCCATAGTAACGTTACCTTCTCAAAGGCTTAAGGAAAAACGAAATGAAGACGAAATCCCCGACCTTCTCCAAAATTTATCTCTATATAAATATCCATTGTCCGTCGAAGGTCCAATATTCCAGTCCAGAAGATCCAGACCTAAATTACCTTTAGTAATTGATACCAGACCCTTGTCAGGACACGTATTTTTCTGTTAGGCTTTCGTACAAGGACTCCAGAAAATAAACCAAATTGTCTTTCCTATTCTTGTATTGTCTTATCAGACTGGCGAAGTTTATTATGTTTCTAGATTTAGAGTTGTATTAGGATCTGTGGTTTTGGGATTAAAAAATGATTACTAACTTATCAGCAGTTGCTAAGACATACTCAAGAATCATCACTTGAAATTATTCTGAAGATAAAATAGGTATAAAAATAAATTACTTCGCGTCAAGAATCAAATCAGAATTATAATAAATAATAAAATAAATATTGCTGGACATTAACAAACAGCGCCATCTAGTGCCACACTAAGCAACGAGGCTTGTGTCGTGGACACCAGATAGTTGATATACTTCATAGATACTTTTTGTTTGTAAATACATACTTATTATACATATAAACATCCATGACTCAGAAGGTAATTAACACAACGAATCTGGCTAGTGATGGAAAGTTCAAACAAAGTTTAATGGATAGAATATTTACTAATTGACCATTAGTTACATCACAAGCCAAATTAGCCTAAATATAGAGGTTAAAAAGAATACTAGTAATGCATCACGCACTTGTGTAGAGTCATTCTAAAATTGCAGGCCTACTTATTGAAACGAACACATAAAGCATTAATTTAGACAGCTGAACTCGACAACTTATAACTCCAATAAAGGCTTGAAGAAAATAACACTGAACACTTGAATAATGACAGTAATCATTTAGCCCTAACTGCTAATACGTTTTCAACAAATCGCAAGTCACCCGATCGAATCAATCAGACCCAATGAAGGAATTTACGGCAACAAATTGATCGGCAGAAGGAGTCTGTTCTTGGTATTCTGGAAATTGATATCGATGGCACGAAGAAAGTTCACGATAAAGATTGTGAAGTGCAATTGCTTAAGTGGTTTTGATTTTTTGAATTAGTGAGCGTAGCTTCAATCATAAGTTATCTAAATCTACACTAATATTATAAACAGGAAAGATTTATATTTTTGTAACGAATAAACTGAAAAAGTACTGGACCGATTTCAAAAATGTTTTCATTAACAATGCTACACTATTTCTGAGTAACATAGGCTATATTAAATTAAACGAAAATGTCCAGCCGTGCGAAGCCGGGACGGGCCGCTAGTTCACGATAAAAGTGACTCAAGTCCTGGATTAGAACCTAGAACCTACAGCTGCAGTGCAAGTAGATTCAAGTCAATAGTTAAAGTTTCCAAGATAAAGTTTCCAAAATTTTTGTTGTTTTCTTTATTTTCTTGCTTCTATCATTACGATGGAAGAATATATCTAAGCGACATTTCTGTTAGTTAAAAAGCTTTTATTTTCGATACAAAAATATTGCTAATGTTTTTTAAAAGACTTTCTAAATATTGTATGAACTGATACTAATAGTCCATTTGGGCAAGCTATGAACGAAATTATAAAAGGCTTTTAGTGGAAAATATAAGGTTCATGGCAAGGATTGTCCTTTGTATATTTACGTGTACATAAATAAATAAATAAGACTGTTATTATGATTCGCTTTAAGAAGAATCTTGCTGCAATACGGGGTCCCCACGGGGTTATTACTGGGTCCAACACCGACTCATTCAATGTGACATAAATATGTGTTTTTCTAAATAACTAGATGTCGTTTCTTTTGTAACTTGTACGTCATTATTAAAACCCGTACCTTTCTGCCAGGTTGTTGATGCTGCAACTGAGGCGGTGCAATCAGCCTCAGCGGCGGAGGGGCTTGGGGCATTGCAGCGAGAAGCGGGGGTACCAATGGCATCATCCCACCCATGGGCAGGGCCACTGCAAATTTTTGCAGGCCCATGCTCCAGGGTAGGAACCAGCCGCCTCCCGCCTGCATCGCACCCCCCCCGGGCCCGTACCACGCCAGTGCGATCAGCTACTTTCACCCCACATGAACACTAACACTGTTATCGTTGAGAGGACTCTTTTGACATGTAGTTGTAACACTTCACTTGTACCTGGGGACAAAAAAAACTATTTGTTAGTGGAGTTAGCGCATGAGCGTGTGCAGAAAGTCAGTAATGTTCAAGATTTCTGAGATTTTGGATTTTTGCGGGATATATAATCCATTCGCATTTTTTGTGCAATTTCAAAACACTGCCCGTTTTTTGGTAACTAATAAATACTTCTAATAGTTCAATCTCTGTTTTTGGTGGGTCCGTAGTGGTGGATTACGGCCTTGTGCTTCCTAAAGGGAGGAGGCCTATGTTCCAGTAGTGGGAACGTTATGGGCTTATAATACTGTCTGTACTTCTAAGCATGAGGCCCTGGGTTCGATTCCAGGGTCGGGCAAAGTGCTAAAATTGAGTTTTTACACCAAGAATTTCTCAAAAGCAGCCACGGAGACTGGATGCCTGCCCGGTTGAAGGCAATAGGCTCGCCCCTTTTTACATGGGACTTAAACATAACTGGCGAAATGTGGGTGTACTATTAGGTACACCTCTGCCTAACCCTACGGATATTACAGGCGAGATGTTATGGCAACAACAACATCAGAACAACGTACAACGAACACGGCTATAACAACATCAGAATGCTGACGAAGCAGAACTAGGCTTATTCCATTTTAACGTTGTGTAGTTGTAGACTATACGCCTAGTAAGTCTGGTTTTAATTTAATCTTTCAAGTCAATACGTTCCATTCTCCTTATCTGCTATTTTCAATAACTTACTAACAGGTATCGGTAGGTTGCTATCTCTGTCTGTTTGACAATTAGGTAACGGACCGATAGAAACAAAACGTCACAGAAAAACTTGATTGACTTGATTTTTCTATGAATCAAGTGGTCAAAGTGAGTGAAGTCAAAGATATTTCAAGCTAACTTTGTTTATAGAAACACCGATAGCTACAAGAGTAGGCAGATTAACTGACAGTTATACGTAACAAAGCTATAGAAAACGGCCTTAAATCGACAACAGCATAAAGATATCAAATCATTGCAGAGACGCAACATGACATGTCAAGCCGTTTACCTACATGCCCGTACGCAGTAAACAGGTTCCACTACTTGTATGACTTAGAAACATATGGCGTAGGAGCTAGTTTTTATAGAAATACCTTTTGCACTTCACTAAACTGTCATACAAGATGCGAATCGAAGGATTTATTGTTTTCCTGGATGCGAAACGAATTCTTACGGATATGTGGTGTGGTGGAGGAATGTGATTTTGCGATAGTTACATTTCAAAAGACAAGTATGAACATGTTTTCTAGAAATAATTAATACATACTTGACTTAGAACATTTGAAGTAGGCATACTTTAACGTAAATGCTAAAGCCTTGATCATATGAGCGAAAACGGAGACTAATTCTAAACCTTAGGGGTTGGGGCAAAAACAGGCGGTGAAACTTACATAAGGGTCATTGCACCCTCTAAAGAAACATAGGTATCATTTGAATTTGAAATTACTACGAGGTTACGCTATTATCTTTAAGCAATAGATATTTATATAGGCAGAACATAAACTAGTTATAATCCAACAATATAACTTATTATATTTCCAATAAAAGTAACAACACCAACAGAAGTGTTTACGCGAATATTACACCTTTCTTCCACCAGACTACAGGAAAAGTTTCTAAAAAAAAACTTCTCAACCATTTCATTTGTTTAGCGGTTACCATGATATCGGAAACGTCTATTCGTATAGATCAAAGAGTTTGCGACTGTCTGCGTGCACGGTTACTGGAGCGAGAATCTGAAAGAAAACGCCCGAAATACGCGCGTCAGTGGAAAAGATGGATAGTAGTTTGAGTCGTATCGTTTTGTTGCCAGAAATATACTGTTTTAGTTACATAAACCGTTTTGACGGTTTGGCTTTTCTTTTGCTTTTGTAAGTTCAAATGATTTTAATTTATTTTGATGACTTGTCAACTTAATTGAAGTGAATGACATTCATTTTGTACAGTAGTGACAATTTAAAGAACGAAAACGTTCATTCATTATTTTCTGTACAAAAAACATAGGTTAAAATAATCCCGTTCTTTTGATTATAATTGGTTTTGTCCTAGGAGACTTGACACGGTAACATATTCAGTTGATTACTTAGTCCTTAATAGTAATATATATATATAGAACAATTTTTATAATTCTTTACAAAGTATAATACTTTTGTTTTACTATTTTATTATGATTTTGTTGGCATCACATGTCCCGCTTGGAGGCGTGAAATTGAAAGGGACTCCAATTAGCAGCGTGACTGTTCCGTGTTTTAATTAGTTTGACACACTTTTTGTCGCGAATGTATATCTAATAGGTTAGTACGATTAGGGTGAATTAACACAGAAATACTTAGGCATGTTAGGAACTGAATCGTGTATATCCAAATGTATGAAAATAGAAGTAGCAAAAAACATTTTTTGGATAATCATCATCCTCCGTTGGTCTTTTTATTTATTATTTTATTATTATTATGTACTCTTAATGATTATCCAAAACGACTGAATAATAACTTACACTTCCAATTTACGGCTCGTAATACGGAAATGAATGTCAGAAAAGCTTGGCCCGGAACTTACTATCTTTAACTTTATTTTAGACTGAGGATACTAAATGAATTTTCATCTCGTATGTCGAATATCAGAAAAGCTACACCCTTTATAGAAGAAGATCAAAATCAGAAATCGTTCACAATGACTCAAAGAACACTTTTCATATACTTTCCTCATCAGCAATATCTATTGTAAAAGATTTAAAAAAAAATTATGTAAGTGTATTATTTTTAAATGGCGTCCAGCGAATGAGATCGATGTTTTGAGTATCGTCCAAGAATTTTAACAAAGAAAATAATACGATATTGAGATTCGAATGTGCGTGTAAATTGTTGATAATCGTGCCTATTTTTCAATTGTGATGTAATTTCCAAGCGTCATTGTTTTTCGGATTTTTTGTTACCTATATTTTCAATTGAATGACTGTTGTTTTGACAAGGTATTTAAGTGTTACACGACAAAATGGAAAAAAAATATTGTAAAAAAAAGTAGCAAGATGTTTTGAATCAGAATCGACGTAAATTCTGCTGTGATCCAGTTCAATACACAAAAATGCATCGAAACTCACAAAATAACTATTTAACTAAAACATTGGTAGACATTGAGAAAAATAAATTGTTTAACAAACATTACTGTACGCTATTTTTTCTTTGATTACTTTAAAAAAAAATATTTATGTAGTTTACGTAACAAAATGTCTGACAGCGCGCGCTAGTTTGTCAAAATGGCGGCCGTAAAAGTCGTTTTGTGATTACTTTACGGTGTTTCCAGAAACAATAATATGGTATTTTTTTGTTTTGAGGCAACACTGCGGTTGTTATTCATACATTTAAATTAATTATGTGCTAGGAATACTCCAAGGTCGAGAACCGGATGCGAGTATTAAGAAAATTTAGAGTGAAATTACGATATGCATTAGAAAAAATATAGAGTAATGTATTCTAAAAATAATAAAGAAATTTCGAGTAATTGAATTATTTTTGTGGAAGTCAGATAGACAGTTGATCCATGTAAAATAGTGGTATTTCGTTCCATCCCATTAGACTGGAAGTAGATTTATCAAAATTATTATTATTATTTATTTATTAAAATTTATCCACGTTATTCTACAAACGGTAAAAACATCGCAAGGGAACCGCCACGTTCTAGAACCATAAATTCGAAAACATGTGACAAAGCAACCCGCACTGGGCCCGTGTGTAAGGTTACGTTCTTTGCCCTCCCAAAGAGGATAAGCCTGTGTTCCATCCCAGCAGTGGGAACAGCACTGACTGATAATATTCGATAATAGATACTCATAGCAATATTATTACTTGATGTGCCCTAACAGGGTCATGTACTCACTAGTTTTAAGCCTAGTGTGTAACTATGATTGTATACACCGGATGACTTTTTTATCACTTTCCAAAAAAAAATGGGTATATTAGGTGAACGGAGTAGAAGCTTATGGCAGCATACCTAGTTTCTTTTTTCCACAGCTTAGAAATAATCTGAAAATCCATCATCAAAAAACGCTACAAATTTCAAGAACAAAAAAAACGCTACAAAGTAAACTTTTCATATTAGAACAAAGAAAGAGAATATGAATGTGCCATTTGCTTCTACTCCGTTCACCCCATTTTTTAATAACAAAGCAATTTTTTTTGGAAAATGATAAAAAAGTCACCTGTATATGTCTCAGACTGTTTGCTACCTTTTGATAAAAAAACATCCTGTATTATTACTGTAACTGTTACTACTGTTAGCCTAAGTCATCCCACTGCTGGGCAAAGGCCTCTCCCCATGACTTCTAAATACTTCGATC
This sequence comes from Xestia sexstrigata, assembly GCA_941918905.2. NCBI lineage: Eukaryota > Metazoa > Arthropoda > Insecta > Lepidoptera > Noctuidae > Xestia > Xestia sexstrigata. The sequence goes on from OW799204.2 coordinate 4,163,310, forward strand.
CAGGGCCAATGTGGACCACTCTGGTCGTTGGTTCTGAACTTATCGCTACAGCAAGTGCAAGGTTGATTGGGAAATTTTGACATTTTCGGGTAGTTTGATGTGATGGCGTGTCTACACAGTGTATTAAATGAATAAATAATGCACGAACCTTCTTATTTTTTTTTTACTGTGGTTTAAGGGTTAAACCAGTAATGATATTATTACCAGTAACTGATAAACTTTATTACAATTTAATTTAGCATAAAGGTACAATTCTAAACTGTATTTATATTATGTATATTAGACTGGTTTCTGAGTAATTATGAAAGCTGCAACAGGCGGCAATGTCTATAGATCTGTATCTACGGAAGAGTTTCCCAAAACTGTATTTCGTAAAAGCGTATTTGTGCGTTAAATGATAAGAACACACTGAAAAGCTTCTGAAACTGATAAGCATGCAGTACTATTTGACTAGTATTTGACGAGAAAGAGGTCAATCGTCGAATCCGACTCGGCTGGGCAGCGTTCGGGAAGTTGCGCTGTATCTTCTCGACCACAGTGTCTCAAGACGAAAGTCTATACTATACCAGTGTGTGTTGCCAGTGATTACATACGGGACCGAAACGTGGTCGCTCACAATGGGCCTCATCAGAAGGCACCCAAAGGGCAATGGAGAGGGCTATGCTCGGAGTTTCTTTGCGTGATCGAATCAGAAATGAAGACATCCGCAAGAGAACCAGGGTCACCGACGTAGCCCGAAGAATTTCCAAACTTAAGTGGCAGTGTGCCCACTGCCACTTAAGTTTGGAAATTCTTCAACATCACATCAACATCAACATCATCCTGCTGTTTCACTAACCTAAAATTAACGCGTTAGTACAACAATAAATAACTAGAACAAAGCGAATAAACTCAATGACAATACAAAATATATACAAGTTTATAACTTTCAATATAAAATAAAATGTTTCCACTCAGTTGGAACCGTTTCGTCGCCCGGTCGGTGTAAATATCCACAAACTCGGTCATAGTTGACTTAACAGATCGATGGGCTATTAAAAGGACAATAGGAGTTTTGTTCGCTCGTTGGACGTCAAATTTTAGCGTAGGGATGTGACATGCAAGTGGTACCGATACTTGTGTTGTATCATTATAAGAATTTAGTTGAGTCAGTCATGGTACTCACGTGTTCAAGTCATAGGTCTTAAGTTTGTACCCAAGACACCTCTGACTTTTCGGATTTATCACTTGTTTCGATGAAGGAAAACATCGTAAAGAAACCAACATGCTTGAGAGATATTTCTCGACGGCATGTGAAGCCAAGTGAGAAGCCCATGGGTGGCATTAAAACTCTGACACCAGGTTAGGCACACTAACCACACTATAAAAAAAAAGAGTGTTCAAGTCGGCCTGATTACCACTCCCGATTGTCAAGCAAAAGTAAATAATTAACTCTATGTCTAGGTTTTAACTACAAAGAAACAGTTTTCCAAGAAAAAGGTTACAAGGAATTTGAGTGTCAGGTATGACCCAGATACTTTATGGAACATAGAAATATTTCCACCTAATTTTGTTAAGAACCTGTTATCCCAAAAGAATATTTCGAATAGCCCCACTGACCTTTCCCCTTTGTCCAAACACAGATACCTTAAAAATTACTGTCCGATATAATTCCGAGAACCCGGATTCCATTCCGATATTATCGTCAATTTCTAGACGGAACAATAGACGCAATATTGATGAAAACCAAAACCGGTACCCAATTACCTAGAATCATTCTTCCCATGCCTGATTGGGTCTTTTCATTATGGAATGCTAAATGCGCCCAAATGCCATCTGGGATCGGTACCGAGTATTGTTCGATGATCGAGATATTTGATTCGATATTCATTATTCGGTTTTGATTGTTGGATACCGTATTGTTTGCATCCCTATTATATAGGATGGTTTTGTTCGGTATCAGTATGATGCAATTATTTGTGAATAAAATGTGGTTTATTAACATCGCTTTGTGTGTGTGTTTGTTTGTTGACATTTTCATGTAGTTTTTTAAAGCTGATAATAAGGTTATCATGATAAATTAAATTAAATACCAACATTCAGCCTCCAATGAGTACCTAATTGTAATTATAAATAAAGTTTTAATGTTTTATTTTTAAATTAAAAAGTACTAAAATACCGGATTCAACTCACACATCCGGTTAGACTGGAAGCCGAGTCCAATATGGGAATAAGCTAGAAAGAAAGTAATGATTAAAGAACTGAAAAACTATTGTAAAACTTGATTAATGTATCATCAAATTCTTCAATGACTGGCTACATTAATCCTTTGCACGCGCTTCTAGTATTATATTATTTGCAAAAGCCTTGAAATTATACAGTTTCAAAACATTGTAAATAGGTAGTTTCGCCTATTGTTTATTTCAATGAAGTTTTCTGAAAATCTTTGAGGACAAGATATATATACAGGGTGTAAAAGACCTCATCACGAAGCCGGCAACCAAGCATTCTGTACATCAAACTAAGTTTTTTTGGGTGAAAAATCATGTTTTGTGGTAGAACTCAATGTACCGCACTCAAAACATTGTGCTGATGGATGGATTGAATAGTACGGGGGTCGTGGAAGTGTTTAAAGTAAAAAATATACATTAAAAACACGTATTAAAAAAAAAAAACTTGTCAAAAAGTTGGATCTTTGACCCCCAATATCTCCGTAACTAGAAGGTTCCCAGGTATGGTGTAGAACAAAAAAAATATCGCAATGACGAGGAAAGCAAGTGCCTTTCGGCTTCGTTAAGAGGTGGTTTACACCCTTTATATATATCTTTCTATATTTATTCACATGAAAACACTTAAAATAAGGATACAGACAGTTAAATGATGCGAAACACTTATGCAGATGATGAACATAATAAACAAAAATAATGTTATAAATAACTGCTTGTTCGTATAATATGCTTTCAAATCTGATACTCTTAAACGAAAGTCAATTGGGCGTAAAACCATTACGTCTGGTGTTTGTATTTTAACAGTTTATTGAGGGAATTAGGTTGAACTATAACCGTCACTTTGGCACATTGTCAACAAAGTTGTAGAAAGAAAGTATTACAAATTAGACCGTTTCGCCAAAGTGCGAAATAACATACGGAATTGTCAAAGTACTTCGTTGCTGAATGTTTGTGGGACCTGTGAATATTTGTGTGAACAAGGTTCATGTTTGCTTGGCAACACAAATACGCACTAAGTTGGGAAAGGACAGTCGTCAAACTCATGTATATATACCTGAAATAATTAGATTGTTTATGAAAATAGTAGACAACTCAATTTACTGAAAATAACTTTAATAGTAAATATTTTTGCTAACAAACATAGTATTTTTGAGTATTTGGTAATACAGGTAATTGATGTCAGTAAATCACAGTAATTTATGTTAATATTTTGAAATTCAAATAAAGAACATTCTCTCATTCATTCCAATCATTTGGAATTCAAACGTCCGCCACGCCTCACCGATTCGTATCACCAAATCGAAAGATCGATTTAGAAATTCGACTAATCGGTTACAAATAGGGATCGGTACAATTATCGGACCGGAATTTATGGGCAGTTCCTCCCACATAACAATGTGGAATAGTGTAACGTTCTTTTAATAATTAAATACGTGGGAACGAATCCCATTATTTCGTTTATGGGTCAACTCGAATATTTTGGTCCATTCGATTCGAGTTTACGACGTATTCTTTTTAAGCATCGAAGGGCAAAGAACGGATTTAGAGGTGCCCTTGTTCCAACAATTTCGTTAAAGATTTTTATTGTTGGAATAATTTTTGTTTTTAATGTTATTGCTTGTTAGCGGGGATATATTAAGTATATTGGAACAAAATAACAGACGATGGTCGTTTTTAGGGTTCCGTACCCAAAGGGTAGAAACGGGACCCTATTACGAAGACTCCACTGTCCGTCTGTCCGTCTGTCTCTTACTAGGCTGTATCTCATGAACCGTGATAGCTAGGCAGTTGAAATTTTCACAGAATGTGTATTTCTGTTGCCGTTATAACAACGAACAACTAAAAACAGAAAAAATAAGGGGGGCTCCCACACAACAAACGATAAAGATAGACGCTTGAAATATGCACAGAATGTTTAGTTGTATATTCACTTTAAAAATAAATAATTAAATTAAAATAAATATTTAAGGGGGCTCCCGTACACACAACAAACGTGTTTATTTGCCGTTTTGTCTAATGTTGAATAGATGATGTACGGAACGCCCGTGCGCGAGTCCGACTTGCACTTGGCCGGTTTTTTCTAAATATTTTAACGATATTTTTATAGTTCAAAATTTGTTTCCTGATTTTTAATAGGCCGATATTTTATGACCACATCGCAGTACTATTGTGAAACAAGAACCATGCACACCAAACACAGGTAACCGAAATTATTATGAAGAAACTGCATACAAACGAAAATACACGTATTAGTCTTAATGATGGTCGTTCAGAGGTCATACAATAGAGGTCTGCGTCCACTGAAGTGTAAACCCTTGTTAAATCACCGGGTATTGCCGGAAAACATCACTAAACGTATGTATATGTTGAAATACTAATAATATAAGGTTTGTAGTCAGGGTCACGTGTTTAGCCGAGAGGAACGGATACAACCCGGCAGTTATAGTGTTGAGTAGGTGAGGTTAAGTAGCTTAATCCTGACGAATAGAGGATGGTGGGCATTATCTGCTGATTTGAGTGACGTCACTGAGACCTACGTTTTTAAACTGACATGGTCACGGTCACTAACATTATCATTAAGAGCGTGTATACAGAAAGTGGGCAACATCGCAAAAATAACTGTCAAACATTTCGCTGTTTTGATTCATCATCATCATCATCATCAGCCTATTAATGTTCCCACTGCTGGGTCACAGGCCTCCTCTCTATGAGAGGCAATGGACTATAATCCACCACACGGACCCAGTGGGGATTGGTAGATGTCACATAATTATGTCTTCGAATTTTTATGTATATTACTTATTGTATGGAAATAAGAAATATGTCTAACTAGAGAACTAAAATATTGATTATGAATTGCAATAATTAATATGTACACCGAATAATCAGTTTTAGATGTAAAAAAAGTATTTGGAATCTTTCCAAATGCCTTTTCTACACCTAAAACGGTTAGGAACAACATCAAATTCAGTGTTTTAATTGCAATTCACTTTTAATATTCTAGATCACTAGTTAGTCATATTTCTTATTTCCATACAGTAATAATGCGAAATTAATTAAAACAGGTAAATATTTGACAGATATTTGCAAGGTTGCCAACCTTCTGAATGCGCCCCCTTAACACTAAAAACGAGGCCATGTTACGTTTACTATTTGTTTCGAGTTCCCGATATTTCGGCGCTGTTGTAAGCACCATGGATCACGGATAAACTAAAGTTAAGTTATTTCGGGTCGGTGATAATGACACTGAGACGCTAAACGGCGGGTGTAGCAATTTAGGTTAGACGCTGTAAAGTTCGACGGGAACGATCATTAAATCTGTGCTCTTATGCTGCGGGAAAAACCAGTCATAAAACTCAAAAGACTATGGGAGACTTTGTTTGGGCCTCGTCACAAAAAAATACTGCACTTGAAAGTTGTCGCTACCGTAAAATATTATCATCATCTGCCTACCCTTCTCCCAACTATATGTTGTAGTCGGCTTCCAGTCTAACTGGATGCAGCTGAACACCAGTATTCTACATAGAACGACAGTACTGGGTAATACGATACCCCTTGGTAAGACTGGTTGTCAGACTTACAGGCCAGGACTTACTGGTTGTCAGACTTACTGACTACCTGTAACCTGCACTGTTAAAAATCTAAAAAGACTAATGGCTTAACGTGCTTTCCCAGACACGGAATGTAATGGGTCGTCACCCACCCACAGACCAACTTAGGCAAACGCGAGTTAACCTGAAGATCGACCCGAGCGGCTTTTATTATTTAGCCACAAAAAATATTATCAAAATAATTATGTATTTGTAATTCAAATTATTATTGTTTCAAATAATTATGTTACAGTTTGGCCGGTGAGAGAATGCGTTCCTGATGTCTGTCAGTTGGTACATAAATTTAGCGCGAAATTATAAGTTTTATTGTTACTTGATTTAATGATATCGTTTTTAATAATATTATTTTTTAATAGGGCAAAAAGGGTAAAAATAGGTAAGTTATTTATGCTATAAGTTATATAACATCACCAATAATACAAATACTCGCGACCTGTCAGGAACGCATTCTCTCAGCGGCCAAACTGTAGACGGTTATAACATTATATCCATTCCTCATGCCTTTCAACATTATTTTTATCGAAGTTGACTCCGCAATGGACATGCGTGATAATGACGTTGTGTTGGTTTCTGCAAGCAAGCTCTGCTGATGTCAGTCAATACTAAGTTTTATTAGCGCTAGTTTTAAAGGATTTATTAACCGTAATACGGTTGCTAATCCTAAGTTCCGGGAACGTATTCCCGAGTCATGCAAAGTTTCAAGCGCAGGCCACACCAGCAAGCGAGTGAGCGAGCGAGCTGGCGAGCGAAGCGAGGCGAGGGAATCTATTTGAACTAAGAGAAGCTTTGGGTTCACACTTCACACCAAAAACTACGGAGGAACGGGCGAACAAGCAAACAGAAGAAGATCGCCAAAACGGGAGCGGGCATTACAAGGCAAGGCGGGCGGGCGGACGAGCCAAGCGAGCATCGTTTCTAAGCTACGCTAACGAGGCGAACGAATAGCATCGCTGGCATCGTCAGATATTTCGTTCGCATCGTTTGTATCGCTGAGGTAGCTTATCTCTGCAGTTCGTGGTGTGAACCGAAGTATGAAAAGAGGTGAAACGATGATCGCCCGGCTCGCTCGTTCGCTCGCTCGCTGGTGGCACGCGCTTTAGGTTTCGTCTTTCTAAACTGAAGCGAATCCCGAATGTACAAACTAGTGCAAATACCAAATTCATCGAATTGAGTTGTTAAATACGGGACGAGTTGTAATGAGGTTTTACTAAACAACTCATTAAACACTTCACGTCCTGAGCGGGATTTGCCTGTGTTGTGCTTTAATTTTTTTAAGGAAAAATGATGACTACATGAATTTAACATGGCAGTACAACCCTTCTGTGGTATACATAGGTGCCTACATATAGTTTGACCTAAGTAAAGTGCCCCAAAAACCGTCCTGTCAAATGATGTCAAACGTTTTAGGTTTATAGGTAATAAAATAGGTGGGACCTAGACGCGAGTACTATAGTCCATTTACTTTATGACCGTTCATACAATTTGGCCAAGAATTGGATGGGGAGATGGACGGGTCGTATACTGTTTTTATTTTCTGAAATGAGAGTGGTAAGGTTGGTATCATTGGTATATACTTGACGGTTGGTAGCATTGCGTGTTTTAGGTCATTGGAATAAGTTGTTGACCAGGGTTGTATGAAAGAGTGAGAGGTTTTGGGTTCAGGAATTAACCTTTAGAATAATAGTTGACGTGTAACCTTAACCTATTACTAGCAGTTTAGTTTAGTTGAAAGAGCTTACTGAAAACGACTAAGCTTCGATTGATCTCATTTAAGATCAATCAAATAAATATCAAAGTGTGTATTCAGAAACACTCACACTTTGACACTTACAGTTGTGTCAACGTGTCTCGATTTTCTTAGGAAATATAGCTAGGTCTCTTGTCTATGACGGAAAATAGAACAGATAAATCAAAGGCTACATGTGACACAACGATTTCTTTGTTATCTAGCAAGCGAGAATTTCGTCAAAATTTTATGACAAACCTCTGATCATGAGTATGTGTTGGTCAGAGATCTGAGGGGTTAAAGTCAAGGCCAACACCAAAGCCAAAAGAACATATTTTTAAGACCTCATTGTTGCCAACTAAATGGGAAATTATTAATCCCTACGCCTTTTATCCAGCTTATTAGGTCACACAATGGGTTTCAAAAAGCAACATAAAAAAAAGATGGCGTTGCGTCGTAAATCGGTGCGGGGTGAATGTGATGCATAATATTTGCAAATTGCGACCAGTCGCAGCGACTTTTTGCCTCCAAACTTATTTCGCATACAATAAATTACAATAAAGATACTTTTTCGAAATAAATTTAAGGTTTGACATTTACTTTTGGCTGGAATTAAGGAGATAGCTCGATTGCTGGGAAGACGCTGCGATATTTTTTGTACGTTTTATTATTGACATTAACTAGACGTTGAATGACTAAATCAATAAATCTCAGAACGTGATTATTGGCATAAAAGAAGAAGAATATTATTTATCTGTGCGAGTCAAAATAAAGGACAGTGGGTAAATACGAGCTGTGGTTGATAAAGTCGATCGGAACAAGTAAATAACTCAATTCAACAGGCAGCGAGACTCGACAGGTGATTTGCGTTCAATTGTAATGTTGGAGTAATTCTTTTTGTCCTAGCACCATAATGTAGTATTTTTCCAATTAATTATAGGAATACAATATTTTGTGCTGGGTCGGGTATTGTGTTCTATAGGGTCTACCCTTCTGTCAAACTCTTCGGGGATAAGTTATGTTTGAATAAAATATACACCATTATTTTTAGGTATTTCTGGAACCGAAAACCATAGACTCGATCATCGAATTCGGAACGACTGAGACTGTTTTTTTTTTCAAAAAATAACAAAAAAAAATGGTTTTAGTTTATGGCTTTCGGTTCCAGAACGACCTAAAATTAACCGTGTATAATGATTATTTCAATTATTCGATCAACACTATGAATTTCCTAAAAGAATGTTGAATAAACGTTTTTCTCTCCTGTTTCTTCAAGTGCAACCAGAAAATCGAATTCCATCATTCATAAAAGCACAAATCCTTAGACGCTCGTAACAAAATCGAAAGCAGCGAATCGCAGCGTCAAATGTACCATCTCCTTAACACAGTCGAATTGTGGTACAACATTAAAGGAATCTGATTAGTTAAAGAAACTTTCTCGTCTGCTCAGAGGAGAACATGTCGGTTCGCAAATTTTTTTTTTTTTGCAACCAAAGTTTCCAGTCGTAATAATATCGGGATACGAATTTTAAAATAATGAATATGCAAAGGGTTTGCAGGGTTCGACGTCATAAGATAATTTATTTGTGGGGCTGTGGTCTGCCGTTTGTAAAGATAAAAGTGTTGGAAGTAATGAACGGTATGGTGATCCAATGAGAACTGCCAACATACGAGTGGGTTTGAACTTTACTTTATAGAAACAGAACATCATGCCTGTAGTCCCCGAAGGTTGAGGCAGAGGTGTACCTAATAGTACACCCAAATTTCGCCAGTTTTGTTTAAGTCCCATGTAATAGGGAGCGAGCTTATTGCCATCAACCGGGCGCAATTCCAGCCTCCGTGGTTGCTACTGAGAAATTTCTGATGGAAAACCCAATAACACTTTGCACGACCTGGGAATCGAACCCAAGGCCTCATGTTCAGCAGTCGCCCTTGCTAGACCAACGAGGGATTTTGACTCAAGTTTAAATAAAAAAATATCTAAGAAATATATTTTTACTGCGCAATATGACCTCAAATGACATAACAAACGTCAACATTATCAAAACATGTTATTAAAACAATTTTGTGGGCACACAATTACATTAACGGCTTCATAAGTGATATATACCGTGTATTTTATATCAATTTACGAGCGAAACCGGGGTGAGGTGATAGTTTATTACGCGGTGTCACATGAATCTATATTAACGTTAGGCATTATTTGTGGCAAGCCCCTTATTGTCTCTACCTAAATCATGTGTTTGGCCTAAGTTTTGACGACCTGAATGGCGCAGCGGTGAGGCTGCCTTACGTTCTTAAGGTCCCGGGTTAGAATCCCGGTCCGAGCAAATGTTTGTGTGATGAGCATGGGCATTTGTTTCCGAGTCATGGATGTTTATATGTATAATAAGTATGTATTTACAAACAAAAAGTATTTATGTAGTATATCAACTATCTGGTGTCCACGACACAAGCCTCGTTACTTAGCGTGGCACTAGATGGCGCTGTGTGTAATTTACAGCGATATTTATTTATTTAAGTCTTCCCAGAATAACTGAGGTTGGAAATAGACCGTTATTTTTTATAGCTCAAACTCAAAACACTTATAAATTTCAATTAAAACGAAGAAGAAAAAATACGAAGCTACACTCCCACCAGTCACAAGGCATAATAACTTGTGAAAGTACTGTAGTTGCACATTCCAAAGCGTAGACCTCTATGGAGAAGAACGGGCAAAAAACTCCATGGACACTCTTTTAAATCAAAATTACGTTACAAAATCCTGTTTATACCATTCTTGTTGAAACTATTCATAATTATACATAATATGTATGTGAGAACGATGTAAAAAGACGTCGACGTACTCTGTATTTCTTTTTTATTTGTGTATAATAGATTCCTACTAATATAAGAACAATGTCCTTCAAGATACTGGTATTTCCTTGTTGAAAGTTGAAAGGACAGGTGCCTAACTTATATGTAGTAACTATCATAAAATGTAATAATAATTTTGATCATTTACTGAAATTATATTGATTTCCACCAGGTCAATTTTTCTTTTTTAATTAATTTTTAAGTGCCATTGATAAATTATGTTTATTTTGCAAGTAGGTTTTTACAAACACATTTACACGTCATTTTTTTAAACTAGATGGGGCCGGCGGAAGAAACAGCCGAAACAAACTCAGAGGTCATAATCTCTTTTGAAGTCCAGACATAATCTTGTTCTATTTACATGAGGACTATGCAAATTAGTGTCTGAGATGGTCTTTTGAAGAAATAACCACACAGATTTGAGTCGACCTGTCCAGTCAGTGCAAGTATTTGTCAGTTATCGTGTAGCTCGACTTATAACTCAAGGAGCTCAACGAAACGACGAACAATACCAAAGAAAGGACATTTGGGGAGGTCGCTTATAATACTCAAACTGCCAGACAGTTGTGGGAAAAAACAAACAAAAAATTAAAATGTAACCCACATGGTCCCCACATTCACAATAATCAAATAAAATTAATAACAAGTACTTTTCAAAATGAATCTAAGTAAATAAAACTCACAAAAATCATTAAATGTCACAATGATAGTAAAAAAAGTAAAATACTTAATATCATGTCGAATCATTCATGTCAAATCAGTAAATGTCACAACATAAAATAATAATAAAAAATAAAGTAAAAAATACTAAACTAAGTATTTATGTTAAATCATTAAATGTCAGAGTGTATAAAAGAAAGGAATTAATAATAAACAAGCGAAGTTCGAAATTTCGACATTGAGTACCTGTACCTTTGTCGTCAGTAATTGTTTGCAAGTATCAAACAATAACAAAACACAATGGCAAAAGCTAGCCAATTATTACATCAGCATATGAACTGACATATTATGTGAACTATGGGTTATACAGGGTGTACACAACCTCATCACGAAGCCGTCAAACAAGCATTCTGTGCACATCAAACTAAGTAACTTTACGCAAAAATTATTGCTGGGAATGACTTTTTTTGGAGTGAAACATCATGTTTTGTGGTAGAACTCAATGTAACGCATTCAAAACATTGCGGTGATGGATGGATTGAATAGTACGGGGGTCGTGAAGGTGTTTAAAGTATAAATCTTACAATAAAAACTTGTATTTAAAAAAATAAACTCATCAAAAAGTTGGAACTTTGACCCCCAATATCTCCGTAACTAGAAGGTTCCCAGGTATGGTCTAGAACAAAAAAAAAATCGCAATGACGGGGAGAACAAGTACCTTTCGGCTTCGTTAAGAGGTTTTTTACACCCTTTATACACAAGCAATACCTACACATTTATAATACAATACACAGCGCACCTTTGAGGCTTTGACTACACTTCATCATCATCATCATCATTTCAGCCGCAAGACGTCCACTGCTGGACATAGGCCTCTCCCAAGTGTCGCCACATTGACCGGTCCTGTGCGACTCGCATCCAGCGGATTCCCGCAACCTTCACCAGGTCATCGGTCCACCTAGTAGGATGCCTACCAACGCAACGTCTTCCGGTTCGCGGTCACCACTCCAGAACTTTTCGGCCCCATCGGCTATCCGTTCTGCGAGCAATGTGCCCTGCCCACTGCCACTTAAGTTTGCCAATTCTTCGGGATACGTCGGTAACCCTGGTTCTCTTGCGGATGTTTTCATTTCAGATTCGATCGCGCAAGGAAACTCCGAGCATAGCCCTCTCCATTGCCCTTTGAATGACTTTAAGCCTTCTGATGAGGCCCATTGTGAGCGACCACGTTTCGGTCCCATATGTAATCACTGGTGTCAAGGACTACACTTGCAGCAAAGGCTTCACGTTAAAATAAAACAAACGTACAGTCAACCTCATAGTTGCTTCCTAAGTTTGGCAACATTATTATTGTTGTGTTCTAAAAAATCTCACTCAACCATTTATGCAAAGGTGGGTCAGCTAATTGCTTTAACTCGCTGTACAGGCACATTTCGCTAGTTATAATTAAGTCCCATGTAATAGGGGGCGAGTCTATTGCTATCAACCGAAAAGTCCAAAGTCCGTGTCTGTTACTGAGAAATTTCTAATGGAAAAACCCGATAACACGTTGCCCGACCTGGGAATCGAACCCAGGGCCTAATACTCAGCAGTCGCACTTACGACCAATGAGGAAGTATCAAAATCATTCCCAAAGACAGCACTTTCTAAGGTGTTAAGACAAAGATATACCGTTTCACACCGAACCGTTAACATTCAGGGGGTTCATTCCCCTTGTTAAAATAAGTAAACCAATGGTGGCCGTTCCGAAGCCTACCATATAACTGACCCAATTCGCCGTCCATGGGTTTTACGACTCGCTGTGAAGATAAGTGGGTAATTCGTTAACCTACTTCAAGCTACGAGGTTAATTTAACCCGTATGTTTTACACATAGATACAGGTTATTATGAAGGCTGTTTTTTAGGGTTCCGTACCTTAAGAGGAAAAAACAGCGACCTTATGGGATCACTTGTCCGTCTGTCTATCAACACCCTTTATCTCGAGAAAACGTGGAGGTATCGAGTTGAAATTAAAAATATAAACCATCCAGTCCCTTAAAGGTGTCAAAAAATCAAAGTTCTAAGTTAACGTACAAAAAAGATATGGCTGTTTATGCAATAAAAGTATATTTCGACACTCAAGGGAATCAAAATTTATAGGGTAAGTACTTCCCGTTGACCTAAAAAATCATGAAATTTGGCAAGAAGCAATGTCTTACAGCACATGTAAAGGAAAATTCTGAAAACCGTAAATAAATATGTAGTTACGAGTTATTTAATAACAAAATACCTCCAAGTTTATACGGAACCCTCGGTGCGCGAGTCTAACTAGCACTTGGCCGATTTTTTTATGGGAAATGGATAAAAAGTTTATATTATTGGGTGTAAATATGCGGGTTACATGGTGCCTATATTATGGGTATTCATGAATAAGCAGCACAGGCTGGTTGCACATTTTTGGCTACGTTAAGGCTAAATAATTATCATATTATGTTATTATTTAACATAACATAACATCACGCCTGTGATCCCCTTCTTTTTTTTTCTTTTTTTTTTCGGATGAGAAATCATCAAATGACTCAGGACGGAGTGTCAGACTTTTACTGACTAAAACCCATCCATGTTCTTTCATCGCCCTTTGTGTTCCGGGGCCACGGTATCTATTTCGAACAGTCCCGCAACCTCGTCAGGCATCGGCCCTTGCGGACCCCTTCCTTTTTGCTGACTCTCTTTGAGGCGCGCGTGGAACACGAACGCGCCGTCGACACGGCCTGTCGTCATGAGACGGACGGACGGCGAGCTAGCCCGTAGCTCTCCGTCCACAGGCCCGCGCCTAAGGTGGCCCGGGGCGTCTCCCGGCCGAGACGTGAGGTTCTCTCCCTCTCACGTTCCGCCACCTCCTTCTCTAGCATTACTGCTTCGCAGAATGAGGTGACGGCGTCCCATTCCGTCTCGCCCCGGACCATGGATTAGATCAGGGCCGGACGTGAGAGGTCGCCGCCGCGCCGCCGATCGCCGCTACGAGGACACGGCGCGCGGCGGCACGGCTCTGCCCACGCGGGGCACACCTCCACCGTGTGCTCCACTGTGTCCTCCGGTCGATCCTCGCAGTGGAGCCTGTGATCCCCTTAGTGTACCTACGCAACAGTACACCCACATATCACCAGTTATGTTCAAGTCCCATATAATAGGGGGCGAGTCTATTGCCATCAACCGGGTGCACATTCAGTCTCCGTGGCTGCTACTGAGAAATTCCTGATGGAAAAACCCAATAACACTTTTCCCGACCTGGGAATCGAACTCAGGAGCTCATGCTCAGCAGTCGCGCTTGGCACCACTAGACCAACGACGCAGCCCATATTGTCCCACTGCTGGGCAAAGGTGGAGACCGGGTCCATTCCTTCCAACGGTTCGCCGGTAAGGCTAAATAAATGTACCCAAACTAATATTATATTTATGTTCAACATGAAATATGAGAAGGCTTTATATTTTGCGGCTAATTTATAAAAGTAAGATTTACAAGCAATCGTGTGAGTTACAGATACATGTATACGTGTGTTTAACACGGTATTTCTCAAAGTTTTAAACGAGTTAGGAAAAACTTTAGAAACACGAAACGAGAACGAGAGCTTACTTTAAACAGAATGAAGGTGAATGCACATATTGTCGCCCATTAACATTTCAACAAAAAAATCAAAACCTCCAGCTAAATTTCAATAAACAAAACAAAAATAAATCTAATCGCAGTGATCACCCTTAAGGTACAGGGTGAATGTTCATATTGTCGTCCTTGTGTATTCAATTACAGACGACACGGGACACAGTAATGAGGTGCAATCAACACGTCCCGATGACGTCACGGACTCAGAGAGACGTATAATAAGCGTTCGTCAGAGAATTAATCTTTTTGTGTTGTTGTAATCATGTTTCTGTTGGTAATCTTGTTTTGTGAGGGTTTTGCTAATTGTGTTAATGTGTCATGTGTACTTTGTGATGTGGTATAATTGTAATTGTGGTAATAAGATTACTTAATGTGGAGAATAAAAGTATGGGAAATTTAAAAAAAAATTACATTACATAGTATACAAGTGCTAAAATATTTAACCCTCCTCAAAATGTCGAAAAAGTGTCTGATTGAGTCTGTTAAAACTAATTTATTTTTAATTTAATGACTAACGTTTTAAAAACAAGATTATAACCCAACGTATCAATGTAGTAATTAACTTGGATACTCCAGACAAAATTAAAATTCACTATAAACTATCATAATATTATAGACTCATTGCGTTCCAAGTAACGACTCTGAGTACCGGCATTTAGTTTAGTCTAATAAAGTCTTTGTTTCCAATTGATATTATTTCCAAAACGAATTTAACTACAACGCTAGTGTAAATTGGGTTGACACTATTGAAAAAGTCGTAAAGTGATAGAATGGACAGGGGCGCATAAATTGATAGTATTAAATAGAATTGTTGGAGCTGATGAAGATTGTACAACTGTCTTTGCATTGTATAGAATCAATCTCTAGTATTATATAATCGCACAGCCCATATTGTGTGAGTACTATGTACTAGAAAGCTATCATTCACTGAAATCCTACGTCTTTTCTTGACTTGAATGTGCCCTGGCGGTTGAGAGTATGTCACGCTCACTCTAATGTCTCGCTGATGGTGGCGCGTGTGTCGGATCATTCAGTTCCCTTCAAAATGGTTGAGTTGAATGGTGCTGATCCATGCGTCATGTTCGTGAACGGGCGCTGTCAGTTGTGACTGGTCAACTCTTAGTTGCCATGGCTTATTTGTATGTTTATTTTTGAATTGTATTTTTTGTTTTTACTATGGACACTTAACGTGCACATCTTGCTACATTGTTCTCACATAATATACCATCTCAACATGAATGATGTAACCAAGATTTTGTAACAATATTTTGATTTAAAAGAGTGTCCATGGAGTTTCTTGCCCGTTCTTCTCCATAGAGATCTACGCTAGGGAATGGGCAACTACAGTACTTTCACAGTTTTTATGTCTTGTGACTGGGACTGTAGCTACATTAAACTGTGTTTCGACAATTCAAAAGTGTCTGTAACTGGCCTACTTGAAATAAATGCTTTGATTTTGATTTTGATTTTGAAGTTCTAGCGCAAACTGAACTTTTTATGTAGGCTTAAAAGTTGTTTTTCCAAATACACATATTTGTTTAGGTACATGTTTGGAAACTCAATCGCTGACGCAGTATAATTAATTTCAAAGAAGCCATTAAAATAAGCAATTTTCTGATTATTTCTTTATTTATTTATTTACTTGCCAATGCACACACTGTACCAGGCCATTTAACATAGTCATAAAATTGTAAACCAGTACTTAAGGTAATTATGATGTCAACAAAAACTAGGTAAGTTGACATTGTATGTAATGTGGGAAAACGTCGTAATTTTGATAATAATGCGAATAAGAATGACTGCGCAGCTAATTATAATTTTAAAATGTTACCAAATTATAATCGCGATCCTAATATGGTTTTGACTGCGGTTTCAAGAACAACGCTTTAAAATAATTGAAGTAGGATTTATTTTGTAAAATATTTTTATGCTAAGAGTATCCCTTATGATGTGTTATTTAAAGTTCCAACTGGTGTAATTGATTTAAAATTTATTGTAAAACCAATTATCAACTATGCTTAGGGTCAGCCTCCGGTATAACAACGAGCATCTGAATACCAGTACTTTACATGGAGCAACTGTCTGACCTCAACCACAATCATCACGTTGATCAGATATAATACTTATCTTGTTGATTAGATTAAAATAAGTTCTTATAGTGACGTCATTTTTAATGGCCTACCTATTCTATTTCCAACATCCGCTTCAAACTAAACTTAATCATCAAGCCAACAATACCCAAGTATAAAGACGCAGCTAAACTAAAAATCGTGAGTACTCCACACGCTCGTTCCTTTTACAAGACGATGATTTATGATGCTAGTAACAAGAACATGTCCATTCCGTGGCATCCTGGTTACATAGACACAAAAAAAATGATGGGCCGTGTGTGACGAAAATTGGGACTTTCACCTTAGTAATGATAGGGTACATTGAAAGCCAGGATGAAGTCATTTTGGAAATTATAAGGTTCTGTTGTGTTGTTAATTTTATGTTTGAAGGAAATTTACAATGAATTTATTTTGTTGTCAATACAGCATGTTTTA
The DNA here is from genome assembly GCA_941918905.2 of Xestia sexstrigata. Taxonomy (NCBI): domain Eukaryota; kingdom Metazoa; phylum Arthropoda; class Insecta; order Lepidoptera; family Noctuidae; genus Xestia; species Xestia sexstrigata. Next base: position 4,180,557 of record OW799204.2, read on the forward strand.
CAATTTATGTGTCAGCGTTTATACAGGCTGATTGGAGATACTCCAAACGTAATTTATACCCAAATAAATTAAAAACTATTGATTGACGTTAAATTGTTAAAATTACTTTTTATACTTTTTTAGGACGAATTTTACAAACATACAAAGCAATATATTTTTTATGAATTTCATAAAATCCTTCGAAATACGATAGAAAAGGGTTACTAAGCAATTAGGATGTAGATTCAATTTTATTTGGATTGAAAAATTATCATGGGTGTTATATATTTACTATTTGAACTTAATTTTAGGAAATGGCAATAAAAAACAGCAATATTTTGTTATCAAAGTCGTTCTATAAATTCTCTATCGGACTAATAAAAATAAATTAACATGTCGTCCCTAGCTTTGCTTACAAATGTTCATATTTTCTATTTAATGCAAGTGGATTAGCTCAATATGTAGTTCTATGGCATTTTTATGATAATATGTCTAATTTTCTAGTACTCGACGACTCACTTTTATTGTTATATAATAATAAAAGTATGTGTCTCTGGAAGTGGCTGCTGATGACACATTAATGTATATATTGTAATCAAAATATTAATTTTATTATCTTGTACTTATTAAAGTAAACTTGAACACTTTAAATGATGACTATACATGTCACCGTAAAATTGTAAATACCGTTAGATTGTAATCTATCTATCTGGCGAGGTTGTAAACTCTCGAAAGATTGTCAACCGAAGATACTGCTTACAATTTAACGCATTATTTTTCGGTAGATTATAATCTATCGAAGTGAAACCGTAAAATTGTGAAATGTTTAGGTTATATAACTTTGAAAAAGCATTTTATAATCCTAATTTAGAATAGAGTACAATTAACAAGGGATTTATTTTAGATTTAGAGATTATAACAAGCTTTTCATACTGCTCTCAAAACAGTAAAGGAAATATCGTGAAGTAACCGTAACCCACAATAAGCGTGGTGAATTACAGCCCACTCCCTCTCATAGAGAGGAAACCTGTGTCCCAGCAGTGGGAACAATATAGGGTTATTATTCTACGCTTGTATGCATAGGTTTTCTTTAGCTGAGCACATTAACCGCAATGTTTATTTATACCAATCTGAGATTTCATGCAGAAATTTACACACACAGTATTAACAAAGACCATAACAACATAAATAAAATTTCATCACCAGAATTAAATCACTATACTCAAATCTAATACGCAATATAATTGAGCTGGTTCTAACTCTCTAGAGCTGCATACAAACGGCTGTTAATGCGATGACACCATGATAATCTAAGCCGAGGTAAACAGAAAGACTAGTTTTCTGTAATTACAGCTTGTACTTAAGCGTACTTGTACAGTCACGAGCACAAATATGTTTACACTTACCTGAATTCAAATGCGATTTTGATCCCGAATAACAATTGCACTTAATACTACTACTACTTACGAACTGACCTATTTAGCCAAACACCTTTTTTTTTTCTTTTTTTTTCGGATGGGAAATCATCAAATGGCTTCTCTCCCTCTCACACACGCAATTTAAGATTATTTTAATCTATTCTATTCGTTGGCGTAGCAACAAGAAATTGTAATCAAATTGAAAATGATTGATTGATTGTTTGTTTGTTTGATTGTAATTGTTTTTTTTTTTGTTGTCGAATTTCACACCTGTTTTCCCCACAGGATTAGGCAGGGATGTTTTACCAGATATGTCAATGTGTTGACGTCCCATTTTATAAGGGGCGACCCTATTGCCACCAACCTATTACAAATCCAGACTCCGTGGCTGCTATACTGAAAAAAATTGTGCTAGGAATCGCATCTAGGACCTCAAACTCGACAGTTGAGACCACTAGACGAACAAAGCGGAGAAAATCACATTTAAAAAGTGTATACATATTGGTGTCCGCGACTGTACGTACTTCAATGTCACAAGTGCACATTCTAGCGGTTTAGTTCAATGTCCAACGCGTCGCAACGGCCATATCTAGGCTCTTGATAGCCCTGATCGCGTGTGTGGTCTGGAAGGGACATTTTTATCTCTTCCTATGTGTTTGCTCAGGTTTTTATGTAGCATCTATCTACTTGTTGTGTGGCAAACGGCTGTCATGACAACCGTATAGGCATGTGATGTGGAGAGATGAGGAAAATGTCGTGAGAAAAGTTTTGAGTATGAATGTGATGGTTTTAAGAGTCGAGAATATGAATGGATGGACTGTGTGAAGAATGATATGGCTAGAAAGGAGGTGACTCCTGAGATGACGGGTAGTAGAAAAAGTAGAGAAGAATTTTGATGAATTTGACACATAGGTAGACTATGATCAAGGTAAATCTCCGTATATCCCACACTCGCCGGTTTAAATCCCACACTCCCCCGGTCTCATCGCACAGTACCGGTTTTATCCTCAAAACCCGGTCGCCTTTTCAAGGTTTCACCAGAAAAAAAAAATAAGGTCATTCATTCATCATTTTCTAGCCTCGAGTCGGGGTAAGCCGCAGGCAAAAAAGGCTAGATATTTTATATTTCTAATCATAATTACAATCCTATAATTGTGCCAATTTACCTTGAAGACACCAGGAAAACAGAGAAGATCACTACAGTCATGAATTGACTAGTCACTTCCAACACGAAGCTACCTAACCTAGGACCGTGAAAAACATAATTAACTGATTATCATTAAACGGACGTAAATAATAACTCTTCACGATTATCACAACGATCAATTTTCTTGTTTTTTCCTTCATAAAGCCTTAGTGAGATAATTATATTCGCGATTACAACGATCGTGGTACAAATGACGCCATCCTGGGAAACCTGGAGATGAAGTCATCATTAGTACGAAGTCAGATGTACAATCACGAACGCTGGTAAAGGGTGAAAACAGACCCATAACGAAGCCGAAAGGCACTAGTTCTCCCCGTGATTTTTCATCCCAAAAAATGTTTTAAACCATTCAGAAAACCTTCAACCTTCAACCTCAAACAAACAGAAAACCAACCCAAATTCAAATTTCGACCAAATTATAGTGCAAACTATCTTAGTAAAATTCCGATTTCAGTTCTCAAACGTGTTTTTATTTATTTTATTTCACGAGAGCATTCGTTTTATACATTTCCTAGTAGGTATCATTTCGGAATGACATACAATTCCTAGGAAATGCATACATTTCCCAGGAAATGTGTGTATTAAAGAATCTTTGAAACATTATTTTACACATTTCTTACGTAGGCTCGGAATTGTATACATTTCCTAGGAATTGTGTACTATTCCTAGATTTCATACATTTCCGGTAACATTTACACTTAACAAAATTCATAAGCGATTTTCTCGTGGAATTACGACCGCAACTTTGATTATAAGAACTTTTTTTTAAAAAAGTATTGTGTTTATAAATAAGTACTATGTTCGTAAGAACATAAAATGGCAATCAATACAGTAGGAGAAAATCATTTAGAAAAGTGCTAGGTAGTAAGTAGTTGCATTGCTCGTGACTGTACCTACTTCTATTTATTTACTTTGATTCAATGCAAAAACTAATAGGTGCTTTATTTCCTGTGCTATTAACTGGTAGTTACACCTTAAAGTAAGGTTGGGTGCACAATGAGATTTTAATTTTAATTTTAGTACCTTACTGGTTGCTAGTTGGTTGTTAAACAAACAAGGTTTACCCGTTTTAGGGTTCCGTTGCCAAATGTCAAAAATTGATTCCTTATAGATTCGACCAGTTCGTCTGTCTGTATGTCACAGCCGTTTTACATTCAACTTCCTGAATCTCCAAATATCTTACAAAATCGTGACAAATTCTGTACGTTTGTGTCTAACATCATCAAAATACAGTCATCTAAAGGAGTAATAAATGCAGTCAAAATCACTTATCTCAATAAGAAAACACTTTATCCTTTATCTTTTGTTTTTGTAAAACGATAACAACTGCTTACAAACAGAATTGTTCAAGTGCCAAAACATTTTGATGTTCTTTATTAACTTTTAAGTTAAGATGTACATTTTCTTTATCCATTTAATAACAAGTTTAAAGTTAGTGATATCACGGATGGGAAGATTCTGGCACTTCGCCAAAATTGCTGAAGTTTTCAGTACTCACTGTAGTTGACTGTAGCTAACGTTAGCGGTTGTTGAGTCTATTGTTAAGTTGGTGCTTACCTGTGGAAGGAGAGAATTTATTATTAGTTTTTTTTTTTTATATTATCATAGTGTTGTCATACGTCCAGATTTGTCGTCCGGAGTTTTAGCCTAGTGTGCGGAATGCGGAAGGTATTCTGCAACGTCCGGAATTTACAAAAATTAAAAAGAATATTCTATGAAAAAATAGAATATAGGAATCAACAGTATCACTTGAGTATCGATAAGGTTCTGGTGTCCACGACACAAGCCTCGTTGTTTGGTGTGGCACTAGATGGCTCTGTGTGTAATGTCCAGCGATTTTTTTTTTGTGCTTTTTCAATGACTTCCTTTTTAGGCAGATCATGATAAATGTGCATACTCATCATGATCTTATACACGAGTTTCAAATACTCGTAATTTTTGCAAAAAGCCTTGAAATTATACCATTTCAAAACATTGCAAATGGGTAGTTCCGTTCATTGTGTATTTAATTACCTTGAAAATATCTGAAAATCTGTAAGGTCTTAGAGTTTGTATGTTTTTAAAATCAAATAACTTAAAATAAGCATACATACGAGTACCTAGTTAAAATTATGCTAATACGCGCTGCCAACCAAAAAACGTAGGATAATTATGAAGATCTTTAAATTCTAAACAAATATTTTTACAAAATAATTCTTAGGGGACGCACACATTGTCAATAGCATCTAGCAACGAAATCTAGTTAATGATAGGCACAATCTTACAAATATACAAATTTTGTAACAGACAATATTAGATAATTTGGTCAAGATGAAATGAGAAAATGTTAAATATTCAATACATTAAAATAGTTATTATGTACACCGTTAATTTTAGGTCGTTCTGGGACCGAAAGCTTTAAACTCGATCATCGAATTCGGAACGATTGGGACTTGGATTGGTTTTTTTTTTTAAATAACACAAAAAAAAAGAAATTTAAATTTTTCGTGACTCTATATAACAGTAAAAATATATAAAAAACTAGACGACGTCACGCGGTTTCACCCGCGTAGCTCCCGTTCCCGTAGAACTACGGGGATAAAATATAGCCCATGTTACTCAGGGTGTCTGTCTCGTTAGTTTAGTGGTGGTAAGCGCAACTGCTGAGCAAGACGTCCTGGGTTCTAGGTTGATGGTATTATCATTGTCGCCTATTATATGGGACTTACATATAACTGGCGTAATATGGGTGTTCTATCTCTGCCAAATCCTTCCAGGATAACAAGCGTGCTGTTATGTTATATCAATAAAACAAAACGTAAATCGTTCTTTAAAAGTGTTTACTGAGTGGCGGGCAGGCTTGTACTAGCGAATTAAAACCCGCGTGCAGTCTAGGTTTTTTTTACGAATACAAGTGCACCTTTACTTACATTACCTAACATGTGCATTACAACTTATTATTATGCAGTATTTATACAGTAGAAGATGCAAATAAGCCAATTAAACTTGTACAGACCGCAGTCATGAGTTCATCATATTAAAATTTTTAGATTTGCATACATTTTGTTCCATGTTACGTTCTGACAAAAGAAACATCATTTTATTTTATTAGGCTTCCGTACTCGAAGGGAAACCAACAGGACCCCATTGCTAAGCCTCTGCATGATGTCTACTGTCTGGCTGTCTCATGATCCATAATAGGTAGACAGTTAAGATTTTCACCGAATGTGTATTTCTGTTGCCACTTTAACAACAAATAATATATCGATATATATATATATATGTATATATATATTGAGAAATCTTCCCCAACTGATCCATAGTCACACCAAATTGCGAGTCCGACTCGCACTTGGACGGTTGTTTTTTCCTGTAACTAAATATTTATACGTTTAAAATTGGAAACACATTTTCCGTTACCTAACTTCTAAAAGTATTCAAATTCTTTTCCACTGAAAAATAAATAATACTAAGTTCAAAGGAAAACTTGAAACTTTCGATTTAATATTAAGCATCCTTATTTTAATAAATAAATTAAACTAAGGTTGTGTGTTACGGACTTTATGAAGGGTGAGAGACACTGTTGCCGGAAGGTACGAAATATATTTAGACAGTTTTATCGATTGAAAAGGGTCGAATACCTGTGCCCCGTAAAATTGGCAGGATGTTCCTCCCTAAAGTCTGATTTTTATGTTTTGTTTACATTATTTTGTGTGTGCGTTTTCAATTTCCAATATTTTGGGACCGGTAAGTTAGATTTGTTTGTTGGAGCAGTTTATTTAGGTAAGTTTAGGTAAATCTAATGGGTCTTAGCTTGCCAAGGAGTATCGTTTTACCCAATAACTACATTTTGCAAGGCAGACCAAAAGTAACTTCATGTAAAATACTCTTACATAGTTATAGCCGACCCTAACATAGTTGGCAAAGAGGCAGATAATGATGTCTTTGTAGGTATACAGTACACTCCATTTTTTACACTTAAGTAGGTACTCAATTTTGCTTTTAAGCACAAGATGTAACAGCAGGAAACAAAAAAAAATTGAATCAAAAACTTCACTAATACTCGTTCACTCACATCACTAACACAACAAAAAATGTAGTGCAACTAACAAACCCAGTAAAAAAGTAACAAAGAACTTGTTTTATTAAACATTCCAATTAACATCATAATTAAACAGCGGCCTTTAAGATCCAAGCTATTACATCTATAATAAATACTTGATAATTATAGCAACACTGTCGTAATTGAAATGATCAATGAGACAAAAAGTGCGTTTAAAATCTATGAGTAATGGCTTCATTTTGTACGGACTTGGTTGAGTTATGGCTGAATACAAACAAAGATAGTATTTAAATCAAGTATTTCATGACTAGCCTAGCTTTTTTCCAACTATGATATGTCGGCTTTCAGTCTGACTGGATGCAGCTGAACACCAGTATTTTACATGACGCGACTGCCTATCTGACCTCCACAACCCAGTTACTTCGTGATACATTGATGTATTGATAATGTTTTTTGTTGCTGCGACTACTTAGATAAATCCATTGTAAATTACCTTCCTTCAGATCACAGCGGACAGACTGTTGCTTTCGCGTCCAAGATACAATTGCAAAGAACTCAGATTCTAATTAGACAAATAGCACCCAGCAATTTAGAAAAGTTTAATAATAATTTACTAGGCAAACTAAATATACCAGGCCATATTAGAAACAATGTAAATGAATTGTATGAAGAATTCTTTTCGGTAGTGCACGCCGAGTTCAGTAATACTTTAAAAAAGAAAACAAAAACTATTGGCTCAAGGTTTATTTTTAGTGACTGGGCAACACAGGGTATTAGGAAAAGTAGGGAACGTTTGTTTGAGCTGTACGGCCTTAAGCCTTATAATAAAACTGAAACTTTTAGTAAATATGTTGCTACTTACTCGAAAATTTTTAAAAACTCTTGCAAGGTAGCTAAATCCCTCTTTATAAGCAACAAGATTAAATCAGCTGATAACAAAATTAAGACAGTTTGGAAAATTATCAACAGTGAAACAAATAGAAGTAAAAAACAAAGTAATGACATAACATTAGAGACCTCACGTGGCCTCGTGAACTCTAATAATGAAGTTGCTCAAGAATTCGTAAATTTCTTTACCAGTATCCCACTTAAAACTACAGAAACCTTAAATTCCTCTCCCTTGCTCTCTATTGATTTATTGAAAGCGAACGTTCCAGCCTGTTCAAATGAATTTAAATTTCAGCATATAAACCCCATAACAATCATAAAAGCTTTTAAGCAAATCAAGATTAAATTAACCGAAGATCTATGGGGTATGTCTATCAAAGCTTGTACCTCAATTACTGAGACTGTAGCACCGTATTTAGCCTTGATATTTAATTTGTGCGTGGATCAAGGGGTCTTCCCGGATCTAATGAAATTCAGTAAAGTAATACCCCTTTTTAAATCCGGGGACAGTAAAGAAACCAATAACTATAGGCCCGTATCCGTGTTGCCGGTTTTCAGCAAGGTGTTTGAAAAGATAATGCTCAATCAAATGCTTTACCATTTTAACACCAATAAAATCTTACACGAGCAACAGTACGGTTTCACCAAAGGACGTTGTACGACTGACGCCGGTGTCACTTTATTAAAACACATATTTACTGCGTGGGAAGAGGCACAAGATGCCATAGGAATCTTCTGTGACCTTTCGAAGGCATTTGATTGCGTAAATCACGAAACCCTGATCTTGAAACTTGAGCATTACGGTTTAGGTAAACTTGCGCTTAGTTTAGTAAAATCGTATTTGAATGATAGACAGCAGCATGTACAAGTAAATGGCGTAAATTCAATGGGTTTAAAAGTAAAAATGGGTGTACCACAAGGTTCGATATTGGGTCCCTTCCTCTTTTTAGTGTACATAAATGACCTACCCAATTTATTTGACAACTACCCGCAATTGGTGTTGTTTGCAGACGATACTTCTTTAATATTTGGGATAAACAGACGTGCCACAAATCTGGACGACGTAAATAACGCTCTACTGCAGGTTCATAATTGGTTTACCGCTAATAATTTAGTTCTAAATGGGAAAAAAACAAAGTGCATTCGATTTGCTTTACCAAATGTCAAAAGTCGTGATTGTGACGTAGTATTGAATCAAGAGAAACTAGAATTTGTCGATAAAACGGTTTTCTTGGGAATCACGCTCGACTCAAGGCTACAATGGGGTCCTCATTTAACATCTCTTGCAGGACGGCTGAGCTCAGCAGCGTATGCTGTTAGGAAAATCCGTCAATTTACTGATGTTGATACGGCGAGGCTAGTCTATTTTAGTTATTTTCATAGTATTATGTCATACGGTATTTTACTATGGGGACGCGCTGCAGACATCGAGTCTATATTTATTCTGCAGAAAAGGGCTATCAGAGCCATTTATGAATTACGTAGACGCGATTCTCTAAGAGAACTGTTTAAGGAAATTAATATCATGACAGTACCTTGTCAATACATCTATGAAAATATCATGTACGTTAGGAAAAATCTGCATTTATTCAGTAAAAGAGGTGACAGACACCATTATACTACTAGAAATAGGGACCAACTAGTTCAGCCAGGTTTCAGGCTTGCTAAAGTAGATTCATCTTTCATGGGGTACTGTTTAAAATGTTACAATAAAATACCTCCCCACATTCTACAACTGAATGAGACGAAATTTAAATCTTGTTTAAAACGCACACTATGTAGGCAAGCATATTATAAGTTGGTGGATTACATTGACGATAAAAATGCTTGGCTCAATGCTGGTCCTGCTCCACAACCATAGGGGAAAACTAATTGGGCAAATTATTGTGCTAGCTGCAGAAGATTGTAAAAGTATCTTTGCTTTATATAGATTCCATCTCCTAGTATTGTATAATTGCATAGCACATGTGAGGACCATGTATTTTTAAGCTACCATTTGCATTTAGTTATCTTTCATTGACTTGAATATGCCTTGGTGGCTGAGAGAAAGTCATGCTCACTCAAATGTCTCGCTGATGGTGGCGGGTGTGTCGGGTCATTTAGTTCCCTTCAATATGGTTGAGTTGAATGGCGCCGATACACGCGTCTTGTTCGTGATCGGGCGCTGTCAGTTGGGACTGGTCATCTCTTAGCTGCCACGGTTCATTTTAATTACTTTATTTTTAATTTTTTGATTTAATGTTTTACTCTGGACGCTCATAATGTGCACGTCTTCCTACATCGTTCTCACATATATCTATAATCTCAACGTGAATGATGTAACCAAGATTTTGTAACAATATTTTGATTTAAAAGAGTGTCCATGGAGTTTCTTGCCCGTTCTTCTCCATAGAGATCTACGCTAGGGAATGGGCAACTACAGTACTTTCTCAAGTTATTATGTCTTGTGTCTGGGACTGTAGCTTTGTTTTGTTTTTTTGTATTTTTGACTTTCAAAAGTGCCATAATGGTCTAATTGAAATAAATGCTTTGAGTTTGAGTTTGAGAGTTTGAGTATACGATACACATTGGTAAGACTGGTTGTCAGTCTTTCGGGCTACTGATATACTTACCTATGTAGTATATCAGCTATCTGGTGTCCACGACACAAGCGCCTTTGTTTATTGTGGCACTAGATGGCGCTGTGTGTAATGTCCAGCGATATTTATTTGTATTTCTTTATTTAACCTGTAACGACTGTAAAAGATCTATAAATGATAGGCGAACATAGGAAGATAGAAAAACGACCAAACTAGCTGATACTCTTCTATTGGTAAATTAAATCGGCAGTATTAGTCTTATCAGACGTCAGTTTCAAAATAATTACCCTCCATTTTAACATCAAGGTTAGAGAAACATGGTGGTGTTAATCACGCGATAATGAGTCGAGTGACGTCATTCATCGATTGGGCGTAAGGCCGATGACTGATGCGCTCACCCTATTTTAGGTCGAGGCACACAAAGTACAGTTTATTCAAAGTTGTATTACCCGTGACAGGAACAACCCACATCGAGCTTATTTCAACGGAAATAAAGATCAATTTAATAGGAGGTAAATATCGTGAAGAAAGTTTTGAGTATGAATGTGGATAAGAGTAGAGAAAGACTAAAGAAACGATGGACAGACTGTGTGAAGGATGATATGGCTAGAAAGGAGTTGACTGCTGAGATGACGAGTAATAGAGAAGTATGGAAGAAGAAGACATGCTGCGCCGACCACAAATAATTTGGTAAAACGGCAGGAAAATGATTATAGTGATGAATGATTGCAGTAATTCTGACAGACTTACCAGTGATAATCCAAAAACAACCTTATTGTAACGACAGTAAAATTCACTCTGTCTTTGAAAGTGTCACAAAGTCACAGGTGAAATCAGGGGGGAGACAGTTAGAACATGTAGAACTTCAGTGAAGAAAGAGTCGCCATCTACTTTACTTAACCAATAAACTATGTATTTCATAATTAACGATAGATGTCTCTGTTCAATTTGAAAATCAAATAATTAAGTTCTATAATTTAATGAGAATAATTGTTACATTTTTCATCAAAATTATCACGTTTTTATATTTCATGGCTGTTTCGTATTATCAATTATACCACAACCTTGTCTCGGAAATCCTTTTTGTCTAACATAAACTGGCAACATCATATAATGGCCGCCGCAACTTGCGCTTACGCTTGAATGTGTTTTATTTACAAATTCTCTGTGTAACTGTCAATTCTATTCAAATATGAATGTAGCCAGCGAAATTGTTTCTTGTTTTTTGCAAATAGAAGCTTGTTTACATCGTATAGTTGATCAAAATGCAATTCGCGAATAAAAAGATGGCTCATATTATAATGTATCATCATTATGTTATGTATTCGCAAATTTCATTATGATCAACATACGACATAAACAAAACAGTTGCTATTTGCAAAAAAAACAAGAAAATTTGAATGATCACCTTTATGTAAACAAATATTGACCTATATGAAGGTATACATACATTCTTATCTACCTATAGCTACCTATAGAGCCTTAGTTCTCGTTAAGAAATCCAGATGGCGCTTCAAATTGGATGCATAAAAATGGCACAAGAGGGCTCTCTTCTCCCTTATTATTATTATACTCTTTGGGTGAAATTACTGCGACAGTACTGTACATTGATTCGACGGTCCGTGATTATATTTGTAAGGTTTCTTGTGTCAAACGTTTGGTTTTGGTAGTAATTGTGTCAAGCCAAGTAAAGCTGGCCTATGGTCAAATGATTTTGTGGGGGTGGCGGGGATATTTGAGTATGAAGATTATAGGAGGGTTTTCTTGAGTAAGTTATGACACAGAGACGAGGAGTATTAAGAGTGTAAATAGACCCTTAACGAAGCCGAAAGGCACTTATTCTCCACATCACGGCGATATTTTTTTTTGTTCTGGACCGTACCTGTGAACCTTCTAGTTATGGAGATATTGTGGGTCAAAGTTCCAACTTTTTCACAAGTATTTTTTTCAAATACTATGTTTTTATGGTCATAACATTACCGTAAAACGTGATTTTTCATCCAAAACTAAGGCGTTACCCAGCAATCATTTTTGCGTAAAGTTACTTAGTTTGATGTACAGAATGCTTGGTTGACGGCATCGTGAAGGGTTCGTTTACACCCTGTTTTCTTATGTGATGAAATAAAAAGTTAGAGAAAAGTCGACATAATACTTTTTATTTGGTTATTCGTTATAGCTATTTCTTTGTCACGATTCCAGTGACTGAAATAGGTAGATAGGTACTAATAATAGTAATGATCTTGATTTTGTTTTTTTTTTTTTTAAAGTCAACGGAGTTAACTCAGAATGTACTTTTACCTCCACGTCAAACACAAAATAGACGTAAACGACTCATCCCATGTTCTCACAGCTGGGAAGATCAGGTCTCCGCTCTGTGAGTGGAAGTCGGTGATAAACGATAATCTACCCAGCAGGTCCAGTATGGGTTGATGAATGTCACCTGTCTTAGATTTTTAGGTTCCTTCACCGTTTTAAGAGCACTTGCGATAATACAAGGTGTATACAGACCCTTCACGAAGTCGTCAACCAAGATTTCTGTACATCAAACTGAGAGATCTACGTAGATCTACGTACGTACATAGAGATCTACGCTAGGGAATGGGCAACTACAGTACTTTCTCAAGTTATTATGCCTTGTGACTGGGACTGTAGCTTTGTTTTTTATTTGTAATTTTGACATTCAAAAGTGCCGTAATGGTCTAATTGAAATAAATGCTTTGAGTTTGAGTTTGAGTTTGAGTAACTCTACGTAAAAATTATTGCTGGGAAACTGATTTTTTTTTTGGGGTGAAAAATTACGTTTTACGGTAGGTAAAACTCAATGTAACGCATTCAACTCATTGTGCTGATGGATGTATTGAGTAGTAAACGGTTCATGGAGGTATTAAAAGTAAAGTTATAACATTAAAAACTGTAACTGTACTACCTACTTAATAAAAAAAAACTTGTGAAAAAGTTGGAACTTTGACCCGGTATGGTCTAGAACAAAAAAATTATCGCAGTGACGAGGAGACTATGTGCTTTTCGGCTTCGTTAAGGGTATGTTTACACCTTTGATACATTACACAAATTACTGTATGTCTGTCTAAGATCAAACCTAGGACATACGACACGTAAGTCAGGTCTTATAACCACTGGACCGCCACTGCCACTGCTTTTGTTAAAACCGAAACTTAATTTGAATATACTTTTACCAACCTCAAGGGAATTTACTAGCACTGTTTTTGCACTATCGATTCCCCATAACAATTTGTTATTGTTCATTAATTGAATTAAGTAATTAGAACTTTTTGCTGAACGTATCAAACTCAAATACATAGCCAGTGCTATATTTTTTGTTCGACATGAAATTACTTTTAATTCTGAATCGAAACACATAGTATTAATTTTGTTACAGTGGTTAAAAAACATACAGAGAATATTGAATCTTTACGTTTGGAAATAAGGAAGAGATTTGTTTTGAAGTTCCAGACGAATTCGTTGAATTTTTTGTTCAGAGTGTCTACCTACATGTGGCCATTTTATTTGATCGTATCAAACGTAATTTGATTTTCTACAAGTATGGATATAAAAAGTTCTTGCTTTTGTTGCCTGATTAGCCTGTACTGTCTACTTGGTAATGTATTTGATAAAAAAACCTTACTTTTCCGAAGTGTGCTTGGTAACACAAGTCGATTTAAAAAGTATGGACGAATTATCGTTCTATATTCAAATGCGTTCCAATTGATATTGTTTCCATTCAAGCAAATATCAACTTGATGCCTCTGTAAATCAGGTTGATTTCAGAATGACTGCTCTATTAAAAAGTCATTGAAAAGTTTGAAGTTGTAGGGCGAAATAAACTTATGTGGTTCCTAACGTAATAATTCCAAAACTATAATTGTTTGCTAACTAAAATTGCAAACACAGGATAGGTAGGTATGGCCGGGGTAGCGGGACTGTTCGAAAGAGATACCGTGGCCCCGGAACACAAAGGGCGATGAAGGAACATGGATGGGTTTTAGTCAGTAAAAGTCTGACATTCCCTCCTGCTCCGTCCAGAGCGGGAGAAGTCATTTGATGATTTCCCATCCGAAAGGATAGGTAGGTACTTTGGTTGCATTTATTTGTTTCCTCGTTTGCTAATCTTAAATCGTTATACCTATGTGCTAAAGATACTACTCAAAAATTACCGACAAAACTAATTAAGTCAATTTTCAAGTCACTTACGAAAAATTACACAAAGGAGACGGATGGTGTGGTGGTGGTGTTTCAAGACCTGATTATCTACTAATTCTTCCCTTTCGTTTTAAAAAAATAATTGCTAACTGCGATGTTTTGAAAGCCACAACCATATTTTGTGTGGTAAATCTCTTTGACTGGAAATTTCTGGTTTACGGCCAGAGATTTCCAGTCAAAGAGATTGGACTGGGTTGTGGGACTCTTGGGTCTACTAGGTCATTAGCACCCATCTCTTGTTCTTTTGGTCAAAACCATTTGACTGAACACCCAGCGATTTAACTCACAATTTTGGTCATCCACTGCCTACCCCAAGTTGGATGGCATCCATGACGATTTCAAAACGTAAAAAAGAATAACGGAAATAAACGAAAAAAAAAGATAATATTTTTTTTTTTTTTTCCGAAAAAACGTTGCCCACACTAGGAATTTCTCCTGTATCGTGGGTGCGTTTACAAACATTTAAACTCACATACACAAACAGCCAGACCCGGAACAACTATCTGTCGGCCATACAAATATTTGTACCGTGCGGGGATCGAACCCGCGACACGCAGCGCAGCAGCCAATCGCTGACCCACTGCGCCAACCGTGTCGTCAAACTATGATGCTCTTAGAGTGAGTCTGTCTCACTCTAAGAGCATCATATTATTAATATTGCAATAATGCAAAATATATCTACTTATTCTGCAAGAAATTAAGCATTGTTATATTCTAAAAAACGCAGCCAAAGTCGTGGGCGTATCGCTAGCGAGATGACTACAAAGATTAAAACGTCGGCTCTTTAGTTTTTTGTTCCCTCCATTGTTCGATGATAAGATGCTAATAACTATAGCTGGCTAGGGATGTGCCTTGTTAGTTTGTAACTAAGAGTTGAATTGTTTATTTGATTTTTTAAAGCTTATGGCTAAATAAAAACAGCCGCTTGGATCAATCTTTAGGTTAAGCCGCGCTTGCCTAGGTTAGTCTATGGATGGGTGACCATCCATTCCATCTGCCGTTTCATCCACCGTGCCTCGAAAAGCACGTTAACCTGTTGCTCCCGGCTGTCATTTGTAGATCTTTGACAGTTGCTAAGTATAGTCAGTGGCCCGTGAGTCTGACAAGCAGTCTTACCAAGGGGTATCGTATTGCCAGTACTAACTGGGTTGTGGAGGTCAAATAGGCAGTCGCTCCATGTAAAATATTGGTATTCAGCAGCATTCGGTTAGTCTGGAAGTCGATCCGAACATAGAACTTGGGAAAAAGCTAGGCAGATGTTTTTATTTTTTTTTAAGCTTACCTGGTTATATGACTTGGTAACGACCATAAGACATCTTTGTCTCAACCTTCACGTATTACAATTAAAGGTCAATTTCAAAGTCCCAAAAATAAGCAAACATCTTCATCTCCAAGAAGAGGTAGGTACTTAAAAAAACCTCTAGAGAAAAACATATTTCACAAACTTGCATAATATATTTTTCTGTAGCCTTATTGAAAAGAAAAAAAAAGATAACATAAACTCAGTAAGGGCGTTTGAGGAAAAAATGCAGGAAAACCACAAACGAGGTCACAGTGATAGATTGTGTCAATGAAAACTGAATTGTTCCCTTTTATGGTTTCAACCGGGCTTTAACTGGCTTTTATGGTATCTATTTGGGTCTCCCCTTTGGGTCTCTCTTCGTGCTCGTGGCTATATAATAACAGCCGCTCGGGTTGATCTTTAGGTTAAGCCGTGCTTGCCTAGGTTGGTCTGTGGATGGGTGACCGCCCATTACATACCGAGTTTCCTCCGTGCCTCGGAAAGCATTTAGGTTAAGCCGTGCTTGCCTAGGTTGGTCTGTGGATGGGTGACCGCCCATTACATACCGAGTTTCCTCCGTGCCTCGGAAAGCACGTTAAGCCGTTCGTCCCGGCTGTCATTTGTAGATCTTTAACAGTCGTTAGGTAGTCAACTAGTCAGAGGCCCAAAAAGTCTGACAACCAGTCTTACCAAGGGGTATCGTATTACCCGGTACTAACTGGGTTGTGGAGGTTAGATAGGCAGTTGCTCCATGTAAAATACTGGTATTCAGCTGCATAAGGTTAGACAGGAAGCCGACCCCAACATAGTTGGGAAAAGGCTAGGCAGATGATGATTTGGGTATCCCTTATTTATTTTTTCTTTACATTTTACAGAAGCACATTTTATCTATTTACCGATTGTATCGATTTACCCATGAGTACCTGACTTGTGGAGGTCAGATAGGCAGTCGCTCCATGCAAAATACTGGTATTTAGCTGCATCCGGTTAGAACTGGTAGCCGTCCCCAACATAGATGAGGCAGATGATGATTTTACAGAAACACACTTTTTTTTTATTACGCTCTGTAACTAGGTATAGCATCATTGCAATAGCAATAATCACTGAAGATATCCCGTACATTTTAAGCATAGTTATGAACCGTGAAAGCTTAAAACAGTGTTCATTGCAGTAGGTTCTAAATGTAAAATTTATGCCTGTTAATGCTAAAGAAACCTCAGTTAATCAACTCAGCCTATTATAGTTCACTGCTGGACATAAAGGGTGTAAATAGACCCTTAACGAAGGCGAAAGGCACTTGTTCCCTCCGTCATTGCGATCATTTTTTTGGTTCTGGACCATACCTGGGAACCTACTAGTTTCGGAGATATTGGAGGTCAAAGTTCCAACTTTTTCACAAGTTTCTTTTCAAATGCTAGTTTTTAAGGTCATAACTTTACTTTGTATACCTCCATAACCCGTTTACCTATTAAATGTCTTCATCAGCACAATGTTTTGAGTGCGTTACATTGAGTTTTACAGTAAAACGTGATTTTCACCCAAAAAAAACTGTCGTTTCGCAGCAACAATTTTTGCGTGGAGTGACTTAGTTTGATATACAGAATGCTTGTTTGACGGGTTCGTGAAATGTCCGTTTACACCCTGTAGGTCTCTCCGAAAATGCACCGCATCGAACTGTCCTCTCCCTTCCCCATCGACTTCTGCTTAGTCAACCACATTTATAAGAAAGATCAAATAGAGAGAGGCAACAATCAACAAGCAAGAGAACCAAGGTTACCGACGTAGACCGAAGAATTGCCAAACTTAAATGGCAGTGGGCAGGGCACATTGCTCGCAGAACGGATGGCCGATGGGGCCGAAAAATTCTGGAGTGGCGACCGCGAACCGGAAGACGTTGCGTTGGAAGGCATCCTAATCCTACTAGGTAGACCGACGACCTGGTGAAGGTTGCGGGTATCCGCTGGTTGCGAGACGCACAAGACCGATCAATGTAGCGACGCTTGGGGGAGGCCTATGTCCAGCAGTGGATGTCTTTCGGCTGAAATGATGATAAACAACGTTTAGCATGTCGGTTCACATTAGAATTAATATCCAAAAACTGTTGAATACCAAAAACTAATTGATTGGAAATAATGAGTATCAATACTGGCAACCCTAATACGCCATGAAGAAATCCATTGGAACAACATAAAACACATTAAGAGCATGTTAACAACAGCACGTGTGTATCGTTACGTCATGACATGAGCAGAGACCAGAGATTAATTCACAGAATTGACAATTACTATGATTGCTCGTTTAATAACTATTCGAAGATATAATTCTTTGCCTAGAAGCTGATAAGAATGTGAGCCAATGATGCCTCGTCGGTCACAAACGAGACTGCTGTGCTTGTGGTTTTGGGTTCAATCCCGGGTCGGGCAAAGTATTATTGGGTTTTCCATCAGGAATATCTCAGTAGCAGCCACGGAGTCTGCATTTGGGCCCGGTTAATGGCAATAGACTTGCCCCCACATTGATCTTAAAACATTACTGTACTATTAGGTGCTCTCTGCCCAACCGTTTGGGGTTTAAAAGCGTGATGCGTTATCATCTGTTGACAGTTGGTAAAAAATAGGGTTTAAGGTGTATGGTAACTGTGATGAAGGGACAAGGTCTTCAATAAAAATAAGTACCTGAAAAACCATAATTACAATTTTATATTTTTAAAAGCAGAGACCAATAAATTAATGAAGCCATTACTTTTTTATTGCGTTTGAATCAAAGATAATATTTCATATGATTTTATAAACCATAATCGGCTTTTTAAGTTCATTTTGCCGTTTATAGGATAATTTTATATCTGTAATAACAATTAAAATAAAACATGGTAGTATTAATTATATTTTAATCAGTCGGGTTCTGAAGTTTTATTACCTTTTAACTTCTTGCTAAGCTGCCACTTATATGTATACCTTAAATGCACTTAAATATTTATCGATAATAGCATTTTAGCTAAGTATTCTCTTAAGGCGATTACATGAGCTAGGTAAATAAACAACTGTATTTGTGTTGGTTCAAACTTCGTTTGAAATCCTGTTAGAATAAAGTTCTAATCAGCTTGCACGACAAAGTGGTTGTTACGTCAGTCACTGCGGCCGAATAGTGCGAAATGAGTGGTTTTTTTGCGATTTACAAAAAATCAATAGATTGGACTAAAACAGTAAAACACTATGATACGAGTATTTTGCTTGTAGAAATATTTGCCAAAAAATCAGAATGATCAGAATGATCACATATATTTAAGTATGGTTTTTACTCGTTAAAAGAAATGTTTAGAGATAAGTTCGTGATTTTTTTCTATCGAATAAAATTTGTTGTATTATGTTTTCAAAACACTATCGTACTAGCATATATCCTGAAGAATATCATATATTTTCTGGTTTTGTTTATTGCAGTGAATCATATGCTTTTTTGCATTATAAAACTCGCGTTTAGCTCATGTAATCGCCTTAAGGTTACACAAGTCGGTCATTCTTCCATACAAACGTGTTATGGTGATTACTCGTCTGTTTGACGGTGTAGGTTCGAAACTAAAAAATGTATCAACTAGTCTTGTCATTATCTAGACCTGTATGGAAGCAGAATTGGAAAAAAAATATTGGTTTGGAAGTTATGAGCGTCGAAACTTTCATATTTCAACATTAATTTTAACTCATCTTTGGGCGTATAAAAATAACTTATGTAGTATGAAAATGGAAAAAGTGAAACCATACGGGGATAGATAATTTATTCAAAAGTTCAAATAATTTATTTTGAGTAAATACATTTAGTAGTTTTTCCATAATATCTATACGCCCAAAGGTCAAGTTATGAAATTTTACGCGCCCAGTTTTGTTCCCTTGTATACCATGTTTTATGCAAATAAAATATCTTATCTTATCTTATAAATCGTCGTATATTTCACTAAATCATCATCATCATCATCATTTCAGCCGAAAGATGTCCACTGCTGGACATAGGCCTCCCTCAAGTGTCGCCACATTGACCGGTCCCGTGCGACTCGCATCCAGCGAATTCCCGCAACCTTCACCAGGTCATCGGACATTTTCACTAAATAAATAAATAAAAACTAGATAATAGAATACTTACTAAATAAATACAAAATATTACTTAATACGAAATAGCATAATTTATATTAGCCACGTCCGCCCGAGGAAACACTGAGGGAGAGAAAATTAAAAAATAGGTATTTGTAAAATGTATTGCTGTCGCGCAGTGCCCAAACGACCGCGCGCAGAGCGCGAAAGAGACAACAGCAGGAAATACCAATTAAAAGTACACAAAAACAACGTTTCGTAGCCCTCTGATTACTTCTGCAAAATTTGACCGATTTAACAGATTTTTTTCATTAAAAATTAAAGAAAGGTTTTGGCCGTGTTCTTATGTTCCTTTTTCATGTAATCTAGTCAAATTTGTTTTCTGGATGTTTGACCACAGCGGAAAATCTGGGCAATTTTTGAGATTTTTGAAGGTTCATATCTCTTTTAATAAATAATTTATAAAAAAAAAAAACATAGGTACATGGCAATGGTGGTCCTAGATTTTTTCGAAAGTAAAATATTGTTTCACTGGCATTCTCCAGGGGACTACGTTTGTATGGAAAAACGGTCGTTCTGTGCCCTCTTCACTATCTAGTCTCAAATTAATAATCGCCTATAGAACTCAAAAGGATATTTATTTTCTAGAGTGCTTCTTCTTCTTAGCGTGTCGATGGCTACGTAAGTTTGCTCAAACTGGTATAGCTCCTATGGCAAAACAACTATGTATTTTAGCTTAACTTACTAACTAACATCCGAACCTAATTACAAGAGAAGTTATTGAAATAATTCTTGGAAAATTTAGCTACGTAATTTCTTTGAAACTTGGTGAATTAATTCCATGATAACTTAGTGAAACAATTCCATAAAAACGCACTGCAATAAATTCATGATAACTTGGTAAATTAATTCCTTGATAACTTAGTGAAACAATTCCATAAAAACTTACTGAAATAATTTCAAGATAACTTGGTGAAATAATTCCATAGTGAAATAAATCCTGGGTATCAATAGCCACATAAAATCATTCATCTCAGTGAATTATGATAAGTGATCGGTCAAGATCAAACAGGGTGCGAACTCTTTTTTATTAATTTCATTATTATTTGACAACTATCCTAGATAGCCTTCGAATGCAGAAGCTGTGGCTGAAATCGGCTAGGTATAGAATCATAATCGTCATCACTACCCGAGATAAAGCCCTTCAGTTTTCATACCTTGAAACCTTCTAGTTACGGAGATATTACAGCAGGTCTAACTTCCAATTATTTCACAAGTTTTTTTAAAATACTAGTTTTAAGACGACGCATTGGAAATTTTGGAGTCAATGAACTCAATTTTTGTCAGTAATTACAGAACGATTAAAAATATAAGTTGGTGACCTGATAAATTCATGAAAAACACCTTATTTTGTTAGTTTTCTATAGATGATTAGGTAACTTTTGTAATAGAGACAAAAATATCAAACATACCTGTTTTTAAAAAGAGATTCACATGTTATGGGCAAACGGGGCCGATTTAAGCCTCTTAACTTTCTCCGTAGATGAGTCTATACATACTCTATAAAAATGTAGAAGGAATTTCTCAAATTATCGTTTCTAACTTAATTAAATAACAAAAACCATTTTGTCACTTACCTTCCTTTAGTTATAAGCTAGCAATCCTCGCCCCGCTCAGGCGCTAAGTCCCTCGCTCAGTCCAAGGGCGCGCGTGCCCGATTTTAGAACAATACGTCGCCTTAAGGTTACCATTCCTTTAAATGACCCGTTTACTATTCAATGCATCTATCGTCCAGTATCATTCACAAGTTTGGAATCAAAGTCAAAATAAGCAGTGTATACTGGATCGGTATCATGGTGATACCGATCGGCTGATTGCTTCCATTCTTACAAACAAAAGCACTTAAACGAAAGAAGCAAACCGCCAAAAATAGTGACATCACAGTCACATTGTTTATCGAAAACAAAATCCGGTTTTCAATTTGCACAAAATCGGTAAAGAAAACACGGACTCCCAGTAACCGGTTTATTCCCAAAAAAATCCGCCATCGATGCACTCATACCCGTTTAATTGCTTTAGTAGCAATAACCTTGTTAACTTGGTAATTATACCAAGGCCAGTCGGTTCTCACACTTGAATGGGGTTTACAATCAACGAGATTCGAAATTAATAAGACGTTTGTGAGCTAAGTGTTACTTACCTACTAACAACCTTAGAATATGTATAAGTAGGCTCGTTTTTGTCAAGAACTGTCAAAAAGGTTTCATAATCATCATCAGCCTACAACTCGATTCTCGGCAACTCTCATCCACTTGCTACCAGCCACCCTGCAAAGATCGTCGTTCCACCGAGCGTAAAGGCGTCCCTCTTCGCTTGACGATTCGCGGTCTCCACTCAAGCACACGTCTACCCCAAAAGTCATCGGTTCTATGGCTATATGGTCAGCCTATTGCCATTATTGAAAATTATTATTGGATACGTGTTTTTATAAAATTTATTAATAATTATAAAATTTTATAAAATTCATAAAAAAATGACGACGATAAAATGTGTCAAAGATCATGAGTAGGGGCTTGTGTCATACAAGTTTTCAACGCACTAGGTATTATCTTCATTTTTTGTTAACGTGAAAAAATAAAAAATATGTGTCCAATATTTTTTGGAAATCTATCTGACGGATTAATTCGATTTTTTTCGTTATCTACCCTATTATCGAATGACAATAAAGCATGGATTGTAGCTGTTATCCCTTTAAAATCATAGATTACTAATAAAAAAAATCTTCAAGACATGATTCGCCAAAACTGAAACTCGTTATCAATGAACTAAACATAGCAGACACAAGCAAAACAGATAACAAAATGTTAACAAAAGAAAAATCCTTGAACTGAACGAATGCATAAATACATCACACTCAGATGCATATCGCAAAGAACATTATGTATTGTGTCGTAAGACTGTATTCAGACAGTACGACAATGTACAGAAATGCGGAAGTACTAATAACATTGACAGCGCCGAAAATTTTTTGAAGCAAAACTTCTGTCACGAACCGCTTTGATAGAGCTGTCAGTTTTTATTTACGTCATTGGTGACGTAGTGCAGCCGCTCCATATAAAATACAGTATTCAGCTGCAGCCAGTTAGACTGGAAGCCGACCCCAACATAGTTGGGTAAAGGTGACGACAGGTGATGTATCGTAGTGGAGCAAACAGACACACTCTTAGACCTCCGACTAGACTACGTATCCTGCGTCATAAATGACGCTACAATTTTTTTTTTTGCATTTTTGGCTACTTATGTCGCTCCACAGCAGCAGTGGGCGAGGCGCCCCAGTGCTCTGTGTTACATTCGTACGAAGAATCACGTGTCTTTTGATGCGACAATGTTACATTGACATGACAAGTATTACATGAAAAGCGTAAGTAAATTCAAGAAGTTACTCGTGTGAAAATTTTTGACATCTTTTATTCAGTTCATTGAATGGCTTTCTTAGATATTGAATGTCAATTATAAAATACTTTAATTATAACAGTAGATAGTATACGCCGGTTTTTTGAACCACACACAACAGAAAATCGGCTATGGCAAACGAAAATGGTTTCTTGAAAGGCGTTATAAATGTTATATTAGTACAAAAATAATTATATTGAAACAACTGCGGTCTAAATTTTTGCCAATGGATATTCAAACGTATTGATATAGAAATACGGCCGTGGCGCGTCTTTCAATCCAAATCCCGTTCGATACCACGGGATAATTTTAAAGCATAGCAATTTTTGTCGTATTTCTATTTAAATACGTTTGATTGTCCATTGGTAAAAAATTAAATCCCTTGCCATGCCGTCCCGGTCTGCGTTCAGCTTTACGCGACTTTTATGTCGTACAATCGTATCATCTATGCGGGTCTTAATCGATGCATGCGCCAGATGTGGGCAAAAAACACCGAATAACATCGCGATTCATTTTCATAATGCAAGCCTCTGAAACAAAGACATTTAAATTTATAATTTAGTTAAGATAAACTCGCGAACGTGAAGCTCGCTTTATAGATAAGAATAATTAAAGTCGAATTCTTATTTTTATTCAAAATTTTAATTTATTTTATTCCGCAGAGAGAGTGTATTTTATTTTTATAACCTTTTTTGTTTCGAAGATTTAAAATAAAAAATAATACTTATTATTACACAGAGCAGTCATAGGTTTAAAACAAAGCAAGTACTTAAGTACTTTGTGTAACTTATGTCATCATAACCGCTCTCAAAACTGTGTGAAACATCGAAAGGAACTGGCATGTCCTAGAACCAAGCATTCGAAGCTATGTAACATCCACCAATCACTACTGAGCCTAAATGTTGGATTAGAACCACGTCCACCACTCCCTGACGCATAAAGGACGCCTACACAGGGCAGCAATGGGGACGTATAAGACGCTTGTAATCCCCGAAGGGATAGGCAGAGGTGTACCTAATAGTACACCTACATTTCGCTATTTATGTTAAAGCCCCATGTAATTGGGGGCGAGCCTATAATTGCCATGAACTGAGCACAAATGCAGACTCCGTGGCTACTGAGAAATTCCTGATGAAAAATCCCAATAACAATTTGCCCGACCTGGGAATCGAACCCAATAACTGAGGCTCAGCAGTCGACCACTTGACCAATGAGGCAGACTAATTATTCGTAACTTAATATTGGAACACAGAGTATTTTCACTTTAAGTTAAGTAACTTTAACGTGATTTATAACTATAGGAAATAATAACTAAACTAATAAAAATCTATGAAACGAACACCTATTAATAACTTTAATTAGGTAAATAAGTACTAACTTGAAAACTTAGGAAATATAAACGTAAGTAATAAATAATAATGCAATATCCTTTAGATCTCTCCTTTTTCCCCACACAAATACACTTCACACATACTATTCACACATATTATTGCTTACTTATATAAAAATACTAAATATATTTCTATAGATATGTCTTTTACCTTTCAGTCATATAAATATTGTTTGTTTTACGAGATTATGCTAGTACGCTCATAAATTGCTCGTCCACTATTTATGCGAAGACACTGCCTCCTAAGATACAGGATCTTCCTAGTTTAGGAGTCAGGGCTCAAATTTTGTATTGACTGTACTGTTATTCATCTCTCGCACACAACTTCTGTTTGCTAATTTTTTTGTACCTATGTGACTGTTGTGTACTTTAATATGTGTCAAACTTGTATTATCCTAATAAAGACTTATTATTATTATTATTATCTAGAACAAGTTCAAATCAGTGTTAAATCTTAATATATATAAATCTCGTGTCACAATGTTTGTCCTCAATGGACTCCTAAACCACTTAACCGATTATAATAAAATTCGCACACCATGTGCAGTTCGATCCAACTTGAGAGATAGGATAGAATAGAAAAAAATAAAAAGTCCACCCGTGCGAAGCCGGGACGGGCAGCTAGTAATTATATATAATATAAATTGACATTGGTGTCGATTCTGTTGTGCACAAACTAAACTTAATTTAGGCTATTGCTATCTTTTACTAAAAGGCATTGTGAGAAAAGGACGGCTATAGCTATGAACTAAGTTAGAGATGTCAAAATAGTTTATGCCTTGCGCTTCACCGTGTTTATAGTCGACATGTTTTTACGTGCACCCTTCATTTGTATAGAAATATTAGTTCCAACTAAATTTGACAGCTCTAAATTACGTCCGTCACTTTCTCGTTTTATTAGAAAGAAAAAGATAGCAATAGCCTAAATTAAGTTTAGTTTGTGCACAACAGAATCGACACCAATGACTTTCGTTGTAATAATCTTAATGCATAATGTGAGACTAAACCAGTTTATGTTTAGCGTTGCAGAAACTGATATAATTATTATACCTAGAGTCTAGGGACTATTATATATATTAATCTAGGTGCTATAATATCTCTTTCTGAAGTACCAAAGCATAGGCAGCAGAAGTGTACCTAATAATACACATCAGTAATATTCATGTCCCATAAAATAGGAGCGAGCTTATTGCCATAAATCGGGCACAATTCTAGACTTCGTGGCTGCTACTAAGAAATTTCTGATGGAAAAACCCAATTACACTTTACTCGACCCGGGAATCGAACCCGGCAGCACTTTTCTTAAATTCAATTACATCCTCGCACCTTTTCCTTATACTATTTATTTCCATCTTAAGATAAATATTACCAAGTAATCTTCAAGGCTAGAACATGTGCGTTTGATTATAAAATCTAGCATCCGTTGGTTTGTTTGTATGTCAATCGTGTCTAGTCGTGTTGGGAGTAAACATTTAAGATTCTAATACACACGTTTTCGTTTTATATAATAGATGTAGTTATTTTAAATGTTAGCTGTGTTTACCGCGAAATAGCTGTTATGTAGTTGTTAACGCGATATTAAAAAAAAAAATATATAAAAAATATACAGAGATTTTGGTGCGCGCGAATGTACTTGTATCTCCCGGACCCCCAACACATGGTAGAAGTAGGAACAGTGGGTTTTCAGTCGGTTAGAGTCCGATATAACCCTCCGCTTGCCCAAGGCGGAGGGTATTCGTGAGGATTTTACCACTCCGAACATATTGAAAACCTGATAAAAACCTACATGACAATTCATCATTTAGCGTAGCCTTTCCCAATGATGGTGGGGACAGCTTCCAGTCTTACCGGATGCAGCTTAATTCCAGTATTTTACATGGAGCGACTGCCTATATGACTGCCAGAACCCAGTTACTGATTATTTTGTTATAATCTCTAAAGATAAGTGATTTACAAGTGGGACTGGACTACTAAAAACCGACAAAAAAATCCGGGAGTCAAAACCAATACATTTATTTATTTATTTTGGATTACCAACGAGCACCATTACAATTTCTTAGATCAATTAAAACTATAACAGAATACATGGTCTTGTAACGCACACTCAATTACAGGTAAACACAGTTTACATATTATCGAGTACACATGCTCTGAACAGTCTACATAGCTGGGTCTTCGACTACTAAACCAGGCAGTTAATTAAACCAGTATATTTAGTACCACAATAACCGGTAATTTTGCACAACACACGGGTAAGTAATGTGCATATTAACAGATTATAAAGAGTAAGCAATCAAAGCGGATAATTAGGACCATAATGAATTGTTCATTAATTTTCATGTGAAATAATTTAACACAGGTAGAGTCGGCAACAAAAGTCGATTTACACATTGCATCGGTGCAATAAACTCCGTGCCTCGAAAAACACGTTTAGCCGATGCCGGCGTTGGTCCCATCTGTCAGTCCCCGCTGTCATTTGTAGGTCAGTGGCCCGAAAGTCTGATAACCAGTCTTATATTAATAAGTTATTAAATAGTAACAAAGAAACATACATTAGTATACACTGATTAACAAGATGCTAACTATGCTGCAGAAGTCTGTATACAGATATTGTGAGCCCTGCCTCTCAAACTAGGATAACCTGTATCTGGAGAGACAGTGTTCATCTGTGAGGTTACTTAAAAATATGGATTTTACAACTGCGGACTGTGCCAACTTATTGTTGGTGCTAACAATCAGATTAACTTTAACATTTTTAAGAAAAGGGAAAGGAAAAATATTATCAAATAACAATTTAATACCTATGCATGTGAATGGGTGAATGTGTGTGGGGATGTGTTTATGATGTATGTATGTGTGGTGACGTTTTGTGTGAGAGTGGTGAGTGTGAGGTGTTATATGAAGGCAAAAAAGCAAAAAAAGGCAATATTAGGCCATGCATTTTAGTAGTGATTCAGTTTGTGTATAGTCCTGTTGAAGTAGCCATTCCATCACCTTGGCTTTTAATTAAAATTTATCAAGGGGTATCGTATTACCCAGTAATCATAAGGGAGAGAAAGAGGGAGAGGGAGAGGGGGAGGGGGGAATAGGATCGATGGATTGTGTGAGGAATGTTATGAAATAAAAAGGGGTAGATGATAGCGTGACGGTTAAAAGAGGACAATGAGAAAAAAACGTGTTGAGCCGACGTCGGTGCAACACGTTTTTTTCTCATTGTCCTCTTTTCAAGTAACATTGGACTGTGTTGCGCCGACGAAGTAACATTGGACACTGTCCCAAGTAACATTGGACAGGGGCAGGAAGGTAATGAAGATCATATCATCCAGTACTAACTAGGCTGTGGAGGTCAGATAGGCAGTCGCTCCATGTAAAATACTGGTATTCAGCTGCATCCGTTTAGACTGGAAGCCGACATCAACATAGTTGGGGAAATACTAGGCAGATGATAATGAATATTAGTATAGATGCACACATATATGTATACAACAAGTTGTGTATATTCACGGCCATCAGAATTGATCTACTTCCTCATATCTTTGATGATCGATTCATTGAAAGGTTTCTTGTTGACCTTATTATTATGGATCTAGTTTCATCTTATTTAGTAACAAAACTGCATCAAACTACGCGAAACTACTACTAATAAAAAACTATTACCTACTAAATTAATACAGGTAGGTTGGACCAATCATCATCAAAAGTTGATTAACATTTTTGTTTTTTTTTTTCAGAATTATTGAGCTAAATATTTGATTAGATTTTCAACTGGAACTAGTATGAAGCTGCATCCAATTAGATGGGAAGCCGACCCCATCATAGTTGGGAAAAGGCTCGGCAGATAATAACACCGGTATATTTCAAAACCAAAAGTTTTAAGACATGTGAGATCTACCAACCCGTACCACAGAAAGGTTGCCCGTGTCCCAGCTGTGGGAACATAGTGGGCAATTCTACAAGAACAATCGTAAGGTAACATTCTACGTATACAAATACAAGTTATCCCATCTCACTGAGATGAAACGACCTCAGTAAAGGATTTATCTAAACTAAACACGAGAACAGGAGTGGTACAATAAAAATAATAACATCACAATGTAAATTAAACGGCTTGGTCTGGATTCTCCAGATTCTAAATTAACTTTTTTGTTGTCTAGTGTTTTATTCTCTTAATCTTCTGGTATAGCCAAATCTTTTATTATTTCAAGTGTTTTATATATTTAACGTGGACGAAGCAAAAGACTTGTAAGTAACTGATTTATTCTTCGTTCGGCCCAATGAGTTTCGTCCCACATAACAAAATCCAGGTTTGTCCCAAACAAAACTATTTAGGTATAGGTGAAGTTCTGAGGTTTCTACCGTTTCTTCCCGTGTGAAGAGGCGTGAGTTTCTGGTTATTTTTAACAATTCTTAGGTTTTCTGTTTTTGTGTATGAAATATGTTTGGATTTGAACAGTAAATGAAAGCAATTCTGCTTACAGTATAAACAATTCTATAGAACTAGCCAAAAACCAGAAGCATGGCATGAATTTTATGAAAACTAAGAATATAAGTAATGAGAGCGATGACTGATGTTCTTCCTTTAACATTGCTAACTAAAATAAGAAACTGAAACCCGCAAATACACAGGAAAAAATGGTGCAATGCCATTAATTTAGTTTTTCATTAGTTAGTATGTCGTCAAAGAGTTCTGTTGAAATTGATTAATAGCTTTACAAATATTGGGGTTTTTGTATTCAGTACTGGAACATTGGAATTACATCAGTGAATAATAACGTTACAAAAAACCTTCGTTGTTATGACAGCTTTTTTAAAGCATAAAAATAAACTGTCCATCTAAGTAAAACTATGTACACAATGATTATCTAAGCAATTTTATATAGGCAACTACATTTAGAACCATGAAACCATAAAAATCGGTATTATTTTTATGAAATCCTAATACAACATCACGCCTGTAATTCCAGAAGGGTTAGGTAGAAGTGACCCTGTAGCCGAACCTATAAACGCACCCACGATACAAGAGAAATCCCTAATGTGGGACAACGTTTAAATAAAACTAATTTCATACTTAACCTTTATGTAATAGGGGGCGAGCCTATTGCCAGCAACCGGGCACAAAACTAAACTCCAGGTCGTGACCATCCATTAAAATAACACTTTTGCTAAATGAAACATCCAGATTTATTCCTGCAAACTGCAATCTTAAAGACACTTATTCACACAAACACATAAGGAGCATTATTGCTCAGTCCACTGAATCTATTTATACTATAAATTGCTCATGACCCCAATAGAGGCACCAAGACAATTTTATTGTTTGTACCAAGTGTGAGGCTCACAATTGCTCAATAGACCAATCAAACTGATGATACCTCGGGAGAAGTGATTTACATTACATTGAATAAGAACTGTGAAGATTGAGACACAGACATAAATGAGCTAAGTCTTGCTTGAAAAGATTTTGTAATACTGTGTACGAAAACTTATGTTCAAATGTAGGAAGATGATTTGGCAATTTTTATTTTTCAGTAATAGACACTTAAATATTCAAGGTCTTATTAAAATAATGAATTTTTGTGATGTAAAAAAATGCAATAAAAACACCAATCTTAGAAATGGTTGAAATGCCTCGTCGCAACCGGAAGTCATAACTACATAAGACAATAGGTACAAGAAACTAAGCTTAACACCAAAAACTTATAATAAACAATCAATTATTAAGTATTTCTATTGAAAAAATAAACACTAACGGCAGTAATATTTAAAATAGACGTGAGGACAAACGAACAGAATAATAATGTATTAATTACAAGAAAGAACATGTCTCAAGTCTTTTATTTAACTTCGTTACAGACGGACGACTTGAGAATTACACGAAAGCCATTAAAAGTCGCTGAATATTAATAGACAGGCCTTAAATATGAAATCTTATCCGGGATATTATTTATATTATATGGCTAACTTTAGTTACTGTTATCTAATACCTAACGGCCTGGATTAGTTTAATGAGTAATACAAATATTACTGTACCACATATTGCGTTATTTAATGTGTTTCTTAATTTTAGAATAAGATCCTGACCGTTTTAGTAATTTGCATTGGAAATTCTAGATTTCATAGTTTCAAGTCAACTCATTATTACTACACGGATTAGATGATGTCGTTTCGATAATACGAGTTATCATATTTTACATTTAATTTGCGACTTACGACTCAGCTACAAATGATCGCTCGCAAGTTGCCGGTCTAAAAAAAACATAAAACAAAAGAAAAACAGTAATTTTTCGCCCAACAGGACGTAGCTGTCTCTTCGATAACGAGTGTTATTAACATGATCTTGCAATTAATTATCTTTATATTTCTTGCTATGTGGTCACATTATGGCCCAAGGCACTGTGGGGTAGATTGGTGCAGTATATCGGTCGTTAATAAAGCATCGATTGGCTATTTTCATAAATATTCCATATTGGTCACCCCTGCTGTGAGTTGTCATAAAGACATGCCATGTAGGGATCATGTATTCAAGGTACATGTTTTCAGCTTAAAAAATATTATAGATATAAGACAAGGAGGAGGAGGGACAAAAGTATTCAGAGTTGAAGACCAAAATTCAGTAATTAGAGAGGCATCCAAAAAAGAGAAAAAAAAAAACAATTTTTCGAGGCATAATTGAAACTAAATTAATTACCATGCAATGTTACTTCAATAATCGACTCTGGTCGAACACAATTAGAGTTGTATAGTTCGGTTCGAACTTAATGGCGGCTCGAAAGTTAGCTGCGAGTGACTGTCTGCGCAGGAATAGCGCTTTAAACTTTATGGCGATTCTGAACATCTAATGTAAAGTTGCGCAGACAACAATTTTAAGTATCAACGGGGCGCAGATAACGCATCGTTTTGTCTGTATAATGCGCAGACCGTCACTTGCAGCTAACTTCTGAGCCGCCATTAAGTTTGAATCGAACTATAGTTAATCGACACAAAAAGACAAAGAAAGCAACTATCAAGATTCCAACAAAATGAAAACATTTACCATAAAAAGTAATTCTTCTCCAAATTAACACAAATATTTAAACGCCGATATTTCAATCAGTTTATATTCATAGAGGGATTCATCCGTGAGGCAACGGTAAGGGAATACTAATCCTTAGAGCGTCGGGCATAAATTCGTTAGGGTCAGGCCTTATCGATGTGAACCCGGTTTCATGCAACTGCAAAACTCTGAGGTACGGCGTTTTTACGTTTTGCTCTAGTTATGAAATGCTAGGTTTCATGGCGAAAATTTAGCCGAGTTCCAATTCGATAAAGTAATAATTTTAGTTCTGGGAATCGACTTTGTGGGTAGAAATATTAAACTAGGGAAATGGGATGGCAGTGTGATCTTCTTCCTTCTGTTTGTGTGTGTTTGAAAATAAAGTTCAATTTCGATGTGCAGACGGTATTATTTTTAGCCTTATTCGCTCAATTCTAAAGCTGACATTCAGATGTTGTGAGGATAACAAAGTCAAGCAATAAACTCACTGAGACCATAAATCTCCAAGGAAATACTCCGCGCTAAAAATTTGAATGCATCAGTTCTACGAGTCCTTGGCAATAGTCACAAACGTAGTTAATCTGAATAACTAGATACCAAAGTAGTTACGAACGACCAGACTGCTAAAGGCGAGATCAAGTGAATTGAAAAAGATGCAATTGAAAAGGACACCAGCATCTGGCGTTTAGCCAAGAGAAAGTTGAAAGAAAAACGTAGGTGAAAAAATAACTGTTCTATTTGATAAAAGTTCATAGCTAGTTTTCAAAGGTCAAAATATTCAAAGCGGGGCTCAGTATGTTGCCCACGTACACACTTTATGTAATCTATCATCGGAAAGCTTACACAAATAAAATGTTTGTCATTCCGATGAAGATCTTTCTCAAAAACAGTCCTTCTATATTGAGGAAGTAATATTAGAACATTTGATGACAAGCATGGATATGGGCATTTTAAAGAGTTCGATTATAGAACTTTCTTATACTGACCGGGATGTCGTTGCAGTGTAAACTCTGATTGTAAACAATTAG
This sequence comes from Xestia sexstrigata, assembly GCA_941918905.2. Taxonomy (NCBI): domain Eukaryota; kingdom Metazoa; phylum Arthropoda; class Insecta; order Lepidoptera; family Noctuidae; genus Xestia; species Xestia sexstrigata. The sequence goes on from OW799204.2 coordinate 4,213,153, forward strand.
TAGTTATTGTTTTAGTCAAGAATGATCTATTCATATTAATAGTCTCAGTTCAGTGTTGTTCTGGGAAATTGTTAAGATTTACGGATATAAAAAGAGCTAGATCAATAGCAAAAGCTTTCTTTTAAGTGTACCTTCCACTATAGCTACATACATAATGGGTGTAAAAGACACTTAATGAAGCCGAAAGGCACTTGTTTTCCCCGTCATTGCGATCATTATTTTGTTCTGGACCATACCTTGGAACCTTCTAGTTACGGAGGTATTGGGATTCAAAGTTCTAACTTTTTCATAAGTTTTATTTTTAATAACCTCTTGTAACTTTACTTCATCTACGTCCACGACGTGCGTAATATACAATGCGTTAAATTGAGTCCTATCGTAAAAGGTTTTTTTTTTCACCCCAAAAAGAAGTCATTTCCCAGTTATAATTTTTGCGTATTTATAGTTACTTAGTTTGATGTAGAACATGTTGACGGCTTCGATGAGGGTTCATTTACACCTTGAAATTTTTACTGTTTCTTGGAATGTAGACATCGTGGATAGCAATAAAAAAAAGTATAATGACAAATTATATGTGTTTTCTCGTAGAAGTACTAAACTTAGGAATCCTTAATTTCAAAACCTAATAAAACTTGTTGATTGCGTTCTATTCCCTTTTAATTTAATGGTTAATTAAGATATAAGTATCAGTTTCCATTCGCAGGTTAAGTGATGCTCTTCTGTTTAATCCTTTTAAAGTTTCCAACGTTTTCAAAACAAAAATGAAAAAGACGAATATCAATGCAAGGATCAATGACTTAAAGGATTTGATGGCAAATACTTTTTTATCTTTTCCCGGCATACAAAATGAAGTAGAAACTCAACAGGCTGAAAACAAAACTCCAGATGAAGCTCAAGGAAAACTTAGCAATATCGCTGAGAAAGAATCTCCAAGATATTGCATAAGCGAAAAACTAAGATGTTTAAGATAACTAATAAGTCGATGAACGAGCGATTATGTGAGCGGAACTTGAGAAATTCCCAGCTGGTAAGAAATTGAGAAAGTTTTGTGTAAACTTACGTTAAAACGTATTAAAATGGAGTCCCATAAGTACGGTATATGTGTGAACAGTGTGTCGAAGTTTCATTCATATAAAAATCTGCATTTAAATACTTGTGCTTCCTGGTTTCCCTTTTGATGTTGGCCATAATACGCAAGCGCACGACGAAAACATTTTCTTTAACCATAGTAAAAAAAAATTGTACTCATATAAATATTTTTTGATGGTTTAAAAAAATTAGTTAAAATTTATTTTACATATAAATTTAAGTGTTAATTTTAAATTATTTAAATATTATTTAAATTGCGATAGTAGTATTCATATTAAATTATTTAAGAAATTAAGATTTTGTAATATTACACACAGATCTACTTATTGAAGATTTTCATTATGAAGTCTCAATGAAAACCGAATCAGCAGTCCAAAAAAACAATTCAATTCAGAACCACCAAATGCATTGGCTATCAAAATTCAACACACGTATGACACAACAAGTGTGTAAAAAGAAACAGCATCAATAACAAGCCAAACAAATTGCCTGGTCAAAATAAATGGCGGACATTTTTCCTCCGAGAATTTGTACAAGCAAGAAAAATACTTACGTCCGGCACGCGATGGACATATTTTTTGGCGATTCTAAGACGTTCGCAGATATTATTTATGATATGAGTTTGGTAGCATGCGATGGTATTTTAGGAGAGGGAAATGTACATTGAGATGTTAGGTCAGGCAAATGCATACATACATGTGTAAAGCAGTGGTAGACTTGGACTATGGAAGAAGGTCTCAATAAAACTGTATATCTATTTAATATTGAAAGAGGATGGTAACTAAAGGAAATAATCAAAAACGATGACTTTATATCAGTTCTAAAAATCAAGACGACCGGCGACCGTACCAGTAAGCATCACTGAGATAAAGCAAAATATTAAGGAAACCCCGCTTTAGGTAAATCAACTTTATTTATTATACCAATTAGAGTTTGACCTTGGCAATAACAACATCATTTCCATTCTTGCAAATAAACTCAGGTACAAAGACCACATTGAATATTTAAGTACTAATTACGTTAAAGAAAAGGTAAACACAAGTACAGGCGCTATTTTGAACACAAATTCACTTAGAGCTAACAAAAACAAACAAGAAGACATCGTCAGTAACAAGCTATAAAGTAACAAATCAAATGACGAGAGGCATACAGTAAAAACTGATTGTAATGATACTAAATTGAATGTAACAGAAGGCTAATTCTCTAGTGGCCGTGACCTGACATTGCATAGAATAGCTTCAGCTTGTGATTACATCATTTCTCTACTTGTACAAAAGGTGTAGCTAGTTTATGCTCATTACTGTCCTGTGAAATGTCATTACCTGTTGTCAGTTGAGTAGTTTGCTGGTTAAGAATGACGTTCTGTAGAATTACGTCTTGGCATGAGTGTTGCTTGGTTTGGCTGGGAGTTGAAAGATTGCTTTGAATTGATTATTCAGATTTTGAGATTTTTTTTCAGCTTTGACGTAACTAATATCGTGCCATATTAATAATATAAATATGAAAGTAGCTCTGTGTGGCATCCAACTGTTATTACCTTTTGACGCGTTGACGGCTGCACAGATATAGACCATAGGTTAGGACATAGGATATTTTTTATCCTGGTAGTATGCTCCTGTGGGGATAATTTCCGTCCTCCATACGAGCGAAGCCGTGTGCCGACGCTAGTCATGAGTAACATCTAAGCTACGGCCAGTTTTGATTCTAGAGAAAGGAATCCGACAATTTCTAATTCTGTGTCAATGATCGAGTACCGTTTTCTGCACAAAGCCCTTGACTCGATTGCCTAGAGAGAGCCTCTTCAGAAGCTGACCGATGCTCTTTGGCCAATGGACAATTTGTCCATTGGCCATACCAAATATCGGCACGATCATCGAGTTTACTTACGATATGTCTACATCATGTAACATAGCGCTTGTATACCCGAAGGGCTAGGCAGAAGTGCGTCTATAGTATACCCACATTTCGCCAGTTATGTTTAAGTCTAATGTAATCACCATGTTATGAGATTCGTGTGTGTTTTTGCAAAATGCATTAGGAGTGTGTATAACAAAGGGTGTTAAAAGCCAAAAGGCACTTGTTTTCCCCGTCATTGCCATATATTTTTTTTGTTCTAGACCTTAGACCTAGATGCCTAGACTCTTACCTGGGAACCTTCTAGTTACGGATATATTGGGTGTTAAAGTTACAACTTTTTTTTAAATACATTTTTTTAATGTAATATTTTTACTTTAAACACCTTCACGACCCCCGTACTATTCAATCCATCCATTATCCCAATGTTTTGAGTGCGTTACATTGAGTTCTATCGTAAAAAGTGTTTTTTTATAAAAAAAAATGGTTCCCAGCGATCATTTTTGCGTTAAGTTACTTAGTTTGATTTACAAAATGTTTGGTTGGCGGCTTCGTGAAGAGACCGTTTACACCCTGTATACCATTTTTGACGAATACTTTTGTCTGGTCCCACGTCTGATATTTAAACGTTTTTCAGGTCATAATATATGTCAACCGCAAAATTTTAACAAAATAATGAATGGTATCAAAATTGTCGTTAAGTGGTCATAAATGTCCGTCTCATGCATTATTATGGGGTACTTAGCTAGTTATGGGTGCCTGGCCAATTATATAATAAATACAATTGGTCAACTACACTATAATAACCTCATAATGGGTTCGACAAGGTTAAGACTTCAACATGATAGGTACTTATGTTTTGTATTCTTAAATGATACGCATTTAAATTTGTATTGTATTGCAACAATATAATGGTGTTTTCATACTAATTACTGTGAGAATAAGGTCGATTTTAAAAGCTATAAAACGCTTAATTTTGGCGCAACAGTCCTGAAAATCCTTGGAGGTGTGATGATGACTGATGATAGTAGTTAATCTAAACTTGTTACGTACTATCGAGTACACTCCCGCCTGATCACCACTAAGCTAATTTTTGCTTGCACTTAAAACATACAAAACGCTCTCTAGCCCCGCCCCATTGACTTTGTATAGAAATTATGAATGAAAAGACCGATCGGCCGAGCGCACTGACGACGCACGCAAGCTAAACGAGAGTTATTGTTATTTTGCGCGCCAAAGTTGACGCTTTCCTAATAGGCCTAAACTTTAAGGGGGCATGGCTCGGCGCCTTCGCATGATTTAAGCGAAAAAATGTTTAACTGATCAGGCGGAAAAGACCACGACTGTACGTATATCAATGAAGAAATCATGACTATAAAAAGCATTAGCAGTTTTTTCCAGCCAGTTTTTTTTTATTTTTAACATTTTAAGAAAGCTTACAGCTAAGCCAACCTAATAATAACAATTAAATATAACTAAATTGCTAATTGAAAGCCTCCAAAGATAAATACAAAAAATATTACTTCCTTACAGCTTAGATTAATTCCTAAAAGTTGGTTCATTTTATTTAATTGTAATTAATTGAAGCTAACTTGAAATTAACAAGTAAGTTATTGCCTTTTATTTTAACAAGAACTAGCATCAGATCTTTAAAACATCACAGGCAAAAGAAGATTTCCATTTTATCGACTTTTCATACATTTACGTTAAACTTCTAAATGCATTATTTTATTCCCATCCCAATAATTTCAGAACTACTTATTTCACGTTCAACATCGTAATCTCGATCCCTATTTTGGTTCGTAATCGATTCAGTGAATCGTACTTAAACTTGAACAACCCGTGCTTATCAATTTAACATGAAGGATGATGATTATTGGCCATTTGAGAGCTAAGGGTCTAACTAAGGGTCGTTAGTTACTTAGCTTACTATCACCCTAAGGCTGGATGCGTGTATGTTGCGTATTATGGGAAAATATAAACGAATAGACGTTATTTTTGGGAGATATTGGAAGTTTTGTCGACCGGTAAAAAGCAAAAAAGCGCCCCATTGGAACAAATACTTGCTCTTTGAAGTTTAATATTTCGTAAATGGAGCATTAAATCGAAAAATAGTATTAGCAACCCCTAAGTCATTTTAAAATACCTATTCAATGACACCCCCCACATGATGGGATAGACGACGAAAAAAACTTCATCCCCACTTCACATGTAGGGGAGCTACCCTAAAAATATATAAATAAATATTTTTAACCTCGGACAGACGGACAGACGGACATGACGAAACTATTAGGGTTCCTTGTCAGGACTACGGAACCCTAAAAAGGGTCTGTGTTGGAGCATGCACAATGTTGTCAAGTTCATTGGCCTCAACGTAATTGGTTAACATACTAAAAGAATCATCTTAAAGTTGATGTGTAATTTAAAAGAATCCACACTTATATTATCAGTGTGAAAATTACTGTGCAGTCTCGTCGTCGATGTTATCACGCCTAAACGGCTGCACGGATTTGGATGAAATTTATAAATAGACCACGACCTGGGCTAGGATATATGATACTATTTATCCCAGCTATACGTTACTTTGGGATAATTTCAGACTTACCCACACGCGAAGCCCTGGGTATAAAAGCTAGTCAGCGATAAATCCTAAATTGGCGTAAATTTCAGTAGGTTAGAGATTTATCTACTAAACAGTTAACGGTTAGGCAGAGGTGTACCAACAGCATAGTAGGATACCCACATATCGCCAGTTAAGTTTAAGTTCCATGTAATACGGGGCGATCCTAATGCTATCAACCGAGCACAAAGCCGGACTTCGTGGCTGTTACTGAGAAATTCCTGATGGAAAAACCCAATAACACTTCGCCCGACCCAGGAATCGAACGCCGCGAAGATACTTAATCTTCTGCTACTTTAAACCCCATCGTGTTAATAAAGTGCAGTAAGTGAAATAAAACTTAAACTGTAATAAAAAAGTTCCGACAGAATAAAATATCTAAACGCACTCGTTATATAAAAACTGCTTAACTCCCATTGGCTATTGCAATTAAACGTTTAATGGTCTAGTTAAATTAATTACGAGCAGTCCTAATCATTGTAGGGTTGTCCTGCAATCGTATCTGAACATATCAGGACGCGTAGCTTTCAAATTTATTTCTTTATTTTTCTTAGCTAGCTAGCTTTTGACCGGCGCTTCGTCCGTGAGTAAGTTGTAAATAGGCATGACGTCAGTATCAAAAAATTGCAAATCTATTTAGTCCGTCAGTTAGAGTATTGGAAATTAATGGACACGTATTTTTTGTTTTTGTAAATCAATAAATATTGACAAAGATAAAACGCATCAAAACTCGGGAGTGGGCTCGTGACGTCAGAACTAGCTAAAAATTATACCTAGGCGTGACGTATTGAGAATTTTAAAAGCGTCGTATCCTCGTCTCACCTATTGTCCCTTGAAAACGTACTACCAGGATCTAAAATAACCTATGGTTTTTTGGGCAGGTGCTGGTCTACTTGCGTGCCTACATGGAATTCCGTTCAGCCATTAAGGAGTGCAAAGGTTACAGGCAGGGATTTTAAAACTGCTATAGCTGTTGCCCGCGATATCGTACGCGTGGAAATTTTCTACCAAAAAAATGCCTACATGCTATTCCAGACTATAATCTATCTCTGTGCCAAATTTCATCCAGATCCGTACATCCGATTTAAGAAAATTTTGTACCAAAAAATGCCTACGTGCTATTCCAGACTATAATCTATCTCTGTGCCAAATTTCATCCAGATCCGTACAGCTGATCTAGCGTGATTGAGTAACAAACATCCATCCGTCTAAAGTAAAATTGGTATGAGAATCATCAAGTCCCCAAGCTTTTAATTAATTTATTTATTTTATCTTAAGACTTCCTTTGCAGCCATTTTTTCTGCATTTTTATCTAGTTTAATCGGACATTATGCCAAATGTGATTACAGGTGATTTGTGACTAATAGGGGCTAGTTTAATTAAAAATCTGTTATCTTTAAGCGCTAGATCGAAGATAGGGAAATAGACCTAAATCAGTTTGAGATAAATCTTGAATTGATTTTGATTTCTAGGTAAAAAGTGATATTGTCTTTATATAAAACCGGCTTGCGAATGTAACAATCAATTCGGGTTGTACTCTGCTTGTAATAATATAATTATTCAGAATTCGAAAGACACGTGCCGCCATCTATTATCATTAGAACGTTATTGTTGTTTTCCTCGGGAACAACTTTTTTTCGGGATGAAAAGTATCCTATGTCCGTTTCTGTACACCTGACAACGTATATGGAAAATTCCAGGAAGATTGCTGCAGTGTTTTAGGCGTGAAAAGGTAACAAAGAAACTTCATTTCGCATTTTTGTTGTTAGTTTGGTTGTTGATGCCTAGTTAATCGACCAACATTTTGTCCATTAACTTGATTACATTTTTGTTCTCTTTTGCCATTAGAAGGTTCCTAGAAATACCCCATAGCTAGACATTTGTATACATATTATAAGGTGTATCTATTCATACACGAAATCTCTTAAGGGGTCATAGTACTCATCATTATGAACAACTTTTACTATGGGACCAAACCCAGAATCGCGAAAAAAATCAGTTGTTCCATACATTTTGACGAGTTATGCTAACATATTGAAAGGTACAGCTGATTCTTTTTCGCGATTCTGGGTTTGGTCCACTAGTAAAAGTTGTTCATAATGATGAGTACAATGACCCCTTAAGAGATTTCGTGTATGAATAGATACACCTTATATATTTACTCGTAAAAACACGAAACCAACCCTTTAGTTGCAATCTTCTTAATCAAAGATAGAACACTCTTCTCTGAAGATATGGTCAGGAATACAAACAAATACATTACTAATGACAAATTTCCCCTTTCGAACTTTCACTATAATAATCAAGTTTTCACCCAACCCTAGCCATCAGTTAATGCGAGTCGAGCACTAGCATCGAGTATTTGCAACAAGTAGCTACGAACATTAAATTAAGCCTCAGGAACAGTTAACTGTGATAAATCAATTTGGAACCGGTTCTAACGCATGTAATGTAAACTCTAGTATGTGAGGACGTTATATTTTAAACGCTAGTTAAAGGGCAGGCAATTACATAGGAGAGAATACTAAGGATTCTTGGGAATAGAATAGTAAGTTGTCTTTAGATTTAAAAACGTATGTTCCTAAAGGAATGATAGACATGAATATTGATGGATGGAGAGGGAGAGGAAGGACAAAGAAACGATGGATGGATTGCGTGAGGAATGATATGACAGAGAAAGGAGTAAATGATGCCGTGACGTCTGACAGGGGAGAATGGGAGAAGAAAACGTATTGCACCGACCCCAAATAAAATGGAACAAGGGCAGAAAGATGACAACGATTTTGAGGTTTACAACAGGATTTTGTTTTGCATAGAGTGGTAAGTAACACAGGCAAGATATGGAGCTGATTTTTTTTCTTAGAGGAAATTCTCATGGATACCCTACGTCCGGGGAGAAATTCTTGTTCTAAGGTACAAGAACTTGCAGTATTTTAGAAGTGAAGAACATAATGTTAAATCTATTCGTACAAGTTGTTTTATTTCGATTGTTCTTTTGAACTTTTGTAAGAAAAATTTGTTTATCTGCACGATTGAATATTTGACTGCTCAAATATTTAATATATTTGCTGCTGGGTTCGATTCCCGGATCGTGCAAATTGTTATTGGGATTTTCCATCAGGATTTTTTCAGTAGCAGCCACGGAGCTTGGATTTTTACCCGGTTGATGGCAATAGGCTCGCCTATTACATGGGACTTAAACATAACTGGCGACATGTGGGTGTACTATTAGGTACACCTCTTTTTTTTTTTTTTTTTTTTTTTTTTTTTCGGATGGGAAATCATCAAATGACTTCTCCCGCTCTGGGCGGAGCAGGAGGGTGTGTCAGACTTTTACTGACTAAAACCCATCCATGTTCCTTCATCGCCCTTTGTGTTCCGGGGCCACGGTATCTCTTTCGAACAGTCCCGCAACCCCGGCAGGCATCGGTCCTTGCGGACCCCTTCCTTATTGCTGACTCTCTTTGAGGCGCGCGTGGAACACGAACGCGCCGTCGACACGGCCTGTCGTCATGAGACGGACGGACGGCGAGCTAGCCCATAGCCCACCGTCCACAGGCCCGCGCCTACGGTGGCCGGGGGCCACGTGGTGGCCCCCGACGCCCGGGGCGTCTCCCGCATTAGGTACACCTCTGCTTTACCATTCGGTAATTATAGGATTATGTTATGATGGTAAAAAAAAACTCTTTTTAAGTAAATATCACACACAAAATCACTTTTCAGTGTAACTGTTATTCCTAAATTAAAATGAAAATTTTAATCCATTTAACGACAAAATTATCGCTTTTTCTAGAATTATAAAACAGTCGTAAAGAAGTGTTGATGTTTAAGAAATATAATAGAACGCCGTATCGTATGGTTGCGAGTGTGAAGATTACTATCGTTTTAAGTAACTACTGGACGCAATGCCGAGAAGTACAGAAAAGTCATTCGGATTACTATCTTCTTCTTAGCGTGTCGATGGCAATCTAAATTGTGTCGTATTTGTTATGTTGTATTTTAAATTGAAAGTGAGAAGCACAAAACCTGGCTTGATAATTATCATATAATGTTCTTCTCTATCAATCCTTTTTATAGAAAATGAATGCAAATGAAGTTGCCATAAATTTAATAGGTCTTTTGCACTAGTATCTATAAAAAGAGTTCTATCTTTATTTCTGACCGCCTAGTTGGTCTTGTGAGGTCCTGGGTTCGATACCCGGGTCGGGCTAAGTTATTTTTGTTTATTTACTAAATATTTAAAGCCACAAGTAAAGGTAACATCGTTCTATTTCAGACAATCGTTTGAAGTTGATAGAGACAGAACAATGATTTAAAATGTTTCGTTATCCTGAACAGTGAATTACACTCTTATTTAGTCACCGAGTGTGTAAAAACATTTTGAATCGATAACGGCAACAAAAACATTTTGACTTTGGAACAAGCATTTACACATTATTCACAATTATGTACACAAAAATAGTAAACTACTGAATTTCGAAAACTGTTCTGTTTTCAGTATTATTTTTAATGTTTTTATTTAATTCTTTGTTCTCTTATTACCGATTATAATATAAAATACAAATACTGTACTAGTGTTTATTTTCTCGCAGTCAATGGTTAAAGTAGAGTACGCAACTCGTAAAATCATCTCGGTAGCTACTTGTATCCCTCGCTCCGCTCAGGATTGTATTGTAGAATCCCTTGTTACGCTTGGGATTCAACTTAGTCCCTCAAATTAAGTTCCCTGTTTTAACTTGTTGTATAATCTACCATCTCGCTAAACGCATTTAGTTATATTTACTGATGCAAGCGCACCTAGATCCTGGCCATAACGTAAACAAGTTCCCAATAAAAAAAACTGATTAACATTTCGTTTACCCGTTCAATTACGCCGACACATTTATTAATAATGCAACTACCCACCAGCACCCACACATCAGCCAGATACCTTATTAAAAAGTGAACCATCAACAAAACAGAATTAATGAACATAAAATATTAAACGTACAATATTAGCATAAACGCGAGGAAACAGCTGCAGGTCTCCTCTCACATAAACACGTCCCATCCAGTTGGTCGGGTTGATCTCGACTTACCTGAAATGCAAGAAAAAACCATTGATAGATGAGAGTAGTACATAGCCATATATGGTGTGGCGATAAATGCTGGTAAAGGTAGGATCGAATGGCGAATTAACGCAAAGGTTTTTTTGTTAAAAAAAGGTTTTAATGTTTCGCGATTTCGATTAACGAGATCTCGACTCTATCGAATTGGCGATTATCGCTATTTTCGACGAAAGAAAATGTAACAATTCACAGATGTCCCTTGTTGTATTAGGTGCTGCTTTTTTGGTAATCAGATAACCATTTTCTGAGAACTAAATATTGAGGTTAAACATGTTTTGGATTTTATTGCGTCAAACTGTCACATCGTTGTAGTGAGACATAAAATAAAATAACACAGTAACCGCACTACAATTTAAATTGTTCATACAAAATATGTATCACAAGCATGATTACACATAGAAATACACTCATCATTGGCTGATTCAACAAGAAATGCAACAAAAACCAACCAACCAAGTTGTAACCGATACTGTAGTTTTGTCCTTAAAGAAATAACGTTTTATAACTCCAGTGAACACTTCCCTTTAGTTCCCTAGCCAGGGGCCGACAGAAAATTATTGACTATCACAAGATTTATGCACCAATGAAAGCTCACCGTTTTTCTGTCGACCAAACTTGGTAGTCGATTTAAATTCGTCTTAAACCTAAGATAGTGGTGATGAATTAATTTCGTATTCTTGGTGACTTTAATTGTATAATGGTTGTGTTATTTTGGTGTGGCACCGTGAGAAAAATATTGAAAGTTTAGTATTTGTCGGTTTCTTAAGTGAAAGGGAATAAATAGTTAGCAAATTGAGATAGTTATCATAATAAGCTTGCTAATAAATCACTCTTAGGCCTCAGTTGTGATTAATTTTTGCATGAAATTATTATTTTAGAATAATAAATTATGAATTAATCATTAAGTGATGACAGAATAATGCAGATGACGTCATTAATTCGACAGTTCTTTTCGAGGTTATGCTGTCAGTTGCTATATTGAAAATAGTTTATTAAAATTGGCCCATAATTTAGTATACTGAATCGTAGGTCATGAGGGTCCTGGGTTTGATTCCTGGGTCGGAAAAAGTGTTACTGGGTTTTTCCATCAGGAATTTCTCAATAGTAGCCACGGACTCCAGATTTATGCCCGGTTGATGGCAATACGTTCGCGCCCTATTACATGGGACTTAAAACATAACTGGCGAAATGTGAGTCTTCATAATACACCTCTGCCTAACCCTCCGGCGATTACAATTTTACGCGCAATTTCACATGCTACTAATAATCAAATGTGTTCAATACAAAGTCAACAAGTAACTCCACAATATCCTCACGTTTTCCCTTTTAAAAACTCTTGTTTTCCTAGACACATTCGCTCTCAGAATCATATAAAATCCTGTATCAAAGAATTCCACAATAAAACAGGGTTCTTCACTGAATCAATTAAAAACTAGTTGCCGATAAATACTATGTGGTTGAGGAGGGAATTGCCACTGACATGGTATTAAATGACCCGAGGAATAGTGTTGGGTTTACTTACAATGTTGGGTGAATAGAGTGGGTTTTTGTTTCTATAAAAGGATATCTAGTATTTTGTGGCTTTAGCAGAATCATACTAGGATAAGAATATGAATCACGTTAAAATTCTTAAAATGGTCGCATAATGTAGATTGTCAGTTCGTAGCCATTTTACGTGTGAGTCTATCTGGCAGGCTCAAAGAGATTTATCAACAGGTGGTAGCTTTTTATAAAGACATTATTTTGTACCTAAAGAAAATAAATAAGAAAAATTATGCACCTCGACAGTTTTTTATAAAATGACATTTCCATGAAATGTCTAGCTAGCGGGCCCCTTATGATTATTTTTATTGTTATTATACTTTCAGATCGCCCAGATAGACTCACACCCATTTTACGTCTGCTAGAGCGGCCATATTAGAGCCCCTGTATGAACATTGTTTCTTTCTTGTGAATATTGTTTGGTTAGATTAGTTCGGTCTCTTATCTAATAAAATTTATATTCGGAATTGTATCAGGGATTGATAGTTATCGTAGCGGAAGCTTTGTGTCCATTGTAATGACAGCAAAAAAAACGTCAGTCACCTTGTTTTGATTCGGCCCCTAAGGCGCAGGACACACAGAAAAGACGTAAGACGCAGACGGAGCGCAGACAAATGTCTCTTCCACGTCATTTTCGTACAAAATGTATAGAAGCGTCGCGACGTAAAGCACACAGAAAAAGCAGGGCGCGGATGGGCGCGGAAACGACGTTTGCTCGTCTGCGCCCTGTTGTAAAGCACATAGAAAAGACGACTTAAGACGAGGCACGGCCGCCGCAGGGCGCGAGTGGACTAGGGACGGGTGAGAACGGGGGTGCGGGTGGGGTGGGGCGCGGGGCCGGGATACGTGCTACGCGCGCGTCGCTTGTTTTCTCTCGTGGCGCCCGGCGTCACGCCCGCGCTCTGCCCGCGTCTCGCCTTTTCTATGTGCATTTAAAAGTCGCGACGGCGCCCCGTCTGCGCCTTGTCCGCGCCTCGTCCTCGTCTTACGTCTTTTCTGTGTGCCCAGCGTCTAAGGCAAGCAGACTATTCAGAAACACTTACATCATGAAGAGTACTACAAGAACAAGCAAAGCTTTTAGGCTTGTATAAAAGCACCGCCACTTAAAAGTGTGGTGTGGTTACTCCCCAAGGACAATTTAAATCAATTGAGCACCATCGTTGACCGCATAATTCACCATCATTAATATTCATTTGAGATACCAAGTAGTTAAAACTGAGCGCATGTTACATAAAAATCAGCTTGTACAATATTGATTAAACCCATGATTATGAATCGTTTTAGGGATGTCTTGCCTGTAAATGTGGTTTTACAATTATTTCCGCGATTTGGAGATATATGATGCGGTTCCGACGAGTAGAAAAACGTAGTTTTATTGTTCTAGATTATAAATTACTGGTTTCGTCCTGTGTTTCAGTAACATTTCTATATTTATCGTGTGGTTAGTGCCTAACCTGGTGTCAGAGTTTTTCTGCCGCCCATGGATGGGCCTCTGACTTGGCTTTACATGCCGTCGAGAAATATCTCTCAGGCATGCTGGTTTCCCGACGGTGTTTTGTTCACCCAAGCAAGTGATAATTATTATACAATACGCACATGATTCCGAAAAATTAGAGGTCTTGGGTTCGAACTTGAGACCTATGGCTTGGCGGTCTAACGGTCAAACCACTAGGATATCACTGCATATTAGTGTCACTTACGAGACGTTTATTTTTTTGGAATGAAACCGTTCTACTATTGGTTACTTAAATCGTGGCAAATGATGAGGTTGATAGACTTTTTAGTTTATAATCTTTTTATACCCTGGCTTCGATTCCCAGGTGACGCTGTGTCATTGGGTTGATAACGATTTGTTGTAATTTTGTATTTGAGAAGAAAAGAAAAGATGTGTTTCATCAGGTTTGTTATTTAATAAAGTGTCAGGTAAACTAATTAAATAGAACAATAATTTTGAATACACTTTATGGACAGTATAAAGCCAGTAACATTATCATCTGGAATTTTAAGTAGCAGCCTGGCATTTAGAATTGTTCCCGGTCGATGGAAATATGCACGTCCCCTATTACTTGGGACAGCCATAACTGGCGAAATATGAATGTGCTAAAGGTAAGGTACACCTCTGCTGAACCATTCTGGTAAATCAGCGTTATATTATCTTAGGTTTTTGAAGAAGATAAGATAAACATAGACACGACACCATGCATTAAAAGTATCTAATAGAAATTTTAAAGCTAAACTTTATTCCTCATTCCAGCTCTTAATAATAAGCGTAACAAAAACGACTTATTCTCTTCTAAAAACAAAGTTTTTCTACAGTAATAACTTAACCACCACCACCACCAGATCATAAAGACCAGACCATAAAACCAGACCAGACCAGACCATTAAGTTAACAAACCAACCTATTAGAAATAACCTCAAGTCAACCGGTTGCGTGTGAATTACCTAATAGGTCTATTTAGTTGTGTTTCTGTGTCCTAAGTGACCTAGACTTGGATCGATAAGTATCTAGTCATAAACATTGTATAGTTTAAAGTACCGAGGACGCTCGTAAGTAAACCTTAACAGGTGGCTTTCAAAGGAGATTTTAAGGCGATAATTTGCCCGTTTCTACTTTCCTTATTGTTATGAATAGGTTACATCACTTGTCTATAACCGGGTCTAACTAAATGTAATACTATTTATGTTAATAATAAAACCAAGTCTAATTAGAAAGATAAACAATTCAAAAGAAAGATAAACAATTCAAATATCTAGATCTGGCTCGCGAGGTTGTCGACATGTGGAACGTGAATACAGCACTCATTGTGCCGATAGTCGTATCGGCCAGAGCTTAATACCCAAGAGCCTCGACCAACATCTGAGGAGGCTCTCGGTTGCGGCTGGATCAAGGGCTTGATTCAGAAAGCAGTACTTCTGGACACGGCACGTATTGTAAGGAGGTTCCTCTCCCAAGAGCCCTGACCACCGGCAAATCGGACCCTGTTCCCAGCGCTGGTGGGCTACTGTTATTTTATATTTGTAAATGTTTTTTATAGTGTTTTATATAGAAATATTTAAAAATTTTAAAAATATGTAAAATAATGAATAAAGATAATAATAAACCAAGTCTAAATAATTCTTGTATTAATTTACATAATTCACCGACTAAAAGAAAAAAAATAAACTCTTCTATCAAAACTAATTCTTTATCTATATGTATCTAAATCAATAAGTCCTTCACAGTCATCGTTAAGTTAACAAAAACTAAAATGATGTAACCTATTTATAACACTTTTGATGGAATAGTTTGTGCTCTTCACCATCTACCTTGCCTTTCCCTAACTATGTCGGTGGCTTCCAGTCTAACTTCATGCATATGCACAGGAGTCGTTTCATATAAAATACTGGTATACAGCAATACCAGTATTTTATATGAAGCGACTGCTATATTCTGACCTATACAACCCAGTAACACGATACTCATCGGTAAGACTGGTGTCAGACTTTGGGGAATATGACTACCCGTATCGACTGAACTACAATCATATCCTACAGCATATGAATAGACCGAAACATGATTTTCAGCCGAAACCAAATGTAGAAAAAAAAATGCCAGTCGAAAGCTCGGAAAAAAAATGTAGAAACCGATTGCAGTCACAGATGTGTGGTTTTTAGAGGCGGGAGTAACTGGCATTACTGACACACAGTATGTGTTTTAAAAGTACGGTACGTACAGATCTTAAATCATAATTTAGGTTTTAAGGAACTGAGGAGCTAAGCCTGATTACCAGATAACTATACCATGCACTCTATGAACTGGTATAAGAAAGTTGACTAAACTTATATTGTCACTGACGATCTACCGAGATTATTATTTGTACCCAAAATTTACGAGTGGAATTTGAAAATACTCCTCAATCTATTCATCTATTGTAATAACTTCCTACCTATTTCTTATTTTGGCTATTATTGTCCTTATTTTAATTATTCTTAGCAGGTATCAAATATAATATCAATAACTTAAAGTTTAAATTAATACCTAGGAGCTTATTACGTGTCTAATAAACTACTGTGCAATCTATAAAATTATTATGATCAGGTGCTAGTTTATAGGTTTATGTAGAGAATATTGATCTAAACTGTTAAATTGAATTGATAGCAATGTGGAAACATCCGTCTGGAAGAAATTGAATCGGGATCGTTTCAATGGGCCCTAAGATATCATAAATAACACTTAAACATGCTTACAATATCGTAAAATAAAGTAAAAAAATACATTATGGCAATACCAATGTGAATCAATTTGGTTCAACTGCGTTTCAGTTCAACCAAAGGCGCAGAATCTCCACTGATTGGTTTATTCTACTAATATGAAACGCTCACGTGATGCTGCGAGGTCTTGTTATGAGCATAACGCATAGGCGCAACCGGAGTATACGTATAAAACCAGATGGACGCACGTGGACGAAGCAAATACATATTATACTCCTGTATACAATATGGAAAACACACATCGGAAAAAGAACTATAAAAAAACTCAAGAGTCGCGCCTCGCAAAAATAGGTACCATAATCTAGCGTCGAGAACTATCCGTAATAACGATTAGCGGAAAAAAGCTGGGTTTTTTTTTTCTAGGAAATAGCAAAGTTTTTCCTCATGTTACTGATTAATGATTAAGAAATAAATCTATTGGTGATTAAATGAAGACGGTTTGAAGTCGTGACTACTGCTACTTATTCGATTCTTACTTGTAGGCACCAGTTTAACCAAGGTCAATATCGTTAGTTAGAAATCTTCAAGACTAATGCAAGATTCTACTAGCTGTGTATTCAGATCTAATTGGTCAAGGAGTATATCTAACGATATTATGATAGGCGAGAAATCATCATTAACCTTAAAATCTGTATCTGTCATTACTTTAACGATTAAAGGTCAGCAGGATTCCAGGCTATACCGGATGACATTTTATCACTTTTAAAAATAATGGGTACTTATATTAGGTGAACGGAGTAGAAGCTTATTGCTTACAAAGTTTTTTTTTTCTTTTTTCCACAGCTTAGAAAAAATTGATCTATCATCAAAAAACACTATAAAAATAACGAATTTCAAACCATACGCAACCACACCCGATGATCCCATCACCCTTCTCCAAGAAAGTTGTAGGGAAACCAGCACATTACTCAAAAACGTCTGTTTTTGAGTAATGTGCTGGTTTCCCTACAACTTTCTTGGAGAAACAAGACGACAAACAAGAACCGGTACAAACCGCGAATCCGGCCCCGCCGCCGAGGCCCTCCGCGACCCCCCAGTAACATCACTGCCCGACCCTTGCTCGACGAGCCAGCCCGTGACGCTGAGCATGTAACGACCGATTCCCCAATTAATGATCCGACCCAGCCTGTTGTCCCTTGCTGCCCTCTCATCAATGACGCACTAAGCCGAGGCCCGAACCCCACAGGGGGTGCCCTTAGTGACCGTTCATTTAATTTTAATCCTTAGCTTGTAAGCCCTGGCTGGGGGCCTTAAAGTAATTTTTGGCCACCACAGGATTGTCCGGTTAAGCAGTTAAGCAACCTTAGCGCGTTGCAACTGCGAGAAAAAAAACCATACGCAATACGCGTATGATTTTAATTTCGATTTTTTTTTTATTTTTTTTTTCGATAATAAAAAAAAACTAAGTAAGTATGCCATTTGCTTCTACTCCGTTCAACAATTTTTTGGAAAGTGATAAAAAAGTCATCCTGTATCTAATATTGATTTAATATATAAGAATACTTAAACTAACATGACAATATGACGCCTGTTTTCGTCAAAGTGTAAGACAGAGATAATATGGCCTGTAATATGGCCCACATTAATTTCAACAGTTATTCAAAGTAAGTAATAGGAGCAAGTCTATTGCCATCAACCAGGCACAGATCCGAACTCCAGGCAGCTAATAAGAAATTCGTCCTAGAAAAACCCAATAACACTTTGCTCCACATAGAAAATAACACAGCACTTAATTTTTATCTGAAGCGCCTGTGATAACTATAGCCTAAACGAAGCAATCACTCCCAACAACTAGACATTTTTAGTTAAATAGAAATCTAGGTTTCGTTGTAGCAATTACTTTGTATTTGCTTTTGATGTCCCAATACAGCTGATGTTGCAGTGAATACCTCAACGTATGCGGCGCAGGCGCAGTCTATGTTGCGCATACGATCCTAGGTAACACTGGGTCAAACGCAAGTGCAATGGCCGATGGCGCTAAGAGTATGTTCTTGGTGATAAAAGGCGCGGGAGCGGTGGCGAGCGCGAGAGTAGGTTTTTTCTTAATCTCTTGTTTAGTAATTAAAACATGTAAGGGTTTTAAATCAGGCGCCGGGTAATATAGAAGACAGTTCTGTATTATACAGCGGGTTCCAGAAGTGGGGTCATATTTTTCAGGGTAAATTAATATGACTACACGTTTTTGCTACACCCTGTTTATTCTTCGGTAAAAATAGTTTGACATGGTTACAGAATAACCGAAACTCTACATGTTATTCAACTATTGACCAATATTTTGTTGATCTAAGTAAAAACGCAGAAACAGTTATTTTGGCGTATAGGTCATATCAACATCAATAAATATTATTTTTGTGTAAAGACTTATTTTGCAAAGTACTTCATCATCATCATCATCATCGTCAGCCTATAATGTTCCCACTGCTGGGACACGGCCTCCTCTCAATGAGAGGGTGTAGCAAAGTACTTATAACGCAGTAATTATTCCTTATCTATAAGAAGAACATAGACAACAGCCAGACTAATACTTAGAACCAGTCATCGATAGAAGACATTTTTTTCTAGACATTGCAGTTTAACACACACACACACACACATAGAATGATATACAGGTTTGTCAAGGCCCTCACTTAATGTACGAAGATAAGTGTTCGTCTAGTACTCAATATAATAGAACTAGGCATGTTCTAGGCAATGTAGATAGAGAGACAAGGTTAGCACTGTTTGTTTTTTTTTTAGTTTTTGTTATGCTGCTACCTCTGTATGTTTGACATTTAGCTTACGGACCGTTAGAAACAAAACGTCACATCTTCTTTGATTTTTCTATGAATCAAGCGACAGGTAAATGATGCGGATGGATATTTCAAGCTAACTTTGTTTATAGAAACACCGATAGCTACGAGACGTAGGTATATTAACTAACAGTTATACGTATACGTTATAGAAAATGGCCGTTAATGTTTGTACCAGCTTAACCAGGAAGTACTCGAATGATAATTGAATTTGGGAAGTTTTTAAACTATTCAAAGATTGGATAAGATGCAACTTAATATAACATCAGTAATTCCCTCTCATAGAGAGGAGGCCTGTGTCCCAGCAGTGGGAACATTCATAGGCTGATGATGATGATGAATCCCCGAAGGGTAAGCAGAGGTGTGCCTAATAGTACACCCACATTTCGCCAGGTATGTCTAAGTCCCATGTAATAGGGGGCGACCCTATTGCCATCCACCGGGAACAAATCCAGACTTAGATGTTGACACTGATGTAAAATCCGAATAACATTTTGCCCGACCTGGGAATCGAACCAAAGACCACTAGTTCAGCAGTTGCGTACTCGACCAACGAGGCAGTAGGTATGCAATTAATGATGACTTATAAATAATATAATTGATACCTGTCTTAATTAGACTTTGTATTCGTCCGTTATTGGCGTGGTACATAGGTTTCGCCCGTGTGGAGTTCGATAATTGTCCCACGGAATCATACTACCGGGATAAAAAGTATCCTATGTGTTAATCCAGGTTATAAACTATGTGTGTGGTAAATTTCATCCATATACTTTCAGCAGTTTTTGCGCGGAATAGTGACAAACATCCATTCATCCATCCTCACAAACTTTCGCATTTATAATAATATCGCTTATCCCCCTAAGTTATTAGGGCGATGTGATATTCCAGAACATAATCTATCTCTGTGCCAACTTTCATCCAGATCCGTTCAGCCGTTCTGGCGTGATATAGTAACAAACACTCATCCAAACTGTCGCATTCAAAATAGTAGTAAGATTAGGATTGTAAATGATAAAATAAGTAAAACCTACTCGAATATACAAAAACACATAGGTACATATGTCTTGATATACATACACGTTAATTTGAAATATCGTCAAGGTTCATAAATATTTAATTTTGAGTCTCGTTGGTCAGACACTTTGCTGTTATGCCAATTGAAATGCAAATACCCAATTGTATTTACCTTTCTAGTGTTAAGTCAGCACGATGAATTGAGTCTGGTACATCATTTTACATGAATAATCATTTCACGGTTGAAATAAAATTATAAGGATTCACTTTATGTGCATCAAAAAGATCAAAAATAATACCTTATATTGACCAATGTATTATAACGAGTATTCAAACAAAACTTTTTAATTTTAGAAACAGTACCTATAAAAAAAAACAAAAATAAAGCACTGTTCTCACAGACCCGTTATTCCGCATCTGTTAGATTTCGCTCGCTTCCACGCGAATCGCGAGCACTCTGAATTATTCAACACTCACCTACAAACATAGGTTCAAGGTTAGAACATAATCTGTTATATGCAGAAGCATGAACTTGGTGATATTTTTGGTTTATAAGTGCTTTTGTGATGAATAATACAGAAAATATAACCCTAGATTTGCTGTCGTGTAGTCGGGTAATAAAGTAAGATTCATTGATGGTTACAGTCACTTTACTGACATTAATATGACGACTTTATAACAAAACCTTATATGTATAACTTATCGCTTTCTTAATGAGAGAAATAAATTGCTTTTCATTTGTTGAAAAAGTTTACAATCAGTAAAATTACTACTATATTTGCCATATAAGTATGAAACTCAAAATTAAAATCATACGTTTGCAATAAAAGTTCCTAATATGGCGAGTCAAGTGTGGAGTGATATGCGCGTACAAAACACGTCTCATTGCACAAATTACTCACATTTTTACACTCTTATTCTTAACTAACGTCACGGTTATAAATGATAAGTACTTACAATGTAAGTAAGTACTAAAGCATCATAAAATAAACATTTTTGAAGTGTCATTCCTTTTATTACCATATAAATTATCAGCAATAATATCTTCGTAGATAGGAGATATCAATGGCGGATAAAGACGCTTCTAAATGTGATAAATAAAACCAGTTTTCATTGTTTATTTTTATTTCATCGAATTTCCACATTCGCTTACCGCATGCGGAGATTTGAACTTTGCGTAAGTGGGAATGTACCTTTACGACCTTGTATCGTATGTTAAATATAGATTTCTGGAGATTGTATACAATGCTACAAACACAAATGTATTCAATGTCAATATCCAATGCGTAGACGAATAGCTGTTATAAGATTTGTTATGAATTTTGGTGATTTAAAGGGTAAGCTGACTGGTTTTAAAACGACAAAAAAGATTTAAAAAAATATGTAGAATAATATAGTGGTTTGACATTTCCCCCACCGGTTTGAGCAAAGAATAATTGTTTTTTACGTATTATAAATAATACCATTTAAATTTAGTGATTATTCACACGCCTCAATGTCAAATAATAGATATCTATTTGAATATTATCATGCTCCTTTATCATGTCCCTAACCTAAACCTGCTCAAAATCAAACCATATTATTAAATCAAACCATTTACAGGCACTATTGAATAATTAACGAGTCTGTTGGTAAAACAAGTGAAACTAACTGCCCGTTCGAAAACGTAGAGCTATGGAGAAGAACGGGCAAGAAACTCCATGGACTCCCCTTTTAGAATCAAGTAAGTTTTTACAAACTCCTGGGCGCATTATTGTTGCGTCTATAGAAGAGAACAAAGTTCGCCAGTTATGTTTAAGTGTTCCCCTGTAATAGGGGTCGAGCTTATGGCCATCAACCGGCCTCAAATACAGACTCCGTGGCTGCTTATGACAAATTCCTGACGGAAAAACTCAATAACACTTTGCCCGACCTGGGTACCGAACCCTGGACTTTATGTTTGGCAGTCGCGCTTACGACTAACAGACTCAGGACCAACGAGGCAGTTACATACTCCTTCTTGGCACATGATTGTTGCCTCTTGGAGTAGTCACAATCAAAGAAGAAACATCTATACTAATAAAGAAGAAAGATTTATGTTTTTGTATGTTTGTAATGAATAAACTCAAAAACTACTGCGCCGATTCCAAAAAAAAAATTACCATTAGAAAGCTACATTCACTCAGAGTAACATAGGCTATATTTTATCCCCGTACTCCCACAGGAACGGGAACTGCGCGGGTGAAACCGTGTGACGTCCGCTAGATAAAAATATCTCTGAACTCGAAAAATTTAAAATAAGCCCTGTCAGTTAGAGATTACCTGCCTCAACTGACGGAATGACTACTAATCATAATGTTCAAGATAAAGCTGAAATCTTTGCAATTCAATTTGTAGGTGCCAATCAAATAAATCCCGATCGTAATCAGTTAATTTCCTTTCAAGTGAAATTTAAAGTAAGATTAATTTTACAACATCAATGTTCCCATCAAGATTTAATCAATCCGCACAAGTTAAAATAATTGAAGAAAATTAATAATGTACGGTGTTAATTAAATTACTTAACTAAAGAACGGGCTAATGTTAACACTTTTTTTAATCAGTTAGGTACTTATTTGCGGCAACCGTAGAATCAGATTACAATATGGGTATTAGGTAGAACTAAATTTTACTAGTCGACGATAAATAAAGATTTAAAACATCACAATTTAAACAAACCAGCTAGACGGGGTCGCGGCAGACCGAGGAGAAGAAGATAACGGGACGCCTTGGATGACTTCTTCGCATAGTTGGCTAGATGAAGCACACAGAACTATAGAAGGAATTTTCGAAGGAGTGCGACAGTACGGTCTAACTAAAAAATAATATAGGGATTAACCGCGTATAATGACCGTTCGCAACCCGTTATAACCGCTTAAGATGACCGTTCTAAACCCGTTATAAACGGGTATGATACGCTGTTGATATGTTCTAGTGGGCATAGCAGTCCGTGCCAAGTTTCTTTCCGTGTCTGATACGTTCATAGAAGGATCATGGTATGGTACGGAGTAGCGGGAAGACTGCTTCAGTCTTACTTTAAAAAACCCTACTAAGTAAGAAAGTATAATAAAAAAACTTTTCATCACACATTTTCAGCTCCAGTTTTGTAAGCCCCGCTATCAAAGAATACAAATACAAAACATGTTGACGCCGCCATTTTAAGCGTCCATGTTTGTTCCAATTTCAATACATTATGAGGTAAATTTGAATACGTCAGGTGTGTCATATGACCCCGGACGGTGATTACTCAGACGCGGCTAATGCTATCCGGTCCCGGCAACCGGTGATCCGGGCCGGATTCATTCCAGACTTTTACGAGCGAACCGACGGATGTTTTGCGAGTTGATTTCAGCACATCTTTTGTTTTTATTTGCTCCATGTAATACGAGAATGTTTTGAAAAAATTGATTCGGTTGATTAAGTGGAGAGTGTCTTGAGTGGTTCCACAGGTGGGTTGCTAGATTTCAATAGTATCTCTGTATTATGTAACAAACAAGCTGGGATTGCAAGCAATAGTTTCCGTTCGCTACTGAATTGATTGAGCTCAAAACGGTACAAGAAATCGGCATGTCCTAGTCCAAAAAATCAAAGACAGAAGGCTCGCGAGGTGAGGAGGCTTGTGTCCCAGCAGTGGAACTGATCATCATCGAACTGCTTTGTTGTTCTAGTGGTTGCAAGCGCGATTGCTGAGCATGAGGTCTTGGGTTCGATTCCCAGGTCGGGAAAATTGTTATTGGGTTTTTCCATCAGAATTTCTCAGCAGCAGCCACGGATTGATGTCAATAGGCTCGCCCTATATTATTTCAACTTAACTAGCGAAATGAGAGTGTACTATTAGGTAAACTTTTGCCTAACCCTTTGGGGATACAGGCGTGATGTTATGTTATGTGATTATCATTGATTGATTTGAACCTATTTCAATTTAGATAATTTTATCAACTTAGGTAGGAATATCAACGTTATTACTACCAGTAACGCCGCGTTCCCACTATGTCGTGACGATTAATTTATCGTTGGTTTTTAGTTGGCAAAAGTCGTGGACGACAAAAATCGTGTCGTCCTATAAGTGAACACCTCCGTTTAAATACACGACACTTACAACTGCACGATTATCTGTCGCCACGACAAAGTGGGAACGCGGCCGTTAGGCTGCCTGTCCACTGAAGCGGAGCTAGGCTACGGAGCGGAGAAACGGCAAAATATTAACCAATAGGATCGCATAAAATCTCAGCTCCGCTTTAGTATGCAATCCTATTGGTTAATATTTATCCGTTTCTCTTCGTAAGGGCTCATCTACGTAGACGTGTAAGGCATTTTCTATTTGTTCTATAACTCGGTGGTTTTAGTAAACTGGATTGTTGTTGGAACGTAAACACTTTATGCTTCTGTACCATTCAATCCAGTTTACTAAAACGACCTTTCAAGCAAATAAAACATGCTTTATTAGAAAATTACGTCTTCATTATTTTTTCCATAGAACACCTACAATCAGCTTCAGGTAGGTTATAACATATAACCCTAATCTAGAAAAACCCCTTCGTAATATAAAACTAGAAATTCAACATCTATGTTTAGTTATTTTTTATTTATAAAAAGCTGCTGTTTTACCGGTCGGAACACTTGACCATTGACCGAAGATAATGCATGCGATATGCATGCGCAATGCAACGTAGTCAATAGAATGTTTGGTGGTGCAAAACTTGATCGTAAAATAATGTTGTAATATAGTTGTGGGGTGCAAGTTAGAAGTAGATAGCGGGCGAGTCAGTTTTTTAGTTTTACAAACTTTTTAGGTCAAATCTTGCAACTGAATTTTAAAACAGTTATGGGGAACCGATTAAGCTGAAATTTTGTATACACGTTTAGGTAGGATGACAATGCATGGTTAGCTAAAGTGACGTCTTTCTAAATCCAATATGGCGGACTACTTATTTTTTTGTTCAACCCTATCATCATCTGCCTAGCCTTTTCCCAACTATGTTGGGGTTGGCTTCCAGTGTAACCGGATGCAGCTGAATACCAGTATTTGACATGGAACGACTCCCTATCTGACCACAACCCAGTTCATACTGGGTTATACAATACCACTTGGTAAGACTGGTTGTCAGGTTTTCTTGGGCCACTGACTACCTGTAACGACTGTCAAAGGTGGACCAATGACAGCCGGGACCAACAGCTTAACATGCTCTCCGAGGCACAGAGGAAACTCGGTTGTAAGGTGGTCACACGGACCAACCTAGGCAAGCACGGCTTAACCTAGAGATCGACCCGAGCGGCTGTTATTATTTAGCCACGAGCTCGTACTTTACTCAACCCCATGATAAATGATCGATAGATCTCAATTAAAAGCTTGTTTATAAAACATTTTTTTTTTACTATGGGTAAACTTGTTGAATCGTGTTTATGAAATAATATTTCGAATGCTTGTTTTTCTTATAAATTACACAGCAACACCCGAAATGTTAAAAAAAACATCTGAAGGAATTTCATCTTTCGACACAAAAGTTCAACAGTACCATAATTATGCTCAAGTTGTTTGGTGTTTTTGCTTTTTTTGGGATTTATAAATCGAATCCAATTCTTACGTCCTTTCTCTATCAAAAATATACCCAAGCTGAATTAATTTTTTCCATTTTTTTTAATTTTTGCTGATAGCAAGCACCGTAATAAAGTTTGTTTTACTTCATTAACAATGTGTGCATAAGTAAGGGTTTTATGTTTGACGAAGTTGATTACAAGTTTTTAGGGTTCCGTACCCGAAGGGTAACCAACGGGAGCCTATTAATATAAGCCTCCACTGTCCGTTCGTCCGTCCATCTGTCTGTCAGCGGGCTGTATCTCATAATCCGTAATAGGTTAGACAGTTGAAATTTTCACAAAATGTGTATTTTTACTGCCGCTATACATATACAAATAAAAAATAAAGGGGGTTTTCCTACTACGATGGTACGGAACCTTTCATTCGCGAGTCCGACTTGCACTCGGCCGGTTTTTAGTGTAATATGTACTTCCACAGTAGGTAATTTAATGCCTCAATTTGCATTTACGACTTGCGTAGTGGTATATCTTCATAAATTTACTTTTCATTATAATAAAACTAGCACCCCGCCCCCACTTGTCCGAACACTGCTTTTACGACTTGGTAAAAGATTGAAATTCCTTTAAATAATACATAAAATTCTTTAAATTATGGTGAAAATCCCATCAAAATCTGCCACACAGACACATGCTAAAAGCTAATTCAATTTATGCTATGTATACAGGGTGTTATAGAATATTTATATTAGTTCTGGAAATTACCCTTACATACAAACTTACAAACAAATTTTACTTCTTTATAAAAAATATTAGTATAGATAAGTATTTTAATTCAAATACCGTCCAGACCTAGATTTCAGTGTCTATAGAATAGTACTCCAGTTAGAAGCCACTACTCGTAGTTTCTTGATACGAATAATGAATTTATTGTCGCTTCAAGTGACATATATTCTACGACAAAGTACTTCACATAGTCAAGATATTAGAAATAGTTGCTAACAATCTAGATCAGATTACGGCAGTACTTTAGTCGAACTAGTTATTTTCAAGAGCTAAATGTGTGCCAACAAAACATACTGGACTTTAAGAAAGCACTAAAACATTAGTTTCAATTAGACACTTTTCAATTTATCACCTATTTTAAGAGAGTGCTTTTCGTCGTTGACTAATTAACCCGGCAAGTGTCGTACCTATGAACCGAGGATAGTAAAGTACATAAGAAAAATGTACTCAAATTGACAATAAAAAAAATATATAATTGTAGGCAGTCGTTTTATGGGTTAAATTTATTTAGTGGGTATAGTGTTGACATCGCCGAATCAGACTGACCTTGAAATGTACCTATACAGTATGTATAAACATGCATGGTATGATCCCTTAATACGAAATGTGTTTAACGATAACCAGCCTTTATAAAACTCAAAAACACGTACATACATAGTTTTTGCTATCAATTCTCATGTAACTGTCAAGTTGACTTAACCTTGATTACGGCACTTGTTAAGTTACACAGTTACACAACACTGTTACAATTTCCATGAAAAGCACTTAAAAAACACTTCAATTACTAAACGTTATTAACTGTGCCTAGACATTGTAGCTTGATATTCCTGTTAGTAATAATATTCCCAGTTTCAAGAAGACAATTTACTTACTGGGAATAATTTGTAGCCTAAAGGCAGTCTAGTAGTTCAATTGAATAAGTAGCTAGCTTACTTACTTGCTTACTGGCTTGAAGACCCATCGCTTGAAGGCAAAACAAAAGTGAAACGAGTTCTTATAGCTGTCTACTTGAGTGTAGCTACTTGTTGAAACTTAGGCTGCGTTTACACCAAATGTAAAGCAGGTCATAAACGATAGGTAAGGCATGACAGTTTTCAAATATGCATGCAAAACCGAGTTCCATAGAGGACACATAAGGAACTACAAGCCAGTTGGTTGGCTCATTTACAAGCATGCCATCACCGGCAACACACCACAATATGGTTGCTTTAGTGCGGTTTAACATGTTATAAAAAAAAAAAAACTGAGGACTGTGCATGCGACCTGCAACGAACCCTCAGTTATTCTTGCGCAGTCGTACGACGCAGACATAACCAAGCGGAAAAAATATATATTTCGATATTATCTAGGTTGCTTACGTACATTTCACAGGCCAGGGTGGTCCTTGGATTGCCATCGATTACTTCACAAACTATGGGGCACTTAATATCGTGTTCTGCGTGTCCTGTTGTTTGTTCACTACAGGAACTGATGGATGCTACCGAAAGCGCTAAACTAGTAGCTCAGTTCTGGGCCGACACAATTTAGATTGCCAACGACACGCTAAGAAGATGAAGGTCAGGGTAACTACAGTCTTCTCTTACACACGTTCATGACTGTACACTCAGGCAATACTGCACAAGCATAACTTATCTTCTATGGTCGGCTTTAAAGGTATACCAATGATTAGGCCATGTTTCGACTTACCCGGTCGGCAAAATCAAATAGGTATTAGAGTGCCATGTTCCCGCAGGGAAACCGACAGGAATCGGCTTTTTAGGTACCTTCGGGTCTGAGGTATTTGAAGTTCGGAAAAAGACCGCTTGGATTAGCTCAATTGTGCTAAGCCGATACCGTACATGATTCAGTGATAGATGATGCCGAAGTAAGTTAGCCAATCGGCCCGAATTTGATTGTGTAGTCATTTCTTCAGGTTAGCTTTGTTGTTTAACTAAATGCTAGTGCACACCGGGGATGACAGGAAAGAACATATTATATTAATTCAATGTAAATTTATAGATAGGTAGTAGTAATAAGATACAGATTCCAGATCAGCGGCTGACGATACGTTTGGTGAGAACATAGCCAAACTCAAGTAGTTTATTATTAATAGCTGGTGGATACCAATTGTGACACGAAACGCTTGTTATTGAGAAGCGTGAGATGAATTACTCTAGTGGTTGTTTACGGTCACAATATATCCCATTGCTGGACTGTTAAGCCAGATCAGCTGTGGGTACCTAGTTTGTGCAGTCCATTGTACACTTCATCGGTACTTCGGTGCTCCATTCCGTCGGTTTAATAAACAGTTTATTGAGTTTAACCATTTTATTCTGCTTTATAATTTGCCTAGCCTTTTCCCAACTATGTTAGGGTGTGCTACCATGGTGCAACTGCCTATCTGACCTCCTCAACCTACTTCTTCTTACTCATTTTAGAAAGTAAGAATATTAAAATATGGTAAAAAATATTGCAATGTTGTTTGACTGAAGACAGTAGAATCAACAATTTGGTCCTCAATAACTTGAAAAGTCCTTTACTGGTTCAAAACGCTGACGCTTACAGCGTATTTCACATCCCCGCTAGCAGTCTAACCTCGCCCACATCAGTAGCAGAATTCTTCTACAAAATGAATGACACAAACTCATTAATCCTAGTTTTTATGCAAAAGTTATAAATACACAATTCTTTATGTTTCTTTTTATACTGTTTCCTGACGTAATTATGTTATTCTGTATGCATAGAAATGAGTGTGGTAGTCGTGCAACACATTTATTTCAATATTTTAAGTTCAGATTCCTAGTACCTATACGCATGTATTTCGAAAATACTAGGTTAATATATTCAATTTTTCTCAATCTTAGATGGCCTAGTATTGAAATAAATGTTTTGTATCTAATCTTTTATATGGCAAAATCATGTCGGTTTTTTGTGCGTTTTTTTGTTTGCTTTTTCTTAACTTAGCTCTATTTTTTTTAATTTCTCAATCAGATACCATATTTTTCTTGTTTTGATTTTCATTAACTCGTCCCAAATGATGATGTGAGTTGATGAATTACTCTATTTTTCCCGTTCAACGCGCAAAAATGGAAAATGTCGTGTGTAACCAATAGGGTAGATGACACCATAAAAGAATAATTCCAAGACACCAATCTCTAAAAAAAACACTTTATTTTGGGCCTGAAAACCCGATTTATTTTCAATTACTTGCCAAATCTGATTTTTAGGAGTTGAAAAAACAGTGACGTCACAGTTGGCAATTGCCATACAAAATCTATGACAGAACCGCGTTTTGACAGCTCTTAAAAAGTATCTCAATTGATTGGTGTGTCATCTACCCCATAGCAATGCAGTAAAGAAAACCGTGTTGAGAAATGCGTTTTCCTTCTTCTAATGAGACAAGGTTTTCTTCCATCCAATCAATCCAGACATTATCATCATCAGTTTTCTCTAACACGTACTACCCGCCGCCAAAACATACAACCATCTTTAAAAATATTGCATTTTGCGCAATGACTAATATCGTCGGCTGTCTTAGTATCAAAACCGGTTTCTACATACAGTACCGATACCAGCGATGACTCTACAAGACCTTGCTTCTTTTGTAAATATTCAGTTTTATTTATATGTTTAGCCAAACACTGATAATGGAATATAAGTCATCATTTTGCTGGGTAGGGTTTTTTAAGTATATTTATCATCATCATCATCATCATCAGCCTATTAATGTTCCCACTGCTGGGTCACAGGCATCCTCTATGAGAGGGCATGGGCTATAATCCACCACGCGGGCCCAGTGTGGATTGGTAGATGTCACATGTCTTCGAATTTTTTGGTTCTAGGACATGCCGGTTTCCTCACGATGTTTTCCTTCACCGTTTATTTAGTATATTTATACCTCTCCTTAATATTTTAATAGTCTTTTCTCAACTATATACAGTGTACTCAACTGTAAACAGACCCTTCAAGAAGCCGTCAACCAAGCGTTCCGTACATCAAACTAAGTAACTTTTCACAAAAAATATATATTGGTTAATTAAATTGTTGCTGGGAAATTACTTTGTTTTTGGGGTGAAAAATCTCGTTTTACGGTGAAACTCAATGTGACGCACTCAAAACATTGTGCTTATTGACGCATTCAATAGTAAACGGTTTATAGAGGTATTTAAAGTAAAGTTATGACCTTAAAAACTAGTATTTGTTACTTATCCAGAACAAAAAAAAACACCACAATGACGGGGAGAACAAGTGCCTTTTGGCTTCGTTAAGGGTATATTTACACCCTTAACGTCATATAAATGACCAGATGCAGCTGAATACCAGTACTTTACATGGAAAGACAGCCTATCTGACCTACATAACTCAGTTACTAGGTAATTTGGTAAGACTGGTTGTCATACTTTCAGGTTTTTTGCCTGTCAACGATCTACAATGATGACTGAAAGTGTAACTTGCATGGGAGTTGTCACATTATAAAAAGAATCTACCAGTTTACTTTAAATATTTGAAATTAGGTTGACCGTTGACATTCTTAACATTTTGAATTCATACAGTCTTTGGTAGGCTTATCGAAAGTAAAAATAAACGTAGGTACGTAAAAACAAAAAGTAGAAAGGGTTACTCAAATACATACTAGATACATATGAGTATAAACCATACACCTGGTGTCTTGTTTGACTGGGTTCAAGCCACTTCGAATGTCAAACAACTTCAAGACAAGTTGTTGCTACCAAAATATACAAAACTACTAGAAGCGACTTCTATTTTTAAAATTTGTGTTTTTATTAGCACGCTAATCCATCCATCATGTCAAATCACAGCCGTGTTTTTGCAACGCAGTGTACAGTCATGTAGCTAACACACTTACACGTGTACTGACCAATTTACACTACAGTGCTATTTCTTACTAACGAAAAAAAGTGTAAGAACTGAAGATAATAACAGCAATAAAATTAATTACATCCTCTAGTTTTCACACATAATTCTGCACCTAAGTGTAAGAACAAACGTCTACTATAAACATGAGTGTAGAATCATGTGTCATGTTATTATAGTTGTACAAGGATCTTTTGGCGCGTGGTTAAAATTAGAACTAACGTCGCCATCTTGTTTTTTCTTGATTTTTTTTATAAATGTTAACCCTCGCGTCAAAGCCACTAAAATGTACTTGCAGTCACAACGTGCAGCTGACAAATATTTTGTTCAAGCCTTGTGTTCCTTGTTTTATTAATATTTGTTTTATTTTTATGTGTTTTCTTTTTATTTTATTTTTTTAGTTTTTGTATGCACGTTATATGTATATATATAATATAAATAAATTTATGTTGTTTTTCCTTTACTATAATTTTCACATAGGTGTACAAAAACGGACCACATCCAGTTCACACAGATCATTTCCAGCGAAAGTGCTCGTTGCTTCGAGGTCAGTAGAAATGCGGGGAGGGGCCTGCGTACGCGCAGGTTTGCGTAAGACCACGTAATCGGTGACAGCTGACATTGGTCGTATGTGGGTTACGATCGGCGTTTTTATACTCGGAGAATCTTTTGTTGCGGTATTTATATTTCGAGATGATTTAAGTAGTAAGTTATTCAAAGTTTATAGTTTTTTTGAACTTGTTAGTTATAGAGAAGTATCGGAGAAGAAGATAAAAAAAAATGGTAATAAGAGCAGAAAAATGATGATGAACTTGTTTAGTTAAGGTGTCTATTTATTTAATTTTGAATCTAGGCCGATTTTTTTTTTTACTTTTCTGGAAGTTTTACGGACACGAAACGATTCCTACCAGTAACCCAAATTTCTAAGAGATTTCGATATATTAACCAAAGGTGGCTAGAATATTTGAGCTGTTCTTAACGATTATGATGAGAGTAGTACCAACAGCTGCCACTGTTACAGCTCCATAACTCAATTGGTCAATTATATAAAAGAACGGTTACCCACCAACCTAACCAAGGTCAACGTTCAACCTTGCAGATCAATCAATCAGAAAATATGAACGGAGTTACATTATACATCACGAAATCAATACGCTTCATCAGTGGATAATCATTTTATCATTATAATATATTTACGTAACTTTACAAGATCATAAATGTATTGCATTGGGCCAAGGTTATGCTTCACTAGTTTCAAATGTCAATAAGCCGTAAAACTAGATTAGATGTGTCAAGAACTCAAGACCTAATAAAAACAGGTCTGATTTAAAAACTAGGTTTTTTCACATATTTTTAATTTATTGAAATCAGCGTATAACTTTCCCATAAGCCATCACGTGGGTCTATTAAGTGCGCATTGGTGGATGTCACTGTTCTTCGATTTTTTGGTTTTAGGATGTTTTCGTTTACCGTTTTGAGAAAATAAATTACCCAAACTAATATGGTTGACCCGACGCCATAGACTACCGCTTAATATAATACTACTGTTTAATTTAAAAAAAAAAGTGTTTTAAAAGAAAATCTTATAATATGTAAATTAAAAAAAAAAGTTTCGCATCCGTGCTACTAACTCTTGAGGAGTTCTCTTGTGCTGAGGCGATCCTGGCTGCAGGATCAAGTCACATTTATCATAAAAATGTATTGTCACCAGAGCCAAAAGTGTGTGTAAAATGGCAGCTCAATCAGTTGGCGGGAACTGCTTTGAAATTCATTTGCAAGATTTGACCGATACCTAACAAACTATAAATAACTAACAAGGCAAGTTAAATAAAAGCTCATATAATAGCATAATGATTGATAAAATTACAGTCCATTTAATAACGTTTTTATTCAATAAACGTTAATTGCAGTGACAGCCCATAACATGACAATATTCAGTCTGTGGTTACAATTTATATTTTAATTGACTGTTATCAATTCATGAGCTGACACATCCGAAAACTGGAAATGCACCACAAATTGTGATACAACGACAAATATCAGAGAACAGTTCTGCGAATATAACACACATCGTAAAATTAATGATGCAGAAAATAACTATCGTGTGAACGAGCTTTTAATTTAGAATGTATCTCAATTATAGGTTTGTAAATGAGAGTATTCAAATAGTTACGAGAAGACAGTTTTAGTTTAGGTAGACTCTAGGGTCGTGACGGGAAGGGCCAACATACCTGATTACAAGGTTATTGCTATTTGTTAACTGTGTACTTATACACAGTTACAAAGTCGGACCGTCGGAAGTCGGTCCGTTGGACTGTTAACTCTCGAGTCGATAGACCCAAGGCAAACACCTCTGATTTTTGGATTCATGTGCGTATTATAATTATCATTGCTTCGGTGAGGGAAAACATCGTGAGGACACCGGCAAGACTTTTTTTTTTTTTTCGGATGTGAAATCATCAAATGACTCCTTCCGCTCTGGGCGGAGCAGGAGGGATTGTCAGACTTCTACTGACTAAAACCCATCCATGTTTCTTCATAGCCCTTTGTGTTCCGGGGCCACGGTATCTGTTTCGAACAGTCCCGCAGCCCCGGCAGGCATCGGCCCTTCATTACACCGGCATGTAAAGCCAAGTCAGAGGCCCATGGGCGGTATAAAAACTCTGACACCAGATTAGGCACTAACCACACTATAAAGAATGAAGCAGAATACTGCAATTTGACGTAAGATGTCAATTCGTTAAACAATTAGTTTGTCGGACGGTACCTATACCCTCAGACGACTTCCAAAAACTGGTGACGCTTGCTTAGCTAACATTCTGTCACGCGCATCCTTATCGCTAAATACCGGCCATTTGACAATGACGACATATTTTCATGCCTGTCCCTAATCGCAGGCAAAGGTGTGAACAGCCCACCTTTTACCAATTATGTTTATGTTCCATGTAATAAGGGGAAGTCTATTGCGTTTGATTGCTAACTAAAACTATGAGCTGCTCAAAAATCCAAAAACATGTTAGCCCAGTTTTACAACTGTGAAACAAGACAATCGTCATCAATCTCATATCTTCATCTCAACCTCATTTTGGTCGCAACACGTCTGCCTATTCCATTATTTTCTATTAGTCGTCTCTACTTTTTAGCCGTATCATTTTCACAGAGTCCATCCATCGTCAATAGTTTCCTCACGTCATATTCTTCATTTACATTCGTATCACATGCCCATACCACATCAACCGATTAATACACCGCTTTTCAGTCAGCCACCGGTGACACTTTTAAACTTTCTTTTTCTCATGCTTACACTGTCACTTCTAGAAAGCGCCATGATCGCGGGATGATTGGAGAATGCGAGTGGATATCGGGAGCTCAGAATAATTGAAAATCACGGAAGATACCCCGTTTGTGACAGTTTAAGTTTACTTATAAACAGTGAAAGCTTAAAACAGCGTTTCTTTTTCTTCCTGAGAGAATACAATCATTGACACACACAGCAAACTACCTATCAGCCACAAAACGGTTCTATTCTCGGCGATCGTAAACCAACTGATCGGCCACTTGTTCGATGCACTTCAAAAAGATCCAGGCCAGTAATTGTAGGATGGAAATTATTTTATTGCACGTATATTTGGACTTCAAAAGCTTGGTTGGTATCAATGGAATTGAATGGGAGATTATCTTTGTCTGGTTTCGCGTGAGTAGAGCAGATGTTGTTTCAAAGTTCGGAGATTTTGCATCTTTAGGTTAGGATGCTTAATATAACAATTATCTTGATTATTTGTGTTATTGTATTAATTATCATAATTCATGTGTTTTTGATCTATGTCAGTCGAAAGACGTCCCAGTGCTGGAAATAGAAATTAGACCTCCACATCACTTGGTCTTGTGCTTCTCGCATCTTGTGGATTCCCGTGGTTTCATCAGGTCATCAGTAACCCTTGTTGGAGCCCTTCCAATACTCCGCCTTACTTACAGTCGACTTTTTCTATCTATCAGTTTTGTTTAAAAATGACGTACGTAGCTATAGACATGATGCACGAACCCACGAGGATTACCAAAGTCAAGCCAAAATAACCCTTCCATAACGAAATGAATTTACACAATACATTACCGAATATTAAAACCAAACAAAAACTGGAAGCTAACAAAAACATCAATGCATACGAAACAAAGCTACATAGTACGTAATTCCAGTTATTGACACGTCAGTTAATAGCTGTATCGCGTGTTACAACACACAAAGGAAATTCTGCGCTAAGTATGGGTAATGTCAAAATTAAAAAGGTCAGACGGACCAGTTTTGAGCAACAATGTCGCAACAAAAAAGTTGCAAGCAAAGAGACAATTTTTATGCAAAGGAACGCGTGAAATTATAGCTTGGTGTTTCACGTACCTACGAATATTCGTAGAAATATGTAAAAATATGCATTACGTGATAATTTGTTTGTTATTATACAAAATTGTTGTAGGCAAAAACGTTAGTAAATAGCCCGAAGTAAATAGCACTGGAATTTGTTAATGCATTTGTGTTAATTTTTGCCTCTCATACATAACGTAGATCAACGAGGATCCTATTAACAAAATTTCCTAATCTTTTAAAAATCTTATTAGAACAAGCTTGATCTATCAACTAGAACATGCAGTCTAACAACTAAAAATCGTTCGCACAACTACTCCGCGACAACATCAACACAATAGGTAATGATTTACATCAACCGAATTCTCTCACATCTATTGTAATATACAACATAATTTATTATAGGCATTTGAATATAAAGTGAGACGGCACGACACCAAGAAAGGTGGAATAACACTTGGCGATTGTTTGGTAGCCCGCATTCGGGTAACCGGATTCTGAATCAAGGCAGGCACGTTATTTGCAAGTACTCATGTCATGTGTAGTAATAAAGTCATTTCATGTCATAGTATCAACGCCTTTCTTTGGTGGCTGAGCGGATTACGAAGAAGTGTGACATACGGGTAGACCATGACTTGGTTTAGGACAATGGAAGCTGTTTATCCCGGTAATGAGTTGCTGTTGGATGTTGCGCGGGCGAAGGCGTAGACAAAATCGATAATTCGTAATTTAAACTAGGCCGCCCGCATTTCATAGCCCCCGTTTGCAGGCAAACGACCAAGTGTAGTTACGACATTACTTTAACTGCTATGTACGTTTGTCATCAACTCACAAACGGTCGTTTTGAACTTCTGACAACTTTGATTTACGAAGACGTTTTGACATATTTTAATAGGAACATATTTGTGCGTCGTAGTTCAGAATAGACTACCGCATTGCTTGTTGAAAGGGATTAGATAGGTGGACTAGTTAATTATTATATGATTGTAAGATCCCACAAAGAGCTATCGTTTGGCATCAACTATTTTTGAGTAACAAGAGACATAATAAAACTGACGGAACAGTCACTTCAGAGCCATTTTGATTTCTTCAAACTTGGAGTGCATGATGCAATTGGCTCATAATTATGTTCTTAACATCCAAATAATTTGAAATGCGATGCTTTTGAGAACAGCATACAGCACAGAGCAGCAGCTTTAGAGCAAATCCTTGTTCAACTAAAGTTTGATTAAAATGAGCCCGACTTAAAATTTATACAATGTTTTTTTTTTGTAGAACATTCAAAATGGCGTTTGGGTGACTGCCATCTTTCATAGTAAAAATCTCAAATCCCTTCAGATAGACAAAAAACCATATGGATTGATATTAACAAAAAGAAACCACAATTTTTGAATATGAATACACGGTTCTATTCTAAAAATATACTTAAAACTACAAAACCAGAACTCCGTAAATAGTTTAAACTACTAACAGAACCAGTAACTTAGCAGGTTCTAACAATCAATTAAATGAAGACGTACGTTACAGCTTTTTTGCGACCACACATACAGGTTGTAGAAAATTAAATCCTATTGTAACGTTTTTACAGCGACTTCTTAAGTAAAAACGTGTTTTAAATAATTGACAACAAACAAAATTTATATTTTTTTCTACCATAATAGAGTAGAGAATTGATATACGAGTCTTGAGTTGTTTCCTTTTAGGGGGCTTATTGTTCTGTATTTCAATATTCTCAATTCTTCTACTTGAGTACAGAGACATGGAGGTACTAGAAACATAATATAAATCTTGTTTTGGTTTTTATACTTACATCGGTACTAAAAACAAAATCGTAATTTTTCTGGAAATATAATTTACTAGCTCATGCCCGCGGTTTCGCCTGCGATTAGTTCAGTAATTTTTCCACGGGATTGTACTACCGAGACAAAAGTATCCAATGTATTAATCCAGCTTATAAACTATCTGTGTGCCAAATTTCATCCAAATCCGATAAGTGGATTTTACGTGTAAGAGAAGACAACAAACAAAACCAACCATAACGACAAAACTCGATACATCCTCACAAACTTTCGCACGGATATATTATCAGTGCGAAAGTTTGTGAGGATTATGCAAGCTTTTGTCGGAGAATTCGCTTTTGTGGATGAAACGTAGATCGTATAAAGATTTTAAATTAAGACGTTTTAGTAAATTTGATCGATTTATACTAAATATTTCATTAATTTTTGATCCAGAAAAAAATCATTCGGGCGAACTCGTCTTTCAAATTACTAGAGCGTTATATTTTAGTCTGTCAGCCGATCATAATAATTTGAAACGTAGTGTAGAAGAGAGCACTAGTAATATTATTCATCAATCCAAGCTCGAGAAGAAAATCACGACTTTTGTATTGTATGTATGTTGTAATACACGTGTCTGTTCTATTTATGTTCATGAATAATTTACTACAATACGAAACACATTTTGTTCCTAATGAATACGAAGTTCCTTCGGAGTTAACTGTACATAACACACGAGTAGAAATTACATAAGTTTCAGACATAATTACATATCACGCGATTGAAACATACCTGAAACGGCTAGAATGTAGGGCTGTCTACATTCACAATAGTTCAAATCATACGAGTACAGGTTTAATAGAGGAACGATAAAACGCTGTGAAAATTTTCTTAAAAGTTCAGTCAAACTGAGACGGATAGATTGTCTCATCATCCTCATCAGCCTATAATGTTCCCACTGCTGGGACACGGCCTCCTCTCTATGAGAGAGAATGGGCTATAATCCACCACACGGGCCCAGTGCGGATTGATAGATATCACATGTCTACAATTTCTGGTTCTAGTTCCCTTCCTTCATCGTTTTAAGAGCAGTGTCGGATTATCTGTGAACACCGAAATTTGACAGACTACAGTTCGTTATCTGTCTAACTTCGGTCATTATATGCCCTTGCGCCTTGTCCCATTCTACTTGGGGTCGGGGCAACACGTTCTCTTCCTCCGTTCTCCCCTGTCAGACGTCACAGCATCATTTTCTCCTTTCTCTGTCAGGATCATTCCTCACACAATCTATTCATCTTTTCTATGGCCTTTTTCTGCCTAACTTCGGTCAATAGAATACAGAACAGTGTCTTCATTTGTTTAATTATTTGTATTTTCATTTTGCAATATGTTTGCTCGATTTTAATATGACAAACCTATTCGTGCTCTCAAGTATAAGCGGATCTTTCATTGCACGAGAAATCTATACAAAGCGAGGCCATGTTATACTACAAATGTATGGCTTGATGTGACGCCCATACTATTTCCCATAAAATTCTAATGACACAATTAATACAACTCGTAATTATCACCGCTATAATTACGAAAATTATAAGGACAGTGGAAATTATTCGTGTGTGCCTTGGAAACATGAAAACAAAACACAATCACGTATTGATTGGCGTCCCGCCAGTGGCAACTGACGTCTAATAATATGTGTACAACAGCAGCTACGCTAATCTTGGAGTGTAAGAAATATACAGTCGTTTTGGCTACTTCACCATAGTAGCCAATAGTCTGGTTACACAGCCAATTAAATATAAACTTCTTTGGGCTGAGAACTTTGAGGAATGGGGAAGGCTGGTCAAAGCTGATTCTAGATGGATCTGACGAATGAGGTCAAATAATTTTGAAATATAAAATTATATTGACAGATTTTCAACCAATGACGATGTTTGGTACAAGCGATGCTAGCGCCATTAGTTATACAGTTGCCTTCCCCATTAGGAACTCCTTTGAATAGATTCAAAATATGTGTGAGCAGGGTTCGAAATTATAAAGATTTAATTATTTTAATTATTTTGTATATTCCACAAATGATGGGGCACTTCATCGTGTCCTGCGTGTCCTGTTGTTTGTCCACTACAGGGACTGATAGGTGCACTATTTAAGATATTAATGCGCGATATTTAAGCAGTTTTTTAAGAAAAACTATTTGTTTTAGCACATCAAAAAAATATATGTTAATATTCATCATATTTCAAAGACCTTGGACGGACTCGAAACATAATTGGATGAAGTCGGCTCGATAGAAAATAATTGCAAAGAGTGGTCTTAAAAACATCATTAAACGGTTCTATGTCTTTATTTTTGGAAGTATGGGTCTGCCTGCAATTAAAAACATGAAGTCAACATGTTTCACTTTCTTTTATTTCAACATTTATTTATTATTATTTTTTAAAACCTGGCCGTCCAGTAACTGACTCTCTCGCTCTCGTTTACTCCAATACAAATAGATAGAGTGCGCCCATTTTGGCGTTGACATCTCCTTTAATCATCATTTAATTACTGAAGTGTTGCGTAAAGGAAGACATTATAATATTATAAATTTAAATTAAAATATTAAAATTTAAATTATATAATTTATTAATTGTTTTATTCTTTGAAACTAGCTTAGAACATAATTTTACTCCTTTTCCGGTGATCAGCGCAAAAGGTCTTTTCCTTCCATTCTCCTCTGTCAACCGTCACGCTATTATTTACTTCTTTTTTTTCATATTATCATTCCATAAACAACCCATCTAAGTATCGTTTCCTAGGTGTTCCTCTCCCTCTCTATCCATCAACAAAACGTCTACGTCTTGAAGAATGTCTTCTAATTTGCTTGGAAGAACCGTCTATAGGAAAATTACAATATGTACCTTTTTTACTTACAAACTACCTGACAATTTGCTGTAAACTGTGTTAAACATTTTTTTTTTTTTTCTTTTTTTTTTTTACCTTAGGTTTCAATGATTATTTGCTTTAGTACCTATTAAGATAGCTTATAAGTGTCTCAACATCCGGACAAACCTATAGAGGTTTTTGTGATGTTTCTCTGTTTATGCTTTGTTTTGTTCTTTAGTTAATAAACAATAAAAAAAAACTAATTACACCGAAAGGCCGACGAATTAGTAATTGGAATTTGTTTCTGGCAGACACAACGACCGTTATTTACTGACTTACTCAAACGTAAATATTTTGGGGATTGCTCGAATAGCTTCGAGGAGCTCGTGACTCAATA
Source organism: Xestia sexstrigata (assembly GCA_941918905.2). Taxonomy (NCBI): domain Eukaryota; kingdom Metazoa; phylum Arthropoda; class Insecta; order Lepidoptera; family Noctuidae; genus Xestia; species Xestia sexstrigata. Next base: position 4,254,013 of record OW799204.2, read on the forward strand.
GTAACTGCCTCGTGGCTAACAGTAGCAGGCCCCTTGGAACAATCGTCAAGGTTAAGCAACGCTTGCCAAGGTCGGTCTGTGGATGGGTGACCATTCATATCAAGACCCCTGTGCCTTAATTTTTTCCAAGGGTTTTCGTGTTATTAGAATTGCTGGGTTCTGGAGGTCAGATTGGCAGTTGTTCCATGTAAAATACAGATATTAATCTGCATCCTGTAAGACTGGAAGCCGAAAAGGCTAGGCAGATAATGATGTTCGAATACCTTCACACTAAAATCCAGCTAGTTCCTTGTACTGTCTTTAGCAAGCGAAGAAGTCGCAACTATCCTACTAAAACCGTAAACACTCATAAACATGACATGTTTATGTCTCGCAAAAGTCCTGATATGAAAACTTTTTCGACTCAAACTTCTTGTTCACTGACTAAACACGACGACAATGGACTTACTACATTTCACTTTAGAAGAGTTATATTAAGGCACTCATTCACGGTTCAACCCAATTTATCGACTTTGAAAGCAGAACCATTCAATTTGGTTCACATGAGCGTAATCAGCCAACAATGTTCCCACTGCTGGGACACAGGACACACTCAGTGCAGATGTCATTTTTGTCTTTGAATTTTTAGTTCCAAGACATGATGTCGATCTCCCCACTGATACACATTAAGACATTAGTACACAGTTCAACCAAATTTATTAACTGCTAATAAAATGAATGGAACGGAATCATTCGTTTTCTTCTCGAATCGATGAATCAAACGACGGACCGATGAATGTGGTTGATTCTTGTTGGCGATACTTTAAAAGCGAGTAGTAACTACTAACTACGGGACCGACTATAAAATCGCGAAGAAAATAATTACGAGCTGTGACATACATTATTGGTCGCGTAACTCGAAAAATTGACATATTTTACAGTTAGTCCTGTAGTAAAAGTTGTTCATATTTACGAGTATTTCACTCCCTTAAAGTTTAACCAAACGTTTAACCAATCAGCCTGTATACTCGTATACAGGTTGTTGTTATATTTGTGCTTGAACATGAACAATCCTCTTGACCTTGACCGGTGGAACGTCGAGTGTGTCGGTCACGCTTGAGATACATCGGGAGCCGTGTGATCATGTCTCATCCTTTAATGTTAAGTATTTGCGCAATAAATTACTTAATATGAGCGAATTAATTGAAGTACGGTATGTGTTTAGCATTCATTTTATTAAGTAGATCGAAGTCAGATTTGTGCTTGGTGCAATTAGACTCGCCATGTATTTTGTAGAACTTAAACATAACTGGGCAGAATGTGGGTGTTCCTACTGTAGGAACAACGCTGCCTAGCCCTATAGCGATTACAGGCGCGATGTTGTTAAGTGTTTATAATGTGCTAACTTAACCAGTATTTTTTTCTATTAGCATAAATGATAAAAAAAATGTCTACATGAGTAAATTAGTAAAAAGGTTTTGTTCTAATTTTTAAAATCTATCTAGAATCCTATTTAATCTAATCCTATCCTAATTAATCTGGGCCGATACAACGTTTACAGGACCCAAATAGAAGCGCTTGTTTGCATACGTTAATTGGAATAGACTAAAAAAATAGAACACGGCGTATTAGGCACCCAAATTAATTTTAATTAATTCGCTGTAAGTAAGAATAAAAGTTTAGTTCGAAAATATAATAAAAATTAAAAGTTAATCAAACACTATCTTTAGAGGTACCTAAATAAATAGTTAAAGTAAGCAAAAAGAAAATTGGAACCAGTCTGCTGACGACAAAAAAAAACAATACTTTTATTAAAACAAATTGTGCCTGAATTTTAAACAAATTGTTTGATTATAGGTACAACCACAGTGAACATGTAAACGATTTTTATCAAGGTCATCAAATCACTTGTGTAAATAAATTACAAACAATAGGTAAATCATATTTAAATAAATATTCATATTTGATAGCTTAAACTAGGTCTTCAATTTCGAACACTTATTTTGAGCACCACAGAAGTTTATAAATTAGCCTATGTACCTACTGACCCCTTTCCATATAGGACCGAAATATCTCTATAACTGTTGGACTACGTAGTTCTGTGAAAACTGACTATCTCTGACAACTAAGTTTGAGATTTGTCACCAAAATACTCTTCCTTCAACATGTTAGGCTCAGTTTTTAGCCTATCTGGATGCAACTGAATACTAGTTTTGTGTATTGTACATGGAGTGACTACCTATCTGACCTCTACAACCCACTACTGAGTAAAACGATACACATTGGTAAGACTGGATTTGTCGTACAAAAACAATACACACATAATATCACGCCTGTAATCCCCGAAGGGTTAGGCAGAGATGTACTTAATAGTACACCCACATTTCGCCAGTTATGTTTGAGTCTCATGTAATAGGGGGCGAGTCTATTGACATCAACCGATCGAAAACTAGACTCCGTAGCTGCTTCTAAGAAATTCCTAACGGAATAACCCAATAAAACTTTGCTCGACCCAGGACCGAATCCAGGACGTTATGGTATGTATAAAAGGAATCTCATTAAGCCTTAATGAGATGCCTTTTTCCCCCTTAATGATTAAGGGGATACAACAATGACAGCACCAAACGGAAGTAGCTTCAACCATAGCAAGAAAGAAACCGTTGAACCGTCCGGTTAACATTCACCCGAATACAAAGTAATAAGCCCTTATGTCCAGAGCAATGCTATAGATCACAGAATGGGTTCCCATTGCCCGAAGCAAATGATAAATTGTAGATCGTTAATGGGGATCAAAACAACCTGTATTTGACTTCGCTAATAAAGAGGATTTATGTACACCATATATCACGCTATAAGGTACAAGCTTGAAGAGATATTTAATAAGTTTTAATACAAGAAACATTGCTGAAGAGTCTCTCAATAAAAGAAACAAAATAAATATTGTTTTGACGTTTAAAATTTGTCTGTTCAAACCAATAGCAAACATATTGTAACACGAATAAGGGTCACAGTAATTTTATCCGTGGCAGCAACCCACAAGCAACCTTTACGTAATAATAATAAAGATCATTGCGTTTTGACAATGTAGAGTTACAGGCAAAATACCAGTAAAAGGTCTGTACTACACATATCATCTGCCGTCTATCTATAGACGTCTAAAAGAAAACTTCCTATCCGATATTTACGAACATGCCAATCACAATAAAAACTAAAGCTCACAACCGATTTATTCCCTCTATAACACGTAAAAAGGTCAGCGCTCATAAAAGTTCTGACAACAAAAAAAACTTGACCCACATATATTGTCCATTAGTGAAGTTCGGTGGGTAAAAGAAAAAAAAGAAAATATGACAAAATGTGGCAAAGGTAGATAATGTAGGGTAGGTGAACAATAAAGCGCACCCTGTGTCATCGCCGACTGCGCCGGTGACCCAAATAGTGCCATAATGTCGCGAAATGGCCACTACACAGAAATAGTGGCACTGGAAGTGGCATTAATTTGTGATGTCGTTTGTATGAATGGGAACGAAAAAAAGTATGTGACCGAGCTAATGAAAAACGAATAAAATTTGTTAGTTTTTTTTTTATTGTTATTTATCGCGTAAATGAGAAATCAAAACAGATGTTAAAAGTGTTAAATGTTGGCGTTTATAAAGCAAAAAAAAAACAAATAGTGTCTTTTGAATTTGTAAAGTCGTTTGCATGTATGGGAGGAGAAAAACGTTTTGTGACTTTGAACGAAGAACGTGGAAAAATGTGTTGTGTTTTTGTTGTTTATAAGTAAGAACTGAAAACAGATATTAAATGCCAAGAAAATTGGCGTAAAATAAACCCAGTTCGATAAAAAAGATACACGTATGTAGAACCACCTCTTTTTTTTGGAAGTCGTTTAAAATATTTAAGAATCCGAAGTCAGGGTTATCTTTTCTTTCTACGATGTTCCATCTATATTATACAGGTTGTAAACAGACCCTTCACGAAGCCGTCAACCAAGCATTCTGTACATTAAACTATGTAACTTCTACGCAAAAATTATCGCTGGGAAACGACTTCTTTTTTGGGGTGAAAAATCATGTTTTAAGGTAGAAGTCAATGTAACGCACTCAAAACATTGTGCTAAAGGATGCATTAATAGGACGGGGGTCATCGAAGTGTTTAAAGTAAAAATCTTACAATAAAAACAAAAAAAAACTGGGGAAAAAGTTAGAACTTTGACCCCAATATATCCCCTAATATGTATATATATAGGTATGGTCTAGAACAAAAAAAATATCGCAATGACGGGGAAAACAAGTGCCTTTTGACTTCGTTAAGGGTCTTTTCACACCATAGAGATCATAGTTTTAGGCCCAAGTAAGTGGCCACGTAATTGGAACGTCAGTTGTGTTGTTAAAATCATCGTTTCAGTCAGTAACGTAAAATTACTATTATTTATTATAGGTCTGAAATTGTACATCTTATTAAAATAATAATGGCAAACACGTTCAAGGCAAACACGTTCTATTTGAAAATACAAAACACTTAAGTCACGGTGCTAACGAAAAACAATAAAAGATTTTAAAACCAATAAAATAATTCGATTCCCTCAATTTAATTTTCCAACATTCTTATCGCTTTAGCCAATATATTATTACCTATGTTTTATGTAAGTAACCATATCAAACGTATAAAAAAAAAGTACCCGCATAGATGGAAAATACATATTTTTAGATAAGAAATGAATAAAATGTTATTCCATTTATTTTATACATGCTGGGTTATTTTAATATTATTAAAATATATTATTCGATGTAAATAAAATACAAGGACGCGTACTATTGCATTTTTATTGAATCTAGATATTATTATAATGTTAAAATGCAGCAAGCTTTCGACTTTTAAAATGTTTTGTATCAATACTTATATTGTTTGAATTACCTCATATTAAGATAAACGCGCAATTCCTAACACGCCTTTGAATACGAAATGCTAATAAAATGTTTGCAGTGTTCTTTTATAGCTTTAAGAAATCTTATATTCATTTTCATCGGTTAGCCAAAGCAAATTAATAGCATCCATTGCTCCTTTAAAACCAACTTCGTTTGATAGTTTGCAAACGTGTACAGCAACGTATAAAATTATACACAAAAACCGTGTTTACTAACATTGAATGACATTCAGAAATATAATTCTGTGTATTTATGTCAGTCTCCAAGTTAATTCTATACGTATGAATAAGGATTATCCATTTAAAAGAAACACAAAGGTCATAATGCAATCTTTTGAAGAAAAACCTGTGATCTTTGGTCCCTATGAAATAATGATGTCGTTTAAAAGATAAGCGAAGGTCGAAATGCCGTTTTTGTGGTTTCATGCGTGAATGGTCATGTGGTTACGATATTCTGTCATGTCATAATTGGCAGAATAATGGCTTTTTTTTCTACAAAAAACCTCAGTTTTGTAGTGTCACAATTACTTTTTTAAATGAAAAGAGATACCCCATTATGGGCCTAGCCGTTACACGAATCAGATATGTACCAAAATAATCTACTATTTTGCATAATTAACCCATTTAAATCTTAGCTTCAATTACAATGGCCAAGTTTAGAAAATTAAAAAAAAAAAAGTCCAGTTGGCTTGGGGTGTAGAAAATAAGCGGTTTTAAACTTAGGACCCCCAACTCAGATAATCGATTGTTAACAGTAACACTTCTGCAAATTCTAAAACTACTTTAGGTACTCTACTGGGTAAAGCTAGAAGTCTGTCAACCCTCGAACAAAGCCAATAAAAATTCATCATCATCATCATCAGCCTATACCTAATGTTCCCACTGCTGGGACACAGCCCCCTCTCAATGAGAGGGAATGGGCTATAATCCACCACGCGGGCCCAGTGCGGATTGGTAGATGTCACATGTCTTCGAATTTTTGGTTCTAAGACATGCCGGTTTCCTCACGATGTTTTCCTTCACCGTTTTGAGAGCAGTGGTGATGAAATAAATTACACAAAGTAATGCGCCTGTCTGGGTTCGAACCCACGACTTACTGTTCGTAAGTCGGGGCCGCCACCACTGGGCCACCGCTGCTCTATCAATAAAAATAATAATGAAATAAAAATTCCTAGGACATTGTTTCAAAATCTAATCTGGATGAAACACGTTACAATTTTTACTATATTTCCTAAACTAATGAAGTTATCTATGTAAAGTAAAATATCTCTATTAATTAAAAATATCATTTTCAAACTACGTAATTAAATGAGATCAATTTTCTAAGTCAATTTTTCCCTTTAAATTAACATAATCCCATCTTGTATCTTTCATCTCGTCCCATCACTAACTTTAAGTAACTCTTTTAAAAGCTAATTAGAAACTATATCACAATAACTGAAATAATAAAATAACCTAAAATGTAAACATTGTATGATTTTACCAGTTTGACCATTGCTGGGAGACGTAAAAATTGGGCACGTGAAACCTTTCAAAATGCTCTAATTTATAAAAAAAAAATCTAGCCTTGTAACGCCAGGCCCAAGTTTCTATAGAGTTTGGAGTTTCTCTTTTAGTTTCTTAATACTAATACCGACTGCCTCGTTGGTCGAGTGGCCGCAAGTGCGACTGCTGAGCAAATGTCCTGGGTTCGATTCCTGGTTCGAGCAAAGTGTTATTGGGTTTTTCCATCAGGAATTTCTCAGTAGCAGCCACAGAGTCTGGACTGGTGGCCGGTTGATGGCAATAGGCTCGCTCTCTATTTCATGAGACTTGAAAAAATACTAGCGAAATGCGGTTGTACTATTAGGTATACCTATAACTTACCGGGGCGGCCTCAATTTTGTGCTACAGAACAAATTGTATGAAAAACAATAAAAACTTTTTTATTTATTTATTTTATTTTATACCTCTGCCTATCTCTTCGGGGATCACAGGCGTGATATTCATGTTAAAACTATTTTTAAAATATTTCTGTAAGCAAGACTGCCTCAGCAATTTACTAAATCGCCGGATCCTACCGTGATTTACGTAGAAAATATCTTCTTAAGTGAGTAAAAACTCGTAAATCTACACGTCATCATTACCAACTAATTTAGTAAGAAAAACAAAATAAATAGCTGCACTTAATTTCAAAAGGACCACTTGCCGCACTAATCAGCTGTGTTCTAGGCAAAATCTATGACAGAGAAATTGCAGGCCTTTGTATTTTTATAACCAGAGTACTGCTAAATCAAAACTGACCACTTGAAAGCATACAATTACCACGCTAAAGTAAATGATGGACCAGAAAAAAAGCTTCTCTTAAGATGATACTGCTTTGGTTTTTGTCAGATCAGTCATTAAAATGTAATGATAAATTTCATCACTTCTCATCACTTTTCCCAACTACGTCTGACTACTGTCAATGACGTCGAACGGGGTCAGCTCCCAGTGTAAAATATATTGAATACCAGTATTTTACATGGACGACTGTCAATCCAGTTGTGCTGGGTTTCTGCTAAACTTGACCTACTTTAATAAAACTGCTATTAACTAGAATTCTTTAAAAACGAGATGTCCTTTCCAGGCATTTTGTTTCCTTCAAATGTCGCCGACAAAATATCACGCAAGGTACAAAACAAGGGGGCTAAGTGGAACAAAGTCTTTAGGTTTTTTTTTTCTGGGAATATTTTTTATTTCGTGTAATTAGGTATGACCTGATTAAACTAGAGTTATAAAGTTTGAACATTTATTTACAGGCGTTTTGAGAAAAAGTTTTTTACAAAATCAACCTGTATCTATTTAGGTCCGAGAGGACGATGGCACTAATTTCCCATCGTAGAATATGTAGGGGCAGATGCAGAGGGACGGATGGAACAAGCCGAACAAGTATCATTTTGACCCCTGTGTAATTTTTCCCCACTGTTATAAATCTAACTAATATTATTAAGCTGAAGAGTTTGTTCGTGTGTTGTGCGTTCAAGCACTAATCTCAGGAACTACTGGTTGGAATTAAAAAATATTTTTGTGTTGGATAGTCCATTTATCGAGGAAGGTTATAGGCTATTTACCATCACGCTACGACCAATAGGAGCGGAGCACAAATAAAAATGTTGCAAAAACGGGGAAAATTTATTCCTTTTGTGAGTCTTTTCTCTCATATGTGACGCAGACGAAGTTGCGTGGGTCAGTTAGTACTAAATATGTAACAACTTGTTGGCTGGTAACAGTTGTTACGTTTTACATGAACTAAATTGTGCTACTTACATTACATGAAAAATACTGGAAAAAAACTGGATTATTCTGACCATCTTTGAATGTGTACATACCTGAAACAAACAAACAATTTAGGGTTAGAACTTGCAGTAGTGAATAATACACGTACATAGGGATACGTGATTTTTATTTGTTATTATTGAAGATAACTGCGCAAATAGCTGTCTATCTTTCTGTTACCTTTATACGCCTTAACGGCTGTCAGATTTCGATAAAATTTTGCATATTTTTAAAATTCTTACACACGACTTATGTAGAATATTGGCTGATTTCCGAAATCCAAGCGGACAATCTGAATATTTGCAGTATTTTGGCACTGCAAATGGCTTCAAAAACTTTTAATTACGGAATTTAGCTGAATATCTCAACTTCCACGACCTATTTATTTTCACTGCACATAATTTACTTCTAATTACGTTAAATAACCTAAAACAAAATATACATTAAAACTATTACACCAAACAAATCGACATCTGGATCATTTGGTTTATCGTTCGGCACGTGCGCATGTAACCTGACGTGACGTCAGAAATTAATTACACGTCAATTTTGACGTCACAGAGTCATGATCATGTGGCTAATGAGTTTCCGATTTATTTGTTTTTCTTTGATATTGAGTTTCGAAGTTAAATTTATTTTGGCAGTTTGGCTTGAATACGCATAGTTTTGGTTTTTAATGTGTCGTAAAGTTAAATGCGTGAAATGATTTTGAAATTTCAATTAGATGAGTTGGATCAATTTTCGAAGGTTCAGTTGTTATATTAATGATTTAAACATAAACAAAACACACTACAAGTCGGATTTTGCTTCAAATCAAGTATGTTTGTTCCTGCTACTTTGTACTGTGATTAAACCAAGTGTGTGTTAGTGCACTAATTACAAAATAACCGTTAAAAGTCAAATACTGGACGTATTCTTATACTTTTGATAAATTAGGCCCAACGTCCATAATTCTACTAAAAAGTAACATCACAGATGAGAGGCCTAAGTCTACCATAAACTCTAAAACTGTAGCTGTTAAATAACCTATTTAAAATCTCGAGTTTTCTCACTTTTTTTTTGTAAAGAATGATTAGAATGTCTTTAAAAATAATTAACCACTTTTTCCTACACTATCGACCGTACATCGGAATTCTGAAGATAAGCAAAGGAATCGCCCACATTGGGTTTAAGAACAACTTTATTTCTCATAAAGAATTTGATACATAATTCACTTACTGAGAAACAATACTAAAACTAAGATTAATAATCAGAGCGCACAGAGGTGCGTATATAAAATAACAAAACAAAATGTTAAGAAAAAAAAAAAAAGAAAAAAAATAGAAAGAAAATAACTAAATGTGGGTAAACAGATAACATTAACTCGATCGTAAGTTAGAATAACCAAGCACAACATGGATGTATGAATTTGATTTTTACTAGATGTGGCATTGATGGCTCAGTCTGTTAATAGAAATTTATTTGTAATGTTATGGTTTTATTATTATAAGGCTATTCTTTGTTTTTTTTTTTTTATTTCATTATCATTAGTATACGTCGTCTTTACATATACTAGTTTAATATTGTAACGAGAAAACTTAAATCTTTATAATTCCTACGCGAACCTGAATGAGTTTATTGAAAGCTTTACTGCAATAGATTTTTAACTCTATTTAGTTGAGAATAAAGGGTGAAAGACACAGACGCACAAAAGCTTATACCACGTATTCAGTACATCATTCTGACCCCCCCCCCCTCCAAAGATGTTTACATCGGTATTTTGACGTGACACGTCTGTAAAATCGGTACTGTACACGGAGCACCATATCAGAAAACCGGAATGTAACGAATTGGGTTATATCGTCTGACATTATTGACTACAAAACTATTCATCGTAGAAACATGAATTTAATGTCATTATTTAGTGTATAAAGTCAGCTCACTGCTAAGATCTTGAATTTACATCGGGGCGCGCGCGCGGGGGCGGGCGGCGTCGGGGGAGGGGCACTGCGTAGAATAACGTAAGCCGGCGCTTTCGCTGGTTTCTATTCAGTATAACTTACGACTCACACGTGATAGCGCGGTCATTCTTTCGTGTATTTACAGAGTTAATTTAAATCAATCAATTTAAGTAATAATGAATATAACTTGGACGATATTTGTAGTTAATTAAAGGCTTACAGTTTTTTTAATATTTCTTAAGCCGTTCCATACATTTTGACGTGTCAACTTTGGTATGAAACAGCATACTTTTTCCACCCTGTATTTATTCACAATTTTCAAATTTGATACAGTAACATGACTGTACTCCTATTGATTAACATGAAATAATGGTAAATGCACGGTTCACTATTCCTTTACACTTAAGCTGAAGCAACCAATTAATAAAAAAAAATCGCCCGATATTTCTGCAAAATTTAATCAAGCTGAGCCACTTTGCTTGAACCATCAACCAATAAAGCGTGGGACTGTATATCGAGAGCGTTCTGGGCTCATCGCAATAGCATAACATCACGCCTGTAATCCCCGAAGCGTTAGGCAGAGGTGTACCTAATAAGTACACCCACCCACATATCGCCAGTTATTTTCAAGTCCCATGTAATAGGAGGCAAGCCTATTGCCATCAACCGGGCATAAATCCAGACTCCGTGGCTGCTACTGAGAAATTGCTGCTGGAAAAGCCCAATAATACTTTACCCGACCCGGGAATCGAACCCAGGACCACATGCTCAACAGTCATTTGTGACCACTAGACCATCGAGGAGGGAGAATCTTCTCATTAAATTGGTAAAAAACCACTTAGGTGTTAAAGCGTAAATGACTGACGTGAGCACAGTGAAAATAAAATTTTGTTGACCTTGCAGGTTCCCAAGCTTTTATACCTTTTAAAAACTAAAAAGCACCCTTTTCGTTTTCGTTTTATTTTTAAAAACAAAGGGCAAACAAATAGATCATCTTTATTTGCTGTTTCACTGTACGTTTGTCAACAGTGTCTGACAAACGAATATGTTTGACAAGCGACTCGTTAAACAAGTCCGCTGTGTTTGTCAAAAATGGCGGCGAGTGCTTGACAACTTTCATTTTCTTTTTGTTTTTTTTTTCGGAGATTTTTATTAAATTACGTAATTTATTTAGGAACAGTGTTTGAGGTAATTAATGTAGTACTCTAGAGGGTAGGTAAGTATACATTTTCGTAGGTTTACGCAGAATGTCTGAATCGCAAAAGCAATATGTAAGGTTGAAAAAAAAACAATATTTTCGCAATAATTATGTACGGTTCGCAAAACGTTTGATTCGTGAAATGTCCTATTCTCACATTACACTAGTTTCTCTATTATTCCCCTCAAAATTCCACATTGTAGTTTGGAATTGTGTCCGTACATTAGGAGTAGGTACCTACTTCTTTAGAATGGTTCTGAATACGACGTACTTTATTATCATCAGTTAGTTCTGGTTAATAAGATACCCTTAGTAAGACTGGTTGTCAGACTTTCGAGCCACTGACTACTTGTAACGACTGTCAAAGATCTACAAATGACAGCTGGAACCAATAGCTTAAAGTGCTTTCCGGGGACTAACCCATCCACGGATCAACCTAAGCAAGCAAGGCCTAACTTCAGAACGAACGATCAACCCGAGCGGCTGCTATTATTTAGCCACGAGCCCGTACATTAGTTCAAATTAAAAAATGGAATAATTTCAATTAGTTTATTAATGAGCAAAGTTCTATTTTGTTTCCAAGAATACATACAAGACACGCCAAAATAAAAGAATAATCTCATTAAACAACCTGCCCGCTTAGCATGAACGCCGTAGAAACGAAAGAGAATCGACCAATCTTTTGTTCATCTATCATTTTGTCGATTAAATGACAGACGAACAAAAGATTTGTCGATTCTCTTTCGTTTCTACAGCGTTCATGCTAAGCGGGCTGCACTTAGAACTAACATTAATTTATGTTAGTTCATTAACGCACCTTTTCTATTAAAAAATCTAAAGTGCGATTTAATTTTATCGTTATTGTCACACCTTTTCAATTGAAAAATCTTAAGTGCGTTTTAAATAAACAAACAAGACGTTTTAATGGCTTAAGAAATTAACGACGTGTTTCAAATGAAGCAGTATAATTGCTATAGAATTAATTACTTGAATATTATAAAACAATAAGGGAAATAATGGTGAATGCATTAAAATACCTGTCGATCGCGTGCCAGCTTTGTAGGACGTGGCTATTAGAGGCACGGTCAAATAAAATTACAAATTATACGTTAAATCTAATGAGATGTTTATAATGTGCTTTTTCTCAAACATGCTTGGAAATTTAAGCGTTATTTTTACAACCTTCTTCGAGATAAATCGAAATTGCTATCCTACTGGCCAGATACATGCGACCAGCGGCCGGCAAAAGTTGTATGAAAATCCATATCTGTCGTGTTTAGCGGCCAAATAAAGGGTGTTTAGTAAACTGGTACCACACAGGTGGATCCCGCGGGATCAGTCGACCTAATAAACTCATATCTGTCGTGTTATTTAAAAATGGAACGATCTTTTACTCTGTAACAAGGTAACCAAGGAGGTAACTTATCAAAGGTTTTATTTAAATTTCGAATTGGTTTGCAAATAGAAAGCGGTTTATTGAAGAAAAAAAAACAAATGAACTCTTCAACGCGAGAGTTTTAATTTCCTCGAATTGTTTGAGAAAAGTACTATACAAACCTTGGTCACAACTAGGCATTGATGGACTTACGATTCGAAATTAACACGTTCGTCCATCAATGCCTCTGTTGCTGGCCGCTGCAGTAATGTACTATAAACTAGCTTGTAAAAGCGACAATACTTGAATTGGTGCCCATGAAGACACCTGACTGTCTATCAGTCAGACGATTTTTCCATGAAAACAAAGATGAGGTTTTAGCGTTCGGAAGAACATATTAGCATTATAGTCAATTTAACAAAAAAGAAATATCAAAACAAGTTTTTGTTTTGACATAAAAACTGCCAAAAAATCTGTTCCTTGAAAATATTAAATAAAACTGTTTTGCAAGCGCAAATGTTGAGCCTGAGGTCCTGAGTTCGATTCCAAAGTCGGGCAACGTGTTGTTGGGTTTTTCTATGAAGAATTGCTCAATAGCAGCCCTGGAGTCTGAATTTGTGGCCAGTTGATGGTAATAGACTCGGCCCCTATTACAACATGACTGGCGAAATGTCGGTGTTAAGTACACCACTGCCAGGAGACAGACAGATGCACGAACGGACAGTGGAGTCCCTTTGGGTATGGAACCCTAAAAACAGTAAAGTGTAACAACCTAGGCAGTCAGACCTCCCTACACCTTTCTGTTAGGTAAAATTTTACCGTGGCATATTCTCATACTTTGTTGGAGTTGGGAGCAGTAAGCAGGGAATATGAGAAAATAACGTAAACGCTTCAGCTTAATATTGTATATTAAAATACTAATGCAACATTTGCTTTTTACATAGTTATTGAATTAGGAATCAACACCCCATGGCAACCATAGGGTTGCTCACATACACACTTTCATTAGGAAATGCTACGTAATCGATTTGAATCGATTCAACACTCCATGTTCGTGTTCGTGCCGATATAAGAATATTGGAGACAGTATAAAATTGTGTAAAAGTTTTACTTGAACAGAATATAAAAATGAATATTTTATAAGAGAGCGACGAGAGAGAAACCTATAAATCTGTTGACTGTTTTTAGATTAAGATAAATTTAATTTTTTTTTGTGAAGAAAAATACGTTTTTTTTTTGTATTGCATGCAAACCACGTGTTTCAATTAATATCAGTTTCTATACTTGAGTGTGTCAAAACTTAGTGCAAATGTTGTAAAGGCGGAGTTAATGAAATCTATTTGTACGTTTTAAAATTGGTAAAATGGTGGTTTTATGTCGTATTTTTTTTTAATATTTTTCTAATAAATTAGATACAAGAATCATCAGCCTAATGTTCCCGCTGCTGGGACACAGGTCTCCTTTCATAGAGAGAGGGAATGGGTTATAATCCACCACTCGGGCCCAGTGCGGATTGGTCCATGCCACATGTCTTCGAATATTTGGTTATATGCCGATTTCCTAACGATGCTTAATGTTAGTATAAATTGGTAGGTATTAGATTTTCTTGTTTAAGGGTAGTAGGTTTTTTTAGCAAAAAAAATATTTAAAAAAAATAGGTTCATGTACTTATCTAGCTTTTATATATTTCACCCTGTGTTTCATAAAAAAAACACGATTTAAACACGGAAATAAAACGCGAATTCTGCACATTCTAAACAAATACTATGTTTCAGACTATATAAACTCGCTTTCAAAAACTAGAAGCAACCAGAATTACCTTCAGCACCCATATATTATGACGTGCCATGTTTTAAATCACACAAGATACATAGTTTGTATACAAAGCAACAAACTCTAGGTTATAAATCCAAACGCCATGCGCGATGGCTTGCTAAATATAAACCATGTGAAATGTGTCGGGCTGAGGATGTGGGAGATCTCATGGAGATTTGTGCAGTAAGGTAATGACAACCATCATTGTGTACTCTTTGAGTCGTTTATTGATTGAGTTTATTTTTTGACTGCCTCGTTGGCCTAGTGATCGCTGAGAATGTGGTCCTGGGTTCGATTCCCAGGTCGGGCAAATTGTTATTGGGTTTTTCCATCAAGGATTTCTCAGTAGCAGGCAGCAGCCACAAGGCCTGCAGTAGATTAACAGAAATGTAACTAAATGGTGGGATGTGGCGCCAATGGAAAACAAAATAATTAAAAAAAATCTACGTTAGTTTAATTTTGTTTTCGTTTTTACGAATTCATGTATTTTTGTTGGTATGTGTTTTTTTTTTAGAACAGGTATAAAGTAATAGTATAAATTAATATCAACATACCTATACCTACAAATAAAAAAAAATACATTTATCTCTTGTATTATAATAATTGTCACTCAATAAATAATAAACGTCATAATAATTATAAAAATATTAAAACATATACCTTCCTACACATAATTAACAGAATAAACAGCTATGTAAATAACCACTTCGCCCAATCCCTTACAATAAAACAAAATATATAAATGTTTACATAAAATGGCGGTCAGTCAGTTTGTAACAAATGCTCAATGGCAGACGATTAATTTTATTTATCGTCTATTTTATTTCGTAACAACTGTTTTCGATTTGTCTGTCTGTCTACAGTATTTTAGAACAGAGACAAGTATCATGAATTTGTTTAAAGTGTTCATTTAAAACTGGCAGAAGAGAATTTCATTTCGAAGACTGAGTAAACAATTTTGGTAAATTAATATTGTCAAGATTAAAAAGAAATAGTACGTAAATATCGCAAAGCAGATGTGAAAATGGATGATTAAGATTGGAAGATTTGTAGAAATGGTCATACATAACATAACAACACGCCTGTTATCCTGGGGGGTTATGCACAGGTGTACCTACACTTCGCCAGTTATGTTTAAGTTCCATGTAACAGGGGCGTGCCTATTGCCATCAACCGAGCACAAATCTGGACTTGTGGCTGCTACTGAGAAATTCCTGATCGAAAAATCCTGCAATAACAATCTAATCTCAGTCTCAGACCAAATAAAAACCAAGACATAGCGCTGCGAACAATAAAGTGAGGCCAGCGCAAAATTACGCCTCGCTCTGTACATACACGCTCACACGCACACATTTCAATCAAACTACAATTAAATTACCTACGTCTCAATAAATGCACACATGTTTACGAAACCGGCCTCACTTCTCTGTTCGCAGAGTTCCGTCTTAACTTTTTGATGTAGTCTGGGATGTAAATAAAAAAAAAATAAAAAAAAGAGAAAGAAGAAAAAAATAAGTAGAAGAGAAATTACTATTTTTTAAATTACCTGTTTGCTACAAAACTGCAATACCTACCTAGACAGTCAAAATGTATGAAACGCCGGATTATTTTAAAATTGAAACTGAGTACGTGGTTACTGTTTTCGCGCCGCCGGTGCCCCCTTCTATTTACCCTAAATAGATATATATAAAGGGTGTAAATAGACCCCGAACGCGAAACGCATTTGTTCTCCCCGTCATTGCGATCATTTTTTGTTCTACAACATACCTGGGAACCTTCTAGTTACGGAGATATTGGGGGTCAAAGTTCCAACGTTTTCACAAGTTTTTTTTTTAAATACATGTTTTTAATTTTTTTTTTTTTTTTTTTTTTTTTTTTTTTTTTTTTTTTTTTTTAGGTGGGACCACTCGCAGTTGCAACGCGCTAAGGTTGCTTAACTGCTTAACCGGACAATCCTGTGGTGGCCAAAAATTACTTTAAGGCCCCCAGCCAGGGCTTACAAACTAAGGATTTAAATTAAATGAACGGTCACTAAGGGCACCCCCTGTGGGGTTCGGGCCTCGGCTTAGTGCGTCATTGATGAGAGGGCAGCAAGGGACAACAGGCTGGGTCGGATCATTAATTGGGGAATCGGTCGTTACATGCTCAGCGTCGCGGGCTGGCTCGTCGAGCAAGGGTCGGGCAGTGATGTTACTGGGGGGTCGCGGAGGGCCTCGGCGGCGGGGCCGGATTCGCGGTTTGTAACGGTTCTTGTGTCTGTTTTTGTGTAATGTGCTGGTTTCCCTACAACTTTCTTGGAGAAGGGTGATGGGATCATCGGGTGTGGCAAGAGTGAGCCTAGGACGGCGAATTCTAGATATCTTGGAGAGGGCGTAATTGGCTGCTGAGGAAATCAGGGGGTTTGGGTGTTTTTCGGCCTTATCGAAAAAACCCTTTGTTAGTCGTTTCATGAATTGGGCTATGGTGGGGATCTTGAGGTCAACATGGAGTTGCTCATTCCTAACGTACCATGGGGCTCCCGTGGCCTTTCGTAAGAATCGGTTTTGGAGGGTCTGCATCTTATGGAGGTGATAGGGTTTGGTATGCGCGAAAACGGGACATGCGTAAGTCATGATAGGCCTAATGCACGCGGTGTAAATACGCAATTTGCACCTAAGTGACAATTTGCTACGTGCGTTCAGGACAGAGTGAAGCCTACCGAGAGCGAAGGCGGCGCGCGAACGCACCGTCTTAATGTGCTCACTGAAGTTTAAGCGCTGGTCTAAGATAACTCCTAGGTACTTGGCTTGCTTTTCCCAAGGGATCGGCTTGCCAAACATGGAGATCGGTTGAGGGGTGGGGGGGAGTTGGCGGGGTTTAGAGAAAAGTACCGCCTGGCTCTTGTCGGGATTGACCTCGATTCTCCATTTCCGGAACCAATCGCCTAAGGCGTTTGCGGATTTTTGGAGAATGCGCGTAATGCAGGGATAGCTTCTACCAGAATAATAGATGGCCGTATCGTCGGCAAAGAGGGCTAGTTGGGTTGAATTGTTTCTGGGGATATCGCTGGTATATAGCGTGAAGGCTAATGGGGATATCACGGATCCCTGAGGGACTCCTGCGCGAATCGGATGTGGGGTTGATAGCGCACCATCGATGCGGTATCGGAATGTGCGGTTTGACAGAAAGTCACGAAGGATGAGCACGAGACGATCAGGCACACCGAGCTGGTATAGTTTGTATATCAGCCCGTTGTGCCAGACCTTGTCGAATGCTTTCGCGATATCGAAGAACAAGGCACCGGTCACCATGCCTCGCTGAAGGCGGGCGCTGATGTGCTCGACTATGCGGTGCACTTGTTGAACACAAGAGTGTTGGGATCTAAATCCAAACTGTTCTTTGGGAATTAAGCTCTTTGCTTCGGCGTAGTCTTTGAGACGCTTATAAATAAGCCTCTCGTAGATTTTGCCTAGGACATTGAGGAGACTAATGGGACGGTAACTACTCGGGGAAGAGGCGGGTTTACCCGGTTTGGGGATTCCTATTACTGTGGCTTGTTTCCACGACTGAGGGAACATGTTGTTTGCCATGGCGCTATTGAAGATAGCGGTCATTAGCACTATGAGGGCGGGAGAAAAGAGTTTGAACACCCTATTGGTGATTCCGTCTGAGCCAGGGGCTTTTCTGTGCTTAAGGCCTTTTATGATATCCTCAACTTCCTCAGGGGTGACTGAGGGTAGAGGATCGTCTGGGTCTTCTACTGGGGGAAGGAAGGTCCGACGTTCAACTTCAGCATCCACCATCGCAAGGTGAGCTGGGTCTACTGGTTGGGTACTGGGGGAGCATTGAGTCTCTAGGCTGTCGGCCAGGCATTCGGCTTTGTCGTCATCGTCAAAAGCGACGGTCTGATCGGGACGGATGAGAGGGGGTACAGAGGCGACCTCAGAGGAGCGTAGTTTCCTCTGTAGGTCCCAGAAAGCCTGATGGGTTGGTTCTAATTCACCGAGCATCTTGTCCCAGCTCTCTTCACGCAGTTTTTGGATGCATCTGCTTACTTTGCGTTGTAAGCGACGCATAAAAACTTTGTTGCTGGAGCAGGGAAAAGAACTGTAGGCACGGACGGCCGCGTTCTTCTCGGTCACAAGATCACGCACATCATCCGGGAGTTTCCAGCGGTGATCATCCGCCGGAACTTCCCTTGAACAATCGTTCAGGATTGATTGTACGTGTTCTGTGAACGAGCTGATCGCGGCCTCCGTGTCGGCTACAGTCTCGATGTTGTCGGGGATCCTGTCTAAGTGCGGGGATTCGGTGGATTTCAGCATATCGCTTACTTTCCCCCAGTCCGTGATCACTTTAGTGGAGGGAGTTTGAGTGGGATCAAAGGGTCCTATTCTAGGGGCGAATTCAAAGATTACCGGTCTATGGTCAGAGTTGAGTTCGTCGATCGTTTCTACAGAATGCAATCGCAAGTTTACATTCTTCAGAAGCGCGACGTCTAGCACATCAGGGCTATGATTGGGGTTATTTGGGAAATGAGTGTGATGCATTGGGCCAATGACATCGAAGTTGAGGGGAGAGCAGAGGTTGAATAAGTCTCTACCTCTCCTATTTGAAAGACGACTATTCCACGCGGGGTGTTTTGCGTTAAGATCCCCCGCCAGAAGGACGGAGTCACTTAGATTAAGGAGGACTGTGAGGTCATCTTTGAAAGGGGTGACGAAATCGGGGTTGGAGTCAGCGGGCGGAAGGTATGCCGAGATAATAGTGATTGGTTGATGACCTGTCATGCCCAGTCGACAGACAGAGACTTCAATTTTGGAGAGAGGGGGAGGGTCCATAGGGATGCAGTACAGACTGGACTTGTAGTAAATGAGAGTACCTCCTCTGTGGCAGCGAGTCCTGTCATTGCGAACTAGCCTGTAGTTGGCAATGTTCGGGTTTCGCTGATGGGGTTTTAAGAAGGTCTCTTGGACTAATAAGATATCTAAGTGATGATCGCGGAGGAAAGTGGCGAACTCATCACGTTGGCCATTCATGCCTTCGGCGTTAAAGGTCCCTATCTTTAGGGATTTCGGTTTTAATCTACTGGGGGGGTTTCTATCCATTACGAACAAAGTTATGGGGAAGGGTCCTAAGGGCTTGCGTAATGTCGGGATACGCGTTATAAACTTGGATGAGCGCGAGCCAGTCACCGTTGCAGGCGATGGTGTCACGCGTCATTTGTAGAGCTCGCGGGGTGTAAAAGATCGCGAATGTGCTACCTAAGACTCTTACGGGGTCAAACGGGTCTAATTCGTATGCCGCGGGAGGGGGAGGGGGGGCCGCGAAGGTAGAGGGTGCTGAAGGCAACCTTGCTGAAGGCGGTGGGCGGCGAGGATCTGCGGGTGCAAGGGGACGAGGCGCTACGGGAGCCGGGGGAAGAGGCGCTGAGGGCGCAGGAGGGCGAGGCGCTGAGGGCGCTGGAGGGCGAGGCGCTGATGGCGCTGGAGGGGTGGACGCTAGAGGAGCGGCCTTTTGTGCAGCGGGTTTTGGGGGCGACATGACTGGCAGTGTCATCAGGGGAGGGATAGCCCGAGGGGCGGGTGCTTGGGTGGGCCTCAGAGCCGGGAAGTGCGCCTGGTGGTTTAGAGTATTCCACGGGCTGGGGCGCTGGGGTCTTAGGGAGTCGGGGAGTTTATTATTAAGAGAGGGACATTCTCTCTGTTGCCTATTAATGGCACGTTGGGCTAGCTTGGGGGCTGAAGATTTTGGAGCCTTAGGGCATCCACGGTAGTTGGCGGGGTGACCAGACTCACCGCACAGTACACAGCTCGGAGGCTCTGTGCACAATGTGCGGTCCTTGGGGCGAGAGCACTCAGCGGTGCCGTGGTCCCCCAGACACTTAACGCATCTGGGTTGTCCGAAACAATTCCTTTGTGCGTGGCCATAAAGTTGGCAACGATGGCATTGCGTTAGAACGCCAGTTTTTAAGGGCTTCTCTATGCGGAGGCCTGAGAGGCCACAGATCTTTGATATCTGATGGATGGGGTGGTGACCTTCGACACGGTCACAGACTATGAGCACCATGTTGTATGGTGAGGAATTGGAGCGGCCTCCAACCCTACGGTGCATGCGGTGGACTTCCGCTACGGGGACATTCTGGGAAAGAAGGTCCTCTTTAATCTCCTGAGGGGAGATTTCTACGGGGATGTTTTTAACCACTACCCTGGTCGGGATTTCGTCCTGGGGGGTATGGGTGTGGTAACGGATATTCCTAACTCTAAGGAGCTTGGTGAGCTCGCGGTAGTCGTTTGGTGTCGACGTCATGACTTTAATGCCCTGCTCAACAGCACGGGCATTGGTATAAATGATGTGACGCTCGTTACACGTCTTGGAGATCTCCGTCCATTTTCCCTTATCGTGGATGAATAAGGGTGGGGGACGGAGTTTTTTAGGGAGAGTGGCCGAGGTGGCGGATTGGGATGTGGCGTCAGCCGGAGTGGCTATGGCCATGGGGCTTGGAGAGCGGCTCTGTGAAGGGCCAGCAGCCGTCTGGGACTGGGGTAAGGGAGTTAGCGAGCTTTGGACAGCTGCTTTCTTTGATGTCGAATTGGAGGGGGATTTACCCTTCTTCCTCTTCCCTTTCCCGACGATTTGATAATCGTCTTCGGAGGAGGAGGTGGGAGAGGAGTCCGACTCTGAGGCGGAGGTCAAATTGGTGCGGTCTTCCGAGTTGGGAATATCCATCTCGGTTTCGTCCTGGGACGGAGAGGAACCTATTTCGGGATGTATTGGGGAGGCTTCCATAGGGACTGGAGCCTGTGAGGAGGGGATGATGGGTGATTCCAGCGCATCGCTGAAATCATTAAGCGCGGACTGAGGTGCAACCTCTGTGTCGCAAGCGCTGTTCTGGGCCTTGTATTGCCAGTCGTCTCTGAAGGGCTCTAAGAGCTCCTCGTATTTACCCCTAACGTGGGGATTCTCATCGGACATTAACTCATTTAAGAGTATCCTCAATTTGGCCTCAAGGACCTTTTTTATGGGGGGGGCCATTATTGGCGAAATGACCTACTAGGGGGACCTAGGGTTCATTACCTATCCTAATCCCGAGGAGATACGTAGAAACGTAAACCCCCCGGGCAGACAGCTCCCTTAAAAACGAACCCACCCTTGAGTTTTTCCTAGTGTTATGCTGGGCGAGAAGAAAAACACAAACAAACTCGCCAGCTACACTGCTGTCTGATTGGCCAGAGGGGCCTGTAGACCTAACTAAAGCCTAAACCTAGCTCCCCAGGTGGGATAACCCGGGGATGAGTTCACTCCCTGTCGGTGTCACAGGGAGGTGTGTGCTAAGGTGTGCCCTAAGCTTGTAAACCTGCCGCCAATCTTAATGTGCGGCAGGGCCCTATGGGTCTTGCGACCGATCCGGGCCGCTGGGGTAGAGACACCCAGACGTCCCGGGTGCAGCTGTAAACAAACGGGGTTATGTGCTACCAGACTGCGACTAGGGAAGCCCCCAAGGCCGCAGTCAGAGCCCGTCCGACTGTGTGCCTAACCCTGAAGGGGCTCGGCGGGTGTGTCGGGTCAACACCCTCTGGACTTCGTTATCACCGTAAGGTTTCCGTCCAGAACCACAAAACCGTGGATTTTCCCTGAGGGGGCAAAACACGTTGACGTGATGACCGTTAAGGAGAGAGTTGTCTTGAAAAAGACAGTTTTCGTATCGAACCAACTACGAGTAGTTGATTCTCTACGGCGCAGTACCACTAAGTCCGAGCGCAAGGCAAAGACTGTAGTAGTACTACGACTTGGCGGGCGGAGCTCGGCGAGACGGCGGCGCTACGTAGTAGCACGGCGGCGGGACCGAGTCGGGGGCGCGGGGCGCGCGGGGGCAGACGACAGAGCGGAGCGTACGTGTGCACGCTACGGCAGCCGAACGTCGAATGACTGACATGTTTTTAATGTTTTATTTTTTTTATTTTAAACACCAACACGACCCCCGTACTATTAATCATAACATCCATCAGAACAATGTTTTAAGTGCAATACATTGAGTCCTACCGAATAACGTGATTATTCAACCCAAAAAAAGAAGTAATTTCCCAGCCAACATTTTTGCGTAAACTTATTTAGTTTGATGTACAGAATGCTTGGCTGACGGCTTCGTGATGAGTCTGTTTACTCCCTGTATACCTAGGTTAACTACTAAAAAGCAGTGGTAAGCTTAAGGTTTAACCGTTATCTTCACGGGAAATCATTCATCTTTCATCCAAGATTACTACTTACGGATAGATAGAGTACAGCAAATTATTAAATTAAATGACATTATATTAATGGAATAAACAAGCATGAATTAAATTAAACATTAAATAAACTCAGAAGCATTATAAAATAATTGAAGTTCAGTTTACGAGCAGATGCTAGACACTTAAACTAAGAATAAATTAATGTGTAAGTACCATATGATTTACTTAAGCAGAAGCAAGCGAGCAGGAGCTCGTGGCTAAATAATAACAGCCGCTCGGGTCGATCCTTAGGTTAAGCCGTGCTTGCCTAGGTTGGTATGTAGATGGGTCATACCGAGTTTCCTCCGTGCCTCGGAAAGCACGTTAAGCAGTTGGTCCCGGCTGTCATTTGCGATCTTTGACAGTCGTTACAGGTAGTCAGTGGCCCAAAATGTCTGACAACCAGTCTTACCAAGGGGTATCGTATTACCCAGTACTAACTGGGTTGTGGAGGTCAGATAGGCAGTCGCTCTATGTAAAATACTGGTATTCAGCTGCATCCAGTTAGACTGGAAGCCGACCCCAATAAAAAAACTTGGGAAAAGGCTGGGCAGGTGATGATGACCTTACGATTTACTTCATTGTATTCTCACAACGCGAATAAATAGTAATTAATAATAAGATTGTGAGAATGCTAGTAGCCCGCTTCGTGTAATATTAAAAGCTATATTAAATTTTTAACTTGTAGCTAAAATTCATCAAAATTCCTGAACCCAGAATAATAGTTGTACATTTGTACCTTTAACGAAGCCAAAGGGTACTTGTTCTAAAGGAAGGGGTCCGCAAGGACCGATGCCTGCCGGGGTTGCGGGACTATTCGAAAGAGATACCGTGGCCCGGAACACAAAGGGCGATGAAGGAACATGGATGGGTTTTAGTCAGTAAAAGTCTGACACTCCCTCTTGCTCCGCCCAGAGCGGGAGAAGTCATTTGATGATTTCCCATCCGAAAAAAATAAAATAAAAAAAGGGTACTTGTTCTCCCCGTCATTGCGATCATTGTTTTATTCTAGACAATGCCTGGAAACCTAGTTACTACCTTCTAAGTTAATATTTTTTTAAAACTTTCCTGTAAATACCTCCATGGACCCGTACTATTCAATGCATCCATCAGCTTAGTGTTTTGAGTGCGTTATATTGTGTACTACGACCGTGATTCCCCAAAAAAAAAACAGCCAAGAGCGAGTTGGACTCGCGCACCGAGGGTTCCATACAACCTTTTTAAAGAACAAACTTAACTTTGCTGTTCGATTCTATGAAACGGCTATTGCACCAACCGCAAATAATAAGTTTGTAATAGTAAAATCGCTTTTTTTTTGTTATTAAACTACATATTTATGGTTTTCTGATTTTTTCCTTTACATGTGCTGTAAGACATTGCTTCTTGTCAAATTTCGTAATTCTTGGTCAACGGGAACTACCATTTAGGTTTTCGACCCAAAACCTATAGGGTACGTCCGTTTGACCTAGAACTGTCAATTTTGGGTAAAAGCAAGGTCTTACAGAACAAGTAAAGGAAAAATTCCGAAAAATAAAAAAAGTAAAAAATTAAGGTACATTTTGGTACTTACAAGTTTTCGCGAAAATCTAAATTTGCCCATATCTTTTTATCATGTTAACTAAGGACCTTGATACACATAATAGGGACTATATACCTCAGTATCTGGTATAAATTTCGACTTGCCAGGTCCACCAGTTCCTGAGAAAATCGGCGGTGACAGACGGACGGACAGACGGACAAGAAAGTGATCTTTTAAGGGTTTCTTTTGTACCTTTTGAGGTACGGAACCCTAAAAAAAGTCTAACTCTACGCAAAGATATTGCAGGGAAACCCCTGCAATATCTTTGCGTAGAGTTACTTAGTTTGATGTACAGAATGCTTGGTTGCCGACTTCGTGAAGAGTCTGTTTACACCTTGTACTAAGAATGGTTTTTTTTTATTTATTTATTAATTAATGTAAGTTTAGTAAGTAAGTATTTATTATTCTATTATTTACAAAGGATGTTATAAGTTTACAAAAGTCTTAAATTTATGACAATGTCCCACAAAACCGTTTTCTGTCTCTTTATTTCGCATTTACAACTCAAGTACTAAATTTACACAAAGTTCCCAACCTACCCCAAATAAACGTAGTCGTAAACATACAATTAACACTCGATTAATTACCAATGTTACCCGCATCATCAAACCGTGACTCGTCTTTTTAACTTTTTGAACGAGTCAGTTTTAAATGAATTTAAATAGGCTTCAACAAAATGGCGGAACGTTTGATAAATGACATAAAACAGTATAAGTCACGCTTTTAAATCATGTTTTAGTGATAATACGAGTATGGGTAATTTTTACGAGGTATCTTATTGTTTTTATGATATTTTTATAGTTTATCGGAGGCAATAAAGTGAACTTACATAAGAAACAAAAGCTTCGCGTGTGGTCTTTGTAATGAAGTCGATGAATCAAATAACAACGCAATAATGAGTTTATTTCAAACATAGTTCATAAAACTTCCCTTATTTTACCTGAGTGCTTTTAAATGAGCATTATCATTCTCTAGCACTTATCCCAATTATTTGTGGTCGGCGCAGCATGTCTTCTTCTTCCATACTTCTCTATTCCTCGTCATCTCATCAGACACCTCCTTTCTTCCCGTATCATTCTTTACACAGCCCATCCATCGTTTCTTGACATGACCAGTAGGCCTATTACGTATCTTTCTGATATCCAGTGACTATCAAGCTTCGGTTGTACACCGAACTTTGATGACAACCGAGAATGTCATAATATTGGTATTACGTATCGCACTGAGTGGATATCACTTTACGGTGACTAACAGTCCGGATACGGTGTAACGTCTTTCACGAAAGCCACTTCAAACTCAGTTGTCATCAATTTGTTGTCCACTACCTATGCTTACATAATCTAAATATTATAAATATCGATACGAAAGCGTCTGTCAAAATGAGTTACGGTGACTATCGGCCACGATAACAACCAATGACGTCATATTTGATCGCGACTGGTCATACATAATACGAAACTAACCTTTTGACAGTTAATCAATGAACACTGAGCCCAGTTACTATCATTTCGAGCTGTCAACAGAGATACGTAATAGCCCTATACAGATGTATTGAACTTAAACAGAAGCAAAAAGAGTAAGCAAGGATTGTAGCAGGACCGGGGTTGCGGGACTGTTCGAAAGAGATACCGTGGCCCCGGAACACAAAGGGCGATGAAGGAACATGGATGGGTTTTAGTCAGTGAAAGTCTGACACTCTCTGAGAAGTCATTTGATGATTGCCCATCCGAAAAAAATAACAAAAAGTTTGTGGCAGAAGGCATCCTGTGGTTCAATGTTCTTCATCATCTTCCTGCCCTAGTCCCATGTTACTTGTGGTCGGCGCAAGACGTTTTTTTCTTCCATTCTCCTCTGTCAACCGTCACGCTATCATTTAATACTTTATCTATCACGTCATTCCTCACACAAACCATTCATCGTCCCCATAGCATGTTAAACAATGTTATTCCAATAAAAATAGTCCAAGTAAATAACGGTAAGTGACATACAAAAGAATTCGAATGAAAAACGCAGTCTTTTAATTAACCTTTAAATATTTACGCAACTGCTGCCGATGTTACATACAAATACTCGTACACAATGTACTTACGCCTCTAAATTTGGAAGAAGCATGTAAATTGAACCATGTCAACATAAAAGTGAGTATAAAAATAAAAACTATTTAATCATTATCTGCCTAGCCTTTTCCCAACTATGTTGGGGTCAGCTTCTAGTCTAACCGAATGTATCTGAATACCAGTATTTTACGTGGAGCGACTGCCTATCTGATCTCCACAACCCAGTAACATGCCCTTGGTTGTCAGGCTTCCGGGACACTGCATTGACTACCTCAAAATTTACAAATGGCAGCCGGAACCAACGGCTTAACGTGGTCTCCGAGGCACGGAGGAAACTAGGAATGTAATGGATGGTCACCCATCCACAGACAAACCCTGGCAAGTGCTGCTTAACCTTGAAGATCGACCTGTGCGGCTGTTATTATGTAGCTAAGAGCTCTTCGTATGACAATATTTTTCTTGTAAAATTTACTAATGTAAAGTATTTATTATTCTATTATTTACAAAGAATATTATAAAAAATAAATGACGTTTGTTTATCACATTATGCCTAGTTATTTACTTACACAACACATGGTAACCATACATATCTTATATTCTGACCACTGTGGAATATGTAAAGTTTATTGTAACAGCTGAAAAAATTAAAAGAACTTACTTGTTTAATAAATAATGTAAGTTATACGAGTAGTTAAGTTTTAATTCTTTGTTTAGTTACGAGAATATATTATGTAGCTAGTTAATAAAGGAATAAGTTTACATTCAAATGATACATACATTTACGAGTCTTGTGAACTGAAAGATAATAAAACGGGCTTAAACATGACACCTCTGTTTTAAAAAATATCGACAGACAGAATTGTTTAATTAAATACAGCAATTAATTATTACGTTCGATCGACGAGGAGTTTGTGGCTAAACAAACTCGCTTGCGCTTGGGCTTGTGGCTCGGGTCAATCGTTAGGTTAAGTCACGCTTGCCTAGGTTGATCCGTGGCTGGGTGACCACCCATTACACACCGAGTTTCTTCCGTGCCTTGGAAAGCACGTTAAGCCGTTGGTCTCGCAGCTGTCATTTGTAGATCTTTGACAGTCTTTACAGGTAGTCAGTGACCCGAAAGTCTGACAATAAGTCTTACCAAGGAGTATCGTATTACCCAGTACTAACTGGGTTCTGGAGGTTAGATAGGCAGTCGTTCCACGTAAAATACAGGTATTCAGCTGCATCCGGTAAGACTGGAAGCCGACTCCAACATAGTGGGGTAAAGGCTAGGCAGATGATGAATAGTTATTACGATCCCTGATTGAAATAAACAGTTTGGGTAAAAATTACCCTATTTTATTTCTAAACTCATTTTAAACTACATTACTTACTTTTATTTTTAGCCTGGTTTCTGAAAGGAAAACTTTCAACACATCACTTGACTTAATGTGTTTAATTTTGATGTGTCGAAATTTTTTTTTTTCTAAAACCGGCTGGAAATAATTTGCATTTAATACGTGACATTTACCGCAAGAATCTTTTCTAGCTTCCAATTGATTGCTGAAGTACAAACATTGTAGCTTTTTAAATAAAAGTACAACATAAAAACGGTGATTATATAACAGCTACTAGAATAAAACCACAAATAAATCAACATCCACTCCACTATTTCTATTTTCATAGCTAGAAAAAAAATGGCCCCTCAGGCTACAGTGCGTGCTCAAACAGATAAAGTGAAACTAATTAGTCAGCGGAATCAACGCCATAATTAATGATCAGATCTTAAGACTTACGATTTAACTTAGAAGCGTATTTATTGCTTCGCTACACTGTGCAAACTATTATCAGCGTAGGGACGGGAATCGTGCCTATCGATATTTTTGTTTGAGGGATTCTGTCGACTTATTTTTCGCGGTTAATAAAACCCTGCCAAGTGTGAGTCAGACTCGCACATGAAGGGTTCCGTACCATCGTAAGTATGGGAGCCCCCTTTTATTTTATTATTTGCTGATATAGCGGCAACAGAAATACACATTCTGTGAAAATGTCAACTGTCTACCTATTATCGGATCATGAGATACAGCCCGCTGACAGACAGACGGACGGACTGACAGCGGAGGCTTAGTAATAGGATCCCGCTTGTTACCCTTCTAGTACGAAACCCTAAAAAGGGAATATCTGCATACCCAGTTGGTTTTATCGTAGATAGGGCCTATTGTTTATCTGATTATTCAATGAGTCGCTGAAACTTAGATTATGATATTATGATACTTGGGAAAGGTCTATCCAGGTACTACCGACTTCACTGACGGTCTTCCAGTTTTCACGCTTATGCCCTGAGTAATAAGGTTGAAAACCGGTCGACCGTCACCCCTGAACTATGTAGTTTGTCCAGAAGTGGCTGAAATGATGATAGTTTAGACTAAGAGCGAGATAGACAGATTAGAGAAAAGGATAGCTGTAAGCAGCGGCTAGACTTTTAGTTTTTCAAATCGATCTTAATTTTAAACTTATTCAGAAACATAATAATTAATTTGACGACCTGAATGGCACAGCGGTAGCGAATCCCGGTAGGAGCAAATGTTTGTGTGATGAGCATGGACATTAGTTTCCGAGTCATGGATGTTTATAAATGTTTAATAAGTATGTATTTGCAAACAAAAAGTTTTTATGTAGTATGTATATCAACTATCTGGTGTCCACGACAAAAGACTCGTAGCTTAGTGTGGCACTAGATGGCGATATTTATATTTTATTTATTTATTTAATTATTTGAACATGGCTAGTAAAATAAGTAGAATTTTCCAAGTATCAAGTTATCTGCAACAGCTGTGTAGGTAATTAAACTTTAGGACATCAAACAAAAAGGTCATTTATGTGTGACGGCGTGAGTCATTGAAAAACATGCCTTTAATAAACATGACGACAGTATCAAAAAATTGCAAATCTATTTAGTCCGTCAGTTAGAGTATTGGAAATTAATGGACACGTATTTTTGTTTTTGTAAATCAATGAATATGGACAAAGATAAAACGCATCAAAACTCGGGAGTGCGGGCTCGTGACGTCAGAACTAGCTAAAAATTATACCTAGGCGTGACGTATTGAGAATTTTAAAAGCGTCATATCTTCGTCAATTTTGGTTTACGTAACAAAAGAAAAAACACGGGTCAAATATTTTTTGATAATCTAACTGACGGACTAATTAGTTTTTTTTTGGCGTTCGCCTATTGTATAGGACACGACATTAAATGCCACGGACGAAAAACACATACAATATTGTTATTTAACTACCAAAAATCAACTATCGATATACCTACTTGTTTTATTCATTTGTTTTTTATTAGCTTCACAGAACCTCTGACAACAGCAACTAAAAAGCATCCTTATTACGATGACAATAAAGATTACTCTGATTTTGACAGGCGTGTCAGCAATCGAAAAGCAACCTTGTTGTAATAAGAATAAGGGCCAAGAGTGAAATTCATTAATGTGTTTGACTGTGCAAACAACGCAGACTAAAACAGAAAATCTATTAGACTGTGAAAACATTCACAACAGTCGACCGAAAAAAAAAGAAATGTCTATTCTAAAAATATAAATAAAATATCAGTCAGAATATTGGATCGTGGAACTGTTAAGCCAAACGTTACCGACGTTGGCATACACGACTTTTGTCGAGATTTTGTCGAACCGTTCCGTTTCCGTATATTTTATTTATAAAACTTACACCCGCACTCCAGGATCTGTCGATCTCTGATTTGACACCAACCATATGATTTAGTAATCAGGTTTTTCTACGCCATTGCGTTTGAATGCGAAAACAATATTGAATTCAAATTTAATTCAAATCGATTTATTTATTTGTCATGTTAATTTTATTGATATAAACTATTTTTAAATTTCTAGTTTATCACCTTGACATTCGCATAAATGGAATAAAAAATCGACTTGAGGTTTTTCGTTAACTCCCATCTCTATCGTCAACGGTATGCGCCTAAGACCAATTAACCGAAGGAAATGCCCTTTAAGGTATTCCACCACGTTGGATAAAATATTTCAAAATGTCCGCATAATATATAGAATAGTTCTTTTAAGTCCTTATAGGTATTTTATTAATAGACGTAAAGCTTAGTGCATGCATGCGAACGCGGCTAACACACAGTTTAGCCGATCACCTGGGTATAAACATAACAGGCTTTTGCTGCACCGCCTTTTTTTCATACAAAAATTTATGCGGTACAAAAATAGTCGATAATATACTATTTCTAAACCAGTTTCATAGCTATGCATCGAGATTCTTGAATGAAAATTGGAAAAAATAAACATTGACGGGAAAATATTATGGCTGCCATAGTTGATTAAGACGTTTTAATTAAATGATCACAAAGTTGTATCAAATAAACAAGACTGTAATTATATTTGTGATCTCGTCAACTTCATGAATTGTCAAAGTATTTTGAGTTGAAGGAAAAATTGTGTACAAATCATTGCCCTAAATATTTACGTCTGTCTTCTAGGATTTCAAAGAAAGCTTTCCTACTAATTGTGGCGCTGTTTATTTCATCGTAAGCAATGTATTTTTATGTGTGCAGTTAAGACGTCCCAGCCTTAAATAAATAAGTAACTGGATATTTGGATTTAAAGCTCGTTTTAAAATATAAAGCTCAACTTTATCGTTGTTAAGTGATGAGAGATCATGATTATTGTTAATTTGTTTCAATTCAACAATTTTGCGAGCCCTTTAACATGCTCTTAAGCACGTAGGCAGACAGTTACATCTTCGATTTTGTAATCGACACCTACCCATATTTCACATATGAAATGAAATGTAGCAAAACACTATTAAAAAACGAATCCCGAGGATTATTTCACATTAAAAGGTTGTATTTCATTTTTATTTACACATAAATAAAAAAAGTTCCCAATACAACAAAATAGTACGAATTTAAAATTCGACTAAACAAACTTTTTACGACTCACCGCCCGTGCACTGAAAACCACGAAACTTTTTAATCGCCTAAACTACATATTTAACGGCGAAAACTAATATTACTAACCATATTTTTAATCGCATTTTACATGACGAGGCCCGAGGTAAATAAAGTTTCAAACGAATCTAGTTTTAGGCGCAAAATATGTTTGAAGCCATTAGGAGCAGTTTATTTCTGGTATACTTATATGAACTAAAAATAAAACTTCGCTATGGAGAAATTATACAGATGTTTTAGATGTCACCAGCTGCTGGAGCACTGACCTCGTTTTTCATCTCCCTTTCAGTCATCTTTGGCAAAGCATTCTATAGGTTTAATTTAGTAGCCGAAACCATTTTTTACCTCGATACATAAAAAAAATATTCATAATGGTAATTTTTTTGAATAGTTTTTTTTTAATTAAAATATTTAATATAAATTATTACATTTTCAATAATTTCTCTTCGAAAATATGTTTCATTTAATTATTTAAATAAAATAAAATTATTATATAAACAATTTTTAAAGCCAAAATATTTAAAGGCAATCAATGTAATATTAAATATTCATCACGAATGTTAGAACTTGCTAAGTCCATAGCCCCCACATTGCACACCACCCTTAACAATTTCAAACGCTTTAAATTATAATGAAATAGACGTCGCCGTTGTTACACTAGATAATGGTAATAATTGAGCTATAAATAAAGATGTAAAAGCTAAATGTCAGGGCTGCTACCTGTTACTTCGGGTCGGCACATTAAAATAGCCGACCCGAAGGAGTTACTACACATATTTGGCGTTCTTTCAGCTTATGCTCATCGGCAAACTCCGTTCGGTATTTCCCATCGATGAATAAGGTCACAATTTAAGCTGAGTCGAGTGGCTTTTTCCCGAACGTAGGTATACTACTTCCTACTAATATTACAAATGCGAAAGTTTATGAGGATGGATGGATGTGTGTCACGCAACAACTACTTACCGGATTTGGATAAAATTTGGCACACAGATAGTTTACGACCTGGATCATCTATGTGTTAACATAGGATACTTTTTATCATTATCATAGCATATTATCATAGCATTACTGAACTCCATGTGGGCGAAGCCGCGGGCATAAGCATACATACATGACTTCACGCCTTTTTCTCATGGGCGTAGGCAGAAACCACAGAATGCAAACTGCTACGTACATCCTTTCATATTTTACCTACCTTTCGTACGGTTTTATATATATCTCTATAATAATGGTTTTACCGACCGGTTGCGCCAAATCATACCGACCCGAAACTTTTTATTTGAGGCAACCCTAAGCAGAAGTATCCGCGACACTGTCCGAGATATTTATGGAAAATTGTATATCCATTGTAAAGTATTTCAGTTCAGAAAGTGTAGAGTTTCTCTGAGGAGAGTTATTTTAAAGGATGTTGGTGGATGGGTCGCATTTTTGCGTACTGGTCGAGGCAGGTGAATAGATTTTTCTCTGAAAATGGTTGTCATTAGTGGTGTTGGGGAATGCAATTATCGTGGACGTGTGAAAGTAAAAGTATGTGAGGATCGTACGAGTGCCAGGTGGCGGGCTGTACAGTCTGCTTATCCTAATGGGACAAAGGCGTGAATTTTCTGTATGTGTGTTTGTTGATGAGCCCAATTCTGGATGAAACAGTTTCGTTTACATAGAACCAAAAAAAAAATACTTCTACTACACGTTTTGGGATATTTTCTGTGATTTTCAAGGAGCTCACAATCATTGAAAATCACGGAAGATATCTCGTTAGTTTTTAAAACAGTAAAATGATAAAACAGCGAATAAAAAAAAAACCATCAAAAAAATATGGATGCTGGCTTTTTTTAACTCTAATATTTTTTTCGGCAAACCTGTATTGGATTTTAACTGTTTTGACGTCAAGGTAAACAATTAGGGTAGAATCACGAATATTATGTAACGCCAAAACAATTGCTATTCCCTGCAAAACTTTACACTATACCTCCACTACAGCACCATTCATTCACAAAATACTCCACCTGCTCTTACAATAGCGTAGACCGTAGTTTACAGCTCCTAAATGGGTTACTATGGCAACCGTGGGCGTCCCGTAACCTGTTACAGAGTCGTGCACTACAGAAATACAAGTGTATGAACTTTGCCCTACACGTTAATGTGCTATATATATATAGTTTGTTTGGGCACGTACTTCTGAAGATTTTATTTAGAGCACCGATTTCAAAGATGGATTTGTGAAAATGATTCTTTGCAAGGTCTAAGACGTTGTTCGTATTTATGGGTTTGATAAGTGGATTTATAAAATAACATTACACCTGTAATCCCGAATGGTTAATAGTACACCCACATTTCGCTTGTTAGGGTGATCGGCTTCCAGTCCTACCAGATGTAGCTGAATACCAGTATTGTACATGGAGCGACTACCTATCTGACCTAATTCGATACCCCTTGGTAAGACGGTTGTCAGATTTTCGTTCCACTGACTAGTTGACTACCTGTAACGACTGTCAAAGATCTACAAATGACAGTCGGGACCACCGGTTTGACGTACTTTCCGAGGCACGGAGGAAACTCGGTATGTACTGGGCAGTCACCCATCTACGGATCGACATAGGCAGGCGCGGCTTACCCTGAAGATCGACCTGAGCGTCTGTTATAAAACAGCAAAGTGTTGAATACTATCAACACAGAAAAGTTATAAAAACGTTCAATACGTTCATCGTAAAACCACCGCATGAAATAAATTGATACTCTGTGGTATGGCTACACCTCGTTGATACGTTAATCGTTTTTATCAACATTTTCGTTACATAAATAATTACTTTTTTGTTTGGATTAAGTGTTAATCTATAGTTTATAAGGCCTTGATAATTAGGATTATGTGAGGATGAGTGATTTTGTGATGTTAGTTCAAGGTTATCTTGAACCGGTCATATCTACTCTTTGTTTACGCTACGCTTCCTTACAAGTTTGATAAATTGAGTTTTTTTTTGGTAACGTAACTCAGAAAAAAATACTACATTTACGTAGTTGCGTATCTGATTTTTCATCAAGAGATGAGTGTCTCAAAAATCATATTTATTTAAGCCACGAAAATTAAAAAGGAAGCTATTTTTTTCCTTAGCCTGAACCCACTGCTGGGTCGCGCTTCCCCCACATTCTTCCACTCTTCTTTCCGTGCAGTTTTCTCCGGCCAATCTCTCACAAACGCCGCTATGTCGTTACACCAACGTTTTCTAGGCCTGCCTCGGTGACAACGCCCGTCTTCTGGCACCCACTGCATGACAACTCTAGCCCATCCCAACCATACAAAATTACAAAACAATCAATGTCAAGAAAAAGCTAAAAGTTATATCCATAATGCAGACAAGCTCAGACATTGACATTGATATTGTTGCATCTAAGTTTTATACTTATTTTTAAATTAATCTGCACGAAATTTAATCCTGTTACTACACTATAGGGTAAATTCCAACAGCAACATCCATCAAAATAACATCATAAAACCTTTTATAAAAAAAAGGAAAAGATTGACAATAATACTTTTATCTAAAACCAAATATTTATAAACCACAAAGACAGGTAAAATAAAATAAAAATCCTACAATATCTAAACAAAACCTTACTTTATAAACATTTCAAATACAAATGCGTGCGCGCACAGTAGGTGCACGTTTATGGGACGAGATCGATCGTTGAAATAAACATCAAACGTTTAAAATACACAATATCGTGTTAGAATAACAATCATCGGTGGGATCTTAAACATGAACATGAATGGATTAATTTTTTCAATGTTTTGACGTGAAAATTTATGGGTATTCAGTTAGACTACAGTTTCCTCGTTCCCACATCTGTGACAAAAGCTTCCTATCTGTGAAAGGGGGCAGTTGTCCATACACACACACATCCACCAGGCGATGAAATTTCGTTGCGGGATCCAAGACTGTCAAATTGTTTCTCTGGGAATTAGTCGAGCTTCATTGTTTTGGCGCTTTTCTTGTGGTCGTAACAATTGACTTTGGCTTTCAGGAGTTGCAGTGCATTGGGAATAGTGTGGCAGGCTTGTCTTAAAAAAATCCACCAGGCGAACCTAGTATGGTTTGGTAGAGGTTAGAGGTCAAGGTCGGCTACATCCAAGACGCGTTTCTCGGACGGACGCATCGATAATGCAACCGAATTTTTTCGTTATTAATTCTTTATCTATGTCGAGACTGGGCCCAGGTTGAAAAGAGTGTGCATCGAGTTTCTTGCCCATTGTTCTCCATGAGATCTACAATTTTAGAATGGGAATCTACAGATCATTCAGAGTTCATGCACATTTTACCGGGTTTAAAGGAGAAACCAGCTTATAGCATGTCAAATGTGTATGAGGATATTATAATTGAAAGTTATTTCAAGCTAGAATTAATGTTTATGTCTGTGTACGTCAATGAACTAATTAAATGTGTTAAATTAATGGTTTTAATCTGGAGTCTTTAATCGAACTGATAGTACTAGCAACTATAGAATATTAATTAAATGAAATATTTAAAGAGGCAAAGTAAACAAAACATTTTACTTTAGAAGCTATAAAAGTTATTGTTGTGTTTTGATGGGAGGATACAAGGAAAAAATAAGGTTTATCCTCAAAATCTAGATTCGTTATTTATGCGGGTAACAGGTACATTGCTTGCAATATTTTAATTCTCTGATTAAACTGGCTTAGATGTTTGTCTAGGCAACGAAAAACGATAATTAGCACATTATTAAAAAATATTCTTATTTGTCCATTTTTGGTTACTACAACAGCCCATAACGTCCACTGCTGGACATAAGCCTCTCCCATGATGGGAGGAATTTGCCGTAATCTCCACGCTTGGCAGGCGGATTGGAGATCGCAGTGATGAAAGACTAACAGAAAACGCTGCTGCCCATTCTCTGGTCTACGGAGGCGCAAGGTGTTCTGCCTCAGACATTAGTCGCCTTATACGACACCCGTGAGTGTAATGGGTTGGTTCTATTCTACTCTGCCAGGCGGCTGTTTTGGTTGTTCCCAAACAAATATTTGTCATGAATAAATTTTACATTGTTAACAATACATGTCATGGTTAAAGGCTTATCCCCAATAAATGGTACTTAACATACCTAACTGTCGAAATCTGGGTGTATTGTACATATCTGCGTACCCCCTCAGAGCATACAGGCGTGATGTTACATCATGATGTTGTGTAAACAATAAATATTCAAGCGTTTGCAGCAATCACGGCATATTTGCCGTCTATTTTTGAAGAGTTATATTGTATATCTCCAAAGACCAGCATCAGATCTTCACCAAATTTAAATGAGGCCAACTCAGGAGTATACTCTTTCAAATATAAAAATAAACATCATCAATCAAAAGAATCATCAAAATAGGTTCTTAAACGATGAAGTTATCTGTGAATACACATAAAAAAAATACATACGGTCGAATTGAAAAACCTCCATTTTTTTCCTCATTTTTTTCTCGAAATTAGGTAAAAAACCTAGTGCTTACTAACCCTAGACCTTTTCGGACGAATCCTGAAATCAAGCACAAAATTTAAATTGTCCCATACATTTGTATTCACAAAGGTCAGGTGCGTATAACTCGCATTCGGCGTACGTGTATGACTAGATGTATGAACGTGGATGAGGCAAAAGGAGTGGCAGTAAAAACAGAACGCCACCTGCTACGATCCTGTAAGATTCGTTCTATTTTCTGCTTACCCCATGGGAAAAAGGCGTGAGTTGATGGTGTATTATAGCTGATGTCACTTTTTGCGATTCCAGAGGTCGTCCCATATTGCCGGGGTTGCGGGACTGTTCGAAAGAGATACCGTGGCCCCGGAACACAAAGGGCGATGAAGGAACATGGATGGGTTTTAGTCAGTAAAAGTCTGACACTTCCTCCTGCTCTGCCCAGAGCGAGAGAAGTCATTTGATGATTTCCCATCAGAAAAAAAAAAAAAAAAAAAGAAAGGGGTCAAAACTTCTTTGTAAAAAGGTAATATTGACGCAACAGAATAAATTCAGGAATAAAATAATTATTTATTTAGTACAGTATTTAAAACTATTAACACTAAATTAAATACCTAATCCTTTTACTCGGTCTTCTCGCAGAACCACCACAAACCTTCCAACATTATCGTCTTTCATTCATCAGCAAACAAGTCCAACCCAGGGGTGGTCTCCACGAGCGCGTTGAGCTTCTTAAGCATACGCGGTATAAGGGGGGTGGATCGAAAATGAAAAATGAACAAGTATCTAATTTAAATGGCTTCTAATGAATAATTATTTCACCAGCTTCCATTTAATTGGTAACTTTTTTTGAGACTTTCGAGAAATTAATAACGAATGTAATTTGTCATAATCAAAGTTGTTTATAATAATAGGATTTCATTTGTCCTTTCGCTGGTCTCATCATAATTCTCTTGCCCTTATTCTCAATTCATTTGTGGTCGGCGCAGCATGTCTTCTTCTTCCATACTTCTCTATTGCTCGTCATCTCATCAGACACCTCCTTTCTTGCCATATCATTCGTCATGTATGTAGTCCACCCTACGGTTTTTGGTATTCCTCTGCTCTTATACCCATCCACATTCATACTCAAAACTTTCGTCCTCGTTTCGCAGGTCTGCTGGCAGATATTTCGGAAATAAACATTAGGGACATATGCATTCAAAAATTAATATGTTATTTTCCTGTGTATATATGTAAGTAGTAAAATAAATAAATAATTAGGTATTACCAATGACCCCAAAAGGATTAGGGAAAAACTAATACGCCGTTTTTTCCTTTTATTCCACCTTTATACTGTTGCACCTGTAATTGGTTTGCCCCAACAAAAGATGTTTCCCAGACTATATCACGATACATATTCCATGCGGTAAATATAGCAAGTCATCCAATGATTCCTAACTTCAACAGGAAAAACGTTAAACTAAAGCTTCTAACACGGGATAACGAAACGTAAAAATCCGGGACCGATATTTTGAAATCTATTTCAGTGCAAACTGAAAAAAAAAATCGTTCAATGCAAAAGCATTGACCTGAACAAATTCCAACTGGACATGACGCAAAAATCATTTGATTTTTTGACATATGACAAGCGAAAAGACGCTGTTCCATTCTTTTATTTTGTTTTAAATGAAGGATAAGTAGTCAAACAAAGCTGAAGACAAAAGTGCTATTATCTTTGACGGACATTTGGAACTGTTATCAAAAGTGCCTATTTCTTTATTTTTGCTCACAAACGTAATGAGGTCGCGAAGTATTCTTTAAAATTCCAAGATTGCTTCGGGCAATTTCATTTTGGGGGTTATTTTTATTGAGGTTAAATGGGGCATTCATAATATTGCTTGTTTCCTTTTTTATTGTTATACTGTATACATATTTTTGTGTTTTATTGTGATATTTATTTGATTATTTAACCAGTATTATTATTACACACGTAAACCCTATTGTGCCATTGTGATTAGTGATCTAACCAGACATGTCGCAACTATTAGAACACTTCTGTTTTCCTCGAATTTCCCCGCTCAGGCACCTAGCTGGATACATCTGTATGTTTTTTACTTATCAGTCATCTCTGAACCAATCCATATTACCAATATTTAGCTTGCATTTCCAACTAATAATATTACGACATCAAAGTTAAATATTTTCAGTCTGAGCTTTAATTTGCCGTTTGTTTATGCAATAAAATTAGCTTCCGAAACGGTTGAGATCATTTTCAATGATACATCAAAGTATAGATGAAAATAGCAATAGGCCAAACCAGAAGAATCTTTGTAAGCCCAGTTTAATTTGCAACGCCAATACTGCAGTTTTGGTTAAACTAATTTCCACTTCAATGAAAACCGCGATCGCGTCGGGATTTCAAACTTTTTGCGTGAATCAGATCATGGAATTTCGTGCATTGGCATGAAAGGATTTCTGACTTTCAAATTTTCGTTTCAATAAACACGAAAACCAGTCGATTTTTACAATCATAAATATTCGAGTTAGAATGATAAATAAATGTGAGGAAAATGCAGGTGGATTACATTTAGAAAATGCGTTGGAATAATGTTTTGGTTCGAAAATCTCGAAAAAGAACAATCTCTTGCTGACACTATCTGATAAGATAAAGAATGCTAGGAGAACTATGACAAAATAGAATGCAGGAGTATGATAATCTTTTGTCAACTGTATGATTGAACGATTGTAGATTTTGGGTTACAGTTAGCAAATATCAGTCTAAAACACTAAATCGAAATCGGTTCATCCGTTTTGTAGCTACGATGCCACAGACACATACAGATACACACGTTAAATTTACGAACACCCCTTTTTCAAGGGGTTTGAGGTTAAAAAAATAAATTTAAGTTAAATGATATTGAATACCACGATAATCCACAATTGGCCGCCTTGTAAAATTCTGCGTTTCACCCAAAATTCTTCTAACTTTCAGAACAACTCTTACAATAATTATATTTATATAGATTAATTATCACACTATTAACAAAACGTTGAGCAATCCAGACCATTAGTGTTTCAAGATAATAACGGGTAGCGCAGCTGTATACTACACAAATTATAATATAAATCTCCTCAAACAATTCAGATTATTTTAACTATAGCTTGGCAACGTGGACACATTAAAAAAAAATATTTTAAAGACTGTTGTAACAAAAGGTTTGGGAAGAGAGAAGAATGTATTTTTTTTAAACGAAAATAAAATAGGTACGGAAAGTTTGGCGACGGCCAAGTTTCTGTCGTGGTGTAGTCGGATGTCGATCTAAAATAGAACCGAGTTTCTAGTTCGACTTTGCAAGTCAAACCGACAATCGTTAGGCATGCATTAGTATTATTTAGTTAGTCTTTTTGTACGTCTACGTCGTGTACTTATTTATAGCTAATGAATTCGACGGTACCCAACATGTGGTTTGTTCACTGTTTCGCTTGCGTTTCCGTAATCAATTTTTTGTTGTAGTTTAACGAGCACATTTTGTACTGATACGGGATAATTACTATCTTATTCTGTATGTGATTGATTTTCAAATTAAATTATTGAAATGCTCAAGGTTGAAGACTGTTTGCAATAGTTTGATTCGAAACTCAAAACACTGACTACGTTTAGAATCAACGAATGCGATATTGCACAATGTGTTTAAGAAATAAACTTTGTAACATTTACTAAAGTATCAACATTATA
Source organism: Xestia sexstrigata (assembly GCA_941918905.2). Classification (NCBI taxonomy): domain Eukaryota; kingdom Metazoa; phylum Arthropoda; class Insecta; order Lepidoptera; family Noctuidae; genus Xestia; species Xestia sexstrigata. The sequence goes on from OW799204.2 coordinate 4,294,582, forward strand.
AAAAAGTCATATGATAGTAGGAACATTTTCGTTCCTTTTTATAACAAAAAGTGAATAAACTGTAGACGAGAATAGAAATGAAGTGAATACTGAGAAAAATTTGCTTCGTCGAGTTTTCATAACAAGGCGAGAAGCGCAGAATACGTATGATGATTATACTAATGAATTTAGACGAGATGAAATAGGGACTCTTTTCTGCATATTTTATACGGTAAGATGTAACCATCTACCGAGATGTAGGTACAGTCTTTGATTATAGTTTCATAAGAAGAGAGCTCTTTGTTACTGTTAGACAGTCTAATTCGATTCTCAATTGGACACATGCACCTGCCACCATCATTCAGTACCCACTACATCTGCCTAGCTACACTTTCATAGATTATAACTTTAATTTTTGAAGTGTTTATGCGTCGGAAGTAATCGTGCGTGTTATTTACGAGAATTTTTGTCAACACAGACATGGTTTTCGAGAAATATTATGAATGCAAGAAACAATTTGAAGTGACATAATTTTCTATTGTTTAGCAATAAAATGGCTTGAATTAATTGCTGTAAGTTGCGGTTTGGTTAAACTGCTCCAATTACACAAAATCAGCGCGCTGTAAAAAACTTACGGCAATAACATATTTCTAATGCTCTGGATAGAAGAATAAAAACAATTTGGCATAAAGCCCGTCACAAAAATTACAGACAGAATTAAAATAATATGACGTCGAGGACAAAGACCATTGCCATGGAGTATAGAGTTAGAAAAAAAAAACAATACAAACGTATGTTTTTTAATTTTGCTTTCCGATTGCCAGAGCTAATCTTCCATAATGAAATCTAAAGTTTGGATGTACGAGGTACTTCTGAACCGATTCCGATAATTCTTTTTTCAAATTGGGACCTACATTATTATCTCCGAGTGTCATAGGCTTTGTTTGAAACGTTTCCGTGGGATTATTTCAGAACGAAGCCGCGGGTTTAAGTTGTAATATTACAAAACTCGGAATAAAACAAAATTTAATTATCCGTCAGTTGGAACAGACACGTTCGAATTTGGAATCAAAATTATTCAAATAAGAACGGCGAAACGAGACTTCAAATTTTGAACTTTGGTATCACCATCAATTCCATTATTTATTGTAAATGTCAACCTAAAGTTGGATTTTCATTTGTAAATATAAACTCGGGTTTACTACGATCCTTATTAAGTCCGAGAGGCAAATTTGAACCGACCCCGTAGAGATCTCAATATTTTATCAACTAAACTTTCGGGTCCACCAAATGAATATTCTATTGCTGTCAGTATACATTGATGTTTTTCGGTTTGAAAAAATAAACATTTGTATTTTCGTGTTAACGCCGAGTTTGTGGAGTACCAACTCTACAAACTCAGCGTTAAAGGACTTCAAAATTTCGTGTTAATTTGAATTGGAAAATAAGACAAGATTTTTTCAATGTTATGTTGAGCATTTGAGTTTTAAAACAATAAATGAGTTTGAAATAATAAAAGTTCAAAAAGGTTTTTTTATGTTTAGTTTTTCTTATCAGGTTTTTATTCCATTGTTTGCATACGGTAGCGCATGAATTATTTTTTATTCACACACTATGATAATCCTAGACTAATTCACCAAGAAATAAAAAACTTACTGTACTTACTTTTAGATAGAAGAACGCGAAAAAAAAAGAATCCGAAAATCCGCTCCTGGCGGGGAAGCACACAATTCTATAAACCACAGTACAATTTCAAACAAATTAATCAACGCCACACATCAACCGAACATTAACAAAAGAACAGAACGCGATATCAACTTCTTTCTTTCTTCAATCTTTTCTTAGAAAATTACGATTTTAAATCGTACGTAAAATTTTCGCGGGAAACAGAGAGCGCTCGACAGCAAACCACCCACGCGACGTTCTGTACACGACTGAACGAAAACCATCAGTTCACCTGCAATGCGTGCGCTGATCGGTGGCGGGGGAAAGAGAGAGCAAGATCGCATATAGTACACGCAAGAGCAGGATACACGATACACGTGCTTCCGTACCTACCAAGGGGGGTGAAGCAGTTTTGAGGAAAAGGGGCGCGTTTGTAAGTACAAAGCTGAGAATGAATAGGGATGTATTTTGCATTATGAAGACTGGGACAATGGCCTGAATTATAACTTTTGTTCGAGAGGCAACTCAATGTGACATTTTCGTAGCTACTATGTCGTTAAGTTAATGAAGTTTAAGCCGTTTAATATAAATGGGGCGATCGCTTGTGATTAGTTCAGGGGGAAGTTTTTTTATATTTTTTTGCTTTTTTATCGCCGGTTAAGAAAACCTTGAAGAGTTTAACGTTAACAGGAAAAACTGTAAACAACAATAAGTCGTTTTTCGATTTATTTTTCCGCTATGAAAACGTTTGACCGAAGAAAACTATGATTCTAGTGAATTTTATATTTAAACGGACTTGACTGAATGGGATACAATATTCACTCTAACAAATGAAAGTTACTAGAGCAAGTGAAAAAGAAAACAAAATAAAATCACTCAAACAAAATGAAACCCAACCAATATTTTCGATTTAGTAGATGGAAGGAAAGAAAAGGTATCTATAAGACTCGCACATGACAAAACAATAAAACAAAATTAAATAAATAAAGAACACAATAAGTACAATAAACTAAATTGGTCCAGTACGAGGCCAAACAGTATCTCAGTATGTTCTTCATATAATTTTGTAAATACATAGTACATGTCAAAATTTGAACCGATGCCCAACGAGAAAACCCCGTTTGAATTTAGTTAACTGTATACATATTTTTGTCCTTGACTGTGCAGTGTCTAGAGTAGCTCAAATCTAATTTTATCTACGACAATAGTTTCAAGCAGCATTTAAACTAGTATTAATTAAAACAGTCTACTATTGCCAACAAGAGAAAACTGACTCGATTGACATTTTAATTTGTAGATTGTGTAGCCAGTTTGTTCGTATGCGCGTGTATTATACGATAGCTTTTTTCCCGCGGCTTCGCTCGCGTATGGTCCTAGCTTTTTTCCCGTCGCTCGCTTTATGGTCGGGAAAATAACCCCGGGAAACGTTTTAAGTATAGAATTATAGTAGCTTCCTACTAGTGAAAGAATTTTCGGAATCGGATCGGTAGTTCCGAAGATTGGTCCCCAACCAAACTTTACCTCTTTATAACATCAGTATAGATGTTGTATGTCTGTATGTCATATTATTATATTTGTAGGCAGGCAAAAGTCGCAGAAGAGCTCTTGAGATCCCTACTAAATCATATTTTGAAATATCTCATTTTCCTTGAACATACGGGGCAGCAAAGACCCTGACGCACAAAAAATCTGCTGTTCCATACATTTTGACCGGTGTAGGTATTGCACTTTAGTAGGTAACAGCAGATTTTTTTTTAAATTACCCACTGATGAAAAATTTCTTTGTGGGTTCAGAATGATGCACTGAATATGTGGTAGGTAACCGTATAACATATTTTTTCTTTTTTCACGTTAACAAAAGACGATACAGTGCGTCGAAAACCCGTGTGACGTCACATTTGAGTATATTTTTGTACCGAAAACTGACGTCGCACTCACAAGCCCCCACTCATGAACTTTGACACGTTTTATCTTCGTAAATTTGTATTAATTTGATAAAACAAAAAACACGCATCCAATATTTTTCGATAATCTAACTGACAGACTAAACAGAATCATATTTTTTTAGTCAGTCATCATCCCTATTAAAAGGAAACAGAGTTTATTTTTATTTTTAATTTAGTAGGTTTCTTAGATGACTCTTTTAAGTGGTAATCTTATTTGAACATAGAGTAAGTAGTCAGTCAGTTAAGGAAAAATAAGTATTATAGGTTTAAGGGGCTCCCCCATGGCACACTAGCGCCACTTTAGTAAAAAAATCAGAACTCGTTAAATACACAATGAATATAAAATTTGATTGACAAAATCAATCATTTGGTCTTCTAAATTATTTACATCTGCTTAACTCATTGAAACATAGCTCGCTGTCGTTACAGATACAAAATGGAAAAAAACGGTCGTTTTTAGCAATTTTTCTAACTGTAACTCCAGTGAAGTATATTTTAATGAATTAAATAGACGTCAATAATCTAGAACTCTAAAGCATTGATTTTGTCAATCAGATTTTATATTAATTGTGTATTTAACGAGTTCTGTTTTTTTACTAAAGTGGCGCTAGTGTGCCATGGGGGAACCCCTTAAAGTGCATAGATTTATCATAAAAAAATGAATCAAACAAACAAGCAAGATAAGACAGGATAGAAGTAAAATTATGTAATTATTTGTGTACATACTTTAGGTACAGCTACATAGCTGTCCTTTGCTAATAATAATAATAAATAAATATCGCTGGACATTAACACACAGCGCCATCTAGTGCCACACTAAGCAACGAGGCTTGTGTCGTGGACACCAGATAGTTGATATACTACATAGATACTTTTTGTTTGTAAATACATACTTATTATACATATAAGCATCCATGACTCGGAAACAAATGTCCATGCTCAACACACAAACATTTGCTCCTTAACCGGGATTCGAACCCGGGACCCTTAGAACGTAAGGCAGCCTCACTACCGCTACGCCATTGGGGTCGTCAATAATAAGGTAGATAGATAAGTAATATTATGTGTAATTGACTACAACTGTCAGAATAACCTACAGCTGTCTTTGTTTGAAAGACCTATAACACGGCAAATTGACGATCAATTTATTTAACAATTTTATCTATTTTTACGAGTTATTATCTATTTCTTTAACATTTTTCTTAAATACTTGTTAAGTTCAACATCAGAGGTGTAATTTGAGTTTATAATGACATCTATAGCAAAAAAATATATTTTGAGTGCTATTACTAAAACTAGGTTACTTAAGAGCCTATACTACCTCAAATTAGCAACTCTATATTTGGTAGTTCAAACTTCATTTGAAATACTGTTAGAATAAAGTTCTAATCAGCTTGCACTACAAAATGGTTGTTACGTCAGTCACTGCGGGCCGAATAGTGCAAAATTAGTGTTTTTTGGCGATTTACAAAAAATCTATTGATTGAACTAAAAAAATAAATAATATAAGACCTGCTTTATAGTTAGTTCAGTTAGTATAAAAAGTTTCATGATCTAATTTGAAGTATTTTATGATTGCCAGCAGTTTATTGTTCAGTTTAGAGGTAACTTTGGGTTTTTTTTCCTATCGAGAAAATTTTATGGAATCGTGTTTTCGCCAAATATAGGACCTAACATTAATCCTCAACTTTACCATATATTTATTTCAAAATTAATGCTGCAGTATTTTAGGCGTAACGGAGGATCATGCATCCATTGATGCGTCGTGCCATTTGAGGTAGTATAGGCCCTTAAACCTAATTTTACGCACGTTCGTTAATTAGTGAACAAATTAAATAGGTACTGTACACAGCACTATTCTATGCTAGTACGTAGTAAAGCGGCGAACTAACAGAAAGGAAGGTTTGTAGAACCATAAAATATCAACTAACTAATGGACAGGTCGTCAGGTCAGCCTCGTTTAGACCAAGAACTTATGTAAAACAATGCAAGTTGAATTATTACGCCGACGACGTGATGGCACGCGGAATGGTTGCCGAGAGATGATGCAAGGAGATTTAGAAGACCAATCGTCTGATATATCACAATCTGCCCGTATCGGTTGACCGAGCTTCTAACGGCCGTTTTCTATAACGCATAACTGTTGGTTAATATGCCTACATCCGTAACTATCGGTGTTTCTAAAAAAAAGTTAGCTTGAAATATCCTATCCGTGTTACCTACCTGTAACTTGATTCATAGAAAAATCAAAGAAAACTTTTCTGTGACGTTTTGTTTCTAACCGTCCGTAAGCTAAATGTCAAACAGACAGAGATAGCGACCTACCGATACTTGTCAGTAAGTTTATGAAAATGGCCGTAAATGTGCTGTCGAAACGGACTGTCTGTGGACAACCGGACTTGACACATAAAATATATCAGTAGGTACGTCTGCTCGATTTGAACGAACCTAATAGAGTTTCAAACAAAACCACAGATGAAACATCTAAGTATGTAAACGCTCGGGGCCAATAGAACAGACTTCGTTGATGACGTCATAATTTCAGAGAATCATTGCGCCCGCGCGTACCGAGTACCGACCTAATGATCTCAAGTGGTTTGCGGTAAAAAAACAGCTATTTCTGTAGGTACAAGTAGTAGTTTTTCCCCGGTGAATCAATGAGCGTTTATGTACATAATGTGTTTTATTTTGTTTTTAATTGATGTAAACAATGATGACTACCTTTTCCATCAGGATTTTTTCAGTAGCAGCCACGGAGTTTGGTTTCGTGCCTGGTTGATACAAAATACAAAATCTTCATTTCTCAACCAAATTTTTTTACATTAGTTGGTGATTGGAGCCTCCTTTTAAGCAAGTAATGCCTGAGTTAGGAGAGTCCGCTCTTCCACAGCAATATACAATTTATTTAGTACTTTAGATATAAACATTGTATGTGTGTGTGTGTGTGGTTGATGGCAATAGGCTCGTCCCCTATTATATGGGACTGAAACATAGCTGGCGAAATGTGGGTGTACCATTAGGTACACCTCTGCCTAAGCCTGTTTTACAGGTGTGATGTTATGATATTATGCAGTCAGCTCTGCTAATTGCCCTGCTTATTATTTACGAGAAGAATAATCGCTTAAGGGAAATTTATAACAACTGAAAGATTCATGAATAAGTTTATGATTACAGATTTTTCTATTTCAAGCTTCAATCGAATTTCAGGCTTACCTACATTCTACTACTACACTACTACAACAGCCCATAACGTCCACTGCTGGACATAAGCCTCTCCCATGATGGGAGGAATTTGCCGTAATCTCCACGCTTGGCAGGCGGATTGGAGATCGCAGTAATGAAAGACTAACAGAAAACGCTGCTGCCCATTCTCTGGTCTACGGAGGCGCAAGGTGTTTTGCCTCAGACCTTAGTCGCCTTATACGACACCCGTGAGTGTAATGGGTTGGTTCTATTCTACTCTGCCGGATACCACACGGCTAGCGCTTACCTACATTCAAATTGCTTTTAAATCGTAGGTAATAAATTTAAAGGACTAGATGGAACAGGAATGCATAACTAATGAATGAATATTACGTGTCTGTATTGATTAGGAAAATCGTAAGTGTCGTCTGATGGGAAATTCCAAGTGATTGTGTCGCATCGTATAGAATTCAATGAGTAACGTGTACAAGGTACCTATATGTATTCATTCATTCATAATTTTATAAAACAGGGTGTAAACCACCTCATCACGAAGCCGTCAACCAAGCATTCTGTACATCAAAATAAGTAACTTTACGCAAAAATTATTACTGAGCAATTCCTTTTTTGTGGTGAAAAATCATGTTTTGTTGTAGAACTAAATCTAATAAACTCAAAACATTGTGCTGATGGATGAATTAGATAGTACGGGGGTCGTGGAGGTGTTTAAAGTAAAAATATTACAAAAAACATGTTTGTTTTTTAAAAAAAACTTGTCAAAAATTCGGAACTTTGACCCCCAATATTTCCGTAACTAGAAGGTTCCCAGGTATAGCGTAGAACAAAAAAAGGATCGCAATGACGGGGAGAACAAGTGCCTTTCGGCTTCGTTAAGAGTATTTATAAAATACCCTTAAATAAGCCGAAAGGCCGAAAGGCCCTTTAGTAATTAGGTAGACAGTTTTAAGCCAACGTTATTTACGTAGGTGAAAGGAAAAACACAGCTGTTCCATGCATTTGACCGTGTAGGTATTGCACTTTTGTAGAAAACAGCTTTTTTTAGGGTTCCGTACCCAAGGGATAAAAACGGGACCCTATTACTAAATCTCCACTGAACGTCTGTCTGTTACAGATTTTCATGGTCGAGCGAGTTGACGACAAAAAAATATTAAAATCGGAAGGTGCCAATTCGCGTGGACTCGCGAGTTCCACAGTCGCCAGTTGACGAATAAGCCTAACAGAGCTATTTCGTACCGGTTAATAATGAACTGTCAGGTAAATTCATTGTTTGGCAAACTGTCGCTCTACATCATTTAGACGTGTTATAGCCATATTTCAGGATTGTCAACAGCACGTTTAAAACAAACATAAATTATTTATTTTCATATTTATTTCATTTTATGGTTGGTGGAGTGGTTGAGCGATTGGCTGCTGCGCTGCGAACAGTGGGTCCGATCCCCGCACAGAAAAAAATTTGTATGGCCTACAGGTATAGTTGTTCCGGGTCTGGCTATTTGTGTATGTGAGTTTGTACCCACGATACAGGAGAAATCCCTGGTAAAGGGCAACGTCTAAAATAAATACAAAGAAGTTTGTGATTTTAATGTATGGACAAATTTAGTTGCAATATAAATAAATATAAATCTTTTTTGACAAATTAATGATTGAAAAAAAATTAAAAAATTAAATGTGATAATAATTATGTATTTTACATGGGTATGCAATGGCCAGTGCTTAATTATAATAATATTACAATAGTCGCCATGGCTTACTTGCCAAGAACCTCGATCAACACCTGAGGAGGCTCTCGTTAGGCAGCTGGATCAAGGGCTTGATTCAGAAAGCGGCACTCCAGGACACGGCTCGTATTGCTTGGACCCTGTTCTCGATACCAGTGGGCTACAATTTTTTTATATTTTTAAATGTTTTTTATATATTTTTTGAAATTATATTTAAAAATGTAACGAATTTATTTAAAAATGAATAAAGGAAATAATAATATAAATTTTATTTCAGATCAAATACAATCAATAATTATGTTGTTGGTAAGTCTTAACCTAATGTTAGTCAAAAAGTAAAAAAATAAGAAACACTATAAGTATACAAAATAGATACGACTTACCCCTACGTGTGCAGCCGTATCCAGTGAGCCAGCATGGGGCTGTCCCATCTATCACAAAATACATTCAGAATGCTGTGGGAGCTAGCACGTACTACCGAGAATACACGCGCACCTTTTCCGCATAATGGCATGGAAACCATCAACCCTGGCCTCGGTGAACATCCCGGTAGCGCTACAAAAGCGTGCCTGAACACATTATTATACTGGACGGACACGCAACGCGTTGTATGCCCTCAGCGTATACCTGACCCACAGACTGCACGTGTAAAAAGACTGGCTGTATGCTCTGAAAAGGGTTATTCTAACTTGCGTCGTACAACGTGCAAATCTGCGGATCAGCATATAACCTTTTTTGTTTTTTTTTTTTTCCGACTGCCGTCGCTCTGCGTTCCCTTTCTATGTCCAGGTCATCATTCAGGTCATGCGTGACCCAGTGACCCAGGTACTTAAATCTTGTTACTCTTGATAACGGAGTATTATTTATAGTAACTTCTGGCACTTTAGTGTAACATTTGGTGCCTGCCTTAAATACCATAACTCTCATTTCTTTTTCTTTCCATAATTCTTCCTGATGATATTCAAGAGTAAGTGGTCTACCATTTGCTAGGCCAAACTACTGAATAGATTTCGAAGACATTTGGCAGAGGTAAACTTGGCACGGAGATTTTCACGCGGACTGAATAGTTGGGCACAGATTTGACAAATAAAATAAAAACAATTGATATCTGATGGTTTTTTGATCGAAAAGAACAATTGAAGACATTGTTCTTATTTTGGTACTACGGTAGTCCTACGATAGAACTAATGAGAATATTTTTACCTAAAAAATCGTAGAACTAGTGGGACCAAAAAAGTATGTCCAGTTAATCATTGTAATTTTAATGAATTACCAAATCATAGAAGAGATAATAATTGTGTATAAATTATTTATTAAGTAATTAAAATGCAAAAGTTATGAAGACTGATGTGTACCTTGACATTATTCATATCATAAATCAATTACCGAATCATTCACTTTTTTTAAGTAGGTTAAATCTTTAAGCAAAAACCCGTGACCTTCAAACAAAACTGAAAGGATAGAAAAACAATACAATAGAAAAATATAAATTCAAGGAAATTCCTAACAATTAAGAAAAATGTGTAGGTACGGACATAATTTCATGTTATTACCATTTATGTAATTATTTTCAGACTTACAAAGGCTTTGATTAGCTTGTTGTAAATTAAGCTGTGTTTCCACATACATAAGAGATAGCACACAACCGTTGGCCACAATATTCATACATCATTACGAACGGATGATAAATTTCTATGTGGGGGCAGTACTTTATAAATCCGATGCTAGATATTTATACGGGTATATCTGTCTGTTTTAAAGAGTTTTCACGTTCCAAAATGTTTTACAAAGGTCTTTCTATCACTAGGCTTGCAGTATTTGTCATAGGGGAACTCAAATAACGCTGCGCCACTCGTTTCGCTACAGGCTTAATAAAAATATCTAATGGCAACATTACACGCTTAATTTGTGCCTTTTAATTTGGATGATTCAACCAAAAATTCGATGACTCACAAGAACCCTCACTGGGTCCGCATAGTTGATTACGGCCCACTGTCTTTCAGAGAGAGGAGGCCTGTTTCCCAGCAGTGGGAACGATATACGCTGCATAACCAGACTCATCAATCAAAATTAATTGAGATTAAAATAAAAGTATACTCATAACAAAACATAACGCCTGTAATCCTAGAAGAGTTAAGCAGAGGTGTGCCTAATAGTACACCCACATTTCGCCAGTTATGTTTAAGTCCTATGTAATGGGGGGCGAGCCTATTGCCATCAACTGGGCACAAATCCAGACACCGTGACTGCTAGTGAACAATTTCTCATGAAACACCCAATAACACTTTGCCCGACCTGGGAATCGAACCCAAGACCTCATGCTCAACAGTCTAGACTACACCAAAGAAGTAGTCAAAAGAAAAAACAAAAAAGTATATCAGAACACAATAATTAATCAAAGTAAATCAACTCTGTTGAACCGTCCAACATGACATTGTGTCACTCTCATTTATTTTTCAAGTATAATTAAATAATGAAACTTAAAACTTTTTAAGTATATTCCATAAACCATGTTGTTTAAGCAGTCCCAAAGTTGACAGCTAAGTACATCAAGTCAACCTGTTTTACGACGCGAGTACGCGACGTGGCGCTGGCGGCGTACTGCAAACTATTACGGCGTATTATTATATATTAGACGACCCGAATGGCGCAGCGGTAGTGAGGCTGCCTTACGTTCTTAGGGTCCCGGGTTCGAATCCCGGTCGGAGCAAATGTTTGTGTGATGAGCATGGGCATGGGAGTCATGGATGTTTATATGTATATTAAGTATGTATTTACAAACAAAAAGTATCTATGTAGTATATCAACTATCTGGTGTCCACGACACAAGCCTCGTTGCTTAGTGTGGCACTGGATGGCGCTGTGTGTAATGTTCAGCAATATTTATTATTTATTTATTATTATTTATTATTGGATTAAAGTATTAAAACTGTTTTAAATTGCACTCTGCTCGTTTTAAGCAGTTTCTTAGCTTCGTTAAGACAGCAAATACTTAACGAAGATCGATGGACGCGATCAAGAGATTATCTTTAGTTTATTTATTATATTAAAAGATAAAACTGACAGTATTGTCTAGTTTATTTTAGTTTAAATAAGAATTAAAGTCTTTATTAAACTCGGCGGTGCTAATTTTGTCAAAACCATAGTTAATCCGGCTTTTTTTTAATTATTGACTAATAGGTCTGTTTTTGATCAAGATCTCGCCTGATAGATATCGATGGATAGGATATACGATGGAACAAGTAAAATAGTACTCAGTGAGTAGATTGGGTAGCTTCCTCGAGGGAAGGTTCCTCCGTACGTTGACGACTTCATATATTTTACTAGTATTACTTTACTTTGACTGCCTCATTGGTCGAGTCACTCGACCAATGAGGCAGTCCTGGGTTCGATTCCAAGGTTTCCAAGGTCGGGCAAAGAGAGATAGGATTTTCCACCAGGAATCTCTCAGTTTTCTCAATGAGTTTGGTTCTGTGCACGGTTGATGGCGATAGGTACGCCCCCTATTTCATGTAACTTATACATAACTGGCGTAATGTGCGTGTACAATTAGATACACCTCTGCTTAGCCTGGGATTACAGGCGTCATGTGATGTACTCAAGTTCCGTTTAGAACTACAAGCAATGCAACTTTTTTTAGTTAGTTGGCGTTAGTAGAGCCGTGTCGTATAGTGATCGTGCTCAGCCGCTCCATGTGTCCTCCGATGTCCTTCAGAAGGGCGTCATTGTTTCCGCCAGCAGCGTTTTGATTTAGGAATACCTCGTCCTTTTAGGAGAAACAATCACTGCGCAACAAAACTTTGCTTAATCTGCCCCTTGGCAGACCACAAGGCAGAGACGTCATGAAATGTTGGGGTTTCTAGGGTCGATTAAATCAGACAACCAACTAGATCGAATGTGCTTTAATCTGAATAATGGGAATATATTTTATAATGCGCATTAAAGTAAAGTGCTTACTGAGCTTAAATTTTTTACTAATATTCTAAAGGAGCGTATTTACTACGTAGGGAGCAGACATACACTTCAGACTTGTGGCAGGCACTATTTTCTCCGCTGTCGCTGTGACAAGACACGTGTAACTAGTAGCCAAGTGGTTAGACTTCATAAACTACTAATTTTATATCGATTGCTGAGCACAATGCTAAGTTTCTAAAACACTAGCGGACGACACGCGTGTCTATATTTTATCCCCGTTCCCGTGGGAGTACGGGGATAAAATATAGCATAAGTTACTCAGGGTGTGAGTTTATTCATTACAAACATACATTCACACACACAAAAATACAAATCTTTCCTCTTTATAATATTAAAAATAAATAAGTGTAGTTAGAAACCTATCATAATAAACAATGTTTTACCTATGAAGTTTCCAACACACATTCTGACATCCATGATGGATGATACGACCAAATAGCATCGTTACTGGACGATATACTTTATAGTGAGAACTTTATATTTAAAACAATGGGATTTATTTTACAGACTACTGCGCTTAAACAATTAACTCCGCTTTTGATTGATGTCGGTGTAAAATTAAAAGTAATGTAATTATACGAGTAGCAGCATGGAGTTCAACTACTGAATTATGATTTAATTTTCTGTGATTATGTTAATGAAAGGGAAAGAGAAGACTTAATAAAGGGGGGTGAAGGAACTACTGACCAAATGTAGTTGTCATCAAAAACGTCATTTTTTAACCGACTTCAAAAAGGAGGAGGATATCAATTCGTCTGTTTTTTTGTATGTATGTTCAGCGATATCTTCGCCAATTGTGAACCGATTTTGATAATTCTTTTTTTGTGAAGAATATTATTTCGCGGTGGTCCCGTTTAGTTTTGTGAAAATTTGATGCTGAGTTTTGGAGATTTACAAGGGAACTCTTCAATAGTAGACGGCATTGGTCGTGATTGCTGCAATCGCTTGGATGTTTATTGTTAACAACACGCCTATTGAAGAATTCCCTAAAATGGAAAAAAATAAAAAACTTTTTTGCAAAAAATAAAAACGAATTCAAAAACACAAAACAAGTGAAAAATAACTTTAGCTCCAGAAGTCGGTGGCAAAAAAAAAACTGAATCAAACAAACAAAAGGTTTTATTTTTTATAAGCTTTTATTTAACTTGCCTTGTCTTGCCTTGAGTAAAGTGAGTGAGTGAAAGTGTTGATCAAATCTTGTAACTGAATTTCAAACCGTTCCCGAACCGTTTGAGCCAAAATTTTCCATACATCTTTTGGTTCTGGATCTTTGGCCAGAATTGCCTCTTCACCAGAGAACTCCTCAACGGTTAATAGCACGGACACGAAAATTTGTAAACGTATAACATTCATCTTTTAGTTATAACAAAGCTTATTTTATTTGCAAGTTTTATTTATTTATCTTGTTTATTACCTTACCTACGTAATGTGAATCCATTATCCATCAAGGAAAAACATAATGATGGCATCCGCAAAACCGGTATTAGTGTATTTATAATTGACAGCCGGGACCAACGGCTTATCGTGTTTTCCGAGCCACGGAAGAAGATCAGTATGTAATGGGTGGTTACCCATCCACGGACCAACCTAAACAAGCACAGCTTAGCTTGAAGACCGAGTCAAGCGACTGTAATTATTTAGCCACGATCCCTTCCGTAAAGTGATTATGTATGCTATGTTTATAAACTTGGCAAACATTGCCCTAATGTGGATAAACTTAGTTTTTACTTAAGTAGGCTCTACCAAACTTCAAATCGTATCTTTCAACTTTCAGTTACATTTAAAAAACTTGGTTAAGGTCTTCACTATATCCAGCTCTGTGTGTTTCGCAATGCCACAGTTTCATTACCAAACTAAAACAACAATTTTGTTTGACATTTTGTATTATTACCGACTCAAAATTAGGAGCTTGTGGCTAAGTAATAACAGGCGCTCGGGTCGATCTTTAGGTTAAGACGTGCTTGCCTAGGTTGGTCTATGGATGGGTGACCACCCATTACATACCGAGTTTCCTCCATGCCTCGGAAAGCACGTTAAGCAGTTGGTTCCGGCTGTCATTTTTAGATCTTTGACAGTCGTTACAGGTAATCAGTGGTCCAAAAAGTCTGACAATTAGTCTTACCAAGGGGTATCGTATTACCCAGTACTAACTGGGTTGTGGAGGTCAGATAGGCAGTCGCTCCATGTCAAATACTGGTATTCAGCTGCATCCAGTTAGACTGGAAACCAACCCCAACATAGTTGGGAAAAGGCCGACTCAAAAGGTCAAATGTGTTAACTGAGTCGTATGCTAAACCTACCTAAGCATTACTGTATCAGACACAACTAACCAGTCCTTAACCGCTAACAACCACTCTAAACTACCAGAAATCACAACAACCACTTCCACATGCCCACTTACTTCCATAGTTACAATTATTTTTGCCCACTCAACCGTGACTAACACTGAAGCTACCCTGCTGTTAATCCATCAACTTTTCTGACACAATGCGATACGATCGCTACTTGTAAAAATTGAAGTGTAAATACTCGTATAAGGGTATTGATCGTGTTGTTAACTGTTTTTAGAGTGAGTAGATGTGCATCTAAAATGGCCGGTCTAGCAGAATCATAATAATAAAATAAAAAAGACCTCACAGGAGATGGGAGGATTTGGACAGAACCAACGACCAGTGGTCCACACTGGCTCTGAATCGAAGGTTTTGGATGTCATGGTCATGAGGACAGGCCTTTGCCGAGCAGCGGAGCTACGCAGGTTAAGAGGGCCCTTCCCGGCCCGTCATCAAAAGCTTGTTGTTTCATCCAGAGCCATCGCGGCGATATTTTTTCAACTGCCCTGTCTTACCTAGCCCCGACCCCGCACTACTCGTCACCCGCGCACCTCATACCGATTAACGCGAAGACATTGAACGAAAAATAGTGTTGGAAAATTTATAAAACTTGTTCCAAGAAATACGTGTTTTTGAATAAGTCTTACAAGTTTATGGATTAAGTATTTGTTTAATTAGGATATTTTCTTTACTTTTACAATTTATGAGTACATTATGAACGGCCAAAGTTGAGGTAAAATTTGTGCAAAACAGCAATTTTTGGAGGCTTATACTGAATTTGTTCGTAATTTTTTTTTATTTGTTGCTTTGATAGAAGCCTAGATATAGTGCATAAGATACCTATCAATTCAAAAAAATTAAAGATATATGTGAAACAACAGCATAATCACGCACGAGCGTTTGTCAAAATTCTCGCGAAAAGCATGGCGGGTTGGCCGCTCTTAAAAGTAACAGTATATGAATCACGTTAAACTGGTCACAGACGCAGTTAAATTTATGAGTAGTTACTTTGTGATCATTTTACGAATTGTAACGTAATTTTAGGCCCCCAGAAATGATATGACTATCAATTTTGGGAACGTTCAGCAATTATTGAAATAGATGCGGCTTCATTAATCGCTCTAACCCATAGCCACTAATAGTACTAACTACCTAAGTAACTACTGCTAAGTAGCCCTGACTGTCTGTTATCTTTTCACGTCAGCAGACCATGTCCTGGGATCCCGTAGGATATCCTCCTCATACACGCGGGCGACACCGGAGACAAAATCTAGTATTTTTATAAAGAGTGCTTTGAAATAGCTTCCACAAGTGACGACACTAAATACTTCTGGTGCACCTTGGGTAGGCAGCATTGCCAGAAACCCATTGATTGGGCATTTTATTCAATGCAGCAAAAAAAAAACGATTTTTCTACAAGTTCAGCTCCAATCGCAAAATATAGTAATGAGTAGGAGGGGATGGACAATTCTCTGCAGTGTTTCACTAAAAGAAAATAACAAGAGGTTTATCTAAATACAAGAAGCCCACCAAGCACCAAATAAAAGCTTGAAGATCATGAAAATTACGCTTTCAAAACTTAGCCAAGATCATAATCAACGCACTTAAAAATTCGCCAAAATCACAGCAACAGACCAGCGATGATTTGAACAGTTAGCACAAGAATAGTGCCGTTAAAATAATTACGCGTTTGAAACAGGCCAAGGTCATCCATTGTTGCTCGTAGTAGATTTTTTTTTCCCATTAATTTTGGCCCGCTCAAGGCTCTTCAGCTTAATGAATATTTAAGAAATTATATTACCATGTTCTTGAGTATTTTGTTGACTGGGTGTATATTTACGTGAGCTTACGTCAGTTTTGAATATAATAGTGGCGTATTATTAAAAAAAATATTCACTTATCATTATTATAGTTAAAAATCAATCCTAGTTCTAAGTTCACGGCCTTAAGTTTGTATAAAACAGGTTGATTTACCAATTATTGAGTTTCTTATTTTAGTTTTTTTATTACCTCTATTTAATTTAGGTTTAAAACATGACCTAGTGTTTGCTTGTGAATATTTTTTTTCTGTTTTATTCCTAATTTAAAGTAATTATTTACCTTACGCGTGTTTGCAGACTCATCGAGAACGTGAAAAAACGTTGTTTTTTTTCTGTGAGTAGGGTTTTTGCAAATGTTTTGACTCTCAGTCATTATAAGTTCGCCTTGTGAAGTTATTAATTCAATTAAAAATAAATTAACGTTCTTTGAAGGTCGACAAAAAGTTTTAAGCACCTAAAACACATATTAATAATTAAGATAATAGCTTAGTTAGTATATGTACTTGTTGTTAAATAGTAAAATAATGAATTACAAAAAAAAAATATAATGAACAAAAGTGTGTTTATATTTATATTAACCTTGTAATTAGTAGAAAAGATACAAATCGCATTCAATTAGTGTTATCATGTGCGCTTATTTGTTTATTTTCGGGGTAACCAAATTTGACGTGAACTAATAATATTTGTAACATTAGTATCGAAGCTCGTCAAACAATGATAAATAATTTATCTACCCATAATAAAAATAAACGTCGGAAAACGTACATGATAATATTAATCCAGAGTATAATTTGATTAAAGATAGAAAGATAAAAACAACACGTCATATAACTTATTATAGCTTCTGTGTTCCGATACGCTGGAACAATTATTATTTTTCTCATATATTATGAGAATAATCACAAGACGCAAAGTTTTTAGTGTTATACAATTTTTTATTTTTAGAGACAGCGACCCACCATTGGGTTCCGTTGCCGTCGTTGTCTTTGCAATCTTGTTACTGATACTGTTCATCCCACAGCTGGGCAAAGGCCCCAGAACTTTCAGGTTCATGACTTATGCGAAAACATAGAATAATAATTTTGCTCCAACAAAACAAAACTGAAAAATAATAAGACGCAACTGTTTTACGTCTGCCTTGATTGTGTTTTCTACAGTTTTTAAAACGAAAAACAAAACTATTGAAACTAAATAAATACGCGAAAATTCCTTTATAAAATCAAATTCACAATCAGCGTAAAATAAAAGACTGTCAATCATTCTAATTTGAATACCATCAAATTTCGACCTAGGTCGGTCGGATTACGAAACTTACATCATTCAACGAAAGTAAAACCTGGTAAGTATTAATGTGCCTATTATGCTAATGTTGACCCACCGTGACAGGTCGGAAGCGTGTCGTATAAAAATGAAAAAACATCGACCCCTAACTATATACAGGCTTGTGCAAAAGTGTCACACGTTCCTGTAATACTAAACTCAGAAAACGCGGTAGATGTGCACGTGTATTTACTTTTCATTTTCCTCAGAAATAATTTTGAATCAGATTGGTTTGGTGGAATCTACTTACATCCACTGAAGACAACAAACCAAAAATACAATTTCTATAAAACACAATTCTAGATACAGTTTATCTAGAATTGTGTTTTACAGAAATTGTATTTTTGTATTGTATTTACAAAGAGAAATAGTTAAACAATAAATAAATGGTTGCCAAACACTTTTGCACATGACTGTATCACAAAACTGGCGTATTATTATAATAGTAATTTGCGTAGCGTGCGTAGCGAATGGGAAAATCTGTAATGACGGTCATTATGTGATACGTTTGAGTGGCTCAAAATTTCAGCATTAGGGATATATAGGGCGGATTATCTGCTAAATAGGCATGTAAATCAGGGTAAATAATTGATGAGGCTATGAGATCAGTAAAAACCTGCAAAACCTTTTAAAATTGCAATAACTTTTTAAGTACACAAGATATACTTTTGAAACAAAAAAGACTCAAAATAGAGTTTAATTTTGTACATAAAACCTAATAAAGCTGATAAAAATTGCAATAAAACGTTTTTTATTTTAATTCTCTAACTTCTTTAGTTTAGAAAAAGAAAATTAAATGTGTAGTACTTAGTTTTGCAGGCCAGTGTATTTTATTTTCTATTGAGTGTTGCGTTTATGACCAGATGTATGAACGTGGACGACGCGAAAGTAGAATGTGAGGATGCACGTGGCGTTCTGTGGTTTCTGCCTAGCCCCATAGGAAAAAGACGGGAGTTTAATTAAGTATTCATGTATTCATAAAGATTCAAGAGAGAAGTTTAAACTACATACCTATAAATAAATAAATTAATTAAAAAAAAGCCTTTTATTCCATGCACTTACAAAATAATTTAACAATATTGAATTAAAATAAACTACATACCTATATCTGCAAAAATACTCTTCTTTTTTTTTTGTAAAATGTACAATACAGTTGCGAGCATGAATATGCGTCCTCCGTAACTGACCTAGATTCAGATTTATAATTACAGTTAATTGTGTTTTCATTAAGATTGATTGTTTTTTTTTCCTACCTCCTGTTGATAACGGGTTCGGTCTACCAGCATTATAAATTTTATAGTACCAATACGTTCTAATCGTCAAATGTCTAGAAAATTGTTATCAATATAATAAAGTTTGGCTGGCTGGATTAATTTGAAGGCTAACAAGAACTGATAAACATTACTTAAAATTATCCTTGCCGTACAATTCTAGTTTTTCACACAATAACAAAAAAACCGCAACAAAGATTATTAAAAACAAAACTTAATTGCTTTAATAATTGTTTCCTTTGCGAATGCTGTTCTTGTTTAGCACTGATACTAATCTGTGATCAGAACAATGCAAGGACGCGACGCTCTAAGGTTCTTATAATCGCAGGAAAACGGGTCTGATATTAAAAACCAGTCAAGTGCGAGTGGAGACACACACGACGGGTTCCGCACCAGTGTTGATAAAATCCCCCCCCCCTCTAAAAGCTAAACTGCGGCGCTTGAAAAATCTGGAAAAATTCATAATGATCGTACATTTCATAAACTTTAGAGGAAAATTGTAGCGGTTAAGATAACTTTATTAGTTTAGCAGTAATAGTCGTTGAACTTGGGTGTTGGATAATTATGTACCAAAGGCAAAATCCTTAGAATAAATCGTTTTATATTGTGATAACAGGCTACTATGGAACCCTATACTGCGCGTGGCCCGAGTCCCGACACGCACCGTGGTGGCCGGTTTTTAAGGTTCAAAAGATACAGCTCTGTGACAACGTATAGAAGGACAGACAGCAAAGATGCTTTAGAAATAGGGTCCCGCTGGCACTTTATGGGTACAGAACCCCAAAAATGGTCAGTTACTTTGAAGGAGCAATTAATTTTAATGAAAAAGGTAGGTAATATTGAAACGGTACATAGTAATGGTTTGTATGATATTGTATAAAATTACGCAATTGAAGCTATTTTGTGCGGAATTCTAACAATGATCTACACTATTATTAGGTGATCTGGTAAGTTAAGTTTCCTTTGAGTAATTTTTAAGTAAGGTAACGGTAATCATAGGTAAATAATAGTAAGACATTCAGTCACTTTCCCAGATTAACACCCGTATCTATAAAAAAGTCAAAGTGATTACTTGAGTAAGAGTTCTTTCTTATTTTCTGCGGTTTAGTAAATTGCTTGAAGTTGGAACTGTCAAAAGTTAGAATTCTTAGCTTTGCTTTCTTTGACGGTACTTACTTCGTTTGTATTATTTTCTAATGCATAAAATGTAGTAATTTATTTACTTTACTATAGATACAAGAATATAGGTATGTAGGTTAATTTTATGAGTAGGTATAAGCTTTTCGGCATCTAATTTTGAAGTAACAGTGCATGCTTTCACCATTTTTTCCACTATGTGATCAAAAACCACAAATTTACCTTCATTTAGAATTAGTCAAGTTGCTATGCTAGTAACTACCGCAGGCAACACTATGTAACGAAGCACGGAGGCAACAATGAAGCTATCAATCTTGTCTCGTTTATTGCAAACGTATAATACACGGTGTAAGGTATCGACATGCAATCTGTTACCGGATCGATTTAAAAAGTGCTATTGGGTTTTTCTATATTTAATTGGCGGTACGATACCCCCGTGTGTCGGAAAGCACGTTAAGCCGTTGGTCCTGTGCCTAGGGCCCTACTCTCTAACGTTTCGTCCGCATATTCGGATCTATCCGTCTCTATTGCGCACGTCTGCAGATGAGTGCGAGTGCGAGAAACGGATAGATCGGACCGAGAAACGGTCACCAGAACTATTATTAACATGAATTCACCAAATGATTAGACATCCCAGAGTAAAAAGTGTATAGGTATTGCAATTTTGTAGGAAACTGCAGACTTATTTTAAACTACGGCGAAAATTTGCAATCTTGGCAACAATGCCGCGATGTCCCTTCCATGTAAACTTACAACTTCAAACATCCAAATCTTATTTGAAAAGGCGTATCATATTCCTAAAATTATCGCGAGTAGGCACTTCAAAGTAAAATTCAAGGCATCAAACCGAACGCAAATAGTGTTCTAATCATATATGACAGCTGTAAAACTGATATGACGTTGTAAAAACGTCTCTTGCGCCGATAAAATTAACTTGCACTGTAAATCTTTTCGTATCAAAGGGATTTCCGTATGTGTTATCTGTGCTAAAAATATTATTATTGTTTTATTAGGTTTCACAGTCCAATCAGGTCAATTTTTTCTTTTTTATTTATCAGATTTTTCGGATTCATGTAGGTACGTATTGTATAAGTATAACTTGCTTCGATGAAGGAAAGCATCGTGAGGAAACCAGCAGGCCTGAGAGATATATCTAGACTGCATATAAAGCCAAGTCAGATGCTAATGGGCGGCATAAAAACTCTGACACCAGGTTAGGCACTAACCACACGATAAAGAAAAATTAGGTCAATAAGGGGCCGCCTCTATGAGCGAGCGAATCGCGGCGATTCAACGTATTTCTATACGAGAATATCGCCGCGATTCTCTCGCTCGTGGAGACGCCCCAAAAGAGAGTGTATAGAAAAACGTGGGAAGGACGATAATATCGCCGCGTTTCTCTCGCTCGTGGAGGAGACGGCCCAAAAGAGTGTATAGAAAAACGTGGGAAGGACGATAATATCGCCGCGTTTCTCTCGCTCGTGGAGGAGACGGCCCAAAAGAGTGTATAGAAAAACGTGGGTAGGACGATAATATCGCCGCGTTTCTCTCGCTCGTGGAGGAGACGGCCCAAAAGAGTGTATAGAAAAACGTGGGAAGGACGATAATATCGCCGCGTTTCTCTCGCTCGTGGAGGAGACGGCCCAAAAGAGTGTATAGAAAAACGTGGGAAGGACGATAATATCGCCGCGTTTCTCTCGCTCGTGGAGGAAACGGCCCAAAAGAGTGTATAAGAAAAACGTGGGAAGGACGATAATATTGCCGCGTTTCTCTCGCTCGTGGAGTCGGCCCTTTAGATATTCATTATTTTCCCTAAAAGCAAGAAACACGATAACACTGAGCTCTGTTTTTGCTGTAGCAAATGACCGTTATGAGCGACAGAAAAGGATCATGGAAGAGAAGGAGCATGGAAAAATGCCATCCCGTCTAGCGCTATTAACCCTAAATAGCACCTTTTAAAGCCAGCATCGAAAACAAGAATATTGACGTTTTGTTATAGTGTGCATGACCAGTATTCAACCACTCGCAATTTGCCCGAGTGATAGACTTTTTCTTTTTCAGTGATAAGATAACACAAAATTAGATACTTAAACCACATCCAATATTTTAGCAAAATTATTATGTATCGCTGAAACTACCGAAGCGAGTTCTTTTAGATATAAGTTAAGAATTTATTTCACGGTAAATTAAGCAGAAAATAACAATACCTATAAGCGATACCCGAAACAAAAAGGAATTTACTACAAACCTTATTTTCAATAACTAAAAGCATAAACTTTCACACATGAACCCTGTTTCAAAACCAATAAAGTTCAAAATTCCATTCATTATTTCTCGTATTGGTTTTGCATTAAGCGCCAGATTTTATCTAATTAAGACTAAACTAAACTCTACAGCCCATATAATAAAGTTCACATTCCTATGCATGTGATGTCGGATTGGTTTTGTAGGCGCCAGTTTTCATTTATCGTAGTTAATTATAGAAGTTTTGGGTTCAGTCAAAACATTTTTAGTTCCGTACACGTCTCGGTTCCCTTTTAATTAAGATAAATGATTTGCAAACGAGTAATGAACTGGACTTCTCGACTGTGTCATTCAGAATTCATTATTAAACAAGTACATCATCATTATTATTAAGTACACTGTAGGCCAGAAAGAGGTACTGAGTTTCGATATTAATTTATACTAGCTTACGCCCGCGTGGATTTCGGTAATTCTTCCACGGGGTTATACTACCCGGATAAAATGTATCCTTTTCTCAAACATGTTTGGAAATTTGAGCATTATTTTGACAACCTTCGTCGAGATAAATTGAAATTGCTGTACTGGCCAGATACATGCGACCAGCGGCCGGCAAAAGTTGTATGAACATCCATATCTGACGTGTTTAGCGGCCAAATAAATTACATTGTAAACTCATATCTGTCGTGTTATTTAAAAATGGAACGATCTTTTACTCTGAAACATGTTAACCAAGGAGGTAATTTATCAAGGTTTTAGTTAAATTTGTGAAACATGCACATTAATCTATAATAGTAAGTAGTAAGATTTTCTTTGACAATGTCATTAGGACTGAGGTAATTACCAAGGTTTTACCGCAGATTACTAACATTACTTGCTAATATGTTTTTTCTTTGTCACTTTAATGTTTTTCCGGCGTTTTGTCACGTTAGGGATAGACTACATTTTATTACTTAGCATAAATACAAGTTAGGTTTTACGTTCCATAATTAAACCAAATATCTACTATGCCGTGTTTTAATCAGGGAAATTATAGCCGGTAGGTGAATGAATAAAATACCTTGTTCTATATTACCTAAACTTTACTGCTTTGTTGGTCTAGTGGCCGCAATTGCGACTGTTGAGCATGAGGTCCTGGGTTCGATTCCCAGGTCGGGCAAATTATTATTGAGTTTTTCCATCGGGAATTTCTCAGTAGCAACCACGGAGTCTGGACTTGTGCCCGTTGATGGCAGTAGGCTCGCTCTAAATTAAATGGGACTTAAACATAAGTGGCGAAATGAGGGTTTTCTCTTAGGTACACCTCTGCCTATCCCTTCGGGGATTATAGACGTGATAATACAAGTTAGGTTTTACGTCCCATTACTAAACGAAATACCTAATATTATGCCGTGTTTTAATCAGGAAAATTATAGCAGGTAGGTCATCATCAGCCTATAGTGTTCCCACTGCTGGGACACGGCCTCCTCTCAATGAGAGGGAATGGGCTATAATCCACCACGCGGGCCCAGTGCGGGTTGGTACTGATGTCACATGTCTTCGAATTTTTGGTTCGAGAACATGCCGGTTTCCTCACGATGTTTTCCTTCACCGTTTTGAGAGCGGTAGGTAAATGAATAGAATACTTAGTTTGTCCTATATTATTAAACTTTGTAAGTTTCTGACCTGAGAACTTCAGCGTTCAGTGGTAGACATTAAGTTAATAGGAATACCGGCTGCGTGATCATTACACTCAAATGTGAGTTGGACACGCTCGTCTTTTGTATACGTATATAATTTGTATGGAATGGAGCGAAATAAAACCTTTTACTGGCTTTTTGTTTAAATGAGGATAGGTAAAATAGGTTTAAGGAAAAGTTTTTCTATTTCAAACTGTTATTTAGTTAGTTTTAAAGCTCTAAATATCATCATTCACCACCTGACCTTTAAAAGAGCTACCAATATGTTTTCAAAAATAACAGAACCTAAATTAGTTTAAGGTTAATTATATCGTTACACGCTTTGTAATTTAAAGCTCTTTCATTTATCATATCTCTGATAATCTAATAAAATAACGCATAGACAAAATTACAAAGCAGTGCAAAATTAGTGGCACAGTGCCAGCTCTCTTTCTACGAGTGTCGTAGTAACACATTTCCTCTGCATCACCATAAAACTCTGAAAGAACTTTTTTATATTTTAAATAAACATAAAAAGGTAGCTAGTATGCATGTATGCTGTTTTAATAAATCCGCTGTTGTAATTTTCTCGTAAAAACAACAATACTTGATGACAGTTGACATTTTTGCAATTTTTTTTTGATGATTTTTTACAGCTTGCACAGGAAACGTCGCATGAAAAAGTTCACAATATTATTAATTTTTCATCGCTACATGAGAGTGAAAATGTTTTCATCAAAAATAATCAAATATTTTAAAAAGAAGATGACACGGTGCGTCGACCCCAAATAAATTAGGGAAAAATAATGATGGTGACGGTTCTAAAAGTTTTGTCAGTAGGTATTGCACATTTTATGTTGAGGTTTAGGTCATTGGCACTAATAGAGGCTACAAGGTACTTACAAGTAGTGTTTTATAAAACGTAACCAGTAAAATCATACGTGAACGTAACCCATGAAATATCCATAAAAACCAAGGCTTAAAAAACGAATTCCACACAAACCGTAAACAAAGCTAAGAGTAGTTACCTGGTCATTTAAAAAATGAGAAAATTAAAAATTCATGGTTCACGATGTCCGCCACTGTAACTACAAAACTACTGTTATGAAACCCTCGTCATGTTATTCAGAACATATTTAATTGTTTTTTATCTCGTAGGAGCTCGTGGCTAAATAATAACAGGCGCTCGGGTCGATCTTTAGGTCAAGCCGTGCTTGCCTAGGTTGGTCTGTGGATGGGTGACCGCCCTTACAAACCGAGTGTCCTCCGTGCCTCGGAAACCACGTTAAACTGTTGGTCCCGGCTGTCACACAGGTAGTCAGTGGCCCAAAAAGTCTGACAACCAGTCTTACCAAGTGGTATTGTATTACCCAGTACTAACTGGGTTGTGGAGGTCAGATAGGCAGTTGCTCCATGTAAAATACAGGTATCCAGCTGCATCCGGTGAGACTGGAAGCCGACCCCAACATAGTTGGGAAACGGCTAAGCAGATGATGATGATTTAATTGTTTTATATGAAAATCGGGGGGCACGGCAGTGCCCTCGCCAAGTCGAGCGCGAAGCAAACACTGCCGTACCATCCTTTACTGGAACCATTTCGCCGCATTTTTAGGCCCCTATTTGAGAACCTCTGGATAAGACCAGAACGCAGAAATTCGTCATCCAGTAAGCTATAATCACATACTTAAAATCCAAAATTTCAAGTCTGTAGGTCATTCAGTTCCGAAGTAAAGCGAAAGCAAAGTTTTGCATTTATGACACTCACTCACTCACTCACTCACTCATGATCATCAGAATAGAACTAGTACTTCCCATAAACTCAGAGAGCTGAAATTTGGTACAGAGTTAGTGTTTAATGGCCACATAAAGGGAAAACTATAAAACTAGGATAATCGAAGATCTGGAGTACCTGGTGACCCTGATTAGAAAACACAAGAACCCAACCAAACTATATTAGAGATCGACATACCGCCTTTACAAAAAATATTCAACTTGGTGGGCCGCTTCATTTGATGTCAAAAATCGAAGGTCTGAAGTATCTCATGAAGAACCAGCTGGTCTCAGCTGTATTAGAGATATGGTAATGCCCCCTTCTACTATTGGTACATAAAAAAATCGACTGTCATTGTAAAAATCCAGCGTAGTGGGACACATCTTTTAATCTAATTTAATCTAGCCTATAGCGTCCCACTGCTGGGCGAATGCCTCCCCTTCTGCTTTTAATACGCATATAAATCAAATTAAAGGAAAATTCTGGATAAGACTAGACTGGCTTTTATAGTAGTTTACAAGAAGAAATAGTCGAACGATTAACTTTATTCTAGTCGAACATTACACAAATTAAGTAAACAAATTACACTAAAATATTAATTTCGCTCAAAATTTGGTCAAAATATAATGCACTGGACTAAGAGTGGCGGTGATACCCGCACACGTCGCTAGATAGCGCTGACTGTATTTTAAAACGCGCTTACGTTTGTTTTTCTGATAACCTTATATGGCGAAGTGACAACCGGCCGCGTTACAGTCGTTTACGACATTCTTCTACTGCGCTTGAAAACGTTTGCTAGGGATTAGGAGGGATTATTTGCATTTCGTTGATTTCACTTATTATTTCGTGAGGTTTGCTAAGGGTAATTAGCAGGTTGTTATTATAACAATTCGAAGATTTGAATAGGTTACGAATTTTATGATTAGTGACGGATTACTGATTAATCTGGGATTATACCAATGAATTGGATATTGGTAATCTGAGATCATACCCCGGGCATAAGTGTACAGAGAATGAATAAAGTAAATACGAAAAACTGTTGCTAATGTACAAGAATCAGAACCGGAAAAAAGAAAAGAAAGATTTGTAATAATAAAAAAACTACTCCTAAAAAGAAAAAAAAATGTGTCAAATAAGAAAATATAATAAAATAAATCAATATGGCCCACGTTTCTACAAAAAGAAGTGAAATCCCACCAAAAACATTCTGTAAAAAACTAGCCACGTCTCGATGGAGCTGCTTGTTTGTCTCTTAAAAGTAATGAAATCTAGACAAAGTCGTGCCAAGTCTAAGGTTCCTTACTGCGATTTCTTTATTATTATAGTTAATGTTGTGTGACTTGGCCGTTGAAGGGTACACAAGGGTACAAAACCAGGTGCTCCATGACACCATTGCACCAATCTGTCGCCAGAACCGCTACCCATTGACGATGGAAAATTGCCACTTAGAAAACGTTGATTCAATAACCAGTCAATTGTAGGCTTGATAAAGCTGCGTATTTCAATAATACTTTTCTATAGGCGAGCCTGAAACAAACAGTATAAAAAAATATTCCAGTACAGACGGACTTATCATCGATAGAAGTCCGTCTGTACGTCTATTTTATGTTAGATCGGTGGTCGATTTGACGCTCCAAAAAGAAGAGGGCAGAAGTCAGCATTGTCAATGCTGAACGCATGTGTTGTATAATCAACAACAGCCTAAAATGAGACACTAGCGTCCAATTACCAATACCAGTATGGGCTATTATCTCGCTTAACAAACATAGGTAGTTACAACAGATATAACATTACGTGTAAACAAAATTGACTTGTACCCACTAACGTATAAAGAATGTTCAACGGCCAAGTCACACAACATTAACTATAATAATAAAGAAATCGCAGTAAGGCACCTTAGACTTGGCACGACTTTGTCTAGATTTCATTACTTTTTAGAGATAAACAAGCAGCTCCATCGAGACTTGGCTAATTTTTTACAGAATGTTTTTGGTGGGATAATTAATATCATGAAGCCTACAATCGGTACACGAACTAGAGAAAGCTTTTGTTTTGCTCCAGTTTGAATAATTTCAACTTTTATTAAAGTAATAGTACATTTTCAATTTGCATTTCAGTTATGGTTACCATTTTGGAACCTGAAAAGTCCAATTACCAAAAAAAAAACAGATGTCTTACTTTTAAATATCTAACAAGTACTATAGTATTCATTGAACTTTTTTTTAATGTTGAAGAAACTCTCCTATGTTCTAGACAAATCACTAAGTCGGACATAGGGCCAAATTGTCCATGTGCAGTTAAATACGCATGAGCCTACTTGCTGACAGTTGGCCACAGCAAGGAAAAACTGCTCAGGTGGAGATTCATTATTGACTCTTCCCTGGAGTTTAAATGTGGTGCTGTTCCACAAACGATGGAGCACTTTAAATCGTGTCCTGCGTGTCCTGTTGTTTGTTCACTACAGACACTGTTAGACGCTACCGAAAGCGCTAAACTAGTCGCTCAGTTCGCCGACACAATTTTGATTGCCCTAGACACGTTAAGAAGAAGAAGCTGACAATTTTTATTAATTTTTAAACGATTTTTTAATAAATATGTCATGTCATGCTAGTGTCATTTTGCGACATGTTTTTAATTTTCCGCCATTACACAAACTGTCAACTTTACATGTAACGGCAGCATTTCAGGGTTAAATCTGATGCTATATACCAATACAAGTGGCAATCTAATTATCCAGTATCGGGCACAGTTCCAATTCGGGTTATAAAATGATTTTCCGATAGAATACGAGGGAATTCTAACAGAACATTGCAATTATACTTAGACCTGGATTTCGAAGCCAGTTGCAGGCCGCAATAATGTTCACCGTTAAGACCCGAATTGAGTATCGGAAAATTTATGAATCCGAGAAGTTTTAGGTAAAAGTTGTGACATAAAGTACCCACTAAACCATGTATTTAAATAAACTTTTATTTATAAAAAAAAGATATTTTGGTAAAGGGTTTTTGTTGTGAACTACAAGCTTAGTAGGTGAGGAGCTCGTGGCTAAATAATAACAGCCGCTCGGGTCGATGTTTAGGTTAAGCCGTGCTTGCCTAGGTTGGTCTGTGGATGGGTGACCACCCATTACATACCGAGTTTCCTCCGTGCCTCTGAAAGCTTGTTAAGCCGTTGGTCTCGGCTGTCATTTGTAGATCTTTGACAATCGAAGTAGTCAGTGGCCCAAAAAGTCTGACAACCAGTCTTACCAAGGGGTATCATATTACTCGGTACTAACTGGGTTGTGGAGGTCAGATAGGCAGTCGCTCCATGTAAAATACTGGTATTCAGCTGCATCCGGTAAGACTGGAAGCCGACCCTAACATAGTTGGGAAAAGGCTAGGCAGATGATGATGTACAAGCTTAGTAGGTATAGGTATAGCTGTACAAGCTTTGTTTGCGGTTGTTTAAAATCCGAACTAAATCTACCATATTGTTTTTTTTTTAACATTTTCAAAGTTTTTACAAATCCTTACCAACAGTGCCGTCCGCCAGTACCTTGTCACCGTTAATCGAGCGCCAAAATATTTTAACACTGTATTTTAAAAATTTCTTTCAAAATGGCGTCTGAAGACTGTTGCATTCGAGGAAAAGCTTCGAACCTCTATATCTAACACGCTAATCAGTGTTCATTTTGTACTTTCTAATAAGAAATTAAGTTCTTAGAATATTTAAAAGTAAACAGCGTGATTATTTTGAACACGTAACAATTTGTTAGCCGGTCAAAGTTGTTAATCTCTTCATGCACAGAAGTTTTACTTGTATAAATAGTGGAGTGTAGTTCCGATTTTTTTTTAACCTCTATTGTCGGGTGAGCTCGTGGCTAAATAATAACAGCCCCTCGGGTCGATCTTTAGGTTAAGCCGTTCTTGCCTAGGTTGGTCTGTGGATGGGAGACCCATGACATACCGAGTTTTCTCCGTGCTTCGAAAAGCACGTTAAGCTGTTGGTCCCGGCTGTCATTTGTGATCTTTGACAGTCGTTACAGGTAGTCAGTGGCCCAAAAAGTCTGACAACCAGTCTTACCAAGGGGTATCGTATTTCCCAGTACTAACTGGGTTGTGGAGGTCAGATAGGCAGTCGCTCCATGTAAAATACTGGTATTCAGTTGCATCCGGTTAGACTGGAAGCCGACCCCAACATAGTTGGGAAAAGGCTAGATATATGATGATTGCCTCACTGCTGGGCATAGGTCTCCCCTATAACCTTTTTCTAGTTTTCTCCGACCAATCTGAATAGAATAGGATTTATTATTTATTTGAGGAATAAACACTTTGTCACAACCCCAATTTATCTCGTCTGCTCGACGTCAGTATGTCACTACAGGGATCCAGCAGAATATCAGCGTCAGGTGCTTGCCTGACACATGCTGAGCTGGACTCCCATTTGGTGCAACCTTGAGACGCACACCGCACCTTGTATTATCGTTATTTTAGTTTAATTTAAGTATGTCATGGTGTTACTATACTTATTTCCCAAATATGTCCTTCTCTTTGTATATTGGCACCTTGTTTTTATAATCAGGTAAATTATTGTATCATTTGATTGTACTTGTGTGTGTTGAGATATGTCTTTTGTGTGCACTAAATAAATGGTCTATCTATGTAAACCACGAAATTGACACGAAAATTACATTAAAAATCTTTAATGTTACTTACATTTGATACGTGAAAATAACCGGGAAATGAGATATTGCAATAATCAATATTTCAATGTGTACATACCTGAAACAAACAAAAAAAAAGGTTAAAACATGCATTACTGACTAAGAAAAAAACATTTTAGAAATTAGGCGTAAGAAATCTGCCTCGTAGGTCACTAATGAGAATGAGGTCCTGGGTTCGATTCCCAGGTCGGGCAAAGTGTTATTGGGTTTTTCCATCAGAAGTTTCTCATTAGCAGCCACGGAGTCTGGATTTAGCAATAGGATCGCCCCCTATTTCATGGGACTTAAAACATAACTGGCGAAATGTGGGTGTACTGGGTACACTTCTGCCTAACTCTTTGAGGATTACAGGGGTGATGTTAAGGGAACTACAGGAGCTAAACGCGAGTTTTACTTATAATGCAAAAAAGCATATGATTCACTGCAATAAACAAAACCAGAAAAATATATGATATTCTTCAGGATATATGCGTATGATAGTGTTTTTAAAACATAATACAATAAATTTTACTCGATAAAAAAATCACGAACTTATTTCTAAAAAAAATCTTTTAACGAGTAAAAACCATACTAAAATACATGTAATCATACCGATTTTTTGGCAAATAATTCTACAAGAAACTTATTATTAACATGATAGTGTTTAATTGTTTTATTCCAATCAATCGATTTTTTTGTAAATCGAAAAAAAACACTAATTTCGCACTATTCGGGCCGCGTGACTGACGTAACAACCACTTTGTAGTGCAAGCTGATAAGAACTTTATTCTAACAGCATTTCAAACGAAGTTTGAACCGCCACAAATAGAGTTGCTAATTTAGCTCCTGTAGTCGCCTTAAGATAAGAAATTGCATTTATTAAAGTACCTGAAAGTAAATGGGGCTATTATTTATCTACTCCGGTATGGTAGGTATCAATTTAGGGCAGTATTGTCAGGTACGCTAATCTATGAGTGTTTATCAAGTTATTTTAACAAGTATTGAGTACCTTTTATCAATTCTATTACTGTTTCAGGATTAAATGATTGTGATTCATTTAAATAATTGTAAACGTTTATCGGATTCGAATATAGATAATTGTGAAAGGTTATTTTTATTGTAAATATGAACTTAAAGTACTCGTATGTTTACATTGACGATTTACCTTTCGTATCGTCCCCGAATCATTTGAGTAAGTTTGCCGACAAACTTTTTTTTTTGTTTTATCAAATTAATAAAAATTGACAAAGATAAAACGTGTCAAAGATCATGAGTGGGGGCTTGTGACGTCACGTTTGAGTGATAAAAAGTACTCAAATGTGACGTCACACGAGTTTTCGACGCACTGCATCGTCTTCATTTTTTGTTAACGTGAAAAAAGGAGAATTATGTGTCCAATATTTTTTGGAAATCTATCTGACGGACTAATTAGTTTTTTTTTTTTTATCTCCCCTATTAATTATATTAGTTTGGCTCTTCGTATGATTGTTTTTCTATTATTAATAGAATTACATAATACGCAACTTTTACAAACTACCTATCTAATATAACAGAAATAATAATAGTCAATAATAAATTATTTTGACCATTTAGGTATTCGACCTTGCTCCACCACCCCTAAGGTTGAATGTCACTAGCACTTCATAAAACGACAAAGTCTATGTCAACTTCAGCGAAGTTTCAATTTACTTAGATTGCTGTGAAAAGTGATAAACCAATTTTAAGATCGACTTTACGCACTTACTAATTTTTATATCCTCTCCTTGTTGTTCTTTACCCTAACTTAAATATTTATGTAATAAAATTACTTCTTCGACTTATCCTAGAGACGAAAGTTCGTCGACTTTTCAACATTTCCATAAATCAAACAAATTTCTTTCTTAGAAACATATCATTAGGCTTCATTTTCTTTCAAACGAGTCCCTTTAATTTGTCACAGACGACATAATGAGATATCTTGTTGAAGCAAATTGAATCTTAACAATACTAAGTAAAGTCTACTATGAGTTGAAAGAAAATTGAGAGGGCTGTTTGAATAGGACATGATTAGATTATGACAGGCATCGTGGTAATGGTTTGGGAATGAAAGAAAAGCCTGTTTGGAGAGAGAATTGTGCAATATTCTTGAAATAAAAGTGAAGCTTAGTCAAATTTAGGCAAATTTTCACATAATAGCAAGATTTTCTTCTGTAACCTTAGGCCGTTTATGGCTGTAGGCGTTTGGTAGATACTTTATCATTTTTTTCTGAAGTAAATAAAGTTTTACTTAACTTAACGTCGGGCCTGTAATCCCCGAAGAATTAGGCAGAGGTGTACCTACAAAGTTAAAGGCACATGTAATAGGGGGCGTGCCTCTTGCCATCAACCCGGCACAAATCTAGGCTCCGTGGTTCATCATCATCATTTCAGCCACTGCTGGACATAGGCCTCCCCCAAGTGTCGCCACATTGACCGGTCCCGTGCGACTCGCATCCAGCGGATTCCCGCAACCTTCACCAGGTCATCGGTCCACCTAGTGGGAGGCTCCGTGGTTGCTACTGATAAATTATTGATGGAAAATCCCAATAACACTTTGCCCGGGAATCAAACCGAAGCCCTTATGCTTAGCAGTCGCGCTTCCGACCACTAAACTAACGAGGCATCGAGACAACCAATATAGCTTTATTGAATACAAAATACAGAATTAAAATAAATGGCAATGGTCATTATCCAGATTGACACTTTTCTGTTAATAGTAACGTAAAACTATATGTTTTCCTCTTATTTACTAATTCCTGTAATGCCATATAAAACTGTTAATGAACGGCCCTCAACCCTCATTAGCGAGAAAAACTTAATCAATAATCTCAACGAGCTTTTTCCTCAATAAATTATATATAATAGTATATTCTTTAAACACGGGTGTCGTATAAGGCGACTAATGTCTGAGGCAGAACACCTTGCGCCTCCGTAGACCAGAGAATGGGCAGCAGCGTTTTCTGTTAGTCTTTCATCACTGCGATCTCCAATCCGCCTGCCAAGCGTGGAGATTACGGCAAATTGCTCCCATCATGGGAGAGGCTTATGTCCAGCAGTGGACGTTATGGGCTGATGTAGTAGTAGTATTTTCTTTAAAACACAAGGGGCAGTAGTAATAGTAGCAAGGATTTTAGGTGAGGATTTTAAATTGGTATATCTTAAGTTTTTTGTTTAAGTTAAGTTTTTGGGTGTCGTTTATGGCGACTTAGCCGTGTGGTATCCGGCAGAGTAGAATAGAACCAACCCATTACACTCACGGGTGTCGTATAAGGCGACTAATGTCTGAGGCAGAACACCTTGCGCCTCCGTAGACCAGAGAATGGGCAGCAGCGTTTTCTGTTAGTCTTTCATCACTGCGATCTCCAATCCGCCTGCCAAGCGTGATTACGGCAAATTCCTCCCATGGGAGAGGCTTATGTCCAGCAGTGGACGTTATGGGCTGATGTTGTTGTTATTGTTGTTATATCTTAAGTAGGTAACTAAAAAGTGTAAAATAAAAAAAATAAAAATTAAAAACCCGACTGCGTAAAAAATAACTAATAATAACTTTAAATAAAAACTGAACAGAAAAAAACATGTTCAGGAGAGAGGACATATTGACTGCAACAGTCAATATGTGTATGTCAAAATGTATATATATATATCATACATGAACTCTGAAAACATATAGCACTCCTTTTTTTGGGCAGTCATGTAAAAGACAAATTCTATTCCGTATAATGCAGCTTTCAATCAGTGAAATATGTTTTGAAGTTGTATGAGTAGTTTCTGAGATTACCTCCTACATCCAAACGTCACCTCTTTATAATATTAATTTAAATTTCTAGAAACTCAACTCATATGAAGAATATTTTCAGGACATATAAAGGATAACAAAATATTTGCACTAACAGCAATCTCTTCTTGGTCTCTAGTGGTTTTTCCAAGAATTTTCATTTCCATCACAATTTTCTATTCCATTCCACTACATCTAATGAAAACAAAACATAGAGCTTCTCTTCGAAACACTATAGGCACGGAGGTTGCCTTGTTGGTCTAGTAATCACAGGAGACTTGCTGAGCATGAATGAGGTCCTAAGTTCGATTTTCTGATTAGGCAAAGTTTAATTGGGTCTCCATTAGACGTATGCCACATTGGGCACCCGTTTTAACGGCACCTGAGGTATTCCACATGCGGCACCTATCAATATTTTTCGCAGGTGCCATTAGTGGAATAGTTTATTATTTCAAATTTTATTCCACAAAGGGCACCTACGGATCAGTAGGTACTAGTGTTGGGACGTTTACTTTTTAATGGACGTCAAAATTAAAAATCCGATTAAAATGAGTGGAGTTTAATACCAAAGACAAAAAAATAAAATATAGAAAAAAATAAGAATTAAAATTTAATTTAATTTTAATTTTTCAAATTTCTTGGTGGTTTGTAAGAATTTATCAGCAATAAGCACGCTCCTATTAACATAGGACTTACCCATAACTGGCGAAATGTGGATTCACTAGGTACCCCTCTGCTTATCCCTTCAGGACACACTAAATATGCTGTTTATTGTGAATTTATGAAAAGTGCACTAATTATTAAGGATAATCAAATTTTTTAAATTGGTTTTAAAAAAAATGAGCCGTCGCGGGACGCCTAGCTGATGTGATCAACGAAATTATTTTATACAAGTAATATGCTTAAAAAAATCAATATAAAAAACTCCTTATGCTGGAATCGAACTCGAAGTCACGCGATTGTAACCTAGCGCTCTGTGCCCCGAGACCAGCGAGCTTGTTGTACCGTAGCGAATATTACGTAGATCTTATGCTGCTTCAACAGGTCGGTAATGTTCGGGATTGTTCGGGTCCGGTTCGATCGCCACGCTCGCCACGCATTTTTCATTTGTTTTTTTTGGTTAACCCGTGCATCGATGTTTCACAGCAAAAAAATTACACGTCAAAAATAAATTATGTTTTAAAACGAGATGGGGTCGTTATTTATAGGATAACGAAATTTTATTCCAATTTCAATGGTTTGGTCCCACTAGTTTCACTCCGTGGTCTCCAGAGGTTTTTCCAAGAATTTTCATTTCCATCGCAATTTTCTATTACATTTCGCTACATCGAGTGAAAACAAACACCTGGGCTCTTCTCCGAAGAACTAATAGCTATTGTTTTGTTATCTGTCTTCTTTCAAAGACAAAAGAAACAAATCAATATGGTTTCTAAAAGTTAAAATGAACTTGCAGAAGATGGCCCTGAACAGGACATTGATAGGTAGGGAATTTAATTGCTGTTCCCGTTGGGATATCAGCTTACCCAAACCGTTAGGTCGTGGCTTAGAACATGAGCGGTAGCGACTGCGGGGGCGATGACAGATGATTCAATTTTACCAAATGGCAAATTGGATTATCTCAGATTCTTCCTGAGACGTCAAGACTTGCTTTGCCCGCGTCGAGTTGGGTAATTGTCCCACGGGATCGTACTATCGGGATAAAAAGTATCCTATGTGTTAAAACAGGGCGTATTGTATTGTATAACGGGCTGGTGTCCGCAACTCCACGTCCATCTGCGTATTTTGCGTACGGGTTAAACCAGGTTACAAACTATCTGTGTGCCAAATTTCATCCAAATCCGGTCAGTAGTTTTTTCGTGAAAGAGTAACAAACATCCACCATCGAACCTCACAAACTTTTGCATTTATAAAAGGATTCCTAAATGTACCCTAAATGTACCAAAAGCGACAGTCAGCGAATATAAATCTTCCATAAAATTCAAGGTTAAATATTCTTCAAGAGCCACATTATGTCAAAGATGCAAAAAGTCAAATAAATATAGAAGAAACTTTAAAAAAGTTACTGGTAGCATACAGTCAGGTTTAACTAGAATCTGCTTTATACAAAGGAAGGATAGCGGAAGATGTCCTTACTACCTAGTTCACTGACGGTCCGCTAATTCACACCCTTATGGCCTAAGTAATAAGGTTTAAAAGTGGTCGACCCTCAATGAACTCGGTAGTAGGTAATTGCAAACAAAATGCAACCTCCTGCAAACATACCAGCGGTACAAACTCCTCAAGGCATAAACCTTATTAATATCAATTCAGCCAGCTAAATAGAGAAACATCTGTTTATACACCTAGTTCAAGCTAAAACGCATGTAGTAAATAAATATCAGACTGGAATCGGTTTTTGTGTTTACCGAGATCATAAATGTATGATGCTGGCCTAAATATGGAACAGTGGATTCAAATATTAGTATTATACAAGACTTCAGTACTGGGACGTCAAAGGAAGGAATAAAAATTGTTGATTTAATAAGTGTCGGACTTTGAAAATTGTAAAAAAGATAGAGAAGAATAGAAAAAGAAAGAAAACATGTTTATTTGGCACATGCCAAATATACAATAAAAAAGAAAATGCAAGACGAACTTTGAATCTGCTAAGAAGAAGGGGGAAAAAAAGACTACCAGTAAATATTATCAGCTTGAACAAGAATGGAATATTTTTAATGAAAGTATGGAGAACGTTGAACTTCAATATGGAGCCACTGGAAAACATTGACACGACCTTGAGAAGGAAGGAAAAGAAAAAACCTAGAGGCAGTTACCAATTGTGTGAAAAGATATTTTACGTATTAAACACAAAGGGTGATAAGCAGTTGAAAAAAATTGGGGTAGAAGCCAATAACACCAAACTAAGAAGAAGAAGAACCATATGTAGATAGTTAAAGGTTAAAGAAGAAGTACCTCATCTAGTAGTAAATATAGGGCTATGGGTCACTGCAGGATGATTTGTTGCAAAATATAGACAAAGCTTATCCAAACAAATGAAGGCAAAGGAATGTTATTGCATTTAATAGAAGTGACGTCATTGCATCGTCATTCTTACCACATGAAGTAAACTATCTAGTATAGTTCAAAGTCCAACGGCTAGATATATTGCGGTGACCTATTCATCCGTCATCAGCTTTGGATTCGTTGAATCATGATACGTAAGAACGAACGAACTGCAAGTTTAGACTTATAAAAACTAGTATGTTTTGATAGACGTACGCCATTCATAGAATTCGCAAACAATATATTAGCAAAAAAGAGGCCTTAGCGGCGGTGATCAAGATCACAGTGTATAGTTTTGACAGCACGTTGGAATTTTATCAGTAGGCTCTTTAAAGATGAAGTACTTGCGCATTGACAAGTAAGTTAATGTGATCAGCAATATTTATTTCACCCGAAACTCTATTAATTTCCAGTTATTTTTATAAAGAGAGGGTTTTCGCAATGGTGGTTTACATTTTAATAACTTTACTAAATGGTGTTTATAATGAGTAAAGCAATTTTCAGACTACGATGACTTATTTTTATTTATAACATAATGTTTTGGTATAGGTACTTTTATTTGTACTATAGGTACGCTCTGCGTAAACTTTCAAGGGAAAACGAGCGTTGTCGAAGATGTTTTCCTTGTACAGAAAATCGCAGTCTTTTATCACTTAGATCAAATCTGAGCCCGCAGAGAGTAATTATTAAAGAAGTTCGTATAGACGTGAAAGGTAGCCGTCTTCAATTAAAAGTTCAGCTTCGTCTGCTGTTGCTGATTTTTCATAAGATTTCTCAGGATAATTTATGAATTTACAAACAGGTTCCTAAGTCAAATTAAGGGGATTTCCTGTTAGTCCTGAAACCTAAGATAGTATTGGAGCAAATGGACGCAAAGCATTGCAAGAAAGGCCACGTCATACCCGAAATCATATTCACACATAAATGTTAAAAAAATAATTTTACAAATAAAGATGGGTAATTAAAGTATTGAAAAGCTGATTTATTTTGAGTAACTTGAACTATCTAAATTTGAGTTTGTATTATTTTTATACCAATGTTCCTATAAAGATTGACCGGTAGAGAATAGCTTCTGGCATTAAGTCTGCCTATGTACCACTACTAACCATATAAGGTTAAAATAAATAAAACACCAAGTAAACTTTAAAAAACAGCTCAAACACCAACCCTAAAATCCATCGACAAATCCAATAACAAAACTGTACTTCCAAATGCCATTTTTCATTTGGGCGAAAAAAACTCAAACAGTATTGACGCGAAAATCTGTAACACGACTCCCTGACGTCAACACTCCATGACGTCATGAATAATGATACTACAACGTGTGACGTATTATGCGAGAACACAAAGGGTTTTTGAACGAAGTATTTATTTAATGTGAAATTAAATTATTTTTGAAGTGAATGTTTTTGACACCTGATATTGAAAAGTGAGTGAAATTGGTGTTACAATTTGCTTGGTATTAACCGCGTGGCTCTTTTGAAGTTATCGTGATATTTTGGAAGAGCTTGAAAGGCTTGGCTTGGCTTATTTCATGGCATTTCAAATTCAACTTTCTGCAATAGGTGGTTTTTTTTCAAAGTTGTCGTTTTAATGTTTTTTTTTTTATTTATATTTGCTACATTTTCTAAAATATACGTGCTAAATTGGATTTCAAGTTCTTTTAGCAACAATCTTTTTGCAAAAAAAAGTTTTTTACTTAACTGTCACCAAGCGACTACTTAGGAAATTTTAGTTTAATAACATTGTCTTTTTTAATCCAATCTCTTTAATTAAAAAACTGTAAAGAGTAAAACGCTAGGATACCCCTTGGTAAGACTAGTTGTCAGACTTTCGGAACACTGACTACCTGTAACGGCTGTCAAAGATCTAAAAGTGTAGCACTCCAGAAAAAAAGACAATCAGAAATAAAGGCCAACAAAACATCGTACTGTTCCCTCCTCTGAGAAAACTATTTAAATAATCAAAGTTTTATCTGAACGAAGCAAGCTGTTTCATACTCAGGCAATAAAAACTAACTTCTGCTCGTTAGTTAGCTTAGGTCGGCTAATTTGAATCGTATTGTGTTTTTAACAGAACAAGAGGTGGGCAGATTTTATAAGCGGGTTTAATTATAGGAGAAAACTGGAAAGCTTTTCAAGAAGGAATTTTAAAATAGTCATCTTAGACTTTGTTACAATGCTGGGCTTAACAAAGTCGAGAATAGTCTAGCTAGATATAAAATTATATGTTTCGTATGTATCCGTAAGAATGATGTGTGTAAAAATAACGTATGTCATGATAAACATAAAAAAAACTACCTATCTTTTTTGTGACCCTCTGCCACTAAACCAGCATGCAGTCGAGGAATATCTCTCAGGTATGCTTGTTTGGTGTTCTCACGATTTTACTTCACCACAGTAAGAAGCACAACATACAATACGCACATGAATCCGAACGTCTTGGGTTCGAACTCGAGACCTATGACATGGCAGTCCGACGGTTACACTAATAGGCTACCACTGCTGTAAAAAATAAATGAAATACGTTCTTCAACACATACCACGATTCATGACATGTGTGATGCGACGTACCTACTTACACAAAGAAAAGAAATGACACCCATGTGCGTGGTAAGCCAACAGCGTGAACAGGGTCATCTCTTTTTCATCACTATAGAAGAGGCAATTTTAATGCTATTCTACTTTATTGTGATGAATCTTTATAATTACTAGGTGCACCCGCGTTTTCCTAAAACCATAGCATTCAAACAGCTGTCAATAACGGTGACAATACTATGGTCAAGTCTAATACCGACGAGCCAAGATAAGCTACTGACCCGACAGAGGCCTCTAATTATGTGCATTGAGATTGCCAATCCAACTGTCATAATGTGCCAGGCACAGAGCTTGTCAATCTATTGGAAGACATTCAATATTCTGTAATGGACGTGTCTATTATCTTGTGAGCCGGTACAATAACCACCATTGTTAGCAAAATAGACAAGAATGGAAAAATATTTAATTAGTACCAGACATCGGTATTTTAAAACAAGAACAGAAAAATGAATAATAACAATTAGGGCCTGCCCAGACGTCAGACTATCCGTGACGCACTTTTTAGTCTGTGAAAATAGAACCTAAGCACTGGGCAAGACGACAAAAAAAATCTAATTAGTCCGTCAGTTACATTATTAAAAAATATTTGACCCGTGTTGAACCGTGTTTCTTTTGTTACGTAAACCAAAATTGACGAAGATATAACGCTTTTAAAATTCTCAATACGTCACGCCTTGGTACAATTTTTAGCTAGTTCTGACGTCACGAGCCCCCCACTCCCGAGTTTTGATGCGTTTTATCTTTGTCAATATTCATTGATTTACAAAAACAAAAAATACGTGTCCATTAATTTCCAATACACTAACTGACGGACTAAATAGATTTGCAATTTTCTGGTACTGTCGTCATGCCTATTATATGCAGTAACGCATACGACGCGCAAAAAGTCCGGTGGCCAAAAATTCCGAGTCTTTCTGGCAGATCACGACGCGCCACGCCGCGTCGTTGCTTCAGCAGGTGCTAACACAGACGGCGCACACTTTTAGAATGCAATCTGCACTCGAATAGAATGAACGAAGATGTGCGTCATGTGCGTTGAGTCTGGCTAAAATCCGCGATGGACTTTTTGTATGTCATGCAGGCATGTTGTGCGCCGCAGACTCATCCGCACAAAAAGTCTATCGTCTGCGCAGGCCCTTAATGGGAAGAAACCTCACAATTTCTATAAAGAGTACCCACAAACTACTGCACAGAGTACTGCATAAACTAAATAGGATTCCGCCAATCGATATTATAGCAGGCTAAGTCAAGATAGTTTTAGTATGATCTACTCTATTCTTTATGGTCGAAAAAAAAACTGCTGCTTCCCGATACTGAGGCCTACTCAAATATTCGGATATTCGGATCTATCCCTCCCTCTCGCGCACGTCTGCAGATGAGTGCGAGTGAGAGAGACGAATAGATCCGAATATTCGGACGAAACGTAAGAGAGTAGGGCCTCTGTTTATAGGTTCCCTCTATGGCGATTCCCGCTATGTCGATTCGCAAAACAAATGGCATCAGTTTTATTAAGTTTACGCTTGACCTCAAAGTAAGTCAAGTACACTTAAAACAAAAAGTGAAACAATAGACTGAATTTAAGACTCATTTGCTGAAGGCACACCCTCAAACGATCAAACCATACATTTCCTTATCTCCATAATAAGAAGCCATGAAAATAATACTCATTATAATTTATACAATAACATAATCATTCAGACGATATACGAAAGAGGGTGGTGCTATCACAATCGTAAACATCACACTTTAGAGGGAGACGGAATGATATCGTTATATAGAAAGGCACAAGTGGAAAAAGGACAGAAACCCCATAGACTTTATTACACGAAACGAAGTTATGGTAATCAGGGCGATTTACAACATGGATGCACGTTTTTATGGTGTTCAGTCTATTGTTTTGAAAACGAAATTATTATTGCCGGGCCATTCGAGGTCTGGTTTCTTTTGAATTTCTCATGGGAAAGTTTTCATAGAAGATAGTTTTTTTTATCGTTGCAGTTTGCGTTATGAGATTTTTAATTTAACCTGGAGCTTAAATAAACAGTGCTGGGTTCGATTCCCGGGTCGGGCAAAGTGTTATTGGGTTTTTCCGACAAAAATCACTTAGTAGCAGCCACTGAGTCTTGATTTGTGCCCGTTTGATGGCAATAGGTTCGCCCTGAAATGTGGGTGCACTACTATGTACACCTACATTTCACTAGATATGTTTAAATCCCATGTAACTGGGCGCGAATCCAGACTCTGTGGCTGCCACTGAGAAATTCCTGACGGGAAAACCATATTTTATTTTATTAACCACATTATCACTTTGCTCGACCTAGGAATCGAACCCAGGACCTCATGTTCTGACTTTGACATGACACTAGACGAACGAGGCAGACAACTCAACTTAGGTGGAAACTGGGCCTAAGATGTAAAAAACCCCTTTGCACCAGGGTAGCATAGCACATACTACTCTGTCAAGAAAGTACCGGGAAAAGATCAATAATACACAAAATGTCTGTTATTCATCCAAATTTATTTTATCACCTTCAAAGTATGCTCCTTTAGAAACGATACACTTGCGCCAACGAATAATCCATTCATCAAAACATTTTTTAAACGCTGCTTCCGGAATTGAGTTCAGTTCTCGCCGCGAATTCTCCTTTATGTCTTCTATCGATTGAAAACGGGTGTCACGAAGTGGTAATTTGAGTTTAGGAAAAAGAAAAAAGTCAGCAGGAGCCATATCTGGTGAATATGGTGGTTGCTGGATGGTATTTGTTGAGTGTTTGGTCAAAAATTCGTTCACAATGATAGCCTTGTGCGAAGGCGCATTGTCGTGGTTCAAAATCCAAGAATTTTCTTTCCACAAATCTGGCCTTTTTCGTCGAATTTGCTCTCTTAAACGCCGCATAACGCTCAAATAATATTCTTTATTTACCGTTAGACCTTCCGGTAAGAATTCAGAGTGCACAACACCGCGATAGTCAAAGAAAACCGTCAACATGACTTTGACTTTTGATCGACTTTGGCGTGGTTTTTTCGGTTTCGGTTCAGTTGGAGGTTGACTAGTTTGCATGTCAAACTCGTAAACCCACGTCTCGTCACCAGTAACAATGCGTTTCATGAATGTTGGATCCGAACTGACTCGTTCTAGCATGTCCTCAGCGACTTTCATGCGATTGAGTTTTTGGAGAAAATTCAGATCTTTCGGGACTAGCCGAGCAGCAACATGTTTCATACCCAAATGATTAGTTAAAATGGTACGGATCGACTCGTGAGATACAGAAAGTTCGGCGGCTATCTCTCTCAGAGTTGAATGGGGATTTTCAGTCACTATTTTCTTCACTTTTGCGATGTTAAGTTCAGTTGCAGACGTTGACGGCCTACCAGAGCGAGGCAAATCTTCCATCACATCTCGACCGCTTTTGAACGCTTTGAACCACTCATAAGCACGAGTTTTTGATAAAGTCGATTCACCGTAAGCCTTCTGTAACATTTTCAGTGACTCCGAACACGAAATTCCATTGGCGATGCAAAATTTAAGACAAACTCTTTGTTCGATATTTTTGTCCATTATGAAATTCGCAATACACACTATATATGATATTACTAAAACCAGCACTGTATTTAATATAAATAACAGATGCAACTCAAACTCCGCGCCAAAATGGAAAACAGTTGTGCCAATCTAACAATTACAAAAAAACAAAAATTTGAATTTGGAACCATTAACAAATCATCCATTCCCGATACTTTTTTGACTGAATGTATTCCCTATTACCTCAAAGCAAGATAAACAGGTAAACATAACCTATTTTTCAGTAAGAATGTCCGCAGCATTGTAAATCATTGTTTGTTATTACTCGTGTAACTCATAAATAGCTGTAAAAGCTATAACGTTCGTTTGTTCGTGCGCTCGTAAACCAATAGCTTACGTTAGTCTGATGTGGTGAGGTAAAAAATGGTATCTAGGTCAGTGTGAAAGTGTCAGTTTTTCTTTTGGCAAAGGAATTCGTAATAGTTGTTTTACAAGAAAACGTTAACAGATTTTTGTACGCAGTTTTAACATTTTTATCGCTTTAGTCACTAATAGACTGCCTCGTTGGTCTAGGGGTCGAAAGCACGACTGCTGAGCATGAGGTACTGACTTTGATTCCCGGGTCGGGCAAAGTGTAAGTGTGTAAGTGTAAAAATGTGTATTACTCCGAATGTTCATTTATAAATTGTTAGTTCTAAAACGATTTGCTAAAAGTTAGGTTGTAGTGACAGAAACGAATCGCTGAAAATTCGACTCCACGTAGTCTTGTCTGCCCTACCCATAGAGTGTAATTTAGAATCGCGTAGGTGCGGAGGGGCGAGGCGGCCTGCGAGTTGAGGAGCAGGTGGTTGTAACAGTCGCCGCGGTGGTGAGCGTTAAACACATCTGCGACGATAAGCTCGCGTGGGACCGCCGTAGCCCCGCAGCGCCGGAGCCGTGACAGAAACCATGCCTGCTGCATGTTGCTAGCTCGCTTGCATGCTGCATGCTTGCTTGCATACTGTATGCGTGCTTGCTGAATGCTTGCTGCATGATTGCTGCTTGCATGGTTTATGTTTGTTTGCATGCTTTTTACAGGAAAATAATATCCACACAATTTGTTCATAATCAACTGTTTTATAATTATTGACGCTTTGATTGATTGCCTTTTAGTGACAATCGATATGAAACGTACGCCAA
The DNA here is from genome assembly GCA_941918905.2 of Xestia sexstrigata. NCBI lineage: Eukaryota > Metazoa > Arthropoda > Insecta > Lepidoptera > Noctuidae > Xestia > Xestia sexstrigata. Next base: position 4,339,435 of record OW799204.2, read on the forward strand.
AAGAAGATTCTAACTGTGAACTTTTGTGCGATATGGTGGTTCTACTTTTTGATTCTTACAAATTTCATTAAAGCAATATTGGATTAAAATGTGTTATGTTGAGAGAAGTTTTTAGCAAAAGTTCTTAAAAAAAATACTTTTATGATCAAAACATGAAAAAAATTGTATTTAGGATTTATAACTATTATTGAAAACCGTTTTAAGTCTTTTGTATATTGTTGATTGTTATATTTATGACAAACGGGTTTATTATATATTGCATATATGGGGCATATTGTATTTAGGGATTTCAATTTTATGGCATGTGATATTATATGATATAAAGTTCGGGTAAGTTGTCATCCGGACAAATGATGATAAGGACGAAAAAAATGATGGCACTTTATATTATGGATAAAAAAGTTAGGTAACACGATAGATAACCGTTTGATGCCGCTAAAATTGTATTTTACTGAAGTAAAAGTACAATTTTAGTTTTGGTGTTACGCGAATGGAATAGGAAATGATTACATAAGCGAAAGTCTAAAAGTGGCGCTCGCTGGTGACTGAAAAGTTGTGTGGTAATCGGTTGTCTTGTGGAGGAGAGGCAAATTTCGTGAGGAAAGGCTTGAGTATGAATGTGGATGGGTATAATAGTACAGGAAGACCACAGAGACGATAGATGGACTGCGCGAAAGATACTATGGCAAGAAAGGAGGTGTCTGATAAGATGACGAGTAATAGAGAAGTATGGAAGAAGAAGACATGCTGCGCCGACCACAAATGACTTGAGATAAGGGCAAGAGAGTGACGATGCTAAGGTATTCGTAAATCGTAATGTCAGTGAATGTAAATATTCTGGCAGACAACTATAATTATTATTGTGTTTACAGAAAACTGTTTGATTAAGTGCCTCGGTTTATTATGAGACCTGATGAGAACTATGTCATAAGTTTTATTATGTTGTGTGCTCTTCATTCTAGCCTTTGTTATGAGAACTTCAATGTTTATCTTATGGGATTCTTTAGAATCCTTGCACCAGTTATTAAACATTTTTTGTTTGGCCTACATTTGAAATTTACATAATAATATGTCTGTTGGTCATTATCATCTTCCTAGCCTTTTCCCATCTGTGTAGGGGTCGGCTTCCAGTCTAACCGGATGCAGCTGAATACCAGTATTTTACATAGAGCGACTGCCTATTTGACCTCCACAACCCAGTTAGTACTGGGTAATACGATACCAACCCCTTGGCAAGACTGGTTATCAGTGTTTTTGGGTCACTAACTACCTGTAACGACTGTTAAAGATCTACAAATTACAGCTCAACGGAACCAACTGCTTAAGGTGTCATAATAACATAATATGTTTTTTTTTTTCGAAAAGCGATCCTGTTTGATTGCTGCCTTATGAAAAATCTGTAAAAAAGAAAACTGAGCAAGATTTTTAAACAAAAAGTTTTTTAGAACTTTGAGAAGATCCTCTGTCTGGACGCAATACAGGACCACGAATTTTGGTCGTTTGCTTTCCCCGTCCAGTCGATAAGGCCCGAAAAGGTAGCAGATAGCTATACAAAGTTACCTACTGTCGCATTTATCGATTCATACAATAATAAATAGATGCGACTGTTTGTGATTTCAAAATAACAGCTTTTTACTGAATGCATTTGAAAGTATATACGGTACTTGTAACAACGATTTTTTTTTAATTTTTGTATGTCTGTCTGTTTGTTCCGGCTAATCTCCGAAACGGCTGCACCAATTTTGACAAGATTTTTCTGTCAGATAGCTGATGTCATAACACTCGTTATGACATCAGCTATCCGCCCGTAAAAGTCCCAAGCTTTGCTTACTTATAAGTTAGAAAAAAAAAAACCTTGAAATTGTTTACAAAATCAAATTCAAATAGTTATGTAATATTTTTATTGTAATTTCACGAGGACGAAAGTCGCAAGCTAGTAAAAAATATTAGTATGGATGTCTCATAATAAACCAGTGCACTAGGGAGCTTCACATTCAGCTATAAAGGCATTTGCATTAAGGAGATTGGCTACAAAGCTTGTTTGTGGAATCCTATCTTTTGTCTCGCTGTTTGTATTTTGACTCGCTTTTTCAGTTACCCTTATGTGGTGCTTTAGAGTTTCTTTAACTTTGTTTAATCTGGGTTGCAGGGAATTGAGATAGAGGAATGTGGTTTGTTTTTGTGCTGTGAGATTCTTACTTGAAGACTGTGTAGATTAGGATTAACGTGGTTTTAAAATTGTCAGTTATTTCGCTGCATAAAATACAAAAAACGCACATGAAGGGTTGCATACCATAGTACTTAGGGTGCCCCCTTTATTTTTTTGTTGTCATAGCGGTAAGTAACAAAACACACATTTTATGAAAATTTCAACTGTCTACTTACAGAGAGATACAGCCTACTGACAGACAAACGGATAGACAGCAAAGGCTTAGCAATATAAATAAATAAATAGAGTCCTGTTGGTTACCCGTCGGGTATACGGAACCCTAAGATCCGATATCAGTTTGCATTGGATGGCAGTTCTGATTCAGATTCAGATACACAAAGAAAAATTAGTATAGTCGCCCTTGTTAATGCTTGAGCATTTTAGACATTTTCCTGTAAATTACAACTTCACGACTATTCATAATATCTTGCCGTCACGTAGAAAAATAGCACCTGAGGGTGATACAACCTGCCGGGGTCGCGGGACTGTTCGAAAGAGATACCGTGGCCCCGGAACACAAAGGGCGATGAAGGAACATGGATGGGTTTTAGTCAGTAAAAGTCTGACACTCCCTCCTGCTCCGCCCAGAGCGGGAGAATCATTTGATGATATCCCATCCGAAAAAAAAAGAAAAAAAGTGTGATACAACTATTGCAAGGTCTACTTAACTAGACAAACCATAATAATATACGCATGGTCTTTATTTATCACTCTTAATAAAGCTTATTAACATCAGAATTAGCAAAGTGTTTTTTTTTAATATCTATAAAAATACTAAGTTATAAGCATTTGAAACTGGTGATTAGACAGAGAGATCTGATACAGCGAATGACGTCATTCGCTGCATCGACGTACAAAATCCATACTAAATTCCGTTTATCTAGAAAGAGATTTAAATGGTTAACTTTTGTGTTGTTTGGCCGATTTATGTCTTGTTTTCGCTTTTTGTCATTATTTTTATAGTACTTTGCATTCCAAATTGAAAAAAAAAATACATATTTCCCTATTGAAATGCTTGTTAATGTACAGCATTATTTTTAGGCAGTTCTGGAACCGAAAGCCATAAACTCGATCGTCGAACTCGGAACAATTGGGACGGTTTTTTTTTAAATAACATTAAAAGAAAATATTAAAAAAGTCATGAAAATTTAAATTTATAATATTATTTTTTTATTGTTATTTAAAAAAAAATAGTCCCAATCGTTTTGAGTTTGATGATCGAGTTTATAGCTTTCGGTTCCAGAACGACCTAAAATAAACCGTGTAACCGGCAATCAGATTATTTGCCAATTTGAGATGGAGTACACACTTATGTTAATACTAGCTTATGCGCGCGGTTTTGTCCACGTAGAGATTCATTTTTAACTGACTTCTAAAAAGAGGAGGTTATCAATTCGTTTTTTTTTTGTATGTTCAGTCTGTTTTTCGTCATTTGTGAACCGATTTCGATGATTCTTTTTTTGTTTGGAAGACAATTACTTCGCGGTGGTTCCGTTTAAATTTGGTGAAGATCTGATGGTGATCTTCGGAGATATGAAATGGAACTCTTCAATTATAGACAGCAAATCGGTCGTGATTGCTGCAATCGCTTGGATGTTTGTTGTTTTCACAAAATCATAACATAACAATTTCACGCCTGTATGCTCTGAGGGGGTATGCAGATGTGTAAAGGACACCCACATTTCGACAGTTCGGTCTGTTAGGTTCCATTTTATTGGGGATAAGCCTATTACCATGACATGTATTGTTAACAATATGAAATAAATGACTGCCTCGTTGGTCTAGTGGTGGCGACTACTCAGCATGAGGTCCTGGGTTCAATTCCCAGGTCAGGCAAAGTGTTATTGGGTTTTTCCATCAGGAATTTCTCAGTAGCAGCCACGGAGTCTAGATTTGCAACAGCGCTCGCCCCCTATTACATGGGACTTAAACATAACTGGCGAAATGTGGGTGTAGGTCCTATTGGGTACACGTTTTTTTTTTTTTTTTCGGATCGGAAACCATCAAATGACTTCTCCCGCTCTGGGCGGACCAGGAGGGAGTGTCAGACTTTTACTGACTAAAACCCATCCATGTTCCTTCATCGCCCTTTGTGGTCCGGGGTCACGGTATCTCTTTCGAACAGTCCCGCAACCCCGGCAGGCATCGGTCCTTGCGGACCCCTTCCTTTTTGCTGACTCTCTTTGAGGCGCGCGTGGAACACGAACGCGCTGTCGACACGGCTATTGGGTACACCTCAGCCCAACTTTCGGAATTACAGGCCTGATGTTATGTTAAAATTAATGTATAGCTAATATTTGTATAAGATATTACAACTAAAAATGATAAAATAAAAAACTTTTTGCAAAAAATAGAACCGACTTCAAAAACACAACAAAGTGAAAAATAACTTTAGCTTCAGAAGTTGGTGGCAAAGAAACTGAATCAAACACACAGAAGTCACCGACTTCTGAAGCTAAAGTTAATTTTAAAAAGTTTTTTTTTTTTTATCTCATGGTATCTTACTACTGGAATAAAAAGATCATAGTAATAATCCAGTTTATAAACTCAGGCACACTGTCATAAATCTGTGTGCCGAATTTTATCCAAATCGGTTCAGTAGTTTATGCGTGAAAGAGTAACAAACATCCATCCATCCCCACAAACTCATCATCACCTGCCTAGCCTTTTCCCAACTACGTTGGGGTCGGCTTCGAGTTTTACCAGATACAGCTGAATACCAGTTTTTTACATGGAGCGACTGCCTATCTGACCTCCACAACCCAGTTAGTACCGGGTAATACGATACCCCTTGGTAAGACTGGTTGTCAGACTTTTTGGGCCTCTGACTACCTAACGACTGTCAAAGATCTACAAATGACGTGCTTTTCGAGGCACGGAGGAAACTCGGTATGTAATGGGTGGTCACCCATCCACAGAACAACCTGGGCAAGCACGGCTTAACCTAACGATCGACCCGAGCGGCTGTTATTATTTAGCCACGAGCTCCTCCATCCCCACAAACTCATAATATTCATAATACTAGTATAAGGATAACCAGTTCATACGACAATAGGGAATATGCATGTATTTTTTTCTTCACTTAAATCAATAAAAATATACACTATTATCAACCCCAGAAAAGTATTAAAAGTTAAGTTCAACGACTGCTTGTCGCTCAAAAATAAAATATTAAACTTCTGCAATTTTCTATGACATCATTTACATCAATCTGCCTCGTTTACATCTAATTTTTTGGCCTTAATAAAATAATTTTACAATACAAATACAATATAATAATAAAATATTCGTCAAACTTTAAGTACTATTCAAATAAAAGTGTTATTGCCATATATAGACTTTGACGTCACTACCGGCGTTATCGAGGGACCATGTGTTTTGAGAGTGCGTTCCGTTTCACTAGAAACATGCCACATAAAACAATAAATTGAAAAATAAGTGATGTTTTTTATATGACAAGGCATTTTTAGTAAAAAAAAAGTTACCTTCCATGTTTAATCTTTAATATTTCTGATCAGACCTACTAAAACTAGAAAAACAACCAGAAACAGCCCTTAAAATCTCAACAAAAAATAACAATTTCCTTACTGGAAAATAACAAAGTTTACCTCCAATTCTGATCAAAGCAGAAAAACTTCACGCCTTAGAATTAAAGGATTTACCGGAACAGTGTATTGACAACCCGAGACCACAAAGGCTTTGGAAACAGGATTCGACTTCGACATTAAAAAAAATGTATCCCCTGGGACATCAGAAAATGTCGGCTTTGGAAAACCCCGAAAAAGTTAGTAACATTCGAATTACATTCAATAAGATTTCTTATACTTGTAGATGTTTCTGTATCCATCAGGTTGATCCGGGAGAGTTTTTTCAAGATGAGTTTTAAAAGTATTGCTTTTAGGTAGATTTCGTCAGAAAAATCTACCTAATGGTCTTGCACCTAAAGTCGAGTTTTCCGAAAATTTCACCATAGGGGGTCTAGTTATGACCCCTAGAGCCCAAATGAACCGCTGGTTAAAAAGTTATATATATATATATAACTTTTACTTGGCGCCCCACATACATGTATGTGGGGCGCCAAGCAAAATTTAGCCACACTCCACAGGTCGCAATTATGCACCTATTGCTTTCAAACTTGGCCCAAAAATCGAAAGGGTCAAAACTTTTGGAAAATTGTTGAACCGTTTAACATTTTTATCATTCAGATTAAGAATACGGACAACTTTTTAACTTTTTTTAATGCAACTCCTAACTTGGGGAGGGGGTCGAAATTTCCAAAATTTTTAGACAAAAAACTTATACATTTTTACCGTCGCCATTTTTTTTTTGAAAACAAATTGTTTTCTCTACAATTTTTACTTTTAAAGTTTAGTGATAAAACTTATAGTTTTCGAAATAAAAAATAATAACTGAAAAATTGAGGGTGTTTCCATGCTAAACTCAAATGTATGATAATCATTAAGACGTTTCATTGTCAAACATCAACAAATTCGTTGCCATGACGACTAAGTCTTTTGGCAACTAACGTATTCATAAAGGAGGTAAGTACTTCTAACAAAAACAGAAAATTTCAAACAAATAATCGGCCAGCGCAGCTTTGGCTAGCCATATATAGCCTCTGAACTTCCAGAATAAATATGGGTGGAACCTTCTTCGAAATCTACCTCCTCCTGCGGCTTGCCGAAGGGATTTTTTTCGATTGTGGTGATATTCAGCCTCATTCTCAGCTCGATTGTTGTGATGCCTTTATCTTTTTTAGGGTTCCCAAAGGGTAAAAACGGGACCTCATTACTAAGACTCCACTGTCCGTCCGTCTATCTGTCACTCACCAGGCTGTATCTCATGAACCGTGATAGCTAGACAGTTGAAATTTTCACAGATGATGTATTTCTGTTGCCGCTATAACAACAAATAATAAAAACAAAATAAAATAAATATTTAAGAGGGCTCTGTAAACGTGATTTTTTTGCCGTTTTTTGCTCGATATTAATAATGGATAAAGGTAGACATGTTATTCACAAAATATTTAGTTGCACATTCACTTGAAAAATAAATAATTAATTACAACAAACGTGATTTTTTTGCCGTTTTGACTAATGTTTTCTAAATAATGGTACGGAACCCTTCGTGTGCGAGTCCGACTCGCACTTGGCCGGTTTTTTTTTAATCAGAATTCGCGGTATTTTTGCGTTCCCAGGGCCTAGAAAAAGAAACTGGTTGTTTCATACATTTTGACCATGTAGGTATTGCACTTTTGTGCAGTAAATAGCAGGTTTTTTTTTAATGAGTTCAGAAGGATGTACTGAAAACGTGGTAACAGTTTGTGCGTCGGTGTCTCTACCTACCAGCCTGTATACAGGGTTAGTTTTTAATGACCGGCCAAATTTTCAGAGATGGTTTAGAATCGATAATGTTTACGATATAATTAAAAAAAACTATTGTTTCAAATAAAATTTCATTCCTTTCCACCACTAAAAGCAGACGTGTGGATATTGCAACAGCACAATTCAGTTCAAAAACCTAGATAGGTAGCAGTTATAGCACACAAGTACATTGATTCCCACTAGGTTTATGATTTAGGAAATTTTTAGGACATTTTCAAATTAATGCTATTATTTTATTTTATATTTTTCGACAATAATATTTAAAATACCTACACTTTTGGTTTGATATCTAGATTTTAATTTTAAATTTTGGCTGGTCATTGAAAACTAACCCTGTATAAGTCTGAAATCACCCCGTCTTGAGCAAGCGTGGTGATCAATGCTCGTGCCTTCTCTGTTGAGAAGAGGCCTTTGCCCAGCAGTGGGATAGGCTGGTATTATTATACCTATAATTTCAAACAAGAGACAATTTAAATGATTCCCTGAATCCTCAATAGACAATATTATTATAGCAGCTAACTGACAATATCATCTGAAGGCTAATTATATCGGCTTCCAGTCTAACCGGATGCAGCTGAATACCAGTATTTTACATGGAGCGACTGCCTGTCTGACCTCCACAATCCAGTTAGTACTGGGCAATACGATGCCCCTTGGTAACACTGGCTATCAGACTTTCAGGCCACTGACTACATGTAAATACTGTTGAAGATCTACAAATGACAGCCGCGACCAACGTGTTAACGTGACGATAATCGTTATGTAATGGGCGGTCACCCACCACAGTCCAACCTAGGCAAGCGCGGCTTTACCTGAAGATCGACCCGAGCGGCTGCTATGATTTATCTACGAGCTCCTCTATTATAACTTACTGGCAACATTGAATACAAATAGGTGATCTTATTGTATGCCAAATTAACCACAAACTCATATCCAACCAGTCGTGAAACATGTCCCAAAAGTTGTTCCAAAGAGTTCTAACACAAAGATCATGAGCATAATTTAATAGAAAATACTTTTTGTACCTCTGGGGAGTACTTACAGGTTTACTTCGAAAGTTTTTATTGTAGGCTGTAAATAGAAGTACCTATTCGTACAGGTGAAAAAACAAACGTTTTTGTAAGGGAAAACTTGTGAAGAAGATGGAAATAAAAAAGGGGAAGATGTACTTCAACTAACTTTTGCAGGTAAGTAGGATTTTTTGTGAGTTTTTTTCGGAGTTGTTTAGTATAAGAGGTTCATTTTTGAATCTTCAAGACCGGGGCATATGCATACTAATTAGTAACCTATAATACCTAAACGATTAATTATAAGGAGGTCCGAGGTGGCAGAGTAGAGTGGTGGAAGAGTAGAGTACCTGGAAGGATATGAGGGAGTTCTATTCCTAGCAGTGGGACATACTCGTACAAGGCTACTTATAAAATAATAATGTTAAAAGTTACTCTATCTGTTAATCAGTCTGTTGTCCTTTCACGTCTCAGAGATGGATGGGCTTCCATGGAATTTGGCGCACAGGTGAACCTTCTCTTCATAATTTTAGACCTTCATGCGGACAAAGTCGGGGGCAAGAGCTAACACTACGTTAGTTCATGATCAAAGTTACTGGCATATACTACGCAAGTAGGTGATGACGTTAGTCTTTGTTTCAATATCTCAAAAAAAAAGTATTCGGAAAAAATTGGCTATGACAGACGGACGGATAGACAGACAGACGCACGAGTGATCCTATACAGGGTGTAAACAACCTCATCACGAGGCCATCAACCAAGCATTCTGTACATCAAACGAAGTAATTTTACGCAAAAATTATTGCTGGGAAATGACTTTTTTTTTTTGGGGTGTAAAATCATGTTTTGTGGTAGAACTCAATGTAGCGCACTCAAAACATTGTGCTGATGGATGGATTGAATAGTACGGGGGTCGTGGAGGTGTTTAAAGTAAAAATCTTACAATAAAAACTTGGAGAGCAGTTGGAACTTTGACCCCCAATATCTCCGTTACTAGAAGGTTCCCAAGGATGGTGTAGAACAAAAAAAATATCGCAATGACAGGGAGAATAAGTGCCTTTCGGCTTCGTTAAGACGTTTTTTACACCCTTTATATGGTTCCGTTTTTTTACCCTACATACCAATCCCAATAACAGGGTTTCATTTCATTCAGGATCGACATTCCCCAGACGGTGAGCGTCCTTCAAGATGTCCAAACAAAAAAAAACTAAAATTCTTCATTATGACCGGATCTTACTGAAATATTTTAGTCTACACTACACTTTGGCAACAAACTACATCAAGCATTTAATAGTTAATATTTTTACAACATCAAAGCTTTGACGGTAGACGAATTTTTATAGTCAGTATTTTCTTTGTCATTTGTCAGAAGCACAATGCCACACGCCATTAGGCACACCCTACAGTTTTTAGCTCAACAAAAATATTCTGTACCGTTACCATTTCTAATTATAAACACATGTTGTAAATATCGTTGTTTTTCGTCGTCGTTGTTTTTGACGACCCCAATGGCGTAGCGGTAGTGACGCTGCCTTACGTTCTAAGGGTCCCGGGTTCGAATCCCGGTTGGAGCAAATGTTTGTGTGATGAGCATGGACATTTGTTTCCGAGTCATGGATGTTTATGTGTATAATAAGTATGTATTTACAAACAAAAAGTATCTATGTAGTATATCAACTATCTGGTGTCCACGACACAAGCCTCGTTGCTTAGTGTGGCACTAGATGGCGCTGTGTGTTAATGTCCAGCGATATTTATTTTATTTTATTTTTACTTTTGAAAGAAAACAAAACATTTTAATTTCCATAAATTCACGTCTGCGGTCTCTGGAGGGTTATTTAATGTAATAATTATGTCTTAATTTATTTGTTATTTTTATAGTTTTAATTTATAATTGTTTTTCTTTTGCAATTTTATAGATGTTTTTTTAAATTTTTGTATTATACTGTAATTTCATTTAACTTGACATTTTAAATTCAATGTAAACTTTGTAAATTTTAATTTTGTTATTATCATATAATTATATGTGGGAATTTAAGGTGAGTTAAGTGGCAACACTGATTGAATGAGGGAATGTAAGATGATGGAGTGACAACACTGTATGTCAAGGAAGGATGCGCAAAAAGCATTATTAGATGTACGACGGACGACGAATAAGAAAGATGGAAGACGTAATATTTTCAGAAGAATATTATAGAAACTAAAGTTTGCTTGCTGTTTTATTTTGGAATCCCACAACACACACTGCATATATTTCCATTTTAATTTTTATTATTGATTATACAAGTGCTGTGCACACCTACAAGTGACGAATTCACCGCAAAACTTGAAATAGAATATATTTAATGTACTTAATGATTTAGTAGGCAGAATAGAATAGAACCAACCCATTACACTCACGGGTGTCGTATAAGGCGACTAATGTCTGAGGCAGAACACCTTGCGCCTCCGTAGACCAGAGAATGGGCAGCAGCGTTTTCTGTTAGTCTTTCATCACTGCGATCTCCAATCCGCCTGCCAAGCGCGGAGATTACGGCAAATTCCTCCCATCATGGGAGAGGCTTATGTCCAGCAGTGGACGTTATGGGCTGTTGTAGTAATGATTTAGTGAATAAGACGTTGGTGTGTCAATAAATAAATCTGTTCCCTTTATTTCATTTTTCGAGCATTAGTTAGAATGAAAGATGTCGAGCGACAAAATCCAACGTCGGTAGATCTATTTAATTCACTACTGCATTATTTTTTAAAAAGATTCGTTTTATGTTCAGAAGTTTCACTTCGAGTAAAAAATGCTGAATGAAAAGCAACAATAGTATATAATGCAACAAAGGTATACTTAGAAAACTAACAAAACATTTTAACACCTACCGAGTCCTTCTCCTGATCACACACAACACTGAAAACATTACTCTCAACAAGACAGTTACGTCACAATCGAAATATCTCAAGTATTCCTACACGGTTTTCCGATCAAAATACCGTACCGACTCTCGTCTTCAGACCAACTACACAGTACACATGTGAGTATTAACATACAGTATTTCAACTCGAAACAAATGATCGGAATCAACTCACACACACATGCAGAGCGCAACATGAATTCTAAGCATGCTTCATTTACACGTGAGACAAATTGTTACGTTTTAAATGTGTAGTCCCTGATAAGAATATGACATTTCCTTACTTCTAGAATGTCCCAGGTGTCCGTTTTAAGATACCTTTGAAGATCTGAACAACATTTCTGACGCCGCAACAATCATGGCCACTCACTGGGCCTAAACTGTAGCCAATCAAAGTTATGATGGATGTAACGTCTACACGAAAAGCAGAATGGTGGGTAGTACATACACATCAAGCTATACATTTACCTGTATAGAGTTCCTGTTACTATGAGAAATCAACTAATACTGGTTTTGCATAGCTTGATTGGTTTGGTCGTTCTGCGTACAATATAACAAGTACTTTAGTAGACAACCCTAATAATTCGCGCGTCTGATGTCACAAAAAGGGCCCAGTTGGTCTACTGGTTTTTTTTACACTGTGCCAACTACGTCATCTTTCATGGTTATGTCATGATATACTCGCGTGATACTAGCGTGTCCGTTGGAAGCGTTCCATGGGCGTAGAAAAAAAAAAGTTTTTAAAATATCATAAATCAAGATCGTTGCCCGTGACGTCAGAATTCCATTCAGGCGTTTCGTTCTTGCAGTTCTACTTTTAAAACTCGAATGAATGAGTGTGAATATGGTTTCTGTTCGAGTTTTAAAATTTAATTGTTTTATTTTTATTTGTAACTTTGCAAGGAGGTCGTAGAAATTGTTTTTGTTTTATTGTATTGTAAAGGGTACACCTCTTTCCGCCAGCTATACAAAATTGTTTTGAATTGGGAATGGAAATACAGTACGTTGACCGGGGGCCGCTGTTGGAAAACATTTGTAAAATGTGACATAACAAGGCCTAAATAAAAAAATGCACCTAACTTTGTCATTCTATAAGATTTTCTCAACATTCCTTTACTACTGCAAAATTAAACGAATATTTTAATTACAGCTAAACTAGGAGTGATATAACTCAAAGCACATTAAGTCCCGAGATCTGTTCCATTGAAACACTTGAAGCGAATTAGTACGCAAAGCTGATTGATTTTCACTCATATTACCTACTCTAGTTTCAGTCCAATATCCAGTATCCAATATCGATTCCTAGTATTACATACATACGTGACATAACGCCTGTAATCCTGAAGGGTTAGACATAGGTGTATCTACCTATAGATACTACACCAATATTTCGCCAGTTATGTTTAAGTTCCATGTAATAAGGGGCGACCCCATTGCCATCAACCGGACGTAAATCCTGACTCCGGCCTGGTACTGAGAAATACACCCACCCTCTTCACATCCTATCACTCCACATTTTCAATTGAACGCCGCTTCCGAGTTCTAATTAGGTAGATACTATACAATTATCGCTTCTCTTCATAAAAACAATTCTCAGTATTTACGTTAAATTCACGGACCAAAATGAATGGGTTCATTTGCAATGGCTAATTAACAGCTTTATACATTAAATATATTCTGTGGAATTCATTAATAAATAAGTGAAAACCGGTATTTATTATTATTTATAGTGAAACAATAATATTATTTATTAACTTCGATAATAATTATGACTGTTGGGTGTCTTTGTGCAAAACACATTAAAATATAAATAAATAAATTTTCGCTATGAAACATTATAAAACGCTTCATGTGCAATTCAATATAACACGCTCTGATTTTATTATTGTGACGAAAAAAACAAAAGAAAATCGCGTAAAAAGAAACACCGACGTACAATATACGATCGAGAAACAATAGTACCCACTGACGAGGAGTACATTGAAACTGTTCATACGAGATTTTTTTATGTGCGAATATTGTTTACGATTTTTTTATGTATTGCTTTAGTGTGGAAATGTTCTTATTGGTGCAGCACATGCCAATGTAGTACAACTTTATCGGATAGTGTTCATGAATAACAGAAAATGTTGTGTTGAGCGAATTTTATAAAAGGTACGTTGATAGGATTATCGAGTGTGGGTTTGTTGTACGTTCGGTTTAACCGGTACGGACATATTGCGGACTGAGGACCGGACTCTGACAGAAACTTCAGTACAATATCAGTAATTGTAATTTGTCAGAACCATGTCGGAAAATAAAACCGGACTTAATTTAATTAATAACTTTTATTATTGACTAGCGGACGTCACGCGGTTTCACCCGCGTAGTTCCCGTTCCCGTGGGAGTAAGGGGATACTATAGCCTATGTTACTCGCTGATAATGCAGCTTTCCATTGCTGAAAGAATTTTTCATGTCGGTCAAGTAGTTTTTAAGTTTATTCGTTACATACAAAAAATACAAATCTTACCTCTTTATAATATTAAGTATAGACAAAAAAAAAACTAATCACTGTCGTATTAATATCATGCATGAAGAGGATTGCAGGATATAAACTAAGCAACCTTCTCAGTTTGCTATAACACACTTGTGATACGTTTCGCCACTTGGGATGTAAGTGAGCCATATTATGATATGAGAGTTCACGTGGGTTGGATTATTATTATTATGTTTGATATCGAAGTTACCGTTATTAAGTAATATTGTTTACTAGTATCTTCCCTTCAGGCTTATTAGTTACTCACGACACGCTGTCTATAATGTAGCATGATCGTGCTTTTACTACTTGAATGTTCTAGATATTTTGTGAAATTATATTGTAAAAATCAAAATGGCGGAGTTAGCTCTGGACCGCGCCAAGATATAATCAAATATACAATCTTGGTGCGACCATACTTGATAAGACTTCAAATTGTCAGCAAAAAATGTAACATAAAATTTTACATAATTTAATATTATTGAAATTCAAATTCTAATTATGTACGAAAAGCAAAAAATCTGTAAATCAGAACGAAGTATCTACAATTTTAAATATCAAATCGCTTACTGAAAAAAAAAAACGCACAGTCGACCATTCGACGAATGTAGGTCGGGGCGAGCAAGTAAATCCCTCCTTTTAAACTCTGTTAATCCCTCTGGCTTTTCAATTGTGAAACCTTTTCAGGAGGAGTATTACCCTCACAATACTGAGCGGCGCCAAGTCTTGAACGTACGCATTGTCTGACAGATCGCGAGTTTGTAACCTTTTTGCTTCGAACCTTTTGTTACTGTTACTTGGTTTTTCATTACAGCGGTGTTTTGTCACAGATTGGGTTTAACGAATCGGAATGTGTGGCGAATGGCGATGGATTTGAATGTCTTTTCTTTTTTTTTAATTCGGGTTTTTGTGTTTCTTGTGGTTTGTGTGATGGAATATTGAATTTTATTTGTAAATGGAATGGTGAGAAAAAAAAAACAGTAGATTTTGTTCTTCGCAAATAATGCGTAATATTATTCTTACCCTGGGGCTTACCACCACCATGGGAGTTTTAATTTAATCTTACTCCAGAGTGTGAAAGAGTTTAGATATAGGGGGTAATTCATTCACTGTGTGAGTGTCATAGGCTTATTAACGAGGTTTCCGTAACAACAGGCGAGCAAAGCCGCGGGTAAAAACTAGTACTACTATGAATAGTGGTAGTAGATTCCCCGGGAACCTTCTTGAAGCATTTTCTACGTCCCACCTACAAGTAAGTTTTTTCTTAAGAAACATGAAATTGCACCTAGCTTTCAAGACAAGATTGGATGGCTGTGACCCACATAACTTGCACCGCATCCTCATACACGTTCTTCTACAAGTTGGTCTAATTTAACATAGTTCTTTGGTTTCTTTGAGGGATAAGATACGGAACACTAATCACGCGAAGGCCGACTTGCTCTTAGACGGTTTTATACCTAGGAAGCTCTGAAACTTGAGAAGTATAATGTGCTTGTTTTCATAAAAGGCTGTTTTTAATCTTTGATCGGGAATTCTTGTGATTTTGTACTAAACATACAACATAAGTTTGAATGTCTTCTTCTTTCTATATCGTGTGGTTATAGTGCCTAACCTGGTGTCAGAGTTTCTATGCCGCCCATGAGCCTCTAACTTGGCTTTACATGCCGTCGAGAAATATCTGTTAGGCACATGCCTAACAGATATTTCTCGACGGCATGTAAAGCCATGCCAGCTATGGGCGGATAGCTTCGGTAAAGAAAAACATCGTGAACCAACATGGTTCACGATGTTTTTCTTTACCGAAGCAAGTGAAAATTATACAATATGCACATGAATCCGCAAAATCAGAGACGTAACTAGAGACGTTGGATGTAAGTCGTAGGTAATCTCCGAAGCTACTCTTACTATTTCAGAAATTCTCACACTGACAGAAAGCTTCACTATTACCAAAACCATATGTTTCCTCGACGAGGATGAAGTCACGAGCAGAACCTAGTATTGTAATAAATACGGTACAAGAAAGATTTTAGGTACGACTGTTGAATGGCTGTCGCCGTCTATTACATGCAACCTAGACATAACTGGCGCAATTTGGCTAATCCTTCGGGGAATACAGACGTATTATGTTATGTTGAATGTCCTTCCATCTGTCTCGTCCTGTTGACTTACAAAATATTCAGTGCCCAAAAAAGGGTAGTCAGTGCCTTACCTAAAAAGTTTAAAATAAAAAGCAAAATAAAAATAAAAAAAACCCACGACAGTTAAAAAGTAATTGAAAAAGGATAAAATAATTTAAAAAAACCCAACTTAATAAAAAACCCAAGAATATCCGTAACTAGTTTTGCAGTTCTATAGTAACGTGAATAATTGGAGATGTTTTAGTGCTATACTTACACCCTTAATGGGTAGGCCGTGCCCGTAACCCATTACTGAAAACTGCATCAAAATCGGACTAGTAGTTTTGGAGAAAAATGGCAACATGTATTTGCACAAACAAACAAACATCCTCTCATCCCAAACACATACACCGTCTCCGTTCCGTCGTGGGTAAAAAGTTTAAATACTCGAGAACGTGAGTAGTAACACAAGCTAGCAATTAGTACTAGTCATTTAAAGCAATGCATTAGCAAGCTTAATTAAAAAATATTAGCGTTGGAGTCGTGGTCGCAAGGACTACTGCTGAGCAGGAGGTCCTAGGTTCAATCCCTAGGCCAGGCAAAGTGGTATTAAGTTTTTTCAACAGGGATTTTTCAGTAACAGCACCAGAGTCGGGATCTATACCCAGTTAATGGCAGTAGACTCGCCCCCTATTACAAGGGATTTAAGGGGGTGGTATCTGCTAACGAGAGGTTTTCGCCATGTATCTCCTCTTTGATGAGTGAACATAAATGTGCAAAAAAAAATATGTTGCTTATTATACTCTAAACTTTAATTGGTATACAATTTAAATAATTCAACTTTATTATTACTTTATGAAAAAAATCTTCAAAGTGAAGCATTTCGTAACTACTCCTAAACGGAATTAAGTTTTAGTATATTATTTTCACACAAATATTTGTCACATATTTGTTCACAAAGTGTATGATTTATTAGGCTACAATTAAATAAAAACCACTCATTTCGCACTATTTGGCCCGCAGTGACTGACGTAAAAACCACTTTGTAGTGCAAGCTGATTAGAACTTTATTCTAATAGTCTTTCAAACGAAGTTGGAACCACCACAAATAGAGTTGCTAATTTAGCAGATACCTCAGCCTTAAACCTAATTGGAGAAATGTACGTATTCAGGTACACCTCCGCTTTACCCTTCAGGGAATATAAACGTGATCTTTTTAAACCAGTTGTAACCAGGAACAAATAACCGGAAAAATACCGAAGGTACGATAATATTGCAATATTTACTGTTCTTCTCCAAAAATAAACCCCATAATAAAACAGTTTCTGAAGTCTATTTACATTTCCACCCCTGGGGGCAGCGACAGATTTATCCCAAATAGGCAAAGTTAACAAGACAACCTACAAATATGAAAACAACCCTAAACCCTTCGTTATTTAAACCTTTTAAGATATTAATCCCAGATTTCCTTTAACAGGACCCTTTTCAAAGAAACATGTAGGTATCACCACAGACTAAAACTGTACAGCTACAGAAGCGATATTTACAGAATTTGCGTTTTTTTTTTTTTAGAAGTTTACAGTTTTTTTTTTGGATTTAGAAATGGGTCAACGCAGTCATGGTAACCAATGTGAAGACGTTGCTTGCGTTTGACCAATACCGTGCACATTGCAAGCTCATTTCAGCGAGTAAAGGGGATCTATGTCTTGGAATAGACGACATTCATTCGATGTTATATGCATTAGCAACCCTGAAAAGTCAGGGTGATTTGTTACGTCATAGCAAAATGGCTACCTACCTAAATCCTTTCTTCTTACTACCTACTATTACAAATGCAAGTTTGTAAGGATGGATGGATGGATGTTTGTCACTCTTTCACGAAAAAAACTACTGAACAGATTTTAATGAAACTTTACAGTAATATACCTAACTTATACATCAGAATAACATAATATGCTATAATTTATAAAGATATTGTGTTAAAAATAATTGACATCCTTAGTCAACACGGCAAATTAACGAAGGGTGTCAATTTGCTTAAAAATCAATATCCAAGAGGATAAAAAATACAAGTGCGTCACTTCTAAACAAATTTATTCATCTATGGTACTCACCTACATTCCCTCCACTACTCCACTTTGAAGATCATATGTACCAAACAAGGTTTTTCAATAGAATGTATTGGCTCTTTTGATGATACGTCTGGTAATACTGTTTACTAGTTGTTTGACGTATGGACCGTTTGTTTGTCTGGCCTTTATGCTTTTGAAAAGGAAGAAAAGTGTGTGTTTGTGAATGGAAGATGTGAAAAGGTCGTTTGGATATTGGATTGAAGAAATTGCGATTGAGATGTTTTGGCATTTTATGCCTCAAGTAGTAGACGCTTAGTTAAATAATATAAAATAGGAGCCTCATATCTCTTCTACTTCTTCGTAGTGTATCGATGGAAAAAAGTGCAAGCACATATGTTTGGCCATTCAGCTACGCGAAGTCTGCAGACTGATGCAGTCATAAGTTGACTCAGTGCACAGGTAATAGGTGAAAGACGGTGGCCATTGTTTGTCGGGAAACTTGAGATCTGAGTCATGAGATCCATGAATCCCCAATCAGTCAAGTTGTAAAATTATTTTCGAATCTCTCTCACTAAATATTATTATTAGTGCAGAGATGTTAAAATTGGCAACTTCAAACCAAACACTGCCTAAAAAATATACCAAGAAAAAATGTACCAACAGTAAAAAATGCTACATACACGATTCTCACACAGACATTTCACGGTTTCAAAAAAAGAATATTAAAATTCGAAAACCAAACATTGATACACGTTCCACTGAGACCGAACAAACAAAGTCCCTTCACATTCACAATATCAGTGTAAATAGAACGAGGAGCTTTGAGGATTTATTTAAATTTAGAACCGTTTTAAAAAAGTTTTTTTTTTTTTTAAATAAGATGCAAGTTCACGCTCAATTTGCAGAGTGCAACAATATTGCTTTTTCATTTATTTGCCGTTATATGATATTTACGATATTTTTTTATATATTAATTTCTTTTCGATTATTGTTTTGGGTACAGTTCCTGTAGCGGTAATTTTAAAAAATTTGGTACAAAGCCTCGGTTATAATCAATGCGTCATCGTCCCGTTCATATTATGTCACTTATTTGTTTTATTATTTTTTATTAGTTCCTGACGGAACAGGCTAAGGTCTGAGACCATGCTGCCTAGTCATCAGTTAAATCACTTATTTGCTTGGAAAATCGGAAGATGCAAAAGTTTGCCGAAAAAAATGACGCGACGACGACGGTCACGTGTTGGCGGGATGATCGCTTTGTTTAGGATGCGGTCAATTTTTTTCAGCCAATCGATTGTTTGTTTAGATTATTCTAAACAATACCACCGATACGGTAAACAGTCAAATAAGCAATACGACGTAACACTAATCCAATAAAACTACAAACCACATCAAAGAAGATGAACGAAAACCTTTAAAAAATATAAATAGAAATAAATAACAGCATTTTCATGAACATTTATAAACTCTATTACTTTCATTTCGAAGCACATACCGTATTTATATTCCACATCGAATTGAGGGCCGATCGTGCGGTTCACCACACATGGACGCTTGGTACTTAGTTTTATGTACTAGATTTGCTATTTACCTGTTGCACTTAGTTCAAGTATCATTTTATTCCCCTAGGCTCGTCTAGGTAGTATATGGCTGAGTTTCAGCTAGTAACATCTTTGGAAAACATCTACTGTACAATTATTTTTAAAGTCATAGGTTACTAGTAACCTGATATTGTACATTAAATAAATTAAATAATCCTATTCCTTCGTAAAAAATAATAAGCTACACATACTCAAATATGACCACGCTTTTCTGTTACACGCTGTATAAAACGATCACATCGATCGTAACCTTTCGCGACTGACAACTTTCGGTTAAAACACTCAAAAAGAAAAACGATAAAACTAACCTCAAAACATCAAACATTCCAATTTCAAAACACGACCATTGAAGTTTCGAATATAGATTCACTTTTTTTTACTCAAATAGAGAATGATATTTATTTGTACCGCCAATCATTAAGACGTTTGACCTCAAAGGAGTTTTATTGGTCGTTCCTGAGCTATTTGCTGCCCAATGATTTATTTTCAGTCTGACGTTCGACGTTTGAATCCGTTCAGTTGAACGACGTTAAGAAACAAAGAATCAAGCGACAGTTTTACGAAAATGGAAAATAGGCTTTAAAGTTATGCTACAAGCATTCAAACTTGATTTTTTTCGTTTTTCGCTGTATTCGTCTAGTTCAAATAATCGTATTTACGTCGTACAGATGGTTTGATCGCGGGAAAACACATGGAAATTATGTGATGAGGTAATTTTGTGGTGAGATTGAAGTGTGAGATTAGATTTCATGTGTAGTTAGGAAAGTGACCGGATTGTTCATTTTTATGGGTGTTATAAAAACAATTACTGAGGCGCCTTGTTATATAAACAGAAATTATATAAGCCTGAAATGTAATCTGGCTTGTTTACATCCTACTGTTAGGTAAAGTATTGTCTTCAGTCTGTTGATGAGATCTGTAATGAATGTGTTATTATAGTTCCATAATTTTTCAGAACGTAGAAAGTGTAAATAATTCAGGGCACATGTCGTTTTTAAATACTTTGCCAGAGTTTCAATTTGGTCTGCCCCAAACGAAATTGAGTGTTTTGCAAAACCTCTGGTCACGCTCAATGTGACTAACCTAACGAGTTGAGCCAATAGAGAAGATTACATGGGACTTAAACATAACTGGCGAAATATGAAAAATGAAAGTATTCTAAATCTCTTTGAAGTATATTTTAGTATAAACTAAACATTTGTTTTCAGATTTAGACCCACCACTGTTTGCACCTGCATCACCATCACTTCGAAAATGCCTATTCCGTACGTCCATACTTGAAGTGTTAAATAAAATAAAAATAGTCGTGACGTCATTTAGAAGAGAGAACTAGATGTAACAACAAACCTCTTTTACAAAATTCAAGTCTAAACAATGACCAACAGCATTCCCAAATAGCTTTTTCCTTTAAACCTCGTTCGCCATTCACTAGACAGGCACCCATTTCGACCTAGGTAGACTGAAACTATATGAAACCAGTAACAAACTAATGAATAACAGATTGCAGTGCCAGTTCTGTCATATGTGCTATTTTAATATCCTATGAAGTTTGACGCCGATGCAGGTCAGAGGCGTAAATACATAAGTCGTTTGTCCAGGTCTATAGTGCAGATATAACCCATTATTACCTGTTGAGTGACTGAACTTCTTAAATGATGGGTGGTATTTGCCTGTGCGCATCTGAAAAGGTGTGTTAAGAGTCTTTTGTATGATTTGTGTGGGAATAAATGTTAATGACGCTTGGAATTCGTCTCTGCGCGTCTGGAGAGGTGTGTGTGTCTCTTTATGATTTGTGTGGGAATAAATCTTGATAATATCTCTATTTTGAACTGGAAGAACAAAATATAATAACTTTACCACAATTACCATGTTAGATACCACTGCTCGGCTAAATCCTCAAGCGCTGCCACATCAACCGGTCTTCTGGAATCGGCAGAATCCTGCGGCCTTCGCAAGTCATAATATTTTTTTTCAACATAAATAAAAACAAAAATCATCTGCAAAATATGGTCAACCTCCATTAAGGTCCTTCCAAAAATTTTTGACCCCATAGGTCATCTGTTCTGCGACCAATGTGCAATTTCAAATCCCTGCCAAAATCCAACCATTTATTTCAATTAGGTTACTTTAAGGCAGGCACTTTCGAACGTCGAACTTTACAAAGAAATACAATATTGTTTCTTGTTGCCATTGAGCAAAGATAGTTATTTTAGGACATCCAAAATTTGGGAGAACTCCAGTGTAATTTAATTCAATATAGCAACTAACTAGCTCATCTTAGATTGAAAAGATGTCATTCAGGACCATTTTCACTTCATTCGTCAAACTGCACCAAAAACTTACAACTTCATAACCTTCACACGCAATCCAATCAAAACCCAACAGGAAAAATGCTAAAAAGCCAAAAAGCCCACACTATGACGTTTGCAGCCACGCCGTTAACAAATGGAAGTCGACGGGAACCATCAAAAAGATACAATAAAGCGATATTGGAAATGTGTGACGAACCATCTGTTGGTCTGCTATTGCGTTTACATTTACTGGCGTGAATTTTGCGAGTTTCGTTGTGTCCACTTTTTTAGCATAAAAAGTCTTTTGATTTGGATTTGATTTGCGTATCTTTTATAAGCTTTTCCTAAACTTGCCTTGTAACTTAGCATGTATTAATCAAATCTTGCAACTAAATTCCAAACCAGTTCCCCTCTACCGATTGATTTGAGATTTTGCACACACCTTTGGTTCAAGTGACAATACATTTTTATGACAGACGTGACTTGATCTTACAGCCAGGATCGCCTCCTCACGAGAGAACTTCTCAACGGTTAATAGCACAGAGACGATACTTTGTATACGCGTTCAATGTTGATGGATAGGTAAACCAAATTTTGTTCCTTTCATTTTTATAAAAGCTTGTTTGAGTAGAGGGATAGGATGTCATGTCTTCTATTTTTTCGGTTCTAGGACAACTAGGTTTCCTTACGATATTTTCCTTCACCGTTTTGAGAGCAGATATGAGAATAATGTGGTGAAGACATTAATCAATCTACAAGATTGATAAGGAGGCGCTTAATGAAGCAACCAAGCTGATTATACTTGATTTAAGTCTTAATTATCGCTTGATTATCCTATTTCAAATGTTCTGAAATGAAATCGCTGATTCGGTATTTGAAGTTCCTGTAAACTGTGAACAATGACTCGCAACTGACGTGCGTGTATGACCAGATGTATGAACGTGTGAACGGGGCGAATGGAGCAGGTGGCAGGTTCTATGGTTTCTGCCTACCCCAACGGGAAAAAGTCACAAGTTTATCGAATTAAAATCAACCAAACTTACACCTGACGCAGTTCTCGCCAAAGATTTGCTAAAGAATGAAGAATGACGTATAGCCTACGTCATCACCAAGAGCAAGCGTAAAATATTTAAATAATCTATTATTAACTTCATAGCATTTTTCTGTTTCAGCCTAGACGCCAGACTTCCCTTCGGCGCCGGTCTACATCCCGTGCAGACTAATCAATATAATAATATAACTCATAATAAATCATTTTCATAAAATAACGCTGTGATGATAAACGATTATGAGTTATTTAGAGATATCAGTGATTATGGCAGGATTATTTTAAAACTAGTTCGAATTCACGAAACAGTTTTGAATAAATGGGAAGATTTGAGGATTGATTTTAATATACAGGGTGTAAATTGACACTTCACGAAGCCGACAACCAAGCATTCTGTACATCAAACTAAGTAACTAGATACGCAAAAATTATTGCTGGGAAACATCTTTTTTTTTAGGGTGGAAAATCACGTTTTACGGTAGGACTCAATGTGATGCACTCAAAACATAGTTCTGATGGATGGATTGAATAGTACGGGGGTCATGGATGCCCAAAAAGTAATAATGTTACATAAAAAAAAAAGTAATTAAACAAAACTTGATAAAAAGTCGGAACTTTGACCCACCCAATATCTCCATAACAGAGGTTCCCAGGTATGGTGTGGAATAAAAAATATCTCAATGACGAGGAGAACAAGTGCATTTTGGCTTCGTTAATGTCTTTTAACATCCTTCATAGTTAAACAATCGAATTTCATCAATGAAAAACGCGATCAGCAAGTCTAAAGACCGAACAACATCTCTTAAGGCGATTACATGAGCTAAATAAGCAACTGTATTTGTGTTGGTTCAATCTTCTTTTGAAGTACTGTTAGAAGCTGATTAGAACTTTATCTAATCAGCTTTCACGACAAAGTGGTTGTTACGTCAGTCACTGCGGCCGAATCTATTGATTGGACTAAAAAAGTAAAACAGTATGATACTAGTATTTTGCTTGTAGAATTATTTGCCAAAAAATCAGAATCATCGCATATATTTTAGTATGGTTTTTACTGGTTAAAAGAAATTTTTAGAGATAAGTTCGTGTTTTTTTTCTATCGAATAAAATTTGTTGTATTTTGTTTTCAAAACACTATCGTACTAGCATATATCCTGAAGAATATCATATATTTTCTGGTTTTGTTTATTGCAGTGAATCATATGCTTTTTTGCATTATAAAACTCGCGTTTAGCTCATGCAATCGCCTTAAACTTTGTTTTTATGTGCTGATCGGTGCATCCTGCATTGACAACATTTTATAATTATTTGATTTTCAAGAATCGGTACTCCGAGACCCCGACATGATAACCCACAAAGGTTATTCATTAAGTTTAAGTTTCATTAAAAATACTTAAGTCAGTAAAACATACATAAACACAATTCAGATTGTCACTTACTACAGTAAACTTCGACTACGCAAAAATTGTAGTTATGTTGCTTACCTGAAAATAAAGAAAATTTCAATTTAGTACGCAAAACATTAAACACAACAAATTTTACTTGAAAAAAACACATTATAAATGTAATTCTAAGCAATTCATGATTGTAGTTTTTTAAATAAAAATCTCTTATTTAACCCAAAAAAAACCTTTTTAAAAGCAAAAATATCGCCACATCAAAAATCTCGCAGCACTCGAGAAAAGGGCGAAACTCACAGTACCAGCCACATGTCCAGTAATACAATATGCTTTGATTTATGATATGGAAACCGATTGCTCTTCGTTACGTCGTCCGGAGAATTTTTCCGCTGTGTTCCTATGATATGGAGGATTTTTCTGCTACTACGATACATGAGTCGACTGTTTCGTTGTAACTGGTTCATTTATATCGTTATGAAACTCTTTATTGGACAGCACCGTGGAGAGTTTAGTTCAAATTTTCAATTGTGCAATTGCAGATACTATGTTGTGTATTTTAATGTACCTTATGTAAAAAACCTCAACTGACTCGTTGGTATAGTGGTTGCAAGTGCGACTGCTGAGCATGAGGTCCCGGGTTTTGATTCCCAGGTCGGGAAAACTGTTATTGGGTTTTTCCATCAGGAATTTCTCAGTAGCAGCTATGGATTGTGGATTCGTGCCCGGTTGTTGGCAATAGGCTCAACCCCCATTAACTTTGACTTAAACATAACTGGCGAAATGTGGGTGTACTATTAGGTACAGACAGACGGATACGGATTTCAGGCGTGATGTCATGTACTCGTATGTTATGCTCGCTATACAAAATACTTGCATGAAAAGTAAATACCTATATTATTAAGCCTTTAATAAAATGGCTCCGGCCCATCTCGTAACTTTCCCATTTCGACTACTAAACAAAATAGCATCACAAAAGTTTTTTTTGTGATGCTATTTTGTTTAGTAGTGAAGTTAAAGTGTTTTCCCATTTCGTAACTATTTTGAACTTCATACATTGAATCCCATTTCGTAACTATTTTGATCTTTATACATTGAATCCCATTTGGTAAACTTTTTGTTCGACAACTACAGTTAGCACGAACTACTAAGAAAAATCACAATTACTGTTCGGTATTATTTATTTCTTTATAACTTATCGTAAATACTAAAGCAATATATGTACACAAAAATAAACCTTCCTGCTATGAGAAAAAAAGCAAATAAGCAGGTGGTATAACTAATCAAACAAAATTAGTTCCAATAATACTTAATAGAACTACACTTTAAAAAAATAATAACATTGAAATAAAAAGTAACAAATTTTACAAATTTAAGGTGGTATTATACTAACATTAAATACTAAAACAATGAACACAAAAATAAACCTTCCAACTATGAGAAAAAGAAAAGTAATTAGACATACAACTAAGAAAACAAATAGTTCCAATAATACTTAACCAAACTACACTTTCATTTAGAAAAAATAAAAACTAACAAATCGTAACAGAAGTCTTTTTGGTGAATACCAACCCAAAAGTACTAGGCTTGCATCAATTCAAGGTGGTATTTATAGTAACAGTTCCGTCTGTTCACACAAGTTCAAGGCAGAACCTACTTACGAAGAAAGTACTAGGCTTAGGGCACGCCATGATAGTGGCGGTAAGTCCCCTCTTTGAGGAGTGGCTGGAGAGACGCCACGGCGTCCTCACCTTCCGCCTGACGCAGGTCCTCACCGGACACGGTATTTTCGGGAGGTTCCTGCACCGAATCGGGCGGGAGGAAACGCCCGGGTGTTTTCCATTGCGTGGATCGACCGGAGGACACGGTGGAGCACACGGTGGAGGTATGCCCGCGTGGGCGGAGCACCGCCGTGTCCTCGAAGCGGCGATTGGCGGCGGCGACCTCTCGCGTCCGGCCCTGGTGCAAGCCATGGTCCGGAGCGAGACGGAATGGGATGCCGTCACCTCCTTCTGCGAAGCAGTAATGCTAGAGAAGGAGGTGGCGGAACGTGAGAGGGAGAGAACCTCACAGCGTCCCGGCCGCCGCGGGATACGCCCCGGGCGTCGGGGGCCACCACGTGGCCCCCGGCCACCGTAGGCGCGGGCCTGTGGACGGTGGGCTATGGGCTAGCTCGCCGTCCGTCCGTCTCATGACGACAGGCCGTGTCGACGGCGCGTTCGTGTTCCACGCGCGCCTCAAAGAGAGTCAGCAATAGGAAGGGGTCCGCAAGGACCGATGCCTGCCGGGGTTGCGGGACTGTTCGAAAGAGATACCGTGGCCCCGGAACACAAAGGGCGATGAAGGAACATGGATGGGTTTTAGTCAGTAAAGTCTGACACTCCCTCCTGCTCCGCCCAGAGCGGGAGAAGTCATTTGATGATTTCCCATCCGAAAAAAAAAAAAAAAAAGCTTCATAATAGGATTTCTGCTATTGGAATTTTGTTAACACCAAACGGAATGGATATCAATATTACAAACCAATACAATAATTAAAGAAACTTTCCACATGCCAAGTTGTACTCCAGATTACATAAAAAAAATGAAGTAAATCAGAGAATTGTTAAGAGCAAAAAAAAAACTATGTAGAGTTGAAACTGTACCAGCTCTGTACACCGAAGAAACCTTAAGATTAAAAGATGCGGAGTTTGAATTAACCAAAGGACTTGCCAAAATAAAAATAAAAAAAAATGCTGAAAGCTAATTTACTTGATAGTAAAGGTACCGTCATCATTTTGTCTAACCAGATCCGCATAATACCAGTTTTTACTTGGAGAGTCGGCTTAACTGATCTCCACAATAATCCAGTAACTGGGTAACATGATATCCTGATCCCCTTTTGTAAGTCTGGTAGTCGGTAGTAGTAGACTGGTAGTATTGCAAACGGTGGGACTAACATCTTCTTCACGATTCTGTTCTCCTAGAACTTATTGTTGGGTATTCACTAAAAAAACGATTTCTGCGGTACCAAGATCTCCTTCTTGATTCTGTTCTCCTAGTACTTTCTGCTCAAATTCAAAATTGAGTTCTCCAAGAGGCCAAAGAGGCCAAGTCGCATCACTACCCCCAGACAAGACCGATTTTTGCAAATTACTGCGCGAGCACAACCAAATGCAACGGCGACTCAATTGGTCCAAAGGCTGCGAGTGGAACACGCAAGTGCTTGTGAGTGACCAAACTGTAAGAAGGCGACTGCATGAAAGCAATCTACGCTCTCGTAGACCACTCCGGGTCCCACCTTTACGGAGAGGCAATCGTGGACGACGATTAGAATGGGTTCGGAACCACGTGGACTGGGGCCGTGACCAATGGTCCAATGTGCTGTTCACGGATGAATCCAGGTTCGGCTTCCATCCAGATTCACGAAGGACGCGTGCGTGGCGAGTTCCTGGACGATGGAGCCGTCTCCAGAACCCTCAGGAAGTTCACCCATACCAAGGAGGAACAATTATGGTTTGGGCAGGAATTCGTCTTGGAGGACGGACGGATCTCGTTTGGGTGCGGGGCAATATGACGGCAGAACGATACGTCCAACAGGTGCTGGGGCCCGTAATCTTGCCCCACAGAACACAAATGGGGCAAGATTTCCTGCTCATGCACGACAATGCCCGGGCACACACGGTGAGAACGGTAGCAGCTTGGTTACACACACATAATATTAGGGCCTTAGACTGGCCTGCTCAATCGCCAGATCTAAATCCCATTGAGCATGCGTGGGATATGCTGCAAAGAAGAGCTCTGAAGGAAGTTCCTGAAAATCTGGCTACAGAAGATCAACTTTTTGCGCACCTCAGAAGGACATGGGACAATATTCCGCAGCAAGACATTGACAACCTTGTTCTGAGCATGCCGAATCGTTGCCAATGTGTTATGAACATCATGGGCGCTTTCTCAGACTACTAACTTCAAGTTTATAAACACAAATTAAATGATTTTTCTATTTTTTTCAGTTTTTACTCACAAATTAAAAGTTCATTCATATACGGTTTCCGTCTATGCTTCATCTTTTTTTCATAAAATCCTGAAATTTTAATCTATACCTTAACCATTATTAAAAAATGGTAGAATATTAAATAACGTATCTTTTAAATATATACATGTCATATAAATAATTAACACATCGATAGTAATTCGCTTTTTTAAAAATATCCCTAGACCGTGTTGATTTGTGCATTTTTCGATTTAATGCTCCATTTACGAAATATTAAACTTTAAAGTGCAAATTTTTGTTCCATTATGGCGTCTCGAACATTACAGTAATAACAATTAATTCAAAGCACACAATCCTATTTACAACCACAGATTTAATTCCAAATTCTAAACTAAACTAACCACATATTGGTCGGTATTATTTTGTTCTCCAGAGTTTCGAACCAACCAAACAAATGGCCAATATATCTCCAATAACAAACGCAGTAAGCACACAAATCCAACTGATTGGTGGCGTGTTTGCCCACGTCCACAAACATGTGTAGTTGTGTGCGGAACCCAGTGCTGGGCAAATAGTTTGCGATGCTTTGTCTTTGCTACTTTGTACGGAAACTGTTTTATTTCTGGTGGGGTGTTTGGATATGGGCACTATACCCGGATGTAAGTAGATGAAGCTTTGAGACCTGCTTGCACCAAATATTAAACAATGTGTTAATACACATTTATAACATCACTTATTTATGCCTGCGGCTTCAACCGCGTGGAGTTCGGTAATTGTCCCACGGGATCATACTAAAGGGATAACAAATATCATATGTGTTAATCCAGGTTATAAACTATCTGTGTGCAAAATTTCATCCAAATCCGTTCAGTAGTTTTTGCGTGAAAGAGTAACAAACAAACATTCATCGATACTCAAAAACTTTCGCATTCATAATATTAATAGGATAATAGGATTGTGTATCAGTGGTTAGGCACGCACCTCTGATTTTTCGGATTCATGTGCGTATTGTACAATTATCACTTGCTTCGGTGAAGGAGAACATCGTGAGGAAGCCAGCATGCCTGAGAGATATTTCTCAACGGTATGTAAAGCCAAGTCAGAGGCCCGTAGGCAGCATAAAACCTCTGACACCAGGTTAGGCACTAACCACACGATAAAGAAAGAAGATGATCATTTTTGGTGCAAACAGGTCTTTCTAGTATGACTGGAATTCAGGATAAGTATTATTGGGTTTTACATTTCTGAGTAAAAATTATTGCCCA
Organism: Xestia sexstrigata; assembly: GCA_941918905.2. Taxonomy (NCBI): domain Eukaryota; kingdom Metazoa; phylum Arthropoda; class Insecta; order Lepidoptera; family Noctuidae; genus Xestia; species Xestia sexstrigata. The sequence continues at coordinate 4,369,209 of OW799204.2, forward strand.
ATTTTAAAGGCAAAAAAAGTCGCCCCTATTATTACATGGGACTTAAACATAACTGGCAAAATATGCGTATACTATACATATAAACACTTCCGCGCAATTTTTCGAGGAAATATCCACGTCCATACTCAGAATTTTCCTTACAACATTTTCCGAATACCTAACATACAACAGCAGGTTTTCATAGAATATTTCAGTAGCCAGAGGCACTTTCAGACCCTCTATCCGTTATTTCTACGAAAATAGAGAACCTAGTTTTCCATATAAACCCTCAAAACCAGTTACAGCGTAACTGCAGAGTAACAAATCTGATTATTAAACAACATGTGATTCCTCGTACTAGTTATTTCTGTTCCATCTTGCTTATTTTCCTGATCGATTCCCTGAAATATTCTGATTTGCTCCATACGGAACGATCCTTAGATGTGACGTAATTTGACGTGCAATAACATAACATAACATGACGCCTGTAATTCCCGAAGGGATAGGTAGAGCTGTACCTAATAGTACACACAAATTTCGCGAGTTATGTTAAAGTCCCATGTAGGGGGCGAGCCTATTGCCATCAACCGGGCGCAAATGCAGACTCCGTGGCTGCTAATGTGAAATTCATCAGTAAATTGAGCATGTTGATTGATTGTAAGACCATAAAAGAAAAGAGAGGCATAAATGACCCTTATTCGTCACCCATTACATGTCGAGTGTCCTCCGTGCCTCGGAAAGCACGTTAAACCATTGGTCCCGGCTGTCATTTGTAGATCTTTGACAGTCGTTATGAAGTCATTGAACTGAAGTCTGACAACCAGTCTTACCAAGGAGTTTCGTATTTCTTCGTACTAACTGGGTTTTGGAGGTCAGATAGGAAGTCGATCCATGTAAAATGCTGGTATTCAGCTGCATCCGGTTAGACCCCAACATAGTTGGGAAAAGGCTAGGCAGATGATGACCCGTGTTCGATACCCAAATGAATCTTTAAACATTATTGACACTGCTAAAAAGCCAATTCTTAGCGTTATGCTGATCGTTGAAAATGAAACAATGCGATTTTATTTAGGCATTTAACAGATATTAAAGCCTTTTTTCCCCGGATGGGAAATCATCAAGTGACGTTTGCGACCACTATACGAATGAGGCAGCAACTTAGGTGGAAACTGGGCATAAGATGTAAAAAACCCCTTTGCAGGTGCCAAGGTAGCATAACATATATTCCCTTTTCGGATGGGAAATCATCAAATGAATTCTCCTGCTCTAGGCCGATGCAGGAGGGAGTGTCAGACTTTTACTGAATAAAACCCATCCATGTTCCTTCTTCGCTCTTTGTGTTCCGGGGCAACGGTATCTCAGATACAAGTTATTTGTTTACATTTCAGATAAATCTTGATAAAAACGGAAATCTATTTATTTCTGGACTTCACAAAGCAAATATTATGCTAAAAACCTTTCGTGGTTCACCAAAAATATATACCTTCTATGGTTACATAAAGGTATTGAACATTATAAAGCTTTCAATCTATTATTTCGATTTTCGCAAGGTTATTTATTTATTAAGGACGGTCCGAAGTTTGAATAACAACAAACAACAACATCAGCCCATAACGTCCACTGCTGGACATAAGCCTCTCCCATGATGGGAGGAATTTGCCGTAATCTCCACGCTTGGCAGGTGGATTGGAGATCGCAGTAATGAAAGACTAACAGAAAACGCTGCTGCCCATTCTCTGGTCCACGGAGGCGCAAGGTGTTCTGCCTCAGACATTAGTCGCCTTATACGACACCCGTGAGTGTAATGGGTTGGTTCTATTCTACTCTGCCGGATACCACACGGCTAGTTTTAGAAGTTCTAGAAGTTTGAATGCCATTCCTAAAAGCGAACAATCCACTTAGCTTAACTAAATATTGATTACCTAATGAATTCTGCCGAATCCGATATAATTACTTGTCCAATAAATATCATAAATACCAACTTAACTATTTACTAAGCATAATAATCCACTACGCAGTTTTGTTACTTCACTATAACTTTATTTTGATGTAGTTTATAGAAAAACCATGAATATTTACTAGTCTACTACCACGGACTTAAATGCATTAGAAGGCAGATAACAAAAATGGCTTGCAATTATTACGATTTTAGAGGGGCTCGTGGCTAAATAATAACAGCCGCTCCGATCGATCTTCAGGTTAAGCCTGCCTATCACCCATCCACGGACCAACCTAGGCAAGCACGGCTTAATAAAGATCGACCCAATCAGTTGTTATTGTTTAGCCATAACCACGAGTTCCTCGTCACCGACCGAGTCGCCGTCGGAAATACACAGTGTCGTTGAAGATCTACCATCACGTAAGTCTCAACTTTACAGGAGATTGAAGAAACTGCATAACAGGGTAGATGACAAAAAAAGTCTAATTAGTCCCTCGGATAGAATTCCAAAAAATATTGGAAACATATTTTTCTTTTTTCACGTAAACGAAGACGATACAGTGCGTCGAAAACTCGTGTGACGTCCTGACGTCACATTTGAGTACATTCTTTACTGGAAAGTAACGTCACAAGCCACTGCACATGATCTTTGACGCGTTTTATCTTCGTGAACTTTTATTAATTGATAAAACAAAAAACACGTATCCAATATTTTTCGATAAATTTAACTGACGGACTAAACAGAATCATATTTTTTAAGTCAGGAATCATCCCTATTAAACAGTGTAATGGCACAATACCATTTTATAATTTGTGTTCACTTCAAATTGGACAAGATAGAGACGTGTTGCTTGTTTCTGTGATTGGCGGAAACAACTCGTCTTCCAAATCCCATTATTTAGCAAATGGCATAAAAAATTATAAGGTCAAAAACGCCTAAAAAGACTTACGTGGTGTTAGAACTTCAACGACGACAGGGGAATTCTCGTTTCATAATTTGGGCCCCAATAAACGGGTTCTCCATTTTCTATAACTTTTTGTCTACTACCACCTTTAATATTACCAAAATATTAGTTCTTACTAACAAAACTTCCTTCCAATAAAACCATTAGCTGGTAATGAAAGTCTATCAAACATGGCCGGTAGCCCGTAGAAATGGACTCGAGTCTATTTATTGAGTACACAAAGCTGCCAATATCCGCCCAATTTCAGGCCCGAAGCGTTATAAATCTATTATTTACTGAAAACGATTTATTTTATTTGCTATTGGAGATTACTTGTCATTATAAACTTTGATGGTAGATGTAATTTGATAAAGATTTTCTTTAGCAATAAAATATTATTCATCTGAATGATTCTGTGGCTCTTTATTATAAAGTAAAAAGAGTAGTAGAGTAACTACTTTTGCTCACGGCTTCGCCCACGGGAAGAATTAAATTGAGAATATGACAATCGGATATAATGTAGCTTCCCGCTAGTAAAAATTTTTTTGATATCGGATCAGGAGTTTCGAAGATTAAAGAAAAAAGAGGTAAAATTTATTTGTAAGTTTGTATGTGGGGGACATTCAAACTTACAAATAAATTTTACCTCTTTGTAATAATTATTATTAGTAATAGACTATCGACCCGTCCTTACACATGGTTCTTACGCTGTGACAAAAAAATATGGTTACTTTACTACATATGCAAGTTTAATATTGATGTACTCGTATCAAAGACATTTACCGCCCTATATAGAAAGTTCTCTTACGGCCGTTTGCGACGGTTTGCGTTTACTTACTTACGTATAACTGTTAGTTATTATGCCTACGTCTCGTAGCTATCATTGTTTCTAAAAACAAATTTAGCTTGGAATATCCTATCCGCGTCACCTACCTGTCACTCGGAGCACTGTGTCTTGTTTCTAACGGTCCGTAAGCTAAATGTCAAACAGTTAAAGATAGCAGTCATAGCATCCTTCCGTTACCTGTTAATAAGTTATTGAAAATGGCCGTAAATGATGTTGAAACCCGCATTTAATTGTATAGAATAATCAAAGTATAGATTACAGATTTTAGGTAGATTTCGTCAGAAAAAAATCTACCTATTGGTCAGTCGAGTTTTCCGAAAATTTCACCAGTTAGTTATGACCCCTAGAGCCCAAATCAACTGCTGGTTAAAAAGATATATATATATACGTATGTATGTGGTGGGGCCCCAAGCAAAATTTAGCCACACTCTACAGGTCGCTATTATGCACCGATTGCTTTCAAACTTGGCCCAAAAATCGAAAGGGGGAACTTAGGTTAAGTTCGTGAATGGGCGGAATTCGTCCATGGGGGGCGGTTTTTCGAAAATCAGTTTTTTGGGCATAACTTTTTTCCTTTGGAAAATTTTTGAACCGTTTAACATTTTTATCATTCAGAGTAAAAATACGGACAATTTAAAATTTTAACTGTTTTTATGCAACTTTAACTTGGGTAGGGGATTGAAATTTTCAAAAATTTTTGAATAAAAAATTATATCTCCGAAACGGTAAACCTTTTAGTGTCGCAAAAATTTTTTTTTGAAAGCAAATTATTTATTCTACAATTTTAATAAGAAAATAGTACGGCTAAATACGACATGGCCGAAAATTCTATAGCGGAAGCAAAAATAAAATAACATTCAAAAATATCTCTTAAGGCACACACAGAACCTGACGCAACAAAATTGAGGGTAGAATGGAGAGCACAGAGCACATAGGGGCCATGTTGCTGAAAAATATGCATTTTTGTCCAATTTTAAACTGTGCGCCGACTGTGAAGACTCACGTTTCTACTGTACGAGTATGTAACATTCGTAACTAAAATATTTCAGGGTGTAGCGCGATTTTATGTGGGTATATAAAGGTCGATTGAAAACAAACGATTGTATATATGTAGAACAAACTGTTTTGCCGATTTTCTAAACATTTTTAGGGTTCATAAAATGAGGGGTACATAAAATGAAAAAAAAAAGGACAAATTAAAAAAAAAGTTTTGCAAACCTAACAGTGTCATATATCAAATGAAAGGACTCGATATGTGGTTCTTAAGTAGATTTTTTGTTAATATTGTAAAATAAATAGTTTTGATTACATTTATGAAAGAAGACGAAAATTTACCATTCTACCCGCCCTGATCTCCGAAACAAATACAAAATACAGTAGATTACAGGAAAAAATATAAGAATTCTAACAATCTATACTTCTATACTAATATTATAAACAAGTTTTTTTTTTTTTTTTGTACGTTTGTAATGAATAAACTCAAAAACAACTGGACCAATTCCAAAAATTCTTTCACCATTAGAATGATACATTATCCCTGAGTAACATAGACACCAGTGCGAAGCCGGGACGGGTCGCTAGTTCAAAATAGTACATAGTAGTGGTACACTCAATATAATACGTTCACTTACGGAAAATTTGACTTTGGCATTTTACGGAACCCTCTCCACGGGAGTTCAAGTCGCACTTGCCCGAGTTTTGTATTTATTTTAACTTTTTTTTGTTCCCAAACGGTAGAATGTTATATTTCTAATAATTAAATAAAAAATACTTTAAGAGTGAGTACAGAAAAAGCATTCGCTCACTTAGCCTAAATTCACCTTTAGAAGTTGATCTTTTAGTTAGACGTCTATAGAAAGTTAAAAAAGGTGTGATTTCAGCCACACGCCAAAACATCCTGTACAGTTACTCGTAACGAATAAAAGGTAACAAACAGATAATAGACGAAACATTTAAATAATCTGTGCTATCTAAAAATAAGCAAAAAAAAATACACAACAAAAGGCATACAACGATTTTCGCGTTTCCGGGGTTTTCCGGGATATTTCTCAATGGAAACTACGAAGCTCTTTAGCACAATTTCCAACGTCCGATTTTCAACCTCAAAGCAGGAACTCGTTAAAAATTCAGATCACGTCTGCGAAATGCAGGAACTATTCATCCGAAAGCTGTGACCTGTTATCTGTCGCAAATTCTATGCAAAAGGAAGGAAGGGGACGAAGGGGGCGCCTGTCATAATAATCTGCTTTAATCTTTGGTCCAAGTAATATGAAAATCCTTGTTTCGGTATCTGAGAATTTCTTTTTGAGGCAAAAATTATGATTAACCTTCTTCAGCCATGCCTTAACGACATGGACATAAAAGCTCACGCCAAATATGAGACCCTTCACGATGCCGTCAAACAAGCATTCCGTACATCAAACTAAGCAAACACAAAAACACAACAAAAACAAAACAAAAACCAAAACTATTGCTGGGAAAGGCCTTTATTTTTAGGGTAAAATTCACGGTTTACGATAGGATCAAATGTAACACACTCAAAACATTGTGTTGTTGGATGAATTGAATAGTACAGGGATCATGAAGATTTAAAGTAAAGTTACAACATTAATAAGTGCGAGTCGGACTCGCGCACGAAGGGTTCCGTACCATTATCTATACAACATTAGGCAACCGAAATAAATCATCAGGAAAATTTCAACTTTCTAGCTATCACGGTTCATGAGATACAGCCTGGTGACAGACAGACGGACAGACGAACAGACGGACAGTGGAGTCTTAGTAATAGGGTCCTGTTTTTACCCTTTGGGTACAGAACCTTAAAAACTAGACTGCGAAAAATAAAAAATTGTAAAAATGTTGGAACTTTGACCTTCAGTATCTCCGTAACTAGAAGGTTCCCAAATATAGTCCAGAACGCGTCTACCTATATAATAAACCAGTTTTTAGGAAGTCATTTGCAAAATAAAGTACCCCGAACCCAGTATTGTTTGCAACGTATTTCTTCGAAAAATGAGGGTAGTCAGCGAAAAGTTGTAGAATTATGGGATCAATTTAAAATACCAAGACTGCAGGAGCTTTTAGCTGTGGTAAGCGGCGTCACTAGAATTTTACATGAGGAAAAATTTAGCACTATTTTATAAGGTAAACTTTTGAAAAAGCTAAACGAGTTTCAGTGTGTGTTGCCAGTGATTACATACGGGACCGAAACGTGGTCGCTCACAATGGGCCTTACGAGTATCAGAAGGCTTAAAGTCACCCAAAGGGCAATGGAGAGGGCTATGCTCGGAGTTTCTTTGCGTGATCGAATCAGAAATGAAGACATCCGCAAGAGAACCAGGGTCACCGACGTAGCCCGAAGAATTGCCAAACTTAAGTGGCAGTGGGCAGGGCACATTGCTCGCAGAACGGATGGCCGATGGGGCCGAAAAGGTCTGGAATGGCGACCGCGAACCGGAAGACGTTGCGTTGGAAGACCTCCCACTAGGTGGACCGATGACCTGGTGAAGGTTGCGGGAATTGCTGGGAAAGTTGATGCGAGTCGCACGGGACCGGTCAATGTGGCGACACTTGGGAGAGGCCTATGTTTTTGGCAGTGGAAGTCTTTCGGCTGAAATGATGATGATGATGATGAAACGAGTTTCATGCATTAAGGATAATTTACGTTTATTTATTTAGTGCTGAATGTCTAAAACAAATACTTGATTTATGCAGAATTTCAGCTATTATTTTTTGGCGTTTATCTGTTCGAACACTCTTGGATATGGACGCAGAGAATCAGGAAGTGTGGCAAAACAAATAGGGGAGGCTTATAATAACCAGCAGTGGTTTATTCCGGGCTGATATGATGATCTGTTCGATTGAGCGATTATCTCGAAATTTTGAATTATTGAGCTTTTGATCGTTCAATGATAAATCCTGTTGGGTAAAATTACTTTGTCATTATCCATTCAAAGTTCTTACATCTTAAAAAACCGGTCACTACTCAAAGCATTAAATCTTTCAAAAATGTTTGAGGCATTATTTAAGAATTACTATATTAGGCATGACGACAGTATCAAAAAATTGCAAATCTATTTAGTCCGTCAGTTAGAGTATTGGAAATTAATGGACACGTATTTTTTGTTTTTGTAAATCAATGAATATTGACAAAGATAAAACGCATCAAATCTCGGGAGTGGGGGCTCGTGACGTCAGAACTAGTTAAAAATTATACCTAGGCGTGACGTATTGAGAATTTTAAAAGCGTCATATCTTCGTCAAGTTTGATTTACGTAACATTAACGTAACGTTTCTGATAATCTAACTGACGGACTAATTAGTTTTTTTTTGTCGTCTCGCCTATTTCATAAGGACATTCATGAGTTTTTACTTATACGAGTAGTAGTAGATAAGACTTTTTTCACAGTTTCCATAATAGTATGCAAGAGCACGACCTCCCAAACTTTATATTCCTTTTAACAGCAAATAAATTTCGCCACTGCATTTACGCGGAACAAAATTAATATTACGAGCATAACTCTGTAAATAATGTTTTCATTCCACGACTAAGTTTCCACTAGCAGTAAATATGAGCTGTTCTACTAAAGAACCATTGAAAAGCGAATCGATGAGAATTTTCAGAGTAAAAGCACAGAATTGTAGAGAAGGTCGGTTGTCATTTGAAGATCTTTGAAAGGCGTTACAGGTTACATACGTAGTCAGTGGCCCAAAAAGTCAGACTTTAGACGACTGTCTTACCAAGGAGTACCGTATTACCCAGTACTAACTGGGTTGTGGAGGTCATATAGGCAGTCACTCCATGTAAAATACTGGTAGCTGCTTCCGGCTAGACAGGAAGCCGACCCCAATATAGTTAGGGAAAGGCTAGGCAGATGATGATTGATGAAATGAAAATTAAATAATGAAATGAAATGATGATGATGAAATTATGTTTATTTTTGCAAGTAGGTTCTTACAAACACGTCATTTTTTTTTAAACTAGATGGGGCCGGTTGCCGATTTGTAAGTGTGTGTGTGAGTTTTCGCTCATTGTATAAAAACCTTTCTTCTGGATATTCTTTGTTAAAAGCGAGATAATGAATTTAATTAACTGTTTCAATTCGATTTTATTCCGTTCATTCTTTGAAATAAGATTCCTTTTCGATCAGAAAGTTCTTTGTGAGTGCGACGTTGACATGCCTTGTTTTCTTCGTGTATGGCTGTCTTCACATTTGATATATGCTTACAGAATGGGGAAGTACATTGACGTTTGAAGGTTCTGACGTTTTGAAAGGTGAAGGGGACTTTGGCATTTACATGTTTTGAATAAAGAAGGAAAACTCTTGTACTTACAAAATGTCGGTAAATGATTTCGGTTTTTGTCAGAGAATTTGTGAGAAATAATCAAACGAAAAGCAACTCTATTTATAAATAAATACTTCAAGACTGTTTTATTTTATTTTATTCTGTATTTGTATGCTTATGCTTACAGCTAAAAATACAAAAAATAATAGTGAGGCAATCAACGAAAAGTCATTTACAAGCATCTACAGTTAGCAATAAACTATTGTCGCTCAAACTACTAGCTAAGCATAATATTAATAATCTAACTAAGCAAAACGTAATAACTAAGCTCTAAAGATGTGGACATAATACATTTTCGCTATAGCAGTTTTTCCTTGAAAGTTATTACTAAGTTTTCGAGTAGTTTTCAGTAAGCAACCCCTTTTTTCAGCAGCTAAAGCCGTTTTTTTAAATTAATAGTGACTTGATAATATCTAAAAAAGTTTGGCAAAATAGAATTTTATAATAAATGGTTAATCTTAATAAGAATCTTTACAACTAGGAGCACTTACCTTTTTATTAGCAAAGTGACCTGGTTATTTTATTAAACCCTAGGTACTTGCATTAAGTAGGTATTGTCGAGAGAAATCACTATTCATTTTTATACTAACTTTGATAATTTTATCACCGCTGCTCTCAAAACGGTGAAAGAAAACATCGTGAGTAAACTAGCATGTCCTAGAACCAAAAATTCGAAGACCTTAATATAGATTGTCATATTCACCAAAGCGCGTGATGGATGTGCAAGAGAGTGTTGTGTGTGTTCCAGTACTGGGACTGTTTTTGATTTTTTTTCTACAATACATTTTGTAATACTCCACCGTAATACTAGTGAACATTTTTTGTTTCCGATAATTGGAAAAAAAACTTTACTGAAATAAAAGTGATCCAATATTCTAATGAAATCGTACACCCTTCGACAAGTCCCATGACACGCGAACCCTTCGGATAACAAATGTCTTTTTCAACACTTTGAATGCAAACCACGGGTATAATGTACCACAAATCTCTGGAGCCTCATTCGTATGCAGCATCCATCTTATTTACTCTTTCCTTGACAAAATTGGCTGGGTAAGGGTTAACTAAATTAAAAATATTATCTTTGAGGGGATGTATTTAGATAGGTTGTCGAGGGACTGAGAGTAGGGCTGAATTTTTAGCTGGACTGGGTACTCATCTTAATGATTGTGGAGCGTTTTCTTTTTTGTCCTTAATTATAATTTTAGGGTTAGATCGTGAGTTGGGTTGGCCTTTGTTGCTGAAATATTTTTTGTGTCGTTGACAATTTGTTGTCGTCTAGCCGGCTCCCCGGGGAAAGGTTTAATTATTCGGGAGAACAAATTTTATGTCGGCGAATTTTGAAAAGTTAAGGTCGGGTAATGCTCTTGTTGAACAGGCTTTTTTTGACTTAGGTCTTTCATAATAATTATGACTATTTTGATATCAGTCACATTCAATTTCTACCACATTTATAACCCTTTAGCTGCCGCCTTAGCAGGTTATTCCTTTTTATAATATCACTTATTTTTATGCCAATTCTGACCTGGTTTTGTAACAACCATAAATTATTAGATTAGATATCCTTGATAGTAACTTTATAAGTAAGATAAGTGAAAATAAAGTGGCCGCACTAATTAAGCTTATTTTTCAAGTCAAACACAGAAACGGTTTTAATTTTATTTTATTTATTTAATTTTAAAGAAAGCTTACAAACTAATAACAATCTTGAATATCATGCATAAGTAGTGACATTTGCTAATTACAAGCTTCCACATGTATTTTATCTAATTAGTTATGAGTTATAAACTTGCGTTGACCAGTTGCAGCGATGTAAGTAAGTGAACAGATTACAATGTAGACATATATGTTGCGATAATATACTAAGTATGTCGAGTCGTGCAGTATCAAAATCAAAATTAAAAGCTATTTATGATTGTCACCGAAATACTCCGTCCGTCCGTCCGTCTTTGTGGGGAATAGTTCTTAAGTTAAGATTTAATAAACTTTATTTTGATAAATAAATAAATAGAAAGAAAGAAAGAAAAAGCTTTTATTAGCCCGCACGGGACAAAACACACAAATAAAAATGGGTAAACTAACACTACAACTAATAAAATTAGACAAAGAGAAAAGAAATAAAAAAAATAAATGAAATGAGATTTGTCCTGTACTAGGCCAAAAGGCCCCTATCTCAGCATGGTGCTGTAACATTAAAAAAAACGTCACAGCGCTGGTATTCTAAAAATAATGCCATCAACACTACGAAAAGCTCTAAAATAGTCAAGTTAGACATATTCTGTTGCGCTTTGAGTGAATTTACAAGAACAGCTACTTATAGAATTTCCTATGTCAAAAACAGTTAAATTATTTAAATTATAAGTGTGCTACAATATCGCATTGGGTCTAGCCTGTAAGGATATTTGTATGTTTAGAGTAAATAAATAAATAAGTTTCAATAAAAAAAAAATAGATTTTAAGTCACACAAATTAGCCAAACAATCTTAGCACACACACACCCCGATTCAATTATTCCCGGAGATTACAAAGAAAACACAATGGAACAGAATAATGTACACAAACTAAAAGTACCAGTGCTAGAGATAATTTTCCAAAGTTACGACAAGTTTAGCTCCTACTCCGAGAACACAGCTAACTAAATACCGTGAAAGGGAAATTGGAAACCCACTTTGAATGGAACAAAATTATAACGTGAATGTGCACTGTTGAAGACTTTCACGGTTTTTCACTACACTTAAAGTACGTACGGGATAATATCCGCGATTATCTTTTGTTTCACACGAAAGAAAATCACGGATAGGTATTATCCCGTAAGTACTTTAAGTGTAACTTGGATGTGCGTCGAACTTTCACACAATAGTGACAGCCCATTCTCTTGAAAAAATATAAGTAGATAGATCGTTATTGTAATATAACATCACGCCTGTAATCCCCGAAGGGTTAGCTAGAGGTGTACCTAATAGTACACCCACATTTCGCCAGTTGTCTTTAAGTCCCATGTAAAAGGGGGCGAGCCTATTGCCATCAACAGGGCGCAAATCCAGACTTCGTGGCTAAATTGGCGCAATTTGGGTGTAATCGGTACACCTCTGGATTACTGCGTGATGTTATGTAATAGTTGGTCTAGTTTCAAGTATAGCCAAGTCATTTTTCTCAAACTCAAGCAACATAAAACGAATTTCAGAAACTTCGTGCCAATGACACAAAATCTATAATCATAAAACCTACAAAATTCCAGAATCTTCATAAATAAAGATACAATGGAGATAGAAGCTGTAGTATTAATATAAATACGGTAGATGGTTAGGGATCGTCTGGCGGCAACAGTTGCTGGCCTAGTTTCAAGAGCAATAAGTTATTGTTGCTTGGAGCCGAGCAACAGATATTAACATGCACTAATATAAAGGGTGTAAATAGACTCTTAACGAAGCCGAAAGGCACTTGTTCTCCCCGTCATTGCGATCATTTTTTTGTTCTACACCATACCTGGGAACCTTCTAGTTACGGAGATATTGGAGGTCCAGTTGGAGGGTATTTATTGGGTTCCAACTTTTTCACAAGTTTTTTTTTTTAAATACTAGTTTATATATTTATATAAGTCATAACTTTTAGTTCCTCCTTAAGCCGTTTATTTACTATTAAATGCGTCCATAAGCACAATGTTTTGAGTGCGTTACATTGAGTTTTACCGTAAAACATGATTTTTCACCCCAAAAAAAAGTCGTTTCCCAGCAATAATTTTTGCATAGACTCACTTCTTTTGATGTACAGAATGCTTGGTTGCCGGCTTCGTGAAGGGTCCGTTTACAGCCTGTATGCTTGATTGATGGATTGTGATTAAATTATTGAGCTATATAGCAGGGTCTTCATCATAAATGCGGCTACGCCTGTTAAGGGACTACCCACTAGAACCATACACTGACCTTATTGGTGAGGTTATCCAGAGACGTCAGGTGCGTAGTAATTGTAACCGGCGTGCGTGTATGACCAGATGTATGAACGTGGATAAGGCAAAAGGAGTATGTAAGGATCGTAGCAGGTGGCGCTCTGTGGGATCTGCCTACCCCCATGGGAAAAAGGCGTGAGTTTATGTAAGTATTTTCATCACCGCTGTTCTAGTAATAGATGACAAAAACATCGTGAGAAATTTGGCATGTCCTTGAACCAAAATTCTAGGATATATGAGATTCATTTATCTGCACTGGACCCGCGTGAATATGGCTAATTCCTTTTCTACAGAGGACGCATGTGTCCCTTAATGGAAACGTTAAAAGGCTTATTATCACTATGAATTGATCTAAGGTAAGAGTAAGGTATAGGTAAGGTAGAATCAATTCATTCAAGAATACAAATGCAAGAATTCAAATGCAAGAATGCGTGGCAAAGATACAGGCCACGCATTCAGATTTACTTTGTAACAAGATGGTAAATAAATAAATAAATATCGCTGGATTTTACACACAGCGCCATCTAGTGCCACACTAAGCAACGAGGCTTGTGTCGTGGACACCAGATAGTTGTTATACTACAAATATACTTTTTGTTTGTAAATACATACTTATTATACATATAAACATCCATGACTCGGGAAACAAAAGTCTATGCTCATCACACAAACATTTGCTCCTACCGGGATTCGAACCCGGGACCCTAAGAACGTAAGGCAGCCTCATTACCGCTGCGCCATTCGGGTCGCCAAAATTTCATTTAGCCACTAGGTAAGTAATTTTGAACAAAATATCTAAGTTCAATGTGGGTTAAGCAATTATAGTTTTCAATAGTTAGAAAAAGGAAAACCATTATAACTTGGGTATGGACAATGGCATCTTCTATTGAAACTTGAACAAGCGATATAACTTGCAAAACATTTGAATTTTCTGTTCAAGTTATAGAACTTACGAAATATTTCTGAAATTCCGGCGGTATCCGGCAGAGTAGAATCGAACCAACCCATTACACTCACGGGTGTCGTATAAGGCGACTAATGTCTGAGGCAGAACACCTTGCGCCTCCGTAGACCAGAGAATGGGCAGCAGCGTTTTCTGTTAGTCTTTCATCACTGCGATCTCCAAACCGCCTGCCAAGCGTGGAGATCGCCGACGGCAAATTCCTCCCATCATGGGAGAGGCTTATGTCCAGCAGTGGACGTTATGGGCTGTTGTTGTTGTTGTTGTTCTGAAATTCTAGTCTTCAGATGTAATCTATAGTGTCCAGCATCAACCGATTTGATTAGTAAGTTTTATTGTATGATGAGAAACTCGCAAAAGAGTAACACCTATATTCGGATTGGAGAGTTTAAAGTTGAGAGCTTGTCAAATAGGGAATATACATAAATTTTATTTTTTTTATTTCGATATGGAATGTAAAAATACCTTAAAAATAATGCCAACAAGTGAAAACAATACCAAAATCGGCCGGTTTTCATTTCTTTCTAGATAAAAGGAACTTAATATGGATTTTGTACGTCGATATGTCGTATGACGTCATGAAAGGTATCGGATCTCTCTGCCTAATCAGCAGTTACAAATGCTTATTACTTAGTATTTTTTATAAATAATTTCAAAAATATTTTCACTTCGCTATTTCTGACGTTAATAGGCTTTGTTTAGAGTTATAAAAAAATCATGCATATATCCTATTACTTCAGGAGATTTCTTCAATATAGCCCGCAAAATTCAAGTTCTTCGAACTGATGACCCATTTACGTAATGTTAACGAAGAGATTGAGAAGCCAGGAGGTACCATTTTGAAATAACAACAAAACTATAAAGTACTTCGGGAATTTAGTGAGCCCCAACTAACTGACTATGGCGTTGGCGGAATAGTTAATACTGATTTGGCAAATTAATTATACGCTTAAATTAACTGTAACCACACAGAGATATATAGGGGCGGCAGTAATATCTATGTGTGTATATTGATAGAATGTTCGCAACTGTTTGATGTGACGGTTATTAGGGTATTCATACAGAGCAATTTAATTGCCTGTATGTTATACATTGAAATCATTGCATTTAACACGTAATTGGAAAGCTCTTCGTAAATCTTTCCTTAGTAATTCATCATAAATTTCAGTTAAATTAAATTTATTTTACAGTTGTCTATCAAAATCTTAGAATTAAACACTCCCTGTACAGAAAATATTTCATTTCAGTATTCTGATAGATTAACGGAAATAATAAACAGGTTTTCGTTTTGTCGTATTTTAATACAAGTAATGAAAATACCAGTAGCATTACTATAAGTATTTTCATAACTTAGTAGAAATATCCAACCGTTGACGCTTCCCGTAACCCAAGGGTTGATTTTTACTTTAACCGAAGGCTGGGCATTGCCATACAAAGTGGCAGTGCCGCCAGGCAATTGGGCACATAATCGGTTGACCGCGTTGAGGAGGAGTTTATTTCTAATGTATTTAGTTATTAACAGATATAGTAGTACTAAGTTTAAGGGAGCAGCGAGAGAGCGAGAGCAGCGGTGGCCCAGTGGTGGCGGCCCCGACTTACGAACAGTAAGTCATGGGTTCGAACCCAGACAGGCGCATTACTTTGTGTAATTTATTTCATGACCACTGCTCTCAAAACGGTGAAGAAAAAACATCGTGAGGAAACCGGCATGTCCTAGAAGCAAAAATTCGAAGACATGTGACATCTACCATTCCGCACTGGGCCCGCGTGGTGGATTATAACCCATTCCCACTCATTGAGAGGAGGC
Source organism: Xestia sexstrigata (assembly GCA_941918905.2). Lineage (NCBI taxonomy): Eukaryota > Metazoa > Arthropoda > Insecta > Lepidoptera > Noctuidae > Xestia > Xestia sexstrigata. The sequence continues at coordinate 4,384,975 of OW799204.2, forward strand.
CGTGTGCCAGCAGTGGGAACATTATAGGCTGATAATGATGATGATGATTTTAAGGGACAATCCCAAAGGCAACCACGACTGCAAACTGCAACGACAAAGCTGCGGGCAATCGATATGACAGAACACAGTGACACGAGACACAACTGTTTTTTACGCCAGTCTATGAAAACTACTCTGTTGATGACGACATTTCCACCTATCACCGACCGTTTTAATAATAAACTTAAATTTAATATTCGAGAAAGCGAAATTATGGAATATTCCAGAGTAATTTTGAGCCGGATTGTTTCAATTTCGCGTTTGCCGTTTCTATTTTGCGTGTTGAAAATGATATTGTGTTTACATCAAAGACGGTATGTATTTGACATGATATGAGGAGGGATGGCCTATGTCACAGGGTATATTATTTTTATCATAAAATTCATCAAAGGCAGATTTTTTGTTGTGATCCACGTGATAATAATAATATATTTCCGTTCGAGGGTCTTAATTTGACAAGGTAGGTAATCTACTGGCTTTCTTGAAAGTAATAACGTGACTTGTACATATATTTCTGGTTCACATATAAAATGAATTCACACCTTTTTAGGGTTCCGTACCTGAAAAGGAAAAAACGGAACCCTTATAAGATCACTTTCTTGTCCGTCTGTCCGTCTGTCTGTCCGTCTGTAACCACCGATTTTCACAGGAACGGGTGGACCTAGCAAGTTGAAATTTATACCAGATACTGAGATTTATAATTCCTACTAAGTGTATAAAAATCAAGGTCCTGAATCAACACGATAAAAAGATATTGGCAAATTTAAATTTTCGCGAAAACTTGTGAGTACCAAAATTTACCTTAATTTTCACTTTTTTATTTGTGCTGAGAACCTTACTTTTAACAAAAATTGACAATTCAAGGTCAACCGCAAGTACCCTATAGGGTTTGGGTCGAAAACCTATATAGTAGTTCCCGTTGACCTAGAATCACGAAAATTTGGCGAGAAGCAATGTCTTACAGCACATGTAAAGGGAAAAATCTGAAAACTGTAAATATGTAGTTTAATAACAAAAAAAAAGCAATTTTACTATTACAAACTTATTATTTGCGGTTGGTGCAATAGCCGTTTCATGGGGTCGAACAGCAAAGTTAAGGTGCGCGAGTCCAACTCGCTCTTGGCTGGTTGTTTTTTTCTCATAGTGTAGGTAGAAAATACTGAACGCCGGGCACCTGCTACAAACCTAATATTAAAGCATTAGGCTTTAATAGAATAAGTAGCATTTTCTTCGTCTTCAAACTTTTATAACCCCCAAGACATGCATTCCTTCCCACTACACAATACTTTTGACTACCTCGTTGGTCTAGATCTAGAAGCCGCGGGCACGACTGCTGAACATGGGGTCCTGGGTTCGATTCCCGGGTCGGGTAAAGTGTTATTGCGTTTTTCCATTAGGAATTTCTCAGTTGAAGCCAGTCTGGATTTGTGCCCGGTTGATAGCAATAGGCCTGCCCCCTATTATATGGGACTTTAACATAACTGGCTTACTATTAGATACACCTCTCCCTGAAGCAAATAAACCTTACCCCATAAAAAGAAAAACAAATAATAATAATTCAAGGCTCTCTAAAACAATAAAACAATCCCGTTGACATGGCGGACCACAATAATTGTGGATTAAAAGCTTTGGCGACGTAAAAATGTTACGACCAGCCCCCGGGATCGTATGCACTTAGCTTAAGGGCTGTTGTAAACTTGTTTTGGGTTATTGAAGTAATTGTGTTTATATTGGTTTGTTTTATTGTTTTAATTTTCATGCTACTTACTACCGATGTACTTACGTACTTGAGAATGAATGTGGATGGGTATAAGAGTAGAGGAAGACCCAAGAAAAATGTCTGTTTATGGCCGATGCGTGAAAAATAACTTTAGCTTCAGAAGTCGGTGGCAAAGAAACTGAATCAAACACACAAGTCACCGACTTCTGAAGCTAGTTTTTTAAGTCGGTTTTATTTTTTGCAAAAAAGTTTTTTTGTTTTTGTGAATCAATGGATATCCACAAAGATATAACGCATCAAAACTCGGGAGTGGGGGCTCATGACGTCAGAACTAGCTAAAAATTATACCAAGGCGAGACGTATTGAGAATTTTAAAAGCGTCTTATCTTCGTCAATTTTGGTTTACGTTACAAAAGAAAAAATATGTGTCCCATATTTTTTGGAAATCTATCTCACTAATTACTATCACTAATTAATCACTAATTAGATTGTCGTCTCGCCTATTCGGTTCATCCGATTAGCAGGTATGAGGTCACAATAGAACTGCACATGCGCGCGAAAAACATTACCTCCTTCTGGGTAAATCAGGCAAAAATAGAAAAAAAAGTTTCTTTATGCCAAATAATGTACAAGTCATATATCGTACATGGCACGCGCGCAATGCATAGATCAGCACCTTTCCGTCACCTTGCACAAATTATAGTGTAAAGCGACAGTACACAATCAGCGTTCATAGTCAGCTGTAATCATTAACGTATTATTCATAAAGCATTAGTTACGTGGTAGTTAAATATATTCAATAAACCATCATCTTTGGCTATCCATGACTTATCATTCAAGCTATCAATCAAGGTGTGTGCGACCCATTCAGCAGCGCATACAAATAAGATAACACAAATTCTAGATAAACCTAAAATATATATTCGAAACTTTTCTCATCTACGTATACCAGAATTTTACATGCAGCGACTGCCTTCTGAACTCCACTATTCAGATACTGGGTAATACGATACCCGTTGTACCCCTATTCCGTAGACCAGAGAATGGGCAGCAGCGTTTTCTGTTAGTCTTTCATCACTGCGATCTCCAATCCGCCTGCAATGCCAAGCGTGGAGTTTACGGCATATTCCTCCCTTCATGGGAGAGGCTTATGTCCAGCAGTGGACGTTATGGGCTGTTGTTGTTGTTGTTTTGTACCACTATTGACGTAGATTTTATTATTGTGGACTGTATGTATTAAACTATTAAAACAAAAGCGCTTTTTTAAATGGTAGTAATTTTTTACTCACTTTATTTAGCTAAAAACAAAAGATCTGATACACAATCATAAAAATCAATAGACAAAAACGGATAACAAAAACATAGAGAATACACAAGAAGGTGTGTTATGCACAATCGGGAATATGCATGAAATGCCATACTGAACTGACAATACTGACAAATGCTTGCATGGACAGGTCCACTTAAATCTGTGTGGTTCTTTCTTCAAAAGACCATCTCAGACACTAATCTGCATAGTCCTCATGTAAATTGAACAAGATTAAGTCTGGACTTCAAAAGAGACTATGACCTCTGAGTTTGTTTCGGCTGTTTCTTCTCAGAGTAGTCAGGTACGAAAAACCGGCCCCATCAAGTTCTAAAAAAAAGACGTGTAAAAGTGTTTGTTTGAACCTACTAGCAAAAATAAACATCATTTCATTTCATTACCTCTTTTTATTTATGAAAAATGCCTTGTATTGGCGCATAAAAACATTGTGGTATACTTGTTTAAGTTTCTAATACATCACTTATTTTACAATTTACTGTTTTATGTAGCATGTTTTAGGTGAAACGGAACGCACTACGCATCGTCCTCGATAACGCGCCGGTATTGACGTCAAAGTTCATTGTGTCAAAAAAAAACACTTTTATTTGAAAAGTGCTTAAAGTTTTACTAAAATTTTATTATAATATTGTTATAGCAATTTTTACTAGAATAAAGCACATACAATTAGTAAATATATTTTATTAAGGCCAAAAAAATTTGATGTAAACAAGGCAGATTGTGGATAATGACGTCACATCATGGCCGCGACAGCTACGGACGTTTGAACTGTCATAGAAAATTGCAGGAGTTTAATATTATTTTTGTGCGACAAGCAGTAGTTGAACTTAACTTTTAATACTTTTCTTGGGTTGATAGTACCTACTGTATTTTATTGATTTAAGTGAAGAAAAAATTACGTGCATATTCCCTATTATGTATGACTGCATGAAAGATCCACAAGATGAATTAATATTTAATCAAAAACATGAGATATTGAAATCGTTTCGCAACGCAAACATGTCAAGGAGATGACAGTTTCCGTCGCGTTTGCGTATCGTGAACATATGTTATGGCACACATCTAGGAAACTGTTTAGGTTTTCTCTTTGATAAATGTTAGGAAATCGTGACATAATTGACATGGATTTTCATTAGTAAACTAGCTGTTGCCCGCGGCTTTCGTTTGCGTAAAATTATTATAAAAAATCAATTTTCCCCGTTTTTGCAATATCGTTCATTGATACTCCGCTCCTTTTTGTCATAGCGTAATGTTAGCCTATAGCCTTCCTCGATAAATGGGCTATCCAACACTAAAAGATTTTTTCAATATCGAGTTAGTAGTTCCTGAGATTAACGCGTTCAACCATAAAAACTCTTCAGCTTTATAATATTAAGCATAGACAGTAGCAACCTGGAGTACAGTTTATACCAAGTTATGACGAGCAATATTCTCACTTCATTTACATGGGACTTAAATAACTGGCAAATATATCTATATTTGCCAGTTATTTAAACAAACGCAACGATGTTAAGTGCATCTGCACTTAACATCGTTGCCTACCTTTTCAGGAAGTGTTTCCTAAAGGTCTATGTGAGTCGTGAAGTTATATCATACTAGAGTATAAATTTAAAGTAAACGCGATATCTCCAAGAACGAAAGAAAAAGTATTTTATGGGGTCGGAGGGCTGAGATTCACTCAGAACAAAACAAAAAAAAATATGGTTGAAACAATATAACAAAATTATACAAAAATTTAAACATAAGATAAAGATTAAAGAATGAATTTGGTCCTATACGAGGCCAAAAGGCCTATCTCAGCATGGTGATGTGGCATTTAAAAAAAAAGTCACATCGCTCCAAGCTTCCTGAAACATAACTATTTGCTTCAAAAACTCTCAAACGGGAACTAACAGCGTTCTTGAGATATATTTCTCAATACACGGCATACTTGAGGTTCAAACTATCTAACAGCTACACAGAACCGAGAAGAGAATTCTTGAGCATCATCAGCGATATTGTTGACTGAATTCTTAGAACTAGGGTCGCTGTAGTATCCAATTTTGTTAAGACTTTAAAGAGATTTCCGTTGAAGTTTACCAATTAGTATTTTATATCAATCACGGTTGCAACTTTCAAAGTTTACGTCAATCTTCAACAACACCTTAACACCTTCAATGCGGATAACACAAAATCGGTCCGATACGGTGCTTACCGCTGCTGTGCACGGTGAAAATGATATGCAGGCAAACGCTTTGTAATTAACAACAGTCCTTTCACAATTAGAATGCCTTGTTGCTGGACTGTAGCTTATTTTTTATGTGGCGGCTCGGTTGGCGTAGTGGCTGAGCGATTGGCTGCTGCACTGCGTGTCGTGGATTCAATTCCCGCATGTAACAAATACTTGTATGACCTACAGGTGGCTGTAACGGGTCTGGTTGTTTGTGTATGTGAGTTAAACTGTTTGTCGTACCCACGATACAGGAAAAATTCCTAGTGTGAAGCAATGTTTAAAAAAAAATGTAATTCGAGTACATACATACAACATATTTCTTATGAAATAGTGATATACGGGCATTGCAATCGTAAAAGATAGAGGTTATCTCTGAACATCTTATAGGTTATCAACAAATTCCATCACTTTACTAATAACAGAAATATGTTGTTACTATCACTTCGCATTTTACACCGTCTCCCATTTCTGAGCAGCAGACCGTTCAAAGGTGGTATCGAAATATATCGTCGATAAACTTTCACATATGTAGGAAATACCGTCTATGAAGATAGTGCAAAAATATGGTAAGTATTAGAAGCACTCAGAGTATTTGCATGATGATTGTATGTTGTAAAGGTACAGTTTCCAAGCTGGTCGCAACTGCAAAGTGTAGCGGCACGACTGGTTCATATAACATCACATCACGCTTGTAGTCCACGAAGGGTGAACCCGAGGTGTAACACTTAAACATATCTGGTCGAATTTCGCCAGTTACGTTTAAGCCTATTGCCATAAATCGGGCACAAATCCAGACTCCGTGGCTGCTACTGAGAAAACTGTCTGACTGGTTAATAAGTCATCTGCGCTTTTTCATAAATATATTGGGGTCTGCTTCCAGTGTAACGGGATGCAGCTGAATACCAGTATTTAATATGGAACAACTGCCGTATATAAAAACCTCTAGGTCTGATTTGTCGTTAGACTTTAAAGTTAGTGCTTACTTGTAACGACAATAGGGACAACGTCAGTAGGGAGTTCGGGATCAACGGCTTAACGTGCTTTCCAAGGCACGTAAGGGTTTCGATAGGTAATGGGCGATCACCCACCCACGGACTGACCTAGGCAAACGTTGCTTAACCTTCTATTAACCCGTGCGGCTGTTAGGTATTATTTTATCACGATCACTAGTTTTTATATAACCAGTTCAGCCGCTTTGCTGCTGCGGCCTGCAGTTTGCGGTCACGTTCAGAATTGTACCTTAAAGAATATATGGCATACTAGGTTATGCCAGCGGCTTCGCCTACGTGGAGTTTGATACTTGTCCCATGAGGTAAAAATCATATGTGCTATTCCAGACTATAATCTATCTCTGTGCCACATTTTGCCATTCTGGCGTGATTGAGTAACAAACATCCGTCCATCCAAACTTTGGCATAGAATTTATAATAGAAGTAAGACTTCTGTAGGTCACAAGGCCTAAAAACCTTTCTACGAAATGAAAGTTTTATGTCAGACGTTTGAGGGAAATTGACGCTCTTAGGAATTATAGTCAGGATTAGGCTCGTAGTTCGTTAAGTGTTTAATGGATATTTTACTGAGTTCATCTTCATTAATGTTGAAATAACTTTCGATGAGGTCAACCTAGAATTTGTCATAAAACACAGCTGTAGGTATCAGATAGGAACTTGATATTTGATTTATGTAGTCGATTAGAAGTATGCCATTCATGCAATATAAGCAAATCTTGTTGAAGTTCGAACACCACGTAAGTCAAAAATAGCAAGTTTACAAGAGATAGAAAAATCTGGATAATATAACCACGTAATGAAACAATACTAATTCATATATTATTATAATTTGCATTCTCTTCAAATTATAGGTAATAAAGACGTTGCTTGGTTTTGTGACTGGCTGAAACAACGCGTCTTGCGATTCAACAAAAATCAAATGTCACAACCGTCAAAAATCCTACTTGGTGTTAAAACTTCAACGACGAAATGTCGTTTTGAACCTTTCAATTGTTCGCTAAAATAAGCGTATAAAGCATTATAATTTGCTATAACAGATAGCAAAATCAAAACATCTAGTGGTTTTGTCCATAATAATAGGATTCACAGACTTACACATTATATTACATACAAGATGCCTGTTTTTTATTCCAAAAATCTTTGAAAATGTCTTCTTTAATTATGGTCACGATACACAGGTTTGTTCACCACAATTTCGTCCGTGATCCAAGGAATCTATCGTTTGTCGGACGAAGCTACGCCTGTTATTTATATAAACGGATAAATACCTGAGATCCACAGCGTGGATCAGAGGTTGTTTTAAAGAACAGACCATCAATCTGAACCACTGTCTCCGTGATCCACAATAGTAATCAGCTGGCCATACACTTGGATTAAGTAGGTGTTGAAATTTTGTATGGGACAGCCGATATTTTTTTTTCGCGATTACCACATTGACACCAAGAAAAAAGTTGTTCAGTTTGATGCTATGTACCACACCCTAAAATATAACAACACTTTTCTCATACACCCTGTATAAACGGATAAATATCTGAGATCCACTAGATACATAAAGTTAGCTCTGAACGTCTTGAAACATGAATAAAATATCTCAGGTCGAGTTTAAGTTAGCACAAAATTATTTAAAGCGAAATTATCATGGCTAATGTTTCTTTGTTCGATTTTGTTTGACTAGTTTTGTAGAGAAGGAGACGATCTTTCGAGGGTAATGAAATAGTTTTATAACGGTTGAATCTTACTACTATTAGAAATGCGAAAGCGGATGGATGGATGTATGTATGGGTGTTTGTTATTCTTCAACGCAAAAAAAACTAAAGAGATTTAAATGAAGTTTGGCACACAGATTGTCTGAAACCTGGATTAACACAGGATACTTTTTATCCCGGTACTACGATCCTGTGGGACAATAATTACCGAACTCCACACGGTCGCAGCCGCGGGCATAATAGATAGTAAATTTACATAGTTGCTGGTTGTGGTGATAGTCTTGCTCCAACATCACAAGGAGCTTAAACCTTGTGCTGCCCTTCGGGACATACAAACATAACCAACCAGTCCGTTTTTTTGCTAGCCTATGTTGGGTCCACAGCTGGGCAAAGGCCTCACCTTTATTCTTCCAGTCCTTATCCTAATTTACTTGATAACGGCGCAGCAAATCTTCCTTTAAACCTTCGTCTGTGGACCCGACCGATTTGGTCGGGACGCCATTGTTTAACTATTGTGTCTACAACGCAAACAGTTGAAGGGCTAACATACATATTTGTTTCAGTAAACTCCCGCATTCCAGCCATATCCTCCACACCATCCATCAGTTGCAGTTCTTTGATATTCCGTCACCATCTTTCTAGCCAAAAAATAGCTAGCTAAATTATCCATTGTTTCTTTGATCTTCTTCTACCCATCGAATTATTCACATTCATACTCGAAACTTTCCTCACGACTTGTTCCTAGAACACAAACGCGATGCATTGAGTAATCTTTCAACAAATCTAAAATCCACAGCTCCTTGTAACTAGTCCAAAGATTACATCAAAGCCTAGTCCATCCATCCTCGTTTGATTTAGCCGTTAATGCCACAGAGTCAACACGTAGCTCCCAAAGATAATACACGAACTCGCGCGAATCGTTCGTTTAACAATAACAAAGCGAACTTGTATTGTACGTACGGTTGTGCGAATCGAGGTTTGAGGCCACCGCAGCGCGCCGGTAACTTTGACAGGGTATGTCAACGCATGGTTTGAGGTGAGTTCAGACGGAACTACGATTGTGTCGCTGCATGGTTTATTTTTTGAAGAGAAATTATATTGTTTTCTGATGAATTTATTTGTTTGATTATCACATTTTTAATATAGGCACACCACCATAATAATGCCAATGGAACTCTTTTATAAAGGTTCGGGCTATAAAAAACGAAAACAATCAACAACGATATCTTGTCATTTTTTATTTGTCGTCATTGTGTTTTTGACTGATGAAGTTTTAATAATGTTAACGTTAATAGTTTTTTCTTAATTCTCTTCCTATTAACTTTCTGCCTTTCTTCCAATTGTTTATTAATACTAAAACCTTCACCTAAGAGGGGTTGATAATTAAATGATAACTAAAAACAAAAAAAAAAGTTGGTTAGCAATTGAAAAAAAAAATAACTGTATTATATGTATTATAAACAAACGAGCAACATTGTGCACAATATATTATATTTTAATTAGTTTTTAAGTAAAAATTGTAAGATTTCAATTGTAGCATGTTTTTAGGAATAAAAAAGGCTTTTTAATGTTATATTTTTATTTATTTATTTACTAAAACCAGTCACACAAATATTCCGTGTAAGCCCTGCCTTACCCGCATCAAACAAAGTGTGTACAAGACAACTGTCGCGAACCATCGAAGTCGGAACGAGTAATAAGCGTGACAGCCGTGACGTCACTACTCACTAGGTACTTTACCTGTCACAATATAAATGGATGCAGAAGGTCGCCTCCATACAACGAGCGAAGAAAGCCGTATACCCACAAAGACGCGTTCTACGTTCAGCAAATGCACGCCGAACTCACATTATTTTGAAATGGTTTGAGATCAAAGCGCCGTACGAACAGATCTATAAAACAAAGCATGCACTATCAAATACGAACACCCAATGATGATATCAATTACAGAGCCATGGCTACAAAATTAAAGATTACCTACTCTATGCAATTAAAAAACTTTTCAATACATTTCAATTTCAGATAACGATTTGCGACCGGAGCAGGAAATAAAACTTCAAACATACGCTCAATAGATGCACATAAGATAGAAGCTGTAGTTTGTGTTTTTAAAGTTGCTCTATAAGATGTTACTCTGTGGCGCGACGTTCGTGCTAAATCAGTAACACGAAAATTACCGAAGCGTATACTTTTTCTGGTTTAAATGTATGAATACACATGCGTGTGCCTGTGTTCGCTCGTTATATAAAACAGACCTTCTGTACCAACTTATTACCTACCTACCATCAGTCAAGTTAAACGCTTCGGGTAAACTGTACCTCAGTAATTAATGTGTCTGTCTGGACGACCGAGCTTTGTGTTCTAGAACTTTGGCGCGGGCTTCAATTTTGTAGACTAGACTTTATTAATGTACGTACCTAATGTTTTAAACTCTAATAAGTCTTGTAAAACATATTGTTAACATAACATCAGCTTCACGTCTGTGAAAAACCGGAAGTGTTAAGCAGTGTTCCTTAAGTCTTACTTCGTCAATTATGTTTAAACACATCTAAAAAGAAGCGAGCGATAAAAGAAAGAGCTTTTTTGGCTGGTAACGTGAAAGAAACAAGGGGCCGTGAAAGATCACAAATCCGATGGATAATGTGGTGAATGAAGTCTGCAGACGGAATTATCAGACATCTGTCCGTATGGCCGAAAACCTAGCATTGAGAGCGTTGGTGGCCAACCCACGACCTCATGTGGTCACGACTCTGTCATGAGGAAACGAAAAAGAAGAAGCGAGTTTTTGTCAACTGGGCAGGAATCCAGATTTTGGGCTACTGAGAAAATATGGATTGGTACATTTATTTCAGTTGTGTTTCCTGTCCTGCACAGATAAGTTGGCTGAAGTGTAGAAGTATGAAACGCTTTAAAAGCGACATCCATTTGTCTAGGCCCATCCGACGAAAGGGTGAATGAATCTTAACAAAAACCAAAGAGATTTAAAAGATTTATAGAGCGGAAATTAAAAACATATTCTCACAAAAATTTTGATCCCCAACTTTTCGACTTTGATACACGGATGCTACCTGACAAACGGGTGTATAACACTAGCTAGAGCGACTTCTTACTAATTAGTAACAAGTATTGGATGACGAATATCTTCGTCTTGTCCCGTTTCATCATCATCTGCCTAGCTTTTTTCTAAACTATGTTGGAGTCGGCTTCCAGTCTAACCGAATGCAGCGTGAGTATTGTCTTGTCCCATCTATAAGCTCGTGATTTAAATGGCTTTGACAAAAACAAACCAATCTTCTACACTACCTACTAACGTCACACACAAACACACCCATAGCAAACAAGTAAATAAACATGTTACAATTTCACCAATAAAGCGATTTAAGCGACGTTTCACGGAAATTTTCCCTAATACAGTTACGTAAGATTGCGAAGAAAACCAATAAAACAGGAGAGTTATAGTTAAATGCGCATAAAATTTGTTGTTTCCTAAATCTTTGCCGGGTTTACGTTTAGAGAAGATACTTGTTGATATGTTGGACACTGTCGGAGAAGCTTGTGACTAAATAATAACAGCCGCACGGATCAATCTTCGCGGTTCAGCTCATTCATTACATACAGAGTTTCTTTCACGCCTCGGAAAGCACTTAAAACCGTTGGTCCTGGTTGTCACTTGTAGATTTTTGACAGTCGTTACAGGCAGTCAGTGGCCCAAAAGTCACAGACACAGTCTTACCAAGGGGTATAATTTTACCAGGTAATAACTGGATATATGTGTATAATATGTGGAGGTCAGATAGGCAGTCGCTCCATATAAAATAATGATGATGATCATCTAGCCGATTTTGACCACAGCATGCTGACTGCATTCGATGGCATTCTAGGGTGGTTTTCGAGAGCTTTGGTGTGCTTTAAAGTGCCTAGCATATTATCCAACTTTGGTCGCAAAACTCACACGCACAAAGCAGACATGTCAGAACACCATTGACGACATTGTATGGTATATAGCTGTAGGTGGTCTAGCTGCCGATGCATACGACGTCTCCACTCGGGCCGATTTTGTGCCTAATTTTTCTACACAAAGGGGTCAATTTCGCATCTTTTGAAGTGTAAAATAAAATACTAGCATTTAGGTGTATCCAGTTAGACTGGAAGACAAACTGGAAAAAGGCGAGGCAGATGATTACTTGTTAAACCGTTGCTAGGAGATAGGGAATTGTGGGTAGGTATACATACAGGGTGTAGTGTAGATCTACATTTATTATAGGGTGTGGAGTTGTAGAAAGCGGGTTGTATACGTAAGTGGCAAATGATGTTTTCGATAAATAGTATTGTTATGTTAACTGTGCGCGCGTGGAATATTTAATGGTGTTGTTGTTAGTGAAGATGTTAATGTAGAAGTTGACGTTATCAGTGAAATCTTTGTAAAGGTCATTTTCATTTATTCAAATTAATTTACTAAGGTTTCTTGAACACTCTGAAAAGCGTTCACGTTCTCACAAAGCGTTGTTAAAAGACGTTCTATATTTTTAAGTAAATAAGCAACACTGTCATTTTGTCTTGTCTTCAACCATTTGTAACCTAAACCAGTTACACAGTTTTTATTTACCTTAATGTTTAGATTATTACCATAACTCCTTGATTTTAAACTAGGTCCAAATTCTGCAAACCGAAAACCCTTACTAAACAATTATAATTCCCCCTACCACGTGTTCAGCATTCCTGCTTTCAGCCAGTCTCTTAATAGAGGTCAGAACAGCCAGGTCGAGCCATCATGATTTATTCCTAGGCCAAACATTCCTCTATACCGAATTGAGCCGAATATCGGCACAAATAAACAATAAATCTATATTGGCGCAGAAATGAAGGTGTGTGCACGGAATATGGATTTCGGACTAGCTTTGTTCGAAAGGTGTTTGCACGTATTCGGGTTTTTGTTGGGAGTGGAGTTCTTATACAATTTTCTGGGATAGAAAAACTTGAACTGGCAGGACGATTATTCAGTAAGAACATAGCTAATCATTTAGAGAAGAAACTATTTCTAATTAAGGCTTTATGGACGAATTGTTTAATTATTACTTGTTTCGGTGAAGGAAAACATCGTGAAGAAACCGGCATTTTTGAGAGATATTTCTCGACGGCATGTCAAGCCGAGTCAGAGGTCCATGGGCAGCATAAAAACTGAAGAAACCGAGACCTATGTCCAGCAGTGGTAACAAGGTCCTGTGGGTTATAATCCGACGTTGATGCGGGCGAAGCCGCCGACAAAAGTTAGTGATTCTATACAAATAGATTGTCAGCTGTTTGTTAAAGAGCCAATTGTTGGCTTCACCACAATGTGACGGAGCTGGAGTAACGTGATGGAGTGTATTGTTGTGTTCCTATTGAAGTACGAATTAATGGATATTGACGGCTTGAAGACGTTCCGCTGTTTAGTGGGTAGCGGGGTTTAATTTGTTAACGTTTGTGGGTAGACAGGTTTTTTCTTTACTTTGGAGGGAGAATGCGGCAGTGTCGACTTTTTCTTTGTGACTGATTTCTATGTAAAATGCTCGTTAGGCTAATAGTTCTTTAGAAAACTGTACAAAGAGCATTTTGAACAGGAAAACTGCTTCTTATGAGAATGATGGTCTGATAAATTATTTAGTTTTTTTTTCAATAATGCTCCGGAAATATGTACATGAGCATTATTTTCGGAACGTTCTAAGGCCATGATCCGACCCAGCCTGTTGTCCCTTGCTGCCCTCTTATCAATGACGCACTAAGCCGAGGCCCGAACCCCACAGGGGGTGCCCTTAGTGACTGTTCATTTAATTTAAAACCTTAGTTTGTAAGCCCTGGCTGGGGGCCTTAAAGTAATTTTTGGCCACCACAGGATTGTCCGGTTAAGCAGTAAAGCAACCTTAGCGCGCTGCAACTGCGAGTGGTCCTTCCTAAAAAAAAAAAAAAAAATTCTAAGGCCCGTTGTCACTTCCACTAGCAGGTACCTAACTAACATAACATCACGCCTGTTATCCTCGAAGGGTTAGGCAGAGGTGCACCTATTACTTATTATTGTAGTCTGCGCCAGTCTGCACCAGATAAATAGGAATTAAAGATCATTGCTCTTTCCTTAATTTCTCTGCGTAGGGTACCCCGACAATACATTATGAATCGTTTTTATTACTAGAAAAAATCAAGGATCACGATAAAAGTAGTTTCGGGACAAGTTTATGTCATTATTTCTGTTTTCGGAATTATGTATTTGAATAAATGTATGCGGGTTAATGACCCAAACAAAAAGAAACGTGGGACGAGTTGCAGAACGAAAATATTACTTATTTTGATTTTCATCAACTCGTCCCAAATGGGCCGTGGGCATGTCGGACCAGTTGATGAATTACTCTTTATTTCCTACTTATTTGGCGCAGACTATAGTACACCCACATTTCGCCAGTTATGTTTAAGTCCCATGTAAGGGGGTGATTCTATTACCATCAATCGGGCACAAATACCTATATAATTGCCTAAATAATAGAAAACGGCTCTGCTCAACGCGAAAAGTAAAACTGTAACAGTGCCCATAGGCATTACTTTAGGTGTCACTTTTTGTCAAATACCATTGTTAACATTTACACAATACTGCTTCTAAGTGAATCTAGCCATTTAGCCAGAAATGCAGTGAACAATACAACCTTTTACCCAAAGCAGTACGAGAAAGATTGCAAGTGGCGAATAAGTCTGCGGTTAGGTCCGAAGTTAGGTCTAACTTTTCAGACTGATACCTAGTGCGAAGCCACTGGAACTTTCTCGCAGACAACTTGCTACACATTTTGATCCTAGATTGTGTGATGTAGGATAAGAATGTCCAAGTTTGCGTGTGTTAGAAGAGGGAAATTAAGTTTTGCTTGTGAGTTTATGAGATTGTTTGTAGGGGCTGCATGAAATGCAGAAGTTTACCTATAGTAAATCTACATAGTATCGCCGGCTATGTTTAAATTCCATATATAAGGAGCGAGTCCCATTCCATCAACCGGGCACAGATCCTGGTTTCGGGTTGCGACTGACAAATTCCTGATAATAAACCCCATAACACTATGCCCGACCAAACCAGACCAACAATGCAGTCTCATAATTCTCCTGCCCATAAACGAATTCATTTGGGGTCGTCGCAACATGTCTTTTTCCTTCATACACAGTCGATCCATCGTTTCTTTGGTCTTCCTGTAGCGGGTAATCGTACCGCGCCATCACAATTATTTTAAAGATAAAAAAAACCGTTCTCTCGTCGGGCAACACTGTGTGTATTCTTATACCCACCCATCCAACCATTCATTAATGCAGTCTAATTATATTTATTTCATAATTGAAGAAAAACCTTTTTATAAATATCACATAAAGGCATTAAGTCCGCCTTTGTACTGTTTTTTACTTGTGCATAAAGTTTTAATAAATAAATAAACATTTATTCTCTGTGTGTTTAGTACTATACTCGTTTTTCAGAATCTGCATTACCTAACTCAAACTTTATTGTTTAAGTAACTTTATACCTACATTATTTACTTCTGTACCTACCTCCACTTTTCAACACTCCAAGCACACAAAATAAACTTCAGTCAGCGAGCTCAAATCCCTTTACCTGTAACAAAAGACAATGCCATTAATAATATTCACAAAGTTGCATTTAACTTTCGTCCTGAAAAGGTGCTATTATGAAAATCTGTCTCAACTCTATTATGTTAATGTTTGGAGAAAATACGGTGAACAAACTGAGATGAGATTGAATTATTATGTTGTTTTAGTCGGTGAAAATGATTTTATGGTAAGCTTTTACAAATAAACAAACATTATTTTTGAAGGAATATTTTTTTAAAAGCGACCTCCTAACATTTTTTTTAATATAACCGGCCAAGTGCGTATCGGACTCGCGCATGAATGGTTCCATACCATCGGTAGGAGGATTACTCCTGTAATTTTTATTTATGTTTATTATTTGTTGTTTTAGCGGCAACAGAAATACATCATCTGTGAAAATGTCAACTGTCTAGCTATCACGGTTCATGAGATTACAGCCTGGTGACAGACAGACAGACAGACAGACTGACCTGAGTGAGTGAATTCTTAGTAATAGGGTCCCGTTTTTACCCTTTGGGTACGGAACCCTAAAAACAACTGAGGTTTCTTTTCATCATTGTTGGGATCGGCTTCCAGTCTTACCGGATGTAGCAGAATACATGGAGGGACTGCTTATTTGACTTCCACAACCCAGTATGTCACATTTCAAATAAAAATAAATAAGTTTTATAAAATTATATTTCTGTTTAATTTTAAACTCTGTTTATATTAATTTCTAGCGTCATATCTGTTGGTTTATTAAAGCCGAAATAAATGTAAATCTCGGAAATGCGATGTGTACCGGTTTGGAGGAACGTTTAATGTGCCATGCCTCATTGCAGTTTTAATTGAAAGCTATCTTATGAAGACGTTAGAGAGTATAACATTTACAGATGATGGATGGACGTGTTCGTGATGTAATTTTCAGTCAGAAACATCCGAATCTTTGCGCTCTCTTTATTTTTATTAAAAGTATCAAAATGATTGAGTGCATTTTTGGGCGCAAACTTTTTATTTTTACTTAAATAAAGAATTTATAATTTACTAAAAAAAAGGCTGTTATTTTTTAAGTTTCCAACACGTGCCTTTTAAAACGCAATCTTTTGAAACAATTTTAAAAAGTGGATTGCGTTAATATGTATACAATATTGGTTGATAAGCTGTATCAGAAGGTATTTTACTAACCGAAGCTAATACCTAAGTTACATAACATAACATCACGCCTGTAATCTCCGAAGGGTTATGCAGAGGTGTACCTAATAGGACACACATATTTCGCTAGTTATGTTTTAAGTTCCATGCAGGGCGAGCCTATTACCATCAACCGGGCGCAAATTCAGACTGGTATAGTTCGGTTCAAACTTAATGGCGGCTCGGAAGTTAGCTGCGAGTGACGGTCTGCGCAGGAATAACGCTTTAAACTTTATAGAGATTCAGAAAATCTAATGTAAAGCTGCGCAAACAACAATTTTAGGTACCAGCAGGGCGCCATGACGCGGCGTTTTGTCTGTATAATGCGCAGACCGTCACATGTAGCTAACTTTCGAGCCGCCATTAAGTTTGAACCGAACTATACTGAGAAATTCCTAATGGAAAACCCAAAACCCTTTTCCCGACTTGGGAATAGAACCCGGGACCTCATGCTTAACAGTGGCACTTACGACCACTAGACCTATGAGGCAGTCAACGTAAGTTACATAAACATACATTTTACGGTTTACTAAGTGCACTACGCCACAAGTAAACTTAAAATACAAAAATAACTCAACCGTTATCTCATATTCCGAGACACTAAAAGCGTAAACTTACCAGCCGTCAGGTTTCAAATAACAATCTCGAACTACCCACTATTCGGACAAATTTCAAAATTTTACATTACCAAGACGACACAAAGTTGATTTACTGTCTAACAGTAACTACGGGTCAAGACGTTAAAACTGCGAATAA
The DNA here is from genome assembly GCA_941918905.2 of Xestia sexstrigata. Taxonomy (NCBI): domain Eukaryota; kingdom Metazoa; phylum Arthropoda; class Insecta; order Lepidoptera; family Noctuidae; genus Xestia; species Xestia sexstrigata. Next base: position 4,402,523 of record OW799204.2, read on the forward strand.
ATCTTGCTGTTCGTTTTTAGTAACATTAGGCAACACTTAAACGAGTACCTAAATTAGTATTTAAACTATTGGAATTTGAACTCTAAGCACTGAGTCTAGTGTTCAAATTTCATCAGTTCAATAATAAATTTGGTGTTGTTTAGTGTTTGAGAACGGGCATAAATCGTAAGTGACGCATTTGAACTATCTCAGTTATGATGTCGTTCATCAAATGTTGTTTGTATAATGCATTATGAATGGCGGCTGTCAACGCTTGCGCAAGATTTAGAGTTTTGAGGAGAAAAAACTGGTATGAGTTAAAAATAAGGAGTAATACATAGAGAGACCTACATTTATGGCTTCAGTTTTAGTTAAGACTCAAAAGGCAACACGTATGGGACTTTGTTCCCAAATAAAGCCGGAATTAAAATAAAAGACAGCTTCCTCACAGGAGGAACAGTTCTTACCCGACAATAACCCCTACAAAAAATCTGCTAAGGGCTTGTAAAGCCGATCGCAAGATGATACATAGAAAAAAAAAAGGTTTGGGTTTTAAGGCTGTGTTCCCAGTAGGCAAACTGTTAGCGGCCGACTGAGTTTGCGGCGTATCGGTTTAGTACGCCCTTCCATATATTTGAAATAGAGTGTCCACAGTTTGCTAGTTTTGCGCTGACTTTACGCAGTTTGCGGCGTTACGTGCGCCGACTGTATCGGTTTGTGGCCGATTCACAGCAAAACCGGTTCTTAATGCCACAAGGTATTCTCTACCAGTCAATCTTTGGGTCAAATAAGACAGCATTGTTTCGTTATAAAAACAATCCAACCATTCAAATAATAATCATCCAGTCACCGAGAAAATGAATAAATTGCCATTTTTTTTTACTAAAATATAAAATTGTGTAATAATGTATCCAAAACCTAAGGATTTTTGCAAAAGAAAAACGACTTACCAATTATCCTACGAAATAAAAGAACTAAAAATAACAGAACGTGTATGATACACGTTACATTTACGATTTACGTTAACATAGATACACGTTCTGTTATTTTGCTTCATATCATCCTACGTATCTAATTCTAGAATATTGACAGAAAGAAAAGGTTAAAATGTCACCTGTTACAGGTTATCCACAAAAGGTCAAAGTACACAACGACAATTCGATAGCCGTAATTGATTTCAGGACGAGTATTCGTGTCGGCGAGAGTGTACGTGCTCAGCGGAAAAACCCGAAGATTCCCGAAGACTGGCGATCATAGAGGAAAAACGGATGGAAGCATCAGAGTAGGACGCCAAATCGAAAATTTGTAATGTTTTCTGCAGTTTTCAGGTTAGTGTCAGGCTGTGTGTTGAAAAGATGATTCGCAACCATAATACGTAGGAATGTGTTTAAAGAATTGTATTAATTTAATTTATCAATACAATCCTCTAAGTTCAATTCGTCATCATCATTTCTGCCGAAAGACGTCCACTGCTGGGCATAGGCCTCCTCCAAGTGTCGCCATATTGACCGGTTCCGTGCGACCTGCATCCAGCGGATTCCCGCAACCTTCATCAGGTCATCGGTCCACCTAGTGGGAGGCCTTCTAACGTTTTCCGGTTCGCGGTCGCCACTCTAGAACTTTTCGGCCCCATCGGCCATCCGGTCTGCGAGCAATGTGCCCTGCCCGCTGCCACTTAAGTTTGGAAATTAATCCCATTAAATGACTTTTAGTGTGAATAAAATAAATAATTGAAGGATACTAACTTCTAGCATAATCAGCCTATCATATTCCCAATGCTGGGATACAGGTCTCAGGACCATAATTTAGAACGCGGGCCCAGTGCCAGTTGGTGCATGTCTTAAAATTTTTGTTCTAGAACATTTCGATTTTCTCATGATGTTTTCTTTCGCGGTTTTGAGAGTAGTAGTGATAATTATCATAGTACACACAAATAAATGTGCTAGCTAATGGGTTTTGAACCCAACTTACAACTTACAAGTCAAAAGTCGGACACAGAGCCACTGCTGTTCTCAATTAAAGGAAATAGTATCGGCTACAAATTAGTTACATAATAAATACAAACTACAACCATTAAAAACAAGAATCTCTCACCTAAACATTTACTATTTAAACTAAAAAAAATAACCGGCCAAGTGCGTGTCGGGCCACGCTTAGTTTATTCCGTAGTAGCTCGTTATATTCAAGCAACTACTTCATCTTAGTCACGTTAAAGGATTTATTCTAAGGATTTTGTATTTGGTACAAAGTTATCCAACACCCAAGTTCAACGACTGTTACTGCTAAACTAATAAAGTTATCTTAACCGCTATAGTTTTCCTTCAAAGTTCATGAAATGCCCTATCATCATGAATTTTTCAAGCCAGCAGTTAAGCTTTTGAGGGAAGCCCTACTGGAACAAAAAATTTAACTTTAAGTTTAATATTTCGTAAATCGAGCATTAAATTGAAAAGTAGTTTTAGAAACCTCAAAGTCATTTTAAAAGACGTATACAACGATACCCCACACGATGGGGTAAACGACGAAAAAAAATATCATCCCTACTTCACATGTAGCGGAGCTTAATTGTTCAATTTTACTACTTTGTCGGCGTAATTGATATTCATACCTCTACAAAATTACAGCTTCGCCGTACTAACGGTCTCTCGTGCAAGCTCTCGGACAGACAGACAGACGGAAATGACGAAACTATAAGGGTTCCTTGTCAGGACTACGGAACCCTAAAAAATGAGGCAAAAAAAAAGTTCAACACCATGTCCTTTGGCCCCCAAACGAACCTCTACTCCTGCCCACTCCCTGCTACCCTATAAGAGTCCATTCAGTACGTTAGTTTTCGCTCCACTGCCTTTAGTTAACGAGCCTGATTTTATTTTCTAGAATTTTCCCCACACAGTTTTGTGAGAGCTTAGAATTTTAGCTTTATTTTTTTTTTCAGTCTGACAGATACTTTGAAAGGCGTTCGCTAGTTAGAAGTCGGTTTTTGGAATGGCAGTAATTAGTGGTGTCTATCAAAGAATTGTATTTTAAGTTATTTTTGTTGGCGTAGGGTTTTCTTTACTTGAGGAGCTCGTGGCAAAATAATAACAGCTGCTCGGGTCGATCGTTAGGTTAGGCCGTGCTTGCTTAGGTTGGTCTGTGGATTGGTGACCACCCATTACATACCGAGTTTCCTACGTGCCTCGGAAAGCACGTTAAGCCGTTGGTCCCGGCTGTCATTTGTAGATCTTTGACAGTCGTTAGGAAGTCAGAGGCCCAAAAAGTCTGGCAACCAGTCTTACCAAGGGGTATCGTATTACTCGGTACTAACTGGGTTGTGGAGGTCAGATAGGCAGTCGCTCTATGTAAAATACTGGTATTTAGCTGCATCCGGTAAAATTGGAAGCCGACCCCAACATAGTTGGCTAGACAGACGATGAAGGTTTTCTTTACTTATCTTGTTATGATACAAATGTTCGAAAATGATACATACATTAATTATTACTACAAGCAGTAAGTAATAACCTAGTGGTGTGATCTTCGGACAGCCAAGTCATAAGTCTCAAGTTCGAACCCAAGACATGCACCTCTCATTTTTCAGATTCATGTGCGTATTGTATAATTTATTGTCACTTGCTTCGTTGATGGAAAACATCGTATGGAAACCAGCATGCCTGAGAGATATTTCTCGACGGTGTTTAAAGTCAAGTCAGAGAAAAGAAAGAAACTCTGACACCAGGCACTAAGCACACGATAAACAAGATTACAACATTTGGAGTACAGTCAAATATTTTCCTAGCTAAATCTTGTAACAAAGAACAGATTCTCTAAAGCACTTCCAAGTTCAACAGTAACTTGACTGTGATATGTACTGTTAAAAAAAGGATTTTAAATATTCATAAAAAGTACGGTCACTGTTGTAATTATTGCAAATTGATTACAGTAAACTAGAAAACTCCAAAATTGATGTAACGAAAATCGTCGTAACGGGTTCTTCCGTGGACAAAATATCAAAAATATGCAAAGTTGAAAAATAAAAACTCAATCAAACTAATTTAACAAACAACAATGTTGCACACTACACAAGATAACCGTCAAAAGTGCACACAAAAACACAATGCAACGGGGTTGGTTAGCGTAATATTTTTGCTTCCTCTGCCCTCTTTAGCCCTCCATTGAGGAGGCTCGACTGCTGGGGCAAGCTAGGGGTTAATGAGCGCTTTGCTGTATTCCAGGCGCTTTTTTTTTTTTCGCAAAACAAAATGTTTACGTTACTGTAGCGTTTGTTATAGTCGTGTATTTTTGTTTTTACGTGTTACTTTGTTTTAAGTAAATAGGTTAGGTATTTGTTTGTGGTGTCTTAATTTAATTTACAAATGTATTGTTATGCTTGTACTGTAATGCTTGTACTTGTTTTCGGTTATTGTCTCGTTTGCTCCACATAATCTTAACAAAGTGTTACGAGCTGGGTATGGGATAAATTAATTACTACCGAAGAAACAATTAAATAACTTTATTAAACACAAAACACTTATAACTCAATCACAAATACACTACTGATCACTATTCGCTTAGATATCGCACTTCTAGTTCACTTCGATTCGCTTCGTTGTGTAGCCAAAATCAGACTGACTACTCCCGCAAACACGTCGACTCTTTATAATATGGCGACCGAACGTTCAAGAAAGATCCACGACTTCCTAGAATCTTCTAGACAATTCCTTAGTGGGTCATTGTCCTTCGAGAAACTTCCACAACTTGTACAAAGGAAAGAAGTAGGTACTTTATGCCCTCGGCATACGGTCGAAATTACAATGACAATTCCTGATGTTCTTTTGTAGGTAGTTTGCGAATTTGTACCTACATCATTCGAGACTCGTTCTACCTACCTACTACTACCTACTTGTAGGTACCTACTACCGTAATTGTAGGTACGTACAATAGTATAAAACAAAGTCGCTCCCGCTGTTTGTACGCTTAGATCTTTTAACTACGCAACGGATTTTACTGCAGTTTTTAGCAATAGGAGTGATTCAAGAGGAAGGTTCGTATGATTATGCTACATTGCACTCGTGCGAAGCTCGTGCGTCGCTAGTGGTTCCTAAACCAAATTTATTTCGAGAATCATTCAAAAATTTTTAAGTTACAGTCCGCGCATCAAGTTACTATGAACTGTCCAATTGTCTCATTCGATTTTGAACTTAACCTTCAACATTTTATGCTTTAAAATCATTTGGAGAAATTTGACATTTTGTGGTAGCTCGATGGGCTGGCGACTTTACAATGCCGAAGGCAAACACAACTGGTTTCTATGTCATCATCTGTCTAGCCTTTTCCCAACTATGTTAGGGTCGTATTTTTTAAACTTTCACGATCAGAACACAATATAAAACACATTTAAACGGGTATTTTCGCGAATTTTACCTTTAATATAAGCCCGACGTTTCGACCGGATTGCACCAGCAAATAAAAGGCATAAAAAAGCAAAAAGGCATAAAAAAGAAGCATATTCAAGGTAAAATTCGAGAAAATACCCGTTTACATATGTTTTATAATATGTTAGGGTCAGCTTCCAGTCTTACCGGATGCAGCTGAATACCAGTATAAATATTACCTAGAGCGACTGCCTATCTGACCTCCGCAACCCAGTTAGTACCGGGTAATACGATACCCCTTGGTAAGACCGGTTGTAAGACTTTCGGGCCACTGACTACCTGTAACGACTGTCAAAGATCTACAAATGAGAGCCCTGAACAGTGGCTTAACTTAACGTTTCTGGGGCTGGGAGGAAACTTGGTATGTAATGGGTGGTCACCCATCCACAGGCCAACCCAGGTAAGCGCGGCTTAACCTGAAGATCGATCCCAGCGTTGTTATTAAGCTCGGAGCTTAGGAGCTCGTGCTCCTAAACTAGTTTCACAATGCTGCATGTTGCCTTTTCCATAGAATCACAACGAAACCAGTTGTTATTGCGTTTTTTTTCATAGCGATTGGGCGACTTTGCGCCTGCAGTTTGTATATAATGTATATTATATCGTATTCAGCATATATTTTACCTACAAAATTCTTTTTCCAGTTTTTTATTGTGACAAGATTATAAGACATATTGAAACACGAGATGTATATTTAATTTTTATCCAAAAAACTACCCTGAAACATCTTCCCAAACGTTCTAGCTTTTATACCTACCCAACAGTAACCAAATTCATCTCAAGCGCTTCTCGCACAAAACGAGCGACTACATATTAGTCACACACGTCCACAACAGTATCTCACGTTAACGTAATCTATGCCATTGTAGCCCCATTTGGCGTCCGGGACTAGATTTGGGTCCATTATACTTGAGACAAATTAGTTCATTACGGCATTCAAGAAAACACCTTTGTGTAATGTAATTTGGTCCTTTTTTGTCCTTGATGATGGAAGAAAAGGTGAGGTTGGTATAAAATTAGTAGGTCATCTAAATTACACTATCATATGGTCCAAGAAATTGATTTATTTCGGTTGAATCTGAAGACACAGAAATGAAAACTATTACCTCATCATCTGCCTAGCCTTTTCCCAACCATATTTGGGTTGGCTTTCATTCTAACCAGACGCAGCTGAATGCCAGCTTTAACATTGAGCAATTGTGTATCGGACCTCCAACACCCAGTTTTTAGGTAACAATAGCCCCTGGTAAGACTGGTTGTGAGACTTTCCGGCTTTTGACGACCCGAATCAGCTGCCAAAATTTCAACAAATAACAGCCGGAATAACAAAATCGAAAGTCATTTATTCAAAAAAGGCTGCATGAATAATCATCAGTTTTTGAACGTCATAGTTTACATGTCAAACGCCCGCCCTTCGCTAGAACCAATAGGTGGTAGCGAAGGGCGGGCGTTAACGGAGACCAACCAACTCCTCAGCAAATGCACAATTTGTGTTTTATTAATATTATATAGATATTTAAGAAAAAAAAAACAATATTGTACTTACTCTTATTTCTTTTTCGTATGGTTAGAGCCTAACCTGGTGTCAGAGTTTTTATGCCGCCCATGGGCCTCTGACTTGGCTTTACATACCTTTGAAATATCTCTCACGCATGCTGGTTTCCTCACGATGTTCTCCTTTACCGAAGCAAGTGATAATTATACAATACTCACATGAATTAGAAAAATCTTGTCAAGACAAGCACCTCTGATTTCTAATCGGGTGATTTGGGAGTCCGACGGTCACACCATCAATGCTTAAGTGTACTCGTACTTACTGTAATAAGTTGTACGAAAAGTCGTTAATATTTAATGCCTTCAAAACATTTCCTTATTGGAACATGTGTGTAAAACTAAATATTTAGCTGAATCACTTGCAGATTGATTTATATTTTTAGTTTACGACTTTGCAGAATCGGAAGTGGAGAATTAATTGCTTAATGCGTTGGCGTTTGCTTTATGCATTGGTTAATATCCAATGTCCCGAGAGTATTTACGTAATTCTCATTTCAGTTTTAAATACAAACATGCGAATATAATATGAGTTTTTATGAAAATATAATGGTTGGGTTGGATTTTCACAAACATGAACTCTATTGACTAGAAAAAAATATATATATTTACTGTCAAATTAAAAGTGTTAATTTAACTTTCACAATTTTAAATTGGTAAAATTAGCACTAGCTTTTTTTACGGAAAATCAAATTATTTTTATTGATGGTTTGTAATTATAAAGAGGCTTCGAGAAAGATTACTCGTTAGTGTACAAAAACCAGCACATCAAACTACCTGAAACTGTAAAATTTTCCCAATCAACCTTGAACCTAATAATTATCTACTTTAGCGATAAAGTTGAAAATCTATTAAAGAAATTTGGCAGATTGTAGTAGATTGATATGCTGGCGTCTGTACTACACCATTTTCCCGGTTCGCATACATATGTAGCTATACAAAACGGATAAATTGTCTTCGTTATGTTCAAAACACGTGTCATGCTTGGTACTCGAATGAATAAATTTTTTAACGGGTAGAGTATAAAAATTGTGTGGAGCATGCGATTTCTTCTATGTATTTATTTAATGGTAGCTGTTGAACGCAACCTTCGTTCGCGTGAAATTATTATAAAAATTGTATTTCCCTAAGTTAAAACGGATTTTGTTACCAATTTTATGGGTTTTAATTTTATTGCACGGAATCCCTGAAAATTTCACTTATATTTTTGTGAAAACCTTAAACTGTCTAAACTAAATATTTGTACGGCTGAAATGGCGAATATAGTGAAACCTTAAGAAATTATGTTTACTACCTATATTTATTCTTGCAAATATATGTATCATTGATTCATAAAAAGACATTAACAATAAATTATTATCACAAGATAATAATATTTCCAAAACTTTCATCGGTCCAAAACTACATGAACTTCCAAAACAAATTTCACCAAATATCCCAAAACCCTACCGACAAATATGTTGGCAGTTAACATCAAAAACCAATTACACAAACATTAAAATCGATATACCCACAAATGCCCACAATAATGGCCATCTCAAACAATTTCAGACAGTACCCTTTATCTCTTCACCGTAGACTAAACATGAATCACTCAGACTAATCTAGAACGATTTGATGAATGCCCACATTGCGCAGTCATTTGACCAAGTAGCAATTAATTTATAACTAACTACTGTTTTGAGATGATCGTTTTGTAATAAACGTATAATGTTGCTCTGTTCTACTATTATTGGTTTCAATGTTTGGCTGTTTGGTTTATTTCCGTACGACACGTGATCTAGTTGATCCCGGCTGACATTTGTAGATCTTTGACAGTCGTTACAGGTAGCCCGAAGAATTGCCAAACTTAAATGGCAGTGGGCAGGGCACATAGCTCGCAGAACGAATGGCCGATGGGTCCGAAAAGTTCTGGAGTGGCGACCGCGAACCGGAAGACGTTGCGTTGGAAGGCCTCCCACTAGGTGGACCAATGACCTGGTGAAGGTTGCGGGAATACGCTGGATGCGAGTCGCACGGGACCGGTTAATGTGGCGACACTTGGGGGAGGACTATGTCCAGCAGACCACCAGTGGACGTCTTGCGGCCGTAATGATGATGATGATGATGAATCACACTGGAAACAGACACGACTTATAAGCTGCAGCACGACGGGGTCTCGAACTGCGGTTTCGAGACCCCGTCAAGGACCAATTTTACCATGCTAAGTCCCATCTCTTCTCAAAATAAGTTCCCCAGTTAGTTCTTAACAGCTTAATACCATTCTAAATCTGTCACATTTCCAGCCCTAGTGCCATAAATCACTATTTCATAACGGCATTTAATATTGACGTTCTGTGTAAATACTCGTACGTACGTACATTGTTTCGGTTCATAGTTTCACTTCACAGAAAGTTAGTGGAACAACTGGGACATGTGGTAGACGCCTGCTTCGAGTGGTGAGAAATAAAATGATTCATTGTTTTGTGTAGAAGTTTTCTAGGTTTCTGTGTTGTATTTAGCAGGTGATACTACTATGTATTAAATAATGAAAAACGAAAAAGAAAAAATCTTAGGTCTAATTTTACCAATTGACACTGAAAGCTTTTGAACGCAGTTTAGATGTTCGGACCGAGTTCAGCTTCAAGAGTGAAATTCCACAAAAGATTTTGGCGTACCACTTGGCAATGATATTCAGAAATAAGTTTGGCTAGTTATACTACGTACTTTGGTTGAGTGATTCTTTATTGTTAACTAGGACTTCGCTCGCAACTTCGACCACAAAAACTGTGATAGCTCGGCTAATTTGCATGATATAAATATAATTTATAGCCTATGTTACTTCCTGATAATTTAGCTTTCTACTAGTGAAAAAATTGTTAAAATTGAAGCAGTAGTTTTGGAGCTATTTCGGTACAAACAAACAAACAAACAAAATATCTTTCCTTTCTAGAATATTAATAAAGATAGTATAGAATAATTAATATCTAAGAATCTGTTTCAAACAAGTCAAATTGCGTCAAGCAAGCAACAGAATCACCATATCCCTGCCACTGAAGATAATTACCACATAAAATATAAACAAATTATGACATTTTACGATAACAACTTTTTAAACGACACTCCTAGTTACTACCACAGTTTATTTATTGATTGATCATAAAAATAATAAACTCGTCAATTCCAGCATTTTACAGCATGAAATAAAACTAATAGATAAAAGTAGTTCAACAAGTAATTGATGGATTGTTACGTCATAAATTGACATTGACGTACGTAATAAAATGGTGGACATTACTTTAGCAACTGACGTTTAACAAGCTTTTAGTACAATCGACAACGCATCAAGTTACTAAAAACTGTCAGATTTTCTCATTCGATTTTGTACTTAACCATCAACATTTAATGGTTTTAATAAATTTGGAGAAATTTGACAGTTTGTGGTAACTTGAGACTACTATGTTGAGGGCGGCTTCCAGTCTAACCGGATGCAGCTACATTTTACATGGAGCGACTGCCTAGCTGACCTCCACAAACCAGTTAGTACTGGGTTAGTACGATACCCCTTTGTAAGACTGGTTGTCTGACTTTTCGGGCCACTGACTACCTGTAACGACAGTCAAAGATCTACAAATGACAGCCGGGACCAACAGCTTAAAGGGTTTGAGGCACGAACGAAACTGGATACAACTGCGCGACTGCAGCGCATGCTAGTACGTTAGTTTATCTAGGGAGGTTAAAACTTCCTAGCAGAATTAGAACCACCTTCTCTGATCACATGTACTTGAAATTTTACATGTAGTGGTAGGTGAGAGCAGCGGTGGCCCAGTGGTGGCGGCCCCGACTTACGAACAGTAAGTCGTGGGTTCGAACCCAGACAGGCGCATTACTTTGTGTAATTTATTTCATCACCACTGCTCTCAAAACGGTGAAGGAAAACATCGTGAGGAAACCGGCATGTCCTAGAACCAAAAATTCGAAGACATGTGACATCTACCAATCCGCACTGGGCCCGCGTGGTGGATTATAGCCCATTCCCTCTCATTGAGAGGCGGCCTGTGTCCCAGCAGTGGGAACATTATAGGCTGATGATGATGTTGAGTTAAGATTTAAATGTCGAACATTTATAATTCTTTACTCTGCCGTCATTATTAACTCCAACCATGTCCTGGCTGCTGTACTGGTTGGCCCCAGTAGAAATTAATTTTTTCCTCCTCGTCCTGCTACTCTTTTTTGATTAATTTCGTTGCAAGATCCAAGAAAATTTAGTTATTTCTCTTGTACTTTGTCGAGCTTCATTGTCTCGGTGCTTTTCTGGTGGTCGCCACTGTTGATTTTGGCTTTCAGGAGTTGCAGTGGTTTGGGAATAATGTGACGGGCTTGACTAAAAAAAAAAAGCGTTGACCCCAGACAAAAGATCTTTATATCGGTCATAAATAAGAGAATTTTATTCTAAAAGTTTTTAAAAATCATCTTGCGTATTTTCTAGACCGGAATAAAATACTAAATGGTTATAAGGCTATTTTATTGTCTTTACATTATCATGTTCACGCTTCATATAATATTTGAACGACAGATAAATAGAGTTGAACAGTTTTTATATTTTATTTTCTTGTATGAAGTTGACGCGACGTGGGTTGGGTCTGGATTGAAATATGAATGATAAAAGCGTTTATTGGTATTGAAGAAAACTTTGTGAGCAAGCTGATTGATTGATTGACGATTAAAAACAAACAGAAAAGGCCCCGACTTACGAACAGTAAGTCGTGGGTTCGAACCCAGACAGGCGCATTACTTTTTGTAATTTATTTCATCAACACTGCTCTCAAAACGGTGAAGGAAAACATCGTGAGGAAACCGGCATGTCTTAGAACCAAAAATTCGAAGACATGTGACATCTACCAATCCGCACTGGGCCCGCGTGGTGAATTATAGCCCATACGCAAAATACGCGCTTTGACGTGGAGTTGTGGACACCAGCCCGTTACACAATACACAATATATCAATTTTTTTTTTTTTTTTATAGCTTTTGCTGTCCTGGGCAAAGGCTTCACACTCCACGCTTTCCATTTCTCGCGAACCCGCGCGTCCTCCTTCCAGTTCTGATGGAACTTGTCCAGTTCGTCCCACCATCTCCTTCGTGGCCTGCCGCAACCCTCACTGTGTCAGGGCACCAGTTTCCCTCTATTTTGGCTTACCGTTTGTCCAGCATGCGGCAGACATGTTCCACCCAGTCCCATTTGAGTTGGGCAGCCTTTAGAGCCACGTCAGTTATATTTGTTTTGGACCGCAGTAGTAAACACCTCTGTATTAATTAAATCCAGGCTGTGTTTGTGGTTTTGCTCTGATGCCTAGTTTCAAAATTGCTCGACTAGTCTGATCTCAAACGGACCACAGCTTCATGAGTTGTTCTTGTGGTGAGGTCACTGCGACCTAAGTATAACTATGAAGTTATCAAACATAAATGTAAATATATACAAGGAAAAGTGCGGTGCTATGTTCGGCAATTATAGTGTATCTTCGGAAATACGAACGTACGAGTGAGAGAGCTGTTACATCTATGGAAGTCCTTTTTTTTCTGATGGGAAATCATCAAATGACTGGGCGGAGCAGGAGCGAGTGTCAGACTTTTACTGACTAAAACCCATCCATGTTCCTTCACCGCCCTTTGTGTTCCGGGGCCACGGTATCTCTTTCGAACAGTCCCGCAGCCCCGGCAGGAATCGGCCCTTGCGGACCCCTTCCTTTTGCTGACTCTCCTTGAGGCACGCGTGGAACACGAACGCGCCGTCGACACGGCCTGTCGTCATGAGACGGACGGACGGCGAGCTAGCCCATAATTCTGCGTCCACAGGCCCGCGGCGGCCGGAACGTGAGGTTCTCGTCTATGGAAGTCCTTACCTATTTATATAATAACAGATTAACCACATCTGAGTGAGATGCAACTCAACCGATAGAGACAAAAGATACTCGGCAAATACCATTTTTTTTTCCATTTTTTCAGCTGTGTGGTATCCGGCAGAGTAGAATAGAACCAACCCATTACACTCACGGGTGTCGTATAAGGCGACTAATGTCTGAGGCAGAACACCTTGCGCCTCCGTAGACCAGAGAATCTGCAGCAGCGTTTTCTGTTAGTCTTTCATCACTGCGATCTCCAATCCGCCTGCCAAGCGTGGAGATTACGGCAAATTCCTCCCATCATGGGAGAGGCTTATGTCCAGCAGTGGACGTTATGGGCTGTTGTAGTAGTAGTAGTAGTAAATACCATTTTCCGTTTTTGAAGTCGGTGAAAAGCTTTTATAAGGGCAGCGGTGGCGCAGTGGTGGTGGCCCCGACTTACGAATCGAGTCGAATCGAATCGAATCGAATCGAATCGAGTCGAGTCGAGTCGTGGGTTCGAACCTAGACAAGCGCATTACTTTGTGTAATTTTCATCACCACTGCTCTCAAAACGGTGAAAGAAAACATAGAACTACACCAAACTACTAGAACCAAAATTTCGAAGACATGTGACATCTACCAATCCGCAATGGGCCCGCCTGGTGGATTATAGCCCATACGCAAAATACGCGCTTTGACGTGGAGTTGCGGACACCAGCCCGTTATACAATATACAAAGCTTCTATACAAATGCACATTAAATAAGTGATGATGATGATGATACTCAGTCGAAAATACGCAAGTTACTGAGGAACTTAGGAAGTGTATTAGACCTTAAAAAACGATGGATGAACTGTGTGAAAGATGATATGGCTAGAAAGTGGATGACTTCAAAATTTGACAATCAATAAAGAAGTATGGAATTAGCCTTCAACTTTATTTTTTGACAGTTGGTGTCACATACATCGTGAAGTAAGTGACATATCAAACGTCACGCATTGCAAATTACTCTGCTGCAATATCTCCTAACATTTCTACTGTCACATTAAACGAAAATAGCAGAATAAAAGTTTGACAACATTTACGTTGCAACGTTAAACGCAGTTTTACGCGTAAAAACGTCAAATGTTCACGATTATTGTTTGCAATGTTACGTTTTTATTGGTTTTGTTGCTTTATTAAATTTATTCTAGTAAGCTCACTGTAGCAAAGACGTTGACAAACCAACTACTATAAAATAAATTTACCTACTAATAATAATGATGAGGTAAAAGTTTGTAAGTTTTTATGTAGGGGGTAATCTGCGGAACTAATGATCAAATTATAAAAATTCTTTCACTGACAGAACGCTACATTATTCGTGAATGCTCTAAAGGGTATAAATTATATCATGTATATTAGCCGAGCTATCACAATTTTTGCGGACAACACAAAATAAAGAACATTTACGCTATCGCTCCCTTGAATATAATGAAAATGAAACCCTATCCAGAAATACGGGGTCTCAGTACATTCTTATTCATATTTCTGCGCGTCGACGTGCGGCGTGCGTAAAACGGGATATCCATTCAAATCTTACGTCTGACGTCGTAATCTGTATAAGAGACTGCGCACAAGATCGATTTGTCGACGCCGCGTTTTTTAAACGACCGCGTTAAGTTTTTTTATGTTTTGTGTTTATGTTAAGTAGATGTAATGGAAATGGTTTGTATTTACGTCATTGTAAGATGGGAAGTGTAAAGTTAATACGTGTCGGATCTTTTCCTTTTGCGTTTCGAGTTAGAACCTCTCCTTTATACAACTACATACAAATGAAAGTAGGCGTAAGGTGTTTTGTTATTTCTGCTTACCCTCATGTGAAAAGGCATGAGGTCAGTTTCCAGTACAACCGGCTGCAGCTGAATATCAATATTTTAGATGAAGTGACTTCCTATCTGAACTCCAAAACCCAGTTACTGCGTTATACGATACCGCTTGGTAAAACTGTTTGTCAAACTTTTGGGTTCGTTCACGCTAGCATGGGGAAAAACAATAAACAACGCTAATTCTTATTTTTGTAATCGTTCCCGTTCTGATAAAAAAATATTCTCACAATCTAAAATAGGTAACAGTCTTTGCCCCCAGGATATAACTTTAGGAGTTTGAGCTGAAGCCCTAAAACTTGCCTAAAATGTCGCTTCACTAAAACAAGAAACCGGACTAATTAATTACCTATTTCAAACAAATTTTCTTTAAGACCTACTTTTACGACAGTCCTCCTCCGCACCCTGTGTTTAACCTTGAGCTGGTCTAGTGTAATTCGTTTGCGTGTATGTTAATTAAAATATGATTCGCGACCATAACATAATTATGGCTTTAACGATTTATAATCATTAAAATCATCAATGCAACCCTCTACGTTCATTTAATCCCATTCAATGACAGAATAAGAGGCCAGCTTATACCGTCAAATCCTCCAACTTTGCCCTCTATGACTTATTTTGCCCATGCACATAATTATAACAACTTTTGACAATATTTCAATAAATATTTCCTTTAATATTTATGTTCCAAAATAAAAACTTTTTACTATTTTACTTTTACTAATTAGCAACTTTTTATTTTGGTAGAAAATAAATTATTTTATTGGCAACACCAAACCTGTTTGACACACATAACCTGAAACATCTGTCCAGTGCTCGTTAGTGAAATATGCTGAAATTAAATGGTACCAAAATTACATGAAAAAACTTATTTCTTTGCCCACCCAGGTATCCTGTTGACAGACAAAGGCGATATTCTTTTCTTTTATTTGACGATGCCCAAGTTTGCCCATAATTGTGTGTCCACTAGAAAAATCATGGCCTTAAAAGGCTTACATTGGCTTTAATATTAAAGGTGGGCAATGTTGGATACAACTACGCATTATTTTGCCCACATTTTGACATTTTGACATTCTGACATTAGTTGCAGTTTTCATCTAAATCTCTGAATATTTTTCGACATTGTTCATAGTTACGGATTTGGCCACCCATGCCCACTCGAAAAATTCGCACTATATACGTCATGGATACGCCAAAAACATCATTAGCGTATGGCCTATTGTACTAAAAGATACATAGACAAAAAGATAAAGGTTTGACGCGCAATAAACATCAGAAGTCGTTTGTCGCGGTTACCGCTTTGTCCTGCGTTGTTCCGCCGACAATTACTCATACAAAATGGCGGGCCAGACGACCTAACACCATTCTTTGAGCCATTACTTTTCTTTTATCGAATAGGCCGCTATTAAATGAAAATGGGACGTGTCAACTATGCAAAGGTAACAAGCTTGAACTAGGCTGTGTTTGCATAGCAACTGAAGCAATAAAATTATGAATTTAAGCGTCAAAGTAGCTACAAAGCTTGTTTTGAGTATAATGTTGTCTAGTTTAACTAGGCAAAACATGTAATGTTCCACAAACTGAAGATATTTAAGCTCAACATAATATCACGCCTATAATTCCAGAAGGTTTAGGCAGAGAATTCCAGAAGGTTTAGGCAGAGGTGTACTCATTAGAATACTCATGTTTCGCCAGTTATGTATGTATTAAGGGGCGAGCCTATTGCCATCAACCGGCCACAAATCGATAGTATTACGATACGCCTTGTTAAGACTGGTTGTCAGATTTTCAGGCCACTCACTAGCTGTAACGACTGACAAAAATCTAAAAATTACAGCCGGTACCAATGGCTTAGGGTTGACGGCCCGACGCGCCGGCGACATCGACAGGTGGCGACGGCTGCAGTTTATCTGCAGTTGGGAACGTGCCGCTCGTCTGTAAGAACCCTTAACGTGCTTCTTGAGGACCACGGACCAAGCTAGGCAAGCGCGGTTTAACCTGAAGATTGGCTCGCTCGAGCGCCTTTTAAAATTTGGCCACGAGCTGAACACACTGATTTCGGACGGTATGGACATAAAAAAGGTTTTAATTCCTCGAAAAGCGTAACTTTCCGTTTTTTTTGCGTATATTGTCCTACTGCTAGGCAAAGGCGTCCCCTATAGCCTTCCACTTTTCTCTCCGTGCGCTTTTCTCCGGCTTTACGAAAAATATAAAAAAAGACTAAAAGGAAGGACGAAAGGCTTTATAAAAATAGATATATCATAATAATAATAATATATCATTTAATTCAGGTAACAAAAGACCCATATCATAAATACTCGTACCTTGCAGACTAACATGATATACCTAATTATTTATAAAAACCACGAAAACCTAATTACACTATTGAACACGAAGAGATGGCGTCATGTTGCGCTGCGTGGTTTCGCGTAGCCTTCCGCGGAATCACCGATACGATGATTATTGTAACTCGAAAGCTTCTAAAATAACGTCTATATTTTAGCCACTCACCACCTTCATTTTAATATTCTACGACCAAAAACAAAAGAGGAAGAATCGCAAGTACGAAACGAATCATAAATTATTATTAAAACGAGCCGCGACGATCGTAAGTTCAAATAGCGACCAAGATTTGTTCATGCCGCTTAAATATTTGTGTAACGCGCTGGTCGTAATACCGACGAGAAGCGAATAGCTATCAGCTACTATCTGCTTCAAGAAAAGACATCATTATTATCATTTTCCTGCCCTCATCCCAATTTATTTGGGGACGGCGCAGCATGGTCTTCAAGAAAAGTACGATAGAGTAAAAATACACACACAAAACAAGCGTGTGAAATAAAAAGAACGATTAGTGCAGGGAAAATATGCATGACGTTCATGTTAAATGGTCATCGCTCAGCATAATGCCGTGACATCATGCAAGACAGCGACGCAGTGCTGGTTTTCAGCGATAGCTGGCTTTGAAAAGATGCAAATATTAATAGTTGATCGCTGACTGTTCATACTATACTGCTGGTAAAAACTCTCTCTGCATTCGTTTGTCACCCTATTGTTTGAATCTGGTTCTTTCAATCTAACAGACATTATGTGTTGCTGGGGAGTTTGTTCCACCACTTCTTCGTCCCAGCTAAAACAGTAGGAAGTGTCGAAAGACGGGCATTTTGGAAGACATCTTGACGTTCAAAAAGTGCTTATTTTATCAACTTAATTTGAATAAATAACTTCTGATTTTGTTATGAAAACAAAAGCTATAATAGATAAAAAACGCGTTAGAGCCGCTTGAGTCGCTGAGAGAATCTCGCTTAGTCTCACTCAGCAGTGACTAGGCATGAGTACCTAATCGCTGCCAGTCGCACTGTTTCACAGGCTCTGGCTTGTGAAAACTTCAAAGCTGCCCAAAACTGGCTGCTCGCTGTTCGCCCACTAGTATAAGTTCTACTCGCTTCCCGCTAATCTTCAGCGGTGAGACATGTACCTTAGGTAGGCAAGACAGTCTTGCCTTAAGTGTGCGCCCCAAATTAATGCTTGTGTGTTTTGTTTACGCCACATCCTTTTGTTTGAGAATTATTTGAGAGGTTGATTGGTGTGTGAATTTTGAGGGTAATAGTGTAAATGTTATATAGAAGCAACATCTAACGTTCCTTCAATCTTTTTATAACCTTTTTAGCTGTCAATGAAAAAATACTTTGTCACGTAAAATATGGATTTCAAAATAGTATAAAAAATCAGTTCATGTAATGCTGGTTTTGTAAAATGATCTGAAAATCACTAAGGGCTAAGTTCACCAACAGTAAAATAACCGACTGTTTCGTAATCGGCCCGCTAAACGTAAACAGTTGTATAAACATGACGTGGGAATTTTGGTGTTCACCACAACTTATTCTAGCTCGGTTATGTAAACAAGCGTTTTAGGAATGAAAGACCGAATGATTATGATACAGTCAAATAAGGTGGGTAACTTAACACGTAAAAACCGTACAAATGCAAAACATCTTAAAATGGTTGCGTTATACCCATAGATTACCCATTATACCTGAAATGACAGTTCTTTAACCATCAAATTATCTGTTGTTTGAAGTTTTGTTTATTTTCGTTTGTAATAGTTTTTAAATTAAATACAATGGATAAGAAGCGCAATGCTAATTTTATGCATGACGAAAAGGAAATTGTCATTAGTTTAGTGTGAAGTAGTGTCGTCTGGTGGAATACAAACGAGGAGTTCGCAAAAGTCTTTCAACGGTTTCAAACTCGGCCAAAACGTCATTCTCTTCCAAAATATAATTCAAAGCAGACTGTATGTTAAATTCTCACAATAATATCTGGATGTAACCTTAAAATGAAGCAATATTTGCAGTTTACAAACGTCAAAATACACCGATTAACTACTAACCGGGGCTTTAAACAACCTCTCCGAGGTGGGTTAGAGAAAACAGTTGATTAGCGTGTTTAATCGGTTGATTTGCTATGGTGAACATGAAAATGTGCTTTAAAGAGCTGTTTTTAGATAATCAGACTGTTACCTTTTCGGTGAACTTCGCCCTAAGGATATTTATTTGTACTAACTTCAATTAAGGTGGAATTTCACCTACGAAACTGCTCGCTGTTAGATACTGACAGCTCTTAAACGCAGTTCAGATGTGCTGAACGCGTTCAGTATCTTTGTTTCTTTCTAATTCTAAGTATACAGAGTCGGTTATTAAAAAAACAGCCGATTTTAAATAACCGGTACTTAAATTCTATGAGGCCCGGTTCAGAATGATATACTGTATTCGTAATAATCCTTTAAGCATCGGCGTCCCTTCCACAATGTAGTATTAATTTAGTACTTTATTAGAAGCTCGAGCCTAAATAATAACAGCCGCTCGGGTCGATCTTTAGGTTGAGCCGTGCTTGCCTAGGTTGGTCTGTGGATGGGTGACCACCCATTACATACCGAGTTTCCTCCGTGCCTCGGAAAGCACGTTATGCCGTTGGTCCCGGCTGTCATTTGTAGATCTTTGACAGTCGTTAGGCAGTCAGTGGCCCAAAAGGTCTGACAACCAGTCTTACCAAGGGGTATCGTATTACCCAGTACTAACTGGGTTGTGGAGGTCAGGTAGGCAGTCGCTCTATGTAAAATTCTGGTATTCAGCTAAATCCGGTAAGACTGAAAGTCGACCCCAACATAGTTGGGAAAAGGCTACGCAGACGATGGTGATGAGATTATCTTTTTACAACTTTTTATACAAACACACAATCCCTCACTTTTTTATAATAGAACATTTACATACATACACTCACACTTTTTACATTGACAGTACGCTTCGCCACGCCACGTAAGCAGGCGAAGTTAAAATGCATACTAAAATAAACATGCCAAGTAAACGCGTAATGAAATATGCATATCGACGCGAAGCCGACACCGATCTGTGTTGCCACAAGCAAAAAATATTTCACGCCAGTGTTACAAGGTTTCTTGGGAATTGCTGATGTTATAATAATCTGTTGAATTTGTCGAGATTTTTCTTTGTTGGTAATGTTATTGCATTCATTTTGTTTTTCGGTCTGTTTTTCTGTATCTACGAAAGTCGTTTTACTCAGAACACAATATTGAATCCTGATAATTATGGTGTATTTTGTTTAAGTAATCTTATGTTACGAGTGTCATGTCAAGATGTCGTTGATCGGCAAATCTAATTATAGGTACAGAAATGGATAATACAAAACATACCATCACGCCTGTAATTCCCGAAGAGTTAGGCAGAGGTGTACACCCACATATCGCCAATTATGTTTAAGTCCCACGGTTAAGGGGCTGTCAACACCAAAATGCGCGCACACTGTCTATTAGTATCAGAGTAAACGAGAGCGAGAGAGTGACTGGGCGGCTAGGTTTTAGAAGAAAATAATGAAAAAAAAAGTGTGGATTATTTGTGAAATATGACTCGTTAACGGTTTAGGTGTGAATGTTGACTTCATGCTTTTAATTGCAGACCCATACGTCAAAAAAATAAAGACATCCTATCGAGCCGATTTCGTCCAATTATGTATCGAGCCCGCCCACGGTCTTTCAAATATGATAAAAATTAACATATATACACACATCAACACGGTCTACGGATATTTTTAAAAAAGCGAATTACTATCAATGTGTTAATTATTTATATGACATGTATATATTTAAAAGATACGTTATTTAATATTCTACCATTTTTTAATAATGGTTAAGGTATAGATTAAAATTTCAGGATTTTATGGAAAAAAAATGAAGCATAGACGGAAACCGTATATGAATGAACTTTTAATTTGTGAGTAAAAACTGAAAAAAATAGAAAAAACATTTAATTTGTGTTTATAAACTTGAAGTTAGTAGTCTGAGAAAGCGCCCATGATGTTCATAACACATCGGCAACGATTCGGCATGCTCAGAACAAGGTTGTCAATGTCTTGCTGCGGAATATTGTCCCATGTCCTTCTGAGGTGCGCAAAAAGTTGATCTTCTGTAGCCAGATTTTCAGGAACTTCCTTCAGAGCTCTTCTTTGCAGCATATCCCACGCATGCTCAATGGGATTTAGATCTGGCGATTGAGCAGGCCAGTCTAAGGCCCTAACATTATGTGTATGTAACCAAGCTGCTACCGTTCTCGCCGTGTGTGCCCGGGCATTGTCGTGCATGAGCAGGAAATCTTGCCCCATTTGTGTTCTGTGGGGCAAGATTACGGGCCCCAGCACCTGTTGGACGTATCGTTCTGCCGTCATATTGCCCCGCACCCAAACAAGATCCGTCCGTCCTCCAAGACGAATTCCTGCCCAAACCATAATTGTTCCTCCTTGGTATGGGTGAACTTCCTGAGGGTTCTGGAGACGGCTCCATCGTCCAGGAACTCGCCAAACACGCGTCCTTCGTGAAACTGGATGGAAGCCGAACCTGGATTCATCCGTGAACAGCACATTGGACCATTGGTCACGGCCCCAGTCCACGTGGTTCCGAACCCATTCTAATCGTCGTCCACGATTGCCTCTCCGTAAAGGTGGGACCCGGAGTGGTCTACGAGAGCGTAGATTGCTTTCATGCAGTCGCCTTCTTACAGTTTGGTCACTCACAAGCACTTGGTGTTCCACTCGCAGCCTTTGGACCAATTGAGTCGCCGTTCCATTTGGTTGTGCTCGCGCAGTAATTTGCAAAAATCGGTCTTGTCTGGGGGTAGTGATGCGACTTGGCCCCCGGTGCCTCTCCGCTACTTCACCTGTGGCACGATAGCGTGTCCACAATCTTGAAATTACATTTTGATGGGTCCCTATGGCCTCAGCAACATTACGCTGAACAGATCCAGCTTCCAGCATTCCCACAGCTCGTAACAACTCCGCCCTCGTCAAATGTCGGCGTTGCATGGCTACAATACCTCAATTTTAACTTTATCTTTCGAAATGAAAAAAAACTGTAACTAAACGTAATTCGTATTGTTTTCTAAATTTCGCACAAATGAAAATTCCCTCTCCTATACATCAAGACATTTTTATGCCACCGAAAAAAAAGAATTTTCAAAAATTTGAATTTGGAATTAGTCTGAGATAAATTACAAACAAATCGGTGTATAAAAGATTCCAATGCGGCCAGTACTTTTCGAGTTATTTAATTGAGTATGAAATATCCCTAGACCGTGTTGATGTGTGTATTTTTTTTTATATTCTAGAACAAATAGTTTTTCTTTAAAAAATGCTTAAATAACATCAATTAGGCGTTGTCAGCCCCATAATACATGTCCTCCTTAAAATACAATCTGCATAGTGATTACATACACAAAAATAGCATTTTTCGAATCCAGTAAGGTATTGTTGTATTAAGATATTGTTTTTCACAGATAATCTTATTGGAACGGAAACGCATCGATTTAAAACCAGTTTTCATCAACCGACATCCGTTTTCTTCATATCAGCGAGTTTTTTTACACTTATTAAACAATTACTTAGATAAAACTTACTCGAAACCGGAGAGACATCTGCTGATCATACACGCATTGATCACATGTATGAACGTGAACGAGGCAAAAGGAGCAAAATAAAGATCGTGGCAGGTTTTTTAGTTTTACCAACCACAATGGGAACAAGCTTATAGTACCAAAATCCTTTTGATGCCCATATCATAGGGGTGCAAGTGAAAATTACGAATTTTTCCTACTCCTCTCCTCTATACTTTTTGATTAATTTCGTTGCGGGATCCAAGACAGGTAAATTCATTCTCTGGGACTTCGTCGAGCTTCATTGTCTCGGCGCTTTTCTGGTGGTCGCCACTGTTGATTCTGGCTTTCAGGAGTTACAGTGGTTTGGGAAAAGTGTGGCGGGCTTGTCCCGAAAAAAAAATGGGGGTGTATAAAAATAACTAGTCCGCCATGTTGTATTCAGAATGAAGTCATTTAGCCAAACATGCATTGTCATCCAAACTAAACGTGTATACTATGCAAAATTTTAGCTCAATCGGTTGTGCGTCATCCCACTGCTGGGCAAAGGCCTCTCAAAGACTACCAGTTGCTAGCTTTTAAAACACATAATAATAAAGGGTGTTAAACACCTCTTAACGAAGCCGAAAGGCAATTGTTCTTCTCGTCATTGCGATCATTTTTTTGTTCAACACCATACCTGGGAACCTTGTAGTTACGGAGATATTGGGGGTCAAAGTTCCAACTTTTTGACAACTTTTTTTTTAAATACAAGTTTTTAATGTAAGACTTTTACTTTAAATACCTCCACGAACCCCGTACTATTCAATCCATCCATTAGCACAATATTTTGAGTGCGTTACATTGAGTTCTACCACAAAACATGATTTTTCACCCCAAAATACAAAGTCGTTTCCCAGCAATAATTTTTGCGTAAAGTTACTTAGTTTGATGTACAGAATGCTTGGTTGACGGCTTCGTGATGAGGTGGTTTACACCCTGTATGTATAGGTGTGACGTAATTTAATACCCAGAGGGCTATTCACGTAATTTTATGACGCGCCGATGAAGTTGTAGTGCAGTTGCAGTTAAGTTTAAGTTCGAGTGATAAACGGTATTCTTGTAATCTTTGAACTGCGCGTAAGCTGCGCGTGAACTGCACGTCAACTGTACGACAACCAAACTCTACCAAACTTACTTAAGGTGCCATATGAGAGAAAAAATATTACTCACTAAATAATCGAATATAATCGATTACATTTCAATGAATATGACGTTATTAAAATATTAAAATGATACCCCAGCACAGATTTTAGTGCTTTTTCTTTTGCTGTAGAATACCGATCATGTTGCGTTCCGAAGCACGCACCAAAGACGAACAACAGTAGAATGCCGTTATTGCACTTGCGTGACGCGAACTTGACGCGAGCGTGCCTGACAGTGGTAGAGAATACGAAAAGCGTTGTTTTGATCGAAACTTAACTGCAACTGCACTACAACAGCACTTCTTTAGTTACGTGAATTAGCCTACAGATCGTCCCGCCGTCTTTCAAGAGGTCTGCTGCGACGCCTTCCTGCTGTGACAGGGTTTAAAATAGTTATCCCATGATAACTATTTTAAAATTCAGTTGCAAGATTTGACTGAAGCAAACATGCATTGCAAGTTAAATAAAAGCTTGTAAAAAGGCGTGAGTCCGTATATGTATGTATTGGCATATGTATATGCATTAACTAAGATAAACAATTACATCACTTCTTAACCTTTCGAAAACTGGTGAAACGAAAAATAAAAGACCTCTCACACCGCACTAACACTTTAACCGGCGACCTTCCGGCGACTGACCAAACAAACCGACCCCGTATTCGAGCAAATACCCCTACCATTACCTACCGTGTAATGTACATTTCTCGTAATGACTGTTTTTAAACGGGTGAAGCCGTAAACTGTTCCGTGTTAGCCAGTTGCTGCGCAAATGTCATCGTAAATCTGAACTGCTGCGGTCCGCTGCAGTCGCGTGCGTGCGAGTGTGGGATGCCCCTCAATTGTTTAGTTCCATTTAGTTTTCATTTGGGACATAAATCCTTTTTACAGCGGGTTATGGGGCCTGTTATTGTGCTTTTCTAATTAATTAAGTACGGTAAAGTCAACCGTAGTTAGTAAGTAATAAGTGCCAAACGGTGAAGGAAAACATCGTGAGGAAACCGGCATGTCCATTAACCGGCATACCATTCGAAGACATGCGACATCTATCAATCCGCATTGGGCCCGCGTGGTGGATTATAGCCCATTCCCTCTCATTGAGAGGAGGCCGTGTCCCAGCAGTGGAGACATTATAGGCTGATGATGATGATGAAGTGCCAAATCCGTGTTTGAACTCGTATCGCCTCATAATACAGGGTGTAGCAAAACAGACCACCAAACTGAATAACTTACCCCGAGGGTTCGTTTTTCATCTGTCTCATACAAACTTCAACACCTACTCGACCCAAATATATGGGATACTGATACCGTTAGCCAGCGTCATCCCACTGCCGGGCAATGGCCTCTCCCCATGACTTCCAGTTATATCTATCCAAGGCTAATGTGGACCACTGGTCGTTGGTTTTGTCTAGCTCGTCCCGCCATCTTCTACGAGGGCTCCCGCGACGCCTTCTGGCTGTTTTAGGGCTCCAAACAGCGGTCTTATAATGTATTAGGATAGCTGACAATTTTTTCGAGATCAAGATGATTGTGCCATGCACGAGGTTGCTTAGTTTGATGGTCTGTACCACACTGTGACACTTGTATCTATAGTCAAGCGACTGTAACTAAATATGCAACATTTTTTATGCAATAGACAATAATTTGAACGAAGTAAGAACCATCAAAGAAAGCAAAGCTAAAAAGTCTAACTGTTCACAGTTCTAACTTCAAGCAGTTACTGAACTACATAATAAAAATCGTATCTGTAATTACTTTTACTCAAAGAATCACTTTGACTTTATAGATACGGCTGTTAATAATATGATCAGACATTTCCGTTACTTACACGCTATATAACCATGGCAATAGCTTGTATTGCGTTAAATATACATATTAGATAGGTATTCAGACAAGTAGAAGCGAGGCTGGCTGCCAAAGGTACGCCGGACGTATTGTGCTAAAGTATTGCCACTCGGGAGGCAATTTTAATGCACCCCAATGCATTGTTATGTAGCTGCTCTTTGTAATATGTGCATGTTTTGACTCATAGAGTTAGCTCAGGAATATAGTAACATCATACACTTTATTTTACACAAGTTCGAGTGAATCGGTTTCTTCTAGGCAAGCGTGCTCCATCCTAGGATGCATCTTCGCTTCACATCAAACGAGTTGCGGCCAAACGAAGGCCTGGTGGCCTACCATGACGTCTTAAGGCTGATGCTCCAGGGTAGCCGGCGAAATACAAAATTTCTCATGTTTTTTGCAATTTGCAGGCCAGTGCTAGGTTGTATGTTGATTAAAATATTGTTCGCGATTGTAAGACGTATGTAGTTACAGAATTATATTCATCAAAATCATCAATACAACCCTCCAAGTTCATAAAGGTCGAGGAACGATTCAAGGTCAAAGTCATTGCTAGATGAGCATCTACATACAGACTTACATACTTTACCACTTTAAACAAACGAACCAGTCGGCATCTCTTATGTTTTGTCTGTTTCAACACTGTATATTGTAGCTGTTTATTGTCCCTGAATAAATAAAATAAAAATCACTTTGGGCAGGTAGCAATTCCCAGTAAGATTATGGTTTCGCAAAATTATTTAGAAATTCCTGTTCAACATAAATGAGTACTTGCTTCCCAATGGGTAACTGTTCATGCAAGTGCATTTTCAGAGATAAATTTAAACAAAGGGTGCTAAAGTCAACTTCTTAGATTGATCTTTTGCAGGGCTCTGTCTTTTAAGCAAAAAGTATTTTCCGTCAGTTTAAAGATAGTACGGCAGGAAGCCATTTAAACGAAGACAATTTTATTGCAGTTTTTAATCTACGCTTTGGTAAATGGTAGTATAAAAACAAAAATGTAAGTTCTGACCAATGAAAATAACTAAAAGATATTAAGAGACAACATACGTTTACCAAATAAATATTATATTTAAAATTACTGTTTGTTTGTTCGTATCTCATGCGCTGTCATACTTTTCATCCGATTGCGATAATATTTTGTCGACGTATAGCTTGCGCTTGTGCGAAGGTAATTAATTAATTACGAGGGTGAATCCGAAGACGCAAGCTAGTATAAAATGTAATCGTGGATGCATTGCGTTAAAAGTACTCGATTATTATGTACCACTCTGTATACGTCTACATACAGATATACTGAAATTTTCAAGCAAGATACTTTGCTTTGATATTAATGTTTCATCATCATCATCATTTCAGCTGAAAGACGTCCACTGCTGGACATATATGGGGCCTCCCCCAAATATGGGGGGTTTTGCCATAATCGCCACGCTTGGCAGGCGGGTTGGCGATCGCAGTACGGTTGTTACAAAAGCACAGAGAACGCTGCTGCCCACTCTTGGTAAGTCCCTTAGTCGCCTCTTACGACACCCACGGGAAGATATGGGATGGTGCTATTCTTTACGGCCGACACCATACAGACAATGTTAATGCTTCCTTATATACTTTGTATCAGTAGGCCAATAAACTATTAACAGTTATATTATATTCTAGACAAAGATACAATATTTCAGACAGATAGTTATTGCATTATTAATGTGATAGTTAAACTATTTCGAACGGGCAGGAAACAGTGTAACATTTAACCGACAGATAAATCAATGAAGATTATGTTACAATGTATTGTGAATTATTCCAGATTTCACTGGCGATGGGCTGAACCTAGCAAAAGTTTGAATGAATTTGCTTTACCAAACACGTCATCAGCATACAACAAAATATTATGTTAAATTCTAGCCAAAAAATATAAAACAATTTTACACCACAGCGTTGTAGAGAAAACATTCTGTATTTTCATTTTTAGCTGCTGCTACAAAAGCTCAAATATTTTAAACAAATGCCTACAAGCGAAAACAGTTGTTTTTTTCAATGTGAAGTTAAACGAAACATGTGCCATGTTTACGTTTGCGACTAAAAGCTCCCTAGAGTGCGAAGCGCTGTGCCGTCGACCTTGTAACAACCCATATGACTTTTTAAGAATGTGTATGTCCCATGGGACACGGCCTTTATATAAAGTTCGGGTTCTGTTTTCAAAAACTAAATTGCCATGTAATTTTTGTACTAATTTTGTCCACGTGTGTTGCAGTCCAAAGAAACGATGAATGGAATGTGTGAAAGATGATTCGATTGGAAATAGCTGAGTGAGATGACGAAAAAAAGAGAAGTATGAAAGACGTTCTGAACTGGTCCCAATTATATGGAGATAAGAGCGACCTTAAGAATGATTACGAGTACTGTAAGCGTCTTTTTCTCTTAACAAAACATTTCATTCATAGAACGGATCGGCAATAAAAATATGAACAAGGAATCGGAAATTGCAACAATGTTATTATAGCAATAGCAACAACAGCAGTAAAATGTAACCAATTTATTATATTACTTGCAAACCTAGGTAAATGTTTTCTTTACATAACTCCTTTAGATTGCTATGATCATATCAGCATTTTTAATAGGCATGACGACAGTATAAAAAAATAGCAAATCTATTAAGTCCGTCAGTTACAGTATTGGAAATTAATGGATACGTACTTTTTGTTTTTGTAAATCAAAGAATATTGACAAAGATAAAACGCATCAAAACTCGGGAGTGGGGGCTCGTGACGTCAGAACTAGCTAATAATTATACCTAGGCGTGACGTATTGAGAATTTTAAAAGGGTCATATCTTCGTCAGTTTTGGTTTACGTAACAAAAGAAAAAACACGGGTTAAATATTTTTTGATAATCTAACTGACGGACTAATTAGTTTTTTTTTTGTCGGCTCGCCTATTCCAAATACTCAATAAAGATCTTTTACGATAATAAAGATAAGAGCTCGGTTTCTCAAAGGGTAATACTTACACAATATTTTTTTATTATCTAGCTGTCAAATCGGCAATAATAGTGTTTGATATACACCTGAGCTAATTTCATCAATTTTCAGATACTGAGGTATCTGAAAACTGATGAAATTAGCAGGTTGAAAGTGTTAGAAGTTCCAAAAAATTTATAAACATTTTTTAAATTAAATAAAATCAGAACAGTCTAAAATGTATTGCATTGTTAAACTAGCCAAAAATCTGATGTAAATTCAATTGAACGCCATTAAATTAAAGATTTGGAAAGTGATTGCCATTTGTTGTTCATTTTAATTTTTGTACACGTGTCAATAATATATTTGCTTAAATCTGTATACTGGCAGAACATAATGCATAACAAATAAAAAGCAAAGTAATAACAAACAGTTCGTTTTCTATTCCGAAGTTTATTTCAAAAGCATCTGGCTAGAAAACAAATGGAGCAGTTTCGGAAGTCAGATATCTCAAGATATTGTAGTTGGAAAAACAAACATACATCGTCCATAGTTTATTGAATTTATTAACATGCCGAAAAATATGGTAATATTTTGTTATTTGGTGAAATATTATCTGACAACTTTGCAGGATAAAAAAAAGAAGAGACACGTCATTTTTCATAAACATTTTTTTGGGAACCTACTAGTTTCGGAGATATTGGAGGTCAAAGTTCCAACTTTTTCATAAGTTTTTTTTCAAATACTAGTTTTTAAAGTCATGACTTCACTTTAAATACCTCCATAACCCCTTTACTATTAAATGCGTCCAACAGCACAATGTTTTGAGTGCTTTACATTGAGTTTAGACGTAAAACGTGATTTTTCACCCCATAAAAAAAAGTCGTTTTCCAGCAACAATTTTTGCGTAGAGTTATTTAATTTGATGTACAGAATACTTGGTTGACGGGTTTGAGAAGGGTCCGTTTACACCCGGTATAGTTAAGTGCTAATAGAAAAATAGGAGGATGCCCAAAATTCGTTTCAGTCTCGGCCCGAAAGGTTATTGGATATTGACATAAATTACTAACACATAGTTCTAGTTTTTGTTTAGTTTGTTTATTTTTTTCTTATGGCTACAAATATATGTATAGTGTATGTAGATATCAATATATATATCACTTCAAACCAATAATAGTATTGTGACGTTGCCTCGGGCGCGCACGTCGCTCGGTTATAAGTACCGGTCCCAGTGGTGGGGAGTGAAAAACCGATTCTTACGAAAGGCCACGGGAGCCCCATGGTACGTTAGGAATGAGCAACTCCATGTTGACCTCAAGATCCCCACAATAGTTGTATGAAACGCCTAAGGGTTTTTACGATAAGGCCGAAAAACACGCAAACCCCCTGATTTCCTCAGCAGCCAACTACGTCCTCTCCAACCTATCTAGAATTCGCCGTCCTAGGCTCACTCTTGTCACACCCGATGATCCCATCACCCTTCTTCAAGAAAGTTGTAGGGAAACCAGCACATTACGCAAGGACAGACACAAGAACCGATTTAAACCGCGAATTGCCCCGCCGCCGAGGCCCTCCGCGACCCCCCAGTAACATCACTGCCCGACCCTTGCTCGACGAGCCAGCCCGCGACGCTGAGCATGTAACGACCGATTCCCCAAATAATGATCCGACCCAGTCTGCTGTCCCGTGCTGCCCTCTTATCAATGACGCACTAAGCCGAGGCCCGAACCCCACAGGGGGTGCCCTTAGTGACTGTTCATTTAATTTAAAACCTTAGTTTGTAAGCCCTGGCTGGGGGCCTTAAAGTAATTTTTGGCCACCACAGGATTGTCCGGTTAAGCAGTAAAGCAACCTTGCCTAGCGCGTTGCAACAGCGAGTGGACCTACCTAAAAAAAAAAAAAAAAAAAAAAGGTGGGGAGTGAGTCGTTGGCAGACTGTCGGACTGAGCGGTGGTGCGTTGGCGAGTCAACTAGCGTTGATGCTTTTTACTGTCCTTACTAGTGTGGCACGAACTGGTGACAGAAAATGGGAAGATATTCTCGACATAGTAACATGGTAATTACTTACCCGATGAAAACAACTTAAAACTTTCAACATGAATTCCCTAATTGGTGACACAATCAACAATTTAGTTTTTATATTTTTATTACTAGGCGAAACATTTGTGGTAGTGTGTGGATTAAAGAAAAGCACGCTGGTGAAATTTCAATACTCACTTCAGCGTCAAACGCTTAAAAACCAACTGTAGGCTTCTGTTTAGGCACACATGGCTGTGTTGGCTAGTTTTAGTGAACACAAAACAACCCAAACATAAAACCTTATTTTCTGATAAACTGGCCTTCCCATAAACCCTCTAATACAAGTCCTATTTCCTATAACACACCCATAAAATCGTAGGCATATCAGTGCATATAAAAAGACGCAAACATCATAAACCTCAAGCGTTCTCGCAACCTTGCTATGCTCAGCTGAATTACTCCAGCCTACCCGCTGTTTCAGCTACAGCAAAATATGTGCACACATGAGTTTTATAGGAGTTTCCACCGGAGGAATGTACTCGCAGAGAGCAAACATTTTACTGAATGCGAAACTCGATATCAAAGACGAAACAGTTGAATAACGTTCCTTTATTTTTGCTACGTTTATGGTTTTCTCAATAAGAGCAGGGATTAAAATATGCTACAAAGTATTTGTTGAATTTATAAAATAACATGAATGAGAAAAAAATTGTTAGTAAACTGCATTCGTTGTGAAGTCTGCTACCACTCGAATTTAAAAGTGTCTTTATTTGAAGCTAGCTGACCCACGCAACTTCGGCTGAGTCACATATTAAGATAGAAAAAGCTTACAAAAGGAATAAATAGTCCCCGTTTTTGCAACATTTTTCATTTATGCTTTTGCTCCTATTGGTTGTAGCGTGATGTTATATAGCTTATAACCTTCCTTAATAAATGGACTATCCAACACAAAAAAAAACAATTCAAACCTCCTCGTTCCTGAGATTAGCCAGTTCAAACAAAGAAACTCTTCAGTTTATAATATTACTATACATGAGAGCCAATTAGGTAATCTCCTTTATTTTCTACGCTATTTTTACAAATGGATGGTTGCAATTTATTTATGACATTATTCAGTACCACGGATTTCCAATAACCGTTACATGAGCGGTAATTGGTAATTATGTTAACGGTACATTTATTTTATTGGGTCTACATATTATTGTATTGTAGACAACAAATTAATTTACCCCATAAATATATTTTCTCTTATAAAACGCTGTATCAGTATTTATTAGCCAATAAAATGTAATTGGGCCCCAAAATAAATAAGGAATGTTACGTTTTGAATAAACAGATGATTTTCTTAAACATAATTAAATAATTAAGAAAATATACATTGCCTATTCAGCATCGACTCCACGTTTTTATTACCCAATAAACATATATCAAATAATTTCCTTCCCCTAATAGCTTTCGTATAAAACAAAACCTACTCCACGTTTTATACTGAACAAAAATAAGCATTATCAAATGCATTTTTGACGCCTTCGTTATAAATCTTACACCTAACCATTGTAAAGTAGATCTTTCAACGTCACCATAAAAATGTCATCCTCTGCGTTTCTCATATTCGTCTTGAAAAGTTAATGTACCACTGTCATTACTTCGGGAACGAGCGATTTTAAACTTTAAGTCTGTTTCTTAGAGTTGACTTTTAAAAGAAATTCTCGCATGACACTTGTGTCATGCGAGAATTTATCAAAATATGAGGATTTCAGTCTTTCTACGTCTACTGAGCGTCAAGGCGACTCAGTGTCAGATTTTGTTCAGGAAAAGATATTATTATGTGAGTACATACTATGAAGTAGGGTGATACTTTATTTTGTAAAAATAAACTTTAGAAAAGGGTGCTTGGAAAGCATAAATTCGTCAGTTTTAATGGGTTTAGGAGAGGTTTTAACCCAACACGTCACTTTTTTGTATAGGTACACAATTGGTATTCATTAATCTTACAGTTATCTTCTGGAAGAAATGCAGTAACGACTGATTTATGTGACGATTTGAAAAAAACAATAGATTTTTTTTGACATAATAAGAACCAATCAAACTCAGGACGTTAGCAGTCGCGATTTTTGTCCCACTGCTGGGCAAAGGTCCCCCCAATTTAAAGAGGAATAGATGTTAAACCAAAATAAACCATAATAATCCAAAATAAAATTATATTAAAAAAAAAAATTTTTTTTCAAGAAAAATACAAAAATATGTATGAAATATCAACATAAGATATTATAACTTAATTAGATGTTAAAACCAGTTCTCATTTTTAGTTACCTATATTAAACAGATTTTAATAAACGGTTTGGCCACTTAGCAACCCGAGTCTAAAAAGGCAAGTTTTACCTCCACGTGCCCTTCCACGTGTTTCAGTCCCTTGGGTCAACGAAATTGCCCTTACCTAATTACCTTAATTAAATTACCCTTAATTAAAAGTACTTTCTAAATCTAAAATATTCTTCTATTAAATCTTTACAAATATTATTTTACCCTACTCAATATCAAGACTAACAAAGTAACAACACAATCTAGATAACAAACTCTCTCTCGTATTTGTAAGAAAACACATAATTTCCGTATTCCCCTATGTGCCCCTGTATACCCCCTTACACCCCTCTATACCCCAGGGGAACGGTCCAGTCAGAATCACTTGACCAGTTTGTTACTTCGTATCCTCAGTTCTTTGGAGCGTGAAACTCAATTTCGTTACAAAAGGAACTTGTGCTGGTTATCTTTAGCGTTGTGTAGAAAGATTTTCTTGTAGAAAATAATCTTGTTTACTTTGAACTGTAGGGGTTTAAGGGGTGATTGTTTGTCGTTAAGGTTATTAAAAGAAAGAAAGAAGAAATAAATTATTGTTCTGGGTTTAAGACAAGTGATTTTATGTAGCCTGAAGGTTTTTAGTTGAGCGATAACTTCTTGAAAATTAAAAGTGTAGGAGTTTTGTAAATACAAGGTGTAAACGGATCCATCACGAAGCCGTCAACCAAACATTCTGTACATCAAACTAAGTAACTCAACGCAAACGCAACTCAAAGCAATTATCGCTGGGAAACGACTTTTTAGGGTGAAAAATCACATTTTACGGTAGGACTCAATGTAACGCACTCAGAACATTGTGCTGATGGAAGCTTTGCATTGGTTAGTAAGGTGGTCGTGGAGGTATTTAAAGTAAAGTTTTAACATTAAAAACTTGCGGTAACGGTATTTAAAAAAACTTGTAAAAAAGACGGACCCCCAATATCTCCGTAACTAGAAGGTTCTCGTGTATGGTCTAGAACAAACAAATGCGGGGAGAACAAATGCCTTTCGGTTTCTTTAATGGTACTTTTACACTCAGTAATTAAACCACTTTATCCGCATTTCCAAAAAAGATCATTAATGATAATATGCTGTTAAATTCCTTGCAGATTTTTAGGGACAAAACCAACGTAGTACAAAAATTACACCTCAGTTGAAGGTATAACAAATAGTACATTGTAATACAAGGGGCTAAAATGACCCATTATATACGAGGTAGTTTTATTACCGAGCTTTAGCGAGGTAGTAAATAGGAACCGAGTTATAATGGGATTTTAGCGCCGTGTGTTACACTGTACTTTTCACTTTGAGTGTGAGAAAAATAGTCAATTTAGTACAAAAACATTTATTAAATATTACTTAATAAAATAAAAATCACGTCAGATATTTTTACTTGAAGCTAAATGTGCGCATGACGCACCAGCAGGTCGCGGCAGCCGGGGGAGAGCACGTCGAGGTACTCGTGGCTCAACAAGCCACGAGTACGAGTTTTACTTTACGCCCTAGGGCCTAAAAGGGCCACTTTAGGCCCGCTTTGTAGGGCTATATTGGTGTACTTTAAGAGCATGAGAAGTAAAAAATCAATTAATTTTATTAAAATTAAGTCGAGTATCAGCAATTTTACATAAGACTATCACGTCTCCAAATCTATAAGCCCCACACTATTCCCGAATGTTTCATGTCTTTATTGAGTAAGAGGAAACATAGACAGATAAACTAAAATCAAATCGCACAGACGAACGGAAACGGTAAGTATCTCAATCGAATTGTACCTTCCACGATTTACCCCGGAAACTATTTGAACGTCTAGCTTAGCCAGTTCTAGCCGTAAGAAATTCGACTTACCCATTATTTTGCTCCTTCAGCTTTGAAAATGGAACCTACAAACTTGAGAACAAATAAAAGATGGATAATAAACTTGGTACTAAAAATGTCAGTGCTGATATAAATATAAATAAATTCACATAACGCTTTCAAGCAGACAGAGATATAGGCACTGTAAGATAGTATAGAAGTGAACATCTCTTAGGAAATCGTTACAGTCCGTGCAGATTCAATTTCGATTCCCAGTTCAGGCAAAGTGTCATAGGCGAGACGACAAAAAAAACTAATTAGTCCGTCAGTTACATTATCAAAAAATATTTGACCCGTGTTTTTTCTTTTGTTACGTAAACCAAAATTGACGAAGATATAACGCTTTTAAAATTCTCAATACGTCACGCCTAGGTATAATGTTTACCTAGTTCTGACGTCACGTGCCCCCATTCGCGAGTTTTGATGCGTTTTATCTTTGTCAATATTCATTGATTTACAAAAACAAAAAATACGTGTCCATTAATTTCCAATACTCTAACTGACGGACTAAATAGATTGGCAAATTTTTGATACTGTCGTCATGCCTATTACATGTAGAAGTTGTAACTCATGACGAACTAACCATAGTCGAAGCTTTTCATTAATTATGATAACCACCAACGCAAAACCTTTTGTACTATTAGTGCCCCATCTATGATTTTTTTCACAATAACAAATATTTTGGTTCCAAAGGATTATATTTTACGTGTATTTACCACTGTTTTCCTTCCAACACTTGTATTTTAAAGGAGCATCCGCCCGCGTCTTCGCCCGCATAAATTGTATTTTTTACGTAATATTATTATAATTCATAGCCTGTGTTATCCTGATGTATAAACTATGTTACTGTAAAGTCGCATCTAAATCTCTTCAGTAATTTTTCCGTGAAAAAGTAACAAACAAACATCCATCATCACAAACTTTTGCATTTATATTAGTACTAGCTGATTTATTTATTTATTTAGGTTAACCAACAATTGTTTACACTATGTACATTTCTGACTTAATGACTAGAGTAACATTTACAAGTGCAACAATTAATTACAGGTTAACACCACATGCACAAAAAACGATGCCCGCACTTGAGAAAAAAATTGCGTAGCACATTGGCAATGTGCTATTCCAGACTACAATCTATCTCTGTGCCAAATTTCATTTAGATCCGTTCAGCAGTTTTGGCGTGATTGAGTAAAAAACATCCATCCATCCGTCCTCACAAACTTGCGCATCTGTTATAGTAAATAGATAAGATTACCAGTAACTAGCATAAATTGTAACATCAGCGCCTAACAACATAAAACAGTAGGATACTACACCTAGAAGGATACAAACAACCAGTAACAAGAACAAGCGGTAGACAGTAACCTACCTCCTCCATCCCTCTGTACTCCTAAACTTTTGTTCGAAAATTAACAACGTTGGAGGGAAACGTCGCGAAACTCCCCTATATAATGTAAACAGTCTGAACAATCTTAGACGAGATTGCTCAACCCACCTAACT
Organism: Xestia sexstrigata; assembly: GCA_941918905.2. NCBI lineage: Eukaryota > Metazoa > Arthropoda > Insecta > Lepidoptera > Noctuidae > Xestia > Xestia sexstrigata. The sequence goes on from OW799204.2 coordinate 4,438,811, forward strand.
AAACGAGACAGGCTTATGATTCGGAAGATTTTTTTTGGACTAAAACTTGAGAAATTGCCTCGCGTGTTGGTTACCACCTGCGTTTTCTTGAAATAGAAAGTCATTGTTTATGTTTTTTTGAGAGTAGAGATTAATATTGATGACTTTCTTTTTGGGCGGGGAAAAATTGCATTAGCAAGTTAGAATCAAAGCTAGGGAGACGAGATGTAAACTTTTTACCTAAAGGGTGTAAATAGACTGAAGCCGAAAGGCACTCGTTCTTCCCTTAATTGCGTTAATTTGGACTGGTTGTCAGACTTATGGGCCACTGACTACCGGTAACGACTGTCAAAGATCTACAAATGACAGCCGGAACCAACGGTTTAACGTGCGTTCCGAGGCACGGAGAGAACTCGGCATGTACAGGGTGGTTACCCATCCTCAAACCGACATAGGCAAGAACGGCTTAACGTAAAAATCGACCCCAGCGGCTGTTATTATTTAGCCACGAACTGCTATCAATTTATACACCAAAACCCCTCCATATATATTACACCCTTAACACCAAACAAACACGCAATCCATTATCGATCTCCCAACAAGGATGTCAATCTACCCAGACCATCTACATCTAAACTAAATCCCAACTTAGATTGAGATATAACAGCACTATACAGCTTCAGATTAACTCCAAGCGCACTATCAAGTGAAACATAGGTGGATATAGTCTTACAATGAAGTTCTAGGTGCAAGCGTCGTGACATATATCGTACCTGTAAGTGAGTACTGACTATGAATATTTATCTAGTGATACTGGTAATGTCTGTACAATGGAAAGGGGTCGTAAAGACTAACTTGATGTTGATGGTAACATATGGTACATGGAATACAAAATGTAAAGTAGGGATGGTCGATATTGGAAAAACTTCGATGTTGATATCGAAGTACCTATGATAATTATCGAAAGGAAAAAAAAACATCAATTATTTTTGTTCATTAAATGTACTTATTACGCAAATTAGGAAAAAAAATATACATTCCCTGTATTTTTGAGTACACCTTGTAAAAAAAGTACTTTTGTTAGAAATTTGCCTTGTTCCTGCCTTGTGCTTTGTTGCTACACCAACTTTTGAAAAAAGTGAGGACAATGTTTTTGTAAAGAATGAGTAGATAAAATTAAAGTTACTGCGGAAGAACCTATAGTAAGTAATGCTCTAGTAATCATACTACTACGACATTGCATCTCTAAAACCAGCTAGCATGATTCGTTTCATAGTCGTCTTTTACGACAGACACCGCATCTTTAAATATTTCATTCACTACTAAAATTTGTTGAGAATGCTCAAGACTGTATTTTAATAGGGTTGGGAGATCAACCAACTTTTCTATAGTATTTTGGCTTTTGTCAAAATCTTATAATTTCAAATAAATCTAAAAAATAATGATTATCTAAAAAATTATAATTTTGTCTAATATCTTCATTTACGCTCATAGATTTTCTGTTATTTCACTAAAAGAATTAGAACCAAAGTTAAAGTCAGATTAAACACTGTTTAAAGCTTTCACGGTTTAAAACTAAACTGTTACAGTCACTTGCGGGATATCTGCCGTGAATGTTCATTATTTTGAGCTCCCGATATTTTGACGCCGTTGCAAGCGCCATGATCGCAAGAAGACTGGAGAATGCGGGTGGATGGTAAACAAATTGTTAGGTGCAGACAAATCTAGGCTGTCTACCCTCTTTCTAAGTGTTTTGCTATAGAGGGTTCTGTTATTAACATATTTTGTCCGGAGACTCCGGAGGATATCGCTATCAGCGATAAGATAGCCGTTGTAGTCATAAAATTAGCAATATTGTTAAATAGCTGTATATCAATTTTGATGGACTATAAAGTATAACATCGATACTATATCATCTCTATCATCAACTTCTACACCTCTATCTTTAACCCAAAATATTCCACTACAATTTAAAACAACACAATTTACTGGTACACATGAATAAAATAGAACTACCCACATATTAATAGAGAGTCTCCTGTTCCCCGATCGGCACGTCTACTGTTAACCCTAGTAGAGACTTTACATCGCAATTTAAGTTGGTCTTGTGTGCAGTAACTAGTAATGATACTTGTGGACCGAAGTTAAGATGTTATGTTTTATGGCGACCATAGGGTACAGCCTATTAATTTGTATGGCCTGTTAAGGCGACTACAGGAGCTAAATTAGCAAGTCTATTTGTGGTGGTTCAAACTTCGTTTGAAATACTGTTACAATAAGCTTCTAATCAGCTTACACTACAAAGTGGTTGTTACGTCAGTCACTGCGGGCCGAATAGTGCGAAATGAGCGGTTTATTGCGATTTACAAAAAATCTATTGATTGGACTTAAAAAATAAAACACTATGATGCTAATATGTTGCTTGTAGAATTATTTGCCAAAAAATCAGAATGATCGCATGTATTTTAGTGTGGCTTTAACTCGTTAAAAGAAATTTTTAGAGATAAGTTCGTGATTTTTTTCTATCGAATAAAATTAGTTTTTTTATGTTTTCAAAACACTATCGTACTAGCTTAGATCCTGAAGAATATCATATATTTTTCTGGTTTTGTTTATTGCAGTGAATAACATGCTTTTTTGCATTATAAAACTCGCGTTTATCTCATGTAGTCGCCTTAATAGGTTTTGTTCATGAATGTAGTTTCTGAATGAGCTGTTGTTTTCTTCTATTCATATTTGTAAAATCTTATCCTTGTTTTGTTCTTATGAATGTTAATTATTCACCTGTGTGGGTGGTCTACCACGTGGTTCGTTCTTTAAGTCGAAGTATCCATTACGAAAACGTTTAAACCAAAAACGCACGGTGCGTTCATTAGCAGTCTGCTCTCCAAATGCAACGTTGATATTGCGAGCCATTTCTGCCGCGTTAGTTCTGCGTCTGAACTTGTATTCAAAAAGAATTTGAATTTTCGAAGTATCCATCTTTACGTCTAAGCTGAATAAAAAAAACAATTGTAAGTCGAAAATCGAATGTTGCACTGATTTTTTTAAAAGAAGAACCTCATAGGTGTCACGTGAAAAAAGTTTCACACAAAAATCTCACACCATGAAGATTTTATGTCAATTCCAAGTGTCTATTACTATACAACGGCAATTTCATACTTTAACCCCTATTATATTCCGAAGGGTAAGGCAGAAGTGTACCTTAATCGCTTATTAGTAATTTCGCGGTAAGTAGGTATATTATGATCGAAACACTCAAATCTAAAAAAAAACGACCAAAGCATCCCGACATAAAACAATATTGTGATTAAAATTCTTAGCCTGCGCGACGCGACTATTAAAATCAAAAATTCCTATATTTCTACTATTTATTTTGTTATCAACTTCCTTGTATTTACAACACTGACTAGCAGATTATTTTTTTAACAAGGTCAAACCACCAATTATTTTGCTATCGCAATTTAGGTTCTAGAATTGTTTTCATAAACGTGTTTTATTTAAAAAATACTTTAAAATTCACACAAAATTCAATTCGCGCTACAGCTTCCAAGCCTCCAGGTTCCTTTAGGACTTTCCCAATAATACTGGTAATTCTGAAATCAACATAATATACACAAGTATAAAGTTAACAATTGGAATTAATATCAACCGGGAAAAAACAAAGATAAGTTTAACACGTATTTTGTGTGGTCTAAATTACGGAAAACAGTGTATTATAATATAGTTGTATAGTGACCGTCGGGACAGGATCACAGTTGAGCAGCGGCACATATTTAAACAATGTCTACGTTCCAGACTGTGGTGTATTACATTACCGTCGTGGGGATCGTCACATCATCACTATGCTTGATACTGCAAGGCCTGCTCTCCGCGTTCCAACACAATCTGAAGCACACAGACCAGAAGATCCTTCTACAGCTGTCAATAGCAAGATTGGTGCTCACACTCCTTGATTTCTTCTTTGCACAAGGCAATTTTGATTTGGTTAACAATAATCGGATCGTAATGTATTCTCTCGGCGCACTGATGTTTTATATCGCCATTGTGCTAATGTGCTTGATGTTCATGTACGCGAAGAATCTACGCGACCAAGTGCTGTCAAAATCTGTGTCAAATATCTGGATTCCGTGTCTCCTGATTTGGATCTTATCGGTACCAGTGGGAGTAATATATTTTGTGTTTAAATTTTTTGTAAGTGATAATGATAATTATTTAACTGTATATTATAACGTTTACAAAGGCCTAGGACTCTTCATTCTGTCACTTACTATTTTGTTACACTGTGAAATCATATACGAAATGTTAACGACAAAAGCAAATAGGAATATCGTCAATATTATAATGAAATTCCTAATGTCATTGGTATTGGTTTGTTTTACGTTTATAGAAGCTATTATGACGGGATATATTATTGGATGGTCTTATTTGGTATTTGATATTTTCGGTTTAGTAAATTCGTTTCAAGTGGTAGCGATGAGTATGATATTTATCGTTCCTGCATCCAGTTCTAGCACTTACGCGTAGATGAAAGTTTACTTCATCATTAGCTTCATGCCCTGTCTCGTTCTATTTAGGGTCGGCGCAACACGTTACCTTCTCCCATTCTCCCCTGTCAGACGTCACGGCATCATTTACTCCTTTCTCTGTCATATCATTCCTTACACAATCCATCCATCTTTTCTTTGGTCTTCCTCTCCCTCTCCATCCATCAACATACATGTCTATCAATTTTTTATTCAATTCGTAAAACTTATCGTAGCTTGTCGCAGAAATGTACATAAACATGCTTTTTTAACGTATAACTCGTCTGTATTTAATTAATGTTGCGCGTTTGTGTCTGAGCCTCACGTGGGGTGTGTAACTGATGTTTGGGTAAAGGCGCTCCCTCATGGCGCAATGTAACAATCCAAGATTCGATGTTGTACAGAAACAAGTCGTTGTTAGAAATTGCTGTATATTTACAGGTTGCGCCCAGCAAGGCCTGGTTCTCTAAACTGTTAGTTACAGACGCCAACATATGAAGCTAACCAAAACAGACAAATTTTCCCAATATACCTTGAACCTAATGCTTTAGCGATAAAGTTGAAAATTTATTAAATAACTTTGACAGATTTTAGTAGCTTGATGTGCGCCGTCTGTACATTACAGGCAAATGCTTTCGGTAAGAGAGCGTCTTAAAAACTTCATAGTTTTTTAGCATTTACGATTAGTAACATTTTTTTTATGTAAAGTAGTCTATACTAATAATATAATAAATTATGTTATAAGTTGCAACGAATTTGATACCTACATTGTACAGAAAAAAATATGTGATCAAACGAACTTCACAAGCGAAGTTCGATCAATATTATATGAGTCGCTTCATTCGAAGATATAATATAACCAGGTAGTCCTTTATGCCTACAAGGTAGCATGCACGCATTTTAGAGATTTAAGAAAATCGATATAGATATCGACTTTTTAATCGATACTTTTCTGACATATTGCCACACCACTAGAATAGCCGTCATTCTTTTAGAGATCTAATACAAAACTTTATCGTTTGGGTAGGGCTGGGTGGGTTATTATATCTTCGAATGAAGCGACTCATATAATATTGATCGAACTTCGCTTGTGAAGTTCGTTTGATCACATATTATATTTCTTCGCTTCATTCTTCAGATATAATATAACCAGGTAGATGTTTAGAGAAAAGTTTTGTATTTGGTTTAATTAAAACAACTAGTTTCAACCAAAGAAAATAGTTTTAATTCTACAAACCAATGTATTTCAAATAAAACAACCAAAATTCGCAAATCTTTGGAATTAACATAATTCTTATAATAATAAGTAATTTTACTTTATTAATTGTTTGAATATGTCTAATTAACATAACTATATTTAATCATCTTGCACGTTTTTTAAAATCACTTGTGCAAAATTGTTACCATCTACAACCGGGCGATGATAGAATTTGGCAAACACTTGTGAGGCATTGGTCCAACCAGCGGCCTTCCTTATCGTATCGACAGAGACTCCTGCGGCGGCGGCTGCGGACGTGGCGGCGTGTCGCGTACTATGCGCACTGAACGCCGTCACGTCAACGCCGCTCTCCGCCATAGTTTGCTTTATCCATCTGCTTATAGACTGTGCTGTCGCGCCCTTGTAAGGGCGCTTCACAGTAATTAAGAGATTGGACACATTAGCGGGTCGGTCCTTATCGGTGACCTGGAGGTAGTCCTCAAGGGCAGTCGCAGGACAGATGCGGAGATCTTCGCGGAAATATGGTAAGAATAAGGTCGGATGTTCTCGACCAGCCGCGGATGTCTTTAGAATATCATTAATTGCAATGTTAACTCCATTAGTGCCCACAGTTATGTTTTCGAGTTTTATGAGGGATAAAGTTTGAACACGTTGAGCAGTGCATAACGCTAACAAAATTACTAACTTTTTAGTATTTTTTTCTCTGCTAAGCTCTTTATTAGGATACCAATAGGAAATATTATTTAATACTATTTGTGGGTCCCATGTACGACTATACTTTGGGAAGTTAGGCCTTAATTTAAACGCTCCTTTCAGCAGCCTTTTAACACGGTCTTCGGATCCAATGCTATTACCTAATAAAAGAGATAATGCAGATCTGTGACAATTAAGAGATCCGTAAGAAATTCCCTTATTGAACTGTTCGCTCAAAAAACTCAAGACAGTTGAGACAGAGCAATCAACTATAGGGCAATTTTTCTCCTCGCAAAATTCCCACCACAATTTTAATGTCACGTTGTACTGTTGCATCGTGTTGTTTGACAGAGATGCAAGTATTAAATCTAAAGCCGATTCAGGAACGCTGCGTAGTGAGAACGCCTGCCTGAGAGTACTGCGGCCCCCAGGGTAAGTGGATTTCTGTAACATGTTTTAATACGATGTTCGTTAGGACACATCCATATTATTTCTGAGATAATAATTTCCATTAAACGTGGGTACCAAGCCTGAGATGGCCAAAATGGAAATACTAAGATGCCAGTGGCCTTTTCCTCTACTATTTTTTGAATACACTTGAGAATAAGTGGAAAAGGAGGAAAAGCGTAAAAAAACTTGTTGCTCCAGTTTACTGTAAAAGCGTCGATGGACAAAGCATCGGTATCTTTTTTCCATGATATATAATCTTGGCATTTGGCATTGGCCCGAGAAGCGAACAAGTCTACTTCGGGTTGACCGAAAGCTTTTGAAATTCTCTCGAAAGCTAAGACAGACAGTTCGCATTCGGTGTCCGGGTTCAGCCTTCGAGATTCCTCGTCCGCTTCGTAATTCGCTTTAGTGTTAATGTAGGAGGCGAACAACCAAATATTTCTCTTTTCAGACCATTGCCAAATTTGTCTAGAGAGCTTATTTAAGTGGGGATATTGTATACCGCCCATGCGGTTCACGTAACTGATAGCTGTTGTGTTATCAATTAGCAATAAAATGGAGCAATTAGATCTTTCGCTAACGAAGTACTTTAAAGCCAAGAAAACTGCTAACAACTCCAAATAGTTGATGTGTAATTCAAGTTCGTTATTTTTCCAAGCTCCGTGAGCTCGTTCCTTGTTACACACCGCTCCCCAACCAGTACGTGAAGCGTCCGTGTAAATTTCTAAATCGAAGTTAGCCGTTTTCAGTGAGTTTTTGGTTTTAAATATGTTCGATTTCCACCAATTCAAATCTTCTACAACAATAGGGTGTGGTATGAATCGTGTTTCATAATCCGGGAATTTTTTCAAGGCAAGGAATTTTTGCCTTTCTAGAATCTTAGCCAGCCATATTTCGCTGCAGGGCATGCTGCTACTAAAACTCCAATTAGTTGAGAAAATTCTCGTATTGTGCACTTGGGTAAGGATAAGAATTTTTTAACCAAGTCAAATATTTTTCGTCGTTTTTCGAGTGGTAAAGAAATTGATTGATTTACTGAATCAAATATAAAGCCGAGAAACTTACAACATTGTTTTGGTACAAGTGAACTTTTTTCGTAGTTCACTACGAACCCAAGGCATTCTAAAAGGTTTAAAGTAACTGTAACGTTTTTTAGGCATTCGTCATAGTTGTCACCAAAACACAATATATCGTCCAAATAATGAACGTTTTTGAAACCTTGAAAACGCAGATGTGAAATAACTCATTATCTTAGTGAAGACTCTGGGAGCTACCGAAAGGCCATATGGCATGGAATTAAACTCGTAAGTGATAATATGCATATTCTCATCTTCAAATTGAAATCTTAAGAACTTTCGGTCTGATTTGCGAACCGGTATAAGCAAATATGCTTCTTTAAGATCAATGGTAGCCATAAACCCGTTACTAGGGAGTAAACGAGATGCCGTTCGGTAGTCTTCCATTTTGAAGTGCGATTTGGATACAAATTTGTTCAAGTTTTTTAAATTTAGAATAAATCTCTTATCTCCATTCGGTTTCAAGGCTAAAAATGTTTTAGATATAAATTGAGTTTTAGACGTTGAACAAGGGCTAATTGCGCCTAAATCTAATAGGTTTTGAATCGCTAAAGTCATGTCGGCTTTCTCAAATGCCGACAGAGACACTTGTGGTGTGTAAGATTGTGTGACACTAGAATCGAATGGAATTGCATAACCCGTACGTATCTACTTTAAAATTATAGGGTTACTAGTAATTTTTAGCCAGCAATCGTAGAAATACGAGATTCTACCGGCATGTTGTACCTTAACTACTGGCGCGTCGCAGGGGTCCGTGGCTTGCTCGAACTGGACGCATTCGATGCTTGCTGGTTCCGAGGTGGAAGCCTCCGAATCGTGTGAGTGCTTGTCCTGCTCGTCCCTCTCCGCCCCCCCCTGTTCTGTTGAAAGCGCGGGGGGCCGGACCAGTTTCCCTGGTACGTGCCTGGTTGGCGGTATTGGTACTGGGGACGGGTGCTTGGTGCGGCCTGATCCAATGTTGTGGTGTTATTTTGAGCCTTAGGAAGCTTCTTTATCGATAAGCCTTGTTTTTCGATCGTTTTAGATGCTTTGATTTTTTCGCCTAACTTGTTACCGTACAAAGTTTCATCTCGTCCGCTATCTTGAACAATGTTTAGAAAGGGTTTCGCTAACGCGTAGTTAATAACACTGATTCACGATTGTGTTGCCTGATGGTGGAGATCCGTTAGAATTCGACATCCATCGCTTATTATTTTTATTGCTTCTATTTTGTTGTCGCTAGTCAACATTAAGGTCAAAGCCTTATTGATGGCTGTGATTCCAACCCCTAATTGTTGCTGCTCAGTATCCTTCCTTTTGTCGCGATGACGCAACGCTTCTGAGATAGCCGCCGCGACCTCATTATTTAATTTCGGAGCTTGTAGTAGGGTGCAATTTTCAGGCACTAGATATTGCTGCAGCAATTTTTCTTTTGCCTCTTTTGGTAATCCTTTTTTGAGAATAGATTCCCATCGCTGAGCTAAGCTGTGATGGATCTTCTCTCCGAATTTAGGAGTTACCCCTGTTTCTTCTCCGAGCGCTGTTAGGAGCTCTGGATCAAGCTCAGAACAGTTACCAGGGTCCTGGCTAGGTACTGAAGCCTCTGCAGAGGGAGGATCAGTCTCATCTGGCGGATCAATAGGTATATCGTTTAACGCTGGGTCGGAACGTACCGATGTATCATCGTCTGAAAAGTACGAGACGAAACTGTCAAATTTATTTTATCCTTCGTGTTAACTCACGGTTAACCGCCAGGAAGGCCAGTTACACATAACACAATGATGGCCTTTTAATTTTAAATTCGTATGATATATATATATATATATATATTTATATATATATTTTTTTTTTAACGTGTGTAATTTTATGGCTTCTTACATGTAGGTATAGCCGTCGTGTTAACTCTCGGTTAACCGCCAGGCGAAACATGTGTTCTAACGTTATTTAAACTTCATAAAGTACTAATACAGTAATTTTGAGTTGCATGTTACGTTTTTGGCCTTCGTGATAACTCTCGGTTAACCGCCAGGCATATAAAACATGACGAAAAATTATAATTTTAAATATCGAATAACGGAGGGTAAGTTGTACATACCAGAGTCGGATGAAGATTCTATTATAATCCGACGCCGTTTACGCCGCTTTTCTTCCTCAATCTTCTTGATTTTACTTAAATAATAATCAACATCATTTTTACGTTTCGGCATTTTACACTGAAAACACTTATCTTATTAAAAAACTTTTACCGAGACAAAGCGCGTGTGCGGTTGCTACCTTGCACGAAAAAAGAATGACGGCTATTCTAGTGGTGTGGCAATATGTCAGAAAAGTATCGATTAAAAAGTCGATATCTATATCGATTTTCTTAAATCTCTAAAATGCGTGCATGCTACCTTGTAGGCATAAAGGACTACCTGGTTATATTATATCTGAAGAATGAAGCGAAGAAATATAATTACTGTTAGTATGTTTAGTTTATATCCAGAATAAATATTAAATAATTATTGTTTCCTTGTAGTAACGTGGTTTACTGTACTTGTATTTTTGTTACCTGATAAGGTCATAATGACAGGAAAATATATATGTCTATATATAACTACAATACAATATATACGTACAATTGGAACTGGTTTTCATTTTATTCCGGTAGGTAGGTACCTATAATTCTTACACTGCAAACATAAAATACTAACCCTACACAAAGTGAAAACCCGATGACATTTCCCATCAGCAAAACTATCCAATTCACCAGCAAACTTTCACCCCATTTTTTCACCCCTTCAAGGGATGAATTTTCAAATACAAAAAGCAAAAATCACTTTCGTGTTTACGAACTCTTTGCCTTTAACGATTGTAAGTCATTCACCATTATTTGGTTACCGAATTTGGTTGTAAGGGGTCAGTTTTTAAAAACTGGTAGGTAAATCTTAATGTTTGTTATGAACACCAAGTTATTAATGTATCGGACCGCACGTAAAAGGTCATGGCACACTACACAAGCAGCGCACTAGCACCGCACCAGCACAGCTGTTGCCCGGCGTTGCCTCGAATTTAGGCTACGGCGCGGCGTCCACCCGAGGGCCGCGCGGCGTCCACCCGCGGTCCGCGCAGCGTCCACCCGCAGGCCACGCGCCGTCCGCGAGGCGCAAGCTCGCAGTCCGCGCACTGGCCGGGGTAGTCCGGGAGCTAGCGTTGCATTTTAGGTAGTGTTTTCACGCTGATCGTTTGCTATCTTGTTCATCGATCTCGAATGACTGATAAGTGAACCCAGCGTCAGCTGACGCATCCGCGGTGGGTGGAGAGGTGAAAAAAAGAAAAAAAATGGTGACCATAGACCTAATTACTAGACATAGTCTATTAATTATATTTTTATGTTAAGTGGATTCGTGGATTAATTCACCTACCCCACTAACACCCTTTCCGTTACAGTTTAAAAGGAGACAGCCTAGTAGCAATGCTCCAATATTTTTAACTTTTACTGCGTCAGCTGACGGTCTTTCCACCGCTGCCCACGCAGCTGATTGTTGTTTTCATACTTTTGATAATTTAAACAATCACTTTGTTTTTCATCCGGTTTTAATTTGATTTTACGTGTTTCTTTTACAAGTTTATGCAAGCGGCTGGCGCATAATAGTGTGTTGTCTGTCAACGAATAAATACAACATCATTTTTAAAGGAGATACATCACCAGGGCGTGAAGGTAAAGTTTTAAAAATTTCAAACATGAACTCAAACTAATCAAAACATTTCATACGCTCAGAGTGAGCCAATTTATTATGAATTCTCGTGTTAATTCCGAACTGAAGTGAGTTTGTTTATATATACTTTTTAATATTCAAAACGCTGTCATTGAAATCGCTTTTGATTAAAATAGTATAGAGTTGTTTGATCGCAGACTCGTCACAGAGTTATAAATATTTGGAATATTTTAGTCATAATTTTAAAAATTAGAAACATAATTTTATATATTTACATTCTCATAAATGGTAAGGGAAAGCCCAACAGCTGACGCGTCTTAAACAAGGGGTATCGTATTACCAAGTAACTGTGTTGTCGAGGTCAGATAAGCAGTTTCTGTATGTAGAATACTGGTATTCAGCTGCAACCGATTAGACTAGTAGCCATCCCCAACATGATAGGCCAAGAAGACTAAGCAGATGACGGGTAAATACAATACATTCATTGCAGCAGTTGCACGGGTTGACCTTGATGGATTCAATTCACGAAGTTATCACACTAATTATGCGAAAGTTTGTATGTGTGTATGTTTGGTACTCTTTCTCGCAAAAACTACTGAACGGATTTAAATGAAATTTAGCACACAGATAGCTTATAACCTAGATTAACATATAGGATACTTTTATCTAAGTAGTATGATCCCGTGGGACAGGGAGCTGCGGGCATAAGATAGTTTTTTTATAAAAAGTTGCAAAAATCTCGTCATGTTGCATGCAAAATTAGTGAGGAATCCTCCTAGGCTCCTTGGTGTACTCCCATTATTGCACGATGACGTAAGTCCTACTACATCAGCCATTTAAGCAATGTTGTGAAATATACGAGTAGTATAATTTTTCGCATAGTGTTGCCAGAAATGATTATGATGTAGCCATAGACAACACGACTCCATTTCTTCTACGCTCTATGGTTCAGCGCATAGGATAACTTCTAAAACCGTTACGGCTTCTACAAACTCAGCTTCATATTTAACTTTAGCTTAATATGCTTCAGCAAACGTTGCTCTATTTTAATAATTTTCATTTAAATTAAAATTGTTTATTAACAAGAAATTGTTAGAAACAAACTTTCATAAATCTAGGGCATTATTCTGAGAGTATAGGCATTGATAGCTAGGGTTTGGACCTGAATATCGTATACCGAAACTTTTGAACGATTCGGTCCTTTGTAAATGTTATTGAAAATGTAGAACTTTTTGATGTAAAGTGCCATTAAAACTTTTGTAATTTTCAATTTATTGTTTGGTATAACATTTTGTTCAACTATTTCGGGTATCGGAGTAAATGAAATATTTTTGCGTCAGAAATACAAATATTTTGTTACAGGTTTCTAACTTAACAAAAAACGTAATAAAACGCATTTATTGTCCGAAGAGTAGGCAGACGTGTACCCTATAGTACTCTTCCATTTTGCAAGTCCATATAATAGGAAATTTAAGTTCCATATAATAGGATGCGACCCTATTGTCACCAACCGGGTACAAATTCCGGGCTATTGTGAAAAAAGTTTTGAGTATGAATGTGGATGAGAGTAGACGAAGACCAAAGAAACGATGGATGGACTGTATAAAGGAAGATATGGCAAAAAAAAGGTGTCTGATGAGATGACGACTAATAGAGAAGTATTGAAGAAGACATGTTGCGCCGACCCCAAATAAATTGGTATAAGGCCAAGAGAATGACGATGAACCCAATATCAATTTGCCCGATATGGTAATACCTCATGTACAGCAGTAGTGGTCAGACTAGACCAATGAGGCAGTTTATAACTACACTTTTGTAATAATGTAAAATGATTGTAAAACAAAAAAGCAACCTACAACTGAGTTAAGAAACCGATATAACACAATCCAATATTTCAAACAACATGGGAACAGCATCCGATGCACGCAATATTTCAATCAATTCCGCAGAAACACGGAAACAAACACAACCACACAGCAATTTGCATCAAATGCAATGGAATTTACTAGTTGTACTACATAAATTCAGACGCCTCCGCGATTATTTCTAGCCACAACCCACGTAACAGAAAACCCAGTTGCACAAAATCCGGAACGGAATTACTGTGGCGACTGCGGCAAATACCCGATGCCGTCATAATCTGACAGTTTTATTTTTATTCGGTGCTCATTCATGTCTATTTGCAGTGTTCTATACAGTAGATGATAATTCAGCATCGACGCCCCCTACCACGGCATTCCCATTGTTTCACAGCACCACCCTTCGCGGTATTTGTTCAAACGTTCCCAACAATTGCTGATCGTTTTTGCTACGTCGCTGTTTGCATTAGAGCCTCATTGTTAAGCCTCTCCCCCTTCACGTCTAGGTATAATGTGTTGAACACGATTGTCGGATTTTTTTGTCACCGTCGCACTTGTGATAGACGCACGAGACGGCAGATTGTGGATTGAAAGATTTTTTGAATCGAAGAAATTGTGACACGAGTGCGATGGAAATGCTTGCGTTGAATGGAGACGAGTTGCTTGGAGCTGCAGCTGTAGGTCGGATTTATAGAGCTTTTTGTTGGGTGTAAAGATCACGTTTCAGTTCCTTAACTGAAACGTGAACATGATAGCGTTAACATTGGAAGAAAATTCTTCAACAGGCCCTTTTAGCTCCTTAGCTTAAAGGGACTGTGGAAGAATTTTCTTACAATGTTAACGCTATCATGTCTTTCAAAATCAGAGTCAACAACTTGATAAACTACGTACATAAATACTCTCGAACTGATTTGAAATGAACATGAGTTTACAATTATTGAAACATATTAAGCTAACAAAATACTGCATCCGCTTGATAAATACTAATACTGAAAGCATAGCATTCTCGAAATTATTTACTGCAATAACGCCCACAAAACAAGTGCATAGCAACAACTTACCACCTTTGCGAACACTTGTACAATATTCTAACATTTACTCAACGTCAGTCAGTGCATTCTGTACTAATGCTGCAACGGTATTTGCTTTGTTTTACTTTACTGTGTTATTGGTGGTTTGTGCAGCTGGCAATTATGACAGTCTAGGTTCCATTTCAAGGTATGCAATTGTACCATCCCACGAAAATATTTCTCGTTTTTCTTCCTTCAAATTGGGTTCTCTCAAGCTGAAGAAAGAAGAAGAAAAAGACCTAAGCCTTTTCCCAGCAGTAGACTTTGATATACTGAGTTCATTGATTAACCTGAATTAGTAGGTCTAAATACATACAGTAAATCCAAGTGCCTTGCTATGAGTAATGATTACCAAATGGAATGGTATCGTGTAAGTTCCTGTTTTGATTAGGGTTAGGGATTTCTATTGTTCAGTGGTAGATAATAACACTGATTACTAACACGTCATTGGCAAGACATAAATCCAAAAGTACAAGTGCCAACCTTTTCAGAAACACGAAAATTTACATTATTTTGGCTCCAAATTTATCAACATTTACCGCTGTCTGGCTCTAACCGGACACAAAGCAGAGTTCTCATTGAATGTGCATCAAATGAACGAATATTAATGTTTGGATCGATGTTCGTAACTGCTGTGGCGTCTTGCCAATTGGGTGAACTCTGGTTAAAGTGAAGATGATTTTCTTTACCGGATTCTGGTTGAGGACAGGGTTGGCAAATGTTAGAAAGCGGACACAGATGGCAAAAAAGGAAAGTGTCCAGGTTAAACTGTGTAGCTCTTTTGTAAACTGTGTTTTAAATTGTTTCATTAACACTAGAACCACCACCATGCCACCACCACCTTTACCATGTTTACTGCTTGTTGTGAGTTCCCGATATTTTGGCGCTGTTGCAAGCACCATGATCACGGATAAATTGAAGTTATTGCGGGTAGGTGTTTATGAGCAGACATATTGGGACCAATCCGTTTCTAGTCATAAAAACTTATATAGTGTTTTAAATGTTTACGAAGTTTACGGAGTCGAAGTCTAGGTCTTACAAAATACCGGGTCTTATAATGATGATCCAGTTTAAGCAGAAAGTAACACACCAATAAACAAAGCGCTAATTTATTTCCAATTATGAGAACTGCATTAGTTTTTATGCAGAGAAAGACTTCTATTTTTTTACGATCCGTGGCTTATGTGGGACGAGCTGGAAAAAACCAATTACCACATTAGCAGAGAAAATATTTGAACAAAAAATATCTCTAGATTGACCTAAAATGCTAGTTAAAACCCTACAAAATATAATAGAAGTGGTTGTAGCAACTATCAATCAGGCAAGTAAATGCATATAATTCGCATCAGCTGTTTCTTATTAGTTGTATTATACAACCCACACGTGTGATAAAATAATATTAAACGAACATAATCTATTGAAAACTAGTATAAAATGTATAAATAAACGAGATTGTCTCGTTCATTATAATGTACCGTGCCAAACAATTCATGAGTTGACATACAATATTAATGTTTAACACTAAAGAGATATTATTTGTTGGAATTAGTTAACAATATTGTCACAAAGGACAGACTTGTGGAACATTATTATCTGGAAATGACGTTGCATGGCGGCACAGCTACATTTATAAAACCAATCTGTTTAAGTTCATTCAGGGACAATAAAAGAATCAAAACTTCTAATTTTCTACAATATTATGATGAGAAAGATTGTTCCTGCGAAAGATATAAAGAAAACAATCTATAATATGCTTCGCTCAAGCTGAAATTTAATATGGTATGCCTAGAAGAAGATGCGTTATATACATATCTATACTAAAGAAGTTAATAAGTTACCCTAGCGAACGATGACACCACGGGAGCTAATAGCTCACCATCACTTGTCTATCCTTAACACAACTTATTCCTGGAAACAACATAAATATATTTTCTTGTTTCACCCATAAGTTCAGTCGTAATTTCGGTATTCACCTTTTTCAGCCTATGACTATTATCAAAATCTACCAATTCATCGATCTATGGTCTAAAATCTCCTTTGGTCTTGCCCAAAGACTTTGTAAAACAACAATATTTATATTATATCTGCTGACACAATTACAAAAATCTGTCTCCTCCAAACATCAAAGCTCGACCAGCGATTTGTAATGACGTCTCGTATAATGATAATGTTGGTGATATATGTTTAATCTTACACGAACAAGATCACGGATAGAAGCTAATATATTATGTTCTATTTCCTTGCGTTCAGCGGCCTTGAGTCCATTACCTTGCCCAATAGTTTTTTTACTGACGTCATAACCAGCCTATTATATTAATTTTGTTTATACATTGGTATTTATATTGATAAAGACATTTTTGCTGTTACATCTTGGCAATGAAATATGTAATTTGTTGGCATATGAGTTAATTCGTTGATAACTTCTGTTATGATAAGACTAAGCTTGAATGTTGAGATAGCCATGTATTTTTTATTTATTGTTGACTGTCTGCAAGAATGGTTATAACCATTTTATTTTTTGCAAGGTGACCAGTATCTTTATCAAAACCACTGTCTCCTCTGCCGATAGTATCATAAAACTTTACCGCTTTGCCAAAAAACTCCTAGCCGATATCGTCTCCAAAAAAGCCCTACATTTAATCAGTGTCCACAAATGAATCTTAAATTATGTACTACAAGTAAACTGTTGTTTTTTTTTCTTCTTTTTTTTCGTCCAGTCGCCATATGGTCTGGCACGCCGCCAAAACGTATCGATCATTTGGCATGGTGCCAGTCAAACTAGAGAAATGAAAACAAATCCTTATAACCGTGACTAGTGTTACTTTCAATCAGGAAATTTGGGGAATATTGGGTTTGGTGTTAATTGCGTCCACGCCCATTGGTGCCGAAACACCAAGATTAAACTGGTTTTGAATCAACAAAGTTTTCTCGGTCGAAATGGCTTCCCTAATTTCGACAACCAATCAGAGGGAGCTTGGTAATCGGGGTGTTTCTTGGAAATGGTTAAAGCAACATGAGACAATATTATCTCCTGATGGGAAATTCGGTCCGGAAAATTTAGTATTAATTGAACATGGAATTGGATCAACAGAATTAAATCTGAGACATTAAACAGGGTAATACGGGAATTGATCTATTTATCATCAACACTAGTAAAATATTATGTTCTCAAAGTGTAAGTTTTAAAGCTCATGAAAAACTGTCTACTGAAGACATAAAAGTCTCTAAGATAAAATATTGTCGCTACGTTTTCCAGTTTCTTTGAAAGAACATGATATAAAGGTAAGTAGTAAAATGACTTAATGACAATTTGCTTCGTTTAAAATTATGCCGTCTAGCCAGACTTTAGCGAGATCTTTTTATTGCCTCGAGAAGACAAACTCAGGGTAATTTTACAAATTAAACAGTTAAAGCAATTCAGGTAAGAAACAGAGTAATATTTTAATTGAACGGTTTTAAGTTTTGTTACAGTAACGATTTTAAAACGTATTTGGACAAGGGTTTCATAAAGTTTTTCAGGTCAAGAGGGGTTTAGACGATGCAATTTGTAATGTAGTGAAATAGGCGAGACGACAAAAAAAAAACTAATTAGTCCGTCGGTTAGATTAGCAAAAAATATTTGACCCGTGTTTTTTCTTTTGTTACGTAAACCAACATTGACGAAGATATGACGCTTTCAAAATTCTCAATACGTCACGCCTAGGTATAATTTTTAGGTAGTTCTGACGTCACGAGCCCCCACTCCCGAGTTTTGATGCGTTTTATCTTTATCAATATTCATTGATTTACAAAAACAAAAAATACGTGTCCATTAATTTCCAATTCCAGATTTGCATTTTTTTGATGCTGTCGTCATGCCTATTATGCACATGTGCGTGATTGAAACATTTTGAGTATGAATGTGGATGGGTATAAGAGTAGAGGAATACCAAAAAAACGATGGATGGACTGTGTAATGGATGATATGGCTAGAAAGGAGGTGTTTGATGAGATGACGAGTAATAGAGAAGTTTGGAAGAAGAAGACATGCTGCCCCGATGTGAATAGACACCTTTACAAAAAAAAAAAAAATAGGAAAATAGGCCTGATTTATGGTAAGCGTAAAATTATATTTAATTTAGTGACCTCTTGTACCAACTTTTTCCTATCACCAAATTAGCAACACGCAGACACCCGAAACATCTCTATTCCTATCATGATCGGTTTATTAACATAAAAGACAGTTTTTACTATCATTACGAGTGACACGTTCGGACGCACGTGTCTGTGACTGGGAATTAATTTAGCACGTGTCGTGATATCTGGCGCGTTGATGGCAAAGTAATGGTGATTGGTTCGTCTGGGGATGTGTTTGCATTTCATGGTCCGCTTTTTTGTTGAGTAGCAGTTATGCTCATGGCTAAATAATAACAGCCACCGGTCGGGTCGACGCTTGCCTATGTTGGTCCGTCAATGACCCATTACATAACGAATTTTCTTCGTGCCTCGGAAAGTACGTTAAGCCGTTGGTCCCGGACTCCCGGCTGTCAATATTATCGTTCTTTGACAGACATTATAGGTACGGTGACCTGGAAGTCTGACAAGCAGTTTGATCATGGGGTATCGTATAACCTAGTAGTAACTGGTGTTGTAAAATACTGATATTCAGCGGCATCCAGTTAGACTGGAAGCTATGAATTATTTTCAGGCCAGAAATAACAATAACATAAACATAGAATTTTGACTTTTTTTTTACTAATAAATCTTTCTAGGAATACCTACTTTTGCAAATTTTAAAGATGTTTACAAAAGTATTATTTTATATAGATGACCGCCGTCTATTGGTAGACATAATGCCATTATTCTATAGTAAGCATAATGAATGTAGCACTGCTTGCAATGGAAAAGTTTATTATTGAAATGATTTGGAAAATAACCACACTGGGCTAAAGTCACATAATATATGAACACTATAATCCGACTGATGACTGTACTTCAAGCAAATTTAAGTATTTTACACACACGTTACGAGTATTATCGAAAATATTATATCCTGTAATACACATTTCCCTCACAGTGCCATCAACATAATATAACTGTCCTGCTGGAGTACATTCACGGAAATATGTGCACTCGTTCACATTCGATCATACATCCACTAAAAGACTGATGTCTTTTTCCCTGATCTCGCCGACGGAAACTGTTGGACGGTTTATATCGTTCGACATGCTATTTATATTCCAACTAGATTTACCCAAACAGATCTGTAAGTGTCCGTAGTGGCATATAGGATGTTTCTTTATTGTCATCGCTTTTGACACGATGTGCGCATGTGTCTTTGTGGGACAGAAACTTCTGAACTATTTTGAGTACTATAATATTGGATTTGTGTTCTTGTAAATGTCAATGACATTATGATATTTTTATTTAAATTCAGTACTTATATTATTATTTACCAACTACAAATAGATCTAAAATAATAAAATAAACATACAAAATGGGAAAAATATTACGGGGCGTCAAAAAATTCATTCACATCGCTATCTTTGGCCCAAAAAATGACCAGCCTTCTAGTCACGTGAAGAATCGACCAACAGCTTAGCGATTATTGTTAGTTATTTTTTTAATAATCTGTTTTTGTGAATGGTTGTGGTAATTTTATTTGCAACAATGGCAAGCTTTATAAGATCTTCAATGCCTTCAATAAATATCTTTAATCTGAAAAACTAGGCATGACAGATTTGAACAGATATCTTTACAATCAAAGCAGGGCTTTTTCATACCGATGGTTACACTACTTTTCCTACATGAAGTAAAATAGAAGGGGTTGCGGGACTGTTCGAAAGAGATACCGTGGCCCCGGAACACAAAGTGCGATGAAGGAACATGGATGGGTTTTAGTCAGTAAAAGTCTGACACTCCCTCCTGCTCCGCCCAGAGCTGGAGAAGTCATTTGATGATTTCCCATCCGAAAAAATAAAATAAAAAAAATAAAGTCAAATAGCATAAGCAATTAATTAAATAAGTGTTCGTTTTTATAATGAGCAGCTGTTGGTGACCTACATTCGATAGACAATGATTGGGTAAATGTTTTGTCTGTTAGGTGAGGTTGAGAGCCCTAGCACACGGCGTATTTTAAATGCATCGTCGTCCGTCGCCGATGCCAATTTTTGCGTTTTTATAGATTCAAACGCGCGTAAAAACGCGATACAAACGCGCGTGTGAAGCGCGTTCAAAACTCGTTTGAAGCGCGTAAAAGGGTCAAATCCAGCGTAAGCAGTGTTGTCGCAACCGATGCCATTGTACAACTGACGAGGAGTCTCTGACCAAAACGCGGAAGCTACGAGCGACTACAGCGCGTCGTATTGCTGTATCTGCGCGTATACGCGCAGTAGACGCGCGTTTCACGATCGCCCCGTGTGCTTAGGTTACAAGGTTGCGTTCAAATCTCGTTTGAAAACCGTATACGCGCGTCATCTGCGCGTTTAAAATACGCCGTGTGCTTAGGCCCTAAGGTGAACGATAGGATGATACTATAATAAAGTATTGTGTCAAAAGATCTTGAACATCGACTAGCTGCCTCGTTGGTCTAGCTAGAGGTCACAAGTGTGACTGCTAACCATGAGCTCCTGGGTTCGATTCCCACGTCGGGCAAAGTGTTATTAGGTTTTTCCATCCGGTCCAATCTAGACTCCGTGAGTCTAGATTTGTGACCGTTTGATGGCAATAGGCTCGTTTAAACATATCTGGCGAAATATGGGTGTACTATTAGGTGCGCCTCTGCCTAACACTTCGGAAATTATTTAAGTTCTTTTAATATGGAAAATTGTAAATAATGTAATATAATGTGGCACATTCACGTTTAAATTAATTTTAAAATGTAAAATAAATAGCTGTATTTTTCCTACATTATCTGAACGAACGTACATAATTAGGTCATCATTCTCTCTAGAATCTAAATGAGTGTACACGTGGAAAATAGAAAAGTCATATTTATAGCCAAAAAATAAACACTGTTTGTCTAACTGAGTTGAGCTCCTTGAGTTATAAGTCGAGCTACACGATAACTGACAGCTGCTTGCACTGTCTGGACAGGTCCACTCAAATCTGTGTGGTTCTTTCTACAAAATACCATCTCAGACACTTATCTGCATTGTGTAAAGTAGTCAGGTTCGGATCACCGGTCTCATCGTGCTGTTTCAAGCGCCTTGGTCGCGGGATGACCATGATCAAGGAGCTTGCAACAGCGTCGAAATATCGGAAGCTCAAAATCTACACTAATAAAGAGGAAAGATTTGTATTTTTGTGTGTGTGTGTGTGTATGTATGTTTGTAATGAATAAACTCAAAAACTACACCGCCGATTTCAAACATTCTTTCACCATTAGAAAGCTACATTCACTCAGAGTAACAAAGGTTATATTTTATCCCAGTACTCCCACGGGAACGGGAACTATGCGGGTGAAACCGCGTGACGTCCGCTAGTAATTAATAATAACGGTAGATATCCCGTAAGTGACACTCTAAGTTTAGTTTTAAACTGTGAACGCTTAAAACTGTGTTTATAACTAAACCAGTAGAGACACCGAAATACAAAATTTAAAACATTTTAATTGTTACTTTAGTTTATGTGGTATTTCTATTGTCTGCCCCGACCTAACAATATAACACCACTTAAATTAGTAGCAGTCGGCTAAATTTATTACAACAAAGAATCCGTAATCCTTTTAACTTTTATTTAATTCGGTATTTTGTTAACGATTAATTTGACCTATTTTTAAACTGCTCGTTTCCTCTGGTTAAGAGGCAGCTCTAAATATATAGCCGTTAACTATTTGTGAGTATGTTATATGGCATTGATGATTCAGATTGTGTATCATCATCATCATCATAAGCCTATTAATGTTCCCACTGCTGGGACACATGCCTCCTCTCTATGAGGGAATGGGCTATAATCCACCACGCGGGCCCAGTGCGGATTGGTAGATGTCACATGTCTGCGAATATTTGGTTCTAGGACATGCCAGTTTCCTCACGATGTTTTCCTTCACCGTTTTGAGAGCAGTGGTAATGAAATAAATTACACAAAGTAATGCGTCTGCCTGGCTTTGAACCAGGGATGTTACAAAGGTGGTTTTATCGGAACCGGAATCGAAGTCGGAGTTTTTAAATTTGGTTTGTCGGAGTCGGAGTCGGAACCGGAACCGTAATCGGAGTCGGAGGCGAAGTCGGAAATGGTGGCAGAAGAAAAATAAAATAAAATAGTGAATTATATATCGATGGCAGAACGCGTGCTGTGTTCCCCGGGCGACATGCATAAACCTGTTCGTACACGATGACCATCGTCGCCGCCGTCGCCCGTCGCTATCTGCTATGCTTCGACCTCCGATTTAAAAGTATCGAAACCGAAGTCGGAACCGGAGGTGTAAAATCAATCGGAAGTTCCGACTTTTCGGAGTCGGAGTCGAAGCTTCTTAACATCCCTGGTTTGAACCCACGACTTACTGTTCGTAAATCGGGACCGTCACCACTGGGCCACCACTGCTCTCGATTGATGCTCTGATTGTGTAATCGTAGGGTAATAATTCCATCATGATTTTAGTTTTTTTTTCTCCTTTCTGTGTTTTACGTTGGTTGTCGAACAATGACGAAGTAGGTGGTGGTCTTTCATAATTTATGAATGCTAAATATTTAGGTTAGAATAATTTACTATTTATGCAATAACCCCGTCTTCACAGGTGCGTTGCATAAATTAACGAATAAATACTAACACTAGGATAAGCAAAATTTAAACTAACCACCATACAAAAAAGAAAAATTGAAAAAGTGCATGCAAGAAATAAAAGGCCTTTTTATTTTTGTTTTATTTTTTATTTCATTTACTATAGATTTATTTAGTTCAGGTTTATTTTTTTGTTTTTGTTTTTCGCCCATGGGTTGATTGACTTGGCTTTACATGCCGTCGAGAAAAATCTTTCAGGCATGCATGTTTCCTCACGATGTTCACCTTCTTGATGTTTCAATGATACATGAATTATTGCTAGACTTTTTCTATCTGGTCCTGAGTCAGCTTTGGAACTGTTTGAAACATTTTCATTCAAGATTTTAGCTGATCAAGTAGTAGGTCGGACATATCCTATAAAGGATGCTTATCCTAGCTTGCCTAAGCCTGTCACTAAAAACCTGCAGCTAAATTTTCATAATAAACCTGAGTGACCGAAGAACAAACGGAGAGGAAATAAGGTAATAGATGACAAAAAAATCTGATTGTAATAGTCCATCAGATAGATTTCCAAAAAATTATGGACACATATTTTTTATTTTTTCACGTACCCACTCATGATCTTTGACACGTTTTATCTTCGTCAATTTTTATTAATTTGATAAAACAAAAAACACGTATCCAATATTTTTCGATAATCTAACTGACGGACTAAACAGAATCATATTTTTTTTAGTTAGTAATCATCCCTATTCTAGCGAAGTTCCGAATGCAGTCTAAAATATGCACGGCAAGATATCGAATAAAAATCTACAGAAAGCTTTACAACCGTCTATCGTAGATCGATTCCGATATTTTACATCTATATGCAGAGCATAGATAGATTCCTATGTTTTATTACCCGTTCCGAAGTGCAGGTTATCAATTTGAAATGTCTTACGATAAAGTTGACAATGTTATGAAATATAACAATTTTATTTGTTTTTTTTTTTTCGGAAATTATATTAGAAGAACGTCTTAAATATATGGGAAAGTGTAGCTTCCCATTAGTGTTTAAGAATCGGATCAGTAGTTCCGAAGATCCGATATTACTGTAGATGTTGGTAACCAATTCTTTTAAACTGTAATTTATGATTGAACTTGCTTTTGCATATGGTTTACACACGTGGATGTAGAAAATTGTTCTTCGGGAACATACGTACGCAGTCTAAATTTCATTGAAACCCGCTCAGTAGTTAAGGCGTATCAAGATAACAGACAGACATACAGACTGAATTACTTTCACATATGTAATATTATTAGTAGGTATGAATGCACCAGTTTTATGTGTTTCACACATGCTGCTAACCAGTTTTTTTATTCTTAGTATAATTTACGGCAAATATAATGACGATGTCATATTTGTATCTTTCATTTTACGATGTTAGTGCCAAAATCTGGTGTTAGTGACATAAAAATTCAAACTTCAACACTAGACAGATGTGTTATGTGCCAAACGATCATTTTCCTTGCTCTGCTTGCCATTACACACATCATCTCCGGATAGGAAGCGATCACTAAGAGGAAATGACGCCACAAATTAAAGAATTACAACCGTCACGTCGAATATTTCGAAAGTTTATTGAGATGTCAGTATTTTTGAACCAAATAAAACTGCAATAAAACACCGCAGGCAAACACAATTATTACGTCAATCAAAAACAAAATGGCGGTTTTACGGGTTTCCGGACGAAAAAAATAGAAGAGAAATATCACAATGACATAATATTTCAGAGTGATCATTAAA
The DNA here is from genome assembly GCA_941918905.2 of Xestia sexstrigata. Classification (NCBI taxonomy): domain Eukaryota; kingdom Metazoa; phylum Arthropoda; class Insecta; order Lepidoptera; family Noctuidae; genus Xestia; species Xestia sexstrigata. The sequence continues at coordinate 4,463,846 of OW799204.2, forward strand.
ACATAAAAATACACTTTGATGAAGGAAAGAACAGCTGTAGACAATAAATTTTCTGGAGACAATGTCCCGTGAATGTTTTAGAACTAATTAATGACGACTTATCTATTTTTATTTAGTGCTGGGACTGGGTTTCTTGTGTTAAAGGGGCGAGCGATTAAAACACCTTCATAAATTAAATGTTTTTTTTTTTGGTGTAAGGCAGACGCTGAAGCGTTGTTGTTAATATCATGTCACATTGCAGACAAATAACTGTAACTATATTTTCACTGTTTGTTATTTTTATTTTTTTTTGTTATAATCGGTACTATTTTTTTACATGTCTAATGCAATTTCATAGTTTAAATTCTTTAAAAAATAGTTAGGGTCGGTTTAGACTAAACAGGATGTGCATTTTCTGTCCCAATTTTACTAAAATCTATTCGTGTAAAAAGGGATAGAGCATTTCGTTGCTCTATCCATACCAAAATCGCAAGATTATCAGGGAGGAGGATCAGGTTGTCTGGAAGATATCGCTATCTGATAAGACCGCCATTGGGCCCTATGAGAATACCAGCGCTGTGACGTTTTTTTAATGTTACATTACCATGCTGAGATAGGAGCCTTTTGAACTCGTACAGGACCAATTTCGTTTCTTTTTTTTTCTCTATTTTTTATTTTTATTAGTTGTACTGATACTTTTAACCATATTTTGTGTATCTCGTCCTGTGCGGGCTAATAAATACTTTTTCTTTCTTTTTTTCGTTGTAACCTTAACGTTAGCAATATTGTAAAACAGAACTTACGTTTTCAATTACTGTCTACATGTCTTCCGTGATTATCAATTATTTTGTGTTTTTCCCATTCAACCGTGAAAGTTTAAAGCAGTAGTTGTGTTTCAATTTTGGTGTACAATAAAGTATATTGTTCCAACTCAATTTTATCTAAATTCAATTTAGTCGCTGTGCGTTCATAACTTAACCCATCGGACAAATTTTAAATACTCGTAAAGAAAACATAAGAAAGTTTGCTTTTAAAGCTTATTACCACAGAGTTTTCTAATTACAGCAAAGGAATGAGTTTTTTTTTTTTAACATAGGCAAATATTCGCTTAATAAGTATTTTAGGAGAGCCAGAGCGAATTTTGAAGTTAATTAAATGAGACGCTACCTTCCCTTCTCTTGTTAAAATAATAATTAATAGTCTCGGTCGAAGTTATCTTTATTTTAGAAAGGTTGCTGATTATGCCTGAAAAACGTCTGATAAGACTTTTTTAACAGAAAATCCGCTAATTAACCCAATTTTCGAATTAGTGGAAACAAAAATGTATTTACAGAAAATATTTCAAACCTGCATTTCAGGTAATGTTTCAGTGGAATTAATACAATTATCTAGTTATTTCAATTGCACTATCTAATTTATTAGAACATCGACAATGTAATGAAATTTTAATGTAAATTGAATTGCACAAACATGTTTAACAAAAAAAAAACGATGCCAACTCGCAGGCATTTCTCCTGTATCATGGGTATAAAGGGTGTAAAAGACCTCTTAACGAAGCCGAAAGGCACTTGTTCTCCCCGTCATTGCGATATTTTTTTTGTTCTACACCATACTTGGAAACCTTCTGGTTACGGAGATATTGTAAGTGTTAAGACCTACTAAAATAGAGAGCTCAAAGATCCGTCCCAGAAATCTCTTAAATGAAATATATGTGGCACTGGCCCAGTCTGTACTATTATATTGTATACCAATTTGGGGCGGTACAGCAAAAACAAAATTTATAAACATAGAACGAGCGCAGCGTGCATTATTAAAAATAATGTATTTTAAAAATAAAAGATTCTCCACCACAAGCTTATACCAAATAAGTAATTTACTCTCCGTAAGAAAACTGTACATAACCCAAACCATACTAAAAAAACATAAAACCCTACCATATAATGATAAAAAAAAATCTAAAAGAAGAAAAGATTTAGTTCTCCAAGTTCCCCAAAGTAAAACTAGATTTGCATGCAAACAATTTAATAAACGCTCTACTCAGCTGTATAACAAAATTAACAAACACGTTTATGTCTACAATAAAAGTTACCATGACTGCAAAAAAAGTTTAATAGACTGGATAAAACCACTTACCTATGAGGAAACCGAGGCACTCCTGGAACATGTTGGGTAGCCGAAATATACCACATATATCACTCACTATTTAAAACTACACACCATACCACACCATCCAGCATACACACCACACAACACAACACCACACCACATAGCATACACACCACACAACACAACACCACACCACACCACACCACACTACACCACACCACACCACACCACACCACACCACAACACAACACAAAACATACCACACACCTCACAACATTTCACGTACCACATCGCGCGCCTCACCACATACCACACATAACACCGCACTACTTACCACACCACACTTTACATCACTTGCACTGACTGGGAATAAGTGTTACAAGTTTTTTGTCTTTACTGTTACTGTTAATAATTTAAACTGCAACTTTTACTTATCTAATTTTTAATTATCTTAAGATTAGTATGTATAAGCTAAATATAAATACAGAAAAATGTACTTACATTGCATATTTACCCTTAAGGTCACAGTATACTAATATCAACTCGTGTTAGTATAAGTGTACGACAATGATGTTGAAAGAGCGGAGCCTTCTAATACAGGCATTGTTTGCCTAAATGGGGGCTCCAAACACATTAACATGTAATGTAATATCTAATAACTCAATAAACTATTTTGTATTTGTATTTGTATTAAGATTTTTAATTTAAACACCTCCACGACCCTCGTACAAAAAAAAATATAGCATGGCGTGAGCCATGCTATATTTTTAATGCATTGTGACGTCACGAGCCCCCACTCCCACTATCTTTGTCAATATTCATTGATTTACAAAAACAAAAAATACGTGTCCATTATTTTCTGACAGACTAAATAGATTTGCAATTTATTGATGGTGGAAACTAGCCTATTCAAAGCTCTTTATAATTACTACCCCACTTTGAAAGCCATTTTATGATGCTAACATCCGTTTCCCATTAAAACCGTTTTTAATTATTTTTCAGTCAGTACACACTTCTTTCAGCCGTCCAGACTAAACGTTTGTAAAACTGAAGCTTACCTGAAAAAAGAAAAAGACGAATATTTAATGAAGAACAGTTTAGAATACAAGCAGGTACATCAAAAAACGTAGTGAATAGAACATTAAATGGTAGTAGCTCAAAGGCTAAATTGGTTTTCAAAAGACTTTACACGTAAAAAAATAATTGTGCTTTTAACATGATGAGGTCGGTGTTTACCATCCGACTCTCTGGGAAGAAACACCTCATAGGAACTATCATAGAGCCCATAGCCTTCTGGGGCGGAGCAAGAGGGAGTGTCAGACTTTTAGTGACTAAAACCCATCCATGTTCCTTCATCGCCCTTTGTGTTTCGGGGCCACGGTATCTCTTTCGAACAGTCCCGCAGCCCCGGCAGGCATCAGCCCTTGCGGACCCCTTCCTTTTGCTGACTCGCTTTGAGGCGCGCGTGGAACACGAACGCGCCATCGATACGACAGGCCGTCATGAGATGGACGGACGGTGAGCTAGCCCATACGCTACTCTCCGTCCACAGGCCCGCGCCTACGGTGGCCGGGGGCCACGTGGTGGCCCCCGACGCCCGGGGCGTCTCCCGCGGCGGCCGGGACGCTGTGAGGTTCTCTCCCTCTCACGTTCCGCCACCTCCTTCTCTAGCATTACTGCTTCGCAGAAGGAGGTGACGGCGTCCCATTCCTTCTCGCTCCGGACCATGGCTTGCACCAGGGCCGGACGCAAAAGGTCGCCGCCGCCAATCCCCGCTTCGAGGACACGGCGGTGCTCCGCCTACGCGGGGCACACCTCCACCGTGTCCTCCGGTCGATCCTCGCAATGGAAACACCCGGGCGTTTCCTCCCGCCCGATTCGGTGCAGGAACCTCCCGAAACAACCGTGTTCGGTGAGGACCTGCGTCAGGCGGAAGGTGAGGACGCCGTGGCGTCTCTCAAGCCACTCCTCAAAGAGGGGACTTACCGCCACTATTGTGGCGTGCCCTAATAGGTTGGACCTCTGCCCGCTACAGCACAAATATACTCGCCCTTTTCCTCAGGGCACGCCTATCTTTACAAATAGTGCCAACTATTGTAATTCAACAGTGTTCTATTGAGCAAGACTAATCGTCGACACGATACGTGGGAATATTGGCTCAGAAATACATCCGGAGCAGAAGATCAATGGTTAAGAGATTATGCGCCGTGAATAAACTCGCGTAGACCAGGGTACGATGGTACAAAAGACTCCCTTCCTTTTGTACCATCGTACCCTGGTCTACGTCTGTCTGTCTTTATTTAGGATCAACATCTGCGTAACTTTTTCCCAACTATGTTGGGGACGTTTTTTAGTTTCACTGGATGCAGCTAAATACCAGTATTTTACATGGAGCGACTGCCTATCTGAGCTTCACAACCCACTGGATACCCCTCGGTAAGAGTGGTTGACAGACTTTCAGGACAATGACTATTTGACTACCTGTAACGACTCTCAAAGATCTGCAAAATATGACAGCCGGGACCAATGGCTTAACGTGTTTTCCAAGAAGAATTTTGAAGTTTGTTTGTGGTGTCTCATCTTAATGACTGCTAAAACAATGAAACTGTAATGAAATCGTCGTAGAATTCATGGTTTGCAGACTGATTCTTAGCACCTGTTTCCTATGAGTAGTGAACTGGACTGTACTGTTCGTTTTCTTTTATTCTTCAGTCGCATACACATTGGAGAAGAACTATTATTTTCCACAAGACAAACGAAAACCAGATCTTACAAGTTTCAAATACCAGTTCATATCGAGCAGTTTGCAACATGACCCCGAGCTCAACGTTAATTTGAGCTACAACAATGACTCAAACGGTTGCTATGCTAAAAATGCCAACCGTTAATTAGTCAACATTGATTGGCTAGTCTTAAACTACGCCCATTGAAGGTGTTTTTGACACGCCCACACTACAATGCTGGGCAACGCTGGCCACAGTCCAACATGTCCGCCTGAGCTCCATGGCTGAACACGTTACACAATGGAAGGGGGATAAATAATGGATTTTGTCGCGTAATTGTGCTGGCAACACTTCGATCTGCTAGGGCTTCGGTGACGAGAGTGTTAAATTAGGGTTCAGTTTTTTTTAATGATGTGCGGCTGGGATGTTTTGTCTCAAAACTTTGACCTAGTTATTAAACAAGAGGTAAAACCACACGATTATCAATTTCAGTTCATCTCACTATATTTCTTTAAGACTTAAAGATCTAGCTTAATAGGCTCGTCGTTGGTGAAAATGATCTAACTTATTTAAAAGTCTATTCAGTTTTGTCTTCTATGTGACAGACCTGCAAGCAGACTTAAACAAAAAGTAATGATCGCATCAGTTCTGAAGTTTCTACAATCATCTCCCGCATAGCATTGTCAAAACAATGTTAGAGTCGACTTACAGTCTAATTGTAAGCATCTGAATACCAGTATTTTGCCTAGAATGCTATATCCATCTGTATTACATTCATACACATGAATACACATCATCATCTGCCTAGCCTTTTCCCAACCATGTTGGGGTCGGCTTCCAGTCTATCCGGATGCAGCTTAATACCAGTATTTTACGTGGAGCGACGATTTTTGCAGCCAAGACATTCCTTCCTCAAAATGACTCATCCATCAGTCATCACAAACAAAATAAAATGGCACAACTAGAAAAATAATAATTACCGTGACAAAGACCGGAATAGCAGAACACGGTCATCTTCATCTGAATCGACATTCCTCAAGATTTTGGTGCAAAGCATCAAAAAGCAAGTGTCAACAACCTATCAATTGTTACCCACCCCACCCAAATCCCGACCTTACCACTTTTCACTAAGATTTACAATTAATTGCGCAGTGATGACGGACGAATTTGAAATTTCGGCACGCAATTTTCAATTCTCCTGCTTTTTAATACGATGTATAATTCTTAATTTTTGATCATAGACCGATGGCTCATCAGCCCAAACCATATCAAATCTTATTCTCAGCTCAAAATAAAGTTCAAAATTGCTTGTGTTTTTCTCCGAGACAGTTGACCGAGCCAGGTTGACAGCTGCTGGCTCACGGCCAGATTATCACCTGTTGCGTTGGATGTTGTTTCGACAGGACCCAGGAAACGTTGATAATCACTTGTTATTAGTCAAGACTTTATCAGCGCTGGTATTTTACGTGTACGTATATTTTGGTTGCTGAAGTTACAAATAGAACGCCTGCAAAGACTGAGAGCGAGCGAGAAATGAGTGGTTATGTCAGACTGTTTTAAAGCTTGGCCATGAGCGATAATGATGAAGTGATGAGCGTGTTGCATCAGCAACTTTTCAAGAAAAAAAAACCGAAAATGTGATAAATAACTTTACTGACTTTGTATGTTTCATTGACTTTTTAGCCACCGATTTCCGAAAGTTATTTTGTAGGTATCAAATTCATTCATTTGTGAGGAGCATGTCACATCACAGTCACCGCGACGTCACGTGCGACAATTGCGACGCAATGGTCCTACTCACGCGTAGATAACAACTTCACGTGCGTGTAACGTACGTCGTGTCGCAAAACGCATCGCCCGACGCTGTGAGCGAGACCCGTGGGAGATGCAAGTGAGCGTGCTGACAGTTCAGTATTAATCACTATTCAATTAATACACAGCAGATTAACTAAAGGTCAGATGGGGCATAGCTCTGTAATTATTTAGAGCTGAACCACATACAGATGAACTACACGAATTCTTTGATCATGGGCACATATATCGCGTCCTAACCAAAGTGATTGTGGCTTTCATAATGTCATACTTGTATTTGTTCTGAAAACCGAATCAAATAAATAAGACGGTGGCATGTTTCCTGAAGATCGTTATGTTTAGTACAGATGCCTACTAAAATCTGTCTTGAATAGATTTTCAACTTATCGCCAAAATTTCCAATTGCAAAATTTGGCGATTAAGTTAAAAAAATGGCTCTCTATCCCCGCTTCGATGACTTTATTTAGAAATAATGAATGATAAGATACTGATCGGCCGAGCGCACTGACGACGCACGCCCAACGAGAGTTATTGTTATTTTGCGCGCCAAAGTTGACGCTTTCTTAATAGGCCTAAACTTTAAGGGGGCGTGGTTTGGCGCCTCCGCATGTTTTATTCGAAAAAAAATGCTTTAACTGATCAGGCCGAAAAGACCACGACTGTACATGCAACCACTTTTAATAAGTAAATCTTCCAATTTCTCTAGCAAGAGATATTTGAAATGATGCGGTTTTAAAGATTGTGTTTTCATCTACTTTTGAGCCCTTTTCTTTAATTATTGAAAAGTTTTCCGCTAAAAACGGAAACGATTTGGTTTAATTAAGATAATTGTAAAGAACATGGACAGATCATGAAATGAAAGCGTATGAGGAAACTCATTGCTGAAGCCAAAAAACAAAAAGCGTTACGAAGAATGGAAAAGTATGCAAGCAAATAGTTACAAAAATACGAAGTACGGAGATCCTTGCAAACAAAGCATCAATAGCAGTTTCAGGAATTTTTGAAGGCAACTCAAAACAATTAAACTTCTTACTTATAATTTATATGCGAAAGTTTGTAAGGATGGATGGAAGAACGATGTTTGTAACTCTTTCACGAAAAAACTACTGCATTTAGCACATTGGTTGCTGCATTGGATTAACACACGGGATATTTTTTATCCCGGTAGTATGATCCCATGGGACAATTATCGAACTCCATGCGGGTGAAGCCACGAGCAAAAGCTAGTCATCTATAAAACTATTCCCAAATACGAAAAAAGTCACTACTGGGCAAACAAAACTACGAGTACAAAGACAGAAACTGCATATATAAAATGTTCCATACAACTCTTAAGTTTAAATCTCGCCAGTACGTACAGTACAGAGCCGTCCTTTCAATTTCTATTATTCAGAGTCCAAGCGTATCCCGTGGAAAAACATATATCCGACCGGAGTTCAGAACCTTTTGTCTGCGTTAGATATTCAATTCTCTATTGTTGTATAATTTAGGAAGTTAGGTATTGTATAACTGTTGGACTGCGGTATGTCTGGAGAGCTGTTCGAGAAACGTGATTTGGTAAAGCGATTAAGGAAGAGATACCTATTCATACGGAAATGATAACTGCAAGTTTTCTTGAATGGTCTTTTTTAAACTTTCACGATCAGAACGCATTATAAACATATGGAAACGGGTATTTATCGCGAATTTTACAATTTTTTTATTTTTATTCGCAGTCGAAACGTCGGGCTTATATTAAAGGTAAAATTCGCGATAAATACCCGTTTCCATATGTTTTCTTGAATGGTTTTGCAGTGGTGGGTTTACTTGCAACCATATTATGCTAGTTAAGTTTTACCATCAAATTGCCATCAATCAGCGCATCCAGAAAGTTTATACTTTCTGGATGTTATTGAGATTTACCATCATGAATTCATCAGTAGTTATCTACTGATGAATTCCTGATGGTAAATCTCAATAACACTTTGCCCGACCTGGCAATCAAACCCAGGACGACCATGAGGTTAGCAGCGACGTGGTAGTCAATGGATATAAATATCATTATTTCAGCCCAGAATCACCCACTGTTGGGTATTATAGGCCTCCTCTTTCTTCTGCCACTCCTCTCTGTTCTGTGCGTCCCTAATCCATCCGTTTCCACGATCTTGATGATATGGTCAACTCAACGAGCTTTTGGACGACCTTGGTTTCTTAGCCCAAAAACCTTGACCACCATTCGATAAAAACCTTACTTCATCGGCCATCTCCGGATAATGGACATTTTACTTGAAAAATCATACCACAAACATTTTCAACATACCCGGCAACACTCAAACTCCATAGCAACACAAAAGACGTCTTACTAAACGAAAGCAGAAGGTTCCCTCTGTGAGAATAGTAGGGATCTCCTAAATGATCCCCGGATGAGCCTCTAAAGGCTTCGCCTGTAAATATATCGGGAGTGCGCTGGCGGTTGTGAGCGCGGGAAGTGGGGATGTGGGTAGTTTGGCTAAGAGTGTGTCTTGCCTTTTAAAATAAATAAAATATAAATATATTTATTGTTCTAAAAGTTAAAAATAATATTAATAAAATAAAATAAATAAAATGCTTTTTATTCAGACTATGTCCATTTGGTTAGTACAACACACAACTTAGAAACTAGTGTTAGTACTTATATCTACCCGAAGAACTAAAACAATACAATTATTAATTATGCGCCACAGTGGCATGTAGGCGCATCCAATGGCCCAAGTATGGGACTGTCCCACCTGTCCGCTAAAGTTTTCAGGATGCTGTTGGGGCTGACGCGCACCCTGCGCATGATGGAGGCGCATCGCTTGCGCATGATGGCGTGAAAGCCATCAATGCCCGCTTCTGCAAACATGCCGGAAGCACTGCAGTAGCGCGGCAACCCCATCAACACCCTGAATGCATTGTTGTATTGTACGCGCAGAGTGCTGTATGCCCTCTGCGTGTAGTTGACCCACAGACTGCATGTATAGAACGCCTGACAGTACGCTGTGAACAGTGTAGCCTTTACTTCAGTCGAGCATTTCGCAAATCTGCGAGCCAACATATTGCAGCGGACAGCCAACGCTCTGCGCTCACGCTCAATGTCTAAGCTGTCCTTTCGGTCCTCGGAAACCCAGTGGCCCAGATACTTGAAAGATGTGACTTGGTTTAAGGGACTTCCGCAAAGTTTCAGCTGAGGCTCAATCGGATAGGTTTTAGTGCCTGCCTTGAATACCAATACTTCACTTTTCTTAACATTGTATCTGAGCCCATGGGCCTCTACAAAAATTATTTTATTTAAATTTAATAATTTATATTAAATATTTTACTATAAAATAAAATCTATTCAAAAAAATCTTTATATAATTTTTTTTTATGGTTTTTAAGTGGAGAATTGGAACTCCAAAATTAATGAAAATAATGGAACAGGATTTTAATTGAAGAAATGCCATAGTGACAATCACCGAGCTTTGGAACTGTTACGTCAGACGCTTTCTTAAATCGTAATAAACATAACATCACGCCTATAATCCCCGAAGGGTTAGGCAGAATTGTACCTAATAGTACTCCCACATTTCGCCTATTGTCATCAACCGGGCACAAATCCAGACTCCATGGCTGCTACTGATAACACTTTGCCTGACCTGGGAATCGAACCCAGGACCTCATGCTCAGCAGTCTTACTTGCGAATACTAGGCGAACGACCAGTGCAAACCGTAATAAAAGTTTAAGTTACTCATCATCTTTATATTAAGGATTCCCATGATAAAATTATTCAAATTTCACCACCACTCTCCAAACACCAGAACTCTGCCACCTCAAGATTGTTATTAGTGGCTTCGGACAGATTCTGCAGAGCTCTCAATATTAATTACGTCATCAGTCCATCCAGGCACCAAAAAAAAAACTTAGTTATTACCTCATCAAGAGCAAACAGCAAACTAACACTAAAAACAAATTACACTTTATGTTACTAACAAAATACTTTGTAAACCTTCATTGTGCAAGAAATAAAAGACTTTTTTATTATGACGACCCGTTTGGCGCAGCGGTAATGAGGCTGCCTTACGTTCGTAAGGTTCGGGTTCGAATCGCGGTAGGAGCAATTAATGTTTGTGTGATGAGCATAGATATTTGTTTCAGAGTCATGGATGTTTATATTTATAATAAGTATGTATTTACAAACAAAAAGTATTTAAGTAGTATATCAACTATCTGGTGTCCACGACACAAGCCTCGTTGCTTAGTGTGGCAGTAGATGGCGCTGTGTGTAATATCCAGCGATATTTATTTATATTTATTTTTATTTTATTTATTTTATAATCCAGGCTCCACTAAATCACTAAACTTATATTGTCACTTACGGGATATCTTTCGTGATTACTATTCGTTTTGAGCTCCCGATATTTCGTCGCTGTTGCAAGCGCCATGATCGCGGGTAGATGGAAAATAAATTGTTAGGAGCAGACAAATCTGTCTACCCTCTTTCTTTGTCTTTTGCTACGCGCACTATTGGAACTCGACACTAAGTCACGACAAAACACACTCACACTATCACCAGGTTTTGTATAACAAAAATAATCACGGAAGGTATCCCGTAAGCGACAATGTAAGTTTAGTTTTAAACCGTGAAAGCTTAAAACAGTGTTCACTAAATCACTGTACCTATGTATATGTAGTCATAAAGCTAACCTAACAACCGAGTCAAACCGTACTCTATAGCGTAGAGAGAAAACTTATGTTGCTACGCGAGGCCTACGAGAAGCCTACGCCAACGAAATGATCGGTCATCGACCTCGACCTACGCTACGCGGCTACGCTTGCGCTATCGCCTACGCGAAGATTTTCACTAAGTAAAACTAGACGCCTACTCTTTGAAGATCATGATAAATCTTGTTTCTTCTTGAACTAGTTCATTTTTATTAATTTAACTACTATAGGTTCGGTTGTAGGGACACTAAACTTATGAAAACAGGCAAGATGGTTCAAAACGAAGAAGTTTTTTTTACAGTTTTTCATCCAAATGGCAAAAATTAAACCATTATGATTTCTTCACGACCCTCTGTCCGTATATCACACAGTAATACTTGCAGACTATTTGCTATATGTATATCACAAAAACAAGGGTGTAGTGAAGTTACGAAATAAAAAATAAAAAAAGAGTGGAACTCTCCATGCCCAAGAATATGATAAAAATCGAGTAACAAAATGTCGAGAAAAGAAACTATATTTTCTAGACTTTTTTTAAAGACTTTCTCAGGGCTCTATAAAAATAAACAATTTCGTTGTTAGATATACGTTATCTTGTCTATAATGATATTTCCCCTGTGTGTAGTGTAAACAAATTCCGGGCAAACCCAGTAGTGCGTGAAAAAGGGCTTCTTTTGAAACTGGCCTACTTTGATGAGGTTCTATTTTTACAACTGAAACGGATAGCTATGAATATTTCGGGACGAATTGTAAAGTTATTTTAACTTATTTGTAAACGATAAATACATTTCAACGTGGTGTGCCTAAGTAATTATGTAAGTAAGTAATATTATATTTCTTTTAAGTTAAAGATATAACTAGCTACCTTTTAAGGTTTAAAAAGATACAGGATCGGACTGACATTCTGCATCGCTTTTACATTTTCGACATATTTTTTAAAATTATTATGTATTGCCATAATAATTAAAAAAAAATACATGAAAGACATAATATACCAACTAATTTAATGGCGACTGCACTCAATGGTCCACTCCACGAATGCACAAGAAAAGCCACAGTACGGGAGGAATGGCGGCGGATTGTGAAGCTTTCCACCACCCCTGATGCGACGACCATGGCCACTCTGCCAAGAGTGTGACGACGAAGAAGAAGACGGCGACCAAACTCTTCTCGGGTGAAAGTAGAGAAAACTCGAATTTTCCCAGATATGAAACCTGGGATTGAGTTTTCGACCCCGTAAACCCCTTTACTGCAACTATTAACGAAATCGTTAGTTTTTCGAGAACATGATTACAAATGTATAAGTATTGCTCATTTAATAGTATAAATAGGTTCATGTGTTAATAAAAAAATTAGTTAATAGACTTAAAATTACCTCTTTGCATTAATCGATGACACACAGTAAAACTTCAAATTCCTACAATTTCCATACTTAGTGCTCGGCCAGACTGCAAACGCGGGTGCGGTGCGGGCGCGGTGCGACGAGCTCAAACATATGAACTTCATTGGAGTGTCCATAGTGGGCACGCGGGTGAGGGCTGCGGCGCGGGCTAGTTGGCGCGGGCCGCACGCGAATCGCGCGCGGGCAGCTCAAGCCATAGCTCGTTCATGCAAGTGGCCGCAAAGAGGGCGCGGGCGGCAAGTGCGGGAGTCAGGGTTACCAACTCCCAAAAATATTTACCCCTCAAGCTAAATCAAAATTCCCACAATTACTTAAAAAGCCCACTTTTTTCTTTTTTGTTTTCGGATGGTAAATCATCAAATGGGGGGCCCTCCCGTTCTGGCTTTTCCTGACTAAAAACCCATCCATGTTCCTTCTTTGCCTTTTGAATGTCTCCAATTGAAGTTCATATGTTTGAGTATGCCGCACCGCGCCCGCGTTTGCAGCCTAGCCCAGCACTTAAAGTACCCCTTAAAATAGAACGCCCCTAAAAAAAGCACATCTCTCTTATTTACCCCTAAATTTGGGGGGTTACCGCACCCGCACCACACCCCGCGTCCCGCACCGCGCTGTCAGTCTGACCGCACACTTTGACTTCGACATGATTACATTGCCTAAATACTTCACCAATAATGCAGGCAAAAGGTATTAGTAAGTAGTAGCGACGCTGACAGTTCACAAGTGTCAGGAAGATAGATTTTATCGAGTTAAAATATATATATTAGAATTGATGTGGATTCTTGGAAAATCTTAGCAAGTATTCGTGGTAAATATGACTATAAGTTTCTGTCTGTATTGTATTAGACTAGTTTACTTCTGACTAGGTATCGCTGTATTTTCTTTTCCTTGAGTTAATTGCCACAGGCAAGCGACTTGGACGTCTTCCTTAAGAATTTCAAAGAAGAAAATTAGTAGACGACGGTCTTTGCCCATAAATGGAATAGAACAGGATAACTACGAGTTTAATATACATATATTCTTTAATACTTAATAAGCTTGCATTTGGCCGCAACTTGCCTGATAGGACTTTTATGTAAAGAAGTAACTGAAGCTAAGCTATTATTTTAGAAGAAAAATAAAAAAGCCGAGTAAACAATTTTTTTTTTAAATTCCACGCCGTCGTCCCGGGTGACAGCTAGTTCCATAATAAATAAGTAGCCCTTCTAAAAGTTGCCCCCTGACATCGATTTACACCAATACCAAAACATACTCATCATTCTTAATAGGTATCATATAACAAAAGATACCCTCTCCTATAACATAACAAATACAACAAAATATCATATACGCAGCAAAGCGTGGCACAATTTAAATTATCTAGACAAGGATCCCATAATTCATAGCGGTATCTCATCTCCGTACATTAGGCACTTTGTGCGAATGAGTACGTACAAATTTGAAACGTTTCAGGGGTAACTTCAAATTGAAGCTTGTTGCTTTTACTTCAGAATTGTGGTGATTTATGCATTTTAGAAGGCGTAAACGGATCCTTCACGAATCTGTCAACCAACCATTCTGTACATGAAATTAAGTAAATTTACGCAAAAATTATTGATTAAACTTGTATTTAGGAAAAAGTTGGAGCTTTGACCCCCATTTTCATAACTAGATGGTTCCCAGAGCAGTCTAGAACAAAAAAGTGATCACAATGACGGGGAGACAGTGCCGTTCGACTTCGTTAAGGGTCTTTTTACATACTTTATGATAAAAATAATTATAAAGAATCCATTCAAGTGGAACACCACTGATGCTTTGATTAACAAAGCCACCTCCTGGGCCAAACTGGCTTTGAAAGTACCATTGACTCGAAAAGAAGGAGAACAACTCCAGCAACGAACTAAAAACCACGCCAATTATGATGGCTTTCATCATCAGGCCTATAATCCCCAAAAGATTACTTCGGCAGACGTGTACCTGATAGTACACCCACATTTCGCCAGTTATGTTTAACTCCCATGTAACAGGGAGCGATTCTATTGCGCTTTTGCTTTTCCAATCTATATCAAATATAGATGCTTATAAGAACCATCTTTCACGGCGATTCTGGCAATTAATACCATTGCCAAGCGACAATATGGGGAACTATCAAAATCATCAAAATCAAAATCAAAGCATTTATTTCAAGTAAGCCAGTTACAGGCACTTTTGAATTGTCGAAACAAAGATGAAAATTAAATGTAGCTACAGTCCCAGTCACAAGACATAAAAACTGTGAAAGTACTGTAGTTGCCCATTCCCTAGCGTAGATCTCTATGGAGAAGAACGGGCAAGAAACTCCATGGACACTCTTTTAAATCAGAATATTGTTACAAAATCTTGGTTACATCATTCATGTTGAGATGGTATATTATGTGAGAACAATGTAGCAAGATGTGCACGTTAAAAGTGTCCACAGCAAAAACACACAAACAAAAAAAATACAATTCAAAATAATTCATTCAAATAAGCCATGGCAACTAAGAGATGACCAGTCACAACTGACAGCGCCCGTTCACGGACATGACGCATGGATCAGCACCATCCAACTCAACCATTTTGAAGGGAACTAAATGATCCGACACATGCGCCACCATCAGCGAGACATTTGAGTGAGCATGACATACTCTAAACCGCCAGGGCACATTCAAGTCAAGAAAAGACGTAGGTTTCCAGTAAATGATAGCTTTCTAGTACATAGTACTCACACAATATGGGCTATGCATTTATATAATACTAAGGAGATTGAATCTATACAATGCAAAGATAGTTGTACAATCTTCAGCAGCTCCAACAATACATTTTAATGCTATCAATTTATGCGCCCCTGTCCTTGTGGAGCAGGACCAGCATTGAGCCAAGCATTTTTATCAGCGATATAATCGCTCAACTTGTAATATGCTTGCTTACATAGTGTGCGTTTAATGCATGTTTTAAATTTCGTCTCATTCAGTTCAAGAATACTTTGTGGAATTTTATTATAGCATCTCAAACAGTACCCCATGAAAGATGAGTCTACTTTAGCGAGTCGGAAACCTGGCTGAACTAGTTGGTCCCTATTTCTAGTACTGTAATTATGTCTGTCACCCCTTTTACCAAAAAGGTGCAGATTTTTTCTGACGTACATTATGTTTTCGTAGATGTATTGACAATGTACCGTCATGATGCCAATATCCTTAAACAGTTCCCTTAGAGAATCGCGCTTACGAAGATTATATATGGCCCTGATGGCTCTTTTCTGCAGAATAAATATAGACTCAATATCTGCAGCCCGTCCCCACAGTAAAATGCCATAAGACATTATACTATGAAAGTAACTAAAATAAACCAGTCTAGCGGTATCTACATCAGTATACTGACGGATTTTTCTAATGGCATAGGCTGCTGAACTTAGCCGCCCCGCAAGAGAAGTCAAATGAGAACCCCATTGTAGCCTTGAATCAAGCGTAATCCCCAGGAAAACCGTTTTATCTACGAATTCAAGTTTCTCTTTATTCAATATTATATCACAATCACTACTTTTAACATTCGGTAAAGCAAATCTTATGCATTTGGTTTTTTTTTCATTTAATACCAAATTGTTTGCTGTGAACCAATTTTGGACCTGAAGTAGGGCATTATTCACGTCATCTAGATTTTGGGCCCGCCTATTTATTTTAAAAATTAGGGAAGTGTCATCAGCAAATAACACCATATTTTGCGGTTGGTTTTTCAGTAAATAGGGAAGATCATTTATATATACTAGAAAGAGAAAAGGACCCAATATTGAGCCTTGTGGAACCCCCATTTTTACTTTTAAACCCTGTGAATTAACACCATTTATTTGAACATGTTGTTGTCTATCATTCAAATAAGATTTTACCAAACTAAGTGCAAGTTTACCCAGTCCGTAATGCTCAAGTTTCAAAAGTAATGTGTCGTGATTTACGCAATCAAACGCTTTGGAGAGGTCACAAAAAATTCCTATGGCGTCTTGAGACTCTTCCCACGCAGTAAATATGTGCTTTAATAAGGTTACACCGGCGTCAGTTGTACAACGTCCCTTGGTGAAGCCATACTGTTGATCATGTAAGATTCTGTTGGTGTTAAAATGATAGAGCATTTGATTAAGCATTACTTTTTCAAAAACCTTGCTAAAAACTGGTAACACGGATACAGGTCTATAATTATTAGTATCTTTACTGTCTCCGGATTTGAAAAGAGGTATGACTTTACTGTATTTCATTAAATCAGGGAAAACTCCTTGGTCTACACATAAATTAAAAATTAAAGCTAAGTAAGGGGCTATAGTCTCAAGTATGGATGTACAAACTTTGACAGACATTCCCCATAGATCTTCGGTTAGTTTGATTTTTATTTGCCGGAAAGTTTTAATAACTATCATAGGATTAATGTGTTTAAATTTAAATTCAGCCAGGCAGCCAGACACATTCGCCTTTAATAAGCCAATTGAGAGTTCAGGTGAGGAAATAAGAGCCTCCGTTGTTTTTAGTGGTATATCGGTAAAGAAATTTACAAATTCTTAAGCTACTTCCTGATTTGAGCTTTTAGGACCACACGCTGTATCTAATGTGTAGCTAGTGTTACGTATTTTCTTCCTGTTAGTCTCGTTATTTATAACTTTCCAAACTGTCTTTATTTTATTTTCTGCTGTTTTGATCTTGTTGCTAATGTGCAGTGCTTTAGCAACCTTGCACGTATTTCTAAAAATTTTTGAATACTTAGCAACATACTTGTTAAAAGTTTCAGTGTTTATAAAAGGCTTAAGGCCATAAAGCTCAAATAGTCTTTCCCTACTTTTTCTGATACCTCTAGTTGCCCAATCACTAAATATGAATTTAGGGCAAATACTTTTTGTCTTCTTTTCAAAAGTTTTATTGAATTCCGTGTGAACTATTGAAAAGAAACGATCATACAATTGATCTATATTAATATCATCAAGGCTCATAACACTTAACGTGTTCTGTAGCGAAATATTATACCTATTTAATCTGCTAGAAGTTATAGGTCTAAATTTAATTTGAACTTTTTGCAATGGGGGTGTATTACACCTAAAGGTTACAGTTTGTCCGCTATGGTCAGAAGGCAGACAATTTACTATTGCTTTATCTAAGTAATCACAATCGCAGAAAATATTATCTATACAAGTAGCAGAAGATGGAGTGACTCTAGTAGGTTCTTTAAAAGTGTTGGTCAAGTCAAATGACTTAAAAAGATTTAATAAGCGACTGCTATTTGAGCATTCTTCTAAAATATTGATATTAAAATCACCACAAATAATTATAGATTTATTACTGGCTGCAAGTTTTGCCATCACATCTTCCATTATTGATTCAAATAAGGAAAAGTTTTGATAGTTTGGGGGTCTGTACACACACACAATTACATGCTTATCTAGCTCAACACAGGACAGTTCAACGCAATGTTCAACCGAGAGACCTACTATGTCATTACGTTGCTTATATTTAAAACAATTTTTTATTAATATTAGGGAACCTCCACGAAGCATAGTTTTACGGTTAAAGCAGCTACCCACCATATAGTTCTCATAATTGATAAGCATTTGGTAATCCTTTAGCCAATGTTCAGTAAAACAAATAATGTCAAACTTACTATTTTCTAAAAACAATTCAATTTCTAATAATTTGGAAGAAATGCCTTGGATATTTTGGTGGAATAATTTTAAAGTGTTCTGCTGAGGCCCTTTTTTGCTAACTAATTGAGTGCAAGAAGATACGTTGGTAGGATTAACAATATTGTTAATCGTACCTCCTGTTGTCTCATTTTCTAGTTTAAATTAATATTTGGAGTGAGGCCGGAGACTCCCGTGCCATCCTCAGACAACAAGACCCTATCACTAATACTAATAGACCCTAATTGAGAATTCTCCACGGTGACACATGGATCCTCCTCAGTACAATGTTTGTAAACATTTATAGCATTAATGCTATATTCATTTAAAGTATATATACCTACAGCATTGGCCTTTTTTGGCCTATACATAATGAATTATGATGAAGAATAATGGATAGCGGGCAGAACAGAACCAGTCGTTACTTAGGAGACTTAAAACCAGTTGTGTAGGTACGTGTTTCAGCTATACGATCTTTCTTCTTGTTTATAAGCTACGATAAAAATTAATGATGAAATAGGTAGTTCTAAAACTCAAACCACGTCTCTAGGGACGTAGATGCAAAGCAAAGCTAAGTAAAAGTTTAAGTACACAGATTAAAGTTCTTAATTTAGCATAAGGTAGATAAGAACAATAGGTTCAACCCTGTCCCCTAACTAGGCTAGGCCTGTATCTTAGGGTTCTTACAGACGAGCGGCACGTTGTCAACGGCAGATAAACCGGCGGCAGCCGCCGACGCCACAACTGCAAGCGTCGACAGCAGCCGTCGACAGGTAGCGACGGCTGTAGTTTATCTGCAGTTGGCAACGTGCCGCTCGTCTGTAAGAACCCTTAGAGGTAGTGTAAAGTAAAGTTTTACTTTCTCCCATAAAAGTTTTATCTGCTATCCTAAATCAAAGCCCAAATTCTTCAACAAAAACCCACCTTACTAATTCACGCCTTGCGGTTGGCAGCCATAAAGGAATCACGACATAACCACCGCCATTGAAACAAGCCCACACGACCATCAGACGACCTCTCCAATTTTTCCCTCATAACTGGGCCTATGGGAGTACGGAAATTATCCTGAAAACTCCTGAGCAATTCACACCTTTATCCCAAGAAACATAAGGGTGTGAATGCTGTGAGGCTTTCGTAGTTTCGCAAGGATTTGGAGAAGTAGAAATATAATCGAGTTAATGAGATACGCTCCACGTCGGATATCATTGCGCTATCCCGTTTGGAGTGTCAACAGGGTACGATTCTATGTGAGATGTTTTTTCTTTTGGTACTTGTTATTTGTTTGAACAGATTTGAAGTCAATATTTGCTTTGGAAGTCTCTCTTGCCAACTTGATTTTTGGCTTCCATTTCTACAGGTACCTTAAAATAAATGAAAAATATAACTAGTATACACATACTTATCTAGCAAATACAATACTGAAATATTTTCATTTCCAATATTTATTATAATCATGACAAATGCGTTTAAGAACAGTTGATTTTTTTCTAAAAACGTTTACATTTTCATCAAAAATTCTGAACCTCTTCTATGGTAATTTAATTCAATTATTTAAACGATAATGTCCTCTATTTACTTTTAAAGCTCAATAAAATTCTACTTAGTCCTAACAACCTTTCACAACCGCTTTCCAAAGGTTCCGTATGTCTTCAACCAGTGTCGACAGGATTGTCAGCAGGTTTTCAGTAAGTAGCTCATATCATTCCCAGCGTTTACAAGCTTTTACGTAACGTGTAATGTTTGTATGTTTGTTTAAGTCAAATCTTGCAAATGAATTTTGAAATAGCTAACCTCAACCCATTGAGCTGAAATGCTTAAAGGTTTAGTTTGGATAACAATGCATGGTCTAAGTGACGACATTCTAAATCAATATAGCTGACTCCCAAAGATGGCGGACCTGATCTGTTGTACGCACCCCCATTATATTTGTATCAATTAAAAGGGTTTGCTGAGAGAATACGATAATAAATGACGTCACACCTTCATTGAAAAGCTTTTTTTACAAGTTTTTTTTTTACCTTACCTGATAGGATGTTAATTGGTTTATTGTAGAATCGTTTTTCGACTTGTGTATTATGATACGCATGAGATACAATATTTAGCGACGCTTAGTACAGGTAGCGATAAATATCAAGGAGACATTCCCCAGAATCGGCGTGCCTCACCCAGCTTCGAGTAAATGTTACTAACACTAGTTTATAAGTTTTTTTTTTCATTGATACTAACAAAACGTATATCTAAGTTATAAATTTTTATAACTAGCTGATGCCCACGGCTTCGCCCGCGTACAAAAGTGATGATTATACTAACAATACTAACTTAGTACCTAAGCACCATTGTTACTAATACTTAATACTAACAAAAATATGTAGTCGGAAATTTTAATCCATCGTATTAGTGTATTGTTTATGTATGAGTGTCTAGAGACTCACCGACCCCACAGTCAAACCATTAAAACGGGTTTGTGGGGCTTAGTTTATAAGTTTACTTACCATCTTGATTAATAAAAAAATAAATAATAATAATAATTGCGGGCTTTTGGTACAAGTTGACATTCACTTATTTCACCAGCTTCCTCTTCTAATCAAAAACAAAACACATACGCTGATTAATTTTTCGTCGTCAAAGGCCCAAATACGTCTGCGAAATGGAGAAAAAATATATTGTACATTCCTCCACGCATTCAATTTCTTGTGTCAACGTATGTACGTGTGTGTGTGTGTGCGTCTAATTACGTGCCTAATGTGATATGGAGTGAAATAAAGGTACCTTTGACGGAGTCTGCTAATACATACCAAAATGTCGGGGATGGAATTCCTGATAATTCAGAGTTGGCTTGTGTAGATTACGGTTTACTTGTGAAAATGGTGATGTAATTTTGCATATGGTGTTTTTAAAAGAAAACTTCCTCTTGAATCACTCTATCTATTAAAAAAACCGCATCAAAATCCGTTGCGTAGTTTTAAATCTAAGCATACATAGTAAGGGACAGACGCGGCGGGCGAGTTTGTTTTATAATATGTAGTGATTTAAAGCACAGATAATTATGTTTTGATAGGAATCAAAACTATCACCAATATGTGCGAAAATAGATATGTCTACCCGTATTGATACCCTTGTAAACTGATCAGCCGAAATATTGAATTTAGATGAAAAGCACACGGATACCCCTGGGCTAGGACAGAAGATATTTTTTCTATCGCCGGCGCACGGCAGGCGATAGAAAAAATATGCGCACGGCAGGCGAAGCTGCGGGCAAAAGTAAGTTATAAATATACATAAATATAATAATAAATATAATAATAAATATAATAAATATCGCTGGACATTAACACACAGCGCCATCTAGTGCCACACTAAGCAACGAGGCTTGTGTCGTGGACACCAGATAGTTGACATATTACATAGATACTTTTTGTTTGTAAATACATACTTATTATAAATATAAACATCCATGACTCGGAAACAAATGTCCATGCTCATCACACAAACATTTACTCCAACCGGGATTCGAACCCGGGACCCTAAGAACCTAAGGCAGCACCGTGTTCGATGTAGAAATTAACGAAATTAAAGATTGTTTCATCAGAACAACTGTTTCGACAACAAAAAAACAACAACCAACAGTCCCAAAAATTACAAAGTACGTAACTCTTCAATATTTATTAACATTAATCTCCCAACTCTCGACCAAACCAAAACAAAACTAACCTGAACAGTTCAAACAAATACCTAGTTCCGCAATAAATCTTTGTGCGGCTGCATGCGTATGCGCACGTCAACTATCGTAATGGGGCCGCCATGACATGACAAGACCGTTCGGCACACACTGACGTATGGCGTAACGTATTTGTAGAATGGACAGTTTAAATACCTATGGACAGGACATAGGGATTTTCCATTGGGATATTTGTGACGGAGATACATTTAGATTTTGTACGATAGAGGGCGTTCAAGTGGCAATCGTCTTCTAAGTTTCGATTTTTTTCCGCATTTTTTATTAGGACTGAATTCAATTTTTTCAAGTGTCGTGTGGAAAGTTTTGTGTATGAATGTGGATGGGTATAAGAGAAGAGGAAGACCAAACCACGATGGAAGGTGTGAAGGACGATATGGCAAGATAGGAGGTATCTAATGAGATAGCGAGTAATAGAGAAGTATGGAAGAAGAAGACATGCTGCGTGACCCCGACCGCCGATAAAGATGATTGTTTATGATGATGACTGTTTTGACATTTTTCCATCATGGTTCCTGCTGCTAGAATGCATTGAGCTATTACTACTACGTATAGAGAAGGCAGCGCGAACAAAATCTCTGCTCCGTTCAACTGCTGTCGGCTGGCTGCAGTTCACTAGAAGTAATAGCTCAATGCTAGAATGTCAGATTGTGTTAGCTCTCTCAGAAAATTTTCAAGCGTGTTTTGTATTTGCAAATGATGCGGAGAATTCCATTAAAGATTAGTATGTTTCATGTAAAAAAACTGTATCTGTTAAGAACACACTATTTCACATTTCGTCGAAGGTACCTACAGTTTTGTTTTTCCAGATGATGCATTTTCTTTTTTTTTCACGCCGACGAAGGTCGCGGGCAACATAAACGATATATAGTTGCTGCCACTTAAGATCGCAATAGCGGTCATTGCCCTTATCCCTAATATTTCTTCGTAAATTTAGGTGGGTCAATGAGCGCTATAGCGACGATTTAACTGGCAGCAACTATAGTAGACTGTAATCAGGCTATTTTGGGTAGCTCTAAGGACCTATGCACGATACTTGCTAAACCCGCTCGCAATTCCAATGTCATTATTTTGACTGTTCAACAAAATTCACTGCGTTATTTACCTACGATGTCGCGTAGAAGAATTTTTCAAACAGATAACACTTGAAAGATAGTTACAGCAAGCCTGTTACTCAATTAAGGTGCTGAGCTTTCACACATGAGTTAGTTTTTTTTTAATTAAGTTTTAATTAAGTGTTTTACAAAACATTAATAAAATTAAGAAACAAGTATTTATTTTTAGAGCGATAGCAATTATTAATTTAAATAGATGTATATCATATTGAAAACAATAGCTTTCCTACATATCCTGAAATTCCAACAGCAAACGTCAAACAAAAACTGATCAAATGCATACCGACTTCATAAAGCCATTGAAACGGTGAAATAAAGCCAGAGACAATTCGATTTCGCGTTCACCGCGTGCTCGACGCGGTATCCCGAAGCATTTGGCATCGGATGATAGACTAAATTCAGAACTATTCCACGGCGAGATAAATGGGATTTAGTTAGCGCGTCTGTGATGCTGTGGAGTTGTTTGGTGTTTGGTTATAGCGACTAAGACCATTTCTAAGATCAGCATCATCATCATCATTTCAGCCATAAGACGTCCACTGATGGGCATAAGCCTCCCTCACGTGTCACCATATTGACCGGTTCCGTGCGTCTCGCATCTAGCGGATCCCTGCAATTTTCATCAGGTCATCGTTCGACCTAGTGGGAGGCTTTCTAATAAGGGAAGACGAATTAAAAGCTGCTGCGGGAAAACTCACGAATCTTAGCTATAGAAAAGCTGGGGTAGGTCTATGCTAAGGAATAGAGCAATCTGGAGATTTCATAACATAACATCATCCCTGTAATCTCCGCAGGGTCATGCAGAGGTGTACCTAATAGTACACCCATATTTCGCCAGCTATGTTTACGTTCCAAGTAATTGGGGGCCGACCCTAATGCCATCAACCGGACCCAAATCCATTCCAGATGCCTTAAATGTAAATAAGTTGTAAAACTAGATTTTGGATTGCTAATAAAAATTTGAAATTGAAATTCGCTCTTTAGAATTAAACCAGAACTATTAAACGTTCAAAACGTTGGGATTTTGTTAGCACTTGTCTGTAATATTGTGGAGTCGTCTGGTGTTCAATAAAAGTGTAAATCTCTCATCATAGACGTAACAGAGTATACACCCATAAATAAAAGGGGAAAGCAATATCAAAGATGGAAAGATGACATAAAGAGTAACGCTCAAGACCGTGAGCCCTGGAATAACCTGTGTAATTAGAATTGTTAATGTAGATTGTTAGATTTGGTGAGGAATAGATCAATGAGAAACGGAGCGTTATGCAGAGTCGAAGATTGATAAAAGTGGATTTTGCGAATGGATTAACAGGCTAATTACCAGATGTAATTAGAACGCGATCCAACCACAGTAGCAATTATTTTATAGCAGATGGAAAATTCAAAAATTCTACATACACTTCTACCAACTCATCAGTGCAGGCGGGAATACCATGTTCATCTTCCTACCCTTATCTCATGTTACTTGGGGTCGTCGCAACACGTTTTTTTCTTCCATTCTCCCCTGTCAACCGCCACTCTATCATTCACTCCATGTACCAAGTTTGACATTGTCATTGATGCATTTTTTCTTTACAAGCAGCGCCACCTTGAACTGCAAAGTTGAAGTGGTCATACTGTAAGCAATTTAAAATGTCAAACCTGAGTCTTTGTTGGGCTCCGGCCCATTTCGACAACTAAACAAAGACGTGCGAAATATACGGCTTTTTTTAAATCTTTTGTCACATCATTGTTTTAGTCTTTAAAACCACCAGAATTTTACACAAGCCATCTTATTTTACAACAGAAACGTTATTTTGCAACATTATTCATCTGAACTGTTTCCAACGTTGCATTTAGTGTATAGTTGTGAACAACGGAAGTTGTCTGTCGCACATTATCATGTCGTTCTCTTTCATCGCTTTCCTTTTTATTTGACTCAACAATTTCTTCATTATTCCAGTCACTAGGTTTTGTGGTTATGTTGTCTGTTCATTCTACTAATATTATTACGAGCTGGGTATGGGATAAATTAATTACTACCGATTAAACAACAAATAATTTTATTAAACACAAAACACTTTAAAACTCAATCACAACTACACTACTGATCACTATTCACACTTCTAGTTCACTTCGATTCGCTTCATTGTGTAGCCAAAATCAGACTGCTTGCTCCCGCAAACACGTCGACTATTTATATGGCGTCCGAATGTTCGAGAAAGATCCACGACTTCCTCGAACCTTCTTTGGAGTAGGTACCTACATCATTCGAGACTCGCCCTACTTATCTACCTACTACTACCTACCTACTTGTAGGTACCTACATCATTCGAGACTCGTCCTACCTGCCTACCTACTATTACCTACCTACTCGTAGGTACCTACTACAGTAATTGTAGGTACGGGTACGACGTAACAATATTATAAATGCGAAAGTTTGTGAGGATGGATGGTTGTAACTCTTTCACGCAAAACCTGCATACCGGATTTAGAAATAAATTAGGCACACATAGTTTATAAAATGGATTATTATTCCGCTAGTATGATCCCGTGGGACAATTATCGATGTACACGCGGGCGAAGCCGAGGGCATTAGCTAGTAGTAATCCATTGTTTTTTTTTTAATAATAGTTTGTTTTCGGTTTCTTCGAATTTGATGGACTACAAAGTGATCATCAAAGGAAAAAAGTCACTAATTAAACTACTCATGCTTATAAAACTTCAGAAGTAAGTTAACAGTATTATTCGTTTCACACAAAACAAGTAAGAAATCCTTGTAGATACTAACTTAAATATTAAACGGATTTATCCCCAAGCGATCTCTGAAGTTCGTGATGTACAATAATATAAACCGTGTAACGAAAAAAGAAATATGTACAAAAAATCTTCTTGAAAAATAAGAAGGCAAGGGTTTTATGCGAGTAGTTTAAGAAATTCTCACGTATGTGAACTAATCGTCAGGCCAGTCTTCGCTTCTGAGGTATGCATATGTTGCGACGGCATGTGGCATATTGGCATGTTGTGTTAATGACGAAAATGTCGTGAAGAAAGTTTTGAGTATGAATGTGGATGGCAATCCGTCCATCTATCGTTTCTTTGGTCTTCCTATATATACTCTTATATATAGGAAGACGTGGAGCGAGGAGGTGTATAGGAGCTCGTGGCTAAATAATAACAGCCACTCGTGTCGACCTTTAGGTTATGCCGTGTTTGCCTAGGTTGGTCTGTGGAGACCCTTAGATACCGAGTTTCCTCCGTGTCTCGGAAAGCACGTTAAGCTGTTGGTCTCGGCTGTCATTTGTAAATCTTTGACAGTCGTTACAGGTAGTCAGTGACCCGAAAAGTCTGACAACTAATCTTACCAAGGGGTATCGTATTACCTAGTACTAACTGGGTTGTGGAGGTCAGACAGGCAGTCGCTCCATGTAAAATACTGGTATTCAGCTGCATCCGTTAGACTGGAAGCTGACCCCAACATAGTTGGGAAAAGGCTAGGCAGATGATGATATAGGAACACCAAAGAAACGATGGATCGACGGATTGTGTGAAGGATGATATAGCACGAAAGGAGATATGAGGAATAATAGAGAAGTATGGAAGAGAATGACATACTGCGCCGACACCAAATGAATTGGGAAAAGAGCAAGAAGCAAATATAGCTGGATATTACACACAGCGCCATCTAGTGCCACACTAAGCAACGAGGCTTGACTCGTGGACACCAGATAGTTGATATACTACATAGATACTTTTTGTTTGTAAATACATACTTATTATACATATAAACATCCATGACTAGGAAACAAACGTCCATGCTCACCACACAAACATTTGCTCCTACTGGGATTCGAACCCGGGACCCTAAGAACGTAAGGCAGCCTCACTACCGCTACGCCATTTGGTCGTCAAAATGATGATGAGTCTTGGCTTCTGAGGTATGTTTGACGTAGGCCTTTTTTGATCGTGTATGCGGTGTTGTACCTGTGCAAATGCAATGCCCTGCGTCTCTGAGACGTCATTTACATATTGACATACAATCATTTTTACCGCGACTCAAGTGCAGCCTCTGCATTTACGCAAGATTTACACTGCGTCGTATGCTTCGTGCAAAGATACAGATAATCGCAAACCGCAACGGTAAAGCTGTCCAAACATTTTTTGTTCCGTCCTGTTATATTTAAAAATATTTGTAATGCGTTGAATCATTGTATGTTTATTGTTTATTAATTTTTTTGCCATTTTGCATGTCATGTCATTGCGTAGTTTTTTTGGCTTTCATTTTGCTATCTATGGAAGCGCACTACTGATACTGGAATGTGATGACATGTTAAATGTCATTCTGTTCCAAATGTAACAACAAAACATGTCATGTCTACTAGAAAATACTAGTTGAACTTCTGTAACTTACTTGTTTTGGTAGTGTAATAGAAAGTAAACCGAGCTCAGGTGAGATTCTAGTAATTGTGATGGATCACAAAGTATGGAGCTCCACAAATGTAACTATGTTATGTAATTCTTGGAGTAACTCGTCGTTTTAATGTTGCTACTTTTTTGTGTAACATTTTATTGTACTTCTTGTGATACGGATATACAGGGTGTAAAAGACCTCACCACGAAACATAGGCGAAACGACAAAAAAAAACTAATTAGTCCGTCAGTTAGATTATCAGAAAATATTTGAACCGTGTTTTTTCTTTTGTTACGTAAATCAAAATTGACGAAGATGTGACGCTTTTAAAATTCTCAATACGTCACGCCTAGGTATATTTTTTAGCTAGTTCTGATGTCACGATGGGACGCCGTCACCTCCTTCTGCGAAGCATTAATGCTAGAGAAGGAGGTGGCGGAACGTGAGAGGGAGAGAACCTCAGAGCATCCCGGCCGCCGCGGGAGACGCCCCGGGCGTCGGAGGCCACCACGTGGCCCCCGGCCACCGTAGGCGCGGGCCTGTGGACGGTGGGCTATGGGCTATCTCGCCGTCCGTCCGTCTCATGACGACATGCCGTGTCGACGGCGCGTTCGTGTTCCACGCGCGAGTTAAGTGTGATGACCCCAACTCTATTCGCTTCGTCAGCAAATCCCCCTCCACGCACAATAGCATTTAAGTAGTTATAAGAATATTGTCAAATTAGCAATAAGTAAATATAAATACATGTGTAATGATTAGAATGATTATTATTATCTTGATACTGTTACTCTGCTTGACTAAAATAAAGTTTTTTTTAAACTAATCAAGTGTCGACCACTTAATTGGCGCAGTCGGTAGGATCTCTGTAGTCAGTTTGCGACGTATAAAACTCTACAAGCAGCTGGACGTCTGTTTCTACAGTTCAACAGGGACCTCCGAACAAACAAATTCATTGAGTACCAGACACATCGGCGGGAGCAGTATTCAATAATAGTCACAAGGAGGAGATGGGAGCAACTACGGGACTGTGAGTAAAACTTCTTCACTATCCTTTCTATTTTCCTTTATCGTTTTCCTCTTTGTTTTAATTGTATGTGTTGTGTTATTGAGGGTTGAGCAATACCGCGATAACATTCTTTTATTTTATTACGATATAACTAGCGTGATAATATTAATTTTAGTTAGATATTTAGTGTATTTTTCTCTCTCTTTTCGTGCTTTGTTCTTTCAAAATGGATCAAATCATGCAGGTCCCGTCAACAATGGCAAACATTATTCCAGAGTTTAGTGGCGATTCTAGACAGCTTCCACTTTTTATAAAGAAATGTGAATATATAATAAATACATTTCAAGGTGGAAAAGCCCAAAATGAATATCTATTCCACGTTCTTACTAGTAAGTTAACAGGAAAAGCCGCGAACTTAGTGGGGGAACGAGATAGTATTGGTACTTGGTTAGAGTTGAAAACATTATTGGCTCAACATTTTGGTGACCCTAGAACCGAAGATTGCTTAGTATTGGAGTTAGAGTCTATGAAAATAAATTCTAATGAAAGTTATTTAGATTTTTGTCATAGGATTCAAAACTTGCGTAGTATCTTGATTGCGAAAATAATTGAAACAGTAGACGATGCGAATTTACGTCAAGCCAAACAACATATCTATACTAATTCGTCATTGAATGTTTTTCTATATAATTTACCTCCTTATTTAGTTAGATTAGTACGGTTGAGAAATGTGACCACCTTAGAAGATGCCCTAAAGGTAGTGTTGGAAGAACAAAACTTTCAGGCAGTTTACGAATCTAAAAGTAATAGAAACAAAAATAATTTGAAACCCCAAGGGAAAATTGCTAACAACAATGGAAATT
The DNA here is from genome assembly GCA_941918905.2 of Xestia sexstrigata. Lineage (NCBI taxonomy): Eukaryota > Metazoa > Arthropoda > Insecta > Lepidoptera > Noctuidae > Xestia > Xestia sexstrigata. The sequence continues at coordinate 4,493,330 of OW799204.2, forward strand.
CTCAGCGTACTCCCAACCCACAAAAACAATCTAGTACTCCACCACAAAATAGTTTGACAGAAAATACAAATTATCAAAATAACTTAAATCAATCTAGAAATTCCTTTAGAAACCAAAATAACACTCATAACCAGCCGCCACAACAAAGTAGGTCAACGCCTTGGCCAAGTCAGCAGGCCAACGCGACGCGAACAACGCCTGAGCATAATACAACATCAGCAAACTCGGGTTCAAACACCGACGTTACCATGCGAACTGCAAGTTCTAGACGCGTAAATTATACGAATAATGACTCATTTATGACATACGATAATAACGAAGAAAATGATTTTGATTACGAATCACAACCAAGCACATCATATGAGCCCGAACAAGTTGAAAATTTTTACCTAAGGGCCTCGTACAGAGAGAAAAAATAATTTTAAATTGTACTAATTACCGTTCTTTGCCTCACATTATAATTCCAGAGCTAAATAATGCAGTTTTTATGTTAGACTCTGGCAGCTCTAGATCATTTATAGGTCAGCGTGTCGCTTACCACTATTTTAAAAATAATATTTATAGAGAGCCTTTCGAAGCAGTCAGTACCCATGGTGTTAGTATGCATACGGAAGTTGTTTTAACCCCCTTGCCTAAAATATTTAAAAGCCCCGAAAGTCATAAGTTTTATGTTTACGACGTTGACAATAACTATGACGGTTTATTAGGCAGTAATTTATTAAAGCAATTGGATGCAAAAATTGATTACCAAACATTAACTTTGTGTACAAGGAATACTGACATACCTTTTGTTTATCCTTCGGCACTGAAAGATACTTACATTTTACCGCCACGTAGTGAGTTAAGGGTAAAACTTCCTGTAAACTTAACTAATGGCGAGGCTATTTTAGATTTTAAAGAATTAACTAAGGGGATTCGGATGCCCTGTGCATTAGTCAACTGTGTAAATGGTTATGCGTATACAGTCATACAGAACTGTAAGGACATAGAAATGACCCTCAAGGTCACTAGCCCGTTTCAGGTAGAACCTTACAACCATCGCGAGATCTTAGTTAATCAATTAAACGACACAGACAGAATGGATGAGTTATTATTAAACAACTTAAAGAAAATAAGGCTAGACCATATGAATGAGGAAGAAAGAACGATGATTCAGAAAATTTGTGAAGAATATAAGGATATTTTCTATTGTGAGGACATACCGCTGTCATTCACTAACGAAGTTAAACATAAAATTAGAACGGTAAACGAAGACCCTATAAATATTAAAGCATATAGGTTGCCGCCCGCTCAAACAGACGAGATTAGGCGTCAAGTAGATAAAATGCTAAAGGACGATGTAATCCGAGAATCAAACTCTCCTTGGAGTGCACCAGTCCACCTTGTTCCAAAGAAGTTAGATGCCTCCGGACAACAGAAGTGGAGGATGGTCGTAGATTATCGACGTTTGAATGAGATAACCATAGACGATAAATACCCTTTGCCAAACATCAATGATCTTTTTGATAAATTAGGAAAGAGTATGTACTTCTCTACCTTAGACCTTGCATCGGGCTACCATCAATTACAAGTTCAGGAAGACGACAGGCAGAAAACCGCGTTTACAACACCATTCGGCTTATACGAATTCAACAGAATGCCGTTCGGTTTGAAAACAGCGCCAGCCACCTTCCAACGTGCAATGGATAACGTTCTCAGAGGACTACAAGGCTTGCATTGCCTCGTATATCTTGATGACGTCATCATATTTTCTACCAGTTTGCAAGAACACATAGATAAATTACGAGCTATTTTCGAGCGTTTCAGAAAAACTAACTTAAAAGTTCAGCTCGATAAATCCGAGTTTTTACGAAAGGAAGTCATGTACTTAGGGCATACAATCACTAAGGATGGTCTTAAGCCTAACAATGACAAAATAGAGGCTATTCTGAAATATCCGTTACCCAAAACAGTGACAGAAATTAAGAGTTTCCTAGGGTTAATAGGCTATTATAGGAAGTTTATCAAAGACTTTTCTAAGATAACCGCACCCCTCACAGCATGCCTGAAAAAAGGAAAAGGCATCGTGATAAATGACGAATATAGGAAAAGTTTTGAAATCTGCAAAGAGTTGCTGACACATGCACCTTTGTTACAATTCCCTGATTTCACAAAACCGTTCATTCTCACAACTGACGCTTCCAATTTCGCTGTAGGTGCAGTACTTTCTCAAGGCACTATAGGATCAGATAAACCTATTGCATATGCTAGCAGAAAACTTAGTGATACAGAGTCCAGATATAGTACGATAGAGAAGGAGTTATTGGCCATAATATGGGCAGTCAAACATTTCAGACCCTATTTATATGGCAGAAAGTTTATAATATATACCGACCACAGACCTTTAGCATGGTTAAATTCATTAAAAGAACCTAACAGTAAACTAACCCGATGGCGTTTACGTTTAGAAGACTATAATTTCGACATACACTACAAGAAAGGCAAACAAAATACAAACGCAGATGCCTTATCGAGAATTAAAATTAATGTAACGAAAGATGACTCAGAATCACTGATAGTTAACTTAGATGAAAAGGAAACTAGATTGCAACAGCATTTGAAAGATATTACTGACGAAATCGTAAAACTAAGCGTTAAAGAACCGGAAATAGAGACAATAGAATTATCGGATTCCGAAAGCGACGCTGCCACAGCACATTCAATATCAAATAGGGAACATGAAGGTATTCCTATCCTAAATGAGGCGGTTGATACAAAAAATAGGCAAATTCACGTTTTCACCTGGCACAGGGATGATATCTGTGTCAAAGATATTTCAAACGACAAACAAAAAATTTTAGAAGTCCACCTGCCTTCTAAAAACAGCGAAAACTTAGTCAAAAATTTTCTTAAAGAATATATAGATTACAAAAATAAGTACTTCATTTACTTTGAAGACCATGAGCATAGAAAAACATTTGCTAAAGTAATTACGTCACTTTACAAAAAGGGAACCCAAAACTTTGTCGAATGTACTGAAAGAGTGGTGAACGTTACAGATGAAAGTGACCAGAAAGAATTAGTTACCAAATATCATCATGGAAAGACTTGTCATAGAGGTATTAGAGAGACTATAAAGAAATTAAAAAGAACATATTGGTGGAGCAATATGAATGAAACAGTGACAGCTATTATTAACGCATGTGAGGAATGAAAGAAAGCGAAGTATGACAGAAAACCTCTGAAACCATTAATACAATTAACTCAAACCCCAGACAGCCCACTTCAAGAAGTTTTTATAGATCTATTATATATAGAAAAAAATCAATATTTAACGGTAGTAGACTCATTCAGCAAGTTAGGTCAAGCAATACACATTCCCAATAAAAGTACACCCGAGGTAGTGAGAGCTCTAATAAAATACTTTAGTATGTATGGAATACCCAAAAAAATAAGTAGTGACCAAGGTACCGAGTTTAATAACGAATTGCTCAAGGAAATGCTAAGTTTATACAAAATTGAACAACACATAGGGACACCTAACAACCCTAATTCAATGGCAATAGTGGAAAGATTTCATTCCACAATTATCGAAATATATAGGTTAGCAAAATACGATCAATCTAGTTTAGATGCAACCTCTGTTATGACGTATGCGATCATGGGTTATAACAATACTATACATAGCGCGACAAATTTTACACCTCATGAAGTAGTTTTTGGACACACAGAATCAGGAAATGCCTTTGATATTGACAGGGACAAACATCTACTGCAAAAAATATTACAGGATCATCGTAAACGATTGAAAATCCTTTATGAACATTTAAGTGATCAAATGATCGGACATAAAAGCTTAGTTAGGGTCAAGAAAGGAGGTGAGGACCCACCAAAAATAGTGGACGGTGACACGATTTTTATGAAAAATACTAGGACTAGGAAATCAAAAGAGTTACCGCGATACGAAAAAGCTGTTGTCACTGGAAAACCCGAACGTAACATAGTACCAGTTAAGCTTAAAAATAGAAACACTAAAGTAGCATTAAAAAATGTCAAACGCCCTTCACAGATGGTGGTTGATACTTCTCGCCCTAGCGGATCAAGGGACGACCTTGAATATCCAGAGGATGGACCAGAATCCGGGAATAGCTCCGATTCGGATTGGGACGGCTCTGATGAGGACTAATCATTGGGATATTATTAAAACTATAGATTTAAATTCATTATATATCCAATTAGAAAATAATATAGAAGAATATAATAAGTTAAAAATCATAAGTCACAGTAATAGTGAAATACATAGGGAACTTTTAGTGTTGACAATACAAATAGAATCATTTATAGAACTGACAAAAGATAGGTTAAAGCAGATTCTACCTTCTAGCAGAACTAAAAGAGGAATCTTAAACCCACTAGGGTCTCTCATAAAGGTAATAACAGGAAATTTGGATAGCGAAGATGCTAGGAAATATAATTTAGAGATAAGTAATCTAGGAAATAGAGAACATTCAATAGAACGAAAAGTATCATTGATGCAGAAGGCTTTTGATAAATTTCTCAATGTTTCTGATGACATTAACTTTAATACTAAGCATTTGAACTTCAAAATAAAACAATTCCAAACACTTATTCAAAATCAAACCAAGTACTCTAACCTTTTAACCGTAATGAATAGTATGAACCAAGTTTTAAATAATTGTCGTACTATTTACTCTATTATTTATGAATTGGAAACTGCTATTACTTTCAGTAAAATGCATATATTACACCCATCAATAGTAAATACCACAGAATTATTCAATATTCTTAATGTCATAAGAAAACATCATAACTTAATTTATCCATTAACATTAGATAATTTAGTAAAATTAGAGGGAAACATAGAAATTAAGGGATATATAGATAATAGTAAAATTATATTTATATTAGAAGTTCCACTTATAGACAAAAACACATACAATTATTATAAAGTTATTCCTATCCCAATCTACAACCAGATAACCCAAAAACCTAATATCATTATACCCCAATACCCTTACCTAATAGTGAACAAGTCGAAATACAGATCCGTAGTCAATGGCTGTAATGAAATAGAAGACCTGACATACCTCTGTTCTGATGACAACGTGGTACAGTACGCGGAGGAAACATGTATCCAGCAACTCATGCTAGTACAACATAACTTCAGTAATTGCCAGCAACACCAGGTGCAGATTGAAGAAACTAAGGTGCAGCCCATATCTAACACCCACTGGTTGATATACACAGAAAAGGAAATAGCTGCAACGGAACACTGCGAAGATGAGACCCGTAGACACAATCTACGAGGCACATACATATTAGTGCCAAGTCAGCAATGTACGTTACAGATTGCCGATATAACAATCACAACACCCATGAATACCAGCTCAGTCTCCTTCAGACTGCCACCAGTACAGATGCCAGAATTACGCAGAGATGTCACCCCGTCAGCCAAGCAGATGGACCTCAGAGGAATAGATCTAGGCGACATCAAGGAACTGCTGAACCAGGCAAAATATAGTGATAGTGTCAGTGATGGTGAAACGATTATAGTCAGTGATAAAATCAGTGTATGGACCATAAGCATTTACGCCATTATAATTGTATTCGTCATAGGACTTTTGTTTCAAAAACGAGATCTGTTGACTCAGCGATTAAGACGAAATTCTCTAAAGACTACAGAGTTACCTTTAGATAATTTCTCTCTTAGGGAGGGAGGAGTTAAGTGTGATGACCCCAACTCTATTCGCTTCGTCAGCAAATCCCCCTCCACGCACAATAGCATTTAAGTAGTTATAAGAATATTGTCAAATTAGCAATAAGTAAATATAAATACATGTGTAATGATTAGAATGATTATTATTATCTTGATACTGTTACTCTGCTTGACTAAAATAAAGTTTTTTTTAAACTAATCAAGTGTCGACCACTTAATTCGCGCCTTAAAGAGAGTCAGCAATAGGAAGGGGTCCTGCTGAAATGGAGGGAAGTGGACATTACGGTTTTTTCCTACTCCTCCACTATACTTTTCTGATTAATTTCGTTGCGGGATCCAAGACAGTTAAATTCATTCTCTGGGACTTCGTCGAGCTTCATTGTCTCGGCGCTTTTCTGGTGGTCGCCACTGTTGATTCTGGCTTTCAGGAGTTACAGTGGTTTGGGAACAGTGTGGCGGGCTTGTCCCAAAAAAAAAAAAAAAAAAAAAAAAAAATATAGGAAGGGGTCCGCAAGGACCGATGCCTGCCGGGGTTGCGGGACTGTTCGAAAGAGATACCGTGACCCCGGAACACAAAGGGCGAAGAAGGAACATGGATGGGTTTTAGTCAGTAAAAGTCTGACACTCCCTCCTGCTCCGCCCAGAGCGGGAGAAGTCATTTGATGATTTCCCATCCGAAAAAAAAAAAAAAAAGGGGTTGAAGTTGAAATGGAATGTCTCTTTTCAAAAAGCATTAAAAATTTACCTCAACGTAAATTAAGCTGAGGGCAAAAGTAAGATCTTAATAATTTTGATAATAAATGAGTAGCAGGTATCTTGGGCATTGGAATATGGGCATTAGACTTCATTATCATCTGTCTAGCCTTTTCTCAACTATGTTGTGGTTGGTTTCCAGTGTAACCGGATGTATAGCACAATAGCCGTTGGTAAGACTGGTCGAGACTTTCGGTCCACAGGCTACTTGTAACGCCTGCCAAAGATCTACAACTAACAGCCGGGACTAACGGTTTACCGTGCTTTCCAAGGCAGCTGCGGCCAAAGGCTTTCCAAGGCACGGATGAAACTCGGTTTATAATGGGTGGTCACCCTTCCACGGACCAACCTAGGCAAGCGTGGCTTAACCAGAAGATCGACCCAAGTGGCTGTTATATTTTGCCACGAGCTCCTCATATGGTATTAGACTTATAGCTCAAAAAACAAGAAAAAAGTATAAAACTTTTTTTAATCTTTCCGATGTTACCATTTCTATAAAACTTTGACACGCATTTAATCTGTTGGTAATCTGTAGGTAATTCGCTATTATTTTTGCCTTTAAGAGAATCTCCTCTTAAAGGCAAAGATAATAGCAAATTACCAATTGACTTATTCTTAGTAAACATCATAATTATTACAAACCTAAGAACAAAGAAAATGCCTACCTGTCAAAATTTCCTTACCTCAAACTTCACACACAGTGTAAGGTAATACAAAAGCTTCACCTAATGTCTAGACTTTGGGCCTATTTGAAGAAAATCTAGCACTAATTACGTACAAACTGACGTGGGTGGGTGGCGTTTTGTTTGCGTTACGATTAATTACTAAAATAACCGTTTATTAACATAAGTGTGACGCAAGAATATTGCGTTTAAAGGTAAAAACAGCTGTAATGTTACCTGTAGTTATTAGTGTTGTAAGAATGTGTAATAGTTGGGGATTTTGGCAAAATTCTGATAAACTGACGAATGAGGTTAATTCGTTGCGGTTTAAAAGAAGATGATGTGGGAAAAATTGAAAAGAGTATGTTTAGATGGTTTGGTCATGTGGAGAGAGTGAGTAAAAGGCGACTTACAAAAGGTATTGGCAAGGCATATGTGAGTGGTAAAGCCGGGAGAAGAGTAAGTAAGTAAAGTAAGAAGAGTCGAAAGAGGCGTGAATAGGGGAGCCTCCTTTATTTTTTATTATTATTTGTTGGTATAGTGGCAACAGAATAGAAAATTTCAGTTGTCTACCTATAACGGATCATGAGATACAGCCCGCTGACAGATGAACGGACAGCGGAGGCTTAGTAATAGGGTCCCGTTGGTTACCCTTCGGGTACGGAACCCTAAAAACGAATTGTCGACTTATTCATTTCAGCCATTTTCCAGACAAATCATTACTTTCACTGCCACACACACTAATAACTGTGAAAATTGTGACTATAATCTACCATAAATCATTTCAGTGCCAACCGTTACTTGTTACAGGAATTCTGATTAAACTTTGGAAATTGTATGGCAGCTAATTTCCTGAAATTATATACTATACGAAGTAAGAACGACAAGACGATTAGGAGTCAAACGGAATTTGAAACTTATTATTTATGTATTATGATTTTATTTCTAAAAATTGAGCGTGAAGTTTTGACAATATAATTAAGCTACCAGGAAGTAATTATTTTTTGTTTAAAAGTTCTCACTGTCCTTTGTTTTCCGATGTATATTTTCAACATGAAGATTAAGTAATTTCTGGAAAAAGGTGGTTCTAAACTAAATACATAATATACTAGCTTTTGCCCGCGGCTTTGCTCAAGTTAATTTATAATTTGACAATCATTATTCAGTTTGTAATCTACTTTTAATAATATAATTCAATTATGATTCGAAAGACACGTGGCGCCATCTATTATCATAAGAACGTTATAGTTGTTTACATCGGTAAAAGTACTTTTTTCGGGATAGAAGGTACCCTATGTCCGTTTCTGTACACCTGACAACGTCTATGCAAAATTTCAGGTTGATCGGTTCAGTAGTTTAGGGGTGAAAAGGTAACAAACAAATAAAGCTCCCTTTAACATTAATAGTATTAGTTAGGACTAGCTTTTACCCGCAACTATATTCGCATGAAGTTTCTTGTTTTAACATAGAACAAAGCTATCCTAGAGCACTTGGCGGCAGTTTAACTTTCTATCAGTAAAGAAGAAGAATTTTGTAATCAAATTAAACTACTTCTATACATGACCTTTTCGAATATGTAAACAAACAATTTAGAGGAACTGAATAAACCTAATTTACATGTTTACATTTTTGAATTCTCTTATTGTTACCTCCACGTTCATACAACTTCTACAAACGCGGGTCAGCTTCCAAATAGTAATAACAAAAAAAATACCCAAGCAAAACCCACTAAAAGTAAAGTATATACGACGCAATAAATAGCAATCAATTTGAACAATAACTGCGGATTGCAAACGAAAATATCGTTTCATTTCATTAATTACTGTATTCTGAATATGCATGTAATGATTTTTCAGTTGGGATCGTTTTCCAGGGAGGCAGTAGCGTAGCAATCAATGAAAGTAATAACTTGGTCTGCAATTTCTCTGTTACAATTATCGTCTCCTATTCTTTTAAATAGTCAGGTAATGGTATCGCTTTACTTTAAAAACCTCCACGACCCTTGAACTATTTAATGCATCCATCAGCACAAGCTCTTGAATGCGTTACATTGAGTCCTACCGTAAAACGTGATTTATCATCCCAAAAAAAAGTCGGTACATAGCAAAAATGTTTCCGAGAGTTTGATGTTCAGAATGCTTGGTTGAAAGCTTCGTGAAGGGTACGTCTGTACCCTCTACCTCATTGAAAACCAATACCTTGTCAAGCTAAAATAACTGCAATTCCTCTTTGTGGAAGCTGACCTTTAAGACTCAAGCTACAATATGAAATGTTTCGCTATAAACCTTGAAAAGTTGTATGAAAAAGCTGGATGACCATCAAAAGGACACTGTTACTGAATTTCATGCGCCAGACATATATGCGTGCAAGTATCAGGCTGTACGTGAACGTCAGAGGTAATTTTAATAATTTAATTAAATGTGTAAAATGTTTCAGGGTTGACGGTAGAGGCACCTATATTTGCGGACAACGATTTTGCGTGTAATGAACACATACTCGTATATTCTTCCTTCCAGATTGATTCTCACGAAATTTTCTGTTAACTTTTTGAGAGGTTAATTATCCAGTTTTTATGATAAGTTGCATACTTACTTGTAGGAGAAGTTTATGATTGCTGAATAATAACAGCCACTCGGGTCGATTTTCAGGTTAAACCGCACATGCCTAGGTTGGTCCGTGGATGGGTGACCACCAATTACATACCGAATCTCCTCCGTGTCTCGAAAAGCACGTCAAACCGTTACACGTTGGTCCCGACTGTAAATTGTAGATCTTTGACTGTCGTTCAGCAGTCAGTGACCCGAAAATCTGACACACAATCTTCATACACTCGCAGCAGAGGCATCGTATTACCCAGTTCTAACTGGGTTGTAGAGGTTAGATAGGCAGTGCCCCTCCATGTAAAATTCCGGTTAGACTGGAAGCCGACCCCGATCATAGTTGGGAAAAGGCTAGGCAGACGATGTCATACTTACTTGTAGTTAGATTTTTTTTCACAAGGCTTTCTGTTCACTTATTGAGGCATTAAGCGACCGGATTTTCTGTTAAATTGTAGGGCTGCTGCTTACTTGGGGGTGCTGCTATGCTACGCCTATAATGATGTCGATACAACGATGAAAATCAAAAACCTACTAGTGACTCGCAGAAACTTCTAATGTGATGTACTACCGCGCTCACTAGCGGTCGTCTACTTTTTATTTATTTATTTTATTTATAAAAACTTTATGCACAGGTAAAAAAAAACTGTACAAAGGCGGACTACCCGCCTTTTGCCCGTATGCCCTAAGTTATTACTTGTGGTTGAGAACTGGTCGACCGTTAGTGTACTCGGTAGTACATACATCGTCACAAAACACGTTGTTGAACAAGCTAAACAGGTTTCGGTATAAAGTTTAAAAATAAAGTAAAGGGGTGTTCAATGTTTTATCCCTGAGTGGAAATCGTTAAAAGCAATTTAATGGATTAAATCGAGTGGGTATCAACCCTCTTGCAACCTGTGTATAGACCAGAGTAACCATCGGTCATGTAGCTCACGGAGCTGTGGCAATTGCAGTATTTTGTACGTATTTTTTTGCGACAAATAAATATTTGTCCATTATTTCTTTCATTGTCTAACCTTTTTCCTATGTTGGGGTCGGTTTTCAGTCTTAATCACAGGATGCAGCTGAGTACCACTATTTTACATGGTGTGACTGCCTATCTGACTTTTAAAACCCAGTTAGTACTGGGTAAAACGGTTTCCCTTGACTTGACGTAGTGATAGTCAGTGGCCCGAAAGTCTATATCAGGTCACTAACTACCTGTAACGACTGTTACAAGGATACAAATGAGAGCCGGGATGAACGCCTTATCGTGCGTTCCACCCTAAATCTGCTTCTTAAACCCTATGGTCAGGAAGCTGGACACCATGCAAGGTAACTGATAAGGGCACATAAACAACACCTCATGGATTATCCACGGAAACAGCCGACCTCGCACGAAACATAAACAGTACACCTACACCTTGAATGGAATTATGGTGTGGTGCAGAATACAAGCGGTCAACCAAAGTTTTTCTTTCTGGATTCTTCAAGCGGAAAGCACATTAGGCTAGGTCCTGGCTGCCATTTACAGATCTTTGACAGTCGTTACAGGTAGTCAGTGGCCCGAAAGTTTGACAACTAGTCTTACTAAAGGGTATCGTATTACCCAGTACTGACTGGGTAAGCAGAGAGCAGCGGTGGCCCAGAGGTGACGACTCCGACTTACGAACAGTCGTGGGTTCGAGCCCAGGCAGGCGCATTACTTTGTGTAATTTATTTCATCACCGCTGCTCTCAAAACGGTGAAGGAAAACATCGTGAGGAAACTAACATGTCCTAGAACCAAAAAAATCGAAGACATGTGACATCTACCAATCCGCACTGAGCCCGCGTGGTGGATTATAGGCAGTAAAGTTATTAGTAAATACTGGAATTCAGCTGCTTCCGGTTAGACTGGAAGCCGACCCGTGGGGGTCGGTTTCGTTGTTGGGAAAAGGCTAGGCAGATGCCGATGATTCTTTATACGGGGTCTGGACAAAATTTTGTGACTCTACAACTTGCTCTTGACCAAGATATTCATAATAGAGCATTAAATTTGTATTTTGATAATATCTTACTATACGCATTTGGCCAATGAAACTGAACACAATCAGCTCATTAATTTAAACTGCGTTCAAGAGCAGTCTGCATCACTCGCATCACTAATGCGATAGAATATTGACATTGACAGACCTTGAACGCCATTTTGTTATTGATCACGTTCAGTTTCATTGACACGCGAGACGACAAATGTGTACCTAAGCAGGTTTAAGTGAGTCAGAACATGTGAAGTTTCCATGCAAAAAGAAAATGCTGTCGATGCCAATGTCAAAAGAAAACCTATCGTAACTAATATTTCCAAGATAGTTGTGTTGACCAAAATAAAACAAAGGTAACTGTTACCTACAGGCAGTACAACTAACCTGTGTCCTATAACTTGGGCCACAAACCTCTACTTTGAAGAGTTAAGCTCTCCGGGGAGTAGGATTTGTGGTGGAAAAACTTTGTCCATTAAGACTAGCCGCTGGTCATCAGTTTGTGTACGTTTGTTTACTTACAAGTATACTTAACATACAACTTACCTATACGGGGTGGTCTTGAGGGTATTGTCAGAAAGACAAGTGATTTGTTCGAATGGGAAGTGAAGTTGGCAGTTGAAGTGCGAGTGAACTTTTCAAGTTGAATAAAACTAACTGCTTTCGTAAGTTAGAACTTTTGTTTGGTTATGTAACAGTTTTGTTTTCTTTTTTAACCAACTTCAAAAAGGAGGAGGTCTCAATTCGATTGGTATATTTTTTATGTATGTACACCGATTACGCTGAGATTTATGATCTGATTTACGTAATTCTTCTTTAGTTTGATGCGGAATAGTTGCCATTTGGTCCCATAAAAATGTAACATAGTTTGGCCCTGTAGTTTTCATTTTATGAACATTTTTGCTTCAGTCGTGTGGTATAATTTCATGTATGTTCACCGATTTCTCCTCTATTTGTGGAGCGACTCTCAAAATTCTTTTTTAATGTGAAAGAGTATACTCCTGAGATGGTCGCATTTAAATTTAGTGAAGATCTGATGGTGATCTTCGAAGATATACAATGGAAGTCTTCAAAACTAGACGTTAAATCGGTCGTAATTGATGCAATCGCTTAGATGTTTATTGTTTATACAACATCATGACGTAACTTCAAGCCTGTATGCTCTGAGGGGTACGCAGATGTGTACAATACACCCTGATTTCGCCAGTTTAGGTATGTTCCATTTATTGGGGATAAGCCTATTACCATGACATGTATTGTTAACAATGTAAAATAAATGCATAGCAAATATTTGTATAGGATATTACAACTCAAAATGGAAAAAATTAAAAACATTTTGCAAAAAAAATAAAACCGACTTCAAAAAACACAAAATGTGAAAAATAACTTTAGCTTCAGAAGTCGGTGACAAAATAAAACTAAATGAATCAAATAAAGGTCACCGACTTTTGAAGCTAAAGTTATTTTTCACTTTTTTGTGTTGTGTTTTTTGAAGTCGGATTTTTTTTATTATGTCATCATCTGCCTAGCTTTTTCCAACTTTTTTGGGGTCGGATTCGAGTCTAACCAGATGCAGCTGAATACCAATATTTTAAATGGAGCGACTGCCTATCTGACCTCCATAACCCAGTTAGTACCGAGATACCAGACTACCTACAAATGACAGCCCAAGGCGTAACGAGCTTTCCGAGGCACGGAGGAAACTCGGTATGTAATAGGCGGTCACCCATCGACAGACCAACCTAGGCAAGCACGGCTTAACCTAAAGATCGCCCCGAGCGGCTGTTATTATAATATATTCATCAAATAATCACCAAACATAATCTGAAACAACTTTTCTCAATTATTTAAGAGTCGGAAGTCAATCGTCTAACCAAATGCTGCTGAACACCAGTAGGTACGAGTATTTTACAAGGAGCGAATGCCATACATTTTCGTACTTGTACCAGTCATTTAAAAAACAACTTACTTACATTACCCTAACAACATTAAGTTGTTCCTTGTTTCAGTAAAAATTATAAAAAAAAAACGAATAAATTTTAGACTTGTACAGCAAATGGTATCATCATACAGACTCTTATTACTTTGTAAACGATCTATAGAACATTCTTTGTACAACAAAATATTCAAACGGCAAATTAAACCAAAACCCACATAAAATAATTGAGTAAATAATTATTCTTAATAGACTATTAAAACTCGATTACAAAAGATCATTTCGTAAAGGCTTTAATTGAATTTACAAAATCCGAGCCCAAAACTCCGATATGTAAGAATAATAAATTCATGTATATACTTTAGCGTATAAAAGTCACTAACAGGCTCACTTAGAGCTAATTAATTTGCTCAACAGTAACGTTTGTGAATAAACTGAATATTTATTAAGTGTAACCGTTTCGGGCTTGACTCATTACCTCGTTAGTTCTGGTAGAGTCCGCATAAAATAGGATGTTGTAGAACAAAGGTTTTTAAATAAAAAATGAGGACAAACATTTTAGTCGTCGACTAAAAATTACAACGTAAAGTTTTGAGGAATTTATGAGATGTAATCTATTTTTCGAGATTTGGGACGTAAACCTACGTTGGATAATTTTATTTGCCTGGTAGTCCAAAGTGCTTTTAATATTATATTAACAAAAAAGTTTTACCATTTTTACAAGCTTTTATTTAACTTTCAATGTTTGTATGTTTGTTTAGGTCAAATCTTGCAACTGAATTTTAAAACATTTATCCCCAACCAATTGAGCTGAAATTTTTAATACACGTTTAGTTTAGATGACAAAGCATGGTTAGTTTAGTGACGTCATTCTAATTGGTGGATTATATTAGTCATTTATTTATGCAACTCATGATATGGGTATCAATTAAAAGGGTTTGCTGAGAAGAATACGACCTCACTCCTATATTTAAAAGTTTGTTTCAAAAAATGGTTTTTACTAAAAGCTTGTTATTACGAAGTACCTACCTAGGTATAGTTGAAGAAGTGCACTCTTGGAATTTTAAACGCACTCTTTTAGGTGTTAGTAAAAACAAGCACTAGTTTAGGAAACCGATAAACACCTAGTAATCACATTTGAATGCAAATACTTCTACCGTGAAGGAAACTGCATTTATCACCTACTTCCGTGTCGGCAATCCCCGACAATACAAACCGTTATTTATATTTCCATTTTATTTCCTCTGGGTAAGCAAAGGTATTTTATCGAGTTCCAGTCACCGTTACAAATTCTCAACATTCGATATATCTTCACCGCGCCACTAGTTCGATGATATAAGATAAATCGATCGTTGAAATCAAGCGCAGAATCAGTTTAATGCTGTAGTTTGTAGTATATATCTACCTAAACATTATTATGTTGCAAGATCATAATTAAGGGAAATAAAACTGGCCAAGAGCGAGTCGGACTCGCACACCGAGGGTTCCGCACAAACTTTATTGAATGAAAGGTAAATCGCTGTTTACGATTTATGACGTAATAAAAAAAAACTACTTACTAGATCTCGTTCAAACCAATTTTCGGTGGAAGTTTACATGGTAATGTACAACATATTTTATTTTTTTGTTTTATCATTCTCTTTTTTTAGAAGTTACACACATTTTACCACTTTGGAAGTGTCTCTCGCGCAAACTATTCAGTTTAGAAAAAAAAATATTAGAAATAGAAACCTCAATATTATTTTTGAAGAACTATCCATAGATACCCCACACGTATGGGTTTGATAAAAAAAAAATATGGGTTAAGTATGGGGAACCCCCAAAATTTATTGTTTTTTTTTTTTCTATTTTTGTGTGAAAATCTGAATGCGGTTTACAGAATACATCTACTTACCAAGTTTAAACAACATAGTTCTTATAGTTTCGGAAAAAAGTGGCTGTGACATTCGGACGGACGGACGGACGGACAGACAGACATGAGGAATCCATAAGGGTTCGGTTTTTTGGCCATTTGGCTACGGAACCCTAAAAATGCGTTTATTTGGCATATGCCACAAATGCACACAATACTATAAGAAAACTTAAGTCTAAACAAAAAAGGTGTGCGCAAAATTTTAGCTCAATCGGTTGGAGGGAACTGGTCTGAAATTCAGTTGCAAGATTTGACCAATACATAAAAAGGCAAGATTAACTTGATGTTCGACTGTAACAACATTACGTCTGTTATCCCCGAAGAGCTAGGCAGATATGTTCCTAATAGTTCACCCACATTTTGTCAGTCATATCCCATGAAATAGGGAGCAAACCTATTGACATTAACCGGGCACATATCCAGACTCCGAATTGCTTTTGATAAATTCCTGGTAAAAAATCCAAAAATAGTTATTTATGATTGGATAATACGATATCCCTTGGTAAGGCTGGTTACCAGACTTTCGTGCAACTGACTACCTGTAACGGCTGTCAAAGATCTTTAAAAATGACAACCGGGCCAACGGCTAAACTTGCTTTCCGAGGCACGGAGGAAACTCGGTATGTAATAGGTGGTCGCCTGTCCACGGAAACCCAGGCAAGCGAGCCTAACCTAACCCAAAGACCAACGCGAGCGGCTGTTATTATTTAGCCACGAGCTCATAAGCCTAAATGGGCATTTTCCAGGCGACTAATGTCTGAGGCAGAACACCTTGCGCCTCCGTAGACCAGAGAATGGGCAGCAGCGTTTTCTATTAGTCTTTCATCACTGTGATCTCCAATCCGCCTGCCAAGCGTGGAGATTACGGCAAATTCCTCCCATCATGGGAGAGGCTTATGTCCAGTAGTGGACGTTATGGGCTGTTGTAGTAGAGCTCATAGGACTGCAAATGACGTCAAACTCAAGAACCTTTTTCTGAAACCTTGTTAACTTTGACAGTTTTATTTTTACCATGCAAATACAGGGACATGTTTTCTAACAAAATGTGTCCCAATGTGTGTATAGTCTAATCTAGTTACATCGCAGGTTTTAGCACAAATACGTGCCAGGACTGTTGATCCGAAGACCAGACCTGAAATATTCATCGATAACAGTTTTGTTCCAGCGTTACAAGGCCTTGCATTAATATTTATGGCCACCAGAATATAGAATAGATATTTTTTTGTGTAAGGTAAAACATAAGGAAGCAAACGGTTTCTTGAAAACACTGATTTCAGGCTGATTCATAAAAGTATATTTGCTATAGTTGCTACCAGTAAAGATCGCAATAGCGGTCATTGCCCTTTCCCTAAAACCTATCTCTGGCTCCAGCCCATTTCGTAACTTTCCCATTTCGACAACTAAACAAAAGACGTGCGAAACAAGTGAAAAAATGTGCCAACTCGTAACCTTCATACGAACCAAAACAAATGAACCATGTATCGTTTTTCATTAGAAAAAAATGATGAAGATCACGATAGATGGCGATTCAAGACTTGAACAGGTTTATTTTTACCCGACTGCGCCAGAAGGAGGGTTATGTTTTTCGAGAGTTTGTATGTATGTATGTGTGTATAATTGTTTGGCAAGCTCTGTGACTTGAACGGCTCGATGGATTTTAGCTTGAGAGGTGTCATTAGATTCGTATTTACTGTGAGAGTGACACTGGGTATATCAAAATAAATAAAACAAAATGGCGGATTTTTCGCGCCAAATTCAAATGTTTGGCACGCTCTGCAGACTGAACGGCTCGATGGATTTTAGCTTGAGAGGTGTCGTTAGATTTGTATTTACTGTGAGAGTGACACTGGGTATATCAAAATAAAAAAAAATAAACAAAATGGCGGATTTTTGGCGCCAAATTTAAATGTTTGGCAAGCTCTGCAGCCTGAACGGCTCGATAAAGGGCTCATCACGAGGATTTTAAAATGGTATCTCCAAGAAACTAAAAAGTGTAAAATTAAAAAATTAAAAAACCCGACTGCGTAAAGAATAACTATTATCTTTAAATAAAATCTGAAAAGAAAAAAACAAGTTCAGGAAACACGACATATTGACTGCAACAGTCGGGACCCATTAAATAATAAATAGTTATTCTATACGCAGTCGGGTTTTTTAATTTTTTTAATTATTTTATTTTTGAATTACAAAGTTAAGAACTTTAATAAATGTAGGTGAGTCAATGACCGCTATTGCGATCATAACTGGCAGCAACTATAGTTGAAATTCTTCACAGTTTAGCACACAAGTAGAAACCTAAGAAAGAAATTAATAAAGGTAGGATATTTTTATACTGGTAACATTTTGCCGGGGTAGTAGTTATACGGTAGCTCCAGGTAAAAAATAAATTTGCAAAAAATAGTTATTATTGGGACAATGTGGGCTAAACGTACATATTCAGTTTAAATCCAGAACTACTTTTCTAAAGCAACAAGTTCAAAAGCTAAAGTTACATCATTAAAACGTGACGGTATAAAAAATCCCAAATAAATATTTTAAATGGAAACCCTAGCTCTAACTGTGAACCCGCCAAGTTATCATTTAAAGCCTTGAGGGCCACCCCCCGCCAAGTAAGGAGAATGAATTATTCTTAATTTGTGAGGATATTTTTGGAACGTTTCTGCCAAGATTATTGGAGCCTCTCTATTTTTGGGTTAACCTATCTCAAGGTCGCGAGAGGCAGTGTTTGATTTGTCTTGGGTAAAAAGATTTCTTTCCGTGAAAAAGTTTTTTTTTTTTTTTGTAATCTCTGACCACTTAAGTGTGGCAATTCATGGGGTTATCAAGGTAAAACTTGTCCCTAAAAATGGGCCTGATAAGGAACAATAAAGCCAATTGTCAACCATTTTTCAATTCAATCTATGCCAATAGCGAACGTCTGGTCATCAGCATCTAGTCTTTGTCCAACTATATTGGGATCGGCTAATCGGCTTCCATGATAACCGAAAGCAGCCGAATAAGTTTATTTCATGAAGCAATTTCCTATTTGACTTTCACAATTCAATTAATTAACACGATACCTCTTGGTTAAACTAGTTGTCAGACTTTCAGGCGTCTGATTAGCCGTAACGACTTCTTGCTATGATTTGCGTATTTTCGTGAAAATCCCTCGTGAATCATAAAAACCTTAAGAAAGCTCAGAGAAAATTTCAAACCGTCAGAACTTGCATCAGGCAAAGATTTTAAACACCAACTTAATAAGCAGAACACGAAATAAAACACAAACTAAAATAATTACTGAAGAAAATCTGCCACACGAAACTAAGCG
This sequence comes from Xestia sexstrigata, assembly GCA_941918905.2. Taxonomy (NCBI): domain Eukaryota; kingdom Metazoa; phylum Arthropoda; class Insecta; order Lepidoptera; family Noctuidae; genus Xestia; species Xestia sexstrigata. The sequence continues at coordinate 4,512,212 of OW799204.2, forward strand.
AAAGTAACACTAATTAATTAAACAACTTGGTAGTTAACAAACAAACATGGAGACTCAAAAACATGAGTCGCATACAGAGTGGGAAACTGACAAAACTTGGGTCTGCACATCCGAAAATTTGGGGCTAGAAGAATAGCGAGAACGTACAGCGAATAATGAAAGGAATAAGTCAGTCTGCCTGATTAGCTATGCATGCTACTATACACTGAGTGACAACATAAACACGAAATACACGGAAGAAGATTAACACCGATCAACTTTTCAACATCATCACTTCAGCCGAAAGACCACTGCTGGACCATGTCCAGCAGTGGTCAGCGACACGCCTACACTAAGTCCCGTGTAACTCGCATCCAGCGGACAACTTTTCAAATGACAGCAATATTGTTGTAGGAGCTCTCTAATCTTGTGTAAGAAATATAAGTTAGGGATAATACTACCTATTTTTGTCGCCAATCATTGCTTTGTAGGGGTACCATTTAAACGGTATATTTTCGGTGGTGGTAATTACAGGCACTTAATACTATTATATTATTTGGTAATGCAATGCACCTGCTATGCTTATAAACATAAGCATAGTAACCACTGACCACCAACCAGAAGGTTTACTCGTCTTCATGTTTGCTATCCAATGACAAAAAATAAACTGCCAACATAACTGACGAAACAGTCGATTCCTGTAGCTGGTGTTTTACCAATCAATTTGAATACGTTAGCATGCTTATAGAGAAGAGTAAAATGCATCATTCGTACAAGTTTAAACAAATAACATTAAGTTGGTATAAGTGCGGACTTAAAATTGATATGAGCGCAATCTAACTGGAGTTGAAAGACCAAAATTTAAAAGTACCTACACTTCCGAAACGTTTCAGTCAAAACGTATGGCCAAGAAAATGGCGAGGATTATATTTTTTACAATGTTATACTTTATAAACATCCCAAACCAATATTTAGTGTCTTTTGCGAGTCATTTGGACATTTGTCACATTAAATATTTAGTATACAGACATTTACGATTTCTAATGCGGTGAAATAACTATCGAAATAGAACATTATGACTTTGTTAAACCTAACATTGTAATAAAATGGTATTAAGTTCTGCTGCAATACCGATATTAAAATCATTCTAAATCTGTATTGTTTTATAGCATTTGCTCGACTGGGTCATTGTGTTTAATATTTCAAGAAATATACCGAAATAGTAATCCAATTCTGAAATAGTCCAAATCAAAAACGAGGCCACTGTTCACAAAAATAAATCCGTCAAAACTTCGAAGGCATCCCAAAAAATGCATCGCCATATAGCAAAGTTCTAACAGAAACATTGCCTGACCTTTACAGAATAAGGCTGTGCACATGTTGGAGGCAAGACGTTTTAAGACAGACTCCAAGACCCTCTATGAAAACTATAATGGTGTGCCTAAAGCATAACCGTCTCATCGATACTTTTTTTTTTTTTTTTCGGATGGGAAATCATCAAATGACTTCTCCCGCTCTGGGCGGAGCAGGAGGGAGTGTCAGACTTTTACTGACTAAAACCCATCCATGTTCCTTCATCGCCCTTTGTGTTCCGGGGCCACGGCATCTCTTTCGAACAGTCCCGCAACCCCGGCAGGCATCGGTCCTTGCGGACCCCTTCCTTTTGCTGACTTTCTTTGAGGCGCGCGTGGAACACGAACGCGCCGTCAACAAGGCCTGTTGTCATGAGACGGACGGACGGCGAGCTAGCCCATAGTCCACCATCCACAGGCCCGCGCCTACGGTGGCCCCCGACGCCCGGGGCGTCTCCCGCGGCGGCCGGGACGCTGTGAGGCTCTCTCCCTCTCACGTTCCGCCACCTCCTTCTCTAGCATTACTGCTTCGCAGAAGGAGGTGACGGCGTCCCATTCCGTCTCGCTCCGGACCATGGCTGCTCTCGATAATAGCTGACGTCAAATAAATATTTTTTCTTTCTTTCTTTCTTTCGATATCTAACCCTCGATCGATATACTTGTCTATAATCGTTAGTTATGTATAGTCAGTTCTGGTAATACGATATCCTTTGGTGCGACCGTTTGTCAGACTTTTGGACCTGTAACGACTGTCAAAGATCTACAAATGACAGCCAGGACCAACAGCTTAACGTGCTTTCCGAGGCCCAGAAGAAACTCAGTAAGTATGTAAGAGGTGGTCACCCATCCACGGACCAACCTTGGTAAACGCGGCTTAACCTGCAGATCGACCCGAGAGTCTGTTATTATTTAGCCACGAGCTCCTCGACGTTGGTGTGCATTAATTCTAAAGACGGTTCATATTTGTATTCACTTTATCAAAAATTCCGAGGCGGTCACAATTTCGACAGTTCAAACATTGTTCTCAAGTTTCAACCGCCCTTGCTCAGGGACGCCATATTCCGGCAGGGTTCGGGAAGAATTATGCAGATTTTCGTCTGTGGTTTAAATAATTGTGCGTATTACAATGGTGTCTTGGGGAATAAAGGGACGGAGACGAATCTGCTACGTCTCTAATTGTTATACAAATTAATTGGTCTGGAAAACTGTGGTGAAAGAACGAATCCTTCAGAGAGGATACAGATTTTCAGAGCATACAAAGACTACGCAGTGTTGGTAATCCGATGGTCTCATACTTCTATATCTTATTTTAGTACAACATAGCATCACGGCAGTAATTCCCGAAGAATTAGGCAGAGGTGTACCTACTATTACACCCACACTTTGCCAGTTATGTTTAAGTCCCATGTAATAAGGGGGCGAGCCCATTGCCATCAAACAGGAACTAATCCAAAATCCGTGGCTGCTACTGAGAAATTCCTGATGGAAAACCCAATACTACTTTGTCTGACCTGGGAAACGAACCAAGGACCATAAGCTCGGAAGTTTCGTTGTGTAAAAACAGTGATAAAGAAAAATAACACTTCTTACTAGTTAACAATTTGAAATTGTATGAAGATGCTTTTGTATTATGTGGTATAAAATCTATTTTTAACATTTTACATGAAAAAATACTAAAAAGATATTCTTAGTATTCATGAACGCGAATCCGAACAGCCCTACACACTCGATAGACTAAATACACAAAAAACTTTCGCTACGCTTCATAAATTGTGTTACACGAACAAACTGACGAATTCCCAGTTTCCTCGAATTTATTAATATAATTACATGTCCTACACGTGGAGTCTAGAAAAGGATCTTGAGAATAGAACAGACTTGTAACACTTCTGATACTCAGAGCGTTGATTGGCTACATTTCATTTCGCGTGACTTCATTTCGCCAATCAACCAATGAAAACGAATATAGGGTGTTGTAAATGTGCTGTGCCCCTAAAAACTGAATATTTCTTTACGTCTAGCATATTTGGTTTTAATTAAGTTTAGAAATTAGGACGCCTTGGGAATATCTTCAGTAAGTACCGACTTCTTGGTATTAAGTTTGAAAATTAATCTAGTTTGGTTGCCGTGCCGTGCCGTGCTGCGTAATACTTCTTGACAAGAAATATTAAGGGACTCTTGATATACGAGTATTAAGGTGGATGCTTCAGGGTAGCCCGCGAAATTCATTTTTGTTTTACGTTTTTTGCAAATTGCAGGCCAGTGCTAGGTTGTATGTCGATTAAAATATGATTCGCGGCTGTAAGACGTATGAAGTTACAGAATAATCAAAATCATCAATACAACCCTCCAAGTTCATGAAAGTCGATTGATAAGTCATTCAATCGACTTTCATGAACTTCGCGGGCTACCCTGGAGCATTTACCTTAAGCAATTTCTGCCATTTGTTTTCCCTGCATCAGTCTCTAATTGCACCACGCGTGTTGCTTGGGTTTGTAGGCCGTGAACAAGCGCTAAAAGTAGTTAGGACCCTATAAACACATCATTCATGGGAGGAAAAACAGGTACCTGAAGGAATAAAAAATCCCGGAAAAACGTGAGATATCTATACATACATGATTACCATACATACTCGTACAAGCCGTGCACGTGCCTCCATAAATTAAGCAGAAAAATGTAAATTACAAGAGGAATTCCCATAATCCGAATAATTATGCCTTTTTCCTTGAAAGATATTATGTTGAGGGTAAATTACGGTAAGGTTTTTTTTATAATGATAGGAGGTGTAATTATCCAACTGTCGAGCAAAAACGTGTCTTCATAAAAACGGAACGTGCATTGATCACCACGTTAATAGATCAACTGTGCTACAAGGATCATATTTTGGCGTTTGTATAACTTTTTCCGAGGGGTTTTAGGTAAATGTTCAAGAAATTCATCATCTCCTGCCCTTAACCAAATTTATTTGGGATCGTCGCAGAATGTTCTTTTTCCATACTTCTCTATTATTATTATTTTATTCTCATTTTGATGGTGTACATAATAAAGAGTATTCTATTCTATTCGTCATCTCATCAAACACCTCCTTTCTTGCCATAATATCATCCTTCACACAGACCATCCATCGTTTATTTGTTCAAATCTGTACAAATCTTCCTCCAGTCTTATACCCATCCACATTCATATACTCAAAACTTACTACTACTACTACAACAGCCCATAACGTCCACTGCTGGACATAAGCCTCTCCCATGATGGGAGGAATTTGCCGTAATCTCCACGCTTGGCAGGCGGATTGGAAATCGCAGTGATGAAAGACTAACAGAAAACGCTGCTGCCCATTCTCTGATCTACGGAGGCGCAAGGTGTTCTGCCTCAGACATTAGTCGCCTTATACGACACCCGTGAGTGTAATGGGTTGGTTCTATTCTACTCTGCCGGATACTACACGGCTAACTCAAAACTTACGTAAGAGTATTTTGAATGAGACCGAACACGATTGCCCGAAGACGGGCGTACTCGGCCCCGTTCTTTTACATCGTCGTTTGTCCGAATTCGGGCAAACGACCACATGTAATCGCCAGTAGAACTTCTGACCATAAGAATTGTCCGTCATCGTGAAGAATGTCACTATGTCTACCCCCTCTGATAAGAAAAATTACTAACATTTATTCTGAACGAAACGCAAACGAAGTACTTCCTTCCTACAAACCTACATAATGTATAGGATGTATACATACATAAATAGTTCGTATGTCGGTTAGGACGTAGTTTTGTCACGACAGGAAATGCCGCTTACGACTTACGTAATGAAAACGAGCAACTTTTTCTTGTGCACACGCTCTTTCCTTTTGCTAAATAGCTGGCAAATATACTATCAGAATAACCTTTGGGTGAGGATTCTTTGTATCAATAAATACTGCGATTTCTTTGTAGATGGGCGATCTTTATTCATCTGTTTTACTTTGATTTTGATAAGGTAAATGGGGGTACGTGGGTATGCGCATCACGTCGATCTTCAGGTTAAACCACGCTTGCCTAGGTTGGTCCGTGGACGAGTGACCACCCATTATAAACGAGTTTCATCCGTGCCTGACCGCGGCTGTCATTTAAAGATCTTTGACAGTCGTTACAGGTAGTCAGTGGCCGAAAAAGTCTGACAACCAGTTTAACCAAGGGGTATCGTATTACCCAGTACTAACTGGGTTCTGGAGGTCAGTTAAGCAGTCGCTCTATGTAAAATACTGGCACTGCAGCTGCATCCGGTTAGACTGGAAGCCGACCAACACTGGGACAAAAGCCAAGTGTGAATCACCTCTGTCGGAGGAAGGGAAGCGTAATCCATCAAAGGGGCCAAGTACAGTTTGATGGATATTACATGTCACTTGCCTTCGCAATTTCGTTTCTAGGACATGTTGGTTTCCTAACAATATTCTCCTTCACAGTTCAAAGACTAGTTTACATTGGATACCTTCAAAATCGGTTGCCAGCCGGGAGAGAATCCAGTTCCAAACCACAAAGAGAACATCAGCGAAAGGAACTTCTTAAATAAAGGCCTTATTCTGAAGTAGCGGTTTATGTTAAAACCCTGGACTTTTTGGCCTAACGAGAACTTTGCCTTGTTAGTAGAGGCTCTAGAAAATAATACTTTGGCTATATAGAATCTAAACCAATTTGTAATGTTTGTGTGGTTACCTCTTATCGGAACATGTTAATCTAGCTTCAAAGATTTCAGTCAATAGATTTGAGCCCTTAACGTTCTTAGATATATATAGTCAGCCCGCATATGCCGTATCTGTACCAATCCGCACTGGCCCGCGTGGTGGATTATAGCCCATTCCCTCTGATAGAGAGGGGTCCTGTGTCCCAGCAGTGGGAGCATTAATAGGCTGATGATGATATCCCGTATGTAACTATAGATACGATTTGAGTGTTCTAGACATCAACATCTTTCGTCATGAAAATTCTCCTGCTCTTATCCCAATTGATTTAGGGTCGGCGCAGCATGTCTTCTTCTTCCATACTTCTCTATTACTCGTAATCTCATCAGACACCTCTTTTCTAGCCGTGTCATCTTTCACACAGTCCATCCATCGTTTCTTTAGTCTTCCTCTACTATTGTACCCATCCAAATTCATACTCAAGACTTTCCTCACAGGGCACGCCACGATAGTGGCGATAAGTCCCCTCTTTGAGGAGTGGCTAGAGAGACGCCACGGCGTCCTCACCTTCCGCCTGACGCAGGTCCTCACCGGACACGGTGTTTTCGGGAGGTTCCTGCACCGAATCGGGCGGGAGGAAACGCCCGGGTGTTTCCATTGCGAGGATCGACCGGAGGACACGGTGGAGCACACGGTGGAGGTGTGCCCCGCGTGGGCGGAGCACCGCCGTGTCCTCGAAGCGGCGATTGGCGGCGGCGACCTCTCGCGTCCGGCCCTGGTGCAAGCCATGGTCCGGAGCGAGACGGAATGGGACGCCGTCACCTCCTTCTGCGAAGCAGTAATGCTAGAGAAGGAGGTGGCGGAACGTGAGAGGGAGAGAACCTCACAGCGTCCCGGCCGCCGCGGGAGACGCCCCGGGCGTCGGGGGCCACCACGTGGCTCCCGGCCACCGTAGGCGCGGGCCTGTGGACGGTGGGCTATGGGCTAGCTCGCCGTCCGTCCGTCTCATGACGACAGGCCGTGTCGACGGCGCGTTCGTGTTCCACGCGCGCCTCAAAGAGAGTCAGCAAAAAGGAAGGGGTCCGCAAGGACCGATGCCTGCCGGGGTTGCGGGACTATTCGAAAGAGATACCGTGGCCCCGGAACACAAAGGGCGATGAAGGAACATGGATGGGTTTTAGTCAGTAAAAGTCTGACACTCCCTCCTGCTCCGCCCAGAGCGGGAGAAGTCATTTGATGATTTCCCATCCGAAAAAAAAAAGACTTTCCTCACAACATTTTTCTTTTTTTAGACCAGACTATTCAAATGCCATTACCAGCGTAATAGAAATGTAATAATATTTTAACGAGATAGTACGAATCCATCGATTTGTATCTTCTTATACCGCAATATGTGAAAGATAACAATGGAGCCATCTTTAATCCTATTTATTTTATCCTAAACAATATATCTTTTCTGAAGCAATTTCCAGCAGAATTAATACACGAACAAATACAAATAAAATAGATTTTCTTTGTGCAAACTAACGTAAAGATTGGTAAAGACAGTTATTTCTTGAAGTGGGTTAGGTTTGGTTTGAAGTTAACCATCTTTGTCCGTCGGCCTATCTTTGTAAATATGTTATCCTTTTTTTGACAACCAATGGCTTTTTAAGTAAACATGTTTATGTAAACATTGGTAAGTGTATTTTGCAATCATCACTTAGATATTGAATTAGAATGATTTTCTTGAAACAATTGTCATAAAAAATAACGAAGCTTTTTAAAAAAGAAAGATTTTTTGCTTTTTGTTGATATCCTGCTACGAATCTTCAATCAAGGGTCATGGAAATATAAACATAACAGTTAATGGATTGCTTTTCGCAATAAGTTGAGAATAAAATACTGAATGCTACATACACGCCTGTACTTTCTCAAGGGGTACGCAGAGGTGTGTAAATAGTACACCTTTATTTCGCACGTCATATTTGAGCCTACGTAATAAATCGAACCTACGACCATCAACATGGCCTTAATCAAAACTGGACTGTTACTTATAAATTCTCACATGTCGCCACTTATATCTAAGTCCCATGTAATAGGGAGTGAGCCTATTGCCATGAACCGAGTACAAATTCAGACTCCGTGGCTATTACTGAGAAATACCTGATGATAATACCCAATAACACTTTGCCCGACCTGGGCATCGAACCCAGGACATCATGCTCAGTAGTGGCGTTTGTAACCAACAGCGAAGCCATTATCCGTATTAAAAGCAACACAGCTAAATTTTAAAGTAAAGGATATCCCCTTCAGATATACATCTGTTACAACGCACCCCTTTCGATCATCCCCATAGGCGATATACAAGGAAAAACTACCCGGAAATAGGGCAGTTCGATCTAAATATATTCTTTAGATTTGGGGATGTTAGTCTTCGGTTGGTTTATTCACTGTTTTGTGCGCGTAAATATATTTTGATGTTGTTTTTATACCAATTTGATAAGGGGTTTTAGGGGTGAGCAGGGATGTTCATAAATGCGGAAAATATTCTACGGCTTATGAGTAGAAAATAATATCTCCATAAATTATGCAGGACATCATATTATTCATTTAGCTATCATATTAATATCGCTAATGACCGTCTTCAGGGGGGCCGAAATTAGACAACCAGTCTTACCAAGGCGTATCGTATTACTCAGTACTAACTGGACTGCAGTCGCCCCATGTAAACAACTGGTATTCAGCAGCATTCGGTAGGACTGGAAGCTGACTCCAACATAGTTAAGAAATGGCAGACGATGATGATTATCTCCATCATCTGCCTAGCCTTTTCCCAACTATGTTGGGGTCGGCTTCCAGTCCTACCGGATGCTGCTGAATAAAAGTTGTTTTCATGGTGCGATGATGATTTTCTCCAATGACCTTTTATTACGTTGAAAGTGTCATCTTTAATTTAATTCGTAATTCTAGTGGTGTCACCGTCGGACTGTCAAGTCATAGGTCTCGAGTTCGAACCCAAGACACGCAGATCTGATTTTTCGGATTCATGTTCGTATTTTCACTAACATTATTATCACTTGCTCCGGTGAAGGAAAACATCGTAAGGAAACCAGCATGACTGAGAGATATTTTTTGGCGACATGTAAAGACAAGTGAGACGCCCATGGGTGGCATCAAAACTCTGACACCAGGTTAGGCACTAGCCATACGAAAAAGAAGAATTAAAATCGTCGGTATATACATTTCTTATATAAACCAATACATTAACGATAACCCTAATAATAAATATCAAGGTCAGCTGCGAAAGTGCACAAAAAAGGAGTTTGCAATAAACCGTTATCCGACCTTTTATTTTCTTTTCTTTTTTAATAACAAAAGCAACCACCTGTTGGATAACACATTGGCATTTTAACTTTCCCCTTTTTATTGAAAAGTTAAATAGAATAGTGATGTACTCAAGTCTAGTTGTAGCGAAATGGGATATCCGAAAAATAACGCTTCAATTTTAAATTGAATACGTGACTAATTTTATATTAGAGAAATTTTGAGACACTGGAAATATTCTTAGAGAGTAATATAATAATAACATTACCCTTGACGAAGGTTCATAACAGATAACATATTTTTGCAACAAAAAAAAAACATGTTCAAATTTTTCTAAGAATCTGTGCCAATATGGATCTAATTTACATCAAAACGGATTAAATACGTTTATTAGTGAATACAGCTACAAAATATTGTAGACATCTCTGTGCCCTGCCACTATAAGTGATGAAATAAGAGATGGTATTTCTATACCATCTATTATTTCATCACTGATGAAACTAAGTCAAATAACGTATAAAGTAACAATAATAGTTACCAGTTATAATTTAATTATAACCTAATTAGTAATTATTACAGATTTTATTGTAAGCCATTAAAAGCTCGAAAATACTGTAAAATGTATCATCAATCATTATTTATCAATTAATTTCGATGACTCACAAACCAACAGGTAAACAGTGAATAATAACTTACCTCACTAATACCACATCCACCTATACCCACAAAATATCCGCCAAAAAGCCTCAATAAACATACACGGATATTATCCGAATCCAATACACGCATCGGGCCATCTCTAAAGGCACCTGGCAGCGGATATTAAACGCCCATTGAGGATAGTCGAGGCAATTTATTTGCCACTTAACTCAGAACCATGCGACCACATATCCGTGGTCGTACCACTGAATTAGTAGCGTGGTAGGTGGTGCTCGGTGACCACAATGTGATCGTCAGCGTTGTATTGTTAGGTCGGAGGAAGTGATTTTTAATGGGGTAGATGACACACCAATCAATTGAGATACTTTTTAAGAGCTATCAAAGCGCGGTTCTCTCATAGATTTTGTATGGCAATAGCCAACTGTGACGTCACTGTTTATTCAACTCAATGACTTAACTATTTATTGATTTCAAAGCAACTAAAAATCGAATTTGGCAATTAACTGAAAATAAATCGGGTTTTCAGGCCCAAAATAGTGTTTTTTAGAGATGGTGTCTGGGAATTATTGTTTTATGGTGTCATCTACCCTATTGTGGTATGGAAATCTGAGATATGATAAAAATATTATTTTAGTTAGACTTGATTTTGTTACAGAGAAGCTCGAGGTTAAATAATAACAGCCGCTCGGATCAATCTTCAGGTTAAGCTGCATTACTTAGGTTGGTCTGTGGATGGTTGACCACCCATTACATACCGAGTTTCCTCCGTGCCTCGGAAAGCACGTTAAGTCGTTGCTCCCGGCTGTCATTGGTAGATCTTTGACAGTCGTTACAGGTAGTTAGGGGCCCGAAAGTCTGACAACCAGTGTTACCAAGGGGTATCGTATTACCCAGTACTGAGTTGTGTGGAGGTCTGGTAGGCAGTCGCTCCCTGCAAAATACTGGTATTCAGCTGCATCCGTTTAGACTGGAAGCCGACACCAACATAGTTGGGAAAAGGATTTTGTGACAGAGGGTGTAATATGATTTTCATTTTCAATCAATGACTATTGACAAAGATAAAACGCATCAAAACTCGGGAGTGGGGGTTCGTGACGTCAGAACTAGCTAAAAATTATACCTAGGCGTGACGTATTGAAAATTTTAAAAGCGTCATATATTCGTCAATTTTAATTTACGTAACAAAAGAAAAAACACGAAAAAACAATTGACAGACTAATAAGTTTTTTTTGTCGCCTCGCCTATTGTTGAATCAATCGACGATTGATTTGACGACCCGAATGGTGTAGCGGTGGTGAGGCTGCCTTACGTTCTTAGGGTCCCGGGTTCGAGTCCCGGTTGGAGCACATGTTTGTGTGATGTGCATGGATGGACATTTGTTTCCGATTCATGGATGTTTAAATGTATAATAAGTATGTATTTACAAACAAAAAGTATCTATGTAGTATATCAACTATCTGGTGTCCACGACACAAGCCTCGTTGCTTATTGTGGCACTAGATGGCGCTGTGTGTTCATGTCCAGCGATATTAATTATTTATTATTTATTTAAAATCCAAAACAAAATTATTTTTATTGATCGGATAGGTAGTCACAATGGTATTGTATATTATCATCCTTGTCCTTCGACTAATATGTAGACAAGTGTCAATTTTCAATGACAAAATTATTTCGTTCATGGTTTTCATGGGTTTGTAATAATTATCATGTCTGGTAACTCAATACCGTTGTCGTAAACGTGTAGGTATATAAATCGTTGAGTGATAATTTGACTTTCCAAACACCTACCACACATACATAACATCACGCCTGTAACACCCGAAGGGTACGTCAGAGATGTGTACGTAATAGTACGCCCACATTTGGCCAGTTCTAATGGAAAAAGATGCATTCATCATCTGCCTAGCCTTTTCCCAACTACACACATCAACACGGTCTAGGGATATTTTTAAAAAAGCGAATTACTATCAATGTGTTAATTATTTATACGACATGTATATATTTAAAAGAAACGTTATTTAATATTCTACCATATTTTAATAATGGTTAAGGTATAGATTAAAATTTCAGGATTTTATGGAAAAAAAATGAAGCATAGACGGAAACCGTATATGAATGAACTTTTAATTTGTGAGTAAAAACTGAAAAAAATAGAGAAATCATTTAATTTGTGTTTATAAACTTGAAGTTAGTAGTCTGAGAAAGCGCCCATGATGTTCATAACACATCGGCAACGATTCGGCATGCTCAGAACAAGGTTGTCAATGTCTTGCTGCGGAATATTGTACCATGTCCTTCTGAGGTGCGCAAAAAGTTGATCTTCTGTAGCCAGATTTTCAGGAACTTCCTTCAGAGCTCTTCTTTGCAGCATATCCCACGCATGCTCAATGGGATTTAGATCTGGCGATTGAGCAGGCCAGTCTAAGGCCCTAACATTATGTGTATGTAACCAAGCTGCTACCGTTCTCGCCGTGTGTGCCCGGGCATTGTCGTGCATGAGCAGGAAATCTTGCCCCATTTGTGTTCTGTGGGGCAAGATTACGGGCCCCAGCATCGTTCTGCCGTCATATTGCCCCGCACCCAAACGAGATCCGTCCGTCCTCCAAGACGAATTCCTGCCCAAACCATAATTGTTCCTCCTTGGTATGGGTGAACTTCCTGAGGGTTCTGGAGACGGCTCCATCGTCCAGGAACTCGCCAAACACGCGTCCTTCGTGAATCTGGATGGAAGCCGAACCTGGATTCATCCGTGAACAGCACATTGGACCATTGGTCACGGCCCCAGTCCACGTGGTTCCGAACCCATTCTAATCGTCGTCCACGATTGCCTCTCCGTAAAGGTGGGACCCGGAGTGGTCTACGAGAGCGTAGATTGCTTTCATGCAGTCGCCTTCTTACAGTTTGGTCACTCACAAGAACTTGGTGTTCCACTCGCAGCCTTTGGACCAATTGAGTCGCCGTTGCATTTGGTTGTGCTCGCACAGTAATTTGCAAAAATCGGTCTTGTCTGGGGGTAGTGATGCGACTTGGCCCCCGGTGCCTCTCCGCTACTTCACCTGTGGCACGATAGCGTGTCCACAATCTTGAAATTACATTTTGATGGGTCCCTATGGCCTCAGCAACATTACGCTGAACAGATCCAGCTTCCAGCATTCCCACAGCTCGTAACATCTCCGCCCTCGTCAAATGTCGGCGTTGCATGGCTACAATACCTCAATTTTAACTTTATCTTTCGTTTAAAAATGAAAAAAAACTGTAACTAAACGTAATTCGTATTGTTTTCTAAATTTCGCACAAATGAAAATTCCCTCTCCTATACATCAAGACATTTTTATGCCACCGAAACAAAAGAATTTTCAAAAATTTGAATTTGGAATTAGTCTGAGATAAATTACAAACAAATCGGTGTATAAAAGATTCCAATGCGGCCAGTACTTTTTGAGTTATTTAATTGAGTATGAAATATCCCTAGACCGTGTTGATGTGTGTATGTTGGGGTCGGCTTCCAGTTTTGCCGGATGCAGCTGAATACCAGTATTTCACATGGAGCGACTGCCTATCTGACCACCACAACCCAGTTAGAACCGGGTAATACGATACCCCTTGGTAACACTGGTTGTCAGACTTTTTGGGCCTCTGACTACCTAACGACTGTCAAAGATCTACAAATGACAGCCAGGACCAACGGCTTAACGTGCTTTCCGAGGCACGGAGGAAACTCGGTATGTAATGGGTCACCCATCCACAGACCAACCTATGCAAGCACGGCTTAACCTAACGATCGACCCGAGCGGCTGTTATTATTTAGCCACGAGCTACGAGAAAAAGATGCATTACAACTCAATATTGTTTGCAAAATTGCTTATCAATACAAATCAATAAAATTGTAGTGTCCGTTTGTATTCGTACTTTCAAAATAACAGTTTTTTATCGAATGCATAGTAAAATTATGAAAGTGTGTACGGTACTTATCATATTTTTTAATTTTGTCTGTCTTCGTATTTTGTTTTAGAAAAGGGTCCCGTGCAAAAAAAATTAAAACCCATGAAATTGCCAAAATTAAATTCAAATATCCCAAGACATATTTTTATAATTTCATGAGGACGAAAGTCGCGGGCAACAGCTAGTAAATGAAATAAAATGACTTCAAACAATATCTAATTCTAGACAAAATATCAAAGGAGCTATTATCACTCCAGCTAAAGGCCTTGTAAAGGAGAGTACATGAACAATACACAAACGACTTTTCTACGCGAAAGTCCGGGGTGAAACTTAATGAAAATACAGGGTGAAGTTCAGACGGGGGTATAAAGATGAACCCTGAATACCAAATATGAATAATGTAGAAAAATAATGGGCTCTTGAATAGGTACGTTTATGTATGAACTAGCGAGGTTTGTGAGCGTGAAATATTTTACGTTGAGTGTAATTAGGTTTTTTGTTTATAAAATGTGAAATTAAAAAAATCCTTGTTTAATACTTACTTCCGCTATAAGAAGATATTTTGTACATAGTTTCGTGCTTCTAGACTTAGCGGTTTAAGATATCTGTGCGTTGTCTGTCTGTAGATTCAGAATTTTATTTAGTACATAGATGTCCTAAGTACGTGTGTATTAATGTACGGTCGACCAAACTATTTGGTTTACATTTTAACATGCAAATTACATTGTAAAATGTAAACCAAATAGCTTGGTCGACCGTACCTACTCGTACATCAAACATTTTTAGCTTTTAGCCCATGTTATAATACCTGTTTATCATTTTCAGTACGTTGAAGTACAACGTAGTCATCGAAATATAGCCTTCTATAAGCCTAATTGCCGCCTACAGTAACAATCGTACTAACTTTCTATCTGACAATTCAGCAAAGTCCATTGCGCATTACGTTTAAAAAACCAGACTTTCACCACTTGCTCAACGCAATGAATATCCTTCATGTATCTAAAATTAATGCCCGTTTTGACTGAAAGTGACAAAATGAAAGCCTTAATTATTGCGCTGTTGAAGTTACAGCTCGTGGCGTTGAGCAGAGTGATGAAATATCAACAGCCCGCTTTTTTCACGGGTGTAACTATTGTCTTGCTCCCTCTAATCGTATAAAAAAGAGAGATAAATATATCAATAGAAGGGTCAAAGAGTATATGTCTCAGGGAATCAGCTGTTATTCCCACTAAAAGTTTTAAGCGTACTGTGGAGGGTTAAGTTATTACCCCACTCGTAACTTGTGACTTTTATACGAGTTTCATGAGTTTGATGCACTCTCTAAACAATATGGAGTTTATTACTGAACTAGCTTCTGCCCGCGGTTTCGCTCGGATTATGGCCCGAAAATATTCCACGGGAACAGAGATTAGATATAAGTAATCCATGACACTTGGGGATAATGTAGGTAGCTTCCTGTTCGTGAAATATTTTTTTGGACTCGGATCAGTAATTTTAAAGTTAACACCTTACATATAAAACTTAGTATGGATGAAGAAAGTAGCGACCAATCAGATCACAAGGTTTGCAGTATAACATGTTCAAATGATGGTGAATATCGTTAAAAAGAAAACCGCGGTCCCACAGACAGACACATAAAGTAACATAACTTTATTTGACTTTATTTTAAGGTTCCGTACAAACAAAATCAACCTTCGTCACCTGAATTTTTAGTTCAGGTAGTATTATGACACGTAGGTATGTAATAAGAATAATTTTATTCAAGTTGTAAAAAAAAACCGATTCAATCTAAAAATAAATTCAGGATTATATTGAAACCTAAGAGCCAGCTTTCCGTACAGTTTTCAGAACCACTTAGAACCTCTCCTAACAAAAACTTTTTGCATATTATTTCAAGCGAGCAAAACCGGCCCTTTGTAAATTATTTTTTTAGGCATTAGGCAAGTGAATATTATCGTAAATAAGGTTCTACGGTTTTCCGCTCCAAGAGAATAATAAAAATGTAATACGAATTACTTTTGTCCTAAAATAATAAGTTTTTGAACTTTTATGTTTTAATATCCGAAGTATGAACGTGGGTGGAAAACTATGCGGTCAATGACTGGATGAAGTGTGCGAAAAAGTTATGATTTTTTTATGGCTTTAAGCTTCCGACTCTAAAAGGAAATACGGCAACTTTATGTGGTGAGTTTTTGTCTGTTATTGCGGTTTATTTCGAGGTTGTTGTAATGAAGGAATTTGGATTTTGCTATAATGTTAGATCGAAATAGAAGCCGGTGATTTGTGTAAAAACGCCAGCACATTAAGCTACCCGAAGCTGTTAAATTTTCTTAATCATCCTAGAACCTAATGCTTTAGCAATAATGTCGAAAATCTATTAAATAAATTTGACAGATTGTAGTATTTGATGTGCTGGCGTCTGTACACAAATCTAAGAGTCACAATGTTTTTTTTAACAGGTTTTTGGACTATATACATAGTACACGCGTTATTTACTCTCTAAGTAGTACAAACATATAGAAATTAAGTCATCATCAAGTTAGCAACCAAATACAAGATATTTACACAGCAAACTAAGAAACATAGACGTCGAAACTTCAAGCAAATGGACACGAAAACATCAACATTCCTATATTTGCAAATATTCAACTCCTATTGACATCCTAGACACTTAACAGACAGACCAAACACCCCATGTAAACAAATGCTTCAACTAGAATACCAAACACGAGAACTCGTAGACAAAAACGAGAAACACATACCTTGATCTCGCAACTGTCTAGCTAGGCACTCACGAGAAACACACAAACACGGTGAAACACGGTGTAACACGTTGTTTCACGTCACTAACACGCGGTTCGGGTTCACGGGACGTGCGTTTTGGGCGGCGGCGTGACGAGTACTGTAAGGCGGGCGGCAATGTTGCCAGCTGTAGACGGGAATTATGTTATTGTCAACCTAAGTAGGGTTGCGAGGGGGTGGGTAAAAGTAGGCATAGTTTTGTAATGCTGCATTGGGAAAGGGTAGTTTGGTTTTTCTTTGTGGTTTTTATCTGCATCGGTCTTTCCACGCCTAGATTGCTCGTTTTGTTAATTTAAAGTACCATATAACTTATAGGAAATAGTTATTATTTAGTAGCAAAAAGGACATGACATAAGTTTCCCAAAATATAACAAACAGCTTCACCTTTATTGAATGAGGGGTAAATATCACAATAAACAAACATACGATTAAGTGAATAAGTTAAAAACATAATATACTAGCTTTAGCCCGCGGCTTTGCTCAAGTTAATTTATAATTTGACAATCAATATTCAGTTTGTAATCTACTTTTAATAATATAATTCAAATTGACGTTATCTAATCAATCAATCAATCAACTTTATTTCTTCTAATGAAAATGATTCTTTATTATACGGAAGTGAACTCCCATCTGCTAATATCAAAAAGTTTTCATCATAAATCTATCTACCAGAGGACTTCATGTAGCGTGGTGATTATAGCATACTTAAACGTATAATAGTTGATGATAATTACATGCGACTAAGTCATAACTGGCGAAACGTAAACGTACGTGACGTACTATTAAGTACAGCTCTGCCTAACCCTTCGGGAATTATAGGCGTGATGTTATATGCTATGTTAACAAATACAAACCTAAAATGTATCTATTTCGTTTCACCTTTCAAAACCAAACACTACCTATAATACTTGAGTAATAAAATCTCCCCAACATTGTACGTCTTCGTCCTTCACTAGCAACACCGTGGGCGGGCGGCGTCGTGACGAAGGGCGGTATTCTCCGCGTATTAGTATTCGATTGGGGAAAGTAGAGGTTTCTCTGATCGCTTCATAAGCATTATGTGTGGTAATTCAATAATGGATCGGATTAAATCACTTTCTCTTATGTGTATGAGGTTTTTGGAAGAAGCTCGATTAACGAGAATTTTGGGTAGGGGAGGGTTTTTTGTTCTTTGTTTTGATAAAATTTATTTGGAATGTGTATTTTTGAACGCTTGATTATATGGTTTCTCAGTATTGGATTATGATCAGATATTTTTTTGTCTTTGAAAATTGGTATTTCAATTCGTGGCAGCCGGCTTCATGTGAGTGGCCTCTGTGGTCGTAAGTTTGAACCTAAGGCAGGTTATTTGGAGTACTTAATTTATTTCATCACCACTGCTCTCAAACGCTGAATGTAGGCAAATCTCGGGACATCCACCAACCAGCACTGGGCGCGCATTCTGGGTACAGGTACAGGTTTCTTACAAGGTGGAGAACACAGATCATCCTACAAATATAATAAATGCGAAAGTTTGTGAGGATGGATAGATGGATGGATGTTTGTTACTTTTTCACGCAAAAACTACTAAAACGATTTGGATACAATTTAGCACACAGATAGTTTATAACCTGGATTATCATTTAGAATACTTTTACCCCTGTAGTTATGACCTCGTGGGACAATTACCGAACTCGCTGGCGTAATCTAGTATGAGATAAAATTCTGATACGCGTATTAAGAGGTAATGTCAAAAACGTAATTAAAAATAACTCAAATACCGACACTAACCTCTTCTATACCTCAACCACAACTATGTTGACTCAATTCTGCCATACCCCGAACTGTCGTGATGATATACCCACACGCAACTCCGTAATAAAAATTGATGAACTGCCGCAATTACACTGCTTGCGGTTACTAACGCCACTTTTACGGTGTGAATTATGCCGCGAAACTTGCCCTGATATATTGGGTTCGTAAGGGTTTTAACGTTCATTTTGTACGTAGTTTAATATCATGGTGTTTAATAAAGAGGCATTATTGCACACTGTTTTAATGAACGGACAAGTTGAATGTGTGCCTGTGACGTGTAAGAGAAAAGGTCATTGGTTTATAAAGAAGACAAGAGAATGCGTTCGATGGAATACCGAGTTCACTGACGGTCACCCTTGTGCTCTTAGGAATAAGGTTGAAAAATGGTCGAAACCTATTCATACATGTGGAGACGTACTTTGGTAAAGCTGTAGAATTTCTTAAACCATCACACCTTAAATTTTCATCTAGTGTAAATGTCTTTGATAAACATGGGCATCAATGATTGCTTCTACATAACATAACATCACGCCTGTAATCCCTGAAGAATTAGACAGAGGTGTACCTAATAATACCTCCACAATTCGTCAGTTATGTTTAAGTCCTATGAAATAGGGGGCGACCTTATTACGAACAATCGGGCCTAAATGCATACTCCGAGGCTGCTACTGAGAAATTCCTGATAAAAAAACCCAATAACACTGCGTGGCCAGGAAATCGAAGCAGGGACCTCATACTCAGTAGTCTTAAATAGACACTCGACCAACAAGGCACTTGTCCAATCATAGTACACTATCTAGTAAGTATAAGTAACAACAGAACACGATCCGGACAACGTCGTCCCATGGGACTCCTCCCAAGCTAACTGACGGAAATGAGGCTTAGTGGTGCTCTCAGGCGATTAGCCGGCAATATCCTTATGCACAATACAATACCAATTACTGGTGGGGTTGGTTTGTGGTTGTGGGAATATGTGCGGATGCTTTACCTTGGAGACTTGAAATTGTGGCGTTGTGATTGGGATTAATAATTTTTGAGAGATTTGATATATTACACCTACCTTTCACTACTTTCTTGTGTTTTAGCCACATAGATAGATTCGTTATTCGATAAGTGTAGAGGGAGACCAAGAAAACAATGGATGGACTGTGTGAAGGCTAATGATATGGCTAGAAAGAAGATGACTGCTGAGATGACGAGTAATAGAGAAGTATGGAAGAAGAAGACATGCTGCGCCGACCACAAATAAATTGGGATCCAATCTAATTAATTAAGTCAACAAACTTAAAAGAAGGCACAAAATTAAGTAAAATCTAAATACTGATGCAATGCCCAATGCAAAAATAAATGCTGCGTTCGATTTTACTCGTACTATTTCACAGGCTCATTTTTGGGAAACTTTCACTTCATTTAAAAAGAGATTTCCAACGAAAAACTCTTTAAGAAAAAAACGGACTAACATCAGTAATCTCCCGACCCCGATACCGCGTTCACGATAAGCACATGACTAGCTACACATTCACGTTACAGCAACGCGTTACACAGACGTGTTACAGCAACTAGATACACACAGACGTTACGGCGGCTGGTCGACGGATCTGCACGTCTCGGGAGGATCGTAACGCACACGTCTAGATTACCTATATCTAAGGCTGAGGCCAGACAGATGTAGTTTTTGATTTATTGTATAGAATTGGAGATGATTTACTTTGGTAAGTATTCAAGAATTTCTTGATGATAAAAAGTAAATGATAAATGATGTTTATTTTGCAAATAAGTTTTTACAAACACTTTTACACTCGCATCTATAGACAAGTTAAAGTAATTACTTGAGGCCAAGTAATTACTTTATGCGACCATTTTTATGCAATAGACAAGAATTTGAACGAAGTTAGAACCATCAAAGAAAGCAAAGCTAAAAATTATAACTTTTGACAGTTCTAACTTGAAATTACTGTGTATATTGCAGAATAAACCTTGTATCTTAAGTTATGACTTCTACTCAAGTAATCGCTTTGACTTGTTTATAGATACGGTACTCATACCTGACTTCTCTGAGAAGAAACAGCCGAAACAAACTCAGTTCATAGTCTCTTTTAAGGTCCAGACATAATCTTGGTCAACTCACATGAGGTCTATGCAGATCAGTGTCTGAGATGGTCTTTTGATGACAGAACTACACAGATTTGAGAAACCAGCTTATGGTAAAAGTCGACATTGTTATCAAGCGACATTTATCTCCCTCACCTTTTTAAAGCAGCTACGAGTATGTGCTTACTCTCCATTTAAAAACAATATTCAACGAAGCTGTCTTTAACAAACACCCAATAAAGTATTTTTCAGTCATCTGTCCCCGAGCAAGTATTCCTGCAGTTTTTGCATCTCTGCGTTTTCAATAATTGCTTGCATCTGGCAGTTGTTACCTGAAAACCAAGAAAGACAAAAAATTAGTTTCGCATTACAAGTTTATGAAAGTTTTGGGTATGATTGTGAATAGCTTTGAGTAAGGAAAGACCAAAGAAACGATGGATAGACTGTGAAAACTGATATGGCTAGAAAGGTGCCAACTGATGGAAGTACACATGAAAGAACACAAATGGTGCGCCGAACCAATAAGGTTAAGAGAATATCATCTGCATACCTCTTACCCAAACTATGTCGGGGTCGGCTTCCAGTCTAACCGAATGCAGCTAATTACCAGTATTTTACATGGAGCGACTGCCTATCTGAAATCCACAACCCAGTTAGTACTGAGTAATATGATAGCCCTTACCAAGAATGGATGTCAGACTTTTGGCTTCTGACTACTCGTAACGACTGTCACAGATCTACAGGTGACAGCTAGGACCAACGGCTTAACGTGCTTTCCGATACACGAAGGAAACACGGTGTGTAATAATAGGTGGTCATCCATCCACGGACCTACCTCGGCAAGCACGGCTTAACTTTGAAGATCAACCCGTGCGACTGTTATTATTTAGCCACAAGCTCCTCATAAAAGTATGAGAATGATTCATAAAAATATCTGGACACACTAAAAACATTATTGAATTCGGTCCTGTAATATCGCTCGTGCGTTTCGCCTTTACAAAATTGTGTAGTATTTTTAATATCAGACCAGAGCTGACTGGCGTATAGAAATCGAATGCCAACTTAATGTATTTTGCTCAAATAAAATTACATCGTGTTTTTATAAGTTGATGTAGTTTTTTATGGCATATTTCTAGTAAAGGACTCAAGTAGTAAATGGCAGGTACCTATCAACGACGTGTTGCAAATAAAGATGATATTGAGCTTTGATGAGATTGAGCTGGGTAATGGACTTTTAGTAATTGCAATTTTATAGCTTACATTTTACAACTTAGCCATTTTTGAAGAGAGCTTTTTTAATATATATATAACTTTTCACCCGACTGTAGCAAAGGTAGGTAATGCTGTAAAACTGTCAAGATAACACTTTTCCTCAAGAATTTCCAGGCGTTATGAACAGATATTAGAAAAGGTAGGTAGAGTACATTTACCTTAACTTCAAACCAGCAAGTCTTTGCTTGTAACTCATAAATACCGGAATATTTTTAATTACAGTTACAAGTTAGTTACATCCTAGAAATTTAGTCAAATCATCATCAAGCGCCAAGGCTTTTATACTGATACTATCCATAATCTCGAACTTGTTAGTTAACTTCCGAATGTCGTTAGTAAAGTCAAGTTTACTTCACGTGATTTTATTATCGCCGTGTTGTCCCATGGCGGCAGTTGATAAAGTAAGTGGTATAACAGATTCATTGTAACATTTTTCATTCATCAGTCATTTTTATAATAACATCGTTATCTTATTACTATTTGCTGCCTTTGAAAACCTATTCTTGCAATATTTGGATGCTTTTAAACTATTTTAAAGCATCCAAATATCACAAGAATAATTATCATCTTTTAATGTTATCAGTAACTTTACAGCAGCGAAACTCGGAAACACGAGATATTGTCTCAACGTGTTAAAGAACTTGGAACCTTCAGGCACAAGTGAGGTCCGGGAGTTGCCTGAAAGAACTAAAAAGATATGCCCATTTCTGTAATTAATGTTGAGTTTAGCCTTCGTCTTAGTGTTTGTAAATATTACTTTAAAATTAAATTTAAATAAGATAACTTCGAGAAGGACCTCTAAGATAAAGGTGTGTAGAGGGAAGAGTGCACAGTACTCGCAACCGGGGCGTGCGTGTCTGACCAGATGTATAAACGTTGAGGTGCCAAAAGGCGAGAGTTTTTTTGTGTATGTATGGCTATTAAAAGGTACTTACGTACTTGTATCTATGGAAGCACAGATTCAACTCTTAAAGAAAATATTAAAAGATTAATTTTTACTTAACCGATGATAGGGCAGATTTTCGTTTATATTAAAAACTAATTTCGATACGAGCTCTACTTGGCTGTCATGTGAAAAATAATTAAACTTATCTGGGACGATGTTATCGGCTTGACTCTTTCCAGGTCGTGTATTAATTCACACTCATAATCTGCCTAGCCTTTTCCCAATTAACTGTTAGTATGCTAACACCTAATAATATAATATTTTGAAAAACACCCAATACAAGTACGTACTCCAAACAACTATCGGAAGACCCAATCAGTGCTACAAGGCTATCCAAATTGTCGAAATAATACACAACTATTTTTTTAAATTACAATTTTCCTGGAAACTTCCGCATACCTACATTTCACGATGTTTATTATTTTCATGAAAAAAATTGTTCGCTGAAATGGCTGAAAAGAATGAACCCATAGACAAGTGAAGTAATAGTTTCGACTGGTATTGGAAGTATCTTTTGTTGTCCCTGGTTGGGTTTTCATCTCGTATTACTTAAATAGAGGTGAGACAGACTTTGTAGTACTTACTTACAAGTTGGAGGGGAATGTAAATGAAGAGTTTTTTTTTATTAAAATACGCATCGTGTACTCGACCTTCTGCTAAGTATATTAAAAAAACAATACACAAAAGTATTTTTAGGGTTCCGTACAACAACAAAAAATGAAAATAAACGGAACCCTTATAGGATCACTCGTGCGTCTGTCTGTCCGTCTGTCACAGCCAATTTGCTCCGAATCTATATACAGGGTGTAAAAGACCTCATCACGAAGCCGTCAATCAAGCATTCTGTACATCAAACTAAGTAACTTTACGAAAAAAATTTTTGCGGGGAAACAACTTTTTTTTTTGGGGTGAAAAATCATGTTTTGTGGTAGAACTCAATCTAACGCACTCAAAACATTGTGCTGATGGATGGATTAAATAGTACGGGGGTCGTGGAGACGTTTAATGTAAAAATCATACAATAAAAACTTGTATTTAAAAAAAAAACTTGTCAAAAAGTTGGAACTTTGACCCCCAATATCTCCGTAACTAAAAGGTTCCCAGGTATTGTGTAGAACAAAATACTGATCGCCATGAAGGGGAAAACAAGTGGCTTTCGGCTTCGTTAAGAGGTGTTTTACACCCTTTATACTCGATCAAATCAAGTGAAATTTGGTAGGATGGTGTAATCCTATGACCCAAACACAGATGTGCAAAGTAATTTTTTTTTTAAATAAGGGTCATTTTCAGGGAACAAATTAGGACTTAAAAAATAAAGTTTTGCAAACCTTACTGTGTCATATATCAAATGAAAGAGCTCGTTATGAGGATCTCAAATATATTTTTGTTATTATTGTAAAATAAACAGTTTTGATTTTATTTATGAAAGAAGACGAAAATAAAAAAAAATAAAAAGAAGAAGAAAAAAAGAAGAAGAATTAGAAGAATAGAAGAAAATGATGATTAGAAGAATTAGTAAAAAAAAATTATTTTTTTAGACATTACTTTGTACCCTATCACTATGTTTTCCTATTTAACCCAAAGGTTGACTGGTAGAGAATGCCTTGTGGCATTAAGTCCGCCTATGTACCACTATTGTACATGAAGTTTAAATAAATAAACAAATAAAATTGACCATTCCCCCCTTGATCTCTGAAACTACTGTGCCTAAAATAAAAAAGAAATACAAAAATATAGTTAATTGCTTGTAGATTACAGGAAAACTTATAAGAATTCTATCAATTGAAAATAAAGTTGTAAACTTTGGCAATGTACGGAACCCTCTCCAATCTCCAAGCGAGTTCAACTCGCACTTGGCCGGTTTTTTTGTTCTACAATTTATTCGCCAAACTTTATAGTCCGAATGAAGCCGGGCGCGGGGAAGTATCTTTAAAACCCCCGTTCAGAGGGGGAGGAGGGGGTCCCATGGGCTACCGATCTTAATCGGCTTATTTTGGTTTAAGGAATGATTGTGCCAAGTTTCATACTTGTGTCAAAAAACGGCGTTTGCTCTAAAAACCTACTATACTAAGGGGGGCGTTATTGGTGAACATTAAATTTCGTTATTGAAAGACAAGATTTTTGTTCATATTATTTTAAGCATGAATTATTAGACGCCAATCGTCTAACTCAAACTCAAAGCATTTATTTCAATTAGACCATTACGGCACTTTTGAATGTCCAAAACACATAAAAGAAAATCAAAGCTACAGTCCCAGTCACAAGGCATAATAACTTGAGAAAGTACCTGTTGCCCATTCCCTAGCGTAGATCTCTATGGAGAAGAACGGGCAAGAAACTCCATGGACACTCTTTTAAAATCAAAATATTGTTACAAAATCTTGGTTACATAATTAATTTTGAGATTATACATATATGTGAGAACGATGTAGAAAGACGTGCACACTAAGAGCGTCCAGAGTAAAAGATTAGATCAACAATTTATGAATAAAGTAATTAAAATGAACCTTGGCAGCTAAGAGATGACCAGTCCCAACTGACTGTCTAATAATAGGTACACAGTAACATACTCCTTGCACGCGTATTTTAAGCCATGCTATCAATATTCCGAAGATTCTTTTTCAACCCCTTCATGCCCCCTAGTAACTTTGTAATGAAAGCAAAAGATCAAATGTGTTGTTCCTAGAACTCTGACAGATCTGAGTAGGAAGATAACATTTATGACTAAGTTATAACTAAGATTACAAATCATATCATCGAATGTATAATATTCGATGTTTTTTTTTGCAAATAAGTTTTTACAAACACTTTTACGCGTCATTTTTTTTAAATAGGGCCGGTGTTTTGTATCTTACTAACTAACAGCCGAAACAAACTCAGAGGTCATAGTCTCTTTTAAGGTCCAGACATATTCTTGGTCAACTCACATAAGTTGTATGCAGATTTGTTTTGAGATGGTCTTTTGAAGAAAGAACCACACAGATTTGAGTGGACCTGTCCAGTCAGTGCAAGCATTTGTCAGTTATCGTGTAGCTCGACTTATAACTCAAAGAGCTCAACTGTAGTAAAGCACAATATCCTATAACAGACATTTTTACCTATACAACAAGTACTACAACCCAAAAATACATTCAAAACATGTTCTCATATAAGTTGCTCCATTAAATCGATATAAACTCCAGTTCCCGACTTGATTACACCCAAGAGAGTTAAGCAAACGTACTTAACCACCTGCAAGTCCATGTATCAAAAGCTGCTGGCTGGCCGTGGCTGCCTGCCAAGTAAAATAGCCAAGTAAAACCTGAGTACATTCATACTCTTGTAATACACCCACTTGGAAGTTGTTTAATGCTGTTTTAGCGATTGGAAATATAGACCTTGGGTGCTTGGGTAGTAGTTTATTTTTGTTCAGCTGGTTGCTTAGTAATGAAGTTTTAGAGTTTTATGTTCCATTGTATTTTTCGCTAAACTTTTACAAAGTTTGATTATCTATACAAATAAATAAAATTGTAATTAGAAAATATCAGTTTTTAACTGATCGATTTTGTTCAGCGATATTTATTTATACATTTATATAAAAAAAAAAAAAACTCTTGATCATGATCTGCCTATTCTGTTCCAACTATGTTCGGATCGGCTTCCAGTCTAACCGGATGCAGCTGAATACCAGTATTTTACATGGAGCGACTGCAAAACCCTTGATATTGTTTACAAAATCCGATTCAATTAGGGAAGTTATTTTTTTAATATTTATTTCACGTGAACTAACTTTGCAGGCAAAAGCTAGTAGATAATATATAAGATCATTGCCAAATACGACCGGAAGCCGCACAGCCACCAAATCGCGGTGATAGACCGCTATATGAGAATGATACCAGGCGGCAATAATGCCATCTACTGAAACGTTTTTAACTTAAAACGGCCTAGTATGTTTAAAAAGACTGTCCTCAGATAAACTAATACAGTTAAACTCGCTAGCTATATGAAAACAATTACTGATTTGTTGTGTAAAGAGAGTGATATGTATCTTTCTACTTTTCCTTAAATAAATAAATAAATAAGCTTTATTTAATACCCATACAAGTAACATTAATAATCAGTAAAAATAAACAAACATTAATTAACAATTATTATCAGCAACAAATAAGTAATTTAATAAAATCAATAATAACTATAAAAAAAAAAAAAACAAAAACAATAATTAATTCCATCAAACTATCAATAACAATAGTCGCTAACTAATTCTATCAGATCAATAAAAATAACAATCGTTTATAACAGCAATCAATAAATAATATTTCCATCAGATTAACAATAACTAACAATAATCATTAACAATCAATTAAAAATTAATAATTTGATCAATTCCATAATTCCAATTCAATCAAATTACCAATAATAACAATCGCCAACTAATTTCATCAGATTGATAACATTAAAACCATTAATAATAACAAACAATAAATAATTTCATCAAATTGACACTAACAATAAGCAACAACCGACAATAATAAACATTAACAAACAATAAATAAATCGATGAAATTAAAAAAATAATAGTTTTAGGTATAATTTAGCGAATAGTTTTCACTGTTACTTTTGTATGGACCCCCTTCGGGTAAAAGCCTCCTCCAAAGATTTCCACTTCTCCCTGTCCTTAGCCCTCTTAAGCCATTCTCGACCTACTGCCGCCATAATTTCGTCTACCTATCTAGCACTAGGTCTGCCTCTCGCTCTGGTACCGCGAGGTCCCTTCCATTTTATGGTTTTTAAAGTCCACCTGTTATCAGCGTACCTGGCTACATGACCTGCCCAGTTCCACTTTCTTTGAAGAGAAAAAGATAGTGCGTCTGTTATGTTAGTTTTTTTGCGAATGTCTATGTTTTTCACTCTATTTTTTTTTACTTTTCCTTAGCAATTTATTTTCAGGGTGACTTTCACATTTTGGTAAGTTGGTAATGCAGTCGGCATAAAGGCCTCTCCACATTCTCCGCGCGAATCGCGCGCGAAGCCGCGAATCCCACGCGATTCATGAGTGTGGATCCGATTCGCATATATTTCGCGGCTTCGCGTCGCGTTCGCGGATCATTCCCCGAAAACTGACGGTTTTTGTCCCGCGTCAAAGGATTCGCGAACTTTGCTATGAACCTGGCGCGAACCTTTGCGAATGTGGAATTTGGCAGTTTCGCACCGCGATCCGCGCCGCGATCCGCACCGCAATTTCACGCCGTGATTCGCGCGGGAATGTGGAGAGGCCTTTAGAATATCTGCTAAACCACGTCGACACATTTTATTGATTGAGTGATTGTTTCTTTCATTACTTAACTTTACCTATTACTTCATTTAAAAAGCCAGCATAGCTATTCACAAACGCTTTGATTCGATTTCAATTCGACCGGTCGTACTACTCTGTCAAGAAAGTACCGGGAAAAGATCAATAATACACAAAATGTCTGTTATTCATCCAAATTTATTTTATCACCTTCAAAGTATGCTCCTTTAGAAACGATACACTTGCGCCAACGAATAATCCATTCATCAAAACATTTTTTAAACGCTGCTTCCGGAATTGAGTTCAGTTCTCGCCGCGAATTCTCCTTTATGTCTTCTATCGATTGAAAACGGGTGCCACGAAGTGGTAATTTAGGAAAAAGAAAAAAGTCAGCAGGAGCCATATCTGGTGAATATGGTGGTTGCTGGATGGTATTTGTTGAGTGTTTGGTCAAAAATTCGTTCACAATGATAGCCTTGTGCGAAGGCGCATTGTCGTGGTGCAAAATCCAAGAATTTTCTTTCCACAAATCTGGCCTTTTTCGTCGAATTTGCTCTCTTAAACGCCGCATAACGCTCAAATAATATTCTTTATTTACCGTTAGACCTTCCGGTAAGAATTCAGAGTGCACAACACCGCGATAGTCAAAGAAAACAGTCAACATGACTTTGACTTTTGATCGACTTTGGCGTGGTTTTTTCGGTTTCGGTTCAGTTGGAAGGCGCCACTCCGAAGCTTGTTGACTAGTTTGCATGTCAAACTCGTAAACCCACGTCTCGTCACCAGTAACAATGCGTTTCATGAATGTTGGGTCCGAACTGACTCGTTCTAGCATGTCCTCAGCGACTTTCATGCGATTGAGTTTTTGGAGAAAATTCAGATCTTTTGGGACTAGCCGAGCAGCAACATGTTTCATACCCAAATGATTAGTTAAAATGGTACGGATCGACTCGTGAGATACAGAAAGTTCGGCGGCTATCTCTCTCAGAGTTGAATGGGGATTTTCAGTCACTATTTTCTTCACTTTTGCGATGTTAACTTCAGTTGCAGACGTTGACGGCCTACCAGAGCGAGGCAAATCTTCCATCACATCTCGACCGCTTTTGAACGCTTTGACCCACTCATAAGCACGAGTTTTTGATAAAGTCGATTCACCGTAAGCCTTCTGTAACATTTTCAGTGACTCCGAACACGAAATTCCATTGGCGATGTAAAATTTAAGACAAACTCTTTGTTCGATATTTTTGTCCATTATGAAATTCGCAATACACACTATATATGATATTACTAAAACCAGCACTGTATTTAATATAAATAACAGATGCAACTCAAACTCCGCGCCAAAATGGAAAACAGTTGTGCCAATCTAACAACTACAAAAAAAACAAAAATTTGAATTTGGAACCATAAACAAATCATCCATTCCCGATACTTTTTTGACTGAATGTATGTCTGTCTTTTTTTGGCATTACGAAAGCGAGTGAGATAGACATGACTTTCCGAATCGAAATCGAATCGAAGTGTTTGTGAATAACTATGCAGGTATACCAACAATCCATCCAGTCGCTCTATTATCACGTATTCTAAAAGTTGCCAGATGAAAAACTACGAGTATTAAGAGGGGTCCGGGAATCGATCCCGGCATTTTTCCAGAGCACTCCAATGTCCGGGAATCCGGAATGAGAGGGAAAAAAGAAACATCCAAACTTGTTTGCGAAGTTAGGAGGACCAGCCCCTTTCGTGGGAATTAAATTTCTTATTGATTCGAAGCTCGGAGGTAGTCTGAGTTTCTGCGGTCGGTATTGTGTTTCTGTTCTTGAGAAAAGGTATTCGGTAATGACGTTTGTTTTGAAAACGGAGCTGTACATTTGGCGTCTTAGAATTTGTGTCAAAATTAAGAGCAGCACAGACGACAGCCTTTCTGCCTGCACAAATCTGCGACGACAAAATCTCTGCGACAAATTTTGCGTGATTGATGTGTTTGACTACTTTTTTATCCACTATAAGGATCTACTGATGGTAAGGATCCAACTGATCGCCTTATAGTGGACAAAAAAGTAGACAAACAAAAGAAAGAAATATTGACTCTTCAATCGCACGCCTCTTAACGGGTCTGGGTTGTCACTATGAAATTACTGTAAAAAATTAACCCATATGCACTTTATTTTCTTCAGTAAACGTTTGCGACCACTAGACAACCGAGACAGTCCGTAAAGATTATTTTGTAAACCTAATTATTTAGAAATTAAGCGAGGCAGGCCTGCATCAGCACGATTCGGTCCCAACATTAAAACAACATAATTTTTCAGACTCATTGTTTGAAAAGGACTATTGAAAGAGCCTGTCCAAAGTCAGACGTGCGAAGGCCAACAGGCAACTATCGGTCCCTTTAGTAGAATAACGCCAATAACCACACAACCTAATGGAAATTGTCCCTTCTCAGTTATCACATTATTGAAACTCGCTGGAATTGACAGCAACCTTAAATTTTAGCCTCCGAATTTACATCAGATGCTAATAACTTTGTCTAGAACAGTGGACGTAGGTAAACGGGTGAATTTGAAAGGAGGTTTATGGGTCTTGAAGGTCAAGACGAGCGTACAGTTAAATTGGACTGCCCCATAAATAGCATTTCGGCCTAATTGGACTGTTTCTCAGAAACAGAAAGGGTATGGTGGGGTCATTTCTGAAGGCTGTCACTACAAGGTAACTAGAGCATGTTACACTCACATCTCACATGTCTTAGTATTAGACATTCTATGTTGTTAGTGCCTAATTTGCAATTTATAATTTGCCTTTCAATATTCTGAGGGTACTGCGACCAGTGACAATCGCTTTCAGAAATTTTGAACGTCTACAAATACTTTAAAAACGAGTGACATAAGATTTTTGGCAGCTTATGTGTAAATCTATTTGTGTTGCGCTAAAACGTGGCACATTAAAAGTCGTAAAAGTAGTAAGATCTATGCTTTCACGATGTGGTGTTGACCGCAATGAGAACCGATGAATCCATACTGGAGGAGCTGAACATCACAAAATGGCTTTTCGGACATATTATGCGTTCGCCTAGGCTTGTCTGGACGTGGACAGGCTTATGATACTGGGCCAGTTAAAGGAAAACCGCGCGCAGGGCAGCACACCAGCAGGATAGTCAGACGTCACCAAGAAGGTTGTTGGAGGCAGTCTGTACCGAGCGGTTCACATTGTAGGAGACCGCATGGCTTGGAAACGTGTCATATGTGGTCACGATCCTCAGCATTATGAAGAAGATGTCAATCCAACACATTACGGTCCCGTTTATTTGTTCTTAAATTGGAAGTAAATATTTTCCATCATTTTTACAATCTAGCATACTATTGTAGATGTAAATCAAGATACCTCGGTATAAAAACTTATAATGGCTCGGAGTGTTAGAAAAGTACCTACAAAAAGCAGCACAAACTTCGTCTAACTTAGCTTTTATTTTCGATTTATAATCTCCATTAGAAAGTTTTCTTTCAGTCTGATCTGCGATAAGCAGTCGAATGAATACAGCTTTTAATTTTACTGAACACGTATAGGTGAGTCTTTGCTGAATAGGAGCATAAAATAATATATGAGATAATATAACAGATTTGAAAAGGTATGACATATAATATAACATTAGAGGTAGTAAGTATATGCAAGATAAAGGAGTAAATGATAGCGTGACGGTTGACAGAGGAGAATGGAAGAAAAAAACGTGTTGCGCCGACCACAAGTTGATGATGAAAGGTGGGAAGTATACCCTTACTGCCCCCCCCCCCCCTAAGTTGGAACTAGTAATAGCTTTGTCCCCGAAAGGTTGAATGACTTGCACATCATAAAACGACAAGGCCCATACTTGTCTTCGTGACAGACAGTTTTAACTGTAGTACAGTTTCAATTTATTGGGATTGGATTTACTTGGCGTCAAAAGTACGATGTGTAAATTACGTCGACTATCCCAAATATAAAACACAGACTTATCCCGAGTAAGATGACAAGAAGGATATAATCATTCCTGAAGTTACATTGCAAGTTTATAATATGTTGAAGTGTGTAGATGTGGGTCGAACTCCATGTCCAGCAGTGAAGTATTGCAGCTCATAATGATGGCCAAAGAAAGAAAGGATGGATAGACTATGTGAATGAATATGGCAATGATATGGCAAAAAAAGAGGTGTGTGATGTGATGACAAGTAATAGAAAAGTATGGAAGGAGAAGACATGCTGCGCCGACTCCAAGTGAATTGGGTTATGAGCAGGCGAATAATGGTGTAATGATCCTGATAAAGTAACATACAAGGTGTAATATACCTCACCACGAAGCCGTCAACCAAGCATTCTGTACATCAAACTAAGTAACTTTACGCAAAAATTATTGCTGGGAAACGACTTCTTTTTTTGGGTGAAAAATCATGTTTTGTGGTAGAAGTCAATGTAACGCACTCAAAACATTGTGCTGATGGATGGATTGAATAGTACGAGGGTCGTGGAGGTGTTTAAAGTAAAAATCTTACAATAAAAACATGTATTAAAAAAAAAAAATTGTCGATAATTCTGAACTTTGACCCCAATATCTCCGTAACTAAAAGGTTCCCAGGTATGGTGTAAAACAAAAAAAATATCGCAATGACAGGGAGAACAAGTCTTTTCAGAAGCCTTTCAGCAGAAGCCTTTCAGCTTCGTTGAGAGGTTTTTTACACCCTTTATGTCACTGAAAACAGTTAATTCTAATCTTGAAACAACCTTTTAAATTGAACTTAAATCAAAACTACCCTTCCCAAGCCGACAACCTCATAAAATAGAACCGCAAAAAAAAAACTGCCACCGAAACTTTGAATCTAAAATAACACTTCCCTCGATAAGATCTAATGGAAGGGCCAAAGCGTTTCGTTCGAGCGACTGCAATAGACGTTTATTGAAATTATAGCGCTATCGAAGATGTGATCTCCAGTCCTTTTCAAAGGGATAGAATTTAATGAGCGGACAAAGATGGTTGAATTTATGACACTTACTTACTTCATTTTATATTCATGCTGTTCTTCTTTAGTGAAGGTTAGTCGTGAAGGTTTCGGAAATTGAGTTTTGATCTTGTAAATGATTATTGTAATAGCCCAGGTTCCATCGTTATAATGCCCTTATTCCAATTTACTTAGAATCAGAACAGCATGTCATCTTCTTCCAAACTTTTCTATTACTCGTCATCTCATCAGTCATCTCCTTTCTAACCATATCATCCTTCACACAGTCCATCCATAGTTTCTTTGGTCTTTTTCTACTCTTATAGTCATCACATCACCACCACCACCATTTTTTTACTATATGTGTATTGTACTGTGCGGGCTAATAAATGGTTTTTCTTTCTTTCTTTCTTTTCTTTCCATCTACATTCATACTCAACATTTTCCTCACTACATTTTCCTCGTTAGTCCACGGGTTTGTGATTTAGAAATTCATCACCATGTTTTATAGTGACAGGCTAGACCTCTTTACCCAATGGCAGGCAGATCATACAAGCAATAAAGAATAGAAAAAAAAAACCGGCCAAGAGGGAGCCGGACTCGCGCACCGAGGTGTGCGAGCCCGACTCGCTCTTGGCCGGTTTTACCCTCGGTGGAACCCTCGGGTTCCGTACAAACTTATAAAAGGACAAACTTAACTTTGCTTTGCTTTGCGTTCTGTAGTTTGGCGTGAGTTTAGTAGTATAATATATATAAAATAAAACTATTGTAATAAAACCACTGTAACTCCAATCAAGTCTTGAGTATATTTAAATCCAAGTATGTATTTTATTGCACATAGGCCTGGATGGGCACTTATGAACGTCGACAAGGGTGCACGGTTCGGGTTGGTCGCTTCCATGGAGAAGAACCGGCAAGAAACTCCTTGGTTACTCGGTGGAACCCTCGGGTTCCGTACAAACTTTTTAAAGGACAAACTTAACTTTGCTGTTCGATCCCAATAAACGGCTATTGCACCAACCGCAAGTAAAAATGTATGTAGAAGTATAATCGTTTTTTTTTGTTATTACACTACATATTTACGGTTTTCAGATTTTTCCCTTTACATGTGCTGTAAGACTGCTTCTCGCCAAATTTCGTGATTCTAGGTCAACGGGAACTAACATAATTATAGGTTCTCGGCATAAAACCTATAGGGTTCTTCCGGTTGACCTAGAATTAACAAATTTGGGTAAAAGCAAGGTCTTACAGCACAAGTAAAGGGAAAGGTCCGAAAAATAAAAAAGTTGAAAATTAAGGTAAATTTTGGTACTTACTTACAAGTTTTCGCGAAAATCTAAATTTGCGCATATCTTTTTATCGTATTGACTCAGCACCTTGATTTTTGACATTTAATAGGGAATAAAGACCTCGGTATCTGGTATAAATTTAAACTTGCTAGGTATACCCGTTCCTGAGAAAATCGGTGGTGACAGACGGACAGACGAACAAGAAAGTGAACTGATAAGGGTTCCTTTTTTACCTTTTGAAGTAAGGAACCATAAAAACGACTCCAGATAAATGATTAACTGTGAAAGCATATGGAAAATTTTGAAAGGCAATATTTGACTTGCGAAAAAAGCAATCGAATTCATACATTTATTGGTGAGGGTTTTACGTTTTAAATTTCCATTCAAATTTAACCATCTGCGAGTAAATTCAACGCTGAGTTTAAACTATTTAGAAGACTGTAATATCACGCCGTTTGCCATAAATTGCGTGCCGTCCCGTCTACAGCAGACACGGAATTTTAATGTCTTAATCAATACAAGTTATATTGAGTCGACAATGTTCTTTGTAATACTGGAAATTCTTGAAGGAATGTAGTATTTAACTGACAGTGGGACGTGTTTACGGTTGTTTACAATTATGTTTAAATGTTTCAGGATTCTCTGGCTTGTTTTGAAGTCTTAGAGACTGTGCCACGTGACGAGGCGAATCAGAGACAACAATAGAAGCATTTAAGGAGGAATCACGAGGTTGTTCACTTGTTGCAGACTCATGTGGGGTAGGAGACGCCACTGTAAAGTCATGTTTTCTTCTGTTCGTCATAATAAATAATAACAATAAATGTTAATTTCGGAACAATAACACAAGACTAGGTAAACAGGCAAAACGATGGTAGCTGGAAAAGTATAAACTGTAGCGAGGATATCAACGCCCTTCTCCAGGTTAGAATGGAAAGATGTCCCATGCAAAAAGTGCTTATAGTTAATTTAGGTTTACATAATTAATAATAAAAACAAAAAAATAAGAAAAGAAAAGATTATAAACAGTACAGGACAATAATTATGAATTGGGATATATTTGCTAATGTTGGGTGAATGGGTGTGTGGGTACCCATACACCTATTCACCCCCTCACCCTTACCCACACACTCACTCGAGTGTGTGGGTGTGTAGGTAAGTGTTCATGAGGTGTGCGAGGGGTGTGTGAGGTTTGTTGGGGTGTGTGAGAGAGTAGAGAGTGATAGGTGTTTTACACTTCCACGAGTTTCTCTGTGTCATCGTAATTTTGTGATTTCAGTCAGGAGACAAGTTGCATTTTGCATTTGATCTTGGTTAATGGGTAGATGTTTAAGGTTTTGTTTAATTTATTATAGATTTTTGACCTTAATATGTGTTTGTAATGTCGACTTGCAGCTACGGTTCTACGAGACTCAGTGGTACAAACACTATTAGAGCGGCGTGTAGAACAGCATTTATGATCAAGGGAAGAAATAAATAGGAGAATTAATGAAGTCATTAATGAGTTTAAGTCACAGGGGCACATAAACAGTGTATTGCCTGCATCCAAGACAAGAGAACGAGTGGCGTTAAATCACAATAAGGAACTATTGAATTTGATCTTTATTTGTTCTTCAGAAAGGCAACTCGCAACCGCAACTGGCGTGCATATTTATGAGTAGATGTATGAACATGAACGAAGCAAAAGGAGTAAAGATTATAGCAGGTGGCGTTCTGTAGTTTGGCGTGAGTTTAGTAGTATGTATAAAATAAACTATTGTAATAAGACCACTGTAACTCCAATCAAGTCTTGAGTATATTCAAATCCAAGTATGTATTTTATTGCACTGGCCTGGATGGGCACTTATGAACGCCGACAAGGGTGCACGGTTCGGGTTGGTCGCTTCCATGGAGAAGAACCGGCAAGAAACTCCATGGTTACTCTTTTAAAATTATTTGGTATTACACAATTGTATATTACTTCGTTTTACACAAAATGCAATAATTACAACACCTATCAGTTATCGGACATAGATTCGACTATTAGTCTTAACACCACAATTTCTTCCAACGAACAGCGCTCTCTCGGCCGAGTGCAATATTTTATAAGTTACCCCTTCCCGCTACAGCATTGACGGTTAGGCAGTGTTGTCATTTCTCAAATATAAAACAAATTATTAAAATCTTTAAAAGCCTACTTATTATTAGTTTATAGATAGATCAGCGCAGACCTTATTTGAAAATCATGACACTATTGATCAAGATAATATCCAGACACCACAATATAGATTGCCAAAAGTCTATTTTAACACCATTACGACACGAGACAGTAACAAAATAGTTAGTGAAACAATAGTTTGTAAAGTATCCCGGTACAGCATCGAGTGTGCGCCAATGGTTTTACTAGCCAAGTCGGTCAGAACGCGAATTATACTAAATGACAGGTAAACACGAGATGTTTGTTTATTGACAATTAATTTAGATTAATATGCTTTGCTAATTATGCTTTATTAATTTGTTCGACTGCCTCGTTGGTCGGGCGATCGCAAACGCGACTGTTGAAGATAGGTTCTGGGTTCGATTCCCGGTTCGGGCAAAGAGTTATTGAGTTTTCCTATTAGGAATTCCACGGAATCTGGATTTGTGACCGGTTGATTGCAATACGCTCGCCCACTATTACATGTGACTTAAACGTAACTGGCGAAATGTAGGTGTACTATTAGGGGTACACCTCTGCCTACCCCTTCAGGGATTACAGGCGTCATGTTTTACATGATAATAAATATGATGTTAGTATGACAGGTAGTACTAGTTTTATGACGGTCGACCCCTTATCATACTTATGCTTTGAGTTATAAAGTTGAAAAGTGATCGACCGTCACTGAGAAAAATAAAGAAATTATAAGATAGTGTTTCTTTTTATCCCCACCCGTACAGCAACTTCATGTCAGAAAGTCACATATGACTTTTCCTCAAATATAATAAGTAATAATGTCGGAAGAAATAAAGAAACACATATTATTATGTCTTTGTATAATAAGATCATATTCAGAGTATGTCAATCTGATACTACGAATTTAATATGAGAAGGATTATATTTTCATAACCAGCCAACACAGCCTAATAAAATACACGATTCCATAATTATAATTCAAAACACTCCAACAAAACATACTGACAAAGATGGTATTTCGATTAAAATTATGAAATACGTTTATTTCGTTTTCAGCAACGCAAACAGTCGACCCTTTCAGTAAAGGTTTTCAGATGGGACGACATGATACCCTGGTGTTACCATAGAATAAGAAATCTCTACAAAAGCGACACCCATACGTCATTCAGTGTAGAAAGAGATGAAGCAATACAGGAGCTTCATCTCTTTTTACACTGAAGTCAGATTAAACTAATACACCACGTTAGAGGTTGTGGCAGACCGCCTTGCGACCACTTGTCGTCGGAGGTTATACTTTGATTTTACACTGAACTAGCGTATTCCGAAGTTATAAATAATATACAATAGAATAAAAGGTCAGTTTTTTAACTGGTATTGCCTGAATGACTTGAAGCTTACTGTACGAGCAATGAAGTCATCTAAATAACCATCGACTGTTTTGTTCTACCCCTCAGACGATTTGCGACTATCTAAGCTAAAACAGAGTTGTCAATATTGACGATGATCGGGCCAATCGCAAGCGTAGATAGAATCCTGTTGTACGTGGCGTACGCCTAGGAACAAGGACCTGTCGAAATGATTTTGCGTTCAGTGTCCATTCTACCCATTCTTAATCTTTGGTAATACCAATGAATGAATAATCCACTGTAACTCGGTATTTTTCAGGATTTGTGTTCATATTTTATAAAGGGGTACCCCACAATTAAAAGGTATTGCTAATTTGTTTCGTGGTGAGTTTAGAGATTTGTAATTCATTAATTGGAATTTGTGGTTCAATTTAATAATGGAAATGTGTGAAAAGAAATTAAATGGAATATTAATTATCGGATGAAACTATAGAGGTTATGAAGAACTGGGTGTAAAGTTTCTCAATACTCCATGGCAAAACAGATAATATGTCAACCCCATCGTACCTTTTACCATTGTTACATTAAACCAAAAATTAAACCACAGCAAATAAATTATTCTTATTCTTATACCATAAATAACACATAAACTATACTAACCACTTAAACAATCACTACGTATTATAAAAAAACAAAGTTGCCTATTCTGTCTGTCCCTATGTATGCTTAGATCTTTAAAACTCCGCAGCGGATTTTGATGCGGGTTTTTTTAATAGACAGAGTGATTCAAGAGGAAGGTTTAAGTAAATAATTTGCGGGCGGGCGAAGCCGCGAGCATCAGCTAGTATTATATAAAACACTTGGGGTAAAGAAAACAGTCACTGATAAAGGACTGTTATTAAATGACATAACTTTTTTGCACCTTCCATATTTATTTTGCAAGTAGGTTTTTACAAACACTTTTATACGTCATTTTTTAAAACTAGATGGTCCGGTGTTTCGTACCTGACTACTCTGAGAAGAAACAGACAAAACAAACTCAGAGGTCATAGTCTCTTTTGAAGTCCAGACATAATCTTGCTCAATTCATAATATGAGGACAATGCAGATTAGATGGTGGTTGGCTGGATGGTGATTAGATGGTAGATTGGATGGTGGTTAGATGGTGGTGGATGGTGGTGGATGGGATGGATGGTGGGATGGATTGGATGGATGGTTTGGATGGTTGGATGGTGGATGGTGTGATGGTCTTTTGAAGAAAGAACCATACAGATTTGAGTGGACCTGTCCAGTCAGTGCAAGCATTTGTCAATTATCGTGTACCTCGACCTATAACTCAAGCAGCTCAAGCTCGATGGGTTAGGTTGAGGTGTACCTAAGGGAGCGAGCCTTATGGTTGCCAAGCGTTGCTGAATCTTAAATGTCGGAAGATAGAATAGAAAAGAGGAAAACTACTAGACAAAATTAAAGTTAATGTTGAATTAGTTAAAGTTATGCCTAAATGCAATAATAGATCCTGTTTTAAGCTTTCATGGTTCAAAAATAATCAATAAAGTGACATTTTAAGTATTGCAATAATAGATGCTCATAAGTTTTTACAAATTAATACACAAACTTGATATACATGGAGAGGCGACTTCTCAAGCGTAAGATAAATACCTTTGAAACGGTGCAATTAATTCAATTAATTAGTAACATTTCATTTTAATTTGCATCGCGAAATATTTCTGTGTTCAAGCATCTCTCATTACGATCGACTGAATAATTTATCGGAATGGTTTTATTAATAACATTCATTCGTAGTTAAGAGCTTTTGATGAGAATTCAATCGTGAAGTAGTCGAGCTATTAATTTTAAGTACCTTTATGAGAAAATAAATTTTCGGAAACTTTTATTTCGGATCAGTTTTTCTGATAAGTTTGTGAATATTATGACTGCCTCGTTGGTCTAGTGGTCGCAAGCGCAACCGCTGAGCATGAGGACCTGGTTTCGATTCCCAGGTCGGGCAAAGTGTTATTGGGTTTTTCTATCAGGAATTTTTTAGTAGCAGTCACGAAATCTGGATTTGTGCCCGGTTGATGGCAATACGCTCGCCCCATAAAATACATGGGACTTAAACATAACTAGCGAAACCAAATTTTGCCAATGGAAGTGGACGCGATCAGCACATCCAAATCGACCTCAAGACCTGTGTTAATATTCTATAGCGGTTTAGATGTACTGAACGCGATCAGTTTCATTGATAAAGTCCGCTTTTAGTGTAAAAGGAATAATAGCTACAAGATTATTACAATTCTTGTCGACGAAATACGTTTTCTCGTCGCAAAGAAAATAAAAACGTTCTTTGATCAACAACCACTCTCACGCACAGCGTGATATCGTTTTCAGATATTTCTGGATATTTTTATCGTCTTCACCTTTTCTGTAAGTCAGTAATGCCTAAGTGCTCATTTCTAGAGACGCGGCGCGTCGGGTGGTGCGTTGCGCGGCCCCTCGCGCGACGCGTTGTGCGTTTTTTCCGTTTATGGAGAGGCGGCGTGTGCAGCGGCCCGCGTTATCACACGCCCAAGCACAAACATATGGCAAAGTACGATGTTGTTTACGGTGCACGCGGCTTTATGTCATCATGTCACGTCATGACGGATGTCAAACAGACATAAGCTCTTTGTGTTCTTCTTCTCGCGAATAAATAAAAATACCAGTCTAATTAGCATAATTTTATTAAATAAATACTTCTGTCAGTGCAACTTACGAATAACATTGTTATCTAGTGTTTATGTGTTTATGCCCGCAGCGGTGGACGCCGCGTGCACCGCTGCGTCCAACGCGGCGTTCGCTGCATCTCAAGCCAATGCGCGTAAAAAAGCTTCTCCGTAAACGCTCTCATAAATTGCCATATGTTTGAATTTTAAGCGGCACGCGCCGCCCGCCGCGACCGGCTCCGTAAATGAGCCCTAAGAGCGTTTACACGTAGAACGCTGGCTACAAGCGCCGATCAGCCAGAGCGTATAAACGCCGAACATCGCCGACAAATTCCGACCTGCTTATCGGCGCTGGTTCGGCACAAAGTATTCAGTATGAGCCTTAAGAAAAATTTGAATAAGCAAATGATCTAGCAAACTCCGAAAATAAAAACAATGACGCACTACAAGATTTATTTAAACGACTAACGACACCCATTCATTTAAATAATCCAAAAACAAAGAAGGCGAATCAAAGATGGC
Source organism: Xestia sexstrigata (assembly GCA_941918905.2). NCBI lineage: Eukaryota > Metazoa > Arthropoda > Insecta > Lepidoptera > Noctuidae > Xestia > Xestia sexstrigata. The sequence continues at coordinate 4,553,261 of OW799204.2, forward strand.
GCCGATCTAAACAACAAGACAAATCGTGTGACAGACGTCGTCCGACTACAAATTGTAGTTCATACCTCGGTCACGGCATAAATGAATACAGAAGGATCACTACATACAACGGGCGAAAACAGGCGCACACATGCATTCAGACGTTCATAGATTTTAAACTTAATCCTGTCTCGGACACTCTCGCCAAAGCACTCCGAGGTAGGGCGAGTGCGTGAGTGCGCAGCGCTTGTCTAGCCTCGATATTCCTCACTTGCTCTCTGTCCTGTGTCTGATTTGTAGAAACATATCAGGAGAGACATAAAGGGAGCTCACGATTGAGAGTTTACAGCCACCATTGAAGAATGCTGAGCGAACTTGCACTCGCTATACTTTTTTTTTGGCTGACTCGACTTAAAAGTGCATCAGCGTCATTGGAGCTACTAAACAAGATTAACGGCATACATTTTACTGGCCACTGCCACTCTCAAAACATGTCTCATGCTTCTGATGACCAATACAAGTGTGATCGATTACGGCAGACACCGATGTGTCCGTGCGTTTTCGCTCGTCGTATAGAACCGGGCCTTCTGTACTTATCTACTCTGTGTTTCCATGGAACTTCCTTGTTCGACTACTAATAGCACTGTCCACTCCTTAAATTTATAATAGGCGTTAATTGGAAACGATTGGTGAATGGCCCGAGGGTCGAAGCTACCGTCGTCAATGTAATTACCAGTTAAATGTGGAATTTTAGGGTGGGCAGAATTATTATCGATGCTAATATTATAAACGTGCAAGGAATAGGGAATATGCATAAATTTTATTTTTTTATTTCGATACGGAATGTTATAGTACTATAAAAACAATGACAAAAAGTGAAAACAAGACATAAATCGGCCAAACAACACAAAAGTTATAAGCATTTAAACTTTTGTTTCCATCTCTTTCTAGATAAACAGAATTGAGTATGGATTTTGTACGTCGATGCACCGAATGACGTCATTCGCTGTATCGGATCTCTCTGTCTAATCAGCAGTTTCAAATGCTTATAACTTAGTATTTTTATAGATATTAAAAAAATAATTTCACTTTGCTATTTCTGATGTTAATACGCTTTGTTTAGAGTGATAAAAAAATCATGCATATATCCTATTCTGTCACCTCTGTCTGTTACCTTTTCGACTATCATAACAACTGATCAGATTTTGATAAGATTACAGCCATACTCAGGAAGACCATGATCTGTGTTAAGGCATAGAACACATCACACATATCTCCATCTCTTTTTATCTACTCTCCTTTCCCAGGTATGCTGGAAGAGATTTCTTTGTACCTATATTTCTGTTCCTTTCTTTTTTTCTGTATTTAGTGAGTACATAAATTGTTAAATAAATAAATAATTAGAAGTAGTACCCGGTAGTACGTACCCGTGGAAAAATTTCAGGCCTCCAAGCAGCAAGCTACAAGCTAGTCTTGCAATATTTTGTGGAGTCTTCATCGAAATCTTAGCTATCATAATAACGTTTTCGCTAGAATTTCCCACAGGGGTAGAATCACGTGTACTGTGTGTTTGTTTAACAAGAGTCAGCTAATATTAGTCTGTAGCCAACACCAGAACAAGGAATTTTCTAACAGGAGAATTTCTGATTTAATTTTCGTGTTAGGGCGCTATCTCACCGGGAGAACATGCTTGTTTTGTAATGTATCAGTTTAGATACACGAACACAATCATACATCAGCGAGTGAAGAGAACCGAACATTACACTGAGCTGTAACAATACAATTTGTAACAATCACTCGGTTCTGTACAAAATTGAATCTTGGAATGTTACGTCATTACAGATTAAGGGCTATATATCCCTCAAAAGGCTTAGCATGATCCTCCGTTACTCCTAAAATACTGCAGCATTAATTTTGAAATAAATAAATGGTAAAGTTGAAGGATTAATGCTAAGTCCGATGTGTGACGAAAACACGATTTCATAAACTTTTCTCGATAGAAAAAAAATCCAAAGTTACCTCCAAATCGAACAATAAACCGCTGGTATTCAAAAAGTACTTCAAATAAGATCATGAAACTTTGCATACTAACTATAAAGCAGGTCTTATGTGTTTAATTTTTTTAGTCTAATCAATAGATTTTTTGTAAATCGCAAAAAACCACTCAATTCGCACTATTCGGCCGCAGTGACTGACGTAACAACCGCTTTGTAGTGCAAACTGATTAGAACTATATTCTAACAGTATTTCAAACGAAGTTTGAACCACCACAAATAGAGTTGCTAATTTTAGGGTTAGAAGGGCCTTAATGCTGCGGTCAGGGAGCGCGTGTAAAGAAATAGAACTTAGAACCTTAAGCAACACTGCGAATACAACATTTGCTGAAACATAAATGAAAGATAAAATCAACCCTGTAAATTCTGAAGGGTAATACAGAAGTGTTCATATAGTACACCTACATTTCACCATTAATTTTAATAAGTCATCATTTTCTTAGTATTATCCTAACGCAATGTCGGCGCAAAATGTCTTCTACTGTTTTACTGCTACATCAGACGTCATTTTAGTAGTCACTTTCTTTCTAGTCATTTCATCTTGTACATTTTTTCTTTGGCCTTCTCTCTACTCTTATCCACAATCATACTTTCAACTTTCCTCACCATCATCTTCATCTGCCTAGCCTTTTCCAAAGTTTTGTATTGGGGTCGGCTTCCAGTTTAACCGGATGCAGCTGAATACCAGTATTTTAGATGGAGCGACTGCCTATCTGACCTCAACAAACCAGTTAGTACTGGGTAATACAATACCTCTTGGTAAGACTGGTTGTCAGACTTTTTGGGCTACTGACTACCTGTAACGACTGTCAAAGATCACAAATGACAGCCGGGACCAACTGCTTAACGTGCTTTCCGAGGCACGGAGAAAACTCGGTATGTAATGGGTGGTCACCCATCCACAGACCAACCTAGGCAAGCACGGCTTAACCTAAAGATCGACCTGAGCGGCTGTTATTATTTAGCCACGAGTTCCTCCTCACGATCACGATAACTTCCTCACGATATTTAGTAAAATAATATATCTTTCGCATAAAACTACGTGTGCATGGGCACGTATAAAGATGAACAGTTTAAGTTGGTCGTTTCCTATGAAGACGAACAAGAAAGAAACTTCATTCGTTCCTCAGTAAGTTGCTAACAAATCTAATTCCAAAACCAGCAATTCACAATTAACCACCAATAAATTGCCTTTAAATCAATCAACAAATAATAAACACGACACTCGATTCGCTATCGCGTTGCGGTCGCGTCATTCGACCTCTTTCATTAGCCGCCTTTATACCAGTCGCACAACAAAGGCTCATATAATTAGATCTTGGCAAAGCACGCCGTCATAGAATAATAGCAGTTTGTAGAAGCGAAACTCATGTGCAGAACCCGGGCCGGGTAACGGGTGGCACATCGATTTTAAAGAGACTATTTTTTACCCACGCACGACTTCGCCTACGTTGAGGTCGGAAATTATGCCACAAATAAAACCCGGGTAAGAATTATCCTATGTAGGTCCTACACTAGGACATGGTACATCCAAGCCGTTCGCATTTATATTATTAGCAAATAGCCGCACAATCACAAAAGTATCAATAACAGAGGCGATGTTCCACAAAGACAAGCTTTTGTCTAAAGTAAATGTGCCATATATCCGGTAACTGCCGCGAACTAAAAAACTAAAACTTTGTACAGCCAAGTAAATTAGTTACTAAGTAGATTGACACTCTTGGTTAGTTTTCCGTGTGGTCATTTCATAAGACTGTCAAAAAAATACGACGATGTGAGTCTCAAATTGTGCCGTTATTTCTTCGCGCCGCTATTCTTACAGGATCAGATTTCAAGATTTAGGTCAGAGGTGTGTCAGAGGTATGTCAGAGGTGTGTGGGTCAGAGGACGTGTGAGTCACATGCGGCATGGAATCTTGAATTCTTGATAGTGCTTGCCTGTAAGACTTGCACTAAACCCATTAAAAAGGTCTATCCTTTTGAATGTATTGTTGAGTTTCGCATCTATACGAAGTATTTCTTAATCTGTGACACCGCTCAGTTTCAATTTATTATCGAACAACTAACTGAATATTTCTGCCATTCTCATTAAAGTTAATGCATTTGATGTTTCGAATATTCCACACTATTTGTTTGTCGTCAGTTTGTGTATTTCGTTTGATTTCAGATTCGTAATTAAATTAATTGATATTGCGTGTGAGAAATGCTTTTCCAGACATCTATGTTGTAGCGGGTATGAAATAATGATTAGGACATACTAAAATTCTTTAAGTTTTAACGGTTGAATTTTAATTGAAATTGTTTTTCCATTGATTTCAGTATAACATAGGTTGTTACAGATTTTCTAGTAGATACTTTACCTGCAAAATAGACCTAATATTTAATTCCATATGCTGATCTAACACAAGACAACTATTTAATAACACATAAAGTGCTGTAATTAACAATAACGGGACGAATGTATAGTATCAAACACATTAACATTAGCTGGAGAACCTGAACGATTATTATACTAGCACTATTAACAACTCCCACTGAGTTCACCTTTGGGATTATGGAGTCAGCAGAAGTTTAGCTTCCGTTTATGTTTGGTATAGTCAGCAGAAACGCAGCTACTGTTTGCGAACAAATCGTTTAAGTGAACAGCAATAATTAATCTGTGTTCCACAATAAAGGTCTGGCCCAGTGAGCAGTGAGATAGTTTTGTATATGGGTGGCCCACAACCATGCTCGTTATCCGGGTTGGTAATCGTACTCAGGACTCCCGGCATGACACAGGAAAGGGCTCATTGACGGAGACGCGGCGTGCACCGCGGCGGGCATCGCTGCATTTCAAGCAACCGCGCGTAAAATCGCTTCTCCGTAAACGCTCTCATACATTGCCATAATATGTTTGAATTGAAAGCGGGCCGCGCCGCGTCTCCGTAAATGAGCACTAAGATGTTACGGAATATCATCTGTTTAACCCTGAAAACAGCTGTTTCCTACAACACTGCAATACCTACACGATCTAAATGTACGGAACCGCAGATTTTTCTTTTTGTAATTACCGACGAAGAATTTCTATGTCCCCACATAGAAATTCATCGTCAGTTATTACAAACCCCCCCGGGTTCAGAATGATGTCCTGAATACTTGGTAACCGTTTTAGCGTCGGTAACGGTTCCACCCTGTAGATATTTTGTATCGTCCCCTCACCTTCCATTCCACTTGATAAAACCCCGCCACTCAATTAACACCACACTCAAATCTAGCACCGCAGTGTTACCGACCAAGTCTAAAGCTGACCATTCACAGCACGACCGCTTATTAATAACCACAATAGTGAGCATTGTGCCAAAAGGTTGGATTTATCGCAGTTGTTGTTCGCTCACGGAACACTGTGCAGACCGCATGCGTAGACGAAACAAATGTGGATATGTAAGGATTTTTTGGTAAAAGGGTAGACGGAACTTTTTGGGTTAGGTTTGTCGTCGGAATAATGATAGTGGAAGTTTGAGTGGGTCGCATAAATCATTTTTGGGGTGATGCTGTTATGGATTTATTTGGAACCGGCTTTTGCCAACGGCTTCCGTTGCGTGGATGTGGGAAATTATTCGAAGGACACGTACTACACGATATTCAAAGGACCTTATGTCCTAATGAAAGTGGGGAGAGCGTGGCTAAGTTATTACAGCCGCACAGGTTGATATTCAAGGTTATGCCGCGCTTGCCTAGATCGTTCTGTGGATGGGGGACCACACATTACATACCAAGTTTACTCCGTGCCTCGGAAGGCACGTTAAGCCGTTAATCCCGGGTGTCATAGACTAAGACTGGAAGCAGATCGCAGCATTGTTAAAAAGTTAAAAAGCTAAAAAAGCTAGAAGCTAAAGCTAATTTTAAAGGCTAGCACATGATGATATCACAAACAAGGTTATAGTCACCCTGTGTGCGAAATCCGTTCAGCTGTTAACGCGTGAAAAGGTAACAGACAGACAGAGTGATTTTCTAAGTCCTTTATTATTTTGTACACGTTTACCTATTCACAGGAAATATAACTTCTTTAATATCTCCATCTCCTCACTTTATTGAGATCGACACTTTTATGAATTAAGACAGACAGACAAATAAGAGCGAAATCTCTTTCATAATCAAGATACTGGCCAACGGAGATACAACAATCTAGCAAGTCTTGCTGGATAAGTCTGCTGTACAAAAAAAGACATAGTAAATCAAAATTACCGCCTACCCACAAAAGCAATACCTGCAATTGTATAATTGTTACAGCAATCGCGATAAAGATGAGTCAATCTACTCCACAATTACATTCAATACACCTGTGGTTGAATCATTGAGGAACAGCACGCAATCAATGCTGGTACCTATCTATCCAGTACCACAGAATAAAGAAAGCCAGTATCTCAACTAGGAGCCTTGTGCCCAACTAAGTCAAAATAAAGGGTTGTGAGTTTAGCAGTCGATGTATCTTTGTAACATTTTGAATGTTCCACCGTAGCGCCTAAACAACTTAACCGTTTTTGATGAAAGAGATGTCATTGACTAATTATTTTGGTGCGGGTGACAGTCACAAGTAGTTGAGGGTTTTAAACTGAACTTTGAGTTACGTTGCACCGGGCCTGTGGACAGAGAGCTATGGGCTAGCAGCTCGCCGTACGTCCGTCTCATGACGACAGGCCGTCTCGACGGCGCGTTCGTGTTCCACGCGCGCCTCAAAGAGAGTCAGCAAAAGGAAGGGGTCCGCAAGGACCGATGCCTGCCGGGGCTGCGGGACTGTTTGAAAGAGATACCGTAGCACCGGAATACAAAGGGCAATGAAGGAACATGGATGGGTTTTAGTCAGTAAAAGTCTGACACTTCCTCCTTCGACTTTTGACTTCCCATACAAAAAAAAAAAATTACGTTGCACTAACCACATAAAAGGCATCGTGTAACTTGTTTTGATGCGACAGCCCTGACTAAGGCTCCTGGTACACTACACGGCCACTACTTTTGGTCGCAGAAGCTCCGACCAGGAAGTGCAAGATAGCAGCCGGCCAAAAACCCTGGTCATGGCAGCGTATTGCACCAGGTCCATTACTCACGAGTAACCTGTTACCAGATACATACCTAGATGACTATAAGTTTAACTACTTATGTGGATAACGTATGCCAAAAGACGAGGAAAACACCGAGGGAGAAGAAGAAGAGAAGAATACACGAACTTCAAGGTTTTCGTGGTGCGAGTGCCGAAGTGTTACGTCCCTGTATACTGTCCCTGGTGATGGAGTGAGACTTTTGGCTGCAGGACGTGGTGTTCTGTCGCTACCGCGGACAAGTTTCACTGGTCAGCCAGCACAAGTGAAGTGCCACTAACATAGTTTTGAGTCTTATTTATTAACAAACATAAAAAAATAGACCTCAAAACATCCCTGTGTTAAAAGATCATAAAGAACTGGCTCCTTACAGTCTCCTACGATGAAACAGAAAGGGTCATCTACAAATAACTACTACACTAACCGATAGCACTCCTTATCTCACTCAGATCACACACACACACATACACACGCATGCACATACGCTTTTTGTTTTTTAATTACTCTTAATTATATTTTCCTTGATCTTACTTTAATTCACAATAGTACATTGTAATACAAGGGGCTAAAATGACCCATTATATACGAGGTAGTTTTACTACCGAGCTTTAGCGAGGTAGTAAATAGGAACCGAGTTATAATGGGATTTTAGCGCCGTGTGTTACACTGTACTTTTCACTTTGAGTGTGAGAAAAATAGTCAATTTAGTACAAAAACATTTATTAAATATTACTTAATAAAATAAAAATCACCTCAGATTTTTTTACTTGAAGCTAAATGTGCGCATCACGCACCAGCAGGTCGCGGCAGCCGGGGGAGAGCTCGTCGAGTGACTTGTTGAGCCACGAGCAAAAGATTTACTTTACGCCCTACGGCCTAAAAGGGCCACTTTAGGCCCGCTTCGTAGGGCTATATCGGCGTACTTTAAGAGCACGACAAGTTAAAATTATATTTTTAGTTTAATCTTGTTAATAATCACTGTTATAACGATGTACAACTCTGATCCCCACGATACAGACTAACGTCTAGTTTGTTAATCACCGTTCAAACTTAAGCGTCAACTTAAGCACGCACTGTTGACGTACTGTTGTACCGCCGGTGGAGACCGATGTGTAGGTGTGTGGAGGGCTTGTTTAATGATAAAATATAGCCTATGTTACTCGGGTGAATGTAGCTTTCTAATAGTGAAAGAATTTTTGAAATCGGCGCAGTAGTTTTTGAGTTTATTCATTACAAACATACATACACACACACAAAAATACAAAACTTTCCTCTTTATAATATTATAAGTGTAGATGTAGATATATCTATGGGCCATTGTAGCCTGAAATACATGTTGTTATGTTATGTTAACATGTGTAAGCCGATTCCGAGCTTTTTTTCCTAGTTAAAATACTGTACATTCATGCTAATATGTATACTGTGCCAGTATCCACTGACGACTCAATATTACTTGTATTGATTAAGACATTAAGATGCCGTGTCTTGAACAGAACGGGACGCAATTTATAGAAAATGGCGTGATAGGATGTTTATTTGAATAATTTTAATTTTCTATTGTTAAGGTATTGTGATCAAGGTGTTTGTAAGCAGGGTGTTGAAGGTCAAAGTATTGGTTATGAGGAATCTACTGTTATTTCTCAGGTGCATAAAATATAGGTACCGATTCTAGTAAAATTATTGATTCATTCATCATCATCATTTCCATTTCCCCCAAGTGTCGCCACATTGACCGGTCCCGTGCGACTCGCATCCAGCGGATTCCCGCAACCTTCACCAGGTCATCGGTCCACCTAGTGGGAGGCCTTCCAACGCAACGTCTTCTGGTTCGCGGTCGCCACTCCAGAACTTTTCGGCCCCATCGGCCATCCGTTCTGCGAGCAATGTGCCTGCCCACTGCCATTTAAGTTTGGCAATTCTCCGGGCCACGTCGGTAACCTTGGTTCTCTTGCGGATGTCTTCATTTCTGATTCGATCGCGCAAGGAAACTCCGAGCATAGCCCTCTCCATTGCCCTTTGGGTGACTAAGCCTTCTGATGAGGCCCATTGTGAGCGACCACGTTTCGGTCCCGTATGTAAACACTAGCAACACACTGGTCATAGACTTTCGTCTTGAGACACTGTGGTAAGTTGGACGAGAAGATACCGCGCAACTTCCCGAACGCTGCCCAGCCGAGTCGGATTCGACGATTGACCTCTTTCTCGAAGTTAGACCCACCTAACCAGACCGTTTGTCCCAGGTACACATAATCGTCTACAACTTCGAGTGTAGAGTCTCCGATCTTGATAAGAATGGGTGTGACATGGGCATTCGACATGACCTTGGTTTTGTCCATGTTCATTTGAAGACCCACTCTTCCGTAAGCTCTACTGAGGTCATCGAGCATTGTACTGAGGTCCTCCATGGTCTCAGCCATGACCACTATATCGTCGGCAAACCGAAGGCGAGTGATGTACTCGCCATTGACGTTGATACCTAGCCTTCTCCAGTCCAGAACCTTGAAGACATCCTCCAGTGCAGCGGTGAACAGTTTTGGAGATATGACGTCTCCCTGTCTCACACCTCGCTGCAGGAGGATAGGTTCCGAGGCTTGGTCCTGAAGTCAGACTGACATGGTGGCGTTTTTGTACAAACCGACTATAGGTGCATCGAGGTGTTGAAGAACACCTCGATGTACCGATAGTCGATGTGGCACCGTTGGAGAGACTGCAGTACAGCCCAGATCTCGATCGAATCGAAGGCTTTCTCGTAATCCACAAACGCTAAACAGAGGGGCAGGTTATACTCTTCGGTCGTCTGTATAACCTGCCGCAGCGTATGTATGTGGTCTACGGTGCTAAAGCCTTTTTGGAAACCGGCTTGTTCGAGAGGCTGGAAATCGTCAAACCTGCGCGCGAGATGATTCGTGATGACTCTTGAAAACAACTTGTAGACATGGCTTAGAAGTGAGATGGGCCTATAATTCTTCAACCGGGCATTGTCACCCTTCTTGAAGAAGAGTACCACCACACCCCTGCACTATGCCTGTGGCGTTTTTCCCTCAAGTAAAACGGAATTAAACAGCTTCTGAAGGGCCTTAAGTACCAGTTTTCCACCCGCCTTCAGGAGTTCGGCCGTAATTCCGTTATCACCCGGTGCTTTGTTGTTTTTAAATTGCTTCAGAGCCATCCTAATCTTGTACAGGCTGACGTCCGGGATGTCTTCGGTATAGTGTCGGGTCAGTCTAGCTCTTGGGTCGTTTGCTAGATCTACGACGGTTTACTGGTTGACGTGTACAACTGTCAATAGAAGCTCTCGATCTTCCTCAGAAGCTCAGGTTTGGCGGATAAGATCCTACCATCGTCGGTCTTCAGTTTCGTGAGCTGGCTCTGCCCAATAGCCAGATCTCTTGCAAATACCTTGGAGCCTTTATTCCGCTCAATCGCGTCTTTAATACGCTCGGTATTAAAGCGGCGGAGGTCGCTCTTCAAGGATTTAGAGATCCGTCTATTGAGCTGCCGGTATTTACACGCCTCGTCTGAAGACTGCAGGATCATCTCACGCCGCTCCTTCATGAGCTTGAGAGTGTGATCGGAGAGCCTCTTGTTCTGATCTGTACGACGTGCCTTGAAGAACTTAGACCCGGTCGTATGGACAGTTTCCACGAACCCATCGTTGTATTCGTCCACTGAGCTTCCTAGGCACTCGAAACGGTTTTGGAGTTCTAGCTGAAAGCGCTCGGGGTTTTGGATTTGAATCTGTGCTGGATGGAGCGTAGACTTCATCAGTCGATACCTTTCAAGCTTGATATTGATGTTCAATGTGTCTTTTACCATGCGGTGATCGCTCCCGGTTTTCACCGAATTGATCACCGAGACATCATTGAACATTTGCTTCTTGGTTGACATGACGAAGTCAATCTTATTTCTAGTTCCACCATCGGGGCTCTGCCAGGTCCACTTCCTGTGCTCACGCTTTCTGAAGAAGGAGTTCATCATATAGAGGCCCTCCTTCTCCATAAAGCTAGCCAGTTGGTGACCCCGGCGATTCCGACAGCCAACTCCAAATTGCCCCACCTGCAGCTCATCCCCATCTCGCTTGCCCAGTTTCGCGTTGAAATCCCCCATGACAACGGTGAAGTGAGTTTTGGAACCATGCATGGCTTTAGAAATATCCTCATACATGGTCTCCACTTCGTCGTCGAGGTGTGCCGAAGTCGGGGCGTAGATCTGTATGACCTTCAGCGGCCACTCACACACACGGCGGGGCCATTTCTGTGATGCGCTAATCATTTGAGGGGTTTTGCCATAATCGCCACGCTTGGCAGGCGGGTTGGCGATCGCAGTACGGTTGTTACAAAAGCACAGAGGACGCTGCTGCCCATTCTCTGGTAAGTCCCTTAGTCGCCTCTTACGACACCCACGGGAAGATATGGGATGGTGCTATTCTTTACGTCCGACACCATACAGACCGAGAGAACAGAGAAATTATTGATTGCATTGTCATAATTAGGTAGCATTGTTATAGACACAAAACCTTCGACTGCATCATTTTCGATTTATTGATAGATCATTCATATTATGGTCAGGTACACGAAGAAGGGCATCATTACACGTGCATTTTCGTTTAATAACATGTCTTGTCTGATCAACATCATCAATATGCACATGCAGCCCAGGACAAGCAATTAACAGACTGCTATAGACCCAAACCGGCAAGGCCGCGGAATGGGGGCTATCGTTTTAGAGCTCACCAGATGGCGCCACTGTCGAGTAAGATCTTGTCAATAATTAATTAATTTTATACTTTAAAGTAACAATAACGTCATAGAAAGTTTATTTTATTTCGTATAACAACATAGTGTAAACATATTTACAATAATTATTCTCCCTAAAATTAGCAAGTATAAATCATTCTACCTCCAAGTACTAACAAATATGATCATAAGTTGCTACTTAAAATCTTCAAGTCATAAATTAATCAGGAATGGCTGAGTCTAGAACACAATCGTGAGTATTAGTTTAAATACGTGATATAAAAGCACGCAACGCGCGAACACCGTATGAAATCTGACATTTCGGAATACCTTAGTCTACACGAACGCCTCTAGCGGCGAATCCATGCGCGATAGCCCCCATTGAATCTTAATATTTTGCATAACATTCAAAAACAAATTAACCACTGCACCATTAAATTATTCATCCATTTTACCTTCAATAGATCACAAGAAACCACTTAAACGGCGCCACAACCCACGATCGCCACTCAAAATATTTGGCAATAGAAGCGAAAACATAATCATGCCTTATCCAAATACTCGTACTCTTGAATCTAAGTGTACCTACAAACAAAATGGACCACTTACGAACTTACCCACATTATGTTAGAGAAATAAGGAAAAGCAATTACCCATATAATTCACGGGTTATTGTATAAACATTTATGTTATTAATGGCTTTAGTATGTTTCGGGTTCAGTATATTTAATTGTTCGAGAAAACTGTGATTTGTTGCGATTCTTATTAGTTTAAATGAAAAAGAAATATTGAGGGTTTGTGAGAAGGGTTATTAATGAAACGAAAGAAAATAAATCATGTTCCTGAGCAGGAAATTTGACATAAAAGTTAATTCGACCCAGACTATGTTAGCAAGTGTGTTAGTAAGTGATTTCTTCTATGCAGGTTACATTTACCAACAGTTCATAAAAACCTAACTGTAACAGAATTTCAAAAGAAATACCTTTTAGTTTTGGTTTTCGCTTTGGATGTGTCAACTCCCATCGAAATTACAAACCTACAAGCAATCTGGGGATTGACAAACTATACAAACGGTTACTAACTAAAAAAATTTCCATTTTCAACATTTAACAATTGTTCAAGTTTTAACAGTGCCTACTTAATACGTAGGTTATCTATATAAATAACCGCTTTTTTTCTCTTTGAAAGAAAAGAAGACTGAATGCATAATAAAAGTATACTTGTATTCGGTATTAAAAACATAAACACATGTTTAAATTTTTGTCTTTCTGTCTGTCTGCTTGTTCCAGCCGGCTAATCTCCCAAACGGCTGTACCGATTTTGTCTGTAGGTACCGACTTTTACTGGTGGATAGCTGATGTTATAAAGTCTTACTTAAGTTAATTTTATATGAGAATAAGAATTAGTATCCCGTGCAAAAAAAAAACCCATTGAAATTGGTAACAAAATCCAATTACAAAACCGGCCACGTGCGTGTCGGGCCACGCGCAGTGTAGGGTTCCGTAGTAGCCCGTTATCACAATATAGAACGATTCTGTAAGCAACTACTTCCTCTTAGTCACTTTAAAGGATTTATTCTGGATTTTGTATTTGGTACAAAATTATCCAACACCGAAGTTCAACGACTATTACTGCTAAACTAACAAAGTTATCTTAACCGCTTAATTTTCCTTTAAAGTTCATAAAATGCACTATCATCTTGAATTTTTCCAGATTTTTCAAGCCACCAGTTTAGATTTTAGAGGTGGGGAGGGGAATTTGAACTTTAAAGTTTAATATTTCGTAAATGGACCATTACATCGAAATATAGATTTAGCGACCCCAAGTCATTTTAAAATACCTATTCAGCGATACCCCACACGATGGGGTAGGCGACGAAAAAAATTCATTCCCACTTCACATGTAGGGGTTTTTTTTTTTCCAAAATTTTGTTGTACCACTTTGTCGGCGTAATTGATATACACACCCCTACAACACAGCTTTGTATTACTGCAGTCTCTTAGCAAAACCTCGGACAGACGGACGGAGAGACGGAGGTGACGAAACTATAAGGGTTCCTTGTCAGGACTACGGAACCCTAAAAAGGGAAGTAATCATTTCACGCGAACGAAGGTCGCGGGCATCTGCTAGTGCCAAATATTATTATAACGTGCCCAAATTGCATCTCTCAATATACAAGATTAATAAATTCCTTCATTAATATTAATATCTTAAAATAGATTCTGGGCGTATTAAAATAAACCGCATGCATAAATATAAACACAAATCAGTCAATTTGGGCTGAAATTCTCTCGTCTCTAGCAAGTCTCGCATCGTAATAAGATAATTTCAGTTCGAATTTTGAACCCTAACTTTTGGTAATAAGGGTATACTGCCATTCTCGAACTGATGAGCTGATTACATACTCCACCCCTTCGTCTACAAATTAATTGTATCTAATGGAACACACGCTTGAATTCACATTCCACACCTTATACATTTAACTACAGGCTATATTTCTTGGAGAATAGGGTTCAAAATGGCGTGTGATTAATTCCAGGATGCGAAGATATTTCGTGATGTGTTTGCGGTAGATTTGTGCTGTGTTTGAATTAGTTTAGTACTTGTACGAGTGAGAGAACTAATGTCGAGGTGAAAGCGATTAAGAGGAGTGTAAACTTTGTTGGGTGCTAAGTTAGTAAACCATTCATAATGGGGAAACAAGGATACTTGATCGAAGTAACTACTTTGCTTACGAGTAGTTTGAAAGATCAATACAATAGTATAATGTAGTAAGTGCTACAAGAACTGACTGCCTTGTTCGAGATGTCGCACGACTTATGACGACAGTTCGTGTTCCACGCGCGCCTCAAACATTTGTCAGCAATAAGGAAGGGCTGCCGGGGCTGCGGGACTGTTCTATAGAGATACCGCGGCCCTGGAACACAAAGGGCGAAGAAGGAACATGGATGGGTTTTAGTCATTAAAAGTCTGACACTCCCTTCGGCTCCGCCAAGAGCGGGAGGAGTCATTTGACGATTTCCCAAATGAAAAATAAATAAAAAATGCGCTACCACCTGAGATGATTCCTTGAGTTCGCATCCCAGTTTGGGTAAAGAGTTATTGGGTTTTCGGGATCTTCCCCAAACCTCTGTCTAACCCTTTTGGCATTACATATTGGCATGAAATTATGATAGTACTAGAAGGATAGTTTATATGAACTCCACGTTTAATAATGGTGATCTATTGAGGATGATATTATTTAGGTAGGTTCACCTGCTCAAGAAAGGGAGACAGTTCAACTATCACTGTTGAGTTTTGCATTTGAACGCAGCATCATAAAGACAAATTGTATCATAACATGGCTATAGCGACGACTGTGACGCGTCGATTGTCACATTGGAACACATGGCTGAATATTCAATGAAGGAGGTTCTTTCTGAAGGAGAACTCTGAGCGAAGGAAAAAAAAAAAAAAAAACAAAACAAAATTGGTGTAAGGTAATATTCCAAAGTCGACCATAGACCACACACCGCAGCTGTAAGGCCAACTGTCCGGGGGGGGTCTGTATTTATGCTTTCGCGGTTGCACAACGACATGCTTTGCTTATGCTTTGCTTGGTAGTATAGATGCAGGCCTACCTTACTGCCTCCCTCAGAGGCGGTAGGGTGGCGGGGTCTTGAGGGGGAGCGCTACGGTCGTGTAGATCCTCAAGGCAAGTCTGGGGGATTCACCTTCACGAGGTTGCCACCCTGTTCTTGGTCTAATTCCATAAGAAGTAGACGCAACCAAAACCCCCGGGCGCTTTTTCGCTTTTTCCCGAAAGCCAAAATCCCGGGCCCAGGGGAATCCTACACCACACTCCCATGATCCTACGCCCAGTCTCTCCCTCCTTTTCCCTTTTCTCCTTTCGGTCCATGAGGACGGGTAACCTCAACTCCAAAAAAGCCCACACACCCTACAACCATGTCGCAGAATGGAAAAAAATATATTCCCCAGGTGGGTCCCGGCAATGCCGGGGAATCCCACACCGACTCGTCGGTCTGCCTCCACCGTAATCTGGGGGGGGGCACCAATCTGCCTAGTAGCGCCGCGCCTTCTGCGCGGCTGGCCGCTTCGGCGCCAACAACATCGGCTGCGACTCACGCGCCGTCCGACACAACCATGGCTGCGACTTCTGCGCCTGCTGACTCTAAGACGGCTGCGACTCCCGCGCCGATCACTTTGACGAATGTTACACCTTCCACGAGGGCCTGGCAACAGAGCATCGTACGGAACAGTGTGACAAATAATCCTGACAACGACAGCAACAAAGCTCGACTCTCCAGTCTTAGCAGCGAACTTCGCGCGCTGGCACTCCAGCGCGAGAAGATCGAGGCAAGGCTGAAAGACATGAACTCTCTCGGGACGGGAAAGGAAGCGGAATCTGGTGGTTCTGGTTTCATCTCTGTGGACGAAGTACGCATGCTGAAAACCAAGCGCGGAAAGATCCGTAACAGAGAGAGAGAACTCAACAACCGTTTGCGCAAAATCCGCGAAGGCAATAGCCAGCGCGAAGCACAAACGGTTAGTTGTAAGGGAGTACGCGACCGGCTACAGACACGCGAAGGGGAAACCCAGCGCGAAAAGCAGTCGGACGCGGAAACGTGCGGGCAGGGAACAGTACGCGAAGGGGAAACCCAGCGCGAGAAGTCACTGCCCGCAACAGGACCATCCGGAGGAACCGACCGGAACCGCGACGAGACGACCGAAGACCGACACCGAACCAGACAGAAGCGAGGCAAGCGGTCTGGGTTCCTACGCCGGGTGTCCCTGGCACAAAGCACTGTGCCAAGCCCCTCAGAACCGCAACCCGGCCCAAGTGGACAGGGAGCGGCGAAGAGGGAGCGCCCGGACGACACGGCTTCACCAAGTACGCTCCAGGGGGACGCCAAGCGTGTTAGAACCCAGGCCGCTCAAGGGGAGCAGAGAACCTACGCGCGGGCCACTAAGGATATCCCTGCGCGACTCGCCGTAGCGATCTGCCTCTCGCCTCCGTCCCGTGATATGACGACTGACGAGGGCGAGCATATCAAGCTCAGCCTCGAGGACCTTATTGTGGAAACGTGTCGAACCAACCCCTCCAAAGTCCCGGCCTTCCGTGGTTACCCAAGGGTAGCGGATGGCACGGTTCATATGTGGTGCGAGGACGACAACGCCCTGACTTGGCTGACCCAGAACGTGCCTAAAATAAGACTGCCGAACACTGACGCGACACTGACAGTTATGAAACAGTCCGACGTACCGACTCGGGTTCGAGCGGCGCTCTTCGTACCCAGGTACAATGGGGACATAGCGCTGCTCCAGACGGTTCTGACCTGCCAGAACCCCTGGTACGACATCGGCAGGTGGTCCCTGTACAGGGCGACATCGGTCGGTGGTGATAACTACGGGAGTTATCTAACCCTAGGTATCCCACCGGACGAGGTCGAAAAGGTCTTGGGGAGGGAGCGACGGATATCGTACCTACTTGGGTCGATATACGTGCGTTTCTTCCCCAACACCCATCCCTCCGACACCAAGACTGACACTGAACGGACGAAACCGGCTCCGACTGAACTTGACCTGACGATGACGCAACTGGAGGAGGAGATGGCCAAAACGGCGATGGCTGATGCTGACGCTGTGAGGATGCCAACCTCACCACCAGGGTGGACGGAGCAGCTGCTCTCATCATCACCGGCACTCAGCGAAGTCCAGCATGGGCTGGAAGAGGGGGGGGAATCATCCGATGGATCAATCTCCTCCTAATTCCACCCCACTGCCGCCCCCATCCCGTCCCGTAAATATCATCCAGACCAACCTCCAGCATAGCCAGACGGCTACTGCCTGCCTGCGCAGGGCACTGGAGATGGAACCTCGAACCATTGCACTCATCCAAGAGCCGTGGATCCGAAATAACAGAATATGCGGCCTTGGTAACATTGGAGGTAAGCTGATCCTCGACACACAAGGCACAGATAAACCACGAACCTGTGCCTACATACCCAAGGATGTACCCACCACCACACTCACGCAATTATGTTCCAGAGACCTAACAGCCGTCAGGCTCAAAACCGACGGCGACGCACCCGATATCGTCCTGGCCTCGGTATACATGCCTGGCGAGGATGAAGACTGCCCACCAAAAGGGATGGCCGACCTGGTAAGGTATTGTGAAGACACCAACCTCGACCTGGTCATCTGCACAGACTCAAACGCCCATCACCCGCTTTGGGGTTGCAACAAAGCCAACACTAGAGGTGAGGTACTATGCACATACTTGTTCTCAACTAACCTTAACATCGCAAACCGCGGTTCGGAACCCACTTGGGTCACATCGCGCGGACAAACAATCATTGACTTAACGCTGGCTTCGGAAAGCGCGGCAAAACTTATTTCTGACTGGCACGTATCCAACGAGCCTTCCTGCTCTGACCATAGAAGGATTCGCTTCTCATTAGTGGCCAACCTAAAAAAACCCGGACCTAGACGCAACCCACGCCGTACCAATGTACCCGGCTACAAACGGCTGTTGGCCTCCCTACTAACGCAGCACCAAACGCCTCAAATTCTAATAGACCCCAAACAACTTGAAGACATCGTAACAAAACTCTCGGAATTTATAATTGAAGCGTACCACGCCTGCTGCAAACTAAAAGACCCAAACACCAAGAGCAAGGGTAACTCCTGGTGGAATGCGGAACTTAGTAAGCTCAGGCAAACCATGCGCAAACAATTCAACAGAGCCAAAAACTCCAGATTACCAGAAGACTGGGACTCATACAAGAAAACACAATACACTTTCAAAAAACAAGTCAGGAATGCCAGCAGGGCAGCCTGGCGGAAATTCTGCGAAGAAATTGAATCGAACAGCGAAGCCGCGCGTGTGAGAAAGATCCTATCTACCGATCAAGATCGCACCCTCGGGTCGCTGAAAACCCCAGACAACACATACACCAAGTCGGATCAGGAAACAAGTAAAGTCCTTTTGGAAACCCACTTCCCAGACTGCAATCTCTCCGAGGACAGAACCTGGGCAAGTGAGCCAACGCACACACCAAATGACCAAGACTGGGCCAGAGCCCGCACCATAGTAACCGCAGAGAGAATAAAATGGGCAATAAAGACTTTTAAACCATATAAATCCGCAGGCTTAGACGAAATTTTCCCCGCCCTGCTACAATGGGGAGTAGACATTCTAACGCCATGGCTGATTGTCATCTACCAAGCCTGCATAGCACTGAAATATATACCACTTGCATGGCGTGAGGTGAAAGTCATTTTCATCCCTAAACCAGGCAAACCAGATTACACACAACCAAAGGCGTACAGACCAATAAGCCTAACATCTTTCTTACTGAAAACCCTCGAGAGACTCTGTGACCGGCACATTCGGGACGGACCTCTTCGGGAGCGACCACTCCACAAACAACAACACGCGTATTCCTCAGGAAAATCAACAGAATCAGCGCTGCATAGTGTGATCTCCAAGATCGAATGTGCAGTGGACCACAAATGCTCTTCACTAGCTGTCTTCATTGACATAGAAGGCGCTTTTGACAAAACCATCTTCCATAGCATCAACGCAGCCCTCGAGGAACACGGTGTGGACTCGACCCTGCGAGGATGGATCACAAATATGCTCCGACTGAGAGCCGTACAAGTTACGGTAAATGACACCACTAGAGCCATAGTGGCGAAGGGCTGCCCCCAAGGTGGTGTCCTCTCACCACTACTATGGAACCTCGTAGTAGACAGCCTCATCAAACGTCTCAACAGCAGAGGCTACTACACGGTGGGTTATGCTGACGATCTGACCATAATAATAAACGGCACACACGAAAACACACTATGTAACCTTATGCGCCAAGCTTTAAGAATAGTAGAAGACTGGTGCAAGGAATACAAACTAGCAGTGAACCCTACCAAAACCGAACTCGTCCTCTTCACAAAGAAAAGGAAGCTGGCAACGCTACAATTGCCAAGCTTCTTTGGGACAACCCTAAGCCTATCGACTGAAACCAAATACCTGGGTATCTTTTTGGACAAACAGCTGAACTGGGCAAAACACACTGATTACATCATCACAAAAGCCAGTATAGCCCTATGGCAATGCAAGAGACTCCTCGGGAGAAATTGGGGCATAAGCCCCAAAATCACCTACTGGCTATACACCACAGTTATCCGACCAATTATTACATATGGTTCTTTAGTTTGGTGGCCCAGGACCAACCTAAGTACAACCCAAAAGGATCTCGAGAAACTACAAAGATTTGCCTGCGTAGCAATCACCGGCAGCATGAGAACTTCCCCCACTGCTGCCTTACAGGTGATGCTGGGGCTGCCTCCCCTACACCTAGTCGTAAGAGAGGAGGCGGCCATAGCGACTTTCAGACTCGAAGCATCCGGCACCCTAAGAAATGACTCCAGGATTAAACAAACACGCATCAGAGAAGATGCAATCAAAGAACAGCCGATGATGACATCACCCATCGACAGAATCCTGAAGACCCACTGCTTCCAAAAACACTACAACATACAGCTCATAGAGGAGTTGTGCGACTACTCAAGTACAAGAGAGTTAAGGATTTATACTGACGGATCAAAAACCAACGATGGGACAGGCGTCGGAGTGTTCTCCGACGACCTAAACATTAAGATATCCAAACCACTTGGAATGTTCAACTCTGTTTACCAAGCAGAGTGTGTAGGTATTATCCAAGCGGCACACGCTATAGAGGCCAGGGAGGTTACGGATACCAATATTCGAATACTCTCCGACAGTGCCTCTGTTCTTCAATCCCTAAAGAGTAACCAGATCACGTCGAGACTAATACTAGAATGCCACAAGGCCCTAGAACGAATCACGGTACTAAATCACAACACGGTAACGCTACAATGGATTAAAGGTCACAGTGGATCACTTGGAAACGATGCGGCTGACGAACTTGCCAGAAGAGGATCCAGCACAAAACCCTACGGACCCGAACCCATTGTGCCAATTCCTTTCAAGCAGCTGAGAAGCTGGTTAAAGGATCACACTCGTATACAAGCAGAGAAATGGTGGACCTCGACACCAGGATGCAGGCAATCCAAGGAAGCTATGCCATTCCTGGATACAAAGCTGACCAGGCGCCTTCTGCGCCTGGACAGAGATAGCCTGCGTCTGGTGGCGGGGACCATCACTGGACACTGTTCACTGAATAAACACTTCCACACCCTAGGTATCACTGACAGTCCCCTGTGCAGAGCATGCATGGAGGCGGAGGAAACGGTGGCGCATGTGCTCCTTGAGTGCACAGGCGTTAACAAGATTCGCGAGGAGACCCTGGGAGCACCAAGATCCCTTGTGGATGCCCTGAGGAGACCGGGAAGTCTGATCTGCTTCTGGAGGGAGGTGGGCTGGTTGGAGTAATCGGCCACCATGGCTCACGCACAATGGTCCACTTCAAGGACTAAGTGCGGAAACCTAAACCCCATGATAGAAGATAGGCCAACTGTCCAAATACTATGAAGGCCCTCACCAACACGGAAAATATTTACTTTGCAACATTATCATCTGCTACAGCAGTGGAGCAGCAACTGTAGGTGGCATAGCAGCAGTGCTGTCAGTAGCGTTCACTTATCTCGGAGAAAAATTTCGCTGCCGTCTAAGTTGAGACGTCGAGTTGCTGCGGGACTGTAGCCGGGGCTACGGGACTGTTCGAAAGAGATACCGTGGCTCCGGAACAAAGGACAAAGAAGAAACATGGATGGGTTTTAGTCAGTAAAAGTCTGACATTCGAATCCCTGCCGCTCCGCCCAAAGTGGGAGGAGTCAATTGATGATTTCCCATAAAAAAAAGTATTAAAAACCACAGCCGTATTCACATGAATATTAACGATCTAATAATGCCGTGAGGAAAATTTTGAGTATGTATGTGGATGGGTATATGTGTAGAGGAAGGCCAAAGAAACGATGGATGCCCTGAACGAAAGGAGTTGTCTGATGAGACGACGAGTAATAGAGAAGTACGGAAGAAGAAGACATGCTGCGCCGAGCACAAATAAATTGGGATAAGGCCAAGAGAATGATGATGTTTGGCGATCTGATGAGTACTGAAGAATTAAAGTCTGAACAAAGATAGTAGACTTTACTAACGATTGTAAATTATGTAGTAAATTGTTTGGACAACGCAACAGCTATAAACTAACCCTAAATGTTTCACTACGGTCGATTTATCTGTAACAGTTAACATTCAGTGTTTCGCATTAGGATACATTGTGTGTGAGCTTACTCTAAACAATAAGTGCATCACATGGGTACATATTACCAATACAATTGTAGGCAGTCATTATTGCATTTAACTTTGTGTAAGTACCAATGTCTGGTCAATTAACGATAGATAATTATTTCAACTGTTATACAATTCCGAAAAAAAACAATCAGTTATTGCTCAACTAGTTTCTATCTTCTTGGTTTCTGGAACCACACTTATGCCATCCGTTTGGATATCAGACTCGGAATAACCTATAGACATGGGCATAGCAATTATAGACTTTATGTAGACAGCAATAAAAACTACCCAAGCATACAAGCCGATAACGTAGCGTAAATTTAAACATAGCCAAAGGGTCCCGTCAGGTGAAAATAGACCGTCTAGCAAGTTTGGGGCTAAGAGAATTGTAAATTGGTTCTCCAGTAACCTAGGACTCGGGAAAGAGGGTTGACAACAATTTGACAACGTCCTGTAATAATTTAGTAACAACTAAAGTCAAAGGTGTGGAAATTGCCCAGTCATCTGCCTAGCCAGAAATTGTCAGATAACTACGTTAATTGTTGATGATATTTGGAAAGCTAAACAGTACTCGTACCTTAGTTGCTCGTTGTCCATTGAAAATTAATTTGGGGTGAACACACATACGATATCAGTCTGCTCTGATTTTATTTAAATGAATGTCTTAGAGAAATGTCTATTGAATAATCTAAATAAACGAATAATTTATGTATCTAATGAAGAGTAGGCCTTCTAAAAGCATAACATTGTCAATCGTAAGTGCAAGGGTGAGATTTTTTCTGTTTCAAAAGCAAGGTGCGTATAAAGGCATACAATTTACGAAAAGGACAACAAAAACTTCCGTAGGTGTAGTTACATTCCTCATTTTCGCATTCTCTTTCTTGTTCTTTCTGCTATGTAGGGATAGATATGTCCTGAGTTTTGCTGTCACAGTCAAGTCATACCGTCTTATTATTACCTGATTTTAGTTACCTAGAGCTCAAGCTTTATACAAAACGCACGAATGACCCCTTTGGAAATCTACATATGATCATACACAATCCTGCCCGGTTTATGTTAATGCAACCGAACAGATAATAATAGAAGTCCATTATATTGAGTAATGACCAGGTTTAGACTCAATGTAAACTGAAAGCCAGATGCGCTCCATTACGTAGAAGTAATAATTAATAAAATGCAGTCGTGCAGTTACGTTTTATGATTTCCATTTAGCTATTGCGCGGTATTGCAAACGATTAGGAGAGATTAGAGAGAACCAATGTTACCGACGTAGCCCGAAGAATTGGCAGTGGGCAGGGCACATTGCTCGCAGAACGGATGGCCGATGGGGCCGAAAAGTTCTGGAGTGGTGACCGCTAACCGGAAGACGTTGCGTTGGAAGACCTCTCACTAGGTGGACCGATGAACTGGTGAAGGTTGCGGGAATCCGCTGGATGCGAGTCGCACAGGACCGGCCAATGTGGCGACACTTGGGGGAGGCCTATGTCAGGTCAGGTCAGGACACTGACGTTTTTTTTTTAGAAATTTAGAAATGACCACTCGCAGTTGCAACTCGCTAAGGTTGCTTGACTGCTTAACCGGACTATCCTGTGGTGGCCAAAAATTACTTTAAGGCCCCCAGCCAGGGCTTACAAACTACAGGATTTACACATTAAATGAACAGTCACTAAGGCCACTGTGGGGTTCGAGCCTCGGCTTAGTGCGTCATTGAGGAGAGGGCAGCAAAGGTCAGGCTGAGTCTGATTATTATTTGGGGAATTTAACGTTACATGCTCAGCGTCGCGGGCTGGCTCGTCGAGCAATGCTCGCGGTGATGTTACGGGGGGGTCGCGGCGGGCCTCGGCGGCGGGGCCGGATTTGAAGTTTGTATCGGTTTTTGTATCTGATCTGTTTTTGCGAAGTGTGCTAGTTTCCCTACAACTCTCTTGAAGAAGGGTGATGAGATCATCGGGTGTGAGAAGGGTAAGCCTAGGCCGGCGAATCCTGGAGATATTGGAAAGCACGTAATTGACTGCTGAGGCGATCAGGGGGTTTGGGTGTTTTTCGGCATTATCGAAAAAACCCTTAGTCAGGCGTTTCATGAACTGCAGGATAGTAGGGATTTTGAGGTCAACATGGAGTTGCTCATTCCTAACGTACCATAGGGCTCCCGTGGCCCTTCGTAAGAATCGATTTTGGAGAGACTGCATCCTATGGAGGTGGTAGGGTTTGGTATGCGCGAAAACGGGACACGCGTATGTCATAATAGGCCAAATGCACGCGGTGTAAATGCACAATTTATTCTTGAGTGACAATTTGCTGCGTGCATTCAGCACAGAGTGGAGCCTACTGAGAGCAAAAGCGGCACGCGAACGTACCGTCTTAATGTGCTCACTGAACTTAAGGCGCCGGTCTAGGATGACTCCCAGGTATTTAGCTCGCTTCTCCCAAGGGATCGGCTTGCCAAACATGGTGATCGGTCTAGGAGTGGGGGTGAAATGTTGTCGGGGGCTAGAGAAAAGTACCGCCTGGCTCTTGTCGGGATTGACCTCGATTCTCCATTTTCGGAACCAATTGCATAAGGCTTTTGCGGAGATTGGAGAATACGGGCATGTTCGAAAGACTCCTACCAGAATAATAGATGGCCGTGTCGTCGGCGAAAAGGGCTAACTGGGCTATCTTACTTTTAGGGATACCGCTGGTATATAGCGTAAAGACTAATGGGGATAGCACTGATCCTTAGGGGACTCCTGCGCGAATCGAATGTCGGGTTGAAAGCGCACCATCAACACGATATTGGAATGTGCGGTTAGACAGAAAATCTCGGAGGATGAGCACGAGACGATCAGACACACCGAGCTGGTATAGCTTGTATATCAGCCCGTTGTGCCAGACCTTGTCAAATGCTTTCGCGATATCGAAAAACAAGGCACCGGTCACCAGGCCCCGTTGGTAGCGGGCACTGATGTGTTCGACTATGCGGTGCACTTGTTGGACACAAGAGTCTTGGGATCTAAATCCAAACTTCTGTTTCGGTATTAAACTCTTTGCTTCGGCGTAGTTCTTGAGACGCTTATAAATAAGCCTCTCGTAGATTTTGCCTAGGACGTTGAGGAGACTGATGGGACGGTAACTACTTGGAGAAGAAGGTTTTCCCGGTTTGTGGATGCCAATTACGGTAGCTTACTTCCACGACTGAGGGTACATATTATTTGCCATGGCGCTATTGAAGATAGCGGTCATTAGCACTAGGGCGGGAGAAAAAAGTTTATAAACCCTATTGGTGATTCCGTCTGAGCCAGGGGCTTTTCGGTGTTTAATGCCTTTGATGATATCCTCTACTTCCTCAGGGGTAGTCACCCCTGAGGAAGTAGAGGATATCGGGTAGGGTAGGGGATCGTCTGGGTCTTCTATGGGGGGAAGGGAGGTCCGACGTTCAACTTCAGCATCCACCTTTGCAAGGTGAGCTGGGTCTACTGGCAGGGTACTGGAGGAAAATTGTGTCTCTAGGCTGTTAGCCAGGCATTCGGCTATACAGTCATCGTCAAAAGCGACGGTTTTATTGGGACGAATGAGAGGGGGCACAGAGGCGACATCGGAGAAGCGTAGTTTCCTCTGTAGGTCTCAGAAAGCCTGATGGGTCGGTTCGATTGGGTCACTGACTGTACATTTGAAAAACATATTAGTGTTATGAAATTTAATTTGATACGCACAGTATTAACTTGACGTTGTATTTGTATTAGTGTCGGGTAATTTCAAAGGACTGTATGCAATTAGCTATAGGAATTATTACATAATCGGAAATCCAATTAACGTACTTAATTGGTTAATAGCTGATTAAATTTGGACTGATCTGATATACATATATTGTCGTAGGTGTATAACAAGTACCTACGTGGCACTCGGTGAAAAACCATGAATTTGTATTCTGTCATCCGTGTCCGTATCCTCTTTACTTTCATCATCATCATCATCATCATCCACAGGCTGAATTCACCCACTGCTGGGTATAAACCTCTTTCCAGGTTTATGTGCAGACTTTTTTTTTTGGATTGGAATTCATCAAATGACCCCCCTCCCACTCTGGGCGGAGCGGAAGGGAGTGTCTGATTTTTACTGACTAAAACCCATCCATGTTCCTTCATTGCCCTTTGTGTTCCAGGGCCGCGGTATCTTTCGAACAGTCCCACAACCCCGGCAGGCATCGGCTCTTGCGGACCCCTTCCTTTTTGCTGACATCTCTTTGAGGCGCACGTGATACGGCCTGTCGTCATAAGACGGACGGACGGCGAGCTAGCCCATTGCTCACCGTCCACAGGCCTGCGCCTACGGTGGCCGGCGGCCACCACGTGGCCCCCGACGCCCGGTGCGTCTTCCGCGTTCATGTGGCAGCCTTATCCAGGTTTTTCTCTTGATGGTAACAATGTAGTTTGACTCTTAAGTTTAAATATGTTAAACACACCGTCTGTCTGTTTGGTAATGTACTTGTAACTTAAGGACCTCACACACGAATCACGTGTATGTATATCTCTACATTTTCTTCATTGTAATATATTTGTTCAAAATAGAGATTTGTAACACAACTCAATAAAAACTCAAAGTCACAAATAAGCGAAGCGTACACAGATAAGATTAATATTTGAGGGTTGGGAACGCAAAACGATTCAAAGCACAGTGTGCGCTCAACCGAATGCGAAGTGAATGTTCACATATGAAATAGCATCGATATGAGACTGTGTTTCCACTATACTCCGCGTTTTACCCCGCGATCATGGCGCTTGCAGCAGCGTCGAAATATCGGGAGCTCAAAAATAAACAATTTTCACGGAAGATATTCCGTAAGTGACATTTTAAGTATAGTTTTGAACCGTGAAAGCTTAAAACAGTTTATTTCCACTGTTGGCTATGTGCGAGGAAAACATCACGCCTATAATCCCCGGAGGGTTAGGCAGAGGTGTACCTAATAGAACTGCCACATTTCGCCAGTTATGTTTAAGCCCCATGTAATAGGGGGCTAGCCTATTGTCATCAACTGGGTACAAATCCAGACTCCGTGGCTTCTACTCAGAAATTCTTTATGAAAAAACCCAATATCACTTTGCCCGACCTAGGAATCGAACCCAGGACCTCATGTTCAGCAGCCGCCCTTGCGACCACTAGACAGTCAGTCAGGCAGTCGCAGAATTGCACATCTCTAGTGGTAAACCAGCCTAAACCTGCTGTATGGCGAGTGCGTATCAAATCCGAACGAATAACGTCATCAAACGTGTACGTGAAGCGGGACTATTCCGCAAAACCTCTCAATCGAGTTGTCTGCAGTGAAAACGGCGTATATCTGACAACTGAAGCTTCAACAGCGAGTTTGAAAGTGAGATTTTTGGGATAGATGTTTGATTTGTGTTGGAAAACAGTTCATTCTCCACAGACCCACATTTCGACAGTTATGTTTAAGTCATGTATTAGGGGGCAAGCCTATTGCCACCAATCGGGCACAGATTCAGACTCAGTGGCTACTACTAAGAAAATAAAAACCCAATAAAAATTCGCCCTACCCGGGAATCGAACCCAGGACCCCTTGATCAGCAGTAACGCTTGTCACCACAAGATCAACGAGGCATTCAAGAGATCAAGGGTAGTAGGGTAAAAAAAAATCAGCAACACTTTCAAGGGTCGTAGTTTCATAGTACACAAGTGAAGTGTTACTAGCATACTTTTATAGTACGGTCGAACAAGCTATTTGGTTTACATTTTACAGTGTAATTTTGCGTTAAACTGTAAACCAAATAGCTTGTTCCACCGTACATTACTGCAGCGGCCAGCAACAGAGGCATTGATGCCTCGGCACACATACGTAAGTCCATCAATGCCTAGTTGTGGCCAAGGCTTGTATAGTACTTTTCTCAAATAATGCGAAGAAATTAAAACTCTCGCGTTGAAGAGTTCATTTGTTTTTTTTTTCATTAAGCCGCTATTTATTTGCAAGCCAAGTCGAAATTTAAATACAACCTTTGATAAGTTACCTCCTTTTTTTTTTCGGATGGAAATCAGCGGAGCAGGACGGATGGTCAGACTTTTAATGACTAAAACCCATCCATGTTCCTTCATCGCCCTTTGAGTTCCGGGGCCGCGGTATCTCTTTCGAACAGTCCCGCAGCCCCGGCAGGCATCGGCCCTTGCAAACCCCTTCCTGTTGCTGACTCTCTTTGAGGCGCACGTGGAACACGAACGCGCCGTCGACACGGCATAAGTTACCTCCTTGGTTGCCATGTTTCAGAGTAAAAGATCGTTCCATTTTTAAATAACACGACAAATATGAGTTTACTATGTAATTTATTTGGCCGCTAAACACGACAGATAAGGATTTTCATACAACTTTTGCCGGCCGCTGGTCGCATGTATCTGGCCAGTACAGCAATTTCGATTTTTCTCGAAAAAGGTTGTCAAAATTATGCTCAAATTTCAAAGCATTGTTTGAGAAAAGGTTCTATTTACTAACACAGTTTGTATTTTATCGAATCTATTCTGTTAGGCTGTAAGGTATTTATTATCTATGGGCCAGAGTAGCCCGAAATAAATGGTTGTAGTTGTAATATTTTTATTAATATACAGGTGTTGGCGACCAATTTATGATTGTTCTGTCCTTATTAGGGAGTTTGGGAATATAATGAGCATTTCACTGCCTTTAAAAATATAAAAAGGGCTCTTAGAAATCTGTTTTTCAACGTAACATTTTCGAGAAAAATTTAAGATTCTGCGTACAAACTGACCGTAGTTAAGAAATAAACAAGAAAGTAGGTATTGTGTACCTTCAGTTTAAACTTTCAGAGGTTTCCCTTTGTCTTGAAACTTTAAAGTTTTCCAGTTTCAGATCCAAATCAAATCTACGGAATGGTTTACGGAAATCGTAAAACCAATTTTAAACAAGGGTCGCCTGAATAAATTAGGGGGTCGAAGAATGGATGCAATTACATTTTCCGGTAGATAGTGTCGACTACAGGGTGGAAAACAGAAGTTCTGTCAGCCGTACTTCACTACATATTATAAAACAAAGTCACCAGCAGCGTCTGTCCCTATTTCGATGCGGGTTTTTTGAATAGATAGAGTGATTCAAGAGGAAGGTTTTAGTATAAAATTTGCGGGCGGGTGAAGCCGCGGGCATCAGCTAGTTAGAAATAAAATGCGTTTTCTCTTATTTATTACTTGCTTTTGCTCGCGACGTCGCTCCCGTTATGGTCGGCAATTAACCCACGCGGGAACATTTAACATGTAACTTATAACACTTGCCTATAATGAAGCTTCCCGTTAGTGTTTTTTTTCCAAATTTGGATAAGTAGTTCAGAAGATAACCTCTACAAACAAACTTACAAACAAATTTTACCTCAATAAGATATTAGTAATATGATTTAGATTCCCTAACTAGAGTTCTTCTCTAGACTGATAAATAAATTAAATAAATAAATATCGCTGGACTTTACACACAGCGCCATCTAGTGCCACACTAAGCAACGAGGCTTGTGTCGTGGACACCAGATAGTTGATAAACTACAAAGATACTTTTTGTTTGTGAATACATACTTATTAATGACTCGGGAAAAAAAAATGTCCATGCCCATCACACAAACATTTGCTCCTACCGGGATTCGAACCCGGGACCCTAGGAACGTAAGGCAGCCTCGCCATTCGGGTCGTCAAATGCAACATCGGCTAAGCATAATCAGATATAGAGTTCCCACTGCTGGGATACAAGGACCTATGGTCATAATGCACTACGCGGGTCAAATGCAGGTTGGTGAATTTCAAATGTCGTCGAATCTTTGGTTCCGAGAAACTGGCAAGTCCAACATCTTTCCTCTCGATGTTTTTCTTCGCCGTTTTAAGAGCCGTGATGATAAAATTAATCACACCAAGTAATGACTACCGGAATTCGAACCTGCGCCACGTTAGTCGGGGTCACAACGCTTGTTTACTTCTGCATGAATCAAAGAAATATAACCTCAAAAACCAATAAAGGTTCACCGTCGAACAAAGCCGACAGAATCTCATTCGCCCTTAACTCAGAAAGGTTCAGTTTTAATCATTCATCGTCGACCAACCGTGGCGAGCCTGAATCTATCAATATGCAAAATAACATCACGCCTGTAATCCCCGAAGGGCTAGGCAGAGGTGTACCTAATAGTACACACACATCAGTTATGTTAAAAGGTGGGCTTATTGCCACCAAACGGGCACAATATCTCCGTAGCTGCTACTGAGAAATTTCTCACGGAAAAACCAACAATAAATTTGTCCGACCTGGGAATTGAACCCAGGACCTCATGTTCACAAGTCGCGCTTGCGACCACTAGACTAACAAGGCAGTCTATCTATCAACACACACGTCACATATCTTCGACGAGGCATTTACGCTATCTGCACAGAATTGCGAATCAATTGCCGTTTATGTGCAGCGCGGCGACGGCGACGTGCGTACATATGTAGGTATTTGATGTGTTGATAGCTGGAAGTGGGGGTTGTAGGTGACCGTTGCATCGTGTCCGTGCTATTAACCGTTGAGGGGTTTTCTCGTGAGCTGGTGACCTTGCCTGCAGGATCAGGTCATGTCTTTCATTTAAATGTATTGTCACCAGAACTAAAGGTCAGCATCGCCTTCCATGTTACTTGTGGTCGGCGCAACACGTTTTTTTCTTCCATTCTCCTCTGTCAACCGTCACGCTATCATTTACTACTTTATCTATAACGTCATTCCTCACACAATCCATCCATCGTTTCTTTGGTCTTCCTCTCCATCCATCAACATTAAAGACAATCAAAATTAAACACAAACTTGTTGTTCCTGCAACGAGGCTCAAAAAATAGGGGGTACGTTCAGATGCCAATGTATACGTTTTTACAATAAACTTCCGAGCGATATTCAAGCACTAAGCCTAGATAAATTCAAATCGTTTATAAAACGAAAGCTACTCAAAAAAGGAAAGATAAAAAGGCTTGGTATTAAGCTGCCCCAATTTTGCTCTGGGAATGTCGAAATATCGGACTTCACTTGTTTATTATTAATTCCTTTCTTTTAAACACTGTGACATTGAACTATTTCACATGCATACTTAGTTCAGTATTTTATTATTTTTTTACTTTATTTTTATTATTTTATGTGACATATTTTGACATGAATACTTATTTTATTAAGTATTTTACTTTTTTTTGTTATATACAATTGTGACTTTTAATGATTTTTGTGATTTTTATTGACATTCATTTTGGAAAGTACTTATTATTTATTTATTTGATTATTGTGAATGTTTGGTCCCCATGTGGGTCACATTTTTATTTTTTGTTCGTTTTTTTCCCACATCTGTCTGGCAGTTTGAGTACTATGAGCGACCTACACAAATGTTCTTTCTTTGGTACTGTTCGTCGTTTCGTTGAGCTCCTTGAGTTATAAGTCGAGCTACACGATAACTGACAAATGCTTGCACTGACTGGACAGATCCATTCAAATCTGTGTGGTTCTTTCTTCAAAAGACCATTTCAGACACTAATCTGCATGGTCCTCATGTGAATTGAGCAAGATTATGTCTGGACTTCAAAAGAGACTATGACCTCTGAGTTTGTTTCGGCTGTTTCTTCTCAGAGTAGTCAGGTACGAAACACCGGCCCTATCTAGTTTTAAAAAATGACTTGTAAAAGTGTTTGTAAAAACCTACTTGCAAAATAAACATCATTTTCAACTCAAATTTCAACTCGATCGGATACGAACAAGTGGCCGATAAAAGGTTAACAAATTTTGAAGCGGACAACTTACATTCAGTGCAGGTTAACAAGAGCTTATAAAAACTGATGACGTTATGCATGGATAGGCAAGTAAGCTGATATGTAATATATCAGCTAGGTTGTTTGACACTCGTCAAATGACGTTTCAAATTATTACACCCCTTACATGGGCCCGGCCCATCTGGCAACTTTCCCATTTTCGACAACTAAATAAAAAAGTATCACAAAAGTCCCATTTCGTAACTATTTTGATCTTCATAAATTGAATCCCATTTGGTAAACTTTTTGTAGTTAATAACTACACATTTATAGATTAACTGAAACAGTTATTCAAATGGAATGCCGCTCAAACGGTCGCGTGTACGAGTAGGTCATGTTCAAACCGACATTCACTTGATGTAACTTAGCGAGTTCCACATAACTCGTGTATGAATCTGTTTTTGTAAGCATTTTGTAAGTGTATTTGGTGGACATAATTATAAGTATATGGACGAGGAGCTTGTGGCTAAATAATACCAGCGGCTCGGGTCAATCTTCAGTTTAAGCCGCGCTTGCCTAGGTTGATCCGTGGATGAGTGACCTCCCATTACATACAGAGTTTCCTCCGTGCCTCAGAAAGTACGTTAGGCCGTTAGTCCCGGCTGTCATTTGTAGATCTTTGACAGTCGTTACACAGGTAGTCAGTAAAGTTGCCCGAAAGCCTGGCAACAATTAGTCATACCAAGGGGTATCATATTACTCAGTACTAATATGCTGTGGCGGTCAGACAGGCAGTCGCTCCATGTAAAATATTCGTATTCAGCTGCATCCGGTTAGACTGGAAGCCGACCTTAACATGGTTGAGAAAGGGCTAGGCAGATAATAATGACAAGTTTACGGACATTTTTTCCTTGCATTCTCTCCTGTCAAATGTACCTGTTTGTGGTTTTTTTTAAGATCACTGTAGCGGCACTATAAAAACAACGTAGCACAAAAAGTACTACAGCGCCATCTATGACACGAAAGACGAACTAAACAGCGAAACACATAAGAATTCCTACATCGCGCAAGCAGAGTTATCAGCGACGTATGACTATTTACAAGAACCCGACAACAACTGTCGGGCAGTGGCCCACCAGACATAACACCCGTCTGGGCGGAAGATCCTCCCTTTTCTATGGGGGATGAAGAGCTTTACACCCTGTTTTTCATACCCCCAAATTTAACCGATATTTCTAGTCATAAAAACGTAAGCAAATAATATCCATCTAACAAATTATGAGTTTATCTTTTAGGATCTGTTACGGTATCTGTTCAAAGCTCAAGTAATTGTTAACTTTGAGGGTTCGCTTTCGATCTCTAGCCGTAGATGGCAGCACTTTCGATTGAGTTAAGATTTCTAAAAGCTGGATAGATTTGATTTAAAACTCCTAAGTCACGGATTCTGAATAATAATGAATACGTTCTGGTACCTACCAAAGTTTATTCCTATTTTATTACTATTCAGTAGTACCTTTTGATATAAGTGGGGAAACTTTGTTATTGCAATCGATGCGGAATTCACACTCGAGCCGCAGGGGAGGTTGTTCTGGAGCCGACAACTGCAGTAACGAATATTCCTTAGTTTTATTAAAAACCTTTGTCCTCGCCTCTTCTGAATATAAGCCATGTACAACTAGGGGTATTGTTAATTAAATTGACAAATTACATTAATTTGCGAGTTACTGCCATTATATTCATACTTTTGTCAAAGAATACCTACCAGTAGTGATTCGATTTGTGTTGGTAGTCATTTGCTTAACGCTTAATATTTCTGACTCTACGTAACGATAAGAGAAAACGTTAACACACAACAACATGTCAAAATCAAAGAAAAAAAAAACGTTTCTTAAAATAAACAAAGTTAGGTAAATATTTACAATGTAGCTAAATCTTAAAGTCATCATCTGCCTAGCCTTTCCCAACATGTTGGGGTCGGCTTCCAGTTTTACCGGATGCAGCTGAATACCAGTATTTTACATGGACCGACTGCCTATCTGACCTCCACAACCCGTTAGTACCGGGTAATACGATACTCCTTGGTAAGACTGGTTGTCAGACTTTTTGGGCCTCTGACTACCTAACGACTGTCAAAGATCTACAAATGACAGCCGAGACGAACGGCTTAACGTGCTTTCCGAGGCACGAAGGAAACTCGGTATGTAATGGGTGGTCACCCATCCACAGACCAACCTAGGCAAGCACGGCTTAACCTAACGATCGAACCGAGCGGCTGTTATTATTTAACCACGAGCTACTCTTAAAGTGACACGCTAAAATTAATTTCGACGCCATTTTATTGAATAAATACTGAGATGGGGTAACAAAACAATAAGCTGGTGTCGGGTGATATTTTAATATTAATTAATAATGTATCTTTACTGACCTGAAAGGGAAGTTGAACAAAGTTTGACAATCGTTTATTATTTTGAAGAAAGGTGTGTTGAACTGATGGTATCGCAAGATTCTTATAACTCACAATGTGACTTCACAAATATGTGAACATGCAGGCATCTAGGGGTTTGTTTCAAACAAAATCTAACTCTAATGGGTCCAGTAATTTTGAGGAATCATAAACATAGGTTATGGACTTTTTTATTATAAAAACTCCACCAACTAGCAGCAGCGCCCGTGTAGATGGTTTCCCGTTCACTCCCTCTTACATATAGGTTGTTGACTGATTATGAAATACATTTTAATAGATATTTATGCAACTGTTGTATAATGAGGGGTATTAAAACACTCATGTGATAATAGTATCACATGAGTGTTTTAATACCTAATTATGTACAGTTGCATACAACACTTTATCTACATCCATGATATGAATCCTCCATAAAAGGTTCTGAAACCATAGGTTGTTGTAGTGTTGTAAGAAGTCTATGTAAATTCATGGAAAGTTGAATTGCTGAGTATTTAATACAAACAAACCATGTACATGTAATAATATAATTATTTACATTTTGGATTGTACAATTATTAAAATACACAAAGCTTATATCACTCATTTTTGTAAACAACAAATTAATGCAATACTAATATCGAACAAAAATGGCGGGATTCGACTTGAATTCGAATTAACCTATAAGTTTTTTTTTTTAATTACGGCGCTGTGGCAGTGAATCGCACGTGCTAGACAATGTTCTTTTTTTTAAAACGAGTTGCATAATGGAATTTAGTACAACATTATAACACCCGTTTGGGTGTTATAATGATTATTATGACACTGGCTGTTTTAATGTTGGCCATAAGCTAACTGTTTCAGATACTTTTATAGAGGATTTATAGCATGGGTGTAGATAAACAATTTTAATTATTACTGTCATCATAATATCACAATGGTAACGTGGACGCAAGTGCTTCTGTTGAACAGGAATAGGCTAGTTTCCACCATCAATAAATTGCAATTCTGTTTAGTCCGTCAGTTAGAGTATTGGAAAATAATGGAAACGTATTTTTTGTTTTTTGTAAATCAATGAATATTGACAATCATAAAGTGCATTAAAACTCGGAAGTGGGGGCTCGTGACGTCACAACGCACTAAAAATTATAGCACGGCATGACGTATTAAGAATTTTAAAAGCGTCGTATCTTCGTCAATTTTGGTTTACGTGACAAAAGAAAAAATATGTGTCAAATATTTTTTGATAATCTAACTGACGGACTAATTAGATTTTTCAGGACACAAGCCTATTATAATAGTGTACAATGTCCTTATGTCAAATATTATTGGTTTTGTTTTTTTTTTAATTGGTATAGGGTCATATTACAAGGGACCTAAATGAACTGGCCAAATGTTAATTCACATTCCGCAAACTGCATCCATTTTGTAACAATCACAATTCAAACTACTCCGGTAGTACTGAAACAAAACACAAACACCAAAAGCGTCTAACATGTTAAATCCAGACCAATTACTGTACACATGCACAGCCTTGCCCTTAATGAAGTGAATGCATCTCGCTGAGCTACGCGGCATGCGTCCGTCATTTCCCGCCAAAATGGAATTAAGATGGCGGGGTTGTGAAACTAAGCAATAATACAGCTTTTTTTCCACTTCTTAAGGTATTCTAGCTATGTGATGGGTTAATGGTTCCACATACATCCCTCACTACTCATCCTCGCTCATCTCTGGTGGAAACGCAGCGCTAAGGGCCTGACAAAACCTAATTGATGTCATTTAAGCAGTTGTTTAAGAAAAACTGTTTGTTCTAGCACATCAAAAAAAATATATGTTAATATTCATCATATTTCAAAGACCGTGGACGGACTCGATACATAATTGGACTAAATAGGCTTGATAGAAAATAATTGCAAAGAGTGGTCTTAAAATCATCATTAAACGGTTCTTATGTCTATATTTTTGTACGTATGGGTCTGCAATTAAAAAAAAAATCCCTTCGGCAAGCCGCAGGAGGAGGTAGCTTCCGAAGAAGCTTCCCACCCATATTTATTCTGGAAATTCAGAGACTATAGCAAGCCACAGCTGCGCTGGCCGAGTTTTTGTTTGAATTTTTTTGTTTTTGTTAGAAATACTTACCTTCTTTATGAATACGTCAGTTGCCAAAAGACTTGGTCGTCATGGCAACGAATTTGTTGATGTTTGACAATTGAACGTCTTAATGGTATACATTTAAAAATCTATAAGAGAAGATCCATAAGAGTTTAGCATGGAAACACCCTCAATTTTTCAGTTATTATTTTTTATTTCGAAAACTATAAGTTTTATCGCTAAACTTTAAAAGTAAAAATTGTAGAGTTAACAATTTGCTTTAAAAAAATATATTTGTGATCCTTAAAATGTTTACCGTTTCGGAGATATATTTTTTTTCGACCCCCTCCCCAAGTTAGGGGTTGCATCAAAAAAGTTAAAATTTAAAAGTTGTCCATATTCTTACTCTGAATGATAAAAATGTAATACGGTTCAAAAATTTTTAAAGGAAAAAAGTTATGGCCAAAAAACTTATTTTCGAAAAACCGTTCCCTCACCGCCCCTTGGTCGAATTCGGCCCATTCACAAACTTAACCTAAGTTTTGACCCTTTCGATTTTTGGGCCAAGTTTGAAAGCAATCGGTGCATAATTGCGACCTGTAGAGTGTGGCAAATTTTGCTTGTCGACCCACATACATACGTATACATATTAAATACATATATATAAACTTTTTAACCGGCGGTTGATTTGGGCTCTAGGGGTCATAACTAGACCCCCTATGGTGAAATTTTCGGAAAACTCGACTTTAGGTGTGTGTGTGTCGAATAGGTAGTTTTTTCTGACGAAATCTACCTAACATGAAGTCAACATATTCATACCTAAACCGCTAACTAGTCATATTTCACAAATAATCCACACTTTTTTTTTTTCAATATTAATTTATTCATTATTTTCTTCATAAACCTGGCCGCCCAGTAACTCTCTCGCTCTCGTTTACTCCGATACAAATAGACAGTGTGCGCGCATTTTGGTTTTGACATCTCCTTAATCCTGTTATTAATCCACCACGCGTGCCCAGTGCGGGTTGGTAGATTTCACATGTCTTTGAATTTTTGGTCCTAAGACATGCCGGTTTTTCACGATGTTTTCCTTCACCGTTTTGAGAGCAGTGGTGATGAAATAAATTACATAAAGTAATGCGCCTGTCTGTATTCGAACCCACGACTTACTGCTCGTAAGTTAAGACCGCCACCACAAGGCCACCGCTGCTCATGAGCAGTGTCCGCCACATTGAATTTACTGTGACATCATACAAAACTCATTTTCTATCAAGACGAATCTCAGATCGTATAAATCCGTTCAGTTTTTTCGCCCATACTACATAACAAATACATACATACATTTGATAGTCTGCGGGCAAAAAGGGTTTGGATGTCAAACTGAATTCAGACGCGCCTTATGACGATATTTGTCGGGTTTACGAATAGTGTGGCATTGTTGTTGGGGTTCTGTATGTCGAATAAAGATGATTTGTGGTTTTTTGGTAGGGGAGTAGCTTGCACTTTTTGCTTGTGGAATAGGCGGGACGACCAAAAAAAAACTAATTAGTCCGTCAGTTAGATTATCAGAAAATATTTGACCCGTGTTTTTTCTTTTGTAACATAAATCAAAATTGACGAAGATATGACGCTTATAAAATTCTCAATACGTCCCGTCTAGGTATAATTTTAGCTAGTTCTGACGTCACGAGCCCCCACTCCCGAGTTTTAATGCGTTTTATCTATGTACTTACACGTATTTTTTGTTTTTGTAAATCAATGAATATTGTCATTGATTTACAAAAACAAAAAATACGTGTCCATTAATTTCCAATACTCTAACTGACGGACTAAATAGATTTGCAATTTTTTGATACTGTCGTCATGCCTATTAGGTAAGTGTGCGAAAATGATACGATACTCTGTTGTTGTTGTTTTTTTTGCTGGACCTTACACAATCGTCCAGCAATAAAAAAAAACTGATTTTAATTAACTTAACACATATATTTAAGAAATATACGAGTACATCACGTTTGCAATCCCAAGAAGGCTAGGTAGAGGTACACTACGGTACACCTACGTTTCGCCAGTGGACTTAATCAAACTAATATTATAAAGGCGAAAGTTTATAAGTGTGTGTATGTGAGTATGTTACCCTTTACGCAAATACTACTAAACGGTTTTGGATGAAATTTAGCACGCAGATAGTAGACCTGGATTAACACATAGAATACTTTTGATCTCGGTAGTATGATCCCGTGGGACAATAGGCATGACGACAGTATCAAAAAATTGCAAATCTATTTAGTCCGTCAGTTAAGTATTGGAAATTAATGTACACGTATTTTTTGTTTTTGTAAATCAATGAATATTGACAAAGATAAAACGCATCAAAACTCGGGAGTGGGGCTCGTGACGTCAGAACTAGGTAAAAATTATACCTAGGCGTGACGTATTGAGAATTTTAAAAGCGTCATATCTTCGTCAATTTTGGTTTACGTAACAAAAGAAAAAACACAGGTCAAATATTTTTTGATAATCTAACTGACGGACTAATTAGTTTTTTTGTCGTCTCGCCTATTATCGAACTACACGCGGGCAAAGTCGCGGGTATAAGCTAGTTTATCAATATGTATTATTTTCTCATTTGGCAAGATAATTGATGATATAATGTAGGGATTTAATGAAGTTTGTTCTGGATCATTCAAAACCACGCATTATTTTTCTCAATAAAGTACCTACATAATTTAAATAGCATTATGGCCAGTTCAAGAAAGAAAAGCCACAACACGATACTTCTAAAATCAAACACGAACAAACTAAAACTACACACCGCAGTCGACATCAGAACATCGGCGAAGTTTAATTACAGCTCAACCGACGCTTACTGGAACTGACAAACGAAGAGCTGCGTCTGTCTTGCTTTGCTTTTGGGAAGGACAAATGTAGTCAACATTTAAAAGGAAAGCTGTAGGAAATTACAGCGCAATGTTAGATGCATAGACTCCATAATGTCGCAGGTACACCCTTCTTTGTTTGAGCAGATAAATAGACCAAAACGAGTGGGAAAAGAGTAAGTTAAGTGGCTAAAAAATAACAGCCGCAAGGGTCTATATCGCTCGGTCTCGGTCTCGGTCTATCTTCAAGGTAAAGCAGTGCTCGCTGAGGTTCCCATCATTACATACTGAGTTCTCTCCGTGCATCGGAAAGCACGCCGTTGGTCCCGGTTGTCATTTGTAGAGATTTGACAATATTTACGAGTAGTCAGAATCTCGAAAGTATGACAACCAGTCTTATCTCGCTGTTATTTTGAAATTACAAACAGACACTTTAATTTTATTTACATAACAAACAATCATCACTCAAATTTTACACTGCAGACCCATCGTACCCCTGGTGGTACAGTGGGTGTTTTAAAGTTAAACGATACCACCAGGTAAGTTTGCTCGCTTCGCTCGCATATTAAATGACACTCTTTGACTTCTGTCCCCGAAGTGCCGGGCCTCCGCCGGCCTCCTCCGTCGGCCTACGGCCCGATGCCCATGTCGCCCATAAACAATAAATAAATACAACACTATTACCTGGTGGTTTCGTTAAACTTTAAAAAACCTACCTAAAATTTAGAAACAGACCCACCGTAGCCCTGGTAGTATCCAGGGCTACGGTGTGTCTGTATCTAAATTTTACAAAAGTCTACAACTAAAATCTTCATCTACCCGCCAGTCTACAAGGCGTATTACAGCATCTGTGCAGTTTAATTAGTGCACAACTGACGCTGAAAGGCCGAGGGAGGGAGGGGTAGTGTGTAGCTAGGCGTAGATAGTAGGTAGGTAGGTATTTGTGTGTAGATGAGTTTGATTGAATCGTTCCGGAGAGATTAGGCATTGGTATTGTTGGAGAGCATCACAGGAACAAATATACCTTGATAACGCAAGAGCAACTACTTCACGTGCCTAGCTTAAGCAGCTAGCTAGCTAGGTAACTTAAGCATTTTATGCTTAACGTTTAAACAACAACGTTACAACTCAAGAACTTAATTCTAGACATTTAAAGAACAAAATAGTAGTCTATTTTGTATGGTAACTTGTTTGCATAGTAACTTATTTGTGTACTAACTAAATAGTAAATAGTGCTAATGACGTCATAGCAGGTAGTCAAAAAAGACACGCTTGTTTTCAGACGGATAGTGGTAACGAAATGGTAACGTGATTCGCTATTTCTTTCAAAACAAAACTAAACGCAGAATTCTCTACAATAAAGTTTAAAATCCTACATCAAAATAGAGCTCGTTCACAAAGCTGTTCACATTAATGTTTAACTAATTAGAGCTGTGACGTCACAGGCTGTATGTGTCCCAAAACAAGTCAAAGAACAGTGGCTGTGCACTGATTACTGTGAGGATGTTTAAACCTGCGCCGCGCCGTCACGAACTAATTCGTGTTTAAAAATGCTCAGTTTTACTTAAAAATTTTTGTTTTTACTGTAGATGTATGAGTATTTTAGGGAAACTACAATAATTAATAACAAGTAAAATTATATGTGTTGAAGTAATAACAAGTGAAATGTTAATAGGCTAGTTTCCACCATCAATAAATTGCAAATCTATTTAGTCCGTCAGTTAGAGCATTGGAAAATAATGGACACGTATTCTTTGTTTTAGTAAATCAATGAATTTTGACAAAGATAAAACGCATCAAAACTCCCGAGTGGGGGGGGAGGGCTCGTGACGCCAGAACGCACAAAAAATTATACCACGGCGTGACGTATAGAGAATTTGAAAAGCGTCGTATTTTCGTCAATTTTGGTTTACATTACATTTAGCAAAAGAAAAAATACGGGTCAAATATTTTTTGATAATCTGACTGACGGACTAATTAGATTTTTTCAGTACAAAAGCCTATTGAAAAGATTCGAGTTTAATTATGTTGTCACGATCGGGGTAGTTGGGACCTAAGCCCAGCAGTGGACTGCTACAGAATTATAATGATGATAAATCTAGTAAGTGCTATTAGCTAACCATATATTGTCATCCAAACTAAAATGTATGTATGTAAAATTTCAGCTCAATTGGAAACCGGGAAGTAAGTCAAATTGAAGTTCTAAGATTTTGTTACATAGTTTCAGCTAGTAAAAGCGTGTTATATCACAAGACGATCATCGTTAAATATCAAAAGATATATAGATAGTGTATTCATTGTTATCTACCAACGACCGGCTTGGTAAAGTGGTCTCAGAAATCCGCCTATTAAATGGATTCAAAGCTTCAAACGTACTTCCTAGTAGGTACAAAGATTCACGCTTCATGCATACATAGCTAAGTCAAGTTCCGTAAAACTCTTCAAAGGAATAGCTTTGGTCATTGGCAAGCATTCGAGTACGTCATGTTTGACAAGGCTGGCTTTCAGTCAAACCTCAAAAGCGAGTTCCTCTTTTGACCTCTAAGAAAATGTCATCTGAGAAGACATGTTCCATTGAGGTTTCCTTACTAATATATTGAATAGGTACTTCGAAATATTACTAATTTCGCTTTCACTAAATGATGTTTATTTAGTAAATTTGTTTTTATTATAAGCTGAGTTAGTTAGTATGTTTTGGTTAAACCTTAAAACTGAATTTTAAAACAGTTCCCCCAAAACTGGTGGAGCTGAAATTTTGTAAACAACTTTGGTTCTGGTTAGAATTCATTTTTACAGACATGACTTGATTGATCCTGCAGTCAGGATCACCTCCTCACGAAAGAACTCCTTAATAGTTAATAGTATGGACACGAAACTTTACGCGTTCAATGTTGATAGAAATAGACCCTTTTTTATTATTTTCAACAAAAAAGGACGTTTAAAAAAAAAGTTTTATTTTTACAAACAATTTTAGACGTCGATTGCGTACATGATTACTCTGAAAAGAAACAGCCGAAACAAACTCAAAGGTCACAGTTTCTTTTGAAGTCCAGATATAATCTTGTTCAAGTCACAATCATTAGGACCTTAAGCAGATTAGTCTGTATTTGCGATGGATGTTAAAATAATAGCAGCATATAAACTGTGTGTGAATATAGGTAGATGGTAACTCACGATTAATAATGATTGAGAATAAAGAACTACTCGTACCACAAATAGTTCCATTGTAAAGTCGTTTTTCTTTTGTCTTTTCAAAATAATAGTAAACTACGGTAAATATGACACCTTGAGCTGCAAAAAGCCACTAAGATAAAGACAAAGCCGTACTTGGTGAAGCCCTGTATATATAAAGTTCTATTCTATAAACAGAGCAGCGGTGGCCCAGTGGTGGCGGCCTCGACTTACGAACAGTAAGTCGTGGGTTCGAACCCAGACAGGCGCATTACTTTGTGTAATTTATTTCATCACCACTGCTCTCAAAACGGTGAAGGAAAACATCGTGAGGAAACCGGCATGTCCTAGAACCAAAAAATTCGAAGACATGTGACATCTACCAATCCGCACTGGGCCCGCGTGGTGGATTATAGCCCATTCCCTCTCATAGAGAGGAGGCCTGAGTCCCAGCAGTGGGAAAATTAATAGGCTGATGATGATGATGATTCTATAAACAATAAGTAGGTACCTTTTATGATTGAACATGTTTTTTATTTCGCTACTCCATGAAGAAGAAGAAGAAGAATTCTGTTTGCCTTTCATAACGGAGTCAGTGGCACACTTTGTGACATGTGTCATAAATCTTACTTACGTAAAGCGCACTGTCCGAGGATGTGAATATATGGCAACACTAGCGTTTCTTACTCAAAAGTTGAGGGTAGTTCGCAATGTTAGTGTTGAGTAGGGGAGGTAGTTATGATTTAAGTTGGGGGATAGCCTTAAAAGCTGTTGACATCGTCACGATCTTCTTGCACTTGTAGAAATAATGATTGTTGCACATTGAGCTAATACTACTACGTATAGAGAAGACAGCGCGAACAAAATCTGTGCTCCGTTCAGCTGCTGTCGGCTGGCTGCAGTTCACTCAGTCGCTTGTTCGCCACAGCATTATGTATACGGGGTTATTGGGCCCCGCGCGCCCCGCACTGCGCACAGATTTTGTTCGCGCTGTCTTCTCTATACGTAGTAGTAATAGCTCAATGTTGTTGCACTCTTCACTTGCACTTGTCAAAATTCTAACATAACATCACACCTGTAATTCCTGAAGGGTTAAGCACGGGTGCACTGATAGTACACCATCCATCGTTCGTGAGGAAACCACCTTGCCTGAGAGATATTTTTCTCGACGGCGTTTAAAGCTAAGTAAAAGGCCCATATGCGGCATGAAAACTCTAAAACACTAACAACACAATAAAGAAGAAAAATAGTACACACTACACCCATATTTCGCCAGGTATGTTTAAGTCCCATGTAATAGGGGGCGACCCTGTTGCCATTAACCGTGCAGACTCCGTGGCTGCTACTGAGAAAATTCTAGATGGAAAAATCCAATATCACTTTGCCCGACCCGGAAATCGAACTAAGGACCTAATGCTCAACAGTCCCACT
This sequence comes from Xestia sexstrigata, assembly GCA_941918905.2. Lineage (NCBI taxonomy): Eukaryota > Metazoa > Arthropoda > Insecta > Lepidoptera > Noctuidae > Xestia > Xestia sexstrigata. The sequence goes on from OW799204.2 coordinate 4,597,115, forward strand.
TGCGATCTCTCGACCAACAAAGCAGTTAATCAATAACTTATACTTATATTTTAAAACATGTCTATTGATTTACATACAAATTCCAAGCGCATGAAATATATGTCACCCTACACATACGATACAAGTTTTGATATCAGCCGCACTCAATGTCGTTTCACAAGTTCTTGATTTATGTGCTCAGCCCCCTACGGCCATAGCGACATGTGTCGGCAAAAGAGGCTCTTCTAAAGTCGGCACCTTAATGGAAAAGTGACTGAAGTTCACAAAGTAGCTCTGTTATGTGGAGATAATTCATCATGTCTCGACTTTGACTTGGATTTATTCTAAACATTGTGGATGTTTGGTTAAGATTTCAATGAGTGAAGTTGCTTTGATAAAGTACCTAATAGTGATCAAAGACAAATGATATGAGCCAGAACCGCCCACTGTCCAAATTGATCTCCTATAGCAGGACGCTTAAATCTTGCACGACCTGATATCAGTAAAGGGTTAGACGTGTATCACTTGTTTCCTGACATAACAAAATATTTAGATGTTGATATTCATCAGGAATTTTTGTACTGACTTTATGGATCTTGAGAGGACAAAATATCATGATTAATTATCAGTTTCATCAGTTTTTTCTAATTTACCTACAGATCTATTTTGACTAAAAATATTTCCCACAGACCATATAAAGTTTGTCTCCCAACATAAGACACAGTGAAACGTAGTTTTTCTTTTCCCGGACACACGTCCGTGACACCGACAGCATGATAGAGTGACCATTCATTTGGCACAGTAAATTCCAATTTCATGCTCCCCTTTTGCCCAGTCCCTTTTGCATCCGTCTCAAGAATTATAGCTTCACTAATTTAATTTTTACCGGCTATTATAAAAACAATGGCGGACATTTTGACAGCTTTATATAAAATACGAAACATTTACCCGCAATTCTTTGATGTTGCCTTTCATGAAAAATATTTTCACGTGATTTAATTACTTAGAGGTCAATGAGTACATACATTCATGTTTTATAAAGCTTGTGAAGATTACCTGAAAATGAAAGGAAGAATTATTATTGTGAACGAAATAAAATGGAGAGAAGAATTTCATTCAATAAATGCGAAAGGCGTCGACACTGCGAATAGTATTACAAAAGAAATATTTTGGTCCTATTTTTTAAATTAAATAAGAGCAAGTGTAATTCACAGATTTTATCTGTAAATTCCCAAATAAGACGCCATTTCACATTTTTGTAATGCTATTTTGGGGTATCGAATCAAGCAATATTCAATAAATATTTCACCTGATAAAATCATGCCAATACCTATCGAGAAAACAATCTATACAAATATCTCAGACCAAATAAAAAACCAAGACATAACGCTGCGAACAAAATAAAGTGAAGCCAGCGCAAAACTAAGCTCCACTCTGTGCATACACGCCACGTACACATTTACATGCATCAGCGTCAGGTGCTTGCCTGACACATGCTGAGCTGGACTCCCATTTGGTGCAACCTTGAGACGCACACCGCACCTTGTATATTATCGTTATTTTATTTGAAGTATGTCATGGTGTTACTATACTTATTTCCTAAATATGTCCTTCTCTTTGTATATTGGCACCTTGTTTTTTATCATGTCAATTGTATCATTTAATTATTGTACCTCTGTGTGTTCTGCTATGTCTTTTGTGTGCACTAACTTTTATCTATTTATCTATCTTATCTACATCAAACTACAATTAAACTACGCTCAAAAAATACCCACATGTTTACGAAACCGGCGTTACTTTATTGTTCGCAGCGCTATGTCCTGACGAGCTATCACATTTTTTACGGACGAAATCGCGGGCGGAGTGCTAGTCCTACTTCATTAATATTATCAATGCAAAAGTTTGTGAGTATGGATGTTTGTTACTCTTTCACACAAAAACTACTGCACGGATTTGGATTAAATTTGGCAGATAGTTTATAACCTGGATTAAAACTTAGGATACTTTTTATCCCGGTTAGTAAGATCCTATGGGTTAATTATCAAACTTCATGTGGGCAAAGCCGCTGGCAGAAGCTATTACAAAGTAAAGGCGCCTCTTCCTTAACTGAAACATACGACTCCATGTAATAAGAAACCATAATTCATTCATAATACAGCTAAAAACCGCATCAAAGAAACCATACGTATAAAATCTAGCTACTAAACGTCATATTTCTTACTTTAACTTGAATCTGAAGGTCCATTAAAGGCTCAGAGGGGAGCCAAGTTGACCAAGTTTGATAGATCTCTGAAACGTTTAATATTGGAACAGACAAGGGGTCTTTTGGTTTTGTCGAGTTGTAACTAAGAAAGCTTGTGGAAGTGGTAGGAAATATTCTCAATGTGGGTGTAATAATGTGGTTAGTTGGAATATCTACTTGAGTGTATAAAAGTTTTTGACTAAGTGTTAACCGTTAGTTATATGTAGCAAAAATATACACTTTCGCTAAGCAGCTAAAGTCTCTTTTGACTTATATGTCGTTTTATAGTCACACCCTTAAATATGCCATGACAAAGGTAGTACCTCAATAATATGGAAGGAAAACCCCTTCACGATGTTAACAGGGACTTATAATATTCTGAACTACTTACAGTAGACAACACATAAAAACAAATCAACCTTAGGGTTTTAAAAACTGGTAGCACCGATCATAATCATAAAATACCAGCTATCTCAAAAGGACATCTCCATAATAGTACCAAAATGTGATCTAAGGAGCAGAACACCCATAACCGTCCAAGCAAGAATTGAATCTAGCCATTCAACCGAGAGGCGTCGGGACAGACCCATTCCATACAATATTCAACGTCCATTGCCGCTAATATATAAAAATAACAAGATGTCTACTCACTTGTGAGGTCGAGATTCGGAGAAAATGAGTTTCTATCTACTGTGTCGGTATTAACGGAAATTTACGTCAGTTTCAGTTTTAGAATAAGTAGAATGTCATTCTACTTTGTCAATGTGATATCGAGTCAGAAAAGATGATATAACCACTCGCAGAGCTATGTGTACAAGTACATTAAGTGTCTTCCAATACTATGTAATATTAGTACTTATAGCTACTATTGAGCTCTCTCATCTTATACCAGTTCTTTTAAGCCTTCCGAAATCTTCCATCGGCTCTTTTTAACATTCTTCTGCACTCAATCCTAATTTATTTGGGGTGGGCGCAGCATATTTTCTTTTTCCATTCTTTTCTATAGGATCACTACACACCTCACACGCCTCACATTTATTGTTGTTGTTGCCAATTTTTCCTGCCATCAATTTATTAAATAATTCAGCATCAATTTTTCCAACACCATCGAGCCCTACCCAACAAATGCCATGTTTATTGTGCCCAACCCCATGCTTTTGACCAGTACGCCACATTTCTCCCCTACGGTAGATTCATGGCCCAACCTATCTGCAAGTCACGGTCGAAATAAATCCAAATTTGGGGGAAAAAACTTGCACCAAATCTCAACATGTCTTTTCTTTGTCTTTCTTAAACTGCCTCAACCGTTGAATAATATAAAGGGAGCAACACTATGGGCGATTTATTTCCATTTTCCTTTACTTGTCGAAGACTTACTTCGTTCTGACATAAAGTATTGGAAGAACGTGTTATTTCAGTATGTTTCTTTTGTTTTTTTTTGTTTGAACACGGCAAACTGTTGCGTCTGCTATTGAGGTTTCTATTTTATGTATTTGGTTAGGGTTCGAAAATGTTAACTAAAATGGCGTTTATTTTATTTTGATAGCTTTACTGTTTATAACACATGACCAGGATGGAATGAAAGTAAGCATTGCAAAATCATACAGCAAATACGGTGAGTTTTCATAAGTTCTCGGAAACTAATATTTTATTCAGTAGGAACATAAATACTCGTTCCTCATTCTATGAATACCAATAAAAGTCAATTCTTGCCTTAACACAGGAAATATAATCCTTTATCTATTGAACATGGAACCAAAGAAACTCTTACAGTTATGAAAGAAAGAAAAGAAATGGTGACGGCGAATCTAAAAAACTTATTCTGATATTTCTCTTTACATGGTTTTTATTTTCCATCCTAAGTTAGCTTTTGGATCCAACATTGCTCTAATTCTTTTGATGGCTTAGCTTTAGCGTTGTGTATTAGAAAGCAATGTTTTTTTATTTGCCACATCCTACAAGCGCACGCAACAATAAAATAAAAACTTGAATCTTAAAAGAAACCAATGATATCGTGTGTCTCACGGCTGCGCCTAACATAGCATCGAAGCAGGCTCCATCTGCTTTTAATTCTAGTATGAGTTAGTAAACATTTATCTTGTGTTCTCTCTAATTCTCTTTGAAAGCCTGGAGGTCTACTATTTTACCATCGACGATTCTAGGCTCTGGCAATAATAACGTGGCATCGAAGTAGGCTCCATATCCTTTTCAACCGACTTCCAAAAAGAGGAGGTTCTCAATTCGACTGTATTGTTTTTATTATTTGTTTTATTTCATCAGAACTTTGGACTGGGTGAACTGATTTTGATGATTCTTTTTTTATTTGAAAGCTGGTGCTTCCCGTGTGGTTCAATTTGATGAAGATCTGATGCTGATCTTCGGAGATATACAATGGAACTCTTTAGAAATAGACGGCAAATCTGCAGTGATTGCTAGAATCGCTTGGATGTTTATTGTTTATACAACATCATGACGTAACATCACGCCTGTACGCTCTGAGGGGGTACGCAGATGTGTACAATACACCCAGATTTTGACAAGTTTAGGTATGTTAAGCTCCATTTATCGGGGATAAGCCTATTACCATGACATGTATTGTTTTTTTATTTGAAAGGATGCACTTCAAGGGTAGTTTGATGAGAGTTTGGTTAGGTTCTGATTATGGGATCCATGACAAAGAAACGGAACTCTTCGATTCTTTCGATACTCCGCCGAATCTTTTAAAGGCTATCCGAATATTTGAGTCACCTACCGTAACGTCGTTATGGTCAAGTTATTGTCGTAGTCGAATATGATGATCAATGGAACTCCTTAACGGCTTACAGTAAGGGTGCGATCTGTGGCAGAATTTCTAACTGTCTTAAATTGCAATGCGCTTACGTTCGTTGTTATTTAATTAAAATAAATTCATGACAAATATTTGTTTGGGAACAACTAAAAATGGAAAAATAAAAATCATTTTTGCAAAAAATAAAACCGAAAAACTAAATCAATCAAACAAAGGTCACCGACTTCTGATGCTAAAGTTATTTTAAATATTTTTGAAGTCGGTTTTATTTTTTGCAAAAAAGTTTTTTATAATTCTAGTATAAGTTAGTGAATATTTACATCGTGGTCCCTCTCTTCAAAAGTGTAAAGGTTTAATTTTACAGTAGGCATTAGCTATAATTAATAGAACACCTAATTTCAGTACCGCTAGTGTAAAATTGATTTTACACTAGCGTATGCGAATATGTTGTAGGGAATGTGTTGTAAACGCTTGAGCGTACAACACATTTAAAAGTCATCTCCAAACATTGAAGTAGGTACGGAGACTCATAAAGTTTTACAACAAAACTTTTTAACAACAAAGCCACGAAAATGACGTTGTCTTAACATTTAGCTGATATAAATGTCACGTCAACTACCACGATTTATGCAGACAATTTAAAAGTGTAGTTCAAAAGATTTTGACATGAACGTGTGACGAAACAGAAGAATTTTATAGCATTTTAATTATTCCTGTCTGGGTCGACTTGACATATTATTGTCCCTTTGGATGTAAATGGCATTTTTGTTCGTTTCAAGGGATTTCGACATAAGATTTATGGGTACTTGGCATGGGTATTAATGTGACTATTGTTTTTATTTTTGTCTAGAGCTGGTTCGTTTTGGACTCTCCCAGAGTGGATTAAGTCTAAATATATAGTAGAGCTAGACATTTTGACATGCGAATTATAGAAGACAGGTTTAGTAGTCCTGGCCAAACGAACTTTTAAATTACTTCGTCGGAATGGGATAATAGCATAAACTATGAGGTCCGTCATTTTAATGAATAGCGTCGAAGCATTCTCAAAGTGAGAAAAAACTTTTACCGCTTAACATTATTGCTGGTGGTGGTGGTCTTGGCGTTGGTGAAATGGGTATTAGGCACTCAGTTAGGTGTCACTTGATTTTGGCGAAAACAAGGACTAGGCACTTAGATAGCTAGGGGTATCTTAGTGCTGGTGAAATGGGTATTAGGCACTCTGTTAGGTGTCACTTAGTGTTGGTGAAAACGGGCACTAGACACTCATTTAGGTGTGCCTTAGTGTTGGTAAAAACACTAAGTGAAATAAGTGAGCAAACCGAATCGAACTGTACCTAACTGTGTGTGTTGTTTTCCAAGTTGGTTGCATTCATTTGGTTGGTTTTGTTAATTGTTGTTAGGTACGCCACAATTTGGAAATAGAAGATCATGATATTTTGCACGTATGTATGAATCTAGTTATGTTCAAGATAACAAAAATAAAATAAGAGAAAAGAATAAAGAATAAGAAAATCAGAAATCAAGAATATCAGAAATTGGATGCAGAAACTCTTACAACATCCACTCGTAATTTTGTCGGAACCATATCGTTGGGCACAGGTGTGATAACTTCAAGGAGATAGGTAATATTAAATAAAGTTCGGGAGACGGAACTGCATTTGGAAATGAGAGAATATCACTACTTTCTATTGGTTCTGTTATTGGATGCTTTTTGTATTTTAAGGAATGCAGATCTGTGGTCCTGTGTATCTGAAAGAGACCAGTAGGTCGGTGGCAATGTGAGTCACGTGGCAGGTATTATTACTAATCATCTAATTGAATTGAATGAAGCAAATGTCGTGAAGAAAGTTCTGAGTATGAATGTGGATGGGTATAAGAATAGAGGGAGACTAAAAAACGATTGATGGACTGTGTTAAGGATGATATGGCAAGAAAAGCCTAGACGCCGCCGCCGCCTCGCCTGCCTATTTTTCTATTCCTTTCTTCTTTTCTGTATGTAGTATGTGCATAAACCGTTAAACAAATAAATAAAAGAGGTGTCCGACGAGTAATAGAGAAGTACCGAAGACATGCTGCGCCGACCCCAAAATTAATTGGGATAAGGGCAAAAGATTGTTGACCAATTGAACTAGTGGGACAAGTGTCTAAAATTAGACATTAGAACATTGGGGAGTACCAAAATTTAAAACTTCATGATTACAGTAAGGATTAAAACTTTCTAGCGTCATTGGGGAACTATTAGACTACCTGACTCTTAGGGAAATACATACACACCAGATGTTTGTCAAAATGACTACCACCTTGACTTGGACCCTTCACATACACAACAGACAAATACTCACCAAACACGTTTCGGTAAATAAACAGTGCCCCAGAATCTGAGCAAATATTCATTCCTGGACATTGCATACTAATTGCAGTAGAACCAACCATTCGCATATAGAGCAAGCATTTGAATAGTTTGGTCAGGCAAGGATAAGTTTGCTTAAGAAACGGTAGCTTAATGTAAATTTTTGTTTGGAAGCACCATAACATCACTAGACTTATATTGTCTTATACTTACGGGATATGTTCCGTGATTATTAATTGTTTTGAGCGCCTGTAATCCGGGGTATGCAGAGCTGTACCTAATAGTACACCAACATTTCGCCAATTATGTTTAAGTCCCATGTATTCGGGGGCGAGTCTATTGCCATCAACCGGTCACAAATCCTGACTCCGTGACTGCAAATGGGAAAACTTTCTTTAAAATTCCAATGACACTTTGCCCGACCCGGGAATCGAACCCAGGAGCTCATGCTCAGCAGTCGCGCTTGCGACCACTAGACCAACGACGCAGTGTTTGGAAGTACGTGACAAGAAAAGTGATTAGTACGAGGATGGGTGTGAGAAAAGAGTCTATCTGATGAAGAGATGAAAGGATGGTGAGAATGAGGACAAAGTTAAGAGAGGAAATGATGATGATTATGATAGCGAAGAAAGAGACGAATGACGTTGATTCAACAAAGAATGACGCGTAATACACTAACATTAGCAATGCCATAAGATTGAAATGATTGAATTCATGAAAAAAGAAACCGTACTCAGCTGCATCCGGTAAGACTGGAAATCGACCCCAACGTAATTTTGGAAAAGGCTAGGCAGATGATAACTTTGTCAAAAAGAAAAGAGGAGGTTTTCAAAACTATAACACAAAACGAAATGTGATTGAAAGTGTTGTACAAAATGTTGAATTATAGGTTTAGTCTGTAAGTTAAAACCTTGAAGATTATCTGTATAGAACAATCGAGGACTTCTAGGGGTTAATGTGACTGCCAGACTAAAGAATCATACACTCCGTTCATATTTTTTGCTCATTTTTTATTAACGCGTCTATCAACTGCACGCTTTACTAACTTACAATGGGCTGATTTATGACGGCTGAGGTCTTTTAAGGTTTACATTTAGAAGAACTGATGTTTCTTCTTCTTGAATCGACGACTTTGTCCGAGTAGTACGTAGCGACCTGGACAGGCCTGTCGTTTGCCTCGTTCTGGAAGGTGCAATGAAAAGACGAGGTGATTTTATTCGGTATGGACATTTCTCATAGATTATAGAAAGTATATGTTATGTTATTCAAGTTAACACACATACGTCGATGTTATGCCTCTATTTGTATTCTAGCTTCCTACATCGTCAAAGCAAACACAGCCGTCTGAAACTTAGCTCCGATCGCAGAGCACGCTTAGTCGGCCATTGCTAGAAGAGGCATTTTCAATCACTTTTCATACAAAACAGTCGTGTCACTATTTAGGTACACTTCAATCAACTTTGCACACAAAAACACAGAACCAAAAAAATGTACCAAGTTTGACATATCAATGCATTTTTTCTTAACAAGCAACGCCATCATGAACTGCACATTTAAAGTGGTTATACTATACGTACATTACAACGAATGACGTATATAAAATGTCAGCCCATGAAAGAGGTTTTGCACAGTTTTAGCTTCATACATTTTATTAGAACTGCCTCGTTGACCTAGTGGATGTAAGCATGAGGTCATGGGCTTGACTCCCAGTTCGGGCAAAGTGTTGTTGGATTTTTCCATCAGGAATTTCCTAGCTGCAGCTTGGATTTGCGCCCGGTCAATGACAGTGGACGGTTCCCCCTTCTACATTAGGACTCATAAATACTGGCGATAGTACTTCATTCTTCAACCCACCCAAATGCCGAGTGTAGGTCTCATCCAAATCACTCCACTTTTGGCAGTTTTGTGTCATGGCTATCCAGTTTCTTCCGGCCACTTTAATGATATCGTCTGTCCACTTAGTCGATTGTCTTTCCACGTTCCTGCGTCTTGTCCGTGGTCTCCACTTCACTACTTCGATGCCCCATCTTCCTCCATCCAGTCTACGGTATGTATGAGCCACCCACTTTCAAATAATACACTGCTTTACTCTTCGAGGCTTATTGGCGCGATATTGTTCTGAATTTTATCAGTACCAACACGCTTGTAGTACGAGGATTCTATGCTCTGTAACCCCAATCAAAACAATATTGATACTACAAACCGCATCTCGAACGTTCCTGCTAGTATTCCGAACTCCCGAATCAGTTTCCCTTACTATTGTCACTCCACCATCGGTTTTAGTAGTTACTAAAATTAACTCAAAACGTTTACTTAATGTGGAACCGTGTTGGCAACACAAAAGGAATGTCGCTTGTGTTAAGGGTGCATAATACTGTTAAAGCGACAAATAAAACGATAGTGCGACTGCGATTCGGAGTAGGTAATTGTCTTCATTTGTATTCAAGCCCTTTTTCTGTTGGAGCGGGTGTAGGATTATGCTAAATCTACAGTCTATGTATTTGTTGATCTGAAAGTTAGCATTCAACGAGTGTTCTACAGTTTTATTTATATGAATAACTCTAGTTTGAATTGTAATTTCAGTTTTATTTGGAATCACGTTCAGGAAAACGAAAGTAATTTCAAAAAAAGTTTTATTAAAATTAAAACAAACCTTTAGGCACAATGAAAAATTCATAAAAAATATCGTTCCGAATTTAATCCATTTGAGTCATAACATTTAAAACCACGAATTTTCAATGAATTCAAATGAAAATCTGTACTTTATTCGTTCTTCTCATACCGTCGCGTTGCGGTCGTTTTGTAGCGGTGTGTTGGGACCCCACCTTAATTTGAAGCGTAACACGCAATATTATGTTAAATGTTAATAATTAAAGCTTGTAGCGTCGTACGTAAGTACGGAATAAGATAACATAACATCACGCCTGTAATCCCCTATGGGTTAGGTAGAGGTGTTCCTTATAGTGCACCTTCTGCCAGTTGTGTTTAAATGTCCCATGTTATAGGGGGCGAGCCTATTGGGAACAAGTTTCCATGTCTGCAACTGAGAAACTAACGATGGAAATACTGAAAAACATTTTGCCCGACCTGGAAATCGAATTCAGGACCACGCTCAGCAGTAGACCTTGCGACCGTTAGACCAATGAGGCATTATTATGTAACGAGGTATGTTAATAATTAAGTACGAGATAATGGCGGGAATATATTGTTAAAGACTCAGTGTCATAATTGTTCTCATCTTCAAGATTTTACAAAGGATTTAGTTAAGAATTCTGTTTTGTTCTTAAATTCTTTTGGAGAAATATTGTAGCTGTTGTTTGTTTGGTGGTATTAAAAGCAGACAACAAATGGTAATCTTACTCAGAATATTTAATAAGTTAGTGAGCTTGACTTAATACTGGCATTAAAATTGCTCAAGATAAAACCTGGATTTCTAAAGACCTGTTTCAACGCATTTTGCGATGTACGAGTACAGACGCCAGTTACAGGAGAAGCTAATAAAAGCGTATTAAGACCACATACGAGGGTTTATACCTATCTATATCGCAATTCAGGTTAGGATAGGAACGATACGTCGGGTCAGGTTAGGAAGAGGGCAACATTCGGAACAATTATCTTTTTTTTTTTTCAACTAATCCTAACCCGCAACCGGGTTGAGATTTCGGGTCAGGTTCGGAATAAACCCATACGAGTACATACAATTTGTTTTTAGATAGCCTTTCACTTATTTTCGTAGCCAAACTAAAACTGAACACGAATGCAGTAGTAATATTACTATGTTGTAGTACAATTTGAACATAAGCTAACGACGCCCCAGGGTGCAATGCAATGCTAGGGGCAAAACATTTGTAATTAAACTGATGACGTGTTATTTCACCGGCGGCTTTTATATTTGAATAGGTACGTACACCTTGTATTGAGCTATTTTGGTCTTTGATATGATCGAAAATCGGTTTGACATCGAATAAAAATAGAAAATTTTAGAAATGCAAACATGAATCCTTTTTCAAGATTTCGGAAATGGTATAGAAATACTGCGACTGCTGAACGTTAGGTCCGGGTCGATTCCCGAGTTTGGCAAAGTGTTATTTGTTTTTCCATCGGGAATTTCTCAGTAGCAGCCGCTGAGTCTGGATCTGTGCCCGGTTGATGGCTATAGGCTTGCCCCCGAATTCATAAGACTTTAACATAACTGGCGGATTACAGTCGTGATGCATGCGATGTTATGTGTGAATAGAAAGGCGAAACCAAAAACCGAAATGTTATCTGACAGATGGAAATAAAAATGTGTTTATTGGAGCTACGACAGTTCGTATTTAATCATGGGTAAAAGACATACCTAGATAGAGTGGTACTAGATATTGCAAAAAATATAAACAACATTATTTAATTTCCCAAAATAAGTTATTAACTTTACCTCACCTGTACCTGTCCAATAGTTTGGACACAACTTATGGATACCATAACTAAAACGTTTTCTAGACATCATCATCTGCCTAGCCTTTTCCCAAATGTCGGGGTCGGCTTCCAGTCTAACCAGATGCAGCTGAATACCAGTATTTTACATGGAGCGACTGCCTATCTGACCTCCACAACCTAGTTAGTACTGTGTAATACGATACCCCTTGGTGAGACTGGTTGCCAGACTTTTTGGGCCACTGACTACCTGTAACGATTGTCAAAGATCTACAAATGACAGCCGGGACCAACAGCTTAACGTGCTTTCCGAGGCACGGAGGAAACTCGGTATGTAAGGGTGGTCACCCATCCACAGGCCAACCTAGGCAAGCACGGCTTAACCTAAAGATCGGCTCGAGCGGCTGTTACTATTTAGCCACGAGCTCCTCAAATTTTTTTCTAGACATACTATCCAATATAGGACAACTATCTATCAACCCCAAACGGCAACATTCCCCTCCATCAAGATACCGCATAACCACAACCATCCTTCAACAAAAAACATTGATTTACATTTCCAAGGTATACGTACTCCAGCAATTAACATATTTCGCTGCCGGTGGCTTTTCGGTAGCAGATGAGAATTTCCATAGCAGAGAATATTCGCATTTCTATGTTTAACCCAGTGGAGATTCGTCATGGTGGCCGATCAGCGGTAGCAAGCTGGAAGTGTCAAAGTGTGTTGTTTGCATGATTAAGTGATTGCGTTAGTTAGGGTATGCGTAGACGTAAAGGCTATGCAAGGATATGCTGATGGAAATTGGGGTCAGTTTGTCGTTTGGGTCTGATCCTAGTCGAGTTATGTTGCTGTCCATTAAGAGCCTATACTACCTCATATTAGCAACTATATATTTGGTAGTTCAAACTTCGATTTAAATATTGTTAGAATAAAGTTCTAATCAGCTTGCACTACAAAGTGGTTGTTACGTCAGTCACTGCGGGCCGAATGGAGCGAAATTAGTGGATTTACAAAAAATCTATTGATTGGACTAAAAAAATAAATAATATAAGACCTGCTTTATAGTTAGTTCAGTTAGTATAAAAAGTTTCATGATCTAATTTGAAGTATTTTATGATTGCCAGCGGTTTATTGTTCAGTTTAGAGGTAACTTTGGGATTTTTTTCTATCGAGAAAAGTTTCTGGAATCGTGTTTTCGCCAAATATAGGACTTAACATTAATCCTCAACTTTACCATATATTTATTTCAAAATTAATGCTGCAGTATTTTAGGCGTAACGGAGGATCATGCTAATGAAGAACCATTTGAGGTAGTATAGGCCTTTAATTGAAGGTTGAGCATACCAAGCCGTTTGATTACAAAATGTGTGCGAGGGTTACAATGAAAATGTTTAGAAAGACAAAATTGTTACAAAGAGCTGCCTTTGTCATCATTGTTACGAAATATTGATACTGACATCTCGTATAGATTGCGTTCGTCGAGTCGAGTCATTTTAGTTTTCGATAGTTCAGTTATATATATACTAAACAAGATAGATAAACAATTTTCTGTCTCTAAGAAAAGCAGTTGGACCATTATTTCGCGTAGCGCCTAGTATAGAGGTTTGCAAATGACTAGCTACGATACGTTTAGCAATTGCATAAATACTGAATGTTTTTTTCAATCATTTTCAATTATGAAAATTCTATTAATTCGGACGAGATAAAATAATCCAACCAGAAGAAGAAAAGTAGTCATGACCCTGTCTTTACTATTGCGCAATCGGGTAACAACGTTAAGCCGTATGTCCCAGCTGTCATTTATAGATCTTTGACAGTCGTTACAGGTAGTCAGTAGCCCGAAAATCTGACAACCAGTCTTACCAAGGAGTATCGTATTACCCAGTACTAACTGGGTTGTAGAGGTCAGATAGGTAGTTGCTCCGTGTAAAATACTGGTATTCAGCTGCATCCGGTTAGACTGCAAGCCGACCCCAACATAATTGGGAAAAGGCTAGGCAGATGATGAGTTGGGTAACAAACTAACAACGTACAATATACACGTCGTAGGTATCAATACAATACTTTTTTTCTAGGTTTCTCATAAAACCCTATTACGCAAGACGGACTAGACTTCTTACCCGAAACTAATAATACCTGTTACACGTTGTATTTGTGTCAGACCTTTTGCGTTGTATGTCGCATTACATAGGGATCTTTTAGGAGAATGTTGTGGTGCTGGGTCTGCTTTTTTAGGGTTCCGCGTAGTCCTGACAAGGAACCCTTAGTCAAGTCTGTCTGTCTGTTTGTCCGAGGTTTTGCTCAGACACCGTTAGTACTAGAAAGCTGTAAGCTGTGGGGTATGTATATCATCAATTTATTACGTCGACAAAAAGGTAAAGATTTTTTTTTTGTCATCTGCCCCTTTGTTTCGGGTATTTTGAATAGGTCTTTTAAAATGACTTATGACAATGACAGGAGTTGCTAGTATATTTTTTTGATTTACTGCTCCATTTACGAAACATTAAACTTTAAAGTGCAAATTTAAGTTCCAGTAGGGCGTCCCCCCCCCCCTCTAAAAGCTAAACTGCTGGATTGAAAAATCTGGAAAAAATCAAAATGATAGTGCATTTCATGAACTTTAAAGGAAGCTAATCTCCAAAACGGCTGGACCAATTTTGACGGGACTTTTGCTAGCAGATAGCTGATTTTATTATTTTTATTTTAGAAAAATCATTAGGGTTCCGTGCAAATAAATTAAAATCCTTGAAATGGATGACAAAATCCGTACAAATAGGGAAGTAAATTTTTTATCATAATAATTTCACGCGGACCAAGGTCGGGCAAAGGTATCCCAAAAAATAAGATAAACTCTGGTAATCCTCCAAAAAGAAATAATTTAAAACAACTCAAAGAACGCACCCGAAAACCCACCCCCAGAAATTACCATACTAACTAGTAATTTCTTGCGACTGCCTCCTACGACTAATCTTGTATCCCCATTGGTATTCCGTCTTTGTCTGCAGACGTAGGGTCAAAGGCTGGATGCTGTGAATACTATCTTGATAAATGGTTTCTGTGTCGATGTGATAGATGAGGTTCGGGTTTACTGATAAATTTTCTGGAAGACTGAGTTTAGTCATAATTGAAGACTTGGGTATTTGGATGGAGTGATATTTGTAGTTTAGTCTAAGTAAGGAAGAAAGCATTCATTCAGGACTAGAGTTTCGTTTAGTAGTTTCCTTAAAAATGTTTCAGTATTAGAAAATTCAGATATCACTCATATCTGAATGATCTAGTACTGAAACCTTACTTGGTCCAATAGAGTTTTTTGATCCTTATAATTGTATCGATCGGCATTAAAAAAATGTTTGTGGAAATTTATATTTTCTTGCAGACTGTACGCATTTTCCAAAAACACCGTGAAAAAATGAATGCGAATTTCTCAAAAATTCACGGTTAGTCTCCTAAGACCGTTTTTCTGTAGCTATAACGGTTAAGGTACCAGCCCTTACAGCCCCAACTCAAAGTGTCACTCCTGTATAGATTTCTGACAACGCAAGCATGGTATAAAAGAATGTAGATTGTAGCAATTCGGAAATCATATTTTAGAAAGAAAGAAAATAATGTTATCATTGATGATGATGATGATGATGATGATGAAGAATGTGATAATGATTGATGATAAGGCCGAGTTAAAATAAAGCTAGTAACTAAAAAGACTTGAATTTACAAGCGAAGAACACAAGCCCAACAATAAAATGATGATGAAAAATGCGATTGGACTGATCTTGACAGCACGCAAAAAAAAACTACAAATCACTCTTGTGATTCATACTCAAAATTATAGGCAGCAGAGTAATACAAAAGACATCAAACAAACAATTTTAACCCGGTTACCACAACAATGATCAAAATTAAGAACTTTGCACAATTTTTGAGTTCACTGTTGAAACTAAAACAGTAGAGCGTGAGTAACTTTAGCTGACAGCGAGACCCCTACCAAGCTAAGAGCTATGCATTTTAGTCAAATTGTAACACACTGCAAAATTTCTTGGATTAAGAATACTGCAGCTGTATTGCTAACAGTGTAATTTAGCTTCGTGTCTAGCTTTCAACTTAGATGACATAACTTCGGATAACAGGCTTTTCACATGCAAGCAAACCATCTAGACAAGCAATGATCCACTGGCTTTAAAGCAGACTGTCCAATTCGCAAAATGTGCGGTTGTCGAGTTATTTTCAATGGCTAGTCTAGTACCTATTTTTATTTAATTTTTGGCCCATTGGCCAAATAACCAGTCTGGGTGCTTATAAGTTGCCGACTAATAGTTTATTGATTACTAAAGTCATATATGTATATTATCCCCCTTTTCAATCGCCTCGGCAGTCCCAGCAACATACTAATATCAATCTGTCGCTTCGGTGCAGTGACTTTCCAACGTAACAAACTCAAAGCTATCTAACTAATTAGTTTTCTAAGAATCATTCGAAATGATATCGATTCGCATTAGAATGACCTTCTTAGACCCACAGTAAGGGACCCTAAGTCACCACCAAGTTTCTCAGTCGAATGAGTGAAGTTTAATTTCAAGAAGCGGAGCGAGCGTTTCGAGTGCATCAAAGTGTTTTCAATTTTAGCCTCTGTAGCATCGATACAGATTTATAATTTACTTTATTCGCTGTCTGATATTGTTTAGAAGAAAGAAAAGATTGGATATCGTCAATTTTTTTAAGAAAATAGCTTCTGTTCACAGGTCACGGGAACAATCTACTGGGTTGAAACGTGCCGTATGTCCTAATCCATGGCCAACGTGTTTGCCAGATTTCTTCGAAATCTAACCCGCGAAGACCACAAATAGAATTGGACAAGAGCAGTTGATGACGATGTATTTAAACTTCTATCAGCATCAATAATAGCAAGTTAGAAAGCTATGGCTACCATTACCATTGACACACACACATGAACATTTTAATAAATAGGTACGAAATACATTTCAAAGAATAAGTAATGCATGTGTGACATTTTCTACAGTAATATTTCTGTGAAAATGAAAATCCACCGCAGCGAGTTTTCCATCAAAATGAGACGTCTGGATGTGACTTGGGGCAACTTACGTTCATATTTGCAGTTTTGGCGAAATTTATTTCAGCTACGTACCTTGTTATGTGTATTCTTGTATTTGTACGGTAAATTGGTACTAGTTTTTATACTAACGAAATAGGTTTTTTTTTTGCAGTTCTGAAAAGATAAAGCTATAAGAGAAATGGACTATTAAGTTATAGTCGTTATTACGTTATGGTGTAGTTATGGGTTACACCAAAATAAACGTAACACACATCACGCGTTGTTATCCCCGAAGGGTAATCAGTATAATTATTAGGAATTAGATTATTAAGTAGCAGCCACGGGCTTTGGATTTGTACCCGGTTGATGGCAATAGGCTCGCCCCCAATTACATTGGAAACAAACATAACTGGCGAAATGTGGGCGTACCTCTGTCTAACCCTTCTGGGATTACAAAAACACCAATATGAATGCATTAAAAAGCACTTTAATGGAGTTTAAATCCTCGGCTTACCCTCGAGAGTTGAAATAACAAAATCGTAGTTATGCGAATAGGTGTCGTTTGTTACTGAAAACCGGTATTACACAGGCAGGTAAAGTTAAAGGATTGATGAAGATTCTTTTCGCCGTATTCAATAAAATAAGGCCTCAAAGCTACCAAAATTCCCACACGAGGTAGACTCGATAGCTGAAATAACACAAAACACACGATTTGACACTAACCAACATTTTAATTACCACGCTGTTCCACTGTGTAAACGTAGTGGGGCCATCATTACTCAGCTTTAGAGTTGCTGGATGAACGAAAGCAAATTACCACCTATCTGTAGTCAGAGCTTTACTGACTGTAACTTTCGAGTTTCCTCCGTGCGTCGGAAACCACTTTAAGCCGTTGGTCCCGGCTGACATTTGTGGATCTTTGACGTTACAGGTAGTCAGTGGCGCGAGCGTCTGACAACTAGTTTTACTAAGGGATGTCAAGGGAGGTCAGATAGGCAGTCGCTCCATGTAAAATACTATAGTATTCCGCTGCATCCGGCTAGACTGGAAGCTGACTCCATCGTAGTTGGCAAAAGACTAAGCAGACGATGATCATTCGAATGAGACTGTCAGTCATGATGATGCCACATTGATCGTTACGAAGGAATCCTCACCATGCGAGTTCAATTCGGGTATTTTCTAATCGTGAAATTTTGTGAAGCCTAATTTTATTTTAGACGATCTTGCTAAATATTATAATTGCTTACCACACCACAATTTTTAAGGTACCTGTTAAAAACTTCAGAAAAAGCGAAACCTTTCCTGAGACATCCTAATTAAATGTTTGCAATTAATTAAAAGTAACTTTGTTTGAACCCCTTCTAACGATTCAAAGCCAAGATTTTCGTTTCAGCGAGTTCTTTTCCGTGAGTTCCATGAAACTCCCGAAACTGTATATCGCAATATTTTTACTTTGTTTCCTTTGGCTTGCCGGAAATTTTTAATTTTACATTTTAAAATTAACTGAGGGGTGACTTAATTAAGCTGCCAATCTTAATTATACTGAGATGCTAATTATCGTGAACAGTGTTGGTTCAGTCGTAAACGACCCCAACATATGTGTCATAGGACTGGGGTTTGAACTCCAGGATATTATAATCTTATACCTCCTATACTGACTCGTTGGTCGCAAGCACGACTGGTGAACATGAGGCCCTGGGTTCGATTCCCAGGTCGGGCAAAGTGTAATTGGGTTTTTCATAAGGAATTTCTCAGTAGCAGCCACGGAGTCTAGATTTGTGCTCGCTCCCTATTACATGGGGCTTAAACATAACTGGCGAAATGTGGGTATACTATTAGGTACACCTCTGCCTAACCCTACGGGGATTACAGGCGTCATGTTATGTATGTATATTCCTATAACGTTCCCACTACTAGGACACAGACGTCCTCTCTGTGAGGCAGACTTTGTATACTTTATTTAATCATTACTGCTCCCAATACGAAGGAATTATCGTGAAGAACCATCAATAATAAATAACTCAACCCAAGACATTTCAGACTAATCCAAACTGGGCCCGAGAGGAGGAATATAGCCTACTTTTCTCGCAGAGTCGAAGCCTGGATCATTATCATCTTGTTTGAAGCACCTTTCAGGAAACCATTTCCAGCATTCTACATCGTGTTATGAAGCCGGTCGGCGATGCGTAACGGCTATCTCGAGCCCCCACGCGGCGTTAATGTGTGACGAACCCAGCCAAACTATACACGGTGCACATATGTACCGCACTCATTAATTAGCTGTTATGTTTTTGTTTTATTTATTAGTAATACTTAATTAGTTTTATGTTTTATTTGTTTTTTTATTTCATCATCTGCCTATAAGCCTTTTCCTAACTATGTTGGAGTCGGCTTCCAGTGTAGCCGGATGCAGCTGAATACCAGTATTTTACATGGAGCGACTGGCTATCTGACCTCCAGAACCTAGTTAGTACTGGGTAATACGATACCCCTTGGTAAGATTGGTTGTCAGACTTTTTGGGCCACTGACTATCTGTAACGACTGTCAAAGATTTCGGTACAAAAGACAGCCGGGACCAACAGCTTAACGTCCACAGACCAACCAAGGCAAACATGGCTCAACCTAAAGATCGACCCGAGCGGCTGTTATTATTTAGCCACGAGCTCCTCTTTTTTTTATATCTGACCTTGGCTTCACTTGGGCTCTATCAGAATACCACAGCTGTAACATTTATAAATGTCACAGCACCATGCTGAGATACCTTGCCTTGATCTTGTTGCCTCGTATAGGACCAATTTAGTTTTGTTGTATGTCATAAATAAGTTTTTTTACCAACCGCCTTCCAAAAGGAGGAGACAACTCAGTTGATGCTCGTTTCAGCATTGATGCTTAAGTTTTGTTTGCGAACTATCCCTTGGCGATACTGAAATGTTTTGTAAAATAATAAATAAACCCGTCTTTCGGGACCTAACAGTGAGAGATTTAGGAAAAGTTTTCACAACTGCTTAATATGCTAAGTAGAAATCGGGACGTTTATAAACCTATTTACCCTAAACGAAGGCTTTCTGGGAAACTAGTGGCTTAGATTGGGATTTACCTAAAAGTTTACCCAGGAAGGTAGGTACCTTAATAATAATATATATATATATATATATATATATATATATATTGGTATAATTACCAATTTATTTTGTTTATTAATTTTGGGACGGGCCCAGATCTACAGATCCAGACACAGATCTACAGATCTGGGCCCGTCCCAAAATTAATAAACAAAATAAATTGGTAATTATACTAATATTGTAAACGCGAAAGTTTGTGAGTATGGATGCTTGTTACTTTTTCACGCTAAAACTACTGAACGGATTTGGATAAAATTTTGCACACAGTTAGTTTATAACCTGGATTAAAACGTAGGATACTTTTTATCCCGGTAATAAGATCCCATGGGAAAAATTATCAAACTTCACGCAAGCGAAGCCGCTGGCAGAAGCTATAGTTACTAATAATTGCTTCTGAAACATTGACAGTAAATGAGAACAACATATTTAAGAGAAAATCTTTGAAATAGACATAATATGATCTATGGAATCTTTGAGTGAATGAGGAAAACGTAGAGTATGAATGAATGGCTATAAGAGTAGAGGAAGAACAAAGAAACGATGGATGGACTGTGAAGGCTGATATGGTTAGAAAGAAGGTGACTGCTGAGATGAGGAGTAATAGAGAAGTATGAAAGAAGAAGACATGCAGCGCCGACCACAAATAAATTGGGGTAAGGGAGGAGAATGATGTTCTTTGAAATCATTGACAAAGGGCGAACGCGTCGCGTCACCAATACAAAAGTAAAGTCAATTATAAACGTTATCATATTGTATCAATAAATGTTACGACCTCAGTACACCACTTCTCAAATCCAAAAACCATAAACAAACTTCAAACCGTCAGTAACACTCTAGGTTAACAACCTCAAAAGTCATACCACAGACAAATAATATCGGCACTGAAATCCCTAGTCGAGAGACGACAAACCACGGGAACCCGGCACGTGACCGCGGGATCCCGAGAGACCCCGGGATTCGCGGGATCCCGCGGATATTACGTGTCCCGATATTTTGTTACGGTAAGGAAAATGGAAAGGGATTTCAATTGTCTAGTATGATAAATATTCCGTTTAAGTTTACTGCTAGTGCAGGTTTGAATGGAAGTTTTATTTATTTAGACTATTTGTTAAGGATATTGGTTCGGGATAGTAAATTGTTGGGAGGAACTCGTGGCTAAATAATAACAGCCGCTCGGGTCGGTCTTTAGGTTTAGCCGCGGTTGCCTAGGTTGGTCCGTGGATGGGTGACCGCTCATTACATACCGAGTTTTCTCCGTGCCTCGAAAAGCACGTTAAGCCGTTGGCTCTGGCTGTCATTTATAATTCTTTGACAGTCGTTATACAATTAGTGGCCCGATAGTCTAACAACCAGTCTTACCAAAGGGTATCGTATTACCCCGTACTAACTGGGTTGTGAAGGACAGTCACTCCATGTAAAATACTGGTATTCAGCTGCATTCGGTTAGACTGGAAGCCGACCCCGGTTGGGAAAAGGCTAGGCAAACGATAAATAGTAAACTGTTGGTTCTCAAGTACGAGATTGATTTTCTGATGTATTTTGTTTTAACTTAAAGTTAGTCCTAACATTTATGAGAAAGGGAAATCTATGCAAATAATATCCTAAAGTTTGACTACTACTGCCGCAGGATAAGAGAAACATTAATTTGATAAAACTTTTAGTTAAATTGTGGTACTATGTGAAAACTGCACGCCTAGCCAAGTTACAAACGTTTCGTATCGATTCTCTTTCTACAATCGTAAACGTCTCGGCGTAAGCGATTGTAGAAAGCGCTAAATTGGTAGCCAAGTTGACACGACTGAGTCGATCGCTCGTTCTCTAATGTCTGTAGAAAAAACCTACACTTTAGTCAATGGTGAGCGTTCCTACCAAAGAGTATAGCGATCAACATTGTAGAAACGATAACATTCTATTCTATCATTTTGAACGATGTAAACTTGTCTACGAATTTTCTATTCGTTTGTGTTGATCACGTGATTTAACGTTGAGTTGATGTCATTACCATTCATTTGATTAGTTTTCTACTAGCGCTAACGATTGTGATTGTCAACTTGGCTAAGCCTGCTGTACAGCTATTTTACAGTAATGGCATCAAAATAAGTTGAACTTCTCAAATATTTAAGAATAATAATAATTCATTAACTGACAGATACAACAACAACAACAACAACATCAGCCCTTAACGTCCACTGCTGGACATAAGCCTCTCCCATGATGGGAGGAATTTGCCGTAATCTCCACGCTTGGCAGGCGGATTGGAGATCGCAGTAATGAAAGACTAACAGAAAACGCTGCTGCCCATTCTCTGGTCTACGGAGGCGCAAGGTGTTCTGCCTCAGACATTAGTCGCCTTATACGACACCCGTGAGTGTAATGGGTTGGTTCTATTCTACTCTGCCGACTGACAGATACGCACTGCCTAAACTACCGGGTTTAGGATCATGATTAGGGCTTGCGAAACCGGGTTTCGGTCCCATAGTAAAACCGCTTTACCCGGATTTAACTATGGGACCGAAACCGGGTTTCGCAAGTCCTTATCACAATACATAAGAGGCCTTTATCTCTAAAATGTTAGCCCTAAGATTTTTTTGAAAATTCAGCACCCCCTCAAAAGGCACAGCTGAAAAAAGTTTGTCTGGAACTTTAGCTTACGGTTAGTAAGTATAGTATGAAAACTTTGTCAAAAGTTAACGCACTGCATTACCACCAAAAACCACTGTAAAAAAAAAGCGAACCAAAACATTTATGCAGTTATCGAACCAAGCGAAAATATGGCGCGATAACAAATGACATACGCTTCAAAACGGGATTCCGCGGTTCACAGTCCATTGCATTTTAGTTTGATACGAACAACAGCTGAAACGCAGTGGACATATTAGCATTGACAAACAGTATTTCAACTAGGAACAAATGGTTGAAATCGGCTCACACACACATGGAAAGCATTCACATAAATACGAAGGCCCAAATCATAGCGAACTTAGACTTACCTCAGTCCCGCTTCGTTCCAAAATAAACCTAGTGCACAAAATTAATGTTCTTATTAGTATGGTACGCTTGACCACAGTCACTTGTAGGAATATGCACATTAACTATGACATAATAAGTTTTATTTTAGAATAAAGCGGAACTGCGATAAGTCTAAGTTCGCACTATCGATCTGGGCCTA
Organism: Xestia sexstrigata; assembly: GCA_941918905.2. Taxonomy (NCBI): domain Eukaryota; kingdom Metazoa; phylum Arthropoda; class Insecta; order Lepidoptera; family Noctuidae; genus Xestia; species Xestia sexstrigata. Next base: position 4,620,230 of record OW799204.2, read on the forward strand.
AGGTTAAGCAATACATGCAGACGTTTAGTGTTTAAGCCCTGGCCTGTACCCGTCTTATACCATCATCATTATCATCATCTATATTCTCGATACAATAAAGTTGTTGTTGGATTGCCGCTGTGTGGTAACATAACTGTGAAAGGACTGTAATTGGTTTACTGGTTATTTCTATACTGTGACTGACGCAATATCCAGCGGGTGCTACATCATTGTCAATTACTAAAGCTTCAGCAGTTGCCTGATTTAATACAATGTCCCATATTTCATAGAGCGGTAGATCGGAAATTGTTTTAATCATTTTGTTGTTGTGTCAATTATTTTATTAATAGTTAATTGTATATTAATTTTGGACAGCCAAGTCGGTGGTAGGTGGCAGTAGTTATTTATAATTTCAGACAGGATGGCAACTATTGCAAGCTGGTGTTTACTTAAACAATTTTTTTCTTATGACAAACTGCTGTTTGAAACAAAAGTCTGCATGATTTCAAGGAAAAATTAAAATGGACTGCCTCGTTGGTCGAGTGGTTGCAAGCGCGACTGCTGAGCACGAGGTCCTGGGTTCGATTCCCGGTTTGGTTAATGGGTTTTTCCCATCAACACGGAACTTCTCAGTACCAGCCACGAAGTCTGGCTTTGTGCCCGGTTGATGGCAATACGCTCGCCCACTATTACATGAGATTTAAAACATAACTGGCGAAACATGGGTGTATATTAGGTACATGTCTGCCCAACCCTTCTGGGATTAAAGGCGCGTTGTCATGTTCTTTCATGTGGTTAGTGCCTAACCTGGTGTCAGAGTTGTTATGCCGGCCATGAGCTTCTGACTTAGCTATGAAAATGGTTTTCAAATACCAAGAAATCTTGGGAAAGTGATTTGTCACGACAACCATTGAATTGTTGAATTGAAGGGCTAGCTTAGCCACTCACAGTTCTACCCAAAATTAACCCCAATTGCAACACTTTCAAAACGCAATGCTGTTAACTTTACTGCCCCAATAACAAACGAATCTAACCACAAGGTTGTCTACGAGGTCCAAAAGATATCGCTTTAATTTCCGAACGACCTTCGCTACTCGACTGCTAATTGTTTTAGTAGCAAGTAAACGTTCGGAATTGCCGCTCGAAGGGCCAGCGACCCATTGTCTTGGTAGTGAATGGGAATCATCCTCTCCCTATTAAGGTGTGGCGAATTTGAAGAGCCTTGGGAGATCTTTTGGGAATGGTGAGGATTTACATTTTTGTCACTTAAAGATCTAGGTTATGATCGTACTAATATTAATAGAAACTTAATATAAATACAAAAGTTAGTGTAGATGGATGGACGTTTGTTACTCTTTCACGCAAAAACTACTGACTAGTTTTGAATGAAATTTGGTACACAGATAGTTTATTACCTGTATTAACACATGGGATACTTGTTATCCCGGTAGTAAGATCTCGTGGGACATTACTGAACTTCACGCGGGCGATGTCGCGGGCATATGCATGGTTTGCATACTTCAAAATTTAAGCTACAGGTTTGAATTTTATCTTTGAGTTTACAGAATCCTTTTGGTTGACATCATCTTTATCTTCTTTTAGTCCAAAGACGTCACTGTTGTGTATAGGGCCACATCGATTTTTGAGCTTCTCCAGTGAATCATAATGAAATTTTTCACAAACTCACTTTTTGACACTATATCCTCATCTGCCTAGCTTTTCTACCAACTATGTTGAAGTCTTATTCTACTTCCACTTAACCGACTGCCTATCTGACTTCCACAACTTAGTTTCTAGGTAATATATAATAATTTCTCTTTGACATTTTGTAAATGTGTTAAACTCACAACATAACAAAGTAGCTTGCACATTACTCATGGTGAGTAAGCTCGTTTAAAAAGCACATTCAAAACTTTGTCAGGGCCACAATTGTTTGGTTTACGACAATTATGACGAGCAAGCGACCTCGGCACACGTTTGTCACTGTAAACATACACTGTTTGGTAACCGTAAAGTTAAAGTTTCCATCCGAGGAGTTAGCACTGTTTAACATGCAATTTTCTAACTTAGTAACAAACAATAATTTCATATTCAATGCTGAAAACACACACATGAAACAAACACATAGGGCGTGAAAACACAATGTGTGTTCATAATCACAAATCAGACCATGAATTTGATGAACTTTAAAATAATCAGCGAAAACTATACAAAACTTTAGTAGTTAGTTGCCGTTCTTTCATGCAAGTAAAAGCTTGGCTTGTCCTATTAAGGGTTTCTGGACAGTCTGCTTGTCTTATGGGCGTGCCGTATTGTTGGCCCCTAGACTTGTTAGTAGCTACTTGACCCAAATGTATTTTATACTTAGCTAGTTATTATTATACAATTATGACGTAGAAAGTATGTATCCTGCTTATCATGATAGTTGTTCAGCATGACGATCTGTACCACACCTTTAAATTCGATCAGACATTTCTAATACAAGTTGTACTCGTCCCAGGAAAGAATACGAAAATCATCATCTGCCTAGCCTTTTCCCAACTATGTTGAGGTCGGCTTCCAGTCTAACCGGATGCAGCTGAATACCAGTATTTTACATGGACCGACTGAATATCCGACCTCCACAACCCACAACGATACCCCTCGTTAAGACTTAGTTGTCAGAATTTCGGGCCACTGACTACCTGTAACGACTGTCAAAGATGTAAAAATGTCAGCCGGGACCAATGGCTTTACGTGCTTTCCGAGGCACGGGGGAAACTCGGTTTGAACGGGCGGTCACCCATCCACGGACCAACCTAGGCAAGCGCAGCTTAATCTTAAGATAATGCCGAGCAGCTGTATTTATTTAGCCACGACCTTCTCGAGCTCTGGAAAAATACGAAAATAAATTTCGAAAACGCCAAACCGTATTATCAAACAGAAATCATACAAAGCTGAAAGTAAATTAATCTTTAAACAGAAGTTTAAGAATATTTTTAAAAGAAGTTTTTGTATTTTTAATCAAAGTTAAGCAAAGGTTTATCTACTAAAGAAAAAAATACCCAAGACTTAGGCATTTATTGGGGAGGGAGGATTGTGAAACGCAATGAACCTTGCCTAAAATGTTTAATAGGGCCGTACGAAGTTCCGCTTGATTAACTTTGAGATTTCCTAATTAGATTGAAACAATTTAGTGGAATTTATTTAGCTGTTAAGCTTTGGAAGCTAACGAGAAGATATTGTTAAAACAAAAAGGTTTTCTTCGTACATGTTAAGACGTTAAAATTGACTGTCATAATCCAGTAAGTATATATTAAGAAGATTAAGATAAAAGCGCGAAATTAACCGTAATCTCTGGAGGCTTAGGCAGAGGTGTACCTAATAGTACACCCACATTTCGCCAGTTATGTTTAAGTCTCATGTAATAGGGGGCGACCCTATTGCCATCAACCGGGCATTCAGACTCCGTGACTGCTACTGAAAAAATCCTATTGAAAAACCCAATAACACTTTGCCCGACCTGGGAATCGAACCCAGGACCTCATGCTCAGCAGTCGCGCTTGCAACCACTAGACCAACGTGGCAGTCAGTCAGTCGAAATTAACAATGTATCTATTTAAATTCTATTCTGGATCCCCATATTTGTCTGTTTCCAATCAATAGCCGAGTTCGCCATTCTGAGTCTTTTAAAGAACAATTCACAAGCCATCAAAGACCACCGATGTAGATTATAATTTCGAGTGCAAGAAAGAACCATTCAAATGCAATTGTCTAAGGTTTTACCCAGCAAGGTTTTAATACAAAATTGAGTTCGTGCAATAGGCGAGACGACAAAAAAAAACTAATTAGTCCGTCAGTTAGATTATCAAAAAGTATTTGAACCGTGTTTTTTCTTTTGTTACGTAAAACAAAATTAACGAAGATATGACGCTTTTAAAATCCAATACCTCACGCCTTGGTATAATTTTTAGCTAGTTCTGACGTCACGAGCCCGAGTTTTGATCCGTTTTATCTTTGTCAATATTCATTGATTTACAAAAACAAAAAATACGTGTCCATTAATTTCCAATACTCTAACTGACGGACTAAATAGATTTGCAATTTTTTGATACTGTCGTCATGCCTATTCAACATTATCAAGGCAAGTATCAAAACAATACTTACTCCGAGAATTATACGGTTTCACTTGTACTGAAAACGGCTGATAACTTTCCAATCTGTATGCTAATGCCACTTATAAATCGAGGGGCAGACGCGAGGGTGTATCAGGGGGTGGAGGAACAGGGTGAAGGGGGCTAAGAACTAATTAATTGCTACGATAGTTCCTCCGTATTGAAAGACGGATTTATGAAAACTGGCTACGTTCAGAATTTCTATTAAATCATGGTTGGGGAATAAGAATTAATCTATTGGTTTTTAATAAGATGGTCGAAGGAACAGATTAAAATTCTTAAGACAAAAGATGAGGTTCAATGGCTTCTCGAGAAAGAGAAATTGAAAGTAGATATGACGATAAAGAATCTTGTGAAGGTATAGTCTTCACTTGCGAAGCCGCAGTTTAATTTTATCCTTTTAGCATATTTGGAAGTATCCATATTTATAGACAGACTAACTTTTACCCGCGGCTTCGCTCGCATGGATTTCGGTACTTGTTGTAAAAAGTATCGATTTGGACTCGTTCCTGACTGACTGGCCAGAAGAGGCAAAACACCAGGAGAGATGGAAAGGAATGGGGGAGGCTTTTGCCCAGCAGTGGGACAGAAGAGACTAATAAAAATAAAAAAAACCAGGGTATAACTATTATCCGTGTGCCAAAAAAAAACAAACCCGGTCAGTAGTTTTTGCGTGAAATAATAAGTAACATCCATCCATCCTCACAAACTTCCGCATTTATAATATTAGTAGGAAGTAACACAAAACAAATTGTATAATAATCATTTTATAATCAGGCAACTAAGGCCCTTATATAAATAAATAAATTCATTTATTTCAGGTAAATAACACCCATCGCCAAATAAAAATTAATAAAAGATAAAAACATAATAACAATCAAATAAAATTAAATCAGACTCAATCAACTAGAATTAAATTAAATAGAATCAAAACAAAACAAATTAAATCCAATATCTAGGTCAACAAATTACATTACAATCAGAATAAATTAAACAATTCAAATTAAATAAAATCAAAAATACAACGTAAACGTGAAATTAAAATAAAATGAAATGAAACGAAAGCAAATAAATACATAATTGAAAAATAATAAAATTAATACCTTCTATCCGACACTGGTACAGCAACATGTCTGCTGGAACAATGCCGGATGAAGGGGCAATCCAGCATAAAATACACGAAATAACATTTAGCAACAATAAACTAAGCTAATAACCTAAAACCTGCAGTACAGATACACTATGAATGCACAGATAACAATTTTCTATGCCGATTCCAGTTTCACGTGCCGATTCCAGCTGCGCTTTTAGTAATGGTAATTAAATTGGGACAAGCATTAGCAGATACAACGCTATTTTTAACTAAGGACCACCCAGCTATAAAGCCGCCGTAATATCCTCAACAATTTTAATTAAAACCGCGATAGCACCTACTTATCCCTGATCAACTTACCTTACAAATGCAAAAAACTTATAATTGCGTATATCGGTGTAAAGAAATCTATATTGGCCGACATCAACTACGATGCAGCTAGTCTATGCAAGTTTGCTTTGCGTGTGACACGCTATAGTGAAAACACCATGGCTTTTTCACCTCACTCCATATCTTCCTAAAAGTGAATCTAAACCATAACTTTTTGCACTTAAGTTGAATTTTCAATGACGTGTCGGTGGTGCTTAGGTTCTTTTTATGACAAGGTTTTTCTAGCCTTATCAAGTTACTTCAACGATTCGCGAGTCGTGAATGTGAATTAAAACCCAAACGTGAGTCACCAGCCATCGAATATACATTTGTATTGTTGTTTTCTAATTTATTTTATGGTATAGGAATACCATCGGTTACGTCATTGTAAGCTAAAGACCTGGTTCTGTTATTGGATATGGGTAGTGGGAACACGCGACGTGGAATCGAATTGTGTCGATGGTAGGGGTGGTAACTATAGTTTGTATTTATAGAATGTAGCTCTATTGAATATTGTGTGAACGAGGATTTTAATGCGTTTAGCTTCTGTTTAGACGTTTTTTTCGAGTTGGGGTTGCTATTATTAGTTTTATAATTCTGATTTCTATCGATTTAGACAGTATGGTATGATTGTAAAATGCGACTGTGTTGAAAAGCTTACAACTTCGAGCTTCAAAATTTAAGGCAGACAATAATGTGACGCTATGACTATCATATCCTGAGGAGTGGCTGGTGGCTATAAAACAGCCGCTCAGGTCGATGCTCGGGTTAAACCGCACTTACCTAGGTTGGTCCGTGGATGGGTGACCACTCACACTGACTTTTCTCCGTGCCTCGGAAAGCAAGTTAACCCCGGATCCCGGCTATCATTATAAACAAAATCGCGGAGCATCCTCTAGCTAAACAACCCTTCAAACGTCTTTACGTTTGAAATAAACTGCATATCTGCAGTAAAAAAATATTTTTTGACGGTACTTTTACCGTCAAAAAATATTTTTTTACTGCAGATATGCAGTATTTTCTACCTTATAATTACTGGTGTCGGTTAGGTGAAAATTAAAGTACTGCATACCCACAGCGGAATTTTAATTTAATTACATGACACGCAAGAATGCCCTGTTACAGCCTGTCACAGATGGAGACGATTACTATTTAGTAGAAATTCATTTACTAATTGAACTGTCTCGTCGGTCGCACTTTGCAAGCGCGACCGCTGAGCGTGAGGTCCTGACTTCGATCCCCAGGTCGGGCAAAGTGTTTTTGGATTTTTCCGTCAGGAGTTTCTTAGTAGTAGCTACGGAGTTTGGATTTGATGGCAATAGGCTCGTTCACTATAACTTTAGACTCAAACATAACTGGTGAAAGATTAGGTTCGCCTCTGCCTAATTCTTCAGGATAACAGGTGACGTCACGACACGTCAGAATACACTGTCACAGCCAATTACGGATAGATAGGTTTCCTACTATACTGAAATTAATCTACTAATTGAACTGTAACTGTAATTTAGTGGAATCGTGTTATATGATATGGATTAGCATAATGTTATGTATTGGGAACGTTGCAGCCGTCACTTAAATGTTTTATACAAACGTCGAGTAATATTGTGTGATAGTCATTTCTGATAATGATATGTTTTAATTAATACCATATTTAAAACAGTCTAGACCAATACTTCAGGTGAACAGTCAACTCCATGTCCGTGGTAATACCCTAATTCTTGAACTGAGCTAGAGTAGTACCGAGTTTTATGCTGATTCTGTTACCAGAAGAACAGAATTATCATAGCTTACAGTACTACAATTACTTTACGAAGAGATTACTTTCCGACATAGTTGTTAGAATTGTTGAGTACTTGTCAATCAAGTACATTGTCATAGTCTAAACAAATTGTGATGTCGCAGAGGTCTGCGACATCACAATTTGTTTAGACTATGACAATGTTTCTAATAAACATGAACAGAAATAGAAATCGATCGAAGTGTTAATCCAACGAAAGAAAGCAATACAAATATACAGAAACGACAGCAAACGGCTAAACCACTGTCTCATATATGCATTAGTACCTACAAGAATAAATCGCTAATTATTTCTGCCCACAGAAATCAGATTAATTCTATTTTAATACCAAGAATACGCTTCGCTATCTAAGATAGGTATCGTTGGTGGCACGCAACACCTATTCATTACAAACGCAGATCAAAGGCGTTTGCCCAGCCAATCGCGATAGCTGGCTCCCTTTTGATGGTAATGAACGCGATGCATCGGTTTTGGGTCGTTGGGAGACCAGTCTAGCGAATTTGGAAATAATGTTTCTCAAGTTTTAGCAGTTGACGGCAAAATTGTTACAAATTTTCATGAACCGGAGAAATTTAGGCCTTTTTTTTCTAAAAGTACCTAATGAATATGATGATGGATGGAGAAGGAGAGGAAGACCGAGGTAACGATGGGTGGATTGTGTGAGGAATGGTATGAAAAAAAAAGAGTAAATGATACAGTGACGGTTGGCTGAGGAGAATGGAAGAAAAAAACGTGTTGACACCAAGTAACATGGGATAAGGGCAGGAAGATGATGAAGTTTTAGCAGTTGAAGGCGAAAGTGTTACAAATTTCAACAAATTATGTTTTTTTAGAGGCGGAGAACTTTAGGCACTTTTTACAGCCTTTATTGTAAACCTTGTCATACTAGACATCATTTACAAGATGGCCTTTGATGATGTTAGAAAGATTGAAGATAGAGATTTAAACAAAACTTATGAAGCGATAAAATCCCGCACTGGGAATGCGTGGTGGATAATGGCCCACTCCTTCGTATAGAGAGGAAGCCTGTGTCTCCGCCGTGGGAACATTTAAAGCTAGTTATGTATATTTTATATGCAATCAAAAACTTAAGGATTTCCAATAGATTTGATACCTTGAATGAAACCAACCGTGATAACGTTCTGCTTTATGTGGTTGACAACAGTTCCTATTAAATTACAGAATCGGATTTTATTATTCGAATCGCTTTAAATGCTGTAATTATTTTCAGCGTCCCCTCCACATTCCGTACTTTGTCCCATTCCGGTTAAGTACTGAAATACCGATTTCCTGGGGCCATTATATAAATTAGTTTGAGATTTACGACGTCACCGAATTTATCTGAAGGTAAAATGATAAATCGCAGTCAGATAAAGGAGTTTTTGAAATTGTATCCAAGCTTCAAAAAAATATGGCCAATCAAAAATATAGATCATTTAATTAAAGCATATTACTACTGCATTTATACGGCTTCGTTATAACTATTCAGTTCGTAGTTGGGGCCTCCAAGGAGCATTTAGATTTAGGTCGCAAGAGACAGACGATGTAGTTTAGTATACAAAACCTAGGCATCGTGTAACTATTTCTGTATACAGGGTTAGTTTTCAATGACCAGCCAAAGTTTAAAATTAAGATCTAGATATCAAACCAAAAGTGCATTTTAAATATTATTGTCGAAAAATATAAAATAAAATAATAGCACTCATTTGAAAATGTCCTAAAAATTTCCTAAATCATAAACCTAGTGGGAATCAATGCACTTGTGTGCGTGCATACACCGCCAAATTTATGTGTGTGCTAACTGCTGCTTATCTAGGTTGTTGAATTGAATTGTGCTGTTTCAATATCCACACGTTCGCTTTTTAGTGGTGGACAGGAATCAAATTTTATTTTAAAAAAAAGTTACTTTTTTTTCATTATATCGAAAATATTTTCGATTCTAAACCATCTCTGAAAATTTGGCCGCTCATCGAAAACTAACCCTGTATAGCTTAACACAAACACAACTCGTTACAAGAACAACACTCAACAAATTAAAACAAAATGCAAAAAAGTAACAACAAAAATAATGGCCCCAGAAATCATAAAACAATACTAAGACCTCATCCATATACTCGTAGTACAGACGGCTGCGGTCACACATAAACCAGTTTTATGAGTTCCACATACGTTCGAACGCCCCGCAGATAAGCCCCGACCTTCGGTGGAAACGGTCTACGGAAAAACTTCATGAATCCGTTTACATGGGCAACAGGAGTAATGGAATGAGATCTGGTGAAAACCTTTGGGTAGTTCCACGCTCTATATGGTCCTACTTTGACCTTTATGACGTTCGAACATAACATAATATCACGTCTGTTATTGTCGAAGGGTTAGACAGAGGTGTAGCTAATAGTACACGCACATCTCCCTTTGTTTAGGTCTTACGTTATAGGAGACGAGCCTATTGCCATCAACGGGTCACAAATCCAGGTTAGAATTATATTTGTATCGTCAATATGGCAGTGTCTTTAAATTTAAAGAACCGTCAGGTCAAAAAATACTGAACTTTACATGCAAAAACACTTTAATTTCAAACAACTTTATGAAATCTCAAATTGTGATTGTCTTTGGAAAACTTTTATTTAAAGATATTATCTTTTGTGAATATAATTGAAGTGGAAAAATTCGTTTATTTTGATGACTACAACTACACGAATCTAGCAAGTCAATAACAAACTTACGCACCTTACAGCTTCTGTGAGTATTCCAATGATCTAGTTGCTTCTCTTTTAAAAACGAGTAACTACATTACTTGCTAAATTGTGTGTATAATATATACTCGTAGTAAGGGTGCTTTTCAATAAAGTTGAAAATTTGCAACAATGGCGTAGGTATTGAACACTATTCATAAATATTTTAGTTATTTTATTTGGAGAATCAATAGATATTCATACAATATTGTAATATAACTGCTTTGAAACAAAACAAAACTATTAATAAACCGATTTGAAAGGTCAAATTAGTTAAGAAATTGTTTTAATCCATTCTGTTTGGAACAATTAATTTGACTAACTTCTTAATTTTAATAAGTACAAGTTCTAAATGTATTGAGTTACCAATTATAATAAGTTTGCAAAACAATTTCATGCCTGAACCTAGAAGTTGTTGTTTAGTACCTTTGCCGAGGCGTAGCAGAAACGCGCGAAGTAAACGTTAAATAAATTAGAACGATATTGTATTTGAAAATACTCACAAAATTATTTAAAGACTTCAATTCAGAGATACTTATTGTGCCTGTCACAATTTTTTTTTACCAAAATTACTTTTAGATAGGTGTTGTATTTTCGACTCAAATACCATTCGAATTTAAGCTAGCCTTTGAAGTATTTTTCTATGATTGTATTGGCTACAAATATTTTTAGAAAAAATAGTTGATTGTCTTTTATAGTAACCATGTGAAGATTATTTTACAAACACTTATGATCTGGTTCAGCTATCCCAAATAGGAAAGTGACCTCGACACACTTCGCAAAAGTTGTCCGACTTCTGTCATCGATCATGTTTGATGGACTATTTGGTACCTTTACGTAATGGTGTTAGAGTGTTGTCAAATATGGCGAATGTCTTAGAGGTGTGCATGCCATCAGGAAAGTGAGCAGCTCTCTGACCTCGAAAAACGAGTTTAATGTTGAGTGTTCGATCCCAGCCCTGCAATTTACTTTGTTTTATTTATTTCTCCACTACTTATGACAAAAGAAAAACAATGTGAGGAAACCAGCATTTGAAACAACAACAAAAATCGAAGACATGGGAACCTAGTAGTCTTCATTTACGAGATAAAGGTTGAGCGTTTGAACGCAGTCCTGCACTTTGTGTAATTTATTTCTGCACTTCTGATGTCAAAAGGAAAACATTGTGAGAAAACCAGCATGTGCTTCAACAAAAAAATCGAAGACATGTGAAAACCACCAACCCGGCCTAGGTACACGTAACCCATTCCCGATTCACAGAGAGAGGAGGCCTGTGTCCGCGTTCCCTCAAAACTTCGCGTCAAAATAATGAAAATTTGCGTTTCAAATGCCCGATGTTTTGGAAACATTTCTTGTTTTTCGTTCAACGATGTTAAAGCGAAAATCAAGAGTCCACTCGGCAAAAATTTGCAAGTCCAATCATGAGAAATACCAGTGCCAAAGGAATTTATTAAAATGAGGTGGGCTTTCCTTGAGTTGGGGTCCTCTGAACTTAAAACTGCAGGATAAAAATTGGCAGGATATTTCGAATTACTTAACGGATTAATCGTTTATTTTTTGTTGCCTTCTTTCGGTTCAATTTTGGGGTATGCGATCTGCGAGCTTAAGGTTGTATTGACAAAGGTCTTTCTATCTGAAGATTGTCAAGCCACGTTGTTTGAATTTTTCATGGATTTTTGTCCATGTTATTCGTTGAAGGAATCGATCGTCAACTATTTATAGACAGTTCAAATCTAGTGGTAACAACATTTAGTTTTACGTGGAGTGTTTTAATACTGCATAAAAAATACTTTGATCACGTCCTACATCTGGTCATACAAACACATCGGTTGAGGGTGTTGTACACCTGACGTTTCTGACCAAAATTACCAATAAGGTCAGTATGTATATGACCTTCTTGGGCGTCCCCTTCAAACCCAATTTTTCAATCATCATCATCATCATCAGCCTATAATGTTCCCCCTGTTGGGACACGGCTTCCTCTCAATGAGAGGGCATGGGCTATAATCATCCACGCGGGCCCAGTGCGGATTGGTTTCATCATCATCAATTTTTCAATACTGTTATGTTTATAAAACACTTTCAGCATGAGGTTATAATCACTATCAAATTCTACCACCGTCCATCCATCGAGCAAAGTAAACAATTTTCCATAGTACCTATCGCCCTAAAACAATTACCCCCAATTGGTACGTTTGATGATACTCAACGAAACGTTGATAGCACTAAAACTAACAAACTATTGCCATCCAAGACGGACAATTGAAATGAATCGACTTAATTGTAGCTTACTCCAGTTGTTATCCAATTTCTGAAATAGGGAACGGCGAAAGTTATGAGACTTTAAAGACCCTCTTTAAAATGGTTTGGATAGTATTGTATTGATGAACCAAGGTTACCGACGTAGCCCTAACCTTAAGAATTGCCAAACTTAAGTGGCAGTGGGCAGGGCACATTGCTCGCAGAACGGATGGCCGATGGGGCCGAAAAGTTCTAGAGTGGCGACCGCGAACCGGAAGACGTTGCGTTGGAAGGCCTCCCACTAGGTGGACCGATGACCCGGTGAAGGTTGCGGGAATCCGCTGGATGCGAGTCGCACGGGATCGGGCAATGTGGCGACACTTGGGGGAGGCCTATGTTCAGCAGTGACCGTCTTTCGGCTGAAATGATGATGATGATGATGAGTATTGTATTACTAGCTTAGCTTGTGTTGTGTATTGTGTTCTTATGCTGCAATGAGTCATTACTTAATACATCATATGTCTAGCCTTTTTCCCAACTATGTTGGGGTCAGCTTCCAGTTTTACCGGATGCAGCTGAATATCAGTATTTCACATGGAGCGACTGCCTATCTGACCCCCACAACCCAGTTAGAACCGGATAATACGATACCCCTTGGTAATACTGGTTGTCAGACTTTATTGGACCTCTGACTACCTAACGACAGTCTACAAATGACAGCCGGGACCAACGGCTTAACGTGCTTTTCGAGGCACGGAGGAAACTCGGTATGTAATGGGTGGTCACCCATCCACAGACCAACCTAGGCAAGCACGGCTTAACCGAGCGCATGTTATTATTTAGCCACGAGCTCCTCATTCATTACTTAATCCATAAACATAATTCTCTTGCTCTTATCCCAATTCATTTTGGGTCAGCTTAGCATGTCTTCTTCTCCATAATTTTCTATTATTCGTCATCTCATCAGACTCCTCTTTTCTTGCCATATCTTCCTTTACACAGTCCATCCATCGTTTCTTTGGTATCTGCTCTCTTATACCCATTTCTTACTTAATCCAATAGGCTTGTGTCCTGAAAAAATCTAATTAGTCCGTCAGTTAGATTATCAAAAAATAATTGACACGTATTTTTTCTTTTGTTACGTAAACCAAAATTAAAGAAGATACGACGACGCTTTTAAAATTCTCAATACGTCACGCCGTGCTATAATTTTCAGTGCGTTGTGACGTCACGAGCCCCCACTCTCGAGTTTTCATGCGTTTTATCTTTGTCAATATTCATTGATTTACAAAACAAAAAATACGTATTCACTATTTTCCAATACTCTAACTGGCGGACTAAATAGATTTGCAATATATTGATGGTGGAAACTAGCCTATTAAACATGTCCATGACATGCATCTGGTAATCTGGTATAGGTGGGTTCAAACTTAATGGCGGCTCGGAAGTTAGCTGCGAGTGACGGTCTGAGCAAGAATAACGCTTTAAACTTCATGGCGATTCGGAACATCTTATGTAAAGCTGTGCAGACAACAATTTTAGGTACAAGCAAGGCGCAGATGATGCATCGTTTTGTCTGTATAATGCGCTGACCGTCACTTGCAGCTAACTTCTGAGCCGCCATTAAGTTTGAACCGAACTATAAGACTGCTGGAAGCCAATCCCAACATTTTTGGGAATAGGCAGATGACGGCGAACATTGTCTGTTCTGTGTAGTCAATGTTTTTCTCAGTATAATTATTGCAGTCTATTGAGAATACTTGCGAAGATACTTGTACACCTTCAATTAAGGTTCCTATGACCAGATTGTAAGGAAAAGTTGAAGCTAAACACGATTATTAAACACCCAACACAATTACTAAAGCCACAACTCTATATAACCTCGCAATTAGAAGAAAAACTAGTAAAAGAAAAACTCCAAAGTATCTTGTAAAAGATAAAATCTCCGAACTTATTAACATGTAACCCTCTTTATTCATTAGCTGGGAGGGCGGAGTGAAATCTACTCCACGCTGTGGTCAATTTTTTCCAGGGTTGTCACGATTTCTGTAAGAAAACTAATTACCGTGATCGCGGTTTGACTCGAGATATCACACAACACTTGCTTGTTGCGCTTGCAACAGCGTCGAAATATCGGGAGCTCAAAATTAACATTGACATTTTAAATATCGGTATAAACCGTGAAAGCTTAAACAGTGTTTAATTACCATATTTTGCGTTGATGATTCAAATTTTAGTGACTCTAATAATTTACAATTGAAAGTTTTGGACACAGACACACTTTATGATGTTTCTGTGCCCTACCATAATATAGGCATGACGACAGTATCAAAAAATTGCAAATCTATTTAGTCCATTAGTTAGAGTATTGGAAATTAATGGACACATATTTTTTGTTTTTGTGAATCAATGAAAATTTACAAAGATAAAACGCATCAAAACTCGGGAGTGGGGGCTCGTGACGTCAGAACTAACTAAAAATTATACCTAGGCGTGACGTATTGAGAATTTTAAAAGCGTCATATCTTCGTCAATTTTGGTTTACGTAACAAAAGAAAAAACACGGGTCAAATACTTTTTGATAATCTATCTGACGGACTAATTAGTTTTTTTTTGTCGTCTCGCCTATTGTGTCATTAAAAACATGGTATCAATAAAATAAATACAAATTATTATCAATCGAATCAATTATGTATGTAAATAAATAAGGGATCTATATCCAGAAAAATAATGCATAAAACATAGGGAATTAAACTTCAAATTATTCCGAACAAGAAAAAAGGAATAAAGAAAACGATTGCTTTTAAGCTCGGCGGGAAAACGAAGTTCGTTTTAAACCCGCTAATAATTTCTTTCAAGTACGAATCCAATTACAACAAATTAGATTCTTAAAACCCTGACCTTTTTGGTCAGGATTGAATTTCAGGTATTTTGTCAGATGGCAGTTTGATACTGAGGATATAACTTTGAGCAAAGGGTGTACATAAAGTCTTATTATCTAATCCGCCACATTGGATTTAGAATGACGTCACTTAGCTAACCATGCATTGTCATCTTACTAATATTAAAAATGCGAAAGATTGTGAGGATAGATGGATGGATGTTTGTTAGTCTTTCACGCGAAAACTACTGAACGGATTTGGCACATAGGTGGTTTATAACTTAAATTAACACATAGGATACTTTTTATACCGGTAGTACGATCCCGTGGGACAATTACCAAACTCCACACGGGCGAAGCCATGAGCATAAGCTAGTCCAACCTAAACGTATAAGCAAAATTTCAGCTCAATCTGTAAAGAATAACTGTTTTAAAATTCAGTTGCAAGATTCGACCTGAGCAAATAAACAAACAAAAAAAGTTCAATAAAAGCTTGAAAAAATAAAAAAAAATATCTCATGCCAACCCTACAATAGGTGAATGTTCTCAGACGGCTAAACCACTAGTCTCTAGTACAATCACTATAGAGTCTAATTTCGATGATACACTTAATAGTTCATCCGTTCATTCATATCAAACTTCAACTACTAGGAGTTCATCGTACGCATTGCATAAATCAAGTTTTGATGCAAGCAATTTAGCATTTTACCATTTTGTGCATAGGGTTTGAAGTGGGTTGCGTGTTTAAGATCAATTTATGGCTTCTATTGATTTTCTAAGAAAATTGTTTCTTCTTAGAGAGTTCTTTTAAAGTTTACTATAATAAAGTATTGTTATAAGTTATAATTAGTTGCTCATTGTTGAGAGAAGTTGCAACAATTTATGGCGTATTCGCGTAAATGCATCTGTAACTATTATGGCGTGAGGTCCGAACATTTGTAGCAAGTTTTTGTTTCATTAATCTCTGCCATGGTTACCTTAGTTTAATTTTGACATTATGAGCAAAGATTTAAATCATTACGCTCAACCGCGTTTCTGTTCCGTTGATGAAAACATTTAAATAGTATTCTCTCTCTCTCATTCATACTGAAAATCGTACCTATTGTTTCATGCGGGATATTTAAATTTTTGGTTATGACTATGAGTCTGCTTTATCGTGTAATTCGTTAAGTTAAGTTTTTGTTTCATTAATCTCTGCCATGGTTACCTTAGTTTAATTTTGACATTATGAGCAAAGATTTAAATCATTACGCTCAACCGCGTTTCTGTTCCGTTGATGAAAACATTTAAATAGTATTCTCTCTCTCTCATTCATACTGAAAATCGTACCTATTGTTTCATGCGGGATATTTAAATTTTTGGTTATGACTATGAGTCTGCTTTATCGTGTAATTCGTGAATAATCTCGTGTCAGTCCCTTTTATGCCGCCCATGGGCCTCTGACTTGGCTTTACATGTCGTCGAGAAATATCTCTCAAGCATGCTGGTTTTCTCACAATGTTTTCGTTCATCGAATCAAGTGATAATTATAAAATACGCACATGAATTCGAAAAATCAGAGGTGCGTGTCCTGGGTTCAAACATGAGGACATCACTGCGTATCTGGCCTCCACAACCCGGTTATTATTGGGTAATACGCCTCGGTACTCTCCTTGGTAAGACTGATTGTTAGACGTTCGGGCTACTGACTGCCTGTTAAGACTGTCAAAGATCTAGAAATGACAGCTGGCATCAAAAGCTTATTGTTCACATTCTATTCGGTAAAAATCACATCAAGGTCAAAGGTTTTACTTTTACAATCCCACCTGTTTTCAATTCCACGGAAAATTCGATCCGTACTGGGTACAAAATAAACAAGCTAACGGATGAGGTTTCTAACACTGTCCCCGTTTATAGATAGTATCAACCAGGGGTAGAAAACTTTAGGTCTTGAGAGAGGTCAAAGGAAATGTTTGTTCTTGAGGAATATTGTACTTTATAAGTAGAGGTTTGTGGGCAAGGTAATAGGCTTAAATTTTAGTTTTTTTATTTGTCAGTGTCTTTTTGGGTTATCTCATTTACAGTTTGTATTAAAATGAGAGGTGATTGTTGAACAAGCTTTTGTAATAGAAGACTGCCCTTCGAATAACTCTACAAGAATTAAACATAACATAACATAACGCCTGTATTCCCCGAAGGGCTAGGCAGAGGTGTACGTAATAGTACTCTCACATTTCACCAGTTATGTTAAGTCCCATGTATTAGGGGCGAGCCTATTTCCATCAATCGGGCACCAATCCAGATTCCGTGGCTACTGCCTTCCTGATGAAAAAAAAGGAAATAACAGTTTGCCCGAGCCGGGAATCAAACCCAGAACCTCATACTCAGCAGTTGCGCTTGCGCCTACTAGACCAAAAGGTAGTCGTACCGTATAATATTAATACGAAAAGAAGAAGATGTTGTGTACTTCCTTGTAGTACGGGCATATAAAAACGTTCGCCACCTCTGCACATGGGCTAGAGGCGACATGTTAGACTATTTTACGACAGTTTTACTGCTAACCGGGAAGGCGGGACATGTTTAAAATCCCGTTCTAAATTCGATGTTAAATATGAGATGGATTTCTGATTGGATGACGCTGTTTGTTCGCGCCAAATTCCTGGTTGGGAGACCAGAAACGAAAATAGAATAGCAGTCTACTGCTATTCTATTTTTGTTTCGCATTCGAGCTGTAGAGCCTTTGTTTTCATTTAGGTTCAGTTAGTTTACTTTTCTAGCCATTTTTTCTCAGGTTGTTAAAAAGCTACATTAACACCTATATCTATAAACAAGTCAAAGCGATTACTTGAGTAAAAGTAATAACTGAGATACGAATTAAATTCTGTAGTTTTGTAATTGTTTGAAGTTAGAAATTCTTAGCTTTGCTTTCTTTGACAGTTCATACTTCGTTCTAATTCTTGTCAATTGCATAAAATGGCTGCATTAAGTAATTACTTAGACTCTACTAATTACTTTAACTTGACCATAGACGGGTGTAAGTCATAGAAACAAGTGATGATTGATAGAAACTGGGTTAGGAATCGCATGACAAAATATTTAGATATCATATGTTTCACAGATTTTTTTTTATTTCTTCCTTTTAATTTTCCAAACCAATGTTTATGTTTCCACTTCATAAAATTTTCAAGTCAATAATGCATTTCTTCACGGTTACTACAGGATTGTCTCTTAATAGTCAAGTAGTCTTAGTAGTCAAAACGTCATAATAATACTTCAAAAACACATGTAAATGAACTCTTACAAAGACACTGGTCACTTAACAACTTTAGTGCCCGAAATTCTCTTTTAACTCCCATTGAAAATCAACCATATCATCATCATCTTCCTGCCCTTATCCCATGTTACTTGTGGTCGGCGCAACACGTTTTTTTCTTCCCTTCTCCTCTGTCAACCGTCAAACAATCATTTACACCTTTTTCCTTCATATCATTCCTCACACAATCCATCCATCGTTTCGTTGGTCTTTGGTGGAAAATCAACCATATATCCAAAGGAATTAGAGTTGGGAATCTGTTGGTAGACGTGTAAATACAACAAATAAGTCGTTCGGAAATCTGTTTATAATATCTCGAATCTCGATCGGCAAAGGAGAACAGGTGCATTTTATCGTGACCAAACGGTGGTATAAATTCAGTTTTCCCGATACGAACTGTGTTATAATGTTTGTAGTCAACTGTAGTACATTTTTGGAAGAATAATGGCACAATATGAATGCTAGAACGTTATATTTTTTAGGCACTAGCTTATCAATCAATCAATCATTTTTATTATCAGGCATACTAGGGCCCATGGATAAAATACACAAAATTACATTACAACATAAAATATTTTATTTATTATTTATTTATTTTGAATAATAAATTATATAATTAATAACACCTTGAAAGCTATGACGCCAATGCGATGTTACTACCAAGATACACATACCTCTAACTCGCTTACAAAAAAATAAAAACAATTAACTCACATAAAAAAAAATACCTGCAATAATTAACAATCATCTCTAAACATTCTCAATGCACTTCAGTGCTACTCCTGTGAACCCCTCCCCCTCCTAAATACTAATACATACAAAATATAACTTATGAACTATGACACACGAAGTGGCGGCGTCGTGTTACGCTGCGCGGTGTCACGTAGCCTGCCGCGAAAACATCGGTAGACTACACCCTTCGGCCAAAACTCTTCCTTTAGAAACTTGTCGAGATGTTCTGCTTATGTGACCGCGGTTCCGCCCTCGTGGAGTTTGGTAATTGTCCCACGTAATATGATCTCATATTACTACCGAGACTAAAAGTATCCTATGTGTTATTCCAGGTTATAAATTATCTGTGAGCTACATATTATCAATATAGATAAGAGTAACAAACATCCATACGTCAATACATCCTCACAAACTTTCGCATATATTGAGTAGGATTTCGCTGCAAGTGTGCAAAGTATGTCATTACACCCCAGTTGGGGATGTCGCGGCTTATGTCAAATTATCGCGAAAGTGCAATAACAAATGCTAGCTCATACCTAACGATGTTTTTTAATACCACTGCTGAAAGGAACAAACCGTTAAAGTAAAATGTTGCAAAATTACTTTTGAAATATGAAATTGAAATAGTTCTCGACAAATATCACATCTCCGGTATTTTACAAATATTCCAGAAGAATTGAACGGGAACACGAAAGTACAGCGAGTGCCTCGGTATCGGCATTGTAGTGTCAACTGAAACTAATGGCCAATTTCCTTTAGTAGTCTTAAATTACTACTAGCGCAGAATGACAAGCACCTCATTAAC
This sequence comes from Xestia sexstrigata, assembly GCA_941918905.2. Lineage (NCBI taxonomy): Eukaryota > Metazoa > Arthropoda > Insecta > Lepidoptera > Noctuidae > Xestia > Xestia sexstrigata. The sequence goes on from OW799204.2 coordinate 4,640,306, forward strand.
GTGCTTTATATGAAACCTCCTGCTTAGTGGGACCCAAGAAGTGGGGCAGAATTATTCTTCAGGCACCTGAGATTTTGTTTGGCTATCTTTTTGTTGCATGATGCCGTTGTTTACAATAAAGTGTCGAATTCGGTTCGTTTCAGAAGAATACCTTGCCTTTCTGCCTGCAAAAATCAAAATCAAAGCATTTATTTCAAGTAAGCCAGTTACAGGCACTTTTGAATTTTCGAAACAAAGATGAAAATTAAATGTAGCTACAGTCCCAGTCACCAGACATAAAAACTGTGAAAGTACTGTAGTTGCCCATTCCCTAGCGTAGATCTTTATGGAGAAGAACGGGCAAGAAACTCCATGGACACTCTTTTAAATCAGAATATTATTACAAAATCTTGGTTACATCATTCATGTTGAGATGGTATATTATGTGAGAACAATGTGGCAAGATGTGCACGTTAAAAGTGTCCAAAAACACACAAACAAAAAAATACAATTCAAAATAATTAATTCAAATAAGCCATGGCAACTAAGAGATGACCAGTCACAACTGACAGCGCAAATTCATACGGTAACACGATTACTTATCTGTTTAGCCTGTGGTGTCCGTTTCACCCTCTATAATAAGTGTTCAAACTCAGTGGGAGCGGCGCAGGCGGCATAATCCGCAAGCAGGTGTCGTTAACACACAGCTTCTTCTGCGTGTGAACATAGTTACAGCGGCGTATCCGCAGTGTTAACGACACCCGCATTCGCTCCCGCCGCTCCCACTGTGTTTCTGTGCCATATTACCAACTGTGTTCTCCTGTCCATTTGTGCAGTTTGGAAACCAAACCATTTAAATTAACATATAAGGGTCATCTTCTGTTTGGCAAATTCCATTTTGCGATATCCAGTAGACAGTAAAATGATCCAATCTTTACTATAGTATTGCACCTGAACTCACCTGTACTATATAGTTCAAGAAGAATAATAGGTACACGTCTTAGCACACCCACGTACTACGCTCCCGGTAAACTCGTGTGGGGGCTAGCAGCATTGCAGATGTCGGAACAAATCCCTGAAGAAAAATCTCCTTGCTACATCGGAGGAATAAATTGAAGATAGAGTCCGGTTGTTGAGTTATGCTCATTGGTTCTTAGTAATGGGAATGTGTTGAAATGTTTGGCTTATAGCTACTACCTAGCTAATAACTTTTTCGTTTGTGGGTGTAATGGCACAAAATATGTATTTTTTGTTGTATTCTCCAAAGTCTTGTAAATCTAAATAAATCTTTGTTGGATAGAACTGGTATCAAGAACATTTCTTACGAGCTACCAAAGTTAGTTTGTTTGTTAAATGTATGAAATTTTACAACTTCTAAATTCATTATAAAAAAAACTAAAAGCCATTGTGAACTTAGCTTTATTTAATAAAGTTCTGTAGTTGATACCCTTTCTAACAGTATGCTACATGTCACAAAAAACAATTCATTAAGTAGTCAAAATATTAGTTAGGGGAGTCAGGGTTAAGAAAAGACTTATTAAGGTTAATATGTTTTTATAAACTAAAGTTATAAATTTTGTTCAAATTTGGTTCAAATTAACCCAATATTTATTTTGTGCCATTACACCCACAAACGAAAAAGTTATTTCGAATTAAAGGAAACCGTGACATTTAGGACATACTCGTAGGGTGTGTGGATAGACCTAGCTAATGACCTCCCAAACCCCTGGAAAAATTGTGTCGGTCCATAAGCCAAACATCCTGTATATGGAATTTTCAGGATTCATATATTCAACATAATTATTATTATACGAAGTAAACTTTCAAGTGGGCGTGGATGGCAAAATCCGAAAGTATGAGGAATAGCGGAAAAGCTCAAACGAGTCTTGGGCCCGGTTTTGATATTTGTCCCACTCATGTTAGTAATAATTGTTAGGATATTACTTACTACTGATTCAGACCGTTCTTTGGCAGTTCGCAGGTTAATAGTACAATATGACTACAAGGGTCGATGAACTAAAGAAAGTATAATTAATCGGACTGCATCCGGAAACCACAAACCAGTGTTGTGACGTAACCCGGGAGCTTGTCAAAGCAAGACTTTGATAGATCGATTTGATTGACGGATACCCAAACATTGTGCTGAATGGAACGGTGGATGTTTACGGTTTATTCACAAAGTATAGTGTTCCATTAATTCGTATCTAATGTTTCGCAGTGAATGGTTCTGAAAGTAAACGTTTAGGGAAGTACTTAGACTTTCCTATTTAGTAACAATGGCTTTGATAACTCAAACTCAAACTCAAACTCAAAGCATTTATTTCAATTAGACCATTATGGCACTTTTGAAAGTCAAAAAAACAAAACAAAGCTACAGTCCCAGACACAAGACATAATAACTTGAGAAAGTACTGTAGTTGCCCATTCCCTAGCGTAAATCTCTATGGAGAAGAACGGGCAAGAAACTCCATGGACACTCTTTTAAATCAAAATATTGTTACAAAATCTTGGTTACATCATTCATGTTGAGATTATAGATATATGTGAGAACGATGTAGGAAGACGTGCACATTATGAGCGTCCAGAGTAAAATATTAAATCAAAAAATTAAAAATAAAGTAATTAAAATGAACCGTGGCAGCTAAGAGATGACCAGTCCCAACTGACAGCGCCCGATCACGAACAAGACGCGTGTATCGGCGCCATTCAACTCAACCATATTGAAGGGAACTAAATGACCCGACACACCCGCCACCATCAGCGAGACATTTGAGTGAGCATGACTTTCTCTCAGCCACCAAGGCATATTCAAGTCAATGAAAGATAACTAAATGCAAATGGTAGCTTAAAAATACATGGTCCTCACATGTGCTATGCAATTATACAATATTATGAGATGGAATCTATACAAAGCAAAGATACTTTTACAATCTTCTGCAGCTAGAACAATAATTTGCCCAATTAGTTTTCCCCTATGGTTGTGGAGCAGGACCAGCATTGAGCCAAGCATTTTTATCATCAATGTAATCCACCAACTTATAATATGCTTGCCTACATAGTGTGCGTTTTATACAAGATTTAAATTTCGTCTCATTCAGTTGTAGAATGTGGGGAGGTATTTTATTGTAACATTTTAAACAGTACCCCATGAAAGATGAATCTACTTTAGCAAGCCTGAAACCTGGCTGAACTAGTTGGTCCCTATTTCTAGTAGTATAGTGGTGTCTGTCACCTCTTTTACTGAATAAATGCAGATTTTTCCTAACGTACATGATATTTTCATAGATATATTGACAAGGTACTGTCATGATATTAATTTCCTTAAACAGTTCTCTTAGAGAATCGCGTCTACGTAATTCATAAATGGCTCTGATAGCCCTTTTCTGCAGAATAAATATAGACTCGATGTCTGCAGCGCGTCCCCATAGTAAAATACCGTATGACATAATACTATGAAAATAACTAAAATAGACTAGCCTCGCCGTATCAACATCAGTAAATTGACGGATTTTCCTAACAGCATACGCTGCTGAGCTCAGCCGTCCTGCAAGAGATGTTAAATGAGGACCCCATTGTAGCCTTGAGTCGAGCGTGATTCCCAAGAAAACCGTTTTATCGACAAATTCTAGTTTCTCTTGATTCAATACTACGTCACAATCACGACTTTTGACATTTGGTAAAGCAAATCGAATGCACTTTGTTTTTTTCTCATTTAGAACTAAATTATTAGCGGTAAACCAATTATGAACCTGCAGTAGGGCGTTATTTACGTCGTCCAGATTTGTGGCACGTCTGTTTATCCTAAATATTAAAGAAGTATCGTCTGCAAACAACACCAATTGCGGGTAGTTGTCAAATAAATTGGGTAGGTCATTTATGTACACTAAAAGAGGAAGGGACCCAATATCGAACCTTGTGGTACACCCATTTTTACTTTTAAACCCATTGAATTTACGCCATTTACTTGTACATGCTGCTGTCTATCATTCAAATACGATTTTACTAAACTGAGCGCAAGTTTACCTAAACCGTAATGCTCAAGTTTCAAGATCAGGGTTTCGTGATTTACGCAATCAAATGCCTTCGAAAGGTCACAGAAGATTCCTATGGCATCTTGTGCCTCTTCCCACGCAGTAAATATGTGTTTTAATAAAGTGACACCGGCGTCAGTCGTACAACGTCCTTTGGTGAAACCGTACTGTTGCTCGTGTAAGATTTTATTGGTGTTAAAATGGTAAAGCATTTGATTGAGCATTATCTTTTCAAACACCTTGCTGAAAACCGGCAACACGGATACGGGCCTATAGTTATTGGTATCTTTACTGTCCCCGGATTTAAAAAGGGGTATTACTTTACTGAATTTCATTAGATCCGGGAAGACCCCTTGATCCACGCACAAATTAAATATCAAGGCTAAATACGGTGCTACAGTCTCAGTAATTGAGGTACAAGCTTTGATAGACATACCCCATAGATCTTCGGTTAATTTAATCTTGATTTGCTTAAAAGCTTTTATGATTGTTATGGGGTTTATATGCTGAAATTTAAATTCATTTGAACAGGCTGGAACGATATGTTTTAAATTCCTATGTTGGCTGTTTTCGTTTTGAGTTTTCACTGAAAGGCACTTGCTCTCCTCGTCATTGCGAACATTTTTTTGTTCTAGAGTTCTAGACTATACCTGCAACCTTATAATTACAGCGATATTAGGGGTCAAAGTATCAACTTTAATACACATACAAGTTTTAAATGATTTTAAATACCTCCACCGCTCCCGTACTATTCAATGCATCTATCAGCGTAATGATTTGAGTGTGTAACATTGACTCCTACCGTAAACCGTGATATTTTACCCCGAAAAACAAAAAGTGTTTTCCCATCAATTTTTTTTTGCGTAAAGCTAACGACTAAGCTAATGCTTGGTCGATGGCTTCGTTACGGGTCCGTTTACACCTTGAATTATTGTGTTTAGCCAATTAACTTTACGGTTCCCGAAAGAACAACACAATCTAGTCGTGGGTGACTTAGATTAGCAGCTATCTCTTCTTTGATTATAACAAAAACTTTGATTACTAATATTGCAAACGTGTTGCAATGTGTGCTGACCGGTAACATTGTCGAATAACATTAAGAATATTGAATTATTATGATTGTCATTACACACGTATTACTAATTTACCATTTTATTTCAAGACATCATAATTTCCTTGGATTTTACCAAATTATGTTAAGACAGATTAGTCTAGTTTTTAAAGTAAATTTATGTCTAAGTTTTAAATGTACCGTCTATGCACATAGGTCCTTCTTCTTTGTCAAATATTGCAATCGGGGTAAGGTTTGCTGTAAGAAAACACAATTCTGGGTTCAGCTCGCCGTTTTGTACACGACTTTATAATTTTGTGTTTTTATTTTTAATGTTGTTGTGGAGTAAAAACTAAGAATATATTAGGGTCGACATCCAGTCTAATGGCATGTAGCTGAATTCTAGTTTTTTACATGGAGTCTTGCCTGTCTGACCTCCACAACCCAGTTAGTACGGGGTAATACGATACCAGAATTACAAACTATTAATTCACAGCAACATTTACACATACGATCTAAACGAGCATTAATTACTATAGCCTAACAAATAATTACTAACAACAAGGGAATTTCCGTCATAAATTAATAGTTATTTCGGTGGCAACACTTAATAATAACAACGAACGACTGTTTCTCTAATTGTAGCATATAGCGGGAAATACAAATATAAACTTTATAGTTATTTTATGGCGCTAGGCCGTGTATGGAAATATCGCGCGTAATCTGAATGAACTGTTTCTTTTAGTGGCATTTTTGTGGATATTTTTAGAGCCGTGTAAATGATTTAAAGAGCAGATTATAAAGTGGTTGAGTTGAGGCGTTACAGCAGCGTTTATTGGTAGGTATGGCAATTTGTTGACATTGCGCCCTAACTCGATCGGCTGCACCAAAGTTGGACAAGATCTGGAGAGACCGGCGAGGAACTAAAAACACCAATATACGCCTTATGAATACCCAGATTTTCCCTATCTTCCTATACGGAGCGAAGACAAGGACATTACGAAAGCAGGATCGACGCAAGATTGCGACGCCCTGCAGACGTGGTGTTGGAGAATTATGCTCAGGATGCGCTGAACCAGTCATCGGATTAACGTTTCAATACTCAAAGAACTCAATATTAAACAAAGACTGTCGTCGCTTGTACAATTACGACTCTTCAGATTCTTTGGACACGTAACCAAAAAAAAAATAATTTCAAGAAGCTTTTGGTGATTCAGGGTAGATTCGAAGGCACGTACACGTGGTCGATCACCAACCCGATGGACAGACTCCATCAAATCAAGACTATTAGCTAATGCACGGTCACAAGGAAAATCTACCGCACGGTTATCAACAAAATATTCTCCCATGTGTTACATCATACGGATTGTAACGAGCACAGACGTAGAGCATTAACAAACTCACTGTATTCGCACGAAGTTTATACAACCTATGTCAAAGGGGTGGGAAACTGGGAATATTGAGTTTTATATATTGAGACGTAGAGGTTTTAGCGTATGTAAGAGTTTTCTGGAAACGTTTCTTGTATTTGGATTTATTTGCTGAAAGGAGTTATATCTTAGCGACTGTTAGGTATAGGTGAAAATAATGACTCGCATTTGGTCAACATAGAGAAGAATTATTTTGCTAGCTTTATAAAACGATATTGTAGACTAGGTAAACTTTTGACACCCCAAAAAATATGTACAACGTGTAAACGTTACTGTTACAGTTAGTCTGTGACATCCCAGTGCTGGGAAAAGGCCTCCCTCAATAACCTTAAACGTAATGTGAACATAAATTTCATTATGTATTTTGTAATGTAGGTAGGTATCGTCACTGTTTTACTTACAAGCTACTACTTATCTAACATTGATACATTCGAATTCGTTTTATTTTTTACCGTTGACGTATCTACATCAAATTCTCAAGCAACACGTTAACCTATTTCAAAGCATACTAAAACAAGGCAATCTTTAAAAAGTCATACAATATTCCCAGAAAACGCTCAGCGTCATCATTATTTCAGTATTGTGGGGTGACCAACGATTACAGCAGTAATTATACCACCGATAATCGCTTCGTACGACGAACTACCGCTATGAAATATTTTCACTTAGCTTGCGCGTTCTAACTTAGCTACCGGGGAAAAAGTTTTTCAGATTTTGTTTAATTTGATTTATTTTTCACCATGAAGTTGTCCGATAAGTGTTTGAATTATCTACACTAATATTATAAAGAGGAAAGATTTGTATTTTTGTATGTTTGTAATGAAACTCAAAAACTACTGCGCCGATTTTAAAAATTCTTTCACCATTAGAAAGTTACGTTCACCCTGAGTAACATAGGCTATATTTTATCCCCGTACTCCCACGGGAACGGGAACTACGCGGGTGAAACCGCGTGACGTCCGCTAGTTAATCATAATTAACAACAAAACTACTTTGAGTGTGAATGCAATGCTCGCGGCCAGACCATGGCTCACTTGCTGTAGTGTCCAACGTGTCCCTACATCTGCACTTAAGAGGGTTTTAAAACACCACGGACTCCATACAGGGCGCAAAAACAGGCTTTAGAAGCAAATATCTCATCAACCATTGACCTAAGAAAAAAAGTATTTCAAGTTTTGATAGACATCCTATACAACATGTAAGTAAAAAAATATGTTTCAATCCTTAGTTACATGAATGGAGAGCCTCTCCTATTTATTTATTTCACAATTTCACTTCAGTTTTGTGTAGAAGTTCATAGAAGACACCTACTCAACTGTGTGGTATCAATAGTCTCGGAGTGAAATGGTTGTGACATAGGTAAGGACGGAAAGGACGAATCTATAAGGGTTCCTTTTTTGCCATTTGGCAACGGAACCCTAAAAACCAACAAAAGACAGACATTGGTGTCGATTCTGTTGTGCACAAACTAAACTTAATTTAGGCTATTGCTATAATTTTCTCTTTAATAAAACGAGAAAGAGACGGACGTAATTTAGAGCTGTCAAATTTAGTTGGAACTAATATTTCCATACAAATGAAGGGTGCACATAAAAACATGTCGAATAAAAACACGGTGAACCGCAAGGCATAAACTAGTTTGACATCTCTAACTTAGTTCATAGCTATAGCCGTCCTTTTCTCGCACTGCCTTTTAATAAAACATAGCAATTGCCTAAATTAAGTTTAGTTTGTGCACAACAGAATCGACACCATTATGCAAGTAATACAGCCTAAAAATCCCAACAAAAGGAAATAAAATTTCATCCTCTGAAAAAACTTTCCTAAAACAGAAACTTAGTCCGTCTCCAGAGATACCAGAAAACTGTTCCTAAAGGGCAACTCTAAAACTAATTAGTGTCCTCTTCCAAGATTGCAGATGTTAAGTTGTAATCGTATATTAACTGAAGTGCCACTTGAGTGTAATAGCGGCGTAAGTGAGCGAGCGAAGCGGAAACTTTTCAAGCTATTATTATTTTTTAAGTGTTTTTCTGCATAAAGCGTTATCTCGGCCGGAGTGCCTGTTCCGCTTTATAAGAAACTTGCAGAAGTTCGGATTTTTTTTTTGTTGAAAAGATTTTTCGCAATAATTTTTTCTGCTGTTGAATAGAATTTGGTTTCCGTTTCGTTGGTTCTTGTGTTAGTAAGTACGTAAGTTGTGGTTTTATTTTGTTTTCAACTGCAGGGACGGTTTCAAGAATTATTATTTTACTGTAACACTAGCGTTTACCCACGGCTACACTCGTGGTCGCGGATTTTGATAAATATAAACTATGATATTCAAGGATGATGTTGCTTAGTGAAAGAATTTACAGAATCGGTTCAGTAGTTCTGAAGATTACTCCCTACATCTATACTAACAAACATTACCTCTTTACTATAAACTAGCGGCCCGTCCCGGCTTCGCACGGGTGGACATTTATTTTCCTCTAATTCCCTCCCTCCTTATTTTTTCTAGTAATAAATATAGCCTATGACACTCACAAATACTCGAAGGAAATCCGGAACTTATTAGATCAGGAAATAATACATATTTCGTTTTTTTGTAGACTGTACTTTTAAATCATTTGTAATTTGGGACGAGGCAGGAATTTAAAAGTGATGTGGGACTAACTACGATTTTTTGGAATGTGGGACAAAACTTCAGGACGAACGAAACGAGGTCTGTCACAGAGAGTTTTCTTCCTAAAACAATTGCAACCAAAACACATTAAAAACTTTATCCCGTTTTTCCTATATAATTACTAATATAATATAATATAAAATATCAATGCTGGCTTGGTTTCCTCCCGATGTTCTCCTTCACTGAAGCAAGTGATAATGATACAATAAGCAAGAAAATCAGAGGTGCGTTGTCTTGGGTTCGTTTTCGACACCTATGACTCGGCCGTCACACCACAAGGCTACGTAATAATAAGGCACTTTCAAAGTATAGTTTCAGTCGTTAGCAACCTATAGGACCACTTGCAAAAAGCACTGAGTGGCTCGTGGCTCGTGGCTTGTGGCTCGGCATGGTGCAGTACGATAAAAGGATAAACCACTCTGCTTTTAATTCCCTGGTCAGCGTAGGCTTTGTATTATGCCGGAATATTCTTGCACAACTTAGTGCTGAAAAAACAGATCATGAAAAGATCGGGGTGGGTGTCGGCATGGGTGGTTACCGTGACGGATTCTTATGGTCTGGTAACCCAATGATTATATGAAACTTACTGGTAGTTTTTCACTATTTTTTTAAGGGAATAACCTCAATTATTCACTCGGAATCGGCTTAAGTAGGTAAGAAAGACCTGTATGTCTATCTTTGGAAGCAATATAAAACCGAATAGTTAAGACGCGGTTTCTAGTCACCGCCGTCCGAAGAAAAACGAGGAGAAAGATTTTTTATTGTTTTTATTGAAAGCCCCGATTCTGTATTGACTATCGATACGTGTGGTCAATCCTTAATCGTACTGTTGATAATGATCATCACTTCTTTTATAAAACGACCATCTGAGAAACTGTTTTCTGAGTTCTTTTTCGTTTTATTTTTTTCTAATAGCGGTTCAGACAACAATTTCGCCCAATAAGTGACAATAAAAGAATCAATTACTATTACAGAGGACTAAATACCGTCATTGAGGTAATGTTAGAATACAAAAGTATTCTATTACAGTCTTTTAGACACTTAAGACAGCTTCAATGTGACAATGTACTCACAAACCGCTTACTTAAACATTTGAATTAGAAAACCCACCACTACTATTACACTTTCGACCATACGTGCAAGCGAGAGGCAAACACCAATAACAATAGCGCCACCATTTCTAATCCCATTCTCATTGTACTTTACAAAACTAGAGTTCAAATGAAAGTTGCAAGGTCTTACAGTATGAACGTAGTCGGGGCGAGTCCATTAGTGGACGACTAGGCGACTGCACCTACCTCCTTATTTAAGTATCGGACCACTCTGCCGAATGGTATCGATACTTGGGTAATGTCCCCTCCCTATTCTTTACTTATTAATATTCTTTCTATGCTGTGATAGTCTAGTGGTAAGCCATAGGTACCTCTGGATTTTCGGATTTATTTATTTATTTATTTACCACTTCAAGCACAAAGTATAGAGGCCGACTTAATGCCAATAGGCATTTTCTACCAGTCAACCGTGAGTGATGCAAAGACAAGCAGTGGTAGGTGTACATCTGAAAATAATGTAATTAATACTAAGGTAAACTACAAGGACATATAAAATACTATAAATATTTATCAAACTATTTATTACTGTAAATAGATATTAACACGGATTAAAATAAAAAGACAAACAATAGAGAAACATTACCGCTGTGATGAAACTGCCAGCTTCTTGCGAATGAACTCTCGAACTTTAATTTTGAAAGCTAAACGATTGTTTGCCATCCTGATTTCTGATGATGATTTCTGATTTATGTGCGTATTGTACCTATAACTTTCACTTGCTTCGGTGAAGGAAAACATAGTGAGGAAACCAGCATGCCTGAGAGATATTTAATGGCATATAAAGCCAATCTAGAAGCCATGGGCGGCATAAAACTCTTATAACAGGTTGGGCACCACACGATAAACAAAGAATATTCTTGGATCAATGATGCGGTTGCTAGCATTCCTTGTTGGTGAAAGTTTTAATCGGAGGGACGCAACTGGTGTCCTCTAAAAATTGTTACATTGTGATTTTAATATTGTTGTAAGTTTTCGGCGAAAACAATTCACACTATTATGCCATAAGCAAACTAAACGTAAATGACTTTCAGGGAACCGGAAAAAAATCTCGGAAAATAATTAAGTAAACTTTAATCATTAATCATGCCTCTTGATTAACGCCAATGTGGGTGGTCAATTACTGACGTCACGTATTGCCTATGTTTTTGAAACTATCAGTGTTATTCATTGATTTACATCAGGGCTGTCCACTGTCCAGACAACGGCCCGCGGGCCGCATGCGGCCCACGGCTTGTTTTCATGCGGCTCGCGACGCATGTTTTAAAGTGTAAATTAATCAGAAAATAGTTATGGACACAAATAGTTTGGAATGGAACAAAATGGAATTCAATCAGAATTCCATTTTGTTCCATTCGATATCGATATGATTGTTAAAGATAAATTAACGAAGAACCAGTAAACGTATAAAGAAATGATTACCCTGTATTTTTTTACTTGAAAACTTTTTAACGATTTTTTTTCTGCGGACCTCCAGCTTTTGTAGTAAATTTAATTAGCCCGCGAAGGTATGTAGTTTGGACAACCCTGATCTACATGACCAAAACCTTAATCCCATCGCACTGAATGGTCATAGGACTACCCAATTGAAACTTAGGTCCAGGTGAGCACTAGAAATCTATGCCTAGTTCTAACCGACTCAAAACCACTTGTTTGTAAGAAACTTGGACTAATTTAGATCTGGCTGACTGTGCCTTGGGAGTTAGAATCTAGAATTCTAGACTGAACTTTAGAATCGGCTATGTGAGACGATGTTGGAAAACTATCTTACATTTTGTAAGAGACTTTATAGAAGTTTTGGGTTTTTGCTGATGTCAGTAATATTTGAACCGGTCTATTTATTTAGATATTTCTAAATAGGGTAAAGAAGAAAAAAAAAGGACATAAATGGTTTTTTTATACTAAACAGGGATGCGTTTAGCCGCAACTGATGCTGACGCCTGATGTTAAGCGATGACGCGGCCTAGGGTGGAGCACGCTTGCTTAAAAAGAACCGAGTTATTCGAACTTTGAAGATATCTAAGTTATCTGAAAACGAAAGGAACCGAAAGTGAATTCCACTGACTGGAATAATTTCCATCTTTAAGCAAATAACCTTAACAAATATGTGAAAATGGCTCGTGCTATAAAAGAGGAGCTCGTGGCTAAAGAATAACATCCGCTCGGGTCGATTTTTAGGTTAAGCAGTGCTTGCTTAGGTTGGTCTGTGGATGGGTACCCATTACATACCGAGTTTTCTCCGTGCCTCGGAAAGCACGTTAAGCAGTTGGTCCCGGCTGTCATTTGTGATCTTTGACAGTCGTTACAGGTAGTCAGTAGCCCAAAAAGTCTGACAACCAGTTTTACCAAGGGGTATCGTATTACCCAGTACTAACTGGGCTGTGGAGGTCAGATAGGCAGTCGCTCCATGTAAAATACTGGTTTTCAGCTGCATCCGGTTAGACTGGAAGCTGACCCAAATAAAACTTAGGAAAAGGCTAGGCAGATGATGGGTCGTGCTATGGAAAAAATATTGCAGACCGCCTGGTGAGCCAGACGTACGTCTGGCTTTATAATAATAAAGCGCTACAGAATAACAATATTAAAACAAAACTCGTAATTATCAAACTTCTGCCCGTATGTCCATTTTTTGGGGCGCATAATGTCTTCTCCTTCCATACTTCTCTATTACTCGTCATCTCATCAGACACCTCTTTTCTAGCCATATCATCCTTCACACGATATTCACGTAGTACTTAACATACTATTATTAAAACAAAACACGTAACCACATTAAATTCTGAATTAGTTTAGAATCAAAACAGACCTACTATAGAGGTACAAGATTAATCATAAACAATTTATAGGCCTATGCCTATAATTGTTTTTGATATTGATTTATAATTTAGATATTAATATTATCGCTATATTGGCCGTGCATGTCTTCTATAGCACCATCTCAACACGAAACTTGATTGAATACAGAATTTGCTTGAAAACAAAATGTCAGAAAAGCGATGTTTCAACTTTAAAGGTAAATCAGGCCTCGTAAAAAAATGGTTTTAATATAAAATTCCCCTACGCAAGTGACGAACATGCTCTTATATTATGTACATAATCATATGTATAGGCGCGGCGCACATAGCGACAATATTAATTTCAGCTATGGCGTCGTGTCACCATGTCTTGGCTTTAGCAGCAGAAGGGCGCACGCCTCGCGTTTGTATTTTTTTTGCGTTATTAAAACTACCACCTGAATAAGTAACTATTGTAAAAGCGTACTTTTTGGTATTCGACTGGCGATGTGTGCGCGTCATTGACTTCTAAACATAATGCTAAAATTCAACTTCTCACGTTTTGGTCTCGAGAAAAGCCTTGGTGCAGACGGGCAAACAGTGAGTTTGTAAAGTTTAATTTTTTTTCTTTGCTTGGGCTTTCATAAGAACGTGAAGCACTTTAATATCGATGCATTATCTTTATCATAATTATACGAGTAGAAACGTAGACATAGAGAACCGCAGACGATTTTATGTATTCGCAGAGTACACGGATTTTTGAGTTTGACACACTCGAAGCGGTAACTTCCGATACAAAAGGCATTACTTACATCAAGTTTCAAGTTAAAACTTGCTGCTGCCTGCGACTTTCAAGATTTCAAGACAACAATTTCAAGGGTTTTAGTTTTAAGTTTTTTTGCACAGAACCAATAAATGTTATTTTGAAATTACAAACAGTCACTTCAATTTTATTTTATTTGTAAAGCTAGTCTAACGTAGGTCCTGCCAAGTTGTATCACAGCATAGCCCAATACATCGCAATAGTGTACAGAGCAAAGCGCCTTGTGAGTGTTCCGAATTGCACTGCCATTTCAAAAGGCCAGTCGGCCAAGCATGTTTCCTTTATGCGGATTACGGATCGGCAAGATCGCACGCTTCCAATTGTGACTAGTGTATTATGGCCAGGATTATTAAAGCTGTAAACGTACTACCTACCTTATTACTTAGGACTTAAGGGTCAAAGTGGTGGACCGTAAGTGAACTTGGCCGTACCTGTTTCTGTTCTATAGTAAATTGTCATCAATGAAACGGGTTTGAAAATTTTTGTCTGGACTCTGGGCTTCCTAAGTAACCGCCATTTTGTTTTTTTTTCAAAATAACAGTCAAGCATAAAACCTATTAGTTGTAGTATTAATCAAATATAAGAAAATCAAATTTAGAATCTAATTATTTTTGGTGAAATCAGAACAACTTTAAGTAATAGTTTATAATTATAAGCTTTGTCAGGTTATTATAAATATAATATAAGCTATCGTACTGATGATTGAAGATTTTGTTTCTAACGTATCTGTTTGTATTGATGTCAGCTATTATTATAAACAGGTAGTAAAAGGCCATCTTTAAAAAACAATTAAATGGCGGACAAGTAGGCAGGTCAATATACTCAAACCTCTTTTATGTAGGTCCGTATGAGCTTACAATAAAAAATCGGTGGTGACACACGGACAGACGGGCAAGAGAGTGATCTTAAAAGGGTTCCTTTTTTTACCTTTTGAGGTACGGAACCCTAAAAAGATCAAATACAAAAAATATCTCAAAACAGAAAAGGAAATCTGTGTTGAGCTCTAAAACGGGAAGGCTTACAGGATAAAACCGTCACGTTTGCGCCCGATCTTAAACCATGTCGTATTATGACTGCACTTAATTAAATTATACTCCAGTGAGTCCGCGAGTCATAAATCATAGGGGTTTCGTCATGGAGGAAGAAATAATTATAACCAATGGGGTAAAAAGTAGTTGTAATGTTTTAAAATTAATTGTTTTTAAGGTATTGAAATCCAGCAACGGTTATTGAACGATATATTTGATTAAGGCACACTGCGTTTAGAAGCCCACATGACTTGATAAGCCTACGATTTATTTTGTGGCTAAATAGGAAATGTGTTAATATTATATTTAAAGAATAGAATACTGAAAAAGGAGTACTTTTACGGGTACCTAAGCGTAGTACTTTTTGGGGTACATGACCGATTCTTCAAATAAATACCACCTTGAACTCATGCCAGCCTAGTACTTTTTGGGGTGGATCTGGGACTTTAAGTTATGACAACAACAACAATGTATGCGACTGTCCCTTTGAACTTATTATTGTTGGTTCATTTGTTTTTTTTTTGACACCGGTCCGTTCGGACGTAAACATTTTTTGTCTACGTCTGAACGGACCAAAATGAATTGACAGCGATCCGTTCAGACTAAACA
The DNA here is from genome assembly GCA_941918905.2 of Xestia sexstrigata. NCBI lineage: Eukaryota > Metazoa > Arthropoda > Insecta > Lepidoptera > Noctuidae > Xestia > Xestia sexstrigata. The sequence goes on from OW799204.2 coordinate 4,655,802, forward strand.
CCCTAAATAAAAGCGTGACGGTTGACGCAGGAAAATAGAAGACAAAAACGTGTTGCGCCGACCCCAAGTAACATGGAGACAAGGGTAGAAAGGTTATGATGGAATATTGAAATTTAGTAAGTATTGGTGATGTCATCAACCGGGCACAAATCCAGACTATTCATGAGAAATTCCTAATGGGAAACCCCAATAACACTTTTCCCGAACTGGAAATCGAACCCAGGGCTTCAGGCGCGGCCGAACTAATTGTCATGACGATTACAAATTCATAAGAAAACCCAACGCCATTTCAACTTGTACATCCTCGTCAATCGTCGCCATTTTGCAAAACTTTTCCCAAAGTTTTCTTGGATCATTCCAAGAAAGGGGTCTCTACCTGAAACCCAAAACCAACGGTCTCGCCTGAAATTACCAAGTTTATTCACAGGTCTTACAAACTTTGGAAACCGCAGCCAAGATAGAATAGACATCGACAATACAGTAGAATTGAGCTCACAGTAATACATGGATCTTACAGTTCATGAATATAGTTGAAAGAGGGGCGCTGCTCGCGTATCGTGACCACCGTAGAAACGGGTTTTGTCGATGCTTCCGTCGACAACGTTTCTACGGTGGTCAGGCTACGCGTGCTGTGGGTGAACTTTTGGGAAATGAAATGAACTTCATTGGTATCGGCTTCCAGTCATAACAAATGCAGCTGAACACCAGTATTTTACATCAAGTGACTGCTTATTATCTTCCACGACTCAATTACTGACACGTTACAACTTTTTTTTTCGGATGAGAAATCATCAAATGACCTCTCCCGCTCTGGGCGGAGCAGGAGGGAGTGTCAGACTTTTACTGACTAAAACCCATCCATGTTCCTTCATCGCCCTTTGTGTTCCGGGGCCACGGTATCTCTTTCGAACAGTCCCGCAACCTCGACAGGCATCGGTCCTTGCGGACCCCTTCCTTTTTGCTGACTCTCTTTGAGGCGCGCGTGGAACACGAACGCGCCGTCGACACGGCCTGTCGTCATGAGACGGACGGACGGCGAGCTAGCCCATAGCCCGCCGTCCACAGGCCCGCGGCGACCTCACATTTCGGGCTTCTGACTATTAATCGACTGTCAAAGATCTGCTGTTTTATCTGTATAGTAAATTTTGTACGTATATCACAATTATCGAAAATATCGTTCATACACAGTTTTGATTTTGGCCATAAAAGATCTACAAAGTTAACTTAATGAAACAATCAACACTGGATATATTTTCCTTTCTTAATACCGACAAATATAGAGGAACATAAGGATTATTTTGATGATATTCACGACCCATCGACACGCTTAAGAAATAACAAACTTCGACCATAAAATTCAACGAGTTACTCCAACATATTTGGCATGCTTCCTTTGAACAGAAAACTCGTGGTCTTTTCCAGGAAAAACCTATACCTACACGTGCTTTTGGTCTCAAAAACAATATTTTATTATAGGAAAACTATACCTACACGTGCTTTTGGTCTCAAAAACAATATTTTATTATAGGAAAAACAAGGATTTCATTTCTTTTTGTAAATTGCTTGTGACATTTTTTATGGGGTGTATTTCTTGCACATTAGAGGTACCAGGAGTCCCTATATCAATTTTCAGACCTCTAGCGTCAAAATTGCGGCAGTCTCATACAAACTTCCATCCCCTAGTTAAAGGGGTTGGGGGATAAAAGTACAGATAAAAGTTTTATAATGATTTGTTGTTTGTGTACTAATAATAGCTTACATACCAAATTTCAGCTTTCTAGGACATTAGGAAATACCCTAAGTATTTTGATGATCATCAGTCAGTGACGAAATCAGGGTTTTTAGATATCAATAAAATCTAAAGTAAGTATAAAAGCTATGCAATTAAAACTTTATATGTTTAATGTCTGCTATTGACAACATATCCCGAGATTTTTTTTATCTGGTATAATCCAAACCCAAGTTATAAGGGTTCAAAAAACCGACGTAGCGCTTCGAGAAAAGGTAGGTAGTGCCCTTGCGCTTCGCTAATCTCGTCTTGGCAGATCCTTTGTTTTAGGAAAGATCGTATAAGATAATTCAGGATGGTCCAAAAAGTGATGTCATAAAAAATAATTAGATTCCTCACGCCCAGGGTTACCCAGTACCCTCATAATATGTTGCGCGATTCTTTATAGTTTTCGAGTTATAGCTTCTTGAAAATTGTATGGGAACCGCTTTTTTACAGAACCGGTACAAAATAACTAAAGTACCTAGACTCTCTTTAGTTATTTTGTAGCTGCTACGTTAACTATTAATCTCTTATTCGACTGAAACGTAACAAAAAAAACGAAAAATGTTATTCGATTGCTTACGGTTGAGCAATCAAATTAAAATGTTAACTCTAAGACCAACAACTTCCACGTTTATTTCTATTACTTCCGAACAATACGCGAACCCAGGGGTAGCAAACCCTAAAAAACGTGATCACCTCCCACCACTTTCAAAAACTTATTTCCCGTTACCCAACCCACGAAACAAAAAAAAATACCTTGTCTAAGTAAGAAGCCATAAAAGTACACCAGTCTAAGTTTTGGAGGCCGAAGTTTTATCGACGATAAACTTGAACTTGGCTGATAAAGTTTTGATAAGGAAATCATGTGTAGAGGTACAGGTGACTTGTTTTCTTAGAAACAAGTCTGTTTGGGCTGTAAAATTCTTCGAAATACGTGGCAAATTTTTTATGGTTGAATGGTGACTTCGTAACTTTGGTAGTGAAGAGATTCTTTTTGAAATGTTTCGATAACTGTTTTGTTTATACAGAATGACTTTTTTACCACTTAAAAAAAAAAATGGGTATTATAGGTGAACGGAGTGGAAGCAAATGGCATACATAGTTTTTTTTTTTTATGCGAAAAAAAAAAAATTGAATAAAAATCGAAATTCAAATCATACGCGTACTGCGTATGATTCGAAATTCGATATTTTTCATTTTTTTTTTTCTTAATTTCTCTTTCTTTGTTTTAATATAAAAAAATACTTGAAATTTGTAGCGTTTTTTGAAGAAGAAGGTGAAGGCTCATATGACGAGTAATAGAGAAGTATGGAAGAAGAAGATATGCTGTGCCGACCTCAAATAAATTGGGATAAGGGCAGGAGAATGATTAATGATGATAATGACAGATCTGAATGAAATGCTTTATTTAAGTGCCGAAGTGTAACTATTGACAATCGTGGAGGACTAACGCTTAACCTAACCACGGCTCTGCACCCACATCTCATGCAGATATATTCCGGTACACCAACAAACTTTCAATTAATCACAATCTGACAGATTATGAAAGACATACTTAATTCCAGAATAATTATGTTTGATAAGTCTGCCCGTCAACGTACTGAGGTGAACGCACACTTAATCCGCGCCGAAAGAACCGACTCCGCCGAAAGAAACATTTTCTCATCCGTATGACGTTATCTATTCGTCCGATTCGACGCAGATAAGTGTGCGAGGTTTCATAGGATTCCATACAAGTAATTCTAACATTCGATTCTTTCGGCTCCTTCGCTTCCTTCGGCTCTGATACGTGTGCGTTCACCTTAATGCCGAAGTGTTGTCAATAACGCAAAGAATACAAGTTCAATTGTCAAATGAATGGCATTGGTACTATAAGACGGTTACGCAATCACCCCAATTATGCAAAAAAAGCCCTTTATAAGGTTTACCCTTCATCTTTACCTTCAAAACGTGAGCAACGTGAGCCTATTGAAAAATAACCCCCTAAGAAGCCAAGCAAAATCAATTAATCATTTGTTCTACTTTCTACCCTTGGCCACCAATAACCATTGTTAGCCAAAACCTAACAACCGTTTCTTGCGAAACAAATTTTATTTCCCCTTCGGATTTCTGGTTAATTCTAAGTAAAACGTGACATATTGCGAAAATTACCTTGAATGTTTCCAAAGTGTACAAAACTTGGAAGTTTCCTCATTTTCGTGATTGAGGCTGTGCTTAATTTCTACTTTGACTTTTCTATAAGGTTACTTAATTTCAATAGGCTGTTGGCCAACGGAATAAAACGAATCATTTTTAAGGTTTCACCGGAGAAAACGAGGGTAAGATTGTGAAACTTTGGACTTACTTTTTGTCGATAGTTACTAGGTACGAGTATGCCAAATAACGAGAAATAAAATATTTGGCATAGTAACTGGTTTCATATCGATATTCGTGATTTTATTATTGTTTGAACTTGTTACATTCTTTTTTAAGTTTAATCAGCCTATGGGTACTTCAAGTAGTCCTTCGAAATACAACATTTTATGTTCAAGTAGAGTATGGGAAGTTCTCAACCTTTAATTTATATGAGTTTTTACTTGAATTTATCCAGTCTAAAGAAAAAACAAAGACGATTAATCTACAGAACTTTGATAACATTCGTCGTTTACAATATTTTAGTTAGACTAACAAGTACCGTTCAGGTTTATAATAATATTCTGTGCCTTGAATGCTACCCCACGCAAAACTCTTCAACAAGTAGGAACTGCACCCAACAATAAATATGCACTCAAAGTAAAACTTTGAACAGCAGTATGAAAAATTAAAAACACAACATAACTTTAAAGTCTGATCCATTTTGCTTCAAGACTAGTGCGTCTGCCGCTGCTTCGTTTGTTTTTTTACGATTTGTTAAAAAAAATAAGTTTAACATTATAATGCTTGATAGACATACACCCAAAGAGCCTCGGAATCAATTCTCCCATGAAGAAATCTGACGTTTCATTTTCTGTTTATTTTTTTCTTTCATTCGTCATCTTTCAGTCGAAATAATAGATCTGAATGCATAATTGAAAAGTGAACGTGGAGTGTGGACATTCATGGTCCGGCTGATCCATAAATTCAAAGTCAGCGCTCAGCAAGCTATGGAACAGGCTGTGCTTGGAGTCTCTCTGACGGATCACATCCGGAGGTGATTCGACAGAGAACCAGAGTACCAAACACAGCTCACGGAATAAGTAAGCTGAAGTGGCAATGGGCCGGTAATATTAGCCGTAGAACCGATGACCGTTGGAGTAAACGTGTTCTTGAGTGGAAACCGCGATTCGGCAAGCGTAAGGTGGGACGCCCTCAGGGTCGGTGGAGTCACCTTCGCAGGGTGACTGGTAGCAACTGGAAGAGAGTTCCTGAGAATCGAGTTGATAGGCGTGCCATTGAGGAGACTTATGTCCAGCAGTGGACTGCTGTGGGATGATGATGATGATGATAATGAACGTGAAATGAAACGAAAATAAATGGACGAACACTCGAGCGAAGCTTCTGATTATTTTCGGTTTAAATCATAGCGTAACTGCGTCAAAATCATCAGTCGATAAGTTTAGAACAACACTGTCATACAGATGGACACGAAAACCAATTCTAATAATAGCATGTATAGGTGTAGATTAGTCAGCGCGACTTAAAAACACGTACCATGGTTTTTGCTCACTATTGTTTCCAAGTTAACTGCGAAACAGCCAGTCTTTTGCACAAGTTTTCCACGCCATGTCACGCCCATGGAATTTCAGCCGGCTGAGCGAATACAAAAAAGACCTCTTTACTAATAGTTCAAGTTTCAGCCAAGTGGAAACTTCTGTGATAGGTTTTTTGTTAAGAATTTTAAGTAGATGATCGGATTTTATTTTATGTTATAAAACATCAGGCCTTTATTGTCAGAAAGAGTAGACGAAAGTGTTAGGAATACCCACATTTTTTAATTCATGTTTTATTTTCATCAAATGGGGGAATTTGCATCAGCACCTTATGGAAAGGAGCTAATATCTCTCTCGCTCTAATGTCTCGCTGATGGTGGCGCGTGTGTCGGATCATTCAGTTCCCTTCAAAATGGTTGAGTTGAATGGTGCTGATCCATGCGTCATGTTCGTGAACGGGCGCTGTCAGTTGTGACTGGTCATCTCTTAGTTGCCATGGCTTATTTGTATGTTTATTTCTGAATTGTATTTTTTGTTTTTACTATGGACACTTTTAACGTGCACATCTTGCTACATTGTTCTCACATAATATACCATCTCAACATGAATGATGTAACCAAGATTTTGTAACAATATTTTGATTTAAAAGAGTGTCCATGGAGTTTCTTGCCCGTTCTTCTCCATAGAGATCTACGCTAGGGAATGGGCATCTACAGTACTTTCACAGTTTTTATGTCTTGTGACTGGGACTGTAGCTACATTTAATTTACATCTTTGTTTCGACAATTCAAAAGTGCCTGTAACTGGCCTACTTGAAATAAATGCTTTGATTTTGATTTTAATTTTGATTTTTTGCTCGTGTGTAGCTAATAACAGCCGCTCGGGTGATCTTCAGGTTAAGCAGCGCTTGCTGTATATACCGCGCTTTTTCCATGCCTCGGGAAGCACGTTAAGCCTTTGGTGACCCGAAATTTTGACAACCAGTCTTACCAAGGGGTATCGCATTACCCTGCTGTAACTGTGGACGTAAGATAAGCAGTCGCTCCATGTAAAATACTGATATTCAGCTGCATCCGGTTAGACTGGAAGCTGAACCCAACATAGTTGGGAAAAGGCTAGGCAGATAATGACCTTATCCGACCTGAGCCCTTGTGCTTCTACAAAAACTTTCATCAGTTGAAACACTACTTTTGAACATACATGATTAACTTTATCGTCATCATTTCCGCAGTTAGAATGTCAGTTAATCTAGGCCCACCCGTCAAAACATAACATTTAGGATTTAGGAGTATACCTACAACCATTCGTACAACAGGTGTGGGTCTTAATCCCAACGGATCTACATGAACGGACGTCCTGGATTAACCAAACAGATGTTCCATACCGCGTGTATGTGATTTTGTCTAGCTATTTGGTATCTGTTAATGGCTATAAGCTGGTTCACTGTTATAAGGGACTTAAATATAGCGTAAGCATACTAAGCCTGCAAAGATCTAAATGGTGAGTAGTGCGGGTTGGAGTATGTCACGTGTCTTACTGCTGGGGTGATTGTGGAGTATGCAATTGTCACCCCCAGCCAGAAGTGACAACCAGGAACACCGTGTGGTTTTAGTCGGTAGGAGTCTGATAGACAAGTACCATTTTACCATTCGCCTCACGGCGAAGATTTCCAGAGGTTACAAAAACAAATGTCAAGTGTCTTCGAAATTTTTGGTTCTCGGTGATTCCGGTTTCTACTGGTGAAACATTGTAAGCAATATAGCTCTTGCTGGCAAGGACTTTCCAGGACTAAGGAGATCTTTCAGTTTTAAGGCAGAAGGTGGTACATGTGGGAGGATTTTCGTGATAGATAATAACTGGGTTATGGAGGCCAGACAGGCTCCATGTTAAAAACTGGTATTCAGCGTACCCGGTTAGACTGAAAACTGATACCAACATAGTTCGTAAAAGGCTTGGCAGACCATGCTGATGATTTGAATGGCATTAGTCTCGCTTTTTTTACTATATGACACAGATGTAAAACATATAATTTTTTGATGTTTTCGCTATTGGTTGTTACTTTTATGCTACCATTTCTAATTTCAGTTCATGATGATCAACTGTGCAAAAGATTTACTGTGGACAAAATGAAAAAAAAACCTGAAAAAAAAACAAAGTTTGATTACCAGAAGAGAGAATAAAAATCTCTTGGATAAACGGGAGGTAACTGTCAAAATTGTCATACCGTTGACACAATAATATGACATTTCAGCATTGAAATAACTCGGTCAGAAAGATATTTTGTTTTACTAGTTTCGTCCGCGTGAAGTCTATCTATAATACCTTTAAACGAGCATTTTTTGTATATATAATCTGAATCTCGATAATGGCTTTAACAATTTTCATAAAATTTTGTATGCAGGGGGTTTCGAGGGGAATAAATCGATCTAGCTAGGTTTAATTTAAAAAAAAAACCGCGAAGCTCGGTCATCCAGATATTTATACAACATACTACAAATAAATAAAATTTAAGTGTCTGTTTGTAATACCAAAATAACAGCTATATACTAAATGCAAATGAAAGTATATACGGTACTTGTAAAAAAACACATTTTTTTCAATTTTTGTCTGTCCGTCTGTCTGTCTGATTGTTCCGGCTTATCTTCGAAACGGCTGAACCGATTTTGGCAGGACTTTTACTGGCACATAGCTGATGTTATAAGGTCTAACACAACATTATAAATGGACACTTCAATTTTATTCATTTGTGTAGATGAGATTTATATTCACAGTCAAGTACATGAATAATGTCAATTAAAGCTTTCGGCAAATTTTGCCGTTCATCCCAGCAATTTTCGCTAGAAGATACTGTCGTAACACAAAACCCTAATTGGTATACAGCGCCAAATGATTATAATTCGTCGGGTCAGCTCCTGTAATCAGCTTGTAAAATATCTAGTAATTTCATAATATATAATGTAAACAGTACTGTTAATTGTTGGAATTAATAATTTGACCTTTTAGACCCTCGTTAAATACTTCGTTACTTTAGGAACAAAGTATACATAGAGTAACGAAGTATCTCACATTCTCACCCGTCCCGTCGTGTCTAATTGCTGCCCCATCGGACTATGCGTGGCGGAAGAGAGAGTCTGAGTACACTCTTGCGCACTTTAATGTATCCCACGTCGATGGCTGGTCTCCGCTGACATATAGCCGCAGAAATATAAAGGGTGTAAGAATACCCTTAACCAAGTCAAAATACACTTGTTCTCACCGACGACATTGTGATAATTTTTAAACACTTATCATGTTATGAAAAGAATTTCTTGTTGCTCAGATGATTTTGACAAAGAAGTTAAACTACATACCTACATAACATAACATCATCACGCCTGTAATCCTCGAAAAGGTACGCAGAGGTGTACCTAATGATACAAACACATTTCGCCAGATATGTTGAAGTCCTAGATAAAAGGGGGCAAGCCTATCACCATCAACCAGGCACAGATCCAGACTACATGGCTGCTACTGAGAAAATTTCTGATAGAAAATCCAAGAACCCTTTGCCTTACCCGGGAATCGAACTCAGCAGTCCAGCATGCGACCAACGAGGCAGTCACCAAATTAAACAACATCGTTGTCATATATCAGATTAAGTTCCCTAATAACCGAAAAGACCATGAAATTCCGCTAAATCATCCGAACCAGATACCTACTATTGTTGCAAATCAGTCCAAAATGGCGGATAAGCATTAACAACCAAGGTTAATTGTTGGAGCCCATCAAAGAATCAAAAGACAAGCCTAAAACACGAAGCGATGCTTTATCGTCATCTAAATTACTTCCAAATTGCTTCGCCATCGAAATTTGTTGTTATTTTAAGTCATTAAAGTGGGGTAGGTTGTAACATAAACTCTTATTATGAAAGTTGGAAGACCATTAGCCGTTCGGAGGAGGGTCGGGGCCTTTTGAAGCCTCTGGCTGCGGGCAGGAAAACAGCGGGGAAGAAGTCGATGAGCAAGTGGCGAGGGTACACAATTGTTCCGTCGTCTCCACATCAGAGGCCCACCGTTTACTCGCACTTTGTCACAAATGATATGACAAATGGCATGATGAATGTCATCTACCAACCCGTACTGATGGTGAATTACAGCATGCCGCTCACAAAGTGAAGACCTGTGCTAAACAGCGGGAACATTGAATGAAAAATACTCTTGTAAAGAATGCCTTGACATTAAGTCCTGAATACCACTATTGTTCATAATATTAAAATAAACACGATTTTTGTCGAAGTTTGTCAACTGACTGCTTCGGAGGCAGTCCATAGACAGCACTATGCATTTTATTAGTACTGACGTCTAGATGCTGCTGAAAGCGGTGATTCCGAGCTCTATAGTCGACATCGCCCCGCTTGACCACCTCGACTCCGCTGGTTTACTGCCCGCACCGTCTAAGCTGTATTTATGAAGTAGCTTCTTTGACAGCTTGTAGGTACTGTACTAGTCTTTATAACTGAGCATTGCCTCAGGCGGAGTGTACAATGCCGTGTGATGGGACCTTTTCTTTTGAAGGCAGTTTATTATGGCAGGTGTGGGTGATCTTTTTAAAGGTTTATGGAGATGTCAAACGTAATATGTGATGAGAATAATCAAGTTGTTTTACAGTGGTACATTGCTCTTATGACGCTTGAATGATATTTAGGTATTGGCTGGCGTTGCTGAACATTTGTGAAAGTGTTTCGTACCGATTGTGGAAACGCGATTAAAGATTACAACTATACAGGATGTACGGACAGCCCTCTGCAGACTTTTGAGACATACTAAGATGACAGGTACATGAAATTATTTAAAAAATGTTACGGGAAACTAACAAATTTGATTTGTTTTATTTCCTTATACGCAATGTATCGTTACCGTGGCAAAACTCACGTAGCGAACGGCAAGCGCGACGACGAGTTCGATACTAATTTATTTTTTTCTTGTTGTATTCTCTCTCTTTAGCCGTTATAAATAGCAACGTGAAGTGATTACGTTGCTATTCATAACGGCTAAAGATAGAGAATTATATGACTAAAGTTTTCTGTAAGTAGTAAAAATAGTTTGATATAATAATTTGAAAGGCACCTTCTGAGAAAGAATTACTACTCCAGAAATTTTCTAAGAACTGAACAAAACAACTTTTAAACTTACCAGAGTCGAAAAAAAAACATTTTGAATTATGCTTAAGTGTTTACAAAGGAGAATTGACGTAAGATCCTTTAAAATAAACTTGCTACGAAATAATTTATGAACCAAATAGCCGAAATCAGTTTTCAACAGCTTCAAAAGAGCTCACCTGAGGTGTTGAAAGCTCCGTAATCTTAATATGTAAAGAGGTATTTCTTTAAATAAGTTATTAGATTCTGAAGGGACAAGGTAGGCTGTGATATTTTGTCAATTTATGCTTTTAGAGATTTGTTTAAAGAACGTATAATGTAGACGAAATTATGAAGTTGTGGAAATGTAAGGTGAGTATGAAAAATCCAAAAAGCTTGTTATAGGTTTCTATTTATCAACTGACTGACTTCTTCATTAGTTAATTTTGTTGCGGGATCCAAGATTAAATAGTTCCTCTGGGACTTCGTCGAGCTTCATTGTCTCGGAGCTTTCTGGTGGTTGCCACTGTTGATTCTGGCTTTCAGGAGTTGCAGTGGTTTGGGCATAGCGGGGTGATGATGAAAAAAGAAAATGCTGAGCATGAGGACCTAGGTTCGATTCCCAGGTCGGATGGTGTTATTGGGTTTTTCATCAGGAATTTCTCAGTAGCAGTCACGGAGTCTGGAACTGTGCTCGGTTGAAGGCACTAGGTTAGCCACCTATTGCATGAAACTTAAACATAACTGGCGAAATGTCGGTGTAATATTAGGTACACCTCTGCCTTCTGGGATTACAGGCGTGACGTTATGTCAACTTACCAAAACTTGTTTTACCATGTTCACCATAAGGTCCAATTTCACCTGCACAGATTTTACGAACAGTCGAGTAAGCCACTAATTTCTCCCTTGCCGTCACTTTTGTTGAGACAACTCCGTCTAAATCCCGATCGTACGCAAGACGACCAATAAAGCTAAACAACACTGATCACTCACTGTACGGGAAGCTCATACAAAGCGAGGTCATTTTATAGTGGATATGTGTAGCTTGATATGTCGCTGTGTGTACAACAAGTCAACCCAGAGTCCAAACGTTTGTCATCACATATCAAACTGTCCGGACGTTTGCAGATGTCCGCTTGTCGACACTGACTGTCCAATCTGAGTGAGATTGCAATTGCTTTGGCAGTGTTAAAGCAGCTTGAGATATTACAGTGAATAGCATTGTTAAGTTGATGTTTTGTATACATAAAACATGAGATCACGCCTGTAAACACTGAAGGGTGAGGCAGAGGTGCACTTGATAGTGCATACACATTCACAAGTAATAGGGACGATGTTACGAGCACCTTGCCATCAATTAGGTACAACTCCAGACGCCATAACTGCTATTGGAAAAACCTAATAACACTTCGCCCGACACGGGAATCGAACCCAGGACCTCATACTCAGCAGTCGCAGTTCGACGACCCGAATGGCGCAGCGGTAGTAGGCTGCCTTACGTTTTTAGGGTCCCGGGTTCGAATCCCGGTAGGAGCAAATGTTTGTGTGATGAGCATGGACATTTGTTTCCGAGTCATGGATGTTTATATGTATAATAAGTATGTATTTACGAACAAAAAGTATCTATGTAGTATATCAACTATCTGGTGTCCACGACACAAGCCTTGTTGCTTAGTGTGGCACTAGATGGCGCTGTGTGTTATGTCCAGCGATATTTAATTGTTTATTTAGAGTCTGAGACTACTAGACCAACGATACGAGGCAGCGATATCATAACAAAAGATACACAATCTGATAAATTGTTGTTATGTTGTTTCCTATCCTCCTTAGCCATTCGCTCCGCCATTCTTTTCTGATTAATTTCGTTGCGTGATCCAATACAGTTAAATTGTTCCTCTGGGACTTCGTCGAGTTTTATTATATCGGTGATTTCTAGTGACTACTCTGTTGATTCTGGCTTTCAGGAGTTACAGTGGTTTGAGCATTGAGTAGATGGCTTGTTCTAAAAATTATATGATAAATTAACTATATATTTACACTGTTCTTATATAATTAAAAATCAAACATCGCTCCCTTCGCCACAAGCTTCAACTTTCTCATCAAAAATCTTCTAGCTACACCCAATTTCACGCTACCATGTCATACCAGATGTAATTCTACACTAGGATGCTAAAAGCTAATTGAAAGTCTAAAAATACGCCATGTTGGCAACTGCATGATTGACACACCGATGGACTGGTTCTCTGTTAGCGATGTTGCTGCGTTCACGTTGCGTTACGCTTGCAAGTTTCTAAATCGAGATACAAGGGATGGAATATCCGGATTCAGTTTTTAGACGTACACGCTGCAGCGAATTCGCTATTTTTCGATTCCACCTTTTAATTCATGTTTTTTTTACGTTTTGTTATAGATTCGGTACATTCGGCACTTTTGAAAAATTTTAAAAAGAAGAAAGAAAGACGAACAAACAAATTACCGATGAAAAATTTGTATATATAGATGGCGCTGTAGTACTTTTTGTTCCATGTAGCTGTAGTACTTTTTGTAGTGCCGCTATAAAATAATTTAAAACAGCAACTTGATTTATTATTTGGCCGGATATCATAATTTAAATTGATTATTTTTGTCTTTTTGACTAGAAGCAAAACTGCACCTTGTATATAGTTATCGAAAAAATACTAAACAATAAATAAAAAGTGAATCTCCTTTTAAGTAAACACCACGAGATGTTTGGTGGAGTTTTCTTCTCTTCAGGAGGCTTCCGGCAAGAACAAGGAAGGTATTCGACAAACAAGCTTCCCAAACAAGGTTTAGTCTTAGACACAGTCATTATCGGAAACCTCAGACCTCAAAATGCTAAAGTAAGCGTAACTGTAATTTCCCAGCAACAGTCCCGCACAAAATGCTTCACCGTATGTTTTCACTAGCAGGAAACGACATTTCCATTTTATAAACAAAGACTAAAGACTAATCCGAAATCAAATAAGTGTCACTTAAAATGTCACATCTTCATGACATAGTTTTTCGGAAATGGGTATTTTATTCGTTTCTCTGGCAGCGTTGTTTTAGTAGAGTTTATTGTTTTAAAATTATACTCTGTCTTTCTAGTATTCCTTTCATAAGTTACTCGTATTTCAACGTAGAAAAGAAAACTGTAAGCAGTCGTGGAATATGAAAATTCTCAGTATTCAAACCAATTAGGCCGCGTACTCACTTTGTCGTGACGACAGATAATCGTGTAGTTTTAAGTGTCGGAGATACCGTGGCCCCGGAAAACAAAGGGCGATGAAGGAACATGGATGAGTTTTAGTCAGTAAAAGTCTGACACTCCCTCCTGCTCTGCCCAGAGCGGGAGAAGTCATTTGATGAAATCCCATCCGAAAAAAAAAAAGGATATAATCAGTTTCTTTCTGTGTGATTTATCACCACGTATGCACTATTCTTGCAATTTCTCACTTCGTAATATTGTACATAATAACAACAGATTACAGAAAACTTGAGAATAACGTAGTACTAAAAATTATGAATTTCTAATAACGGATTTGAAACATAATCTCTTAACCTTAATACTCTCATATTACAAACAGCTCAAAGTTTCAAATAATATCTCATAAAAGTGGATGTACAAACGATGTACTCCCGAGTTCACCGAGGGCCTGCCACTTTTCACCCTAACCCTTATGTCCTAGGTTATAAGGTTGAAAGTGGTCGACCGTCAGTGATGTCGGTAGTATAATAATATAACACCCTTTAAAAGGGCTTTTACTCTTAAAGGCCGCGATCTAATTCTGATAATGCTAAACCTTACAGGTACCTTAGCTAAATCCAAGATCATTGTGTTTGTAAATGAGAGCATTACACACGAGTGAATTAGCCAAGTTTCGGGTTTATCCTTTCTGGTAAAACATAGATTATCTTTGTACTAACACCTTTCTTTGCGATGGTAGGTGGAATTTAGTCCCTTAATCATTACCTGATCCTTTTCCCAACTATGTTAGGGTCGGCTTCCAGTCTTACCGGATGCAGCTGAATACCAGTATTTTACATAGAGCGACTGCCTATCTGACCTCCACAACCCAGTTACTACCGGGTAATACGATACCCGTTGGTAAGACTGGTTGTCAGACTTTTTGGGCCACTGACTACCTAACGACTGTCAAAGATTTACAAATGACTGCCGATACCAACGGCTTAACGTGTTTTCCGAGGCACGGAGGAAACTCGGTATGTCATGGGTCACCCATCCACAGACCAACCTAGGCAAGCACGGCATAACCTAAAGATCGACCCGTACGGCTGTTATTATTTAGCCACGAGCTCCCAAGCTGAATTTAGTCCCTTGATCTTAGTGGATAAATGTTTAGGACGAATAAAGTGGGAATTCGTAAAATAAAAGTAGTCGAGTGTGTTAGGTTAGTCCTGCGACTACTACTACACCTGCCTATGCCTTTGGGGATTACATGCGTGATGTAATATTATGTTAACTACAGAACTGGCACAACTCTATTAACCCGTTCAGTGAATAGAAGCGTGAAATTATACCTGTCAAAGGGGTTTAATTTACTTTGTCTAAGTTTATCTTAGACATCACAGACATCGCTGAAGGAAAAACATTGTGAGGAAACCTAGACTTAAATTAATATAAGTCTGAAATCGACAACCCAAAGACTATATATTATTATGATTATATATAACATGAAGAAGAAGACGTTGCGTTGGAAGGCCTCCCACTAGGTGGACCGATGACCTGGTGAAGGTTGCGGGAATCCGCTGGATGCGAGTCGCACGGTACCGGTCAATGTGGCGACACTTGGGGGAGGCCTATGTCCAGCAGTGGACGTCTTTCGGCTGAAATGATGATGATGATGATGATATAACATGGTGGCTAAAACACTTAAAAAACACAAAACACTTAATACAACAAATTCTTTACAATAACCCACAAAAGTTTCCAAATAACGCTCTTCCATTTACCGATCAGTAATATTTAAAATAAAGTAATGATGGGAGAATGCATCCAAAGTAACAATGTAATCAGCTTGCCAGTCGGTTGTAACGTTGATTGGATGTGTAATTATATTTTACTGTGATTCGGCGTTGGTATTCCGAATTGCGCTCGCAAACTGGTGAAATCATTGGTGATGTAAAAGAAAATGGCCACTGGTTTTGGGAAAATGTTCGTAAATGTAACATCGGTTTGTAATAAAATTACTTATTACGGGAAGATTTTCTGCAAAAGTACCTACGGTTTTGATTTTCCGTCCTTTTTAGAAATTATTTACAGTTTCAGTTTTCCCACTCAAGAACTGCATGAAAGTAATGATTCCTCACCATAATATTTGTAAAAATTAATGGCTCCCTTTTTCTCATGCATTAATTTCTATAAGCATTTTTGAAGAGTTGAAGATGGGTAGCATAATAGCTTTTTGTTGGCAAATATGGTCGTATCATGTGATAGATACTATAGCACTTGCCGTTTACGTGCGGACATTAACGTGACTTTTACGAATTGAACGATTTTTTTCTTTACGAAAACTTGAATATGTTTGTGTTCAATTCATGATTTTCATTATCATCAGGTTAGTGCCTATACCCCGGTGTCAGAGTTTTTATGCTACCCATAGGGCCTCTAACTTAGCTTTACATGCCTTAAGAAATATCTCACAGGCATGCTGGTTTCCTCACAATGTTTTACTTCACCTAAGCAAATGTTAATTATACAATACTGAATACGCACATGAATCCGAAAAATAAGAGATGCAAAAAAATACAAAAACAAAATGAGAGAGAAGCGTGTCTTAGGTTTGAACCTGAGACCTGTGACTTGGCAGTCCGACAATCACACCAATAAGTAAGGTGGTTTGTTGGTAACTGCTTGTAAATGAATGCATGATGACTGAGCAACTAAAGCAAAATCTGGTTCAGCAAAAACTGGGTAAAAGATAAAATGAAAAAGACACAGTAACAAAGCGACATTATTGTGTAAGCTGTTTTCGCTCATCATTCGCCGGAAATTGTAAAAGTCAGCAAAGGAAACCGGTTATTGTGCCGGTTATAGGAGATTGGCTACTACCCTCACTATTTATCTACCGTATTTACGTTTTTCGCTTAATCGTTTTGGTAGTAGCAAGATTCATTTAGTAGAGCTCGTAGCTAAATAATACCACCCGCTCGGGTCAATCATCAGGTTAAGCCGCGCTTGCCTAGGTTGGTCCGTGGATGGGTGACCGCCCATTACATACCGAGTGTCCTCCGTGCCTCCAGCTGTCATTTGTAGATATTTGACAGTCGTTACAAGTAGTCAGTGGCCCGAAAGTTTGACAAACATTCTTACCAAGGGGTGTCGTATTACCCAATACTAACTGGGTTGTGGAGGTCAGGTAGCCAGTTGCTCCATGTAAAATACTGGTATTTAGCTGCATCCGATAAGAATAGAAGCCGATCCCAACATAGTTGGAAAAGGAAAAGTCGGAAAAGGCAGGCAGATCTATAATCTAAATCTAAACTCTCGTTAACAAAAAGTTTTTTTAGACATTACTTTGTACCCTATCACTATGTTTTCCTATTTAACCCAAAGGTTGACTGGTAGAGAATGCCTTGTGGCATTAAGTCCGCCTATGTACCACTATTGTACATGAAGTTTAAATAAATGAATAATGACTTAGTAGTAGCAAGTTCAGACAGCTATTTGAGTAATGGTTCAAGCACTGATTTTAAAAAACGTGTTAATTGATGCTTATTTTATTTTTATTTTATTCAAAAGGAACAAACAAACAACTGCATTAGAAAACATAGAAATAAGAAACATATACAAAACTTATAGACAATATTGAAGCCCACAACGCTGTTCACAGATTAACTATAAGATAAATGAAAAGCAGTGAAAATAATGAAAATAATCGCTAGGATTACAAATCCGACATAGACATACGACTTAGAGATATAAAAATTTGTAGAAAAAAAAAAACAATTTAAAAAAGTGTATAAATAATTAAGATAGTTCCATAGGTATAAGACGTTATAACTTATAGGGAGAACATGCAGAAATGACAATTTGCTCGAAAGTACTATTGTAGGAATCGACCATTCTGCGAGCGGTGGCCAGAGTTGGACTTGCAAGTGTCCACGGAAAATAATCTGCCAGCGCGCACCTTTCGTGGACGGTACTAGGAACCGCATATATGTGTTTAGGAGACTAAGCTTTGCCCCAATGGCAAAGCTCGGTGGATATGAGGTCAATCGCAGACAACAGGATACTTTTTTGTCCAACTGGGCATTATAGGTCAGGCAGTCTGCAGAGAACTATATTTTTTAACTGTTGCACATCCACCTGCGCAATACCTACGCAATTAAGAGAAAAGTCACTAGTACTTAAATAAAACTCAAAAAAAAGACAAGATATTGTGCATGAGCATGTGTATTAATAAAAGAAAAAAACAAAAAAAATATATATATATAAAAAAAAAAAAATGATGGACTCACGTAAATTTTAAGTTACTATTATAAGTTTAGTATAATGTAACGTGTCCAATGTTGGAGCACGATTAGTTATTAAGAATAAAAAGACAGCAAAAAATTAAACAAATTTAAATAAGACCGCGGACCACCACGTCTGCGGTAGATAAATCATTAAAAAACACACCTTTTTCCCATGGCGGTAGTCAGACACCACATAACGCCACCTGCTACGATCTTTACGTACTCCTTTTGCCTCATCCACGTTCATCCATGGTCATACACGCCCCGGTTGCGAGTACTACGCACCTGACCTTTCTGAAGAACCTCACCAAGAAGGTCAGTGTATTTTCTTCTAGGGCGTCGCCTCCCGGCTTTACCACTCACATATGCCTTGTCAATACCTTTTGTTAGTCGCCTTTTACTCATCCTCTCCACATGACCAAACCATCTTAGCAAACTCTTTTCAATTTTTGTCACTACATCTTCTTCTAAACCGCAACGTTCTCGAATAACCCCATTCGTCAATTCATCATTCAGAGTTACACCACACATGCTTCGCAAGGAACGCATTTCCACAGCATTAATTCTACTTTCATGCCTCGATTACCACCTCCAACATTCACTTCCATACATAAGTGTAGACACCAGCACTTAAATTACAACTTTCTACTTACTCCGATGTTCACAATGAAAATATTGACAGAATCCTCCAATCCTGCAATCACAAAAATACATTGTCATAAATAATAACAATACACAACAATACTTAAGGAAAATTTTAAGAAAAATAATTTTACAAAATGAAATCTTTTCACTCACCTTTAATGGACCCGACATAATATTTTCTTGTAAATAGCATAGACAGCCTTTCTCAGAATATAGTGAGTTCATCTGCCGTCAAAAGCAAAGCTCCTTATCATTGTGAAGTCAATTAATTTATTGTGTACAGGGAATCAGTTGGAGAGCGTGGTTCTGATTTAGGGAGTCCGTGTCTACACAGTAAGACAATGGTTAGGGGCAAGGCTGTTCTAAACCGGCCCCTACATGTGCGTAGTGTGTAAGACTTAGTGTATTTAGAAGCAAAATAATAATCACGGTATTCAAGCCATTATAATGTGTATTTCATAAGGTCCTGTTGACCAATAATAATGTGTGTATAACCTTATTTTAAGTTTTGTTTTAACTGCGAAATTATGAACGAGATTTTGTGAAGATTTCACGAAGAGTATTTTTATTAGTTTAAATAATAAATAAAATTCACTATGATTTAGACAGTCGCAAAATTAGAGGTAACCTCTTATAAAGGCTATCAATCAGGAAGCCAAATTTCAACTGCAATTGTAAGCAGTCAATATCGGAAATCGGTTTCGCCAGAATGACAATACGATCTCGAACAGCTCCCACGATGCCACTCCACGGAAAGAAAAGTAAGAAACAAAGCATCTTTCCTTCAGATAGGAAGGGAACACAAATGGAGGTTTTATTCCCCGATCTAGACGTATTGTCTAAGCTGAATAGGTGCGAACCGAGGCTTGCGAGGATTTTGGGAGCCTCCTTTATTCATATGGCTCCTAGATATCCCCTACTATGCAGAGGAGTATCGGTACAAATACATCCTCATAAACTAAAATCTTGAAAAAATGTGTATATGAAGCACTTGGGCATGCCATTTCGTTAAAGCCGAGTGCCATTAGCTAAAAATTACTTTAAAAGGTGGTAGTAGTCGGATTTTCATGGGTTTTTTTTTATTGGGTTTCAATATAAATGAATACAAATATTATCCTACTAATATTGTGAATGCGGAAGTTTGTGACGATGTAGTTGGATGTTTTTTACTCTATCACGCAAAATCTACTGACCGGACAATAGGCATGACGACAGTATCAAAAAATTGCAAATCTTTTTAGTCCGTCAGTTAGAGTATTGGAAATTAATGGACACGCATTTTTTGTTTTTGTAAATCAATGAATATTGACAAAGACAAAACGCATCAAAACTCGGGAGTGGGGGCTCGTGACGTCAGAACTAGCTAAAAATTATACCTAGGCGTGACGTATTGAGAATTTTAAAAGCGTCATATCTTCGTCAATTTTGATTTACGTAACAAAAGAAAAAACACGGGTCAAAAATTTTCTGATTAGTTTTTTTTTTGTCGTCACGCCTATTACCGTACTCTACGCGGTCGAAGCCGCGGGCATAAGCTAGTATTATTATTATTATTTTTTGTAGTTGAGTTGGGTGTGGAGAAATTAAAAAAAAAAAACGTTCCTCACGAGTTTTTATTTTTCTTATGAAGATTTGGTTTAATGATCAATTCTGTCCGGAAAATCTATACGAAAGTTCTATCTTGTGGTAACGTACTTACTCGTGTATCAAAACCTAACTTAACCTACAAATTCCTGTACCAATTTCGCAAAGATTCTCCAACTATCCAAAGATTGTGGAGCTCATTACCCAAATTCCTTACAGTTTCACTCACAAGTTTATCGCTAAAACAAATGGTAGCTCTCTACCCACCCTGCTTGATGGATAGCGTAAATATATAAACTGTTAGAACGAGGACCTTTACTCTCTCGCTTGAATGGTTGCTGTATTATGTTTATGGTCTTGATTTCTTCTAAGGAGCGGGTTCTGGTGTATATTTTTCTGATGGGTGAATTTGCGAGTGGGTTTTGCTAGGGTTCATAGTGGCAATTCAAAGTTCGTTTAAAAAAGAGGGTCCAGAGCTGCTCATTTGCTATCTTTGGTGCGTATGATGTGATCGTTTTTTGGAAAAAGAGACGGGAATAATGCGAAAATATTTCTAATTTTTTACGCCCAATGGCTGAACGGATTTCAATATTTGTCTCAGCATTTGTGGAGTCCGGGCCTAATGATTATTTATGATAATCTGATATGCTGAACAGCAATGGTAAAATTTGACTAATGATAAGCAAACAGGCTTGGAAAGGGCTAACCAGATTGAACTAACAGATTAGGTGCAAATAAAGGCACCACAGCCCCAGGCATCATATATCAAAAAGCAGCTCAACCACGGAACATTCATCATTGGGTTTCTGACAAATTATTTGAAAAACTACGAAATATAATATGTAGGAAAAGATCGCGTGACTTTATCGCATTTATTTAATTGTGGTGTTCTTACCTAGCTTGTGAGACGTCAGTAAAAGAATGAAAGATATTTGTTGTGTTAAATTCTATTTTCGCATATGTTTTGACATGAGTATGGGAAAAATGCAAACTAAGTAATGCTAACCGCGCTGTAATTATGTCAGCTCATGCAAGTGATTGCAAACTTTTCTTGATGTGTGTATGTACTCATAGTAATCACTGAGTTGGTGACTCATAAGTCAGGAGTTTATATCTGTTTCTATTGTAACTTTGTTTTTTTTTGTTTTTTTTTGTAATTCTGAATAATTATGACGGCCCGGCCCGCCGCCGCGCCGCCACAACATCTGCTACTTTTA
This sequence comes from Xestia sexstrigata, assembly GCA_941918905.2. Lineage (NCBI taxonomy): Eukaryota > Metazoa > Arthropoda > Insecta > Lepidoptera > Noctuidae > Xestia > Xestia sexstrigata. Next base: position 4,677,285 of record OW799204.2, read on the forward strand.
TTACTGGCATAATTTACTGCCTCTATTAATTATTATGTGCTATTGCAATTTGAACCAAAAAATTTATTAAAACAAGCGCTAATCCCGCCGACAAACTGTTACGCAGTTTGGTGGGTGAATAAAATGTACAAAATGTTTGGTCCTAATAAAATGATTATTTATTTATTTAGTTTGATTTCTAAATTGAAGGATCAATATTTAGCTATATCTGTAGGTAAGTTAAAATGCCAGGTACCTTGGGGAGTATACTACCTGCAAAACCCGCGGACGCGCGAGTGTATGAAAGTATCGCCACTACGCCCGAAAGTCTAACAACCAGTCTTACCATTGGGCATCGTATTACCCAGCACTAACTGGGTTGTGGTGGTCAGATAGGCAGTCGCTCTTTGCTGGTTAGACTGGAAGCCGACCCCAACATTGTTGGGAAAAGGCTACGCAAACGATGCCATTCTAAATACCTTTTCGTATGTAAGCACACAAAAACCCGTCCAATCTCGCTTACATCAACACCCAACAGTTTGCAAGGGGAAAACCTTCTAAACTAAGTCCTAAAGTAAAATTACATAATCCAAAGCTGTCAGCATAAGCTGGGCGCTGCAACAAAGCAACGAGATTATGTTTTAATATCGTTTACGATAGTTTCAACACAGAATAGTATACAGAAGGCCAACTACTTGCAACGGACGAAAACACGTGTACGCGCAAATGGACGCGTAAAAGTGCAACTTGCAAGGATCGAGATACTTAGATTGAGGGACGCAATTGGTAATCCATTTGTGAAATGCTTTTAAAAAACAAGATGGCGAGGTTAGAGGTTAGTTCAAATTTTGGACACCTAAAAAAATCGTGTACAGCTGTGCTGCGATCTCGTTTTTTCTCAAACAAATGCCAGTCTCGGGTGCGCTTGCACTCGCTCTGTTAACCATTTTTGGTTTTTCTTTTTTTTTAGCTTAAAGGCACGCGCGTGTTGCGTGCGTTTATGGATTTTTTTTATCACATATTTGTGTCGTTTGGCGTACAGGGCACGCGCTTACTTCTCATCACCTTATATATATGTGACTATGACAGTCAAAAGGTTAAAGCATGCTACGAGTAAGAGCGATTCTCGCTAGATGTTTGAGTTGACCATGTCGTCCGCCGCTTGTCCAATGACCAGGCCAAAAAAGCCACTATGTGGATCCCTGACACAGCTAAAACGCATCGCGGTAGACTAAAGACGCGGGATGAGCTGGACAAAATAAAAACGACCAGTGGTCATTAGATAACGATACCTTAATTGTCCCTGGGTCGAAACCACTGGAAGTCTTGGGGCCTTTACCTAGCAGGTATTATGATGCAGGCTCTCAGTAACAGTACAGCCTTCTGTAGTTACCTATATGTTCAGTAGTTTTACTCACTGTAAAGTATGACGCATTAATGCAATGTAGTTCATCGGTTTACGACTTTATAGACTTTACAGTAATATATCTAACATAGTTACAACTATGTAAGATATTAAAACAGTAGGGAAACTCTTCTACTAACCTCGTACATTTTGTATTGGTCTTTAACAGCCAAGCTGAGCAAACGTTAATGTTATGGTGGAGCTGCTGTCTTGGACTATGGCAGTTTCTAAACCATAGTCACCAGAAAGCCAATTACAAATCCTCTCGTTTAAATATAAAATAAAATAAAAACATGGTGTGAGCACAAAAACAGAAAAACACCGCTTTAGTGAAAGTAAAAAGAGCAAACAAATATTTGATTTGCAATGACTAAAATAATAGAGGAAATAGTAAAATAATAAAAACAAATAAAATAACCTACCGCTATTTGAAAAATTTGAGGCTTAAGCACCTCCTGACCGAATTCACACTAATTGTGAATGGATCTAAATCATATTCCTTGCATAAGTCAACTGTTCTGCCTATAACTCGAGGATGTATGTGGTACTCGTATGGGTGAATTAAAACGAAATGTTTTACTTGGCACATTAAAAAATAAAGTAAAAATTAAGTAGTAGTATTATTAAACAATAAAGTTATTATAATTTGAAGCTTGACTACTAAGTCAAGGTAGTATTTCCTAGTTACTAAGCTGCTTGCTGGCTGCCCATCTGACCTCCACAAAGGTCAGATGGGCAGGCAGTCGCCCATGAAAAATTCTGGTATACATCTGCATACGGTTAGACTAGAAGGTGATCTAAACAAAGTTGGAAAAAAGCTAGGTAGCTGACTACGACTAACAGGTTTTGGCAGTTTAAACAACTTGAAACCTGTAATTTCTGACATCAATATCTGTGATTGGTTGTTCGCGTTTTTGGGCGTGGTTCTTTTTCTTCTTCTTCAACCTTAAAGCATTGGGTGGCCAACCACCCAATGCTGAGTGAAGTTACCTTCCAAATCAGTTCGCTTTTGGCGGTTTTGTATCACGGCTATCCAGTTTCTTCCGGCCACTTTAATGACATTGGTGTCGATTCTGTTGTGCACAAACTAAACTTAATTTAGGCTATTGCTTTTACTAAAAGGCAGTGCGAGAAAAGGACAACTATAGCTATGAACTAAGATGATAAGATGTCAAGTAAGTATGTAAAGCCAAGGCAGAGGCCAATGTGCGGCATAAAAAACTCTGCCACCAGGCCAAACCACACGATAAAGAAAGTAATAATAAAATTTTCAAAATTAATTAAACGTTATTAAACTACTTACTAAAGCTGAAGTAATAAAGTGTGGAGTAAGTTAACATTGACTCCGGTTTTATCTCTCACTAACTTGGCGGAGCGTCACTTAAAGATAAGCAATGGGATTACATAGATGTGTGCCTCATACAGGACTTAGGTCCTAGCGGGTTTATGAAGTTTGCGTTTATGAAAGATCTTTTTTATTGTTTTAGCGAGATGCAGTTGGAAAAATAGTTCAATTTTTTATGAGATTTTACCGTTTAAACAGAAGGAGGAGCTCGTGGCTAAATAGTAACAGCTGCTCGGGGTCAATCTTCAGGTTAAGCCGCGCTTGCCTAGGTTGGTCTGTAGATGGGTGACCACCCATTACATACCGAGTTTCCTCCGTACCTCAGAAAGCACGTTAATCCGTTGGTCCTGGCTGTAATTTGTAGATCTTTGACAGTCGTTACAGGTAGTCAGTGACCTAAAAGTCTTGACAACCAGTCTTTTCAAGGGGTAACGTATTATCCAGTAATAACTGGGCTGTGGAGGTCAGATGGGCAATCCATTAAAATACGGGTATTCAGCTGCATCCGCCGGTTAGACTGGAAGCCGACCCCAACCGAACCGCCTTTCACCGAGTTGGGAAAAGGCTACGAAGACGATGGTGACATGCAAATTCAGTGTATGAATATTTGCACAGTTACTTACTATCATATTTCGGTACACAAAACCGAAGTAGGCCAAAAAGAAAAGTAAGTAAGTATAAAATTACGGAAAGCAATTAAAATAAAAAATGCCATTCCCTTTACACAGCCTCTCATAAAAGAGCTAAAAAAAGTAAAAAAAAAAAACACTTAAACCCACTGCACTTGAAAAATGTACCAACTCCATTAAATTAAACACAGCCAAGTTGCAACCCGTCCGCTGCCGTGAAAAATAGCCAAGTGCGTTGTTTTTACACCAAAAGAATGTAAACATAATTAAAATTTCTCCCGAGAGCGGGCGGAGAGCTGAGCGGAGGGTTGTATATTTTCTTGGCCAGAAGAATTTTCATAAAAATGAAAATTTCTCAACTGAAACGTTCAGAGCTTGCTATTTTTCATGCGGGTCGCGGTCTAAGCTGGAGGTTAGTTTGTTTTATTTGACGTTAAGTCGATGAGCTTCGTCGAGGGAAAACATCCTGTATATCATACGACCCTAGGTCCTAGCACGAGCGCGCGGTGCAAACGTGACGTAAATAAAACGTCGATTTTTTAATCAAAAATACAATTATCGCATTGCATTTTAGTTAAATTGTTTGCAACAAGCACAATCAGTAACACCCGTAGAACACATTCTTTAAATTATGAAAATACGGGCTTTTACCCGCGGCTTCGCTTGCGTTAATTTAGAATTTGACAATCAATTAGGGTTAAACTCTACTTGAAATAATATTTTCAATCATGATTCGAAAGACACGTTACATAAGACCGGTATTGTAAAATCCATATGTCCGTTTCTGTACACCTGAAACTCGTATGCAAAATTTTAGAAGTACCGATTCAGTGGTTTAGGCGTGAGAAGGTAACAAACAAACTTACTTTCGAATTTATAACATTAGTAAGGAAAGGATTTTAAGTGAAACGACTATATTTAGGGTTCCATACCTCAAAAGGTAATAAAGGAACCCTTGTAAGATCACTCTCTGGTCCCTCTGTCTGTCGGTGTGTCACCACCGATTTTCTCAGGAACGGGTAGACCTAGCAAGTTGAATTTGTACCTGATACTGAGGTCTATAGTCCTTATTAGGTGTATAAAAATCAAGGTCCTAAGTCAATACGTCAAAAGAAGATGTTCGCGAAAATTTGTTTATTTTAAAATCGACGTATTTACGGTACGTGTACACCGCGCACTAGGGCCTCGGTATTATGTTCTTGCTCGTTTATGCTAACGTGAGAAACTGAGAGAGAAGTACGAGTATTATCAAGATGAAAAAAGGAAAAGGCACTTAATTTTTTGTCGGCTTCACATTGAGTTAAAATTTTGTAGCAAAGGTACTACGCAGATGTTCAGGTCACCATGTTAGCGCACAGACCGGCCGCGGGAAAATAAAAAGAATAATTTGCTGCCAGGCTGTGCCATAACAGGCCGACCTGAACTGGACTGTAGCAAATTATTTTATTAACAATACGATCAAGCATGAAGCATGCTTCACGTAGAAAATTTATTGATGATTAGGCATGACAATATGATGGGTGGTAGGCATTGAAGAGCAAAAGTTTGCGCATCGATGCCTCCCAGCACCGTATATACAAGTTGTAAACGGAACCTTCGCGAAGCCGTCAACCAAGCATTCTGTATACATAAATCTAAGTAAGTTTACGCAAAAATGATTGCTGGGAAAAATATTTTGGGGTGAAAAATCACGGTTTACAGTAGGACTCAATGTAACGCACACTTAAAACATGGTGCTGATTAAAGTAAAGTCATTAAAAACTCGTATTGAAAAAAATTAAACTTGTGGAAAAGTTGGAACTATGACCTCCCTAATAACTCCGTAACTAGAATGTTCCCAGGTATATATACAGAACAAAAAAAAACGCAATGACGGGGCGTTTCAGCTTTGATAAGGGTCGTTGTACACCCATGATGTACTCGTATGATATGAGTAGGTAGAAGAAATCACTATTATATCTATCATAATTATTTTAGCCGCTTATCTACATTTAAATCATTCATTATTTCCTGCTCAGTCGTCTATGTGACGCGAACTTTACGATCACCGATTTAAAGCACCCTTCTTGAATGTGGCTCTGACATCCCACGCACTGTTAGCGTTGTCATTGTTGACACCATTTGACGCTTTTGTCACCCCGCTCTCGTAAAATTTATCTAAAAGCTGTTTAAAAATTTACGTAAAAGTTGTATGATTTTAGGATATATTGAAAGGAGTTAAACATTCGCAAAACATAATTTATTGCGAGTATTTTTTTATTCTTGTACGTTGAACAAAAAGGGAAAGTTTAGCAGTATATATAATAAATCAATTAATATCAGTTTTAATCAAATAAAAAATTGTTTATTCAAATTACGCTGAAAGTAACCACTTCTTAAAAGTCAAAATAACAGCTTACACTACTTCCAAATGTTTTAACGGGGAGCTCCTCCTCAACGCAGTCAACTGGTAATGTGCCCAGGAGACTGGCGGCGTAACTACGTTGTATGGTATCGCTAAGGAAGAACAAAAAGAACAGACACCAACATTACAAAAACAAGCTGCAAATTCCCAAAAGAAACAAACACTCATTAAGGGCACTTTTTCCAGCACAGAATTGCCAACATCATAAATAAATACACACAGGTCAAGTACACAATACACAGAACCGTACATGTGTGCCTGTAATATCCATGTCGGGTATCATATAACTTTATTAAGTTAAACGTACATACGTAACTTGTAGGCGGTGCATTTATTTCATTTGTAACATTATTACACTCCGTAATTATTTTGTGCAAGGCATGAGATGGTAGCGGGGAAGGGAATATTTTTTTCCTTAACAAAAAGTTGCTACACATGCTCTCCTAGAAAAGAAAGGGCAGAGAAAAACTTAAAAGAGTTTAGAGGATGACTGACTAATAGAACATAACATAACATCACGCCAATCCCCGAAGGATTAGGCAAAGCCGCATTTCGCTAGTTATGTTTAGTACCCATATCATATTGCCAACAACGGGCACAAATTCATTCTGTGGCTGCTACTAAGAAATTTCTTATGGAAAAACCCAATAACACTGCCTGACCTGGAAATGGGGTTTTTATGCAATCGCGCTTCCAACCACTAGACCAACGAGGCTACTTCTCAAATAAAACGCCAATCCAGTAAAAGTATTTCACACTACAATAGGCTAGTTTCCACCATCAATAAATAGCAAATCTATTAATAAATTGGAAAATAATGGACACGTATTTTTTGTTTTTTGTAAATCAATGAATATTGACAAAGATAAAAGGCATCAAAACTCTCGGGCTCGTGACGCCAGAACGCACTAAAAATTATACCACGGCGTGACGTATTGAGATTTTAAAAAGCGTCGTATGTCGTCAATTTTGGTTTACGTAACATAAGAAAAAATACGTGTCAAATATTTATTGATAATCTAACTGAAGGACTAATTAGGTTGTTTCAGTTGACAAGCCTATTATTAGCTTTCGCTCATCTCCACCGCCAAACGATCTAGGAGTATGTATCTCTGTTATCACCTATCCTGGCATAATAATATACAATAGAATGCGCAGAGAAACTAGGTCAGTCATGCTTCCTTGACAGTGCAAATGTCATTTAAATAAACAAACAAATCAAAATAAATCAGAAAAACAAATTACCCCACTCGCTACCTTCTACACTTGCACCATACAACAAAATGAACTACGGTGAAATACAGAGTTTCAGTAATAACCGGCCTCACAAACTCAAATAAAGTGCGTTCATAATGACGTCCGTGTACAGCCAACGTTTCACTCGTTTTCAGCCATTTCAGCCATTTTCACGGTAATTAAATGGCGTCTGGCAGACATCTTTCTTTACAGTTTACGGGTGAAAGAGTTTCGTTTGAGCGAACGGAATTAGTGTTGAACTTTGATGTGGTAGGTAGGGAGAATTGTGAAAGAGCGAGTTGATTTTTGAGTTTATTAAAACCAAAGTGATAAAATAAGCATTAATAATATAATTGGTAAATAAGGAAAAAATTTAAGATGTTTGAGGTACAGATATTGGAGTTTCTCGCCCATTCTTCTCCATAGAGATCTTTGCTTCGAATAGACAACTACAGTACTTTCACATTTATCATCCCTTGTGACTGGAACGGTAAGTTCATTTGATTGTTGTCTTTGTTGCTATCGACAATTCAAAAGTGCCTGTTACCATAGTTGAAATAAATTTTGATTTTGATACATTATTCAATGATGTTTCAAGCTCAAACTTTATTTACTTAGGAAGATAATGGTGCAGTTTTTTCTAGTCTTTTCTTGTGAAAGGTCTTTTTGTCAATATGGCCGTCCTAAAGCTCGTTGGGTCGACGACATCGTCAAAGTCGCGGGAAACACTTATAGAGAAGGGACGCACAGAACTGGAAAATGTGGCTGGTGTGTGTGTGTGTGTGTGTACTGCATGCTAATAATACCTATACCAAGATGTAAAATCTAAATATTTGTATGGCCGAAATGCTTTATATAGTGAAACCAATAGATATTAAGAACTTATGTTACCTACCTATATTCTTGCAAATAAATATAATTCATTCATTCATTCATTCATCCAGTCATTCATTCATTCATTCATTCGTTCCAAAAAAAGGGGAGGCCTATACCCAGCAGTGGGTGATTCCGGGCTGATATAATGATGATGATGAAAACTTATTCAAATATAGATATGAATTATGATCAATCTTCTTCTTTCGTAACGATGGCCAGTGGTGGTGGCCAGGATTAAAAAAAAACCGTAACATAAGAACTTAACCTGACACAAACTACCCTACAGGAATGAATGTCCCATTTCCGTCATATCAAGCTATAAATCTGAGCAGTAAAAGCAATGGCAAGCATAAAGTCTGGCGCCTGAATCACGCTACGCTCGCCACAATACAATAGCACGAACGCGCGTCATAAACGTTGCGTGAAGAATGATTTTTACCCGACTACGGGGAAGCCAAAAGGGTTAATGATTTTATTCTATTTATGTTGTATTTACGTATGTTCCTAGCGCTTAAACTATTCATCCGATTTTGATGAATAAGGTGTCAATCGATTCGTTATTATGGCCCCGGGTAACATAGGCTACATTTTAACCGACTTCAGCAATAGAAGTCGATTTTACCTTGTAAACCCCGAATTTGGATAGAGTGTAATTTTCCAGCAGTCGGGTTTTTTTGTGGTAGTTATACCACACCAATTCTTGTTGAATCTATAATACAACAATCACATATAATTTTGAATAACATTATTGCGACTAGTAGTAGTCAGTTTCCACCGAACATTGTGACTGTCCCTAAATTACCCTAGACTGATAAAATTTTCATTTTTCCTAATTCATATTAATATTAGTATATTCAGTCAGTTTCCCCCGAATAGGTTCAAATCTAACAAAAACTTTAAAGATATTTTGTTAGACTAGCTGACAGCTTTGGAGCCGAATGGTATTTTCAATAGGCTAGTTTCCACCATCGATAAATTGTAAATCTATTTAGTCCGTCAGTTAGAGTATTGGAAAATAATGGACACGTATTTTTTGTTTTTGTAAATCAATGAATATTGACAAAGATAAAACGCATCAAAATTCGGGAGTGGGGCTCGTGACGTCACAACGCACTAAAAATTATAGCACGGCGGCGGCGTGACGTATTGAGAATTTTAAAAGTGTCGTATCTTCGTCAATTTTGGTTTACGTAACAAAAGAAAAAATGCGGCTCAAATATTTTTTGATAATCTAACTGACGGACTAATTCGATTTTTTTGTCATCTAACCCAATATAAATTCTTCGAATTGACGGTGCGTTTACGCTATGTGAAATATTTTCGTTAATAAATGTCACTTGTCGGTATGGTGTACGTCATAAAGAATATTCTATTCTATAGCCAGCTTTACGCCGGTTCGTGCTAGGCCCACAGTTCATGTGCGGGTATACCTTGGCCACAAGGTTATGGTTTTCCCCTGCTGCTATCGCAAAAGGCTTGTGAATAGCTTGGTCGCTTTACGTACACTTGGGTGGGATTTCCGATCGTACAAACACGGTTTATTTAGATTTATTGATTTACATTATGTTTATTTATCTAACTGCACTAGCTTATTCTATTACAATAGTTTTTACACATTTTTGTTTGAACGTAACAGTCAAATTAAATAAGCCCCCAAAACTGATGAACGTGGTGGATTCATATCCATCACGTTCACCTGTTAACACCACACAAAACATTGACTTTAGTTCTTCTTCTGACCTTATACCATCTTTATTTAGGGTCGGCTCTCCTAATCATTCTTCTCCAAAGAATTCTTTTCTGGGTCGTCATTGAGTCAATATTTTAAAACAAGCATACTACTTGCTTAAATGGATCCTCCCTATTGTAACTATATTAAGTTATTTAAGTTAAAGCAATAAACTTTTTTTTATTTCGCTATTTACGAAGTCTTTCTTAACAACAGACAACCATGTAAGCTCATACTTCAAGTAATTACGTTAACCAAACAAAAAAATGTTTATTCGTTTTATAATGACGAGATATTGATACCAATCATGTCCGCAGAGTTTCTCGAGCCAAATACCTTTGACCCTGTTTACGATAAAATTAAATTAATATGACTTTGGCTAGCATAAAAAAAAAAAAAAATATTTATTTCCACATGCATTCCTAAATTTAATACAAAAACAATAACACTCAATCTTTCTACTGCAAGATTATGTGTGCTAGATCCGATCAGACTTTGTCAGCAATTAGTCAGTTTTCTGAATGTCACTTAAATTATCATTTCACAGAAAAATCAATTTCATATTCAGCGGATTATTAATAACCCCTCTTTTCGCCACAGTCGGGTATAAAGGGTTGGAGCTAATTAACCGCAAATTTTCTTAATGACTTGTTTGAACAAAGAGAATTCAGGACCGTTTCTTTAATTTCTTTTATTATCTTCTTTTCGATTTTAAATATTTATCTGTAATTTTCTACCTATGAGCTATGTAGTGTTGGATACAGTTTTTTTTAAGTTATCCTGTTTATTTGCTGCGTTTTTCCTAAATATTTTTCCAAGTTAAGTGTGTTTAAAGTTAACAAAAGTAAAAACTCAAATCCAAACCTTATGTCTATAAAAATAAAGTCTGAGAGTAAACTCACTCTTAGTCTCCACCCAGGACAATAGAACACCGAACTTTCATCCACATACCTGAAACAAAAACAACATCGATTTAGTGAAAGGTTTTCTGTGTTAGACTCGTGAATTTTAATCAATTAAGGAGCTGAAATTGTGTATTTGTAGCTAGAAATAGAATACGAAGAAGGTAAATAATAAAAGGTAAAACAAATGACAAGCGAGATTTGGGAAAATGGGAGAGAATACCTTTGTGAAACGGGTAGGGAATGTCATTTTCATCCATTATTTTCTGCACAGACATAGGGTGCACTTTCACTTACGGCGATTCTTTGTAACGGTTCAGTCGCTAGAACGTTAGTCGCATTTACAACGCGCAACAGAAGCGATAAAAATCGCGTCTACATCACTACTGTATTGATGTAAACGCGCGAGTATTTCTGGCGGCATCAGGGAGAGGACAAAAAGGGAGGGAGCATGTTTGCACCGCAACTGAAATGCGACAGCAACACGATACTACCTAGACACCTGCGATAAAGTATCGTGGCAAACTGTGTACTGTTTAAACGCAAAATGGTGTATTAAGGCTCTTAACATGCTTCTAGCTACACATCTAGCGACAGCATAGCCCTGAATCGCAGTTGTTTTGCGTTTGCATCGCGTTGAGCCCTAATAATCTAGACACACTGGCGACTACAATAAAAAAACGATAAAAAAGCTCAAATTACTATCACAGTAAATTGTTTTAACACAATTTTTTCAGCGGAATTATCAAAAAATTCGCACAAAACCGATTACCTCCAGCGAAAACATTACAAAATTGCATCAAGGCAATTTCAAAAACATTCGTTGCTCCATTGCTGTTGCAAAATTAAAATTGTAATCAAAGTTTCCACGTTCGGGCAACACGAACACTAGATAGAGCAATTTAATGTTCGTAGAAAGGCACTGCATCGAACGCTCAAGTTGTAGAATCCGAACAGAGTTGAAAAATAATCGGATATCGCTCATAAAGTTAGTGGCATGCCGTCAGAGAGGTTGTAAATAGTGCAGACGCGATAATATGTTTACTCTGAATATAGGGGAAAATTCAGCCTTGGATAAATTCAGACGAAAATATCATTTAAAACTTATTAATTTTTACCCGATTGACCCAGAAGTAGGGAAATGATTTTCGTACGCATGTATGTATGCCCGTTTCATTGTGACCTCTTAACTCCTACACGGAGGAAGCTATTTTGATAAATTATACATCATTAGAATTGTCTGAAGCGACTGTCACCGGCTACATAAATATGGGAGTCGTTCATCAACTGGTCCCACAGACCTACGGCCCATTTGGGACGAGTTGATGAAAATCAAAATAAGTAATGGCTGATTTCGAGCGCCATATTGTGAAGTTCGATATTTTTTTCTTTCAAACCTGTCGAGTGGGTCCACATTCCGAATAGTTTGACCGCACTTTATCAGAAGTATTGATACTTGGTAGTTGTTGTCTCAGTATCATTTCTACATTAAGCACCTAAGTTTTTAGTTTCAAGCATCAAAAATTCATACACATACGGTATGCCAAAAACAAACTACAATTTTCACTATATTTGCCAATGAAACACTAACACAAACTCCAAATAAAACTAGGCATTTGGATAAAAATTCAAACGCCTTAAAATATATTTTCATTACGTAGGAAACAAAGCAATATCACGTTTGGGCCAGAAATCATAGTTATTTGGCAGTAGGGTGCCGTTCGTATATTTTTGGTCGTTAAAAATGATATGAATTAAAAGCATTGTTTTGGTGACTAATAAATTTTCTGGAAGGGCCAAAATTAAATAAAAATAGAAATCTATGAACGTGAAATCGGTTTACTGATTCGCAGAATAATTTTTCTCCTGTCTGATTAAGTATAAAAAGACGCATTATCTCTTGCGGTACGAAAAAAAGTCAGAATAGTTCATTCTTTTAAAATTAAGACAAATCCGTGTCGCGATAAGTCATAGATATATAGTCATTATTGAGCGCTTCTTCAATTGTTAACAATATAAATCAACATAGAATCAAATCAAATTACTCTTGCATTTTAACATAGACTGCTTAACAACTAAAAAACAAAAACTTTTTTTGCATAAAATAACCGTCTTCCGAAAAAAACAAAAAAAACTGTTTTGCAGAAAATAAAACCGACTTCAAAAACACTCAAACGTGAAAAATAACTTTAGCCTTAGAAGTCGGTGACTTTTGTTTGTTTGATTCAGTTTTTTTTTGCCACCGACCTAAAAAGCGAGTTATTTTTTTTTCTTTTTTAGTTGTAATATCCTATACAAAAATTTGCTATGGTCCAATCGGTCCACAAATGGGGGAGAAATCGATGAACATACATTAAAAAAAATACATACAGTCGAACGTAGTACCTCCTCCTTTTTAGTAGTTGGTTAAAAAGTCGGTGGAAAAAAAAACAATGAAACAAATAAAAGTCACCGACTTCGAAAAGTAAAGTTATTATCCACTTTTTTGTGTTTTTTCGGAAGTCAGTTATTTTTTCACATATTTTTTTTTTTATATTATGTCCTATCTCACTTTTCAAATTCTTTGCTTTACCCACGGTGCTCAAAAAGCGATACACCCAGCACCACTGAAGTGGTTCCGTGACAACTGATTATAAAACTGTTGTAGAAACTAATTTCGACTGCGGACTCCGCAAATAAAGGTGCAAACACTGAACTTTGAATTATGATTCCATGATAAAGAACTTTGATAAATGTTTCCATGTACTATGACATGAAAACAGTTTGTAAGTTATCGGAGAACTTGTGTAGTCGTAAATATTTCAATGTGAAATTGACGTGTATTAAATCACTTGGTTTTCTAAGAATAACTTAAGACTAACGGAATATATTGAGTAAAAGCCTTCAGGCGGGTAGGATAACGTTCTTGAGGGTATTGATCTGGATTCAAAGCATCGTATGTCATGAATTCATGATACTGATTACCAAAATACTGAATGGTTTAAAATTACTAAAATTATTATACTGAAACATTGTTTTAAGCTTTCAAGGTTTATAACTAACTGCACCGAATCGGGCGGGAGGAAACGCCCGGGTGTTTCCATTGCGAGGATCGAGCGGAGGACACGGTGGAGCACACGGTGGAGGTGTGCCCCGCGTGGGCGGAGCACCGCCGTGTCCTCGAAGCGGCGATTGACGGCGGCGACCTCTCGCGTCCGGCCCTGGTGCAAGCCATGGTCCGGAGCGAGACGGAATGGGACGCCGTCACCTCCTTCTGCGAAGCAGTAATGCTAGAGAAGGAGGTGGCGGAACGTGAGAGGGAGAGAACCTCACAGCGTCCCGGCCGCCGCGGGAGACGCCCCGGGCGTCGGGGGCCACCACGTGGCCCCCGGCCACCGTAGGCGCGAGCCTGTGGACGGTGGGCTATGGGCTAGCTCGCCGTCCGTCCGTGTCATGACGACAAGCCGTGTCGACGGCGCGTTCGTGTTCCACGCGCGCCTCAAAGAGAGTCAGCAATAGGAAGGGGTCCGCAAAGACCGATGCCTGCCGGGGTTGCGGGACTGTTCGAAAGAGATACCGTGGCCCCGGAACACAAAGGGCGATGAAGGAACATGGATGGGTTTTAGTCAGTAAAAGTCTGACACTCCCTCCTGCTCCGCCCAGAGCAGGAGAAGTCATTTGATGATTTCCCAACCGAAAAAAAAAAAAAAAAAAAAGGTTTATAACTAAACTTACACTATCACTAACGGGAAATATTTCGTAATTTTCTAAGACATTTCACTGCCTTTAATTTATTTACCATCCACCCGCATATTCTAGTCATCCCGCGACCTTGCAACAGCGTCAGAATATCAGGAGATCAGGGATTCACTGCCGACTTCTCTGTATCTCGATCATTATAATCTCTTCAAAGTTCGAGTGAATCGATTTTGAGGCAAGCGGGCTCCACTCTCGGCCGCGTCATCGCTTCACATCAGGCGATTTAAAAATAGAAGAAAAGTAAGAATTCTGTAGTAGATATATGAATAGTACTCGTAAAATTAATCAATTTTTTCTAAACAATTTTCAATGAAAAATTAAATAATCATGTTAAAGTCAACTGCTTAAATTCAAGTGTATTTACGAGTACCTATCTTGTCTTTTACATTTTTTTCTCGAAATGTTACGAACGTGCCTGAGCACGAAACTCCGGGTAAAAACCTTCAGTGTTCGTTATCTTTCCCTTTCATATTAATCAAGAGACATTTGTATATAAAAAGTGTATGTTTTCACTCTTTTTAGGGTTCCTTACCTCAAAAGGTAAAAAAAAGGAACCCTTATAAGATCACTTTCTTGTCCGTCTGTCCGTCCGTCTGTCACCACCGATTTTCTCAGGAGCGGGTGGCCCTGGCAAGTTGAAATTTATACCAGATACTGAGGTCTATAGTCCCTATTAGGTGTATAAAAATCAAGGTCCTCATGAGTCAACATGATACAAAGATATAGGCAAATTTAGATTTTCGCGAAAACTTGTAAGTACCAAAATCTACCTTAATTTTAAACTATTTTCATTTTTCGGAATGTTCCCTTTACTTGTGCTGTAAGACCTTGCTTTTATCCAAAATTGACAGTTCTAGGTCAACCGAGAGTACCCTATAGGTTTTGGGTTGAAAACCTATACGGTTACTAAATTAGCGAAGGTATGTATTAAAGGGGTGCGCCAAAGTTCACCTAAATTTTCAACTCCGATAATTAGAAATCCGAAAATAATCTTATACCCTTCACTTTCGATTCTTAAGAATCTATATTTTTGAGAAACTAACCGTACCTAATCTGAAAGTAAAATGAAATCGGTTTTAAGCACCCAATAAACAATACCCTTGAAAACTACAAACCAAACTGATGCAACTTCAGACCTTCAGAACCACAACCGGATCATACCTGCACTCAACGATCTAAAACAACCATTGGCTCAAAACATTTCTGGAGCCAGTCAGTCAGAAACACAAACGCATAACTGTGAAGGAATCGTCGATAGTTCGTCACGACGAGCAACGGGCAACTGTCACACAGCTGACTTTGGAGCTACAACAGGTATCAACTATTTTCTCGCTCAAAAAACGTACCTTCAAAAGATTGTATAGGGCGTATTTGGTATGGTAAGTACACACATCAACACGGTCTAGAGATATTTTAAAAAAAGCGAATTACTATCAATGTGTTAATTATTTATATGACATGTATATATTTAAAAGATACGTTATTTAATATTCTACCATTTTTTAATAATGGTTAAGGTATAGATTAAAATTTCAGGATTTTATGGAAAAAAAATGAAGCATAGACGGAAACCGTATATGAATGAACTTTTAATTTGTGAGTAAAAACTGAAAAAAATAGAAAAATCATTTAATTTGTGTTTATAAACTTGAAGTTAGTAGTCTGAGAAAGCGCCCATGATGTTCATAACACATCGGCAACGATTCGGCATGCTCAGAACAAGGTTGTCAATGTCTTGCTGCGGAATATTGTCCCATGTCCTTCTGAGGTGCGCAAAAAGTTGATCTTCTGTAGCCAGATTTTCAGGAACTTCCTTCAGAGCTCTTCTTTGCAGCATATCCCACGCATGCTCAATGGGATTTAGATCTGGCGATTGAGCAGGCCAGTCTAAGGCCCTAACATTATGTGTATGTAACCAAGCTGCTACCGTTCTCGCCGTGTGTGCCCAGGCATTGTCGTGCATGAGCAGGAAATCTTGCCCCATTTGTGTTCTGTGGGGCAAGATTACGGGCCCCAGCACCTGTTGGACGTATCGTTCTGCCGTCATATTGCCCCGCACCCAAACGAGATCCGTCCGTCCTCCAAGACGAATTCCTGCCCAAACCATAATTGTTCCTCCTTGGTATGGGTGAACTTCCTGAGGGTTCTGGAGACGGCACCATCGTCCAGGAACTCGCCAAACACGCGTCCTTCGTGAATCTGGATGGAAGCCGAACCTGGATTCATCCGTGAACAGCACATTGGACCATTGGTCACGGCCCCAGTCCACGTGGTTCCAAACCCATTCTAATCGTCGTCCACGATTACCTCTCCGTAAATGTGGGACCCGGAGTGGTCTACGAGAGCGTAGATTGCTTTCATGCAGTCGCCTTCTTACAGTTTGGTCACTCACAAGCACTTGGTGTTCCACTCGCAGCCTTTGGACCAATTGAGTCGCCGTTGCATTTGGTTGTGCTCGCGCAGTAATTTGCAAAATTCGGTCTTGTCTGGGGGTAGTGATGCGACTTGGCCCCCGGTGCCTCTCCGCTACTTCACCTGTGGCACGATAGCGTGTCCACAATCTTGAAATTACATTTTGATGGGTCCCTATGGCCTCAGCAACATTACGCTGAACAGATCCAGCTTCCAGCATTCCCACAGCTCGTAACATCTCCGCCCTCGTCAAATGTCGGCGTTGCATGGCTACAATACCTCAATTTTAACTTTGTCTTTCGTTTAAAAATGAAAAAAAACTGTAACTAAACGTAATTCGTATTGTTTTCTAAATTTCGCACAAATGAAAATTCCCTCTCCTATACATCAAGACATTTTTATGCCACCGAAACAAAAGAATTTTCAAAAATTTGAATTTGGAATTAGTCTGAGATAAATTACAAACAAATCGGTGTATAAAAAATTCCAATGCGGCCAGTACTTTTCGAGTTATTTAATTGAGTATGAAATATCCCTAGACCGTGTTGATGTGTGTATTTTGTTGGGGTTGGATTCCCGTCTAACTCATAACTGGACGCAGCTGAATGCCAGAACTTTAAATGGAACGTCTATCGGATCTTCACAACCCAGTTACGGGTAAGGGTTAAACCTCATCTGGCAGCACGGAATCGTACTTCGCACCTATCCGAGAAACAAATAGAATGCGAAGAATGCGAATACGCGTAAGCACCGAGGATACGATCGACAGCACACTTTGTTTCTCTCTCTAACAAATGACGATTCTGAGCGATAGCAAAGGATAGGAGCATGAAAAAGTGCGATTCCATGCTGCCAGTTGAGGTGCAACCCTAATATGATACCCCTTGGTAAGACTTGCAGGTTTCTTACTACTCTCAACGACCGTCAAAGACGTCTACAAATGACAGCCGGGACCAACGGTTTGACCATCTTTAATATATAGTTGATTGCTGGCTATTCACAGCGCGCCGATGTGATGTGGAGAACTCTAAACAAAAACGACTCGTTACTAATTGGAAGCCACTCGCTTCTCGCTAATCACTGACGGTGGGGCGGGTACTATAAACGTTTGAACGAGCAATACTTGATGGGAATACCTTGGGAAACTAAAACGGAATACTACTAGCGTTCCTGTTCGGATGGGTGGTTGACCTCGACATAGAAATACAGGGTGTAAACAGAATCTTCACGAAGCCGTCAACCAAGCATTCTGTACATCAAACTAAGTAACCTACGTAAATTTTTTTAGCTTGCTGGAAAATTACTTTTTTTTTGGGGTGAAAAATCACCTTTTTTGTGTAGGACTCAATGCGACGCACTTAAAACATTGTGCTGATGGATGAACTGAATAGTACGGGGGTCTTGAAGGTGTTTAAAGTAACAATCTTACATTAAAAAATATGTATTTAAAAAAAAAAAACTTGTGAAAAAGTTGGAACTTAGACCCCTAATTTCTCCGTAACAGAAGGTTCCCAGGTATGGTCTAGAATAAAAAACTGATCGCAATGGCGGGTAGAACAAAGTGCTTTTCGGGTTCGTTAAGAGTCTTTTTACACCCTTTATTTACCCGTACGTTTAAGTTCCTTTGCTCAAAAAATCAATTGTTAATTTTGTTTAAAAACTTCAGAGATGGACACAGACTTAAAACAAGGCCCATTTATTTTCCTCTGTCGTGTCTCACTGGTAGGGCAGGGCACCGATCGCCATTTTTTTCCTACTCGTAACGGACTTTACCTCCATCAGAAGCCTTTTCGAATTCCCTGTAGTAACTAAACACAACGTTTTTACTTAAAATAGTAACCGCAGACTAGACCCAATAACGACTAAAAAAAAACCTTTTTGGAGAGGTTTTTGACTCGCACTGGAGCAAAACAGACTAGGAATAAATGAACTATCAACCAAGCTTTTAGTTCCCGTTTTCACAAACACTGAAGGACTCGGAGTGAATACCTGAACATTATTGCAGCAATATTGTAATTTACCATAACATAACATCACGCCTGTAATCTAAGAAGGGTTAGACAGAGGTGTACCTAATAGTACACCCATATTTTGCCAGTTATGTCTAAGTCCCATGTAATATGGGGCGAGCCTATTACCATCAACCGGGCACATATCTAGACTCCGTGGCTGCCACAGAGAAATTCCTGACGGAAAAACTTTAGAACACTTTGCCCGACCAGGGAATCGAGGGCCTCATCTACGTACAGCCAGTCGCGTTTGCGTCCATTCGACGGATACTGGATATGGTTAAAAATCCAACATTGCTTTTTTTAGCTAATAAGTCTGGTGTCGGTCGCCAAGTAAAAACGGTAATTTATCAACGAAGTTTCATGTCCAAAATCCGGTATACAGCCGCTAAAATGCCAAGTATATTAGTGGCTAAATATCGCAATTCCCTCTTGATGTTAACAAGTTTTCTAGTGGCAACCAGCCACGGGTAATATACTGCTGCACCGACAAATTTAATTGTCGTATGTACGCAAAACCACTAATATGACAGGCGAGTCTAACAAATTGAATTCTCGAAGCGTATGCTGATGTCCCGTTGCTAGTTTGCACTGTTTACCGCTTTGTTTTACGGTGGAATTCAGTACTAAGTAGCTCATTGCTAAATAATAACAGCCGCAAGGGTCGATCTTTAAGGTTAAGTAGTGCTTGCCAAGGTCAGTCCGTGGATGGGTGACCAATGTGATCATACATTACATACCGAGTTTTCTCCGTGACTAGGAAACCACGAGCAGACGTCTTAAATTAAATTCGGTATTTTATAAATAAATCGAAATAATAAAAGAAAATAGTGAACATTACTGGAAATAAATGAAATAAATTTCATCAAAAACAATGAACTAATAAACATAACAAATTGGTGTTTATGTCAATTCATCGAATTTCAAGTTATTCGTAAACAAACGACCATTTTTGAGGGGGTCGGCTTCCAGTCTAACCGGATGCAGCTCAATACCAGTATTTTACATGGAGCGACTGCATATCTGACCTTCACAACCCTGACTGGGATGTGAGGGTCTGGGTAATGGGCATACACAAGTACTATTTGAGAACTTCAAAATCTCATAGCGTTTAGTTCTTCTAGCGAGAAGTTCATCAATAGTAGGGGTAACTTGTGAAGCTCTGCGTTCGTTAGTAATGAGGAATTTTCCACGTTTGTCACAACGCTTCAGTATATATCAATATAGTTGGCGCTTATCAGCTTTGGGAATATTTTTAAGCGGCGTTCTAGTAAAATCTAATGAATAAAGAATTTACTACGTATTAGATTAAAGGTCAATGGAATATCTTTTAGCAGGACAAAAAAAACTCTTCTAATAGACACGTGTCAAACTCTTTGTATAGTAAAATTTATTTATTGTTCATTGCTAAAAGTGAGAACTATAAAGAACCTGAGTCTTTCTGCGTTACGTCTAAACTCCTGGTGCGTCGAGTCGAGCTTAGGTTCCTCCGTACTTCAGTTAAGGCTTTGTGGACATAAAAACGAGCCATATTATTATTCCCAAAGGTTGATCAGCGCCATCTAGTTCGTTCATAAAAAGCACTGGACAATTTCCCATTAAAGTTAAATTGCTACCTGACAATATTTTCATGGCGCGCCGTTTTGTAACCGTCTTAACTGTAGTTTCAAAGTTCTTACTTTACTTATAAAGTTTACTGTCTATAAAATGGTAATTACTGTCGTTTATATTCAAGTTTTACCAGTTGTAAGTTTAATGATTTATTTTGTGTCGTAGAAGTCTTTACAGTTAGAAAGCATAGTTTTCTCTGTCTTAAATAATAGTTATGTTATACTAGAAGTTTTAAAATCTAGCACCTTTACATATTTGATAAAAAATGTCTGCATTATGAAGAAACAACCAAAAGAGGATACGCAAAGTAATAAAAATGTGAGAAACTTACAAATATATAAATGTGTATAATAACTTTAATGAAGAGTTTGTTTGTTTGGACGTGCTATTCTCTAGAACAACTTAATTCGGACTAAAAATAACGTGTTTGTAGTTTAAGCTTAGGAAAGGTTTTAAGCTATTAAACGTCACTCTAAGACCGAATGAGTAATGAGTAAAAAGAAAAAAGACAAAAACGGCGCGCGGCAGGACAAAACTAATGATTCTAACAATTCTCAAGATTTTGAGAGAAGCGTATTGTTGCAGCGATGACGTTAAAAAACGTGTATACAATGGACTTTTATGATACGTGTAACATACGAAAGGAATCTTTACAATATGCAGTAACTGAATAGCACAGAAAATATAAAACAGATCTATAGAGGCGAAAACCAATTAGAAATACTAGTAAACCAAATTACGGAACATTATTATTCGAGAGTAATTTACAACTGCTGAAAGTTTTACAAAAGTCGCAACTATTGGAGTTTCTGAAAGTTCTTTTGAGCTATCGAGAGCACTTATATCGGAAAAGTTGCAAATTGATTTAACAGTCTTATAGGAATGTAGCTACAGTTAGTATTTAAAAGGTTTGGGGCTAAAAATTAATGGGAATTTCTGTTCGACAGCAATTTTAGATTGTGGCTGTCTAATGCGATGATTGTTGAATACGACTGTATTACTGAACTCCGAAGTTTAAAATACCGATGTACCGTATACTCGTACACAAAGTTTGGAAGTCCGACTTACGGGAGTCAGAAGGTACGCTATGATGAATTACGTTAGTGAGAATGTTCATCATCGCGATGTACGTTACTCCGAAAGTTTGCTATGACTGAGTAATTCTTTATCCAGTTGCCTAACGAAAGCCTCCAATTGATCGAGGCTCTTGGCAATAAAGCCATTGGCTGATACGACAATAGACACAATTATTAATTTATTTATTAACTTTATCTATACAAGACGTTATAACAGACTGGTCCATCTCATCAACAGTAAGCCTATCCAAAACCAGACCACGTCTAATTAATTCACAACAATAAAACACAAAATCCGTCAAGACTTTCATTGTAAGATAAATCTACCCTCAAAATAGACCACGATCGTGTCATCGTGAAACGTACGGTTTATTATATGATTGGCACTCGTCACAAGTTTGGGACGAGTGCCAGAACATAAAAAAAGTATGTAAATAAATATTTGCATAAAGTAGACTCTCGTTTAAAACTTGTGCTTTGGGAGTTTATAGTGTTGTGAATGTTGAAAGACTGTGATTTGATGGGTTCTGTATTTGCGAGAAGTGATTTTTAACCGACTTCTAAAAAATGAGTAGGTTATGTTTTTCACAAGATTTTTTTTTGTCATGTATTTTCACCGATTTCACTGTGATCACTGGTCTGATTTTCGGGATTCTATTTTATTTGGTGGAGAAAGCTCGCGGGGTGCTCTTTGTCTAAATAATATTCACTCTATTTGGGGAGTTTCTATAATACGTATTTTTTTCTTCTTGGTATCTTAGTAAAATTTACATATCATAAGAATTTGTGTAGTCTCAACTAAAAAGAGTAACAGACAACATTTTTGCAGAAAATAAATAACGGACTCCCTAGAAAAATACTAAAAAGTGGAAAATTACTTTCCTTTTTGCGGAAGTTGGTGGCAAAAAGTCAATGAGACAAACAACACACGGTTTTTTTTGGCAAAACAGTTTTTTTTTTGTATGCACCGAAGGCCATTTTTCCACACATTTCTTGGCACGAACTAAATCCACGTGTAATGTAGATTGCATAAACCATTCAGATAAACATCACGGCACAGAAAAAAATGGAAGTGTGTACGTTACGTCAAAGGAATTCCCGGTTTCGTCAGCCTTAACCGAAAGTGCTCCCAACTATTTAAACGCATGATTATCCAGAACAGTGGTTCTCAATTTTTTTTTTAAATTAGTAATAATTTTGATTTCTTTATTGTTAGCAGGGACCGTCCGTTTCTATTTAAACATGGGCCCCGCCAGCAGCATTGTGTATAGGAGAGCGCAACTTCAGCACCAGAAAACAAAAAATTTAAAATATGTTTATATATTTTTTTTAAACGAAATTTCTATAAATATTTTCTAGTTTCCATACTTAGTTAGTAGTTATTAGTAGAATAGGAATTTTGTTTCGTAAAATTTCGCAGAAAAGCTTGAGAATCGGGGGAATGCTGGAGAAAAAGAAGCGTAATCACTTCGTCTCGAATAAGACCGCGGTCCACAGGTTGGGAACCAATGCACTAGATCTAGAAAATTGGCAACGTCCGAAATACGTAGACGACTACGTCACGAGGAGATCTGGCAACGTTCGTGACATTTCCAATTGAATTATATGCGATTGTTTAGCATTTCTGTTGGTTAATGTAAGTATTGGGACGATTAGTCGTGATTTGGGAGTTGATGCTGCGACTTTTTGTCGCAATAATTTTAATAAATTCAATTAAATTTAACCATTTTATTTTATGTGTATTGTCCTGTGCGGGCTAAAAAATGTTTTTTCTTTCTTTTTCTCTTTCTTTCTAACTATTGTTTTTCTTACTCATTGATACGTTATGATATGAAACATCTATAGACGCGGGTAAACCAAAAAAACAAATGAAAAATTCGTGGCGAGCGTGGCGATCGAACCCGGCCCGAACAATCCCGAACATTACCGACCTGTTGAAGCAGCATAAGATCTACATTTTCGCCACGATTTACAAGAAGCCAGCTGGTCCCGGGGCATAGAGCGCTGGGTTACAATTTCAAGACTCCGATTCCAGCATAAGGTTTTTCTTTTTGTGAATTGAGTCTTTTTGTTTTTATTTTATTTTATGGTTTTTTTTTATATTTACTTTTTTTAAGCATAGGTATTGCTTGTACAAAATAATTTCGATGTTTCACATCTGCCAGGCGTCCCGCGACGGCCTACTTTTATTTATCAAGCAGTTGTTTTTTGGATCTGTTCTTTAAATAATACTCGTACCCTTAGTTTATGAATCTATTATAGGTCATCCTTTACAAAATTTGATCTAAGTATAGATTTTAACGAACTCCTTTACAAACACTAGTCATGGCTTTAGAATTAAAAGGATAGCGCATGGCTAGTGCTAGAAAATTAATGAGACTAGGTTGACTATCA
This sequence comes from Xestia sexstrigata, assembly GCA_941918905.2. Lineage (NCBI taxonomy): Eukaryota > Metazoa > Arthropoda > Insecta > Lepidoptera > Noctuidae > Xestia > Xestia sexstrigata. The sequence goes on from OW799204.2 coordinate 4,701,030, forward strand.
AAGCAAGCTGTAGCTTCGTTAGACAAAACAACAAGCTTGAAGAACGTGATTTACGTAAAATTGCTATGTAACATTTGTTGCATCAGTCGAAGGTTTTCTAGGTGAAGACCTGATTTTGTGATTTTTTTAGTAAAGTTTTTCGGAAACTATCAAACTATCATTTTAAATTCATACAAAATTCACTTAAAAGTCGTGTATTGAATGGGACGCTTTATCTGGCCGCTTGGATGACAGCCAATGACTTCAGTTTTGAAATATTGCTAACAATATTCAATACCGCATCCGTCGACACTCACTATAATAAAATTAGAGTTAAATTTACTAGTTTGAGAAAGATATAACAATATTTAGAAGTTTTAATTTACGAGAAGGGTTTCCTAATATTTCTGGCGAGCCTTCGAGTGTCTGAAATTTATAACTCCCCGTTTTTATGACTGACCTTTAGATCTAATATCTAACTATGTACTTAACGTGAAATCAGATGCTGAATTAGGCGCCTGTTACGCACATACATGCTAACTGGGGTTAACCTGATCATAATCTGCATAGCCTTTTCCGAACAATGTTGGGGTCGGCTTCCAGTCTTAACCGGATGCAGCTGAATACCAGTATTTTACATGAAGCGACTGCCTATCTGACCTCCACAACCCAGTTAGTACTGGGTAATATGATACCCATTGGTAAGACTGGTTGTCAGACTTTCGGGCCACAGAGCCCACTGACTACCTGTAACGACTGTCAAAGATCTACAAATGACAGCCGGGACCAACGGCTTAACGTGCTTTGGGGTTAACCTGATATGCAGGTCTAAAGTTAACAAGTCTTCGGAGTCTATTTTATTTCGGGAACTGAATAAGCTATACTAAGCGCAGAGGCCGATCACTCAGCTATAGAGCCAACCGAGCTGACAAATAACTCTATTTGAAAAAACATTTTTGTCAATATTTGAGAAAATATTATTTATTTGATTTTCATCAACTCGTCCCAAGTGGGCCGTGGGCATGTGGGACGAGTTGATGAAAATCAAAATAAATAATATTTTCATTCCGCAACTTGTCCCACTTTTCTTTTTTGTGTGGAACTTTAAACTTTATTAGCGTTAGCTTTATCAGTTAGTAAGACAAGATTTTAACAATATTTTTTTAAGTATTTTTAATTCAAACAAATTGATAAGTTACCTTAGAAAAAGTACTAGACTAACATAAACTAAAGAAGGTAATTCCATCTACTTCTTCTTGTGAGGCATACAATATGACATAATATAATTATGTTCTCCAGAGCTCAAGGGATCGGGGACATTTGCGCGATACGACAAAAGGAATGCAACAATACAAAAAAGTGTGACATAACATCACGCCTGTAATCTTTAAAGGGTTAGGCAGAGAAGTCACCAGATTTTGCCGATTCCAGGTCCGAGTTCCATGTACCTAAGGGCGAGCCTAATGTTATTAACCGAGCCCAGATCCAAATTCCGTGGCTGCTACCGACAAATTTCTGACGGTAAGCTGAATAACTTTGCCCAAACCGGGAATCAAACCCAGGACCTCTTGCTGAGCAGTCGCGCTTGCGACCGCTAGACCAACGAGGCAGTCCGGTAGTTTATGTCAATCCAAAAAGATGTAACTCTGTTTAGCTCCCTCTAATAGGGATGATGACTGACTAAAAAAATATGATTCTGTTTAGTCCGTCAGTTAGATTATCGAAAAATATTGGATACGTGTTTTTTGTTTTATCAAATTAATCAAAATGTACGAAGATGAAACGTGTCAAAGATCATGAGCAGTACCTTTGTGCTCTTCTGTGTTAATATTATTATCCTGTAAAGTATTTTGTGTGTACATAAATAAATAATTAAATGAGTGGGGGGCTTGTGACGTCACATTTGAGTAAAAAATGTACTCAAATGTGACTTTACACGAGTTTTCGATGCACTGTGTCTTCATTTTTTGTTAACGTGAAAAAAGAAAAAATATGTGTCCAATATTTTTTGGAAATCTATCTGACGGACTAATTAGTTTTTTTTGTCATCTACCCTATTCAAATATGATATACTAGAACAAAGATTTAATTCTAGTTTCTATTCTGAGCAACAATCGTCGCTAAGTCTCCGCACGGAAGAGATTACCATTCTATTTCAGCCCAAAATAAAATGTCGCAGTCATTTTAGGAATTCCCAAATATACATCTTCCGAAACTACTCCAGTTGAAAATAGACGAACCATCTCCATCGATCTGTTTTAACAGACAAGTGTCCCAGAAACTAAAATATACATTTAGAAATATTCTCTCACATCGGCGTGTGAGTTTGTCGCTTTTGTTCATTTATCTTCAAGCTTTGTGGCATACGGGTTGGGCAGTAGTCCAAATGTCAATTGTGAATGTATGAGAATCGTTTGTAGCTATTAGTTTGAAGAAACACGACATTATTTCTTGTAAATTAAATTAAGTTTTATTTATTTTATTGTAGTTTTTATTATCAGGAATTAGAAGGGATGACAGAAATAGGTATCAAGCCATCAACGAATGATGGATGAAATGAAATATGAGAGGCAATTTAAGGTCCCATTAATGAGTTGTTCAATACTTCGTCGGTTTTATACCAATTCTTTTCTTAATCATAACGATGAAGTAGAAACCGCTTTTAACCGTAAACAAATCACTACCCACGTTCTTCGTGAAATTGACAGACCTTTAAAAAAGAATATTTAAATGCTATTCAAAAGTAAGGTAGTGGGTGTGGGTGGGTGGGTCGGTGGGTGGGTGGGATTTTATTGTTGAGTTTCCCGAAATAACTCATATAGTCAACGTTATTAATGCCCATATTTTTTATTCGGTAGCATTCGGTGAGGAAAACTGGACTTTAGCTAATAAAAGTCTTGAGAGCAGCGGTGGCCTAGTGGTGGCAGCCCCAACTTACGAACAGTAAGTTGTCGGTTCGAACCCAGACAGGCACATGAAAACATCGTGAGGAAACCGGCAATATCCTAGAACCAAAAATACGAAGACATGTGACATCTACCAATCCGCACTGGGCCCGCGTGGTGGATTATAGCCCATACGCAAAATACGCGCTTTGACGTGGAGTTGCGGACACCAGCCCGTTATACAATACAATACAATATATTAGTATTTGCACGCACTATGATCATATTGATAACCTGTCTGTTGATGTAGGTAAATCTTACTACGTAAAGTAAGGTTTCCTCGACGGAAAGCCAGCAGGGTGTCGATGAACTATGTTCCACTCCTATCCTACCCTCTTTACCCCAAAACACGCAGTCGAAGTGGCCTCTATGGTACTAGCCATGACGACGTGCAAGTGACAAAGTTATAAACCAACAAAATCAGAAACACCGCCTTGATATTGACATGAAGAAGTTACCATAGACGAGCAGTAGATTATACTTTTACAATCACAAATCTCACATTAAAAAACAACGATATTAAATCTTGAACAAAAGGACAAGCCTGCATCACACATCAGTGCTCCACCCTCGGTGTGAGGATTAACTAACAATTGAAGTACCTCATATTTTTTAATTTTCATCCCTCACAATTTCATTTTCCACATATTTTATAGACAGAGAAAAATATCTAGTAGTATGACGAATGGGGAAGTTTGTCTGTTTGACAAGAAACTTGATTTTCGTATTTTTCTTACTGAGAATTTTCCGGCAAACACCGTTGGCTTTGGGCTTAAGCCGGTAATCGGACTGCTTAAAAATCGCGCTTGCTACTAGCAAAGACAAACAAAGCAGCCATTCGTAATCTACATAAAGTAAAGAACTACCTACATGGTAGGCTTTCAACAAGGTAAAATAAAAATAAAACGCATCTACATAACATCACGCCTGTATTCCCCGAAGGGTTAGGTAGAGGTGTACCTAATAGTACAGTCACACTTCGTCAGTTATGTTTAAGTCCATTGTAACAGAGGGCAAGCTTACAAGTAATAGTAAACATTCTTCGATAAACTACAATTCATCCTACACGCTCATAAACGCATTAAGACAAATGTACAAAATTAAATGTATGTTCTACTGAAATGTATAAAAGTAGTCTTTCGCGCCGAAACTTTTGTTTCCTTGGCAGTTATTTATATAATAAACTAAACTCCATACTAACAATTTACCCTGTTACCAAAGCAAAATGTAAGCAAGTACTCACCACATATCTATTGGACCTTGATTACGATAGCACTGAAAGCCTCTTACTTGTTTTAAGATAAATGTGTTTTCAGCCTACCTATCACACCACGCATCACACCCATCACACCACACCACACCACCACACCACACCTCACACCACACCACTCCACACCACACCACACCACACCAAACCACACCACACCACACTACACTTTAATATACTTTACTAGTTCATTATCAATAATAATTCTTATTTTGTACATCTAGTTTTTCTCTTTGTTTGTTTACTGTGTTCTTTTACTAAAGGTTACAATATTTTAGATTTAATACTAAAACACTGTTTTTGGAGGGGGGCCTGGTAATCTGTGTGACAGGGTTTTCCTAGTGCAGATACCAGTCTCCCGCAAAGGATTTATCTGATGTAGTATATTCATATTTTTAAGGCGCCTTTGTGGAAGAAAAATAAAATATTTATTTATTATTATTATTATTGCCATTAACCGGGCACAAATCTAGACTCCGTGGCTCCCGAAATCCCAATAACACTTTGCACGACCCGGCAATCGAACCCAGGACCTCATGCTCAGCAGACGCGCTTGCGACCACTAGACTAACGAGGCAGTCAAACGCGTCTAATTCCAATAAAAAAGTTTAAAAGTTCTAATTCCAAGGAACACAAGTTAGCAATTAGGCGAGCAAATCCACAGGTAAACCTAGTACAGTTTAATGTAGAAAAGAACAGTTTTCGCCATTGCGGTCGGTGAATAGGAGAAAAACAAGTAACGGTTAATCCCGCTGAAATTGTTTGACAAGTTAAGGAAATTCTCGCTTAGAAAACTGTGCTTACCGGGAATGTCGTATTTGAAACGTTCGGATTCAACATTTTGATGTCGTGAACCTGGTGAAATTGTTTAAGGAAGGAGATTTTTTTCAAAATGTCGTAATTGAGGCGCGAAGGTTTAATATTTAGACAATTACGTTTTGTAAGCGGTGATCGTTCGTCTTTGATTTAGCTTTAAGTCGTTCGTTTTTTGTCTATTACATAGTCGACGTGTAGAAAATCTTGAGTATGAATGGCTACAAGAGTAGAGGAAGACCAAGAGAAGCGATGGATAAACTGTGAAAGATGATATGGCTAGAAAGGAGGTGACTGCTGAGATAACGAGTAATAGAGAAGTATGGAAGAAGAAGACATGATGCGCCGACGCATTAGATTTGACGTCGCCATTTGCATGGTATTTATCACCTGCTACGACAAGCTTATGAAAACTTTAACCATAGTATAGGATCCCATATAGAACGACCTTCACCGCGTTGGTAAATAGATGAAAAGTATTTAATATCAAATTAAATATGTCAAAAAATATATTGCAAAAAGGGTTGACTAAAAAAATTCAGTCCAGAATACATTTTTTTACATTTCACTGGTTTGGTTAATAGACAAATTCCATACCAATAAAAAGTATGAAGCCTGTAGAATATGCAAACGTTAGATTAACCTAACGTTTGCATATTCTATAGGCTTTATAACTTTTGCATATTCTATTGGCTTTATAACTTTTGCATATTCTATTGGCTTTATAACTTTTGCATATTCTATAGGCTTCATACTTTCTATTGGTATCATCATCATCATCATTTCAGCCGAAAGACACGTCCACTGCTGTACATAGGCCTCCCCCAAGTGTCACCACATTGACCAGTCCCGTGCGACTCGCATCCAACGTCTATTAACCAAACCAGAGAAATGTTAAAAAAATATATAATTTTTAAATTGCTAATTAATCACATTCTTGACTGAAATTGTTTAGTCAACCCATTTGCAATATATTTATTGACATACATATTTAATTTGATATAAAATACTTTTAATCCATTAACCAGCTCGGTGAAAGTCGTTATGTAAGGGATCTTAGACTACCACGTTGAGAACTACGGTTTAAGTTGGCTGTGATCAGCTGACTGTAATAAGGTCACATGTCATAATAGATAATTTGTAATTTCACAGAATAATAATCGGTTATATCAAAATCATGGGATTTTTGCTAACGACCGGAATATTATGAACCAATGGCCGGGAATCGAAAACGATCATTAACAGTCTGAAACCAGTTATAATGACCAAGGAAGACATTGGAGTAAATTACACTTAGTTAACTATTGACTGGAATTTGAACTCAAGACCCAATAAACCCGTAAGTCGGAGCCAAAAGCCCAGTGCTTTCACTCTAGCTCTTTGATGGAAGGTATATGCATGTTTATTTTTATCACTCTAAACAAAGCGTATTAACATCAGAAATAACAAAGTGAAATGTTTTACTTATAATCTATTAAAATACTAAGTTATAAGCATTTGAAACTGCTGATTAGACAGAGAGATTCGATACAGCAACACGTCATTCGCTGCATCGACGTACAAAATCCATAAGTACTAAACTCCGTTAATCTAGAGAGAGATAGAAACAAAAGTTTAAATGGTTATAACTTTTGTGTTGTAGGGCCGATTTATGTCTTGCTTTCGTTTTTTGACGTTATTTTTATAGTACTATAACATTCCGTATCGAAAAAAAAAAAAATGCATGTTCCCTCACTTCGGACATCTAAAGACGATACGTCAAATCGAATCTATGCTACAAGTTTCACGTACTTACATTCCTTTGTAGTCCTAATTTAATATCATAATCTTTCTGCCGTTGTCCCATTCTATTTGGGGTCGTCGCAACACGTTTTCTTCCTCCACTCTCCCCTGTCAGACGTCACGGCATCATTTATTCCTTTCTCTTTCATATCATTCCTCACACAAAACATCCATCTTTTCTTTGGCCTTCCTCTCCCTCTCCATCCCAATCCTTAATCCTAATTTAATATATCACTACCAGTATCAGCCACAGCACTTGCAGTGACATAGATGTGTTATACCCCAATTCCCCCTGAGCTGTGTTATACCCCAACTCCCCCTGCCGGCCCGTGAGATCGATCACAATTTGAGTATGTATTGTGCCAGAGGTACTCCAATCATGATTGATTATAATCAATCAATGATCCATGGGGAATAATTAGCACGCGAAGCCTGGCGCTTCCGTAAAATTAAACAATTTCGTATGGAACAGTCAACTACCTAAATGTATAAAAGGGTATTATTATTATCATTTTTTTCAGTGCTAAGTTTTGCCAAAACAAAAACAACTATGAATGCTTCACCTAGAAGGACTTCATCTATACAATACAAAGAGGATATTTCCTGAGAATAAATTATGGTCTAAAAGATCTGGGTTGGTTTAGAACTTAAGACTCTCTTTAAACTCACTGAACCAACATGGCAGCGAATAAAACCGTTTTTTACTTTCAAAAACAAAGATTTCACTATTATCAAACTTTGAACAGTTTACAAATCCTACGATTAGGCACAGATGTAAAATCAACTCAAGCGCATAAACCCTGAGAATACATTCTAAGAGGATCTCAGAAATCGTGTTAACTCTAAAGGATTAGCATTCTGTTGAAATATACGTCTCTTGGGCAGTCAGTTAGAAACATAAGGGGTGCTACACATGATCGGGTCAATCAACTCAGTCCATCGCAGTTCACTGCTAGAGATAGGCATTTTCCAAACTATGCCACAGAACCCCATTCTCTAACTTCTGCATCCAATCTGGCCCAGCCGCCTTTTTAAGGTCCATCGGTCCATCTGGATCGGAGGCATTCACCACCATTTTTACCCTTACGAGACCTCCACTTCAGGAGTCGTTTGCTTCATCGGCCGTCGGTCCTGCGACAGACATGGCTAGACAAATCTAGCAAAATTAAATGTACTACCGTCACTGACGGTGAAAAGTCTGTGAGCGACAAATGGCGATACAAATGACAGCAGGGACCAATAGCTTAAAGTGCTTTTCGAGGCACGGAGAAAACCCGGAAAGGGTGGTCCACCCATCCACGGACCAACGTACCTACGCAAGCGCAGCTTAACCTGGAGATCGACCCCGAGCCGCTGTTATTGTTAAACCACGAGTTCCTCTGCTTTGACACGGTTTTGTTTATTTATTTTATTTTTCTTATCTTATGCCACCTAAACTTTATTGTCCAAAAATACTGCCAAATGAACTGTCCCTATCCGAATCAGTGTGTAGACTTCTTTACACGATTAGTCTTCTTCTTTAATCCTTAGTTCGTGTTCTTACTTATTTTTATTCTGATCTAAAAATGGTACTTGGGAATTTGGGTGGCACAATACGGGGATTTCGACGTTTTCGTGTAAGAATAATCTTGGGCTAAAAATAAATAGGTGCCTTTTGAACGTGGAGCAGCCACAGAGTCTGGATTTTTTCCAGGTTGATGGCAATAGGGTCGCCCCCTATTACATGGTACTTAAACATGACTGGTGAAATGTGTGTGTACTGTTAGATACACCTATGCCTAACTCTTCGAGTATTACAAGACGTGATGTCATGTTATGTTTATTTTATGACAACTTTATCGAATAAAAACCAGTCCAAATAATCGTGAAGATACATAATTATTTCACAGTATTTTTACACCCCTATATGACATAAATCCAACAATGAAACAGTATTTGCACTTCACATTGAGTCAGATAAGTTAATCCAATACCTGTACGTTATAATATTAATCAAATCCAACTTCCCACACAAATCTAGTTCGTCTATTAAGGCTGCGTGTACACCAGAGATGAGCAAGATAAGCTGAGCGGTGCGAGGTAAAATCCACAAACAGGATTATTTAATTTTCTTAGCCTCGCTTAGCGCAGATCTGGTGGTAAAAGGGACTAGCGGAGCTAGGTATGAATAAATGTTCATACAAAAAAAGCGAACGGGAGCGAGGAATTGAGGCTTTTTTCTTGGGACAAGTCCACCACACAATTCCCAAAGCAATGTAACTCCTGAAAGCCAGAATCTACAGTGGCGACCATCAGAAAAGCGCCTAAACAATGAAGGTCGACGAAGTTTCATAGAAACAATTTAACTTTCTTAGATTCCGCAACGAAATAAATCAGAAAAGTAAACCGGAGGAGTATGAAAACCATAATTTCCACTACCCCTATATCAGCAGGAGACAGAACAAAACAAGGCCAATAGCCATAGAGGGACTTTTACAACTGGGATAAGCCCAAAGGGCTATGCGAGGGAAATGAGCAAAACGGTGCGGTGTTCCTCGCTTCACTCAGCTACACACTGTTTCACAGCACCCCCAAACATCTTCGCACCGCCCAAGCTCCTCGCACAACTTTAGTGGAATCATTACGCTAGTAGCGGTACTTTCATACAAGCCTACAAGCTTGGCTTCCTCTTATAACCTACTACTCACAATTTTGGAGTTTCTGAACAGTCTGCTTGCCTTATAAGCTTGCCGTATTGTTGGCCTCTAGGCACGCCGCTATGCCCGTTCCGCTTCGCTCATCTACGGTCAAAAACCAGCCTAACTATGACATCATAGGGGCTGGAACGCCATCCATTACCGATCTATTAGAGGGTGTTAATAGATAATAAGAGCAGAACCCACGTCAGGAAGACATTGACAACGTAGCTACATGACATGTTTGAAATTACTTTCTGCATTAATTAGTGTCCCTAGCGTTGGCGTGATTAACTTCGAAGTTTAACTTCGAAGTTTAACTTTGGAATGTGAATAGTTTGGATAGGGATAGGAATATATCAGACAGTTTATTTTTAATTAATCGCTTCCTTACTTTACAGTATCACGATGCAATTTTTACATTTGCTATCCCGAAATTTTAAACAGAGGTGAACCTAACAAGTAACGCCCTCATTTCGTCTGTTATGTTTAAGTCCCATGTAAAAGGAGGTGAACCTTTAGCCATCAATCGGGTACAAACCCAGACTCCGTGGCCGATACTGAGAAATTAATTATGGAAAATAACGCTTAGCCCGAGCTGGGAATCAATCCTAGGACCTCATACTCAGCAGTCGCGCTTGACCACTAGACTAACGAGGCCGTCAACTACCTAATCAACTGCTCTATAAATACGTTCTAAACTACTACACTCAGTTTACCTTACTTAAAGTAACCTTTAATTTCTCTCTCCACTCGCCTGCCAGTGCGTACTAAAAACTAAACGGTACACTTCACTTTACTCGTGTAGTCATGTCAGCTTAATAGTTACGACTTGTCCCACATTTGGGAGTACTTGGGACCTCGTTTATTACGATACAACATCTGGGATTACTTAATCTGTTTGATTAAGTTCTGAGAGAAAGGCTTTAATGGTAGTATTTTGGAGGTATATGTTTTTAAGAAACTATGTGTAACTATTTGACGACTGGAGTGGCGCAGCGTTAGTAAGGCTTCCTTAAGTTCTTACGGTCCCAGGTTCGAATGCCGGTAGGAGCAAATTTTTGTGTGATGAGCATGGACATTTATTTCTGAGTCATAGATGTTTATATGTATATTAAGTATGTATTTACAAAACAAAAACTATCTATGTAGTATATCAACTATCTGGTGTCCACGACACAAGCCTCGTTGCTTAGTGTGGCGCTAGATGGCGCTGTGTGTAATGTCCAGCGATATTTATTTATTTATATTTATATGTTGTGCGGGTCAAGCAAGAAATGAGCATTTAAGAGGAAGATTGAATGTGGCGCCTGTTACAGAAAGGGTGAAAGGGAGTCGTCTGTATTGTTAAGGACATGTGATGAGGAGGGATGGAACACATGTGACTAAAAGAGTGATGAATATAAATGTCGGATGGAGAGGGGGAGGAAGACCAAAGAAAAGATGGATGGATTGTGTGAGGAGTGACATGAAGGAAAAAGGAGTAAATGATAGCGTGACGATAGACAGAGGAGAATATTAGAAAAAAACGTGTTGCGCCGACCACAAGTAACATGGAACAAGGGCAGGAAGTTGATTATATTGTGTGGATCAATGTTAAAACAGGCGAAGTTCAGCAGAGGACGTAAACCTGTAGTATCCACCCTGGCAGAAAACGAAAAACTACAATTTTATACACACATTTTTAAATCCTATATATTCCCCTAGAGAACTGCGTGATAACAAAATATCAAACATACACCGAACTTTGTTTTCCCAATGTATTAAACATACAAAAATCGTACACATGCCGAAAATAAACTAAAAATGTTGCTGAACAAAGGATAAAAATCATTCACCAATATTTTTTATTTAACAATCTACTCTATTTCAATTCCCAATAGCACCACAACTTCCAAACATGTAAATAAGAAACTAAATGCCCAAATATTACACAAAAACAACTGAAAATTACTGAAACCACACAATAATCGATCAAAATTTTACATGGAAACGTTCCCTTGACTAATTTTGGTGGACATGTCGCCACCCGATGGAACACCACTCCATAACTTAGTTATCGACCTGTACCGAAAACTAGACATAGGATTTCCACCCTAGTTACATTTCAGATAGGGGTGATATTCCTTCGGATTATTTGAGGGGTTTAGGCTGTATTATGGTGGGAGGCTGTACAGTACGAATAGATGTGTTGGTCTAATGCATCATCTAGTTCTCCAATGGGATATGCCGCAATGAGTTGATAATATTATATGTTTGTGCTGTTTCCGTGAATTTCGGAGTAATATTGATGAATAGCGTCGGGTTATATTGCGAATTCGCGTGAAACGGTTTATTAGTGTTTATTGGACATAGGCCTGTAAATTGAAATAGTTATTTGTGTGGTTTGCTTTTATAACTAATGGACGACCGTTACAAAGAGTGAATATTTATGTATTGCTTTTAATATGGAAACGCGTTTAGCCGGGTTAATAACATTTATTTAACGTAATCTGCCTAGCCTTTTCCCAACTATGTTGGGGTCGGCTTCCAGTCTAACCGGATGCAGCTAAGTACCAGTGCTTTATATGGAGCAACTACCTAACTGAGCTTCACAACCCAGTCAGTACTGGGTAATACGATACCACTTGGTTAGACTGGTTGTCAGACTTTCGGTCTACGGACTACCTGTAACGACTGTCAAAGATCTACAATTAATGACAGACGGTCGGGACCAACGGCTTGACATGCTTTCTGAGGCACAGAGGAAACTCGGTAGTAATGGGTGGTAACCCATCCACAGACCAACATAGGCAAACGCGGCTTAACCCGAAGATTGATCCGAGCGGCTATTATTATTTAGCCACGAGCTCCTCCTTTTGGTTGAAAGGACAATCATGGTTAAACATATTCCTGTAGCTAAGTCAAATATTTTGATAAAGCTTAAAAAATATACAACATAAAGAAAAAGGCCGTTAAAGTATCAACGTCTGTCAACCGAAAACTTATCAAAAATTATGAAGAATCTAAAACTCATACTGTTGCTACGGCGTAGCTGTCTGACGTCACAGCTACGCAGGCGTAGCGCGTAGCTAGTGACCGTAGCGCCGTAATGACATTACTCCCTTCGAACATGCTGCTGCATAATTGTGTTTTTTTTTGTTTTGATGAAGGTTATTTAAATATAAACTTATTTTATGAGCCGCAGGGTTGTTTTTCATTATTTCAAACAAACCTGAAGGGCAATTCTCGCGTATTTCAAGAACTTTTGCAATAACTTAGTCTGGATCTGTCAAACCTACCGCTTATTTGGCTACAGTACCTACCTAGGTGCTGTAGCCAAATAAGCGGTAGGTTTGACACCTGATCAAGCTCTGCTCGGGTGATAAAAACCTGCCAAGTGCGAGTCGGACTCGCGCATGAAGGGTACCTACCATCGTAGTAGGGGAGCCCCCTTTTAATTTAATTTATTATTTGTTGTTATAGTGGCAACAGAAACACACATTCTGTGAATTTTAACTGTCTAACTATTACGGATTATAAGATACAGTCCACTGATTGACAGACGGACAGCGGAGGCTTAGTAATAGGGTCCCGTTGGTTACCCTCTTTTTTTTTTTTTTTTTGATTGGGAAATCATCAAATGACTTCTCCCGCTCTGGGCGGAGCAGGAGGGAGTGTCAGACTTTTACTGACTAAAACCCATCCATGTTCTTTCATCGCCCTTTGTGTTCCGGATCCACGGTATCTCTTTCGAACAGTCCTTCAACCCCGGTTGGTTACCCTTCGGGTACAGAACTCTAAAATAGAGAAAACAATTTTTCCTAGATATGAGACCTAGCTAGATCGATTTTTCGCCCCCTTAAACTACCATATTGTAACTGTCACCAAAACTGTTTGAGCCGTTTTCGAAAACATGATTATAAATTTATAAATATACAAATATTGCTCATTTAATAGTATAATATTTGTACAGGGTTTGACATTGTTACTAAGATGAGATTGTGATTCGTTTTTAAGCGTAGATAATTACGGAAATTGTCTTTCAGATAGATACAGATCTTACTTCAAAAAATAAATTCTAAGAACGTACACTTTTAATAAAATATACAAGAAAGGCGAAGCAAAAAACGAACCTTTTACACAATTCCTTTGCGAATCTTCAAAAAACAGTCTATTCAAAGATGGCTGATAAAGGTGAATTCGGTTCACCGCAAAAACGTCTCGGAACCCAAAGCCGGTAGAAGGTCAAAAGCAGTGTTTTGTTTATGAATTTCAGGAATTTTCGACGCTCTGCTTGGAAAGGTCATTGCCCTGAGTCGAATTATGAGGAAGTATAGACTGTTAGATTTGTTTTAGGTACGTGTTGTTTGGTAAACATCATCAGTATAGACTCGAAATGTACAATTAGAAAACGATGCCAATAAACGATCTTGATAAAGCAAAAATAACATAAAATATAACTTTTTTTACGATTATGATTAGGACTACAGAAAAAAAAAGTTTTCATGCGTGTTTATCAATCAAAAAACAAAAAAAACTTAAAATCCAAATAAAAAAAAAACAAAAATCAAAAAACTTTATTTCGAACAAGAGTCCATATGGGTTAGTAGCAGATACTTAGGAGCTATGTTAGTACGACATTAAGAGAGTACTAAAGAATTATTTATAAATAATAAATGTAGAATGTGCGATCTTCAGGTTAAGCCGCGCTTACTTGCTATTCCCAACTATATTGGATCCGGCTTCCAGTCTACATATTTAAAAATAAAAATATAAATAAAAAATTGTAAATATTTAAAATATATATTTATTTTTAGCAGTAAATATTTAAGCAGCTGAATTTAAATATTTTGCTTGAAAACATGATAAAAATTATATTCCAAGCTATAAAATAAATATCTCAAATAGCCTGATTCTTTCACCAACAGACAAATCCAACAATATTGCACAAACAGAAGAATATTACATCTCCTACTTAAAGTTTTATGTTTTTATTATTTTCAAACTACAGCTAAGTCGGGAATTTTTAAACTGCCGCACAGCATTCTTTGTGAAAGGAATGAAAAGTGGAATTATTTTACGACGAACTTTGTCTGCTGAGATTTTTTTCAGTGGCAGCACACTGAGAAATGTGATGATTAAATTCCTTTCGGATATTGGCGGACTTGCAATTAAAATAGAGATCGGGGATAACGTGAGTGCCTATGGAGTGTTTTACTTTGTTTCCGATCACAAGGATCTAGTAGACTATTCTGCTAATTGAAAAGTAATTTGGTGAGAAACCGTTAGAGCTTCAGTACAAAAAGCTTTTTGCTTTTTAAGATTTTAAACAGACATATTCGATTCGGTTCACAATACTAATCAGAGAAGCTCGTGGCTAGATAAAAACAGCTGAACTGGTCGATCTTCAAAGTTAAGCCGAGCCGATGGTCAGCCATCCATGACCATCATTACATAATGGGTTTCCTCCGTGCGTCGGAAAGCACGTTCAGCCATTGGTCCCGGCTTTCATTTGATTTGTAGATTTTTGACAGTCGTAACGTTAGTCAGAAGTTGAAAGTCTGACATCTACTCTTACCAAAGGGTATCGTATTACCCAGTTACTGGGTTTGGAGGTTAAATAGGCAGTCGCTTCATGGAAAATACTAGTATTCAACTGCAACCAGTTAGACGGGAATCCGACCCCAACATAGTTTGGGAAAATGCTAGGCAGATGATGATCACCATACTAGTCTGCGAAACTGGTAAACTTCTATAGTCCTAGTCTGTGAAACTGAAAAACTTCTATAGTCCTAGTCTGCGAAACTGGTAAACTTCTATAGTCCTAGTGTGCGAAACTGAAAAACTTCTATAAGCCTTCTTTGACGACCCGAATAGCGCAGTGGTAGTGGCGCCGCCTTAAGTTTTTAGGGTCCCGGTTTCGAGTCCCGGTAAGAGCAAATGTTTATGTGATGAGCATGGACATTTTTTCCCGAGTCATGGATGTTTATATGCATAATAAGTATGTATTTATAAACAAAAAGTATCTATGTAGTATATCAACTATCTGGTGTCCACGACACAAGCCTCGTTGCTTAGTGTGGCACTAGATGGCGCTGTGTGTAATGTCCAGCGATACTTATTTTTATTTTTATTTATTTATTTAAGTAGTCAGACATTTGCAACTTCTTATTATTTATTTAAACTTCATGTACAATAGTGATACATAGGCGGATTCATTCTCTATCAGTCAACCTTTGGGTTAAATAGGAAAACATAGTGATAGGGCACAAAGTAATGTCTAAAAAAAATTTTTTGTTAACGAGAGTTTAGATTGATACTAATACACATAAACAGATAAAATAAACTAATAGATATTTTAACAAAAACCAAAAATTAAAAATAAAATAACAAGAAACCTAATAATTATTATTATGACGACTTCAAATAGAGAGCTATTTATATACTATATATATTATTTATTATGGTCATCAACCCAAACTTCCCTTTATATTATATATCCAAATGAACATTTACGTACAGCCTGGGTATTTAAAACATTTTGAATTGCAAACCCCCAAATCCTTAAAACAAATAATATAATCCGAAACCAGTTGGCGAGTGTGTAGGATTATAAATAGACGCTTTATTTTCCCATCGGTCAGCTGAATTAACAGAGCGCACGTGAGCTCTTTTTGTCAATTAATTTTTCAACATCATCAACTTTGTTATTTTAATTTCATTTATGTAATGTACAGAGTTATTTCATTCAGGTTTTTTATGTGTAAACATATATGCAGAAAAACAGAAGGTGAAGACGACAATTACACTTTGTATCATGGGAATGCATCAAAAAAATATCTAGTCCGCCATCTGTGGAAGTCCGCCATATTGGATTTAGAAAGACATCACGTAGCTAACCATGCAATATCATACAAACAAAACATATAAACTAAATTTCAGCTCCATCGGAAACCGGGAAGTGGGACAAGATTTTTTTACGTAGATACTTAGAGATGAATTTATTATAAGCATGTTAAAATGCAATCATCACAAAACAGATCACCCAAAAATCGCAAATTAACTTCATCAATTGAAACGACAAAGCACAAAGACTCAACAAACACTGTCGAATCAGTTAACCAGACACAGAGACTGTCGTTTGATCAACGCGAGTTTGAATGACGTGGCAATTTGCGAGTGACGCACACCAGTGATGTCGTCACCAAGGCTTTGACGGCACCTGACGAATGTTAAATGTGTGATTTGATTGACAGGCAAAACGAAAGTCTTTTTTTTTCAATTGTTTTATTCGTGATTATGAGGAGAGATGGATAATATTTTTATTATTAATTTTCTTGTTACAGTTATTTTACATGTGGCAGCAACCAACGAAGATTGTCTCGTTAGTCACGTGGTCGCAAGCGCGACTGCTGAGCATGAGGACCTGGGTTCGATTCCCGGGTCCGGCAAAGTGTTATTAGGTTTTTTCCATCAGAAATTTCTATTTCTGCTAGATGAGGCACAACCCTAACACTTGCAAACGTTGCACCACAATAAACAATTAAAATGTGAATGCACTAACAGAATGCTACGGAGATGCTACAACTTTTCATTAGTCGCTCTTGCGAAATTAAACTAGTTTTATCTTATGAAAATATTTAATCAGTTGTTTAAACACAATTCCTTTCAATTATGAACAAACTCCACGTACATACCTACCTACGATTACAAAAGTATTGTTAAAAACAAGTAACAATAACTAACATTCTTTCATATCATTCCCTCAGACCAAATAAAAAGGTAAAGACGGAACTCTGCGAGCAGCAAAGTGAGGCCGTCAAATCACGTCACGCCGTGTACACTCACGACCAAAAAAAACCATCGTTTCCTTGGTCTTCTCCATCCATCAACATTGAAATATCAGCCTAGCTAGAGACATTTAGTAGATTATTACAAGCAACGCTATGATTGTATTATTACTAAAAAGCCATGGCTATTTTACTTGTAAAAATCGTCCGATGATATCTACTAAAAGGCTTATAATGACACTGTGTTCTATTACAGGCTTTTAGATGATATACCAAATCATGACGCCTCAGGGAATAGTTCAGTAATGCATAATAAAATATGTGACCTTGTCTTATAGCTTTTAAACCTTTCAGAATATATTAGGTAAAATCATATTGTGGTATAAGGAGGAGGCATTTGTCCCAGACAAATAGGCTGATCATAATTATGGTAAAATAAATAATTATCTATTCTTATTAATATGTGATGAGGAGGGACGAATCGAATGTTACTAAAAAAACCGGCCAGGTGTGTGTCGGGCCACGCGCAGTGTAGGGTTCCGTAGTAGTCCGTTATCACAACGAACCCGTTGGTACAGCGCCATCTAGCGGCAGCTTTGTGAAACTTATGATAATTTATTATGTTTTTTTTATTTTAGATTTTGTTTTTCAATGTAAGTCTTTTCCCATTATGAACAAGCAACTAGGTACTTCATCTTAGTCACTTTATCGGATTTATTCTAAGAATTTTGTATTTGGTACAAAATTATCCAACACCCAAGTTCAACGACTATTACTGCTAAACTAATAAAGTTATCTTAACCGCTACAGTTTTCCTTTAAAGTTCTAAAAATGCACTATTATCATGAATTTTTCCAGATTTTTCAAGACAGCAGTTTAGGTTTTAGAGAGGGGGACTGGAGCAAAAATTTGCAATGGAGCATAAAATCGAAAAGTAAAAATAGTAGCAATCCCGAAATTATTTTAAAAGACCTATTCAACGATACCCCACACGATGGGGTAGGCGACGAAAAAAAAATTCATCCCTACTTCACATCATCCCCTAAAAAATATATTTTCCAAAATTTTATTTTACCACTTTGACATGCACACCTCTACAAACAGCAGCTACAGCTTACAGCTTTCTAATACTAACAGTCTCTTAGCAAAACCTCGGACAGACAGACAGACAGACGGACATAACAAAACTATAAGGGTTCCTTGTCAGGACTACGGAACCCTAAAAAGAGTGTTAAATATAAATGTTGATAGATGGAGAGGGAGAGAAAGAGCAAGGAAACGATGGATGAATTGTGTGAGGAATGATATAAAAAAAGGGAATAAATGATTGAGTGACGGTTGACAGGGGAGAATGACCGACCCCAAGTAACATGGGACAAGGGTAGAAATATGTTAATTAATTTCACTTCACTGGTCTGAGTTAATCGCGATACATTTCATTCCTACCTAACCCGGCACTAGTTTAAATAAATCGTTGGCGCGTAAGCAGCCCACACCTATTTCGCATACATCACCGGGCAAGCAGGCACGAGGGTGAACTTAATCTTAAGGGTTTGAACCAAATGAGTAATGGATTGTGAAATTATGTGCGGGTCTGCATTGACGTTTTTAGGTGACGTTTTATTGATGAGTTTGAAATTAGAGGTAATGGTGAGAGTATAAGGAAACGGTAGCGTTTAAGGAAAAATTTGATGTATGTAGTAACCGCTAAAGTAGTGCCTGAGGACGAGATTTCGATTTCGCTGTTGAAATAAAACAAAAAAATAACAAAAATAATATTAAAAAATTAAAATTAATTAATTATTAATTACTGACCTAAACATTTCAGATGGTCAATTCCCAAGTAATAAAATTGAGGTACAGATGGGGAGTAAGATTAGGCTACAAACGTTCTCAGATATATACGGGTCCAGTTGACCAATTCAAAAATGCACTAGGTCGAGTGGACTCGCGGGTCCCGCCTGTGCAGGATCAGTTGACCAAAGAGCCATTAATACTGGAATTGCCCCCTGTACCTACTCATCATCATCTCATTATTGTTATTATTATCAGCCATTTGTGTCCCACTGTAGGCCTACAGTGGGACACAAATGGGTGGTACAGTGGGCTTCCCTTCCACTTATAAAGGGTGTAAAAAACCTCTCAACTAAGCCGAAAGGCACTTGTTCTCCCCATCATTGCGATCATTTATTTGTTCTACACCATACCTGGGAACCTTCTAGTTACGGAGATATTGGGGGTCAAAGTTCCAACTTTTTGGCAAGTTTTTTTTTAATTAAAGTTTTTATTTTAAGATTTTAAACACCTCCACGACCCCTGTACTATTAAATCCATCCATCAACACAATGTTTTGAGTGCGTTACATTGAGTTCTACAACAAAACATGATTTTTCGACCCCAAAAAAAAAAGTCGTTTCCCAGCAATATTTTTTGTGTAAAGTTACTTACTTTTATGTATAGAATGCTTGGTTGACGGCTTCGTGATGAGGTTGTTTACACCCTGTATATCCTTATCCACAGCTGTTATTCACCAATCCTTGTGAAAAGAGTCGAATTCGTCCCACCATCTACTTTCTACTTCTCATAGGCCTTAAAGAAGAAACTTTTTTACAACATTAACATAACATCACGCCTGTAATCCCCGGAGGGTTAGGCAGAGGTGTACCTAATCATACACCCACATTTCGCCAGTTATGTTCAAGTCCCATGTAATAAGGGGCGACAACTTTAAATAAACATGTACAGGTATACAAGATGGACACTCAATGCCAGACTTCCTAGAAAACAGACGGAAACAAAACATACGAATATTTTTTTCGCACACAATACCCCAAAAATGAATATGAGATTCATTACTTCATACCTAAAAAGGAGTTATTTCACCGACTACACGCCTAATATCACTTGCTTTTACGCCTTATTACACCTTTGGCTATTACAAAAAGTGCCAGTTTCTCATTTTCCGGGAAAATATGTACCAGTATTCGTTTGAGCGGCTTAGATTGTTATTATCGTGTGATATAACGTATTTACCCGACTGACCCAGGAGGGTAGGTACCTAATGTTTTTATGTATGTCCCCGTGAATGTATATGTCCGTTCCAACTCCTAAGCGGATGGACCGATTTGGATAAATTAAACGTTGTTAAATTCGAAAAATAAAACAAGCACATCACTACATATTTTAAAAAGTCCCCCGCCGCGTCTGTCTGTCTGTCCCTATGTATGCTTAGATCTTTAAAACTACGCAACAGAGTTTGATGCAGGTTTTTTTAGTAGACAGAGTGATTCAAGAGGAAGGTTTTAGTATATAATTTGCAGGCAGGCGAAGCCGCGGGCATCAGCTAGTTTTAAATTAAATAAAAGTTGGAAGCAGTAGTACCTAGAATATCTCTAGTCTAGTCCATGTCCGGACACATTATATAGTCAGAGCTACGACCACGACTACTAATGATCATAAAATAACAACCAAGAAATAATAAACGAATCAGTGGCAACTTCTACTTCAATGCTACTAACAATTCTAAGCAAAATCGCAACTCTCTCACAATTAGTTTTCACCACTTAAGGAAGCTTCTAACCCCTATGATCAGTCACATCTTCTCTATGTAATCCTTTAGTAAGCCACTATGTAGCCGCGTTTCCTATGTATTTAGTTTTGATTTGAACGAAGACGTACATACTGACATGAAGAGACTTTCGTTATTTGTTTGTTTCGTTTGTTCAACGGGTCGTGGGGCTTTTGGGACTGCGGGACCGCGGTCTCCGGGACCGCGGTCCCGCAGTCCCAAAAGCCCCACGACCCGTTACGACCTATAAATACAATTATTATTTTTGAGTAGTATTTTGGGACCACTAATAAAATTAACAAAGTTATGTCTAGGGAAAGTACGGTCAACCAAAACATTGCGAAGTTATAATAAAGGCACTGCTTGTCAGCACTGCACTTTTTCAGTTCACTGATGTACAAAGATTCCTGCAAAAATTTAATTAGAGTACAGTAATTATCCTCAGAGAGACGCTCTGTGGTAGTGCTGGCCGTAATGCATAGTATATTTACCAGTCATGCAGTTTTTTATTAAATTATAGTTGTAGTGTATGCTTACCTCGAAGACTTAGCATAATCGACGCATAATGTCATTTGAGGAGCCATTTGTCCGACCAGTGGGACTGCTCCTGGAGTAGGTAGTAATCCACCACGTGGGCTCAGCGCAGATAGGTTGATGTCACATGTCTTCGAAGACTCGCGTATATTCTGTTAATCCTTTTTTATCATGCTACTTCACCATTTACTCAACGTATTAGCCGTGTGGTATCCGGCAGAGTAAAACAGAACCAACCCATTACACGGGTGTCGTATAAGGCGACTAATGTCTGAGGCAGAACACCTTGCGCCTCCGTACAGCAGAGAATGGGCAGCAGCGTTTTCTGTTAGTCTTTCATCACTGCGATCTCCAATCCGCCTGCCAAGCGTGGAGATTACGGCAAATTCCTCCCATCATGAGAGAGGCTTATGTCCAGCAGTGGACGTTATGGGCTGTTGTAGTAGTGTAGTATTCGTCACCGAAGTAAAACTTTATTTCTGCTAGACTGCTACTTTAAACTGACTAAACGAATACACGCCAGCATCACACAAATCGATTCTAAAACATCGTAACAAACTTAATAACTTGTCAACAATCCACATATCGACCCCTACATCCATCAAAGCCTTCGGTGGAAAAATCCACGCATGCAATTTGCAATAAAATGCCTATAACTTGCTTTTACGATCAGCCAGCCATCTTAACACTGCTCGCAACTTCGTGAATTTTCTGCGAACATTTTAAGTGATGGGTTGGTTTAAGGGTCCATTTCTTGGGTAACTACAGTACAACTATGGGCCGTTTTCGCTAACCCAACGAACATCTAAATGCTTATACAGACTTTTGCCCGGACTCTACCAAAGCGAAGACAAGCGGAGATGTGCGAAGTGGAGAGGAGGGGAGATGCGTAAGAGCCGGGATGTAACTACCAAAGCAGTGCGGAGATGTGCAAAGCGAGAAGAGAGGTGTGCACTGCTCACCGCGCGTCACACACAGCAAGCCGCTCCCGTCTCTTCTCGTCTCCGCTGAGAGCCGCTTACCGAAACCATTACGAGACAGCTCTCCTTTCTCCTCTATTTCCACTAAAGCTAAGCGGAGACAAGAAGTCTAGTTCTATTGGTGGTTTGCAACACATATCTCCTGTCGTCTTGTGTCTGCTTCAGTGGAGTCTGGGTCTTATACTTGAAGCTTCTACGTAGCGCAAAAATCATTTCAGTACATAGTTACGACATTTTGCAATAGATTTCTTTCAATATTGACGGTCTTTGAACTCGCCTTAACAGAGAAACCAATGGAATGAAATGGATATAGTTGTCATTTAGAGACTTGCATACGTTTAACATTATAACCTAACTAGATTTATTAGATTTAATTTTCATAATTAAATATAGTTTTCCTGGTACTAACAAAAGTTCATTTTCAAATATCAAACAAGCAATTTTAACGTTCCCTGAATCATTTAATTGCATTCAGGCAACATTTCCATTTGCAACACACACATTAATAAATTATTGTTTGTGTTTACCTGATAGATAGCTAAATTCCAGGAACACTTTTATTTTTTTTAGGACAATAATTACGTAAGCAGATTTCAAATTAATCGCTATGGAACGAATATAGCTACACTTAATTAATTAATGATCAATATTTACACCACGCCTGTAATCCCCGAAGGGATAAGCAAAGGTGTACACCCACATTTCGCCAGTTATGTTTAAGTCCCATGTAAAATTGGGCAAGCCTATTGCCTTGCCATCAACCGGGCACAAATCCAGACTCCGTCTGAAAAATGCCCGATAGAATTTATTTTTTTACTTAAATTTTCTTGTCTGACTTTTCTACACACTGTGTCTACATTTATTATCCAACTTTCCTCTCGCAGGTCTACTGGAAGAAATGTCTTAAGAAATAAGCAGTACCTTTGTGCTCTTCTATGTAAATATATTGTCCTGTAAAGTATTTTGTGTGTACATAAATAAATAACAAATAAATACATACATAAATAAATAAATTAATAAACAATTTGCCCGACCCGGGAATCAAAGCCAGGACCTCATGCTCAACAGTCGTGATTGCGACCACTAGATTAACGAGGTAACAAGGGAATATTTAAATTCATTAAAATCATATAGTTAACCGTCTTCTGTTGCAGAACACTGCTGGAGAAGGCCTTTCCCAAACTGCCCCACAAGACCCTGGCCTCCACCTTCCGCATTAAGTCTGACGCAACCAACTTTTTCAAGTCATCGAACCCCTGCTTTATTTCCCTAGAACTGTACTAATTCCTTTAAAAACTAAAACACTAACTAAAATTTTCAGTTGCCTGTTGATCACACCAACCGTATAATGTGCTGAAGCCATCAACATAAGTACAGCGAGAACATAAAGTACACAGCGCTACATCGAACGGCTGCCAAGTCACGACAAGGATATCGGCGTACGCTGCGAAGTTTCCAGAACTTCGGAAGCACGTGTTGTATGAAATGTGCCGTAATGTATATGTTTAAGGAGACTTTAAGTTAGGGTCTTAAGGGGACTACAGGAGCTAAACGCGAGTTAAATGATGCAAAAAAGCATATTATTCACTGCAATAAACAAAACCAGAAAAATATATGATATTCTTCAAGATATATGCTAGTATGATAGTGTTTTGAAAACATAATACAACTAATTTTACTCGATAAAAAAAAATCACGAACTTATCTCTAAAAATTTCTTTTAACGAGTAAAAACCATACTAAAATACATGCGATCTTTTTGTTTTTTTGGCAAATAATTCTACAAGCAACATATTAGCGTCATAGTGTTTTATTGTTTTAGTCTAATCAATAGATTTTTTGTAAATCGCAAAAAACCACTCATTTCGCACTATTCGGCCCGCAGTGACTGACGTCACAACCACATTGTAATGCACCCCTGATTAGAATTTTATCCTAACAGGGTTTACAACCACAAATATAGTTGCTAATTTAGCTCTTGTAGTCGCCTTAAATAAAAGGGTTTGAATGCGAGGTGGATGTTGATACTTTTTCGGGGTAAAGTTGCTTATTTTAATGTAGTTGAGTGTAGCTGTAGATACAGAGTTTCTTTTTTTTTATTATTAATTTATTTAATTTTTAATATTAAAAATTATTAGGTATATATTTCATTAAAAAATTAGGGGGGTTTATTCATTGAGTATAATACAAAATAATATTAAAAATATATTTTTAATAAAATTAACTAAAATGGATACGGCAAAAATTTGTGACACCGACGCACAAATGGTATTACCACGTATTCAGTACATCATTCTGCACTTTTGTAGGAAACAGCAGTTTTTTTTTTTATTGATGATAGTATTCTTTGTGGGGGAGGGGTTCAGATTGATGTACTGGTAACGTTTTGTACGTCGGCGTCTTCCAACCTGCATAAGTTGTATACTGTATTGTTTTTCCTTCATGTAACTTGTCTATTTCTGTAATACTGTCTTTTCTTTTGTGCCCCAGAAGCTGCAGTAAAAGCGACCTGTGCTGCCACAGACGATTCCGTAGAAGTGGAGAAGTATTGGGCCAATAAGATAGCATTATCGACACAAAGAAGAAGAATCAGACAGCTTGTCCATCATTAGCACCACGAAGGAGAGGAAGGCTTTCTCTCCGTGTGTGAATCATAAGATAATCTCCAACAGGAACTGCAGTGGCCAATCTGAAAATCTCTTATTCGTTTGCGGCCCCAGTTTGGCCGCTGTAGAAATAAACTAGCCAAAAGTGTCGAGCCCCTCTACAGGATATGCTCCACCTTCTTTCTTCCCCATCCTGCACAGCCACCTGCTCCTTCCAGGATTTAAACGAAGCCAACGACAGAGCTGTGCAGGTGGCAACATACTGGTCGGGTATTATTTGAGTCTATCGATCGACATGCAAAGAAGAAGAATCTGCAAAGTTGTCATCAGAGCCACCACGCCATTATTTCAACGAAAACAAAAGTCCTCACAACTCATCAGAACCGCGTTCAAACGTGAAATCTGTCCATCCGGGGTGCTTTAATAAAACGTCGTTCATATGTCCATATTTCAATGCTTCCCCTCCTCTCCCCGCACCCCTGTGCTGTCAACATTTCTGCAACGTCGTCGACTTATTAAAGAGTGTCGTCGCGTCGTTAATAAGCCAAGCGGGGGGACTTATATTAAACGTGTGAAATTTTGGTGATTGAGTAGGTATATGATTTTAAGGTGTAGGCAGTGATAAAGATGGGACATTAAACGTTATTGTTGTAGGAATTGGATGCTGGTATTCGTCAAATTATTGGCAGTGTTGGTGATTGATATTTTATACTATCTTACATTATCTAAAGACGAAAGTTTGTGAGGATTGACGCAAAAACTACTCAGATTTAGTAATCTAACATAACATCACGCCTGTAATCCCCGAAGTGTTAAGCAGAGGTGTATCTAATAGTACACCCACATTTCTAAAGTTATGTATAAGTCCCATGTTATATGGGGGCGAAACTTTTGCCATCGACCGACTACAAATCCAGACCTAGTGGCTGCTTCTGAGAAATTCGTGATGGGAAAACCCAATAACACCCACCCGACCTGGGAATCGAACCCAGGACCTCATACTCAGCAGTCTTGCTTTCGACCACAACACCAATGACGCAGTCCATAAATAATAATAATAATAATAAATATCGCTGGACATGAACACACAGCGCCATCTAGTGCCACATTAAGCAACGAGGCTTGTGTCGTGGACACCAGATAGTTGATATACTACATAGATACTTTTTGTTTGTAAATACATACTTATTATACATATAAACATCCATGACTCGGAAACAAATGTCCATGCTCATCACACAAACATTTGTTCCAACCGGGACTCGAACCCGGGACCCTAAGAAATAAATAAATGCAAAGATGCGATGTCTAATAAATGTACCAAATATCATAATAAAAAAGCATAATATATTTTATGGTAGCTGATGACCAGCAAAGCGTAATTACAAACTAAGACGAAGAACCAAAAAGATAACAACTAACTAATTTAATTAAACAACATAGCTAAAAAATATTAATCAAAAATTTCGCCCGAATCACTCCAAAATCAATTTGCACAGGAAAATACACTAGAAACTTGAAGGCATCACTGTGTTAACTTCAGTAACAATTTATTTTGATGTTGAGAAATTGTTCGCGAAATTTTGTGAAGCAACCTACAGAAATTAGCTTTACTAGTAACTAGTCAAAGGAAAAGTTTTCGAGTCACAAGTTCTGGGGGGCGTTCAACTTCTGAATAAGATAAAATTATAGGCTCGTTAACTCAACAATTTAACCTTTCATGAAATACGGCAATCTTGCTTTTAGGACTGCTATAAGCTCACGGTTTAGGGATGTGGATTTTAATTCTAAGCGTTCTCAAAAGTGGTGGTTACTTATCTATTTATATAAATAAATAAAATTGAAGTACCTGTTTATAATTTCAAAATAACAGGTTTATTAAATGCATGTGAAAGTTTAAAAGGTCCCATTAAAATAGATGGACAAATATTAACACAGCGTTCAGTACGTCTAACCAAAGATATCCAAGCAAAAAAAACAATGATTAAAGTGATTTTATTTTGACCTAAAATAATAAATTGCCGGCACTCTAGAATAAACACTCCATTATGGGCGCGTTCTCGTAAGTAGGTACCCATTCAATTCTACTAATATCATTGTATAATTAACCATAGTAACTTTCAGTTGACTACACATCACCTTTTTAGGATAGTGTTGTTAGTCTAAGTAAAAAATAGTAGGTAAACGCGCAAAATAAAATCACTTTAATCAGTGATTTTTTGCTTGGAAATCTTTGGTTAGACGTACTGAACGCCGTGTTAAAATTTGTTTATCAAACCTTATATATTAAAAACACAGTACTTATCACAAAATCTGTCTGTCGGTCTGTCTATCAGTCTGTTTGTTCCAGCTAATAATAAAGCTAGCTAGCTAAGGACTAGGGTTTCGAGCAAAAAAGAAAACACTTGAAATTGTTAACAAAATCCGATTCAAATAGGAAAGTAGTATTTCTATAATAATTTCACGCTGACGAAAGTCGCGGGCAATAGCTAGTCAAAGATAAAACTAAAAAAAGTGGGACTGTCACTTGGGAATTCAAAAAATATCCTCAAATAATAATTTTCATCACACTTACACGTAAACAGTATCATAACATGCAGGTTAACTTGGCCGCAATGCCCCGTATAAAACCCTCGACCATTTTTCTTCCCATGAAGCCCAAGGTAGGTTTTTTTTTTTTTTTAGCACTGCACACAGGTCATGTAGGTTCAAGTTCAAGCAAGGAGTTCATCAGATCGAAATTAAAAAATTGTCTTAAAATGTTATCTAAACCGGAATTTTATTACAATCTCGCTACATATTACTTTTATACCGTCATGGCTGTATACGTATTTGCCCTTAATGTTTCTGAACGAAACATTTGTATTATCTGTGGTGTGGGTTAAAAGCCCGCCATACGCTTAGAAAAAAAAATCACGTTTTTCGTCATATTAGTTGTGCTGACTTGTGTACCTAGTAAAGCTGTTTCATAACTATTTAATTTTTTTATTTGAAGTAATAAGTTTTTCTGCCCTATAATTTTAATTATTTACTCGCAAATGATTTTGATTTCATGATTGCATTGATTTGAGAGCAGCGGTGGCCCAGTGGTGGCGGCCCCGACTTACGAACAGTAAGTCGTGGGTTCGAACCCAGACAGGCGCATTACTTTGTGTTTTTTATTTCATCACCACTGCTCTCAAAACGGTGAAGGAAAACATCGTGAGGAAACCGGCATGTCCTAGAACCAAAAATTCGAAGACATGTGACCTCTACCGATCCGCACTGGGCCCGCGTGGTAGATTATAGCCCATTCCCTCATAGAGAGGAGGCCTGTGTCCCAGCAGTGGGAACATTAATAGGCTGATGATGACTCGCAAATGTGATGAAAAACATTGTATGTTTCACGGGCGGTACGGGGATTGCAAACCTCGACTCAGAAAGCCCTCAGTCTTCGACTTCGGGCTTCTACTAGAGCCTCGATCGTAATTCCTTACTTACCGTCCACAGTGTACACAAACATGCTTGGAAATTTGAGCATTATTTCGACAACCTTCTTCGAGATAAATCGAAATTGCTGTACTGGCCAGATACATGCGACCAGCGACCGGCAAAAGTTGTATGAAAATCCATATCTGTCGTGCTTAGCGGCCAATTAAATTACATAAGTAGTAAACTCATATTTGTCGTGTTATTTAAAAATGGAACGATCTTTTACTCTGATACATGGCAACCAAGGAGGTAACTTATCAAAGGTTTTATTTAAATTTCGAATCGGCTTGCAAATAGAAAGCGATTTTTGAAAAAAAAAAAAACAAATCAACTCTTCAACGCGAGAGTTTAAATTTCCTCGCATTATTTGAGAAAATACATACAAGCCTTGGCCACAACTCGTCATTGATGGACTTACGTATGTCACGTTCGTCCATCAATGCCTCTGTTGCTGGCCGCTGCAGTAGTGTAGTATAACGCTTTTCGTTGATCCATTTTCCTTCCACAGATAAAACATTTGTCCAAGTTTTCTTTAAAGATGGCCGCTGCGACTAATTCCTCACCTTGTAGCTGTTAACTTTTGTGTAGCTAGTTTTCGAAAATCTGGAGTTGTACACCAGATGTTTTAACATCGTTATAACACCAGTTACAAAAACATGGAATAAGTTTTTTCAAACTAGTCGCAGCATTTATAACAAACTTTGTAAATGAGGCACAGTTCCAAGTATTCTTAAATCCCTATAACTTTGACGTCGTAATGAAAACAGATTCCAGCTAAAGACATTGAAATGAATTAATTAATTCTCGTCGAAAAGTATGTGAACACGTCACAGGATGACATCCTGATGTGAATTAAAAAGGTTTACTTTAGGACTTTAATATAAAAGGAACCCTGAAGTTGCGGAAATGCGAGATTTCTTCAAAAGCGAAGATCTTATCATCCAGAAAATGATACGCAATGGAATCAGTCATACGACAAACATCGCAATTTCAGCTTACATTGACATCCACCGCTAAAATTGAGCCTAATTCCCGGTACTAAAGCTTTTCAAGCTGTCTTCAATCACCGACCTATGAAAGGCAGATAATTATCGACATTTAAACAGCTAGTAAAAGAATTAAAACCAGGAATTCAGAAATCAGGAATTTCTCAGTAGCAGCCTGGATCTGTGCCCGGTTGATGGCAATAGGCCCGCCCCCCAAAACATGGGGCTTAAACTTAATGGCGAAATGTGGGTGAACTATCAGGTCCGAAAATCAAGTGTTATTCTAACAATAAACAAAGTCATTTTCAATGTTTTATTAAGAAATACCGCCAACGGCAAATCGAACAAAAACAACAAAGACTTGTCCAACTGCAATGGGACATAAACAATAAAGTTTTACTGCTTTTTCATGGCTTATAAAATTATCATATTCATGACAGCATCATTGACTGAATAAAATGTCGTAAGGAATTAAGCTATATAATGTATATTTTATTATCTGCTGTCACTTACAGTTTATTTAAGTAACAGTGAGCGGGTTTCACCAATAAAATTAAACGCGATCACTACATCAAAACGGCGTTCAAGAGCTGACAGTGTCATAGTAGCTATGGTAATTTTTATTTATTGAAACTTTTTGCACAAGTAAAAACTGTAAAAAGGCGGCCTTGAGCATTTTCTACCAATCTACCTTATATTTGTGTATGTATAACATATCTTTGACAGTCGTTACAGGTAGTCAGTGGTCCAAAAAGTCTGACAACCAGTCTTACCAAGGCGTATCGTATTAACCAGTACTAACTGGGTTCTGGGAGCTGCATAAGGTTAGACTGGAAGCCGACCCCAACATAGTTGGGAAAAGGCTAGGCAGATGATGATTTGTGTATTATATTGCCACTGATAGCTTTTGTTAGTGAAATTCACCTTAAGTAAAAATAAAATAAATTAAAAAAAAACACGTCAGATCGCTTTTCTAGCTGAGGCCAAGATTCAATAGGGATTCCTTCTGGTACGATTTCTAAGCTTTTATAATATCCAAAAGAATACAGGATCAATGCTGGCGTTTACTATGCAAATTTATAAGACCTGATGATTAAGGGAGTAGGCCACTAATTATTCACTTGTTAATCTTAACATTTTCAGAAATCAAAGCCTGAAACAGATTTAATTCTTCCATCTTGATTAACGCACCTTTGTCTCCAAAAAACATACGTATATTTCGAAGCAACTCTTAACTCACTTCGACAATTAAACAAGAAAATACCCTTCGGCAAGAAAATTGCGTACGAAAAACAGCTCAAGGCAAGATATTAATTTCAAGCGCAAAATTTAAACCGTTCATTCAGCTCTGAAACCAACTTAATTTTCATCTGCTAAGGGCGTGTTCAGACAGACCGGCTGAAATGCTATTAAAACGCGACGCGAGGTTCTAGGATAATTATTTACGTACGTAGTGTGATATGGGGGGAAAATGTGATTATGTATGTTAATCGCGGAGGGGGTCTTGTCGAATGTGTGTGCTAAGCTTTACGTGTTGTGTTATATTGCTGTCGGGATTGTTTCAATTTTCAAGGTTGCATTATTTTAGGGAGTTGTTTTGTGTAGCCAGGATTAAGCTGGGCGATTACTGACATGTTTAAAACATTCGAATATCTTCAGTCGTCGTGGAAAAAAAAACAAGAAGCATATAAATAAACAATTTTCAAATTCGGAAGAAGTAATCGCACAAGAAAAAAAAAAGGTATATCCTTTGTGCCGTCCCCCTAACTCATCTCCGTAAAACTCTAAAGAGATTGAGCATGGCAGCTTTTTAATCAAAAACATAAACCGGTGTATATCACGTCATTTTGTGAATAAAACGTGTTTAATAAGCGAGTAGGGCTGTTCTCAGGTTTTCATGTCAAACGCAGTGCGAGACGTTTGAGAGAAAAAATGGAATAGCGAGATAAGGCTCATTGTGTAAGAATTTAGGAATAAAACTCGTACACGGACTGAAGCATTCGGAGGAGTTTGTGCGAGAATGTTTTATCACTCTCGTTTGTCGCCCTCCTAACATAGACCATGAACGATGTTTTTCCCATTGACTTTCATCATTATATGCTAGTCTTTTCCCAGCTATTTTGTGTGGGCTTTCACTCTAACTGGATGCAGCTGATTGCCTGCAGAATTTTGCTGCTGAATTTTACATGAAGCGACTGCTTATCTGGCCTTATCAAACCAGGTACTGGGTCACACGAAACCTGCCACCTGTTTTGTTCCCCTTCACAATCATCACGCCTGTATTCCCCGAAGGGTTAGGTAGAGGTACCTAATAGTATACCCACATTTCGCAGTTATGTTTAAGTCCCATGTAATAGGAAGCGAGCCCATTGCCATCAACCGGGCACAAGTCCAGACACCGTGCTTGCTACTGAGAAATTGCTGATGGAAAATTCAGTCGAACTTAGGACCTCTTACTCAGTAGTCGCGCCACTAGACCAACGCGGCAGATAAATCTATACTATTAATTATAAAGAGGTAAAGTTCGTATGCTAGAAGTTTGGATGTAGGAAGAAATATTCGAAACTACTGATCCGATTCCAAAAAATATTTAACTTAAGGGAAGCTACTATTCCCGAGTGTCATAGGATATACAAGGTGTCGCTTTGCATCCTGGCCAAATTCAAGGGTGTGCTACAGACCATCAAACTGAACAACTTTCTCCATGAGACCACCATCGTAATCGCGAAAAAATAATCAACGGCCCCATACAAAATTCCAATACCTACTCGACCAAATGTATAACAGCTGATTATTTTTTTACGATTACGAGGGTGGTCCCATAGAGAAAGTTGTTCAGTTTGATGATCTGTACACCCTTGAATTTGACCAGGATGCAAAGCCACACCTTGTATTTAAACGCTTCCATTGGTCAATTCCCGATCATAACGCGGGCAAAACTACGGGGAAAAACTTAAACCATAAACAACGAAAGTATACTTTGCGACGTCAATTTTTCCCCCTGCTTTTATGTGGGTGTCATTAGCCATGACATTCGTGAGACTATCACAACAAACGCGTCATAGTCTAGACAAAGATCAGCCCGCGCACGTCAATAGCTGACGTAACTGTCGTATAAACTGACTTTATATTGTAGGAAGCAATTTGGTGATCACAAGAGGTCAAGTCTGTTATTTTCAATGTTTCGTCACACGAAACAAATGCTATTACCATTCTAACAAAAGTTCGTTGGCTTTTAAATTGATCGTGGCTGTTAAAAGTACTTAATTCAAAAGAAATACCAAAATAACGCGAATGATTGTGAGGATGGATGGATGTATGTTTGTTACTCTTTCACGCAAAAACTACTGAACAGATTTGGATGCAATTTAGCACGCAGCTAAATACAGAGAGTTTATAATCTAGATTTACACATAGGATACTTTTTATCCCGGTAGTATGATCCCATGGGACAATTATAGAACTCGACGCGGGTGAAGCCGCGGGCCAGTAAAGTCATAAATTATATACTTACCACCTTACGGGAAGGATGCAATTTGTGAATCTTCCCAACAAAAATTATGATCTAGATTCTAGGTCAATGATTTTTTCAAAGTCGTCTTTGAACAAATAGAATGAAAATCAGTTGTAGGTACACTTTTTTTCCGGATGGGAAATAATCAAATGACTACGCACCTTCTGGGTGGTCCCATCTATGTTCTTTCTTCGCCCTTTATGTTCCGGGGCCAAGGTATCTCTTTCAAACAGTCCCGCAGCCCCATCAGTTGTACCCTAACCCTTCAACATATAATTTTCCGCTCCTAAGTTTATGTTACCCTGATATGAACCAGCAGTGACCCTCTTCTCTCACAACAAATCTTCCTCCCCAAAAATTATTAAACCATAATTTCTACTACATAATCTTTCATTTTTATTTCATTAACCGTAATCGTAACGTACGGCAATTTTCGGCACGTACCTGTTCCACCTAATATACGTTTTCGGATTCCTTCTGCATTTCCTCGAAATTAATATTGGTTGCGGCCACGTGAGCCGAATCTTATGAAGCCCTATATTTTCTTTTATGGTATTTGGAATCGTTCCATTTCTTAACTTTTAAAACTTATTTTTCAAACGTTATTCGAGTTGGAGTACGGTTTGTTTCGAAATAATTTGGTCGATGAATTTTGTGCTTACATTTTGTGAACGGAGGCTGAATACGAATTGGGTACGAGCTTTGGGGGTAACTAGAAACTTCTTTAGCTGTACTTTAGTTGAGTGAACAGTTTATCCTGAAGCAGTCGTGCTGGGGCCAAAGTCTACTAATTAAATCGTGTTGGAGTGTTCATCATTTACATCGTAGTTGTTGATTTTGACCGTTTTGATAATCTTTTCAATGATAGTCGTCACTATCGAAAGGTTGTCCACTACTGTCCAGCCATTGGTCGATACAAATCTCCAATTTATAATATTAGACGATTAAAGAGTGTAGTATTCACTCAACTTATTTAGAGAAACTACTTTTAACTATTTCTTTCGTAAGCTTTTGATAACTAAAGTAAGCACGTGACAATAACCAGATAGCAAAGCTACTTACTACCTACCTTCAGTAGATGAGTGGGTAGATAAATTAGATGCATACAATACAGTTCCATTAAGAGGGCTTGACGCTATAATTGTTTTTGGCCACTGATTACGGTCGACAACTTCTGAAATAACTATATTTTAAATTGTATTTAAGTATAGGAAACGAAACACAGTAACAATACAGTGCAGCAGTGGTGAGGGGAAACATTTTTTAAATTAGTACTACTCTGTCAAGAAAGTACCGGGAAAAGATCAATAATACACAAAATGTCTGTTATTCATCCAAATTTATTTTATCACCTTCAAAGTATGCTCCTTTAGAAACGATACACTTGCGCCAACGAATAATCCATTCATCAAAACATTTTTTAAACGCTGCTTCCGGAATTGAGTTCAGTTCTCGCCGCGAATTCTCCTTTATGTCTTCTATCGATTGAAAACGGGTGCCACGAAGTGGTAATTTGAGTTTAGGAAAATAAAAAAGTCAGCAGGAGCCATATCTGGTGAATATGGTGGTTGCTGGATGGTATTTGTTGAGTGTTTGGTCAAAAATTCGTTCACAATGATAGCCTTGTGCGAAGGCGCATTGTCGTGGTGCAAAATCCAAGAATTTTCTTTCCACAAATCTGGCCTTTTTCGTCGAATTTGCTCTCTTAAACGCTGCATAACGCTCAAATAATATTCTTTATTTACCGTTAGACTTTCCGGTAAGAATTCAGAGTGCACAACACCGCGATAGTCAAAGAAAACAGTCAACATGACTTTGACTTTTGATCGACTTTGGCGTGGTTTTTTCGGTTTCGGTTCAGTTGGAAGGCGCCACTCCGAAGCTTGTTGACTAGTTTGCATGTCAAACTCGTAAACCCACGTCTCGTCACCAGTAACAATGCGTTTCATGAATGTTGGGTCCGAACTGACTCGTTCTAGCATGTCCTCAGCGACTTTCATGCGATTGAGTTTTTAGAGAAAATTCAGATCTTTTGGGACTAGCCGAGCAGCAACATGTTTCATACCCAAATGATTAGTTAAAATGGTACGGATCGACTCGTGAGATACAGAAAGTTCGGCGGCTATCTCTCTCAGAGTTGAATGGGGATTTTCAGTCACTATTTTCTTCACTTTTGCGATGTTAACTTCAGTTGCAGACGTTGACGGCCTACCAGAGCGAGGCAAATCTTCCATCACATCTCGACCGCTTTTGAACGCTTTGAACCACTCATAAGCACGAGTTTTTGATAAAGTCGATTCACCGTAAGCCTTCTGTAACATTTTCAGTGACTCCGAACACGAAATTCCATTGGCGATGCAAAATTTAAGACAAACTCTTTGTTCGATATTTTTGTCCATGTCATGTTATGAAATTCGCAATACACACGAGGTATATATGATATTACTAAAACCAGCACTGTATTTAATATAAATAACAGATGCAACTCAAACTCCGCGCCAAAATGGAAAACAGTTGTGCCAATCTAACAACTACAAAAAAAAACAAAATTTTTAATTTGGAACCATAAACAAATCATCCATTCCTGATACTTTTTTGACTGAATGTACCTACGTATTTGAAAAACATTGGCAATAAGGAGAACATTCTAATTATTTGTTTAAATTAAGATTGTAAAACAATATTTTAGTAACTTAAGCGAGAAACGTAAGTAGTTCAAAAAGGAAGGTAAAAGTTACTTACATACATTCTAGGTTTTCTGCTTTTTACTAAGATAAAAGTATTATAATTAAAGCAGAATCTTATTTTCTACCTTTGCGTTTTATTTATACTCTACACGATGAATGGATGGAGAGGGAGAGGAATGCCAAAGAAAGCATCCCATGCATTGTGTGAGGAATGATATGAAAGAGAAAGGAGTAAATGAGACCGTGCCGTGTGACAGGAGAGATCGGAAGAAGAAAACGTGTTGCGCCGACCCCAAATAGAATGGTCCAAGGGCAGGAAGATTATCACGATGGCGTTTTTTTGTGTAATTGCTTTGTCTGAGGTAAATGGTAGTTGTTCTTGATTTACACTTGCACACTGCAAAAAAATATAAAATTTTAGCACACATGCATACTAAAATACAAGCTTATTACTGCAAAAAAATATAAAATCTTAGCACACATTATGCATACTAAAATACCAGCTTATTACTGCAAAAAAATATAAAATCTGGTATGCCTGGGAACTTTCTAGTTACGTAGATTTTGGATGTCAAATTTTAATATTTTTTTTAATACAAGTTTTTAACGTTACAACTTTACTTCAAATACCTCCAACAGCTTACTTCAAATAACTCCTACCTGTACTATTCAATGCATCCACCAGCACAATGTTTTGAGTGCGTTACATTGAGTCCTACTTACCGTAAAACGTGATTTTTCATCCCAATAAAAAAGTCGTTTCCCAGCAAACATTTTTGAGTAAAGTTACTTAGTTTCATGTGCGTAATGCTTGAGAGCAGCGGTAGCCCAGTGGTGGCACCCGACTTACGAAAAGTAAGTCGTGGGTTCAAACCCAGACAGGCGCATGACTTTGTGTAATTTATTTCATCACCACTGCTCTCAAACGGTGAAAGAAAACATCGTGAGGAAACCGGCATGTCCTAGAACTAAAAATTCGAAGACATATGACATCTACCAATCCGCAATGACCCCGCGTGGTGGATTATACCCTATTCCCTCTCATTGCGAGGAGGCCATGTCCCAGCAGTGGGAAAATTATAGGCTGATGGCGACGACGATAACAAATGCTTGGTTGACGGCTTCATAAAGGGTCAGTTTACACCCTGTATATTCACGATGTTTTCTTTACTACATGACATTATTTATTAATCACTGTTATAGAATATTCCCACACTCAGAAGAACTCCACTTCCACAACTCAATACGTCAAACAATTGAAATACCGCGCCGATTGTTTGACATTTTCAATAGAGGCTCTATTCGTCAAAGATAATAAAACCTGGAAATATGACATTCCGGACTATGTATATTGAGTTCGACACTATTGTCACATTGTCATCGAACATTCCAGATGCGTCCACTGATACCTATATTGAACCACTGATTGTCGTGTATATTGTTCTGGTTTTTGAAACGATGCACGATGTTTGGTTCGTTTTTGGGTTATTGTTTTAGACTTAAATGGAATACTACTAAAGTAATTGTTTACACATTTAATGACGGTCTTTTGAAGACGAGTTCGAGTGATGAATATAAAATTGGATGGATTGCGAGGGAGAGGAAGCCCAAGGAAATGATGGATGGATTGTGTGAGGAATGATATGGAAGAAAGAAGAGCAAATAAAAGCGTGACGGTTGACGGAGGAGAATGGAATAAAAAATCGTGTTGCGCCGATTCTACGTAACATGGGACAAGAACAATAAGACGATGATGAACGACACAATCGCTTACCGTAGCTATGTTATGTTCGCCTGTTATAGCGCAGCCCAAATACTAGGTCTGAATCTTTTTCAGCAGTCTACGGCTGGACGTAAGTATTTCCCAAGTTTGAATAAAAATGTTAGTCTCCCGCATCAAGAATATGTAGGCCACATTTTTCATGGCCCTTAGTGTTGGGATAGGCACAACAAAGAGAGGGTAAACCAACGGTTACTATACGCGGTAAAACCGTATTTTTTTTGTATTGAAATGAAAGTATGAGACAATGCCCACTAGACCAGTCGGTGACGGAATGGTATAGTGGGCAGACTCTTTAATAGGTGAAATCGGGACGTGGATGACGATATGACGTAAACTTAGGGTATTTCAATGTAAAATCAGCTCTTTGCAAATTAAAAAACACCCCCAGGTACTACCACGCTCTCTGACAGTCGACTAATTTTCAACCTTATAACGCAGGGCATAAGGGTGAAAATGGTAGTACTTTTACCATCTAAAACAAAACGTAACACCAAGAATAGACACGGTAACAGCAAACATAAAATTAATATTCAATGTGCGACTAAAGCTCAACGTATAAACTTGTTTACGAATACATCAATCCTAATTTATGCTGGAGCGGTCAGTGAAACGATTTGCAGCTAGAATACGGAGGTTTTATCTGTCTTTATTTTTACTCCATTTCGTTTGGGAGCTGTTTACTGATGGTATTCTGTTTATAGTTCTTCGTTTATGGAGATTTTGGATGGGAATTGTAAGTGAACGCGGCGTTTATGGTTTGCTTCATGAGGTATTGGGTGCTCTCTTTACTTGTATACCTATCGTAAAATATGTAGGAAATTATGAGCATCAACTTTCTGCAATCTGTATTCCAGAGTGAATAGGTTTTTAACGTGGTGGTTGATTTCATGGTAATAGGTTAACATCTGGTACTAAAAACAGTATTCAGCAGCCATTTTTAGGCAAACATTTTTTTTGTCATCTAAAACCAAATACAATTTATGTTTCATATCCAAATAACAATAAAAGTAAAGAAAAACCAAAGAAACGATGAATGGACTGTGTGAAGATATGGTTAGACAGGAGGTGACTGCTGAGATGACGAGCAATGAAGTATGGAAGAAGAAGACAAGCTGCACAGACCGCAAATAAATTAGAGAATGACCCAGAGTACAAAAAAAAACATACGACAATATCCATTAGAATTAACATAAACCACTTATACGTCCGCCATCTTAATTTGTAAAGGCTTTGTTCCTATAATTAGAAAAGGGACTAAAAGAAACGTCCGCGGGAACTCATTAGCGAGGTATGTCTGAATGTTGAGCGTATATAAATAGTCACTTAGATAAAATTTAGTAGGCTTTTTTGCGTGAGTATATGTCTCTAATGTTGTGTTTGAAGACGGGTGAGATAATGAAAAGAATGAAGTGGCGTGAGAAGGAAAGGAGGAAGGAAGAACAAAATTGGAACTAAAATAAAACCAAGTAATGTTTAGTTTATGACGGGACGAGTTTGAATCTTACCAGACAGACTGGCCGACATTAGCACTAACCACAATGGTGTGGAAAATGAAGACGGAGACTTTAAATTAACAGTGAGACTATAAAGATTAGCATAGCTGAAGTTTGGGCCAAACACATACCGGATGACTTTTTTATCACTTTCCAAAAAAAATGAGTATATTAGGTAAACGGAGTAGAAGCTTATGGCATACCTAGTTTTTTTTTCTTCTTTCCACAGCTTTGAAAAACATTGACCTATCATCAAAAAACGCTACAAATTTCAAGTAAACTTTTCTTAGTAGAACAAAGAAAGATAAATTTTGAGAAAAAAAAATAAAAATATCGAATTTCAAATCACACACAATACGCGTATGATTTAGAAGAAGAATAAAGATTAATTAGTTAATATGATCAGATAGTTGAAACAATAAAGGAATGAAATCATTTAATCTGTAAGGATAACAACAGTACAAATAAAACAACAATTAACAAAAGTGAAAGTATAGAATACAGACACGACAGCAAACTATTATAAATAATAACGGATAATGTACAATATTCCTACAAACTTCCATAGATGACCGTCAAGACTCGCATATCAAAAAGCATTTCAGTAAACACCAACACGTAGCTTCACATAAATGACGTCAGTGGTGATCAAAAAAACATGTACAATACTGCACATTTACGTGATTTCGATCGCAGACATTCCTTTAATCTACTTTTACGACAGACGACGAACTATCTATCATCTAGCGCAAGAATTGAAACTTTAAACTTATGTCACGTTTCAATGATATAAAGCTACACGCTTGGGTTGGATACCTGTCCGATAAAAAATGTTTTATAGCTGCTCAAATTATTTGAAAAGGTGTCATAAAGAAATCTTCTTGTTTTATTCGAACTCAATAACTTTACATATCACATTACACCTATAATCCCCAAAGGTTTAGGCAGAGGTGTACCTGATAGTGAACGATACGATAAATTCCTATTCATAAGTAATGATCGCTCAATGCCGGACGCAAATCATCAGGACGCGTTTCATAAAGCCAAGGATAGGCGCAGCGCAGATGGCGCAACATCGTCAAACAGAAGATGACTTACGTCGTCAGGGGCATAACAACCCTCAGTAATAAGGAACCCGATTTGAGGTAACATAACTGACCCCTAATGATGAATGAAGACATAATGGAGACCTGATAAAACACCAAATCTACAAAAATGGCAACAAAAACTCGCTTTACCGATAGCTATAAAGCCAAAACAGTAAATACAACACGAAAAGACACGCCAAAACAGATTTATTTCAAGATGTTCGTCGCCCGACCATAAAAACGTCCATCAATCGTACCGGACGATCGACAAGAGCGGAACACGAAAATTTTCATGTTCCAAGAAGATTATGATAAACAGTTTTCACTTGAGGCTGGCGTAGATTGATCGTCCGTGGTCTTCTTCATTGCATATTTATTGGACGCTTAACTTGAAACATTCCCTGTTATATATATATATGGTATTTGGGATTGTAGATATTCAATATTGGAAGAATTTTTCATTGGGTTTCTCGAAAGACATAAAGTGGTAGAAGGAAATGAAATGAGTCAATGTCTAGATATTTTACGATTACTCTCGGCAATTTTAGTAAAGTATTAAGAGTTTACCAGGAATTCAATTTGGAAAGCCTTTTGCGCTTCAAAAATGTAGCCTCTAACGATAAAATTATTTACATCGTCATCCTGAACCTTGTCTTGAACAAAAAACTTTGAAAATTCCTTAATAACGAACTCATCTTCAAACTCTTTAGACTCTCAACAAATTCTCAAATCATCGTAACAAAGTTTGTGTAAAAAAGGCGGAAGATTCTCCTTAATCGTTCGCTAACCTAAAAGATAATTGTCGCCAAAACTTCTACAGTTTGGAGCATCTGTCCGTTCTATCTAAGGGCTTGGGTACAAGGTCGATTTCATCGTTTAGCTGTTTTGTTGCATTAATTTTAATAAATGCTATAGCTTTAGCTATGCTATTCACAGCATATAGCAGTTATCAGAAACTTTTGGTCATATATAACGGTTTTGATGAAGACCATCAAACTATTACGCAATTAATTAAAAGTAATTTTACGCAATTACGATGTTGGTCCCATGGAGAAAGTTGTTCAGTTTGATGGTCTATAGAGTCTATACGAT
This sequence comes from Xestia sexstrigata, assembly GCA_941918905.2. NCBI lineage: Eukaryota > Metazoa > Arthropoda > Insecta > Lepidoptera > Noctuidae > Xestia > Xestia sexstrigata. Next base: position 4,742,065 of record OW799204.2, read on the forward strand.
CCTCCTCCTTATCATCATTATCATCTTCAAACTATAGGTACTTTTCTAATAAACGCTATATAATGACTAGGTTTTTTCGTTCTTTTTTAAAGTTTTAGTTACGTAAATAGTAGTCATAATTGTTCGGGGTCTCTTTCCAAATGCACCAATCATAAATCTTTATAGTGCCACTTTGTCGTTCGTTCATCTCCCCGTCTTTCAAGATTTCCTTTATATAAGAAACATTTCGACTTTACGATATATCCGTTTAAGAAGATACGCCTACGACAGTTTTATTAGCTTATGTAAAGTAATCAATTGTGTGCCAGGCTTTATTGCAGCACTTGGGCATTAATGCATTCTTTCGTTTGATGGATGGTGAGTGAGGGACCGGACTCCAATTTTTCCATTTATCTCTGTCTGACGGAAGAGCAGACGAAGTTTACTGAGTGTTTGTTTTTCGTCAGTTGCTTTTTAAAGGCGAATATCATCATTATGATCAGTTTGTATTCACCCATTTTAGACCTTTTGTTTTCTAAGGCCGCGTTCCCACTTTGTCGTGACGACATACAATACTATAGATTTAAATATCGTGGCTTGTGTATTTAAATGGACGTGTTCACATATAGGACGACGCGATTACTGTCGTTCACGACTTTTACCAACTTAAAACCAACGATAAATTAATCGCCACGACATAGTGGGGACGCGGCCTACCTTTATAAATACGTGGTTCCAGTTATATTACCAAAATATGTATATTGTGTTAACTTTTGAGGTATGAAAATTTAAGTCTTTGATGTAAAGATGTCTTGAAAATTGGGGCGAAATCTAAACTTGTATTTAGAATCTTAGAAAGTATCAAAGTTATGATGCTATCTGGCCGCACTGTTATTTCAAAGTTATCAGTCTAAAATTTCAAAATTCCTTCCACTGTAAACAAAGAACTGAAAGACCGCCTTGGCCACATTAAATAGGTTCTATTTATATCAAACCAAAAGGTTTTCTCACATAAAATATCTTTTTACCGCGCCAGACCCTTGCAAATTTCAGAAAGAAATATACACTTGTGCGGTAAAGGGCAATTTGCTTATAAATTTACTTTGGCGCGGGACCTTATTCACCGAGCCAAGAACCTCTTGGGGAATTTTAATTATTTATTATGTCCCAAGTTTGAGGGTATCTATCAATGTCGGCATTGATGGCTGGAGCCCTGTCGCGGTTTTAAAGGCACCAACAATTTAGGTTATTGATTTATTTTGTCATGAATTCAGGGTATGTAGTCCTAGGAAATTAGGGTGTTCATCGTTCGTGTAATTTGTTGGTCCTCGTGTAAGCGTGATTAATTTAAATGTCAATAGATTTTATATTGTTTAGGGTTTAACGAAGCTGTTGGCCGTTTTGATAAAAATAGGTAATTAGAAATAGTCATGTTGTGACTTTACCATGTCAGACAATTAATGGGTGAAACGTATGGCCCGTTCCCATGAAAGGTAACATCTTGGCAGGCTCATGCGGATTTCGCGGGATAAGCTGGACTCCTTTCATAAAGTATGGTTCCAAATATTTCTAACCAGCGAGAACTGGAAGAATAGATAGGTCTCTGCCCTAAAGTGGTAAAATCCAGATGAATTTTGAGTCCTTAGTATCCTTAGTCCTTAGTAATATTATAAATGCGAAAGTAAGTATATATTTTGTTACCTTTTGACGACTAAACCACTGAAACGATCATCCTGAAATGGACATAGGGTACCTTCAATCTCGAAAAAAGTACTATTCTCGAGGAAAACCACAATAACGTTCTTATGATAATAGATAGCGCCACGTGTCTTTCGAATCATGATTGAATTATATTTTTAGAAGCAGAGTACAACCCGAATTGATTGTCGAATTCTAAATTAACGCGAGCGAAACCTCAGGCAAAAGATAATAGTATCCAATACTTTTTAATGAGCTTTTTGATTTGAAAATGTCATCGTTCACTTGCCTATCAACCAGGCCCATGTAACAATCTCTTTTTACAATATACCTACATATTTTTGCGATTCTTGGGATTTTTAATTGGCACCACCACTCGACAGCGTCACGCGCAAATTTTTTGCATCGAACCGCGTTAAATTCGCGAACTAAACGCGAATAATTCGCAATTATTAATAAACACTTGACGATCGCAAACTACAAGAGATATAGCTAAATAAACTTTACAGTGGATAGCTGAATAGACGTGTTATCTATTTAACCAAATTTCAAGATAAATAATTATAATTTGATACTCAATAATAATGTAGAACTTGAAAAACAGTGATAAAAACGGATATTTTGCTAATAAAATATTATTTTTGCTCAACAACTATTAACTTCTTAACCATTTTTTTATATCAAAATAAACTAGATTATATTTCCTTTCCAACAAGACCACAATCTCATTAATATCTTATTAGCATCATATCAAAACATTCATTACAACCTAGATACTCACTGTTTGTTTACATCTGGGTACTAATTTAGCCAGCCGCGGTTGGACGAAAAAACAAAAAAAAAAACACAAAACCACTTGTTTTTTTGGTGTAAATAGTTAAACTATCTAATCACCACACTAATTAAACACTCACTGTAAGCTTTCACACACGTTTTAATCACTAAATCACGTATTTCTTCACACTTCACAATCACTATAGGTATTTATACCTACGCGTTTTCACAGGCGAAATACTGCAACTTTGCGATTCGAAACCTAATTTGTGTTATCATAATACGATAGTACAACTTCTGACGAACATTCAAAGGTATAACACTATATTACAATAACAAATACGTAACTCGTAAACACTTGAACCACTTGACTAACGATAACACGATGACGCAAGAAATGGCGCGCTTTGTTGACAATAATTTGTTACTATAATGTGACACTTGTTGATGGAATAGAGCTATGATTTTTGGTACGGAGTTGAGGAATATTATAGAGATGGGAAGTAAACTATCCTATCCACGAACAAAGCACGTTTAGTCGATTTTTAATTAATTTATTAACGGGGGTATTTATAAAATGTTTTGGGTCAGTTAGTCACCCGGTAGCTTTTATAGTTTCAACAAGCGGGTCAGCTAGTGAACCGGTAGCTGTTTAGTAGTTATATCCTCCAAAGATATTACAATATTTGTAATCGCGGTGTCGAAAACGGCTCTAAGCGTTTCGATGAAAGTTGCAATATGGGGGCGACATATCGACCTAGCTAGGTTTCATATCTGAGTAAATTCGTTATCTCTATGTTTACTTTAATAGTCATATAGGTAATATTATATACCTCTAGTGATAGAAATCTCAATAATAACAACAAAAAATATATAATATGAATTGTAGCAAAACAACTTTCTGAAGCCAAAGAAAATTGTCAAGTATATAGGACAATTATATTTCGTCGCTTCATTCTTCAGATACAAATAACCATGTAGTGCCTTTAATCTACAAGGCTCTATTCGCACGTTTAAAGAATCGACTTTTAGTCGATTGTCATTCTTTTTTTTTTTTATCAGTGGCCCGCACTAGCTTGGCGCGATGTTCGTGCTGTGAACTTCATTCCTTTTTTCTTGCGAGGCATCGTTCGCACGTGCCTTATAATAATTAGTGAATATTTCGTGCTCAACAATCGCCATTATAATGCCGAAAAGAAGAAATCAAGATAGAATTGAACGTTATCAACGTAAAATAAAAAAACTGGAAAATCAGCAAACAAAATATAAAATAATTATTTATTCGTCATCGGAAGACTCCGATGAAAATTCAGGTTAGTAAATTGTTATTTATTATGTGATATGTGCGTTGGTGACAAATTATTTTAGAGAAATATTATCTTTAAAATAATGCCTGGAGGTTGACCGTGTGTCATCACGAAGGTAACTTGTTATACAGCCTAGAGGTTAACCGCGTGTTAACACAAAGGTAATCTGTAATTGTTTGACGATTACGTTAAAACAAATAAAATGCCTGGAGGTGGATCGTGTATCCTCACGACGGTTACTTATTGTACTGCCTTAGCGTTGTAATATTACCTGAGAGATTAACCGCGTGTTAATACAAAGTAAGGAAAAAAAAATTACGTCTACCCTCAATTTTTTAACTTTTATTATTTTATTGTTTTAGACGACACACGTCGTAATGACGCCAATCCAGACCCCATAGGGTTAATAGATCAGGCGCCGAATGTCATATCACCCGATGAGCAGACCAATCGTGATGGCGATCAGGAATCAACCCCAATACCAGAATTGGATCCTGATATTCTCTCCGCCTTAGGTGAGACCACGGATGACACGCCAAAATTTGGCTCAAAAATTCATGAAAACCTATCGCGGCTTTGGCTACCTATTCTCCGCAAAGTGATGAATAAGGAGACAAAGGAGAGGCTTCACAAAGAGTACCTAATTCCTGAAAATTGCCCATTATTACAAGCGCCTAAATTAAACCCAGAAATTTCGGCCGCAGTAAATGAAGGTACCCGTGTTCGTGACAAAAGAGTAGAAGGAGTACAGCAGCAATTAGGTCACGGTATAGCCGCTCTTAATAAAGGTTTAGACTTGCTTCTTGACGATGGCAAAGACAAAGTACAGGCCATTAAATTTTTAAGCGACAGCTGTCGCTTGCTGTGCGACCTGCACTTCGAAGAAACGGAGGCGAGAAAGAAGTTCGTCACTCCGGGCCTGGATAAATCTTTTTTAAATATCATGCAAGATAGTGATCGTGATGAATTGCTTTTTGGAAGCAAACTTTCGGAAAAAATAAAGGCTACGAAAGTGATTGAAAAACATGGCTTGCAAATCAAGAAGCCCGCACCATTTCCCAAAACACCTTCTACTTCATACCAGCCAACATCGAACCGGCCGCGCTCCCAGGGAAACTGGGGAGGCCCTCCTCGCTTCTCGTCACACAGAGGGAGGAGGGGAGGGCCGAAGAGAACTGCCCCAGCACCTCGCAGGCCCCAGACAGGTGCAGCTCAACAGAAGTCATCTGCCCAGAGCAAACAGCGTGCGGCAGCTCAACAATAGAGGTACACGCTGGGAGAATCCAGCATTTTTATAATTGTTGGCTTAAGATTACTGGTAATCCATTAATTCTTAGATGGATATCAGAAGGATATTCTATTCCATTTCTAAAAAAGGTGAAACAAGTATCAACCATACCTAATTCTGTATCTCCGAGCGACCAACCGCTTATGTTACAGGCTATCAACAAATTATTAGAGTTAGGAGCTATATCCCCTTGTAATAGATCCAAAAATGATTTCGTTTCCGAAATATTCTTAACTCCTAAACCTAATGGGGGCAAAAGGTTTATTTTAAATTTAAAATCTTTAAATAAGTTTGTTTCCACTGCTCACTTTAAAATGGAGGACCATAGGACTGCAGCTAAACTTTTACCTAAAGATGGTTTCATGGCAAGTATTGGCCTAAAGGAAGCATACCTTTTAGTCCCTATTTGCAAAGAGCATCGTAAATACTTACGTTTCCAGTTTGATCAAACATACGAGTTCAACGCAATGCCCTATGGTCTATCTGTTGCTTCTAGAGTTTTCACGAAGTTAATGAAGGAGGTTATTAACCATCTAAGACACAGGGGTTATAGGTCAGTAATATATCTCGATGACATTTTTTGCATCGGTAATACTTACGACGAATGTCGTGACAACGTTAATGAAACAATAACATTGCTCAAATGCTTAGGTTTTGTCATTAATTATGAAAAAAGTTGTCTTGTACCTCGACAAATTTTTGTAAATTTTTAGGTTTTATATTTAATAGCATCGATATGTCACTAGGCCTGCCAGATGACAAACGAAAGGGGATTATGCAATTGGTCATTAAGTTCTCTTCTCTTCCTAAGTGTTCCATTAGGGAACTATCACAGTTGATCGGAGTGCTTACTGCAGCCTGCCCTGCAGTTAGATATGGTTGGTTATACACCAAAAACTCGTGAACGTCAAAAATACTTAGCCCTTCAAAAGTACGGTGTTTTTGAAGCAAAAATTAAACTGTCGGAAGTTATCTTACCTGACTTAGAATGGTGGAGACGGAACATTAACTTAACATACAACGCGTTGAGAAGAGACGAACATTTCGATTTAGAAATCTACACTGATGCTTCTAGGACCGGCTGGGGGGCAGTCTGTAATGGTAATCGAGCAAACGGTGGCTGGAAAAACCAGGAATTATCTTTCCACATAAATTACCTCGAACTGCTAGCGGTTTTTCTAGGTTTGAAGTGCTTTGCAAGTTTGCATTCTAACTGTTCCATATTGCTTCGTGTGGATAATACAACTGCTATCAGCTATATTAACCGTATGGGAGGAGTTCGGTTCCCACATTTAAATGAACTGACCAAAACCATTTGGCAATGGTGTGAAAAGCGAAATATATTTCTATTTGCTTCGTATATTAATACACATGACAATATAGAAGCCGATGAAGAATCTCGGAAAATTAATGCAGACATAGAATGGGAACTATCGGATTGGGCCTTCCAAACGATAGTTCAAACTTTAGGTGAACCAAAAATCGATCTATATTCGCTTCTCGCACCAATACCAAATGTAGCCAGTACATTTCATGGAGACCGGACCCTGATTCTATAACAGTTGACGCTTTTACAGTTAGTTGGCAATCAGTTTTTTTCTACGCTTTTCCACCGTTTGCTTTAATCCTAAAATGTTTGAGAAAAATTATTGATGACTCAGCCACCGGTATCCTAGTCTTCCCTTATTGGCCTGGCCAACCTTGGTTTCCATTGCTGAAAAGAATGCTCATGTCAGATATTGTTTTCTTAGATCCTAATGAGGACCTTTTGCATTCAAATTTCAGATCTTGCCACCCGCTTCGCAGCAGCCTTACACTGGGGGCCGCGACGCTCTCAGGGCAGCATTTACGAGACTGAATACCCCAGACGTAGCGCTAGACTTGATGCTAGGCTCCATCTCGGATAATACTATGAAACAATATTCCGTCACTTACAAATATTGGTGGCAATATTGTCTCGAAAATAACCTTAATACCTTTGTAGCTTCAGTATCTTCGGTCATAGCCTTTCTTTCTGTGGATCTCTTTCACAAGGGAGCATCATACGGTGCTATCAATAGCCATCGATCTGCCCTTTCATTACTCCTCGGGAATAACATTGGAGCAGACGAGAGAATAAAACGTCTACTTAAAGGTGTTTACAGGCAAAAGCCATCACGTCCTAAATATAACATAACTTGGGACCCAAAAGTAATACTGGACTACGTTTCCCAATGGTACCCTAATACCAATCTTGACCTTACTAAACTGACAAAAAAGTTGTCAATTTTATTAGCCTTATGTACTTCCCACCGAGTACAAACTTTCTCTCTTATAAGAATGCAAAATATCAATAGATCCCCCACTGGTATAAAGATAAACATAACTGACATGATAAAGACTTCTGCAGCAAATCGAGAACAACCTGTTTTATATTTACCGTATTTCGTAGAAAACCCGCGGATATGCCCTGCAAAAACTCTCTATGATTACCTCGAGGTAACGTCTGCTTTACGACCCGAAGGAACCGATAGTCTTTTGCTAACAGTTAAAAGACCACATAAAAAAGCATCGTCACAAACAATCAGTAGGTGGATCAAGCAGACCTTAGCGGAGAGCGGCGTCGACGTCACAGTGTTCAGTGCTCACAGCACGCGCCACGCCTCCACCTCGGCGGCGGCCTTCGCTGGAGTCTGTGTTGACACCATCAGGAAGACGGCTGGCTGGGCTAGCTTGTCTCAGACGTTTGCTCGGTTCTATAACCGACCATTAATTGATGATGGAATATTTGCTCGATCTGTCTGCGCCTTAATTAATTTAAATCTAGAGTAATAGTTTACTATTTATATGTAATATGTAAGTTTAAAACTGATTAAATCAAAATACATTTAGGTATTTATTGTTTTTTTCTGTTATTCTAATAATGATTAGGTACTTAATTTATAATTATTTACAATTAAGAACAAATTGTTTTTGTTATTCAAATTAAAGTTTTCTACTGATAAGTAAAGTTTTATTTACTAATCTAAAAACCATCTCTAAACATCTACATGGTTATTTGTATCTGAAGAATGAAGCGACGAAATATAATATGAGATCAAACGAACTTCTTGAAGTGAAGTTCGATCATTATTATATGAGTCGCTTCATTCGAAGATACAAAGTCCTCACCCACCCAAACCCATCGTAGAAAACTGATCTCTAAACAAGAATGAAGTTCACAGCACGAACATCGCGCCAAGCTAGTGCGGGCCACAGATAAAAAAAAAAAAAGAATGACAATCGACTAAAAGTCGATTCTTGAAACGTGCGAATAGAGCCTTGTAGATTAAAGGCACTACATGGTTATTTGTATCTTCGAATGAAGCGACTCATATAATAATGATCGAACTTCACTTCAAGAAGTTCGTTTGATCTCATATAATATAACAATGTACAACCAAAGGCACCACTGAGAGCAATTAATAGAAATAAATTCTCAGAAAACCTAATAAGAATATTACAACCAGAAACGAAACTTCTTCTCATTACTTATGAAACTTCAGGTTATTATATGAAATAGATATTTGACGAAAATTAGACGCCATTAGTAAACATCATTTTCTTTTACAGGGACAGAAGATTTAGATCAGAAGGAACGTCATCGACGAGGTGTCATCAAGACTATTATAAAATGGTACCCTGGTCTCGTTTGCTGCAATCATCTTCACTTCATCATCCAAATCTATGACAGTAGCACCATTCTTTTAAAAACTTCATCTAGGCTTCATAAAAAAAGAAGAAGGAATATCTCGGGGAAACTTGGACATGACTGACACCAAATCGATAACAATGAATCGAATTGATGTCTGAACGAGAAGAATGAATACATAAAATAACATGACGCCTGTAATCCTCGAAGAGTTAGGCAGAGGTGTAAGTACCTAATAGTACACCTACATTTCGCCAGTTATGTTTTAAGTCCCATGTAATAGGGGGCGAGCCTATTGTCATCAACCGAGCACAAATCCAGACTCAGTGGCTGCTACTGAGAAATTCCTCATCGAAAAACCCAATAACACTTTGTCTGACCCGGAAGTCGAATACAAGATCTCCAACTCAGCAGTCGAGCTTGCGATCACAAGACCAAGAATAATACGTGAACCAATAACGTCCTTACAGATTTTATAATGACAAAGAAATGAGACAACGAACAGCTAACACCATCATTTCACCATAGAAACCTAATCAAAGAAACACCAATTTGCATACCACACAAGCCGCGAACCATAATTGAATAAACCACATATCCACGGTTACCCTCCTGGGAATCAAACACTAGAACACGGAAGTGTACAGCATTAATATTTATATAGCAACTAAGCAGATTATGTAATTTTGGGTTCAGTGTATTGTCTAACCCGTCCCTAGGGACCGACTTCAATGCGGTTCGTATCAAGAGACGATCGCTTGAGATTGAAATGTGATTTAAATTTTAAACTGTTCATGTATAATTTTGAAGTACTATTAATACTGAGAAAGAGCTAATGAACGTTAATCGGAGGTACAACAAATAGGAAGGAATACATTAATAGCTAGTAAAAACGGAAACCTAATTACCAAAGCAAAAATCGGAAATATTGCAACAGACATACAGTTTCTCATTTGATTAGTGAACTAGACTTTACTAAAGGTGATTCTTATAAATAACGTAGCACTCAAAATGAAAACCTTAGAACTTAAATAGTGTTTGACAACTCCTAAACTTAAATTACTCTACACAGAAACCAGCAAACACTCTTTACAGAAAAGACAACACAGATGAACCGCCAATGTAGAAGTGAAGTCTCAAAACTAGACTATCGTTAAACTAGAATTCCGTTCTCCATTTTATCAACACTTATTCAAAAACAATCACAGCTCTAAAACATCCATTATTATACCAATCAATCAATTGACACCCACTTACAACCAATCGATCCATCCACACAAACTGAACTGTCGCAGAAACAAAACACTGTCAGAATCAATTTACAAAACAAAAGACCTCGAAGAAAAACAAAAGGGAGAAGTATGCCCATTGCATTAACATGACACGGTATTGGCACGAATTCGGCAGCCAATGCCAGTTACAGGCGAGTCCGCCAAGATTGCTGGCAGCTGACAGCGATTGGCACTATGATTGATGCCAAGATTGGCAGGTGAATCTATCGTGTATTCATCGGGGTGTTTCGGAACATGGACTCAGAGCTTCAGTAGCAATTGATATGGAGTCGTCGAGTTTGATTGTTACTTTGATTTGTGTTACACTTAGTTGTCGATTTGTGTTTTGAACGCGTAGGTTAAATTGAAACAATGCATTTTTTGTCCGATTCCGACGATAATGTTCAGATCATTAAAATGGCCAGGTGCCTTTATGAGGATGATTTGTAGGTACTGTCTTTAAAAAGAGAAGCGAAAATTTCTGCGAAAATGACACGAAATTCCTTCTTCTTCTTTTTCAGATCATCATATGCCTAGATTTTTCCCAACTATGTTGGGGTCGGCTTTGAGTCTAACTGGAGGCAGCTGAATACCAGTATTTTACATGGAGCGACTGCCTATCTGACCTCCACAACCCAGTTAGTACTGGGTAATACCGATACCCTTTGGTAAGACTGGTTGTCAGACTTTTGGGACACTACACTACCTGTAACAACTGTCAAAGATCTGAAAATTACAGCCAAGACCAACGGCTTAACGTGCATTTCGAGGCACGGAGGAAACTCGGTATGCAATGGGCGGTCACCCATCCACGGATCAACCTAGGCAAACGCGGCTTAACCTTAAGATCGACCCGAGCAGCAGTAATTATTTAGCCACGAGCTTATCCATTGTCTTTTTCAGATCTTTGAATATAAGAAGCAATTTTTGTACTTTCACATGGGGTGCTTTGACGCCTCCAACAATTATTATTTGAAGTGATGTTCATGGCAAAAAGAAAGACTTTTAATAGATTGAAATTCTTACTTTTAATATTACTTAATTGCTTTCTCTAAAAAAATCTCAAAAATAGTCTATACTGTCATTAAGATACTTCAATATTTCATTTTGACAGTTATGATAGAAATGTTTCTTATTTTCAGAAACCGATTATCGAAATGAAATACTACTTTATCATTTAACACTAAAATAAATTGGATTTAGTATAAAACATAAAGCATGGAATTAATAAATTCTGAGAAAATTAAAACATTTGAGTGCTTTTTATAAATCTAAGGAAATGGTCCTTATGAATTATGGGCCAACTATTCTGAATGCTTTTTGAGCATTAAAAACTATTGAGGTACGAACAACTGGAGTCTTTTATTTCAACCTTAAATTGACTGCTGTTAAATTACAAAAGATTCAAATGGTGGAAGCGGTTATAAAAAATACTTGTCAGGAAAACTCGAAAGATCTCAGAAAGTATAAAAACCAAGTTTGTGTTGATCAAACCAAAAGCACTTAACTATAAACTTCATTTAAAAAGAAAAAGGAAATCCTATTAGGTTCCAGACAGAATCTTATCAATTGTCAAAACACAGTTTTACCCAAAAACTTTGCGCTATTTGGGAAAGTCTTTAAAGGTATAATGCTTTTTGGAGTGCCTAGACAAGTGAGCTGAAAAATACTTTCACGATATAAATAACTAACAAAATTGAGGTAGGACTCTTTAGCAGTATTGAACTGGACCAAAATATTTGCGAACTAAATTGAAATGGTAATTTAAACATGCAGGTTTTGTCCTGTTTTGAATATAGGTACACGAGATGCAATATTTTTTTGTATTTTATAGTTACCAGTGTCAAATACCTTTTTTCTTTTTTTTTTGCTTGGGAAATCATCAAATGACTCCTCCCGCTCTGGGCAGAGCAGGAGGGAGTGTCAGACTTTTACTGACTAAAACCCATCCATGTTCCTTCATCGCCCTTTGTTTTCCGGGGCCACGGTATCTCTTTCGAACAGTCCCGCAACCCCGGCAGGCATCGGCCCTTGCAGACCCCTTCCTTTTTGCTGACTCTTTTTTAGGCGCGCGTGGAACACGAACGCGCCGTCGACACAGTGTCAAATACCTTGACAATATTCTGTAGCTTTCCAATCAAAAGAAAGGCAAGGGCCAGACATGTATTTTCTTGCTTTGGAACGAGTCAACAAGAAGTATCTACTAAGATTGCAGAGTAAGACTGATCAATATACATAACATAAGTTATGTAACGTTATAAGGTTAGCATAGGTCACAGGCCTCCTCTCTGCAAGTCAATTGCTTGTCTGCCATATGACTTAAATTATTAGTGGTAATCCTTGAACGTAAGTATTTGCGGCTTCCTCTGGACTATTGTCTCACTAACACCTAGCTGACTGAGAAATATTTGCTCCAAGACATGAACTCTTTTTATAGTAGTTCCTACTGATAGACGAAAAACGGAAAAAAAAACAATTCGTCTTAAGTTACAACCAATATTGGCTTGATAGTTTAGCAATTTATGTTGAGGTCATTCAAGCAAGGTAAAATAAAAAGTCGTTTCCTTAGGTGGACTTCTTTCATTCGACTTTTTCAATCAATACTGTTTTATCTTCTCCTTATATCATTAAAGTACTTTCGGCGAATGTAATTTGGGTTATCAGCAAACATTCGGGCCCTAATCCCGGCTTAACGGTCCCCAATTTACGTCCATAAATGAAATTGAGGAAGTTAAAATTTGTGATTCGTCGTATTAATGTTATATTCCCACATAATATGGCCGACCCTTTTCTGTATTAAGTATAAAATCTTTTATATCGATACGAAAGGAAAGCTTTAAAAGTATTGATGATATTAATATTTCCATGAATTGGACACCGTAAAGGTTACTTGGGGTTGTGGGTCTCTATGGACTTGTAAAGGGCGAAAAGTAATGTCCTGACCTTTTAAGGTATAATTCGATCATGTCTTGGGGCACAATCGATATTGACACAGTTGCCTTAATGAATTTTGGCAGAGCAGCGGTAACCCCGACTTACTTGTCGTAGGCCAAGGTTTTGTCACCAGGCGTGCCTGTTATTTTGTGTAATTAATTTCATTACCACTGCTCTCAAAACGGTGAAGAAACCAGCATGTCCAAGAACCTAAAATTTAAAGACATGTGACATCAATCAAGGCGCACTAGACCAGCGAGGTAGACATATAGTGGCGGTACTTACATACACGCCTAAAAGCTTGGCTTGCCCTTATTACATAGAACTCTTCATGATGTTAGGGTTTCTGAACCATCTGCTGTATGCAGGGTTATAGTGTGTTAGGGTTTTCGCCTTATGGGTTTACCGTATTGTTGGCCCCTAGACACGCCACTCCGTGGACCAAGGCAGTCTATGTAACAGACATGAAGCCTGTTTCCCAGCAGTTGGAACATTCTAGGCTGATTGTGTTAGTTGAAATCTAACACAAAATTTATATTGTTTCTCACAAAGACTGTGGCAGGAATTAAGTTTCTGGAAACATTCTTCCTTAAGAAAGAACATAGAAAACTTCAAGTGACATTCCTACAACCGCACAGAGTTAGTACCAGTAAAAGTAAAATACCTCGTCAAGGTCACAACTCCAGGGTTTTAAAACCCTATCAATCGTTATGAGGAAGACGTAAAATGTCAGGCCGTAATTCGAAGTCCCACAAGAATTAACATTGTGACATAAAAAACTTGCGCAAACGACATTCCGTTTCACCACACATTAAAATGTAATATCGGGGTAACATAACTTAAGACACTTGAGATACAGGCTCGTCGCGTGACGGTAAGTACGGACGTGCATTTCCGACTTTTAGTCGCAACTTCGCAAGGTATTCTCTCAGAAGGCTTGTCAAAATTTCCGGTAAAGCACAAGCGTTTCTGGAAGTGTCGTAACATGACGACTGCGGCAGTGGTTCAGTTAAAGAGTTCTAAAAGCATGTTTTTTTCGCCTAATAATAACAAACTGCAACCTAGGTTTAGAGGGCCTAGACATGAAAGACTTTCACAGGATTGAGGGAAGGTTTTAAGAAGCTTATGTCAATTCAATGCATTTTTTACTTCAACATAATTTTCGTTATAGCCGATAGAATATAGCTTTGTCTAGGGCTGATTTAAGGGTGATTTGTGGTAACATCATTATTTTATAAGGTGGAAAGTACACACCGACAAAAATTATGGAATAGAATTTTTCATCGATAATGTAAAAAAAATATGATTCGATACGTTTGTCAGATTGGCCGGAGAAAACTGCACAGAGATAAGAATGGAAGGCTTTGCCCAGCAGTGGGACAATACAGGTTAAGCAAAAAAAAAACTGTACTACACGGTCAAAATGTACGGAACACCAATTTTTTTTTTTTGGAGAGATGTACTAAATGTGTGGTAATCCTTTGTACATCGATGTTCTACCTTGTAAAATAATGATGTTAAGATAAATCTGTTATGGTACTCACTTTATCAACTGCTGCCATGGGACTCCACGGTGATAATAAAATAAACGTGACGGTAACTTGACTTTACTAGCGACATTCGGAAGTTAACTAACAAGTTCGAGATTAAATTGTTTTCACTGAGTAGTAACTTTAAAGTAGTTTTCAGGAATTGTATTTCTAAAGTTAAAAACAATCTTGTGAAGATAATATTATTGTTACCATCAAGATAACTAGTTGTGTAAAGGTCAAGTGTCGGATGTTCAAAATATTTTACGGTCTAGGTTCTGGACCCATAGAAATGCACCGATTTTCATTGGGCGAAAATGGCGGAAGATCAAGAACCCAGGTGTCAAAGTATATTTTCTAACTGGTAATGCTAGAGGTAACGCCCCAAATTACGAGTTGCAGGTCTTTCGAACTTAAGCAGTATTAGTATACCACATGCAATAGGCTATTTTCCACCATCAATAAATTGCAAATCTATTTAGTCCGTCAGTATTGGAAAATAATGGACATTATATTATGGACACAGGTATTTTTTGTTTTTGTTTATATATTTAATTTAATATAAATTAAAATAATAATTTAGTCAGTAAAAGTCTGACACTCCCTCCTTTCCGCCCAGAGCGGAAGTCATTTGATGACTTCCCATCAGAAAAAAAAAAAGGCTATTTATGTCATCACCACTGCTCTCAAAACATTTAAGAAAAAATCTTGACGAAATCGACAACATAATTTTGGCCTTTCAAAGAGAGGAGGCTTGTGTCCTAGCATCCCTCCTGCCCTTATCCCAGTTTGTTTGTGGTCGGCGCAGGATGTCTTCTCCTTCCACACAACTCCATTACTTGTCATCTCATCAAACACCTCCCTTCTTGCCATAATATCCTTCACACAGTCCGTCCATTGTTTTTTTTTATATTCCTCTACTCTTATAGCCATCCACATTCATACTCAAAACTGCCTGTGTCCCAGCATTGGGTACATTACAGTTAGATTATGCTATTATGCTTTAAGTTATAGCGACAATCGCTACTAAACATTCTGCGACTGTCGACGATTACTCACAACATGCGCTGATGCTTACGAAACACAAAGTTGTTTTAAAGAATTTGCGTCGCCGAGTTTCGCGGGAATGTTCGCAATTTTGTACTGGGACGAAGGCGCAGGAATTCGCCTTTGTCATAACATTTTCGTTGACAACGCGTTTTAAATACGCCTTTGTTTTGCGAAGTACTTATTATTTTTTTAAGTTCTACAGTAATCTGTTCGGGAGACTGAGATGAGAGTGTAAAATGAGCAAAAGGAAAAAGTTGGATATTTTTTTAATGTCTGCTTTTCGGTAGTGCCAGAGTTTTAGTCAGAATTGTGGTGGCTGGATCGGAAATCTTTCGGATCTTCAAAGTGACACTAAGAGCGAGGTTGTTGGCAGGCTAGCATCTGAACTTTAAAGGTTGGCCCAATGAAACCAGTGCCGTCCAAAAGCGCGTTTAGTTGACGATATCACAAAAGAACGAAACACCTGTGATAATGGACGCACGGGAGCAGGAACCTTAGTTCCTGCTCCCGTGCGTCCCGTGCGTTCGAAGCCTATACCCAGAAGTGGATGATTCCGGGCTGAAATGATGATGTTGAAGGGTATATTATGTATCTCTGTTTGCAGTTAGGAACTGCTTTTTAATATTCTATTACATTACCAAGCATTGTATAACTAAACACCCAATTTCATTAGATAAAATCCTTTACCACTACCCAAACATAGTGAAACACGGTCTGGCACAAGCCTTGCCAATTTAAAGGCTGTTTTACATGTAATAACTTCCAACACCACAGGATTGTGTCTCCATATCTTTGGCACGCATACAAAATGCATATTAATTGCACATATGGCTTGTAAACATCTGGGTGTACAAAATTGCACATCACATGTTTCCTCTAGGGCTGCTTACGTCCGGAATTTTCGCGATGAAAGCGGAAAGTTCCTGGAGAAGGCAAAAGGAATGGGAGCTGGGGTGTCTGGAAATTACAGGTGGGATAAATTAGAGGCATGGGAGTCTAGTACGTGAATAAGCAAATATTGAAGCTCGCAGTGGGGAGCATGTATCCAAAAACGGTTAGAGAGTAAAAAAGACAGTAAATGACGATTAGATTTACCGTGTTAATCCTAAATGCTACTGAAAAATTAGGCTTTGCGACCACTCTGATTTGTGATCATACTACAAAACAAATGTATGACAAATGAAACTATGTACCGGGAATTGAAAAACTTTAGCCAGTTCAAACTTTGATAAAAGAAGCCACTAGTAGTCTAGATTGGTTGGCCAAAATAACAACAACAAATCACACAGCTGAGACGAATAAGATGAAGAAAGCTTTCAGAAACTAAATATATCGTACAATATTAAATACGAATTGGTTTTCTTTCTTCAGAATTTATTTAAAAACTACCAGCCCTGTACCAGGAGTACATAATGTAGAGGGAACGTATCCCAAACTGATTAGTGTACCGAATGCAACTTAGTAACCGAAACCGTGGAATATTTAGCAACGGAGAGTATCAATAAGTTAGGAGTTTGTAAGTGTGATTACATTCTGCAATATGCAGAGATACTGATAGACTGTAACTTGATTCAAAGTTGGTTACACCTGAGGTAGGTTTCGAGAAGAAAGTTTTGCATGTCAAGATTGTTTGTAGATGTCAAGTGTTTGATTTGAGATAAAATGGGAGCATAGGATGAAGGGTGAAAAGATGGTTATTAGGTACGCAATATTCGGTGAAGACTTGGATAAAACGACATGGAATAAAACGTGATTTCTCACCCGAAAAAGAAAACTCATTTCCCAGCAATATTTTTTGCGTAGTGTTACTTAGTTTGATGTACAGGATGCTTGGTTGCCGGCTTCGTGAAGGGTATGTTTATTACCTTGTATGAACGATCAAAAAATCAAAGACACGTCACAGGCAGGCAAAATAAAACAAACAGTAAACCGAGATAAGTCAGGTAGTTCACAAAGATCACAGTAAGCTTTTCCATTAAGTACATAGGGAGTGCCTATGTCCAAGTCCTCTTATAGGCATAAGGTTTAGTAAGGAATTACCTCTATGATAATATTTTTTCCAAGTGATCTGCTTCTTCTTTATCGTGTGGTTAGTGCCTAATTTGGTGCCAAAGTTTTCATGCCACACATTGACCTCTGACTTGGCTTTACATGCCGTCAAGAAATATCACTCAGCCGTGCTGGTTTCCTCACGATGTTTTCCTTCATATGATAATTATACAAAACGCACATGAATCCGCAAAACCAAAAGGGCTGCCAAGTCTAACTAAGCAGTTCGACGGAATCCGAATTATCTGCTGTTTTGCCGCTAACGAAGGAGAGGCGACTTGGAAGTCTTCCTTGAAAATCGGCAAGAAGTGGCACAAAGCCGAGATCAATGGAAAAAAGATGGGAGGCATTTGCCAAGCAGTAGAATAGCACAGGCTGCTAGCTCTAATATAATTTTATCTTCTGTTCCGTATCTTCTTCAAATCCTTCATACCGTCAGACCTTCACCAAGCCATAGAGCGGCCACACACAAACCAGAGCCTTCGTTTACAACGCTAACGACGTCACATATTAAGATTAACCGCCCGATTTGCGAGTTTGTATAGTTAATGGACGTCATTTGTTAGTACACGCCTGCCTCATTTACCTGGGGTAACACCTCATTAATATCAGAGGGGAAATCTGCAGAGGTTTCTTTCATAACGAGATTCTTTTTACATAAGTAACATGATGCCTGTAACTCTCGAAGGGATAGGCAGAATCGTACCTAATAGTACAACCATCATATTTCACCAGTTACCTACGCGTAAGTCCCATGTACATTCAGTCAAAAAAGTATCGGGAATGGATGATTTGTGTATGGTTCCAAATTCAAATTTTTGTTTTTTTGTAGTTGTTAGATTGGCACAACTGTTTTCCATTTTGGCGCGGAGTTTGAGTTGCATCTGTTATTTATATTAAATACAGTGCTGGTTTTAGTAATATCATATATAGTGTGTATTGCGAATTTCATAATGGACAAAAATATCCAACAAAGAGTTTGTCTTAAATTTTGCATCGCCAATGGAATTTCGTGTTCGGAGTCACTGAAAATGTTACAGAAGGCTTACGGCGAATCGACTTTATCAAAAACTCGTGCTTATGAGTGGTTCAAAGCGTTCAAAAGCGGTCGAGATGTGATGGAAGATTTGCCTCGCTCTGGTAGGCCGTCAACGTCTGCAACTGAAGTTAACATCGCAAAAGTGAAGAAAATAGTGACTGAAAATCCCCATTCAACTCTGAGAGAGATAGCCGCCGAACTTTCTGTGTCTCACGAGTCGATCCGTACCATTTTAACTAATCATTTGGGTATGAAACATGTTGCTGCTCGGCTAGTCCCAAAAGATCTGAATTTTCTCCAAAAACTCAATCGCATGAAAGTCGCTGAGGACATGCTAGAACGAGTCAGTTCGGACCCAACATTCCTGAAACGCATTGTTACTGGTGACGAGACGTGGGTTTACGAGTTTGACATGCAAACTAGTCAACAAGCTTCGGAGTGGCGCCTTCCAACTGAACCGAAACCGAAAAAACCACGCCAAAGTCGATCAAAAGTCGAAGTCATGTTGACTGTTTTCTTTGACTATCGCGGTGTTGTGCACTCTGAATTCTTACCGGAAGGTCTAACGGTAAATAAAGAATATTATTTGAGCGTTATGCGGCGTTTAAGAGAGCAAATTCGACGAAAAAGGCCAGATTTGTGGAAAGAAAATTCTTGGATTTTGCACCACGACAATGTGCCTTCGCACAAGGCTATCATTGTGAACGAATTTTTGACCAAACACTCAACAAATACCATCCAGCAACCACCATATTCACCAGATATGGCTCCTGCTGACTTTTTTCTTTTTCCTAAACTCAAATTACCACTTCGTGGCACCCGTTTTCAATCGATAGAAGACATAAAGGAGAATTCGCGACGAGAACTGAACTCAATTCCGGAAGCAGCGTTTAAAAAATGTTTTGATGAATGGATTATTCGTTGGCGCAAGTGTATCGTTTCTAAAGGAGCATACTTTGAAGGTGATAAAATAAATTTGGATGAATAACAGACATTTTGTGTATTATTGATCTTTTCCCGGTACTTTCTTGACAGAGTAGTATTAGGGGGGCATCTATGAAAATCAACCAAGCACAAATCCAGACTCCGTGGCTGCAACTGAAAAAATATCATCTGCCTTTTCCCAATGTTGGGATCGGTTCCAGTTTAACCGGATGCAGCTGAATACCAGTATTTTAAATCCTGATGGAAAAATCCCAATTACAATTTATTCAACCTGGGAATCGAACCCAGGACCACATGATCAGCAGACGCGCTTGAGAAAGAATCGTGAACACGATATATCTAATTATCTACCCTACATATATCAAAACACCTTGTCTTTAACATCAAATTACATTAACGATTAAAAGGTCATGTCAACAAAGCTTCCAGCTTCATTACTTTAAGCGCCAGCTTTAAATGTTCAATTACTTTGGGAACCTTCTTAATATTTTTTTATAATAGAACATTGTTCCACATTTTCAGTTACAGGTAGGTAAAAGCTAGTGGAACATAAACACAAATTAAGTCAATTTATGTCAAATGGTGGCCAAGGTTAGGCCAAAGAAAGCAAGGACTCCCAAATGTTGTGCCCTGTGTTGATCTTAATTGCGAGAAAATCCGGATGAGGGACGCAAAAGACCGGGAAGTACCTATTGCAGAAAAGGGGAAGCCAATACACAGCAGTGAGTAATTCCAGGCAGAAATAATGATGTTAAAGAATTAAGTAATTAGTAAATCAAGATTCAGAGGTTCTACACACTCTCCACAAATTAGCACAAGTATTTGCCATATTGCATTAACTTCTACTGAAGTAAAATATCGAATGTAGAAATCCATTATTTCAGCAATAAAGGAAAATTCGGTTTATGCTTAGACTGCCTTAGAGTAGCTACCAGTAGACCTACGGTCAATATTAGTCAAATTCTATATAACACTCAGCGGTATACCCTTATGGAAAATAATCTTAACTGAGTGCGCACAGCAGGCTTTTAGTTTCTCCGTAGAAATTAATAGTACAAAAAGTTCGAATTATACTTACATTAAAAGCCTAGTTGAATTTTGCGCCACCTAGCAGAAGCTTTTCAAACTGCACAGTTTATTTTGCACTTCGGTACTAACTTGTAACAGCGCCATCTAACAATTTTAACGTAAAACCTTTCGTTCATCGGAAACCGTAGACATAAACAGTTCAATTAATATCAAAGAGATGGCGTTAGTAATGCCAAAGTTAAAGAGAGATCTCCTACAAGATAAATTACAAGAATTCAAAATTCAAGATAAATTACAAGAAACATCTTAAAATTATACACACAGAATAATTATTAGAAAGGCTAGTTTCGAAAAGAATTCACACTAATAAAATGTTCATACCTGTTCAACATCGCTGGCTGGAAAGGTCGCCTCCCAGAAATCCTGGATGTTCTCCGGATAGTCAGCCTCATCGGTTGGATCAGGGCTCAGGCACTCCTCCCTCTTCTGGAACACGAAGATCAGCCCCCCATATTCCTCTTCAGGCCTCCAAGCCCCACACATAGTAGCCACTGTTCTAGTCTTACCATACTTATCATCACTTACAAGCTTATTTTTTTTTATTGGCTCGGTGTCCATTTTTATTTCTGTAGCTACTTGTTCTGTCTTTACTGGCTGGTCGTCAGCTTCAAGCTTAAGTTTTTTTATTGGCTCGTGATCCATTTTCAAATCGCTTCTATTTTTTAGATTCTCAGCTCCCTCACTGGCCATAGCAAATTTATTTAAATGAAAACGAGAGAATTTTATTGTAAAACTAGCTGTTCTAGCGGCTATAGTTTTAAAAAAACCAAGCATTTAATAAAAAAAATTGAAACTACAACTTATTTGACTATTATTATGATAGAAACTAAGAGATATTAACAGAAAACAATAAACAAAGTTTTATTTACACCACGATATAAATAACTTTGACATACAACGCGCACACGCGGGTCATAAGACCCTGTAATTGGGTCTTATCTACGAGTTTATAGTTATTGACACCTGTTGCACTCTAAATTAACAGTGTTTTCACTTAAAACTCCAAGATACGTGAGATTTTAACCTCTAAAGCCGCCGTTTTTAGGTTATGCTGCTGCACCGAGCCAGAAAACGTCAAGCAAACAATCAATCAGCTGTTTTTATATGTCATTGACGCATGACGCCTGTCAAATAATTGTTTCTAAATATTGGTACCCAGTTTTTTGAGACTTAAGATGCTGTTTTGTGTTTAATCAAAACTTTATTAAAAATAACTTAATAATTAATTAAAATTAGCACATATTATCATTTTCTATAGGTATCGTCTTTTTAGGATAGTTTTTGTGTTAATTTTGTGCTAAGTTCATACTTTGTCCTATAAATGGCAGGATGTTCGCATTGTGAACGCAAGTGGTGCGTTAATACTACCCTTCGCGTAAGTAGACCCAACTCTTCAAATTATTTTGTTATTACTCGCTAGATGGCAGACTGACGAAGATGGACCAATGATCATGGGTTTTACCTTCGTAGAACACGAAGGTAAATGGTGTAAATAGACCCCTAACGAAGCCGAAAGGCACTTGTTCTCCCCGTCATTGCGATATTTTTTTTAAATCTGGCCGTACCTGGGAACCTACTAGTTACGGAGATATTGGAGGTCAAAGTACCAACTTTTTTCCAATTTTTATTCAAATAAGTACTGGTTAGTAAGGTCATAACTTTACTTTAAATAGGTATCTCCCTAACCCATTTACTAAGTTGTATGCGTCCATAAACACCAATGATGTTGAGTGCGTTACATTGAATTTTACCGTAAAACGTGATTTTTCACCCCAAAAAAAAAGTCGTTTCCCAGCAATAATTTTTGCGTAGAGTTACCTACTTTGATGTACAGAATGATTGGCGATTGACGGCTTCGTGAAGGGTCTGTTTACGCCCTGTAGGCATATTAGGTAGGTAACCGAATACGGCAAAGCCAAAAGGAAGGGCAGTCTACGTTTAAGTACGGTCTAGGCATAATAATTGTAAGTAACATTTTTATGTTCCACGGTCCACAGTAGCGCCAGAACCGCTGAGCCGTTTTTGATAATTGCGGTGTCAATTGATTGGTCCGGGTAACATGAAAACAATATGACGGATGTAACATCATCAAAAAGTAGGGATTTCTGTTTTTTTTTTCTCCGCATTTGAGTGAGTTAACACGGCCAAAACTGCCGAGTTCATAAATACCTACACGACCTACCTACAACATTAAAATAAACACAAAATAATATATATCGACACGAGTGTGATCTCCCTCAAATGGCTTAGCATGATCCTCCATTACGCCTAAAATACTGCAGCATTAATTTTGAAATAAATATATGGTAAAGTTGAGAAGTGACGAAAACACGATTCCAAAAACTTTTCTCGATAGAAAAAAATTACAAAGTTACCTCCAAATCGAACAATAAACCAAAAATTCAAAAACAATAATTCAAAAAGTATTTCAAATTAGATCATAAAACTTTGCATACTAACTGAACTAACTATAAAGCAGGTCTTATGTGTTTTATTTTTTTAGTCCAACAACAATCAACATATTTTTTGTAAATCGCAATAAACCACTCATTTCGCACTATTCGGCCGCAGTGACTGACGTAACAACCGCTTTGTAGTGCAAGCTGATTAGAACTTTATTCTAACTGTTAGAATAAAGTTCTAATCTCAAACGCTTCTAATCTCTCTAATTTCAAACGGAGTTTGAACCACCACAAATAGAGTTGCTAATTTAGCTACTGTAATCGCCTTAATAAAAGAAGAAGAAAAAAAGAAGAAGAAGAAAATAGTGTTTATTTAATTTCACGTTTGTTTTTTTTTAAGATTTCTGTAATTATAGGACGTGTTACTTTTTGTTCCTTTTTGCTTTTCATCCTTTCCCGGAGTGAAGCGTCTGATAACGTCAATAGGAACATTGTGTTTTTTATTTCAACAGGTTCGTACCTGCCTTACCTACCTGCTCTAAAAATGGTGAAGGAAAACATCGTGAGGAAACCGGTATGTCTTAACCAACCATTCGAAGACATGTGACATCTACGAACACGCCACTGCGTGCACGCCACGCGGGCCCGCTGGCCCACGTGGTGGATTATAGCCCATTCCTTCTCATAGAGTGGAGGCGCATTTCCCAGGAGTGGGAACATTATAGGAAGATTATCCTTATGCTTATGCTAGTAGGAGTTACCTAAGTCTCAATTCATCATTTCAGAATCACCCACTATTGGATATACTTAGGCCCCATTCTTCTGCCACTCCTCTCTGTTTTGATATCCTGCATCCTCTAACTCTCAATTTTATTGCCAACTTTAATATTTAATCTAAAAACAAGATATTCCAGTTATTTATTAACCTCAATAAAACACACTCTTAGTTCTCCAAGCATAAAATCATCTACCAACTCTCATTTGCCGACTTTCCTAAACACAGAATTTAAAT
Source organism: Xestia sexstrigata (assembly GCA_941918905.2). NCBI lineage: Eukaryota > Metazoa > Arthropoda > Insecta > Lepidoptera > Noctuidae > Xestia > Xestia sexstrigata. The sequence goes on from OW799204.2 coordinate 4,766,101, forward strand.
ATCCCCGTTATTTTCATTTCTTTCATCTCAGCCAGATGATTTAAAAACACAATCAACGAAAAGTAAAAGGTTTGGAGCAAGATAAACATTATTCGCGTGGCTCCCATGTTTTCTATACAAACAGTCACCGAACGGTGTGGCAACCCTATCGGGTGACACTTATTTACATCTAAAAAGGGGTTAGAAAAAGTAAAGGTTGTGTGTAGAATGTTTCTGTGTTTTACTTTTGTTAGTAGGTTGGTACCTACTGCTGTTAGCGCCTGTACTGCTATGCTACAGGTATAGGTTAGAAATTTCGATGAAGGTTGGTATGGACGTGTGTTTTTGAGGAGTTTTATACATAGGTACACTGTTTTCGAAGTTTTACTCACTAAATGAATTAGTTATACCTATGAGTTCAAACTAATTTCCACTTGCCGAAAATCTCCCACCTGTAAGCGATTTGCTGACCTGGAAGTCTTTAAACAGACTCCGGACATAGGTTGGCCGAACCAAGGAAAACCTGTTCAGGTGGAGCCTCATAGATGACATGCTCTGGAGTGTAAATGTGGCGTTACCCCACAAACGATGGGAAACTTGATATCGTGCCCTGCCTGTCCTGCTATTTGCTCATCATCAGGAGCTGATGGATGCTACTGAAAGTGCCAAACTCGTCGGGAATTTTGTGCTGTCTTAAAGTAGTAGAGCAAGATCCCAGGGCCGGTTCCTATCCATCGGCGTCGAGTATCCATCGGCGTCGAGTCGACGCTGAAGTACCTGGGACTCGTCCTCGGCCGATGGAACTTCGTGGAGCATTTCCGACGTTTGGCCCCCAAACTGGAACGGACCGGAGCTGCCTTCAGGCGGCTCCTGCCCAACCTGGGGGGGCCAAACGCCTCCTGCCGGAAGCTCTACGCGGGAGTCGTGCGGTCCATGGCCCTTTACGGGGCCCCGGTGTTGGCGCGTTTATTGAGGCGGCGAGCCGCCCACTACCTAAACGCGCCCCAAAAGGTGGTAGCCGTAAGGCTGGCCCGTGGGTACCGCACGATCGCCCGTGAGGCGGCGTGCCTCCTGGCCGGATTGCCGCCATGGGATCTGGAGGCGATAGTCCTCGCGCGCCTGCACGAATGGCGCGCAGAGGTGCTACGCCGGGGGGAAACTGAGACATGATACATGACAACATGAGATCACGCCGGAAGTCTGTCCGCTGCGCGACAATTTGCCGCGGCAGCGGACAGACTTCCGGCGTGATCTCATGGCGACATGGAGAGAGCGACTGTCGCAACCCCGTGCAGGGCACGCCACAATAGTGGCGGTAAGTCCCCTCTTTGAAGAGTGGCCTGAGAGACGCCACGGCGTCCTCACCTTCCGCCTGACGCAGGTCCTCACCGGACACGGTTGTTTCGGGAGGTTCCTGCACCGAATCGGGCGGGAGGAAACGCCCGGGTTTTTCCATTGCGAGGATCGACCGGCGGACACGGTGGAGCACACGGTGGAGGTGTGCCCCGCGTGGGCGGAGCACATCCGTGTCCTCGAAGCGGCGATTGGCGGCGGCGACCTCTCGCGTCCGGCCCTGGTCCGGAGCGAGACGGAATGGGACGCCGTCACCTCCTTCTGCGAAGCAGTAATGCTAGAGAAGGAGGTGGCGGAACGTGAGAGGGAGAGAACCTCACAGCGTCCCGGCCGCCGGGGGCCACCTCGTGGCCCCCGGCTACCGTAAGCGCGGGCCTGTGGACGGTGGGCTATGGGCTAGCTCGCCGTCCGTCCGTCTCATGGCGTTCGTGTTCCACGCGCGCCTCAAAGAGAGTCAGCAAAAAAGAAGAGGTCCGCAAGGACCGATGCCTGCCGGGGTTACGGGACTGTTCGAAAGAGATACCGTGGCCCCGGAACACAAAGGGCGAATGCGAGGAACATAGATGGGTTTTAGTCAGTAAAAGTCTGACACTCCCTCCTGCTCCGCCCAGAGCGGGAGAAGTCATTTGATGACTTCCCGTCCGAAAAAAAAAAAGAAAAAAAAAAGGCCGACCACACGACATTACTTATTTTTTGGTTAACAAAATGTGTGACATCGTTATGTGTTAGTAGGTATGTACTGTGAACGCATACCTGCTACCTAACTTGTGCCAATGGCCAATTTTTAAAACATGTTAAAGTTGCGTAAAAATAAAAACTTACTTTTTTTAGAGCCTGAGTATCTACTCAGGCTTTCAAAAAAGTAAGTTTTTATTTTTACGTAACTTACTGATTTTTAGGGTTTCGTACCTCAAAATTAAAAAACGGAACCCTTATAAGATCACTTTCTTGTCCGTCTGTCCGTCTGTCTGTCCGTCTGTTAGCACCGATTTTCTCAGGAACGGGTGGACCTAGCAAGTTGAAATTTATACCCGATACTGAAGTCTATAGCCCCTATTAGGTGTACAAAAATGTATTAGGTGTACAAGGTCCTGAGTCAAAACGATAAAAAGATATGGGCAAATTTAGATTTTCGCGAAAACATGTAAGTACCAAAATTTACCTTAATTTTTAACGTTTTTTTTTTATTTTTCGGACTTTTCCCTTTACTTGTAGGTACTGTAAGACTGTCGGCGAAACATCCATAGGTGACACGTTCTATCGACGAATCTCTCAAAAACGAAACGTTCTGTCCGTGATCAGTCCAAAGGAGAAATGACTGTCGGAGAACGCTTGCAGAATCAACCAAAATTGACAATTCTAGGTCAACCGGAAGTACCCTATAGGTTTTGGGTCGAAAACCTATATATGGTAGTTCCCGTTGACCAAGAAACACAAAATTTGGCAAAAAGCAAGGTCTTACAGCACATTTATAGGGAAAAGTCTGAAAACCGTAAATATGTAGTTTAATAACAAAAAAAAAGCGATTTTACTATTACAAACTTATTATTTGCGGCTGGTGCAATAGCCGTTTTTAGGGATCGAACAGCAAAGTTAAGTTTGTCCTATAAAAAGTTTGTACGGAACCCTCGGTGCGCGAGTCCGACTCGCTCTTGGCCGTTTTTTTAACATGTTATAGAAGATTTGTAAAACGAAGTATTAACACTGCCAGATACTCTCCGTCGACAGAAATTTCTGCCAGACACCTTAAAGCACGGAAAAAAAAATTAATAAGTGCACTTTTGTAAGACTGATCTTACAAAAGTTCACTTATTCGAAAAACCCCGTGAAAGATGGATCGCTATCCAACTATTTTCCTTCAATACCTACACTACGGTATCCCCAAAACCAATTCTCTATTACAAATAAAGTTATCCAGTGCCGTCACAGCAACTGGCGGTTCCCACCAAAGATTCTGCGTGATTTATGACTCGTTTCGACGTTGATTGCTTATTGTTTCGAGGCCTGGAGGTCCTTGCGTTAGTCAGCTTAATTATGTCTCTTGGATGTACCTACTTACCTACGAAGTTTATTATGGCGTGATACCTTGTGAAAAAATAAAATAATGATTTATATGCTACTGGTATACATGCCGTGGTGATTTCCAACTTTCTTTTTTCAATAAATGTGTGTCTAGTGGTCGGGAGCGCGACTGCTAAGCATGAGGTCCTGGGTTCGATTCCCAGGTCGGGCCAATTGTTATTTGATTTTTCCATCAGGAATTTCTTTCTTATATTTGTGCCCGGTTGGTGGAAATAGGCTCACCTCCTATTACAGGCGTGATTTTATGTTATTTATGTTGTTGTTAAGCTTGTCCAGAAAGCCATTCAACTGAAACTACTAACCACATAAGGACGATAACATAACTTACTTTTTTCAACCTACCTTGCTTTTTTGCTTGCTTTCTTCTTACTTTCTTGCTTGCTTGCTTGCTTTTTCTTACTTGTTTTTTAAAAATAATTAAAAACAAAACATCAAAAGCTCCTCCAGCGCACTGCTTCTCATATTCGGAAAAATCGTAAGGATGGCAGCTAAAAACGAACTATTTACGAGGGTAAGAATGGAACTCCTTGCTGTCAGCTACCGATTTTACCTGTTGGTGAATAGAAGGCAGAGAGGTCTCGCTCACTTCTTCGGTTATTTTCTTAAAAAACGTGCTATAAATTTGCAAAAATACGTACCATGAGAGAGAGAGAGAGCACAGAGCTCCACCTGCTACGATCCTTACAGACTCGTAACCGACTCGTACCTACTACTAGCACCTGACCTTTCTGAAGAACCTCACCAATAAGGTCAGTACAATGTCCCCTTCCGGCGTTGCCACTCACATCTGCCTTGTAAATACCTTTTGTTAGTCACCTTTCACTCAACCTCTCCACAAGCCCAAACCATCTGAGCATAGGTACCTATAACTCTTCTAAATTTTTTTACTTGCAAAAATGTCATACTATTTCCTATTCATACAAAAAACGTTTCGTCAACTGCCAATTTCTACCGAAACTTGATATTTTCCTTGTCCACTTTCTCGATTGGTCCACGAAAGTGGTTCATAATCGTACTAGCGACATCTGTTGGACCTCACCTAAACGATGCGCTGACGGGTGACAAATGAATCAACCTTAATAGCTGCCTACGTTAGGTGTTTAGTGGGGCTATGAAATAAGCGGGTATACTGGATAACAGTGAGGAATAATAAATTTTAGTCGTAGCAGACCCGAGGTAACCATTAGCGCGCCTCAGCCCCGCTCTCGTCACCACAGCTCCTCCCCGCAGCGCTGCCCGATCGACGCGACCACCTGGGCCAGTCATTTCGAGCATCCCGGCTGCTCGCCCCGCAAGGCCCGTGCCTGCAAAGGCAACGAACCGGGCTGATGATGACGGTTTCGTGACGATACAAAGGAGGACACGCCGTCAGCGAAGCTGTAAGAACCGCTCCGGCAAGGCTCCTGTGGAGCCCAACGTTCGAACACCCCGGTGTACATCTCTCGCCTACATTACACCACTGAGGCTAAGGACACTGAAGTACACGCCAAGAGTACAGCGTCTAGAGTCGCGCCGCAACGTCAATTTCAAGGCGTTTGTGGTGTGCATCCCAACGTGTATGCTCCATCTGGTGTTGGAAGAAAGTTTTTGGCCGCAGGATGTGGTGTTCCGTCGCTTCCGCGGACAAAGTCCACAAGTATGCACAAAACATTGTGCAAGTGAAGTGCTACTAACATAGTTTTTAAAGTTGCTTATAGTAACAAAAATTTGTTATTAGTACCTATATATTTTTAAGTTAAGGTATTTTGTTTTGTCTTTATTTGTTAGCTGAAATATATGGTTTATTATTATCATCATTATCTTGCCTTTATCCGTATTTATTTGGGTTGGCGGAGCATGTCTTCTTCTCCCAAACTTCTCTATTACTCGTCATCTCATCAGTCACCCCCTTTCTAGCCATATCATCCTGCACACAGTCCATCCATCGTTTCTTTGGTTTCTTTCTTTAGAGACCGGAGGTAACCAACCTAGCCCAAAGACAGAAGGGCCGATGGAGAAATTCTAACCTGATGACCGTTTACCTACCTGAATGCTTAGCGTTCGTAGCCATGGAAGCACCTGATATTGGTCTTTGTACCTAACGCTAGGAGTAGACTTATGTTTATTCGATGACGTCCTTTGACTTTGTGATGAATCGAAGAATCCTCTCGATCACAAACATTTAAATCTCTTCTTCTTAGCGTGTCGCTGACAATCTAAATTGTGTCGGCCCAGAACTGAGCTAGTAGTTTAGCGCTCTCAGCAGTGTCCATTAGTTACCGCGTTAACTAACAACAGGATACGAAGGGCACGATATTAAATGCCCCATCGTTTGTGGAACAGCACCACATTTACACTCCTTGCTGCGACCAACCTGGACCCCAGTCCGGAATCAAACATAATTATGAGTGTTTTTGTTTGTGATATAATTCCTGCATCAGCGTAAAGGTATGATTTGCCTTCACCCATTAAACCCTTTCTTTATGTTAAGCTAGCTGATGCCCGCGGCTTCGAACGCCCGCAAATTATATACTAAAACCTTCCTCTTGAATCACTCTATCTATTCAAAAAACCCGCATCAAAATCCGTTGCGTAGTTTTAAAGATCTAAGCATACATAGGGACAGACAGACAGACGCGGCGGGGGACTTTGTTTTTAAATAATATGTAGTGAACTATGATACAATTAATTTAGGTTTAAGTTTTTGTGTAAATGTGACAGTTTGGATATGCCTGCAAAAGAGCTATTAGATCAAACACTATTATGTTTTAAAAACTCTCTATTCCAGTTTTTAACCAAACCGCTTCCACCCATAATAATTCATGGCCCAACAATCCGCATGGAACTCACAAACCGCGAATAGTGTAACATCGCAGGCTGGATTCACACGTATATTTGTCATAGTCAATCCTCTTTGCGAGAGAGTGTGCAGCCCGCCTTACACCGTCATACCAGGATTAATGTCAAGCTTTTTGTGGTCATCTGTTACTCTGATATAGCTATGATGAAGCTGTTATTGTTGGGTTTGTTTCTGAAGAATGGGGTTTAAGTTTTCTATAACATAGCATCCTAAGTCTAGTGGCTGCGAACGAGACTGGTCAGAATGAGGTCCTGGGTCCGATTCCTGGCTGGTGGTTTTTTCATCAGGAATTTCTCAATAGCAGCCACGGAGTCTGAATATGTGTCCGGATGATGGCAATAGGTTCGCCCCTTATTACATGGGACTTAGACATACCTGGCGAAATGTGGGTGTATTATTAGGTACACCTCTGGTTACCCTTTGGGGATTCCAGAAATAAGAAACTTTGTAAGATGAACATCAATCCTGTTATCCTTGAAGTGGGGAGTATTTTACTATTGATTTAAACTCGCTCATCGAAACGTCAAAAGCCTACTTAAATTTTGCATAGTAATTATAACACTGGCAGGTACCACTGAACGCAGTTTAGATAAAGTGCTGATCCCGAACAGTTTTATTTCATGGTAAAATTCGCAGTAAGTCTCATTAAATCTAGTGTTCTAGACCAGGGAATACTTTGTACTAAGTTCTTCCCTTTACTCCACAAAGAAAATTCCTGTTAAACTCATATCATCGTCATAATCCTGCTCTTGACCCATTCTATTTGGGGTCTGCGCAACACGTTTTCTTTTTCCATTCTCCCCTGTCAGACGTCACGGCATCATTTATTTCTTTCTCTGTCATATCATTCCTCACACAATCCATCTATATTTTCTTTGGTCTTTTCCCTCTCCATCCATCAACATTCATGTCCATCACTCTTTTAGTCACGTGCGTATAACCCACATTCAACAATTTATGACATCACCAAAATCATCAACCCCCTGCAAAGCAATACATATGTAAATCGATTCAAACGTCCCTAATTAAAAGCTTAACCCTGCGAACGCTACGGTAACAAACTCCGTGTCTATCTGAATTAGCGCCCGCCATAACTATCGGGCCGAGCGCCCACCTCGACCATAAATTAGATGCTGCTTGCCCACTACACGGGTTGAGTTCATGCCCATTGATGGACGGGATTTTTTTATGGTCATCTAAGGGTTGTTGGACAGAGACCTTTTTGTAAAACTTCGTAGTTTTCTGATAAAGAAGAACCTGAAGCTACGATATTCTCAAGTGTAAGGTGGCCGTGATCCAAACAAAATTGTAACAATTTATTATTTATAATAAGCTCTAAATGAGCTTACACTTTTAAAGAAGGGCTTGCCAACCAGCTAAGTAGTAAAAGCCATTAATTTTGGACAGTTAGTAGTACTCCACCGTACCGTACCGTAATGTATCCAAATGAATCATTTAAGTTTGCTACGACATCTTTTGGATTGTGTCAAAAATTACTGTGATACGGAATTATGGTGCTGCTCTTTTGTAAAGAACGTACTCGGCAAAAAAGCACTACGTCCACTAAAAAAGCGAGGTTTGACTTCAACACTGCGGTAAGTATCTAATCTACGAGTATAGTTCGTAACACTCATATATTGAAATAAGTTCGCCTCTAATTTGATGCTGAACCATTAGAAAAAAATATCACTTACGTACGCATTTCAAGAAAGAAGCAAAGTAAGCAGTAAGCAAGTATAAATGAGGCAATGAGTCCACATAGGTACATAAATATCCCGGCACAAAAACACAATGGAAACACTCTATAAAGCATGGACCATAGACTTTTAATCAATCTGCACGAGCGGTACGGTGCGCAAAAATGGCCGTCCTACCGGCGGACGCGGCTTAATTAAAGCCATAAGGAAAATACGTTCAGTTCCTCTATGAGTTTGTTTTTTTTTGCCATCGGTACATTGTTGGCTTGATTGTTATTGTTATAGTTGGCACAGAAATGGTATTTTTTGGGAATTCTGTTGAAATACAACCAAATAACAGGTTTAGAAATGAAGTCTTCACTGATTTGTTCAAGGATTATCTATCCTTGCTGATAACAGAGACAGGAGCATGCCCGGTAACGCTATGTACCTTCTACCCTGTGGCTTTCTTCTTTATACTTCTTACCTCAGAAAACCCTATAAGTCCGACTGTCATTAGAAGATCTTTGATAGCAACCGGAAAGTCTGTCAAAATCTTGCTTCTTGTATCGTGTCACTCTTTTATGTGCTGTGGAGGTCAGATAGCTCTATATTATTTTAAATCATGGACCACACTTTTACAAGGATCAAATTCAATTGACACTCAGTGCCCTCATAAAAAAAGTTGATCTTCTTAAATTACTCTTTATTCAAAATCCGCAGTATACGCAGCCTGCCTAATTTAAGGTTGGTTATAAGAAATAAAACCTTGCAGTACATAATAGAAAGCACCTGTTATATAAGTTGATAGGCACCATCGACTTACCTAATCAACATTATCACAGACAAAGTATTACAACACACAACCTATCATTTTCTGGCCAGACATTGAAAAATTGAGACGCCCCTTCCCTATGGAATAGCACAAGATATATACCAAGAAATAAGCAAAAAATAACAATAAATAAAACAAAATATAACGTGTATGTTAATCTCCTGGTTTAATCTTGGCAACAAATCGCGATGCCAAGTGTATCTTTCTTGCGAAATGGATTTTATGGTAATATTATTCCCATGAAGAAAGTAATCCTCCTCGGTTGGGTATATAAGAAAATGTATGAGATTACCTGTTATATTTCTTATTAAACATTAATGGCGATTTGAAAATGAATGAAAAAGGGAAATAAGTAGGTAGTTACATGATTTATTAATAACTGTCTCGTTGGTCTCAGTGGACGCAAGCGCCAGCGCGACCTGAACATGAGGTCCTGGTCGGCCATTATAGTGTTATTGGGTTTTGCCATCAGGAATTCCTCAGTAGCAGCCACAGAGTCTGGATTTGCGCCCGGTTGATGGAAATAGGCTTGCCTCCTATTACATGGGACTTAAACATAACTGGCGAAATGTGGGCGCGCTGTTAGTACATCTCTGCCTAACTCTTCGGGGATTAGCGTGATGTTATGTTTTGTTAAAGGCAGATGGAGTTTGACAACGTAATTGTTTAGAATCTAAACGATTAAGTTATCAAACTCCACTATTCATCTTTCTGCATTGAAGATCTAAATGCAAAAAGGCTTTTCAATAGATGATTGTGATTAAATGGGAATAACTTTAGTTAATTGCCTGGAAAAGTAGAACATCAGATTCATAAAATTTAATTTTCAATTTCCAGTTTCAGATGAATAATTGGTCAATGTGGCAATTGTGGCATACGTCAAAACAACGGCACTGCCACAAAACATTGGATTTTTCGAACACGTTCGGAAAAGCCAGTGTACTCGTAGATAGGGGTTATTGTACTAATACATTCGCCACAAAGTTAATTCGCCACGAAAAAAAGTATGTGTAAACTCGCCACAACTCTATTTTCTAAAAGAAAAATCCGCCATATTGTTTATTTCCGTACAATAAGTAGAATAAAACGTTATTTCTTTATTTTTCATAATCACAGAAATTCACATAAAAATCACAGTTCTACTTACAGCTAAAATATACGTTAATATTGTCTGGTTTGGTAGTTCATTAGGTACAGAGCAAGCCAAGCTAGAACAAGCAATCACACGATCAACTAGGCCAGTTCAAACTGGGATAGCAACAAACAAAGAACATACGACATTTTCCAAAAAAGGGTACCAACGATTCAAGGTGTTTAAAAAATGAAAAGCAAACCAAAGGCAGGAGTACACGGGCGCACGTTAGTTTGTGTAGTTGTGTCTTGCACTATGCATTATAAATGGCGACTACGCATGGAGTACGCCGATTGCGTGAGCACTGGAATGTAGAAATGTGGATAAGAATGAAGAACAAAATTTTTACTTTTTCAACAACCCCTTGAATTTGGTATTCAATTCAGCAGTACTTTAGAAGTTTGCACAAAGTGCAGGAATGGTGCCTCTTCTTAAAAACAGCAACGCATAAATCTTCTTGTTACCTGGTTGACGTTTATTGCGTGTTCCTGATGAAAGGTGCTGACTATAGTAACAACTTTCACCAAAGAAACTGCACAATTATCAATGATGACACTGACAACTCTTGAGCGCAGTTCTAATGTGCTGTTCGCATATAATTTCTTTGGTGATATTGGTCCAAAATCACCAGCTCAAAAAGACAGATCAAGGTACAGTACTGCGAAGCGCAGGAACTCATTGCACTCAGCACAGAGGAAACGTCCATTCATCATGTCAGCCCGTCATCACCCTCTGTTGGGTACTGTACAGGCCTTCCCTTCATCTGCCCCTTCTCTGTTATATGCGCCCTATCGATCTGGTGCCTGCGATTTTGACGATATCGTCAACCTAAAGCGCTTTAGGACAGCCCTGGTTGCTCAGGCCCAACCTTGGCCACCATTCGGTCAAAACCTTACTCCATCCATTAATACGTCCAATCCAGAATACTTCCCAATCCACCACACTGTCGTATTCAAAACAATCCACAGACAAATAACCGATTCTCGGCCCCTCGGGAGTCGTTCAGCGTCCGCTTTACTTTTTCACATTACTCCGGCTGCGGTATGCCGACGGGGCGACAGCGGAACGTCTGCGGGGCGGCAGTGGCAACCTGCGTGCGATTCCCATTACCTAAGTGTTTATTTTTATGAAATGTATATTGTGTGTGCCCGGCGTTATAATACACGTGAGATTTTTCCAACAATTTTTCAAATGAAGGTTTTTTTTGGTGGAATTTCTAAGCTTTGTTTGGGGCTGGTTTATAACTGGTCCCTGTGGATGGGTGGTAGATAAGGGTAGGAGGGAAAGGCAGTATAGTTGTCGGGCTATTTGATTACGGTGGCTTGTATTAATTATTGCGTGACTGGACTGACCTGAGCTTTAAAGGTAAAATCAATGCCGTAATCAGCTTGAGTATACGTCATACGAGTATAAGTCATGACTGTTCATTCTAAAGAACTGTGTAATACTACTCGTACATCCCAAGGTTCTCACCAGGTTAGGATTCTCAAATATAAATATGTAGTTGTGATGTGACGAGCTGACCGCAACGATGCATGAAGACAGTTCAGCAGCTTCTAAAACATACCGAATCATGGATGTAATTTGATTTCTTGATTTATTGTATCAGTTTTAAACTCTAAACTATTCTTCTTTTTCGTGTTGTTAGTGCCTAACCTGGTGTCAGAGTTTTTATGCCGTCCATGGGCCTCTGACTTGGCTTTAAATGCCGTCGAGAAATATCTCTCAGGCATGCTGGTTTGGTTTCTTTACATTGTACAATACGGTATCGTTTAACTTTAAAAAACCCACCGTACCACCAGGGGTACGGCCAGGGGTACGGCCAGGGGTACAGTGGGTCCGAACTCAGATTTTCTGTACTCACTGTACCTACCTACACATTTCGTTTCATCTTGAAAAATATACAAGAGTTAGCTGCACTGTAGGCACAGCAGATACTTCTTAACATACAGCCTCTCTTTGAAATCCTCCCGTCTGGCGCTGTAACAACGTTTGTGGCGATTTGAATCTCAAAGATTTCGAATTTAAGTTCCGCTGTGTGCTCCCGGCTTTTGGGTGTGGAGTAACCTTTAAGCGCTGAGCTTTAAGGGTCAAAAACTAAACATCTGACCTGATTGTATGGTTGAATTCTGACGTCAGCTGACACTTTTTATAGTATTATCTAAGTCAGAGTAGTACCTGCTCAAGTATAGGAGTTGACTTTTTATTTTTGCTTCAGTTTGATAAAAAAAGAAGAGCCACCATCGCTTCACGGGTTTGATCCATAGATTAATTAAATACGAAAATTGGAAGGTTTAAACGTCTCGTTGCTTCTTCTTCTTCATTTTCGACAACATTTTATATTTAGTTGACTCAAAACTGGATAGGAAGTGGAGTGAGCGTGTTGTAGGTGGTGGAGTGTGGTGGTGGTGTGGTGGTCTTCATACAGCTCCACAACCACACCCCGCTGATGTTCCGTCGAAGTCAGATTGGAGTTACTTCTCCTTAATTGGGTGTGGAGACAGTTCAGATTTTCCCAAGTGGACCATGGAAGGTTAGACCCTGTAGGGAGATGCTCACTTGGTTGATCCAAGTGAGCATCTTCACAACTCAACTTCTTATGTTGTCACAGCAAAGTGTTTGGTAATTCAAATTTGCCAGTTGATTCAGTGCATTTTGCGCTCGCTCTAACATGTAACTTGGGCCATCCATCATCTTTTTATGCGCAATATTCAATTCTGATATCCTTTGAAACATCATCTTTATGTATTAGCTAGTCAATCTGCTCGGTGTATCTTCATCTTAGTATATAAAGCCATTTACTGTAGACTCGAAAAGTTAGGCCGAGATCTTTAAACGATACGAGTGTTTTGAATTAGAAACGTTCCCGTCCCTATCTTGCAGTTTTGAGACTCCGTGGCTGCTACTGAGAAAATGCTGATGGAAAATCTAGGAACACTGCCAGATCTGCACCCCTAGCCAAGTTGACAATCTACAATCGTTAACGCTAGTAGAAAACTATTCAAATGAATGGGAATGACAGCATCTCAACGTTAAATCACGTGATCAACACAAACGAATAGAAAATTCGTAGACAAGTTTATGAGTACATCGTTCAAAATGATAGAATAGAATGTTATCGTTTCTACAATGTTGATCACTAAACTCTTTGGTAGGAACGCTCACCATAGACTAAAGTGTAGGTTTTTTCTACAGACATTAGAGAACGAGCGATCGACTCAGTCGTGTCAACTTGGCTACCAATTTAGCGCTTTCTAGGTACAATCGCTTACGCCGAGACGTTTACGATTGTAGAAAGAGAATCGAAACGAAACGTTTGTAACTTGGCTAGGCCTGCTGCAGTCACACTTGCGATCACTCGACCAAAGAGGCAGTCAACATTTAAATTGACTCAAGCATTATTCGTTCGTATCGATGCAAAGTAGGTATTAGTATTTAGTTGATATAGTAAAGTATCGGATCAGCACTGCAAGTACGTAGCAATCGATAACGATCGAATCGATACGATTCGATAAATCCGACTTTTCAATTGGTTAAAAACTCATTTTATCGAGAATAACTGTCAGATTTATCGAATCGTATCGAATCGATTGCTACGTACTTGCAGTGCAGATCGTTTACACGTGTAGACTGTAGTGTCAAGGACTGTAATTGATAAGCCACTTACACTACTTTTCAATTTCGCACTTTTATTTTTACGACGGTTTTATTTATTCACGAGTACCTACGAATATTACCGACTAAACCCGATTTACACTTAATGTACTTACGGGATAATGATAAATTATGTTTATTTTGCAAGTAGGTTTTTACAAACACTTTTACACGTAATTTTTTTTTTAAACTAGTTGGGGCCGGTGTTTCGTACCTGACTACTCTGAGAAGAAACAGCCGAAACAAACTCAGAGGTCATAGTCTCTTTTGAAGTCCAGACAATCTTGCTCAATTCACATGAGGACTATGCAGATTAGTGTCTGAGATGGTCTTTTGAAGAAAGAACCACACAGATTTAAGTGGACCTGTCCAGTCAGTGCAAGCATTTGTCGGTTATTGTGTAGCTCGACTTATAATATCCGTGATTTTCTTTTTCTATGAGATCCCGATATTTCGACGCTGTTGCAAGCATCATGATCGCGGGAATACAGGATCGGGGCTAATATCGAGATCTCAATGAAAAATAAAATCACGGATATTATCCCGTAAGTACTTTATGTGTAGTGAAAAACCGTGAAAGTCTAAAACTTGTATTACATGGCTAAAATAAAAATAGTGGCAAGTGTCTTATCAATTAAAGTCCTCGACATTACATTAGAATCATTATCGTTTATTTCCGATGGTAAAAGAAAAAACAAAAACTATTCTTTACGATAATGTTGTAATGTTATTAATAGGAATAGATAAAATAAAAACGATAATACATAATATATCAACCTGTATCTATGCGCTTCATTATCTAAAGTGGTTTAACCAAATCTTACATTTAACTACATTTTGTTATATCTTGTGTCATTGCAGTAAAATAACTACCTAGTTACGTTGCTAAGCGGTGTGAAGTTTCAAGCATATTATGATACGAGTACGTGCCGTGTCCTCCGTGCAGTACGTACGTATTAGCCGTGTGGTATCCGGCAGAGTAGAATAGAACCAACCCATTACACTCACGGGTGTCGCATTAGGCGACTAATGTCTGAGGCAGAACACCTTGCGCCTCCGTAGACCAGAGAATGGGCAGCAGCGTTTTCTGTTAGTCTTTCATCACTGCGATCTCCAATTCACCTGCCAAGCGTGGAGATTACGGCAAATTCCTCCCATCATGGGAGAGGCTTATGTCCAGCAGTGGACGTTATGGGCTGTTGTAGTGTGTGTATGATACGTGTCTTCTACTTCTCTTTTGATTGTGTAAATCTATAAAATAACAAAATCAAAAGATACTTCTTAAAGGCACTAACAATTTGTTTCTTATAAATTCACATAATATTTAAATGGGTATTTTTTCTGTAATGAATCGAACTTTCAATCCTTACGTAGATCCAAGAAGGGTCATGCCCACAGTTACATACATAAACCATTCATTTAATATTATGGTTAACCAAAAAATCCCAAAATAAACATGCCATACCGACTAATCAAAAAACCAACAATGCAAAAAACACCCACACGCATCCAATCTCACTTCCTAGCACATAACAATTAGCTGCGCGGGCGCAGTGACGTCACGCGCGTTAATGAGGAAGGAACGAACCTCGACCGGGATGCGAACAATTAGCGGGATCATAACAAATCCCCGGGAAGTGGCTGTAATCGGGACGCGAGGACATTAGCAATTGACTCGGTGATCGTATCGGGACGATTCCGAGTTTTTTGTAGATGTGGAAGAGGGTAGGAACTAAGATGAAGTAGCATAATGTAGATCCCGCTCTGGGCGGAGCAGGAGGGAGTGTCAGACTTTTACTGACTAAAACCCATCCATGTTCCTTCATCGCCTTTTGTGTTCCGGGGCCACGGTATCTCTTTCGAACAGTCCCGCAACCCCGGCAGGCATCGGTCCTTGCGGACCCCTTCTTTTTTGCTGACTCTCTTTGAGGCGCGCGTGGAACACGAACATCTTCATGTTCATCTTCATCTTCTTTAGAAGACATGTTTTCTTTAGAAGACATGTGTTCTTTAGAAGACATGTTCATCTTCTTTAGAAGATAGATAGACAGCATATACGAGTATACAGTTACATTGTTTCTCTGGGACTTCATCGAGCTTCATTGTCACTGCGCTTTTCTGGTGATCGCCACTGTTGATTCTGGCTTTCAGGAGTTGCAGTTGTTTGTGAATAGTGTGGGAGGCTTGTCGCAAAAAAAAGAGTACTTACTTTGCTTTATGGTATACCAAAATTGTCCCAGTTCTTAAAGTTTATTTAAAACTGTATGTATTAGAAAAAAATAATGAAGAGTTCATCATCAATCAGCAGGAAGGCGTCCACTTCACCAGGTCATCGAATCTTGGGAGATTTTACCACGCTGCGCCTTTTGATACTTCGTCGCTTTATATAGCATTGAAATGATAACTGACAATGTCTAACTGCTTTACAAGTGCTCTTTTTCATAGTAAATGTGCCAGCAACCTGCTCGTACTCCCGGTTTGGGCCCGCGTGATGACAATTGGTTCGCCCCTTATTATATGGGTCTTCAGCATATTTATTTATTTGGGGTAAACCAAGAAATGTACAATAATAAGTATATTACAGTAAATACATTTTACAACATATTAGAAGTGGGCTCTGACTATGTACAATCCACGACGTTTCCACACATAACTGACGAAATGTCGATGTACGCGTATAGGCTACAATACACCTCTGACCAACCCAGCGAGGATTACATGCATGATGATACGCTGTTCTGCCAAAAACATATGACCTCTGCAAAAAATCACACTTTAATCAAATCAGCAAATAAGGAAAACACTAACCCTTCTTAGTGAATTAAACGTACCCTTAGAACGCATGTGTGTACGAAGTGAGCTAAGAAATTGCTTCCTCTCCCGATCACTTTGGCCCAATCCATTGATTAACGAAAATCAGGAGTTAACAGCCCTCTGCACCTGGGCACCCAATTCTGTTAAAAATGTCAAATAGGGCTGCGTGGAGCTGAAGTACATTTTTTTTACTGGGAGTAAGCACAAGTGTAATCGACGTGGCAGTACTTAAGCCTATGCGATGATGTGATGTGGTGATGTGTTTCAGCAGATGATGATGATGATGAAGAGCTACTGATGAAGAAATGTGGTAATAATAATGATTACATGAGACTTCTTAAAGAAAGCGCAGACAGGCATAAGGTGGATGCTCCAGGGTATCCCGCGAAATTCAAATTTTCTTACGTTTTTTTGCAACTTGCAGGCCAGCGCTAGGTTGTATGTTGATTACAATTTATTCGCGGCTGTAAGACGTACCTATGTATTTATTTAGCGCTGGCATAATTTGAATTTCGCGGGCTGGTTGGAGCATTCACCTTAAATCAAATAAAATCGAAGTTAGTTACGTTTGACCTGAAAACTATAGACGACATAGTGAAAATTAAATTTATTTCAGTATGGCGGACGCGCTCAAAAGCCTGAATTAAAAGGCGAAGCAGAAAAACAGGATGTAAGGTTAACTTAGTATTCTTTGTATTCACCAAACGGAAATGCAAAGCTGTGCCAATCAGAAAGCAAAAATATTTTCTCATCTCAAAAATACATAGACACAACCCTACAAATCTAAAACCTGACGCATTTGTCGACGCTAGCGTACCCTCGTACGTTACGATTTTCGAAACTGTGTCTCTCACATAACTTCCCAGTAGGATCTATACATAGAAAGAGAATACGTATCAATTGTATACAGGAAATAGGCGAGACGACAAAAAAATCTAATTAGTCCGTCAGATAGTCTATCAAAAAATTATTGACCCGTGTTTTTTCTTTTGTTACGTAAACCAAAATTGACGAAAATATGACGCTTTTAAAATTCTCAATACGTCACGCCTTGGTATAATTTTTAGCTAGTTCTGACGTCACGAGCCCCCACTCCCGAGTTTTGATGCGTTTTATCTTTATGAATATTCATTGATTTACAAAAACAAACAATACGTGTCCATTAATTTCTAATACTCTAACTGACGGACTAAATAGATTTGCAATTTATTGATACTGTCGTCATGCCTATTATATCAGTATACCATGTGTTACCTTACCACAGCCTTTGCTAACATGACAACTGACTCAATAACTAAGTCAATAATACACATGATAAAAAGCCTCCCACTAGGTGGACCGAAGACCTGGTGAAGGTTGCGGGGATCTGCTGGATGCAGACGCATTGGACCGGTCAATGTGGCGACACTTGGGGGAAGGCCTATATCCAGCAGTGGACATCTTTCGGCTGAAGTGATGATTACGAATTAGTTCGTGTGTGGTCTTGGGTTAAAAATAGATCAGAATCTATCTAGTCTATTCTTGTAACTTGACTCATTGTTTAGTGCAAAAGATTGAGTGTCTCTTAGGTCGAGTTTGAAGCCAGGATTATCAATGTTTTAACTGAACATCATTCTAAGAATTAATTAAAAAGTTTCACTTGGAAATTCAGAAAACATAATTTCAGTTTCTTTATCTATACTTGTACTAATTACTAATAATATTATAAAGAGGTCATTTTTTTGTATGTAGAAGGTAATCTTCGAAACTACTGATACGATTCTAAAAATTATTTCACTACCGTAAGCTATTATCCCCAAGTGTCATAGGTTACATTTAAAACGATCCTGTGCGTTAATTTCGTAAACAGAATTTGGAATGAATAGGACAGGACATAGGCCGTAAGTCCTAAATCCCCTTGGCACATTTTAATTTTGACAATACTTATAGTGTTAACAATAGTTAAGTTAGTTAATGAAATGAAGAAACCTTCGTTCCTTTGCGTTTCATTTCCTCTTACCTTTCTGAAGACAGATTAATAGTATTAGCTCAAACTCCCGGTGTTTCCCGTATACGTTAAAAAGCATTCCCTCAAAAACTCCAATTAAGTAGATTATACTTTGAAGCAGGGTTAACTAGACCCGAAATGAGACAGAACAGAGTTCTGTTACAACAAATAACCGCTTTACCCCCAAATTGAATTACGTTCCGTACTCATGGAAACATACGGTGGCTGTGTTGGTGGTTAATCGCTGCGGTTACGTGTCGGCGTTTTTTTGGCAGTGGTCATTCGATAACATAAAATAAAATCACACTTGTATTCCTCGAAGAGTTAGGTAGAGGTGTACCTGATGGTCACGTCCCAGCCACCGCGTGAGGCGCACCGGGCATCGTGGTGGCCCCCGGCCACCGTAGGCGCAGGCCTGGGGTGCTACTCTCTAAGTCCGTCAACGAAGATACGGGCCCTTCCGTAAATAACTTTATACTTTGAAATGAACCTACTCCCTAATATTTTCGAATTCATGAGTTATGAAAACACATCGGGAGTAAGGACAGATGACCAATCGAGATATGATTCATTTTTTGTTCGGTCTCCATAGAAAGTAAGGTGGACACCTTACTTTCTATGGCAAGGGCCGATGCCTGCCGGGGCTGCGGGACTGTTCGAAAGAGATACTGTGGCTCCGGAACACAAAGGGCAAAAAGGAACATGGATGGGTTTTAGTCACTAAAAGTCTGACACTCCAAACTGATTCCTCCTGCTCTGGGCGGAGCGGGAGGAAACATTTGATGATGTCCCATCCGAAAACAAAAAAGGTATACCTGATGGTGTACACCTACATTTTGCCGGTTATGTTTAAGTCCCATGTAACAGGGGGCGAGAATATTTTCACGAATCAAGACTCCGTGTCGACGTGTCTGCTACTGAGAAATTCCTGATGGAAAAACCTAATAACTCAAGTGCTGGGAATAGGACCTTATTCTCAGCAGCAGTCGGTTGCGCTTGCGACCACTAGAACGAGGCAGTCATTCGATAGATCATCATTATGTCTCCTTTTATTAGGTTTGTCAATAAAAATAAATAAATAAAATAAAATAAAAGTTTATTCAAAAATATATAAGGTAAACGTTTACAGTTTTTCTTAAATCTATGTCAAGTTCACCCATGCTTTGAGCCTGAACTAGGTAATCATGTGTTTAAGGCGCTTTGAGGTAACATTAATTGATTCAATAATCATAAATCATATTAATATTATTGGTACCAATGTAAAAAAGTATATAAAATTATACTATTTTAAATAAGCTAATTTAAAAAATAACAATAATATGGACAATATTTACTTTAGCACAAGTAATAACTTCTCTGTATCTTCATAGGACATAGTTTGAAGAGCTTCTTTAAGGATTTTCTTGCAGTTATTGTGATTTGAAGAGTAGATGCTTACTTTTTCATTTAGCCTGTTATAGAGTAGCGGTCCGAAGTACATATAAAACTTGGCTGTGAAAGCGTGTTTTGTACTTTTTTGAGGGCAAACTATATCTTTCCTTCTTTTTTTAGTGAATTCAGTGCTGTATGGAAGTGCTGCGTGTTGCTTTAGTACAGTGCAACAACAACTCAATATGCTCAATATAGTGTACAATGACTCAATGTCGACGAATACCTCTTTTAGCATAAGTAATGCTCCCCGAATAAGTATTGCGCCTGATCTTTTTCTTTTAAATATAAATATCGCTGGACATTACACACAGCGCCGTCTAGGTGCCACACAAAGCAACGAGGCTTATGTCGTGGACACCAGATAGTTGATATACTACATAGATACTTTTTGTTTGTAAATACTTACTTATTTTATTATACATTATAAACATCCATGACTCTGAAACAAAGGTCCATGCTCATCACACAAACATTTGCTCCTACCGGGATTCGAACCCGGGACCCTAAGAACTTAAGGCAGCCTCACTACCGCTGCGTCCGCGTCATTCAGGTCGTCGTCTTTTGCATAACTATAGCAGATAATTTTACCAAATTATCATAAAACGTTGCAGAACCGCCCTAGAAATAATTCCCCGTATAACCTGTCTCCAAGGCACGCGAAACAAAAACAGTGTGTGGCCAGTTTTAAAATTAAGTTCAATTTAGTAGAAACTGCGGCGTGCATTGTACAAGATAAGTTGTTTTGTACAGAATGAGTTTTTGCACGAAATGAAATACGTCACTTTTGTGCTGTGACGAAATAGGGAGCATGTCTTGAGGTGAGGTAAAAACAGCGTGGAATAAAAAAAATTAAGTATTTCTGGTTTCATACATTGGACATTTGTGGACATTTGTTTCCGAGTCATGGATGTTTATATGTATAATAAGTATGTATTTACAAACAAAAAGTATCTATGTAGTATATCAACTATCTGGTGTCCACGACACAAGCCTCGTTGCTTAGTGCGGCACTAGATGGCGCTGTGTGTTAATGTTCAACGATATTTATTTATTTATTATTTATACACATATAACATAACATTACGCCTGGTATCCCCGAAGGGTTCGGCAGAGGTATACCTATTAGTACACCCACATTTTGCCAGTTATGTTTAAGGTCCATGTAATAGGGGGCGAGCCTATTGCCATCAACTGGAAACGAATTCATACTCCGTGGCTGCTACTGAGAAATTCCTGATGGAAAAACCCAATAACACTTAGCCCAACCTGGGAATCGAACCCAGGACCTCATGCTCTTGCGACCATTAGGCCCCGTTCCCACTATGTCGTGACAACAGATAATCGTGTAGTTTTAAGTGACGTGGCTTGTGTATTTAATTTGAGGTCTATTTCTTTGTGGTTAGTGCCCAACTAACCCGGTGTCAGAGTTTTTATGCTGCCCATGGGCCTCTGACTTGGCTTTACATGCCGTCAAGAAATATCACTCAGGCATGCTGGTTTCCTCACGATGTTTTCCTTCATGTGATAATTATACGGCTGAGTAGAATAGAACCAACCCATTACACTCACGGGTGTCGTATAAGGCGACTAATGTCTGAGGCAGAACACCTTGCGCCTCCGTAGACAAGAGAATGGGCAGCAGCGTTTTCTGTTAGTCTTTCATCACTGCGATCTCCAATCCGCCTGCCAAGCGTGGAGATTACGGCAAATTCCTCCCATCATGGGAGAGGCTTGTGTCCAGCAGTGGACGTTATGGGCTGTTGTTGTTGTTTGTTGTTGTTTGATAATTATACAATACGCACATAAATCCGAAAAATCAGAGGTGCATGACTTGGGTTCTAACTCGAGACCACATTATAGGATGACACAATTATTGTCGTCCACGAGTTTTGCCAACTAAAACCCAACGATAAATTAATCGTCACGACAGGCCCTGTTCCCATCAAAGAGAGTCAGCAATAGGAAGGGGTCCACAAGGACCGATGCCTGCCGGGGTTGCGGGACTGTTCGAAAGAGTTACCGTTACTAACGAGGCAGTCTGCGTTCAGCTGATTTCTACATATTCTTCCATTCGTAGTCACTACGTAGCCTATAAAAACCAATACCTGCAAGCTATCAAGACACACCTGTCAAAAAAATCCCATATTCCTCCATAATAACCCATAATTTTAGTCTGTAACAACATTATCAACACTAATCATTGCCTCACAATGCCGCCATCAGGAAATTTAATAACACCTCCTTGTCAGTCTTTGAACCCCCTTTTTACGAACAACCCTACAAACTTAACTTTACAACCCCCAAACATAACACTCACTCTTGAAACGTAAAAGTTAAGGTTGAAATTTGGATGTTTTTCAATTTGACATGTGGAGGGGGTTTTAAGTTTTTAGTAATGACGTCATTGAAGGATGTCCCAAGGCACTTTGGGTATTAAAATGACAAACGTAGGCCGTTATCGAGTATGGAAATCTCCCAATTTATTATACGATAGGTAGTTATTCTATTAGGTAAACAACTCAGGGTTTAATAGAGTCATTGGGTTTATTAACTAGGGTTGGGTGAACTATTTTGTGTGAAGTGATGTATTTTTTTATAGTTGGTCTATCTGAGCCAATTATGGGTCATCAGGAGTTGTTGGGTTTGAGTGGCAGGTCATCAGTTCTGTTATTTTAATAATTGGGTCAAGCTCGCCATACTATTCCCAAACCACTAAAACTCCTAAAAGCCAGAATCAATGATGGCGACCATCCAGAAAAGCGCCGAGACACTGAAGCTCGACGAAGTTTCAGAGAAACAATCTAACTGTCTTATTGGATCCCGCATTTAACGAAATTAATCAGAAAAGAATAGGAAAATCATAATTTTCACTTCCCTTTACTTATAGCAGCAAAAGACAGAACAAAATGCTTATGGGACAAAGGAACTTTTAGAAATGGTATTAGTTTCAGTCCTGGTATGGTTTGTGTTGGTTTTGGATAAATATATCCTGTCAATATCCCAAAAAGTTCAAGCAAGCATCTGCCTGCCTTTTCCAAACTATGTTGGGATCGGTTTCCAGACTAACCAGATGCAGTCGAATGCCAGTATTTAACATGGAGCGACTGCCTATCTGACCTTCACATCCCAGTCAGTACTGGGTAATACGATACCCCTTGGTAAGACTTGTTGTCGGACTTTCGAGCCACTGACAACCTGTAACGAGTGTCAAAGATCTAGAAATGACAGCCGGGACCAACGGGTAAACGTGCTTTCCGAAGCCTGAAGATTGACCTGAGCGGCTGTTATTATTCAGCCGTGTATCTATCGTTTCAACGCGCTTATCACTGGAACCACCAGTAGGATTTGTTTTATGATAGCTCAATTCTTGAGGAAGGTTATAGGCTTAACATCACGTTACGACCCTTAGGAGCCGAGTGGCGGGCGAAACTGCGGGACTCATCTAGTAAGTAATATGATGCTCGTTTGAGGATTTCTAATAAATATTACTGGTTCATCGAGTCAGTAAGGGACTACGCTAGGCCAACTCATGGTTAAGGTTATTCTTCTGCCCTCCTTCTGCATTCCAACTTGTTTGGGGTCGACCAAGCATGTCTCGTCTCTATTATTGATCATCTCATCAGTCATCTCCTTTCTAGCCCTATCAGCCTCCACACGGTCCATCCATCGTTTCTTTGGTCTGCCTCCACTCTTATAGCCTATTCCATTCATACTGAAAACTTTTCCCACTATACT
This sequence comes from Xestia sexstrigata, assembly GCA_941918905.2. NCBI lineage: Eukaryota > Metazoa > Arthropoda > Insecta > Lepidoptera > Noctuidae > Xestia > Xestia sexstrigata. The sequence goes on from OW799204.2 coordinate 4,789,618, forward strand.
GGGAGATTTTTAAACGTTGGCAATACTTTAAGGGCGTGTAGTACTCATGAAAACGGACATCTTTTAAAAAAATATCAGCTGGTCCGTACCTACATTATTAGTCGCGGAACTCGAAAAAATGAAGGCAGCTCCTGATACTTTATTTTTTTTTATTTAAAAATCGCTCAATATTATTCTCAACGTGCGTTCTACAGTATAGGGCCTAAGCACACGGCGTATTTTAAACGCGCAGACGACGCGCAGATGACGCGCGATTACGCACTTCAAACGAGATTTGAACGCAACCTTGGAACGTAAGCACACGGGGCAATCGTGGAACGCGCGTCTACTGCGCGTATACGCGCAGATACAGCGATACGCGCTGTAGTCGTTTTGGTCAGAGACTCCTCGTCAGTTGCACAAAGGCGTCGGTTGAGACAACATTGCTTACGCTGGCTTTGACCCTTTGTACGCGCTTCAAACAAGTTTCGAACGCGCGTGTGTATCGCGTTTTACGCGGGTTTGTTTCTATAAAAACCCAAAAATCGGCATCTACGGCGCAGAAAACGCGCGTTCCTGAAACGCGGGTCGTCCGCGCGTTTAAAATACGCCGTGTGCTAGGGCTCTAATCAGAAAGTGATAGGAAAACATATCAATTCAAAATCATCAAAAAATCCAATTAATTTTCATTGTTTTAAGCAAATATCCGTCCAATCGTGGACACACGGTGTGGCCATAAAACCGGCGTGTGCCGACTACACAAATATCGTTTGTTTTATTATTTAATATCTACGGAAACAATGAGAACGTAATGGTCGGCATTGAAAAATTTAAACATTGGGGCTACTATTTTCTTTAAACTCGATAGCAAGTCATATAAATACTTAATCGTAATGAATAAGTATTACGAATGAATGAGGGCAATAATGTTTAAATTGCATACTTACAGTACAGTTAGTTCCAGAATATGCACGCCATAACAACTGTACATCAAAAATGTAAGTTCTAGTATTATATAATTGAATTAACTTTGTGTTTTTACCTACACATACATTATTTTATGATTATTTTTACTTTATTGTTTAAATTACACATTTGTGGCTATATATAATTACAAAAATAAAAACTAAAAGTAAGAACCTCCATATATACAACGACGTCAATAAGCGTCAAAGTACTCCTCCGCATCGCTGTCACTCGGAAACGTACCCAGAAGACTGGCAGCATTGCCACGTTGAATGGCAATGCTAATTCTTTGGCCAAAGAAAAAGCCAGCCCTCTGGTCACGCGAAGTGTCGACCAGTCGGTAAGAGATTTCCTTAAAAAGGAGACGCGCACTCGGACCCCATGACCCGAGCGTCTCGACCCCAAACGGCTCAAAGCTGTAGTTACCAATAAGGTTACAGTATTTGCGCCGTTTGAGGATCTCAGCAGCCACAGCAGCAGCGCCTGCACAGCCCGCCAGTGCTTGCAACGTGAGAAGGCGCAAGGGTGTCGACACAGGTTGCGTCCCACACCAAAGGCCTACCCACGTTCCAAGGCACCAACGTCATGCCGTCCGGTCTCTTGCCATCGTCACGCACCAAGCCGTTTGGTTTTTACTTTTATTTTTTATACCTTTAGTCCTAAGATAACTAATGTACATTTTCTATTTCTGTCTTATTTCATTATTACTTTTTTGTCTTTTTATAATATGTACGTTATTGTTATTAAAATACTGTGTCTACACTGTATCTTTAACATAAGTAATGTGTGGAAACGTCGTGTATTGTACATTAGCCTACTTATACGTGTAATAATTACTGTAACATATATTGTACAATTGTTTGTTTTCCCTAAATAAATAAATACAAATGTTATCATTTTTACCTTAATTACTTGAAAAATATAAATGCAAAAAAAAAAAGGAGCTCGTGGCTAAATAATAACAGCCCCTCGGGTCGATCGTTAAGTTAAGCCGTGCTTGCCTAGGTTATTCTGTGGATGGGTGACCACCCATTACATACCGAGTTTCCTCCGTACCTCGGAAAGCACGCTAAGCCGTTGGTCCTGGCTGTCATTTGTAGATCTTTGACAGTCGTTAGGTAGTCAGAGGCCCAAAAGTCTGACAACCAGTCTTATCAAGGGGTATCGTATTACCCGGTCCTAACTGGGTTGTGGAGGTCAGATAGGCAGTCGCTCCATGTAAAATACTGGTATTTAGCTGCATCCGGTTAGACTGGAAGCGGACCCTAACATAGTTGGGAAAAGGCTAGGCAGATGACGATGATGACTTGAAAAAATATAAATAAAAAAATAATAAAATATAAATTCTAAACTTAAATATTTAGAAAAACATGTATGGTTATACCTGTTACATTTTATTCATATTCTTTTTCGATCACTTATAAAAAACCCAACAATTATTCCTACAAGTGATTTATTCACCATAATCGAGAACAACAAGTACCCCACAAACTTCAAACAAAACACTGACGTATCGTACTTAAACGGCATTTCCGTACAAAGTAAACACATTTAAGTCCGATTTTTTACTGTAAAACGTCACTGGACACCCCCACGGCTGTTATTAGGGGCAATATATCAAAATATTGTAAAAATGAGGGTAATTTCACCCTTGTTTGCTGTGTCGCGGATAAATTTTTATTTGTCCACCCTTACGTGGAGTTTTTATGGTAATAGTGTCATGCGGTTTATACTCGCTCATCGAACGGTTTGCGTCAATAATGAAATTTTTAATTGGTAACCCTTTGGCTGTCTGGAATAGGCTAGTTTCCACCATCAATCAATTGCAAATCTATTTAGTCCGTCAGTTAGAGAATTGGAAAATAATTGACACGTATTTTTTGTTTTTGTAAATCAATAAATATTGACAAAGATAAAACGCATCAAAACTCGAGAGTGGGGGCTCGTGACGTCACAACGCACTAAAAATTATAGCACGGCTTGACGTATTGAGAATTTTAAAAGCGTCGTATCTTCGTCAATTTTGGTTTACGTAACAAAAGAAAAACTACGTGCCAAATATTTTTTGATAATCTAACTGACGGACTTTTTCAGGACACAAGCTTAGGTTTTGAGTATGAATCATTTGGTATGCGTTGTTAGGGCAGGTTTTGTAAGAAAACAAAACTGATTCATTATGGATGGAGATTCATAGAGTATAACCAAGTACCAACCATGACTCACTTCTTTTTTTTTCGGAAGGAAAATCATCAAATGACTCCTCCTCCTAGGCGGAGGGGGAGGGAGTGTCAAACTTTTATTGGCTAAAACCCATCCATGTTCCTTCTTCGCTCATTGTGTTCCGGGGCCACGGTATCTCTAAAAGTCTAAAAGTGATGTTGCACAAACGATGGGACTATATTGTTCTCGAACAAAGTTGCCAAACTCGTATCTCAAATTCAGAGCCCATTGGATAAAGAGCTAAGAAAAGAGAAAGACGGTAAAAAAGATTATTTTATTTTAATTAGAATAAGTTCTTGACTCCGTAAAATATATATTTTTTTTAAATGCAAACGATAATATATAAGTTATAAGATAACACACGTAAAACTGGAAAATAACTTTAAAGTCAATGACACAAACAAAAGTCACAGACTTTCGAAAGTAAATTAATTTTGCACTTTAGTGTTTTATTTTTGTACATCGTTATCAGCCGTCATCTCAGTACCAAGTGCTTTAACTAATCAAACCGCAGATATCTGTAGGCTAATTCACGTAACTAAAGAAGTGCTGTTGCAGTGCAGTTGCAGTTAAGTTTCGATCAAAACGAACGCTTTTCGTATTCTCTACCGCTGTCAGGCACGCTCGCGTCAAGTTCGCGTCACGCGAGCGCAATAACGCGGCATTCTACTGTTGCGCGTCTTTGGTGCGTGCATCGGAACGCAACATGATCGGTATTCTACTAAGTAAAAAAAAGCACTAAAATCTGTGCTGGGGTATTATTTTAATATTTTAATAACGTCATATTCATTAAATTGTAATCGATTCTATTATATTATTTAGTGAGTAATATTTTTTCTCTCATATGGCCACACCAGTACCAGTTTGGTTGAGTTTGACTGTCGTACAGTTGACGTGCAGTTCACGCGCAGCTTACGCGCAGTTCAAAGATTACAAGAATACCGTTTATCACTCGAACTACAACTTCATCGGCGCGTCATAAAATAACGTGAATTAGCCCTCTGATGTGATTGAGATTTCACAAAAAAAAAACATATGAGGGCCTTGCATAATTCTTACTAAAACAAACAAACAAAAATCATATTTCCCAAATTAATATAAAGTTATTAACCAGATTACAGGCAATCCGTGTTTTAAATAAAACACGCAAAATTGACATCAGGGAGGGCCCATTCCTAATCTAGCCTAATGACGAGTGAATTGTCGTGATATGGTGAATACGTGTAATATAACTAAGTAATTAATTATAGTGGCTGATAATAAAACGTCTAGTTTTGTTGTTTTTGATAAAGACATTTTGATATGGATTGAATGACATTACTTTTTACACTAAATAGGCTTGCGTTTGGCCGCAACTCGCCTGATATGACGCGATGATGCGGCCAAGGGTGGAGCACGCTTGCCTAGAAGAATCCAACTCACGAACTTTGAATAGATCCAGATTATAATGATCAGGGAACAGCGAATTCAGCAGTGATTTGGTGAGACTGGCGGTACTTTTACTTGTTTGATAAAAAAGACATGACAAGTAGACTCATCAGAAACTCAAACGCAACGTGGTTTTGTGTTCTTGTCTCTCTGTTTTTATTCATACATGCATTGCAAAAGAGTAACATTCTGTCGTCAGAAGAATATCCACCACAATACGCCAATTACACAAAATGAATCATTCTAACAAGATTACTGTTAGTATCATACATACAAAGAAACCATCACGAATGTTATCCCCGAAGGGCTAGGCTGAGGTGTACCTACACCTTATATAGTACACCCACATTTCGTCCTGTTTTTGAAGACCCATGTAATAGGGGGCGACCCTATTGCCATCAAGCCGGCATAAATACTATTGCTACTGAGACCTAATGGAAAAATACAATAACAATTTGTCAACCCGGGAATCGAACCCAGGACCTCAGTAGTCGCGCTTGCGACAACTAGATCAACAAAGCAGTCTGTTAGTTACAATTAAGTCATTTAAATAACATTAATCTTTGAACTTCACGCCAAAAACAAAGACGGCACTCTAAAAACAAACAACATAAAAAACCTCACACGAAGATTACTATCACAAATCGTCCTCAAACGAAACAAGCATAACCCCAAAATAACGATTTTATTCATCAGCCATCGCTGCTTGTCAGTCAACAAAAAAAACCATTCATTAGCCAGTTCTAATGGGAATTGAACGCGACCGAACTAAAAAACACTAGCGTTTTAATACGCTCCGTTTTTCGCTTGAGTGATGGCCCCAAGAGCTTAAGCGACATATTAATTTTGTCGTGAAATATTGCTTATAGTGTTGCTTGAGCTAATTAGCCATTGAGGCTAGAACGTAGGCTAGTGAGCTAAAATAAGAATGTTTATTCGTTTTTGAATGATGGAATACTGTACTTTGTGTTTGAATGGAGTAAGTAAAGGCGGACCTACATAAATAACACTTTTGCCTTAAGTATCTAGGAAGATAATTTGTCTTTAGTATAACAACATACATACAGGTTACATTTTTATCACTTTCCAAAAAAAATGGGTATAATAGGTGAACGGAGTATAGAAGCAAATGGCATCCATAGTTTTTTTTATTCTTAAAAAAGAACATCGAAACTCAAATCATACGCGTATTGCGTATGATTTTAATTAATTTTTTTTTTCAAAATTTCTGTTTGTTCTAATATGAAAAGTTTACTTGAAATTAGTTGCGTTTTTTGATGATAGATCAATTTTTTTCTAAGCTGTGGAAAAAAGAAAAAAAAAACTAGGTAAGTATGCCATAAGCTTCTACTCCGTTCACCTAATATACCCATTTTTTTTTTTGGAAAGTGATAAAAACCCAATAACATTTTGCCCGACCTGGGAATCGAACCCAGGACCTCACGCTCAAAAGTCGCACTTGCAAACACTGGACCAACGAGGCAGTCTTTACTGAGATATAATCATTAAGATCATAAATACAATACAACCGAGTCAGTTCATTTGAACTCATTAAAATACTTTCTCATGAAATAATCATTGAGATCAAATGAAATTCAGAGGGTTGTTTAAATGATATTGATGAACGAAATTTAATTTCGCGAGCTACCTTAGCGCATCCTACTTAAGTACAATGTCATAGAGGGCAAATGTATTGCTGCCAACCAGGCGCATTTCTAGAAACCATTTTTTTTTTCGGATGGTAAATCATCAAATGACTTCTCCCGCTCTGGGCGGAGCAGGAGGGAGTGTCAGACTTTTACTGACTAAAACCCATCCCATCCATGTTCCTTCATCGCCCTTTGTGTTCCGGGGCCACGGTATCTCTTTCGAACAGTCCCGCAATCGCATCGGCATCGGTCCTTGCGGACCCCTTCCTTTATCTAGACACCATCGGGCCGCTACTAAAAAATACTGAAGATTGGAATTTGGATATTTCATCAATATTAAATCAATGTTTTTGCTAACTTGCTGCCAGACTTTCGGACCACTGACTGTTACTACCTGTAACGACTGTCAAAGATCTACAAATGACAGCCGGAACCAACGGCTTAACGTGCTTTCCGAGGCACGGAGGCTTATACTAACTTAGGTGTCGTTGGTTGACTCATATGGAGAACAAGACAAAGCATGATTAGAACCTGTAATCTCAAAAGTTCTATTGCTTTTAAGATTGTTTCACCTGTACAGTGTTAGAACTGCATTTGTAATGGTAAATTTTATCGGTCTTATCAGTGATTGCTCATTCGAAATCTTCCTTGATACCGTTATGTATCTCTGCCTCTCCCAAAATTAAAAGCAGCGTATAAACAAAGGACCCCGAATTGATTGTCTCATCAAGGGCTCTTAATAAGCAATCTGACACGTCACTATAATTAACTCTGTAATCAGTTTTAAGTGATAATAACGACATGCGGGTACTGTTTAATTGTTTGTTTTTTTGTAAACCGTACGTTCACCCTTTTGTCTTTGGAGTGATGATGATTGGGCAATGAGTCTCTTCATTATGAAAGCTCTGGGGTGTATGGAAATTATATTAATTGAACTATTTGTGTAGACACTAACCCAGATAGTCAGATACGGATACTTAGTCGTCGTCAAAAAGGGCAAAAAACATTCAGATGACAATTGAAAAAAAAAACTTCCGCCTTTTTTGATCGAAAACTGGAGATGTAAACATAATGATGGCCTTCGTTTCTTAGATTTATTCCATGTTTTATGATCCATTACTTCAATACACATTTTTCTTAGTTAAAGATTATTATAAGTGCGCAGGCAATGAGGGTTCGCTAATTAAATAAAATTAAAGATTCGAGATAAATTTCAAAGCCGAAACCGGAGACCAACACAAAGAGCCACCTTTTATCCCTTAAAATGATTTACAATCGAAAAAAACTAGTGACTAAAATTTTCCATCCAACTCTTACAATAATCGATTTAGAGAACAATAACACCATTTTACGGCACCACTTCACAACTAACAAACATCAATTTATTCGCAATAAAAAAACGACACTAACAAAGAAAATAAAAAGCGAGTTACCAACGATTTTAGTAGATTTTAAGATAGTTAAGCTTAATAAAGGAGTTGTAAAATTAATTATCCAATCGAAAGGAAAAGGGGGAAAACTCTTGGCCACACAGTGACAGTCATTGCCGGTAATACACTTTAAAAACAAAATAGTTTGCACATTTTCAGCCCGAACGCTCGCTCACCGCTCTGGGTTCAAACTCGCAGTGCAAGCGATTTTTGGCCTTACGGGTGATCCACCGCAACTGCCCATGTTTGTACCCGTACGTTTGCTTCAAAAACAATAAAAATCGTGGACAACCAATGGCTCGTTGATTGAGAAAGATGACTGCTGGCTGTGAGAACGATGCTCGTCAGATTATAAGGGCGTTTAGCGTTTACGATTGTCATTAAACTTTTAATTGGGTTTTTAAAGTTTCTAATGGTGTAGTGTTAATGTGGGATTGTACTATGATTTTGTGTGTTACCATTCGTTTCCATCCAGGTTTCCTGCAGCTATAAGGAAGAGTATTGCCGAACTTGAGCAGTGGAGATGGCTGGCTTGAAAATATTTACTAAGGATATGGTTTCCTCGGTTAGGTTTCTTAATCAGTTACAGTATGAAAGTCTTGTTATAGGCACCTCTCAAATCTGGTAATCCGGTTAAATTGTCGGTTTCTAAATTGAGCAATTGAAGTTTTTAGGAATTTTACTCACATTGAATAAATCACCCTTTCAAATAGTTTCTTTAATCAAATCACAAATTGATGTTAGTCGATGAAAGTATAATTCAGACATATTTTTATTTTGTTTTATTGTTTTCGGAAAACAATTTTGCTTCCCATATGGCATCTCTGGTCAGATAGGCAATCGGTCCATGTGAAAACACTGGTATTCAGCTGCATCCAGGTCGACTGGAAGCCAACCCCCAACATAGTTGGGCTATAAAAGATTAGGCTAACTTTTAAGTCCAAATCGTAACCGCGTCGTCTCGTGTAAAGGTAAGTCTGAACCGATAGTTACATGAGTCACTCATTAGTCGCAAGCTGTGCTTTAATCAGTGAGAATAACGCGTAATTAGTTGATGTGGAGCAAGAGAGCGCTCTCACGGCGGCTAGCTTTGACTAGTTGACTTCTTAGTCTGTTTGGCACATGCTGATTGTGGTATTGGCAGTATTTTATTATGTCATAGAGAGGAGCGGTGGCCCAGTGGTGGCGGCCCCGACTTACGAACAGTAAGTCGTTGGTTCGAACCCAGGCAGGCGCATTACTTTGAGTAAATTATTTCATCTGCACCACTGCTCTCAAAACGATAAAAGAAAACATCGTGAGGAAACTGCCCTAGAACCAAAAAATCGAAGACATGTGAAATCTACCAGCCCGCACTGCGCGTGGTAGATTATAGCCCATTCCCTTTCATGGAGAGGAGGCCGTGTGTCCCAGCAATGGGAACATTATAGGCACATGGGACTGTGTATGCCTCACAATCATACCATATCCCAATCCTCGGCATCTCACATACAGCAGTTACTAGAGCCTGCAAAGATTATCACCGCGGCAAGATCATCAAAATTATGCACCGTGCAAGATATTTATTTATTTATATTACGACTATGTATAGCCAATAATAAGACTGCAAATGCATTGCTTATGCATTATTAACACGACGAAGTTAGGTAATTTTCAAACGCTCATTGGTGTCGATTCTGTGAAGGGTGCACGTAAAAACATGTCGACTAAAAACACGGTGAAGCGCAAGGCATAAACTAGTTTGACATCTCTAACTTAGTACAATAGCTATAGCCGTCCTTTTCTCGCACTGTCTTTTAGTAAAAGTTAGCAATAGCCTAAATTAAGTTTACAACAGAATCGACACCATTGTAGTTAAAAATTGCTTAACTTTCAATTTTAGCGACTGCGCATGTTTCAGCGAAATGAAGAATTTACTTGCTGTACCTAGCATTGGTAGCCAAAGAAGACATGATCAATGAAGGCCATCTAGGCCAAAGAAAACATCACCAACGAAGATCAAAAACAGAAGAATAACAGAGACCTAAAAAAACCAAGCTGCCAGGTACTACAAAGTTAATGAACCATTCCAGTTGCATGGTTCCCGTTTACGAACAACATCGCCCTTTAGGCCCCATGGGGGTCGTAGGTGGCAACTAAGGGATTGTACCGGGGGGACGAATGGCTGTCAAATAACGTCTGTACCGATCTGAGAAGGAATTATACTTAAAAGTCATTTGAAAAAGCTCTAAAGGTGAAGAGTGAAAGTTCATACAAAGAGGTAGATGACAAAAACAATCTAATTAGTACGTCAGATAGATTTCCAAAAACATTGGATACAATTTTTTTATTTTTCACGTAAACAAAAAATGAAGACGTTACAGTGCGTCGAAAACTCGTGTGACGTCACATTTGAGTGCAATTTTTACTCAAATGTGACGACACAAGCCCCTACTCATCTTCGACACGTCTTATCTTCGTCAATTTTTATTAATTTGATAAAACAAAAAACTCGGACTAAACAGAATCATATTTTTTTACTCAGTTATCATCCCTATTCTGAAAAGAAATAGCCATAGTGTCCATGGAGATTTTTGAACGTTCTTCTCCTTAAACAACCACGTTTTGGAACGGGCAACTGATTTCACCTCTCTGTCGAACTGACCGACTCCTTTACAATTCGAAATTGCCTGAAAATGGTTTAAATGCTTCGAAGTTTGAGTCCACTACTAAGTACAAAAACTTTGATATAATTGCATTAGCATTTTAAGAAATCAAATGATTGCAATTCAGTTTACAGAAACTAGACAAAGATTTTTAGACTGCGTCTATTAATTACCATAACGTTGTTTTCAAAAACAGTTTAGGTCAAATTAAGTTTCTGCCCAAAAACTTTAATTGCATCTTTCATGCTAAGTTACAAGCTATTATCTCGTTTTGCGTTTCCTACTAGTTTCAAAACTGGAACTGAAGACAGCCCTTATCTTCAAACACCATAACTTTCTATTGTTATTGACAACCAATATCATAAAATAAATCAAAAAGCCACCTTTACCGATACAGTTGCGCCTGCGTCGCCATGAAACAATACACATCAATGTTAACGATTTATTAATTACGATGCGACAGCACAGAGGGCAGAAGACAAAGATTACTAAATTATAACAGATACGATGCAGATATTTATGACATGTGGAAATAATTCTCAACCACTGCGTGAATCTTTACAAATATTAGCAACTTCTGTTTTGTCCATTCCCTCGGCATCCACGATTGAAAATAACGAGTGACCTCGCTCGGCGCGAGTTGGTCACTCGTTTGGACCGAGGCTCTCGAGCGAGGCACAGCGAGTGCTCTCGGGCGAGAGGGTACAGCCGGCATAAGAAAGTAACTTTTAGGGGTTAAAGTATGAAATTGCCGATTGATATTGAAAAATTTAAACTTTTTTTTTTAAGATAACATATTTATTTAATTAAAATATTTACCCTCATTATCTATACATTGCTGCCATCTAAACGGAAGTTAATTTATGCCTTTACGATAGAACTCTGAGGATCTAGATTCGACAAGCATTGTGAATGCATTTTGTATTGCCTCCTGGGAAGAATTTTTTTTTTCACGTAGAACATTCTCCAAATCACGAAAAAATGGTAGTCCGTTGGAGCAAGGTCTGGCGAGTACGGAGGATGACGTATAGTTTTTAACTGCAGCTCATGTAGAGTTACAACGGTTTCTCGTGCAGTGTCTTGCGTTATCATGGAGCAATAACGGTGAATATCGATTCACGAGTCGGGGCTGTTTCCCTGCCAGTTTTACCATCATTGTTCGAAGTTCAGCACAGTAAACATCTGCTGTTATTGCCTGACCAGACCTGAGAAAGATATAGTGAATAACACCATGGAGAGAAGTGGTCTCTGGTAAAAGGTAATGGTAACTGTTTAGTGGAAACAGTTACCATTACCTTTTTATTGGTAAGCTTTGCTTTAGGGCACTGTTGCGGCGTTTGACCTGGGGTCAGCCATTGCATTTTTCGCTTACGATTATCGTAACCAATCCACTTTTCGTCGCATGTCACAATTCGATCCAATATTCCTTCATTTCTGTACCGATTCAACAAGGCAACACAAGTTTCAACACGCATTTCTTTCTGCAGATCAGTCAAATCATGGGGCACCCATTTTTTATATTTTTATCTTATTGATTTGATGCAAATAAGTCAATATTGTAGGTAGGGTAACGTTAAACCAGCCGCTAATTCCTGGGTAGTTTGACTCGGATCGGCTTCTACCATCTCCTTCAATTCAGCGTTATTCACCTGTGTGGGCGGTCTACCACGTGGTTCGTTCTTCAAGTCGAAGTTTCCATTACGAAAGCGTTTAAACAAAAAACGCACGGTGCGTTCATTAGCAGTCTCCTCTACAAACGCAACGTTGATATTGCGAGCCGTTTCTGTCGCGTTAGTTCCGCGTCTGAACTCGTATTAAAAAAAAACTCTGATTTTCGAAGTATCCATCTTTACGTCTAAGCTGAATAAAAAAAACAATTGAAAGTCGAAAATCGAATGTTGCACATTTTTTAAAAAAAGAACCTCATAGGTGTCACGTGAAAAAAGTTTCACACAAAAATCTCACACCATGAAGATTTTATGTCAATTCGAAGTGTCTATTACTATACAACGGCAATTTCATACTTTAACCCCTATTACATTTACTTTTATTTGCCTTTCAAGGACAGTCCACTTCGGATACAAACAAATGTATTGTAGACATTTTTAAAAGACCTGTATGCAGGGGAGGTCTCCCGATTAAACGTCGATCCTTCGAGCCGGATCACTGTTTGATGGTGGCACTAATCTGATTGCTTTTCTTATCTTAGAAGAATAACATCTAGCAGTTACATTTAAGACAGCGAGTACAATATGTCTCTTTCGTATTTACTGTCAAGGACTAACAGTACACTACTCATGCATCACAGTGCTATTGAGCTGAACACATTCCCATAAACAACCCTTTATAATCCCACAGGCAAGATTCTACGCATCAACCCATCTCTTTCCCCACCTAATCTATGCCACCATTGCGTGTGCGCACATGCGGGCCCCAGTAGTTATCAGTCCATCTCCTGCTACGGCCAATTGGTAAAAAAGGCCCCCGACACTAAATTCACAGTAAATTGCTAAAACAGTTGAGTTTGATTCGTCCGATGCGTTTACGACTCTGTACGAAGATTAAAAAAGATTGCTCTTTTTTAGTCAATGCGGGTTATTGGATTTTTTTGCTGTTTAACGTATTTTTGATTAAGTTTATTTATAGGTAATGGAGGTTTGGTTTGTTTTATCGTGAGGGTTTATCAACAGATGTATCAGTATTGTACAATGTAACTGTAGTTCCCGTTCTGGTTTTGAACCTTTTCGTGTTATAATCTGTTCAACATTTATCCATACAAACATCTCAGTTCTGCTGTATTAGACTACAGTGCTAACTACCAAATGTCTTGAAAAGCCTTTTCAACTTTATTTAAGACTTTGGCAAATGATCTTCCATTGTTAATTATGTATATTCAACTTGTTATAAGAGTAGAGGAAGACCAAAGAAACGATGCATTGCATGGACTGTATAAAGAATGATATGGCAAGAAAGGAGGTATCTGATGAGACGAGTAATAGAGAAGTAAGTATGGAAGAACATGCTGAGCCGACCCCATATGAATTGAGATAAGGGTATGAGAATGATGTTTTAATTGATTTAAATCATTGAAAGTACACTGCATTTATTTTGTCAATTGAAAAAACTTATTTTAATTCAGTAGGTTTAAAATTTTCTCCAAAATACATCGCCATATGGGCAAATCGATCACAGCCAAACAGACTAGCATTATTTATTTATAAGCTCAATAAAAATAACAAAATTTAATTAAAACATCATCAATATACAATATCATTTCAATCCAACCCTTCAAATGCGACCGTACAAATTAGAGGCCCCGAAAAAAAATTCAATAACCCTCCAGTGGGCACCGATCGGCAATATCAATGACGTTTAACCCTAAACATAATCGAGTCTGAATCGAAACTACCTCAGGGACATCGGGCCTGTTGTGCCCGTAAAATTGCGGAGTATTTTTTGCAATAAAATTGCTCCCTAGCTTTAAAGGGGGTCGTTCACGCCCCGGGTGGTTAAGGGTTACAGAGCTCTGTTGACGTATTCCGAATGATTTCGTGTAAGTAGGGGTAATACTGTTGGTAACAGGTAAGCTATGTTAATGCGAAGCTTTTGTGTGTTTTCGATATATTTTTTGTTGAAGTTTTCTTTAGATTTTCATAATATAGGGACATAGGGAATATAGGGATGGAATATCTGGTGCTCAATGTAGTAGAAAAATGAAATAAATTAGGAAAGCAGATTAGTTAAAGATCAAATCTATAAGAAAACATAGGTTTCGAATTATTATTTCAAGGCTTATTTAAGCTAACTTGACATTGCTTTAGATTCTTCTCAATACCACGTCAAAAAACGTTTACTTAAGAAAATACATTAAATAAACACCTACACAAAATATATTCAAAACTAACAAAATCTTCAAAGCACAATACCACTTCAAAACGGTTAACCCTTACAATGCGGGAGCATATTTTCCGCGGGGCGATCCCGCGTGTCGCCTAAACGACCCCATAATTGATAAGTAAAGGAAAAGAAGAGTACCGCCTTATACATATTTATGAGATCCTAAAATTGCTACGGGACCATGCGAACGGGAGCACTTGCGCCCATCGCCGTCTCATTATGTTTTTAGGGTTCCTTTGTTATCGGCACTTTGATGTCTGTTACAGAAATCGGCAGAAGGATTTCCTTTAGTTTGCATGATTTCCAAGTTTGGGGGTTAAATTGTGAGTGAAAAATTGCGTGTAGGTACGGGTTCTGGTTTTAGGAGAATTTTGTTTTGTAAGTATGATTTCTGTGTGATGTCGGAAACCATTACCATTACAAGTAAGGTACTTACTTGAAAAAAAATGGTTTTTTATTCATAAATTCAAATAAATTAGTCTTAAAATAATAATCTGTAATTTGCAACTAGGGTCTGCCGTCTAAATATTGTAAAATACTAAGGAATTTCGAGTCTTGTCAAACATTGTGGTAGGTACAACTGCGGTTACCATGCACAGAGAGAGAAGTGGAAAGCTTTGGGAGAGACCTTTGCCCAGCAACGGGATAAAAGACATAACATAATATATAACATACAGGTAGATAAAAAGGTGCAACAACTGCTATTTCCGTTTTTTTGGCATAATTTTTCAAGGTAACATAGAACAGTTATCTAAGCTCCAACTGGAAAACAACGCAGTTTCTCAACAGCCATACCAACCACCGTCTTCCTACATAAACCGAGCTAATAAACGCGAACCCGACGATGCGTTCAAAAACCACAATAAACGCTAACTTTATAGGTAAAACAAGAACGAGACACTCACCTTGCCTCTCTTTACGACAATAATCCATTGCTGAACGTTTTCTTTGCTCTTTTTATAATCCACGCTCGTTTTTGAACGTGCTAAATGAAACGTTTAGCGGCGTTCTTATTTTGAATTGTTGGGGGGTACAAAGGACGATATACGGTAATGTGGTTTCGAGTTTTTGCCTGTCGCAATGGAGGGTTATTTTTTTTAAATGTTGCCATAAGTTCATTTTTTTTCATCACAAAATGAAATGGTCTTCAGAGCTTTCTTGTTAACAACAGACATCATTAATAGAATAATCGTGATTTTGAATTTTAAAACAAATAACGAAAATAAATCATTGATGTACAGTCTGTCACAAGCAATGAAATGTATGCACGTGGAAAGTTTCAAAAGCGATTTTCTCGTGAAATAACAGTTTCTACTTTGAAATATAAGATTATTTTTCCTATTTCGTTCTAGTATGGTTACCAGCAAACTATTTTTGGGAAAACATAAAACAGTTAATTAAAACAGTAGGAACAAATCACTTAACTAAAAGTTGCTGCTTGTTTATATTTCACTAGTTTATACTCGCAGTTTCGCTCCCGTTATGTACGGAAATTAACCCATGTTTTAAGTGTAGCTTAAGACATTCGGGAATAATGTAGCTTCCCGTTAGAGAAAGATTTTTTGAAATCGGATTACTAGTTCCGAAGAAGCAAGATGATGCACAATTGTCAAAGCCAGTACCAACCAGTATAGAGACAGACTAAAACAGAAACAATGCTGAAAATGTTTCATTCAAGCTTTTAATTCGCTGCACTATAAATATCGTCCAACGACATCGCAAACGTGATCAACTGACTGAACAAACTGAACGTTAATAATAACAGCAGTTATAAGTACTGGGTACAGTCACGGCCACTAATATGTTTAGTCTTGGGGTTTATTAAAGCATAAGGAGTAGCCACACTTACCGAATAAATTCAAAAATGGAATAGAATTAGAATGACATTATCTGCCAAGTAAGTTAACGGGAACGGTGAAACACGCCCTTGGCAATATCAATATTAGTAGCAGCAACAGAATCTGGATTTGTGCCCCTTTGATGACAATATCCTCGCCCTCTATTACATGGGACTTAAATGGCTGTATGTTGAAATACTATTAGGTTTACCGCCTATCGCTTTAGGGATTAATGATGTTATGACGTGATGTTATAATGTATGATGTAATGATGAGACGTGATGTTATGTTACTTAGCAAAATATGAAAAAAATGAAGTAAGATTAAAGTAATATATCCTATCCTACTTCCTATCCTACTAATGTTATAAATGCGAAGGTTTGTGAGGATGGATGGAGGAATTGTGTTTTTGTTTCTCTTGCACGCAAAAACTACTAAACGGATTTGGATGAAATTTAGCACACAGATAGTTTATAACCTGGCCCGATTAACACATAGGATACTTTTTATCCCGGTAGTATGACCTTGTGGGACAATTATTGAACTGTATGCGGGCGAAGCCGCAGGCGTAATCTGGCACTACTCGTACTATAGGACAGTGGTTACCCAAGATGCTACGTATGTAACAACAGGATACTTTTCTTTCTTTCTTTCTTTCTTTCTATACATACATCAAATTCAGTAGGATTTAATCACTTTTATAAGTTGCTAAGTGTTTACATGTATGTGCGCGTGACTGTACTTAATGAATGAACTCATATCAATTCGTATGAGACGACTTGGCACCACATGTCAATGATTCGCTTCCGTTTACTCGTCTTGCTTTTGTTACGTCATATCCTACTGACGATGATTTGTTCGTTTGGTTAAAAAAAATAATTACGAAGTTATTATTTTACAAGAAACTAGTGCTACTACGAGTACTTATATAAATAATAACTAGATAGACAAAGTACAAACTATAACGACACTGACCGACCAGGGTACCTACAGTGCATTTCATATTTTTCAACCCATGAAATCTTTGGTAAAGTTGTGCCGGAGAGTTCTGCTTACATGAAAAAACTTATAAGTTTGGAAAATTGTACTAAAAAACTTCGGTTATCTGTTTAATAAGAGAGGGGATGCCTCAGAACTAGACAAAAGAAAAAAAATAATCAAACGGATAATTTCAATCATCGAAACAAATAAATAAACGGAATCAAAAACTGTTTACACAAATGTGGAAAGTTATTTTGAATTTCCTTCCGAACAAACGCCTTTGAAAAAGAATAAAAAGCAAAATGTTAAGACTGAGTAAGAAGTAAACAGAAGAACTAACAATAAGCAGTAGCTAGTTACTGAGTAAGTCATACAAATGGTCTATAGCGTGCACATATTCAAGGAATATGTTTTATATCTGTTCAGCCGTCCATTCATGAGCTTCTTTTTTAAGATACAAGTGTATAGACCATAGATTTAAGAATTATTAGACAGATTAAAAAACATTGTATTATTTTCTAATAGTTCAGTCTCAATATTGTATTAACTAAGGGAAATAGCGAGTCAACCCCAACACAAGTGTTTCTGATTACTTACTGGGGCTGTCTCAACACATGTATAGTAGGTAAGCATTTGAGACACAAAAAACATTATTTTTTAATTAAAAAAAAAAATTAATCGAACTGAAGACAGAAGCAGAAGTTTGAGTACGTATTTGGACTTAACTACTTTACTCGATTTTTGATTCCTAATACATTTTTCATTCAAAATTTATTTCTATACAAATTAATTACATTTTTGAAAATATAAAAAAGCATTTAAAAATATAAAATTGTAGCCCACCTGTATCGGGAACAGGCTCCAAGCTAACAGCGGTCAGGGCTCCAGAGAGAGGAACCTCCGAGTACCGCTTTCTGAATCAAGCCCTTGATCGAGAGCCTGCTCAGATATTGATCGAGGCTCTTGGCAATTAAGCCATGGGCTGATACGACTATCGGCACAATGATCGCTGAGTCCACATTCTTTCTACTTGATTCCTTATTGTTAGAACATATTTTTAGTGGCAGAGAAACCTGAATCTAGTCTCTTGGATTCAATTCTCATGTTGGGCCAAGTGTTTTCATCAGCAATTTCTCAGTAGCAGCTTAGAATCTGGATTGGATGGTAATGGGGTCGTCCCCTATACCTACCATGAGACATAAATATAATTGGTGAAATTTGGCATACCTCTGCCAAACCCTATCGCGTGGAGGAATTTGACAGTAAAGTTCACATAAGTAAGGTTCACATTGGTATCTAGAGCTTACTTAGCGAAGCAAAGTAAGTGTGTGGTATGCCACACAAACCTAGATAATATCTAAGTTTGACATTTGATGGAAGTCGAAGTAGTAAGCTTTCTTTAAAATATTTATTATTGAGGCTTGTCTGCTCTATTCTTCATTAGCTCTACGCTGAATAGTGTGAAACACTTGTAGCGGTTCCAGATCATTAACGTCGCGAACATGTGTCGAGTTGTTGACTTATCGGGACAGACACACAGACGGCGCGAATCACTCGTTATGTAACCGTGGAGTACTTTGTTTGTTTCATTTATTTTAATAAGGCAGGAAATATTATAAGACAATTGAACAAAAAAAAATGCTCGAGTCCATGTTGGCCTCAAACTGTTGTGAGCTATCTGGACTAAGTAAATTTGTCTTCTTTAGAAGAAGTCTTTTTTAGACGGTATAAAACATCTATTTATCATGTTGTGATGTTTTCGTTATTAATCTTTTATACCTACCTATAATAAATTGCAAAATCAAGTTATATGCTAAAACTAAGCAGAAACCTTGAACTAAATAGCTAACAATACATGTATGAAACAACGCCAATAAATGTTTTATACGTTCTTAAAAGCCTTGCAAATAGTTGTCAAAGCATTACAAGACAACGACATGCTTTGACCATGGGCTTGTCGACTGAAAAAATCTAATTAGTCAGTTAGATTATCAAAAAATATTTGACACTTATTTTTTCTTTTTTTACGTAAACCAAAATTGACGAAGATACGACGCTTTTAAAATTCTGAATACGTCACGCTGTGCTATAATTTTTAGTGCGTTTGACGTCATGCGAGCCCCCCCTCCACTCTCGAGTTTTGATGCGTTTTATCTTTGTCAATATTCATTGATTTACAAAAAAACAAAAAATACGTGTCCATTATTTTCCAATTCTCTAACTGACGAACTAAATAGTGTGTAATGTGATTTTTTTTATACTGTCGTCATGCCTATAATTTGCAAGACTTTTAAAAACAAATATCACAACTTGTAATGGGTCGAAAGGTAATAATTTTGCTGGTCTCTTTTATTAATATCCGGATACGATAACCGCAGGAACTTAATCTTTCTACAATATGCTGGATACTACTGTTAACATCCCTAAATAGTAAACGCCGTACCTCCCCAAAAGAAAATTAAATCTAAATATAGCTACAAAAATCTAACATTAATCAAACCAAATCATCACGCTTTACCCCCACTGGATAAGCATCTAATTAACTAAAATTAATCTATCAACATTTAAAAATATTTACCATACGAAACACACAACGCAGTAAAAAACATAATAAAATTCTGAAAAAAAAACGACTTGCATGATACACACATGGTCGAGACTTAACCCTGCAAACGCTACATGCCTTGGTACAGAGATTAATTCTAATAAAAGCTTTGTAATTATTCACACATACACAAACATAACATCATGAATGTAATCCCCGAAAGGTTTGGTATAAGAGGTGTATGGAGTGAACCCACATTTCGCCAGAAATATTCAAGTCTCGAATAATAGGCGGCAAGCGTGTAGCCATCAACCGGACGCAAATTCAGACTCCGAGGCTGCTACTGAGAAATCCCTGGTGGAAAACTCATTATTTTTTTGTCAGACCTGGATATCTTCCCCAGCACCTCGTACTCAGCAGTCGTGCTTGCGACCACGATCAACAAAGCAGCTAAAAATTCGGAAAAAAAAACACTTGCAAGAGACACATGTTCGAGACTTAACCCTGCAAACGCAACATGTCTCGGTACAGAGATTAATTCCATTAAAAGCAATAGAATTATTCGCACATGTAAATAATAAAGCACAGGAAGTCTGTGTGACATGTGGTGATGTGGTGGGGTGTCGATGACCCCCGCTAGAATATCTAGACTTGTTTTAATTGCGTAAAGATTACTTATGCTTTAAGTTGAGCTGGGGTTAGCTTGGAGTCTCACTTTTTTTTGTACTTATGTGTTATTTTATTATATAGGTGTACAGGTGTTAAGGGTCACACCTCTTTTTTTTTTTTTTCGGATGGGAAATCACCAAATGACTTCTCCCGCTCTGAGCGGAGCAGGAGGGAGTGTCAGACTTTTACTGACTAAAACCCATCCATGTTACTTCATCGCCCTTTGTGTTCCGGGGTCACGGTATCTTTTTTGAACAGTCCCGCAACCCCGGATGGGTACACCTCTGCCTAACTCTTAGGGAAAAATAGGTGTGATGTTTTGGTATGTAATTTAAGTATGTTTTTTTTAACCGTTTCATTTGGGTGGAAATGAAAATAACATTAATTTTTTTTTTTATTGTTTGGCATTATTTAATTGATTCTTTATGTGATCATATTTTTTCAGTCTTTTTTCTATGATAGTTTTAGTTTTGTAGATAAAAGCTTTTAAGCGATTTTACATGACACTAATAAAGTTGTTTATCGATATAAAAGCTTCAAAAGAATTATCACTCACTGTTTTTAATATCCATTAAAACATTTTGTGTTAAAACTTAAAGAGAAAAAGAAAGAAGAAAGAAAAATAAAACTTTTATTTGCGAATAGAATGCTGTCACAAAGCAAAGTTTCACTAGGCGTACAGTTGAAATTCCTTAATGACACACATTAATCCAACACATAATAAATTAATCTAGTCACAGAGCCAATAACCCTAAAACAGCCACCCAACCCAAAAATAACCCTACAAATTCTACCGGACAAATTCGTCTCTAATTTGTTCACCTACCCGCTGCAAAAAGATAAAATTGTTCCTACTAATGTCACATCTAGATGCAAATTGTTTCGGCCCGGGGGTATTTATTTTAATTCTAATTTCCCGCGGTAAATACCGCAAGGGTAGCAACACAGCCGCTTCTCCGCTTGAACGTTGAAAACTTTTCCTTTTTACACTTTTATTAAAGTCCCGTTAAAGTGACGTTCGAAGCACGCTTTTTAGTTAAATTGGTTGTAAATGTCGTTGGGAAAGGATATTGACAGTAATTTTAGGTTTATTTTATTTTGCGAAACTTATTTTTATGAATTTTGTTTTTATGAATAGCTGTGACAGCGCCACACAGTTTTACAAAAAAAAAAGTTTTGTATTTTCCCCCCAACCAATTTTATTCTACAACTATAAAGCTTTTATTAAATAAAAATACCTCTTATGGTTCAGCAACTAAATATATACGGTATTTTTTTATTTTTATTTGCTGTTGTAAAGAAACCGCCTAAGCACAGGTTTTATCCTGTTAATGCCACAAAAAATGTAAAAAATAACCATGGCAAAATTAAAATAATTATTTATTGACAAATCCTTACGATATGCTTATTATCTAGCAAAGTTCACAATAGTTATAGCGTAGGTACAAAAGCTGAAACCCTGACTCCCTAAACTAGGAAAACCTGTGACTTAGGAGTGAGTGATCTACTGCCACTTGGACACTATATACCTTATGGAAATTGAGACCTGGTAAGCTGATATTATTGGAAAAAGTTGCTTGAAAAGGAACATGAAATATCTAGTCATACGGTCGACCAAGCTATTTAGTTTACATTTTAAGATACAAATTACATTGTAAATTGTAAACCAAATAGCTTGGTCGATCATACATTAAATACAGTAAAGTTACTGCTATAAGAATACAACAGCCACTCTGTCTCTGCATCGCACTAACTTCAAGTTGTTAATGTCTTAGAAACAAGTTAGTCGCGACTTCTTCTTTAGTTAAGGGTTAACTTCCTCCTTCACATTGAACATTACAGTTGGAAAAACTAGAGTTTTCAGGACAGTAAATTGTTGGTTAAATTGAGAGGAAATACATAGGACATCTCCTGGTTATTTTTAAACAAAATAGTTTATTTTTGTTTTGCCCCTTCCATTTACAAAAAATAACTTGCTGATGAAGGCTCTAAAAAACCATAAACGCTTACAAAGTCATTGTTTTGTAACAAAATACTAGGCTGGTATCCGCAACTCTACGTCCAGAGCGCATATTTTGCATACGGAAATTAACTTATTTATCATGGCAAAATAAGACAAAATGTGTTTTAATTATTTAAAATCAAACGTCTTCAAAAATTATTTTGCATTGAAAATAGTACAAATGACCGTCGAATATAAGACAAAACAAATTATTTAAAATCCTACAATGCAACAATATATTCATCCTTCAAGATTTTCTTCTACATTCTTGCCAAAAAGCGCTCTAATTTCATAAAAGCGCTAAATTTACAGGAGCCAGATGAAATAAAATTTTGACTGTGAATTAAAAGTAAACATTAGAACCGGGTAATTCTGGAAAACGCCTCTCGTAGGCAAAGACCAAATGATTTTTGAGAGAACTACCTGCTTGTAGTTAAGCTTTTGGGGTAATTGTGGGGCCACGGTAAAGGCGATTCAGGTAATGTTAAAATGTATTAATATTTTGGCCGCTTATTATGAAATAAATAACAAAACATTAGGCATTGAGCCTTTGTAACATTTTTAAAATCTAAACTTTACTACTAAATAAAATCAAAACTTTTTTTTTAATTTTGGCCGACTGTTTCTCTGTGGCAAACCAATACACTGCCATATTATTATAGTTCATCAAAATACTTTTTATCAGTTACCATTGACTTCTACACTGGATGTTGTAAAATAAAAAAGAAAGTCGAGTAAAGTAGTAGTGTAGTAGTCTTGAAAGTCTAGTTATTTTCTGCAATCACCATTTTTTTAAACTTTGGACAACAATGGGAACAAGGAAACAACAACCAGACAAATGGGATGGGATGGGATACAACAATTACCTACATGATTTGACAACAATGTCAAAAAACCTGCATCCATGTCCTAGTACCAAAAATTCAACCCATTCTCTCTCATATAGAGGAGGCCTATGTCCCAGCAGTGGAAACTCCAGAGTAATTAGACAACAATTTAGAAAACAATAGTTTTTCTGTACGTACAAGACCCAGCTGCGTTCTCGCTGTTTCTAAGGACTCAGTCGTAATGTTTCGTATTAATTAACTCAGTATAATTAAAGTGGTATGCGCAACACTGGCCCGGTCGCTTCTCCAACGTTTTTTGATCCGGACACCGTGCCCGGTTTGTGCACGGTTTTACATAGGTAGAGGTAAGTTCGCAAAGTTCAGCCGTAATTAGGTTGAAGTAAGAAAGTTAGTGTTTAGTTTAATGCGATTAGTAATTTTAGTGTGGGTTCACTTTTGTAGGGTTAAGTTGCATTCGGTTGCAATGCAAAGTACTTATAATTATGTATGTTACTACTGGTAATAAATTGCAGTTCGTAATTAATTACTCCATTAGGAGGATATGATTGACTTGTTTTTAATAATTTTCCAAAAAAAAAACAGAAGACCAACCGAACGGTAAAGTTCCAACAATTTGTTTTATTCAATATTTGTTTGCACTCTTCAAGTACTTAGCAAATCAAACAGAATCAAAATCGAAATTCACAATGCAATTCAGGACAATAATACGTACAGTTAAAAATCAAAAGAAAAACAACAAAACTAAGAATAAAAAAAAAACTACATTAGAACACCTGTTTAAAAACATAATGTTGAAAAGAAAACACAGCACGAACACAGTGTCCAGTTGGAAAACGTACAGAGTACCCTTCAAAACGGTAGGGTTAATAAGCTTTTCGTCTTTATAGCCCCGTACAAAATTGCTCAGAGTTTCTGACACTCGCTTTTGAGTGGCCATTTGTGTGAATGACCCTCAGATATTTTGAATTTTAAACTGTATTAAAATGAGCAAAGGATTGGGAGACCAGGTTGGTGGTTTGCGATAAATTTTATTAGTCAAACTGCGGTTGTGAAGGGTTGGTCGTTAAAATCTTATGTTGGTAATTAAAAACAAATGAAACAATTTTTTTTCTCGCAGTGTTGGGTTTTATTTCAAGCGTTTTTATTTTGTAGGTGCTTAAATTGATTTAATAATGGAAACTGAATACTAAATTATATCTTGCTGATACTATAACTTGAATGTGTTAAAACAGGAATTATTTTGTGGTCCTTAGATACAAACAAAATAATCTTCAATCGAAACAAAATCACAAGAAAACAAAGATCTAAAAAAAGAAATCATAGAAACCTTCCGTCCTAATAAATTCTGATTTCTGACCGCGCCAACTTTTACGACTAAATCCCGAAAATCAAACGTCCGAAGACCGAATTACGATTACGATTTTCATATTCCACGTTTTTTGCCGAGCTCTCCGACTACAATCGGGGGGATGATCAGAATAATGGGATTTAGCTGTGAGATTATGCCAGGATTATTTTGCACTGAGTACGTAGTAAAAAATTTTCCGTAGCTTAGTTGAAAAGAGGGACGCTTCTATTGTAAAACTAACCCTGTCACTGCTGACGTAAGGTTGGAATTGGGTTTGGGTGAAAAGGTCGGGAATTTCATTTTGTCCCGAATAAAAATATCCCATACGACGGCTTTGCTTTATCATTGCGAAGTGGAGGTGTAATTAGTTTTTCGCAAAGCAAGCTCTGCTTCCTTATTCTGGGATTTTCGGCGCCCTTTTTCCGGCCATTGTTATGTTTATAACAAGGAGTTTATGTATTCATAAAGTATTTCTGGAAAAATGTGGAGATTTAGTAGTGGGTTTTAATCACGATTTAATCGTAACTATGTTAAAAACGTACCTAATCCCTCGGTCCTTATATTTTTTAACTTCAACAAATTTCAATCATAAAATTTATGACAGGTATTGTTGAAAATCTTGAATGCAATGTACATTTTGGTAAATAGGTAGGTTTACGTGCGTTTACTAAAATTTACGTGACGTTAAAAAAAAAAAGAAAAAAACTACATACCTACAACAATTTAAAAAAGAAAATACAAATATCAGCTCTCTAAATATCTCAATCAAACATTTAACCAAACTAAAACTAACAACCAAACATTTTATCTTAAAAAAAAAACGCACCCAATCAGAATACGCGTGCGTAGGCGCGTCAGGATTAGCGTCCCGTATTCCGAGCCATCCGCTGTGAAAAATTGAAGCTTTCATTGTTTTAAATGTCGGATTGTGACGGCGAGCTTACTGTGTCTGTCCACGGATAATTGTATCATCTTTTGACGAATTCGCGAATTCGTTGCTTTATTAAAACGGATACGATTCGTGTTTTGTTTTTTAGAGTTGCGGATTTTCGGAGTTGTAGCATTTGTAGGGTTAGATACTGTTAATTCGAATTTGGAATAGGTGATTGAACACTCGTTATGGGGAGAAAGTTTTTCTTTTGTCAGTGTCAGTGTCAGTATGGAGAGTAAGTACACTAATAAATTGTAAGTAATTAATATCAGGACGTACACAATACGCACCTGACTCTTAAGACAC
This sequence comes from Xestia sexstrigata, assembly GCA_941918905.2. Classification (NCBI taxonomy): domain Eukaryota; kingdom Metazoa; phylum Arthropoda; class Insecta; order Lepidoptera; family Noctuidae; genus Xestia; species Xestia sexstrigata. Next base: position 4,815,300 of record OW799204.2, read on the forward strand.
AGGCACCTAGTTTAGGAGTCAGAATATTTGATTGTGACCTTGTGACTTATAAGATAATGTTATAAGAATTTATTTACCTTCAAAAACATCGAATTTTCGTTTTTATTTGCGGGTAACACAACGATGACACAAGTACCTTATAGTAGTTACAGCCATTGTCCCATAATTCGTACATGACTGTTTTAAACATACATAATTATACATATCTGGCACAAACAGGCTAAAGTGACAGAGATCAGTTAAAACAATATCCTTCTTTAAAATACAGATTACTGAGATAGTAATGAAAAAAACACAATATCTGTTGTTCTAAAGTAAATGTCAAACCACCCATTATTAATTAACAAGAGAACAAAAGATCGATTTAATAATATGACTCCGACTGAGTAAGATAAAGAGTAGAATATAATGACTAGACTTCCAATAACATTCATTTAAAAAGTTGAATAAAGAACAGAAAAAATATTAATCTTAAATTTAGTGGAGATTTTATTAATTTAAATAACCAAACATAAATGGGTAAAAAAAAATTCCTTAAAATACGTGTAAATAATTCTGTAGGTGAGATTCTAAATATGTTGAAAAAAAAAAAAAAACATCCATACACAGAATATCAACAACAATACAATTAACAAATTCCTATACCACACCTCACCATTCATATCAATATCCCCATACAAACGCGCGAATGCGAAATTTTTTCCAGCGAAAAATTGCTCGCGTATAAATGCATCGGTAGCACAATAAAATCCATCACGAATCATATTATTGTGTTACCTATACAAAGTGATTGTCACTCGAGGCACATGGCCGCGACGCCCGAGGCGGGGCTTACCACACCACGCCCCCAGAAAAACGGCTCAAGCGATAAGGTCGAAATCACTATGGAGATTCTAGAGATTTTCGGCTTTACAGAACAGAAAGCCGCGAGAGCGCGCCGCGAGTGTGTGTCTGCCTTAAAACATAGTCGCCACCCGCGCCGGGCGCACGCTCGCTATTCCAAATTCGAACACGAATTTTCAAATTCGGTATTCTAAATTTTGGTCCCGGTGTCCGAAGTCGGTTTAAAAAAAAAGTCGGTTTTATAGATTTTGAGTGTTATGCGTCGGAGGCCGTAATTTTTTTTGACAATGGAAGTAAGTGCGATGCCTCCGATGCCCCTGGACTTCTCAATGGTGAGGAATGGAAGTGGTTCACCTGGTTCGTTGCGGGAGGGATCCCCGAGGCCTGTCTCCAACAGCGCCTTCAGAGTTGTCACCCCGAAAGGTAGGAAACAATTTTTTCCCGACATAAATTGTTTGTTTTTGTTTTGATTTTTTAAGTCAATATTGCACGTGATTACCTCTGCAAATAAACTGACAATCTTCAGGCTTGTCTTCTAGATATATTTAAAAAACGAAAGCCGTTAAATGTTCAAAGCTTTTCACAAAGCGGTTATTCTAAGATTTTGTTTACTTTAAGCTACGTTCCTTCTTGTTTGTTTTTGTTGGTACACTAATAAAATGTTAAGTAAACTTTTCACCAAATCACCTACTTATCTCACATCTGATGATATTTCATCACAAGAATTTTGTTGCACCCTATAAGACCAGCGACAGTTTCTAAACACAAGTTGTTTTAAGTGTACAAATGTCTGCATACAAGATATTTTTAATTTGACACAAATCATTGTCTTGATTTGAAGAAGAAAAATAATGAGTAGTTCTCGGAAAATGGAATCATGAAAGTTTGATTAAGCTTTGAAGAAACCTAAGTCCATTCTAATCAGATTCCAATCCGCTTTTCTATAAATAAAATATTATAAAACTTCTATAAATAAAACTACTGAATAATCCAGAAATAATTTTAAGTTATTTTTTTTTAAATAATAAAAAATAAAGAGATATTCTTACTTCTAGACTTCTAATAATTTGATCCTTAGTACCTACTTTAAATTTTGTGATTACAGAAGTAACGTTTTTAAATGTTCTCATTGATATTACCTATAGAATGGTAAAATACTTACTCTCTAAAATGATTCATAAATGCCTACTCCCATTATTTCAATATCAAAACATACATAAATAAACATAAAAATTAAAATTAAAAAACACCAAACCGTTTGGTTTGGAGTTTTTTAATTCCAGTTAGAATCTAAATATTTTCAGGCTAATTAGGTAACAAGGAGGATGCAGTACCACTACAAATACCATATTTTATAAAATTAAAATTGAACTTCGCCTTGGAGTTGGACGGGCAGAAGGATTTTTTTATGATTTTGTACTTTTCCGCAAATTTTATTGGATAAAATGAAAAACCAATTTATTCAGTATAACTTACTTAACTGCTTAGAAGAATGCTATTATTTCAAAATCAAGTTAAGTTTATTCATACATAAATCTATACCGTTTGGAGATTTTGAATTCCAGTTAGGATTTCAATATTTGTGGATTGGATTGTATAACGGGCTGGTGTCCGCAACTCCACGTCAAAGCGCGTATTTTGCGTGCGGATTCAATATTTTCAAAGTTATTGTTTAAAAAGATTCAGTACTGTTTCAAATAGGTACATATTTTATTTATACACTTTGGTTTTACTTATACGACCAGAAAGTTTTATTTTGCTAAAATGAACCTCTTCAGTATTTTCAAACTATGTATTTAGAGGAGTGCTGTTCTACCATTTCAAATATTAATAAAATGAATATAAAACTAGATCCACCTTGACCTGGAGAGTTGATCACCAGAACGAGTAATTTTCATCTTTTTGTACTTTTTAGCAAACTTATCTTCCAGTCTCGACAGAGATAACGACAAAATCGTTGACATTTGATTGCTATATTACTAACTTGCTTGCGAAAAACGCATCTTGGATGTAGAGACTTGCGTAACCTACTCGCAAGCATCATTATTGCAACCAAATTTATATTTTAGTAAGTAGCAATCGAAAGTTGGCGATTTTGTCGTTATCTCTGTCGAGACTGCCAGCCCTTCCCGCGTAGCATGACCACTGTAGACACGAAAGAGAATCGACAAATCTTTTGTTCATCTGTCATTGAATCGACAAAATTACAGATGAACAAAAGATTTGTCGACGCAGGCATGTTATTTTGTGACGGCATATCACAGCTTTTTAATTCTCCCTTGTCAAACGTCGCGCTATCATTTACACCTTTTTCTTTCATATTATTCCTCACATAATCCTTCCAAATAACCGACGTGTAACGGGCAAAAAGACCAATTAAAAATTGATATTACATTCAAAATGATCCAATTTCTCTATGAACTAGCTGATCACATAATCAATACGTCTGTCAAAGGAAACTAAATTGTCACCCCTCGACCCTTGACAAATGACACCCGACCACTATTATTATGGCGTTATTGGGTGCAGCTATACGGTACTTTTAATTAAGTTATAACTTGATCTATTGGGAATTCATATGTATTTATAAGTATAAGAACTTAGTTGTAGAATTGGGAAGTTTTTATATCTATAGAAAGACTGACAACCATGCAGTTTTACCAAAGGATATCATCGTATTACCCAGTAACAGATTGTGGTGGTCAAATAAGCAGTTGTTCCATGTAGAATACTGGTAATATTGAGCTGCATCCAGCTAGACTGGAAGCCGACCCCAACATAGTTGGGAAAATTCCTAGGTAGATGATGACGCATGCAGCATGAATACGGAAATACGGACAAAAATCTGTAATTACTTGGGTTTGCTAAACGATTCTTAGGCCCCATTTCCACTATGTCGTGACGATTAATTTATCGTTGGTTTTTAGTTGGCAAACGTCGTGTACGAGACTCGCGTCGTGCTATATGTGAACACCTCTATTTTTAAATACACAAGCCACGACGACACTTAAAACTACACGATCATCTGTCGTCGAGACATAGTGGGAACGGCGCCTTAAGTACTCTGAATGATATTTTAATTTTTTGGGAACGGCGCCTTAAGTACTCTGAATGATATTTTCAATTTTGTATGCAAATTTTCATATTCTTTATTGTTCACATAAAAACACGATATTGTTACAATATTAGATTTTATATTTGGAATGTAACATAACAGGTACACTACCTAATTTTTTAATGTTTTTAAGATTTTTAAGGTGATACATAGTGAATAATTATTGATTTCGTAACAACAAACTGGAAAAGTTATGTCCGTCATTGGTTTGCATTTGAAATATATTTTAAAAGTTAATACTTCCGAGAAGGCACGGGAAAAGAGCAAATGGAAGGAATTCGGGGAGGCCTTTGCCCAGCAGTGGAACAGTAGAGGATAACAAAAAAAAAAAAAATACTTTTACTGGTCAATGCTTCCTGAAACTTTGTCTACATTTTGTATTTTAAGGGTTGCGGGACTGTTCGAAAGAGATACCGTGGCCCCGGAACACAAAGGGCGATGAAGGAACATGGATGGGGTTTAGTCAGTAAAAGTCTGACACTCCCTCCTGCTCCGCCCAGAGCGGGAGAAGTCATTTGATGATATCCCATCCGAAAAAAAAAAAAAAAAAAAAAAAGTGTTATGCTACCAATCTTCTTTTAATAAAGTTTTTAATAAATTCCATTGAATAAGCATATTCTTAACCCAAAAGTATATACGTTCCATTCAAAAATTAACCACAAGTTATGAACTTCTTAGTACCATAACAAAATGCCTACAATTTCCCTACACAAGTTCCATACATCCACACAGACCCTCTAATTCTGATTGGTCAAAGGAAATTAAAGTTCTCACACGATACCTGGATACCAGAACACAAAGGAAACGATACCGGATACCGATACCGTATGCAATCCAAATATTAATTCGGAATTTCCATTCTCCGTCTATGGAAGATGCGAATTTTTATTCTCGAGTTCCATTATTTTATATTGGTGGAATTTGAAATGAGTTGAGTTCAAATTCCAAAAACCTTTTTTATGTTTGAGTCATCTCATGTGTTACCTTTATTCAAGCAATAAATGATTTTGTTAGTTTTGTTTTTAATATTGTAGAGGTTTCTTAATTTTTTTAAACATGGAACACCTTCGGTTTAGACCGTTATCGATACACCTGAAAAGTGAACCCGAATGAGGTTCCTACTTTTATAAAAAGAAACAATGCAATCGATTAAAAATAATAAAATTATTGAAAGAGTTTTACAACCTTTAAAATAAATTTGTATTTAAAACCAATATTTTTTCTGTTCTTTCTTAATAATTATTCAAAGGAAATAACGATAAATAATTATAAACAAATTAAGACTGGGTACCTACTTGACCAAAACATTCAGAAAATAATATTTTACATTGTTGCATGCAAAAAAAATAACAATGTGTAGATAAGACTAACTATTATTAATGATAACTCTGGGCGTATTATTATTTTATAATTTTAATGGGTTTTACAAGGAAAATAACAATAATATTGAATAATTAACAAATCTCAACCGTAGTACGTGCTACAATATAAGTTGTCGTAGTTTTATATTGGAAATAATTCAACCGTGGTTTAGTGGTAAATCAAAACAATTTGAGTAAATTTACATAATAAATTATAACGAAATTATATTGAACAGGAATTATAGAAAGGAAAATTATCAACTCTACGCATTGTGTAGTATAATTTAAAATAAGTACATCAAATTAAACTCATACCATAGTTTATTAAAGACTTATTGAAACTAAATACTTAAACAATACCAAAATCAATAAAATTCAAAATAAAAGAACCAAAGATTAAAAATTCTAAAAAAGTAACCAAAAATTAACACAAATTACATTACAACCCTTCTCTGACACAAGAATAATACAAAATTAAAAAAGTAAACCCTCAAACAGCACTCTAATCAACCTTGCACCGGCCACGAAAGGACAAAAAGTACCCGAAGTACAATAGCACCGTAACGGTAATCCGGCGGGTCCCTTAGACCCGGCACGCGACTGCGGAGGGGTAGCATTCGAAGTGTTAGCTCGATTGTTAAATTACGAACGTTTTTAAAGGATTACGAAATTGTAAATGTTTACGCGTGTTTAAACTTTTGATAAAGGAGAAATCAACATACGTTTTGGTATTTTTAAAGGAATGAATCGAATAGAATTTCCATCGGTTTTGTTTATCAATATTAAAATATTTTTCTCCAAATAATTTACTTAGTTTTTGAGTATTTTTTGAAACAAAAGATTTGACTCTTTGCCATACGTGATTAATTTCACGACGCGTTTATTTCGATTACCTATAGAAAAACCATCGTTACAGATTTTTATAAAAAAGAAAATGCGAATCAATTTATTTCTCCTTTGATACGCAATGAATATTTTCACATAACCAAGAACATACACCAAAAAAGAAAATGAACACCTGCTATTCAGTTTAAAAATATTCCAAATTATTGTATTGTAGGCAGAAGAAGACATGCTGAGCCGATACAAAATAAATTGGGATTGGAAAGAAATAAAGAAAGAAAAAGTATATTTGTCTAGCACAGGACAAAACAAAATGATTAAAATTAATAATAAAACAAAAAGTATACAAAGTAAACATAAGAAAAAGTAAACAATATGACATTTAGATTAGACTGAAAATGGTCCTGTTCGAGACAAAAAGGCCCCTATTTCAGCACGGAGATATTTATACTATAACATTTAAAACAAATGGGCAAAATAATGACGATGTATAGGCAGAAAATCAACTAGAATCTAATAAATAAACAGAAAAACCACGAAATCTCATTAAAATCAATGTCTAGTTGCGTGTCGTAGAGAAATAATGGTAAACCCAATAACGACCGGTGTTCGATCAGACAAATCCGATTATGTCTGGGATCAGATGTCTCGACAACCAACGTGGATGTTATACACAATCCGGATAATATCCTCTTTGATATTAATTGTTTTCTGTAATCTGTTTGCAAGATTTTGTTGATTGTTTTTCGTAGAAATGTTGTAGTAGCCAGGAAGAAGATCAATAACAAGGATTTCAACCTAAAACCGAAGACGAAGGTGGACGAAATTTTATAGTTCCTTGAAATCGAAACAAAAGCAAGGTTTTAAGGAAATGGGTCAATAATGAATTTTCCATTACGTCACTGGTCAATTATACTTACATAAATTTATTTGGCGCAACATTTTATTTATCGTAACAACACCATGAGTGTACTTCCCGGAGGGTTAAGCAGAGATGCAGCTAGTACAGATGTGGCTGTACTAGCTGCATCTCTGCTTGCTGCTTGTCTTGCTGCTTGTTTCTATCGTTTTCACAAAACAACGTTTGATGCGGAACTGTTTATTTTATGTAGGTACGAGTATATAATTAGTTTGCTACCCTTGCATCATAAGTCATAACCTTACACACACTTCAATTTTTTTTATTCATCCATTCATAATTAATTAACAATCAACGGATTTGTCTTACTCATTGCTTGGTATATTTTTTTTTTTTTCTAAAGTTCACGTAGGTCTACCACCGTTCTTTTTATTTTCATAGTTCGTAAAACCTTTTTCCTCAGTTCTTCTTAAAAACGTGTAGTATCTAAACAGATTTTTCATCATAACATTGCTCCTGAAACTCACCTACCTTTACAGATAGTATGAAGACCTGATTTCTGCGCGCGGAAGTGCACACCGCACCGCCGATCCATCATTCAGGATGGAAATCTAATTTGTTACATTCGGCACTACTGCCGTCCCCCTAAATGAATTACTGCCGACACGAAGCGCTACTGAGCCATGCGATTTATTTTTACCAATGTCATATGTGTTGTTACGCATCTGTGCGAAAAAGAAATGTGTGATATATGTAGGTAGAAGGCTCGTGGATTAATAATAACAGCCGCTCGGGTCGATCTTTAGGAAAAGCCGTGCTTGCCTAGGTTGGTCCGTGGGTGGGTGACCACCTTTGACCACATTACCGTCCTCCGTGTCTCGGAAAGCACGTAAGCCGTTGGTCCCGGCTGTTATTTTTGTAGATCTTTGAAAGTCGTTACAGATAGTCAGTGGCCTGAAATTTTTACCAAGAAAATCGTATTATCTGGTACAAACTGGGATGTGGAGGTCAGATAGGCAGTCGCTCCATATGAAATACAAGATGCATTCGGTTAGACTGGAAGCTGACCGCAACATAGTTGGTAAAAGGCTATAAGCAGATGAGGTTTGTTAAGGTTTTTGATGATAAAAATGAGATAGAATCTGATATTGATGTCCGTTTTCAACTCGGCTCAGAGTCGAAGGGTTAGAAATCTAACAGCGAGCTTTTAGGCGTCACTGAGTTGAACAAAGAATGCAAGAGAGAAGAAGTCTCATAAAACTGTCTACTAAAAAAAAAAACAATAACAGAGCCTTCTGGTAGAAAAAATGGCTGGGACCGTGTTCTTTATACAATTCCGTCAAGCGTTAGTAGTCCTTCAAAGCTTTTCATATGAGGAAAATATAATGATTTCATTGATAAATAACTGTTTAGGAATACAAAAATAGTTTCTAAAATACACTATCAATTTTCCTCTACCTCATGGGATTTGGGGAAGAATAAAATGTCTGTAGTAGGTAAGTACGCACGCAAAAATAGACGATCATTATTAATACCGTAGAACAGAACCATTTCATTCACAAAAATACTAATTAACACGCCACCCAACTAAAATTAACAGTACAATCATTCGGGCGTCTATTACACCATTGACAAACGACAAAAAAAAACAAGCAAGCATCAATTGCGGAGCAGACAAACATGTGTTCCTCGCAAGTCGCGACAAAACGACGACATTAAAATCGCACGTCCTTGGCAACATCCTACATCCGCTTCTCACAGTTAATGCTGCACGCATTAAATCATTGCGTTACGGTCATAAAAATTATAATTCGTGTACGGTGTGACAATGAAGAAGACGAAATTTTGAAGGGTTTTGGTACTGGGAAACAATTTTGCTATTCGTTTCAGAGTTAGGTAAAATTGTATCAGTGACAGTAAAAGAAAACAGATCAATAAAAACATAATTTGGGTTTGAAAATACACTCAAGATTGGCTCAAACCCTGCATTCCAATAAAGCTTAATATCAAATTCTTTCAACTATGCGTAACATACTTAAAATGTCACTTACGGAATATCTTCCGTGATTATTAATCCGCGATCATGGCGCTTGCAACAGCGTCGAAATATCGGGAACTCAAAAAATAAGCATTAATCACGGAAGATATCCCGTAAGATATAAGATATCATTTTAAGTGTAGAATGGAGAGCAGCGGTGGCCGAGTGAGTAAGTCGGGGCATTACTTTGTGTAATTTATTTCATCACCACTGCTCTCAAAAACGGTGAAGGAAAACATCGTGAGGAAACCGGCATGTCCTAGAACCAAAAATTCGAAGACATGTGACATCTACCAATCCGCACTGGGCCCGCGTGGTGGATTATAGCCCATACGCAAAATACGCGCTTTGACGTGGAGTTGCGGACACCAGCCCGTAATACAATACAATACAATACAAGTGTAGAATGAACCGTGAAAGCTTAAAAGTATGCGTAACATTTTCGCAACTATGTTAAAATTTGCAAGCTTTACATAGTCTTTTTCACCTTTACTTCCTAAATAATTATTCACGGTGAAATTAATACCAGACGAAATAGACAGTAAAGTTAAAATCCAAAATTTCGTCCCATATTTCAAAAGGACATCTCAGGATTAGATAAACGATAAAGATTCCAGAGTCGCCATTACGCTAATGGGGAACACGTGGCCGCATTGCCAAATCCCTTCGTCGTGTGAAGGCGATTTAGTGCCCAAATTAATTATTAATGGACCCTTTGATGTGGTTGGCCCAACAAGCAGATGATTAGTTGATTGCGAGAGATTTTTGGATGCTCAAGATTTCGTACATTTTGATGTGAATAAAGATGAAGAGGATTAATACTAACACGTGTACGATACTGTAAGACGGTTTCGCAATACTTGCCGAGGTTGGTCCTTAGTTGGGTGACCTTACATATCGAGATTCCTCTGTGCCGCGGCAAGCACGCTAAGCCGTCTCGGCTGTAATGTGTAGAGCTTTGACAGTCGTTACAGGTAGTCAGTGGCGCGAAAGTCAGACAACCAGTCTTGGCATGGTATCGTGTTACCCAGATATGTGTAGATTGTGGAGGTCAGATATGCAGTCCTCCTGCATCATGTTTATAGACTGAAAGTCTACCTCAACATAGTTGGGAAAAGGCTACGCAGATCATGAAGAGGATAAAGATTTACAACAAAAACAGACAGTATTAACAACAATGGGAGTATTAAAAGTACCTATTGTCATGTTTGTAGGAAAACTGACGTCCATTGACACATGAATATGAATATAATTAATAATGTTGCATCCCAATCAATGAATTTTAATGGCAGTAGGTACCCACTACCTTCCGTATTTCTATTTAGATCACAGAATGAGTGTTTGTAAATTCTTCTGAAAAGAATTGAACTATTTTTTTATGATGTCAAATGGTAATTTATCGAAATGTCATCAATAATAATATCAAAATACTTATTTCCTATAGTAGTCGTTATGTTCATCATTGAAACTAAAAATCTACCAACCTTAAAAACCAATTCTCTAACTCCATAATTACCATCAATCAACCGATTCCATACTTCCACATAGTCCAAACTCCATTCCTCATTGACCCTAAAGCTTTAAATCTTAACCTTATTAGAATCTTCCTGTGTCCAATTGTTGCGAAACGGGCGGCTGACATCAAAGGCACAACTGACCAATGAGAGCAATGAATCATAGGCAATGGAATTGATTGAAACTGTTTTTATTATGCCGACTGTTGGCGGTTTAGTCAAATTGGTAGACTTTGTATGTAGAGTTAGATTGAATGAAACATTTTTAGTGTGTGGTTGACTAGTTGGGAAATTTTGATTAATAAAAATTGTTAGTTCGAATTTTTGTTGGTATTGGATTCTGATTGGAACTTTTTGGGTTAGAATATCAATGGCTTTTATTATTACATCAATATTTAAACACATAAATATTAAAATTTCGCTAGGATGTCATATAAGGACTAATCAACGAAATAACGTTACTTCCATTACTAGCATTGACATTGATTCATACGAATTTGTTTGGACTAAAATTATAAATTTTGAAAACAAATTATATACTGGTGACCTAGGTCTAAAACATAGGAGTTGTGAAGTGTAACACTATCCGAACGGCGACTTTGACCTCAATTCAGTTTGGACCAGTCTCACGAGTATGTCTTTCAGGCGGGATTTTAATTCATCTATTCTTGTAGAAGAATCTAAGCAATAGAAAATTGTTACTATTGACCAATAAGAACAAGGTTAGACCAATAAGAAAAATGTTGTGAATGTGTGGTTTTCAGCAATAGAGCAATATTAATTACAAGGTCAGATAGCTGAATCACAAAAAAAATACATTCAATATATTTTTATTTTTGTTTCGTCAACAACATTTCAAAGTTGAAGCTCGGAATTCGGATCAAAAGACCTATAGGTAAATTAAAAAACACTTTTTCAATTAAAATTTAATTCTACTCAAATCAAATCAACAAAAAAAAAGTGTTTAGTAACCTTTTCTTCTATAAAAAAGCAGCATCAGATCAGACGAAGTAACAATTGCGTCCAATTGAAATTCTGCCCTGAGAAAACATTCAATCTCGCACAATTAACACCTCTTAACCCATTCTGGCGTTCGCACGCCAATCACCGACCATAGGATTGTACAATTTAATCGCTGGCACACTGTTCTTGTGCCAGATACAAACATCGATGGCTTGGGGAATTAAAAATGTGGGTGTTTTTGGAGATTTCGAAATAGAGGGATTTGTATAAAATCAGTAATAGAGAAGTATGGAAGAAAAAAACATGCTGCGCCGACCCCAAATAAATTAGGGTCAGGAGAATGATAATATTGATGATAATAATGATGTAGATTTGAATTGGTAAAAGATGAAAATACAACAATGAATGGCGCTAACGGTCCAACTTGAATTGCATAGTTCGTAAATGGTGTAACCCGAGATCCTAATGACTACTAAACTGTTTTAACTGAGATATTCGTGTGGTTCCACACACGAACCAAGCAAATCAATGTCAATGCCATGAACAATCAAAATCTTAAGTGACAAATCATCACCAATCCCATTAACCTAATTCTCAATACCCAATAAACGCATCTGCATCCATTCATAGTCCATCCAAGGCAAGCCAAGGCCATTTCTATCGCGAATACTTAACAAAAAAAAATTCACACACTCGACCATTACGAGACACGATTTAATTTACGACTAGATCTCTTTGGATCAATTAAAGTGGCAGATGACAAACAGTGGACATGAGTATGACTAAGAACACGCGTAGGTGGCGTGGTTCCGTGGGAAACGGCAAATGACTTGATTTTGACAGACTTGTGCATTGAATTTTGTACTTGTATTTAAATGAATTATGATTTTAAACTACTTATGCTGTCAGTTTTATATCCGCTTTTTGGGGTTAGAATGTTCAATTATGAATTCGGGCCTTTGGTACAACGTATGCGACAAAGGTAAGAGAAGTTTAAACAAAGCCGCTTTATATTGATAACGACTAATCATGATTACTTTTCAAATTGAATCTGCTTGCTTCGCTTAGATCTGTAACAATATTTGGATGTGATATTACTACTAAGAGCACATAAATTAGACTGCCACTGCAACGAACCTGTAATTTCGTACAATCACGAAGAAATTAACTTGCCAATCTTGACCTTCCTAAAGTAAGGAAACCCGTTGATTGGGTATCACGGACGTTGCATCTGAAAACGGAGGCTGTGGGCGGATTGAACGTGGGAACTCTTAGTGGACTAGTCAACAATGAGTCAGGCAGGAGTGACTAATGTAGGACAGGCGCCATGCTACTACGGTTAGATGAGATGAATCTTAGGTAGCACGGTTAGACAGAAGCTGACGTTTTTGCTAAATATTGTATAGGTGTGTAACTACTAAAGTTCAGATAAAAAGGGAGCCGGGACATACGGATGAAAGACGAAAGCGGAAGGCGGCGAACGAGGACTTACGGCGCAAGTTATCAAGTAGAAGTTTTAGATTGAAAATGTTTTTTACGGAATGGTAAGTTCAATTAAAATCCCATAAGTGTATTATCACTATAGGATTTTAATCAATACTATAAAAAAAGTTATTAATGTTGCTAAAAGGCGGCCGGGGACTAAAGAAAGCGATAGGCGGAGAATCGAGTGTTGAGCCGCAAATATATGTCCATGAGTAGACTGAATAGATTGAGCTGATATAAGAAGTTAACATAAAAATATCTAAAAACCAGGAAGACGCAAATATAGGGCCCAGTCAACTAGAATTTTGTAAGATATGATCAATCAGTAGAAATGGCATATTCCCATAATGGACAATTTACCAAATTTGGATTAACAGCCTACATTTCCTCTCCTACAAATCATTATTCGCAAATAATTCGTACTTTGTTATTTCTGTGACCCAATTTATCATTTAGCAAGCATTCGAGCAACCAATGTTATAACAATCAGAATAAAAATAATTAGGTACCAACGTCCCTAATCAACGACTTCCTCCGTTAGTTTCCAAGCTTTATATTAATTAGCAACTTTGTTATCGTTAACAAAAAATATTTTTCTGTTGCTAATCAGTGAGGAAGCTGTGACCCTGCTGGCCTTAGGACCAGCGTGTTTTGCTGTTAAAAATGAAAGATTCTTTATAACGGACAGAAGCTTAGTGTTACAGATATCTGGTTCTTGTAGACCGCCTGTCTCCAGATAAGAATGTCATACGTTTCTGTTTATCTCGTTTTTTATGGTATCCTTTATAATGAACTGAGTATTCTGATGAATTTCTTTGTATTTATTAATTGGTTGGTTGCTAGAATTTTTTGTTTCAATTTGAGTTTTATTTTAATTTATTTTGTTGCATTATTTCTTGGTGTTAGGTAGAAAAAAATGTTCTTAAATGTCTTTCCACGTGCTCATATCTTTGTTGCATCACGCAGTTAGCTCATGTGCAATTGATAAGAGCAAGTAACCTATCTATCTAAATCTAGTCAAGTACCTAGTATCTAACATACACACCATTAAATTTTCCCCATATTTTTCCACATAAGATGCATATGATTATCCGTAATACTGGCTACTAAGTACTAAGCATCCTTTGTTTGCCTTTGGGTCGGATTTATATCTATATTTTAAGTCCATATTTGACTGGTCACAATTCTTTGCCGACATAACTGCATCACCACCACACCGAATGATTGAGATTTACAAAGATTCTTTAACAGACTCGCAAGAAGGGCTATCAACATTAAAGGCTCAACAAACAAGTGTTATTAATATAATATTAATATAATCATGACATAACATCGATCAGTTTCCGTTGAGAATTCTCTAGATTGTAGATAGTCGAGCGTTGTTCTTGGCCAATTATAATAATGTACTGTGCGCGGCCACCCAGGATGGTAACGCGACACCCGGATTAGAACGAGGTGGCTTTGGAGTTACTGCACAAGGTTTTGTTGCAGTTTTAGGGTCTGTTTCGGTTGTAACGCGTGGAGATGTATAGTTATTAGGAATTTCACATTGAACTCGGTAGGCTTCAACATTATGACTGGCTGACTCCTAGAAATGCATAAGTGCCTGTGAATACTTTAATAGGAATAAATGTTTTGAATTTGGATTATAGACGAATTACCCAAGACGGTGATGGTAACTAAGTGTTTTAAAAAGGAACTCATGTTCTGGTTAATATGGTTAGGGGAATTAAATGCTATTCCCAATTAGGGCTCATCTTAAAACACAATGACAAATATCAATTTCAATCAGTTTAATTTTCTAAAAACTGGTGAAAGTCACAAGCCAAAGCCAAAAGCTAACTTTAGAAAAGCGATCATATAATTAACATCCTTATGACATGCCTGAAAAAGGTAAAAATAGAGTAGCAAAAATAATGGAAAGAATTCTGGCCGCAACATAAAAACTTTCACAACCCACAATAAAAACCGCAACATAAAAACTTTCACAACCCACAATCGACTCTATTCATCTCTCTATCCAATCGAACGATTGAACCACATTACTATCTAATAATACGCGAATGAATGGCCGCCGTCCATTGAGTGAAGTATTGTTCGACGGACACTAATTGATGCTGAGCGGCTGCCTTTTGTGATAACACGAGTATCTACGAGTAGTGATGCAGCTGGTTTTAATATTGACAGTGATGGTATGGTGACTTTCATTAACTTTGATGATGAAGTTTAAGGAAATCATAATGATAACAATGATGACTTAGTAACAGATTTGGGATTAACTGATTTGGATTACAATAAAAATGCTGTTGATCTTCAGATTGAAGATGTCCTGACAAAAGAGATGGATACTGACATTTGAACAAATAAGATTAACAATGATCACTTCAATATTATTGAAAACTATAATAAAATATCAAAAGCAAATTATTATTGACTGGAAATCTACAAATTAATTTAAGACTTAAATGGTATAGAACAAGGGACTCCCGGTTAAACACTGAAACAATAAAGAAACAATGATAGAGCCCTCATCATTAGGGACACAATTACAATCCTATTTACTTTTAGAGAAAATACAACTTCGGAATGCTAATTAACTTTTTTTCCACATCATACGAATTCGAAGGAGACATACAACGAAAAATTATTCAATAAACCACAATCTGACACCCGATCCGCAGTAGCCGGACGCGTGTCATTTGAGGCGCCGAACCCCAGGCGCCTGCCCGCCGACATGATTTGATGCGGTGTTATATCTAGCATTCTTATTTTAGGTGCTAATGTGTGGTCTGGATAGCTGATATGATTGATACATTAATGAGTGTTCGTAGATGTTTAATAGAAGCTGATAGTGTCGGGGCTTTTAGTTGATGTTTGGAAGATGAATTAGATGTTCACATTAATTTTGGAATCTCTAAGATCAATTTAAACAGAAATATTATAGAAAAGATTCGGGTACCAATAGCAGATAATAACGTTGGTAGTAAACTAACTTGAGAAAATACAATATTTTGGACTTAGCTTAATACATGATTAAAAAACCATTAATTATATTTAAACCGAATGGAAACCTAGAAATGACGCAGAATGTATTACGTAAAACAATAAATAAAAAGAATACACATCACTTGAAATTGTAGCTAAAGAATTATTGGACATTGCAGACAGTATCAATTGCAAATTGTAACAGCATAAGTGATATAAAGCTAACCAGCACTTAATGTATGATCCGAGCCGTATTAAAGTAATGTCTGAGATAAATCCCTGTTATATTTCGACATGGAGGAATCAGCACGCGACACTTTCAAGGGTTTTGTTGGAAGCGACAGCGGGTGTTAGAGATCCACAGTTTTTTTTATAAAAATTTATTTTAATACTTTTGTTTATCTTGGTCTTATGGCTGTTCTACCAAACTACTATTGGGTTTGAGATCAAATTCTTTGTTCCTTTTGTAAAGCTTTTTGTTATCTTAACTTTGTTCTCAGGTTTTTTAAAATGTAAAGTTCGTAGCCTTCGATCGGTTGTCATCTAGTTCATCAACGGTCTAACAGTACGCGTTATCCTTTTCTTCAAAAATCTTTGCATCCTAATCCATAATATTCAGCAAAATCTTCGCAAGTATTCTCTATTCCTAATTCCTCATTAAACTTTGGTCTTTCAGTTCCGCGATCATCCCATAACTTGTCCTACTGCTCATCACAGGAAGCGATGTCACAATTGGCGTAGCGAGCGTCAATTTAATGATCTGCTTCGCCCGGACGACGGTCATTGATTCTCGTAACATTGGCGCCGTTCGGCGACTCTTTTGTTTCAACTTTGTACTTGAGTATGGACTTTTTAATGGTCTTGTTGTGGACTTTGATTGGACTTTAAAAGCATGTATAAGGTGGGGGAATGAGTATGGTGAGAAAGCTTTTGTGGAAGTCAATGGTGTTAGAAATTGGTGAGAGCATAGGTTGTTTTGGGCTTTTTGACAATGATAACATTAGTGAAATAATACATGAAAGTACTTCAAGTTTCGCTTTGACGTTTCTCACAGAAAAACGTGTTGTATAATTATTTTCTGACAACGATGAAAATTCTTGTCATTTTTGCTTCCTTGGTTATTATGGCTAACGTCGAATCTTTCATAATTATGTGCAAAGATTAAACCAATTCACGTCCATATAATTGTAGATAATCCTGATTGAAAAGTTTAATTGTTTTGGTCATAGCTGAAATAATTACAAATAACTAGGTATATCTACAAAAACACACCAGTACTTCCTAGTTTTGCATCATGATTCATTGCCGCAATGACAGGCTTGGCCATTTAAAAATAGCCATCCCTGTTCACACAGTAACGATCTATTTCTATTTATAGTAATTGATGTACTCCAAATTTTACCAATTTCGTTAGCTGGTCAGCGGCATTGAGTACATTTGATGGTCTTAATTTTTTTTTATTGTTGAAGTTGTCGCAAGAACAAGAAAGAACTAAAGTTTTGTAAGTTAAAGTCGTACTTCGGTTTTATCTTTGGTGATAGAAATGTATTTTAATAAATTGCTAACTACCACGTGTCATCATGAAAATTATTATAATATACACACATCAAAAATGTCTAGGGATCAAGCATTTTTATGCGGATTTCTTGAGATTGAGATGTGGCTTTGTAATAAATTTATGATTTTATAAATTTATATGGATCCTTTTTGGTGCATTTCATAATTTGAATCAGGAACTCTCAATCAAATTCGAGTAAAAGATGAAAATAAGCTGTCAATATTTTCCCTATAAAAACATACAACGCATTGAAGACATTATTAGTGCTACTGTTTCCCTACTACTGATTAAAACCAACGTTATTATGGAGCGGCGACGTCATTTAAGCAGGGAAGAAATGCTCAGAGCCGTGGGAATGATAGAAGCTGGTTCCCGGCAACGTACTGTAGCTTTAGCTCTGAATACAAGTCAGAGTGTTATCAGTCGACTTTGGACACGTTACCGAAGCACTGGTACCGTGGCTGAGCGCCATGGAGGACGGTATCGCTGCACCACACGGAGACAAGACCGATACATTCAAATCTTAACTCGAAGAGCTCCAACAATAACCGCCATGATGTTAGCCGTGAGGCTTCATCACTCTTCAGGGAACTTAATTAGCGACCAAACAGTCAGAAACCGCTTGCATGAAGTGAACCTTCATTCCCGAAGACCGCTACGGGTACCACCTATAGCAATGCACAATCGTAGGATTCGATATCAATGGGCTCTTGAACACAGAAATTGGGCAGAAGAACAATGGCGTTTCGTGTGCTTTTCTGATGAGTCTCGTTTTGGTATGAGACCGGATACAAGACGTATACGACACTGGAGAACCCCTGGACGCCAACAGCGATTAAAATCCTGCCAGGAAGTCCATCCTTATAGTGGTGGAACCATCATGGTATGGGCGGGTATTTGGATCGGCGGAAGAACTGAGTTGATTTGGATCAGAGGCAACCTCAACGCTCAAATTTATGCTGAGACGATTGTATCAGACGTCATCGTTCCTCTACAAGTGCAAATCGGTCCCTTATTTCAGTTAATGCATGATAATGCACGACCGCACACCGCAAGAGTTGTAAGACAGACTCTCGCCGCAGCTAACATCAATGTCCTGCCCTGGCCTGCTCAGTCGCCAGACTTGAACCCGATTGAGCATGCATGGGATATGCTACAGAGAAGAGCTCTGCCGAATATGGAGGGTATCCAGTCGCAAGAAGACCTTTTTTTGTTGTTGCAACGAACATGGGCGGCCA
The DNA here is from genome assembly GCA_941918905.2 of Xestia sexstrigata. Taxonomy (NCBI): domain Eukaryota; kingdom Metazoa; phylum Arthropoda; class Insecta; order Lepidoptera; family Noctuidae; genus Xestia; species Xestia sexstrigata. The sequence goes on from OW799204.2 coordinate 4,834,102, forward strand.
TTCCACAGCGTGATTTGGATGAACTCATTTTGAGTATGCCAAACCGATGTTCTTGTGTTGTTAGTGTTCGCGGTAGAAACACGGATTATTAATTGTTTAAGTTACCCAATAAAATTTTAAAGAAAACTGTTATTTCAGTCTTTTTTTCGAACTTTAATGTTAGTGGTTCAAATGTCAAAAATCCCTTTATTAGGAAAATGGCAAATTTCTTTATTAATGCAAAGGTGACTTGGTTTATCGTTACTGTGACAAACGAAAACACTTTATTTGATGAATCCTTAAAGAAAATTTTAATTAATATCAATCAGGAGAAAAGTTATTGCAAAAATATATGTTGATCCCTAGATACTTTTGATGTGTGTACTTTTACAGCTGGTGACTGCATCCTTGGTCTAGGTGCTGGGTTCGATTCCCAGGTCGAGCAAAGTGTTTTTGGGTTTTTTCTTTAGAAATTTCTCAGTAGCAACCACGGAGTCCGGACTTGTGCCCGGTTAATGGCAATAGGCTTTATGTTGTCATGTTATGGTGCTAAGCATATCTTAGTATTTTCATTCCTAAAACACAATTTGTGTAGATGAATGTTACCATAGCTGCGATGTACAGGTACCGGTACAAGTGATTTACCCGACAGTCGACCTCGACACTAGCTGGCGCCATCGAATCGCCCTCTTCCTTTGCACTGATTGTCCTTACCGTTTCTGTTCCTATCCTGTTTTACGCTCGTTTTATGTTGAAAAGTCAGGCTAGGTACTGTGTTGTGTTGTATAGGCAATTATTAATTTCTATTTATTATTGTTATCTTTTCTTTTATTCATTTTAAAACAAATTTGTTACATTTTTAAATAATAATTTAAAAAAAATATATCATTTAAAAAAATAAAAGAATTGTAACCCACAGGTGTCGGGAACAGGAAATTACTTATTATTAATTATCATTATTATGTCCTTGATAAATAGAATAGAATGGCAAAGCAGGTCTTTCATTAAGTAACGTTACCTTAAATTCCTCATTAGTTGAAACAAATAAAAATAAAAAATAAAATATCTTTATTTCAGACCTATAACAGTCCATACGTTGTTAGTGGTTAGTAACATATTGTGCTATGTTAGTGTTATTAGTAGTCCTTAATTCAATTTAACATAAACCTATACTTATTTTGACCCAGTGTCTTTGGATGGGGCAGTCCACTCTGCCAACAATCATTTTTAGGATGCTGTTCCGAGTGCTACGCAAGCGTTGCAGTAAGGAAGCCGCTTTCTTACGCATTATGGCGTGAAAGCCCTCCGTATGAGCTGTAGCAAACATTCCTGATGCACTGCAAGGTCGCGGCAACCGCAACAGCATCCTGAAAGCGTTGTTGTATTGTACGCGCAGGACGTTGTAGGCTTGGCTCGTATATGACACCCACAGGCCGCTCGTGTAGAAGGACTAACTTTGACGTCTGCCGTGCAGCGAGCAAACCTACGGGCGAGCAAATTGGACCTGACCGCCAACGCCCAAATAATGTGGTAAATGATTATATATTTTGCTTTTGGCTTGTCCTCTAGAAACCTCATATTTTTACGTTACTCTGATTCCCCATGTCCAGCGTCATTGATTGTTGCTGTCAGTATATTATTACATCTTTACATAACCATGTCGTTACCGTTGGTTTAGTAGTACCTCCAGAAACCAACTCTTCATGTATCCGCGTTCCTTGCATAAGTTCTTTTACAAATGTATTATTATGTTGAGTCCACTATGGATCCGTCAAATAAATACCCAAATTGAAACAACCATAGCTACATATTCTCGACCTTAAACCTTCTCGACCGTTGGCGCCACCGAATCGGTCTCTTCCTCTGCACTGATTGTCCTTGCCACTTACTTAGTTACTGTTCTTATCCTGCCTGGTCGGTCCTAATTCATTTGGAAGGGCTTTTGAATTAAGCATGGCTTTACGTTTTAACGTATTGTTCCTATTGTGTGGAAAAATCTTTTAAATTACATAAAGCATGCTAGCAATTATATATTTATCTAACATACCTCGCGACATCGCTCGCGTGAGAAACACTCGACAATAGTGTAGCTTTCAATAAGTGAAAGAATTATTGATATCGGATGAGTAGTTTCAGAGATTACTTCCTACATTCAAACCTACAAAGCTTACATATTTATAATATTACCATCGAATTAGAACTGCTAAATCTTTTCAAAGTATAGTCATTATGTACCATATTTGCTGTAAGCTTCTATATGTCTACCTGTTACATCTTCATATCATTTACAACATTGTTAAAACCGATGATCTAGGTGTCCTTTATCCATGCCTGAACCTTTGTCATCAAAACTCCAACAATCATCATTTTCTTACCCTTTTCTCATTCTATTTGAAGTCGGTGCAACACGTTTTCTTCTTCCATTCTCCCCTGGCACAGCATCGTTTACTCTTTCTCTTTCATTTCATTCCCCACACAATGCATCTATCTTTTCCTTGACCTTCATCATAAACTACAAAAATAAACATCCGATATACTCCTTAAAATATACAACCCATACTGCTTAAAAGATAAAACCCAAAGCAGATCACACTCGCAATTTTAACTAGGGTCGACTGGCGCCATTGAATCGTTCACTTCCTCTCGAGCACTGATTGTCTCACTTACACTCATCCGTATGTAATCATCACGTGGCCACTGCTCGGCCATCCATCCACATTAACGGACAAACAAACTGACGGGAAGATAGAACAATAGATCATATTAGATAGTAGTATGTGGAGAAAATCACGATGGAAGTGGCTGATGGATTAAGTGGAGCAATTGAAACCTTAAATACAGAATGTATAATAGTCGGTATAGGTCGTAGACAGAATATATCAATAGGCAAAGGACTAATTACTGGTAAAAATGACATATGGACACAAGTAATAGATCCAATAGTAAGAGTGTACGTGAGAAATTCCAATCGCGCATTCGCACTCCTGGTTTGCAAACCACTGGACCCAAAAAACCGACTACATTAAACAAGGTGTAAACAACCTTTCACGAAGCCGTCAACCTAAAACTCAGTAACTACATATACGCAAACATTAAAGTAACGCACTCAAAGCATTGTGCTGATGGATGTGTCGCAGCCAATTCGTATAACACGCCGTTTTACATAATGGCGCGCCAGATTGAACACGCCGCCGTTATGTAATACGGCGTCCTCACGTTCAGCCGGATTACAATTCGGCTGAAATAAAGTACGCCTCATTGAATGAGCCCTCTTCGCGTTCGTCAAAGCAGCGTAATAACGTACCGCCGTTATGCAAACGGGCGCAACGTCGATACGCCGCTTTGAAAGTTTTAGTTCCATTTATCGCCGCAAGTGGCGCTGCATGATCATTACAAGAAACATGGCGTCGCAATCGACAACGGAGTCGTGGCAGGGGCACATTTTACATTATTTTTGCGATATAGGAGGCATCGTCTTCGAGATATAAGCAAATTTAGAACATTACATTTGACATTACACACCCTTTTTCTGTCACAAATGTCGTCGCCTCTCCGCCGGCCTTCGGTTTACGTTCCTCATGCCAGCTAGTAAGACTTTTAGGCCAAATTTAGAAAGTTATTGGAAGTATCCGAATTGCTGACAATACGGCTAAACGTTGGACGCCGCTTTGTCGAACGTATCGCCACCACAATCCGGCTGAACGTGAGGACTCCGTATTACATAACAGCAGCGTTTTTCAATCCGGCGCGCCATTATGTAAAACGGCGTGTTATACGAATTGGCTGCGACAGATGCATTGAATAGTACAGGGATCGTGGAGGTATATAAAGTAAAGTTACAACATTAAAAACTTGTATTTGTAAAAAACAACTTGTGAATAAGTTGGAACTTTGACCCCCAATATCTCCCCCCGTAACTAGAAGGTTCTTAGGTATGGTCTAGAACAAAAAATTATCGCAAAGACGGGGAGAGCAAGTGTCTTTCGGCAACGTTAATCCGTACTTTAACACCAGTATAAACACTGAACTGAACTGTCAAAGATTGATTGAAATTGTCAATTTATATATCTAAGTGTTTAAAAATGTCGCCACAACCGAATACAGCTACTGCAAACACTTCTTTTTCTTGATCATTTTGAGTCATATTATTACTGATAACTTCTGTCTTTGTTTTGTTTTCAAATTCATAATTATCACCTTCGCTTTGTGAGTTATAAGATTTAATTTTATTTTGAACAGCTTTTTGATTTCAACTTCAGAAATGTTGGGTCATCTTGTACTTATTTCGTTCTTCTCTGTCCTTAACAAACGGTACCACAATACTGATACCAATGATTTTTACAGCCAAAATAATCATGATAATCGGCCTTCTACACACGTAAATAAAAACGTCCTTAGACCATATTTACAGTTACAATAAAATTTATTTATTTATTGCTAACCGATAATTCGTTACGTAAAATATCAAAGCTGTGAATGTTTTTGACGAAGGTCAGTATTGATAATTCAGGAAATCCTTAGAAACTTAAAATGGGGTCGCATCATGTCGCTTGGTCTTTATTCTGTGGTAAAAATACCAGTATACGCTAGCCTTGCATTCCATTGAAACTTCATACTACGCCAGACCACCAGAAGGTCAAAGCGTTGCCGCTGACTTATACGGCTAAGTTTACTTGTAAATTGTTGCTCTAATTTCGTATGGCTGAAGTTTTTGTTATCAAAATAATGTTAATGGAGAAGGGAAATCACCACTGAATCTGTATTTAAAAAAAAAGGTACACTCTATTATATCACATCACAACTGCACCAGTGGTAGGTAACTCTAGCATCAGGAAAATCAACCTTACTGCTATGATTAAGAGACGCTTTCAATGCCAAATTGTTAATACTGGAGTAGGTAATTTGTTTGTCTCCACGTGGTGGAAATCGGCGAAATAAACGCATATTGCGGGCATAGTAGGTAAATAGTTATGAATGAAAGGATATGGGGATATCCGATCATTTCTGTGGTTAGGAAACCTTACATTGATTAAATATCACGCGGTTTGTAGGTCTGTACTTATTTTTATTATATTTCCGAACCTCATCCGTATATTACTGCTCTTCCAGAGCAGTAATATTTTTTTAAACGAATTGAATTAAAAACAATATTCTTTACATTCATAAATTGTAAGTAAAATTTACCTAGTTACTAACTTAACAATTAACTAAAAAATGGCGTCAAAAAACTCCTCCTTAAGGCTGCCTGTCCACTGAAGCGGAGCGAGGCTGTTGAGCGGAGAAACGGATAAATTTTTATTTATTATTATTATTCTTTATTATTTTTTTATTTAATCAGGCTGCCTATCAGAATTACATGGAGTAAATGTAATCGATAATTTTAATATCTTGTAACAACGGCAGTGATTACCTAAATACCATGTTCAGATAATTCTTATCGATAATCCATTTGGAATTGTTCACGATATAATCGATGTAAAAATCATCAATTCTGCTTGTTATTTTTTTTTTATTGAAGACTGCTAAGTAAAAAACGTAATAACTATTTTCAAGCGTATTATAAACTCATGCGCATTTATTGGTCCTTTGAGTACGAGAGGACAGAGAAGACCAATATTTTCTTATTACGTATTTTATAGACTGCGTCATTGGTCTGTGTTTGCGACCCCTGAGCATGAGGTCCTGGGTTCGATTCCCGCGTCGGGCAAATTATTATTGGGTTCCATCATGATTTTTTCAGTAGCAGCCATGGAGTCTAAATTCGTGCCCAGTTGATGGCAATAGGCTCGCCCCCTATTACATGGGACTTAAACTTAACTGGCGAAATGTGGGTGTCCTATTAGGTACACCTCTGCCTAACCCTCCGGGGCGTGATGTTATGTATGTTACGTATTTTTTGAATACGGACATTATAACATAAGGGATTTCAGATACACAAACTATTATTAAGGGTCTAGACCACTAAGAGTTTGTATCAAAGATGTCCAAGGCCGTTACGTTATAAAACGACGTTATAAAAAAAGGATTTACACGGAACACTGAAGTCAAAAGCATACATATGGCTTGGCCCAAGATCCCAAATATAGTAACAAATCACTACATAAGTTACAGTTAATTTTGGGTGCTCAAAATCGTCCCTATATTCTTTAATCATAATCATTTCTGCTCCCTCTAAAACATTTAAGTCGTCAGATCCAAAACATTCTTGTAAAGCCGTCTACAGACAAAACCCAACTAAAACCTCATCACTTCTCATTCTCCTTCCAAGAAATTAATGACGAAGAGATTCCAAGAATTTATATCACGAAGGAAGAAAGTGCACGGATGCAATAGAGTTATTAAGCTAAATGTCTTATGACTTGCTGCCAACGTGGTGCTGAGGGCATGAGCCAAATCATGACTGACCATTTCATTGATAAGGCAAACATTCAATTGTTTGATGTTAAGTGGGCCGCTAAAATGGAGCTGGGGTTTGGAGAAACGGCCGGTACTTTTAGCTCTTATCTACCTATCAAATAAAACGTATATTAAATTGGAAATCAGATTAATGATTCTCAAAATAAGATAATATGTAGTTTGATTTACTAAATCAGCTTCAGAAAATATAAACAAAAGATTATTATTAACTGTACCTATCTATGTTTCTAATGTAGCAGTTACTTATAAAACCTTACTTCCTAGCCTAACCTATAGTAACACGCGTCTTGTGACTGCGTAGATAACAGATAAAATAAAGTTTTACGCTGGCCGCAAATCGCATCGCATAAAAAATGACCACGCAAAAACTGCAATGTTTTCGATCAGCCAAATTACAATACAATAATATTATTCTATTATAACATTGTTAGCTTACTTGTTAACTATACCATGCATGCTGTGGTCTCCTATGCATGCTATGGCCTTTTGTTGTCCATTATTTGTAATTCGTGAATTGAAATCATCATGAATCATCATGTCATCTTTTATTTGAAATCCTAAATAAATAAATTACCCCTACGCAACAGCTACCAAGCGCCATCTTAGCCCCCCACTAACAACTTTGACTGTCTACTGGATCAACACTTTGTTTATAAGTAAGCTTCGCACGATGTTTGTTCTTCCTCTAAATTTAGAACCTCTAATTAAGATTGATTGAAGTGTTATTTCTTAGATAAGTATAAGTTCTACAGATACATTATTCTTGTGGCTTGTTAGTAAGTATAATAGGTCGAGTTGGATTCTTACTATAACGAGTTAATTTTGGGAAACATACTCGAGGCTTATGAAGTGGAGACTTTGTTTCAATAAGTTAAAAAGCACGAGCAATCATGATACAAGAAAACCTCATTTTTTATGTTTTTTTTTTTGTTTTTTGGTTCATTTATTCTTTTACAGTCGGGTGCAATCTGGAGGGGGTCAGTTCCTACCATCATTATCTTCCTGCCCTTGTTCCATTCTATTTGGGGTCGGCGCAACACGTTTCGTTCTTCCACTCTCCCCTGTCAGACGTCACGGCATCAATTACTCCTTTCTCTTTCATATCATTATTCCTCACACAATCCATCCATCTGTTCTTTGGCCTTCCTCTCCCTATTTCTTTCATATGTTTGCCATAAGTAACCCATAATAATGGCTCGAACAGAAGATTTCTTAGATAAACCAGAAAATAAAATCCCCAGATCAATTTCCACATAGAACATTCAGATGCGCGTGAGTCACATAGCTCGCTCGTGTAATTACGGTGAGACCGTAATGAGGAAGTGCCCTACTGATGAATATTGACTGATTTACCCTCATTGTCTGTATAGCCGCCGATTTTCAATGAATTTAAGAGATTGTTTTGGAGTTTTCCTTATACATTTATTTATCTTTGAGAATCTACAAAAATTTGAAAGCTAAGTGTGACAATAAGACGCAAAAAAACGATAAACATGCAAGCCTTATTTTTCATTAAACGAACTTTAAAGAATGCTAGCGGCAATGTTCATATAAATCTAAGAATTATAGAACTAGGGGTGAGGCCAAACAAGCGTTTTAAGTGAGTCGCGTAAATTCGGTTTAATACATAGTTTGGCGCATTTTACGTCGGCACGTGACACAAACCAGACTTTCGTCATGAAAATGTGGCGTAAATTACGCGACTCATAACTCATAATTACGTTCGTTTGGCCTCACCCTAAAACGGCTTTCACTTTTGTACACAACACCACAAACTTTAATTTTACTTTAAATTAAATTAAATTAAATTAATTTAGCAGAACTTTATAAATCTTACTACGTTTATACTAAGTCTGACTTTTCCTCTTTTCCCAGGAGTATCTGCTAGTGAAGCGCTACGGAATGGGCTGTGCCAGTCACTGTGGGGAGCCTCGGCCAGTCGATCAGAGCCCAGGATCGCGTCACCACCCCCACACAGCCATGAGTCTCCGTATCCTGTGAGAGGTAACGCTATCTTTTTGTTAATGTTATAATGGTGCATTAAGAAGCCTATAACAGCATCTGATGGTAAACGGAAACGTCTAGCGCACTTGGGGTTGCCAGCTCCGTTACAAAATGTGAATAAACCTTTTCGATAAAAGAGAACAAGATAGTCTTTTAAAAGTTAAAAAAACAGTTAGCATCTGCTGAAAATGGAAGTAACTGCAAGTTTCCTCGCTTAATACGTATTCAAATTAATGATTGCAGTTCATTTTAATTACTTAACTTCGTGATTGGATATTCAAGTCGCTTATTCCAACACCCACCACTTAAGATGGGAAAAGCAGTTCATTTAAAAAGAACACAAAACCACAATCTCCAGATCTGAAAGGAAACGCCAAAAATCTTTTATTTGCAAAGATGTCAAACTGTGACAAAACGTCATATAAGCCTGTAATCCCATTACGAAATCACCTCTCTTGGGCCCCTTTGACGTTTGCCGCAAATTATCTAGAAGTGAAGTGTTCCGCCAAACGGACTGATGTACCCGTATCTTCTAAAGGCCGATAAGCATGCAACTGAAAGCACCCAAACAGATTACTTAAAGAAGCCGAGATCACAAAACAATGACAGTGGATTTCCGGGAGTTGCTATATCAAAAGCATACGAGTTCGTTTGCAATATTTTCTCAGTACACTTTCATATGGAATAATTGTAATCTGCTAAAATTAATGTTTCTATCTTCAGACTGAGGCTTTACGTTATAATATCTTTCAATCCTTGTCGGTCTTTTGGCCCATGTTTATCCGTCAGAGAACTTTCTATTAAATCCAGATTTGTGCCTGGTTGATGACACTAATCATGCTCTCTATTACATGGGACTTATAAAGCGTAGGACCGCTAGCTAGCTACTGATGGACGGGCGAGCTTTTGCCCCCGACTTCGTTCGAGTCGAAAAAGCATACCCTATGGCACTTTGTAATAGTGTAACTTTACATCAGTGAAAGAATTTTGGAAATCGGATGAGTAGTTTCGGAGACACCTTCTTTTAATAATATTAGTGTAGATATGAAAAAAATTGACTGTACAGTACTAGAAACCTCTGCTTAGCTCAACGCATTCAGTCAAACCGTGACGTCAATCCAAACGAAACTGCCACCAAGCTCATTCAAAACACCGTCCGCTATCTATATTACAGTGCAGGCCACATAAAACGACCGAAAACTAATACCGAACATTTAATAACCAGTAGAAACAACAATAACATTTGGTGTCTAAATCCCACGGCTTCAGATTTGGGGTTGACATAATCTTATCGATACGTCAACTCGTATCACTGGCAAAATTACGTTGTTTTATGACTTTGATTTTGGCGGTACGACAAAGGTGAGATATCGACATCGATAAGAGGATATCGACAGTTTAAACGTGCATGTTATGATACTTGTAATTTTTGTGTCGAACAAATTTCGATGTAGATAAGGTAGGGATAGAGAATTAGTGTGGTGTTATGAGTTTGTTTATAACTTTATGGGTGGTAGCCATTTTGGGTTTGATAGGGTTTATATGATGCAGTTTGGACACATATTGGTTTGGCAGAACAGATGTTTCAGCTGAAAAAAAAATGGCAATAGACTTACCCTATATTTGGTGGGGCTTAAACACAACCACCAAAATATGGGTGTACTATTAGGCACACCTCTGCCTAACCCTCCTGGGATTACAAACGTGATATTATGTTTTAAAAACATTGAATTATCGTGATTAAGACAACACATCACGTTGAATTAAAATACAGCCACAATTTTCTTACCAAAAAAAAAACTCAAAGAAATCAAAAACCTTTAGTTGCTGACCGTCTCCACAGTTGTCTCGGTGTTGTAAATCCGTTTTGGACATGTGTACCCTGGTGAACAAACATTAGTCGACCAGATAACGGCTGGCTCTGTTTAAAACGAACTGTGTGGGGCCAGTCCCAATAAAACATCTTGCGGCTAACACGAGTTTTCGATTTAAGATTTTTTTTAATGGTACCTGGAATCTATGGACGATGGAAATGAAAATGGAAGATACTACGAACACTTAGTACTTTGAAGGCAAATAGGCCATTCTTCTTTGTTGTTTCGATGATTCCCATAATCATGTTAAGGGGAGCCCCTTAACATGATTATGGGAATTCTCGATTAAGGGGCTCCCCCATGCACACTAGCGCCACTTTAGTTAAAAAAAACAGAACTCGTTAAGTACACAATTAATATAAAATCTGATTGACAAAATCAATGCTTTAGAGTTCTAGATTATTGACGTGTATTTAATTCATTAAAATATACTTCACTGTAGTTACAGTTAGAAAAATTGCTAAAAACGTCCGTTTTTTACCATTTTGTATCTGTAACGACAGCGAGCTATGTTTCAATGAGTTAAGCAGACGTAAATAATTTAGAAGACCAAAAGATTGATTTTTTCAATCAGATTTTATATTAATTGTGTATTTAACGAGTTCTGTTTTTTTACTAAAGTGGCGCTAGTGTGCATGGGGGAGCCCCTTAAATGGTTTTGACCAAATCTCTGCCACCTCGACAGCGAGAGATAGTAGAGAAATATAAATCTACTATATATAGAAATATAAATCTACTATTTATAATAATATATATAGTAGAGAAATAGGGTTCAAAATGAAATGTAGAGATTTGCTAATGAAAGATATCCGCAATGTTTGTGACGGTCTATGGTCTTATTCAGTAAAAGCTTTGCATACGTAACTAGCTAGCTTACGGCAATTACATGGAAGTACGAGTAGGTACTTAATCAGAAGAAACTCACGTTTTTAAACTGGCTTTAAAATTACTTGGTGGTTTATTCATGAATGCTGGCTAAAGTTAAAAGACGTTTAATCATAAAAAATGTATGGTAACACAGAAACTACTATCATTACTTACTTAATTTACGGCAGCGTTTTTGAATAAATCTCAACAATTTCGTGACACAAATGAATGCACAACATTTTGTCCTTATTTTTAGGTTCAACATTCTCACAATACCATTTCCAAGTAAAAATCAAACGACACCCAACCCTTCAAATGCGACACGCGATTCTAAATTACAAAATAGCCAAGTTTTAACCACAAAGCTCGATCAATCAAAGGGTTAAAATTCGTGCCAGGTATAACCGTCAATATTTGCCAAGCGGTCACGACACCGCTTGACTGTTTACCCTATTATTCACTACACTGTTTGCCAAGTCGCGCCAAGTCTTGATACCTTTGTTGGCGTGACTTTTGCTTGGCAGTTGTGGCTATTGTTTGATGTTTGGCTCTTTGGACATTATTCTGTTTTCTATTTGTTTGCCAAGCTTGGTTGGGTGACTAATCTCAAAAATCTACTGCCTTCTGTTTGGTCGGTAAGGCTTTTGTGCTAGTGAATCAAAACATGGGTAGAGTTAGTTAATTGTTTGTATTTTTATGGAACTAGCAGTAGAAAAAAAACTGTTTTTCAGCTTAGTATTTGAAAGAAAACACAAATAAACGTCACTTTAATAGGCCAAAGCAACAAAAAAATATTCCAATTAGCATCATTCTTTCAAACAATCCATGTTTTATTATCAAGCATTAAGTTTGTGAAATTAACCTCAATCACACACGAGAGGCAATTAAAGAATAAACCTTGTAAACTGGCCATAATCACAAATCTTGGCGCTTTGTTTACTGGCAATTATCAAACGAGAGTTTAATCTCAAAGACACCGCAGTTTCGTCAACGTTTACAGACAAACAAACATTCAAACGGCATTTAATTCAAGAATTTACGTCGTAATTTCAACCCTAACCCTTGAATGCAGAGCTGGTATTTGAAAGTGCTTTGTCAAACTGCACTTTTAAGTTGGTATGCGTCACAAACATGAAGCGTGCTATTGTTTCAGCAAATAATTCCTAGAAACATTAAGAAGAGAAATCGGGGACGCACACAAAGGTGCCGCCGAGATAGCGCAGGGTCACCCTAGAGTTGATAACCTCAGCTACGTAGAGGTTAATGAATAAAGAACTCAGAAATAATGGAAAAATGTACGGTTATGATTTCAATTTGGAATTACATTCTCTTTTGTAAATGTTATAAGCATTGCGAGAGTTATTATTTGCTATTATTAGAAACAAAACGTTTTTAGACTCTTTTAGTCCTTTTAGTTTATTTTAATCTGTGGGGGGGCCTAAAATGGCCGCTTTAACAGAATCATAATATGAATTACATTACAATACGTGACCATTTTAAGAATTTTAACGAGATTCATTTTCTTAACCTTTTATTTATGATACAAAGCGGTCATTTTAGACCCCCTGTAGGCATTTGATCATACGTAATGACATTACCTCCTTCCTTATATGTATGCGTATTATGTACATAAACATTTATGTAAATATCATTTGGTATTAGGAAGAATCAGCTTATACAGGGTGAATGGGTCTAGACACGCCATAGCAAATTCGCATTTATAGAGGAGGTCATTTGCTAATTAATGGACCCTATTTCAGACTTTTTAGCTAAGATTTTTTTTATAAAAAAGCCTACTATCTTATTTTTTAACACTATTTTAAGGAAATTTTCCGAGGTATTTTAATCACCAATGTTTATGACTAATAACAAATAATTAAAAAAAAACGCTAAAATAATGCAAAAAAATAAAAAGAAAAATCTCAATAGAGTACTTATAAAAATTGATGTATCTCCCAAACTATAAAACTTTGGCTCGGGAAAGTCGGGTTCTAATTAGTAAATGACCTCTTCTTTATGCGAATTTATTTGCTATGGCGGGTCCAGACCCAGTAATCCTGTATATAAACATAATAATAAATGTTGAAATCTAAAATATTTTTTCTTTGATTTGTTTCTCGGTTTCTAACTACTCATTAAAAAGAAAAATGAGTAGCCGGTACAAATAAATATCGATATCCTACAATAAAACTAGAAACAACCAATAGCGTACACCAAAAAGAAGGCTATATTAAAAAATCATTCTAGTTATCGATAAACCTCGGGTGTAATCACAAAGGATTTGTTGTTGGAATCCATTTCGGTGTGGATTAGTAATCAAAGTTATTACGCGAAGGTCTACGATTGATTACAGCGAGTTATTTCCACTAAACCATACTAAGGTGAAGTGGCATAACTCGATTTTTTTACAATTTGAGAGATTTTGCTGTTAGTAAATCGTACTGAATGTCTGTTAATTGTTAAAAGAATGAATTTAGGCTAAGGTACTTTCTGTTTGCCTGCCGGGGTTGTGGGACTGTTCGAAAGAGATACCGTGGCCCCAGAATACAAAGGGCGATAAAGGAACATGGATGGGTTTTAGTCAGTAAAACTCTGACACTCCGTTCTGGTCTGCCCAGAGCGGAGGAGTCATTTGATGATTTCCCATCCGAAAAAAAAAGAAGTACTTTCTGTTTTGCAAAGATGGCCAATGGAGTAATTTTTTGACCGAATGCAAAAAAAAAAAGAAAAGCGAAAAGCGCGTTGGGTTGACGATATCCTCAAAATTGCGGAAAATTGATGGATGAGGGACGCACAGAACAGAGAATAATGGCAAAAGAAACCAATCAGTGATTTATTCCGGACTGAAATGATGATAATGACTTTTATTTTAAGTGTTGGAAGAGGATATATTTTACAGATGTATAATTATTGGTATTTTTTTCTGTTAGCAGAACAGTAAAGAATAAAAGTAGAACCTTTTACCTAATACGTGTTTAAGCCAGGAATTTGATGCAAATTCCATACTCCCCCAAAACCAGTCTAATTTGACATATGCCACTGTAAAATCGGCCAACGCCATATACAAAACATTACCTATTGATTTCATTATCAACTCATTTTATCTTTACGGCTATGTTTTTACAAAGAAATATCTTTCAACCTTCAAAGTGCTGCTTATTCTGTCAACGTCAGTAATTTGAAGCTTGGTAATTGATTGTCCGTGTAAATCACGTAGTTAACATAACAGAGTTTTGCCGTCATGGCTTGATGAATGAAAGCCGGCTTGACGACTTGATGGCTTCAATGGCTAGTCAGTTTTGGAGTAAACGTCAGTAAGAGACAGATTTAAACACGCTACGTCACTTATCGATGGTATTAACAATGTCACGTTATAGTCAATGATAAATATGATAAATCTGGTCTTTCGGTACGATCTGAGACGTGTGGTATCGCAGGGATTATGGTGGTCACACCTAGAGGGAAGGGAAGATACCACGGGTATCATATATCACGGATAGCACGAGTACGTCACGTTTATGCAGCCGATAAAACTTATCGGAGAAATTTCAATTTAAATGTACTTGCGTGTATTTTTTACTGGATTTGAATAAATTTTAGACAGTAGGAAGACCTACTTAATCAGTAATTCGACGCTATTACATATAAATGCTGATAAAAAACAAATGATCAATGATCATATCAAAATCTAAAGGACAATTTAATTACTGAACCCAGACTAATTGGCGAAAACAGAATGATTCATGTTTGAGACAAACCTATTTTTTTTTTTCACTTACTAATCTGTTCACTTACAAAATGACGTAACTCGAGAACGTTAGCAATCCGAGAACGTCTAAGAAGAAACAGCGTAATTTCAGGATAATCCAGTTAAAAGTCAATTTACCTGATTTGAAAATGAGCGAAGAATTTTCAGGAATTGTAACGAAGGAGCTGGATGATTTGATTTAGTAAGACGAAGAAGGCTGGCGTTGAGACTTTACGTTTAATTTTTTTTTAAAGATTAGCTAAGTTTGAATCGTTTTCACTAACTGTAAAACTAAGTAACACTTAACTTACGGGTTTGGTGCAAACCGTGAAACTGAACCACTTTATATAAGGCACCAAGATAAAAAAATATAAAAATTTTGCCATTCAAAACCTCAAATCCTACTCAAACCACGTGTATCTAGATTACATAATTATTATGAATGAAATGTCGTATATTTCTTTATGCGCAACTTATACTAGATTCTATCTCCGGTCTATTTAGGTCTGTTTAGGAGCAAGGTTGAACATATTGTACTCATCTATCAATGCTAAATTAAAAACTTCAATCTGTATACAGTGCAATATACCTGAACTTTGTGGCATTTTTTTATATATTTTCCTGCATACCATGGCTCTTATTAATTCTACCAAAGTATCGATTCTCAATCCTTTTATGATTTTCAATTTAATACTTAGATGCTCTAAGCCGGATGCCTCTACATAAACAAAGATAATAATTGTTAATGTAGATATACCAATCAGAACATAAGTTATTTATTATTACTATTGTAACATAACAATAAAAATATAGTTGTGTGAGTGAGTAAAACACAAGAAATCTTCAAGACAGTTGGTAGGATATTTACAATCGTTAATTTTGCTAATCTAAACCGATAAAGGGTATTAAAATCATATTATTACGATTGATAAAAGGTATTACAAGCGAATGATAACATTTGATTTATGCATATTTACCTACTTGTGGCAGATTTACCTAATATAAGCAGGTATGGTCACGTACAACGGAGGATTTGGGAAATCTTGAAAGTATGAAATGGTGCAATCTTTGATTAAGTGCTCACTGATCAGAAAATAACAATCACAACATCATCAACATTAAATTGTCAACTTTAGAAATGTCAAAATAAATTATGCTTGATGTTAGAGTTTTGACGCTGATATAACTATAAAGTTAAATACACGGTTAATTTTAGGTCGTTTTGGAACCGAAAGCCATAAAATTGAACTCAAAAAAAAATTTACTTATATATTTTTTTTTTTATTTTGTTATTTAAAAAAAAAAAGTCCCAATCGTACCGAGTTCGATGATCGAGTCTTTCGGTTCCAGAACGACCTAAAAGTGATGGTGTATATTGGGTCAGCATCATCATCATCAGCCTACAACAGTCCACTGCTGGACATAGGCCTCTTCAAAATACATTGTGTACTGATAATTAGTCCTTTTTACTTATAAAAACTTAATTTAACTAAGTAATTCAAATTATTATAAATTTGGTCTAAAATAATATATATTATTAATAATTTGACAGTTCAAAAAATATAATTATCAGCATAGTTTAGACTTTTCCCGACTATGTAGGAGTCGGGTTCCAGTCTAACCGGATGCAGCTGAATCTGTTACTAAATCCATTTACTTTTAAAATTCATTCATATTTTTTACCATAGATTTTTTAACAAAACAAAATCAGTCAACATTAAGGTGATAAATCACACAGAAAGTCCAAAGTGCATAACTATTTAACTTATTGATAAAATGAAATCTTTGACTATCAGTATAGTTGTAAATAATATTATCTTTACATTGATCACAGCGCCGCGCCGTAATCAACCATGTTTTAAAGATAAATTATACAAGACATTAATCTGTTTTTTGACTAATTGTGATACTGGATAACATATTAAGTACTTACCTTTATTTGCGTTATTTTTCAATTCATGTCCTAGTAACTCACAAGAATATTCCTAATAAGCCCTTAATATAATCGAGGAGCTCGTGGCTAAATAATAACAGCCGGTCGGGTCGATCTTTAGGTTAAATCGTGCTTGCCTAGGTTGGTCTGTGGATGGGTGACCACCCTTACATGCCGAGTTCCCTCCGTGCCTCGGAAAGCACGTTAATCCGTTGGTCCCGGCTGTCATTTGTAGATCTTTGACAGTCGTTACAGGTAGTCAGTAGGCCAAAAGCCTGAAAACCAGTCTTATCAAAAGGGATATGCGGAGGTCAGATAGGCAGTCGCTCCACATAAAATATTGTTATTCAGCTGCATCCTTTTAGACTGGAAGCTGACCTGACCCCAACATAGGTGAGAAAATGCCAGGCAGGTGAGTTTGGACATAGAAATCTCAATCAATATGGACCAAGAAAGACAACTTATGCATTAAAAAATCATTTCATATTAATTTAACACTTGCAATTCGCACTGGGGTCAAAAAGACCCGAGTAGTATATTCAAATTTGTAATATCCGACACGGTCCCCGTATGATTTAGTTTCATTGGTACAAATCTTGATTAACGATTTGAACGTGACTTTGCATTTTATTTCATAAGCCTACCTTTTCTATCGCTGTGAATTGGTATTTAATTTACTCGTGTTTTATACAAGAGGAATCTTAATTGCTTTTCAACCATGTTTTCTAGGGAAAACATATTTTAAATTTTGAAATGTACTGGGCCAATAAAAAAAAACTGTCTTGTCACTAATCTAATAAAATCCAGTTTGACATATTTATAATTACAAAGAATAATGGAGAATACACGCCTCCGAAAAAAGAAAAAGAGACAGTCAATTTATTTATATTACTTACGAAAAAATGCGATCGCGAGCGAATTGCTGCAATGCATCGATACGATGCGAAGGTTTTTCCGGCATTTCGGAGAATATTTAATTATTTTTATCGTATAGATACTGTATTAATAAACATTATAATCGGCATTCGACATGAGATTAGTTTCAAATTATGAAATATTTAAAATGATTCGTTCGTTCATTGATATAACCAGTGACTCATTGAAAGAAATCAACAAAGATGTCATTCTCACGTGACTTAATTGGATTGACTTGCTGCTAATGTTTTTAGAATTTTAACGAGTTTTTACAAATAAAACAACCTAAACACAAGCAAACATGGTTAAATAATATCGTAGGCTCATACAATACACGCTGCATTCATTATGCATTAGTTTCCATTTTTATATCCACTATCCATTTTTCACAAGCTAAGCGACATTTCCGCGATCACGCCTTAACATTTTACAGCAAAAAAAAACAAAACACTAACAATAAATCGTCCACCCATACGCAATACATATTTTTAATTTGTTAAAAGCTCTCAGAAAAATAACAATCTGAATGCATCGCTTGCAATTTGCGCGAGCCTCGCCTTTTATAATTAAAATTGCATTAAGCCTGCAAATAGTCCGACATTAATGACGCTAATGCTCTGTTTGGATAGAAAAAAATGCAGACAGACAGCAGGCTTGTAATCCAATTTGCGGCTAAAAATGCCTTAATTCGATTGCAGTTGATAGTGTTTCTGTGTTTGTCTTACGTCTGGAAGGTTGACGCCAAAATAAGGTTAATAAGAGACTTTGATGGACTTGTTGTTTGACTTGTACGTCGTTTTTACGGTATTCGATGTTTGAGTTACCTCTTTTTGTTAATTTCGATTTCGGTACGATTTTGGTGCTGGTGCAATTTAGGGTTAACATTTTTCCTAAGCACACAGTGTTTGATATTTTAATATTGACTTCATAGGTCAAAAATGGAGCAGCGCTGGCCCAGTGGTGGCGGCCCGGACTTACGAACAGTAAGTCGTGGGTTCGAACCCAGACAGGCGCATTACTTTGTGTAATTTATTTCATCACCACTGCTCTCAAAACGGTGAAGGAAAACATCGTGAGGAAACCGGCATGTCCTAGAACCAAAAATTCAAAGACATGTGACATCTATCAATCTGCACTGGGCCCGCGTGGTGGTTTATAGCCCATTCCCTCTCATAAAGAGGAGGCCTGCGTCCCAGCAGTGGGAACATTATAGGCTGATGATGATGATGAGGTCAAAAATAAATGCGAATGGCCATGCCTGATGCCTATTACAAACACACATTGCCAAAATTATAAATCAAAGGCCAAAATTATATCAGATAATTACGACCCAACAATAGAACGCCTTTCTTTACATTCATTGAGGGTCCCATTCAATATTTGGCACTGCCATAAATTCGAGCATACTGTCGGGGCGTAACAATGAATCTAAATAACCATTAATATGTAATAAATACTATAGGGTGATAAAGCCGTGTCGGTAGGGAACAAACAAACAAGTGTAGTAGCAACCCTTAAACGCTGGGCATTGTTAAAAGAGGCCCGAGCGTGAAATATTCGTAGGGGACGACCGATGACGAAGTCACTGCCGAACTCTCCCGAAGTCCCCCGATTGGTTCCGCTCCAAATGCCGACAGCTGCTGCGTTTCAGATGGGGGTCGCTCTTCATTAGTGGAGCTTGTCTCGACTCGAGATGGATGTTTGTTTTTGGACAGCACGAGGTGTTGATGGTTACTTGATGATGTATGAAGTTTATTCCTTGGGACATTGTGTGTAATCTTGTTTTAGATTTTCTTTTGAACAGGGACACGTGTAGCTACTTCGTCATGTGGTTAGTTTTGATTGGCATGTGTGTGTGATCCTTTCGAGTTACCATTATTAAAACATAGTAGATATTCAAATATTAACCTTGAAATCTTGAAACTTCCAATACGAATTTATTTTTCAATGACCTTGCTGAAAACCGATGCATTAATTTTTGTTTGTTTACCTTTCTATAGCATGTCTCAGCAAACATGTCGGCAATTTAAACAATTATCCCAGTAACTAAACATTTACAAAAGGTTTTTTGACCAATAAGCCAATACACTAACAGAAAAGTAAACCCAACGTCTTGCCAACACCAGCTTAAACACCATCAAATAACATAATTTCTATTCACACTCCAATCCTTAATCAAACATTGAACAATACCAACAAAGCTTAACAAAACTGAACAGCAATAGTTACGTTTAGTCGCGCCCGCGGATTAGTGAATTGTAAAAAAAAGATTGGGGGTCGAAACGACCCGACGTGTTAATTACGGGGGTTGGGCTTCGAGGGTTGAACAGATGAAAGTCAATTTGCTCCAGCGACATGATACGGCCCATTTCGTTCGGAGCGACAAGTGTGGCACCTGCGCATTGGGGTCTTTATGACCCAAACAATTGCAGGGTTTGATGCATTATTTGCATCAGTTTCGATGATGACAGCTTTTGTTTGGTACAAAAGATGAATCATTACAATGGCTTAATAATACAGAATTCCTCGTCCTGACGTTTAAAAAGACAAAATAACTGAAATATTTATTTGTTTGCAGAGGAAATCAAATTCGGGATCAATCGCTTAGTCAGTGAAAGAACGGATAGAACAGAAGATGAAGAAGAAGAACACCACCATAATGAAAGCCGAGCTCAAGGCATATCACCAGTCTCGCGCTGCGGAAGTCCCTGCTGGGCGCCATCACCCCAATCCCCTCGATCAGTTCGCTCTAGTTCCCCTGAACTCGAAGTTGACTCCCCTCCCTCTTCTCCAAGAAGACCCCCAGACACTTCTCCTCCACCGAAGAGATCAGAAACTTTCTCAGTCAGTGCGTTGCTACGACCTGACGCTCCAAGAGTGCAGCCCCAAAGACCATTCCTATATCCTCCGCTACCTTTCGCGGAGTTCCTGAGAGATGCTGGAAGCCTTGGTCTTCCTGGCTGGGGAGGCTACAGCAACTTATACCTCCATGCTGTGCAAGCAGCTGGTCCTGAATTGCTGCGACTCCGTGCAGCGGTCCTCGGAGCTCCTGGTCCTCTATCTAGGCCTTTGCCTTTAGGGGATGTGTACTCTTGCGTAAAATGCGAGAAGATGTTCAGTACCCCTCATGGCTTGGAGGTTCATGCTAGGCGATCTCATAATGGGAAGCGGCCGTTTGCTTGTGAGCTCTGCAGCAAGACTTTTGGACACGAAATCAGTCTGAGTCAGCACAGGTGAGTTTCTAAACGTATGTCGAAAAGATGGGATTGGTTCTTTGCTTTCACTATATGAATGTCGGTAAATTCTGCGTTTTGCTTCAATTTTGAACCATTTAAGTGCAAAACTGTCAGAATGAAGTTTAAGTGGCAATTTCGATGGTTTTGGCAATATTTGGAGCAGCCCAACAATCGCCATATCTATCTTACTCATACTCAATCTAGATATTCTCTGATATCCCTTTCAGTATAGATCCTTCAATTACGTGTTCAAAATATAACATTCTCTCCCTCTCCACCAGGGCTGTCCACAGCGTGGAGAAAGTTTTCGAGTGCAAGCAGTGCGGGAAGACTTTCAAGCGATCCAGCACTCTGTCCACCCATCTTCTGATCCATTCAGACACCAGACCCTATCCATGCCAGTACTGCGGGAAACGATTCCACCAGAAGTCTGATATGAAGAAGCACACTTACATACATACTGGTGAGTGTTTGACTATATTTGTCTGTTTCGTGAAAAATCTTAGTTTAGAAAAGGTCACAGGTGAATTAAGTGAACTCCAGGAATGTTTTTATCATTAGTGAATGTGTTACCAGTGTAAAACTATATTAAATCAGTGTAAATCTACCTATATTGAAACGATCCATTCTTCTGTTTATCGCTGCCTCGAAACTTTTTTTTTTACGCAAACATTAGCCTTTTTCACGATCGATCGAACTAACCATTTCTTTTGAACTGACATCTGTTTTAAAGAAATTGTTCAATGAATTATGTTGAATTAATAAAAGAAAAACTATCATAACAATTATGAGCAAAGAAAGTAAGACTCCAAGCACTTAACTTTAAGTCTCACTTTAGTTTTACAAACAAAGGACCAAAAAGTTTTATACACGACCTTTCCCCACCACAGTTTTAATATTTAATACGGGTCCGGAACACTATTGTTAACACACAATCAAGTCAGTTGTGAAAGTGAGAACGGTCAAATGAAATCGCAATGGCACTTAGGTACCACACAGTCCCAGTGAATCTTATCCGCTGACTTAAGTGTTAGCGAGACGCCGACGTATAGTTGTAGACCGCAACATCTTGCATTCATGAAGGGGTTCAGGAATAAGGGCGTGAAGTTCAGCGAGCAGATCGATAGTGTGAGGTTTTAGTTTTGTGAACTTCAGTATAGTTCAGTGATGATGATAGTTATATTGTTTTAGGCCACTGGATTTGACTTGTAAGAAAAGTGCACTTTCGAAAAATCTCAATAGTTGTTTGCAAAAACAAATAACCTCTGAATTTTTTTACTTTAAAGGCTCATGAGGTTTGGTTTTTCTCCTATAACATAATCGAATAGTGTAATAACCTGATCATGGCGTAACAAACTATAAGAAAATCATGTGACGTCGTCTTCATCGTTAACAATTATTCTAAGCAACCGAACTTCTTTTAACTTCTCCTTCATGTCATCATCTTCTAAAACTTCAGCATTATTCACATTTAAAATTAAGCCTTCGATCCGCACCCCATCCTTCTCATCCCTATGTATCTGTAACCCAATCGCTCCATGATGTAACCGCGACATTACGCGATTATTATAAAACAACAGAAACTCATCTTACATTAATTATGTGGAGGGTTGGTTAAGATGTTTTGACAGCATAACTCCCTGAATTATGTTGGATAAGTAAATGGACTCGGGAAGTGCTGTGGTGAATTATTGTCTTGTAATTTTCAGTTTAAGCTCGTACTTAAGACGTTTGAAATTTCAGATGACTGCTAACTTTTAGACGGTTAATACTGGGCTGAAATATAGATTCGATATTCAACACCATTTTTTTTAAATAACTAGCTAATGAGTTCGAAATCCGCTCAGACATTAAAGCATGGTTAGGTGGCGGAAAAACTGAGTTATTTCTAGGATTGATAGGCAAGCGTTTCACAGGCCTCACCTGATTATAAGCGATGATGCGGAAGACGCATTTATTTGTACTTACATTAATAAGGCGTCAAACAATAAATAACATCAATAAGCAAAGTACTTGATCAGCTATCGCAAACGATGATCAGCTTGCCCTCATTGTCTATCACTACAGCTGATCTATTATGAAGCAATTTGTCTAACAGCGGGGTTAACTCAGCACTTAATTCATGCTATTTAATCTAACACCAGTACTATGCTTATTGCTCTACTGTATTCATGATTACGCTGTGTATATTTCTCGCTTACTTATGTCAAGTCCGTTTTTTTTATTATTTGGCTTGTTATTAGCAAAAGACTCTAAATTACTAATAACACTCCCCGCTGTTGCACTAGCATCATCTCTACGTACATCTTTCTCTGGTAACCCCACAAAAACTACACGTATTGTAGTTATTACTCTACTGTTTCCATGAATAAGTTGTTTATATTTCTCACTTACCTAAGTTAAGTTTGTAGTTTTATTTTTATCATTTGGTTCTCGATTAGCAAAGGAAACTAAATTACTAATGGTTACACTGAACTCTGTTGTATTAGCACAATCTGGATCTACATTGTTATCTGTATACCTCACATAAACTACACATACTAATACTCCCACATACACACCTATTACTCCATAGTGAAAAACATCCCTTACAGTTAAAAAGACGCTCCTTCCTTCACTAGTACCTAAACTTCTCCCCAGTTCATTTAAGATAAGGGTGGGGGTGCGATATTCCGTGATTCAGACGCATAGATTCGCCGTTTTCATTGCTTTGACAGTGGGTGCGAGTGAAATAGCAATACATTTTACAATACGTGCGAAAAGGATGTAACAGAAGGGTTGGGTTAGTTATTGGGCACATGTTTCTGCTATAGGGTGGTCTGCAGATAGTGATGAATAAATTTTCATATGAATTTTCCTGGAGGAAATTTTAAATTGATTCAGTTTTTTTTTGCTTCATTGTTGATGAGAAAAACTTTAAATTGAATTGCGTTTTCTTGAATTATTTGAGAAATATGGAAGTATCGTCTAAAACCCCTGTATCATTTGTACTTATTAATAGTGAAAAAACAGCAGAAACCTTCATTAGATCATTATAATACATTTTCTAAAGTAGGTATAACATAATCATCCAAAGCATCTACAAGTGCCCTGAAACTATCATAAATGAAATTGCACAACCAAAATTTTACCACGTACTTCCGTTTACATCCCTACAATTCCTCCTCTATCCACCAAAACGCTCCTGGTCTCGACACCAAATAAATTAAACCACGCATCACACCTGATCTCACCCTAAAACCTACCCTCAACGAGTAAATTATTAACGATATCAACTTAGCAAATAGTTGGACGAACGGTATTTTAATCAGTGTCCCAACTTCTTGATTAATGTACCCTAGCACAATTTATCGTTGAAATTTTATTTATAATTACGCCAGCTAAATTAAACGGGTGATTAGTCAACGTCGAGGACGGCATCGCGATTTGTCACCTCAAGAACTGAATTTGAGTGTAATTGGGCACAGAAGTTTGGCTCTACCTGCAGTTGGCTCCAATTTTGGAGTTACTAGTTTAAAGTTAGTTGGGACTATTAATTGGGAAGTTAAATTATTCATTGAGTTTAACTGTTGTAGTTGTACTCCGGATTCCTTGTTTAAATTCAGGCATTGTGTTCCGTACGTAAGTAGTTTGCGTTTTAGGTAATTTGTATAAAAAGTACAAGAATGGTATTCAAAAACAATAGCCGGCCAATAACAACTCCTTGTAGCACTCCACTTTAAAAAAACCGGTATCAAAACTTTTCTCATCAGAAAATTGGCTACCCATTAACAGAGATTAAGAAAATAAAAATTAAAAAAGAGGAAACGTGTAACACAATTACGTAGACATCTCTCTCTCCATCTCATGAATGTTTGATTCTCTCAAAGGCTCAATTCAAGTATTTTTTTAAAAACTCTTCCTTCTCTTAATTAGTCGGCGAATAAACAAGTGGCACATTAGCTCTCGAAATAATTACACAGTACCAGTAGCTGTATTCCGGCCTCTTTTGTTTTTTGCTTTTATTTTCTTTTTATTCAACATTACTTCCCCAGCCTCGGTTTGCGGTAAAGAATTTAAAAAGCATTTGGAAAATTAGTTTGGTTTGAGATAGCATTTAAAATGCAATTAAAACGTAAAGCTGGGATGGAATAGGGGCGGCATATTTTGTTAACGGGTAGATAAAAGAAGCGTTTCAAATAGAGTTCCCTAACTCTTGATTTGAGCATGTTTATCAAGAATAATTAATATATAGCAATAATACGCGTTTCATTCGCATAATCGATAAAGTTTTATTCAAAATTAACATTCAAATTGAAAATAATTCCAAAGATACAAGTTTCTTCACAATAAAGGGAAAGCAGTTATAAGACGAGAAAGATTCTCAAAAAAAGATTTCAAAGAACAAAATGAGAAACCATAAAACTCTTCATTATTGTCTTTGCCGAGCCAAATGTTCTTAACTTTCTGTTCACAGCCCCTTTGATTACTTTTTAAAGCCTTTTCACACTCAAAAATAGCAAAGAGACATCTTCAGAGTCCAAAGCGGCTTGCTTTCTTGTAATTGGATTCGTAAGGAGCAATTTCAAGTTGAAATTGTAGAAAAATGCAAATGAGAAAAACGCCCTTGATTTTTTCTTTGTTAAAGACTTTATAATTGTTCTAATTGTTTTTATTGGAGACGATTTTAATATAGACTCCGTTTGAGACCGAGATGATATTGATAATATAAATTCTATTTTATTCTGAGTTTGTTTAAAATAACATTATTTGGCGCATAACGCAGCTGAAGCTCTGTACTTACTGCAGGAATGTTTCATTCGTACTGATTACGAATAAGCAACCAAAAATCCAGACTTAACCAGTGGAAATTATTAAAGGAACAGCTGTACTCTGCTGGTAGTGATAAAATTCTATTAATAAACCGAGCCAAAAATTTAATACTTGCTGTCCATTCATTCATAACAGTATAATGTCTGCGATAATTTGATCGATGACTCTAGTTATATCTACGAGTACAAAGTACATAATATTGAATTTCTCAGATTTCAAATCCATGATATCATTCATATACATCCAGCTTTTTATCGTAATTTTTACGGGTACTAAAAATATTTCGCCCAACAAAACAAAAACTACCAGATATAAAACTAACTGTCCAATCTCTCGAAACCAATTCTTCGTACAAGATTCAGGACTTCAAGTATTCCATCCACACAACCTGGGGGTGGAAATCTAAGCGGTCCATAAGGAAAGGGGGTGTTCTTGGAGAGGGGGTAGGTGTCGCTGCCCGGGGGGACTGAATCAAGGAGTGGTACGTGCTTTGAGTTTAATTAAGGATCTGGATCTTAGAATGCTTCGATTTTAGCGGCGTTTTCTTTTAATACCTTAAAACGTTTTATTAAATGGAATTGTGTGAGGAGTTTCAAGTGGTTGATGCAGGATATTATTAATTTCTCCCTTTTGGGGGTATCTTTGTTGAGTTGATTTGCATTGACAGGCGTTATTAAAAGTTTGAAATTAATTAATTTGTGTTTAAACCTAGTTGACGTCTTTTACATTCTTCAAAATTTTGCTTATCATATGTCTCCTTAATGACTGAGCTATTTTATTTCCAACTTGAAAACGTTTTAATAAGTATTTAGCTGTTTGACCATCACATTTGTCATAAACGTTGAGCTCAGGCACATGAAATGATTTATCAACAAACTCTAACATTCCAACTTCTATCTCTACATAAACACAAATCCCTAAAAAGAAACATCACAAATCCAGATTTGTATTATATTTTTCCACACGCAACCTGATCTCACAGGGGATGCCAACAGAAAAAATCAGTTTTGCGAGATTTTTTTCTCACGCGAAAAAATGACAGTTGAATTTGTATGCTGGGAGGTCGCCTCACTCCCATATAATATTAGACGCTCCCAAGAGAGGAGGATAATTAAATTAATGTCCTCAGCCCTCTTTTGCCCCACGTTTCGTAGCCAGTAATCCGACACCTGCATTGTTTTCACTCAGTATCGTTGTAGTTTTATTTTCTTATGTTTTGTTTGGGAGAAAAGGAATGGCCTTTGGAGTCGCGTGTATAGAGTTTTTAAAAGATTCGTTTATTCAAATTGTAGTTGATAAAACTTTCTTAGGTAATAGCTTTTCCATTCTAATCTCTGGAATTTTAAAAGAACCAGGAAGGTGTGAAAAAAATCTCATTAACGAAACCCTGATTTGTTAAGGAATTTCCAATGTGGTTGTTATTCTTAATGGCAAGCCCATCAAACCGCATTTAGGTACGGTCGCTTATGAAAAACTTTTGCTATCGCCTTTAGGTAAGTATTAAGTTGGTATTAAAACATTTTTTTTCAAATGCTTTAAACATTTATTGCATCCACGTTTTACTTTAAAAAAAAATCTCAACAAACATTTTCTAATCCATTACAAAGGCTCAAATAACTACCCTCTAAACCCAAAAAAAACGAGGAAATCAAACCGCACCTTCAATCTATCACTCATAACGAGTAACCACTTAACTGATCTAGCATGTGCAGGAGTCGCCGCGTGGCATCGCACGCGCCGCTCCGGTAATTCAATAAACACATTATCGCGATTAGGTCCCGCTCCCCCGCAGCGCACGAAACGACCCGAGTGCCCCCGAAGTACTCCCGAAGGGACGACAGATTTCGTCGGCTGATTTCGACCATATTAATGATTAGTTCTTTATTCTAGTTTGTAGGGTTGAGTTTACATGAGGATGGGCTGCCTTGGTCAATGAGAGTTTTGAATAATTTTGACATAAAAGGTCAGATGGGGAGGCAATTTTTCTGCAGGTTTTCGAACCCTAACTAGAGAGCTAATAACTATAAGACAACATTTAGGAATCATGTTCACACAGAAAGGAGTGTTCTCGGAGGAATCATACTTCAATTTGTTTGTTTGGTAAAATATTCATTGTGACATAACATCACGCCTGTAATCCCCGAAGGGTTAGGCAGAGTGGTGTCTAATAGTACACCCACAGTAAGTCCCATGTAACAGGGGGCAAGCCTATTGCCATCAACCGGGCACAAATCCAGCACGCTAAGTATTGCTACTGAGAAATTCCTGATGGAAAAACCCAATGACAATTAGCCTGTCCTGGGAATTGAACCCAGGACCTTATACTCAGCTGTCGCGATTGGGACCGCTAAACCAACGAAGCGGTCACTGTAATTATTTGTAAAAACCCCTTACCTATTCAGTGCTGAAAACTACGACGGCTTTCCGACGCTGTGAAAAACCGCTACGGTTGCACAACAAAAAAAAAGTCCTTTCAAACCATATCAGTAAAAAGTTGACTCACTATTTTAAACCAGAGAAGTTAATAAGTATTCATTGTTATTACGCCGGTCGGTATAAAAAGTAACCGTTATCACCCGCACCATACTTCCTGCCGTAAATCCATTACAACTTATTAACAAACATGGTGATTAGTGTAAATTGTTGCGCTCACAGTTAAATAACGAATAAAACAGCACATGTTCCGACACGAGGTAGGAAGGAAATCTTTGGTGAGGTTGAAATTAAGAAGTTGGTCCTTTTGTTCGGGAAGGACCAGTTTTTTAAGTAATTTAAATCGACCCTGCTCTAAGGGTAATATTAGACCATTTAAAAACTCTGAGACAAAAGAAATTCAAACGCCAGAATATCAAGCGACCCAAAACTGACAAATATTCCTAAACAACCTTGAACCTAATGCTTTAGAGATAAGGTTGAAAATCTATTAAAGAAATTTGACAGATTAATATTGGTCTTTCAAAAACTCCTTCATAAGAGACCAACGTTTACACTTAATTTTGTGGTCCTTAACTTCACCTAAAGTG
The DNA here is from genome assembly GCA_941918905.2 of Xestia sexstrigata. Lineage (NCBI taxonomy): Eukaryota > Metazoa > Arthropoda > Insecta > Lepidoptera > Noctuidae > Xestia > Xestia sexstrigata. Next base: position 4,862,910 of record OW799204.2, read on the forward strand.
TAAAGCAGAAATGTGACAGTTCATTAAGGCTTTCAGTTGGTTTCAAGTCAAATTAAACAACCTGGGGGATACCCAACGTGGGAATCAAACTTAGTTACTCAATACTTGCAGCTAACAACCCTCTACGGAGCCTGAAGTAGAGGTCTTCCATCGACTAAAATGTTCCCTTGATATAAAATAACCAAATTTAACCAGACCTGTCGTTTCGAACATGTTGAAATAAAACATAGGTCAAGTGATACTGGTGTAATGCACACGCCTGGAACTCGCCCATCAACAGGATGTCATTATTTAAACAATAAATTTAATTTGAAATGAGTTCCCATCCCTGTGTCTGTATAATGGTTTCGCCAAATGGGGGTGTGTGTTTTAAAAATATCAATATTAGGTAATTTGCTTATGTGGCAACACTTGAATACAATTCTAGGTCACAATGAATACCAAAAATAATGTAGGTAATGAACATAGCGTAAACTTTTAATATCTACGAAAAACTTTGAGACCTAATTGCCAATAAAAATTTAATCAACTTATTATTTTATTGATCCTTTCCTTTTTTCCTGAAAATTCCACCATCTAAGCGAAAATGAACCAACAACAAACTCGTAAAAATACGACTACCCTCTAAGTGCACTGTCGTTTTACAATACCAACATTATAAAATTGCAATTGCCAAGTTCGCGTGAACATTAATTGGTGCAATCCACTGATTGGCACTCGTTGGCGGGGTGTGGCAGCGTGGCGCGTGACGGCCGCGTGGCAATGGCGTTTTTTTAGTGATTTTTAGCTTTTGGGTACATTTTTTGAACATTTTTGCTAATATAAAGATTAGAGGATTAGTTGTGTTTAAATGTAATCAAGGAACTTGTGATAATATTCTTTAGGGTAAGGTTCTTTAGGGTTTATTGTAAAATGAGATTTGGATTTATCTTTACTAAATGCCTATTGGAATTGTATTTGCTTTGTATAGAACGATTTATTGTAACTTTTTTAACTTTATTACAAGGTGGAATTACTAACAGTAATTTTGCAAACAAGCACTTGACAAAAATGGTAAAAGAATTTATTTTGTAAGAAAATGCATACATTGCGTTAAAATATTACAGTGACACAAACAAAAATAAAACATTTACAAGAAGCAAAAAAGCCATGCCTTCGTTAAAAACATTCAAATATATAAAACACACGTTCCATTCGATTTTCAAAACAGCCCGCGTATAAAATCAAATTACCTCTATTTTGATTGGCCAGTGCTCCGCTTGGCGCGCTTTCCGAGTGTTTTGATTTGACGGTGCGACAATGGCGCCAGTTGTTCAAGTGTTTTAGCAAACCGGCGCTTGCCAAGAAAACAACCGACTGCTACTGATTTTAAACCTTATAGGTATGGAGATAGGGTTGCTTGTCCAATGGAGGGTAGTTGGAATTTGGTCTGTAATAGCATTGTGCAGAGCGGGTGCAATTTGAGTGCAAAAATAATAGTGACAAATGTGATGCATTTGTTAAAATAACATCAAATCGTTTTAGGTCAAAATGATTGTTGAGTTTTTAGAAAATAAAGGATTATTTGGTTTGGTACTGTCAGTGAATCGAATTGCGATTTTTATCGAACTTTTTATGAAACTTTTTAAACATGAACTGAGCTTAGCTGTATTGCATGATTCTAATGACTCTACGACAACTCGACTCCGAAACTATCTTGGATTACACCCACATTTGGTCACTTATGTTTTAGGGTCTCATGTAATAGGGGGCAAGCCTATTGCCATTTGCCATCAACCGGGCACAAATCTAAACTCCGTGGCTGCTACTGAGAAATTTCTGATGGAAAAACCCAATAACACTTTGCCCGACCTGGGAATCGAACCCAGAACCTCAAGCTTAGCAGACCAAAGAGGCAGTCTCATCTATTTTTTCATAGCATTTCACCATCAGATCAGTGATTACTTAAATCTTACTAAATACGAACTAACCTACTAAAAATAAATCAATTCTCATAAAAAATCATACCACGTTAGACTTATTACATTTTAATCTCCTCTAACGACTTTCCCCCGCACATGGCGTCAGATATCACACAGAAATTATGCAAAGCCACCGGTCTGGGCACTCACCACGATCCCAATAACTGTCATATTGGATTTATAGTCGTCATAATTTAACCCTTTACATGCGATACGGTGACAATACGACTGTCAAAGATGTTTTGTACTTGAGAGTTTTGGCGTTGAGGAGAGTTTTGCCGTTGTGGAGAATTTTGCCGTTCTAAGGAGGTACCTATACTTTATTCTAGATTTAGCATAGTTTAGGATAGTTTGACACAGCGTCTCGTTTTAATAAGATTCACTATAATGATTTTGGCTCGGTTATCTAAATCCGGTGAAAAAAAATTACAGATATCTTAGACTGCCTCATTGGTGTCATGTAGTGGTTGCAAGTGCGACGGCTGAGCATGTCCCGGGTTCAATTCCCAGGTCGGACAAAGTGTTATTGAGATGTTCAGTAATTTCATAGTAGCAGCCATGCAGTCTGGATTTGTGCCCGGTTGATGGCAATAGGGTCGCCCTCTATTACATGGGACTTAAACATAACTGGCGAAATGTGGGTGTACTATTAGACACACCTCTGCAAAACCCTTCGGGAATTACAGGCGAGATGTTATGTTATGTGTTAGACAGATATCTGCCAAGTGGTAAAAGGCAATCCATAGAGGAATCTTAAACAAAACCCAATTCGTTGGTCACAAACAACAATCTATAGAACAATCCACAATAACAAATTGAAGTAGTTTCAATCAACAATACTTCATCGTGGCCAGTAAAAGCACTTGCTTATTACGAGATAATCCGTCTGAACGATGCCCCAACCCTTGATATTCAATTGTCTATTGCCTTTGAGTACCAATTTATTCGTGTCATATTCTTCTATTGGATTTTATGGAACTTCGATTATGGGGATAGACTATGTCAATGTTAATGTTTTATGATGGAGTACTAATAGCTGGTAACTAAAACTATGATATTGCAATGTGGTTTTCAAATACGAAAATTTGTTTTGCAGTTTGAGTATTTTATGCGGCCTACCCAAATGTCCCTTGTGTCGTTGAACTTGGGTCTAGCTACATGGTCAATGTTCCTCATCTGACTGCGAATATGAACAATCTGCACATCACATTTTATGGGAGTGCAGTCTTTTTCAGGTTGAACGCAATATTATGTTGGATAGTGTACCTACAGGTTACATCCGGTGTTATTTACTACACGGACCTTGGTGAAAGTAGAACAAATTTCCGTGCGTTCAAGCGTTTTTGCCATACCTACATATTATTGGAATCAAATACTTATAACAGCTCACAAGTCACAACTTAGGACCCATTAATGTTAATATTTATTTAATCGTGGTGCTAGGCAACTGGGCCTATCCCAGTTGTAAACGTTCCTTTGTGCCTATTGGCCTTGTTTGATTCTGTCTCCTGCTGATATCGACGGAAGTGGAAATTATGGACTTTTCTTTATACTTTTTTAATGAATTTCTTTGCAGGATCGAAGGCAGTTAAATTCATTCTCTGGAACTTCATCGAGCTTCATTGTCTCGGCGCTTTTCTGGTGGTCGCTACTGTTGATTCTGGCTTTCAGGAGTTACAGTGATTTGGGAATAGTGTGGGGAGAATGTCCCAAAAAAATAAAAAAAAATTGTTTTACGGTTACTGACAAATTCTTGTACTGACTGGACAGGTCCACTCAAATCTGTGTGGTTCTTTCTTCAAAGACCATCTCAGACACTATTGCATTGTCTATTCCTCATACGACTTGACCAATGTTTGGACTTTAAAAGAGACAGTGACCTATGGAGTTTATTTCGGCTACTTCTTCTCAGAGTATTCAGGTACAAAACACCGGCCCAATCTAGTTTTAAAACTATAACATGATGTGACGTTTAAAAGTGCTTTTGAAAACAATTTACAGAAATAAAAATTATTTATGAAAGCGTCTATTTCAACTTTTGTCTCTATAATGGTGTATTGATTTAAGTACAGTCAGTTATTCAGTCACCATCACTGCAGTCCTAACGGCAAAAAACATCGTGAGGTAATCGGCTGCGACTTGTAAATAAATGTGAAGACATTGTGACGTCTGCCAATCTGAACTGAACCCGCGTAGTAGATTATGCCCATCCCTCTCATGGAGAGGAGGCCTGTGTCCCAGCAGTGGGAACATTATAGGCCGATCATGCTATGTGATGATTATGAAAGTCAGTGCTCTGCTTTACCTGACGCCTTTTTTCGGTCCAACAAACCGTATTACCTACTAGGTCATAGAAATGTGTACATTTTATACGCAAAATATTTGACAACTTCTAACCCTAAAATGCGACAGCTAGCGTACTTAACAATTAGATCACTTATTGTCAACACAATCCACTTAATTCAAGTGTGCACAAAATCACTTGAAACCCTCTTCACATTATGTCAGCCACTTATTAAATAAATATTTATCGTTCGCATTTGGACCTGTTTGTGGAAACGTGCTACTGTATTGGTGGTTTAACAAATAAGCAGCATTTTTTGCTGTTTTTAACCGCCGACAAAAAAAGGAGGAGATTCTCAATTCGACATGTATATTTTTGTGAATAAATAAATAAATATCGCTGGACATTACACACAGCGCCATCTAGTGCCACACTAAGCAACGAGGCTTGTGTCGTGGACACCAGATAGTGGATATACTACATAGATACTTTTTGTTTGTAAATACATACTTATTTTACATATAAACATCCATGACTCGGAAACAAATGTCCATGCTCATCACACCAACATTTGCTCCTACCGGGACCCTAAGAACCTAAGGCAGCCTCACTCCCGCTGCGACATTCGGGTCGTCAAATAGCTCTTATAGAGGAGATTTTACTACATAAAGGCCAGCAAGAAAAAACGTGTTTATAAGTGACTTCAATATGAACATAATGGACGACTTTCTGCAAAACTTTAATGCAATGTCCGACTATAGAACAGATACGCATTCAGATTGAGAATGGCCCCCGAAAACAAAGGCAGGGTGGGCCTGGGGGCCCAAAACTACAAACATCAATTGTCACCGAGCAATAAGCGCGGTGACTCTCGCATTCTTGAAGGTCCTGTTCCGCAGTACTTTGACAGAACTGCGAAAAGATTGGAGTCGGTTTTTGTAAAGATTTTAAGGCTTTACTTTTAAGATCTAAGAATATGTAATTAAAGATCATGCATCTTTTTAACGTGTATTTGCTTTTACATATATTTATGGGCTCGGAAATTTTGAAAAAAAAAATTAAAAATATCGAATTTGAATTTCGTTTTGTTTTGTTTTTTTTTTATTTTTAGAAAACCAAAAAAAAAACTAAGTATGCCCTTTGCTTCTACTCCGTTCACCTGTTATACCCTTTTTTTATTAAAAGTGATAAAAAGTCATCCTGTACTTTGTACACTACAGTTTGTTAAGTATAATAATATGTCTATTTAGCTTACCATACTGATTATATTTTTAACGAGATATTTATGTCTTAATGTTAATACTCAAATTCTTTAATGAGGTTCAAAAATCTTTCATCATGTATGTTATACCGTATCTTGTAAGCAAAGTAATGACAATGATTGTATCTAACTTTAGCTTTAGTGTTTTTTCAAAACGTAAGCAAACATAAGCATAAGAGAAATGACTCCACAATACCTCTTAATCCACAATCCAGAACAAAAGAGCCATCCTCCATAAATGAGAACACTCTCTCAAACCGCCAATCTTCAGGGATGTCTCCTAAAAATCCAGCATTCCTTCGTTCTAACACGGCGCAATAAACGTAGTGACAGTGGCATTCCGGCCGATTCCGGCAATCCGGCCGGACGGCAATCTGCCGCATTCCATGTCGACTGACCGACATTGTGGAAGAATAGTGCTCTGTTTACTTATGAGCACTTGGGCTTTTGTTTACTGTGTTTTTACTTTCTCAAATAAACTAAAAGAACCGAAAATGTTTCTTTATTAAGCATCCATTGACTTTCTAGATGGAAAATATCGTTAGGCTATAAGAGTGATGGTCAAGACTAAAGAAACGATGGATGGAATGTGTGAAGGCTGATATGGCAAGATAGGAGGTAACTGCTACGCTGACGAGTAATAGAGAAGTATAGAAGAAGTCATACTGCGCCAACCACAAATAAATTGGGATAAGGGCTGGAATGTGATAATGAAATGATGTCTTCCCAGATATCAAACTTACTCATGTTTAAGTTTATCTTGGACTAGATAAAAAAAATTAATCACGAAGAAATTGCACTCCTCTAACGTCACGATGGAAATAGGTCAGACATTTACTGTTTTCCCTGATGAATAAGATACTCGTAGTAAGAACTATCTTTTTCGAGTTTCTTACTGGGATTATTTTAGAAAATCTTGAGTTTTAGCAAGAATCCGCGCTTTTTAAAGCACTCACAGATTTATAACTCGAAAGTTCCAAAAATCTCCAAATATTGTAATAATCTCATCATCATCAGCCTATTAATGTTCCCACTGCTGGGACATGGCCTCCTCTCTATGAGAGGGAATGGGCTATAATTTAATCCACCACGCGGGCCCAGTGCGGATTGGTAGATGTCACATGTCTTCGAATTTTTTTTTTGGTTCTAGGACATGCCGGTTTCCTCACGATGTTTTCCTTCACCGTTTTAAGAGCAGTGGTGATGAAATAAATTACACAAAGTAAAGTCGTGGGTTCGAACCCAGACAGGCGGGTTCGAACCCACGACTTACTGTTCGTAAGTCGGGGCCGCCACCACTGGGCCACCGCTGCTCTTTTCTTGGGCTAAAACATTAAGTACTCGAAAATCCTAAACTAATCTGGGAGTTTTCTTGCATAAGATCTAAGTACTCGAACATCCTAAACCAATCTGGGAGTTTTCTTGCATAAGACCTAAGTACTCGAAAATCCTAAACTAATCTGGGAGTTTTCTTGCATAAGACCTAAACAAGTACTCGAAAAACAAAACCATAATTATCTGCACGGTGCTGCAAAAGCGTTACTTTCTTGGTCAAAAACATTCTATATTTTCCCATGTGGACCCCACCCTCCGGAGGGTCGAGAGGTAGAATTAACGAATTTGTCAACTGTCAACGGTAGACCTTATGAGTTTTTCTAAGGGGTCACGATGATTTTCACAGTGGCATGTCAATTATGTTGGCGTATCTTATTTTATTGGAGGTGATTAAAACGGGCCATTTGTCTTTGGAAAATTAGAGAGACGAATAGCGTGCTGCAGCTAAGGGTTATTATGTTTTAGATTTAAATTAATATCATAAATTATTAATCTGGTATTTTAGGAACTTTTTGTGCAACAAAAAATTTGTTATCGTTCTTTGAGATAATATACACCTAACAGGAAACTATTATACTCGTTAATTACATTTTAACGTTACGATATTTTCGTAAGTTTAATTTAAAACGTATACGAACAAGGAAACACCTGAATCCATACCTATTTCCATAAAATTCGACCAAAACCGTAACAGCGAACTTTCCTATCACATTTTTAAAATATTGCATATAAAAACTGGCCACGTTTCCAGCGTAAAAAACTTGTTCATGTAGGCAAAGAGCTTTGGTAGCCACTACAATAAATCTTTCGTCTAAGTGGCATTTATACAACACATATATTCCGAGTAAGAGGCAAATCGTAAACGTCTGGTACGTGAACAACTTAGACCCGTTATGCGACCCAACTTTAAGTTCTGTTTGCTATGGATAAAAGGAAATGTAATGCTGTGTTTTATGTGCTTGAATTGTTGGGAATTTGAATTGTTTTATGTTTTTTTATCTGTAGTTATTACGACAAACTCATCATTTGCAACTTTGTAAATTGGATGAAACATATTTTGTAATCGATTGTACAGAGGCCCTAGCACGAGCGCGCGTAAACACGTCGTATACACGTAAACGTAACATAAATATTATGTCGATTTTAAAATCTATAACACTCGTTTCACGTCTAATATTTTCATTATTTTAGGAATGTATTCCAATCTATGGATGATACTGATTATGTTTGTTGCAAACAATTTAACTTAAACGCTACAGCACAATAATTGTATTATCTATTCAAAAAACGACAAAAATCTTTACACTAACCGCACACGGTGTTCTAAATCAATAAACCTTTGGACAAACTCTATCGCCATTTATTAAAATGTCTGATTTTTTTCGACCCACAGATGAAACCATTTCACGAACCCATGGTAACAATTTGATTTTTTCGCCTCCCTCAGAGTTAGAACAACATTTTTTCGTCTCTCAATTTATTATCCCACAATTACAAAGCAGTTTTCCTTAACGAAAACCGTTGAGAATTTAGTTTTGTTTTTCGAACAAAGATGGCGGCTGTTTGCGAAGATCTTGAGGCAAGATTGTGCGGTATTTTCCATTAGAGCCGAGAATCTAGTGTTGTTATAGAACGTAGAGAGATTGAATCGTTGTTACAATGTTTTTGCAGGGTTTGTTTGCTCAATCAAAATTCTGGAGATTGGTCTTGGGATGGATTTTCTGAGTGGGTAGGTAAAGTTAGATGGGCTTTTGTTTTTGTGGTGGAATCGGTTTTGGAATTGTTTGTTGTGGTTTCTGTAGCAGAAACTCAAACCACACTTATGCAAGTGTAACGCTATTACGCGTCATTTATGCAAAGTTTCACCTACTAGTATTTAAAACTCGAATGTCCGTTTAAAAAAATACTGACTCCCGAAAACATCAGCAAATCAGAAACGACATCCATCTTTAACAAAATAAAGGCCGATAAAAACATTATCTCCATCAATTCTGTCCGTTAAAACGTCTAGCATATACGTATACGGTCATCCCTCCTCGGAGGGTGTAGGGAGGTTCGGTCGTAAACCGGGATTCTGCCGGAGAAAATCCGCACTTCACTACCGACCTCGGTAATCACGACGGCATCTCAACCCGTGTGGATTTGTTGAGATATAACGCTACATGTTTGTATGTATAGCCCGTATCAGCAAGAACCGAGTTTCAGTACTTTCAGCAGTGTTTTTTTGAAGTCACGTTGTCTTCTGATTGTTAGGTACCGTGTGTGTTACAAGAATTTCGGGGTCTTGTTTGTGAATCTGTCTGAGTTTAGATTGTAATGAAATTAGTACTGTACAAGCTTCGACATTTTCTAGTCTACGAACATTTAGGTACCGTTCGTTTTGGAGACCTTCTGCGCTGTTGAAGATCGTAGCTTCGTTAGTTTATTCATCAGTATAGATCTAAGCTCCCACATATAATTCAATTAAAAATTCGATGAAAGTTTTGCTAACAGCTTTGTTTCTTTCATTGTGTTCTTCATCTTCGATATCCACAAACATTTGGGCTTCGACAAGGAGTCACAGCTTATCTTCTATTGTTTCCCGAATGACCTAGATCCTACCTTGTTTCTGCTTTCTCTCTAAACTGAAAGACTGTGACAACACATACATAAAGGCTGAATTTATCACCGTGTCAGTGAACACTCGCTCTCGGCTAGTTTCCTTAAAGCCTGTACTTTTAATCCTGCACCTGGTTTCAGTAAGTGCAGTTTGCGCTCAGCGGTTAACGCAAACCGACAAAGTTGTGTTTTTCAACTGGGACACACTGTGTTTGGTCTTGGTCATTTGCGGTGTCAGTATTTCTTCTAAAATTGCGAAGATTTTACTTTAAGTTTAGGGACATATTTCATTTGTAATACTGATATTTACGTGTTTTTTGCAATATTCAAATGAAACTCGCATTTTTGTTTTATGAGCTATGTCCAATTTGTAATCAACTTCAATATTACCTTCATCTTCTGTCGATTACGCTTTCATTTCTCTCGTAATGCTTCTATACTGGACTAAATTTTGTAAATCCTTCCATGTTGACGTTTTCCAACAGCATCAATATTTAACACAGTGCTCAACATAATTTATTTGTACATCGACACAGTGTCCCGTGTGTCTCGCAGTAAGGCGCGGTGAATAATCAATGAGAATGTAAATGCAAGGTGAATTCACGAGCTCCCCCCGTCCCCCAATTTGCTCCGTTTTTTATAAGTTGTTGAATTATTAAGATAGAACAAGTAGTCACTTAAGTTACTGTTATGGTTTTCTTGGCCTTTCCCCATTTAAGCACTGACTTCTTCGATTAACAATAGTAAGGCTTACTTTTTTTTAAACTACTTTTCGATTTTTCGAGTAAAAGCAAGTGATATCTTACTATAAAAATTTAATGATTGACCCAAACAAACATTAACTTCTTTTCAAACAATATAACCCTTTGACATGCTAAGAAACAACAAACAACAACAACAACATCAGCCTATAACGTCCACTGCTGGACATAAGCCTCTCCCATGATGGGAGGAATTTGCCGTAATCTCCACGCTTAGCTGGCGGATTGAAGATCGCAGTAATGAAAGACTAACAGAAAACGCTGCTGCCCATTCTCTGGTCTACGGAGGCGCAAGGTGTTCTGCCTCAGACATTAGTCGCCTTATACGACACCCGTGAGTGTAATGGGTTGGTTCTATTCTACTCTGCCGGATACCACACGGCTAAGAAAAGAATGACTTATTGTTTCTTTGGATTAATCACCAACACAAATATCTTTCAGTAACATTCATACATGAGAATAACTACCTTTAACAACGATTCTTACTATATCAATCGGACTATTGGAGTAGATGATTTAGAAATTGTTACTGCATCAAATAGGACTATTGGAGTAGATAATTTCGAAAAAGGCATCAAAGCTAAGTACCACAACAACAGCAAAGCTGGCTTTAAAAAAAAGGCAAAATATTTTTTCTCCCAAACACCCTAACCCAAAAATACCAACCGCACACCACGCAATATTTCGTAAAATCTCACTCAAGGAAGCACTTTAAGTTTGTACCATCGTATATTTAATTCACGACCACCTAAAGTACGTCCCCATAAAAATCCAGGCAGATACTGTGCAGATGAGTCTTGCCAGGGACGCATTCGCAATCATTTTAATTGTATTGTCCTGTTTTACTGCGAATCCCGTTATACGATTATGGCCTTTGTGATTTCCTCAGATCTGGTGTAATTTTATTGATTGGGTTTTATTTAATTACGGGGATGGAGGGTGTGATTTGGAAGGAAAGAAATGTTTTTTAGGACACGTGTTTGTAGTAGATGAATATTTTACTGTTGTGTGTGCGTAGTTTTGAAATGGAGTGTTTTGCCGTGACTATAAGTAGTCTAACTACTAGTAGAGAAATCTAACAAGAGTGACATCAGGCGGATTTTATTTTGATCAGTACATATTTTGTGCGTACGCATTCCTAAGTAGTATTTTCATCTAAAAACTTAACTAAGTATCCCAACTTACACTTTTCGGGATACTCGGATACATCCCTGTATCCCGGTTCAAGATCCGTATACCCAGGATTTACGGTTATCGCTACCCGGGTTGCGTTCAATCACAACCTGGGAACTTAATACTTAACGCGTCTATTGCAAGCTCATACGTTTTTTAGAGCTCAATTATTTATGTATTTTATTTTTATTGATCTGGCTGAACGTGATTTGAAAGAAACGTAGCATTGCAGGGTTAAAAGATTATGGTTGCATTTTTTTTTTTACTTTTGGCTTCGTTTTTCAAGTATTCTATCGTATTAAATTTGTGTGAAATTAAATAATTGGAAAAGAAGTGATTGATGTTTTGCCATTTAAAATGACAAAGAAATACTCGATGCAGATTTCCATGACTCAAAGTCATGGAAATCTGCATCGAGAGACTTGAAAAAAAAATCAAGGATTGTTGATTTCTACCCGTATACCTACTGTAGTTTCTTTTGCCTTCCCAAAAAATAACCTCTAAGCCAAAGGTCACGACAAAAAAAAAACTCATCAATGAAAAACATAACGACACTACTAAAAATCTGTGAACATCTCCTAAGATCGTAATACTTACCTATTACTAGTTTATCATCCATTACGTCTGGAAGAGCCACACAAAAGTAAATGTTCAATAAAGAGCTCAGATGAAAGTTTTTATTATGTACTGAAGAATTTTGTAGTTTGACGTCGTTTTTTTGTGCCTATTGGTGTAAAACCTCATGGTAAAACGGGATTCGGACCTACCATACCCCTGGCTGTACCCCTGGTGGTACGGTGGAATTTTAAAAGTTAAACGATACCACCAGGTAATAGTGTTGTAAGACTAGTTAATACCACTTCTGACAACAACAGGCCGACGAAGAAGGCCGGCTGAGGCCTGGCACTTCGGGGACAGAAGTCAAAGAGTGTTATTTAATATGTGAGCGAAGCGAGCACGCGTCGTAGCAGGTTCTAATAAACAGATTTAATAAAATTGTTGTTGTCAACAGTGGTTTAAACTAGTGTTACAACACTATTACCTGGTGGTATCGTTTAACTTTAAAAAACCCATCGTACCACCAGGGGTACGGACAGGGGTAGTACGGTGGGTCTGCAGTGGTAAAACGTCTATTAATCTATCATATAGAAATACTACTGACTTCACTGAGAGTTTGCCACTTTTGACACTTAGGCCCTAAGTAATAAGGTTGAAAAGTAGTTGACCCTCAGTGAACTCGGTAGTACAGTGATTGTTGGTTGCTAGCGGTCAAGATGACTGCTGCCTATTCTCAGAACGACATCTAGCGTGACAGGTAGGAATAGCTGCACCGAAACTCAGTCCATCTAAATTTATCTTAACCCAAAGAGCTCTCAAGGCTTACAAAATACCATGTCTGAGATGTTGTGGACCGACCAACCTGTTTATAATATTTAGTGTTGGCAGTACCTAGGTATGTATTTCTTTTTTTTTTTACTTTGTTTTGTCATAAGAAAAAGATGGAGCTGAATGATAGTTTTGATAGGTAGAACTATGTTAAACGTAAAAAAGTCAAAGTTTATTATCTTAAAAGTCCTTATTTTATTTGGTATTTAAAGATCTAGTGGCTTGCATCCTCCACATGTGAGTTTCATTCAAGTCGGACAAAGCTCTGTGAGAAAGGTTTCAGATGTTCAATCAGACATCGGGAAATTGTGCTCGTTCAATGGCATACTAAGGAACCACGTATTAAATGAGATTTCAAGTCTTATCCATCTAGAGTCTCTACAGTCTACACCAATCACGATAATGAGCATTTCAACAAGAAAAAATAAGTATACGATCATCCCATCCTTCACAAACATCATCTGCCTAGCTTTATCCCAACTATGATGTTGGGGTCGGCCTCAGTCTAACCGGATGCAGCTGAATGCCAGTATTTTACATGGAGTGACTGCCTATCTCACCTCCACAACCCAGTTAGCGATCATCCTTCACATCGAACCTTAAACTCAGTTTACCCGGAAACAAAACTTAAGCATTTCACTAACAAATTAATCAAAACCTTCAGCATCCAATCAATAATTCATAGTCTATACCTTAAATTCTCCCCTTGAGATGCCCTCGGCAACAATTAAAGCCCACTTCTCAGTTCTCACCCTCACCGTTTTGCTCGTAATTACGCAGTTCCGCAGTTTCGCAGCGAAGATTTTACGCACTAAGGACTGACGTGTTACGATCTTACGGGACGTAATAAGTTCGCGTAATGCGGAATGTTTTGGCTGGTGGTATGTTGTGGGGTTACTTTTTAAGTGGGAAATGAGGAAGGGATGGTTATGATGGTGTGGTCTTGTGAGTTGAGGAATAGTTAGTACCTTTAGTATGAGATTCTTGTAAGACGCGATCTTATGGGCATTGCCATAATGATGTTCCAGTAGCATAAATGGTAGTAAATAATACCCCCTTGATACACTAATAAATGTCGTGAGGAAAGTTTTAAGTATGAATGTGGATGGGTATTAGAATAGATGAAGACCAAAGAAACGATGGATGGACTGTGTGAAGGATGAAATGACAAGAAAGGAGGTGTCTGAAGGTGGTGTCTGGTGTCTGGTGGTTTCTGAGATGACGAGTACCTAATAGAGAATTATGGAAGAAGAAGATATACTGCGCCGAGCCTAAATGAGTTGGGGATAAAGGCAAGAGACTAATGATGATAATACTCTGTGATAATAATGTTAAGAAACGTTTAAGAACTGTCTTAAAATGTATAGTCAAATGAGAGAGTTTCCTGTTCCTAAAACCACTTTTGTACTCAGTAAATACGAAATACCCACAGCTACACCAAAATTCGATAACGACTACATCACACAATCAGGAACGGAACTCAGAACTTAATGCCCAACAATTTATGCCCCCACAAATTTATTCACGCGGCGTATACGTAGTTGAAAAGGGGCAGAATCCCAAAACATCACAATTTGGAAGCGCCACAAAGGGAACATCTTTCGCCACAGTAAAAATCTGTAGAGTATCGCGAAGATGGAGAGACTAACGAGGTGGCCTTGCTACTCTGATTTCCAATTCAAAGGAAAATTGCGATGGAAAGGGTCGGTGTGGGGGGTTTGGGAGGAGTGGGGGCCCCCCTCCCGTTGCTACGCGACGCGGGGTGGAGCCGCCGCAATCACGGCCCAATGGCACGACGGTTATAAATTGCTCTGCCGTCGCGACATAGCGGTCGGAGCGAGACAGACTGGCCTCTCCCTCGCACTAATGAAGTCGGTTCTCTAGCACCCTTGATTGACGAACTGGCCCTTTTTCGGTCCTACAGTTAGGCATCGATGGCGTGCCGTGATTTGCTAGTAATGAAGGTGTGGTTATATTTTCCTGTTGTGCATTATGTTGTCCCGTGGTCATGTAATGAGATATCGCTTTAGGTATGTTTATGTATGTAACGGCCAATTTATTCGCACTCCCACTTAAGATGATTCAGATGTTATGTACCAATTAGGTGCTTGGAAAATAATGTTCCGTTGAGTCGGGTTTGAATATTTTTGCTGGAACACCCACAAGTTGAATCATCGTGGGGAACATTAAAACAGTTCATTGGTTCAGTCGTTTCTGAGAATTTCTGTACAGACATGCCTACAGACATAAGTAGATAAGTAGGTTATAAGTACCTACTTAGTGATTTCTACGAATCTGGAAATGACGCAATATAAAACATAACATTACAGTAAACACACATTTCGCCAGTAAGTTACATTGTGTCCGTATAGTTCTACCGTTCAGTTCTACTAGTAGGAATAAACGGAGAAAAAAATCCATCATGTAGGGGGCGACCCTATTGCCATTAACCGGGCACTATAAGTTTGGATGGTCTAGTGCCCGCAAGCGCGACTGTTGAGCACGAAGTCCTGAGTTCGATTCCCAGTTCGGGCAAACGTGTTACTGGGTTTTTCCATCAGGAATTTCTCAGCACTTGGTTTTGTGCCCAGTTGATAGCAATAGGGTCGCCTTCTGTTACATGGGACTCAGACATAACTGGCGGCATGTGGGTGTTCTATTAGGTACACCTCTGCCTATCCCTTCGGGGATTACAGGCGTGATGTTATGTATTTTCTTTTTACTATCTCATAATACCTATTTCTATATAATCCCTGAAACGGCATTCCTCCTAACAAAAGCTGAGCACAGCACAAAGCCGATATTAAATTCCTGTCGCGTAGGAATCACGATTGTATAGGAGTTTTAGTATTATATCTTACATAGAAGCTCTCGGCATGGATAGGTCTTTTAGATGTCTCCAAATAAGGAAGGAAAAAACTTGGGTCAAACATCATCATCTACCTAGGTAGACTTTTCCCAACTAAGTATGTTGGGGTCGACTTCCAGTGTAACCAGATTCAGCTGAACATTAGTATTTTACATAGAATGACTGCCTAATCTGACCTCCACAACCGAGTTTGTACTGGGTAATACGATATCTACCTCTTGGTAAGACTGGTTGTCAGACTGTCGCGTGTCGGGCCGCATAGTGACTACTGTACCGACTGAAAATAAACTTAAAATGTCAGCCAGGACAACGGCTTAACGTGCTTTCCGAGGCACAGAGAAGTCTCGAAATAATGAAAGGCACATCCACGGATCGACCTCGGCAAGGGAAGCTTAACTAAATATAGTTGAGTGCCCTTTACCGTAAGTACAGGCACTATTATGACAAAAAACAAGTATCTATTTCAAAAATATCTAGATTCAATAAATTGCCTCTTGAAATAATCTAGATACCTATTTCAGGCTTTATGAGACAGATCCTCAGATTCCCAGAATCAAAAAACCTCAATAAAGTTTTGATAAATGCTTAGAAATCATATAAAAGACTTATAAAGATACAACCGTTTTCCACGGCAGCTAAAAGAAATAAAGTCCAGAGTTGAGTATGAGAGGAATGCGTAATAAGAAGCGGACTTCGCACAGATTGTGAGGACGTGTCGTAGGTAGGTGCTTTTACAGTTGCTGTAACTTAAACCTTATGTCTATAAGAATAAAGGTCAGTTTACGGGAATATAAGGCATTTTCTGGAAGAATAACTGCAGAAATACTCACTGCAAGGACAATTAATATATTCGGTGTTAACTACACGGGTTACATACAGCAAGTCCTTTAAGTACATTCCTGGACATGGTCCTTCGAGCCGGATACATAATTTTGCAGATAGGGTACTGCAAAACCAGAGGTAGGATAGCAATGAAAGGACAGTAATTACAGTTCTTTAACAGAGTTTAAATGCTTTTGACATCTGTATCACTGTCAGATTTTTCATCTTCTATCAGGTCCTAATTCATTTGAGGTAAGCGCAGAATGTCTTCTTCTTCCATACTTCTCTATTACTCGTCATCTCAGCAGACACCTCCTTTCTAGCCATATCCTTCACACAGTTCAAACTGTGATATTTTCTATTTATTTACAAATATTATAAAAGAGACGTCGAATGTATTATACAAGTACGTGGGAAATCATCTGCCAAACATACAAACATTAATGATAGGTACAAAGAAAGAAATCCAAAGGTTATAAAACTACTCAACGGATTTGAAAGAAATTTGGCACACTTTCATTCAAATCCATTGAGTAGTTTTTGCGTGAAAGACCTATGCATATATATCCCTCATAACAAATTTTCGAAAATTATAATAAAAGTAAGATTTAAGTCTGAACTTCCCTATACCTAAATAACGAAATATTTGCAGAGACGCAAAAACTCTACATAATTATCTCCAAAAGTCTCAACTTGTACAATATCGGAGCTCAGTATCAGAATTATAATAAACTTGTCATACAAGGCCACAGTAATAACCAACCAGATTACGCGTTTACACCAATTTGTGGTAACAAGGACGTCGAGTTTTCCGTGAAGATAAGAAGTATCAAAAAACATTTATAATTGAAAACTATTCATAGATTTTATTATTACCTCTGATTCTACTGCGACGTTAAATAAAGTCGTTACACAGATTCCAACCGCGTTTACGGACACTGGCGTTACAAAATTGTAATAACCCTAAGTATATTTAAACAGGGCTACTACATTCACAAATTAACAACAAAGACTAATTCAGTTTGCATCACCCGAAGTTTGAGATATATACTGAAAAGTTGCTTAAGTCCCTTTTTCAGTCGTCTCCTAGTTACTTGATTAAGACTCTATTCTAAATGAACAAACAAACTTTTGAACACAAAACAGTAGAAACGCCCAAACAGGAATCCGACTCCGTTCGGAAATAAGACCCAAAGCTAACAACGCAAATATAGAAGACTGCTTCTAAAATGAACTGAAAATCAATCCATATGCCTACTATGCCCATAGATACTGCTACTGTGATCTCCCATCATCATTCTCTCGCCCTTATCCCAATTCATTTGTGGAGATTTTTTTTTGGGGATAAGCGCAGAATGTCTTCTTCTTCCATACTTCTGTACCTATTACTCGTCATCTCATCAAACACCTCCTTTCTTGCCATATCATCCTTCACACAGTCCATCCATTGTTTCTTTGGTCTTCCTCTACTTTTATACCCATCCAGATTCATACTAAAAACTTTCCTCACGAATGATCTCCCATATTATCACTAACGAGTACATAATACACTATCCACCATATAAATCTCCCACATACGTTCATACAAACTATTTACCATTCGATGAAAGCACAGCGAACACCCAGATTCCCCGGATTTCTCTCTATACAAGCGATATTGTGAGCCGCTGTCTGTATAAATAGGGCTTACCCTACATAGCTACAATACACAACGTAATAGCAAGCTATAGTATAACGCAGCTATAAGTGCTTGGCTACGAGCTTCACGTTCAAGCTACACGCGTGTGTACAGCGACTGCGGACCAACAAATTAAAGAAATTACAGTATGAGGCCGGACTCCACCTAAGCGGAGACGAGTTGAGCGCAGAAATGTGCGGGAATCGAGCAATTTAATGGCTGCATAATAAATACGACCGTATTCCCAAAAGCGCGCAACCGAGTTGCGAGCTTGGGCGAGGCGATGCTTGATGCCCGCGTCGATTAACATACAATTTTCTAATCAAAGTAATGGTAAAGACACTAACGAGACGGTACTCATGTGGTGGGAACAAGTGTAGCACAATGACATATCGCTGACATATCGTTGTCATATCGCTTGACGCATGACGAGTTGCAAATTGTAACGCGTCAGGTCGTGAACGAGGCATAACTCAACATACCCACAATATACAACGTAGTAGCTAGCTATAGTACAGGGCTGCCTCTCTATAAATCGTATATGTAATACGGAGTAGAGAGAAAACTGGGAACAGATTCCGCAAAGGTTTATTAACACGGTATAGCTAGGGTTGACGGGCACGTGTTTTTGCGCATTATTTTCCTTGAATAGGAGCTCTTGTTTTATTTGTAAGCTGTCTTATTATGACATAATTTACTAGCCTGAAAGTTAGATAATAATTGCTACAGTAGCGTTACTTTGATCTTAAGTAATTGAAAATAGATCATTTCATATTCTAAGTTTGAGTGTGCGTGGGTGAAGCTGGAGCCTTATATCGATATTCAAAACTAGCTGTATCCAGCGGCTACAAAACGGCTTAAACTACGGGTAAAGCCCCTGCTAAAGGGTGACAACTTTTTTTTTATCTCACAAGTTGCAAGCATTAGAAAACTTTATGGAATCATTTAAATGAGATGAACTTATTTTTCTTATTTTTATTTTACAACATTCTGTACCTAGTATATAAGTAAAATCATCACGCATTTCTTTAGTAAGTCATTAATCTACATTAGTTTTATACCTGTAAGTCTTGGGGGACCTGGTGACCCGTAACACAGGTATTGTATACCTATTTCGGGCACCAGACTCTCACAAATGTTTACCCTGTGTTTTAGATTTAATAATTCTTGTAACTTAAGAGAACACTTTAATCATTGACCACTCTGAGAGCTTTGGATTTGTGCCCAGTTGATAGCAACAGGTTCAATTAATGGAACTTAATCATAACTGGTGAGATGTGGGTGCATTAGATCCAGCTCAGGTTAACTCTTTGGGGTCTGCAGATGTTACGTTATCTTTTAAAGCTTAGTCCCTAACCAACGTCTAAACTTCATCGCGTCCTCCACAATAGGTACTTTGAACTGATAACAGCTAACCGATTCCCTCACGATCGACAGCCCTATCGGTATTGCAGGGTCGCGCGTCACAGCGGATCGATACCGTGGATGTGGCGCGGATTACCATCGGAAATGCTCCCCGATTACCCGGATCAACTATATTTTTTGCATTGGTAACACAGACGAAGGTTATGGAGATTTTTTTGTAGGAAAACTACGATGTTTTCTGGGAAAGATCTTGGAGGATTATTTTCAAAATTAATTTCACACCTCTTCCTAAAACTTCGTTGAAATAGGCATGAATATTATGTTGTGTTATTAGCGTGTGTAACTTTCTGGGCCTTAAATACCAGTTCTGTTAGGTAACCGTCTCGAACTAATACGAGTATCTATCCACAATGTAGTCAGTAGAAAAAAAAATATTTATCGATCTTTACAATGACGTTTTACATTCTAGCCTTTATTTAGGAATGCTCTCGATAGCCCATTATTTTGTGCCGAGCTAACATGGATTGGATATTTTCTACACTAAAAATATAATATATAATGTAATATATTAAATAATATAATAATATTAATATTATTTATAATCTTATAAAGAGGAAAGATTTGTATTTTTGTGTGTAAGTTTGTAATGAATAAACTCAAAAACAACTGCGAGAAAGAAGAAAGCTACATTCACCCAGAGTAACATAGGCTATATTTTATCCGCGTACTCCCACGTGAACGGGAACTACGCGGGTGAAACCGCGTGACGTCCGCTAGTTTTAAATATTTAGCCCAACATTTATTCTACTGATCTCTTCAACTTATCAGCTGCCTGGCCTATTTCCCAACAAATTTTGCGTCAGTTTCCAGTCTAAATGGATGCAGTTACATACCATTATTTTACATGGAACAACTGCATATCTGACATACACAACCCAGTTACTAGGTCCACGTTACCCTTTGTCAACTGACATGGCGACTTTGTCATTACGATAACCAGTTTCCACCAATACTAAAAATGTTTTTCTCTTGCCAACAGGTGAGAAACCTCACAAATGCCAGGTCTGCGGCAAAGCCTTCAGTCAAAGCTCAAACCTGATCACCCATTCTCGCAAGCACACCGGTTTCAAGCCGTTCGCCTGTGAGCTGTGTGGAAGAGCCTTCCAACGTAAGGTGGATCTGAGGAGACATAAGGAGACCCAGCATGCTGATCTGAGGCCCCCACAGCCACCGCATATGCAACCACATACTGATGTGCATGGCATGCATCCTACTGATATGCATGCTGTGGCTGAACAGCATCGGATAGGTAAGATGTTATTGTAATTAGAAAGATTTTATTCACAACTCAGTGAAAACATCGTTAGTAAAAGGTCAGGAATCAAAACAGCCAAATCTTATGGGTTACATTACTTCGTCAAATCAGACTCTATCCTAGTTGAAATACGCCTACTAATAGTGATTGGCAATGTTACAGGCATTGTCTATCTTAGGGGACTTCTTAACTAAGTAACTGCCAAGAATTTCGGTTCAGAAGTATCTAAAACGCGTTCATTATGATGAATATCAATTATCTAACCCTCATAGATTTTGAACACGATTGGTATTATACTATAGTAAAAAGGTAACTTATTAGGAATTTGTCCACAAAGAAACACGTCCGTGACCTTGCTATTTCATACAACTAACCGTTCTTTTTCTCCACAGATCTCCGTCCCCCCCACCCTGACCTACGCCAGCACCCAGACTTCAGGGCCCACATGAGCACCGCAGTGCCCCCCTTGCAGCCACTGCCATCCTGAACCTCAACCGCCTTCGCGCCCCCCGGCTGGCGTTGAGGCTTGATGATGGAGAGCATCCAAAGACAGTGGAGCGATGTGGTAGTGAAAGAATTTTGGTGATTTTGGTTCGTTATGATCCAGACTTTAAGAGCAGCCATGCTGGTCTGTTAAAATTGACTATCGAACTCGCTTTACTGGCAATGATGGTAGCACAGTGCGGCAAGGTTCTTTTGGCCCTTGAAATACATTGTTTGGAGGAGCCCTGTTGGTAAATAAACACTTCTAAAATTGTCTGTGGAAATTGTATTAAAAAAACAAGATGGCGTCGTTAGTTTCGATTATGAACAGTTAAAAAAAGAACGATGCAGCACTGTAGTAGCTACTGGCCGGTCGTATGTTAAACTGCGGACACAGGGACTTACTCGATAGTGAGTTTTGACAAATTAAGAATACTAATAATAAAATAAAATAATTATTATAAAAGAGACGTTGTGATTGTTGTTATGAAGAAGTTCATAGTTGAAATTTTTGACGCTATTTTGGGCCAATTACCTATATTTTTATGTTAACAATCCATGAAATTTTAATTGTAATTTTTTAAATGCTCAAAAGCAAATAATTGACCGGACAAAACGATCTGCAGCTAAATAGTATGCTTCTAAAAAAAATATTTAACCAAATTTCGATTTCAACAAATAGAACAGAAAGGGTGTCCCCCCCATACAAGAAACGTATATTTTTGACGTTAAAAAAAAGGAAGAGGTTATTACATTCATTCCACATCGCTTCACAGAGCAGTGTAATATATTAGGCAAAAACACATAGTATACAAACACATAAGACATAATAATGTTACTGCAGCCCGAGTAGTTAACATAAATCTGTTGTAATTTAAATGTAAACGCTTTGTAATTGTGAGTTTTTGATCTCAAAATAAACTACGGAATAAAGTGTCATTCTTGTAAAAATTGTTTGTGTTGCGGGAAATGTAAAAAAAACTATATTAAATTAAAATGTACAAGGAAGTTATACCCAAATATAAATAATTTCCAAAAATACTCAATATTTTTAAAGAGCAACACAAACATTTATTTTAGCTGGAAGTATCCAAAGAGCACAAAATAATTATTTAAAATCATTGTAAGTTTAGGCACCTAATTATAAAGACACAAATATAATATTTAATGGACTGATGGAATCATTCCAAATGTTTTTCCAATAATTATTTTTACGCATGAACAACTTAATTTTAAGAAATGACTTTGTTTAGAACTTCTTCGTTTATTCCAATTTTATACCTTGTTGTTTTTTTGACATCATTCCGTGTTATTGTTTGACAAAAATATGAATAATGAATATACTGAATTTTTACCACCACAATTTGCATCTACTTTAATATTTTCCAATTGTATTTTGGAGAAAATTAAGTAACATAATGGCAACTGTAATAGATTTAAACTATAAAAAATATATAATAATTATGCCAAAGTACCATTCCCAACAGTTAGGAACCAATATAATAATTATGTGTCATATTAAAATCGTAATAACTTCATTAGATTATAACTATAGTAGACAAATACTCGCATATCACTATCATATTCATATAATTTTAATTATATCAAAATGAAATCGAATTATGTAACATATTAAGCAGATATAGTCTAAGAATTAGTATAAAATGTACAAAAATGTTGTCTATTTTTATGGCTGTAATCTTATGCACATAGATTTTAAAAATAATTTCAAAAATGTGTTAACTTAAACAATAATATGGTTACTCTTGTTTTCTTCGTTTTATAGAATCTTACTGACCAGTGAAAAAATACTAGCTCTATCAATTAATCATTATTGTAATTAACGTTACAAAACACCATAAAAAGTGTGTAAAATCTATTATGCCAAAATCATAAAAAAATGTCGTACAATTTAAAAAAAAAAACAGTTTTCAAGAATAACCATTCACATTCCGTAGATTTTGTGTGCGCTTAAAACACAAATTAAAGGCTATCTATAATTATAATATATAAGACCACAATAGTTTCGCATTCCAGTTTAAACATTATAGATGTTTTTATGGGGGCTGGTTTCGTAAAATGAGCAAGTTTTAATAAAAATATTTATTTCATATAATATCTATGACCTATTGTTCTTTATGTTATACCAAACAAATACCTTTAATTTTATGTGTGGCTAATTGTCAATCATGCAACTGAATTATTGTTTACCAAATTCTCCAAAAATTTTTAAAACAAAAAAAAATTGTTTTCAATCATTGTAAATAAATATTTAAATTGTATTTTTAACAATTTCTCGTCGAAATTTTTAAATAAATTGTATGTTATTATATATTACGTAAACTCATTGTAAATATTGTATATAACCTATAAACTAGTTATGTTAACGATCCCAAAGAAAAATGTGCAATCCTACGGTCGTAATTTACGAGTTATAAATATAAGCAACTGTCACTTCAATAAATATTATGATGTATAATTATATTGTCTTTTCTTTTAAATCTCCTTTATCGTTACCATCTTTCTATGTTCTTTCTTTCGAAAGATCGTCATTATGATACAAAAGAAGCCATACCATCTTTTTTTTTTTTTTTTTTTTTTTTTTTCGGATGGGAAATCATCTAATGACTTCTCCCGCTCTGGGCGGAGCAGGAGGGAGTGTCAGACTTTTACTGACTAAAACCCATCCATGTTCCTTCATCGCCCTTTGTGTTCCGGGGCCACGGTATCTCTTTCGAATAGTCCCGCAACCCCGGCAGGCATCGGTCCTTTCGGACCCCTTCCTTTTTGCTGACTCTCTTTGAGGCGCGCGTGGAACACGAACGCGCCGTCGACACGGCCTGTCGTCATGAGACGGACGGACGGTGAGCTAGCCCATAGCCCAGCATCCACAGGCCCGCGCCTACGGTGGCCGGGGGCCATACCATCTTCATTTCTTTTCTATATTTTTATTATTTTAGCCCAGTAGTACACACGGCAACACATCAGACTAAACATTTCCAGTATAACATGGCCTCGCTTTGTATACATTTCCCGTACAATGAGAGATCCGCATAAACTGGTTTTGAATAGCTTGATTAGTTATCATGCGTACCTTCTCTACGTCCTTAAATGTGCAGGACACTTTGGACACTCCAACATCCATGCGACAATGTGTCTAACATACTCTTACATGACAGCAACTACTTGTGAAGTTTTGGTGGTGGTGGTACGTGGGTGGTAGGTTTGTTTCACTTGATCTTTCTAAACGCTAAATGGAGCAAACCACAGAAATAAAAAATAAAAAATCACTGGACATTAACACACAGCGCCATCTAGTGCCACACTAAGCAACGAGGCTTGTGTCGTGGGCACCAGATAGTTGATATACTACATAGATACTTTTTGTTTGTAAATACATACTTATTATACATATAAACATCCATGACTTGGAAACAAATGTCCATGCTCATCACAAACATTTGCTCCAACCAGGATTCGAACCCGGGACCCTAAGAACGTAAGGCAGCCTCACTGCCGCTGCGCCATTCGGGTCGTCAAATACTGACAAACAAATACATAATACAAGAACAACGAGAACTATCTAATTGCTAAGAGAAAGGCTATCTTTGACGTGAATCAGCTATGTAAAGTTTAGTAGATCACGCTACAAAAGATGTATTTATGTAATGCGCAATGTACAGGTATGTACACAAAGTTGCAGGCTAAGCTTAAAACTAATGTGCACATGACCCTGTTAGGGCGCAGCAAGTTAACTTAAAACTAAAAAATATTTAATCTAAAATGTATAAAATTTAATATCACGTCATCGTATCAGGAACTTTCAAAATTCTTTGCTCTAACTATTTCATAAGGCATTCTGTTCATAGAAAAGAGAAACAAACTTTTTTTTTGTTTTTTATTTATTGAATCTATCTATTTCATTTAAGAAGAGACACTTTTACAAAAAAAAAAGACTGTACCTGCCTAAAAATAAGCCTTTCTGACCCGTGGAACACCAAAGTGGTTAACCTAGGTGTTCCACGGTTAACTTTCTGTACCCTTGGGTATTTATACAAAATAATGCACAAAAAGAAGAAAAATAACAAGAAATAGCCATACGGTGGACCGATGCCCTCATGAAGGCAGCAGATTCCCCATGAATGCGAGAAAAATAGTATGCAGTGGTCACACTTGTGACCAGGGGCCTACTTCCAACAGTTGACGTCTTCCAGCGAATAGGACGATGATGATGAACCAAGCAACGTCAACACTGTTGAGCCATTCTTAAAACCGTACTACTAATCGCACTACAAATCAGACACGTCACATCGTACTACAAATCAGTCACGCTGAAAGCCTCAATCACCTGAAACAGAGAAAGCATCCAACTACGGTGCGCAGTCAAGTTGCTTCCCCTTTATTTTGTAGCCCCGTAACATGCGTGCAAGACTGTTTCATTCATGGACTGTGTCCATCGCATGCGAGACACATTTCCGACGCCAGCGGGGACCCTGATTGGGGCCTGCTAGCTTCGAGGTCCCAAGCCGGAAGTGGATGGTCACCAGCGCCATCCACTTCCTTGCCGTCGTGGTGGTGTTGGTGACAACGACGGTGGAAAGAAAAACTTGTCACCCGAGCTCGGTTCAACTGCAGCGACCGGAGAAACCATGAAACGGAATATTACAGTGAATTCGTGAAGTAATCACACAGAATCAGTAACAAAGGCCAGGTTTACGTCGTTTCTGATAAAAAAAAAAAACAAAGCAACGTCTCAAAATACAACACAGGCTAAAATAAAAGCCTATCTTAATAATTATGTAAATAAAAGTACCCTGAGATGTAAGGCTGATCTTAATTCTATTTAGCCATTATCTCGAGGCGAGGGGATAGGATTTAGGATCGGAGAAGCGCTTCTAAAGTTACAGTGGAGACGTCGAAATATTTTGAATAAATAATTCTTGAATAAATTAGATGTGAGTCACCACTCACATCTAATTTATTCAAGAATTATTTATTCAGAAAAATATTTATTTTAGAATTATTTATTTAGATCCTGACTGATGACACCTCATCAGTCAGGATCTTGTGGCAAGTCGAGAAGTTAATCCTGAAACAGAAGAAAGAGTAGAAAAGTGAAACAGATCACTGGTAACAATTTGATATCGACAGCGTTTTTATGTCGAAGCAGGAAAGGTGACTTCCGTATTACCACTGATGTGCGATTAATTGCAATCTGCCTCTAGGTGAAGTTATGGATTAGAATTCTCATTAATGGTTATTTTGTTATGGTGAGGTGACAAAAGGCAATCAAAATCAAAGAATTCATTTGCAATAGACCAGTTAAAGGCATTTTAGAATCGTCAAAAACAAAAATACCAAGCTACAGTCCCAGTCACCAAGCACAATTCCTGTGAAAGATCCGTAGTTGCATCTCTATTGGGAAAGGACGGGCAAGACACTTCAAGGACAATTAGTAACGTTGGTAAGTCAAACGCGTTAATAAGAAATAGAGGCCCATGTAAATTCGAAGACGCATGCTCTTGGTAAGTACTAAAGCTATTCAAATCCATTAAAAATATCATATTTTATTAAAACGTTAGTTTAATAATGTAGTTAAAAGAAAATATGATATCATCACAATGCCATCATTTTTGATCCTAATAAAATTGTCCATAAGGAATTTTTAGACGCACAAATGCGGTTAGATCGTGGAATTGTGGCACCCGCCCATACAATACAAGGACTTTTTCCAAATTTCTGCTATTATAGTGCCTAAACAGCCGCAACACTTCCGCAATTTTTCCAACACTCCAACGGAACATAACCCTAAATTAATCCAATTAACTGGCACCCGATTCCGTACAAACAGTATGTTTGTCTATAAACGCCAATGTTTGCGTCGCTATGATCGATTGATCATTAACCTAATAGCTGATGTATCGAGCGTTTTTATTATTAGTATTACTGCTTTACGTAGGTACACTTTTAGATTACCACCCTTGATACGGCTCTGTCCTTGGTATGTCATTTGTCTGATATTAGAATTGTTTATGTATTGCATCAAGGAACATTTCGTCAACAGCGGCGTTTCCATACAGACAGTGGCTCACCTTCTATTTTGCACCACATGCCTTGTCTGTCACCCGCGCACTTGACGACCTTTTAACTGCATCAGTGTTTGAATTTTTTGTCATCGATTCCTTAAGAACAAGAAGGAACATCGCGAGGAGACCGTATATCTTTCTATTGGTCTGCCTCTTCTCTTACAGCCACCTTAATAATGTATTCAAACACACTTTCAAAATTAAATAATGTGTAAATAAACTAATGTTTTTTTGTATTTGTGCTACTATACTCTAGACTAGATAGACTCTACGTTGTTTGTCTTGAACTTTGTCCCCACCTCCGCAGAAAGAAAAACTATGTACAATAAAAATATCAGTAATACCTACACGATTTGTACAATACCCACCATCCACCAGAACAAAAGCTGTAACTCCATTCTGTATTTGATTACGTTATACAAAAAACCTAGTTAGATTTGTAGTAAAGCGGCAAGGAGACAGTCCCGGGGGTACGGATGAACGCTAAACGCCTGTTAGCACGCACTGTGGGACGAACTGCGAGAGACCTTTGTTCTGTGCAGAGATGGATTTAACACTGGGAAAATTGGAAACGAAAAAAAAATGGAGTATTTTGGAAGTTTTCAAGATTCAAGTTTTATCTAGTTTGTAGTATCTAGTAGGTGATGTTTTATTTGTCAATGTAGTCTTTAAGGAATAGGTACAGAGCTGGCTTATGAGCATGGAAAATAGCAAAAGTAGTTTCCCCTGATTTCGTTAAAAAAGTGTTACCTATGTTTTAATAGATTATGCAGTCTGTAGGAAAGAGGAATCTAGCTAAAGCTGTCAATTTATTTCTCTTGATGCTAGATTTTGATTTATGGGAATCTTCCAAACACAAAAAAAAAACATAGTGGTGGTGTTAGAATGACCGGCGATTGAAGTCAGTTTTGCTTAGGCCTGATACCGTTACAAGGCTTTCATAATAGGACTGAATGGATTAAATTAGGCCTTAATCAGGACTACATGAATTTACAAAATGATCTATGACAAATCTTCCTGTAGAAAATTATTTATCCAATTCCAATCCAATTCATTCAACTATTTCTTTAAATTATGGACTCCTTTAAATTATGGATGTACAGTTTAACAGTCGTAACAATAAAACTAATACGCGGGTCTATGCATTCTATTTATTATGTAAACCATAAAAATTACAGCTATAAAAAGTAGACATTATACATAGGGTGACACAATGGGCGATTTTATCTCTAAAAGCGATCTTTTCAATAATATCTTTGGGTGGATTAAAACTGAATCATCTGATTAAACAATAATTAGTGGACTACTACCAATGGGCCTTTAAGTTTCAATAGTTAAATCATTCGGTCCCATGGTATAATGGTTAGCACTCTGGACTTTGAATCCAGCGATCCGAGCTCAAATCTCGGTGGAACCTGATTAAAAGCTACTATAGGTTACCAGTCGTACCGTATTTTACATGTTTAGGGCATGTAAATTACTTTTAACATAAAAAAATACATTATTTTAATAAAATTTACAACACAACATAACATTACGCTCGTAATCCTAAAATATAGAGTGTAAAGGGACCTATAACAAAGCCGTCAACCTATAAATGTTCTAATGTCCATTTCCAGTTAAATTATTATTAAATAAGAACCTAAATAACACACGCCGACGACTTTATTCCCGACGATTTAATTGCACTCTACACTACTTCTCAAATAGGCAGTCGGTCTATGTAAAATATAGGTATTTTGCTGCATAGTTTAGACTGTAAGCTGACCTCAACATAGTTGAGAAAAGGCTATCAGCTGATGACTCTACACTACCTCTTATTTAAACACCTAAGTTCGTACTCAAACACTGACAACAAATAAATGCTGGCATAATATTTATCCAAAAAAAAAAAAACTGCCCCAAATCCGTTCCCTGACGGGTCAGCGTCATATATAATTCATTGGTATCCACATGCCTCTCGGACGCAATCAGTATTGTGAATAATTGATGGCCGGCCCGATGATTGTGCTCCCCGCGAGATTGAAGAAGATTTGCGCGTCCAAGTCCGACCCTGGTGGATTTACGTCGTTATTATTTGAAGTGAAAAGGTAAAACGGATTTTGTTTTGAAATAAAAATAAATTAGAAACGGAATTAAGTACCTACTATCTTTTGTTGAATTTAATGAGAGTTTATGGCAGCCAGGTAAATAACCTTTTTTTGTCTTAAACACAGAGTTAAAAGAGCAGATTCTTAGGGCCAAGTTCACCAACAGTAAAATAACCGACTGTTTCGTAATCGGCCCGCTAAACGTCAACAGTTGTTTAAACATGACGTGGGAATTTAGGTGTTCACCACAACTTATTCTAGCTCGGTTATGTAAACGAGCGTTTTAGGAATGAAAGACCGAATGATTATAATACAGTCAAATAAGGTGGGTAACTTAACACGTAAAAACCGTACAAATGCGAAAAATCTTAAAATGGTTGCGTTATACCCATAGATAATACACTATATAATAAAGCCTCCTCTACACGTCGGCAGATGCATCTGCACTACGTCGTCTTCGGATGCGTCCGCCGACGTATAGAAGGGGTAATTTGTGCATCGGTTGTTGGTATTTAACGTCCGCAGACGCGTCCGCCTCGAATCCGATTGTTGCCGGTTTTTTGGCACAGATCCAAAGGTTTTCGGTCGCATCTGCAGACGTGTAGGCGTAGACGTGGAGGCTTAATACAAGATTATACCTGAGATGACAGTTCTCTAACCATCAAATTATCTGTTGTTTATGTTTTGTTTATTTTCGTTTGTACCTAATAGTTTTTCAATTAAATACAATGGATAAGAAGCGCAATGCTAATTTTACGTCGAAAAGGAAATTGTCACTAGTTTAGTGTGAAGTAGTGTCGTCTGGTGGAATACAAACGAGGAGTTCGTAAAAGTCTTTCAACGGTTTCAAACTCGTCCAAAACGTCATCCTCTTCCAAAATATAATTCAAAGCAGACTGCATGTTAAATTCTCACAATAATATCTGGATGTAACCTTAAAATTAGTTATATTTGCAGTTTACAAACGTCAAAATACATCGATTAACTACTAACCGGGACTTTAAACAACCTCTCCGAGGTGGGTTACAGAAAACAGTTGATTAGCGTGTTTAATCGGTTGATTTGCTTTGGTGAACATGAAAATGTGTTTTAAACAGCTGTTTTTAAATAGTCAGGCTGTTATCTTTTCGGTGAACTTAGCCCTTAGTCAAGCCCAAATCCATCTTGCTTGATGCATGCAATTCTAAAAGTTGTTAACGTCGTATATGACTGTCAAATATTATCCTGTTTGAATTAATTTTCAAAATTTCTGTAAAAATACATAAGTAAGTACCTACCTATATGAAATATTGCTCATGTAGAGCACTACAATAACATTATAGTAACTCTGAAGCAGATGTTATTACAGTTTTAGGTGTAAAAAGAGCACTTGCAAAGTAAATAAATAATGATATAAATATACGCTGGACATTACACACAGCGCCATCTAGTGCCACACTAAGCAACGAGGATTGTGTCGTGGACACCAGATAGTTGATATACTACATAGATACTTTTTGTTTGTAAATACATACTTCTAAGGTAAGGTCTACTAAGGTTCTAAATGTTTTAAGTATATCTAAAATTTGAGTCTCTCTAAATCTAAAACTCTCACTCTCTCTCACTCGCGTCTCATAATTATTATAGGGGGAACGGGGTAGGGGTACGGTTAGAAGGGGGGCGTTAGGTTTATGTTAAAAGTGAGCAATATTGCAAAACAGTCCAATATCCGACGGTTGATTACGACTTTGCTAACTTTCAAAATGTATACTCTTAAAACTAATATAATTTATTCTATAATGTGATGACGATGAACACTGCCTACCTACTTATTTGGTCATACACCTACCCACATGTTAATTTCAGATCCATGAGTCCAATCAACTCACGACTTAAAACAAAATTCCGCTGTCGTCATCCAAACACGATAATAAGATTACTATTTCACAGGCAATAAAGTTGATAATAGTGTGAATAAATATTATAGACGCGGTGACGCGGTGCGGTAATGACGCAAGCGGTTCGTCGCTGATACCGAGCAACGCACTATTTCGCGCCCCACATCTACCGGTTCCATGGTGTAATGGTTAGCACTCTGGACTTTGAATCCAGCGATCCGAGTTCAAATCTCGGTGGAACCTTAATGTTAATAGCTCTTTTATTTGTTAATCGATTTAAAATTCTATATCTGTTATTGATTGTAGTGTCGTTTGTATTTGATGTTTTTATTATTTATGCTAATTATATTTTTAAATATTGAATATAGAGCAAGGAAAATTTAATTTGAAAAAGAAAACAATTTTGCAAAGTATAATAATTGCCCACTGCCATTACGTCGAATTTTTCAAAATTATACCTATTCTGTCTTTAGAATCCATTTTAATTAAATTTTATTGACTAAATTAAAAAAAAATACATAATTAAAAAAATAACAATACAGGTAATTGTACCTTTGTGCTCTTCTATGTAAATATATTGTCCTGTAAAGTATTTTGTGTGTACATAAATAAATAAATAATAAAACAAAAATGTTATCAGTAACGCCTTGACATGTCTAACCTATTGTCGTATTGATAACAAACAGTTTCATGTGTTTATTAAAATTTAAGTCACATTTCATATTTAGCGATGACTGAAGCTAAACTAAGTTTATAATGCTTATGTCACAGAAAACATACCTATATACAGGGTGTAAACAACCTCATCACGAAGCCGTCAACCACGCATTCTGTACATCAAACTAAGTAACTTTACGCAAAAATTATTGCTGGGAAGCGACTTTTTTTTTGGGTGAAAAATCATGTTTTGTGGTAGAACTCAATGTACCGCACTCAAAACATTGTGCTGATGGATGGATTAAACAGTACGGGGGTCGTGGAGGTGTTAAAAGTAAAAATCTTACATTAAAAACTTGTCGGTATTAAAAAAAAACCTTATCAAAATTTGGAACTTTGACCCCCAATATCTCCCTCCGTAACTAAAAGGTAAAATATATGGTGTAAAATTTGGAACTTTGACGCCCAATATCTCCGTAACTGAAGGCTCCCAGGTATGGTGTAAAACAAAAAAATGATTGCAATGACGGGGAGAACAAGTGCCTTTCGGCTTCGTTAAGAGGTTATTTACACCCTTTAATAGTATTGACTGGTACAGTCACGAACACTAAAACACTTAATAAAATTCAAAAGTGATTTTCTCATAATAAATTGATTAACGTTTTACGATTTCACGAACTTAATATTTTGGAAGCCATACGTGCGAAATAGATAATTATCTCAAAGTAGGAACCGTTTTTTCACGAGAAAATCGCTTTAGATTTTTGCGAATATGCATTTTATTAGGTACTCTTTTTGGTTGGAAGTCCCAACACCACGAAAGTAAGTTTTTGGCGGTTTGGATATTTGATCTTTGATGCCGTTTGCTATAGAACGGGAAGACGCTTTGTTTCAGTCAATCGAAGAAACAAGCAACATCTATTTTTAATTTGAAGCAAACACAAATTATAAAATGGTATTGTACCATTTATTTATCATTTTATTGTACCATTATATGTATAAGTATAGGTACTACCAAACATGAAGTTTTTTACTCTCCAGTAAAGTTGGTATTATGTAGATCAGCAACTATAAAAAAAATAGTTTTTAGTAAGCACCTCACCTGAATGTAATTTTCGAAAACCGTATACGTTCCAATCTTAATTCCATATAGGCCGAGTACTCATAAAATAAAGTCAATTCCGAAGCCTTGATAATCCGCAATGGAAGGCAATTTCATCACGACAGATATCACTTTCCAATATCATTTCACCCCTTCACAATGGGTGGTGGGTACCATCAAATATATTCAAATTGTACATTGTCGCGACCACAGCAGTGTCGCACCTGCTTTATATTCAATCCACGGGAAAATACACCCTAAACTTGTGGACGTAGAGTTTATACTGTAATGGTGAATGGTATACCAATTTCGAACATTGCAATTTATAGATAGATATTCTTATTCCACTCAAAATAACATCATACGTTTCTTCTTAGCAGAGGTTCGATGGTTTCTTCTGATTGATGTCAAGGGAATTTAGGTGGTGTTTCAAGGGTGGTAAGGTAGGTTTTTGATTGGGGGGTAGGGTATGTAATATTTAGGAGAAAAGCGTCTGCAGTCTTTTGTATTGACGCGCTTAAAGTCAGAAACGTGATCGGTTGACAATATTTGGTGGGTGTGTGTGTGTAGTGTCATTGGTCTGGGTTCCGATATTTGGTAGATTCAGAAATATAGTGGTATGGTCATTGTTCATAGTCCTTATGTCCACCCCAATTGCACAAAATACCCACCTATGTATGACTTCCTAGTTTTTGTTTGATTTGATTTGATTTGATTTGACTATCTCGATGAAAGACTGAAAGAAAACGACCTTTTTCTTCCATTAGAACAGAAAGTTACCCTAAAGACGGCAGACATAACAAACATCATCCATCACGCCTGTAATTCCCGAAAGGTAAGGCAGAGGTGTACCTCTAATCTACACCCACATTCGCGTTGTGTTTAAGTCCCATGTAATAGGGGGCGAGCCTATTCCCAGCAAACGACCACAAATCCAGACTCCGTGACTGCTACTCAGAAGTTCTTGATGGAAAAACCCAATAACACTTTGCCGGACCCGGGAATCAAACCTAGGACCTCATGCACCGCAGTCACGTTTGCAACCACTGGAACCACGAGGCAGTTAGTTTGGACGAAAAGTCACTTTCAAATCAACAAACACTCTGACTCAATAAGTATCTCTCTCGCACACAATACAAATGGCAGTACCCTAAGCCCGCAAAGTAAAGTTGGCACAATTTACATAAAGATGTCGAGTTTCAGTATCCGAATCGAGTTAGGAGAATACTTTAAAACTGTCGCTTAGCACAGACGTCGAATCCGTTTACAGTTTTCGGGAGTTCCAAGATGGCTAGGGATGGGAAATGTTCAATGTGGAGACATCGATGTTTTATTATTCTTTCTGGTAGGTACTATTCTGTCTCATCCTATTGTCAGGCATAGGTCAAGTCTATAATGCGAAACACTGGTCGATGGTTTTGTCCAATTCTTTCCGCCATCTTCTAAGAAGTCACCTTTCTGGCTGTCAGGACGCTACAGAGAGGGAGCTGCGAGCCTAATTAACCAATATGGTTAACGGTAATTAGGCTCGCAGCTCTTTGGGCATTTGGCAGACGTGGCCAACATAGTCGCACTCCATCTTAGTTGGCTTTTTGAGCAAAGTCATTAATTTGCATTTTGGAGCGCAGCTTAACGCTTAGAATACTGCGCTCCATTCCACGTTAGCAAACTGTACTTTAAAAACGCTGTCTTAATATTTGTATATAAATTATTATAATATTATTTGTAATCATGTTTTCGAAAAAGGCTCTAATTTGCTGAAAGTTGCAATAAATAAGTGGTTACGGGGATGAAAAATCGACCTAGCTAAGTCTCATATCTGGGAAAAATGCATTTTCTCTATTTTCACACAGCAGAGCTCGGTCCCACAGGCATTTTTCACCGTATAAAAAAAGGTCCTAATTTGTGAAGGTATAATTGCAAGACATTGACAGCTTACTCTCTAAACTATCGACATCATCTCATCCCTCCTTGCCACTAGGGGCGTCCAAGTTGCGTATTGAGTTACGCGCCCTTACACCGGTCCAATCGCATCAGGCAGCCTCGGAGTCCATTATAATATCCTGTTGCGAGACGATCGTAATCTTCGTATTTACATAATAGTACTCTTGCGCTGCCTATCCTCGTTTGTGTGACGAGCTAGGCCGTGACGATAGACGTAAGTGGGTTAGGTTAAGTTTTTTTAAACTTTTCTCCTAAAAGTTTTAAAGGGTATTTAATGTCGAGTGGTATTTGTGTTTTCTTAAGCTTAAGAAGATCAACAATCGTTTACGAAAGAGACTTTGAGGTGGACTGCCTCGTTAGTTTAGTGGTTGCAAGCGGCATGAGGTCCTGGGTTCGATACCCAGGTCGGGTAGAGTGTTATTGGATTTACCATCAAGAATTTTTCAGTAGCAGCCACGAAGTCCGGATTTGAGTCCAGTTGATGGCAATAGGCTCGCCCCCTATTACATAGGACTTAAACATAACTGGCGAAATGTGGGTGTACTGTGTTACAACTCTGCCTAACCTTTTCTAAGTATTAGGTAAATGGACCAATAAAAAGTAATATGAACTGCATTTAACTCACAGAGGGTACGATTGATGGCTCCTGAGTCCTGTCATCAACTCATCAATCAATAAACATGGAAACTGGACGAGACAGGATTTGTAGGTTCAAATTAGGCAAAACAACCAGCCGAGCAAAAATGTTGATGCCCAAGAAAACTCCCCTTCAAAAATTTCACAAAAATAAAGACCTCTCCATACCCTACAGCGGAAACAGACTACCTACACCCCGCTCACCCCAAACTCAACGATTTGATTTCCCCTCTCACGTACAATACGTCTCCGGGACTTACTTATATCAATTTAATCGTTCAAATTGAAATTCAAAGAGCAGACTACGAATCAATTACAGATGGGAGATCGGTAGCATTCAAATATCTTCCCGATGCTGATAGAAATGTCCTTACTCCTTAAAGAATGTGCGTGTGGAGAAATGTGAGCCAATATGCAAAGACGTGTTGTGCTAGGTAATGTGGGGGTGTAGGGGAGCTATACGTCTGAGAGACGTACATAGATGTTGGTGTAGTAATGTGTTTTAGTTTTATAAGGTAATAGGTAATAGGTAATTATTGGTGGGTTTAAACTTATGATAGTCAAATTCGGGAAAGGACGGATTAGAAGTTGTGAACCACCAACCGATATTATGAAACTTTGTAAGTTTGTTTAAAAAGTTGTAAATTAAAAAGTGATATCGAAACGGATGAATGTGATTGATAATGTTTTCCTTCGCATTTTCTTGTTTACCATCGACAAACAACTTTATTTTTTCGTGTGGTTAGTGCCTAACCTGGTGTCAGAGTTTTTATGCCGCCCATGACGCCTCTGACTTGGTTTTACATGGCAACATGATTTCGTCACCAAAAACATTAAAAAATGCGCTATTTGTTAAAGTTTTATGAAAGTTACGCATTAAATTTGAATTTGTGAACTTTGAAATAAATAAGGAAAATGTTTAATTGTTGATGTAAAGTCGCCAATACGGATTTTATCAGTGTAGGTAGGTAAAGTACTTTAAGTCATAAAAACAATATTTTTTCGATACCCAAAAATACGGTCATATATAAAACCCCAAATACAAGTGCCTAATATGAAAAGTGATTACAAACAGTAAACCTTCGTCCCCATACTTTACGTTGCAATAAATATGACAAAGTAAACCTTGGTATAATTTACGACAGCAATACGACACTAAGTGATAGCGAGATAAAATTTATTCTCGTCTCCGGCGTCACCCGATATTATTACGATATAAAAACGGGAATCAAACGGTATAGGATTATTATTGAGTTATGAGTACTTTGGGCTCGATGGCTGAATTGGTAGAAAAAGGGGTGGGGTTCGTCATTTAATGTTGATTTGAGAGGACCGTTATTGTATAGTTATTTTCTGAGACAGAATCGCATTCTCAATCAGTATAAGAAACATAAGGAAAAAAACGAGAAAGCTGAAGGAATGAAGTAGCTAACGCCTGTTAGAATTGTGAACGCAATAGAACGCATAAAAGACTTTTTTAAATGCCATTAGTTTACTAAAGAAGTTTTTTTCTGCCAAAATAGTATATATATATACATATACTATTTAAATATGATTCAAATTATTATTAAATATCTTTAAATATAATTGAATAAAATTCGATTTAATCTTGGTGGGGCAGCCATATTTGAAGATATTAATAAAAATCATCATAATCTCATGGAAGGTATAAAATTTATTATACCCTTATTAATATATAATCTCCATATTTGATGGTAAGAATAAGACACACCTGTGCAACTTCACCTGTACCTTGAGAAGCCTGTCTGAAGCCACTACTAACGCTGTTGAGGTCGTTTTGGTCAAAGCTCATTTTATACAGGGTGTAAACGGACCCTTCACAAAGGTAACCAAGCATTCTGTATTTCAAACTGAGTAACTCTACGCAAAAATAATTGCTGGGGAACCACTTTTTTTTTTTGGATAATATCACATTTTACGGTAGCATTTAATGTGACGTAAACAACAACAACAAAAACTTGGGAAAATGTTGGAAGTTTGACCTCCAATATCTCCGCAACTAGAAGGTTCCCAGTTATGGTCTAGAAGACAAAAATGATCGCAAAAATGGGGAGAACAAGTTCCTTTCAGCTTCGTTAAGGTTCTTGTTACACAAATAATTATAGAAGTCTTAATCGACACGGCTGAGAAGACGAACAAGCCGACTTACCTACTAAATAAAAATGTGTTTGAAATTGTACACAATTTAAATAAGTTCTAATCAACTAATACAGTTTGCTTATTTACACCATTTTTATTTACCTAAACTTTTACACGATCATCGTCATTTTTACAGCAACATCCCTCAATTTTCAGCCACCAATCTCCATATCAAAACATAAAAAAGCCGGTACATAAAACTATCAATAAAAATTCACTTCGAATACATAAAAAAACGTTAGGACGCAACACTCAGGGAATCAAGGTGCTGCGATCCAGAAAATTATGCAAAAAGCCTTCCCTGGTCATTGGAGAGTGTTTGAAAAAAGCCGGCCAAGCGCGCGTCGGACCCGTACACTAAGGGTTCCGTACCATCCAATGTTTAACACTAAAACACCAAAAAAAATACATCATGTGGAGTTAGTGTTTAGCTTTATTTATTTGTTGTTATAGCGTCAACGGACTGCCTTGAAGGCATGTCATAGATATACACAAGTATATCTATGACATGCCTTCAAGGCAGTCCGTGGCCGAAAGTCTGACAACCAGTCTTACCAAGGGGTATCGTAATACCCAGTACTAACTGGGTTATGGAGGTCAGATAGGCAGTCACTCCATGTAAAGTACTGGTATTCAGCTGCATTAGTTTAGACTGGAAGCTGACCCCTACACAGTTGGGAAAAGGGTAGGCAGATGATATTGTTATAGCAGCCACAGTAATACACACTCAGCGGAAATTTCAAGTGTCTGCCCATTACGGTTCAAAAGATAAGTATATTTCTGTGACGGACGGACACACAGACAGCGGGGCCTTAATAATAGAGTGCGCTGGTCGTTTGGATACGGAACCCTAAACGGAATATTTTTTATGACGAAGACGCATCAATATTTTATGCGACACCACGTCAGAGCTATATAGAATCAATCATTCGGATCGCAAGAGGTACTTTCTATTCAAATAACGTATTTTATCGTATTTTTGCCTGACTGTACTTGAATTACCCATGTGATGTTGAGTTTTTTGGGATTGGTTCAGGTGAATGTATTTCAACGTGTAAGGTTTTGTAAAATGATCCATAAATAGTGTGAGATACACTTTATAATAGCTTATCTGTTCAATTTATTTTAAAAGCCTACAAGTTGCTACGCTGCTACGGCGTAGCAATGATTAGTTTTCTTGAAATATGTTAAATCAATAGGTTTATTTTTTTCCTTATTTAAACTTTAAAAAACATCATCATTTCAGCCGAAAGACGTCCTGCTGGACATAGGCCTCCCCAAAGGAGAGGTTTTGCCATAATTGCCACGCTTAGCAGGTGGGTTGACGATCGCAGTACAGTTGTTACAAAAGCACAGAGAACGCTGCTACCCATTCTCTGGGTCGGCAATCTCGCCAGAGATAACGACAAAATCGTTAGCGATATTGTCGCTACCTAATGTCGAGACTGCCGGCCCTGGTAAGTCCCTTAGTTATCTCTTACGATACCCACAGGACGATATAGGATGGTGCTATTCTTTACTTCCGACACCATATACTCGTAGTCCATATAGTACCTACAGTAGTTTCAAAACAGTGTCATGCAACTGCTTGCAGTTTAATAGATTTCCGAAAAATTACGCCCGAATTCATAACTTATTTTGGCAAGCTATTCTAACAATTTCCTCTTGTCCTATCAATCCTCATGCTAAATAAACTTTTTCTCTGTCTCTAATTCGACAAGCCACTGACAAATACATATACTCAACGACTTGAAACCTCTGAAACTTTAATATCATTGGGCCAATTATGTGGTGCAAATTGTGACGGATGGCAGTGAGTGGCCCATTCACGTCCAACTAAACAGTTATCACGAATAATTGATCTCGGAAACTCTCTGGGGAGCGACGCATTGTATTTGAACATGCGATGTTTGGTGGATTTTAAGTTAATTTTTAGGTGAAACTCAGACGTTTGAAAGCCTGTGCAAGGAAATTTTTGAAGTCGTTTCAGCAAAAGTGACGGTTTTATAATTATTATTATTTAGTGTCGGTTTTTTATTTATTGTTTTTATATAGGACATAATTATACGTACCTAGGTATAGGTAAGCAGGCGTGTGCATTGCAGGCAGGCGCTGCCTACTTACCTTCCTCATATGATCCAATTAAACATCTTTAATTATCACTACCTACCTAAATAAAATCCTGGGGGCTATTTGGTACCATATATACCAAAATGTTATTAGGTTTTTCCATCAGGAATTTCTCAGTAGCAGCCAATCAAAGTGTTGCTAGAGTTTGTAAAATAACTTCTACCATACACCTACAGACAGTTATCGATATTTTTGTTCGAAATTCTGGGTCGTCCCAAATAGCCCCCAAAACCCAAATAGCCCCGAATGAGTAAGATAGTTTCACTGGATCTTATGAGGTAAACAAGGAGCATTTTAAGTACCTGCAATAGATATTACGAATCAACCATTTAAATTCAAATATCAGACAAGGAAGATAAATTTATCTAAATATTAGGTTACTATTATCATTAAGTGTTTTTACAACGAATGACACCCATATTTTAATGAGTAAATATAGTAAATACCCGATTAACATCAATCTTTTTTTTTTGTTCGGAAGGTAAATCATCAAATGACTTCTTCCGCTCTGGGCGGAGCAGGAGGGAGTGTCAGACTTTTACTGACTAAAACCCATCCATGTTCCTTCATCGCCCTTTGTGTTCCGGGGCCACGGTATCTCTTTCGAGCAGTCCCGCAACCACGGATCATCATCACCCTTGATTGTGTTTTGTTACAAGTTTCAACTAGCAGTCGCAATTAAGATTATTGCTGTTACAAATTGAACAGGCACCAAAAATATACTAAAACAAAATCTTTTTTACAAACTAATGATACTTTAAATGAAGAGTCAAGTTATATCATAGCATCACGCCTATAATTCCCGGAGTGTAAGGCAGAGAGGGGTGGTGAAGGTCTATTTATTTATTTATTTATTTATTTAAACTTCATGTACAATAGTGGTACATAGGCGGACTTAATGCCACAAGGCATTCTCTACCAGTCAACCTTTGGGTTAAATAGGAAAACATAGTGATAGGGTACAAAGTACTGTCTAAAAAAAAAACTTTTTACTAACGAGAGTTCAGATTTAGATTGATACTAATACACATATATACAGATAAAATAAACTAATCGATATTTTAACAAATACCAAAAAATAAAAAGACAATAACAAGAAACCTAATAATAATTATTAAGACGACTCGACGAGGTCTCATGTAAAAACGCAGGAAAACGCAGGAAGCGAGCCTAATGGAAAAACTCAATAACACTTCGCCCGACCTGGAAATTGAACCCAGGACCTCAGCAGTCGAACAATTAAAAACGAATATTTACCTATTTGATTATTTATTTAAAACGACAAACGTCCTTCGAGTTTTTGTTATACACACATCAAAAGTATCTAGGGATCAACATATATTTTTGCAATAACTTTTCTCCTGATTGATATTAATTAAAATTTTCTTTAAGGATTCATCAAATAAAGTGTTTTCGTTTGTCACAGTAACGATAAACCAAGTCACCTTTGCATTAATAAAGAAATTTGCCATTTTCCTAATAAAGGGATTTTTGACATTTGAACCACTAACATTAAAGTTCGAAAAAAAGACTGAAATAACAGTTTTCTTTAAAATTTTATTGGGTAACTTAAACAATTAATAATCCGTGTTTCTACCGCGAACACTAACAACACAAGAACATCGGTTTGGCATACTCAAAATGAGTTCATCCAAATCACGCTGTGGAATGGCCGCCCATGTTCGTTGCAACAACAAAAAAAGGTCTTCTTGCGACTGGATACCCTCCATATTCGGCAGAGCTCTTCTCTGTAGCATATCCCATGCATGCTCAATCGGGTTCAAGTCTGGCGACTGAGCAGGCCAGGGCAGGACATTGATGTTAGCTGCGGCGAGAGTCTGTCTTACAACTCTTGCGGTGTGCGGTCGTGCATTATCATGCATTAACTGAAATAAGGGACCGATTTGCACTTGTAGAGGAACGATGACGTCTGATACAATCGTCTCAGCATAAATTTGAGCGTTGAGGTTGCCTCTGATCCAAATCAACTCAGTTCTTCCGCCGATCCAAATACCCGCCCATACCATGATGGTTCCACCACTATAAGGATGGACTTCCTGGCAGGATTTTAATCGCTGTTGGCGTCCAGGGGTTCTCCAGTGTCGTATACGTCTTGTATCCGGTCTCATACCAAAACGAGACTCATCAGAAAAGCACACGAAACGCCATTGTTCTTCTGCCCAATTTCTGTGTTCAAGAGCCCATTGATATCGAATCCTACGATTGTGCATTGCTATAGGTGGTACCCGTAGCGGTCTTCGGGAATGAAGGTTCACTTCATGCAAGCGGTTTCTGACTGTTTGGTCGCTAATTAAGTTCCCTGAAGAGTGATGAAGCCTCACGGCTAACATCATGGCGGTTATTGTTGGAGCTCTTCGAGTTAAGATTTGAATGTATCGGTCTTGTCTCCGTGTGGTGCAGCGATACCGTCCTCCATGGCGCTCAGCCACGGTACCAGTGCTTCGGTAACGTGTCCAAAGTCGACTGATAACACTCTGACTTGTATTCAGAGCTAAAGCTACAGTACGTTGCCGGGAACCAGCTTCTATCATTCCCACGGCTCTGAGCATTTCTTCCCTGCTTAAATGACGTCGCCGCTCCATAATAACGTTGGTTTTAATCAGTAGTAGGGAAACAGTAGCACTAATAATGTCTTCAATGCGTTGTATGTTTTTATAGGGAAAATATTGACAGCTTATTTTCATCTTTTACTCGAATTTGATTGAGAGTTCCTGATTCAAATTATGAAATGCACCAAAAAGGATCCATATAAATTTATAAAATCATAAATTTATTACAAAGCCACATCTCAATCTCAAGAAATCCGCATAAAAATGCTTGATCCCTAGACATTTTTGATGTGTGTATTTCAGTGTGTAACTAGTATGCCAGACAAGATCGCGTGCCTCCCGCCATCTAGCGGCCACTAACGAAGATTTAATGTGAGGAGAGGTTTTGCTTGCCCACCACAATTTGCCAACATTGATTTGTAGCCGGCAGATGCTGGTTTTATAGCCAATTAAAATGCCATTACGTTGAAAAAATAATTTTGTTTATTATGTTTTCTTGGGATTGATAAAGGTGAATTCGTATTTGATTAGCTAATTTCTTTCGAAGTGCCTCTATTTATTACCTTATTTTAAACTATACCTACCAATAAAAATAACATAATAATATACACACATCAACACAGTCTAGGGATATTTTTAAAAAAGCGAATTACTATCAATGTGTTAATTATTTATATGACATGTATATATTTAAAAGAAACGTTATTTAATATTCTACCATTTTTTAATAATGGTTAAGGTATAGATTAAAATTTCAGGATTTTATGGAAAAAAAATGAAGCATAGACGGAAACCGTATATGAATGAACTTTTAATTTGTGAGTAAAAACTGAAAAAAATAGAAAAATCATTTAATTTGTGTTTATAAACTTGAAGTTAGTAGTCTGAGAAAGCGCCCATGATGTTCATAACACATCGGCAACGATTCGGCATGCTCAGAACAAGGTTGTCAATGTCTTGCTGCGGAATATTGTCCCATGTCCTTCTGAGGTGCGCAAAAAGTTGATCTTCTGTAGCCAGATTTTCAGGAACTTCCTTCAGAGCTCTTCTTTGCAGCATATCCCACGCATGCTCAATGGGATTTAGATCTGGCGATTGAGCAGGCCAGTCTAAGGCCCTAACATTATGTGTATGTAACCAAGCTGCTACCGTTCTCGCTGTGTGTGGCCGGGCATTGTCGTGCATGAGCAGGAAATCTTGCCCCATTTGTGTTCTGTGGGGCAAGATTACGGGCCCCAGCACCTGTTGGACGTATCGTTCTGCCGTCATATTGCCCCGCACCCAAACGAGATCCGTCCGTCCTCCAAGACGAATTCCTGCCCAAACCATAATTGTTCCTCCTTGGTATGGGTGAACTTCCTGAGGGTTCTGGAGACGGCTCCATCGTCCAGGAACTCGCCAAACACGCGTCCTTCGTGAATCTGGATGGAAGCCGAACCTGGATTCATCCGTGAACAGCACATTGGACC
This sequence comes from Xestia sexstrigata, assembly GCA_941918905.2. Taxonomy (NCBI): domain Eukaryota; kingdom Metazoa; phylum Arthropoda; class Insecta; order Lepidoptera; family Noctuidae; genus Xestia; species Xestia sexstrigata. The sequence continues at coordinate 4,906,922 of OW799204.2, forward strand.
ATTGGTCACGGCCCCAGTCCACGTGGTTCCGAACCCATTCTAATCGTCGTCCACGATTGCCTCTCCGTAAAGGTGGGACCCGGAGTGGTCTACGAGAGCGTAGATTGCTTTCATGCAGTCGCCTTCTTACAGTTTGGTCACTCACAAGCACTTGGTGTTCCACTCGCAGCCTTTGGACCAATTTAGTCGCCGTTGCATTTGGTTGTGCTCGCGCAGTAATTTGCAAAAATCGGTCTTGTCTGGGGGTAGTGATGCGTCTTGGCCCCCGGTGCCTCTCCGCTACTTCACCTGTGGCACGATAGCGTGTCCACAATCTTGAAATTACATTTTGATGGGTCCCTATGGCCTCAGCAACATTACGCTGAACAGATCCAGCTTCCAGCATTCCCACAGCTCGTAACATCTCCGCCCTCGTCAAATGTCGGCGTTGCATGGCTACAATACCTCAATTTTAACTTTATCTTTCGTTTAAAAATGAAAAAAAACTGTAACTAAACGTAATTCGTATTGTTTTCTATATTTCGCACAAATGAAAATTCCCTCTCCTATACATCAAGACATTTTTATGCCACCGAAACAAAAGAATTTTCAAAAATTTGAATTTGGAATTAGTGTGAGATAAATTACAAACAAATCGGTGTATAAAAGATTCCAATGCGGCCAGTACTTTTCGAGTTATTTAATTGAGTATGAAATATCCCTAGACCGTGTTGATGTGTGTATTAGACAGCCATTTTGTCTAGATTTGGCGGTAAACTATGTAAAACTGAAACAAATCGACTGAAAGTGCCTCACGTAATTTTATTGCAACATGTTGATATGCATGGACGGTGTGAAGTATGATATGGCAAGAAAGGGTGTCGTGCTCTGCAGCGGAGCCACTATCTTAGAAATTGATCAATTATATCTTAAAATGATGTACGTAAAACGTACATCATGTACGTATAACGTACACGTGTTCGTAACGTAACGTACGCTGTACGTGCATTAGGTAATGATAAAATAGACATTGATTGTGGCTCTGCTGGAAAGTCTGTCGCAGAGCCACAATCAATGTCTATTTTAATTTTGTCGGTCAGTGGTGTCGTTTTTAGCGATAACGATATACGTACATGATGTACGTCAAACGTACATCATGTACGTATATCTTTATCGCTGTACGTTATCGCTGTATCCTTTTTAGATATACTTAATTGATCAATTTCTAAGATAGTGGCTCCGCGGCAGAGCATGACACAAGAAAGGAGGAAGCTGATGAGATGACGAGTAAAGGTATTAGCCCAGTTACACGACTACGCTCCCACCCGGCAAAAAGAGTATAATTCAAATATGGGCTTTATGTATTGCTATTTTTAGATATGCTTTACATTGGCAACATAAATTAATTATATTCTTTTTGCCGGGTGGGAGCGGAGTCGTTTATGTGGGCCAAGAACTTAATAGAGAAGTATGGAAGATGATAAGGGTGATCAGCTAGGTTTAACATAATAGGCAATTGCCAACGACTTCTTATAATATATGAAGGTTCTTTAGTACCCAAAACTGTACTCATCCCTCTAACAAACATAACCGCTATGTTTCTATAAACATTTTGACGATTGTAGATACATCTCAATGTGTCAATATGCACCTGGATGCAGCCACGAAGTATGCAAACCACATTAAACGTTATAGGCTATAAGGAGAGCCACGTTTACGACGAAAGCCTATGGCTTTGATGGTGCTTTTAACACTGGCGATCTGATGCTGGTCTAACAAAATATTGTAAAACATTTGAGTAACTTTGACTCGGACTGAAGAGTTTTCTAAGGTGCTGAAAAATAAGTAGCTAACCAATATAAATAACTCTTGCAGTGAAGGTCATCAAATAAGTTTCTTTAGTTTAATTTATAATACCACTCATTGTATTGGTTCTAGGACATGCCGGTTTCCTCACGATGTTTTCCTTCACCGTTTTGAGAGCAGTGGTGATGAAATAAATTACACAAAGTAATGCCCGCCTGCCTGGGTTTGAACCCACGACTTACTGTTCGTAAGTCGGGGCCGCCACCACTGGGCCACCGCTGCTCTCAATACCAATCTCTATACCACCCATATAATTAGTCAGTCAACGTATTTTTGCATTTTGAACTCTAGAGTCTTTCTAGTCTTCAATCAAGGAAGCTGATTGGAGCTACCCCGATAGCTAATGCTAATGCACGCGACACGCGACGTTTCGAACTACGCTCATAAAGGCTGCGTAATAGACTTACACAGTATTTACTTATTAGTAACTTTCGGCAAATATAATTATTTCTCTCTCTACTCTAAAAATAATTGCTTGTTGAAAAACTCCAGACACTTTTCCTGAACATCGCGTCGTATCGAACCCGTCCCGTCACCTCTAACTAAACCCCATCAACCACTAACCGTTCGATAATTATCGGCAATACGACATTTGACGACGCCCCCGAGTGTCGTACGGCACGACAACGATACGACATGACACGACCACTTCGATACGATACGTAAATTTGTTTTATTTTCGCAACCGTCGGCGGCCATTAAGAGAATTGCTTTCGATTTACTTACCAATTTTATGTTAAATAAATTGAAGTGGATCTTTTATTTGAGAATATTAAGTTAGCTTTTGATCTTAGAAATGTTGCCTTGGGTTGGAATGTGTTGTGCTCTTTTGGGGGTGGGGGGTGGAGGGGCTGCTTTAACTTTCTAAGCGTTGTAGTTAAAATAAAAATCTATACATACAATTGAAGTAAGTATCTCTTTGTAAAATATTTTAATTTTAATTTTTGTCTGCCTGTCTCTTTAGGGACACGCAGACAGCTAATAATAAAAGAACAGCCGGAGTTTCCTCAAAAAATCCTGCAGTTACCGGTCTACGTAAAAACAATCCGGTGCTACGAAAAGGTTACGCCTTTGCTACGAATATGCTACGGTGTTAAAAGCTGCGTTTGAATGAAATAGAAATTAGTTGTAGGTAGGTACCACCTTTTACTCAGTTAGAAATTAAATTAAATTTCAAAAATGTATGATTCGCCCCAAAAATCGACGTGCTCATCGTAGTAACTTCTAGTCTTTAACTATGCAGGTATTTGTCCACTAAAAGTGCAACTGACCTACATAATCTCATAGAACCAACCTATTCAACCAGTAGTGCTATCAAAAGCACAAATAAGCAAACACAAAAACTCCCCAACACAAAATATGAGCAAATTTCACCATTCATTTGGCAAACTCGGCCAATATTTGAACAAAACCTACCCAAAAGGGTCATAGAAATAATAATCTCGTTATTAACTACACACAATACGCGATTACAAATAAACTGGAAAAGAACTACGCACTATATACTGATCTACTAAACGTTATAAATATTTTCTTTGGAATTATTAGAATTTCAATTTTATCGTCATAAAATAAAGGTCGAAAATAAATTATAATGAAAAGCAAAAAATAAAAAAAACGAATCCACTATTGCACCATCACCGCAATCTAATTTTCCAACCAATAGATTTTTTACTTTATTATATACCTAACAGGGTTTAAAATCCCTTGTATTAAAACTCGGTTGTGTTTACAACAAGGGTGCTCCATAAGCCGTAGGCCTATTTGTGTCGGTTTCACACTTACAACAATAGTGTCATGATTCGTGATCCCGGGATTATCCGGGAACAATCCCGGGATTAGGTCGCGTTGCGGCAAACAAATGGAGTCGCCTAACGAGAGGAGAAACAAGTGTTCACACTAATGGGGTGTTCTATTTCTGATTGTATTTATTTTTTGCGGTTTTGCATGTATTGGTTGAAGCCCGATTGCTTGGCCACTAATTTAGGCCTACCAGTTGGCTCTAACTAGTCAATGTTAACATGTCAATGTCAGTCAATGTTAATGTTAACATGTCAATGTCAGTCAATGTTAACAACAGGGGCTAAAATAAATTACGAGTGATGAACATGGTTCCTGATTTGCCGTGTCAGCAGGATTTCAGGAAATGCGAATAATTTCATATCGTTGCATTAACATAAGCCACACAGCTAGTTTTTTAGACAATGAGGCTCAGGGTTAAATGAACGAGCTTATTATCAACTAAATGGGGAGGCATTTTAATATTTAGATTTATTTAAAAAATCTGTCGCCTTAACACATTTTCGTTATGACTGCGTTTAAACATATTGCTAATCAAACTATACAAGGCGTCTCTAAACAGAAACATGAAGATTCTCTCAATAATACCATCAGTTTTTTTTTTCTGACGTCCACTTATAAAAATCAATAGAAAATAAAAAAAAAACAACCACTCAATGTTCTTAATTTGAATTCACATCATTTCCACTAAAAAAAAATGCTATAGCTACTATAATATATTACCTATTATAACATTAATCCACACACTATCCTTACAAACACTTGTGCTCACACAAACCAAATACAATATTTTTTAATCCTATTGTCATGATGTGTCATGGGGTATTTAGTCTGATTAATTACCTGGCAACACCGTATGCTAAACCACTATAACTTAACCCTCCACCCCTTGCCAACACCATGCATTTATCGACGATATAGGGGAGATTAGACCAGTTTGAAAGTTCTTGGCAAATTGGTGGCGGAACCCAGGTTGCTGGCAAGGTGAATGGGACAATTAAGGCCGTTAATGAAACTACATTTGAAGACAGTTAGGTTATGATTAAGTGTGTGGTTAAATCGTTGAGTTGTTTGTTAATTTATGTAATAGCATTAGCTGAGTTTGACGACCTTCTATTATATGTCCTTAGAATTGATAAGGTGATGGAGGATATTTTGTTTCTGTATTTGAGATTGTTGGGCACCTAGTTCTTTGTTGTTTTTTATTATGAAATTAGATACGTATATAAGTGTTAGAAACGTAAAAAAGAAGAGTGGCATAATTATGACAATCACAGTGTGTATCTGTGGCATCATAACTTCTGAACGGATGAACAGATTTCTTTATTTTTCGTTTGAAAGGTGTCTTAATCGAGAGTTTTCTTAGCTATGTTTGAAGAAAAGCTGCTTTCCAGTAAATCCATATGCTGGACATATACATTCTATCGCAACACAATTTGTAGAACACTAAACACTTAATGAGTTTTATTTTTCCACTGGACTGGAAGCCCACCAGAAATGATTGGGAACATTATGCTGTGGAATCTGTTCTATCTCTCTACTTTGAAATAAAAATAATAAAACTACTTTTAAAGCAATAAACTATAACCAACTTTTAATAATTAAGTATATCAGACACTGGTGTCGATTCTGTTGTGCACAAACTAAACTTAATTCAGGCTATTGCTATCTTTTACTAAGAGACAGTGTGAGAAAAGGACGGCTATAGCTATGAACTAAGTTAGAGATGTCAAACTAGTTTACGCCTTGCGCTTCACCGTGTTTTTAGTCGACATGTATTTACGTGCACCCTTCATTTGTATGGATATATTAGTTACAATTAAATTTGACAGCTCTAAATTACGTCCGTCTCTTTCTCGTTTTATTAGAGAAAAAAAGATAGCATTAGCCTAAATTAAGTTGAGTTTGTGCACAACAGAATCGACACCAGTGTCTGATATACTTAATTATTAAAAGTTGGTTATAGTTGATTGCTTTAAAAGTAGTTTTATTATTTTTATTTCAAAGTAGAGAGATAGAACAGATTCCACAGCATAATGTGCCAATCATTTCTGGTGGGCTTCCAGTCCAACCGGATGCAGCTAAATACCAATATTTTAATTAAAGCGACTATAGCCTATCTGATCTCCATAAGCCGGGTAATTCCATACCCCTTGGTAAGACCACTGCATTTAATATAGTATAGTATAGTGTAAATTGTCTATGGTACATAAATAACGGAAGTAAAATATACATGACTGCCTCGTTGTTGGTCTAGTGGTCGCAAATCGCGATTGCTGAACATGAGGTCCTGGGTTCCATTCACGGGTCAGGCAAATTTTTAATTGGGGTTTTCCATCAGAAAGTTCCCAGTAGCAGCCACAGAGTCTGGATTTGTGCCCGTTTGATGGCAATAGGCTCGCCCCCTCATCATCATCATCATCAGCCTATTAATGTTCCCACTGCTGGGACACAGGCCTCCTCTCTATGAGATGGAATGGGCTATAAATCCACCAAGCGGACCCAATGCGGATTGGTAGATGTCACATGTCTTCGAAATTTTTTGGTTCTAGGACATGCCGGTTTCCTCACGATGTTTTCCTTCACTGTTTTTGAGAGCAGTGGTGATGAAATAAATTACAAAAAGTAATGTGCCTGTCTGGGTTCGAACCCACGACTTACTGTTCGTAAGTCGGGACCGCCACCACTGGGCCACTGCTGCTCTCCCCCCCCCCCCCCCCCCGGGAATTAAAAACATAACTGGCGAACCTTTCCATTATGTTAATATACCTATAGTATACCAACCGAACGAAAGAAAAACAATCTTAACCACGGCAACAAAAACGAAAAAATCTTACATCCCACACACAAATCCCTTTATTTACTCCACAAAAAAGATCCTGGGAAATAAATTCACATCCGATTTTCCATTACGGCCTGTCTAGTGAAACCGCTAACGATTCGAGCGTCCGATTTTCTGTGCTCTTTTAACTTAGATATATTTGTATAAGTCTTTCCCTTTCGCACTCTAGTGTGAAATCAGTCCGACAAATTAAATCCCGCCTCAGATTATTACATAGCTCGGTGAATGTTCATAAATAACCCTTGGGGAAGAACGCGGGATATGTACTGAACGCACCCGTTACAATGGCGGGGTTATTTGAAATCGGAATGTTTTTCTTTTCTTTTTTTTTTAAATGGCAGTGTTTGCCGCTCTAATCGATGCTAGGTTTGAATCGATATACAGCAGTCGAATCTGTTGTTCTGATTGTAGAAATGGCTGAAAACAGGAGTAGTGACGAGGTTTCATAATTGTGTTGCGTCAACTTATTATACCCAGACTTTGGAACAGAAGGTTACCTACTAAAACTGCAAGAGAAATTGTACTTTCAGTTCATACGAAATAGAGCCTGAATCCTTAAGAGGCGTTGCAATTTAGGCATCTTATCAAGAAAATTGTTGAAAAAAGAAAACTTTCCAACAAGTTAACGCAAAAATTTGCTAGGTAATGCTGGAATTGATGGCTGATTAACTTATTGAAGAGATAGACATTATTTACATTCGATACTTTCGAATTTAATTATGAAACTAGTCTGTAGGTTAACTTTAATTGTAATATACGCTTAAAATTTCAACTCTTAAATCTATCTCGTAATTACTTACTTGCAACTGCATCAATCAAAAAATTCAATAAAAATTAATTAAGTCAAATGGCACCATCCAAGTAATCCACGATTAAGCTCAATCGTTAGTAAAGCAATATTTTATAGAGTTCTATATTTGAAATATAGGCGGCAACCGGTTCAATTAACGGAGTACCGTTATTAATGGGACGTTCCCGGGCGTCCGATTATACTCAATCTCCGGTAATCCGCGGTGGTGGGGCCGGTTATACCGTGGACGGTTTAAATTAAAGTAAAATATTATTTTACACTGGCGTTATTGGTGATGTTCTTCATAAAGGTCAGGTACGTAGAACCCGCAATCGGCATGCGCGTATGGCGGATAATTATATAAACGTGGACGAGGCGAAAGAAGTATTTAAGGATCGTATCAGGTTGAGTTCTGTAGTTTATGCCCATCCCATGGGAAAAACACGTGAGTTTATATATATTTAAATATTAGATTATTTGAGTTTGACAATTGAATTAATAGATAGTGGAGACACATTGGTATAACCGGATCATTTAAACTTTAACTTTTCGTCAGTATGATAACATTTTTTTATTAATTCGATGTCAGTAAGTAAAACTCCTACAATGTACAAAATTGATTAGTAAGTCTATGTCATTAATTGTCACATTAGGAGGCTTGCTTCTATCCTATAGGATTGCTACCGGGATCCTCTAATATAAACGTCACAACATCCAGTCACTGCAAAGCCTGTGCTAAAAGCTAGTAAGTGTTCAAAACTAAAACAGTCTGTTAAGGTTTTACTTTTTAGCTGATTCAGATAATATTGACAAAAGTATTGATGATATTCATAAAAGGCTAAATTACAGCTATCCAAGAACCACTTGTATAAAACAGTTAAAAATAAGCTGGCCTCCCTAAACTATAAAGTGAACTGTTACTTAACTACAGTCAACTTTAATCTTCAGTTAACATGATGCAACCCGCCGTTAGCCCTCGTTGAAGGCACGCACTAATTACCGACGAGAATTCGATGCTATAAATCACGGACATAATATAGCAGAGCGTCGCGTCGCGTTGGTATGCACGCCCCAAATCCAGTGCTATGCCCCTATTTGAATTTGGTGTTGTATGTAGGTACTACCCTATTAGATTTAGTATGATAAACCCTTTATTGTGTTTGACCAGCCTGGGTAATATTTTCAATGGATGCGCAAGTTTTCAAAGAAACCGGAATCGTTTAACTATTCAGTAAAATAAAACTGAAAATGTGGATTTGAGTTTCAGTAATTCGTAGAGCCAGTTACTGCGTATCACTTGTGTCAAATTAACATGAAATGCTTAAACTTTAAAAAAAAAAAAAAACAAAAACTTAAATCAGAAACGCAAAAAACAATATTAACATTTAGATAGAGTTTGACCAGTTTTAAATGATTTATTTAGAAATAGCCTTTTTTTGTTAATCTCTCACAATTTTTTGTCGACAATGTTGTCGATTCTGTTGTGCACAAACAAAACTTAATTTAGGCTATTGCTATCTTTTACTAAAAGGCAGTGCGAGAAAAGGACGGCTATAGCTATGAACTAAGTTAGAGATGTCAAACTAGTTTATGCCTTGCACTTCCCAGTGTTTTTAGTTGACATGTTTTTACGTGCACCCTTCATTTGTATAGAAATATTAGTTCCAACTAAATTTGACAGCTCTAAATTACGTCCGTCTCTTTCTCGTTTTATTAAATAGAAAAAGACAGCAATAGCCTAAATTAAGTTTAGTTTGTTCACAACAGAATCGACACCAATAACCTGCTATACTTCCACTTAAATATTTCCGTTACTCTAAAATGAAATAGGTAGGTACCTACGAGTATAAGTGTATAATCCTAAAAAGTGGTTTATACAAAAACGAAACCCGAGTACAAGACCTAGCCAATAATTATGATTAAAAAAGCCAAATACTGAGAAGACAGATAGTAAAAAATCCTCGAGTTTTGCTATAATTTAATTATATTTAATATAAAGACTAAAAAAGCGTGGCACATATAAAAAATCCTGCGAGTAGAAGAGCTAATGTGATTGCGCTCAGGTGTGTGCGCGCTGAGTATATTGCTGACTGGCCCGGGGCGCTAAAATGTGCCTCGACAGCGAATGAGTAGGTACAGATTTTTGGCAGCGAAACATGGCTGCTATTGGCACTATGAAATAACGATATACGAATACAAAATAGGTACGAGTTTCAGTTATCTATTGCATCAAATGGAATGTTTTCTAACTGTGATTGGAGCGACCAAAGTTTCAATAACTTGTTTTGTGCTGTTCTTATCATCGCGTCTTTGATTCTAGCCAACTAAACAGTTAGGTGATTTCCAAAGCACTTAGCCATGTCTTTATTGTTGTAGAAAGTTAACGAAAACAGTACTTAGATGGCCCCTGTTAACTATTGATAACTAAAAAAAAACAATTGATCGCTACGCTAGCTGTCTTGCCCACTTCATTCCATATCAATATCAATACCTTAACTTTCGTTAATTCTAAAGTAGTCCACTCATTAATATCAAGCAACTCAGTCCATCAAAGTACACTACCAGACCCCTAAAGTCAGAAGCATACATCATCTGTCCAGCTTTCTTCCTAATATGTTGGGGTTGGCATCTATTGTAACCGGTTGCAGCCGGTTATTACTGGATGATACGTGAACGTGACCTCGTGGAAAGACTGGTTTGTCATAACATTCAGGCTTCTGACTACTCGTAATAACTGTCAAAGATCTACAAATAACAAGGACCAACAGCGTAACGTGCTTTCCGAGACACGGGGTATGTAATACACACATCAACACGGTCTAGGGATATTTCATACTCAATTAAATAACTCGAAAAGTACTGGCCGCATTGGAATCTTTTATACACCGATTTGTTTGTAATTTATCTCAGACTAATTCCAAATTCAAATTTTTGAAAATTCTTTTGTTTCGGTGGCATAAAAATGTCTTGATGTATAGGAGAGGGAATTTTCATTTGTGCGAAATTTAGAAAACAATACGAATTACGTTTAGTTACAGTTTTTTTTTCATTTTTAAACGAAAGATAAAGTTAAAATTGAGGTATTGTAGCCATGCAACGCCGACATTTGACGAGGGCGGAGATGTTACGAGCTGTGGGAATGCTGGAAGCTGGATCTGTTCAGCGTAATGTTGCTGAGGCCATAGGGACCCATCAAAATGTAATTTCAAGATTGTGGACACGCTATCGTGCCACAGGTGAAGTAGCGGAGAGGCACCGGGGGCCAAGTCGCATCACTACCCCCAGACAAGACCGATTTTTGCAAATTACTGCGCGAGCACAACCAAATGCAACGGCGACTCAATTGGTCCAAAGGATGCGAGTGGAACACCAAGTGCTTGTGAGTGACCAAACTGTAAGAAGGCGACTGCATGAAAGCAATCTACGCTCTCGTAGACCACTCCGGGTCCCACCTTTACGGAGAGGCAATCGTGGACGACGATTAGAATGGGTTCGGAACCACGTGGACTGGGGCCGTGACCAATGGTCCAATGTGCTGTTCACGGATGAATCCAGGTTCGGCTTCCATCCAGATTCACGAAGGACGCGTGTTTGGCGACCGCCTCCAGAACCCTCAGGAAGTTCACCAATACCAAGAAGGAACAATTATGGTTTGGGCAGGAATTCGTCTTGGAGGACGGACGGATCTCGTTTGGGTGCGGGGCAATATGACGGCAGAACGATACGTCCAACAGGTGCTGGGGCCCGTAATCTTGCCCCACAGAACACAAATGGGGCAAGATTTCCTGCTCATGCACGACAATGCCCGGGCACACACGGCGAGAACGGTAGCAGCTTGGTTACATACACATAATGTTAGGGCCTTAGACTGGCCTGCTCAATCGCCAGATCTAAATCCCATTGAGCATGCGTGGGATATGCTGCAAAGAAGAGCTCTGAAGGAAGTTCCTGGAAATCTGGCTACAGAAGATCAACTTTTTGCGCACCTCAGAAGGACATGGGACAATATTCCGCAGCAAGACATTGACAACCTTGTTCTGAGCATGCCGAATCGTTGCCGATGTGTTATGAACATCATGGGCGCTTTCTCAGACTACTAACTTCAAGTTTATAAACACAAATTAAATGTTTTTTCTATTTTTTTCAGTTTTTACTCACAAATTAAAAGTTCATTCATATACGGTTTCCGTCTATGCTTCATTTTTTTTCCATAAAATCCTGAAATTTTAATCTATACCTTAACCATTATTAAAAAATGGTAGAGTATTAAATAACGTATCTTTTAAATACATACATGTCATATAAATAATTAACACATTGATAGTAATTCGCTTTTTTTAAAATATCCCTAGACCGTGTCGATGTGTGTAGATGGTCACCTATTCACGGACTGAAGTCGGCAAACACTGCTCGATGATCCAACCTTGATGATCGATCTGTGCAGCTGTTAGTATTTAGCCACAAGTTCCTCCTCTAGAACTCAAAAGCCTACGCCATCTTGATCGCATCGCATGCCAGCAGCATTTTAGGCACCCGATCAAGTTACCGCGCTTCCCTATATAAATCATTCTGCTGTCGCTAGCTATTCGATTAAGATTTCCTTCGATGTATTGGTACTCATCTCGCAGAGTGACGTCGTATCAGCATTGATGTATGAATTTCCCTGGAGATGTCTTCCGTTGGTAGTGAAATGTATTGGTAGAAAAGGGGTAGGTTGAGGATTTTAAGTGTTTGTTTTTCAGGTTGTCTGCGGTTCCTATTCTTGTCTCTGGTGGGTCTGTACAAAAAGTAGTTTTTCACCTTAAAACAGAAAAAAAAATGATGGTAGGATTTCAGAAAAACGTCATTTACGTTTTTACCAGATTATGTACTTAGCCGTGTGGTATCCGGCAGAGTAGAATAGAACCAACCCATTACACTCTCGGGTGTCGTATAAGGCGACTAATGTCTGAGGCAGAACACCTTGCGCCTCCGTAGACCAGAGAATGGGTAGCAGCGTTTTCTGTTGGTCTTTCATCACTGCGATCTCCAATCCGCCTGCCAAGCGTGGAGATTACGGCAAATTCCTCCCATCATGGGAGAGGCTTGTGTCCAGCGGTGGACGTTATGGGCTGATGTTGTTGTTGTTGTTGTACTTAAGATTTTGTATATCTCTCTCTCACTCTATCTTTAGTTGTATAGTAAACTTGTTCTGTATACTTTTTGCTTATCCCCATGGGAAAAAAAGCGTGAATTTTATGTATGTTTGTCTAGTGATTGTTGGTTTTTAACCGACGGAACAAAAAGGAGGAGGAACAAAAAACAGTATCTGCCTTACTTAGTCGTCGCAAGCCAGGCATGAATTCGAGGTCCTAGGTTCGATTCCTAGATCGGGCAACGTGTTGTTCGGTTCTTCCATCAAGAATCTTTCAGTAGAAGCCACGGAGTCCGGATTTGTGCCCGGTTGATGGCAATAGGCTCGCCCCCTATTACATGGGACTTAAACATAACTGGCAAAATGTGGGTGTATATTAGGTACATCTCTGCCTAACCCTTTGGGGATTACAGGCGTGATGTTATGTTATGTTATCTAAAAAAAATATTCACGTGGCAAAAACTATTTTTGGATTTAGTATCAGTCGCAAAAAATGTGATATTTTAAGGAAACAAGTAAAATCTAAAAATAAATTGAGGAAAATGAACTAAATAAACAACTGAGATGATTTTGTTCTACTTATCATGATAAATCAGATAAATAACCAGAATGAACCAGATTTGATTGATTGATTCAGTTCTAAGATGACACAGATAACAACTTATCTAGACATGTTTCTATAAACAGAGCAGATAATCTCGAAATACATGAAAAAACAAAAAGTAAAATAGAAATAAAGTCCAAACTATGAAATCGAAAAACTCGAGACTCAGAAGCGGAGAGAAAAATCGAAAAAGTTCCATGTGAGAATATAAGTTCTGATATCAAGATCATTGTGGCTATGTAATCCGTTTTGTTAGGGATGGGATTTAGGTTAAAGCTGTAAATGCTTATTATCTTAGGAGACAGTGTATGTATGTAGCTTTAATTCAAAAGCCTCGTCTTCTGCCGGTGCAACACATCATCTCGTTTGACAGTTAAGTAGTTATCTGCTGTGTCAACGAAAGAAAAACGTAGAGTATTCAGAAAACCAAAAAAGGCCTGTTTAGCGTAATTATCATCATCTGCCTAGCCTTTTCCCAACTATGTTGGGGTCGGCTTCCAGTCTAACCGGATGCAGATGAATACCAGTATTTTACATGGACCGACTGCCTATCTGACCTCCACAACCCAGTTAGTACTGGGTAATACAATACCCCTTGCCCTTGGCAAGACTGGTTGTCAGACTTTTTGGGCCACTGACTACCTGTAACGACTGTCAAAGATCTACAAATGACAGCCGGGACCAACCGCTTAACGTGCTTTCCGACGCACGGAGGTAGCTCGGTATGCAATGGGCGGTCACCCATACACAGACCAACCTAGGCAAGCACGGCTTAACCTAAAGATTGACCCGAGCGGCTGTTATTATTATCGTTCTCATAATGGGATAATAATACAAATCACGTTACAATTTCGAAAATGGTCGTAAAGTGACAATTCATACATAATATTGATTGCGACTGTGACCATTACGAATTGTACTGTGATTCTTATTAGTATCCAAATATGATTCTGCAAATGTGGCCTTTTTAGGGCCCCCAGATCATCTTTTCGTATTCTTTGAGAATGCAATTCCAGTAGGCGCTTATAAAGGAATATACATATGTCCAGTGCAAACAAATCTTTTCCCACTTGCTATAATCGTGTTTCCTTCGGTCAACCCTGTGTGTGGCATCTAAAATCCACTGACTAAAAAGCCGACCCGAAATGCTACGAGCAACAATCGAAATCAATCCGCAAACAAAACACTCTCACCAAGAAGTCTCCCGCAGTCGCAATAAACTCAGTCGATTTACAAAGTGTAACCCGCCCATCCCTATTTTCAGTAAATATTTTATTAAAAGGGCAACGCCGCGGTGCATCATCAGTCTTGTCGCGCAATATCGCGGGCGACGGCGGACAAATCGTTCCGTGCGGTTGTCGCCTTAGTTGTTGTGTTTTGGTAGAAAGGGTGGTAAGTAGGAGTTCGATTCTGAAAGAAATTGGAGGGTGGGATGTTAGTTTTTTTGGTGATGAGAAAGAGATTGGGTTTGATCCCATTGATTGCATCAGGTTGGTGAAGCTTGGCTCATTTATTATGTATACCTTTTAGATCGAAAAAAATTGGTTGTAATGTGTTTCTGGGTTATACCATAGAAGTGTTGAAGTGGAATGTGTTTCTGGGTTTTACCATAGGTCCATCAGAAAAATATCAAAAAGGTTACACTAGACGCTAGAGTACTAAAAACGGTGACGGTGAACTTCTAGAAGTACCTTTGTACCTGACAATTTTTACTTATAACTGAATTATCTTTTTGCTTAGAAATACTAATCCATTTTCAAACAAAAATCAACGACAACTTCATGATTATTTTTATCGTACGCAAAAAAAGAGCTTTTGTTTTCTACATTTAAATAAAACAAAACAAAAGCCATAAAATAAAAAGAATAAAACTACGGGAAAAAGAATATGAACGGGACAAACGAGGTGGAAACGTAGTCAGGTCCGAACCTCATTTGTCGTTCGTCGTTTAGATTACATTTCAAATGAAAAGTGGGTAGTGCAAAGTTTTTTTTTCCAGCCCTTAGTCGTAAATACTTGTCAGAGTGACAACCGTTTCGAGGTGTCAAGCCGGTGACTGATTTGTTAGAAAAATACCCTTTTTTTCGAGAGTCGTCTTCTGGAAATTAGTGAGCTTTTGTCGTAGTAAATTGTTTTATTTTTATTAGGCTTTTTTCAGGGTTTCTTTTGATGATCCAATGTCTTCGGGGTTTCGTTTAGTGCTTGTGGATAAATTATATTTGAGGCCAATTCATCCATTTTATGCTGAGTTTTCTCCGTGTTTTGCCGTTGGAAATCTTTGAAAATCGTTACGAGTAATAAGTGGCCCGAATGTCTGACAGCATAGATAGACAGCAGTCCATGCCCATGCGGCCATGCCGTGCTCCATGTGAGTCTAACCCGGTGCAGATAAAGCAGTAAAATACTGGATGCCAACCCCAACTTACTTGGTGCCTTGGAAGGTGGGTGAATGCACCTTCTCATGAATGGAAAATATGTAACTACTATCATAGAAATCAACAGACTATTATAAATTAATGATATTTTTTCCATTATTACTTGAAAAACATATAAATTGCCATACGTAGCAAATCAACACGCCAATGCACTATGTTGCTACACTGACTTTATTTAGACTTTCATTGACTTATAATTACCGGTGGAAAAATATTTTACGAAAAAAAAGAGCGATGGACGATGTAGTGTGGGACACTTGAGTAAATAGTTGTCAATAATTAAAAGACGTCATAATGTCATTTGTTAGGTGACAGTTACGTTGGAAAATTTATAACTCGGTTTTATAAAAGGTGTTTTGCTCGTACTGGTGTAGAAAAAAAAAGTGCCTTACTAGTATTATTAACCGACTTTTAAAAATGGAGGTTATTGTCAGTGTCTCAAAAACAGTCAAGCAGTGGAGACAATGCATCAATACCTACTTTTAAATGTAAGTTTTTGGCAACTACAAAAGTTTAATTAACTACAATCATTATGACAGTTTTTTTACTTCTGGGTTTGCATCAATTTCAAAATGTGTGAGTTTTAATCTCGTTGCAATAAGGTTGCTGGTGGATTGCTACTTGGGTTGTGTCAAAATCTGACGTTAACTGTTTCTCTTAAGTACCTGGGTTTCGTAGTGCTTGACTTTGTTATTTAGGTAGGTAGTTTGCACTTAGGTAATACTTAAATATTGACAAATTTTATTATTATTATTTTATATTATTATTGTGGCAAATTTTTTATCATTGTACCTATCTCTATAGACGTACTGTAGATGTTACCTCCGCAACCATTTTATGAAGTTACTAGCGGACGTTACGTGGTTTCACCCGCGTAGTTCCCGTTTCCGTGAGAGTACAGGGATAAAAAGTAGCCTTATGTGACCCGGGGATAGTGTAGCTTCCCAACGGTGAAAGAATTTTTCAAATCGGTCCAGTAGTTTTTAAGTTTATTCGTTACATACAAAAATACAAATCTTTCCTCTTATTATTATTAGTATACTTATTAGACTGGCATATGGAGACAAACATGAATTTATATTTAGTTTGAAAGCCTGAAAACAGACTTCAGTAGACTTGCAGAGACAAAAAGTGATTTTAATTCAATAATTCACGCGTGTTTCATGGTGAATTCGTAGACTCCTTACCTATAGCACCTACCAATATAGTGCGGAATTAATTCTTGGACTTGCAAAAATCTTCAAGTGCTATCAAAACAATACTAACTTACAAACCAATTTCAGACATTTTAACAAACAAAAGAAGATATAAGTACACGACTTTTCATAACCCATTTCTGAGTTGTGAAACTTCCAAAAACTGATATGCCACATCTACCACGGCGGCGTCCCAAGTAGAAATGGGTTAGTATAAAATATTCAGATCTGTCAATCAATATATGAGCCGCGGCTACGGTTCCGATGGTCCACGTTTTCATATTTCATATTGCCACCTATGTTCGAATGTAGTTTAGGAGCTGGAGCGATGCAGAAAACTGAAATCGATTTGTTTTGTTTGCATTGCAAGTCTTAAAAGCTCAGTGTCATCTGCAATTTTGGTGTTCATTAAATACCTATCTAAGATATTAATCTATTTAAGTCAAGGATGTGTTTTAGTAAAGTGCGACATTTTTTTCTATTAAGCCCTAAATTATTCTGGGAACAACTATCACTAAAATAACTATGTTAATATCTGTCTACCGAGCGAGATTTCTACTTGGGAACATGTCACGCAAGCAATTTCCCTTCAAATGTGTGTTATAGACAAATGAGTTTGTACAAATCAAAGAGCTAACAATTAACCCTATAATTCCAGTCATTGTAATTTTATTGCACTTACACTCTCCAACAAAAACAAGAAATCAAAATCAAGTCATTTATTCAAATCACTTATTAAGACATCACCCCAAAACGTCTACACTTCGACACTACCTATAGGAAGAAGAAAAAACAAAAGATAGCTTAACTCTTTAACTCCGGACTCCTGGCCTATTCAGTTTGTAGATGTAGTCCCGGTCGGAATATTGGTAAAAAACAATATTTTATAGCGGTCGCTAAGCGACTCCGCAAATGTATGCCCGTGGACGTCGCGCTGCGGATCTAACGTGGGATTAGGGTCGAGGGATTTGTCTTAGGATATCTGCCTTTTTATTTATATTTTGGTTATTTTTGTACGTGTTTTGGTTTCATGTATGTTATGGCTGGAAAAGAGGTGACTCACGACCATGAGATGACGAATAAAAGAGAAGTATGGAAGGAGACAAGTTGCATCTACCCCTGATAAATTGGAATAAGGGTAGGAGAATTTTAATGACGATGATTTTTGACAGTGTTCTGTCTTCATCATAAATAAAAAGCAGTACCTAACCTAGCCAATTCAGCTGAAACTTCAAACTATAGTCCCTCGTTTTTATTAAGACCTATTCAGACCTAAGCGGTATTCGCTACCGTCTGCGGCAGAGAAAACCCAGTGGGTATGCGGTAATATTACTGTTCACACCAAAACGGATTTCGCTATCCTTGTGGGTAGAATAACGCGCGGTAGTCGAGTTTCGCTCAGGGAGGTAAGAAATTTTCGCGGTACTTGATACTAAATACCTGAGCGAAACCCGCGCGGTATGTACCTCTACCCACAGCGGCAGCGAATATCGCTCAGGTCGCTCTAGCCGCGGTACTTGATACTAAATACCTGAGCGAAACCCGCGCGGTATGTACCCACAGCGGCAGCGAATATCGCTTAGGTCTGAATAGGCGTTTAAGTAGGCTTGTTTAGTACCGGTCCCTAAACCATAGCTAACTCGATAAAATTAGTAGATCTACTTGATTACCTTTCAAAGATTGTAGGTCGACCCGTCCAATTTATAAAGCAATATTTCGGCTTTAATTTTACTTGAAAAAGCTGAAATGAAACTCAAAATTCTCAAGATAACCAACCATATCCCCATGAACTCCGTCCATTTACGTATACCTCACATCACATTAACTATTGACAAAATAAAAATGTAAAATGGCGGACGACTTGCCCGTTACAACCGTCGGTTACTCCAAGGAGCCATTCCATTTTCGAATGTTACCCGCCAATAAATATCTTATAGAGTTACAATGAGGGATAAACGCTATGGGCCGCTTCGCCACTTCCGTGTACTTTATATTTGACATATCTGTGTCTTTCCGAATTCGGGATGGACGTGCGTTTTTTAGAGTTAGGTTGGAAGAAATTGTATTTCATTGTTTTTTTGTGTAGGTACCGTTATTGTCTTCTATTGATTACTTGTCTGTTGAATGTGAAAAGGGCAATGTCACTTTTGCCTTATATAGCTGGCATGTTTTTTTTTCGCCAAATTGAAACTTGGACCGTATTATGTTGCTGTTTGAGAAATCAATACCTACCAAAAATAACTAGCTCTACCAACCGTAACCGAACCAAGTTAGAGAGTGTAGATTGCTGTTAGTTTTTTGTCGTTTTTTTTTTAAATGAAAAAATATTCCGTGTGTAATATTTTAAGTTTCCAATAGATAGATACTACCTACTCTGCAACTCTAATGAGTCATTCCGCGTCATAAATATCACTTAAGTGCGTATACACGTAGAACGCTGGCTGTCAGAAATTGTCGGCGCTTATAGTTAGAGAGCCCACGACACTAAACGATAAGATATTATTATAATATGAATTATATTAAGATATTATAAAATTAGCCACGTTATTAATGGGGGAATACGAAATAGCGATGCTGCAATGCAAAAAGCATTGCATCATCGCCGTTTCGTGTTCCCCCATTAATAACGTGGCTAATTATATATTTATATATCATCTGAGAGTCATATCGAACTAGATTTAGTGTCGTGGGCTCTCTGACTAAATTATTTAAGTAAACATTAATAGAATTTATGAAAAATAGGTAACGCCTGACAAAAATATACTAGCAATTCTCTCTTTATCTTCGTTCGATAACAGTTTATTCTTTTTGCTATAGATTACTCGTATTGTCCTCTAACATTAGAACCTAGGTTTCATTTCTGGCGAAAGGAAAAAAATACATCATGCCAAAAGTTTAGGTACATTGGTCTTTGGAAAAAAATTGTAGGATAATAAACCAAACTCACAATTTTTTTTTTATGGGGATATTCTTAGGAATTACCGAACCGATTCTGAAAGTTCTTTCACAAATGAGAAGCTAGAATATCCCCGAGTGTATTTTTCGGACATTACGCGAGCGAGAGCGCGGACAAAAGCGTACCTAGATAAATATGACATATTTTTAGAAATATGTCATATTTATATATTGTCATATTTATGTATAGCTCATGTAAAAACCGTGACCGCAATTTATGTACTGTGTATTTCCCTAATTATAAAATTCCATAGGTACATAATCAGTAAGAACCTAATCGTACAATCTCTAAGCACTTACCTAATATTGGGAAAACACAAAAAGTAGGTAATCTCTATATATTGGTCAAGAATTCAAGATTATAATTTTGGTGCATAATTTATCCTCGTCGCTACAAAACAAACCTCACCTACTTATAGGTTAGGTCACCTAGGCTGGCTTCCATACATTTGTCCGTCCTCCAGATAATGTTTAACAGTCTCCGTTCGTTTCAATCATCTCCCAACACACAATGAACTTTGATATTGGTTGAAAGTTTGAATCATTTCGACAAAACGGGTTTTCCCTGGTTAAAACTAATTTTCAATGATATTCAATTCAGTTAATACTAGTTCTAACTAAGGCAGTTAGTAAAAACTAGTTTTAACTAGGAAAAACGCGTTTTCACCGCAAACGGGTTTAAACTGTAATACATATATACGTGCGCCATAGTTCTTTTGGCACGTGGTTTAAATCGAAACGAATGCCACCATTTCGTTTTTTTTTTTATGGAATTTTCAGACATTTTCAGATATGTAGCCAATTGATGTCATTCAAGCACCAAAAGAACAATGGAAAAGTATAAAAAAAGCGGAACCCACTTTTTAAGTAAAAAATAACACAAAACTACCCGCTTTAAAAACAATTGCAAAACTTTGACAGATGCTTGTCAAAAAGATCCATAGAGATTCAATAATTCTTTTCAAACTTCAAAGTTAGAAAGAATTGAAGAGTTTCCTACTAAACCTTTCAATATTTCTGCTACCAATATGAAATGTTACACAACTACCCTATCTTTTGAATAAAACAAAGTCTGTGGCAAATTGTTTTGCTAGATAATATGTACTAGTTAGGTGTTTTTCGTAATAGATTATCTTTCTTGCTCAATTTTTTAAAGTGACTGTTGCCTTAAAATCGAAAAGAAAAATAACAAAACAGGGTACCTAAATTAAATAGAGTAAGTAAATATTTTTTATGTGATTTCCTACCACATAAGCAGGTAGGTACCAAAATACATACAAACTTGAGGAACTCTCTCTACAGATTTAAAGAAAACTGGAGCCTGTTATAATATCTAGACTTCTAGATCTTTATCTTAATATATAAAAATCACGTGTTACTATGTTCATACACGCTAATAAAATCTCCAAAACCACCCAACCGATTTCAATGTACTTACATTAGTGAATGTATATAGTTGGTTCTCGCTTGTAAGATACGACCCGATAGGTGGCGCCATCTGAAGCATGGGTGGGTTGCTATTTTTTTTACAAAAAATTCAGATGTACGTTTGTGATAATTCTTCTCCTTCTTAACGGCATCATAGATTTTGCTAAATTTTTATTTTTTTGTACTGTGGTCACGTCACCTGGATTATTCTTAGCTATAGTCGGACCCGGTAGGTGGCGCTGTTATGGACATCCCCCATTGGGACACAACAAAGTCCGTCAGACCTCATAGTTTATCTTTAAAATTAGGTACAGTTGCCAGCGCATCAAGTTACCACAAACTGTCAAATTTTCTCATTCGATTTTGAACTTAACCATCAGCATTCTAGGGTTAAGAATCATTTGGAGAAATTTGACAGTTTGCGGAGACTTGGTGTACTGATGACTGTATACATGACGGACAGACTGACTAACATGAGATAAATAAAGGGTGTAAAACACCTCTTAACGAAGCCGAAACACACTTATTCTCCTCGTCATTGCGATCATTTTTTTGTTCTACACCATACCTGGGAACCTTCTAGTTACGGAGATATTGGGGGTCAAAGTTCCAACTTTTTGACAACTTTTTTTTTAAATACAAGTTTTTAATGTAAGATTTTTACTTTAAACACCTCCACGACCCCCGTACTATTCAATCCATCCATCAGCACAATGTTTTGAGTGCGTTACATTGAGTTCTACCACAAAACATGATTTTTCACCCCAAAAAAAAAAAGTCGTTTCCCAGCAATATTTTTTGCGTAAAGTTACTTAGTTTGATGTACAGAATGCTTGGTTGACGGCTTCGTGATGAGGTCTTTTACACCTTGTATATAATTAACTTTGTACCTACTAAGCTCTGATTATGATTAGAAAGATTATTTATATCGATACACGTATCACTTATTTATTGTTTAATGATTTAATTTTATTCATACCGATACCTACTACTTATACGATACTTACTTAACGCTTATGTTATCATTTTACATTCACAAAAACGACGCGTAAAGCTTATTCAATAGTAAAAGACGTGTTCTTTGGTGATTTATTGTTTTATACATTTTGAATGAAAAATTGTAGATAAATAGGAAATTGGTAGGGGATTACTACTTTTTACTGATAAAAAATGTATTACATTTCACTTATTATCTACGATTTATTGCTGCCGTGCGCAGCATAACATTGATAATTAAGAATTTAATATAAATTGGTATGAAATGGATGTATTAGTAGGTACTTATCTACTATACGTTGTCACAAATATGTTTTATATCAGCACGAAACACAAACCTGATAGAAACATAGTATTGGTACAGTTACACTGTACATTCTCTTCCAAAAATAAAACGTTCACAGATTCTTTTAAACCAGTTTCTAGGTCACGGGCAATGATCTGACGAAATTAGCTGTAGGTGAAAGTAGTATTCCGATAGGAGTGTCGTAATTCGAACCTTCTCTCATCGGTTCCATGGTGTAACGGTTAGCACTCAGGACTCTGAATCCTGCGATCCGAGTTCAAATCTCGGTGGAACCTGAAATTTTGGACTTTTTTTTCTTAAAATTTGTCGAAAGTTAGTAATATTTTAACAGTTTTTAAATTATTAGGGATATATAATGTTTTCCTTTTTGATCCTGTAATGTTTTCCAAATGTTTCTGGTAGTGGGCTACCTACCCACTCAACGTATTATTTTAGCCAATAAGATGTGCGGTTCCATGGTGTAACGGTTAGCACTCAGGACTCTGAATCCTGCGATCCGAGTTCAAATCTCGGTGGAACCTGAACTTTTGGACTTCTAAAAAAGTTTGTTTCTGTGGTTTTGTCAATAGAATAGCCGTATGGTGATTTTGTTTCGACTGTTTTAAACTAAAATGTGTTTTTACCCTTGAACGTTATGAAAATATTAAGATTCTTCAAGTAGATGATAAATAAATCATGATTCTAGATACCTACCTATTCACTTATCAAGCTATTGTTTTGCTTTGTTTGACCCCAATTTTATCATCCGTATTTATCTAGGTATCCTATACTTATTATTTAGTTTTGCTGTAAATCTTAACACAATTAGAAAACAAGATGATAGTGAAAATCATTCGCAATTAAAAACGTAGCATTTAACATCACGGCTTTTATCTTCGAAGGGTTATGCACCTATGCGTGCTGTACCTAAAATAAAACATAATATTTGAGTCTCATATAACAGAGGGAGTGCCTATTGCTATCAATCAGGCACACATCCAGACTAGGTAATACTGAGCTATGTGCTAATACTGAGAAATTCCTGGTGGAATAACCCAATTACACTTTGTCCGACCGGGGAATCGAATTTAAAATTATCATCTCATGGTAAACAGGAGCTCGTGGCTAAATAATAGCAGCCGCTCGGGACAATCTTTAGGTTAAGCCGTGCATGCTTAGGTTGGTCTGTGGATGGGTGACCAACCAATACATACCGGGTTTCCTCCGTGCTTCGGAAAGCACGTTAAGCTGTTGGTCCCGGCTGTCATATGTAGATCTTTGACAGTCGTTACAGGTAGTCAGTGGCCCAAAAAGTCTGACAACCAGTCTTACCAAGGGGCATCGTGTTACCCAGTACCTACTAACTAGGTTGTGGAGGTCAGATTCAGATAGGCAGTCGCTCCATGTAAAATACTGGTATTCAGCTGCATCCGGTTAGACTGGAAGCCGACCCAGACATAGTTTGGAAAAGGCTACGCAGATGATGAGAAACACTAAACAGTGGCCTTAACGAGGCAGTCGTAAAGTTTTTTATAGCAACACCTAGTTGTTACCCGCGACTTCGTTCGCGTGGTAATTTTGCCGATTTAGGGCTACCGCACACTTGAGACAAAACTGTCTTGAGACAGACTATTTCCCTACTAGCGTGAACGAGAAATAAACAAATTTTAACAGAATTATTTTTAACAATATATTGGTGTCGATTCTGTTGTGCACAAACTAAACTTAATTTATGCTATTGCTATATTTTACTAAAAGGCAGTGCGAGAAAAGGACGGCTATAGCTATGAACTAAGTTAGAGATGTCAAACTAGTTTATGCCTTGCGCTTCACCGTGTTTTTAGTCGACATGTTTTTACGTGCACCCTTCATTTCTATAGAAATATTAGTTCCAACTAAATTTGACAGCTCTAAATTACGTCGGTCTCTTTCTCGTTTTATTAGAGAAAAAAAGATAGCAATAGCCTAAATTAAGTTTAGTTGGTGCACAACAGAATCGACACCATTATACAGCAAATATTGAAATAGCATTTTATAGAGTAAAAGAGAGTAAAAGAGTTTGTCGAAATGCAAACTATGGCTGATTAATCTGTCTCGTTCGCACTAGTAGGCAAATAGTCTGTCTCAAGACAGTTTTGTCTCAAGTGAGCGGTAGCCCTTAGTGTGACAAAAAAAAATGTGCTAAAATGTCTTATTCCAGCCTATAATCTATCACTGTACCAAATTTCATCTAAGTAGATGAGTTCAGCCATTCTGGTGTGATTGAGTAACAAACATCCATCCATCCAAACTTTCGTATTTATAATATTAGTACAGGAAGACCTACCAGGCGCCATTTTTCTTTAATTTTTCTGTAATCCTATTTGCCGACGCGATATAAACCAGTAGATATAATAATTAATCAAAGCACTTATCGTTGAAGATACCTACCGTTCATTAATTTATTATTGTTTATTCATGCTTCTTTAATAACATTGTTATTTCAATGAAGATATAAAGCTGTGACTTGCCGTAAACACCTGTGATGCCCCCTTTTCATCAGTCATTCATTACGATATTAAATTATTAATATTATTATCAATGAAAGACTTTATCGGCATTATTAAGGCGACACATTGTTCTACAAACGGGCACGCGCGCCGCGAGACTGAGCGGGGGACTAAGCGTCTGAGCGGGGCGAGGATTGCCAGCTTATAACTAAAGGACGTAAACGACAAAATGATTTTTGTTATTTAATTTAGTTGGAAACGGTAATTTGAGAAATTCCTTCTACAATTTTAAAGAGTATGTATAGACTCATCTACGGAGAAAATTAAAAAGCTTAAATCGGTCCCGTTTGCCCATAACATGTAAATCTCTTTTAAAAAGAGGTATAATTGATATTTTTTTCTCTGTTACAAATGTTACCTAATCATGTATTGCAAACTAACAAAATAAGGTTTTTATCATGAATTATCAGGTCACCAACTTATATTTCCATTTGTTTTGTAATTACTGACAAAAATTGAGATCATTGACTCCAAAATTTCCAATGCGTCCTCTTAATTCATGCAGGTAGCCCTAATCTGCAACGGTGGATCCCCGGCCGCTAATGGTTTGTCAAAATACTTAGTAACATGATAACACGATCCCTGCGATCAATAATAGAACCGGAAGACGTCACGTTGGAAGGCCTCCCACTAGGTGGACCGATGACCTGGTGAAGGTTGCGGGAATCCGCTGGATGCAGACGCACGGGACCGGTCAATGTGGCGACACTTGGGGAAAGCCTATGTCCAGCAGTGGACGTCTTCCGGCTGAAATGATGATATGATGATACCATAGGCAATTATGATCACATCCTGGTCCAGCACACACATTTCGATAATTATGTCAGAATTATAATCATTCAAATCACCAATGCAACCCAAAAAGTCATTCAATAGGATTAAATGAACTTCGAGGGTTTTATTAATGATTTTAATGATTATATTAATTCTGTAACTACATAATTATACGTGTTACGGACGCGACTCATATTTTAATCAACATACAACCTGACACTGACCTGCAAATTGCAAAAAACGTAAGTAGGCAAATTTTAATTTCGCGCGCTTCCACCTTCCACCGGGGGTGGTATCTGCTAACGAGAGGTTTTCACCAAGTAACTCCTCTTTGATAAGTGAATATAAATGTGCAAAAAAATATAATATGTTGCTTATTAGACTCTAAACTTTAAATCGTGCAATTGAAATAATTCTAACTTTATTATTACTATATGAAAAAAATATTCAAAGTGAAGCATTTTTTTTTTAAATTTCGTAACTACTCCTTAACGGTATTAAGTTTTAGTAATTTTTTTTCATACAAATATTTGTCAGTTTTTTCTTCACAAAGTGCATTTTGATCGAATGATTAATTAGGCTACAATTAAATAAAAATCACTCATTTCGCACGATTCGGCCTGTAGTGACTGACGTAACAACCACTTTGTAGTGCAAGCTGATTAGAACTTTATTCTAACAGTATTTCAAACGAAGTTTGAACCACCACAAATAGAGTTGCTAATTTGGCAGATTCATTCATCTGATGTTGTTTTGTCAAGAAGGAAAATCGTGTTCGCTAGTTCTAAACGTAAGTAAACGATGGACGTTACCGAAAAAGCTAAACTTGACGATAAATCTTGGGCTGATGCCATACGAGTAGATACGCTAAGAAGAGAAGTAGATAAATATGTACGTTTATATGTTGTTTAAGTTTCATAAATAAATTCAATGAGTTATACTTATCACTGTCTTAATAAACTGTTCATCATCTACCTAGCATTTTCTCAACTATGGGGTACTGGGGTCGGCTTCCAGTCTAACCGAATGCAGCTGAATACTAGTATTCAGCTCATTCAGCTCATTCAGCGGAGGTCAGATAGGCAGTCGCCTATCTGACCTCCACAACCCACTTAGTACCGGGTAATACGATACCCCTTGGTAAGACTGGTTGTCAGAAGTTTTAGTGACTATATACCTGTAACGACTGTCAAAGATCTGACAAATGACAGCCGGGACCAACGGCTTAACGTGCTTTCCGAGGCATGAAGGAAACTCGGTATGTAATGGGTGGTCACCCATCCACAGACCAACCTAAGCAAGCACGGCTTAACCTAAAGATCGACCCGAGCCTCTGTTTTTATTTAGTCACGAGCTCCTCCTCCTGTCTTACTAAGCTGTTGTTTAACAGTAGGTAATCTAGTCACCTCAAAAAAATCCTCCGAAATTATCTGATTTCAAATTAATACGCATATCTAAATCCAAGATCTTCCGTGTTGTCCTCGATTCAAAAGACCTCTATCTACATCAAAATCAGGTCCGAATCCCTCATAATTCCAAAATCAGTCCTGGGTGGAGTCTACCAATTTATCAGTTAACGTAAAGCCCCTGATACACTGCGATATGGTAAACCCTTGCTAATTAGCATATGTTTAAGCATTCATACGAAGTCTGGGCGCGGCCTTACGAATTTACTGATTACTTTAATTAAAAAAAGCGAACTCTTTCGCTTCTGGCGCTTTGGGAGTTCGAGCGTGAGTATGTGGATTAAAAATCTATGTGTCGGTGGCACTATGGATAGAGCGATAAGTTAGCGTTAACTAGAGTTTAGTTTAACTACAGTGTCTACAGTTCAGAAAATATTACTTGAAATCGTGATTTTCTTACATTCCATACAAACACACAAAGATTTCTAACATAATTATTTTGTAGAAGAATGCGATTTAGTCAATGGTCTGATTTGAGAAAATCGCCATCTCTACTCGTCATGGTTATGGACAAAATGTAGTGCTCAAACCACGAAGGTCGCTTAATTTGGAGTTTTCCAAAGAGCAAGGGAACTCAGTACTCTTAGTGTCAAAGGCAAGACGATTTTTTTTTTCAGCCCAAGACTTCTAGGGCCTTTATTCATTGATACCAACATTCAAAATGTATGCAAGTATTTTCCATTAATTAACATAACCACAGCTCAGAATCGTGTAACCCGCCGCAAAACTAGGGTTGCTACTTCACTTGTATTAGTAAAGGCCATTACAATAGGTACTATAATGTACTATTCTATTGTATAATAGCCTATAATTAATTACTGTAAATCGCGTGATATTTTTTAGGGAGTTCGGAAGTGATATTTATTAGCGAGTTGGCACTTGTGCCAGTGATCATAGGACCGTTCAACTTTACCAAACAACATCTGCCTAGCCTTAATTACTATGTTGGGGTCGACTAGCAGTCCAGTCTAACCCGATGCAGCTGAATACCAGTAATTTAGATAGAGCGACTACCTATCTGACTACAATCCAATTACTGGTGTTACCTCTTGGTAAGACTTGTTCTCAGACTATCTAGCCTCAGACTACCGACGACGCAACGGGTTAGGGCAGAGCTGTTCCTGAGGAACACTCACATTTCACCATTTATGTAAAAGTTACAGGTAACAGAGGCGAGAACCCTATTAGACTAACTCGATACCCAACATTTGTAAATAAAATAATAAATGAACAATGTACCTAACTTTAGTGCCAACCCTAAACTTAACCCTTCCGATTACCAACGATGTTTATCGTATAGAACTCACGCGCTGCCCACATTACTAGTGAATTATTATTTCTGATTAATAAATTGTGCGTCCCGGGAGACATCGAGCTCGACACTGTCACGCCTTGTCGTGGAGTTGCCAGACTAAAAAAGAAAATGGTAGGAAAAATTAAGGAAAATCGGCCGAACGATTCTACGAGCTAAAATTTTGAAGGAAACAAAGTTGAGTGGAAGACTTAAGAAAAATAGATGGATAGCAGACGAGGAATGAAATGAAAGAAAAAAGGAGTAAATGATTGCGTGACAGTTGACAGGGGAGAACGGAAGAAGAAAACTTTTTGCGCCGACTCCAAGTAACATGAGACAAGAGCAGGAAGGTGATGGGAGGAAGATAATAGGCTAGTTTCCACCATCAATAAATTGCAAATCTATTAAGTCCGTCAGTTAGAGTATTAGAAAATAATGGACACGTATTTTTTGTTTTTGTAAATCAATGAATGAAAGATAGAACGCATCAAAATTATACCACGGCGTGACGTATTGAGAATTTTAAAAGCGTCGTATCTTCGTCAATTTTGGTTCACGTAAAAAAAGAAAAAATACGTGTCAAATATTTTTTGATAATCTAACTGACGGACTAATTGGATTTTTTCAGGACACAAGCCTATTTTACGTGCTAAAAATGTTTAAGTAGTGGGTTTTTATAATGCGTAGGTCTTATCACTTTTTATATAACGTAGTTTGTAGTTACCCGAGGTTATCGGTAAAGAGGTCTTTCAATGAAAGAAATAACGAATGTTTGATAAATGTTTCCGAGTAAAATGGAATCTTTTATCTTGATGCTGCGGAAAATCCCTCGACTACGTCGTTAAAACGAGGAAGTTCGGTTCTACCTTGATTGACTGGTAGAGAGTAGTAGCTTCTGTATGCGTAAAGTATAAGTATCATCTTCCTACCAATCCTACCTTTGTCCCATTCCACTTCCGGTCGGCGCAAGCTCGTTTTTTTCTTCCATTTTCCGTAAAGTAAAAATAAATAAACAAAATAAGTTTCCTCGAGAAGCAAGACAGATCACATAGGACATAAGGACCATGCAGATTATTGCTGAGGGAAGGAAAATCGAGGAAAGCACCACACGGATTTAAGTGGACCTGTCCAGTCAGTGCACTCATTTGCCAGTAAACGTGTAGCGTACCTTAGGGCTTAAGAACAACAATAATGTAGAGGAATCTAAAGAAATGAGTAAACCATTAATATAACGACCAACGACCAGTTCGTGTAGATCAATAAAAACTGAAAGTATGAGGTTATTTTCAGGTTATATCCACCTTAACTAGAACTTACCAGCATAGCTATTCACAAACGCTTCGATTCGATTTCGATTCAAAAAGTTGTATATCTATCTTGTTTTGGCATTACGAGAGCAAACGAGATAGACATAAGTACGAATTTCCGAATCGAAGCGTTTGTGAATAGCTATGCTGTTGTCCTTATGCCTGTTTATCTATGATCGAAGCAAATATCTTCTTTTTGTCTGTTTATTTCTATCAGACGTCAGCTCCGTATACACCCTCTTTCTAGACAACCAATTTCCTTTCTTCCTTTTATCTATCCATCATCTGCCTAGCCTTTTCCCTATGTTGGGTTTGGCTTCCAGTCTAACCGGATGCAGCTAAAGACCAGTATTTTACATGGAGCGACTATCAGACCTCCACAACCCAGTTAGTACTGGATAATGCGATACCCCTTGGTTAGCCTGGATATTAGACTTTCGGGCCACTTTTGTCTGTACTTTTTCTATCAGACGTAATTCCATATTTATTCTATCTAGACAACCATTTTTTATTTCTTTGTTCTTTTTATCCATCGTTACTTATTATCCCACATTTTTTTTGCAGTGAACTGTTTTTATTTTTATCTGGCAACCCCTTCCTACCGTGTCACTCCGTCACACCGTCAATTACGTTATTTGATGCTTTTTCATTAAAGTAAAACGAATAACGATGCCCTGGACTCCCAGGAGGCTTCTGGGCGGGACTGGGTTAGTTGGGTGTGATAGACGGCCGAATAATCTAGGGACGTATTTAATACGAATTATGGGCACTTAGTGGCGTTGTTTTGGCAAAACTTGGCTTGTCAGGCGATTTTTTTATGGTTTAAACCTTGGTTATTAGTAATGAAATGATATTTTCGTGAATGTATGTAATTGTCTTTGTTTTTTTGGTGTTAAATAGGTTTTTAGGCCGACAAAAGTTTGAATAGGTTTTTATAAATATTGTAGGTGTAGTTACATTATCATTACTCGTACTCATTAGTCACTAGTAATGTACTTAAGTACCTACATTAAATTTGGCATAGAGGTACAATCTTTCAATACTGGGTTCAATTGACTGATTCATATCTGATGTGACCCAGTCTATAGCATTAAGATGAAATTAGGCCGTCATTGGCGTATATTTGATTTGTCATCAATTTCAATTTGATGGTCCATTGGTTTCGTTTTCGCAAGGCGACGGCAGGTGAGCATGAGGTCCTGGGTTTCCCGTGTCGGGCAATGTGTTATTGGATTTCTCCATCAGGAATTTCTCAGTAGCAGCCACGGAGTCTGGATTTTTGGCCGGTTGATAGCAAGGCTCGCCCCTGTTACATGGGACTTTAACATGACTGACGAAATTTGGGTGTACTAAGTATTAGGTACACCTCTGACTAACCCATCGGGGATTACAGGCGTGAATATATGTTTTACTTCGTGTGACTTATTTCATCACCACTGTTCTAATAACGCTCCTATCTCGGTGGTTGGTCTATGGCCAAGTGATGGCTATTACCGGCTCGCACAACTCATGGAACCTAAACGTGATTGACAGAGTGTACCTGGTCTAACGTAAAAGATACACCTCTGCCTAAACCTTTAAAGAACTGGAAACTTAGGCTATTTCTTTAATAGATTTCAACTTTAACGCTAAAACATTAGGTTCAAGGCGGATCGGGAAAATTTTACAGTTTCGGGTAACTCGATGTGCAGGCGAGGCGTCTGTACACACTAGAGAATGAAAAATAAAAAATTATTAATTATAAAACAAACACCTATAATCCTGAAAACAACAACATCATACGACATAAAAATATTAATTTAGTTAACTGATCCCGCGGGATCCAGCTAGATCAGTTGACTAAAGAGCCATTCTTCCGTAATTTGACCAAAAAACAATACTAAAATAACCAAAAAGTACTCCCAGGTTCCACCGAGATTTGAACTCGGATCGCTGGATTCAAAGTCAAACCATTACACCATGGAACTGAATGGGACGGGTCAGAATAGTCCAAATTTTATTATGTATCGCTATCTACACAGTAACATTGATAATTATTCAAATGATAGCATAATGAGAGCTTATCGCGATTTTACAAGAATAAACTGTATTGCGTGCGGATTTCTTTAATGATGTCAATAACCTAAAAATAACAAGTCACAATTTTCTTAGAATCGTGAATGTTTTAATTAAAATTAAACTGCTGTCCAATGATGAAACTATTTACTGCGTAGTTCCTTAACTAGGTGACGTGTTAATAAAATTTATTTATTTCAGTAGGATCCATAACAAAGCTAAAAATA
The DNA here is from genome assembly GCA_941918905.2 of Xestia sexstrigata. Lineage (NCBI taxonomy): Eukaryota > Metazoa > Arthropoda > Insecta > Lepidoptera > Noctuidae > Xestia > Xestia sexstrigata. The sequence continues at coordinate 4,938,905 of OW799204.2, forward strand.
ACCACCGCTTACTAATTTAGGAGCCAACTAAAGAGTTTAATTGTTAAGTTTTGTTATTTTTCCTTTAATAACATCAATTACATATTTGGCATATTTTTTTAATGAATATAGGTAAGTACCGAAAATAAATATTGGAATATAAAAAAAAGCATTTACAGTACGTAAATTGTAACAGTTTAAAGTTATTGTATTACTACCTATTGATAAATTATCTATTTTTAAGTAGGTTCTCAATAATTAAAATCATTTAAATTCATCGCTACAGACCAATCTAAACAGAAAGACTCTACTAAGACAGATAATTATTTTTCTATTTCAGGTAATCAGTAAAACAATAAATTTTTTGCTAAAAAGTTTTTTTATTTATTTTTCCAGTTTTTAGTTCTTCCCAAGCAAGTCGCCATGAATTTACTTTACTTTTGATTGTCGTGGCTTATCCCCAATAAATGTTTATCTATATGGAACTTAACGTTTATTTTATTTATTTAATTACAACAGTTATAATTTATTTAAACCAAGAGGAGGAGCTCGTGGTTAAATAATAACATCCGCTCGGGTCGATCTTTAGGTTCAGCCGTGCTTGCCTAGGTTGGTCTGTGGATGGGTGACATTCAACTGATTGAAGACAGTGGCCCAAAAAGTCTGACAACCAGTCTTACCAAGGGGTATCGTATTACCCAGTACTAAGTGGGTTAGATAGGCAGTCGCTCCATGTAAAATACTGGTATTCCGCTGAATCCGGTTAGACTGGAAGCCGACCCCAACATAGTTGGGAAAAGGCTAGGCATATGATATTTAAAACAATTACCTACTGTAACTAAAACTAGAACTAAAAGAGTAAGAGAACATAAAATTAAAATATACAAAATAACAAAATAAAGGTTCACACATTCATAAATTCTTCTCACAATACTTCTGACATGCCAATAAAATCTTTTTCCATCCATCTGCAAACAAACATAACTGTCGAAATCTGGGTGTATTGTACACATCTGCGTACCCCCTCAGAGTATACAGGCGTGATGTTACGTCATGATGTTATATAAACAATAAATATCCAAGCGATTGCAGCAATCTCGACAGATAAGCCGTCTATCTTTGAAAAGTTCCATTGTATATCTCCGAAGATCAGCATCAGATCTTCACCAAATTTTAATGGGGCCACCTCAGGAGTATACTCTTTCAAATAAAAATAATAATTTATATTATAATCAAATAAATAATATAATTTATATTTTAATCAAAATTATATATATTTATATAAATAATTTTGAGAATCGGTCCACAAATGGGAGAGAAATCGGGTAACAAACATAAAAAAAATAAAAAAAATACATCCATACGAACATAATAACCTCCTCCTTTTTTGAAGTCGGTTAAAAAAGAGAATTCCTTTAATTACTACTTAGACCTATATTCATTATTTTACGAAAACAACCGTCTAGTAATACCACCAACATAAATACATATTTAAATTCAAGGAATGTGCTACATACATAAGAAACGACATTTACTTACTAAACGGCAAATGTTTTCAGTAACGTCACAGCACTTCGTACTAATTGGTGGAATTTAAAACAGCTGTGTAAATAACATACACAATATAGGGTGTAAAAAGCCTCTTAACAAAACCGAAAGGCACTTGTTCTCCCAGTCATCGTAATGATTTTTTTGTTTTACACCATACCACGGAACCTTCTAGTTATGGAGATATTGGGGGTCAAAGTTCCAACTTTTTGACAAGTTTTTTTTTTTATTTATACAAGTTTTTAATGTAAGATTTTTACTTTAAACACCTCCATGACCCCCGTACTATTTAATCCATCCACCAGCACAATGTTTTGAGTGGGTTACATTGAGTTCTACCACAAAACATAATCTTTCACCCCAAAAAAGAAGTCGTTTCCCAGCAATATTTTTTGCGTAAAGTTACTTAATTTGAAGTACGGAATGCTTGGTTGACGGCTTCGTGATGAGGTTGTTTACATCCTGTATAGAATAATGAGTATATAATGATTTTTACTTAAATTAACAATATAATAGGCACGTGTTAACGCCAGATGCATCATGTACTGTGCGGATTCGTTACCGCGAGAACAAGTAATACACAAAAACTAGTTGTAAATAAGTAACGATTAAATTTATTAAAATATCAAGTAACTAAAGCTAGCAGTAACACTTGAGACGAAAAGGAAAATTAAATAATGTTATATGAAAGGTAAAAATTAGATAAACAAGATCACGGCGAGCATCGTCGAGTAAAAATGATCGGGGTCAGGGACCTCGCACGATCTTAGCGCTAATTAAGGCGTACATAAGCAAATAGAGCAGCAAGCATATGAGAGAAAAGAAAGAAAGAAAAAGCCCTTATTAGCCCGCACAGGACAAAACACAAATTAAAATGGTTGAATTAACAGTAGGAACAACTAATAAAAAAAAAATTAAACAAAGAGAAAAATGAAAAAAAAAACATGAAATGAAATTGGTCCTGTACTAAGCCAAAAGGCCCCTATCTCAGCATGGTGCTGTAACATTTAAAAAAAAAACGTCACAGCGCTGGTATTCTGAGAGCAGCGGTGGCCCAGTGGTGGCGGCCCCGACTTACGAACTGTAAGTCGTGGGTTCGAACCCAGACAGGCGCATTACTTTGTGTAATATATTTCATCACCACTGCTCTCAAAACGGTGAAGGAAAACATCGTGAGGAAACCGGCATATCCTAGAACCAAAAATTCGAAGACATGTGACATCTACCAATCCGCACTGGGCCCGCGTGGTGGATTACAGCCCATTCCCCCTCATTGAGAGGAGGCCGTGTCCCAGCAGTGGGAACATTATAGGCTGATGATGATGATGATGATAAGCAAATTGTGGACGAAGTTCTTTTATGTGAAGTTACGACTCAAGTTGGTAACTTTTCAATGACATAAAATCACGCCTCTTATCCGCAAAGGATTAGGCAGAGACCCCTAATAGTACACACACATTTCACCAGTACCTGATGCAAAATTAAATCCCATGAAAGTAATAGGGGCTGAGCCTATTGCCATCAACCGAGCACAAATTCAGACTTCATGTCTGCTACTCAGAATTTCCAGCGTGAGTGTATGACCAAATGTATGAATGTGTATACGAGGTGAAAGAAGTATTTGGGCATCGTAGCAATTAGTTTCCCTATAGGGATCAGAAATAAAGTCCATCAGGGCATCTTCTGCCTAGCCTTTTCCCAACTATGTTGTGGTCGGCTTCCAGTCTAACCGGATGCAGCTAAAAACCAGTATTTTACATAGAGCGACTGCCTATCTGACCTCCACAACCCAGTTAGTACTGGGTTATACCATGGTAAGACTGGTTGTCAAGACTTTTTGGGCCACTGACTACCTGTAATGACTGTCAAAGATCTACAAATGACAGTCGGGACCAATAGCTTAACGTGGTTTCCAAGGCACGGAGGAAACTCGGTATGTAAGGGTGACCAACCGACCACCCTTACGTACCGAGTTGCTTGTTGCCTAGGTCCCACACGGCGTAACCTAAAGTCCCGTTTTTTTTTTTTGGATGGGAAATCATCAGATGACTCCTCCCGCTCTGGGCGGGCAAAGCATTAGAAGAATAAAATTTACAAAGAAATTAATCATCCGCAAATCTCCTGGTCATCATCAGCATCATCATCCACAGCTCAACTTCACCCACTGCCGGGTAAAGGCCTCTCTTAGCTTGTGCCAAGTTCCACGTTCATGTGCCGGCTGGCACATGAACGTGGAACTCAATAGCCAACATACAACCTAGCACTGGCCTGCAAATTGAAAAAACCGTAAGAAAATTTGAATTTCGCGGGCTACCCTGGAACATCCACCCGGGAACTTGAAATTTCCCCAATACCGAGGGTAGTTCTCAAAACTACACGAATAACTACTCAAAACCTATGGGAGGATGCGGTTTTGACGTCAGACAACTTGCGAGTTCCTGCGGTCAATAGGCGTGAGTACTTGCGGTCAAATGACGACATCCAACTTACTTCGTGCTAGTAGTGTGGTGCATGACTCGATCCGATACTTTAAAATATCGATGCGGCTTAATGATATTTTGGACCGATATAAACGAAAACGATAAAAGCTTAGACCGAGCCAATAGTACCGGTATAAAATGAATGTTATTGTAAGTACCACATTGTACGAAAGTGCATGAGTAGGGGAGGAAAGAGCTGGACTGGAGACCACGGTCGGAATGGAGGAATATGGGAAAGCAACCGACTAGGTGTGCACAAGTGGCCGGAAGAAACTGGATAGCCATGACACTACTGTGTCATGGCTATCCAGTTTCTTTCGGTTCGCTAAACGTGAAAGAGACCTACACCTGAGTGTAGGTTTGGTCACCCAATGCTGACATTGGGTGACCAAAGGTTGAAGAAAACGAAGAAAGTGCGCAAAGGAATACAAAAAAAAAACTAAAAGAATTCCCGAAGTTTTGAATGATTTCAGACTCTAAAGGTACTACTATACATGAGTATGAAAATGATTCGATACTTGTAGATCGACAGGATCGAAGCCATGCGGATGCGATAGTATCGATACGAATGTGAATATCGTGCATCCCTACTTGGTGCTGAGTTTGTTGACCTAAAATGGATTTGATTGTCATTTGTGACTTATTTTAGGCTTGTATTGTAGGTATTATACAACAATATGACAATGCATATTATTTTTTTAATTGACACGAATTAAATTCGGGATTACCAAAATACATAGTTTCGAACTCGAATACTTAAAGGAAAATATTTTGTTAGATGGACTAGGAACAAGACTTAAAGATTTCTGCCTAGCTTAGTGGTGTAACCGTCGGACTGCCAAGTCATAGGTATCGAGTTCGAACCCAAGACACCGACCTCGCAATTTACTATAGTCTGTGCCAGATAAGTAGGAAATAAAGGTCATTAACCCGCATACATTCATTCAGGTACATAATTCCGATAAAAAACGATTCATAATGTATTGTCGGGGTATCTACGCAGAGAAATTAAGGAAAGAGCAATGACCTTTAATTCCTACTTATCTGGCGCAGACTATAGTGTAGGTACTACCGCTCTCCATGACAGTCAACCAATTTTCAACCTTATTATACACTGTTTTAACCCTTCATTATTTTTTGTAACCTAACTTATTTTCAAACTTATTACTCAGAGCTCTAATTTACTGTAAACTCGGTAGTACATCTCTGCCTAACCTTTCGGGGATTATAGGTGTGATGTAATGAATTGAAACTCACTCTCACTATCACATGCAATAATCCCGTGATATCTGTTTGCCTTCGTCGACCTCCGTTATCACAACATCAATGAAGCGGATAATGGATTTGAATCAGCTGTTTATAATCCCCGGTATAGTAAACACTTCGATCAACAGTTGCTAATTGTTTATCGAAGACTAAACAAGAGGAAAAGAGAGAGAAAACATAATTATAATGTGCATTATGTACATATTGTTGCAAGAATAAGATTTTTACCCGACTGCCAAGGGAGGATATTTATATACTTAATGTTCAATGAAATATTAGCTGTACAAGGATATTTTGGCGTGTGGCCAAAATCAGAACTAACTCCGCCATCTCGTTTGTGGGGGACTAGGGGTCATCTAACTAACTCATCTACCGTCTCAACATAATAATAAAGCAAATATGGTGAAAGATAAAAAATGGAATTCAAAACATTCAGTAGAGTACGGCATTTTAGATAATTTTCAAGACTTAATAAAATGCTTGCTCATACTAAAAACTTGACCACATAAACAAGATTCATCGTTCTACAATAATTTCATTCCTGTAGTTTAGCGGCAGTCTAAAATATAAATGGCGTCAACAATAGTTATTTCACATGTACCTAATAAGATATAAACAATTTCGCATCATTTCTCATCGGTTCCATGGTGTAACGGTTAGCACTCAGGACTCTGAATCCTGCGATCCGAGTTCAAATCTCGGTGGAACCTGAACTTTTTGCATTTTATTAAATGTTGTAAAACTTTTTTAGTTTGTGATCTAATAATAATTAATAATTTTCTGTTACTAAAGTTTTATTTATTTGAGAATTATAAATATTTCAACAAATTAAGCGGTTGATCACCGTCTTTATTGAAACAAAAGGCTACCTACTTAATATTAGTTAATTTACTAAATTCTAATCATTTTATGTCGACGTGAAATAAACTAATTAAAAAATTTAATAAATTAAATTAAATACCACATTAATTTAAAAAATTTTTTTTTACTAAGTATTTTTTTTTATTAATCGCCAGTTTGAACCTACAAAGATACTATCCACCATACAAATATCGAATCTAAATGGATTACAAACTGGGTGGCAATTATCAAAAGTCGTCCAAACAAAGCGATTGAATCGTCCATATAACAGTTACAATTGATAACCAGAGTTCATAATATACCAAATGGACGCAGTTAGATATTGATCAAGGTAAAGTACAGTTAGCAAGGAAAGTTTTAAAAGGTGATTTATAAACAGCGGACTGTCTGACTGACGACTGCTGAGCGTTAGATTTTATGTTCCATTCCCAGATCTAGCAATGTTATTGGGTTTTTTATCAGGAATTTCTCAGTATCAACCACGGAGTTTGGATTTGTGTCGTTTTCACAACATTACGAGTATATTACGTTTAAAAAAAAACATTTCTACTAAGCGTAAGATTAATGGATAAGTTGGTGCCAAGTTTTGGGAAATGGGTAATTTTTAAATCGGTTTTTCTGAGATCATGAGACATTTGGCAACGATGAGCATTTTTTTTTTTGGATCTTGCGTAATAAGTTTTGACAAACGATAACTAGTTTATTAGTGGCAGTTTTTCGCTGTTTTGGCTACACTTAAAAATCCAAGAAAAACTTCATAAAATCATAAGTAACATAAGTATGACCCGCCAACATCGTATAAATGGCGATAGTGCCTGAGGAAATTTTTTCTCGAAATTATAATAAATATGTTTGTTTAGGACCGTGGAGCCCTTACGAGTAAGAGGTAAGAGGGCGGTTTACGATCCGCCCTACAACCCCTACAGGGCTTGACAGTAACACACGTAGATAACATCACGGTTGTAATCCGCGAGAGGATAGGCAGACAGACGTGTACCCTGTAGCATGCCATTTTAATTTGTGTGTTTTGTCCTTTGAGGGCTAATAAATGCTTTTTATTTCTTTCACACTCACGTTTTGCCAGTTACGTATAGGTCCCATGTGGGCAAGCCTCTCTGGCTATAGAGGCTCCATGTCTGCTAATGAAAAATTATTGATGGAAAACCTAATAACATTTTGCCTGGCCTGGGAATCAAACTTAGACCTCATGTTCAGCATTAACGCTTGGCACCATTAGACCAACGATCCGACTACTCGTAAAATTCAAGAAAAAAACATAAGTATAGCATTCCTGACCACGATTTTTCCTATCATGATATTAATGTGATTGCAAACAGTTTGAAAAACTAGTAGGTACCTAACAAACCAATTTTCGACTGTACCGGTTGTTATAGTGTGTTATGTTATGGGTAATCGTGTGCATTCGAGTGGTTGTCTACCCATTTACGTAATAACTGCCGTAACAAGTGGTGTGTGGTCACCATCATTCTGGTTGGACAGTATTTTGTTTACCAATAGAGAGTATGGAATGTGGAAAATGTCGTTTTGAGTATGAATGTGTACCTAATTGTGTATGGCTAACAGAGTAGAGAAAAACTAAAGAAAATATCGATTTCGATGGACTGTCTGAAGGATGATATGGCTAGAAAGAACTGAGAGACTGCTGAGATGAAGAGGAATAGACAAAATATGGTGAAGAAGACTGCTCCGGCGTCACCACATAAAAATGAGGAATAGTGAGTTAAGAGCAGCGGTGGCCCAGTGGTGGCGGCCCCGACTTACGAACAGTAAGTCGAGGGTTCGAACCCAGACAGGCGCATTACTTTGTGTAATTTATTTCATCACCACTGCTCTCAAAACGGTGAAGGAAAACATCGTGAGGAAACCGGCATGTTCTAAAACCAAAAATTCGAAGACATGTGACATCTGCCAATCCGCACTGGGCCCGCGTGGTGGATTATAGCCCATTCCCTCTCATAGAGTGGAGGCCGTGTCCCAGCAGTGGGAACATTATAAGCTGATGATGATGATGATGATGATGATGATGAGTTAAGAAGAAATTCTTTAGAAAACACTTCGAATCTCACACAAGTGAAAATGAACTGGTGAAATCCAACTCCACTCGAATTTTTTCACCATTTTTTACCCCTTGTTCGCCAGTTACATTATAAGAAGAGAAATACAATAGCTTAATCGTCATAATACTCGTAGCTACAAATATGTCCATTGCTGATCTGTAATTCGAACTAAACTGATCAATAAAGTTACAATATTGGAGAAAATAATATGTAATGTGAGTAAAATTCTTAGAGAAAATGTTTTATGAATCAATGTATCAACTATTTCGGCCTGGTAATGAATGGTCTAAGCATAAATAGTGCAAAGTGCATTTACCTAAGCTGACTCATACCATGCACGTTGCAACAAAATCACGTTTTTTAACACATGTTCTTTAACTGGAAACAAAGTGAATAACAACATTATGTAATCTGATATTCAAACAATCTACAACAGAAATGATTTCATAAAAAACGTGCGTTAAAATTCCCTAGTTCTGACTCGATTTTTTTGCGTAAGCTTGAATGAATAAACATACTTACATTACCTAACCGGTAATTGGCTTTATCTTCCAGACAGTTTATTCCAAAGTCAATGTCAAGTTATGTAGCTACCTCCAAGACAACTATGCGAAAATTACTGATAAGAAATACTAGGTACATTTTTGTAATCACTCATGCATGGATAGCTCAAACCTTATCAAGAGACACCTAACACCTTGTGAGCAAGAAATGTATATCATTTGCAGTGTAATTTTCGAAACTGCAATGAGTAGACTGGAAAACTGCTATGTAAATTTTCTCCGAACATTTTTGTTTGACTTATTATTCATAGTCATCGCGCGACAAATTACTACTATTAACATAGAGTTTGAACAATTTGCAGAATTACGTGGCGACAATTTCTTTCGTTACACCAATTATACAATAATAAAGTTGGTGACAAAACGGCGAAAAATAGACACGTCTACAACAAATTGTAAAGAGTTATATTTATAAATCAACCGTAATGGATTATGATTCCAACACAGTAGAGTTTGGAAAAGGCATGACAGATAATAAACTTGGTAGATTTATCTCTAAATACATAGAAGATGATTGAATGATAACTTTAACAGTCAATATTCCGATAATCACCCTTACGAATTTAGAAGGAAGGCTAGAAAGGAAGTTACTGATGAGATGATGAGTAATAGGGAAGCATGGAAGAAGAAGACATGCTGCGACGACGCCAAATGAATAAAGATAAAAGCAGAAGAATTATTTCAATGACTGATGACCTTGTGAAGAGTATCGTAGTTGAGAAAAGCAAGCCAACGTTATCGAAGTAGTCACTAGTACAAATCAAAAAGTTAGGATAAATATAACAGGATCTAGTACTCATGACTAAAATACAAAAGATTCCCCAGACGTCTGTCCACTGGTTAAGGACAACTGCCATCCGGCTGACACACACTTCCATCTTTAAATTGGTCATATCGGACATCCGGATTTAAACCAAGGTAGGCCAGACGAAACGGGTTAATCCCTCAAATAAAGATACCGACGTATAGGGTCTTGCATAAGGCGGATTTTGAAAAGGAGATAAGTAAAATTGTGTAAGAGATGGTCATCTTCTTGGAAAGAAGGTTTTTATCTTGTGTAAGAGATGGTAAATTGAAGGTTGCAGGGGAATTTAATGGAGAGAAAGGTGTGAAGGTGAAAGCTGGAAATTGGGACGAGGCTTGCTAAGTAGTGAAATTACTGATTTTTGGTTGTCAATTAGTGGCTCTACCTGCCAAAATTTAGAGTTGAAGATTGGGATGGGAAATGTTGTAACTGTGTACCGAATGATTACCTTTTTTGCCCTTTGTGTTCCGGGGCCACGGTATCTCTGACGAACAGTCGCGCAACCCCGGCAACCGAATGATTACATAAATTGCATTGTTTGTTATGGGGTAGTACAGGCTTCAGCATTAATTGATTCGGAAATCTAGAATCAATCAATCCATCAGTAAGATAGTTTCACTGTAAAATTACTCTTAAACACATTTAAACAATACCTCTGAATGAAGGAATTTTGTTACCTTTCAAGAAACCACTCTGGACAGTATATTCTTCATCAATTACATTGAATCCGTTTATTAATAGCTCCTTTACAGTCCTACCACTGTTCTTAATTATTTCAATTCTAAATCGTACCCACCATTCGGCATTCCCCACTTCTTAGACCAACCACAGTAGAAGTACCGCTTTCGACTTTAACCACAGATTTCCGTATTTATCTCGGTGGTCATGATCGTGACCTATCGCTTTTGTGGGATTTCCCGTTGCCACGTTTCTATTAACTATGTGTACTTACTAGGTATAATCTATTCCATTAGCTTTGCTAATATTACAAAATGTGTGAGTTTGTGCAGATGTTGGTTACGCAATCCGTTTGATAAAAATCTTAAATTCAAAGGGACACTACGCACTAACGGCTGTATCTAGAAGCATTGAATTTTGCGCAAGAGTTCCTCAAAATCTAAGGATGGATTATCGAAAATTATCCAGGTAGACGTCAAATATGGGATAAAGGTTGTATAGAAGTTCTTCATTCTTGCAGATGGGTGATCCCATAAGGCACATATATAGCTTGCAATGCATAAAGAGCTAAACAGATATGGCTGACATTTGACACACCGATAGATCACGACTTGAATTAACAGATAGAATAAATTTATAAATAACATCACCAGTTGTACCTAATAGCACACTTACATTTGGCCAATTATATATGTCTAAGTCCCATGTCATATGGGACGAACCTATTGCCATGAACCGGGCACAAATTCAAGATATTCTCATCCGGACACATAAAGAATTATTCCAAGAACGGGATAGTCCATAATATGGAATATTATACAAGTCCGTAAATGTGCTCTGTTGATTATGGGAGCAATAATATTTTTGCAAACATTGTTCTGGACATTCATTGACGACCCGTATGGCGAAGTATTCATGAGACTGATGTTAGAAATATTCCACTTGTTCCCATTTGTCAAGTTTTGTCTAAAGGAAGAGGAAGTAAAGTAGTCATTTCTACCACTCACACAGTAAACCACACAATACGACGCGACGGTAAACCTATCAATTACTGGAGTACAGTTTTGTTATATCATGTTGAATGCTACTCCTAAATCAGAATTTGGAAGAAAACTCTCAAAAAGAAGCTTATGAGTTTTTTTTAAAGCGTGTCTCGATTGATCGTGTAAGTCAATAATTGCAGTAACCACCATGTTTGGCCAAGATCCGGTAACTATGCAGTTTTCGGAATTGTTTCTGTACTGTTTTCTCAGTTGTTTCTTTCGACATTCCAAGTATTCAAAAAATAAACAGCCGTAGACATTATTTATTTGCGTGGATCGCAATAAATAATCCATTAATATCAAAGTTGAAGGTAAGTTTCCTCCTTAGGGTCTGTCTCACTAATACACTCACAAGAGGACACCCCATACACTGTCACAGCACTAACTTTACAGTAATTATAGTAAATGTGTTAACTATGGTGGTTAAATTGAAGCTAGTCACGTGATGGCTTCATTCTATAGACGGACAGACCTATTTTTTTGTATGATTGATGTGTTGTCATAGTTTTTTTTTGATAAGTGATTGGACGTTGAAAACGTTGAAGTTAAAACAAAATCCATTGTCAGACTGGATACAAATATTTAGTATCTCGAAACTAGCTATCGTGTAGTAAAATAAAAACCAGATAACGAATTTTAGATTGTTTTTAGCACTGCTGCCAGATTTCCTGGTTCTTATTTTCTTTTACCAGTAATCATGATTTGTTCCAAGTTATGTTTGATTTGATTGCACTGCATGACGATGACGGGCGGAAAGAAATTATGACTTGACGATAGTCCTAATAAACAGTCATGCTTATATCTTCATGAATATGTTTCAGAATTCACATGCCATTGTATTGTGTCAACTTGGTGATGCTTGGGATGCGTTAAGAGGTGTTTTACACCATAAAGAGACCTCATAAAGGGTGTAAAACACCTGTTAACGAATCCGAAACACACTTGTTCTTCTCGTCATTGCGATCATTTTTTTGTTCTACACCATACCTGGGATCCTTCTAGTTACGGAGATATTGGGGGTCAAAGTTCCAACTTTTTGACAAGTTTTTTTTTAGATACTTACAAGTTTTTAATGTAAGATTTTTACTTTAAACACCTCCACGACCCCCGTACTATTCAATCCATCCATCAGCACAGTGTTTTGAGTGCGTTACATTGAGTTCTACCATAAAACATGATTTTTCACCCCAAAAAAAAAAGTCGTTTCCCAGCAATAATTTTTGCGTAAAGTTACTTAGTTTGATGTACAGAATGCTTGGTTGACGGCTTCGTGATGAGGTCTTTTACACCCTGTATACAAGACCGGACCTCCTTTTAGCATCAATTAAAATTTTAAAGTCTCTGTCATTTTTCTTTCTGGCATATTTCTTGGCAGAGTTCATTTATTAGTTTGTCTTCTGCCATCTGCCTAACCTTTTCCCAACCATGTTTAGGCCAACGTCCAGTCTAACAGGATTACAGGGGGCCTAGTCTGCTATTACAATAGTGTCACAATGATCTATCATTGATTTCATAATTGTTGAACGATGATTCATTTGTCATTGTGTACGAGATTACCATTCTATGCTATTTCTTTCAATGGAGTGTCAGTAGTTGATCATTGGAAAGTCATAATGACGCAGCTACATAGTAGATTACCAAACTTGTCAAAATCAACAACTATGAAATCAATGATAGATCATTGTGACACTATTGTGATAGCAGACTAGGCCCCCAGGATGCAGCTGCAAACCAATATTTTTACGTGGAGTGATTGTCTATCTGACCTCTACAGCCCAGTCAATGAGTATATGATCTTGTCCATTTCGATACCTTTCCTTGGAGGACGATGAAGATAAATATAAATTTATCTTCATCGTCCTCCAAGGAAAGGTTGATGGCTTTCAGAAGAGTGGCAACTCTTGATATTGACGAACCTACGTCAATAGACACGCACCAAGGTTAATTTCAAGTATTTGCTTGTTGACGCTACACGTGATTAAGTGTCAGTTCTTATCTTCGTACGTAATATTATGATAAGTCTTAATTACTCATTGATGAACTGATGTAATTCATAAATGAGAACTTTAGCACTAGGTGCGTCATGGATTGTAATCGTGTGTTCGTGAGATGGTTTAGTTATTGGATTGGATCACTTCTTTTTGTTATAGTAAGCAAGAATATGATTATATATGGGTTTTTGTCTAGACCGACCATACTAGGCAGTCTAAAAAAAAGGCAATAGATCTAACCATCTATTTTTTTGTCTAATAGTACATTTCGTTGGTCTAGTGGTGCTAAGCGTTACTGCTGAACATGAAGTCCAAGATTCACGGCCCGGTTCATGGCAATAGGTTCGTTTCTTATCACATGCTCGTTTCTAATCAGCGGAATGTGGGTGATCTATTGGAAACATCTTTGCTTGACCTATCGGGGATTAAAAGGCGTTATATGTTAGGTATGCATTTAAATTCTATGTGCACACGATGGGTAGCAGCATTTTTGATTCGCCTAGCCTTTCCAAAATGTTTTCGTCTTTCACTCTAAATCAGACGCTGCTGAAAAACAAAATGATGTATGGAGCGACTGAACAACATTACTTTTTGTAAAAGTCTGCATAGCAACTATTATTAACGGCAAAGTTATCAGTTTTGTAACTAAGAGCGAACTAAACTAAGAACGTTGGAAGACGCGTCTTCCGACGTTCAAGTTTCAAAAAATTAACCTAGTGGCTTACCTTAGAGAAAGGCAATATCAATGTTCGGAGACGAAAATCCATGTCAAACAGTTAAACTTTTACGGCCTTTTTATTCTGAACACTGCTTAAGTAGGTTACAATTATAGTATACAGACGCTAGACATCAAGCCACTACAATCTGTCAAATTTCTTTAAAACATTTTCAACTTTATCGCTAAAGCATTAGGTTCAAAGTTGATTCGGGTAGCTTGATGTACTGGCGTCTGTACAAGGTTTTGGAAGTCTGTTTAGGCTGGTTATAGATTCGGTAGTAATATTTGTATATATGCTTTGCCAATTTCCATGCTTAGTGGGACATAGGATGATAACACTGTTATCGTAAACGGAATACTTCTCTACTACTGCTACGACTATCAATAGGTTTACTTGTTCACCTTCAAGAACCTCTTCCATAGTGATAATGTATTGTTGTGTGTGGATATGAAATATCTTTTTATTCTGCTAGTTATGTAAATGATGTATCTACAAATGTATAGCTACCTTCTTAGTAGTTCATGTTATTAGGAGTTGTGTGAAAAATATTTCATAGTACATATTTCCTAGAGCATTATTCATGATTTTCCTTGATAATCAATTTCATGAAAACTTTTTTCAGTATTTCGTTGGTTTCGATTTTTATCAATTTATTTCGGCGAGATAGACATCTGTGGCAGCGAAACAGGAAAAACATAATTATTTTAATGATAAGAACATTAACGCACCAAGCTGAAAAAGTGAAAATAGAAAATTTTCATGCTTGAGAATCTAGAGATGTATGTTTTGTATGTAAAGTTCAATTTAAAACTTTACTTATCGACATTTAACCGTCAGTTGGTACAAAGATTGATAATCTTCATACAAAAAACAACGTTACTGTTAACCATTTAGATGACGCTGTCATCCGTCTCTTTCATCTGCAAGCGTTAGACGGAGACAAAACAAATCCATTCTAACGCCCTGCTCAGGGGAAGAACATCGAAACAATTGGAATTCCAATGAACAAAAAAAAATGTTAAGGTTAAAATTAAAAGCATTTATTTAACATAGAACAATTCACTACAATATTCTATGGCGGAAAACTCGATTACCTCCGTACTTATGACGGAAAAGGATTCTGCTTCTCAGAATCAGAGGGCGAACTGACACAAAAGCTATTCACAGCACTTAGGTCCAAAAATCACTGTGGTCCCATCACCGCATCACGAATGTGAAGATGGATTCAATCACGTCATCCAAGTCTTTGCTGAATGGTGAAAGCTGGGCTTCGTAGTTTCCTGTGTTCTTCTCCTTGCCGGCTACGATGAGATGGCTGTTGGTGCCCAGCATCTGGACTCTGTCGCCTTTCCATCGCTTGCTGATGATTACAATGCCGTTGCTCCCCACTACATTGATCACTCCGTGGTTCTCGGAGACTTCGATGCGACAGTCGTTGCCGATCACTTCGATCTCCCCGTTGTTGACAGCAACCCTCACGATGCAGTGGTTGCCCACGATCTTCAGCTGCGTAGGGTTCGTCTCCATGGTGACTTTCTTCTTGTTACCGACGATCGAGTACTTCTTCATGTTGATGTTTGGTTGTTTTTCTTTCTTCAAATTGGAAATTGTGAGAGAATTCTATTTCAGAATTCGAAGTTGTATTAAATTTGTTGAAATTATTTAATAGGAATTTAATTGACGAAATTCCGATATTGTATGGTAGTTTTATTACTCGCGACTGTTGCTCACTGTAAGCGGTGTGCGAATGAATGGATTTGTGCCGCGCTCGCTTTTATAAAGCGCACGCGCATAGCTTCGTGGCTTGATAGGGAGTCCCCTATGCGTCACTCATTCAATGTAGCATGAATCGACCGGTGCGCGGTGCAATCGTTCACCTGACCTACCTTTATACCTAGCTATATTTATTCCTCTAAACTGGGATACTTTTTTTCATTGTATTGGATTTGAAATTGAATTGATTTGAAAGTGTATCGTATTGCAGGTAGACTATTTACCTGAATTTCGTTAGGTAGGTATGTCGTAAATAGAAGTTGTGTGTTTGTTTTACATTTTCTAACATTGTACTGAGATTGATTGTATAGAAATAAAAGGTAATTGTAAATAAATTATTGTTTACGTTTGGTTAAACATGCTGACATGCTGAGTAGAATAGAACCAACCCATTACACTCACGGGTGTCGTATAAGGCGACTAATGTCTGAGGCAGAACACCTTGCGCCTCCGTAGACCAGAGAATGGGCAGCAGCGTTTTCTGTTAGTCTTTCATCACTGCGTTCTCCAATCCGCCTGCCAAGCGTGTAGATTACGGCAAATTCCTCCCATCATGGGAGAGGCTTATGTCCAGCAGTGGATGTTATGGGCTGTTGTAGTGTAGTTGTAGTAAACATGCTGAAAGTAAACATTCTTAAATAAACACTACACTTGCACGTGATTTTCTGTAACGACTGTGACATAAATTGTTTAGATAGTTACACGCTAACAAATAGGTGTCACTAAGGTTACAAATCATTACGTATATTTTTTATAAATACTTTTTTCATACATTTACACGTGGCCAAACATTCTAAAACAATGAATAATAAATTATTTTTAATACGATGAAACTATCTTTTATTATGCTAAGTGAAAATATTATAAATAAAACTATCACAGATTAAACAAAAAGCTGCCTGTCACTTCTGTAATAATAATATAGTATTATAGTTCGGTTCAAACTTAATGGCGGCTCGGAAGTTAGCTGCAAGTGACGGTCTGCGCATTATACAGACAAAACGATGCGTCATCTGGGCCCCGTTGATACCTAAAATTGTTGTCTGCGCAGCTTTACATTAGATATTCCGAATCGCCATAAAGTTTAAAGCGTTAATCCTGCGCAGATCGTCACTCGCAGCTAACTTTCGAGCCGCCATTAAGTTCGAACCGAACTATACTTAATCTAAATAATTTCCTATCCTTAAAGATTCAAATGATTAGGGGGCGGACCGTGAGTAAAATAAGTAAATAAGCAAGAAATAAATAGCTTTATGCTTTAATACATATTAAATTAATTAAATCTATTTTCAGGTTACCGGTCGGCCTTCAAAGTATGTAACTAATTTCCTGTAGTCAATCTATTTAACTAGGTACTTATTATTAAACAAATAATTGGAAATAATATTGATCAGGGTTTGAACTTTAGATATAGGGGGGGTTTAGCCAAGTATATCTTCATACTACTTTTATAAGTGCGAAAGTTTGTGAGGATGTATGTTATGTTTGTTCCTCGTTCACGCTAAAACAGTCGAACGGATTTGGGTGAAATTTGGCACACGGATACTTTAGCCGTGTGGTATCCGACAGAGTAGAATAGAACCAACCCATTACACTCACGGGTGTCGTATAAGGCGACTAATGTCTGAGGCAGAACACCTTGCGCCTCCGTAGACCAGAGAATGGGCAGCAGCGTTTTCTGTTAGTCTTTCATCACTGCGATCTCCAATCCGCCTGCCAAGCGTGGAGATTACGGCAAATTCCTCCAATCATGGGAGAGGCTTATGTCCAGCAGTGGACGTTATGGGCTGTTGTAATAGTAGTAGTATACTTTAAAACCTGGATAAACATATAGGATACTTTTTATCCCGGTGTGGCAAGCCGCAGGCATAAGCTTGCAAGAAATAATGTTCATGAAATGGGCAGTAGACGTAAATAGCCTAATTTCTGGGTAGATTTGAAATAGTCGTAGGCTTCGATCAGCAGTAGAACATCTAGTAAGTACCTAGTATTTGGCACTACCCTTTTTATTGTATGACAATACCTTACGTCATTGGCCTTTCTGCTCTAGTATGTAGGTATGCCTCGTTGGTGTAGTGCTCGCAAGCGCTACTGCTGAGCATGAGGTCCTGGCTTCGATTCCCAGGTCGGGCAAAGTGTTCTTCTTCTTAGTCGTTCACTCTTGACAGAGTGGTCGTGGTCATTAGGGCTCGCCCACAACTGCGGTCGCTGCCTTCGCGATCCTTGTCCACCGGTCTCTATTGGCCGCATGGCGAGCACATTCTGCCAGAGGGATCTTGGTGACAGATTTAATGGAGTCTGTCCATCGGGTTGGTGATCGACCACGTGGTCTCGTGCCTTCGACTCTACCCTGGATTACCAAACGCTCCACGGAATCATTGTTGGACACGTTAGTCCAAAGAATCTGAGAGCAAAGTGTTACTGGGTTTGTCTAACAAAAGAATCCACGGAGTCTGATGACGGGTGATGGCAATAGAGTCAGAGTGAGTCTATTCCCTATCATGAAATGGCTGAAAAATACAACAACAGTACTAATAATGCAAGAATCTAAACATGGGAATTATAGGCTCGCCCCTTATTACATGTGACTTAAACATAACTGGTGAAATGTGGGTGTAGGTACCATTAGGTACACATCTGCCTAACCCTCCGGGGATTATGTTTTGTGTCTTACACGACCTACCTCCGGTACAAAACGGCAAGAAATACCACTCTTAACACACAATGACCTCACTATTCCAAGTCCAAAGTGACCAAAGTCCCCCACATGGTTAATTTTGTCTAACCCAAATGATTTTTAGATCGCCTCGGGACAAAACCGGTCACCTAAATATTACCATGTTTTAAAACTCGTTTACAATACTAAATGATTTTATAATGACGTCGCTTGAAGTTCAATGATATTGTTTGTAAACATTTATGTTACTTAGGTATCTAATATGTTTTTAACATAGAGATAATGATGAAAATCATGCATCGTTATCTAGCCTTGCCGTGAAAAGGTAACTTCCCGATGTTAATGATAAAAGAAAATTGAATCGTATGTTTATTAGCCAGGTACCTATAGATAATGAGTGGATTATGTAATTTTCGTTAGTATCAGCTGATTTCTGCTGCATTAATAAATATCTATTGAATTAGTTGATAACAGTGTCGTAAAATAACGGAGTACGGAGGGAGAGGCACATTGGTTCAGGAAATTTCAGTTATTTACTTACCTATTGAGAGCAGCGGTGGCCGAGAGCAGCGGTGGCCCAGTGGTGGCGGCCCCGACTTACGAACAGTAAGTCGTGGGTTCGAACTCAGACAGGCGCATTACTTTGTGTAATTTATTTCATCACCACTGCTCTCAAAACGGTGAAGGAAAACATCGTGAGGAAACCGGCATGTCCTAGAAACAAAAAATTCCATACCAATCCGCACTGGGCCCGCGTGGTGGATTATAGCCCATTCCCTGTCATAGAGAGGAGGCCTGTGTCCCAGCAGTGGGAACATTAATAGGCTGATGATGATGATGACTTACCTATTAGTTTTTGTGACTTTTCTATTTTCATACTTAACGACCCAATCACACAAAACATTAAAATGTGTTTACTAGCTATTTGTCACGGCTTCATCGGAAAATACAGGTACCTACTATCTGGATGAAAACTCGTTTTCATCAACCTAGGCTATTTCAAACTATATTGGGGTCGGCTTTAGTCTAACCGAATGTAGCTGAATACCAGTATTTTACAGAGAGCGACTGCCTATCTGACCTGGACAGCCTAGTAACTGGGTACTTAACCCCTTGGTAAGACTGGTTGTCTACCGACAAGTGTCCTCAACCAATAAATCTACACTAGTCTTATAGACGTAACATTTGTTTGCAAGTTTGTATACGTAGAGTGTAATCTTCGAAACTGCTGAACCGATTCAGAAAATTCATTCACTAACAGAAACTACATAAAGTATCCCCGAGTGTCATAGACTACATTTAAAACGTTCCTGTGGGTTAATTTCCGAACCAAACTAGAGCGAAGTCGCGAGCAAAAAACTAGTAACCTAATAAAAAATAGCAAATGAGTACTTATAACCAATTAATAATAGGCCACAATATCTAGCCAGTAGGCACGTGGTACTCACGAGCACAACCCAGGGATTCCTCGCGTCTAGGCCCGCTGTTTATTTATTTATCCCAAACGAGAATTATACGTAACAGCAGGACATAACGTAGCCATATATCCTCAATTGTATTTGTTTATGTTTTTTTTTTTATAGTAGGTAACCTTGTTTGTAGAGAAATAGTAGCCTTGGTCATGTATAAGGTAAATAACCTGCTTATATACGTAGTAAGGTGCTTAGCATGTGTTATTGTGACGTATAAATTAACTCTTTGTTGAATAGCTATACATTAGCCATTTAGCAGGTTTGTTGAGCAAACATGAATTCTTTTTCGTGGGAAAAACTATGGCCCGATATTTTCTGTTTTACTGAGAAATTTTTGGTATCAAAAATAATAAAAATATTTATTTCTTATAACAAGAACACATTGTATACTTATAATGTCCAGCGATATTTATTATTAATATTATAATAAATTTTACATTTGTCACACTATAAGCACAATTATATACTTAGACTCTATCACTTAAACTAAGTCTAGTCTGTTTTATAACAGTGGGTTCAGCCATATGGGTACAGTAAATAATTGATATTTGGTAACAAGCGAAACAATGTTGATGTTACATTAAGGCGGTTCCCCGAGCAAAATTAGCAACTCTATTTGTGGTGGTTCAAACTTCGTTTGAAATCCCGTTACAATAAAGTTCTAATCAGCTTACACTACAAAGTGGTTGTTACGTCAGTCACTGCGGGCCGAATAGTGAAAAATGAGTGATTTTTTACGATTTACAAAAAATCTATTGATTGGACTCATCATCATCAGCCTATTTGATGATGAGTCCATGAGAGTTGATTGGACTAAAAAAATAAAACACTATCATGCTAATAAATGTTGCTTGTAGAATTATTTGCCAAAAAATCAGAATGATCGCATGTATTTTAGTATGGTTTTTACTCGTTAAAAGAAATTTTTAGAGATAAGTTCGTGTTTTTTTTTATCGAGTAAAATTAGTTTGTATTATGTTTTCAAAACACTATCATACAGCATATATCCTGAAGAATATCATATATTTTTCTGGTTTTGTTAATTGCAGTGAATCTTATCCTCCTGTAGTCCCCATAAGCTAAAGTTGTTCTATCACTATCACTGCTTATTATAAAACAAAATCCCACGCCGCCGCGTCTGTCTGTCTCTAATCCATAAGTATGCTTAGATCTTTAAAACTACGCAACGGATTTTGATGCGGGTTTTTTTAATAGATAGAGTGATTCAAGAGGAAGGTTTTAGTAAGTATATAATTTTCCAAGCGAGCGAAGCCGCGGGCTTCAGCTAGTGAACGTATAAATATAATTACTAAATTAGCGAGTTTAGTAGATTACATAGATGTCATTGAACCACCTCTCACCTACCGTTAAAGACACTTGTATTTTAGTTTGTTCTGTATGTTTACAAGTAAGTGTTTAGATAGGTTTATAGCAGTTTACCGGTTTCGCCCCCACATTCAGGTTATTTATTATCTACCTGTTTTTGAATTGAAAAGTAGGTTTCTGTAAGTATCTTTCATCAATTTATCGCTTTTTCAAGTCTTTTGATACTTGATCTAATGAATCTGCCCAGCCTTTTCCAAACCGTGTTGGGGTCGGCTTCCAGTCTAACCGGATCCAGCTACTTTAATATTGGTTCTTCCTTACAATTTCCTTACTTCCGTTTGGTCATTGACATTTTCTCTATAAAGATAACATTCTAAGTAATAAAACACACAATCATGATAGACTTGCTCGAGTTGATTGATTCATATTACAGAAGTTGCATGATTTTCCCTAAAATCATATTTGTATGGCTATCTCTTTGAGAATGGTGAATTGGTGTCGGGCGCAGGTGAATCATATTGAGGACTCTTACTAAATTGATGTAAGGCATGAGTCATCTATAGTAATGTAACCTGAGACTAAAGGCAACCGGTCTCGGAGTAAAGATAAAAGATTTTATGCAGATGCGATGCAAGTGTAACTGAGCGGTCAGATAGACTCACCATGTAAAATGCTGGAACCTACACAGAAAAAGATAGTGGGACGAGCTGGATAGACCCAAAGACCAGTGGCCAACATCGGTCCTAAATCGAAACACCTGTAAGACATGGGGGGGGTACCTTTGTACAGCAGTGGAATGAAGCAGGCTGACACTAAGTTATTTAGTTGCATCCGGGTAGACTGAAAGCCGACCCCCAATTTGGCAAAAGGCTAGGCAAATGATAATGCGACTGATCAAGTCAAAACTTTATGATTAATTAATTAATTATATTAAATTTAGATATTTTATAATAAATGTAGGTTATTTTATGCATGAGTATCTACTATTTTTAATACTGACTCATGCATAACGACACCTTTAGTATGCTTTACATGTCTAGATTCAAGATTGTGTAATCAGACATATTATTGGGAACACGTTTCAATATTTATCTTCTTAATCTTTGGACTTTCAACAGGTGACTTAATAGTTTGCAATAATTGCAATATTACTTTCAGGTAGGTATTAAACTCTAAAATAGAAAATCTTCTACAGAAACTATGCTTTTGTACTATTTTCTCTAAAATTCTAACAAAATAATCTTCATCTGCCTAGCCTTTTCCCAACTAAGTATGTAGGAGTCGACATGGAGCGACTGCCTATCTGACCTCCACAACCTAGTTAGGTACTGGGTAATACAATACCCCTTGGTAAAACTGGTTGTCACACTTTCGGGCTACTGAAGTACTGACTACCTGTAACGACTGTCAAAGATCTACAAATGACAACCGGGACTGGGGCCCTACTCTCTAACGTTTCATCCATATTTTATATTCGGATCTATCCGTCTCTCTCGCGCACGTCTGCAGATGAGTGCGAGTGAGAGAAACGGATAGATCCGAATATACGGACGAAACGTTAGAGCGTAGGGCCTCTGGGACGGTTTAACGTGCGTTCCGAGGCACTGAACTACGACAGCTGTTTGGTTTATCAGTGAAAAAGTAAAGTCTGATACAGTTTAAACGACACTGCTCAATCATTAAAAGCTTCAATATTCATAAAGAGACCAAGTTGAAGAGACAGGTTGGGTACTAATAAAATTGTTCAACAAGGTTCAAAAGCGCTTGAAACTTCGCATGACATTGTCTTTTCGTCTATATGGTATTGGCGTGCAAAAGTCGGTGTACCTGTGGCTATGGTAACTTTTGTCGCATCTGCAAACTAGTCTAGTCAAGGGCCGGCCGCATTGAATGTCAGGGAACGTTTCAATTTCAACGATGCCAGACGCGCCGGGGCACGTCCCCCTCCCCCCGGCCGGCGGCCCCGTGAGAACTCGACGTGACGCTAATATACGCTATGAATCATGCGCAAACGCATAGCACGCGCCAGTTAGAAGAAATTGTAAAAGAAACGGATTTGTATCACTTCTACGCATGTTTGTTTCTGCGTAAAATGACTATTGGGGACAATTTTTTTCAGTGGATAATCTATTCAGATTTAGATCGATTTGGTGTTTTTTTCAAGGAAATGTTGAGTTTCTGTTTCTTTGTAAATGTGATGATTTCTGCTTTATATTGAATGTGTTAAACTAAGTCTTGATTAATAAAACAAATAATTAGTACCTATGACTTTTACATAACATGACAACTCATATTTTATCACCGAAAGGTAAGGCATAGGTATACCTAATTATACACCTCGGTAGGTAGGTACTTACTACCATTCGCTAGTTAGTTATGCTAAAGGCTGCGTTTCCACCAGAGACGAGTGAGTTCATGCGGGATGTAGGTACCTACACACATAAAAAAAAAATTTGCGATCACTTTGAAAAATCGAAATCTTTTTTGTTACGGTAGATTATAAATTATGATTTCTTCTTCTTTTTATTAGATTATTTATTTAAAAATATAGATTCATATTTTTTAATTTCAAACAGGGTAGGCATTTATATTATATATTTATATATATATATATTCTTTGTTGTGTGTTTTCTTATATATTACTACAAAGAAAAAAACAACAAAAACAAAAAAGAAAAAAAAAACAAAACACACAACAAAGATTTTTTCTTGACAAAGTTTAATTTAAAAAGAGCAGGCCCGTATTGTAATAAAAAAAATATATCAGCTTTTGCTAGTGATCACATTTTTTTTTATGTGTATGTGGTACCAAGCTGTGAAAATGACATGATATTATTGGTTAGTTTCACACATATCCCTCGCTACGCATTCTCGCTCATCTCTAGTGGAAACGCAGCCAAAGTCCCATAGAATAGTCTGCTCATCAGCCGACGAGACCAATAAATATTTTATCAGTTTAATTTATCGAGTGCCAAGTCTAATCATAGAACATTGGACATTGGATTGCCCAAGCGAGCCCCGCTGACAATTTGTTATGAATCATACCATTACCTAGGAACTCAGCGCACGTGCCGCCGGATTGAATATTATTTACTATGATAGATAGGAATAGTATCGATCTGTTGCCTATGTTTTAGAACGTAGGTACATATGACGATAGTTTAGGTCAAATCTTGCAATTGAATTTTAAAACAGTTATCCCTCACCGATTGAGCTGAAATTTTGCATACTTAGTTTAGTTTGGACTTGGATGACAATGCATGGTAGGGTCATTGCGCCGGTTAGCGACCAGCTAGCTGGGTTCCCCACTTTAGATGAGGAAAAAAAATGTTGTCTACACGCAAAATAGTATTTGTTAATGTGTATTTGTCCCAAATATAATCTAGTTTGGATACAATACATAAAATAAAATACATTCATACAAAAATATTTATAAAATGCTGAAAAAGTGAAAATATAGCGAAAACGTCGGTTTACGACCATTTTTATCAGTTTATGACCACCAGTGTGCTGGTTTGCGACCGCTATTTTAATATGAAAAATATGCCATTAAAACAATTATAATAGCTTTAAAAATATTTTAATTTTTGTCTCGTTAATAAAAACAAAATATGGGAATTATTTTGGGGTAATGTTTTTTTTTTAATTAAAAATAACAATCTTACATTTCGTAGGAACTGTATCATAGTTGTAATATAATTAACAATCATTTGTCAAACAATATCCTAAATTATATGTAGTAACATTTAAAAATAATCAATATCAATATTTTCTAGTCATCTGGTATAATATTATTTTATATCATCGAAAGCTTTTTTCAGAGCTTCTTCAGTGTAGGTATTGGACAGTCTCTTTCTTTTTTTTTGTTGACTCTGAATTATTTGGGAGCTCCATCTAAAAAGTTATAAACTCAAACTCAAACTCAAACTCAAAGCATTTATTTCAATTAGACCATTACGGCACTTTAAACCTCTTCCCCCCCTCCCTCCCTCTTTTCCTCTTTCTTCTTTCCTTCTCTTCTTCTTCTTCTTCGCTTCTCCTCTCTTTCTTCTTTTCTCTTTTTTACTTTTTTTTTATAATAATATTTATTGTTGTTTTTATGACTCATTTTGTGTTAAACTGAAAAATAATAATATTTAGTTTTCGACAGATTAGGTACAATCGCTTGCTAAAATAATACAAATAATAATAATTTTAAACGGACATTTCATTAACCTATCAAATTAAAAAAAAAAACGTGGTCGCATGCTCAATGAACTTTTATACTTATTTCTGTTAGCGGCCGTTATTTTTCTCATACTAAATTATGGTGGCCGGAAACCAAAGTCTTTATTTCGATTATTTTGGTTTACGACCACCCAATTTTGTACGTAAATTAAACAAAGTTCTTTCAAAGAAACTGGTGGTCGCTTACCAAAGTACTACAAAGAAAAACTTTTATAATGCTACGTTCAAAATTGTAACAGTCCTGTATGAAGCATTAGGATCATATTAATGAAAACAAAATTATGCGGTTCTCGTCGGTTTGCGACCATGTGGTCGCTATCTAACGTTTTTGATAAATAAGCATTTCGGTTACCGACCACGGGATTTTAACTTAATAATAAGTTTAAAAATACCAAAATACAACTAAATAATAAGCAAAACTTATCGATTGTACAATTTAACATCTAACTTGTGTGTAAAACATGAAACAAGTAATAAAACTTACATTTGAGCGCCGCGCGCCGTGTTATTTTTTTTCCAACTCGCGGTATCATATCATCTCGCGGAATCAAGACGCGCACTGAGCAATTTATTTTCGGCTCTGGGTTAATCCATTTGTTTTAAACTGTGTAAATTCTTATTTCATAATTATTTATGAAGCACGTTAGATTTATTTTTTAACTAGGTTACCTCTACAAATACTATTATCTAGATTTAAAGAAACTTAGTCCGTTAAATGGTCGCCTACTGAAGGTGGTCGCGATACCGGCGAAACGACCCTATGTTTATATGGCATGACGTGATTCTAAATCCAATATGGCGGACTGAACCCCCATGATTATGGGTATTATTTAAAAGGGATTGCAGAGAAATATGTAGGTACCTATATAAAAGCTTGTTTTTAAAAATGTTTTTTTTTTACTGTAAGCTTGTTAAATCATAGCGTTGGTTTCATCAAAAAGTTGCCAAGTTTTTCTTTCGCCGTAATGCCTTTACCTACGCATGATGTTTGTTTTTCTACGTATATTATGCTTTGGCGACGTTTTTCCTAAGATAATTTAATTTAGGTCGGTCGTCGTTCGATTCGTAGAAATTGTGAGTTATCTTTTTCACTTTTTCTACGCTCTGTATTCTGCAAATACGAAGTTCATAGAACACATTGGAAGTTCTGCCTTTTTTCTACGCTCTGTACCTACCTATCCTGTTTATCGACTAATTATTAGACACAATAGTTTAACAATAGGCGAGACGACAAAAAAAAAACTAATTAGTCCGTCAGTTCGATTATCAAAATATATTTGACCCGTGTTTTTTCTTTTGTTACGTAAACCAAAATTGACGAAGATATGACGCTTTTAAAATTCTCAATACGTCACGCTTAGGTATAATTTTGACATAATTCTGACGTCACGAGCCCCCACTCCCGAGTTTTGATGCGTTTTATCTTTGTCAATATTCATTGATTTACAAAAACAAAAAATACGTGTCCATTAATTTCCAATACTCTAATAGATTTGCAATTTTTTGATACTGGCGTCATGCCTATTGACATAAATCTTCTGGAGATTTAGTAACGGACGGGAGGTAATGAACTTCTTTTATAGTTATAACACACAAAATCCATTTAACATGAGTTGCAGTGGCAGATCTAGAAGTCTTAAATAGACTCCGTACTCAGGTTGGGCTAAGCGAGGTAGGACCTAAACCTGCTAAGGTCGAGAATCATAGAAAATTTATTAATTTGGTGCTGTTCCACAATGCGTGTCCTGATGGTTTGTTCATTCACGAATTGATGAAGGCTACTTAAAGGCGCCAAATTCTCAGCGACACGGTAAGAAGAAGAAGATAACACATTTCATATCTTCAAATTGTGTCGGCTGCAGAACTGAGCGACTAGTTTGGCGCTTTCGGTAGCGTCCACCAGTTCCTGTAGTGAACAAACAGCACTAGCCAGTCAGCGAGACCCCCGCTAACTGGCTAATCCTTTCACCACGATGGCAATCCAAAGTCCACAAATTTCATATTATGTACCAAATCAAATCAGAAATCGTTTTTCCTTGTAGATGACGGTCAGTGCTCTAATCTAATTTCAAGTGTTACGTCGAATTGCAAGAACGGGTCACTCACGACGCCGCGTGGTTGGGACACGCCTCCGTGGTGATAACCCAGTGAATCATGCGCATGCGACGCTGCGACGCATAACTAGGAATAAATTACACGAAATTAAAACAAATAAAAAGTGTACCGTTATGAGTAGACCAGAATTTTGTTTTTCCTCATGAGATGACAATGTAATTTGACTACGTAATTTTTTTATGTAATTTTATTAGTATTCTATTTTAGTGAGATCGACGTAATGCTCAGCGGGAACAGTCGACGGGTTTTCTTTATTAGAAATTGGGTTTTTTTTATTCCTAGACTTGGGCTATTTTCTTACGTGGTAACAAAAATAAATTAATATCGTCATCTGCTTATTACCAAGAGGTTGATATCCGAGGTAAACCAGAATGTAGGTAATTTTTTATGTTTTCCTGTGACATTGACCGACTTTCGCATCCTATTTTAACCACAGGATAGTTTTGTCAATCTGTGAAAGGGGACGTCCCACTTGTCATTTGGTTCAAATAAATTTATCGACAATACATACAATTCATACAAATAGGTGCCTAGTCCGCCCTACTTATGAAGCGAGTCAAGATGTCAGAAAATAATTGAGTGCAGAAAGCTGAAGACAATAGATTTATACTAATGAAGTCCCTTCACAGTCTGAAAGTGGCGCCGGTGACTGAAAAGTTGTGTGGTAGGTTATCGTGGTAAGACATGTGATGTGGAGCAATGAGGAAAATGTCGTGATGAAAGTTTTGAGTTTGAATATGGATGGCTGTAAGAGTGGAGGTCGAGATAGACCAACGAAACGATGGATGGACTGTGTGAAGGATGATATGGTTAGAAAGGAGATGACTGATGAGATGACGAGTAATAGAGAAGTATGGGAGAAGAAGACATGCTGCGCCGACCACAAACAAATTGAGATAATGACGAAGGTCCCTTCATGAATCTTCAATGTCTTTAATTAGCTAGAGGAACTCGACTTTGATGTGTCAGTATCTGGTTTAAGCTTTTAGATATCCATTATTTTTAACCCTATTTATCAAAGCAGACTTTACAAAAACTGAAGAAGTTTTGGTTTTCCTTTTGTTTTCGTAAATACGTGCCCCAGGTCATGTACACCTTCTATGTGACGTTTAGCGTGACGTTCTGGACAATCACATCATTATTTTGAAGACTAAAATATTCGTAGTCTAGTCACCAATTGGAAAAATTGATATTCATTGTTCTATTCTACACTTATTTCCTTGTATCGTCACAGAAAACGATATTGAACGAGCCCTGGTATAGAATGTGCCCATAATTGGCATTGCTAGGTGGTAAAAAATGATAAGAGCTTCTTAGGTCATGGTCATATACCTACTTTATAAATAAATATCGCTGCACATGAACACACAGCGCCATCTAGTGCCACAGTAAGCAACGCGGCTTGTGTCGTGGACACCACATAATTGATATACTACATATAAACTTTTTGTTTGTAAATACATACTTATTATACATATAAACATCCATGACTCGGAAACAAATGTCCATGCTCATCACACAAACATGTGCTCCAACCGGGACTCGAACCCCGGACCCTAAGAAAGACACTTTGCACATAGCAACTGGATGACAGTTCGGCGTGCGATTGAAGAGGCCATAAACATCATAGGCCTGAAACATCCTTGATGTTATGTTATATCTAGTAAGACACTTTCTTACTAGATATAACATAACATCAAGGATGTTTCAGGCCGAGGTGATCTATCATCATTATCATCCCCCTACAACAGTCTACTGTTAGACATAGGCCTCTTCAATCGCACGCCGAACTGTCATCCAGTTGCTATGTGCCATGCGTCCCTCCCGTACGCTTGCCGTTTCGCGGTCTCCATTCAACAAGTCTACCCCAACGGTCATCGGTTCTACGGCTAATATGGCCGGCCCGTTGCCACTTCAGCTTACTTATTCTGTCTGTGAACTATGTCGACAATTCTGGTTCTCTGTCGGATTACCTCGTTCCGGATGCAATCCCTTAGTTAGTGAGACTCCAAGAATAGCGTGGCTACGCCATAGCCGCCACATTTCACCAGTTTTGGATGAAGTCCTGTTTAAAAGAGAGCGAGCCTTTTGCCAATAACCGAACACAAATCCAGAAACCAGGCTGCAACTGAGTAATTTCTGTTGGTAAAAATACTATAGCACTTTGCCGGACCTGCTGGGAAACACACCCAAGACCTCTCTCACCAGCGCCGCTTGTTACCTGCATAAAACAAACGTGGCTGAACTTATTAGTTCACAGATGAGAAAATGAATCAAATAATCAAATAGATACCCAAGTACCGAATCCCAATCTTAAAATCTTATCCCAATTTATTTGGGGTTGGCGCAGCATGGCCTTTTATAGGTACTTCTCTATTACTCGTAATCTCAGCAATCACTTATTTTCTAGCCATGCTATGTCATCCTTCGCACGTTCCATCCATTCGTTTCTTTGGTCTCCCTCTGCCTGCATAATTAAATATTAATTATTATACGAATACCTAACCTCCGATTCCGACTGCATACCTAAACTAAACCTAATTGGCGTGTGCTAACGACCAATTTAGTCGGGCGAACCACAAACCCATATAAACGGATATGTAACTGATGCAAAAAACTGCAGAAACAACCTGCCTAAGTGCTTACTTAGAACAAAAACCTAATCACAACAATTGGTGCTTCCCCTTACTGACGTACCTAACTACAAGTACCTACGGTGCGATTACAATAGTAGGTACTTTACCTGTTAAATAGAAAATGTCACAGTCAGTTATCGAACCTGCCCATTTAATCGTGTGATCGCTATCATATCGGAAGACTTGATGAATTGAGTGCTTAGTGCTACGGGACTTTTTGCGTGCATTGACGTAAAAGTTTTCAAGAGTACTGTCCATTCTCATTTATTTTACCTGACAGAAAAAATCTAACTACAAACCTTACAGTAAAGGACACAGAGATCAATGTTGTTGGGACAGAACTATCAGTATCAGCAACATAAAAACACCCTTATTGCTACGTTCATAAAGATCACAATGCAAGGTTAAATACCCATGTAAAGATTGTAGTAGGTAGGTGAAGTGTGTCCACTTCAGCTTTATGTAATAAATAGTGGTTAGGTAACGTTCATCATGTAGTGGAGTTCCGGAAATGTGTGGGCAATTAATTTGTAACATATTGTTATGTAGGTACCTACGCAAACCGCTAATTAACTTCTGACGTCTGTTAAGTTGGCGACTTCTATTATAAATTGTAGCTGTAATCAACAGAGATGTAGATAAATCTATTATTATATTCAAATGACGTCTCCATAAATTATTGTTTGAATTATCAGTGGAAGCAGTAGAAATAATTAATATCTGCCCAACTAACAGACCAGATAATAGTACATTGTTCACCGAGAGGAGAAAGTGACCGATTACCGTCGAGGGTGTCGTTTGAAGCCCGAGCCGTAGGCGAGGGCTTTAAAACACCCGAGATCGGGAATCGCACTTTCTCTCAAGTGATACATATAGTGCTTTATAAGGAAAATAAAAAACGAAATCTTTAATAATTGAAATTTATATTGAAATTGTTGCAGTTAGAGAAGCTTAATGTAACACTTTTTCCATTAATGTTTGTTTGAGATGTTTGCGACAATGTAGGAGGAATTTCACATGTTCTTTTTTCAAATTGTTTATCCTGCCGCCGCAGGGTCGCACTGCCAGCCCGACACCATCCAACACACAGCTAGTGGCCAGTGTCATTTTGCGAACTTGGAGATAAAAACTCACTGTAAAAACTTTTTGGCTTTTGATATTTAGGTTACCGGCGCATAGTCTTACCCAAAATTAAAAAACAAAAACCACGTAAGAAATGGATTTTCATACACTTTTCTCTCCCGCTCAGATGCGTTTTCTCCCCGCATATTTGTTCGTTAAGCAATGACGTACTTTTTATCGTAAATTTGATAAAGTATCAAGGTACTTTCCAAGCAGGTGTAGTATAAAATACTATTTCATACCATTGCTTATAGTTACAGCAAGTTACAGAAAAGTGTGGTAACTGGCCATGTCAAAAGAAAAAATCATTTGTCCCATACAAAACTTATACCTATTACTTATACTCACACACCTGCTAGACCCAAACAGATGGAACAGGTGGTTGTGTTTTATATTGATATGAATGACTACACTTTTTGGATATGCGTACCAGGAAAGTAAAGATAAGAAGAAGAGCTTCACACTTTCTCAACGTCGAATCTCAAATTAGAATCCGACGTTCAAAATTGAACTCATTATTTTTAACCGACTTCTAAAAACAAGGAGTTCCTTTTACACTATGCATTTGTAATTCCAGCAAAGTTGATTCATAGGTTCACATTGTTTCCATGACTTCTTATGGCGTAAAAAACTGCATCGCGACATCAACGGATGCGGCATGCGCATGAGTCACTCAAGAAAGGCAACAATCAAGAATTTAAAAAGGTAAAAGTCTAAATAGGTTTTATTACAGCAGTGACGTCATTGTGTTGTGGTGGATGGTCACTGGCAGGTCCAGTGAAATAGCATGTAGTGTTACTTAGTTTAATGGTGATGACGGTGATGTAAAGGCATTACATCATCTTACTAATTATTCTGTGATATAGCCAAACAAGGCAAGAACTGATGGTAGACCAGATCCAGATCCAGGTCGATGACACTCAGATGATCGCTTGCATGACCTGCCCGCTTAGCATGACCACCGAAGAAACGAAAGAGACTCGACAAATCTTTTGTTCATCTGTCATTTTGTCGATTCAATGACAGATGAACAAAAGATTTGTCGATTCTCTTTCTTTTCTACGGTGGTCATGCTAAGCGGGCTGGTTGAAACTCGCGCAGGCACAGAAAGGTGGAGGCTGATAGACAGCAGTGGGTGGAACATGGTTGCCGGTGATGATGTTATTGATGGCCAAACATTATTTTAAAAGGAATAAAGACCTTATAACCATTTATTGCAGTATCTTGGGGTTTTGTATGTTTTCTGAAGGGTTAATTTACTGAGCATGTGGTTTCTCTTAATAGATATTTTGGTCAGTTCTCATCAGAGCCCCGGTGGACGATACAATACTGTAAGGAAAGGCAGAAAATTAGCAGCCGATACAGATTACACATTAAAAAATAAATTTAAAAAAGCTAAATAAATTCAAATGTCTTGTGTTTATTCTTGCCAATCTGGTTATCTAAAAATAACACCTAAATACTATTCAAAAACAAATATAGAATAGTCAGCAATTTCTTAAAAAAAAACAAGGGGATTCCTTAATATCAATCTATCTGTCCGGTTTTCCAAATACAACATGAATGGAGCCTAAATGCTGTTCAAGAACTAATGGCAAGGCAAGGGGTTTCCCAGACAGATCAGATTAGGAAATTATTCTTTAAAAACAAAAACATTGTTAGCTCATGAATATTTTTTGAGTAGGTAGACAGATTTCATAAAAGAGGATTTTACTGCAGCCGGCAAACAGGTTTAGCTTTATGTAGACATGCCAAAATATGGAGATCGACTTAAGTTAGATAAGTTGGTGCTAGAAGAAATGGAAAGGGAAGATTCAGCTTAATTGTATGAAATAAAAGCGAACAGGTGTTGCATCGAGTGACAATAATAATAGTCCTCCTGACCGGATATATTTAGCCATCGGCACGGGAGTATGTCCGCAGGCACACGTGCATTCTCTGTTCCTTTACTCTCCGTTACCGGAGATCTCCGTTATGAGAGTAAAGGAACAGTCTCCGGCCGTGTCGGATTGCCGTCTCTCTCAGCAGGCAGTGCTGCTGTGCTGAGAGAGACGGCAATCCGACACGGCCGGATAGAGATCAGGCGCAGGACCAATGGCTTAACGTGCTTCCCGAGGCACGGGGGTGTCATAACACCAACTACCCGCCGGGAGTTTGGAAGTTGCATCGAGTAGGTATACCGAACTAACAAGGCGAGTAAAGGTCATGAAGAACGCCCTCATCAGGGTTAGCTCTTGCCATCTGAATGAGAATTGATTTGTGTGGCACGTCCAGCAGTGGACTGATGTAGGCTAATGATGAAAGAAAGAAATACAATTGATTGTCAAAGATGATGAAAGAAATAAATAAAAATTGGTTGACATTACGACGCAAAGCATTCGTGATTCGTGAACACCTGAGACTGAAAGGGAGATATTGGAGGTTCGTCACCTACAAGGAGAGGAAGACCTGCACCAAACATACAAGACCAGAAAATAAAGGCCACGACGTAAATAAATTAGTAAGGAGGTCAAGGAATCAAATCTAAACAAGACAGAATTTCAGACAAGATAGTAGTTTTAAGTTGAGGAAGAGGTAAACAACAGATGCAGTTCTTCTAAGACAAATCTGAAGAAATGGGTATTCTGGAGTATTCCGATGAAGCAGCCTGCGACTGCAGAGCCTCATCAAAAACTATATCGGATGGGAAATCATCGAATGACTTCTCCCGCTCTGGGCGGAGCAGGAGGGAGTGTCAGACTTTTACTGGCTAAAACCCATCCATGTACCTTCGTCGCCCTTTGTGTTCCAGGGCCACGGTATCTCTTTCGAACAGTCTCGCAACCCCGGGCAGTCCCGCAACCCCGGACAGTCCCACAACCCCGGAACTATAGCCCACCTCCGGTCACGATCTTTATGGAATTACATCTGCATGTTGAGTGACCTGCCCGAAGCCACTACCAGAGCGCCATGCTGTAGCAGAATTTTGCCGAAGCTAATTTGACACAAATAATTATGAAGAAGAATAAAGAACAAGTGGCAAAGCCCATGCCCTTTTGACCAGAGGAAATACGAGTCACATTCAAATTACGAAAACAGAACACAGCTTTAACACAAGAACGACAAGTCCTGATAAAGGTTAGCACTCGTTAGGAATGCCCGAACAGATAACTGCTTACGGAACAAGATAACAGATACTTTGAGTATACTATGACTAATACCTGGCTTTTAGAATATTGAGTAATATCTGATAAGAGAAATAAGCAAGGGGTTTTCGCTTCTTATTACCTTATATGGGCAGGTAAACGAAGTATTTAAGTAGGTACCTAGGTACTCAAAAAACGTTATCATTTCCTGAGGAAGTACTAAATGACGTCAATAGACAGTTGGCTGTCAAGAAAATTACTGGTAGTAGGTAAGTACCTACCTACCTATTCTGTTATCATTTGCGATCACAACACACTTAAGATGTCGCAAAGAAGTTTTGTTAATGAATTATTTAGTCTCTACAGTGTACCAAAATTCTTCGGAACCAAGATGGTCGGAGAAGTCGGAGACACTTGCTTCAGCTAACGTGTCCAGAATATAAGGTGCCTGAGGTCCACCCATCTAATTTTGAGAAGAGCGGGTTTTTAGAAGAGTGGCTGTCTATCTTGGGTCATAAGCACGAACTAAAAAGAAATTCTTGCAGGTCCGCGAGAACATCTACTAATACAGTAAGTGTTCATATAGAATTATTGACGCCTTACGTTCTCCAGCTCTCGTGGACTGGACTAACTATAATAAAAATCATACAAAAACAGCTCTTGCATTACCTATGCATTGCAGTACCTGGCCAAAACTACTATAGCCAAAGGAAAATAACGACATTGTGGCCGTTCCAATCAAAGATGGCGAGATGAGTTACACCGCTTTAGAAAAGGCAGTAAGGTCAGGCTCTGGACCACGGCAGTGGCGAGAAGACAAAAGCGGAGGGAGGCCTTTGCCCAGCAATGGGGCATCAAAAATCTATATAATATTATGAAGAGGTTTGTAAGTTTGGATGTGGGAGTAATCGTCGGAACGACTGATTCTTTTCCGATTTTTTTTTTGTAACGGGCAGCTACATTATCGCTGAGTGTCATAGTACCTATGACACGAGCAAGCTGCGGGCAAAAGTTAGTCATAAATAAATAATTGCAGTAACAAGAATCAAAACCAAATCATAGCTCTAGTATTGCAACATAACCATAAACTAAGACTTTCAAAGAAAGTCAAAATTTTGAATCCGGAATCTGTTTTGATAATCTAACGAATTGATATACTGATCATATCTGTGATGAGATCATCACAGTGATTAAGTAGATATATCAAGATAAATATTTTGTATTGACAAAAATCTAAATAACTACCGTTTTTTACATTTTTATTATGATTAGGTATCAGTCTATTTACAAATCAGTATGATGACAAGTGAGGGAAAGAATGTGTATTACGTATGTATCTTTTACTAACAAAAACATCACGGCTGATTTAATAGAGTTAAGCAGAACCATACCTATAGTACCTACTCCCACATTTTAACACTTATAATATGCCTGAATCTCACGTTATAGGAGACGAGGCTATTTAATATCATAAACATAACATTAAATCACCCCTGTAGTCCCCGAAGGGATAAGCAGCACTGTACCTAATAGTACTTACACACATATTTCGCCAGTTATGTTTAAGTACCATATAATAGGGAGCGAGCCCAATGCCATCAACCGGACACGAAATTAGACTCAGGCCGTTTCTGAGAATTCATGATGGGAATACCGAATAACACTTCGTCCGACCTGAGTATCGAACCCAGCCATGCTCAAGTCAACAGAAGCGTTTGCGACCACTTGACCAACGGGGTAGTCAACCTTCCCTTTTTATACTAATCAAGTTATATCTAAAGATTTCTAGAAAATACTAATTCTATAATTTAGCGATGTAAAAATAAAGGAATCGACAAACGAGAAAATAATTGGCAGTATTAAATAAAACTTCAAAAACCCAAAACCGGTTAACTTTACGGGTTTATGTAGTATGATTGTATTAAAATTATGACTGGAGGACTGGTACCCAAGAGATGGTAAAAGAAACAAAGGGCGACAAAGTGAACGATGGGAGGACAATATTTAAAAAAAAGTGGCGGGTCCAGAATGGATCCGAGTGGAAAAATACCATTGAGCGATTACTACTACGTATAGAGAAGACAGCGCGAACAAAATCTGTGCTCCGTTCAACTGCTGTCGGTAGTCTGCAGTTCACTCAGTCGCTTGCTCTTTTTGTTTTTTTTTTTTGTGTATCGCATCTCGCAGTTCAGTCTAGGAGACTGGCTACTGCTTAACCGGGCTAGTCCTGTGGATGCCTTGAATTTAAGGCCTCCAGCAAGGGGCTTAACTAAAAACTAAGCGACCACGCACTAAGGGCACCCCCTGTGGGGTACGAACCTCGGCCGTCGCTGGGGGGGTCAGGGGGCTGGATCTGAGTAAAATTAATTAGGGGCTGGTTTAATACTACTGGCTCAGCATTGCGGGCTGGCTCGAGCAAGGGTCTGGGGGGGGGGGGGGTTGATCGGGGACGTCGCACCGGATCTCGGCGGCGAGGTCGGAATGTTGCCGGTTTGTATTTGTATTTTCTACGAATGGTACTGAGTCGCTTGCTCTTTTTTTTTTTTCGAAATGGCATCTCGCAGTTCAACCTAGAGGGGTTGTCGTCTGCTTAACCGGACAATCCTGTGGGTGCCGTAAGTGTAAGGCCTCCAGCCAGGGCATAAAAAACTTACAAACTAAACGACTACACGCTAAGGGCACCCCCTGCGGGGTACGGGCCTCGGCTTAGGGCGTCGCTGGGAGAGGACAGCAAGGGGACAGGCTGGATCTGAGTGGTGTCATTAATTAGGGACTGGTTTTGGACTACAGGCTCAGCAACGCGGGCTGGCACGAGCAAGGGATGGGGGAGTCGCTTGCTCGCTACAGAACATCTATATATACGGGGTTAGCCGCCCCCCGCACTGCGCACTGCGCACAGAAATTTGTTCGCGCTGTTTTCTCTATACGTAGTAGTAATAGCTCAATGCAAACGACAGGGAAAAATGGAAATGTTTAGAGGCCTATGTTGGAAGACAAGCTGTTAGTGAACCGAACGCCGATACATGAAATTAGATATTATGAAGTATTATATTATCTGTGATTTAGGTAAGAAGATATATACATAATATGGTTAATAATGTTTTGTAGGTTTAAACAACAATAAAGGCTAATTTTATTTATTTAAACTTATGACTGAATCATCTCATTTAGTCAATCCCACGTCTGAACCTTTTTAGGATTCCATAAAAACTTTTATGGGTTCGTTATCAGAATGACAAAAACGGAACCCTCATCATGATGTTTTTTTTAAGGGAGCGGGTAATTTCGCAACAAAAACGAGAGTTTTTAAGGGGAGCTATACAAAGCCGGTTTAGATCCGGTTCTAGAACTTTACCTGAGAATGATTGGTTGCGTCAATCTGGGAAGATATACCTATTAATAGATTAGGGAATATGCATACAATGTATTTTTTTCTTCAATTAAAACAATAAAATACAGTAATAAGTATCAACCCAAGAAAATAATAAAAAGTTAAGTTCAACTACTGCTTGTCGCTCAGAAAAAATATTAAACTCCTACAATTTTCTACGACAGTTCAAACATACTTTGACTTTCATGGCCATTAATGTCCCTATAACTGTCTTATTTACATCATTTTTTTTACTCTTAATATAATAATTTAAGTAAATGTATGTGTTTTTTTCAAGCAAACATTGCAATAACAATATTATAATAACATCTTTGTAAAACTTTAAGTAGTTTTTAAATAAAAGTGACTCTTTCACACATAGCGTTTGACGTCACTACCGGCGACGATGCGTTTTGAAATTGCGTTCCTTTTCACCAAAAACACACTACATAAAATATTAAATTGTAAAATAAGTGTTGTATTAGAAAGTTAAACAAGTGTACCACGATGTTTATATGGGCCAATACAAGGCATTTTAAGGGATAAAAAAGTTTTAAATTTCTTGCATATTGCCTATTAAAAAATCTTTGGTTCTGACATCAGAATCTTAGGTATTGAGGTTTTATTTATACCAACACAATAAAAAAAACATTGACGTCCTTTTTGCGATCTATGACTAAGCGCTGTGTATTTTCAACCTTTTACTAAAGACATAAGACTGAAAAGTGGTCGAAGTGAAGGCGGTAGTACACTGGCGGTTGACCACTTTTCAACCTTATAATGCAGGGCTTAAGGGTGAAAACAGGTCAACCGTCATGGTTCGGTTATGGTAGTATGGTACATGACTTAAAACTTTTTGAATGCCCACTAAGCTATTAAAACCGCATACCAAAAACAGAAATCTATTTAATCTGTAAATTTTATACTCTAAAGCACCGACATATTTAACTGTTAAGTGGACTTAAACTAAAAAAAAAATGTAGTTACCTAGTAATAAATATCTTAACTGTAAAAACCTGTACTATTGCATGCTATATATTGGCCAAATGTGTGTTGCTAAATATTTTATATAAAAACTTCATGTACCTACCATATTTGATGCAATAAATGAATGAATTGAATTGAATTTAAAGAAATCTGGTTGAGAAAAATTAAAAATAAAATAAAACACAAAATTAGTACAAAAGTTATTATTAGTCTTTCAAATTAGGTATAAAATAATATTATAAATAAATATAATAATATTAAATATTTCACACAATATTTGATTTTGAACTGTTTCAGAAACAAAAGTTATTACTAAAA
The DNA here is from genome assembly GCA_941918905.2 of Xestia sexstrigata. Lineage (NCBI taxonomy): Eukaryota > Metazoa > Arthropoda > Insecta > Lepidoptera > Noctuidae > Xestia > Xestia sexstrigata. Next base: position 4,978,064 of record OW799204.2, read on the forward strand.
ATATAAACTAATAGTAGATGTAGGTTTTTTTAAATAAGTACCTAATGCATCATAAATTATTATCGCAGGTTGCTATAACGAATAATGCATAGTTATAATGCATATTTGTGCGTTAATTTAGGTCAGGTCAGGAAAATTAACTGTTAACAAAATTGACTAGGTAACAAATTTTTCAACACACTTGCTCATAAAATGGCCCTAATTTCACCGCAATTAGGCACATAATGACACCTGTAATCAAACTGTGACTTTTTCATTGCTATTATTCATAAGTGAGTTATAGGGTGTTTTTTATTTTATTGGTTGAGGTGCTTGTTGCTTTGTTCTTAAAAAAGTTTCGATACAAAAAAGATCGTGTTCAATAGTACGAATAAATTAATGTACCTATTGCTTTATTTAAATAGATAATTTCAACTTGTACGTTTTTAATAAATAAAACTTTCACTCAAACATAACTTTTGTTTTCTCTGTAATAAAGAAAACTTTGAATTCCCCATTTTGTACGTGGCTAAAACGCTATCCGCGAAAAGCCAAAAAAAAGAAAATTCATTATTTTAGTCTATGGCTGATCGCCATTGTAGATGCGCGCATAGGAAAACTGATTAATTTTTCCAGCCATTGCGAAAAAATTTTCACAACTCGTTTTAAATTATAGTTATTTATTAATTAATTTCAGTCACTTGTGCTTCCCATTATAGACTATGCTGATGCTCTGCATGCTCTTCACGTTTATGAACGATCCATGTGCTCCCAATTATCTAAAGACTTATTTCAAAGTGTTGGGCAGTTCTCATAGTCGTAACCTTCGAGCTTCAAAGAATCTACTCCTCCAAATTCCTTTACACCGTACAGGCTTCATGTCTAATTCTTACGCTATCTCTACTACAAAGCTCTGGAACGCGCTACCAATTGGCATTAAAAAAGCTGAAAGCAAATTCACTTTCAAAAGAAAAGTTCGTAGCATAGTAGCTACGAACTTTTATTTTGAAAGTGAATTTTTTCTAAGTCAGAATAAATAGCTCTCAATTTGAAGTCGTCATAATAATTATTATTAGGTATCCTGTTATTTTTTTTGGTATTTGTTAAAATATCTATTAGTTTATTTTATCTGTGTATGTGTATTAGTATCAATCTGAATCTACTCTAGTTAACAAAAAGTTTTTTTAGACATTACTTTGTACCCTATCACTATGTTTTCCTATTTAACCCAAAGGTTGACTAGTAGAGAATGCCTTGTGGCATTAAGTCCGCCTATGTACGGTCGAACAAGCTATTTGGTATACGGTTTAACCAACAAATTACATTATAAAATGTAAACCAAAATAGCTTGTTCGACCGTACCAATCTTGTACATGAAATTTAAATAAATAAATTAAAATGTCTATAAGTACTAGTTATGAAGAAAATGATTTATGTTGTACACCGCCCGATATAAGATGTGAAGCCCTTAACGTTACCGAGAGTTTACTACCTAAAAACTCCAAGGACAAAAATATCTATTATCTACTAAATAAAATGATTTTTTTGTATTGTTTTCTTCACAAGTGTGTTGAAAAACGTCGTATGATATACGTGTGTATTGATGATTACTGTCCTCGGCTCTCTTAAGACCTCAATGGCGCCTCGGCGGTAATCACCAACATTACACACTTGTACCATAATGAACTATTACAGCCCGCATATCAATTGAGGCATGGTCAAATTACTAGATAATTAATATTCCTGACAGTAAGTAAGTATATCAAAGAAAACTTGGTGTAAATAAAATATCCCGCTAAAAAATACAAACTGCTTATCTTATACACTCTTTAACACACATTTTTTATTTACGACAAACAAATACCTAAATAAATAAAGATGAGGCAATCGTTAATGAATTATAGCAATATCAATTTATCTATGGATTAATTCAGACATATTATTGCAATTGAATCATTTTAATTAGTAACAGATAGCAAAATTTGCATTGATTAAGATTTTATCCAAATTAGAATTACACATGGCTTATTAAAATTGCGAAACAATTACCCTATCTTTCTGGGCTGGACGGCTTTCTAAACTTTCTTCGATTGCCAAACAGTATTATTGAAATATAATATAAAAATAAGTCCGAACAGTTTTTTGTATACGGAGGATACAAAATATACACCACAAATGTTACCAAACCCACTAACGCCCGTATCTATATATAAACAAGTCAAAGTGATTACTTGAGTTAAAGTAATTTTTAAAGATACGATTTTTATTATATAGTTTAGTAATTGCTAGAAGTTAGAACTGTCAAAAGTTAAAATTCTTAGCTTTGCTTTCTTTAACGGTTCTTATTTCGTTTAAATTCTTGTCTATTGCATAAAAAAGGTGGAAAATATAATGACCACCAAAAATAACTTTGTGACCACTAACATCTATCACCTAAAATATCAATTGATCACCAAATTTAGTAAATTGAGCACCAAATTTTAATGAGGTGGTTGATGACATACTAGTTTTGCCTAGGCCGACTTGGGGGACTTATTTTTTTATAAACCGGGGCTCCGTCGACCGAGTCTTCCTCGACTCGGGTGCACGAAAATAACAGTTTAATTTCTGGTGGTCATTAACTAAAAAAATAAATTTTTGGTTCTAATTTCACGATAAAATGGGTATTAATATTGGTGATCATTTACTAATTTTGGCAATCAAAAGTGTTTTTTTTTCCGTTACATTTTGCTAAATCTGGTGGTTCGTTAATTATGCCTAAAAAAATGCGTAAGTATTTACTTAAACTCAAGTACTTACTTTAACTTGACTATAGATACGGGTGTTAGACGACCCACTAACCAGAGATTCTCAACTATATGATGTTTTTTTTTGTTTTAATAAAATCACAATATAAAAAATCGTTTGAAGTGTTAAATAAAAGGTCTTTATTGTTTAAATAACACATTTGTGGCTATATATAATTACAAAAATAAAAACTAAACGACGCTTATTGACGTCGTTGTATATATGGAGGTTCTTACTTTTAAATAAAATAATAATAACATTAGGCTTAAAAACTATTAGTGTTTCGTCAAATAGATCACACGTGGTTTGCACTAAGTTAAAACTATTTTAATATGGTTACTAAGTAAATCTAAATTACATTGTCTTGGTAAACTGTTAATTCAATTAATTGTCACTTGTATGTAAATTGTTGTAAACTAAGGTTTGTAAATTGACCTCATATTTGTATATTTTTTTGCTATTAAAACCAAAACCTGCGAGTTAAAAACTCAATTTCACGTTTCAATTTTTTTAACACTATTTTTGACAATATTAGATCACTTGTTATATTTAAAAAACTACCTTAAATTAGTAGCAATAAAGGCTTTCTAGTACATCGTCGTAAATTGACACTACTAAGGGTGTTTTGCACCACAAATCACTAAAAGCACGTTAAGCGCTAGCACTTATTAAAAAAAAACACATTTTTGTATATGTCATGGCGGTAGACCTCGTAGAAGATGGTGGTACGAGTTAGACCAAACCAACGACCAGTGTGAAAAACCATGAGAGCAGCGGTGGCCCAGTGGTGGCGGCCCCGACTTACGAACAGTAAGTCGTGGGTTTGAACCCAGACAGGCGCATTACTTTGTGTAATTTATTTCATCACCACTGCTCTCAAAACGGTAAAGAAAAACATCGTGAGGAAACCGGCATGTCCTAGAACCAAAAAAATCGAAGACATGTGACATCTACCAATTCGCACTGGGCCCGCGTGGTGGATTATAGCCCATTCCCTCTCATTGAGAGGAGGCCGTGTCCCAGCAGTGGGAACATTATAGGCTGATGATGAACGACCAGTGTTCCACATTGGCCTTATATCGGAAGAACTTGAAGTCATGGAGACCTTCAGCATTGTGATGACCACGCTAACAGTTACTGTGACTTTGTCAAAATGCTATCATGCACTGCACGCGTTGTGGTGCACGCGAGATTCATCTAAAAATATTTTTAACTTACAGGGTGTAAAAGACCTCATCACGAAGCCGTCAACCAAGCATTCTGTATATCAAACTGAGTAACTTTACGCAAAAATTATTGCTGGGAACGACTTTTTTTTTGGGGTGAAAAGCCATGTTTTGTGGTAGAACTCAATGTAACGCACTCAAAACATTGTGCTGATGGATGGATTGAATAGTACGCGGGTCGTGAAGGTGTTTTAAAGAAAAAAAATACATTAAAAACTTGTATTTAAAAAAAAAATTGTGAAAACTTTGACCCCCAATATCTCCGTAGAAGAATAGAAGGTTCCCAGGTATGGTGTAGAACAAAAAAATTATCCCAATGACGGGGAGAACAAGTGCCTTTCGGCTTAATTAAGAGCTATTTTACACCCTTTATTTAGTTAAAAATAATGTTTTTATTCAAGGCCTTACTTACCTATGCAACTTTTGGCATGTACAGGAACATTTTTTTATTCGAAAACGCGAGAATATTGAAGCAGCATAAGGCACACACTACAAATTATTATTATAAAAGTTGGAATTGTATTCTATTCCTTCTTATTTCTTTGTTCTGCTCTATGCATTAACAAAAAAAAACTATAAATATCGAGATACAATATTTCGAGAAAGCTTATTCACTTTGCATCGCTACAAAAATACAAGAAAATAAATTATATGATGTAAAATTTGGCTACATAGAAAATATTTTTCTAAAATTATCGATCACTTTTATCCAAAATTTGAAATCGTTTTGGCCGTATTCAAAATTCTTATTAAATTAAGTGTCTTTTTAACAATTTTCAGATCTAATTCGTAATTGAGCAATTCAACATGAGTTTCAAGGAGTTTAACAACAATTCAGTGAAAAAATGCCCAAAAACTTTCCTCTTTTCAACTGAACCCTCACAGCCAATACACACATTGTCTCCGTATTTACGGTACCCGTTTTAACGGATACAAATTATGCTTTGTTCACACATAGGCATCATATAATGTTCAATGTATTTGTCATCACTGGATACAATGTTCACAAGAATGCGTGCGCGAACAAACTTGTTTGTCTAGCTGCGTCACCCGCCGGCCCCCTCACCCCACACACAGTTTATATCCGGTAAAGTTGTACGGATACAGGACGGATACGTATTCCGTTTATCCAGTATTCGATGACAAATGGAATGTCATAATTTAACGAACCGATATTTTTTACTGTTTATTGAATACTGTGTCATAGTTATGTGAAGTCGCTCATATAACTCCATACGCCATCGATTAAAAAAAACGTATCCAATAAAACGGACCAGCAAAACGGAGACCATGTGTGAACGGGCTGGTTGAAAGTTCGGCCAAAATGTACCGACCCACTTTAACCCAAATGTTACATTAGTTTGAGATAATTTAACTGAATTTGTAAGAGATTCTGAATCTACAGCGTCCGCATCGCCGGATTCTGTTGTTCTGAACCCAATCTGTAGCCTCTTCCCAGGTACTTAAAATAATAAGATATTGTGGGTTGGCTCACTATAGCAGAACTACTTCCAACTTCACTGTTCCACCTTCTAATCCAAGAACGGTAACAAACAATCATCAACAATGCTGACGTTCATATGCCAGCTGAAGTGATTGACTCCTGGGACAGTCACTATGTGCAGACGTCCACTCTCGTCCAGGGTCCGGAGGCCGATCCTGTCTTCCATGTAGATGTCCTGGCCTCTCATCTCGACTATTGTCTCGTTGGCATTGTAGTAGCCGAATTGACTGGAATTCGAAGATTTTTAAGTACCTATCAGATTTTTTGTAAGTTTTGTTTTACGTAGTACAATATATTCTAACACAACACAATATTATGGTATGCAAATATCATTCATTATCTAGTACCGTCAATGTTAGATTTATTATAATAGTCAAAAATAAGTTTTGACACAAATTAATGTTAAACTAAAATTGGTGTCAGAAATTAAATACACGACATATCAAAGTATTACAACATTCCATATTCTTTATTTATTCCAATATTTTTGATGAATACCTACATACATTCAGTAGACCGTTCAGTACAGTACACAAGCTATGTACCGTACTAATGGAAAAACCTAATAACACTTTGCCCAACCTGGAAATCGAACCAGAACCTCTTGCTCAGCAATTGCCCTTACGACCTCTAGACCAATGAGACAGTAAGTAATTACTGCTTTAGTTGGTGCCAGTTAAGATGAGAATAGCGGTCATTGCCCTTTCCCTAATAATCTCTTCGTACGAAACAAAACAAATAAACCATGTATCGTTTTTCATTACTAAAAAATGTTTAAGATCACGATAGATGACGATTCCAGATTTGAACAGGCTTAATTTAGGTTTTCAGAGTTAAGAAGTTTAATAAATGTAGGTGGGTCAATGCCCGTTATTCTCATCTTAACTGGCACCAAATATAATTAGTTTTATCATTTACCTGCTCTGCCAAGGCGTGATAACATTATCATCGGGACCACCAATCAGGACTAGCCTCTTCAGCCTCAGCAAATTGTTTTTGAAGTCCGCTGATTTTGCTGACCTGAAAATTAGTATAAAAAAATAAACTTGAAACCCTTCAGATACTAAAACTACAATTAACGTCGTAATAATTCTCCTGTCTATATCCCTGTTTCTACTTACAGAAGTTTATAACTAGTCTATGAAGAAAAGTCTAAGGCTAAATACTGTCACTTTAATATGGTTTAAAAATACTACTTTCTGGAACGAAATGACATCTACTAACATCTGAATACAGGATGGTATTTGTAGGGACAGTTTTTGCTATCATAAACAAAAACGAGAAAAAGTTTTTGTTTGATTTTTTTGTTTTCAAAAAAATCCATAATCCATCCTTGTAATAAATAAAACAACAATAACATAATTTTAATAAGTTATCAATATTTGCTAATCAAGAAATAAGTTAAGCAACAAAAAAAACGTACGCAAAAGAAAAACATACTTGGATAAAATATTGTAGGTATCACTGTTTTAGACTTTCACGGTTTTTCACTACATTTAAAGTACTTACGGGATAATATCCGTGATTTTATTAATCTAAGAGCTCCCGATATTAGAAAAAGAAAATCACGGATATTATCCCGTAAGTACTTTAAGTGTATTCTAGGTATCATTAAAGTGCATTATCATTATTCAACGACCCGAATGGCGCAGCGGTACTGAGGCTGCCTTACGTTCTTAGGGTCTCGGGTTCGAATCCCGGTAGAAGCAAATGTTTGTGTGATGAGCATGGACATTTGTTTCCGAGTCATGGATGTTTATATGTATAATAAGTATGTATTTACAAACAAAAAGTATCTACATAGTATATCAACTATCTGGTGTCCACGACACAAGCCTCGTTGCTTAGTATGGCACCAGATGGCGCTGTGTATAATGTCCAGCGATATTTATTTATTTATATTTATTCATCAGCGAAAATAAAACGGCTAAGACTAAATAAGAAAAACAAACAGACATAATTATATAAATGTATTTTGATTATTTTTGCCAAACAGACATTATTTTGATTTAAGCAAGCAGCAAGTTTCATGATGAGATCAGTCAGTGACAGACTCACTCCCTTAGTTGTTCTATTTAACCCAAAATGTACTTTACACGGCTGAAAATAAAGTGGATTTCAGAATAGCAATATCAAACCAATTATACAGACATCAGTCAATAAACTTGTCGGTTTTGTTCTTAAATTACAAGTATGGCATAAAATTAAATAATAATGTTGCTCTATGCATATTAATAATAGATGTAATAGGTTACAGATAATTCGCAATAGCTTAGTAAGACGCGTCCGTATAAACTTGAACTCGTTTAGAAGTATGACGTCAGAAGCTATAGTTGCTACGCCGCCGCGCGCCACAACATTGTAAACACATTATTTTTAGTTGTAACGTTTATCGTTAGAAAAGGAAGCATTTATTTTTAGTAAAAGTAATACGATCAAACCAATACATAGTTGAATACTCTAATTATCTTACTTTATTTAAAATATAAATAAAAGAAAAAGAATTTACAAAAAATAATGAAGATTTTATTATAAAAATTAAGCGAAAAAGCAATAAAATTGTATAAAACGATTCGACATCTAATTTAAAAACACAAAAAGTTCAGGTTCCACCGAGATTTGAACTCGGATCGCAGGATTCAGAGTCCTGAGTGCTAACCGTTACACCATGGAACCGATGAATATACTGTCGAAATTTACGTTGTGTATCCGAGAATAAATTAAAAATAGGCAAGTCAAAGCCCATGACAGAAGATTACGCAATTTTTTCTTTTTTATTCCGCAATAAATACGGCATAACTATTTAACAGAGATGAAAAATCTGTTCAGAAGAAAATAATTTGCTTATATTACAAAATTGATATTTGAACAACAAAATTCTCCGAAACCGAAGATGTTTTTTTTACAAGCATTTAATTGATTCTGTTCTTAACGCCCTCGTACGAGGAGAATTATTATCAAAAATAATAAAAGGTACAATGTCGCATGTGCGATAAGTCGGTCAATATCAATTAAAACGGTCTAGTGATCTAACCCCGTGTTCACTTTATTACTACAACACGTGGCTTGGACTGGTACCAATATTTTTATACATACGCATAATATGATATTATTATACATTATTATCACGAGATGGCGCTAGTTTCAGTGTAGCGCACTACAAAAGTATTTGAGGCTGGGGTATCTGCTAAATTAGCAACTCTATTTGTGGTGGTTCAAACTTCGTTTGAATGATTGTTAGAATAAAGTTCTAATCAGCTTGCACTACAAAGTGGTTGTTACGTCAGTCACTGCGGGCCGAATAGTGCGAAATGAGTGGTTTTTATTTAATTGTAGCCTAATTAATCATTAGATCAAAATGCCTATTGTACACAATGTGAAGAAAAAAGAGTGACAAATATCTGTGTTTTTACTAAACTTAATGCCGTTTAAGACTAGTTACGAAATTTCGAAGAAAAAAGACTTCACTTTGAATATTTTTTTCATGTATAGTAATAATAAAATTAGAATTATTTCAATTGTACCAATTAAAGTTTAGAGTCTAATAAGCAATATATATTTTGCACATTTATATTCACTCACCTAAGAGGAGTTACATGGAGAAAACCTCTCGTTAGCAGATACCACCCCCTTAACAACACAGAACAAAAAGTACTACAGCGTCATCTATGACACAGATGATGAACTAAACATCGAAATCCTACATCGCGCAGTTAAAATTATCCACAACATAAGACTATACTTACAATAGAAAAACCCGACAACAACTGTTGGGTAGTGGCCCACCAGACATAACACCCGTCTGGTCGGAGGATACTCCCTTTTTCTATGGGGTATGAAGAACTTTACAGTCTGTTCTTCATACTACCAAATCAGTATAAATCGCTCGAATACAACTTTAACCAGGCCCTTTATAAGGGTATTAAAATAGTAAAGAAAAAACGATTCACGAGACGAATTTAAATAAGTTCTTCGTGATCATTGATAGGGTTTTTTGTGTCAATGTTTGTGATAGAGGTAGCCCGCAAAATTCTAATTTGCCGATTGTGATCATTTAATTAATCATAGGGTAGATGACAATATATAAAACAATAACTCCAAGACAATAATCTCTAAAAAAAAAAACACTTTATTTTGGTCTTGAAAACCCGATTTATTTCCAATTAATTGCCACATTCGATTTTTAGTTGCATTGACATCAATAAATAGTTGAGTCATTGAGTTGAAAAAACAGTGACATCACAGTTGGCTATTGCCATACAAACTCTATGAGAGAACCGCGTTTTGACAGCTCTGAAAAAGTATCTCAATGGCCACCCCATTGCGCAACTGGTGGAACTAATGGCACTAGCACCGCATGAACCAAACACCGTCATTGGTTGAAAATCTGTCAATGTCATTTTATATTTACCCCATTAATGGATTACTTACATTAAATATCTTCAAGTTGCCTCAAAACAAATACTTAAAAGTCTATATAACTAATTAAAACGTCACAACATCACGCCTGTAATCCCCGAAGAGTTTGGCAGAGGTGTCTCAAATAGTACACACACCTATATTTCGCCAGTAATGGTAAGTCTCATAACTCGTCAGCTCGTGGCTAAATAATAACAGCCGCTCGGGTCGATCTTTAAGTTAAGCCGTGCTTGCCTAGGTTGTTCTGTGGATGGGTGACCACCCTTACATACCGAGTTTCCTCCGTGCCTCGGAAAGCACGTTAAGCTGTTGGTCTCGGCTGTCATTTGTCCATATTTGACAGTCGTTACAAGTAGTCAGTGGCCCAAAAAGTCTGACAACCAGTCTTACCAAAGTGGTATCGTATTACCCAGTATGAACGGGGTTGTGGAGGTCAGATAGGCAGTCGCTCCATGTAATATACTGGTACTCAGCTGCATCCGGTTAGACTGGAAGCCGACCCCAAAATAGTTGGAAAAGGCTAGGCAGATGATGAAAATGATGACAAATCCAGATTTTATGGCTGCTATTCCTGATGGAAAACCCTAAACCACCGGTAGCTTGGACCCTGGCTCCAGACACTTGCAGGCCACTTTTTTATATTTATTTTGTATGTTTTTAAATATTTGATTACCTATTTAAAAAATGTATTGCTAAAATGAATAAAAACTTAAAAAATTGAATAATGCTACTCACGGAATATGATTATTAATATACGGCAGGTAGACACTGTAGGATTCGTAGAGGCTCTGGTGGTACGGATCGTTCCAGTAGTTCCCGACGGATGTATGTTGACCTACTCTTGAGTAGAACAACTCGTAGACTGTGTCTTTAACCAGGCCTGGGAACACCAAGTGGAGGAAGCCGGCTGGAAAATAAGAGAAATAATATAAACGTTACGCCCGTAATTCGCGAAGGGTTAGGTTGAGGTGTACCTAATAACACGGGTGTGTTATTAGGTACACCTCAACCTAACCCTTCGCGAATTACGCTGTGGTATGGGAATACCACCATAAAATACGCGGTCCTATAGCTGTCAACAGGGCACAAATCTAGACTTCGTGGCTGCTACTGAGAAATTCTCGATGGATAAAACAATTTGACCAACCTGGGAAGCAAACCTAGAACCACATGTTATCGAAATGACATCTGTATTTGCAGGTTTCGAAAGCTAAAAAATTGCTATTAAGTAATCGAGTTCATCAGAATTCAGATCTTGCCATGCGCCCATGCCACGGAGTGGTAAATAAGCTTGCAGCCTGATGGTGAGTGATCAGTGTCGCCTATGGGCAATAGGCGAGACGACAAAAAAAAACTAATTAGTCCGTCAGTTAGATTTAAAAAATAATATTTGACCCGTGTTTTTTCTTTTGTTTCGTAAACCAAAATTGACGAAGATATGATGCTTTTGAAATTCTCAATACGTCACGCCTAGGTATAATTTTTAGCTAGTTCTGACGTCACGAGCCCCCACTCCCGAGTTTTGATGCGTTTTATCTTTGTCAATATTCATTGATTTTCAAAAAAAAAAAATACGTATCCATTAACTTCCAATACTCTAACTGACGGACTAAATAGATTTGCAATTTTCTTTATACTGTCGTCATGCCTATTGCAATACCAGGGGTACGTGTAAGTGCACATATCATTCATCTTCATAAGTAAGCAACGAATCAAGCAAGGACATTCAGTCGCCTAAGACCCACACACACACAGCAATGATCTGTGTGATATTTTACAGTATAATTTTGGGATTAAGTGGCATTTTTCATTGGGATTTGGTGTTCTATACTGCGCTAGTTTTTAAAAATATAAACATAAAAAAATGTGGTGCAGAACAGTCGTGAACGGCCGCTAATAATACGATTGGTTGACTACTGTTCTGTTGTTGATGGTCCATATTCAAAATATTGTTATTCTGCAAGAAGTTCGTGCTTGGGACAGTTATACAGTAGGTATCGGTATTTTCCGTCACAACAAGCAATTACATTATGTCAACTACAATTATATTACAAGTTTATTACATCATGCCAATCAATTCTCGCCTGAGTCATACAGCACTGATGTTTTTCCCATTTCTTTGTCTCTATTCTAAATATAACTTATTATTTTTATATTTACCTCCATATTGTCCAGCTTGCGGCGAGCTAAGAGATATGAATGTGCTCACTGAAACGTTAGGAAATGTCTCCACTATGCCGCGCGCAATAAGGCCTCCTTGGGAATATCCTGGAAAGTAAATAAGGAACTGTGAGTGCGACTACTATAGATGATAAGACATTAAATCTTTGGTGACAATATTTTTCACTGTAGCATTTTTTAAATTATGTTATTTTTGTCATAATTTCAATGCAATGGCAATGGGCAATGCATGGGGTTGTATGTTAATTTTTGGCAAATCATGTCATTTATTGGACCCAGTCTGGGTCAAGGCCTGGACTCCACCAAAACAGAGACGTGCAAGATTCAACCAATCACAGGAGAGACGAGACACGTTATGTCGATTACAACTAAGGTGATTGGTTTATTCGCGCATCTCTCTGCTTCAGTGGAGTCTTAGGGTCTTAGGCTCTTATAGGGGGAGGGCTTGTATTTATGCTTTTGCGGTTGCACAACGACATGCTTTGCTTGCGCTTTGCTTGGTAGTATAGATGCAGGCCTACCTTACTGCCTCCCTCAGAGGCGGTAAGGTGGCGGGGTCTTGAGGGGGAGCGCTACAGTCGTGTAGATCCTCAAGGCAAGTCTGGTGCGTTCTCCTTCACGTGGTTGCCGCCGTGCTTTTGGTCTATTTCCCTAAGAAATAGACGCAACGAAAATCACCAGGCGCATTTTAACCTAACCACGACCCTCCGTGACCGAGTGGGCGTGGGCTCGGTCGCCACTAAACCCAGCTGGCGTCGAGTAGGTAAATCTGGTCACCTGCGCTAGGACCTGCGCAGTTGAGCGCCGTAAGCGGGGATGAAGGAGTCCTGGAGGGTTGAGCCGATCGGCGCTGGTGGTAATGCGTCCGTGAGGCAACACGCCCTCTTTGGTCTAGATTTCAAGCGAAACGGTGGCCCTACCCAATAGCCAAGGGTAGGGAAATGGCCACAGTGTCCCGTTAGAGGGCCACGGCGAGGGGTGGGAGGTCCGCGGAGGTCGTCCTCGGATGGCCGAAGCGGTTGGTGAAGGTCATGCTGAAGGTGTAAGTGAAGGTTTGATTAGTCATCAACCCGATCAAGCGCCCGATGTCGCACTGTAAACCAGCCTCACGCCCCTATATCTCGAAGGTAATCCTAACGGTTGAGCTAGTTTGTAGCGAGACGTTCCCAGGTGCGGGCTCCATGGAGGGTGGGAAGCCGGAGAGATGAATTCTTTACACTTTACTATGGATACTAAAAGACCATACGACACCACACACACACACACACCACAAACACACACAACAACCACACAAACTCACAAACCCCACACACATTCACACGCACATACTGCACAAACACACACCGGAGAGGAGGCAAAAGCCAAGGATTCTCTTAAGAGGGGTGCTTGCAGCACCTCTCTAGCCCCCGGATGCTCCGCTACTAACGTAGCGAGCTCCAGTGCGGGTACAGGTCCGGCAGTGGCGAGAACCGCTGCCAGGACCAAAACCAGGTCCCGTAATAAACGGAGGAGTACGGCGCTGCTCGGGACCAGTACCGCTCCTCCCTCTTTTTCAGGCGTGGAGCCCGCCACGACGGTTAATTCCTCTGGCCGGGCTCCCCTCATACATCTTCCTCCGCCTACTGCTCCCCCCTCGGTGGCCGTCACTGGCCAACGCGCGGAGACCAGCACCACAGGTGACGCGTTCGCGCTCGCCTGGCAGGTGCAGAGGAGCTGGCGTAAAGGCAGGAAGGAGGATTCCGGCAAACAACGCCACTGCGCTGAATCTTCAGTGCAGGCTGCCCCGGCCCCTTCGACGGGTAAACCGAGAAGGAAGAACAGGCCGTCCATGAGGCAGCGGCAGACACAGAGGACGGGTAAGTCCCCTCAACCTACACAGGCTAACGCCACGGGCCGGGTTAAACCGACCCATGGCAATGTCAACTTCTCCGCAGGCAAGCGGTCGCAGGCCGAGGCCGGCACCAGCCGACCGGGACCCAGCCAACCGGCAGCCAGCGGCGCGAGTGGACCAGCCACGACGACGACACCGCAACCCGTTCGGATGGATCAGGCCGCGGCCAAGCGAGCCCTCAACGAGACGTTAACACCTCGAGGAGAGCGCAAGCGGCCGCGTCTTGATAAATCCAAACGGGACGCAAAGCGTAGCTACGCCCAAGCTGTGAGCTCCGACCTTGATGTCGTAGTTACCTGCGGCCGTACGGGGCACATCAGCAAGGAGGTGTCACACCAGGTTCTCGCGGCTATCCAGAAGAAGATACTCGTCGAGGCCTCTTCTCCCATACAGGACTCACCTGCACCGACCTTCAAAGCGAGGCCGGTGTTCAGCAGCGGGGTCCTCAGACTGTGGTGCGGGAACGACCACACCTTAGCATGGCTGAGGAAACTGATCTCTGAGTTGCCTCCCCCCACTAGCACCTCGCTAGTGGTCAGGAGGCAGGCGGACCTCATGCGCCGGGTAAGATGCGGCATCTTCATTCCTGATGAGCAGGGGATCTTCGCAGAGCCGTCCGACATCGGGCGTGCTCTGTGCTACCAGAACTCTTGGGTTGGCATCAAGGAGTGGGTGTTGCTGGGCGCCAACAAACAGGCCGAAGCGTGGCACGTGATGGTCGGGGTCCCTGAGGACCAAATTCCGACCCTGATGGAAGCCGAACGCCGTCTCTCATTTGGTGTAGGGACGGTGTACGTTAAGTTCCAGGGTCCGAAAGGCAAATTTGTCGACGTCCCTCAGGGATATCCGGCCGCCGAAGCCAGCGCTGGGACACAGGTGGAGGAGGCAACTCTCCCCCCAACAAACACCGCGGAAACACCCGCGGTTGAGCCTGCAGTAGCAGCGCCAGCCGCCCCTACTGACGCTAGCGTGGGCGCCGTCCTCTCGGGGGAGGAGCTCGAGGACATCATCCTGTCCTCGGCCTCTGACCTGGAGGGGGACGGCTTCGACGCGGGCGACCTGTTTGCCGGGCTGCGGCTGGCAGGTGACGAGGAAGGAACGTCCAGCGATGGCGTCCCCTTCGTCGACCTGTAAGGTCCTGCAGGCCAACGTCCACCACAGTCAGACCGCGACGGCTCAACTGCGGAAGTGGCTGGAGGCACAACATACGGCCATTGCCTTGATCCAAGAGCCATGGATTAGGGGACTCTCCAATCTTGGTGGTAAGCTCTTAGTTAGTACAGATCATGATAAACCCAGATCGTGCATCTATGTGACACGAAACATAAAAACACAGCCACTAACAGATTTCTGTTGCAGGGATGTCTCTGCAGCTAGGCTACTGATACAGCGGGGGGAAACAGTAGCAACTGTGGTCTTCGCCTCCGCATACATGCCCGAGGCAGAAGAACCGCCGCCGCATGACCTCGCCCGCCTCGTGACTTACTGCGAGAGCACTGGGCTGGAGGTTGTCATAGGCGCCGATGATGCGAACGCTCATCACCCTCTGTGGGGCATGGACACACAAAATGCAAGGGGTAAGGCGCTAGTAGATTACTTATTTACAACTAATCTAACCCCACTAAATACAGGCTCCGAACCAACCTTCGTAAACAGACGTAGCCAAACAATCATAGACCTCACTCTGGCATCGGAGGGTGCAGCGGCCATCACCACCGGCTGGCAGGTCTCCAAGGAGGCCTCCTGCTCGGACCACAGGTGGATCCGCTTCGATATTCAGGTCTGTGTAACACCAACACTGCCACGGCGAAACCCGCGAAACACTGACCGTGCTGCTTATACACGCATCTTCGAAACCAAACTTGCGTCAACAAACTACGGAATGACCTACGAGGACACGCAGCAGATCGACGAGCGTGTAAGTCATCTCACGAAATCAATGCTAGACAGCTACCATTCATCCTGCCCGGAGACCACTCCGCCCACAACGCCAGGGAAACAACCGTGGTGGGGAGCGGAACTGGAACGTAAGCGCGGGAAGGTAAGGTCAGCCTTAAACAGAGCCATGAACACCTGTGCTGATGAGGATTGGGACACGTACTACGCGGCCAAAAAATCCTATAAAAAATGCATCAGATTCAGGAGCTCCACTGGATGGCGCAAATACTGTGGCAACATCGAATCCTGCCAACAAGCAAACAGGGTAAGAAAAATATTGGCACAGCAGAACCCGACTGGGCCTACTGTCCTCCGTAAACCCGACAACACACTTACCACCTCACCAGAAGAGGCGACGCGCGTCCTTATTGAAACTCACTTCCCAGGCTGCGCTTTCACACAGGCTATCGACTGGACAGAGGTAATACAAACACCGTCAGAAAACGACTGGCGCTATGCACACAAAGTCATCACGCTGGAAAAACTCCAATGGGCGATCCGGTGCTTCCATCCTTTCAAGGCGGCCGGTCCGGACGGGGTCTTTCCTGCCCTACTACAATGGGGTGGGACCTCTGTCTCTAACAGACTGGTACCCATAATGAGAGCGTGCCTGGCCTTCAGATACGTTCCAAAAGGATGGAGGGAAGTGAAAGTCATATTCATTCCTAAGCCAGGTAAGAGTGATTATACCAACGCCAAACACCACCGACCAATCAGCCTGACCTCCTTCCTCCTTAAAACTTTGGAGAGAATTTCGATTTTGCGAGAGAGAGCTGAGGGACGGCGTTTTGAAATCTATCCCACTCCACACTAACCAACACGCATACAGCTCGGGCAAGTGCACTGAATC
The DNA here is from genome assembly GCA_941918905.2 of Xestia sexstrigata. Classification (NCBI taxonomy): domain Eukaryota; kingdom Metazoa; phylum Arthropoda; class Insecta; order Lepidoptera; family Noctuidae; genus Xestia; species Xestia sexstrigata. Next base: position 4,994,839 of record OW799204.2, read on the forward strand.
CGCCCTCCATCTAGTGGTCGGCCGGATAGAAGAGGAGATTCACCAAAAGGGCATCTGCCTGGGCACCTTCATAGACATCGAAGGAGCCTTCGATAAAACTAACTTCTCCAGCATCAACACCGCGCTCTCCCGTCACGGAGTAGAACAGGTACTGACAGACTGGATCACCAATATGTTAAGCAAACGAGTGGTTCGACTTGAAGGGGAACAGCAGATTGCCTTGATAGCCAGAGGCTGCCCCCAAGGTGGAGTACTATCCCCGCTCCTCTGGAATCTGGTGATAAATGATCTCATCACAAAACTCAACGGGAACCATTTCTACACAATAGGGTATGCCGACGACCTAGCTATCCTCATTTCAGGGAAAGTGACGGGGACAATCTGCAACCTCACTCAACAAGCACTACGCATCGTTGAGCGGTGGTGCAGAGAGTTCGATCTCTCAGTGAACCCCACGAAAACTGAACTAGTCATGTTTACCCATAAACGAACACTAGGCCCTTATCGCCTACCCAAACTTTTCGATACAGAACTCCAGTTAGCCGACGAGGTCAAATATCTGGGAGTCATCCTGGACAGTAAGTTAAATTGGAGTAGTCACTTAGATAATAAAATTAACAGGGCCTGCATCACCTTTTGGCAATGCAGGAGGATGATAGGTAAGAAGTGGGGCCTATCCCCTAAAATTATACTTTGGTTATACTTCGCGGTAATCCGACCTATGATCACTTACGGGGCAGTGGTCTGGTGGCCCCGCACCAAACTAACTACAGCCTCCATCAAACTGCAACGCATGCAAAGGCTAGCCTGCATGGCGATCACAGGCTGCATGAGGACTACCCCGACCGCAGCTCTCGAAGCCATGCTGGGGCTCCCACCGCTTCATCTGTTCATACAGCAGGAAGCGACGATGACGGCTGTACGCCTTAATACACTTCAACTTTGGGGTAAGAAAGAAACACAGCACACCGCGGTACTGGAGGGATTCCACAACGAGTTCCCCCTGGCGAAAGCAATAAACGATCGGATACCAAAACTATTCGTATTCGATAAGAAGTACAAAATCCAGCTCCACGAGGATCACCGCTGCGAGGGATTAAACCCCGCGGAACTACGGATCTTCACGGATGGATCTAAAACAGGTACTGGCACAGGTGCTGGAGTCTTCTCGGAGGATCTCAACATCCACATAGCCAAACCTCTGGGGGCACACGGTATTTCAGGCAGAATGCATGGGCATTTCCCTGGCGGCATCTGCTATCTTGGCCAGGAAGGTTGTGGACCACTCAATTCGTATACTCTCAGACAGCATGGCTGTACTGCTAGCACTAAACAACCACACAGTCAACTCTGGGTTAATACACGAGTGTCATCAACGCCTGAACCAGGTTGGTAATCTCAACAATATAACCATTCAGTGGATTAAGGGACACAGCGATTCCCGTGGCAATGATGCGGCGGACGAACTCGCTAGAAGGGGATCGAGCATGGCAGCGGTGGGACCCGAACCTATCGTACCACTCCCTTTCGGATACCTACGCACACTGGTAAGGAACCGAACTAGTGTACAACACCACAAGCTATGGCTAGACCATGGCGAGTGCAGGCAGGCCAAGGAAGCACTTCCTACTATCGACGGCCGCCTCACCAAACGCGTGCTTCGGTTGACCAAATTGCAGCTGCGCACAGTTACAGCCACCATTACTGGACACGGCTCTTTTAATAAACACCTCTTTGTCATAGGAGTCACGGACAGCCCCCTGTGCCGTGCCTGCATGGAGGAAGACGAGACAGCAGCCCACGTGCTTCTGCACTGCCCAGTGGTTGCAACATACAGGGCAAAGTACTTCGGTAACCCAGGTACTCTCCGCGAGATTGTCAGCAACACCAAGGCGCTGCTGGCCTTTCTCGGGGAGTTAGGGTGGATCGAATAAAGTTCCCACCCGTACGCAAAATACGCGCTTTGACGTGGAGTTGCGGACACCAGCCCGCTATACAATACAATACAATAATAGGCTCTTATAAAACAACAACCCAAAATAACTTTCAACGTATTGAAATGGCCTAAAGAAAAATTTCCCCATACAAATTAGTTGTTTCAACTTAGTTTCTGAAGCTCTTGTTTCAACCTTACCATCATCTGCCCAGCCTTTTCTCAACTAGGTTGGGTTCGGCTTCCAGTCTTATGGGATTCAGCTGAATACCAGTATTTTACATGAAGCAACTGCCTATCAGACCTCCAAAACCTAGTTAGTAATGGGTTTATATTATTTCCATTGCGGGAATAACTTTGTTGACACATTGTTTGTTTATATTTTGTGTAAGTTGTAATTTTTTACTTTTTTTTTCATTGTTAATTTATTTATTTAAGTAGGTATTTACGCACCTTCTAGCCTGAAACAGAGGTTCCACCTAGTTGAGGCAATAAGCAACAGTGCTCTATTTTATTTGTTAAGATACTTAATATACTTACTTAATTGCAAATGTGCCCCATTTTATAAATAAACGATTTTATTATTTATCATCTCCTTTAATCATCTTATGATCTTATTATTAACATTTTTAAATATTTCTTAAAAAAAAAACAATTAAAAACATTTAAAAATATAGTAGTCCCGGTGTCGGGAGCAGGGTCCAAGCCACCGGTGGTTAGGGCTGCAGAGACAGGAACCTCCTCACAATGCGAGCCATATCGAGGAGTACTGCCTTTTGAATCAGGCCCTTGATCCAACCGCCTTTATTATTTATTATTAACTTGGATGAGGCTGGCACAAGAGCATGTAGCTTAGCACAAACATAGAGAGGCCTATAATATTCCCAGCTGTGGGTGAAGTAAAGTTAGGCGTAGTTAGGGTCAATGATGTTGATGGTATAACTGGCTCTCAGGCGAGACTGCCTGTAAAGACTTGTGTCAGACTTACCAATCAGATTAATTCCTTCAGGATGTTTAGCAGATATGTTGGCGACGTCTATTCCAATCTCCAAGACCTGGTGCCACATGGTCTCCAAACTGGACCAGCTCTCGAACCTGTTGACATTGTAGATTATTGTCCCAGGGTGTTGCTGAAAATTGAGATAAATGATAATTATTAATTAAATAGTTTAGTTAATAATGAGTGGAGGATTAGTATTTTTTGTTTCAATATTGAAATAAGTTTCTGGCTTTGTTATGGTTAGGGTCGGAAATCAACCCACAGAAACAAAAAATAAATAAGTTGTATTAAGTATGTCTGGGTAATGAACACTTAAATTTATTAGGGTCGGAAATCAACCCACAGAAACAAAAAATAAATAAGTTATATTAAGTATGTCTGGGTAATGAACACTTAAATTTAAATGTAAATATGGTGTCATAATATCTTTAACAGCTCTTAAAAAACTTCAAGCAATTATTTATTATTATTGTATATTATTTCGAATGGATAAGAAACTGCAATTAATATTGATAACAAGGAACCCTTGGAGAACAGCGGTGGCCCAGTGGTGGCGGCCCCGATTTACGAACAGTAAGTCGTGGGTTCAAACCCAGGCAGGCGGCATTACTTTGTGTAATTTATTTCATCACCACTGCTCTCAAAAGGAAAACAACGTGAGGAAACCGGCATGTCCTAGAACCAAAAATTCGAAGACATGTGACATCTACCAATCCGCACTGGGCCCGCGTGGTGGATTATAGCCCATACGCAAAATAAGCACTTTGACATGGAGTTGCGAACACCAGCCCGTTATACACAATAGACACAAGGAACCCTTAACAATATGTCTATTATCATTGAAACTTATTACAATAACATTATTATTAAAGAAGGCAGGAAATTTCTCAAGCTCTGCTTTGTAAATCTATCAACAATATAATATAACATCACGCCTGTTTCAAATAATTTACAAAACATTAACTATGCCAGATACCATTCTGGGTACCTACCCATCTACTGAGGGCAAAAAATGCCTGAAAAAAAAAACCTTTCCTTTAGAGTTCATTACAGGACAAAGGTGTGGGAATTCGTCATTTTGCCACAGTTTGTTAACTCTCTATGATATAAAAAAATTGCATAAAGTTGCTAATTTATTATGTGAGTGTTAACAAGCTAGTAAATGCTTTATCAAGGCCACAGACTGTGTACAGCATTCCATTAAAGATTATATGAAGCCGAAAAACTGGCGTGCAAAATTTGTTTATGTTACAAGTTGGTTTTTACACTAACAATGATTACAATTTGGATTTCAAATAATCAAAAAAATAATGCTGGGTGAATGAACTTGACCTTGGTTTTGATAAAATGAAGAGCCAAAAAAAATACTCGCAAAAAAGACTCACCTCTTGAATCCTTAGTTTTATCATTTCCATGCTAGCACTCCCAGTCATAACCCCATGGATTAATACCACAGGCTTATACATTAAAATAGGCGCAATAAATAGTATAACAACACAAATTACGATTTTCAATGCCATGTTTAAAAAATACAAGAACAAAGAAATATAGTCTTGTAATATTCAACGATTACTGAGTACACGAATAAACACGCAATTACTAAAAACTACGCATACGTCAAAGTGTTAATGTACACATTATTAGTTAATAATATGTAATTGATAAAACTCAATAACATAATTTACGTAAATTCTACGCAAAATCCTTGGATTGGATCCCTTGGATTTTGTAAACAAATCATCTGGCGAAACGAAGCTGACTGACTGTCACAACTCACAGTCACTGCAGTCACAGCAAAAGTCAAACAGGCAACAGCCAGTGTGACAGGCCAGCAGTGTTGCCAGATGGAATCTGAAGAAATCAGTAGAAAAATTAAAGTTTTAGCAGTAGATCGAAAGAAAAATCAGTAGATTAAAAAAGTCATACCCACGTGAGGTAAAAAGGACTTGAGCTTGAATAGAGTAGATGACTAAAAAATCCCATTAGTCGGTCAGATAGATTTTCAAAAGATATTGGACACGTATTTTTTCATTTTTCACGTAAACAAAAATGAAGACGATACAGTTTGTCGAAAACTCATGTGACGTCTCATTTGAGTACATTTTTTACTCTAAAGTAACGTCACAGTCACTGTCTTGCACACACAACAGATAAAAAATACCGCGAATTCACAAAACTTGTTGAACAAATGTCATGTTATTTAGGCCTTTAAGCCAGATGACACGACACGACGACAATAACTAGATGATACGATCTGATTTGAAAAAAAAACAGGTAGATTTCCACTCAAGGCAGTAGATCAGTAGATTTTTTTAAAATCAGGCACATCTACTGCTAAATCAGTAGATCTGGCATCACTGCAGGACAGTGTCATTGTTACAGTGTTGACAACTTTATTTTTTAGAAAATCGTACCATGGACTAGAAAAGATCGTGTTTCGCCAAAATTTCAAGGAAAAAAATAGTACGTAATGAAATTTGATTATTACAACGTAAATAATTTTACTGAATTGTAATTATAATTTTGAATCAATATTTATCATAAGAAACACGAAAAGAAAACAAAAGTAGGAACATACCTATACATTTGACAATTTGACGGTTTCACTTCGACAGATTACAATATTCCGAAAAATAATGCATCAAATTGTAAGCAATAACCACCTATAATATAATACGTAGTAAATTCTTTTTGATTCGTATTTACTGTGAGAGTGACACTGGGTATATCAAAATAAAAAAAAAAACAAAATAGTGGATTTTCCGCGCCAAATTCAAATGTTTGGCACGCTCTGCAGACTAAACGGCTCGCTAAAGGGCTCATCATGAGGATTTTAAAATCAAGTCCAGGAAACAGGACATTTATTGACTGCAACAGTCGGGACCCATAAAATAATCCAGACTAAAATCATTACATCCATTATGGGTCCCGACTGTTGCAGACAATAATTATGTCCTGTTTTCTGGACTTTTTTTTTCTTTTCAGTTTCTAAAAGTTACTATTTATCTTTCACGCAGTCTGGTTTTTATTTTTTTAGTAAGTTTGATGAGCCGATACAACGATAACAGATGTCACTGGTATAAAACATAAACTAAAATACGTTAGCTATAACAAAGTAAAAATATAAAAAAATACTTCACAGTTCTAAACTTATAATCCATTTTTTTTTATCAAATCAATCGAATAATATCACTATAATGATACTGGCCATATTGGTTCTCGGTAAAAATCAAAATTTAAATTCAAAAGCCTTTATAAACTTATTGTACTCTATCTATGGTTCTCTTGAAAAATGCTGATGACTAAGCAGCATGGTCTCAGACCATTGCATGTTCGGTCAGTAACTAATTTATAAAAAAAAACTCCATGGTTCTCATTTCTTGTTTGACAATAATGACAAGCATAGAGTAAAATAAGAGATGACAAGATTGACAAGCAAGTTGTAAACATAGTTTTCGCGTTTCCACGTGCTCATGGAACTCTAAACATTTTAATTTTACGTGACAGGTAAAAAATAAGTAAAACATTAATTAAAGGTATCATTACTCCCTAGCTGATAAATTGGTACGTTTATATTTTCGACTAAATACATAACTTATCCTGTCCCGGCGTGGTACTTATTTACTTTCTGTGGCCATTTACAGATTGAAACAAAAAAGGCAAGCCATGGCTGCAACATCTTTAGCAGAGCAGCTTAAAAAGCTAACAGTACCTCAATCAACCGTTTATAAAGATGACAGCAAGACGGTATCATTACTCTTTGATCCGAAGGAAGCCGCAAACAAGGATCGTGACACATTCTACGAAATCGGTATCAGTGGTTTGAAAGAGCTCATAGCTCTGTATGAAGGATTCCGTGTCTTTGAAGATTCACTCTTCAGCTTATCGTCCAAGGATTTTGAGAGAGCAGTGCAATCAAAGGAGGTGAATCAAAACCTGGACCAGACCATAGAGAAGTTTCTTCTGCAGTTGTCACCTTACCTTCTTTTGCAATCATCACACAAAGCCCTGGAATGGTTGATCAACCGGTACCATATTCATGAATACAATCAAGATGCTGTCATTGCACTTATTCTGCCGTACCATGGTACAAAGATATTTGTCCGTTTTGTTCAGCTTATGGACATAAAGTCAAACAATAACAGATGGAACTGGCTTATGCCCATTCACAAACATGGTATTGCATTAGCCAAACAGGTTTTGTTCAACCAATGTGTGTCAAATGTGGGCACGTTGCATTTTATTGCGAAGACAACTTTGAAGTATGTTAAGGAGTTTGGTGAGAGAGCTACACAGCTCAATACAGTGTTTGCTTTTTTCTGCCAAACGGCAATTGGTGTTATTGACACAAGCAAAAAAGTAACTGAAGGAATTGTCAATGCGCTATTACCTACAGTTATTAAAGCAATAGAGTTGCCAATCCCAGATTTTAGAGCTTCTGCGTACATTGTACTTGGGTATTTGTTTACAAAGACAAGTCTGAAAGAAGATACACTGGACGAGATAGTTCTCAAACTTTTGACAACTGAATTTGATATTACGTATGACGTAGCTATTCTAATTACATTGATGTATAAGAACCAAGACCATGTGACAAGAATGTCTGAAGATATTCTTAATAATATGTCCGTAGATGTTATGAATGCATTATGCGGTCATATTAAAAAGTCAGTGGAGAGGGGGAATAATATTAGGGCCTTTTCGATAGCATTCTTGTCTAGTGTACTGCCCTTGATACAGGGTGAAGACTTTTGGAGATACTGTAAGCTGCCAGAAATATTGATTGGTGAAGTGGATTTGAAGCAGCAGAAGCCAGAATTGATTATCAAGTAAGTTTTTAAGAAGCTTCTTAGCCCTGTAAAAATTTTAAACTGTATATTATTTATTCTTATAGACATTAAATATATATCACACAACCGATATCTGTATTACCAATATTATCGAAAGTGTTTGAAAAAATATTACACAACCGAATTAGTGCATTTCTAAAATCAAAAAAGTTCTTATATGAAAAACAATATGGGTTTCGACCAAAGTCAAACACGGTTACAGCTGCAACCGATCTAGTGTCAAAAATCAAATATGACATTGATAGTAAAAAAATCACACTGGGAGTGTTTGTAGATTTAAAAAAAGCTTTTGATACTGTTAGTCACGAAATACTTTTGCTAAAACTAAATCATCTAGGTTTCTCAGGATCCGCTTTACAAATTTTAAAATCGTACCTTAGTAATAGATATCAAATTGTGAAAATAGGTGAAGTCCAAAGTGGACCTCGACAAATCACCTACGGAGTCCCCCAGGGCTCAATCCTCGGGCCACTATTATTTCTTATCTACATAAATAGCATCCATGAAATCGGTCTGAGGGGGGATATAGCACTATACGCTGACGACACGAGTCTATTTTACTCAGGTGCCTCAATATGCTCAATTATAGAACAAGCTCAACATGATCTAAACCTCTTACATACTTGGCTTAAATCAAACTTACTGACAATAAATACTGCCAAAACAAATTACATTATATTCGCAGCAAAAAACAAAAAGATTGGCCAGCACAGTAACCTACATATTGATGGTCAAATATTGAAGAGGGTTCATCAAGAAAAGTATCTTGGTCTTATACTTGATGATCAATTAACGTGGAAACCACATATAGAGAGCATCAAAAACAAGCTCACATCACTAACAGGTGCGCTCCGTGGCGTGGTGCGTTGTCTACCTAGACATGTGCGTTATACTATATATAACTCCATGGTTAAATCTCACTTAGACTACTTGATTGAGGTCTGGGGAACTGCTGCCAAATCAAACCTAAAAATACTCCAAATTGCCCAAAATAGAATAATTAAAACACTATTTAGATATAACTATTTAACTCCTACTGAAAAAATCTACAAAGAAACACAACTTATGAATCTTCTTCAAATATATAAGTACAACACATGCATACTCGTAAGAAAAATTTTAACTAAAGATATCCATTCTCAGATTACATTTACAAAAAGGGCACAAACTTATAAAATTTTAACAAGACAAGCTAATGACATTTGCTTAACCCAGCCTAGGACTAAATATGGAAAAAGGAATATTATGTACGAAGGAGCCAACTTCTATTACAAACTTCCTAGAGACATAAAAGAAATAAAATCGTCATACATGTACAAGAAAACTTTAAAAAAATATATATTAAAAGATCATTCCCTGCAAATTTAAAAAAAAAAAAAACATATATATATATGTTTAAGTATAATGAAAAATAAATAGTGATAGTCTATAAGCAAAAATAAATTATTATGTCTAAGTACAAATTTTAACCGAACACATTCTAATGAATCCCTAATGTTCTGCACTGTGTCATGGGCCTTAGTAAACACCCAACAACTATTAAATTGCACCCTACCCTCATCGCCCAAAACTTATGTTCTTTCTTGTGTGAAACCTACCTTCTTCTGATTTTTTATAATTGTTTTGTTACTCTAAAATGATGTATGCTAAGTCGAAGTATAATATTTATTGTAATGGTAGTTTTAGGATACATTTTTATTTTGTTTTTATCTACGCTTACTGGCAGATAACATTGTGAATCTATTTATGTTTTTCTCTGTAAGTGAATTTGTAATTCTTTTGAGAAATAAATATCTTTAACCGTATATATTTTTTTAAATATTCCTACACATTTTTTTTTACAAAAAACATGTAAATTATAAAACATAGTTGTGCACCAGCTTCGGAAACAGGGTCCGAGCTACTAGTGGTCAGGGCTAACAATAAGCACTGTGTCTGGAAATACTGCTTTTTAAATCAAGCCCTTGATCCAGTGAGAGCCTCCTCAGATGATGACTGCTGTACTCACATCTCACATGTCAACAACCACGCACCTGAGTTGCTGAGTTGAAGATTGGCAATTGGATGTGCATAAAGTCACATTAAATTAGCTAGATTCCGGGTGACCTAATTAATACTCATAGCCAAACCCAATCACCTATTTATCACCAATTTTAACAGAAATAATTATCCATCTCTTGTTGAATTTATACTTTTATTAACATATTTTTTTTCTAATTTACAGATGTGTCCTTGATTCCTTCCAGCCTGAAAGCTCAAACACATTGGATGAAGCTGATGATGGTAACGAAAGTGATGTAGAAATCATTGATGAAGATGATGCCGCAAGTAAAACCCTAAACTGGTATGCACTATTCTTAAAGAACCTTGAACGTCAATACCCTGAAGCCTTTGACAAAGTTGTCAAAGAAGAAATGAGCTCTAGCAGCAAGAACTCATCCAAAAGAAGGAGTCATCTATCAAAATTGTTAGGCTTTAAACCTGCAATTGCACACAAGGTTGGTGGCACATACCTTTTTGAAAACCTTAACCATGTTAATGCAAAATTACGTGTTGAAGCTATCAAGTATATTGCAAAAGAATTTGAGGCATTGAAAACCGAGAATGCTGATTTTGTGAAAGAGTCTATTGTTAACAGACTGAATGATGACTCCCCTGAAGTGGTTAATGCAGCTTTGGATATCCCTCCTGACTATTTAAAAGAGGTATTAAATGAAATAGATGCTACCAACACTTTTGTTGCGATAATCGGGAAGGGTGCAAAAAAATGGCGACATGTCGTCAAAAAAGCTATCAAGAAGTTTTGTTGTATCATCATCTTGCCAGTTAACCAAGAAACAGTGTTGGCGTTAGTGCCATATCTTTTCCCAAATGAAGAAGAATCTGCTAAACTGACTTGGCAGATACTTACTTCCGATTGGGGAAAGAAATTCGGGCTTGCCAATAAAACAAAAGAACTCAAAGGATCAATAAAAGAAGACCATGCAAAGCTATGCGAAATTATTTTCAAAGCCTTGTTTGTTGATAGAAAAATAAACTTGGATGACATACTTGATGAACATCTGCTAAATAAAAACAATACTTTGGATGTCTGCTTCTTTATGCTCTTAAAAATCAGTTCACTCAAAAATGCTACTGTTGAGGAAGTCTCTGCCATATTGAATTTACTCCTTGAATCAGTTGAAAATAGATCCATCGTCCACAGTTCTGAAGGCCACGTATTTTCGAGCTCAATAATGCCAGAGTTCATTCAACTATGTCGCCAGAACAACATGCTCTTCCAAATCATAGAGTACATTTTCTCTAGAGTTATTGAAGACCTGAATATAAGCGACATCCCTAAACCTTGGTGTGATGTGTGTAAAACGCCAGAAACGATTCTTATTAGGAGGCTGTATGAGATTTGTGTCATTGGATGTGCAATCCCGAGCTACGGAGAAAATTACGTTGCTCTGCTGCAAAAACTTCTTGAGAAGTTCTTCAAAAGTCCTAGAGATAAATTTGAGTTTATTGCTAACTTTGCTTGTGGACACATTCTGTATGCAACTGATCCTAAAGACGTTATTGGGCCAGAACTACAGCTTAGAAGCCTTAAATTACTATCTAATTTCATAGCTGCACAGGAAAACGAAAAATGGTTGTATGACTCTGATGTAGTTGTGTTAACTGTTCTATTTTGCCTTAACAATCCGATCACAGCTATTCGTGAGTGTGCTGTGGATATTGTTAACAAATTACTCAGAGAAGATCCTGATAACAAGCTTATTTATGTTCAATTGTTGGTAGAATTGATAGCACATAAGCAGGAATTGTTGCTGGATCATAATCAAGTAAAACAAGTGTTAAATACGATACTGACACAGAAAGAGAATAAACTCTTTAGACGTAACTGTCTCTTGAAACTTGTTGGTATACTAAGTTCTGAAGCTCCAACTCACATAAAATCCAGTTTCCTGAAGATTCTATGTGAAGTTAACAATGCTTTCGCATTCCCGCATTTTGTACAATCTCTGAAAACTTTAGAAGAAAAATTGACACAAAATCAATTGAATACGAGATTCACGTTTGACATTTACGAATCCAATATGTTCAAAACTGTATACAGTCACATAAATGAGGCAACTATATCGACATTCTCAAAAGAACAAGTATGGAATTCGATAGCTTCAGGTATGAAGGAGTACAAAGAGTGTATCCTACAAGAGGACCAATCATTCGTTAGTCCAGCAGTCCTGATAATGAAGCAGATAGACGAGAATGTTTTCAACAAAGTTCCAGAAGAGAAATCTAAGGAGCTAGTGTATTTGATAGCCTGTGCTGGTGCCGTCAGTAACAATCCCACAATTTCTAGTGTTGCGTCTAGAATAATGAAGAAAATCCATCTCAAATTCAGTCACTTCAAGCCTATTTTGGAGAAAATGTTAAATGCTGTTGACCCTGCTGAGAGCGTGCCCAAGAAAAAGAAATCTACGGTCTCCATGTTGTCCTACCAAGTTACAGAAACAGATGAATGGAGATTGGGAGTTGCTTTCCTTGAATTCGTTCAGAGCAAGAAGAAGATGAAGTTGGACAACTCTTTTGTCTCACTCCTGTTCCAAATATTAAATAAATGCCTGAGATTTGAAGAGCAGTCTTACGTGGAGTATACGAAACAGCTTATCCTGTCATCCCTGTGGTATTATTGCAAGAAATTCGTTGATGAAAAGGATAAGGACCAAATGAAGTCACTGAAGTCTGTTTTTGACGTTGAACTGGCTGTGCAATGTATCAGGGGTACTCAGAACCCTCAAACTCACCACCATGCTCTGATCCTCTTATCTCACGCTGCATTCATGTTACCAGAACAGGTCCTTCACCATACCATGGAAATCTTCACTTTCATGGGTACCTCAGTACTCAGACATGATGACGCTTACAGTTTCCAAATCATAATCAAGATTATAGAGACCTTAATACCTATCTTGGTAAAGTTTGATAAAAATATAGAAGATTATACGGACAAGGAATTGCAGCAATTGCAGAATCGTGTAGTTCCAGTTTTACGTATCTTTGCCGACTGTGTATTACATGTTCCAGAACACAGAAGGCTTCCATTATTCAAAAAGCTGATAGAAACTCTTGGGCCCAGTCAGTTCCTTTGGGTGTTCCTGGCTTTATTACTAGAGACTCATGTTGCACACTTTAGTGAAGACAAGAAGGTAGACAAACGTAATTCTAGGACATTAGCAGACCAAGAAGCACCTATGAATCGCATTGACTTCGGACAAAGCATTGTTTTAGAATTTCCACCAGAAGTAGCCCTTCAAAACTTTATAAAACTGATGATCTACATCAAATCACTACCCTTACAAAAGGATGAGAACACTATGGATGCTGATGTCGACCCAAGTGACATATTTAGCGTAGTAGGACACACACCATTACAGCTACGCCATTACAAATACATGGTCATCACATTTATGAACACCTGCCTAGCCTCGTCCAGGTTTATACAGCATAGCAGCCAGGCGACTGATGATAAAGCTATGGAAACGAATTATAAGACCTTCATTATAAATATTCTTACTTTCATTCAGACTATATCCAAAGTATCTGATGAAAAGACCGCTAAATATTGGCGGGTCATGTTGCACCACAGTTACGACCTACTTGACCATACAAATAATCTTCTCACGGCTCCTATGTTCTTGTCTGTGGTCAGAGGTCTTCTGAAACATACTCTGCAGACTGTCAGAAGGAAGTCTATGGAACTGCTCAATTCCAAAATCCAGTTTAGTCCTGAATTGTTCGTGGGAGTCGACAAAGACCTGTTGTTTTCTCTATTGCCTCCTCTATTGGATATTGTTAAAACAATCGAAGCTAGAGATGAGAGCATCACCGAGATCGCTTCTCAAGAATTAGAGCTGAATCAACAAACTGCTCTTCTCTCTTTGAAATTGTTGACAAGAATGCTTGCATCACAGAACCCGGAGCCTTTCAAGAATGTCTTGGAAACTGTCACAGATTATACTTGCAATCCAAACATTCCTGGTAATGTCATGGCTTCAGTTGTTTTATGTCTGGCAGAATTATGCAGCAACTTAAAGGCTCACGCTTTAGCTAGCCTTCGAAAGTTTATGCCAGCTTTAATCAAAGTGCTTAAAATACAACGTAAAGCAGAAACTCAGGAATTAGTTCTGCTCAGCACTGTGACGGCAATAGCGAAGATAGTCGAAAGCTTGCCTCTTTTCTTAAGTCCGTACTTACAGAAGATTTTATATGAATACTCTATCTTGTTGGCCAAATGGCAGAGCCAAGATCAGGAGTGCAGCAAAGTGTCCGCAATAGTTACTAAACTTTTGACTATTAAGAAGAAAATTGCTGGTTCTATACCACCTAGGGTGCTTATTCCTGTGGTTAACCAAACTCATCAAATGCTTTTGGAAAAAGAAGACTTTGACGCCGTTGGTCCTGTGATGTCAGTCCTAGCTGACAGCTTTGCAAATGTCACTACGGCAGATTTCACAGCTCTCCAGCAGGACCTTACATCATTTTTCCTGACTGCACTCCAACTGCGAAGTGATGCCGTTGAAAAAGATGTCGACGCTGACGTCATTGACAGGGCTGAGGATGAAGTGGTGAATGCGCTAGTTTGTCTGGTGTTGAAACTGTCTGAGACCAGCTTTAGGCCGTTCTATTTCAAGATCTATGACTGGGCGATAAGGACTAATGTTGAAGGACATAAGGACCGAACTATTACGTTCTACAGGTATTTACGATAATCATCAGTTTTATTATTGCCTAATATTTTATGCAATGTTGATTGAAGCTAATAATAATTAATATTTTCAGACTTAGCTGTGCGATCGCCGACAAACTGAAAGGCTTATTCGTTCTCTTCGCTGGCCACTTTATAAAAAATGCCTCAGATCTTCTCGACGCTTGTAACAACAGCAAAACTGAAGACTTATATTTTGACTCTGAGGACAAATGCTCGATGCTCATTAAGTATATCATCAAAACACTCCATACAGTGTTTCTTTACGACAGCCAAAGTTTTCTGAACAAAGATAGGTTCGAAACACTCATGCAACCAGTGGTAGACCAACTTGAAAACACGTTGGGAGGTATTCAGAGCCTTAAAGCAAGGGCTACAGAGTACATTATTCCGTGTGTGTCGCAGTTCGCCGTTGCTACTGCTGACGATTCGCTGTGGAAGTTGTTGAACTATCAGATTCTGCTGAAGACGAGACATAATGATGCTGAAATCAGGTTAGTGTTATTTAATAGTATTTTTTATTTATAGTATTAAGGTGAATGCTCCAACCAGCCCGCGAAATTCAAATTTTCTCACGTTTTTTGCAATTTGCATGCCAGTGCTAGGGTGTATGTTGATTAAAATATTATTCGCGGATGTAAGACGTATGTAGTTACAGAATGATATTCATCAAAATGATCAATACAACCCTCCAAGTTCATAAAGGTGGAGAAATGAGATTTTTCAAGGTCAAAATCATTCCTGCATTCTGGTTGGAGCATTCACCTTAACGTAACTAGTGCCCCTGCGGTGGAAAATGGATAAAAATATGTTTTCATTTTATTCAATATTTTAAAAAGCCCTGTCCAATCCGTGAAGGTATTATTAGGTATCGTGATTCGATTCTATTTATGTAATCCTTTATGGAGAACAAGTAAAAAAAATACCCCGATGAAAATAAAATAAAATGTAGGTACTAAAATAAGAAACTTGCACAAGCGGTCACTTCTCGGGTGGCGACGTCTAAAGGTCTTAGCCCAGTTACATGACTCCGCTCCCACCCGGCAAAAAGAATATATCTAATTCAAATATGGGCTTTACGTATTTCTCTTTAGAAAAACTTACATTGGCATTGACGGCGGTAGGCCCGCTGACAGCGAGCTGTCTGCTAATTTATGTTGCCAATGTAAAGTATACCTATCTAAAGAGCAATAGATAAAGTTCATTTATTTGAATTATATTCTTTTTGCCGGGTGGGAGCGGAGTCGCTGGGCTAAGACCTTTACGCTGAAGATGGTGTTTTCACGTTTTAAAAGTTTGTTAAAATTTAGGGAAACAGTTGTAATTTGAGAAAAAAATCATGCATAAAAATTCATTAAGATTTTTATGTTCATGAATATTTATGTACTTGGCAATGTATGTATGTATGTGGTATGCGTATATGCCCCTCTCAGATCGGACAGGGTTTTTATAACATATTTTATACAGTTTTTCAGGGTTCCGTACAAAAAAAAATAAAAAAACGGAACCCTTAGAGGATCACTCGTGCGTCTGTTTGTCTGTCCGCCCGTCTGTCACAGCCAATTTGCTCTGAATCTACTGGACCAAATCAGGTGAAATTTGGTAGGATGGTGTAATCCTGACCCAAACACAGATGTGCAAAGTAAATAAATATATATTTTTTTATTTATTTATTTTTTTTCGGGGGACAAGTTAGGAAATTAAAATAATAAGTTTTGCATATATCAAATGAAAGGGCTCGTTATGAGGATCTCAAATATATTTTTGTTATTATTGTAAAATAAATACTGTTGATTTTAATCATGAAAGCCCTCTGATCTCCGAAGCTACCAAGCCTAAAATTAAAAAAAAATATTACAAAACATAGTTCAATGCTTGTAGATAACAGGAAAACCTATAAGAATTCTATCAATTGAAAATAAAGTGGTAAACTCAATATAAGACTGGCATTGTACGGAATCCTCTCCACGCGAGTTCAACTCGCACTTGGCCGGTTTTTTTTATGCTAAATGAAATAATAATCTTTTGGAACTGTTTAAATAAATCTAACTCTTAATTTATGGTGCACCAAAGACACCCATCATAATATACAGGGCTATCAAAGAAATCCCTTCGTAGTATACAGAGCAATGATGTTGATACTTGGTAAAACTTGTTTTACTTCTAACCCATCCAATTGATATTTACAGGTTGACAGCTCTAGACTGCCTCGTCGCCATGGCAACGCAATTAGGCAGCAGCTGGTTACCACTCCTGGCTGAGAGCGTGCCGTTCCTCGCCGAACTGCTGGAAGATGGCGACTCCAGAATAGAAGCATCCACGAAAGATGCGATTAGGAAGCTCGAACAAATATTGGGAGAGCCGCTTGAGAAATACTTTTAAGTTTATTAGAAATGTGTACTTAAAATTTAAAAAAATGCATTATTCTTTTTGGGGTTTACTTTAAACATCAAATAGCGCCATCTATCATTAGTATTTGAAACTACGAGGACATTGAGTTGGTTATAGTACAAGTATACCCTAGCGACTGCTAGGTGGCACCACTAAATACAACTCCATTCCCGACCACTATGACTCCGAAGTTGTTCTCTCGAAACTCTTTGCTTCAATAGATAGCTCTGTCGGTCTGTCTCCGAATCCTAAAAAAGTGCCATTTTACGTCTTTACAAACTTTATTAAACGTACCTAACATCACGCCTGTAATCTGTAGGGTATAAGACAGTGGCGTCGTGTACGTACTAGTGCACCCTCATTTCGCCAATTATGTTAAAGTACAGTACAGTAATATTAGGTGAGCCTGCTGCCAGCAACCGGGCACACAACCAGACTGCTATTGAAAAATTCCTAATGAATAACACTGTCCGACGCGGATGTCGAACTCAGAACGTCACGCTCAACAGTCGCACTTGCGAACACTAGGTACTCCAACGAGACCATTATTGATAGTGCTACAAAATATATACCTTACCTACATAGCTGTTTTTGTAAAAATAAATCTTATCGGAAATCGCCCACAGGTTACGTATCATATATCTAAGTTTATCCTAACTATTTTCGATATATATCTACGGTTGATTCACCTAATTATGTTCATAACACATATTGGTCGACTCAACTAAGTACGTCCTATTTAAATAAAGGTAGGCACTGAACCTACGTAGGTACCTACCAAGGTAATCCGCTGAAAATCCATACATAAATTCTACGAAAACAGCAATAAAAAATCAATTTCGATTTTGTCCTCTCGACCTTATGTGACTCTCAACAAGTCCTTCAAAAACTTTATTTGCCGTCTTTCATCATGTAATGAAACTTTCCCATTTCGTAAGTAAATAAGGCTAAGTAAATATCATACATAAATATTAGTCGAGATACGCTATTTCACGAGTTGATAGGCACTTTCATTTTCGCTGATGTGTTTCGAAAATTTTCTTTCGTTTTTTTTTTTGATTGATGATGTGATGTTGGGAAATATGGCTTGACTTAAAACATCGGAAGTTTTATATCGCACCGGCAATAATAATGGTACCCATTACTTACGTACCTACTTAAAGCCTCCAAATTTTTCTTCGTGGTATAACCTAACCTAAGTCTTTACAAGGTACGCTATTTCACGTCTCGTCCAAGATCCGTCCAAACAAAATAAATAAGATTAAACAACGGCGGCACTTCGTCCTGCTAAAAGTGCAATTCTCTAACATCCGTTGATTTCACTTAAATATCAATCCGGTCCATCACCACCTTGAAACCGAGAAGCCGCACTTGTTCTTTTTGACGGAGACTAAGTTAGTGACCCCATTAGACGTGGCGTACCTCAACTACCCGGATTTCTCACTTGAACATAAGTTTAAGAAGCAGGCTGTGGTCTTCTGTGTACGTTGCCGATGACATATGCAGTCAACGTCTCCGCTGCTATGAGGTTGCGGGTTTTTCCACTATGTGGCTGCTGGTGGTCACCGGCTCTCTTAAAACTATTTACGTCGGTGTTTACAGGTCGCACAGCGGTGATCTGGAGACAACTAGACTCTTTGACCATCTTACAGAGGCATCTGAATTGGCCCAACACAAGTATCCGACAGCGGGGCTTGTCTTTCTGGGGGATTTTACTGCCCACCATAAGGATTGGTTGTTCCCGTACCAGAAAACTGACCATGCTGGAAGAGAGGCGCGCAAGTTTGCGATATCGCTTGATCTCCACCAGCTGGTTGGTCAAGCTACCCGTGTTCCGGATGTTGATAGTCACACACCCAACTGTTTAGACTTTCTGCTGACAACAGATCCAGACAGGCACTCTGTATCGGTCTGGGCTCCGCTCGGATCATCAGACCACTGTCAAATTAAAACACACTGTGAAATGCGTGTCTTCCTGTTCGCCCCCAGATTCAAGTTCGAGAGGCACAAGGCGAGTTTGGAAGTCAGAAGTTCAGCAGACTGGGACGAGATGCGGCATTTCTTTGCTTCTTACCTGTGGCGGCAGACTTGCTTCTCTTCGCACAACCCTTCCGACTGCGCTAACTCAATTGCTGACGTGATTCGCCAGGGAATGGAATATTTTATCCCATTCTCTGACGTGTTACTTGACTGCGAGGCTCAACCCTGGTACAACGCGTCTTGTACGCAAGCCGATATTCTCAAAGAGCAGGCATACCAGGCCTGAGCTTCGGCGCGCAGCGACAGGTGCAATAGTCAGGGTGCACGCGTATATTGAAAAGAGAGTACAATTCTGCCGCCAAAGAATGCAAACGGGTGTTACGAAAGGCGCGTTTCGACCATGTTGGACGAATTGGGGCCAAACTGGCGTCCTACCCTTCGGGTAGCAAGAAGTTCTGGTCCCTGTCTAAATCGGTCTAGACGAACTTGTGCCGTCCTACGCTGCCTCCTATGCTGAAGTCTGATGGAACGCTGGCTCATACCGCGCAAGAAAAGACAAATCTGTTTGCCTCCATCTTTGCCGAAAATTCGCGTCTAGATACGGCCTCTAAGGTGGTAAAATGGTAGAACTCCTTGCAAGGATGGAACGTATCAGCATGGAACTGGGCCTACAAATCAAACACGCAAAAACCAAACTAATGGTGGTGGACCGAGCACATAATTTGGAGCTTACTGGCGCTCTTAATCTAGAAACGGTCGATGACTTCATTTACCCAGGGCTAACATATCCAACACAGGGTCAGGCGAAAAAGAAATATGTAGACGTTCCGCACCAAGGAGTCCATCCTACGCGAGCTCAAAATAAAGACCAGACTGTCTACGACCTGCCTCCGCAGAGTTTTGGAATTTTTCGGCCAAGAATGCTATGTCTCAGCTTAAAAAAATATGGAGAGATCGCAACATTTCGCGAAATACCAAAGTGAAATTGGTGAACACGCTGGTCTTTTAAATTTTTGGAAACGGAGCAGAAACTTGGACCTTGAGAAAGGCCGACCGGGCTCGTATAGACGCCTTCGATATGTGGTGTTGGAGGAAGATGCTTCAGATACCCTGGACGGCATTCCGCACAAACGAGTCCATCCTACGCGAGCTCAAAATAAAGACCAGACTCTCTACGACCTGCCTCTGCAGAGTTTTGGAATTTTTCGGTCATATAGCGAGAAAAGATGGCTATAACTTCAAACAACTGATGGTTACCGGCAAGGTGGATGGTAAACGACCAAGAGGTTGCAGCCCTTTGCGATGGTCCGACCAGGTGGCCTACCATGAAGTCTTAAAGCAGGATTGGTTTAATCTTATTCCAGAGTCAGAAAGAGATGGCG
Source organism: Xestia sexstrigata (assembly GCA_941918905.2). NCBI lineage: Eukaryota > Metazoa > Arthropoda > Insecta > Lepidoptera > Noctuidae > Xestia > Xestia sexstrigata. The sequence continues at coordinate 5,015,132 of OW799204.2, forward strand.
CTAGACGTCTTCTATAGCACTGTCTCTTTCCCACACTGGAATGACATTAAAACAAAAAATGGTAACCCCCCAGATAAGCTCTTCTCTCGAAACGAAAGATCATGATGCGCTTCACTTGGCCAAGGATAGACGGAGATGGCGAAACATCGTCAGGGAAAAAATGATTTCAAGGGAGGATCACGACCCTCAGTAATGAGGAGCACGATTTGAGGAGGAGAGGACATAGACTTGACACACCAAAGCAGATCAGTTTACTAATGTTTGCCATAATTTAAAATGCAATAATGTTATTTACCATACTTGTATTTGCCATAATTTCATTAGAAATAACGCTTCAGTTGCCATAATCATGAAATTATATAAAATCTATTTCACTGGTCATAATCGATTAACTGTCATAATAATTTTAATCCATAAATTTATTTGCTAAGTATATTTTTAATTTTCAATAATGTCGTTTTCCATAACATTAATTAATTTGCCCATACTAGAACAACAATGCTAGTTCAATACAAGCGCAATAAAAATACACAGTTCGAATCTTCTTTTGGCATACATTTCACATCGATGATAGTTACTAAAAGGCAGAAAAATCAAACAATCAAAGCGTCAATCATTATAAAACAGTTGATTATAAACGTTTGTGGCTGTTATTTCCCCGTAAGAAACATGCAAATGCAGCAAGCATGAAGCAAGCTTGCAGCAAGCATGCACCAAGCATTTAACAAGCATGCAGCAAGCATGTTGCAAGCATGCAGTGAGCATGCAGCATGTAAGCGAGCAAGCAACATGGAGCAGGCATGGTTTCTGTCACGGCTCCGGCGCTGCGGGGCTCTGGCGGTCCCACGCGAGCTTATCGTCGCAGATGTGTATAACGCTCACCACCTGCTCCTCAATCGCAGGCGGCCTTGCTCCTCCGCGCCTACGCGATTCTAAATTACACTCTAGGGGTAGGGCAGCAGACAAGACTGCGTGGAGTCGGATTTACAGCGATTCGTTCCTGCCACTAAAACCTAACTTATAGAAAATGTTTTAGGACTAACAATGTATAAATGAAAGTTCGGAATAATACTCATAATGTAATACAATACTTACTGAACATATGACTAAAGTCATGTAAAATTAGAAGATTCAATTATCTTAGTACTAAAATCATCAAAAGTACTAAAGATTGTTTGCTGTAATAAAAAAACATTTTATGACAGGCCAAATGCCTTAATGAAATTATACAATAAACGTTTCTAAATTATATTAAATGTTGCTTATGTCAAGTATCGATTAAGTTATGTGTTTTTCTTATAGAAACGAATGATTACTACTCTGTCAAGAAAGTACCGGGAAAAGATCAATAATACACAAAATGTCTGTTATTCATCCAAATTTATTTTATCACCTTCAAAGTATGCTCCTTTAGAAACGATACACTTGCGCCAACGAATAATCCATTCATCAAAACATTTTTTAAACGCTGCTTCCGGAATTGAGTTCAGTTCTCGCCGCGAATTCTCCTTTATGTCTTCTATCGATTGAAAACGGGTGCCACGAAGTGGTAATTTGAGTTTAGGAAAAAGAAAAAAGTCAGCAGGAGCCATATCTGGTGAATATGGTGGTTGCTGGATGGTATTTGTTGAGTGTTTGGTCAAAAATTCGTTCACAATGATAGCCTTGTGCGAAGGCGCATTGTCGTGGTGCAAAATCCAAGAATTTTCTTTCCACAAATCTGGCCTTTTTCGTCGAATTTGCTCTCTTAAACGCCGCATAACGCTCAAATAATATTCTTTATTTACCGTTAGACCTTCCGGTAAGAATTCAGAGTGCACAACACCGCGATAGTCAAAGAAAACAGTCAACATGACTTTGACTTTTGATCGACTTTGGCGTGGTTTTTTCGGTTTCGGTTCAGTTGGAAGGCGCCACTCCGAAGCTTGTTGACTAGTTTGCATGTCAAACTCGTAAACCCACGTCTCGTCACCAGTAACAATGCGTTTCATGAATATTGGGTCCGAACTGACTCGTTCTAGCATGTCCTCAGCGACTTTCATGCGATTGAGTTTTTGGAGAAAATTCAGATCTTTTGGGACTAGCCGAGCAGCAACATGTTTCATACCCAAATGATTAGTTAAAATGGTACGGATCGACTCGTGAGATACAGAAAGTTCGGCGGCTATCTCTCTCAGAGTTGAATGGGGATTTTCAGTCACTATTTTCTTCACTTTTGCGATGTTAACTTCAGTTGCAGACGTTGACGGCCTACCAGAGCGAGGCAAATCTTCCATCACATCTCGACCGCTTTTGAACGCTTTGAACCACTCATAAGCACGAGTTTTTGATAAAGTCGATTCACCGTAAGCCTTCTGTAACATTTTCAGTGACTCCGAACACGAAATTCCATTGGCGATGCAAAATTTAAGACAAACTCTTTGTTCGATATTTTTGTCCATTATGAAATTCGCAATACACACTATATATGATATTACTAAAACCAGCACTGTATTTAATATAAATAACAGATGCAACTCAAACTCCGCGCCAAAATGGAAAACAGTTGTGCCAATCTAACAACTACAAAAAAACAAAAATTTGAATTTGAAACCATAAACAAATCATCCATTCCCGATACTTTCTTGACTGAATGTATATAACACATGTTGTTATGGAAACTCATTTTATGGCAAATAAAAGTTATGACTAATAAATTGATATGACAAGCGTTATTAGTATAAATGATAATAGTGCAAGTAAACTACACTCAAAGTACTTACGGGATAATATTCGTGATTTTTTTTATTTATGAGCTCCCGATATTTCGACGCTGATTCAAGCATCATGATCGCGGGAATACTGAAGAGGTATGCGGGTGGGGCGAAAATTATTTATTATGAGCAGACAAATCTGTCTACCCTCTTTCTTAGTCTTTTATCACGTGCACTACTGGAACTCGCCTGTAACTTTTAACTTTTTATTTTTAGTTTTTTCAAAACGCACTAACGGTATCACTAGGATTTCCTTGAAAGTGGAGACGCATGTTATTTTTTATTAGGTTTGTCACCGGATTCCACGTTATTCCACGAAATTTTTGTGTTTTGAAATTTCAATGGCTTCTCTGGTTAACCTTGGGATGTAGTATTGGTCTGTAGATAAGATTTGTATTTTTATGAAACTCAATCCAGTGATTTGGCCCTGAGTCCAGCAGATGTTCGAAATTTCGGGAGCTCATAAATAAAGAAAATCACGGATATTATCCCCCGTAAGTACTTTATGTGTAGTGAAAAACCGTGAAAGTCTAAAACAGTGATACCTACAATATTTTATCCAAGTATGTTTTTCCTTGGCGTACGTTTTTTTGTTGCTTAACTTATTTCTTGATTAGCAAATACTGATAACTTATTAAAATTATGTTATTGTTGTTTTATTTATTACAAGGATGGATTATGGATTTTTTTGAAAACACAGTGCAGTGCAAGTAAATATTATGACGGGGGACGATTATGGAAAACAATAATAGTACAAATCATTTTATGGAAAACAAGGTATTACCGTCGTCGGCGGCATATCAATGGGGGCTATCGTTTTTGAGCTCACCAGATGGCGCACTGTCGAGTAAGGTCCTGTCAGTTATTCTATTTAATATTTTAAATCATCAATAACTTCATAAAAAAGTTTATTTTATTATGTATAACAACATAGTGTAAGCTTTAGAAATATATTTACAATATTCTTCCTAAAATTAGCAAGCATGAAACATTTAAAAATCGTTCTACCTCCAAGTACTAACAATATTATGATTCTAAGTTGCTACTTAAAATCTTCAAGTCATAATTAATCAGGAATGGGTCAATCTAGAACACAATCGTGAGTATTAGTATAAATACATGATAAAAAAACACGCAACGTGACCACTCTATGACATCTGACATTTTGGAGGACCTTAGTCTACACAAGCGCCTCTAGCGGCAAATTCACACGCGATACGCCATTGAATGCGTTCGAAAGTCGCCGGTGGCTTTGGTTTGTAGAGTCACGTTCAGTCAAGTTGACAAATGATTCCTCCGTAGAACATTTTTATCATGTAAACCTCAGGTTAAATAGTTGACGGTCAATAATGACAGGGTAGAAGTTTTCGGGTCGCCTTGCGCACACTCCCTTGAGTTTTCACCGTCGAGGACGTAAATTATTGTTTTTGGTTTTGTTGACATTTGGTGTTTCTGGTTTTTTATTAGGGTTCCGTAGTCCTGACCAGTCCCCCCTTTATTTTTCAAGCCAAGCCGAGCTAAGCAAGCGAAACTAAGTTTAGTTTGAAAAATCTGAAAAAAATCAAGATGATAGTGCATTTCATGAACTTTAAAGGAAAATTATAGCGGTTAAGAGCGGCCAACCCGCCATACTTTTCGCGAGAATTTTGACAAACGCTCGTGCGTGATTATGTAGTTGTTACACATATATCTTCAAACTTTTTGAACTGATAGGTATCTTGTGCTCTATATCTAGGCTTCTATCGAAGCAAAAAATAAAAATTTGTAAGAACAAATTCAGTATAAGCCTCCAAAAATTGCTGTTTTTCTCAAATTTTACCTCAACTTTGGCCGTTCATAATGTACTCATAAATTGTAAAACTAAAGAAAATAGCCTGATAGAAGCCTTTCAAATATAGTGGAGATTCAAAATAACAAATATTTATTTCACAAACTTGTAAGACTTATTCAAAAACACGTATTTCCTGGAACAAGTTTTATAAATTTTCGAACACTATTTTTCGTTCAATGTCCTCGCGTTAGTCGGTATGAGGTGCGCGGGTGACCAGTAGTGCGGGGTCGGGGCTAGGTAAGACAGGGCAGTAGAAAAAATATCGCCGCAATGACTCTGGATGAAACAACAAGCTTTTCGACCAAGCTCGCGTTGACGATAGACGCGCCGGGAAGGGCCCTCTTAAGATAACTTTATTAGTTTAGTAACAGTCGTTGAACTTGGGTGTTGGATAATTTTGTACCAAATACAAAGCCTATACAATCCTTAGAATAAATTCTATAAAGTGACTAAGATGAAGTAGTTGCTTGTCAAGAAAATCTAAATTAAAAAACAAATTGTGATAACGGGCTACTACGGAACCCTACACTGCGCGTGGCCGGTTTTATTTATTTATTTAAAGACCGTATATTTGGAAAAAAATATTCCTCATGCCCCGGGGGAATCCGAATATACCTATCCCATGTATATTCCCTGATTCTTGATAGTTTTCGAGTTTTAGTTTAAGTTTTTTTTTAACGGCTCTAACATTCTTTACACTCTTGATGGCATCAAGAGTACTTGAGGCATGAGATGAACGAACGAAAATGAACAGTTAACGTTAAACAATGTAAAAAGCTGTGTGAAAAAAAAAGAATGAAGCGGTTCCCATACAATTTTCCAAGAAACTCATCATCATTATCCTTATTCTTTTCTATTACTTGTTATCTCAACAGTCATCTTCTTTCTAGCCATTTCATCTTTCACACAGATCTATCCATCGCCTATATGGTGTTCCTCTACTCTTATAGCTGTCAGCGTCACATTGTAAAAACCGTTAGATTGTAATCTGCCTAGCGAGATTGTAATTGTCGAAATATTGACAACTGAATATACTGCTTACAATATGACGCATTAATTTTTGGCTGATTATAATCTGTCGAAGTGAAACCGTCAAATTGTGAAATGTATGCGACGAAACTCACCTCGTGGGCTGTGTAGGGGCGGGGAGGGAGGGTAGTTGTCCCCCTTGCCCCCCTTTTTTTTTTTTTTTTTTTTTTCGGATGGGAAATCATCATATGACTTCTCCCGCTCTGGGCGGAGCAGGAGGGAGTGTAAGACTTTTACTGACTAAAACCCATCCATGTTCCTTCATCGCCCTTTGTGTTCCGGGGCCACGGTATCTCTTTTGAACAGTCCCGCAACCCCGGCAGGCATCGGTCCTTGCGGACCCCTTCCTTTTTGCTGACTCTCTTTGAGGCGCGCGTGGAACACGAACGCGCCGTCGACACGGCCTGTCGTCATGAGACGGACGGACGGTGAGCTAGCCCATAGCCCACCGTCCACAGGCCCGCGCCTACGGTGGCCGGGGGCCACGTGGTGGCCCCCGACGCCCGGGGCGTCTCCCGCGGCGGCCGGGACGCTGTGAGGTTCTCTCCCTCTCACGTTCCGCCACCTCCTTCTCTAGCATTACTGCTTCGCAGAAGGAGGTGACGGCGTCCCATTCCGTCTCGCTCCGGACCATGGCTTGCACCAGGGCCGGAAGCAAGAGGTCGCCGCCGCCAATCGCCGCTTTGAGGACACGGCGGTGCTCCGCCCACGCGGGGCACACCTCCACCGTGTGCTCCACCGTGTCCTCCGGTCGATCCTCGCAATGGAAACACCCGGGCGTTTCCTCCCGCCCGATTCGGTGCAGGAACCTCCCGAAACAACCGTGTCCGGTGAGGACCTGCGTCAGGCGGAAGGTGAGGACCTGCGTCAGGCGGAAGGTGAGGACGCCGTGGCGTCTCTCAAGCCACTCCTCAAAGAGGGGACTTACCGCCACAATTGTGGCGTGCCAATTGCCAATTGCCCCCTGGTGCCAAAAAGACACAAAAATACATTAATAGACATATAAAAGGGCCATTTTTTTTCTAAGTTAAAGCCACGCATAAAACCTATATTATTCAATAGCTGGTATGAATACAAACCAGTTTTGTATGAGTCAAAATGAAACCTGGGCGGCCTAACTTCCGTCATATTAATTTTGACGTAAATACGTCTTTAAAATTGCTGCCATACTGGGAGGGGATCCCTTCTTTTTGCATAATGTACTTTTTCTTAATATACTTTGGCATAACTGTTTTGGCATAATTTGTTTTGCTATAATAATACTTTGCCAATTTTTTTTGTTGGCATAATCATCTTAAAGGCTAATTTGTTTTGACATAAATTGAATTCGCATGTTACTACGCATAGTGACTATTAGTATAGTAGTATTTAGGCATACAATTAATACAAATACCGGAATCAAATTTGAGTTATTTTTACGTACCTATTTATTTTAAATTAAAACTTCACTAAGTTGTGCTACAAAAGTTAGTGACAGAAACGAATCGCTGCAAAACCGACTCCACGTAGTCTTGTCTGCCCTACCCCTAGAGTGTAATCTAAGCCCACGTAGGCGCGGAGAGGCGAGGCAGTCCGCAAGCTGAGGAGCAGGTGGTTTTAACGCTCGCAGCCGCAGCTGCGGTGGTGGACGTAAAACACATCTGCGACGATAAGCTCGCGTGGGAGTACCGGAGCCCCGCAGCGCCGGAGCCGTGACAGTAACCATGCCTGCTGCATGTTGCATACTACATGCTTGCTTGCATGTTGCATGTTTGCTGCACGCATGCTTGCTGCATGCATGGTGTATGCTTGTTTACATGTTTGCTGCACGCATGCTTGCAGCATGCATGGTGTACGCTTGTTTGCATACTTCTTACAGGGAAAAAAACACATATGTTCACAATCAACTATGTTCAAAACAAATATGATATGTATTACATGATTATTATATGATTAGAGAAGTTGGCTTATAAAAATTATGCGTAAGCTGTTATGCGTAAATAATGTTATGCGAAAATATAATTAGGAATAACAAAAGTATGCCAAGTTATCTTCTAAATATATAAAAGAAGAAACTGACTGACTGACTGACTCATCTATCAACGCACAGCCTAAACCGCAGCTACAGATTCCAAATTTGGCAAGTAGGTTCCTTACGTGGTCTAAAGGTGCACTAAGAAAGGATTTTTTTAAATTCACCCCCTAAGAGGGTTAAATGGGGCTCCAAAGTTTGTATGGGGAAACAAGATAAGTTAGACTATTTTATTCGAAACTTTACAGGAGTGCTCCTTTTGATAAATGAGTAGAAACGGATTTCAGGGTTTTTCAGAATTCAACCCCTAAGAGGGGGAAATGGGGTGACAAAGTCCAAAAATCAATGCACAGCCTAAACCACTGAGTCTAGAGATTCCAAATTTGGCACATACGTTCCTTATGAGGTTAAGGGGTTCAATAAGAAACGACTTTCAAAATGTACCCCCTAAGGGGATGAAACGGGAGTCGAAAGTTTGTATGGGGAAACAAGATTAGGTAAGACTGTTTTATTCGAAACTTCACAGGAGTACTGCTATCGATAAATGAGTTAACATTTGTGTTTCAGATTTTTCAGAATTCAACCCCTAAAGGGAGAAATGGGGTAAGAAAGTCTGAAAATCAACATCGGTATTGTTTGTATGGTGTATCGGGTCGGGTGTGTTACAAAAACATCGATTTTAAGATTTAATGTGGCGGACCTGAAATACCATCATCATCCCCTGTTGGGGTGCTATGGGGTTGAAATGTCAAAAAAACAGTATGGGTGTCGATACCGAGATTATCAGGGGTGCTGATTACGAATATGGTTTTATTTTGAGATCCAGAAGACGACGGATTCGACTTCTATACAGGGTTATTGTTGATTTATTGTGATGATTGTGATAACGATGATGATGATTGTGATAATGTTGATGATTGTGATTACGATGATATTGATTGTGATTACGATGATATTGATTGTGATTACGATGATGATAATTGTGATTACGATGAAAATGATTGTGATTACGATGATGATGATTGTGATAATGATGATGATGATTGTGACAACGATGATGATGATTGTGATGACGATTGTGATATCGATGATGAAGATTGTGATACTGATGATGATGATTGTGATGACGATTGTGATAACGATGATGAAGATTGTGATACTGATGATGATGATTGTGATAACAGTGATGGTGATTGTGATTGTGATAGTAATGGTGATGATGACTGTGGTGGTGATTGTGATTGTGATGGTGATTGTGATGGTGACAGCGATGGTGATGGTGATTGTGATAATGACGGTGATGGTGATAATGATGGTGATTGTGATAATGATTGTGATTGTGATGGTGATTGTGACAGTGATGGTGATTGTGATGGTGATAGCGATGGTGATGGTGATTGTGATGGTTATAGTGATTGTGAAAGTGATGGTGATGGTGATTGTGATGGTTATAGTGATTGTGACTGTGATAGTGATGGTGATGGTGATTGTGATAGTGATTGTTACAGTGATGGTGTTTGTGATAATGATGATGATGATTATGATAGCGATGATTAAGATTATGATAACAATAATGGTGATTGTGATAGTGGCGGTGATAGCGATGGTGATGGATTGTGATGGTGATAGTGATTGTGACTTTGATAGTGATGGTGATTGTGATTGTGACAGTGATGGTGATTGTGACAATGATGAAGATAATTGTGATAACGATAATGATGATTTTGATAACGAGGATGGAGATTGTGATGATGATGATTGTGATTACGATGATAATGGTTGTGATTACGATAATAATGATGATGGTGATTGTAATGGTGATAGTGATGGTGATTGTGATTGTGATTCTGATTGTGATAATGATTGTGATAATAATGGTGGTTGTGATGATAATAATTGTGATGATTATGAAATTTGACACATAGATAGTTCATAACCTGGATTAACACGTAGGACACTATTTATCCCTTTAATATGATCCAGTGGGACGGTTACCAAACTTTACGCGGGCGAAGCCGCGGGCAACAGCTAGTATGGATATATAAGGACTGTGAGTCTGTGACGCACCGCGCGGGATGGAGGGGAAGCCCCGCCATTTTAAGTTCATAATAAAATAAAAGAAATAAAAAATAAATTTCATGTTTCATTAATAGGTAATTTCGTAAGAACATAAATCGTTGTCAATCGAGTTTACTACGCGAAAACTAAGAAATACATCCCCACCGTCTGAAGATCGAGGCGGCACTGACCACAGAGCACCTATATGCACTGACCATTGACTATATACTATCATATTACCTAAGCTGCGTCCCCGCTACCTCGCGAGGCTTTTGTGTTTTTGCCTAATAAATGCTTTTTCTTTCTTTATTTTTTGCAACGCGTCCACAATGAAAACACGAGCCGCGCGGCCCACCTTGCGCAGATGCCACAGACTACATAGAGATATTACCGGCAGTTTCTTTTGTCTTTATCTTTATAAAAACTACTCCGACAGTCCCTTATCACCCGGCGCTCCCGGTACAATTCAATTTAAAAACGTATTTTCTCGTCCGTCCAATCCATTTTGGCGCGAATAAAAATACAGAAGAAGAACCGAAGAAGTAGACTCGCACTCATCTGCAGAAGTGCGCGAGAGAGACGGATAGATCCGAATATACGGAAGAAGCGTTAGAGAGTAGGGCCCCAGGCCTCGCTCTCGTCCACACTCACATGGCATGGCCGCGCAGCTCGGCCTCACGGAACCGAGCGGCCCTAGTGGGGACGCGGCTTAACTCTGAGAAGCGCGACTGCGCGCACCACCTGTCAGTGCTTTGTCAATTTTTGATGTGTAGTTTGATTATGCGTTGTCGTTTGAGTGCTTTTTTAAAGATTGTAGTAGTTTTTATTCGTGTGTTACCGTTAATTATTTTATGTTCGGCGCCAGCTGTAGCGACGCCGGAATAAGTAGTGCCAGTCAACCTGTCACATCACTGGATGTACAACTGGTAAGATGCCCGCCCTCACTGCTCCCAGGCTTTAAAGGCGAATAGGGCTTATGATATACTATGGCAAGATTCACAAACCTCATAGTGTACCTTTGTGCCCCCGAGCCACATCCCCGACATCATCACCTATTGAACAAAGTTGGTGGCAACCTTTATCCAAATTCAAAAATTCCACTCCAGTCTTAAAAAGAGTTCCACGGGGCGCGAGACACTCGGTTGCGCTGAGTTTAGCGCGATGTGTCCGTCTCGCGACTCAGCAGAACTCGCAGCGTGCCTGAGAGCAGTTACTCACCTCCCCTTACAGGATTCTGCATGTCCAAAAAAATTTGGCAACCCAAAAATCTTTAACAAACCAAATTACAGAAAACTGCAACAATTCGGCCCGTATGTCAGATTCCAAATTATCTTTTTTTAATAAACAGAAAGACATTTGTTATCATGTGGAATCCAAGTTAAGTGACGGTGACATTAGGGGGGCAGCCAGAATACTGTTCAGCAGTGATGTGGTGGCGCCTTGCTCTCCAGAGACTCTTTCAGCCCTGGAGAGTAAACATCCATCGCCTGCGGATGGTCTCACCTTCCCCGACCCGCCCGTCCACCCCAACCCTCTCATTCAGGATCCACCTTTTTTAAATTACAGCCCCGCAGTTGATCGCAGCCGTGAGCTCCTTCCGGAGTGGTTCTGCCGGCGGCCTCGACGGCCTGACTCCACAGCATTTAAAAGATTAGTTGAGGTCAGGCGCCGGGGAAGCTGGTGAGTCGCTCTTGAAGGAGCTTGCGGTTCTCTACATATTTTAGCAAAAATCTTTGCCCTCGCTTTTCAATGGATAAGCCTATTACGTGTCTTTCTGATATCCGGTGACTATCAAGCTTCGGTTGTACACCGAACTTTAATGACAACCGAGAATGTCATAATATTGGTATTACGTATCGCACTGAGTGGATATCACTTTACGGTGACTAACAGCCCGGGTACGGTGGAACGTCTTTCACGAAAGCCACTTCAAACTCAGTTGTCATCAATTTGTTGTCCACTACGCTTACATAATCGAAATAATATAAGTATCGATACGAAAGCGTCTGTCAAAATGAGTTACGGTGACTATCAGCCACGATGACAACCAATGATGTCATATTTGATCGCGACTGGTCATACATAATACGAAACTGACACTGAGCTCAGTTACTATCATTTCGAGCTGTCAACAGAGACACGTAATAGCCCTACTGATCAACTTAATGCTCTCCGGCGGCGTGGACGATGCCATCGTCGATGTCTTGTATGGGGCTAACATGTGCGCTCTGCGCAAGAAGGACGGCGGAATTCGTCCAATTGCCGTCGGTTGCACCTACAGGCATATGGCTGCCAAAATATGTTTCAAGCTGTACAGTGAGACGCTTGCAACTAAGTTCCAGCTCCTTCGACTTGGTTTTGGTTCCAGAGGGGGCTGTGAGGCAGCCGTACATGCCTTATCGTCTTTTCTACACTCAAAGGTGAGGTCATCTTCAAGGTTGACTTCAAAAATGCCTTCAACTCCGTGAATAGGGACACTTTGTTGGCTGAAGTCAAAAAAAGTACTACCCAATATTTATAGTTTTTTGTGGCAAGGTACCCTTCAATTTTACTTGAAAAAGACAACGTTTTGGAATCTGCAGTGGGTTGCCAACAAGGTGACCCAGGCTATTCATCCCATAATTCAACAACTAAATTTAAAATTTAACGTGTGGTATTTAGATGATGGAACGCTAGGAGGTGATGTTGACACCGTTTTGGCTGACCTACAACTCCTCAAACATCAATTTAAATCTATTGTCCAGGACCTTAACCCCTCACGAAGTTTTCCTCTCTGACGTTACCGACAAACAATCGATTACAGATAAATTTAATGCAATAGCCCTATAAATCAACATTTTAGAAAAAAGTTCCCTGCACCTCCTAGGTTCCCCTATTTTAAAAGAAAGTTTTTCATCTTTCATCGATGACAAATGCACACAATGCACTGATATTTCGGATAGACTCTCCAAAATTAATTTGACATTCGGCATTCACCATTATTAGATATTGCTGTTTTGGTCCACATTTTGTATATTCTCTCCGTTATTCTCCTCTTTAGAAGAAACCACAAATTTTGGAATCAATTGACCAATTTATTCGTAACACATTAATATCCATTCTTAATGTGGCCCCACCCTACCAATTTGTTTTGGTCACCTCGGCGCGGCGTCCGCTAAATTTCTCTATAAATTTCCTCTGTCTACAGCACTGAAATGCTAACCAGGAAAATTTTAACTCTCTCCTTGGTTGACTCGGAAGTGCCGTGCTTGACCGACGCAGAGGACGCCTGGAAAGTGGCTTGCCCTGACACGGATCGGCCCGAGAACCCGTTTTCCCAGAGACATTGGGATGAGCCGCTCTGCAGGTTGGTACGGAATAAACTTATTAATATGTCTACCAATACTGCTGAGCGTGCCCGCCTGCTGGCTGTGGGTGACTGGGAGTCGGGCCTCTGGCTTCAGGCACTACCGTCACCTAATATAGGCACTATGTTAGGTGACACAACCTTCTGGCTCGCTACATGTTTGTGATTGGGCGCTCCTTGTAGGGCTTCACATCGTTGCCAATGTGGTGAAGCAGTCGACTGCCTCGGACACCATGGCCTTTCTTGCAGTAAGAGTGCAGGTCGGATTGCGCGACGTGCTAGCATTAATGATCTCATCCGTCGTGCTCTTGCCACCGCCGGGGTGCCAGCTGTCTTAGAACCCAATGGCTTGGCGCGCGTAGATGGTAAGAGACCATAATGGTATGACCGTTATGCCATGGAAGTTGGATAGGCCTTTGGTGTGGGACGCAACTTGCGTCAACACTCTTGCGCCATCCCATCTTCCTAGCACAGTGGGCTGCGCTGGGGTGGCTGCTGCAGGTGCCGAAAACCTCAAACGGCGCAAATACAATAATTTAATTGGTAATTATGTGTTTGAGCCGTTTAGGGTTGAAACACTAGGGCCATGGGGTCCGAGTGCCCACTTAGTTTTTCGAGAAATCGCCAAGCGGTTGGTCGACTCTTCACGTGACCAGAGGGCAGACCTACACACATCAAAAGTATCTAGGGATCAACATATATTTTTGCAATAACTTTTCTCCTGATTGATATTAATTAAAATTTTCTTTAAGGATTCATCAAATAAAGTGTTTTCGTTTGTCACAGTAACGATAAACCAAGTCACCTTTGCATTAATAAAGAAATTTGCCATTTTCCTAATAAAGGGATTTTTGACATTTGAACCACTAACATTAAAGTTCGAAAAAAAGACTGAAATAACAGTTTTCTTTAAAATTTTATTGGGTAACTTAAACAATTAATAATCCGTGTTTCTACCGCGAACACTAACAACACAAGAACATCGGTTTGGCATACTCAAAATGAGTTCATCCAAATCACGCTGTGGAATGGCCGCCCATGTTCGTTGCAACAACAAAAAAAGGTCTTCTTGCGACTGGATACCCTCCATATTCGGCAGAGCTCTTCTCTGTAGCATATCCCATGCATGCTCAATCGGGTTCAAGTCTGGCGACTGAGCAGGCCAGGGCAGGACATTGATGTTAGCTGCGGCGAGAGTCTGTCTTACAACTCTTGCGGTGTGCGGTCGTGCATTATCATGCATTAACTGAAATAAGGGACCGATTTGCACTTGTAGAGGAACGATGACGTCTGATACAATCGTCTCAGCATAAATTTGAGCGTTGAGGTTGCCTCTGATCCAAATCAACTCAGTTCTTCCGCCGATCCAAATACCCGCCCATACCATGATGGTTCCACCACTATAAGGATGGACTTCCTGGCAGGATTTTAATCGCTGTTGGCGTCCAGGGGTTCTCCAGTGTCGTATACGTCTTGTATCCGGTCTCATACCAAAACGAGACTCATCAGAAAAGCACACGAAACGCCATTGTTCTTCTGCCCAATTTCTGTGTTCAAGAGCCCATTGATATCGAATCCTACGATTGTGCATTGCTATAGGTGGTACCCGTAGCGGTCTTCGGGAATGAAGGTTCACTTCATGCAAGCGGTTTCTGACTGTTTGGTCGCTAATTAAGTTCCCTGAAGAGTGATGAAGCCTCACGGCTAACATCATGGCGGTTATTGTTGGAGCTCTTCGAGTTAAGATTTGAATGTATCGGTCTTGTCTCCGTGTGGTGCAGCGATACCGTCCTCCATGGCGCTCAGCCACGGTACCAGTGCTTCGGTAACGTGTCCAAAGTCGACTGATAACACTCTGACTTGTATTCAGAGCTAAAGCTACAGTACGTTGCCGGGAACCAGCTTCTATCATTCCCACGGCTCTGAGCATTTCTTCCCTGCTTAAATGACGTCGCCGCTCCATAATAACGTTGGTTTTAATCAGTAGTAGGGAAACAGTAGCACTAATAATGTCTTCAATGCGTTGTATGTTTTTATAGGGAAAATATTGACAGCTTATTTTCATCTTTTACTCGAATTTGATTGAGAGTTCCTGATTCAAATTATGAAATGCACCAAAAAGGATCCATATAAATTTATAAAATCATAAATTTATTACAAAGCCACATCTCAATCTCAAGAAATCCGCATAAAAATGCTTGATCCCTAGACATTTTTGATGTGTGTATTTTTGGGCCAACAAATCAGCATTGCCATCCAACGTGGCAATGCCAGCCTTCTGGTCACTTGTCCTGTTGACAGCGATGCGGACGAATCTTTTGACGCCCTGTAACTCTTTTTGATACTTGTACCTATTTTTATTACTATTGTAGAGCGTGTAAATAATGTAAATAAATCCATTCTCATGTGCTAAGTTATAAGCTTAAAAATTGAACGAATGCATAAATGTCGACAGGTATTACCTACCTAAGCAGTGTAATAATGAAATGGGATTTTATGTACGGAACTCTGTTTATCATCGTTTTAATGCACGTAACGTTTTTGGATTTTAGATTGATGAAGACAAAATGTTTCGGTTGAGGTGGATTTCTGGTTGTCATAATTATTATCTACTATCATCATAATTCACCTTATCCCAAGTTATTTGGGGTCGGCGCAGCATCCATCCTTTCTTTGGGCTTCCTTAGAACAATCCACATTCATACGCTAAACTTTCCTCACGACATTCCGATTACCACACAACTTTTCAGTCACCGATTCCTCTTTTATCTTATTCTATCGTGCCTCCTTGCCGGAGTGCCGCCATGGGATCTGGAGGCGATAGTCCTCGCGCGCCTGCATGAATGGCGCGCGGAGGCGCTTCGCAGCGGACAGACTTCCGGCGGGATCTCATGGCGACATGGAGAGAGCGACTGTCGCAACCCCGTGCAGGGCACGCCACGATAGTGGCGATAAGTCCCCTCTTTGAGGAGTGGCTGGAGAGACGCCACGGCGTCCTCACCTTCCACCTGACGCAGGTCCTCACCGGACACGGTGTTTTCGGGAGGTTCCTGCACCGAATCGGGCGGGAGGAAACGCCCGGGTGTTTCCATTGCGAGGATCGACCGGAGGACACGGTGGAGCACACGGTGGAGGTGGGCCCCGCGTGGGCGGAGCACCGCCGTGTCCTCGAAGCGGCGATTGGCGGCGGCGACCTCTCGCGTCCGACCCTGGTGCAAGCCATGGTCCGGAGCGAGACGGAATGGGACGCCGTCACCTCCTTCTACGAAGCAGTAATGCTAGAGAAGGAGGTGGCGGAACGTGAGAGGGAGAGAACCTCACAGCGTCCCGGCCGCCGCGGGAGACGCCCCGGGCGTCGGGGGCCACCACGTGGCCCCCGGCCACCGTAGGCGCGGGCCTGTGGACGGTGGGCTATGGGCTAGCTCGCCGTCCGTCCGTCTCATGACGACAGGCCGTGTCGACGGCGCGTTCGTGTTCCACGCGCGCCTCAAAGAGAGTCAGCAAAAAGGAAGGGGTCCGCAAGGACCGATGCCTGCCGGGGTTACGGGACTGTTCGAAAGAGATACCGTGACCCCGGAACACAAAGGGCGATGAAGGAACATGGATGGGTTTTAGTCAGTAAAAGTCTGACACTCCCTCCTGCTCCGCCCAGACCGGGAGAAGTCATTTGATGATTTCCCATCCGAAAAAAAAAAAAAAAAAAAAGGATGGATTAAAGTAAAACGCATTAAGGAGAATTTATAAATATTTATTTGGTAGATATTTACAGTCATGTTCACACATAACTAAATAAAACAGTTTTATGCTATTTCTGTCTTAAAGTTTGATTTGTGACCTATAATTTGCTCATCATACGGGCGGTAAGATGACGCAAGACTACGCAATAGAGTAGAAGACGCAATGCTTTTAATAAGTTGCATTTCGTGTGAATCTTCAAAACCTTGAAATCATTTCTCAGAATACTTATTATAAAAGTTTTGCAAAGCAAATAATATAATTTTTAATTTATTTACCTTTTTCAATGACTCTGAGCTATGAAATTTGAATATTTATTCGGTACACCATTCCTTATAAAGTTATATGCATGGCGTGTACTACAGAACAGTCTCAACATACATATTACCTACTGAAATAAATGTTAAAATCAGCCTAGTATATAAACATAAAATACCTATAACAGACAAGAGAAATTATGCTTATACGTTGAAAACTACCTCCTATTTATAAGCTGCGTTGTGTAAATAATCTTATAATTTCGTTCATTGTGGGCACATTGAGATATACTTACTTGAAGAAAGAAACACCGCATCCTGCATTGGATTCGCTTTTGCAACTTTGAATTGCACACTTTTTAAATTTTAACCATCTTATTACGTAAAGAAATTGATTGTTTTATCGTCGAATTGCGTTTAAATTATATACCTATCACAAAGTTGATCACCGTAATTACAACAAATTAATATGGCTGACGGGCTGCACGTCTAACTTATATTCTACTAATAATCTTTTCTTTTTTAATTACATTTCAATAGTGTCTAAATTAATGCTAAAACAAATCTTCTCATTCTAACAGATAATTGAAAAATATTAGAAATATATCAGAACGAAAATTAATGTTTTTTTAATAAGACATGACAATATTATTTTTACCTACCATTCCTACTAAATTCGGGAATAATCCTCCTGGCAACACTTTAGGAAGGGACACAGGGCTCTCGAAGCGCTTTCTCTCTCAGACCGGATTTCTCTTTGACCAAGATTGTCTGTAATAGAAGTTAGCTTCTTATACATAAAGTTTATTTATATATTGGTGTCAAATTGACAATGCACTTTCCAGGTGTGGCCCAAAAAGTATGACAACCAGTCTTACCAAGGGGTATCGTATTACCCAGTACTGACTGGGTTGTGGAGGTCAGATAGGGAGTCGCTCCATGTAAAATACTGGTGTTCAGCTGCATCCGGTTATACTGGAAACCGACCCCAACATAGTTGGGAAAAGGCTAGGCAGATGATGATGATGACCTGATGACGTCACTAGGTATCATAGGTCGATAAGATAAAATATGATTCAAGGTTCTATCGTGTGCTAACATATCCATGTACTTGATTATTAGTTCTTACAAAACAATAATGTGAAGTGAATGTGAATAGTTTCTGCCGTGCCTAGTGATGTTCTTTCGCGTCAAGTGGCTAGTGTTGTGGTCGCTGTGGGCCGCGAGATTCGTTCGACAACCCACGCCGATTCGACAACTGCACGACGGATCGTTAGTACGCGGCCAGTTCTCGGTAGATGGCACTCACCAGCGATACACCGGCATTCCATACGCCAGCTCGAAATACAAGTACAGATTCCAGGTGTTGTTTGCACACTTAACTTTCCACACAGGTTGTAAACGGACCCTTCACGAAGCCGTCAACCAAGCATTCTGTACATAAAACCAAGTAAGTTTACGCAAAAATTATTGCTGGGATACTACTTTTATATTTGTGGTTAAAAATCACGTCTTACGATAGGTGTGGTGGACTGTATGAGGATTTTTAAATATTAACAACTTCGGACTTCATTTTCAGACTTCTATTTATTCTTCAGGGCTAGTTGGTTGCCTGATTCTTGAACGGCGAATGCGCCTATGCCTCTAGGACTCCCGACAGGTTCCGACATGTCGGTTCCCCTTGGAATCGCATTCCCTGCCAACTTACAATATTATTTACTCCATATAAGGGACAATAAAACAACCTTACTAGAATTGTACATATCATAGAATTTCCCTGTTACCAAATCAGTTTCTTTATTTATACTTAAAAGTACCTTAATAATCATATTTACTATGTATTTACATATATTACAACCATCTTAGTTACGTTAAACAGTAATATATTGCAGGTGTCTATTCTGTTTTGCACAAACTAAACTTAATTTAGGCTATTGCTATCTTTTACTAAAAGGCAGTGCGAGAAAAGGACGGCTATAGCTATGAACTAAGTTAGAGATGTCAAACTAGTTTATACCTTGCGCTTCACCGTGTTTTTAGACGACATGTTTTTACGTGCACCACCTCATTTGTATGGAAATATTAGTTCCAATAAATTTGACAGCTCTAAATTACGTCCGTCTCTTTCTCGTTTTATTAGAGAGAAAAATATAGCAATAGCCTAAATTAAATTTAGTTTGTGCACAACAGAATCGACACCTTTACATCGTTTATACAAGTTATGAAGCGTCGCCCGGATAGTAGTCTCACGATGCGTCGTCCATAATAGTAGGACTCAATATAACGCACTCAAAACATTATGCTGATGGATGCATTGAATAGTACGGGGGTCGTGGGAGGACTTCAAATAAAGGCACAACATTAAAAACTTGTATTAAAACACGAACAAAAAAAATATCGCAATGACAGAGAGAACAAGTGCTTTTCGGCTTCGTGAAGGGTGTGTTTACACCCTTTATGAAGACTTGATTATGTATGGAGTTAACAGGTAAATAATTACCATTGTTGCAGCCACCCGGCCCCGCACCGAAGTGGGATGGCGTTTTTGAAGCTATCAGGGAGAACGTAAGATGTCCGCAACTGTATACAAAGTCACTTGTGCTGGGGCCGGAAGACTGCCTCACCCTGAACGTGTACAGTCCTAACCACGCATGGGATGGCGCCCCCCTACCAGTCATGGTGTTTATCCATGGTGGAGGGTTTATAGATGGTTCTAGTTCAGCCCTACTCTACGGCCCTGATTATTTAGTGGCCCAAGGCATTGTCCTCGTCACCATGAATTACAGATTAAACGTACATGGATTCCTATGTTTAGGCATAAAGGAGGCTGCAGGAAATGCTGGACTAAAAGACCAGGTAGCTGCCCTCAAATGGGTTCAACGAAATATACGAGCGTTTGGTGGAGATCCAGACAACGTAACGATATTTGGTGAGAGTTCTGGTGGTGTTTCAGTGTCCTACCATCTGTTGTCACCGATGTCCAAAGGATTGTTTCATAGAGCTATCGCACAGAGTGGCTCGTCCATGGCGGTGTGGGCAAGACTTAGAGATCCGGTGACACAGGCTGCCATTTTAGCGAAAGAATTAGGTCATAACGTTCAAGACCCTCACCAGCTTTACAGTATTTTTATGAACACGTCTCTAAGTGATTCAGTCGGGACCGAGTTGCCGAGGAAAAAGGGACATCTGAGGTTTACAGTTATAGATCAGCCATTCGTACCGTGCACTGAACGGCTTATAGACGGCGTTGAACCATTCCTAACGGATACACCCTATAATATACTCACTAAAGGCAATTACAATAAAGTACCAGTTATAATAGGTTCTAACAACGAAGAGGGATATTTCTTCGCTCGTCGTGATACTCATGAAACACTGAGGAATATTAACTTTGAAGTCATTTTAGAACTTTATGACTTAGACTTTCCTTCAGATTTAGAACGAAAGGAAGCAGCTCAAGTACTAAAAAGACTTTACATGGGTGACGACGAAATCTCCTGGAGTACGATTTTAAAATTTTCAAGATTCCATGGAGAACCATATTTCAACTTGCCTGGGTATATTGAGACTGAACTTATTTTAAAGACTAGCGATAAGCCTGTATATAACTATGAGTTTCAGTACGATGGTCTAAGAAATTTCCCGAAGTTCATAGCGGGTCGAACATTCTGGAATGCTCCAGGCGCCACCCATGCAGACGAACTGTTCTACCTATTCAAACTGTTTCCTATTCCGTCAATGTTTGAGAACAAGATGATTGAAACAATGACAACGCTGTGGACCAATTTCGCTAAATACGGGTGAGTATATTGACAACACCTTCTCTGCAACTAGGGAATTAGAACTTATCAGAAAGCACATAAGGGTGTCATTCAGGTAAATGAACAAACAAGACAGCAAGAGCTTCTTCGGTAGTCAGGCTTGTTACATTGACGTTTGATGTAGCTGCTCCAACGAATTGTCGTTTTTATAATACGAGCTCAGGCCCGCGGCTTCAACCTCGTAGAGGAGTTCGGTAATTGTTCCACGGGATCGTATTACCGGGATGCAAAGTATCCTGTGTCAATCCAGGTTATAAACTCTGTGCCAATTTTTTTCCGAATCCGTTTAGTAGTTTTGGGGTAAAAGAGTAACAAACATCTGTCCATCCTAACAATCTTTCGCTGCTAATGCCTGTGGTTTTGCCCGCGTTGAGTTCGCCTACGGGATCGTAATTCCGGGATAATCAGAAGCTATATGTTATTCCAAAAAACAAACAAAAACCAAACAAAAATCATTTATTTGCAAATAAGGTACAGAAGGTTGGTACAATATATGAAATAGTTCTCTTATTCTGCCTTTAATTTCGGCGTGCAAATATAAGCTAAAGTTAACGTTACATATTTATTATTAATTTAAATTAATTATATATCACAATCATGCAGTCATTAAGCTGATAATCTCTTAAAAATTGTATTACTGAATTAAATAAATGCCGAAAAAACAAAAAAAAAAAAAAGTAACAATCATAAATGTCAATAATAATGATTTCAATAACAATGATTTGCCACCCAATAATATAACAAAAATAATTTAAAATGACCGTGCAGTTTATAAAACTTACAATTTATAACCTAAAAGCTCATGTACACTGTATTTTTATTTAAATTAATTTATTGATCATAATCATGCAGTCATTAAACCGATAATCCCATTAAAATTGTTTTATAGAATTAAATAAATGTCTATATAATAATGAAAAACTAATAAGCATAAATGGCAATCATAATAATGTCATTATTGAAAGAGATTCGCCACAATAATTATTTAAAATGACCGTGCAATTAACAAAACTTACAATTTATAATCCAAAAACTCATGTACACTGTAAAAGCATTTTTCAATTAAAAACCTCGTCAAATTATTTTTAAATCTAGAATATGGTAGCGTTTTTATGGAATTCGGTATTTTGTTATACAATTTTATGCACATAATATAGCTGTTGTTACCTGTAAGTGTGAGATTCGTCCTTGGTTTAAATAACTTATTAGTATACATAGATCGTGGGGCATAGTAGTTTGTCGCTTGCTGGAAAAGTCTCTTATGTTTGAAAACAAATATACAGCATTCTAATATATAAATACACGGTAGCGTTAGTATTTTATATTTCCTAAAGAATGGACGACATGATTCTACTTGCTTCAGCCCAAATATAGCTCTTAGACACTTTTTTTGCATTACGAATGCTTGATCTATCTCCACACAACGACCCCACAGGATAACACCATACCTTAGAGTGGAGGTTATATAGCCATGGAAAGCCGTTATTGCAGCATTTCTGGATACCTCGCAGCTAATACGTCTCAGAGGATATGTAAAATTATTTATTTTAACACAGATGTCATTTAAATGATTTTTCCATGAACAAAATTTATCTAAATTGATTCCAAGAAACTTAATAGACTCAGTTTCTGCCAGGGCGACCCCTTTATAAGATATATTTAGGGCCAGCGGTTTTGATCGATAGGTATGAAATTGCATGAATTTAGTTTTATTAATATTAACTTTTAAATTATTAGCCTCTAGCCACTCTATAGTTTTTTCAAGAACGATGTTTATTTCTTGTTCGTACGAATTTCTATCTCGTCCTTTAATTATAATTGTAGTATCGTCGGCGAACAGTACACATTTATGATTTATAACTTCAGGGAAATCATTAATGTAGAGCAAAAACAATGGCGGCCCCAAAATACTGCCCTGTGGCACGCCATATCTATTACACATAAATGAAGATTGGAATGGTTCTAAGGTTTTAGTTTGTTCATTATAATTCGTTACTTCCACTGATTGTACTCTGTCGGACAAATAAGATTCCAGCCAGTTATATGCTGTTCCTCTGACTCCATATCTGGAAACTTTTTCCAATAATCGTTCATGAGAGACGTGATCAAACGCTTTACTCATATCCATGAATAATACTGTAACAGGTATTTTCTTATCAATACAGTCTGTTATTTCTTTTATTAATTGAAAGGCTGCCAAAGATGTACTTCTATTTTTACGAAACCCATTTTGTTCGTCCTTAATAATCTTGTGCTTTTCGACGAAGTTTGCTAATTTGTTATGAAAAGCTTTTTCAAAAATTTTGGAAAATATAGGTATCAAAGTCACGGGTCTGTAATTGTCCATTTGAGTGCTATCCCCTTTTTTAAATATTGGTTTCACTATTGATCTCTTTAATAGATCGGGAAATATTCCTTGTTCTAGAGAGAGGTTAACCACATGTAAAAGTGGCTCTAGAATGATGTTGACTGACAGTTTTATGATGTCAGTGCGAATATTATCATAACCACTAGCTTTGGAATCATTTAGAGACATCACTATTTTTTTAAGGTCACTACCATCCAGTGGGGACAAAAATATTGAATTACTGATTGATTCAATATGATCCATTTGTTTTAATCTTGAATCTTCTTTATTATTAAGGCTATTGGTAACCGTGTTAATGAAAAAATTATTGAAATGATTTGCGATAGAATCAGGACTTATGCAGTCACTGTTGTCTATAGTAATTTTTGTAATACAGGAGCGTTTTATATCTGTGCCAGTATGCTTTTTTATTACATTCCACGCTGCCTTACACTTATTTTGAGATTTATTTATGTATTTGGTATTATTATTTTTCCGAGACGTTAAAATGCATTTTTTCAATAAATCACAATAACTTTTGTACTTGTTTTTATGAGATTCATTATTTTTATATTTTAGTTTATAGTGTAATTTACTTTTCTGCTTACAGCTTATTTTTATCCCTTTAAAAAGCCAGTTTAATTTATTTAATGCTTTATTTGTAACTTTTACGCGAATGGTAGGAAAACATAAGTTATAAAATAAAAGAAATGTATCGATAAATTTGTGGAACGCTTCGTTTGTTGAGTCTTCCTCAAATACGTCACTAAAGGACAGACATGAAATTGAGTTTAAAAATGTTTCCTTATTGTCATTACTATAGTCTCGTTTAAATTGGTACCACCATTTTAAAACTGGTTGATGTATTTTTATAACAGCCCATGAATATGATTGCGCTGAATGATCCGATAAACCTAAATTATGTATTTTTGCACACCCTTTTTCGATGTTGGTTATGATGTGATCAATGCAAGTTTGTGTCTTTTCTGTTACTCTAGTAGGTGTCAAAATGGCATGTTTTATGTTGTAACTATTTAACAAGTAATTATATTCCCTACTTCCCTTTGACTGTTTTAAAATATCGATATTTGTATCGCCACATATAATAATTTTCTTTCTTGTATTACGACACAATGTCCTCAATAGAGTCTCGAGTTTATTAAGAAAGATCGTTACATTTGACGAAGGGGTTCTAAATACACATATTAATAATATACCATATTTAGTTAGTTCTAAACCACAACATTCAAATACACATGTTTCGCTTAGTTCTTGTATTTCCTGTATTATTTTAAATTCAATTTCATTCTTTAAAACAATAATAACGCCCCCTCTTTTTGAAGTTTTCCTTGAATAGTACGCTGCAGTCGTGAAACCTTTTAGGCGAAAGCTTTTTTCAGTACCTTCAAGCAAGAATGTTTCAGTAAGACACAGTACATCTACGCTGATCTCGTTATTTAGCAAATCTAATATGGCAACCGAAATATCGTCACGTTTGTTTAAGGCTCCGGCTATATTTTGATGTAGGATTGTTAAGCGTGGCTCTTCTTAATATTATCCGTTTGTACACTTACATCTTCTAAACTACAGTTCTGTACAGCAACATCCTTGGTGCATTTTTGTCTATTCTGAATAATTAAGTTTTCGGTATATTTTTGAAAATTACTTTTATAATTTACATGCAAAATTTGCCTGTGAATTAACCTACAAGCATTCAACTTTGTGATATATTTTGTTGACACATTAAAATCATTATGTAAATGTACAAAAGACGAATTCTTACAATTATAACACACAATCCTTAATATATTATTAACATTTTTTTCATTTAGGGCCTTATTTTTGTAATTTTGACCGACTAACACATTGGTGAATTTTAGTTGACATAATGTATAATGTAAATATAAACGTATGTCCATAGGGTTTGTGTCATTTGAACCTGCCAATATAATTACAAAATCAGATTTATTAAAGTCCTTACATGTATTTACGCAGGTTTTTAGCACCTCTTCAGTGGTTGCATTCGGTTTTACGAATGATGTCACAGCAAATTTCTCCCCAAGGTAGAACTGCAGAATGTTTCGGACACCATGTCCCGATTGGTCGGCAAAGATCATAACTCTCTGTCTCTGTGTATCACTTGACTGAGATTGGTGTTTTAGAGTTTCTGGCCCTTCGTTAGATGTCTGTATACTCGTATTACCTATTTCCAACTTCTTATCCGAGGTCAAAGAGATGTGCTTAGTTCGTTCGTCCTCGTCGGCGTCGTGGTTAATTCGATTCTCGCACGTGCTGGAATTTTGAACGTCATTAGTCGATAGCGGTTTTGTATGGAGTATTCCATCAGTACTGCAGATCGATCCGGCTGTGTTAAATGAGTTGTCTCCCGCTTCTATCGCGGTCGTGACACTATCAGGTTGGTGAGTCGCAGGTGAAAAACTCTTAGTCGGTGTAGAGAAGCAGCTTGTTTTGAGACTATATTTTTTCCGTGCAGAAATCGGCGAAAACTTTTTTGTTTCAAGTAAATGCACCTTTTTATAAGTTTCAATAGTTTTCTGATATTGGCCTATGTCCATCTTTAATCGAAAATTTTAAATTGTCGATCTCTAAATGAGCACTTTCCAATTCCATTGTTAGCCTTTTTATTTCATCTTTCAGGCTTGAATAGTCGCTGTCATTTAGTGAAGCATTCGGTAAGCTCATCATTGTAGCGTCTAGTAACGTTGAGCTAGTGCTTAAATTGTTATTTAAAATATTCTCCACTGACTTTGCTCTTGATGTTTTACGGACAGTAATATTCTCATTTTCAAAGTTGTCCATAGTGACAATAAAGATTAAAAAAAAAAAAAAAAAAAAAAGGCTCCTTCAAATATTATTTTACGCTTTTTTCTTTTTGTTGAAATTAAGTACCAACTGTTTTTTAAGTAGCTTGTTTTAAAAGAAAAACTTAAAAGTCACAAATGCAAAAAGTGACTTTTGGTGGTTTCGAACGCGCTACCTTTTCGATTAATCTTCACTCTTGCGCACGTTGCTTAACCACTGCGCCACGGCGCGGCGGCGCTACGTTGTAAGCTCGTCGAAATAGTGCAGTACTTTATTTTGTCCCAGTGATTAGCAATCGTCTTGCGCTCGCTCGATGACCATTTAAGGTAACGAGTCGCCAAAAACTGTTTGTCACGATGAATCACTCTGAGTCACACTGGGTTCACAAGTGTAATAGAACTTTTTGTTGTAGTTATTTTTATTTTGTTATTTATTCACACACCGTTTAATTTAATTTAATTTTGTTTTCGATAACGTAACACTCACACGTTTAGCTTTCGATTAGTTTCAGTTGCAATGATATATACTCATATTCGTAATTTTTAAATATTTTTTTAACGGAGCTCTCACTATTTGTATGCGGTCAGCGAGACGCGCGCGCCGCTACCTCACTATAATCCACCCACCAGACTATAATCTATCTCTTTTATATGATTTTACTAACTTTCTTGCATGTGCAGGACACCTACTCTTGAAGGCAGCGAGGTTCAGTGGCCTCCTACGTCGCTGCTGTCACCAACAAGGCTGGAACTGAACGAGCGGCCTACCATCGCATCAGTTATTGAGTCTGCACCTACGCTGCAATACTGGAGGCATCTCTACGATAAATATCGAGAAAAGTAACCAGCGTGTTGTGGAAATATGGGGATGCGGAGCTGCCTCTAGACAGTATGAGGCATGGCTTCGAATGGTAAGCCACACATTTCTGGCTGACGGAAGAAAATGTTGCGCATGCTTCGCACTGTCTGTTAAACCTTTACCTATTTTATGATGTGACAGTTTTTTTATTGCTGATTGAAATCATCGTCATTGTAGTTATTATTTTAATAAAAAATATGGACTAAGTTTTTAATTATTGTGATTGAACGTTTGTTTTGTATGTGATGCCTTCTCATACACAAGGTCAACGATTGCACCAACCGATCCGTCAACAACTATATCAACACCGCGCTACAACCGCAATGAGCCACCATGGCATAATCCCTCACACAGAATGAAGGTCAGTTTTGGGAAAATTAAGGCTGATTAAACATGCGGTTCGCTTTTGTCGCTTTAACAATTTATTACTTCATAACTTGTGGGCCTTTCCCTAGCAGTGGGACAATATAGACTAAAGAAAAAAAACTTGTAGGGGAAGACCAAAGAAACGGCGTATGGACTGTGTGAAGACTCACAGAGATGACGAATAATAGAGAACTATAGAAGAAGACATACTGGTCCAATGTAGGATGATTTGTTGTACAACTAAAGCATCAGTATGTCAGATATTTAAAACAAATTCTCTCATGCACCGTCAGGCACAAACTCTCGGCAGCATTGGAGTCAGGCATTTTTGTCAGTCGTTACGAGTATTGTAAGCTTGTGTTACGTATCATTATACGTACCTAAGTTTATCCTAACTATTTTCGATATAACTACGGTTGATTCACTTAAGTTCATAACACATATTGGTCGACTCAACTACTGTTTAACTTACCTAATCCTCAGACCAAATAAAAAGTTAAGACGGAACTCTGCGAACAGAGAAGTGAGGCCGGTTTGCATTTATTGAAACCTATTTGTAGTTTGCAAGGCACGAATAAAAGTAGAAACAGAGGGGGAATTTTTCCCAATACACAGGGGAGTGAGGCAGGGAGATCCTCTCTCACCAAAACTTTTTTTATCCGTGCTAGAGGAAGTCATCAGGAAGATGGAATGGAACAACATAGGGATTAACATAAATGGAAGTCGTTTAAATCATTTGAGATTCGCAGATGACATAATACTTATAACAGATAATCCAGAAAGCCTTAAAAACATGCTACAAGATTTGTCATGTGAAAGCAAAAAAGTGGGACTAACAATAAACAAAACAAAGACCAAGATAATAACAAACGGATCCCAAATAAGTATCACAGTAGATGAGGAAGAAATAGAATATGTTAATTCCTATATATACTTGGGCCAACTGATTGCCTTCAACAACCAAATGGATTCAGAAATAGAAAGACGCTTAGCCAATGCCTGGAAGAGATTTTGGTCTCTCAAAGAAGTGCTAAAAAGTAACCAATATAATATTGCAATAAAAAGGAAAGTATACAATACATGCATATTACCAATTCTTACCTATGGGTGCCAGACCTGGGCAAACACACAAAAACAAAACCAAAAACTGATAACATGCCAAAGAGCAATGGAGAGGAGTATACTGGGTTACAAAAAAAGAGACAGAAAAAGAGCTGTAGATATAAGAAAAATAACTAAAATGGAAGATGTTGTTGTTAAAACCCAAAAACTCAAATGGCGGTGGGTAGGCCACTTGATGAGAGAGGAGAGTAATAAATGCACGAAAGCAGTAACAGAATGGACCCCTAGGTTCCAAACAAAGAGGAAACGAGGAAGGCAAAGAAAACGTTGGTCTGATGACATAAAAAGGCATGCGGGTTCTATATGGCACAGGTTAATCCAAACAAGAGAAAAATGGAAAGAGCTGGAGGAGGCCTTCGTGTCGCAAAGACACGCCGACGCCCAATCTAATAATAATATAATATCGCAAAATTAATGATAGCAATAACATTTAATGATAATAATTGAAATTGTAATAATAATTAATTTAATTTAAATTTAATGTTAATGCCAATTTAAAATGTAATGAAATTTAATAATAATAAAATTGCAATAGTAATATATTAATAATAATGAATTTGATGTAAATTTACATTTTAATGTTTTATGCTATGAAAATTTATTTAATTGCATGATAAAAAATTTAAATTATGTATATATAATATATTGTGTTGGCAATAAAGGCTTAATAATAATAATTTGTAGTTTGATTTAAATGTGTGCGTGTGAGCGTGTATTTATTTATTTATTTATGTACACACAAAACACTTTACAGGACAATATAATTATTTACATAGAAGAGCACAAAGGTACTGCTTATTTCTTAAGAAATTTCTTCCAGCAGACCTGCGAGAGGAAAGTTGGATAAGAAATGTAGACAGAGTGTATAAAAAAGTTGGACACAAAAATTTAAATTTAAACTTAAAACAAAACTATAACTATAATAATAAACATGTGTGCACATGTATGCATAGAGCGAGGCGTAATTTTGCGCTGGCCTCACTTTATTGTTCGCAGCGCTTTGTCTTGGTTTTTATTTGGTCTGAGATCTAATCTTGCTATTGACGATTGTAATATTTGTCAATAAATGAGTTCTGAAGTTCTTATGTGAGAGAAAAACACCGTTTCCTCACTCACTGATTTTTAACTGAATTTTCATACCTACGTATGACAAGCTGTGCCTCGTTACTTTCCAGAGATTAACGCGTTCAAACAAAAACCAGCTTTATTATTAATAAAATTATAGATTCTTTCTATATCAACGCCATAAAATTTCACATGAAAATCCGAGTAAGTAAATCACGTGAAAAGGTGTGTTCCTTTTGAAGGTAAAAATAAATGCCTCCTATTTGCAAAATCATGGTATCCCGTTGTCTGCAATTAAGGTGAAAATAACCTCAATTTGAGGCCCAACCTCATTCCCCGAGGCAAGTTGATCCCTAAATGTTTTCGGGAGAAAATTAATTTGATCCCATACAAAGTTGGGGCCCGTCACCGCCTGTCAAAATTGATGGCTTGACTGAATAACCTCGGATTTATATGTGTGCTTATGTCACAGTTAAAACTACAAATCAGTTTTAACTAGTTTTGACGAGTCACAAGTATTATAGCAATTATTTTCATGTTTTTTAGGGTTCTAGTTTTTTTTTGTGTGGTATCAAAACATGTTTTACAGTGAGTCTAGATACAACTAGTAAGTCGTTTCATAAAAACAGAGAATTTCTCAGTAGCTGCCACGGAGTCCGGATTTGTGCCCGGTTGATGGCAATAGGCTCGACTCCTATTACATGGGACTTAACTAAGATAACTGTCGAAATGTGGGTGTATTGTACTAGGTACACGCCTACCTAACCCCTCGGGGATTACAGGCGTGATGTTATGTTATGTTAAAACATGTTTTAACAGTTTTGACTAAAATCAGCCAAAACTGCTACTAACTTATGAACTGTTTTGAACTGTAACAAATGTACTTATAACTTTAATTAAGTAATTTTTTGTAAGTTTTATGAAAAGCTGTCATTGTATTTTTTTTTCTTTTTTAGGGTTCCGTACCCAAAGGGTAAAAACGGGACCCATGACTAAGACTCCACTGTCCGTCTGTCCGTATGTCTGTCACCAGGCTGTATGTCATGAACCGTGATAGCAGTCAGTTGAAATTTTCACAGAATGTGTATTTCTGTTGCCGCTAATACTTTAATACTAAAAACAGAATAAAATAAATATTTTGAGTGGGGGCTTCCATACAACAAACGTGATTTTTTTGACGTTTTTTGCTCGACATTAATAACGGCAACAGGTAGACGCTTGAAGTATTCACAGAATATTTAGTTGTAAGTATATTCACTTTAAAAATAAATAATTAAATTAAAATAATATTAATATTTAAACGGCAAAAAAATCACGTTTGTTGTATGGGAGCCCCCATACAACAAACGTGTTTTTTTTGCCGTTTTATCTAATTTTGTAAAGATAATGGTACTGAACCCTTCATGCGCGAGTCCGACTCGTACTTGGCCGGTTTATTCTTTGATAAGCTTTTGCCCTTTCATTCGTTTACATACTTTAAATCCTTTGTTCGATACCCTTATTGGGGTTTGTAAGCATGATGTACCTACTGAACACGTGGCCATCGTTTATGCTTCGATACATCTTTTTATTTTTTTTTTTTCTGATGGGAAATCATCAAATGACTCCTCCCTCCCCTCTCTGAGCTGAGCAGGAGGGAGTGTCAGACTTTTACTGACTAAAACCCATCCATGTTCCTTCATCGCCCTTTGTGTTCCGGGGCCACGGTATCTCTTTCGAACAGTCCCGCAACCCCTGCTTCGATATACCTTCTACCCTGTTTAAGAGCCCTATACTACCTCAAATTAGCAACTCTATATTTGGTAGTTCAAACTTCGTTTGAAATTCTGTTAGAATAAAGTTCTAATCAACTTGCACTACAAAGTGGTTGTTACGTCAGTCACTGCGGGTCGAATAGTGCGAAATTACTGGTTTTTTGCGATTTACAAAAAATCTATTGATTGGACTAAAAAAAATAATAGTATAAGACCTGCTTTATAGTTACTTCAGTTAGTATAAAAAGTTTCATGATCTAATTTGAAGTATTTTATGATTTCCAGCGGTTTATTGTTCAGTTTAGAGGTAACTTTGGGATTTTTTTCTATCAAGAAAATTTTATGGAATCGGGTTTTCGCCAAATATAAGACTTAACATTAATCCTCAACTTTACCATATATTTATTTCAAAATTAATGCTGCAGTATTTTAGGCGTAACGGAGGATCATGCTAGACCCTTCAGAGACTGATTTTACTAAATATTAAATACACATTAATATTGTTGGATTAGTTTGAATCGGTCTGACGCCATTGTTTAACTATTGTGTCTACTTCGCTAACGTATACCACATTAAAAATTGTAACATTGGTTGGAGATATTTAACTGAAATTAGGTTTAGTTTGAAAGAACAAAACATGCTGCGCCGACCCCAAATGAATTGGGGTAATAGGAAAGAGAATGATGACAGGTTTAGGTGGCTCATTATGGCAGAACTAGGTCCAATTAGGCCCAACACACTATTTCTCCTATTGTGATTATCTTTCACAACTCCCATCAAGTTATTTAACGATTTTTTTACACTATATCATTCGTATGTGTACGGTAAAGAAAAACTATAGTATCAGTCATCCCGCAAAGCTGTGAGAGTAATTCTCGTTTTTACTTCCACTAGGCAACACCTAAACGAATGCCAAACTTTAATTGTTCTGTTAGAAATTCAACTTTGAGCGCTGAGTCGAAGGTTGAAAATCCAACTGCGCATTTGTATTTAAGCATTACTTTGGCAAAGACTAGGACAATGTACTAGTTCGTGAAAACGGGCAATAATAGCTGAGAGAGTAAATTAGGGATAACGGACCTCAATTTGCTTTGACGACCAGAGGTACGGTGTTTTTTGGCAAATAAGCTACCCAAACACCCTACTGTTTTTTTCGGGGGAACGTTAAATCTAAGTGTGTTAACAGTAAAGGTGATGAACAACAAACCAAGTAATTTTAGCAGCAGTAGATCTTATGGTGGTCGTGATGAAACATGTGTGTTCTACGCTTTACTTTCATTATCTCTGTAGCATAGAGCATAGTTTTCAATTTATACAAAGACAATACCTGTCAACTCTCTCTTGTCAAAAAGTCATCTTGGTAAGAAGACGTTTTCCTCTGAACTTCTTTATCCTAATCCCATTTTGGTGTGCCTAATGCCAGTTAAGTTTAAGACTAAATATATAGATGACTCGCTATTCGTGAACTGCTTATTAATCAAGAAATACAGGAATAGTTACCAGAACATTCTCTTGTTTTAATCTCACCGCATGCCTCGCAGCCTGCCCGTAGCGGATTGTACGGCCAAGTCTTATATTTGCTCCACAGTGCAGATAACTACTCTGTTCAGTTAGTACGTAATAACAGGTCGCAAGGACTACTGAGTATGGGTTCGATTCCAGGTCCAACAAATCGATATTCTATCTATCTAACATATTATATTATTATACATTCAGTCAAAAAAGTATCGGGAATGGATGATTTGTTTATGGTTCCAAATTCTAATTTTTGTTTTTTTGTAGTTGTTAGATTTGCACAACTGTTTTCCATTTTGGCGCGGAGTTTGAGTTGCATCTGCTATTTATATTAAATACAGTGCTGGTTTTAGTAATATCATATATTGTGTGTATTGCGAATTTCATGTGGACAAAAATATCAAACAAAGAGTTTGTCTTAAATTTTGCATCGCCAATGGAATTTCGTGTTCGGAGTCACTGAAAATGTTACAGAAGGCTTACGGTGAATCGACTTTATCAAAAACTCGTGCTTATGAGTGGTTCAAAGCGTTCAAAAGCGGTCGAGATGTGATGGAAGATTTGCCTCGCTCTGGTAGGCCGTCAACGTCTGCAACTGAAGTTAACATCGCAAAAGTGAAGAAAATAGTGACTGAAAATCCCCATTCAACTCTGAGAGAGATAGCCGCCGAACTTTCTGTATCTCACGAGTCGATCCGTACCATTTTAACTAATCATTTGGGTATGAAACAAGTTGCTGCTCGGCTAGTCCCAAAAGATCTGAATTTTCTCCAAAAACTCAATCGCATGAAAGTCGCTGAGGACATGCTAGAACGAGTCAGTTCGGACCCAACATTCATGAAACGCATTGTTACTGGTGACGAGACGTGGGTTTACGACTTTGACATGCAAACTAGTCAACAAGCTTCGGAGTGGCGCCTTCCAACTGAACCGAAACCAAAAAAACCACGCCAAAGTCGATCAAAAGTCAAAGTCATGTTGACTGTTTTCTTTGAGTATCGCGGTGTTGTGCACTCTGAATTCTTACCGGAAGGTCTAATGGTAAATAAAGAATATTATTTGAGCGTTATGCGGCGTTTAAGAGAGCAAATTCGACGAAAAAGGGCCAGATTTGTGGAAAGAAAATTCTTGGATTTTGCACCACGACAACGCGCCTTCGCACAAGGCTATCATTGTGAACGAATTTTTGACCAAACACTCAACAAATACCATCCAGCAACCACCATATTCACCAGATATGGCTCCTGCTGACTTTTTTCTTTTTCCTAAACTCAAATTACCACTTCGTGGCACCCGTTTTCAATCGATAGAAGACATAAAGGAGAATGCTTGGCTAAATGCTGGTCCTGCTCCACAACCATAGGGGGGGGGGGGGGGGGCAAATTAATTGATTGTTTGGGTCGGGCATTATTTGAGTCCATCGAAACGTAAAGAAGATGAAGAATTGATTCCCATGTTAATGTTTTGTGGAAGCTGCAGAAGATTGTAAAAATATACTTGCATTATATAGATTCCAGTTTTTAGTATTATATAATTGCATAGCACATGTGTGAGTACTTTGTACTGTTCAGCCACCATTTACATTTAGTTATATTTCATTGACTTGAATATGCCTTGGTGGCTGAGAGAATGTCATGCTCACTTAAATGTCTCGCTGATGGTAGCGGGTGTGTCGGGTCATTTAGTTCCCTTCAATATGGTTGAGTTGAATGGCGCCGGTACATGCGTCATGTTTGTGAACGGGCGCTGTCAGTTGGGACTGGTCATCTCTTAGCTGCCAAGGTTCATTTTAATTACTTTATTCGTAAACTGTTGATCTAATCTTTTACTCTGGACGCTCTTAGTGTGCACGTCTTTCTACATCGTTCTCACATATATGTATAATCTCAAAATTAAAGATGTAACCAAGATTTTGTAACAATATTTTTGATTTTAAAAGAGTGTCCATGGAGTTTCTTGCCCGTTCTTCTCCATAGAGATCTACGCTAGGGAATGGGCAACTACAGTACTTTCTCAAGTTATTATGCCTTGTGACTGGGACTGTAGCTTTGATTTTCTTTTTTGTATTTTTGACATTCAAAAGTGCCGTAATGGTCTAATTGAAATAAATGCTTTGAGTTTGAGTTTGAGTTTGAGTTTGAATTCGCGGCGAGAACTGAACTCAATTCCGGAAGCAGCGTTTAAAAAATGTTTTGATGAATGGATTATTCGTTGGCGCAAGTGTATCGTTTCTAAAGGAGCATACTTTGAAGGTGATAAAATAAATTTGGATGAATAACAGACTTTTGTGTATTATTGATCTTTTCCCGGTACTTTCTTGACAGAGTAGTATATATATTATATCTATATATATTGGTATTGTTCGTCGTTTCGTTGAGCTCCTTGAGTTATAAGTCGAGCTATACGATAACTGACAAATGCTTGCACTGACTGGACAGGTCCACTCAAATCTGTGTGGTTCTTTCTTCAAAAGACCATCTCAGACACTAATCTGCATAGTTCCTAATCTGAATTTAACAAGATCTGGACTTCAAAAGAGACTATGACCTCTGAGTTTGTTTCGGCTGTTTCTTCTCAGAGTACTCAGGTTCGAGACACCGGCCCCATCTAGTTTTAAAAAATGAGGTATGAAAGGGTTTGTAAAAACCTACTTGCAAAATTAACATCATTTGTCATTTATCAGGATTCTTTTTGTAGCAGCCGCAATGTCTTGATTTGTCGCTGATGGTGGCGTGTGTGTCGGGTCATCTAGTTCCCTTCAATAAGGTCAACTCGACCTTATTACCTAAACGGAAGTTATGCCTGAAAGCCTACTATCATGTTAATCACTATCTCGAAGATAAAAAGGCTTGGGATTAAGCTGCTCCAATTAAATTTGCTCTGTGAATGGCGAAATTTCGGACTTCGCTTGTTTATTGTTGATTCCTTTCTTGTATACACTCTGACATTTTATGATTTGACATGTATTTTATTTAATTTTTTTATTGTGACATTTACTGATTTGACATGAATACGTATTTCATTAAGTATTTTACTTTTTATTATCATTGTGACATTTAATGATTTTTGTGATTTTTATTTACATTCATTTTGAAAAGAACTTGTTATTAATTTTATTTGATTATTGTGAATGTGGGGACCATGTGGGTCACATTTTTATTTTTTGTTTATTTTTTCCCACAACTGTCTGGCAGTTTGAGTACTATAAGCGACCTACCCAAATGTCCTTTCTTTGGTATTGTTCGTCGTTTCGTTGAGCTCCTTGAGTTATAAGTCGAGCTACACGATAACTGACAAATGCTTGCACTGACTGGACAGGTCCACTCAAATCTGTGTGGTTCTTTCTTCAAAAGACCATCTCAGACACTAATCTGCATAGTCCTCGTGTGAATTGAGCAAGATTATGTCTGGACTTCAAAAGAGACTATGACCTCTGAGTTGGTTTCGGCTGTTTCTTCTCAGAGTAGTCAGGTACGAAACACCGGCCCCATCTAGTTTTAAAAAGTGACGTGTAAAAGTGTTTGTAAAAACCTACTTGCAAAATAAACATCATTTATCATTTACTTATTGAAGGGAACTGGCGCTGATACAAGCGTCATGTTCGTGAACGGGCGCTGTCAGTTGGGACTGGTCGTCTCATAGCTGCCACGGTTAATTTTAATTACTTTGTTTTTAAATTGTTGATTTTATCTTTTACTTTGGACGCTCTTTATGTGCACGTCTTTCTACATCGTTCTCACATATGTATAATATCAACAAAAGGAATGATGTAACCAAGATTTCGTAACAATGTTTTGATTGAAAAGAGTTTCAATGGAATTTCTTGTCCATTCTTCTCCATAGAGACTTACACCTTGGAATGTGCAACTACAGTACCTACTTTCTCAAGTTATTATGCCTTGTGACTGTGACTGTAGGTTAGGTTTTTTTTGTTTTTTGACTGTAGTTTAGCTTTTTTTGTTGTTTTTGGGACATTCAAAAGTGCCGTAATGATCTAATTGAAATAAATGCTTTGAGTTTGAGTTTGTGCACAGTTGATGCGAATAGGCACGCCCTCTATTACATGGGACTTAAACATAACTAGCGAAATGTCGGTGTATTATTAGGTGCGCCTCTCTCTTACCGAACCCACTATCCGTATGCTCAGCAGTCGCGCTTTCGACCATTAAACCAACGAGGCAGTCACTTGTTTTAACCATTACAAATGAAAACTTCACAGGCGTTGCCAACTTCTTCATAATACATATGAAACTTCCTGGCAACATAGAAACTCGTATATTGTTCTTACCAAAGATACACGCATGATACGATAACACGAGTAAGTACGAGACAACACGAGTGGGTACGAGAGTCGAATCAAAACTTCTGCCATTAAAAACTAATTAGCAAAGTGTTCGGTTCTGCGCATCTGTGGCGTTCATTAATCAATTGATCAGTTGTTACTGTGCAGTGGCCTGTTATATTATATTGGATAATAATCAAAGTTTGGATGTGACAGTTTTACCGTCGGAAACCCGTCAAACGATGCCTTCAATCCACCCTTTTCTCGTAAGAAATCTATGGTTTGAACAATTATGTTGGTTTTCGTGTCAAGTATTTTAAGGGTTCCATACATCAGTCGGCAAAAACGGAACCCTTACAAGATCACTTTGTTGTCCGTCTGTCCGTTTGTCAAGACCTTTTTTGCTCAAGCTGAAATTAATGTTAAATACTCAAGTCTGCTACCCCTTGGAGCAGCGAAAAAATCGAACTTGTAAGTCAACGCGATCAAAAGATATGACCGTTTATGTCGTAAATTTTTCCATGTCACAAGGGAATTAAAACATACCTATACCGTACTTCCCCTTGACCTAGAATCATGAAATTTGGTAAGAAGCAATGTCTTACAGCACATGCAAAGGAATAAATGTGAAAACCGTAAATTTGTAGTTAAATAACAAATACTACAAGTTAATACAGAATAGGCGAGACGACAAAAAAAACTAATTAGTCCGTCAGTTAAATTATCAAAAAATATTTGACCTGTATTTTTTCTTTTGTTACGTAAACCAAAATTGACGAAGATATGACGCTTTTAAAATTCTCAATACGTCACGCCTAGGTATAATTTTTACCTAGTTCTGACGTCACGAGCAATATTCATTGATTTACAAAAACAAAAAATACGTGTCCATTAATTTCCAATACTCTAACTGACGGACTAAATAGATTTGCAATTTTTTGATACTGTCGTCATGCCTATTCTCGGTGCGCGAGTCCAACTCGCACTTTGCCGGTTTTTACCCGAGTGCGCCAGAAGGAGGGTTATCTTTTTATGAATAACAAGCGTAGCGCTGCGTAGCATTGCGTTGACATTCGAATCGCGTAGCGCTACGAAGAAAGCATGACGTAGCATTATAATCGAAGCAAGTTTAGCTACACGTAAGTGGACTCGATTTCGCGTTTTACAGCTCAGTTTACCCAAGCGCGTCCGGTTGCTAGATCAATCTTACGAATTTCTCGCATAGTCTATTATTTCTCCCAGAAAATACTATACCATTGCATTTTTCCCTATTCTATTTTTCAAACAGGAAATGCGACATACAGAGATATATACAACTATTTTCATTTACAAAAAGTACCGTGAGGTGTCGAATTTTGTGTATCGGACATACACAGTCACGAAATTCCCTTTCAAATATGTTTGACATAAAAATCAGCTACGCGAACTCTGTTCATTGATGCAGCCATAGAGTTATCTAATCTAATGCGCGGGTATCAGATGATAAAGTATGTTTTTATAGTGTTGCAGTACTGTGGGTATATTCGCATGTTTGGACGGCTGCATTAATTCGTTACCCCTTATTGAGTCTAATACGTGGCAGATACTTAATTAATGCAGCCGTCTGTACATGTGCATATTTAAACCAATTCAGTTTCGAGATACATGGAAACAATTTCTCAGTTTAGCAACCCAGACTGTAGAAATTGACGGTATGATCTAATGAATGTATTTTAATATGTGTATCCGCAGATTAACGAGCAATAACTTACTAAACACAATTAAGGTCGATGCATTATGTCGGCGAGCATCTTGAGCCAATTACGCCGATGTACTGACCATATAACACCCGATAAGTACCTCGCGTACTAGCTTAGTGCATTAGCGTTAAACACGATTGCCAGTTCGAGGTACAAAGATACATTATTGTACATAAACACTACACTATACACTCCGGTAGGTATGTATGTAATAGTCTTCCTGACAGTCATCGTCTCGTCATGGCAGCCAATCTAAGTGAAGATAATCCATCGGCGCGGAAGATATTATAGTGCGCAGACACGTGCACTCTCTTATCCCTCACTATCATAGTCCAATGGGACGGCATTCCGCCACGACCGGAGAGATATCAGGACCAAGACTAGAAAGAAAGAAAGAAAGAAACTTGTGTTTATTTGGCATTAAAAACACCATAATATTCAAAGTAAAAATCAAAATAAACAAACAAACGAATAATGCCAATTGGGCCTTTTTTTTTTTTTTTGGATAGGAAATCATCAAATGACTTCTCCCGCTCTGGGCGGAGCATCCATGTTCCTTCATCGCCCTTTGTGTTCCGGGGCCACGGTATCTCTTTCGAACAGTCCCGCAACCCCGGCAGGCATCGGTCCTTGCGGACCCCTTCCTTTTGCTGACTCTCTTTGAGGCGCGCGTGGAACACGAACGCGCCGTAGACACGGCCTATCGTCATGAGACGGACGGACGGTGAGCTAGCCCATAGCCCACCGTCCACAGGCCCGCGCCTACGGTGGCCGGGGGCCACGTGGTGGCCCCCGATGCCCGGGGCGTCTCCCGCGGCGGCTGGGACGCTGTGAGGTTCTCTCCCTCTCACGTTCCGCCACCTCCTTCTCTAGCATTACTGCTTCGCAGAAGGAGGTGACGGCGTCCCATTCCGTCTCGCTCCGGACCATGGCTTGCACCAGGGCCGGACGCGAGAGGTCGCCGCCGCCAATCGCCGCTTCGAGGACACGGCGGTGCTCCGCTCACGCGGGGCACACCTCCACCGTGTGCTCCACCGTGTCCTCCGGTCGATCCTCGCAGTGGAAACACCCGGGCGTTTCCTCCCGCCCGATTCGGTGCAGGAACCTCCCGAAAACACCGTGTCCGGTGAGGACCTGCGTCAGGCGGAAGGTGAGGACGCCGTGGCGTCTCTCCAGCCACTCCTCAAAGAGGGGACTTATCGCCACTATCGTGGCGTGCCTTGCACGGGGTTGCGACAGTCGCTCTCTCCATGTCGCCATGAGATCCCGCCGGAAGTCTGTCCGCTGAGCGACAATTTGTCGCGGCAGCGAAGTTTCCCCCCGGCGAAGCGCCTCCGCGCGCCATTCATGCAGGCGCGCGAGGACTATCCCCCGATGCCCGGGGCGTCTCCCGCGGCGGCTGGGACGCTGTGAGGTTCTCTCCCTCTCACGTTCCGCCACCTCCTTCTCTAGCATTACTGCTTCGCAGAAGGAGGTGACGGCGTCCCATTCCGTCTCGCTCCGGACCATGGCTTGCACCAGGGCCGGACGCGAGAGGTCGCCGCCGCATGCCAATTGGGCCTCAGCTCAGCATAATGCCAAACTTACGGCTTAACGTGCTTTCCGAGGCACGGGGGAAACTTGATATGGTTACCAATCCAGCGATTGACCTTGCAAGCGCTGCTTATCATTAAGCCACGAGCTTTTTGCCTCCCGAAGTTTTGTCCCCCTCCCTCCTACCCTTCATCCTCACCTTCCATGTATTATTACATGTTAAAATCCAAACTGAAAATTATTATCCCAAAACAACATGAGAACTTGAACGTAAGAAAGGTCTAAGTTCACTGGTTTTATCGCTAACAGATCATTATAAGTTTAAGGGGGCTGTTATTTGGAAAGTTAACTCATAGACGGTAGATTTCGTAATTACAGGCCAATAGGCGGTTTTCTTACTAATAAACTGAAAATTGATTATGTTTATTTATTTAGCCGTGTGGTATCCGGCAGAGTAGAATAACGACCCGAAACCCGAAACCCCGACGACCCAAATGACGCAGCGGTAGTGAGGCTGCCTTACGTTCCGGGTTCGAATCCCGGTAGAAGCAAATGTTTGTGTGATGAGCATGGACATTTGTTTCCGAGTCATGGATGTTTATATGTATAATAAGTATGTATTTACAAACAAAAAAGTATCTATGTAGTATATCAACTATCTGGTGTCCACGACACAAGCCTCGTTGCTTAGTGTGGCACTAGATGGCGCTGTGTGCAATGTCCAGCGATATTTATTTATTTATTACACTCACGGGTGTCGTATAAGGCGACTAATGTCTAAGGCAGAACAACTTGCGCCTCCGTAGACCAGAGAATGGGCAGCAGCGTTTTCTGTTAATCTTTCATGACTGCGATCTCCAATCCGCCTGCCAAGCGTGGAGATTACGGCAAATCCCTCCCATCATGGGAGAGGCTTATGTCCAGCAGTGGACGTTATGGGCTGTTGCAGTGTAGTATTTATTTAAAAGTAGTTTATGGACGCGGTTTCGCCCGCGCCCGCGTGTAGTTCGGTCTGTCTGCTGTCCCACGGGATTATATTACCGGGATAAAATGTATTCTATATGTAAATCCAGGTTATAAACTATCTTCAAAGAGAGTCAGCAAAAAGGAAGGGGTCCGCAAGGACCGATGCCTGCCGGGGTTGCGGGACTGTTCGAAAGAGATACCGTGGCCCCGGAACACAAAGGGCGATGAAGGAACATGGATGGGTTTTAGTCAGTAAAAGTCTGACACTCCCTCCTGCTCCGCCCAGAGCGGGAGAAGTCATATGATGACTTCCCATCCGAAAAAAAAAAAAAAAGGTTATAAACTATCTATGTGGCAAATCCGTTCAGTTTCCGCGGGAAAAAGTAATAAACATCCATTCATCCACCCTCAGAAACTTTCGAATTTATAATATTAGTAAGATTCATGTACAGCACACCGCCCGGTGCTGTACATGAATCTTAAAAGACTGGTAGACAATGCCTTGTGCCGTGTAGGTCGGTACCTACACACAGACTGAACGCTACAAGGCATTGTCTACCAGTCTTTGACTTTGTTTTAATGTTTTATGAGGCAAGATTGTTTTGAAGTTTCATAGTACATAATATCATCATTTGCTTAGCCTTTTCCAAACTATTTTGGGGTC
Source organism: Xestia sexstrigata (assembly GCA_941918905.2). Lineage (NCBI taxonomy): Eukaryota > Metazoa > Arthropoda > Insecta > Lepidoptera > Noctuidae > Xestia > Xestia sexstrigata. Next base: position 5,057,007 of record OW799204.2, read on the forward strand.
GGCTTCCAGTCCAACCGGATGCAGCTGAATATCAGTATTTTACATGGAGCGACTGCCTATCTGACCTCCACAAACCAGTTGGTACTCGGTAATACGGCACCCCTTGGAAAGACTGGTTGTCAGAGTTTCGGGGAATTGGCTACCTTTTTACGACTGTCAAAGATCCTGAAACCTGGTATGTTATGATGGTCACCCATCCACAAACCAACCTAGGCAAGCGCGGCTTAACCTTAAAGATCGACCTGTGGGGCTGTTATTATTTACATATCACAATTGAATTGAAGGTGCACTGTTAGGAATTCGGGGAAGCCTATTGCCATCAACTAGGCACAAATCGAGAAATCGAAATTCCTGGTGGAAAAACCCACAATCAATTTTCCTAATGATCACTGAATCCAGGATGTTGAAAATTCAAAAAATGAAACCAATCACATATCAACGTGTTCACATGAAGAGTACCCCATCCATCAGAGCCTTCAAGGAACCCTCTACGAGACCTGATAGCGAAGTAATAAGCACACGTCACGGAATGTGACACGTTATGAAAAATCTTTATTGTTCGCTCGCGTACTTACGTGACACGCTAAGGGGCCGAAGTAGGGGGTTCATTTAGGAGCGAGGGGATCTCCCACACACTATGACATCTGTCATGGCGGTTGGAATTAAGGTAGGAATTAAGTTTCTTTTTGTTTGACGGTAATTAAGCGTAATCATTATCGTTTGTCAGAATATGGTGCATTTATATTAGTGTCTTAGAAGGAGTCAATGGTCGCATCATATTTTGCCACACTCAACATATTATAAATCAGCCAGAAATCTCCTTATAGCATAACATCACGCTTGTAATTTCTGAAGGGGTAGACAGAGGTATATTAAGTCCCCAGTAAAAGAAGAGGCTATTGCCATGATCCGGGCCCGTATTTTGACTCCGTGGCAGCTACGGAGAAATTCCCAATGAAAAAAACTCAACTGAACCCAGGAATTCATATCTTTAAAAACACCATTAAACTTCCTCTGCTAAAATCAGTCAGAAATAGCTTAGCTAGTTTGAATTTGTTCTGTCGCAAATGCCATAGCAGCGATGCAGAAGCACGTTTACAACATTGCTACAAAAAGTAGTGGTGTTCACTAGTAACACTAGTTGGGTTTAGAATACATATAACCACCAAATTATCAGTAATTAGATGAACTCTAAGGGTACGTGTGCTCCGGGGTTGCGGGACTGTTCGAAAGAGATACCGTGACCCCGGAACACAAAGGGCGATGAAGGAACATGGATGGGTTTTAGTCAGTAAAAGTCTGACACTCCCTCCTGCTCCGCCCAGAGCTGGAGAAGTCATTTTATGATTTCCCATCCGAAAAAAAAAAAAAAAAAAATGGTTGCGTGTGTTCGCTGCCCGAGATAAGTTTGGACTACTCAAACGACGGAACCTTAAAGCTCACGCTATGTTTATTAGTATATCACAAGTAGTGTTGGGCGAAAGCCCTCAGAAGAGCCATTTTAAAAACAGATCGCCCGGAAGCCGGGACTTATCCCGTCTGAATTGCCGAAAGCTCGCGTTACCCACATAGCTATAATTATCGCTTTCGACAGGTCGAGCCCTAAGGCATGTTACCTGGTTTACATCAAAATCATTGTTCGGTCTGCTACATTGTACTGCTCCATGGGGTTGTCAAATTAACAAAATTCATCATTGTTCAGCCATGGTATTGTTTATAGCAGCGCAAAATTTTGTGGCTTTTGAAAGTCCAAATAAATTCAAATCGTTCATAAAACGGAAGCTATGCCTGAAAGCCTAGGCTACTATCATGTTAATCACTATCTCAAAGATAAAAAGGCTTGGGATTAAGCTGCTCCAATGAAATTTGCTCTGTGAAAGACGAAATTTAAGACTTCGCTTGTTTATTATTAATTCCTTTCTTATAAACACTGTGAAATTGAATGATTTGACATGAATACTTAGTTCTATTTTATTATTTTTTATTATTTTATGTGACATTTACTGATTTGATATGAATACTTATTAATTTTATTTGATTATTGTGAATGTGGGACCATGTGGGTCACATTTTTATTTTTTGTTTGTTCTTTCACACTTTGTTTGAGTACTGTAAGCGACATACCCAAATGTCCTTTCTTTGGTATTGTTCGTCGTCTCCTTGAGTTATAAGTCGATCTACAGGATAACTGACAAATGCTTGCACTGACTGGACAGGTCCACTCAAATCTGTGTGGTTCTTTCTTCAAAAGACCATCTCAGACACTAATCTGCATAGTCCTCATGTGAATTGAGCAAGATTATGTCTGGACTTCAAAAGAAACTATGACCTCTGAGTTGCTTTCGGCTGTTTCTTCTCAGAGTAGTCAGGTACGAAACACCGGCCCCATCTAGTTTTAAAAAATTACGTGCAAAATCAACATCATTTAATTTTATCATTAATTTATTAAATACGATTTTAATTGAATGATTGCCAAAATCGTTTAAAAGATAGTTTCATACTTCAAAAAATGCTTGTATGAGAAATATCATAACATCATGCCATGCCTGTAATCCCCGAAGCAACCCGGGCAGAGGTGTACGTCCCTTTTTTTTTTTGTGTTGGACATCATCAAAGTCAAAGTCAAAGTCAAAGTATTTATTAGTGTGGTTTTTAGTGATACATAGTTGGTCTTACAGTTAGGTTATAGTAACTCAAAAAACTACCCATTAGGGCATACACTATTTAACATTATAAGAATTTAAAATTGATATTACATCAAATGATTCTCCCGCTCTGGGCGGAGCAGGAGGGAGTGTCAGACTTTTACTGACTAAAACCCATCCATGTTCCTTCATAGGCCTTTGTGTTCCGGGGCCACGGTATCTCTTTCGAACAGTCCCGCAGCCCCGGAGGTGTACGTACCTAACATGTCATCACTCATTCATCACTTCAGTCGAAAGACCCACGTTAAATGTACTGATTAAACTGCCAATGCGATGCGGTGTCCTATCCTAAATCAGGCCAAATGTCATTCTAATCCGTTCAGTATTCAATCCGTGGTAGGTACATACCACCAATCATTAACTGTCCAATTTCAGCCAAAAGACGTCCACTGCTGGACATAGGCCTCCCCCAAGTGTCGCCACATTGACCGGTCCCGTGCCACTCGCATACAGCGGATCTCCACAACTTTCACCAGATCATCGGTCCACCTAGTGGAAGGCGTTCCGACGCAACGTCTTCCGGTTCGCGGTCGCCACTCCAGAACTTTTCGGCCCCATCGGCCATCCGTTCTGCAAGCAATGTTCCCTGCCTACGGCCACTTAAGTTTGGCAATTCTTAGGGCTACGTCGGTAACATGAATGTTGAGTATTACCAAATAATTTAATCATGGCCTGTTTTCCACGGAGGGTTAGATACAACTTGTGTAACTTAAAATAGACTTACTCGTACACCCGCATTTTGACGGTCATGTTTAAATTCTTTTTTACCTATCTAATATCCGTAGTTTCTCTAAGTACCTACATTCTTTTCTCTATAAAAGGCTTTGTCGTAACTAGAAAACTTGTAAGACTTAAGTAATGTTTTACGAAGTTGCTCAGTCCTTTGTTAAGCCGGACTTCGGTTTACTGCGATATTTATAGGCCGGATTACTGTAAGACAAGATCTTGCAGTGCAAGCAAAAAAAGGTTTAATTTATAGATATCTTTTAAGCTGATTGGTTTTTAAAGTTACGATAGGAATTTTATTAATAGGATCCTTATTTGAAGTTTATGTTTAAAGATAGTGTTTTTGTTGTCTTTTACCCGACTGCGCGCTCGTAAAGAATGGGTTATGCTTTTCATGCGTGTCTATGTTTCTATGATGTGAGATTCTTTGTGCCCTCGAAGGATTCGAGTAAATGATTAGTTAATACGTCAATAAAAAAGTAAAATTAAAAACCCCACTGCATTAAAAGTGAACTTAAAATATGGAAAAAAAATGAAAAGACCACAAAATATGTGAACAGAAGTACTTATTTTACTTCTAATTTTGAAAATCATGCTATGCCGTCAGACGCTGCGTATGTTTTTAATCATTTAGTCATGAACGGCGTGCATGCACCCTGGAAGCCGTTCGCTCTTCATTGCAAAGGGATTGTTTTGGTCGGGGTTCGATTTTTTTACAAAAATCAAACCATTTATTTTAATTATGCCATTATAAATGGTAGTTTTAAACGTCAAACTTTAGAACAAAGGCAGTAGAATTGATTTTAATATTCGTAATATTAATAACAGTACCAACTGGGTTGTGGAGGTCAGATAGGCAGTCGCTCCATGTAAAATACTGGTATTCAGCTGCATCCGGTTAGACTAGAAGCCGAACGTATCACAGTTGGGAAAAGGCTAGATAGATGATGATAGTGATGATGTTTCGTAATATCGTTAACAATGTAGGTACTACCTGAAAATTTGGTGTTCAGCAGACACGTATAATAGGCGAGACGACAAAAAAAAACTAATTAGTCCGTCAGTTAAATTATCAGAAAATATTTGACCCGTGTTTTTTCTTTTGTTACGTAAACCAAAATTGACGAAGATATGATGCTTTTACAATTCTCAATACGTCACGCCTAGGTAAAATTTTTTGCTAGTTCTGACGTCACGAGCCCCCACTCCCGAGTTTTGATGCGTTTTATCTTTGTCAATATTCATTGATTTACAAAAACAAAAAATACGTGTCCATTAATTTCCAATACAGCTGTTTTTTTTTTTTTAAATTATCGATGAAAAATTTCTATGAGGGGGTTCTAAATGATGTGCTGAGTAACTGGTCTAACTGACGGACTAAACAGATTTGCAATTTTTTGATACTGTCGTCATGCCTACGAGTATTTCCGCAGCCGGCAGTGACAACCATCAAAAATCTAGTTATTTAGACAAATACAATTTGAGGAGCTCGTAACTAAATAATTTTAGCTTCAGAGGTCATTAAAATACAAGAAAAGATACTAATGAATGAAATTTTGCAATCCCAGTAAGACTGTAAGGAATTAAATTAAATTTCAGATTCTAAATTACAAAAAAACTAAGGGGATTTGCTTGATAAAAAATGAAAGTGAAATTATCTCAGAAAGATGATTTTGTTTTCGCGGTTTCATCAAATTTTCTAAAAGGATTAGACTAGACGGGCTGAATAGAATAGAATAGAATTTTATTTCGCAAATATGGGTAATACAATACAGTTGTTATGACATATCAAAGTTCAGCCATATTTTACCATTCGGCATGCAAACATTTACATTATTTATGAAACATGTACTTACTGCACAGTAGGGTGACAAACATACAATGATTTTTTTGAATGACACTTAAGATAAAAATCCTACTAATATTAGAAATGCGAAAGTTTCTGTGGATGTATGGATGTTTTTTACTCTCACACAAAAACTACTGACCGGATTTGAATGAAATTTGGCAGATAGTTTTAACCTGGATTAACAAATAGGATACATTTTTTCCCGGTGGTTTGACCCGCGGGTATAAGCTAGTGTCACAGTTAATATAATCTGGTGTGAAATAATGTCAAGTCACTACGTACAAGATTATTATACAGTGCAGTGCAGTAAGATTTAATTCTATATGCGTTTTATTCAAATGATTCAAATTTTTTTTTTACTAAATGTCATTTATTATTTTAAGATGATTAAAATATACAAAAGTTTAGATACCTCGACATATCAAGGGATTTTTTTAGGGGGAAACGCTAGGTTACAGGTTACAGGCCCTTACGTTTTTTTGCAGGTCAGTGCTAGGTTGTAAATTGACTAAAATACGTACCTATAATGTTTGGCGGCAGTAACACAATCATAATTATGACTTTACAAATCATCTATAAAATCCCTTTATGTTAATTTTATCCGATTGTATGACTATTTCAGCAAAAAGTCATTCAATTGGATTAAATTTATGTAGGCACCAGTGGCGAAGAGTGTTAATTGAGTCAGGGGAAGCCAAGGAAAAAATGAGAGTAGGTAGTTTTTTGTTTTTTGTTCCTTTTTTTCTGTTTATTTTGACCTCATTTTTGTTATCAGCGCCCCCAAAAACCACGAAAATGATACCCATGAAGAAAAACACTGCAAATTTGCGTCGGCGCCATCTTGGATTTTCATTTTGACCTCATTATCATTATTAGCAACCCCAAAAATGTCAACAAAATAAATACTATAATTTAGTGTACCAAATCAACATTCGACATTATCGACCATTACTAATTCTATCTCGTTCTCCCATACATACTTTCTTTTTCTGCCCCTGTCGTAACTCGATAGTGTTCGGCTTAATAAAACCTAGCTTCCTACAAAACAAAATAATGTCATAAAGCATTGAACGATTTCCGATTCTATACGAAATTCAACGAGCGATAACGATATTTTCCCATCTCACTCACGCGCACTACCTACTATAACTCGGTTTGCGTACTCGGAGAAATCGCTGCATCCCCGTAGGGGGGTGCGGCTGGCGGGTTGTGGGCATCGCCCTTTGTCCCGCTGAATCAGATTGTGCCGTAAACATACGGGCACCATCGGTGGAGCGGCCATGTAAGCCTCGGCCAATGGTGAGCGCGCTTTCGCCGCTCACCTGTGAGTTAGTGTCATTTTGTGTCGGTAGAGGCGCCACGGTGTTAACCGTATCGTCACGCCACCTTGGCGGTCTGTCACCGCCAGGTGGAATTCCCGGTGCCCCGGGTGAAGTCCAGCGGATGATGACCAGCCAGAGGCGGCTGGGGCTGCCCCTACCGGGCACGGGGCCCCCGCCCACATCGTTATCGAAGCTAGCCGATGCGCTCCAGGCTAAGGGGCCATGTATGTATGTGTAAGCGGTATTGTGTTGTGTAACACCGCTCATGTTTGCGAGTAGATAGCAAGCCCGCGACGCTATCCGTCGCGTGAGTCATATCTCGGTTTGGGTCGGCTTACCAGAGTCCTAATATAGGCGGGCTGGCTAAAGACGTCATGACGTTTATTTTGCACAGAAATTTAGCTGCCAAAAATCCGATTGCGCCTGCGGATTATTTTATAGCAATATGTTGTTGAAGAGCAAATTTTTGTTGATTGAGTACGAGTAGGCGTTTCGTGATGCTTGTAAAAAAGTACTGATTGTGCCATTTTTCAATTAAGGTAGAGAGTGGTTGTGTTCCAAACTTCTGAAGTTAAGCCAGTGGAAATCGAGTTAGTATGAGCCTGCGCCACTGGTAGGCACCTATTGTTGTTTTAATTAATGATTATAATTCTATAAATTCATGCGTGTTACGTCCGCAAATCATATTTTGTTCAACATACAGCCTGGGGACCTAAACTGGCTCATTCAGCAGAACCATTATATGATAATAATAAGAATTACTATTATTAATATTCCTAAAATGGTCACAAAGTGACAATTTATAATGATAGGTGCGTCTGTGACTATTTAAAGAATTTTATTATTAGGAATTTTATTTATTTCTTATACTGACCGGCAAATTGCAAAAACGTAGGAACCTCGCGGGCTACCCTAGCGCCTCCACCTTAAAAACAAACATAGTCATGTTCTAGCGTTCGCGCGTTCGCGTTATATGTGTTTGTATTTTTGTTTAATATGGGTCTCGGACCTGAAATAAATGATTTTATTTTTATTTTATTTATTTATAGAGCTTAATTCTAATTAATATTAATTGTAATTTTTTATTTGAGTTGACATTTTATTTGTAATCTTAATTTGTATTTGTATGTCTGTAACGAAAAAACATAGCTTTTACTATTTATAAGACCTTTAATGTTTATACCTATGTTTGACAATTATGTGATTCTGATTCTGATCGCTTAGTTAAAACAGTTACATCTGAAAATTGAGTTTGAAATCAAATAAAAAAAATGAAAACAATAATATTTTCAAGTCAACTCAATCAAATTCATGGAAGTTCTAAACCGGTGCAAAAAACTGTGTGCAAATTGTTCGCACAAATGAGAGGGCAAGGGTAACCATCATTCTTGTTTAGCCCTTGACAGGTGGATTTGTTCGGAAAATAGAAATGTCCTTTTCTGCGACCGTATTTACTGGTATGTGGGCAATTTGTAGAAAAATGTGTTACTTACAGAATTTTTGCGGATGTGTCAACAAAATGTCTTGATACCATTTTTCACGTTGCTTGAACGTCATGTTTTCCTGTTTTCAACAATATAAGGATTGGGTACTAGTGTGAATTATAATACACCTGTGATTACAGGTTTGCGCTGGATTAAAATGCATAGATTAATGTTATGATGTATGTAGCCCGAAGAATTGCCAAACTTAAATGGCAATGGGCACGGGACTAAAAGTTTTGGAGTAGCGACCGCGAACCAGAAGACGTTGCGTTGGAAGGCCTCCCACTGGTGGACCGATGACCTGGTGAAGGTTGCGGATGCGGACCCGCATTATTACCCCGCGTACCCGCATATTGTACCTAAATGCGATAGTAACTTTGGTCATCTATTCATGACTTAAATGACATCTGGCCTAATTTAGGGTAGGGTGCCGCGTCGCATTGGCTGATTAATAAGTACATAGCCGTGGGATTATTTTTAACATTCATGCGGGCGAACCTGCGGGTAAAGGCTTACTGGGATAAAACAATATTACCTCATCAAGCGAGATTTGCGCTGGCTTTTTATATGTACAAGAACAAACATCAGCACATCATCACAACATGTCGTGTTTCGTTGAGCTCCTTGAGTTATAAGTCGAGCTACACGATGCTTGCACTGACTGCACAGGTCCACTCAAATCTGTGTGGTTCTTTCTTCAAAAGACCATCTCAGACACTAATCTGCATAGTCCTCATCTGAATTGAACAAGATTATGTCTGGACTTCAAAAGAGACTATGACCTCTGAGTTTGTTTCGGCTGTTTTTTCTCAGAGTAGTCAGGTACGAAACACCGGCCCCATCTAGTTTTAAAAAAATGACGTGTAAAAGTGTTTGTAAGAACCTACTTGCAAAAATAAACATCATTTCATTTCATCATTTCATGTTTATTAAATATCAAGATTGTAGTAAAAAAACAGTTTTAAATTTAGGTGTGACGTCATTTCGTATTCTTCTTAGCAAACCCTTTTAATTGATACCCACACCATAGGTTGAATAAAAAGTAACCAGTCAGTTATAAAAATATTCGTAACTTACGGTACCTACATAACTTATAATGTATAACATCATTATTATTTTTAATGTTTTAAACGGGGTCTAAAAAGGACGAAACAAGCAAAATAATAATTATAATAGAATTTCAGAAATACATAGGTACAAAAACGGTCAAGGTAGAGCCGTGGTCGCGTTCTGAAAATCATTAAAAAAAAAAAAAAAAAATTAATATATCTTTTTATTTCAGACATTGGTCCATAACGTGTTAGTAAAACGACTTTAAAAAACTATGTTACATTGAAATAATAAAACATTAAAAACAAAAATATTAAACAATAACATTAAAAAAAATTAAAATTGCATTTAAAAAATTGCAAATTACATCAAAAATTACATTAAATTATTAAAAATTAATTAATTTAAGTATTTGCCGCCCTCTGGGGCCCCGGGCACACGCACTTGCGTTTGAACCCAGTGCCCCAGAAGGGGGCTGTCCAGCTTGTGGCTGAGCTCATTCAGGATGGTGTTGCCGCTCCCACACGTACGGAGCATCAACGAAGCGATGCGGCGCCGCAGCACAGCTGACAAATTGCTCTGCAGTTTGGCTGATGTTGTATTTAAGTAAAACTAAGTCTATTATGGATTAAATAAATTAAAAAAACACAGTGTGAAAGCCATCTAAACATCATCATAATCATTATTATTTAATTTAGTATAGAATTTCTCCATTTCTCAGGGATCGAACAAAATCGATTCCCAGAAATTTTAAAAATGACCATGCATTGGAAAAAAGAAAACGACCTGAGTGTCATATGCTATATTTGAAACGTTCCTGTGCTATAATTCCCGACTATAACGAGAGCGAGGCCGCGGGCAAAGGCTAGTCTCCTATAAAAACTAGTAGCACTTGTATAACCCCAAATTCATGTACCCATGTACACAAGAACGAGCTCATCTCATGCGAACTCTGTAAAACAAATACATAGCCCCATACATAAGCCACCGCACAAAGATAAATAGAACAGTCCACTGGAGCCGTGTCAATGAAACTTTATTCACGTTTTGTGATTTTAAGCCGCACTCTGTATAACTACGCGGGGCTATATAATTACATCTACCGGACCAATTTCGTTTGTTTTCTTTTTCTTGTTTACTTTTTTTAGATAATTTAATTTTTTTACCCGACTACGAAGAAAAAGGAAGGGTTATGATTTTAGCAGTCTACGTATGTATGTATTTTGTATTTATACGTATGTTCCTCCGTAGCGCCTAAACTATTCATCCGATTTTGATGAATAAGGTGTCAATCGATTCGGTATTTCGGCCCGGGGAACATCTATAGGCTAAATTATAACCGACTTCAACAATAGGAGGAGTCGATTTTACCTTGTAAACCCCAAATATAATTAGAGCGTGATTTTTCAGCAGTCGGGTTTTTTTACTTCTTGTTTACTGTTAATTTAACCATTTGTTTTGTTTGTCCTGTGCGGACTAATAAATATTTTTTTCTATCTTTCTTTATCTCTATACATGTGTATATTTAAATTGTTTACCTTTGCCCAACAGTGGGACAGTTATAGGCTGGTATTATTGTTTTTATAACCGAGTACCTAGGCAAATGGGTGTAAAAAGAACATAACGAACGTCACATTGAGTGCTACAGAAAAACCATTTAAAAAAAAGTTGTTTCCCAGCAATAATTTTTGCGTAGCTTGGCTTCATGTACAGAATGCTTGTTTGACGGCTTCGTGAAGGGTTTGTTCACACCTTGTTTACAGGCTGGCGATTTAGTCACCTGCATCCATGAAGAAGGATTCCACCTGTCCAACTGAATAATTTTCACTATGAAGGTCATTTCAAATTTAAGAATAAAATAATCAAATGCTTAAAACAACAATAGAAGACTCTTTCGATTTATATGTTTGAGAAGTATTATTATTTATACAGGATGACTTGATTTATCACTTTCCAAAAAAACTGGGTATAATAGGTGAACGGAGTAGAAGCAAATGGCATACGTACTTAGTTCTTTATTAAATTTTTTTACGAAAAAAAAATTCAAAAAATTCGAAATTCAAATCATACGCGTATTATGTATGATTTGAATTCGATATTTTCATTATTTTTTTAAATGTTCTCTTTCTTTGTTCTAATATGAAAAGTTTACTTGAAATTTGTAGCGTTTTTTGATGATGGATCAATTTTTTTCTAAGCCGTGGAAAAAAGTAAAAAAAAACTAGGTATGCCATAAGCTTCTACTCCGTTCACCTAATATACTCATTTTTTTTGGAAACTGATAAAAAAGTCATCCGGTAGTTTAGTGCGAGAATTTCATGGCGGGATCCAAGACAGTTGAATTGTGACTCTGGGACTATTCGAGCTTCATTGCCTAGGCACTTTGATTCTGGCTTTCAAGAGTGGTTAGAGATAGTATGGAGAGCTTATCCCGAAAAAACCACCGTTGAATTTCCTTGGTTTCTTTGGCCCAACCTTGGCCACCAATCAGTCAATACTTTTACTTCAACGCCTATCTCCGAATCTTGCCAAATTAGCTCTTAAGTGTCTTCAGAACCTCATTTACAAAGTCTTTTCTATGATCTAACAAAACCGGTACATTTCTTGCGCCTAAACGGATGTTACATACAAAAACATGGCATTATTGTACAATTTGACGTATCGTCCGAATATTAGGCCGCGCGGAGGCGTCCGATATTGGGAAACACATCTATCATGGCGGATGGCGGCTGCATCCAATACGGTAGTTATTTTCACGTCTATCCCTTGTAATTGATGGGTAGTTCGCTGAGATGGTTAACTTTTCTTGGGTGTCACTTTAAGTTAGTGATAGATAGAAATAATGCTCTTTATTATTATAATATAAAACCGAACGGTTAGGCAGAGGTGTACAGTCGTGGTCTTTTTCGCCTGACCGGTTAAAAAAAAATTCGCTTAAATCATGCGGAGGCGCCGCCCCCTTAAAATTTAGGCCTATTAGGAAAGCGTTAACTTTAGCGCGCAAAATAACAATTACTCTCGTTTGGCGTGCGTCGTCAGTGCGCTCGGCCGATCAGTACCTTTTCATTCATTATTTTTGTACAAAGTCAACGGGGCGGGGCTATGGTGTAAGTGCAAGCAAAAATTAGCTTAGTGGTGATCAGGCGGGAGTGTCCTCGATAGTACCTAATAGTTTGGTTTGGTTGGTTTTACAATGAGGAATTTCTAGGTATCATTTCTGGTTGATGGCAATAGGTTTGCCCCCTACTACATGGGATTTAAACATGCAAAATGTACGTTGGTGTACTATTAGGTATTGCTTTGTCTACCTACCTAGAGAAAATTTACTAAGTAAAACCTTAAATTAATTTAAACTTTGTCTGACGGATAACGCACAGCCTGAATACATCCGGGTACCGGGATTTTTGAAAATTTAACCCTGGAAATAGTATTTTAACAGGGGATGAAAGTTCGTAGTAGTTTTTAGTTCGTTATGTTTGTCGACGAAAAATTAGATCGGCTAAACTGGTTGTTTGTTTTTAGGGTTCCGTACCTCAAAAGAAAAAAAACGGAACCCTTATAGGTTCACTTTGTTGTCCGTCTGTCTGTCAAGATCCTTTAGCTCAGAAACGCGTGAAGGTATTGATATGAAATTAAAACCAAATATTCAGGTCTATAGTCCTTTGAAGCTGTGAAAAAAATCAAACTTCTAAGTTAACTTAAAAAAAAGATACGACCGTTTGTGCAGCAAAAAACGTATATTTCGACACTCTCAAGGGAATCAACATATAGGCTACTTCTCGTTGATCTAGAATCATGGAATTTCGCAAAAAGCAATATCTTACAGCACATGTAAAGGAAAACATCTGAAACTGTAACATTGTTGTTTAATAACAAAAAAGCTACAAGTTTCTATGGAACCCTCGGTGCGCGAGTCCAACTCGCAGTTGGCCGGTTTTTATTTTTAACAGACTTGTACACATAACAGTCCCTACCAATAATAAGATATCTCATAGCTTTAATTAATTTCTTCCAGACAACCTCTAATTAGATACGTACCTGAAACTAATTAAAGATAGTTGTATATTTAACTAATGAAATTCTTAGATATTTCAAGATGCTAATTAATATTTTACTTAATTAAAATTGCTCAGATAGTTTAGTGAGTATAAGTTATTGTTTTAATTTTTGAATTATCATTATCCCTGTTCCACCCAGGGTCTTAGGCAGGGGTTGCGGGCTCGACCAAATCTCGGAAAACTATAGAGAAACCAACCTATCTCAGGCGGAATACTAGAATTTTCCCCCATCTGGTTTTTTTAGAGCCAGATTCCTGGCTGCGGCCCTGTTCCAGCCTTCCACCTTTTCACTCTGTGTCATTCTTCCCTGGCCTGCGCGAGTCTCAACGAGGTCTGCGATCTTCTGAATGTCATCCACCTGGCTGTTGGTCTGCCTACACATATTCTACTGTTACTCGGTAACTATTCACCGAGGGATGTACTCAACCTGTTATCACCACGTCTAGCCAAGTCAAAATTAATGGACCGTATGCTTATCAAAATAGTACCATTGTTAGTTTAGGTTAGTTTATTTATTGATAATTACCAAGAATTACAGGCCAGTTACATAAAAAAAAAATTGTGAACACAAATCATTAAACATTTTCATCAATAAAAAAATAAAAAATAATTAAGAACACGTGATAAGCGGAATAATAGAAACAATACATAATAATCATATCAAATTACCTAAAACCATTCTTAACGGTTCCGTTACTCAACCAAGATAATTTGTGATTGTTTTCTGATTGACTGCCTCGTTGGTCTGTTGTCATGAGGTTTTGAGTTCCAATCCCGGATCGGGCAATTAGTATTGAGAGGATCAGGAATTTCTTAGTAGCAGCCACGGAGTCTATTCGTACCCGATTGATGGCAATAGCCTCGACCCTTATTATAACTTATGGGAGTTAAACAACCGATGGAATGTGGGTGTACTAATTATGTACACCTCTGCCTAAACCTTCGGGTATTACAGGCTTGATGTTATGTTATGTTTCTTATTGATTGCATTTTCAAACTGCGATGTACGTTGAAAATGGAATTAGTTATATTTTCTTAGAACAGTTGTATTTTCGTAGTTACCATTTTATCAGTAGGTAGGTACATAATTTAACCGTACCTTATAAGACATGCTGCGCCGACCCTAAATAAATTGGGATAAGGGAGAAGGATGATGTAGGTAATTCAACTACCTTATTTACTTGGATGAAACCCTAAAATATTACATAAGCCAAATACTAAGATTCAAATATTCTACCACACCATTACCACACATTACATTTTCAAAGTAGGTATGTATATGAATAATTCCAAACATCCAAGTAAGTAAGTAAGTATGTTTGGTAGTTGGGAACTATTAAAATGGTAATTATTAGTATTCAACTACTTTGGATGCTTAACAATTACTGCTTGGATGAAACCAAAATAAAAAATCCCTTAGGCAAGCCGCAGGAGGAAGTAGATTTTGAAGAAGGTTCCACCCATATTTACATTTGTATATTTATATATATTATATATATTTTTTTTATTTGTTTTTTTAAAGCTGAAAAATGGTTAACTTGAATTTTAAAATCTTCCCATAAGAGTTTACTATAAGTTTTATGGCTAAGCTTTAAAATTAAAAATTGTAAGCAATTTGCTTTCAAAAAAAAAATATTTGCGACGGTAAAAATGTTTTTCGGACATTTTTTTTTTTTTTTAGGATTGCATCATAAAAGTTTCAATTCAAAAGTAGTCCGTATTCTTAGGGTTCTTACAGACGAGCTGCACGTTGCCAACTGACATAAACTGCAGCCGTCGCCACTTGTCGACGGCTGCCATCGACGCTTGCAGTTGTGGCGTCGGCGTCTGCCGCCGGCGTGTCGACGGCAGCCGTCGACACACATTTACGCGGCATGCTACAACTGCAAGCGTCGACGGCAGTCGTCGATGCTCCGGCGGCTGCCGCTCGGTGCGTCGACGGCAGCCGTCGACAGGTGGCGGCGGCTGCATCTGTCGTTGGCAACGTGCCGCTCGTCTGTAAGAACCCTTACTCGGAATGATAAAAATGTTAAAGGGTTCAAAAATTTTCCTTAACAAAAAAGTTATGGCCAAAAACAGATTTTCGAAAAAACGCACCCCCGTAGCCCGTTTTTTTTTTTTTTTTTTTTTTTTTTTTTTTTTTTTTTCGGATGGGAAATCCTCAAATGACTTCTCCCGCCCTGGGCGGAGCAGGAGGGAGTGTCAGACTTTTACTGACTAAAACCCATCCGTGTTCCTTCATCGCCCTTTGTGTTCCGGGGCCACGGTATCTCTTTCGAATAGTCCCGCAACCCCGGCAGGCATCGGTCCTTTCGGACCCCTTCCTTTTTGCTGACTCTCTTTGAGGCGCGCGTGGAACACGAACGCGCCGTCGACACGGCCTGTCGTCATGAGACGGACGGACGGCGAGCTAGCCCATAGCCCACCGTCCACAGGCCGGCGCCTACGGTGGCCGAGGGCCACGTGGTGGCCCCCGACGCCCGGGGCGTCTCCCGCGGCGGCCGGGACGCTGTGAGGTTCTCTCCCTCTCACGTTCCGCCACCTCTTTCTCTAGCATTACTGCTTCGCAGAAGGAGGTGACGGCGTCCCATTCCGTCTCGCTCCGGACCATGGCTTGCACCAGGGCCGGACGCGAGAGGTCGCCGCCGCCAATCGCCGCTTCGAGGACACGGCGGTGCTCCGCCCACGCGGGGCACACCTCCACCGTGTGCTCCACCGTGTCCTCCGGTCGATCCTCGCAGTGGAAACACCCGGGCGTTTCCTCCCGCCCGATTCGGTGCAGGAACCTCCCGAAAACACCGTGTCCGGTGAGGACCTGCGTCGCCGAACCGATCCCCCGTCGCCCTCATGGACGAATTCCGCCCATTCACGAACTTAACCTAAGTTTTGACCGTTTCGATTTTTTGGCCAAGATTGAAACCAATCGGTGCATCATTGCGACCTGTAGAGTGTGGCTAAATTTTGCTTGTCGCTCCACATACATACCAATATACATACGTATACGTTTATAATACATATATATATATAAACTGTTTAACCGGCGGTTGATTTGGGCTCTAGGGGTCCTAACTATGGTGAAATATTCGGAAAACTCGACTTTAGGTGCAAGACCATCAGGTAGATTTTTTCTGACGAAATCTACCTAATACAGCACGAACCAAATGCTTAACATGACATCACGCCTGTAATTTTCGAAGGATTAGGCAGAGGTGCACCTAATAGTACACCCACATTTTCGCCAGATATGTATATGTCCCATGTAATAAGTTGCGAACCTATTGCCACCAACGGGGCACAAATCACACAGACTCCGTGGCTGCTACTGAGAAATTTCTGACGGAAAAAAACTTTGCCCGACCCGGGAATCAAACCCAGGACCTCATGCTCAGCAGTCGCGGTTGCAACCACGAGACCAACGAGGCAGTTACGATATACTTATAAGTAATCAAAAACTTACATTCAAACAATCCAAAACGCTTCTACCAAATTCCTAAATAAAGTAAACCAACCAACGAGCAAAGCTCGGTACCAGTACATATGCCAAGTAGGAGCAGCACAACATAAGCTCATAAATCACACTTGACCTGTTCGCTAACACACACGATAAACACACCACGTGTGACCTAATAAGTTGTACGATAAATTCTCCCTAGCCCACCTCTCAAATCTGCCGAATAAATACAAAATCGTTGGATATACTGGGGCTTAGGAAATATAGGGAGTCGTATTTGGAACCGTAACGTTCCAGCGGGGAGTGAGACAGGGCGGCAAAATTTCACCGTAACTTTTCACAGCAGAGCAACCTTTGAAGCCATTATAAAAATGTTAGATTGGAACTATTGCGATGTTGAAAATATTGCATACCTCTGTCACTTAAGATTTGCAGATGACTATGCTTTTCGCTGAAAGCTTCCATGATCTCCAGAGATATGTATCTTTCAAAGTGGGACTTAGGATGAATGTGGCCTAGACGAAGATTATGGCAACCATCTGTAGCATTAGCAATTCACAGTTCAAGCCGGAAATGAAAGTTCGGAACTGAATGACCGATTTATCTATCTTGGCCATATTCTTTCCCTTAGCAAAGAGTATCAACAAAGGAGATAGCGAGAAGAATACAACTTGGTTGGGTTCAGCCACACACTGTTAGACAGGGTGGGTCTTCAGACAGAGACCTGCCTCTATAATCAGTGTGCCCATCTTGACATACGGTGCTGACGTGGACACTCACACAGGAGGCTGTATACAGGCTGACAGTTGCACAGAGACCCATGGACTCTCCATGGATCTCCATGCTCGGTATAAAACTAGTAGACCGAGTTCCAAACGTCAAATTCCGAAGACGAAGTTACGATATTTGGTAATCGCGTTATGGAACTCAAATGGAGTTAGTAATGACCGAGTGGCGTCCAATGACTGAAAGAGAAGTGTTGGTCGTCCGGCGGAGAGATGGGTAGACGACGTTTTCATTTTCATCATCACTTTTAGTATTCATCTTACTTTCTTAAAAGCTCCCACACACAAGCGCGTTTTTGCGTTTCCGCGTTTCTGCGTCCTGCGATATTGCGATATCTGTTTTAGTACATTATGTTTTGGGACGGCTACGAAGTTACACACTGCCGCGATAATATCGCCGAATAGTTTCTGCGTCCTGCGATATTGCGATATGAGTAGAATATCGCGCGATACTAACGTGCCTGTGTGTAAGGAATAAGGACGCATAATTGCAATATCGCAGGACGCAGAAACGCGAAAACGCAGAAACGAAAAAACGCGCCTGTGTGGGGGAGATGAAGGACGTTTTGGTCCAAAACGGCCACGTACATAACATAGACCCATATATTTCTAAACCTATCGTCTGCTTCCGTATTTTCCTGTCATTCTTGCCGTGAACATAATTTATTTGAACAAATACATAGTCGGCAAGCAAGATAACTATAGCTCGGAGATTTATTGATTTATTCATATCTAGTTTTTGCTCGCGGCTTCGCTCCCGATTTATAAGCAAATTAACCCGCGGGAACGTTTTAAATGTAGCCTATGACACTCGGGGACAGCGTTACTTCCCGGTAGTGAAAGGTTTTTGGAATTTAATCAGTAGTTCCGAAGATTACCCCCTACATACAAACTTCGTCTTTATAATATTAGTAAAAACGTAAATAACACTAATTAGTATTACTAAAGACTATTGTTATTTTTATTTTTTATTTTTTTACTTCGTTACTTTCGCTCATTACCTACGTTCTGGCTTTTTTTTTGTGCGGGTATATATCCGGCCTGGTTGAAGCCAAAAAAACTTGCCTTGTTTCAAAAGATATTATTCCGGTGTTGCCCGTTACTGGAATTCGTCAATATCAGCATTCTCCTGCGGGTCGGCGCAGCATGTCTTCTTCTCCTATACTTCTCTAATAAACTCGTCATCCCATTAGACACCTCCTTTCGTGCCATATTTTCCTTCACACAGTCTATCCATCTTTTCTTTGATCTTCCTCTAGTATTCTTATAGCCGTTTATGCTGCAAACTCAAAACTTTCCTTACGACATTTACACTGGAATAAACCAATCAATCTTGTTACCTCTTAGTAGAATCTTTGCAACAAATCAAACTACTTCAGTCCAAGAAACCAATCAGTACATACTTGTGACTCAAAGCCCATGCATAAAACAAAAGATTCCCAATAGGACGAAAATAAAGCCTCAGACAGATGCAGAAAAGCCTCGTGGCAGAGGCAATGCATCCGAATACGGAAACCACTTTGTATTCACCCGGGAATCGATCCTACGGCCCTTGAGATGCAAATACGGTGACAAGATTGGAACTGGAACTGTAATTTTTGGCTTTAGAGTATGATTGACAAATATAGAGCCCAGAGCGATTCTTTTACATGGGACTTAAATACATATAACCGGCGATATGTCGGTTTCTGCCTAACCAGAAAGAATGAAAAAAAAAAAGTATTTATTAAACTCGCACAGGACTTATACAACAATAGACAATAAGACAAAATTATATAAAAAAAAAACATAAGAAAAAAAAAAAACAATCAAATTGGTCCTGTGCAAGGCCAAAACGCCATCAGCTATCCCAGCATCTCAGCATGGTGCTGTGTGTGTGGTGTAACTGTTCGGAGATAACGGGTGTGGTTTAATCTGGAGGCACGGTAGTGACCCCGCCAAGACGAGTCAAGCGAAGCGCAAGGGCACTACCTATCTTTTCTCGAAGCGCTTTGTCGTTTTTCTTAACCCTTATAACTTGGGTTTGGATTGTACCAGATAAACAAAATTCTCGGAATATGTTGCCAATAGCAGACTTATTAAGCATATTAAGTTTTAATTGCATAGCTCTTATACTTTAGATTTTATAGATATCTAAAAAACCCTGATTTCGTCACTGATGAGCATCAAAATACATTTATGGTACTTCCCAATGTCCTAGAAACTTGGTATATAAGCTATGAATAGTAAAAAACAGCAAAACAATTATAAAACTTGTAACTTTAAAAGAAAAGTTCACAAGCAACTTAGAAAAAGGAATGAAATCCCACCAAAAACTATATTTTCATGTAAAATGTTGCCAAGACGAGACCATATGACTCGCACTGTCAAAAAGTTATCAGATCTCATGTAGAGCCAAGCTTTTAACTCTACACGCCCTAACTCTACAAGGTCTAACTTCACAAACTCTATACACCTTATAGTTAAAAAATGGCTCTACATGAGATCTGATAACTTTTGACAGTGCGAGTCTTATGGTCTCGGCAACATTTTACATGAAAATGTTTTTGGTGGGATGATTCTTACTTAGAATTCTTTAAACGAAACAATAAAAGTAGACCCAAAAAGACGACCACCCGGAAAAATAATTAATTAACAAAACCCACGTTTAGAAAAGAACTCATTTCCTGTTTAATTTAATTAAGCAAGTCTTGTAACGAAGTTTGGAGATTTCTGACATAGACACGCCCCGGCGTCGCTCGGGCGATTAAAAATGAATAAAGTTAAAAAACAAACTTCAGAATTGATATGAGTGAGTCTGCATTAAAGCTTTAGAAGTTTGAGGCGTATTCATATGTAAGTGGTAGTGATGTATGTTTCTTTATAGATACTTTACAGTATCGATACAATATAATACGATACTTCAATATTTTTAATCGATACGACAAACATAGATTTAACAATGGATGGATGAAATGGCGGTAGGTCAAGGAAACAATATGATAACAATTGTGACTTCCGCATTTCCCTTAAACTCAATGGTTAAACCTGCTGTATTTTATGGATCAGAATGTTGGACCACAAAAGTGATGAATAAAAGGCAATTGCATGTTCCTGAGATTCGAATGCTAAGCGGGATGTGTGGTGTTACACGAAGTGATAAAATTAAGAATGAGTACATAAGAGGAAGTCTGAAAGTGGTGCCCGTCACTGAAAAGTTGTGTGGTAATCGGTTATCGCGGTAAGGGGATGTGATGTGGAGGACTGAGGATTATGTAGTGAGGAAATCTTTGAATATTAATGTGGATGGCTATAAGAGTAGAGGAAGACCAAAGAAACGATGGATGGACTGCTTGAAGGATGATATGGCTAGATGATTGCTGGATGATTGGCCGTGTGGTATCCGGCAGAGTAGAATAGAACCAACCCATTACACTCACGGGTGTCGTATAAGGCGACTAATGTCTGAGGCAGAACACCTTGTGCCTCCGTAGACCAGAGAATGGGCAGCAGCGTTTTCTGTTAGTCTTTCATCACTGCGATCTCCAATCCGCCTGCCAAGCGTGGAGATTACGGCAAATTCCTCCTATCATGGGAGAGGCTTATGTCCAGCAGTGGACGTTATGGGCTGTTGTAGTTGTAGATGGCTAGAAAAGAGGTGACTGCTGAGATGACGAGTACTAGAGATGAAAAAGAAAACAGAAGATGAAGAACTGACCTCAAAAAATTGGGAAAAGGAAAACTGTACTTTAACTTTTTTTTCTTGAGGTCCCAAAATACCACTCAAAAATATTTAGGGGGAATCCGGGACCGCGGTCCTCGTCCCAAAAGCCCCCCGACCCGAATGATGACTAACGAGTACGATACAATGCTTGGATCAAAACGAAAGTACAGGTATCGGAATGAAAAGATCGTATCGTATCGGTTGGGGCACTTGATGAAAGGTGCTACAATTTGCAATAAGAATAGTTATTAGTAAGTTTTATGTGTTTAGACAGGTGCATAGAAAACTATTTCTCGGTTTTTTGTTAAGGTTAGTGGGAATAATAAGTACGGTATGATATCTTGAATCGATACCATTTCTGTATCGATTCCTAGAAATTCCTGATGAAAGAACCCAATAATATTTTGCCCGACCTGGGATTCGAACCCAGGACCTCATGCTCAGCAGTCACGCTTGCGGCCACTAAACCACCGAGGTAGTCAAAAAAACTAGCGCAATATCACAAAAACGATATATACAGGGTGTAAAAGACCTCATCACGAAGCCGTCAACCAAGCATTCTGTACATGAAACTAAGTAACTTTACGCAAAAATTATTGCTGGGAAACGACTTTTTTTTTTGGGGTGAAAAATCATGTTTTATGGTAGAACTCAATGTACCGCACTCAAAACATTGTGCTGATGGATGGATTGAATAGTACGGGGGTCGTGGAGGTGTTTAAAGCAAAAATCTTACATTAAAAACTTGTATCTAAAAAACTACTTGTTAATAAGTTGGAACTTTGACCCCCAATATCTCCGTAACTAGAAAGTTCCCAGGTATGGTTTAGAACAAAAAAATGATCGCAATGATGGGGAGAAAAAGTGTGTTTCGGCTTCGTTAAGAGGTGTTTTACACACTTTATAGGGCTCTACTGTCTCATACATACTCAAAAGCTTGAGTCAGAGAAATAGCGAGCCAATTTGTTGTTTGTGATTGTCAGGTCCAAATTATGTTTTGTTATGCTCTGCTTATTAGTCTGGGCTGGTAATGAGGCGAGCTTTTTGAAATATGACGTTAGTTATTTGCTGCTCCTTTAACTTAAGATTTTATTGCACGCGCTACTGAGCCTCCTGTGGGTCTATTACGTATCTTTCTGATATCCAGTGACTATCAAGCTTCGTTTGTACACCTAACTTTGATGACAACCGAGAATGTCATAATATTGGTATTACGTATCGCACTGAGTGGTTATCACTTTACAACAGCCCGGGTACGGTGTAACGTCTTTCACGAAAGCCATTTCAAACTCAGTTGTCATCAATTTGTTGTCCGCTATGCATAATCGAAATAATATAAGTTTCGATACGAAAGCGTCTGTCAAAATGAGTTACGGTAACTGTCAGCCACGATGACAACCAATGACGTCATATTTGATGGCGACTGGTCATACATAATACGAAACTAACCTTTTGACAGTTAATTGATGGAGTGCCCATCAATTAACTGTCAAAGCCTGTCGAGCCCACTATCATTTCGAGCTGTCAACAGAGACACGTAATAGCCCTACTGGTCCTACGACTGAGGTCCTGGGTTTGATTCCTAGGTCGTGCAAATTGTTATAGTTTTTCCTTTCAACAGAAATTTCTCAGTAGTAGCCACGGAGTTTGAATTTAATGGCTTATCCCTAATAAAATTAAACTTCAACGTAACTAGCGAAATCGTATTATACCTCTTCTAAGCATACAGGCATAATTTTATGTTATGGAATTTTGCAAACAAGAAATATCCAAGCTAATGCAGCAATCATGACAGTTTTACTGTTTATTAATGTATCTGTATAGAACCATTATTTATCTCCGATCATCAGCATCTGATCTAAACAGGACCATAGCAGGATAGTCCTCTTCCAAACAAAAAATAATTAATCAAATTGGTTCACAATGGGGAGACACAGGCAAAGATAATCTAAGATGGCGCCACCAAAACTTGTCTCAAGCTGACCAATGAGGTTAAGCTATTTCATGTCATGGTGGTTACGTGGGGTGTAGATGTAATTATTATTTTCTTCATTTATTCTTCACTTATTTGTATTATTTTTTCGTTTACACTTTATGTATTTATTTTTTTATCCGTATCTGACCGTGGCATCACTCTATGCCCTATCAGAATACCAGCGCTGTGACGTTTTTTTTAATGTTACAGCACCACGCTGAGATAGGGCCTTTTAGGGACAAATTTCATTTCATTTATTTTTTTTCTCTTTGTCTAATTTTTATTAGTTGTAGTGTTAGTTTAACCATTTTTATTTGTGTGTTTTGTCCCGTGCGGGCTAATAAATGCTTTTTCTTTCTTTCTTTCTGTCTATTTTGAAATATAAAATGACATTACCACATTTTCAACCAATGACGATGTTGGGAACCAGCTATGCTAGCGCCATTAGTTCCACAGTGTGTCTCCCCATTGACGAAGATATAGCTGAGCATGCACACACGAAAAAAAACATTCAGACGAATTAATAACCTACTTCTCTTTTTGAAAATCGGTGAAAAAAAGGTCATGCTTTGAACACTCGTCATTACAAACATTTTTTCTTCACACACCCTACCTACCTATTCATTCCCCAATGTGCTCTGTCTCATCATTGCCACAAAGAATCCGTCCTCGCTAGTTCGAAGTAGAGTTATTAAGACGGCTGTCATTAGCGAACAGGAAAGGTGTTGTGACCTTCCAATAGGGTTACCAGATCTATAAAAGTATCCTGAACAAAGTACCGGATCTTTGAAGAAAATTCAGGACGTTTATTTCCTGTGCAAGTGCAGTATAATTGTATCGTTTTCTTAGCGTTTGCAGTTTTTATGTTGAAGTACAGAATGAAAGTGAGCCTTGTTTTACTATAAGTGCGAATAAGCAGTGAGTTTATTTTGTGACAGATTGCCTCGTTGGTCTAATGGTCGCAAGTTTGACTGCTGAGCACGAGATTTTGGATTTATTTCCTGCATGAAGGAGGACTTTTGGCCGAAGGGTGTCGTATATCGACGTTTCCGAGGGCGGTTACGCGGCACCACGCAGCGAAACACGACGCCGACAACGTTGCGTGTATAGTTTTAGTCTCTTATGGTTAAAAATATGTATTAGTATATTATTGTTGTTAATTATTATTTTGTGTATTTTACCTATGGGCCTTAGTTGCCTGATAATAAAATGATTATTATTATTAATTCCCAGGTCGGGAGAAGTGTTATTGGGTTTTGTCCATCAGGAAATTCTTAGTAGCAGCCACGAAGTCTGGATTTGTGCCTAATTGGTGGCAATAGGCCTCGCGCATGTGTGATGTTAGGTTTATAATAGACTTTTCTCATGATTACGAAGTTTCGGAACTCCGCCGTATTCCGGATGCTGAGCTAAAATCCGGACCTGTGGCAACCCTGCCTACCTATAAAGAAGGGAGGTAGACAAAAGACACCTCGCTTCATACTTCGATGACTATGTATTGTCATGTGGGCGTTTGTCTTTGTAAGGTTCTTGTGTTCGGGATACGATGGGAATGAGGGTCTTTTTAATTGGAATTTTGAAAAAAAAAAACTTGTTTTTTTCTAAAAAATAATTCCTATAAAATGTAATTCCTATAAAATACGAATTCCGATGACATACCGCATCGAATTTCATACAGTCCTCTAAGAGTTTTACCTCTGTCGTCTGCAAGAGAATAAAATATAACTGCCGCTCGGGTCAATGTTCAGGTAAAGCAGTGCTTGCCTAGGTTGGTCCGTGAATGGCCATCCACCTATTACATACCGAGTTTCCTCCGAGCCTCGAATAGCACGTTAAGCCGTTGGTCCCAGCTGTCATTTGTAGATCTTTGACAGTCGTTACAGGTAGTCAGTGGCCCGAAAGTTTGACAGCAAGCAACCCAGAAACCCTAAAATCATGAACAGTGGTGGGTTATAAGGGCAAGCCAAGCTTGTATACCCTTGTATGAAAGTAGCCACTACTTGTAACCCGGATCACGGATAGAGCTTATCCATCCTGAACACAAAACATGCAAAATAAAATATAAAACCAGCCAAGTGCGAGTCGGAATCGCACATGAAGGGTTCCGTACCATCGTAGTAGTGTAATGTTGGAAAGGCCAGTTGAAAATTTCAACTGTCTACCTATTACGGATCATGAGATACAGCCCGCTGACAGACAGACGGACGGACGCACAGTGGAGGCTTAGTAATAGGGTCCCGTGCAGTGATAGCATAGTGGTGTAACCGTCGTACTCCCAAGTCATAGGTCTCGAGTTCGAACCCAAGATTCCTCTGATTTTTCGGATTCATGTGCGTATTGTATAATTATCACTTGCTTCGGTGAAGGAAAACATCGTAGGGAAACCAGCATGCATGAGAGATATTTCTCGACGGCGTGTCAAGCCAAGTCAGAGGCCCATAGGCGGCATATAAACTCTGACATCAGGTTAGGCACTAACCACATGATAAAAAATAAGAAGAAAGAAAGAATAAGCTCCCGTTAGTTACCCTTCGGATACGGAACCCTGAAAATCTCGAACCATAATAAAAACCTACATTAATACCACCCTAAAAATCCAAAAGATTTTAATTACTTGGGGCTCCCGTAAAAACGTTAATCAAACAGGTATCAGCCGTTATAAAAAGGTGAAATTTCCATTGTAACCTTAAAATTTCTTTAATCTCTTCGCCATCGCATAGAAATTTGATTAATAATCGCCGTGTTTGGTGACCGTGAAAGGAAATTTTATTTAACGGGAGATTTTAAAGGTATAACGGTACTTATTTTTGAAATCACTCGATTTTTTATGAATTCAGGATGAATACGTCATTAAAACAGTAACAGTAGGCCACTAGAAAAATTCAACCTGTAAATATGGATGAAGAGTTTCAAGTGGGCGTCGATGGCCAATTCCGAAGCTATGAGGAATAGCGAAAATACTCAAAAGAGTCTATAGAGTCGGATTTTAATGAAAACTAAAACTGCACCATTAGATTTTTGGAAAATCAACATTCCTTGCCAGGAATCAAACCCGTTGATTTTGAAAAAAAATCACATTGTGTATTACACCATTCTATAATGTCGCTAAATCTATCTGATTCGGATTTAAATCTATCTGTTTATAACATAAGGAAATATATTTTTTTCCGCGTTAATAGGTCCTGCGTTGGTCCTTTTTGGAACTGAATTTATAGATTCGAATCCAGTCCACCCTGGAACTGCCTGCCCGTGAGACATCATCATCATCATCATCAGCCTATTAATGTTCCCACTGCTGGGACACAGGCCTCCTCTCTATGAGAGGGAATGGGCTATAATCCACCACGCGGGCCCAGTGCGGATTGGTAGATGTCACATGTCTTCGAATTTTTTGGTTCTAGGACATGCCGGTTTTCTCACGATGTTTTTCTTCACCGTTTTGAGAGCAGTGGTGATGAAATAAATTACACAAAGTAATGCGCCTGCCTGGTTCGAACCCATGACTCCGTGAGACATAATACTAGATTATACACTGAGAGGAGTTACAAGTACTATTTTGAATCCTGAAAGTAGCGAGGGATTCTCGGGCTTCCGAGCGAAGAGAAGAGTGGAAACTAGAATCTCGAAGCCACCTTTATCCCTGAGGAGTATATTTTACTTTGCGAATTAATAAAATCATCCATAACATCACGCCTGTAATACCCGAAGGGTTAGGCAAAGGTGTACACTCACATATCGACAGTTATGTTTAAGTCCTATGCTATAGGAGGCGAGCCTATTGCCATCAACCGGACACATATCCTGACTCCGTGGCTGCTACTGAGTAATTCCTGATGGAAAAACTCAATAACAATTTGCCCGACCTGGGAATCGAGCCCAGGACTTCATGCTCAGCAGTTGCGCTTGCGACCAACGAGGTAGTCGTAAATAAAAAACAACTCGTACAAACAAGGACGTAAGGAACCCTAAAATCAATAAAATATCTCGAACGAGTCTGTATCGAACCGATGACCATGACTCAGGTCGATCAGCAGTATCAATTTTGTTTGCTAATAACACCGTACCATTGAAACCGCCATTTTACCTTTATTGTGCCATATGTGGAACATTCTATTACGAGCATTCGATTATTACCTTTTTATGGGACCCTCTTCCTGCAGTGAAAATTGATGGCGCCATGACAATTTGAACGATTCATATTTACGATTGTGTACAGTACAACAAACTCAAAATGGCCAGGGCCCGTGATCTTTGTAACAGTATTACATATTTTAAGAGGACCGTGCATTTACAAACAAAAAGTATCTATGTAGTATATCAACTATCTGGTGTCCACGACACAAGCCTCGTTGCTTAGTGTGGCACTAGATGGCGCTGTGTGTAATGTCCAGCGATATTTATTTATTTATTCTGAAGGTTGGCAACGTCGCAAATTGCGCTGTCCATCCGTCCGTCCGTCTGTCTGATAGTTGAAATTTTCACAGAATGTGTATTTCTGTTGCCGCTATAAAAACAAATAATAATAAAAATACCCTTTAATTTATCCCTACTACTGCCCTACTACGATGTTGGCAACAATCAAAAGCACAGCCGTTTTCTTTTTTTTTTTTTTCGGATGGAAAATCAACAAATGGAGAGTCAGACTTTTACTGACTAAAACCCAACCATGTTCCTTCATCGCCCTTTGTGTTCCGGAGCCACGGTATCTCTTTCGAACAGTCCCGCAGCCCCGGCAGGCATCGGTCCTTGTAGGAAGGGGTCCCCTTCCTTTTGCTGACTCTTTTTGAGGCGCGCGTGGAACACGAACGTGCCGTCGACACGGCCTGTCGTCATGAGACGGACGGACGGCGAGCTAGCCCATAGCTCTCCATCCACAGACCAAATGCACAGCCTTAATGCCACTTCAATTTGGGAAAGAGCTAAACATTACTTCCAGTACCATCTCATTCCCACCCTGAAGTACCTAAGCTTAAAACAATACTGCTAAAAGAGGTCAAAAGACAAGGGCAGTAATTAATTTTCCAAGTAATTATTTTTTATAATGACAATACGGACACAAATGATTGAATTGCCTCTTGATTGTAACGTGGAATACTTTTCTTTCTAAAACATTGTAAATTAGAAAGAAAAAGCTTTAGAAAATTAACCTTAGAATTTTCACTCGTCACAAGAGCCAGGGATAGATTAGGGTTCTATACCAAAAAGGTGCCAACGTGAACCTATTACTAAGGCTCCTCTGTCTGTCCATCTGTCACAGGGTTGTATCTTTTGAGTCGTAACAGATTCAAAAAACAAGAACTTAAGTTAAAAGGAGTCTGTGTAATCAGGTACGTTATGTAAGTAGTTTTAAATATTGTACAGTGGTACGAAACCGTGCGAGTCCGACTTACACTTGACCGGTTTTTCCTTACTCAAAATGAGTAATCTCTCTACAATTGCATGTCGAAATGCATCGATAAAATCTTTATGATAAAATCTGTCAAAGAATCTTGAATCGTAGAATACGGCCCTGAGGCCCTGCTCTCTAACATCCGTCCGTCCGTCCGTCTCTATCCGTCTGTGTCGCGCAAGTCTGCAGGTGAGTGCGAGTGAGAGAGACGGATAGAGGCGGACGGACGGACGGACGAGTAGGGCCCCTGATGTTTTAATTAAGCCAAAGTTATTGTTGACAGGCTAAGGTATTTTTATGCGCCATTTGAGGTTTAACCCTTTTGAGGCAGATGTGTCCCGGGAGTTGTTATTATTGTAATTTTGAACAAGAAGTGAGTACCTAATTAACTTCTTATTGCTTTTGTTTTAAATATAAAGTTATATGCTTTCCGTTTTGATTATCATATCATATAAAGTTGTAGTTTTTGTTTTAATTACCTGTAAGTTTATTAATTAATTACTTCCTTAATGTGCCCAATGTGCTTAATGTGTGTGTATGTGTGTATGCTGATGTGTGTGTGTGTGTTCAAAGGTACATAATAATGTATCATATCATAATATCACGCCTATAATCCTTAAAGGGAAAAGAAGGAGTACGTTATTGTACAGCTATATTTTACCAGTCAAGCTAAGTTTAAGTCCCATGTAATATCCCTATTACATAGGACTTAAATATTGCGAGCCTATTGCCATCAACCTAACCCAAAGCCAGACTCCGGGGCAGCTATTGAGAAATTCGTGATGAAAAACCCAATACCACTTTGCGCGACCTGGGAATCGTACACAGGACTTCATGTTCAAAAACATGTGTTTGCGACCACTATGGACCAACTAGGTATTAAATAGACTCGCAATTGATTACTAAGAAAGTTTTAGTTTTCATCATTATCATCATTTCAGCCGAAAGACGTCCACTGCTGGACATAGGCCTCCCCCAAGTGTCGCCACATTGACCGGTCCCGTGCGACTCGCATACAGCGGATCTCCGCAACCTTCACCAGGTCACCGGTCCACCTAGTGGGAGGTCTTCTAACGTAATGTTTTCGGGTTCGTTTGTAGTTTTCGTATTTATATTATTATGTATCTCAAAGTTTTATTGGAAATATTGGATCCTGATAGAAGAAACCGTTAACAACTTATATATTTGGAAGAGCTAGAACTTTAAGACAATTTAACTTTGTCTTCATCTAAGTTTTATTGTCTTTTGTTGGCATAGATTTATAGTAAAGCGTATAAATATAATTCTTCCAAAATATACAGGGTGTAAACAGACTCATCACGAAGCCGTCAACCAAGCATTCTGTACATCATACTAAGTAACTTTACGCAAAAATTATTGCTATTTTTTTTTTGGGGTGAAAAATCACGTTTTACGGTAAAACTCAATGTACCGCACTCAAAACATTGTGCTGATGGATGGATTGAATAAGTACGGTGGTCGTGGAGGTGTTTAAAGTAAAAATCTTTCATTAAAAAAAACTTGTGAAAAGGTTGGAACTTTGACCCCAAATATCCCCGTAACTAGAAGGTTCCCAGGTATGGTGTAGAACAAAAAAAATATTGCAAAGATGGGGAGAACGTTCGATGGGCCTTTCGGCTTCGTTATGAGCCTTTTTACACCCTTTATAAGAGATGCCTCCTGTTCTGTTATTACAAGAACTTAAGGGGAACGCGTAAGGGTATCCCACGAAGTTCAAATTTTCTTACGTTTTTTGCAATATGCAGGTCGGTGTCAGGTTGTATGTTGATTTAAATATGATTCGTGACCGTAAAAAACATGGCTTTACTTCCTCTTCTTCTTCTTATTGACGATCCCCATAGTTATTAATTTATTTATTTGCTAACATGTAAAGTAGACACACGGGACCACAGGTTACATACGGGACCGAAACGTGCTCGCTCACAATGGACCTCATCAGAAGGCTTAAAGTCACCCAAAGGGCAATGGAGAGGGCTATGCTCGGAGTTTCCTTGCGCGATCGAATCAGAAATGAAGACATCCGCAAGAGAACCAAGGTTACCGACGCGGCCCGGAGAATTGCCAAACTTAAGTGGCAGTGGGCAGGGCACATTGCTCGCAGAACGGATGGCCGATGGGGCCGAAAAGTTCTGCAGCGGCGACCGCGAACCGGAAGACGTTGCGTTGGTAGGCCTACCACTAGGTGGACAGATGACCTGGTGAAGGTTGCGGCAATCCGCTAGATGCGAGTCGCAGAGGCCGGTCAATGTGGCGACACTTGGGGAGGCCTATGTCCAGCAGTGGACGTCTTTTGGCTGAAATGATGATGATGTAAAGTAGGCATGCATTAAAATTTCATGACACAGTATAAAGACAAGCAGCCTGTAAGGGCACTGCAAATTGTATATTTCAAATTATTAAATTACATATTGTTTTGTTCACAAAAATAAATTGCTCAGCAATATAAAATATTTTCAAAACAAATATAAGAGTAGAGAGTAGATCTCAATGTTTATTTTGTAAGGTCATTAAAATTATCATGTACAATAATAAATAATATGTATTTGATATGATATTGATTCTAATTATTACAATTAAATTTGTTTCGACCAGAACTCAGCCACATCGACAGCGTTGGTAGTGGCTTCGAATAGTTTCGAAGGTAGGCAGGAGAGTTAAAAAAGAGCAGGTCAAGACTTGGGCCATGGTTTGGGATGACACTCCAGTTACTGATTTATAGGAATCATTACAACCATGAATACAAACAACCCTCCAAGTTTACTTTTAATCCCATTGAATTACTTTTTCATAAAGTACTCAATTTCGCGGCGCTTCAATCTTAAAGATTAAACACAAGCAAAAAAAAGTTATGAAAAACATAAATTAAACTAAATTGGTCCTGTGCCGAGGCCAAAAAAAGCCTATTTCAACATGTCGCCGCGACGTTTGAAAAAAAATGAATGTCACAGCATTTATACCACTTTTTTCCTGACTAGCTAACATAACATTTATTTATTTATTTATTATTTTTTTTATTTGACTATTTATGTACACACAGTATACAACACAGGAAAATACATTAAAAATATGAGTACATAAGAACTGCTTATTTCTTAAGAAATTTCTGCCAGCAGACCTGCAAAAGGAGAAATGAAAAAGAAATGTAGACAATAGTGTGCGAGAAAAGGAAGAGAATAGAGATTATGGGCCTTACCTAACTTATGGCCGAATACTAAAACGTCACTCAGAATTTAAGTAGCACTTATATTTAACAGATACTCAAAAGTGACGTTTGGCCATACGAAATTTAAAGTTTAGGAGCTGCTCAAATGTTAAGCAGCCCTTAAATTTTGAGTGACGTTTCAATATTCGGGGGTTAACCTATTAAAATATATAAATACACATATAAGTAAATATTAATATATACTTATATTATTATAATGCTAAGATATATAGACTAATAAATATAAATATGTATATAATAAATCATGGTTTCAAACATTCTAAGTTTATCTTTAACATCACTGATATTGTTGGAGGAAAACACCGGGGAAAACATGGACTTTAATGGAGCATCTGCCTAGCCTTTTCCCAAATATGTTGGGGTTGGCTTCCAGTCTAACCGGATGCAGCTGAATACCAGTATTTTAGATTAAGCGACTGCCTATGGGACGACCCGAATAGCGCAGTGGTAGTGACGCTGCCTTACGTTCTTAGGGTCCCGGGTTCGAATCCCGGTAAGAGCAAATGTTTGTGTGATGAGCATGGACATTTGTTTCCGAGTCATGGATGTTTATATGTATAATAAGTACATACTTATTATACATATAAAAATCCATGACGTGATACTTTTTGTTTTATAAATACATATTTATAAACAAAAAGTATCTATGTAGTATATCAACTATCTGGTACACACACTGGTGACACAAGCCTCGTTGCTTAGTGTGGCACTAGATGGCGCTGTGTGTAATGTCCAGCGATATTTATTTATTTATTTAGCTGACCTCCAATCTAAAAAAAAAAAAAACAACCACAGTTAGTACTGGCTAATACAATACCTCTTGGTAGGACTGGTTGTCAGAATTTCGGGCCACTGACTGCCTGTAATGTCTGTCAAAGATCTACGTACAAATGACAGCCTGGGCAGAAAAAGGGATGGTAACTGACAAAAAAATATATGATTCTGTTTAGTCCGTCAGTTAGATTATCAAAAAATAATGGATACGTGTTTTTTGTTTTTATCAAATTAATAAAAATTGACGAAGATAAAACGTGTCAAAGATCATGAGTGGGGGCTTGTGACGTCACATTTGAGTAAAAAATATACTCAAATGTGACGTCACACGAGTTTTCGACGCACTGTATCGTCTTAATTTTTTTGTTTACGTGAAAAAAGAAAAAATATGTGTCCAATATTTTTTGAAAATCTATCTGAATTAGATTTTTTTTGTCATCTACCCTATTCTCAGTCTGCCTTGAGCAAGCCTGGTGATAAAGCCTCGTGCCTCCTCTGTCTGAGAAGGAGATATGGCCCAGCAGTGGGACAATCTTCTTCTTTCTTTGCGTCATGTCATCATTATCTTCATTATGCTGGTATCTATTCAGATGCCGCTTCTTCTCTATCGTGTTGGTTAGTGTCTGACCTGGTGTCAGAGTTTTTATGCCGCCCATGGGCCTCTGACTTGGCTTTACATGCCGTCGAGAAATATCTCTCAGACATGCTGATATGGTTTCCTCACGATTTTTAATGTCTTTAGCGAAGCAAGGGATCATTATACAATACTGGTACATACGACGCTGGTTATTGCAGTGGAATTTTTAATTAAAGCTGGCATTTTTTTTTTCCTTTTTTTCCGTTAGAGCCTTGCCCAGAAAATCTAGTACAATTTCAGCAAGTTACTTAAAGCAAAGGTCTCTTTCATTGAAGATATCAATAACTTAATTTAAAGCTCCCTTACAATAAAACATAAAGAAACAAACAACAAAAAATCGTTATAAAAAGTAATAACATTACATCACGCTCAACAAACATGAAAAGTATATTACACCAAATCCCATCTCGAAATAATTCCCTAGACACTCGATATCTTCAAAAGCTCGAGTTGAACTCTCGATATCACATGTTAGGGAAAAATTCCGTAATAACAGATAACTTTGACGTAATCCGCACATTATTGGATGGATACTCGTTAAGCGTGACTGATCTATGTCGTACGGGATCAATATTTAAGCCGGAGACAAAGATTTTGAGAATAGCATTCTTTTTATGGACGTGGTGGATTCTGTTTTAGTATTCACAATATCTACAATAAAAAAAAAAACGAAATATATATATTTTAAAAAGAAACAAATCTGCATTCACAGATTTTCTAAAATTCGCTTGCCACATTCGGGCATCGAACCGATGGACCGACTAAAGTTCGAAAAAATAACATCCTCACTTTTTGTACATCAATCGATAGGGGCAATCATATGGATCAGTTCTCTATAACAAACATGATAAATTAAATGAAGGTAAAATCATGAACTCTAAAGAACAGTTATAAATTACAGAATGTTATTTTTTCGAACTTTCATCGTCATCGGCATCGAACCCGCCGTGCAAGTAGGTAGGAATCGATTCGATAAATCTGAATCGATTCCTACGTACTTGCACTGCCGGGATGGATCGACATCCCGGGTTCGATGCCCGAATGTGGCAAGCGAATTTTCGAAAATCTGTGAATGCAAATTTGTTTCTTTTTAAAAATAAAGGAATGTTTCCTTTGAGTAAAATTTGCTATCTCTGGTATTGAGAGTACATTCCCTCCAGGTGGCATTGAAAAATTCCACCCTGTAGTAGGATTACCTACAAAGTAATTTAACGGGCACTTTATCGTAGGTGGTGAAACAGACCCATAATGTGGTTTGTACAAAAGATGGTAGTATCGTAAAAAATACCAAAATCCGTTAGTAGTTTTGAAGTGAAAAGTAACTAACATCTATTTTCATCCTCACAAACTTACACAGACGTTTTTATGTAAGTAAGAAAGAAAAAGTATTACAGTTACAAAAAAACCTTTTGGCAAGCCACAGGAGGAGGTAGATTTCCATCCATTCCAAGAAGGTTCCATCCATGGTTATTCTTGAAATTCAGAGGCTATAAAATAAAAATACTCTGAAACGTTCAGGCATCCAAAGAGGCCTGTCACGTGACTGCCTCCTTGTTTTGACAAAATACTATTTAGGAGTACCTCCTTTATGAATACGTCAGTAGCAAAAAGACTTGGTCGTCATGGCAACGACTTTGTTGACGTTTGACAATTAAAGTGGTTATCATAAATTTTAAAATCCTCCCTGAGTTTAGCATGGAAACGCCCTCAATTTTTCAGTTATAAATTTTTATCTCGAAAACTATAAGTTTTATCAATAAACTTTAAAAGTAAAACTTTGCTGTCAAAAAAAAAAATTGCGTTGGTAAAAAACATTTACCGTTTCGGAGATATGTTATTTTTTCCAAAAATTTTGGAAATTTCAGTCCCCTCCCCAAGTTAGGGGTTGCATCAAAAAAGTGTTAAATTTAAAAGTTGTCCGTATTTTTACTCGTAATGATAAAAATGTTAAAGCGTTCAAAAATTCTCCAAAGGAAAAAAGTTATGGCCAAAAAACTGATTTTCGAAAAACCACCCCTACGCCGCCCTCCATGGACGAATTCCGCCCATTCACGAACTTAACCTAAGTTTTGACCGTTTTCAATTTTGCGCCCACATACATACGTGTATACAAATATATGTATTTAAACTTTTTAGCCGGCGCGGCGGTCGATTTGGGCTCTAGTGGTCATAACAACTAACTATGGTGTAATTTTCGGAAAACTCGACTTTAGGTGCAAGACCACTAGGTAGATTTTTTTTATTTATTTATTTATTTGGGGATAAAAAACAGCAGTACAAAAACATGTTATACACTATAAATAAACTTAAAATAATGGCACTTATTGCACTGCCAACACCATTATCCACTGATCACTACTTACATGATTAATGGTTATGCTACGTGAGTTAAAATACAATAATGTTATAAAGTTATAATAAAAAGGAAAAAAAAAGAAAAAACGAAAATACATTATCAAAATAGAAAGGAAAACAAAATTACGATGATAGTATAGATTCGACTACAAGTACCCTAAATTTGTTAGCAGAAAGGTTAAATATATCTATGCTCTCAAAATGATTGTTATAAGAATCCACAAGTTGACGCAGAGGAGCGCGAGAACCAGCATTAGAGTGACAGACTTGGCTGAAATTCGTAGTCAATAAACGGTATGGGCGCGCTCGTCTGCGTACTACTGTTCTCGGAACAAGGTAACACACTTTATTCGATATTTCAGAGCAATCATATTTATTATGGATAATACCGTGGAGAAACATTGCTCCAAGTAGCAGCTTTCTAGATTCTAAAGAAATCAGGTTATATTTATTTCACAATGTATCATACGAGTCTTGGCTGTGACTACATCTCCAATGCATGGCTCGCAGGAACTTTCGTTGTACTATTTCGATTGAATCACTATACTTTTTATAGAAGGGGTTCCATATCACAGTTGCAAACTCCAGACATGGCTTAACTAAAGATATAAACAAATATCTATAAGTAGATGGGCGTCTTAAATCTCTACTGTTGCGCATAACAAAACCGTACATTCTAAGCGCGTTGTTGATGATAGTTTCTATGTGCGTGTTAAAATGAAGTTTTGAATCCATTATCACCCCGAGGTCCCGCAGTGAACACACTCTATTTAGTTTTGCGTTAGATAAATAATAGTTATATAAATGTTGTTTTTTATTTTTTGTAAAAGTTATGGCGTTACATTTGGGTAAGCTCAGTAAGAGCTTATTTGTGGTACAATAAGTAGAAAGTCGATCTAAGTCACTTTGAAGTAATAAACAATCTTCGATACTTTTTATAGTTTTGTAAATTTTTAATACATCTGCGTATAGTAGAAAGTTAGAATGTTTTAAACAACCAATTATGTCATTTATAAATATAGTAAACAATAAAGGACCCAAAATTGATCCCTGCGGGACTCCGGAGGTGACTAAAATTAGCTCAGATTGATAGCCATTAATCACAACTTTTTGAGTACGGTTTGTTACGTAAGATGTGAACCAACGCAGCGAATACCATTAAAAGCCATTTTTTCTAATAGCAATTCGTGATCCACCTTGTCAAAAGCCTTCTGGAAGTCCGTGTATACAGCGTCGGTTTGTAGACGATTGTCCATGTTTCAGGTAGATTTTTTTTGATGAAATCTACCTAAAATTAACGAAACTGAAAAACCAACCTACTTATTTATTATTAAGAAAACTCCAATTAGGTATCATATTGTCATCAATGTTCTAAACTCTGAAAGAAAGACAATTTAAAACACTAATAAAATCAGTTGCATCAAAGAATATAAGACAAAGAATAATTGAGTTGAGAAAGTGCTGAATGGCATCGTAAAATCACAAGAATACCACACCGGGTAACTTGAGATTTGGAAACATTCGGACGTGGAAACTTCAAAGAACAGCAGCGTTTTTATGACCGATTGCGTGTCAGCTGCAGTGTCAAACTCTCTATTATTTTTATTTATAACTGGTACATTAAACGATGATTTTAACATTGCAATACCATAGGGCCTAAAAATAAACCGCCTGACTGACTTACTACTTCCATATACTGCTTAAAGGTAAAATTGATGGATCTATAGCAGGTGAAAGACAAACATCTCCCTCTTTATACGACGCAACAAATCCTAGGGGTAGACTAAAAACCCATAACAGTTGCCTCAAACCAACCATCTTACTAAATGACGGCAGCTCTAGCGCGGCAAGAATATCTGTGGCATCTCAAGCATCCTCCTTCAACAGACACTTCGTACGTTGAACACGCAGAAATGGTCCTCCAGGGAATCTCCGGTATTCCAAGGAAGAAAATCTCAGGGTTCCTCACAAATGATGGCCCATCTACTACCCTGCTCTTTGTTCTATTCCACCTGCAGCTTGAAAATATGTCTAAAAGTCACTCCGTTGGAGTGGCAAAGTTCTGGTCGAAGCTCATCTAAACAAATATAGACACTTCGAAGAAGAAGTCCCAAAAACTGTAGCGTTCCGAGTCATTATAACCTCCCGTATGTCACCATCGACGGCTTGTTAAATAATGCCCTATTGTAATCGAGTTGACGTTTCATCCCTCACCGCGACCCCCAGCGACGTTATTAATCGATTCTTTACGAGAACACAAGTCTATCAAGAGGTGGGCCAGCTGGTATTTTGTTGCTGTGTTTTTTCCGTTTATTGCCCGTGGTACCACCAGTATCACTACCAGTAGTACCACGGGTAAAAAAATACCAAGCGAGTAATAAGGGAAGTTTACATAAGATCAACAATCATAATCACAACCTGCAAAAAAATTTTCAACATCATAATCATAACTAATTTTAGAATTAGTTTGAAAAAATAAATTAAAAAATGTATATTAAAGTTAATAAAATATGTTGAGATTAAGACTTGTTAATTTGTTAAACGTTTGATATTTTAAAGTGTTGAGATTTTGAATAGTTGGGATTCTGGTTCATCGGTTGTTGATTATGGTTAGTATTGGATATGGTTGTTGATTATGGGTCAGTATTTTAAGTAAGTTCTTTAGGGTCGTTGTCTTATGTTGCTGTCTTCATCTTTTCGAATCTTGACCAGTCTGATTTTGACCAGGACAGTTCTGGCGTTTGCCTCTTAAGTCCAGGGTGAAGGGTGCAGTTTGCGGTGCACGACGGGCAGGAGTGAATGAGTGACATATCCTGAGTTGGGGCTCCACGCTCACATTGTGTCCTTGATGGATGGAATGGATAATGGATGGATTTTGCTATGATAATGTTTGATTTACGTCTTTAAAGTTCGAGTAAGTTTATAGAACTTGTAGACGTAACTTAAATTTTAACTTTTTTGTCTGTTTTGCCTTTCTATTATACTTTTTTTTAGCCTATTCTATCAGGTTAGTGCCTAACCTGGTGTCAGAGTTTTTATGCCGCCCATGGGCCTCAACAGGCTTGATGTTAATGTTTAACTAGTAGGTACCTTTGTTTTGTTTTCGGCAAAAAGAAGTCATTTACTCAAAGAGATTTAAAAAGACTTATACAATATATTTGAATGTCTTTGCATTTACTATATACTAGTCGGGATAATGTTTGAAGGAAATAAACACTACATGCATAAATATACCAAAGGTTTGTACAAAGTTTTGTACATACTTACTTGCTAGGTAAATATCTGCTAAAACATACGTAAAAACAAAATATTCTGCAGCACTTTGTTTCACAAAACGCAAGCTTTTCTAATTCATCTTCAGACAACAAAAGACACAATACAAAATATGTTTTGAAATATTATAGTTGTTCCGAGTCCTGAATGGATGGCTTCATTTGTAACTTTCAAAATGAGCTGCTGAAACTCCGGGTATACTGGCAAAGGACCTATAATTTACCATGTTATGTTCTACACAGACGACGTAGGAAGAGCTCGTAGCTAAATAATAACAGCCACCATGGGTCGATCTTTGAGGTTAAGCAGTGTTCGGGACGTGGATCGGTGACCACACATTACATACTGTGCTCCCTCCGTGCCTCAGAAAACACGTTAAACCGTCGGTCCCGGCTGTCATTTGTAGGTCTTTGACAGTCGTTTCGACTGAGTGATAATCAGACGGTTGAAAGCATGGACTTATAATCATGGTTGAAAGTAAAAAAAAACCACTAATAATTTTCAATACCAACAAACTTGTAGGTGTGCTATCTCTGTCTGTTTGACATTTTGTTTACCGACCGATAGAAACAAAACGTCACAGAAAAGCTTTCTTTGATTTTTCTATGAATAAAGTGTCTGTCAGGTAGGTGACACGAATAGGACTAACTTTGTTTATAAAATAATAATAAATAAATCATTTAATTAAAACGTTTTTTTTTTTATAGAAACACCGATAGCTACGAGAGTAGGCATATTAACTGACAGTTATACGTAAGTAAGTTATAAAAAACGGCCTTAAAAGGAGCATAAAACACAATAATTGAGAAAATACAATAATAAATAAATAAATAAAAACTAACTTGGAGCGATACATAAAAGTTTAACACCCTGTATACACAAGCAACTTCTATATTTATCCGCTGGATTTAATCTTTAGCAATAAAAAGCAAACGGCAAATAATGTGGGATGTATTGCGTGTGTTATGGCTGTGAATATAAAATTATATCCGAGAATAAATCATATTAGGTGTTGGCCTACGATGAGATAAAAAATTAAACGCCTGTTTATGACTGTAACATACGTTAGGGTGTATACAGGACGTGTTAAGTTTGGCAGATTAATAAAATATCGTAGACTTTCTTTGGATGACAGGGTTTTTCTTCAAGAACGGATCTAATTGCTTTCTCATCAAGCTTCGCTGGGCTAGATTTTTCTTCAAAGTGTTATTGGGTTTTTCCATCAGGAATTTCTCAGTATTTGTGCCCGGTTGGTGACGATAGGCACGCCCCCTATTATATGGGACTTAAACATAACTGGCGAAATGTGGGTATACTATTTGCACCTCTGTCTAAGCCATCGGGGATGACAGACGTGATGTTATGTTTCTTTTCATCAAGTTTGACAGGACTCATTTCTTCCGACTCAGATGATACTGGGCTTGGTGTCTTGTTCATCTGGCTTGGCTGGGTTTAGTTCATCCTTTACAAAATAACTAGTCTTAATCCATCAAGTTTGATTGACTAAGTGCCTTCTCTACAGTCGTAACAGGACCTTTCATCAGATTTGGATGATAGACAGCAGCAGGTACAAATAAATGGAGTCAACTCAATGGGTTTAAAAGTAAAAATGGGTGTACCACAAGGTTCGATATTGGGTCCCTTCCTCTTTTTAGTGTATATTAATGACCTACCCCATTTCTTTAACAACCATCCGCATATGATGTTGTTTGCTGTCGATACTTCTTTAATATTTAGGATAAACAGACGTGCCACTAATCTTGACGACATAAATAACGCCCTACTGCAGGTCCACAATTGCTTTACCGCCAATAATTTAGTACTAAATGGGAAAAAAACTAAGTGCATTAGATTTGCTCCACCAAATGTCAAAAGTAGTGATTGTGACATAATATTGAATCAAGAGAAACTAGAATTTGTCGATAAAACGGTTTTCTTGGGAATCACGCTCGATTCAAGGTTACAATGGGGTCCTCATTTAACATCTCTTGCAGGACGGCTGAGCTCAGCAGCATATGCTGTTAGAAAAATCCGTCAATTTACTGATATTGATACCGCGAGGCTAGTCTATTTTAGTTATTTTCATAGTATTATGTCATACGGTATTTTACTATGGGGACGGGCTGCAGACATCGAGTCTATATTTATTCTGCAGAAAAGAGCCATCAGAGCCATTTATGAATTGCGTAGACGCGATTCTCTAAGAGAACTGTTTTAAGGAAATTAATATCATGACAGTACCTTGTCAATACATTTATGATAACATCATGTACGTTAGGAAAAATCGGCATTTATTCAGTAGAAGAGGTGACAGACACCACTATAACACTAGAAATAGGGACCAACTAGTTCAGCCAGGTTTCAGGCTTGCTAAAGTAGATTCATCTTTCATGGGGTACTGTTTGAAATGTTACAATAAAATTCTTCAACTGAACGAGACGAAATTTAAATCCTGTATAAAACGCACACTATGTAGGCAAGCATATTATAAGTTGGCCCAACTTATAATATGTTATCATCAATGTAATCCCCCAACTTAGTTGGGGGATTACATTGATAATAAAAATGCTTGGATAAATGCTGGTCCTGCTCCACAACTATAGGGGCAAACTAAATTGATTGTACTGGTCGGGCATTATTTGAGTCTATCGACACGCAAAGAAGAAGAAGAAGAATTGATTCCCATGTTGATGTATTGTGGAAGCGGCAGAAGATTGTAAAAATATACCTACTTGCATTGTGTAGATTCCAGTTCTTAGTATTATATAATTGCATAGCACATGTGTAAGTACTTTGTATTGTTCAGCCACCATTTACATTTAGTTATCTTTCATTGACTTGAATATGCCTTGGTGGCCGAGAGAATGTCATGCTCACTCAAATGTCTCGCTGATGGTGGCGGGTGTGTCGGGTCATTTAATTCCCTTCAATATGGTTGAGTTGAATGGCGTCATGTTCGTGAGCGGGCGCTGTCAGTTGGGACTGTCATCTCTTGGCTGCCAGGGTTCATTTTAATTCGTTTGTTGTTAAATTGTTGTCTTTTTCTACTCTGGACGCTCTTAATGTGCACGTCTTTCTATATCGTTCTCACATATATGTATAATTTCAAAATTAATGATGTAACCAAGATTTTGTAACAATATTTTGATTCAAAAGAGTGTCCATGGAGTTTCTTGCCCGTTCTTCTCCATAGAGATCTACGCTAGGGAATGGGCAACTACAGTACTTTCTCAAGTTATTATGCCTTGTGACTGGGACTGTAGCTTTGTTTTTTATTTGTAATTTTGACATTCAAAAGTGCCGTAGTGGTCTAATTGAAATAAATGCTTTGAGTTTGAGTTTGCTTTGCTTTGAGTTTGGATGGGCCTTCTTAGACGTAGGAATTGTTAAAATGAATTTCGATCGCACTGAACTACGAATTAACAAAGTGTTTATCCGCCGCTTAGTATTTGCTGCTACACTCGTAATAATTTCCCCTAGCCAGGATAAACTCGGCATTTCTATATTCAGCGTTAAAATGTCATTATATCTAGACCCTCAGAGCTATTTTTGGCCTCTAAATACCGTGGAAAATCAAATGTATTATTCCTCTGCAAACTTCGGTAAAATAGGTGAAGATGTTTACATACTTGCTAAATCTAATACCTTTAAAAGAGCAATTATTATATATATGTATGTATATAAATAATTTGAATCTCGAAAATGGTTCAGCGGATACGGCGATAAATCAATATAGCAAGGTTTCATTTTTTGAAGAAAAAAATAACCGAGCAAAGCTCGGTCATCCAGATATTGATATTTTTATTTCTGTAAGTTGGTTTTAATAAACAGTTTTACACATCAAAATATTTTTTTTAAACTAGAAAAAAAAGGTGTTCTCTATCCGACTACTCTACTCGAAGAAACAGCCGAAACAAACTCATAGGTCATGGATAGTATAATTATCACCCTGCCTGCCAGCCTGAAACCAGCCTGCCTGAGAGATATTACTCGACGTCATGTGAAGCCAAGTCAGAGGCCCATGAGCGGCATAAAACTCTGGCACTAGGTTAGGTACTAACCATACGAGATGCATAATCTCTTTTAAAGTCCAGACATAATCTTGGTCAAGTCTCATTGAGAAACATGGAGAGTAGTGTCTGAAACGATCTTTTGAAGAAAGAACCACACAGATTTGTGGGGACCTGGCTAGTCAGTGCAGGCGATTGTCAGTCAACGTGTAGCTCGAGGAGCTCAACAAAGATGTTATACATCGCATCGGAATACCTGATAGTAGACGTCTTTCATTTGTACAAATAAATAAAATTAGTGTCTGTAATTTCAAAATGATGAGCAGCGGTGGCCCAGAGGTAACAGCCACAACTTACGAATAGTAAGTCGTGGGTTCGGACCCAGACAGGCACACATTATTTTGTGTAATTTATTTCATCACCACTGCTCTCAAAACGGTGAAGGATAACATCGTGAGGAAACCGGCATGTCCTAGAACCAAAAATTCGAAGACATGTGTCATCTACCAATCCGCACTGGGCCCGCGTGGTGGATTATAGCCCATTCTCTCTCATCATTAAAGGAGACCGTGTCCCAGCAGTGGGAACATTATAGGTTGTTGATGATGATGAATTTCAAAATAACAGCTTTTTACCAATTGCATTTGAAAGTGTGTCTGTATGTCTGCCTGTCTGTTTGTTCCGGCTAATATCCGAAACGAATGGACCGATTTTGACGGGACTTTTATTGGCTTTTTAGATAGCTGATGTTATAAGGAGTAACTTAAAATGTTTGTATGTCTGTTTGTCCGTCTGTCTGTCTGTTAGTTCCGGCTAATCTCTGACGGGACTTTGACTAGCAGATAGCTGATGTTCTAAGGAGTAATTTAGGCTACTTTTAATTTAGAAAAAGAATTAGAGTACCATGCAAAAAAAATCCCTTGAAATTGTTAAAAAATCAGATTCATTTGATTTTTTCTATTTGGCTATGTACATTTTTTTTTTAATAATTTAACGCGGACATTTCGTGGAGAACAGCTCGTATCTACTATAATGATGACCGTACTTGCGACATTGGTGTCGATTCTGTTTTGCACAAACTAAACTTAATTTAGGCTATTGCTATCTTTTACTAAATGGCAGTGCGAGAAAAGGATGGAAGCTATGAACTAAGTTAGAGATGTCAAACTAGTTTATGCCTTGCGCTTCACCGTGTTTTTAGTCGACATGTTTTTACGTGCACCCTTCATATGTATGGAGATATTAATTCCAACTAAATTTGACAGCTCTAAATTACGTCCGTCTCTTTCTCGTTTTATTAGAGAGAAAAACATAGCAATAGCCTAAATTAAGTTTAGTTTGTGCACAACATAATCGACACCATTGTTTACTACTTGTCATCTAAAACCACCCTAACTGGCGTCGCCTTAAAATATTAAACAGTTTTATTTATTCAGAGCCATACCAGAGTAAAAGGTTATGGTTTGTGGTCCTACATATTGTATTAGTATTACGAGTTTTTGTGGCCAGCCCCGAACCGTGCACTGGTATATTTAATGTCTTTGGTTTTGTAATCTCTGTTTTGAATGGAGTATAAATGATTTAATATTTGATTTGGGATAATCATGTCCACTGGGAAGTGGGATTGTACAGTATTTATTATGTTTAGGAGAAAGAGGAGCTTGTGGCTAAAGAATAACAGCCGCTCATATCAATCTTCAGGTTAAGCTGCGTCTGCCAAGGTTGATTCTTGGATGGGTGACCATCCATTACGTAGTTTCCTCTAAGACTCGGAAAGCACGTTACGCCGTTGGTCCCGGCTGTCAGTTGTAGATCTTTGACAAGGGTACAGGTAATCAGTGGCCCGGGCAGAAAGTCTGACCACCAGTCTTAACAAGAGGCACCCACCTATCGTATTAATACCCAGTTATTGTGTTTTGGAGGTCAGATAATTTTCAGTGCATAACTTAATTTGCATGTAAGTAAAAACTTGTATAATTTTATGGATGCCAATGCCTGAAATAAACGATTATTAATACCGATGTTAATGAGTTTTCAAGGGTGACCACTGAAAACCAGCGCTGTGATGTGGGCTCCCCATTTAGC
This sequence comes from Xestia sexstrigata, assembly GCA_941918905.2. NCBI lineage: Eukaryota > Metazoa > Arthropoda > Insecta > Lepidoptera > Noctuidae > Xestia > Xestia sexstrigata. The sequence continues at coordinate 5,101,882 of OW799204.2, forward strand.
ACAGCATCATGCTGAGTGGTTTAACCTGTTTGTCACACTCACGACGTGCTAGCTGACAACATCTTTCTGTTTTTCTTGTTTCTGTTCCGTTCTGTTAAGCGATTAACACACTGCCACGCACCACGCAGCGTAGCGCGTGAATGCGTGTTTTAACGTTGCTTGTAAGTATTTCCGTTTGTATAGAAAACACGCACAGTCCAACACACAGAAAATGCATCCACGCGCGTTCATTCAGATTACGCGCCTATAGCATTCACGCGCTACGCTGCGTGGTGCGTGGCAGTGTGTTAATCGCCTTATACATATGTTAAACGTCTTAGAAGCTTTGTACCTATGTTTTGCACGTCATGTGCCTGCGGCATATAAATATTTTTTCTTTCTTTCTTTCTTTCTATAATATTACCGAACTAAGAGGCTTAAGCGTCATCAAACAGATTCATTAACTTCAGTTGGCCGCTGCCGAGATGAATTGATAACGTGAAAAGACGCTCATTTACCTTCTTTTATATTAATGAAGTCAATATTGAATGAGTGGAACAAAGTGACTGCCTCTTAGGTCTAGTGCCCGTTAGCGCGACTGCTGTTTATAAGGTCCTGGGTTCGATTCTCTGTTTGGGGAAAATGCTATTGGTTTTTTCATTAGAAATTTCTCAGTTGCAGTTGAGGAGTCTGGGTTTGTGCCCGCTTGATGGCAACCGACTCGCCTCTATCACATGGATATTTTATCTGACGAAAAGTGGGAGTACTGTAGATACACATCAGGATAACCCTTTGGAGATTCATCATCATCATTATTTCAGCCGAAAGACGTCTTTTGCTGGACATGGGCCTCCCCCAGGTGTCGCCACATTCCCTTCATCATCACCCCAACCTTCACCATGCCATCGGTCCACATAGTAGGAGGCCTTTCAATGCAACGCTCGGGGTTTACAGGCGCGATATTCTGTAAAAACCGGCCAAGTGCGTGTCGAACTAATGCGGCATGAAGAGTTCCGTTCTATCGCATATTTTTTATTTTTACCCAACTGCGCCAGAAGGAGGGTTATGTTTATTTGTTGTTATAGCGGCAACAGAAATACATCATCTGTGAAAATTTCAACTATCTAGCTATCACGGTTCATGAGATACAGGTGACAGACAGACAGACAGACGGATAGTGGAGTCTAAGTTAGGGTCCAGTTTTTACCCTTTGGGTACGGAACCCTAAATACAAATTGTACAAGAGTTTGGGGAGCTGCAATCGATTTTCTTTTTGGAAAACAACAAAAAATAAAGCTGAAAACTAATTTAACATAGAGCGACTGCCTATTTAACCTCCACCACAAAATAAATGTAAACCCACATCTTAATATATATAAATCTCGTGTCACAATGTTTGTCCTCAATGGACTCCTAAACCACTTAACCGATTATAATAAAATTTGCACACCGTGTGCAATTTGATCCAACTTGAAAGATAGGATAGAATAGAAAAAAAATAAAAGTCCACCCGTGCGAAGCCGGGACGGGCAGCTAGTAATATTGTAAATTCTCTTTATCGCATATTCGCAATCTTCAGACTCCGTTCCACGTTCACCTGCTTGTTTTTTTATTAATTTATCATTATTTAAAACGAAGCTATTAGGAAAATAACGGGTTTTGATCGATGTTTTCCGCTCAATGAGCGTTTTCGGTATTTAAGCATAACATACTTAATATATACGCTTAAATAATTTATATCGAGATTTTCACGAGAATTCTTATAAGGACTTACAACCAGTTTAACTATTTCGTTTGAATAAAAGGCGAAGATCCCTAAGCATCGTCACATCAAAAGTTTTTCTACGTAGAAATTCTAATTTTCATTCATTTCAACACTGCAAAACGCACGGGGGTAAAAAAGACCGCGCTGCAAATTATTATTAATTATTAAAACTGTAATTGGTCGGGCTCCGTCTGCCTTTGCTTTTCCAACCCTTTGACTGCTCACCGTATGAAGCTTTCAAATAAACCCGGGGTAATATTTACCCCTAATTAAGGAATTCGTTAATTTATTTGTAATTTAATTATAGTTTGGAATTTTAGTAATTTAGCGGCGCTAGGAAATGTGTTTTATGTTTTCACACACAGTTTTAATTTATTATTTGCATGGTGGTTTTTTGTTTAAAAAACATAAAATGTTGTTTGTTTTCATTTATCGGAAAAACAATATTATTATATTTTAGTAGGAACCCCGTTTTAATTATCGAACTGCTTCAACATTATATTGTTTTATTCAGAAAATGTTGTTGTTTTCGGGGGTATTTTGTAATCAAAAGGGATCGTTTTTCGACCTCGCTAAAACATTTCAAACTTAAATTGAAATTAAATAATATAAACATTAGTAAAGAAATACAATACATTATCTTTTTCTGTGAAATTAAAGTCTATCAATAATTTCTAGAGTTCTTTGGCCATGTGGCATAAAAGAAACCCTAACAAGTTTGTATACTCGTCTGTCTGTTTGTCTGTTCAGATTGCACAAAACACTTTACTCGGAGACGTTTCACATTACGAGTATTATATCAGTGAAAATCGGCAAGTATTTTTATTATTTGCAACGCTTAACAATGGTGTAATGAAATTATAAGTAAATTAATGAAAAAAAAAAAACAATACACAAAAGTGTTTCGGGGGTATCCTAGGATCTCATGATAGAAAATATAATGACTTTTCTAGGATACTATTTTTATTTAAGTCATGTTTTCATCCCGACAACGCACATCACTGTACGTGGGCCAACCCGCTGGATTTTATTATAATAAATTAGTTTTAGCTGTTTTCAAAAAACATGTTTATCCACTGATTGAAACGTTGGCTTTCAATCTTGTGTGTTAATAAAATGTGACGGGGTACATAAGCTTGATATTTACACAAAACACACAAGTTAATAACGTGTATTCTAAGTAACGAACAAAATAGACTTCGTGTCTCTAAAATTTCTACTTTGACATGTAAATATTGGAAAATGTATTGTATCAATATTTCAACAAATTACCCTTAACCGTTTTAATGTCGTCGTACGTTAATACAGACCTAATTTCAAGTAAATATGCCTACAAACAGAAATTAACAACGTTATCAGGATGCTTTCCTTGCTCGAATATGTTGCTGAAACTCTACGGGTTGCTGTAACAAAATGGCGTCTCCTACCTCGGGCCGAAATTAATGTCGTTCCCCATCATATTTGACAGCTTGGCCCGAGTAAGAAGCGAGGCGTTTCAAAAATATTTACGTTTTACTTATGAATATCAGCAACACTCAAAACCACAAAAAGGACATGATAAAAAAAATTGCAGCCACCATCTTGAAATTTGACTAAAAGGTAAGGGAACTTTACTTTTAGTAAAAAAAAACCGATAAGAATCCAAGCTTATCAAGCTCAACCCAAACGTACCGCTAATTACTTGGGCCAAAATATAAACAATCGAGCGGCACAAACAAACGTCTACTGACCCCAATTAAACCGCGATGACGTGTCATTACGGCAGAAACACGCGCGTCAGGGCACGTGGCATTTGGAGGGTTAACTCCTACAATAATTACGAATTATTGGGGGTTTCAATTGAATGGTCTGTCCGCAACATAGATTAGTGCAGATGAGACGAGGAATTGACTTTATTTGAAGTGTTAAGTCTAACATAAAGATAAGATAATCAGCCTGGAATGTTCCCACTGCTGGGACATAGGTCTCCTGTTTGTGAGAGGGAGTGGGCTCAATGCGGGTTTGGTGGATGTCACAGTCATTTCTTAGATTTTTTAGTTCTAGGACTTATCGGTTTCTTTGCCACGTTATCCTTTACCGTTTTTGAGAGCAGTGGTGATGAAATAAATTAAACGATTCGAATCCACGTACGTTAGGGCCGTTATTTAGTCAAGCAAATTATTAATTTTTAGCGTCTTTTAAAACTTTCACGATCAGAACACATTATAAAACATACGTAAATGGGTATTTTCGCGAATAAAAAAAAAAAAAAAAAGAAAATAAAAATCGCGAAAATACCTGTTTACATAATGTTTTATAATGCATTTTCAGTGTGATTTTCCTGAAAACATTTTAATTACTAACTTTGAACGAAAATTGAAAAACTATCCTTCCGTGTTTGGGTCGACTAGATAGTTACCTAATTTTTTAAAAATATCATAAGATATTCGTATTTGGGAAAGTTTTGAAAAAGTTCTTAACAGTACCTACATATTGACATTATTAAGTGCTGGAAATAATAATCTATTCGGTTCAGGAAATCGCACCACACGACTTGTATGAATAAAGGTATATTATTATTATTCTTTTTTATTTGTTTATGTAGACGACATATACAAATAAAAAAGTGTTTATTTGTAATTTCAACAGCTTTTTACTAAATGCAAATGAAAGTATATGTACGGTAATTTTAACAAAAAAAATATGTTTTTTAATTTTTGTCTCTTTGTCTGTCCGTCTGTCTGTCTGCCTGTTTGTTACGGCTAATCTCCGAAACGGCTGGACCGATTTTGACGGGACTTTGACTAGCAGATATCTGATTAGTTATAAGCAGTAACATAGGCTTATTACTAATTCATTTCAGAAAAAGGCTTATATTAGGACTGAATTCTTGTCACGCTGACGGTCGGTCGTGACGTCAGCGCGAACATAATACGGCTGTCGGTCGCCGCTGACGTCAGCGTCGCAGTATGGTGCTATTAGAACACAATATATACTTGTACGCGACCGATCGTGCGCGACCGACCGTCAGCGCTACAAGAATTCGGGCCTTAGGGTTCAGTGCAAAAAAAATTAAACATTTGAAATTGTTAATAAAATCCGATCCAAATAGAGCCTGTAATGTATTTATAATAATTTCATACGAACGAAGGTCACGGGCAAAAGCTAGTCAGTCCTAACGAAAACAAATCCTGAAACTGTTATCGTAATCAATCCATTGCACAAACAAACCAATTAAAAATCAATTATTAAAATCAGCTTTCCAATAAACAGAACATGTTTACAAAAGAGTCGTGACCTGAAATTGTCATACGTTATTCAGTGAAGGCATGAAATATGCATGAGAACGGAATTAGCCGGTATAAGGCGCGGCTCAAATGATGGCTGTTTTACATTTTTATTACAACGACACTTTTCTTTTACGTCAGATTAAACACGCGTTAGCTGTGCGCATTATTACATTCGGCTTAACGGGAGGTTAACTGCGCGGTATTTTAGATACGCGAATATTGGATGTCGTCGAACTTGAGACAAAAGAAATGAATTGTGACAAATTTAATGGATAAACAAAATTAAAGATTCCCGAAGCTTATTTCAATGAACATAGTTACAGCTGTTTCGATTCAAACTCAAACTCAAACTCAAAGCATTTATTTTAATTAGACCATTACGGCACTTTTGAATGTCAAAAATACAAAAAAGAAAATCAAAGCTACAGTCCCACTCACAAGGCATAAATAACTTGAGAAAGTATTGTAGTTGTCCATTCCCTAGCGTAGATCTCTATGGAGAAGAACGGGCAAGAAACTCCATGGATTCTTTAAGAAGTTTAGTTAAAACGTTATTTATCGCATTACAAAGCGTAAACGCTACATTTCAGTCTTCAGATAATACACACAAGTAGGTTGATATCTACAAGGTAGGAGCTCGTGGCTAAATAATAACAGCCGCTTAAGCCGTGCTTGCCTAGGTTGGTATGTGGATGGGTGACCACCCTTACATACCGAATTTCCTCCGTGCCTCGGAAAGCACGTTAAGCTGTTAGTCCCGGCTGTCATTTGTAGATCTTTGACAGTCGTTACAGGTAGTCAGTGACCCAAAAGTCTGACAACCAGTCTTACCAAGGGATATCGTATTACCCTGTACTAATTGGGTTGTAGAGGTCAGATAGGCAGACGCTCCATGTAAAATACTGGTATTTCAGCTGCATCCGGTTAGACTGGAAGCCGACCCGAACATAGTTGGGAAAAGGCTATGCAGATATGATGATGAGGTTGATATCTGAAATTACAAATTTTGTCTAAGCACACTAATATTATAAATAACCTTGGGAACTTCTGATCCAATTACGAAAATTCTTACACAGCCTTAATAAGACTATACAGCCTTAATTCTCATTGAACGAGAAGCTACATTATCCCCCAGTGTCAAAGGCTACATTTAAAACGTTCCCGGAGGCGTCTGATGAGATGACGAGTAATAGAGAAATGTGGAAGAAAAAGATGTGCTGCGCTGACCCCAAATGAATTGGGATAAGGGTCGAAGAATGACGATGGGGAGGTTAATTTTCGTGCGCCCGCGTCTCTGTGAGTAGTGTTGCCATGCAACCATGCATAGACAAACTGTGGTGACGTTGGACGTTATTATACACACACACCAACAGATTAAATAAATAACTAATAATAATACGACTAAATACTAATAAAGAGAGACTAAATAATAATAAATTCATAAACTTTTAAACTTTTTTTTTTAAATAACATGTTACACTGATGGTAATGGTAAGATATTAAGGCCTCCTGGCACAGGCATCTATATGCTTAAAAGGGGACGCCACCAACTGTATTTGTATGCATAACGTGTAATAATGAAATAAAGATTTTTGTATTTGTATTGTATTGTATTGTTGGGTATAGATAAAATTATATTTTTATTCTATAACCTATATTTATGAATTAAACATTAAATATTTCTAATTGTTTATTTAATACTATTTTGTATTATAAATTTATATTCGTTTCTGACCGTGGCATCACCCGGGCCCTACCAGAATACCAGCGCTGTGACTTTTTTTTTTTAATGTCACAGCACCTCGCTGAGATAGGAGCCTTTTGGCCTTGCGAAGGACCATTTTTATTGTTTTTTTTTTATTTTTCTCTTGTTTACTTTTTTATATATTTTATCATGTTTATTCTATCTTTTTGTTTCTGTCAAGTCCTGTGTAAGTTCAATAAATACTTTTCTTTCTTACTTTCTCTTTCTTATCGATAGCGAAACTGCGACCAAAAGATTTAATAAGATTTAAACTAGTGTCTCATTCGATCTGGACAGAGCAGGATGAGATCTTCCCTTTGCAATAGACGATAGTGAACTCTTCTCTTCTCTGATACCGCTAAAAATCATTGATAACAATTGACGGCCCGAATGGCGCAGCGGTAGTGAGGCTGCCTTACATTCTTAGGGTCCCGGGTTCGAATCCCGGTAGGAGCAACTGTTTGTGTGATGAGCATGGAGATTTCTTTCAGTCATGGATATTTACATGTATAATAAGTATGTATTTACAAACAAAAAGTATCTATGTAGTATATGAACTATCTGGTGTCCACGACACAAGTTTCGTTGCTTAGTGTGGCACTAGATGGCGCTGTGTGTAATGTCCAGCGATATTTATTTATTTATTTATAAAAGAGCACATCTTTTATCATCTCGCGTCTAACCATGTGTCCGAACATTTTGTATTACATTTTAATAAGTTATTAACAATCTTAGGGACGTATTTATCGGCCGTACGAGTAAGTGTAGAGTGTGTAAACGGACCCTTCACAAGGCCGTCAAGGCATCAACCAAGCATTATGTACAGTCAGCTTCACGATGTGGGTACCCCCTTGAAAGCATTTACGTTCGAACCCGGGGTACGAGAGATTAGCTACCCCAACCTAATTCTTGAAGCCCACTTTTCATCAAACTAAGTACCTATAACCCTACCTGAAAATTAATGCTGGGAAACAACCTTTATTTTTGGGGTGAAATGACGCTTTTTACGGTAAAACTCAATGTACCATTTTGCTGATGATGCACTGGATAGATAGTAAACGGGTCATGGAGGTTATTAAAGTAAAGTTAAAAACTAATAACCCCTCCCCCACTCAGGATCACATCATACACTCACTCACACATCCCTCCCCATACACTCACTCACACACCCCTCCCTATACACTCACTCACAATTAACCATTCCCCACACACCGTCTTAGTAACAAGCACATTTACTTTCTCACCTTTAGTTATTTTATATCTTAATTTTGTATTTTTCGTTTTGTATTTTTCTAATTTGTTTTTTTCTGTAATTATTGTAAAAAAAAAAACAAGTTCGCTAATGTTAATATAAGTTATAGAAGAGTGGCGTTTCCTGACACAGGCTTTAGACGCCTAAAAGGAAACTAAAATCACTAGTTTGTAAGAAAACTTGGCAAAAACAATAAATATTTTTTTGTATTTTCAATATAAAGGGTGTAAAAAAACCTCTTAAATTCAATCCATCCATCAGCACTATGTTTTGAGTGCGTTACATTAAGTTTTAGCAGAAAATATGATTTTTCACCCAAAAATAAATTCGTTGCCCAGCAATAATTTTTGCGTAAAATTACTTAGTTTGATGTACAGAATGCTTGGTTGACGGTTTCGTAATGAGGTGGTTTACACCCGGTATATTTAAAAAAAAACTTGTAGAAAAGTTGGAACTTTTACCTCCAATATCTCCGTAGCTAAAAAGTTCCCAGGTGTATAGTCCAGAACAAAAAAAAATGTCGGAGAACAAGAAGTGCCTTCCAGCTTTGTTAAGGGTCTGCTTACACCCTTTATAGCAAAGCTTTCGCTTACATAAATTCATTTTGAATATGTTATTAAATTAACCGAAACGTACGGCATAAATGACGCCTGTTTAGCATTTTTATTATAACGACACTTTCCTTTTACGCAAGATTAAACTTGCGTTATGATTGCCTGCTTATTTTGCTAGTATTTTTGCATGAATAAAAGGGCAATACTCTTGCTGAAATATTATAATGTTCGCATAATGTGAGAGCGGCGGTGGCCCAGTGGTGGCGGCCCCGACTTACGAACAGTAAGTCGTGGGTTCGAACCCAGACAGGCGCATTACTTTGTGTAATTTATTTCATCACCACTGCTCTCAAAACGGTGAAGGAAAACATCGTGAGGAAACCGGCATGTCCTAGAACCAAAAATTCGAAGACATGTGACATCTAGCAAGTCGCACTGGGGCCGTGTGGTGGATTATAGCCCATTCCCTCTCATAGAGAGGAGGCCGTGTCCTAGCAGTGGGAACATTATAGGCTGATGATGATGATGATGATGAATTTTAGTGTAATAGGCCTACCTATTACATTAAAATTAGCTTTACCTAAGCCTTGCAAGCACGCATGGTCAATTTTTTAACGCGTCGATATTTTACAGCGCATGGGATTTCAACACACTGCCTTATCAAAACCGTTGCTAGGAAATTAGCTGGTGTAGGAGGGGAAGGGGTCTACCTTGAATAAAAAGTGGTAGAAGATTATTTCCAAGGGTAACTTCAGCTCCATTAAGCATGTTTGATATTTATTACACTTCATTTCAGATGTCATAGCTTTTATGTTGTCTATTATTACAAAAAGAAATACATAGCCTTCCAAAAGTAAGTTGAAATTATTCACTTCGGGGTGTAACGTCATATTATACAGGTTGGAATGTCACTGACGCACAATCGGGTACCGCGTATTTAGTACATCATTCAGAAAACATCGTCAAGAAACCAGCATGCCTGAGAGATATTTCTCGACGGCATGTAAAGCCAAGTCAGAGGCCCATGGGCGGCATAAAAACTCTGACACCAGGTTAGGCACTATAACCACACGATAAAGAAGAAGTACATCATTCTGAACCCTCACATCGTTATCGGCATTTTTTAAAATCATTTGTTCGATACATTTTGACCGTGTAGGTCAATATTGCTCTTTTGTGGAAAACAGCAGATTGGTTTTTGATGAAAAATGTCTATGTCCCTACATATACCGTGACTTTTTAGCCGTCTTACAAAAGTGGTCTAATCAATGTATCCGACATAAAATACCTCTAGACGCGATTATTTCTATTTTACCATTAATTTAGACAATAAGTAGGTACAAAAAAAAAATTGTACCTAGAATACGAATACATTAGAATGGGCATGACGACAGTATCAAAAAATTGCAAATCTATTTAGTCCGTCAGTTAGAGTATTGGAAATTAATGGACACGTATTTTTTGTTTTAGTAAATCAATGAATTTTGACAAAGATAAAACGCATCAAATTTCGGGAGTGGGGGCTCGTGACGTCAGAACTAGGTAAAAATACCTAGGCGTGACGTATTGAGAATTTTAAAAGCGTCTTATCTTAGTCAATTTTGGTTTTCGTAACAAAAGAAAAAATACGGGTTAAATATTTTTTGATAATCTAAGTGATGGACTAATTCGAATTTTTTTGTCGTCTTGCCTATTATAAAACATCCTGATAATAATGTTTAAGTGTCAAACGGTAGAACGTACCAGCGCACGAGTCGAGTAGATCATCGCACCATCGCACGCAACTGGGTGTTTCAACTACGCCATGCGTAAAGCATGCGTGCATATTTAAAGTATTTTTTAATTTTTTAAATCTCAAGAATACCATTTTTTTGTGTCAAACGGTAGAACATACCTACCCAGCGCACGAGTCGAGTAGATCATCGCTCGCAACAGGGTGTTTCAACTACGTCATGTGTAATAATACATAAAAAAAAAAAAAACTCAAAAGTACAATTTTTTTTAATGAATTTTTTGTACTCATTGGATACATGAAGTGGGGTGCCGTTGTAAGACGACTAAAAAATAACAGTGTATAAATTTTTCATTATTCGGAATGATGTGTTTTACTCTGGACGCTCTTAGTGTGCACGTCTTTCTACATCGTTCTCACATATATGTATAATCTCAAAATTAATGATGTAACTAAGATTTTGTAACAATATTTTGATTTTAAAAGAGTGTCCATGGAGTTTCTTGCCCGTTCTTCTCCATAGAGATCTACGCTAGGGAATGGGCAACTACAGTACTTTCTCAAGTTATTATGCCTTGTGACTGGGACTGTAGCTTTGATTTTCTTTTTTGTATTTTTGACATTCAAAAGTGCCGTAATGGTCTAATTGAAATAAATGCTTTGAGTTTGAGTTTGATGTACCGTGCGTCGAGGTCCCTCCAGCCTATATAGTAAGAAGCAGTGGCAATAAACACAAGCACACTTTTATTAAAAACACTTACCTACTCGAAACAGTGCCAATAAAATCTTCACCCCTCGAAAACACCAATCCGCCATACATGCTATAGGCCATTCACATTTATATTACCTTTGACAGTTGTAGTTCATCAAAACCACGAAGATATTTATTTATTTAATTAGCTTTATTTTATCTCTCACACTTAGTTTTTATATCCAATATTTTAATGTGTTGTGTACTTATTTATTTATTTGTTAGTAATGTTGCGGCAGACTACAAAGGAGATGGCGATGGCGGGACGAACTGGATGTCTTCCTTGAGAATTGGAAAGAATTACCATAGAATCGTGACCGTTGGAAGGAATGGAGGGAGGCCTTTGCCCAGCTGTGGGACAATACAGGCTAACTATGATAATAATAATAAATGTTAGTGTTTGTACTTAAGATAAGATAAGTATTGTTAGGTGTAAGTGTCGCCTTTTGCGGCCAAAGCCTCCTCCAAACTGTTCCAGCTGACTGTATTTTTCCAGTCTGGGCCATTAGTTTCCGGCTGTTTGTACAACGTCGTCACTACATCTTTTAAATTCGATTCCTGCTTTTTTTGCTAATTGGATACCAATTTGTAATGTTTTGTGATCATCTTTCATCCGTAACTCTCTGAATATGGCCTGACCATTTCCATATCAGTGTCAGGACCTGTTTGACCACCAAAACCACGAAGATAAGGATCACAACATTTTTGTCAGACTTGTCAGTGATGGCAGTCTAACAACAACTTTATTGCTATGAGCTTAGAGAACACTATGATTTTCACAGCGATGCAAGGGCGGAGGTAATTTAATTATGAACGGACTGTATACGTCTATAATCTCCAAGCCATTATCATGATAACAACGCGTTTCATTGTTATCGTATCCACTCTTCTTTGTTATTTTATCTGTGGCTGGTGATCTGTGCTATCATTGGCCAGTGTATCATCGAGTTTTTATGTTTGTTTTGTGGATGGGTGGGTGCTTGAGAAAGAAAGAGGGCATGTTATTTTGATTGTTAGAAGTAATAATGTGTGAGGAACGAACGAGGGATTGCTTGGTGTATTTTAAGGTTAAACTTTGGGGTATTATCGCTCAATAATTATGTATCATGTGTAGGGTTCAGAACCAAAAATATTGGCAAAAATAACATAAAATTACGCCTGTAACATCCAAAGATTTAGACAGAGGCGTACCTAATAGTACACCGACATTTCGCCAATAACGTTTAAGTCCCATGTAATAGGGGCGAGCTTATTCCCATCAACCGGGCACAAATACAGACTCAGTGGCTGCTAATGAGAAATTTCTGACCTCCTTTTCTGACCTGGAACCTCATGTTGCGCCTCAGTTGCGTTTGCTACTACTAGACTAGCCAGACAGTCAGCATTGGCAAAAAATGATCAAAAGGAAAAACCTCGCAGCTATTCCTCTTAGTGTTATGGTGGCAATGAATAATGACTTGGCTTAGAATTTAGCCACGTGTTTGACACTATCGCTAGCGTTCATCAATTCCTGCAGTAAACAGGCAGCATCAGGACACGTAGGACATGATATCATGACTGTGGCCCATTGTTTGTGGAACAGCACCACATTTGCACTTGTTACGCGCAGCGCTACCTAGGACCTAGACCCCGATTCGCGACTTACACGCCGCTGCAGAAACGCCGACGCTGCACTTCGTGACGCGCGCGCATCGAGCGATCGACCTCGCAATACGGAAATCAACGACTCAGCACCCGATACTTTCAAGGTTTCAAGGTGGAACCGTACAGAAGTAAAGAGCCAAGACAAGCACTTCATTGCACGTATCTAAGATTAGCTAACAACGAGAATCCAAGAAGATGATCATTCCATATTCACACTTCGAATAGGACCTAGGCTAGTTTAGGCTATAGTTAATGTAATTCTTTTACTTATAAATTAAATATAAATTAAGTGGTCATCTTTGGTTTCATTTCAATCTGCAGCTAACGTAATTCACTCCGGGCTAGAATCATCTATAAATAAATATCGCTGGACATTACACACAGCGCCATCTAGTGCCACAGTAAGCAACGAGGCTTGTGTCGTGGACACCAGATAGTTTATATACTACATATATACTTTTTGTTTGTAAATACTTACTTATTATACATAAGTAAACATCCATGACTCGGAAACAAATGTCCATGCTATGCTTATCACACAAACATTTGCTCCTACCGGGATTCGAACCCCGGACCCTAAGAACGTAAGGCAGCCTCACTACAGCTGCACCATTCGGGTGGTCATATAAATCTCCAACGGAGCAGGTTTTCCTGGCTTCAACCAACATTGTGCTCGGATTCTGAGTTTACTAAATCTAGCTTTTAACATTGCCTTTTTCAGCGTAACCTTCATGTCTAAATACGAAGAAAAATTATTAGGAACGCATGTCTCACGCTTTCTGACATGTCTACTTCCCCAAGGAATGTACATAATATGTCTCACGCTTTCTTACATGCCCAAAAACATATCAAGGCGCAATTTCCTGCTAACAACGGCACACAGTCACGACACGTTGTTGTGTCGCATTATAGGAAGTACAAAGAGAATCAATTTTCCATGTATTGCTGAAGCGTGACATGTAGGTACCAACGAATTGCGGCCGCGAGGGCAGTAGAAACGCGGGCGAAACAAAGAGCGATTTCGCATTATTATTGACTTCAAATAAACATTCATTTTGGCTTTGCCGAAGTCGGGTAAAAATGCCTTGTTGGTCTAGCAGTCGTTAGATTGCTTTAATGGGTTCGATTCCCAGGTCGGGCAAAGTGTTGTTGGGGTTTTTCATCATGAAGTTTTCAGTAGCAGCCATGGAGTCTGGATATGTGCCCGGTTGATGGCCCCCAATTCTATGGGACTAGAATATATCATAACATAGTAATGTAGGATCTAGAGTGGAGACCGTTTATCGGCATGGGTAAGGCTGCCAACAGACGGACTGCATCGCAGCAACCGCACGCAGTCGATATATTAAACTGCATGCCAGTTGTACGTTCGACTTCGTTCAGTCATGATATCAACATCACGCAATCTGCTACAGACGTGTGCAGCAACCGCGTGAATATCAGCGCTCGACGGCAGTCGTGTGAAGTCAATATTAACTGCTTACAGTTGTGTCTTCAACTTTACGCGGTCGGCTACCTTAGTGTAGTGTCGACGCACGCTGTCCATCGCTAACCGCATACAGTTGCAACTGCACACTAACTGTATGCGGTTGCTGCACACTTCTGCAGCCGACCGTGTAAGTTGATATCATGACTGAATGAAGTCGAACGTACAACTGCATGCAGTTTAATATATCGACTGCGTGCGGTTGCTGCGATGCAGTCCGTCTGTTGGCAGCCGCGACGTCCCCGGTGGAGCAACATCCCTGCAGGCTGGCAACCGGATGAGAGTTGTCGAGAATCGAGCTAAGTGGTATACAATTGAAGAGACCTATGTCCAGCAGTCTACTGCCGTAGGCTGATGATAAAACACATCTGGTGGAAATGTGCAGGGTATACTATTAGGAGAACCTTTGCCTAACCCTTCAGAGATAACAGGTGAGCTGTTATGTTATGTTGTGTTAAAAAAAGAGAATGTTCTCAATTCAAAAACCGGGTATAAGTATATTTCATGGCCTCTAACAGTTTCTCATGTTATATGTATTGTCCTGATGTCTGTACGCTGAAGATCATACACTCTGACATTATTCACACTATGTTTTATTTGATATACACGATAAATTCAATTTGTTTGTAGGTGACGTCTGGGAGTATATTACTAAGAAGGAAAAATAAGATAGGTTGGTAAGTATTTATTGAGGGTGTTTTTACCCGACTACGGCGAATCCAAAAGGAAGGGTAATGATTTTTTTAAATATGCATTTTTAAGAAGCTGTGATGTATGTAGTATTTTGATTGATTCGTAGCGCAACAAATTGTATTAATAATATAATCTTTTGAGAAGAAGCGTTACAAAAATTATCAGGAGCGGCATTTGATAAACTGGGACATATATCAGATCTAAAGTTTTACCTCAGCATATGAGCATATTAATTTACACCACCTACTTTGTATAGAGAGCATATCTAGATTAACTAGGACCTTACTAACGTAACCTAAGGGCCTTCGGACACTGCGACTTCTGACAGCGCAGCAAACGCAAAGCGGCCGTAATACAATCTCGATGCTGTCGCTGACTTCTTGTTCTCGACTCCTTCGCCGACATAACCACGATTCTGTATCTCTAGATCGCTACGTTCACGATACTGTCACGCTTTAGCCTCGATACCTGTCTGTGAGACACCGTTGGCATCGATATTGTAGCAACATAGCTAAAAATACAAAGACGATCAGCAGCTACATCTATGACACAGGATGAGAACGAAAAAAATCCTCCATCACGTTACCACACTGTGGTGTTCACCAGAATCACTAGTTAGGGTTTAGAACAAAACCACTAAATTATCAGTAAGTAGATGAATTATTTTAAGGGTACGTGCACTTGCTGCAAAAATATCATAACATAATATGTACGTATCTTGAGTGGAGACAGCGTATCAGCAAGGGTAAGATGCGACGCTCTCGGGCTAGGTGGAGCGACATCCCCGCAGTGTAGTAGCCAGATGAGAGTTGCCGAGAATCGCCCAACTCGCTGCCCGGGATAAGTGAGCACTAGTCGACACGGAACCTTAAAGCTCATGCTACGTTTATTTAGTATATCACATCTCTTATCTGGCGGATATGCATATATATTATATGAACCAAACAACATCAACAACAGTATTAAAAAAATGCAAATCTATTTAGTCCGTCAGTTGGAAAGGACACGTATTTTTTGTTCTTGTAAATCAATGAATATTGACAAAGATAAAACGCATCAAAACTTGGGAGTGGGGGCTCGTGACGTCAGAACGCACTAAAAATTAATACCACGGCGCGCGCCGTAACGTATTGAGAATTTTAAAAGCGTCGTATCTTCGTCAATTTTGGTTTACGTAACAAAAGAAAAAATACGGGTCAAATATTTTTTGATAATCTAACTGACGGAATAATTACATTTTTTTCAGTTGACAAGCTGCAGCAGGCAGTAACCTCACCAGGCAAACACCTGTCTGGTAGGCGGAAGCTCGCGTTTGAGGAACTTTGCACTCTGTTTTTTATGCCATAGCGATCATTATGCGCGTTAGCATCGCTTCTATTGCGACTAAAATGTATAATAAGTATAAGTACGCACGCCGACCAAACAAGCTATACAAAACCAGTTTATGCGGTATATCTGCAGTACAATCTATAATCTATAATAATATGTCACCGTGGGCGAAGAGCCTGAGGTAGATACTATTTGTAGAATGTTCTAGCTTCATCAAATTAGCGCTCAAGTGTTTGTCATGCCGGCGATGTATTCAGCTTCGTGCATGACAGTCATTTTATAGAGTGGGGGTTGTTAGTGTTGTTCCCTAACAACCCTAGTGTACCTAACTACCCTAGGGGGCGCTGATACGAGGTCTAGTGCTAGTTTCACAAATCACAATGCACTAACTAAAGTTAACAAAATTACGCAGCCAACACAGGTAACTTGGCCATTTTTTTAGTATAACGCCTGTTATGACCGAATATGAAGCAGAGGTATTTCTAATAGTGCACCTGCACCCACATTTCGCCAATTATGTTTAAGTCCCATTTAATAGGAGATGAGCTTATTGCCATCAACAACAACAAAAACAACAACAACAGCCCATAACGTCCACTGCTGGACACAAGCCTCTCCCATGATGGGAGGAATTGCCATCAACCAGGCACAAATCCAGACTCCGAGGCTGCTACTTAGAACGATCTGATGTTAAAACCCAATAGCACTTCGCCCAACCTGGGAATCAAACCCAGGGCAGGACTCCATCACTTAGCAGTCACGCTTATGACCACTAGACCAACGAGACCTGCTTTAAAGCGATACAATGCGATATCTTATAAAACCACTTCACAAGACCAACGACAAGAAAAAAACAAAATAACTTAATCAAGATAAAAAAAAAAAAAAAAAATCTGATCAAAGAAACAATTCTACCAATTCAATCATAAAACAATTGCTAAAATCAGGCTCCTAATTACGTATTCAGACCGCTACTGAATTCAGACGTAATGAGATTCAGACACGTGCGTTACCTAGGCGAATGATCTTCATTACGCACGCACCACGCACGGACTACGTACTGACTACGTAGTGGCTACATTTAATTATCTATACAATCATGTACGTAGGGTTGTGATAACAACAGGCTGTAATGAAAGGAACGCTGCATAAAGAGGGAAGGAACAAGCATTGACATGGTCTTTACTTAATCATGATATTTTTCGTAAGGAAACAGAAACTCAGTGGAAACAAATGGATTATTTTTTTTTGGAAACAAATGTTTTTTTTTTTTTATATGTGAATTGAGGCGATCTTGTGTCTAAATAAACCGCGGAAATGTCCACCCATGTATTTGGGGTCGGCTTACTCGTCATCTCAGCAGTCACCTCCTTTCTACCCATATCATCCTTCGCACAGTCCATCCGTTTCTTTGATCTTCATCTACTCAGCATAGCCATTTATATTCATACTCAAAATTATCCAAACTAAATTTTCTTAGATTATTAGAAAATATTTGACCCGTGTTTTTTCTTTTGTTACCTAAATCAAAATTGACGAAGATATGACGCTTTTAAAATTCTCAATACGTCACGCCTAGGTATAATTTTTAGCTAGTTCTGACGTCACGAGCGGGGGGCTCGTCACGTCAGAAAAATTAATATTGTATTTTTTTTTTTGTACTTTTGTCAATATTCATTGATTTACAAAAACAAAAAATACGTGTTTATTAATTTGCAATACTCTAACTGACGGACTAAATAGATTTGCAATTTTTTGATACTGTCATCATGCCTATTATTGTGAAATGATTATTCAAAAGATTTTTATATAAAAACTAGCTGACCCCGCAAACGTTGTTCTGTCATGCAAATTATGGTTTGAAATTTATACTTTACGACCTATTCTCATTACTACCAAATATACATACGTTTTTTATAAAATTCCACCACAAACACCGTGACACGAGATTTTTATAAAATTATATAGATGGTAAAAATGTTTTACTAGCTCATCCCGAGCTGAGGCAATGCTGTCACATTTTATACCTACTGCTGCATTCAAAAGTACAACTGTGGGTACTATATAAACGTGTTTTAATAGGCTTCATTCAACGTACTTTATAAGATTCCATTTAGAAAGTCATTTATTTTGCCTTCACCAAGATAGACCATTGGAATAATTATGTTAAACAAATTAAGTTAAGGTCAACATTAGTACTATTAAATTACTCCCCGGGAACCTATTCTGAATTGAGATTTTCAAAGATTTAAATATCTAATGAAAGGCATTAGAATAAGTCTGAAATGATGAATTTATTTTCAAGATAGTGGCTTTAAACGATGTACCTATGTGCCAGAACTTATTGATATCTTTTCTTGAATTGAATTTAGAACTGCTAGTTATGTCTCTTGTTAAAGTGGATGCTCCAGGCTAGCCCGCGAAATTCAAATTTTCTTATGTTTTTTGCAATTTGCAGGCCAGTGCTAGATTGTATGTTAGTTAAAATATTGTGCGCGACTGTAAGACGTATGTAGTTACAGAATCATCATCAATACAACCCTCCAAGTTCATAAAGGTCGAGGAATGACTTTGACCTTGAAAAAGAAAGTCGTTCCTCGACCTTTATGAACTTGAATTTCGCGGGCTACGCTTTCACCTTAAGGGCTCCTTTTCCCGGCAGTTTAGGCATTTTACGAGTTGAGACGGCTTGTGCCCGCGTTGCATAGGAGCCGTCGCGATATGAACTCCGTTGACATAAGGCGGCGAAAGAACACACCACAGTAAAAATAAATCGGCAGTTCAAATTTTATGCGTGCTGGTAATAAGAGCTAGTTTGCAACAAACACATAGCTGGATGTGCGTATAACACTATGTAACACTAATACTTTCTATTGTTATGAATGTATGACTAAGGCAGGCGATTATCATTCTATAGAATTTAAAGAATGGTGGTAGAAGATTTGGTGAGTACTATAATGAAAGACAAATATGTGATTAATTATAATAAAATAAAATACTAGCATCTCGTCTGTCTAGCATAAAACTTTTTTCTACCTAATAAACGCAGCGCGACCGTAAACCGTGCTCTAGGGTATCGATGTAACCGATAGCTATGTTCAATGTCTTTGAAATTATTCAATAAAATCACCTAGGTCATGAATGGTCTTTTGTCATGAATGTTTTCTTGATAATGAACTCTATTTTGAGAATCATTACAATGCAGAAATCTTACTAATGAAAGTAGTAGGTACTAGTGACCCCAAATAAAGGTTCACGTAGGTACCTACTGTAAGAACGGTAGTTATCTGCTGATTAATAAAATGTGAAGTCGGTTTTATTTTAGTAATGTGTAATTTCCGAATTTAAATATGGTGATTTCTCTGGAAAAAACTCGATCTAGAAACGTAAATTTCAAACAAGGGGTTAAATACGATTATTCTAAAATATTTGGTAAGTTTTAAAGTAAAATTGTAGGAATAAATTAATCTAAATCATTATTGAATAAAGTAAAACATGTAATTTCCTAATTTTGCATTTTTTTTTGCATAGACGTAATTTCATTGTATCGAGTTTTTTTTTGGTTATGAAACTACACTACTACAACAGCCCATAACGTCCACTGCTGGACATAAGCCTCTCCCAGGATGGGAGGAATTTGCCGTAATCTCCACGCTTGGTAGGCGGATTGGAGATCGCAGTGATGAAAGACTAACAGAAAACGCTGCTGCCCATTCTCTGGTCTACGGAGGCGCAAGGTGTTCTGCCTCAGACATTAGTCGCCTTATACGACACCCGTGAGTGTAATGGGTTGGTTCTATTCTACTCTGCCGGATACCACACACGGCTACGTTATGAAACTAAACCATACTCATAACACCATTAATACGTAACAATACGTGCGTAACAATACGAAGAAGAAAAACACATTTTCAATACATCACCCATCATTGAAATCACCCTTAAAATTGCGGTGAAAAAAATCTATTCATTTCAAAGCAATTTTAAATAGAAAATTTTTGATTCAGATTTTTCTATTATAAAAGACGCTTTTGTGGAAATTTATTTGACAACGTGTTTAAACCGTCAAGCGATTGCCTTCAAACCGTAAAAGTTCTACGGTTTTAACGATTATATTTTTCAGTGTCGTTTCGAATACCTACATGTTTTCAAGCACAGTTCTGTACTAACGAGTTAAATCGAGGCCCTATTTTTAAGTCTCTATGGAGTAAACTGACTCTTCACAAAGCCATCAATCAAGCATCCTGTACATCAAAGTAACTTTACGCAAAAATTATTGCTGGGAAAGTACTTTTTCACTTCTCATGCTCTGAAAGTGCTTGTTTGTGCAGGATATAGGCTGCACAAAATCGAATTTTGTGCACAAGGGCATTAACGTATCTACTCATAAATGTATCTATATTAAGGCAAATAAAATGTGCCATACAGCCAAACGCAATAAGAAGTTCATAGAATAGGTTTTGTTATTTTATAATATTTACTTTAATTTATTTGCCCTAAGTGTTTTTTAAGACATAAAAGATATAAATATTTAAATTCAAGTACCTACGGTAGGTTATTTAATTAATTTAAGAAAATTATTATTCCAAAATGAATTTAATAGTAGGCTGTATAGGTCTGCAGCCCAAGCCTAATCTCAATGTCGTAAGATTTCAAAAAAATAAAGCGGCGGTAAACAGCTCTTGTTTTTTCGTGCGTTTATTAATTTCTAAAATTAATACTACTGTTTTATTTCCTCGCAATCGAAGTGAAAAGCAGAGTTTATAACTCGTCCACAAAACCATTTTATCCTCGACATTACTATCAGCCCTCGCCTTCGGCTGGGGCTGCTAAAAGTCTCGGATAAAAATGATTCGTTTTGTGCACTTGTTGTAAAATCTACTATTTTTGGGTGAAATTCACGTTTTACGTTTGGCGTTTTACTCAATGTAACGCACTCAAAACAAAACATTGTGGTGATAGATGCATTGAAAAGTCCTGGGGTCGTGAGGGTATTAAAGTTATAGGTAGGTAATATTAAAAACATGTATTAAAAGAAAAACTACCCAGCAATAACTCCGTAAGTAATATGTTCCCCCAAGTATGGTTCAGAACAAAAAAATGTTTGATATGACACAACGGGTAGAACAAGTGCCTTACGGCTTCGTTAAGAGTAATTTACTCCCATTATTATTAGAGGTAAACGTCCACCTGTCCGCATAGTACGCATCGGACGCATCGCATCAAACGGATCGTAGTATTCTTTGTATAGAAAGTCACACGTGCGTCCACCTGTCCGCATTGTACGCATCGGAATCTGTTCTATAATACTACGATCAGTTTGATGCGATGCGTATGATGCGGACAGGTGGACGCTTATCTTAAAAGTCGGTCAGATAGATGGAAGGACTTTGTCTATCTGACCACCACCGCCCGTACTTTCCCCTGTCTATTACAGTACTGGTATTTTTTATACGACGAAATTGAGTTTAGAAAGAGCTCGTAGCGAAGTATTAACAGCCGCACCGCACGAGTCGATCGGAGGTTAAGCAACGCTTGCCAAGGTTGGAGTTATGGTTGGAGTAATGCAACTAATTATCTTCTACCAAAATGATTGATTGAGAAAGACAACTTTTCAACACAAGCAAATTCGTATCATCATCATCATCATTTCAGCCGAAAGACGTCCACTGCTGGACATGGGCGTCCCCCAAAGGAGGGTTTTTGCCATAATCGCCACGCTTGGCAGGCGGGTTGGCGATCGCAGTACGGTTGTTACAAAAGCACAGAGAATGCTGCTGCCCATTCTCTGGTAAGTCCCTTAGTCGCCTCTTACGACACCCACATTCACGCAAATTCGTATGGATATTCATAAATATTTATACGGCCACCTAAAACACAACATGTCTAGAATATTCTGTTGTATATCGTAGGTAAGTACTAAAGAACCTCATACATACAATAGCTTACAGGTAAATCCCTTCGCTCGTCCATGCAAATAATGATTTCAGCAAATATAGGGATACACAACTCAGTGGGGTTGCCACCATCTCTTAAATCAGTATTATTTTATCCTTACTCTGTGTTTTCGCACCATGGCGCCTTTCATACAAGCTTACTATATTCCTGCTAGAGATAGCAGTTGTGTTAATTTTGACACTTCAAAACTTTAATTTAATTCGTACCACGAAGACGTGCCTTTTCACAATCAACCGTATTGTTTTAACCACAGTTTTTACGTCAAATAGCAGTATTGTTTGAAAATCTAATTCAGATAAAAAACAGTGTATAATAGCTTTTCGTATTCCTACTAATATCATAAATGCAAAAGTTTGTGAGGATGTATATATATATTTTCACGCAAAACTACTGAACGGATTTGAATTGTAGCAAACAGAAAGTTTAGAACCTGGATTAACGCATACGACTTTTTATCCCCGTAAAATGATCCCGTGGGACATTTAGCGAACTCTACGCGGGCGAAGCTTCGTTCATAAAGCCATAAATGTAAAAAAAAGCTATTTACTTCACTACATGCATCCATCAAATTATAACACTAAAATAACGCCCAATCTGAAAAAACCTATCCACTTGAAGAGCCACATAATATACGATTCAGTTGAAGTGTTACATCTCAACGTATCGCAATCTGCTGTTCACGTTATCAGATTTGCGGTTGGCCTGACTCCAATGCTGCCGAGAGTTTGTGCCTGACGGTGCATGAGAGAATTCGTTTTAAATATCTGACATACTGATGCTTTAGTCGTACAGCAAGTCTGCTACAAGTTCTGCTACAAGTTGGAAGGAACACCGACGCTAAAACTGTCACTACGTAATCAATACATCATTCTGAAACCACCCGAAACAAAAAGGTTTGGTCGGTTATAAAAAAACAACAGCTAACAGTTTTAGAGTCGGTTTTCCTTCCACTCTGTAGACTTCTCTATTAATAGTCATCTCTATTAGTCTTCACACAGACCATCCGTCGTTTCAATGGTCTTCCCCTACAAGTTAGGAGGTTATAAAATGTTGGAGCGACATAAAATGCGATCCACAGGTTCAATCAGCCCCTTGTGGTAAGACCGGTTGTCAGACTTTTTAAGCCACTGACTACAAACGACTGTCAAAGATCTACAAATAACAGCCGGGACCAACTGCTTAACGTACTTTCCGAGGCACGGAGGAAACTCGGTATGTAGATTTGCCAGTTTATTCACAATAATTAAAAACTTGTCAGTATTTTTTTGAAAACTATATCAATAAATACCTAATGGTCCCAAGCATGCGCCATAAATAGTTTTTTTCCCTCCGCATCTCCGTATATCCACAACACGCAGGTTAATTTTCTCGATATTTATCGTAGAGATGCCTCCAGTATTGCAGCGTAGGTGCAGAGTCAATGGCTGACGCGATGGTAGGCTGCTCGTTCAGTTTCAGCCTTGTTGGTGACAGCAGCGACGTAGGAGGCCACTGAACCTCGCTGCCTTCAGGAGTAGGTGTCCTGCACATGCAAGAAAGTTAGTAAAATCATATTCAAACGAGATAGATTACAGTCTTGAATATCACATATTCTACTGATTATCCCGGAATTACGATTCGACGAAACCGCAGGCTTAAGCTAATCTATTCATTATAAAACCCATATGGTTAGATTCAATGCACAATTATTGTGCATTCTAAGAGAAGGTTTTAGATGTTGTTTCATTGTAATTGGTGCTTTCTATTAAAAGTTATAAGAGTGTCTCCGGGTATTTCTTTTGTTACAGCATCTGCATCACGTGTAAATTATAGAACCAATTTAATCCAATACGGTTACATTCTATGCACAAATATGATGCATAACTTAGAGAAGGTTTTAGTTTTTGTTTCATTGTAATCAGTGCTCCCTCTAAAATGAAATATGAATTGCAAAAAAATCCGAGAACTTACATTGTTACCAACCTGAATCTATAAGTACTAATATTGTAAAGACTGAAGAGACTATTTGGTTGGTTGAACGCGCTAATTTCCAGGAACTACTGGTTCGAATTGAAAAACAAATTTAGTGTTGGCTAGCTCATTTATCGAGAAAGGCTATAGGTTATATAACATCATGCTACAACTAATAGGAGCGGAGCATCAATGAAAAATGTTGCAAAAACAAAGAAAATTTATTCCTTTTGAGGGCTTCTGTTACGTGCGCTGCGCAAACGGTTTAAGTTGCGCAACAATTATGTATAACGGAACTGTTCCTCTTAAAAAGTTCTAATTAATATCCGCGACAGCATATTGTCTATGTTTATCTTTTAAGGTTGGCCACACTCTCTTTAACCCTCTCTCTCTCTCTCTTATGTGACGCAGACGCAGTTGCGCGGGTCAGCTAGTAGAAATGCGAAAGATTGTGAGGATGTACGGATGTTTGTTACTCTTTTACGCCAAAACTACTCAACGGATTTGGATAAAATTTGGCACAGAGTTTATAACCTGGATTAACACATAGGATACTTTGCATCCCGGTAATACGATCCCGTGGAACAATTACCGAACTCCTCCACGAGGTTGAAGCCGCGGGCCTAAGCTCGTATTATAAAAACGACCTACGATTTGTTGGAGCTGCCGCATCAAACATCAATGGTTACAGCGTGACTACCGAAGAAGCTCTTGCTGTCTTGCTTGTTCATTTAACTGAATGACACCCTTATGTGCTTTCTGATAAGTTCTAATTCCCTAGTTGGAGAGAAGAAGGTGTTGTCAATATACTCACCCGTATTTAGCGAAATTGGTCCACAGCGTTGTCATTGTTTCAATCATCTTGTTCTCAAACATTGAAGGAATAGGAAACAGTTTGAACAGGTAGAACAGTTCGTCTGCATGGGTGGCGCCCGGAGCATTCCAGAATGTTCGACCCGCAATCAACTTCGGGAAATTTCTTAGACCATCGTACTGAAACTCATAGTTATATACAGGCTTATCGCTAGTCTTTAAAATAAGTTCAGTCTCAATATACCCAGGCAAGTTGAAATATGGTTCTCCATGGAATCTTGAAAATTTTAAAATCGTATTCCAGGAGATTTCGTCGTCACCCATGTAGAGTCTTTTTAGTACTTGAGCTGCTTCCTTTCGTTCTAAATCTGATGGAAAGTCTAAGTCATAAAGTTCTAAAATGACTTCAAAGTTAATATTCCTCAGTGTTTCATGAGTATCGCGACCAGCGAAGAAATATCCCTCTTCGTTGTTAGAACCTATTATAACTGGTACTTTATTGTGATTGCCTTTAGTGAGTATATTATAGGGTGTATCCGTTAGAAATGGTTCAACGCCGTCTATTGGCCGTTCAATGCACGGCACGAATGGCAGATCTGTAAACCTCAGTTGCCCCTTTTTTCTCGGCAATTCAGTCTCAACTAAATCACTTAGAGACGTGTTCATAAATATATTGTAAAGCTGGTGAGGGTTTTGAACGTTTTGACCTATTTCTTTCGCTAAAGTAGCAGCTAGTGTCATCGGATTCCTCTGTCGTGCCCACGCTGCGATGGACGAGCCACTCTGTGCGATAGCTCTATGAAACAATCCTTTCGACATCGGTGACAACAGATGGTAGGACACTGACACACCACCAGCACTCTCACCAAATAACGTTACGTTGTCAGGATCTCCACCAAACGCTCGTATATTTCGCTGAACCCATTTGAGGGCAGCTACCTGGTCTTTTAGTCCAGCATTTCCTGGAGCCTCTTTTATGCCTAAACATAGGAATCCATGTACGTTTAATCTGTAATTCATGGTGACAAGGACAACGCCTTGGGCCACTAAATAATCGGGGCCGTAGAGTAGAGCTGAACTAGAACCTTCTTTAAACCCACCACCATGGATAAACACCATCACCGGTAGAAAGGCGCCATCCCATGCGTGGTTAGGACTGTACACGTTCAGGGTGAGGCAGTCTTCCGGCCCCAGCACTAGTGACTTTGTATACAGTTGCGGACATCTTACGTTCTCCCTGATAGCTTCAAAAACACCTTCCCACTTCGGTGCGGGGCCGGGAGCCTGCAAAAACGGTAATTATTGACCTGGTTCTACAAACATAATCAAGTCTTCATAAAGGGTGTAAACACACTCTAAACGATGCCGAAAAGCACTTGTTCTCTCTATCATTGTGATATTTTTTTTGGTCTTGTTTTTAAATACAAGTTTTTAATGTTGTTTGTACCTTTATTTAAATTCCTCCCACACTATTCAATGCATTCATCAGCATAATGTTTTGAGTGCGTTATATTGAGTCCTATCGTAAATCGCGATTTCTTACCCCAAATTTAAAAATCATTTACCAGCAATTATTTTTGCGTTGAGTTACTCAGTTTGATGTACAGAATGCTTGGTTGACGACTTCCTGAAGGGTCCGTTTACACGCTATATGGAAAGTTAAGTGTGCAAACAACACCTGGAATCTGTACTTGTATTCCGAGCTGGCGTATGGAATGCCGGTGTACCGCTGATGAGTGCCATCTGCCGAGAACTGGCCGC
This sequence comes from Xestia sexstrigata, assembly GCA_941918905.2. Classification (NCBI taxonomy): domain Eukaryota; kingdom Metazoa; phylum Arthropoda; class Insecta; order Lepidoptera; family Noctuidae; genus Xestia; species Xestia sexstrigata. Next base: position 5,128,562 of record OW799204.2, read on the forward strand.
GCACTAATGATCCGTCGTACAGTTGTCGAGTCGGCGTGGGTTGTCGGACTAATCTCGCGGCCCACAGCGACCACAACACTATCCACTTGACGCGAAAGAACATCACTAGGCACGGCAGAAACTATTCACATTCACTTCAGACTACTGTTTTGTAAGAACTAATAATCAAGTACGCGGTTATGTTGGCACGCGAAAGAACTTTAATTGATTAGATTAATACGTTAGGTGACTTATCTTGAATCATATTTATCTTATCGACCTATGATACCTATAAGTGACGTCACCAAGTCAATGTGTAAATTCTGTCCCACATTACTATTGAAGGACTGCTTCGTCCCAAATTACAAGTACTTTAAAGGTACAGTCAACAACAGAAAACTCCATTTATTAAACAATAATATCAGATGAAATCATTAAGGTTTGTTTTATTACTTCATTTTTCTGAACTCCTAGTAGGTAGTTCGTGCCACCTCACCACTAAAATAGGAATCTGATATATCATGCAGCATGCAATAAAGATAACAAAAACTTCTTCATGATTTTGGCCTCCATCTGTGAGACTGTAATCCGTTTATTGCCAGTGAGGCATATAATATGACAATATGTTTCCCAAAAAATACCAGGCTGGCATGAGCTCAAGGCGGTATTATGCATTTTAATAATTCTGAGCAGGTACGGTCTTCTAGCAATAAATACTATCTTGGATTCATTCCAGCCTAGTACTGTTCGTAACGCCCGACTAGCACAACCACAAGTGTACAAACACTACTCGACCCCATGCAATGTTTTTGAGTACCGGTAATATGTTATAACTCAAAAGAGGGACGGCGCAGTGAGACGTAACCCTTTTTGCCGATTGTACAAAAAAGTAAGTTAAAAAAAATATGGGCCGTAAAAGGAATGTAATAAATAGGACATTGTTTGGGACGACCCAGGATTTTGTTATGTGGTACGAAACTCAGTGAAACGAAGAATTTAACCAATAATTATTGTGCGAATGAAAGTTATAAAATTTAGTTTTGGAAAAAAAACCTTCAAGAAAGTTACCAGAGCATAATATTTTAATTCGACTTTTTTTCAGAAAAATGCCCGCTATGTTTTTCTTCACAGCAGTAGTAGCAGTTCGATACCTCATGCATGGTAAGACTGGTTTGGCGGTCTTCGGGTCACTGACTACTTGTAACTACATTAAAATCAATTATATTCCCTTGTCACTTCTGAACGTCAAACTTTCAAACATTAAAGTTTGACGTTCAGAAGTGTCATAAAATAGCCTACCAATTGTAACAAATGGTTTGTGGACTTTGAACTTGAGTTCGATTAAGATAAAAATGAGTATGGTTGCTCACCATTTTAAAGTGCCGTGTGTCAGAACCACTATAACGAAATAATTCTTTGGTGGGGTGGTTTAATTCAGGATTTTAGGTGCTACTAGATTTTAAAAGTAGATTAAGTCTTTGTTTTCGTTCAACAATAGGCCTTGTTCAAGTGAATTATAGGATAACAAGCTAATTGGACTGAGATCCCGAAATTAATGAAAAACCCTCAGTTGATCTTTATTGTTACAAAATCCACACAAATTAGAATGCGACTTTATATTTATGAGACTTTTTGGGAGACTCACAGCGGTTCGAAATTGTGATAGTATTTCAGAGGATTCTGTCCTGGAGTGTAGTGTTGTTCATCAAACGATGGGACACTTATATCCTGTCCTGCCTATCCTGTTGTTTGCACATTAAAGGAGCTGATGATGATGCCACTGAAAGTGGCAAACTCGTCACCTTTTAGGGTGATTTAGTTAAGATTGCCATCGGCAAGCTAAGAAGAAGACTATGAAGCTTTGGCCATGCCAGAGGGAATCTTGCAATATGCAATAGTACTAGCTGAGTTCGAACACCAGCGAATTCAGGACTGGCTGAGGCCAATCACGGTTCAAAATAATCACTATCTACAGTAGACAACAATTAATTATTAATTGAGTGTGTGGTGTAACGCCAATGGATAGAATAAGAAATGAGTACAAAAGAGGAAGTTTGAAAGTGGCATCGGTGACTGAAAAGTTGTGTGGTGGTCGGTGTAGTAATGAGGAGAATGTCGTGAAGAAACTTTAGCGTATAAATGTAAATTGTTTTAAGGAAGCCCAAAGAAACGATAGATGGATTGTGTGAAAGATGATATGGATAGAAAGGGATAACGACTAACAGAACATGGAGGAAGAAGTCATGCTGCGCAGACCCCAAATAAATTGGGATAAGGTGAATTATGATGACCGTAGATAATAATTATGACAACCAGAAATCCACCTTAACCGAAACATTTCGTCTTCATGAATCTAAAAGCCGAAAAAAATAGGGTTACGAAAAACGATGATAAACAGAGATCCGTACATAAAATCCCATTTCATCATTACACTGCTTAGGTAGGTAATACGGTACCTGTCGACGTATGCATTAGTTCAATTGGATTTCTCTGTATGCGCCTCGGGAATATGAAAATGGTTAAGTTAGAGCTGGCTTACTGTAATTGGTACCTACTGAACTTTTATTTTATTTATGTTGGTAGTTTAATCGTATCTTTTGCATTATATTTTGTTCATCGCACAATTGCCGCTTTTTTTGCCACAAAGGTGCTGCGCTTTTTCCTAGTGAGTCAAGCAATAGACAAAGTATTTTTTGTTGAGAGTGGCGTCTCGCCACTTAACCACAGGCTGTCAACAGCTTTACCGGTTTATCCTTGAATGTAAGCCAGTCCAAAAAACTTATAAAAAACCAGCCAAGTGCGAGTCGGACTCGCGCATTAAAGGTTTCGTACCATCGGTAAGGGAGCATTTTTAAAATTTTTAATTTGTTATTGTTGCTGCAGCGGCAACAGAAACACACATTCTGTGAAAGCCCGCCACACTGTTCCCAAACCACTGTAACTCCTGAAAGCCAGAATCAACAGTGGCGACCACCAGAAAAGCGCCGAGACAATGAAGCTCGACGAAGTCCCAGAGAATGAATTTAACTGTCTTGGATCCCGCAACGAAATTAATCAGAAAAGTATAGTGGAGGAGTAGGAAAAATCCGTAATTTCCACTTCCCTCCATTTCAGCAGGAGACAGAACGAAACAAGGCCAATAGGCACAAAGGGACGTTTACAACTGGGATAGGCCCAGTTGCCTAGCACCACGGATAAATATTAACATTAATGGGTCCTAAGTTGTGAGCTGTTATATTTGATTCCAATAATAGGTATGGCAAAAACGCTTGAACGCACGGAAATTTGTTCTAGTTTCCACAAGGTCTGTATAGTAAATAACTCCGGATGTAACCTGTACACTATCCAACATAATGTTGCGTTCATTCTGCCAAAGACTGCACTCCCATAAAATGTGATGTGCTGATTGTTCATATTCGCAGTCAGATGTGGAACATTGACAAAAAGGCGAGTCAACAAGCTTGAAGGAAAATAATTTACTCTTAAAGTTACCATGACCGGTGAGAAATTGGGCAACACAGTGATCAACCTCCAACCATGTCCTGGCCAGCCGTTCACGAACGGATGGAAAGAACTGGTGGAGGTGTCGGCCCTTGATGGAATTATCCCACCTACCTTGCCATTCAGACAAAAGTTCCTCCCAGACGTCGGTCTGTGGTTTGAATAATCTAGCAATCTTAACACGGTCACGTAGGGTTAAAAAGTCTGCGTCCGCGGTCTCACGTGCTTTATAGTACATTGCAGCCCGTCGCTGCACTTCAAGATCAACTGGAAGTACACCTGCAAGTACCGGTAAGGCTTCAGTACTAACCGTCCTATACGCTTTGCATAAGAATATCAAAGCCAAACGCTGGCTTTGAAGCAATTTACGTCGTGCCGCTCCTATGGTGGCCCTATCGGCCCAGACAGGTGCCCCGTAGCACACACACCCCAAGTAAGTAGCCCCATAAATGGTCTTTAAAGTTATAAATGACAGACCCCACGTAGATTTTGATATTCTCGTTAAGGCATAAAAGTTCTTTTTAGCTTTTTCACCGACAGTTTTTATATGATCTATGAATGAAAAATTTCTCTCTAAGACCAAACCAAGGTAGCACACGGATTGCTTTCTTTTCACGGGAACGTTATTAAATTTAATACTAGGCCACGATTTAAGATTACCTTTTAAAATTAGTTGATAAGTTTTTTGCGGTGCAAAGGTCAGACGGTTTCGATCGCCCCACTGAGATATTAATCGTAGGCAAGTGTCAGCTAAATTCTCGAGACCAGCCCGAGTACTCGACTGAATGAGCAGCAGGCCGTCGTCCGCGTAACCGGTTAATGAACAGCCGGGAGGAAGGGGAATCGCGAGAAAATCATCAAAACCTAAATTCCATACATACGGAGCGATTACCGACCCCTGAGGACATCCCATGGTAAGGGGCTTTGACATAGAATAATGACCGAGTTTGAGTTTCGCGGAACCATTTAAAAAGTAAGAATAAACAAGATTATATATGTTTTTATAGCAGCCACGATTCTTCAGTTTAAGTAGTAGCATCGGCCACCATGCGTTATCAAAGGCCCCGGAAATATCTAAAAAGATTCCAACCACGTACTTGTGTTCCGAGTTATTAACAATTTTTCTAACAGAAAGTGCCGCGTCTTCGGTAGATTTTCCCACAGTGAAACCGAATTGGTTGTTATGAAACTTTGGCCCGTCTGGCAGCAAACGTGGAACGATAAGGCGCTCCAGGAGTTTTCCTAAAGATGGCAGTAGGGTTATGGACCTGTACGACTTAGGGTCGTCCGGTGGCTTATCACCACTTTTTGGAATTATTCGTATAAAGCCACGTCGCCATACGCGAGGGAAAACGCCGTCCGCAATACATCGGTTGAAAACAGATAGAATGGCGTCGCCCGCTGTTTTACACGCTTCTATTATCATCCGATTAGATATTTTATCTTCACCTGATGATTTGTTAAGAGGCAGTTTCCTGACAACATTAATGAATTCGTCAATGGATGGAAGGTCTGACGCTGGTGATTCAGGTGGCACAGCAGCCCACGCTCTGATCTGTTGATGGTAGTCATTGTCATTTACCGGCGAATCATCAGGTATCAGACTATTTAATAGAACTTCGGTTGTTTCCTCAATACCGGTGGTGTGTTTATTATTGACTTTAATGTTCTGGACAAACGCCAGGTCGACTGATCGATTAGCTTTGAATTCGTGATACAAAGGAGACCACGGACCTTCTTTATCTAATTTTTCTACTATTTTTCGCAGTAAATTACCCTTGGATTTTTCCACCGATGCTCTGTAGCGGGACTTGGCAACTCTAAACGCATTTAAAGCAAAGTTGAGTGGGTCTCCGGTGACCTTTTGTTTTTTAAGCTTGTTTAAATGCCTACGCGCTCGGCGATAGCTTTTACGTTGTTCAATTAAGTAGTCACACCACCAATCACATCTATGGATGTTTGTCATAGATGCGCGACCAATGGCGATGTCAGCACAGTAAGTGAAGGTGTCTGACATAATTTCAGCACTTTCTTCAGCTGACAGCCTATCACGAGTGAAGTCTTTCGCGTGACACGCAAAAAGCGAGCTAAAGAATTCCCAATTCGCGCCTTTACTTTTATATCTAAAGTTACCAGTGATATGAGATGGACCTTGAGAAGACACCGGAACAAATTCGTACACGATCAGGCGATGATCACTACAAGACGCATCTGGTAGGACACGCCACCTATCCAAGCGTACGTCTGCACTAGAAAGTGTGACGTCAATACAAGATTCGCCCATTGGGCTGCAAAAAGTAGGTGGTGCATCTGGGGTATTATGAATTGATAGGTTCATTTCAGCTATAAAATCTTCAACAGCACAACGTCGGTCGAAATCCGTAGACCTAACCTTGCCATACCACAGAGACGATGACGCGTTAACATCAGCGCCAACGATAACTTTACAGCCCGCGAGTGACTGTAAGACATGACGGAGGTTATGTATATGAGGAGCAACAGGGTCTGAGTATTGAAAGTAACAGCTCACAACGTAAACTTTAAAAGAAGCTGATGAGACTTCCGCAACGGCACAGTGGGGCGTCATGAGGTTACGCAAAGACGTTACTGTAAAGTTAGAAGAACGCGCCACGTAAATTCCGGCTCGTGCTTTGCTGTCCAGCTGAACTACTTTGTGACGTAAGCGAGCGTTCTGGTATTGTTCTTGAACAAGTACTATGTCTAAGTTATAATCGATAATTAATTTGTCTAATTCAGAGGTCGCCACCCTATCGTTGTGGAGATTTAATTGTCCTATAGTTAAACTATCCATTATTTTAGTAGTTGGTGTTGAGGATTAACTGTTCGAGCTTAAGTTTGTACGTGGTACACTCGGGAGACCCGCAACGATGGTCAAACGGTTTTTTAAAACGTTTACACGCCACGCAAGTCGGTATAAAATTTAAATTATCCTTGTGCGGGCAGTTATTTGTTTCATGTGCTTCGGAGCAGTTAGCACAGGTAGGTGATTTATTAACGCAGTGTTTCTTAACGTGACCAAACTGTTGGCAATGTAAACAACGAACTACTTCGACATCATCGATGAAACGGCAAGTCGCCCAATCAATAAATAATTTATCTTTGGTGGACACTAAATGTTTACGAACTGTGGACTCGATTTCAATGCCTATCCACTTGCGACCATTATCTAAGGAACGCCTACGAATAATTTTAGTTGACTTAATAAAATCATCCTCATTTATTGGCACCTCGTCTTTAATGTTTTGACGGTATAGCGAAATAGATTGCATCCAACCCGAGCGAGTGCGCGGAGGGAAGTTTTCATTTCATTCTGTGAAAATTGTAACTGTCTGCCTATTACGGATCATGAGATACAGCCCGCGGGCTTAGAAACAGGGTCCCGTTGGTTACCCTTCGGGTACGGGACCCAAAAATCTATGCGAATACCATTGAGCTATTACTTCTACATATAGAGAAGACAGCGCGCACAAAATCTGTGCTCCGTTCAACTGCTGTCGGCTGGCTGCAGTTCACTCAGTCGCTTGCTCGCCACAGCAAGCGACACGCGTATACGGGGTTAGCCGCCCCCCGGGCGCCCCGTACTGAGTAACATTACATTTTCCGGCTCCTACCAGGAAAATGTAATGTTACCTACCTAACTTTCAGTCTGGAGGAGAGTACGTTTAAAAGAAATAGTCAAGGGGGCGAGATAAAGAAATTTATTATTAATGTACAACCTAACCTTTATAGAGCCTACCTATATGGGTTGGAGCTGTCTAATCCTAACTAGGCCACAGAAGCCGGCGTACAAAGTTGAAGATAAAATGGTGAGAGAGAGAGCCAAGGGTTGTCAGACATCAGCCTTGGCAGCGGAGGGCCGAGGGACATCAGTCTTGAGTCTTCACCGCAGAGGGCCAAGGGACATCAGTCTTCTGTCATCTTAGCGGAGTGTCCAGGTTTTGAAGTCGCTGACCTCGGAGGGGTAGATGGTAGGGAAAAGGCCAAGATCCACCAGCCGTCGGAGTGTTGTTGCTTGCTGCCGATAATGACGTTTCTGTAACACGGTGATAATATTTATCGACGGGTTTGTGTTCACATGGCGTTAGGAGTTATGACAGACGCCAGGGCTAGGCGTCGCCGGCTTGGCGACCTTCTGGAGGCGTCCAGGGTGAAAACGACGCGTAGCTTTGTTTGCTCTACCGACATAGCTTTTAAATATGCGAAGAGGAGAGAACTGCCCACCATCAACCGATACTTAAAATCACCAGACTTCTTGCCGACATGAGCACCAAAAGTTGACTCAAAATTCCACCACCTGGCTCCCATCCCATCTCATCTCCAGATGATTGACTTTATAATTTTGAATGAATTTCTAGAACATAATAAAAAGAAAAGATAATGAGGTCCATGTGATTTACTTAAACGACCTACAACTACCTCTAACAATAAATTAAAAATAAAATTAGGCCTGTCACTCACTGACATTACTAACGTAAACAAAGATTCAAGAAATAAAAATCTACAGAAAAACTTAAATAACATGAATTACAAGGCAAAAGGTATGCTCAGCCTCCAGGAAATGAGCATGAAGCTAGAGAGGGTGAATGCTTTAATTTTCAGGTAAAATAATATCCAAAAATGTAAGTATAAAACCCATGTAAAAACAATCATTACAACTGCGCACAGATTTTGTTCGCGCTGTCTTCTCTATACGTAGTAGTAATATTTCAATGGCGACTACACGGTTAGGGCACGCCTCGGGTACGAGTCTCGGCTTAGAGCGTGGCTAGACAAGGACAGCAGCTGCAGGAGACGGACTGGATCAGCTCAAGCAAAGCACTTGCTTTAAGCATTAACCTTACATACATAATTATCTCGACGTAAGTTAGCATCATGTCCGAACTTACACGACTAATTAGTAAATAAATTAGCATTATATTAGTCGGCCAATCTTAATTACGTTTTGACCTTCACTTTTCTAATCAAATTAGTCAAGCGCTCATTAGGTAAAGGTACCTACACCGTATACCTACAGTGTTAGTTGGAATCTATTTATTTTAATATACCAAGCGACGCACGTGTAGACATCGTAACTTTCACGGTACGGTAATCCTGTCCTTATTAATTATTACTTACATAATATATATGCATAAAGATATAAACTCACGCCTTTTCCCATGAAGGTAGGCAGAAACTACGGAACCCCCCCTGCTACGATCCTTACATAGGTACTCCTCCCGCCTCATCCACGTTCATACATCAGGTCATACACGCACACGGCGAGTATAAATAAAGGCTGTAAAAAGATGTTTTTTTTTGTTTGGGACCATGGGAACCTTCTAGTTACGGAGATATTGGGGGTCAAAGTTCCAACTTCTTCACAAGTTTTTTTTAAGTAACATGTTTTTAATGTAACATTTTTTCTTTAAAAACCTCCTCGAACCCCGTACTATTCAATCCATCCGTTAGCACAATGTTTTGAGTGCGTTACATTGAGTTCTACCGTAAAACGTAATTTTTCACCCTTAAAAAAGAGTCGATTCCTAGCGATTATTTTTATGTAAAGTTACTTAGTTTGATGTACAGAATGCTTGGTTGACGGCTTCGTAAGGAGTCCGTTTACACCCTGTACGATAATACACAGAAACAGCAATACCTATTCAGATTCAAGGAATTCTAAGATTAAAATAAATTATATCTTCTGGCACACCGGACTCCGATGAAAATCCACATCAATACAGTAGGTATTGATGTGGATTTTCATCGGAGTCCGGTCAAGGACAGTTTCAGAGAGAAAAACAATGATAAAGTTTTCCGAATTGCAATTACTAGAAGCCGCCTACTAGCCCAACAACAGCAAAGTCGCCGACACACGGCGGGCTTTGATGTGTAGAGCCCATTAGGTATATCTGAGATAGTTCTCCGACAGTGAGAAGAGGTACTTATTTCCTGTCACCGCACTCAGGAAATTAACAGGTGACGAGTTTATTTCGAGCTCCTGGGTCACTTGGCTTAGTTTCCGATTTCGTCTGGAGGTGCCTAAGATGTCAATATACAATAAGTATTAGTTGCCTAAGTATCGTTAAACACTTTATCACCTATCCATCATCGACGTAAACTGGGGCCCTACTCTCTAACGCTTCGTCCGTATATTCGGATCTATCCGTCTCTCTCGCGCACGTCTGCAGATGAGTGCGAGTGAGAGAGACGGATACATCCGAATATATGGACGAAGCGTTAAGGAGTAGGGCCTCTGGGAGGTATGGAGAGTTATAAATAGACTAGCTTATGACCGCGGTTTTGCTTGCGTGGAGTTCCGTAATTTTTGTTCCACGGGATCGTACTACCGGGATAAAAAGTATCCTATATGTTAATCCAGGTTATAAAATATCTGAAAGCTAAATTTCATCCAAATCCTTTCAGTAGTTTTTGCGTGAAAGAGTAACAAACATCCATTCCATCACAACGCACTAAAAATTATAGCACGGGGTGACGTATTTCGAATTTTAAACGCGTCGCATCTTCAACATATTTGGGTTACGTAACAAAAGAAAAAATACGTGTCAAATATTTTTCGATAATCTAACTGACGGACTAATTAGATTTTTTCAGGACACAAACGTATTTAAAATATCGCGACGTTTCAAGCCTATCATCTTCCCTCTTCAGATTCTCCAATCCAAGCAATGTTGAATACCTCCAGAAATCTAATTAGTTCTCAATAAATCCTCTCAAAGCCCAAGCTTCGCCTTCCTTAAAAACACGGATCGCGTTCCAGCCCCGAGGATCTCTAAAAATATAATATCTTCTACGAGCCGAGGCTTGCTGTTTCAATTTAATTAAAAATACTCTGGTGTTGTGCACTCGGTTTATGGTTTGTAAGTATTTAATTTTACTAGTTTTTTGTGTAATTACTAGAACATGTTGGTACTTACACTTGTCATAACATCACGCTTGTAATGCCCGAAGGGCTAAGCAGAGGTATACCTAAACTTATTAATACTGCACCCATATTTCGCAAGTTACTGCTACTGAAGAATTCCTGATGGAAAAACTCAATACCATTTTTCTGGACCTGGGAATCGAACCCAGGACCTCATGCTTAGCGCTTACGACCATTATCCCAAATTAATTCACATAAATACCCATGCTATAAATCCTCTATAAAAGTATCTGAAACAGTTAGCTTATTGCCAACATTAAAACAACCAGTGTCATAGTAACCATAATATCATCCAAACGGGTGTTATAATGTTGTGAGTATTATTGTGTGTATTTCATTGGTATCATTCAGTCAGACCTCAGGTTAAGCAACTTAAAAGCTAACATTAATAACCGTGAAAGAACTTTACTATATATGCCATTTAAAAGTCCCAAGAAGAAACATAAAAGAACAAACAAGTCGAATACCTAATCCTTCACAAATTTTACGATAACAGCCTTGTTTTTACAGGCAACCATTTAGCAAGAGCACTTAGCACCTGAGAATCTTTATTCAGAAACGAAATTAATGTTCTATCCGAGGGAAGAGGTTCTATTCTATTTTTCAATACGGGTCTTCTTTTATTCCGTTTCAATGCTTTGCATTTGAAGTGGGAAGGAACTTCTAATTATTATTCCTGTAAGGAGATGTTTTAGACGGAAAAACAGTTTTATAGGTATAGTTCACTGACGGTCGAGCATTATTGAACCTTATTGCGTATAGTTTAAGGGTGAAAAGTGGACAGACCTTCAGTGAACTCGGTAGTGTAGTTGAAAAGCTATATCATCTGCCTAGCCTTTTCCCAACTATGTTAGGGTCAGCTTCCAGTCTTTACGGATGCAGCTGAATACCAGTATTTTACATGGAGCAAAAGCTCTATAAACAGTTAAGTTTCGAAAATAAACATGCTATGAAAATCAATTTGTCGAAAAGTGAATGATTTTTGCAAGGATAGAATTATGGTTTAATAGTTTACTTAATAATTGTTGATTGGTACGGGGTTCCAGGCATCCATATGTCGCTAGAGGCCGTGTTACGTTTGTATGAACTACGCATCGTTCGCCGGCCTCTTATGTGTAAGCCACCGATCATTGAAGAGAACCTCTCTTTCTCTGTACGTTCTGTCAAAAGACTAGTGTAATCCAATCTAGCCTAACCTACAAAATGTTCAAATATATCTGAAAATCACCTGAATACTCGACGCAATAGTGTTTCCGTTCTTCAAATAAATCCGGTTTATATTCGCACGTCTTTTCATAATATTCGCCGTACCTATAGTAATACCGGACGACCGACAGACAGACAGCATGTCAGACATTAAGTTAGACATAGACAGCTCTACAGCTACGTCTGAGGGAAATTCAATAAATGATTTTTACTCAAAGAAGAATGGGTACTTAGTGTTTTACAATTGTATTTACTGTTTTTCTTCTTTGAGTGTCCATAGACTCAAATAATACCCGAGCAGTATATTGCCAACTGCACAGCTCTGTCGTTGGCTTCGTTTAAATCCTGGAAGGTGCAGGTGACTGTGCAGGATGGGCAAAATGGAGCATATCCTGTAGAGGGGCTCCACACTGACATTTTCTTTGGGACGGGTCGATGATATCCCATTTGGCCAGATTACTTCTACAGCGGCCAACCTGGGCTCACACGATAGTAACTGTTTATATACAAGGTGAAACAAAAAGTGACGTCAAAAAAGAAATAGATTCATGAGGAATCTAATTTTTTGCCCAGGGGTATCCGATAATACCCCATGCATGTTCCGTGATTCTTGATAGATTTCGAGTAAAAGTTTCTTGAAAATTGTATGGGAACAGCTTAATTTTTTTTTTTTACACTACAAACCAAAAAAAAAAAAAATTAATGGCCTCTACAGTGAAAACTCAAGCTAGGGAGAGTACGCAAAGGTGACTCGAAAACTTCTGCGCTTTCATTATTGACCGTCAACTATTTAACCTGTGGTTTATCTAACAAATGTTCCACGGAGGAATCATATTTTTTTCAACTTGACTAAACGTGACTACAAACTCTTCAGTTGATAATATGCCGCCGACATGTCGGCTGCTTTGGTGTGTCGAGTCTATGAAAGCTAGAGGTAAATAAACTGTGAAAGGGCTATATCCTCAAGGACACCGGCGTCGGAAGTCATAATCGTCATGTCGCACGCGTCGGAGAAAAACGGCAACACTCATCCCTCACCCCGTCACCACGTCCCATTTCGCGCACAGAGAATTATGTGCTAAGTCGTTTTCGGAATAATATTTTTCGCTTCAAGTTTTTCGCACCCTCCGCCACGCTGTTTGTTTTCTCATGTCGGGTTGTTCTCTTATTTAAATTCGGTATTTTTCGATTTGAACTTGAACTAGGTATCTTCGCCGGTCTCGGGTCGCTGACGTAAACGTCATGTAGGTAACAAATAAAAAAATCGGCCAAGTGCGAGTCGGACTCACGCACGAAGGGTTTCGTACCATTATCTATACAAAAAAAATATTATAAGACAAAACGGCAAAAAAATCACGTTTCTTGTATGGGTATAATTTTTATTTTTAAGGGTTCCGTACCCAAAGGGTAAAACCGGGACCCTATTACTAAGACTCCACTGTCCGTTTGTCTGTCACCAGGCTCATCTCATGAACCGTGATAGATAAACAGTTGAAATTTTCACAGATGATGCATTTCTGTTGCCGCAATAACTAAAAACACGTTTTTACCTTATAGGTAAGAACGCCAAGAAACCTTTTTTTTATATGTGTGTGTGCTTAAATAGCTGACGTCAAATAAATATTTTCTTTCTTTCTTTTTTCTTTCTAGGTACGGAACCCTCAAAATAAAAATTGTACCTGTTTATATTTGTAGAGACCTAATATTTTTATTCTATGCTCGCACGTCGCATATCATCATCATCTGAGTAACCTTTTTCAAATGTGGAGTAAAATTCGTAGAGAAACTAGTACCTAGGTAGGTATGATCTACAGTACTTTCACAAGTTTTTATAATGCCTTGTGATTGGGACTATTTATAGCTTCGCTTTCTTTGTTTTTTGAACATTCAAAAGTGCCTGTAATGATCGAATTGAAATAAATGCTTTGCGCTTGAGTCAATCAAAATCACTTTAAGTACCTACGTAATGGGTACCAATACTTAATTATTATTGCCGGTGCGATATAAAACTTCCGATGTTTTAAGTCAAGCCATATTTCCCAACATCACATCATCAATCAAAAAAAAAAAACGAAAGAAAATTTTCGAAACACATCAGCGAAAATGAAAGTGCCTATCAACTCGTGAAATAGCGTATCTCGACAAATATTTATGTATGACATTTACTTAGCCATATTTACTTACGAAATGGGAAAGTTTCATTACACGATGAAAGACGGCAAATAAAGTTTTTGAAGGACTTATTGAGAGTCACATAAGGTCGAGAGGACAAAATCGAAATTGATTTTTAATTAGCTCGTTGCAAAATAATAACAGCCGCTCGGGTCGATCTCTAGGTTAAGCCCTGCTTGCCTAGGTCTGTCTGTGGATGGGTGACCACCCGTTACATAGGTACCGAGTTTTCTCCATGCCTTGGAAAGCACGTTAAGTCGTTGGTCCGGGCTGTCATTTGTAAATCTTTGACAGTCGTTACAGGAAGTCAGTGGCCCAAAAAGTCTGACAATCAGTCTTACCAAGGGGTATCGTATTACCCAGTACTAGCTGGGTTGTGGAGGTCAGAGAGGCAATCGCTCCATGTAAAATACTGGTATCCAGCAGATGAGCGTTGGCAGATTTTTTTCCAGGGAGTTGCACCTTCAATTCCATGAAAACAGCTCGAAATTTTTTGCACTTCGACTTGGTCAATCTATCCAGAAAAGAATAGGATTGAAAAAATAGGATTTGAAAATCGTGTACAGTCTTTATTGGCATCGGTTTCCAGTCTAATCAGATGCATCTGATTACCAGTATTTTACATGGAACGACTTCCGATCTTGACCTCTACAACCCAGTTATTAGTTCACCAATTTCGGACATTCATAGCAGCATATACATAATTATGTAGAACGCTTAGTTAATAAGCAGTACTTAAGCGTTTGTAGAGCAATACCAACAATGCTCACCGAACGATCGATGCAATCTGCAATACAGCTAATATGCTGCCGAATAGGGTAGCTGTGGTTTTGTGATTTTGGAGTATCGGTTTTGTATTGAAACTTGTTAATTTGTTTGCTGAAATTAGTTAGACTGAGTAACTTGTTAATTATACTAAATTATTAACTGTGTGGCCTAGAATATATATCACTCTTCAGGCACGTTATAACAATGTATGTTATAACGTGCCTGAAGAGTGATATATATACACCGGTAATCAAAGTGTGACTTTTTCATTGCGATTGACAAGTGAGTTATTTAGGGTTTTTTTTATTTTATTGGTTGAGTTGCTTTGTTCTTAAAAAGTTTCGATACTAAAATGATTTTTTTTTTGTATTATTTTCTTTACAAGTGTGTTGAAAAACGTCGTATGATACACGAGTATTGATGATTACCGTCCTCGGCTCTCTTAAGACCCTCACCTAACGGCTCGGGTCTCAATGGCGCCTCAACGGTAATCACCAACATTACACACTTGTACCATAATGTACTATTAATCTAGAAGGTTAGGCAGAGGTGTACCTAATAGTACACGAGATATTCATGATGAAAAACGCAATAGCACCATACCGGACCTGGATATAGAACCCAAGACCTCACGGTTAGAGTCGCGCTTGCGACCACTCGACCAACGAGGCACTCAAGCCAGATACATGCCAAGGCACCCTGTTGAAAGGACCGAAGTAATCCCTAATTTCTTGGAATAGTTTACCCATTGGCGTTATATAGCTAGTCCTAATAAGGCCCTGTATCAAAATTTTTGGAGCCCCTACGAAGCTCGAGTGTGGCGAACACGATGAGACGTAAGGGGTATATCAGAATGTTAGCAGTTGACGTTATGTAATTTTATATGTAGATGCCTGCTTGATACAGCTAAACCGTTACGCAGGAGACTGTTCTCATATAATGACGTCACCTCAACAATACAAAGTGCGTGGCTATTGTAGTACAGTGCAGTGCAAACACAGTACTTCACAGTAGTCGTGTTGTGTGCGGCCGCACCGCACACAACACGGCTACTGTGAAGGACTGTGTTCCTTCGGAAGTCGGACTTGTTCACAGAGGGGCTAATGTTTGTGCTCGGACGTTTACATAATAATGTGCCAGTGCAAATGAGACATAGCAGCTTAGGAAATTAAGCAACAAAAAACGGACTCGTACATGAAGGGTTCTGTACCATCTCTACTGTATTTACTTATGAGGAATCATTTTAGTAAAATTAGTTAGATGTTTCTATGTTTTGTGTTTCAAAGACCGAGCAGTTATCGGCTAAAAAGAAAATTTATATTATAGGGAAGGGGAAATAATTATTAACTAAATATTGTTATTACAGTGGCTGTAATAATACATAATTTGTGAAAAGTGCAAGTGTACGTTCAAGTGGTTTCGTTCTGTCTCCTGCTGATATGGTTGGAAGTTGAATTTTCCTACACCTCTGCTATACTTTTCTGATTAGTTTCGTTGCGGGATCCAGGACAGTTAAATAGTTTTTCTGGGACTTCTTAGAGTCTCATATATACAATCACACTAAATTTAAACTAACAACATACTAGTGTGGAGAACATGGTTGATTTCACATTTGTATCATTTTTGTACCTTATCTTTTTGTAATTCTTAATGTGTAATTGTTTGTTTTCCCGAATAAATAAAATACTAAAATAAATCATGGGTAAAAAAGATAAACCACAAAATCATATGGCCATACCGACACAGAGCAATCAAAACAGACAGATCTATTTTAACAACACACTTCCACTTTATGTAGCAGCTAAAAGCTGTTTCTCGGTTCCATCATTATTTCCAGTGATTATTGTTAAAGTTCTCCCCCCCTGTTACCCCCCGTTACGGAATATAGTCGTAAACCGCTTTTACGCTCGATGTAAAGACCGTTTTGCACGACAAAGTATGAAACATTGCGCTTTGGAACAGGGCTGGATTCTAAGGGCATAAATCGCACGCCACGCGCGGAGTGGTTTTCGCTCTGGACGTCCTGTTAAATTATCTTTAGAACACCCTTGGTACGCATCCGCGCCTTTTAGCGTTGCTCATACCATTTATCAATACAACGCCAGATTTACCGTATAAAAGGAAAAAACAACTTTATTATGCATTCGATGGTGTATTTTTTCCTAGACTAAAAGCAAAAGCAATGTTAGAAAATTAAAAATTGAATTGGATTGACCTAAGCTAACAAAAATCTTATGTCAATCCTGTGGAATGTCTTTGTATAAAGATGTTTGCTTTGTATAAAGACACTTGGTAAGTTTGTCTATCACTTGTCTAGACCCTCGGGTTACCATCTGCCTTAACCCTCACGCTGTCTGCTGGATATTCCGCTTAATTGAACGAAAAGACTTGTGTGTATGACGTAAAAGTGAGAAGTGACAGGATCAGTACCGGAAAAACCGAGCAACAATAGAGTGTTGAAGAAGAGAGAAGAGGGAGACAGTAGTTTAATATTAATTATTTGTAGCAAGAACAAGAATGGATAAGTATGAAATGAGTGTATCATTAGAGGAAGCTTGAATTTGCGCCAGTTGAAAAAGGGAAGTCTTGGTATAGACATGTGATGAGGAGGAATTCGAGGAATCGCATAAGAGTAAAAGAGTAACGAATATAAATGTTGATGGACGTAGGGGGAGAGAAACACCAAAGAAAGGACGGATGGATCATATGACCCCAAGTACAAGGGGCAAGGAGATAAAGAAGATAACAGCGCTCCCCAGTCCGTCCCTGTATTTTATCACGTATACAACTTTACTGCCCAACGAATCAGTAACAGAATTGTTATAAAATGTTTAACATCTTTAATGTAAATACCGTTTACATTTGTTACTTTTGGAGAATTTATTTTAATGTAAGAACTTCATTCTACAAAATTTCTGTGTCGTTTTCAAACACCTGAGTATTATGTTTTACATTATTCCTGGACCAAAGAGTAAAATAATTCCTGGGTAAAAGAATTTCTTTTCAGGGAATAAATCGTTTCTTTAAAGGAACCTTTTTTTTTTTTTTTTTCGTATGGGAAATCATCAAATGACTCCTCCCGCTCTGGGCGGAGCAGGAGGGAGTGTCAGACTTTTACTGACTAAAACCCATCCATGTTCCTTCATAGCCGTTTGTGTTCCGGGGCCACGGTATCTCTTTCGAACAGTCCCGCGACCCTGGAGTCCCGCAACCCTGGACCTTAAAGGAACCTAACAGTAAATTTTATATTTAAGTACATTGCTTGTGGCAAACGATACATGAAAGTAGATTGAATGCTGTGGAAATGCGTTCCTTCAAAGTAAACAAACAATCAAGAGAAATTAATCCAGTGGTGGATTTATTTTGGAACATCTTATTCCTATCCTAAAACTATTATTCTTTAATCCAGCTTTACCATAGGAAAGCGTTTGATTACATCAAAATAAACTACAGTACAACGTTTTGATGTTACCAAACCCGACTGAAGACCATTTGTAGAGGAAAATACAATTTTCATAAGATTGTTTATATTTCATTATCGTTTCTTAGTAATCGTTCAAGAGTTAATACTATGTCAACAGTGGGGGAAACAAATATTTGTGATTGTTGTATAGGTGCCTTGTTTGTTTGTAATTTACTAACATTTCTATTCGTTTTAATAAGATTTGAAGAATGTTTCATTGTTTTATCAAAACCGGCCAGGTGCGAGGCGTACTAGCGCATGAAGGGTTCCGTGCTATCGTGGTAGCACCCCTTTATTTTTAATTTATTTTTATTATTTGTTGTAATAGCGGCAACAGAAACACATTCTGTGAAATTTTCAACTGTTGTTGTTGTTGTTTCAATTTTTACTGTTGTATTACGGATCATGAGATACAGCCCGCTGTCGGACGGACGGACAGCAGAGGCTTAGTAAAAGCGTCGCGTTGGTTACCCTTTCGGGTACGGAACCCAAAAAAAGAAAACAGTTAGGCCTGAATTCCTGTCGTGCTGACGGTCGGTCGCGTACGTCAGCGACAAAAGCAGTAGAAAATACGCGCCGCTGACGTCAGCATCGCAGTATGGTACTTTATAAAACTCAATGCATACTCGTACGCGCGACCAACGCACGCTACCAACGTCAGCGCGGCAGGAATTCAGGCCTAAAGGTACAATTATAGAAATTGGTCTAATGATCACAATTGATGATCAAAAACTGCTGAACACAAGGTCCTGGGTTCGATTCACATTAAGTTTTTCCATCAGTAATTTCCCAGTAGTAGCTACGAAGTTTTGACTTGTGCATGTGATTCCAGGATTGGGCCTCAAAATTCGGCTGGTTAAGTTATAAATTGGTAAACAGTATTTAATTGAATAAGTGAGAGAGCTATTTCTGATATCAATAGTCATCTGCCTAGCCTTTTCCCCCTTTTAAATATGAGACTTGGCTCCTTAATCATGAGTGAAAACGGGCCCAGTACGTGGCCATATAAGTATGTACTGTGCCCGCATTTGCTCACAGAGATCATCAAATGACTTCTCCCGCTCTGGGCGGAGCAGGAGGGAGAGTCAGACTTTTACTGACTAAAACCCATCCATGTTCCTTAATCGCCCTTTGTGTTCCGGGGCCACGGTATCTCTTTCGAACAGTCGCGCAGCCCCGGCAGGCATCGGCCCTAGCGGACCCCTTCCTTTTGCTGACTCTCTTTGAGGCGCGCGTGGAACACGAACGCGCCGTCGACACGGCCTGTCGTCATGAGACGGACGGACGGCGAGCTAGCCCATAGCTCTCCGTCCATAGGCCCGCGCCCACTGTGGCCGGGGGCCACCACGTGGCCCCTGACGCCTGGGGCGTCTCTCGCGGCGGCCGGGACGTGAGGTTCTCACAGAGCGGAAGCCTGTGTCTCAAGAGTGGGGCATTATAGACTGATTAAGCAACATACAACTTAAAATTCTAGCTTACCAAAGAAGACTTATGAATTTATATCTCAATCACATTTTTTACATTATTTTTTATGTCTGCCATGTTTTCAATAAAGTACTTCAGTCTTTTTAAAATATTTTGGTTGAATAAATCGTCTGTTCCCACTAGTTCAGTTGACCAGTTCAGTTAACTGAACTAGTGAGATTTTCTAGTGAGTTTCTTTCCTCGTTTATTCAGTTGTAAATGAAACTAGTTTTACATCTGGTTTCACCTTTTTTTATTTATTTATTTAATTAATTAATTTACTCGAAGTTTTTCCAAAAAAAGAGGGATAATGTCACGTGTGACTGACACTGGCAGAGCCACCATCAGAAATCACAAGAAATAGTATTCCATCTTACTTTAAACTTCAGTCACAAATTATTCATATTTTCGTGTATTTCTTCTAGTGTGAATAGGGAGAGAAATAAATTGCTATAGACGGCGGCGTACACTTGTGTCACAATTTTCGTCGCAGTCGAAATGCAAAATGTCTGCACTTTGTAGCGTCTCGCATATTCTCGGCTCTCAAATTATTTGCAGCCACACAGGTAGGTATCATTATTTTGTATTTGTAATTTTAGAATTTTACATAACAATAAATTAAAGCCGTTTTTCGTGTCTGTTTGTGTGACCGCGTTGTTCTTCTCAACTTGTAAGGAATTCATTCACACACAAAAAAAAACAGTCAAATCTGTTGAGCCGTCCTCGTGTGATGCTCCGTCATAAATGATTGTAGCAATTCATTTTTATTCATATTGATGAACATTTCAAAAGGTACAGACGTGTGCTAGACGGACAAACAGTGTAACCTTAGTAAATAAAGACGAGATTTATAAAAAGGTGATCTTGATGTAATAATATGGGAAAAAATGCATTATTTAGCTCATTATCATCATATAAAGCCCTATTTTATCCACTGCTGGATATAGGGCTCTCTTTGCTTGTGCCAAGCTCCACGCTCATGTGCCAGCCTCAGCCAGGATATTCCAGTAACGGAAACAATGTAATCTGCCCATTATGCCGCCAGACTGCCACTTCGCTGCTACTCGGTCACAGCTTTACTTTGTTTTATATAGTTACAAACCGATAACTTGATAAACAATATCGTTAATATTTAATTACAATAATATATTATTGTAATTAAATATTACCCTTATTGTTTCTACTACTACCTACAACAACAGCCCATAACATCCATTGCTGGACATAAGCCTCTCCACGATGGGAGGAATTTGCCGTAGGTAATCTCCACGCTTGGCAGGCGGATTGGAGATCGCAGTGATGAAAGACTAACAGAAAACGCTGCTGCCCATTCTCTGGTCTACGGAGGCGCAAGGTGTTCTGCCTCAGACATTAGTCGCCTTATACGACACCCGTGAGTGTAATGGGTTGATTCTATCCTACTCTGCCGGATACCACACGGCTCCTACTACCTACGCTACGTACTATTATAGCAGTCTATAAATCATTATTATTTTAATTGGTGAATTACGTTACGTTACGTTACGTAATGTATTTATGTATTTATTCTTATATGTTTTAGTTATACATTTATAAATATTTTCTAGTCTTTTTTTCTGTTATTGCACCTACTGTGTATTATCTCTGCATCACCCTAAGGTAGACTGGTAGAAAATGCCCAAGGCATTAAGTCCGCCTTTGTACAGTTTTTTTTTTTACCTGTGCATAAAGTTTTAATAAATAAATAAATAAAATTACATAATAATACTCCATTCGTGTGGACTTAATAAATCTATGTATTTCCTTACACCCTTTCACGACATGAAATAATTCATCACTTGACAACCAATTTAGGGAAAGCTGTTTTATCCTCAACGAGGAATCGTCAGAAAAATGTTTTTTGAAGCACTTTTCCAATCCGTATAAAAAGTGGCGCAGGAAAAACAAGTGACAATTTTTCCGCATAACCCATCGAGTTTGGTGTCGTTGCTATTTTTCAGAATGCAATAAACTTGTCAGGAGCAGTCTGTGATATTTTATCATTTTAGTTTCACGTTGACGTATGTATGTAGTCAGGGAAGACAGCCTTCTGGGTATATTTCCTCATTCGATATTTAACTCGTTCCTTTTGATACATGTACATTTAAAAAACGTAACATCACGCCTGTAATCCCCGAAGGGTTAGGCAGGGGTGTACCTAATAGTACACCCACACTTCGCCAGTTATGTTTAAGTCTCATATAATAGGGGGCGACCCTATTGCCATCAACCAGGCGCAAATACAGACTCCGTGGCTGCTACTGAGAAATTCCTGATGGAAAAACCCCACTTTGCCCGACCCGGGAATCGAATCCAGGACCTCGTGCTCAGCAGTTCAGCAGTCGCGCTTGTGATCACTAGACCAACGAGACAGTCCACGTGTACATTACTTATTATTAAGTACTTTATTTTTATTTTATCAAATGGGAACAACAAACAGCTACATTATGGGATATTACAATATGATAACATAAATAACTAGATAATAATGTAGCTCGCAGCGCTGTTCACAGATTACCATTAAGGTAAGCGTCAATTGACCCGCGCCGGACGCACCGCACGCACTGCACGCAACGGATTTTAGTTTGCTTTATATAGCGCTGCGTCCACTATCCGCATCGGAAGCGGCATTTATGAACAAAAACTGTGTTGCGTGCCGGTGACGTCACACAAATCAGTTCGCCGCCGCGCCGCTGTCATCGCCCACTGCCGCACGTGTCGTTTTGTTTTACATGAGCTAACGACAAAAAAATAAAATAGATGACGCATTATTGATAATATTAGTAGAAAGGTATGAATAATTATAACATAAAACCAACATTCTACGTTTAGTTTTACGTTTTTCTTCATCTACCAACAAGCAAGTAATAATAATAATATCTTCGTCAATCTCCATGACCGAATACGTCAACTCACGGTCACGACAAGAAAACACTCGAAACTAAACAAAAAATCCGGATACAGTGGACGCATGCCATTGGCAAATCCGTTCAATCCGTTGCGGGCCGTGCGTGCGGTGCGTCCGGCGCGGGGCAATGGATGCGTACTTTAAATGATGAACGACGCACGTCGTGTCGTACGTCTATGAACAGTTCTGGCGACAGCATAACACAGTACATTATTCAGGTCGATACAGTCAAATTGGCCATTAACAATATTATATAAAGTCATTGCTTCTAATTGTTTGCGTCTGGAGCTGAGCGTCAAAAGTTTGTATTTAACGAGCAATTGGTCATATGGCAAATACGTTCTGTGACATCTATAATACATTGCACGAAGGTATTTGCGTTGTACATTTTCTAGCATATCTATGTATTTTAGTCTTATTAACTTACTTGAAGGGTTGTTTGGACTACGTTATAATAAATATACCATACATTACTTCAAAAAAATTATGACGCCATAATTTTTTTTGAGGTTTTTGAAGTCCTTGTTTTTTTTTGTCTTAAAAAACACACAAACACAAAAAAAAAAAAAACGATGAAAGAAAGAAAAAGTATTTATTAAACTCACATAGGACTAGAAACAAAAAGATAGAATAAGCATTATGACAAAATAAATAAATAAAAAATAATATGAGAAAAATAAAAAAAACAAACAAATTGTTGATCCTGATGAAAGGGCCAGATTTATTTATACTCGAACAAACCAACTCATTACCGTCTAGCTATGATTTCAACCATTCAGTAATTTGTGATTACCATATTCGTCGCCTGATAATTGCGGTGACACTTTTACTTTATTGTACACTAGCTGTTCGTTTGCGTGAAATTATTAAAAAAAAATATTATTTCCCATTTTGAAACGGATTTTGCTAACAATTTCAAGGGTTTTATTTTTTTGCATGGAACCCTAATTATTTTTCTTATCTAAAAGTAGACAAAGTTAGACCTAACATCAGCTATCTGCCAAAATCGGTCCATAACAAATAGACAGACAAAAAAAAAGTTTTGGTTTAAGTGCCGCATATAATTTTTCATATGCATTCAGTAAAGAGCTGTTATTTTGAAATTACAAACCGACACTTCCATTTTATTTATTTGTATAGATGTGTATGTATGGATCATATACAGGGTGTAAACGGACCTTTCACGAAACCGTCAACCAAGCATTTTGTACATGAAATTATGTAACTTTACACGCAAAAATTATAACTGTGAAACGACTTCTTTTTT
Source organism: Xestia sexstrigata (assembly GCA_941918905.2). Classification (NCBI taxonomy): domain Eukaryota; kingdom Metazoa; phylum Arthropoda; class Insecta; order Lepidoptera; family Noctuidae; genus Xestia; species Xestia sexstrigata. The sequence goes on from OW799204.2 coordinate 5,152,251, forward strand.
TGGTTGAAAAATCACGTTTTACGGTAAAACTCAATGTAACGCACTCAAAACATTGAGCTAATGAATGAATTGAATATTACGGGGGTCGTGGAGGTCTTACAAAAAAATACTCTTACACTAAAATTTTTTTGAAAAATTTGGAACTTTATCCCCCAATAGTGCCTTTCGGTTTCGTTACGGGTCTTTTTACAATCTTAAATACTATCGTCTGAAGCTACGGCGTAGCTGATGTACAATCATCGCTACGGCGTAGCACTCGCTAACCACTGAGCTTTGCTGTGAAACTGACGTATTTTATGCCATTATTTTCAATTTTGAGGCATACACAAGGGACAACAAGGTCTAAAACTAAGGTTCGGCGCAACCGGGCCACCAACCACAGCACTGGTGGCTGTAGTTTGTTTGTCGACTGCTGTAGCGAGTGGCTGCCACCGGCCACACGTGTGCGGCTAGTTTCATCAAAATGTATGAAAAAGCATGTGAACTGCTTGTCGCTGGCTACCGGTGGCTGTGGTTGGTGGCCCGTTTGCGCCGAGCCTATATATTACTGTATATTATTACTATATATTACTGATACTTCCTACTTATTTAAAAGCGCGGCGCGTGCTTTTACCGACAGCATTTCTCTTCGAGCGAAGAGAACAATAAAGCAATCTGTAGAACTAACTAATGTCGCAACTTAATTACGTCACACAGACGTGCTGCCGACGTGTGTTCATTGTTACTGGTCTATAAGGCTTTACACTTAACATCACGCTTGTAAGTCCCTGAAGGGTAAGGCAGAGGTGTTGTAGTACCTACACCCACATTTAGTCAGTTATTTTTATTTCCAGCGTAATAGACAGCGAGTCTATTGTCTTAAACTGGACACAAATCCAGACACCTTGGCTGCTACTGAGAAATATACCCAATAGGAAAAAAAAAAATTGGCCATGCCACAAGTGCTCATACAAAACTCATCAAAAGAAAAAAAACCTTAACAAAAAAAAAATATTATTGCGTCTGACGTCTGTGCCAAATAGACAGTAATACAGTCCCAATAGTACAGTTCAGCAAAATTCAACAATAACACTTTGCCCGACCTGGAAATCAAACCCAGTACCTCCTGTTCAGCACAATACAGTTAAAGAACATTCTATTTAACTAAAGGACCAGCCCGGATCCAAGGTTCAACACAAGAAGATCAGAAGTCAAAACCCGATACAGTACTCAACTAGTTACAAAACTTTATCAAGAAACTTTGTCAACTAAGAATAGTTCAGCTAAAGATCGCGAGATTTGCAGCTGAAACTATTTCTCATTTCAAATAGATTTTGAATAGCTATAGTTGTGCGGTGAAGACCACGAATCGGCAAGCGTAAAGCCGACCATAGACGAAAGGCTATATAGGCTTGTGCAGTTTTGCCTGTAAAGTGCAAACTGTGCAGGCATGAACGTGTGTAGGAGGAAACTGTACAGTTATCCTGGCCTGTACATTCAACCGGCATATCGGCATATCGTAAGATATTTAGATCTTTTTTCCGCTTGGTTATGTCGGCTCCGGCCCATCTCGTAACTTTCCCATTTCGACAACCAAACAAGTCTGCGTGGTACCACTGTGCAGGCATACCCTAGCGTATGTGGCGGGTCTCAAGCACAGACCTCAGTTATTTTTTTTTTTTTATAACAAGTATAAAAACCACTAAAGCAACCATACTGTGTTGCCGGTTGCCACGCTGTGGCCCACATTACGCCAGTTATAACTGGCAATATGCGAATGTACTATTAAGGTTCATCATCATCATCATTTCAGCCGAAAGACGTCCACTGCTGGACATAGGCCTCCCCCAAGTGTCGCCACATTGACCGGTCCCGTACCCCTTGCTACGCCGTAGCCTCGACCGCTGCCGTAGTCGAGAGTAGACGGGCTGCCGGGCACTAGGGGCCATTTCTGTGATTCGCTATTCATTTGGAGGGTTTTTGCCATAATCGCCACGCTTGGCAGGCGGGTTGGCGATCGCAGTACGGTTGTTACAAAAGCACAGAGAACGCTGCTGCCCATTCTCTGGTAAGTCCCTTAGTCGCCTCTTACGACACCCACGGGAAGATATTATGGGATGGTGCTATTCTTTACGTCCGACACCATACAGACCCAACCAGACATACCCATACAGACAAATTAAGATACACCTCAACCCAACACTTCGGGGAATACAGGCTTAATATTAAGTAAGTTATTTTAGTTCAATTTATAATAAATATTCATCAGTCTAGCTAGACTAGAACAATAAATTGTAAAGTTTGTCATTGAATTTACATGACAATACACTTCTTTACTTAAAATACCTAAGGCAATGAATATTGTGATTTATAAAATCTTTATTGTTTAAATTACACATTTGTGGCTATATATAATTACAAAAATAAAAACTAAAAGTAAGAACCTCCATATATACAACGACGTCAATAAGCGTCAAAGTACTCCTCCGCATCGCTGTCACTCGGAAACGTACCCAGAAGACTGGCAGCATTGCCACGTTGAATGGCAATGCTAATTCTTTGGCCAAAGAAAAAGCCAGCCCTCTGGTCACGCGAAGTGTCGACCAGTCGGTAAGAGATTTCCTTAAAAAGGAGACGCGCACTCGGACCCTATGACCCGAGCGTCTCGACCCCAAACGGCTCAAAGCTGTAGTTACCAATAAGGTTACAGTATTTGCGCCGTTTGAGGATCTCAGCAGCCGCAGCAGCAGCGCCTGCACAGCCCGCCGTGCTTGCAACGTGAGAAGGCGCAAGGGTGTCGACACAGGTTGCGTCCCACACCAAAGGCCTACCCACGTTCCAAGGCACCAACGTCATGCCGTCCGGTCTCTTGCCATCGTCACGCACCAAGCCGTTTGGTTCTAAAACCGCTGGTACGCCGGCGATGGAAAGAGCTCGACGAATAATGTCGTTAATGCTGGCGTGCCGTGCAATGCGACCTGCGCTCCTGTAGCAGGACAGGCCATGGTGTCCGAGGCTGTCGACAGCTTCACCGCAGTGACACCGATGCGGAGCAACACAAGGTGCACCTAAGCGTAGACTCGTAGCGACCCGGAACGATGCGTCATCCATCATAGTGCCAATGGTGAATGACGGAAGTGCCTGAAGCCACAAACCCGACTCCCATTCCCCCACAGCCAGCAGACGGGCACGCTCCACAGTATTGATTGACGTGTGTAAAAGGGTATTCCGTTCAATACTGCAGAGCGGCACGTCTCACTGTCTCTGGGAGGTCAGGTTGTCGGGCAAATTCGTATTGGGACAAGCCATTTTCCAAGCGTTCAACGCATCGGTCAAGTACGGCACCTCAACATCAACCAGTGAGAAAGATAAAATATCCCTGGTTAATTTTTCGATACCGTAGACCGAGGAGAGGAAGGCTGGTAAACTTATACTTGAAATTTTGCGGACGCCGAGACCACCCAAGCGAATGGGAAGTGTGGCTTGCTGCCAAGCTCGGTCGTCCAGAGCCACATTAAGTATTGAAGTAAGAGTGTTCCTAATGATTTGGTCGACTTTATCTAAAAGCTGTGGATGCCTCCAAAGATGAGAGGAGCGAAGGCTATACGTGAATTTTGGTCCAAAACAACAGTATCGAATAAGTGTGAAGGCCGAATATATATTATTATATTATTATTATTATTATTATATTATATTAATATATATATTATAATATTGTGATTAAAGTTAGAATTCGTATTTCATACTGGCAATGAAACTTTTAATTAGGATAAGTTACGTTTTTAGTTAGCTTAAAAATTTAAAAGTATTAACAGTGTCTGAACGGGAGTCATCTGTTTTTGTATGGATGTGGCAGCCAATAGGCGAGACGACAAAAAAAACAGTAGTCAGTCACATTATCAAAAAATATTGGACCCGTGTTTTTTCTTTTGTTACGTAAACCAAAATTAACGAAGATATGACGCTTTTAATATTCTCAATACGTCACGCCTAGGTATAATTTTTAGCTAGTTCTGGCGTCACGAGCCCCCACTCCCGAGTTTTAATGCGTTTTATCTTTGTCAATATTCATTGATTCACAAAAACAAAAAATACGTGTCCATTAATTTCCAATACTCTAACTGACGGACTAAATAGATTTGTTATTTTTTGATACTGTCGTCATGCCTATTCGTAAAACACGCCGTTTTACATAAAGGCGCGCCCGGATTGAAAAACGTCGCTGTAATGTAATACGGCGTCTAACTTTATACGAATTCTAACTTTAATCACAATATTCATTGCCTTAGGTATTTTAAGTAATTGGCTGCGACATCGACATGTGATAAGGAGGGATGAAGCCACAGATGAATCGCATGTGACTAAAAGAGCGATGAATATACATGTTGATTTGATACTTAGAGACGGAGAGAAAAGCCCAAGAAAAGATGAATGGATTGTGTAAGGAATGATATTAAGGAAAAAGGCGGTCATTGAAGAATGGAAGAAAAAAACATGTTGCGAATATACCCCAAACAATTATCATATGATCGAAATAAAGAGGTTCACAGGAAAATCTGATGGCCTTGTGAATGCCGCGGGAATTTGCTAGATTGAGTTGTACAGGACCAGGCGACACGTGAAGGAGGCGAACGCTCTGCAGTGAACGTGATGATAGTGAAAAAACTTTTCTGCAAAAAATAAAACCGACTTCAAAAACACAACAAAGTGAAAAATAACTTTAGCTTCAGAAGTCGGTGACTTCTGTGTGTTTGATTCAGTTTTTTTGCCACCGACTTCTGAAGCTAAAGTTATTTTTCACTTTGTTGTGTTTTGAAATCGGTTTTATTTTTTGCAAAAAAAAAAAAAAATTACCATTTTTTGTTGTAATATCTTACACAAATATTAGCTATACATTTATTTTAACATAATATAACCTCACGCCTGTAATTCCAAAGAGTTGGGCTGAGGTGTACCCAATAGGCCCTACACCCACATTTCGCCAGTTATGTTTATGTCCCATGTAATAGGGGGCAAGCGCTGGCGCAAATCTAGACTCCGTGGCTGCTACTGAGAAATTCCTGATGGAAAAATCCAATAACACTTTGCCCGACCTGGGAATCGAACCCAGGACCTCATGCTGAGTAGTCGCCACCACTAGACCAACGAGGCAGTCATTTATTTCATATTGTTAACAATACCATTTTATGGTAATAGGCTTATCCCCAATAAAATGGAACCTAACAGACCGCACTGTCGAAATGTGGGTGTACTGTACACATCTGCATACCCCATCAGAGCATACAGGCGTGATGTTATGTTATGATTTTGTGAAAACAACAAACATCCAAGCGATTGCAGCAATCATGACCGAATTGCTGTCTATAATTGAAGAGTTCCATTGCATATCTCCGAAAATCACCATCAGATCTTCACCAAATTTAAATGGAACCACCGCGAAGTAATTTTCTTCCAAACAAAAAAAGAATCATCGAAATCGGTTCACAATTCGCGAAAAAAAGGCTGAACATACACAAAAAAAAAAAAAAAAACAGTCGACTTGATAACCTCCTCCTTTTTTTGAAGTCGGTTAAAAATCTAACGTCATCAACGGACTTTGTATAAAAACTGTGTATTGCCCATGAAAGTACCCGTTGCATTAAACGCAAGCTTTTAATAATACAAATCACTAAGGCTGTGTCTTAAATATCTTAGATTTGGAACTCTATGGATATCATGTACCCAAAATTTCGTTAAAAACCGTTTTATCCTCAAAAAAAACGGAAAATAAACTTAAATCTGCCAGCACTGTTGAAAGCCCGAATAAAATTTGAATCACGACCCAATGAGTCACGTCGCGTCGGTACTCAGTCGAAACACATTGTTTGTGCACCGGGACCAATCTTTTGTCAACTAAAGAGCCAATCTTTTCTGACCCGAAGGACCAATCTATTGTGTGCTGAAGGACCATATCCTTTGTATTTTCAGTCTCATATAGAATGTTTACAGAAGACTATTGAATCGAGTTTCAATCAGTTATTGTTAGTTTTAATTTATATGGTAATTTGGGAGTGGAATGGGAGATATGGAGATGTTGTCTATGAGTATTAGTTTTGATTGCAAGTGACGCCGGCTGCTCACTGTGATCTACAGTTACACATAAATATAAAAACACTAACTTTTGCCCGCTACTTCGCCCGTATTGTGGTCTTAATATATCTTACGGGAAATATAGCTTCCCATTTGTGAAAGAAATTAAGTCGAGCGTTTAAATCCAACAGTTTCTATTCTTCTAGGCTAGACTCGTTACTTGGAATCCACAAGTCCACAGACACAAAAATCACAACAGAAATACACAACACATAATCAATCTCCTGCCCTTCATCTCAATTTATTTGAAGTCGGCGCAGCATGTCTTCTCACAAACTTCTCTATTACTCGTCATCTCATCAGTCACCTTCTTTTATACCCATATCGTCCTTCACACAGTCCATCCATCGTTTCTTCGAAATACACAACATAATTAATAAAAAATTACGGTATGCAATATCAGGCTCACCTATTTAATTTTCAAAATAATGTAGTCCAATTAACCATTCAAAGTTCCCGCTATTCATAAAACTTGCCATCCCCAAATGCTTGTCAAATTATACCGTCATATTCATTTGAATAACCGAGGAACACTATTCAGAAGCATTTCAGTGCCAGTTAAATAGAGTAGGGGGACATAATACACAAATTTATCTATAATAGAGAGGGGATATATGAAGTTATCGATAATAATTCATACGATATCGTCAGTGGAGCGAGATGGGGATTGTTCGACTAATCAATATTAGTCCGATTCGAAGCTACTCGTAAATACCAATGGAATCCTATTTGTAGGCCGTACTAATAATTGTTGAAATGCTTTCGATTTAATTATGTTTTGATGTGAGTATAGTGAGTGTTTGTTGTCATTTCGTATATAAGAATTACGTATATGTTTTTAATATACTTTTGGACATTTGTTGGCTTATTATTACATGCCGAATTTCCTCTGTGCCTCGGAAAACACGTTAAGCCGTTGGTCCTGGCTGTTAATTGTAGATCTTTGAAAGTCGTTAAACTCAAACTCAAAGCATATTTTTCAATGAGACCATTACGGGACTTTTGAATGTCAAAAAAACAACAAAAAAAGCTAAGCTACAGTCACAATCACAAAGCATAATAACTTGAGAAGGTACTGTAGTTGCACATTCCAAAGCGTAGATCTCTATGGAGAAGAATGGGCAAAAACCTCTAGGACACTCTTATAGATCAAAATATTGTTACGAAATCTTGGTTACATCATTCATGTTACAAGTAGTCAGTAGTCCGAATGTCTGGCAATCAGCTTAAAACTACTACTAAGCTTAAAACAGTGTTTGAACCCTTGGTCTTACCAATACTTACGGGATATCTTCCGTGATTATAGTTTATATTTGAGCTCCCGATATTTCGATGCTGTTGCAAGCGCCATGATCGCGGGTATTGTTTACCAACTTATTGTATTACCCAGTACTAACTGGGTTGTGAAGGTCAGACAGGCAGTCGCTCCATGTAAAATGTTGGTATATAGCTGCATAAGGTTAGACTGAGAGCCGACCCCAACATAGTTGGGAAATAGACTGGGCAGATGATGATGTTGACTCATTATTACTTATTAAGATGGCTACCGATGCGTAGTTCATACAAAACATAATACCAAAATAATTTGTAAATCAAACTAATTCCAAAGGTAGTTTGTATTTATTTCGATTGAATTACAGAATATCTATATTCCCAAATATATATTTTGAAAGGATAGCTGTATAAAAGATATTTTTCACATAACTCTTGTTTAAATCAGTGACCAGTGTCAAAATATATATTTGGGAACCTTGTTACTTTAAATTTAATTTTTCGTTTATTTTAGCATTAATTTAAGTATAACATAATTAATTAAAAACTATTAAATAAACTAACAACAAACTATAAAAGGCATCAAAAACTCCTTAACGCTGCCTGTCAGCTGGTAATGTGCCCAAGAGACTGGCGGTAACTTAACTTTACTTTGGGAACCTAGATATTCTGTATTCCAATCGTAATAAAAACACACTACCTTAAGAATATGTTTGATTTACAAATTATTTTGGTATTACGTTTTGTATGAACTACGCATTGGCCTCTTAAGTCGCCCTTTTCAATCATAAAACTGTACTTAAGGTTGAAAAGTGGTCAAAGGTACCTACTTAGTCAAGTTAAATATATCTTAACGATCAAATTAAATGGTAGAGGGGCTAGATGGTTTGTTCAGCAAACATAATAAGCATGAAAACTTAATTGCTCACTAAGTAGGGCGTGATGAGAGAACACCAAATCTGTATTTGTTAAAGTCCGTCAAATTTAGTTATAGGGCCTACAATATTTGCGCCATACTCGCCTGTTTCATTTCGTTGTCGTTTTGGTTCAGGCCCTGTACGACGAAAGAAAACCAACATGACTGAACACACAGTTGCATTTTTTGTGTTCTTTTTTTAAATCTGACAGTGGGCTCTTGGTTCCCATCTGAAACTTTTGAAACATAGTTTTGGCATTCTCTTATCACGCCCTACCCACCCAGCTACCAAGTTTTCATGCTGAATATGCTTGGCGAAAAAGTTTTGGCGGTTGTTGTCTACGATACGCATACTACAGTAGTTTAACTCCTAATATAGGTATTATTGTCTACACTAACATAATCTAGTGGAAAAGTTCGTGTGTTTGTAAGTTTGGATGTAAACTTGCAGCCGGACCTAGCTGGAGAAGCTGGAGAAGCTGAAGCTGGAGAAGCTAACGATAGACGGCAAAGGTAACAGCTAGAGGAGGCCTTTGCCATTAGGCACACTGAAATCAGGGACATTCTTTTGTGTTATATGTATATAGAACTTCTTAAAATTATTCTAAATAGAAAAAAAAATGGTGTAAGATAGACGTAACTAGTGAAATGTGCGGTACTACTAGGTCTATAGTTGTTATGATAACACATAGCCAAACAATATGTAAATATTGTGTGAAGGATGGTATGGTAAGACCTTTCTTACCATACCATCCTTCACACAATATTTACATACACCTCCTTAGGTGTCTGATGAGATGACGAGTAGTAAAAATATAACGATAATAATATTATCAAGGAAGTCGGAAAAAATCCTGCCATCTAAGAGCTACGAGTATAAATGTATTTATAAAACGAAGTTACTATTCATGATAATGTACATAGTTTGGGTTTGTCTCTTAAACAGTTCAAATATTACGCAAAACTTGATTTTACTCGGTACGCCCGAGTAAAATTAGTTTTGCGTAATTTGCGGGCAGAAACTAGCCCAATATTACTATCATTACATATTATAAAACAAAGTCCTCCGCCGCGTCTGTCTGTCCCTATGTATCTACGCAACGGATTTTGATGCGGGTTTTTTTACTAGATAGGAGGTTTAAGAAGAAAAACGAAGAAGGAAGGAAGAAGGTTTTAGTAAATAATTTGCGGGCAGCGAAGCTGTGGCATCAGCTAGTAATAAATGAATAAATTTCGCTGGACATTACACACAGCGCCATCTAGTGCCACACTAAGCAACGAGGCTTGTGTCGTGGACACCAGATAGTTGATATATTACATAGATACTTTTTGTTTGTAAATACATGCTTATTATACATATAAACATCCATGACTCGGAAACAAATGTACATGCTCATCATACAATCATTTGCTCCTACCGGGATTCGCACCCGGGACCCTAAGAACGTAAGGCAGCCTCACTACCGCTACGCCTTTCGGGTCGTCTATATAATTTCGTCGGGTGTGGAAATTAGTTCAACTCGATTGAATTCTCATGCACGAGAGTATACTGGTATGTTCTATTAGTTTCTAGTCACTCTCGAATTTACTGAAAATTGGGGAGATACCGACGTAGAGTTTAGAATTAATGCTCGTGTTACCAATACCGACCGTATTGACTCTACTAATCAATGTGACGATATGGAATAGTCGAACTAGGGATGGACGATATTTGCGTTTTGTCGATAGGTTGGATCGATTCGGATCACAACTATGCGATACGATTCTCGGATCGTTATATGAAATGGCTTTGATAAGATTGTCGTATGCGGAACCGTTTCGGATCTCCGTGCGTGTTAGTAATATACTTTTACAACCTGGTTGTAAAAGTAGTATAGAAGGCATACATACAACCTGTTTTTTTATATCCCATAACTCTAGGTTATGATTGAGACCATATCAAAGAATCAACTGGCATATGAATTATGTTTCAATCATCCTTTTTTTTCATTTTTCATACAAAATAATTCGGCAAAGTCATGATTAAACCACCCTTAAAACACCCTTATAACGTGAATATGACAACGTCGCATTTTCTTAGCTATTAATAAATGATTGGTTTGAATTAAAATGAATTACTCGTATTCATCCATGAAACTTAGAGACATATTTTATAATTATGATTGATGATATCTCCGAAACTATGCATTTTTGGACCACCTATTCTAGGAGTTTTAGTATTATTTTTACCTACAGAATATAACCCAAGAGTTATGGGATATAAAAAAAAAAGGTTGTATATATAGAACAGAAATAAAGAAACTTTGAACTGAGATAATCGACGAAGCCAGGACAGGATCATTCGAAAAAGGTTGTGTTGACAGCACTACAGATTAAGTTGCTATTTTTCAATAAGTCCATATGATTGGAATGAGGGATTTTCTTTTTAGCTCTTCCCTAGTCGCTGGATAGATGGCGCTGAACTTAGTACGTTAATGCAAGGAAAGGAACCTAAAAAATCTGATTTTAACAAAGCGCGAGAAAACTAGGTTATATTCGGATGGTTAAGCAAACGAAATTGTCAGTCAACGAGCGTATGTGACGTGACGCAATGTTTTTTTTCCCAAGCGTTTTGGCTTTGGCACCAACTAACGTAGTCAGTTCAACGCCATCTAAAGAGTTCTTGGAAACTAAGTTTTTTTTAATACCTCAAAAAGAAAACCTCTCATTACAATGATTGCCGCTTCAGTATGCTTGCTTAACATTTTTTTTGTTTGCATAAATGATCTCGAATTGCATTTTTTAATCATGTAGTTAAAAAAATACACAGTGTTGTTAAAAAAAATACTAGGCTTGTTTTGGTAATATTGTCTTAATGCTTTAAGATAGCTTGAGAAGCTGACCAGATGAGTAGAAATGCTCTCTGCTCTCAAAGAGCTAGCATAAAGAGACTTATGAATACATCAAATGCTTTCATTGAAATGCCGTACGGGAGTCCTCAAAGGGACTCGCTACAAAATAACTTTCGAGATTTTTCTCGTTCATTCGTTTCATGTTTTTGAATGAAATTTTTATAATTCATGACGAGGACATTTTGTTTTTTTTTTTTAAATGGGACTTTAAAATCAAATTCGTGCAAATATTCCAACATGTATGTAGGAATGGAATGGGACTCGTGGTTAAATAATAACTGCCGTTCGAGACGAACTTCAGGTTAAGCCGCGCTTGCCTAGGTTGGTTCGTGGATGGGTGACCATCCATTATATACCCACCGAGCTTCTTGTTGGTCCCGGCTGTCATTTCTATCCACAAAGATCCCTTTGACAGTCGTTACAGGTAGTCAGTAACCCGGAAGTCTCAACCGGCCTTACCAAGTGGTATCGTAATACTCAGCACTAACTGGATTGTGAAGGTCAGATAGGCAGTCGTTCCATGTAAAATACTGGTATTCAGCTGCATCCGGTTAGACTGGAAGCCGACCCCAACATAGTTGGGAAAAGGCTAAGAGACGATTCTTATGTAGAAATGGAATGTTGTTGAATGCTGATTGTGTATCAAATATGGGAATTACAAACAGTTATTTGTAACCACATCGTTGAGTCTACCAGATCAGTAATCAGGTGACAAATCAGCATGTTTGGTTACAAAGCAAATAAACCTGCATCACGTGTTGTGGACCAAGTGATCAATGAGGGCATTATGACTAGCTTCCGCCTGCGGTTTCGCCCAAACAAATTTTTTACAATACCTTTGTAAAGTATAGCCCATGAGTTATTTTAATGTATAATAAACTATACTACTGTAGGTAAATTTTTATCAAAATCCGTTCAGTAGTTTTTGCGTGAAATAGTAACAAACATCCAAACTGATTATTATTTTAAATTATGACGAGTTTGAAATTCAGATACAGTAATTCTCATTGTTATTTAATGTAAAGCAAGATTCATAGAATCGTAATAAAAGGTGTATTTGTTTATCTTGCCCAATAAGGTGATATACTTGGAGCCAGGCAATTTAATTATTTCCACAGTAATAAATGAGTCGCGCATGATGAAAGAAAGAAAGAAAACTTATTGATTAGTCCGCACAGGACCAAATAAAAATGGTTAAATTAACAGTAAAAAAATATATTTAAAAAAAGTAAATATTAAAAACAAAAAAACGAAATTGGGGAAATTTTGGGATATTGGCTAAATGCCCAGACTTAGTGTCCAATTAATCACTTGGGAACATAAGCAGTTCATAGTGCCAGAAAAACACAAATCACCAATATTAAAATTGAATCGCTTTGCAGTGTCGTCCATTTTGAATCGCAAATTATCGTAAATAAAACGCAATAACAAGGTTAGTTCGTGTCACGTTAGGGATGTCGAAATGTTTTTGCAATTTTTCGATGCAATCTTTTTATTTTCAATAAATGTTTTGCAAAAAAGTGATTTAATATTTCATTGTTATGGAAAGTGTTGTAATCAAGATTGATATTATATGCATTTTCGGGCTGAAAAATGGATCAGAGACGTAGTCAAAATGTAGTACAATGTACACACATGAAGCTATACATTTTTAGTATAACATGGCCTCACTTTATACTAGATTTCCCGTACACTGAGAGATCCGCTTAAACTCGTTTTGTATAGCTTGATTGGTCGTCATGCGTACAGTTCTTTCACAGTTACTTTAATTTCACATACAACGATTTTGTCAACGATAATAAATGTCACTATACTGTAAAATCAGAGGTAAAATAATAATTAAAGGAAAAGAGAGATCAGGACCGGCAGTCTCGACATAGATAACGACAAAATTGCAAACTTCAGATCACTAATTACTGACAAAAAAAAATCGGTTGTAATAACCAAACCAATCTGTCCAATGAGGACAAGCTATTTTGAAATTTTAAATGACATTGACAGATTTTCAACCAATGACGATGCTCGGTACACGCTATGCTAGCGCCATTAGTTCCACAGTTGCCGTCCCCATTCCAACAATATTAGGAAGAGTTTTCAACAAAGTGGTTGGTATGACTGTAGGAATAATAGACAGACAAAAAATCCTTGAATATATTATAAAGGGTGTAAAAAGATCCTTAACGAAGCCGAAAGACACTTACTCTCCCCGTCATTGCGATTATTTTTTATTCTGGACCATACCTGGGAACCTTCTAGTTACTGAGATATTTGAGGGCTAAGTTCCATTTTTTTTTTAAATATTAGTTTTATAGGTTATAAATTTGCATTACTTTTTTACTTCAATGATCTGTTTACTATTCAAAGCATCCATCAGCACTATGTTTTGAGTGCGTTACATTGAGTTTTTACCGAAAAACGTGATTTTTCAACCAAAAAAATGTCGTTTCCCAGCAATAATTTACTCAGTTTAATGTACATAATGCTTGGTTGACGGCGGCATAGAGAAGACAGGATGAAATTCTATCAACAATGATGGAACAGTCAATAATACGGTAGTTTCATAGTTATCCACGAGCAGACCTCGGCAAACGTTGCTTAACCTTGAAAGATCGACCCGTGCAGCTTTTATTATTTAATTACGAAACCGTCGAACGTCGCCGTCGTTAAAAAAAAACACCTAAACTAAAGAAGACGCGCGGGTTCGCGAGACATGGAAGGAGTGGAGGGTGGCCTTTGCCCAAGAGTGGAACAGAGCAGAATGGTGGTGATGGTAAAGGGAAACTAAAGAGAAGTGTCTATACACATAAATAAAATTAAGTGTCTGTTTGTAATTTAAAAATTATTTAAATTACTTTTTATTGAATGCATAAAGTTTGTAAGGAAATTAAAACAAAAGAAAAAAAAAAAACTATTTGTCGGTCTGTCTGTCAGTCTTTCTGTTTGTTCCGACTGATCTCGCAAACGGCTGGACTGATTTTGACGGGACGTTTATTGACAGATAGCTGATGTTTTAAGAAGTAACTTAGGCTGCTTTAAGTTTTAGAAAAAGGATAAGGAGGAAAAAGGGTTCCGTGCAAAAAATTGAATCCCTTTGAAGTTGTTAACAATATCCGATTCCAATATAAAAATCTACTATATAAAAATCTCGTGTCACAGTGTTTGCTATCGAACTCCTCCGAAATGGCTTGACCGATTTTTTTGTTTTTTTTTTTTTTGTGTTATTTGTTAGGTCCTAAGAATAGGTAGGTTGTAGGCTATTTTTTTTCATACACATCAGAATTTCTACGCGAAAAGTCGCGGGCAGCAGTTACTATTTTCATAATAATTTCACGAGGACGAAGCTCGCGGGAAATAGCTTGTTTCAAGTAAAATACCCAATACACACAGTTCTATTGAAAGTCTTTTACATTCGGACGAATCTCAGCGTTTCTTGGTCTTAGATCTTGCATCCGATCTTTCATCCCTCATTTTCTCCTGATTACAATCACGGCTGGCTTTGTTACAAGGCTGAATGCGGTAAATCCTGGGGCTATGATAAATGTAGTGACGTCGGGATCCCGTTTCCGGCTCCTACTTTATTTTACTGCCTCTACTAGGATCTTTTTTGTAATAAATTTCGGTAGTAGATAGCCTTAGTTTGTATAATGACTTTGTTTAGGTAAGAAGCTTACAACTTATTGGGCTGATATATATTTTTAACCGACTTCAAAAAAGGAGGAGGTTATATGTTCGTGTGTAAGTATTTTTTTTATGTATGTTACCCGATTTCTCCCCCATTTGTAGATCGATTCTCAAAATTCTTTTTTTATTTGTAAGAGTATGCTCCTGAAGTGGTCCCATTTAAATTTGGTGAAGATCTGATGCTGATCTTCGGAGATATACAATGGAACTCTTCAAAAATAGACGGCATATCTGTCGTCATTGCTGCAATCGCTTGGATGTTTATTGTTTATACAACATCATGACGTAACATCACGCCTGTATGCTCTGAGGGGGTACGTAGATGTGTACAATACACCCAGATATCTAAAGTTAGGTATGTTTGCGGATGGATAGACAAAGATTTTATTGGCAGTATTTTAAGAGGAATTTATGATTGTGTGAACCTTTACTTTGTTATTTTTATATTTTAATTTTATGTTATCTCTCTCTCTTTCAGTACTAGTTTCAATTACAGTAATTGGTTTAAGGGGCTCCCCCATGCACACTAGCGCCACTTTAGTAAAAAAATCAGATCTCGTTAAATATACAATTAATATAAAATCTGATTGACAAAATCAATCATTTGGTCTTCTAAATTATTTACGTCAGCTTAACTCATTGAAACATAGCTCGCTGTCGTTACAGATACAAAATGGAAAAAAACGGCCGTTTTTAGCAATTTTTCTAACTGTAACTACAGTGAAGTATATTTTAATGAATTAAATAGACGTCAATAATCTAGAACTCTAAAGCATTGATTTTGTCAATCAGATTTTATATTAATTGTGTATTTACCGAGTTCTGATTTTTTTACTAAAGTGGCGCTAGTGTGCCATGGGGGAGCCCCTTAAATACAACCGTTGCAATTAATTAAATAAATGTTAAGTTCCATTTAATGGGGATAAGCTTATTACAATGACATGTGTTGTAAATAAATGTAAAATAAATTCATGGCGACTTGTTTGGGAACAACTAAAAATGGAAAAATAAATAAAAAACATATAAAAAAAAAAAAAAAACAACAAATAAAAAAAAAACACAAAAAAGTGAAAAATAACTTAAGCTTCAAAAGCCGGTGACAAAAACACCAAATCAATCAAACAAAGGTCAAGCTTCACAAGTCGTTCGGCCTTTGTTTAATGTTTTTGTCACCGACAAATGCTCAAAAGTTGTTCAGTTTCATGGTCTAAGATAACATACAAGAGGTAGGTATTGCGTTTATTATGTTACATCCTGTTTATATAACATACCTATATAATTGTGTGTAAAAGAAATTCTCCTGTAATCTTCTTCATAATCACCATTTCCTCCAACCATATCTGGCGAATCGCCAAGACCAGCATTTGAGCCAGTTGCCGCCTTCATTAGTACAAGCGAATAATTAGATCATGATATTATTGCATACGTTCGGTGAATTTCCGATATTAAATGATAAGTTTCAGCTACTAATTAATCTGCTTAGGGGAGAAGGGGAGCTCAGAGAGATTTTCATCAAGCATATTCTGCACAAAAACTTGATAGCTGGGTGAGACGTAATGAGAGAACACCAAAACTATAATATTGTTACGTCTTACGAGAACATTCTAGATTACGAGCAAGTCTCAAATGTTTAGACGATTCGAGTCTAGAATGTTCTACTATAGAAATGTCTAGAAGATTCGAGGACGTTGTGGAACTTTCTCGGAGGACAATGATCCACTATGGAACGGTCTATTAGAACATTCGAGGAAGTTCTGGAAACTTAGTGAATGTTCGTGTTTACTATGGGACTGTGAAGATGGTTCAAGAAAGTCGTGGATCTTTCTCGAAGAATCGGTCGCTATATAAATACCCGACGTGTTTGCGGGAGCAGTCAGTCTGTTTTGGCTACACAACGAAGCGAATCAAAGTGAACTAGAATTGCGATATGTAAGCGAATAGTGATCAGTAGTGTTTTGTGATTATTAAAGTTATTTGTTGATTAATTGGTAGTTTCAAATTTATCCCATATCCAGCTCGTAACAATATTTAATTATTTAAACAGTTTTAGATAGGAGGCCACTGACCGGCTAAAAAGAAAGACATAATAATATCGGTCATTCCCTTTCCCTTATTCCAATTTATTTGGGGTCGGCGCAGCATGTCTTCTTCTTCCATACTTCTCTATTACTCGTCATCGAACCGACGACTCGCGCACGAAGGGTTCCGTACTATTATCTACATATACAACATTAGACAAAACAGCAAAAAAATCACGTCTGTTGTATGGGAGCCCCCTTTAAATATTTACTTGATTCTGTTTTTAGTATTTGTTGTTTTAGCGGCAACCGAAATACATGACCTGTGAAAATGTCAACTGTCTAGCTATCACGGTTCGTGAGGTCACCTGGTGACAGACAGATGGACAATCTTTGTAATAGGGTCCCGTTTTTACCCTCTGGGTACGGAACCCTAAAAAGGACAATAAGTACTGATATTCATCTACGGGACCTGAACCAAAACGACTTAAACAGACAAACCTGACGAAGATATTGAAAGTGAAGTTTCTCCGTGCTCTGAGGTCTGTTAGTAGTGACGTGTCATCATCTACCTTTCTATCTACTTTTTCCCAAGTATGTTGGGGTCGCCTTCTAGTCTAACCGAATGCAACTGAATACCAGAATTTTACAAGGAGCGACTGCTTATCATTACTTTCACAACCTAGTTAGTACTGGGTAATACAATACCCCTTTATAAGACTGGTCGTCAGACTTTCGGGCCACTGACTACCTGTAACGAGAACGACTGTCAAAGATCTACAAATGACCTCTCTTAAATTGGTTGTAGCTGTTGTTAGTCACACAAGTCGTAGTCGTAGTTTCGCAGTCATGCTAGCGAAGGAGGTGGCGGAACGTGAGAGGGAGAGAATCTCACGTCCCAGCCGCCGCGGGAGACGCACCGGGCGCCGACGTGGCGCGGGCCTGTTGACGGTGAGCTATGGGCTAGCTCGCCATCCGTCCGTCTTATGACGACAGGCCGTGTCGACGGCGCGTTCGTGTTCCACGCGCGCTTCAAATAGATGTCAGCAAAAGGAAGGGGCCGATGCCTGCCGGGGCTGCGGGGTGTTCGAAAGAGATACGTGGCCCCGGAACACAAAGGGCTAAGAAGGAACATGGATGGATTTTAGTCAGTGAAAGTCTGACACTCCCTTCCGCTCCGCCCAGAGCGGGAGGAGTCATTTGATGATTTCCCATGCAAAAAAAAGAAAGATGTTTCATAAAGCTGAAATTATTATGTATGAAAAGGAAAAGTTAAGATATGTATTAGCCTTGAAAAAAATAAAAAAATAATTATAACAATAGTAGCGCATCACGAGGGCTGGTTCGAGATGGCGCAGGTGAAGAGTATCTGGAAGGATACGGTGGAGGCCTTTGCCCACCAGTGGGACATTCAGGGTTAAAATTTTAAATAACAACTATTAATTAAAAACTAGTCGATCAACGAAAACTATAACAAAAAGTCAACACAAATAGCAATTAACTTATCATTGAACCAAATCGAAGTATGTACAGGAAATTGGTTCAACTAACTAATAATATAACTAATACGCGCACTTGTAACTAAAGTACCTACAAGTAGTTGCGTGAACTTCAGATCAGTAGTTTAGGAGTTGAGAACTATTACACAAGTCAACTTTAAGTTAAATGAGTATTGAGTACGAGGAACCAATTTGAGTACTGGGATGTTCTTAAGTATAATTATAACAGCGAGGCAGAACAATAATGCTTCGATATGTCGGAGAAATCATTCGGCAGGTTACAATGATCACAATGCGCAGTAATAAACAGATCACTGCACTTATTTATGAATAAAAACTATAAGCTCGGCTTCCAGTCTAACCTGATGTAGCTAAATACCTGTATTTTACATAAATCACCAGCCTATCTGACCGCCACAAACCAGTTTACTGGGTAATACAATACTCCAGTAACGACTATCAAAGATCTACAAATGACAGACGGGACCAACGGATTAACGTGCTTTCCGAGGCACAGAGGAAATTCGGAATGTAATGGATTGTCACCCATCCGAAGACCGACCTTAGCAAGCGCTGCTTAACCTTGAAGATCGACCCGCGTGTATTGAAGAGTTTGTGGCTTAATAATAAAGTATTAATAAGCCACAAACTCCTCAATTATTACAAAATTCTTTTAATAAAAACTATCCAAAAAATCTATTTTTAAACTAAACACCGTTAGTGCGAACCCTAGATTTAGTCTAACATATGGTATTCGGGCCACAAAGCTGCGCTATCCTGGATGCAGGAGTACAATGGACCGACAGCGCGAGATAATGTTTTTCATAACGTTACCCGGCTTAATGGAGGATTTGGTGAAAAGCCATGAGTGTTTATAAAGCTATACTATCTATGGGAGATATGCGATGCTGCGAAATTATTATACGGTTATTGGTTGTCATGGTGTAAGCATGGGATGCGGAGGAATGAGGAAATAGTCGTGAGGAAAGGCATGTTGCTGAGATGAGAATGATACGGTGCGTGTGGTGGTGTGATGTAACGCCAATGGATAGAATAAGAAATGAGTATTATGGGTGTAAAAACCTTTAACGAAGCCGAAAGGCACTTGATCTTCCCGTCATTGCGAACGTTTTTTGTTCTAAATCATAACTATGAACCTTCTAGTTACGGAGATATTGGATGTCAAAGTTCCAAATTCTTCAAAAGGTTTTTTTAGAAATTCAATTTTGAATGTTATAACTTTACTTTAAATATCTCCACGACCCCTGTACTATTCAATGCATCCATCAGCATGTTTTGAAAGAAAGAAAGTGGGTTACATTAAAAACCTACCGTAGAACGTGACTTTTCACCCTTGAAAAAAGTTTGATGTACAGAATGCTTGGTTGACGGCTTCGTGAAGGGTACCACGCAGCACGAATGTCAATCCTGTTAATGGGGATGGCAACTGTGAAATTAATGACGCCAGCGTAGCTGGTTTCAAGCGTCGTCATTGGTCGAAAATCTGGTAATGTCAAAATAACTTGACCTCATTGGTCAGATTGAGACCTAGTTAGTAAGTTAGGTCGCGCCATCTACAATGAGCGGCCTTCCCTATTGCAATCCAGGACTTCATTTTCAGCCGTAACCAACAAAAAGGTCGAGATTATAAAACGTCCCTTCACTGTTCCACAAGCCTAATGTTTTCAGTGACTCTCATTTTATGCAATGAGTCAACACTTATCCAGCTCACAATGGGAACTTTCAGCAGGATAACGGTTTTTAGTTTTGATTCCTAAACCTTCTTTTGTTGGAGTAAACGAGGACAATACGTGTTCCTAACAAATGCTATGGTTCGCATTGTGCAGGGATATTGGGTAGTCTCTGATATTATTTGTGTAATATTGAGTAATGATAAGGAGCTCGTGGTTAAATATAACAGCCGCTCGGGTCGATCGTCAGGTTGGTCCGTCGATGGGTGACCACCATTACATACCGAGTTTTCTCCGTGGCCCGGAAAGGACGATACTAGTTCATCTGTTAGCAAAGTAGACACGGTTTCGGATTCGGCGGGGCTCAACAGACGGAGGGTTAAGCCGTTGGTCCCGGCTGTCATTTGAAGATCTTCATTACAGGTAGTCAGTGGCCCGAAAGTCTGACAACCAGTATTACCAAGGGGTATCGTATTACCCGGTACTGACTGGGTTGTGAAGGTCAGATAGGCAGTCGCTCCATGTAAAATACGGGTAGTCAGCTTTAGCCGATTAGACTGGAAGCCAACCCCAACATGGTTGGGAAAGAGCTAGGAGTTCCTTTTTCCTACACATCAAAGTAATAATTATGTACCCAATAAATATTTTTTTCATAGTGATCTATCGATGTTTTTCGAATAACTCACCCTCTCTAATTACTACTACAACCACAGGTGCGTAATGTGGAATACCCTTTTTTTTATTTTTTTTTTTTTCGGATGGGAAATCATCAAATGACTTCTCCCGCTCTGGGCGGAGCAGGAGGTAGTGTCCGACTTTTACTGACTAAAACCCATCCATGTTCTTTCTTGTGTTCCGGGGTCACGGTATCTCTTTCGAACAGTCCCGCAACCCCGGATGTGGAATACCCTTCAGGATGAAATAAGTACCTTAAAAAAATACGCTTTTACCTCAATTATTTTAACTGTTTCTATTTATTAACTGTAAACAAGTTTCTGTATAAAGTGTATTTCATTGTTTTTACTCAAAATGTATCATAAAATTCGGTCAGGCAATCTCCATATCCAATTTTGCCCATTCACCGCTGCGGATTTTTAAATTATTTGCTTCGGTAAAAGTTTTTCGGTGTAAAAATGACTACTCGCTGTTACCATATCAATCAGAGGTTTTAATTAATAGGTTAACATGGAAAGACTGGGATGAATCCTGGATGAAAACATTCAAAGTGAAGGATTTTGGATTTCGTCACAACGTACAAAACGGTATTTTTTTAGGCCTGATGATAGACAACATTTTTGAGGAGTTCTTTTTTTATGTTTACACTTTGGAAAATAACTGTCTCTCAACTATGCGAACGAGCCACGAGCTCTTCCTTTAGGTGGAAAGAAGTGGCGGAACAAAATCCCCAGCAACGCATCTGTCTGTTAAGTTAGAATAACCTGAAATTGCTCAATAGTATGCAAAAAAGTAAACATTCAAAAAATGATACCTAGCACATGTCAATATACAAGAAACAAAAACAGGGACATTATCTACTGATAGATCACCGAACTGGGAGACAAACCAAAATACAGCATGCACAAATTCGCACTGTGCTTGTGTTTTTTTTTATATCACATGATATTTTGGAATGAAACAGAATGTTATCGGCAGTTGCACTAAGTACAATCTGTTTACAGTTCTTTTATCTATGATTTTACGTCACTGTCAAATCACAGTGATCATTATTTTTTAACAGTAAGATTGCTGCTCCTGATAAGTTTGTCAAAATGACAGTAAATAAAAAAAAAATAGAGATCCTATTTTCGTTAAGATAAGATTGCTTTTGGTTGCTGTTACGTGCTTATACGTGCCCCCGAACTCGAATCGTCGCAGGACTGGAAGCAATCTTGCGTCGGATGCTCGGACGTGCGACTAAATTTTTTTTCTTGACTCCGACCAAATGTCACTTCTGTGGCCAATAGTCATAGTCGTAGCCGTGTAGTGCGCAAGGTCCTTTACTATGTGGCTTCAACCCTAAACTGCTACCGTTTAGCCACAGGCGGTGTCGACTTCCCTTTATTTTATACGTTGCTCGTAAATGAAAGTCCTAAAAGGTTTTGTCTGACAGTTGTAGGTACACGGGTGTTCTCGACATTTTGTAGTTTATACTGATACAATCTGGTAGGATTTTCTTTAAGTAACATGTACAATTTGTGTCTGACCGTCAAAGGATTTTTTACTGTTAAAAGTTAAAAGTTTAACTTGATTTTAACCATAACCTAGCCGTTATCGAATCATTCTGTACATCAAACCAAGTAAAACTGAGTTAAAATTATAAAGAATTGTTACAGATTTTGAGAATTTCATCCAAAATAAAGTTGGCCGTAAATACATTTTCAAAGATCAAAGTCAAATTTTAAATCGATCAACAATATTCTATTGGCGACGCAAAGATTCTAACTAGCGCCTCAAGTGTCAAAATTGTGAAGCTGTCTAAGAACGACACTTTGACAGTTTTCGATACAATTTACGTCACGGAAAAATTAATTAATTAAATATAAATCAGATTTATGTGGTTTCTTGCTGGACGAGACACTAATTATGTTGTCTTATAGTCGATGTTATTAAAGCGTCTGCAGGATACACAAAACCAATGCGTTCTGGCGAAATCTAGACGTTACTGTTATTTGGAAACAAATGAAAACTTATTCCAGAATCTTCGTAAGTACTTACTACATTGAGGAACACAACAATATTTCGTAAAGGTTTCTGTATGTAATCGTAATCCATCTGATTATGTCTAAACTTAACCTCAACTTTAAAGCAGTGTCGTTCTTAGACAACTTCAAAATTTCGCCGATAGAGGCGCACGCATAATCTTTGCATCGACAATATTTAAATATTTTCACCTCACTAAAAGAATACGGAATCTCTTCACTAATGAAATTGTGGGTACTATCAAACTTTTTACTTTTCAAAGAAGAACAAGGTTTTCTTATTCATAGTCTTCTTTAACCGATTTTCATTTGCGAAGGTATTCTTTTAAAATTAATACTCTCTCGATATTTAGACTTTTAAATATTCTCTGAAAGCCCTTGTTGATTCAAGACGGAGAAAAATATTGAATTTATTTTAGCTCCCCTTGCTGGAGATGTTTAAATATTCTTCAGATGATGGAATGACTAAACATTTGTCGAGTCAAATGTGAGTTCAGAACTCCACGTTGAGTGTGTGCTTTTTTCCGTAGAATTGCGTTTGGATAGAAAATGTTATATTGCAGACTGAATAACCTCATTTTTTTTTCTTTTTTAACCGACTTCTAAAAAGGTTCACAATGCGGCTGTATGTTTTTTACTCTTGTTACCTCATATCTCCGTGATTAATGGCCTGATTTACTTGATTCTTTTTTCATTTGGCAAAGGAGGTGGTCCGTGGTAATTTTTTTATTCTTATTGCCTAATGAGTTATCTTCTATAATACGTGTTTTACCATTGTCATCGTCATTCCAGCGGCAAAAGATCCATGTAGCACCGCTTTGGTGTTAAAGTACGTTTGAAACAAAGATAAAATCGCCCGAAAAACAAACGATTTCCTCCCAAAAGAAACAAAAAAAACTTCGTATCAACAACAGTTTAAAAAGAAACTCGGTAATCCGACGGCCGGCTAAACTTCAAACTACTAATTGCTGGATAAATCTTGAGAAAGTTACACAAACTACAAAGTACGGTTTAATTGGGATGTCTGTTTGTCTGTCCGTGTTCTCGATTTACCTACAGTTTGCAGTGACAATTAGCAGAGCTTTAATTGGCTAAATGAGGGTAGTTTTGTTGTCTTTTTAAACTTTCACGATCACAACACATTATAAAACATATGTAAATGGATTGCATCAGCCGTGGTCGCGGGAAGACTTCCCGCTTGAGTCTTCCCGCGACAACGGCTGGTGCAATCCGGTCGAAATTTGCGAAACATATGTTTTATAATAGTTCTGTTGTGTCTAGGGATGTTGTGGCCAGCAGCTAGATAGTCCGTCATTATTTGTTCAACACTGCATAACAGCCGCAGGGTTCAGGTAAAGCCGCGCTTGCTAAGGTCGGTCTGTGGATGGGTAAACATCAATTACATATTGGATTTCCTCCATGCCTCGGAATGCTATTTGTAGAACTTTGACATACGTTACAGGTAGCGGCCTGAAAGTCTAACAACCAGTCGACCAAGGAGTTTCGTGTTACCCAGTACTAACTGGGTTGTGGAGGCAAACTAAGATCTGAGCGAGAGCGCCGGGGACGCCTTATTCGAACCTATTGGTGATGATGTTCAGAAAGGTCGAGTGCCCAGTACTTGCAACCGGCGTGCGTGTATGACCAGATGTATGAACGTTGACCAGGCGATAGGAGTATAAAGGATTGTAGCAGGTGGCGTTCTGTAGTTTGTATAATCCAATGTAAGCACTATACATAAAATATACAACCCGAATGACGACCCGAATGGCGCAGCGGTAGTGAAGCGGCCTTACGTTCGTTGGGTGCCGGTTTCGAATCCTGGTAGGAGCAAATGTTTGTGTGATGAGCATGGATATTTGTTTCAGAGTCATGGATGTTTATATGTATAATAAGTATGTATTTACAAACAAAAAGTATCTATGTAGTATATCAACTATCTGGTGTCCACGACACAAGCCTCGTTGCTTAATGTGGCGCTAGATGGCGCTGTGTGTAATGCCCAGCGATATTTATTTTTATATACATTTTTCGGATTTCAACCAGTAGCAACGGCATGTAAAGCCAAATCAGAGGCCCATTATAGGCGACATAAAAACTCTGACACCACACGAAAAAAGAAAAATTATAATTCCGAAATGAAACTGATAATAAACTTGAACAAATTAAACAATAACATTTAGGAATCTTACTCCACGTTTAAGGTAACCTGTTTACAGAAGCTGAATGAAATTCATGATTGAACAAAACAATTACCTAAGCAAGCCTTAACGTACAAATGGCTACTATAACATCCCGTTATTAACATTCTGTGTTAATTCTCAAATTAGTTGAAATAAAATAACATACATTACTTGTTTTATTGCCTCCAGCAGAAGGTACTAGCATCTTTAATTTAAGAGGAATTTTCTCATAAAATAGTGATGTGACCAAGGGTAAATAAAATCGGTTTCAATTAATTTTTTTATTTTGTTGGGCAAATGTCTCCTCCGAGTCCTTCCAAATACTCTTTTCCAGTGTCATCTCGATCTACTTACTGTGCATATCACAACACAGATTAATGTAAAAAATATGAAAGATGTTTGGTTTAGTTTTAGTGAAACTCTTGTAACTTAGGAAACTCCTAATAGCCCAGTGGAAATTAACATAAAAATCGCAAAGCATGACGTAGTTCTGCATTTTAGTTATCTTGTAAAAATCAGTTAAGGCGTGTGTATCCAAATTTGCAACTTTGAAAAAAACACAACAAAGTAAAAAATAACTTTAGCTTCAGAAGTTGGTGACTTCTGTGTGTTTGATTCGGTTTCTTTGCCACCGACTGCTGAACCTAAAGTTATTTTTCCAAAATTCCTGATGGAAAAACCCAATAACACTTTGCCCGACCTGGGAATCGAGCCCAGGACCTCATGCTGAGTAGTCGCCACCACTAGACCAACGAGGCAGTCATTTATTTCATATCGTTAACAGTCCATGTCATGGTAATAGGATTATCCCCAATAAAATGGAATGTTAGGTTCCATTTTATTGGGGATAATCCTATTACCACCTAACTGTCGAAATGTGGCTGTACTGTACACATCTGCATACCCCTTCAGAGCATATAGGCGTGATGATATGTTATGATGTTGTGAAAACAACAAACATCCAGGCTATTGCAGCAAACACGACCGATTTGCTGTCTATAATTGAAGAGCTCCATTGCGTTTGTCCGAAGATCAAAATCAGATCTTCACCAAATTGAAGTAAGGTGCCATCGTGAAGTAATTTTTCTTATCTACCCTATATATTGAAAAACCAACCTCAAAATATGGTGTGGTTTGCTGATGACACTTCCCTTATTTTTAAGATAAATAGACGGGCCCAAAATCTAGATGACGTGAATAATGCCCTACTTCAGGTCCAAAATTGGTTTACAGCAAACAATTTAGTATTAAATGAAAAAAAACTAAATGCATAAGATTTGCTTTACCCAATGTTAAAAGTAGTGATTGTGAAATAATATTAAATAAAGAGAAACTTGAATTCGTAGATAAAACGGTTTTCCTGGGGATTACGCTTGATTCAAGGCTACAATGGGGTTCTCATTTAACATCCCTTGCGGCGCGTCTAAGTTCAGCAATATATGCTATTAGAAAAAATCGTCAATTT
Source organism: Xestia sexstrigata (assembly GCA_941918905.2). Taxonomy (NCBI): domain Eukaryota; kingdom Metazoa; phylum Arthropoda; class Insecta; order Lepidoptera; family Noctuidae; genus Xestia; species Xestia sexstrigata. The sequence continues at coordinate 5,178,674 of OW799204.2, forward strand.
ACTGATGTAGATACCGCTAGACTGGTCTATTTTAGTTACTTTCACAGTATAATGTCTTAAGGCATTTTGCTATGGGGACGGGCTGCAGATATTGAGTCTATATTTATTCTGCAAAAAAGAGACATCAGAGCCATATATAATCATCGTAGGCGCGATTCTCTAAGGGAACTGTTTAAGGATATTGGCATCATGACGGTACATTGTCAGTACATCTACGAAAACATTATGTACGTCAGAAAAAATCTGCATCTTTTTGGTAAAAGAGGTGAAAGACATAATTACAGTACTAGAAATAGGGACCAACTAGTTCAGCCGGGCTTCAGACTCGCTAAAGTGGACTCGTCTTTCATAGTACCCTAGGTACTGTTTGAGATGCTACAATAAAATTCCACAAAGTATTCTTGAACTAAATGAGACGAAATTTAAGACATGCATCAAACGCACACTATGTAAGCAAGCTTATTACAAGTTGGGCGATTATATCGCTGATAAAAATGCGTGGCTCAATGCTCATCCTGCTCCACATGGACAGGGGCACATAAATTGATAGCACTAAATAGAATTGTTGGAGCTGCTGAAGATTGTACAACTGTCTTTGCATTGTATAGAATCAATCTCTAGTATTATATAATCGCATAGCCCATATTGTGTGAGTACTATGTACTAGAAAGCTATCATTCACTGAAATCCTACGTTTTTTCTTGACTTGAATGTGCCCTGGCGGTTGAGAGTATGTCACGCTCACTCTAATGTCTCGCTGATGGTGGCGCGTGTGTCGGATCATTCAGTTCCCTTCAAAATGGTTGAGTTGAATGGTGCTGATCCATGCGTCATGATCGTGAACGGGCGCTGTCAGTTGTGACTGGTCATCTCTTAGTTGCTATGGCTTATTTGAATGTTTATTTTTTAATTGTATTTTTTGTTTTTACTATGGACACTTTTAACGTGCACATCTTGCTACATTGTTCTCACATAATTACCATCTCAACAGGAATGATGTAACCAAGATTTTGTAACGATATTTTGATTTAAAAGAGTGTTCATGGAGTTTCTTGCCCGTTCTTCTCCATAGAGATCTACGCTAGGGAATGGGCAACTACAGTACTTTCACAGTTTTTATGTCTTGTGACTGGGACTGTAGCTACATTTAATTTTCATCTTTGTTTCGACAATTCAAAAGTGCCTGTAACTGGCCTACTTGAAATAAATGCTTTGATTTTGATTTTTGATTTTACAAACAAAAAAAGAATCATCGAAATCGGTTCACAATTGGCGAAACAAAGTCTGAACATAAACACAAAAAAAAAAAAAAATCAGACGTTCGTTTTTTTTTTTTTGTGTACCGTGTGTTTTTTTTGTGTAGTTATACCGACTTCCAAAAAGAGGAGGTTATCAATATATTGATAACCTCCTCTTTTTGGAAGTCGGTATAACTTATTAGTTGTGGTCGCAGCGCACCACGCAAACTGCGAAAATTTGGGACTTTTTTCACTTTTTGCTCTAAAACTCAAAAACTTTGCATTTTCGACATAAAACATAAGGCATAAATTGTTACAATTACAATAATTATTGGCAATAATTTATGGCCAAGTTATGGCCCTTCAAAGATGGACAATTTTTTCCGAAAATTGTCAATTTTATGTTTTCATAGAAATGGTACGTATTATAGATGCTAACTCATAAAATATTCAAGCGAAGCTAATAATACATCATTGACCACCGGGCGTGCTTTCTAAGCCAAATGAAAAAAAAACGTAATCGGCACAGAAAACACCTACTTTAGAAGCCGAAACAAAATCTGAGTCATGTTTGTGAATCAGTGAATCATGAGTACAGCCAGAATTGCTGCTCTCAAGTTTAGCGAGTTGCCAAACCTGTTATTTTCCCTTATACTCGAGTCATCCGAGTCTACCTTACGGAACATCACTAGCAAGTAAAGGCGCTCATAACCCTGCCTACGGTGTGCCGGAATTTGGCACGACACATCACCATTCACCATGCATTACTACAGGGTAACAGGGAAGAATCGCAGTTGTCTCGTCAACCCCCCGTAACCCTATCGTGCCCTTATTACCCCTTTCTCGAGGCCTAATGCCTTTGCCCTTCGCAAGAATTGGTTTGTCTTACCTTTGAAGTGAGGCGCAAAAAATAATTTGGCTCTGAATATATTTACGAGTAAGTTTGTTTGTCAATGATTTTTTGTTTTTTTTTAGGGGAGGTCTCTGTCCATCTGTGGAGGTCTTACGGCTCAATTGATGATGATGATGATGTTTGGTAACATTTTGAATAGTTTCACTAGCCTCCCACTTATTTATTTAAACTTCATGTGCAAGAGGTACATAGGCGCACTTACTAGACGCTATCATCTGCCTAGCCTTTTCCCACCTTTGTTGAGGTCAGCTTCCAGTGTAACCGGATGCAGCTGAATACCAGTATTTTACATGCATACATATCTGACCTCCACAAACCAGTTAGTACCGTATATAAGTCTGACAACCAGTCTTATCAAGGTATCGTATTATATTTTATTACTGATCTTCCGTACAAAAAAATCTGCAAAATTCTGAAAAAATGGCTTATTTCACATAGCTTTTATTCCTTAACTGAATTTCTCAAAAAATCTAATTGTCAATCTGACCATTACCGGAATGTATTGTAGAGAATTACCTAAATTATAATAATATGTTGTTGTGTTTGTATATTAGAAACAACAACAAAATTTTGTTTTGTATTGAGTAAGTTCTTCGAACACGCTTAGTTACCTAATTTAATGTTTGTTTCACATTCAGTTATTGTTTTGAAATTAGCATCTAATTCTTTAATGTTTGCATGCCAATTTTATGGCGAAATGTGTCATTGCACTACATATTATTTTTACTATCTTTTGTACCACATTTACTGCAAATAAATAATTTTGACTTTGACTTATATAATACGATACCTTGATAAGACTGGTTGTCAGACTTTCGGGCCACAGAGCCCACTGACTACCTGTAACGACTGTCAAAGATCTACGAATGAAAGCCGCAACCAACTTCTTAACGCGATGTCCGAAGCTCGGAGGAAATTCGGTATGTAAAGGGTGGGTATGGTTTTTAAGCATTCATTTAATGTGTTGTTTAGTGAAAGCGGGGAATAATGATAAGAAAATAAAAAAGTTGCCAACGAAACGACATAAAGTTTCGGTCTCGTATCAAAATAACATTGGATAGTTCACCGAACACAGTTAATTCTGGAATCCTTTGATATTAAAAACCTATCGATTCCTTTGATATCGTAAACGATAAATTCTTGTCCAGATTGTCCAACGGCTTTGATTACCCCTGAAAATACCTGACAACATAAGTGTATGTAGAGGTGATAAAAATATGTATTTATTTTGTTACGTTTTAGTGAGTGGTATTTTTAGTACGTTGTCATTTTGTTCATTTTACCGAAACGGCACTGCAAGTACGTAGCAATCGATAACGATCGAATCGATACGATTCGATAAATCCGTCTTTTCGATTGGTTAAAAACTCATTTTATCGAGAATAACTGTCAGATTTATCGAAACGTATCGAATCGAGTGCTACGTACTTGCACTGCCGGACTGATTAGACCCTGAACACACCGCGACACATGAAGCTGTACATTTCCAGTCTAACATGGCCTCGCTTTGTATAACATGGCCTCGCTTTCTCGTGCAATTATTATTATTATTATTATCATTTATTTTAGGCATTAACCCATATAACTCAATACATACTTATTACATAAATTACACTATAACTAATTCACATGACATTACATTATTAAACTTAAAATTGCCAATTATAATCAAAGTTAAAATCCACATTTAAATCAACATCTTTAAAATCTAAAATTAAAAGAAAAATCATAATAAAATCAGAATTAAAGTCAAAATCATAATAAAATCAGAATTAAAGTCAAAATCATAATCTAAATGAAAACCATAAATAACATTAAAATCAAAGTCACGTTAAATTAAATCATACTGAAAGGTTTAAGGCAATGAGAGATCCGTATAAACTAGAATTTTGTACAGCTTGATTGGTCGTCGTGCGTACTACCACCTCATATAACTTCTTCTTCTTCTTTCGTATCAGATCAATGGCAACTCATTTTTCTGGGGCCTACGTCAATCGCGGCGTAATGTCATTTTATATTTCAAAATAGCTTGACCTCGTGATTGGTCCGATTGAAACCTAGCTATGGTCACGCCATCTACAATTAGCTTATAACGGTCTTTCCCATTACCACATAATTGAATTGTCACTAAGGTTGAAACTATTTAAGTGGCACACGATAGCCGTGTTTTAGCCGTGTGGTATCCGGCAGAGTAGAATAGAACCAACCCATTACGCTCACGGGTGTCGTATAAGGAGACTAATGTCTGAGGCAGAACACCTTTCGCCTCCGTAGACCAGAGAATGGGCAGCAGCGTTTTCTGTTAGTCTTTCATCACTGCGATCTCCAATCCGCCTGCCAAGCGTGGAGATTACGGCAAATTCCTCCCATCATGGGAGAGGCTTATGTCCAGCAGTGGACGTTGTGGGCTGTTGTAGTAAGTGGCACATAGATAAATAGACTTTAGGACCTAGACAAAGTTAAAGAAACTAATTTCTATGATTTTCAAAACTTATTTCTCTATTTTCAAGAGACAACACGAGAAGTTTTGCCTAATTTGCACGAGTAGATAGCTATCAGAAAAGTATCAGTTTAAAGCCTGAAACTGCGTGGTTTTTCACTATACAGTGTATGAGTCAGAATAGAAGACGGTCGTCGTCACCGAGGCAGGCCTAAGAAACGGCGTGACGATTTGGACTCGTGCCTAACTGATTGATCAGAGAAGGCAAAACACTGAGAAAGTTGGAAAGGCTAAACAAAAAAAAAAAAAAAATTAATGCGACGGGCGGAAAATTTTAAAAAATAATCTAAAACAATCCAGATTGAACCCCATATTAACGGGGTGAAAAATTATTGCAAATTAGCTCTAGTAACACCCATTTCAAAGAACGCAACAAATTACTAATCACCTCACTTTTATCGTGAAATAACTATTCCCAAAGAAGGTGTTACCAACAATACAACTAAATACTGCAAATATCCTCTCCCTAACAAAGCTGCAACTTACGCCCGACTGATTCAAGAAATTACTTCGCACGACTAACGAGAATAGAATTGATTATGACGATAGCAATCCTTTTGTGTTACCGACCGTGCATGCGAGAATCTAAGATGGCGTCTGTAATCTCTACCGTGGCAGCATACAGTAGCGTTTGAGAGCTTTAAGTGAATTTCTACTTGACTTTAGAATGGCGGTTTGCTGGTTCAGTAACTTCAATTCGATTGTTACTACTTTAAGTTAATTAAGTTAGTAAAATATGTGACGTTTTACAAGAAAAGTTTTGTTTAAATAATAGACCATCGTCATAGCCAATGGACGATAGTTTTCTACTATAGTCCAGTTTTTTTTGTTTACACTAAATAGGCTTGCAATTGGCCGCAACTCTCCTGATGTGAAGCGATGATGCGGCCTAGGGAGAAGCACGCTTGCCTAAAACAAACCAATTCACTTGAACTCTGAAGAGATCCAGATTATAAAGATCGGGAGAGAGAATAAGCCGGTATTGAGTTCCACTGACTAGCGGTTAGCACAATAAATGTAGAAGCAAAGTGCTTCGTACGGGTCCGTGGAACTTCAACCATATGAAGGTGGCTTTAGAGCTTGTCTTTGACAAGGGAGTTGTTGTCAATGATCAGCCTCTTGGCACGTCGCTTCTAACGCCTGCAGCTGGTATTTGGCTGATCCAAAATGTGCGCACAGTACTCCATGCACGATCTAACTTGTGCTTGATGTAAACAGCTGTACGGCGGAAGTCCTTTCGCACCTTTACGAGAACAGTCAACTCCACACAACACAGTTACAGCAGTACCGTTTCCTTTCAATGGCAAACTAACACTTAAATGTTCTTTAAGTTTGTAGGTTTTTCAGAATTTTGAGTTGAAAAAACTGATTAAGCAGCTCTTTAGTCCTTAAGAGGAACATAGGGTGATGCATAAGAACTAGTAGTCGTTTTTACGAGCTAATCGTTTTTACCCAAACTGTTTGCGACCGTTTACCGTTTTTGGTATACCTACAGGAAATGAGCACACTGTGGTTTTAATGAGTGAAATAATTAACATACATGCAACGAATTCCGCAGATGATAATCAAAATTAGCAATCGGTTTTCGCAACAGCAGGGAAAACTGAATATTTTGGTCAACTGTTCAATACGGTTCCTGATTAAATAAACTAATTAGTAATGGAATGCAAGTGTACAATGTATATTTATATTTTTAGGGTTAACGTCGCAGATTTCACAAACTAGATGAGGTCAGAGTTTCCTATCTGGCTAGTTGAGAAAAAAACAGTCACATAATGAACTGTACTGCACTCGTACTGTTTTTGTATCCGACTTCCAAGAAAGGATTACGTTTTTAACTTTCTTCTCCACACCTCTAGGAACTCAATAAAAAACTATCATGAAAATAACATTATAAACTTCGTCTCACCGGGCATTAAGGTTCTATTTATAATACGAATACAAAACCCTACAATTCCTATACAGTACAACATAAATAAATAATGAATAACTTTCAACTCGGCTTCGTACTATTGTATCATTCCTCTCGACTACATTCAACAGAACTTATATTGAAAACGTTGGATACGCTTTCATTTACTTTTGCTACACTGGGGATACGGCAATGGGAGAAGTTTTTGTTTACTTGGCATGTATTTTCTTACCTATAAAGTGGTTTTAACTACACAAATGTCTTAAAGTAATTGCCATTTATCTTTGTGACTTCGTCTGCGTGATTTTCAGAATTTGCTTTATTGGAAAAACGTAAATTGATAACAGCCATGTCATTTCATCGTCATCATCTGCCTAGCCTTTTCCCAACTATGTTAGGGTCGGCTTCCAGTCTAACCAGATGCAGCTGAATACCAGTATTATCATCATCATCATCATCTCAGCCGAAAGACGTCCACTGCTGGACATGGGCCTCCCCCAAAGGGGGGTTTTGCCATAATCGCCACGCTTGGCAGGCGGGTTGGCGATCGCAGTGCGGTTGTTACAAAAGCACGCTGCTGCCCATTCTCTGGTAAGTCCCTTAGTCGCCTCTTACGACACCCACGGGAAGATATGGGATGGTGCTATTCTTTGCGTCCGACACCATACAGAACAATAATGAATACCAGTATTATACGCGTAGAGATTACCTATGTGGCCTTCACAACTCAGTCAGTACTAGGTAATATGATACCCTTGCCTTGGTAAGACTGATTGTCAGAGTTGTCATTACAGGGATAAAAGTATTCTTTGTGTTAATCCAGGTTATAAATCATCTGTAAGCCATCAATTTTTATCAAAAGTACTCTTATTTATTTAGCTTACTTCTTGTTCTGTGTTCTGTGAAAGAGAAAATAGCCTGGAACTTGAAGCTGAAAATTATTTAAAACAATATAGACGGGATCCGGGTAAGTTTGATAGGATTTTGTAGCTGCAATACCATGGATTGTATTTATGTTCGGAAAAGTATATTTATTATGAATAAATATACCTAAAAAAAGAAGAAGAAAAAAAGAAACCAAAGGCAATTTAAATGTTGCCTTGCCTTTGGTTATGTTTAACAATTTCTTATTGTTATTTTATGTTTATTTATAGCTTGCTTTTGCTTGCGGCTTTGCTCCCGTTATGCACGGAATTAACCAATGGGAATGTATTAAATGTAGCCCATATCGCTCGGGGATAATGTAGTTTCCCGTTAGTGAAAGAATTTTCGGAATCGGATCAGTAGTTCTTAGGATTACCCTCTACATACAAACTTTTACCTTTTTCTTATACATACTTACAATGAAATGCTTTTGGTTACCTACTTGAGATATTTAGTCCGTCTCGATAACCCCTGTGAGTAGGGTTACCAGATGAAAAAATCAAAAGTCCGGAGAAAAAGCCTGATTTCCATTGAAAAATCCTGAGATTTTTTACAGTTTCAAAAATTATATAAAAAAGCTAAAGCTATAAAAAAGCTCAATGGTCGAATGAAAGAAACCGACTAACGGTGTCTTCAGTTCGAGCAATACTTTTAATCCAATATAATTTGAAGAGCTTAATGTGGGGCATTTTATAAATCCATAATTAAAGAAAAAACCTTACTATGTATTATCACATATTAAGTATGATAAAACTGATTAAGTACCTACTTGGATAAATAAGTACTGATTTTAATTGTGCAATTATTACCAAAAGAAGATTATTTTTAGTTTGTTTATTTTTTTATTAAAGAGATCTTTAAAATGTAAGCTGTATTTTATTGAAAATTAAAAAAATCCTGAGATTTCATGAGATTTGCAAAATCCAGCCGCAATCCTAAGAGTCCAAAAATCCTGAAATCTCAGGACAAATCCTGAGATATGGTAACCCTACCTGTGAGTCGCTATTCAGGTCAAAACACGTTCAAAATATGAAACCTGAAACTGTAATCAGAAAACTGTGGTTGTACTACAATACTCCTTCGGGAAAAGATAGCACAAAACTATAAAACGACATAGTTGTTCTGTGCTTCAGGGATCACAACGACACTGTTATCTTATGTTAGGCGAAAGATAAATACAGCATGTTATCAAAGGTTATGTATTTAGGGTACAGTACCATCAAACTGAACCAGTTTCTGCATGTGAAGTTTGGTTCGTGTAGGTATTGAAGTTTTGTACCTCACACCTTACTGGTATATGCTGTATATTGTAAAGTCAACCACGTAATTCCTTTACCACTCTAAGCCAAGCCAAAATGGCGACAACCTTTGCTACCTACCTTTGCAACCTTTACAGCCTTTACCGCATTGGCTTAAAAGCCCAAACAGCTTTTTGAAGAGCATTTCATCCCTACCAAGCCCATGTTTGTTCCACCTGCTGAAGATCCCCCTCCTGGAGACGTGTCGTGATGGCTGCCTTGGGAGTCTTTAAATAGACCAAGATGGAGATTAATTGATGACTCTGCTCTGGAGTGTAAATGTGGTGGTGTGTACACTCTCGAGCCGAAACAGCTTTCTGAAGTGTGTCACAGTCACTGATAAGCGGTCTAAGGAAAGACTAAAGCAGTGGCGAGTAGTGCATCCCATTCGTTCCACCTGCTGAAAAAATTTCCCACCTGGACATGAGTTGTCACGGCTGTATAGGTGATTTAATTGTCTACTACAAGAAAACATCGTGATGATGGGAAAACCGTCATGTCCTAGAACCTTAAAATTCGAAGACATGTGACGACTACCAACTCGCACTTGACCCGCGTGGTGAATTACAGCCCACTCCTTCTCATAGAGAGGAGACTCGTGTCCCTGCAGTGGAACCAAGGCTGATTACCCTGTGATATGATATTTAAATAAAAAAAACAAAATGGCGGTAATGGTTTCAATTTTATCCTTGTACGGCTATAACAGCTGTTTCAAACTCGAAAGAGGACAGTTTTAAACAGTTTTCTTCTCTCGGTTCTTTTGAAAGGTAGTTTTTAACACCCCTTTGAAGATCTTAAGAACGATCAAAGGCTAATTCAAAAATATAAAAGCTAGGCTATTTAAGTTTAACTAAGCATATTTTTCTCATTTTATGTTGCTAAACTTAAAGGATACTTTTCTAAGTGTAATAACTCACTAGCGACCCATTTTATTATTTGACAATACCATGAGACTTTGTTATTATTATTTATTAATCTATACTTCTATATCTATACTATATTTTACTATAATCTATACAAATATTATAAAGAGGAAAGATTTGATTTTTTGTTTGTTTGCGTATTTGTTACGATTTACGAGTAACTCTATAAATCCTCTACCGATTTTAAGAATTCTTTCACCATTAGAAAACCACGTCTTTATTGAGTATATTTTATCCCCGTACTCCCAAGGGAACGAGAACTACGCGGGTGAAACCGCGCGACGTCCGCTAGTAATAATAATATTATAAAGGGGAAAGATTTGAATTTTTGCATGTAACGAATACACTTAAAAACTACTGGACCGATTTAAAATATTCTTTCAGCAATGGATAGCTACATTATCAGCAAGTAACACAGGTTTTATTTTATCCATGTAATCCCACGGGAACGGAAACTACGCGAGTTAAACCGCGTGACGTCTGCTAGTCTTTTATATTTTTAAATATTTCGTAAACAACATAAAAAAAATAAAATATAAAAAAAATGTGGTCCGCCGGTGTCAGGAGTAATCTCCTTACAATACGAGTCGTGTCCAGGATTCAGCTGCCTAACAAGAGCGTCCGTAGGTATTGGTCGAGACTCTTGGCAATTAAGCCATAGACTGACATGACTATCGGCACAATGATCAAATTCCTAACCATAAATACGAGTATACCTACTATTCATTTATTTCATACGTACACATATGTGCTACGTTTTTCCTAGCCGGTTGAGCAATATTTCGTTTCACTCGGTCTGTACAAGAATTTATTTCAAATAACCCTTAAAATCTGAAAGAAAATCACCCATGTTCTAACATATAGCCCCACTTCAGCAACCATACGTTTCAACGGACAATTCTCCCAGTCTTCGTAGATAAATAGCCAAAATGGTCACGAAAATTGAAATAGACGACAAAGCGGCAGAAATGTTTCGTATAAAACGATACAGTCTCAAATCGCTATCGCTTTCAGATAGATTTCCGTTTGGGCTCCGCAAAAGGCGTGTTGTCTACTGGCAACGGATGCAAGCCACATGACCAGCGAGCGTGCAGATAACAACAGGCAAACCAATATAACCTACCTCTCCATTCTTCTTTGCAACTTAAGCCGTGTCCATCTACAACGAGCTTATAGATAAGTTACAACACAGGTATCGAACTGCAAACCTTTGTTCGGGAACAGTTTAGAGCTTTAGAACTACCACGGGAACAGATAAGGCCTCAGACAGCGCATAGAATTTTATGTTCCGAGGTACCTAAGTAGGTTACTATTGCAGTTAGGGAATTCTGTAAGATGGTATATTTTAGCGGGAAGCGTCATGTATTGTATAGATTCCAGTTCTTAGTATTATATAATTGTATAGCACATGTGTGAGTACTTTGTATTGTTCAGCCACCACGTTTAGTTATCTTTCATTGACTTGAAGATGTCTTGGTGGCTCAGAGAATGTCATGCTCACTCAAATGTCTCTCTGATGGTGGCGGGTGTGTCAGGTCATTTAGTTCCCTTCAATATGGTTGAGTTGAACGGCGCCGGTACATACGTCATGTTCGTGAACGGGCGCTGTCAGTTGGCACTGGTCATCTCTTAGCTGCCACGGTTCATTTTAATTACTTTATTTTTAAATTGTTAATCTAATCTTTTACTCTGGACGCTCTTAATGTGCACGTTTTTATACATCGTTCTCACATTTATGTATAATCTTAAAATTAATTATGTAACCAAGATTTTGATCTAAAAGAGTGTCCATGGAGTTTCTTGCCCGTACTCCTCCATAGAGATTTATGCTAGGGAATAGGCAACTACAGTACTTTCTCAAGTTATTATGCCTAGTGACTGGGACTGTAGCTTTGTTTTTATTTGTATTTTTGACATTTAAAAGTGCCGTAATGGTCTAATTGAAATAAATGCTTTGAGTTTGAGTTTGAGTTCAGGGTAAGCTAGAAATCTAAAACTGCATTATTTGCAATTTGGACGTCAATATCCGGTTGCTTACAATTGATTATTCGCAACCATAAGAAATAGTTACAGAGTGTACACAAATTTGTGTTTTATAATTAAAAAACCCGACTGCTGAAAAATCACGCTGCAATTTATTTCGGGGTTTACAACCTTGTAAACCACTGACTTTAACAATGGCAAGAGTCGATTTTACCTAAAATCGACTTTTGCTATTGTTGAATTTGGTTAAAATGTAGCCTATGTTACCCGGGTATTAGGGCCGGGTAACATAGGCTACATTTTAACCGCTAGCTAGCCAGAACATCAAAGGCAAAGGTTTCCTACACACATACATTTAGTTAATTTCTTCATCTCAGTCAGTTCCCCACACATAATCGTCTATTTTGGCAAATGACCTCATGAAGGCCGTTAAGGAGCTCTTACATACATAAATATATAGTGTGTTTGTATGTGCCCATGTACCGCGCATTACTGTAAAATGGTGCCGCTGGGCGTTGGCCTTATATAAAGGCTATGGTTGACTTGCGCGGGGTTCTTCAGCGGTTTAGAAGACAGAATCAAAATCAAACTATTTTATTTCAAGTAGGTCAAGTGGCCAACAATCCAAAAGTGCCTCAGTGTGTAAGTACAGGCACTTTTGGATTGTCGAAAACAATACAAAAAAAATCAAGCTACAGTACCAGTCGCAAAGTATAATAACTGTGAAAATACTGTAGATACAGATAAGTGTCAAGTCCAGTTATAATTCAAAGTATAATAATGCGCTATGTACATACATATATGTTTAAGGTGCATTAAAATTGTCGTCCTCAGCTTTATGCATGCATTTTGCGTTTGGCCTAGAGCAGTCAAAGTCATCTCATATCTTCGCTTTTCTCCATCAACTCCCACAAAGTACGATCTAATATCCAATGGCAAAAGTAATAAAAGAAATCAGACTCTTTCGATCAAAGTCAAATTCCAACCATTTATTTCAATTAGGGCATTAAAAGGCACTTCTAAACGTCAAAGTTTAGAACAAAGACAATACAATTGATTGTAATTGCCCACAACGATCGCGTAGAACAATCTCAGCTTTAACTACCAATTTCCCGACGACTCATCTCATACAGCCAAAGGTAATGTAACACTCACTGCTAACCGTACCAATAAATAGTCTGCTGTTATCTTAACGACATCACGTTTGTATTAACTCTGTACTCAGTTTGATTCAAAACAAAAACCACGCGTAAAACTACGCGTTAATGGAGCTATTTTTGGTTCCCACTTTTAGGGCGAAATTGGGTAGCCCACTGATTGGGGTAACCCTCTTCACCGTGGGGGAAGAAATAAACACGACCGGCTTTGCTTTTGCAACCTATTTTTAGATTTATTCGCTCCCACATGAATGGATAAGACTTTTTTAGGGTTCCGTACCCAAAGGGTAAAAACAGGACTCCGTTTGTCCGTCTGTCCATCTGTCCGTCTGTCTGTCACTAGGCTGTATCTCATGAACCGTGATAGCTAGACAGTTGAAATTTCACAGATGATGTATTTCTGTTGCCGTTATAACAACAAATACTAAAAACAGAATAAAATGAATATTTGAGGGGCTTCCATACGGGGTGCGATGTCAGAAGTCCTCCACGTGTGTCTGGCGGTTGCTGGTCCCTCTCGATACGTCTGGAAGGAAGAGCAGCTGTTGGGCCGGTGCACCCTGGGCGCGGCAGTATCCTTCTCCGGGGAATGAGAGGAAATGAGAATTTCCTTTTATCCCTCGGGGAGAGATTAGAATATTAGCCTAGATTGAGAATATTTCCCCCATACTCGTGGGAACAATATGGAAAGTATAAATAAAAAACCCAACAACACCGCCGGTAACGGCAAGGAAGAGGAGAGGAGGGATGCAGGGTCGGACTCCGACCTCGTATCCAGCGATGTGAGCGCGGGAGGCTCAGAGAGCTCCCGCCGCGTGAGGGCCGGGACTGCTGCGGAGAACGGCAAGTTCTTCCGCAAGCGCCCAGGCGGGATGGCGACCGGGGGTCGTCATCCGGAGAGGAGGAGGCCTCGGCCCGTAAGATCCCCACCAACAAGCGTGGTGGGATCCGGGGCAAGGGGAGGGGGCTCTCTGCCTCCGTGAGGTCGGCAAGACTTGCCGAGGAGGGGCGCCACCCGGGCAATACTGCTCCCGGGTCGGGCGACGAGGCGGGTGCACCGGGCGGCTCCGAGGCGGAGCGTAAGGCCCGGTTCGCAAAGGAGGTAGAAGCCGCTATAAGGGGCGTAGCCTTGAAGATAAAGACATCGTCCAAACTCAAGGCCATACCCGCGGCTTCCGCCTCTATCATGGCGGCAGCGGAGGCCAACTTTGCGGGGCCTTCCCCCCCTCCTCCTCCTCCGATAGGTGGAGAGGAGGTGGCCAAACTGCGGGTGGAGTTGGCCCGCCTGACGGCTGCGATGGAGGCTCTCCAAAGGGAGAACGCCAAGCTCCACGCAGACCTGGCCAGTCTGCGTGAGGCTGGCACCCGCGTGGCGCCTCCAAATGGGGGCCACCAGCAGCAGCGACAAGCCGAGCCGGTGCCGGTTGAAAATCAGGTTCTGAACCTGGTGCGGCGGGAGCTGGCTTCCTTTCAGGCGCGATTTTCCGTCCTGGAGGGAATTGTTCTGCGCCCCGCCCTGGGTTCAAACAAGACTGCCGCGGGCCCGAGCACGATGCCAACCACGGTGTCGTATGCGGCTGCTGTGGCTGCCGCTCCCGGACCTGGGCCGTCGAGTCAGTCCTCCGGCAGGGCAACGGCGCCCTCCCCTGGAAAGCCGGCTCCAGCAACACCGGCGCCGGCTAAGAAGTCGTCCAGGAGGAGGAAGGGCAAGGCAGCCCCACAGGCGGTGACTGTGCCGGTGACAGTGCCAGCGGCGAGTGGGCCAGCACCTGCGGCACAGCAGCTGCCGCCGCCGCCACCGCCCCCCCAGCTCCCTACACCTCCCGCGGCTGAAGCCGGGTGGCATGTGGTCGGCGAGAAGAGGAAGGGGCGAAAGGCGGCCAAAAAGGCCAGAAGTGAGGAGCGGCAACGGCAGCACAGAGCGAGAAAGATCGCGGCTAGGCTCCGCGCCCCTAAGACTGCGGCTGTAGTGATTACACTACAGCCGGAGGCGGAAAAGAGGGGCGTGTCATACCGCGACTTGCTGGCGAAGGCGAAAGAGACGGTGATACCTCGGAAAGCTCGGGATCACCGGGGGCCTCCGGCTTAAAGTCACCGCGACGGGGGCTCGTATGCTGGAGATCCCCGGAGAAACTAGTGGGTCGTCCGCTGACGCTCTAGCTGAAAAGCTCAGAGCGTCCTTGAACGCGGACGACGCCCGAGTGTCCAGGCCCGTCAGATGCGCAGACCTGCGCATCCTGGGTCTGGACGACTCCGTGACAAAGGAGGAGGTGGTGGCCGCCGTCGCTAGGTCCGGTGGGTGTCCTGCTGAGCAGGTCAGGGCAGGCGCCCTACGTCCGGACCTCACGGGTATGCATACCGTTACGGTATGCTGCCCCGTGACGGCGGCCAAAACGATAGTGGAGGGCCGAAGGCTATTGGTGGGCTGGGTCTCAGCACAGGTAAAGCTGCTGGAGCCCAGACCTCTGAGGTGTTATCGCTGCCACGTGGGGCACCACGTGTCAGTACAATGCGCCTCGGAGGTTGATCGCAGCGGCCTCTGCTTCCGCTGCAGTCAGCCCGGTCACGTGTCCGCGGCTTGCTGTGCCACGCCGCACTGCGGTGCCTGTGCGGCGGCTGGCAAGCCGGCCGATCACCGGGCTGGGAGCAAGGCCTGCGCTCCGCCCACCAAGGCCACCAGAGGCATGGGAAGGCCCTCCGCCGCCACCGCCACCGTCGCCACCGCCGCAGCCGCAACTGCCGCTGCTGCCGTAGAGGGGCCCTCACAGGGGGCCAGGGAGGAGGAAGCGGTAATGGAGTGCCAATAACGGCCCCATTACGCTTCCTCCAAGCGAACATCAACCACTGCGCCTGCGCTCAGGATCTGTTGCTCCAGAGCATGGCGCAGTGGTCGATACACATCGCTGTGGTCGCTGAGCCGTATTTCGTCCAGCCCAGGGAAGACTGGGTGGCGGACCTTAGCGGCTCAGTGACCATAGTGTCGTCGGCCGCCGCCGGTACCCCGACCCTTGAAGATGTCAGGAGGGGTCGGGGGTGCGTAGCAGCACGGTTCGGAGAGATCGTAGTGGTGGGAGTCTACTTCTCCCCGAGCCGAACTCTCGCCGAGTTCCACAACTCTCTCGCAGAGTTGAGTGTCGTAGTCGGGAACCATTCCCTCCCCGTGCTTGTCCTCGGGGACTTCAATGCTAAGAACTTGGCTTGGGGTTCTCGTTGCACAGATGTGCGGGGAAGGATGGTGGAGGACTGGGCTCTGGAGAACGGCCTGGTCGTCCTTAATCGGGGTTCTGTCCCCACGTGCGTGCGGATGCGGGGTGAGTCGGTGGTGGATATTTCGTTCGCTAGCCCCGCTCTGTCGCCACGTGTCGTTGACTGGCGTGTCATGGAGGGGGTGGAGACCTATTCCGACCACCGGTATATCCGGTTCGACGTCTCCACCCAGACCTCAAGCGCGCCGGTCCAACAGTCCCCGAGTGGTCCGCGCTGTGTGCTGAAGCAGCTGGACCGGGAGCTCCTCCTGGAAGCCTCGATCGTGCAGGCCTGGGTGACATCACCAGACAGGCCTGCCGACATTAACAATGAGGCAGGGTGGTTCCAGGAGGCCATGTCCGACATATGTGCAATGCCCCGAGTCCGGCCAGGAAGCGCCCGGCGTCAGGTGTACTGGTGGTCGCGAGAGCTGACGTCTCTGCGTGAGGCGTGCGTGGCTGCGCGGCACCTGTACGCCAGGCATCGCAGGCTCCGCATCCGCCCACCGGATGCGGCAGCCATTGAGGCGGAGCTATATGAGGGGTACAGAGCGGCGAAGACCGCCCTCCGCGAAGCTGTCCTGCGGGCCAGGGATCAGGCCCGCGAGGAATCGCTGGGGACTCTCGACAGAGATCCGTGGGGGCGCCCTTACAAGATGGTGCGGGATAAACTCCGCACCTGGGCCCCCCCACTGACGCAGAGTCTCCGGCCTGAGCTCGTGGAGGACGTAGTGAGCACTCTGTTCCCTACGCGGGGGGAACATTTCCCCCCGCCTATGGCTCCGCCGCCTGCGGTGCTGGAAGCGGATCACCAGGACGACGACGACGACAGTCCGGTAGTGACTGGGGTAGACCTGAGAGTGGCGGTACGCAGGCTCAGTGCCAAAAATACCGCCCCGGGACCCGACGGCTTGCCTGGCAAAGCCTGGGTCCTGGCCTCGGAGGCTCTCGGGCCCCGACTGGAGGGGCTCCTAAGCGCATGCTTGGAGAGAGGCCAGTTCCCGCTTCGTTGGAAGACGGGGAAGCTGGTCCTCATTCGGAAGCCGGGGCGCCCTGCGGACTCTCCGTCCGCATACCGGCCCATAGTGTTGCTCGACGAGGTGGGCAAGCTCTTTGAAAGAGTCATTGCAAACCGCCTCGCCGAGCACCTTGCGGGGACGGGGCCGGATCTTGCGGAACACCAGTTTGGTTTCCGCAAGGGGCGCTCTACGGTGGACGCCATCATGCGCGTGAGAGCCCTCACGACGGGGGATGCAGTGTCCCGGGGGGGGGTTGTCTTGGCGGTGTCTCTTGACATCGCCAACGCCTTCAACTCCATGCCCTGGAGCTGCATTAGGGAGGCACTACGGTATCACCGGGTGCCGACCTACCTTCGTCGTGTGGTCAGGGACTACCTAACGGATAGAGCCGTTATCTACCCCGGTCGCAGCGGAGAATGGAACCGGCGAGAGATGTCGTGCGGTGTTCCACAGGGATCGGTCCTAGGGCCTTCCTTGTGGAACATCGGGTACGACTGGGTGCTGCGCGCCGACCTCCCTAGCGGCGTCAGCGTGGTCTGCTATGCAGACGACACGCTGGTGCTGGCACAAGGGGGGTCGCACGAGGCGGCGGACCGAAATAATGACACGCGGGGTTGCGATAGTCGTCGAGAGGATCCGGCAACTGGGTCTCGAGGTGGCATTGCACAAGTCCGAGGCCATGTGCCTTCATGGGCCTCGGAATGCGCCACCTCCGGGATCCTCACTGACGGTAGGAGGGGTATCCGTCGGCGTCGAGTCGACGCTGAAGTACCTGGGACTCGTCCTCGACAGCCGATGGAACTTCGTGGAGCATTTCCGACGTTTGGCCCCCAAACTGGAACGGACCGGGGCTGCCTTCAGGCGGCTCCTGCCCAACCTTGGGGGGCCAAACGCCTCCTGCCAGAGGCTCTACGCGGGAGTCGTGCGGTCCATGGCCCTTTACTGGGCCCCGGTGTGGGCGCGTTCCTTGAGGCTGCGTGCAGCCCACTACCTGAACGCGCCCCAAAAGGTGGTAGCCGTAAGGCTGGCCCGTGGGTACCGCACGATCTCCCGTGAGGCGGCGTGCCTCCTTGCCGGATTGCCGCCATGGGATCTGGAGGCGATAGTCCTCGCGCGCCTACATGAATGGCGCGCGGAGGTGCTACGCCGGGGGGAAACCCCGCTGCCGCGACAAATTGTCGCTCAGCGGACAGACTTCCGGCGTGATCTCATGGCGACATGGAGAGAGCGACTGTCGCAACCCCGTGCAGGGCACGCCACAATAGTGGCGGTAAGTCCCCTCTTTGAGGAGTGGCTTGAGAGACGCCACGGCGTCCTCACCTTCCGCCTGACGCAGGTCCTCACCGGACATGGTGTTTTCGGGAGGTTCCTGCACCGAATCGGGCGGGGGGAAACGCCCGGGTGTTGTCACTGCGAGGATCGACCGGAGGACACGGTGGAGCATACGGTGGAGGTGTGCCCCGCGTGGGCGGAGCACCGCCGTGTCCTCGAAGCGGCGATTG
This sequence comes from Xestia sexstrigata, assembly GCA_941918905.2. NCBI lineage: Eukaryota > Metazoa > Arthropoda > Insecta > Lepidoptera > Noctuidae > Xestia > Xestia sexstrigata. The sequence continues at coordinate 5,197,288 of OW799204.2, forward strand.
GCGGCGGCGACCTCTCGCGTCCGGCCCTGGTGCAAGCCATGGTCCGGAGCGAGACGGAATGGGACGCCGTCACCTCCTTCTGCGAAGCAGTAATGCTAGAGAAGGAGGTGGCGGAGCGTGAGAGGGAGAGAACCTCACAGCGTCCCGGCCGCCGCGGGAGACGCCCCGGGCGTCGGGGGCCACCACGTGGCCCCCGGCCACCGTAGGCGCGGGCCTGTGGACGGTGGGCTATGGGCTAGCTCGCCGTCCGTCCGTCTCATGACGACAGGCCGTGTCGACGGCGCGTTCGTGTTCCACGCGCGCCTCAAAGAGAGTCAGCAAAAGGAAGGGGTCCGAAAGGACCGATGCCTGCCGGGGTTGCGGGACTATTCGAAAGAGATACCGTGGCCCCGGAACACAAAGGGCGATGAAGGAACATGGATGGGTTTTAGTCAGTAAAAGTCTGACACTCCCTCCTGCTCCGCCCAGAGCGGGAGAAGTCATTTGATGATTTCCCATCCGAAAAAAAAAAAAAAAAAAAAAAAAGGGGCTTCCATACAACAAACATGTTTTTTGCCGTTTTTTTCTCGATATTAATAACGGCAACAGGTAGACGCTTGAAATATTCACAGAATATTTAGTTGTATATTCACTTTGAAAACAAATAGTTATATTTAAATTAAATAAATATTTAAGTGGTGCTCCCATAAAACAAACGTGATTTTTTTGCCGTTTTGTCTAATGTTGTATAGATAATGGTATGAAACCCATCGTGCGTGAGTCCGACTCGTGCTGTAGGATGGCTAAGACGTACTAGCCACTTACATAGTATGGGACAGTCGGAATCTAAATAAATAATCCAGGCCAGTTTATCCATCATAAAAGTTGGAGTTTCATTTGCTACGAACTGTTTGGCAAAAGTTGTCTGCCAATTCTGAATGCTCTTACTAGAAAAGTAAAAAACTATGTGATTAACAAAGGTTTGATTGCTCTAGTGTAGAGTTATTTAATGATTAATGAAAAGACAAGTGTTTTTTTAATGAAAATTGCCCATTTTCTAACTGACTATACTTTTTCCAAAATTTGTGAAAGCGTATCGAAAGGCCAATATAAACTTTTGGTATGATTTACTTTTCCTTTTGCCAGAAATGAAACCTAGGTTACATATAACCTAGGTTTAGATGACAATACGAGGAATCAATAGCAAAAATAACCAGACGATAATCCGTAACCGAACGAAGATAACGAGAGAAGTATTGCTAGTATCTTTTTGTCAGGCGTTACCTATTTTTCTTATATTTTAATTTATAATTAAATATACAATCATACGTGATATTTATGATGCGAAATGACTCATTGGGTTGCAGAGTACTATTTATCAATGGGAAACTTAGAATATCACACACGCAAATAACACCTGATGAAAAACTAACAGTGTTTAGTAGATTTACTAAACACTCTTAACTTGGTTCGGTAACGGTTGGTAGAGCTTATTCTTTTTAAATTATTTATGACGCGGAATGACTTATTAGAGTTGCCGAGTAGTATTCATCAATGGGAAACTTAAAATATCACACACGGAGTATTTTTATTTACGAAAAAAAACACTAAACACTTGTTTGGTTTCGGTTGGTAGAGCTAAATCTTTTTGGTACTGATTTCTCAAACAGTCCTCTAAAATATGGCCTAGGTTTCAACTTTGGCGAAAAGAAACAAAAAACATGCCAGCTCTGTATGGCAAACGTTGCATTGCCCTTTCTCGAAGAATTCAGCTTGGTCTGCCCCATTTCAAAATTATACATAGTTTATACCTTAGTAAGTACGGTCGAACAAGCTATTTGGTATACAGTTTAACCCACAAATTACATTGTAAAATGTATACCAAATAGCTTGTTCGACCGTACATAAAAGGTGTAAAACACCTCTTAACGAAGCCGAAAGGCACTTGTTCTCCTCGTCACTGCGATAATTTTTTTGTTCTACAACATACCTGGGGACCTTCTAGTTACGGAGATATTGGGGGGTCAAAGTTCCAAGTTTTTGACAAGTTTTTTTTTAAATACAAGATTTTTAAACACCTCCACGACTCCTGTACTATTCAATCCATCCATCAGCACAATATTTTGAGTGCGTTACATTGAGTTCTACCACAAAACATGATTTTTCACCCCAAAAAAAAAAGTCGTTTCCCAGCAATAATTTTTGCGTAACTTAGTTTGATGTACAGAATGCTTGGTTGACGGCTTCGTGATGAGGTCTTTTACAGCCTGTAGGACCAGGTATACATAAGCCTAGCAATCAACACTCACCTGATTGAATTCCGTCATCCGATTATATTCTGTAACAACTATATTGTGTAACATCTACTGCCTACACAATAAACAGACAATTCCAGACTGTTATACTATTGATTTTGTTTTCGTATAGTTGGTTTACTTCTATATTTAGATATCATTGTATGGTGGTGCGGGTGGTGCTATCTGTAAATAAACGTTTTTCGTCTAAAACGTTTTTAAGTGATCGTATTTAGATGATTTATTTATCTGCGATACTGCTGAGTGTGGGGTCCTGGGTTCGATTCCCAGGTCTCTCCATCAGGAATTTCTTAGTAGCAGACACAGAGTCTGGATTTGTTCTCGGTTGATGACGATGGGATCGCATCCTGTTACATGGGAGATTTATATAACAAGCTACACCTCACCCCACCTATTTTTCCACAGGATTAAGGAATTGATGTTATGTATAAAAGTGATCGTGTTATAATGGATATTTTTTTATCCTCGGACTCCAACGCCATACAGCAACGGAATAAAAAATCAAAGACAACACGTAGTTAGTAGTTAGTAATTAGTATATTTAGTTAGTAATTTTAAAAATTAATGTTAAACAAGTAAAGAAGAAAATTAAATGTTGATTTCTTGTCCATGTGTTAGATTTTCTAGTAACTGCGCATTGGTTTTCAATTGATTTTATTACCTAAATTATTGTTTAGTTTATTTTATAGCAAAAATCATCTGAAACGCTTTTTACAGAAACACTATCCGGGTACCTACCACAGTACCACTATTGTATTGTACATGAAGTTGAAACAAATGAATAATCCACAAATGCAAATCAACTTCGTAATCGAATTGATTTAATGGACAGAACAACGGGAAGGTAGTCTAGATTCCGGTCCCTGTCATCCGCACACAATCCCTCAATGGCATTGTGGAATATCATGCACGTTTTAGAAGAAATCAAATTCAGTTTTTATTTCAGACCAACATGAACATAGTCGTCTCTCACGACATCGGGAAATTAATATCATGTAAGTTTTCGAGGAAATCTTAATTCAGATTTTATTTGAAACCAGTATCAACGTCATCTGCCTAAACATTTTTCAACTCTATATGTATAGTGGTATTGAGATTTATCGTCAATCATGTCTCATCTTGGACCAAATTCAGAAATTTGGGCCCGTTTGTTGGGGAAAATATGCTCTCCTCCTATTTATCATCTGTCTAGCATTTTCCCATGTTTCGGTCGGCTTCCATTCTAATCGGATGCACTTGCATACCAGTATTTTTTACATGGAACAATTGACCATCTCCCACCTCCACAACCCAGTTATTGCGTAATACAATCCTCTTGGTAAGACTGGTGGTCAGACTTTCGGGCTTACGAAACTCTTAATAGGCCAGCAAAACAGTGAAAATTAAAAAGGAACAAACATAAGTCAAACGTGCCTATCTAATTAAAAGTTAAGTCAATAAGCATGTCCGAGCCCCAACTTCACGACTCTACGTCGTTCGAAACCAAACGTAAAAAACCCCGAAGTGAGGAAAATGTGAGGTAAACTCATTTTCCTTTTCCCAGTTTATTTGGGGCCGGTACAGCATGTCTTCCTCATCAATACTTTCAAAATACTCGTTACGTCGTCTTTCTTTCTAATACTCGTCATCTCAGGAGTCACCTTCATTCTAGCCAAATGATCCTTTATAGTCCATCCATCGTTCCGTTGGTCTTCCCTTACTCTTATACCCATCCTTATTTAAGCTCGAAGTATTACAACATTTTCCTCATTTCTCCGCATCACATGGCCTTACCTTGACAACCGATTACTACACGAATCAGTTCTCACTTATTTCTTTTTTTCATGAGTGAGGAAAACTACAGGAATAATCAAAATAGATGTAACGAACGTTTATACCTACTCCAAAACCGCCTTCTGTTGGTCTAAGTAGTGGTCGTAAGCATGACTGCATAAGATCCTGGGGACAATTCCCGGGTCAGGCAAAGTGATATTGGGTTATTCCATCAGGTTTTTTTTTATTAACTGCCAAACGACACAAATATTTGACAAAATGGTAGGTGAAATTGTGGCTTGGCGTGGAGGGCACGCGCGTGTGTTTATGCTCTGGCGTTCAAAAGGTTAAGTAGCAGCCACGGAGTCTGGACTTGTGCCCGGTTGATGGCAATAGGCACGCCTACTATTACCTACATCGGACTAAAAAATAACTGGTGAAATGTGGGTGTTTATCTTATTCTTCGGGGATGACAAGGCTTACATATTATTATGTACCACGCTAAAACTACTTCAAAATGTTACTGTTTGCAACTTTAAAAGAAGAGAATTGTAAATTGATGTCAGGTACGTAGGTACAGACAAGCAAGCTAGGGGTTGGGGGGGAAGGGGGGCAACCCCTAACTTCCGGCCACATTCAAATGGCAAATTGTCACTGCATTTGCATCACAAGTGTCGCCGGTTCACTTCCTGCGCTACGCTTAACTTAGACTTGCATTTAATAGTAGAGAAGGGAAAGTATTGTATAACGGGCCTTATAATTGGCCGCTTTTGCACTCAAATTGGCCTTTGCTCGCGTATCTTTAGCTTTGCTCTTTGAGGGGTGGGCTGAGTTTTGAATTTATCATAAGTAACTTAGTCCGTAGTATTATACATACAGGGTGTAAAAGACCTCATCACGAAGCCGTCAACCAAGCATTCTGTACATCAAACTAAGTAACTACGCAAAAATTTTTGCTGGGAAACTATTTTTTTTTTGGGGTGAAAAATCATGTTTTGTGGTAGAACTCAATGTAACGCACTCAACACATTGTGCTGATGGGTGGATTGAATAGTACGGGGGTCGTGGAGATGTTTAAAGTAAAAATCTTACATTAAAAACTTGTATTTAAAAAAAAACTTGTTAAAAAGTTGGAACTTTGACCCCCAATATCTCCGTAACTAAAAGGATCCCAGGTATGGTGTACAACAAAAAAATGATCGCATAGACGGGGAGAACAAGTGCCTTTCGGCTTCGTTAAGAGGTGTTTTACACCCTTTATGAAAGTTTCAAGTTTGTTTGTATGTGAATGATGTTATGAATGGTGCAAGTTTTAGGTGTGGGGTCCGCAAGGACCGATGCCTGCCGGGGTTGCGGGACTGTTCGAAAGAGATACCGTGACCCCGGAACACAAAGGGCGATGTAGGAACATGGATGGGTTTTAGTCAGTAAAAGTCTGACACTCCCTCCTGCTCCGCCCAGAGCGGGAGAAGTCATTTGATGATTTCCCATCCGAAAAAAAAAAAAGGTTTTAGGTGTGACTGTTAGCTTGTGTTACCCCACTGCTGCGCAACGGCCTCTCTCCATGACATCCAAATCATTCGAATCAGAGCCAATGTGGACCACTGGTTATGTCCAGCTAGGCCTTTAGGACTATGGTTATATTTTATTTCAGCAGCGCCTCTTTTTCGTTAAAGGTTCAAGCGATTTTATTCAGTTGGTTAAAAATAAAAACATATTCATAATCTTTCTATTTATTTACATTAATCTCTGTGTTAAATCTGTTGGTACAGCTGAGCTGTGGCCTGTGCGCTTTTATATTGTAGACGGGATACGGGCCAACTTGGTTTTAGTTTGAAGAACTTCCGCGATTATTTATATTTTCTTTTCTAAGGTTTAGCTGGATTAAATGGAAGAGTTTTGTATTTCTCTAGAACAGTATTGTTTGTATGAGAGTAAATGGCTAATTTGGCAAAGATTTTTTGTAATTTATAAGGTTTTTAACCTTTATTGGCAAAGGTGTCAATTTATTTCAAAAAGGTCAAGTTATCTTTTTGTTTTCTGATAATTTCCTATAATTAATAATATCATCCAGACCTTTTTTTGGTCCAGAAAGACTTTTCTATCTTATCACTACGAATGTTTTACCAGAAAACAACTAAGTTCCTTTAGCTATTAATGTAATTGAACTGTCACTACAGTGAGTGACACCTTGAAACAAATATGGCGGCCCCTGAAGAAAATAATAATGTCAATTCACTTAGAGGACACATGATTCATCACTCCTGGGTTTATTATCTTTTTATTTGGGCACATAAAATGAATGTAACGACGCGACGTTAGGATGGCACCCATCCCCTTTAGGTATACAACGTACTTTTATGTGATGATGATGAAAATTGCGACATTCTTGTGATAAAGGTCTAATGAAAATGTATATCTATGTACCTCAAGAAAGTAAGATGAACAGTATCATACGAAGTCCCTCCGTGTCTTGGAAACCACGTTATACCGGTGGTCCGACTATCATTTCTAGATCTTTGACAGTCGTTATAGGTATCCAGTGGCCCGAAAGTATGACAACTAGTCTTATAAGGGGGTATTGTATTACCCAGTACTATAGTTGGTGCCAGTTAAGATGAGAATAGCGGTCATTGACCTACATTTATTAAACTTTTTAACTTTGAAAACCAAAAATAAGCCTGTTCACGTCTTGAATCGTCATCTTCAACATTTTTTATAATGAAAAACGATACATGGTTCATTTGTTTTGGTTCGTACGAAGAAATATTAGGAAAAGGGCAATGACCGCTATTCTCATCTTAACTGGCACTAACTATAACAGGGTTGTGAAGATCAGTCGCTACATGGGAAAAGGCTTGGCTGTGTTGGTACAATTTACCATAATTGTCTAAAAATCCGGGAACCGGGTAAGGCTTTGCTCGTGTGGAGCTAATAACCTCCTGAAAACTTCCTGAACAAAGAGTCTTAACTTAGGTCTACCAGTCTGCCAAACATCGAAATCCGATAAGGGACCAAAAAGATAAGAACTGCATTTTTAATTACGTGGGCGTATAAGCGCTAATTTAATAATTGCATTCAAAATTTTGTCAGGCAATGTTTTTTTTTTTTTGAGAATTAAGTTCTGAGTTCGATTCCAGGGATTCCCCATTATTAGCCACGGAGTCTGGATTTATGCCGGCAATGTAAGGTTCGTCCGTTTTATACATAGGACTTAAATATCTGGCGAAATGTGGCCTTCTTTACGTCCCTTTGGGCATAGTTGGCCTTGATTTGTTCTGTCTCCTGCTGATATGGAGGGAAGTTCAAAATATGTAACCTCCTTTTTTCTTCCTATTTTCTGATTACATAGTTTCTTCGCGGGGTCCAAGACAGTTAAAATGTACTTCGTCGAGCTTGATTGTCTCAGCACTTTTCTGGCGGTCGCCACTGTTGATTCTGGGTTTCAGGAGTTGCTGGGGACTAGTAAGGCGCGGGCCTTACTACACTTACTTCACACTTCTTACACCTTACTTCACTAATACAAAAAAAAAAAAAAAAAAATACCCTTCATCGCTTAGGTATGTGTTAACTTTTCCAACTAGTCATTACTTTGCTTTAACTACTTAAAAATCATTAACATAACACTTAAGATTTAGAGTGTCTAACAATTAGCCGTAATTACTTACTTTGTTGTAACATACTGCGCAATTCGGGCCACAGTTCTCATTTTAATCACTTTTAGCCTTTATACATAATATTTTAAGTTAAATGGTATTTAGGTACTTGGATAGTAGGAATTAAAGGTCATTAACCCGCATACATTTATTCAAATACATAATTCCGAAAACAGAAATAATGACATAAACTTGTCCCGAAACGACCTTTATCGTGATCTTTGACTTTTTCTAGTAATAAAAACGATTCATAATGTATTGTCGAGGTACCTACGCAGAGAAAAGAAGGAAAGAGCAATGACCTTTAATTCCTACTTATCTGGCGCAGACTATAGTACAACTTTAATAATAGCTTATATTTCGGCATCTTTATTTATTTATATTACCCTTTAGGATATTTTTAAACACTAAAACACACAATACACAGTATATTTGTGTAGGTACATACATTTTTTTTCATGCCACATTTGTAAGTAATCCGAAAGAAGAAAAAAAAATGTTAACTATGTCGCCTATGATATTACTATAATAAATAAGCTACCAAACATGACGCTTAATGACTATAGTAAAAGTTATAAAACCAATAATTAAACTGCCATTAATTACAGTACATTTTCCATAAAAAGATACAAAAATTAAAACCGCAGAAATCCATTCAATAATTAACGCGAATATGAAATACCAATTTCAGGGGTTAATTGCACCCTACACTGAAATATAATATTTTTCATAATAACACGCCCAGGACTGGTTCACGTTGTGTGCATTTAATAATGAAGTCGTAACAAAACCACCTACCACGAGAACTTTGTATCTCCGGGGGAATGGCTATATTGTTTATAGGGGTAACACGTGGCACCTACGAGTATGTTGGGGTTTAACATCATTTATCACGTTACTTTAGCTGCCCGCCTAGCATGCCCGCTGTAGAAAGCTATGTGAAATAGCCATTTTTTCAGAATTTCGCAGATTTTTCTGTACGGAAGATCAGTAATAAAATTAGGTAAAAGTTAAAGATGAGTGGAGCCATATATACACAATTACGTCTAAATAATTCAATCCTAGGTATAGGCATGGTAAGTAGATACTGTGTAACTGTACGTTTATTAATATTGTTTTTCAGTTTAAAAAGTGAAGATTTAGTTTTGACAAATTTTGCAATTTCATAAATATAAATACAAGGAATTGTGAGAAGGCTGTGTGATTTATACACTGGTCTGCAAGAATCAGTCCAGTTCATATTGATGATTGAGCGTATGCATTTTTTTGTGCTAACAACACCCTAGTAACTTCAGAAGAGTTTCCCCAGACAATGATTCTATACCTGATGATGGATGATTGTCGATTCAATGACAGATGAACAAAAGATTTGTCGATTCTCTTTCGTTTCTACGGTGTTCATGCTAAGCGGGCTGTTAGGCTTGGGTTATCCCGCTCATGGATCGGAAAGGTCAAAATAAGCGTAAGTCCAACATAATTAAAACATATTATCTCAAATCACACATAACACAACATCACGCCTGTAATCCACGAAGGGTTAGGCAGAGTTGTACCTAATAGTACGGTCGAACAAGCTATTTGGTTTACAGTTTAACCCACAAATTACATTGTAAAATGTAAACCAAAAAGCTTGTACGACCGTATATCCACATTTCACCAGTTATGTTTCATCTTCATCATCATCATTTCAACCGAAAGACGTCCACTGCTGGACATAGGCCTCCCCCAAGTGTCGCCACATTGACCGGTCCCGTGCGACTCGCATTCAGTAGTATATCAGTCCATGTAATAGGAGACGAGACCATTGCCGTCAGCCGGGCACAGATCTAGTCTTCGTGGCTGCTATTGAGAAATTCCTAATGGAAAAAACCCAGTAATACCAACGGGGCAAGGAAATCAAGGATTATGTACGATTAATTATGGAGTGCCCTGTCTAAACAGAAAAAAAATATATTTTCTCTTTTACATTCTTCTTCTCTAATGTGTAGTTAGTGTCTAACCTGGTGTCAGTCCTTTACCTATAAAGGAATCTAGATCTCCGGCAAAATGCTTTTAAACTTCAGAGTGTCAGTTAAACCAACACACCTAACAAATAAAATCGACTAACACTAAACTAGTGGGCAACTCAGTTAAATAATTTATTAGCGAGCTAAGCGCAGGTCTGAACTAACTGTAACTTGCTTTGCTAACTCTACTTCCTAGGGAACGGTTTTATTTAGCAGTTCGGAAAGTGCTTCATCAACTAGTTGGGTTAGTGGTTAATAAACCATCATTAGTTTTAATAAGGCCTTTACATAATGCAATGAAGAGAGTCTACGTCTGAGTCTACGAGGTTACGTATTCTGTACATCAAGAAAAGTATACAAGGTGTAACATAATAAACGCAGAAACTCTCGTGATGAAACTAAAAAACTTTTGTTCTATGACTTTGGAAATTTTTAGTTTTACCATACATTTACATCAGCTGATATCATCAGTTTCTATAGAGTCCATTTTTTTTTTGCTAATTTCATGACCTCGTATAGTAAAACTCGCGCTTGCAACCACTAGTACCACTAATATGTATTAGTATATTTTTCTTGTTAATTATTATTTTGTGTATTTAATCTATGGGCCTTACTTAGTTGCGTGACAATAAAATGATTATTATTATTATTTATAACTAGACCAAACCGGAATCCCCGAATTGGCTTACCCCAATCTCTACGCAATAAATCCATTCCAAACTTACACCATACACTAACCCATACATACCACCATCTGTCGATATCATGTGCGTAACAAATGTGCGACTAAGACCTCGGAACGATATATCTTTTGTTAAGTCCCGACGACGACACCATTGAAAGATTTACGTATGTGGCGATTGTGACTCTCTTATTTTGACAGCATTCTTCAGGACAACGGGACTTAGTTCGTGGGTCTTACACTTCTAACCCAGGCAGGCGCAATACTTTGAATTTAAATCGGTGAAGAAAATACATCGTGAGGAACCCGGTACGTAATAGAACCAGAAAAATCGAAGAAATGTGACGTCTACCAACCTGACTTGTGTGGTGGATTTACAGGACAACCTTTTGCCTCACATGCAGAGGAGGCCTGTGTCCCAGCCGTGGAACTAATAAAGGATATATAATATGCATGCTACATATTTTGCCATATAGCTAACTCCTCAATGAAACCTAGGTTCACACAGTGTAACAAATCTACTTGCTCCTATTAAATAAAAGGATAAGCAGACTTGTTCAATTAAAATTTAATTAGGGAAAGATTAGTATTAGGGATAAAAAATACAGCAAAATATTAAAAACCTACCTATGAAGTTCAGCACTGTAGGAGAGACGGGAACAGGCGTCAGGGTAGCTGGTCAATACCTAGGCAACTTCGAGGTTCCGTTTCAGGAAACCTCTGCAGGAAGGGCGTCGTGCAGATCTCCAGGTCAGCCCTGTAGTAAGGCAGGCGAGACAAGTAGCAGCTTCAGAAGATCGGGAGTAGAGGTTCCAGATCTGTAGATAACTTCCGAAGATCGGGAGAAGAGACACCAGGCGGAATCTTCAGTGGAATCCCCTGGGTAATATAGATATGTACGAGAAACCAAACTGTTTTCTTATGCAGATTCAGATTCAGATCAGATTCAATGGTAGACCTTCTCTAGCCGTTCGTCAGCTCGTTTTTCTAAGTAGTAGTCTTCCTTTTTTTTTAATTTTTCTAATATCAGTTTTCTTGTGGCCTTCATCTCATCTGACAAGTGTAGTCGGCCAGGACTTATCCATAAGTGCGTAAAGAATTTTTTAGATATAATTTAATTTTAAGTTATTTAGTAAACAATCGTAATAATCTCTATAATACAATAGCTAAACACATATTGATAAAAATTATTTAAATTTTATAAACCAAAAATCATCATAGACTAATGTAGGAAGAGAATTAAAAAGTAATTGACAGTTTGACAATTTGGCGATGATTTGGCGTGTCACAACATGAAAATTATGATATTTTATTTCAGCAATTTTTAAGATTGAGTCGTAATTACATCGATTTGTTGAGTGTAAAATATAAACAAATAAAAAGGATGATAAATAGTATTATAAATGATGAATATAAAGTGTAAGTATAGCATAATACTATAACAGACATAATGATTTTGTCACTATCACGGGGACAAAGGGGATATATCTAATACCTACCCTACGTAAACCTCAAAACTGACAAAACCATATATGTCTGTGTGTAGAGTCGAGAACTTAAAAATTGATAAGCCACTTTTACTACTTTCGGCCACAACGGGTACAAACTCGGGTGCAACGGCCATTTTCAATAACTTACGAGTCGGTTTCGGTAGGTTGCTGTCTGTCTATTTGACATTTTGATTACTGACCGGTTAGAAACAAAACGTCACAGAAAGGCTTTTTTTGATTTTTCTACGACTAAAGTGACAGGTAGGTGACGCGGATAGAATATTTTTTGTTTATACAACCGATAGGGCGATAGTTACTATTAACCAATAGTTATACGTAAGTAAGTTATAGAAAACGGCCGTAAACCCGATTTGCATTACATGGCTAAAATACGAATAGTGGCAAGTATAGCTCATCAATTAAAGTCATCGACTGAACCTTAGTTAACCTGTCTGTGTCTTGTGAACCCAGGTTTGCGTACTAAAGCCCCTTTGTCCCCTTGAACTGCTCTTCACAAAGGCCACCAAAAGACAATAAGATATCTTTGAACTTTAAGAGCAATAATCATTAAAAGAAAATAAAGAAAGAAATAATTAGGGAAGTAAAACAAAGGAAGCATTTATTCTTTGTTACTCTTTTCTCTTTATTCGAGTAATAATTTATTTTGTAATGGAAGGTATAGACAATGAATCGTGAGTCGATTTTAATCTTGCAGATTGGGTTACGGAATAATTGTTCGCTGAAAAAGGATAAAATTAATTACACCATCAGACTATATTCAATTTTCTGATATAATCCTCCATTTGTAATAGGGTTGTGGGAAAAGTTTCAATAACAGTTAGTAATTTTTCGTTCATGAACTCATTTTTCGGTTCATCATTAAAAGTTGCAGCAGGAATGTCTATATAGATGTCTTTTTGTTAACTTACTCGAGGTTCCCGGCTGCTGGATAAAAGCTACCTCGGGTACGTTTCCCGTCTTCAGGCATCCATTGTGTGACCATCGTCGTTCTTAACTAACTTAGATTTGAACTGTCCTGTCCCACATAAACCTCGCAGGTTTATCGCCAGCGTTGGTAATGCCTGTCTGGGTGTATTTCATGTTGTTGCAAACTCTATTGTGAGTTCAATCGGTCAAAATGGGTTTGTATAATTTGGCCTGCCTTCTCATCGACCACTTTTTTTTTTCGAAAATGCTGGCTCTCTTTTTATCTGTTTATTTTATTTATTTTGTTTTTTTTTTTTATTGTTTTTTTTTTTAATCTCTTTTTATTGAGGCCAGCTAGTGATATTCACCAGCTGGCCTCAATAGAAACAAGTAGATAATGTATGAGATAAAAATATCTAAAAGCATCATCACGTTTCCGAATTATTATTTTTTTGGAGTTCGCCATTTTATGTTATAATCAACTTAGATTTAGATTAATACAAGTTTTATGCGTGGCTTTTTTGAAGATAAAATTGAAGTTAAAATCTTCAGTCTTTTTCCTTACTCTCAAAAACATATTCCTTCAATTATACAAAAGAGCAGATAAGCAAATATGTACTTACTTTGGACCGGCACACAAGAGCATTATGTTGATGTGGACTTCTATAAAATGATTTGAATAAAAATCTAGTCAGTATTAAATACAGCATTTTAAAAAACAATGGTTCCCAACAAACAGTAGTCTGCAAGAGCTAATAGCAGAGATGTGGTTTTATGTTGTCTTTTTTTCTAATACATCACCTGTGACCCTAAATCAATTTTGCTTGACACAATTCCAAGAAATGTGATTAATTAATATTCATAGCTTCTAGTTTCTGATCATAAAACCAACAATCCTAACTGTAATGCCAGCTTAACACTGAAACAGACCCTCGCCTCTCTAATTATACCTCCAAGCTCAACTCACACTTGAAACCGTCACCAGTAAAAAAAACGCCGAATAAAAACCACATTCGATGAAAAATTATTTACGTGAATATTGACAACCCTAAATTACTCTGCCAGAGAGCCCATTACACTTGATCGCGGATAGCGGCCAAATTAAAAATGTTTGCTCCTGGCATATTTATTCCAAACCCATTTACAGAAACAGGGTTTCGATACTGACAGGTTAACAAAAAAAAACAGATGAATGATTTATACTTCCCCTTGAGTGAAGAGAAATGGAGGGTAGGTACTAGATTTTCTCTTGATTTCAATTAAATCGGTGAACCATTGGATTTGTTGATTTATAGATTGGGTTTATTAATGAGTTTTACTTTAAAAGGGTTCTCTGGGTTTATTTTAAGGTAGTCACTGAAATGGCAGTTTGTAGATTAGTTTTCAATAAAGGTCAATAGTTTTTTGTAGTATGGATGGATGGATCAATGAACTTTTAGGTACTACGTTCATGGATTTTATGCAAACCTGAGGGTAAAGTTTTATTTGTTCTGTTTTTATTTCAATACTTGCAGGCTGACATTCAATAAATACTTTTCTTTCTTTCTTTCTGAACTTTCTGGCCGCGTCCGGTTGCGTCCTAACCAAAGCGATTATTGCGCGGACAAGGGACCGTCGTCGCGTACATTTTGTTCGGCAAACCTACAACAGCGGGTGCCTCCGGTTTTCGAACAAATATGTGACGTTTAAACGCGACGTTCTCGTATTCGATCGATCACTTTGATTCGAACTCTGGGAAGTCATTGAAGTCATCAAGAATGACTAGGGTTCTAACTTTAGTGGTTATAATTATGGCGAATTCGCCGTAAACATTCCGCGCGTATTATACGCTTCCAGGTTGCGTCCAGAAAGCGTACCACGTGCGTAAAATTTTGCTATTCTATTTCTTTTGATAATGTGCGCTCGCTGCGCAGCACAGGTTCGCGCAAAGAAGCGGCACGCGATTTATGCCCATTTTTTCAACTCGCTTAACGTTTTTATATGCGAACAAGGGATATTAATGCCCAATTTTGAGTTGTTCCTGATAGACTGGCCAGAGAAGGCAAAACACCGGGAGAGTCGGAAAGGAATATGAGAGACCTTTGCCCAGCACTGAAACCGATGCGCCAATGCTTGTAATAGTTCCCGCGAAACAATTCGGCCAAGATGTCCCTTCTAGACAAGGTCTAACTTCCGTCTAACACTGGGTGTCAGATAATTGATTAAATTATCTATTGAAAATAGAGATACGATTTGTTTTTGGAGTACCTATTCAGTAAATAAAACCACCACAAAAGATAAAGTGCTTTTTATTCAATACAGAATTCTATACATACTCCGCCAAATACAAAAACATCAACAATTACAGAAGAAATTAAAATCACAAGGTACCTATGAGCATAGACTAACCTACAGCAATCAAGCAATAACATTAGGTACTTAATTGACGTACTCGAGATAACAGAGGCAGTGAAAGTGCGACAGAAACAAAAAAAAAATCTAATAGAGTATTTATAACAATATCAGTCCTTACTTAATACCTAAAAGGGCCCTAAGAAAGATTAAACTTGGACTATTTCGCGATCTATTTTGAGTCTAACGAATAAATAAGGTAACTTAGTTTAGACAACTGACAGAGCAGTGACTTGACTGCCGCATCGCGCAACAAAATAGTAAGAGCGGGGTTTATAAAACGAGCGAAATAGCGCACGCAACAAGGCTGTACCTTGCTGTACTCCCCCAGCGACGCCCTAATCCGAGGCTCATACCCTACACGGGGTGCCTTTAGCGTGTAGACGCTTAGTGTTTTTAATGCCCTGGCTGAAGGCCTTAGACTTAAGGCATCCACAGGATAGCCCGGTTAAACAGATGACAACCTCCTAGATTGACCTGCAAATTGACATACACAAAAAAAACACGCATACATACGCGTACGGCGAACTAAAGATGACATCGACTGACTCAAACAAATGCCAGTCGCGAGTACGCTTGCACTCGCTGTTTTTGAAGCGTGTCTATGTGTGCGTGGAGGTCATAAATAAATGACAGCCGCAAGTGCACTTGCACTCGCTGTACGTGAGCCTGTCTTTGTGTGCGTGCGTTTTCGCTCGTTGCATAAAGCCAGCCTTTTGTATCCTATCTATTCTGTGGCCGCGCCGTCAGAAGCCTTGCATTCTTTAAAGTTCAAATCAATTAAGGACGCTGCACGCCGACGACATTAATTAACATCTAGAAGTGCTACTGCTGTAATTACATTTAGTTTCTGTACCCCTAGAGTAACTATCTCGCTTCATATTAAGTAAAGACATAATAAAACTTGTATCTTTCTTGTTACACAATTATCTTCTGAATGCATTATCATTTATCGTAATTGCTTTGGTATAGCTAGCTAGACTTGACGACAAGATATTCTGTAGGTATTAAAAGTAATTAGTACTGTTTTATCTTCGCCATTTATTCTTAATAATTGGCTTATTTACACTTTTGAAGTGTGTTTAATAAATAAAGTAAGTAGCAATTATTTTGGTCAATTCATGGGTAAATTATGAAGGTTTAGTTTTGATTCGACATTTCTGTCTCTACATCATTATAACTACTTTGATGAAAGATCGATTAAAAACGAAAACTTCACAATGTTTCATCAGTGAAATAAAAGTAACGAAATTGACTGGTCTCCTGCAAACTTACAACAAAATATATGACATTTTCCAGGAATATACACGCAAGACAGCATGTCAGACATTAAAAATTAAAATGTACGTAAAAATTTACATGTTGAGTGTCAATGTCAAAATAAATAAACAGTAATCTTGTCATGATAGTCTTGATTAAGCCGCCTTTCCACTGTGCAAGAGTAGACATACGAGTATTAGGTTACAAATACTTGCAAGTCGTAGTGACAAGCACTCGAACATAGTCCTGCTAAAACGTACTAACCCATATCAGATTCTCTCTCATTTTACGTAGTAATTGTAATGATTTCACTGATACATTAAAAATCTTTTCCAAGAAAACTTTGGATGTTATTGAGACTGGTTTTACTGGAAAGTATTATACAACTTATAATGTTGGATTAGTTTGACGGTTTTGAGCTGAATTAGTAAAAGATTGTGGGTTAGCTCATTTTGGCAGAACTAAGTCCACTTGCAGTGTAATGATTGCTGTATACCCTCGACGAGACACTTCGAGACCAGAAGAGTGCGAGAGCGAATATTGTAGCGCTCGTCTAGCATCGGTGTTCCTCGCTTGGTTTCCATCCCGTGACGGTCTTTTGCGAGACGTCTCAAGACATAGAGAGCTCTCGTTCGAGCATGTACAGTCACCATTAAGGAGCCGCCTCCATGAGCGAGCGAATCGCGGCGATTCAACGTATTTCTATACGAGAATATCGCCGCGATTCTCTCGCTCGTGGAGACGCCCCAAAAGAGAGTGTATAGAAAAACGTAGCAAGGACGATAATATTGCCGTTGACGTTCTCTCGCTCGTGGAGGAAGTGTTCTTGCAGAATGGAAAGTGGCTTTAGTCGATGGCGTGCAACCGTCCTAAATTGAAAGATGACTACACTGCGTTGCCCGCACTATGAACGTTCCCGTTCACACTTAGTGGAATGGTGTTAAACTCGTCTTCGATGTCATCGCCTTCTTTCCTGTAGAAGAAAGAAATTAATAAATTAGTATTGCGAAAATACAGGGTGTAAGGTACAGCTCTCCGCAAACTGACGGGATGCATTCAGCCTTTTTATTTTGAATCCTATTCCGTACCTCAAAAGGTAAAAAAGGACCCTTATAAGATCACTCTCTTGTCCGTGTGTCACCACCGATTTTTCAGGAACCTAGCAAGTTGAATACCAGATACTGAGGTTTAAAGTCCCTATTAGGTGTATAAAAATCAAGGTCCTGATTCTGAGTCAACGAGGCGAAAACTTATTTTTCGGAATTTTCCCTTTACTTGTGCTGCAAGACCTTGCTTTCAACCAAAATTGACAATTCTTGGTCAACCGGAAGTACCCTATAGGCTTTGAGTCGAAAACCTATATGGTAGTTTCCGTTGACCTAGACTCATGAAATTTGGCGAGAAGCAATTTCTTACAGCACATGTAAAGGGAAAAATCTAAAAACCGTAAATATGTAGTTTAATAAAAAAAATACCTACAAGATTAATACGGAACCCTCGAACTAGCACTTGACCGGTTTTTTCAGTTACTGTACCTTTCGTTATAACATTCTCTGTACGCAGCACTCGTGTAGGTATTTCAGCATCCATAAATGGACATAAATGGTCCATTTATGGATGCTGAAATACCTACTCTAACAAACGACGCATGAAATCAGCTGTTCACTAGATACAGAGTTCACACAAACAATAACGACTAAAGAATATACGTAGAAAATAATTAATTGAATTCTTTCGTTTCTCTACAATACGATAATCGAAAACTACCATAATTTCATTTGAACAATGAAAAATGTATTTTATTAAATGAACGAGTAGTACTCTGTGAAAAAAAAATAATGAAGAAGAATAATGAATGACGCTGCTCGCAGTCGTGCTTTTGTATCCCTTTGTTCTTTGTGCAGTGAAATTCCAAACGAGAATGTCATATATCTGACATGTTTTCAGGGTTCTGTACCCGAAGTGTAACCAACGGGACCCTATTACTAAGCCTCCGCTGTCCGTTCGTTCGTCCGTCTGTCTGTCAGCGGGCTGTATCTCAATAGGTAGATAGTTGAAATTTTCACAGAATGTGTATTTCTGTTGCCGCTATAACAACAATAATTAATATTAATTATGGGCTCCCCTACTACCATGGTACGGAACCCTTCATGCGCGGGCGACTTGCAGCTATATTTTTTTTAACGTAAAACTTATGCCAACCAGAATAAAGGTCATTGTACTGCAAAATCAGAGATTAAATAACAATGAAAAGACAGTCAACGAACTTTCTGTCAAACGACACCAATTCCCTATCTATCCGTTTTAAACAAAAACTTTTGTATACCGAACCTATTGTTTGATATCCTGTGTCCTATTGTTTTTTTTTTGCTTTGTGGAAAAACTTTGGTCTTTGGTCAAAAATCAAAACAGTGAGAAACCTGAGCGCCTAGTCAAAGAAAGAAAGAAAGTGTTTTAGTGTTTACTACCGAGCTGGTAGTGTTGGCCTGACACACTTGCGGGAACACTAATAGGGTTGAAATTAAACCAAATTGTGTTCTGATCTTAGCTGGTAATATATTTTCAAAAATTGGCTTGAGCCCAACCAAATCGGGGTAACACAACGATAGCGACTTCTAATATGACGACAACGCCATCTATCGAGCTTGGTGTACAACTTTTGAACGAATACTAGAACTAATACAGTTTCTGCCTTAACAAAAGAAAAAGCATTTATTAGCCCGCACGGGACAAAACACACGAATAAAAATGGTTAAACTAACACTACAACTAATAAAAATTAGACAAAGAGAAAAAAAAAAAAAAAAAAATGTCCTGTAGGTACTAGCACAGTATCTCAGCATGGTGCTGGAACATTAAAAAAACGTCACAGCGCTGGTATTCTGATAGGGCCCAGAGTGATGCCACTGTCAGATACGGATAAAATAATAAATACATAAAGTGTAAACGAAAAAATAATACAAATAAGTGAAGAATAAATGAAGAAAATAATAATTACATCTACACCCACGTAACCGACGTAGTCAAGCAGCAATCGTTTTCAAAGCATTTATGAATTTCACCAGAATCTAGCAAGTTGGAGGTTGTATAATAATTAAAAAAAAAAACACAAATTCGTTTGCTCGGGGTTTTATGTGGTCACGTGGTTGATAAAAAACATTTTATACTACGTCACACATTTTCGTTTTTTGTAACACGAAATAATATACGTGATTGTTACTCGATCCCATCGTCATTATTCATGATTTCTTTCTGAACACCCTCTTCGAACTTCACGTTATTAAAGGACGACCCCCAACGCAAAACAAAAATTTGAGATCATGACTTAACATCACGCCTCTAATCCCCAGAGGGTTAGGTACGTTAGGGTTAATTAGAGAAAAACCCGTTAAAATTAAACTCAATTTTTAAAAATGTTGTTATATTTATTTTACCTTTTGTTTGTAAATCATATTGCTTGTTGTTTCTGCTCGTTATGGCTGTATAGAACAGACCCAATTTAAAAACTGTATCATGTTTTAAAATAAAGTATTGTTTTATATTCCAATTTTCCTTTGTCGTTTCAGTAATAAGTTTCTCTTATTTCGTAAAGATTTCATTAAATTATGATAAATGATATTAGAGAGGTAGATATCAGTGGTACCTACAAATAAGTTATCTAAAAACTCGACATCTCTGAGTTAAAATATTCAGTGCATTAGCTAATTATTTCTGCCTTATTATTTTACCTAATGTTAATTACCTAAACTTGGATTAAGGTCCCTTTTAAATTAAGGGTCGAGAGGGTCTAAGCTTGTGTTTATCTTAAATCAAGATAAACAGACAGCCAGGTATTTACAGATTAAATCACTGAAAGAACTTTGGGAATGCTGAAATTCAGTTCTTCGGTTTTTCGAAGATTTAAATCTTTAGACTCCCCCAACCGTTCGATAAAAAATGTTAACCTTTTTTTCGTCTATAATAATATTTGCAAATACATATATCGAGTGAGCGCTGGAACTCCGGTTAAAAATCATATCCCAAGACGGGTCCACACCTGCGCACGCGCACTAACCGTGCACACTATACGCGCCTCAATTGGCTAATTGGCTATGTACGCGTCGCATTACACGCGCAGCTCGCGTGCTATTGAATCTCGGATCCATACCTGCGACGCAAATGAATTGGATGTTTCTAAGGTGCACTCGAATCCGCCGCTAGCTGGCATATCCAAAGGTCATACTATGTTCCTAAGATACACACAAAACTCAATGTTCGTGATGGAACGCAGGTGTGGGTGCCTTGCTAATAGTTTCATGTTTAAGCTAACTCTCTCAGTGACGTTTTTCGCTCCCAGCTTAGTACAAAGTGGGGCACATCTAACTATTTAAATCTTTAGATTGGAGAATTCAGTAGTCTGGGTCATTGTTAGCACTGTTTATATTTTTAGTTTATCTAAACTTTTTCGGGTGAAGTAAGCCAGACAGTTGTTTTACATTTTATTTAAATAAAAGGTCGTTGTTTTAACGAAATAAAGTTTAAACTAAGTTTTTCTTTGTCTTTACGCCTTGAAAATTGTTGGATTCAAAAGATTTATTGTTAATAACTTCGTAGAAAGGATTAAAATAATTTCATTTTAGTCGTCTCGACTTCTCATCTCGGTTTAGAAAACATGGATATAGCAAGATTACTGATTTTAATTAACATAACATCACGCCTGTAATCCCCGAAGGGTTAGGCAGAGGTATGCCGATAAATTCCTGATGGAAAAACCCAGTAATATTTCGCCCGATCCGGGAATCGAACCCGGGACCTAACGGTCAGCAGTCGCGATTGCGACCGCTAAACCAACGAGACACTTTTAAGAATACTGGCTTTGGGTGGGATGAACAGCTGGTGTACGTCCGCTGCATGCGTAAGTGAGGGTTGAGAATACCCGTAGATGTCGAGGATGCTGGATGGCTTTATGACTCTCTTTGATTTAATACAGAGTGTAAATGTACTCTTCATGAAGCCGTCAACCCAGTAATTTAATACATCAAACTAAGTTACTCTATGCAAAAATAATTGCTGGGAAACGACTTTTTTATTTTTATTTCTAGGCATGGTCCAGAACATTATTTTTTTATTTACACCCATAGTTAGAGCATTATACACATACACCTCCCGGGTATAAATATATAAGGTCTGCCCATTGATACACGAAATCTCTTAAGACCACTTTTTTTTTTTTTTTTTTTTTCGGATGGGAAATCATCAAATGACTCCTCCCGCTCTGGGCGGAGCAGGAGGGAGTGTCAGACTTTTACTGACTAAAACCCATCCATGTTCCTTCATCGCCCTTTGTGTTCCGGGGCCACGGTATCTCTTTCGAACAGTCCCGCAACCCCGAGTATAATGACCCCTTAAGAGATTTCGTGAATGAATAGGTAGACCTTATCAACGATACTACAAGAAGAGAACCTCCCCGTTTGTTCAGAAAACGGTTTTTTTTTGCACATATAGTTTTATAAAGATAGACGCGTGGGTGGTTCACCACTTAGCCAATAAAAGTTGATGTAGTCATAAATTGGACAGCCAAACTTTTTTTTTTACTTTTGAATCTACTATATTTTGTTTACTTTTGAATCACTACATTATAAAACAAAGCCGCCCGCCGCGTCTGTCCCTATATATGCTTAGATCTTTAAAACTACGCAACGGATTTTGATGCGGGTTTTTTTAATAGATAGAGTGATTCAGGAGGAAGGTTTTAGTATATAATTTGCGGGCGGGCGAAGCCGCGGGCATCAGCTAGTCTACTACATTGCGTAGTCATAATAATTATGTACCTATCTAGATACACAAATGATCTACGAGAAGATAAGAGTAAAATACGTACCTTCTTATATACCTAGGTACTATATACTACAAATAAGTTGTCTTGCCTTTAATTTCCATTGTTGGTCTGCTTTTATCATTTTGAAGAACGCTGCGATTATGATAATGATTGCAAAGAATGGTCTGTTTATAATAGGACTCCGATTCTTTTTCTTTGTGTGTCGAGGGTCCTTCAGATTATTTGAGCTACGTAGGTGGGACGTTGATTGCCGTATCACTGGCGTTTTTAAGACTAATCGCCCACGACAACTCACGTGTTAGTAAACTCAAACTCAAAGCATTTATTTCAATTAGACCATAACAGGCACTTTTGAATGGAAGAAAAATTAAGAAGGCGAAACTACAGTCACAGACGCAAGGCATAATAACTTGTGAAAGTACTGTAGTTGCCTAATCCAAAGCGTAGATCTCTATGGAGAAGAACGGGCAAGAAACTCCATGGACACTCTTTTCAAACAAAATATTGTTACAAAATCTTGGTTTGGCACTCGTATATCATGTCAGTCGCATTTAAACGCGCGAATGATGCGACGCAATCGCACGACTGCATCGCTACTGTGTCTACCCAAATGCGCGACTGTTTCTGGCGATATCGGGAGAGTAGAGAACGGAGTGACACAATTTGTCGGTACAGTAATGGGTAGTAGATGCCCAGACCAATTTTCCATCGCTTCAACCTGCTCTTGGACCGCAGGGGCTAGAGGTTAAAAAGCCCCAGAAACTTCTGACACTCACTTGACTGGTCCCCCGATCTACATTTTTTATTCAGGTTTAAACGACACAACAGGGGTTCCATCCTGGAAACTGGTTTACTGGCCACGGCTCTGGTTGTACGTTTGACCACGACCAGTTTTATTCCAAATCCGTTGGAGACATTCCACAATTTCATCAAGACATGCGACCTCTTCATCTGGTGATTTACTAAACAAAAATGAATTATAAATAACTTAACGTCGTGGAAAAACAATATTACCCTCTTTGAAGGCAGTCGGTTAGGTAAACTGTAGAAGAAATATTTTTATAATAATAATTTCACGCGGACGTAGTCGCGGGCAAGCAAAAGCAGCTAATACAAAAAAATAAATATAGTTTTATTCTTTTTATACCAAATGTAAGTTCGCCCTAAACGTACGACAGGCCGTCGTCGATTGTCAAATCAACGCTAATGGAGCGACTTCCTGTCGCCCGCATGCTAACGACTGCGCAAGAGTGGACAATTTAGCGCTTCACATGTCCACGTGTACTGGCGACCAAAGGAATCAATGAAAATAAAATACTTAAAAGGAAATCCTTTTAAGTATTTTTACAAATTACAAATTCTGATTTGAAAAATCTTTGTCTAAAATTTGTAAAATTCGTTTGTAAAGTTTCTCCTCCTAAATGAGCGATGACCGATTTCGATTGTTTTTTTTTAATGTATTTGTCACATAAATAGTTCTTAGCTATAGCTGGACCCGGTAGGTTGCGCTGTTATCGATATCCATAAAGTCTTAGTGCTTTATCTACCTATTCATGACATCCTGGTACTTCATACGGATAAGTATTGGAAAATTAGAGCAACAGGTTTTTGGATCCTTGTCGGAAATAAGTACGGAGTGAAGACAAGCAAAGCGGAGCAAATAGACCAATCACAGACAAGATGAAAAACGCGATGCGGATTTGAACGATGATTTTTTGTCTCTGCTCCGTTTAATTTCCCATCAGTAGACCCTAAAGTCTAGTTCCCACCAAAGCGGAGCGGAGAAAAGAGGAGTTGTGCGGGAATCGATCAATCGTATTGGTATAAATCCACATCGTCTTCGTCTCGCCTATGATTGCTCATATCTTGCACATCTTCTTTCATCTCTGTTTGCCTCCTCTTTGGTAGAAACCAGGCCGAATATTTACCGCGGCAAAGTATCCAAATATGGGTGAAACTTACCGTTTCCTGTATTTGTATATGATGAGCACGATTAAAGCGTTCCCGACGAACAGCGCTGCTATGAGGAGCGATGGTATGACTATGTCTGGAAAGAAAACAATATGTTACATATCTTTACATAAAAGCATAAACTCATTTTCTGCCTAGCCTTTCCCCAACTATGTTGGGGTCGGCTGTCAACTGGATGCATCTGAATACTAGTATTTTACATGGAGCGACTGCCTATTTGACCTCCACAACCCAGTTAGTACCGGGTAATACGATACACCCTGGTAAGACTGGTTGTTAGACTTTTGGACCACTGACTAATTGTAAAGACTGTCAAAGATCTACAAATGACAGCAGGGACCAACGGCTTAACGTGCTTTCCGAGGCACGGAGGAAACTGATCGGTATGTATGTGGTCACCCTTCCACGGACCAAACTAGGCAAGATCGAACCGAGCGGCTTTTATTAGTTAGCCACGAGGTCCTCAATATACAATTATAGCATGTCTTAAATTAATACAAACAGACAACGAAGACTCAGAGAATAAAATGTGGCTTTCCAGCATCTTTCTGCCCTTGTTACATTCTACTTGGGGTCGGCAAAACACGTTTCCTTCTCCCATTCTCCCATGTCAGACGTCACGGCATCATTTACTCCTTTCTCCGTCATATCATTCCTCACACAAACCATCCATCTTTTCTTTGGCCTTCCTCTCCCTCTTTATCCATCAACATTCATATCCATCACTTAAAATGTAGCTATAAGATTCTTGGAAAATATTTTCTCGTAAATAATTGTATGTTCTTATTCTTATCGTCACGTCACAGGTAAGTAAAACTCTAGTCTATAAAAGAATCAACTGACGATACAAATCGTTAAGGAAACCATTGTTACAAATGATAAAACCATTTTTCCTTTTTTCACGTTATTATGTGGAAATCTTCAGTGACACGAAAATGTACACGATTTCATTTTATCAAATTGCCTCTGTCAACTCCTTGGCAATTGTGTTCAGTCAAGAAACCTACATTTGCTAATATTTTTTAGATTATAAATGGTGGAATGTAATAAAAGTGCGAGAATTTGTTTATCTTCGGGATAAGTAAAAGAATGTGTCAGGGTTCCTCTACAAGTTGGTATTTATTTTATTTATTTACATCAATTGATAGGTGACGCGGCAGACCTCGTAGAAGATGGCGAGACGAGCAGGACAAAACCAACGACCAGTGGCCCATATTAGTCCAGTATAAGTCTTGGGGAGA
The DNA here is from genome assembly GCA_941918905.2 of Xestia sexstrigata. Lineage (NCBI taxonomy): Eukaryota > Metazoa > Arthropoda > Insecta > Lepidoptera > Noctuidae > Xestia > Xestia sexstrigata. The sequence continues at coordinate 5,222,776 of OW799204.2, forward strand.
GGCCTTTGCCCAGCTGTGGGATGATGCAGGCTACCAGTAACATCAAATTAGAAGAAAAAGGATTTGAATCGATAAAAGCGACAGTAACTCTCTCTTTCTGTTTGTTACCATTTGTCTGTGAACTGATGTCAATGAAATTTTGCATAAAGTTATGACCCGATACTTTTGTATCCCACTACGTCTCAGTGGGATAATATTCCGATTTCCAAGCGGGTAGGTACGAACCCGCAGGTTAAATCTAGTATGGAATAAATAACACAATATTTTGTAAACAGTCCACAACACAATCTAGTGGTCTTGTGGTCGCAAACGCGACTGCTGAACATTAGGTTCTGGGTACGATTCTGTCCGGTTGATGGCAATAGCCTCGCCCCTATTACATAGAACCTATATAAAACATAAATGAACGTGGGTGATCACTGTATAACTCTTTGGGAATACAAGCGTTAAGTTATTTATGCTTTAATCATAAAATGAATGTAGAAAATAAAAGAGTTGTCGAGGTTCTTAAATTATTCTATCGAGCAACGACTGCTTAACTATTTACCACATGAGCCAATTTTCCTGTATGTATTTATTATTTAAGGTAGAATGATGCGTTAATGGAAATGTTAGGAAAATGTTTCGTAAGCTCTTATGTCGCCCATTCCTCGAGGTTTGAAAACCCGATGTTTAAAACGTAGTGGGGAAAACATTTTCAACGTACATAGGTGAAGAGTCTTTCGGCTTGGGTAACTTCCCCTGTACTTACGAGTAACTATGTAAAAAATCTTAGAAGTTAAATTTGACCCACTTCCCAGTTTCCGATTGAGCCGAAATTTTGGATACATGTTTTAATGGATTAGCTAAGTGACGTCATTCTAAAACCAATTTGGCTGACTCCTAAAGATGGCAGATTAGTTATTTTTCGAGGATATACATTGACATGCAGGCATTAGTCTCGAGCAGTCTTCAGCTGGCTACCAATCATCGAGAGAGGTTGAAGCTGTGAGGCCAGCACACGTTTCCGAAGACACTGACTCCAGGACAACTGAGAAGCGGACACCACCCGTGATCACTGATAGCGACAAGCCTAGGACACTCCAGAATGAGACGACTGCTAGGTCTAAACGCCAAAGAACCCCTGTACATTATAGAAAGTTTTAAATAAAGGTGAAGGAATGTTAGGGTCTCACATATGATATTCCAACAATGTGGGTAATGGTCTGCTGCGCCAGTCGAATAAACGAGCTCCTACGTACCGGTTGTCATTCGTCTACCTCCCCCCCCCCCGCAATTATAACAAAAACCATAAATCTATGAGCAGTAAGAACCACCCAAATACATCTATCTGCCCACTGCGGAACAAAAGTCATGATCAAAAGTAAAGAAACAACAAAAACAATAGAAACTACTATACACATCATCAATTTAATATGTTTTCCTCTGACGTCACAATAGCCGAAAAAATGTGACGTTTCAAGAATAAATGGGCGACCGAGGATTCTTTATTTCCAATTTCCAACAGATAAAGTACTGCTTTAAGCGCGAAAGTCTGCCTGGATGGATGTGTGTTTGTTACTCATTTACGCAAAAATTACTAAACGGATTTTGATGAAACTTTAGAGTAATATAGCTTATACCTTACAATAACGTATAGGCTATAATTTACAAAGATATTCTGTTAATAATAATAATTGGTCAATACAATAACGACAAATGTGAAGTAAGTCAGAAAAAATCCTTTCATGTGAGTCACGCTAAGATAATGTGTGTTTGGAATTATTTCCCTTCAATAGTTAAAAAAAAGTCCGCGACAGCCAATATCTACCTTTTATGTGGAAGCCATTATAGCCAATATTTTATAACATAACATGAATACTGTATTAACAGAGCACATTTTAAATTAATTCTTATCAAAATAAATAAGTACCTACTTCACTCACTTAAAAATAACGCAAAATCTGAATTTTACGCGGGCGTAGCCTCGGGCAGATACTAGTCCAACATATAAAAGTACTGTGAGTCAAAAGGACCTATTAATCATCCCCTTCTCCCCAATTTCTACTGCTGAAGTCCTCCTGTAGGCTTAAGACTAGAAATCTCAATATCCCTTTTATGTCTAGACTGAATTATGGACTAGGTACGTCACGCTCACTTGGTGTTTGATTTAGCTGAAATCGTCTGTTCAATTTTCTTAGAAGGGGTTTTTATATTTGGAACATTTGGGGATCTATACTTTCGAGTGTGTATACAGCATATCGTCATATTTTAGGGTGACTACAGGCCATCATACTGAACAATTTTCAATACATATAGTAGAGTAGGTATTGCAATTTCGTAAAATACTGATATTCAGCTGAATTCGGTAAGACTGAAAGCCGACCTCAACAATTTTGGAAAAAAGGCTAGGCAAATCATAATAAGGTATTGCAATTTTGTGATGGACCGGTAATGTGAAATCATCAAATGACCCCTCCCACTCTGGCTTTTATTGGCTAATACCCATCAAAAGCTGAAAGCAAATTCACTTTCAAAAGAAAAGTTCGTAACTACTATTTAAGTCAGAATAAATAGCTCTCAATTTGAAATCGTCATAATAATTAATAGGTTTCTTGTTATTTTCTTTTTAATTTTTGGTATTTTTTAAAATATCTATTAGTTTATTTTATCTGTATATGTGTATTAGTATCAATCTAAACTCTCGTTAACAAAAAGTTTTTTTTAGACATTACTTTGTACCCTATCACTATGTTTTCCTATTTAACCCAAAGGTTGACTGGTAGAGAATGCCTTGTGGCATTAAGTCCGCCTATGTACCACTATTGTACATGAAGTTTAAATATCAATGTCCCTTCTTTGCCTTTTGTGTTCCAGGGCTGCGGTAACTCTTTCGAATAACCCGCAGCCCTGGCAGGCATCGGCCCTTCCCTGTTCCTGACATCTTTTTGAGGCGCGCGTAGAACACGAACGCGCCGTAGACACGGCTTGTCGTGATAAAATGGACGGACAGCGAGCTAGCCCATAGCCCCCTTTTATTTACCCCTTAATTTGGGGGGGAAAACCCCTAAGTTGGTAACCCTGGCGGGAGCGGGGATCTCCGATAACCCGCGCCCGCACCGCGCTTCCAGTCTGGCCAGGCAAACCGCGCGCGTTGCCACACCCGCACCGCACCCGCACACATAGACAATCAACGATGGAACTACATGGATTAATGATTCGCCTTCTATATCTGACGTAATCTCACCCAAAGACATCCTTGGACCAAGCAAGAACCATCGAAATATTGACACCGTCTAAACCCAAGAGAATTTATCACTGATACATATTTCAGACTAAAACCTAGACTAAATCCTACCTGGCAGCAAGGAATATTTAATTAATACATCTAGGAACATCTGAGAATAGAAGGGCGGCCATATTTGACGTATAGCTTAAGTTGGTCTTGTTATAACGACGGCAACCTTCAAACTAACTAAGGGTTGGTCAAGGTTTTAGTGAGGCCTTGACAAGCCCGTAGCGAGTCATAACTTGAATGTTATAATAAACTAGAGATCCGCCCGGGTGCAATTTACTTATGAAGAAAATGGCGTTCTCTAGTGATGAACCTTCATACATGCCGGAATTGATTTTTGTTTATACGAGGACAGCATAACATAACATGGTGCATGCAGGCATGTGACGCGGAGGAATGAGGGAAATATCGTAAGGAAAGTTCTGAGTATGAATGGGTAGAGTAGAGGAAGACCAAAGAAACGATGGATGGACTGTATAAAGAATGATATGGCAAGAAAAGAGGTGTCTGATGAGATGACGAGTAATAGAGAAGTATGGAAGAAGAAGACATGCTGCGCCGACCCCAAATGAATTGGGATAAGAGCAAGAGAATTATGATAGCATAACATCACGCCTGTGATCCCCGAAAGGTTATACAGAGGTGTATCTAATAGTACACCCACATTTTGTCAGTTACGTTTAAGTCCCATGTTACAAGGGGCGAGCCTATTGCCATCAACCAGGGGCAAATCCATGGCTACTGCTGAGAAATTCTTGATGGAAGAACCAATGATGATGCCCGACCCGAGAATAAAACCCAGGACGTAATGCTAAGCTGTCGCTCTTGACCACTGGACTAACGAGGTCGTTAAGCAAATCAATTGTTTATACATATACTCGTAGATTACCCTTAAAGTGTCTATAAGATATAGCTTGTTATGTGATTTTAAACTTTTAAGGATTCCCTAAATATGTGATTATCTTTCCTGATAAGGGTATGAATGTGAAAGGTTTTACTTTAGGAAAATTACTACTGATGGATTGCGTGAAATATTGAAACGGCTAGGAAGGTGGTGAATTCAAAGATGACAGCCAATTGAGATGTATGGACATACATACTGCGCCAGCCCCGAAATAAATAGAGACCATCAAACTGAACAACTTTTTCCATGGAACCAACATCATAATGGGGAAAAATCCATCAGCTGCACCATACATTTGGAGTAGGCATTGAAGTTTTGTATGAAACAGCTGACTAAGTTTTCGCGATCCTTAAATATGGGTACGATACTGATACACGCTAAACAAAGGATCAAGTCAGCTTTAAAATTTTCAGAGATTTGTCAATCTCTTCACAACTTGCAGAATTTTGATAGAAAACGACTATTAAATTATATCGAAACCTCTCAGTATAAATTGAGAAGTTCGTCAAACTTTGAATGAGATACAATTATTAAGTTTCCTTACATTTTGTGTTAGATATTCAATTTGCATAAATACGACCCATTGTCGCTGTTTCAAGATAAATGTATTTTAAGATTGTGTTTGGTGTACAGGCGAAACTTTGGGTAAACCTAAATAATATACAATTTTGATTTTGTCAAAGTGGAATATTTAATTGGTATTAGTAGTTTTGACTATGAAGACTTACTTAACAAAATCGATTTTGATAAATTTGCATTATTAAGGCGAGTTTCAATAATAACAGATCGATCACTGGTCGATTTTTAAGGTTAGGGAGTGCTATCCGAGGTTGGTCCCTGAATCATTTCATTACATATATTGGGACCCGACACGGCAAGCACCTTTAACAGATTGTTGGAATCCCAACGATAAATAGTAATAATGTTGGCATCCCAACACTAAATTAGTAACATCGCGAACAACACTAGCGCGTCCGTTTTGGTCGCCACATTTAATTCGGCTCTCTTTCACTACCTCCCAAGCCGGGTCCGCGATAGGACACCAGACCGGATCGCCTCGTGCTCTGACCTTACATTTTGATGGTGAATTTGTTGATTGATTGGTGAGAATACATACATCTCCTCCTCTCTCCTCGCAGTCTTTGGCAGAATGAACGCAACATTATGTTGGATAGTGTACAGGTTACATCCGGAGTTATTTACTATACAGACCTTGTAGAAACTAGAACAAATTTCCGTGCGTTCAAGCGTTTTTGCCATACCTATTATTGGAATCAAATATAACAGCTCACAACTTAGGACCCATTAATGTTAATATTTATCCGTGGTGCTAGGCAACTGGGCCTATCCCAGTTGTAAACGTCCCTTTGTGCCTATTGGCCTTGTTTCGTTCTGTCTCCTGCTGAAATGGAGGGAAGTGGAAATTACGGTTTTTTCCTACTCCTCCACTATACTTTTCTGATTAATTTCGTTGCGGGATCCAAGACAGTTAAATTCATTCTCTGGGACTTCGTCGAGCTTCATTGCCTCGGCGTTTTTCTGGTGGTCGCCACTGTTGATTCTGGCTTTCAGGAGTTACAGTGGTTTGGGAACAGTGTGGCGGGCTTGTCCCATATAAAAAACAAAAAAAAAAAATACATCTCCTTACAAGAACTGGCTGTTTCCTTTTTACATCCACTCTACAAAACTCTACACAGATGGTTCAGATGTCATTCATAGATCTTTGACAAGCAGAACCCCGAAAACCGGATTACCAATATTGCCAAGGGATGTCGTTTTACCAAGTTACGTCAAGTTAAGTCAAGTGGGGAGGTCAAATAGGCATTCGATTAGACTGGAAGCTGATCCGACATAGTTGGAGCAAGGGGAGAAGCGAAAACTATGCCAGAATGATATTTGAACGTAGTTCTGCCAAAATGGGTACTGGAACTAGTACCTAGTACTAGTGTCTGGGTACTGGTAATGTACTGATTTTGGGTAGTTAACCATAAGTCTGTTCTAAGCATACGTTTTGGATGTCATGCGGACTATAAGATGATGGGTTGGTTTATGGTGGCAAAACAAAGTTCAATTATTATTGAATTTACTTGAACGGTCATCGAGATACTCACCAACCATCATATCGGGGACGTCGTGTGGCGCCAGGTCTTTGTCTTCGTCACTCCTGGGGTAAGAATCTCTTTCGACGGTTGGTACCACCGTCTGGCTTGCCTCTTCTGAAAAAAATAACAATAAATGAAATTTAAAATATTAGGTTTAAGCCAGCTAGACGAGGTCGAAGGAGAAGATGGCCGGGGTGCCTTGTATGGCCACCTTACAAACTAACGAGAAGAATCACAACACCGAGAGAAGTGGAAGCAATGGAGAGAGGTCTTTTGGCTAAAAAACTGGACAGATTCAGATCCAAGACTAAACAGGTCCAAGTGGGCGAAGCCGAAGCCGCGGGCTTAAAGCTCGTTTGTTGTAATATAAACTTAATTCAAGACACAAAAAGTATTTTGACGTGGCCCTTAAAGTGTTGTCGTCCTGTCAGATGTGATGATTGATTATATTGTGCCGACATAACCGCTAAAGGCATAATAGCAAGGATCCTGGAACACCTGAGACACAGGCCAGACAGGAGGGACGGGAAACGAAGACGCGACACGGAAGGTGCGACTTTTTAAGACATGAGGCGCAGGCATGGACGAGACGAAAACTTTTCAAACTATGCTATCTTTGACGCTTTATTTCGAATATTTTACAGTAAGATGCAGACGGAAAAGCGACGCGTTTACTTCTGTCACCAAAATCTGAATACCAGCGCTGTGACGTTTTTATTAATGTTACAGCACCATGCTGAGATAGCCTTTTGGCCTAGTACTCGTACAGGACAAATTTCATTTCATTTTTATTTTTTTTATTTTTCTCTTTGTCAAATTTTTATTAGTTGTAGTGTTGGTTTAACCATTTTTATTTGTGTGTTTTGTCCCGTGCGGGCTAATAGATGCATTTTCTTTCTTTCTTTCTTTCTGTCCTTTTTATGTTTTGTACCACATCGCGTTAATACATTTTGTATGAAGAATAATGAAGTTACGTGCAAGGAAGCTTTTGCGTCCCGTTATCGTTTTCACGGTCCTTCCGTCCGTCTGGTCTGCGCTCGAGGAGGCTCTGGTCTGGCCGCTAGATCAAGAGACTGGTTCACGAAGCGGTCATACCTCTTCTTACACGGTGCGTATTTTCAGATATGTAGGTTCTCTCACTGAAGCCTTTGACTACCAGAAATTTGGACCGGTCCCGACAACAGACGGAAATGAAGATAATAAATAGGTAAACGAAAGATATACCTTTACTTAAACAACGATTGTTAAAGGTATGGTATGTTACTTCAATTGTATCTTCTTATCTGGCTTTTGTGGAAAATACGTCGTTTTGTCATTATATAAAATTAAATACGTAAGAATCGTTTTGATTATTAAACACAGAAATCAAAGAGTACAAAGAGTACAATACTTATACCAACACGAGAAACCCCGTATATATAGATGCCCTGTGACGAGAAATAATCAGAGTTGTCAACACAGAGCATCTGTTGTCAATGTCAAGTTGAAGGATTTTTATTCATAAAATGATACCATGTTTAATTAACTGTAGCTGAATGAGAGGTTTTCTTTTTGAGGCATTAAAAAAAATTGTTTCCAAGAACTCTGTAGATGGCGTTGAACTGACTACCTACGTTACTAGGTGCCAAAGCCAAAACGCTTGGATAAAAAAACATTGCGTCACGTCACATACGCTCGTTGACTGACACTTTCATTTGCTTAAGCTTCCGAATTTATTCTAGTTTTCTCGCGCTTTGTTAAAATATGTTTTTTTTACGTTCCGTTCCTTGCAGTAACTTCCAAGTTCAGCGCCATCTGTCCAGCGACTAGGGAAGAGTTAAAAAGAAAATCCCTCATTGGAATTTAAAAAAAACTCGGTGGTCTAGAGATCGAAAGCGCGACTGATGAACATGACAGCCTGGGTTTGCGTCTCAGGTTGAGCCAAGTGTTATTGGGCCTTTCCATCAGGATTTTTTCTGAAGTAGATAGCCTATAAAGAGTGTAAAAAGACTCGAAGCGAAAGGCATTTGTTCTCCCTATCATTGCGATCGTTTTTTTGTTTCGAGACCATAATTACCTGAGAACCTTCTAGTTACGCAGATATTGGTGGTCAAAGTTCCAACTTTTTCACAAGTTTTTTTTTTTAATATGTACATGTTTTTAATGTAAGAACTTTACTTAAAACACCTCCACGACCCCCACACTATTCAATCCATCCACCAACACAATGTTTTGAGTGCATAACAGTTACATTAAGTTTTGCCGTAAAACGTGATTTTTCACCCCAAAAAAACGGTTAAGTACTTAGTTTGATGTAATATTGAATGCTTGGTTAACGGCTTCGTGAAGAGTCTGTTTACACCCTGTATATCTGTGCCCTGTTGATGTCAATGGGCTCGCCCCGTTTTCACTATAATTTCCTATTACTTGGGACTACATATCTGGAGAAAATGTATACTACAAGGTACACCTGTGCCTTACCCTCCGGGGATTACAGTCGTGATGTGTCGTTAAATGCATTGTTTTAAAACGGCGCGTCGACACTGAATGCAGCACGTGAAGCAGCATGTGCAAACACGTGATGTACGTATTTACACAAAGCTTCGGGAACATACGGGATTCAAATAAAAGCAGATTGTGTGACACCTGACAATTTGTGTGGAATTTTATACATGCTGTAAAACAAATACGCTTTTCCTGCATTTGATGATTCTTATTCCATTTTCATCGAAAGCAGCGGTGGCCCAGTGGTGGCGGCCCCGACTTACGAACAGTAAGTCGTGGGCTCGAACCCAGACAGGCGCATAACTTTGTGTAATTTATTTCATCACCACTGCTCTCAAAACGGTGAAGGAAAACATCGTGAGGAACCCGGCATGTCCTAGAACCAAAAATTCGAAGACATGTGACATCTACCAATCCGCACTGGGCCCGCCCATTCCCTTTCGTAGAGAGGAGGCCGTGCCCCAGCAGTGGGAACATTATGGGCCTGCCACACACTCGACGAGTGGCATGGGAAGTAGCGAGGAAAGGTGGCAGAGACATAGTGTGGCAACATTACTCGTCATGCCGCACGTCATGCTCCTCGTCGTGCACACCGCTTCCTATTTTGTCGGTTTTTGTGCGCCAGTCAAAGGACCGGCAATACGAGCGCGAGTGGCTGGCCACATAATCGCGATAATAATTGCGATGAATAGATGTGACCCACCATCTCACCATCACGCAGTGGACGTTATGGGCTGTTGTAGTAGTAGTGTAGTGTAGTACCATCTCCGTTGGCGAGGACGATGGTGGCGACAATGATATAATTAGCTATACTAAAATTGCATAGCGCGCACGCGGCCACAGTTTCATCGTCCATTGTCCAACAATGGCAAATGACACACTGCTCTACTCGCGCAATTAATCGCGACGCACCTCACTAGGTGCGTCGCGATTAATTGCGCGAGTAGAGCAGTGCGTGGGCAGAGAGGGCAACATCGCGGCAAATCGCTGCAGCACGAGGAGCATAGCGATGAGCAGCGCAAGGAGCAGTGTGGCGGCCGCATTATAGGCTGATGATGATTCCATTTTCATCATCATCATCTGCCGAGCCTTTAAGTAACTATTTTAGGGTCGTCTTCCAGTCTTACGGGATGCGGCAGAATACCAGTATTTTACATTACCTACAGTTTTTTTTCCATAATCATATTAGTGAACTATCTAACATACTGTATAGGTACATAAATTCACGCCTTTTTCCGTGGAGGTAGGCTGAACTACAAAACGCCACCTGCTACCTTTCCCGGCCACGGTCATTCATTCATTGGCATATATTGTTGCCTACTACACTTCAACCAATTTAATCTGTGCATGCGGGAAAACACAGAACTAAAATAAAAGTACCAAGTTTGACATATTGATGCATGTTTTCTTGACAAGCAGCGCCTCCTTGAACTGCACACTTAAGTGGTCCTACTGTAATCATATTTACGGTCACATCTGCCTCTTGTAGGGTTAACTTACTATAAGTCCGTATTTGTTCAACTTTTTGGGCCCCGTCCGGCATTGTTAGTTGTCCGGATTTTTCAACATAGGTAAAGGGACTATTTTTAAAAAATTAAAAAGTTCGCATGTTCACAAGTGAATGCCTACTACAAACTTAAAAAAAAAATGGCCGGCTTATTGACTTACGGCCATTTTCAATAACTTACTAGCAGGTTTCGGTAGGTTGCTCTCTCTGTCTGTTTGACATTATATTTACGGACGGTTAGAAACAACAAAACGTCACTGAAAAGCTTTCTTTGATTTTTCTATGAATTAAGTGACAGGTGACGCGGATAGAATAATATGTTTTATTTCAAGCTAACTTTGTTTATAGAAACACCGATAGCTACGAGCGTAGGCATATTAACTAACAGTTAAACGTAAGTAAGTTATAGAAAACGGCCGTTAGCCAGCCGCATGATAAAAGTAGCAGAAGGTACTGAAAGAGATTGCATGACAAGTTTTGATTCCCACTTAAAGAATAGGCTTGTGTCCTGAAAAAATCTAGTCCGGAAATTAGATTATCAAAAAATATTTGACGCGTATTTTTTCTTTTGTCATGTAAAGTGTAAACCAAAATTGACGAAAATATGACGCTTTTAAAACTCTCAATAGGTACGTCACGCCGTGCTATAATTTAGTGCGTTGTGACGTCATGAGCCCCCACTCTCGATGTTTGATGCGTTTTATCTTTTTCAATTTTCATTGATTTACAAAAAAAAAAAATACGTGTCCATTATTTTCCAGTACTTTATCTGACGGACTAAATAGATTTGCAATTTATTGATGGTGGAAACTAGCCTATTACTTCACATTGTCAAAGATGGCGAAAATGTAAAGACGGAAGCTCCCTTCTTCCGTCATTCCATTTCCCGACCTCCTCTTTTGCTCTGCATTAGCTCACAGCAGGGTCATAATAAAAAACGAATCATTCCAATTAACATTTATCTAAACTACAGAAGATAATGGACTAAATGAACTATCCAAACTCATATTACATCATCTTCTTGACCTTGTCCCAAGTTAGGTAGTTGGGGTAAGCTGTCTTCTTCTTCCATACTTCTCTATTACTCGCCACCTCAACAATCACTTCCTATCTAGCCATAATACCTTAACCTACGATCTGATCTATACTAATTTTCCAAAAAGGAAAGATTTTTTTATTTGTTTGTACCGAATAAGCTCCGTCAAAATCAAAATCAAAGCATTTATTTCAAGTAGGCCAGTTGCAGGCACTTTTGTTGTGTAATGTCCAGTGATATAATTGTCGAAACAAAGATGAAAATTTAATGTAGCTACAGTCCCAGTCACAAGACATAATAACTGTGAAAGTACTGTAGTTGCCCGCGAGCGAAGTGCTAGTCGTAGATATAAAAAAAACCTTCGTATAAATTCACCATTGCATCACAAATTGTTACGTACACAAGGAAAATGTATGTAAAAAGTACTACAAAAATACGATACGTTATCGCTAAAAATATAAGTTTCCTTTGTTCAGAGTTCAACCAAATATGTCACATGCGACTTGCGAACAAACTTGGGTACACACATGTTATTTATATCTAAAGATTTATTATAATACTTACTGCTAAAGTTACCTAACTGTGCACATGTAAGTAACTAGGGCAAGGATACCGATATTTTACTCGAAACCGAATGTTTTAAGTATGATGTTCCACTTTTGTGTAGATATGCTAAGTGAGTGTATTGAGCCGTGTGGTATCCGGCAGAGTAGAATAGAACCAACCCATTACACTCACGGGTGTCGTATAAGGCGACTAATGTCTGAGGCAGAACACCTTGCGCCTCCGTAGACCAGAGATTGGGCAGCAGCGTTTTCTGTTAGTCTTTCATCACTGCGATATCCAATCCGCCTGCCAAGCGTGGAGATTACGGCAAATTCCTCCCATCATGGGAGAGGCTTATGTCCAGCAGTGGACGTTATGGGCTGTTGTAGTGTAGTAGTGTAGTATGCTAAGTAGGTAGGTACTCATGCGCAGAATACGTGTTGTCAAAAGGGTCATTGTGCGTGATTACTTCTAAAGAGATAATATAAATCACGCCAGTAATCACTGAAGAGTTAGGCAGATGTGTACCTGAACGTGACAGATATAATCTTTAAAGAATGAAGAAAGAAAATCTGTTTATTAATGCACAAGCAGACCCACATAAAAATTAAACACAATAATCTAAGCAAGAATAATAAAACTAAAGAGATTTATAAAAATTAGGTATAGAGCGGACATTAGGAATAATGCGATACAAAAATTTTGATGCCGAACATTTTCAATTTTGACACACGAATGCTTCTTGACAAGCGGGCGTATGACACTAGACAGAACGATTTGTTACTAAGTAGTAACAAGTTTTTGGATTACGATTTTCTTCATCTTGTCCCGTCTATCGCTCGTAAATATTTGAATGTCTTTGAATAAAACAATATTCAAAATATTGTCCTTGGCGTGCTGTCAGGGCTGATCTAGTACTACCTAAGTATTTCCGTAGCAGAATACAATAATATCGTCAAACTAAAACCATAGACTAAACACGCGACACTGATAGCACCTGCTAGGACAACAAAGAACAAAAAACAAAACGTAATTACGTGACACCGAAACAGCACAGTCTGGCGACCTACAATTAACTTAGTTATTGGTGTCGATTCTGTTGTGCACAAACTAAACTTAATGTAGGCTATTGCTAACTTTTTCTCTCTAATAAAACGAGAAAGAGACGGACGTAATTTAGACCTGTCAAATTTAGTTGGAACTAATATTTCCATACAAATGAAGGGTGCACGTAAAAACATGTCGACTAAAAACACGGTGAAGCGCAAGGCATAAACTACTTTGACATCTCTAACTTAGTTCATAGCTATAGCCGTCCTTTTCTTGCACGGCCTTTTACTAAAAGATAGCAATAGCCTAAATTAAGTTTAGTTTGTGCACAACAGAATCGACACCAATATCCCATTTACGTTCTCTACTAAACATTGACCTACTATTGACCGCTACAATATTGGAACAATTAACACAACAAATAAACTGAAACAAAGATCTGTAAACGTAATCAAACTAGATGTGCAAAATAGAACATGCCTAAGTCTGAATTTAAAATTAAAAAACAATACTTAAGTGAAAGATATCGTAAACAACTTCATAGAAAACCTGTCTACAGCATATTTTATGCAAAGAAATCCCTGAACGTTTTCATCATAAAACAAATAACTTCGGCACTGAACTAGAAAAACTATCTCCGCTTAGATTTGTTTTTATTGCTCCATAAAAACTCATTCCACTATAAAACCCGAGCAATATATAATTACAAAGTTATTAAAAAATAATTATTCATTAAACGACGCGACGATAGAATCTCCGGGCTACTACGGTTTTTAAGCAAAAAATACAAAAGTACGTGAAGAAAAACAATTTAGACTCTCTGTCCTCTGTCTATGTAAATTCAAGTAAATTCAATTCGAGGATGGTCGAAGCTAAGCAATCTTGTGGCATCTCGAGAGACCAAGGGACTGAGAGAAATGTCTGATAAATAGCCCCTTTTAATATAAGTCCGATTCTCTTTGAAAGTATCATGTAAATTTTCTTGTCGCAAAGAATAAGGAGTAGTGTATAAAGGTGGGATTTAAGGAAATCCGGTAGACTGCGGGACTGCATAAGTAATATACATGCTTATTTTTAGGTTGTTCTGGAACCGAAAGCCATAACCTCGATCATCGAACTCGAAACGATTGGGACTGTTCTCTTTAAATAAAAAAAAAAACTTGTTTGTTATTTTTAGAAGAAAAAAACAAGAAAAATATTTTTGTTATTTTTTATAAAAAAAGCAGTCCCAATCGTTGCGAGTTCGATGATCGAGTGGCTTTCGGTTCCAGAACGACCTAAAATTAACGGTGTATATCGTGGCGGGAATCTCGAGTTGTATACAGGTATACTCTGCAGTGGAATTTGCATTGTCTACAAAAACGCAACACCCGCCGTTGCATTTCGGAGAGATTACCGATTTTACACCTACATTTTTTGCAGAAATGACGTGTGAATTATTTTGTTGAAAACGCAATAGTTGCAGCTGCTCATAGCAGCTTTCATGTGTGGTCTATTGAGAACATGCTTGTCCAGTTTTATTATTTTTAACACGACGCAAAAAGAGGGGTGTGATACTGTTATTTTTAACGTCTGTATTGATTACGCACTTTCCTAGGATAAACGGTCTGTCTATATTTCCTGGCTCTTCAAAAGCCAAAAGACTTTAGACTAACTATTTATTTTCCATCCACCCGCAATCTCCAGTCAACCCGCGATCATGGTGCTTGCAACAGCGTCGAAATATCGGGAGCTCAAAACTATTAACGATCACGGAAGATATCCCGGAAGTGACAATATAAGTTTTGTTTAAAATCAATCAGCATTTACTATCCAAAAACATTACAATTACTTCAAAAATTCGGACAAATTTTGATGTGGGTTGGTACATTTTGACAGAACTACGCTCAGTTATCATTTTCATATAGTAAACCTTACCTATCCATATTCATGACATGTTCATTTAGAGAGCAAATTGACATATTAAATGAACTGTGAAAATTGCAGTGACAGCATTCATGTAACATAATGGCAGGAATGAAATATTCTACAGTATTGTATTTTGTAATGATAATAATATTCTAAGTTGATTGGTCTTGTGGTCGTAGTTTGATTTCCTGTTGGGGCTATGTGTTATTGGGTTTTCCATCGGGAATTTGTCAGTAGCAGCCATGGAATTTGAATTTGTGTCCGGTTGATAACAATAGGTTTGCCGTCAGTACTTTAAGGTACACTTTTGCCTAACCCTACGCAGATTATATGTATTATGTATTCATATGACATGTAAGTTGTGAAACAAAAACGTTAGGTGTAAAACAGAACTCTCAGAGCTTATGTCTGAGTGGTTTTTTGCACTACGTAAGTACTTACTTATCCAGCAAAAAGTAAGGTTAGCACGCAAGTTACTTTAAAACCCACTTCAAGCACACTTAGGGTTGATACTTAAAAGTAGATATGAATGTTTTGTTACGATAACATTAAGAATTAGTCGAAATACCTGGCTACTTTTTGTGTTTGTATATTTTTTTGTTTTAATTTTATCAAAAGCTAAACAGAAAACGATCGGTAACTCTTCTTTACTCCTATACTCAAGCGATGCGACTTGCTTAAGGCGACAGGCGTTGTTTCACTTATTTTCTTCGTATCGCAGGCTGTTTCGCGCTAAGGGATCTTGCGCACAGCTTGACCGCAAAAGCTCCGACCAGCAGGGCTATTGGTTTTTTTTTTACTATCAGTGACTATCAGTGACTTCAGTTGTACACCGAACTTCGATGAAAACTAAGAGTTTTATTAGAAGAAAGTGTGACAGCACGACCAGGCGTCCGACCACTTTTTTTGGATTGTATAGACAGCGGCTGATCACGCGACAAGTCTTGGTCGTGGCCTCGTAGTGCGCGCGGTTCCTCACTCATGGTATCCTCTTTATTCCAGCAGTGCTCTATACTAACTAATATCTTACATTTGCTTTCCCCGCAGTTGTTGTCCCAACACGCATGTCACTTGAGTTTGTAACAGCCGTCAAGAGCTGAAGCGAAGTATATTCCACCAAAGTCCCAACAAGTTTCAACATAATTAAATTCAAGCTTCATCTCCACAAAATTAAATCAAACTCCTTTAAGATTCAAGGCACAAATCACTCTTGGATCGGATAATAAATTCGTAATTTATTACACCATTGAGTTCAATTGTGCTGTGAAGCCCTAAAGGGCTAGCAGGGAAGATAACTCAGTTGTCGGTTCTCCCGGGTACATAACTAATGTGACGTATGGCTCTTTAGGGACGGTAGGGTTGCCCTAAACTTTGGCCTCATGATGGCTGTTACGATTCGACTTTGGGAACGTGACGGGTCATCGATTTTTTTATTTTCTTGGGGCCTCCTCTCTTGGTTACTCTTTGTACTGATACTGTCGCTGATTTTAGGGTAGATGACAAAAAAAAACCTAATTAGTCCGTCAGATAGATTTCCAAAAAACATTGGACACATATTTTTTCTTTTTTCACGTAAACAAAAAATGAAGATACAGTGCGTCGAAAACTCGTGTCGCGTCACATTTGAGTACATTTTTTACTCAAATGTGACGTTACAAGCCCCCACTCATGATCTTTGACACGTTTTATCTTTGTCAATTTTGATTAATTTGATAAAACGAAAAACACGTATCCAATATTTTTCGATAATCTAACTGCCCGTCAGTTAAACAGAATCATATTTTTTTTAGTCAGTCATCATCCCTATTGCAACGCGCGATAGAAATGTTGCAAACTCGCGTCTACATCGCTACTGTATCGATACAAAAGCGCTACAGGAGTCCATCTTACAAATGTAGCGTTTATAATCATTTCTGTATCGATGCTGAATCGCATTAGCATCGCTAATGTATCGCTGCAAAGCCGCCGTGAGCGAAGGCCCTTAATGACTTGATTCTCGATTTCTCCCGAAAAAGTTTATTTTTAAACACAAGTACTTAAAACATCGGGCTTTGTACCCAAGATATTTATATTTCGGTTGCTGTTTCACATTCAAAGACTTTTCAATGGTAATAACAATCACCATAAATTCAAGTTTAAGTTATACGGGTAGCTCACATAAATCTAGAGCCGAATTCGACTGCAAAGTTTGAAAAACGGAGGAAAAAATATGAATCCATAGCTAGCGAACTATTGTTTGCATTGTATCGATTCAAAGCTCTGAGTACACATACAGATATAACAAAACAAAGCTCTCAAAATACGGGTTCGAAACTGTGAAATAAGGGAAATGACTCCTTCGGTTGGGTACTCCACCAGCGTAGATTTTGGTAAATACGAGTATACCATGATAAATCGCAATGTCGATCCATCATTATAAGCGGCGTAATACGGATTGATGGTCTCTAGGAAACATAAATGTTGCTTCCGCTTTATTTGCGTAAGTATTAAAAGATTTATGAAGCAGTAGGTAAGATACCTAGTCTAATCTATACATAAATAAAATTCAAGGAGTTATATTTTTTATAATAATTTCACGCGGACGATAGTCGCGGGGCTGAGCTAGTTTTAGTATAAAAGAAAAACATACGGGACTACTCTACTCCACAAAAATAGACTTGAAAAAAATATATGATATCTTAAAATTATAGGCAATATTTTGGAAAACGCTGTGCGTACGAAAAAAAAAAACATTAATAAAAATCACCCAGAATCCCAGATTAAAAAAATAACATAAATAACGACGTAACAGTGCTCCTAGGACATTTTGGCGCGTCAGGCAGGAGGGCGTAGTAGTAGCGAGTAGATATTTGTGAAATGATCCTTGAAAAAACAATATGGCGGCGTTAGTTCTGATTATGGCTAATCGCCACAAGATCTGTCTCTACATACATACATGCAGCATTTGCATTGTTTTTTCGATGCATCGTTATGCCGTAATGAGCCTAAGATTATTCTAAAGTATTTGAACTCATTTTCAATGTGAGTATTAAAATAACACTTAGATTGGGGGCAGATTTGAATTAACATTTACATAATTCAAAAAAAAAACACTGGTTGGTTCGATTTTCAGACCGGATATTTTCCAGCTTTGAGGAAAATTATTTCCCAGCAGTAGGACCACACAGGAGATTTGGAAGAGACCTACACTCGGCATTGGGTGGACAAGGGTTGAAGTAGACAGAGAGTAAGACCACACAGCTCTTTAATAAAAAAAATACATTAATGTATTTGCAAAAGCAAAACAAACTCATCGATTTCCAAAGCCTTTCCCTTTATTAAAGTTGCTTAACAATTCCAACATCGACTTAAGAATAAAAGAGAATATAAAGTTTGCTAATCCACCCACGCAAGATACAAAAAAACTTTTTTTAACTCAAAGGATTCTCCTAATGCTTGCTTTACTAGAACCCCTTGTTATTTTCTACAATGCCGACTGTGTAAATACTCTTTCTTTGTTATAAGAAAGATTCAATGATTTTAAAGAGTCTTCTTTTGGTAAGAGCCCTCTTAAATAAACAGTGTTTTTTGTCTGACCAAAATACCAGAATCAATGTTGAATTAAGAATAGATTTATTTTAAGAGATAGGGGTTAAATTAAAAAGGGTTACTTAGATAACGTATATTAAGATCACGCCTATAAACCCCGACGCGTTTTTTTTTTCCATTTCGCCTGTTATTTTTAAGGCCCATGAAATAGGAGGCTATACTTATTGCTATCAATCGGGCATACATCCTCACTTCGTAGCTGCTACTGAGAAATTCCCCAATCCCTAATTAGCTGTGTTCTAGCTAAATCGATTTAGTTGCCGACGATTTTAAACTACTTATTTATTAATTTTCTTTATTTTATTCTGACAACCCTACCTAAGTCCCTAACTCTTTAAGTAGTGACGTCATCCCTCACCCTACAGTGTAGACTGTACACTTGTACAGTCGTGCACAGCAGTCGCGACTGAGGCTTAACAAGTTTAATTATCGTCGGCAGCTGTACTTATATATTGAGCATAGTTCTGCCAAAACGTACCAACCCACATCATAAAATCTTATATTTTCTGAAGAAATTGTAATGATTTTGGATAATAAACGGTGATTAATTTTAAATCTACAATTCTAAGCTTTCGCTTTGGTTGTATTATGAATGTTAGTTTAGTTTGACTTAATTAACTAAATTAAAGAGATTGTGGGTTGGCTCATTATGGCAGAACTACGTACGATTAATAAGTAAGTACGTAAACTGCTTGGACAACACAATCTTGACCGATGAAATCTTGAAACCCAAGTGACTTACAAGAGTGATGAATATAAATGTTGATGGATGGAGAGGTGAGGAAGGCCAAAGAAAAGAAGGATTGGTTGTGTGAGGATTGAAATGAAAGAAAACCGTTCCAGTATATTCGGAGCAAATTGCGTGCGACAGACGTACTTCAGAGGTTCCGTTTTTTCAACGATTTTAAATCGGTTATTTTCACTTATTATTACAATTGGAATTCATCATCATCATCAGCCTATTAATGTTCCCACTGCTGGGACACAGGCCTCCTCTCTATGAGAGGGATTGGGCTATAATCCACCACGCGGGCCAAAAAAAACAATCCGCAGATTGGTAGATGTCACATGTCTTCGAATTTTTTGGTTCTAGGACATGCCGGTTTCCTCACGATGTTTTCCTTCACCGTTTTGAGAGCAGCGGTGATAAAAATAAATTACACAAAGTAATGCGCCTGTCTGGGTTTGAACCCACGACTTACTATTCGTAAGTCGGGGCCGCCACCACTGGGCCACCGCTGCTCCAATTCAGTTGGAATTAGTTATCAGTATTAATCTGTCTGTGTATTTGTGCCCGGTTGATAGCAATAGCCTCGCCCCTTATTACATGGGTCTGAAAACTGTCGAAATGTGGGCGTTCTATTATGTACACTTCTGCCTAACCGTTCGAGGATTACATCACGCTAGATAGTAATTATCAGTACTTATCAGTAATAGTCGAAACTATACGTCGGAGGTCGACGATTAAAAAGTAAAAACATTGACACATTTATATACGATAATGAGATGCCTATTCTTGAGCACTGTGCCACCGGACACTGATAACGTAACAATTTAGCTTATCACTTCACTAAATTGATAAAACATAATAAATGTACAGTCAAGAATATCTATAGCATGTTTCAGTATCAGACATATTGTGTGGTCATACATATACTGGGTGATTTGTTAAACTTGGGCAATATGTACTTTAGGGCGTGTAGTACTCGTAATAATGAACCACATTCACTATTGGATCGACCATGAAATCGCAAATAAAAACCAGCTGCTCCATACATTATTGGTTGCGTAACTTGAAATATTGTTGGCAGCGGCAGATTTTTCTTATCGTATTTCATACTTAGTTAATCCCTTATTAAAAGATGAGTATTTCATTTTATGAGTATTACACAACCTTAACGAATTTTTCGACGCCCTGTAACCTTTTTTGATATTTGTAAAATATTTTTATTCTTTTATAGAGTTAGTGTGTAAATAATGTAAATATTATAAGTCTGTGTTTAATAAAAGTATCAAAAACTATTATGATTACGTTTTCTCTCGGCTAGATGGTCAGTGGCCCGAAAGTCTGACAACCAGTCTTACCAAGGGGCATCGTATTTCCACTGGTATTTCTATTTTTTTATTTTCTAACTGGGTTGTAGAAGCCAGATAGGCAGTCGCTCCATGTAAAATACTGGTATTCAGCTGCATCCGGTTAGATTGGAAGCCGAGTCCAATATAGTTGAGAAAATTCGAGGCAGGTGGTGACTACACCCATAAATAATATGATCACACATTTCTGATGTACAATTTATACAAAGCAAAAATCAGTAGCAATTTTCTAATAGAGTAACGTCTAAGTACAAAATATTATATGTGCTTAAGAATATAAAAGGTTTTTGCTAAGTTACTTACTTCAAGTTTGTATTTACATGTTGCCTTCAAAATTAAGTATCCATTTTTAGCCAAGGGGTTGCTACACTCAAGTTTAGCCGGTTTTATCTTAAGTTTATTTACACAACCATCTTTACCTGTAACATATATAGGTAGGTACCTACAAATTTTTGCTCGTGTGTGTACAGATAGCATTATTAATAAACAGAGCGCTCAGTATTCATGGGAACTCGGGAGGAAAATTAAAATTACGAATGAACGAACACTTGATAGACATTTGTGATGTTGGTATTATGCTCGTTCATACATTCAAACAGGATAAAATTCATCATTTACATATACAGTTCAATATTACTCTGTTTTAATTTTTTTTTATTGCTCTATAAGACTGCCTTGTCTTACCTGTAGTTGCAAGTGCTGATCGCGAGGTCCGCGGATCTATTCCCTGGTCGAGTAAGAATAATTGAAATTTCTGTGATTTTTATGTACTGAGCAATTTCGAGATTCGAGACTAGATTTGTGCTTGCTCTATCCACCGAATCTATTCCTGCTATGAGATTTAAACACTAGAGGCGAAATATGGGTGCTCTATTTCACCTCTGCCTGCCATCAACATCTGTCTAGCTTTTTCCCACAACTATATTGGGTTCGGTTTCCAGTCTAACCAGATGCAGGTGAACACCAATATTTTACATAGAGCGACTGCCTAGCTGACCTCCACAACCCAGTTAGTACTGGGTAATACGATACCCCTTGGTAAGACTGGTTGTCAGACTATCGGTCCACTGACTACCTGTAACGACTGTCAAAGAATCTATTATACAAATGACAACCGGGACCAACGGCATAACGTGCTTTTAGTTCGAGGCACGGAGGAAACTCGTTATGTAATGGGTGCTCACCCATTCACGGACCAACGTATGAAAGCACGGCTTAGCGTAAAGATTGACCGGCTGTTATTATTTAACCACGACAAAATGTAGGCGGAATGTGGGTGCATAATTATTTGCGCCCCTGGCTCCCTCTACGGAGAAAACAAGCGAGATGGTCTCTATTAATCACGTTTTCACTCAATACCAGCAAAACCAAGACTAATAAGAACATTAATGAACTTGCTCGACGGAGTAAAAGTAATTAATGATTAGTTTCGTTACGTGAGAGAAAGTTTCCTAGTTAAAGCGAGAAAATTTTGGCGACGGAATATGTCCAAATGAAACGGACTTCCCCTTCCGAGTTTCGTGACAAGGCACAGCTCGCGACATATTTATGTCGTGGTACTGTCTTAACACATATTTACCTATACATAGGTACATGTTTTATGTCCATGGCAACACGAATTGTGTCATGAACAGCAATGCTATTCTCTAAGGATGCAGCCTTGTTGTGCAGCGCTGCCGCAGCGGTGAAACTTAGTTTGGTATTCACTAAGCTGAGTAAAGCTACACTAGCGCTTAAGGCAGTGACGGCCGTGAGTAAAAACTAACGTACGGAGAAGTACGGAGGGCAAATTGACAGTTCTTCATACATTTTGGTATTCACTCAGAAAAAACAGCGACGAATACGCTTACAACCTCGCCCGCAGCCTCGCTGACAACTGTCAAATCCAAAAGCTACAATAATCGCGCGTACTCTTGACAAAAATAATAAATTGTGCTTATAATAAAATTTATATTTCGATTCTTATAATTACATATTTGAAAAAATGTCAGCTCGATTACATAGAAAGCTACATTTAATAGAACAAGCCAAGAAAAGTGATGATTTGAAGAAAGCTCGACAGGCGAAACAATTATGAAAGTTTAAAACAATATCCCGTGATACAGATTTTATCCATATTTACAGGCTTTCTGAGGATTTAATTAGTATATTAGGAAATGATTTAACTTCGTATGCGCGTCTACGAGTTCGTTCCAGTGGTTTAACCAAGAGGCTAAATGTTTGTTTACAGTTTGTTTTTTAAGTTATGATGGGACCACACACTAACAAAAGCCTATTGATTTCCTGATGTTTCAGATATTATGCATTTTTAAACATATTTAACTATATAATCTTATAAATCAGCTCTATTTCAAAGCAATGAAATTAATTATTACAAAAATTAGGCATGGGCAAAAAATATCGATATTTTTCAATTATCGATATATATCGAATTATATTTGATATTCGATGTTTATTTTAGAGTATCGAATTCGTATCAATTTCGATTAATTTGATTTTAATTGTTAGATTTTATATTTTTTAATTCTGTTTAATTTTTCCAAAGTTGATTGAAAGAAATAAATTAATAATAAAATACTGTTTACTTCATGTCTATTCTTTTTTACGAATTTTGAATGCTTTGAGAATAAGTATGAATAATCATACGAAAACTGACGATATATCGATATTTTTCACGCGATAGTTATCGACACAACGATTTTTTTTTTATGTCGATACGATAAATATCGATACTTTTTATTCACTTGCTCATCCCTTGAAAAATTGACACCACACCTCAATCATGTCAGCAGGCATGACAGCTTTCAAAGAATTACCATTGAGAAGAGAGACAAAGGAATCATCATTCAGCCTTAAAATGTAATAAAAATCCCACCAAAAACATTCTGTAAAAAACTAGCCAAGTCTCGATGGAGCTGCTTGTTTATCTCTAAAAAGTTATGAAATCTAGACAAAGTCGTGCCAAGTCTAAGGTTCCTTACTGCGATTTCTTTATTATTATAGGTAATGTTGTGTGACTTGTATAATTTAAAAAATAGACATTTCACACAATGATCGGCTTAAAGGTGAAGTCAAGTTCCCAAACTGAAAATTCACACAGAAATTCAGTATTTGTTAAAACCCCAAGTAATTTAATGACTGTTTCAGTAGTAGAAATTATTAATTTTGAAGTTAGTCACAAATTAGAACCCTGGATTTGAGTATGGAAAACATGTTCGTTGTGATGACATGGTTTTTAAAATGAATTTACAAAATGAATATTTTTTTTAATTAAATATGTAGTTTAGTTGAGTCGTTACCAGTGGTCCCGATCCCGACCCATTACCGGGTCTATGGGTAATTTTAATAACCTACCCGTTGTTCCATAGCATTATTTAGTTTCAAAAGAAAAAAGGGCAATACATTTATTCGCGTTAAACATGACACATAACACAAAAATTAAGCACAAAGAATGAATGGGGGGAAAATATGTGTCATATCCGTGTGGTCACATCACATCCACACAAAACTGCCATCGCTCACTATAGTGTTGCCACACCATGCGACAAAAATATTTGTGTCAAAAGTTCTCCTGTGAGATAAATATGGTTCACAGTGCTAAGACTGTTTATAGGGTTACCACGGACCGTGGGGTACGAGTACTCACAACATTTTCAAGGAAATTTCAAAACGCTTAGTTGACACTTCCCGTGACCCCAGGGCTGGCTTTTACCTTGGCCAAAGGCTTAGCGTTGCCATACAGCGTGGTAACGACGCCAGTCTCTTGTGGACATTACCAGTTGACAGCGTTGAGGAGGACGAGTTTTTTGATGCCATTTTTAAGTTTATAGTTTAAGTTAGTTTAGTTAATTTTAATTTATAATTGTACTATATAAATAATTATTATCATCAAAATCTCCTTATATATGCAGTACGTCAGTTCTGATATATTTATGGTCTGTGCCAAGATCGGCAAAGAAAAACGCTTGTGAAATCATCTAATATTAGTCAGCTATCTATTAATAATGTTCTCCTGAATATTTCGAAGACGGATAAACGACGTTTGAAATGATATGCAAATCCTGGAACGAAAATAGAGTCAGTGGCTTCAAATTCCACATTTTGTTGCAAATCTGGGATATCGGAAAAGTACTTTAGACAAGTACTTTATACGTGGCTTGGCGTGTCTTATCCTACTAATAATAATATGTACTATAAATGTGATTTTTTTGGTCTCTACTCTCTTCACTTCGCTTCACTCTCAATCACACAAAAACTACTGAACGGATTTGAATGAAATTTGGCACACGAATAGAATACAATACAACCTAGATTAACATATAGGATTTTATTTCAGTACTAAATTCCCGTGGAATAATTTCCGACTTGCGATCGAAGCCGCGCTCAAAACTTAGTGGGTAGTAAAACGTTCAGACAAGAAATGGATCAATAACTGTTTTACAGCTGTTTTATGTACCGACTGTAACAATGGCGATAAACAGCTGATATCGATTGCTATTATCACGCAACTACTCTGATTGAATCAATGGCAAGAAGGTCATTTCTCTTTGTTTTAGTCTAGAAGAAAATTATTTACAGCGGGCCGTGAGCCTGTGAAATATCCAACCACCTATTTAAGCCCTTTGGGGTCTGAATTTTGAAATATTAGTCCTAAGACTGCCTCGTTGGTCTAGTGGTTGCAAGCGCGACTGCTGAACCTGAGGTCCTGGGTTCGATTCCCAAGCCAGGCCAAGTGTTACAAGATTTTACTATTAGGAATGTCTTAGCCGCCACGGAGTCTAGATTTGTGCCCGGTTGATGGAAATGGGCTCGCCCCTACCCAGTCTAACCATCGTTTCTTCTTTCTCTTATGCCCGATTTCCACTTGTACATTTATACTCAATAGTGCGGTAAAGCGTCCCATACAAAAGAGCCCGATTGTGTTTTTTTTTGTCGTTTTGGAAAACGTCCAGGAATTTTAATGGAATGAGTTTTTGTTTTATTTTTTTTATTAATAGAAAAGTTTGCGTGAAGCGTGAGCGTGACGGTGCGTGTCGTTACGCATCGGTTGCATATACAGACGTGTAATTGCTATTTACCACGTAGATAACGTATTATATGTATAAAATGAGGTCCGGCATAGAGTGAATAAACCTCATTTGTGAGTGAAAGTAGTCTGGTTTTTTTTAATTTTTTTATCGGTCTTTGTTTGCTATGTTTTTTTTTATTCTACGTGGTAAAACTTTGATAAGGAGCTCGTGGCAACAAGCGGCAAGCGCTGCTTACGCTTTAAGATCGACCATTATCTTCAAGCGTTAGCAGCACTTGTCAACATCCATTACGGACCGAGTTTCCTCTGTGCCTCTAAAAACACGTTAAGCTGTTGATCCTAAATTTTTATTTTTTTTTGGATGGGATATAATCAAATGACTTATCCCGCTCTGGACGGAGCGGAAGGGAGCGGGGGTTTTTTACTGACTAAAACCCATTCATGTTCCTTCATCGCCCTTTGTGTTCCGGGGCCGCGGTATCTCTTTCGAACAGTCTCGCATCTCCGGCAGGCATCGGCCCTTACGGACCCCTTCCTTTTCCTGGCTGTCAGTTTTGTAGATTTTTGACAGTCTGTTACAGTTGTCAGACTTTCGGGCCAATGACTACCTGTCATAGGCTTTGACGACCCGAATGGCGCAGCGGTAGTGAGGCTGCCTTACGTTCTCAGGGTCCTGGGTTCAAATCCCGGTTCGAGCAAATGTTTGTGTGATGAGCATGGACATTTGTTTCATCAGTCATGGATGTTTATATCTATAATAAGTATGTATTTACAAACAAAAAGTATCTATGTAGTATATCAACTATCTGGTGTCCACGACACAAGCCTCGTTGCTTAGTGTGGCACTAGATGGCGCTGTGTGTTAATTTCCAGCGATATTTATTTATTTATATTTATTTATTGGCCCGAAAGTCTGACAACTGACAATGCTCCATGTAAAATACTGGTATTCAGCTGCATCTGGTTAGACCAGAAGCCCAGAAGCCACCCAGAAGCCGACCCCAAAATAGTCTGGAAAAAAGCTATGCAGATGATGAGTCATTACTATCTTATCAATATAACTAAATAAATAATTGTTGTCTACGAGATAATCACATGCATAAATTTTTGGTTTTAACCCAAAAGAAAATTGGAAAACGGCCAACATCGGCCATCGTAATTTGGCCGATGTTGGACGCTTAGGAGTTGCATCCAAAGGAAACAGCTGTCCTACTGTGATCTGTCACTCTCTTTTTCTTTCTCATTCGACATCATTATCATGAGTCTCTCAAGTCTAATCTAAATTAGAACGTCTACATAAATCAGCGCTATTGTAAGTCATGAGAAAAGTTGTAATTTTCAATTTATAAGTATTTGAGCGTAGTTCTGTCAAAACGAACCACATCAATTTTTCTCCCGTTTTTCGAAGCAATTGTAATGTTTTTGGATAGTAAACGCTGATTAATTTTTTACTTTCTTCTGAGAGTTTTCGATGTTTATGAGACTGATTTAACTGGAAACGAAAAATTAAATAATAATAAAGAAATTATTTCTCATTTAAATAGGTATTGAATTAGTTTGATGTTTTTAATTGAAATAATCAGAGATTGTGGGTTGGGTCATTGTACTCATAGTGGCAGAACGGGCAGCACTAAGTCCATTTGGCTTTCTGTAGGATAAAGAATATTCCTTTATTATTTATCGTTCAAAATGTTTATCTCTGAAAAGATTAATATATATACAGTACGTACACACTTTGATGGGAGTTTCATTATAAATATATCAATGATATTCTAATAAACAGATATGTTGTGAGCGCGCAATCGTGAAGACTCGAAAACGGGCCAATTGGCTTTATTCTGCGTCACTGCGTGTATGTGAGCTGGGTCTGCCCCGCGAAACACTTTTTTCGGTGGTTTTGTAGGTGTATAACATATCTGTTTATTAGAATATCATTGCTTTATGTTTAAAAATATCTAAAATTAAACCTTTTGTGTCACAAAACCAATGAAACCGTAAAGTAACCTGTTTTAATGAGCGAAGCCTATCTTGTTTACGTATCTGAAATAGGTACATTAAACTATTTGATTAGAAAGAGTTATTTTTACATGACATTTACATAAAATTTCCACTGATAATAATATAAAGAGCACAATAGCACGATGTCATGTTTAGCGCAAATAAAATTATTTCTTTCTTTGGCGTGCTAGGCGTCACGACTCGCAATTTTTTTTAAAACACTTTTTCTTGTCGCATGTACACATGACGCCTACAGACAGGATTAGTCCATACTAGCAAATAAACATAAAAGAAGAACATCTAAAACGACAAATTAATAACCATACCCTGCAACCCTGCTAAATTCAATAACCAACAGACATCCATCGGGGCCCTACATACCCACATACATAGTCACAGTTTTTTCTCATTGCAGAACAGAAACTACAGAACGCCATCTGCTACAATCCTTACATACTCTTTTCGCCTTGTCTACGTTCATACACGTCATACATGCACGCCGGTTGCTAGTACGCTCGAAGACAAACTAAACTAAGCCGATCTCTCATTTTAAGAGAAGCTCACACAAACCGAGGTTAGGTTATACCTTACCAGGTCCGGTTACCTTTTTTCTTATTTGTATGAACACCACCAATAAGGTCAGTGTTGGTCTACACTACACTACAGACAAACAAATAAAAGTCTGCTGGTAAGTCTCAGAGCTGACGCACATGACAAACAAAGTTCACACAACATGATAAAGACAAAAAAAATATAATGTGTCCGTCAAATAGATTTCCAAAAAATATTGGACACAATTTTTTCTTTTTACACGTAAACAAAAAATGAAGACAGTCGAAAACGTCGTGACGTCTCATTTGAGTAAAAAACTGACGATCTATGACACGTTTTATCTTCGTAAATTTTTATTAATTTGATAAAACAAAAAACACGTATCCAATATTTTTCGATAATCTAACTGACGGACTAAACAGAATCATATTTTTTTAGTCAGTCATCATCCCTATTGAGTCTGCTCCAGGCAATAAATCAACTTCTTTTAGGGTTTCGTAGAGAAGGGGTGCTAACGGGAACCTATTACTAACTGTATGTACTCCCATTCGTCAGAGGGCTGTATCTTTTGAACTGTATAATAGGTAGCCAATTTTTCAAAGAGTGTCATGTATTGTATTACCTAATAAAATAATAAAAGGATACGCAAATGGCCTCGACCAACATCTTAGGAGGCTTTCTTTCCTCTGCCTTGCTCTCTATTGATTTATTGAAAGCGAACGTTTCAGCCTGTCCAAATGAATTTAAATTTCAGCATATAAACCCCTTAACAGTCATAAAAGGTTTTAAGCAAATCAAGATCAAATTAACGGAAGATCTATGGGGTATGTCTATCAAAGCTTGTACCTCAATTATTGAGACTGTAGCGCCGTATTTAGCCTCAATATTTAATTTGTGCGTGGATCAAGGGGTCTTCCCAGATCTAATGAAATTCAGTAAGGTAATACCGCTTTTTAAATCCGGGGACAGTAAGGACACCAATAACTATAGGCCCGTATCCGTGTTGCCGGTTTTCAGCAAGGTGTTTGAAAAGATAATGCTCAATCAAATGCTTAACCGTTTTAACACCAATAAAATATTACACGAGCAACAGTATGGTTTCACCAAAGGACGTTGTACAACTGACGCCGGTGTCACTTTATTAAAATACATATTTACTGCGTGGGAAGAGGCACAAGATGCCATAGGAATCTTCTGTGATCTTTCGAAGGCATTCGATTGTGTAAATCACGAAACCCTGATCTTGAAACTTGAGCATTACGGTTAAGGTAAACTTGCGCTCAGTTTAATAAAATCGTATTTGAATGACAGACAGCAGCAGGTACAAATAAATGGAGTCAACTCAATGGGTTTAAAAGTAAAAATGGGTGTACCACAAGGTTCGATATTGGGTCCCTTCCTCTTTTTAGTGTATATTAATGACCTACCCCATTTATTTAACAACCATCCGCATATGGTGTTGTTTGCTGACGATACTTCTTTAATATTTAGGATAAACAGACGTGCCACTAATCTTGACGACGTAAATAACGCCCTACTGCAGGTCCACAATTGGTTTACCGCCAATAATTTAGTACTAAATGGAAAAAAAACTAAGTGCATTAGATTTGCTCTACCAAATGTCAAAAGTAGTGATTGTGACATAATATTGAATCAAGAGAAACTAGAATTTGTCGATAAAACGGTTTTCTTGAGAATCACGCTCGATTCAAGGTTACAATGGGGTCCTCATTTAACATCTCTTGCAGGACGGCTGAGCTCAGCAGCATATGCTGTTAGAAAAACCGGCAATTTACTGATATTGATACCGCGAGGCTAGTCTATTCTAGTTATTTTCATAGTATTATGTCATACGGTATTTTACTATGGGGACGGGCTGCAGACATCGAGTCTATATTTATTCTGCAGAAAAGAGCCATCAGAGCCATTTATGAATTACGTAGACGCGATTCTCTAAGAGAACTGTTTAAGGAAATTAATATCATGACAGTACCTTGTCAATACATCTATGAAAACATCATGTACGTTAGGAAAAATCGGCATTTATTCAGTAGAAGAGGTGACAGACACCACTATAACACTAGAAATAGGGACCAACTAGCTCAGCCAGGTTTCAGGCTTGCTAAAGTAGATTCATCTTTCATGGGGTACTGTTTGAAATGTTACAATAAAATACCTCCCCACATTCTTCAACTGAACGAGACGAAATTTAAATCTTGTCTAAAACGCACACTATGTAGGCAAGCATATTATAAGTTGGGGATTACATTAATGATAAAAATGCTTGGCTAAATGCTGGTCCTGCTCCACAACCATAGGGGGGGGGGGGGGCAAATTAATTGATTGTTCGGGTCGGGCATTATTTGAGTCCATCGACACGTAAAGAAGAAGATGAAGAATTGATTCCCATGGTAATGTATTGTGGAAGCTGCAGAAGATTGTAAAAATATACTTGCATTATATAGATTCCAGTTTTTAGTATTATATAATTACATAGCACGTGTGAGTACTTTGTACTGTTCAGCCACCATTTACATTTATTTATCTTTCATTGACTTGAATACGCCTTGGTGGCTGAGAGAATGTCATGCTCACTTAAATGTCTCGCTGATGGTGGCGGGTGTGTCGGGTCATTTAGTTCCCTGCAATATGGTTGAGTTGAATGGCGCCGGTACATGCGTCATGTTTGTGAACGGGCGCTGTCAGTTGGGACTGGTCATCTCTTAGCTGCCAAGGTTAATTTTAATTACTTTATTCGTAAATTGTTGATCTAATCTTTTACTCTGGATGCACTTAGTGTGCACGTCTTTCTACATCGTTCTCACATATATGTATAATCTCAAAATTAATGATGTAACCAAGATTTTGTAACAATATTTTGATTTTAAAAGAGTGTCCATGGAGTTTCTTGCCCGTTCTTCTCCATAGAGATCTACGCTAGGGAATGGGCAACTACAGTACTTTCTCAAGTTATTATGCCTTGTGACTGGGACTGTAGCTTTGATTTGCCGTAATGGTCTAATTGAAATAAATGCTTTGAGTTTGAGTTTTGAGTTTGCTTAGAAGGCTCTCGCTTGACAGCTGGATCAAGGGCTGATTCAGAAAGCGGTACTTCTGAACACGGCACGTATTGTTAGGAGGTTCCTCTCTCAAGAGCCCTGACCACCGGCAGCTCGGACCCTGTTCCCAGCGCTGGTGAGCTACAATTTTTTTTTTTTTTAAATAAATATTTAAAAATGTAACGAATTTGTTTAATAATGTTAAAGAAATAATAAAATATAGAACCAGCATTGCTAGATTTATTTTCAACTAAGGACTTCTAAGTTTCCAGAGTAAATAAACTGTTGAATAAAAGCGCAACAACGCATGTTTATTAAATCAATAACATAAAAAGAGTTAACATAGAAAAATGTAAAGGGGTTTGAACATGTTGGCCGGCCTCGCCCGCCATTTTTTTTGTTCGAAATTTTTGCCACGCATATTACGAGTACATGTATAAATCAATAGCTGTCATCAATACAAAACGTATTGTATGAGACAAAATCTTCGAAAGCGTCACGCACAAGATATAATAAACTGTCAAAGTTGTATTGATGATGAGAGAGTTGCGTCGAAGGGGTTCGAATGAATAATATATTAATTCATTCATTGGTATAAGTCTATACTTATACTAAACTACTATACTTATACTTCTATAAGTATGAAATTATGAAACAAGTTTATTTGAAGACAGAAGGGAACCTATTTACTGGCTTCTATTTACACCTATATACAGGGGTATTTACAGGTGTCACATTATGTTATGTTTCCTGTTATTCATCAGTTCAATGCTTCGAATTTATTTATTTTATGATTGAAGTATATGTAAACAATATTATATTGAAAATTATATATATAAATATAATATTATTTAATTATATATATATGTATATTCATATATATTTATATATACATATTAACATTAACAACATTATAACAATGTGTTTTTTTAATGCACATTCCTAACATAATTAGGGAAATATTATCCTCAATAGATCAAAGGGCTGATTCAGAAGGCAGCAGGTACTCCTCGATACGGCTCGTATTGAGGAGGTTTCTGCCCCTGGAGTCCTAACCACCGGTAGCTTTTAACGTTCCCACCGATAATGCCCGGTGAACCACTATTTTATTTATCTTTTTATTTGTATATTTTTAGAGACTTTTTAAAATTGTAAACAATACGTAAAAAAGATAAATAAACGAAATAATATACTACCGATACTGTACAATAATAGCCGATATCAATATTTATTAACAGCACATAATTCTACGACCGATAAGTTATCGGACACGTGTCCAAGATAACATTTTGGTTTAAAAGAATGTCCAAAGAGTTTCTTTCATTCTTCTATAAAGCAATCTACTTACGATTTGGAATGGGCAACTACAGTACTTTCAAGTTAATAAGCCTTGTGGTTTGACTGTAGCGTCTTTTTTTGACAATTCAACCGTGCCTGCAACTGTTCCATTAGAAAACAAAATGTTTTAAGGAACTTTCTATAATGGCTTGAATATAGAGATCTGCCTACACCATTAACTAAAGCTTGAAGAAGTATTGAAGCAAATAATTTGTTAATTATTTTAAAAGCACATTTACTTGCTTGAATGAATTAATATTCAACATGAAAGACTACTCAGGTACTTTCCGCGCCTAAACTTATTAAAAATTCAAAACGTATTTCCTCACACATACACATTTTTGAGAACGAGAGAATGTTTATTAATAAACAAGTAAGTACCAAGCTTTGAAAATAAATTTGAACGGTTAGGTTAGATATGCACGATAAAATGAATAATTTATCCTTAAGCTTTGACTTCGGAAAAGCCCACATTTTGGAGGGAAATTATGAGTAAGTACACTCTGGCGCGACAATAAGAGAAATAGAGGCGGTAATTTTACAATTTACTATGATACAATACATTTGTCACAATGTGTAGCAACAAAAAAGAAACAACAATAATTGTAAAAATATTAATAGTAATATTTATCAACAATGTCCAATAGTAGGTAATATTTATCAACAATGTCCACGTTAAAACCTAACCAAATATTTCCCATAACCCACAGCTTACCGCGACTTTACTGAAAACTCCACAACAATCACTGAAAAATTATGCAAAAAAAACTGAAACACACCTAATAATCACGATCTATTGAAATTATTTCTAGTAAACAAACCACGAGAAATATTAAAAACTCACTTTGGCAGAAAACACGTGTTTCCCTCGTCACGAGAAATGAATAATTTCGTATTTCGAACTTGCCGAACGCACTCGACGGCGACCGAAGACCGAATATCCTATTTGCTGGAACGCGAGCGACTGATCACTGAAGTGATGTGGAGAAGCCCTTTACTTGGCGATGAAAATAATAACAACACACATCAATCAAATATGGTCTTTATCACCTTTGCATTAAAGTCAAAAGTTGACATGTAAATAATCGTGGTGTACCTGAAGCGTATCTTTCTGTCTCTTTTACTCTTTCCTACTATGGGTTGTGTAAAAGGAAGGGGAGATGGAGAATTCGCGCATGTGCCACGCTTCCCCACGAAGACTGAAATGATTCAAAGAAGTTTTTATGGGGAGCGTTTATTGTTATCGACAAGTTTTGTGCTACGCCATGATATTTTATGAGCTATCTGCTTTATGGCAAGATTGGCAAGGCTATAGGAAGTTCTTCCAAACTGATTTATGGTATATTTTTTGCTATAAATATTTTTTTATGAAAGGTCGCTAAACATGAAAAAGCTTATTTATTTTTAAGGTTACGAAAATATAAGTTCATGAATCGTCTTGAAAATGTTATACTACAGCATTGCAAGGATGAATAAATTGTTAGGCGCGTCTTCCTTAGTAACTACAAGATTAACAGATTAACTTTACTACCCCCTTATAATTCGTTTGTCATACCAACAAACATTTAAATGCGATCTATCTAGTTCAGAATTTCCTACATTCCGTCCATTTCACTGACTTCAGTTCCTAGAAATTCAACAAAGCGTGCTATCAACTTCCCGTCCAAAAATAAAACTAATATTTGAAAAAGAAACTTACCAACACACACAGGCACCGTGTCATTCCACCTATTGTCATCAAAGCACCATATTAAGCGCGCCCTCTGTCGCGTATCGACGAAAACAAAGTTCACGTTGCACATGTAGTGAGCTACGTCTTCATTGCGGTACACGAGGTAGCCGTTAGATGGCGCTAGTAGAGTAACACAACCTATACCTGTAGGTGAGAAAAAGTTCCGTTAGATGGCGTTGTTTTAAATGTATGAAGATGTATGTTTGAAGATTTCAGTAGCGATAGATGGCGCTTGATGTCTCGAAAATATTTAAAAATAATGGCAACGGCAACCTAATGGCCAATATTATATCGACGAAAGCGTCTTACTTTTATAATGTAGCAGCACCCCTCTTTTAGGATATGCCCCTTTAGATTTAGCTTCCACCGTAACATCAACAACATTGGTAACGGAGGTCAGCCTCAGAGGAAGATCCACTTGCTCACAGGAAGACAGGAGGGCGTCCCCATTCTGGTCCTGGACCGTCACGTAGTCTGTGCAGCGACTCTCGAAGGGCCCTATACCTGTGAAGAAAGGAAAAGATATATGAAAGAAAGTTGTACCTGTCAAAAAGGTCGGGGTAAGTTTATACACCGTACAAAGGTCCTGGGACATTACATACTCTAATCACAGTAAAAATTTGAAATGAGAGCTTTATGACGTGTTTCAAACGGTAGAATTGTGAACGTTTACTTGAAAGATGAAGACAAATGCTGCGCCGACCCGAAATACGTAAATTGGGTTAAGGGCAGGAAAATGATGACCTGAAATAAGTGTAGGTACGGTCGAACAAGCTATTTGGTTTACAGTTTAACCCACAAATTACATTGTAAAATGTAAACCAAATAGCTTGTTCGGCCGTACATACCTACGCGTCAAACATGTAATGGCCATGTTGAAAATTCAACCGTAAGGAACACGATAATCAAGTCCCATATAAGACCAGAAAAATCCAGATTACACCCTGCTATTGACCAATTCCTTACAGAATCGAACCCAAGATCTCATGACCAGTAGTACTTAGGAACTGACAACCACTAGGCATACCTAGACAGTATATTTTTTCAGTCATTTATCATTTACGAGAAAGCTACCATTTATTGCAGCCTCATAGTCTCGCCCCCAATTACATCGGACTGAAACAAAAACCCGACTGCGTAAAAAATAACTAGTAAAAAAATAAAAACTGAAAAGAAAAATAAATACAAGTTCAATAATAAATTCTAATACAGAACATATTGACTGCAACAGTTGGTACCCATATTGGATGTCATGATTTTAGTCTAGATAATTGTGTAATGGATTCCGACTGTTTTAAAATCCTCATGATGAGCCCTTTAATTTGATTGCAGTAAGTACCTATCCAAAAAAATGTGTTTTAATATTTTGTTTGATTTATATTTTTCACTAGCCTATGTTACCTGGGATAACACAAGGATTCTAACGATACCACGTACATCGAAATCGGTTTAGGCGTTTAGAAGTTATGGTGGAATATAGAAACTCACAAACATACATACATTCATGAAAACATAACACTCCTTTTTTTGGACAGTCGTGTAAAACCTGGCGAGTTGTGTATGTGCTATTACGTACAGCTCTGCCTTAGATACCCCTTCGGGATAGCAGGCGTCATGTTATGTACCTCTGTCCATCAACACTTACTTCTTAAACTGACATCCATCAGCGTGACCCGTACCCTCTGCTCAGGGTTAACCCTCAGTCGCCACCGGCACTCGTCACCGACGTAGAAGTGGGGATACCCTGGGGTACGAATGTACCCCTCGCTGTTTTCGCCCACTGCATCTACCTGCACCTCTCTGTTGCAGTAGTGAACTGATAATGTATCTGGAAAAATAGAATTAGATGAGGTTAGTGAAAATATATTCTTTGAATATATGGACCTATTACATTTTCTGTGGGACGTTGCGTTGGAAGTAGGCCTCCTATTAGGTAGAACGATGACCTGGTGAAGGTTGCGGGGAGTGCTGGATGCGAGACGCACCGATCAATGTGGCGACACTTGGGAGAGGCCTATGTCCAGCAGTGGACGTCTTTCGGCTGAAATGATGATGATGTAATATACAATCAGCACTGATTTATTTTTACTGATCTCGCTTTACATAAATAAAAACTAGCTTTTCCGAGCCGTAATTACAGACACAATTAAAAAGCCATTGTTCTGTTCCCTTTCGGGAACGTCTGGGAACATACCGGCTAAGCGCAGTTTCGTCCGCGTGGAGGTCAAAAATGATCCCACGGGACATAAATATAAAAGGAATTTAATAGTTTGAAATTTAAAAGGAATTTAATAGTTTGAAATTTAAAAGGAATTTAATAGTTTGAAATTTAAAAGGAATTTAATAGTTTGAAATTTAAAAGGAATTTAATAGTTTGAAATTTCCATTTATTTAGCGCCAAATGTTCGTTTTTTTTTTTTGATTGGTCCACTATCTGTTGAAAGATAAGATTTCAGAATTTGGAAAATCGCGCCATCTGCTATCTTCTGAGTCAAATACTTAGTCACAAACTGACTGTCTAGTATGGAAGTGGCTTGAAATTCCTCCTGGAATCCTGGAATTAGGAATGGATATGGAGGAACACGGAAGTGATCGACGGTAACATTGTGTTTTTATTATCCACACAAAACATAAAATAACAAGTGAAATGGCATGTGGCAGCTGCATATAATTTACTAGTACAGCAAGTAGCAATTTGCATATCATTTTGTATAATCCAATGCACATAAAAACACAATTGTCGGAAATAAGTTCCCTTAATCTATAATAATGGGCATGCGGTCGTTGACCTGAAAATTGCAGCAAATGCCATCGGTCACAGGTGCATTTTTCTAGCACGGTGATTTTTATCGCACACTGAATTTTTAACTACCGCTTTAGCGTCTAAATTTAAAAAATTCACAGCGCGCTTTTTGAAGGCTGGATGGCGCTCTGATGTATTCTTAATTCTCAGTTCGAAACCGTTACCGGCTGTGCCACAAAACCCTGTCCTCTGGCTTTCCCATCCAGTCTGACCCAGCCACCTTTCTGAAGTCATCTGTAGGTTGTCCCACTATAGGAAAAAGGCACCTTCCTTTCCTTTTCTACCCAACTCGATTCTGAGTTTCTGAGCAAATACTAGAAAGCTTTAGACTAAATATCCAATCATAAGTTCCAATTCCACCACAAAATCATATGCGCTTAGAGCTAAACATATTAAGAACACTCCTGTCTCTATCTTCTTCAAACATGAACTTTTTATGGATGGGAGTTGCGAGTACTTGGCAGTTCTCATCGAACTTCTCTGGAGAAAATTACTAACAACATAAGTGTATGTGCTTCTAGGGCGTCCCCTTCCGGCGTTTCCACTCACATCTGCCTTGTAAATAACCACACACATGCATTGCAAGGAACGAATTTCCACAGCATTCATTCTACGTTCATGACTCTTACTCTCTTCATGTACCTTACCTATAAAGGGAGAAAAAGTGCCTTTAACGAAGACGAAAAGCACTTGCTCTCCCAGTGATTGTGATCACTTTTTTGCTATACCTGGGAACCTTCCAGTTACGGATATATTGGGGGAAAGTTCCAACTTCACCACAAGTTTTTGTTTTAAATACAAGTTTTTTAATGTTGTACTTTGGTTCATTCCCATTCACATTTATTTATTTTATTTTAGTTACTATACAATTCCACGGTAGAACTAATGGGTTTTTTTTCCATTCCAGTCCTACGATCTAAAGGTGGTACAAAATCGTAGAACTAGTTGGAACAAAGACAAAAACTGTGTGATACAGCAGGTAGAACTAATGGGAAGTTTTGGTTCCATTTGTTCTACCGTAAATTGTATCAGAGAACTAATGGGACTTTTTGTTCCAACTAGTTCTACGATTTTGTACCACCCTAAAAAAAATCGGTTCCCAGTAACATTTTGGCGTAGAGTAGGTAACTTAGCTTGCTGTACAGAATGCTTGGTTGAAGGCTTATTGAAAAGTCCGTTAATCCGTTTACACCTTATATACTTAACATCAACAAGTTAAGTATGTACCAACAACGTCCATGTCCATGTAGGTACCTTCCTACAGGTCATGTAAAATGAGACAATTTAATAAGGCAGGTCAGTCAGAACATCCGTCACGGACATTTTATTAAACGATAAATTACCTAGTAGGTAAGCATTTACCTGCGAGAAAATATGAGTTTTTTAAATTAATGTAGGTATTACGCAAGCTAACCTTGAGGGCAGATTTTGAGTAAAATTTATAGGTCTTACCAGGTAATTTGGTGGTTCTTTGTTGTCTATGTTGCTAGAATGCATGATAAGTATTTAGTCTTGTTTTCTTTCATTACATGGAAAATCATACCTAATTATTTATTCTGTTTGAGTTATATTCTCAAGAGTAATATTTAGGCGGCGCGGCTGAAAATCATATCTTAAACTAAATGTGTTATCTTGATCAGGCCGTAAATATTTTTGTAGATAACATTTTGGTAGGGGAAAAAAAATAGTTATTTAGCATAATTCTAAGTTTGGTGGCGCGTCCACAATCTGTTTTTCTGGGGATGACCACCACTTAAACAAAACTACACTAGAAATTACTAATGTTATTTGTATTCAGTATTAGTTTTTTTATATCTAATGATTCAGTATTTATTTTTATATTTAGGGCAATACTTTATCCTAGTGAAAATCTAAAAGGACTGTCCGCGTGAAATTTTAAATTTTGGTAGGAGTAATCTAATCATTAAGTGATTCGTATTGAATGAACCTAGATGAATGACGCAACCAACGTTCACTTCCTTTGTTCAGGCACTCACGCGCAGCAGTGACAGACGTGTGCCATCCCGTTGTGATTTCCAGCCAAAAACGTAGAAGAGTCGAACGTAGTAGAGTCTGTGTTGTAATTAAAATTTATAATAAAAGGTTTGGTATGCTTTCAAAATTATACAAATATAAATTGGCCATAAATTGGCAAAACATAGTGCACTCATATAAGACGATATACTATCTGTAACCATACCTATGTTTCACTAAATAAATGATTGATTGATTGATTGATAAATAGTATATTCTTAGTAGTCTAACAACAAGTTCAAAGTTCAAGTTAATTCTAATTTTGGTGGTGCAATTTTGGTGGTTTTGGTGGTATCACTAAAATCATGAATCAAGGATTGAACCAGAGCTGGACGCGAGAGGTCGCTGCCGCCGATCGCCACTACGAGGACACGGCGGTGCTCCGTCCAAGCGGGGCAAACCTCCACAGTGTTCTCCACTTATCGCCACTATTGTGGCATGCCCGGAACCCCCCACGGGGTTGCGACAGTTGCTCTCTTCATGTCGCCATGAGATCACGCCGGAGGTCTGTCCGCTGAGCGGCGATTTGTCGCAGCAGCGGAGTTTCCCCCCGGTGGCGTAGAGCCTCCGTGCGCCATTCGTGTAGGCGCGCGAGGACTATCGCCTCCAGATCCCATGGCGGCAATCCGGATCACCTTTTAGGGCGCGTTCAGATAATGGGCGGTTCACCGCCTCAAGGAACGCCGGGGCCCCGTAAAGGGCCATAGACAGCAAAACCCCTACGCGTAGAGCTTCCAGGACCGGGGTAGATGACGGCCCTGTCCGTCAGGTAGTCCCCGACCACACGACGGAGGTAGGTCGGCCACCCGGTGATACTGGAGTGCCTCCCTAATGCAGCTCCAGGGCATGGTGTTGAAGGCGTTGGCGATTTCAATAACACGGCCAAGACAACCTCGTCGTGAGGGCTCTCACGCGCACGATGGCGTCCACCGTAGAGCGCCCTTTGCGGAAACCAAACTGGTGTTCCGCAAGATCCGGTCCCATCCCCGGAAAGTTTACCTACTAGTTGATTATTAATTTTCTTTGATCTCTCTCTCTCTTTTTTTTGTTAACATGACATGTTGTGTGTGACATGTGTGAAAATTACTTATAAAAAAAACATGATTCATTAAAATTAAAAACTATAGAATTAACAAGACATAGAAAAATAAGAAAGTTGTATCTGTTGATTGTTATTTTTTTATTGATCTCATTATTTTATTTTTTATTAAAACATTTATTCACTATAAATAAGATTTTTATTGTTATTTTATTTATACACACATCAACACGGTCTAGGGATATTTCATACTCAATTAAATAACTCGAAAAGTACTGGCCGCATTGGAATCTTTTATACACCGATTTGTTTGTAATTTATCTCAGACTAATACCAAATTCAAATTTTTGAAAATTCTTTTGTTTCGGTGGCATAAAAATGTCTTGATGTATAGGAGAGGGAATTTTCATTTGTGCGAAATTTAGAAAACAATACGAATTACGTTTAGTTACAGTTTTTTTTCATTTTTA
The DNA here is from genome assembly GCA_941918905.2 of Xestia sexstrigata. Lineage (NCBI taxonomy): Eukaryota > Metazoa > Arthropoda > Insecta > Lepidoptera > Noctuidae > Xestia > Xestia sexstrigata. Next base: position 5,263,323 of record OW799204.2, read on the forward strand.
AACGAAAGATAAAGTTAAAATTGAGGTATTGTAGCCATGCAACGCCGACATTTGACGAGGGCGGAGATGATACGAGCTGTGGGAATGCTGGAAGCTGGATCTGTTCAGCGTAATGTTGCTGAGGCCATAGGGACCCATCAAAATGTAATTTCAAGATTGTGGACACGCTATCGTGCCACAGGTGAAGTAGCGGAGAGGCACCGGGGGCCAAGTCGCATCACTGCCCCAGACAAGACCGATTTTTGCAAATTACTGCGCGAGCACAACCAAATGGTTGCATTGGCGACTCAATTGGTCCAAAGGCTGCGAGTGGAACACCGAGTGCTTGTGAGTGACCAAACTGTAAGAAGGCGACTGCATGAAAGCAATCTACGCTCTCGTACACCACTCCGGGTCCCACCTTTACGGAGAGGCAATCGTGGACGACGATTAGAATGGGTTCGGAACCACGTGGACTGGGGCCGTGACCAATGGTCCAATGTGCTGTTCACGGATGAATCCAGGTTCGGCTTCCATCCAGATTCACGAAGGACGCGTGTTTGGCGAGTTCCTGGACGATGGAGCCGTCTCCAGAACCCTCAGGAAGTTCACCCATACCAAGGAGGAACAATTATGGTTTGGGCAGGAATTCGTCTTGGAGGACGGACGGATCTTGTTTGGGTGCGGGGCAATATGACGGCAGAACGATACGTCCAACAGGTGCTGGGGCCCGTAATCTTGCCCCACAGAACACAAATGGGGCAAGATTTCCTGCTCATGCACGACAATGCCCGGGCACACACGGCGAGAATGGTAGCAGCTTGGTTACATACACATAATGTTAGGGCCTTAGACTGGCCTGCTCAATCGCCAGATCTAAATCCCATTGAGCATGCGTGGGATATGCTGCAAAGAAGAGCTCTGAAGGAAGTTCCTGAAAATCTGGCTACAGAAGATCAACTTTTTGCGCACCTCAGAAGGACATGGGACAATATTCCGCAGCAAGACATTGACAACCTTGTTCTGAGCATGCCGAATCGTTGCCGATGTGTTATGAACATCATGGGCGCTTTCTCAGACTACTAACTTCAAGTTTATAAACACAAATTAAATGATTTTTCTATTTTTTTCAGTTTTTACTCACAAATTAAAAGTTCATTCATATACGGTTTCCGTCTATGCTTCATTTTTTTTCCATAAAATCCTGAAATTTTAATCTATACCTTAACCATTATTAAAAAATGGTAGAATATTAAATAACGTATCTTTTAAACATATACATGTCATATAAATAATTAACACATTGATAGTAATTCGCTTTTTTTAAAATATCCCTAGACCGTGTTGATGTGTGTAATTTTAATTAGGTAAAACACGTCCTGATTTTAATTTTTTTTTTTAAATAAACTAACAATAAAAATATTAGGAATATAGTAATAAACAAAAATGTGTGTGTGTGTGTGAGTGAGTGTGTGTGTGTGTGTGTGTGTGTGTATGTGTGTGTGCATGTGTGTGAATTATACCGTTATAACGAATAGTGACTCGATTCTCTCATAGTCCATGCCTTTCAACCATGCAATAATTTTAATTTTTGCTAATAATAAATAATTTTAAAATATACATGTCATATAAATAATTAACACATTGATAGTAATTCGCTTTTTTTAAAATATCCCTAGACCGTGTTGATGTGTGTATATTGGTTCAGTAAAAAAAATTGGTGTCAAGACTTTCTAATTTGGTGACAGAAATAAATTCTGGTGTCAATATTTCTAATTTTGGTGTCAGATATCAATTTTGGTGTTGTACCAATTCTGGTCTCGACAATATATTAGAAGCTTTCAAGAATAAATAAATTTCTCTCACATTTTATGTATCTGAATACGTATCTCTTGCTTATCAACATCTTAGATTATTAAAAAAACCAGAAACAAACTTTTCCACCAATATAAGGTATCAAATCATAGTTGTTGAAATTCACTCGTTTATAATTAGTTAGTAAAGTCCGGATACTTCATTATCGAATTCATATCAGCGAACGTCGTAAAGCCGGAAATTGAGGCAGTTTTAATGGGCCAGATAATTAATTTAGTTATGTACGAGTCCAATTTAATGCCGTTTAACTAAATATCTAACAAAACATAGAGTAATCATCATCACCTGTCTCCTGGTCTTATCCCAAATTATAAGGCAAAATATAACATAATTACCAGTTACAAAAACGTAAGTTTTTCCAGGTATACTTTGAATACTTTTAGCACACCAAAATGAGCGCACACTGTCTATTTATATCGGAGTAAACGAGAGCGAGAGAGTTATAACTCATTAGCGGTTTAGGTATGAATATGCTGTCTTCATGTTTTTAATTACAAACCCATACGTCAAAAAAATTAAGACTTAGAACCGTTTAATGATGATTTCAGGACCACTCTTTGCAATGCTGCTTTTATTTTCTATCGAGCCGACTTCGTCCAATTACGTATCGAGTCGGTCCACGGTCTTTGAAATAATTATGACGAATATTAACATAATAATTATATATTTTTTTAAGTGCTTGAACAAATAGTTTTTATTAAAAAACTGCTTAAATAACATCAATTAGGTGTTGTCAGCCCCTTATCAGAACTCATATTTTACCTTCATTACGTCAAACATGAGCTTTTTTACGAATAAGTAAGTACCTACTTACTTATTTCAATTATGAATATTTGCATAGCCATAAATTCTTTAAATAAACGGCCAGTAAAAAATAATAATAAACCGTCTGAAAAATACGAGTGAAGAAACGAGAATCTTGTTACCAGTGAGGGCGGAGGGTAGGTAATGAACTAATGACTTTAGACAGGTCATAATAGAAGATCAGAAGTCTTATTTGTTTGTTGGAACAGCAGTGCAAGTACGTAGCACTCGATTCGATACGATTCGATAAATCTGACAGTTATTTTCGATAAAATGAGTTTTTAACCAATCGAAATGTCGGATTTATCGAATCGTATCGATTCGATCGTTATCGATTGCTACGTACTTGCAGTGCTGAACTAGGAGGGGGGGGGGGGGGAATTCCATGACGTAAGACACCATGGTGGGTCACCTGTAGTCTGGTTAGAAATCAATAGCTGTAAAGTTTTCAGTGTGACTAGATCTGTGGACTAGATAAGTTAAGGCTAATCCTCCAGGGTAGCTCGCGAAATTCAAATTTTCTTACGTTTTTGCAATTTGCAGGCCAGTGCTAGGTTGTATGTTGATTAAAATATTGTTCGCGATTGTAAGACGTATGTAATTATAATCATCAAAATCATCAATACAACCCTCTACGTTCACAAAAGTTGAGGAACGATTTTTTCAAGGTCATAGTCATTGCTAGACCTTTATGAACTTGGAGGGTTGTATTGGTGATTTTGATGATTATATTTCTGTAACTACATACGTTTTAAAATCGCGAACAATGTTTTAATCAACATACAACCTAGCACTGGCCTGCAAATTGCAAAAACCGTAAGAAAATTTGGATTTCGCGGGCTACCCTGACGCTTTCACCATCGCAAGTGTTTTGTTTTTCTACAACGGTTACTTTCAAGATTGACATATAGGTCCAAGATCGCAGGGCTGCCGCCAGACCTTGCTTACCTATTGTTTGATAAACAACATGTGTGGCATCGATTGGTGTTAGCGTATTATTATACTGTGAACGTATATGCATACAATTTGTCCCGACGGCCAATTTTTAGATGTCAGGTGCTAAAGTTGCGTAAAATTATTTATATTTTTGCCATCAGGCGACTACAGGAGCTAAATTAGCAAGTCTATTTGTGGTGGTTCAAACTTCGTTTGAAATACTGTTACAATAAGGTTCTAATCAGCTTGCACTACAAAGTGGTTGTTACGTCAGTCACTGCGGGCCAAATATTGCGAAATGAGTGGTTTTTTACGATTTACAAAAAATCTATTGATGGGACTAAAAAAGTAAAACACTTATGATGCTAATATGTTGCTTGTAGAATTATTGCGAATAAATCAGAATGATCGCATGTATTTTAGTATGGTTTTTACTCGTTAAAAGAAATTTTTAGAGATAAGTTCGTGATTTTTTTCTATCGAATAAAATTGGTTGCATTATGTTTTCAAAACACTATCGTACTAGCTTAGATCCTGAAGAATATCATAATTTTTTCTGGTTTTGTTTATTGCAGTGAATCACATGCTTTTTTGCATTATAAAACTCGCGTTTAGCTCATGTAGTCGCCTTAAAGCCTGAGTGATATTTTATATATTATATGTTGCATAGAATATTTTAATTATTTACTTCACGTCGAATTTAATTTTAAATTACTGCCGTAATGCCTGGCGGCCCTGGGATCTTGCTCTTAAAGCTTTTCGATACGTTTATGTCCTTCGATCAACAATTGGACACAGTCAATCTAATACTTTTTGACATTATTAGAATGTCTCTGTTGTTATGCCCGCTTATCTACGTGTGTAATCTGTAGACAGCTTTCACAAAAAATAAATAAAACATCTTTACCAAATTCCACAATTTATTTAAGGAAAACCGTAGAAGACGCAACAGGCTTACAAGTTTTCGCACATTTATTTGGTCGTAAATTTTATTTTATAGCAAAAACATTTTGACCTTTAGATAGCAGTCGGCATCGCGACAATTTTATGTGTTTTCCGTATAATTATGGTGATTCACTTATGTTGACAACGAATTAAGATTTGAATAAATAAGTCAATGGAAAATAAGTCGTAAAAATTAAAATACCAGCCAAATGCGAGTCGCACTCGCCCATGTAGGGTTCCACTCGTTTCCCCTTTAATTTTTAATTAATTTATTATTTTTTGTTATAACGGCAGCAGAAATACAAATTCTGTGAAAACTTTAACTGTCTACCTATTACGGATCATGACTCATGAGGTACAGCCCGCTGACAGGCAGACGGACGGACGGACAGCGGAGACTTAGTAATAGGGTCCCGTTGATTACCCTTCGGGTACGAAACCCTAAAAGAAACACTGGAGCAGTTGGGTAATAGTAGATTTTACAACAAGTGCACAAAACGAACCATTTTCATCCGAGACTTTTAGCAGCCCGAGCCGAAGGCGAGGGCTGATAGTAATGTCGAGAATAAAATGGTTTTGTGAACGAGTTATATACTCTGCTTTTCACTTCGATTGCGAGGAAATAAAACAGTAGTATAACATAACGTTTCTTTAATTCATATTCAAAGTAAAATTTGTACAGTTTTGAATACTGAAGGAAATTGTTTTTCTCGGCATATCGCCGCTTTATTTTTTTAAATCTTACGACATTGATAGTAGGCTTGGGCTGCAGAAATATACAGCCTACTATTAAATTAATTTTGTAATAATAATTTTCTTAAATTAATTAAATGACCTACCGTACTTGAATTTAAATTTTTATATCTTTTGCCTTAAAAAACACATAAGGCAAATAAATTAAAGTACTTAAATATTATAAAATAACAAATTCTATCTATGAACTTCTTATTGTGTTTGGCTGTATGGCTCATTTTCTTTGCCTTATAATAGATACATTTATGAGTAGATACGTTAATGCACTTGTGCACAAAATTCGATTTTGTGCAGCCTATATCCTGCACAAATAAGCACTTTCAGAGCATGAGAAGTGAAAACGTTTATTAAACAATAAAGGTATAACATCGTCTGGAAAAGTCAACTCGTTTGCTACCAAGTATATCGCCTCACTTTTCACTTACTGACTAGACATTAAAAATTAACCAAAAAACCTCATACCATTTTAATAAATAATCACAAAAAAATGCACGGAATGTTATGAAATGTCCATGTAATTTAATGTTATGGCAACGCGTTCCGCCCGCCCAACCCCGCCCAACAAAGAGCTCTTTTGACCGCTTGTAATAACATAAACTACACGTAATTACTACAATTTCTGTAGTAAGGTGCGCGGTGACGTGTAACAAGGTATTAAAACGTATAATATATATTTACTAAGGTTTATTTTGTTTCTTTGATTGAAAAATCATAATGACTTATTGGACATTCAGTTCAGTTCATCTATTTATACGAGTATTTCAGTACATTATCTGTCAATAACGATTTCGCCGCACTTTTACACTGTTATTTAGGTATTATGTACCAGGAATTTTTGTAATATTTCAAAAAGGAGATTATTACGGTGCTCAGACCTGGTCGCTCACTAAGTCGCAGAAATTCCACCTTGGAGTGTGCCAAAGAGCAATGGAGTGTAGCATTCTGGCTGTAAAAAGATCAGACGTAATACAGAACCCCAAGATGCGCTCCAAAACAGGAACTATTGACGTAGGCAATTATGCTGCCAGGCTCAAATGGAATTGGGTGGGTCACTTATGACGACTACAGGAGCTAAATTAGCAACTCTATTTGTGGTGGTTCAAACTTCGTTTGAAATACTGTTCGAATAAAGTTCTAATCAGCTTGCACCACAAAGTGGTTGTTACGTCAGTCACTGCGGGCCGAATAGTGCGAAATGAGTGGTTTTTGCGATTTACAAAAAATCTATTGGTTGGACTAAAAAAATAAAACACTATCATGCTAATTTGTTGCTTGTAGAATTATTTGCCAAAAAATCTGAATGATCGCATGTATTTTAGTATGATTTTACTCTTAAAAAGAAATTTTCAGAGACAAGTTCGTGATTTTTTTTATCGAGTAAAATTAGTTGTATTATGTTTTCAAAACACTATCGTACTAGCATATGTCCTGAAGAATATCGTATATTTTTCTGGTTTTATTTATTGCAGTGAATCATATGCTTTTTTGCATTTTATAACTCGCGTTTAGCTCCTGTAGTCCCCTTAAGCCGCATGCACAACGACCGCTGTCAAGTCTCCATGGTATGCATGGTACGGCACGGAGCCTGAGGATGGGCGTCACCGCTGAGGCCGGCCCAAAAAGAGATGGCTCGATGATCTGGACGCGCACTGCGATGTCGCACGAAAAGAGTACCTGGAAAGATATGGGGTAAGGCCGTTGCCCAGCAGTGGGACACTAACGGCTAACAAAACAAGGATAAGTTCAGTGTTTTCCATCCGACTACTCTAAGAAGAAACATCGAAATAAACTCGGAGCAGCTAACAAGTCTTTTGCAAGTACATATAAAAGGTGACACAATTTATTTCTGTATTATGTATTTGGTCGCGCCCGACGACAGCCTTGAAACCTCAGCCTTTGTAGGTTAATGGTTTAGTGGAATAAGAGTATAGAATCCAAACATAAATGTTTCGTAAAAATAATACATCACATCACGCCTGTAATCCCCGCAGGGTTAGGCAGAGGTGTACCTAATAGTACAACCACATTTCGCCAGTTTTGTGTAAGTTCCTTTTTATTGTGGGCGACCCTATCACCATCAAACAAGCACAAATCCAGGTTTCGCGGCTGCTATAGAGAAATTCGTGATAATTAAACCCAATAAACACTTTGGCTGAACTGGGAATCGAATCAAAGACCTCATTCTCAGCAATCGCGCTTACGACCCCTAGACTAAAGAGGCTAAAAGATGATGACTTACTGCGATATTGTCCATACTTATATCATAAAAATCGGACCGTTCTGCAAGCAGTTATGCAAGAATATACTAGGTTTGAACCCTGACGACAGACTTCAGTAGACTGTAAAATGTACAAATTTTCTTTCCGAACAAGCTTTTCTTAAAATTAAAAGAAGGAATTAGGTGTATCTGTCAACATTAAACGCTTTTACAAAATTTCGTGTCCGTGCTATTAACCGTTGAGGAGTTCTTTCGTAAGGAGGCGTTCCTGGCTGCAGGATCAAGCGATGTGTGTCACAAAAATATATTGTCACCAGAACCAAAGGTGTGTGCAAAATTTCAACTCAATCAGTTAGGGGGAACTGGTTTGAAATTCAGTTGCAAGATTTGACCATTACACAGTCACACTAACAAAGCACGTTAAAAATAGTACAAGCTAATAAAAAGTGATAACAACAATTCAACAAAAATCATCATCATCTGCCTAGCCTTCTCCCAACTATGTTGGGGTCGGCTTCCAGTCTTACTCGGACACACTCGGATGCAGCTGAATACCTGTATTTTACATGAAGCGACTGCCTATCTGACCTCCACAACCCAGTTAGTACTGGGTAATACGATACTCCTTGGTATGTATATATATAATATACTCCTTGTCAGACTTTCGGGCCACTGACTACTTGTAACGACTGTCAAAGATCTACAAATGACAGCCGGGACCAACAGCTTAACGTGCTTTTCGAGGCACGGAGGAAACTCGGTATGTAAGGGTGGTCACCCATCCACAGACCAACCTAGGCAAGCACGGCTTAACCATCGACCCGAGCTGCTGTTATTATTTAGCCACGAGCTCAACGAAACAATTCAACAAAAATAAAAGCTTATAAAAAGTGATTAATTAATTTATTGTATTCGAAAGTCTACTCGTCATCATAATGTCGTAGACTCCAGTAGCTACAGTACTACTCGTATGATATTTTTCCGCCCCACTGGCTGTGCCCCCGGTATTAGACGTCGAGATGTCCTTGAACCCCTGCCCCAGTGACGTCACCTGTCTAGGGGCGGCAAGCCTTAGATTGTTATTTTAAGTATTTCCATATCTTCTATATTATAGAGGAATAAAAATCAATTGCTACATGTACGACGGAGTATTACCTGAGAACGGCTCGACCGATTTGGCTGATTTCTTTTTTGTTGTGTTCGAAATTGTCAGGAAAAGGAAAAGGTTTGTATGAAAGAAAATGTTGATATTTCATATCGAAATTGGACGAAGCCGGGGCGGGTCGCTAGTAATAAAGTTAGTTGAAAATACTGTTGGAATTAGAAGAACTCGTTTTCAGTACAACATTTACAACGTCTGTTATTTTCAAGAAAAATAATCGTAATGCAGCCTTGATTTAATACTAACTTTGAACCTCTACCCTTAACCTTTACACAAATAATTAATTTATTTAATACGTAAAGGAACACTGTAACAAGGTCCTCGTACATGAACATATTTTAATGAATCGATTTAAAAGGTAGATAGACACTCATACAACCCAACCCGCACTGGGTCCGCTTGGTCGATTACAACCCCCATAAAGAGGAGGCCTGTGTCCCAGCAGTGGGAACATTATAGGCTGAGTAGAGTATGCATACAACCCTAATCTAGAAAACATTGTACTATGCGCATTGCGGTTTATTTGGATGCACGTTTATTTCAGGCACTGAACATTTTACAGCATAAGTTATTTATGAGAAACTTTGAGGGAATATAAGCGGACATACAGCCGACGTTTTACGATCAATAACTGAAGTAAGTTGAGTAATTCTTCTCTTTTATTAAAAAAAAACCAGCCATGATCAAAAAGGGTTCCGTAGTCGGGATGAATAATTAAATATTTCATATAAAACAGTAAGTCATCAGTTCAAACCCAGACAGGCGCATTACTTTGTGTAATTTATTTCATCACCACTGCTCTCAAAACGGTGAAGGAAAACATCGTGAGGAAACCGGCATGTCCTAGAACCAAAAATTCGAAGACATGTGACATCTACCAATCCGCACTGGGCCCGCGTGGTGGATTATAGCCCATTCCCTCTCATAGAGAGGAGGCTGTGTCCCAGCAGTGGGAACATTACTGGCTGGTGAAACGAACATGAAAAACATCGTTGTTGAAAAACATGTTTTCCGATACATTCTAACAACAATGTATGTTTGACGCACAGTATTGAGATGATGCCATAGACTTCTTATAATCTCTTCTCTGTAATCTATAAGAAGAGTACCATTATCTATAGTTCTCAATAGTTTCGAAGATAAGAGGTAATTTATTTTTATTTAAAAAACCTTTTACTTCAGCTCACAACTAGGCATTCTGGCCAGAGCTACAGAAGAGACCGCTGAAATCGCAAAACGGAATACCGTTTTGGTTCTACTCAATTTCAGGCCAAAATTTTCCAGTCTTTGCTACCACACATCCAATCTGCTTTGGACCTCTAGACCTCTCGGCAACCAGCACAATGTCGTCGGAAAACAGTACACCTAAACCAGGAGGCCTTTTCAACGGATAATAAAAAGTTATTGAAAACAGTAACCACAAAGGTTGTTTGTTACTTGTCATCATGTTGCAAAATGTTGCTGAACAAAAAGCTACTTCGGTGTGGATCAACCCTAAGTCCCTATATGTATACCAGGCCATCAGATATTGGATACAGTTAATATTTCAAGCAAATAATCTCGCGTCTAGTGTCTATTCTGTTGAAGTAGGTCGATAACGAGCCAGCGTCTCGAGTTATTGGCCTTATACAAAGTGTAAACCAACCCTTCACGAAGCCGTCAACCAAGCATTCTGTACATCAAACTAAGTAACTACGCAAACATTATTGCTTGGAAACGACTTTTGTTTTGGGATGAAAAATCACGATTTTTATTCACAGTAGGACTCAATGTAACGCACTCAAAACTGGTGCCTAAACTAGGCGAAAGCCTGTATTTCGTGACACCAGGTATCCACCCCTTCGGAAGCACATTTGAACAGAATTATGAACTCGTACACAAATTAATACGGTAAGTAATATTGAGCAAAAGATAAGAATACACATTAAAACAGTGGTGATTATGGTTGGTGCCAGTTAAGATGAGAATAGCGGGCATTGCCCTTTATATCTGTATATTATATAAGTCTCTTCGTACGAACCAAAACAAATAAATGTACATGTATCGTTTTTCATTACAAAAAATGTTGAAGATCACGACAGATGACGATTCCTGACTTGAACAGGCTTATTTTTGGTTTTCAAAGTTAAGAAGTTTAATAAATGTAGGTGGGTCAATGACCGCTATTCTCATCCTAACTGGCACCAACTATACTAATTGTTCTATTAGGGATTAGTACTTGTGTGTGTGTGTGTGTTAATGATGGATGTGTATGTGAGTGGTGGGTGTGTGTGTTCGTGTGAGTAAGGAAAAGGGAGAATTGTAAATAGCCGGTAGCACAAAATTGCGATGTATCTAGATTTTATCCTTTGTCAAGCAAGTTATTTTGGGGCAGCTAGAAGTTTTTCCGTAGCGTCATAGCTTAACTCTAGAAGCCAGCTCGTAATTTTTAATTTACACTTGGTTTTAACAAGTTCATAGATCGGGAACGTCCTATTTATTTTGTTATATAGAAAACGACCAAGATAACAGAAAAAATGTTTCGAGAACATGGTAGTTAGTCGAATAGTAATGGATGCATTGAATAGTGCGGGGGTCGTAGAGGTATTTAAAGATAAGTTATAAAATTAAAAACTTGTACTTAAAACTCTTGCGAAAAACTTGGAACTTCGCCCTCCAAAATTTCCGTAACTAGGTTTCCAGGTATGGTATAAAACAAAAGACATCGCAATGACGGGGTGGACATGTGCATTACTCGGCCCTTTTAATAATTAATTTAGGGTCGGCGCAGTATGTCTTCTTCTTCAATACTTCTCTATTACTCGTCATCTCATCAGACACCTCCTTTCGTGCCATATCATCCTTCACACAGTCCATCCATCGTTTATCCAGGCCATCAGATATTGGATACAGTTAATCTTTGAAGCAAATCATCTCGCGTCTAGTATATATTCTGTTGAAGGCGGTCGATAACGAGCCAGCGTCGTGAGTTATTGGCCTACTAACTATCTCGTATTAGGCTGGTATAGATAGACTTTTAGTAAGTTCTTGTAGCTAAGTAATGATAAGCTTAGTAACAAAACATCACGCCTGTTGTCGAAAAAGGGTAAAGCAGGGGTGTGGCTCTAGTGTAGGTATTCTTCTTTTTTTTTTTCAATTTGCAGGTCTGAGGTACGCAGGTCGGTTGTGAGATAATGGTTGATTGATTTGCGAACGTGATAACAATATAATTTATAGAATAGAATAGAATAGAAAGTTTTTATTTCAGACCGTAGTCCATAGGGTTAGTAAGAATTTTACTTAAGTTCTAGTGTTAGTAGGTTACAGATACAGATAGTATATGTAGTATTAATTCCATAAAAATCATTAACATAATTCTATAAATTAGTGAGGACTAAAATGTCATTATTACATGAAATAGTCATTATTTAGGGTAATAAGAGTTTACGAAGTTGTACTTATAATGTTGTTAATCTTCTTACTACTATTATTATAAATATGCAAAAGTTTGTGAGGTCAGATAGGCAGTCGCTCCATGTAAAATACTGGTATTCAGCTGCATCCGGTTAGACTGGAAGCCGACCCCAACATAGTTGGGAAAAGGCTAGGTAGGCAGATGCAAAATTTTGTGAGGATGCACGGATGTTTGTTCCTCTTTCACGCAAAAACGGTTGGACGAATTTAGTTGTTTGGCACACAGATACTTTATATCCTGGATTATCATATAGGATACTTTTTATCCCAGTAGTAAGTTCCCGTGGGATAATAACGGAACCGCGGACATAAGTTAGGACCTAGGTTCATATTTCTTAAGGTCGCTCATTAATCAATCACTCTTTTCCATTTGCGCAACATATCCAATATCGTAGGATATCTACTCGTCTTTGTTTGGAACATAAGCTTTTATACAAACCCAAACAATCATAGACCATGAGTCGATGACAAATTGTAGTAAGCCGTCAGCTTTTGTATGGCTCTACTGTTGGCAACGAATTCAAGGGAGTGACTTGAATATCTAGAACTTTATAGATTGTCATGCATGACTGAGGACTTTATGATAGGCTTTAATAATTTAGTTGAAGGGCTTAAGATATGAAAATGTGTGCAATAATTCAAAGCAGCGACCATACACTGCATGTTTTAAAAAGGTGTAGTTATGGAAGACGATATAAAGTACAGACCATCACACTGAACCACTTTCTCCATGAGACCATCATGGTGATCGAAAAATTATTCCCATACAAATGAAGACGATTGAAACTTGTAATTGACTCGACGAAAATGCTTGAATTAAAAAACGAGCATACATGTCAAACACATAACCCTCCCTTTAGGCTTCGCCGTAGGCAGGTCAGTCCCTAAACTTATTCGTTTCTTATAATAAGTAGCTTGTATTCCATATTGGAAAAAACGTAAATGATTTTTTCATACATGCTTCAAGTTTTCCAGTGTTCCGCACTGCGTACATTTTTTAGGAAAATAACTTCGATATTGTGACCTGGAACCCGTCAAATCTTGTTGTATCGGACCCGTGTCGTTTTAGCGATAAACTTTGAACGTGCACGAAATAAATTAGGTAGCTAGTTACGTATTTATGAGAATGCTTAAAAATATGACCATTTTTTTGAAATAAGATTACCTAGAACACTGCAGTGTACATAAACAATGTACAAAGGATTATTGCGTGATAAAATCATTACGAAATTATGTTATTTTTTTAAGGCATCAATAAAGCTCACGAAAATATATTTACTCACAAATTAAAAATAACACTTTTTCGTGGAACTATATACTAATTTTGTAAATATGTTTTTCTTTTTGTAAATTGGCTTGTTTTTTATAATCATGTAAATTGTACTTCTGTGTGTGCTGTCTTTTGTGTGCAATAAATAAATGGTTTATCTATCTATCTATGGCGATTTATAGCTTTTAACCATCGCAGGACCATAGACAAGTCAACTGATACCTCATGTATTCATTTTATTATTATTATATTTCAATTTCAATCTTGAAAGGGTATAAGGAACAACACAACCCAGAATAGGAATACCCAGTTACTATGTATCTAATTACCTTTAAACGGGTTTAAGGCGGTTGTGGAGGTCGAGACGGAATGGGACGCCGTCACCTCCTTCTGCGAAGCAGTAATGCTAGAGAAGGAGGAGGCGGAACGTGAGAGGGAGAGAACCTCACAGCGTCCCGGCCGCCGCGGGAGACGCCCCAGGCGTCGGGGGGAGTCATTTGATGATTTCCCACCAGAAAAAAAAAAATAAGGCGGTTGTGGAGGTCAGATAGGCAGTCGGTCAGACTGGAAGCGGAGCCCAGATGGAAAATTGCTAAGCAGATGACAATGTCAAAGACGTGAAGAGAGAAGTCTTTTTAACTGTCGTGCAGTCTGGTAAGAAAGTGACCCATAAGAAATTGTAGTAAGTAAATATGAATCATTAAAACTTAGTTTAAAGTTGTCTTCGCACATAAAATTAGCATTCGTGCCGCAAATTCATTATATTTCATTTTTATGTTCACCGTTTAGATACAGCAATTTGCTAAATTTTAACATAAAGTTCAAATTACAGACAAATTACCGTCTGTTCTTGGCAAGTTTAAAACAAAGACATAAAAGATTTTCTTTGCTTTTAATTTAAACACTGCTTAAAGTATCATTAAGAGCCGGACTCCACCGAAGCGAAGCGGAGAGGAGAGGAGATGTGTTGTAAAACACCAATAGAATTGTATAACCGACTTCAAAAAAGGATGTATAATGTATGTTCACCGATTTCTCCCCCATTTGTGGACCGATTCTCAAAATTTCATTTTTAATTTGAAAGAGTTGGTATACTCCTGAGGTGATCCCATTTGGTGAACATCTGATGCGATCTTCGGAGATAAACAATGGAACTTTTCAAAGATAGGCGGCAAATCTGTCGTGATTGCTGCAATCGCTTGAATATTTATTGTTTAAACAACATCATGACGTAACATCACGCCTGTATGCTCTGAGGGGGTACGCAGATGTGTACAATACACCAAGATTTCGACAAGTAAGGGATAAGCCTATTACCATGACATGTTTTTTTTAACAATATAAAATAAATTTATGGCAAATATTTGTTTGGGAACAACTAAAAATGGAAAAATAAAAAAACTTTTTTGCAAAAAATAAAACCGACTTCAAAAAACACAAAAAAAATAAAATTAACTGTAGCTTCAGAAGTCGGTGACAAAAAAACTAAATAAATCAAACAAAGGTCACCGACTTTTTGTGTTTTTTGAAGTCGGTTTTATTTTTACATTTATCGTCTCCGCTTAGCTTTAGTGAAAACGGTTGAACAGACTGCAGAGAAGATGTCTTGTAATTGTTTTATACCAGCTTCGACACTCGGCGCACTTCAGAGATGAGAAAAAACGTGGGCAGTGTGCTGCGAGTGGCGTGCGCTGAGCGGTGCATATATCTTCTCCTCTCTCCGTGTACATCTTGGCACAGCTTCGGTGGATAAACCCTAGCTCTTACGCATCTCCCCTAATCTCCGCTTCGCGCATTTTTGCTCATCGCCGCTTTGGTGAAGTCCGGGCCTAAAGCTTTTTACTGTTGTGGATTTAGGACTTACGCAAAGCATGGAATGAATGAAACATTCTTTGCCTGAACATTTTAGGCGTTCTATAGGATGCCTAGGTACTAGGTAGGTATTATAACGGTTGTAAAAATACCCTGAATACCGGATTTTCAGATTGCCGATAGAGCCTACAAGAAAAACCGGCCAAGTGCGCGATGGACTCGCGCACCGAGCGTTCCGTACAAACTTGTAAGTATTTTGTTATTAAACTATATATTTACGGTTTTCAGATTCCGATTTTTTCCTTTACATGTGCTGTAAGACATTGCTTCATGCCAAATTTCATGATTGTAGGTCAACAGGAAGTATCCTACAAGTTTTGATTCCTTTGTGAAATCACAAAATATGCGAAAATATGAGATATGAACGGTCGTATCTTTTGATCGCGTTGACATAAGAACCTCTACTTGATAAGTCTACGCGTTTCTGCGAAAAAGGGTCTTAACAGAAAGACAGAAGGACAACAAAGTGATCTTATAAGGGTTCTTTTTCTTTTTGAGGTACAAAACCCTAAAGAGTAAGTAATGATTTAGTTTAAGTAAAATCTCGTCAAATTACTTTGTAGTTTTTAGGGGTCATTGACATGAGCGAGACGGAATGGGACGGCGTCACCTCCTTCTGCGAAGCAGTAATGCTAGAGAAGGAGGTGGCGGAACGTGAGAGGGAGAGAACCTCACAGCGTCCCGGCCGCCGCGGGAGACGCCCCGGGCGTCGGGGGCCACCACGTGGCCCCCGGCCACCGCAGGCGCGAGCCTGTGGACGGTGGGCTATAGGCTAGCTCGCCGTCCGTCCGTCTCATGACGACAGGCCGTGTCGACGGCGCGTTCGTGTTCCACGCGCGCCTCAAAGAGAGTCAGCAATAGGAAGGGGTCCGCAAGGACCGATGCCTGCCGGGGTTGCGGGACTGTTCGAAAGAGATACCGTGACCCCGGAACACAAAGGGCGATGAAGGAACATGGATGGGTTTTAGTCAGTAAAAGTCTGACACTCCCTCCTGCTCCGCCCAGAGCGGGAGAAGTCATTTGATGATATCCCATCCAAAAAAAAAAAAAAAAGGGGGTCATTGACATGATATCCGACCAGGTCAGAAAATGCTGACCTCGCAACTGTATAAACACAGTAACTTCAGTTTATCATAATCTGCCTAGCTTTTCCTCAACTAAGTTGGAATCGAATTCCAGTCTAACTGGATGCACCTGAATACCAGTAGTTTTACATGGAGCGACTGCCTATCTGACTTCCACAACCCAGTAACTTCAGTAGGTATTTCGGTTCATTCCCTCTAGTTCTACTAACCAGTTCTACGATAGCACTATGGGAATATTTTTCCATTAGTTTTCCACTAAAGTTTAGTGAAGTACCTACTACCCTTCGAAGTACATAGACACACAAAACATAAATTAAATTTCGCCACAACAGCCCTGTATCTAATTATAATCTTTCTGTTATCAGAAATCGAATCGGCTCCATAGAATTAATCCCTATCGACAGATTCGCTCCGGAGCGATCCCCTCGATAGATTAATGGTCCGTGTCCAGGGTTTAGGGATTATGTATCACCTCAATCAATATAGAAAATATCCAGCTTTAGGCTCTTAGGCACCGGTCCTACCGTTAATGAAGAAATGACTAGTTAGGGACGAATATCTCGCTCAAGGAATGTCAAAGAATTAGGTCCCGTGTCAGTAAAAGAGTAACATGTATCGGCACATGATGGCATTTTCCAGATCTTACTATTTTTTTTTAATTGGGAAAAGCCCTCCACACTATTAATAAAACACTGCAACTCCTGAAAGCCAGAATTAACAGTGGCGGCCACCAGAAAAGCGCCGGGACATTGTCGACGAAGTCGTAGAGAAACAATATAACTGTCTTGGATCCCGCAAGGAAAATAATCAGAAAATAATAGCGTAGGAGTAGGCAAAACATGATTTCGCTGGACTGAGCTGGGCTAGAATATAGAAGTGCGCTATGTGACCTTAGCATTTCGTCGTGTACGACAGTGGTCAAAGAGGAGAATACTCCAAAACAGCAGCTCCCCTTTATGATCTGTCATCCGCTGTCTCCGCTAGAGGGACGAACAGCAGCCAGTGTCACTTAAGCAATCTCTTCGGTGGTACTTCATTACAGTCAGACGCACGGCGCCTCTTGGACATATAAAGAGGGTGTAAACAACCTCATCACGAAGCCGTCAACCAAGCATTCTGTACATCAAACTAAGTAACTTTACGCAATTTTTTTTTACTGGGACACGACTTTTTTTTTTTGGGGTGAAATATCAATTTTTGTGGTAGAACTCAATGTGACGCACTCAAAACATTGTGCTAATGGATGGATTGAATAGTACGGGGGTCGTGGAAAGGTTTAAGTAAAAAACTTACATTTAAAACTTGTATTAACAAAAAAAACTTGTCAAAAAGTTGAACTTTGACCCCCAATGTCTCCGTAACTAGAAGGTTCCCAGGTATGGTGTAGAGCAAAAAGAATGATCGCAATGACGGGGAGAACAAGTGCCTTTCGGCTTAATTAAGAGGTCTTTTACACCCTAAATAATTATAGTTGATCGCTGGCTGTTGACAACGCCATCGCCAGCGAGAACTAGTAAATAGTTTATTTGACAGTTCACTGTCAAATAAACTATGAGTCGCTACTCGCCTGCGATGAGACAGGTGCCTTACATGTACCGGATTTATTCGGACAACAGGAGTTTGTTTGCGGTTTTGTTTGACTGGATTAACTTCTTTTAGGATTCCTTAATGTTATGAGAAAATTCTTTGACCAGGTACCCAAATATTTATGAAATTTAGGTTTCCCATGCGGTATTTAGACCTGACTTAAACCAGACGATTTTTATTTTATGTTTTTTTTTTAAGAGTTTCCTTCAAAACTTCGGATATTGATTGTGATTTGATTGTATGTGATTCGCAATAGTGGTGCCGGTCAAGTCACCATGATTCACTGCGGGATGACCCAGGGAGTCGAAAACTAGTAAGAGGATAATTATGATATTGTGGCTTGTGATTCAAATAATAATAAATAATTGGGCAGCTGTATCAAGGGCTTGATTCAGAAACTCCTGGACACGGCTCATATTGTTAGGAGTTTTTTGTTTTGTAAAATATTTAGAAATGTAAAAAAGTGTACAATAAAGTATAGGATTAAATATAAGGAAGAAATTAAATTAAAATACGTAAAGTGCATACACTCTGAAACAGTGAGCTAGTCAAACAACAGATTTCGATGTTTAGAGGGTGGCCATACGATACAATACGTGTAATACGTGTTATAATTATTTTTATCGTTTCCAAAATCAGCGTGGGATCGAACAGGCCTATGATAATGGGGATGAAATGGCCATTTGGTATGTTGGGGGTGGGTCAGAATCCAATTATCGACATAAGCCCCACATGTGAAATGGTTTCTGTGACAATTACTTGCGGTACATAAGCTATCAAGCTGCAAAGTATCAATCAATGAAGAAGCAACATGTGAGAGGATGTAAGGGCGGGAGTATCTCGACTAGTAATGGACGTTGTTTTGCCAAAATGAGCCAACCCACATTATTCATTTAAATACGTTGTAGTTTTTAAATACGTCAACCAAATTGAACATTCTTAAGTATCCATATGGGTACATATATGTGTAAGGACCTATCCAAAACGTATGGATAGAAAATATTTAAAAAATGGGCGTTAATTATCTCAAATCATTATAATTATTTTATTATTTTTTGAAGTGGGTACATTTTGGGAAACCACGTACCACGTATACAATACATGATTCTTCTGAGCCTCCCTCGAACATAACATTTCTTTTTTCAGTGGTTATTAAAACAAAAAAATCACACTAATCTCAGCGGAGATTAGCCATCGACACAAGATATTTCATAGACTCATAGTGCATACTATGTGTGTGCGCAGGCACAGGTGCACCCTGGCGGCACTCTCTTTGTCACTATTAAAGCATTACAATAATGAAACATAGTCTAAGATCCCGTCCAGGATCGACCTTCACAAAATAAAAAAATAGCTAAAAAATAATAATTTTGTAAACAGATGAGGTGAGGTGTTTACGAAATGATTTTGTTTTAGCAATCTTTTTTTTTAAGTACATGAATAAACATATTATTACAAATATGTGTCATGCACCTGTTGCAATTAAGTCTAGATTACTTATTTAAAATTACAACAGTCGGTCTTGACCGATTTTAAGAAATAGAGCAAAACATAAATATAATTGTGAACCTGTCCAACGTAGTCAGACGTATTGTGGCTTTGCGTGCTTTTACACAATAACCATATATTTCGCCTAAACTTGATAACACTCCAAGAACTTTATTACTTATAGTAAGCCATCAACAAGACAAATCAATGAACTATATTCTCTATCATCAACATCTGCCTAGCCTTTCAGCAACTATGTTGGGGACAGCTTCCAGTCTACACGGATGCAGCTGAATACCAGTATTTTACACGGAGCGACTGCCTATCTGACCTGCACAACCCAGTATAACGGGCCGGCAGTCTCGACAGAGATAACGACTTCGCTAACCTTCGTTTGCTAATTACTAACGAATAAATTCGGTTGCAATAATGATGCTTGCGAGAATCGCATCTTGGATGTAGAGACTTGCGTTACTCGCAGGCATTATCATTGCAACCGAATTTATTAGTTAGTAATTAGCGATCGAAAGTAATGCGAATTTGTCGCTATCTATGTCGAGACTGCCTGCCGGCCCTCGTAATCAACTACACTAAAATATAGAAAGCCAAAAAAGTGCACTACACAATCAAAACCACATTCTGTTGTCCCGCAAAATATTTACATAACAATACGACCTCCTAGCACACTTACATATATAAAAAAACATAGCTTATTGATTTTTCGCATATCGCGTACCCCAAAAATCAAAAATAGGGGTGCAATCGGAGCATTGTGCTGCCAATCAGGGTCAGCTCTACACCGCACGTGTGCCGAATTCGACACACACAATATGTCGATATGTTTTCAGTGAGGTCGTTCACTAGTAATGCACCCCGCATTACTAGTGAACGCGGGTCTAATATACACATGCCGCGAAATATCGAATTATGATTTTGTGGCTGCATAAAATAATGACTCATGAACGGTTTCTTAAGACGAATAAAGAAGCCATAGGTTTAAAATGTCACTTACGCAATATCATCCGTGATCAAAATTAATAATAATCACGGAAGATATCCCATAAGCGACATTAAGTTTAGTTATAAACCGTGAAAGCTTGAAACAGAGCCATTGGTTATTGCAGCCCCACCAACTTTAATTATAAGTATTTTATTTTATAATTTATTTATTATTATTTTTATCATTTAGGCTGATGGGGCCGAAAAATTCTAGCGACCGCGAACCGGAAAAATCAAATAAAAATATTTGATTTTGATTTGATTTTTCAAAAATCAAAAATCTTTATTAGCGTAAATAGGGTACAGAAGGTTGGTAAAATATATGAAATTGTTCTCTTATTCTGCCTTTAATTTCGGCGTGCAAATCTAAGCTAAAGTTAAAGTTACATAGTTAAAGTTTCTTATTAATTTAAATTAATTATATATCACAATCATGCAGTCATTTAAACTGATAATTGTAAAATTGTATTACTGAATTAAATAAATGTCAAAAAAATAATAAAAGAATAATAAAAGTAATAATCATAAATGTCAATAATAATCATTTCAATAATGGGAGAGTTTCGCCACCCAATAGTATAGAAAAAATAATTTAAAATGACTTCGGGGGTATGAAGAACAGGGTGTAAAGCTCTTCATCCCCCATAGAAAAGGGAGGATCCTCCGCCCAGACGGGTGTTATGTCTGGTGCGACAGTTCTTGTCGGGTTCTTGTACACAGTCTTAAGTCGCTGATAACTCTGCTTGCGCAATGTAGGAATTCTTGTGTTTCGCTGTTTAGTTCGTCGTTCGTGTCACAGATGGCGCTGTAGTACTTTTTGTGCTACGTTGTTTTTGTAGTGCCGCTACATGACCGTGCAGTTTATAAAACTTACAATTTATAACCTAAAAGCTCATGTACACTGTATTTTTATTTAAATTAATTTATTGATCACAATCATGCAGTCATTAAACACGAAGACCTCCCACTAGTGGGACCGATGACCTGGTGAAGGTTGCGGGAATCGAGAAGTCTAAGCTGAAATAATGATCATGATCTTTTTAGTGTTTTCACTGACGTTATCAGGCCGAGAGAGTAAACCGTGATGAATAACTTATTCAAAAACGTTATACAGGCAAAGTCTCTATTAATAATTCTTTTACTATTGTCACCCCAAATAATGCTTCATCCATTATCGAAATTATTCGCAATAACCGGACTGTATCAATCACTTTTGGTAATGCCCATTGTGACCGATAATGGATGGCCTTAATATACACTGGTAACAAAATGACTACGCTTAGGATACGGACTGAAATATGAATGCGTGATCTGACCTATATCGCATACTAATAAAAATGCGAAAGATTGCATTTTTAAGTCTATTATCCAACATCCAACATGTGTAGATTATTAAAAAAAATACTACCTATTTTTCTCTCAAAAATACAAAAAAAGTGAAAAATATCTCTAGCTTCAGAAGTCGAAGGCTTTTGTTTGTTTAATTTAGTATTTTTTTCTATTTTTCCATTTTTAGTTGCAACATCCCATACAAATACTGAGAGCAGCGGTGGCCCAGTGGTGGCGGCCCCGACTTACGAACAGTAAGTCGTGGGTTCGAACCCAGACAGGTGCATTACTTTGTGTAATTTATTTCATCACCGCTTCTCTCAAAACGGTGAAGGAAAACATCGTGAGGAAACCGGCATGTCCTAGAACCAAAAAATTCGAAGACATGTGACATCTACCAATCCGTACTGGGCCCGCGTGGCGGATTATAGCCCATTCCCTCTCATAGAGAGGAGGCCTGTGTCCCAGCAGTGGGAACATTAATAGGCTGATGATGATGATACAAATACTTATTTGATATGCGCTACCTAAATCATGTTAATAGGCTTATCCCCAATAAAATGGAACTTAACATACCTAACTGTCGGTAGGTGCACTGTACAATCTCCAACTCCAGTTTGCTTAGCATTCGCCGGAAAGGTGTAGCTAGTACTTACATTAAGGCGCCTCCCCGAGCAAATGACCTTGAACGAGCAGTTTTTGGAGCCTACTCCTCTTTATCCAAAAGAAATACCAACTAATAAAAAATATATTAAATGACTATGTAGTCATTTAATTTTTTTTTTTAGACTCCAAAATTTTCGTTTCTTTTTTTTTTAAGTAGCTTTAATGTTTAATAAATCCCCTCACAACGAAACCACAGAAATAAGAAATAATTATTTGCAAAATGCTACTCCTCGTAAAGTAACCATTATTTTGATTTGCTACTTATACTAATGGATAGACAATTTAATAATGAACATAATTGTCGTTTTATTTTTTCCAAAAGACGTAAATTTAATATTATAAAGAATAAAAACCACTCATTTCGCACTATTCGGCCTGCAGTGACTGACGTAACAATCACTTTGTAGTGCAAGCTGGTTAGAACTTTATTATAACAGTATTTCAAACGAAGTTTGAACCACCACAAATAGAGTTGCTAATTTTGCTCGGGGAACCGCCTTAAGTTCAAAACTTGCAACATTACTCTTGGTTGATCTACGTGGCTTAAGAGTAACTAATGTTAAATGCAAACATAAAGTGAAGTTGGTTTAGTGTCTTTTTGAATTTTCAGGATTCAGTTTTACATCAAAATAGTACCTGGTATACACACACAGTTGAAGGTTTTTATCGTTTTGTTTTCGATTTCTGTAACAATTACCAGTCGGATTTGAAAAGTTCTTTTTGCAGTTGATAACCCAATTGTTGAGGGACGTATTATTTAGCAACCCGTTACGACCCTCAGAACCCGAGCAAAAGAATTAAAGTAAAAAACGGCGCGTAGGTGTTTTGCCTCAACATTATATTCTACTTAATATTAAAAAAAACCAGTGTACATACAACGGCTATATCCGGTAAGCCATAATATACGGCAAGAGCAACAAAGAGTTGCTCTTTTAGAAAGCAAACAAAATCTCAAAAATCACAAAACCAGCTCGCGAGTGCATCCCCTTCAACCATACTTTACAATGACCAAATAAATTGTACAATTTCCTTTGAAATCGCGCGCACGTGACGACAACTGTTTGTTGCCATACTCCATTAACTGCGCCCCAACTAACTGATATTTTACACATTTCGGGGTAAAATGTGTCAGTTCTATAGCAAACACATTCACCAGTACAACTCTACCTTCAACCCCCGTCTACAGACCAACAAAGGTTGGCGATTGACGGGAAAACGAACAGTCGTCATAGGTCTTGTTTGTGTGGTTTTGTGACACAATGGAATTTAGTTCCATACACATGGGATTCCCAAAGGGGAGTTCTACAGTGTTTCAATGGTTTGGTTTATAGCTTCCAAATTGTTGTCACGTAGTGTTGATAAGTAAAGTTGCATTGTCTGAGTAAATTATGTTTATTTCAGTAAATCTATATAAATAAACGACAAACAGTAAGTCGTGGGTTCGAACCCAGACAGGCGCATTATTTTGTGTAATTCATTTCATCACCACTGCTCTCAAAACGGTGAAGAAAAACATCGTGACGGCATGTTATAGAACCAAAAATTCGAAGACATGTGACATATACCGATCCGCACTGGGCCAGCGTGGTGGATTATAGCCCATTCCCTCTCATTGAGAGGAGGCCGTGTCCCAGCAGTGGGAACATTATAGGCTGATGATGATGATGATATAAATAAAAATCAATTGCCATGCCACAAATTTTATGAAGAATCATAACTAGAGAACTGCTCGACCAATTTGGGTGGTTTCTTTTGTTGTGTTCCTAATTTTGCTCTAGATTTGTTTGAAAGTAAATTTTATTTTTAAGGTTTCGTTGCCAAATGGCGGAACCCTTAAAGATTCGTCCTGTCCGTCTGTCTGTCCTTCCGTATGTCATAGTCATTTTATTCCGAGACTGTTGGCGCCACACTGATACCTTTTATAAACTGCTACACAAAAGTGATGTGTAATTACGAAATAAAAAAAAATATGTAACTGAAGGTTCTTTTTTACTCACAGCTCTTAAAAAATGATATCGAGGTTTCTCAAATCCGTTCCTAAAGTAAGAGAAATTTTGAAAAATTTTCGGTTTGTAGAACGTAAAAAAACTCGCGCTTGGTCGGTTTTCTTTTTGATTTAAGAATCACTCGGATATGAGTGGACCTGTCCAGTCAGTACAAGTATTTGTCAGTAATCGAGTAGATCAACTCATTATTAAGGTAATCAATTTAACTTACCAAAGGTGTAAATGATTGTGTGACGGTTGACAGAGGCGAATGGAAGAAAAAAACGTGTTGCGCCGACCACAAGTAACATGGGATAAGTGTAGAAAGATGATCAAATTTAACTTACTCATCTTCTGCCTAGCCTTTTCCCAACTATGTTGGGGTCGGCTTCCAGTCTTACGGGATGCAGGTGAGTACAAGTACTTTACATGGAGCGACTGCCTATCTGACCTCCTCAACCCAGTTCATACTGGGTAATACGATACCCCTTGGTAAGACTGGTTGTCAAACTTTTTAGGCCACTGACTACTTGTAACGACTGTCAAAGATCTACAAATTACAGCCGGGACCAACTGAACAGCTTAACGTACTTTCCGAGGCACGGAGGAACTCGGTATGTAAGGGTGGTCACCCATCCACAGACCAACCTAGGCAAGCACGGCTTAACCTAAAGATCGACCCGAGTGGCTGTTATTATTTAGCCACGAGCTCGAAATCAAATTCAAACTTAACTTCAAATCAAATTTAACTTACTAAATAACTAATAATGTAACAGTGTACTCATTGTTGAGAAGCCTTACAATAAATAAATAAATAAATAAAATAATTTTGTATTAATTGCAAATTGCAATGCATGGAGTTTTAAATACAATAGCGTTAGATCAGTGTATTTATTAAGATATCTTCCTCTACCAAAAGAGGAAAAAACATAACATGAATTAAAACGTTGTTTCCTTCCTCTGAAAACACAACAAAATATATTATGATGCGCTCACCTGTGACTGTATCATAGCTTCCACGAGCGGATCTAAAAACAATGTATCATCTGCGTAGCTTTTTCCCAACTATATTGGTTCGGCATCCAGTCTAACAGGATGTGGCCAAAGTTAGTACACTATAGTCTGCGCCAGATAAGTAGGAATTAAAGGTCATTAACCCGCATACATTAATTCAAATACATAATTCCGAAAACAGAAATAATTACATAAACTTGTCCCGAAACTACCTTTATCGTTATCCTTGACTTTTTCTAGTAATAATAAACGATCCATAATGTATTGTCGGGATACCTACACAGAGAAATTAAGGAAAGAGCAATGATCTTTAATTCCTACTTATCTGGCGTAGATTATAGGTAATATGATACCCCTTTGGAAATACTGGTTGCCAGACTTTCGGGCCACCGACCACCTATAACGACTGTCAATGATCTATAAATGACAGCCGGGACCAACGGCTAATGTGCTTTCCGAGGGACGAAGGAAACCCAGTATGTTATGATGGTAACCTATCACGGACCGACCTAGGCAAGGGCGGCTTAACCTTGAAGATCGACCTGTGCGGCTGTTATTATTTAGCCATGAGCTCCGCCTTCTTTTAACCGCAAAGTTGTAAAAAGACAAATTATCTGAGGAATTCACACCCTAATCCAATACGGTAGGTACTATAATAACATTATGGCACGTCCTATAACACTTAAAAGGTGTAACGTCCCTACATCTGCCCTAAAGTTAATGAAATAAATCAATTTCACGCTTCCAAACGCCATGTGTTCGATATGTGGTGGCCGTTTTAATATTTTTATGGCTGCGATAATTAATTGATTACATTGAAGTGGTGGCACTCTATCTAAATAAAGTCATTAAGAGTTGAAAAAGGGTGATGAGGTTATGAAAAAAATCAAATCAAATAAAAAAAAAGATAAAAGGGATGATTTCGTGATAATTTTTTATGGACTTAGTGAATATTATGATTGAAACTTTCGGTGTTATAAAAAAAACCGGCTAAGTGCTAGTTGGACTCGCGCACCGAGGGTTCCATACGGACTTGGATATTTTAATTTTAATTTTAACTACATTTTTTTCTTTACATGTGCTGTAAGACATTGCTTCTTGCCAAATTACCATGATTCTAGGTCAACGAGAAGTACCCTATAGGTATTGATTCCCTTGTGAAATCGCAAAATGTGTGACATAAACGGTCATATCTTTTGATCACGTTAACTTACAAGCTTGATTTTTTCACTGCGCCAAGAAGTAGCAGACCTGAGTATTTCATATTGACACTTCCACGTGTTCCTGAGATAAAGCGTCTTGACAGATGGACAACAAAGTGATCTTATAAGGGTCCCGTTTTGCCGACTGTGATACGGAACCCTAAAAAAGATAGAAGGGATGATTTTGTGGAAAGCATTTAATGGAGTTATAAGTGATATTATGATTGAAAGTTTTTCAGTGAAAAAAAAATGGTAGGTAAGAATGTGTTTAAAAGTATTAGGTATAAAAAATTAAAGAAAAAAAAACATATATATATATATGATATATATATATATATATATATATATATATATATATATATATATATATATATATATATAATATTATGTACCTACTTATTATATCCGATCTTAGAAATCTTAAACATCTCTGGGAGTTGTACCACAATTTGATCGTATTCTATAATGCTTTATGTAGAAAACAAAGCCGATATTATGAGAAAATATTAATAGGTATTCTTTGTTTATTAGAATTGCATTTTGTTTCACCACTTTTCTTTCTTTAACGTGTGGTTAGTGCTTAACCTGGTGGCAGAGTTTTTATGCGGCCCATGGGCCTCTGACTTGGCTTTACATGCCGTCAAGAAATATCTTTCAGGCATGTTGGGTTCCTCACGATGTTTTCCTTCACCCAGTTTCCTGGTATTTGTCTGGTTTTATATGAGTTTTCTAGGAAAACCTGAAATGCGGACAATTTTACTTAATGAAATATTATTTCAAAAATTATCCTCATAATTTCTATCATTCTCTTTGATGTGTAACAGACATTTTATTCGCAATGTGTAAAGCTTATATTTATTAAAATGAATATTGACTAAACCGCGTAATACTTAGGATCAGCAACAAATGTATGAAGATCAAAATAGTTACGAAATAGGACTTTTGTGATGCTATTTTGTTTAGTTGTTTAAATGGGAAAGTTACGAGATGGGCCGGAGCCTCTGAAATCAATAATTATCTTTTAAAAAGCGAAAGTTTAGTGCGTATTGTATTTCAATGCTACTCAGATACACCTTCCCCACTGCTGGGACACAGGCCTCCCTCTCTATGAGAGGGATTGGGCTGAAATCCACCACGCGGGCGCAGTACGAGAAGGTGGATGTAACGACGATTTTTTGGTTCTAGGACATGCTTCCTCACGATGTTATCCTTGTCCGTATTGATAGCCGTGGCAAAGACATAAATTAAACACAGTAAAGTGTCTTTCTGGATTCGAAAGCACGTCTTAAGTCACATAAGTCGGAGTCTTCACCACTGAGACATCCTTCCTTCCCACGAAATCCATACACTAATTCGTGTGTTTGTTACGATTTAACTCTGAAAATACTCGACCGATTGAAATTTCATAAAATTTTTTCACCATTAGAAAGCCACGTCTTTACTGAGTAACATAGGCTATATTTTGTACATATCTCATTATATTGATATCATGCAAATTAGTCGAGTTATCACAATTTTGCGAACGAAGTCGCGGGTGAAGTGCAAGTAGGATATAAATGTAGTAAGGAGTAAGACTTACCATCAAAACAAGCATATTTAATGAACACAACTCCTGGCGTCCAGCTCTTTGCCGGGGGGAAGTCTTCGTACAGCACGAAGTTGCAGTGGTTCACGCCTGTACACCTGTAACCAATAGAAATACTTCAATAAAAAAATAGATCAATGTAAGTAAACTTGATCGATACGAGTACCCATTTAGTCGATTTATTCTTCGTTGGGCCCACTGAGTTTCGTCCCACTTAACAAAATCCTGGTTCGTCCCAAACAATATGCTACCTTCGTCCCAAATCAGTGCCTACTGTAAAGTTGCTGCCAGTTAAGATGTTATTAGCGGTCATTGACTCACCTACATTTATAAAGTTCATAACTTTAAAACCAAAAATAAGCCTGTTCAAGTCTTGAATCGTCATCTATCTTGATCTTCAACTTTTTTGCTAATGAAAAACGATACATGGTTCATTTGTTTTGGTTCGTACAAAGAGATATTAGGGGAAGGGTAATGACCGCTAAGTATATTGACAAGCTGAAACGCAACAACTATAGATGTTTCATTTCTTACGTAATGTATGGGAATCGTTATTTGCGGTTTTTCTTGTAGTCAGTTGATCCGATTTATTTTTATAATAAGATTTTCTCAAATTAACAGGATCGTCAAACATTAAAAAATGTTTTTGTGAAAATTGGCCATTTTCTTGTTCACTGTCCACTTTTCCAAAATTAATTAATGCAGATCGAAATTTCTCCAAATAAAGGAAAGTCAATAAAGACTATTTTCCTATAGCTACAACAACGGTAAGGAGACCCCCATCCCTATCTCAAAATTCTACCCTGTATAGTCAAGTAATTCTCCTATATTACAACTCTCAGAATTAACTCGTAAGTTCAATATAATGACAGTATGTGTAGCTCTGTTAGCACTTTAATTAAGTGCTCCAAGAAGTTTCATTACAACTGCTTCACTAGAATTTATTGTTCCTTAGTTAGAAGATTACGTTACATTGAGAAAAACACTTTTTATTGCATTGCTAACACTTTATTTCTTTCTTTGCATTCGTTTATGTAATAAGTTTTTAATAAATATGTAAAAATGTACTTAGATCTATCATTATGAGCCAACCCACACAATCTTTTATTAATTCAGAAAAATCCTACATGTGGTATTACAGTACCTATCCAGTAAGATTAGTCACAAATACATCTAAAACGTATACTTAGAACAGATTTACAATTTAAAAAAAGCCTTACAGGTAAGTTCCATAGCGTAGAGTGAATTTTATAGATACTAAATCTACAAGAACCCCTCCGGAGATAAAGGCCTCCTCCAAGGATCTCTCTCTATTTACAATTAATTAGCGTTAACTATCCATAATCATTTCATTTTTATGATTTTGGTTATTTCGGAAAATATGAGATTTTTTTATGTGGGTTAGTACATTTTGAAAGAACTGGGTAGATAAAACAAAAGACATTATAATAAAAGCGACACACTCTCTAACAAAAGCGACATGACGACGGTACCCATTAAAATCTACGGCATAATGCAGACGGTATTGTTATGAATTTCCTACACGTATTTTTAATGAAATTCTGTCTAATGTCGTGTTAATTCTCCTTTGTTACTAACTAGGGTACTGACATAATAAAGTAAACATTCAGAAGATCTACTTCATACAAGAAGCAACAAACAGCTCTGTGCTCAAAACCGGGTGCAAGCGATTTTCGCCTTCTGGGCGATCAGCCGCAAGTCCGCAACTGTCCATGGACTGGATTGTTTGTCATCAGTTTCTATCTACATTTCAAACGAGCCTTTAAAAAAAGAGAAGAGTAGCCAAGAGAACGACAGCCTCGTTGATCTAATGGTTGCAAGCGTCACTGCTAACATGAGGTCCTAAGTTCGATTCCCAAATCAGGCAAAGTTTTATCGAGTTTTGCATCAGGATTTTCTCAGTAGTAGCCGCGGAGTCTGGATTTGAGGCCGGTTGACGGTAATAGGCTCGTCCCCTGTTACATGTGACTTAAGGCCATACTAACCCTAAAATTAGCAACTCTATTTGTGATGGTTCAAACTTCGTTTGAAATACTGTTAGAATAAAGTTCTAATCAGCTTGCACTTGAAAGCGGTTGTGACGACAGTCATTGCGGCCGAATAGTGCGGAATGAGTGGTTTTTTGCGATTTACAAAAAATCTATTGATTAAACTAAAAAAATAAAACACAAGACCTGCTTTATAGTTAGTTCAGTTAGTATGCAAAGTTTCATGATCTAATTTCAAGCACTTTTTGAATACCTTCGATTTGGAGGTAACTTTGTAATTTTTTTCAATCGAGAAAAGTTTATGAAATGGTGTTTTTTCGGTCACACATAGGACTTAGCATTAATCCTCAACTTTACCACAAATGTATTTCAAAATTAATGCTGTAGTATTTTAGGAGTAACGGAGGATGTTGCTAAGCCATTTGAGGGATATATAGCCCTTAATCAAATGTGTGTGTACGTACTATTAGGACACTTCTGCCTCACCCTTCTGGGATTACGACCGTCATGTTATAATTAAATGTTGATGAACCTTCTGTACAACCTTCTGTTGTGTATCTACCATTACCGAGAGCCGTGTTTGAACATAATTAAATGTTAAATTATTATATTTATAATTAAATAACACGCTGAAAGGAAATTAATGCTTTGAGAAATGATTTTTAACGTTAATCGTTTAGCAAATTATATGGGTCTTGTGTTGTAGGTAGGGATTGTCTTTCGGTAAGAAAAATCACGTGGCTAAATAATAACAGCGGCGCGGGTCGATCTTTAAACAGGGTTTGCCGAGGTCGGTCCGTGGATGGGTGACCAGACCATCCATTACATCCCGGTTTTCAACAAATTTAAACCGTTGCTCCCGGCGGTCAATTGTAGATCTTTGACAGACGAGACAGTTGTACCAGGGGTATCGTAATACCCAGTACCTACTAATTCCGTTGTAGAGGGTGGATACGCAGTCGCTCCATGTAAAATACTGGTATTTAACTGCATCCGGTAATCCGGTTAGACTGGAAGTCGACAAAACAGACAGACAGTTCAGGCTATAAAGCAGATCTTCAACAAAACTACACTTCTAATGAACCAACATCATAATTCAACTACAACAAATTCTAATACCAATTATCATTTATTTATTTAAACTTCATGTACAGTCGCGGTCTTTTCCGCCTGATCAGTTATCAATTTTTTCGCTGAAATCATGCGGAGGCGCCGAGCCACGCCCCTTTAAAGTTAAGGCCTATTAGGAATCGTCAACTTTGGCGCGCAAAATAACAAAAACTCTCGTTTGACGTGTGTCGTCAGTGCGCTCAGCAGATCGGTATCTTTTCTTTCATTATTTTTATACAAAGTCAACGGGGCGGGGCTAGAGAGCGTTTCTATGTTGTAAGTACAAGCAAAAATTAGCTTAGTGGTGATCAGGCGGGAGTGTCCTCGATAGTACAATAGTGGTACGGTCGAACAAGCTATTTGGCAAGCTATTTACATTTTGCAATGTAATTTGTTGGTTAAACTGTAAACTAAATAGCTTGTTCGAGCGTACATAGGCGGACTTAATGCCACAAATCATTCTCTACCATCATCATTCTAACATTTAACTAGTCCTGTAATCTGTAATAAATAAATTATGTCCATGAGACAAAATATCTCGTTTAAATTGAGCTTTTAATGCGAACGGAAAGTTTATTAATCCCATGACTTATGTGTTCACTAATTATTATTCGTGTGCTCAGACAACCGTTATTACTGGGATTTAGAGGGAATCCTTTTCGAGAAGGGTATTTACTTAACATAACATCACGCCTGTAATCCCCGAAAGGTATGGCAGAGGTGTAGGTACCTAATAGTACACTTACACTTTTCCAGTTATATTTGAGGCCCACGTATAAGAGGCGAGCCTATTGCCATCAAAGGGACACTAATTTAGGCTCCGTGGCTGTTACTGAGAATTTTTTGATGGAAAAACCCAATAACATGTCTTTGCCCGAGTCAGGAATCGACCCCACCTCACGCTCAGCAGGTCGCTCTTGCGACCACTAGATCAACGAGGCACTCAAATCAACAAAACAAAAATACACTCAAATAGGAAATATGCATGAAATACAAAAATCTTTTTATTTATGAAAAAATGCCTTGTATTGGCGCACAAAAACATTGTGCTGCCCCCGATAGTAAAAAAGACGCATCTAACACTTTTTCCAGATTTGAGTTATATATATTGCCAGAATCAAAAAAAAAAGGCGCATCTGCCTGTATTTTTTATATTTTTCTAACTTCCTCCAGTGCGGTTTTAGCACAACATAATAGGGCGCTTCTGTTCATTTTTTACACCCGATTGAAGATGAAAAGACGAATTTATGTGAAACTTGATTGAAAAGTCGCATTTATGTAGATAATGTCCTTATACTTTATAGTTTTTTTCTTAGTTCAGTAATATAAAAGGCGCATTTTTGTCTCTATTTCTAAGAGGAAATTAATAAGACGCAAATGAGCATTTGCGTCTTATTAATATAATTAGAAAAAAAGGCCACATCTGACCACTTGCGCCCTATTTACTTCGTAACATTGTTTTAGCATAGGCGCATTTGCCAAAAGGCCAAAAGATTTTAAAATAAAATACTTGTCTATATCAAATGTGTTTTATTTACAAATAATAAGATAGGCTATGGCTTATAAATGATAACCACGAGCCTACTGTACTATTTCAGATATACTACCTTTAATAAAAGGATTATTAAATAATTTTATAACTATTTTATCTAAGCCAAGGGTTATCTACATACACGGTGGAGCACACGGTGAAGGTGTGCCCCGCGTGGGCGGAGCACCGCCGTGTCCTCGAAGCGGCGATTGGCGGCGGCGACCTCTCGCGTCCGGCCCTGGTGCAAGCCATGGTCCGGAGCGAGACGGAATGGGACGCCATCACCTCCTTCTGCGAAGCAGTAATGCTAGAGAAGGAGGTGGCGGAACGTGAGAGGGAGAGAACCTCACAGCGTCCCGGCCGCCGCGGGAGACGCCCCGGGCGTCGGGGGCCACCACGTGGCCCCCGGCCACCGTAGGCGCGGGCCTGTGGACGGTGGGCTATGGGCTAGCTCGCCGTCCGTCCGTCTCATGACGACAGGCCGTGTCGACGGCGCGTTCGTGTTCCACGCGCGCCTCAAAGAGAGTCAGCAAAAAGGAAGGGGTCCGAAAGGACCGATGCCTGCCGGGGTTGCGGGACTATTCGAAAGAGATACCGTGGCCCCGGAACACAAAGGGCGATGAAGGAACATGGATGGGTTTTAGTCAGTAAAAGTCTGACACTCCCTCCTGCTCCGCCCAGAGCGGGAGAAGTCATTTGATGATTTCCCATCCGAAAAAAAAAAAAAAAGGGTTATCTACATACTTTATAATTCTTAACAAAAAAGGCGGTAATATCTACACACATCAACACGGTCTAGGGATATTTTTAAAAAAGCGAATTACTATCAATGTGTTAATTATTTATATGACATGTATATATTTAAAAGATACGTTATTTAATATTCTACCATTTTTTAATAATGGTTAAGGTATAGATTAAAATTTCAGGATTTTATGGAAAAAAAATGAAGCATAGACGGAAACCGTATATGAATGAACTTTTAATTTGTGAGTAAAAACTGAAAAAAATAGAAAAATCATTTAATTTGTGTTTATAAACTTGAAGTTAGTAGTCTGAGAAAGCGCCCATGATGTTCATAACACATCGGCAACGATTCGGCATGCTCAGAACAAGGTTGTCAATGTCTTGCTGCGGAATATTGTCCCATGTCCTTCTGAGGTGCGCAAAAAGTTGATCTTCTGTAGCCAGATTTTCAGGAACTTCCTTCAGAGCTCTTCTTTGCAGCATATCCCACGCATGCTCAATGGGATTTAGATCTGGCGATTGAGCAGGCCAGTCTAAGGCCCTAACATTATGTGTATGTAACCAAGCTGCTACCGTTCTCGCCGTGTGTGCCCGGGCATTGTCGTGCATGAGCAGGAAATCTTGCCCCATTTGTGTTCTGTGGGGCAAGATTACGGGCCCCAGCACCTGTTGGACGTATCGTTCTGCCGTCATATTGCCCCGCACCCAAACGAGATCCGTCCGTCCTCCAAGACGAATTCCTGCCCAAACCATAATTGTTCCTCCTTGGTATGGGTGAACTTCCTGAGGGTTCTGGAGACGGCTCCATCGTCCAGGAACTCGCCAAACACGCGTCCTTCGTGAATCTGGATGGAAGCCGAACCTGGATTCATCCGTGAACAGCACATTGGACCATTGGTCACGGCCCCAGTCCACGTGGTTCCGAACCCATTCTAATCGTCGTCCACGATTGCCTCTCTGTAAAGGTGGGACCCGGAGTGGTCTACGAGAGCGTAGATTGCTTTCATGCAGTCGCCTTCTTACAGTTTGGTCACTCACAAGCACTTGGTGTTCCACTCGCAGCCTTTGGACCAATTGAGTCGCCGTTGCATTTGGTTGTGCTCGCGCAGTAATTTGCAAAAATCGGTCTTGTCTGGGGGTAGTGATGCGACTTGGCCCCCGGTGCCTCTCCGCTACTTCACCTGTGGCACGATAGCGTGTCCACAATCTTGAAATTACATTTTGATGGGTCCCTATGGCCTCAGCAACATTACGCTGAACAGATCCAGCTTCCAGCATTCCCACAGCTCGTAACATCTCCGCCCTCGTCAAATGTCGGCGTTGCATGGCTACAATACCTCAATTTTAACTTTATCTTTCGTTTAAAAATGAAAAAAAACTGTAACTAAACGTAATTCGTATTGTTTTCTAAATTTCGCACAAATGAAAATTCCCTCTCCTATACATCAAGACATTTTTATGCCACCGAAACAAAAGAATTTTCAAAAATTTGAATTTGGAATTAGTCTGAGATAAATTACAAACAAATCGGTGTATAAAAGATTCCAATGCGGCCAGTACTTTTCGAGTTATTTAATTGAGTATGAAATATCCCTAGACCGTGTTGATGTGTGTATATGCGCCCATTTCTGTTAAAATCATATACTAAATAGATAAACTAAATAAGTAGAAGAAAAGTACAGCCAAAAGCGTTTGAAATTTAAAGGACGCATCTAGCCATTTACGTCTATTCAATTAAGTACTTATATAATATTTTTCTTAATTTTTATTCTAAGAGGAAACTGTTTTTTCGTTATTTTTATTATAATAATTTAATAAACTCATATTATTATAAAACCAAGGTAAAGCGGGCATTAGTGGGCATTTTTTTCAACTTTTAGTATAAATATTTTAATTTACTGGAAGATAGCACACGATTTCCCGTTTCATTCATTAAAACATTTGTTTCTCCGTTTTTACTTTTTGTTAGAAACGTCTTTTTAACTATCGGGGGCGGTGTGGTACACTTGTTTAGGTTTCTAATACGTCACTTATTTTACAATTTACTGTTTTATGTAGCATGTTTTAGGTGAAACGGAACGCACTCACAAAACGCATCGTCCTCGATAACTGACGTCAAAGTTCATTGTGTCAAAAAAACACTTTTATCTGAAAAGTGCTTAAAGTTTCACTAAAATTTTATCACAAAACTGTCATTGCAATTTTGACTTGAATAAAGCACATTACAATTAGTAAAATTATATTATTAAGGCCAAAAAAATAGATGTAAACAAGGCAGGTTGTGGATAATGACGTCACATCATGGCCCCGACAGCTACGGACGTTTGAACTGTCGTAGAAAATTGCAGGAGTTTAATATTATTTTTGTGCGACAAGCAGTAGTTGAACTTAACTTTTAATACTTTGCTTGGATTGATAGTACTGTATGTTATTGATTTAAGTGAAGAAAAAATTACGTGCATATTTTAATACACGTATTCCCCTTACCCATATAACATCCCTTACCCGCGTAGTCCATCTAATCTCCATCATTTCCTTCCTGCCTTTAAATTCACTAGAATGTACATTTGATCAATACTCGTACTCTACAGAGCCCCATTTAATGTTGCCAACGAAAACTGCATTCAAATTACATCATGCATAGATAACATCAGGTAATATCCACCTTCGCCCCTGCTAAGCGTAGTGAGGGGACACGCTGATGAGAATTAGTCGATTGTATCGATAGAAATAGATTTGTACTAAACGAGTAATTTCTAAGGAGCAGTGTTTTAGTCATGAATAATTAATAATTTTACTCAGTTGCCTATTATCAAATCAGAAAAGATGGAATTGGTCCCAGGTCCCAGTTTCGAAGTGGGACGAGCTGCCCCTCCAAACCATCCTTCTTTCTATTTGTTATTTGAAATACTTACTACCTACTGTTTTGTCTCTGCATCACCCTAAGGTAGACTGGTAGAAAATGCCCAAGGCATTAAGTCCGCCTTTGTACATTAAGTGCATAAAGTTTTAATAAATAAATAAATACTTGGTGGTGTCAGACGGCTACTTGATCATCGAATCTGTCACCACTGGTGGAGAATTCCACTAAATTAAGTTGCAACTACCACCAATGGTGGCAGACCTGTGGTGGCAGACGGGAGTAAACCTCGAATAAAGCTGTAGCGGAAACGCAAATCATAGATGGATCAAATATAAGT
Source organism: Xestia sexstrigata (assembly GCA_941918905.2). Lineage (NCBI taxonomy): Eukaryota > Metazoa > Arthropoda > Insecta > Lepidoptera > Noctuidae > Xestia > Xestia sexstrigata. Next base: position 5,300,127 of record OW799204.2, read on the forward strand.
TGAGGAAGACAACACAAACGCTGGTACGATGACGTAGATGAGACAGCTGGTGCCTTGCGGGCTAGAGACTAACGAGACCGTGACAAATGGAGGAGCCTGGGGGTGGCCTAGTGTCAAAGGCCGGTCTGATTAACGTCCTCAATTTATAATTGTAATTAGTTTAAGTAAATTAGTAAACAAAGGCTTTATCATTATTGTTGAAGTAATTACAAAGATTATATCTCGAGACTTCCGATTAATTTAGTATTATATATTATTTTAATATTGTTTTTTTTTTACTGTCTATGCACTCTACTCGATGTCAACTCTATGAAGAACATTATTGTGCAGTTCTCAACACATTTCCTTAGGTAAAATCATCCAAATATCGTAAAAATGACGTTTATTTATATCAATTACTAGCTGTTGCCCGCGGCTTCGCCCGCGTAAAGTTCGGTAACCGTCCCACTGGATCATATTAAAGGCATAAATAGTGTCCTAGGTACGTGTTAATCCAGGTTATGAACTATCTATGTGCCAAATTTCATAATCATCACAATCACCATCACTATCACAACCACCATCATTATCACAATCACCATCATTATCAGAATCATTATCACAATCACCATCACAATCACAATCACAATCACCATCATCATTATCATCGTAATCACAACCATTATCATCGTAATCACAATCATCATCATCACAATCTCCATCCTCGGTATCACGATCACCATCACCATCACAATCACCATCGCTATCACCATCACTATCACCATCACAATCACAATCACCAAGATCGTTAGCACAATCAGTATCATCATTATCACAATCATTATCATCGTAATCACAACCATTATCATCGTAATCACAATCATCATCATCACAATATCCATCCTCGTTATCAAAATCATCATTATCGTTATCACACGCATCATCATCATTACCACAAAAATCACAATCACCATCAATATCACAGTCACAATCACTATCACCATCACAATAACCATCCTCGTTATCAAAATCATCATTATCGTTATCACACGCATCATCATCATTACCACAAAAATAACAATCACAGTCACAATCACTATCACCATCACAATAACCATCACCATCGCTATAACCATCACAATAACAATCACAATCACCATCATTGTTATCACAATCATCATCATCGTAATCACAATCATCATCATCATTATCACAAACACCAACACTGTCACAATCACTATCACAATCACAATCACCATCACCATCACCATCACTATCACAGTCACAATCACCATCACAATCACCATCACAATCACCATCATAATCACAATCACCATCATCATCATCGTTTTCACAATCATCATCATCATTATCACGATCACCATCACTGTCACAATCACAATCACTATCACCATTACAATAACCATCACCATCGCTATCACCATCACAATCACCGTCACTATCACTATCATAATCACTATCACCATCACCATCACTATCGCGATCACCATATTATCACAATCGTTATCACAATCACCATCAATATCACCATCAGCGTCATTATCACCATCACCATTACTATCACAATCACTATCTCCATAACAATCGCCATCACTGTTATCACGATCATTATCATCATCAGTATCACAATCATCATCATCGTTATCACAATCGTCATCACAATCATCATCATCGTTGTCACAATCATCTTCATCGTTATCACAATCGTCATCAGAATCATCATCGTCGTTGTCACAATCATCATTATCATTATCACAATCATCATCATCGTAATCACAATCATCATCATCGTAATCACAATCATTTTCATCGTAATCACAATCATTATCATCGTAATCACAATCATTATCATCGTAATCACAATCATCACCTTCATCATCATTATCACAATCACCATCATCGTTATCACAATCATCTCAATAAATCAACAATAACCCTGTATAGAAGTCGAATCCGCCATCTTCTGGATCTCAAAATAAATGACATTTTCGTAATCTGCACCCCTGATAATCTCGGTATCGACACCCATATTGATTTTTAGACATTTCAACCCCATCCCACCCCAACAGGGAATGAAGGCATTTCAGGTCCGCCACATTAAATCTTAAAATCATTTTTTTGTGATACACGCGCCCCGATACACCATACAAACAATACCGATGTTGATTTTCAGCCTTTTTAACCCCATTTCCCCCTTTAGGGGTTGAATTCTGAAAAAACCTGAAACAAATGTTAACTCATTTATCGATAGGAGTACTCCTGTGAAGTTTCGAATAAAACAGTCTTACCTAATCTTGTTTCCCCATACAAACTTTTGACTCCCGTTTCATCCCCTTAGGGGATAAATTTTGAAAAATCCTTTCTTAATGCACCCCTCATAAGGAACGTTTGTGCCAAATTTGTAATCTCTAGACTCAGCGGTTTGGGCTGTGCATTGATTTTTAGACTTTGTCACCCCATTTCACCCTCTTAGGGGTTGAATTCTGAAAAACCCTGAAACCCGTTTCTACTCATTTATCAAAAGGAACACTACTGTGAAGTTTCGAATAAAATAGTCTAACTAATCTTGTTTCCCCATACAAACTTTGGAGCCCCGTTAAACCCCCTTAGGGGGTGAATTTTGAAAAATCCTTTCTTAGTGCACCCTAGACCACATAAGGAACCTACTTGCCAAATTTGGAATCTGTAGACCCAGCGGTTTGGGCTGTGCGTTGATAGATGAGTCAGTCAGTCAGTCAGTCAGTTTCTTCGTTTATATATTTAGATAATATCGAGTAGCGTACTTAGAGGTAGTGTCGGTACATCACTATTACTCGATAACCGTACGTACCTGACGTTGCACCACTTTCGAGTAGGAAATGACTGGCGAGTGCTTTCTGTGATTAATGACATTTAGTGCGATTAGATGCTTAAATATTTGAGATGGGTGATCGAAGAGTTATGTATATCCATTAGGCAATTTACTAAGTAAATAAAAATAAACTACGCACCGAATATTCAAAGGAAAAAAAAAATAGACCGACGACGCCGACATTCATTTCATTACTTTGTTTATTTTTTAATTTGATTGCACTCGATTTGAGTATTTGATTGCACTCGAAATTCAAAAGTAAGTCTTTCAATTACCTACCTACTTAATTCAGAAATCGGCAATATTTCTGTCGAAGTGATAATTATCATTACTTTTATTTTTGTTTCTTAAAAAAACGTTGCCCCAAACTAAGATCAATTTCTCCTGTTTCGTGGGAGCGTTTACAAACATGTAAACTCACATACAAACAGCGAAACCCTGAAGGCCATACAAGTATTTGATCCATGGTAGAATCGAACCCGCGACACGCAGCGGAGCAGCCAATCGAAACATGCTTAAAATTGCCAGCTGTATTTAAGGTGAATGCTCCAACCAGCCCGCGAAATTCAAATTCAATTTAAGTGATTAGAATATTAGTCGCGACTGTAAGACGTATGTAGTTACAGAATTATAATCATCAAAATAATCAATACAACCCTCCAAGTTCAAAAAGGTGCAGGAATGACTTTGACCTTGAAAAAGTCATTGTTGTCAACCTAGCATTGGCCTGCATATTGCAAAAAACGTTAGAGAATTTGAATTTCGCGGGCTACCTTAAAAAAAAGTGGGATCAATACTTCTTATACTGTCCATCAAATATCCTTAATAACAACTGTAAACAGGCTTTTACCCCACACCTGGCGATAATTTAACGTTATTGTAATCGTCTGAATAATTCAATATCACGCTCTATTGGATAAACAAACTGTATTGTTGTACCATATACTACGCTGGATTGTTTGGTTTCCTGTCATATCTTGTTAAGACATAGTTGACGGTAATTGGATGGTATTCTGGTAATAGTACAATAAAAGTATAGTGAAATTTTTGTTTTGTGGTGTGAGAACCATTAAATGAGGAATGCGAATGAGGCCATACGGCCTAATTTGCAGTAGAGGAGAGACAATGAACTATGCGATTAATCTTTCCGAGATTATTTATTATTTATTTAGGCCTATTGCAGCACAGTTATGAGCCATTGGTGCGGGAGATATTATGGTGCACCAAAAACGAACAAAAATTATTTGAGAAACGAAAGGAATTCATTGTGTCTGTTTGAACCAAAGTTTCACAAAAGCCTTTATTGTATTTTTGGCTGACAAGAGGACGGTAATAAACAAGCAAAGAAAATACTGTGTTCATTAACGAGATTACCATGCTTTTAACGACCCGAATGACGCAGCGGTAGTAAGGCTGCCTTACGTTCCTAGGGTCCCGGGTTGGAATCCCGGTAGGAGCAAATGTTTGTGTAATGAGCATGGACATTTGTTTCCTAGTCATGGATGTTTATATGTATAATAAGTATGTATTTACAAACAAAAAGTATCTATGTAGTATATCAACTATCTGGTGTCCACGACACAAGCCTCGTTGCTTAGTGTGGCACTAGATGGCGCTGTGTCCAGTGATATTTATTTATTTATTTTTATTTAATTACAACCACCAACACCATAACATAACCATTTGTTAACATGTCATAATTCAAAATGTCAGTCAATATTCAAATTAGCGGTAGCTAAGCGCGTGCGCAGGCCGGATCGCGGCGTTTATCAAACATGGCGTCGCTTCCGCCTAGCTACTTCACGCATCCGTAACTTCCTGTATATCCCACACCTGTTAAGGGCTAATGTGGCCTATAAAATTGTAATGAGTTGACTATAATTTATTGTATTTAAAATGCTCGTGCCTAAATAAGCCAAACGTGTTGATCTCTAAGGTTAAGCAACTCTTGCCGAGGTCGGTCTGTGGATGGGTTACCATCACAACCATACCAAAACCCCACCGTGTTTCGGAAAGCACGTTAAGCCGTTGGTCCCGGCTGTCATCTTCTTACCAAGGGGTATCGTATTACCCAGAAACTGGATTGTGGAGGTCAGAGATAAGTATGGGAGGCAGTGTAGCTCCATGTAAAATACTAGTTGCATGCGACTATGAGGAAAAAACACGATGGAATTATTATTAATCATTTTCCACAGGACGATCGTGAAGACGTGGCGCAGTGCGGCTCAGTGGTAACAGTTCCGATTTTCGAGTTCTAGGTCGTCGGTTCAAACCCAAGCAGGCAAATCATCTTCATCTGGCTAGTTTTTTCCGACCATGTTGGGGTGGAAGCCCTTCCAGTCTAGCCTTATGCTACTGAATACCAGTATTTTACATGGAGCGACTGCCTATCTGACCTCCACAACCCTGTTCGTACTGGGTAATACGACGATACTCCTTGGTAAGACTAATTGTCAGACTTTCGGGCCACTGACTGCCTGTAACGACAAGCAAGCGAGTAACCTCGTGAACTTATTTCATCAGCAAAACGGTGAAGGAAAACACCGTGAGGATGGAATGGAATGTCCGTATCCTTCGCACATGTAGACATCAGGTGATGTACATAGTTATTAATAAATAAATTTATTTATTTTCCTTATGGGTCATAAACCATGACAAAGCCCATCTACTCATTTAGTTTACTTCTAGCATTCGAAGTGTTCGTAGCCGAAAATTACTATGAATTCTATAAAATTGTTTGTGGTGACGTTCTTCGTCTGCTTGTCTATGAAAAATGGTGAGTTTTTGGAACGTCTTATTCTCTGTTTATAAATTAATAGTCACGTGCTTGCCCAATCTACACTTCATAATGAAGACGTAAGGTTTGTATGATTGGATTTAGGAGGTAATCTCCGGCACTGCTAAACCGATTCCGAAAATTGTTTTACTAATAGGAAGCTAAATTATTCCTGAGTGTCATAGGCTTAATTTAAAACCATTACATTAGCCATAGCAAAATCTAGTAAAATATACAAGAACATTGGAAGTACTCTTGCACAACAAATGCGACTGTTGAGCAAGAGGTCCAGGGATCAATTCACAGGCCTAGCAATTTTTTACGGCGTGTGCTGACCAACGAACTGAACTAATTTCCTTATCCCAATTTATTTATATAATTGTCTACGCGGCATGACTTCTTCTTCCATACGTTCTTCGTCATCTCATCAGTCACCTCCCTTCTTGCCAACCCAATGTCAGCTGATTACTTTTTCGCGATTTTGAGATTGGTCCTATATAAAAAGTTGTTCAGATTGATGGTCTGTATTTCAGTGTCCTTTATCTACGACCACGCCTTTCAAAATGCTAGTATACATGCTGTATACAGGGTGTAAACGGACCCTACACGAAGCCGTCAATCAAGTATTTTGTACAACAAACTATGTAACTCTACGCAAAAATTATTGCGAGGAACTGACTTTTTTTTTTGGGGTCAATAAAACACGTTTTACGGTAAAACTCAATGTAACGCACACAAAACATTATGCGGATGGACGCATTTAATAGTAAACGGGTTATAGAGGTATTTAAAGTAATGTTATGACCTTAAAAACTAGTAGGTACCTACTTATTTGAAAAAAAGTTGTGAAAAAGTTGTAAATTTTACTTCTATTATCTCCATAACTAGTAGGTTCCCAGGTATAGTCCAGAACATAAAAATGATCGCAATGACGACGGGTAGAACAAGTGCGTTTCGCGCTTCGTTAAGGGTCGATTTACACCCTTTGAAAGATATTTTTAGTTCGATATAATCACCTGTGTTTTTAACCACACTCTCTTCTTGTTTCCAGTTTCCTCTCTCAGATGCTACGAGTGCGAGTCTAATGTCCCCGGTGATACATCATGTTCTAAACTAGACCCCAGCATGATTGTCACCTGCCTCCCAGACCAAGTGGTGTGCCGGACTTTGAAGGCAGGAGGAAGTAAGTGCCTACTGTGGAGTTTTGTAGAGTGGATGTGAAAAGGAAACAGCCAGTTCTTGTAATGGAAGATGTATTCTCACCAAATCAAATTCACCATCAATATGTAAGATCGGAGTACGAGGCGATCCGGTCTGGTGTCCTATCGCGGACCCGGCTTGGGAGGAAGTGAACGAGACCCGAATTAAATGCGGCGATCAAAACGAACACGCTAGTGTTGTTCGCGATGTTGTTCGCGATGTTACTGATTTATTGTTGGGATTCCTATATAATTACTATTTATCGTTGGGATTCCAACACCTACCTACAATTTGTGTGTTTATTATTTTTTACCTAAGAAAATGGCAGTCATATTGATTAGGGGTAAAGAGTGCGCCATATTAGGCCTATTAAAAAATCTAGTCCGTAACTCAGAAATCTGACGAAGAACGTCTGGGGTCAGATTGCGTGTAGCGGTGAAGTAGAGGTAGGCAGTACACAACCAACACCAAGTGACAAGGGTCTTGACAAGTGTCAAAACGACATAGTAGCGATCGCAGGTGGAGACATCTCTTGGTTGTGTTGGTGTTAGCAAACCTACAGCCAGATGTGTGATTGGGTGGATGAAATTTAGAAAGTCACTGGTAAGGCCTGGTTGGGGAAGACGCAAAAAAAGAAAGAATGACGTCTGTCAAAAATCTGCAAATGGCTATGCGAGTCACGGAGCGGTTTTTTTATAATGAACGGTGACCCATCCACACGGCAAACGTTGCTTATGCCGTACGGCTGTTATTACTTTGCCACGAGCAAGGCAGATAGAATACCTTATATTTATTTTATTGTACACTACGTCAATATTGTAATGCCTCTTAAAGATATTAAGCACCTTTTATTTTCTGACGTGCATTATTCTTTTATTTTGAGACTTATGAAATTATCTTTAATGTACAGACACCAGTACCTACATCAAGCTAACTGAAACTGTCAAATTTTCCCAATCAAGCTTAAATCTCATGCTTTAGCAATAAAGTTGAAAATCTATTAAAGAAATTTGACAGATTGTAGAAGTTTGCTTGTACAATGTTGATGTATGTATGATATTGTCTGAACATGAACGAATCACTCTGAATGCAATATTATTTTACTTACATGTATTTTTTTTTTGTTTTCTTAGATGCTGTGAAAGGGTACAACCTCATACAACGGACATGTGGTAATTTAATGCCAGAAAACATCCATGGATTTGTCGACATATACAAAAAGGATAGGGCCTTTAATCAAGGTGTTGCAGTTAACTCAATGATATGTAACACAGATCTGTGCAACGCAGCGCCGGCCATCTTGAAAAATTCTCCAACATTTTGTTTGTTCATAAGTGTCATTTTGTTTTTAAAATATGTTTATTGATGTCGTGAAATTGATATCGATTGGCGACAATTTTGAGGGTATTAAATAAATAAATAAATAATAAATAAATAAATATCGCTGGACAACACACAGCGCCATCTAGTGCCACACTAAGCAACGAGGCTTGTATCGTAGACACCAGATAGTTGATATACTACATAGATACTTTTTGTTTGTAAATACATACTTATTATACATATAAACATCCATAACTTGGAAACAAATATCCATGCTCATCACACAAACATTTGCTCCAACCGGAATTCGAACCCGAGACCCTTAGAACGTAAGGCAGCCTCACTACCGCTACGCCATTCGGGTCGTCAAATATTAAATAAGTAGTAAAAAAAATTTTTTTTATTTTTTATTCAAGCTGAACGGCAAGGTTCCATTCTGTCCTGGACCCAGGTATTAACTAAAATTATAGTAAGATTAAGGACTGAGAGCAGCGGAGGTCAGATAGGCAGTCGCTCCATGTAAAATACTGGTATTCAGCTGCATCCGGTTAGACTGGAAGCCGACCCCAATAAAACTTGGGAAAGCGCTAGGCAGATGATGAAGGACTGAGAGCAGCTGTGGCCCAGTGGTGGCGGCCCCGACCTACGAACAGTAAGTCGTGGTTCGAACCCAGACAGGCGCATTACTTTGTGTAATTTATTTCACCACCACTCCTCTCAAAACGTGAACGAAAACATCGTGAAGAAACCGGCATGTCCTAGAACCAAAAATTAGAAGACATGTGCCAATCCGCACTGGGGCCCGCGTGGGCCCTCTCATAGAGAGGAGGCCTGTGTCCCAGCAGTGGGAACATTAATAGGCTGATGATGATGATGATGAAAGTAAGCTTATTTGGAAGAGCAAGTCCTCACAGAAAAGTGAAATGACCATGGTCATTTTTCTAAGAAAAATAATATTTTAATAGACGAACCGAATTGAAATATGTATACTAACCTTTTTTTCGTGATTTGAACAATTTTCTACGTGATAAAAAATTTTACCCCCAGGAGGCACCACAAAATGCTTTCACACAGTTTGTCGAATCTAGATCCTCAGAGTTCTATCGTAAAGGTATGAATGAACTTCCGTTTAGATAGCAGCAATGTATAGATAATGAGGGTAAATATTTTAATTAAATAAATATGTTATATCTTAGAAAAAAATAAGTTTAAATTTTTTACCAATCGGCAATTTCATACTTTAATATTTAAAACAAGAAGTACTTACTCGTATTTAGTCGCCGGAGAACAGAAATAGGGACAAATATACTGCCTCGTTGGTCTAGTGGTAGCAATCGCGACTGTTGAGCATTAGGTCCTTTTTTTTTTTTTTTCGGTTGGGAAATCATCAAATGACTTCTCCCGCTCTGGGCGGAGCAAGAGGGAGTGTCAGACTTTTACTGACTAAAACCCATCCATGTTCCTTCATCGCCCTTTGTGTTCCGGGGCCACGGTATCTCTTTCGAACAGTCCCGCAACCCCGGCAGGCATCGGTCCTTGCGGACCCCTTCCTTTTGCTGACTCTCTTTGAGGCGCGCGTGGAACACGAACGCGCCGTCGACACGGCCTGTCGTCATGAGACGGACGGACGGCGAGCTAGCCTATAGCCCACCGTCCACAGGCCCGCGCCTACGGTGGCCGGGGGCCACGTGGTGGCCCCCGACGCCCGGGGCGTCTCCCGCGGCGGCCGGGACGCTGTGAGGTTCTCTCCCTCTCACGTTCCGCCACCTCCTTCTCTAGCATTACTGCTTCGCAGAAGGAGGTGACGGCGTCCCATTCCGTCTCGCTCCGGACCATGGCTTGCACCAGGGCCGGACGCGAGAGGTCGCCGCCGCCAAGAGCATTAGGTCCTGGGTTCGATTCCCGCGGCGGGCAAATTATTGGATTTGTCCATCGGGAATTTCTCGGTAGCAGCCACGGAGTCTGAATTTGTGCCTGGTTTATGGACATAGGTTCGCCCCCTATTACATGGGACTTAAACATTACTGGCGAAATGTGGGTTTACTATAACGTAGACCTCTGTCTAGCCCTTCGGGGAATACGGGCGTGATGGTATGTTATTCATATTTTTTTTTAACATTATCAATGATAAAAATGCCAGAGGAGCTCGTGGCTAAATAATAACAGCCGCTCGGGTCGATCGTTAGGTTAAGCAGTGCTTGCCTAGGTTGTGGTCTGTGGATGGGTGACCACCCATTACATACCGAGTTTCCTCCGTGCCTCGGAAAGCACGTTAAGCCGTTGGTCCCGGCTGTCATTTGTAGATCTTTGACAGTCGTTAGGTAGTCAAGAGGCCCAAAAAGTCTAACAACCAGTCTTAGTATCGTGTTATCCCGTACTAACTGGGTTGTGAAGGTCAGACAGGCAGTCGCTCCATGTAAAATACTGGTATTTAGCTGCATCGGTAAAACTGGAAGCCGACCCCAACATAGTTGGGAAAGGCTAGGCAGATCATAATGATGATAGGCATGATGAAAGTAGGTACTACACATATTTTTACAATGTTAATACCAAACACGTCGTTAACGCCTCGTACGAATATTATATTGTCAAGTCGGTGTCCCCAAATGATTGAAAGCGTGTTTCTATGTGATCATACCGCGCGGTTTTGTTTACGAATACATTAATTCACGTGGTTACGTACTTATCGGCGGCTTGTATCAAATATAATGACGAACTGAATATTAATGAACAACGCTTGGTTTTGGGAAATGAAATATAAATAATGTATTAATTCTTTGTAGATATGAAAGCCGAAAAAAAACTATTCGTAATGTATTGTCGGGGTACCTACGCAGAAAATTTAAGGAAAGGGCAATGACCTTTAATTCCTACTTATCTGGCGCAGACTGTAGGCGTAGACCTGCTAAGAATCTCCCACCTAGACCAGCCGTGGCTAACCTGGAAGTTTCTTAACAGCCTCCGGTTAGGTTAGGTTAGTCGAAGGTTGGTTGAAGCAAGGAGAACCTGTTCCAGTTTAGATTTATAGATGTTCAATTCTAGACTGGTGGCGCTGTCCCTAAACAACGAGTCGCATCATGCTAGCGTGCTCTGCGTTCCCTGATGCTTACACACTACAGGAATTTGATGTACGACTCATTATAGACTGAATTGACTGAAGAATGGTCCACTTCAAGACTAAGTGCGGAAACCTAAGCCCCATGATAGATAGATTGCCATCGATGCGCGTGGTTTCAGACTAGTGTATATTTTAGCGCGTAGAAGCTCAGCTCACGACACATTTTGCGCTTTAAGAAACAGAATATGCAGAATGTGTGGAATAGCAGAATTAAAAAAAAATACCGATTTAAAAATTCAATGTGGGGGGAACGCGTCAGTGTCGGGGTTTACCTTGGATAGCTATAAGCAATTTGTGTGAATATATTTTGATTTTGTGTGCAGTAAAGAATAAGAAAGAGTCCATAACAAAAACTTATAAAAGGAAATATTGCGGAAGGAATCTCCCAACTATTATGTCTACAAGAATTTTTCCAGCAAAAGTTACCCACAGTTTATGTAAACAAATGTGCTATCACATGAAAAGTAATGTTTGTCACAAAAAAGTACCGTGGTACTAAAGTGGCACCCTTGTTTACTGTGGAGAAACTTTGCCTTTACTTATACATGAGGGTCTTTGCTGTGGAGTTTCTGCAAATGGCAGAAAGTTGAAGACAAAATCCATAAACTAATCATGGTAATTGAATTGTTATGTTTCTATTGAATTCTATTGAATAAGCAAGGGATAAGTTGGACACAGAGAGCCATGGAGCGTAAAGCTTGTAGACCAAGTTCCTCATCATCGTCATTATCCTGTCGGGTTGGGTCGGGTCGGAAAGAGAGGCCTACCTCTCTTTGCTTGTGCCAAGCTCCACGTTATTTGTGCCAGCCTCATCCAGGATGTTTGTAATTTCAAAAGAACAGCTTTTAACTGAATGCATATGAAATTATACACGGTCTTTTTTGGTTTTTTTTTTCGGTTTCTTTTTTGTCAGTCTGCCTGTTTGTTTCGACTTATCTCTGAAACGGCTGGACCGATTTTGACGGGACTTTTACTAGCTATTACACTAAATTTCCAGGTTCCTTAAGGTCACATTTAAACTCTTACATATTTCATAGATGTTTTGAAAGATAGACAGAGGCGGCACAGTGGCAGCAAAGTACCTTTCTGGTTGATGAGTTGACAGTCAAAAATTCTGACTTTGTTGATGTTTGACCTTTACACCCTAAAGTGGGTATGTAAATACCTTACTGGGAGTTAACAAATAGGTGGTGATTAATATTCACATTGTTTAAGCTACCTCTAACAGCTGATCTTAAGGAACTCCATACTGCGTTCCAAAACTCAAATTGCCGATGTAGGTCACACGGCTGCCAAGCTCAAATGGAACTGGGTTGGCCATATCTGTCGCATGCCGGAGGAGCTATATATATGTATATATAGTCCAAAAGGAGATGGCGGGACGAACTCAAATCTTTCCACAAGGATTGGCGAATAACAGCATTGGATAAGGACGACCTTTGCCCAGCAGTGGGACAGAAATGGCTAATAATAAAACCAAGCTTCCTCGGTACTGCCGACTGATTTGTTGGTCTAGTTGCAAACGCAACTGCTGAGTCCTGGGTTCGATTTCTACATCGGGCAGTGTTATTGGGTTTTTCCATCAGGAATAAGGTCAGTGGCAGCCACGGAGTGTGGATTTGTGCTCGGTTGACAGAAATAGGCTCGCCCCCTATTACATGGGACTTAAACATGACGGCGCACTACTGGAACTTGTCACTCGACAAAACACACTCACAGTAACACCAGGTTTTGTGGAGACCTTATTATGATGCCGGCTGCTACTTAAACAAGTAAGATAAAGAAAGATGAAGAAGATATCTCGTAAGTGACAGTAAAAGTTTAGTTTTAAGCCGTGAAAGCTTAAAACAGTGTTTCATTAAAATTTCTATTGTGTTGTTTAGGTTTGAAACTGACGAGAACTGACGGTGTTATAAAATAAGTGTGTATATTTAATACACCTTTCAGAACTTGCTTACTCGTGTCGTGCGTGTAGTCTTAACTTCGCGTGAAGTCTCGTTGGTAACATTAGGTCTATAAAGTTTTATTAACGGTCACTGACCTCATAAAACTTAAAAAGAAAAACTATTAACGAAAATGGTAGTGTAACTTTAAATTCTTTAAAAGCTTGAACATAATTTTTATTTACGATACGCTCTGACAGTTGTACGTTGGACAGCTTTAATGGAAACTATGGGAAGTACCAAAAAAATAGTTCATTGTAATACAAAGGGCTAAAATGGGACATTACCTATATGCGAGGTAGTTTTAACCGATTTATAATGGGATTTTAACGCCGTGTGTTACACTGTACTTTTCACTTTGAGTACGAGAAAAATAGTCAATTTAGGCAGACGGACAGACAGACGGACAGACAGATGGACAGACATACGGACAGACAGACGAACAGACAGACGGACAGACAGACGAATCGAAAGAGGAACAGACAGACGGATAGACATATGGATGGACAGACAGACGAATCGAAAGAGGAACAGACAGACGGATAGACATATGGATGGACAGACAGACAGACAGATGGACAGACATATGGACAGCGGAGTCTTAGTAATAGGGTCCCGTTTTTATCCTTTGGAGTTTGTCTATGTCACATGAAGGAAATTAAAAAACTAATTACTTTTACTCCCTAGAGACTAAAAGGGTCACTTTAGTCCCGCTTCGTAGGGCTATATTGGCGTACTTTTAGGGCATGAAAAGTGAAAACATAATTCAACAGAAGACTCAGGCCAATAATGTTGCCTCAGCATCTAGAAACAACGTTTACTTCCTCGTTTTAACTTGTACCAGGAGGTGGACTGCTGAGCATAAGGTACCGGGTTCGATTCCCAGGTTGGCAAAGATTTATGGGGTTTTTCGTCAAGAATTTGTCAGTAGCAGTCCAGAATTTGGATTTATTAGTTGATGACAATAGACCAGTCCCTTATTACATGGTACTTTAAAATAACTGTCTAAATGAGGGTGTGCGATAAAACACACCTCTGCCTAACCATTCGGGGACTGCAGGCGTGATGTTATGTTACGTTATTTTAATATAGGTGTACTTAACACCTCTTCTTAAAAACCCATAACTCATGTTATGTTTTTATGTTGATGTAAAATATCGCCAAAAATGTTTTCTGACAAACAGACCTATAAAACGAACATGCGTTTTAATGATACACGATGAGTTACTGCATCGGTTTGACAACTGTGACGTTATAATGGACCATGTATCAACGTGTGGGACAAGATATAGAACTAGCGGTTCTCTACCGCCTAAGAGGGATAGCACACGAAGCGTTGTGGCCACACGTCGCGACGACGTAACGGTGACGCTGCGTCGGAAAAGCTTAACAAAGTCAAAGTCGGCCCATTTAAGGCTGGGGTATCTGCTAAAGAGAGGTTTTCTCTATGTATCTCCTCTTTGATGAGTGAACTATACTACAAATGTGCAAAAAATATATATGTTGCTTATTAGACTCTAAACTTTAATTGGTACAATTAAAAATAATTCTAACTTTATTATTACTATAATATGATTAAGTTTAAGTATTTTTTTTCACACAAATACTTGTAATTTTTTTCTTTACAAAGTATACAATTGGCATTTTGATCTAATAATTTATTAGGCTACAATTAAAAAAAAAACTAAAAGTATTTCAAACTAAGTTTGAACCACCACAAATAGAGTTGCTAATTTAGCAGATACCCCAGCCTTAATTTAATTAGAGCAAGACACTTTTGAACGTCAAACGAACATTACGTGAGTGAATCTGCGGGCAGGAGCTTGTTATTTGTAAAAAGGTAAGCTCATATTGTGTGTAATAATATCCAACCCACTTCCTAAAACCATTTGGCTAAAGTGCTGGATGTAAATACATCCAGAAAGGACTGGCATTTTTCCAAATTGCGGACGACGCAGCAAAAATGCAATTGACGATGTAGTTTAGTTAAAAATGTATGAAATTGTTAGCAAAATCTGCCAACAGTGTCATTGGGCAACGCTAAGCTATACTTTCTAGATCTTGTTGGAACGGTCTGGGGTAATTTTATGAGGTTCAAATGGTGCCAGGAAATACTTTTATTGTTGCAGGCTTTTTAGTTTGTTTAAAGGACTTTAGCAATAAGCCTGAGTGGGCCTCAATCGTAAACGTAACCTACACAAGCTAAATTCCACACACACACACACACACACACATTTTTTGGTACATAATAGCTATGTTATTGCAATTTCAGCGTTCTCTGTGCTTTTGTAACAACCGCACTGCGATCGCCAACCCGCCTGCCAAGCGTGGCGATTATGGCAAAAACCCCCCTTTGGGGGAGGCCCATGTCCAGCAGTGGACGTCTTTCGGCTGAAACTGTACTGTACTGTACTATTGCAATTTGTATGTAGGTATATTTTAATTTTATGTGCAATAAAGAATAAGTACCTACTGGGGTGTATTTTTGCTGTTTAAATCAATCCCTAATTATTTAATCGCCCCAGTTTTAGATGTAGGTACTAAAATTTTACAAGAATTAGTTTCCCAAATTACCGTAGAAAATGGATTCCGTGGCTGCTACTGATGCCTGACCTGAGGATCGAACCCACGACCTCATTCTCAACAGTTTCGCTTACGGCCACGAGACCAACAAGGCGATAACAATAGGCGAGACGACAAAAAAAACTAATTAGTCCGTCAGTTAGATTATTAAAAAACATTTGACCCGTATTTTTTCTTTTGTTACGTAAATCAAAATTGACGAAGATATGACGCTTTTAAAATTCTCAATACGTCACGCCTAGGTATAATTTTTAGCTAGTTGTGACGTCACGAGCCCCCACTTTTGATGCGTTTTATCTTTGTCAATATTCATTGATTTACAAAAACAAAAAATACGTGTCCATTAATTTCCAATACTCTAACTGACGGACTAAATAGATTTGCTATTTTTTGATACTGTCGTCATGCCTATTATTGTACAATTAATTTGGTACCCGCTTTCTCCCACGTTTTACACCACACACGCTCATCGATCAAGCGTTCACAGTAACCGCTAACATAATAATTTATATGTAGCTCTAAAGCGACGCAACACTTCATGTTCGCTTTAATATATTACTTAGATGATATTTTATAAACAGGAATACCGTTTTTGGTTACATTTGGCTGAATTTGTGACTTTAGGTGTTTAGGTGCGTACACACTATACATGTATTGGTTTCTGAGTATGTTGAAAGAAATTTCTTATGAAACGAGCAATACATTTTGTGCTCTTCTATATTAATGTAATTTCCTGTTAAGTATTATGTGTGTACATAGCCGTGTGGTATCCGGCAGAGTAGAATAGAACCAACACATTACACTCACGGGTGTCGTATAAGGCGACTAATGTCTGCGGCAGAACACCTTGCGCCTCCGTAGACCAGAGAATGGGCAGCAGCGTTTTCTGTTAGTCTTTCATCACTGCGATCTCCAATCCGCCTGCCAAGCGTGGAGATTACGGCAATTTCCTCTCATCATGGGAGAGGCTTATGTCGGCTTATGCAGTGGACGTTATGGGCTGTTGTAGTAGTGTACATAAATGTATGTTTTGTTATAAATTAACTTTGCTTAACAGAACATCACGCCTGTAATCTCCAAAGGGTTAGGCAGGACTGCAGGAGTATACCCAAAAGTACACTCACATTTCGCCAGTTATGTTTAAGTTTCATGTAATAGGAGCAAGCCATTGGGGCAAGCTACTTATCAACTGGGCACAAATCCAGACTCCGTCGCTGCTATACAGGTATTCCAGATGGAGAAACCCACCATCTCATGCTCACACGACTACACGACGAGTCTGTTGGACGAGTCTGTAATGATGCTATAATTGGTGGTAAATAAATAAATAATAATAATAAATAAATACCAAAGGAGCAGTCGACTCTGCTAATAAGTTAAATTGTACTTTATCATATAGGGTGTAAGAATCATTGTGACATTTCTCGAATTAAGAAAATATCACGATACGAATTCGTATCCCCAAATATTTGTATGTTACATACACATACATTAAAAATGTAAACGAGGTTTCCATAAAATATCAACGGACATATAATAATATGAATATTGAACTGTTTCATTGGAAATAACATTATTTAGTTATTTATAACAATCTTACCTACACTATCATTACAGATCTATGATCCAATGCGACAGAGTGGCCTTACTAACTAAATCCTAAATCAACATGACATGACATCACGCCAGAAATTCTAGAAGGGATAGGCAGTGTGCAGGAGTGTACAGTCACGGGCATTAGGTTTGTGTGTACTAGGGCTTTCAATACCGGTATTCCGGGATCCCGTAATACCGTGATCACGGATTTTATTTTGGCCTTTTACAATACCGGTATTGTCGCCCCAATACCGTGATCACGGTGGTATTACAAACATTAGATCTGAAAATTATGTGATCTTATTCTCACACTTGTTTCCTCCAGCACAAGCGTCCCGCTGTTATCTTAAGCTCACCCTCCCGCACCCCGCCTGAGACAGTGCCCGAAATCGAGCTGTAGTTATGTCGTTTTTGTTATTGTTAGTCAGTTTCGCAAAGGCGACGGGATAACGCGTCCATAGACTTTGTTATTGTGTAGTGTTAAGTTATTTATGTAACAGGCTGACAAGTACGCTGTTTGATTCAACATTGAATGCGCTTTCGTTTTTGCGATCTCACTTACAAAAAAAAAAAAAAATATATAACGTTTAAAATTCAGAAATTTGTATTATTGTGTTATTTAAATACTTTTACATTTTTTTACTATTTTTCAGAAATTGTTATGAACGCTTGATTTATTTTGTTACTTTTTACTTACTAGTTTTAGATTTTTTGATTGATTTTTTATTACATATTATTGTTAATAATGTTACTGAAATGATTGCTAGCTACTTAGCTAGTACTAACTACACTAGCACTTAGCTATACTTAACTTACTTACATTTTTACAAATAATGATACCTACCTATGTTGATTTTTACATGAGAGTATGAGACATGATGACAATTAGATAATAATAAGAAATGTATATTTTTTTGATATTGTACAAACAAACTCTGTGTGAAATGCCTTCCTGCAAAAAGAGTAGATTAAGTTTAAGTTTTCATTATGTTCCCAATTCCTAGTCCTACCGAAATAATCAACCAATACCAAATTATTATATAAGATAGGTATGTATAAAACGTATTTATTTTATAATTTTCAATAACTAAGAACAGTAAAGACAGATTTGAAAATATAAAAAGGCGTATTTTATTGGTTTTATTAATGTCCTAATTGAATTTGCGTTCAATACCGGACTACCGGTATTGATACCGGGATCACGGTATTGACTTTTCCAATACCGGTATTGATACCGGTATTGACAAAATCCGGTATTTGAAAGCCCTAGTGTGTACACGTTGCAAGTTTTAAAAGTGATTTTCTCCAACTGAAGTAATTAACGTTTTACTTTATCGGAAACATACTAGTTTAGTAGTTTAGTTTAGTGTAGTTTTCCTACGAAATAGGCCTTTTTCTCAAAGGAGAAACCGTTATTTTACGAGAAAATCGCTTTTGCATACCTGTTAGTGCTCGTGGTTGTACCAAATAGAACACTCATATTTCACCAGTTAAATAGGTATAAGTCCCATGTACAGAGGAGATGTGTAGAGGACAAGCCTATTACCATCAACCGGGCACAAATACAGACTCCGTGGCTGCTACATGGATATATGTTCACAGTCAGGCAGACAGAGATCTCTCCCATGATGGGAGGAATTTGCCGTAATATCCACGCTTGGCAGGCGGATTGGAGATCGCAGTGATGAAAGACTTACAGAAAACGCTGCTGCCCATTCTCTGGTCTACGGAGGCGCAAGGTGTTCTGCCTCAGACATTAGTCGCCTTATACGACACCCGTGAGTGTAATGGGTTGGTTCTATTCTACTCTGCCTGTATCCTAAATGAATTCCATTTCATTAAAAAAAAACTAAATATGTTTCGCGTTCGAAACACGCTACCGCTTATAAATTGCACCACACATGATCGTTTCCACACGCGAAAATAATTCACGCGAAGGATCTGAATATATTGCTCCACTATTACATAATATTTATCTTTGCATAATTATATTTGTTTGTTTGCGTTCATATAAACACAGTTGTTTATGTTTCCAGAACATTGGGAAAATAAAATTGTTTTGTAGATGTGAATGTTGTTACAGCCTGTATATGGATGGTTTTTTTTCATATGTTTGTGGTTTCATTTTTGCTTGACAGCAGATTTAGGGTTGCAACACATTGCTCGACGGCGATCGACGGTTTGTCCCTACAAAAGGAGCACTAAGTTTTGTAAGAGCGCGTTTGAAAGATGCGCACGATCTTTGAACCCAGAGGTCTGTCCAAACTTTATGGCGGTTCGGAAGTTAGCTGCGAGTGACAGTCTGCGCATTATACGCTCAAGACGTTGCACTTCTGCGCCCTGCTGATGCCTTTTTTTTTCTTTGGATGGGAAATCATCAAATGACTCCTCCCGCTCTGGGCGAAGCAAGAGGGAGTGTCAGACTTTTACTGACTAAAACCCATCCATGTTCCTTCTTTGCCCTTTGTGTTCCGGAGCCACGGTATCTCTTTCGAACAGTCCCGCAGGCCCGGCAGGCATCGACCGCATGCATCGACTGCATCGACTCTCTTTGAGGCGCGCGTGGAATACGAACGTGCCGTCGACACGGCCTGTCGTCATAAGACGGACGGACGGCGTGCTAACCCATAGCTCTCCGTCCACGGGCCCGCGGCCCTGCTGATACTTAAAATTGTGTTCTGCGCAGCTTTTTTTCGAGCCGCAATAAATTATGAACAGAACTAGGTATATGAAGAGACACAAGATAATTGATTTGTGGACCTTTTTCATAAAGGTAATTAATTAGTTCAGATAGTATGCTCTATGCTCGTAGAAATAAAGTTGTTATTAGATTGCTATTACTGACAAGTCAGTAAACATTATAATGATCTTTATTGTCGTGAAAATAAGGTTTCAGTTGAACTGCAGCTGTCAGGGGCGGCTAATAGTGAAAGGACTGTACCAAAAGTTTAACAAAACAACACTTTATAACATCTGTAACAGACGGCAGAACATGATCCTAAAGTTTTCGAACAAACTTTAGGAAGGTTTCAACTTAGAAGTTATCTGTTAGATTCAACACAGAGGAAAGTGGTTCTTCCAGTGAACTGCTTTCTTCTGTGTGTCGTATCTTGCTTAAACTTATTATCGTTTTTGAGTGGCATTTGTTAATATTTTTAATAAAAAAGCTTGCACTAGGTACATAGTGGTTGGGACTGACGTAACAACCACTTTGTTTTGATTAGAACTTTATTCCAACAGGATTTCAAACCAAGTTTGAACCACCACAAATAGAGTTGCTAATTTAGCTGTAGTCGCCTTAATATATCATGTCCTACGTGTCCTGCTGTTTGTTCACTACAAGAACTGATGGACGCAACTGAAAGCGCCAAACTCGTGGCTCAGTTCTGAGCCGACACAATTTAGATTGCCATCGACATGCTTAGAAGAAAGCTTTTCGGAAACCATTAACATCGTGAAGAGTAGTAGGTTATAAAGGCAAGCCAAGCTTTTAGGCTTGTATGAAAGTAGGCACCGCCACTAACACAGTCAAAATTCTTCTTTACAATCTCAGGATTGTAAAGAAGAATCGATTCTCTCGCTCGTGGAGGCGGCCCCTTAGTGTTGAGACAGGGACCGAACGTATTTCTATTCGAAAATATTACCGCGATTCTCTCGCTCGTGGAGACAGCCCAAAAGAGAGTGTATAGACAAACGTGGCAAGGACGATAATATCGCCGCAATTCTCTCGCTTGTGGAGGCAGACCATAAGAGCTCGTGGCTAAATAATAACAGCCGCTCGGGTCGATCTTTAGGTTAAGCCGTGCTTATCTAGGTTGGTCCGTGGATGGGTGACCACACTTTACATACCTAGTTTACTCTGTCCCTCGGAAAGCATGTTAAGCAGTTGGTACCGTCATTTGTAGATCTTTGACAGTAGTTACAGGTAGTCAGTAACCCAAAAAGTCTGACAACCAGTCTAACCCAGTACTAAGTTGTGGAGGTCAGATAGGCAGTCGCTCCATGTAAAATACTGGTATTCAGCTGCATCCGGTTAGACTGGAAGCCGACCCCAACCTAGTTGGGAAAAGGCTAGGCAGATGGACAATCCAGAACACACCAGATTTTCTCGGCAAATCAGATAATATTAAAAGGGTCGATGACGGACACCTATCTTCCATTAATTCATTAATGTCAACTAATTAATGTTTAATGAACTCCGGCTTCGTAATTAGGCGCCACCCATTCATAATCTCAGCGGCACCAATCTGTGATGTTTTTGTGGTTGATACCCACTGATGTGTAACAGTTAAAGTAGCCGAACCGTGAGATTATAAGCTGTTTGAGATTGGTAGGAAAGTGTTTATTTTTCTAAAAAAAAAAATATAATGAATTGTAGATCTTTGACAGTCGTTACGGGCGATCAGAAGTGCGAAAGTCTGACCGCCAGTCTGACCAAAGGGGTATCGTATTACCTGCTCAGTGGTTTTTAGTGATTGGTTGTGGAGGTCAGAAAGGCAGTCGCTCTATGTAAAATACTAGTATTAGGATGTATCTGGTTAGATTAGAAGCTGACCACAACATTTTTGGATAACCTGTAGGAGACTAGTTGTCAAAATATCGATCCACCTACCCGTGACGACTGACAAAGATCTACAAATGACAGCAGGATCTAGGTCTAACGTGGTTTCCGAGGCACAGAGGAGTCTAACATGGAATGAATGGTCACCCATCCACGGACCATCCTCGACAAACGTAGCTTTACTTCCGATGGAAATGTACGAATGTAATTATTTAGCCACGAGTAATAAAAGTATACTAACAAACGCTGAATCTGATACGAAGCTCTTATCACCACAGTCGTAAGTGAGCCTTATCACCACTGAACCGCTCCAACGCTACTCGTGCATGTTTTATTTCTGGGTTATAAAGAGACACGTGTTTTTTAAGTGCAAGAACTACTTTATTCCGGTTTATGAAACAGTTTTATCATTACTACCGACTACTTTGACTGGTAAAAGCAAACGCATTTTCTAAAAAGTCGTAAAAAACGTATTTAAATGATAAATGTTTTATATCCTATTGACTTATGCCCGCGGCTTCGACCGCGTGGAGTTCGTAATTGTCCCACGGGATAATACTATCGGGATAAAAAGTATCCTATGTGTTAATCCAGGTTATAAACGATCTGTGAGCTAAATTTTATCCAAATCCGTTCATTAGTGTGTCAAATTGGATCGACTTCTCAACAATTGTATTCGGTTTGTTTTTGGCCTTCGTAAATACGATCACATTTCTTCCTTTCGTTCTCAGCTTAGATGGCTGCCTATCCGACTCAGGAGGTCCCTCAGATCTCTCTGCATGCTTTTCACGATTATGAACGATCCATGTGCTCCCGATTATCTAAAGACTTATTTCAAAGTGTTGGGCAGTTCTCATAGTCGTAACCTTCGAGCTTCAAAGAATCTACTCCTCCAAATTCCTTCACACCGTACAGGCTTCATGTCAAATTCTTACGCTATCTCTACTATAAAGCTCTGGAACGCGCTACCTTTTGGCATTAAAAAAGCTGAAAGCAAATTCACTTTCAAAAGAAAAGTTCGTAACTACTATTTAAGTCAGAATAGATAGCTCTCAATTTGAAGTCGTCATAATAATTATTACTAAGTTTCTTGTTATTGTCTTTTTAATTTTTGGTATTTGTTAAAATATCTACTAGTTTATTTTATCTGTATAATTATGTGTATGAGTATCAATCAAAATCTAAACTTTCGTTACCAAAAAGTTTTTTTAGACATTACTTTGTACCCTATCACTATGTTTTCCTATTTAACCCAAAGGTTGACTGGTAGAGAATGCCCTGTGGCATTAAGTCCGCCTATGTACCACTATTGTACATGAAGTTTAAATAAATAAATAAATTAGGTTTTGCTTGAAAGACTAACAAACATCCTTACAAACTTTCGAATTTATTATATTTTTATTAGTAGGATGTATAGGTAATGCGACTAGCCAGACAGATGAAGTCTACAGTTCATGTTATATAAATAAAAATACAGAACTTATTTCAGCACTTTTGTTTGATTTCTTTACTCATTTTATTCGAGCAAAGGATTTACTTTTACCGTGCTGGCGAAATACGTGTGAAATACATGAGTGTACTTTGAAAAGTTACAGCTTCTTTTATTCGACGAATCCACAACGAAGTTAAAGAGGTATTTCACGATAACATACAATATTCTAACAATCGTTTACATGAGCATTGAACTGTTTTTTCACTCTTCGGTTACATGTTTGGAGACTCCTAATTATTTTTTTCGTAATTTCTCTGTACTCAATATTGTTATGTAGACAGAAGTACACAGAAACTAAGAATTAAATAAACATAACAACACGGCAGTAATCCTCGAAGGATAAAGCAGAGGTGTACCTGATAGTATACATTTAGCCAGTTATGTTATAAGTCCCATGTAATAGGGGGTGAGCCATTGCCACCATTCGGGCACAAATCCTTACTCCATGGCTGATGGCTGCTACTCCAAAATAGAACACGCAAAAATACACCTAGATACCAAAGCATTACAAATAACTCAAAAATAGACAGTACCGACTTCCTAATAAACTCATAAAACCGATCGGCGAATTTCACAAGAAATCTAACGCAAACACGTCGTGAAAAGCGAGATAAACTGGGCTTCTGTAAACAAACAGTTACATACATAGCGTGACATTGAACTGGTGACGTCATTTTGAGGGTTACGTCATCGATGTTCAAGTTTCAGGGTTAGATTCCGATTCCTTGGTACCGACTATAAATATGACTTTAGTGACTGAATCACGAATTCATTCAGATACTTACCCATTGCTATATTGTACCAAAAACGCTACATAGATAATGGTGTCGATTCTGTTGTGCACAAACTAAACTTAATTTAGGCTATTGCTATCTTTTTCTCTCTAATAAAACGAGAAAGAGACTGACGTAATTTAGAGCTGTCAAATTTAGTTCGAACTAATATTTCTAAACAAATGAAGGGTGCACGTAAAAACATGTCGACTAAAAACAAGGTGAAGCGCAAGGCATAAACTAGTTTGACATCTCTAACTTAGTTCATAGCTATAGCCGTCCTTTTCTCTCACTGCCTTTTAGTAAAAGATAGCAATAGCCTGAATTAAGTTTAGTTTGTGCACAACAGAATCGACACCAATATGTATAATAGAAACTAGCTTTTGCCCATAACTTCGCTAGACTCTTGGTCGTAAATTATCGCACGGGTTTTAAACATAGCCATGTAAGACAGTCGGGGAAAATGTAGCATCCCGTTAGTGAAAGAATTTTCTGAATCAGTACCTATTCATCTTATCCGTTCCGAATATTACCCCCTACAGACAAACAATGTTTACCTCTTTATAATTTAATTAGGATATGGATAGGTGGAGACAAAATCCTTTATTTCGTGCACAAATAAGAAATGGTCCAAAACATCAAAGCACAAATGATAAAATAATCATCATCAGCCTAGCCTATACCGAAAACGTTGGGTTTGGTTTTCACTGTTACCAGATGCAGCTGAATACCAGTATTTTTCATGGAGCAACTGCCTATCTGACCTCCACAACCCAGTGTGAGAGTTTATAATACGATACCCCTTCGTATACTGGATGTCTTTTTCATCACTTTTCAAAAAAAAATGGTACAATAGGTGAACGGAGTAGAAGCAAACTCAAAGAAAATTGAAATTATTTTTGATTAATTTTTTCAAAATTTTTCTTTCTTTGTTCTAATATGAAAAGTTTACTAAATTTGTAGCGTTTTTTGATGATAGATCAATTTATTTCGCGCCGACGTCATTCGAGCGCCAAAAGATGCTTGTTGCAATTTACTTACATACTAAAGTACTTATTTATTAATAAAAAACTAATAATAAAATAAGTGTTAAAAATGTTAGGTCGTTTTGTTTGTATTTTTGGTGCAAGCCCGCTCGCCACTCTATTCCTAACCATTGCATCTCCTGAAAGCCAGAATATAAAGTGGTATGGCAAGTTCCTTTTCTTCTTATAAACCTCACAACAAACCCTGAAACCTTACCGTGCAAGGCAGCACAAGAACAAAAGAAAAGCTTTTATTTACCCGACAAATACAAATAGTTCTCTACTCGTCTCGATATCGAGAATCGGCACGACATTGCCAGTCCTGCCTGGAGGCACGTTCGGCAATCATGTTTGTAACAATATACTGTACTGTGTTGTTAATAACGGTACGTTACACCTAATATGTAGGAAAGTAGAAAATAAACGATGGGTGGACTGTGTGAAGGATGATAAGGCTAGAATGGAGGTGGCTGCTGAGATGGCGAGTAATACAAACGTGTGCACGAAAAAGACATTTTTTTATTTTATTTATTTATTTATTTGGTTCACCAACAATTGTTTACACTAATACAAGGAAATAAAACAGAAGTAACAAATCAGAATAAAGTGTAACAATCACTTACAGGTAAACTCTGCATGCACACATAACGTTGTCGTTATTAACAAAAAAGATAGAAATAAACAGACTTTTAAAACTAAATTAAAACAAAAAAAAACAAAATTAAAACAAATTAAACTAAGTTAAAACAAATTTAACTAAATTTAAATAAAATAACTAAATTAAAACAAATTAAACTATGTTAAACTAAATTAAAATAAATTGAACTAAGTAAAACTAGGTAATACAAAAATAGCGATTATTCCCGATGTCCACCACTTGTCTGGCCACCACTGGGGGACAGCGAGACAACTTTAAAACATTATTCTCGTTGTCCACCACTGGGGGACAGCGTCACAACATTGTAAATTATTTCCATTCGCCACCACTGGTGGACAGCGACACGGATTTTTTAACATTCCCTATGGCCGCCGTTGGGGGACAATGGCACAACTCTTATGATCCGATTCCCACTGGCCATCAATTTAAATTGTTTAATCTAGAGACCGGTAAAGGATAGCTTAATATACTTACGCGTACTTATACTTTGCGTCTGTGCATAACGTTAAAAAGAGACAAAAAATATATCTATTTTACTCTGCTCCTTCTACTTGCGCAAACGCAGCATGCGTCATTATAACTACGTCATTAGTGCACTCGTCGCTCCCATAACCACCCATGTCCGATTAAAATACTAGTGGTTCCAGATCATCAGGAAAAGTGCATTTAACATATATAAATAGAAAAGGCGGGACAATTTTATTACACGGAGGAATTTTATTAATTTATAATATTTAATTTTTATTCCTCCGTCGAGGAATAGGATAATAAAACTGCGATTATGATTGTAATGTTCTAGTCGATTTTAAAAATTGTAGCCTGTCAACCAGCTGTGGAAATTAAGTCGGTTAGTTACCCACTTCAATAAAAAATAAGCAATCAAAGCTATATTATATAATACTAAGTAGTAGGATCATTTTTTAATACTTGAGTGAAACATTTAATAAAAGTTGATCCAAGAATATGACTATTATTTACCTACCATATAATTTATAAATATTTAAATTATTCTTACCCTTAGCCCTGCTAAAAATCAAATCCGTAAGTATATTAAGCTATCCTTTACCGGTCTCTAGATTAAACAATTTAAATTGATGGCCAGTGGGAATCGGATCAAAAGAGTTGTGCCATTGTATCCCAACGGCGGCCATAGGGAATGTTAAAAAATCCGTGTCGCTGTCCACCAGTGGTGGCGAATGGAAATAATTTACAAAGTTGTGACGCTGTCCCCCAGTGGTGGACAACGAGAATAATGTTTTAAAGTTGTCTCGTTGTCCCCCAGTGGTGGCCAGACAAGTGGTGGACATCGGGAATAATCGCAAAAATAGGTAGGTACATGCTGCGCTGACCCCAAATAAATTGGGATAAGTATTAGGAAAGAATGCGAAGAAAACTGGTGCATATAATGAAAAACATAATATCCATTGTGGTATTTTATTGCGATGGTTTGGTCATGTTGAGAGGATGGCGACTAACCAACGGTATTTACAAGGTAGATACAAGTTTTACCCGTAGTTATAAGTAGGTACTACTATGCTAATCAAGATACTTACTTTTACCTTTGTCTTTATAAAGCTTTTCGCGGACCGTTTACTGCGGAGTAATTTCGCAAACCAATTTCGCAAGTCATTTCAGCGAAATAGATAGGAATATAATAATATTTGGTTTCAATTTTCTTTTCATTTTGTCCCAAGGAGCAGACATTTTTTTTTTCCTTTTATTTCGGTTTTTGCTTACTCTTTATTCTTGTAATATTTCTTTGGGAATGAACTCATGAATGATCGACCTAAGGTTTCATAGAAAACTAGACTAAACTTTTGCTTGCGACTTGGTTCGCAACGAAAAAATAATAGTGTGTGCCAAAACTTTATAATTTTTTTATCAGCAATAGTGTCACAGAAATCGGTCCAAATCGATTATGTAATTTCAGAGATTATCTCCTACACCCAAACTTACAAACGTTCCCCTTTATAATATTGGTATATGTAGATACTTTAAAATTCCAGATGTATGGAAGTAGAATTTATTTAAGTTTTTGTAAGTACAAATTCCTTTAAAACACCAGTATATACCTACAAATCTAATACGCCACGTCGGCGTCGCATCGCATGACCTCGAATCTTTTGTCCCAATAAACACGTGCGCGCCTTTTCCCTCCCTATTATCAAATATTGCGTCTTTCCTGACCATAAACAAAAGAGCGCCATAAACAAGATGGTGATATAATCTGTGGGAACCGCGTAGTAGGGCTATATGGGGCAAAGGGGCCCCTCAATGGGCCACGTGGACATTTACGCAGTTTATTTTTATGTGAGCTGTTATGGTAGTTGATTGGGGACAGATATTGTTTATGGCCTGTTATGTAGAGATGAAACACTTTCTGTCCGAGTGATGGTGGCGCTATAGAAAATTGGAGATTTCGAAATTAAATTCCGCTTCTGTAGTGCGTTGGGCTCGGGGATGTATGCAAATGCAATGGGGATTCTTTTTAGGGTTCCGTACCTCAAAAGGATAAAACGGAACCCTTATCAGATCACTTTCTTGTCCGTCTGTCCGTCTGTCTGTCCGTCTTTCACCACCGATTTTCTCAGAAACGGGTGGACCTAGCCAGTTGAAATTTATACCATAAACTAAGGTTTTGTTGGTTTACCATATAGTGCGATTTAATAGTCCCTATCAGGTGTATAAAAATCAAGGTCCTGAGTCAACACGATAAAAAGATATGGGCAAATTTAGATTTTCGTGAAAACTTGTAAGTACCAAAAATAACCTTAATTTTCACCTTTTTTTTATTTTTCGGACTTTTTCCTTTACTTGTACTGTAAGACCTTGCTTTTAATCAAAATTGACAATTCTGGGTCAACCGGAAGTTCCCTATAGGTTTTGGGTCGAAAAGGTTATGGTAGTTCCCGTTGACCTAGAATCACGAAATTTGGCAAAAAGCAAGGTCTTAGAGTACATGTAAAGGGAAAAGCCTGAAAACCGTAAATATGTAGTTGAATAACAAAAAAAAGCGATTTTACTATTACAAACTTATTATTTGCGGTTGGTGCAATAGCCGTTTTTAGGGATCGAACAGCAAAGTTAAGTTTGTCCTATAAAAAGTTTGTACGGAACCCTCGGTGCGCGAGTCCAACTCGCTCTTGGCTGGTTTTTTATGCAAGGTGCGTTTCCCTGGTGCGCAGGGTATGTGGCAGCACCAACAGTATCCTAAGCACATGATTTCAAGTCGCCTGAACTGTGTTTATATGGGTCGGTGTTATGCAATTACTCATGGGTTGTCGCAGCAGTGATGAAAAAAGTATCTATGTAGTATATCAACTATCTGGTGTCCACGACACAAGCCTCGTTGCTTAGTGTGGCACTAGATGGCGCTGTGTGCAATGTCCAGCGATATTTATTTATCGATGAGTTGTGTTATTTGTTTTTATCAGTGCTTACTAACATAGTCGTAAGTTTTACTAACAGTTTCTGAGTCATGGATAATCGAAAAGGGGAAATTCTATTATATTCTAAATGCTTTGAATTCGACAGATTACCATATTTTTCAGGATAGGCGTAAACAAAAGGTATTACTTTTACGTATACTGCGTTGTGCCAAATATTTCACCTCAAGGAATGAAGTACTTATCACTCAATATTAAAATTAAAAATTGCCAACGAAACTTAAAGGAAAACTGTCTGAACAAGATCCGAAGTTTTAACAATGAAAACTGATATTCCTTTTCTCTACGTATTTTCCAACAAAAGTATCATTGCGCACGGGTGTAGAAAAGTTGTTGTAGAACAATCAGTATCTTTTGTTTTAGTTTTAAAACCCATTTTATGGAACTTATCTTTCACGTTTTACGTTCAGCTATGCGATCTCTGCTGACTGATGTCAGCAGAGATCGCATAGCTGAACTTTGGGCCAAACATTTGAATGTTATACGCTTTCAAGGTTTATAACAAAACATAGCCAAGTCGATGGCAAAACAGTTCAAATATATAAATTTACACTGTCACTTGAGGCGACTACAGGAGTTAATTTAGCAACTCTATTTGTGGTGGTTAAAACTTCGTTTGAAATACTGTTAGAATGAAGTTCTAATCAGCTTGCACTACAAAGTGGTTGTTACGTCAGTCACTGCGGGCGCATAGTGCGAAATGAGTGTTTTTTTTCGATTTACAAAAAATCTATTGATTGGACTTAAAAAATAAAAAAATGAAACAATATCATGCTAGTATGTTGCTTGTAGAATTATTTGCTAAAAAATCAGAATTATCGCATGTATTTTAGTATGGTTTTACTCGTTAAAAGAAATTTTTAGAGAGAAGTTCGTGATTTTTTTTATCGAGTTAAATTAGTCGTATATTATGTTATCAAAACACTATCATACTAGCATATATCCTGAAGAATATCATATATTTTCTGGTTTTGTTTATTACAGTGAATGATGTGCTATTTGCATTATAAAACTCGCATTTAGCTCTTTAAGGGCCTATACCTCCTCAAATGGCTTAGCATGATCCTCCGTTACGCCTAAAATACTGAAGCATTAATTTTGAAATAAATATATAGTAAAGTTGAGGTTTAATGCTAAGTACTATGTGTGACGAAAACACGATTCCATAAACTTTTCTCGATACAAAAAAAATCCAAAGTTACCTCTAAATCGAACAATAAACCGCTGGTATTCAAAAAGTACTTCAAATTAGATCATGAAACTTTGCATACTAACTGAACTAACTATAAAGCAGGTCTTATGTGTTTTACTTTTTTAGTCCAATCAATAATTTTTTTGTAAATCGCAAAAAACCACTCATTTCGCACTATTCGGCCGCAGTGACTGACGTAACAACTGCTTTGTAGTGCAAGCTGATTAGAACTTTATTCTAACAGTATTTCAAACGAAGTTTGAACCACCACAGATAGAGTTGCTAATTTTAGGGTTAGAAGGGCCTTAAGGGATATCAATTATTCTTAACTCCCGATATTTCGACGCTGTTGCAAGCGCCATGATCGTGGAAACTCAGAATAATTGATAATCACGGCAGATATCCCGTACGTGACCGTGTAAGTTTATATTTGAACTGTTTTGCCATCGACTTGATAAGTAGTAAATAAAGTCGTCTTGAGTTAGTAGCGATAGATAGAAAACCTTTTGAAATAAAAGATAAATAAAGGTACATACATAATAATAAGGTTGATCTCAGTCTCCTTAGTGAGGTCATCACGGTATCTAGGGTGTAAACAGACACTTCACGAAGTCTTTAACCAAACATTCTGTAAAAAAAAATATTGCTGGGAAACGACTTTTTTTTTTCGGGTGAAAAATCACGTTTTACGGTAAAACTCAATGTAAGTACTCAAAACATTGTGCTGTTGGACGCATTTAATAGTAAACGGTTTATGGGGGTATTTAAAGTAAGGTTATGTTACCTTTATAAAAACTAGTATTTGAAAAAAATTTGGAACTTTGACCTCCAATATATCCGTAACTAGAAGGTTCCCAGGTATGGTCCAGAGAACACAAAAAAATATCGCAATGACGGGGAGAACAAGTGCCTTTCGGCTTCGTTGGGGGCTATTTACACCCTTTATACAAAGCGAGGCCTTGTACTTATAGCTTGATGTGGCGCCGTGTGTACAAACAAGTGTAGTTTTTTGTTCATTACTATTTCTTTTCTTCAATCCTGTGGGTTCCTGAATTTCCTTGTTTATTCCTAAGGGAAATTCTTTAGTTGGGGTAAAAAATGTAGCTTTATTTTTTAAGATGTGGTTTCGTGTAACAAAGGAAACGAAAACTGGAATAATAGTTTTATTTTACGTTGAACATAGCGAAGTTTTTACGTCTATTTTTTTATTAAATATTCGGAGAAATAATTGTAGAATGCAAAGAGACTGATGTTTTCGTCGTTTCTTCGAAAATACATGCGAGAATAAGTAAATAACAATTTACACACATACATAAATAAATTCACGCCTATAATATATCTAATTTAGTTTCTTTCAATATATTTTCCATGTAAGTAGGTAAATTACATTTCAAAAGGAGCATACCAATAAAAGTGATTTATTTTCATAGTTCTCTAAAGATTTAGTTACATACTTTGAGTGTTTTCAGACTCATAACAATAAATTTCGATGTCTTCGTTCATTTTTCTGTGTTCATTGAGCCACAAAAAAAATATTATGAAGTATCTTCTCCGTTATCAACACTAAAACAACACGATCGTATATCAATGTCTTCCGTAATAGCTGTCTGTAAGCTCATACCAACATTTGCTGTAGCCTCCCCCTCTCCCCTCTGCCTGTGAGAACTACCGTGACGTCATATCGATGATGAAGTTCAATGTCAAGTTTTGGATACGTTCCTTTAGCTCATATGATTATTATGTACCGTCACCAGATCTACAAAAAAATTTTGCGCGTAATTTTAACAGAATCGCTTAACAAATAAAAATTCAGTAGAAAATTATCAATATCAACCATAGGGTTTGACTGATAATTCCCTTATTTTCCACCTTTTTTTTTTTTTTTTCGGATGGGAAATCATCAAATGACTCGCTCGGGGCGGAGCAGGAGGGAGTGTCAGACTTTTACTGACTAAAACCCATCCATGTTCCTTCATCGCCCTTTGTGTTCCGGGGCCACGGTATCTCTTTCGAACAGTTCCGGAACCCCGGCAGGCCTCGGTCCTTGCGGACCCCTTCTTATTGCTGACTCTCTTTGAGGCGCGCGTGGAACACGGACGCGCCGTCGACACGGCCTGTCGTCATGAGACGGACGGACGGCGAGCTAGCCCATAGCCCACCGTCCACAGGCCCGCGCCTACGATGGCCAGGGGCCACGTGGTGGCCCCCGACGCCCGGGGCGTCTCCCGCGGCGGCCGGGACGCTGTGAGGTTCTCTCCCTCTCACGTTCCGCCGCCTCCTTCTCGAGCATTACTGCTTCGCAGAAGGAGGTGACGGCGACCCATTCCGTGTCGCTCCGGACCATGGCTTGCATCAGGGCCGGACGCGAGAGGTCGCCGCCGCCAATCACCGCTTCGAGGACACGCGGGGCACACCTCCACCGTGTGCTCCACCGTATCCTCCGGTCGATCCTCGCAATGGAAACACCCGGGCGTTCCCTCCCGCCCGATTCGGTTCAGGAACCTCCCGAAACAACCGTGTACGGTGAGGACTTGCGTCAGGCGGAAGGTGAGGACGCCGTGGCGTCTCTCAAGCCACTCCTCAAAGAGGGGACTTACCGCCACTATTGCGTGCTCTTTATTTTCCACCCTTAGAAGTGGAATTATTTTTTTTAATTTTATGGGACCAATTTTGAGCTATACCCTTTCGACCACTCTGTAAAAAGTTACGCGTGGTCATGGTAAAAATATATCTACGTGTCGAATTGAGAACAGACTTTTTTGTCGAATAAAAAGATTTGCTACGAGCATCGATCACTAGTTTTTTATTAGTTATCGATGGCTACGAGCATAAAAATCGATGTGATTTTTAAACGATGGAAAGGCCTAGGTAAATTATTTGTGACATGGCTATACAGTGCGGCCGGTTCGTAAGTCACTTAAATGACATCGCCAGACGGGCTCGGTTGCCAAACATTCAGCCGATTTTCGTACTCCCAAATTAGTACAGAATTCGGATGATCTCGTTTTTTAACAAACCTCTTTTGACTTTTACTAGGTTAATGGTCACCTGGAAGTGTGCTGCATTGCGTTTGTCTTTCTGACCTATATTCGTGACAGTGTCACGTCGTCGTGACATGTCTCGGCACATTAATGACAAAAGTTGACGGATGAGTCGACGTGAGACGTGCGCTGTTCAGCCGGATAAAACTTGAGACACTACTGTTCTATTTTCATTTTAAAAGTTTGCAGAAACTGTATCTAAAGATCAAATTATACAAGTATTTAGAATACTCTTTTACAAAAACTCACTAGCCTCGTAGTTGTCGTCGCAAGCGCTACCATTGAGCATAATTTGTCAGTACCAGCCACGGATTCTTAATCTGTGCCCAGCTGATGGCAACAGGCTGGCCCCATAGGACATAGACATAGGACTTAAGGCGACTACAGGAGCTAAATTAGCAACTCTAATTGTGGTGGTTCAAACTTCGTTTGAAATACTGTTAGAATAAAGTTCTAATCAGCTTGCACTACAAAGTGGTTGTTACGTCAGTCACTGCGGGCCGAATAGTGCAAAATGAGTGTTTTTTTGCGATTTACAAAAATCTGTTGATTGGACTAAAAAAATAAAACACAAGACCTGCTTTATAGTTAGTTCAGTTAGTATGCAAAGTTTCATGATCTAATTTGAAGTACTTTTTGAATGCCAGCGGTTTATTGTTTGATTTGGAAGTAACTTTGGATTTTTTTTCTAACAAGAATAGTTTATGCAATCGAGTTTTCGTCACACATAGTACTTAGCATTAATCCTCAACTTCACCATATATTTATTTCAAAATTAATGCTGCAGTATTTTAGGCGTAACGGTGGATCATACTAAGCCATTTGAGGTAGTATAGGCCCTTAAATGAAACTCCCAGTAACAGCCTAGAGTGAGGATGTGTACCGGTTATTGGCAATAGACTCGGCAAAATGTGAGTGTACTGAAGTTACACACCTCTGTCTAAACCATCGGGGATTACAGGCGTGATGTTTATGTTATTTTAGTAAACCACTTAGCATATTTTTTTAAACGTTAGTGTTTTGTAAGACACTTTTCTCATTCACTCGTAATAACTAAAAATATATTTAAAACATTCCCGGTGAACAAATATTTTCAATACATCATTCTGCTCACGAAATTCCTGAAAATATTTACGTGAAGAAATTGTTATTGTAACCGAAATAGAGCAACTTATCGTTATTGCCGGCCATTTATTTTAGCGTTCCTAGTTGTCTAGAGTTTTATGAAAAGTCCTAGTTTTTGTAAACAAGACAGTTTTTATAATGAGAAATTCTAATGTAGAAGAATTTATAGTTTTTTTCAGAGTCTTCACGCGGTTACCAAAGTGTTTGGGTAGGTTTTTTTCTTAAGAGGCCGATGCGTAGTTCATACAAACGTAATACCAAAATAATTTGTATATTAAACATATTCTTAAGGTAGTGTGTCTTTATTCCGATTGGAATACTGAATATCTAAAATATAGTAAAATAGTTCCCAAATATATATTTTGACACTGGTCACTGATTTAAACACGAGTTATGAGAAAAATAAGTTATCTATAGACATTTTAAATTCTTCGTATCTCCTCTTTATATCGCTGTTATTTCAAAATGTGTATTTGGGAACATAGATATTCTGTAATCCAATCGAAATAAATACACACTACCTTAAGAATATGTTTGATTTACAAATTATTTTGGTATTACGTTTGTATGAACTACACATCGGTCGCCGGCCTCTTAATATTAAAGTTTTGCCGCGTTGGTCTCAAACGCGACTGCTGACCAATGAGGGCCCGAGTTCGATCCCCAGGTCGCTCAGTGTTATTGGGTGATTCTATCAGAAATTTCTCACTAGCAGCCAAGGAGTCTAATTTGTGCCCGGTTGATGGTAATAGGTGCGCGCCCTAATTACATGGGACTTAAACATAACTGGCGAAATGTTGGTGTACTATTTATTAGGTACACCTCTGCGGAACCCTTCGGGGAAATAAGGCGTGACGATATGCTATGTAAATTGTAATGTAGAAGAATTAATAGTTTTTGTCAAAGTCTGCAGACAGCTACCAAAGTGTTAGTTTTAATATTAAAGTTTTTATTGAACAAGTTACAGCAGTATTGCGAAAAGTTTTAAACTCTGAAAGACACGTCACGGTTTGATAAACTTTTATAGTGTTTTGATACCAGGGTAAGTCGGTAACAGTAATAAATTATTTTAATATCAATTTGATTCTCCAAATTGTCCATTTTATAATATACAAATTAGAACAGGGTATTGTTGACATAACAGCTGTAGCTGAAAGGTCTGTAAGTTTTAATTGTTTTGCTTTATTTTTCTAGAATTAAACATAAATATACATAATTTTTCACTCGCTATATAATATGTATATGCCAATCGGTACACCCCTGTTTACAAATAAAGAATTTAAATTTTAAGCTATTTTAAAAAATGGCGTCATAAAATCTAAGTAATTTCATTTTATTTTATTTATTAGGGAAAACAAACAATTACTCACCATGGTTAAAAAATAATTGCAAATATGAGACTGCATCTGTGTGCAACTAACTACGTTATTCACATCTTAGTTATTATCTATATGTAGATGTATATTTATTTCTATTACATAGATAAAACGAAGAATCTTTTTGTTTCTCTCTGTAGTCAGATTGACAGTGTATGCAAACAATCTTCTTTCTTTCAAATAACAGCCTTCCCCAACCTTGAAAACACTGAATTATTCACATTTTATCAACCACAATCCAGGAGCCATTACATTATTCACGTTATACATAAAACCAGCCGGTCCAGCACGAAGGGTTCCGTAAAACACACATTTAATGTACGGACCCATTAATTAATAACTATATTTAATACTTATAACTAGCGATCCGCCCCGGCTCCGCACGGGTGCAATGTAGCACATACATATAAACCTTTCTCTTAAATCACTATCTATTGCTGAAAACTGCATTCAAATCCGTAGCGAAGTTTAAAAGATCTAAGCGTACAAACAGCGGGAGCGACTTTGTTTTATACTATGTAAAGATTGTCGCTTTATCAACACACATTCTGTGAAAATTTCGAGTGCCTACCTACTAAGGTTCATAAGATAAAGCCCTGTGACAGAGAGACCTATAGACAGATGGACATACAGCGGAGCCTATGGTCCCGTAATGGTATGGCACCCTTTGTGTACGG
Source organism: Xestia sexstrigata (assembly GCA_941918905.2). Taxonomy (NCBI): domain Eukaryota; kingdom Metazoa; phylum Arthropoda; class Insecta; order Lepidoptera; family Noctuidae; genus Xestia; species Xestia sexstrigata. The sequence continues at coordinate 5,336,883 of OW799204.2, forward strand.
AACCCACAATCTATAGCAAAAAGGTCACAAAGTACCCTCATTTAATTAATCAAGGTACCCAATCAGTCGAATACTGAAGATAGGAGATAAAATCCTGCTGAAAACGGGCGAAAAAACATTATTCTCCTTTCGGGTTTTCCAAAGTCGGGTAAAAACGACCTTTTTTGTGTAATCATGGACCCAATTTGGTTTAACACTGATAATAATAAACTTGGTGGGTTGGATGGGACAAATTAATGTTGTACCTACGAGTATTTGTGGCGCTTTATGGCAAGTTAAATTGTACAATCATTTGTACATCTTTTGACAGTCGTTACAGGTCAGTTGTAAACGTCCCTTTGTGCCTATTGGCCTTGTTTCGTTCTGTCTCCTGCTGAAATGGAGGGAAGTGGAAATTACGGTTTTTTCCTACTCCTCTGCTATACTTTTCTGATTAATTTCGTTGCGGGATCCAAGACAATTAAATTCATTCTCTGGGACTTCGCCGAGCTTCATTGTCTCGGCGCTTTTGTGGTGGTCGCCACTGTTGATTCTAGCTTTCAGGAGTTACAGTGGTTTGGGAATAGTGTGGTGGGCTCGTCGGTGACCCTAAAGTCTGACAACCAATCTTACCAAAGGGTAAGATCGTATTATTATTATGAGCCAGTTGTATCCAGGGCAAAAGGCATCTCTTCCCTCCTTCCATTGCTCTCTATCTAGAGCTATTTCAGCCCCATCCTGTAAATCGAAAACACTGTTTTAAGCTTTCACGGTTTAAAAATAAAACTTTTATTGTTATTTATTTCATCTTCCGTGATTACTAACTTTGAGCTCCCGATATTTTGACGCTGTTGCAAGCGCCATGATCGCGGGTTGACTGGAGAATGCGGGTGGATGGAAAATAAATCTTTAGGAGCAGACAAATCTGTCAATCCTCTTTCTTTGTCTTTTGCTACGCGCACTATTGGAACCCTGTCCGCCTTGTGCGCCCTGTCCCTATTCTATTTATTTCCCATTCACCCGCATTCTCCAGTCAACCCGCGATCATGGCGCTTGCAACAGCGTCGAAATATCGGGAACTCAAAACAAATAGTAATCACGGAAGATATCCAGTAAGCGACAATATAAGTTTCTGTAAATAGCAGTCTAGCTCACGTCATCTCCTTCGTGTCGTATTACTCAGTCCAATTGGGTCGTGGAGGTCAGATAGGGAGTCGCTCCATGTAGAATACTGGTATTCAGCTGCATCCCGTTAGACTGGAAGACGACACCAACATAGTTGGGAAAAGGCTAGGCAGATGATGATTTGTATACTTTTCACAGTTAGTTATTTTACTGCAGGCTGTAAAATTGGTTACCCTGAGGTTTGTATAAAAACAGGGTAGAAGAGAAACCGATCTTTGTGAACCCTCACACTTTTTCGTCGGTTATTAGGAGAAAAACCACAGTTTCCTACAAACTGCTTTACCAACACGGTCAGAATGTTCCAACATTTTTTTTATTTTTTTTGGCTGGGAAATCATCAAATGACTCCTCCCGCTCTGGGCGGAATAGGAGGGAGTGTCAGACTTACTGACTAAAACCCATCCATGTTCCTTCATCGCCCTTTGTGTTCCGGGGCCACGGTATCTCATTCTTGTTTAGAGAATAATTACGCTATACAGGGGCAATCCTTTAAACTTCAAGTTAGCCAAAGATGTCATTTTGCTGAACTGGGCCCATTTCGCGCATGTATGAGACACAAAGTATAATCTCTCTTGGTTAGATTTAAGTGTTATTTCTTTTTTGCTGTTTATTATTGTGTGCACTTACGGCATGAGCCAAATATATGTATTTTCTTTTCTTTCTAAATAAAATAACTGTGCTGTGGAACTAAATATTGCAGATATTGTTATTGCTGTATGATGTCTTTGCGCGTGGCCTTAATCTAAACTATCACGGCCATCTTGTTTTGTAAATACAATTTCATAACGTATTTCGCACTACCTTTCGCTTTGGTTAGGACGCGGGGGAACACTGGTAACACTTAAATATCCCGGTTAAACCAATCTAAAGTTCTTCTCTATTTGACTCTCATTTAAACTTTTAAACGAACTGCGAAAAGACGTATCTTTTAACTAAGATAACACTTCAAAGGAACTCGTCAGTTAAATTAGTTCTTTCCTTCCTTCAGAAGAAAATGGCTCTTTTCACACTGCTTTGATCTTCGTTTTATTTTACAAAAATGGTTTTGCTATTTAGGACCTTGATTATGTTCGTAATATTGTAACAATATGGTCTAGACTGCCTCATTGGTACAGTGATCGCAAGCGCGCCTGCTGAGTATGAAGTTCGATTCCCAGGTCGGGCAAAGTGTTATTGATCGGGTTATTCCATCAGGAATTTCTCAGCAGCCAGGGAGTCTTAATTTGTGCCCGTTTGATGGAAATAGGCTTGCCCCCTATTACATGGGGCTTAACACATAAATGGCGAAATAAGTGTGTTCTATTAGGTACAACTCTGCTTAACCCTTTGGGGATTACAGGCGTGATGTTGCGTTTTGTCTAAAGTTCGAAGACAGGTGTCCCAGTAGCGAGCTGATAGGGTGATTAGGCTGTGTTTAAAGGCTTTATCACACTAGCGAGTTGCGAGCGGATTCAAAGCGGAGCGAACGCGCAGCGAATTCGCCGTGGATGCGCAACAAATTCGCTGCGCATTCGCATCGCAAACACAATTTTCAACGCTAGGCTTTGCAACCTAACGTTGAAAATTGAGTGCACTTTCACGCTGCTATTCGCGGCGATTTCGTTGCGCATTCGCGGCGAATTCGTTGCGCATCCGCGGTGAATCCGCTACGCGCCCGCTCCGCTTTGAATCCGCTCGCAACTCGCTAGTGTGATAAAGCCCTAAAACAACTACGCCATGGCACGGTTGGCGCAGTGGCTAAGCGACTGGCTGCTGCGCTGCATGTCGCGGGTTCGATCCCCGCACGGAAAAAAAATTGTATGGCCAACAGTCAGTTGTTCCGGGTCTGGCCGTTTGTGTATGTGAGTTTAAATGTTTATAAACGCCCCCCACGATACAGGAGAAGCTCTTAATTTGAGGCAACGTTTAAATAAATTAAAAACTGACACGCACTGGTCAAAGTATTTCGGTAAAAAAATAACGTATTTGTAGTTTTTTCTCTTTACCATGCTTATGAGAAATATCATTGAGAAGGGAATTTGAAAACTTTGTACGACCTTAATAATTATTATGTAATGGGTCTATTTACACCGTAAACAGGATGTCCGGTAATTAATGGATAACCTTGAAAATATGGCTTATAGTAGAATTTAGAAAAAAATACGAAAAAAATCTAACTTAAAAAAAATGTATTTTTTCTGAGTGGCCATGGGTTATGCTATAGGCTATTTCAAGGTTATCCGTTTGTTGCCGGACACCCTGTATATTTTGCAACATCAGATAAAATAAAGAAAACCGTTCTTACTTTATGCGAGACGACAAAAAAAAACTAATTAGTCCGTCAGTTAGATTATCAAAAAATATTTGACCCGTATTTTTTCTTTTGTTACGTAAACCAAAATTAACAAAGCTATGACGCTTTTAAAATTCTCAATACGTCACGCCTAGGTATAATTTTTACCTAGTTCTGACGTCACGAGCCCCAACTCCCGAGTTTTGATGCGTTTTATCTTTGTCAATATTCATTGATTTATAAAAAGAAAAAATACGTGTCCATTAATTTCCTATACTCTAACTGACGGACTAAATAGATTTGCTATTTTTTGATACTGTCGTCATGCCTATTACATCATACATTACTCTCAAAAACTATTCCAGTACATAGCAACACATTTCTATATTAAATCACCCACATGTTATTTGATATCTTAAGAGCATTAGAACACATAAATCATCACGCCTTGACGTAAAGGAGCTCGGTAATAAAATAGCGAAGTCGGATGCTACATCGTATGATAGGGCGCACGTAAAAATGAGAGTACGTTTCTCAATACATCTAATGTAGGTACTGAGTTTATTTTTCTGAGATGTAATAATAGTTGAAAAATGTTGATCTTCAAGAATAAGCAACGCTTGGCGCTGACGGTCCGTGGATTGGTGACCATCCAATTACATACCGAGTTTCCTCCGTGCCTCGGAAAGCACGTTACGCTGTTGGTCCCGGCTGTCATTTGTAGATCTTTGACAGTCGTTACAGGTAGTCAGTGGCCCAAATGTTTGACAACCATAGTATTACCAAGGGGTATCGTATTACCCAATACCCAGTACTAACTGGGTTGTGAAGGTCAGATAGGTCGTCGCTCCATGTAAAATACTGGTCATACAGCTGCATCTGGTTAGACTAGAAGCTGACCCCTCACGTAGTTTAAAAAAGGCTAGGCAAATGATGAGGTCATGGTCTACCTATTTGCAAATATTGAAAGCCTTTCTGTCGTTCTGGCTTTCATGCGTCACTTTTACATTTAACCTGTTTTAAGGTGCTTCAGCGGACTCTTGTATACGTATTAATTTTTTTATGTCATAGGTATTCATATCATTATGTAGAGAACCCTAAAAACAAAAATGTTTTAGGAGTTCTAACACGGACGGACAGACAGACAAGCGACGTTATTTTACAAAGGTTTAAACCTACCCTTAGTAAAAGGTAACGGTTCATTCACCTGTTAATGGCCTTTGAGAATAATTAATTAACCTGTCAAGAAGTTAGTTGTGGACCATTTTTCGCCAAAATTAGAAGAACGGGTAAAATCTCCTTGGTTACTCATTTTCCTTAAGGTGAAAGCACCAGGGGCGCACGCGAAATTCAATTCTTTCTTACGTTTTTGCAATTTGCAGGTCAGTGTCGGGTTGTATGTTGATTAAAATATGAAATGACCTTAATTTTTTTGTCTGTTTTTTTTCTACATTTTATCGCCGACATAGTCCTACTATGGTTATTTTTAGCGCGTAACCAAGGCCAGAACAAACGCTGATAATTATCTTCTTTTCTCCATACAATTTCTGAACTTTGAAAGAGACAAACAATGTATTGGATTAGCTAAGGCAACTTTCACACTACACCGCTCTTCTGCAAAATGTATTCGCGGTGCGCCGCACGTAAAGGCGGTGAGTGCCACTCGCCCGCGCCGCCGTCGAGCGCGCTAGCTGTTTGTGAAGAGTTTAGGATATACACGTACATAGAACACGTACAGAAAATCATTAAAGGTACCTACATAGAGTTAGAAATTACGCCTAGGTACTAAATTGCGTCATTTTTTTTAATTATTGTCAAGTTCATTTTATTAATTTGGTGGTTCACTATACCTATGTCAATTTAAGCTCAACATGTACATACTCTGTTATGCTGTTCTAAGATCTAAACTAACGTGTTTATTATATAGCAATGGGCTAATAGGTATTTGAAAGTAGTCTAGTCTAAGTAGTAGAGTCTCGCAAGACTTGAGACTCTTGCTGCAAGACCAAGACCAAGACTGAGAGCGCAATACCAAGACCAAGACCAGGTGTATTGACGCAAGACCAAGACCAAGACTGGTTAAGGTCTCGTCTTGGTCTTGCATTTGGGCAACACTAGATACAGCGAATGACGTCATTCACTGCATCGACGTACAAAATCCATACTAAATTCCGTTTATCTAGAAAGAGATAGAAACAAAAGTTGAAATGGTTTTAACTTTTGTGTTGTTTGGCCGATTTATGTTTTGTTATCGCTTTTTGACATAATTTTAATAGTACTTTAATGTTAATATTATAATGTTTCCACGGTTGGGATACAGGCCTCCTCTCTATGAGAATGGGCTATAACCAACCACGCGGGCCCAGTACGGGTTGTTAGATGTCGTCACATGCCTTCGAATTTCTGGTTTTAGGACATTCCGTTTTCCTCACGATGTTTTCCTTCACCGTTTTGAGAGCAGTGGTGATAAAATAAATTACACAAAGTAATGCACCTGTCTGGGTTCCAACCCACAACTTAGGTACTCCTCGCCCCCCATTTGTAACCTGTAAATAAACTCTACCTCATTTCTAATACAGGAAAATTAAATCCCAAACTGTGAGCACCGGTTTCCGGTTGATAGTTTTTATGACGTCATTTCCCGGCAGTAAGTGTACAAGCCATATTGTTTTTGGTTCGGAAACGATCTCTATTTTCGGAAGGTAATACGATTACTGGGGTAGATTAAATAGTAATCAATTTGTATTTTCCTTGAATTGTTGGGTTATTAAGGTCAAGTTCGTTAACTAGGTACTTGAACTTGATATTTTATTGTGTTACACAATACTTAGCTTTGGCCTTTTCACTTTTTATACGGTAACAATAATCATTTCTTTTAGCTCTACCCTAGTTTTGCAGCATCGGGCAGTGGGTATTTAATTTTTCATGTGGATAAATAACTATCTATACGTAGGTATATATCCACACCGTTTTGCTGACTGTGTGTGGTCTATAATTATTATTTGCAAAGAAAAGGAAGGTTTTTATTCATTACTATTTCCATTATTTACGAACTACAAATACATCTAAAAGAATAATAAAAATATGTACACCTACATGTATTAAAATGGGACAAGAAAGTAAACGGGAAAGATATACTGACTGTCTGTCAGACTGTATTACTGAACTCCGAAGTTTTAAACTCCGATGTACGTTATTTAGAATGTTCGTCATCGCGAAGCACGTAAGTACGTTACTCCGAAAGTACGTTATGACGAATTACCTAACACATCGTATTAAAAAAGCTAAAACAACACGTAACACACACAACACAAACGACAACACAACACGTACGTAACTTAACATCAGGCATCAGGTCTATACACCCCGAAATATTAGGCTGTGGTGTAGCTATACACACTTTTCGCCACTAATGCTTCTACATATTTTAAGTCCGATGTAATAATTGTTGATCGAAGGATGTAATTAGGCGAGTCTATTGCCATCAACCGAGCTCATCAGTCAGTCACGTCCTAATTTTGTTTTATTAGAGATTACTATTTTGGTCCCCTGTAGAAACTTGTTCTGTTTGATAATCATCTGTACCACAACCTTTAACGTGAGCATACCTTTCTGAAACTTGTTCTATAATAAAACAAGTGCCGATAAAAGCGATGTTCTTTCAATGAAGATCTTCAATCTAATACGGTTACAACTTTCAATGGTTTGTTCATACTTGATGGGTTTCACATAAAACGGCGGTAAACTTTTTACGACCTCTTTGATGGCTACCGAAGTACCGAATTGTAGAGTAACCTTCTTACAGCATTAAGATTGAATAAAAGATGTTTTTTGTGATAAAATTGTTCTGGTTTACGTTAAATGCAGTGAAGTGAAAATATTTTTGTGAAAGAACTGTTGAGTGTTTTTTCTTAATAGGTATGGATTATGCAAAAAATACTCTTTCATTTCTTATGGTAAGATGTCGTGGGGTACTTACTTATGTCACCCAGGATTTGAACAAAGTTTCGAATCATGGTTTTTTCCCGTTAGCTTATTATCAAGTGAACTGACTGACCTTAAAATTTAATAAATTCAAGGCTGGCTTTTACCTTGGCTAAAGGCTTAGCGTTGCCATACAGCGTGGTAACGCTGCCAGTCTCTTGGGGACTTAAGAGTTATCGCAACTGCCGGGGTCGCGGAACTGTCTAAAAAGGGTACCGGGGCCCTGAACCCGAAAGAACATGGTGTCTTAGTCAGTGTGTTTTAGTCAGTAAGTCCGACAGTACCTTCCGGTCCATCCTTGGCGGGAGGACTCATTTAATGATTTTACCACCCAAAACAAATACAATTATTGCTAAATAAAGGCATTACATAATAATTTTACAGTAAGCGCACTTCTTTTTTTGTTCTAAATTGGTCCCGAGCGAAGGCGGGGCGGATCGCTAGTATATTATATTATACACACAAATTTTCAGGCTGCTAGGCAAAATCTGCAGCAACTTTCCACTAGGTGAAACACAGCTAGTTAATTATCCGACTAACTCCCGTTGTTCTCGTTTTATCCGGGATTCATTAATTCCGGTATATTGCGAACCGGTTTACGGTTTATGGTTTTTCTCCGTTTCCTTGCGTGCCGTTTCGTTTCATTTGTATCTAAAGAAATTTAAGCGAAATTTATTTTAAAAGTGTGCTTTCAATAGATACTTGTCTTGGGAGAAAAAGACATAATCCATTGACTAGTTAGAAGATTAAACACAAATATATCCCACTAGCCACTATAACCCAACTAGCTCTGAGAAGAAACACTGAAAAAAACATAGAGGTCTCTTTTTAAAGTCCAGACCAGACATAATCTTGGTCAGGTCATAAAAATATGAGGAGCACAGCACACAGAATGGTCATTTAAAACAATAAATAACCACACAGATTTGCACTTGATATTTTGCATTTGACTATCCAGTGAGTGCAGTCTTATTGATTTTTGATACGACATCTTGTTTTGTTTTATTCATTTTTACATTGTTTAAAATAAAAAAACTTGAAAGCAAGAATATTAATACGGCACATGCCGCAAGTGCACACAACAAAACAAAAATAAGAATTAAAAAAACTTTAAACTAAACAGAAATAATATTGTGTGTCTCAGGGCTGCGCCTAATAGGCCGAGTTCAGCAAACTGTCGTCAGTAACAAGAATGAAAAAGTAACTATGTCAATGTATTCGAACTATTTAAATTCTTATCCAAATATCTGCTAATTACATTCCAAATTCCACAATAATTGTAAAAGTTCTGTCTTCTAATTAAGAACATATCGATCCAAATACCGAAAAGAAACAAATACTTTGTAATGTCTTTCGCTTTTCACGCGTTTAGGTCTATTTATTTAATTTAGGATCTGAAATGATAAAGAGCAATCTTGACAAAGAAATTATGGACGATGAAAGTATAACGTAGATTGAAAACTATTCCACGAGAACGTACAAAAGGGAAAAGGAATTGTTCTACCGCTCTGCCACTGTGCCAAATTACATCAAAATCCATCCAGGCGTTTAGGTGTAAAAAAGCAATAAACAGACAGACTGATAGAGCTTTTAAACTTATAATATTACAAGCTTTTGATCGGGGCTTTCAATTTCAACAATACTACAAACATGTACAGGTCGAATTGATGATAACCTCGTTTTTAGAAATCGGTTAAAAATTCTAGAGAGATGGATTTATCGTTGGTTTTTTTTTAGTTGATAACTCGCTTCTCGCTAATCGCTGATGGTAGGACAAGAGCCTTACTAGCGGAATTCTTAACATGACACGTCTACAGAATGTTATTTACACAAATTAAAAAGTTTCTGAAGCACGGCACATTGTTTGTTAAATTATTTCGTGCCGGTGGAGTTTTATCAAAATATAATGTATTATGACACGAAAAATTAAAGGATATTTTTTTTTACTTTTACATGTATTGGATGCCTCAGTAGTCGACTGGTCGCAAGCGCAACTGCTGAGCCTGGATTCGATTCCCGAGTCTTGCTAAGAGTTATTGAGTTTTTCCATCAATATTTTTACAAAAATACCATCATTGTTGGTTTGGTTTGGTTAAGGGGCTCCCCCATGGCACACTAGCGCCACTTTAGTAAAAAAAAACAGAACTCGTTAAATACACAATTAATATAAAATCTGATTGACAAAATCAATGCTTTAGAGTTCTAGATTATTGACGTCTATTTAATTCATTAAAATATACTTCACTGTAGTTACAGTTAGAAAAATTGCTAAAAACGGCCGTTTTTTTCCATATTGTATCTGTAACGACAGCGAGCTATGTCTCAATGAGTTAAGCAGACGTAAATAATTTAGAAGACCAAATGATTGATTTTGTCAATCAGATTTTATTTTAATTGTGTATTTAACGAGTTCTGATTTTTTTACTAAAGTGGCGCTAGTGTGCATGGGGGAGCCCCTTAACGCTTCGCTTCTTCCACGCTTGGTCTGGCAAATAATTCAAATTCAAAAAAGTAATGAATCAACCATTATATACGTATGTATAAACTATTGTTTATGTACTTTCCAGATCAATTTCAATATCCCAAGGAGAAGGGATCGTAGACACTAAAGAAAATCTATTTATTTTGAATATATTCAAACAGAAACAGAAATCAAAAGAGTTGTCAAAGTCAGTATTCAAAACTTAATAAACTTTTGCTATCTAATCGCATTTTCGTAATCTATAAAGTTGAGCTAGAAGTACCACTAAAAACTGCTACTTCGCCATCAGTATCGAGGTGAATGAAACTATTATATGTTGGTTGTAGAGGTCAGATAAAAGAAAGATAAACAAATGAAAATGCGTCGAAAAAGATAACGAAGAATCTAAACCTAGAATGAAATTGTAGACCTTAACAAGAATTATCTAAATTCTAAAACCTAACATAATGAAGACACTGAAACAAAATCGTCAAAAGCACGAAAATGTTACCAATATTAACGTAAGGATCTTTTTGTTAATTCCAAGAGGGACTTGTATTCTAAAGAAGAAAATGTTGATATTACCACAATTGTACAGAACAAAGAAAATCGAAACACAAGGGCGTTAGCAAATAAAACAAATGTAAGAAGGAAATTACGAAATTGATGAATACTTTTTGCGTGTTGAATCATGGAACATTATTGACCAAAATACCACGAAAACATGGGTATAAAAAGCCATATATCTCCCAACACATTATTGGTAAACAAAAAAGCCAAAAGCACTATGTCAACATGTATAAAATTTATTTAGACGATTGGCTCCATTCCAAATCTTACGATCCAACCCAGAACAAACAGATATTAGATATTAAAGATTTATTTACTTATTTACCAATAAAATCATCATAAAATATCTTTCGGAAACTAGAGAGATTGATATTCATTCTAAATCAATCGAAATGGCAAACGGTAATCGGTAAACTAGAGATGTATAGCAAAGAGCAGTCGGTAAACTAGAAATGAATCGATTTATCATCTGCCTAGCCTTTTCCAATTATGTAGGGGTCGGCTTCAATCCGTTTACCGGACTGGACTTACATGGACTGCCTATCTGACCTCCAGAACCCAGTTAGTACTAGGTTAAACGATATACCCCTTGGTATGACTGGTTGTCTCTCTTCCTAGCTTCTCAAAATGAATCGATTATGTTATCTTTATTTCGATCCCTGATCATTGGTAAATTCTTATTTCGGAATTTCGAACAAAAAAAAAACCCTGCTAGATAACCGATTCGTATTTTAATACTAGATCGGAATAAGATCGGAATAGACGTTTCTATAAGAAAATTGAATCAGTTAAACTTTAGAATTTTAAATTTATTTTTTACTATTACCTAATTTGACCTTCAATGAAGTTTTTGATGTTTGACTCCGTTCTTTATTTAGAACGCTGGTTATCTAAATAATAGTTTTTTCGCGTTGTTGGCATTGGAATATTGCTTACAATTTATAGAAAGGTTACAAAAGATTATAGAGATTTCGAGAAAATTCTTGCACATATTTATATACCCAGTGACTGAATAGTGGAGGTCAGACAGGCAATAGCTACATGTTAAACATTAGTATTCAGCTGCATCCGGTTAGACTGGAGACCGACTCCAACATAGTTGGAAAAAGACTAAGCTGATGATAAAAAAATAAAGTTTCTTGATCATCATGTGTCACATTTTGAGTTCGACTTCATACAGACATAACAAAAATTTCAATTAAAGATAAAATGCCCAAATAGATTTATCCCATCAGATGACCACTTGGTAACGTTAACCATGCTGTGCATGCTGGCCCGACTAATCTCTACACCAACAATATGTGTCCACTTACAAGTCCGCTCGGTTGCCAACGCATGTAGTTTTGGCGCCGAACGGTAACTGGCGCAATTTGGATGCATCGGGTGCCAGCATTCACCACAGTCCACAATGATTCACCATTCAAGCCAAGGTGACAAGGTATTGCGATAATGGCAATAGAATAAATTAGATTCTGAATTTTAAACGAATTTAAAACTGAATCTGGTCACGTGGTTCAGAATGAACGAGCAAGAAAAACTTTATTTATTTTTTATTTATTGTGTGTACACCAGAATATAAATAAATATAAAACATTTTATTAGTCAAAGGATCAATAAAATTATTATTTACAATATATACATACTACAACTAGAACTATATACAAAAATTACAAAAATAAAAACTAAAAGTAAGTACCTACATAATTATATACAACGACGTCAATAGGCGTCAAAGTACTCCTCCGCATCGCTGTCACTCGGAAACGTACCCAGAAGACTGGCAGCATTGCCACGTTGAATGGCAATACTAATTCTTTGGACAAAGAAAAAGCCAGCCCTCTGGTCACTAAAAATGTAAAACTAACAATGGATCAATAGGGAGAGGATAGTACAGAAAAAAATCAATGGAATGTCTGAAGAATGATACGAAAGAAAAAGGAGTATATGTTACTGGCCGACAGACAAGGACAAGGACAAGATGATGATATAGTACACCATATAGAACAAAAGAACAAACATGTCTAATGTCCTCAACGAGTTAACTAACCTAACCTTACTTCTAGTGCAACCGCAACATAAGACACTATATTAAAGACCTTCAAATAATCTCTGCCCACGAAACGATCCGTTAGAACCCTTTACCAAGCAATGCTCCACTTCCCGAGTCAGAGTGTCAACGCACCGCTTACAAATGCAATTACTAGAGACCCAGTTACCGAGTAAGGAAACCTTAGTCATTTCCAATTAAATACTAGTATTATTACCGGGAGCAGTCGTAATGATACCGGTTAGTTCTACCCCGATGTCATCGTTTAGTTCAGTCGTATTGTTAACGGGTATCTGTGTTTGTGCAGGACACGATTCGGTCACGTTTGGGAGCGGGACTGTTCCTTAAATGTTATGTTCTTGTTAATGTTGTTTTGGATTAGTTCAGTTCAGTTTGTTTATGAGCTACCTATAAAAATATTAGGAAGAGGTAAAGTTTGTATTAGGGGGGTAATCTTCGGAACTACTGATCTGATTAAGAAAATTCTTTATCTTAAAGGAAGCTACAATTTCCCCGACTCCCGATTGTCATAGGCTTATATTTAAAACATTCCCATGGGATAAATGCCGACCAGAATGCAAGCAAAGCCGAGGGCAAAAGCAACTTTTTTATATATATATTTTCACAAGCATGTTGTGATATCAACAACAAAGAATAGAAATTGCTTAGGATATGCCTCTACACTACAGACTACACCAATCACCTTCACCCATCGCCGGACGAATCTAGCCAAGCGCGGCTTAACCTGAAGATCGACCCGTGTCGTAGTTATTATTTAGCGACGAGCTCTTCGAAATAGAACAAGGGTTTCAGCAATAGCTACTGATAGAACTTCAAGTCATTTTAAACCTTGTGTCAAGTTCCTAACTTCAAGTACAAATTAAAAAAATCTCAAATAAATGAACGTCCACAGAGAAACAAACGAGCTCTGCTCAAAAGATTTCGTTCCTCTTTCCCTCTTTGAGAACCGCAATCACAAAAATTGCATTACCTACTAAAAGTCCTCCAGCTACGTTAGTAATTTCAGAGAGGTTACGGAAATTGTCAGACTCTGCTCTTTCATTTCCCATTTTCAAGATTAGTAAGTATTCAAAGGTTATTTGAAAGTTTGAAACTACTTAGTTTAAATTCTACTTATGTTTCTTAGTTTGTGCTTCAAATGAGAATTCAGATAATTTAGGATCAAAATAAATCTACAGAAAACTTAATGACATCATTGATGAACAAACTAAACATATCTTCTTTTTTATCTTTAACGTCACGCCCGCAATGCCAATGACAACATTCTGATTTTCGTTGGTTATTCAAAAAAGACGCTGTTTCCTTCAAAACTGCAAAACCTACACGGTACAAATGTATGTAACTGCAGATATTTCTTAAATAACCGATGAAAAAGACGTGTTGCGCCAAATAACTTAGGACAAGTTGATCCCGGCTGTCATTTGTAGATTTTTGACAGTCGTTACAGGTAGTCAGTGGCCCGGAAGTCTGACAACCAGTCTTACCAAGGGGTATCATATTACCCAGTACTAACTGGGTTGTGCAGTTCAGATAGGCAGTCGCTCCATGTAAAATACTGGTATTCAGCTGCAGCCGGTAAGACTGGAAGCCGACCCCAACATAGTTGGGAAAAGGCCAGGCAGATGATGAAGGGCAGGAAGGGGGAAAAATAATCTAGAAAATTTTCATCATTATCTCTCTATGTGACGGGGGGTTTAGAATGATGTACTGTGAATACGTAGTACTTAACCGTTTTATCTTTGAAAACCAGCGACTTGATACATTGAAAGAAAAGCGCCAAATACGGAAAGAGAGACCTAAGTACACCTACACGCTACACCTATAACTCTACCGGTCAACTCTACTGACCTGTTATGACCGGAAATTTAAGAGCAAATTCGGTCTGGCCAGCCATATAAGCAATAAGCACACAGCCAAATAAGGCACACGCACGGAAATAGTTTCAAAGGGTCACCGTTACCGAAATCAGTAAGCAGGACTATATTATAACCGTTTTGGCGTCAGTGTCCCTTACAAATTGTATACCTTAGAAAACATAACTTCAATAAGTACAGAAAAATGTTACATTAAAGTTTGCATGCACACGGACATACACGCAATCAGAGCGTCAAACAGGCATCGAACCCTAAACCGCATCGTTGCGGTCTAATCGACCTGACTCGTTGAACACCTCACTTCATGATTGCATAATACAAGCATTGCCATAACGTCTTGAAAATTATGGATTCATTTATTATTTATTTATTTATTTAAACTTCATGTACAATAGTGGTACATAGGCGGACTTAATGCCACAAGGCATTCATTTATGTGTGTACTTATTATATTAATTTATTTTTCTCAAACATGCTTGGAAATTTCAGAATTATTTTGACAACCTTCTTCGAGATAAATCGAAGTTGCTGTACTGGCCAGATACATGCGACCAGCGGCCGGCAAAAGTTGTATGAAAATCCATACCTATCTGTCATGTCTAGCGGCCAAATAAATTACGTAAACTCATATTTGTCGTGTTATTTAAAATTGGAACAATCTTTTACTCTGAAACATGGCAACCAAGGAGGAAACTAATCAAAAGGTTTTAGAAAGCGGTTTATTGAAAAAAAACAAATGAACTCTTCAACGCGAGTGTTTTAATTTCCTCGCATTATTTGAGAAAAGTACTATACAAGCCTTGGCCACAACTAGGCCATTGATGGACTTACGTATGTGTGCCTCGGCTTCGCCTCGGCCCACATTTACACATTCGTCCATCAATGCCTTTGTTGCTGGCCGCTGCAGTAATGTACTATAACATAACATAAATCTCAAACTCAGATGCGGAGACGGCCAATGGAGCAAAGCTTAGACCGAATGGTGGCCAAGGTTTAGACCAAAGAAACAAAAGCTGTCCTACAGCTCCGTCGGGTCGACGATATCGCCAAAATGGCGGATAACACCTGGATAAGGGACGAACCATGGAAGTGTGGCAGATGAAAAGGGAGGCCTATATGCCCAGCAGTGGGTGGTTCCGGCCTGATATGATATATGATGATAGTAGCAGCCGGCATCATAATAAGGACTCCACAAAACCTGGTGATACTGTGAGTGTGTTTTGTCCAATAGTGCGAGTAGCAAAAGACAAAGAAAGAAGGTAGACAGATTTGTCTGCTCCTAAAGATTTATTTCCCATCCACCCGCATTCTCCAGTCAACCCGCGATCATGGCGCTTGCAACAGCGTCGAAATATCGGGAGCTCAAAACAAATAATAACCACGGAAGATATCCCCGTAAGTGACAAGTAAGTATAAGTTTAGTTTTAAACCTTGAAAGCTTAAAACAGTGAATAACGACAATGATGAAGAATCTAATACTCAAAGCATTTATTAGACCAATTCAGGCACAATTGAACTGTCAAACACAAAAGGACGAAGCTACGATGTCCCTCACAAGACATAATAACTGTCTAATTAAAGCGGGTAAAAATTAAATGATGTGACACATTTAATTTGGGAAGTCGTCCAGCTTATTACTTGCATACATGACACATGACCGACGTTGGCCCAACTCCGACCTAATTAACGGTTTAACTACTTAAAATTCGGCCCATCCTGTAATGGAAAACACAGAGCATGGAATCGCTGCATCAGCAGCGTGTACCGATAAAATTAATGGCGCCGGAAGTGCATTAAGCGCACAACTTCTGTCTCGGTGCCAGATCCTGTGCATCATTTTGTCGAAGTGAGAATAAGCGGTGACACGCTTCATTTGCATGAAACATTTTGACTCCACTGAGGCTAATTCTGTGTCCGAAATCTGCGATTATCGAAATCTGGATAGTGAGTTAGTTACCGACTGGCGTCCAAGGAATGGGAAAAGAAATGTTGGTCACAATAGGGTAGATGCCACCATAAAACAATAGTTCCAAGACACCAATCTCTAAAAAAAACACTTTATTTTGGGCCTGAAAACCCGATTTATTTTCAATTAATTGCCAAATTCGATTTTTAGATACTTTGAAATCAATAAATAGTTGAGGCATTGAGTTGAAAAAACAGTGACGACACAGTTGGCTATTGCAAGACAAAATCTATGAGAGAACCGCGTTTTGACAGCTCTTAAAAAGTATCTCAATTCATTGGTGTGTCATCTACCCCATTGGGCAGACGAAAAACATGTTTAGGTTGGCAGAGGAACTTGGAGAACAGGTTTTTTTTTTTTAAACCCCCTCAGTAACAATTTTTCCTGTATCGTGGGGTGCGTTTTTTTTTTTTTAATTCACATAGACAGACAGCCAGACCCGGAACAACGACCTGTAGGCCATAGAAATATTTGCATACTCACCCTCACCCAAAAGTGGGTGAATTCAGGATGTAGATGATGATGATAGTGTAGTTGGTGCCAGTTAAGATGAGAATAGCGGTCATTGCCCTTTCCCTAAAATCTCTTCGTACGAACCAAAACAAATAAACCATGTATCGTTTTTCATTACAAAAAATGTTTAAGATCACGACAGATGACGATCCAAGACTTGAACAGGCTTATTTTTGGTTTTCAAAGTTAAGATGTTTAATAAATGTAGGTGGGTCAATGACCGCTATTCTCATCTAAACTGGCACCAACTATAGGTACTTTGCACATTTATATGTGTACGCGGAAATAAGAAGAGAATAATCCTACTAAGAAATCATCGAACCTAAAACATGCCTAAAATCATCCATTAGTCCTGAGAAATACGAAACATGTCGTGTCCAACTTTATAAGTGTCTGACATAAGATAAATGTTTGACAGTTAAATGGCTTGGTGGTCTATTGACATTTATTGACTACCGTCCGGTCAAGATTTGACTCGCACTTAAAATCGACTTGCATAATACTTTCAATTAAATACGCTAAATTGACATAATAAATAATGTTATATTTTTTGTTAATTAAACACTGTTAAGTTTTCACGGTTTAAAACTAAACTTAATTGTCACACATTAACAAAAAAACTTACGGGATATTCCGTGTAAGATATCCCGTAAGTTTTTTTGTTAATGTTGTAATTTCCTGCCATTTTTACACATTTCTGAATTCCAGATCGCCCAAAATTTCCTTTTCAACGTTACTTGAATAAACTCCCCCGAGGAAATATTAAAGATTAAAAATATCGTTTTCAATACCAAGTTTTCGCTGGAACGGTCTTTTAGAAATTCTGACAATAAGGTGCTCAGGCCGGCAAACCTACAAACATTCAAATACGTTCTTGC
This sequence comes from Xestia sexstrigata, assembly GCA_941918905.2. Lineage (NCBI taxonomy): Eukaryota > Metazoa > Arthropoda > Insecta > Lepidoptera > Noctuidae > Xestia > Xestia sexstrigata. Next base: position 5,354,633 of record OW799204.2, read on the forward strand.
CCCACAGTTTCCATCTCTATTCCATCGAAATAAGAGATGGCAACCAATTCTGGAACAGCAAACCTAATGCTGCCGCGGTGGTATCTCCAAATTGCTTTTACAGTTACTGTGAAGGAATTCAAACTTTATTCTCGTCAAATTACGGTTGGTTTGAGAAGTGTTCTTGTGATTGCAAGATGTTCAATGGATGCCGCAATTGGACGCGCGGATTGAGCATCTCTGAGGACTCAATGTCGATTGATACTTCAAAGGATGTGTTATTGGTATGAATGTGACCATTGAAGTCTGTACTGCGGTTTCTAAACGACCTGACATGAAATGGACGGCCACTAATGTCAGTGGTGTCGATTCTGTTGTGCACAAACTAAACTTAACTTAGGCAATTGCTATCTTTTACTAAAAGGCAGTGCGAGAAAAGGACGGCTATAGCTATGAACTAAGTTAGAGATGTCAAACTAGTTTATGCCTTGCACTTTACTGTGTTTTTAGTCGACATGTTTTTACGTGCACCCTTCATTTGTATGGAAATATTAGTTCAAATTAAATTTGACAGCTCTAAATTACGTCCGTCTCATTCTCGTTTTATATAAAGAGAAAAAGCCTAAATTAAGTTTAGTTTGTGCACAACAGAATCGACACCATTATCTGTTAAACAAGGACTAGCTCCTACTTGTGACTTCATCCGCAACGAAGAAACATAATATCGGTAAAGTGTAGCTCCATCCGTGAAATCTGGCGAGTAGTTTCGGGAATATCTCCTAACTAATCTTTACTTACCTAATAATAATTAGCACATATTCGATGACCCTAAACATATAGTCTAATATGACAATTTTTATATCCATTGATGATTTTTTTATTGCAATCGTTTTTGACGCATTATCTGCCACACTACCACAAGGGATTTTCTGCCATTCAATGACACAGAATTCCTTGAGGAATTAAGTCTGCCTTATGTAGCATTACAAACACGAAGAATTAATACCTAAATAAAAACAGTCCCAGTCGTGGTTGCTTGAATGCTGAAGTTGCAGTATGACAACCATGTTATTGTCAACTAAGGGACCGATAGCAATATTAGCAGATGTGTCCACTGAGATCATGGATCACGCAACGTAGCACAAGACACTACCAGTTACTAACTATACAGGGTTAAATTAAATTATCTAGAGGAACGGTGCAGACGTGATGGGTATGAGCGTGGATGAGGCGAAATAGTTCGATCAATTTATTTTTAAACATAGAAGGTTAGTTGTAAATGTAAATATTGAGAAAAAAAAACTTTGAAAAGCTCCCACCAATCCGGCAAACAGCGTCCCATACGTTGTACTCTTTTTGCAAGGACAAACCGTCGAACGTCGTCAATGTGTCTTGACCCTAAGGCGATTTTAACGTAAAGTCGAGGACTTTAATTGATAAGCCACTTCACTACTTTCCAATTTTGCACTTTATACATTAACGAGTACCTACGAATATTACCGACGAAACCCGATTTGCATTAGACGGCTAAAATACGTATAGTGTCAAGTGGCTGATCAATTAAAGTCCTCGACAGTACATAAGTGTATGAAAATTCGATACCTACCATTTACGTAAGCTTTCACGCCATTGACGTTTCTGTTACGGTTTGTAAACTCGAAATAAATCCCCTTTTCCCCGCTATTTCCGTCCGAATCAACACTATTTGGAAATTGTTTTGTTTTTCGACAAAAATAGCTCATTAAATCAGCAGTTAACAGTGTGTCATGTATTTTGGTAACGCTTGATAGTGTATACCCTAGTGAGCAGTTTGTTTAGTGTTTATTGCAAGTAGAGAACGATATTTTTGGGTAAGTCGTACGTGAGAATAAGCTAGGTAAACGTTTATTGTTCACGTTAAAGGACTGGCAATATTTCCCTCTTTCTTATTTTTGAAAAGTATTTATAAAGTATATGTGAGTGGCCACACTGGGAGGAGACGCCCTAGAAGGACATACAGTGACATTTGTGATGTTCTTCGGAAAGGTCCAGGTGCGTAGTAAGTCACAGCCGGGGTGCGTGTATGACCTGTATGAGTATGAGTTTGTTAGGATCACAGCAGGTCTTCTGCAGTTTCAGGCATTGCCACGGGAAAAGCAGTGAGTTTATCTACATACATATGTGAAAATTTTTGTAGATAGATACTTAGCACGTGTTCTTATGAGTTTGTTTTTTTAGTATCAGCGTATCATGATGTGTCAAATAAACCTATTATTTTCATTCCTTCTTTACTTACTAAAAAAACCTTTGAAAGTTAGAAATAATTATGCATTTGACGATAAGTTTTAACCTTTTGACACGAATCTCACTTAAGTAAACGTCCATTTCACACTTTTAAGCGAGTTCCGACTTCTATATTCGACCGGTCTTGACAGTGTAACCGATCTCTCAAACTAACACTTTACCTATCTGTGTTTATATCCAACGGTACTGCATATTTATACAGCATGCATGCATGTATAAACATAGACCATCAAACTGAATAACTTTGTCTATGAGACCATCAAGCATCAGCTGTCACTTGGGAAAAATAGGTAAAGATCCTGGGTTCGATTCCCGGGTCGGGAAAATTTTTCTTGAGTTTTTTCTTCAAGAATTTTTAAGTAGCAGCTACGGAGCCTGTATTTGAGTCCGGTTGATGCTAATAGGCTCGCCACCTATTACATGAGACTTAAACATAACTGGCGAAATGTATGTGGGTGTATCTCTGACTAACCCTTCGGGGTTGACAAGGGCAATGTTAGGTACATTCTGTTGACCACACCACATCCTCAAATATGACCACACCTTTCTCATACATGCTGTATATGAATGTATTCTACGTTTGTTAGTTGCATTATCGAGAACGACTGATCCCAGTTGACGGTTTCGTAATCCATGACAGATGTCCAATTGATTTAAACGAAACATTCTTTGCCTTTATAAGGGAGCTTTAGAAGGGACTATAAGATGTAATTGTGCCTCTATTTGGTGCTTTAGTCGGATATTTGGAGCGATATATATTTACAAATTTTCCTGACTGCAATGATTGGTTAAGAGGACCGTAGGGTTTTGGACTTCACTGGTTTGTTGGTTGGTGGTTATGAAATAAATGTCTCGCTGATGGTGGCGCGTGTTTTGGATCATTTAGTTCCCTTCAAAATGATAGAATCTTGAACGGGTATCGTTAGTTAAGGCTGGTCATCTCTTAACTGCCAGGACTTATTCAAATTTTGATGTGGAACATATAGGCAGGTAAAAATAAAAAATAGCGTGGCAACGCATGTCGTGGCGACGCGTCGCCAACTGTCAAGTTGTCAACCCGGCCCGAACAATCCCGAACATTACCGACCTTTTAAAGCAGCATAAGATCTACATATTCGCCTCGGTTTACAACAAGCCAGCTGGTCTCGGGGCACAGCGCTGATCCCAGCATAAGGATTTTCTTTATGTGAATAGAGTAATTTTGTTTTTATTAAGTGTCTTTTATTTTATGTGTTTGTTTTTATATTGACTTTTTTTAAGCATATTACTAAGTACAAAATAATTTCGATGTTTCACATCTGCCAGGCGTCCCGTGACGGCTCACTTTTTTTTGTATTTGTATTGGACCTCAGTCGCGATTCCGACCACTAGACCAACGAGGTAGCTTGTCCTGTCGTTTGTTTATTACACACTGTAGGATGCTACTAAAGATGGAAAACTCGTTGCCCAGTTCTGGGCAGACTCTATTTGGATTCCCATCAACACGCTAAGAACAATCCGAATGCTCAAATAAACATACTTCAACTTTAGTCATTATCCATCCGTCAGAAATCCGCTATATAAGTATCCATTATTATAATTATAAACCTTCAACCAATCACGTAGCTACTTCAAATATCTATATTTATACATTTAAGTTCTGTTTCCGATTTCATAATTACGAAACGGTTACTGTTGATCCCATAACGGTAATATCAAGTCGTGACGATGAATTTTTTTTATGAATCGAGTCTTTGTAATCGATATTGTTAGTATCAATTTCCCTTGATCTCGGTATTATTAAGTTTTTGTTTTTTTTTCTTCGAAAGGTAGACTTCGTGGGAAGTGACAAGTTAATACTTAGGTCAATTTATAAAAGCCTGTTTTTTAGATGAAAACGAATTGTAGTCATTTTGCTCGATTTCTGCCGATACATAATATTACGCCTGTTATCCAAGAAGGGTTATACAAAGGTGTCCGTGTACTATAAGTACCCAAATTTCGATAGTTATGTATAAAACTTACGTAATAGGGGGCGAACCTTTTGCCATCAATCAAGCCATATCAAGCCTGAGAAATAGTACCAATTTTTTTTAGATAGCGCATCTGAAAAATGTTCTTTTTTATTTTTTTTTCTCGACAGTAAAACAATCATATTTAAACCTCATCATCCATCACACACAAAAGTATATCTCGTTACCAATAACATCAAAAGTGAAACCTGCCCATTAAACCCAATATGAATTAAAAGAAATTCCTTCACTAATTGATGTTCAATGCTTACTCGGCTCTAAAAACACCGCTAAACATGCTTAGATAATTTCTCTTTAATCTTACAAGGAACCATAAATCAATGTAGAGGAACATACCATTAACTCCATAGAGCACTCACGATACTAAACTCCTATTAGTAATCCATCGATGACTATTTTACGAGCGCCCCTTAACTTTTTCTAAGTGATTCGGCAATGTACTTAAAATTATTTGATACGGTGTTGCTACGGCAACCGTCAGTCCTGTGACGTCACAGTTTGTTCGAAATACGAATCGCTTTGTCCGTGAAATAAATGAGGCTTTGTTATTTGAATTTGTGTCGTATTTGATTGTTGTTTAGGTATGTTTTGAGTTTTGTTCGTTCCGGTTCATTGCGTAATAGGGATGTCAAATACAAGACTTTGATGATGGGAACAAGAGCTTCATAGTTTAATTAAGATGACAGAACACAGAAGTGATTTATAGCTATTTGACAACAAGCTCCTCGACAGTTAGAATAAGTATAACTAATTTGATAATACTGCTTTTTCATAGTTATTTTATACCTGTACCTATTATGGGCTAACCCAAGTTTGGTGTAAAAAACTACAAGGGAATCATTCAACCTCAGGAAAAACCCCAAAAGGAACATAACTTCACGCCTGTAATCCCCGCAGGGTTAGGCAGAACAGGAAACAATGGGAAATAAAAGTACATAGTAACTATTAGATTTGCATCCGGTTTGTGGTTTACGCACCACTTTGCGTTTGTTCTTAGATTCAATACCCGGGTAAGGCCAGTGTTATTAGGGTATTTCAATAAAAATCGATTTGAGCTCGGTTAAAGGCCATAAGACACCTGTTTTCACGGCACTTCTTAGGTATAACAGGCCAGGTAATGTTATAATAATGTTACGTGAAACAGAACTGGCAAAATGACAGTGTCGCACACTCGTCTGTCAAACCTTAAAGTGAAATAGAGGTGTGATGTTATGTTCTGAATATAGATAACTTTTGAGAGGAAAATCTTTGTTTTTCATCCGGACTTAACGACAGATACGAGTAGCCGATGACATCGCAACTTTACTTTGCACAAAGAAAGATTACGTCACGAAAGTCGGATATTTTTATCCGTCGCCATCCTATTTCGGATACTGTCCAACGAGACGGATCTAATATATGCACGTACCCAATTTGGTCGAGTTCGTGTGTAAACTTAAGTATATCTGTAACCTTTTTGGTATTCATATTTTTATTTTGTATATACAACTTTCATGTATTTTGTTTTGCAGGTAAGCCGTTATTTTCAGGACGGGCAATCGGAAAATGGAAGTTTGTCAATTTAATTCAGATCTTATTATACTTAGAATATTCTATTCTATTAGAATACCATCATCAGCAATACGTTTTGGTGACGAATGGCGTTTTTAGAACGGAGCGGAACATTCGAAATTTGACATACTCACAATTGGCAAAATAAAATGCATTTCAAAAGCTAAAACTTTATACCATCTTTCCCTTAGCATTTCTTTTTGACTAACCAAACAAAATGACATAACATCGTTTTCACAAAACAAACATAACAACTACAGTTCCCTAAGGTATCCCTAATGGCGTCGAGCCACTCGTAAAACTCTCTCCAAATATAAAAACTCATAGAGAGACGAGTTCATTGAGCGATGCTTCATAAAACGTCATATTTTACGAGCTAAAGTTATGCTTACGACAACAGTGGCGATGGATTGATGGTTGGTTGGGGAAAATTGGAAGGGTTACAGCAGAAACTATTTTGAATAATATCTCGTTTGTATTGTAGGCTCGTGGCTAAATAATAACAGCCGCTCGGGTTGATCTTCAGGTTAAGCAATGCCTGCCGAGGTGGACAGGTAACCGTCATTACATACCAAGTTCCGTCCGGCCGGGGAAGGCACGTTAAGCCGTTTCTCCCGACTGTCATTCTTCAGTTCTTTGACAGTCGTTACAGGTTGTTGTCAGAAACCGGAAAATCTGACAACTAGCCTTACCATAGACTATCCAACTTTCATCATAATCTTAGGAAACAGACTTATAGTAACATAATCTTTCTATAGTCTTCACTTCTTAAATAATAAATATTGCAATTAAGAAAAAAAAAAACAATCTGGAAGCTGCGTCCGCGCTGAACAATTACACTCAATTGAAATAAGACTACGCTCTGCTGTGACTGTAATTACCATTCATCTACATTTATGGTCAGGGTTGCCATGACGAATTACAAGGTTTATTAGATAAAGATGTCATCTATAAAGTCAATCATTGCAAACAAACCTAAGTACCTAGTTGTAAACGTATCGTCAGCAATACTGAAGTGTAATTTTCAATGGTTTGAAGTGTAATTTGTCGCAATGATGTCAAGCATAAATGTTACATAAATGTTACAATAAGTCAAAACTTGGAACATTTTATTTTAGTTCTGTATTTTGCCGCCCACACAGATATGTTGGTTGAAATGTACTATAGGACATACGAGTACACAATCGTCAGTGTAATTCTTTGCGATCCATAGACATATTAATCAAAAGACATTTACATAAAATCTTAAATTCTCTGACTGACGAGGAACATGTTCCTTGTCTGCTCAATTTACATTGCCACGGAATGGAATGGAAGTGATTTTTTCTAACAAATTCTTACAAAGCTTAAAAGAATGATTTAAAACTAGAATACTAGATATGAGCTGATAACTGCGGGAATTCCAGAGAATGCGCGACAATTCACACACAATTTGTATGTTACATAATTAACATATAAAATTCATTATGCTTTGTAAGATTTTGTTAAGAAAATTCCACTCCATTCCGCAACCTTGGTCTAGAAGCATGTTTTACCCACCTTTTGCAAAATTTCGTCTCACGACCAGTACAAAAATGAGACAACCCTAAACTCAGCAACGAAGGAATGTAAAACCACTGTTTGTCGTCATATCTGAAGGGCTCTTGTTCCGACTACCTTCAATAAAAACTATCTTTGTTAACTGTTATGATTTCATTTATTTTTATTGATATTTCAGTTGATGACGATACTTGTCTTTATATCAGCAAAGTTGGTATCCAATATAATAAGATTTTAGAGGCGAATCGAAAGTTAAAACGCGTTTGAATGGAATTCAATAACGATTAACATTAATGGAAATTTTGTAAGTTACATAGATCAGAAACTGCTTGGAAGAAATAGACGTAAAACATTAGCTCCTAAGGCTCCTAAAGGTAGCAAGAGCCATAACAAAAAAGAAAACTAGTGAACCCTGAGAAGAGGACCAAAAAGATGTAAACGTTAAGTACTTTAAAAAACATGATATTCAGGCTACCTATTGCTAGACTGAATAACTAAAACATACGTAGCCTACGCCTTGTGACCATCGCACAACTTACTGTCGATTTTCTTCTTAGCGTATCGAAGGCAAAAAGTTCAAATGTGTTTAGCCCAAAACCCAGCCACGCAAACTCCGCTCAGTGCTGCAGTAAATAGATCATCAAGTGCGCAGGTGATAGCATGCGGTGCAAGATGGAAGGTGAGCCGGTGTCTGTGGGGAGACGCCGCATACGCAGTTGAGGTCTGACCCTTCCAGGAATCTCCATCTGCAGGTACTGTCTTAGCTCCGGGCGACTTGGGTTCGAAGTCTGTTTCGAGATTTCCAAGTCGGCCACGGCAACGCGTGCACAGGTGGAAGGATCGCATAGATATACACTTCATTTAGTCAAATCCATCTAGACATTAGGATGCCTTTTTGCCTTTTTTCCGATGGGAAATCATCAAATGACTTCTCCCGCTCTGGGCGGAGCAGGAGGGAGTGTCAGACTTTTACTGACTAAAACCCATCCATGTTCCTTCATCGCCCTTTGTGTTCCGGGGCCCCGGTATCTCTTTCGAACAGTCCCGCAACCCCGGCAGGGACATTAAGATGCCTCGAGTGTATAAAGAACCCCACAAAAATGCAAAGATACATAGATATCCAATAAATACATGATCTTCACTCTCTGAATAAACCTGCTTGTACCCTTGCTAAATCCTCTCGTAGCTGCTTTTTGTTTATTTACCAAACCCATCACAACAATAACAAAAAACAAGGGCCCTTAATTAATTAATCGTAGCTTTACAGTGTCGCAATTAGCCCGGTGACACGGATACGATTCCGTTGCTCCGGTTGCGTGACCCAATTGTGACCCGACCTGCGTGTTACAGGATTACGGAAATGACTCGCTCATATTGACCGCTGCTATCCTGGGTACTATAACTGTTGGTAAATGTTTTTTTATCGTACGGATGACTGACGCTTTTATCAATTTGCTTGGTTTAGTGGGCGATTCTAAAATAGCTTTATTGACCGCTGCTATCCTAGTACTTAGCTGTTGGTTTACCAACAGCTAAGTACCTTAAGCTGAAGCTTATCCGTGTCAAAAATAAAAATACATTTATGTATTTTTATTTTTGACACGGATAAGTGACGTTTTATCAATTTTCTTGGTTTCATGGGCGATTCTACTAAAATCGCTCCTATTGACTGCTGCTCTCCTGGTACGTGACTGTTGGTAAAGATTTTATGTTAGTTTCTGACCGTGACTACATCTCTGCGTGAACTCGTCGGGATAAAAAGTAACCCATATCAGTGTTCATCCAAACATTCAAACTATCTGTACATGCCACAACAGTTTTGTATGTAAGTACTTGTATACTTCTCAGTACACAATTATAGATTGCCAACGAAACTGTCATATTTTCCGTTACTTCCAAGCATAATTAAAAACACGAATTAGGTACTATCATTACAACAATTAGGTCAGCAGAACTTTTAACAACAGAATCTCAACTTCGTTTTTAGCTTCCAAATGAAAATGTATAAAGTCGTTCAACAATGTAAAAATTCCAGAGTTGGAATTTTGTAAACTTTTTTTAAATTAACAGTTCATTTGTTGAGCCCAATAATGGCAGAAGTTGCTCCAGTTAACTAATAAATTAAAAAGTTTTCAGACCTCCCAATTTTTTTAGTAGGTAAGACCGAAGTTAGCTTAAAGGTCAAAAACGAAGAGGGAAAATACCAGATGATGTTTTTAATCATGAAGATGGAAACATAATCACGCCTGAAAAGGTAGGCAGAATCTTCATTTAATAGGTTTACTATTTCAGGGTTATTTAAAAGTGGCGAGCCTATCAATATCACATTCAACTGGTCACAAATCCAGACTAGGGAATTCCATATGGAAAAACCCAGTAACGCTCTAGATGTGAATTCATTCTCTGGGACTTCGTCGAGCTTCATTGTCTCGGCGCTTTTCTGGTGGTCGCCACTGTTGATTCTGGCTTTCAGGAGTTACAGTGGTTTGGGAACAGTGTGGCGGGCTTGTCCCAAAAAAAAAAAAAAAAAAAAAAAAAAAACGCTCTAGATGGGACTAAATATATATTGCGATGCAAAAGATTTCTCTTTTGATAGAAATCAAAGCAGCGACTAAGCAGCTGGTACTCCCTAATGAGATGCACAATCTATTCAACTATGCCTTTAGGTACTGAGTTTTCTTTGAAAAAGTAGTAACTTTGTAGATGTAGTATTCTTTCAAAGCATTGAGTTGGAAAGATGGAATGTAAATATTTCTCAGAGGTAATACTAAAAAATTAACTGGACATAAAAAACTTTGATAGGAAAACGAGTCATTAATTTAGAATTCTAGTTCTCCAAAGAGAGAACTTGCTTGTTAACCACACAGATTTATCGGTCAATACGGAAATGATTCACTAATTAAAACCAAGAAAGCTCAGATCGCAGAGAGATCAGTCGGAAAATCTATATTGGTCTCTCTGTGCTAAAGAATGTTCGCAGCGAAAGAATTTGTAGCGCGCGCTTTGTGCAGCGATGGCGTCGCTGCAGATCCAACTTCGGCGAAACACGAGATGTAATTATGAATGAAATGTTGCTCTCGTAAGCCAAAAAGCGCTGTCTCAAAATAATTGACTATTCTAGTCTCTTTACTCGTTGGGTTCCGTATTCGAAGGGTAACAACGCGACCGTATTACTAAGCCTGCGCTGTCCGTCCGTCTGTCTGTCAGCGGGCTGTATCTCATGATCCGTAATATGTAGACAATTGATATTTTCACAGAATGTGTATTTCAACAAATAATAAATTAAAGGGGACTCCCATACTACGATGGTCCGGAACCCTTCATGCGCGAGTCCGACTCACACTTGGCCGGTTTTTTTTATCTGGCAGCTTAAAACACTTGAAGTTTTCACAAAAAAAAATATTACAACCTTGGTATTAGCACAGGTATTAGCTTTATTTATTTATTCAGAAATACATTTTTAAGTTAACAGTTTTATACCAAAACGCTTAAAAACTAACAATAATCATGTTACAATAATTGAGAAAGCAATATAATAATTACAATGTCAAGTGGCTATGTTACATTTCACAAATAAAATAATCTAAAGAAGTCATAAAATGTCTTAGAATAATAATAATAGTGCTGGCGGGCTACCTACTGTTTTTCATATTTTTTATACAGTTTTAATAAGAAATCTTTAAAAATGTAAAAAATATGTGTTTAAATGAATAAACGAAAATAATAATAATAAAATGTAATGTCATGTACGGTTAGACTGGAAGCCGACCGAGAAGGTTGGGCAGATGATGCCGAAGTCAAAACTAATACACTAGTGTTACATAAACAAGATGAGAAGATGATTTGATTTGATAAACATGTCAGCGGAATTCAATAATATTACAGTCTTGATTAAAATAAAATAAAATAAAATAAAATCAGAGATTATGTCCTCTTATTACTACTCTCTTGTCCTCCAATGCAATAAAATCTTAAAAAATAAGTAGCTTCACACAAGGTTATCGGAAAATAAGAGAAATATTTACTTAATTAAGCCTAAAAAGTTAATATTAACCGAATAGATTCTTATAAGATCTTTCGGTCTGCTTGTGCTAAAGAATGTAAGAATGTTCGCTTCGAAGAATTTGTAGCGCGCGCTTTGTGCAGCAATGGCGGCGCGGCGGCGCGGCGCGGCGCTGTAGATCCAACATCGGCGAAACACGACGAGTAATTACGAATGGAAATGCTGCCTATGTTACCCCTGTGAACCAAATATCTGTATCTCACCTGCTGTTGTTGTAGGAGTGCTGCTTTTAAAGGTAAAATACAGTGTCCTCTGACTTCATAATTATAACTGTCTAACTCAGCTGTGCGAGTTATCAAAGTGTGAATGCACGAACTACGCCAATACGTAGGATTCGTGATAACAAAAATCATTTTTGCAAAAAATAAAACCGACTTCAAAAAAAAACACAAACAAAAAAATACAAAAAGAAAAACACAAACAAGTGAAAAATAACTTTTGTTTCAGAAGCCGGTGAAAATAACACCAAATCAATCAAACAAAGGTCAAGCTTGACCTTTGTTTGATTGATTTTGTGTGTTTTTTTTGTGTATTAACAATACATGTCATGGTAATAGGCTTATCCCCAATAAATGGAACTTAACATTTATTTAATTACAACGGTTATAACTAAACCAAGAGGAGGAGTTCGTGACTAAATCGATCTTTAAGTTAAGCCGTGCTTGCCTAGATTGGTCTGTGGATGGGTGACCACCCTTACATACCGAGTTTCCTCCGTGCCTCGAAAGCACGTTAAGCAGTTGGTCCCGGCTGTTAATTGAAGATCTTTGACGGTCGTTACAGGTAGTCAGAGGCCTAAAAAGTCTGACAACCAGTCTTACCAAGGGGTGTCGTAATACCCGGTACTAACTGGGTTGTGGAGGTCCGATAGGCAGTCGCTCCATGTAAAATACAGGTATTCAGCTAAATCCGGTTAGACTGGAAGCAGACCCCAAAATAGTTGGCAAAAGGCTAGACAAATGATGACCAGCCTTTGATTCCTAACGCTTAGTTCCCAGTTACTAGAGTTAGAATGTAACTAAATCATCAAATTTTTCACTGCTAACATAGATCCTAAGTACCTACTTATTTACTAACCCATATGGACCTTGAATAAATAATTATTTGATATTGATTTCCTGATTTTCTCCCAAAACTGTAGCAGGCGAGCACCTAATTTACAACCATATGTCACACCATAGTTAAACATGCGTAAACTTAACTACGTAACATTTGTAAACTATTAGTTATGTCTGTGAGTGAACTTTTATAGCCTCATGCGCCATTTTTAGTGAAGCGTCAAGTAAAAATAAGCATCCTTATAAGAATTTAAGAAATGAGTTTGAACTTTATTTTTATTAATAGAAAGCTGTGACTTATTTTTTTTTCCTTTTTGTTGTTATTTTCATTCGCTATTGTGTTGTTGTCTGTATTTATAAAGCACCAAAGTTGTATATGAAAAGCACAAGATTGTTAATGAAAACAAACAAACAAACAAAATTCCTAGTTACATGCCTTTTGAATGGACACAAACAGATGATTGACTTAAATTAAACTCATCTGCCCTTTACCGCTACCTATAAGCTGAAAGGTCAAATTATTATACTCACTTTTAATGATAACTATGTCGGCGGCATATTGTAAAACCCGTTATTTTGTAATCGGCCTAGTCAGATTGTAAACTGTCGAAGTGGAACCGTCAAATCGTCAAATGCATGCGATCAAAGTAGTAGAGTGTAGTACTTAGTTATATTTAAGTCCCATGTAATAAAGGGCGAGCCTTATTGCCATCAATCGGCTATGATAACGATTTTTTTATTTTTTATTTAATGACTAGCGACCCGTCCCGGCTTCGCACGGGTGTCTATGTTACTATGGTATAATGTAGCATTCTAATGGTGAAAGAATTTTTGGAATCGGTGCAGTAGTTTTTGAGTTTATTCATTACAAATAGTGATGCAACGAATACGAATACGAATATTCGTATTCGCCGAATAGAAGACATTTACCGAATATTCGTATTCGGCGAATACTAATACGAATATTTAAAAACTAATATTTTTGTACGCAACTCTATTTACTGCAGATTTGAAAAACGCGCGTAAAAATATGACGTGTGCAGAGGCCCTTAACCGCAACGACGACGCGACGGGGGACTCCCCGGCCATAGATAGGTTTATACAGTTTCCGCGGCTCCGGGAGTTTCCCTATCATTACGATTACGAACCGTTGATTGATTCATTCATTCCTTTCATTCATTTCATTTGTCAGTCGTGAGCACAAGTCAAACAAGAGAGTATTGTTTTATTTTATTTATTTTCTGAGGTTGCTGCGAATTTAAAGAAGTTGAAGTTGAATTGACAATGTCTTCTCGTAAACGAGAACAAAGTGACATATGGAAACACTTCGATAAATTACCTAGTAAGTATATATGGTCAGTATTTCTTTTGTATCAACAAAAACTAGGATAGTAAGTAAGTAACGTAAGTAAGACTTTTTTCAACGGCTGGGAACATCCAGACTGAAAAAAGAAATCGCCTAAAACCAGAAAATCTACAAATTTTATGCTTTTTAAATAAAAATTTGCCTGTTGTAAATTTTAATTATTAGAAGAGTAAACATTATTCAAATAAATAAGTCTTTGATTACCATGGCGAGATATTCGTATTCGTATTCGCCGAATAGTAGGTTTGATATTCGTATTCGTATTCGTATTCGTAAAAGTAGTATTCGTTGCATCACTAATTACAAACATACAAAAAATACAAATCTTTCTTTTTTATAATATTTTAGAGTATAGAAAATTATTACCCTCCTAGGACAAAAGACGAATACTTATCTCAAAAAATTAGGCTGACCGTGACCTGGGTTAGGTTAGAACATAGGATACTTTATACCCCGGTAGAAAGTAACCGTGGGATAACTTCCGACCCCGAACAAAGCCACGGGAAGAAGCTATAGTTACAGAACATTTCCACAAATCAGTCAGTACCTTCGCCAAGCAACTTTAGAAGCCAATTAAGGTAATTACCGAAGTATTGAAAGATTAAACGGTAGATAATTACTTTGGTTCTATTTGTACGGTTACCCTAATTCATTGGCCTTTGTCGAACCTTTGTTAATATATTCTGTGTATATTTAATATTGTTTTGGTTCAAATTAGTAAAGGAAATTAAATTATTCTTTTCATTGTTCCGATTTTAGAATGAAAGAGAATGTGTAAATTTATTTATTGACTATTTGTTGCTCTCGGCTTCGCTCCCATTATGATATTCGGGGCACAGATAATATAATACTTGACTCGGGGACAATATAACTTCCCGTTAGTGAAAGAAAAAAAGAATTTGCGAGTTAAACTGTAAAGCAAACAAAACAAAATTGATTCCATTGATTTATTTTTTGTACCTATGTTTTGCACGTCATGTGCCTGCGGCAAATAAATATTTTTTCTTTCTTCTTTTCTTTCTATTCGCAAGGTCAGTTTTCGTCATGAAGGTGAGTGGGCAAGATACTCCATAAAAAATAGATCTTCAGATATATAAATCAAGTTTTCCATATCTATAACTTCTTACCTCTCTCTCTACCACTCTCTCTCTCCACTTTCTCTCTCGACTCTACCAGATCCAAACTTCATTAACTTCTCGATTGTCCCTTCATAATCAAATAGAACTTCCTAATCAATGAAATCTATCAGAAAATATCTAACTACCTCCTAAATAGGGCGATTTGTTTGCACCCCTAAGAGAATGGTTCTTTGATATAAACAAATATTTGGCATGCGTAATTTACTCAAGCAAATATACGCCAACCTAACTCTACGAGTTGATTCTCCAAAAATAATCGTAAATAAACATCTGGAAATATGCAACTAGATAAATGGATGCTAGAATATATCGTTAAAATGTGTTTGTATGAGCAATCGCCTGATAAAAACGCTATAAAGACGTCTAGAGTTAGGAAAACAAGAAAACACGAATATAAAAGTACAAGCTTATCTTTTGTTGTAAAGGATGACGCAGGTGCAATGTATTACAACAACAACAACATCAGCCCATAACGTCCACTGCTGGACATAAGCCTCTCCCATGATGGGAGGAATTTGCCGTAATCTCCACGCTTGGCAGGCGGATTGGAGATCGCAGTGATGAAAGACTAACAGAAAACGCTGCTGCCCATTCTCTGGTCTACGGAGGCGCAAGGTGTTCTGCCTCAGACATTAGTCGCCTTATACGATACCCGTGAGTGTAATGGTTTGGTTCTATTCTACTCTGCCGGATACCACACGGCTAAGGCAATGTATTGGTACATAAAAATGTTATTTTAGCTTTCATTCAAGCATTTGCAGCATTTGTTTTTGCAACTGTACCTATCCTGTTAGCAAGAAGAGTGGTTTTATCTTACTGTTTATTAATTAACATTTTACGTTTTCACAGACATAGTATTTGAGCTGCCAATACTATTACGAAATACTCAATACTCAATACGTTTATTCTTCGTTTGTTCTTCTCCATAGAGATCTACGCTAGGGAATGGGCAACTACAGTACTTTCACAGTTTTTATGTCTTGTGACTGGGACTGTAGCTACATTTATTTTTCATCTTTGTTTCGACAATTCAAAAGTGCCTGTAACTGGCCTACTTGAAATAAATGCTTTGATTTTGATTTATTGCATTCCACAATGTGAACTTAGGTGGTAGGTAGGTACATAAAGACACATTCGTTTTGGAGCATTGTGGGCCCTGTCGGGCTTATCAACATAAAAATTAGGAGGACGGCTATTATAGATATTTGTTAACAATATTAATATTAATCTACTCTTTCGTTTTGTGTAGGTAGGTAGTCTGATAACTAATTGTGTACATATTTTTACTACTCATATATTGGATTTATACATTAATATATATTTAATTATACATATATTATTATTATCATTATAAATAAATTATTATTGCGTTTTTTTTTTGTATTATTGTTTATTTATTAAATTTATCATTTAAATATTCATGTACATTATAATAACATTTACAGATTAGAAATTGTTTTAATTTATTTATAAAGATCCACAAGACTCCAAATAGGGACAGTTATTTCGGGAGAAAATCGCTTTTGAATTTTGCCAAGTGTTTACATTTCATTGTTTGTGACTGTACGCAAGCACACTTATTATGAGCCACACAATCACCATTACTACTGAACCAATTACTCAGCCATAAATAACATCATAGCATAGTAACGCCGTATAACCAGAACCATCGAAATATCTTGACCTATAAATATTTTGCCTGCTATTGATTATTGTTCGTACAGCTTCCAATTTAAATTAAACGAATATCAACTTTAAGCATCTATTTATAAAGTTAATTTCAGAATGACTGAGTACTATTGAAAAATTCATAGCAAGATTTGAATGATCTACAAATGACAGCCGAGACCAACGACTTAACGTGCTTTCCGAGGCGCGAAAGAAACTCGGTATGAAATGTATGGTCATCCATCCACGGAACAACTTCGGCAAGCGCGGCTTAACCTTGAAGATGTGGCTTGATCCGTGCGGTAGTCACGAGCTCCTAACAACATCACTGTGCAGTCATCATCATAATTCTCTTGCTCTTATCCCAATTCATTTGGGGTCGGCAGCATATCTTCTTCTTCGTCAATGTGCAGTATCATCCCGAAAACCCGATGTCAAATACGTACACTCTTTTTCAAAAAAACGGGCACCTAAGGTAATTTAGATTATAAGGTCGATTTGAGTTAATTAATTGAAATTTAATTGTTTGCCGTAATCTGTATACTTGTAAATGTGTAAATAAATAGGCGTGAAGTGAATTCTGGCATTTTTTTTTTATTTTTGATCAATTCTTTAAAACCGATGTATAACACTGCGTAACAATAAAGTGGTCGGCAATAAAGACAATAAGATTTGTTTACTTTTTTTTAATTAAATAACGTTAAAAATGTAAAAACCTAATAAAGTGTGTGACCTCCTCTTGCCAAAATTTCAGCTTGAATCCTTCTGGGCATGCTTGCCACGATGTTTTTAATAACGTTTTAAGAAATACGTTCCCACTTTTCTGCAATGACTCTTTTTAGCTCCCTAATGTTTTGTGGAGCAGGTTGCACTGATCTTACCCGTCTCTTTAGAACATCTTAGACATGCTCAATTGGATTGAGGTCAGGACTTCAAGCTGGCCAATGGATCTCAACTTCTTGCATGTACGCTTCCACGTCGCCAGAACGGTGCGGGCGAGCATTGTCGTCCATAAAATGGAATATTCCCCAAGTGCAGTCAGTGGTCTCCACTTCACTTCACAGCACTCGCCGGCGTCAGACCTCTCCACACAAAGAGATTCTAGCTTCATCAGAAAACAATACTTTATTCCAGTCCTCCAGAGTCCATGAAGCACAGTTTCGAGCAAACTGAAGTCGAGCAACACGGTGTTAACGGAGTAATTTAGGGCTCCGAGCCGGGCGGTAACTCCTGATATTGGCAGCCAAAAGCCTGATCCTAACCGTCCACAAGCTAACTTCTACCCCTCTTACTTCTTCAAGGCTCTTCTTCAGGTCCACACTTAAAGCCTTACGATTCCGCAACGCCTGACTCACCAAAAAGCGGTCATCTCTTGGTTCTGTGCATCGTTTTCGTCCCGAACCAGGTCTTCTATTGACCGAACCGGTCTCTTGATACCGTTGCCTTCTGCCTTCGTTGCCCTCTAGACAATAGAACGACTCACATTTAACCGCTGAGACACGTACGTTTGTGAACAACCTTCTTCAAGTAGGGCTATAATTTACCGGCCCGGATAGCTTTATCACTCATATCAAAAAGTGGTATTTAATGTAAAAAGAAAGATTAAATTGTTTAATTTGCAGAAAATATCCAAAAAGTTTTTAAATTTTAGTAATCAGTAAAAAATCGTTTCAGCAATTCGCGCCATTAGTAAAGTAATTTTACAATAATCCACAATAACCATTAATTTTCTTTTGTTAATTTTAAAATTTAAGTTTGGAACGTAAAGAATCATGGCAGGATGCTTCAAATAACATGCCAATACATCGTCAAATTAATAAAACCTCTTTCTTGTTCTTCTTCATTGAAGTAGTGAAAAAAATCTAAAGTGCCCGTTTTTTTTTGCAAAAGAGTTTAGTTTAGCTAGTTCTAATGAGATGTGGCAGACACATTTAGATCTATTTGTAGATATGATCGTTTAGTTATTTTGATCTAATTGTAGTACATACACCCTTTGATACTCGACTTGCTATGTCATTGATCTAATCTTAATATTCGGGTGCACAAGGTTCTACTTATGGTAGCTTATTCAGACAATTAAACAGGTGGATTAAACTTGTTCTTTGTATCCTAGAAAACCTATCTAATCTGTTGGTATACCTAAAGGCGCTCCCACACCGGCAGAATTCACCTGTAATGTAACAATCCAAGATTCAATTTTGACTTTTTTTTTTTGGCTATTTAACAATTAGAAGCTACCTCACCGTGAGCATTCGACACAATCCCAAAGATTTAGAAGGATGTTCGTAATTGCTAAATGTATAAGTCCATGCAAGGAATGTTGTTGAATTGTCAAAATTTTACTGTGAATGGGAATGGGATCATATAACTTTAATTTAGCTTAAAATTCCTTTTGATTTACTCTTTGAAAGCATAAAAATAAAAGTACCGCTTCTTATTTTCATTTAAGTACCCATTTCACAGACATTATTGTGGCTCCGAAGGAAAATATAAGCAACGAATAATACCCTTTTTTTTTTTTTTTTTTTTTTTTTTTTTTTTTTCGGATGGGAAATCATCAAATGACTTCTCCCGCTCTGGGCGGAGCAGGAGGGAGTGTCAGACTTTTACTGACTAAAACCCATCCATGTTCCTTCATCGCCCTTTGTGTTCCGGGGCCACGGTATCTCTTTCGAATAGTCCCGCAACCCCGGGGGTTTTTATACCCTTAGGTTATCTTCGCACTAATAAATTTACTAGTACTACTTTTACAGTAAAACCTCAAGAGATTTAAAAGAAAATTAGTTGAAAGATGTTATTTATGTAAGAAGAGATTTTAGAGTTGGATTTTTCAAGACTTCTATGAAAGAACAAAAGTTTTGTTCTAAATTCTAAGCACATGAGCTGCAAACAAAGTTTTTCTGATATAGGGCCACAACTTATGGCTAATTTTAGAAGCTCTCAAAGCTTAGTCTTCGGGTGCATCCATATTAAATATAATTTTATCAAATTTTGTTTTGTTTGACGCACCCTTAATATTGCAATCTGTAGCGATGAAGTTTCGTAACGCCACCGGTGGCCGGTGCACTCTTGCGCGCAGCCTTGGTGGCGAGCTGCTTCCTCGCTTTACCACCTGTGTATTTACGAGCCACTGCAAACACGGAACGAGATATGAAATTAATAATAACAAACTAACAACAGGTACAAAACATTGTTATTTAACAGCTATAAAATGTGACGTGATGTGTTATTAACGAAAGTTTTGTAAAACATTATTTAATCTGAATGCACCTTTACACTACCAATTTACAGGAATAGATATCTATATTTCTCTTGAAAATCACATCTGATTATGTATTAGGTTCTGAAAATCTAGGAACTTACCTGGATTTAATACTAACTTATTGAACGGGGACTAAATTCGATAACTTTGGACACATCACATATCTTCGAACAATTTTAGTAGAGAACTTATCGGACTGTTTAGTTTGTTACTTTTGAAAGATAAATGCTCTGAGTAATCTCGGCGAATCGGCACCCCAACTGTGTAGTTACACACTTTCTGTGGTAATTAGGGTTGCCACCCGTACTCTTAAATAGAGTATTGTCCTCTTTTTCACGTAGGCGTACTTTATAATCTACGACACCAATAAAGTACGCTAAAATACTCTATTTACGTAAAACTGATTGTTACTGGCTCGTTACTGGTTATGAGTACTTAGGAGACTAAATAATCTGGTTTTTGTTTTTATTATTGCAAAGAGGCTGTAAATATCTTCAAGAAAAACAAACAAATGTTAAATGTCGGAAAGAGCAACAAAAAATACGTTTTTTAAGGACAAATAATAAAAAATAATAATAAACACTCTTGTTTATGCTGTGTACTTCATTTTTGTTCTACCAAAATGAAAAAATACTTTATTCGACCTAAAAAAGGTGGCAACCCTAATCGTAATCAAAAGGACTTTGAAAGAAGTGCGAATGCCATTGCAACTGATAAAAGTTGGAATAATTGGACTGCTCAACATTGTAAATAACGCAATGGATATTGTTGAATAGCCAAAATTAATATACCTACATATAGAGCCTTAGGAATGCGAGTGCATAAATGCGATCCAACCTGTCCCTTGCTGTCCTCCCCAACGACACCTTGAGCCGAGGCTCGCACCCCACAGGGGTGCCCTTAGCGTGTAGTCGCTTAGTTTGTAAATTTTTGCCCCTGGCTGGAGGCCTTTCATTCAAACGGACAGGATAGTCCGGTTAAGCAGACGCCAACCTCCTAGGTTAACCTGCGAGATTACATTCACAAAACTTAAAACTAAAGCGAGTGGGTAATTTATGAGTCTGGGAATTAAAAAAGACAATGTGTAAGTACTAATTTTGTTTTGTTTTGTCATTATAATTTTTTAATTTTTTTTTTAATTTTTTTTAATTTTTTTGTCATTATAGTTTTGTCACTATAATTTTGTTGTTAAACAGTGTCACAGCGATAATCACTTATCGTCAAGTGAGCCTGCTTGTTTGCCACCGAAATGACATTAAAAGGCAATGTTTCAACAATGAAAAAGTTCTCCGACGATAATTTCCATTCAAGTGACAAAGAAAGGAACTATAATAAAAAAAAACAGCCTAAAACTAATGAGAATTTCATAACAGCAAAATTAAATAATATTTTTCAGTCGGAATCTCTAACATTACAACTACAATTTATGAGTACAATAATCAATGGTCCACCATTTGGCATTTGAGTGACATTGACAGGAAGATGCTGTGGGGTAAACATGTGTGAAGTTGTCAAGAAATTGTATAGAAAAACAAGATGGCAGCTTCAGTTCTGACATGCCCAAAGACTTGTGCACTAACACAATTTACACAGAAAAGCCCGCATATTCTCCGTTTTATTACAGTTGTATATTTTTCCTACAAAAGTTTCTGTCACCGCCAAAGACTGAAACGACCAAATACTTGTAGATCCCACTAATTTTAGAATGGCTATAAAATGTGGACCGTGTCATTAAGTAGTCGTCAAATCAGGAATTCAGGATTAAAAAGTCTACGGAAGCCGACAAGAGTTCAAAAACCGCTATTAATGGCAGGTTATATCGGTTACCTCATTTCTAGATTCCACACATTTCATGTACCTAATCCATTTCTGAATCGTACTTCTAAGTAAAGTATTTTTATAGAAGAATAGTCCGACTTCAAAATATATACTATCACTTGGGATATCTTCCGTGGTTATTTGTTATTTTGAGCTCCCGCGTTTTCGTTTTTTGTTGCTTCGTTGTTCTGGGAGCTCAAAATAACGAATAATCACGGAAAATATACCGTAAGTGACAGTATAAGTTTATTTTTAAACAGTGAAAGCTTAAAACAGAATCTGACTTCAGATATTTTTGTTTCCTGGTTTGCACAAAGCCTTTTTTTCGCACACAGCCTAAAACACCTGCTTGTTTGTCGAGCATACCTTCTGTGACAGCTGAAAATTGTGATAAAGACTTGGATGCACATTGTTAAGTCATAACCTGGATTAGCTTATATTACATAGGATACTAATAGATAGATCTTTAGATTAGTATTTTTTTTTAAACTAGATTAATAATATTATAAATTGTACAACTTCTTTATGCATGCGGAGTTTACCTATAAGTGATTGTTGCACTGTTGCATTTACATTTTTGCATGTTACTTTTAGCATACAACCTGTGTAAACAATTGTTGGAGAACCAATAAAAAAAAAAATTGGTAGCGCGCGTTATTTAATTTTTTTTACGTTTTTTGTTTTATTTCATGAAAAAGTCATTCAATCGAGTTACATGAACTTAAAGGGTTGTATTGATGATTTTGATGAATATAATTCCGTAACTACATATGTCTTACAGCCGCGAATAAAATTTTAATCAACATACAACTTAACATTGGCCTGCAAATTTCAAAAAACGTAAAAAAATTGAATTTCGCGGGCTGGTTGGAGCATTCACCTTAAACCGGTAGTAGGTACGCTTCCGTGGGACACAGAATATTTTTTATTCCGGTACCTAATGTCGTTTGTCGAGTAATTCGTCCTGCAGGCGGGCCAAGCAAATATGCTGCATGCATCTTACAGCACGTGGCCAAAGGCAAAACTCAAGCAGCCATCTTGTTTTTTGTTTTCCCTAGACAATTCCACAAATGTTTACGAACAGCGCCCTCCTGTCAACGTCACTCAAGTGCCAAACGAATCATGCAGCTGGGTTAGCACGTGAGCTGCTAACAAGATCAATTACCTTACGCTATCGTGCATCGCGCCCTCAATAACTGATAAAGTGATAACCCTTGACTTCAAGTCACCATTTAGTGACGCATCAATTGTCTATTACCTATCCATATCTACTTATAGATGCACCCTAAATATAACAGTTGACTTGAGACCTTAGACCCTTGGGCTAGAGTCTAGTTTTGACAGGAACGATGTTAAAATGAATGTGCATTTAAAATGCTCGACTATTGTATTTGTGGATGCTTCACGATTGATCTACATTATAATTTTACTTTGAACAGCTAATATTGGAACTGGATTTACAAAATAGATAATATTAACCTCTTTGTTTAACTACACTCATCTTCCTCTAATACACACATCAAAAATGTCTAGGGATCAAGCATTTTTATGCGGATTTCTTGAGATTGAGATGTGGCTTTGTAATAAATTAATGATTTTATAAATTTATATGGATCCTTTTTGGTGCATTTCATAATTTGAATCAGGAACTCTCAATCAAATTCGAGTAAAAGATGAAAATAAGCTGTCAATATTTTCCCTATAAAAACATACAACGCATTGAAGACATTATTAGTGCTACTGTTTCCCTACTACTGATTAAAACCAACGTTATTATGGAGCGGCGACGTCATTTAAGCAGGGAAGAAATGCTCAGAGCCGTGGGAATGATAGAAGCTGGTTCCCGGCAACGTACTGTAGCTTTAGCTCTGAATACAAGTCAGAGTGTTATCAGTCGACTTTGGACACGTTACCGAAGCACTGGTACCGTGGCTGAGCGCCATGGAGGACGGTATCACTGCACCACACGGAGACAAGACCGATACATTCAAATCTTAACTCGAAGAGCTCCAACAATAACCGCCATGATGTTAGCCGTGAGGCTTCATCACTCTTCAGGGAACTTAATTAGCGACCAAACAGTCAGAAACCGCTTGCATGAAGTGAACCTTCATTCCCGAAGACCGCTACGGGTACCACCTATAGCAATGCACAATCGTAGGATTCGATATCAATGGGCTCTTGAACACAGAAATTGGGCAGAAGAACAATGGCGTTTCGTGTGCTTTTCTGATGAGTCTCGTTTTGGTATGAGACCGGATACAAGACGTATACGACACTGGAGAACCCCTGGACGCCAACAGCGATTAAAATCCTGCCAGGAAGTCCATCCTTATAGTGGTGGAACCATCATGGTATGGGCGGGTATTTGGATCGGCGGAAGAACTGAGTTGATTTGGATCAGAGGCAACCTCAACGCTCAAATTTATGCTGAGACGATTGTATCAGACGTCATCGTTCCTCTACAAGTGCAAATCGGTCCCTTATTTCAGTTAATGCATGATAATGCACGACCGCACACCGCAAGAGTTGTAAGACAGACTCTCGCCGCAGCTAACATCAATGTCCTGCCCTGGCCTGCTCAGTCGCCAGACTTGAACCCGATTGAGCATGCATGGGATATGCTACAGAGAAGAGCTCTGCCGAATATGGAGGGTATCCAGTCGCAAGAAGACCTTTTTTTGTTGTTGCAACGAACATGGGCGGCCATTCCACAGCGTGATTTGGATGAACTCATTTTGAGTATGCCAAACCGATGTTCTTGTGTTGTTAGTGTTCGCGGTAGAAACACGGATTATTAATTGTTTAAGTTACCCAATAAAATTTTAAAGAAAACTGTTATTTCAGTCTTTTTTTCGAACTTTAATGTTAGTGGTTCAAATGTCAAAAATCCCTTTATTAGGAAAATGGCAAATTTCTTTATTAATGCAAAGGTGACTTGGTTTATCGTTACTGTGACAAACGAAAACACTTTATTTGATGAATCCTTAAAGAAAATTTTAATTAATATCAATCAGGAGAAAAGTTATTGCAAAAATATATGTTGATCCCTAGATACTTTTGATGTGTGTATATAAAAACTCGTGTCACAGTGTTTGTCATCGAACTCCTCCGAAATGGCTTGACCGATTTTTATGATTTTTTTTGTGTACATATATTTGGTAGGTCTGAGAATAGGTCGTAGGCTATTTTTTAGTCTTACACATACACATCCCACGCGAACGAAGTCGCGGGCAACAGCTAGTATTACATAATTATAAAGTAAAAGAGTAGTAAAGTACAAGTTTGGAAACAGGAAGTAATCTTCGTACACAACGGTGAGGGAGCGCCTTTGGATAAGAAAAAATACTCAGGTGTGTGCAATGTCTTAAACAGGCTGGATGTGTAAACTAAATATCCCATCGTAAAAGAAGGAAACATTTGACCTATATTCCTCAACTCCCATAATAGAAACATAGAGAGTGCAACTGAGATATTTAAAACACGGGATCACTACATTACTAACAGTTTATTTTCACTTCGCAAGTCAATAAACAGATGTACCGCAAAAAGATATAAAACTGCGTAAAACAGCGCTTTTACAGGTAAAAATAAACATGACTGTAACATTGAAATGAGAGATACTTCCAGGTTTTATAAATCAACAAGTAAGTCTCGAATTATCTATGGCAAAGTGCAGGGATTTAGAAAAATAGATCCCACCATAAACATTTTCATGTAAAATGTTGCCAAGACGAGACCATAATATGGTCTCCACTGGGCAAAAAAATTGTCTTAAAAAAATAGCAGATCTCATGTAGAGCCAAGCAAGCTTCTAACTCTACAAGGTCTAACTTCACAAACTCTACACATTGGTCAAAATATGTGTCTTGGCCATTTCGCTACATTCACATGGGCGTTAGGTGAAAAATTCACTGTTCATTACTTTTCTGTTATACAATAGTTCTTGTGTAACGAAACGGCCTAGCCACATATTTTGACTAAGGTGTAGAGTTTGTGAAGTTAGACCGTGTAGAGTTAGGGCGTGTAGAGTTAGAAGCTTGGCTCTACATGAGATGTGATAACTTTTTGACAGTGCGAGTCATATGGTCTCGTCTTGGCAACATTCTACATGAAATTTTTTTTGGTGGGATTTCATTTCTTTTTGTAAGTAGCTTGTGACATTTTCTTTTCCTTTTTTTATTATTTACAATAACAAAGAGTCCCTATATAAATTTTCAGACCTCTAGCGTCAAAATTGCGGAAGTCTCGTTCAAACTTTCATCGCCTAATTTAAGGGGTTGGGGGATAAAGTTATTTTTTTTTTGTTGTTTGTGTACTAATAATAGCTAATATACGAAATTTCAGCTTTCTAGGACATTAGAAAGTACCCTAAGAATTTTTATGATCATCCAATCAGTGACGAAATCAGTGTTTTTTATATTTCAATAAAATCTAAAGTATAAGAGCTATGCAATTAAAACGTTATATGTTTAATAAGTCCACTATTGACAACATATACCTACCGAAAATTTTGTTTATATGGTATAATCCAAACCCAAGTTATAAGGGTTCAAAAAAACGACGAAACGCTTCGAGAATAGGTAGGTAGTGCCCTTGCGCTTCGCTTGGCTCGTCTTGACGGGGGCACTGCCGTGCCCCCAGATTTTCTCAAGTTTGCTATGCTTTTTTCCCGCTTCTTGTGTATACATGTTTGAATAACACAACTACATAGGTAGTAGTTGTGTTATTCAAACATGTATGTATGCAACATGTTTACATGTATCGTGGTTGTTTTAGACATAATTATATTGTTAACCATTGTGTTTACTTTTTTACTTTTTTGTATTTTTTTACAAGTATTTAAAAAAACTTGTTATAGGTGTTAACGATAGTCATACTTGTTTTATGTCTTATTGAAAACGCTTGGTACTTGTTTGAAATAAGTCAATTCTCATAGATTCAGAACCCACAATTTTTATAGTTTTCAACTATAGTATAGTTGCAATTTCCTTACGTTCTTAGGGTCCCGGGTTCGAATCCCAGTAGGAGCAAATGTTTGTGTGATGAGCATTGACATTTGTTCCCGAGTCATGGATGTTTATATGTACTTATAATAAGTATCTATGTAGTACATCAACTATCTGGTGTCCACGACACGAGCCTCGTTGCTTAGTGTGGCACTAGATGGCGCTGTGTGTATTGTCCAGCGATATTTATTATTATTATTATTTAATTTCGTGGGAATCATTTTCAAAAGTGTACTAAAACAATTAAGAATACGAAGTCGACTACACCTATCTGTAGTTCAATAATCAATTATAATAATATTTATTAAACAAGAAAGTGGTTACTTAATTGTGTAAAGTCTCTGACCTGACTCCTGTGCCAGATGATATACCAGTGTTAAAAGAGCCAGTTAAAACTATTGCTACATCAATTGTTATTCTAAAAGGCTGTTAATTAGTAACATAAAATAACAAAGTCTCCCATAGGGCATTCCCATGGGAACGGTAACATTGACATCGTTACGTGTATAGCCGTCTGTGGTCAGAATAAATAATAAAACCATATGGGAGGCCCCACACGTATCCTATGAAGGAATATTGCCTTTTGAAGAACAGACAAGTCTTTCGATATGTTTAGGATGGTTGCAACACCGACGCACAAACGCCGGTTACCACGTATTCAGAACCATATTAAAAAATACCGAAAAATAAATAAAAATAAAAATCACACGGAAATATTTCATGGGTTATTAAAAAGAAAAAAAACTGGTGCTCCATACATTTTGACCGTGTAGGTATTGCACTGTTGTAGGAAAAAGGTCCGTACTCCATAAAGGGTATATAAAGACTCTTAACGAAGCCAAAAGGCACTTGTTCTCCACGTCAATGCGATTTTTTTTTTGTTTGGACCATTCCTGGGAACCTAGTAGTTATGGAGATATTTTATTATTATAAGGTGATTTTTAACCTAAAAAAAATAAAAGTCGTTTCCCAGCAATATTTTTTGCGTAGTGTTACTTAGTTTGATGTACCTACAGGATGCTTGGTTGACGGCTTGAGTCTGTTCACACCCTGAATAGTATCTAGCGTCCCTTCTACAATTCCACCCTGCTTGAAGCTCTTTTCTTGCAGTCAGGTAAAAATATTTCCCACATACGCAAGTTGACGAAATTAACCAAAACATTTAAACAAACTTGTACACATGTTAAACATGCATCAAATTATCCTCTACAAATAAAATGGTTTCGTTATATTCATAACTACATAATTGGATAATTTATAGTAGTAACACGCTAACGTATCAAAGATGGCGACCAACGTTTGCATCTTTATACCAAATTGGATAATTTGTTTACTCTTGACTGTTTATTCCTGTTTGTACTTTTTGTTGAGTATAACATCAAAACTACATCCATAATTATTAAAATTGTTCGACAAAAAAATTTATTTTTGTAGATAATTTTTAATAGTCAACGCCCCTTTCTAATGTGCTCAATGTGGAATACTTCTTGGGAGGAGTTCATTTGTTGTGCAAGGAGCACAACATTTAAAAAAAATGCTAACCCCGAAACGTTTCATATCTCTGTGGATTCTATCTTTTTGTCCATCCTTTTGTACGAAATAGTTGATTCTTTTTAATAATCGACTAAAACCTTTAGTTTTGTTAAGCCTAGAAGCAGTATACTGAACTGCACATAGTAAAACTTTGTGTTACAATTTTTTTACAGCTTGTATTGATAATGTTGCCGACAAAATTTACTTAGGGATAACTCGATAGGGGGAAGTCTGGAAGAGGGAGACAGGCTGCTCCGCATGCGACGCAGGGAGTGCCAGACGTGAAAGTACTTTTTCAACACATTTGCTCAAAAAATACATTTACGGAGCCTGTACTCGTTTTTTTTATTTTTTTTTATTACAATAATGGCCAGCTCTTGACCTCGATCACGCCTGATGGAAAGCGATGTATGAGATCTATAATGGAACGAGCGTGCCCAGAAGATGCCTATTCACTCTACGTTGTACGTTGTTCAAAAGTTAAAATTACGCACCATACAACGGAACGTGCGATAAAATAGTACTCTCACCTAAGTACCTATTTTGCATACATACCACGTTGGCACCGTGCGTATTCTTTACGGTTTTTTTTAATTAGGTCAAAATGAAAACCCAAGATGGCGGCGAGGAAAAATTTTGGATTTTTCTTCATGGGTGTCGTTTTCGTGGTTTTTGGGGTCGCTGACAATGAAAATGCGGGCAAAATAAAAATCCAAGATGGCGCCGACGACAATTTTCGGTTTTTTCTTCATGGGTGTTGTTTTCGTGGTTTTTAGGGTCGTGTTTGTTTTGTATATTTACTGTAAGGTTTTCTCGCAAATGTTTGGAAAACCTTGTATGACACACGTGCACAAATTGGTTTTTACAAACTCGTGACTATGGTAAGCCACAAGCCAGTACATTTGCCTAGTCGTTTATACAAACCAACTTACCTCACTAGTATCATAAATAACTATTCTGCAGGATCACACTCGAGGACGCCAGTTTAATCAATGCACACTCAAAGTTTATCCATTCAACGTTTACATTCCACTTAGGAGGAAACTAGGTTACGCACTAAATGCGAACACTCCAGTAACATTAAAATGAAAGACAATACACGGAAAAAAGAAAGAGTATAAAAATTTTGAAAACAACAAATGAACCATTTATGCAAACATGGTTCATTTGCTGTTTCTTCCAATAGTATATTTGTGTAAGGATTGAGAGAAAATCAATTTTGACGATCCCTATTCCAAATCACCCCTGATTGGACCATTAGCCCTGAGGCCTGCGCTTCGTTGATTGGCATCAGCATAAGGTTTGTGATGTGCCGAAGATTGTTATAGAATTCAAATTGAAAATTACAGAGATTTCTCCATATAGGCGCATATCAGAAACAGATATCTGTACTTTGAACTTGACTCATTCACACTTAAAGTTTTGAAATTTCTCCTTTAGTTTAAATATGTATAGGTCCCGCGGTGGGTACCAAAACACGAACGTCACCGAGGCAATAATCGATAGCGTGACGAGTAGGACTCGTTCCTGATTGAGAGAAAGAAAATCGGAAAGGAGGCGTTTGTCCAGTAGTAGGACAGAATAGGTTGCTAAAATACTTCAAATTCGACTTACCGGTAACTAACAGGCGCCCTCAAGTTTACTGAGGTCTCCCTCAGCTGCATCTGCCTCCTCTTATCACCTTCACGCCAACTCGCGTAACTCCTCGCGAACGTGGGGACACCACACCCCGACACATTCACAAAATCCACTGACACATCCAAAGTATCATTAAAGAACCCAGTATCATTAACAAACTCATTAAAATCAAAGGTACTATTAACATTTGAGGTGTTTTCTAACATGGAATGATTTGAAGGTTGGTAGACCCCATTATGTTTTGGACTAGAATACACGTAAACTCTGTTCAGCTCCGAGTCGTTCTCGGTTTTGATTCGGAGGCTCTCGTGGGTGGTGTTAACGTGGTAATCTTCGGCGGAGGTGTACCACGCTTCTAATACTGCGATGTGTGAGTCCAGGTCTCGGCAGGTGAGGCGGAACTCGTTGTCGTGACATTGCTGCTCTTCCACTATTTCTGGAACAATGAAGAATTTAAATTGTTAGATGATTAGCCACTTTAAACGGCACGCTCCTTCTAGGAGAATAATAATATAAATTTATTTATTTCAGATACCCACATACCCCACCACACCCATTACCACATATACATTGATAACCAATAAGACCCAATAAAATTTAAAAAAAAAAAAAAAAAAAAATTAATACACATCAGAACATTAATAAAATTAAATCAGATAAAAATAAAGTAAAATACAATGAAATCAGAATGACTCAAATAGAATCAATTATAACCAAATAAATAAATATTAATAAATCTTAATAAAACTTATAAATATTCATTTGTGTGCTAATTTGACTGTCTCGTTTGTCTAGTTGTCAGTTGGTCACAGACGCTACTGCTGTTAATGAGGTCCTGGGTTCGTTTCCCAGATCGGGTAAAGTGCAATTGGGTTTTCCCATCAGGAATTTCTTAGTCTGAACCGGGCACGGATTTGTGCCCGGTTGAAACCCATTGGCTCGCCTCCTATAACATGGGTCTCTTGTATTAAAGTAGTTTACACACAATACAATACAATACACTTCCTCGAAAACTGGTTCTTTTCACACTACGATTAGGTTCAACATGCAATGTAAGCATTTGCGTGCGATTTTTTCATTTTCCAACACGTGTGCGAGAATGAAAATTGCCACTATAGGCATTGGTTCAATGCCTATAGTGGTAAAAAATAAAAACATTCAACTCCGACTGGAGTTGAATGTTTTTATTTTTTTATTTCGGCAAAGCAATATTGCGTCTCTAAGGCGTAAATATTTTTTAAATATTTAAATTGTGTTTATAAATAGAATATCATGATTATTTAAAACTAATATTTACTTTTATTAACCAATTAACATTTATTTGTTCTAAATTAAAAAATATAATTTAAAAAAAAAAAACATTTTTATATTAGGCTGTTTAGCGGCTTCATACCTTTGCTTCTCCTTCAACTTGGCGAAAGCAAAGCGCGGAAAAAAAGAAAATTAAAATCATAGTTTCCTAATAATTCATGACAAAAATATTTTTCGAATGTCATCACCGTAGATCTAGAATAGAACATTTTGATACAAGTGGAGAAAGTTTGTTATTGCAGTTCTCGGCTCAAAAACACCCTCACCTACGGCTCGGGAGTTAATTCCGCCTCGGATGCAATAACAAACTTTCTCCACTTGTATCAAAATGTACTATTCTAGATCTACGGTGATGACATTCAGTCCAGGTCTAGTGTATCACCCAATTCCTTGTACAACTTATATTAAAAACAAAATACATACATACATATAATAAAACATTAACAAAAGAAAAACTGTCCATTGAGAATTTTCGAGAAAAAATAAGTGGCTACATATTATCACGCCGTATGTTACGGGAGGTAAGCAATATTGATTTTAAAAGGTTTTTGTTCGTAATTGAATGCACAAAATAATTGAATGCACAAAATGACATGTTATTTATTTATTTTTATTTAGTTAAAATATTTTTTTTACGCTATTTTTATAAAGGAGCGGGGCAGTAATATTATAAATTGCAAGGGAATAGCTATTCAACAATATGTCAACAGGGAATTTAGCGGTAAGGTCAGGCGACCGTTTACCGCATTATATGGTCAAATCCCATAATATTGTTTTAAAAATTCGTAAAATTCTTTCTTTTTTAGTTTTTACATTTTTTATGTGCATTAGGAAATCTGAGAACTTTACATGTCCTATCTAATTTTTACATGTCCTGCCTAATAGGCGAGACGACAAAAAAAAAAACTAATTAGTCCGTCAGTTAGATTTTCAAAAAATATTTGACCCGTGCTTTTTCTTTTGTTACGTAAACCAAAATTGACGAAGATATGACGCTTTTAATATTCTCAATACGTCACGCCAAGGTATAATTTTTACCTAGTTCTGACGTCACGAGCCCCCACTCCCGAGTTTTGATGCGTTTTATCTTTGTCAATATTCATTGATTTACAAAAACAAAAAATACGTGTCCATTAATTTCCAGTACTCTAACTGACGGACTGAATAGATTTGCAATTTTTTTAAACTGATGTCATGCCTATTGTATGGAGAGTTTCGCACCAATATAACTAAACAGATTGATTGGTGGTACACCAAGCAACACTATCATGAAGTCAAGTCAAACTTTTGGTTCTAAGTTCTATCTTACCAAGCAAATTTGTTGTAGGTAATTGATTTAAGTATGTAATTCTTAGTTTTTTTCCATGCTGCTTTTACCATATTTTTATTGAATGCAAAAATAATGTAGTTGTCTGTTAAATTAACGACAATTTAGTTTTATTCATAATTTAATTTGGGTAAATAATATGTAGTTTCCGTTTTCTAACTAGATGGCGTTGGCGTCGAGTTAGATCGCGCTATGGTTTCGTTCCCAAAAAGTGATGTTATAGGTAGGGTTGCCAACTTTTTGACAAAAAAGAACGTGTAAATTGGTAGGAATAGGACAACAATTAAGTATTTGGAAAAAAAAACAAGAATTTTTCAAATTTTATGTTTTTATTGCCTTAAAAACGTATTTTGAGATTTTTATTTTGAATACCACTTGTTAGCCAGTTGTAGGTATCGTTTTTTTCACTCGGGTTTATACTTTTGTATGACTATGGTAATTTTAGCTTTTTTAGGGGTCACTGGTGTTGGTGTATCACTATCAGAATTACTCGTCAGTTTAAAATGGATTCTTTAAATAAAAACAAAAACAACGGACAATTTCGATAGTGACAGACATCTGTGACAAATGTCAGAATGTCGACTGTCCTGTCACATTCACATCACATCTGACATCCAACATTTCGTTCAGTAATTAGACATAAATCGTTTCCATCATCCGTTTTAACTTATGTGTACCGTTAAATAGATAAGTACCCATAATAAGTGTTTTGTTTTACGCATCACAGTAAAGGTTGGAAACAAAGTATTTTCATATACATTTGCATGCAAAAGTATAAAGTATAATTACCAAAAATAAAGTAGGATACGTTATTATAAAGTATGGTTGGCAACCCTAGTTATAGCTGCCCTGCTTTTTATGAGGTTTGCGTACGCCGATAAAAAAACATTCCTTCAGGGTAGTCATTTGGCAAAGATCTAGTTATATATAGGTAGGTTTCAATAGCAAATGCTAGACAAATAATGGGGTTTTCACGAATGTACGGTAGTTTGATAAGCATCTGCCGTTCTCATCGTATAGAAACGGGGGTTACCTTTGTTGTCTGTGTTGGTTGATGTGTTTAATTTTGCTGCGAATAATTATTATTTTTCTACTTACTAGCAATTCTTACGTACATATTCGATTACTTATCATTGAATATCGTTAGTATCGGATTAAGAAGGAATTTTAGCTATGGCTTTTAGAAAAAGATCAAATCTGTCTCGAAACTCAAGGGTTTCTAATTCGCAATAATCAATATCCATACGCAGTTTACGTAGATTCAATTTACAGCTACCTATATTGTTATTGGCCTCATTTCATGCACCTTGGTAAGAATTTAAGACACGCCTGGACTGTCATCGAAGGTCTGACGATGGAGACAAAAGTCAGTTGCAAGAGGTCCGCAACAGTTTGCAGCAGCTATATCGTATTTGGGCTCATTTCATGGACCTTGATGAGAACTTTCGACCTAGCTAGAGTATGACTGTCATCGAGTGTCTAAGGATGGTAACGTAAGGCTGTCGAGGGAAACCCTTATTTGGAAAAATAGAATATTTTAGTGATTACATAATGCAAATATTTCAGAGAAATTCATTGTTACCTACTTGAATCTATACTATAATATTATAAAGCTGAAGAGTTTGTTTGGTTGGTTGAACGCGCTAATTTCAGGAACCACCGGTTCGAGTTAAAAGTATCTATTAGTGTTGGATAGCTCATTTATCGGGGGAGGCAACAACGAGCAACAACGTTACAACGTTTATTTAACATCACGCTACAACCTATAGGAGCAGAGCATCAATGAAAAATGTTGCAAAAAAAGGAAAAATATATTCCTTTTGAGAGCTTCCGTTGCGTGAGCTGCGTATACGGTTAAAGTTACGCAACAATGGTGTATGATGGAATTGTTCTTCTTAAAAAGTTCTTAAAAAAAGTCCGCGATAGCATAATGTCTATCTTTTAAGGGTGTCTCACACTCTCTCTCTCTCTTATGTGACGCAGACGACCCATCCAAAATTACACCTATCATAAAAACTGTAATTATTTCTGTTTCATCACGTTCTGGCTATTAATAGAGGAATTAAGGCGATCCGTTGGGGCCTAATCTACGGCTGGTACGTGACTGGCCTTTACGTAATTGTCGTATAGGGATTGTACCTACTACTATTCTGAATTAGGCTCTGAAGATGTCTATTTAAACCTTGTTAAGGAGGAGCTTAGAGTTAAAAGTATATTTAGTTTATAAAGATGCTGTTTTTAAAAGCGGTCCTGCTTATATCATTTTCGAAATAATTAAAACTCGAAAACTATCAAGAATCGTGGAACATACAAGGGTACTGTTTTTATGGTAGGTATAAAACCGGCAGTTTTTCAGAATTGTTATGGAATATTCTTTCAGACATAAAATAATTGTTTTCATAATGACATAAATTGATAGATAAATAGACATTCTAGTTCACTTAGTACTTTGCTTATCAATAGATAAATAGATAGAATATACGTTATTGTATAACATGAGTGCGCTACGATAACTGTTACATAGCTGTTTCATAATGTTGCTCATCCAATGGGTACAACGCGGTCTTACCGCTGATAGCGATATCTAGAATAATTATGTAAGTAATATAATATATG
Source organism: Xestia sexstrigata (assembly GCA_941918905.2). NCBI lineage: Eukaryota > Metazoa > Arthropoda > Insecta > Lepidoptera > Noctuidae > Xestia > Xestia sexstrigata. Next base: position 5,389,805 of record OW799204.2, read on the forward strand.
TAAATTATATTATATACATAAAATAAATAAATAAATATCGCTGGACATTACACACAGCGCCATCTAGTGCCACACAAAGCAACGAGGCTTGTGTCGTGGGCATCAGATAGTTAATATACTACACAGTTTTTTTTTTTGTGAATACATACTTATAAAACATCCATGACTCGGAAACAAATGTCCATACACATCACACAAACATTTGCTCCTACCGGGATTCGAACTCGGGACCCTAAGAACGTAAGGCAGCCTCACTACCGCTGCGCCATTCGGGTCGTCATCAGCCCGGAATCACCCATTGCTGGGCATAGGCTTCCCCTTTTTTCACACAACCATACGGTGAGATATAGGTACGAGTAGAGCACTATTATCAATTTTATTTAATCTATGAATAAAATATTCATCGATATTGAAAACACAAAATGCATAACAAAATGCTTTTTCTATTAGAAACATAAAACATTTTAATTTGATCAATAAATCTTATTAACCCTAAACTGCTCAGGTGCACAAAATAACCAGTCACTGGACATTATTATAACACACTCACTTTATTAATATTCGTATTAACGGAACAGAAACAGATGCCCTTAGCAAGTTTATTTTATAGCCAACTACACACAATTGCCCACGGCTACGCTCGCGTGGTGGTTTGAAATTATTTCACGTCCAACTGGAATAAAAAGTACTCTATGTCCTGAATTCCTGACCCAGGTTATGCCAAATTTCATAGAAATTGCTGTTTAATTGTTGTTGTTGACGTGAAGACGTGATAAACAAACAAATAAACAAACGTACTTTCACATTATTTCAGATCAGATATAAATGTTAATGGCGCCGCGCTGTTTTGTTTATTTTAAGCTTCTACAAACTTTAATAGCTTTGTGATCGATCGCTACACGTTTTAGACGATTTGTTTACTATCTTTTGTTTTAGAAACGAAACATTTGAAGATAAGTTCTGTACATAAAGAACCAACACGACAAAATAATACGCTGTAGTTTGTCTGTCACGGTGTTCTCCCTGTAAGAAAGGAAACCAAGTACCTATAAACATAAGCATAATCAGCCTATAATGTTCCCACTGCTGGGACACAGGGTCTCCTCTCTATGAGAGGTAATCCACCACGCGGGCCCAGTGCGGATTGTGAGATGTCACATGTCTTCAAATTTTTGGTTCTAGGACGTGCCGGTTTCCTCACGATGTTTTCCTTAACCGTTTTAAGAGCATTGGTGATGAAATAAATTACACAAAGTAATGCGCCTGTCTGGGTCAAACCCGGGACTTTACTACTAAAATAAATACTACGCCAGCAAATCAAGCAACTAAAATCTGTCAAAATTCTTTAATAATTTTTCAACTTTATCACTAAAGCATTGGGTTCAAGGTTGATTGGGAAAAATTGACAGTTTCGGGTAGCTTGATGTGCTCCAGTCGGTACACTGCAACCCACCGAAAATGGCTCACTGTCGTAAAAGTCAGTCGTAATATTGATGTCTGATAAATTTTACGATCACTTTACTTGTAGTAAAGAGAAATTATTTATATTTTTTTCCCGATGCACTTTGACATTTCACATATGATTTCCTGTCTAACTTACACAATTTTATTTGACCATTCATGACTATGGTTTTGGATAGGATTGGGCAATGCCTCCATGTTTCACCTGGTTATGTTCATAATGGTGAAATATATAAATGGTGAGCCTAATGTCATGAAACCATCTCCGATTTTAGACTGGGCACAAAACTATTTTTTGCATCGGATGTCGGACCTAAAAACTCAACACCAAGGCCTAACCTGTGATAGGATGCAGAACCCCACCCTCAGCCGTTGGGTCTTACAACCTCTTGCAGACTAGACCAACGAAGTATTTAGTTCTTCAATACTTAAGTTATAAACTACAGTAGGTAAGTGTTCAACTTCAAGTTACTTCATGTACAAGTCCAACTTTGCCTGACCTACATTGGAGTCAAGTTCTTTTACCTTAAGGCGCCTCCGCGAGCAAATGACCTTGAACGAGCAGTTTTCGAGTAGACCAGTAGACCGAGTAGACAGTAGACCGAGTAGATCAGTAGACCGAGTAGACCAGTAGACTGAGTAGACCAGCATAAGAACAAACGTGTGCCTACTTACAAAGTACCTAATGTAAACCATTGTTAACAACGGCCCGCCTTTTCTTATGTTGAATTTTCAATAAATGCTACCGGATACCAGTACTGTACCTGGAGTGACTGATTATCTCACCAGACCAGTAGGCCGAGTAGACCAGTAGACTGAGTAGACCGGTAGACTGAGTAGACCAGAAGACTGAGTAGACTAGTAGACCGAGTAAACCAGTAGACTGAGTAGACCAGCATAAGCACAATCACCTACACAGCCCATTGACTGGCTTTCACTTTTTCGGGTCTCGCAGAGATGTCAGTATGTAATGGATCGTAACTAATCCTCGGACGGTGGACTCCTGTCAATGTCATCCGAGCGCCAAATGCACCATGCTGAACTATGAATTCTGACCAAAAATATTCTTTCCTTAATAAACCAGCCTATTATTGCCCCACTGCTGGGCAAAGGCCTCTTCTCAACTTATTCCACGTAACAAAAAAGCAAGGTTTTAATACAGTTTATGTATCAAATAAGTCCAGATTTTTTCGTAACGTATATCCTCATTGTTCCGTTCCTTGCATAATTCAGTGGGGCAACATTCCCTCACGGAGGGCCCTTTATATTGTTAATGTATGCCGTATAGCAGTATTGTACTATGTACACCTCTAATAAACCTTTTTCGACTCTATTTTGTACGCAACGAACGTATTTAAGCCCTTAAAATTGATTGGTCAATCTGAATTTTAAGTGATTTTTTTGTGTGTATTTTGTCACTTCATTAAATCGTTTAAAATATGGTAGTAGTCATGATAGCCTTCTTTTGTGAGGAATTGCTCATTACTTTTGTATTTGTTATTAACAATTAGTAATCAGCAGTTAGAATATGTAAGCGAATACATTCATTTAGGACAATTAGTATCACCGACAGAGAGCATGCAGAAATAAATTGAAAGAAGAATAGCAAATACTTGGAAGAGATTCTGGTCGTTGAGCGAAGTAATGAAAAATAAAGGAATGCCTAAGGCGGAGAAACGAAAAGTCTTTAATGCTTGCATAATGCCATGTCTTACAGACGGATGCCAAAGTTGGGCCTTAACTGAACAACAACAAAATAAATTAAATATATGTCAGAATGGGATAGAGAGAAGCGTATTGAGAGTAAGAAGAAGAGATAATCAATTAAAAAAGATCAAAGGAAAGACTAAATTTGGAAAAGTACAATCAGTATGCAGAAAATTGAAATGGCGTTGGACAAGACATACAGGGTGTAAAAGACCTCATCACGAAGCTGTCAACCAAGCATTCTGTACATCAAACTAAGTAAATTTACGCAAAAAATATTGCTGGGAAACCTTTTTTTGGAGTGAAAAATCATGTTTTGTGGTAGAACTCAATGTAACGCACTCAAAACATTGTGCTGATGGATGGATTGAATAGTACGGGGGTCGTGGAGGTGTTTAAAGTAAAAATCTTACATTAAAAACTTATATTAAAAAACTTGTCAAAAAGTTGGAACTTTGACCTCCGTATAAGAGATGACCAGTCACAACTGACAGCGCCTGTTCACGAACATGACGCATGGATCAGCACCATTCAATTCAACCATTTTGTAGGGAACTAAATGATCCGACACACGCGCCACCATCAACGAGACATTGAGTGAGCATGACATAGTCTCAACTGCCAGGGCACATTCAAGACAAGAAAAGAAAAGACGTAGGATTCCAGTGAATGATAGCTTTACATAGTACTCACACAATATGGGCTATGCGATTATATAATACTAGAGATTGAATCTATACAAAGCAAAGATAATTGTACAATCTTCAGCAGCTCCAACAATTATATTCAATTTTAATGCTATCTATTTATGCGCCCCTGTCCATGTGGAGCAGGACCAGCATTGAGCCACGCATTTTTATCAGCGATATAATCGCCCAACTTGTAATAAGCTTGCTTACATAGTGTGCGTTTGATGCATGTTTAAAATTTCGTCTCATTCAGTTCAAGAATATTTTGTGGAATTTTATTATAGCATCTCAAACAGTACCCCATGAAAGATGAGTCTACTTTAGAGAGTCTGAAGCCTGGCTGAACTAGTTGGTCCCTATTTATTATATATTAAATAAAACACATAAGACCTGTTTTATAGTTAGTTCAGTTAGTAAGCAAAGTTTCATGATCTAATTTCAAGTACTTTTTGAATACCAGCGGTTTATTGTTCGATTTGGAGGTAACTTTGATTTTTTTTTCTATCGAGAAAAGTTTATAGAATCGTGTTTTCGTCACACATAGTACTTAGCATTAATCCTCAACTTTACCATATATTTATTTCAAAATTAATGCTGCAGTATTTTAGGAGTAACGGAGAATCATGATAGGCCATTTGAGGGATATATAGCCCTTAAATAAAAATAAAAAAAATTCTTGTATTTGAGTGTTAGACTGATAAGCCGAATGCCGAGAATTTGTTTTCGTTAAGTTAATTTATCGTTTTGTACCTCTATTGTTATAATGTTTGGTGAAATAGGTTAACAGCAATAAAGGCTTATTTTATTTATTTATTTTTAGTAGTCATGAATATTTTCAATATTGCTTATCCATAAAAGTTGAACATGGCTGATTTACACTGATATTACAAGCTTTGTTTTTATATAGGAACCCTTAACCCCTAAAGGGGTAATTGTACCTATTCTTTTAACAAATTTTACTACGTGCAATTAGGCATGTATTAACCCTGAAATCGGTAATCGCTGAAAAATCATTTGGTTCACACCCTAGCTATATTGGCAATCGAACTTGACATAGGTTGCTAGTAAATAAATAAAACAAGATCATATTAAAAGAAATAACATTTTATTTGTTCCGACGGCTTCGATCTGATCGCCAAACTAAAGTATGAAATCGTTCGTCAGAGATTCAGTCAAAAAAGTATCGGGAATGGATGATTTGTTTATGGTTCCAAATTTTTTTTTGTTTTTTTTTTGTTGTTGTTAGATTAGCACAACTGTTTTCCATTTTGGCGCGGAGTTTGAGTTACATCTGTTAATTAGATTAAATACAGTACTGATTTTAGTTATATCATATCTAGTGTGTATTGCGAATTTCTTAATGGACAAAAATATCGGACAAAAAGTTTGTCTTAAATTTTGCATCGCCAATGGAATTTCGAGTTCGGAGTCTCTGAAAATGTTACAGAAGGCTTACGGTGAATCGACTTTATCAAAAACTCGTGCTTAGAGTGGTACAAAGCGTTCAAAAGCAGTCAAGGTGTGATGGAAGATTTGCCTCGTTCTGGTAGGCCATCAACGTCTGCAACTGAAGTTAACATCGCAAAAGTGAAGGAAATAGTGACTGACAATCTTGCCGGAAGGTCAAACGGTAAATAAAAAATATTATTCGGACGTTATGCAGCGTTTAAGAGAGCAAATTTGATAAAAGGGCCAGATTTGTGGAAAGAAAATTCTTGGATTTTGCACCACGATAATGCGCCTTCGCACAGTTGTGAACGATTTTTTGACCAAAACTCAACAAATACCATCGAGCAACCACCTTATTCACCAGATATGGCTCCAGCCGACTTCTTTATTTTTCCTAAACTCAAATTACCACTTCGTGGCACCCGTTTTCATTCAGTAGAAGACATAAAGGAGAATTCGCGGCGAGAACTGAACTCAATTCTGGAATAAGCATTTAAAAAATATTTTTATGATTGGATTATTAGTTGGCGTAAGTGTGTCGGTTCTGAAGGAGCATACTTTGAAGGTGATAAAATAAATTTGGATAAATAACTAATATTTTGTGTTTTATTGATCTTTTCCCGGTACTTTCTTGACAGAGTAGTACATAAATACCGACATTGAACATGCTTTGAAAAAAAAAAACACGAAATCAAACAACACACATTTTTAATAATTTAAATAATTGTTATATATTTTTTATTTTTACTAATTTAAATAATGATGAAAATGGAGGAGGCGGTGAATTTCCGATAGGCCCCGAGCAGCGGTAAAAACCCAGGTAACGCCACTGGGTGAAATGCAGGTTTAATTTATAGAAAAAAAATAAAGTCGTGCCTACAACCATGACAAAGATCTAAAAAAATAATATTGTAGCACCTACTCTTGATTACTAAAATTCGCAAATCTAACAGATTGCGAACGTACGAAACTAATGCAATTTAATCATGCACAGACCAACTGCGCAGTGCATCATCCAACCCTCATTCTTTATCTCTTTCACACACACCAATTACCGTAACTTGCCTCTCACTCCCACACAACACCCCATCGCGTTGTGAATTTGGATCAAGCGTTGCCATGACAACGATTAAAACAACGCTGTCACTACCACCAGTTACTATTGATCTATCGAGCAACTCAAATTGTTCTAACAGACTTCAAAAACAGAAGGGATTAACAAACAAACAAAGCTCAATTTAAACTGGTCTTCGATCAATTCTGATTACTGCAAATGAAACTTTAAGTGGAGGAATTAAAGTGCAATTTAAGTTAATTTGGTATTGGAGGTGTGATGGACGCCGTTTTCCTTTTTGGGGAGACTTGGGATACTATGTCTCTGTTTATCGGCAAGGGAGTAGGTTGCTACTGATTTAGACACTTTTCGAGGAAGATAATTGGTACTAACGGGTTTTTTATATATCAATGGTACTAACACTGTTTTTTATATTTCTATGGGTACTAAGTATTACAAGTAAAGGACATGTTTTAGATTGTCTTGTGTTACAAACTAATTAGTGCTATATTTTCGTGTTTCCGATATATTTTTTATTTTTGCTACCTGACAGATGACCTTTGTTAACAATAGGTTTGCTGGCGGCTTCGCTCCCGATATGGTTGAATAATATCCCACACTCGGGGATAATGTAACTTCCCAATAGCGAAATAATTTTCGGAATCTGATCAGTAGTTCCGAAGATTATCGCCTACGTCCAAACTTATCTCTCTAGAATTTTGGTGTAGATAGTGTGGAAATACAAAGATACACCCAAGATGCCTTCACCAATCAGGGAGAGAATTTTAGCAGAGTGATTCAAGAGGAAGGTTTACTATATCTGTCGGCGTCAAATTGTAAAACCCGTTAGATTGTAATCTGTCTAGCGAGACTGAAACTGTCGAAATATTGTCAACCGAACATACTGCTTACAATAAGACGCATTTTTTTTCGGTAGATTGTAATCTGTCGAAGTGAAACCGTCAAATTGTGAAATGTATGGTATATTTAGCAGCAGCGCTTGCCAAGTTTAGGACATCAATGGGTGAGCATTCACGACATACAGAGTTTCCTCCGGGCCTCGGAAGCACGTTAAGCAGCTGGTCCCAGCTGTCATTTGTAGATCTTTATCAGTCGTTAAACCAACGGGCTTCATCATATTTCCTACTTTATCCTCATCATTATTTCAGCCGAAATACGTCCACTGCTGGACATAGGCCTCCCCCAAGTGTCGCCACATTGACCGGTCCCGCGCGACCCACCCACCCACTAAGTTACTAACTGAGTTGTGGAAGTCAGATAGGCAGTCACTCCATGTGAAATCTAGATAAGCTGACCCAAAAATAGTTGGAAAAAGGCTAGGCAGATGATAATTCAATAAGACCCATAATAATAACGTCATACACTGAACCACATTGATAAAAACAGCGATACTAATCGATAAGTTTGATTTGACCAAATCTTATAGCGATAAACATTTTCGTACGGTGATTGACTGATTATATTTATCTCTAATTATCGGCATTGGTATTGAACAAGGATGATTATACCTGTCATTTTACGGGGAATACTGACACAGTTAAAGTACTAATGCGTTTTGGCAGCTGAAACAAGCCTGCCACCTCGCTGTGCTGTGGTCTTTATGATGACGTTTGATCACTTTGACAGAGAAAAAAAACACACAATCGTTAATTTATCTGAACAACCACCGAAATATTATGCTTCGAAACAGGTGGGCTACGATTTTTTATATTTTCATTTTTTTTTTTCTTTATTGCACACAAAATTAAAAGACATACACACAAAATTACAATATATAGCTTATGTCTCAAGGCGAGCTTTACCCAAAATTGGGTTTTCTTACAGCAAACCTTACTTCTACTGCGAGATTTGCAGATTTTTATGAAATATTAAAAAATGTAAGGAGTAATTACTAAAAATGTATAAACGAAATAATAAAAAATGAGCCCAAAAGTCATTCTGCACAAAATGGTGTAATGAAAGCGTTGCTTAATAGTAAATATGTATTTATAAAAACCAGCTAGTTACATTGACGATTCAATTAAAGTATACCTTTACAACATTACTATAACACACCGACATAATACAAAGTTTTTAATTCTAAGTACTAATTATACAAAAAGTAGGCAAACTAGGTATACAATTTTATGTTAAAATAAAACCCAGTGCGATCCGTGAGGGTATTATGAGGTTTCGAGATAAGATTATATTTATGTAATCCTATTTAGAGGTCAAGTAAAAAAAACTTCATTGAAAATTACAAAAAAAAAATGTACTAAAATGAGGAAACTTCTATGGCAACATACGGGCGCGAGCGGTCGCTTCTCGGGTAGTGACGTCATAAAAAAACAATTGATGATCGAACATACTTATGCCGAAGATGGTGTTGATGACTGTGCTGTCATCTGCGGACCCGATTGCACCTAGCTGTAAGGGCTGCAAGATCGATGATGTGCAGCAGATATAAAGTCGCAGAACTCGCAGAAAAAACAGACCCCTCAGGAACACATCAATGGCCTTATGATCCGATGAGATCTATGACCACTTTGATCGATCGATCACTCAGGAAGTCGGAAATCCAGTTGCAAAAGTCAGCAGAGGTGCCAAATGCGGGGAGCTTACCCAACAGACTGGCGTACCAGACCCTGTAAAAATCCTTTGAGGTATCAAGCGATACAGCAAGGACTTCGCCGTGTTATTCAATGGCCTAGTCCCAGCAATACATAACATACACTAGAAGATCCCCAGTTGAAAGACCACGACGGAACTACGGAAGCCATACTGGTGATCACTGAGGAGCTCATTGTCTTCGAAGTATCATCATCTGCCTAGCCTTTTCCCAACTATATTGGGGTCGGCTTCCAGTCTAACCGGATGCAGCTGAATACAAGTATTTTACATGGAGCGACTGCCTATATAACCTCCACAACCCAGTTAGTACTGGGTAATACGACCCCTTGGTTTGACTGGTTGTTCATTGTCTTCTAGGTTTGCTAGCAGCTTATCGTTCCCCCTTCCATCACTTCGCACAGTATGGAGGTTATAGAGATTGGTTTATGGTTGACAGGATCGGCATGGTTCCCTTTTTTTGGGCATTGGCTGCACATTAGCAAGCTTCCAGGACTCCGGCACCACTCTGGTTTGTAGAGGGAGGCGAAGCAAGCGCGTCAAGACAGGAGACAACTCTGGAGCACAGCTCTTCAGGACTCTAGATGGTATTCCGTCGGGTCCACTGGCTTCATTCACGTCTAGACTGCAAAGGGTTTTACGGATCTCTTTTATGTGAATTGAGATCTCCGGCATTGCGGAGCCACTGTGAGGTATGTTAGATGGTATGTTAGAGGCTGTATTTAGGCATGAATTTTCAGCAAAAATGGAGTCAAATAGATTTGCCTTCTCTTGCGCGGTATGAGCCAGCTTTCCATCAGACTTCAGCATAGGAGACAGCGTAGGACGGCAGAAGTTCATCTCGACCGATTTAGAGAGGGACCAGAGGCCCTACTCCCTAACGCTTCGTCCGTATATTCGGATCTATCCGTCTCTCTCACTCGCACTCATCTGCAGACGTGCGCGAGAGACGGATAGATCCGAATATACGGACGAAACGTTAGAGAGTAGGGCCCCAGAACTGATCCTTGCTACCCGAAGAGTAGGACGCCAGTTGGCCCCAATTCGCCCATCATGGTCGAAACGCGCCTTCCGTAACACCCGTTTGCAATCCTTGGTGGCAGAATTGTACCTTTTTTTTCATTGTGCGCGCACCCTGACTATTCACCTGTCACTGCGGGTCGAAGGCCAAGCCTGATATCCTGCTCTTTGAGCAAATCAGTTGGCGCACAAGCAAGACCCATTGTACCAGGGCCGAGCCTCGCAGCCAAGTAAAACGTCAAAGAATGTGATAAAATATTCCATTTCCTGACGAATCATGTCAACAATTCAGTCAGCGCAGTTGAAACGGGTGCGCTAAGAGAAGCAAGTCTGCCGCTATGGGTAAGATGCAAAGAAATACCGCATCTCATTCCAGTCTGCTGATCCGTACCTCCAAACTCGCCTCGTGCCTCAAGGGCTTAAATCTGGGACAGAACGGGAAGACTAGGACTAGGATTTCACCAGACAGTGGTCAGAAGATCCGAGCGGAGCCCAGACCGATACAGAGCGCCTGTCCGGATCTGTTGTCAGCAGAAGGTCTAAGCAGTTGGGTGTGTGGCTATCAACATCCGGAACGCGGGTAGCTTGACCAACCAGCTGGTGGAGATCTAGCGATATCGCAAACTTGCGCGCCTCTCTCCCAGCATGGTCAGTTTTCTGGTACGGGAACAACCAATCCTTATGGTGGGCATTAAAATCTCCCAGAAAGACAAGCTCCGCTGTCGGATATTTGTGTTGGGCCAGTTCAGCTGCCTCAGTAAGATGGTCAAAGAGTCTCGTAGTCTCCTGATCACCGCTATGCGACCTGTAAACACCGACATAAATTGTTTTAAAAGGGCCGGTGTCCACCAGTAGCCACAGAGTGGACAAACCCTCAACCTCATAGCAGCGGAGACGTTGACAGCATATGTCATGGCGGACGTACACACAAACCCCAGCCTGCTTCTTAAACTGATGTTCAAGTGAGTATCCTGGGTAGTTGAGGTACGCCACGTCTAACGGGGTCGCTAACTTTGTCTCTGTCAAAAAGAACAAGTGCGGCTTCTCGGTCTCAAGGTGGTGATGAACCGGATTGATATTTGAGTGTAATCCACGGATGTTAGTGAATTGCACTTTTAGAATTTGAGAAAGCAACACTAATCGCCCGCTATTAGTGTTACTTTCTGAAATTCTGGAATAGTGACTGTGCAGAAATAATATTTTATTAATGTTTTCAAACTGTAGTTGTTTTTTTCGTTCATTATACTCATAATTTGAAGCAGATTTCCACCAAAAAAGTTTACCAGATATCGATTCAGCAGGTATTGCAGTCGCCGGAATACACAAATATTTCAAAGCCATTTTATACAGTTGTTTATACTCAGTTGATTTTTTATACTGGTCCCAAAACTGAAAAGGGGCATCTTTTGTATCTATTTTAGGTATATTAACATGCTGTACTACTATCATAGACGTTTCATTAGATGCCGTTTCTTGTTTAACCTTTTCATTCAAAAAGGCGAATGGGTTTTCATCCTCAGAGTCATTTACAGTTTCATTTTCATCTGATAAGTTGTCAGAAGTTGAAGGATTTCCTGGATGATGTCCATATAATTCTTTAATCACTTCTTTTTCCACAGCACTAGCTTGTTCTGTAAGGGCAGCTTTTGTAAATCTGGGATCCATAAATGTTGCCATTTTAGCCAGAAGTTCGTTCTCGTATGGTCCGAAGTGGGAATCAATTGCCCTCAACAGTATATCCTTAAAGCCTTTTGCCCGATTTGTGGAAGGAGAACATTTACCTATTTTGATTTTCAAACCCACAATTAATGGGATAATGCTAGACAAAGTTGTGTATTGCTCCTTAGCCAACACATAAGTTGAATCTTGAAATGGCTTCAAAATTTCAACGCATTCATCGAGTTCTGTTCGTTCTTCGGGAATGATGCTAGCATTAATTATATCTTGTAACGCAATATACTGATTATGCCAGCAAAAGGGTTCATTTTTATTTTCCTGAAATTTCGGTTGTTCTGAATAATGTTGGTACTTCGTCTTAAATTCTTCATTAGTTAACAAATAATCTGAACATTCTTGAAATACTAAGCGAAAGCTAGCTGCTGCACAAAATATGTTTGGTATTTTCAAAGTTTTAATTACATTTAGAAGATATTTATTCTTTTCATGTCCAGTAACAATACACACTATTTTCTCAAAGATGCCCCATTCCGTAAGTAAAGTTTTGAACAGTTCTACTTTTGGTTTTGCTTCTGTAAACAAAATCTGAGAAACGAATTTACCTTGATGAATGTAATGTGCTGTCGCAGTCCACAGATTCTTCGAACGCTTTCGATAATTCCAGGTGTTTACCGTGATCGCGACATGATCGACCGACTGCAGCATTTCCTTCACGAGTAATGATACTTCATCGTATTGTTCGGGAATCAGTTCTTCTAAGAATTTCTTCGCGGTCGGCAAGGCATAATTCGGAATTGTTAATTTAAAATAGTTCCGGCAGCCATTGTTGTCAAGTATCGAACAAGATTGCAAATCCTCGCAAAACCATTGTACCAATTTTGCGTCCTCGTTCAGTTCGTCTTGTGTTTTATTGTTTTTCGGCTTTTGGGCTGGTGTTGGGCAATTGTTAGCTTGCGTCATTATATCTTCAGTATCAATAAGTAATGATATATCTCACGGACATGTTGAATTGATGGAGTGACTTTCAATGACAGCACTTAGGTAATATTTCACTTATTAGAACTTCACTGACTTCGAAAGCACGTCTGATAGATATGATGTCAGTATGTCGACTAGCACTGTTACAATACCAAAAGATAGGCTAGTCGCAACTCGCGTGACCGTTATCATATAAGTATTGATTATTTATGTTATCGTACAATTCATTGCAATAATGTTGTACGACTGACTCAATGTTGCATCAAACGATTGGTGCCAAACTGCATAGTGAGAGTTATTTTTTTGACATTTTCCTGAAATACTTTGATTTGGTATAGGCACTAGGGCGAGCGGAACCGGGTTTCGGACCTATAGTGAAACCGTTTTTTCTCGGGTTTTAATATGGGACCGAAATCGGGTTTCGCATCGCCTCAAAGGCAGTTTGGGCCGGGTGTCTCAGTATCCGTATGGGCTCAAATAATCTATTGATGTATTTATATACGCATGTATACCCCGTAGGATTAGGCTGAGGTGTTCATCCACATTTCACCTGTTTTATTTCAGACAATAAATAATTTTTCTTCTTTCAATTCTTATTTAATTGAAATGTAGGTACCATGATTTGGGTCCAACCAGATGTCCCACTTCAAAAGTTCACCCTGACAATTCTTATTAAAGTGAAATTGCCAGCTTACGAAGGCATTCTCACTAACACGATCAATCATTATCATCATAATTATATCAGGCCGGAATCACCCACTGCTGGCTATAGGCCTCCCTTTTCATCTGCCACACTTCCTGATTTTGTGCGTCCCTGATCCAAGTGTTTCCTGCGACTTTGATTGTCAACCCAACGAGCTTTAGGACGGCCCTGGTTTCTTTGGCCAAACCTTAGCCACCCACCACTCGGTCAAAGCCTTGCTCCATCGGCCATCTCCGCGTCTAGCCAAATGTCCTGCCTAGGTCCACTTGAGGCGCACCGCCCGGTCCCCGACGTCGTAGACTTTCGTCCGACGGCGGATTTCAGTGTCACGCTCTCGACACATTACTTGATAGTAGATCTAAGAGTGTTATGCCGAGCATGGCTCGCTGGCTCGCTCCATGGCCCTTTGTGCTACTCGTACTCGGTGGACAGTCCTTTGTGAGCGTTCATGTCTCGGCACCGTTACATACCTGCTTTTTCCCCGGTGATCGTATTGTTACAAACGAATAGATTGTCTCAATTTGAAGAATAATTTGTCTCTTAGTGTTTTGACTTAAGTTAGTTTGATTTAAGGATCCAGTTAATATTACATGTTGTGGACATGTAATATTTACTGGATCCTTTAATCATATTGAGTTTTTTATTGATAAAATACGAAATTAAGTATATATATGAACACAACCGTTTAAATTCTGTTTATTAATTGACTGTCGAGAAGCGTATCTGTCGAGACGCGCATCTGTCAAGTTGAGTGTTTGACGAGCTGCGTCTTTGATGAGGTGCAAATCTGACGAGATGCGTTTCTGTCAACATGCGTTTTCTAGCGAAACGCGTATTTGACCACTTGCGTATCTGACGACATACTATAGTGATTGGCAAGACACATTGGTTAAAAAGGCGGGTTTTTAGTCACCGAGGGATCTTGTTGGACCGAAAAATATGTTCCATTATACCAACTGCCGCCCATCCGAGTTGTACTCTCCTGATAATCTCCTTGCTGGAATGCTCCTTGTCAAAAGATAGAACATGTCCCAGATAAAAAAAAAATATCAACTTTCTGCTGATAAACAATACAAGTTGTATAAATATAATGCTTAAAAATAATGCTTAATTTGCAAAAGTGTTTTTACAGACATAGTAAATTAATCCTTAACAAAATAAATATATTAGTCAGAGCCGGACTAAGCAAGTGCGGGGCCCATAGCAAATTCAATCGAGGGGGCCCTTGATCTGCCAGAGAGTACAACCCAAAAAATATTCTGCCAACTTCATTCACAAATAATTTGCAGTGTGCCCGGAACTAACTTTTAGAAATAATTATGAAAAAAAAAAGTTTTGTCGTAGCTTTTGAATTTTTGATACCACAAACTATACATTAACCAGTTGTCTATTGTAGGGATAGGTAGTGGGTAGGGCCGTAGCCAGGAATTTGATTTGGGGGCTTACCCTAAATGGAAAAAAAGAGGGGGGGAAACAATAATTAAATAAATATTATGCAAGGACTACTATTACTACTGACTACTTTATCGAAAATTTTAGCATTCAACTCGAATTTGATGAGTTTTCTTTTATCTTTGAATACAAAAATATAACAAATTTTGTCAATTTACAAAAAAAAAACTCGTGACTATAAAATATGTACCTAAGAATTTTTTTACACCCTACCTGGGTAGGTTATATTTTCTTCTGACCATTCATAATGAAATAGGAGTTATGCAGATACTTTGTCGACTAATGCAGAGAAGATTGTGGAAACATGAGAATGCCAGAGCGAGCGAAGCGAGCTCAAAATTTTTACAACCTTCCTCGGATGAATTAGTTTCTGTTTGCTCGTTTATAAAAATAAATAAAATTGGAGTAAATCTGTCAACTTACCTATATTGAATTTAGTACTTATGTATATGATGTATTGGCGAGCGAAGCGAGCTCAAAAATTTTTGTATTTTGCCTGGTAGGTCATAGGTTGGTTTCTCTATGGTTTTCGAGATTTCGGGGAAAGGGCAAGAGAAGGATGATGAACCCCAACGGCGGTGGGCGTGTGTGAATACGCGAGGCCCTCGTCTGCGCGGGGCCCGTAGCATTTGCTACTTCCGCTTCTAGGCTAATCCGGCACTGATGTTAGTCGTCTTTAGCGTTTAATTGTGACCAAAAGTGCCATTTCCACCATTTCATTTAGATGAATATCTTGGGAAATACTTATAACAGAATTAAAATAACTCGCGCAACAAATTAATATCATAACGACGACAAGGGTCCATTAGAAGATGACTTTCAACGGGAAAGTACGCTATATTATGAAATGTCATATGACCACCATGATCCATGATCCATCCTTCAGAAGTCAACGACTATAGATTAGAGGTACCCGTGCGAAGCCGGGGCGGCTCGCTAGTATAATATATAGAGGAGCTCGTGGTACACCAGCCGCACAGGTCGATATTCAAGATTAAGCAGCGTTTACCAAGGACATTCACAGTCCATGTAATATGAGTGGCATTCATTACTTACCGAGTTTCCTCCGTGCCTCGTAAGACATTAAGTTGCTGGTCTCAGCTCTCATTTGCAGATCTTTAGCAGTCATTAGAGGTTCGTTAGAGGTAGCCCCTTGGTAAGACCGATTAGTCTTACCGAGGGGTTTTATCGTATTACCTACTTACCCAGTACTAACTAAGTTCTGGAAGTCAGATAGGCAGTCGCTCCATGTAAAATCTAGATATTCAGCTGCATCCGATTAGACTGGAAGCCGATTCCAATATAGTTGCGAAAAGGCTAGGCAGATGATGATTCAACGAGACCCATTAAACATAATAAGTCATACACTGATACAAATTGATAAAAACAGACTGATAAGTTGAATTTGACCAAATATTCTATGTGATAAACATTTTCGTACCGACCGATTATATTTATCTCTGAATTATCGGCATTGGTAATGAACAAGGACGATTATATGTACCTGTAATTTGACGGGGAATAACATGACACGTCAGCTCTTTAATGTTTTTTTGCAACAGAAACAAGCAAGCAATGGAACTTTGCTGAGCTGCGGGGTTTATGATGACGTTTGATCACTTTGACAGATCAAAAAAACACTCAATCGTTAATTTATCAGACCGAGCATCAACTGAACTGAAATCACACATTCAATCTGGCACAAATCCAGACTCGGTGGCTGGTTGCTACTGAGAAATTCCAATGACAATTTGCCTTGCCCGGGAATCGAACCCAGGACCTCATGCTCAGCAGTCGCGATTGCAACCAACGATAATAATGTATGAGCCCAAAACTCATCCCGTACGGAATAGTGCAATGAAAGCGTTGGTTTTATAGTAAATATATACATATTTATTTCACATACAAAATATGACCCATCAAATAATGATCTCGATTACAGAAAGGAAAAATAACATGAACGAATACCGAACCAGTTAGTAACTCTCTACATCGAAGACTCAATTAAAATTAAAATAAATATCGCTGGACATTACACACAGCGCCATCTAGCGCCACACTAAGCAAAGAGCCTTGTGTCGTGGACATCAGATAGTTGATATACTACACAGATATAAACTTATATACACTTATAACACACCGACATAATACATACATAGTTAAATCTAAGTACTAATTATACAAAAAGTAGACAAACTATATATATATAGTACATATAGGTATTTGATAACAACTTTGAACATAATGTTTCCTACATTATAATCGTAAAACACAATTAAGTTACCAAAATGCGAAAAAAATACTCAATTAGTGTTGCTTTCTGAAATTCTGGAATAGTAACTGTGCAGAAATAATATTTTATTAATGTTTTCATACTGTTGTTGTTTTTTCCGTTCATTATACTCGTAGTTTGAAGCAGATTTCCTCCAAGGAAGCTCACCAGATATCGATTCAGCAGGTATTGCAGTCGCCGGAATACACAAATATTTCAGAGCCATTCTATACAGTTGTTTATTCTCAAATGAATTTTTATGCTGGTCCCAAAACTGATAAGGGTCATCTTTTGTATCTATTTTGGGAACGTCAACTTTCTCCACTACTATCATAGGCGTGTCGTTAGATGCCATTTCTTGTTTAACCTTTTCGTTTAAATAGGCGAAAAGGTCCTCCGAGTCATTTACAGGTCCATTTTCATCTGATAAGCTGTTAGAAGTTGATGGTGTGGGTTCCGGTTGGTCTGAAGGGTTGCCAGAAGTTGAAGGATTTCCTGGATGATGTCCATATAATTCATTAATCACTTCTTTTTCCACAGCACCAGCTTGTTCTGTAAGGACAGCTTTTGTATATCTGGGATCCATAAATGTTGCCTTTCTAGCCAGAATCAGCAGTTCGTCCAAAGCGTATGGTCCGAAGTGGGAATCAATTGCCTTCAAAAGTTTATCCTTAAAAACTTTTGCCCGATTTGTGGAAGGAGAGTATTCACCTATTTTTATTTTCAAACCCTCAATTAGCGGGATAATGCTAGACAAGGTTATGTATTGCTCCTTAGCCAACACATTAGTTGAATTTATAAACGGCTTCAAAATTTTAACGCATTCATCGAGTTCTGTCCTTTCTTCGGGAATAGTGCTACTATTAATTATTTCTTGTAACGCAATATACTGATTATGCCAACAAAAGGGTTCCTCTTTATTTTTCTTCAATTTCGTTTGGTCCGAATAATTTGGATGATTCTTCTTAAATTCTTCATTAGTTAACAAATAATCTGAACATTCTTGAAATACTAAACGAAAGCTAGCTGCTGCACAAAATATGTTTGGTATTTTCAAAGTGTTAATTACATTTAGAAGATATTCATTCTTTTCATGTCCAGTAACAAAACACACTATTTTTTCAAAGATGCCCCATTTCGTAAGTAAAGTTTTAAACAGTTCTAGTTTTGGTTTTGCTTCTGTAAACAAAATCTGAGATACGAATTTACCTTGATGAACGTAATGTGCCGTCGCAGTCCACAGATTCTTCGAACGCTTTCGATAATTCCAGGTCTCTACTGTGATCGCGACATGATCGACCGACTGCAGCGTTTCCTTCACGAGCAATGATACTTCATCGTATTGTGCGGGAATCAGTTCTTCTAAGAATATCTTCGCGGTCGGCAAGACATAATTCGGAATTGTTAATTTAAAATAGTTCCGGCAGCCATTGTTGTCAAGTATCGAACAAGATTGCAAATCCTCGCAAAACCATTGTACCAATTTTGCGTCCTCGTTCAGTTCGTCTTGTGTTTTATTGTTTTTCGGCTTTTTGGCTGGTGATGGGCCGTTGTTAGCTTGCGCCATTATATCTTCAGTTTTAATAAGCAATGATATAACTCACGGAGATGTTTAATTGATGGAGTGACTTTCAATGACAGATTAAATACAGATTAGAACTTCACTAAGTTTCAAAGCACGTCTGTTAGATATGATGTCAGTATGTCGACTAGCACTGTTAGTAATGTAATGATAAAATACCAAAGACAGGCTTGTCAACCGTTATCATATCATGTAGTGTTTATTGATTATATAGGCTATCGTATCTTCAGTGAAGTTGTACGACTGACTCAATTTTGCATCGAACGATTGGCGCCAAACTGCATAGTGATAGTTTATTTATTTATTTAACACTTCGAGCACAAAGTACAGAGGCGGACTTAATGCCATAGGCATTTTCTACCAGTCAACCTTTGGGTGATGCAGAAAGAAGCAGTGGTAGGCCCTGGTGCAAGCCATGGTCCGGAGCGAGACGGAATGGGACGCCATCACCTCCTTCTGCGAAGCAGTAATGCTAGAGAAGGAGGTGGCGGAACATGAGAGGGAGAGAACCGCACAGCGTCCCGGCCGCCGCGGGAGACGCCCCGGGCGTCGGGGGCCACCACGTGGCCCCCGGCCACCGTAGGCGCGGGCCTGTGGACGGTGGGCTATGGGCTAGCTCGCCGTCCGTCCGTCTCATGACGACAGGCCGTGTCGACGGCGCGTTCGTGTTCCACGCGCGCCTCAAAGAGAGTCAGCAAAAAGGAAGGGGTCCGAAAGGACCGATGCCTGCCGGGGTTGCGGGACTATTCGAAAGAGATACCGTGGCCCCGGAACACAAAGGGCGATGAAGGAACATGGATGGGTTTTAGTCAGTAAAAGTCTGACACTCCCTCCTGCTCCGCCCAGAGCGGGAGAAGTCATTTGATGATTTCCCATCCGAAAAAAAAAAAAAAAAAAAAAAAAAAAAAAAAAAAAAAGGCGTCATCTGTTTTTTTTTTTTTGTTTTTTGTTATCTTTTATCATTTCCCTGAAAGGTTTTGATTTGGCTTAGGCACTTAGGGCCGGGTTTCTCAGTTGGTATTCCTGTTGTGGGCAAAATAATATTTGCAAGTATTTAATAGCATAATAATATATCACCTAGGGTTAGGCAGAAGTGTTCATCCACATTTCACCAGTTTTATTTTATACAATAATTATTTTTCCTCTTCCAATTATTATTTAGTTGGAATATACGTACCATGATTTGGGTTCAACTAGAAACCCACCTCAATAGTTCACCCTGACAATTCTTATTAAAGTGAAATTGCGAGCTTACGAAGGCATTCTCACATGAACACTCCATCAAAAACAATCAAATGAAGCTTCACACAAAAAACCTTTCCCTATGCACGAAGGTTTTCATACAGAATGCGTGTAAAAGTACCCTCCCGAAAAGCACTTGTTTACCTCTTAAGGCTGATGCTCCAGGGTAGCCTAGTACATTGAGTCCTACCCTTAAACTGACTTTTCACGCCAAAAAAAAGCTGTTTCCCAGCAATATATTTTGCGTAGAGTTACTTAGTTTGATGTACAGAATGTTTGGTTGACGTGAAGCTTTGTGAAAGTTCCATTTAGACCATGTAGGTAGGTATAATCTACACTAATATCTACACTATAAAATATATATAATATTATAAAGAGGAAAGATTTGTTTTTTATATTTTTGTGTGTGTTTGTGTGTGTTTGTAATGAATAAACTCAAAAACTACTGCGCCGATTTAAAGAATTCTTTCACCATTAGAAAGCTACATTCACCTTGAGTAACATAGGCTATATTTTATCCCCGTACTCTCACGGGTACGGGAACTACGCGGGTGAAACCGCGTGACGTCCGCTAGTATTATTATAAAGAGGAAAGATTTGTATTTTTGTATGTTTGTAATGAATAAACTCAAAAACTACTGCGCCGATTTCAAAAATTCTTTCACCATTAGAAAGCTACATTCACCTTGAGTAACATAGGCTATATTTTATCCCCGTACTCTCACGGGTACGGGAACTACGCGGGTGAAACCGCGTGACGTCCGCTAGTTTCTAATAAAGGCAACCTGTCGTCCCCCAAGGCACTCTAAGAACAATACACGTCAAACCATACTCTTATTCCAACAAAAAATTGAAGGGATGTGTTCGAGAAATCAATTCAGTGTAACTACGACAGCATGTCAAACGATAAGTCCCAGTATAATCTCAGCTCTCGTAGAACGTAGAGCTTAAACAATACGAGTTCAGCTTAAACTGGAATTGTATAGCTTGATGTTTACAACAAATACGTACTCTGCTAAGGGTGCAACCCTCTAGACAGGGGTGGAGACAGCGTTTTAGATAGCGCGTGTTTCCATTGTTTATAAAATACTAAAGCCGTGTAAAATACTTTGCAATATATTTGTTTTGTTCAATAGGGTATATGCATGATTTTTTGCATCAGAAATAGCAAAGTGAAATATTTTTTTTTAATATCTAAAAAAAAATACTAAGATTACAAGCATTTGAAACAGCTAATTAGACAGAGAGATCCGATACAGCGAATGACGTCATTCGCTGCATCGACATACAAAATCCATACTAAATTCCGTTTATGTATAGTCTGCGACAGATAAGTAGTAAATAAAGGTTATTAACCCGCATACATTTATTCAAATACATAATTCCGAAAACAGAAATAATGACATAAACTTGTCCCGAAACTACCTTTATCGTGATCCTTGACTTTTTCTAGTAATAAAAAACGATCCATAATGTATTGTCGGGGTACCTACGCAGAGAAATTAAGGAAAGGGCAATGACATTTAATTCCTACTTATCTGGCACAGACTATAGAAAGAGAAAGAAACAAAAGTTTAAATGGTTGTAACTTTTGTGTTTGGCCGATTTATGTTTGTTGTGTATGTTTTTTATGTTGTTTTCGCTTTTTGACATTATTTTTATAGTACTTTAACATTCCGTATCGAAATAAAAAAAGAAAATTTATGCATATTCCCTATTAAGTACTGTAGTTTGTTCATAATTAGTTTTAGTATGAAAGTATATTAACTAACAATCAGCCGAGATCTTTACAATATACTAAATACTAGCTATTGCCCGCGATTTGGTTCGCATGTTGCGCGCGTTTTAAATTTTGATGTATAAGACTAAAAAATAGCCTACGACCTATTCTCAGACCTACCAAATAATAGGTCTTTACCTATGAAATTGCCGTACTGCCGTACTGGCTATTTAAAGTCCAATTTTTTCGCTAAGAATTCTAAGTTCAAATTATTATTTTTTTAAATATGGAATGCTTTTTTGAAAATTAATCATTTGTTTAATGGTTAGCCTTCTAAAATAAACTATCCAATTAGAGACATCTTCCTCATTCTGCTACTAATTTAGGTTCAAAACGACATCAATTATAATTTTACGGATGACCTCTGTTTTAACACTAAATTAGCCACAAAGCGCTTCGTTTAAACTCAGTAATAAAATCCGAATTGATTTAGTGTTACTTCGGATTTCGTCCCGAAAATCAATGTTATAAATTGGAGAATGGATTTATCCTAAGCTTAGCGTTAAACGGTGATAAATACTAATCTGGGAAAGCCAAATTGTTATGGCTGACTTTCCTTTGTTCAGCTTCAGTTTAAATATTTAAGCATTTGTTAGAACCGGTACGGTAGTTGGACCATTGCTGTTTTTTTTTCTATTATTTCTTAATTATTTATAATAGGCGAGACGACAAAAAAACACTAATTAATCCGTCAGTTAGATTATCAAAAAATATTTGACCCGTTTTTTCTTTTGTTACGTAAACTAAAATTGACAAAGATATGACGCTTTTATAATATTATTAATATAATTAATAAAATAAAAAATATATTTAATTCTAATTCAAAACAATGTATGGGAAAGGTAACGTCATGGCTGTTGGGATTGGACTATAAGGGGACTGAGGAACTACTGGAAATAAAAAAGTAAATTTAGTCTCAGGTTTTGTAGTATTTGTAACACATAACACACAATCACCACACATCTCACATAGTACACTCATACATGAACCCACGCTCATACAACAGCACTCATACACTGACACACAATCACTATACACCACACATAGAACACTCATTCATGAACACACGCTCATAAAACAGCACTCATACACTACCACACAAAAACACTCGTTTACTCTTCTACTCTATCTTAATTATGTAGTACTATTAATATAAGTTTGCCTATCTGGTTTAAAAACTTTGATGCATATTGTAATAAGTATTGTGCGCGACGCACCTTTTTACAGTTTTATTCTTTTTAGTATATTTTGTACAGTGTTTTTTTATATTTCGAATGCTATTTATTTTTGATACCTTTTGTCTTTTTCATTATTAAACTAATTTTTCCACCGACCAACATTTAAATAAACAAATTTTTATTTATTTATTATTATTATTTTAAAATAGTCAATACGTCACGCCTTGGTATAATTTTTAGGTAGTTCTGACGTCACGAGCCCCCACTCCCGAGTTTTGATGCGTTTTATCTTTTTTAATATTCATTGATTTACTAAAACAAAAAATACGTGTCCATTAATTTCCAATACTCTAACTGACGGACTAAATAGATTTGTAATTTTTTGATACTGTCGTCATACCTACTGGGTGCAAAAAACCTCTTAACGAAGCCGAAAGGCACTTGTTCTCCCCATCATTGCGATCCTTTTTTTGTTTACACCATACCTGGGAACCTTCTAGTTACGGAGATATTGGGGGTCAAAGTTTTAACTTTTTGACAAGTTTTTTTTTCTCCTCACACAGGTTTTTTTTTAAATCGGTTATTTAAAAAAAAAAAAACAACTGTTTCTTACAAAACTCCAATCCTACGTAAGTTTATAAAGGTCAAAGTCATTCCTGCACCTTTATGAACTTGGAGGGTTGTATTGATTATTTTGATGATTATAATTCTGTAACTATGTACATACGTCTTACAGCCGCGAACAATATCTTAATCAACATACAACCTAGCACTGGCCTGCAAATTGCAAAAAAACGTAACAAAATTCAAATTTTCTTTCAAACCACATATTAAGGTGGGCCACTCTAGTGCCTAGAGCATTCACCTTAATAATATGTGGTTTGATGAATAAACTGTATTGCCTTTATAAATGTCGCAGGCATATCGTTGAACACGATAACCCGAAACCGTATTACATACTGTTATGTAATGCGGCGTCTTCACGTTCAGGCGGATTCACAATTCGACTGATATAAAGTACGCCGCATTGAATGAGCACTTCGCTTTCGTTAAAAGTGTCGCCCAAAATACAAACGAGCGCATCGTCGATACGCCGCTTTGAAAGCTAGCGAAGCGAGCTCGGTACTTAGGGCACCCGACGTTAGGTTTAGTTAGGTTACTTTAAACCCTGCAAACAGAAATAAGAGCCCCGCGGAGCTACGCCGACTACGCCTTATTTTCGGAATTGTCAGTGTTTAATTCGGTCGTTTCTTCTTGCTGATAATACGGCTTAACGTTGGACGCCGCTTTGTCGAACGTATCGCCACCACAATCCGGGTGACCGTGAGGACGCTGCATTACATAACGGCGGCGGTTTTTAATCCGGCGCGCCATTATGTACTATTATATTACAGTGGTGTCAATTCTGTTGTGCACAAACTAAACTTAATTTAAGCTATTGCTATCTTTTACTAAAAGGCAGTGCGAGAAAAGGACGGCTATAGCTATGAACTAAGTTAGAGATGTCAAACTAGTTTATGCTTTGCGCTTCCCCGTGTTTTTAGTCGACATGTTTTTACGTGCACCCTTCATTTATATAGAAATATTAGTTCCAACAAAATTTGACAGCTCTAAATTACTTCCGTCTCTTTCTCGTTTTAATAGAGAGAAAAAGATAGCAATAGCCTAAATTAAGTTTAGTTTGTGCACAACAGAATCGACACCAGTGTTATACGAATTGGCTGCGAGCTGCGACATAAACACTAACTTCACCTAGCAGGCAGTTCATAATATTACCAACTTAACATACATACAACTTAACTACATCAAACAAATAAATTCAATGAACAAAACCAATTTCATCTGTCTTTGTGTAATAACTAAACTAAAGTCAATCCAAGCTTTGTTGTTTATCATGAGTCCACTATGTCGTGCCGTGTGCAACTGTGTACACGTACAGGCGGGAGTGACCCACTTCGCCAAAACTTCCTTATAAACTGGAATGTTACGGTAGATATTGCTTGTTCTTCGATTTTTGATTAGGCTATTTGGCATTTCCAAAGAGATGAGTACGTGATAGTACGTCCGTCGCTTTTTGCGATTGTGGTTTTTCAGGTTCCATTTTTTTTTTGTTCAATGCCTTTCATGTGTCCAACTGCTGGGCAAAGGCCTCCCGTTTCTCCATCCAAACCATCTTGTGTGATATCTGGCTATGTTCGCCCCGCAAACAAGATTAGATCGTCACACCACCTTTGCCGCGGTCTACCGCAAGGTCCCATTTAAAAATCATTTTTACAAACCTTATTTATTTATTTATGTACACACAAAATACTTTACAGGATAATATATTAACACAGAAGAGCACAAAGGTACTGCTTATTTCAAAAGAAATTTCTTCCAGCAGACCTGCGAGAGGAAAGTTGGATAAGAAATGTAGACACAGTGTGTAGAAACTCAAACAAGAAAATTAAAACTTAAAACAAAACTATACCTACTTATATAAAATAAACATACATGCAAATACATACAAATATAAAAATAAACTACTATTATAAAGATTTACTTATAATATACATATATATATGCATGGACGTGCGCAACGAAGAGGCAATTAGACAAAGCCTACCCTACCAACTGGGGCAATTATTATAATTAATGAACTATTTAATAAAATAACACTTTGTACAAAATATAAAAAAAAAGTTCTAACTCCTGTTCGAATACTTATAGCAATTTTTCGCGCCCGTGTTACGTAACTAACACTGTACTGGAAGTTGCTACGAAGCTCGACGCTCACCCGCCGGACGCATCTTATAGGCAAGCAGTCTACTCGCCTTAATCCCATTGATAAATTTACGCACACAGCGGCACATTGGTGCATATTTTTGTGTGTATGAACCGCACACATGTATAGATTGCAGCCATTTTTGGGCGGTAACTCCTGCGAGTGTAGCTGGGCTATGATTGGCTGCTACAACACAAGGCCAGGATTCAAGGTGGATGTTCTTTAGCCCGCGAAATTCAAATTTCCTTACGTTTTTTGCAATTTGCAGGCCAGTGCTATGTTGTATGTTGATTAAAATATGACTACATACGTCTTACAGCCGCAAATCATATAATCATCAACATACAACCTAGCACTGGCCTGCAAATTGCAAAAAACGTGAGGAAATTTGAATTTCGCGGGCTACCGTGCAGCAATGCACTAAGCAGGGTTGGTTCCGGTTCCTTTCCAAATTAAATATAAATTAGTGGAATTTCGTATTATCCTGCAAAATTTTGTTGATCACTGTTGTGAAGCAACTCGATATGAAAATGTTGCAATTTTATTTGGTCGTATTTATCCATCGACAAATTAGAAATTATATTTTTCTGAAGGAAGCCATTATTGTTTCATTGTGACAAGCAATTTATATCGCGATCTTGAACGTTTTAATTTTAACATATTAAGTTATTTACACATTTGTTTTGAAACAAAAAACGTACATTTAACAGTAACAGCAGTGTAAAAATATTAATTTTGTTGTGTATTAATTGTTTATTCACCTAACAATGGTGTTTACTTGTGAAGTTTGTGCTGATAATGTGTGTTTGTTAGAAGTTAAAGGCAATAAGTTTTCTCTATTATCGTATAATGACAAGCTTCAAGTTGTGTCTAAAGGTAGATTTGTACCCGAATTACGAGAATTAATCTAAAAATAATATATGGTAGGTAATTAACTGACGTGTTCTGTAACTATCACCCACTCACTTGGATAAGATATTAGAGGTAGTCGAATCTTTCTTCTGTTTGCATCGTTAGAAAATCGCGAGTTAAACCTTGAATAATGTGGTGAGTTCTTTACTTCTTGTATTTATAACTTTTGTTTTTACAGGCTTATTTTCAAATATTATAAATCAATAAATGTGACTACTTTGAGGGCCATCATAATTATGTAGAGCGACGGACGTTGTGGAGTTGCGCGTTTTTTTTTTGCTATTATTATTTCGTGGCCTGACCACCCTGGTGGACGACTGCACGCCGCTGTATATATGAAGAATATTACTTTATAGAAGAGAGATAATGCTCTTTGACTTGCTTTTTAAAAAGAAATGAAGTTTTAGAATCTCGAATGTTAGGCGGAAGTGAGTTCCACAAACGTACTGCGTGAACAGAGAAGGAGTAGGTATACAGTTCGGTTTTATGGGATGGGAAATAAAGATGTTGCCTGAGGACCTTCCTGTTTGACTTAAAATTAAATACAAGTACGAATAGAATACCGCAGTCTACAATCTTTCTGAAAGATCTGTGTCTTAAGTTAAATGATTAATGCGTCATCCCGCAGTTGTAAAGAAATTTTATATCCCATGTAACAAATCTACTTGCTCCTATTAAATAAAAGGATAAGCAGACTTGTTCAATTAAAATTTAATTAGGGAAAGATTAGAATTAGGGATAAAACAATACAGCTAAATATTAAAAACCTACCTAGCACGCACTCTAGGATTGTTTTTTAGGTCACGCACTTAGTTGGTTAGGAAGTTCAGCACTGTAGGAGAGACGGGAACAGACGTCAGGGGAGCAGGTCAATACCTGGGCAACTTCGAGGTTCAGCTTCAGGAAACCTCTGCAGGAAGGGCGTCGTGAAGATCTCAGAGTCCACCAGGTCAGCTCTGTAGTAAGGCAGGCGAGACAAGTAGCAAGACAGCTTCAGAAGATCGGGAGTAGAGGCACCAGGCGGAATCTTTAGTGGAATCCCCTGGGTAATATAGATAAGTAACAGCAAAAACCATACTGTTTTCTTATCTCAGATTCAATGGTAGACTGCCTCAGCGGTTCTTCAGCTCGTTTTTCAAGTCGTCTTCCTTTTTAAATTTTCAAATATTAGTTTTCTTGTGGCCATCATCTCATCTGACAAGTGTAGTCGGCCAGGACATATTCATGAGTGCGTAAAGAATTTTATAAATATAATTTAAAATTAAGCTATTTAAGAATCGTAATAATCTTTTAATACTAAATATCTAAACACATTTTGATAAAAATAATTTAAATTTTATAAACCAAAAAATTATCATAGACTAAGGTAGGAAGAGAATTAAAAAGTAAATGACAGTTTGACAATTTGGCTTGTCACAACATGAAAATTATGA
The DNA here is from genome assembly GCA_941918905.2 of Xestia sexstrigata. Lineage (NCBI taxonomy): Eukaryota > Metazoa > Arthropoda > Insecta > Lepidoptera > Noctuidae > Xestia > Xestia sexstrigata. The sequence continues at coordinate 5,417,786 of OW799204.2, forward strand.
TAATATTTTATTTCAGCAATTTTTAAGTTAATGAGTCGTAATTACATCGATTTGTTGAGTGTAAAAATATAAACAAATAAAAAGGATGATAAATAGTATTATAAATGATGAATATAAAGTGTAAGTATAGCATAATACTATACCCATCACTACATACCTATTATAAAACAAAGTCCTCCGCAGCGTCTCTGTCTGTTCGCGATAAACTCAAAAACTCCTGCACCGATTTTCATGCTGTTTTCACCAATGGATAGAGTGGTTCTCGAGGAAGGTTTCAGCGTATAATTTGTCAAGTTTTTGTATACATTGGCTAAAATATAACGATATTTGTTGGAGGTGTCGGAAAAAAATAAGTCGTCTGGAGCTTTACTTTTGGTCGCGGTCCGACATCCATTTGGGCGAAGCCGCGAGCATCAGCTAGTGTATTATAATTTACAAGGTGGAACCGATGCTAGTACGATTACCACGTTTTACAGCATTCTGAACCATTAAAGTTTTGAATAAATTATAAAAAGTATAACTTCACGCCGTCCTTGAAGGGTTAGGAAACGGTATTAAATGTGTACCTAATAGTACGGTCGAACAAGCTATTTGGTTTACAGTTTAACCCACAAATTACATTGTAAAATGTAAACCAAAGAGCTTGTTCGACCGTACAAACACATTTTGACAGTACTAAGTCCTTAAGTACAAAGTTACGAGCCTATTGCCATTAATTGGACACAAATCGAGATTCCGTGGCTGCTACTGAGAAATACCCGATTGTAAAACCCAATAACAATTTGCCCGACCTGGGAATTAAAACCTCATACCTCCTTGGTAAAGGCCTGGTGAAGGTTGCGAGAATCCTTTGGATGCGAGTCGCACGGGACCAGTCAATGTGGCGACACGTGGGGGAGGCCTATGTCCAGCAGTGGACGTCTTGCGGCTGAAATGATGATGATGACCTCCTTCGTTTGCGTGACCACTAAACTAAGGAGGAAAAAAATGCTAGATAGCCCCGAAACTCATGATTTTGTCCTGACTGTGACCTGTCATTGCCACTATTGTGTTACTTACGGGCCACTTTTCAAAGAAAAACCTCAAAATAATCTGAAAGTTTGTATTTTAAAAATATTTCAATGGCTATCTGTAACTCGGTCTGACTTATCACTGCGTAACTATTCTATTACTGATGCGTTCTATATTACTGTTACGAGCTGGGTATGGGATAAATTAATAACTACCGACGAAACAACAAATAACTTTATTAATCACAAAACACTTAAAACTTAATCACAAATACACTACTGATCACTATTCGCTTAGATATCGCACTTCTACTTCACTTCGATTCGCTTCGTTGTGTAGCCAAAATCAGACTGACTGCTCCCGCAAACACGTCGACTATTTATATGGCGATCGAACGTTCGAGAAATATCCACGACTTCCTAGAATCTTATAGACAATTCCATAGTGGGTCATTGTCCTTCGAGAAACTTCCACAACTTGTACAAAGGAAAGAAATAGGTACTTTATGTCCTCGGCGTACGGTCGCAATTACAATGACAATTCCTGATGTTCTTTTGTAGGTAGTTTGCGAATTTGTACCTACATTATTCAAGTTTCGTTCTACCTACTACTACCTACCTACCTACTTGTAGGTACCTACTACCGTAACTGTAGGTAAGTACGGGTACGACGTAACTTTACTTTAAAATTCGAAATCGTTCATTTTGGTGACTGATCTTATAAAGCAAGTAAAAATAAAATGTGCCCACGATCCACTTCGTAATTAATGGCTTTAAAATTAAATTAAATAGTTAACTTTTGAATAAAATTAAGTGCTGCCAACGATTCGAATGTCGAGTGGAAATCGGAAATCGAATAAACTATTAATCATCGCACCCTAAAATCGGGAGCCGCTAATGGCAACACATCAAGGTGTGTAACATCACCTTAACAGGGTTATTCTGCATCGAAATGATAAATGGTTGGTGAACTGACATATCATCGATTTGAATAGTTTTTAGACCTTTGACAACCTTATAACTGACTGAGAGGATGAAGGTTACCTATCTGTGATGTAAAATCAAAGTGACATAAACGTGAAATGATTGTAAACAGGGTTCGAATTGATTTTGATAAATATCAAGAAACAATTGTGTTCTATGAAAATTATCAAGATAATCGTAATAATAACAAAAATCATAATCAATGTCACTCGCGTATCCAAACGTATTAAGAGTAGATACCATATAATAATATAATGATTACCTACTGAGTACCATCCTCGACAATTTAATGACACGTTTACGTAATTCTGATATAGTTTTAAAGCAATAGGTAAAATACAAGTAAAATTTTATGCATTTTGTTTCTATTTTTTTTTTCGCTTGCGTCTATTTAGACACGACCGTTGGAACAAGGGCACGCCACGATAGTGGCGATAAGTCCCCTCTTTGAGGAGTGGCTGGAGAGACGCCATGGCGTCCTCACCTTTCGCCTGACGCAGGTCCTCACCGGACACGGTGTTTTCGGGAGGTTCCTGCACCGAATCGGGCGGGAGGAAACGCCCGGGTGTTTCCACTGCGAGGATCGACCGGAGGACACGGTGGAGCACACGGTGGAGGTGTGCCCCGCGTGGGCGGAGCACCGCCGTGTCCTCGAAGCGGCGATTGGCGGCGGCGACCTCTCGCGTCCGGCCCTGGTGCAAGCCATGGTCCGGAGCGAGACGGAATGGGACGCCGTCACCTCCTTCTGCAAAGCAGTAATGCTAGAGAAGGAGGTGGCGGAACGTGAGAGGGAGAGAACCTAACAGCGTCCCGGCCGCCGCGGGAGACGCCCCGGGCGTCGGGGGCACCACGTGGCCCCCGGCCACCGTAGGCGTGAGCCTGTGGACGGTGGGCTATGGGCTAGCTCGCCGTCCGTCAGTCTCATGACGACAGGCCGTGTCGACGGCGCGTTCGTGTTCCACGCGCGCCTCAAAGAGAGTCAGCAAAAAGGAAGGGGTCCGCAAGGACCGATGCCTGCCGGGGTTGCGGGACTATTCGAAAGAGATAACGTGGCCCCGGAACACAAAGGGCGATGAAGGAACATGGATGGGTTTTAGTCAGTAAAAGTCTGACACTCCCTCCTGCTCCGCCCAGAGCGGGAGAAGTCATTTGATGATTTCCCATCCGAAAAAAAAAAAAAAAAAAAACCGTTGGAACAAAATACTACACACATAAATTTTATAGAAGAATTTGTAGCTATATGAATTAATAATGACACTTTCACGCCAGATTCTACGAAGGGGTACATCCCACACCCACTTTTCGTCAATGTCAGTACAATATGTATGTACCCCAAGTCATTAGGGAGCTGAGTAAAGAGGGCTATTTTCAATTTTCATCTTGCAAGGCGACAAGCCGAAGATAAACAATGATATTATAATTTTCGAAAAGTTTTAGACATGTTCATTTACTGCTAAACTAAACTCTAGTTCATGTGTTATCATTTATAAACAAAGTATTAAAAAAAAACTTTTATAACCTGGTTAATAGAATATCACGACAAATCATTTTAATACAAGAAATAGCACGAAAATAAGATAGAAATTATTTTTAAGAAACTGTCAAAAACCTATTTACCTACAGAGAAAACAGGAAATAAGCAAAAAAATTAAACCAGACTATTTTTAGAAGAATGTTCCAGCCAAGGACGAGTTATTCTTAAACCACTGACTACGAAAACGAAAGTTATGCCATCGTAAACAAGATTAGTAACCGAAAGAAGCGACGGATAGCGATGACGTTTTTATGTGAACCATGGATTTACATCGATTTTCACGTAAATTATAGCTGTATAGTCTTCCTATGGTTAAGACCATAGAAAGAATTAAGTTTATAGAAGAATAAATTAGCTAGGTAAGCGTAATAATTTACTCTTATATTTGTTTTTTACGACTTTCGTTCGACATCATAATTGAGCGTACCTACTTCTGGCAAAATACAAAAAAAAAAAAAAAAAAACAGACTACTGAAGTGTTTTGATATTTTGGATAGTAAACGTTGGTTAATTTTTAATTTGTTCCAGGTATACTTTTTGGATTGTGGATATTCTCATTAAATAGTAAAACTAGTTTAAATATAATAAATATCGAACACAAAAGGTTTCAGAATAACGCTGCATTGATTCCTTCATGAGGAGTTTTATAAAAATATAAAACGGTGCACAAATAGAACTAGACGAATAGTCAAATGTTTGTGGGGCTTTATCAAAAAGCTCGTGCAAGCAACTACGACTATTCAACCTACACAATAGATGTTTCTCCCTCCCGACATCGATTGCCGAATCGTAAGGGATATAAAAAATAAAACCCTCGGCGGATTAATCGCAGCCTGTCATAATTGTGTATGAAATAATCTTCTGCGCGAAATTCGTACGGAATTGTAACGGGGAGTTTAGCCATGAGGGGTTAAAAGTTATTTGTCAGCCGCGTCGTCGCTAACTCAAATTCAAAAGATACGATGATTTGCAACATTTGTAATTTGTGAAATTGAAACTTAAATTTGCATTCCAAAATTAAATTTGTTCAAGATAATTCAATAAGTAGGTAGCTATACATATGGGTCAGTACAGTAGTTGCTTTTCAGCATGGCGATTGCGGTCAATGACCCACCCACTTGTTTTGACATATTTCACTTTAATTACAGAAATACAGCCTTTTAACTTAAACTTTAAAATAGCCTTTTAATTTCCTGAATCGACATCGATCGTGATTCGTGGTCTTCAATTCATTATTTTGTGTCAATGACAACGATACAATCATTGTTGATTGTTTTGGTCCGTGCAAAGAGATATTAGGGTATGCCAATGACCGTTATTGTCATTTGCCATGCAAAAACGTACCATCTTTGAATATTTGACTGATTTTAACCCTCTTATCGGCCTCAGAAAGTTGTCTACTTTGTTTTGATCGATCAGTTGCATTTTGAGTCATACTTTGTTTTGGTATTAAATTTATTATTAAAATAAACCTGTAAGTATTTTCAGGATAAACGAAAAAAAGTAAAACTGTTTCTGATATACCTTCTAAATGAGAGTTCGTGGCTTAATAAGCTGCTCGGGTCGAACTTTAGGTTAAGCTGCGCTTGCCTAGGTTGGTCCGTAGATGGGTGACCACCCATTAAATACCTAGTTTCTTCTTCGGAAAGCACGTTAAGCCGTTGGTCCCCGGCTGTCATTTGTTGACATTGACACTCGTTACAGGTAGTCAGTGGCCCGAATATCCGAAAACCATACTCTTACTTAAGGGTATCGTATTACCCAGTACTAACTGGGTTGTGGATGTCAGATAGGCAGTCGCTCCATGTTAAATACTGGTATTCAGCTGCATCCGGTAAGACTGGAAGCCGACCCCAACATAGTCGGGAAAAGGCTAGGCAGATGATGATAATAATATAACATACTCAATTAAATCAAACCTAGAAGCTACAGTTACTTAATCGGATTCACAATACCTACCTGTCATAAGTAAGAAAGCCTAAAGGTACTTTGATTATATTATCGAATCGAATCGTTGCGTGCGTTTAGGTGTGTCGATTTGCGAAACCCAGTCACGAAATCAGAACGACATTAACGACATGAAACTTTATTTATTGATAGGAATTGGTACATCAGGGGCAGGCTACCACTTCATGTAGTAGTTATATTGATTTTAATCTTATTTCAGTGTAGGAAATAATTTATACAGGGTGTCAACCAAGCATTCTGTACATCAAACTAAGTAACTCTACGCAAAAATTATTGCTGGGAATAGACTTTTTTTTTTGGGGTGAAAAATCACGTTTTACGGTAAAACTCAATGTTATACGCACTCAAAACATTGTGTTGATGGAGACATTTAATAGTAAACAGCTGGTTATGGAGGTATTTAAAGTAATGACCTTAAAAACTAGTATTTGAAAAGAAACTTGTGAAAAAGTTGGAACTTTGACCTCCAATATCTCCGTAACTAGTAGGTTCCCAGGTCCATACCCCAGATAGGCAACATTGCCGCCGCGGGAGACGCCCCGTGCGTCGGGGGCCACCACGTGGCCCTCGGCCACCGTAGGCGCGGGCCTGTGGACGGTGGGCTATGGGCTAGCTCGCCGTCCGTCCGTCTCATGACGACAGGCCGTGTCGACGGCGCGTTCGTGTTCCACGCGCGCCTCAAAGAGAGTCAGCAAAAAGGAAGGGGTCCGCAAGGACCGATGCCTGCCGGGGTTGCGGGACTGTTCGAAAGAGATACCGTGGCCCCGGAACACAAAGGGCGATGAAGGAACATGGATGGGTTTTAGTCAGTAAAAGTCTGACACTCCCTCCCGCTCCGCCCAGAGCGGGAGAAGTCATTTGATGATATCCCATCCGAAAAAAAAAAAAAAAAAAAAAAAAAAGATAGGCAACATTGAGATATTTTTTTGGTTCTGGAATGGTCCAGAACAAAAAAATATCGCAATGTCTCGAATGAATTTCGGCTTCGTCAATCTGTTTACAACCTTTATATGCACCGAATGTTAGACTAGGAGCAATCGCTTTTTAATCAGTGGAGAAGCCCAGTTGCCTAACTGGGCTTAACCCAGTTGCAAACGACCCTTTGGGCCTATTTGCCTTGCTCTGTTCTGACTCCTGCTTGAAATGGAGGGCAGTGGTAATCATGTTTTTCCTACTCCTCCGCTATTAATTTCGTTACGGTGGATCCAAGATGGTAAAATTGATTCTCCGGGACTTCGTTGAGCTTCATTATCTAGGCGGTTTTCTGGAGGTTGCCAATGTTAATTCTGGTTTTCAAGAGTTAGAGTGGTTTGGGAATAGTCTAGCGGGATTGACCCAATAAAAAAACGCAATCGCTTTGAAAGTGTTTTGTATTTGCAAAACAACTGTCAATGTGAGTACGGTGATAAAAATGTACTGAATGTGTGTTTAAAGGTATATTGACCAAAGCTTCCGTAAGCTTACAATTTTCTTGAAAAACGTTGTAAATAGAAATACAGAACATAAATTGGGTACACAGGTGAGGACTTTTTACCCGACTGCGGCGAAGCTCAAAAGGAGGGTAATATGTTTGACCTGTATGTATGTATGTCCGTTTCTTTGTTCCCTCGTGACTCCTCAACGGATGGAAGGATTTGGATAGATTATATGTCGTTAGATTCTTCTTGATGGCGCGAGTGTCACTGGCTACATTATAATCAAAAAACCAATAAAATCGTGGATTTGGGGTGCCATATTGTTGAGTTCGATTTTTTTTTATTCTAATACCATCAGGGGTATATCATGGGGTATCAAAATGAAGGGTTTTAAAAGGTGATTACAAAAATATATACAACTATGTTTGAATGTAATTCGAAATGACAAATAGTATAAAAGTAAATAACGGCTCGATAAAGGGCTAATCATGAGGATTTTAAAATGGTATATTATCTAAGTAACTAAAAAGTGTAAAATAAAAAAAAACCGACTGCGAAAAAAATAACTTATAACTTTAAATAAAAAAACTTAAAAGAATAAAACAACTTCAGGAGACAGGACATATTGACTGCAACAGTCCGTTATAGTTATAAGTAATTTTTTACGCAGTCGGGTTTTTTTTTTTTATTAGCAGGACTTTAAAATCGCTACGAGCCCAATGAATGTACAGGTTACAAATGTAATAGGCTTAAGTTACCCTGGCCCTATAACCCTCTCCGTCTACTAACCGATAGAAATAAATCTAATTCTATTCGATCGGGCGAACTATTATCACGGGCGCGGGGCGAGCATGTGCATAAATTATATCTCTTGATATTCCCGCTCCTGCTACTAAGTCCTTATTAGCATAGATAAATATACACGGTGCTTTTAAGGGGTTGATAACTTACTTACGTTAAAATTGCACCCTTTAATTATACTTTTTTGCGAAGCGAATCCTTATTTTTAATGCTTCGTTTCAAGCAAACCCAGGCGCTGTCAGTTGTTTACGTTTCCTACCCCTATTTTCCTGAAAGATTTGGTACCTACCGGAACAGAATAACGGGCTGTTTATTCATAGGAAACAGGGGGTGGATTGGGTTGGGTTATCATGAATAAAACATACATGAGTCCGTTAACTTTGAGTTTTAGCTATAATTCTAAAGCTTTTCATGTTAGAACTTCCAATTGTTATAAAATAGCACCTATAGCTAATAATGTATTGTTCAATTTACCTATAAGTCCATCCACGTCGCCTAGCCACAAAACGAAGCACAGCAATCCTATGTGCACACATCGCGCGCGGGCCACCCTCAACATTTTTCCGAAATCACATCCTTTAAACACATTTTCCACTTACAAATAACTATGAACTAATTACTCATGACACTATTATAACATTATAAGAGATTAACGGTCACTGACACAATGTTTTTTAATTGGATTTAGGGTTGAATGGCAGCGTGCGTAAATACGCGCGAGAAATGCGCGGACGTGCGACGCAGGCACTCCGTTCGAAAGCTTACGCGGTACTGAATTGAATGGTCGCGCGATAATAGTGCAGAATTACCCGTCCGTTCGTAGACAGCTCGTAGGTCGTAGCGCTTGGGAAAGCCCGTTCTACAAATTGATCCGTTTTTCATTTGACACCCTTCGTTTGTTTTATTTTAATTGATGTCTTCATTTGAAGCGCACGTTTGATTAAGTAGCCAGATTATAAAAGGGCAGTTTATCGAGTAATAAATTGCTTTTTAGTTTGGACGTAATTACCATATTTTAATATTCAATTATGCGTAACTGAACTTAAGCAGCTTTTTGTAGTGTTCGCCTGGACTTGGGTTGTATCAAACTAATGTTGGTATTTAGGAATATAACTACGGTTACTGCAAGATTTATATAAAACAGGCAATTCAGCAGTGCAAGTACGTAGCACTCGATTCGATACGATTCGATAAATCTGACAGTTATTCTCGATAAAATGAGTTTTTAACCAATCGAAAAGTCGTATCTATCTAATCGTATCGATTCGATCGTTATCGATTGCTACGTACTTGCAGTGCAGTCTCGACAGAGATAACGACAAAATCGCTAACTTTCGATCGCTGATTACTAACGAATAAATTGGGTTGCAATAACGATGCTTGCAAGAATCGCATCTTGGATATAGAGACTTGCATTACCCACAAGCATTGTTATCGCAACCGAATTTTTTCGTGAGTTATTAGCGATCGAAAGTTAGCGATTTCGTCGTTATCTATGTCGAGACTGCCGACCTAGGTCCTTGGCCATTCATGAAATCCGTCAAAAATAGTTTAATTAGCCAAGGGTGATGGATTGTAACTTCAGTATGTTATCAATACGAAGTACCGGGAGTCTGGGTGGTATGGCTAATGGCTCTTTGAAACTCTTGCTTCAGGTTGTGAACACCCTGAAAAACTCTCCAAGGATCACACCATAGGTACGGGGATATTGAAAGATTGGCTGGGATAAACCGAGTTGATGAATTACTTGATTGAATTTAGTGTATTGAATTATTAATAACTGCTTGTGTTGCTAGTAATTATTATTTACCCAAAGGCTGTTTAACACCGGGGCTGCGGGACTATTCGAAAGAGATACCGTGGCCCCGTAACACAAAGGGCGATGAAGGAACATGGATGGGTTTTAGTCAGTAAAAGTCTGACACTCCCTCCTGCTCCGCCCAGAGCGGGAGGAGTCATTTGATGATTTCACATCCGAAAAAAAAAAGGGTGTTTGAACAAGCAAAAAGTCACTAAAATTTTGTAGATAATCAATGAAATAGAATTTCCTCCGTCTATAAACGAAACAAAGCTTATGTCCTGTAGAAATACGAATTTAATATTCAAGCCGTTACGTGTAAATACCAAATAAATTAGGTACCGTACCTTACAAATGAATTCAATTTTACATTTTGTTTATACAATACGTGTATGAGAAAGGGCATTGACACTTTTTCCTTTTTTAATAAAAACACAATTTAATTCAAGTCTTTATTAGCTACGTGTAACTGCCAATAGTGAAGTTTTTTTTTTTTCGTTACTACTTACGCGGTCTATAAACAGTCACGGAAAATATTGTGAATACCCTTGGCGATATCCAAGGACAAAAAAGTCGGAGACATGTGGATATGAGACATCAAACACCACTGGCCCCGCTTGGTGGGTTTGGTGATTATTTTAATTGATTGAATTGATTCATAATTATTTTCTTTGAAAATTATAGCCTTGATAAGAAAAAACATCATTATCAATGTCAATTCACACATATTTGAACGCAATTTAAACGCGTTAAATGTAGGTAGACTTAAATAAAATTAAAAGTAAATAACTTTTCAACTTAGAACGTCATTATATAAGATTTATAAAAGCTTGTCGCGAGATTTACCTGTGTAGATAAACAAGTAAATTAACAACTTGATCTAATTGATTTTAATTTTAAAAAATCTAACTAAGTAAATACGAGTATGTTAATCTCGCGACAAGCTTATAAAATCATATAAATTGTGTAATGACGTTATAATTATGTTGATAGTAAAAGTTTAAAAAGAAAAGTTTATTTTATTCTTTTTAGCGCATTTAAATAAAAACTTGTTTTAAACAAGTTTTTAAAAACAACAAACTTGTTTTAAACAAGTTTTTTACTTTTAATTTTATTTTTAACTTTATAGTGTTTATGATTCGAGATTTACACGGCGTTTTTCATAGCCCGCAGTAATTCGTATTACGCACAATAAAGGGTGTAAACAACCTCATCACGAAGCCGTCAACCAAGCATTCTGTACATCACTTTACTGACAGCATGACTTTTATTTTGGGGTTTAAAATCATGTTTTGTGGTAGAACTCAATGTAACGCATTTCAAACATTGTGCTGTTTGATGGATTGAATAGTCGTGGAGGTGTTTAAAGTAAAAATCTTCAATAAAAACATTTATTTTAAAACAAAAATTGACAAAAAGTTGGAACTTTGACGCCCAATAACTCCGTAACTAGAAGGTTCACAAGTATGGTGTAGAACAAAAAAATGATCGCAATGACGGGGAGAACAAGTGCCTTTCGGCTTCGTTAAGAGGTTTTTTACACCCTTTAAAAAAATGCTGGTATTCAGCTGCATCCGGTTAGACTGGAAGCCGACCCCAACATAGTTAGGAAAAGGCTAGGCAGATAATGATGATAATGTATTAAGCACACATTAACAGTTACTAAGAAAAAAGAGAGAGTAAGAAAAAAAAAAATATTAGACTCATCTAGGACCAAAGTACTCATCAAGACGAATCAAACGAGCCCAAACTCGATGTTGTAACGTCGTTTTATAACAGAGATCCTATGTCCACTTTCTAGCTTCATCATAAAACTCTAGTTACCATTTAGGACCGAAGTGCTGACGGAATGGGACGCCGTCACCTCCTTCTGCGAAGCAGTATCTAATGCTAGAGGAGGTGGCGGAACGTGAGAGGGAGAGAACCTCACAGCGTCCCGGCCGCCGCGGGAGACGCCACGGAAGGGGTCCGCAAGGACCGATGCCTGCCGGGGTTGCGGGACTGTTCGAAAGAGATACCGTGACCCCAAAGGGCGGTGAAGGAACACAAAGGGCGATGAAGGAACATGGATGGGTTTTAGTCAGTAAAAGTCTGACACTCCCTCCTGCTCCGCCCAGAGCGGGAGAAGTCATTTGATGATTTACCATAAGAAAAAAAAAAAAAAAAAGGACCGAAGTGGTCTTCAAGACGAATCAAAAGAGTCTAAATTCATTGGGGTCATGTCGTTTTATAACGGCGTTCCTATGGCCAAATACCAGCTCCATCATCAGACCCTGGATACCATCTAAAGACAAAGTACTCATCAAGACGAATTAAACGAGTCCAAATTCGACGGGGTTGCGTCGTTTCATTACAGAGTTCCTATGGCCACCTTCCAGCTCCATCATCAGATCAGTTCCATGGTATTATAATATTGCATTGTCACGCGAATACGCGATACACATTCGTCCGGTTTATTATGTTCACATTTAACGACACAAGATCTGAAGAAGAAAATACTTTTGCTCGCCCATATGCAAAATGTTGTCAAGCCGCTGCTTTCAAACAAATACGGTAGCTGTCACCAAGGTGGTCCGGCGACATTCTTGATTAACATAGATACATATTATTGCATGCATTCAATTAACCCAATCACTTTTAAGTCGACAGCTATCGGGATTTCAGTGTCAAACATTATTAATATGGATAAAAGGGCCAATCGATTTAATCAAGGTATAGATGGCTTGGTAACCAATATGGAAGTGCCCATCGGGGCTTTGCATGAGTTTGTAGATTTGATACTAATTAATAAACAATATAAAAAAGCAAGAGGTAACCGCGTGCCCTCCACGCCAAGCCACACTTTTACCTACCAGTCACATATTTGTGTCGTTTGTCGTACAGGGCATGCGCTTCTTTGTCACGTATATGTGACAATGGAGTTCAAAAGGTTAAGTGTAGGTAAACGGGCCAAACCAACGAGGTAAGTACGTCGGAAAAGACGAACAAACGCGTTCATTGTAGAACCGCGACCGATGGCGAGCATTTTGCAAATATACGTTCAAATAAAGTCATTGTCATAGTTGTGATCAAAGACTCCGCCGCCGCCGTCGTTGCACGTCTGTGTAAATCAGCAGTACTTGGTCTAGCTAGTCTTACAAATTACCTGCTACGCTGATGTCGGTCGCGTGCGTCGTCGGTCGCACGAATAAATATACATTGTCTTCTAAAGCGCCATACTGCAACCCTGACATCACCGGCGCGTATGTTCCTCTTATTTCTCGCTGACGTACACGACCGACCGCGCGCGACCGACGCGGACGTCAGCGTAGCAGGAATCCAAGTCTTACGAACACGACCAATATTGGAAAAGGTCGGTCAAACTTTATTGTAGATGACGTTTCGATCGCTAGGTCCCAATCAGACTGTAGTCAAGCATTTTGAAATATGAATTTTCAATCAAAGACAATGTTCCTGTTCGGAGTTAGTTATGTCAGCGTCAATAGTTTCAAAGTTACTTTGCCCATTGGTTCTTTCCAACCATTAATATGTGAAAGTGGTATATAATTATGCGATATTGGTTGTAATGGGTATTTTTTTTATTAATTTAGTTGACTGCTGAGCATGACGGATGTCCTAGGTTCAATTCCCAGGTCGGGCAGTGTTTTTGGGTTTTTCCATAAAGAATTTCGCAATAGCAGCCACGGAGTCTGGATTTGCGACCGGCTTATGGCAATATTCTCACCTCCTATTATATGGGACTTAAACATAACTGGCGAAAATTTGGGTGTACCATTACGTATCCCTCTGCCTAATCCTTTAGGGATTACAGACGTGACGTTATGCTATATTAATTTCGTTGCGGAATCAAAGACATTTAAATTGTTTCTCCGGCACTTCGTAGAGCTTCATTGTCGCTTTTCTGGCGGTCGCCCACTGTTGATTCTGGCCTTCAGGAGTCTGGAGTAACCAGTAGTTGGTAAAGAAGCGTGCATATCCCAAAAAGGAATCGTTTCGTCGTTTCGTTCTTAAGTTGTTGCGTATCATGCAACGTAACAAACATCGTCAGCGTGAACTCGGCTTTAGCTAACCATTTCGGTTCTATTTTGTACGTAAATGAGAACACGAAAGGGCCTGAACATTCCCGTCACGTTTCTCATGTCCTGTGATATAAATTCATCCTCGTTGGGCGATGTACAAGGCAAGTAGGCTCGAGTACTGTTCATATTTTGTTATAGTAAACAGGTCATACAAAGTTTAAGTAAACCGACCCTTCACGAAGCCGTCAACCAAGCATTTTAAACATCAAACTAAGTAACTCGACGCAAAATCATTGCTGGGAAAAGACTTGTTTGGGTGAAAAAGCACGTTTTAAAGTAGGATTCATTGTAACGCACTCAAAACATTGCGCTGGTGGCCTACCATGACGTCTTAAAGCAGGATCGTTTTAATATTGTTCCAGTGTGGGTAAGAGACGGAGCTATAGAGGACGTCTAGCGCCATCTCTTTCCCACACTGGAACAAGATTAAAACGATCCTGCTTTAAGACGTCATGGTAGGCCACCTGATGGTTGCATAGAATAGTACGGGGGTCATGGAGGTATTTATAGTTAACACATAAAAAACTTGTATTTAATGAAAAAGTTGAACTTTTGAGACTCCAATATCTTGTAACTGGAAAGGTCCCAGGTAGGTACCTACATGGTCCAGAACTAAAATCTACGGGGAAAATAAGTGCATTTCAGCTTCGTTAGGGTCTTTTACACACATATAATGGGTGCTCAGTCGTATGACCAAGGATAACTATTTTTTGAGTTGTTTTACACAGGTGGATATTCCCTTTGGGGGCTTACAATCGTGTATTTGACTGTTATTTACACACAGTTGTGTTATGTCTATTGTTATTTGGTCTTGTGGATTTTTGTGAAGTCAGAATAAAGCCTGTAATTTTTAAAGGTAAGATAGAGGTGTACCTACTAATAGATCCACATTTCACCACTTATGATTGAAGTCCCACATATTAGGGAGCAAGCCCATTACCATGATAAGCCCGGTTGCACAAAACCTAGCCCTGAGCGACTACTAAAAAATGACTAACTGAAAAGTCCATTAACAGTAACACTGCCCGACTTGGGAATCGAATCGAGGACCTTATGCTCTGCAGCAGCGTTTGTGTCCACTAGACCAACGTGGCACTAACTGTCTCCATAACACACCCTCGATTATGAGTCAGTTTTAATCAAAGCAAAAAAAAAAAAAAATGTTTCTCTTAATATACCTTTATTTTGTGGCGCTATTCATAATTACTAAATTAAGTCTAGTTAAATTACACATACATTAATAATCAACGATACATCTTAACAAAAAGTTACAGTTGGCATTCATGTGGAATAACTGGCAACACTCGAAACCAAAAGATTCGAATCAACGAGGAAGAGATCATTTACATGCGTAGATAAAGAATGGTACAGTCGTTATTTTACCTTTGACATCAGCAACCCAAAAGCAACTTTAATCTCACGCAAATACGTATCACTATAATTTTGACAGACTGATAGCAACTTATCACCCTTATTGCTAAGCCCATAAAGAATACTGTGATTTTGACAGCGATGCAAGAATAGAATAATAGTGAAAGAACTCTTTTTTTTTAAGTTAGAACTTTGACCCCCAATATCTCCGTTACTAGAAGGTTCCCAGGAAAAAAAATTTCGCAATGACAGAGAGAACAAGTGCCTTTCGGCCTCGTTTAGAACACTGTACTTTTAAAACCATTAGTCCTTTCGACGTTATTCCTCTACCCTAATTTTACATTACAGTGGTCTTTATGCTGATTGCTTTAAGGTTTCCGTTTGGTTACTCCCAGATGTAAAATATAAATAAATTGTGAAAAGAGTGTAGAATCAGATTATGCCTAAAATATATGTTTACACGTCTACCGTTAAATACGAGTCTCCACAAACGACATTCCTATAAAAGTTGCCAGACTATCACAAAAAAATTCAGAAATAATGTAGAACAATTTTTTTGCAACAAAAGTAAAGAACATTGCCCTAAAGATTCTCCGAGTTTAGAGATTAATTTTCATAAATAAAGATACAACAGTAAGGAAAATATGTATATCAACTTTTCTACATAAAATATGGTCGATGCATATAGGCGACTACAGGAGCTAAATTAGCAACTCTATTTGTGGTGGTTCAAACTTCGTTTGAAATACTGTTAGAATAAAGTTCCAATCAGCTTGCACTACAAAGTGGTTGTTACGTCAGTCACTGCGGGCCGAATAGTGCGTAATGAGTGGTTTTTTGCGATTTACAAAAAAATCTATTGATTGGACTAAAAAATAAAACACTATCATGCTAATATGTTGCTTGTAGAATTATTTTCCAAAAAATCAGAATGATCGCATGTATTTTAATATGGATTTTACTCGTTAAAATATTTTTTTTGAGATAAGTTCGTGATTTTTTATTGAGTAAAATTATTTGTATTATGTTTTCAAAACACTTCGTACCAGCATAAATCCTGAAGAATATCATATATTTTTCTGGTTTTGTTTATTGCAGTGAACCATATGCCGTTTAGCTCCTGTAGTCCCCTTAATAAAATTTTACAATACGTTCGGGCATCACATTATAACGTAACTCTTAACAAAATATAATTTAATTGTTATTAACAAAATGCATAAAACTGAATAATTATACTAAACGCACTTGTAGCAGTCACGGTCATAAAACGTGCGACAAGGATGGCAAATATTTAGTATAGGATTTCTTAAAACTGTTTACTGAAATTCTTACAAACGTTAACTTAGTACTTCGACTTTGTTATTCCTGTCCCTATCGCACAACGGTCAAACTATAAGTGTAAGACAGAGACGGGAACATGTGTAAATAAAAGCAGAAGCAATGTAATGTTTAAACGTATCGTGCCATCTCACTCTCGAATTCTATGACCGCGTCTACCAACGCTGGGGTTTACCTTCAGTGACACATTGAAAAAAGTTAGTCTACGTTTTATTATTGTTGGTTTAACATCGTGTTAGATTCAAACTATGTATTTATATCTACGTTACTTAAAAAATAATAAACCGAGCTCTTCTTGTTTGAGGTTACATTATATCATGTATTGGAGTTTAAAGAAATAAATTAGGGCAAACTATTTCTAGAATAGACGACTTTATTGTAAAGGAAGTATATTTGTTTTGACAACGGTAGATATTTGGTTTGAAAAAAGAAAAAGATATTATGCCATTCCAATATACCATAACCACGTGATTTGTTTAAATGTGATGTATTTTTGACTTCTTTCTTCATCAATACTTTACTTTCAAAGTCTCGTCAAAAATTACTGTCATATTTTTTTCCAATCCTACTTAAGGTAAAGAAAGCGTCAGGGTATCCCGCGAAATTCAAAATTTCTTACGTTTTTTGCAATTTATATGCCAGTGTGAGATTGTATGTTGATTAAAATATTGTTGTATTGGAGCATCCACCTTAAAAGTAGAGTTGTTTGCCTTTACACTGTCTAGAAAACTAACGCAGTTCTATCAGAAAAGAAAATGTAAGACAGTGTACCGACTTATCGTGAAACTATACAAGACATAATATTTAATTTATTATAAATTAAACTGACACCTATATCAAAAAGATACTTATAAATCACATATCATCCTGCAACTTGACATTTTCACAGACGGCTTTTACAATCTGCAAGGGAATATCGCACAAAAAGCTGTAAGGCGCGATTCCATTAGGCAAGTCTTGCATGCAAGTATGACGTCACATTTGCAAATTGCATGCAACTTGAACAAACCTGCTACAAGCTACAACTTGTTTGACGCAGTTTGAACTTGTACATTTTTTATTTAAGTAACATGCAAACGGTAGTTGCACTTTTTGAATTGCGAACGAGCGACGTGTCCTACTCAATTGTTAAACATCTCCACTTGCATGCACGTGAACCTGTATGCAATTTTTACACCCTTGAAAACATTTTCCCAATGCAAGCCACTTGTACGCATACTTGCATGCAAGACTTGCCTAATGGAATCGCGCCTTTAGTTGCAATAGGCAACCAGAATTAAAATACAGTTAAACCAAAATTTGTCTGCGCTTCAGTAATGTTCGTGTTTCCGAATTGATAGGAACGCCAGTTGCCACGCCTGAGTAGCCCACCTTCAGAGGTAAAGCTCCTAAGTTTCGTTTTGCCACGCTTTCTCGTAGTAAACGTTTGTATGAAGCATTCTCTCTGTTGGTTTATCTACTCCGGTCGCACCACTCAAAAGTGATGAAAAGTTTTTTTTTTTAATTGCATAGTGTTGTTAACCTCTCATAGTTATACAAAATACTTTAATAATTGTAAAAGTAATAGCTCTATAATTAGATGTAATCATCACGCGTTCGTGTTTTACACAAAGATTGCCGAAGCGCACGATTTTGCTGGGAGATCTGTTAGTATTACAAATACCTGTTAGATGGCAGCACTTATATAATACTGCAGCCAATCAGAATTAGTTCTATTGCAATGTCATAATTATTATAGCCAATAGATTCGCAGCATATAAAATACCACATTTTAAACAAGTCCTTGATATATATATGACAATTGTATCGGACCAGATAAGATATTGTATTCCCATTGATTTTTATTAGCCCTTGTAAAATAAATATTTCTTTATTTGGGATTCAAGAATCAATAAAACAGTTTTTTGCTTTTCAAAAGTGACAGGAACCAGCATTCACCCACATAAAATCGAAGTTAATACTTATGCTATATTTAATATAAAAATACAACGTTGTTCACGCGTATCTACGCCCATTTTAAAATGAACCTGATTTCACGTCTATGAAAATGAAGCTTTAAAAAAAAAGACGAAATTAACAAGTAATTTTATTAAAAGCTCTTCTTTTTGCTAGCTCATAACAAGTGCAGATTTATAATTAGTTAATACTACAAATATTAATTTTGAGGAGCTCGTGGTTAAATAATAACAGCCGCTCGGGTCGATCCACGACCGTCATAGTTGGGAAAAGGCTAGGCAGATGACTATATATATTAATTTTATAGAAAGCCATAATAAAAAACATAACTTGCTACAGTTGGTATCTGTGAAATCAGGCACCCATTCATTCTACGACAAGCATTGTGTTGTCAATACGTAGTCTTGAAAAGTAATAGCAAACTAAGGCCCAAATCTATAAAAGTTACTTAGCACTTAGGCATGTTCCCGTATCTATCTTGCATTTGTAGTCCTCTCAGAGGCCTAACAAAATAACGGGGTGACAGCGTCGAGACCGTCCGGCCTGCACAATTACGTCATCGCGCGCGTCAAGGGCCGCGCTCACAAAAATGCTTATCGCTCCACTTCTAATGACTCTTATCTCAAACGGTAAACAGTTTCGTATTCCTTAAGAACGAGACCTTGTATTACTATATATAAACAACACTTGTAAAACTACTTTATAATTATAAATAATAAGATATGAGATGTAGGTATGTCAGAGAACTTGCCGCGCTAAAAGCTGTGGCCACATCTTTTTTTTTTTTTTTGGTTAAACTACTGATTCAATTTACACGAAACTTTAGAACTAATGTAACAATTATATAAGAAACATAATACATAATTCTCATAAGATTCCGGTCTACACTAATCTTGTTAGTATCTACTCAAAGTTCATAATAGAATATTTATTGCGCAGATGTCGTTGACCTTGACTTGAAAATAGGTACTTGAAATCTATGAACATATATATGAACATTCGAACATTCTATATATGAACATTTATGCCTCGAATACATGAAAATAATTAATTATCACTCATTCTTACCTTGCTAATACTGTTTCCAAGACCATATTTCATTGTAAAAGAGTCAAATTCATGTTTTCAATTGTTCATTCAATGTTGACAGATGAAATTTTGTAGACTCAAAAAATAATTTTGGCATATTCTACTCATTTTTTTTTTGCTACAAAGTAGCATTATACTATAATAAGGTAGTAAACAATCACTTTACAAAGTTTTCAAGCACTTATCTAAACAAAAACACAATAAATCACTTCATTGTCAACCGTTGTTGTTGTTTTCAATATGTTCAATATTTACCTGCACTGACATTTCAACGACAATGACGCGCTGCTATATTTTTTTGTTCAGTTTCCCGTTATAGGTTACTAAATGTTTGGTGTCGTTTGAATCGACTACTGGCAGGCCATAGAGGTAAAACGTTTGCAAACGATTTAGAGCTATATGTTAAGTACAAATAAGGTTTGAATTTGCTGGTACGAGCCGTTCCGAAAACGGTACGGCGGGGCACAAGGGTAGTAGTTGTCCGTTCCGAAAACGGTACGGTTGGGCGTGAAAGAAATTGTGCGACGGTGATATATGCTAAGTAACGTTTACAGATGTCGGGCCAAATCTGCAATGCTAGAAGCTTTCTCAAAAATATTCAATAAATCAACAATCTTCTATAAAATGTTCAGTTCTTTCTTTAATAGTGAAAGATGATGCATGAAGAACAAAAAAGGCGACAATTTGTTATTTAGCTAGATGATTTCAAGGTTTGGTTTGTACAAAAATATATTTAACTGTGAGTACTAAAAATCTATGGTCAGTCAAAGATGGGTTCAGGGTTGGAAAATATTAGTATGAAGTGTGTCCTGCCTAACATCCGCCATTTTTTTAATCATAATAGGCCTTTTTCTATATCTATTGTCAATACATTATATATGTTGATCGATTAATGAGAAACTATGAGTTAAGTATTTAAGTTTTGATTATTCTAAAGCGCAGATAAGGGTATAAATGGAGTACTAAGACAGAGTCTTAAGAGCCATTTCACAAAATTACAACGCTCGAGTTTAGGTAAAAGACCGCAGCTTTGTGTATGTGTGCGTAGCAATCCACACATACACAACGCAAAGAGTCCACCGCGAGTGTCGAGACAGACTAAACAATCTTGGGCCGTTATAATCGTAATGCATTTTGGTTTGAGATTTATGCAAAAAGATAATTTATTTATTCAGTCTTTATTCTATGAAAGCCTTCTAGACTAATAAAACACAAATATGTGTTATGTAAATATGTAATTTATGTGTATGTTTCTATTACATATACAGGCTGGAATTTTTCAATACCATCTGGAGGGAAAGTACTCGAAATACTGGAGATAGCAAATTTTACTCAGATAAAACATTCCTTTATTTTTAAAAAGAAACAAATCTGCATTATCAGATTTTCGAAAATTCGCTTGCCACACTCGGAAATCGAACCCAGGATGAATCGACTAAAGTTCGAAAAAATAATATTCTGCATTGAAAAATTCCACCCTGTATGGCTGACGGTCGGATGGTCGCGCGGTTTCACCCACGTAGTTCCCGTTCCCGTGGGAGTATGGGGATAAAATATAGCCTATGTTACTCGCTGATAATGTAGCTATCCATTGCTGAAAGATTTTTTTAAATCGGTCGCGTAGTTTTTCAATTAAATCGTAACAAACAAACAAACAAAAAAACAAATCTTTCCTCTTTATGATATTACTGTAGTATGAATATACTTTTTATTATAGTAGGTACCTATGATACTGAATATAAATACTACAGTACTTTCACAGTTCTTATGTCTTGTGACTGGGACTGTAGCTACATTTAATTTTCATCTTTGTTTCGAAAGTTCAAAAGTGCCTGTAACTGGCCTACTTGAAATAAATGCTTTGATTTTGATACTGAATAGACTTCTGTATTAAACATAGAATTGTAACTTAAACATACAATTTCTGTTGTCGAATCAGACTTTCCACCAGTACCCAGCATGGCGGCTCTTCTAAAAGTACTATCCTCCTCTACTCGATTCACGCGATTTCTCATTCTAAAATGAAAACAAAAAAATAGCTATCAAATTTCGACACCGAAATAGTTTTAAAGGAAAACCCAAGGGAAACCTTTCAAATTGTAATTACGGTTCTATATTCCATGTCGATATAATTATGTTAAGGCTAATGCTCCAGGGTAGCCCGCGAAATTCAAATTTTCTTACGTTTTTTGCAATTTGCAGGCCAGTGCTCGGTTGTATGTTGATTAGAATATTATTCGCGGCTGTAAGACGTATGTAGTTACAGAATTATAATTATCAAAATTATCAATACAACCCTCCAAGTTCATAAAGGTGCAGGAATTACTTTGACCTTGAAAAAGTCATTTTTGGAGCATTCAACTAACGTGATCGATAACTGTGTATTGAATTGCAAATAAAAATAATATCCATCTCGCTTCTGTTGCTTTCAGCTTTTGCAGAATTTTTATTCTTTCCTTTTATTGACACAATGATAATACAACCCTTACGCCCCAATGCTAAAACTAATAAAACAGAAATATAACAAATATTCTACAAACTACTAAAATAATACTTTACTTGATATTAAACGAAATTCTAACCCAATGAAAAAAAAAATACAAAGCGGTTCAAAATGTTGTAGTCGTAGTATAACAATGCGTTTACGATAGATACGCTCGAAAATCGGGACGCGGAAAACAATAGCAGAGGTCCTACGTCGACGGGCGCTCGGGCTGTACTAATCGGTGGTCGCCTATGCGTCGTAATATATTGTAATTTAGGGTGATGTTAAAAATTATATTATGTCCGATTAAATGAATTGATTTTAATAAAACTTTGGAATTAGTTTAGTAAAAGATCATAGTTTATTTTTACATAATTTGTTTAATGTAATTACGCTTTATTCAAACCAAAAAATCACGATAAAATAGCGATATAAAACGTAAAAATTGACCTAAGATTTTGTTTTTTACTAATTAATGTTATTAATTATCGATATTCTAGTACATTAAGTGTCGACAAAAGTATATGTCTGATGCTTTACGTATTTTTTTCAGTGAAATATATAAATATTTATGATAGAAATAGTCTGAAATTGACTCTGCGATGATTTTTCAGTAAACTAGTTGTGGGAGATTAATCACTACTTACTAAACAAATAAGTCTTTGTAAATGTGTTACATGAAGTGTAAATAAGAAAGACTAGTCTATTTTTAACATGTATTCAAAAATGCCAGGGTGTTTTACTAAACAAATAAGTCTTTGTAAATGTGTTACATGAAGTGTAAATAAGAAAGACTAGTCTATTTTTAACATGTATTCAAAAATGCCAGGGTGTTATCTAAGTTAGTAAATTAGGCGACTAAAGTCTTAGAAATTTACGCGAAAATGTGAAATTGCTCTTAAGTACTTCACGCGTACATTAGGAAATGTCTTCCATTAACTATATACTCCTTGTCCTAAAGTGATAATAAATGAGCTTTAATATGTTCACCTATCTTAAAAACATTACAATCACATATACCACAAAACAATAGGAAATCATACGTCAGAAAGTCCACCTTTTGACGGACAAATTTACTTTTTTTTGTGAACTACCGTCAGCTTATTCTGACAAGTCATTTTTTTCAGTACTGCCTAAATATGACCCATAACGTCTTATTACAAAACAAGGTTTAAACCATGGAGGTGTTTTTTGTTATTTTTGTTTTTTTATTTTAACTACAGTAAATCGTTCTTGATATAAAACTCGTAACACAGTACCGGCCAAGTTGTCAGTTTCGTAAAGAACTGTATTTCAATCAATGTTTTATTCTTATTAAACAAAAACTAACATAACATGCCTAAGGTATACCTAACAGAACACCAACATTTCGCCAGTTTTGTTTATGCCCCATGTAATAAGCGAGCTTATTACCATCAACCGAGCACAAATCCAGACTCCGAGGCTGCTACTGAGGAATTCTTGATGGAAAAACTCAAAACAACTTTGCTCTAGCTTAGGTAATGTAAAACAAACCTTGTTCTGTAATAACACATTTAAAGTTTCAGAACAAGTTCAGCTTTGTAAAGCATTATCAGAACTTCTTCTAAAGCTGGATAAGCCATATATAAACTAGGTACTGTATACTTCTTACACCATTCCTATCTAATAGCATTTAACCGTGGTACCTACGTTTACATTTGGGGGAGGAACTCGATGGGGGTTGAGAACTTGAAGTCTTCGGGGAACAGCTTGGCTGCGAACGGGTACATGAGCTTGTAGGCCTGACGAATGGTCACGTCAGCCACGCCGGCGATGTCGCCGATCTCCTTCTGACTGCGTTTGTCTTCTGACGCCTGAAATTGAAGATATTACGTATCAATTGGTGTGTGTAACACAAAAAAATGGGAATCTACAGTGTCACTTTGCAGCAAATCTTTCTCTATTTACATTTATCGTTGAAAAAAAATCGCATTATAAAATTATACTGCACAATTCAAAGGAAAGAAAATTAGTTATACCTAACACTTTTTCATAGATTTATAGCGGAAGCCAAAATCTGTGGGATCAGGGGACGCTTACAATTTCGTCAACACGTTTAATGCGTTAAATGCGAAAACGCGTAAATCGCATCGTGGTTTTGGATTCGGGCCCAACCTCGGCTATAACTGGAGCTACTCAGTTTATAAACTCTTTTTGAAACGGTTTTCTCTCTTTGGTCATATAAGCGGACTGGGTGTCGTGGCTCGGGAAAGGCTTATGTCCAGTAGGTGACTGCTTAAAGATAAGTAGAGAAACCAGCCTTAAAACAGTTTCAAAATATGTCAATGAAAACTCAAGATAATTACAGAATTCATTGAAGTCAATATATAAGTTTGATTACTGTCGTCACAGACGCCTTACCTGTTTATCTTTTGATTTAATATCTTTGACCTTGTCCTTAAAAACGTTACATCAAAAGTAGCTTCAAGGTCAAGTAATATTTACTTCGAGAAATATTTATTTTTTAATATTTGTTTTATGCAGTGTTGAGTACTGAGTATGTGCAATTAACACTGACAAGTGAAGGCCATTTTTTTTGTTGCAAAAAGTTATAAGAACATTATTTGCAGTAGGCTTTTGATGAAATGAATGATCGAATGTTCTTACCGCAACAAAAAAACCTTAATTTGAATGTTTTGTGTAAAAATAAACAATTTAAAATATATAACATAAAAATATTTATTTGCGACAGTTGCAATAGTGATAATAATACTCAACATTTTCTTGAACAAACTTCTAAATGACTGTTCTATTATATTCTGCAACAAACTTGAACTAATTGCTATAAATAAAAAGTATGTAATATAAAATCACGCATCATACGTGTTGCTTATTATGTTTAGGTGCTATCGTGTAATAGGGGGCAAGCTTATAGCAATAGGATAATGCCAGTGGATAGTTTATTCAATTTATGTGATTGTTTCTAGCGATAATATACATTGTTGTATTTAGAAATTGATTTATTAATAATTGGCATCACATATTACAAAGTTATAAATATTTGCAGACAGTAATTATAGCCTGTGTTCGTACAAGCGGTTTTTTTAACACACACTGGATTTTTAACTCTCAATTGAAAACTTTGCAATGAAAATTCAACTAGGCAAACAAGCGTCCGTGCATATGTATGCACGGACGCTTGTTTGCCTAGTTGAATTTTGAAACTACCTTGTCTTTAGGCCCAGCTATGTAGCTGGGCCTAAAGACAAGGTATTATCAAGGGATTATTTTCTATATTTCATTTAGATGTCGTCTATAAGTTGGTATTCCAGGTGGTGGATAGGACCAAGTCTCTATTAACCAAATGCCAAAAGATTAAAGATATGTATTTAAAATTTTAAGAAAACTATGAAACCAACCTGCGAAGCCATGTAGATAGCAGCAGCAGCCACTGAAATGGGGCTGCGTCCGGACACAATATCCAGTTCCCCGGCTTTCCTTGCAATATGCGTAGCTGCCCTCTGCACTGAGTTCGGCAGTCCCAAGTTTGAGCAGAACCGAGACATGAAATCGGCAGTGGTGATAAGCTCCACGGATGTTTCAAGCGCCTTCAGGATGAGCTTGAAGCATCTACCGATTTCCTTCTTGCTGATTTTGCTGACGGCACAGATTTCCTTGAAAGTACGCGGGACTCCCTCCTGACGGCATGCGATGTAGAGGCAAGCAGACGCGATGGCGTCATTGGCTCGTCCCTTCAGGTTCTTACCATCGTGGACCTGCAGAAACAATAACGTCAGCTTTAGCTCAGGACTTGTAGAAATTAAAGTAACTTAAATGGTGTGCAATGGGGTAGAACAAGGCAGAGTAGGCATAGAAAATATTACAAAACTTATTTTTTGATCCATTCAAAATTCTCGATTTATGTAAACCCTTCCTTCAATAGCACAATAAATTGTTTATTAGTCAACAATAGAAAAAATTACATAAATTGATCATTGTAAAAACAAATGCAGTTAGTTTGGCCTCAAATAAACACAGTTAACAGTTTCAATACTAGGTACCACAAAATGCATTGTTAGTACCCTTCAACCGTATGCTAATTCTTGTTCATGTGTCATGTTTGTAAGGTCAACAATTACGTGTGGAAAATCAACATTATGATGGAAATTACATTGCATGTATTGCATAACCCAATATATTCTTGAAAATTAGCTTTGTCCACAACAAATTGTATTCAAAAAACCATGACTATTGAAACAATACAATGCAAATATGAAATACATTGTTATTGAATATTTTTCCTTTATAACTGAAGCCGTGTGTTTTGTTAAGTTTTGAAATTCACAATTATAAAGGTCAAGTTTTCGTCATAGACATCTTTCTGTCTTTGTGGCAACCCCAAGTAATATGGCACAAAGACATAGAGATGATGATAAGTTTCATATCTTGCTTTTTATTGCACATATTATCAGTCTGTCATTAACCCCTTTTTGTTTCATATCATTTGTCACACAATCTACCAATCCAGTCTTTGGCATTTGTCTTCGCATCCATGGTCCATTCATAACTCTTTCACTCACAAGATATAAAACTAATGCAAGCTAAATGTATTAAGTTTGGAACCGATTCAGCAATATGTAATGACCTCAATTCAATTTATTACAGAAACATGACCTTGGTGGCACATCTGAAAGACAGCAATGCTTGCAGAAACAGTTTACTTTTCTTTTTTCAGATTTCACGTAATAATAGATAGTTATGTGTGTTTACACAGTAAATTGTTGATTTGATTATTAATTAATGCTAGCTGTAACCTTACCTGTTTGAACAAGTTGTTGGCACGATCAACAATAGTCTTCGGTAAGTTTATTCTGTCGGCCATGGTGCTAATTTCCCTGAAGGCATTAATCAGAGCCCTGTCTGTGCTGCTAATGTTCCTCCTGTTTTGATACTTTGACACTCCGAAACTGTCAAATGATGCATCGCCCCTGCCCGGTCCGATGATTGTGGACAAATCTCCGCCAGAAAGAAGTGGGTTTTCCGGCCCACCAACACGAGATGGGTCGACTCCTGACTTCTCGTTGCTGAATGTACGCCATTCTGAACCCACATCAATGACTCTGGAATAATATAATTATGGTTTTATGAAATAAAAAGAACTCATGTAATAAAAAAAAACTGCAATTCTTATTTTAAGATGTATATAACATAAGTGGCTATCATAATGATTAAAACATAACACTGTGTCCTAATACACATACTGGCTATTCAAGTATGCATAGATAAGCTGTATTATTAGTTTACTTTATGGTACGCAGAATAAGTATGATCATGTGTTAGTAGTACAATGTTGGGCAAGCATTCCAGCAAAATCAAGCCTAAAAATGTTAAAAAAGAACATAAAACCTAATTCTTACATCAGTATGAGATACAATTTATGTTCATTTGCCTAAGTGTGTGTGATAAAAACAGCTTTAATTGTCAGTTCCTATGCGCAATTCTCAAGTTTCCACATTGCACAATAAATTAGTCAATTATTATCGACCTCGAAATAATAGAAATCCAATACATCACTCGCATTAGTTCAGCAACTTTGTTATTATTACGACACGGCATCAGTGGTGGAAAGCTCAGTGCGTTTCGTAAATATTGCGAAACAAAACATTTTGCTACGTACCTGTCGCCTACTACGAGCCCGCATTCCGAGCATATCATGTCCCCAGCCCTGTAATCCTCGATGAGCGGTGCATCTGGGTGCGCATAGCATACCACCTTATTCGCCTCAATCCTAAAACCACAAAAGAAAGTAGGCTCATCATTCATCAACAAGTAGAAATCAAATCTTTGGGAAACAACTTCGCCGTGGTCTCTTGCTACACTTTATTAGCTCCATCGTAAACTTACGTAACATCATAGTAAATATTAATGATATTCGGCTGTACAATACATAAATATCGTCGATATTAACGAAACAGGAATTAAATAAATTAGAAAAACAGACCTCGACGTGCTCGCCATGATTGATTGTCAAGTAGATACCATAGACAATTGTGGAACTTTTTCAGAGTTTGTAAAGTAAGCATTGGATACTTCTTTTCCATAGACAAACTAGAATAGAAGGCATTCTCGACATCTGTGTTGAACTTAAACAAGATGTTTATTAAAAATTCTTCAGTTTTCTGTATTATTTGCCTAGTTAACTAAAATGTGGTTATCTTGTACCGAAGGTCCTATCCATTTTAATAGAAATATTAAAATATTTGGATTTAATTTCATTCCTTGGTTTTGTTGGAGCGTTTGCTAGATAATCAAAAATATATATAGCCTATTACATTGCACAGCTGGCAGATAACATAATGACAGGAAAATGCTCACATCTGCCACCGAAAATCAAGGTTTCTCAATCGTAGTCATACATAGCCATCGCGTTAATTTAGTGGTAACACAAGGATAGCTTGCAAAATTATTTTTTGGGAAGGTTCAAACCGCAAAACATTGGGCTTTTGTATTACAAACATCCTGGAATTGCCAACACATTACACACAGTGGGCAGCGGGTCTCGGTACATATTCTTATTTTATTCACGTACACCTCATTCCTCACGGTGTGAATGTGTGATTTTTGACATCTTTCAAAATATACTGAACGTTATGTAACATTTCATAACTTAACGCCTGTTATACGCCAAGGGACCGACAGGACAGTAGTGAATTATAGTGCCTTTCCTCAAAATTATTTTTGCTAAGTAAATTGTTTTAAAATTGCTATTACTTAACATTAAATATTACTCTATAACTTATATACCTAGTAGTCTAACATATTTTTACGTAGTACAGTGTTGTACCTGTTGACACAAGACGGGTACCTACCTAAGTATTGCTAATACGAATATTATTAATATATTTGGATTATTTGGCCTCTAACATAGTCACCCTCAGCGTCGGTTGAACACGAAGTCTAGTCATATCATAGGCAAACGGAAGTAGCATTGGGTTTGTAAACCAATTTTTCAATACCATTTCCGGATTTGGAAATGTGGCCATCAAATTATGCAGCTATTTAAGTGTACCGCTAGATCACCGCTAGGTATTACGATGGAAACTTCTCGTAAGGACCTACTGCTCTTATTTTAAAGAAAAACGTGCGACTCGCCTCTGATTAGCCTGGTGCCGGCGCCAGCTATCGGGTTAAACATAGCTATCTTTTAAGCTAGAACCAACCTTGCCTTCTCGAAAATTCAGTTTCGTGATTTTTATACACTTACGTAGGAGAAAGCATAAAAAAATTGGAAATCCTGTACCTACTACAGTTAGTTATACTGTCCCTCAGTTCACACGCACATACTTAAATAAATTACTTATCGGCCTACCTAACTTTGTAACTATGAACATTACTGGAATGCACTGATGTCGCTGCTGTCAAACCACATACATATAAAAATGTGCAAGATAGGAACGGGAACATTTGTTTAGATCAAAGAAAGAACTTTGTAAAATTTATAAATCTGTATAAATATGTATGTTGTCACTGACACTACGCAACGCTTAACTAAATTCACAAAAAAGTGCTCTGTATTATCTTCAACGTTTGACTCAGCGCTGAATTGAAGTGACGTGCAAACGGGCATTAGGCTTATTCTAAATCAGAATCTACAAAACCATGTATTCAAATATTACATTTAGTTAATTAGTACCAGTTTTACTGACATAACGCAGTCTAACGTAAGACTTTAATACGTAAAGCGATGTTGTAATTACAAACTTTGATTGATAGTATATACATTAACCAAACTCTTTGTAAACTAGTATCTATATTACAAAAATCGTAACTATAGCTCGATGTTTGATGTCAACAGATAACGTAACAATTGAACATCGTTATTTCAAAATTCGAATGAAAAAAAAACGCGATTCTGACACGTTTCTTTCTAAGGCAGTGGGTCAATGAGTAATATAGCATTTTGAGCGTTATTGGTAACCTTAGCCGTTGAACGTATTGAGCGTTACGGATTTACAATAAGGTCAGGTTTTTTGCATAATAAGGCCAAGGCATGATCTATGGTTATCCTTGTTTTTGACGTGCATGTGATAATATCTGATTGTGGTACTGTTTTACTGGACATTACGTCATTAGTGCTTGAATCTTTTAGCACTTGATGACATTGACAGGAGGGCGCTGTAAACATTTGATTTTGTCTTTGGAAAATAGATTGGAGAAACAAAATGGCGGCGTTAGTTCCGATCCTATAGTTAACTATAGAATACCCACATGTCTACGACAGGTATTTTAAGTCTAATGGTAATGGGGCAAGCCCTTTGCCATTAACCAGGCATAAATTCAGATTTTGAATTTAAACTCTAATGACACTATGCCTCTTCTGTCTGACCTCGAAATTGACGAACCCTGGACTTGGGCCAATGCATGCACAGAGTTTGCAATTGCCCCTTAGGACTAACGAGTTAGGCACTAACTAAAATATAGTAAGTGTCTATCTCGTCTACTTAGTATAAAATCTCTAGTCAAGAACTTTACTTCCTAAGATACTTAACTCTTAGCTCATATAACTGAGTCTGATGTAAGTTACTGAAATGAGAGCAAAGTTTATCAATCTATTAAGTTGCCTAAATAATTAAATATTTTGTTGACCTTATCTAACTACCAGTTCTAGCTTAGCAAGATAATAGATTCATATATTGGTGTCGATTCTGTTGCGCACAAACTAAACTTAATTTAGGCTATTGATATCTTTTTCACTATAATAAAACGAGAAAGAGACGGACGTAATTTAGAGCTGTCAAATTTAATTGAACTAATATTTCCATACAAATTAAGGGTGTACGTACAAACATGTCGACTAAAACTCGGTGAAGCGCAAGGCATAAACTAGTTTGACATCTCTAACTTAGTTCATAGCTATAGCCGTACTCTTCTCGCACTGCTTCTTAGTAAAATATAACAATTAAAAAATTTAAGCAGTTTTTTTTTTTTCGGATTGGAAATCTAACAATAGCCTAAAAAAGAAAGATAGCAATAGCCTAAATTAAGTTTAGTTTGTGCACAACAGAATCGACACCATTATTTGTTACCTACTTTGAGTATTTCAATATTAACCAAAATCTGGGGTTTCAGCTTGAATACGTACGTTATTTACAAAATAAATCCTGATGACTCCATAATGTGTTACCAACTTAAAACCTTCACAGCTATCACCGCCTCGCCGGTATCATCACAAACTCGATGGATCGATTCTTGATCATGACCTAACACATCTCCGTTTCATCACTTTCATCCTTACAAACGTCGCATCATCCAATTAATTTCGTCACAGTTTCGTACGTTTCTTTGCTAGTCAGCCAGCGGCCATTGCATTGCAAAAATGTTAACTTGCATCAACGATTGCATTTGAAGTAAGGTCATTTAAGTCGGCATGCCGAACCTAAACACAGTAAGCACCCAAGGAAAACTGGCTGTTAGTTCAATTAGAGAGGCATTTGTATGTTTGGGCGGTTAACTCGGGCATTTATGTTCTGGTCCTCTGATATACTGTCATAATTTGATATTGATTGAACAGCTTTCTCGCCAAAATTGTCCCAAAATGAATAGCACTGTCGACTAAATAAACTCCGATAATGAACAAAGAAATCGGGCATTATGTTTCGTCTCGGCAGGTTTGATAGATTGAACACGTTTGATTTGATTTCAAGGATATAAAGGGTGTAAAACACCTCTTAACGAAACCGAAAGGCACTTGTTCTCCTCGTCATTGCGTATTTTTTTTGTTCTACACCATACCTTTGAAAGTTACGGAGATATTGGGGTCAAAGTTCCAACTTTGTGAGTTTTTTTTTAATACAAGTTTTTAATGTAAGATTTTTACTTTAAACACCTCCACGACCCCCGTACTATTCAATCCATCCATCAGCACAATGTTTTGAGTGCGTTACATTGAGTTCTAGCACAAAACATGATTTTTCACCCCAAAAAAAATGTCGTTTCCGAGCACCAATTTTTGCGTAAAGTTACTTAGTTTGATGTACAGCCTGTACATCAAACTAAGTACAACCAAGCATTCTGTATAGTACAGGATGCTTGGTTGACGGCTTCATGATGAGGTCTTTTACACCCTGTAGGTACAGGGTGATGATGACAAATAATCGCACATGACTTATTTCATTTTTGTATTTAGCTACGTGCCAATATGTAAGAAGTTGCACACGAGAAGAACCGGCGATTCAAAACGACAAAACATGATTTTGCGGATTTGGATACTTTTTTATTTCAAGATGCTAGGTACCTTTAAGTTTTCTTTGTCTGTATTTTTCCATAAATCATGAACTGTTAACCCAACCGATTCGGTCGGGATGCCATTGTTTAACTATTGTGTCTACTTCGTGGCAGATCAAGGGATAATTTCCACTCCAATATTTAAAGTAGGAACATAGGTCTTAATGTCAGCTAATTAGGCAGGTACGGACAGTACCTCTGCAGGACCAACTCTGCTTTTCGTATAGAAAAGCCGCGAGCACTGATCATAAAGCTTGCTCAAGGAAGATTGGCGATTTCAGGTAAGAACTAAAAAATAATTTACATACTACAATAGTCAACCACTGATAGGTTCTTGGCTCTCCCCCATTTTTTCTTATTCTTCTTTGTTATTCAGGAGGATTCTGAGGGCCGCGTGTTCTCGACCACATACGATGCCTGTCCAAACAACCATCAAAATCTAATTTTGAACCTGTTCCCTGTGTAACTATCAACATACAAACCTAAGTTTGTCTGATTATGAAACCTTAAAGATACCTAGAAGTTTGGCTGAAAATTCTCTCTAATTGATAAAATGACGAGGCTGATTGTTCAGGGTACGCCAGCCTATCCATCCATACCATTGCAGAGTACATATTTAAAGGAATCTAAACACACTCTTGTTTTTATACTAGCAGTAATACTTAGTAAGTGTACTGTAGTGTAATTGCATTTTTATTTCTCATACTCGGAAAGTAGTGTTTGTTTGATCAGAGCAGCGGGTCGAAAACGATGCTTCCCTCCCTAGGGCGGGAATGAATTTTAAAAATAGAACTAAAATTGGTTATTTAGTCGGCTATAATTTTTTTTACATAATTAAGAAAAATATCGATTAAAAAAAAAATGCTGCGGTCTTGTGAGTGTATACGGCCAATGTGAATTAAAAAAAATACCTATTAAAGTGGGATGGCCCGCGGCGGTGACGCGGGCGGTGTGTTCCATATTTGAAATTTAAATTAAAAAAGACTATTTATGTATAATTTGGCGGGATACTAACTCTGTACCGAAATTATTTGATTAAAAATGAGTTCAAGCGATTCTGAAATGTCGACCCCCAATTCCGTTAAAGACGAGGCCAATACAGTTATTGAAAATCTTTTGCCAGAAATTTCAAAGGAAAGAAACTTAAATATTTACAATGATTTTATGAAGTGGCGAACAGACAAGAAAATAAAATCGTTTTCCGAAAGTGTATTTCTTACATACTTCAATGGACTATCTAGCAAAATACAGCCTTCTACGCTATGGAGCAGGTATGCTAATGCTCAAGAGTACACTTAGTGTAAAACATAATGTGGATTTGAAAAAATTCCATAATCTCACAGCGTTTTTGAAAAGACAGTCTCAGGGGTTCAAGAGCAAAAAATCTAAGGTTTTCACCTCTTACGAAGTGGAATCATTTTTAAATGAAGCCCCTGACGAGATATATTTGGCAATGAAGGTAAGCTAAACGTTTATCTAAGTAAGGAGAAGTCTTTTACTCTAAAAATGAACATCGTTCCCAACGTCTTTACTCTGATAAGTATTATAGATAAGTTTGTACAAAAAGAGACAATGACACTGACCAGATTGCGTATATTGAGAGTAAAGACGTTGGAACGGCATGCATTTTTAAAGTAAACCTGTTTATTTTACCTACATACCTAAAAGATAAATACTAACAAAATTCTTTGTTTTCACAGGTGGTATTGATACTCGGTATAAGCGGCGCCTGCAGAAGCAGTGAGCTTACAAATCTAACAATTAAAGACGTTGAAAATCATGGTCAGTTATTAGTTGTAAAATTGACTAAAACAAAAACAAATATTGAGCGCACATTTGTAGTACGAGAAGAGTTTACACAAACAGTAAAAAAGTATCAAAAGCTTAGACCTACTGACATAAAAACGGATCGTTTTTTTCTTAACTACCAAAAGGGAAAATGCTATAAACAAGTGATCGGTAAAAATAAAATCTCAGTTATGCCAAAGCAGATAGCAACATATTTGAATTTACCAAACTGTGAGCAGTATACCGGGCATTGTTATAGAAGAACGTCAGCGACACTGTTAGCCGATTCTGGGGCGAACTTAACAATGTTAAAAAGACATGGAGGATGGAAATCCAGCACAGTCGCGGAAGGCTACATTGAGGATTCTATCCAAAATAAATCTAAAATTTCAAAGAAATTAACTGAGACTATAAATATACGCCCCAATTCGCCTCAACCAACCACTTCAAGAGAGTCTCCGCCATGGATTCCACCGTCTAATGAAATACCAGAGTCTTCTACTTTTACAGAGATCCAACACAGCCAAATTTGTCATAATATATCAAACAGTGTAAATATTCCAAACAAAAATTTAACTTTGAATTTCACAAATTGTTCTAACTTCTCAATTAATTTTAAATAGGTACTACTCATGTTATTACTATCAATAAATATTTTAGAAAAACTACTATTTTTTACTTTCCTTATATTTGAAATGAAAAGTAGAGTGTTTAACACGGGTGAAAGTCATCAATTCCCACTCGGACTATAGCCGCCCTCGCTTCGCTCGTGCGTCTAAATACCTCGTATGGGAATTGATTTCTTTCCACCCTTGTATAACAATCTACTATACCTACTGCCCTGAAAATCAGGGTAGTAATCCATTACTAACGCGTTTTGTTTTTTTCTCTGTCTTGATGACGTCATCAAATCAATCAAACGATTTAATTTTACCATAAAAAGTACTGGCCACTAACACTTTTTTAAAGCAGGTCGCATACATTCCGATATGGCCAGCAAACTTCAAACCTCTATGCGATAGAGCGAGAGATTTTTAACACTCTCTCGCTTTAACACGCGTGTAAGTTGGAACCTGGGAAACAGGGCGTTTTTACCTTCTCTAACGTCTTTTGACGCGCTAAAATAAAATAAAAAAGACTTATTGTTTGTTGACGTATCTTGTAGAGACAATTTTCTTGTTACAGTTTGTTACAATATTGTAACAATGACAATATAACTTTTTAATAAAATGCTTTTTTCTGCTAAGTACCTATTTTACCGCATACCCCGTTGTATAGCACCGTGCGTATTCTTTACGGTTTTTTTAATTAGGTTAAAATAAAAATTAAAGATGGCGCCGACGAAAATTTTCGGGTTTTTCTTCATGGGTGTCGTTTTCGTGGTTTTTGGGGTCGCTGATAATGAAAATGAGGTCAAAATAAAAATCCAGGATGGCGCCGACGAAAATTTTCGGTTTCTTCTTCATGGGTGTCGTTTTCGTGGTTTTTAGGGTCGCTGATAATGTAAATGAGACAAAATGAATATCCAAGATGGCGCCGACGAAATTTTTCGGGTTTTTTTTTTAACAATAAATCATCATTACAACGCTTCAAGTTCTTAAAGTGTAGAAATTGTTTTTTGTTTTTTTTTGGTTCCTACACCTTTATGAACTTGGAGGGTTGTATTGATGATTTTGATGATTATAATTCTGTAATTACATACGTCTTAAAGACGCAAATAATATTTTAATCAACATACAACCGAGCACTGGCCTGCATATTGCAAAAAACTTAAGAACCATTGAATTTCGCGGGCTGGTTGGAGCATTCACCTATAATCGTAACCAAAAAGTGTAAAAAAAAAAATATTTAAAAAATACAAAAAAACCCGACTGTGTAACAAATAAACTGAAATGAAAAAAACAAGTTCAAGTTCCAGAATAGTCGGGACTGGTCGGGACCCATTAAATAATCTAGACTAAAATCATTCCATCCAATAAGGGTCCCGACTATTCTGGGCTAAAGTTGTTTTTTTCTTTTCAGTTTATTTTTTACACAGTTGGGTTTTTTTATGTGATGGAACTATAATATCGCACTGGCATTCTACAACTTTATATTGTTAATTTCATCACGCACATATAAAGCCAAAATGCAAATTATCCGATAAACTGATGATGTAAAGGTTTATTATCATGTTTCATAATTTTTCGCGCATTCATTCCTTTAGAGTCAAGACCTCGACAGAACGACTCATTCATTAAGATACGACATTTTTATGTTGACATCAAAGATGTAGAATTGTAGATCTGCAATCAACAATTAACTTTATTCTTCTTTTGTATTAATTGGGATGACATTCTTTGATTGCTACATAATTTAAATTGCTAAGAATTATTTTATTTTGGAGGAATTATTTATTTTCAGAATAGTCGTCCAAAAAGAGAGGATCCACAAGGTCTGATATAATTTCTGGCATGATACCTACAGCTACTGAACAGATATTTGGATCTCTGCGTCCTCGTCTATTTAAAAGTTCCATAGTCTGAAATGGTAGGTATCTAAAGTCAAAAAAATATTCACTTAAGCTACTGAAAAGGTCGTGTCGATCATGTTGAAAGTCGACAGTCGTTGTGGTCGCTAATATTATTATGTAGGTACCTATGTAGGTATAACACTGAAAACGATTGCTACTCGTCTAGGTCTTCGTGCTCAGCTCGCCCAGGATGCACAGACTGCAATAATAGTTCCCTGCATCTACCTACGTCCATTAATAATTAACCAGGGTTATTAAATTTTTAGCAAGCAAGGGAAACCACTACATAACCTACCTAGTAAAGTATCCTCCTTTTTAGAAGTCGGTTAAAAACTAAGTACTTATAGTTTTTAACCGACTTCCGTAGCATGTCAGAAGTGGATGATTGAATAGTAATTCAATCATCCACTTCTGACATGCTACGGTTACAGTAAACAATGTTATTCTGTATATGCCATCAAACTAAGTGACTTTACGCAAAAAATATTGCTGGGAAACGATTTTTTTTTTTGGGGTGAAAATTCATGTTTTGTGGTATAACTCAATGTAACGCACTCAAAACATTGTGCTGATGGAGGAATTGAATAGTACGGGGGTCGCGTATGTGTTTAGAGAAATTTATTTAAAAATCTAACATTAAAAACTTGTATTTAAAAAATAATTTGTCAAAAAGTTGGAACTTTGACCCCCAATATCTCCGTTACGAAGGATCCCAGGTATGGTGTAGAACAAAAAAATGATCGCAATAACGGGGAGAACAAGTCTTAGTGCCTTTCGGCTTCGTTAACGAGGTTTTTTACACCCTTTATAATTTGTCAAACGGGCGAAGCTGCGGGCATCAGGTATATTGGTGAAAACTTGCAGACCGATAAAATAAAATAAAAATTATTTCACCCTTAAAAATACATGGGGTTCTAAGCCAGTCACAATAAGAAAGTACACGAGTGTATTCAAATGGGATAATAGGTTATCTACACAGTGTGTTTATGTCGCTATTAATAATCTAAAGGACAAAGGTTATAACAATAAGGGTACATGACGTAGGTACTGTGGAACGGAACTTTGAAGGTATTTTAAACACTGTTTAGTAAAATCTAACTTTGTAATTACTTGGACTATGACGCAAGACTTTGATGGTACAACCTTCTATTTGTTTGTTGTTTTATTTTAGGTCTGGGACTACATTACTTCGTGCGAACAGCCGCAGGCCGCGATAAACTGAAAACGGAAAATGTATTTAGGTATGCGCAAGAAAATGACAATGATTTGCCGTTTAGGGAATGTTTTAAGTTAAAATATTCTGTAAAGTTTTATTTTCCTTGGCAAAGTAAACAAAATCTCATTGTTACACTATTTCGTTTGTTAACTAACTGGGCAAAAACACTTTAAATGAGCATTTTATGTAAATAAGGTTAAAATTCAAAAATAAACCGTTTTATTGCGCAAAATTATAATGTTTTACATTGAAATAAACTCAATGGCTTGTGAAATTAATTATAATAGTTATTGTTACTACATCTTATCTATGTAAATACAAATTAGCACTACATGAATTACATGGTCATAAGTCATAAGTCATTTAATCATTTGTTAACACAGGTACAATAAATAGTTGTTACAAAAGATTACAAGCGCGCTATGTTATGCCCGAAGGCGTACAAATATTCATGGAGGTCATTGACATTAAAATTGATAACCTTTAAAATTATATTAGTGGAATGCAAGTATTAATTGATTTTAACAAAAAATAAAAACAAAGAAAAATATATAAATGTCAAAAGTAAGTGAAGCTTTACTACGTCAAAATTCAAATAATGTTTAAACAAAATAAAAAATATAAAAAAAAGAAATAATACAGAATGTCACGTGCAAAAATGTCAAAAATATCAAGTCGAATTGAACTTAATTAAAGATATGCTATGTCAATGAGTACCAACTATGGTCAAAAACAGTAATTACATTTTGTCTGTTAAAAAATCCGAAATGCTGTAATATGCTTTATTCAATAGCAAAGATTTAAGCCTTTTCTTAAATAAGATTATGTTCAAATCCTTAATTGAACTTGGTATGTGGTTGTATATAATTGGTGCCATACAAAAAACACTTTTTTGCATCAACGCTGTGTGGGACCTTTTTACGCACAAGTTATTGTTCTGTGGTCGAGTTCGTGTGTTATAAAATGTTATTTTGTAAAACAGGTGTAGATTGGTCTTCTTAACAAATACAGCTACCTCAAAAATATATATAAAAATAAATATATATATAAAATACATACCTATACATAAGTTATAAAAATGGCTCGTTGCCATGGTTGCCAGTTGTTATTTTCGTTTAATAAGTACCTACTCGTATGTAACACGTATCTATGGTGGATGCTGATTACGAAGCTACAGAATTATATTCATCAAAATTATCAATAGGTACAACCCTTCAAGTTCATAAAGGTAGAAAAATTACTTTTTCAAGGTCAAAGTTATTCCTGCACCTTTATGAACTGGGTTGTATTGGTTATTTTGATGATTATAATTCTGTAACTACATACGTCTTACAGCCGCGAAAAATATTATAATCAACATACAACCTAGCACTGGCCTGCAAATTGCAATAAAAAAATAATTTTAAAAATTCATAAACCCGTCTGCGTAAAAAATAACTTTACATAAAAACTGAAAAAAAATAAAACAAGCTCAGGAGACAGAATGATTTTAGTCCAGATTATTTAATGGGTCCCGGCCAATTAAATAATCTAGACTAAAATCATTACAACCTATATGGGTCCCGACTGTTGCAGTCAATATGATCTGTCTCCTGATCATGTTTTATTCTTTTCAGTGTTTATGTAAAGTTATTAGTTATTTTTTACGCAGTCGGGACCCATTAAATAATCTAGACTAAAATCATTACAACCAATATGGGTCCCGCCCGACTGTTGC
Source organism: Xestia sexstrigata (assembly GCA_941918905.2). Lineage (NCBI taxonomy): Eukaryota > Metazoa > Arthropoda > Insecta > Lepidoptera > Noctuidae > Xestia > Xestia sexstrigata. The sequence continues at coordinate 5,457,092 of OW799204.2, forward strand.
AGTCAATATGTTCTGTCTCCTGAACTTGTTTTATTCTTTTCAGTTTTTATGTAAAGTTATTAGTTATTTTTTACGCAGTCGGGTTTTTTTTTACGCTTTTTAGTTACTTAGATATTCCATTTTAAAATCCTCAAGATGAGCCCATTATCGAGCTGTTCAGGCTGCAGAGCGTGTTTTTTTTTTATTTTGATATATCCAGTGTCACTCCCACAGTAAATACGAATCTACGACACCTCTCAAGCTAAAATCCATCGAGCCGTTCAGGCTACAGAGCGTGCCAAACAATAGAATAAGAGTATGTATGTATTACAAACATACATACTCTCGAAAAAACATACCCCTCCTTCTGGCGCAGTCGAGTAAAAAACGTAAGAAAATTTGAATTTCGCTGGCTACCCTGAAGCACTCAGCTTAAAAGGTGAAGTCTCAGGCTTCATGACTCGAGATTGAAACCATGAATGAGACTTTCCTATAAAGTACAAGACTACACCAGACACATATTTACTTCTAGTGTGGTCTATCCATATAAGAAAGCGTCGCTTATATAAATAAATAGAAACCTAAGTCATGTGTTAAAAATTATGTAATTGACGCCAGTAAAGATAAAAGATAAAGACATATTGATTCTGTAAAAATATGAGTGAACGTATACAAAATACAGGTCTTGTAAATAAGTGGACCAAAATGACATACTAAGCTAAGCTTTGCCTATGTATTCCATAGATTTCTTATTTGTTGATTTGTTAATTTACCGCTAGCCGCTAGCAATTTATTACCTATGTTGGCTAGTCTTTTTTTTTTTTCGGATGGGAAATCATCAAATGACTTCTCCCGCTCTGGGCGGAGCAGGAGGGAGTGTCAGACTTTTACTGACTAAAACCCATCCATGTTCCTTCATCGCCCTTTGTGTTCCGGGGCCACGGTATCTCTTTCGAACAGTCCCGCAACCCGTGTTGGCTAGTTTGAGGTATGAATAATTCCCTTGTAGAACATATTTTTTACCCAAATCTCAGGTTCGCCAACTTAATAAATAGCAAACGCCCAAACGGTAAATAAACTGTGAAAAGATGCGCGGGAAAAATCAATGCCAAAAATAGTTGCCAAATTTTATTCTTAAACTTTTAGAATACCATGAACAAAGTGCTGCAGGGTCATATTCGAAACTAATGATCACCTGTTCGCCATATATTTTTTCAATGCAATATGCATTATGGATGTTACGGAGCTTCGATATGTCGGCACTTGCGATTGATCTTACACCTTCCGTTTCGACTTCGGTTCCGATACTTTTAAATCGGAGGTTTTATTCGGAGGTCCACCAGGTTCAATAGCCAGCGAACAACTTAATAGTAGTGCTGGACTAATGTATGACCCGTTAAGAAATAGATTGAACGGAGACAAAGCTGAAAAGCTATTGTTTATTATATATAATTTGCTTCTGGAGTCAATTAATTTGATTTAATTTTGCTAGCTGTTATAAAAATGTGATTATTTTTATTTGTGATACCTTTAACATATAGGTTTTTTATTTTTTTTATTGAAATTTAAGAGGCTGACTCATTAACGTTTGTAGTATTTTATTTTATTGCCTGCCCTTAACACATCTTTCTTCTGCCACCATCTCCGTTTCCGCCTCCGACTCCGATTCCGGTTCCGACTCCGAAAAACCAAATTTAAAAACTCTAACTCCGATTTCAGTTCCGATAAAACCACCTCCGTAACATCCCTATGCATACACAACCAATTTAACTTCACAAATGTTTACCAACAGCTTCTTCATAACAGTGTAAAACCATGCCGCACATTAGCTTTCCCTGTATTCCAAACTCGAAATTACTAGGTACGCGGGAAAAATCGATGAAAAAAGTAGCAAGGTAATATTTTTTATTCAAAAAAAAAAATGTACTCCATTTAATTATTTTTTTAAAATAAGTAGCATACAGTTGACTCAACTTTGACTGCCGGTAACATGACATTGCCATCTGGCGTGGCGAGTTATTATGAATTTCACTGTTATGAAACATTGCGTTACTGAAACTACGTCAATACGTAGTTTCAGTGACGCAATGTTTCTTTTCTTTTAGCAATTTAAATAAATGTTACGTCGATCTATAGAGGCACCGAGATACAGACGAAATCCGCTTTTTATTTTGTATGGAGGTGAAAATTAAGTAAATCAATCGAGTAACGCTAGTTTCAAAGTCTGACTGAATTTTGTTTTAAGTTTTCAATTTCCTCCAGATTTTTAGCAATTAATAATGAAATGTGTCTGGATATAGGCACAGATTTTGTATTGAAGTCACAATCTCGTCACATATTTAAGTAATTACATGGATGACAATATGGAAAATTTTGGCACCAGACATCTGAGACATCCCACAATTCAAAAGTTACAATGATACCTACCTATGTAACTTTTAGCCATAATCGTGAGTCCAGAAACACAAAAACGTGTTCTTTTATTACGCATACATTATTCTGCTGCGTAAAATAATTCGGAATGATACGAGTATGTGTCACCTTCAAGATAACAGTATGATTCATAATTACATAGAAAAATTTTAAAACTGCGAACTCTACACTAAAAAAACAATAAAACATTGCAGTATAATTTGAAAAAACCTAATTAAATGGGTTTTTCCTTAAAATACTCAGTAACAAATAATCGGGTAAATTAATACCACAAGCTCTGCTACTGAGCATGAGGTTCGATTCCCAAGTCGGGCAAATTGTTGTTGGGTTTTTCCATTATCATTTTTTAGTAGCAGACTAGCAGCCACGGAGTCCGGATTTATGCCCAATTGATGGCAATAGGCTCCTCCCCGATAAAAAATGTGAGTGTACCCTACCACAATACGTGATGTTATGATATGTTAGTATACGATTTATTAAACTAACTAAAGAATAGCCTAAAGAAATAGCTGTCATACGTATTATTATATTGATTGATCATTGATTCTAAACACTTATCTTCACTACCTATTAAACGGTGTGCAAATGATTAAAACGAACTATGTACATTATTTTCAGTTTTTTTTTACACATTTCACTACTGACAAAAGCAAACCAACAGCAGTCTTGTTCATCATCATCTTCATCAGCCTATAATGTTCCCACTGCTGGGACACGGCCTCCTTCAATGAGAGGGAATGGGCAATAATCCACCACGCGGGCCCAGTGCGAATTGGTAGATGTCACATGTCTTCAAATTTTTGGTCCTAGGTCATGCCGGTTTCCTCACGATGTTTTCCTTCACCGTTTTGAGAGCAGTGGTGATGAAATAAATTACACAAAGTAATGCGCCTGTCTGGGTTCGAACCCACGACTTACAATCGTAAGTCGGGGCCACCACCACTGGGCCGCGTAGCAGTCTTATTACAGCGACAACAAAGTTTAGTCTCTGTAATTTTGACAGTGACACAAAGTCAAAGGTAAATTATCTTTGAAAAGACCGTAATGAACTGTTAAACAGCATGTCAGCGGGCCTGAAAGGGCCGCTTTAGCAACCATAAAGTCCATTTTAAGAATTAAACATTTTTAACGTGATTCATATTATGATTCTGACAAAGCGGCCATTTTAGACCCCCGCTCTCTCTTCAACAGTGGAAGCGCAAGGGTAGCCCGCGAAATTCAATTTTTCTTACTTTTTCTGCAATTTGTCTGTTACCATGCTGTTTATTACAAAATAGAATTTGCGGGCGTACCTAACACGTATGTGATTACAGAATTATAAATACAACCCTCTAAGATCGTAAATTTAATCAAATTGATTAACTATTTCATGAAAAAATCAAGTCAAGGAGAGGCAATGGATGCGCTTATGCCAGCTTATATTGGTTTCGTTACTATTGACATGCGGCCTCTAGTACGGTCGAACAAGCTATTTGGTTTACATTTTACAATGTAATTTGTGGGTTAAACTGTAAACCAAATAGCTTGTTTGACCGTACATAGATGTAGGTACAGTTACTAGATTATTATATTATAGTAGGTGTGTACGTTTGTGTGTTAATGTAATGTAATACGTGACTAATAACGTGTTTTCCAAGTGACGGGCTGTCAGCGCAGCCGTTTGACATCTCTTGAAAAATTGTGGAATTACATAAAATGACTGATTAATGTAAAGTCTTATCTCAAAATTATTCTGTTATCAGCAACATCATCATTAACATTTCCATCTTGGTGTCTTTCTTTATATTCATTCATTTCAGGAAAATATGAATATGTAAACAAAGAGAAGGTGATAATTTTTCGGTGTTCACAAAAACTAATGTAGGTACTCGTAGGTAGTTTATAATATCTTTATCAAGCTGGTGACTAATTTTATCTTTCTGAAGATATACATCGATTTAAAAAGGTTTAATATCTATCATCATGGCCGGAATGTCAAAAAAACTTTTGGGATGACATATGAGTCACAAAAAAGAAACTAAAACACTTTTTTTCTTTGCAACCTTATGGCTGTCACAACATTTTTTTCGAGCATCAATGGCCAGTTCTTTTAAAAAGTAATGTCAAGTTTTATTAATATTACATCTGAGACCTTGGCATTAGGAAATGCCTTTGTGCAACCTTTTTGAACATTTTTAATGCTTGCTTTGTTGTTTACGAATTTATTTTATTTTTGGTATGAATTTCATAAATTATTATGTGAAACTGTGTAGAGTGTAGGGGTAAGTTGTGAATGTTTTGTAATTATTTTAACTGGCTTCTTGTTGCTAATCAACACTTCAATAGCACAAAGATTCATTTGTGCTAAATATGAAATATTTGACGTAAGTATTCCGAGACTTTGGGCATACGTCATCGGTTCCCGTTACTTTCCTGTTCCCGTTACGTCCGATGAATTGATGACGATGCGAAAGTTTAAAAATTACTCATGTTTTAAACGCCGGCGTTGTATCTGAGTCACTTCCTCGTTATCGATAACACTGATAAGGCGGTTTATTTACAATTTCATCCAGTCATCCATGTAGGGGCTTCTGATGAGTCGGGGGTGTGTTATCTGTTAATGTGATGTTTCGTTGAGTAATAATACTTTCATGGCTTTTAATATAGGTACTTATGGCAGGTTTTCCGATAAAACATCGAGTGACCATAACACAGGCAATAGTTTTGTACTTTTGTAGGACACGATTCTTGTTTTTGTTGTACTCAATGAGGTGATTTGTTGTCTCATTTACTTATACAATGACTTATAAAGTTGCGACATATATGATTACTTTAAAAATTGCGCCATTTTTAAATACTCGCGTACGCCCATCATGGGCACACTTCACCATCAATTGCTTTATCCATAAACAAGAAATTAATTAAAAATGTCAATGATCCCATAATCATAATCACCCATTTGTTAGAAAATTAGAAATTGTGCTATGGGTTCTTTTGCACTTTTGCACAAATGTTGGTAAACAATTATTGTTAGGTACATTGACTGTGGAATATGACTGTATTAAAAAAATAAGATGGTGGTGTTGGATCCGATTATGGCTAGGCGCCAAAAAAAGCACGCATTATCTACGCAATCGTTGATGCCCACAATGTAACGCAGGAAGTCGCGCACCGAGGCCGCGAGGATTCCGTACAAACTTTTTAAAGGACAAACTTAACTTTGATGTTCGATCCCATGAAACGGCTATTGCACCAACCGCAAATAATAAGTTTGTAATAGTAAAATCGTTTTTTTTTTTGTTATTAACTACATATTTACGGTTTTCCGATTTTTTCCTTTACATTTGCGATAAGACATTGCTTCTCGCCAAATTCCGTAATTCTAGGTCAACGAGAACTACCATATAGGTTTTCGACCCAAAACCTATAAGGTACTTCCGGTTGACCGATAATTGTCAATTTTGGTTAAAAGCAAGGTCATAGAGCACACACAAGTAAAGGGAAAATTCCGAAAAATAAAAAAGATGAAAATTAAGGTAAATTTTGGTACTTACAAGTTTTCGCGGAAATCTAAATTTGCCCATATTTCTTTTTATCGTGTTGACTCAGGACCTGGATTTTTATACACCTAATAGGGACTATACACCTCAGTATCTGTTATAAATTTAAACTTGCTAGGTCCACCCGTTCCTGAGAAAATCGGTGGTGCAAGACGGACAGACAGACGGACAAGAAAGTGATCTTATAAGGGTTCCTTTTTTACTTTTTGAGGTACGGAACCCTAAAAATAACAACTTAAGTATAATTACTTCATGACTCATAATGGAAATGCTTGTAGACAAATCCCAAACTATCTACTAAACGTATAAACATACCTACAGTACCGTACGTAATGCGATATTATTCCACTCGATTGGGAAATTACCTAGCAGGAAATACCGGATTTAAAACGTTGCTTGCTAGTGACGTTTTATATCAGCAATTTAAATTATGCTCTTAAGCATTCAGGAATTACCGTAAAATGGGATTTGCAAAGTTTTCCAAAGGTCTCAAATGCTTTATTATTATAAACGAATAATGTTTTAGTAGTTTAAAAACACCAAAGCATGCAGGTAACAATTTTCTTTAAAATTATTGATACGAGTAATAGATGTACAGAATGCTTGGTTGACGGCTTCGTGATGAGGTCTTTTACACCCTGTAGGTTTTCGACCCAAAACCTAAGTATATGGTACTTCCGGTTGATAGAGAATTGCCAATTTTGGTTAAAAGCAAGATCTTACAGCACAAGTAAAGGGAAAACTCCGAAAAATAAAAAAATCGAAAATTAAGGTGTAAATTAAAGTTTTCGCGAAAATCTAAATTTGCCCGTATCTTTTTATCGTGTTGACTCAGGACCTTGATTATACACCTAATAGGTAGGGACTATAGACCTCAGTATCATGGTATAAATTTAAACTATAGCTAGATCCACCCGTTCCTGAGAAAATCGGTGGTGATTTGGTGACAGACGGACAAGAGAGCCGAGAGTAAGCCGTGTGGTATCCGGCAGAGTAGAATAGAACCAACCCATTACACTCACGGGTGTCGTATAAGGCGACTAATGTCTGAGGCAGAACACCTTGCGCCTCCGTAGACCAGAGAATGGGCAGCAGCGTTTTCTGTTAGTCTTTCATCACTGCGATCTCCAATCCGCCTGCCAAGCGTGGAGATTACGGCATATTCCTCCCATCATGGGAGAGGCTTATGTCCAGCAGTGGACGTTATGGGCTGTTGTTGTTGTTTGGACAAGAGAGTGATCCTCTATGGTTTCCTTTTTTTACATTTTAAGGTACGGTACCCTAAAAATTAAATTAATTAATTGAACGATGACGTCACGTTGAACTGACTTGATTAATAAATATGTTAATCTACATTTTGTAACGTTACATTTTCCCGGTAGGATCCTGAAAATGTAAGGTCACACTGAGTACTCACCTACCTAACTTTCAGTCTGGAGGGGAGCACTGTTAAAAGAAATAGTCAAGGGGACAAGTTATAAGAATTTATTATTAAATAACCTAGGGCCTACCTATTTGGAGCTAAACCAGGTTAGAGAAGCGGGTGCATGAAAATGAAAATAAACATGAAATGAACTGGAGAAAGGCGGGCCTCTGGGCTGTAGTAGTGGCCGAGGGACGTCATGCAGGCTTCAGTCATTCTTCAAGGATTCTGGTCGAGATTCATCATTCTTCGTCATTGCAGGCGAGGAAGCGAAGGCCGACAATCTTCCTCCTGGAGAGGCGGAGGACGTCAGTTTTTTTCTTTCTGCTGAGATGGAAGACGTCAGTTTAATCAGATCGTAAGAGAGGAATGAAGGGTCGCCACTCCTGTAGCCTGGGCCACAGATGCTAAGTCATGGCACAGGTACACATTAACTTATAAATCACAGTAGAGGAAAACTCCCTCTGGTCACTCTTCCAGACTTGTGATGCCTTTCAGCTCCAGACGTAGACTGAAAGTTCCACCACCAGGCTCCTGTCATCTCCAGATGATTGACATTTTATAATTTGGAAAGAATTTCTAGAACATAATAAAAAGAAAAGATAATGCGGTCGATAAGATTTACCTTTACGACCTACAACTAGCTCCAGCAATAAATTAAAAATAAAACTAGGCCTGTCACTAACTGACATTACAAAGGTAAACAAAGATTCAAGAGAGATAAAAATCTTCAGAAAACCTTAAATAACATGAATTACATGGTGCAGCATGAAGCTACCTACGGAGGACGAATGCTTAAATTTCCAGGTTAAAATGTAAGTAAAAAAAACCATGTAAAAACACACATCAGTCACGTCACGTCAGTTCTAACCTTAATCATAATTATCATTTAACAATTGAGCGGTGTTACACTTCGAAATAAATAAAAAGTACCTGTATCTTTTATGACTCATTAAAAAGCGTTAAATCCAAATTTATGTTAATGAATCATGTAGAATCTAATGTTTACGGAGTTTTAATCGTTTAGAAATTTCCATAACATAACATCACGCTTGTAATCCCAGAAGGGTTGGACAGGGGTGGTGTAGGTACCTAACACCCACAGTTCGCATCGCGAGTACACATCCAGACTCCGTGTTGTTACTGAAACGTCACGGAAAAAAACGAGTACTAGCACACTTTGCCTGGTAACATCTCTTGCAACCACTAAACCAATGCGGCTATAGAATATAGCCTGTCAAAATAGACAAGACGACAAAAAAAAAACTAATTAGTCCTTCAGTTAGATTATCCAAAAATATTAGACCCGTATTTTTTCTTTTGTTACGTAAACCAATATTGACGAAGATATGACGTTTTTAAAATTCTCAATACGTCACGCCGTGGTATAATTTTTGGCTAGTTCTGACGTCACGAGCCCCCACACCCGAGTTTTGATGCGTTTTATCGTTGTCAATATTCATTGATTTACAAAAACAAAAAATACGAGTCCATTAATTTCTGACTGACGGACTAAATAGATTTGCAATTTTTTGATACTGTCGTCATGCCTAATTGTCCTCAAAATCAAAAAGGTTCATGTCAAAAAGATTAGCACTCAAAAATGTTGCAAAAGTAGCACGTAGGTAATATTAAAGTTTATTAGTGTTGCTAAAAGCTGTACCTTATGAGCCAAGGGCAACCGGTAGACCTATTCGTACACTATTCTAGGCACACGCGCCATGCCCTTAATAATAAACGGATTTAAGCAATAAGCCCCCACAAGGAATTTAGATTGAAACCTGTAAAAGTTTTGCGAAGATTTTTGGATAATAAGTACATCTCTGGGCATACTTCTTCGTAGTGAATAATTTACATAGTTGATTTGATCGCCAAAACTAGAATCGAAACGATCTAGGTGCGGGCAGTAGAGTACCGGTCATGAAGCAATCCTTGGGGAAGCCTATGTTCAGCGGGCCTCCAAAAGGCCGTTTTAGCAAAATCATATATTAGAATCAAAATATGAATCTTATTACAGAGCTCGAGGCTAAATAATAACAGCCGCTCGGGTCGATCGTTAGGTTAAGCCGTGCTTGCCTAGGTTGGTCTGTGGATGGGTGACCACCCATTACATACCGCGTTTTAAAGCACGTTAAGCTGTTGGTCCCGATCTTTGACAGTCTGTCGTTAAGTAGTTAGAGGCCCAAAAATCTGACAACCAGTCTTACCAAGGGGTATCATCGTATTACCTACCGGTACTAACTGGTTTGTGGAGGTCAGATAGGCAGTCGCTCCATGTAAAATAATGGTATTCAGCTGCATCCGGTAAAACTGGAAGCCGACCACAACATACACACATCAAAAATGTCTAGGGATCAAGCATTTTTATGCGGATTTCTTGAGATTGAGATGTGGCTTTGTAATAAATTTATGATTTTATAAATTTATATGGATCCTTTTTGGTGCATTTCATAATTTGAATCAGGAACTCTCAATCAAATTCGAGTAAAAGATGAAAATAAGCTGTCAATATTTTCCCTATAAAAACATACAACGCATTGAAGACATTATTAGTGCTACTGTTTCCCTACTACTGATTAAAACCAACGTTATTATGGAGCGGCGACGTCATTTAAGCAGGGAAGAAATGCTCAGAGCCGTGGGAATGATAGAAGCTGGTTCCCGGCAACGTACTGTAGCTTTAGCTCTGAATACAAGTCAGAGTGTTATCAGTCGACTTTGGACACGTTACCGAAGCACTGGTACCGTGGCTGAGCGCCATGGAGGACGGTATCGCTGCACCACACGGAGACAAGACCGATACATTCAAATCTTAACTCGAAGAGCTCCAACAATAACCGCCATGATGTTAGCCGTGAGGCTTCATCACTCTTCAGGGAACTTAATTAGCGACCAAACAGTCAGAAACCGCTTGCATGAAGTGAACCTTCATTCCCGAAGACCGCTACGGGTACCACCTATAGCAATGCACAATCGTAGGATTCGATATCAATGGGCTCTTGAACACAGAAATTGGGCAGAAGAACAATGGCGTTTCGTGTGCTTTTCTGATGAGTCTCGTTTTGGTATGAGACCGGATACAAGACGTATACGACACTGGAGAACCCCTGGACGCCAACAGCGATTAAAATCCTGCCAGGAAGTCCATCCTTATAGTGGTGGAACCATCATGGTATGGGCGGGTATTTGGATCGGCGGAAGAACTGAGTTGATTTGGATCAGAGGCAACCTCAACGCTCAAATTTATGCTGAGACGATTGTATCAGACGTCATCGTTCCTCTACAAGTGCAAATCGGTCCCTTATTTCAGTTAATGCATGATAATGCACGACCGCACACCGCAAGAGTTGTAAGACAGACTCTCGCCGCAGCTAACATCAATGTCCTGCCCTGGCCTGCTCAGTCGCCAGACTTGAACCCGATTGAGCATGCATGGGATATGCTACAGAGAAGAGCTCTGCCGAATATGGAGGGTATCCAGTCGCAAGAAGACCTTTTTTTGTTGTTGCAACGAACATGGGCGGCCATTCCACAGCGTGATTTGAATGAACTCATTTTGAGTATGCCAAACCGATGTTCTTGTGTTGTTAGTGTTCGCGGTAGAAACACGGATTATTAATTGTTTAAGTTACCCAATAAAATTTTAAAGAAAACTGTTATTTCAGTCTTTTTTTCGAACTTTAATGTTAGTGGTTCAAATGTCAAAAATCCCTTTATTAGGAAAATGGCAAATTTCTTTATTAATGCAAAGGTGACTTGGTTTATCGTTACTGTGACAAACGAAAACACTTTATTTGATGAATCCTTAAAGAAAATTTTAATTAATATCAATCAGGAGAAAAGTTATTGCAAAAATATATGTTGATCCCTAGATACTTTTGATGTGTGTAGTTGGGAAAAGGCTAGGCTAGGATGAATATGAATCTTATTACAAATCGTGAAATGGTCCTCCATAAACATTGTTCACGCCAACGCTTTTTTCTGGAAAAATTCCATTAATATCTGGTGTAAGTGGAAATTTTTCTCGACTCCTACAGACTACAACGACATACTTAAAAGAATCACTGAAAATATCCAACCATATATATACGTATATGGTTGGATTTTTTCAGTGATTTTCTAAAACATCCATCCTTTATGTATCAGGTTACATGTTTTTGGCTAATAAGGGTTGCTGAAGATGAAGATGAAGTTCAACACTAACTCTATAGCGGATAGAGGGTGGGCTCCACCGATCAGACGGGTGGTCTGGTAGGTTACTGCCCAAACCATTTTTGTCGCGAGAAAAACTGCTTGCACGATGTAGCGTAACGTCAGGTCAACTCAGAACTGATGAGTAGTTCGTTTTACAATGTACATTCATATGAAAAATCTCTTTCATCACAGCAACACATCCCTGGAACTACAACACTCATCAAAGATGATCAAATAACCAAACTACTTCTAAACTAAAACGTACAATAACAAATTCCTTTGTGTAAAGTAAATAATGTATTCTCCCGTATTACGCAATACACAGAACGGAACCGTAAGCACCGGTTTTCAGTACGTTAACGTACGTTACGTAAACGTCAGGCGTAGTATTAAAACGTGATTAAAACCACTAACAAACAATATTGTGTAAAGTACTTCATTTGTTTGTTGTGGCTGTTTTTCGACGAAGTGTTGTGATGAAATGTCATCCCACTGTGCCTACGTAACGGATAAAGAGGAATGATATTTCTACAATGTACCTATTGTGAATTTACAAAGAGAGTTTACTGTTCCTTCAGAGTATCATGATCAACTTACTTACTATGTTTAACCTACATTTTCTCATTGAAGGGCACAGCTGGCCTCGCTACTCTCAGTCTACTCCTCTATATATCTATGGCTATTTGGGACCAGTTTTTATCGCAGGAGTCCAGCTCTCCCTGTCATCTCCGCCTGGGCCCGCCCGTTGCCACGATATTACCTGCCGTGTCGACCATGTGAAAGATTCGGGAGTCGTGCATTTGCGCCATGGCCATTGATAGTCTAACATGCAGCTAGGTCCAGGCCTATTCCATTTCAATTGACGAGGCAGGATACAGGGTGGCATCATCTATAATCGTGAACAGAGTTAGTGAGTATAGTCCCTGTCTTCAAGTTTGGTACCCAGAATGCTCGATTTGATTTGAAAGGTTGGAAATTAGTTACCCAGAACTGTTTACTGCGATCAACAATGCATTTCTTGGTGTTATTTCCTCTTCATGACCGATACGATTTCTGAGAAACCCTGTTCCATGTTCGGTAGTGGACAAAAGAAGACACGTGCAGTGAAATACATTATGACCTAAAGTGACGTCAATCAACGTCACTTTGAAGATCTTCATCATAAGCTAGCGCCTCGAACTACATACATGAGAAGGACTCATGATATAGTAACCATTTGAAGTATATGGTCTGACAGGTTTTGTTTTGTTTGAAAACACACTTCTCTCACTCCTGGTCCTAACCGACTGTATACTCTGAGAAAAAACAAGTTCAGAGATCACAGCCTTTTTTAACCGACTTCTAAAAAGTGGAGGTTTTTTTAAAATTCAGAAAAAGTCTTGATCTCATATTGTGGACCAGAACCATACAGAATTTACGAAATGAAGAGGTCTTTTGAGAAAAGAACCACACAGATTTGAGTTCAATCCAAAAGCTTATTATAACAACAATTCTGACGAATCTGCTGCATCACGCAACACATATTTTTATTAAATAAGCCGAGTTTTCATTACCCTTACGTAATGTACCATGAAAACTGTTCATAACGTAACATACACAAGGCTAAGCATTATATAAGTTTATATACCTACCTAGGTGTGCTGTGCCATGTATTTTCCCGTCCACTATCACACACAGTTACGTAGGAGACCTGTCACTATTCAATTGTTAACGATGCCTCGTGGGCGAACTACGTCATCACTTAATTACTGGTCTCATTTGTTTCAGGGGTTCATGTACTGATAAGCCGTACTGAATAGATGTGTTAGAAACTAACATGACAACGTGCCAGTGTTTATTGAAAAGGTAAGCTGATAATAGAGAACGTTCTAAATTGCCGTCGTTTATCGGTCACGGGTTTCTGCCGAGGTTACGGGCGTTTCCTACGCAAACTTTTTGTATTCAAGGTACATCTTGGAAATCGGTAAATTTTGGAGGTACACCATAAATGAAAATACATTTTTACTTACATAATAATAATCAACATTTACTAATAAAGTTTTGCGGTTGTTTTAGTAGCTATTTTTCTTCCGTATGTAACCTTACTTTTCCGAGGCACACCTACTAATGACCACGGTACACCAGTGTTCTGCGGCACACACTTTGTAGAACATTGCTCTATAATACTTACGGACATAACAATAATTACTGGTTAGAGGTCCGAACTTATAATGAATGACAACAAGATTGGACAGTTGTCTTGTTACCCCCGATGTGTCATGAATTCGAAAATAATAGGAGGAGGGTTCATTTCGAAGTTTCGAGCTGCTTTCGGTCAGGCCAGCATCTTCGTTGACGGACTTGCAGAGTCTTAAGGCTGATGCTCCAGGGTAGCCTGCGAAATTCAAATTTTCTTACGTTTTTTGCAATTTGCAGGCCAGTGCTAGGTTGTATGTTGATTAAAATATAGTTCGCGATTGTATAAGACGTATGTAGTTACAAAATTATAATCATCAAAATCATCAATACAACCCTCTAAGTTCATAAAAGTCGAGGAATGATTTTTTCAAGGTCAAAGTTATTGCTAGACCTTTATGAATTTGTAGGATTTATAATCGCGAACAATATTTTAATCAACATACAACCTAGCACTAGTCTGCAAATTGTAAAAAACGTAAGAAAATTTGAATTTCGCGGGCTACCCTGACGCTTTCACCATAATGGAAAAACTTATTAACAACAATTTTTCAGAACCTCGGGATCAAACCCGAGATCCTGCATTTGGCAGTCGGTGCCGAAGACTAAAAGAACCAAAAATCAACTAAACTATTATAAAGAGGTAGGATAAGTTTGGAGAAGGCAAATTTTAAACAAAATTGGAAAGCCGTGGGGGATGCCTTTGCATAGCAGTGGAACAGGGCAAGCTAACGAAAAAAAAAGTAAGTTTTATGAAAGGAATTTAAGATGTCTCTTACGAACTAATCATCCGATTTCAAAAATTGTTTTACTAATGGAAAGCTTAACTATTAGCAAGTGCTATTGGAAATGTTTCTACGACACGGATGAAGTCTCGGGCAATAACGAAAAAATTTTAACTTGTAAAAGTCTCTCAACATTAGGCATGACGACAGTATCAAAAAATAGCAAATCTATTTAGCCCGTCAATTAGAGTATTGGAAATTAATAGACACGTATTTTTTGTTTTTGTAAATCAATGAATATTGACAAAGATAAAACGCATCAAAACTCGGGAGTGGGGTTCGTGACGTCAGAACTAGCTAAAAATTATACATAAGCGTGACGTATTGAGAATTTTAAAAGCGTCTTAACTTCGTCAATTTTGGTTTACGTAACAAAAGAAAAAACGTGGGTCAAATATTTTTTGATAATCTAACTGACGGACTAATTCGTTTTTTTTGTCGTCTCGCCTATTGAATGTTACCTAATCTTAATAAATAGGTGCTACATATCTTCTATTATATTACTACAGCCCAAACTACAGCCTAACGACTTGTCTAATGTAAATGTCTAATAATTATAATAATTGGTAATACTAGATGAATCGATCGTGTTTGAAATAGATTTATCAAAGAAGATAATTCGGGGGTAATTGGTGCTATGATAGTATTGCGTTAGCTGAAGGGACACCCCGGTCAAACAAGTTGGAAGTGCAATTATCTGTTGTAAGGTAACTCTTTGTGAAGAACTCGTTCGGGGAACCGGGGAAGTACCCGAAGATTTAAAGCGAACGTTCAAATTTGCAACAAATGCTTTTTTTTTTTTTCTCGTTTAAATACATAACATGACGCATAATAAATAATAAATATCGCTGGACATTACACACAGCGCCATCCAGTGCCACACTAAGCAACGAGGCTTGTGTCGTGGACACCAGATAGTTGATATACTACATAAATACTTTTTGTTTGTAAATACATACTGATAATACATAATTATAAACATCCATGACTCGGAAACAAATGTCCATGCTCATCACACAAACATTTGCTCCTACTGGGATTCGAACCCGGGACCCCAAGAGCGTAAGGCAGCATCACTACCGCTGCGCCATTCGAGTCGCCAAAATGAAATGTACCAAACAGTACACCCACATTTCGCCGGTTAATTAAGTCCCATGTAATAGGGGCGAGTCTATTGCCATCAACTGGGCAAAAATTTTGACTCAGTGGTTGCTACCGAGAAATTCCTGATGGAAAAACCCAATAACAATTTGCCCGACCCGGGAATCGAACCCAGGACCTCATGCTCAACAGTCGCGATTGCGAACACTAGATCAGCGAGGCAGTTCTACCTAAAAAACTTACCAAAATACCTATCAGATTTTCTTATCTCCTAATCTCTACTCAAATCTAGATAGATTATTATCAAAATAAAAGATTCCTTGGTACTTAAATGAAACGTTCCTGAATGACAAACAGACCTCAATGGCGTTTAGTGGTTTCCGCCAACCCTCATTTAATTCATTATGAAAATTCCGTGACGTCATACTAATCGTTCTAGAACATTGAGGAAAATCGCACGTGTTTTAAAAATGGGTAGTTTTATTACGTATATTACACACATAGTAAGGAGTGAAGTCTCGATTTGTGTTATAAGGGTGAATGTCACGTTTTCTTTTCACTCCTTTGTTACCAACTTTCTGGGACATTAAGAATGCTGAAAAACGTTTGGACATTATTACATAATGGCTTTGTAAATAAAAGCTTAATTCTTAAAGAATTGATATGGAAAGTTACACAATTTCGTGGAAGTTTTCTGAAAGGAGCTTCCAGTTCATTCGATTTCTTAGGGCTTACACGTACGAATAATTTTGTCGCCTGATTATTTATTTACCTAGTTTGCTCGACCGATGAAACTATGGGTTAACTTAAATTGTCCAGTGTTCAGCGTATGTTAATCCGACTCCTGTTTTATGGACCCGTGTGAAACCAGCCTAAATCGCCTTAAAATAGAGTAGGTAATCATTTTTTTACTGCTTATTATTACCAGCCAGTATTAAGTTTCGAACATTCATTAAAGTTTTCTCATCTATAAACCAAAACAGTTCTAAATATAGCTACGAATTCTAAATATAAATTTAGCTGTTCTATTAACATCAATAGATAACTGTAAACTGTATAATTTGAACGCGTGGCTCGAGTTTCAATGTAAATTCCAAGGTATTGTTACCTATATTATTTTAGAATTACTTTTAGTGATTCTTATATAATTAAATAAAGCAAGCGAAACTCGAAATAAACTAATATTATTCATGTTCAGCCTGTACCTATGAAACCCATTGTTTTCATTCCCTCGTTGTTTTACTAGCTAATACATAAACAAACCTCTTTTTCTAAATGGCATTTTAGTTTTAATAGTTGACCATAAATTAAAGAAAGGAAAAAAGGGAGCACTTTTGTTAGTCGCCACTTAATTAGGTTGGTAATAGTTATGTTGGTAATATCACTTGACTTTTACAATACATTTATGCATTAATCTGATGTTTTTTTTTTAGTCACTTTAGCTTGTGACACCCCTGGACTGTTCGGAAAAAAAATTATAACGCAACGATATTTCGCGATACAAGTGTAGCACAGCTACGTCACAGGGTATTTTTCCACCCAATTATAACACCATCGGATCATTTTCAAGAATTGCGGCAATTTAGCAGCTTCCGGGAATTTCCGCTACATTTTTCCGTTCAGGCAATTCAAATTCCAAATTCGAAAGGTTTTGTTTATAAACCCATCATAAAGTTTTGAGTATGTTTGGGTCTAAGAGTAGAGGAAGACCAAAGAAACGATGGACGGCCTGTGTAAAGGATGATAATTAGGTATAGCAAAAAAGGAGGTGTCTAATGAGAAATGAGATGACAAGTAATAGAGAAGTATGGAAGAAGAAGACATGCTGCGCGGACCCCAAATGAATTGGGATAAGGGTAAGAGAAACTGAAACCCATCACAAACCTACAAGAAAATTTATAAAACGTCAAAATAAAGGTGGACGGTTCGAATTGGTCGTTTCCTAAGAAAAAATAATCAGTCTCTAACCTTATTGTAGCTTTGAATGCGATAAAAATATAACGTCAGCACCCCAACATGTAGGTCTAATAATATAAACTGTATGCTAAGTCCGAAGTCATAAGAAAGGAATGGATATTGTTCCACATGACATCACGGCAGCACGTGACGTACAGGGCTAGTCACCTATGGATGACTTATCTCCAAACAATGGTTCAGATGACGTCCATATTCACCTTTATGCAGTTTGGAAAAGTGTATAGTCTGTCTGGCAAATGGAAGGAAAGAAACTATGCATAAACAGGCGACACTTGTGCCGTCGACGGTAACCTTAAAATTCTAAAGTAACGCTTTACACAAAAGGGGTATATAGCTGGGAATTTATAATATCATCACGCCTTTATTCTGTGAAGGGTTACGCAGAGGCGTTAGTACGTAATAGTTCACCCACATTTCGCTAGTTATGTTTTATCCTCATGTAATTGCCGTAAGCCATAAGCCGGGCATCATTTCAGAACCCCTGCCGTGGGTATTACTGAATTAAAACCTGATAACACTTTGCCCGACCTTGGAATCGGACCCAGGGCCGGAGCAGAGAAGGCTGAAGCAGCTAATAACGCTTTGCCCGATTGCTTTGGACCTCATGATCAGACGAACTTAAGCTTGCTATCACTAGCTAGAGCAACGATACAGGCAGTTTGGAATATCTGAAACAAAAATTAAGATGGTATGCTAAAATGAGGTGAAAATAAAGTACCTACGTAAGCTGTGAGTTTTTACAGTTCCTTAGATGTTTTTTTTTTAAGTTTTTTTTTTTTTACAGGTAAACGTAAGCAAGTTACGTTCAAAAAGCCTTATTGTGTTAACTGTGAAAGAAACGTTAGGCAACTCTTGTCGCGTGTGCAATCTTTTAAAGTTGTTCGACGTCGAGACTTTTAGTGGCTTCGTGTAGAACAAAGATACTGAAATGCTGACGTAAGCGATCGAGTCGGGTGACGTCGTTGTCGGCAAAACGACAAATCTTACTACTTTAAGTATTATTCGAGAAGGTTTAACTCGTGTTTAGGGTGAAATGTTGCTCAGTCCTTTGTCGCCTGATGGTTACGCGACGTCAATCTCTTTGTTAACTTGAACAAAAGAAAAAAACTTTCTTTTTGGCCAAATTTGTTGGGCGACATTAGAAAGAGGTTGCATAACACGCGTAATCGGCGTTTGCGAGACTTCATTAAAAAGAAATAATAAAGCAATATTTCGTGGTTTTAAAAAATAAAACGATACCTGTTTTAATTGTTAAATTAATTATAAACAATTTACTCGGCGGTTGCAGTTCGTGGGCCGCCTTTGCTTATCTGTAATTAACAAATAACCGGTCGAAACTGGTTTGAACAATAGTCAATTGAATACTAATCGCGTTATTACATTCCCAATAACTTACAAAATATATTTATTAAGACCATTGTTACTAGTTTATTAAAATTGTAAATCATTTTAATGGTAGGCCACACTGGGGAATTTTTATGTTTTGACAAGTCCCAAGCCCGATACGATTATGCGTTTATTGACAAAAGGCATGGCCGCGACTTTGCAGTTTGCACGTCGCGTCGCGTCGGCGTCGATCGTGTTCGCAATTGTGGCTCACATAAGGGATAACACAATTAGTCAAACAGTAAGGAAAATTTAGTGTCTTACTCAGAGGAAATCTTACATGAAATGTCTGGAATATAAATAGATGACACAGACTATTGTTGCTTAACCAATAGGTTATGATGAATCACTAATGATAGAATCCTAGTTTTATTAGGTACTGTTTTATTCTAGGTATTTACATGGATACCTCATGACGAGTATCGTGTCATTGTCTGAGTACATGGTGACGTGTAAATCAAAAGTAAATAAGTAAGACGAAGTTGGGAAAAACCTGTATTACAAATACGTTGTCGTAACGTATGTCATACAGTACGAGATCCGTTTTATTAAGTGACTTCCTAGATGTGTATTGCAGAAAAGTACCGTAGGTAGGCACTATTTGGACTACCTCGTTGGTCGTGTGGTAAGAGGTCTTGGGTTCGATTCCCGGGTCGGGCAAAGTGTTATTGGCTTTTCCATTAGGAATTTCTCAGTAGCAGCCTCGGAGTCAGGATTTGTGCCCGCCACCTATTCAGGCGTGATGTTATGTTTTGTAGGTAGGTACTTCGTTTTGGTGGTTTTTAATTTATACAATTTCTTGTTCAAATATGTATTTTATTGTCCAAATAATAGTAGGTACCTACCTACCATTTACTTTTTAATTATTCACTTTTTCCTATTTTACATCATTTAAGTACCTAGTTCAGTTAGTAATTTACTTCAGTGGATAGGTATACTTACTTAGTACTTACCTACCTACTGTTTTAGGTTATACAGGGTGTAAACAACCTCATCACGAAGCCGTCAATAAAGCACATCAAACATCAAACTAAGTAACTTTACGTAAAAATTATTGCTGGGAACGACTTTTTTTTTTGGGTGAAAAATCATGTTTTGTGGTAGAACTCAATGTAATGTATCGCACTCGAAACATTGCGCTGATGGATGGATTGAATAGTACGGGGGTCGTGGAGGTGTTTAAAGTAAAAATATTACATTAAGTTGGAACTTTGACCCCCAATATCTCCGTAACTAGAAGGTTCCCAGGGGGCCTAGTCTGCTATTACAATAGTGTCACAATGATCTATCATTGATTTCATAATTGTTGAACGATGCCATTGTCATTTTGTTAAAAGTTCGTAATCTGCTAACTTCATAATGGTCGACCATTGGTCGGTCAATGGCCTCGTTATAGAATTGTGTTACAATGACATTGTTGTATTGCCATTATTATAAAACCTATTAATGGAAATGATTTTCGAAAAACTAGAATTAAATTTGAACATCTAATCATGCCAGATTTCATTTATGAATTTTCATTTTTGAGGATGTAATTCTGAAATAAAATATTTGAATTTGAATTTTATATATATATACATACATATTATTTATTAGTGTTCTATGCAATTTGAAGTAGTAAGTACTTCGTAAATAGCAAAAAACATTAAGTTATGTGTAACGCGGATTAATGTGAAACTATACAATTCAATCATATTTTATTTGTTTAGCTGTCAAAGTCAATTGTGACATTACTGCTTACTGACGTTGTATCTGTTTTTATTTCTAGCGACCGGTGTTTTGATTTATTTTTTCATTGATGTGTTTTAAATTAGGTATCTTTAATATAGAAGCTTATATTTATTGCAATACAAAATGGTGCTAATTGAGCAAATTTCGGCTGGAACTGTCAAAATTTTTGCAGATTTCCGCGTAAGACAGTCATACATTTGTCATTGTGTACGAGATTACAGCTTTCACTTCATTGAAAGAAATAGCATAGAATGATTTCTATGCTATTCTTTTAAATGGCGTCATAATGGCTTCATTATGACGCCATTTTCTAGTAGATTACCAAACTTGTCAAAATCAGTAATTATGAAATCAATGATAGATCATTGTGACACTATTGTAATAGCAGACTAGGCCCCCAGGTATGGTGTAGAATGAAAAAATAATCGCAATGACGGGAAGAACAAGTGCCTTTCGGCTTCGTTAAGAGGTTTTTTACACCCTTTATAAGTAACGTTAATCATTTAATTAAGTTTTTTTTACTTGTCTTATCTCAAGTCAGACCAGGATTAAATTCTCTTTGGAAATTCGTATCATTTTGGATTAGACTAATCAGTCATTTTTAATCACTATATCGGGCAACTTAGCAGGAAATTGGATTCCTAATTTAGATTAGCAATGGTTATTTGTGGGTTTCAGTAGCAGCAGTTGACAGGATTTTATGTCATATGTAATGCCTAAATATTTTTACAATAACAATTTTCAATCAGTAATATTGTAAACGCGACCACAGTGCTCAAAAACCTTTTTCTGGAAAATTCTTTCAAAAAGAACAATGGCCACTAATAAAATAATTTAATTATTAAATCGAATTTCCTCTATTTCCACACCACAATCATAATGAAATTTAAGTAGGTAATTCCCAGTAATTTTAATAGGAATTTGTTATATCAGATCTTACGTGTTAGTAGGTACAGGAAAATGGACATGAATTTGACTTGATCATACGTCATGTCATAGTTTCGATGGCTGTTACTGAGGACTTCTCAACTTCTCGGGACAAGGCAACTAGGTATGTTAAAAAGGTCGAATATGTCACATTAAAGAGTAAATTGTTTTCTATGTTTTTAGGTTAGGTAACAATTTTTGACGACAATTCTTCTGATAATTATTTAAATCTGATTTTTGGGGTTTAACTCATCTCAATTTTGCGGCTGGTTCGAGGTCGCGCATGAAGAGTCTCCACCTTGAAAGATAAGGGGGAGGCCTTTCTTTGCCCAGCAGTGGGATTTTAACGGCCAATAGTTAGTATAATAGTATAGTATAGTTTTAAAAATATTTACTAACAATGACTTGTCAAAAGACCATTCTATACCTTACTGTAGTTCATGTTTTTAGATTTACCTAACATTTTTAATTTCACAAGCATTCAAATTTGTTTAAAAAAAAAAAAAATGTTTTATTTCAGGCACAAAAGTAAAGAAATCATTCAAAAACATAACACACAACATAAAAAACAACTGCGTAGAAACTACAACAGGAAAGAGGGATACGTCGACATTATCCTGACCTTTATGACCTCAAATTACAATCTGTAAATGTAGTAAGTACCTTGTACTCGTATGTACGTCATACACACAAACGATTGTGGCTACAAAAGTAATGAGTGAATCCTATACTAACGTTACTTTTCTGCAAAATTGTTGTCAAGCAGGAAAACTGCTTTTCTGGCATGAGATGGGATGTATGAAAATATTATTTTAAACGCACATTATGACGACACGTAGGTAGTAACGACTAGCTCAAGCTAGGTACTTACATCATAAAATGCCCCGACAAAACGTCTGACAGTGTGACCAAAATTATTATAGGCCTTTAAATTAAAGAGAGACCTCCAAGTTTGTTTCGGGTGTTTCTTCTCAGAGTCGTCAGGTACGAAACGCCAGCCTCATTTAGGTTTAAAAAAAAACGTGTAAAAGTGTTTTTAAAAACCTACTTATTTAAAATAAAGCATAATTTATCATCATCTACCTAGCCTTCCTAGTCTAGTCGAATCCAGCTGAATATCAGTAGTTCACATGGAGCGACCGTCTATCTTACCTCCACCTACAACCCCGTTAGCCTGTTTCTGACTCTCTCCAACTCGATGCCACTAGACTGGCTGCCAGACTTCCGAGCTTTCGAGTAGTTACCCGTAATGGCTGTCAAATATTTGCAAACGTCATCCATATTGGCTCAGACCATTCATTTCGGGGCAGCGGAAGCTCGGGGCAGCGGAAGTCGCATCAGATCCCGCTGCCACAGTTTATATTGTGCCGCTGCCCCCCGACGCAAGTGTGCGGGGGAACACCGTTGTGGTTACAGTCAGTACGAGTCTGACAGACCCCTCCGCTCTCCCCAGGGTTGAGGACATCCACTGAGGTAGGGAAATCCTGGACCCCAGTTTAGAGAAAATAGTCAGACTCTTACTAACTAAAACCCTATACAGGAGGATTCTCTCTTCTCTCTTCTTTAATCTTCTTCAGACATGTCGCTGGATACTGGATTACTACAATTTACCTACAGACGTGGCGTGTATGACCAGATGTATGTAGGTGGATGAGCCGAATAGAGTAACTATGTAAGGATCGTAGCAATAGCATTATGTAGTTTCTATCTCCATGGGAAAAAGCGTGAATTTATATATGTGTAGGAATAGTACATTGTTCACCGAGAGGAGAAAGTGACCGATTACCGTCGAGGGTGTCGTTTGAAGCCCGAGCCGTAGGCGAGGGCTTTAAAACACCCGAGATCGGGAATCGCACTTTCTCTCGAGTGATACATAGTGCTTTATACTACACCTACGAGGAAAATAAAAAACGAAATCTTTACTAATTGAAATTTATATTGAAATTGTTGCAGTTAGTGAAGCTTAATGTAACACTTTTTCCATTAATGTTTGTTTGAGATGTTTGCGACAATGTAGGAGGAATTTCACATGTTCTTTTTTCAAATTGTTTATCCTGCCGCCGCAGGGTCGCACTGCCAGCCCGACACCATCCAACACACAGCTAGTGGCCAGTGTCATTTTGCGAACTTGGAGATAAAAACTCACTTTAAAAACTTTTTGGCTTTAGATATTTAGGTTACCGGGCGCATAGTCTTACCCAAAATTAAAAAAGAAAAAGCACGTAAGAAATGGATTTTCATACACTTTTCTCTCCCGCTCAGATGCGTTTTCTCCCCGCATATTTGTTCGATATGCAATGACGTACTTTCTACCGTAAATTTGATAAAGTATCAAGGTACTTTCCAAGCAGGTGTAGTATAAAATTATAGCCAATTCTGATAAAGTAATAACCAACTCCGTAATGCAAATTATTCAACACAATTAAGAACACGGATAACATTTTAAGTTTTAACATATTAAGTAGGTACAGGAAAAAGGACCTGGGTATGACGCTTGACCTCACATACGTCATACCGTTGCTAAGTCTTAATCAAGACCTTCATCAGAGTGCCACCATTAAGGTCTGTGGAGACACAAACCGTACTGTCCTTTCATTGTTTTTTTTTTGCAGTACTCTGATCTCTATTCTCGAAGTCATAAGGTTTATGTCGGACGTAAAAAAAGACTTGTATTGTACTTCCTTATGTGATGACAAACTTACATGTAAGTGGTAAGGTCGTGGTGTACGTTTTTGCATGCGAAGGCGAACGTGATGGTTTGGCTTGACAGTTTATTATTTGTTATTATTACGTGCGACTTAAATACTCTGGTTAAAATTGTGTAATTTATTGAACAAAGAAAACGGTTCCCTTCCTGTTTTGCATGGGTATGCATCAAAAATGCCTTCCCAAATGATGATATTCGGCACTTTCATGGCATTGTGGTATCAACTAGTAGTCTGGCTGAAAAAAATGGTCGTTTTCAATAAGTTTGGGGACTTTAGAATACAATTACTGAAATAAAACTGGTAGTCATGACCTTAAAACTATCAAAAACGAATTTGCCTCATTTTTACTAAAAATAGATGTCAAACAACAGAAAAAACTGAACAAAAACCGAAATGGTTTCTTTTTGCCCATTCTGTATTTTTACCACGGCAAATGCAATGCTATCTTACATAAAATACATAAGCAGCTTATAGAGTTCTGACTGCTGGGACACAACAAGCCACCTCGCTGCAAAAGCGAGTGGGCTGTAATCCTATATTAAAGAGTAGGAAAAATATACGCTTAACAGTCAAAAAGTCGCTGTAAATACTGATGATAACAGATTTAACACAAAGAAAAACTTGATTTGTTGTGGGCGTGGCGATACAAAAGAAGTGGAAAATTTAAATACTGAGAGCCGTTTCTAGTAAATAAGAAGTCTGGAATACGGGGAAAATGCCGTGAGGAAAGTTTTGAGTATGAATCTGGATGGATAAGAGTAGAGGAAGTTCGAAGAAACGATAGATGAACTGTGTGAAGGAAGACATGGCACCAAAGGAGGTGTTTGATGAGATGACGAGTAATATAGATTATAGAAGAAGAAGACATGTTGCGCCGACTCCAAATGAATTGGGATTAGGGCAAGAGAATGATGTATCTGGTAAATAAGAATGAAAGGTGAGTAGGTGACATGTGCAAAAGAAAAAGCCTCGTACGATATTACGATAGATCGATAAGATAATAAAAATTGCGTTGTAAAGCCACTAAAACACTGCCACGTGCCACCGAGTGTTGGCTTATCGGCGTAATTGTAGGATTATCATCTCTCTGACTGATGTAATACAATTTATATTTTGTTTTATACTCGGAACGCAAAAAGCCTGATAAATTGTGTGTGGTAGGTACTTTACTTTGTAACAAATGTTTGATAAACACGGGGAAAATTATTTGAGGCATTTAATCTCTTAATTAACTTGCAATTTAATTGCTTAAGCGACGTAAATGTAGTATAGTACCTTTTTTTGACTATATTTTCGAGCCGTTTGGAGTTTTAAATTCTAGCGCCGCGCCGTGGTGTCTGAGTGCTCGCAGCCTTTTCAAGGATACTTCAAAATGCTTAGTTGACACTTCCCGTGACCCAAAGAGTGGGTTTACCAACGTGGCTCCCCGCCAGACTCTTGGAGACAGCCCTAGTTGATAGAGTTGAGGAGGAATTTTTTGACGCCATATTTTAGCTTATTGATGAGTTAATTTAGGTTATTTTAATTTATAAAGGTGTATAATATTGTCATGAAATACATCTTTAATATTCATTGCTCATGTATCAGCAGTCTAACATCTGTTAACATCGTGTTATCGTGATTTAGTTTTGAAACCCGTCTGTGAAGTTTTACCAACTAATTCAATTAGACCATGTATGCCTATCCTACATAACTAAATATTCTTGGGTTGTATCATGGTGCCCGTGCTGGGCAGACCTATAATCTGTTCCAAAAGTATGTACGAGACGAAAGCGTATACAAATGGATCAAAAAACGTACATAGGTACCTCTGGATGCCAGTCTGTTGTTCCACTTTCAAATTGAGTGCACTATTTTAATTATTTCAATACCAGAAATACTAATTTTAATAGTAGATTTTACAACTGAGTGCACAAATAGAACCATTTTTATTCGAGACTTTTAGCAGGCCAAGGCGAAGGCGACGGCTGATAGTAATGTCGAGGATAAAATGGTTTTGTGGACGAGTTATAAACTCTGCTTTTCACTACGATTGCGAGGAAATAAAACAGTAGTATAAATTGAAGAAATTAATAAACGCACGAAAAAACAAGAGCTGTTTCCCGCGGCTTTATTTTTTTGAAATCTTACGACATTGATGCGGCTTGGACTGCAGACCTATACAGCCTACTATTAAATTAATTTTGTAATAATAATTTTCATAAATTAAATAAATAACCTACCGTAGAATAGAATAGAATAGAATTTTATTTCGCAAATATGGGTAATACAATACAGTTGTTATTACATATCAAAGTTTAGCCATATTTTACCATTCGGCATGCAAACGTAGGTACTTGAATTTAAAATTTTATATCTTCTATGTCTTAAAAAACACAGAAGGCAAATAAATTAAAGTAAATATTACAAAATAATAAATTCTATTCTATGAACTTCTTATTGCTTTTGGCTGTATGGCTCATTTTCTTTGCCTTAATATAGATACATTTATGAGTAGATACGTTAATGCCCTTGTGCACAAAATTCGATTTTGTGCAGCCTATATCCTGCACAAACAAGCACTTTCAGAGCATGAGAAGTGAAAAAGATATTTTTCATTTGGCATTTGGGGTTACCTACTCATATAAACTCCATTTTCGTCGTCTTTTTTTTATTTACAATTTAAAAATCATAATCAAACAAAGCGATTGTTGGCAGAACTGGCCTACCATGACGTTTGAAATTTCAGAGTGGGAAAGACACGTCGCCCTCCTGGAGTGAAATTAAAACACATGGTAACCCCCTGAAACCTTCTAAATACGAATGTGTCACAAATCCTTTTTAGTTAGTAATAATTGTAAAATTAATCAATTAATTAATTGTAAAAAATTAACCTAAACGGGCTTTGTTAGTTGTTTCATCAAATACTTTTGGAACACAAAGTTGCAGGTGAAATGTGAATGTAGGTATTTTGTAAAGGGTGTAAATAGACCCTTAACGAAGCCGAAAGGCACTTCTTGTTGTCCCCGTTATTGCGATATTTTTTTGTTCTGGACCATACCTGGGAACCTACTAGTTACGGAGATATTGTAGGTCAAAGTTCTAACTTTTTCACAAGTTTTTTTTTAAACACATACTTATTGGTGTCGATTCTGTTGTGCACAAACTAAACTTAATTTAGGCTATTGCTATCTTTTACTAAAAGACAGTGCGAGAAAAGGACGGCTATAGCTATGAACTAAGTTAGAGATGTCAAACTAGTTTATGCCTTGCGCTTCACCGTGTTTTTAGTCGACATGTTTTTACTTGCACCCTTCATTTGTATGGAAATATTAATTCCAACTAAATTTGACAGCTCTAAATTACGTCCGTCTCTTTCTCGTTTTATTAGAGAGAAAAAGATAGCAATAGCCTAAATTAAGTTTAGTTTGTGCACAACAGAATCGACACCATTACCTAGTTTTTAAGGTCATAACTTTACTTTTAATACCTCCATAACCCGTTTACTATTAAATGCGTCCATAAGCACAATGTTTTAAGTGCGTTACATTTAGTATTTACCTTGAAACGTGATTTTTCACCACAATCAATTTTGTGTAGAGTTACTTTGATTGATGTACAGGTCAGGTAAATGGTCTATATAATAACCATGTTATATACATAACCATGAAGATCATTTTAAGAATGTTACATTTTTAACGATGATTCATATTATGATTCTGGTAAAGCAACCAGTTTAGGCCCCCAGAATGCTTGGTTGACGGCTTCGTGAAGAGTCTTTTTACATCCTGTATACTCTACACGTCTGCCTTTCCCTTCGGGTATTAAAGGTGCGATGTTATGTCACACTTGTCGACACTTATACTACATTTGGCCACATTATGACCCGACACAACGTGTTATCAACTTATCACTCTTATCAATCCACTCCTACCTGCGGTTCTCATATCAGCATCAGATGTCTGTTGTAATAATAATAAATGATAACGTAACAACATAAACACAGCCAGTAATTACTATAACAGTTTCGTCATACTGCGGTGTGGTGATTTCCGGGATGGTTTGCGGAAATTGCGTCACGTGTAATTAGAACTCGATATGTTCTTAGCATAATCAGCCTATAATGTTCCCACTGCTGGGACACAGGCCTCCTGCCCATGGGAGGGAATGGACTATAAGCTATAATCCACCACGCGGGCCCAGTGCGGGTTGGTAGACGTCACATGTCTGCGATTTTTGTATTCTAGGACATGCCGGTTTCCTCAGGTCACGATGTTTTCCTTTATCGTTTTAAGAACAGTGGTGATGAAATAAATTACACAAAGTAATGCGCCTACCTGGTGTCGAACCCACAACTTACTAGCAGTAAGTCGTGGGTTCGACACCAGGTAGGCCCAGTGGTAGCGTCCTCGACTTACGAGCACGTAAGTCGAGGACGCTACCACTGGGCCACCGCTGGTCTCTTGTTTTGTTGTGTTATTTACTCAACCATGATGACATTAACATTGGGTCAGAGTGGATGCAGGGTGTTGTAGCGCAGCTCACAGCTTGGAAGAGGCCTCGGACCAGGATTAGACTGCAATAGATTGAGTCGTATACCTTGATGAGTAAAGAGCCTTAGTGTTATTGGGTTTTTCCATCAGGAATTTCTCAGTAGCAGCGGAGCACGGAGTCTGGATTTAGACCCCTATTACATGGGACAAACATAACTGCCGAAATGAGGGTTTACTTCGGGGATTATATACGTAATGTGAGGCTAATTACGAAAATTGACGTAGTCTATATGATTGTTGTATCAATAGTGCTAATAGCTTTCACTATAAACAGGATACTTATTTATAAAAATGGGTATAATAGGTGAACGAAGTAGAAGCAAATGGCATACTTACTTAGTTTTTTTTTTTGCGAAAAAAAAAATCAAAAGAACTCGGAATTTTCTTTCTTTGTTCTAATAAGAAAAGTTTACTAGAAATTTGTAGCGTTTTTTGAAGGATAATTTTTTTTTTTTAGCTGTCGAGAAAAGAAAAAAATACTAGATATGTCATAAGCTTCTACTCCGTTCACCTAATATACCCATTTTTTTTGGAAAGTGATAAAAATTTCATCCGGTATTTATCGTATGTACTTATTGCAAAGTTTAGGACTATCAGGGGAGGGGTAGTGGAGGAGCGGGGATGGGGGTTAAAAAGTAAAATGATAAATGATGTTTATTTTTGTATTATATTCGGCGTAAACACATCACAAGTCAAGGACAGATAAATCGCGGAAATCGATTGCAAGTAACGGGGATTACCTTTTAACTTTGATAGGCTCGCGTTTGGAAATGATCTCAACTGATGGTAAGCGATGATACTGTGATGTGATGATGTCGTGATGATGAAGATGATAGTTAGTAGGCCTAGGAATAGTTTAGACTTAGAGTATACTTTCTAGAATTGTGTTTTAAAAACATCCTCTTGACGATGACGACGACAAAGAATTGTGATCGGCTGTGTTCATGGATAGGTCAGCAATCAATAACATACTCGTAAGTCATTGACAGGAGCCCCACCGTCGCGCGTCGGTCGCCTCGTCGCTAGTCCCACGACCCATCCAAACAGGCTAACCCTCCTTTGGCTTTGCTGTGGTCGGCTAAAAATATTGGCTAGATTGTGAAGACTGACGCGAAAGTCACTGAACTTATTAAAGGTTGAAATACGGTGTCAATTTTTTTTTTGTGAAGTAGGTACTTTTTTGAATATTACTGGTACTTAATTTAAAAAAAACTGGTCCAAATACCAACGATAAGGCTTTTACGATTTCATTCCATTCCTAGATAAACGTGCAATGTGAAAACATTGCGCAACAATGTTTTTTTTTTTAATTATTACTTAACTTTACCATTTTAGTTAGTACCTACTTATAACTTACCTACGTGGTATTAGTCTGTGCGTGAGTAGTAATAGAATTCATTAGTAAATACCTACATTGATTTCATCATTTCATGGAACGCGCGCTGAAAGAATTCAGTTCTTTCTTCCCCAAACTTTAAAATGGCTACAGTCGGGTAAAAAACGAATTAAGAGAAAAGCTATGCTTGCAAGCGTACAGTCGGCTACGTAAAACGATTAACCCTTCGGTTTTTTAAATAAATTATTGGGTTAGTCACCAACTGGACACGAAAGACTGGACACACGTGTGTCCAGTTGGTGAAAGTAACAATTAGTATCACTTATTGTTTCGTCATCTGGACAGATTTTTACGTGTGTCTACATAGTGAAACATAAATTAAATAACTTTTATGTTTTCACCAACTGGACATCCTGTGATTTATTAACCTGACTGTACACTTTAACTGAACTGTACTCTTTTTTGCAAAATAAACTGTAAATTTAAATTTCACTAAGTATGTGGAGTTGTGGACACGCGTAAAAATCTTGGTGTGTCCAGATGACAAAATAATAAGTGATACTAATTGTGAGTTTCACCAACTGGACACACGTGTGTCCAGTCTTTCGTGTCCAGTTGATGACTAACCCAAAATATTAACCTGCTTATTAATTAAATACTAGCAGATCGCTTGCGACTTCGTCCGGTTCTTTTCTAAATTAACCTACCTAAATACATGAACATAAACTAGGTTCATATGATGAAAAGGTATATTTCTCGAATAATTTAGAGTCAACTTAGAAGAAAGAATTATGGTCCTAAGGAAGATAAGAAAAAAATATTTCTTTCACAAAAAGTACTTATTATAAATTACAAATAAAATGATTTGAACAGCTGTAATTGTACACAAAAGTTTTAGCATCTGTAGCCGAACTAGGAAGAGCCTGTATTTCGGCTTACAGCGCCGAGCGCCAGCGCGTAAGGAAGTAGGGTAGTTGACTGAGTTAACACCACCGATCAATAGTCTAGTTTCCATCAATAAATTGCAAAAAAGCAAATCTATTTAGTCCGTCAGTTAGAGTATTGAAAAATAATGGTCACGTATTTTTGGCTTTTATAAATCAATAAATATTGAAAAGATAAATCGCATCAAAACTCGGGAGTGGAGAGGCTCATTACGTCACAACACACTAAGAATTATACGATGATGACGTACACAAGCCTATTGTCATACTTTTTATGAGTCACAGGTCATAACATAGTCACAGGAGGAGGAGGTTATAACATAGTCACAGGTCATGGCTTAAGCTTCGCATAAGTATAGTTCTGTGGAAATTTACTTTCCCGCACACGTGCGGAAAAAATGAAAAAATACGCACACGTGTGAAATACATTGCATGTTGAACCTAATCGTAGTGCGATAAGAACCCGTTTTCAAGGAAGTGTATTGAAAAAAATATTTAGCGACCCCCGACCCTTCGGTTTTTTTTTTCGTTTTTTACACATAGAAGTATTTAACACATAATTGCGTGTGCGCCGATGTCCCTAACCTTCCATCCTGTATAAGAACAGGTGATTGAGTGTTCTCTGCTAACCCACTTTACTGATCATTGCGACATAATAACAAACAGTTTAGTCAATGTTGGAAACCACCGTTAAGATCTAAGATGACACAAGGTTTCAGAATCATGGCCAATATGGTCTCATGTGCTGACTAATGTGAAGTGAATAATGCTCAATTGCTCATGATGAGTGGGTTTGCGGAGAATAGTTTCTAGAACAATTTTGAGCATTTATTTCACAATTTTCTTTAGAAAAAGGTACTTTTAGTGGAGTTAATAGCAGGAAGAGCTATTTGTTAGCATTGCGGCAACGTTACTTCACGACCGTTTTATGTCTAAAATGCAGGTAAGTAAATAATTGTTTTTTATTTTAATATATTTTGATTTCATTCATTTATACCCATTAATAAAATAAAATTAAAAAAAAAAATTACTCAAAAAATAAAATTTTGTAAGCAGTGGGCTTTTTAATAAAAGGGCAATTATAATGAATCATGAAACTTAAGTCACATGAATCTCTCCTCTCAGTGAGAAATAATTTTATTGTTAACCACCAAACAAGCATTATGTCTTAGATTATGGACCTTTAAGTTTAAACTAAGTACTTATTCATCATCATCATCATCATCAGCCTATATTGTTCCCACTGATGGGACACGACCCCCTCTCAATGAGAGGGAAGTACTTATTAAACTTACGAATTTCCTTTTAAACCGGAAAATATCGCACAATTAATTAAGTAGTCAGTACTTACTGACTACATCATAATTTCAGAAACATTTAAAATTAAGCGCTGTTTGTCCTGTTTAAATTCTAAGGAAAATGCAAAACCTACTGCTCAGCGTTTATTTTTAATTTTGGATCGGCTTCCTTTCCGTCTGTCTGTCATTTGAATTTAAGGGGATGTCAACACCAAAATGCGCGCACACTGTCTATTTGTATTAAAAATAGTAATGTGATTAAAATGACATGGAATATTATAAATAGCGAAACGGGAAGGTCTTGCAATCGAAATAGTGACTACAGCCTTGCTATTGGCGATAATATTTTAAATTCAGACACTCAAGTTGCCACAGCCTTTGAAAATTTATTTGCGGATATTCCCGTATCGACTACTAAATCGCTAAACTCGTCACCTGCTGCTGCCGAGTCTTTACTAAGGGAAAACGTTTCAGTCTGTGATTCCGAATTTAATTTTCAATATGTCACCTGTAAAGATATAATTAAAACTTTTCACACCTTAAATGTTAAAAAGACTGCCGATCTATGGGGTAATTCTGTAGACGTTGCTAAATCCATTATAAACATTGTAGCTCCTTCATTAGCTGTAATATTTAACGATTGTATTGACCATGGTGAGTTTCCTGATTTAATGAAATATAGTAAAATAATACCATTGTTTAAATCGGGTAGCACATCAGACCCCACTAATTATAGACCCATTTCAGTACTACCCACCTTTAGTAAAATTTTTGAAAAATTAATTTTGGCACAAATGCAAAGTTTTTTCAATAAACATAAGTTATTACATAAAAAACAGTTCGGTTTCACAAAGGGTCGTTCAACTACTGATGCCGGGTGTTGACTTTTTAGGACACATCTATAATGCCTGGGAGGACAAATGCGATGCTTTTGGTATTTTTTGCGATTTATCTAAAGCTTTCGATTGCGTTCTTCATGAAACATTAATCAGGAAACTACACCACTACGGAATCCGTAACGCCTCTCTCGATCTTCTTATTTCATATTTGAGTGATAGGATTCAGAGAGTTGATGACAACGGGAAAAGATCTCCCGGATCCGTAGTAAGAATGAGGGTACCCCAGGGCTCAATTCTTGGTCCATTTTTGTTTCTTATTTACATAAATGACTTGCCTTACCTCATAAAGGATAATCATGACATAGTATTGTTTGCAGACGACACTTCTCTTTTATTTAAACTCAAACGTCAGCAGTTAGTTACGGATGATGTTAATAGCACCCTGGCAAAAGTCGTTAATTGGTTTAATGTTAATAATTTACTCCTAAATGAGAAAAAAACTAAATGTATTAAGTTTACGATACCCCATGTAAGACAAGTGGAAAACACTGTACTAATTAAGAATGAAGAGTTGAAACCGGAAGATAGCACAGTGTTCCTAGGCATAACTTTGGATGCCAAGCTTCAGTGGGGCCAGCATATAGACAAATTGTCGAAAAAACTTAGCTCTGCAGCATACGCCGTTAGAAGAATTCGTGAGTTAACTGATTTAGAGACAGCCCGTTTAGTTTACTTTAGTTATTTCCATAGCGTGATGTCGTACGGTATTCTCTTGTGGGGCAATGCCGCCGATATTCAGACAATATTTGTTTTGCAAAAAAGGGCAATTCGTTCAATTTATAAATTAAGACCCAGATACTCCCTCAGAGAAAAATTTAAAGAGATTAATATTCTTACTGTGCCTTCTCAGTTTATTTATGAAAACCTTTTGTACGCACACATAAATATTAATTTGTTTAAAAAATACAGTGATATCCACAACATAAATACGAGGAACAAACACAAATTTGTTGTTCCTGTAACGAGGCTCAAAAAAATAGGGGGTACGTTCAGATGTCAATGTATACGTTTTTACAATAAACTTCCGAGCCAAATTCAAGCACTAAGCCTAAATAAATTCAAATCGTTTATAAAACGGAAACTGTGCTTTAAAGCCTACTATCATGTTAACAACTATCTCGAAGATAAAAAGGCTTGGGATTAAGCTGCTCCAATGAAATTTGCTCTGTGAATGTCGAAATTTCGGACTTCGCTTGTTTATTATTAATTCCTTTCTTTTATACACTCTGACATTGAATGATTTGACATGAATACTTATTTCAGTATTTTATAATTTTTTATTTTATTTTATGTTACCGTTACCTACTGACTTGACAGGAATATTTACGTATCTTACTTTTTTATTATTATTGACATATGATTTTTGTGATTTTTATTGACATTGATTTTGTAAATTATTATTAATTTTATTTGATTATTGTGAATGTGGGGACCATGTGGGTTTCATTTTTATATATTTTTGTTTGTTTTCTTTTTTTTTACCCACAACTGTCTGGCAGTTTGAGTACTATTATAAGCGACCTACCCAAATGTCCTTTCTTTGGTATTGTTCGTCGTTTCGTTGAGCTCCTTGAGTTATAAGTCGAGCTACACGATAACTGACAAATGCTTGCACTGACTGGACAGGTCCACTCAAATCTGTGTGGTTCTTTCTTCAAAAGACCATCTCAGACACTATTCTGCATAGTCCTCATGTGAATTGAGCAAAATTATGTCTGGACTTCAAAAGAGACTATGACCTCTGAGTTTGTTTCGGCTGTTTCTTCTCAGAGTAGTCAGGTATGAAACACCGGCCCCATCTAGTTTAAAAAAAAAAATGACGTGTAAAAGTGTTTGTAAAAACCTACTTGCAAAACAAACATCATTTATCATTTATGATGTATCGGAGTAAACGAGAGCGAGAGAGTTACTGAGCGGCCAAGTTATAGAAGAAAATTATGAATAAATATTAAAATAAAAAGTGTGGATTATTTGTAAAATATGACTTGTTAGCGGTTTAGGTATGAATATGTTGACTTCATGTTTTTAATTGCAGACCCATACGTCAAAAAAATAAAGACAAATGCTTAAACCCTTACTGATAGGTACTGACCCGTACCGATTGTCAGTACTTTAAAAATGCATTCTTTATGTCCATACATAAAGAATGCATTTTTACCCGTACTTATAGGTACTGACCCGTATCTACCGATGAAAAATGCATTCTTTATGCAAGCACCCTTAATCTATTTCACAACTATGAATCATCATTTGCTCGTATTATCTTGATTAAGGATGAATGTAAAAAAAACCTATCCCCAGACAACATTATCGCAAAAAGAAAACAAGTAAGTTTCTAGATATTTAGTAGGGAAACTCGAAATCTTATATGTATGTTTGATTTTCCTCAATCTTTGTTAAAAAAGATTTCCCCTACAAATATCGAAAAGGAAAAGCAATTTTATTATTTATCCATACAATGGATGTTTTGTAGGAATCGGTTGTAAAGACTATTGAATTGTTTATAAACAAACCGTATTTTTGTCTGACCGTGTTTTTGCGTTCACCTTGGAAACAAATCCCACATTTCCATGTCGGTGAGTTAACTACAAAAATATCTTGCTTGTCTCTGCATCTTATTTTTTTCTATGCTACCAATTCAAATTGAACATTTTGAAATTAGAATACCTAGTAAGTATCTAAATATTCCGAGACGCACAGAAATTCGGGATAAGCTGCCCCTGTTAAAATTTAAATAAATATGCCTTAGTGGTGTAAATACCAGTTTAATCACGGAAATAGCAGGAAGCCACTAATGTATTACGTTCACAAGACTCGAGACCCTTCTTAAATCATCATCCCGTGCTTCATTGATCGGGAATGCGTGAACCCTGAGTCCCTGACTAAGTTGAGTGGACAAAGGATCGCTCGGATTGCTGGCTGTTGAATCATCAAGTTAACCAGACGTGTGCAAACATGAAGATCGGACGATGCATTAGCGTTATCCGGCTCCAATGACTGCTTTGAGTAACAAACGGGCTCGCAGTCCTGAACCTACAACGCATTGGATGAGACATGATAAGGTAATTTTTTGTTTCTTTTATTTGATAAAGTGAGACATAATTTCAAGGAACGAAATCGAGGTCACGTAGTAGGGTTCATGTAGGTATTTGTTTGTATTTACTTGTTGTGTGATCATCAATAGGCCCCTTAGATGTTTGTTAAAAGGTATCTTCTTAATAGATTTCGTAGACGAGTTTTCAGTAGGTAGCAAATTCACAAAAATATTTTTGTTACTTTTCCATTGAATATACCATACATACCGATCGATCCGATCTGAATAACCTAGGGTTTTTTTACTTCGTTTCGTCTGTCTGACTCAGAGTTTCTAGCTGAAGTTATTGAGCCTTCTGACCTTTTCATAAAGTTAAAAGTTTATTGTACCTACGCAGTGAATAACACTACTGACCTATCTGCTAAGAAGAATCACCCAGAGGTGTTCTCGAGTAAGACCGAGGTTGGAAAAAATAAACAAACAATCACACAGCGCGAGCAGCGTAATCGTTGTTGCTAAGCAACCATGATTGGCGCGAAAGATCGACTTAAGAGATTTTTTTTTTTTACATCTTGGGTCTTCACTGCTGTACGCACAAGGACGTAGGGTTGATCATCATCATAATCATCACGTTTTCTTACGCAAGATTTTTTTTATTGTGCAATTTTACGCTGTTTTGGTATTTTTTTATTAAAAAACTGCATAATTTCAGCTTGATTTCAACAAACTCGTTTTTTTTGTAATATTTAAAAATATCGCGTCATCTACTGAATAAAATATTATCATTTAACTTCCGCGTCGTGGAAAAATAAACATGAATTTATGATTGTTAATTATATAATGACGTAAATAGTAATTGAATGGTGTTCCTGGACTTATTGCACCACTACACAGTAATATTGTGATTTAAGTAGGTATAATATGAGTAAGTAGTAGGTACAATAGAAATTAAATGAAGTTTATGTTCAAAATAGGTACTTACCTACCTATAAAGAAGTGTTTTGATAACAAACACACAGTCGAATGATTGATTGCGCCCGTGGGTATCTCGATAGGTGAGAAGTTTTTATTTTTATTAAATTATCTTTATTTTTTTAATGAGTAGGTCCGTTTAGGTACCTAGGTACTTTGCCTCTATGGTTTCTTATGTTTCCATTTAATATTACTCTAACATAGCCTTGATAATTAGTTACTTACGTATAAATTGCGACCTGAGTACCTACCTACCTACTTTGCATTAAATTGTGATAAAATTGATGATCCAATCTTACGTTAAAGTTGAATCACAGACTGATATAAAATCAATCAACAATTTATTCTATTCCGGGTATTGAGATTGAGACTGCGTAGTATTAAAACCGGAAGTCTTAATTAATAAAACCAGGCGTCACTACCATTGTCATTGTTACCAACCTGAATACGTATCAGTCATAAATTAATTAAAATCACGTAAACAATTCAATAAATTAAATAAAGTTAGGTGTCTAGTGAAATGAAAACATTAATTTCCAGGTTGGGGTACCCGGAAATTCATAATTTTATTGGCGCCAACTTTAGTAGTCTATTCCGCCAACATTTTCACATTTAACCAACTCTAAATGGCCAAATCAAATTTATTCTGCCTCATTGATAGTTTAGGTAGGTGACAAATATCAAATTAATTATTTATCTATCGCCTTGCCCAAGACACGCGTGTAATTTAAGTTAAAGGACAAACTTTGGTTACACTTCAGTGCCTAAGTCGAACCAGCAGACCGCGGGGTCTTGAGAGATATCGAATGACGATCGATACAACACTCGTATAGAGTCATGACACTCCATATCTTCCCACATGTGTACATAAGTAGGTACATATACAGATCGTAACATTTACCTAATGGCACTGGCTGAAAATGATGAAATAGGTACTTCGCGGACGAACATAAGAAAATTATTGAATATGATTTCGATCACGTTTAAACTCTGTACAAATTCACGAGCAAACGAATGAGTAAAGTATTCTAATGAGATTAGTTTACTCATTCGTTTGCTCGTCATTACAAAGTAAACTCACTCACCATCTACTAAAAAAAAAAGTTGAACTTGAAAGCTACCACTGTTTAAAAATAAAGGACATTTTTAATTGTCATTAATAGTATTGAATTAAAACGTAGTTATATTTTATTAATTTAATTAAAACTTGAAGGTAAATGTGTAATAATATTACCTGGCTCTTGTGAAAAATATTGAAACAAACGTTTGCGACTTGCATTGCCAAACGTAGTAAATGAATGGTCACATTCTTTCCTTTTCTTAGAAGTATCTGTGCAGTATTATAGAAAGAGACAGTCATACACTTATAGCTCCGTCTCTATAACGCGTGGCGTATTGTAGCGTACTACGCAAGCTGACGGTGTGTCGACATTGGACGTTGGTTCGGTTGCCGCCGGTCCGAGCGAGGCTTCGCGGCGAGCGGCGAGCGTCGTCGTCAGTCTCGCAATGGCGTTAGTGAGAATAGGACGTGTGTTCGTTTAGCTTCACAACAACCCGAGCGGACACCGGCCCAAAATATTGGCCGTCTATCAGTGCATGAATTACTTGAAGATACTTCCTGTAATTCCTCACACAATAAAGCGATTGTTCGTGACCACGGACAGTCAAATTTTGGTACGATATCCACTCAGGGCGAATCATTTCAAGGTTCGTACTTTATTCGTAATTTCCCCTTACTAAATAACGTTACTAAATCGTGTCGTGTCTCGTTTTGTTTCAAATTTTGTAACATCGACGGTGCAGTGAATTTGCAAGTGTTACAAACGGGAAATTACTAACAAGTGGTTTTCGTTTTGTTGCAGATCATGTTCATCTCATCGTAGTTCCTTCATCGTTAATTAGTGTTTGTGTGTGTTTGTGAACATAAGTGTAACGTGACAGTGATAAGTGTTAGTGATGGAACCCGGATCACCATCATTGTTGTGGCCGCTGCGCCTGAGCAAGCCCGCCGTGACCGTGCCGGTGCCGAGCGAGGAGGACAGCAAGGCGGAGGAGCGCGCACAGTCGCCGGTGCTGACGGACCGGCTCACGGCGGCGCCTTCGCCGGCCAGCCCCCCAGCGCCTTCCAGCCCGGCGCCTCCTCAACACCAGTTCCAAGCGGCGCTCGTCGCTGAAAAATATCTTCTATTGGAACAAGTTGAGGGCTCCTCGCTTTGTCGGTGTGTGGACGTGCGAACGCAAGAGGAGTATGTTTGCAAGGTGAGTACTTATTTTTTAATCTGACTGAATATAGCTATGAAGATAGACTGCATTATAACTGTTATAAAAGCAGACTTATGTTAGATACCTACTTCATACTGACGTAAGTGCAATGACTCCCGGAACCACGACGGGTTATAGCATACTTATCTAACCTACACATGCACCGAGATGCTATAGAGGAGATCGAGTTTGTTTGCCACAGTAAACTTGTGCTTTAGATACTAGTACCTATAGCTATCGACTTGACTCTCGCTCGGGTCCAACAATATTGAACGAACTTGCAAAAGTTCATGCAAATTTGGCAAGTTATGTTGATATTCACTTTGCATCTATTTAATTTTGTGTTTTTATTCGATCAGAATTTTTATGATGCAAACAAAGTAAAGTATAAATAAAAAAATTGGCAAACATTCTTGGTAGTTGCGAACTCATTAATCGTGCGTGTAGGCACAGAATAATTATTAGGTAGGTAACTTTTTTTGTTTTCAAAATTCGTATTGCCAAAGACAATTACAATCTTTATTTCTCGCGACGCGGCTAGGATGCGTAACGTGTGCCGTGTTGAAATTGTGCCGGGTTTCAACAGCCATGTGTGGCTTTGTTTGATTGATATAGTGCGTAATCTCTTGTTTTAGTTCGACCTCTAGTTAGTACACAAATCTAATTATCTAGTCAATCGGTTAGATTCCACCTACATCTGCTTCTTTTGTTAACTAGAAGCTCTCGATCAAACATTCAAAATAGTACAAATAACAAACCCAAAACACCATATTGGTATAGTTACTCACACAGGGCAATATCTAGCAATATATTTAGGTAAAGGGTTCTCACTATCCCACGGGATTGGACCCCATGTAGAGATAAGCCGAGTACTCAATAATATGCCCACATGTCGTGTCCCTTCAATGCAATTATTAAACTTTACCAAAAATTAACCATTAGTGACTTCTGACAGCCAGTTCTATTTAGCAATTTATTTCGTCATGTGTATCGAAAAACATTAGCCTTAATATTATTAATAAATGTTATATTTCCCCAAGAAAAGGTAATTTGAATCTCAAACAAGTATTTCTTAATAGCTCCTTGTAAGTAACTAATGGCTTGACTGTGAGTAAATAATTCGATAATTAACTTTCAATAGTAGTTTTTTCATGAGTCTCGCGTGCATTGTTCATAGCATCTTGTTCAAAAGCGATGTCATACTTTATATGTCATGGCCGGCGGCGCGCTGCTCGATCGCACTTGTAGGCCACAGCCATCGCCGTTTTTACAATGTCATGTGTCGACTTTCGCAATCGATAACCTAACAATAACGGCAATTATAACGCTAACAACACGTTAATTGTTGCACTATGCTAGGCAAGTTATCGCGCGCCTCGCAAACTATCATTAGACGAGGCTAACATTCCTAACTTACTCATTTTTACATATTAGAGCCTTATCCTCATTGGCTTTTGTGAATCATGAAGCAAGCCATAGAAACGTGTCTAAAACTTGTTATTTCTAACGTATTTCATGTCTAGGCTTCTGCCTGCTAAATTTAGGCAATACAGGATACATAGTAGTAACAAAGGCCTATACGGGTATTGTCAGGGCACAGAATAGGCACTTCCCTCGTGAGAACTTGGCAAGGTTAAAGTGTGGCAACGTTATCGTTGCTAAACGCCGAGCGTATTTACAACACCGACCATTGCCGACACGACTGCCACGTTTATGTTTCACATTCATCATGTGTGATACCGTCTCACTGTATTTGTTTTATAAAAAAAGTAAATTAGCATCCATATTAACTGAACCAGACAACTCAAACTTGTAGCGTCACATGTGATCGCATCAGGTCGAGTCGAAAATAGGCTTGACCTTCTCATTGACATTGTGAAATAGACGATTTGATAACGCGCCGATCGCCGAATGTCAAAGCGAGGCTAGGGGCCCCCCTCTTTTCCCCCCTCCACGACACAACAGCTCCAACGGCATTAACCGCGAAGCGCTTATTCATTGCTGCCTGAACAGGTCTATTAAAACGAGTACAGTAAACATAGCCTGGCATACGCTCTTACACTGAGAATGTAGTAGTATGTACCTATATCGAATCATATCATTGTTGAGTGCAATCAATCTGCAAACAATCGAGACAGCCGCCGTATAGGTATACGGTTAATCTACTATTGTAATTTAGCCTAGAACGGATGAAGGCTTGCGAATTTGTTATGCTCCTTAACCATAAACAACTTGATTTAGACTGATACAATGGAACAGGAAATTCATCTATTCCTATTTTATGTATGAGATACTCTATCATTGTAATTGGCTTGATTTAGTGCTAGATTATCGTTAATGGGAGAGTCAAAGCCGAATTGTGGCTACATCGCCGTCGAGTGCGCTCCACAAATATTTTGCAATAGATATACATACCTTGCGAAGTTGTGATTATACAAATATTGATAACAGTTAAGTAGGTTAGCTCCCGTAAAATACGTTCGATGTCAAATATTATCAAGTGTTCTGTCAACATTGCGAATTCTTATCAGTACCTCATGTTTTCGCAAACACGTCCACAAATGGGTCATGTTTTATTTTCGTACAACGCGCAGCATTAATAGAAATCGAAAAAGCGCGACGTCGTGTCTAGGGTGAGTGCGCTAAAATAACCAACAAACTATTTACAGTACGAGTCAAAAAAGAAATGGTTTGACGCACGCGACGTGATTCATCATTCGTGAGTCGGGAAATCAGATTTGGAATTTGCGTTCACAATGTCGTTGACATTTTGGTGGCTGATCGCGCTGAGCTCTGTGCACACTAGCACACACGGATCCGTACAATCGTTCATTTAAAAATAACTGTACAAATCTATGTAGCCGACCCGCTAGCGGTTCTAGAAAGCTTAACGTGGCCGTTGCCGACTACTCTTGCCTATTCACTATTGAAAAATGTATTGCAACAAATTATCTTGTCTGTTCCATTTGATTTCTACTTTGTCGTCACCCAAGAATTCTGTTTGAAGTCGACAGGGCTAGATTTGAAAAGGAGGGTTAACTTGCCACTCTATTCACTAAATGTTTCAACCTCGTTATTCACATTAGACTAAGCCCTTTTAAATCATGGCCGCTTTGAAATAGGACCCTTTTGAATGTACAAACGTGGACGGGAATGTGAGACGCGCAATTTTAAAATGTAGGATCTGTTATGTTTTGTAAAAAACAAGCAACTGATACTGAAAATGATGAAGCAATAAGACAGTAGTGACACGCGATGAAAAACTAGGCCAACGATAAAAGGAAAATAGTTCCGACCCCAATAACACAACGTCATTAACTGAATAATGCAAAGAACCGGCCGGATTTAGAGGAAACATAAATTTTCCCGGAAAGCACCTTCGAATCAATACCATCGACAACCGCAGCACAACTGCATTCAGAACTATCCACTTCATGACTTCATTATCTTTCACAAAAATAGTTTGTGGAATCGGTGTGTTAATGTTAACGTTTTCCTCTAGGTGGTGTCAAGAGACTGCAGCAGCTTACTCCAAGCACACTATCGGCTCGATGGCCATCCGCACGTCAACCCCATACACGAAGTCCTAGTCGGTGAAAAGAGGGTGTACCTTATCTTCCCTCGGTCGCACTCAGATCTCCACTCATACGTGAGGGCGAGAAAACGGCTAAGGGAACACGAAGCTCGGAGACTGTTCAGACAAATGGCAGAAACAGTGGCAGCGTGTCACGAACAAGGCATCGTTTTGCGGGATCTTAAGCTGAGAAAATTTGTCTTCGCCGATCCTCAAAGGTGAGTCTTTTTTCGCTAAATGTACTATTTATAAATATGTTGTGTGCCCAAGTCGGTTCCAAAGTCAGGTCGTATTGCAGTAATATTTTATCATTGCCAAAAATCTAAGGCAACAGTTCCTTAGCAACTGATATCAGTGACGATCGAGCCGCTCCAAATTGATCGATCGGTAACTTCCTCGGTATTTTTTTGCTGCTGATGACGCCCACTCACTACATAGATCGATCGTGAGAAAACAGATGAGTAAATAAAAAGGTCGGAAGGGAAACGGAAATGCTCTTTGTATTTTAAGTAGCGAGTCGTTTCCTCCGTGAGTCAATCG
The DNA here is from genome assembly GCA_941918905.2 of Xestia sexstrigata. Classification (NCBI taxonomy): domain Eukaryota; kingdom Metazoa; phylum Arthropoda; class Insecta; order Lepidoptera; family Noctuidae; genus Xestia; species Xestia sexstrigata. Next base: position 5,500,841 of record OW799204.2, read on the forward strand.
CCTTGTGCTACTGCTATAAACTGTTATCAAGACATTCATTATGACGATTCACATGCACTATGTGTCGCTCTAGAAATGTTAGTTGTCGTTCTCTATAAAACTGAAGTAGATATTGCAGGCACGTTGCGCCACTGGCGCCAAACACGCATCTACTTTAAGATATCGGAGAGCTTCTATGCTTAATCATTCGTTATAAATATGACTAACAAATAACAAGTTAAAGTTTTACTCACGACTGTTAAAAAACTTGAATATTATAAAAGGACAATCGTACAATAGGATTACTCAACGCGTTTATTAATTACCGGTCTCGCGTCGGCCGGTAGGAACCAGCGGATTTTCAAACTTTTGAAATGTTATCTGGCCTCCATTGTTGCGAATATCTCCGGCAATGCTAGCGGCTCAAGGCGAACGGTGTCATTGCTGCGTACAATACTGCGCGCGCCGCAATCGGGTCAAGGGTCCGCGGCAATGCGCTTGCGCACCGCCCGCGCCTCGTGGCGGGTACGTGTGCAACACACAACCCCTCTGAACCCCTATATTGTGTTCAATCCTCATACGGGTACCTGCCCTTATGCGATCAGGTGATCCTGAGAAACTCCCCAGAAAAAGAAAATAATTTTTATGCACCCCTTCTAATAATTTAAGTAATTTTAACGACCACATTCCTCAAAGATTTCAAATGAATTCTATTCACCTGCCCGTATTTCTTCCCTCGGTATTTGTCAGTTTAATAAGATTCATTAATTTGATTCTTTATTCTCATCAGATAACATCTAAAGGCTAAAAAAAAATGATCGAAAACGTTTTACTCGTATTGTATGAGACTGTTTTTATATTAACCCCGTAAAGCTACTGTAAGTCAGAATCTCGCCTATTGTAGTTATAATTCCGTCGGACCCCTCCTCCCACGACAGGGGCAACAGCCAACCTTTTGTGTATTGGATTATCTTTCTCGTCCTCTCTGAGACAATATTCAGTACGCCCACCCGAACTTGAAACTTTGCTATGATGGTTTCTTTGACCTTTTGGACTCGTCCCTAGCGACATTCACGTTGCGAATGCGAAGCCGAATATGCCTTTGACATGACCGCCTAGCCGCAGACATGTTCGAAACGCAATATACGGCACAAACGCGAATAAAATGAACTCCATCTGTGTATTTGCGCAACGGTTTTAATTCAGTCCGCTTTCGAGTGGACAGACAGACAGTGGAAAAGGTAAAATTTTATTCTCTTTTTAGCGTAGCGTCATCAAAGCGAGTGTTGTCAAAAGCGTCGGTTCGCGATGCGGAACGGGAAGCACCGCGGCCGTACCTCTAATGTAAAAACTTTTGCTTTACCCTTTACGTAATAGCAGAGTACGACGAGACTTGAGAAGCCTTTTCCGAACTTGCTTCTCAAAGCCGGAATGTTTTACTTTTGGTTATTACACAGAACCTCCAAACAGTAAAGATAAACTTTTACCGCACCGACCGTCTGATTCTGAAATGTATTTTAATCCAGTAAAAATGTAGAGAGACCTCATTGAATGGTATTTGCAATAGCGTCGATAATGTCCGCTGGACATGGCGTGTACAAAAGACTCTAGTTATTGGGCAAACGGGACGCGCTCGCTTGCTGGCGTCTGTTTTGTCTGACCGTTAATATAAATTAAGCAGGATATTGCAGATGTGTTTCCAGTTTTGCCATGTGCCGGTGTCGGAGCGGAAATATCACTTTTTGTTCAACTTAATGATAACGGACCTTTGAGTGTAGGTCAAGAAGGTAGACAGCTGCTTTAGCAATCCGTGACCCGAGGCTTTCGTTTGACTAATGACCATGTGTGCCACTTTTTCCCAGAGGACATCCTTTATACATAGTTAATGTATCATATTATTCAGATGGTCAAACAAACCCCTATTAACATAAACGGGCAGCTGACCTTGTCCAGCCCTAATAAATTCTAATGATTGCACATGTCGCGTCGTTCACTATGCCCAGCTGTTGTTCGCAATCGTGAGAATGGTGTATCAGTGAAGGTGCAACTTGAGCAAGTGTCCCGCCCTTCGACCTCCGTTCTCACGTCTCGGCGCGATATAAAGGCACCCCTGATTATAAATTCGAGTCATCCGGCGGGACGCCGCGATCAACATCCCGCGATACCGCCGCCGTCCCGTCTCAAAGGTAAACAAGAACATTAATATTGATTCCGCACTCTCTTTGACGCTTTGAAGTGGATTTACTTAACACTCGCCCGTAGTTTTTCTTGTCCTTTGAAATGAAAACAGATTTCTTCCTGCTCTTCTTTGAGATGAAAATTACGAAAAAAAATGCGAAGTTTAAAAAAAGAAATAAAACATGAGCTGCCAAGACTTCAATCTTTATGCTGTTTAATTGTAACAATTCAAATTAGGGGCGAAATTGAATTCAGGCCCAATCGTTTGTATTTCCATACTTCAAAGAGATACAGCTGCGGGGGGCGGATTAGACTTTCTCTGATATCAAGTGTTACAATAGATAACAAATGAGAAGTTCGTTTGTAACTAGAAACTATCAAGAGAAATCTCGGGCGGTGTATCCGGGCGCAGGCCTTGGGGGAGGAAAACGAGGTCGCCGCGATAACGCAGGTAGAGATCCTCATGCCCTACGACAACACGCACTGGGTACGTCACAAACGTCCAATTATTATGACGACACATAATTGATATTGGATACTTCCTGGAAGGATGTATTATGCCCATCACAATAACAAACACTAACGACAAAATGTATAAAAATAAATCACCTTGCCGGTGACATCACGAACCTGACGACAGAAAGCCGGATGTTTGACTGTAAACTACCTTTATACGAATAATGCATTCTTAATTTTGGCATTGCCGACAGGATGTAACAAAGCGGAAACACATTCGCGTGACAAAAATAGTCTTTGTCCGCTGTCCGCGTGGTGTCTCAAAAATCTAATTTGCTTCGCGAGTTTGTTGTAGAAGCATTAAGCTAAATCTCATAACTTACGTCAGACAGACCGGAGCCCGTTTTCGGTCAGCCAAAGTGGTCTGTGGTCCTTTGTAAATAAGCTCAGGTACAAAAATTGTCCCAGGCTTATTGTTCGGGCGCATCCCGCCTACTCCCCGCCAAATAACAAGTTCGTCAAATGATTCCACCAGGTAACAAATCACGACCCGTGTTTTTGCGTAACACGGTGCTCAGAAGAATATGGATCGGATGATCGAATGTATTGCAAACAATGACGACGATCCAGCGGCATTCAATTACGCAACTTCATATTTACTGTCTATGGCTATAGAAACGAGCTTTTTAAACTACCCGCATGATATCACCCAAAGATGTTTACTTGCCAACCGGTTGGAATTGCAGTGCAAAAATTGAAGCCGACTCTGATTTCGCCTCGAATATACATATATATATTGTATAACGGGCTGGTGTCCGCAACTCCACGTCAAAGCGCGTATTTTGCGTAAGGGCTATAATCCACCACACGGGCCCAGTGCGGATTGGTAGATGTCACATGTCTTCGAATTTTTGGTTCTAGGACATGCCGGTTTCCTCACGATGTTTTCCTTCACCGTTTTGAGAGCAGTGGTGATGAAATAAATTACACAAAGTAATGCGCCTATGAGGGTTCGAACCCACCACTTACTGTTCGTAAGTCGGGGCCGCCACCACTGGGCCACCGCTGCTCTCGAATATACATATATCTAGATGGTGTATTCGCACGTCTGTCGTGTTTAACGGGACGGGATATTTACGGTGCGGGCTGAGCAGGCGCTCGCCAGCGGATGTGCCAAATTGGTCCGAGATAGACGGCCGCCTCGCCACCCGGCAGACGCCGCTGCGTCGCATGCCCCGGCCCGGCCACCGCCTTACAGACTCACAGCATTTCCTTCCAAATCTGTTTCTAATTTGCGACCAATTCGTATGATTACTGGACCGACACGCAACCGCTCTATAATTTAAAAAAAAGATGTGCAACACGATAACCCAAATATCGCCTCGAGGTAGTTGCCGATATCTCAGCAGCGCACAGCGGTCCATCAGCGCCGCGTCTACCTGCGCGCCTACGCCGACTATTTTGAAAACGTTTTGAAACTGAGTTGCTAAAGCCTCGTGGTGCAAGAGACCTCCACATTACAGCGCTGTATTTGCATAATACTGGTCGCTCGGTAATATAACCATACGTCAGTATCGCTAGTTGTATAACTTTTGGTGCAGTCGTACTTTGCCATTATTGTCTGGTTTGCGTAACGGACCTTTTATTTCGCTAAGAAGTGTCTGAGTGTGCACTGCGTAGTTGGCATCCGCTGCTGGTATTTTCGCGCGGGTGTGGCCGCTGGCCGCTCGTGTTAGATAAACGAGCGCGCATCGAGTGCTAATTTGTACGGCGTGATTCAGGCGTGCCGGAATTCAAGCGCACTGTTGGTTCTTGTTTTGGGGCGTTTATTCGCGGCCTCGATCGCGACTAGCGCGGTGTGGTGAGGTCGCGCGCAACTGTGCCAATGTCGCGCGGCCGCCGCCGACGCCGCACCGCGCCGCCTGACGCCTCCTCGATCGTGCGGAACCGATGCCACCACTACTGCAGCGTTTCAAAAACTCTGATGCCATATCGAGTCTTATGAAAGTGACTCATCGTTCACCTTGAATAAGCAAGACATTCCCGTCTGGGCATCTTTGGTTGCTCCTCCGGCCGGCTGCCATCTCAACCGTAAAATAACCCGGAATGCTTTCGAGTTCATGACGCCTACACTTTTCCCTCATTCTGAAAATAAATGAATCGGCGAGGACGACGCAAGCATTCGTCATGGCTATAAATAACGCGTGTTCGCACCTTTTTTGGTGGTACGAAAACACCGGATGCGACTACCGGTCGCAAGCGATAGTGCAATGCTCTCAAGCGAAAGTCGCCTTTACTTGCTCGTAGGACAGATCATAATGTGTAAGCGACATTCTCAATAATGAATTACCGGACATAAGTGTCATCCATACAAAAGTAAATCCGATTGTCAGTAGAATTCAAAGCGACGATGGATCGGTGTTGACGTACACCTTGCTAAACCGGGGCACATACACAACAGGTTTATTGTTATCTAAAGGGCGGAAACCCGCTCTTCCTTCCCAGTTTTTGTTACAATTTGACAAAATAGACTTATCCTTTGAGAATAATTTTGTACAATTTCTCAATTCGGCGTCGTTAATTTTGCTATCGGGTACACAGCTGAGAAAACGCACGACTAGCTATTAAATCGATCCGGTTGCGTAAAACAAAGGTCTGCGAAACCTTGTGCAAGCGGCGCGCCCGCGCAGCGCCGACATATCTGCGGATTTGCGTAACCGCGCACTTATCCGCCGATACGACGCCCGTCCCGTGTGTTGTGACACGCTCCGTTTGCCTACATCTGCACAACCTATATTTAAAAATACTTCGTGCCACTTTTCAGAAAATAGGTTTTAAACTAAGAAAATTCTTGTAACCTCATACTCTTCGTCTGACGTTTCTGAAGAAGAACAAAGCAGCGTCACAGTCATGCAAAATAGCTTCGTTCAATGTCAAGGGCAATGCAAATTAATTTGACATTGACCAGCTCAACAACATCCCATTTCATGTGCCGTTTCCGCCGAAGCACCTTGTTCTTAATTGTTTTAACACTAAAATGGCGTACCATTTCTGCTACTAATCTAGCTCGCCTTCCACATATCTCATGGAAAACAATGGTGGTGTCATGTCATGATATCACCGGATGACTCACGGCGGTCGTGACTCCAGCCAGAGACGTGAACGCCGGATAAAGGCGACTTGAACTGACTTAACCTTCTCTGTTGGGAGCATAAGGCACGGCCATTAAAAAGCTTTGCAAAAAGTTTCACGGTGGTCGGGCGCACGCGACCGCTCCCTGCAAGAGATGGGTGCATTCACTTCGCACTGCCGGCAAAAAATATGCACGTGCCAGCAATTAAATAGGGACGAGACAGTATAATTGCGCCCTCTCTTGAATACCGTCGCACTTGGCCGGTCAGGGAGAACCAAATTATGTCGAAGGTAGAATCACTGACCGTCGACACACGCGCCAGCCCGTATTTCCATTTGCCGTCGTTCCGTCCCGTTCCATACGAGTTGAGATTAGTTTTTAACGAGGTAGCAACAAAGCTCCGTAAGTCACTGGAGCTGGCTGGCTGGTCTAAAGCAGGCATTTTATTCAGCGCTGCACTTTTTATTGTGTCGGTTGCACATTGGAACCTGCTCGGGGCGTGTGTTACGTCGTTTTGGAGGCGTCGCAACTCACAGCCACCGGCGCTATCCGCGGACGCATCCGCGTCGCGAAGGTCGCTGACCGACGAAATCATTCAGCGTAAACACAACACAGTCCAACATAACCATCGCGCTTGTGTTATAACCGCAGCGCTTAATCGATTGTCACAATTCGAAATGATAGGGTTTGCAAATTCGATGTTGTATTTTACCTAGTAGGTAACATACAATTAATACTTTAGTTCGAACAAAAGCCTCCCCCTTACCGATAACACGTTATCGGAACGAAACGACAATGAGTTCGATGAACCTGTTCAATTCAAGAACGAGTCTCGATACCGCATGAAGCTAGTACTGTACTGTACACCTATTTTCATTACACAATGAATGTGGAATTTAAAAATACTTTCTGTCTTTGTCATCAAAATAAAAGTCTCTCAGTATAACAATGAATCAGACGTGACAGAGCGATGATGAATTCCACATAAAACAGTGGTGCACTCAATGACGTCACCTAAGAGGGAAGTTAAAAACGTAAGGGTAACAATGGAGGGTGCAGCCGTGCAGGGATGAATCATAGGAAATTTCTATCGGGTCACTAGCCTCGCACCCTACGCAGCTAAATTTACGTACCCTAAATGGCTCCTAAATATAAACTCCATGGATACCTTTTTATAAATAGGTGAACGTACCTATTAAGGCCTTTGTAAATTGGTGATAATTTTAGACATGTTTGTGGAGATTTATGTACAAACAGAGTCGGGAGTTAAAACACAGTCTATTAATAAATCCTGAGTTGAGACGTGCTTGCTGTAGCTGGCCTATAATATACATAAATTCAAGTTTGCTATATTCTTCTGGCTGCCAACTGTACAACATCGTGTTGCGCTACAAAAACATACAAAACCTGAAGGTGCATTAATTGCCGGAGTCCTTTTACACTCGCCAACGCACGAACAAAAATAAAAACAACACCAAGACATGGTTCGAGCACCGGGGCCTACTTGTGCATGCAAAGGAAACGAGTCCGCAATAATAAAAATATTAAACGGTGATCGAGAGAAAGCGAACATAAGTTACTTGGGAAGTGGATAAAACGTACTAGGCTCTTACGAGTTCCTGCTGAAGTGAGGTGCAGGCGACTGACCCCGGCTACGGATCCAATATCGTAAATCTTCTGAGATGTTTTTGCCTCTTACTGACAGCTTTTTCCTGTTTCGCTTCAAAGTTCAACAACTTTTGATATTCTGCAGACGACACTCAATTTAGCGAGCCACCAGACTCGTAGTGCGGTAGCTGACAGTATTTGTGTGTTTTTGTTTTTATTTTTTGCCAAACACATTGATTCCACGGCGCGTGGGCTGGCTCGTGTGGAACATACACGTTTTACGACGAACTCATGCTAAAATAAAATTTCGTTCGTTCTATTAAACTAACTACACTCCTTAGTTTTAATTCAGTATCATTCGTTTGCCACCTACATAGTGTAACATCGTTGTGAGGTTAGTGCGCAAAATATTTAAAAGCGGGGGCGCGGAGCCAAACATACAGAGATACACAGGAATATTATGTCCTTACAAATATTCGACCTTCGCGTCAAGTGACGCCCACATTTTCCCAAAATAATCCCGAGTTATTTGTAAGTTCACAACCTTTACGTTGCCATGGACATGTTTACTAGTGAATTGACAAACTTGTGATTTATTCGTTTGCTTATTTCCCTGTGTTCGGAGCAAACGCTCCGAACACAGGGAAATAAGCAAGATTCGCAAGGTAAACACCTTGCGAATCTTGCGAAGCAGGCGTCTGAATAAAAAGTAAAGTCCAAACCGGTCGGGCGCTGGCCAGAATTACGATTAACCCTCAACCAACACAGATAATATAATACTTCGTCCCTCAATCTGCAGTTGTGATGCGTCTCTCACTAAAAATACTTGCCGTCTGCCGCCGGGATGCGCGCTTGTTTATCCATTTTTATTTTCTTGTCTTTAATTATTTTGTCCACTCAAATAACTGGTGTGGAACTAGGTCCGTCAATCAGCACGGTAGGTATATTTAAAGCGCGTTATGTGTTTAAAAACAATAGTCATTATTGTTAAGCTTGCCAGTCACGTGCATCTGTCCAATGGGCTTCCTGTTATGATGCACTGGCACGGTTTTTTGATAAATTAACCTCGACACTAGTGCTATAAGTCTATAATGTTATATTACCGTTGTCTCATTGGTTACAAATACTGTTATACTTTACACCACTATACCATTTCAATCTTCCATCTAACTATGAAGAGTACTTTTGGCTGCACCTGAAATTATTAGACTATAACGAAGTTGGTGCCTATCTATTTTAAAACGAAAACGCGGGTAAGGTTTTGTGTAAACAAATCCATTTTCCTTTTGGCACGAGTTTGAGAGTTATTTATTACACATTTTCCTTATTGATATAAATTCGTAACAAAAACTTCCTTAATATTATCGTTTACACAATTCCAGTGGCGCACTAATGGTACTCGCCTAGATAACCAACTAATATGGTACCTAATTAAGCTCGCATGATGTCACTCACAAATTCCCCTAAATGCTGTCATTTAGTTACGTTTATCTTGTTACCACGAAGACGTGTCACTCTAATGACTACGTTCGGTAAATACCAAGTTAGAATTCGTCTTAAATGTAGAATTGAATGATTGTATGTTGATGTTCTCATAGGTTCTAATTATAAAAGTGTTGTTGGAGCGTCCGGGGCGATCGTTCGCTAGATACAAAGTGTAGGAGCATCCTAATCTCGTTCCGAAACTCTGCTGCTGACGTAACTCGGTTCACGGTCAACAAGAGGAAATGACGCAAGCGCGAGCGTAGCGTTGCACACAGCCAGCCGGGGTTACAACACCTTGCCGAACATAAACTTGCCAAAAACGATTCACGTGACGAAAAAATACGAAACTAAAAATTTTGGTGTTTTTAAGGATTCACTGTCGACGTCACCGTGGGAATATTTCCCGAGTCCCTCTACGTCATGAGCTCGTAATGTAACGTTTTTCCTTCATGCCGACGTAAGCAAACTCGCGTTTAGGGTTGTTAGCGAACCGCTAACGAAACCTCATAACTTCTGTTTGCAATTGCGACACTCCCTGACATTGGGAGTTTATTTATAAATAAAATAACGTGTTGTGTTCACAGACCAATGCAAGATGTGGTCATTTCCAAATCATTTTGAAAAAGAATACTAACTTACTTTAATTGGAAATTGTTATCAAGAGATTCTGATAAGCATAATGAGATTTGATAAGAAACTACTTAGGTAGGTACTAGGCAAGCTAACACAGTGTTGGATGTCTTATTATTGTATGTGTATCCGACTATTGAACACTTGAACAACGTTTAGTTATCAGGAACGTTTACACTGACATTGAAATGAGTTGCGCTTGTGTTGCGAAACGGTACTCTTTTCGTGTTTCTGGCCTCGCAGCGCGCCGCGTTCGAGATTGAAGAATACGTATAATAAATATGAGAACTGATCCGACCTCCGTTCGCGGTCACTAGTTGTGTAACTGAGAGCGACAAACAATACTGTGATTTTGGAGCTGACGTAACTATACAATTTGCATTTGATTGTCGCTTGACAAAATGGAACTTGATTTTTATTAAAACATTCAATATAATTATAATTGCACATGTATATTCAATAGACAATGCCAAATCAATTTAGTGTGTGATATTTTCATAACTAGACCTCTGTTATCGCGAGGTTAAACAAATTAATTTGCTGCCTTATTTGTATCCAAAATCTGTTCATTAAGAGAGGTATACGATATTTAATCTTTAATTGACCGCTGTGTCTGCGTGTGACGTGTCATTAAACACATATCACGTATCCACTGGGCGAGTAATAAAGCGATTTGGAATCTTAGTTTTGTTAATATTAAAGTGTAATTTACATTGATCGCTGAGAGCGGGTCGTGACATTGTGAGTGTGATGATCCCCTGTCGACATGTCGCCGTGAAGTCATCGTCGTATATAAAACGTACAACAATGCGACTGGCGTCATTAGCGACACTATTGTGTACTCAGTCTTGCTTTTCTTGGTACAATCGATATGTTTGTACAGATTTCACGACAATTTGCGCAGTTAGTCGAGTCTCTCGCACATTGACGACGCTCTGATGTAATCAATAAAGTAGGTACTATGTGATCAAAACACATGTCCACGTGCACCGATTAACTACAACACGCACTACTACACACTACTTCACGCGCTTGCACGATGAACTATTTGCTTGCCTCCCGACAGATTGTATCAATCAAACCTCTCAGTACTCAACTCATTTAATCAGTGGGTAACATTCATTTTGTAAGCCGTGTGCATAACTAATTCAATTTCTCTCTCGATTGTCGCAGAATAATAGTCGCATTTATGTAGCAGATACTTTAGGGGTTAATAAACAATTTATATACAAAACGAAGCTGTAGAAAATTCATCCAATCTCTCGAAGAAAATTGTTTCTATCTTGGAGAAACGTGCGCCCACCCAGTTATTCGGCTCTACAGTTTTGAAGTAGCGACCTTCCTACGCGAGGGTTGTGCGGGGGTTTTATAGGCCGTAGCACGTGACCCGTAGCAACCGCTACGAGGCTACGTAGCATTGACGTCAGAGCGGCAAAGTTACCCCGCGAGTGGGATAACGTGTAGTGACGCACTTATTCACCTAATGATTCTCCGGCGCGTGCTATCGATTAGATGCGTAATTGTATGGATTCCAATAATGTTTGAGTGTTGTGACGTAAACGTACACGGAAGCGGTTGCGCACGGTCGCACCGCGGCGCGGGCGGCCGGCTCGCCGGACCGTTGTGGAGCCGTGGCCAAGGACGCGCGGACCCCGTACACGGCCGCAACGCCCGCTTGCGACACCACGATATGACGATGCCGCATGCCGATGCCGCACCGATGCACCGGCATGCGGGCACGTTACACATTCACTACATCTCTTCAACTCTTTGCACGCGTATCATCATTGACAATGTCTGTCAAGTCGAGATAGAGTTATCGCTATATAATACCGCTCAAATAGCCTAGCATCAGTTGATCCAAAGAATGTTTTTCGATTGACTTTATTCACTTTCTTGCTGGTGAATGACACGTGTCGGTGACTTTGACGAAGCCGCGCGCCGCCGCCGTCTGTTGAAATTAGCACCTACACTTGCGAATTCGTTGCTTGTGGTCTATGGATGACGTATAATCGTACTTTATTTCAACATTCATTGAAAAGTTGAGTTGTTTACAAATGACGCGTTGGCAAAGTTTTTTTACATAAGACTTTAGTATCGTTCACATGGATGTAAACGGGGCGGTGACGACACGGCCGTAATTAACAACAGGATGGCGGAAAATACACATCAAAACAAGCGAAACATATCGCTCGCTCTCATGATACTGTGTACATGTGTACTCTCGTGTAAGATTTCCGCGTTCGAACGATACGAAACTTGTTGTTACACATCACATCCTGTTACTGAGAAATCTTTCATATAATGGAAATGTTTATAGTATACAACGTGCGGTTTTCCTCTTATTACGCATCCCTCTAATTCGCGTTAAAGTATATAATTAATAAATAAGGAAAATTTTCTGTCGGTACTAAAAGATAAAGCAGTGATTAAATGATCGTTAAACTACATACATATATACAAATCGGGCGGGTGGCCTCGGTCCGAAGACCGCCTCGATTCAATGTCAGTTGCGCAAGCGCCACTCTTCCGCCTTCCATTCGGCCGCGCCGCCCAACCAGGAACGAGAGAACACTATTCAAATTTAAATCGTAACGTTTCTTGCCCTGAATATAGTACGTGTATCTTTTAGTATAGGTAATGAGTAATAATAATCGATGTTGTATGTATGTATGGTATGCTAATTTCTAAGCGCGTGCAAGCGTGTATGCATGACGAACGTGACATGAGATTGGAAAATCGTAATAAATTTTAAGATTTAGTTAGTAGCTCTTTCTAAAGACGCGTGCGAACATCACGTTCTTATGCAATATAAGGTTATATTGGCTTTTAGTTGTCACTTGAAATATTTTCTATCACGATACAATCATGACATTGCATTTGAATTTAAGATTAAGACTCGCTTATGTAATTAATTGATAACATCCGAAGCGGGTATTTCAAAGACTTTAAAGTTTCATTTTCAGAGGGGCGATATGTTTAATATCGCCCCTCTGAAAATTAAACTGCTCATATTCTTAGTTTCTTACAATGTTGATACTTCGCTAATTACGTCACATACCGAACCATAGATAAAGATAATAATTTAATCTGGAATTATTCAACATAAAGGTTCTTTTATAATTTATTAATGTCAAAAAATTGCATCTACGTAATTACAGCGCATCTATTTCGAGTCCAACTAGACACCATCCAATTTAAAATCCCCGGAGCTTCGCCGGCTGTAAGATAATTAAGTTAATATACCTTTGCCATGTGGCCGGACGGTGAACACTTATTTTTAATACATTTAAACTTTTTCTTTTGTCTCTCCTGATACAATGTCGGCCATCTGCCGTGTAAACTGTGCAGTTCTATTTTATTTCAAGTCCGTTTCCGGTCCCGTTACATCCGGTAGTCGGGTACTTGAGAATCAAACTCATGCGCATACGCTCCCCTAATGATGAAAAAGTTTTCAAGTACCATGGGAAACGGTAGTGTACCGTAATTGAAATTAAAAATAAAATTTGGGATTGTGACACGGTCATTGTACTTCGGCCTTATCTACGAGACACCTAATCATTTTAGAGGTCACAACAATCTGTTATCATGGGCAGATAACGTGGTAAGGTCGCGGTATGCCGCAATGTGCTCCGTGCTCGTGTAACACAACCTTACGACGAGATCAGTACCTTCGTACCTCCACGTTCATTCAGGATTTTGAAGAAAAAAAGTCAAGGTGTTCCAAATTGTATTGTTGAGCTCGTATCGGGTTAATCTTCCAACAATTGCCCCAACGACGTTACAATGCCGACTTTTTGTCGACTTTGCCAATTCTACACCCTCGTCACGATCCAGCACGAACAGATGTTCCAGTAAACAAATACAGCCATTATACTCCTCTCCTACGCATGATTTATTCTTTCCATATCTTCGTTGAATCGATGATGGGACTACAGAAAACTACCGACCATTGTGCAAGGATTCATCCTATTCAACACTAAGAAAACACCTTTTTGGAGCAGACAATGAGTTGCACATGTAAGGAGAAGTTACCTGCACGCACGTGTTCGATATTCGCATTCCGGACAGACAATAATGAATTATTTCTCCCCCCAACCTGTGATTTCAAAAGGACCCTCACGAATTAATCACAGGGTCGCAATTCCTCTGCCTCAAGATGAAAAAGTACTAGCACAGTGAATCTGGCATCTCGTAAAGGACTTTAATAGCCAACAATTTCTCGGGTTTATGGCCCTGTGTCTATATTTGGTATGTAAGCTATTTTGCTTGAAGGGTTCTGAAATCTGTCATTGCGTGGCGGCACATCGGTGCGCTGTCATTAAAACAAAAAGCAATTAAAAGTGAAGCATTCCTTTGTTGCCACGCCACCTTTGGTCTATAACAGAACCGTGTTAAAAGAAACAATAGATGTTCATAAACAGTATGTTTGGACACGTGATGACAACTCTATCTGTTGAAATGCATGCACACCGGCACACGGCCCGATATTCGATACAACGGAAGGTCAACAGAGTTTAGTTACTATCGAGAGGCGATGTTTATTCAAATGCACTTACATACAGCCAGCTCCAAGTTTGGATTTCGACATCTGCCACGAGGTCAATATTTGCTGTTTTTTCGAACGTTCCTTTCTTTATAGTATTCACGAGTCCCCTCTGTTGGTCTTTTCATAAATAGCTTTTGTTTTTGAGCCCTGAACGAGTCGGCGCGGGCGGCAGATGCTAGCCAGGCTGGCAATGGTTACCAACATTGGCACGGAAAACAATTTCATTGAAAACTCTGCGGAGCTCAATAAATGCGCCGGACAGGATATTACGCGATCAGAGTAAATTGCTTTAGCCGTTATTAATTTTGATAACTGGGATTCAATTCGTTTCTCTCTTTTGTAACAAAGGGAAACCATCGTAATTAATTTAATATAGTTACGCAGCAAAACAAAGCGTTCGCGATTGGCGTCGAAATTCAATTTTGAGTAGTTCCGCGTAAAAGTGGGCAATATACGAGGCCGTATAACGATCATGATTAAATTCGTTGTTGTTGGAATGGTATGGTCTTTTATCTCACATTCAGATTTTTTATAACGACATGTGCTCGGCCATCTGTTCGGTCAGATTAAAGTTTTTTTGGTTTTTACGTAAAACATATATTGATATGAAAAAGTGACACGCAGCACATGGCACGTTATCGTCCTCTAGGTTTCTACCTGCCTTTGTTACAGACACAATGCGTGCGCGCACATCTGCCGGTGCCGCCCGCGCACCAATTTCTACTCCTGCACCTTTGTGCATCTAATGCGTACTTTAAATTTCATAATCAATCATTTTCGTCTCATTGACACTGACGTTGCCAAATGTGCACGTACAAGGGATCCAAAGTAATGGCTTCAAGTCCTTTAAAGATCCATCATTATGTGATACTTCTTGATGTACTTTAATTTTAAATAGCAAAAGGGTTATTTAAAATAAATAGAGGCGAAATACTGGACCAAATTAAGCGGTGGACTTGCTTTATAAATACCATTTATAGGCCTGCGAATTTTGAGGTCTACCCGTTTGCTCAATAATTGCTAACCGCTTTTAGAGAGATGTTATAAATCCAAGTTAGTTTACTAAATGCGAGTTCGACTTCTCACATAACTAAGGGTACGTTTAATTGCAAACACTAAAAGCTGTCCATTCACTAAAATTATAAACCTTTTCAAACCGAAAGGGCGATTTTCTTATGATTTACAATATGTCCAAGCAATTCAAAAGTGTTATATAATTTCAAGAGCTTAAGGACTCTTAAGAGAACTACAATGGTTGTTGTGTGAAACAAAAGAGTTGGAATGTTCGATGTTGTAGGATAGGAACAATTAATCGAGTGGTCCGGACGCTGCGATGCCAGTTGCGAAAGAAACGACCATGCAGTTGCTAAACAGTTGTGTGCTACCGCTTTTGAAATTTTGTAATACATCTGGATCGTTTTGAAACTTATTAACCCGTTTGTTTTGCGCTCAATTGTACTACACAGAGTTTCAAAAGCCTCTCAAAGGACGTTTTCATTATTTCTACAGTTACGCTCTCTAAGTACTAGCACAAAGGGACGCCCCTAACGATCAAGTTACTTTTGTTTGTCCGACACTAATTAAACAAAAGATGTCCAGGTTCTCTTTGTGTCTGGCCGTTGGTTGCAACTGTCGCTGACAGGTGAATGAAATGGACGACTCTTCCGAGCTTTTTCAAATAGTACGCTCCGAGAAAAAAATTGCCCTTGTTCATCATCCAGACATTGACAGACCGAACGTCGACGTTAATTGAGAACGAACGTTAAAACAGCGGAATAACAAAAGGTTGTAATGGACAAATGCAGCGGAACCGGCGTGCAGTTAGCTCATAGTAACCAACGCTCGGCGTTTTGGAGCGGAGACTTGCCGCAATAAATCCTTGATGGAACCTTAACCCACTTGGATGATTACGAGTGCGCCCGCGCCGGACGCCCGCAACTCCGGCAGCGCTGTAAACGCTTTTGGGTACATTTTGTCATTTGCTTGTGCACCAATATACATTACTTTACCATCATTTGACAAATTAGCTCCCACCATTAATCTTCGCATACAAAAGGTCGATTAGCAGGTGCAGATGACCGAATTCCTGAATTTACCCTTTGAGTTTCTGGAGTTAATTAATAATTCATGAAACTAAGTACCTATGTCGTGGGAGCTGCAACGGTCGCTGCAGTGACCGGCCGGCGCGCACGCAGGTGCGCTGGCGACCTTGCGCAATGGCACATATACTCGGGTACATATCTACCCGCTAACAAATGTATATCGGAAACCGCTTGCGAGATACTTTGTATGCGTTTCGACATCGAGTGTTAATGTTCAGCGCCCTAAACATGTCGAGATATAATTCTTAATAATATCGTTAGTGGAATGATTCAATTGTTGAACTAATAATTATGCACGTTCCGAAACGGTGACATCATCCATGACAGGCGATCGAGCTCGGGTACCGCTAATGGCTAGATGGAAATATTCTTTGATTGACGTAAAGAAATCTGACGGCCGGTGCCAAGTGGGTCAGTGCGCCAATGTCGGGCTTATCATAAAACCATCGCTGTGCTACATACTGGTTAATTATAGTGCTAATGTGAGAAATGGTAGCGTTTGTTAGTGACTGTGGTCGTGTCTCACGCATGTCATCAATCGAACGTCAGCGCTGCACCGGCGGGCGTGACGGCCTGAATACTGGGTCAAGTACAACGGTGCTTTGCCATTCATTGTCACCGGCGACCCCCCTCCCCGGCCCGCGCGCACCTCCGTCCCCCTCCCCGCCAGCAGCGCTTGCGCTCGCGCATCGGCCTCGCGCCCACTGAACTTGACATATCGCTTTTTAACATATTTTTTTACCAATTATTCATGTCAGTGCTAACATAAGTAGGTTACTTACATTTCTGCAAGCGTTTCTTTTTCGCATGTGCTTTGTTATGAATATTGCAATCTTTTGAGACTTTAAGACCTTGTTGCAAATTCAGTGTTAATTTCACACTGGTGTCGTTAGTTGTTGGGTTTGAAAAAATGTTCTTTCTATGTAAAAAATAATATTTCCTTCAGTTGCACAGTGCACGCATTACGTCAGCTCTGTAATTGCAACAAACAAGTGTGACAACACTTGTTACTTAACTCATTGCAGTCTCCAATACAGCAAGAGTTTGATGTAACGCTCTGTGTAACCTCCTCGCGGTAGGCTCGTGATTTCGCATCGTAATTTTCCATCCCAAAGGTATTATATTATACATTATTAGTGTTGTGGTGCCGAACGCGAATAACACATCGGCTCCTCTGACATCACCGAGGCCGCGAGGTCGTCGGCCGTCGAGCCTCAGCCGCGCAGCCTGCGGACGCGAATGATAAAATGCTAATGGATAGAGTACATTCACCGCGTTAGAAAACCTACCAACTTCAGTTCCGCACTTTCTTTATTGCATCACCGGTGTGTGCCGTTTCGCCGCACTCTCTTCCGCTGCGCCCGCCAACATTGTGCAAGCGACCATCGCACCGCATCTAATGTCAATTTGGAATGCGACCACTTCCAATTATTCCAAAATCTAAATCGTTTTAGACATCGCCACCACCGATGCAACGAATACAATTGTCAGTGCGCACGATTTATTAATAATTTGATAGATTTCCGCACTTTCTTCGGTTACATCACATGGCTTTGTTTCGCTCCCCTCGGATATGACAGGTGAAGTTTCGCAAGTTCAGTGACCTCCCCCCGCTCCGCGGTGCATCCGCGAGCGAGATGCCCGGAATAGTGATATAATAAGTCGCGGTGTAATTCTGTTGCTGTTTAGAAATTACCATTTCCGCACTTTCCAAGTTACATCATTGCGTCTAGAAAAAAGTATCCGCGGGGTGAACGCCCGCATAGACCGGCCATCTTAATTTAATGTTGTTGATCATTGCTCCTTCGATTCGAGGGAGCGTTGATCCTTACATGATCTCATAGTTCGATGTACCTTTGAGTAAAACAAAAAAATAGACATGTATGTATGAGCCTTATAAGTTTTTGTGCTTCGCAATCACCACCACAATAAACACCTGCTTTTTGCGGATTCGGATTGGAGTAGCTGAAATGATGCTACTGTTTAGAAAAATACTACGCTACAAATAATATTTGGTGGATCTGTATTAGTTATTTACCACAAGCTGCCGGGTGTTATCTATCACGATATCGTAGCGTTGGCATCAATACTTTCATCGGCCTAGTACCATTTCGCTTAGGCGAGCAGGCAGCGTACCGATCAGAATGTACCGCTGTTTGGCGTGCTACATTCGAACCGTAGCTGTAAATTTGAGATATTACTACCGTGCCCTGCTAACTCCGCCACGTTTCCAAACATCTTCCAATAAGAAGTGTGAAAACACAAAGGGCATTGTCCGCGAATCCTAGAAGCCTGTTTATTTATCAACCACGATCGCTCGAAACGTATTCGATCCACGTTCTCGATTCACACAATCGTACGGTGTTTGAAATTCTTCGTCGTACTGCCCTACGTTCTTTTTACGCTTTCGATTAACGATATTATGTGAGAATATTAATTGATAGTACTTAACTCATAATTTTGATCCATTTCTTAAAATCGCACCTTTTCTCAGTAATCAATAAATATGGAAAACCCGTTCTGGACTGGTTCTCATTAGCGAAGTTTACGCGTCGTTTTCAGCAATGCTTAACGGTAGAAACGAGTTCTCCACTCGCGATTTTTATCCCGCAAAGATAAGTATTTATTTACAAACTTTTTACCAAAACAAATTTCATCAAACTCTTGCGTGTAGTCGGTATTGTTTACGTGGAGCACACGTTTTACCGATCTTTTGTTGTTGTATCAAAGCGTTTATAAGCTGGAACAAGCACGAGCACAACCTTTGTTCTAGATTCCTGACAAGTAATTTAATAAATAAGCAGTACATTGCCGCGTTTGCTTGCTGTAAAACATGTTAACTATAGCACACGTAGTGATGTATGTCGTGTGCCGCGATGAATTCTGTTCAAGTTGTAGGGGAATGTAGTATATGGTTTTGCGTGTCTTATCGCGGTGAGCCGACTGTACCTGCGGCGACTTTGGGGTCGTACGGACCCCAGTACTATAACTATTGTTCCTGCTCGAAGGAGTTCAGATAATGATCGCGGTATGTAAGCACAAGCACTCGGCGCGAGAGTCTTAGCTGTACCGGTGCTACGAGTAATTCTGTTTGCAAACAAGGTTTTTTGTTTATCCACTTTTTTTATATTGACGTTGATCGTGAATAATGGCGGCGGCGCGCGGCGGCGGCGTTTAGCTCGAATCGAATTCAAATCACGCGGTGGGATATGTTTCCAAAAGCTGCCTACATAACGTCAATGCTCAGCTCATACCTATACATATATCTATCAAGCAGCACTCGTGCACCGCGCGACGCAACTCATTTCTATACCAATGGCATCACAATAAGTTCATGTTATATGTAACACATTTTCGCAACGAACGACCAATAAATAAGTTAGAACTAGATTGTGTAACACAATAAACAGTTCACTCATTAGATTACAAAATATTTGCTTATCACTCACGTTGCCAACTAAACAAATAAACAAGTGGTGAAAATTTTAAGGTTTTTCTGAAGATAAGATACGAGTGAAATGCTGATAAAAAAAATCGCGATAACCGGAGCAACACAGGTCGTTACCTCTATTTATACCTTACCTATACACGGTACTGAAGATTTTGAATAGGTAAACGTTTTGAGGCCATCACAAATCAGAGTATACTCGACAGATTTACCTTATAATTTCACTGGAAATGACTCAATTGTGTACCGTTGAGTATAAAAAGCTATTTTTGTCTCGTAATACTTAGGAATCGACGGAGATTAATCCTATTTGTCGTCCCACGCGTTTCTGCAATCACGAAGTAAATGTATTTCACAAGGCGAAATCGCAACGTCGTCGCTTATTTCGCGTTTTCGAAATCATCCTGCGTCATTCATTCCTGCTTTGTACTTATGTACGATTACATTGTGTTTATTGTCTTTATATGAAATGTTAAAACGGTTTATTGGTGTCAAAATGTCGCCATACCGCCTCGTACCCATGTTAATGTCTGAAGTTTCATTATCATTTTGTTTATTATTCACGCTTGATTACATTTCGTTGTTTCTGTTTCGTTCGACGGAAACATGTTAATTTCTGATGCCGACTGGTTTCTTAGCCCAAAATGTAATGAGTGTTTGTAACAAGTTAGCTAGAACTAGTCAGTCGACGTGTACGAGAGACAAATGCGCGCTTGTTTCGAGTGTTGTGCAAACTACATTATGAAATGGAGCGTAAGGACCAGCGTTTAATACATTGCGATAACTATGCGAAACGTTCTGTGCCTAAGCGACGCCGGGTGTTGTTACAAAACATTGCATTACCAAAGGTTTTAGGATGCTCTGCTCTGCGCATATAAATCAGCCGTAAAGTCAACGAAGCATTGTCTCGTTCAATTTTTCCATACATTTGCGCCACTCGCCAGATCCAATAGTTAACCAACTGTTTCAGTAATGCTCGGCAATGCCTCGCCAGTTCGCAATACTCTACTCCGTTCGCTACATATCGCAAGCTCTTGCGTCGTCCGACCAGCGGGCATAGCTTTCATGATTAATCGTCGTTCTAATTTCCATTGCCTGTATCGCAACCCTTACAATGTGCCAACAGCTCTAACCTATATTGAATAACATGCGCGGGCGAGCATTCATCTCGCAACTTTAGCACTTCCGACTCTTTGTAATGAGGAGGAAACGATTGCGAGTGAAACAATCGGCGATTCCGGCTGCGTGCGGCGGAAGCTGCGTGGACGCATACGGATGCGGATTTGCTCTTTTTATTTATCGAGCGATCTAGACCGCATCTGTCGAGCGACATACATCGCACAGCTGCCCTTTATGGTGGTTCTGGTACTCGTTATACAGCCTCCGAGCTCGCCACGCGCACCTGTCGCCAGGTGTCCTCACATGATTGCAGGCCGACGTACCAACGTACGGAGAAACGAGACATTACTTTTTGTGTAGTTACGTGTCATCGTTAGCGTGAAAGCTATCGTCGTAACTAATCACAGTCTGTCGCCTGTCGCACGATAATCTTATTTTTTCTTTCTACACGTAATACTGGTGTAATGACGATGATTACTCATCCGCGATGTGGGAGCACCAGCTTTTTACTCGCACGTTTCCCAACACTTGGAAAAGTCAGTTTAAAACGTAACAACGAGTTATGAAAGTGAATACGCAAACGTGCTAGTGAGCCGGTTACCCGTTGATTCTTCGTGTAATATCCTGCACGACAGAATTCCTTAGTTTAAATTAGACATGAGCAGTGTGTTACGCGAGGTATTGCGACATCTGGGTTGTGCACGGCGGCGGGAC
This sequence comes from Xestia sexstrigata, assembly GCA_941918905.2. NCBI lineage: Eukaryota > Metazoa > Arthropoda > Insecta > Lepidoptera > Noctuidae > Xestia > Xestia sexstrigata. The sequence goes on from OW799204.2 coordinate 5,522,242, forward strand.
CCCCGGCGCTAGGAACTTTGAGAATATGTCTAAAGCGTATCCAACAAATTGCCCTTAAAGATGAAGGGTACTGATGCAACACGCTGTTTTTTAGGTGGCCCAGTGTCCTCACACGTGTGCTACGTCGGCGTCGGTCGGCGAAAGTATTTCGAAACGGACAACGCAGTTATATCGGGAAGGAGTCAATGAACGGAAGTGTTTCACGAGTGTGACATGCGGCGCTTTATCGCGACTTGCGTAACGCGGGGCACACTTGCCCAATCGCGCCACACGCGGAACACTACTGTTATGCTAAGCGGCTCGTGCTGCTGCGGTCGCAGGAGTCTGCAGGAATCTTGTTAACACCACTGATGCAAGCCTCTCCCTGCGGTTAGCGGGTGGAGTACTGGTGCCGCTGGCGTGGCCAGGCCTCGGGTCGATGTACGCTTTCTACGGCGCTCAGCGTGTCTTTCTCCAGCGCCAGCGCGCAGCGGTGCGGGCGTGCGATTGCAAAACGCCGCTGAGGTCGCGCTTTCTTCGTTCGCGACGGCCGCTCGGAGAAATTGTTGCGACACGCCGCCGCGTACACCGACCCCGCGTTAGAAAGTCGACCGCTCACCGGATTTAACACGACGTCGCGTAACGGTGTAATTGCAACGATTCGAGACGGAATTCGACGAGATTTTGGATACTTTTTGCGCACGCATTCCGGCCGCTTTCTTTCATGACACAATCGTCACGTAATAGAAGCGCGCGGGTCATCGAACGGTATCGTACGTTTCGTAAACGTCGCGCGCGTCGGGCACTCGGAGATGGTGCGCGCGCAATAGGCCAATTGCGAGCGGTAGTGCGTTTGCGCAACGGGCTCTGGAGTGGCGCCCGTTCCGCAGTCCGCGCGTTGCAACACGGGATTATTTCGGCGGAGGCGCTTGGACCGCCGCCCGAACTTGCAACATGCCATATCGCAACGCGGCTCATAATCCACGCCATTGTGACACGCGGCGGTGCGCGGACGCCGCCCGCCTGCCAAATACGGCTACGACGCAGTTGCGCTACTCGATCTCCTTACTCCACCGACAGACGAGCGCCGATGAAATGTCACGGGTGTGACATCTCGCAGCCCGCCAGCGGTCCACGAGCTAGGCCGTGCCACCATTGTCACAACATTCGATTTTTAAACTAAAACAATTTTGCAACCGATGTTCACATTAGCGTTTTCGCAAGCAGCGGCCCAACGCTCGGTTTCAAAACTCAGTTCGACTTTCGTTATCGGTGCTCTGATAAAGCGAACTGTGCCGCTGCCAGCCCGGTTTTGAGACCTAAATTCTGGAATGTACACTATGAGTGTACACAGTTGTCATGCGCGGTGACTCTTATTTAAATAGGCACATAAATAAAAATCGGCATAAAACGTGTGAATCGTGTATCGCCGACCAAGATAAGACGAGCAAGAAGTTAGGTCTGATTTGGTTTCGATGCTGTTATCAATCAGCTTTCATGAAACGTCTGCAATTGCGTCACATAACATCCGACATATAATTGGGCATGGTCGGGATGGTTTCCCAACGTATCCCGGCGGCATCTCCGCGGTGGCGGTGTGGCAACTGGCATCGCGCTTACGACATCACATGTCCCTACAATGCGGGTTACGAAAACCTGTGACTAACCGCCGCGCCACCGAGCCGCACCGTCGACTGTCGGGTCGGAAACGGCTGATATCAAGCGTCAAAGTCGAATTATACATTGTTGACTCGGCTATTAAAATAGAGCCTTTCGCAATCTGTGCAACTGACACATCGGCTCCGATTTGTGTACACTCGGTTATGAAGCGTTTCCTAGCGCTTGCGCAAGTATTTGTCATATAGCGGCAGCGGCGATACAAACTCGAGCAGGAAGTGCATGCATGTGTGGTGCATCTGTGTCTCGATGACTGCCATTGTTTGTTACGAAACTGTCAGGGTTGAGTTGAGCAATGGCGGCGGTTGCGAAATGCACGCCGGCGCATCCCGCTAATTGTGGGCGATCTCCCACACCGAGCGCCGGCCGAGCAGCCGACACGCTCCACATGCGCCTGATACCGATACTGCTCTGCAATCATATCACTATCAATCTTAATAAACGAAGTGCGACATTGTACCAAGCAACACATTAAACTAACATAATAGCGCTCGATACATAATGTATTGACGATTCACCTGTAGAGGCACTGACTAAAGAGCCGACAAACTTGACCAAGAAATGTTAAGGAGAACGTAACTCACTTACAAACGTGTAATTTTAACGAAATATTTCGTTAACACCGTTGCGAAGTTGTAAACGTGAGTCAATTTAGTAATAGAGACTGTTAAGTTTCGGGTAGGTACGTCACGAGTTCACGACTGCATTAGATATGGGGGCGGCGCGCAGAGCGGTGGCTGGTCTCCGGCAGGCTGCGTGTGCGCTGTGCGTACCGCGCGTTGCGTTGCGTAAAGCCGAGGTGTCCTTTCGCCCGCGGGCCGCAGCCCGCGTCCGAGACACCGCGAGAATCCTTGGAGGCCACCGCTCGGAACACGCTCGGAAATCCGGCCAACCTTCCGACCGCGTTACGACACCGTATAACTTATTTACACGTTGCGAAATTCGAATCGATTGCAACTGCAGACATCGCACTTTAGCCTTGCCGTTGTAGGGATTTAATTAGGATCAGTTGCGCAGTCGCGAGACCTAAACGGATACGAGGACGCCCTCCAGACTCGGCTCCGCTCACTGATGGATTACAAAAAAGGGCCGGAGTGCAGTTGCAGGCTGACGTCACGCGTTTCGTCAACTAGTTCCCACAGCGGATCTGTTGCTACACCGACGATTAACTGGCGACGCCGCACGTGCCCGGCCACGCACGACCACTGCACCGCGCATCCCGCTTGCATCTACATCATCATTACTACAATCATCTGGACTTTACATAACTGTACACGCGTACGGCACAACTAATTCGCGAGGTGTCTCGCTGGCCCAGCGCATAATATTTCACTTGATAACCGACCGCTGTTGCGACAGTCATACATACTCGTAACGAGAGTAACCTTTAGCGGGAGCCAACCGCTCCATATTGTCACGACACGATCACTTGGTAAAATGAGTTCATAATAAATAGCAATCGTTTATCTAACATCTAGAAGTCGTCAATCGCAACGCGTTATTAATACCGCGCTACGGTCTAAAATGCCGCCTCGCTGGCAGCTATTGGCAGTGCGATCTCCTGAGCCTTCAGCTCCAGCGAGTCTTGCGTACGTCCGCAGACTATTTGTTAAACAGCTGAGACCGCAACTCGTAGGTTTTGTAACAGCGCTCTGAGCAAACTTGATATTTATTGCCTTCAGCTTTCGGAATACGCACAGCCAATCGAAACTTACACATTTCCTCACGATCGAATGTTACAATTCGTTTCGACATTCCTTTTAGACAATAATAGGGTTCGTGGCGTATAAATAGTTCAGGAGCTGCTCTTCAAATCGGTTAAGCTCTCCATTCTCCTGTTTATTATTACTAAGTCGGCTAAAAATACCTGATGCATGTGTGCGTTTAATGCATAAATATGTTGATTTTGCTGCATCGAAACCGCCCTGCGTGCACCTGTCCTCCTGTTTGCCTTTGACGTAGTTATTAAAATAAAATGTTAGCATCATTCCATGCGTTCAACTTGGCAATGATAAAGCGCGCAATACGTTTGACTCAGCAAGCCAGTAGGCTCAAAGCTCGATGCGTTCCCATGAAACCGAAGATCGAAAAGTCCCGTTTGTCGCCCGATTGGAGTTAGTTTACATTCAATCATACACGACGCAGCCGGTGTAATGTTTCCAACTGTGCATTTAATAATGCATTTCGAAACGATGCGGCCGCTCTGTGAAATACGAGGTCGCGCACGGCGAGCCTAAAGCCCGATGTGATGAAACAAAACCTATTGCATCACCGAACAGCTTTATGGTTCGCTATGTAATTATTTACATGACATTATTGTTGCATACGCTTCGATACACCGCCGTATCCCCGAAACAATTTTGCAACGTGAACGCTGTTCGCGTTCACGTTGCACATTTAATGTATTACGCTTTAATAATAATTAGCAGAGTGCGCGAATCGTTAATAGTGAACCGACAAAGCTTTGTGCACAAACGGATTCATTTCGGTCGGACGAGTGCGTATCACGCCTGTGCCTTATAGGCAAACGATCGCAATTTATATGGGTCACTGGTCATGCACGACAAACGCACGCGAACTGACAATGTAACCGGCTAAATGGGCTCTCGAATGCAATATGAATTATGTATGCGAACATCTCTCATGTATGTTCCGCTCCAAAACTTCCTGGACCTTAAGACTAAATTCTATTTGTTTTTGTTTCAGAACGACGTTAAAACTAGAGTCGTTAGAAGACGCAGTAGTTCTCGACGATCCTGAGGAGGATTTACTTCAGGACAAGCGAGGATGTCCCGCCTACGTGTCGCCCGAGATCCTCAGAGCTCATCGGACGTACTCCGGCCGAGCAGCGGACATGTGGTCCCTCGGCGTCATACTGTACACCATGCTCGTTGGAAGGTGCGTATCTAATACCAACTTAACTTCACCCTTATGCAAAGACCCCATTTTATAAAGAGTAAGGATCCGGTCCGAAAACAAAATGTTGGTTAGCAGCAATTAAACACGCATAACGAATGCTAAGGGCGAAGGGTGGGCGTCTTCACCTGTGAGGCGTGGGACTTACCGTTTGTCGAGATCACAAAGTGAGGGTCGCGGCGACCGTTGGCGACGGAGCCGTGGGGATGATCACCTGTCGTCCGTTACGCGCCAACGGCTAACAATTATATCACCCACATATAAATGAGCCTCGTGAAATCTTCGCCGCACCTGCCGCGGTCATGTGGCGAAGACGTTGCGCCCCACCTCCGCAGGCACCTGCCGTTCGCGAGCTTTTGTTTTCTACCTTTTTTTTCGGGCTCGCACCCGTAATTTATATACGAAATTCGGGATTTGGCTGCAATCGCCGCATCACCTGTCGCCGGAAGGGTTCCATCGTACCTGAGTTTTTGTTTTGGTTTGCAGCTGCCCTTTCTAAATGACAATCGGATCGCTATTAATTGGGACCGCGTTTTGTAAAAACTTTGCGATTAGGGGCTCTACTCTCGGCCGATGTTTTATGTTTCGGACTTATCTTTCGAAATGCGATAAGCACCTTTTGCCGACTTTTTTGCTAGTTAGTGGGACAGATTCAATAGATTAGTCTATCCAGGATATCCCATCGATCACTCTGGACTGTTGATTACCGATGATTAACGTTGTTTTTTTTGTTGTTGTAGGTATCCATTCAACGACTCTGAGCACGCATCGCTGTTCGCTAAGATATCACGGGGTTACTTCGTGGTGCCGGAGTGTTTGTCGTCGCGGGGCAAGTGCCTGATCCGCTCGCTGCTGCGGCGGGAGGCGTGCGAGCGGCTGAGCGCGAGGGATGTGCTGCGGCACCCGTGGCTGGCGCGCGACCCGCGCAACGAGCTGCCGCCGCGCGCCGCCGCCAGCCACGACCGGCTGGTGCCCGACGTGGACGTGCACGACGACTGCCTGTAACGGCCGCTCGGCTAGCTCCCGGTGCTGGCACCGGGCCGCCGCCGCCGTCGCATCGCTCCCGGCACTCCCCGCGACGCGCCCTGGGTTTCCTTATTTATGAATTTAACTTAAGTTATTCCGGCCTACTGAGGCTTGCGGTCGTCCTCACTGAAATAGTCCTACGCTGTTCGTCCGAATATCCAACTTTCAGTAAGAAGTACCCCAAGCCAAATATTTTGTCTCTGTCGAGATTTTAATTTAGTGATTAGGATCCAAGGGGATCAAGCGGCCGGGCGGCTGGCCCGTCCCGGACACGCGCTACTAATTTATAAACGTAGAAGCTCGGACGTGAAACAATAAGAATCGCATAACTCCACCGATGCAAAACAAACGCACTGTAACAATGCTACTGGATGCAGGTTTATGCGGCTTTTATTGGCACTATTTCGTTCAGGCTTTTGCGAGCTGTGGTATAGTCGTAACGTTCATAATGACAGAATAAGTGAGACTGATATCGCGTTCTTGTGATCTACATGCAATCGACAAGCGATCCATCCTTGCTGTGCATGGGACTGGGCGCTCCGGACCGACCCGTCCATCATCAGAATGAGTTATTTATATGAAGCATTCAGTTAACTACTACGTTAATTCCTCATAAGCCTAATGTAATCATATCAATTTCACATCAATATAGATGGGTATATTGCATTGAAGTTGTTGCTGTAGTGTTAGGTAAATGACCTATGTATATTTTGTATTTATATAAAGTTATATCGTGTAATTGTGATCTCCACCGATGTTATTTAGCGATTACTTGATTGCCATTATGTTGTTACGCAGAAGTGATAGTTCTTTTGTTGCACAATGATCAGTTGCTTCCATCATAGAGTTATTTTGATTATATTATTTTTGGTTATATTAAATCGTGATTATTCAGATATAAATCAACATACAAAATTATTATTTTGTTATTATATTCAACCGAAATTATGTTTGATAAAAGAAATATATTCACTTCACCATGTACCGAATATGGTTGTAGAATTTGGTCTGTGCCATTTATTTAATTTAAACGTTATTTATTGTTGTTGTAATTGACGGTGTGATGTCGGCACTCTCTTCCTATTTACTAAATTATTTTTTTCCATTTGGTACTTGGTGTTGAGTTTTTATTTTTGATCTAAATCTTGAGATCAATTTTAAGTTTGTTTTGTAAATTAATCTGTTCTAATCAATCGGTAGTGTTACCATGTCAAAATTGTTGAATTGTATCAATCACTTTTCTTTTTATTTTCAATCATTTTGTTTTATTTTTGTTTATTCGGATTTATGTTGAATGGTACAGTTGAAGTAGTCAAGTCTTTCATGATCAATGAAAGTGTGTTGTACAATAGTAGCTTTCTGTGTAAAATAAACTATTACTACTTTAATTTATACAAACTGTAAATAGTGCTAAGATATCATAAGAATTATGAAAACAGAAAGAGATAGAGGGAATAAAATAATTTAGAAAAAATATACAATCCTTTAATTTGACCATCCCACACACCAATCGGACACAAAAAAACACGGTAGTTTTATTTATATCATTGGAATTGATCACATCCTCAATTCTTGGAAATCAGCCGATACTGTCTTAGATAAGAGATAAAATTAGGCATACGATAACAGAATTATTTTTTGAAAAACAAGATAATAAATAGTACTTTTCATTTATCCAAATTACTATCGGCTGAATTTCATTGATGATAATGGAACAAAGAAAACAAATACATACAGTATAGATTACACACTTGACACTTCATAATCAAACGCTCAAACGAATGGCGCCGCGATTAAGGGTTGAACCTCATGTAGCAGCATGCTACCGACTTCATTGTCGCTGCTGCCCCGTGGGATAGCACTCCCGCTCTAGCAAATGACGGTTCTGACCGACAGAAAAGGATAGGCACATGGAAAAATGCCATTCCGAGCTGCTAGATGAGGCGCAACCATCAAAAAGAGCAACATCTCTGTACACTATTGATATAGGACCGACCCCTTTCCGTATATACCTAATTCAAGACACCGAAGCATTGTATGAAATGACGCAACGCACAGTTTTGGTGATATACCGTGCTAAGAAAGCGTGATGTTTTCACGCAACCAGCGTATCTCTAATTGAACACGGAAAGGAATATACTTAGCATCATAGATATTTTAAAAAAAGGTCTCTAAGAAATGAAGCAAGCAAGAATTGTGCTGAAAAAGGATTTCCCACTTTACAACACAAAAGGAAAATATTTTCGAGTTATAAATAATATAAATATGCGACAGGAAGTGAAGATTAGATTATCCTAATATCGATCTGCGTCACAAAAACATTATTAAGATTAGAAGTGGTGCCATACTGTCGGATAGTGTTGTATATTTTAGGGAAAACCATAATAAGGAAGTATTTTGAAGTAGCACTCGACTACACGACAAAACACATCAATCAAGAAATTACCAGTGCCTTTATTTTGTAGCAGGTTCTCGTAGCCTATCGCGAGTCGCCGTTTAGTAGAAACAGCAACTCGCGTAGTATTGTGTAACAGAAAGGGCGACACGCGTAGTATTGCGTAGCAGGAAGGGTGATCCGCGTAGTGGTTCGTAGCAAAAAATCCTGATCGTAGCAGAAAGGCCGGCTCGCGTAGTTTCGTGCAGTAGTGAGGGCGGTCTGGTCCGCTCTGCGTAGTGTTTTCTAGCAATTAGTCCTGTTTTCGTAGAATTACCTGCAGAAAGGGCAGTTCTCGTAGTTAAGGCCCTTCTAACCCTAAAATTAGCAACTCTATTTGTTTTGGTTCAAACTTCGTTTGAAAAACTGTTAGCATAAAGTTCTAATCAGCTTGCACTACAAAGCGGTTGTTACGTCAGTCACTGCGGCCGAATAGTGCGAAATGAGTAGTTTTTTGCGATTTACAAAAAATCTATTGACTGTACTAAAAAAATAAAACATATAAGACCTGCTTTATAGTTAGTTCAGTTAGTATGCAAAGTTTCATGATCTAATTTGAAGTACTTTTTGAATACCAGCGGTTTATTGTTCGATTTGGAGGTAACTTTGGATTTTTTTTCTATCGAGAAAAGTTTATGGAATCGTGTTTTCGTCACACATAGGCATTAATCCTCAACTTTACCATATATTTATTTCAAAATTAATGCTGCAGTATTTTAGGCGTAACTGAGGATCATGCTAAGCCATTTGAGGCATGTTAGGCCTTTAAAGAGCAATTCTTACAATCCAATGTTATTATTGACGTGCATTTGTTGGTTCTATTAGAGTTAAAGAAGAATCGACGTCACCACAGTCGGTCACATCGCGTAAATTCCATCAAGACGATTACTAAGGATAATGTCTGGTCTGTGGTCACAGTGTCGCCTAGTATGTGGCGGAGCTCTTAATTTTCCGCTCATTGTCCTGGTACCTGGAATCCAAACAAACTAATAATACTAGGCCATAAATGGGGTGCCTATGTTTTTGTTTACCATGCCCTACGTTAGTTAGGGTTTCAAAGTGTTTCACAATGAAACTGAACTCGATCAATACTTGTTAGCCGCGTTCAGGAACTGTAAATGAAGATAGCTATGTGATTTTGACATTGCCTGATTGCGTTATTGGTGAAATCCGCTTTTATGTTATTTTTCTGGCCCTCATGTAGGTAGTCGTAAGGTAAGACTTTATCGCCCTTTTCCGAAACGTAATTTACGTCATACTCATGAGACTATTTTATTTTGAATGTTATATTAGTAGGCTTTATGTCTTTCCAAACATAGTGTATTTGTTTATGAATGACTAAAGGCCTATAGGCCTTTATTTAGTCATTCATAATCAACATTCATTGTAGAATTTTCCTGTTTTGCAAAACCGATACTTACTGATACAATTAAATAGGCATCACTTAAAAGTCAGTGATGATAAGCGCTACCTACCTACTACAAAATGTCATGAAACTCATAAAAAGTCAAAGTAGGTAGAAGATTTAATTATGTCTGCCTTTTGTTATTGTAATGGTCTTAACATATTGTACTGCGTAAATAAATCATACCATTTGGCATTTATAATCTGTTAACTACTATGTACTTTAATTAGGTAATTAAAACATACAATTACATAAGCAATTAAATCGCGCGTTTAAGGGGAATAACATTGCAATGACGATGAGAATTTTAATTGTTGCGTAATTTTATAATGTTCATGTTATTTCGAAACGATTTAAAATCATCTAGCTTCTATTTGTTAGTAATAGAAGTACGTTTTAAAATACAATGAAATGCGTAACAGCTGACGATCGAGTAACAATTCCAATTTTAATCTAGGAAACTGTTTGACGTAACCAATAAGTAGGTAGTAGTTACATCACCGTATATAGTACATAGTCGAACATCGTTATGTATATAGTACATAGTCGATGCAGTGTAATTACATTGTTTTATTGGTACGAAAGACAGTTCTACCTGATCTACTTGGTTTCTTACTCCTCCGCTATTATTTTATGATTAATTTTGTTGCGGGATCCAAGACAATTAAATTGTTTCTCTGGGACTTCGTCGAGCTTTTCTGGCGGTCGCTACTGTTGATTCTGGCTTTCAGGAGTTGCAGTGGTTTTGGAATAGTATGATGGGTTTGTTCTACTTTCTAATATCTGTTTTCATGCTTGGTTTAAAAAAAAAAAAAGAAGACTTGAAGCTCTCTATAAGTAGTATGGTAGGAACCTACTTTGTAAACTGTGTAAACAGATAGGTACCAAGCAATTAATCTATTAGTAGCCTAGTAGTACACCCAGACCCATATCTATCCATTCATAATTTGTTGTGCTGTGGTAAATTTACAGAAAGTTTTCCAAAAGGGGTAATCACCTTTTCTTGGTATCGATAAGAAAAATTACACCAGACAGCGCAAGTTCACGACATTGTAAAAAAAGTGTAGTGTATACCTACCCACAATAATGTATAATTTATGTGAAATCAAAACAAACTGTGCCAACCCATGGTCACGGGCATAATCGAATATTGAGATAACTTACATTCGTTCCATTCACGCCTGTAATTCCCGAAGGGTTGCGGGGCTGCCTTCAGGCGGGGCTGCCTTCAGGCGGCTCCTGCCCAACCTGGGGCAAACGCCTCCTGCCGGAGGCTCTACGCGGGAGTCGTGCAGTCCATGGCCCTTTACGGGGCCCCGGTGTGGGCGCGATCCTTGAGGCAGCGAGCCGCCCACTACCTGAACGCGCCCCAAAAGGTGATAGCCGTAAGGCTGGCCCGTGGGTACCGCACGATCTCCCGCGAGGCGGCGAGCCTCCTTGCCAGATTACCGCACAGACTTCCGGCGTGATCTCATGGCGACACGGAGAGAGCGACTGTCGCAGGGCACGCCACAATAGTGTGCGCGTCCGGCCCTGGTTCAATCCATGGTCCGGAGCGAGACGGAATGGGACGCCGCGTCACCTCCTGCGAAGCAGTAATGCTAGAGAAGTAGGTGGCGGAACGTGAGAGGGAGAGAACTTTCGTGTTACACGCGCGCCTCAAAGAGAGTCAGCAAAAAGGAAGGGGTCCGCAAGGGCCGATGCCTGCCGGGGCTGCAGGACTGTTCGAAAGAGATACCGTGGCCCCGAAACACAAAGGGCGATGAAGGAACATAGATGGGTTTTAGTCAGTAAAAGTCTGACACTGCCTCCTGCTCCGCCCAGAGCGGGAGTACTTGTAGTCATTTGATGATTTCCCATTCAAAAATAAGGCAGAAGTGCAGGTAGTGGCACACACATTCTATTTCACCAAACGTTTTAAGTCCCATGTCATAGGGGGCGAGCCTTGCGATCTCCCGTGAACAAATGCAAACGTCGCCCGTGGCTGAGCCTATGCAATTCCCGATGGGAAAACCTGATAACACTTTGCCCGACCAGCACGACCCGCTGCGCCTGCGCCTACTAGACCATGAGTCAGTCACAGTCACCACGCAGTTATTTTAGGTATATAATGTACGATAGGTAGGTATCTAAAATCGATCAATGAAGTACCTACTAACATAAATTTATCCATTGTTTCATATAAGTATTTAATAGGGGGACGATTTTGATAACAATGATAACCAGAATGGTTTACCGATAAAACAAATCTAGTTTATCTGGGTGTTTGGACTACAGGTAGGTAAGTAATTACTTATGTATAAAATACCTAATTATAGTACTTGATTTTAAATACTAGGTGTTCACAACTTCACAGAAAATAAAGAACTAATAACATTAAATAAAAACTGAAAAGAAAAAAACAAGTTCAGGAGACAAGACATATTGACTGCAACAGTCGGGACCCATATTGGATGTAATGATTTTAGTCTGTTGCAGTCAATATGTCAGCTGTCTCCTGAAGTTGTTTATTTTTTTTTACAATTTTTATTTAAAGTTATTAAGTCCATAGTTATTTTTTACGCAGTCGGGTTTTTAATTTTTCACTTTTTAGTTACATAAACCATTTTAAAATCCTCAAGATGACCCCTTTAATTTGATACCGATATTGCATAGTATGCATTTTTTTTTTTATTTTTCACTGTCCTGTGTTACCCGGGGTAACACAAGTATACTTACGATACCACGTACATCGAAATCGGTTACATACATACACACATCAAAAAAGGTTTGTGATCACTAGCATGAGCTGATATCATTTTTTTAAATTGAACTTTATCAAGAAAAATTCTTTGTTGTGTTTTTTTTAAATGTTTTATATACTAAATCTGTATTTTTAAATAAAGAATCTAAAAAGAAGAAGAAATCATAAGATTTATGTAACCGTAACAAAAAATATTTCGATTTTTCAAAGTGATCGCAAACCTTTTTTCATGTGAAAATAGGTACATACATACATGCATACCTACATTACATTTGGGCAGTCGTTTATAAAGGCCAAAGGGCTCATTTATGGAGACGCGGGCGCGGTGCGCGTTTTCTCTAGCGCAAACACATACATCGCGCACTAATGGAGCCCTAATGGGACACCAATGTAAAAACTGGAACCATGAATTTGGTACCGTCTGTACTGTATGATAATTCGCCCACAGGCGTTGATATTTTTTGTTCTAGATACATTTTGACCGTGTGTAATTGCACTTTTGTACCTAGAACAGTACAGTTTTTTCTTACAGTTTGCGCTTGTCTTTTTGTTTTATCAAGTTCACTACCTATCAGATCGATTACGCAAGAAGCCGTAGTAAGAATATTTCAGCGGAAATTCCAATTTTATCGCATAGAACAATAACGTGACTCCTTTCAGGTTTGAACTTGAATCTATTCAAGTAGCCGATCAATCTTACATAGGTAATATTTTGTCTGCTTATTTAGAAACATCGGAATCTTATCAATCACGATAATTATGATAACAAGACAAATTGATGAATGGATTATGAAAACAATAAGTACCTACCTACGATATTACCTACCATTTAGATATTTCGACGTCGAATATCGGCCCCTTCCTCAATCTTGTAATTTACACAAAAATAACGCTGCAAGGGGCTAAAAGCAAAAATACATTGTATTGTAGCTTGAACGCCATTGTGCCATAATAATTTGTTTGTTATATGATTTAACTCAATGGGTAAATGTCACAACGACATGCAAGCTACTTGTATCCGTTTGTGCAAGTTAGAGGCTGGCTCGTGGAGCTTTAGTCTCCGTTTGTGATAGCCAAATAATTTGGCACAACATAATTAATTTAACTACTTCTACTATAATATTGAAGGCACTCGCGTCTAAATTAGCAAGTAAAGTGTTACGGAAGTATTAGCATTGAGTTCTTTTAAACACTAGTTGATTAGAGAGCGAACGTGATCAGCTTCTAAGATATCCTTACTCCGAATTTATACTTTCAAAGGAAAACTTTCTGAGTGGGTAAGTACATAAAATGATGATAGTGGCCCAGTGGAGTCGCACGTCGTCACGTCGTGTGCTGATGTCCTATGGACATGACCAGTGGACGACGTGGGGATTAGTAGAAAGGTAAAAGCAATGATTTAAGAGCGGCCAACCCGCCATACTTTCCCCGAGAATTTTGGCAAACGCTCGTGCGTGATTATGCCGTTGTTCCACATATAGGTATCTTTAAATTTTTTTGAACTGGTAGGTATCTTGTGCACTATATCTAGGCTTCCATCGAAGCAAAAAATTAAAATTTGTAGGAACAAATTTAGTATAAGCCTCCAAAAATTGCTGTTTTGCACAAATTTTACCTCAACTTTGGCCGTTCATAATGTAGGTACTCATAAATTGTAAATGTAAAGAAAATATCCTGATAGAAGCCTTGCAAATGTAGTGGAGATTATAAATAACAAATATTTATTTCACAAACTTGTATGACTTATTCAAAAACACGTACCTATTTCCTGGAACAAGTTTTATACATTTTCGAACACTATCTTTCGTTCAATGTCCTCGCGTTAGTCGGTATGAGGTGCGCGGGTTACGAGTAGTGCGGGGTCGAGGCTAGGTCAGGCAGGGCAGTTGAAAAAATATCGCCGCGATGGTTCTGGATGAAACAACAAGCTTTTCGACCATGCTCGCGTTGACGATAGGCGGGCCGGGAAGGGCCCTCTTAAAGCATTGGAAACACCATTATACTTGTGTGAGCTCACTCTTCACCATCTCTTCACGATGTCAGACATTTTTTGTGGGAAGGGTATTTAGTTTACCGAGCAAATCTACCGATTTCAATATTTGGGTAGAAATTAGACATAGTCCTTACACAGATATTTTACCGCTAGATTTTAAGTAGGCTACCCAACGTACAAATTCGTACTTAGCTAGAGGTAACAAGATACAGATTCCCAGGCCGGATTTAAAGGTGTGGGGGCCCTGGGGCTAGTACTATTATCTATTCTGTGTCCTGAGGTAATCAAAAAGTGGACGTAGATTTCTTTTTTGAAACAGACGAAAAAAAAAACGTATAAGGTCTATCTTATTCATACACGAAATCTCCTAAGGGGTCATTGTAAGTACTCATCATTATGAACAACTTTTACTATTGGACCAAACCATGGATCGCAAAAAAACAAATCTGCTGTTCCATACATTTTGACGAGTTATGCGAACATATTGTAGGAAACAGCTGATTTGGAATCTAAGATTCCAATGTCCAAAGCTGCGAAGGGAAATGCCCTTTGATGCCTTGAGGAGGTCGATCTCTAAACATTGGAATCTGTATCTTGTTACCAATAGCTACGCATGAATTTACGCTGGCATGAGAAAATGTTGACGTTGGGTTGCTGAAATGCTCTTCCCTGCCGTCCCCGTAGTGCGCTGGTCTTAAATTGACAGTTAAGGACTCCACAGCCTACATTCACCCACTGCTGGGTATAAGCCACTCTTTGCTTGTACCAAGCTCGACGCTCTTAACAATAATATCGTCTGCCCATCTCGCCGCCGGACGACCCACACTTCTTTTTCCATTCCTTGGACGTCACTCGGTCACAGCTTTACTCCACCTGTCATCACCGCGCCTTGCTAGGTGTCCTGCCCAACTTCGTTTGAGTTCCTTAACTCGATTTCGAAAACGAAGACCTTCGTACGTCTTCGGATTTTGACGTTTGGAACAAGTAAGGGGCAAAAGGGGTAAGGGTCATAAGTTAGGGACTACTCACATTTATTCAGCTCTATTCAGCTTATGCCCATAGAAAACAACGATTTTGAATGAGACGCGTACGCGTCGCGCGCGCTGAACGCCTGCCTGTCCAGGCAACTCACGATTTTCACGTGTCATTGACACTGGCTTGGCCACCATCAGGGATTTTAATTTTGATAACACAAAAATTTTGTTGCTAATTAGTCGATAGTAGATAGATTATATTATATAGATAGAATTTAGAGAGTTCATTCGATCTAGCTCTTGGACCTTACTAATTGAACTCATTATATCTTCTAAAATATGACCCGATTAAATCGTGACTTGGCGACAAAATATGGGAGAAAACAGATCTTCGCTAGGTGCCCTAGTTTTTAAGATATAAATGTAGCCACACTGGGGTAGGCTCTGCAGATCGGCCACCTATAAACCCATAGATCTTTTGAACCGGTGACCGACCAAATCTGATGTCAGTCACACCTGAACGCCTGCCTGTCCAAACAACTCTCGATTTTCACAAGTCACCCTAGTGACATCAGACAGGATAAAGTCCGCCAGCAATTTAGAATGACTTTCTTTTTTTGCGTAAAAGATAACCGTTTTGATTAAGTTTTGCTCACAAATCCTGCTGATAAAACATTATTGTCTATTTACACATGACATCAACTAGCCATGACGATGCGAAACGTGTTCAAAGTGCAATGTATCGAAATATTGCGGCATTGCCTACGTCGAAACTCGAGTCTCGAGACGCCCTAACATCATAGGGAACACATCACATCTGACAAGCCTTTTCCTATTTATGTTGGGGTCGACTTCGCGCCTAACCTGATGCAGCTGAATACCAGTAATTTACATGGAGCAACTTGAGACTGGTTGTCAGACTTATAACGTGATATTTTGAAAGAGGTCCTAGCTTTGTTAGTGCAGTCATTTTACAGACTTTTCCCCTGACAGTAGGGACCCAATACTATCAAGAACAAGATACTGCATTGTCTGGATCTTATGAAAATGTCGACTTGTTTTGACACATTTACCAACTACCTACATCTGAACAAACAATAATTAACTTAGGTAATTAGACTGATTACTTGATTCAACAATGAAAACAATAAATGTATTAGATTATATTATAAATGTGGCAGCTAATTCGTATAACACGCAGTTTTACATAATGGCACGCCGGATTGAAAAACGCCGCCGTTATGTAATACGGCGTCAAACGTTTAGCCGTATTGTCAGCAATTCCGATACTTCAAATAACCCACTAAAATTGTCCTAAAAGTCTTGCTAGCTGGCATGAGGAGCGTAGGTCGAAAGCCGGCGGAGCGGCGATGACGTTGTGACAGAAAGTGGGTGTGTAATATAAAATGGGAGCGTAGTTAGCGCGCGTCATGGGGTCGTAGCAGGTTCTAAATTTGCTTATATCTCGAAAACAGTGCATCCTATCGCAAAAATAATGAAAAATTTGCCCCCTGCCATGTAATTCTCAACATGTAGGTAAAAAAAATGAAAAAGTAAATACAGAAAAGCGGCCATTTGATTGTGACACCGTGTTCGATTGCGACGGCATGTTTCTTGTTATGATCATGCAGCGCCACTTGCGGCGATAAATGGAACTAAAACTTTTAAAGCGGCGTATCGACAATGCGCCCGTTTATATAACGCCGCTTTGACGAACGCGAAGGGCTCATTCAATGCGATGTACTTTATTTCAGCCGAATTGTAATCCGGCTGAACGTGAGGACGCCGTATTACATAACGGCGGCGTTTTACAATCCGGCGCGCCATTATGTAAAACGGCGTGTTATAAGAATTGGCTGCGATATATTATATATAGTATTATATTCTACTTGTGCCTTACTTGCAGTTTTGAAGTATTATTATCTTGACTATTGATAACACTGCTACTCATGGTGGTAACGTATAAACATAGGTACTAAGTTTTTTCAAATCATTGTCCCGAATTTACTCAACTCATTGTTTCCAATTTGACGTTATTTTCACTTAAATAAAAATGAACTTTATATTATTTGAAATTCAGTTGATTTTAGAATGACTAGCACCAAATTTGTTAAAGTTGCAGTGCAAAATGAACTTTGTGTAGGTTTTAAAGTGTTTTTTTTTTTTTGCCAAATGCACATTTCTTAAAATCTTTGTGGAAACTACATTGAGAATGTAGTGTAGATTATAAAACTTAGGTTCATTCATTAAAAAAAGTAAATGTATGTGTAAACAGTAAAAAATACGAGTATATCCGGTATATCGTATAAAAACCAACAAAAATAAATCTCAGAACATTTATTTCTAATTACAATATTATACAAAATTAACTAAATTACTTGATCACCCGTATGCGATTAGTAACGGTGCAGTTCAACGAGTCACAGATAGTTTTGATAGCAAGCAAATTATTTCTATTATACAGGAATTCATTACTTCGAGGAAACATGATTTTATACATTAAACATACAGTATGACAAAGTA
The DNA here is from genome assembly GCA_941918905.2 of Xestia sexstrigata. Classification (NCBI taxonomy): domain Eukaryota; kingdom Metazoa; phylum Arthropoda; class Insecta; order Lepidoptera; family Noctuidae; genus Xestia; species Xestia sexstrigata. Next base: position 5,539,912 of record OW799204.2, read on the forward strand.
GTTAAGTATGCAGGCAACTAATACAATTTACACAACAAAAAAACCGATTATTCAACGCCTTATTTTATGTACGAGACACTTTCGTATAAGTTTTGACCACCCAGCGTATGCAGAACTCTGTGAAAACCTCTAGTTGCATGTATACTTAACAGTTTTACTGTATTTAGAAAAAAAAACCCTACAAAGTGTTTAGACGAGGAAATCTTCAACAAATGCATATTTCTTAGAGAAATATGAGGAAAAATTGATTTAAAAAAAATTGCTAGAAATGTGTCCCGGGATTATGATAATAAAAACAATAAATAATAATAGCGACACACTATCGGAGTGAACTCCGTGACGTCATAATGACTACGTTTAATTTTTTGTTGCAGTGTGTTGTGAAATAGAACCTCTTTTATTTATACATAATTTCGACACCTCATTGTTTTTGATGACGAAATATACACAGAATTTTAAGACATAGCTCCAGTTCACAAAACAATAATAAAAACATCTACCTACATAGAATAAGTTATTCAAAAAATATTAGATATAATATACAGAGTGACTGGATCTGGACCCGCCATAGCAAATTCGCATATAGACGAGGTCATTTGCTAATTATTAGACCTTACATTAGAAGATTTTTTTTAAAGTATCTTATTTTTTTAACCGTAGTTTGAGGTATTTATCACTAATGTTTATGACTAACAACAAATAATAAAACTTTTAAAACAATCAGACGATTTGATAACCTCCTCTTTTTGGAAGTCGGTTAATAATGTAAGAAAAAAAAAGTTATGTATGCTTGAAGGTGATATTTTGGAAAAAATCTCTATAAACTATAAAACTTTAGCTAGGGAAAGTAAGGTACAAAAATTAGTAAATGACCTCTATATGCGAATTTGCTATGGCGGTTCCAGATCCAGTCACCCTGTATTGTCTATGAGTAACTAATCTATGTAGAATTGTAGTCAAGTCAATCTGCAGGGATGTCAATACGTTTCCAAGTTAGTAAGTAGGTGACTTTAGCAAGTGGATGACTTTTTTATCACTTTCCAAAAAAAAATGGGTATATTAGGTGAACGGAGTAGAAGCTACCATACCAGCTAGCAGCTAGCATACCTAGTTTTTTTTTTTTTTTTCCAAAGCTTAGAAAAACATTGATCTATCATCAAAGAACGCTACAAATTTCAAGTAATTTTTCATATTAGAAAAAAGGAGAAATTTGGAAAAAAAAAAATTGAAAAATATTGAATTTCAAATCATATGCAATACGCGTATGATTTGAATTTCGATATTTTTGTCGCAGAAAAATAAAAACTAAGTATGCCCTTTGCTTCTACTCCGTTCACCTATTTTACCCATTTTTTTTCGAAAGTGATAAAAAAGTCACCTGTATAACATGTAGAATTGGAGATTACCCCAAAAAGTTTGTACAAATGTTATTATCGTCGGCCAAAAAAGTGGTCTACCACTCTAAGATTGCATACAAGACTTTAAGATTTCCCAGTAATATTGTTAGTAGTCAAAACTGATAAACAACTTTCTTGGCCGACCTAACTCGGTTCAGCAGGCATAGTCTTAAAACTCCATGTCTTTGTTTACACGTCCCATCTCGCAACGCACAGCGACATGGCATCGAGATACAAGCTACGGTTGGCCTAGTACAGGCGTTCGGCCTTGCTGGGCCCGTTCTCGCTTGCGTAACACGTCATGCGTCGTTCCAGTTCGGGCCTGAAGTGTCTGATGAGGCCTTGGACTGGCCAGGCCGCGCCGTCACCCAGGGCGCAGATTGTGTGGCCTGGAGATAAAAAGTGGTTACGATTTGCAATTGTTATTGTTATTGAGAGGAAATTATGACACATTCGTTTAAATCGCTTAATAAATTTAATTTACTATTTAATATTTGTATAAAACGCTTATTTAGCAAACGATCTACGTTTGCTAAATAAGCGTTTGCTAAATAACTTTTATTTTCAGAAGATTTACGTCCATATTCGTATAAAACGAATATGGACGTAAATCTTCTGAAAATAAAAGTTTTTTCGTATGAGACGGTAACTTCACGGAAGAAAGTCCAAATGCCGTCAGATAATTTTGCTTTAAGGTGACACTAGTCGGGGGCTCGAACTAAAAAGTCAAAAAGTACGCTGTCTCACCTGACATCGTGCCCGACAGAGTAAGTTCAGTGAGATGCACGATAATTCATAGTAAAAAGCGCGAAAAAAGTTTTATGAAAAACCACTGCATAAGTCAATTACAAATATGCTTTGTCGGTGCCAACTTTGTTTTGGAAATTTGACACTTCTTTTTTTACTAATTCACGCCCAAAGTTGCGTTAAAATTGACAATAAAAACGAATCTGGTATCTCGTAACTTTTTAATGGCTTTTTATTTTACTATTTTGTTTCCGCACAGACAAAATTAATAATGAGACAAAACGATATCATGTTTAACTTTGGATGTACAGTGTCAAACAGTGGAGACCCAACCGAAATTTCTATGGAAAAAATGTCGACTAGTGTGACTTTAAGGCAGCGTTCCCTGGCGGAACTTTAGGGCAAGGGATTTGTGGATAACGAATCTACTAATGACGATTTTATGGTACACGTGTTTTCACACGCGTTCACACGGATTCGAACTGTACAAAATATAATAATTTACTTGATCATTTCGGAACCATACAGCGAGTTGTCTTTGCGAATAGTCCGAGCTATCTTATCTTTACCCAACGTAAATTCATACATAGCAAATGAAAACAAGATACAGATTCTAATGCATACAGATCGACTCAAAGGGCATTGGAATCTGTATCATAACCCCAGCGCACACCGCTGGAGGCGCAGCGGAGCGCATTTGAAGACAACAATTTAATATAAGCCTTAACTACCTTGATATACCAGTGTGCACTGGTCTTAATGAAGCGAATGAAGTATTTTTCGCTTTTATTACGAGGACACCCGATTTCGCATCGACAAGTATACTCACTGCCGTTTACAGTGTTGGTTTTACTCGTATGTATGGGATTTTAAAATTGTGATCACAATTTTTTACTGTAAAATATCGCCTTTGCGCATTGAATGTTGCCAGTAATTTGTGGTCGCTGCAACAATGTCGCTCAAAATCTTTTTAGTGCTGCATGGATATTTAGGCGCGTGGGCTTTATCTCGTTTAAAGCTGCCTGCTGTTTTGTTTTACAGATTTTTCAATATAATTTTACACCAACAGCGCCCGCTTATCAAAGTCATTGATCCGTGTAGCAGTGTAATTGTCGCAGCCAATTCGTATAAACGCATATAACCTAATGGCGCGCCGGATTGTAAAACGTCGCCGTTATGTGATGCGGCGTGTTATACGATATGCCTGCGACATAATCATGAATACGTGCTCAAAGTATTTACCTTCAATTTGTTTGGAGATCTCCCATAGCATGTCAATTTCTCTGACTGACGCGTTTCCGTAAATCATTCTGTAAAAGTACAAAAAATATTCAGTGTAATTTTACAAATGTTATTTTTAGATTCATACGATTATGTATCATGAATTGTATGGTAGTTTAAAGTAGCTGTGGTCCCCTAATAATGGCAATATATCTTTACTATTAAACTCAGCTTTTAACTTATCAGTGTTATGCATATCAAATAATTCTGCATATCTGCTTAGTCTTTTTCTATGTTGGAGTCTGCTTCCAGTCTAACCGGATGCAGCTGAATACCAGTATTTTACATGAAGCGATTGCCTTTCTGACCTCCACAACCCTGTTAGTACTGAGTAATACGAAATCCCTTATTAAGACTGGTTGTCAGACTTTCGGACTACACCTGTTACCACTGTGAAAGATCTACAAATGACAGCCAACGGCTTAACGTGCTTTCCAAAGCACGGAGGCAACTTGGTAAGTGGTCACCCATCCGGCACAACCTAGGCAAGCGCGGCTTAACCTCAAGATCGACCCGAGCAACTGTTATTATTTAGCCACGAACTTAAAAATAATCAGCCTATTATGTTCCCACTGCTGGGGCAAAGGCCTCCTCTCTATGGGCGGACGTGGGCTTTAATCCATCACGCGAGTCTTGTGCGTCATAGAATGTTTAGTTCTAGTACAGTTTCCGTGGTTAAATAAATCTAATTTAATCATCCCGGTTCTTGTGGCTAAATAATAACAGCCGTTCGGGTCAATATTTAGGTTAAGCCGCGCTTGCCTTGGTTATGCCGGATGGGTGACCACTTACCTCGTTAAGCCGTTGGCTGTCATTTGTAAATCTTTCACAGAACGTAAGTCGTGGACGACAGTAATCGCGTCGTCCTATATGTGAACACTTCCACTTAAATACACAAGCCACGACACTTAAAACTACACGATTATCTGTCGTCACGACATAGTGGGAACGGGGCCTTAGAATGCCATGAACACGTTTTAAGATGAAGAATGTCTCGGAACAATATCTCACCTCTCAACAATCTTATTCATCCAGCCGACTCCCTCGCGACAAGGCGTGCACTGTCCGCACGACTCGTGCTTGTAGAACTCGAGCAGACGCGCGATGGCCTTCACGATGTCCGTGGACTTGTCCATCACGATGATGGCCGCAGTGCCGAACGCTGACTGCGCTGCCGTCAGCGCGTCGAAGTCCATTAACACTGTGTCGCAGACGCTGTGGGAGATAAGAATATCAATGTCTGATAATCTGTTGACAATAAACTTTTGGACAAGCAACATCCGTAGACAACACATACAGGGTGTAAACGGCCTTAAGAAGCCGTTAACTACACGACAGTATTCCAGAATAACACGAAAAAATAAACAGAATCATTTTCTACTCACTGTTTAGGAAGAAGCGGCGTGGAGGATCCTCCAGGTATGATGGCTAGCAGGTTATCCCACCCTCCCCGGACGCCTCCCGCGTGCCTCTCGATGAGGTCCTTGAGAGGGATACTCATCTCCTCCTCCACCGTGCACGGCGTGTTCACGTGCCCGGAGATGTTGTACAGCTTCGTGCCCTGGTTACGCAGGCGACCGAACGACGCGAACCAAGCGCCGCCGCGACGGCAGATTGTCTGGAATAATGTAAGAAAAACTGTTTATGGCGATTACAGGACCTAAATTAGCAACTCTATCTGTGGTGGTTCAAACTTCGTTTGAAACTGTTAGAATAAAGTTCTAATCAGCTTGCACTACAAAGCGGTTGTTACGTCAGTCACTGCCGGCGATTAGTGCGAAATGAGTGGTTTTTTGCGATTTACAAAAAATCTATTGATTGGACTAAAAAAATAAAACACTATCATGCTAATATGTTGCTTGTAGAATTATTTTCCAAAAAATCAGAATAGGCGAGACGACAAAAAAAATCTAATTAGTCCGTCAGTTAGATTATCAGAAAATATTTGAGGCGTGTCTATGCTTTTGTTACGTAAATCAAAATTGACGACGATATGGCCTAGGTATAATTTTTAGCTAATTCTGACGTCACTCCCGAGTTTTGATGCGTTTTATCTTTGTCAATATTCATTGATTTACAAAAACAAAATATACGTGTCCATTAATTTCCAATACTATAAGTGACGGACTAACTAAATAGATTTGCACTTTTTTGATACTGTCGTCATGCCTATGATCGCATATATTTTAGTATGGTTTTTACTTGTTAACATAATTTTTTAGAGATAAGTTCGTGATTTTTTTTTATCGAGTAAAATTAGTTGTGTTATATTTTCAAAACACTATCGTACTAGCATATATCCTAAAGAATATCATATATTTTTCTAGTTTTGTTTTTTGCTGTGAATCATATGCTTTTTTGCATTATAAAACTCGCGATTAGCTCCTGTAGTCCCCTTAAGGCCGTTTTCTATAACTTAACTTACTTACGTATAACTGTCAGTTAGTATGGCGTACCCTAGTAGCTATCGGTGTTTCTATAAACAAAGTTAGCTTGAAATATCTATCCGCGTCACTTGATTTATAGGAAAATCAAATAAAGCTTTTCTGTGACGTTTTGTCTATCGGTCTGTAAGCAAAATGTCAAACAGACAGAGATAGCAACGTATCGATACCGGTTAGTAAGTTGTTAAAAAGGCCGTTGGTCTGCACAGATAAGACGCGACTATTTGGCGCAGCGGTGGTGAGGCTGCCTTACGTTCTTAGGGTCCCGGGTTCCAATCTCGGTTGGAGCAAATGTTTGTGTAATGAGCATGGACATTTGTTTCCGAGTCATGGATGTTTATATGTATAATAAGTATGTATTTACAAACAAAAAGTATCTATGTAGTATATCAACAATCTGGTGTCCACGACACAAGCCTCGTTGCTTAGTGTGGCACTAGATGGCGCTATGTGTTAATGTCCAGCGATATTTATTTATTTATTTGATTTTATTTATTTAAAATAACACAAAATGGCCAAAATTAAGCCTCTCTGGTAGAAAAGGTTTGGTTGATGAAGAGTGATTTATTCATAAACCAAGTGTTATTAAATTAATTGAGAACCCGTAAAGGTCTGTTACTGGACTCATTATTATGAACAACTTTTGGTGAGGAACCAAACTTCTTATTCTCTTTTTGTCAATGATATGTTTACTTCATAGTGAACTTCGGAAATCGTCTAGTGTTCCATAAATTTTGTCGATTTATACGAAAATTAATACATCCAAGGATTTTGTATCGGGTCGGGTTGTACAGGGTCGCTCCTTTGATCATTATGAAAAGTAAATAGTCCCCTTTTCGGGTTTCCACTATTTTTGGGATCCACTTAAAAGAGACAATACTTCCTATTTCTCCTATCTCACTTTTGGTGCACCAAAGGGCAGTATTTTGGGTCCCAGTCTTTTTCTTGTGTACCTAAATGAACTCTGTGGTCTTACTTCTGTAGGTATAAAAATAATTTCTTATGCAGATGACTCTGTTCTATTCTCGGCTGACACGTGGGAACAGGTATATGAAGATGCTCAACGTGGCTTTGACATCGTGTGCCACTGGTTAAGGAATAACATGCTGACACTTAATGCTGACAAAACGCAGTACATAACGTTTTCAATGCGCAATTCGAGTTCACCTTCTACATTACTCTCTCTATTTGCACACAACTGCTGCAATAACTTAATATGCGAATGTCCAAAGTTAGTCAGGACCAAGTGTACAAAATATTTAGGAATAACAATAGATAACAATCTCTCGTTCAAACCGCATATAGAACTAGTCACAGTTCGACTAAGAAAACTGATATACATCTTCAAAAATCTGAGACATGTTGCAGACTCCAAACTAATAAAGCAAGTATATCTGGCACTCGGTCAATCAATTTTGTCATACTGTATATCTGTATGGGGTGATGCACCAAAAAACCATACTAAAGCCACTTGAAGTGACACAAAGAATTATTCTCAAGGTAAGCTTTTTCCGTCCGTATTTGTTCCCAATTTATCAACTGTACCAAACTTGAGGTGCTCTCTGTCCGTCAATTGTTCATACTGCACACTATCTTAAAGCAACATACGAGAGTGAACTTTAAAAAACGAGATATACCATCCAGACGACGAAAACCTATAGCCACCACCGACAGATCCATGTTTAAACACCCGTTCGTTAATAGATATTTCTGTTTTTAGGTCCGTATCTTAGTAGCAGTATTGATGGAATTGTCGATATACAAGCTTCAAATTTCAAAAGGTGTAAGAATGAAGTGTTTTAGTACATTCGTAAACTGATGACGAAACCGAAAACCTCTTAACAACATTAAATTTAACATACTCACCCCCCGACACACACTCACTCATCTACATCACACACAAAAGGAGGTCACCACTACTCTCCGATATTTTTATTTGATTTTTTTATTTTTACTTTTATTTATTTTTTATTTTATTTGCTCCTAGATGATAAAAACCTAATGTAATATATAATTAAAGCCAATTTGAACCTCAAGCTTATAAATAAATAAATGTATATTTTTAACGAAGAGCGCTGTTGTCTGAGATACAGATTTTCATTTATCTAGTTCAGACACAATGTCTTGTCAAATTTCACTTGAACTGAATAAAATTATTATATTATTTAACCAACTTCCAAAAAAAGGAGTTACTTAACAACTTACCGGTGCACATGAAATAGTCTCCACATTGTTGACAGTGGTGGGGCACCCGAACAGGCCGATGTCAGCGGGGAACGGGGGCTTCAGGCGGGGCTTGCCTTGCTTGCCCTCAATAGATTCGATGAGAGCAGTCTCTTCGCCGCACACGTACGCACCGGCGCCGCGGTGAACGTACACGTCAAAATCGTAACCAGAACCACAAGCGTTCTTGCCAAGGAAACCACATTGGTAGGCCTGAAATTGAATAATGTGTTATCATTAATAACTTTTCGTATTTTAATAATTTTATTATTAGGGAGATAGCGATGATGCAGGCTAAAAGTGGCAGCTTGTTTGGAAACAATCACCTAAGCAACATACTAGATCGGGGGAGTCCCAACCACACATTTGAACTCAACATTATTGTAACTTGCAACTGTTAAATATATTTTAGTTATAGTTTACTTATAAGCACGAATTATACCATTGTTTGAGAAATAACACTACTGCGCCTAAATGTACACTTGTGTAAAACTTTTTAAATAAATTATTATTCTTCCTTTATTTATCTTTTTGCAAACTAATTACATTTTTAAATATTTATTTAAAAACTTAAAAACATCTAGAAATATAAAAAAATTGGAGCCCACCGGTATAGGGACCAGGGTCCACTGAACAAGACCTTACTACTTGTACCTTGAATACATTTTAATGCATTAGACGTCTATTGCATTGCAAGACAATTTGAAGTAATAAAATACCAAGATATCTTACCTCAGCAATAGCCACCTGCAGGTTGCTGGCCTCATTATAAAACTCTCCTCTAATATAAATATAGGCAGCAATGGCGTTGATAGCCCTTCCAGCGATTAGACAGCCTTCCACCAACTTGTGAGGGTCATGTCTAATGATCTCCCTATCCTTACAAGTACCGGGCTCTCCTTCGTCAGCGTTTACTACGAGGTAATGGGGCCGTCCGTCCGAAGGTTTTTGCATAAAAGACCATTTCATGCCAGTAGGGAAACCAGCACCACCGCGACCACGAAGACCAGATGTTTTCAGCTCATCTGTAAATTTTTGATTTATCTATGGTTTACTAGTAAAAAAATGGAAAATTATTTTTAATTTGAAGTGAATTAGTATTATATTAAGTATATAGACTTCCAAGCTATAATATTCAAACTGTCTGTTTTTTTTATAGCGGGCACTAAACTCTACATATAGATAATACTAGCTGCGCCCCGCGGTTTCACCCGCCTGGTGGGAATAAAAAATACACCTAGGGGTATAAAAAATAGCCTACGACCTATTTTCGGACAAATAGAAAGAGAAATATGTATACACAAAAAAATCGGCTAAGCCGTTTCGTAGGAATTTGATAACAAACACTGTGATACGAGATCATTTACCGCCAAATCTGGAGAGATTTCAAAGAGACCCAAGAAAAAGAGAAGATTCATAAACTTGACCCAAATTTTGTGGACTAATTGAGATCTTTAGTAGTTTAATGTTTGTAGGTCAGTTACACAATTATATAGCAATGTTGAATGTAAACAAATAAAAAAATGTGTCAAAAAGTGTCTGTTAGTAATATCAAAATAACAGCTTTTTAGTTTTACTGAATGCATAAGAAAGTACAATTATATAGTACTAATAACAAAAATAAAATGTTTGTTTTAAAAGGAGTAAACAGGCTACTTTTATTTAAGAAAAAGAATTAGGGTTCAGTCCAAAAAAATAGTGAAGCAATATTTTGTTATAATAAAATCACGCGAATGCAGGTCACGGGCAACAGCTAGTTAATTAAATAATAATAAGCATTGCATGATCTGGTAGACATAGGAAGAGACTAATCATCATTGTCCTTCCCTTAACCTAATCATCATCTGAACAGCCTTTTCCCAACTATGTTGAGGTCGGCATCCAGTCTAACCGGATGCAGCTGAATACCAGTATTTTACATGGAGCAACTGCCTATCTGACCTCCACAACCTAGTCAATACTGGGTAATACGATACCCATTGGTAAGACTAGTTGTCAGACATTTTGGGCCACTGACAACCTGTAACGACTGTCAAAGATCTACAGATGACAGCCGGGACCAATGACTTAACGTGTTTTCCGAGGGACGGAGGAAACTCGGTATGTAAACCCTTACATACCGAGTTTCCTCCACCATCCACCACCATGGTCACCCATACACAGACCAACCTAGGCAAGTACGGTTTAACCTAAAGATCGACCTGAGCGGCTGTTATTATTTAGCCAGGAGCTCCTCTTCCATACCTCTCTATTACTCATAAATTCATCAGGCACAGTTTTTCTCCATATTCATCCATTGTTTCTTTGGTCTTCCTCTACTCTTAAACCCATCCACATTGATAATCTTTCTTCATGACATTTTCCCCATTCCCCCACATCACATGCCCATACCATGACACCCGATTACCACACAACTTTCCTGTTGTGGTGCCACTTTTAGTCTTGACTTACGAACTCATTCGTGTAACACCACACATCCCCCTTAGCATTCTCATCTCAGCCACATGCAAATGCCTTTCATTCATCCCTTTTGTGATTCAACATTCTGATCCATACAAGACAGTAGGTTTAACCATTGTTTCATAAATCTTTCCCTTAAGTTTAAAGACATGCGATGGTGGTGGTTCGGTGACAGTACAGCCTGTTGGATATAGTCTCATACTTTCACGCTTTACTGATACTGATACTCCTATGTAACTTTTAGCTGAAATAAAATAATTATGTTCAAGGCAAGGACATGGTTTAGTATGGTGTAGTAGGCAGAATCCTAAGGAGATGATCAACTATTTCTGTCCCATTGTCGCGGCCAACCATACAGTGTTCTCTGTGTCCCGAACACTCCGATATCGCATCGTAAGACTTCACATGGTGCAGTATGACATTGCGGGTGAGCGGGACGGATGGGTTAGCTTTTGCCATCCCGCCACCCAAAATGTAAAGTGGAAATGTATGACCATTGCCCCCTCACCTCTTCCATGCTCTTGCGCATTCTAACAGTTTGTTCAATTTTTGTGCTAGATGGTTACAAAATACAACCTTGGCGTATTTTGGCCGAATCTGAAGCTTTGATCACACATTAGATTTAAAAAATCTAGCCAAACTAAATCTCGCCTCTAAGCATGTGATCTTTCATAAGTAGTATGAACTCAAGCTATATGTTTAACGTAACATTAAACTAAATATGTAATGTATTTATGTAGAGCTAGAGCCAATGTTTAAAAATTACTTATACTATGTTGTGGCTGGTTGATTCGAAAAACTAGCAACCAAATCACACCCTAAGTTATTTGATCAAATTAAATTATATAATCAAACAGGATTTCAACAGAAGCGGGTAGCTATTTACTTTTACTGGTTTAACTTAAACCATAGAAATTAAATTACACGCAATTACATGTAATTAAATCATATAATTAATTAACTAAGATGATGTAGTAGTCCGGAATGGTACTCACTGACAAGCCAAGGGGCACCCTTCAACAATATTTCTTTGGTCAAGTACCAATCGCCGCGGCACATCGCAGCCTTGAGTCTCCAGTCATGTCGCCCATACAAGTTCGTGAAGATTCTGTCGCAGTCCGACAACGGTGAGCCGAACTGTTTACCCTCTGGTGCCTTCTGCTGCGTCCCTTGGTACCGGACCGGCACATTGCTGCTGCTGATAGTTACCAGCGGGCCGACAATGCCTAAAACGAGTAAAAATTATGTAAGTCACACTCACACAATACGCACCCCAACAATAACAATTACGTGTGCACTTGATTAGATTTTTAATGTTTTAGAAACTCAATCTAGGATGATAGATGAATATTATAGGTTCATTATGCTACCAAATATGTACCTGATTGTGGTTTTGCCCTTTGAATTACTCTCGCCAGCACACCAGCCATTTTTTCTGGAGATGTCAAATACTCAACCAAATGTGTCAAATTGTCAATGACAAAAATTCAAACAAAATTCATCGTGACATTGTAAAGTAATGTTACCAGCAGATTTAAATTGAGGTCCACCTCTGTCCAACCCATCGGGGATTACAGGCGTGATGTTATGAAATGTACTGGTTTACTGTTTGTTTTTTTAGATGAATATTATAGCGGTTTTACATAAAAATTAAACCGATATTATGTGTCGAGAGGGAAAACATACAGCATTGTGAAGAAGCAGTGTCTGTTTAGCCTTTTGCGCAGTCAATCGTACGGATAATTTAGTTTAACTTAATAATAATAGATGGCGTAACTATCACCGATTTTATATTTAATCTGTGCCAGCTAGGACGCGGACATGGACGCGGGTACCGCTGTCACTTTCCGAATTCATAGTCTTCACCGGAAGAACTTCCTACAATGCTGTATGTTTCCCTCTCGGCACATTATCAGTTTTTTTAATGTAAAACCGCTATATTGATGTGCCTCCGGAAAATATACAGCATTGTATAGGAAGACGTGTTTGTAATCTGTTGGTGAAATATTATAGGTAAAACACAACGCTGTGATGTTAATCAAATGTTTATTCTGAGAATTAAATAGTACTAATAATTTGTCAAAGCAGACAGCGAGAGAGCAGCGGTGGCCAAGTGGTGGCGGCCCCGACTTACGAATCCGTAAGTCGTGGGTTCGAACCCAAACAGGCGCATTACTTTGTGTAATTTATTTCATCACCACTGCTCTCAAAACGGTGAAGGAAAACATCGTGAGGAAACCGGCATGTCCTAGAACCAAAAATTCAAAGACATGTGACATCTACCAATCCGCACTGGGCCCGCGTGGTGGATTATAGCCCATTCCCCCCTCATTGAGAGGAGGCCGTGTCCCAGCAGTGGGAACATTATAGGCTGATGATGATGATGATGAATTTGTCAAAAACAGAATATGACCATTTATTTAACCATTTATTTAACAGATAAACTAAATTCTAGTTATATAAGTAGAAGTAAATGTATTGAAAAATGAATTACGACAGTCTCTAGGGAGTTCTATTTCGCGTCAGTACCTAATGATTGAAGGAGGTATTGGATTATTTCCAATTACCCCGTGACTTATTATAATCAAATGGTTGATTATCTAACCAATATAAAGACGCTAGGTACCTACAATTTCCCAGAGATGCATGAATGCCACTATCTGAGAACTGTACGTACCCAGTTCCCAATTACAGTGCGTGAGCTTTTGTGTTATTAAATAGGTCTAATAATAAAAAGATTGTCTAAATTGGTAATTTCAGATCTCTTTGTTTTCGTTTTTTCTACAGGACATAATGTTTTTATCATAATGTTGTGAAAGTTTCTACGCGGACTGACGATAATAATGTGTATTGGTTTTCGACCCTAATGCTGTTATTAAATAGATATTGACACCGTCATCCAAAAAACGGTCATTTGAAATTTTCAGCAAGGTTATATGAACCCTACGGCCTGATGCCAGCAATAAAATTGTGGCTGTTCGTCGTGCTAAAACGAACAGTCTGTCTTTGGGTACTGTTGATGAGAGTCAATTTAGTACGATACGTGGATCCCGCGTGAACGAAGGCCTTATTTCTTTTTGGTTTAGCCACTAGCCACAGAATGTTTGTTGCTCAACATGAGGGCCGCAAAAAGTTAAAACTGCCTATTTGTGGACAAGGATAGTACTGTAGGATAAATTTTCTATGAGAAAGAGAAGAAATATGCGATTTCAGCAGGTTTTAGATATTTTGGATTAAATTGAGAGTAAGAGCACCATCTCAACTACCGCGTAAGTGGCAGCAAATAGATCGACAAAGTTGAGCGTCTCCAGCTCTTCCTAAGTGGATCTTTATCCTGTGTGGACCAATCTTTTATTTTGGGCACCCCACCCCCAATTTTCCAGACTTCCAGGGTCAATGTCTGTACCTGTGGGGGAGACTGTGATGTTATAACAACTATCATGGTCTCCGGAAGGTTCAGAAGTTCGTGTGGGTGGTATAGAGATCTGGATTTCAGGTCCTGAAGCCAGAAGGCTCGAGGCCACTTTGGAGCCACTACTAAGTAAATTCCCGTGGCGTTCATTTGTGCCAAAACTCTGGGCAGCAAGCTGGAAGGTGGAAACACCCACGCTAGTCCATGGTTCCATGGTCTGCTGAACATATAGCTTGCCGAATGATCTCTGCAGTCACGTAGGTTTTACCCCTCCTGCAGTGCAAGTACGTAGGAATCGATTCGATAAATCTGACAGTTATTCTCGACAAAATGACTTTTTATCTTTGTTATGAACTCATTTTGTCGAGAATGACTGTCAGATTTATCGAATCGATTCCTACGTACTTGCACGGCTGACCAGAAGGTCTAAGTAGCTAAATGTCCAACAGCGCGAAACGTCTAATGAGCAGTAAGTGTAATTAACAAAATGTCCATGTAGCAAAACGTCCAACTATAAGATGGTCTGTATAGCAGAACATTTATTTAGCAAAAAGTCATTTTTAAAATGTGTACACTATCATGAATCCGACTAGTCTACATTTAAGATAAGATAAGATATTTTATTTGCATAGAACACGGTATACAAGGTGTTATTGAAAACATTAGATCGGACATGTTTTGCTTTTATTAAAGCATGCAAACCAGGGATGTTACGGAGGTGGTTTTATCGGCAGCGGAATCGGAGTCGGAGTTTTTAAATTTGGTTTGTCGGAGTCGGAGTCGGAACCGGAACCGGAATCGGAGTCGGAGGCGTAGTCGGAAATGGTGGCAGAAGAAAAAAGTGTTAAGGGCCGGCGAAAATAATGATTTCGAATTACAAATAACTACACCATTTTTGAATTTTCATTAAAGCGTCTTTGAGAGTAATTTGTTTTTTGACCTCCTCCTCGTTGAAGTCGAAGGCTGTATTGTATTTTCCTTTTCAGTTTCTAGTTTTATTAATTCATCGTAATTCTCATTTAACATCTCTTGCAGGACGGCTGAGCTCAGCAGCATATGCTGTTAGAAAAATCCGTCAGTTTACTGATATTGATACCGCGAGGCTAGTCTATTTTAGTTATTTTCATAGTATTATGTCATACGGTATTTTACTATGGGGACGGGCTGCAGACATCGAGTCTATATTTATTCTGCAGAAAAGAGCCATCAGAGCCATTTATGAATTACGTAGACGCGATTCTCTATGAGAACTGTTTAAGGAAATTAATATCATGACAGTACCTTTTCAATACATCTACGAGTATGAAAACATCATGTACGTTAGGAAAAATCGGCATTTATTCAGTAGAAGAGGTGACAGACACCACTATAACACTAGAAATAGGGACCAACTAGTTCAGCCAGGTTTCAAGCTTGCTAAAGTAGATTCATCTTTCATGGGGTACTGTTTGAAATGTTACAATAAAATACCTCCCCACATTCTTCCACTGAACGAGACAAAATTTAAATCTTGTATAAAACGCACACTATGTAGGCAAGCATATTATAAGTTGGGGGATTACATTGATGATAAAAATGCTTGGCTAAATGCTGGTCCTGCTCCACAACCATAGGGGCAAACTAATTGATTGTACTGGTCGGGCATTAATTGAGTCTATCGACACGCAAAGAAGAAGAAGAAGAAGTGATTCCCATGTTGATGTATTGTGGAAGCGGCAGAAGATTGTAAAAATATACCTACTTGCATTGTGTAGATTCCAGTTCTTAGTATTATATAATTGCATATCACATGTGTGAGTACTTTGTATTGTTCAGCCACCATTTACATTTAGTTATCTTTCATTGACTTGAATATGCCTTGGTGGCTGAGAGAATGTCATGCTCACTCAAATGTCTCGCTGTTGGTGGCGGGTGTGTCGCGTCATTTAATTCCCTTCAATATGGTTGAGTTGAATGGCGCCGATGCGCGCTTCATGTTCGTGAGCGGGCGCTGTCAGTTGGGACTGGTCATCTCTTGGCTGCCAGGGTTCATTTTAATTCGTTTGTTGTTAAATTGTTGTCTTTTTCTACTGTGGACGCTCTTAATGTGCACGTCTTTCTACATCGTTCTCACGTATATGTATAATTTCAAAATTAATGATGTAACCAAGATTTTGTAACAATATTCTGATTCAAAAGAGTGTCCATGGAGTTTCTTGCCCGTTCTTCTCCATAGAGATCTACGCTAGGGAATGGGCAACTACAGTACTTTCTCAAGTTATTATGCCTTGTGACTGGGACTGTAGCTTTGTTTTTTATTTGTAATTTTGACATTCAAAAGTGCCGTAATGGTCTAATTGAAATAAATGCTTTGAGTTTGAGTTTGAGTTTGAATCGGAAGTTCCTACGTATCGGAATCGGAGTCGAAGCTTCGTAACATCTCTGATGCAAACTTACGTAACTAAAGATACATTATGAATTCATATTAAAAAAATCATTAATGCAACAGAAATTATTATTATTGAGCCAATTTATATAATTGGATTTTAAATAATTTACAATTTAATGTTTTAAATTTCTTTGGTAATTTATTATAGAGACGTACACACATAGCCACAGCGTTTTTATTATATTTCGCTGATCGAGGCAGCTCATCTAGCACAAGTCTGTATTGGTCATGCCGACTTCGAGAGCTTACTTCCTCTGCTGTTTTAAATAGTTCTTTGTGTTTTTGAACGAACATACACGCTTCATATACAGATTATAATGAAGGTAACGGTAGCAAACTAAGCTCTTTATATATTGGTTGACATGATTCGTCAGATAGAATCTCATAAAGAGCTCGTAAACATTTCTTTTGAACGACAAATGCTCTATTGAGGTCAGTACTATTTCCCCACATCATTAGTCCATACCATAATGAAGACTCAACATATGCGCGATATGACATCACAGCCATTTTTATATTATTGACTTTTTTTATTTGTCTCAAATGGATTATCTCAAAAGTGATATTTTGCCATTTTTTCTGTTTTAGAAACCTTACCTACACCAAAACCACCAAAACGTAGTACTATGAAATCAAAAATCCCATTAGTTTTTAAGTAAACCATAAAATTTAAACAAAATAAATAACTTTTTTTAAATATTTTGATTGGTAGTAGCTGGATGTGCTGGCGTCTAAACTTTAGGGGTTATTTTAGCTATGCCAACTCTAGGGCTATTTCCTCTATGCATTTATTATAGACCTTTTATCTCGATTCCCCGTTGCAAATGTTGCAATAAAGAAAAACTAGCTTTTGACTTCAGGTGCTGGTAACAGAATTTGGCAGATAACTACAGTCAAAGTCCAATTTGATTTCGGAATTCGTAAGACGTAAAAGTTTTCATCTTCATTCTATATTTTAATTTATATGTAAATAATTAATTAAGTTTTCACTGTTTTGTATAACCATTAATTAAATAAATTAACTGTATTGTGCACTTACTGTTTACTAACAGTCTTTTTAACCTTTTCATTGTATAGCAAGTAAAATGATACTAGCCGGTTAGTGAATTAGCACTCTGGAAATCAATCTTTAATTATTTTTTCGCAATTCTTTTATACAAAATAATATCTTCCACCTCATATTACCTATCGTAGTTCTTGTACATAGCTGTTTGTTGTTGACCCTCTGATCGAATATTCTTTTTATTTGTTTCTTGTACACCTTGAGGTACTTCAATGATACTTTTTATTTAATTTTACCAGAATTAATTTGTAAACTTTTAAATTATATTATAAATAGTAAAAAAGACATCTGTGAAGATAATATTTTAAAGAGTGTGTCCTAACTGCTTTGAAATTTATTGTCATTGAATAATAAATATTCACCTTTTCATTACATACTTAAGACAATGGCAGAAATTATTCCAGCCGTTGCTAAGCTTACGAATAGGGTAATTAGGATTCTAGGATGTAATCCAGGTGTTATGACTCTTCAAGGCACAAATACATATTTAATAGGCACTGGGAAGAAGTAAGTACCTACAGTTAACAGCAGTAATTAGTAACCTATTCTATGCAAATTAACATGACCTTACCCCTCAATTATTTTAAATTGCAAATTCTCATTAATTTGTATTGTTTTTTTTAATTGACCTGAAATGTCTTACTCCATGGACAAAGGCCACCCATTCCTTTCACTTCTGTCATGTTTATGGTTTTTAGCCGGATTCTGTTGGATACTGGTGAAAAAGATAAGAAAGAGTATCAAGACCACTTGGGCATGGTGTTGAAGAAAGAACAAGTGAACATCGAGCATATTATTATAACTCACTGGCATCAAGACCACATCGGTGGTGTTGATGACCTGTATGGCGTAGTAGCTAGTAAGTTTTTTTTTTTTCTATAGGTCTATTGCTTAACTGAGACAGTACCTCAGGTAGATGCATAGTGCAAGAGAAACATGGTCATAGTATTATATAATGTATGTGAAAAGTACTACACACTAACACAGAATATTATGGTATATTGTTTGTGCATCCTTGAGGCATGAGAATCAACATTTTCTTTCTATATTTTTCTACAGCTAAACAAACAAACTTTCATTGAATTATAATTAACCTTCATCTGTAAGCAAAGTAGACACAATAGATAAACAATGGCATCAGATCAGACCAATTCAGTCGGGTTACATATTTTTTTTAAATTTTGCATGAAATTGTTCACTGCCACAGTACATACATAAAACATTCATTCATCAATAAAAATAGGGTGGGTACATGAACATGGGTGTGGAATTTATAAAAATCACGTCTAAGAAATAAACCTCATATATTATTACAGAAGAGCCAAAAGTATGGAAGCATAAAAGGAGTTTCGATGATGACCCAGAAGATCTGCCACAGACAGTACCATTGAACTGGTTGTCAGATGGCCAAGAGTTTAAAGTAGAAGGGGCTACTGTAAAGGTTCATCATACTCCAGGCCATACCACTGACCATGTAGCGCTGACTCTGATAGAAGAAGATACTCTTTTCAGTGGAGACTGCATACTGGGTGAAGGAACAGCCGTGTTTGAAGACCTTTACACTTACATGAAGAGTTTACAGAGGATTTTAGATTTAAACCCTCATGTTATTTATCCAGGACATGGGAATATTATTCAGGTTCATAGTTATTTTTATTTATTCATTTTGATGGATAATTTTGTTTCAGACAATTCTTATATTTTAGCATCTATAATTGAACTGTTGTGATAGTCATGCCTGCCGTGTGTTTATGTCTGCACAATTTTATAAAGTGACCCTCTAGTAATTTATCATTTCGTATCTTCATTCTAGTCTAACAATTGTAAACGAAACATTTTCAGGACCCCACTGACAGAATAAAGTACTACATAGCCCATAGGAACCAGAGAGAGACACAAATACTAAATGCATTGAAGGCGAATAAGGGTGCGAAACTTAATGCGATGGAATTAGTTGAACAAATTTATACTGAAACACCTGAACATTTATGGGCAGCAGCGGCGCTCAATGTTACACATCATTTGAAAAAGCTGGAAAAAGAGAAAAAGATCATTAGTACCAGAGTTCATGGAGAACCTAAATGGCAATTTGGTGGAAATATAGATAGTAATCTATAGAGTAATATTTAAATTATTTTGTTATCTCGGAAAGGGTAATTTTAATTTGGTGCTGTTATTACATTACTTGTTCATGTTTTACGTGTCTTTTTTTTAATTCTGGGAATTATTAGGAAAACCATAGACAGTTGTTTGTATAAATATTTATTTATTATTTTAGATCACAACAAATTTTTATATTATTTTTTGTTTATGGTACTCTTTCTTGCTTATAAGTTCATACATAGTAAAAAAAAGTAATTATGAAAACTAATAAACTGGACCGAAAACAAAAAAAAAAAAATCAAATAAATAACCAACCTCCAAAAAAAGGACAGACAGACAAGATATTGATCATATATGGGTCCTGTTTTTACCTTTCGAGGTACGGAACCCTAAAAACACTAGTGAAAAATAACTTAGTTTCAGAAATCTGTAACTTTTTTCTATTTCATTGACTTTACCCTTTTGAGCGTGGTATTATGAAGAAGAAAAACAGCATGTTATAGAGCAGTGGTTCCCAACCTGTGGTTGGGAACCACTGCTCTATACTGGTCCCAACCGCAGGAGCCTCGAATATGATATCCGAAAAGGTAAAAAAATGTTATTCTTACTTTTTAACTTGCACAGAAGATGCAAGCTCAACCCGACCTAATTGAACCTATCAGGGGCGAGGTTCTAAAATTTTTTGAGATACTATTAACTTATTCCTATTTCCGTACGAATGATTACTAATTTTATCGAGCTCAGTTTAACCATCACTATTTTAATTCTAAAGGTTTTCATCCCTTTTTCTAATTTTTGCAATGTGTGAGTTATAGATTCATCCCCCTAGATATTATCTTGCATGTATTATCTAGGACCTTATGGTCCCTGCTAACAATAAAGGCACCAAAGTGGCCCATTATACAAATGCCCATCAGACTAAACAACTTTTGCTAAGACGTCATTCCTTTAGTTGTTATAGTGTCGCTGGGCTTTGGAGTTCCACAACAGGTGTTCCAAATCTTCAAATTTATTTTGATAAATAAATTCGCCATTCTTAAGAACTCGTAAGATCTCCGGTAGCTCTTGCATAGAGTTTAGTCGTACCTTTCCAGACGCACAACACATTCCTTTGGTCTCTCCCTTCCACTTACGCGCGTGACAGTGTGCACACACCTCAGACATGGTGCCAATGTCTCCGTGTTCTATGTAATTAATAAATGGGTTATAGGAAAACGCGCTCCTTTCTTTATTGAACCACGGTTGCTCTTGAGGATCATAAATCATAGACTCAGTATCAGATGAGGATGAATTGCGAAGATTGATATTCAATTTTTTTTTGTTTATTATTACTTTATACTTTATGTCTCCTAAGTTGCCTATTTTTAAATTTGTAAACCAACCTTTAACATTGGTACCTAACAATAATACTGTAAATTGCTTTCTGAGTGGAAACCTGGTGACCTGTAATACAGGTGTTTCACTACCTACCACAGGCACTAGTGATTCACGACCATGTAATGTCTTGTTTATGCCAATAAATAAATTTATTATTATTATTATTGCGACGTATACGGTCTAGATCAATTTGGGCCACACGCTGTTCGACTGACTGACTTGCCCGAATTTCCTGAATCCGCTCACGTTCTTGCGTGGAATGAACAGACACCTCAACACGCATGTCGTGATATCTTTGCCGAGCAAGTGCGTTGCGTTGCTCGTCTGTCTCCAAAGACCGAGCTAGAGCATGCTGTGAGCGGTCTGCACTAAGGCGCGTCTCATGCTCTTCAGGATTCTCAAGTAATCGAGATGTGGCACATCTCATCAGCATAACATAGGGGGTGATAATATGTAGCCTAAAGCCTTACTTAGTTTACAAATAACATTTTTGCTGAATTTCAATTCAATCTATCCAGTAGTTTTGGCGTGAAGCCGTACCATACACACAGACAAACAGACATAAATTCTAAAAAGTCACTTTTTGTCATCAGTTATGTTTTTCTAACAAAAGCCACTTATTTTTTCACGAAAATTCTCAATGTACAGTTTTTCTTTCGTTACTGTTTTATTAAATGTATAGATCATCTCTAAAAAATGCTTAATTTAACTGTGCTTTCAAACGATGTTATTAGATCAATGTTTAACTATTACTTAAATAAAATACACTATAACTGTGCTTTAACTTACCTTGAAAGATATACACAATACAATACTAAACCAATAAACAAGACTATACGTTAATTTGATCAATAATCTCAAGTGAAGATGACACTTTAATGTTGTTGTTCGTATTGTAAGGGTATAACGATTTATCTACCCACTTCAACATTTTTTATTTATTTTTTTAACCTACCTACAAGAATTTCTAATATGTAGCTGTGACAAAAAGGGCCTTAGGTATAAATAGGTTCAATTATCAAAATTTATATTTTGATTTAAATCCTCGTAGATTGCGAGATTCTCACACTGTGCAACGGGGATAAGTCCTGATCTGATTAGCTGCATCTATTACAGCTCAGAGGCTGTACATAAGAATCTACCACGGGTTTCCACCAGCTAGCGAAGTAAAAAGAGAAGCGAAATCAGAAGCTAGTGGTCTAGAAGAATATTTGTCAAAATTAGCGTCGGTGGCTTCATATTTCTTAGACAATTGTCCATTGTCCTTTGATTCGGTTGTAAACGGACGAATGGCTTACTGACTAACTACAATGCACAAGAGCAACTGAGTAAAAAACCAATTGAAGAAATTGCTTAGACTCTTAAAGCATCCCGACGAGTCGCCGGGACCCGACCTGTGAAGCACGTCGCAAGACGCATCGCGTGAAGTCCTGAAAGGGGCGTGAAGGTTGTAAAAGAAAATAATAATTTCATTTTTATAAATAACTATCCATACAATTTATTTTATAATGTTTAATACAACGTAACATTCCATAATACACATAAGATAAATCACATCATGATGTGAATTATAAAACAAACTCAGCTTTGTGGATGTTAGCCCTTGATATTACAAGATCTTATACTATAGTATTATTACAATTAAGTATCATAATTACTTAACAACAAATATGAGTGAAGTGATAGTTCGATTGTCATCATTATTGCTTCTACTTTAGACTCTGTTTTTGGTACCCCAGTGAATGAAACTACTTTTATTTCAACCACTATCAATGCTATCGCCATAATTTCATAATGAGTTCTATAAGATAGATTGGACCGCGTGATAAACATTTAACGCAATGAAAAAGCTATCGATCGTTGTACATTTCAAATCTGGAATACGGGTTCAAAACCTAGCTAGTACTAGTGTTGTACCTAAATATATTGCCACATTTTTTCTTATGTTATCAGGTGTATCAGAACAAGTAGAGTAATTTTTACCTTAATTTCAAGGAAGTAAGTAACATAATGATTGTGGCTAATACTCTTCTCTTATTAAAAAAATCCGGTAACGGAACTTAATAATATTCCTGGATTTCAGAGAGGGAGGAAATTTTTAATGTTTAATAATCCGTGTTTTATGCCCCTTTTAATGAATGTTGATGGATGGAGAGGGAGGGGAAGGCCAAAGAAAAGATGTCTGGATTGTGTGAGGAATGATATAATAATAATAAATTTAAAAGATATGAAAGAGAAAGGAGCAAGTGATGCCGCGACGTTTGACGTGGGAGAATGGAAGAAAAAAAAACGTGTTGCGCCGACCCCGAGTAGAATGGAACAAGGGCAGGAAGATAAAAAAAACCAGGCCACGCGCATTGTAGGGTTCCGTAGTAGCCCGCTATCACAATATAGAACGAACCCGTTGGTACAGCGCCATCTAGCGGCAGCTTTGTGAAACTTATGATAATTTATTATGTTTTTTAGTTTAGATTGTTTTTCAATGCAACTCTTAACCCGTTATAAACAAGCAACTACTTCATCTTAGTCACTTTATAGGATTTATTCTAAGGATTTTGTGTTTGGTACAAAATTATCCAACACCCAAGTTCAACGACTATTACTGCTAAACTAATAAAGTTATCTTAAGCGCTATAATTTTCCTTTAAAGTTCATAAAATGCACTATCATCATGAATTTTTCCAGATTTTTCAAGTCAGCAGTTTAGCTTTTAGAGGGGTGGGGGGGGGGCTACTGGAACAAAAAATTGCAAATTTGCAGTTT
Source organism: Xestia sexstrigata (assembly GCA_941918905.2). Lineage (NCBI taxonomy): Eukaryota > Metazoa > Arthropoda > Insecta > Lepidoptera > Noctuidae > Xestia > Xestia sexstrigata. The sequence goes on from OW799204.2 coordinate 5,563,610, forward strand.
AATATTTCGTAAATGGAGCATTAAATCGAAAAGTAATATTAGCAACCCCTTAAGTCATATTAAACGATACCCCACACGATGGGGTAGACGACGAAAAAAAAATATCCCCATTTCACATGTTAGGGGAGCTACCCTAAAAAAACATATTTTCCAGAATTTTATTTTACCACTTGTTGGCGTTATTGTTATACACACCTCTACAACAGCATTCTAGTACTAACGGTCTCTTAGCAAAACTTCGGATAGACAGACAGACGGACATGACGAAACTATAAGGGTTCCTTGTCAGGACTACGGAACCCTAACAAGGGGCATCATCTTCCTGCCCTTGTTTACAAATTTCGAAAGCAAATTACAAATTTTCTGATTTTATTTTATGTAAATCTGGCATAAAATTATGATAATTATTAATAGATAAACTAAAACTAGTCTAGTTTTTATACAAACGCTTTGTTGAAGTTTGGGCAAAAACACTGCCTATTCCGATCTCTGGTGATCAATGAGTGAATTAATTTTACTATTCAACTATTGCCATTCCACTAAGTGGAATCAAATTGTACAGGTAAAACATTTCGTGCAACTTCAAAATAAAAATACTATGGTTAAGGCGTCTGTCTCATTGCCGGCGGGAAAGCGACAAGCGATTGACTATATTCTCGCTCAAGAAACATAGAAAAGATTGTAAGTTTCGTGTCAGTAACTGAGATACATGCAAAGGGGTACTTAATAGTACACCCACATTTCACCAGCTAGGTTTATGTCTTATGTAATGGGGGCGAGCCTATTGCCATCAACCAGGCACAAATCCAGATTCCGTGGCTGCTACTGAGATATTCCTGATGGAAAACAATAACGGGTCCGGTTCATAGTATCGACAGTCATTACATCGACGTATGCACGCAGTCATTACATGTACGCTTTAATGTACTGTCGATTCATTAACCCGTCGATACAGCGACCGTCGATGTAATGACTCGATATTATGAACCGGACCCAACACTGCCCGACCTGGGAATCGAACCCATCAGGGCCTCGTGCTGAGCAGTCGTACTTGCGACCGCTAGACCAATGAGATACATTTATATTAATAGTAGATTACTGACTGTTCACACAATCGGCGAGAGCTCTGTTAACCAAACAACTCTTTGTTTTTTAGTTGCTAAGCTTTCGCTTCCCGCTGGCGGAGTGACAGCTGCCTTATAATCAACAAAGAAAATATAACACCGACAATCGCGCCATCGTTTATTACGTGTCGTTAAAGTACAGAGGTCGCTATCGGCGCATCCGTTTGGGGGGCGGCATCATGTCTGAGTCGTCGTGAAATCTGTGGTTGTCTATGTAGTCGAGTAAGATCTCCTTGGTTACTGGGTCTTTTATGCTCTCGCAGACCGCTGGAGAAAGAAATAGATATTGTTAAAAAGTGTAGGTAGCAGACTTTTTTTAACCTTTTGACCGCTAGAACTTAAACGCACGCGCGTACCCTCCACGACAAGTCTCAATTTCACCTACTATTTTGACACATATCTGTGTCGTTTGGCGTACAAGGCACGCTCATGCTTGTCTCGTATATCTGAATATGGCAATCAAAAGGTTACAATTGTTGGAATAAGGCTTCTAAAATTCAGTGTGTCATAATAAAGCTTTGCTACAGTTCATAAATGTTACAATATACTCACAAGTGGCAGTGTTGTAGCTGTTAGGATAAGATTTGTCAGTTCGTTCCCTCATAAACACCCATCGTCCATTCTCAAAGGTGCACTCTATGATTTTATTGTCAAGATGTTTGATATCCTTTGTCACCTTCATTGATGAGAAAGGCTGGTCCATTTTGCCAACGTATAAGTACCCAACTTTTGTAGGCAGGATGCTGAAACATTTTTTTCATCACACTTACACGTAAACAGTATTATAACATGCAGGTTAACTTGGCCGCAATGCCCCGTTTAAAGCCCTCGACCATTTTTCTTCCCATGAAGCACAAGGTCGGTAAGTAATTTTTTTTTTAATTTGTAGCACTGCACACATGTCATGCAGCTTCAAGTTCAAGGAGTTTACATCAGATCGAAATTTAAAAATTGACTTCAAATGTTATCTAAACAGGAACTTTATTGCAATCTCTCTACATATTACTTTTACACCGTCATGGCTGTATACGTATTTGTCCGTAATGCTTCTGAACGAAACATTTGTATTATCTGTGGTGTGGGTCAAAAGCCCGCCATCCGTTAGAAAAACGTTCACGAATTTCGTAATATTAGTTGTGCTGACTTGTGTAGTAAAGCATATTTTCATTTTTTTTTTTTTATTTGTAGTAAATAAGTTTTTCTGCCCTGTTATTTTATTTATTTACTCGCAAATGTGATGAAAAACATTGTATGTATCACGGGCGTTACGGGAATTACGAACCTCGACTCAGAAAGCCCTCAGCCTTCGACTTCGGGCTTCTACTAGAGCCTCGATCGTAATTCCTTACTTACCGTCCTTAATAAACAATGTACTATTAATTTTTTTACATATCGTGTTTTTGTATTTTTTATTTAGCTTCAGCTGCACTCTTCTTACTATGCAAAACCTATGCAATAAAAGTAGGTCATAACAGGCAAATTGCTGAGGGAGGGCCCTGGTGACTTGTAATACAGGTTTTTATAGAAACCTACCTCAAGCACCAGTCTCTCACAAAGTTAATAAAAAAAAAATATATCAATTTATTTTCTCTACACAAGTTCTTAATGCTAGGTTACAGTGGAGCACAAACATGGTGCTCCACTGTAACCTAGCATTAAGAACTTGTGTAGAGAAAATAAATTGATATATATATTTTTTATTATTATTTTAATTTTATGGCAAATCAATAATGGATTATGATGCCGCGTTCGTCTAGCGCTCACAAGCCCTGCACTGGCGACTTTGATGCCGCCGCTCGGATAGTTGTAGTTTTTGTTTTTTTACCAGAAAATACTCAGTATAATGCTCGGCGTATGATAAGTGAGTTTGACTGAAACTATACTCAAAGATTGAAATCGTAAGATATGCTCTCAATATACTTAGGTGAAAGGTGCTAGAGAAAAATCTATTCAAATGTCATTGTAACAAAACAAACAACTGAATATTTTTTGACAAAGAATCTAATTGTTTATTTAGATGGATTTTACCTACATCTCTTTGAGAAATGATGTCGGGACGTTAAATACAAAAGTCTAAAAACTCACCCTTGTCCACCTTGTGTGACAATTTTTAACTTAAAGTCTACACTGTTCATATTACTTGGCTTCCACTTCAGCACATCCTCACACGGTCCTGCTATGTACCTCTAGAAAAAAAGAAACACACACATCAGACATGGGAACGTTTACAAATTCATCAAAGGGAAAACACAGGTTATTACCCCCACCTAAATACCTTTTATCGTAAGGCTTGTCGACTGAAAAAATTTAATGAGAGGTTTTCTTTTTGAGGAATTAAAAAAAATAGTTTCCAAGAACTCTCTAGATGGCGTTGAACGTTGAACGTAGTCACGTTAGTTGGGGCCAAAGCCAAAACGCTACGAAAAAAAACATTGCGTCACGTCACATACGCTCGTTGACTGACACTTTCGTTTGCTTAAGCTTCCGAATATAACCTAGTTTTCTCGCGCTTTGTTAAAATCAGATTTTTTACGTTCCGTTCCTTGCAGTCACGTACCAAGTTCCAGCGACTAGGGAAGAGTTAAAAAGAAAATCCCTCATTAGTCCGTCAGTTAGATTATCAAAAACTATTTGACCCGTATTTTTTCTTTTGTTACGTAAACCAAAATTGATGAAGATACGACGCTTTTAAAATTCTCAATACATCACGCCGTGGTATAATTTTTTGTGTGTTCTCACGTCACGAGACCCCACTCCCAAGTTTTGATGAGTCTTTATCTTTGTCGATATTCATTGATTTACAAAAACAAAAAATACGTGTCCATTATTTTCCGATACTCTAACTGATGGACTAAATAGTCATGCCTATTCGAATCAGAGCCATCAATACAAATAATATTAACCTTCTGAATGCCAGAGCATAAACGTGCTCTCCACGCCAAGCCACAATTTCCTTTTGTCACATAATTGTGTCGTTTGGTGTACAGGGCACGCGCTTGCTTGTCACGTATATGTGACAATGGCAGGTTGATCGGTAAGTAACTCAGTCCGTTTGTTACCATTTCCTGGCTAAGAGCCCTAAACGGATTTAGATGACTCGATTTGGCACATAGGCAGACCATGATCCGCGTTAGGAAATAGGATATTTTTCATCCAGGCTACGCATACCTAACATCACGCCCTGTAATCCCGAAGGGTTAGACAGAGGTGGTTCATCCAGGCTGTGTTCCTGTGAAATAATTTCTGACCTCAACGCGACCAAGCCGCGAGCAGAAGTTATATATATTGTGTGTTCGCAACTCCACGTCAAGCGCGTATTTTGCGTAAGAGCTATAATCCACCACGCGGGCCCACTGCGGATTGGTAGATGTCACATGTCAACGAATTTTTGGTTCTAGGACATGCCGGTTTCCTCACGATGTTTTCCTTCACCGTTTTTGAGAGCAGTGGTTATGAAATAAATTACACAAAGTAATGCGCCTGTCTGCGTTCGAACCCACGACTTATTGTTCGTAAGTCGGGGCCGCCACCACTGGGAAAAAAAGCAGAAGCAGAAGTTACTTTTTGATTACATAGTACTAACCTCTGAAAGAGGAAGACCAAAGAAATGGTGGATGGTTTGTGTGAAGAATGATATGGCTATAGAAAGGAGGTGACTGCTGAGATGCAGAGTAATAGAGAAGTATGGAAGAACAGGACATGTTGCGCCGACCCTAAATGAACTAGGTTAGGACAATGATGATGATAAAGCACTAACCTCCTTGGAAGGCTGGAATATAAGACCATCAGGTTCATGCGACAGTGTCTTGGCGAATTTCTCGCCCAACAACTGTCTGGCCATGGGAAGTTCCCAGAATTGCTTCAGCCGTATACTGAACGGTTCCCGCTCTTTCTTGATTATGCCTTCTTTCATTGCTTGATGCCTGTAAATTCACCTAGCTATTACTAGATGGTATAAGTGAAAATTTTAATGTACAGTCTTGAAAATGAATGAATTACTAAGTTTATACTAGACTTAGAGTAAAGAGTAGCATCAATAACTTTCTCAAACATGCTTGGAAATTTGAGCATTATTTTGACAACCTTCTTCGAGATAAATCGAAATTGCTGTACTGGCCAGATACATGCGACCAGCGGCCGGCAAAAGTTGTATGAAAATCCAAATCTGTCGTGTTTAGCGGCCAAATTACATAGTACACTCATATCTGTCGTGTTATTTAAAAATGGAACGATCTTTTACTCTGAAACATGGTAACCAAGGAGGTAACTTATCAAAGGTTTTATTTAAATTTCGCATTGGATTGCAAATAGAAAGAGGTATAGTGAAAAAAAAAACAAATTAACTCTTCAACGCGAGGGTTTTAATTTCCTCGCATTATTTGAGAAAAGTACTATACAAGTCTTGGCCACAACTAGGCATTGATGGACTTACGTATGTGTGCCTCCGATGTTGCTGGCCGCTGCAGTAATGTACTATTATTGATAACAAATTAACTCTTCAACGCGAGAGTTTTAATTTCCTCGCATTATTTGAGAAAAGTACTATACAAGCCTTGGCCACAACTAGGCATTGATGGACTTACGTATGTGTGCCTCGGATGTTGCTGGCCGCTGCAGTAATGTACTATTATTGATGACAATAGATATGGAGCTACAAAAATTAGGCTGCTGTACTAATGCTTTTGACTTGACAAAACAAGATGAACATTACAAATTACACGATAGACTATCTTCATCTGCCCAGCCTTTTCCCAACTATGTTGAGGTCGGCTTCATCTAACCTCCACAACCCAGTTAGTACAGGGTAACACGATACCCCTTGGTAAGACTGGTTGTCAGACTTTCGGGCCACAGACTTCCTGTAACGATTCTTAAATATCTACAAATGACAGCGGGAGCAACAGCTTAACGTACTTTACGAGGCTTGGAGGAGACTCGATATGCAACGGGTGGATCCTATCCACAGACCAACCTAGGTATCCTACAACGGCTACTGTAGAGCCACGAGCTTCCTCCTCCTAAATTACACTATAGACAATAACAGTTTGATATCACCTCATAAAGCAGTGATAAGACTAGTGGAGTGACCGTCGGAATGCCAAGTCAATATGGGTGCGTACCATTTGATATAATAACAAAAGTTCTAATCATCACATGACCTAATTTCATTGAATATATATTTTTTTTAGTATAACGATGAAAATAAATGATATAATAAGTTATAGATATAGTTTCAGTTCACCTAATTTTATACGGTTTAATTAACATTTTTTATAATGCATATTTGAAGTAATATTCAGTTAGTTATAATATTTAGACGGTATAATATAAAAATCTATAGTAAAGTTTAATATAATATTGAAACGTCTACTTTGTTTTGTATGTGTCGCAGCCAACTAGTTTAATTAGCCGTTCAATCAACCGCCTAGCCTCGTTACTAAATAGCTTTAAGTTCGGGACTTGGGGCACCCCAACGTTAGGTTAGTTAGGATCCTTTAAACCCTGCAAGACAGCCTCGCCCAGCGGAGCTCCGTCAACTACGCTTTTTAGGCGAATATAAAGTGTTTTGAGGTTAGGGCACTCCGAGGTTCCTTTAAAGTAACGAGGCTAGACGGTTAATTGAACGGCTAATTAAACTAGTTGACTGCGACATATACTTATGCCAAACTGATTGGATTATAAACGCCTGCCATTTTCTTGCACCCCCTCAACCCTCTCTATTGTTGGTGAATCATTTGGGTTAGATGAGGTTAACAGTATGAAGTTTCCTGATATATCACGATGAATAAATAAGTAAATATGAAAATTAGGTTAAATGAAAAATAGATTAACTGAACGTTATATAAAAAGAGCATTATACAAATTAAAAAATTATATGAAATTAATGTTATACTAAATGTCATTAGAGCAAAAGAAGTTTATATGAAATGTAACATTAGATCACATGTAATTAGGTTATTTGTTTTTATATCATATGAATATTATATCATGTGAACGTTACTTCAAGTGATAATATAATATCTGTTATTATACCATATATTACACACCCAGTCAATATAGGTCTCAAGTTCGAACCGAAGATACGCACCTCTGATTTTTCGTATTCATGTGAGTTTTGTTTAATTATCACTTGCTTCGGTGAAGGAAAACATCGTAACGAAACCAGCATGCCTGAGAGATATTTCTCGACAGCATGTACCTAAAGCGATGAGGCCCATGAGCGGCATAAAACTCTGACACTAGGTTAGGTACTAACCACACGATAAAAAAGATTACACCTAATACTAATATTAATACTGTGTGTAATTTGTAATGTGCGTCTAATTTTGTGCGGAATAACAACTTTTCTTTCTTTTTAGATAACATGCATGTAAATAATGGAGCTCGTGGCTAAATAATAACAGCCGCTCGGGTCGATCTTTAGGTTAAGCCGTGCTTGCCTAGGTTGGTCTGTGGCTGGGTGACCACCCATTACATACCGAGTTTCCTCCGTGCCTCGGAAAGCACGTTAAGCTTTAAGTCGTTAGAGGTAGTCAGTGGCCCAAAAAGTCTGACAACCAGTCTTATCAAGGGGTATCGTATTACCCAGTACTAACTGAGTTGAGGTCAGATAAGCAGTCGCTCCATGTAAAATACTGGTATTTTAGCTGCATCCGGTTAGACTGAAAGCCGACTCCAACATAGTTGGGAAAAGGCTAGGCAGATGATGCACGTAAATAATATTTTATCCTAATCCAAACCCTACGTTATACTCGTAAAACAACCAACTTGATTCCTTACCTCGGATTAACGATTTCGCTTTCAATGCAAGTCAGTCTAGTCGGGTAGAACGCCATTTTGCCCGTATCGGCCCCCTCGAAGGTGATGACGTCATAACATAAGTACCGAGGTATGTCTTGGTTGTCCACTTTATCTATTACCATTTCCTGAAAATGTACATATTTAACATTTAATCATAAACTATATAATAAGTAAGTATTTACAAAAAAAAAGTACCTGTATAATAGTATATGAACTATCTGGTGCCCACGACACAAGCCTCGTTGCTTAGTGTGGCACTAGATGGCGCTGTGTGTAATGTCCAGCGATATTTATTTATTTATATACATAATCAACTACAAACTATAAATAAACAAACAATAAACTATAAAATGGCATCAAAAAATTCCTCCTCAACGCTGTCAGCTGGTAATGTGCCCAAGAGACTGGCGGCGTTGCCACATTGTATGGCAACACTTAGCTTCTGGCCAAGGTAAAAAAGCCAGCCCTTGGGTCACGGGAAGCGTCAACTAGGTGTTTTGAAATTTCCTTAAACAGGCTATGGCACTCGGCTGGATCCCACGGCCCAAGAGAAAATACATTTATTCTGCCTAAAAAAAGCTAAGCTAAGCTATAATTCCGGATGTAACGTGTACACTATCCAACATAGTCGAGCTCCATTCGTCTGTCTACAAGTGTTTCATATGAATAAGACCATTAACTTTATTCATCTAAGATTCATTTTTGGATCAAGCGTGACTTAGCCAAGTCAAGTTTGGTGTATAGAAAGATTTGCCTATAGTAGAGGGAGATTCCGTGACCACTAGACCTACGTCATTTGTTGATTTTTGAGGTAATAGCTGCTAAGTTACGTCATATTATAAAGGGTTTTTTTTATATTTTATAAGGGCTAGTATTATTTCCACTACCCAGACACCTTGTGTGGTGGAAAACCTCCGCCAGACACCTTTTTAGTATGTTCAATAATAGGGAATTTGCATATTTATTTTATTTTTTTTATTTCGATACGGAATATTAAAGTACTATAAAAATAATGTCAAAAAGCGAAAACAAGACATAAATCGGCCAAACAACAGAAAAGTTATAACCATTTAAACTTTTGTTTCTATCTCTTTCTAAATAAACAGAATTTAGTATGGATTTTGTACGTCGATGCAGCGAATGACGTCATTCGCTGTATCAGATCTCTCTGTCTAATCAGCAGTTTCAAATGCTTATAAATTAGTATTTTTTTATAGATATTAAAAATTTAATTTCACTTTGCTATTTCTGATGTTAATACGCTTTGTTTAGAGTGATATAAAAAGATTATGCATATACCCTATTGAACATACTATAAAGGTGTCTGGCAGTGGGTAAAATTCTCAAGGAAGACATAGATGTCTTCGTTGAGAATTTGAAAGAATAAACACAAAATAGTGGTTTGCTTAACATTGGGACACACGGAAAATCATTTGATAGTAAATTAAGGAATCACAGTATTTATAAGGCTGCCAGAATCCAGGTTATGAGGATTTATGTACAAATACTTACACCATCAAGTAGAGTATTTTTCAGATGCCTTTTGAGGTCTTTTCTGTGTAGGAACCGCAGGCCGTGCACTTTGAACACGCAATTGTCTCGATCCAACATATAAACCTCGCCTTCTCCGTCGATTAGCATCATATATCTGAAAATATTTGAAGTTTGGGAATTGATTGTTTTGATAATAGTCAATTTTCTATTTAACTTAAATATTTAACAGTCGATTGAGCTAGTGGCTAAATAATATCAGCCGCACAGGTCGTTCTTTAAGGCTCAGCCATGCTTGCCAAGCTCGATCCGTGGATGGGTGACTATCCATAAACCATAACATGTTCGAGTTTCGTCCGTGACTATACAGGTGACTTTTTTATCACTTTCCAATAAAAATGGGTATAATAGGTGAACGGAGTAGAAGCCAATGGTATACTCGGTTTTTTTTTCCGCGCAATTCAATGATATTCGATATTTTTATTTTATTTTTCAAAATTTCTCGTTCTTTGTTCTAATCTGAAAAGTTTACATGAAATTTATAGCGTTTTTTGATGATAGATCATTTTTTTTCAAAGCTGTGGAAAAAAGAAAAAAAAAACTATGTAGGTATGCCATAAGCTTCTACTCCGTTCACCTAATATACCCATTTTTTTTGGAAAGTGATAAAAAGTCATCCGGTATAGGAAAGCAAATTAAGACGGTGGTCCTGGATATCATTATTTCATAGATCTTTGACAGTTTAGTAGTGGGCCAGTCTGACAACCAATCTTACTAAAGGGCATTATTACCCAGTACTAACAGGGTTGTGGAGGTCAGATACGCAGTCGCTTCATGTAAAATACTGGTATCCAGCTGCATACGGTTAGACGGGAAGCCGATCCCAACATAGTTGGGCAAAGGCTAGGCAGATGATGATTGAACGGTCAGCTGAGCTCGAAAGTTGAAAATACGGCATCACACTTATAATAAGGCTTTAGGCTAGTTTCCACCATCAATAAATTGCAACACTATTTAGTCCGTCAGAGTATTGGAAAATAATGGACACGTATTTTTTGTTTTTGTAAATCAATGAATATTGACAAAGAAGAAACGCATCAAAACTCGAGAGTGGGAGCTCGTGACGTCACAACGCACTAAACATTATAGCACGGCGTGACGTATTGAGAATTTTAAAAGCGTCGTATTTTCGTCAATTTTGGTTTATTTTTGTTTAAGAAAAAATACGTGTCTAATATGTTTTGATAATCTATACTGACGGACTAATTAGATTTTTTCAGGGCACAAGCCTATTAGTTTAGGTGTCACCTAGAGTAGGTGAAAACGGTCATATGATACATATTCTACAAGATATACATACCTAACACCGTCAGCCTTCCACGAGACCCTATAAGGTTTCTCATGCAGCTTCCTCAAATTAGCTGTATCCATAGACACAGGTTGGGAACCAGGGAACCCAGTGGTTTTCCATTCGCAGAACTGTTGGGTCTTTTTCTGGACTTCGCTAAGTCGTGGTTGCGCGTCAAAAGGCTCTACACCTCGCACTCCTGGCATGAATGTAGCCTTTTTGTAGGTAGTCTCTTTTCGTCCTTTAACTTTATGTTTGCGTGGACTGCAATGGAATTTAATGGGTGAATTTCGTATGCTATGCACGGCGATTTGCACTAATTAGTGTTTTGTTTGACAGAGTCTTATCTACCTAGCAGTGTGAACAATCAACGATCGAATATTAATATACTTCACACACGACATCGAACCTACAATCTTTTGTACAGGCGCCAACACAGCCATCTACTACAATCTGTCAAATTTCTTTAATAGATTTCAACTATATCGCTAAAGCATTAGCTTCAAGGTTGATTCAAGGAACATTTGACAGTTTCGAGTTTCGGTTGATGTGCTGTCGCAGCGTCTGTACGAGTTTTGAGCGAGAATATAGTCGATAGTCAGTCGCGTCCTTGACGGCGATGGGAAAGGCGGCCAACAGCATATGATTGGTAGATACTTCTTCTAAGTCTACCAATTGAAAAAAAAAACAATACTTCATCGAGAAGCGAAACCGGGCGAATCATTGCCCCCAGCGCTGCGCTGTAGGAAAGTTCTCGAATTTTAACGCTTAGACAGCGAGAGTTTCCCGTTCTTTTAAAATTATAGAAAAAGAATTTCTAAATGAAAAGAAAGAAATTAGGCGTTTGAAGAGATGATCTGTTTAAGAACACATTACTGAATTAGATTCGAAAATAATTGGTTGAATTTACGTGCATTTAATAATATTTAAAAGCAAATTACCGCCTTGACCGCATCACAAACGCCATATTTTGCCGTAAAACTTTAGAGACTACTTAAATTATTAAATAAAACAAGACAGGAAAATACACCTAATTGAAGGGTCTCTTCAAACATTATCTGTACCTGTGATAGTTTTAGGTATTTTTCATGCACTATTTATCAACCTATACTTAGCTATCTAATCTGTAAGTGCAACAGTACTTTGACGAAAAGACTACATAACAAACAAGGTATATTATAGACGTATTGTTAAATATACACACATCAAAAGTATCTAGGGATCAACATATATTTTTGCAATAACTTTTCTCCTGATTGATATTAATTAAAATTTTCTTTAAGGATTCATCAAATAAAGTGTTTTCGTTTGTCACAGTAACGATAAACCAAGTCACCTTTGCATTAATAAAGAAATTTGCCATTTTCCTAATAAAGGGATTTTTGACATTTGAACCACTAACATTAAAGTTCGAAAAAAAGACTGAAATAACAGTTTTCTTTAAAATTTTATTGGGTAACTTAAACAATTAATAATCCGTGTTTCTACCGCGAACACTAACAACACAAGAACATCGGTTTGGCATACTCAAAATGAGTTCATCCAAATCACGCTGTGGAATGGCCGCCCATGTTCGTTGCAACAACAAAAAAAGGTCTTCTTGCGACTGGATACCCTCCATATTCGGCAGAGCTCTTCTCTGTAGCATATCCCATGCATGCTCAATCGGGTTCAAGTCTGGCGACTGAGCAGGCCAGGGCAGGACATTGATGTTAGCTGCGGCGAGAGTCTGTCTTACAACTCTTGCGGTGTGCGATCGTGCATTATCATGCATTAACTGAAATAAGGGACCGATTTGCACTTGTAGAGGAACGATGACGTCTGATACAATCGTCTCAGCATAAATTTGAGCATTGAGGTTGCCTCTGATCCAAATCAACTCAGTTCTTCCGCCGATCCAAATACCCGCCCATACCATGATGGTTCCACCACTATAAGGATGGACTTCCTGGCAGGATTTTAATCGCTGTTGGCGTCCAGGGGTTCTCCAGTGTCGTATACGTCTTGTATCCGGTCTCATACCAAAACGAGACTCATCAGAAAAGCACACGAAACGCCATTGTTCTTCTGCCCAATTTCTGTGTTCAAGAGCCCATTGATATCGAATCCTACGATTGTGCATTGCTATAGGTGGTACCCGTAGCGGTCTTCGGGAATGAAGGTTCACTTCATGCAAGCGGTTTCTGACTGTTTGGTCGCTAATTAAGTTCCCTGAAGAGTGATGAAGCCTCACGGCTAACATCATGGCGGTTATTGTTGGAGCTCTTCGAGTTAAGATTTGAATGTATCGGTCTTGTCTCCGTGTGGTGCAGCGATACCGTCCTCCATGGCGCTCAGCCACGGTACCAGTGCTTCGGTAACGTGTCCAAAGTCGACTGATAACACTCTGACTTGTATTCAGAGCTAAAGCTACAGTACGTTGCCGGGAACCAGCTTCTATCATTCCCACGGCTCTGAGCATTTCTTCCCTGCTTAAATGACGTCGCCGCTCCATAATAACGTTGGTTTTAATCAGTAGTAGGGAAACAGTAGCACTAATAATGTCTTCAATGCGTTGTATGTTTTTATAGGGAAAATATTGACAGCTTATTTTCATCTTTTACTCGAATTTGATTGAGAGTTCCTGATTCAAATTATGAAATGCACCAAAAAGGATCCATATAAATTTATAAAATCATAAATTTATTACAAAGCCACATCTCAATCTCAAGAAATCCGCATAAAAATGCTTGATCCCTAGACATTTTTGATGTGTGTATATGTATAGGTATATTGTTTTTCAGCTCTCGGTAATAATCTTTGTTTTTGAAAATCATGTTGCTTTCATACAATCAAGAAAAGAGATAAGTAATCACAATCAATGATTCGACTCGAGATTACATCGGACATCGAACTGCGCCTTTAAAAAACATATTGTGTGCATGCTCAGCTGTCAAATCTCTGTTCATTGTTTGTTTAAGTATGTGTGATGTTAAAAAACTTATGTACCCAATGATAATTAATTTTATCTATGTAGTGTGAAGGTGGTAATGTCAACGTGACTTTAATAATATCTTTATAATATTTAAAACTTACGCCGAAGAAGATGAATTCTGGGAATTACTAGGGACATCATCGTCAACATCCTCTTCTTCTTCTGAAAGTAATAACAAAAATAATATTTATTACATAAAGGAGTGTCAGTGTACCACAGGTTTGAGTTCCAGAAGTAGGACAGCAGTATATAAATGATTCCTATCTCTGTAAGTACAAATGTAAAGCTAATGTTTGTTTTTCTTACTAAATAAGATGGTGCTGTTGTTGCTTACTAGCTCGGTAAAGATATAATGAAGGAAACTTATTAGATATTTAACTTTAGTTCTTTATGCAAAGTCCCAACTATGTGTTAACAAAGATACAAGAGAAGATGCTGTTAAGATTCGGAACCAAAAAATAAATCGGGGCAGTCTTTGGTGACTGCCGATAGAAAAGAAAACAAAAATTACACAGGCGGCAGGCCCCTCCCCAGTCGTAGCACTGGTTATGCCCCGCGCATGCCTATGTGGTGTTACGCCGTAGCGGATCGCCTACGAGTGCTACGAACGGCTACGAAGCGTGACCGCACGTTACGTCAAGTGACGATAAGTTCAATGTTTTTCCTTCAAAAGTGCTCAATACGACTAAAGAAGTTTTCACTTCAAAAAAAATCAAAGCATTTATTTTAAAATAGGCCAGTTACAGGCACTTGAATTGTCGAAACAAGATGAAAATTAAATGTAGCTACAGTCCCAGTCACAAGACATAATAACTGTGAAAGTACTGTAGTTGCCCATTCTACCTTTTCTTCTACATATCACTGCCATAACATACTTCAGATTTCAGTCTTTTTGTAGCCCCACCCCAGACAACCCTTTCAAAAGCCAATAGAACCCTAAAACTAGTCTTATATAAGACTTACCATGACACCAATCAGGAAGCATTGGGGCGGCTGGTGTCAAATCCACCTCATCATACCGACGGAACAACTCTTGCAAGTAATCTTGTTTGTAAATCCCGGGTGGCCTGAGAATTTGACATTTTTAATTAATTACATCTCCAACAGTTTTTGTTTTTATTTATACTTATATTATAAATGCAAAACTATGACTGTCTGTCTCCTTATGCCTTAACAGCTAAACAGATTTTGAAGTTGCACACTCATAGCGCAAGACCAGATTTATTCTTGGTTGTGGTCTACCCATGCGCCGTATACAGGAAATAGAGTATAAGTATCCTACTTTTTAACTTGGTAGTGTATTAACTTGAGATAATTTTTTGTCGCAACAAAGGCAAAACCCAGTTCTATAAATATAATTGAAATACTTCTTTTATAAGGTGCTTTTGTTGATGTTTTAATTCATAAAAGTTGTGTTCGATCCATTATTTTTTTTACATACACCTACATGTTAGCAAAGTGGATACAATAGTTAAACAATGGCATCAGACCGATTCGGTCGGGCTTCACAGACAAAGGGATAATATAATTTTGAAAATTGCCAACCTCATTCTAGCAAATTCATTAATAGCTGCCTGAACGCTGCAGTCCAAATGCTCAACCATGTATGAGACAAGTAGGAACCCTGTCCTATTGAAGCCATGGGTGCAGTGTACCCCAATCAGCTCCAGAGGATTTTGATTTATAAATCTGCTAACTAATGAGATGAATTCCCTGAAAAGTGTTTACTATATTAGAACAAATCTGTTAACACTCACACTGTATGTGATTTATATTTTTTACTATGTACTGTAAAATTTGGAATTAAAGCAATGATAGTTCGAATAGGTGACATGCCGGAGTGGGTGTACAGGTTCCCAGTATAAACAAGTTCGGACAGATTTGTGCGGGTAAAACAGTTCAATGCTTTCTATCACAAAAAGTTTCATCATGCAAGCACCAGTAAGAAGGAATTAATTTAAACATTGTAAAATCCAATTCTTTCTTACACTAGGCATGGTTTGAACTTCAACAGCCAACTTTTTTTACATAAACTGTTCATGGTACTAAATTAGTCTTAATTGTTTGCAGATTGTTCGTCGCTACACATGTAAGTAGGACTCTTCTGTAGATTTCTAGTATTTTTCACTGTAGACATCCATCTTTTCATACAAATCACAACTCTATCAAGTCTTGCTTGGTAATACAACATTCATTATTCTTACCTAGTCTGTTCTGGTGATGGTGTTTCACCATGGCCACGGCACTGCATTTTCACATACTTACAGCCTGTTTCCTCTACCTCTGCTTTGTCATAAAACCGACTTGTGTTTGTGAGGTCAATCCACATACCCAGTTTTATCTAAAAAAAAAAAATACTGATACAATTTCAATTACATTTTGTTTCTATTTCCATTTCCACATCAAGATATTCAATTAACGACACAGAGGGCATTCAACTACATTGTGTAAACTCATTTGCAAAGTGTGTGGACATTCTCTAATCTTACTAAAAATAGAATTTTAAATGTAGAAAAACAATAATCATTTGTGTCATGGTATTTATAGGTCAATTTTGTGTTTCTTTAGATAATAAGTCTTCTTTAGATGCTAATTTCATGTAGGAAGATTTAAAAGTGAGTAGAATTGCATTGTATTCTGCAAAAAATTATTAATATGAACAAAACAAATGCGAAAAAAGCTGACATGAAAATGTGACTCACTTTCATACTTTTCATGTAAACAAACAACATGGATGGTGTGAAACGGTTTTCTTCAGGTACTTTATCATTGAACTGAGCTCCCAAAGGTGTCTTGAAAGCCATAAACTTATCAGCAACGAGTCCCGTAGCCTTTCGTGGACATCTTAACCACCTATTGGGTATAGGTCCCGGATCCCTTTGCGACATTCTGACCAGATAAAGGAGTCAATTTGCTACAAGACGAATTGCAGTTTCTGCTTGCACACATTGGTTATAAATAAACGCGTTTTAAAGGTTTTGGTGAAAAAACTAAACAATTCTGTCTTTGACAAGTCGACACAGCATCTTCACTTCATCAAATCGTCACTAGTGTTGCAAGTAGGAAGAAACCATTTTAGTTTTATCGATTTAAAATTGTAGTCGATTTTTAATTGTAATTACATTGAATCTAAATGAGGGATTTTCTTTTTAGTAGTTCTAGTCACTGGATAGATGGCATTGAACTTGGTACGTTACTGCAACGAATGGAATGTAAAAAAACTGATTTTAACAAAGCGCGAGAAAACTACGATACATTCGGAAGCTTATTGTCACGTTTCAAGTGATTACGAGCTACGTATTTGTTATTGTAATATAGTGTTATACCTTTAAATGTTCGTGAGAAGTTGTACTATCGTGTTATGATAACGCAAATTAGGTTTCAAATCGCAAAGTTGCAGTATTTCGCCTGTGAAAATGCAGTAGATATGTATACCTACAGTGATTGTGAAGTGTGAAGAAATAAGTGATTTTGTGATTAAAACGTGTGTGAAAACGTACAAATAGTGTTAAATTAGTGTGGTGATTAGACTTTTCAATTATCTACACCAAAAAAACAAGTGGTTTTGTGTTTTTTTTTTTGTTTGTTCGTCCAAACGCGGCTGGTAAAATTAGTTACCAGATGTAAACAAACAGTGAGTATCTAGGTTGTAATGAATGTTTTGATATGATGCTAATGAGATATTAATGAGATTGTGGTCTTGTTGTAAAGGAAATATAATCTAGTTTATTTTGATATAAAAAGGAATACATAATAAGGTAATAGTTTTTGAGCTAATTAATATTTTATTATCAAAATATCCGTTTTTATCACTGTTTTTCAAGTTCTACATTATTGTTTGAGTATCAATTTATAATTGTATATCTTGTTTTTGGTTTAATAGTTTCCTTATCTATTCTGCAATTCACTGTTAATGTTATATAGCTATAGCTCTTGTATTTTGCGATCGCCAAGTGTTTTTGTATAACGTGTCAAATTACGTGCAAATATTTCGCGAACAAGCGCGAGTCGACGCGTTTCGTCTTTTGACATAACGCGGTCGACACTGATCATAGGATAAGCAACAAAAGTGCCTGTCAACGAGCGTATGTGACGTGACGCAATGTTTTTTTTTTCCAAGCGTTTTGACTTTGGCATCAAGTAACATAGGCAGTTCAATGCCATCTAGAAAGTTTTTGGAAACTATTTTTTTGTTAATCCCTATATGAGAAAACTTCTTAATACAATTAATCTAAACTAAATATTGTCAAATTAAAATAAAATACAGTTTTGCTGCTACTGTTAGATATTGCTAACTTAGTTTCAAGCTACAGATGGAACATGACAAAGTTAACCATTTTGCAGGTAATAAACTATTCACTGAATGCGATTTCATTAAACTTAGCTATTTTGTATCTATTGTAATGACGTTGATTTACTCAAAAAAAGAAGCTGCGCAATAATGTTATGGTTCGCAAACTGCAAGTCACTTGAAAAGAACACTACAGTACACTTGGGTGAGTGGAGTACGTACTAGCTTAGTATAAGTGAGGACTCCATGCGAATGAAGAATGTTCATCATGTTTGCTTGCCTAGTTGAATAGTAAAAGCTTCAAGCTTCAAGTAACATAATAAATTAAATTTATTTAAATCGATTCTCTGTTGTACAATCGACTAAAAATACAACACTAAATGATTCGAAAGTTTAACAGATAATAAATTGTCCCCATTTTTCCAGATTTCGTAATATTTTTTTTTAGATGTATTTCAAACAGATGATTAATAATTCCATTTGAAACACTAATTTTATTTTATTTCCTCTACTGTTTTCATTGGCGCTGAATGCGTTCAAATATCTAATATTTTACAAGTTCTCAACATAAATTCTGTATAGGTTAACTTTTTCAAATAAATACAAATAAGCTGAAAAATATCTTCTTTCCATTTCCCATTAAAATTTTCAATAATTGGTCAATGTAAAATACTGTTTGTTTGTATTCAGGTTTTGAACATCAGCTAAACTATTTTTGGCTGTTGACAGAAGTGGCAACTTTACGAAATAATAAATGTGAAGTATTGCCACTTCACTCTTTCTTTCTGAAACCTTGCATGGTAGAAAGAGTAATAAGATTGTGTAATTTTTATGTGTTGGCTACATTTGAAGTTGGTATTTGCCAAGAGCCTGCCATTTTGTAAGATAGAAGGGAGATAAAAAATAGTTTTATGGTGTTAAAATTTTACAAAAACTCCGTTGCCATTTGTCTTAGGGCCAAAAACAAATGTTTAAATGGACGCATCGTCCATTATAACTCAGGTGTCACGGGATGACGAGCAATTAAACAATTATGGATCCGACAGAGGTAAATCCCAACCGAATTACACCTGTTACCTACTAGCATCAAATTAGAGCGTATAGTGTTACCTCCTCACGACTCGTAAATATTTGCTGATCGTGATCGATGTTGGATCAGTAGATTAGTGAACGTTTTGTATTCCTTTGGTTCCGTTTCGCGTGCGTGTGCTGTGAGGTAAACAATTGATCTTGTGGACGCGATAACATTTACAGCAACCTTGAGAACTTCTCTTTCCTTGCGGTTCCTCTGGTGATATTTATTGGGGCTTCCGCGTGTGTGTTTACTGTGTTGGTGTTCTGATGTGCAATGGTTGTTCTAGGGCCATCCCCTGGCGGCCAGCACAATGAGGGGGATGTTACGCCGGTGTCGGGCTCTGCCCCGATGGGCAGCAAGAAGTCGAGCGGCGGCGGCGGGTTCCTGCGGTCGCTGCTGTGCTGCTGGCGCGGCGGGCGCGGCAAGGGCCCACCGGGTAGCAATGGCGCGAACAGCATCGACGGCCGGGCCTCGCCGCTCCCGCAGGAGCGGGGGCTGCTGGTCATGGCGGAGCATGCCCCCCGGCCGCTGCTACCACCAGTGAGACACCAGGACATGCATAAAAAGTGTATGGTCATTGATCTTGACGAGACATTAGTTCACAGCTCATTCAAGGTATGTGCCCATGTTTTTAATAATACACCTTGCTTGTATATGTTTTGCAGGTAGTGTTATTGCAAATTATGACTAAAAATCTGCATCGGTCATGACCTTAGTTGTTAAATCTGACAAAAACAGGTTTTTGGTTACTTTTGAAGTTAATTTATTTATTGTGAATTGTATGTTGACTGTATTTGTACATCCATTTCTTGGTATCATGAGTACAATAAGCTTATTATTCTTAAAATTGGTACCTAGCACGTTATCTAAATGGTGTGGGTTGTACTTATCAAAATATAATTATGTCATTTCTTGTGTAACTAGGTATAATAACAATGATTAAACGCTTAAATGATATCCTAATATGTGGCACTTTTGATTGAACATAGTATAAATATTTAAATTCTCTTTTAACCAACTTCAAAAAGGAGGAGGTTCTCAATTCTATTAGTATTTTAAAGAATGCTCAAACTATAATATACCAACTTATAATGCCAACTTTACGTTAGGTGTTCTAAGAAATAATTTAGTATCAATTATATGTAAGTTCGAGCTCACATACAGTAGGTTAATGGGTGCTGTGGGCTGTGAGTAATTACCCTAAATTCACCAACACAAGACAGTCTGTTATGGAAGCTGAATCATAGCCAACAACCTAAAAGAAAAATATAACTTTTTTTAAACTGTGGGCCTCAAGCTTCTTAATGAGGTCAATGAAAGAATAATGTCTGTCACCTCTAATTAAACCTAGTAAACATCGTTTTGCACCTATATCGACACACACATCCTCAGGTAGAGTATACTCCCCAATAATATAGAGGAGTATCAAAGTTTTATGAAACTTTCAACAAACATCCTTGATAAATATTTACAGTAATTCCCCTTTTTAATGAGGTATTTTATACACCATCCATGTGCAATTCCCAAGTTTTTTTAACTTACCAAAGTGGGATCTTCATAGTCTAGTACCTACCTAATCTATGACTCACGTATGTAAGTAGTTTAAACAGAGGGACAATGCAGCAATTATGTGATTAAATTCCAAGCTCAAATGCTCCACTCTTTTTATATCTCCAATTATAGCTAGCGATTCTATGTAAGAAGTATATTTTATAAAAAGTTGTAATTATGTAAAAAAATAATCATGGGTAATGTTTTTCTTTTTAATGTCTAGTAATTTTATTGTAAGCACTGAAGTATCTAATATTCATTTTTATGTGTAAATGCAGTACTTAATATAGTTTCTTGAAGTAATTTAACATAATTTATCAACAAAAATGTAGAAGAAGTTAATTTGTTTGCCAGTAATAGGGTAGATGACAATAAAAATCTAATTAGTCCGTCGGATAGATTTCCAAAAAATATTGAACACATATTTTTTCTTTTTTTCACGTAAACAAAAAATGAAGACTATACAGTGCGTCGAAAACTCGTGTGAAGTCACATTTGAGTACATTTTTTAATCAAATGTGACTTCACAAGCCCCCCTCATGATCTTTGACACGCTTTATCTTCGTCAATTTTCATTACTTAATTTGATAAACCAATAAAAACACATATCCAATATTTTTCGATATTCTAACTGACGGACTAAACAGAACCATATTTTTCTTAGTCAGTCATTATCCCTATTGGCAGTTTCTTTCATACCTCTTCAAATCTGAAATACTCACTAACCATCACCTTAGATAGGACCAGCACCACTGACAATTTTTCTACTTCTTAGCCAGTAATGGTAGAATATCGCTTGCGGTTTGGAAGAAGCCAGTCGGTTTCATGGGTGGCAGGGCTAATATTGCCAGGGCACGCCACAATAGTGGCGGTAAGTCCCCTCTTTGAGGAGTGGCTTGAGAGACGCCACGGCGTCCTCACCTTCCGCCTGACGCAGGTCCTCACCGGACACGGTGTTTTCGGGAGGTTCCTGCACCAAATCGGGCGGGAGGAAACGCCCGGGTGTTTCCACTGCGAGGATCGACCGGAGGACACGGTGGAGCATACGGTGGAGGTGTGCCCCGCGTGGGCGGAGCACCGCCGTGTCCTCGAAGCGGCGGTTGGCGGCGGCGACCTCTCGCGTCCGGCCCTGGTGCAAGCCATGGTCCGGAGCGAGACGGAATGGGACGCCGTCACCTCCTTCTGCGAAGCAGTAATGCTAGAGAAGGAGGTGGCGGAGCGTGAGAGGGAGAGAACCTCACAGCGTCCCGGCCGCCGCGGGAGACGCCCCGGGCGTCGGGGGCCACCACGTGGCCCCCGGCCACCGTAGGCGCGGGCCTGTGGACGGTGGGCTATGGGCTAGCTCGCCGTCCGTCCGTCTCATGACGACAGGCCGTGTCGACGGCGCGTTCGTGTTCCACGCGCGCCTCAAAGAGAGTCAGCAAAAGGAAGGGGTCCGAAAGGACCGATGCCTGCCGGGGTTGCGGGACTATTCGAAAGAGATACCGGAACACAAAGGGCGATGAAGGAACATGGATGGGTTTTAGTCAGTAAAAGTCTGACACTCCCTCCTGCTCCGCCCAGAGCGGGAGAAGTCATTTGATGATTTCCCATCCGAAAAAAAAAAAAAGAAAAAAAGGGCTAATATTGCCCAAGTCTGTGCATTATAGCCATGTCCTATTGTAATTCATACAAAGGTACACAATACTATTATCAAACTGTAACAATATTTTAACAGTGACAGGAAGTCTGATTATTTATGCCACACTTAATTAAAACCTCTATTTATTACTTTACCTTATCTATTAATGTAATTTTATGCTGAATGCTAATTGGCAACACGAAAATATTTACTATAGAATCATACTAAATATTTTGGAAAGTTGTAAAAGTTTTTTCTTTTACTTATAAATTTTTATCTGAGGCTTTTATCTTCAAAGGCAAGTCATCATAGCTTAACTATTCTAAGTTTTAAAAGTTTTTTTCTAAACAATTCGTTTTTGTTTTTCAACAAACAGGAAAATATCCGTTGAAATTGCTGTAATTTTTTTTGGGTTGATCTTGATGTTAACACAATACCATTTTTATCATAAAACGAGTGAAAGTTTTCACCAAAATCGGCCATGGTTTTGTTCGCCAGCGACAACCGTTCGGACAATAATCATAAAACCTGTTCCCTGGCCTACTTTTAACTATTTAAAAATAATTCTGTTGGTACGTAACTAAGTTTTTTAATCGATTTGTTTTAAATTAATCGCATTATTTGATACAGTATTTCATCTGAAACGCGGCGAAAAAGACTGATTTTGAGTCGGTCAATGTTAGTTGAAATAATTAACAGAAAATACATCATTGTCATGTTTTTTACGAGTACATTGTGTATGAGTGATGATAACATTCATTCGTGTGGACTCCCAAACTAGCATTTTGTCTCGCGTGTCTCATACTGCAAATCACTCTAATCATCACTTTATATTCAGCAAAAAAGTGCAACACTCCATAAAGTGACATTGCTTTGTTCTCGACCGGCCCAAACTTATATTGTTAGCCATATCAAAATGATATAAATATTTATCGTTACATTATCACTTTTTCGTTCCGACATTGCAGATAATGTATCTTTTATCACACCTAATTCATTCATATCGTGGTTGATAACCTTGAGGGCTGGTGCATCAGATTATTGCGTAGCAATACTGTTTTGATTTTTCTATCTTAATTGACGGCATTTTGTTTGAAACACGTATGGTGCTAATAAAATGATCATACATGAGAAGGACAAGCAAACGGACATGTAGGTATTCCATTGTGTTCTGTTCACAATGTAAATAATTATATTGATATTAATTCTATTTACAAGATCAACAATATTACATAAGCAACTAATTATCAGTTAGATAACGAGGCGGAAGTCTCTATCGTTGTAAAATAGTGCAACGCGCAACTGTTTTTTAAGTCTTAAAAGTAATTAAACTAACGTTTAACAAATTATTTGCTATAAAAAATAATCATATCAGCTATAAAACAAATTCGGCATGCAAAACTGAACCCTGACCAATCACAGATTCGTGACGCCAACAATGTCGCGTGACGCGCCACCGTCTAAGTAGTTATCCAAACTGCAATAAAAAAAGAACCTCCATGTCGGCAACACCTGACTACTTCGGAGACGAGACGACATATTTTATGATGTCATAATCTTAAGCCAAGGGCGCCTCATAGCTCTGCGCCTACGAAACATTCCGACTTTGCATAACAACCTTCATGAAATTATCGTGTAAACGCTAGACACGGTAATGAACGAATTGAATAATTTGTAATGCAATCACATCACACACAACTGCGACACTAGGTATTACGTAGTATTTTCGGTTTAATTCTGACGTAAATGGTGGGGCCATTGGTTGTGTACGTTATTAGTGTGGGAAACGAAATCTGCGTGACGCGTATTGGCTGGTCTAATCTGTAACTTGCCCTTGTTCAAAACGCCTTATGGCATCTTTGCTTTCCCATATTTGGAATGCTACAAGTGCCTAAGCAATCAGCACACCTGTTATAAGTGGCAGCAGGTTGCGCAAAGGAAGTGGAGATAACACAGGCAGCGATCGATTTAGTATCGGAACCAAATATTTTGTAGTTTCCTCTTTCAAAACGGTCTTATCAAAGTTTTCATCGTCTTTTACGATTCGGCGTAGGTAGTCTAGAATGGATGTGTGTCATCAATTTAGCGTACGTTTGTTAATAGTTTAATGCTTCGCCTTTAACGATGCTTGTTTCCTCATATTCGTCACTAACTCCCTCGATAACTGCGCAACGTGGTAGACAAACAAATGCCCAAGATACCTGCGACCAGTTAAAATGACGATTACACAGCTGTCACTGCGAATATGTAGAATGCTAACATTGCCAACAGCTCTTGTAGCGAGGTAGGCCATTCTCTAACATCGATTGTTTAGAAATACAAAGAAATGGAAATGCCCATTGAATGCGGCGCTGACGCGATCCCAACTCTATTATAGCGTAGCGATGGCCCTAAAAACCCAATTACAACCGGCAAGTAAATCAACAACTAGTAAAAACAAACGTTTTATGTTTTTAGCGGTCGGTATCCCAAATAATTACATTGGTTAGGAATGTGTGCCACGTGAGCTGGTTCGCATTTGACCGGTTTGTTCCCGTTCCAAAAGACTTGCTCTTTTTAACACTTCAGTTTGGGAACTAGAGCGTGCCGTCGACCAAGGGCTCGCAGCGAAACGGGAAATTGTCAGATTAATATTGTAAAACAACTTTGAGATTATGTGAAAGTCTCGCTTCCATTTCACTTTGCGACGTGATTTAATTTGAAGCTTTGCCAATACCGAAGTGCGTGATAAAAACGGTCATCATTGTTGATTGAATGTTACATTAAGGCGAAATGACGTCTATGTATCGGTTACGACAACGTTATTTATTAGATTATAATATTGAGAACGCGTTCTATCAGCGGCTGTCATATTTTGTAACCGGAGCATGAAATGCACTTTGTATAAAAGTATTGTGGATGTCAAATATAAACACAAGTTTGGTTGAGCAAAATATTGCTTGATTCAACTGTTGGTCTGCCTAACTGTGCTCACCTCTATAAACCTCTGTCCTAGTAGGTAATCGAAGTATACGTCTAAATGTTACTTACTCTTCCAGTCATCATCATCAAATTGTCTCCATGTCCATTTAGACTGACCTTTACGTTATAATCTCAAAACAAAGATGAAACGTTAGAAATAATATGCAACTATGCCAGTCTATTATTATGGCTACATAACGTCTTAATTGCCAATAAACTTATGGGTCTTAAGGTACATTAAATGGTATTGAATCGGCTTCGTATCTATAAACATCGAGTGGGTAGACCACAGTAGTTCAATGGGTCGGTTTCTAACTTCCGATCGACAGTACACCACCCACACCCATCTATTGTCGGTTCATACATCGTCGCTCCTTGCATACGTAACATGCATCAATAGAGGAAAATGCTTTGTATCGATCTACTTTATGATAGTTGTTAACAGAAAACAGGAAAATCCATTATTAATGTGTCAAGCAAATCGCAGGTGTAAAATTGTTTTGATTGAATATGAAAATAGATTACGTTGCTCCTATACTTGTGTAAGGAAAAACGTTGAGTGTATTAGCTACAGAGCATAGTATGCATAATGCAGAGCAATATTATTCCAGTAAAAATCTTGATGGTGGTCTGCCAATGGTCTTCTCTTTCTAAAATGATTACGCTCACCATAATCATGGCGCCAAATAAATTATACCAGTCATACTTTCAATCTAATAATAACTTTAATAGATCATGATCGTAAGAATCGTAACAGCTGTGATGGAATAAAACAGAAAGTTAGATTCTTTCAAAATTACAGCCTTTTCTGTAAGTCCGTGTCTATGGAAGCCTTTGAAATGTCCGCGGCACTAAAAATACTTCCTACTGCTCAAGTACGGCCTGACGATACTAGAGTAGCTATGAACAAGTCTGACGCGATTAGTTTAGTTTAGATACTATTTCCATAATGAACACGAGTATCGCATAGGTCGCTTACTAGTTGACTCTCCAGTTATGAGGCGTTCAAACTGGATATTTGAAAGAAACCTAGCGTCTTTGTCGATTTTGATGTCTTCATCTAAAATTACAATGTCACTTTTAATAATGTTATCATGTTCAATACAGTATTATAAGATTTTTGGTACTCAGATTCTAAAAACAAAATCTTATACCCATTTATTGCCTTCGTCGGCTAGTTAAGTATTTTCAAATGCTTGCCAATTGCTCAATACGTCGTTATTTAAGCAAGACTCGATCGTTTGAATGGTATGCCCCCTCAAAATTGCACAGGCAGCAATCCGATTCATGAAAGTCTTAGTAATCTGATCCTCGCTTAAAAGAATTTGTCGATCTGACGAATATTTTATCTTTATTTGGACACTGAGACTCTGTAATGTTAGAAGGAGAGTATCGGTTCCATAATATTCTATTGCTTTCATTTTTCTTACGGTTCTTATTGTCAACAATTTGTTCTTTAACTGTCTCTTGTCACGATGAATTCCTGAATTTATTTCTATCCATTGTCTTTGTGATATAATTTCGGCAATTTATCTATGCTGTTTTTAACTGAATGCAGTAAATTACTTGTCATTGCCGATCGCAAATCTTGAAATTGTACAAATAATATAACATTACCCAATTCTTTACTTGATGTTTGTAGATTTTTCCGTCATACATGTCGACAAATACTTCGTTGCTGATGTCCTAATGACTTAGTTTTTATTCTATCGCTGTCCCGTCGTCTTCCTTATGAAGCACTACCATTTGTGATATCAATTTAAATTCTGATGCCTTATATTCCAATTAAAAAATTGATGACTCAGCTTGTCCACTTTCTGTTACTACTTTATTTCCTAGTGTCGCATCGTCAGGTTAGGACTGCGATGCTTGCTTTGAAGCTCATAGCTGTTCATTGCTACATATAGCGTGATATTAAGAGACTAGCCATCCGTCAATCTATATCCAGCGGCCGGCGATGAGATAATGTGAGTTGAGTGTAAAGATTCTCAAGCTCAATTTTTGCTCTATTGAACTGACTGGACTATTTTTAACGTAACCCGGGTAGGGTGTGCACTGAACTTTGACTCCTACGTAAATAGACTGATTGGTACACTTCGGCTCCGCCCAATCGTTTCTATGAGCGCTAATATCTAAACTTGTAGGTAGTATGCAAGCAAAAATGTAATCGTGAATACGTTAACTCGAGTTGGCGACTTTGTCCGTAGATAAGTGTACGAGTACGGCGACCGACGTGGTATAGAAAATGAGGTGACCGACACCCTTCACTTCCAATCCTTAATGGAGCACTCGCTGTTACGTGAACTTGCTTAGAAAACGCAAACACACTGCCTTCTCTTTAGAAATGCAATCTTGATGGATCAAATAAAATAAGTTTTTAATCAATTTAATCCAGACCGAGGTGCAGAAAGTTTTTCGCCTGTTTGACTATCAAGACATGTGCGCTTTCGTTAAAATACTGCATATTTCTCTGAAAACTTGATTGATATCAACCGGAAAACTTGGTCCATAGTCAATACTGTCTTATCTAATCCAAGCAGAAAATCTGTATAAATAAAAAATCACGCACAGGTTCTGTCAATAATCTCTTATAGCTCACAGAGCAAGATTTGTCGTGAGTTCTACAAGGCCAAAATGGCCAACTGATACAACAGTTAATAAAACTGCAAATGTGGTATTGTTAGCACGATTTGTGTTCTATACCATATGTTAGCTGCTATTGTAAGTTCACTTTTGGTTTGCTCGGCCGTGTCAAGGTTTCGACCTTGGATTTGTTTGGCCACACAATCGGGAATCAATTCTCGTCCACGATAGTTCAATATGAACCTTGGAAGTTGTTGAAGGGCAATGTGTACTCTTCGAACGTTGAGTATTTGATTATTTGTTTTAGTTTCGGCCAGGACACACACATTTGCTTTACAAGTTTTTTGACAGGATGGAATCAGTTTTTTGTCGTCGGTATCAGTACTGATACCAAAACATTTAAATTGGGCATAGCTTAATGTAGGTGTTCTGCAAATTATGTTATATCCCACAACTCAGTAAGAATAATAATAGAACTTACGAAAAAAAAACTGTTAATAAATTATTTGGCAAAAAAATCGTCAGTATACCGATCCAGTTTTTTGTAGAACGGCACTTGTCATGCAAGCTGCCTATATTAGAACCTACCGTTAATACCGTACGGATCTAATATGAATATTGACCTGTATCTTATAGCAATATAACGGTTAATTTATAAGCTAAATGATATAATTAATAATAATACAATTTTATTCAAAAAATATAAGGTAAACGTTTACAGTTTTTCTTAAATCTATGTCAAGTTCAACCATGCTTTGAGCCTGAACTAGGTAATCCTGTGTTTCAGGCGATTTGAGGTAATATTAATTGATTAAATAATCATAATAATATTATTGGTACCAATGTAAGAAGGTATATCATAATTATACTATTTTAACTTTGCTAACTAATTTAAAAAAACAATAATATGGTCAATATTTACTTTAGAACAAGTAATAATTTCTCTGTATCTTCATAGAACATAGTTTGAAGAGCTATGTCAGTAATACGAGTATATGGATGTAGGAAAGACGGACATCCAAGATTTACTTGAAAGTGATTGAACTAAATTAATCGAATTGGATTTGTCATGAGGATATAGATTACTGAAAGACAAAGGGACTGACAAAGTTTTGACATAATGGTTATAAATTGGATGACTGTTATTTTGATTGAGATTGGGTAACTTGATAATAACAATCTATGTAATTATAAGTTCATTGGGTTTAGGATGTTATGTTGAAAATATATCTTCCACAGCATACAGGGTGGTCTGTCAAAATACAACAAAATGCCAAATAACATGGTGTAGCCGAGCGAGATGGTCGTCCATAAGACTGTTTTATGTTGCGGAAACAATAAAGCGTTCGTACAAAAGCTGGCAAGATAACCAGCCATTTCTTACCAAAAACGCATAAAATTGTCGTTGGTGCGTTGAAGCTTGAAATCTAGTCAACGCGCAACGGAGCAAAGTATGGTTTCGAAAGCTCTAATCGATCTCTGTAATGTTATCGGAAAAACAACTTTTATTGTAAGAACATCCATTATAAAGAAGGTTTGATCTTCATAGATCAAACGAATCTGGGATACCATAACCAAAACCACTAAAACTACTATTCAATTGGGAGCATAACAGAATTTGCCCAAAGCCCAATCAGATAGGTTGTCATCAAAGTTAGAACTTCAAGTCGTTGTCCAGAACTGCAGTACTGCATACGATTAGCAAGATATTCCAGCAAGGTGGACGAGAAATTCGGAAGTTTATATTATAATATTATAAACTCGTGGCGCATTAATACCTACACGGCTAATTCTTGCTACTCCATGTTTATCTTACGCTCACACATCAAAATTCTGGCTTCCGCAAGTAGAGCTATCGGCTCCTGGAGTTATGTTACACAAATAAATTATCTTCAAGTTATGTTAACCGTCACGTTGGTAATATTACGTGCTCCGAGGGAACGTAATTTAGGTTTTATGTTATGACTAGCTGCCTAGCTAGACCATGAGATCACCGGCGCAGGCGTTGTTATTATGTACAACACTGTTCTTTTATTGATAACTTCGTCATTTGTTAATGATCTTGGGTAATTTGTGATCTCTGGTTGAGCTTGGAGTCTTTATTAATAACTTAGTCTCTTTTTAATGATCATAGGTATAATTTGAGTTTGTGTTCAGCTTGGAGACTGACAAGTCGTTGGGTTTGATGCGTATGATAAAGTTTATTTTTGGAGTCAGAACTGTGAATCCCCGGACACAATTTTGGTGGATTGACTTGTTTTTACCCAAACTTCGTGATGCAAGTTTTCAAGGTTCAGATGCTTTAATCCACGCAAATGTTTGAAAGAAACGAGCGAATCAAACCTTTAATGTTGAAACTTTCTTTATTTTATTTATCTAGAAACCCTGCCAGGATAAGTGTCTAATCGAGTGCACAAACGCCTCGATAAAGTAATCATTGTCAATGAATTGTTGTTTAATATGTGATTGAGTAATTTACCAATATCACTTTTATATTGGATTGATCGACTCACTTTATTTAATTCAGTTGTTTGTTTACCGATTGAATGCTTACCGCAAGCAGCTTCATTGAGGCCTCACCGCTTTAGAAATTGTGTTTTTGCCTCAAAATGTCTTAATATAGAAGGAAAATGTTGGTCACGCTAAACAGCCGGTTGTAAAAATGTATTAAAGCTAATAAGTACTATACTTTTTCCTTGGAGCTTTCTTGGGCGCAATATAAATAAAACGAAGTTGCCTCGCGTCACGCAAATAACATGTCTGAGCGACCTTTGCGGCCACTACGTATTAGGTTTATGCAAATTATCAATGAATACTTTGTTTATATCTTCATTGTAAATACTTACGATGGCATTCTTGTATATATTTTATGTGCGGTATGACCAATAGTGTATTTCCCATTGTTTTGTGACTCGCTTCCCCTGTCTATTCTAACCATTTCGTGTTTTAATTAATCCGTTTCGTATTGGCGTGATAAGGTTTATTAATTCCAATCTTTGTTCGTTCTGTTAAATGGGTCGGTTAAACAGCAGAGTTATTTAAACAAGTTGTGTTGTTTTTAAAGGACACGTCATATTTCCTTAAGTGGAATTACTTTTTGTCACGTATTTGCTGGTATTAGAACATGAAATAACCCTTTTACCTGTAGGTCGAAGTTCAAAACAACATACATCAGAAATGTTTTAACGTGAACCATTGTGTGTTTTCTCTTTATATTTAACAATGGCTTTAATTAGCTGCCCTTTTAGCTTTTAATGGTTTGTTTCATAGAAAAGAACTTGATATCATGTACAAGAAATGACTGATGTGGCACATTTCCATTTTTCAGTGTTAATTTATATGTAGCTTCGTTTTGGTATAAGGACGTCTTGCGCTAATTAACAAATGCACAACCACAAGTCCACAACCAGTTCCTTCACGCGTTCTTGATACGCCAAGTTTTTGTTTTTGTACGAAGCTACAGGCTTCTGATCCCTTAGGGAAACCTAATATTTGGAGCAGGTGTTGTTGGCATTTGGCAAAAAATAATGTAATGGAAAAGTGAAGCGTGATTAAATAAAGCTTAGTCCTAGAAAGAGACAGTGCTTCTCTTGGGCCCCTTCGTGCGTGTTCTAGATCTCTAGGGCCTAAGCATATGTGATGCTTAGGCCCTATAAATAAATTGTTTTGGGCTAGCTAAGTAATAACCGAATTATCTAGATAGATTTAGCGTTCAAACGTGCTTTAGTTACCATGTAAGTTGACCGACTTTCTGTAACTTTGTTTTCCTGTAATATTCGTCTCAGTACACAATTAAAAACATATTTACGGGGTTGATAGTCTCGCCTGTATCTCAAATATTATGATAATTTGAATATAAATACCACCAGCCTATGCTTAGCATACTTCTTGTGTATGTAATTAATCAGACATGACTTAACCACATTTTCTAAAACAAAAGCACGTCTGTTCAACGCATCAGCAACCAAATCATGTTGGTACTCAGAACATAACCAAAATCGGTTTCTTTTGATATTCGAGACGAAGAAAACTGAATGAAATCGTTCTCTTACCATATAAGTTACATAATTATGTTGCTTAAGTTACACAGATTAAAATTCTAAAGTTACGTGATTACCCTGTCAGTTAGCTGTCGTTTTAAAAGTATCCTTATTTAATATTGTGTGATGGTTTGTTTATTATGTAATAGGCGTGTCCTGGCTTTGCATAGATTTGTTCATTACAAAACAGAACCTATCCATCCTTTTGGCAACCAAAATTTGTTCGAAAGAGGCATTGGTGTTTTGGGTGATGATATTGGTCTCTTGCTAATGGCCCAGATTCTACATGTACCGAAAACGCCATCATAGTAATAACTTTGATGGCGTTTTCGGCATCCTAGATCTCATTTCGCTGTAAAAGGAAGTTCGTTGGAATGCATATCTATTAACTCGCATATAATCAACCGAGTTTACTCTAATAATCTTATGATGATATAAGTAGACTATAAAAACACTAGAGTTTAAAGACAATGTTGCATGAGTAATCCTTTGCCATGAGTCATGAATTCACTATGCAAATGCATTGCGGTTGAAGTCCAACCAAAACAAACCTCAAATTTTTATAACCAGCCAGCGCGCCTCTCAAATGAAAAGAAAAAAAAAACGATCGGAAAAGTTGAGTCTGCCAAAAGGTTTTTATAGAGATCGTTGTTCATTCGGGAAGTCGGCAGACTGTATATCATTGGAATATTATGTAACCTAAAGGGTGGAGACCTGGTGTCCTGAAATACAGGCCCCAAGCCTAGTTTAGGCACCAGTCTCCCGCAATATACTTACTGTATCCAACTGTTCCCTAAAAATATGTACTCAATGTGTATTGTGGCGAGAAAATAAATAAATAATTATTATATTATTATTATCATTTTGTTTCACCAACACACAGTGGTGCCAGACAATGATTTATTTAATTTCTTAATGAATTGTTGACACAAGTGCCTGAAACATAATTAATTGGCTGTGCGTGTGATTTCAGCTTGTCATCACCATGTCACTATTTGAAAAGTTCCCCGAAATGCCTAAGACCATTTACAATATTAATGAACAAATATTTAGTGACCGATTGTCTTCATCATGCTTTAACTGAAAACAAAAATAGTTACCAAGTCTGTTTTGATCAAAGTTGTTTGAGTCCTATTCATATCGGGGTTGTAAACAAATGACAAATGCTTACTTTATCCCCTCTGTCATTTCTTTCAATAAATTCCTTGACCCATCTGTGATAACTTGACGAGTTTTACCCATAAAAACTTACTACTAGTTTAGAGATATGAGGAACAGGGTGTAAAGTTCCTCAACTTACTTAGAAAGTGGAGGATCCTCCCAACAGACGAGCGTTGTGGCGGGTTGTCCACAGTTGGCCTGTCAGTTGGCGCCGAGTATCTGTCGGTTTTCGCTAAAAACATCCATTTTAAACGGTCTTTCCTATCTTTCCAGCCGATAAACAACGCAGACTTCGTGGTGCCGGTCGAGATCGACGGCGCCGTCCACCAGGTGTATGTCCTCAAGCGGCCGCACGTCGACGAGTTCCTGCGACGCTGTGGCGAACTGTACGAGTGCGTACTGTTCACCGCTTCGCTCGCTAAATACGCCGACCCCGTCGCTGACCTATTGGACAGGTAAGTTGGCTTTATAATGACTATATAGTCGGTATTCGGTATATTTTGTATAAATGAGTTAGTCTTCGTGCTTATTAAAAAAGCTGTACAGTCGAACAAGCTATTTGGTTTACAGTTTAACCCACAAATTACATTGTAAAATGTAAACCAAATAGCTTGTTCGACCGTACTGGTCAGTCGGTGGTAATGGAGCCATATTCCGAGAAAGGTCGTGGGTTCAGATCAGGATAATTTGTTAAGTAAATGAATGTCATCACCACTGTTCACCATGTAGAGTCACGGTGAAAGAATACATTGTGAAGACGGCGGCATGTCCTAGAACCTAAATTTCAAAGTGATATCCACCAAACCACATCGAGCTCCTGTGGTCGATTACCTACAACCTATTCCTCTTCACAGAGACTCATGTCCCGGTTATGGAATTGTTGTTAGAAAAATATGTTATCTCATACACCTGTATGGTATGGACTTGTTCCCAAAAAAAATCTATGCTATTGTGTAGTCTCATGTTTTCCCTGCCAATTAAATAGTTATGCTTTCGTTACCAAAAACAGTTCTTATGACTGACGTGAAGTTTCAAGACGTCTTTTCAAAATTAACCTCCTATGGAAGAACAATGGTGAAACTTGATTCTAGTATGTATTCTAGTTAACTACACAATGTTGAGGTCAACCTCAATTATGTATCAAAATCCGTATACAGCATGTACAAAATTTCGATACCTACTCGATCTCGATCGAGTAGGTAGTAGTAGTATCGATCGGACAGGTGTTTTTATAGTAAACTTCCATTGAAAAAGTGGTTTAGTTTGACGGTCCGTATTAACTCTTAAATATGACCGCACATTTCTGAAACATGCTGTATGTACGCTAGTAAGAACTTTGACATAAAGGTCTTTTCAATTATTTATCTTAAGGCCCTTCTAACCCTAAAATTGGCAACTCTATTTGTGGTGGTTCAAACTTCGTTTGAAACACTGTTAGAATAAAGTTCTAATCAGCTTGCACTACAAAACGGTTGTCACGTCAGTCACTGCGGCCGAATAGTGCGAAATGAGTAGTTTTTTGCGATTTACAAAAAATCTATTGATTGGACTAAAAAAATAAAACACATAAGACCTGCTTTATAGTTAGTTCAGTTAGTATGCAAAGTTTCATGATCTAATTTCAAGTACTTTTTGAATACCAGCGAATTATTGTTCGATTTGGAGGTAACTTTGGATTTTTTTTCTATCGAGAAAAGTTTATGGAATCGTGTTTTCGTCACACATAGGACTTAGCATTAATCCTCAACTTTACCATATATTTATTTCAAAATTAATGCTGCAGTATTTTAGAAGTAACGGAGGATCATGCTAAGCCATTTGAGGGCCTAGCCCTTCTGGAATGGCAGGCGTGATGTTATGTTATGTTAGAAAAATTCAAAAGCGATTTCCTCGTGAAATATCGACTTTAACTTTGCTATAAGGCTTATTATGTCATGATAGTAAGAGTTCCGAAATTCTATTCCTAACAGCCAACACGAACAGCATTAAATTACAATCAACATCATCATCTGCCTAGCCTTTTCCCAACTATGTTGAGGTCGGCTTCCAGTCTTACCGGATGCAGCTGAGTACCAGTATTTTACATGGAGCGACTGCCTGTCTGACCTCCACAACCCAGTTCATACTGGGTAATACGATACCACTTTGGTAAGACTGGTTGTCAGACTTTTTGGGCTACTGACTATCTGTAAAGTCTGTCAAAGTTGGACAAATGACAGCCGGGACCAACAGCTTAACGTGCTTTCCGAGGCACGGAGGAAACTCGGTATGTAAGGGTGGTCACCCATCCGCAGACCAACCTAGGCAAGTACAGCTTATCCTAAAGGTCGACCCGAGTGGCTGTTATTATTTAGCCACGAGCTCCCCAAATTACAATCAACACAGTAGGAGAAAATCACTTTTACTGTACTTACTGTACACATAGCTACGCTAAACAAAATTCAATTATGTTAATAAGTTAGCTTTAAACGGTAACAAGGCATATAATTAAATTGTGTAATTACTAATTAGAAAATGATATGATGCGTGAGTGCTTTGCGTGTGAATCGGAGTAATGTACGCGATTATAACGCTATTTATGATATCTTTGTTCAACTAATAAACTGCACTAGGCCAACTGATTGGCTTGAAAGATAAATTGAAAATGCCATTCGTGTCGTGAAAGTTATAAAGTTAGGTGAAACTTTTTGAGTTGCTTAACATGCTGAATTATGGTGGAAAGTGTTGCCAGGCTCATAGCGAACTTTTCGTTTCACCGTACTATATATATATATTTTTTTTTTTTTTCAAAAAAGCATAAATAATAATACGACAAGGTGCCAATATACAAAAAGAAGACCATATTAACGAAATACTTATAGTAACACCATGACATACTTCAAATAAAATAACGATAATATACAAGGTGCGGTGTGCGTCTCAAGGTTGCACCAAATGGGAGTCCAGCTCAGCATGTGTCAGGCATGCACCTGACGCTGATATTCTGCTGGATCCCTGTAGTGAAATACGGACGTCGAGCAGACGAGATAAATTGGTGTTGTAATATTATGAATGGTTGTTCCAGATGGGGCGTGTTTCGCGCGCGGTTGTTCCGCGACAGTTGCGTGTTCCACCGCGGGAACTACGTGAAGGACCTCAACAGTTTGGGTCGCGACCTCCGGCGCGTCGTCATTGTAGACAACTCGCCCGCCTCTTATATATTCCATCCTGATAATGCTGTGAGTATATTTAACATTCTCCTTCCTGTCCTTATCCCAAATTATTTGGGGTCGGCAAAACATGTCTTCTTCCATATTTCTCTATTACTCGTCATTAGACACTTTTCTTGCTATACGAGTATCACCCTTAACACTGTCCATCCACCCATCAATGTATATTTTGTCATTTAATGCTGTGTCATTCTGGAAAAAAATGCATCTTTACAGAACATTTCTTGTGTAGATAGACATTTAGCAACATTGTTAACATTTCTTATTCCTTTATCCCATTTGAACTAGTTAACCAGGACACCAGGTAATGAAGAGTGGTTCGAATGAATTATAAAAGCTTTGGGACAGCCAAGCCAAAGATACCATTAGAATTTCCTTTATTTATTTTTAAACAAATTCGTGACATTTTTAAATATTAATTAATTAAAATAATTATTATTAGTACGCAAAATACGCTCTTTGGAGTTGAGGACACCAGCCCGTTATACAATACAACAAGAGTTATTTGAACATTTAGTGTGTTTTTATGCCGATCTCGGTAATGGGTAAGATGGTGTAGGTTCCATGGACACTATTTACAATAAACATTTGTGGATATACACTTGAGACCAATAAAATGGCACACATTGATAGTTAAGGCTGTTTCTTTTTTCATAAATATGAATAAACATTGAAAAATGTTTAGTGCTGATTGAAAAATTTCCTTTACACTATCTTTCTAATGATACCAAAATACCCATAAGAGGTTTTAGGGCACTAAACTAAACCCAACATACACGTAAAATTACCATTTAGCTGGCATTACTTGTACCCTAACCCACAGGTATAAAATGGCCGGTTTTTCATCTTTTACCAGTTACATACCGTAATCACCTTACGGTATGTAACTGATTAAAGGTGATAACACCTCAACTGGAATCACACGGTACTTGAAGAACAGGATGCTACGCCCGCATAAGTCACTGGAAGAACATAGGATGCTACGCCCGCAGAAGCCACTGGAAGAACATAGGATGCTACGCCCGCATAAGCCACTGGAAGAACATAGAATGCTACGCCCGCATAAGCCACTCAAGTTATTGCCTAGTTTGAAGCAATACTAAATCAAATTGAAGTTGGCTCAACAGCAAAATTTGAGTCGTTACTCCGTTCGACGTGTATACAAGTCCAAGAGACCAACGTGTTCGGGCCGACCGCCCGTTCCTGGCCGACGAATGTAGTGCAACATTCGACGACCAGGATCGGGCCGTCGGCGCACAACATCGGCATCTGAACGCGGTACAACTGGGACACAAGCTTCAAGAAGTAATAAGATTGACTGAAGCAGAATTGACTGCACATCGACCAGCAAATGGGCCCAAATTGACCACAGTTCACCGACAAGCCCAACTAAAATTTATGAAGGATGAATGCGGGCTGTTATGTTCTCTGATGAGTGCAGGATGACTTCATGGTTATGATACCAGGTTATAGGACGCAGTCTACAGAAGGTCATCAGAGAGTTTTGCGCAATATTGGAGGAAAAACGTTCTAAGATCGAGAGGACAGACAGCTGTAAGATACGTCAAAGACGTGCTCGAAGATCATGTGAGGCCGCTTGCGTGGCTTTTGGGAGAAAGAATTTCGCCCATGAAAACTGATTAAGAGCTGTAATTAGGGCTAGGGGATGGAAATGAGTGAATACACCTTATTAAAAAACATTTTAACCTACTTCAAAAAAAGGAGGTTATCAATTAGACCCACCCGTATGTATGTAATATTGTCAGAATTGCACTTTTTTTTGTTATTGATACTAGTTTATTGCCATCCAACTATGCTGCCAGCCTTCTAGGCACTTTTCTGTTGACAGCGAAGTGGACGAATTTTTTGACGCCCTGTGACCCTTTTTGATACTTGTACGTATTTTTATTATTATTATAGAGTTGTAGGGTGTAAAAATAATGTAAATAATACTGTTTGCTATCTTTTATAAAACCAGCTTCTAAACATGTGTGCTAAATTCCATAAGTGTGTGTGTACTGTGTATGTATGTTGGTCCGCGCATATCTCAAAAACTATAAGTCGAATTGCAAAAAATCTGTTTTAGTAGGACGAGGTATAGTCTAACTTAGGAAACAATGCAAGTTCCATTAAAATCGGTTCAGTAGTTGTTGAGATAGAAAGTTAAGTGTGTATCAGTAACTAGGAAAACGTGTCATTGGCTTAACAGCGTAATTCTAAAAGGTATTCATGTTGTTTTTAACCGACTTCAAAAAAGGAGAATATCAATTCGACCCCTATGTATGTAATTTCTGAATAGTATGTTTTTGTATATGTTATTTCTTCTTCAGATGAAGAAGAAATAACAGATAGATATGTGTATGGTGTGCTAATATTTCATCATTCGTGTGTTATTTAAATGTGTTTTTGTGTGTTGTGCTGTTTTTTGTGTGCCCTTAATAAATGGTTTATCTATCTATCTATCTAACCGACTTCCACTACTTTCGGAAGTCTGTGAGTTTTGTTTGTTTCATTGACTTTTTTTGCCACCGACTTCCGAAAGTAAAGTTATTTTCCACTTTTTTTGTATTTTTTTTATTGGAATAATTTTATCTTTGATTTTCATTCTGTTTAAAGCGAAATTTGGTAATTTTACGTGTATGGTGAGTTTTGTGCCCTAAACCACTTATAGGTATTTTGGTATCATTAGAAAGGTAGTGAAATAAACTATCAATCAGGATTAAACCTTTATCAATGTTAATTAATTAATATTCATGACAAAAAATAGGCTTAACTGAAAAAAGTCAAGGTGTGTGATTTTATTGCTCTCAAATGTACATTGTGCCACCATCGGCTTTTAACAATTTAGTACAATTATTTGAAGGAAATATTTGGAGTTTCATAGCAGTTACATTTTTTTATAAAGGGTAATAAACCTCTTAACGACGCCGAAAGGCACTTGTTCTCCTCAAGTGCCTTTCGGCGATTTTTTTTTGTTCTACACCATACCTTCTAGTTACGGAGATATTGGGGGTCAAAGTTCCTACATTTTGACAAGTTTTTTTTAAATACAAGTGATTATTGTTAGATTTTTACTTTAAACACCTCCATGACCCCCGTACTATTAAATCCATCCATCAGCACAATGTTTTGAGTGCGTTACATTGAGTTCTACCACAAAACATGAATTTTCACCCAAAAAAAAAGTCGTTTCCCAGTAATAATTTTTTGCGTAAAGTTACTTAGTTTGATGTACAGAATGCTTGGTTTGACGACTTCGTGATGAGGTTGTTTACACCCTGTATATGGCTGCAGTTTTTAATTTTATTCATGTAGGTAAATAATAAATAAAGATAGTTACTTAGTATGATCGACGATTTAAACTTCATGTAATATTCCGATCTGCGACTTATGCGACGTTCTACGGAAATAGATATGATCACAATACCTAATACCCAAAGCATTACGCAATTCCTCTCATTATTACGTTATCTTTTTTTATATATAATAATACCGGCATTTTGGACAGATAATAATATCGATATTTTTGTTTACTGGTTCGTTTTGGGGATAAATGAGAGATAGCTTTTTGTGAAGATAGAATGCGGATTCATTGTTCAGGCGATACTGATTTAAAGAATTGAATGATACTGCTTTAAGTTTTTATGTGCTATTTGAAAACTCAAAGATAGAAAATGTCGAAGTTTCTTCAAAAATTACTAATGTGTATGAGTAAATATAAATACCAT
The DNA here is from genome assembly GCA_941918905.2 of Xestia sexstrigata. Taxonomy (NCBI): domain Eukaryota; kingdom Metazoa; phylum Arthropoda; class Insecta; order Lepidoptera; family Noctuidae; genus Xestia; species Xestia sexstrigata. The sequence goes on from OW799204.2 coordinate 5,603,568, forward strand.
ATTCTCTGTTATTATGACAAATGCATAGCCTCAACGAGATTAAATTGTGAACAAAGCAGATTATCTTATCTGTAGAATCTGTCACCATTGCTAACTCTTGTTTATCGTTTCAGGTACCTGTCGCGTCATGGTTCGACGACATGACAGATTCAGAACTTTTGGACTTGATACCGTTTTTCGAGAAACTTGCAAAGGTGGATAGTGTATACACAGTGTTGCGGAACTCGAACCACCCGTACAACCCGACGGCGAACAGCTCGCCCGGCACATAGCGCGCGCCCGACCCGAGCGCGCCCGACGGGCCCCGACGCGTCCCGAGCGCGCCCGAAGGTCCCCAACCCGGCCCGACTGCGCCCGAAGCTCCTCGACTAGCCCCGGCCGCCACACTCCTGCGAACACTCAAGAAAGGAGCGAACTTCGTCTTAAGTGCCAATTTTGCCTTCTGGATAGTGAGGACATTATTTCTACCTATTTTACATTTTAGGTATTTCTTAGTGCGTAAGTGGTCTGTATGATGGATTTGTGATGATATCTTTGTTTAACATTTCCACTCTCTGGTGAGCTTGCAAACGAAGTGTTCGTATATATTTGGACGTAATTCTATCGATATTTTTCGGGCTGACTAACGTATGTTTAACGTGTATTTTTAAAATGCAATCGTCGTTCATTGAATTTCATTTTCATAACTATTCGACAACTTATATCGTGCTTGGGATCAAATACAGATAAGTTAGGATATTTTTACCTATGTGGTTGCAGTCTATTATGTATCGCTCATTTCTGGTGTTTTGTCAGAATTGATGGAAATCGATAAATACGACATGTCGCATCTCTATGATTTGCCTTCGTCTTTGACTACATATTTATGTCTAGCTATAAATTGATAGACTTGTAACATAATTTCGGATTCTAAAATTCGACTGGGACTTAAGCGTTAGTATCCAGCACTAGTAAAATGTGTAAATATTTTTATAAGAGAGTAATGATGGTCGCCGCTTGAATCATGGTTAGAATTAATATGATTAATGTACATACATTTATATTATACATAAACAATTAAATCGTAAGAGAACTCTTGGCAGAACAATAGCACTTAAGGTGAATTGCGTCGCACTGATCCGTGACTCGTGTTACATTCTTACTCTTAATATATACTACACGTAAACGAGCTATCGTAATTAATTTTATAATATTAACGCAGCGTATGCGCATTATTTATTCAACAAAATATTATTTTATAAAATATAAATTTACATTTTGTATCTTATTTCTAAGCAAAAATACTTATTTACGAATGTATTGTTTCGTGAACTTATGAATAATAAAATATAGATTGTCAATTATTAAGAAGTGATGTAATACGGGTCACTTTAAGGTTTGTGCACATTAGACAGATCAAGTATTGCATTATCCCACATTTCATGTAACTTATTATTAACTTTAGTGTGTACATACCTTTGTGTTTTTACGGTAAAACTCCCCCCTAAGTAGTTATTGGTGACAATAAGCAGTCAATCGCGAGTGTCATAAATGAGTGTTTTTTTAATGATTAATAATGAATAAAATAATTTTAATTGTATGTTACACACGGGTGAACGTATCAGATCAACTTGGCATCTAAAACATATTCATTATGTTGTTTCTGCTCCAGTATAGACTGTGACGATAAATCTTGTGATTTCTACTTCAACCAGGTCAATGAAAAATGTGCTTAATGTACATTATTTTACTGTCGTAAACATGTTTGTCGCATCTCCTACATGAGCAGAAATCAATGCATGCTTAAAAATATTATAATAAAATTCGTCACCTCAGTATTAACCTAGCTTTGTAGTATTTGATGCCATTTTTACAAAAAAAAACTAAAATGAATATATCTATGAATTTTAACGAAATATTTTTTATGATGGCAATATTTTTGTATGTTAAATGATTGGGTGTCAAGTATTACCAACGTGAAGTTGCGACTGCACATGCGAGGCGAAAGGGATATTATGGAACGTGTACAACGGACGAAGGATTTTTAACGTAATTTAAATTAAAAAACCATAATTGGATAAAGAAACCTTTTATTTCTGTCCAAAATTTTTATTTATTGTATCGTGAAATTGGCTTAATAATGCATTTAGGTTGCATTCAAGTGGGATGTCCGGTAACTGTGTCGGTGAAGCTCAATATTTCCGTCTACCTTATCGAATATCGTAAATAATCTTATCGCATATCCTTGCCTCAAGTGTGGTCGGAACCTAAATACTAAATTTTCAAAATTTTCTAACTAACTGACTTATGTAAGAATTGATTAAATTAGGTAATACTAAATGGTGCTTTCAGTATTAGTTGATTAAGCAGCTCGAAATTATTGACTGTTAAGTAAACTACGCACATTCGGTTTTTTTACGATTGGTATACAAAAATTTACATACTGACATTATCACAATTGGCGGATAAAAAGTAACGTTATATAAAAACTCCTTGGCTAATTCACGCCATGTATTTATTTGTTTTAATTGCTTTAGCAAGACGGTTTTATTGTTTTTGTATTATCTTTTGATGTCGGAACTATTATTGTTTTGTAAGAGCTTGTAAATAAGATTTTTATTAACTTAACTGATTGAAAATTGAAGATTTTTTTTAAGGATTTCAATGTAGATGATCACTTTCTCTTAATATACGCGTTAGTTTGTTATTTAGTGACTACACAGGTGTATGTATATACCTTATACATATGTTTAGGTATATTTATGCTTAATGCTAGGTGTATCCTTGGTATAGGCAGACTCACACCGTGCGCTTGTAATCCACGTCGTTACAGAGGCCATATAAGTTAGAGAATTATAGTCCTCCGAAGAAGATTATACTGTTATGTCCTGAACTGTTAAACTGTCGACTTATGCAATAACGGGCGCGCATTCTGTTAGATCTCCAAATATAAGTTTTAAATGTAGTGCGAGAAGGATCACATATTATGTCTAAAGGTCTTAGCCCACATAAACGACTCCGCTCCCACCCGGCAAAAAGAATATAATTCAAATATCGGCTTCATGTATTGCTCTTTAGATATACTTTACAACAACACAAATTAGCAGACAGCTCGCTGTCAGCGAGGTTACCGCCGTCAGGCTACTCGGTTGCCAATGTAAAGTATATCTAAAGAGCAAAACATAAAAAAGAATATAATTCAAATATGGGCTTATTTGAATTATATTCTTTTTGCCGGGTGGGAGGGGCTAAGACCCTTGGGGTATGACAGGCGTGATGTAAATTATAGCGGTTTATGTCTTAAAAAATTCACACTGAATCATGCCAATATGAAAGACCTCTTTTACTCAGCTAGTTTCGTAAAGATCAAATTAAGTTATTCGTAGTGTTGTAGGAACACTATCTAAGAAAGTACTCTAATTGGATCTTAACAAATAAATAATCTCAATGTGCGCCCGTTTTCATGATTGAAAATGAGCTTTAAAACTTAAAATTTACATTCGATAAGCATATTACAACTTGAAAATAATCTTGGAACTTTATTACTATGATTTCATTTTTGTGGACGCGGCTTTTCGTTCTACGCTAAGTGGATTACACGTTTTAATTATAAAAGGTGTTAAAGTAGTCGCGTGCCATAGCTTAGGGCTGAGTTCAGTATCGATAAAGGAACCCGTAAAAAATAAAGAAAAAATATTTCCAAAAAACAAAAAAAAAATTAAAACAAAAAAAATAATGCAAGATCAACCTAATTTAGTACCTACTAACTTCAAATAGAAATATGAAATAATTTTAATTCTAAACGATTGCTATTTTAAGTTAGTAGGTACTAGATTAGGTTGATCTTGCAATTTTTATTTTTTTATTTTTTATTTTACGGGTTCCTTTATCGAAACTGAACTCGCCCCTAAGCTATGGCACGCGACTACTTTAACGCCCTGTATACATAATCACATGATCACTCTTGTCACCTTAGCCCCACGTAGACAGCATTTATTTGTAAGCATTAACATAGACTTAGAATGTTATAGTAATATATACGTTGATTTCTATAGTGTAAGGATTCTGTTGTTTTAAATGACGCGTTTTCTTATTGTATTTAGCTTGGTAGGAACTGCTCCCTGTGAACATCTTATTTAAAAACTTTTATTACTTATCAATTTTTATCATCGTATTTTTTTTATCGTCCAACAATGTTATTTAGGAGAATAATTGTTAACGTTTATTTAAAAAAATGCATGCAATAAAATTCGATTGATATTTTGCTAATAATATCGTATTTTTTAATAATGGGTATAAAATAATAATTTATGTCTAACATTATAGCGAGATTTTGGTATCGTTGTTGTATCATTAATTTGGATTTTTTTATGTAATTTAACATTAGGACTTATGAAATGGAAAATGTATAATTATGCAATAAATTGTTTTTTTCTTGTAATTTTTCTGATTGAGCTTATTTGTTGAAGTAATTGTTTGAGATTGTTTCTATCGGTGCTTTTATGAGTATTTTTACGTTAGTGATACTCTGTTTTTACTGAACAATCCATCAATTACAATCGTGACTTTTGACGTTACAATAAATCTGCTTCAAAACCCAATGTTTGTGATAAAAACGCATTCATTTAGATACGTCATATGAACTAGGTATGAAGTGAAGTTCGAGTATCACTTACGTTTTAGTCGAAACATTTGCAGTCGCGTAGTTAGTTTCGCAACTTGTCAGACACCGATTAATAATTCAAGGTGATTTACACTCTTTGTCGTCACGCGACAAGAATTGCTCTGCAGAATCTATACACTTGCATTCTCAACTTTAATTGCATGTAAACAAAGTACAAAATACAACAGCATTGCTGGTTTTAACGTTACGAACAAAATGTATGAGTCAGTTAATACGATTCTTAAAATAAGGTTGTGCTTATGCTGTACCACATATCTTTTGTATTCGAGTCGATCGGTCATCAATTCTTGCCTCTAGGAAGTAAATTATGTAAAAGAAATACTCTCGAATTTTTATACACATGATAAACAATAACTACCCACCTGTCACTGCCTTATATGATGAGATTGCCCCAACAGTTTAGTTAGTCTATGCCTAGAGCGGTATCCATCGAGTTTATATTCTTGAAAGATTTTTATTATAATGCTGAATTAATAAATTATATGTTCTGCAATACTAGATTTCCTCTTACCGTGTAACTGGTAATAGAAATATGATTAATTCTGTAAATTTTAAACATTTTTACGCGAGGCTTATGTAAGTTAATGTTTTTTTTAATTATGAGTTGTGATAAAGGAAGAATTAAAAAGGTTTCGTGCTGGTTTTTCTAAGAAAAGGTCCTTCAACGCATCGCATCACAACGCCTATTGATCTCTTCACCGCCTCGCTACGCAAATAAATTGTCATCCAGACACCTGATGCATTTTTAATACTCAAAATCTTTTAGGGTTAATCTTATTTCGCAACATACTAACGAAACGTTTGACGCTGATGTCCATTCTCGTCATAGGCGATGAAAAGATGAAATCGAATAGTATTGTATTTTGGTTTCAAAATTATTTTGTGCCTGAAGCTGATTTAGGTGGTAGCCTATAAATTTCTATCCTCGCGTAAAAATGTTACACTATGTCAATTTACCGCTCTTCCCAAAAAGTAAATTATTTATTTGAGATTCTAGAATATATCCCAGAGTTTCAATATGCTTAACGGATATAACTTCCAGCTTATAAAAGTAAACAGTAACAGTGCAATATTCTTCCTTTAAAAATATTTTACATAAAATGTATTCTGGACTTAATAGCTTTATGGTTAAGATTCAATTTCACTTAACAATGAATTGTAACAATAAATAGAAGTTGGCATATTGTAGATAAATATTGTACAGCATTACGGGGGACTCGTTTTATAGAAATACAAGGCGGTTGTAGTTCTGGTGTGTTATGTATTTTTATAAAGTTGCGTCCGATTCGGTATTGTGAACATTTTGTACCTATCAAAGTAGGCACGTGAGAGGACTATAATTATATTTATGTAATAATAGCCATGAAAATAATAGGGGAGACACGAGAGTAGCTAGGTAACATTTACCTGAGACGAAATTTATATAATGGTGTACATTTTTGATATGACGTTGTACAAAAGAGACATTTGGTATGTTATTTTATAGGAATGAAATAAATAGCCTTAATACATTGTGTGTTTTCATTTGCTCCCTTTTCCCCTTTGGCGTCCGCTAAAACTCGCGCGTGTGCACGGAGCGAGAGTCCGCTGTCAATTTTCCCTAGAAAACTCAATAGAAAACCCGTCACACGCGTCCTCGCCTTTTAGCGCCGCTCGCGCTCATACTATTTTTGAATACAGACGCGAGCGTGCACCCGCGCGTGTTTTAGACGAAGTCCTAAGTTACCAGACCACCTTTATATCAAGTATCCGTATATCAAGGTAGTTAAGGTTTATATTAAATTGTTGTCTTCAAATGCGCTTCGCTGCTCCTCCAGCGGTGTGCGCTGGGCCTTAAAGGTCAATTCAGACAACGGAAAAATCCATGCGCAATTTACTGGCTGCATTGAAAACAAGACCGTGTGACCATTACTTAAAGTAGACAGTTGTATGACTATCTTCGCAGACATTAAGCGTTGCCTGGCGCGCGTGTTCGAGAGTCCTCGAGGATACCCGGACCACGCGAGCAAGAACTGACGTGCTCATACAACCGAATTTCAGTTTTTCGTGTAAGCTCGCGTGTGTATTGCGACCGGAGGCTCGAGCTTGCGCGAGTATATTTCAGTTTTGTCCGACTGCCTTTAGGGTTGCGCCTCATCTAGCAACAGAGCGGAAGTGGCGCACGCAGCAGCATTAACGATGCACGCTCGGTTTCTCGTTCTAGTAAATGTCGGTTCCAATGCGCTGTAGGTCAAAAAGCCACTTTCTAAGAGCCCTAACACAACCAGAAGCGTCGCGGCAGACCTCGTAGACAAAACCAAGCACACATGAGCCCAGGATCGAAATAACTGGAAGTCATGGGGAGAGACTTTTGCCCAGCAGTGAGATGACGCAGGCTGACAGTATCAGTATTGATTTATGATTAAAGTTTTCTAACAGATCTCGTACATAATATGATGAAATAAAAGCCAGTATTTTACTGCGAATTTTATTAAATGTTAAATATATATTCTTTCAAATATTTAAACACACTCCAAGGACAAAGATATAAATATAGTACCTAATTAACGTGTTTATTAACATTAATGATATGGTACTTATCAATTGCATTTAACAATCGTTTTGATCATATGAAAACAATTTACACTCATATTTCATGGTTTTTTTTTTATAAAAAGGAATAATGAGAGGTTTTCTTTTTGAGTATTAAAAAAAAAAAATAGTCTCCAAGAACTCTGTAGATGGCGTTGAACTGACTACGTTACTAGGTGCCAAAGCCAAAACGCTTGGAAAAAAATACATTGCGTCACGTCACATACGCTCGTTGACTGACATTTCGGTTGCGTATACTTCCGAATATAACCATTACATCCAAGTAAAATAATGTAGTCCGTTCCTAGCAGTAACTTACCAAGTTCAGCGCCATCTATCCAGCGACTAGGGAAGAGTTGAAAAAGAAAATCCCTCATTCATTTCGGGTTTTTAATGCGATATAACAAGCTACGAAATTTTTAAATGGCAACCCAATTATTTAATGTCATAAATGACGTTCTTCCTGAATTCCTGTTTTTGAATAATTAACCAGTGAGCCAGTTTTACAAGTAGGTAATGGAATCTAACAAGATGAAAGTCATTTTGATATTAAAATGTATGAATGAAGTTTATGAAGTGATAGAAAATTCACTGGCAACTTTAGTCGCCTATAACATCACTACAGAATAAAAACAATTTTACACTAAGGAACTGAAAATTTCAAATAAAAAAATAACAATTTGTTCGCTACGTAACAATCCTCTTTTGTACTGCCAGACCTTTGGAATATTGCTTAGAAGTTAACTTATTTAAATATTTTCATATTCTATCAAATGGAATGGTCAAAAACACAGTGAATGAACGAGAAGTCATTTTTATTATTTTTTCACTAAGAAGAGATCAATATTCTAGAGATTTGTAGAATATAGCTAGTGTCTACGTACCATTTATTTTTAACTAAATAAAATTGGTTAATATACGGTCAAAATAAGAGGATTGACTTCATTTAGAGTCTATATTGATGTTATTATCAAAATGAAGTTATCTCTGTTTTAAGTCAAAGATGTCTTTCTATGTTTACCCAACTGCGGCTGAGACTAAAAGGAGGGCAATGTTTTCTTATTTCCATCGCATATTCACGATTCCCTGTTCACTCACTGCGGTTCACATACTAAGGCTAATCGGCGTATAAAGAATTTTGGCACCCAGCATAACTAAACTAAAACAATACAATTATATCATAGCTGAAACAAAATTACGATGCCTAATACTTTAAAAATAAATACTTTTGTAATAAATATAAGTCTATAAGAGTATTCAATGCATTCAATGGTGTGTATTTAAAGTCTTCTAAAGGTGGGGGGGTTAATAAAAATATAAAAAGAGTACTTTCCATGAAAGATGTCCGGGCAGACCTCCTTTAGTTAGAAATCGTATTTACAAAGTAAAATAACAGTATTTCTGAAAAACTATTTTTTGTAAACTACTTTTCTGTCCCCCCTATGAAGATTGAGCGTGATCTCTTATCGTTATAGCGCTACCAAAAACGCCAAACTAGTAGCTCAGTTCTGGGCCGACACAATTTAGAATGCCATCAATACGCTAAGAAGAAGCGCTTCCGATGCTACAAAATTCACCAATAGTGCATCGGAATGTTTTTAAGAGTAATATCTATCGATAAAAAATCCTTCTCTCTCGTTAAAAATAATTTCACTAATTGACCAGGGACTTCTTTCATGATAATGACTCTTTGATACATAAACCTTCGTAGGCACATAATATTGCATGATTACTAATACAAACACACAGGTATCGACTCGTAATCGTTCAAACATGGACCATCAAAATGGACGTCTTTTGTAAAACAGCTAAAAGACTCTCTTTTAAAAAAATACAACATCTTTTTTACACAATACCAATTTACGATGTAAATTAAAAGAAATGTGGCATTTTATGATTGCCACTATTAAATTTATTATATGTTTTCTTTTTAGTATGAAACGTTTTGTAACTAATATACATTATATTCATAAAACAATCAAATACAACTTGAATTATACTAGTTACTAAGTTTAAGACGAGACGCTATCATAATATGAATTTCAACACAGATTATATTGTCTCTACGTTGACATAACATTTTTATAAATAAATTAACATAAAATTCTACCGCAGATAACGCATTATTAATCATTGTTCTTTAACTCATTACTAATTAAATTAATATCATGCCATCAGATTCAATTATTATGAGTGTATTTTAATTAAAAATACACAAAAGATCACACAAGTCTTCTATTATATACGTATATTTAAAGGGACTTGGTACGGTTAAATCTCCATACTATATAATAGACATTTTACAATTATATAACAAGAAGAACTTCATAACAATTATCTTGATTATGGATGTATACAATTTGTTAATTCATAAACAAACAGGGTCGAAGAGAAATCGATGCATTTCAAGAAAATTTACATTTTTTACTACTTTTCCTTTATTCTCTTACGCAGCACTCCATTTATGTCAACAATACGGCTAAAATAATAAAAAAAAACTAACAATGGATGTTGAAATACTACACTAAACTATACGACTAAACGAAAGACGCGTGAAATCAGCTGTTCACTTCCTGCCTAGCTACAGAGTTCATCGTACTCGTCGTCGCACTTGCCGTTCGCTACGTGCGTTTAGCCACGGTAACGAAACATTGCGTATGAGGAAATAAAACAAATCTTGGATTCCCATAACGTTCCGGAGATAATTTCTTGTGCCGGTTATCTTAGTATATACGAGTATATGCTGAATTCACCCCATCAGCCTGCGGAGGGCTGCCACTTACACGTACACACACACACTTACCGTGTATACTATACAGGGTGGATACGGTAAACGGGGCTGTAAGGGGAACTACCTTAACCGTTGCAGCTACACGAAAATGGTCTTAGGAGACTATCCATAATTTACCGTGAAATTTTAATCCCATATGACTTTTTAATCAGTATTAGAAACAGGATCGATTGGCATTATTTTTTTTTTGTAATATGGCCATTTTCTTGTTAACTGTACATTTTTTTTTAAATCTGTAAATAGGGATCAAAATTTCACGAAAAATTATGGATGTTTTCCTAAGACCATTTTCGTCTAGCTGCAACCGTTAAGGTAGTTTCCCTTACTGCCCCGTTTACCGTATCCACCCTGTGTAACTCTGCCCAACCACAGGGCATACAGGCTCATATTTAAGCTGGACAAGAACAAACTGTATACATCCTCATTCTCATACATTTACAAGCTAACAGAACACCTAGCGAGAACTTACATAGCAAATTATTGCGCAAGCTAAAACTAAACTTTACGCACCATACTTATTGCGAGATCATTCGTTATTATTTAGTTGCTTCTAGTTCATCGACATCTTCTCTTGAAGGATTTGGAAGTAGCAGGCCTGGAAATGAAGAGATTTATGCTTTAGTTGGTTGGTATAAGGTTGAGATTTGCTTGGTTTTCAAACTGAAAATTGATACGACTGAATGCGTTGAGCAAGAAACATTATGTTTTGTCACTTTTATTTAATTATTTTGCTTATGAACTCGCACACAAAGCAAAGATCTATTATTTGTTTGAATTCGCATCTAAATACAGTCGATTATAGTACATTTTACTAAACGATTAATTTTTATATAAAATAAAGATTATATTATAACATAATATTATAAAATTTAAAAGAATGTTTATTAAAATCAAAAGTCACTTATTTAAATTAGGCTGAAAATCAGCACTTTCTGAACATCAAAATTTCATACGACGTTTTGATTTTTCGTTTTTTTCCCCACTCCATAGTATTTTAGTTGGGAAAAAGAAGTGAACCAACTAACTCCCCAGCAACACATCTATCTGTTACGTATAAAGAAGAACCCGATTATATTCAAAGTATTCCATTCAATTTTCAACTCTCACCCTGCACAAAAAGTTTAACATTACCTTGAGCGTGGTGAACATAAGCCCCAGTTCTCCATGCTGCATGGCCGGTTCCAGGAAGTCTTCAATGAAGTGTATCTCCGAGCCCAGCTGCAGGATCCGGGCGCGGACCACCACAAAGTGAAACACCGGGAACAACTCGTCCATACTCCAGAGGTAGTTTGGACCTGGTCAATTATGGAAGGCAGATGTAATGTGGATACTCTATACAATGCATTATTAGGTATCGAGATTCGTCGTCATTACGTACTTGTGCGTTATTGTACTGTAAAACGCACAGTTTATCAAGATGCTCCGTCTAAAACGAACGGTACTTTTTTTAAATTTTAGCAAAGAGTTTTTATGTCAGAAAAGTGGTCAACATTTTATGAATAAAATTAACTTTGGGAGATCAAATATAATAATAATAAGTTGACAACATTAAAATGCCAACTGGCAACGTAACAATCAATTTAACAAATTGTTCAAATTTTTATAACTGCTTTAACAAGTGATTAAAGTTTTATTCGTTTAAGAAAGTCCGAGTTTTATTTATTTCCTCGTAAATATGTTATAAAACGTTGTATGACATACGTGCGCTTTGATAATTACTGCACTTATATCATAATGCCATGCCATGCCATGCCATGCCTATGTTACTTCCTGATAATTGAGCTTTCTTTTGGTTAAAAAATGGTTAAAATAGGTCCAGTAGTTTCGGAGCATCTTCGGTACAAAAAAACAAAAACATACTAAATTTCATCCAAATCCGTTAAGCCGTTTGAACGTGAAGGAGTAACAAACATACATACAAACTTTCGCCTTCATAATATTAGTGTGATGTGATTATAATTAGTATAGATGAAACTACCGACCCAGACTGCGTCCGCGCGACTGTGTCCGCTGGGACACAGGCCTCTTTCTGAGAATGATTGGCCCGTAATCCACCACGGGCCAATCATTCTCAGAAAGAGGCCTGTGTCCCAGCAGTGGGATAGAATGATAATGCTATACTATGAAACTTACCCAACTCCTGTTGTACAGCAATAGTCATCTTCTGGAAAGTGCTCCTGATAACCAGAAGCTTCTCAATCGGCGAGAAGGTGGTCTTCAGTTGCTGCAGCGTCTCCACTGCTTCTTGGAACAGCTGTTCTTTGAGAGGTGATGTTGGGGACATGTTGTTGGGGTAAGTGTAGCCTACCCAGAATTTTCTAGAACAAAGAAAAAATATTAGTACAGAAAATGTTAAAACTATCATTATTCCCTAGTCCATCCATCGTGTCTTCCTCTACTCTTGTACCCATAAACATTTCACAAAAGTATGCTTTATAATATTAAAAATCAATAAGTTAGTTTTTTTCACAAGATTAACAAGATCTCGCAGTGTCTTGACTGTGCTACACTTTGCTTGCACAATATGTATTACAGGTGAACCTAATTTTTTTTGGTCAAGCTGGGTGTGGTTCAAAAAGATTAAAATGGGTTTATAAACGGACACAATACTGAATGGCTTTAAATTCATTTTCCACACACTTGCTCATAAAATGGCTCTAATTTCACCGCAATTAGGCACATAATGACACCTATAATCGAACTGTGACTTTTTCATTACTATTATTCACAAGTGAGTTATAGGGTTTTTTTTTTTTTGGTTGATGTGCTCTTTGCTTTGATCCTACAAAAGTTTCTATATAAAAAAATCGTGTTCAATAGTACAAATAAATTTATGTACCTATTGCTTGCTCATTTCACTGAAATGTAACTTTTGTTTTCTCTGTAATAAAGAAAACTTTGAATTCCACATTTTGTACGTGGATTCGCTATCCGCGAAAAGCCAAAAAAACAAACTTCATTATTTTAGTCTATGGCCGATCGCCATTGTTAGATGCGCGCGCATAGGAAAACTGATTAAATTATCCCGCCATTGCGAAAAACTTTTCATTACTCGTTTTCACTGTTGAAATTATATTTATTTATGAATAAAAAATGTCTACAAGTACTAGTTATGAAGAAAATGATTTATGTTGTACACCGCCCGTTATAAGATGTGAAGCCCTTAACGTTATGGAAAGTTTACTACCTGAAAATTCCAAGGACAAATATCTATTAAATAAAATGATTTTTTTTGTATTATTTTATTCACAAGTGTGTTGAAAAACGTCGTATGACACACGTGTGTATTGATGATTACCGTCCTCGGCTCTCTTAAGACCCTCGCCTGGCGGCTCGGGTCTCAATCGCGCCTCAGCGGTAATCACCAACATTACACACTTGTACCATAATGTACTATAGCATCATATTAGTAGCAAAATAACCCACGTATTTAACAATTTCTACAAAATGTATATGTTTTATACACTTGATGACTCCATTTTTGTAATAAAGCTTTTTTTATTTTTCAGAGCATACTCACTGATCGATCCCCAAGAACGCCATGAGCGTAAGATCAGGCTGTCTGTTCCACTTGAGGAGCCTCCTCCAATACATATCGTCTTCCCTCTTGTTGTGGAGGGCGTACAGTACGAAGAGCGCGGGGTGCACCCGAGGTAGCAAGGTTGGTTGGAGTAGGGATGCTGCTGATACCACTTCACTGGAAAAGGATGAGTATAAAAGTTATAAAAAGCAACATTTGAAAATCTAATTAGTCCGTTAGATACGATTTCCAAAAAATATTGGACATAACATATTTTTTCTTTTTTCACGTAAACAAAAATTGAAGACGAAAAAATGAAGTGACGTCACATTTCGGTACATTTTTTACCATAAAGTGACGTCACAAGACGTCTTTGATGCGTTTTATCTTCGTCATTTTTTATTAATTTGATAAAACATTTATTAAATATTTTTCGATAATCTAACTGACGGACTAAACAGAATCATATATTTTTTAGTCAGGAATCATCCCTATTCTAGTGGTTGTGAAGAAATTGATTAAAATAATGATGTTGCGAAAGAAAAAAGAAAGTTTATTTAGCATAGGGTTTAGGGATTGTCTTGATAGTAGTAACTCAACAACAACAGCCCATAACGTCCACTGCTGGACATAAGCCTCTCCCATGATGGGAGGAATTTGCCGTAATCTCCACGCTTGGCAGGCGGATTGGAGATCGCAGTGATGAAAGACTAACAGAAAACGCTGCTGCCCATTCCCTGGTCTATGGAGGCGCAAGGTATTCTACCTCAGACATTAGTCGCCTTATACGACACCCGTGAGTGTAATGGGTTGGTTCTATTCTACTCTGCCGGATACCACACGGCTAGCCGGATACCACACGGCTAAGTAACTCAATATTTAGTTTTAATTCCGCGAAAAAAAAACCACCAAGCATGATGGAAAAAAAAATGGCGGAAGTTAGGTCGGCCAGGCTTCATGCAAAAATCTTCCAAGCCCTTTAACTTAGCACCAAAATTGTCTTCGGCACTCAAAATTCTGTATAAAACACCCAAAACTCACCCATCAATAGGATTACTATCCTCATGTTCCATTTCCTGTCCATCCTCCCTTTTCTTATAAGGCAGTACAGCATCAGTGCCCTCTGGTGGCAAAGCCGGGAACAACAACCTTACCATCTGGTACAACCTGGCTGTGATACTCTTGAGTTCTTTGACCGCATGGCTTAATAATAGGGGGTGCACCCGTACCCCACCATATGTGGTGTTAAAGGCGTTAGTTACCCCCATGACAAGCTGGCCTAGGGGGTGGTGGGAAGACTCGCAGGCCTGTGGATATGGAGCAAGCTGTAAGTAAGTAAGATAGAGGAGAGAGTAAGATAAGCGAGTGAAAGGTTAGATCAGTTGAGTGAGGTAGGTAAGAGCTTCATAATAAATAGAGATACGTAAGATAGCAACCAGGTTTATTTTTTGTTTTAAAAATGTACTTATTTGTTAAGATAATAGGGAATATGCATACATTTTTTTTTTTTAAATTTCGATACGAAATGTTAAAGAACTATAAAAATGATGACAAAAAGCGAAAACAAGACATAAATCGGCCAAACAACACAAAAGTTATAACCATTTACACCTTTGTTTCTTTCTCTTTCTAGATAAACGAAATTTAGTATGGATTTAGTACGTCGCGTCGATGCAGCGAATGACGTCATTCGCTGTATCGGATCTCTAAGTCTAATCAGCAGTTTCAAATGCTTATAACTTAGTATTTTTCAGACATAAAAAAAAAAAAAATTGCTATTTCTGATGTACGTACGTGTGTACGTTTGTTAGTAGGTACGCTTTGTTTAGAGTGATAAAAAAAAATCATGCATATACCCTATTGTGTGCGATTCAAAAGTCCATTATGTATAACATAACAAAACATCACGCCTGTAATCCCCGAAGGTTTAGATAGAAGTGTGCCCCATGTAATAGAGGCGAGCCTATTGCTATTAACTGGGCACAAATATAGACTCCGTGGCTGCTACTGAGAAATTCCTGTTGGAAAAACCCAATAATAATTTGCCCGACCCGGGAATCAAACCCAGGGCCTCACGCTCAGCAGTCGCGATTGCGTTAGACAACTGAGGCGAAGTATATGACTGTAATTCATCTACACTAATATTATAAAGAGGAAAAATTTGTATTTTTGTGTGAGTTTATGTATGTTTGTAATTAATAAACTCAAAAACTACTGCGCCGATTTCAAAAATTCTTTCACCATTAGAAAGCTACATTCACCCTGAGTAACATAGGCTATATTTTATCCCCGTACTCCCACGGGAACGGGAACTACGCGGGTGAAACCGCGTAGATTCACTTTGTAATCAGATTAATCAGGAAAATATCTTAGTATCAGGCTGTCTTCTACTAAATCCAATAAGATGGATGACAAAACATACATACATACAAATAAACTCACGCCTTTCATAAGTAGGAGTAGGTTGAAAGCCACAAGAAAAAAAAAACAATAATGCTACTCACATTATACAAGTACTGTTGCAACTCCGCATAACTCTCCAAATTGAGGGTCTTTTGTCCAAACTGTGGAATAACCTCTAGACAATCCACAGACTTTTCTAGATCACTGCCTCTCTTTCTCATAGACATTTTGTTCCTTTCTTTGTGCGAACACGATATGGCAACGGCTACATTCTGCCACATTTTCGAGTTGTCTATGGTGTTGCCAGACGGGCCGTTGGCGAAATGGTTGCCAGTTGGCGTCAGGATAGACTCTGAGACGCCTAAGCATTGGAAACATTGGCGGAAGAGCGCGTTCCATTTTTGATTTGGAGATACGCTTAGTTTTCCGAATGAACTGAAAATAATTGAAAACATAGTTTCACCTGTAAAGTTGTATGGTAACCAAATGATTGAATGACATTAAGTAGGTAGGCATTAATATGAGTCACAATAATAACAAAAGGTCCATCGTCGTTTCAGATTTACTATACAATAATCTTGATTAAACATCACGCCATACTGACCAAGAAACGACTCAAGGTCCACGCAAACATCAGCTGTATAAATTCGACCTTGTAAATATTTTAATAAGGAAGTTATAATTTTCAGTACATCTGTTTTAACAAAGACTTGTACAAGAATTTACTAAACACATTTGTTTTACCACCGAGCAGCGGTGGCCCAGTGGTGGCGACCCCGACTTATGAACAGTAAGTCGTGGGTTCGAACCCAGACAGGCGCATTACTTTGTGTAATTTATTTCATCACCCCTGCTCTCAAAACGGTGAAGGAAAACATCGTGAGGAAACCGGCATGTCCTTGAACCAAAAATTCGAAGACATGTGACATCTACCAATCCGCACTGGGCCTGCGTGGTGGATTATAGCCCATTCCCTCTCATAGAGAGGAGGCCTGTGTCCCAGCACAGTCGGAACATTAATAGGCTGATGATGATGAAGATTTGTTTTACCACTATCTGCGAATGATAAGCCTGTTTTATAGACCATCTTAAAAGTGTAATAAGTCAAGACCGACACAAAGAAAAAACAACTTAAAATTCAACTCACTTAGGTTTAGAATTCGTTGGCAGCACAGGGTTTGATACGTTCAAATGCATGGTCGCGTTTGATATCTTGACGCCCTCAGTCCAGGCCCCACTGAGGGACCCTTCGATCTTGTCTCCACTGGAGAAGGTAAGAATGCCCTTTCCGGAGAATACTCCAGCTGATCGGAACTCTCCTTCGTAGTGAGTACCGTCTTCGAATACCATTACACCGTGACCCTGGAATACGGAAATAGAAGTAAGCTTAATAAGCTTATAATGTTCCCACTGCTGGGACACAGACCTCTTCTCTATGAGAGAGAGTGGTTCATAATAAACAGGTTACGGGAATTTTGACAAAATTCTCCCACATGTGACTGTTCCTAAATTACCCTTGGCTGATAAAAAAATTCCCAACACCGAATTTTTCATCGGTAATTTTATAAGAAAGTAAGTGAAGGCGGGTGGAAAACCGGTACTTAAGGCCCTTCAGAAGCTGTTTAATTCCATCATACTTGAGGGAAAAACGCCACAGGCATAGTGCAGGGGTGTGGTGGTACTCTTCTTCAAGACGGGCGACAATGCCCGGTTGAAGAATTATAAGTCCAACTCACTTCTAAGCCATGTCTACAAGTTGTTTTCAAGAGTCATCACGAATCGTCTCGCGCGCAGGTTTGACGATTTCCAGCCTCCCGAACAAGCCGGTTTCCGAAAAGGCTTTAGCACCGTGGACCACATACATACGCTGCGGCAGGTTATACAGAAAACCGAAGAGTATAACCTGCCCCTATGTTTAGCGTTTGTGGACTACGAGAAGGCCTTCGATTCGATCGAGACCTGGGCTGTGCTGCAGTCTCTCCAACGGTGCTAAATCGACTATCGGTACATCGAGGTGTTGAAGTGTTTGTATAAAAATTGTATAAAAACGCCACCATGTCTGTCTGACTTCAGGACCAAGCCTGGGAACCTATCCTCCTGCAGCGAGGTGTGAGACAGGACGTCATATATCCGAAATTATTCACCGCTGCACTGAAGGATGTCTTCAAGGTTCTGGACTGGAGGGCTAGGTATCAACGTCAATGGCGAGTACATCACTCGCCTTCGGTTTGCCGACGATATAGTGGTCATGGCTGAGACCATGGACGTCAGTACAATGCTCGATGACCTCAGTAGAGCTTCCGGTAGAGTAGGTCTTAATATGAACATGGACAAAACCAAGGGCATGTTGAATGCCCATGTCACACCCACTCCTATCAAGATCAGAGACTCTACACTCGAAGATGTAGACGATTATGTGTACCTGGGACAAACGGTCCACTTAGGTAGGTTTAACTTCGAGAAAGTGGTCAATCGTCGAATCCGACTCGGCTGGGCAGCGTTCGGGAAGTTGCGCGGTATCTTCTCGTCCAACTTATTGCAGTGTCTCAAGACGAAAGTATATGACCAGTGTGTGTTGCCTGCCAGTGATTACATACGGGACCGAAACGTGGTCGCTCACAATGGGCCTCATCAGAAGGCTTAAAGTCACCCAAAGGGCAATGGAGAGGGCTATGCTCGGAGTTTCCTTGCGCAATTGAATCAGAAATGAAGACATCCGCAAGAGAACCAAGGTTACCGACGTAGCCCGAAGAATTGCCAAACTTAAGTGGCAGTGGGCAGGGCACATTGCTCGCAGAACGTATGGCCGATGGGGCCGAAAAGTTCTGGAGTGGCGACCGCGAACCGGATGACGTTGCGTTGGAAGGCCTCCCACTAGGTGAACCGATGACCTGGTGAAGGTTGCGGGAATCCGCTGGATGCGAGTCGCACGGGACCGGTCAATGTGGCGACACTTGGGGGAGGCCTATGTCCCCGGGGCTCCGGGACTGTTCGAAAGAGATACCGTGGCCCCGGAACACAAAGGGCGATGAAGGAACATGATGGGTTTTAGTCAGTAAAAGTCTGACACTCCCTCCTGCTCCGCCCTGTAGGCTAATTCACGTAACTAAAGAAGTGCTGGTGCAGTTAAGTTTCGATCAAAACAACGCTTTTCGTATTCTCTATCGCTGTCAGACGCGCTCGCGTCAAGTTCGCGTCACGCGAGCGCAATAACGGCATTTTACTGTTGCGCGTCTTTGGTGCGTGCTTCGGAACGCAACATGATCGGTATTCTACTAAGTAAGAAAGAGCACTAAAATCTGTGCTGGGGTATTATTTTAATATTTCAATAACGTCATATTCATTGAAATGTAATCGATTCTATTCGATTATTTAGTGAGTAATATTTTTTCTCTCATATGGCCACACCATAAGTTTGGTAGATTTTGGTTGTCGTACAGTTGCCGTGCAGTTCAAAGATTACAAGAATACCGTTTGTCACTCGAACTTAGACAACAACGTCATCGGCGCGTCATAAAATTACGTGAATTAGCCCTCAGAGCGGGAGGAGCCATTTGATGATTTCCCATCGAAAAAAAAAGGCTTTTGCCCAGCAGTAGACGTCTTTCGGCTGAAATGATGATGATGAATTTTCAAAAAATCTGCTGATTCCACCTAATAATATCTTTTGCCTACTTGTTTAATCTCTGTTTAGATCAAACGCCGCTTATCGTGGCCGAAATTAGCCCGAGAGAATAATTACATTTGAATGCAGGGCTGAAACAAGCTCATAAGTCATAATTAACCCAATTTCTGTACACTTACCGTCAAAACATCCTGCATGAACAGTCCCTCATAATAAATTCCATCCAAGGTCACTATAAGACCACACCCATGCTTCTTATTGTCACTCCAGTTACCCAAGTACTTCTCCCCCTTTCCAATGTCATCCATGACCCCATACCCTTGCTTGACCCCATTGACCCACTCCCCCGTATAAATCGTAGCGGATGATGAAGTAAAGTCGCCTTGCTTTTTGATCCCGTGACCGTGGGGGCTGCCATCTTTAAAATATCCTTCGTAAATGTCGCCAGTTGTATATTTCATGACACCATAACCGTTTTGCAGGTTGTCCTTCCATTGACCTTCGTAGATTCCTGTAAATGAGATTAAATAGTTGCTTGTTTTGTTAAAAAAAACAACCTGTGCACTGGGCCTTTGTGGTGGACTAGAGTCCACTCCCTATCAAATAGAGGCGCTTGTGACCCAGCTGTGGAACACTAAAGGCTCATTATGCGTTGTTTTCTGGAACTAGCTATATTTGTTAAAAATAATGACTGTTTTATTGTTTTGTTATTGTCAGGCGTTAATATTAGCTGGTATCTAACATGAGGTCACCGCAGTGGTTATTGATTCGTTTCTTCACTAAGCAATTAAGATTCATGAAAGGAAATAAAATTTGTGGCTTGTTGGTAGAGTGTGATTAAACAAAAAATACACAAAAGGTGGAACAAAGTTTATAACGGTCGGATTTTCATGGGACTTATTTCTTGAGTTCCTAAATGAGTGAAGAAAAAGGTTAAAAAAAACTCGCTGCAATCGCGTTTTTTTTCGTTATCTCTCTTGTAGTTGTAGCCACTGATAAACCAATGGGGAACTACTGGTACCCCATTGGTTTATCGCTCGCGGGGATTTCACAGAAAATGTTGATATCTAGGGGATTATTAAATTGGTGATATTTATCTCAGTCGGGCACTGTCCATTCATTATCGTGACTGCTGAAACTGATGTTGTATCCCAAATAATTATAATCATTTTATTATACAACATGGAAGCTTCCACCACGTATTATCCTTTACTTATAAATATAATCAAATTGTTGGTATGCAAATTTTTGAAAATGCTGAAGGGGCAATTCTCAAAGTGTGTAACTATGGCATATTTCGGATCGAATTATTCTGAGTCATCGGAATTATTCTGAAGTATGTAGGTACTATACAAGGATTGATATTGCTCTGCTACCCGTGCCATGCCATACCAACCCTCCTTTTATGCATGAAATTCTTAGGGTTACATTTTACAAAAACTTAGAAATAGGTAGAACCTTTACAGACCCTGGGCCTAGGCGAAATTTATTCGGATATTTCTAGGGGAGAAGACCAAAGAAACGGTAGATGGACTGTGTAAAAGATGATACGTAGCATGTTCAATGGCTAGAAAGAAAAGACTCATGACGTGAAGAATAGAGAAAGAAGTATGGAAAAAGAAGACACTAAACTATTTGAATGATACTATTTTTCTGTGTTGTGAAAAGATTATATTTTCTCGACCTGATTACAGCACAACACTTAAGTAGGTACAACCAACACCTACAATATTTATTTAAAACATTAGCACATTCATGAAGGCTCGTCCAAATTTCGCAACACTGGCCTTGACACTAATATTTGTAGTTACAATTTATTAGGTGAATTTTTTCGATTATTATACAGTAGGTAAAACACAATAGTATGTAAAACACAAGTGTTTTCTTTGTACAATTATTTATTCCGTAAGACCGTAGACTACCCAAGTGGGTTGGTACTTGGTAGGTACTTACCTATGATTGACGTATTTACTTTTTCAATAATTTCATATTAGTCACACACAATTGATATAAATTGATATTTCCTCGCTGTTGAACAAGCGTTGATTTTGTTACCTTGGAACATGCTATACTTGCTCGAAATATTATTAGCGGGAAGGTACCTACTATTATTATTATTGAGTTACAGATGATTTAATATGGGCAGTTTATTTAGAGCTTTAGGGCTTTCTCCTTAATTGGCGAGTAGAGGCGCAAGATCGAGAGAGAGAAATTGGAAGAAATAGGGAGAGGCCTTTGCCAAGGACCCCCTGGGCAAAGGTTCAGGATAGTTCAGACTAATAAAAATGTAGGTAGTTTAGGGCTTTACCTGTATAAAACCGCAATACCGATTTGGTCGTACCGTATGTTATAAATAATGTCATACGTACATAAAATGTACGTGTCGTGTAATGTACGTGTGTATGTATGTTGTACTGTTAATTTAACCTTTATTTGTGTTTTGTCCTGTGCGGGCTAATAAATGCTTTTTCTTTCTTTCTTATTTATTTATCATGCGTAAATGATAACAATTATGCTAACAAAATTCTTAGTAAATTATGGATGATACATTACGCAATCATTCATAAGTCATACAAATACAAGAATTCGCGGTCTTGACTACAATGAACCGCGTAAAAGCGTCAAGAATTCATCGTCATAAAGCGTTTAGCTTGAATGACGTTCAAATAAAAGGAAAAATGTTCATATTGAAATACCAAACGAAAGTAATAAACCAATAGGCCGTATAGACGTATTTAGATAAGATTCCTTTTATGGAAGAAGAGGGGCTTTCACTCGTGTGACGTACGTCTTGGCCTTCCTATTTAGTATGCAAAGGTAGATATGCTACATTTAGATCCAGACACCCTGTCTGGGCCCCTGGGCACTGGCCCTGGTAAAATACAGCCGAGACTTTGCGGAGATTAGACCTTAACCAATACCTAATCAAGGAGCGTGCAGGATCGACAGGAGAAAATGGTGAGCCTATGAATTTGCGATTTGAGGATGATTGGGAGTTTGATCTCGCGGTCGCGTTTGGCGTGTTTTGACTTAGCCACGGCAAAAGCTAAAGTAAGCTACTGTTTAAATTCCCGCAAACAAACAGTATACATACATAGTATTCAGTCGATACTTCATCAAGAAAGTACCTACAGGATACGAAGTAAATGAGTCACGTAAATTAAATATATTTAGAATTCTTACCTACACTTGGCATTTCCATCTTCCCATGTCCACATAACGCATTCAGTTGAAACTGGCCCACATACAGCTTTCCATCAGGCCATTCCACCTTTCCACTCCCATGGATTTTCCCATCCAGCCATCTTCCAGTGTACTTAGCTTCTTTGTAGAAAGCATTTCGAGTAGAAAAGGTGTGACTTGCCGTTCGGACAGCGGGCGGTTTGAAATTATCCTTGTTCAAGACAAGTCTGATCGAAGTGTTCAAAGAATGTAACCACTCCGTTTTCTCCTGTTCTGTAGTTGTTGCTACTGATATCGTTTCTTCAGGCGTTGTGAGCTGTATAACGTTTTGGAGGGAGTCTGTATTCGGTATAGGTTCCACCCATAAGGTTTCTAAAGGATGCAAGTTAGGTGTACTTCCGCTAACGTGTATGAAAAGATCGTTAAACAGAACAAACCAGTGTGATGAAAAACGGCCAGGGTTCACTAAATTAAGCTGTCGAGATTTCGATTCTCTAACTAGCCTTCGTTCTGGCGTTCGGTACTGCTCCAGACTCTTCCCTACTGTCTCCCAAAACAACTTTGTGACGTCTGCTTCCTTCCGTTTCTTTTCTTGTTCGTCTATCAAAGAGTCCAGCGAAGAGATAACTTTGTTTAGTCTCTCATCTATATTCGACTTCGCGTCTACTATTTTTCTTTTTGTTTTGTATCTCAATAGCGATTGAGCTATGCATTTATAAGAGCTCAATCTTGTTAAAGGTTGTACGAACGCGAGTGCTACTATGGCTTCCAAAGTTTTTTTATTATTCTTCTGTTTGTTGGTCGGAAGCTGGTCGCTAAACAAACTATAAACAGCAGATGGGGCATCCACTACACTGTTAATCTGCGCGATACCGCCGATAACTATCAAATTGCTTACAGCTATGTAATACTTTCTGTACAAATAAATAAACTCTTCTAAATTTTTTATCAAAGAAATATCACATTCGTTTATATGTTTCTCGGCGTACTGCCACACTGAGAGAACGTTCAGAGCAGTTATGTTTAATATGTCACCAAAAATATCACAAACTGTTTCGTAAATATTGGAATGTGAAGTTACAGCTTTGCTTTTCTTTAGAAAAGGTTTAACTAGATTATGATATATCAAAAGCATTTCTTCTAGATATCTTTGAGCAATAGACAGGTCTTGGAATTCTGGACATATGGACGTTTCTTCTATTGAGCAATAGCTGATGTTGGCAGAAGATAATATTCTCCAATGGTAGCACATATTTTGGGGTTTGGTTGTGTAATTTTGTGAATCAGTCAGTTTTATAGTAATGACTTTGTTTTCAGTGTCTTCTTGATCTTTCTTGGCATTCAAATTAACAATAGAGTCAGTGTACCCCTCAGTATGCTTCCCCATGTAGAATATATTTTCATTGTGAGTGTATGCCAAAGTGTGGTGGTCAGTAGCTATCATATCTCTTACTCTATCACTGTCAGAATTTTCTGTGAACTGTTTAGGACCACTTTTGTCTTCTCTGGTATCAAAACTGACTTGATGGAATTGGTTGTAGCCCCACATGAAGAGTCTCCCATCCAATGTTAAAGCTGAACAGTGCCATTTACCGCAAGATACTTTTTGAAGACCAAAACCTGACAAAGTCATGACCACCATTGGTTTTATTCTTTTCATTGTATCCCCTACACCTAATTGCCCATATGATATGTCGCCCCAGGTCCATAATTCCGTAGCTAAAATATTTTTACCAAGTTTAGACATGTTCTTGAGGTTCTCTGTCTTCCTTGCGGCTTCAAACTCTCTTTCACTGCTTAGTGTGCTTGTGGAAAAATGCAAATCTTCGAGATTGCAGTTGGAGGTACAGCTATACATTAGAGAATTTATTTCTTCATGGTGACTTCTCATTTGCATTTCCACAGTATCATTATTATCACTGCTACCACTAACATGTCGTGATAATGTCGCCACTTTGTCTCCTACAGTTTTTACTCCTTCGTAAACAAAGTTGGTAAGGTTTGATACATTCTCTTTTATTATTCTAGTAGGTTTTTCTGTATATTCCACTAAATAGTCCTCACCAGCTGATACCCAAGAGAGCTGTCTACTCAGAAATTGTCTAGCTGCATCAGTGTTTATAAATATATTGTTTATTTTGTCTCCACTAGCCTCACCTGTTTCACTTTCTTTATCTGTCTGGTCATCAGATTCTTCCATTGATTTAGCATCTTGATAAATGTGATCTTCTTCTAAGTTTGTGTTTTTTTGTGAGTTTGTTCTTGCAATCTTTGATTCCTCAGATGAGGGACTAGAATCTTCAGTTAAACTATGAGCATCAATGTGGACATCAGTTTGTGGGGCTGTAGTACTACTTGAATCTTCACTAGACTTACTAATTTGAACACCTAAAGGGCAGGTTTCTGATAGGGATGGCACGGATGCGGGGGATGCTAGGCCTATTATTGTCTGACATTGTGAGCAGTTTGAAGCAAATACTTCCTCATCATCATTATCACTCTCTGTATCACAGTTGCCAGACCGTCTAACATTTTTTCTAGCTATCACTGCAGCAAAGTTCTGACCCACTGACGCACTGTATACAGTCCTTCCTTCAAAAAACGGAATTTTCTTTACACTACTGGTGTCTAAGGAAAGTTGGGGCATAGAACCTGAGCCAAACAGCTGACCATCACTGCTAATGAACAGCTGTCCAAAATCACTTGTCACTACATTTCTAAACTTCACTTTATAACTGGAACTTTTAAAACCATGAGGACAACACTTAGCATCCTCTTTAACAATAATTTCTTCTTTGTTTTTAAAACTAGCATTTGTCTTATATAGCCGCCCATGTACATCTATAATATAAAGGATATCATTAAAATATGATATGTCTATTGCTGAAATGCTACTGATTTTTTTAAAGTTTAAGGTGTCCTCCACATTTTCGCAGTGATAAAGCCCATGGTCATTTCCTAACACAATGAAGTCTGTGCCCAGAGCACATAGTTTTACAATTTTATCAGGTACTTGTTGTGACAATGGCACGTTCAACGGTGTGAGTCCTCTCCAGAAATTATGCTGACTCATTATTTAATAATCACTTCCTTTCTTCATTGGGTTGAAAGTAGGAGTATCATCGATTTATATCAGGGCGGAAGAACTAATGCACACTGTCTCAACTCGTAGTCGCACATATTACGTTGTTGAATGGAACTGTTCACTATAAGATACATTGACAACAGAATATTTTAGTAAATTACGAAAACTCTGATTTATTTATCTTTGTTTGATAAGGTTTTTTAATACAACTTTTGATTACTTTTGCTTGTGATTGACAAATAATAATAAATTGACTTGACAGCTGACAGCTGATTATTTATCAAAGACAACATAGAGCGCTTCTGACATAGACTAACTTTCATCAAATGTACAATAATTGTAATAGACAATGAGCTACATCTCTATTATTTCAATGGCTAAAGTGTGGTTATTTGCTTATTTAGCGGCTAATCATTTATAGAGATGGGTAACTAGCCGAAATTTCGATAGCTTAGCTAGCCGGCTATTTGTGGTGGAATGGCCAGCTAGCTAGCCAGCTATTTTGGCTACTTGGCTATTGAACAATAACGACTAGCGTTCGCTAGCGGCTAGCTAGCGGCGCGCGCAGCGGGACTTAAAATGAATAACAGTCAACTGCCCTGCGATTCGAGTTCGATCCTCGCCGCGGCTACAAGTCTAGTTGTCAATAAGTTAGGTAATGTCATAATTTCGTTTTTCATTTACTTTTTATTTTATTTCATAATCTTTTGAAAAGAATTGACTTCCCCTCGTAGGTCGTTCGTATTATTATTTTAAGAAAACGAAAATCTACAGTAGCGTCATCTCTGTTTGTATGAACTAAAAAACTTTTACTTTACGTACTTATCGACTCAGACTATAGTTGTTGGCAAGTAAAGTACAGATGATCCTTATTCATTAGCAACAAGATTAAATCAGCCGACAACAAAATAAAGACGGTTTGGAAAATTATCAACAATGAAACAAATAGAAATAAAAAACAAGGTAATGACTTCACACTAAAGACATCGCGTGGCCTTGTGAGCTCCAACAATGAAGTTGCTCAAGAATTTGTAAATTTCTTTACCAGTATCCCACTTAAAACTACAGAAACCTTAAATTCCTCTGCCTTGCTCTCTATTGATTTATTGAAAGCGAACGTTTCAGCCTGTCCAAATGAATTTAAATTTCAGCAAATAAACCCCTTAACAGTCATAAAAGGTTTTAAGCAAATTAAGATCAAATTAACGGAAGATCTATGGGGTATGTCTATCAAAGCTTGTACCTCAATTATTGAGACTGTAGCGCCGTATTTAGCCTCAATATTTAATTTGTGCGTGGATCAAGGGGTCTTCCCAGATCTAATGAAATTCAGTAAGGTAATACCGCTTTTTAAATCCGGGGACAGTAAGGACACCAATAACTATAGGCCCGTATCCGTGTTGCCGGTTTTCAGCAAAGTGTTTGAAAAGATAATGCTCAATCAAATGCTTAACCATTTCAACACCAATAAAATATTACAAGAGCAACAGTATGGTTTCACCAAAGGACGTTGTACAACTGACGCCGGTGTCACTTTATTAAAACACATATTTACTGCGTGGGAAGAGGCACAAGATGCCATAGGAATCTTCTGTGACCTTTCAAAGGCATTTGATTGTGTAAATCACGAAACCCTGATCTTGAAACTTGAGCATTACGGTTTAGGTAAACTTGCGCTCAGTTTAATAAAATCGTATTTGAATGATAGACAGCAGCAGGTACAAATAAATGGAGTCAACTCAATGGGTTTAAAAGTAAAAATGGGTGTACCACAAGGTTCGATATTGGGTCCCTTCCTCTTTTTAGTGTATATTAATGACCTACCCCATTTATTTAACAACCATCCGCATATGGTGTTGTTTGCTGACGATACTTCTTTAATATTTAGGATAAACAGACGTGCCACTAATCATGACGACGTAAATAACGCCCTACTGCAGGTCCACAATTGGTTTACCGCCAATAATTTAGTACTAAATGGAAAAAAGACTAAGTGCATTAGATTTGCTCTACCAAATGTCAAAAGTAGTGATTGTGACATAATATTGAATCAAGAGAAACTAGAATTTGTCGATAAAACGGTTTTCTTGGGAATCACGCTCGATTCAAGGTTACAATGGGGTCCTCATTTAACATCTCTTGCAGGACGGCTGAGCTCAGCAGCATATGCTGTTAGAAAAATCCGTCAATTCACTGATATTGATACCGCGAGGCTAGTCTATTTTAGTTATTTTCATAGTATTATGTCATACGGTATTTTACTATGGGGACGGGCTGCAGACATCGAGTCTATATTTATTCTGCAGAAAAGAGCCATCAGAGCCATTTATGAATTACGTAGACGCGATTCTCTAAGAGAACTGTTTAAGGAAATTAATATCATGACAGTACCTTGTCAATACATCTATGAAAACATCATGTACGTTAGGAAAAATCGGCATTTATTCAGTAGAAGAGGTGACAGACACCACTATAACACTAGAAATAGGGACCAACTAGTTCAGCCAGGTTTCAGGCTTGCTAAAGTAGATTCATCTTTCATGGGGTACTGTTTGAAATGTTACAATAAAATACCTCCCCACATTCTTCAACTGAACGAGACGAAATTTAAATCTTGTATAAAACGCACACTATGGGGGTTACATTGGGGGTTGGGGGATTACATTGATGATAAAAATGCTTGGCTAAATGCTGGTCCTGCTCCACAACCATAAGGGGGGGGGGGCAAATTAATTGATTGTTTGGGTCGGGCATTATTTGAGTCCATCGACACGTAAAGATGAAGATGAAGAATTGATTCCCATGTTAATGTTTTGTGGAAGCTGCAGAAGATTGTAAAAATATACTTGCATTATATAGATTCCAGTTCA
Organism: Xestia sexstrigata; assembly: GCA_941918905.2. NCBI lineage: Eukaryota > Metazoa > Arthropoda > Insecta > Lepidoptera > Noctuidae > Xestia > Xestia sexstrigata. The sequence continues at coordinate 5,632,279 of OW799204.2, forward strand.
TAATATTATATAATTGCATAGCACATGTGTGAGTACTTTGTACTGTTCAGCCACCATTTACATTTATTTATATTTCATTGACTTGAATATGCCTTGGTGGCTGAGAGAATGTCATGCTCACTTAAATGTCTCGCTGATGGTGGCGGGTGTGTCGGGTCATTTAGTTCCCTTCAATATGGTTGAGTTGAATGGCGCCGGTACATGCGTCATGTTTGTGAACGGGCGCTGTCAGTTGGGACTGGTCATCTCTTAGCTGCCAAGGTTCATTTTAATTACTTTATTCGTAAACTGTTGATCTAATCTTTTACTCTGGACGCTCTTAGTGTGCACGTCTTTCTACATCGTTCTCACATATATGTATAATCTCAAAATTAAAGATGTAACCAAGATTTTGTAACAATATTTTGTTTTTAAAAGAGTGTCCATGGAGTTTCTTGCCCGTTCTTCTCCATAGAGATCTACGCTAGGGAATGGGCAACTACAGTACTTTCTCAAGTTATTATGCCTTGTGACTGGGACTGTAGCTTTGATTTTCTTTTTTGTATTTTTGACATTCAAAAGTGCCGTAATGGTCTAATTCGAATAAATGCTTTGAGTTTGAGTTTGAGTTTGATGTCGCGCTTCTGATAATTTAAACGACGAACGAACCCATTTCTTGACTGAAATTAGGTTTAAATTCGTTTATTTAGTATCAAATTCCTTCACATCTATCGTATTGACGGATATCATAGCCGTGGGCTATTTCATTAATAGCCGCTATTTGGCTAGTTATTGGAATAGCTATCCATCTCTATTCATTTATCATGATGGTAACATTGAGATGACAAATGTCAGAATTCTCAAAATCAATCTAAAATTCTAACCTTTCACAAAAATGGCGAACCGTAGTGGGCCTACTAGGCGCGTTCCTGAAACTGAAGCTACAATTACGTACGTTCAGTGCGATGGATTGGTATGTACACAATTAATGATGTTTAAGTAGCAACTTTTCACTAAAATATCCACTTAAAATGTTAGTAATCGTTTTAAAGCTGTTCCTTGTCACCACGTCATGTATTCTCTGTTTTTACAGATTGTATAGTAATTGTGCATTATTTGCTATGTTGTATGTGTTTCTGAAGCTTTAATTGATATATTGATGGTTATATTTTTATTTTAATCGGCTGCTTTGTTAGTCTAGGAAAGATCGTCTAGGTTATGTTATGATCTTAAACTTTGATTCGCTTCCTGGAAATGTCATAAAAAAAACCCAAATTTCATTACTACCCTCACTATTTAACCTACTGTTGCGACTAGAAACTCAAATTGCGTATAATTGACACGTTTGTTAGACATTCTAGGTTAATGTTCAGTTTTTTCGGGAGTAAATTGTTTACAATGTGAAAGTTTATTATGCATGAGTCACACACTCTTTTCGGACATTTACCTCGGTGACCCGACTGCCGGCAGACGGTTTCAGAGATGATCTCACTGTGTGACATTGAGTAACTTTGGCAGGATACATTAGTGTCTGGAAACTATGAATTTTGCATGTTGTAAGCTAGAATGTTAGCATACCAAGACAACTATAAAAACTGTATGTTTTGTAAACAATGATAACATCAACAATTTCGCATTAGAGTATCACATAGATGAGTTGATCATCAATTAAAATAGCAATGACACACATGTTGACTGAACTAAACCATGGCAGCTGTATTTGGCACATTTTAACTGTTGATTAATCTATGACAGTCAACTGGAAATGAAAAACAACATTCTTTGTTTGTTATTCATTATTAGTATTAGTTATGCATCACATTAGGATACTGTGAAATAAATGAATGGTGAGACGTTTTTGATCAGGAGTAAGATGGTGCAATAAAAATATACTGCACCATTTGTCTGTTTGGATAATCTAAGGAGACCGTTGACCTCACACCTGACCTAACCGGAAACCTTTATTGAGCTGAGTTTTGAGTATTAACGTGGTATGCTATTAGATTAGGGTAAGACCACAGATGAACTGTGAAAGATGGCTTGATTGCGAGCACTACTTAGATGACAATATTAGAAAAGTATGAAAGGTGAGGTGTACCACCAACCCTAAATAAATTGGAAGAAGGGCAAGGGAACAACAATTTTTGACCTCAGAAACAAGTTTAAAATGTAATATTACATTTTCACTTCTACCCTCATAAAAAAGGTTCTCTATTATAATTACTGAAACTAAACTACAACAGTTTCACAAAAATAACATAGGTTGTATTGTTTCTATGCTTAGTTGGTATATGGGTGGGCTGTTTGTTTGTTATGTTTGAATTTAATCAATTACAATGTTATTCTCACGATATGTTGAATAACGATACAGACACACAGTCTCCTTTGTAGGTGAACAGATAACAGTAATGAGAGTTATCATAGCATTTTATCTTTTTTTGCTTCAGACAAATATTTGTCAACTGTTTTGTTTATAAATGCATAAGTTTTAAGGTTTTTCAAAAAAAAATTGATAAAGAATATCTTGATGCGAGTACCAGTCTTTTATTGAAACCATAAGTATAATCAGACTATAAATGATCACAACTGGAACCTGTGCGGGTTGGTGGTTGTCATAATTATGTTTGCATCTTTTTGGTTCTAGAACATGTTGGTTGCCTTACTTGTTTTCTTTCACCATTTTGGGACCATAACATAGGCAGAGCTGTACCTATATAGTACACCTACATTTTGCCAGTTTTGTTTGAATTTAAGAGGGGACAAGCCTATTGCCATCAACCGGGTACAAATCCAGACTCCATGGCTACACAATAATACTTTGCCTAACCTAAGAGTAGAACCCGGGACCTCATGCTCAGCAATTACAGAAAGTCATGTGCCTACTTGGTCCAAACCCATCACTAGTTGGGGCTGATAAGACTGGACCATTATTGAATCCACATATACATGTAAAATGGAGATGTTAAGGTTTTCATATCCCTTTTTATTAATTCCAGGCTGTTATGAAAATAGTGAAGCACTGCCATGAAGAATCATGCAGCAACATGGAGGTGGCGCAGGGAGCCCTGCTCGGTCTGGTCGTGGAGAACCGCCTGGAAATCACCAACTGCTTCCCGTTCCCGAAGCACGACGACACCATGGATGAGGAGGAGTACCAGCTTGATATGATGAGGAGACTGCGCCGTGTCAATGTTGATCATTTTCATGTTGGATGGTAAGTAACAATTTATTCATCCATGAGCCATCATCAGCCATTTATTTCATTTCATCAACCGCGACGTGGCGACGTCTAGGATAAATATTATCTTATATCCTCACAGTACATAATTTCATTGAAGCATGTTCATCTATTTAGCTGTGAAAGGGTAACAGACCAAGTTACTTCTCGTATTTATAATAGTATATAATAATAGGCTGGCATTCATGAACCATTGTGGCCGATTAACCTTTCCACTGTACTTATATAGTTCACCTTTTCATGGAGAATAATCTAGGTTAACAAGAGAATAGGGAATAGGGCTTGTTATTACTGATTAATCTCTAGAGATTAATCAGTTATAACGAGCATTAAGCAGGTCACTACTTACTGAACTGCCATTGGCCAGCTAACTCAACCAAGATTAGTGTGATTCACACTGGTATGCAGAAACTAATGTTAGTTCGTATTTGTCATGTATACCATATTATACTGTTAACTCGTTGGTCTTGCATCTGATCTTGTCCTATCGAACTATGAGAATTGGGGGAGAGAAACACCTGTGGTAACACACACATTTACAATACACTTCCTCGAAAACTGGTTCATTTCGCACTATGATAACAAACTTTCTCCACTTGTATCAAAATGTACTATTGTGCACTATTATATCTCTCGTTGCTCCGTTGCGACTGCCTCGTTAGTCTAGTTTTCGCAAGCGCAACTGCTGAGCTTGAGGTTCTGGGTTCGATTCCCAGGTCGGGCAAAGTGGTATTGGGTTATTCCATCTGCAATTTCTCAGTAGAAGCCACGGAGTCTGGACTTGTGCGCGGTTGATGGTAGTAGGCTCGCCCTCTATTACATCATCATCATCTGCCTAGCCTTTTCCCAACTATGTTGGGGTCGGCTTCCAGTTTTATCGGATGCAGCTGAATACCAGTATTTTTCATGGAGCGACTACCTATCTGACCTCCACAACCCAGTTAGTACCGGGTAATACGATACCCCTTGGAAAGACTGGTTGTCAGACGTTTTGTGCCTCTGACTACCTAACGACTGTCAAAGATCTACAAATGACAACAGGGACCAACGGCTTAACGTGCTTTCCGAGTCACGGAGGAAACTCGGTATGTAATGGGCGGTCATCCATCCACAGACCAACCTAGGCAAGCACGGCTTAACCTAACGATCGACCCGAGCGGCTGTTAAAATAGTATATTGTGTAATATAGCCACGAGCTCCGCCTGGCCCTCTATTACTTTGGATTGAAATATAACTGTCGTTATGTGGTGCGTTTACTATTAAGTACACCCAAGCAGTTGGTTTTTCTATGTATTTTCTTTTCCGTTGGGGGTAGCACCTCCTTGCACCCTGCTGCCGGCGCCCATGGAACTGTGTAAAAAATCGCTGTAATCACTACTATAATTTACGTACCTACTTCGCAGTGGTTATGATCCCGTTTATTTTCAGTCAGATTTCGGGGGGGGATAAATCCCAACTGTCCCCCCCCTGTATACGTGCCTGAATACACCTCTGCCACACTTAGGGGAATATAGGCGTTATATTATGTTATCATATCTCCCATGTTGATAGATAGTCTCAGTCGAGATTCACCGCTCGAAAACAGTATACATACATCATACTGATACCATTAATATCTTTTCCCCAGGTACCAGAGCGCAGATGTCGGCAACTTCCTGAGCCAGTCGCTGCTGGAGTCGCAATACCACTACCAGACCTCCATCGAGGAGAGCGTGGTCGTCATCTATGACACCAAGAAGTCTGCAAGAGGGTTCTTGACCCTTAAGGCTTACCGCTTGACTCCTCAGGTTAGTTGAAAGTATATGCAGTACTTATAACAAAAAATTGATATAAATTTTAATAATAATTTATTAAATTTTTAATTAATTATTGTTTTTTAATTTTTGTTTGTCTGTCTGTTTGTTCTGGTTTTCCCCAAAACGGCTGGACCGATTTTGAAGGGACTTGGCAGATAGCTGATGTTATAAGGAGTAGCTTAGGGTACTTTTATTTCAGGAAAAGTATTAGGTTGTAAAGGTAAAGAATGTAGTTCCATGCAAAAAGAATAATAAACCCTTGAAATTGGTAACAAAATACGATTCAAAGAGGGAAGTTGAATAATAATTTTACGCGAATGAATGTCGCGGGCAACAACTAGTTGTAAGATATAATTATGGCTTTTAGCATTCGTTGAGCCAGGTGCCACCGCGGCGATACTTCGAGGCTCTTGTAATGAAGACACCTCTAGAAGACAGGACATTCTTGGTGCACTCGAATAGCTCAAGATTTCAGCAATTTTCGATTTGATTTAAATGTTAAAAACCTTTAATTTATCTAACAGCGCAAACAAACTGTGCCTTGTTCAAGTGATGATTACAAAAATATTAATTTCTTAATTTACCTCTTCCAGGCTATCGCCATGTACAAAGAAGGTGACTACACTCCAGAAGCCCTTCGTAACCTTAAGATTGGCTACGAGAGCCTGTTCATTGAGGTGCCCATTGTGATCCGTAACTCTCCCTTGACTAACATCATGATGTCAGAGCTCTCCGAGATGATACCCGAGGACGAGGGATCCAAATTCTTGGATTTGGGAACTGCTTCAGTATTGGAAGGTAGGTTATACTTTTTATATCTTGCTTGTCGGCACGAACTGTATGAGAGTCATAACACTTATCGACGCAGAAAGTATTATGTGAAAAAAAATGTCGTTCACCTCGTTTAGGTGTTGACGACGCATGTCGAGACCGCGTCGGGCTATTCGTTTTTATTTCATCATCGTGGAAGGGTCATATGGGCGAGCCATAAGGCGATCCTGTAGTGCAAGTACGTAGCACTCGATTCGATACGATTCGATAAATCGGACAGTTATTCTCGATAAAATGAGTTTTTAACCAATCGAAAAGTCGGATTTAACGAATCGTATCGATTCGATCGTTATCGATTGCTACGTACTTGCAGTGCAGTGTCGATAAGTACGATAGTCGAGTGACTCCAGTCACTCCCTTAGCGGAGGTAAAATTAGTAAAGTAGCACGCTCTATAACTTTATTTAGCCTTTACTAGATCAAATGTGTGATTAATTTAATTTACTAAAGGCTAAAGTTAAAGTAGTGACGCTATCGGCAACATTTACGTATGGCATGTCCGTTCCGTTCAAGATCATCAACGGCAACGTAATCGTTAATGTAATGCATCAAATGCATCTTCGTGTCCATACAATATACAATTCAAATTCACCAATCGAACAGAGAAACCGTCGCCATAAACACTGCCTGATAAATAACCTAGATCAAAAACTAAAGCCCAATTTCCATGTCCACAGGTCAACTCCGCAGCCTAATGGAGCGTGTCGACGAGCTCAACCAAGAAGCCATCAAGTTCAACAGGTACCAACAGTTGGTGGTCCGTCAACAGCAAGACAAGCACCGCTGGTTGGCCAAGAGGACGCAAGAAAACTTGGCCAGAGCGGCCAAGGATGAGCCTCCACTACCCGAAGAAGACGTCAACAAGCTGTTCAAGCCCCACCCCGTTCCGCCTAGGCTCAACCCTATGATTGTCGCTGGTCAGATCAATACTTACAGTCAACATATAAGCCAGTTCTGTTCCCAAAGTCTTGCTAAACTGTATTTGACGCAAGCGCTCCAAAATGCTAAGGAGTCGAAGCAGAACAACTAGTTTTGTATTTGTATTAAATTGATTGTCACATATAGGTGTTTCTTTTATTGTATGACCAATATCGAATACCTGATCCCCTGCGTTCATAATAAGCCGATAACACTCGAATACAAATCATGAATATCATCACTTCCCAAAAGTAATAGTAGGCACACATCAGTTGACAAGGTGCAGCTCAGCGCGGTTGCCACTGCGCAGCAAATGTCGATCTTGTGTGTTGTTGAAAATAAAATTGAAAATAACTTTAACCTCTGCCTACCCCTAAGGCAGTCTAAACTAATTTATAGAAGAAAACTCCATTACACTACCTGCCAAATGGTACCAAAGACCCATTACCTGTATTAGACCGAAGACTGCAAATATTAAAAACTATCAATGTTATCGGTAAAGCAACGGGGTGTTGGTGTGGAGCCGTGCCGCAAAACATGCTCCACCTATCCCAAAATAGCCCAAAAATATGCAGCCGGAGTGACTAAGCTACGACGACGCCGTGGAAGTGGCAACGTTCTAGGCTAGCAACACGAAGAAGAAGAACCTGTGTTGTGTTGTCTTATGGGGAAACTGCTGTGCTACTACAAAATGGAACTCATCGCATTAGTTATAAAGCATGTTTTGTAATGGCGAAATTTGGACAAATGTGCCACTATCTCTATCTCCGCTTCTAAACACTTGACAGAAATCGATTGGCAATTGCCAATCATTTCCGTCGTCAAGTTTGATGACAATGGACACACTTTATTTAACTACCTATTACGAGACTGCATGCCCACGAACGAATTTGTTTTACATCAATAACGTCTCCGTTTCAATTCAGATTAATAACATAATTTGATTATTTCCTCCCATTAGCCTACCACGGGCTTCTTTAATAAAAGCCAGTGCATTGGATTAACCGCCCGCCAAAGGATAATAGTGATAAATTGAGATTGTCCCTCAATTGCTACAAATTGCTTCATTTTCGTCCCGACGTCGCCTGTCTGTAATTGGGGTATCTGTCTCTGTATAAATTGAGTTAATCATATAGATGGATGATCTTGTCATTTATTTTAAATGGTGGATGAATAATTTTACCTGTTTGCTAGTCCCAGTGTGCGGCTTCTTGAACTAACGCTTTCAAGATGAAAAGTTGCATCGTTCGACTGTTCGCAAGTGCGGCTGAAGAAGGAAGTACGTACCTAATTCAGTTTTAGCTTTAGGGTGATTTTTCAGTAGCATTCCGAAGATTGGATTTGGGCTTGAATAGTGGCCTTGATGGACGCTACTGAAGACGCCAAACTAGTGGCTCAGTTCTGGGACATCACAATTTAGATTGCCATCGACACGCTAAGAAGAAGTGGTATTACCCAGCATTGCAAGATTTGCCCCCATTGCAAGATTTGCCCCAGTTTGACTCACGAAATGACAACTAGGGCACATATTTGGTCTAGAATTCTTTTTTTGTTTGAGATACCTACTTAAAACGAGTTACTGTTCTAAAAATAGGTAGACCGCCTACCATCAGACGCCGAATCATCTGCCACTTCCATAAGTATTGCAAATAATTAAATAATAAAATGATGGGCGATTATATTTCTTTTTTAATTAACAAATATATCATCCTATTGTGGATAAGCACCGCACTTGTTTGAATGTCCCAAAAGCCCATTCACCTGCTAAAAGAGGTCTTAATAAGGGATTGCCCACCGTCGTGCCACGGCTACCTGCTGGGCAAAGGACCGACTTGACAAGAAGTTATAACTGAATAAAAATAAGTTTAACAGCTGATGTCTTAAATACGCAGTAGGTACATACTAATGTTCAGTAATTATAAATTCGTTTTTATTTAAAAAGAACTTATTAAATAGTGATGTAAAATATTTGTACCTAGGTAGGTAGGTACTTTCATTTTGAAACAATGAGGGCTATCGTTTTTGAGCCCACCAGATGGCGCACTGTCGATTAAGGTCCTGCCAATAATTCCATTTTACCTTTAATTTTTTTATGTACCAATAACTTCATAGAAAAGTTAATTTTATTGCGTTTATCAACATAGTGTAAGCTTTAGATACATATTTACAATATTCTTCCTAAAATTAGCAAGCATGAAACATTTAAAAATCATTCTACCTCTAAATACTTACTAACAAATAAGATCCATAAAATCATCAAGTCATAATTAATCAGGAATGGCTCAATCTAGAACACAATCATGAGTATTAGTATAAATCGTGATAAAAAAGCAGGCGCCGCGCGAACACTATGACATCTGACATTTTGAAAGACCTTAGTCTACACAAGCGCCTCTAGCGGCAAATTCACACGCGATATTTGCGGAATAGGTCAGCAAATGGTAAGTAGCTGCAGGTTAATGCTGAAAGAGGACGCCCTTTGCCGACGATAAGTTAAGCTAGAGGCTAGAGCACCAACTGCCATACGTTTGGCAGAAAAATATAAAGATTAGAGCAGTGGTGTAGTTCTGTTTACTATGTTCATCAATCTGTTTACCACTATGGACTCTGACAAAGAAGCAAAGAGTTTCACACTATTTTTCATTCCGTTTTCTGTTTCCACCAAGTGTTGTGAGATGCTTGGTTAGGTACTAGGGACGGTTTTTTCCATCCGTTTTCCGAGACTTTAGATTATAAAGCGGTTGACTTTGATGTACCTACTCGTACTTATCAAAACATTCGAAAAATTATCAAGCAAATTGCACCCTTGACAAGACTCAACGGGAGCCAGAGGTCCTACTTCCAACGCTTCATCCGTATATTCGGATCTATCCTTCCCTCTCACTCGCACTCATCTGCAGACGTGCGCGAGAGAGATGGATAGATCCGAATATACGGACGAAACGTTAGAGAGTAGGGCCCCAGATGCGTGCTCCTATAAAAAAATGACACAAATCTTAATTTTGCGTATTATGTAGGTAGTGTACAGGTAGATAGGTCTATCTACCTATTTACATGTACCTCATTTTTTATACAAAACAAAATATTCTATAAATTGAGTATTCGCGTGCAGCCGTTCAATTATTAAGTGGTTTCCTGACAATATTTTCATTTAATAAAGCTATCAAAAGTAAAGAGATGTCGTTTCCAAAATGGCGTAATTTGGGTAAAGATTAGACGGCCTCGAGGATCGAGGTTCGAGGAGGCATAACCGCAACATCTGTATTACTAATTTTAGATAATTTTCTTGTAAATGTAAATTCGGAATAATGTGGATGGTTTGCAGGGCATGATGGTTTTGTGCAGCCGCATTGTGGTAACATTAGATGATAATGATGCAATTTGGGTGGGTTAAGCCTAGTGTAGCGCCATTTCGTGACCTTTGTTTTAACGACTAGCGGACGTCACGCGGTTTCACGGCAGTTCCCGTTCTTGTGGGAGTACGGGGATAAAATGTAGCCTATGTTACTCGCTCATAATATAAATATAATAAATAAATATCGCTGGACATTACACACAGCGCCATCTAGCGCCACACTAAGCAACGAGGCTTGTGTCGTGGACACCAAATAGTTGATATACTACATAGATACTTTTTGTTTGTAAATACATACTTATTAAATCATATATAAACATCCATGACTCTGAAACAAATGTCCATGCTCATCACAAAAACATTTGCTCCTACCAGGATTCGAACCCGGGACCCTACGAACGTAAGGCAGCCTCACTACCGCTTCGCCATTCGGGTCGTCCGATATAGCTGTCCATCCATTGCTGAAAGAATTTTTCAAATCGGTCCAGTAGTGTTTAAGTTTATTCGTTACATATAAAAATACAAATCTTTCCTCTAGGAAATATTAGTATAGAAGTATAGATAGCTTTTGTAGGGCGATGGAGGAAAGGAGAAACTAGATAACTACTACTAGATAACTACTAAACTGGAGAAAGAAGATAACTGTCTATAGATTTTACCTGTTGATTGGCTTAATTTTTTCTAAGTCTTAAGGGAATTCTTTCATAATGCTTTCGTCTTTTTAGGATTCCAACGGGTACTGAAGCCTCTGCTCCATCGGCCCTGATTGATCTAAGTAAGTAGGTAGGTACTATCGGGGTCTTTCCCGCCTGACCAGTATAATTTCCGCTTCCGCTTAAATCATGCGGAGACGCCGAGCCACGCCCCCTTAAAGTTGGGCCTATTAGGAAAGCGTCAACTTTGGCGCGCAAAATAACAATAACTCTCGTTTGGCGTGCGTCGTCAGTGCGCTCGGCTGATTCGGTATTTTTTCATTCATTATTTCTATACAAAGTCAACGGGGCGGGGGGGCTAGAGAGCGTTTCTATTTTGCGAGTGCAAGCAAAAATTAGCTTAGTGATGGTCAGGCGGGAGTGTCCTCGATAGTACCTACCTAGGTGTTTTAATTCGGCCAACCAGACAAACACAGTTGTTGTAACTAGTGTGGTGTGATCATATTATGTCGGGATAAATTGACAGTCCAGCCCCCTAATTACATGGGACTTTAATGTAACTGGCAAAAAAATGTGGGCATACTATTAAATACCTACACCCCTTACTTACCCATCATGGTTTACAGGCGTGCGATGTTCGGAGGGTACATAAATTCGATACATTTTAAACCGACTTCCTATATAATGAGAAGATAATCAATTCGGAAAAAGGTTTTTTTTTTTTTTAATTTTTTTTTATTTTTTATTAGTGTAACCTAGTTTAAGGGGCTCCCCCATCGGGAGACGCCCCGGGCGTCGGGGACCACCACGTGGCCCCCGGCCACCGTAGGCGCGGCCTGTGGACGGTGGGCTATGGGCTAGCTCTCCGTCCGTCCGTCTCATGACGACAGGCCGTGTCGACGGCGCGTTCGTGTTCCACGCGCGCCTCAAAGACAGTCAGCAATAGGAAGGGGTCCGCAAGGACCGATGCCTGCCGGGGTTGCGGGACTGTTCGAAAGAGATACCGTGGCCCCGGAACACAAAGGGCGATGAAGGAACATGGATGGGTTTTAGTCAGTAAAAGTCTGACACTCCCTCCTGCTCCGCCCAGAGCGGGAGAAGTCATTTGATGATTTCCCATCCGAAAAAAAAAAAAAAAAAAAAAGGAGCTCCCCCATGCACACTAGCGCCACTTTAGTAAAAAAATCAGAACTCGTTAAATACACAATTAATATAAAATCTGATTGACAAAATCAGTGCTTTAGAGTTCTAGATTATTGACGTCTATTTAATTCATTAAAATATACTTCACTGTAGTTACACTTAGAAAAATTGCTAAAAACGGCCTTTTTTTTCCATTTTGTATCTGTAATGACAGCGAGCTATGTTTCAATGATTTAAGCAGACGTAAAAAATTTAGAAGACCAAAAGATTGATTTTGTCAATCAGATTTTATATTAGTTGTGTATTTAACGAGTTCTGATTTTTTTACTAAAGTGGCGCTATTGTGCATGGGGGAGCCCCTTAACATGATTCTACCACAAATTCAAAGAATATTTACCTATGAATTTTGTAGATACGTTGTTAACAATTTTATTTGTGTCGTGATCAAACAATAAAAAACGTCAATTGCCTTGAATTTATGCGATAATTTCCCGCCGTTAAAATGTAGGCCCGACAATTAAATTTCACCTTTCCCCTTTTACATGTTACCTATTCACATTATGTGGAGATATTTTAGTGTTGTTTTAGTTTTAAATTGTTCATTACAACCTTTATGGTTAATTGCTTAATTCAAGATAATAGAGGTAGATAGTACTTATGTCTATTGCAAAATGAGACTATTTTTTTTAGTAGGTAATTGCAGACAAAAAAGTTTAGGAAAGGTGCTTTTACATAATTAATAATCTGTAATTTTTTTGTTCTGTTAATGTTTTAGTTGCTAATTATTAGAAAATAAGTTCCTATTTATTTTGAACGTAAGTAAGTACTTAACTAGTAGGTACCTATCTCTATAAAGTTCATACCTTGAGGGACCTGTTCGAAGCAACTATAAATGCTATTGAGGTGGCAGAGTACTTACTGGTCGAAGCTCATTTTACTACAAAGTAATCATCGACATGACGAAGAAGATTTATTAGATCTTTCCATGGTCACCAAATGACACAGAGACCTGAAAACTAACAGTTTAACTACGAAACAAAGTAACCGAATCATCATAAAATTTATTAATAGCTATCCCGAGTGAGCACGTTTTGCCTACAAACTGAGATGAACTGGGCATCATTTTATATTGTAAAGTAATTGTGAAACGATACGGCCGCTAATTGTGTTGCCAGTAAAAAAATAATTATACGCGACTGTCATTTGTGGGAGTTTATTAACACACGCTGGCAACATTGTTCTTTTCACTGGGTGATTTAAAGTGCGCTGTCTGAATGCTTTGACAACGGTTATTAGATGTAATTTAATACGTTTTGTGTGGATACGAGTAGTAAGTATAACTGTTTGTATTCTTATATCAATAATGTGAGCGTATATAATGTTGCGTAGTTTTAGTTTACATTGTATGTATGGAAAATGTATGTTAGAGGCGCTTCAAAACAGGTCCATACTAAAACATGACATCACGCTTGTATTTCCCCAAGAGTTAGGCAGTGTATAGTGAAACAACATTTCAAAATGTTGCTATACTAAAAGATTATTAAGTGAAAGGCTACTTAAAACGAAACCTATGTGCAACTGCAATACGTGTTACCTATTCATTCTACATTTTAAAACAATATAACATTAGAAGAAAGAAGAAGAAGAAAAAAGAATTGCCAAGCTAGGCGGCAGACTGCCAAGCTAAGTGGCAGTAGGCAGGGCACATTGCTCGCAAAGCAGCCGATACCGATACTATATGCAGACTATAGATACCTACCGAAAGGTAGGTATCTATAGTCTGCACCAGATAAGTAGGATTTAAAGGTCATTAACCCGCATACATTTATTCAAATACATAATTCTGAAAACAGAAATAATGACATAAACTAGTCCCGAAACGACCTTTAATTTATCCTTGAATTTTTCTAGTAATAAAAAAACGATTCATAATGACTGTATTGTCGGGGTACCTACGCAGAGAAATTAAGGAAAAAGCATTGACCTTTAATTCCTACTTATCTGGCGCAGACTATAGGTGTATAACATCACGTATTTCTTCTATACGTAGATTTCATCTAGCTCCTCATATTCTGCCGAAAGTTCATAAAACATTGTAATTCTCTTTAATCTCTGCCGGAGACAAATAATTATCCATTTCAACTTTAGCTTAGGTATGATTTATCTTTATCCAAAATATGGCTGAAATTGTAACCGTCGAACTAAACACAGAAGTCAAACGTGAATTTGTATTTAGAACACTAGCAATAGCTGCCTCATTAGCCTGGCAACATTATCCTGACTTCATTCCAAATGTTGCTAGTTAAGGAAATCTCCAGTGGTAAGTGGGAGGAGCGAGCTAATGCAGTACTCTATAATAAAATGGCCTCAAGCGATGTGTCCTAAGTGGCTTGTTAGAGTGGCCGGTGACACGGGTAGTTGCTAAATCGTTTACTCATTAGCTTGGCTTGTTATTACATACTATACAGGGCTGGTAAATGGATTAAAACTAGAACCTCCTTGCAGTAACTGGATGGACTTGCAAATACTTGTTTATAATTTATTGAAATCATCTGAGGGGCAATTCCAGTATTTTTAAGAATGCGAGCGATCATATTCTTATCTCAGCCTCAATCTGTGCGGTAATCCTCTAATTAACCTAAATTATTTATATTTTTTGTTATTGATTGTAACTGAGAAGAGAATCCCGACTAGATTTTGCAGGCATTAGTCTTCAATGTCACTTTTGATTTAGGTTACTCCGACTCTAAACTAATGTGAGTACCAACTCTGTTTATCCCAATTTGAGATTCAGCTCAATAAAAAATGAAGTCGGATAATTATCTATTTTACTGCGTCATTAAAGTAATTAACAACTGTATAAATTGATTTACTGAGAAAATAGGCTTTGGGTATAATTGGTCCGTTATTACCTACGTTGACCATTTGTGGCTTCATGTGGACATATTTCTAAGCAATCATTTAGTTGGTCTTGAAGAAGAAGATTGAGATGCATCTGAAGAAAAATCATGAGACAGTCACCCCTAAGACAGCCTAAAGAAACAAACTTAATAATGCCACAGATTATGTAAAATCCATTGCTCGCTAACATTTCAATGCATACAGATGCAATCGCACATAAAACGCAATGTAGGTACCTAATACCATACATTAACATAGATTTAGTTCGTACGGTATTAAACAAGTATAAAATATGGGCTCTCGGTAATAGCGGTCAAGGAAAGCGTTCCCTCAAATTAATAATCATGAAACATTACTAATTATTTTGTTCTTAGTGATAATATTCCGTAATTATGTTTTTAATTTCTTGAAAATAGATACATCGTGATTATCCCAAGTTAATTTATTGTAATCAATGTTAGTAATTATGAAGTAATTAACCATTTTATTCGGAAAGCGATCACGAGAATCGTGTATGTGGCGTCTTTTCACGACCGATCTTTTTTTAAACGAAAAAGGTAACTTATTAAATCTAAGTGTTTTTAGAAGCATTAAGAATTGCGTTCAAAATTATTGTAAATTTCTTTTGCAATTAGTCGCAATTATCTTCTTAATACCGGTCAAGTACTGTTGAAAACTACCTAAATAATCAATCGATTACCGTTGGGTAAGGAAAATTCGATTAATAACCGTTGATCGAATCAATTTTGTATTTATACGGTAAACGATGGCTCCGTACCTATTTTTTATAAGTGCGATGTTCCGAGGGCCGCTGCCGTAATTTCATTATGCAAATGCAGCATAAAGTGTTGCCATACATAATCGCTCAAAACTATTAACCAGAGACGAGAGCGCGGGAAAATTATGAAACTAAAAATGGCGGATTGGCGGGGATTACAAATTGTTTTGTGTAAGTAAATATGCAAAATGATACTTCTAGGAATATACATTTTTTAATAGTTATTAGAGTTTTTTTCTGCTTCGTACTTCATTGACGAATCCAACCGACCGAAGCTTGAATCTATGGAACCGGTAACTTTTGTGTACGCTTTTTTATCAAAAATGATCGGTCGGTAATTTAATTTTACATTATTTATTAAATTATACGTTGGTGCGATTCATAGATTGTTCCTGTAAGTAGGTAGATGGTAAATTAAATAAACTGCTTCTGAATTCGAAGCAAATATTGTGAATACTTATATAGGTATAGATTAATTAACTAATTAAGAAATTGCAAAGGTATGAGCATTTTCAACACACTTGCTCATAAAATGGCTCTAATTTCACCGCAATTAGGCACATAAAGACACCTATAATAGAACTGTGACTTTTTCATTACTATTATTCACAAGTGAGTTATAGGGTTTTTTTTTTGATTGATGTGCTCTTTGCTTTGATCCTACAAAAGTTTCTATATAAAAAAATCGTGTTTAATAGTACAAATAAATTAATGTACCTATTGCTTGCTCATTTCACTGAAATGTAACTTTTGTTTTCTCTGTAATAAAGAAAACTTTCAATTCCACATTTTGTACGTGGGTTCGCTATCCGCGAAAAGCCAAAAAAACAAACTTCATAATTTTAGTCTATGGCCGATCGCCATTGTTAGATGCGCGCGCATAGGAAAACTGATGAAATTATCCCGCCATTGCGAAAAACTTCATTACTCGTTTTCACTGTTGTAGACATTTTTTATTCATAAATAAATATAATTTCAAGCACTAGTTATGAAGAAAATGATTTATGTTGTACACCGCCCGTTATAAGATGTGAAGCCCTTAACGTTATGGAAAGTTTACTACCTGAAAATTCCAAGGACAAATATCTATTATCTATTAGGTAAATAAAATGTTTTTTTTGTATTATTTTATTCACAAGTGTGTTGAAAAACGTCGTATGACACAGGTGTGTATTGATGATTACCGTCCTCGGCTCTCTTAAGACCCTCGCCTGACGGCTCGGGCCTCAATCGCGCCTCAGCGGTAATCACCAACATTACACACTTGTACCATAATGTACTATTTTACTCTTGTCTTTGTTTGTAGATACTACTTTTGATTTTCAGTACAATAATACCTTCTTTGGTATTACTTGGTCACTAAAAATAGTAATGCACTGGATTATCATAATATAGTCAGCCCTCTTAGATTAGCTAAGTGTCCAATAGCTCTAAGTCTCTTACCCGCAAGGACGAGATTTTTTGTCCCAAATTAAGTGTGATTAGCTTCATAAAAGCTTCAACTGTTTAGCATAAAAACAGTCTAGACCAAAACTTCGTTATCGAAACACCAAAGAGGAGGTCCATACGTCATTTTATGTCCAACAATCACTAATGGCTGAACGTGGTCCCGCGCAAATTGTCCTCGCGAAACGATAACACTTTGATAACATTTAAGTATTGGTTTTGGGCGAATTTAATCAAAAACGTTGGCATAACAGTTATTACCTGGGTCGGGTTAATTTCAAAATATACGATAAAGGATGCAAAAATAATATTTAAGGGAATTAGGGCTCCCGATGTGTTGTGGTACGCAATTTGGTAGATTGCGGCGACGCCGCCGACAGTGCCTGTTTTCTGTGAATTTTTTAATTAAATTACGAGCCCAGATGCTGTAAAGTTGTTGGGGAAGATTACTCGGACACCCTGACCTCAATGGACGCTCACATTCATTTTATTGTTGAATTTTGTTTGGTTTATAATCCTAAATTGATATGTTTGGCGGTGTAGCGTGTTAATTATTATTGGGTTATTATGAAATGGTCTTAAAGTGTTTGATTACGTTCTTATTGATTTAGGGAAGTTTTTATAAATGTAAGGGTCTTTCAATATATAATAAAGTTAATAAATAAATAATAAAGTTATAACTAAAAAATTTGACGTCATTCGCCATAAATTTAAAAAATTGTAAAGCAAAAACGTAACTCATCTGCACTATTACTTAAAAATGCTCAGGTTAAAAGTTATCATCAAACTCCGAACAAAACATTTCAAATTGAAATCCGGAGAGAGAGCAAACACGTTATAAATCTAGTTACTATGACTGGCTCTACGCCGACGCGCGACGTAGTGATAAACACAGGCGCGAGCGCATATTTCACGGCAAGTGCACGTAATGTAATAATTCTAGGCTTATCTGCTCACTTTGTACTTTGTTGATAATATCTGCCTCAAATAAAAAAACTTGGAAACTTTTCGGATGGGATTTTGTAAAGGGGATTCATGGTCACCAAATTACATAATTATGTATTAACATTAGTCTGTTGTTTAATATCGTGTCTAACTGGATTGTAGAGGTCAGTCAGGCAGTCGCTCCATGTAAAATACTGGTATTTAACTGCATCCGATTAGACTGGAAGCCGACACCAACATATATTAGTTGGAGAAAGACTAGGCAAATGATTAATATCGTTGTTGGTTAATATCAAGCCCTGCCTATCGTGTTCTAAAATTCTGGGACGTTTAATTAGTAATTAAGATACAACAACAATGATATTCTATTAAAGAGATAATGTTGTGAGCGCGCAATCGTGAAGACTCGAAAACGGGCTAATTGGCTCGTTTTGCCTTTATTCTGCGTCACTGCGTGTATGTGAGCTGGCGCTGCCCCGCAGCACACTTTTTTCGGTGGTTTTGTAGGTGTATAACATATCTATTTATGAGAATATCATTGGATGACAATTGTAAAGAAGATGAATAATGATGAAGAATAAAAAAGAAAAAAAAAGAAAAAGTTTCGAAGTAACTTTCTTCTAGTAAAAGACATCAACGACCAAAAATAAGATTAACTTAGAAATTATTTTTTTCATACATTTCTCCTTAAATCACCATTAATCCGCGACTAAGTCTCCCAAGTCCTTCAATAATCCTGCAAAAAATCATTCAGCGAGACTATTTTACCAATTACGCGTACTTACTGAACGCAAGCTCAGTTTAAAGTTAAGCGGTAATAAACTATCCTACTGGCACTCGCTACTCTTTATAAGGATGAAGGCTTATGAAGGATAATGGTACACAATGCTATCAGCTTTTATGGCCTACGTATTACTAGACCAACATATCTTGAGACGTGGTAGAGTTTGGAACTACGTTTAAA
Source organism: Xestia sexstrigata (assembly GCA_941918905.2). Taxonomy (NCBI): domain Eukaryota; kingdom Metazoa; phylum Arthropoda; class Insecta; order Lepidoptera; family Noctuidae; genus Xestia; species Xestia sexstrigata. The sequence goes on from OW799204.2 coordinate 5,651,225, forward strand.
AAGTACTTAATTTGACAGGTGTTTGACATTTTCCTTAGCTAGCAGCGCCACCCTAAAGTCTCAAGTTTTTTTAGCCAAGCAGTAATGCTGAACATTGCAGCGCCAATTTTGTAACTATGTTGGTTAAGACAAATGGAGGGAGATGAACGTAGGTAATGAAATTATGCCTTTTTTTGTTATTTTCAGCGGCTTTGTGAGGTTTTACTGGAGAATTTTGTTGTTTCTTTGTTTGTTTTAAATTTTATTAAGCTGGGTGTAAAAGTCATAGGTTGTGTTAAAAATTTATTTGTTTTAGTAATATATAAGTATACCTATTCCTTTGTGCTCACTGAAACTCATAATATGAAATACTTACATCTTCTCGGGTTGTAATTAAAAATAAGCACTGACATTGTAGTTTATTCTTTTTGAAAAGTTCTCTCTAGTTTATGCCTAAGTATTCTATTTTTAAAACACACAAAAATCAACATAGTTGTGCAAGGATCCTTTGGTCATCGCGTTGTTTAAATCACAATTTACTAAATATGTTTATCAAAAAAGCCTATAATATGTAACATGCTATGGTATTTTTGTTGTTGCTGAAAGAAAAGTCATTTAACCACCAAAAAGTCCTGTTGTACTGTTTTTTAAATCCACTCCATCGATCGATCAAAAAGCCTTCTGTGCAAACTGCTTCATTCTTAAACAACAGAATAAATTAGCGATTTATATCGATTGATATCGGTAATTGTTATTCGGTACGGGTGAGTGCAGTTTTGCGATTCGCCTCACTAATTTCTCACAGTTCTATCGATGTAATGGCGGTATCATTTTTGTGTTAACCGTGTAATCATGGCTGTGGGTAATTCGGTGTTAGCACGTCGTAATTCATCACGATTTTGTGCTGTATACCGTTTCCATTCTCCAGCGTCCAGTGTGAAATTTGTGAGGATTTTTTGTTGTGTCCGTTTTTAATTTGAGTTAGTAAGTAGGTATGTTTTTCACTGAATTTACCGATAAACTATTAAATGTTTGGTCAGTTTGGTGTGCTGACGATGGCACCAGACCAGTACTAAAGAAAAACGTTTTGTTGCAAATTGCCAACAAATTTGTATTTAATATCAAATAGTTTAGGTACTACCGAAGTTCATACAGTTTTCGCTCAAATTGAAAGTAGCAAGCACAAAACAGTCATTGATCGATCATTCAAGTTACACAAGTTAAACGTGCATAAATGCCAAGATTTCAAATTATTGATAGACGTGTGCTTATTTCGCTCGTTTTGTTTTCTGGTCCTTCAAACCGGATTTTAGACTTAGTGCCTAATTTTATTTGGCAGTTTAGTAAGCGTATATTACTACACTGTCCTTTTCATTAACGTATGCATATTATGTAAGTTCTTGTGTAAATCAGAGTGGTTATTAATACATTTTCTTTATTTAAAGATAAAAAAAACATACAATTAATGAGTGTCCTTAATATATTTTTTTCCTTATGTGGGTAAACTTGATCACTTTATTATTACCACTAATGACTTAATGATCACTCACGATTTTTGTTTTTGGTACATCATCAATAACACCTTAAGGGGGCATAGCGGACGTGCGCTTAAAACTCGCGACCTGTCGCTGATTTCATCACTCTTGAGGGCTCTATATAAGCAGAATAGTCGTGGACCGAAATAGTGCTGTGTCATTGGAAAAAAATATTACAAATTATATTAGACGTCAGCAATTTTGTCATTCTTCTACTGAAATATAATAATTTTGTAAAATCTGAATGCCATTAATTCGGTGTCACTCACGCCTTTCAAGTATAACTATTTACTTTCCGCAAAATAAGAATTATTTTAATAAAGTTTCTAGCAATATTCATAAATCGAACTAGCTATATGATATTCAAAGGTGTTGACAGATATTTTTGTCATAATCCGCGACCTTAATTTGCATCTCATTCATATTTCATAATGGGCAGGCTTACACACTTGCGAATGTCAGTCGTCAATCGCGCAAGAACAGTCGGCTATCACCGGTCGAACTGTGTAATCATTGAGTTCGGTAATTGCTGAGTTCGCACGTCGTACGTCAAGTGACCGCAAATGCCCTTAGGCGATAGTCGCTCGATTAAACCGCTGATTGCGACTACGGTTATACTTGTCGCAAGTGTGTGACACTTGCTATTGCTTTCAATTAATTTCTATTAGTTTGTTGAAAGCAACATTATAGCTTTTCTAGATAAATTGTTATGGTAACATAAGTGTCTTAACACAACACAAGATAACGTTATTAAGCCTAGCTTATTTTCTTATTATAGCTAAACATTTAATAGGCTCTTCTGGAGAATGCGTAAAGGGATAGATAATTCATTTTCTAATTTCTAGAACGTTGAACTGCTATTTGCAGGCTATGCTAATGTTGCAATGTAAGTCAGTGGATGCTAGTAACACCTTAGAATCAGTGTTGTAGGATAATATCATAATTGAGCACCAGTATCTTTAAAACTAACATTTAAAATACTACTATTGCGTTTAAAATTAGTTTCCGACAAGGTCGTGAGTCGTGACTAGTTTTGCGCCATCGTGATCCATCAATCCCAAAAACAAACTGCGCCGACATCAATCCTCATTCGAAATTTAAATATTTTGACAGTTATGTTTTTTAATTTAGACTTTTGCTTACGAAAGCAAGTGATGGCCTTTTTGATACGTAGTTGATCATCAACCTATACTAGTTTGGCCTCAAATGGGCCGGGCTCTGATAATGTCCCGGTGTCGCCAGGTCGTAACAGTTTGCCATGCAAATTGGTTTATATAAATGGTCCATAATTTGATTTTGTTTTTATTTATCCGCACACCATCGGGTAATAATTCAAATTATAAAAGACAAGTCATACGGTCGTTATTAATTGGCTGTCAGCTGAGTGATTTGATAGTTAATTATACGTTTATGTGAAGTACTTGCGAGTTATAGAGATATAACTGGTTTGGGTATCATTCGCAACTCCTTGATGAGAAGCATTAATTTAAGAGGAATAACGACACCCTTTTTTATTAATATTGTTATGTGTGAAGTATGATGGTTATTGAAGGTTGGATTAGAGGCATGGATTACTGAAAGCGAGGAAAATGGATTCTTCTTCTTAGCTGGTCGAAAATAAAAAATGCGTCTGCCCGGAATTTGGCTACGAGTTTGCCACCTTTAGTAATGTACAGTGTATCAGTTTAGATAGTCACATTAATACCTAATTATACATTAAAGAGAAAACTACCGATCGTTCAATTTATAACCATCTCCAAAGAAAAACTCAACATTCAACAACCATCGTGTCAATAACAACAAAGCTTCTCCTGCTACGTCACATCTAAAACCTCTGAAATCCTCAAATGTCAGTATTCCACACATCCCCAGAGAAAACTGGTTAATAAATCAGAGAATTACCATCAGACTTGACGTCGCTAGGCGGACTCAGGTTGTGACCGGAGCCCAGGGGCCCAGGGGCCCGCAATTACTCGTCGCAAACTGCCGCACCAACATTATACAATTTAGCCTAATTAACTACCGGATTTTGTTGTGCTACCCACAACGTAATTGCCTCCCATAACATGCCGCTACCACTATTATTAGCCCCAAGTTCATTTTGTTGCTTATTAGCAACAAAATGAAAAAAATGATGATGATGAAATGAATGATTAGGGGAGAAGTTGTAATTGCCTCTGAATTTGTTTAGTTTGCCGATCTCGTGTGTTGCTGGGAATCGTAAGTGTTTAATTTACATGGTGTGTAATCGCTGCGAGGTTTTGATTAACGGCTCCTTTGATTTGTGCCTCTTTATTAATCGAAGAGAATCTTTTTGATGAGCGTCAACTGGTGGCGGTTCTTTTTTTTAAACGGTGTTCTGTTAATTGTTGCCATGTTAAAATTTTGATAAAGTTTTTATTTAAATCTTTGACATTCTTGTGTGTTCGATTAATATTTACAGTTTTTCTTCTAATGACATCAATAAATTAGCATTTTAAAGGACTGCCTTTCGGCATCATCTTCAGAAGGAAAATGTAAATCAGACTTAGATATAAGTAAATCATTATTATTTAGATCTGTGGATATAAGTGTGATTTACACTGCAATATCGATATTGATAAAATCAAGATTATTTATCTTGAATCAAAGTCGAGAGCGTGTGCGTCTGACTGCCTATTTACTAAAAACATTTTCAAAAATAGAATAACTGGATTTTAATGACACTTTCCAAAGAAGACCTCAAAATTAAAAGTCTTGTAATGTCAGAAACGCACGGCACGCGACAGTTTTTAAAGAAGCAAGCTCTCATGGTGTTTCCGAGGTAACATTAAGTAAACCGTCATTACTTGGTGCCCTCATTCGGTGCGGAATTATTTAAATGTCAGCTAAATTGCTTTAACAGTCCGAGAGCAGTAATAAGGTGTCCATACAGCCTATAATTTGCTCTCACATTCAATCACTCAGGCACAGGAGGCGCGTCAAGCCATAGACTAGGAGTTTAAGAAGTGTAAAACCTTTGTGGTTGATTTTTAAAACGTCAGTGTCAGTTTGAAATAAAAGCTGTTTTTTTTTTAACAGTGGGCAAGGATGTTGTACTTTAACGTACAGTGAGAATTAAAAAACGTCGTGTATCAGCCGATAGAGACTGATAGCTATCTGAGACAACATGATTATTTCAACCTTGAATCCATATAAAATTGCAACTGTATAATAACCCGTAATTGATGGCCAGGTAATTGAATTATACACGCCACATACGAAAAACAAAAGCCGTTTTAAAACGGTACGAGGGGCACAACACTATCGTTGCTTTATCGATTCTTTGGCCATACGGTATCGACTTTCATCTCGTTCAACCTGTCCAGTGGTGTTGTGATAACTTTTAATAGAGCCTGCAATCATAAGCCTATTAATAAAGCTTGTGGCAGAGGCGTCTTCTCGCTTTAATCAACATTTTCAATGAGATTATTAAATGCCGCCAGTTTCCAATATGGCCGCGGTTTATGCCCCACTGATGAGTTTTATGATGTGACCGTGTTCGGTCGTATGACGTATTTATGATGATATTGATGTCGTTGGTCGTTGTTCTTTTGTTTTTTGACGTTTATCAGAGCGGACAATTTTCTGGAAAATATGATTATGGCGGGAAACTGCTGTCGTCGCAATGTGGGTGCGGGCTTGAGTTGTGAGGTTAGTGTGAGTTTTATAAGCAAAAAACTTTTGATGCCGATGGTTCCAGGAGTTTTGTATTAAATGTTAAACTTGGAAACTATTTATCTAAACACCGTGTGAGTACCTAATTTTGCAATTGTTAGAAAATAGAAAATCTTGAAAAAGAGGCGCATTACTTTGTGTAATTTATTTCATCACCACTGCTCTCAAAACGGTGAAGGAAAACTTCGTGAGGAAACCGGCATGTCCTAGAACCAAAAAATTTGAAGACATGTGACATCTACCAATCCGCACTGGGCCCGCGTGGTGGATTATAGCCCATTCCGCCCTTCCCGGGCCGTGTCCCAGCAGTGAGAACATTAATAGGCTGATGATGAGAAAATCTTTCAGCGGTCACTAATAGGTAACCTTTGTTTGAGCAGTGATTACCTATTCACAAAAACAGTATCTTATTTGTTGCCGTTTACATGAATTTACATAATTATGTGAAGAATCAGTTGTTGTACGATTGTTATACGATTGTCGTGTAAAATTGAAAACGGATCATAGTTTTTTTTATCACTGTTATGAAAGAAAGGCTTTGGATCCATTTGTAAAGAATCGCCAATATAATGCCTTTATATTGAAGGCACGAGCGTCAATCGGGAGCGTTCGTGTGTCTTCGGCGCTGTGTCATGCGCGCGCAATCTGCCCCCGCTGAGATGCGTTCGCGCCGACGATACTGACAATGTCTTACTTGATACTGTCTGATACTGTCATAGATTAACATACGAATTGGGCAAATTGTAATGAATGTGATAAGTCCGCCCACTGAATAATTATTTTATTGACGACCGTCAGTAAAATAATAATTCGGTGGGGAAACATATTCTAGAGTTTGTGTTTCTTATCTGATCTGTAATACGTATTTGTTTGGGTAAATTTTCATTAAAGGCTCCTTTAATTGATAGGACTCTGACATAAAAGTCTGCTCCTTACTTTTCATGCTGGCTTAGAAGTATGGAGTATCTTTACAGGAGTAAAGTTACTCCGTACTTTAATTTTCATGGGTCTCTGAGATCTCTATGCCATAGGGCCAAGAGTTTTCCTGGTATTGCTTCGAGAGCATAGCAAGCAGCGTTGTCCTGTCTACCATAACCGAAAAATACAAGCCTGGATAGCAATCTCTTCACTCCTCTACATTCCAATCAACTAAAAATACCACCTCTATCAACATAATCTATGCACCATCGGCAGCTTACCCTTTGCTATTATGATTCCTAATTGAAATATACCTACAAAAAGTAGCAGAAAGCAACCTGAACACGATACAACTTCATTACAGCTTGGCTAAGGTTTTGATTGGTCGCTCCAAGACGCTATTGTGAGTATAAATCAAATAAAAAAAACCTGACGAAAGTCATGATCTAATTTAAAACGTAATAAAGACGTCTTGATATCTTTAGCTGTGTAATTGCGGTATTTTGTGTTCGTCTACCTTTTTTTTTTTTTTTTTTTTTTCGGATTTGAAATCATCAAATGACTCCTCCCGCTCTGGGCGGAGCAGGAGGGACTGTCAGACTTTTACTGACTAAAACCTATCCATGTTCCTTCATCGCCCTTTGTGTTCCGGGGCCACGGTATCTCTTTCGAACAGTCCCGTAACTGTGTTCGTCTACCTGTAGTGGAAATAAATTTATATTTTGAGGAGTATGAACAGTTTGGGTGAGGTGAGGCTCGAAAGTTTTAGTCATTTGAAATGTACAGAAATGCTAAGAACGAAGGCAAGATTACGTATTTGTTCTTCTTTAGCCAAATTAAACTATTCCAAAACTTAGTTGAACTATCATATTAAAGATCCATGTAAAACTATAATACGTACCAGCATCTATCGAATCGAATCTAGTATTTCTGACTTGTTCAAGGATGTAGGAAACAACAAATACTTATTAGTTCCATGCTAATCACATAACTTGAAATGAGATTTGAAAACAGACAGGATTTAATAAAATAAGCTTTCTAAAACCGAGGGTAGACCTTTAGTTGCGGCGTATACGTTTGTATAATAATTTGTATCTACAAAAAAAAAATAGAAGACTTTGCCTATTTATGTAATTAAAGTTAATACATATTACAAAAAAGGAAGTTTTAGAAACTATTAAAAACAAGGTATCGACATTTAACTAGTATTTTATAGCAAGATTTAAAACCCATTTTCTTAAAGGAAATTGTAATTTATTTACAAGAAGGCCGCAAAGAAATTGAACTTTTCAGCTATTGAGATTGTCATCAATTTGAAAGCATGATTTACTCAACGTTAAACGTAATTAATTTGAAATTAACTTTAATACCTATATCAGAGATCTGAAGCCACACAGCTAGAAACGTAACGTAAATACGTCGATTTTTGAATCGAAAATATAGTTATCCTATGGCATTTTAGTTAAATTAATTAATTTATTCAGATTTTGTGCTTGTTGCAAACACAAGCACAAGGTATTCTTAAAATCATGAAAATTTTAATAAATGGTGTAAAAAACCTCTTAACGAAGCCGAAAGGCACTTGTTCTCCCCGTCACGTCATTGCAATTTTTTTTTTGTTTTACAGCGTACCTGGGAACCTTCTTGTTACGGAGATATTGGGGATCAAAGTTCCAACTTTTTGACAAGTTTTTTTTTAAATACAAGTTTTTATTGTAAGATTTTTACTTTAAACACCTCCACGTACGATCTATCCCCGTACGATTCAATCCATCCATCAGCACAATATTTTGAGTGCGTCACATTGAGTTCTGCCTCAAAACATGATTTTACACCCCAAAAAAAAAAGTTGATTCCCAGCAATAATTTTTGCTTAAGGCTGATGCTCCAGGGTAGCCCGCGAAATTCAAAATTTCTTACGTTTTTTGCAATTTTCAGGCCAGTGCCAGGTTGTATGTTGATTACAATATTATTCGCGGCTGTAAGACGTATGTAGTTATAGAATTATTATCATCAAAATCATCAATACAACCCTCCAAGTTCATAAAGGTGTTGTGAAACAAAAAAAAGCAGAAAACGTCATTTCTAAAAAAAACGTAAGAAAATTTGAATTTCGCGGGCTACCCTGGAGCATCCACCTTAAAGTTACCTAGTTTGATATACAAAATGCTTGGTTGACGTTTCGTGATGAGGTTGTTTACACCCTGTGTTTGAAACTACTACTACTACTACAACAGCCCATAACGTCTACTGCTGGACATAAGCCTCTCCCATGATGGGAGGAATTTGCCGTAATCTCCACGCTTGGCAGGCGGATTGGAGATCGCAGTGATGAAAGACTAACAGAAAACGCTGCTGCCCATTCTCTGGTCTACGGAAACAAATAATTTTAATTAAAAAATCGACGTATTAACCTACGTTACGTTTACATGAATACTTCAAATCCTTTCAATAGCTAAACATTCTTATCAACTAGAACTTAACGATAAACAATAAGTCACTGTCAAAACGAAATTCCTCGTTGAGACGATGTGTATCGCTGAAAGGCCTATTAAACAGAGACACGCTATTCGTTTACTAATTGCAGAAACAGTGCAACAGTGAAACCACAAGACAATGCGATAACCCTACCCTTCTTAACTGACCACTATTACAAGAACTCCCCTACATCTTCCAAAGTATTGCTAACTTGGCCACAGAGGGGAAAGTTCACACATTCGCAGAGGCAAGTTAGACTAGTGAAGTTAATAGTTAAGAACCAAGCTGGGAGGTCTACCGGTCACCCAGCTAATTGAATGTGTCAATCATTTTAACAACGCAAATGAATAGGGCATAGAACTTAAAGCATCCGTTTTAGTAAGACCCTTTCTTAAGTGCTACTTTGCATACGTGGGGGAGGTTTTTCGTGATTGGTTGACGGATGCCCCGGGCATGCTATCGCTCACCGTTGGGCTATGCTTGTTTGTATCGGACAGCACTAATTGTGTAATTTTGCTGGTAAACTCATTAGTTGGCACGTGTGGCGTGGGGTATCAGTTTTTGGTTACGAATCTGAGTTGTGAGTTTGAATTATTTGAGGTGGCTCAAAATGTACAGGGTTATTCGTTTAAATATTTGCAACGCTTGGAGTCGCTGTGGTGAAAGGTTTCATATATGTAACGAAGTCAATCAAAAACAATTTTAATAGACAGGCCCATAACTATTATAGTGAGCAGCACCCTAATTACTAAACACATTTTTAGTCACGTTGAAATAGAACTTTAGTCCCTAAGCAAGGAACGTATCGAAAACAAAAGCAAATCAAATATTCAAATAAAGAATATCACGTTATTATTAAATCAAACGCCAGGCTGTATTTACATTTACAGATGAATTCGAATGGAGCATAAAAAAGGTAATATGTTACGATAAATCATAGACAAGCCATATTTCATCGTTGCCAGATCCGAGAGCCTGAAGTGTCTCATTACTATGTTAAATTAAATGAGTATCTTTGCCGCCGTGTTCAACAGCTCAGAAAGACAGTCCGTCTTTGGGAGCTGTAGGTATTAACAGAAAAGAGGGTTATGTATTTTAGCATTCCTTTCTAGCTTTTTAGCTCCAAAACATTACACAAACAAGGGATAAACTTACAGCTTTCGATCGAAAGACCATTCGTTCTTATTATTTATTTATATATTTATTACCTACACATGGTGCAAGGGCGGAGAGAAGCCTTTGTAAGTTTTTATTTCAGGTGTTGTCCTGAAGTCCAATTTTCAAATTTTCCGAAACCCTGCGCAGAAAAAGTGCAGGGCAATAAAAAATAGATATAGTCGAACTTAGATTGAGAGGTAACATAACATCACACCTGTAACCCCCGCAGGATTAGGCAGAGGTGTACCTAAAAGTAGGTATACCCACATTACGCCAGTTATGTTTAAGTCCCATGTAATAGGGGCGCGAGCCTATTTCAACCGGGCACAAATCCAGACTCCGTGGCTGCTACTGAGAAATTCCTAGTGGAAAAACCTATAAATAACAATTTGCCCGACTCGGGAATCGAACCCAAGACCTGGTGCAAAAAGACGCGATTGCGACCACTAGACCGACGAGGCAGTCTAGATTGACAGATAAAGGTTTCAACAAGTTCAAAGTAATTAAATGAATCGGTATCTGTTGAGCACTTTTTTTTGGCGTTGTTAGGCAAGCTTATCTGATAATCTGAGGCCTCACAAAATGAGGTGTTGTGTAAGCCATGTCATTTTGATAATGTTATAGAGATATGCAAGCCAAGTGCGAGTTGAACTCGCGTGGAGAGGGTTCCGTACCCAGTCTTATATGAGTTTACCATTCTTTAAATTGATAGAATACATAAAGGTTTTGATGTAATCTACAAGCAATGAACTATATTTTGTATTTTTTTCAAAAGTTTAGGCACAGTACTTTCGGAGATCAGGGGGGGAATGGTCAGTTTTCGTCTTTTTTATGAATAAAATCAAACCTATTTATTTTACAATAATAACAAAAACCCTTTCATTTGATATAATATGACACAGTAAGGTTTGCAAAACATTTTTTTAATTTCCTAATTTGTCCCCGAAAATGACCCTTATTTAAAAAATATTTAATTATTTTGCACATCTGTGTTGTGGGTTACACCATCCTACCAAATTTCACCTGATTTGGTCTAATAGATTCGGAGCAAATTGGCTGTGACAGACGGACGGACAGAGATACAGACGCACGAGTGATCCTATAAGGGTTCCGTTTTTTTCATTTTTTGTACGGAACCCTAAAAACAGCTATTTTCTACAAAACTGCAATAACTACACGGTCAAAATGTATGAAAATAAATTTATATGTGTTGGGGTTCAGAATGATGTACTGAATACGTGGTAACTATTTTACCATCCGTGTCCGTGCGTTTTATTTATTTATTATTTATTTACTTAAACTTCACGTACAATAGTGATACATAGGCGGACTTAATGCCACAAGGGTATGTAAGTAAAGTCAAAATCAAAATCAATCAGTTTTTAAATAAATAAATAATAAATAAATAAATATCGCTGGACATTCCACACAAATGTCCGTTTTATAATACCAGTGTCCTAAAAACATACACCGATAAACAGTGGCTACACATTTTTTTTTCTTTCCGATGGGAATTCATCAAATGACTTCTCCCGCTCTGAGCGGAGCAGGAGGGAGTGTCAGACTTTTATTAACTAAAACCCATCCATGTTCCTTCATCGCTCTTTGTGTTCCGGGGCCACGGTATCTCTTTCGAACAGTCCCGCAGTCGTCTTTTTCACCCTAATAAGTAAAGTCACCAAGAAGTAGAGATCAGTAGTCTCTTTTAAGTTTTTAAATTAATGTCCGTTTTTAATACCCGTGTCCTAAAACACTGGCTACACCTAAGATTTCATTTATGACCCAAGGTACCAAGACACAAGCGCGTGCGACTTCATGCCATGACTTTAATTGATTAAAACCGCAGAAGATTCCAATAACATATTATTAACTCCTTGACATTTCTCTGGTCCATTTGTCATTTTGCAAATTATAGCCCTAATAAACCATTAACATCGATTTTGTCGATATTTATATCATATTTCATGCAAACATATAGAAAGCTATATTATTAGCTTTTTCTAACAGCATTTACCAACATTAATTTAAACCTCAAACATAATATCCCAGTTCATCATACAATAATTTAACGAGTTATCGATATTTATGAAATAATCGTTTCGATCTATTAATAGTTAATAACATCATCAAGCCTAAAAAATGGCCGAATAAGGCCGAGTGAGTTTTTTTTATCGGTAAAAAATATCATTATTTGCACCTGCGAATCATAATCGATTTCGTCTGGGCACATCTCTTTGGATGTGTAGCGACAGGAGGCGTCACGCTGCGCACGCGCACCCCTACCGTTACACACGAATATTAGTTCTTTATTAATACCGTATTGATAGTGTATCGATCTACGTTTTATTGTTTAGTAATGGAAATATGAATGGTTCTCTATTGATGTAAAAATGACAATAAAATAATTATTGAACCGCATACCAGTGGAGGAAACATTACAGAACATGTATAGTGTGTTCCGATATTATCAATTTATTCTTGTGATTTTTTCGTTGCAATTGAATTGAATTTGAATGATTTGTTGATTCTAAATTTTTAAAAGTGAAGAGAGTCCATTTTATTTAGCCTGTAGTTAAATAAAAAGAAATATCGTAAGCCACACATTATCTGCGTAGGTATAATAGTTTTTTTTTCCAACTAGCTGGGCGTTTAGACTGGAATCCAACGCAATGGAGCAGCTGAATAGCAATATTTTACCCAGAACCCAGATAATGCGATACCCCTTGGATAGACTGGTTGGCCGACTTACGAGCTTCTGAATGCCCATAACGACTGTCAAAAATCTACAAATGATTGCCGGGATGGCATCCTGCCTTCCGAGACACGAAGGGGTCTCTCGGTATGTACTGGATGGTCCTATCCACATACGAACCACGGCATGAGTTGTTCAACCTTGAAGATGTGCTGTTGAAGATTTTGTTGCCCTGTAGATGTCTTGAGAAAGTGCATTTGTTTTTATTTAACCAAGCAACAAGCCCTTTATTATCAAGTCACTATCACAGTTAAAACACAAGTATCTAGAAATATGTAAAGCCTCTTTATTGAACACGACCTTACATAACCACCAAATTCTTCTCTCACAGCTAAAAAAACGTTCGAATTATAATACAAATCTATTTTTTGTTTGAACTCCTTAACTTAATAAGTGTAATTCATCACTCGCTGGGAGCCAATCGGCTACCTACAGCCTATTCGTAGCGGCTGATTGAATTAGCCAGATCAATCATTTAAATGAGGCCCTGACCTTACCTGTGTGCTGGCTCTTAACCAGTCTTTGTTCGAATTGTTCATGGGTTTGTTTCTATTATTAAATTTTGGAGAGCGAACCAACTGAGAGAGGACCTGCACGCCTTAGGGACGGTCTTTGAGGATTAGAACGAGATTTTCTCAAACCTTGGACAATGAAAATAGTATTACTTACTTACTCAAAATGTTAAATAAATCAACAAAAGCCGTATCTCGTTGCTTTTGGAAAGAAGTTTATTGTTCTATAAGTTGTTGTTAAATCTATCTCCGGCTATACATATCCTTCGTAATAGTTTCATTCATATTACAAAGAGCAAAGCAAAAACAAGTATTACACAGAGCTTTTAAGTGAGAAATGAGATGTGTTGAAGCACCCAGCTCAGTAACAGATTTCCACAGACGATTCTTCAGCTCACATTATCAAAGACAAGACGATTCAATAAAACAAGAAGATTAAATTAGCGATAAAGTGATTGGTTTATAAACTAAACTTGTTTGTGATAACTGTAGAAAGCTACACAACAAAAAAGAAAAACAAGACCGAAAAACAAATGGCGCCTCAAATCAAACAATACAAACATTCCTAATTCAAATTCCAAGCGCGAAAACAAACTGCCAATAATATTTATTAAAAAACAACAATAGCGTGTCCACGTATCGTAAGATTATTTCGGGACAGTATTATAATAAATTCTGGTGTTAATTATATCGTGAGTGGGTCGTGCGGCGGCACAAAGCGGGCGCGGCGCGGGTACGCGTGTTGATTTTCAGTTTATTTCATTAGATCCGCACAGCAGGGTGCGCGGGAGTCGACGCCGGACCGTAGGGTGTATATGCATGTGTACGGCTAGGCTTTGTTCTACGTCGCTTTGTTCAGTGTGAGGTCAGTGTTAAAGGATTAATTTATTACAAATTATAGCATCTGATACAAAATTTAATTCACTACATTACAATAAAAACTAAAATGTATCAGATTATAATTTTCCTTCTGGCTTGTAGTAATATGATATTATGATTAACACGAATATAAAAAACGACACAATATATACAATACCATAACATACCATAACCATAACAATATACATTCAGTCAAAAAAGTATCGGGAATGGATGATTTGTTTATGGTTCCAAATTTTTTTTTTGTTTTTTTTTTTGTTGTTGTTAGATTAGCACAACTGTTTTCCGTTTTGGCGCGGAGTTTGAGTTACATCTGTTAATTAGATTAAATACAGTGCTGATTTTAGTTATATCATATCTAGTGTGTATTGCGAATTTCTTAATGGACAAAAATATCGGACAAAAAGTTTGTCTTAAATTTTGCATCGCCAATGGAATTTCGAGTTCGGAGTCTCTGAAAATGTTACAGAAGGCTTACAGTGAATCGACTTTATCAAAAACACGCGCTTATGAGTGGTACAAAGCGTTCAAAAGCGGTCAAGGTGTGATGGAAGATTTGCCTCGTTCTGGTAGGCCATCAACGTCTGCAACTGAAGTTAACATCGCAAAAGTGAAGGAAATAGTGACTGACAATCTTGCCGCAAGGTCAAACGGTAAATAAAAAATATTATTCGGACGTTATGCAGCGTTTAAGAGAGCAAATTAGATAAAAAGGCCAGATTTGTGGAAAGAAAATTCTTGGATTTTGCACCACGATAATGCGCCTTCGCACAGTTGTGAACGATTTTTTGACCAAAACTCAACAAATACCATCGAGCAACCACCTTATTCACCAGATATGGCTCCAGCCGACTTCTTTATTTTTCCTAAACTCAAATTACCACTTCGTGGCACCCGTTTTCATTCAGTAGAAGACATAAAGGAGAATTCGCGGCGAGAACTGAACTCAATTCTGAAATAAGCATTTAAAAAATATTTTTATGATTGGATTATTAGTTGGCGTAAGTGTGTCGGTTCTGAAGGAGCATACTTTGAAGGTGATAAAATAAATTTGGATAAATAACTAATATTTTGTGTTTTATTGATCTTTTCCCGGTACTTTCTTGACAGAGTAGTATACTCGTAAGTATATGTTTAAAAAACATGGCACTTTCTACTCACAATAACTTCTAGTAAAAGACATAAACGAGTGTCACACCCAAGGCATTTATTTGGTACAAAAATTCTGTTCCCTACAGCCAAATATTGAATAAAGTACTAACAACTAAAATAGATCTCATTTACAACAAAAAAAAAACACATACAAACAGTAATTCTCCACGCTCAACATTATGGTCACCTTCCATACCGCCATAGGGTTCACCTGCCCGTTTAAAAATTGTAAAATATAGCATTTTTAATGAAGTAACGTTTTCAATTTTCGGCTTTACGGCCTTTATCGGCGTCACATCGGACCTAATCAAGCTCGTTTGCTTGTTTCTAAATGTTTTTGTTGATTTTTTTCTACGCATTATTTAGTACCAGGGCTGATTACCTTTCTTTTTTAATTTAAAAAAATGTACGCACATCAAAAATATTGGATAATTGAATTTTTTTGAACGTTTCATGAGGTATAATAGTTTGAGTCGTGTCACTATGTAAATGACGTAATATTAGAGTTTTTATTCATCGTTAACATGTGGGGTTGTAATAAAATGTTTGTTTGATATCAGTGTTGACGTCATTCCATTTGATTGCGTTTAATAAGCGCGTAATCATTTTTTACGCGTTTGATATTCAACGAAGATTTACACTGATGAGGAAGACAATGAAATGAATTGTGATTATTTACTGACAATTCCAAGAAAAGCTTTTATTTTTCATCTGTTCATAAAAAGTTAATTACAACGGAAATGTAAATCTTTTTCATTTCATTTCTTTTATTATTGTCTATGACGGAATAAAAGGCGACTTTCTTTATGCTCAGAAAACGTTGTAAAACAGTGTATTTTTATGTCAGTAATAAAATTAAACGGAGCTCTAAAAGTGATATAAGCAGGGGTCATAGGTTGAAATATATTCAATTTTGATGATCGACAGAAGGGTAAATTATTGGGAATTTATTTAAATCCTGTTAGTGATGTGGGCGGCCATCTTATTGTGGGATGTTAGAACTGATGGCGCTATGGAATGATTGAAAGAAATTTGTTTTTATTTTTCCTCTGCTTCGATTGTTCAAGCTACCTATGTTTTGATAGATAGATCAATACAAGTATACATCTTTCATGGTGATTCATGCACCTATTGATTTAGTATATTCTGAATAATTATGTCTGAGAAGTTTCAAATTATTTAACACTAGCGGACGTCAGGCGGTTTCACCCGCGTAGTTCCCGTTCCCATCGGAGTACGGGGATAGAATATAGCTTATGTTACTCAAGGTGAATGTAGCTTTCTAATGGTGAAAGAATTTTTGGAATCGGTCCAGTAGTTTTTGAGTTGATTCATTACAAACATACAAAAATACAAATCTTTCTTCTTTATAATATTAGTATATATATTATATTATATTATTATTAATGTAGAAAAACTTCCGTAGGAACAAGTGTATCTATTCTATCATCTAAGTATTTATATAATCTGTGTAAAGTACTGTGTAGCCACTGCAAAAAAAGGGCCACTGTTTTTCCGCGCACTTTTCATGTGTGTGTTACTGCTTTCATTTGTATGTCTAGTTGTCGCAAGCCCTACTGCTGACCAAGGTTTTGGGTTCGATTCCTAGGTCGGACAAAGTTTAATTGAGTTTTCCCATTTCTCAGTAGCAGCCCGGAGTCTGGATTTGTGCCCAGTTGACGGCAATAGGTTTGCTCTCAATTACATGAGACTTAAACATAACAGACGAAATGTGGGTCTACGAAAGTTACACACAGCCTACCCCTTCGTGTATTAAAGGTGTGATGTTATGTACGATCATAGTATTTTCTTCATGAAATAAGCTCCTGCTAAATCTTGCATGAAGTAACGTTTCTACCTGCAAAAGGAAATCTACGTGATTGATTCTATTTTCCATTCCCTCTATTTCCACGAAAGCCTAGTCAGAATAACTAATGGCTGAGCTGACATCTTCATCTACAGCTAATGATATCAAAATAATAAGCCGCACTGTACTTAGTGAAGTTTTTGTAGCTTGTACCTAATAGCTTTCCCAGTGATGGTTGATACTACAATTATTTGCATTTGGACGAGTGACCTGTGTGCTGAAGCAAAATGTCGAGGTTTAAATGCCAAGAAGATGTGATTAGAATCTAACAATCTACATGAATTGACTTAAAGTGTAAAAGTTATGTTGTTGGCAACACAACATTTAGTCTATGTTTAATTTAATATGTCACTAGTGTCAAACGTGACTGTACCAAGGTCGACATTAAAACAAAGCACGAGTTTTTTAATCCAATCTGCATTTTTCATTTTGAATAATAGTTTATATATCTATTCAAATAACCAAAAATGGTCCTTCGAGCCGGATGGAATTCGATGATCTCTCTAAACGTTTGATATTTTCTTATCAGGAAGTTCAATACTGGCAATTATTCATTAATTTCCTCATAAAGCTGTTATTCGAGCAATCACATCACATCATGTTCATCTCTGTAATTTCCTGACCCGTTAACTCAGCTTTGCATTTCTCGAGTCTCACGTTTTTGTGAGTTTCTATAATGTTATTCATATTCTGCTGGTGAGATGATTCATTTTAAATAAATATGTAAACCGTAATTAGCCTTTTCATGTTTTAATATTGATTTAATGTTGAGAAATTATTAAAATATACCTAAATAAATTACCTAAATATAATTCAGGTAATTGGGATTCCCATTTGCCTAAATTCGAAATTAAAGACAAAACGCAAGCAACCCAAGATTGTCAAATTTTCCCAATCAACCTTGAACCTAATACTTTAGCGATAAAGTCTATTAAATTTTGACAGAGTATTGATGTGCTTGCGTCTGTACCTAGTACCACTACGGTCATGGAGTTCGTTCGCCGTTTACAAGAATTGACACATGGGTAACTAATGTATTTATCTATTTATGCGTTATAGGTCTCTATAAAATCTCTACCGATACTAAAAGTTGGTTAATAGCAATAAAATTAAAGAAAGGAATTCGGTACTAACCAGTAAATAAGTAATTGCTTAAGTTTTACGATGAACATTGCACTCAGATGTAAATTAACGTTTACATCCTGACAGACTATAAACATAGGTGTCAATATTAAATAAAATATTACAATGCACCTAACGATGTAACATTGAAATGTTAACTGGTTAAATCTTAGTACTTAGGTATTAGTCTTAAACTTGCTATTTTGTTACTAAAGTACGTAAATCAATGAGCCATTCATATAAGTTCTATAAAAAGACGTTTTGATCCCGCCAAATAAGTTGTAAAACATTAGTATAGTACAGCATTATTATTTTTTAAATTCGGCACGATCGCCGCCTTCATGTTTTTCCGATACAATTTTCACAGACAATTTCACAAAATCTTTACCAAGAGCGCTCTCTTGTCAATGTCATTTGAAACCGCAAAAGAACCACGCAGCGCTGGACCTACCGTCTCCCTTAAAAACTTCTTGTTCTACATTTAAACTTTAACTCAAAAATCCGTACAAACTGATGAAGCTTTAAAAAACTCTTAAATCCTTTTTAACATTAATCCTCAACTCTTCAAAACTGAGAACATAACGACATACCGATGCGTTCCCTAATCGCCGAGGATCCCCAACTGTGAGGAAATCATTAATTAGTCCAAGACTTGCCTTCGAACCGATGAAAAAGTCTCGAATAATTTAAAACTCCATAATTGGATATTAAAACAAAAATATCGCATTTAAAACTGGCCCATTCAATTTCAACCGACCTCATTTGTTACTGTTTGTCTATGGTAGTTTTGTTTTTAAACTCTACGTTGTCTCTGGTATGAGATATTGTTGGCCATTTGTTATTTTAATTTAGTGATGTTGCCGTATTAATATTTGGATAGATGATTTGATTTATTTGAAGAATGCTTTGTACCTATGCTATGTAGTGTTTGTTGCATGTTTCAATAATAATGTAAGAGGTCTAACTAGGTAAAAAATGGTTCACCCTTTCATAACTTCTAACAAGGAAATAGGTACAAGGCTCAGAGGACAGCGGTCTATTGTTCTTCTAAGCGCGTCGATGGCAATCTTTATTGAGCCGGCTCAGAAGTTTTCTAGAAGTGTGCCGCTATCACTGGCATCGCGCATTTCATTGTTTTATTTTCAGTTGCCAAAGTGGTCTAAATAAAACCCTAAACCTAGTTACATGCACCAGAATCTTAAAAAATACTTATTCAAATTAAATAATTAATTAAGCCTTTTGTTCTCAAAACTCCTTCCTCAAGTTCTCACAATTAGATTCCCAAACAAATTATATATTTACCAAAAAAAAACACCGATCCAAGATCGTGATCGGCGCCATTACGCGCCCTGCGCTTGCGCAGACACAACGCTGATAAATCATTGTGGCGCTTCTTGAGGCTCATTGGATCCAGCTTTGATTGATGGAGCCAGGAGGTCCAGTTTATCGACTATTTAGGAACCAGGGGCCGCGTAACACGGTAATGACGAGCTCTGATGAGTTTGAGGGTAAATGTGAGTTGGTTAAGCGTGTTGGGTTTGTTGGTTGATTTGGTTTAGTTCGGATTGTAAGTTTTAAGGCTATTTTGTGAAGCACTAGCAATCCGCCCGCGGCTTGGTCTGCAAAAAAAAATTGATAATCGGCTAATATGCATGATATAAATATAATTTATAGCCTATAGCATTTACGAATTATGGAGCATTCTGCCAGTAAAAGAATTTTTAGAATAGGCTTGACGACAAAAAAAAAAACTAATTATTCCTCAAATGTAATTTACCAAAATAATTATTTTTAGCAGTGAAGGTTGCACTGGGTTGTCCGACTGCCCGTACCCATTGCAAGCGATGAATTCGTAATTGAGTAAAAATACAAAATTACAAACTCTACACCAAAGTTACCAGTTTACCAGTTTGATACAACAACGTTTACTTTTATCGACGAATTTTTCATTACTTTAAGTTAATCGTTAATAAATTTTTATTTCATCGATTCGCTACGGTCATAACGAAGCGTACAAAATCTATTATTTCGAATTAATTTTATTGTATAAAATCACCCATCGTTTAGTTAACGATTCGATACGAATTATTTACATTCGCGACGTCGGAAACTCGGAATATTTTAATCGAATCGCACGCGCAAATAATACTCTATTAGCTTTTACCCGCGGCGTCGTTTGTGTTATGGTCGGAAATAATTCTACGGGGTCGTCCTGTTTTAAGCTTTTGAACGCTATTGTGACAAGCAAGCGCCCTGTACGCCAACAACACGAATATGTGACAAAAAATGTGCGGTGCACTACAACACCAAATTAACAATTCAATAGTTTTGGAATCCCTATTATTTTTGTGGTATTTGCGGTGAAATTGTGGCTTAGCGTGGAAGGCACGCGCGTGCGTTTATGCTCTGGACAGACAGACAGACAACAGACAAGCATTTGGCAGTTAGGGACAGCTTCCCACTAGTAGAAGAGTATTCGAAAACGCATCAGTAGTTCCGAAGATTACCAGTACATCAAAACATACACACTTTACCTTAGTGTAGATTTGGTTGCTAACAAAGCGTGCATTATGAGAATTTCTATTCATTGTCGTAACCGTTATTTGTAATCGATATTCGGATGTTTGTATCGTGATCGGGCGTATCGATTAATTATGAGAATTGATTAGGAGTGGGCGTGGCTGGGCTAACGAGACCGGCCGATCTCGTGTTTGTTTAATTACTTGAGATTCCGCCTCCCGCGTCGCTATGCTGCCCTGGTAGTTTGTAACTGAATACTTGCTTCTGGTCTTCAGATAAATTACTGTGGATATGTGTACTTAAAACCTAGTTACCATATCCATGTACGAGTAATATGTTAGTTAGAGATACTTCTGTGATTGTAAGGTCTTATGGTAGCTAGTTACGGTTTTAGATTCATTTAAGTATTCTTAATTCTTCTGAAACTTTTCTGTCAGGATTTTAGTTGTCATGGAATCGCTTCATTATAAATTCCTGAAAGATTTTTCTTTAAACTACATCCGCAATAAATTACTGCGTAGCGATTCCAGGTACGTACGTTATATAATTAAGACACTCATAAGGGACTTGGTGCCTTCTCAAAATCCTCCCATAAAATGATAATGACCTGTCACAACAGGCAGACGCCTGTTTCACACGGGCAAATTCTAGGATCCCACAAAACATACAAAAATGTTGTTTTCTCTCTTACTTTTTGTGTGGTTTCATAATTAGATTTGGCGAGGATCCACCCTGCACGGCAACCGCGAGTGGTTTAAGTTATAAGCGTTTGATGTGGGAAACACTTTCACTTTTGGAGGACTTTTTGTCTTAGAAGAAAATTTAAACCGAATGTATACTTTACTTATGTCATTGTAGGATGGCAATAGTATATTCTCACAGGTACTACACAGGTAACTATGGGCGGCGGGACTGTTTGAAAGAAACCGCGGCCCTAGAACACAAAGGGGTAAGAACGTACAGTCGTGGTCTTTTCCGCCTGATCAGTAAAACATTTTTTCACTTAAATCATGCGGAGGCGCCGAGCCACGCCCCCTTAAAGTTTAGGCCTATTAGGAAAGCGTCAACTTTGGTGCGCAAAATAACAATAACTCTCGTTTGGCGTGCGTCGTCAGTGCGCTCGGCTGATTCGGTATTTTTTCATTCATTATTTCTATACAAAGTCAACGGGGCGGGGCTAGAGAGCGTTTCTATGTCGTAAGTGCAATCAAAAATTAGCTTAGTGGTGATCAGGCGGGAGTGTCCTCGATAGTACATGGGTGTGTTTTAGTCAGTACAAGTCTGACACTCCCTTCCGCTTCCCCTAGAGCGAGAGGAGTCATTTGATTTTTTCCCATCCAGAATACGTCCCACGTTAGATACTTTTGTTCATTTAGAACTACATGCATAATTGTTAACCAAGTATGTCTATGTCTTTAAAAATATGTTAGCATTTCCTTATTGAAAACTTTAGTAACTGGATGCTTTCTACACAAAAGCATGTCATAAGTTCATAACCTTCATTTCATTCCCCGCTACCGCTTATAACTTGGCCCAACAGATAATAAGCGGCTGTCGGGAGGCGTTCCCTTCAGATGAGTTCGGGAGGATAAAAATTCGATTACAATTAAATTAACCGAACTCATATTTATTTTTCATTAATATCTGATTTTGGAACTCGTAGAAGATTATTTATATGGCTATAAATATTCTTTGCTTCGGTAGTTTACCAAAATACCATAGTGCATTTTACATTTCTGAATACCAAATTATTTTTTTGACCTTTAGTTGATGGACTTTCTGTATTTCATTACCCTTTTAATTTAGGCTCTGTTACCTATTAACACTGTAGTGGGGGATATTACTTTAACATTGAACACACATTGTTATAGAAGTTTATTTAGTACCCCGTATAGTGGTTTTGTATTGGTATGTTTCTGACGGCTTCATTATAATATCTTCATATGTTTTATCTTTATCGAGGTGCATTGTCGCTTTCCACTTAAATTCGACTAATGAAAAAAAAAAACATAAAATGTTTTCAGCATGTGTTACAAAGCATATTTAGCAATTTTTAACTAAAAAATATACAAAATGTCATTGCAATTTGTTCGCCAAGAAGTCCAAAGTACCATTACTTTATAATTAGACACAGCCAATTTAACCGCTAGCAAACAGAAAGCACCGATTAAAATTTTAGTAGAAATTAACAAAAAAACTAATAAACGTGAGTCACGGCTTTCTTTCAATCAAACGATGTTAAATCATGAGATAATTGAATTTTAGATTAATGGTTAATCATGAGCCAATCGGAAACGTCCCACGCACCGAGCTACCCACGACGGAATCCAATGTAATTGCATGTTATTGAATTACAATTTAATTGAATTCGATTATGTAATTAATGTATGGCCATTGTTGTATGGGTCTGTGATGAATGACCCGGCCCTCAAACGGTTAGCTGCCATATTTTTCAACTTCTGACGTGTAATAAGATGGTGATTAATGATGGTGAATGTTGAGAGGTGAACATTATTTCTTTGAACGAAAGTGCTTATTGAACTAATTGAATATTTTGAACGGTTGTCTGTTGGTCGATATTTATGTTTGATCGGTTTTGGCGCACTACTACAGTACGCGGTGTAATTGCTGATGTGATGAGAGATTCGGAATATTTAATCGAGTCATTATTCACTATGGAGAAAATGGCATTACAAATAGTTGTGCAATAGCTACTGTTTTGGTTATGAAGGTACAATGACTCACGAGATGAGGTAGTGATTTATTAACGGCCGTTTTCTATAACTTACTTACGTATAACTGTTGGTTAATATGCCTACTACCGTAGCTATCGGTATTTCTATAAGCAAAGAATATCGTATCCGCGTCACATACCTGTCACTTGATTCATAGAAAAATCAAAGAAAGCTTTTCTGTGACGTTTTGTAAGCAAAATGTCAAACAGACAGAGACAGCAACCTACTGAAACCGGCTAGTAAGTTATTGAAAATGGCCGTAAAATAATCAAAGGCGATTGGTAGTGATATGCACAGAACAATATCTGTCTTGAATTTATAGACCGTCATTTATCAATGTTCCTGTCATAGTCGTTGAGGGTTTTTTTTTTAATTATACTATTCGGTCCCATTGCTGGGCAAAGGCCTCTCCCATTCCTTTCCAACTCTCCCGGTGTTTTGTCTCCTCTGGCCAATGAGTCAGGAACGAAACCGCCATGCCAGCGTTTCTTTCGCCTGTCGGGTGTCCACGACCGTCTTCATGCACCCACTGTGTGACTATTCTGGCCCATGTGTCCTGATCCATTCTGGAAATGTGACCCGCCCAGGGTTATTAAGTAAAAAAAGAAATACGGAGCGGTTTCAATACTTTTATTTTATACAAGTTTAAAACAATGATGCCTTTTAACCTTTTAACAAACAGTAGAAGCGAAGACACTGTGGTTTGTGCAGCTATTTAGATTTTCTCTTCAACCAGAACTTTGTGGTTTACATTCAATCCTCTTTGGTGCAACTTAATATAACTTACTTTGTCCAAAACAATACAAAAACGTGTAAATTTTGAATAGTTATTGATTAAAATGGCAACCGACACCACGCCAAAACACTGGTACATATGCAATCCCCACGCAATACTGATAATACGAATATTAATAGTAATTTATTAGTAGGAAAAACTGATATTTTTTTATCAATCGTTTTCTTAAAGTCTATGGGCCTTTTTTAATATAATTTTAATATCGTCGTCTCGGTGAAGTATCGCCAAATAAAAAAAAAAGTTTTTTTTTTTTAATAAGAATTTAGAGTCATTGCGTCGATTAACATTTTTTAAATTTCCAATAGGTAATGTTTTTTTTTGGTAAAATAGATTTCGTCCAAAACTACTATTTTACATTAGAAATAAATAAATGTTATAGTAACCCTTCTATTGTCCTCTAATTACGTAAACAAAAACAATGTTTAATACTTTTTTTGAGTGAAGGCACAATATAGGCATGGAGTCTCCTTTTGGAGTTTTTGAGTTTACAATCATCACTTGAAAAACTTAAAATTAATAAGTACTTATCCTACAATAAATAACAATAAGGCCTATAATGGACGGATTTGAAGTAACTACATCTTATATTTTACGTATTAACATATTTTTATAACCGTACTAATTTTTACTACAATAGTTATCTTACACGGCGTTTAGCCAAAATATAGTATATTTGAATATTTTATAGCTCACTAAAACTGGGTTTTCTACATCAATTAATTTACAGAAATTTAAAAAACATAAAAGAAGATTCCATAGAATTGAGAACCTCCTTCTTTTTTGAAGTCGGCTAATTAGTTACTAAGTACTGAGCCATTTAATTTAGTTGTCAGTTTTTGTCATTATCTTGAAGAAATATTTCAAGAGTTCTGCCAATCGAGTTTTTAATTACAATTAAGATATCTAACTGGTTTTCAGTTTTTTACTTGTCATGTTAACTATTTTTTCCGTTTACTTCAGAGTTTAATCGGAATATGTCAAGAATGCAAGAGATACCATAAATTGAGCGTCATAAGTTCTGAGAAACGGAATCGAAAAATAGGAAAACAAAGACAAAGTAGTTATAATTCTCAAATATCAACAGCCAAGTGAAAAAAGTAAGCCAAATTCAATTTAAGTTAATTGTTCATAATCATAACAACCTGATTCCCGACATTTTACAAATAAGTAACATTCAACATCTCTAGATTCGCAAGCTCCTTGCCGAAGGTTCAAGCTTCAATTAGGAAACCGGATTTGAGTTCTCCGAAACGGAGGGCAACGTTGCTCAACTGATCAAGTCGGTATGATGCCTCTGCCTCAGTATTTCTAATCTCAATTCATGTTCTCTCGCGGCCATTCGTAAGGCAGCAATACTTGAGCTTCGTCTTTCTATTTCTGGTGCTGAAGGTTGAGTTGGAGGAGACTCGCTTCCAGGCGAGATAGGGGGTGAAACTTGTGGCGGGTCTGGGGACTGTCGGGGGTGGGCTGCCAGCCCGGCGAGGAGGGAGGGGAAGGGGGGGCTGCTGTAGAGGGGGGCGCTGAAGAGCGGTGGGCGGGGTAGGTGCCCGCCGAGGTACTGCGCGCCCAGGACTGGTCCGCCGGCGTATCTGTTGGCAGAGGAATGGAGACTTTCAGCACGGCTTTAATTAAATAAACGTTGTTAGAAAAGGTGTGGATGACAAAAAAATGAATCCAAATATTTTCCAAAATCCAAGTGACCACTAAATACTGCCTCATCGTTGTAGAGTGATCGTAAGCAAAGTGCTGAATGCGTTAAGCTCTGGTTCCCAATGTTTGGGTCAGGTAAAGTGTTAATATTACACATTTTGCCTCTCCTGGTAGGAATAAGCTAGATCCATGATACATGTGACTTATAAATTGCAACAAAACATCCGAAATATCGGTTTACAATACACCTACGCCTCGAGAAATACACCCGTAAAAATTTGCAATACAAAATGCAACTCACCTAAACTGAGCCAAGGCGTTGGTATCGAAAGGTTTCCGGAACCCGAAGCCCAGCTGTGAGAAGGGATTCGGCATGGACGCCACGACAGACGGAGGGGGCGCCCCTCCCGCGCCTCCCAGGTACGGATTGTAGGGGTGAGCCTGAGGACCCACCTTCTCTTGTTTTCTCCATTTCGCTCGACGGTTTTGAAACCAGACCTGCGGAAAAGATGGTGAGGGTAAATAATGGGGAAGACAACTGATAACTAACGAAGAAGCTCGTGGCTTAATAACAACAGCCGCTCCGATAAATCTTTAGGTTAAACCGCGCTTTCCTAGGCTGCTCTGTGGATGGTGACAACACATAACCGAGTGTCCTCCGTGTCTCGCAAAGCACGCTAAGCCGTTCCCGGCTGTCATTTGTAGATTTTAGTCGTTACAGGTGTAGGTGTGTGGGTACATATGAAAGTAATACTGTAGTAGTACTACCAATTGTACTTATAACTTAATTCTTGTGTCTCTCTGGCTTAATTAATCGGCTGTACTGATTTTGACGGGACAGATAGCTGATGTTATGAGGAGTAACTTAGGATTAGGTTTTTGTGCAAAAAACTAAACCCTTACAATTGTTAATAAAAAACCGATTCAAATAGTATATAGTTGGTGCCAGTTAAGATGACAATAACGGTCATTGCCCTTTCCCTAATATCTCTTCGTACGAACCAAAACAAATGAATCATGTGTCGTTTTTCATTAGAAAGAATGTTGAAGATCACGATAGGTGACGATTCAGGACTTGAAAAGGCTTATTTTTGGTTTTCAAAGTAAAGAACTTTAATAAATGTCGGTGGGTCAATGACCGCTATTGCCATCTTAACTGGCAACAATCTATAGTAATATTTTTATAATCATTTCATCCGGACGAAGTTCGCGGGCAACAGCTTGTAAGCTATGAACGTTACTATCTACTTAGTTTCTCTTGGTTTGCTAACCACGCGTGGATACTTCCAGTAATAGGTGTTAAATGTTTTTAAACTTACAGTTACCGGACACGCAGTTATACTTAACTTGATAAATAATGATACAAACTTCCCCATACATCATAATCAGACAGGCAGGAGTGTATTTTTATACAGGAATATTCTTTAGTTTTTTTTTTCCGGATTCAAAATTGTTGATAGTAGAACTATTTTAGTTTATATATTATTATAGTGGTTTACTGAGGTTAAATTATTTTTCCAAGAGTGGTAAATGTAACATGTATACATGCTTTTTTTAGTTATTTAATCAGTTGATTACTATGCCCTAAGAGCAGTCCCTAACGGCCATTTTCAATAACTTACTAAGTAGCCGGTTTCGATAGGTTGCTATCTGTCTGTTTGACATTTTGCTTACTGGACTGTTAGAAACAAAACGTCACAGAAAAGCTTTCTTTGATTTTTTCTATGAATCAAGTGACAGGTAGGTGACACGGATAGAATATTCTTCGTTTATAGAAACACCGATAGCTACGGAACAAGCCATATTAACCAACAGTTATACGTAAGTAAGTTATAGAAAACGGCCGTAAGTAGCAGTAAGCATTAAGATGAACAATCCGCTGTGTGTTACAAAAAAAATGTAAAAAACAATGAATTTTCAGCAAGCACGATTTTGTTTAAAAACCTGTGTACCCTTCAATGTTTTTTATAACTGTGTAATACAATACCAATGAAATCATTCAATACATTTATTGAATATCTCTATACAACAATGTGTTTTATAACATGTTGAAAACATCCTTAAACTGTCTCTTACAATGTAACTGCGACATACGTGTCGTAAAATATTGCTGCCCAAACGGATATTTATTATATTATAACAACAATAAATTATTGTTCAACAAACTCATGTTTATTTCATAATTTCTTCAGATGTCTTTTATAATTATTTATGTCTTTGACTTCAGAAGAAAAACACGGATCTTTGCACCATAAGTGAGTTTTAACGAGGAAAAATGTTCCCAATTAAATGTTTGTTACAAGTGTCTGCACCTAGCCTTATCCTAATGCGAATTAACTAAGTTAAATGTGTTTTCTATGAAGAAATAGATCCATTTAATAAATATAAAGACATACGCTGCGTGTCGCGAGCCTCGATTGATTTATGACCCATTCAATAAGCAAGTCGGAACATACTATCATGTCTCTATCGACGCAATCAACTAGAATTTGTAGAATTATACCCTGCGGTGTTATTTAATTTTAATTGCAGCATTCAACCTGACAGCAATCATATTTTGTTGGCAACAAAAATCCAGCATTTTCCAGCAAAAACTTTACAATTCAATACTTTAGTAAAAGGTCGATTATCATAGCATGAAATATTTATGCACGTACAAAAATGTTGAGACACGAAAAAAATCGTCACGAACCGTACAGCCATTATGTAAACTGTTATTTTTATGGCAATTTAAATTAATTCACTTATGATAAATGGTGGATTGTAAAAAATTAAACGCGTTTCTGTAAATGTCGATGCGGTTTTAGCGGATGCTGTGATAAACAAGAAACGTTTTATGTTTACGGTAACCATCAGCGTTTCATATTGAGCCTTAACGGTTAGTGTTTATGGTTGGAATTTGTGTATGATGGTATGATCTATTAAGTTTACAATGGCCATTACGGATATGACTTCATACGGCGTTGAGGCCGCGAATTTATAAATGTTGTAATTGGTGTGGGTCTGGGCGGCTGCTGACGGCATGCGGGTCTGGTGGGTGCAAAAAGGCACCGACTGCGTCCCAGGTGCCGTGTTTAATAGCTTAACAGAGTCGCGCATTAAGGTAATGACCACGTCGCGTCGGCCGCTCGGCGCTGCGATCGAGCGCTGGAGCGCTAAAATTGCGCCGGATGCTGTTGGGCGTCAAAATCCAGGCAACGAACACACAATGTAGTTGTAGACTGGCTGTATTGATTTTAAGGCCCTGTCTAACCCTAAAATTTGCAACTCTATTTATGGTAGTTCAAATTTCGTTTGAAATACTGTTAGAATAAAGTTCTAATCAACTAGCACTACAAAGTGGTTGTTACGTCGGTCACTCACTGCGGGCCGAATAGTAGGAAATGAGTGGTTTTTAATTTATTATAATAAAAATAATACATATTTTTAAAAAACTGGTAAGTTTATGACTTTTTGTATTTGTAAAGATAGGTATATCTTTGCATGTTTTTATGAGCGAGAGAAGAGCCTAAGAATAATCAAGAACAGTTCATGAACAACAACATATACACTTTTTTAGACTTTTACGGTCTTTCACTACACTTAAGAAATCCCGTAAGTACTTTAAGTGTAACAACATATATTTTTTCTGGATTAAAACAACGATTTGAAAGACCCTGGCCTTAAGGATGCGTGTGGGTCATATACTTTTGCTATTTAGAACGTGATATGAGGACTATTTATCTGACCGGACATGAGCACTAGCAGCCTACCATTTTATATATAATATACTAGGTAATGCCCGCGGCTTCGCCCGCCCGCAAAGCAAGTTTTAAAGATCAAAGCATACATAGGGACAGACAGACGCGGGCGACTTTGTTTTATAATATGTAGTGAATATAGTGATAGTGACAGTGATATTACCTACTATTTTATCGTGCTATTTTGAATCACATCTGATGGCAGAAAGAAATAATCAGCGTAAATTGCTACCGTTTTCATTTTATAAGCTTAAATTATTCCAACAGGTAATTGCTAAAATATGTAAGCTAAAAACACAATTAGAATGACTTGCTGATACAGCATCTGTCGGAAAAATCAACGTTTTATAGCACCCACTGTCAGCAAAGCGCTATCTTAGCCGCCAAGCCTCACCATGATCGAATCAGCTGGTAATAATACAAGAAAATTGCTAATGACCTCATTTAATAAACAAGGGTTTGAAAAATACGCGCCTATTACTTAAATGGATGGTAGCTGTTTGGTCAGAAGACGTCGTAATATCTTATGAGTGCCCGTCTCATGTAAAGTGTGAAGGTATTCAAAGATGTCGCCTCGTTCGGTGGGCATTAAGTGATGCTGTACATTGAAATGGCTTTGGTTTATGCATTAAAATAATTGAGCTCAATGTATTTAGGTTAACGGTATAGACAATGTATTTTAGTGACTCTGTCAAGACTAAATATGTTAGGAGTTTGAGTGTTTCAGGTGTTGAAACTAGGTAATACTTGAAACACTACAACTTTATGAAATGTTAATACATAGAGATACTATATACACTTGTATCTAGAGTTAAGTTAAAGTAATTACTGGAGTTAAAGTAATTACTTACGTAACCGTTTTTATGCAACAGGCATGAATTTGAACGAAGTAAGAACCGTCAACGCAAGTAAAGCTAAAAATTCTAACTTTTGACAGTTTTAACTTCAAGCAATTACTAAACTACAGAATAAAAATCGTATCTTAAATAATTAATCTTAAGTTAAAGTTTTGGTGCAGCCGTGAGGCAAACAATATTAACTTTTTTGTTTAGAGTATTTTTTTTTGTTTTTATAATGTATATATGTATACTTTGGACATGGCTAAATAATCGTATTTTTACCGCTGTGTGTAGAAGAATGGCATTGCGTACAAGAGTTTCTTATACCAATAGCGGTGAACACTAAGGTTTTTAAAAAGTAACCCCCTTTAAGGGTTTAACATGAATGGAAGTTTTTCATTATTTTCCGATGGACATAAAAAGAAATAGTGTTTATTCACGAAAACATTCTTTAACTGGTACATAATTACCCCCGCCAAACTGCAAAGCAGTTGAAGAACAGGCACACACTTTCTTGGTTAATAAATGTAGACAAACATGTATACGATAAACAATAAACAATACTGTTAATTAGTAATCTTCTTATAAATAATAATCTACAATTAAAGATAATAAACAAATGGCTATTCGTTTTCCATAACAAGATACTTTAAATAATTAAAACCAATTAATAATTCGCACTATACTAAAAAGTAAAGATATTGCAGCAACAGTGTAGAATGCACTTTTAGTGGTCAATAATTACGCAATTTAAAAGTTTAATTATTGTCTGATAATTACGAACTGTTCGATTATGGTGGTTTTAAAGTTTCATTGAAGTCGTGAAGGATGGCAATGAGACATATTTGAAACTGTGTGGTGTCGAAGTTTAAATCGTTATAAGTAAATGCCCCTAACACGAAGTATTATATTATCTGTGTCCTAACCGTACTTGGGTCGCGCGAAGTACGGTTGAAAATAGTGAGCTCCAAGCATCCCACATAACATATTACATAATATCATGCCTGTTATCCCCAAATGGTTAGGCAAAGGTGTACCTAATAGCAGACCGACATTTCGTCAGTTATGTTTAAGGCCCATGTAATATGGGGCGAGCCCATAGCTTGAACCGAGTACAAATCCAGATTCCGTGGCTGCTACTGAGAAATTTATAATGGAAAATTCAATAAAACATTTTCGGCTGACCTGGGTATTGAACCTAGGACCTCAAACTCAGAAGCGGCGTTTGTGACAACTAGACTAACGACATCGAGCTATGAAAACGAGACAATAAGCAGCTTTCATTTGCCAATGTTAATTAAACAGAAAGGCGTCCATTCTTTTGACAATAGTTCAGGAAAATGGTCGCCTTCGATCTTAGATGCCGAAATTGTATTTTATGAAAAGTCCTCAAGTTTTCTTAAAAAAAAGACGAGAGGAAGGCTTGTCCAAATATACGTTACTAAAGACAACGAGCAGCTGGTAAGTAAGTAATAGAATAAACATGATACAACACACACGCCATTGTAATTCGTAGAGGTTTTATAAACATTATTAAATTATGTAGTTAATAAAATGTCACACACCAAAACGGGTGACCAGGACCAGCTAGTTTGTAGTTTGAGCATTATATTAATGAACTGTGCCCGCGGCTTCGTACTTATTATACCGCGTTCGTAACAAAGAATACATTCTATCTATAAGGTTCATAATTTCATGCGAATTGGTTCAGTCGTTAAAAGGATAATAACAATTTATACGAACATATTGGGTTTCATTCCAATAGACGAGACGACAAAAAAAAACTAATTAGTCCGTCAGTTAGATTATCAAAAAATATTTGACCCGTGTTCTTTCTTTTGTTACGTAAACCAAAATTGACGAAGATATGACTTTGACTACTATGCTTTTAAAATTCTGAATACGTCACGCCTAGGTATAATTTTTAGCTAGTTCTGACGTCACGAGCCCCCACTCCCGAGTTTTGATGCATTTTATCTTGGTCAATATTCATTGATTTACAAATACAAAAAATACGTGTCCATTAATTTCCAATACTCTAACTGACGGACTAAATAGATTTGCTATTTTTTGATACTGTCGTCATGCCAATTAGTGAGAAATGGGACTACATTGTTAGTCTTATGGTCGCATCACATTGGAGTTTTTCATTCTAGATTCGTGCCTGATGGCAATGGACTTGCCACCTACATCTATACTAATATTGTAAAGAGGAAAGATTTGAATTTTTCTATGTAACGAGCAAACTTAAAAACTACTGGACCGATTTGAATAATTCTTTCAGCAATGTATAGCTACATTATCAGCGAGTAGCATAGGCTATATTTTATCCCCGTACTCCCACGGGAACTGGAACTACGCGGGTGAAACTGCGTGACGTCCGCTAGTGGGATATAAAGGTGTAGTTACTGTGGCACTTCTACTTCTTCAACCTTTGGTCACCCAATGCTGAGTGTAGGTCTCTTCCAAATCTCTCCACTTTTGGTGGTTTTGTGTCATGGCTATCAGTTTCTTCCGGCCACTTTAATGAGATTGTCGGTCCACCTACTGTGGCACATGGCATATGAGAAATGGTTGTCGTTCCATTCAACAATACGAATTATATCGACACATTGTATTACTCGATTACTTAATCCTGTACTGCACCATTAATTTGTATTCGAATAATTCGCATCGATTGTGAACAAAATACACCGTTGCGACAAATAAGTGTCGGTTTCGTTCGAATATTAAAAGATCTCGGGCAACAAGGAGTTTTGAAAAGTTTGTTATGAGTTGCTAAAATAGAGAAGGTATTTTATTAATAATTTGCATTAATTCACGGTGACATTTTCAGTTTGCAAAGAGATTATTATTATACCTAGTACTCTGTAATTTACGGATAGTCATAATATGACGTCACATCTCGCCTGTTATATTATACTCAGGTGTTATGGATAGGCAGAGGTGTACCTATAGTTCATACACATTTCGACCGTTTTATGAAGGCGGTAAGCCTATTTCACAACAACCGGTAACAAATCCAGACTTCATGGCTCCTACTAAGAAACTCTTACCGTGCTTAAAGTGCCGGGCTCTTGAACCGGACAACCGAACCGGAAATTGAACCTAAAGCCGCATGCTCAACGGTCGCGCTTGTACACCACCAGCCATCGAGGTAAAAAAAAAGGCCTTGCAGAACTAGGACCATTAAATTGGAAATAATTATGGCAAATGAGACCACGTTCATAATACCCGATACTTAGTTGTATTTCAAATAATTTGATGAGCCAAGTGCAAAGCGGTTATTTTATTAGCAACAAGTACCATTAAGGAATGTTCATTCGACTTTATAAGACGTCCTAGATGCATATTTAAATACCTACTTAAATGTCTACTTTATATTTATTAGCAGTAAAATACGACAGACTCGTGTGATTTTTATTTTTTCAAATGGGTTATGGTGTATTTATTATAAAGAGATTTTACTATGCAAACGACATTGGAAAAGGTTGTAAAAATTAAAAATCAGCCAATGGCACTGCGGGGGTCACACGATTAAGTATTAAATATTGAATAAATAAGCATTTTGTATTAATATTAATTAATATATAAACATTTATTCGAACAATTATATCAGAATCAGCATTCATAATTGAAGATAACATAACAGCGAGAATATTAAGTTATATATTAACATAAAGCCTTTAGTTGATTAAATTGTTATGTTTTCGCCTTGCTAGTCTGTTGCATAAATATTAAATAAATTAAACTTTATTTCAGACTAAAGTCCATAGTTTTGTTAGTATTTTAGTATTAGTAACATCATCATTTCAGACGAAAGACGTCCACTGCTGGACATAGGTCTCTCCCAAGTGTCGCCAGATTGACCGGTCCCGTGCGACTCGCATCCAGCGGATTCCCGCAACCTTCACCAGGTCATCGGTCCACCTAGGGGGAGGCCTTCCAACGCAACGTCTTCCGGTTCGTTACCTTGATTCTCTTGCTTGTCTTCATTTCTGATTCGATCGCGCACGGAAACTTTGAGCATAGCCCTGTCCATTGCCCTTTGGGTGACTTTAAGCCTTCTGATGAGGCCCATTGTGAGCGACCACGTTTCGGTCCCGTATGTAATCACTGGCAACACACACTGGTCATAGACTTTCGTCTTGAGACACTGTGTTAAGTTGGACGAGAAGATACGATATTAGTAACAATGATTGTTAGATATTAATATATTACTGATTATATGATTCTATTAAATAACCCAATGATTTTATGAGTGTTTTTATTACATAGTTTAAATAAATTTAAGGTTATTAAAAAAAACACCAGACACATTATATTACAAAATAAATAAATTGTTAATAATAATACTCTTTTTTTCGCAATTATACAGTTTTTAAAAGGTGATTTTCATTACTTTCGGAAATACCGGTTTATAAGTCATAACAAATGGTTCTATATAGATTTGTATTATGATTTGTGTATGTATTGATATGTAATTGGTACACCACAGATTTTGACAAAATGACAGAACAAAAGAAATCTGTCATTTTGTCGATTCTTTCTTCGAAGAAACCCGTTTCTACGGTGGTCTATGCTACGCGGCGGGCTGCAGTATATAGTCTTTCCCACTTTTTGTAATCCATCTAAAGGTTGTCTTAAAAAGATCGCTTTTTGCCATAAGACCGCCCATCGTGTGTATGTGTGATGTTTTCTTTAATGTTACTTGCATATATGGTGTACATAATGAAGAACATTCTATTCTATTCTAGTGCTCTCTGGTTACGGGGCCCTAGGTGCTTAAGACGCTGCTGGTTTTGTGTATCTGTTAGTATTACTGTCAATAATTGTACATAGTTCTATCTGTGACGTGATTGTCGCTGATTTTCTTGATTACGCCGCGTATTTGTACATAGTTATGAATTTAATCTATCTACAACATTATGATGGAAATCATCATAAGGAAACTGATAAAAAGTGTGACACGTGTAAAGATTGATTTAATTAATTTATTATTCATGTTTGCGGTTGGATGGAATACTACACCATTATTAAGTATTATGAATGACCGCCTTTTATGACATACTACTCTGTCAAGAAAGTACCGGGAAAAGATCAATAACACACAAAATGTCTGTTATTCATCCAAATTTATTTTATCACCTTCAAA
The DNA here is from genome assembly GCA_941918905.2 of Xestia sexstrigata. Taxonomy (NCBI): domain Eukaryota; kingdom Metazoa; phylum Arthropoda; class Insecta; order Lepidoptera; family Noctuidae; genus Xestia; species Xestia sexstrigata. Next base: position 5,686,708 of record OW799204.2, read on the forward strand.
GTATGCTCCTTTAGAAACGATACACTTGCGCCAACGAATAATCCATTCATCAAAACATTTTTTAAACGCTGCTTCCGGAATTGAGTTCAGTTCTCGCCGCGAATTCTCCTTTATGTCTTCTATCGATTGAAAACGGGTGCCACGAAGTGGTAATTTGAGTTTAGGAAAAAGAAAAAAGTCAGCAGGAGCCATATCTGGTGAATATGGTGGTTGCTGGATGGTATTTGTTGAGTGTTTGGTCAAAAATTCGTTCACAATGATAGCCTTGTGCGAAGTCGCATTGTCGTGGTGCAAAATCCAAGAATTTTCTTTCCACAAATCTGGCCTTTTTCGTCGAATTTGCTCTCTTAAACGCCGCATAACGCTCAAATAATATTCTTTATTTACCGTTAGACCTTCCGGTAAGAATTCAGAGTGCACAACACCGCGATAGTCAAAGAAAACAGTCAACATGACTTTGACTTTTGATCGACTTTGGCGTGGTTTTTTCGGTTTCGGTTCAGTTGGAAGGCGGCACTCCGAAGCTTGTTGACTAGTTTGCATGTCAAACTCGTAAACCCACGTCTCGTCACCAGTAACAATGCGTTTCATGAATGTTGGGTCCGAACTGACTAGTTCTAGCATGTCCTCAGCGACTTTCATGCGATTGAGTTTTTGGAGAAAATTCAGATCTTTTGGGACTAGCCGAGCAGCAACATGTTTCATACCCAAATGATTTGTTAAAATGGTACGGATCGACTCGTGAGATACAGAAAGTTCGGCGGCTATCTCTCTCAGAGTTGAATGGGGATTTTCAGTCACTATTTTCTTCACTTTTGCGATGTTAACTTCAGTTGCAGACGTTGACGGCCTACCAGAGCGAGGCAAATCTTCCATCACATCTCGACCGCTTTTGAACGCTTTGAACCACTCATAAGCACGAGTTTTTGATAAAGTCGATTCACCGTAAGCCTTCTGTAACATTTTCAGTGACTCCGAACACGAAATTCCATTGGCGATGCAAAATTTAAGACAAACTCTTTGTTCGATATTTTTGTCCATTATGAAATTCGCAATACACACTATATATGATATTACTAAAACCAGCACTGTATTTAATATAAATAACAGATGCAACTCAAACTCCGCGCCAAAATGGAAAACAGTTGTGCCAATCTAACAACTACAAAAAAACAAAAATTTGAATTTGGAACCATAAACAAATCATCCATTCCCGATACTTTTTTGACTGAATGTATTGCCAATATAATTATGAGTGTAAGCAATCTAAGATTTCTGCAGTACTCGTATAATTAAAGACATGCGTTACTTTGATTAATTTAGATGAAATTTTTCACACAAAGAGACCATGGTCATGATAAGATAAAGCATATTTAATCCCTGTAGTACGTTCCCATGGGTCAATATATATATTTTAATATTTCATAACTAATGCTATAGCGCATTTCGAACAATAGGGAATATGCATGTGATTTTTTCTTTACTTAAATCAATAAAATACAGTATTATCAACTCAAGAAAAGTATTAATAGTTAAGTTCAACACTGCTTGTCACCCAAAAATAATATTAAACTCCTACAATTTTCTATGACAGTTTAAACGTCCGGGACTCGCGGGCATGATGTGTCGTCATTTACCTCAATCTGCCTTGTTTACATCTATTTTTTTGGCCTTAATAAAGTAATTTTTGAGCAGCAGCGGTGGCCCAGTGGTGGCGTGTGACATCTACCAATCCGCACTGGGCCCGCGTGGTGGATTATAGCCCATTCCCTCTCATAGAGAGGAGGCCTGTGTCCCAGCAGTGGGAACATTAATAGGCTGATGATGAAAGTAATTTTACTAATTGTATGTGCTTTATTCAAGCTAAAATTGCGATAACAATATTATAATAAAATCTTAGTGAAACTTGACCTACTTTTCAAATGAAAGTGTGACACATATACTTTGACGTCACTGTCGGCGCTACCGAGGACGACACGTTTTAAGAGTGCGTTCCGTGTCAACAAAAACATGCTACATAAAACAATAAATTGTAAACAAGAAACTTAAACAAGTGTACCACAATGTTTTTATGCGCCAATATAAGGTATTTTTGTTAAATAAAAAGAGGTTTGTATTTCTTGCATATTCCCTACTACAACAACTTGCAGTATAAATATGCCTCCTCCATTCCTGAGCACACTTCGTCTTCCTAGCTCCATACTCAAAGTAGTTTATTATAGTTATCACTGCAGTCGTTTCTGTGTCTCATTCGATTCGGTCAGGTCTGATTGAAGGTTTCGCGACAGATCCTTGGAACTGCAGGAATTAATGGTATCTGGGCTCCGAGACCGTTTCGTAAGGGCTCGTGTGGATTGACGCGACATGAAATGAACTAAAACTGTTGGTAGGTACCAGTTATCAAAACTTACATAACATAACATCACGCCTGTAATTCCTGAAGGGTAAGGCAGAGGTGTTCCTTATAGTACACCCACATTTCGCCAGTTATGTTTAAGTCCCATGTAATAGGGGGCGAGCCTATTCCCATCAACCGGGCACAAATGCAGACTCCGTTTCTACTACTAAAAGTTCCTGATGGAAAAACCCAATAACAATTGCCCGACCCAGGAATCGAACCCAGGACCTGATGCTCAGCAGACCCAATTGCGGCCACTAGACCAACAAGGCAGTGAACGACGCAGATTTTCTTTATTATTAATAGATGGCCTATGTTTTTATCAATCTTTTCAATTTAGCCCCAATGAATAGTTATAAGCTAGCTAATGAGTTCATTCTCTTGCTTGCATAACCTCCCTTTGTCTTCCACAATCGGGTAACAAGTAAAAAATATATCCCATTAAAAGCTAACTATCAGCTGTTTGAATGCCCGTTGTTTACAAGTAACAAGTCTATGTTTATGTAACTGATTATCTACTCAACGCTGATAGAGGTAATATATTCCTGGCTTCGCCTTGGGTGCAGCAGGTGTAAGATAATAAGCGGTAAACGAGCCTTAGATTCAATATATATTCCAGTACAGTCCAAGTACCAATATGTAGGTAGTTATTATGAGAAGCATGTTGTATCTAACAGCAGACCATAGGCCTCCCTTCCGTCTTTCCATTTTCAACCGAAAGACGTCCACTGCTAGACATAGGCCTCCCCAAGTGTCGCCACATTGACCGGTCCCGTGCGACTCGCATCCAGCGGATTCCAGCAACCTTCACCAGGTCATAGCTCCACCTAGCCACCATTTTTTCACCATTTTTCTTTATCTGTACCTAAATGTTGTTACCTAAATTCAGAAGTGGTATTCTTGTGGAATAAAGAGCGCGAACTTTCGAGATAAAACTTATAACCATTAGCAACCTTTAGCATTCTACCTTCCTTTTATCAATTTATTTGGGATTAGCGTAGAATGTCTTCTTCTCCCATACTACGACTCGCCATCTTACAAGTAGATTTGACAGTAAAAAGAAGTACATACTTCAATAACCATAATTTTATTAGTAATAGTAGGAGATGGTGAGGAACACCAAGGAAACGATGAATGGATTGTGTGAGGAATTATAAAGGGTGTAAAGAACTTCTTAACGAATCCGAAAGGCACTTGTTCTCCCCGTCATTGCGATCATTTTTTTGTTCTACACCATCCCTGGGAACCTTCTAGTTACGGAAATATTGAGGGTCAAAATTCCAACTTTTTGACAAGTTTTTTTTTAAATACAAGTTTTTAGTGTAAGATTTTTACTTTAAACACCTCCACTATCCCCGTACGATTCAATCCATCCACCAGCGCAATGTTTTGAGTGCGTTACATTGGGTTCTACCACAAAACATGATTTTTCACACCAAAAATAAAAATCGTTTCCCAGCAATAATTTTTGCGTAGTTTTATGTACAGAATGCTTGGTTGACGGCTTCGTGATGAGGTTGTTTACACCCTGTTTATGAAAGAAAAAGCTGTAAATGATAGCGTGACGGTTGACAGAGGAGAATGGAAGAAAAAAACGTGTTGCGCCGACCACAAGTAACATGGGACGAGGGCAGGAAGATGAAAATAACTAATTGTAGGAGAAAATTACTTCTAAAAGTTGCTAAGTGTGCATACATACATATTGTAGTTTCTGTACCTACATTTGAATCTAGCTAGACCAATGATAAGACTAAATCTGACTGCGATGGTTTTTAAACCGTTGATGTAATCGCAGTCAGATTTATTAAACAACAAATTAGAGCAACCTTTTAAGGTTGCTCTAATTTGTTGTTTATTTATTTTATTCAATTAGTCTTGTTTGCATATCAGCTGATTTGTGCAATGTAATTGAAAGATATTATGTTAAATAGTACGACTAGGATAAAGTCTGCGATACACAATCAATCAGTTTGAATCGACTGCAGGCTCGAGGACTCGAGATAGAGAGAGCTAGATTGTGTTTGTAGTGGCCACTGCAAGCACAATCCAGCAAAATAGGGGTCGTAGACCACATCGACACCCAGTGCGATTATGATGCTCCTGACCAAACTATGTCCTGCCTTCTGAGGATCAAACACGCCACGGACGCTGCAATTGGCTTTGCCACCGAATATTTAATTATAACAATAATGTTTTTACCATAGATTCGAATAGAAGAAGAAGACTAGGTTTACTAGCAAGCTGATATTTTTCTAGCAAAACTTTTTTAGTTTTATTTTCCCCTGATGATTTCATCAAAAGTAAAGTTTTTCAAAACTTCTCGCTTATAATCTAAAATGCCAGAATTCCTTAAAAAAAAAAGTTTTTAGTACTTTTTTATTCCGAACCGCGTCAGTCTGTCACCCCCTTTACATCGCCACAGATAATTAACAAACGGACTAAGTAATTTTCATTAATGCGAACATGTCCAGCGCCACAATTACTGCGCCGTAATGAGATACCAGCTGAATGTTATTGTGTGTTAAATAATTATTATGTGGCACACTTAATTTTATGGGAGTAACAAGTATATTTTTAAGTTTATGAGTTGCTTTTTTACGGTAAGAAAAAGAGTCATGTCAGGTTTATACAGGGTTAGTTTTCAATGACCAGCCAAAATGTAAAATTAAGATATATGAAACCAAAAGTGCGTTTTAAATATTATTGTCGAAAAAAATAAAATAATAGCATTCATTTGAAAATGTCCTAAAAATTTCCTAAATCATAAACCTAGTGGGAATCAATGCACTTGTGTGCGTGCATGCACCGCCAGATTTATGTGTGTGCTGCACTGCTGCCTATCTAGGTTGTTGAACTGAATTGTGCTGTTGCAATATCCACACTTTCGCTTTTTAGTGGTGGATAGGAATGAAATTTTATTTAAAACATGTTTTTTTTTTATTATATCGAAAATATTATCGATTCTAAACCATCTCTGAAAATTTGGCCGGTCATTGAAAACTAACCCTGTATTTTTACATGACAATAATTAGTACCTACTTAGTTACTACTACGATTAGTATCTTTTTCAAAATATAATGGCATTCGTTGTTAAGTTAAACAACTTCGAAACTACGTAAAAAATAAATCTCGACAGTTTACCTTTTTGATCGATTTCCATTTCCCAGGCCTAGCACGAACGCACTCAACGCACGGTGTAAACGTAACGTAAATTCTGACGACTTTAAAATTATATTCGGCTGTAAGTATTTATATCTATGGATGATGATACAATTTTGTCGATGGAATTAACAGGGTTTTATTTCTGAAGTTTTCTAAAGGCTAGTATGGAATGTTACCTGTATTCGCGCTTCTGTTAGGCCGATTTTCATAGCGAGCTCTTCTCTGAAACAAAAGGGCATATAATTATAAAACCAGTTTCCAAACAAGATAAGTTTTTACAGTAAACTTATGTTTTTAGGGTTCCGTAGTCAACTAGGAACCCTTATAGTTTCGCCATGTCTGTCCGTCCGTCTGTCCGTCCTCGCTTAATCTCTGTGACCGTTAGCACTAGAAAGCTGAAATTTGGTACCAATATGTATATCCATCACGCCGACAAAGTGGTAAAATAAAAATTGGAAAAAAATGTTTTATTAGGGTATATGTAAAGTGGGAAGTGATTTTTTTTTTCATTTCAACCCTAACGTGTGATATATTGTTGGAAAGGTATTTAAAAATGAATAGGGGTTTCCTGAAATCATTTTTTGATATGTCAATAATTTCGGAAATAATCGCTCCAAAAGTAAAAAACAATGTGTCCCCCCCCTCTAACTTTTAAACCATAAGTTTAGAAAATATGAAAAAAATCTGAAAAGTAGAACTTTATAAGGACTTTCTAGGAAAATTATTTTGAACTTGATGGAAACAACATTTTTTGTACAAAAAATTGTACAAAATAATTTCTGGACTAAGTTTGTAGTATATTCGTATATGCAAGCATTTTTTTTAACTTCGTTTACATATTTTATTATCCTGAACGTATCTTTTTTCAAACAAAAAAGAATTATTAAAATCGGTTCTCGCAATCCAAAATTACCACCGAAAACTTCTGGCACGTCTATGTATTAATTAGTAACCCAATTCCCCGAGTGATGGCGCTGTAGGTACTTATTACATTGGGTCGGGTAGTTGCAGGAGCGCGGAGCGCTGCTGGAGCGCGAACATAATGGATACCCACCTTTAAACTCATAAGTGGGAACACTTATTGTGACGGACGGGAAACTACGGAACCCTACACTGAGCGTGGCCCGACACGCTCTTGGCCGGTTTTTTTTACTTTAGCTTGCACTAGAGTGTTCCGTATAATCTTGTAGGTATTTTGTTATTTAACTACATATTTAGGGTTTTCAGATTTTACCCTTTACATGTGCTGTACACATGATTACATTGCTTCTTGCCAAATTTCAGATTCTAGGTCAACGGGAACTACCATATAGGTTCTCGACCCAAAACCTATAGGGTGCTTCCGGTTGACCTAGAATTGTCAATTTTGGTTAAAAGCAAGGTCTTATATACAGAACAAGTAAAATCGGTGGTGACACGCGGACAGACGGACAAGAGAGTGATCTTATAAGGGTTCCTTTTTTTACCTTTTGAGGTACGGAACCCTAAAAATGGTAAAAAAAAAGATACAGACTGCAGGTACCATCTTGGTTCATGATGTCGACCAAGTAAATATGTATGTACAGTTGCAAATAACCTAATTAACTCATTATTAACTATATTATGGCTACATACCTACCAACCAAATAATTAAATTGTTAAGTAAATTCTCAACCAAGTTGATGTTGTCAGTTAATTTCGTCGTGCAAGAACGTCATACAGGCAAATTAAGGCGGGAAACATGCCAGCCATTGACAGTTTTTTTTTTTCTGTGGGTACCATAGACTGACAAAAAATAATAATAGACTCTTTTAATCCGTGTGTAATCTATCTAGTATTGCTATTGTTATTGAATAAATGTACTTAAATGGAAGATAAAACATAATAAACTTCAGTTCATTTTACGATGGATTATGATAATCCTGTAGCAATTAGTTCACTAAAGAACTTTATGTTACTTAAGCGGCCATTTTATCTCCATTATCCTATTAAGAAGCAAGGAAGAGATGGATTATTTGATTGATAAATGATTGATTAAAAGTGGAAATGTTTTCACCACACCCTTGTGATTTCATTCAAGAATTTCATTGAATATTTAACCGGATTAAGATTAGTTGAAGATTTAATGTAATCGTATTTTTGGAATTCTCAAATGCAATGTACTTAGGTAAAGTAAACGTGTCACCTTTTGTAATGTACTTTGATGGACAGAGGAATAATTTATTTATTTATTCGCTCTCATGCACATCACACATTTTACAATATTACTGTCGGTTTTGTACATGAACCCTGTCAGGGCACTGCAAAGCACAATGCTGGTTTGCTGTTGAGTTTAACATTAATATAATAAATAAATTGAGTCAAAACTTATTACAAGCTCGAAAGCCACTTAAAAAGGAGGAACTTATCTAACCACAGCCAGTGTTGGTCAGAATACCTACTCTATCTCATAAACAAAAGAGCGATGCAACTCTTCCATTATCTTCTCTCATATTATTTAAAAAAATACCTCTCCAATTAATTAATAGACTGTTCAACTCACCTCGTAAAAACATCAGGATAATGCGTCCTGGAGAAAGCCTTCTCCAACTCCTCAAGTTGGAAACTGGTGAATGTGGTCCTATACCGTCTCTGCTTCCTCTTCGGCGCGTACTCGTCAGCATCGTCACTGTCTGCGGACCCTGGAGGGGGACGCTCGGAGGGTGACTGGTCAGCCCGGGACAATTCTGGGGTCGTCCGGGGCGAATCGTCCTTTGGGTGTTCTGACACCCCCATTGCAGACGCGTACTTCTGGTACTCTTGGCTTTGCGTGAAGTAATCTGGAAATGGAAAAGAGTTTTGTTAAAAATAACGTTTAAATAAAATAGACCCTGTACGTGAATCAAAATTTTACAATGATTTTCAACGGAAATTTTTATCTCTTGAAATATACTTGGCGTATTTCCCTATCTATGTAGTAATTTATAGACTACTTCTATTATCAATATCATTGAATAATTTATTTGATCCAATGATAACTAATCTAATTATTTACTTATAGATTTTAGCTGTTGTTTGTTTGTTTGCGTTGGATTGGAAAGCTACCACTTTTGCCTGTTTAGATGAATTAAATATAGTAAAGAGAGTCCCTTGAAAGTACCCGTGTCCCCTTTTTTACATTCATACAAGATACCAAATCAAGTAGATTTAATTATCTGATCTAATGATAGTAAAATTGTTTACAACTATTTTTTATACCCACAGTTAATAATTTCCACAGAAGTGACGCAAAACAAAACTAAGATTAATGTGGATTAACGTCACATTGACAGTTCCAACATTGTTTCTAATAGCCCTGTAATTTATAGGCAGGCAATTATATCAGATAATAACCTAGACTTGAGAACCGACAGCTACAGGCAACAGCTTACTTAAGCTGTCATGCGAAAAAAGTATTGACAGCCGGTCATAGAGTATAGAGTTCTAAGCTGTCAAGTTTAAAAAAAAAAATGGAATAATGGGTTTTATTATACTATGGACAGTTTTACACTCGTGCACTACATATAAATGAGCGTGTTATGTCGGAAAATGAGTTAAGTGTGCAGTTAACTTAATTACGGCAAAGTTGTGGCCGTGATCTGAATCTTAAGTGACGTAGATTTGAGCCGGAAAAATCGATGGTGTTGTGCTTTTATTCTGTTGGATAAATTAATAAGGACCATTTTGATTTAGTTATTGTGTCTAATTGATAGTGAATCTTTAGAGAATCGCACCCTTTTTAGATAGGATCTCATACATAAACATAGAATTGTTTATTAAGAAGTTGTTCTGTTGCTCAGCATGAGACGGCCTAAGCCATTCAAACTTTTTGATATATCCGCCTGCAAACCAAACCAAAAATTTTGTCGTGTGTACCAGTTAGGTTAACGTTCGAATCAATTTGTTTGATAATTACCGGCGGTCGGCTTGAACGCTGCGTGTCACGACCAGTACAAACGCGGCGATGAATTATAAATAAGGCTTGCTGCGAAATTGACGAGTTAATTTTCTAGTAAATGGCAGTTTTGTATGGAGTTTTCATTTTGCAAGGAAATGATAATCAATTAAGTTTTGTTTTGACGTGGCAAATTACTGTTTTCATAGAACAACGATATATTTCACTATAGACGATAGGGGCGATTAGGCGTCTAAAAAGTGTTCACACTGCGAAAATTGATGCAGGCTTACATTTTCTCAGTGAACGACACATATACTATTCAAATGTTTGTCAGTAAAGCAGTAAGACTACTTTGAATGTGTGCAGTCAAACCATTGCAACGTTTTTGTGGGGCTTAGTTTATATGATTACTTACTACTTTGGTATAAAAATAAATAAATAATAATAAAATATCAAGGTGGCGTTGTTTGTCAAGAAAACTTGCACTTTTATTTTAGTTCTGTGTTCCCGCCTGCACAAATAAGTTTGTTGAAGTGTTATAAGTTTTTGACGTGATAAGGCGTTTTTTTTTGTGGTCTTCTTCTTTATCGTGTGGTTACTGCCTAACCTGGTGTCGGAGTTTTTATGCCGCCCATGGGTCTCTGACTTTTACATGATATATCATAGATATATCTTAGGCATGCTGGTTTCCTCACGATGTTTTCCTTCACCGAAGAAAGTGATAATTAAACAAAACGCACATGAATCCGAAAAATCAGAGGTGAGTGCCTTGGGTTCGAACTCAAGACCGAGAGATCGAGACTTGACACTCCGACATTCACACCACTGGGCTATGACTGCTATTTTTGTGACGTAAACTACATTGCCACATCATAACTTCATACACGAGTCACGAGCAAACCTATTATTTATAAAACGTCACATAAAAAAAAATACCTATCGTGATTTCAAACGATTACCGATAATTCCGACCTCCGTTTCTAGTAATCAATTGTGTCATTTAATTCAGTTAATGGCATTAAGTTAATTGGTCACTGATTATGGTGTTATGTCTATAATTGATCAGTTATAATGGAGCTAGAAGAGAACAACACGTTTGTAATTGGTTATAATGAGTTTGCTTGTGTGAGTGATTTTTGTTTGTGTTTGTTTGTTAGTCTTTGAGCCTTGGCTGGTGGGTGAGTAGAAATGTAGCAGAAGCGGTGTAACATTGATAAAAGGGAGCATGCGTTCTGCAAAAAGGATAAATCACTTGTGAAAGATCCACGAATCTCCACTGACCAATATTTGTGCAAGTATTTACATTATTTCTCTCGCGTCATGTCAGTCTAACTGTCTCTATAGAACTCGTGCTTGATAAAAAAATGAATAAAGAAATATGCGAAGCTCACATTTTTGTGAAGATGAATAATTTTCCTCGTATGCTCCATGTCAACCGTAACGTTATCATTAACTCCCTTTTTATAAATATCATTCCTCACTCAATCTATCTTTTCTTAGACCTTGCTCTCCGTCTTTCTCACTTCCCTAATCTCCCTATATCTACTGGTACAGTCGCTAGCATACCAAGCCACCCGAAACTGTCAAATCTTCTCATTCGATTTTAAACTTAACCATCAGCATTTTAGGGTTTAAAATCATCTACAAAAATTTGACATTTTGTGGTAACTGACTTGTTATGTCATGAAGCCAAACTTATGTAAAGCATAGGAAATAGGAACAATAACATTGTACCACTATTAAATGACGTAAACCGACGGAAATCAACTCAATAGTTATACAAAAAATATCTTAATCCAAGTAAAAGAGATCGCGTGCGATAAAATTAACAAATTGCAGAAATAAACTCGCAGATTGCCGCGAATTCACGGAAGTCTTTATTTTAATTAAAATAAGTGAGACTTTTACGTTTTCATTTTAATTCTTAAATGATTTGCTGAAGAATTTTTGTTGAAGGTAGCTGCGTAATTGCGGTAAGGAGTTAAAAACTGTTGGCAAAAAGGGTTTGCCAGTCCGTAAAAAGGTTTCTCTTCCTATTTGTAGGCTGTTCTGAGGGAATATCCGTTTCTCCCAAGAACCTCGGATGGGTCAGCGGTGAATCTTATGATGTCCATACAAGATATTGAATTTCTGAAGCAGCACTTAATTGTATGATGCACTTTTCAGAGAAATAATAACAGCGAATATGAAATAATTTTAATTTCATTTAATTATTAGTCCACAACTTTAAATGGCAAGGAATATGGGACAACTTAGTCACAAAAAAAGAAACAGCGATAGCTAATAATCTCCTCTAGTAAAATTAACTTTACCAAAACGTATCATTATCCAAACGTTTTTACAATAAAATCACAATAACGTTAATCACCGTTTGACGTCACCAAAAAACCCCGTTACAAGTTAATCACTCACTTTCACTCACTCCCATGACACTTTTCTTTCTTTCTATTTTTTTCTTTCTTGACGTAATACATAGATGATCGCCGGTATAAGAATGAGCCTGTTCTATGAAACAATGTAGCGATAAGCCACGATATTGCAATTCCTTAGCGATTTTATCATAGCGAATACGATTACGTATGTACAGTAACTGTTCTATAAAGTTATAATTGCTTATCTTTAGGATGTGTTCATTTATGTGGGAGGGGTGCGCGGTTTAATGTGATGAGGTTAAGGAGAGGTTGTCGCGGTCGGTTGATGGGTGACACTTTGGGAAACGCTCGCGTAGGGTTTTTCTATTCCGTGAAATCAGTCGGTTGAATCAACTACAGTACTTTCTCAAGTTATTATGTCTTGTGACTGGGACTGTAGCTTTGTTTTTTTCTTTTTATTTTGCACTTTTGACATTCAAAAGTGCCGTAATGGTCTAATTGAAATAAATGCTTTGAGTTTGAGTTTTAGTTTTAGTTTGAGTTGCCTAAAAGTTTGAAAATCGCTACAACCAAATCATCATCATCGTCATCTGCCTAGCATTTTTCCAATTATGTTGGGGTCGGCTTCCAGTCTAACCGGATGCAGCTGAATACCAGAGTACTACCAAATAGCAGAGTTAAATAACTCATTTGGAACTTCTTTCTGGAGCTATGTCTAGGTAAATTGGAGGTCAATGTAGCCGGACAATCCACAGAAAAGACCAGCGAGCCTGCCTGATCTACGTTTATGTAAACAAATTATCTATGGGTGTCACTTCAGTGGCCATAATAATAGCAAACGAAGCTGAAAATACAAATTCTGAACTGAGATCAATACAGAGTTTTTCAGAATACCTACTTAGGTCCTGCAATGTTTTTCACAAAAACCTAATCGTTATTATCATCAACTTAGCCTTTTCCCAACTCTATTGAGATCGGCTTCCAGGTCTACCTGATGCAACTAAATACCAGTATTTTACAATCTTACCTCCAGAACCTAGTTAGTACTGGGTAATACGATACCCCCACTTGTTGTCAGACTTTCGGGCCACTGATTAGCTGTAACGACTATCAAAGATCTACAAATGACAGCCGGGACCAACGGCTTAACGTGCTTTCCGAGGCACGGAGGAAACTCAGTGTGTAATGGGTATTCACGGACCAACCTGGGCAGGTTATATATCCCTCAAATGGCTTAGCATGATCCTCCGTTACTCCTAAAATACTGCAGCATTAATTTTGAAATAAATATATGGTAAAATTGAGGATTAATGCTAAGTCCTATGTGTGTCGAAAACACGATTCCATAAATTTTTCTCGATAGAAAAAAAATCCAAAGTTACCTCACTTGAAATTAGATCATGAAACTTTGCATACTAATGCATACATATATTATTTTCCATGACCTATTTAATTAGTAAATATCTAAGAAATAGTCACGAGCTAACTTCTAATCAATCTCCAAATTAAATCCTATTACATTGAACGAATAAACAGATCATAGATTTGCCAACATTAGATTACATAGACCATTTAATACATAACATGGTAACAATGCTTGTCCAATTTAGATTTATTGTAGATAATCCATTAACAATAGTTTTTGTTTGAATCAACACACGGAACTCTAAGAGAGGCTTTATCGAACAAGCGGCACTTTTATTTATCTAACTAACCAAGTTTGAGTAATCACGAAACTGATTAACCAATTAGGTACCGTATAGACATTGATCTAGATTATCAATTATATGATTACACATATCTGGGTAATGCAGCATTCGATCTAATTAAGTTTACAAATAAAATCTGATCTAACAACAAAAGTTCCGATAGATTAGATCCCCTGATTAGATGACAATACCGTTTGTAATCGGTGATAACATATTTAGATATATCGCGACGATTTGCCGACGTTTTCGATCTTGAAAATAATAGTATCGACTCCTGATAGAGCGATTGGGCCCCGATAATGGAATTTAACATTTATTTTTATTTAATTTACATTTTGTATTTCGGTTTCCATTTGTGATATCATCAGGGAATCGGGTCGATTAGAAAAATCAATTAAAAAAGGAAAAATCTATTGATAACTAATTACGGTGGCTGATGTCAGATTTTTATCAGTGCATGAACTAAATTTCCTGTTAAAAACATATATATTTTTAACCACAAGGAAACATGACATAACTACGAATAAACGATAAAATTATCTATCACTTGCTTCGGTGAAGGAAAACATTGTGAGCAGCCAGCATGCCAGTGAGATATTTCTTGACGGCATGTAAAGCCAAGTCAGAGGCCCATGGGCCGCATAAAAACTCTGACACCAGGTTAGGCACTAACCACACGATAAAGAAGAAGAAGACTACGAACAAATTCTCTATTAACCCTTCGCATGCTACTGTCATATCAATATTAAATTTATGATATCGAATCTGCAATACAAAAGATTGTAAAATACATTTTACGACTAAGAACATCGTCGTGGAAAAACCATTCAAGAATAATCGTAATATCCCATGTTCCACAAAAAGTACGTAATTGTAGGTAACATATAAATGAGTTTTCATTTAATTTATATAACAGAGAGAAAGTGAGAGACTTCACTTACTAATGTGAGTGAAGTTCATCAATACATAAGTAATGCAAAAACCGCTAAATAGATTTTAATGAAGCTATCTAATTATGGGAAGAACTTGAATGTGTATTTGCTATATTATCATTAGAGTGTAACATTATAGAAAGTTGTTATAATATGGAAAATGTAGTGAAAATATCTCTCGTGACTTTTCCGTTAGGCAGTTCTACATAACATAACGCCTGTAATTCACGAGGGTTTAGGCAAAGGTGTGACTATAGTGTATCCATATTTCATCAGTTACGAGTTGTTTGTCTACTAGTCGCAATCGCTACTGCTGAGTATGAGGTCTTGGGTTGATTCCTAGGTAGGGCAAAATGATATTTAGGTTTCTAATCGCGAATTACTCAGTAGCAACACAATGTGTAGATTTGTGCTCGGTTGATCACAATAGACTCGTCCCCATTTACATGTGAGTAAGGTAGTCTGATTTGAGAACCTCACGTCCCGGCCGCCGCGGGAGACGCCGCGGGAGACGCCCCGGGCGTCGGGGGCCACATGGTGGCCCCTGCGGGACTGTTCGAAAGAGATACCGTGGCCCCGGAACACAAAGGGCGATGAAGGAACATGGATGGGTTTTAGTCAGTAAAAGTCTGACACTCCCTCCTGCTCCGCCCAAAGCGGGAGGAATTATTTGATGAACTCCCATCCGAGAAAAAAGGTAGTCTGATTTAAAAGCATGCAAATGATTAGATATATCGTTAAAGATAATTTATTGTGCATTATTGTCTTGCATTAATATCTTATTATTATATATATTTTTTTTTTATGCAACATACCCACTTCTCTCTAAAAGAAAAAGTAAATCCCTAAGACAATAGAACCATTGAAACTGGACGTTTATTCAAGTAGTTACATTGAATTAGATAATCTTTTAAAGCTATTAAAGCAGCCTACCTCATTTCATTTCATAACTTTAACTTTTTTCTTTCCCTTTCATCGCTAACTTCCCTTTATTATTTGCCTATTCTATTAGTTCACACCGTTTCTTTTCTTCTAATTTTCAGTAACCAATCCTGAAACAATGCCTGTGATGACCCGTAAGGCTACTGCTCAGAATATGGAGCTAAAATTGAGAACGGCCCTCCAAGAACTCAAAGAATCCAACCTCCAAGTCCAACAACTGTTACAGGAGAGAGAAGAGAGTGAGGTGGAAGTCGATAAAGTTAATGGCAAAAACTCCAGCTTAAAACGGGAGCTAGTAGACCTACATCAGCAATACTTGGACGTTGTTGATGAACGGGATCAACTGAAGGTGGTGACGGATGGTTTCCATAATTGTAGTAACTTGTATGAGGAGGCTTTATATAAAATTAGGGACCTAGAAGATAAGTTAATTCATGCCAATAGTTGTATAATAAAGTTACAGAAAGAAAAAGCATGTAATCAGCTTTCAGAAACAAACCTTTTATATAATGAATTATTAAATAGTAATTGTAACCCCCCTTCCTTAATAACCATTGATCTGACTGAAGATTCCTTACTAAAACAAAACTATACAGTTAGCAATAAGAAAATTAAAAAATATGCAAAACTGAATAGAATAATTAAAAAATGTTATCAATATAGGAAACAACACAAACTCTTTTCCAAACATATTCCACTGAGGAAAGAGCGTGTTGATTTAGTTAATAAGTTAAATAATTATCAAATTAAATTAGAGGACAGTATAAAAATTTATGAAATTGATACTCAGCATTTGCAGTCTGAAATACAGGTACTTCAGGACTCACTAAGTTCCCTTTCTAGTAGGTATAAGATTTCTCAGAACCAAATTAGGGAACATATTTCTGCAGCAAATGAGTTGGTAATGGGTCAATGTAGTTGCCAGACAGTTACCAACCATGATACTATCCAGCCTGAGGTAATGGAGGACCCATACCAGGTTGAGAATTTGTCTCAGGACAGCATATTGAACCAACAAACAACTAATATAACACTAGATTATTCACATGTGGTACACCCTGAGTTGTGTGATAGTCTGCCTGAGATTGGTAATTTTGTTTCTCCTAGTAATCATGATTGTAATCATTCAGTTATGTTCTCTGACAGTATAGGTAGGGGGCTAGGTAAATTAATTAGTAATAACCTGAGTTATTGTACCCAAAACAATTGTATGCCAGGGTCAACCTACAAACAGATTATGGCATCAGTAACAAAGACTGTTTGTGATCCTAGTACCACCATTACAATATGTGTTGGTAATAGTTCAAAGATTAAAAAGGAAGACATCACTGACTGTGTTTCAGAGTTGTTGAAGTTAAAGTGTAATAAAATAATATTGTGTTCTTTTCCATATTTTGAAAGTTTATGTAACAGAAAAAACAATTATATTCACATGTTAAATAAACATTTATATTTTTTAGCAGGTCATTATAGTGACAAACTTATATATCTTGATATCAACACTTTTGTTGATAAACTTAGATCGACTCGGGGTAAAGTGTTTCTACCTATTAGTTGTAGACACAAAATAGCTCGGCTATTAGCTTATAATATTCACACAGACATAAATAGTATGTCTAAGTTTAGTTATATTATTAACACTGCGACTATTAGTAATAATACTAATGTACAGGTGACTTTAAATGAAGATAGCATTAGTGCTATAAATGTTTACAAACATTCTGAGGAGGATCCATGCGTCACCGTGGAAAATCCTCAATTAAGCTCTATTAGTGATAGGGTCTTGTTGTCTGAGGATGGCACGGAAGTCTCCGGCCTTACTCCAAATATTATTATTAATTTAAACTAGAAAGTGAGACAACAGAAGGTACCATTAACAATATTGTTAATCCTTCCAACAGCAAGGTATCTTCTTGCACTCAGATAGTTAGTAAAAAAGGGCCTCAGCAGAACACCTTAAAATTATTCCACCAAAATATCCAAGGCATTTCTTCCAAATTATTAGAAATTGAATTGTTTTTAGAGAATAGTAAGTTTGACATTATTTGTTTTACTGAACATTGGCTAAAGGATTACCAAATGCTTATTAATTATGAAAACTATATGGTGGGTAGCTGCTTTAACCGTAAAACTATGCTTCGTGGAGGTTCCCTAATATTAATAAAAAAAGGTTTCAAATATAAGCAACGAAATGACATAGTAGGTCTCTCGGTTGAACATTGCGTCGAACTGTCCTGTGTTGAGCTAGATAAGCATGTAATTGTGTGTGTGTACAGACCCCCAAACTATCAAAACTTTTCCTTATTTGAATCAATAATGGAAGATGTTCTGGCAAAAATTGCAGCCAGTAATAAATCTACAATTATTTGTGGTGATTTCAATATCAATATTTTAGAAGAAAGTTCAAATAGCAGTCGGTTGTGAAATCTTTTTAAGTCATTTGACTTGACCAACACTTTTATAGAACCTACTAGAGTCACTCCATCTTCTGCGACTTGTATAGATAATGTTTTCTGCGATTGTGATTACTTAGATAAAGCCATAGTAAACTGTCTGCCGTCTGACCATAGCGGACAAACTGTAACTTTTAGGTGTAATACACCTTTGCAAAAAGTTCAGATCAAATTTAGACCTATAACTTCTAGCAAATTAAATAGGTATAATATTTCCCTACAGAACAAGTTAGGTGTTATGAGCCATGACGATATTAATATAAATCAATTGTATGATCGTTTCTTTTCAATAGTTCACACGGAATTCAACAAAACTTTTGAAAAGAAGACAAAAAGTATTTGCCCTAAATTCATATTTAGTGATTGGGCAACTAGAGGTATTAGAAAAAGTAGGGAAAGACTATTTGAGCTTTATGGCCTTAAGCCTTATATAAACACCGAAACTTTTAACCGGTATGTTGCTAAGTATTCAAAAATTTTTAGAAATACATGCAAGGTTGCTAAAGCCCTGCACATTAGCAACAAAATCAAAACAGCAGAAAACAAAATAAAGACAGTCTGGAAAGTCATAAATAATGAGACTAACAGGAAGAAAATAAGTAACACTAGCTACACATTAGATTCAGCATGTGGTCCTAAAAGCTCTAATCTGGAAGTAGCTCAAGAATTTGTAAATTTCTTTACCGATATACCATTAAAGACGACGGAAGCTCTTAATTCCTCACCTGAAGTCTCAATTGGTTTATTAAAGGCGAATGTATCTGGCTGCACGGTTGAATTTAAATTTAAACACATAAATCCTATGATAGTTATTAAAGCTTTCCGGCAAATAAAAATCAAACTGACCGAAGTTCTATGGGGAATGTCTATCAAAGTTTGTGCATCCATACTTGAGACTATAGCCCCATACTTAGCTTTAATTTTTAATTTGTGTGTAGACCAAGGAGTTTTCCCTGATCTAATGAAATACAGTAAAGTCATACCTCTTTTCAAATCCGGGGACAGTAAAGATACTAATAATTATAGACCTGTATCCGTGTTGCCAGTTTTTAGCAAGGTGTTTGAAAAGGTAATGCTTAATCAAATGCTCAATCATTTTAACACCAACAAAATTTTACATGATCAACAGTATGGTTTCATCAAGGGACGTTGTACGACTGACGCCGGTGTAACCTTATTAAAGCACATATTTACTGCGTGGGAAGAGTCTCAAGACGCCATAGGAATATTTTGTGACCTTTCCAAAGCATTTGATTGCGTAAATCACGACACATTACTTTTGAAACTTGAGCATTACGGATTAGGTCAACTTGCACTTAGTTTGGTAAAATCATATTTGAGTGATAGACAACAACGTGTTCAAATAAATGGTGTTAATTCACAAGGTTTAAAAGTAAAAATGGGGGTTCCACAAGGCTCAATATTGGGTCCTTTCCTCTTTCTCGTGTATATAAATGATCTACCCTATTTATTGAAAAACCAACCTCAAAATATGGTGTTGTTTGCTGATGATACTTCCCTTATTTTTAAGATAAATAGACGGGCCCAGAATCTAGATGACGTGAATGATGCCCTACTTCAGGTCCATAATTGGTTCACAGCAAACAATTTAGTATTAAATGAAAAAAAAACTAAATGCATAAGATTTGCTTTACCCAATGTTAAAAGTAGTGATTGTGAAATAATATTAAATAAAGAGAAACTTGAATTCGTAGATAAAACGGTTTTCCTGGGGATTACGCTTGATTCAAGGCTACAATGGGGTTCTCATTTAACATCCCTTGCGGCGCGTCTAAGTTCAGCAGCATATGCTATTAAAAAAATTCGTCAATTTACTGATGTAGATACCGCTAGACTGGTCTATTTTAGTTACTTTCATAGTATAATGTCTTATGGCATTTTGCTATGGGGACGGGCTGCAGATATTGAGTCTATATTTATTCTGCAAAAAAGAGCCATCAGAGCCATATATAATCTTCGTAGGCGCGATTCTCTAAGGGAACTGTTTAAGGATATTGGCATCATGACGGTACATTGTCAGTACATCTACGAAAACATAATGTACGTCAGAAAAAATCTGCATCTTTTTGGTAAAAGAGGTGATAGACATAATTACAGTACTAGAAATAGGGACCAACTAGTTCAGCCAGGCTTCAGACTCGCTAAAGTGGACTCATCTTTCATGGGGTACTGTTTGAGATGCTATAATAAAATTCCACAAAGTATTCTTGAACTGAATGAGACGAAATTTAAAACATGCATCAAACGCACACTATGTAAGCAAGCTTATTACAAGTTGGGCGATTATATCGCAGATAAAAATGCGTGGCTCAATGCTGGTCCTGCTCCACATGGACAGGGGCGCATAAATTGATAGTATTAAATAGAATTGTTGGAGCTGCTGAAGATTGTACAACTGTCTTTGCATTGTATAGAATCAATCTCTAGTATTATATAATCGCACAGCCCATATTGTGTGAGTACTATGTACTAGAAAGCTATCATTCACTGAAATCCTACGTCTTTTCTTGACTTGAATGTGCCCTGGCGGTTGAGAGTATGTCACGCTCACTCTAATGTCTCGCTGATGGTGGCGCGTGTGTCGGATCATTCAGTTCCCTTCAAAATGGTTGAGTTGAATGGTGCTGATCCATGCGTCATGTTCGTGAACGGGCGCTGTCAGTTGTGACTGGTCAACTCTTAGTTGCCATGGCTTATTTGTATGTTTATTTTTGAATTGTATTTTTTGTTTTTACTATGGACACTTAACGTGCACATCTTGCTACATTGTTCTCACATAATATACCATCTCAACATAAATGATGTAACCAAGATTTTGTAACAATATTTTGATTTAAAAGAGTGTCCATGGAGTTTCTTGCCCGTTCTTCTCCATAGAGATCTACGCTAGGGAATGGGCAACTACAGTACTTTCACAGTTTTTATGTCTTGTGACTGGGACTGTAGCTACATTTAACTGTGTTTCGACAATTCAAAAGTGCCTGTAACTGGCCTACTTGAAATAAATGCTTTGATTTTGATTTTGATTTTGAAAAGATCTTCAAATACTTCATGTTACCTACATGCCACAGCTGTGGCCACCAAATATTAAAGTAAAAATAAATAAATAAAAATAAATATAGCTGGACATTGCACACAGCGCCATCTAGTGCCACACTAAGCAACGAGGCTTGTGTCGTGGACACCAGATAGTAGATATACTACATAGATACTTTTTTTTTTTGTAAATACATACTTATTATACATTTAAACATCCATGACTCTGAAACAAATGTCCATGCTCATCACACAAACATTTGCTTCTACCGGGATTCGAACCCGGGACCCTAAGAACGTAAGGCAGCCCCACTACCGCTACGCCATTCGGGTCGTCAAAGTAGAAAAAAAAAGAAGCTATGGTAGGTACTAATAAAATATAATCTAATGATACCTACCATTCGATTTTCCCGAAATGTAACAATCATTAAAAATATTTTTTTTTAAATAAATGCATCATACACCGGAATATTTTACCCAATGCCTACTGTCCTTCCTCGTACAATGACGTGATTAATGTTTATCACACCAAACTAAATACTTACTATTTCCTGTTTTCCGGGCTGAAAAAGTGTAATTTACCGTTAGATATTTATTAAAACTTCATGTAAATCGGTACGGTAGCTATTATAAAAATTTGCCAACATTAATAGGCGAATTATTTGATTGTCAATACGTTATAGATAATACCACAGATAATCTATTTAGACTCTCATCCCAATCCAATCAAAATTACCTTGTGATCTAATCCATCTGATCGATTCCTCCGAGAAAATAGGTTTCCGATAGCTTTTGCCCAGCCTTTATTTCGAAATTTAAAAAGTTCAGACCAAAAATCGAACATTTTCGAAAAAGTCTGAACACTTTTCAATCTTTGTTTTTTCAGTAGTTTCTCTTTTATTTCATAAGAACACCTTAAGTTGAAGTCTTGGCAATTATCGGGCCGGAAAAAGTTGAAATGGAGCGCCAAAATGCCGGACATGACCGTGACCATAACCGACGCGATCCTTCCGGATTTGCACCGGACGGATGGCCACCCTATTCGTGCCCAACATGGCGGGGGCGTTACCATTTCCCCAAAATACGACATCATGACAAACAATAGCTTCGCTTAGTGTTCACAATATGCCAACAAAAACTTAACTAAGTAAGTGACGTTTGAGACTTTTGTTTTTGCGCTAGTTTCTTATGACGTATGTTAGAGGAAAATGTTCCTAAATGACGTGTTAACTTCGTATAAATGAAGTGAATACTTCCCCGACTTATCGGTGTCAATGGAAAGATATGGCTTATGAGTTGGATGCGATGTTTAGTTAGTAATCGGCGGAAATGAGTAATAGATTTCATCAGAATTGTATTGATGTAATATAGATATAATTAGGCCAATGTCGTAGACCTCTTTTTAAACTGTTACAATTAATGATAGCGGGTAACTTTTCCATCTATATCAGACATCATTTTCACTAAATATCGAATCCTTTCCAGCCATATCATCTTCCCCACAACATAAGGGGTATACACCCCTAACGAAGCCAAAAGGCACTTTTCTTCCCGTCATTGTGATAATTTTTTGTTCGGGACCATGTGTACTTACTAGTTATGGAGAAATGAAGATCAAAGTTCTAATTTTACTTTAAATACCTCTATGAATATTCAATGCACCCTGAGCACAATGTTTTGGGTGCGTTACATTGCGCGCTGAGGTAAACCGAGATTTATCACACTGAAAAAAATGTTCGATTCCCAGTATTAAATTTTGCGCAATGTTACTTAGCGAGCCTAGCCTTTTCTCAGCGTCTCTTAAATTAAATAGATGTTACTCCATGCAGATATTTTACATGGAGCGACTGCCAATCTGTGATCGTAAGTATCGTAACACGATACTCTCGGTAAGACTAGTTGGACTTTTGGGCTTCTGATTACCCGTAAATAATAATAATAATAATTTTATTGTCAGGCAACTAAGGCCCCTAGGTAAAATACACAAAATAATAATTAACAACAATAATATACTAATACATATTTTAAACCATACGAGACTAAAACTATACACGCAAGACTAAGACTGTAGGTACTCTACCTTCTACAAACTAACTAACTATTTCTAACCCCCCCCTCTCTCTCTATCTCTTTCTAACTATTTCTATTTCTATATTCACTGGTAATTCTTTTAGCTACTTATAGGTCATCTTTATCGGTTAGGTCTTAGTAGTTGGCTCATGTCATTCATCATTTTTCCGCTCTTGTCCCATGTTATTTGGGGTCGGCGTAATACGTTATTTTTAACCGACTTCCAAGAAGAGGAGGTTATCAATTCGTCTGATTTGTTTTTTTTTCCTTCATATTATTCCTCTCACAATCCATCCGTCGTTTCTTTGGTCTTCCTCTCCCTCTCCATTCATCAACATTTATATTCTTCAATCGTTTAGTCACATGCGATTTATGGCTCATGTCATGCGTCTTGCAAAATTAGGCTGTATGGTAAATTACGTTTTTACCCAAGCTACAATCTTGTATACTTAGTTAATAGAAACTAAGCACAGAGTCTGCCGGCCTCAGTTAATAGCTGTCCGTGAGTCATAGCTGGTCACCTACTTACCTACCCAGCTAACCCTGCCTATTCATTAAATTATACTTCCTTTATGAGTGATACCTGTCGACAGTTATCTATCTGTTACTAAATTGGCACTAGCATGATTGTCTAGAATTAGAACATAATTTTGTAATTAAATCAGAATTATTTTGACTTTGTATTAACTGATGGCAATGATCACAAAAGGGATTTTTAAATTAGAATGACTAACTTAACAATAAACTTAAAAAAAGTCGTCAAAAAACTCCTCCACAACGCTGTCCCCAAGAGACTGGTGGCGTTGCCACGTTGTAGGGCAACGCTAAGCCTCTGGCCAAGGTATAAGCAAGCCCTTGGGTCACGGGAAGTGTCAACTAAGCGTGTTCAAATTTCCTTGAAAAGGCTGTGAGCACTCGGACATCACGGTCCTAGAGTTTCTACCCCAAATGGCTCGAAAATATACCTAGTTACCAATAAGGTATTATATACTATACTAGGTAGGGTATTAGGTACTATATTTGTGCCCCTTGAGCTTCTTCGCCGCCGCAGCGGTAGCCCCAGCACAGCACGATGAACTAGGAAGATGGGATGGCGCAAGAGTATTGACACGGACATGTTGCGTTCCACGTTTAAAGGCCTACCCATCTTCTATGGAAACAAAGACATGCCGTCCGGTCTTTAGCAAAGGATTTGGTTTGTAATGCATTACATTGCATATTGACATGTCATAATTATATTTCGCCGACAATATGTCTCGAAATCATTGGTGGCAATCAGCTGATTGATAAAGATTATTTTAGTATCGTTGTATACGTCATTTAGATAAAATCTCATAATAACTAGAAAATTGCCTGCTGTTTTTAATCACGCAAAGGAAACTTGCTCATGTAGGGTAAACAGTATCCTGTGTAGGATTGTCACTGGTGCAGGCCTCAGCGAAATTTTCATGTCTTGTCTTGGGATTCCCGGGTCGAGCAAAAAGTTATTAAGTTTTTCTATCAGGAATTTATCAGTAGTAGCCAGCCAGCTTGGATTTAAGCCAAGTTGATGTCATTAGGCTCGCCCCCTATTACATGGGACTTATAGATAACTGGCGAAATGTGGGTGTATTATTAAGTACCTAAACCTCTGCCTAAACCCTTTACGAGATTACAAGCGTGATGTTCAGATTCACCAAGTAATTAAACAAAACATACATCGGTCTGGCTGAACTGGAGCTACTCTGTTTCCCTCTCTGCAGCTAGAACCTAGCTTTGTCGATCTATAAAACGCCACTAAAATAAAAACAGTATAAAATGCAATCACAAATGTCAAAGCCTGTCCTCCTTCCTTAAATAGATATTTATCTCTACTAGGATTATAATTTTAGATATGTGCAATTAACTTGATAATGCACCTGACATAATGTGGGGCAATTTGTGGCAAATAGCGCCACAATTAATTTTTGATTATATTCCTAGTATTCGACTCAATCGAGTACTATCGAGCAATCTTGTTTGTTCTTTGTATTTTATTACTGTAATTAATAACTGGCTATCACTGTTGACTCATCGGTTTTTTTTTCTAGCTGCTCTGTGGTGCAAGTTTGTAAGCAATGTGCACGTGGATGTTGGTGACCTTGCATCTTAGCTCGGACTAACCACCACCAGTGCAAGGGTTGATCATTGACATGGAATAGGCTAGTTTCCACCATCAATAAATTGCAAATCTATTTAGTCCGTCAGTTAGAGTATTGAAAAATAATGGACACGTATTTTTTGTTTTTGTAAATCAATGAATATTGACAAAGATAAAACGCATCAAAACTCGAGAGTGGGGCTCGTGACATCACAACGCACTAAAAATTATAGCACGGCTGCGTGACGTATTGAGAATTTTCAAAGCGTCGTATCTTCGTCAATTTTGATTTACGTAACAAAAGTAAAAATACGTGTCAAATATTTTTTGATAATCTATCTGACGGACTAATTAGATTTTTTCAGGACACAAGACTATTCTTGAAACTAGTTCTAATAATTTTCCAAAGCATACATAACCCTGCAGGGCTTGTATTACAAGACAGAACCCTTGGAAAAACTGATCAGATAATTTCTTCTGCTGAATCACCTTCAACAAATTAAGATACTAACTTCATCATCATTATCATTTCAGCCGTAAGACGTCCACTGCTGGACATAGGCCTCCCCCAAGTGTTGCCACGTTGACTGGTCCCGTGCGACTCGCATCTAGCGGATTGCCGCAACCTTCACCAGGTCAGGTCTGTCCATCTAGTGGGGGGTCTTCCAACGCAACGTCTTCCGGTTCGCGGTCGCCACTCCAGAACTTTTCAGCCCCATCGGCCTTACGTTCTGCGATCAATGTGTCACTAACGGTGTGTGATACTAACTTGATATCACCTGATTGGTTGGAAAAATGCTAGAAGAACATAATATTATGGACATTCCCCACGCTAAAGAAATGTTTTCCAAAACATACAAAAGTGCACGAAATCACCTTCAAAAGATTGAGTCCACCTAGTCACAATTCAACAATGTTGTATCAACTTTTAATCGAGATAATAGGATATATGCATGATTTTTTTATCACTCTAAACAAAGCGTATTAAATTAACATCGGATATTTCTGATTAAAAAAAAAACTAAATCCTTTTTCTATTGGAAAAAAAAAAAATAATCTATAAAAAATACTAAGTTATAAGCATTTGAAACTGCTGATTAAATAGAGAGATCCAAAATAAATACAAAATCTAAAAAAACTAAAACTAAACTAAACTAACCTAATACTAAATTCCGTTTATCTTGAAAGAGATAGAAACAAAAGTTTAAATGGTTATAACTTTTGTGTTGTTTGGCCGATTTATGTTTTATTTTCGCTTTTTGACATTATTTTAATAGTACTTTAACATTCCGTATCGAAATATAAAAAAGAAAATTGATGCATATTCCCTATTATTACTATCATTGTCCTGCCTCTATCCCAATTTATTTGCGGTCGGCGCAGCATGTCTTCTTCTTCCATACTTCTCTATTACTCGTCATCTCATCAGTCACCTCCTTTCTAGCCATATCATCCTTCACACAGTCCATCCATCGTTTCTTTGGTCTTCCTCTACTCTTATAGCCTTCTACATTCATACTCAATCGAGATAATCGTATCAGAGCGATGTTATATCGAGTTTTCGAGAGCAAATCGTTGGGGTCTTTGTCGGATGCGCGTGGGCAGAGATTATTTATAATTATTTAATTGCGAGCGCGCGGGTCGTGACACCGGCTTGCGAACACCATTTTCCTTTGGGTTTTTACATAATTACAGTTATTCCTAGTGATTGTACGTTTGTTTGCTAATTTTTCCTTTATTTGATATAATTTAATTAAATAAAATAGTGCGCATAGGGTAAATTGTTGTTATGTTAACCAACATGTTATTTTATCGTTATTCTTGAGGCACGAGTTTGATAAATTAGTGTAAGTTCATGCAGTACAAACGCCAGCACATCTGTCAAATACTACTATCTGTCAAATTCTTTAATAGATTTTCAATTTCATCGCTAAAGCATTAGGTTCAAAGTTGATTGGGAAAATTTGACAGTTTCGGTTAGCTTGATGTGCTGGCGTAGATTTAGAAGAGTTCAGACCTTTTTGGCTTTAGTGGAAACAGCTGACACCTAAAAGATGTCAGCTATATTGTAAAGATGGTACTTTGGTCATCCCAAGATGTTCACGTCGCAACTGTCGACAAGTATAGTAAAGAAGTGTCTATACTGTCTATCTACACCGTCATATTTTTTAGTGTGATTTGATTGAATACATTTGCTGAATCGTACATTAACATACTTTGGAAAACTAAACTATCAAACTGAGGATTAACACAGAAAATGTTCCATTTCAATATACGGCGGCATATTTGGACTTTGAATAAAACTATGAATCACGCTAATCTATTCTGTTCCACACCATTATGATCCAAAAATTTATCCTAACTGCTCCACAAATAGTCTTACGAGACACCTAAACGACCCGTCGCCATCTCATAACATTGCTGAATATAAAATTAACAAATCTCCATAATTTCCATCGTAAATTATGCCTTAATAATATGCGGTCTTATCTTGGCCCAAGACATCTACCGTTCACCAAGTCATTCTGCTGATCATACATGTGTTTATTACTCTTAAGAGTTTAACAATAGGGTTTAGATTTCATTGTTTTTTACTTGCAGGGGTTTGTGGTTAATTTGGTATCTGTTTGTAATAAAACAAAGGGAATGAATGATACATGCAAGTTAATTACGACCAGAAATGTAATTAGGTCTAATCAAATAACGTGATCTTTTTATACGTTTTTGCTTTATCGTGGCGTTTTTGTTCTTTCTATGTTTTTGCGAGACAGAGGTAATAACGTTTTTGTGTGTATGTCGTAATTTAAATGTGTTATAAAATAATAGTTAGTTTATTTATATCAATCAGGATAACGATACGTCTGGATCGTTTAAATGCGAAATTATGTAAAAAAAAAACTAAATAATTGTGCCAGTTTTTCGCTTAGTTTGGTTCAGACGGTATAATTGACGGACATAATTATCAATTTCGCTAGATTTTAGACTGACTTACTGTTTTATTTTTTATAATGCATGTAGAAAAGAGAAAGGCATAAATGACGTGGTTCAGAAATGAAGCTGTTCTCGCTATACTACGACATGATTGTCGTCAAACTGTCATCGAAGATTTTACAATGAGCTTATCTTACAAGCATTCATTCACTGTCTCAGCAATAAATAGAGAAAGTGCCTTGGATGAATTTTACAACCCTTTTTACCCTACAAAAAGACTTTATAGGCACATAAAGTCAATTTAAAAACTAGAATCAGCGTAACACTAAACGACTTCATAAAACATGGCAAGTCATTACTTTAATACTCACAACAAACTGTAATAATACAGTTTATGTTCTAACAAACTGACGTAGCTTATAATAGTTATTATTAACTTTGTACATAAAATTTTTAATGCAATAATGCATCTTCGTATAGTAACTAAATATAATCAGTGAGTTGTATCGAATTACGTGGCAGGGTGTGCAAAAACGCGGGAAAAGTGGGACTTTCTCGATGCAATTATAGATTGAGGAAGAGATAGTGTGCGTACGCATGATTCAAAATGGCGGCGACGTTAACCCTTAACTTGCGGGGTCAAATTGACAAGTGAACTTAATTTATTATTTTAAATATTTTAATTAATATGTATTCCGTTGGTTCTATGTAGTTAAATGTTAAAGTTAGGGCGTATAGATTAATTTCAACTTTATAAAATACATAGGATATTTTGAAGTAAGGTGCCAATTAAATAAAAGAGTCCTCTTTTTATTTTTATGGATGCAGTTTAATTGGTAGGGCAGAAGACAGACAACATACTGATCTAGTAATCTGCATGGCAAATTGATATTCCTCTCTCAAAAACATATTTTTCGTAACCAGCTGTTCAATGTTGAGTTCTTGTTAAGGCGATACCCAGTATGTTAATTACAGATAAGCAAGAGGACCTTCGACAAGTGTTAAAATACGGTAGTTATCGTAATGACCCAGCTCTAGATGTAGCCGATGTAGGCGTTACCTTCGCATTACACACCTTTCGGCGGTACTTATTGTTTTATCTTATTAATATTGTAACAAAGAGATACCGCGTACTTGCTGGCGCCATTACCGTTCGAGATAAGCACTGATGTTTTTTTTTGGAAAATATGTTTTTATTTCTTTTTTTTCGTTATACATCTACATACTGGTCATTTCTACTACATTTCTTGTAGAGTTATATTGAAATGAATTACTTAAGGGGGTGGTATCTGCTAACGAGAGGTTTTCTCCATGTAACTCCTTTTTGATGAGTGAATATAAATGTGCAAAAAAAAAATATGTTGCTTATTAGACTCTAAACTTTAATTGGCACAATTGTAATAGTTATAACTATTACATTACTACATTATTATTACTATATGAAAAAAAACCGGCCAAGAGCGTGTCGGGCCACGCTCAGTGTAGGGTTCCGTAGTTTCCCGTCCGTCACAATAAGTGTACCCCATGAGTTTAAAGGTGACTTAAAAAAGGCTATTTGTTACGGAACTCTAATAATTACGGGACACTAAAAACGGGCCCACAAAGGACGGTGATAGCTAAAATAATTACGGGACACTAAAAACGGGCCCACAAAGGACGGTGATAACTAAAAAAACTTATTCCAGAAATTATTTTGTACAACTTTTTGTCTTTTTTGTACAAAAACTGTTGTTTCCATTAAGTTCAAAATGATTTTCCTAGAAAGTCCTTATAAAGTTCTACTTTTCAGATTTTTTTCATATTTTCTAAACTTATGGTTCAAAAGTTAGAGGGCGGGGGACACATTGTTTTTTACTTTTGGAGCGATTATCTCCGAAATTATTGAAATTATCAAAAAATGATTTTAGGAAACCCCTATTTATTTTTAAATACCTTTCCAACAATATATCACACGTTAGGGTTGAAATTAAAAAAAATCACTTCCCACTTTACATATAGGGGGGCTACCCTAATAAAACTTTTTTTCCAATTTTTATTTTACCACTTTGTCGGCGTGATTGATATACATATTGGTACCAAATTTTAGCTTTCTAGTGCTAACGGTCACAGAGATTAAGCGAGGACGGACAGACGGACGGACAGACATGGCGAAACTATAAGGGTTCCTAGTTGACTACGTAACCCTAAAAATATTCAAAGTGAAGCAAGTTTTCGTTGATATTTCGTAACTACTCCTAAACGGAATTAAGTTTTAGTATTTTTTTTCACACAAATATTTGTCACTTTTTTCTTCACAAAGTATATAATTGGCATTTTGATCTAATGATTTATTAGGCTACAATTAAATAAAAACCACTCATTTCGCACTATTCGGCCCGCAGTGACTGATGTAACAACCACTTTGTAGTGCAAGCTGATTAGAACTTTATTCTAACAGTTCATCAAACGAAATTTGAACCACCACAAATAGAGTTGCGTATTTAGCAGATACGAAGATAACTTAAGATAATTATATTTTTTTAGTTTTTATTACAAACCGTATACACCATTCTGCGGTTACGCACTTAATGTACCTCATTTGAATTATCATACCTACTATTAATAAATTAAAAATAATACACTAGATAGTGCTATTAAAACGGTTGTACACCATTTAATTTCACGCTAGACTAGAGCTGATATCACCAGAATTATATTAAAAAGCGCTTGTAAAGTATATGTATACGCATTACATATAATAGCAAAATATTTCTAGTGATTGCGCATAGAGTAAACACGTTATCTATGAGTGTTGCCTTATGAAACTACACAGTAATTATCTATTTTAAAATCTAAATAGACTTTAATCACGATATTTTGGTGATAATATCGTATCTTACAATAATTACTAAGTACAAACGAGCTACCGATTCGAGGTATATACTTTTATGTGCCGACTTTCATAACAGTAAACGTATATGTCCTGTAATTAATTAATTGATAACAGGATCTTAATTAATATTATCATATGTTTTTAAATTAGAGAGGCTAACGTCACAAAAGTCTTCACGACTAACTGAGCTAATTAAGGTTGTATGTCAATTATTTTAACTAGAGAATGCGTTCCGGCAAATTGCAATTATTTCGATTAAAATACAATAAACCGATCACGAGCTGATATTTACCGAAGTTAATTTAACTGATTTTAATCATAATAATATGACGTTACAGAACGTTGAATTGTGAATAAAAATATAAAAGATTTTTATTAATAAATAAAAATAGAAATGCAACAGGCGTAGATGAACACATAAAGTAATTTGTAAAAAAATTGATACTACTCACTTGGAAGGAAATTAAATTCCCGAGTGCGTGTGTTGTCGCACTAAATTAAAAAATAATTCAATGAGTTCTAATTGCGGTGCGCGGCGCGCGCAGGGTTGATTTTATCTTCAGTACGTTGGTAAAAACATTGATCGATAGTTCTGTACACTCGTGTTTCAAATAATCATAGACAGTCATGATTTTATTAAATTAATTTCGAAACAGGAAATACCTACCCGCTTCTAAAAAAATATTACAGTTGAAAAATACACTTGTTGCATGCAAATTTTGACCAATGCGTACTTACATCATGTAAATATGATAGGCGATGTCAATTCTTGTTTTAGCACTACAGTTTATATAAATTATAACTACAGTATTCGGTGTTAATGGATGCTATTGACATAAAAAAAATTTAAAAAAAAAAATTGTCTAATATAATCTTGTATGAATTGTCAATTAACCCTTAAATGAGTGCTATTATTATTCTGTCAAGTTATTAAAGCTGCTCTCAAAACCGTTATTAATAACATCATTAAATCGTTAATATTCGCGGCGCGATAGTGTTGTGCCACGTTTAATAATAATTTCACACTAATTCGATCACACGTCTAGTGTTCGTGCTAATCGACAATTACGGGTATTGTTATTTTTATTTGTTCCACACGCGGCGGACAAAGGTAAAGGTATACGGACACATTTGCAATTTCAAGCAGCCATTAATGTCACGGATGTCCACAACTGTTCGTTAGTTGTTTGAGGTGACAAGAAAAATATTGGTGCTTAAAACAGTGCTGGCTTCTTCTGCGAGAAAAACATGCTTATGTGCTTGCTCATAGATAGAGTTAATTGTTATTGCAGGCTAGATAATTATTTTAGATACTTGAGAATGATAAAGTAGCTAGACTTGTAGATATTCTAAAAAATACGTTTTTTTTATTTTATTTAGTTACAAGCTTGGCGCAAGTGATTATTAAGTCGTTCAAAAAGTATTTAAGGTGTTAAAACTAAGTGCTGACTATTTAGTCGATTGTGTAATAATAGTCAGTCGTTGCATTTTATCACATTTCGATTATTGTAGTGTGTTCTAAAGACGTAACGTTTTTAAACGTTTTAACATTTAATTTTCATCTTTGTTTCGACAATTCAAAAGTGCTAGTAACTGGCCTACTTGAAATAAATGCTTTGATTTTGATAAATTTTTATTGGTTTGAAAAAAAGTGCTAAAACGTGAAAGCAAAACTTAAAATAGCCAGGTGCTAATATAAACAAAAAAAAACCATTGTTATTTATTTTATTTTATTTAAGAATGCTCCTAATGGTAGTTAAATGCTTAGGCATCTAGCACGAGTTACTCATAATTTTCTTTTTAATACATTAAAAGATATATTAAAAAGTAATTGGTCGTAAATGTCTCTAAACCTATTTACTGGAAAAACATGTTAATAACATTAATCTACGACATAGCTGAAGACAAGTTTTTACATAAGGTTTGCGTGAATCATTTAATAAAACTTTAATAGGCATATCACTGTTTCATGAAAAGGGGAATTACCGTAACATAAAAATATTATCAAACCAATTAACGGTCTGAATTTTAGGAGGAAGTCCATTGTTTTTAAACAAAAATGGTAATAATTAATTCCACTTCATCTAGGTATTTAAAAATAAATAGTTCCGTCATTGTGGGAAGCGAGTTC
The DNA here is from genome assembly GCA_941918905.2 of Xestia sexstrigata. Lineage (NCBI taxonomy): Eukaryota > Metazoa > Arthropoda > Insecta > Lepidoptera > Noctuidae > Xestia > Xestia sexstrigata. The sequence continues at coordinate 5,719,751 of OW799204.2, forward strand.
CTAGTTTAAAATTTACAAAAAAAATATGATTATAAAGAGACGTTACCCTTTTTCAAGTCTTGGAAAAAAAATTTGCAAGATTGAATTTAAGACAATATAATAAGATAGCAGGTAGGTAGGCAATACATTCATCACAATTATTTCAATCATCATCAATTCATCAGTTTTGACGAACTGTGTGTACACGCCAGTGCAATTTAACCCTAGAATGCGCGCGGAAATGTCAGTCGGCATAGCGGCAGCTGCGGGCGCTCCCGGCCTCACTTTCAACTTGGTACTTTCGCGCAACCATAAATTACCGAGACGTCCGGACATCGCCTTCCCGTGCGGGCACTAATTGCAAACAAATATCGCCCTTCGCGCCTGCGTACTCCACACCCGTAATTATGGGATCGTTTGCCCGCTACGTAAGTGCACCTTTGTGTAAGGACATTAGATGCGCACGCTGACTTCACATTGATACTTACTATTGCCACGGTAATATTATAATACAGTAGTGTAACTCGGCCGCATGATAGAAATAAATGCCTACAGCCGCGCGGTACGTAAACATGCGTTAGGGCTGCCCGTCTCCAGCATTTTAATTACATTTGCCTACTTTCTGTTTCTATTTAGTTTTGTGATTGTAAATATCCTTTTTATATAAATAAATGAAATACTTTGTATATTGAATAGGAAGTGTTCAATAAAAATGCGTGTTGTGTTTGATTGGTAGATTTAATTAAAAAAACATGTTATTCTATTCGCTTTATTTATTAATCCAAACACCTTTTTTTTCGTGAGATAAAAGGAAATACTTATTCATTAAAAAGACACACATTATGTATCTACCTACTAGTAAGTAAAATTATTTTATAGTCTTACCTTTCAGAGTTTCCAGGTAATTTAAAAAAAACTTATGTCTGGATGCGTTATTGATGAATTCATACAACCAAACACAGCACAATATTTCCTACTCGTCATATTAACTGATTTTTAGAGAAATAATTGCGCGGTTATTGTTAAAAAAACAACACACCGTCCGTTCGACTCTGCGGTACAGCCGTGACTGTCTGCGCCCCGAGCGCGCCCCGAGATCGAGGCGCGTAGGTATAGCTCGCGTTTCGTCCGTTTGTATGAAGTTGGAGTACTGTATTATAATATTACCGTGCTATTGCCTTCGAGCGTTAACCGCTCGCTAAGAGGGGCCGACCGGTTTAATCTACATAGCCTTTGTAGCAAATTGAATTGACGAGGAAAATATTTCAATCACTGGTTTTTTCTAACAATCACGTTTTCTCAGTACTTATATGGTTGTAGGACTGTTTCAATCTTTTAATATTGTGTAGTGCGTGAGGCGATGTGTTAGTCACGCTCCCGGGGCGATTCGAGCGGTGACGGGGCGTATTATCGGCCGATATGCGTCAAGTTTATGACGCACATAAATCTTGCGAGAGAGGCCGATAGGACTGATAACGGCGACGCGAGAATTGGCGACTCGGGCCTTTCTAGGTGGCCCCGGCATTTACGGGTTGAATAGTGTATTTGCGTGGTCGCTTAGTAAACGTGATTTATTATTTGAGATTAATATTTATTAATTTAATTGATTGATACAAAGTGACCCTGACAGATAATGGTCAAACTGTTCTGACATTTTAAATTATGAGGACTTGTAATTGTTTCACTGTAGAGGCATTTAAGAGCCTATACTACCTCAAATTAGCAACTCTATATTTGGTAGTTCAAACTTCGTTTGAAATACTGTTAGAATAAAGTTCTAATCAGCTTGCACTACAAAGTAGTTGTTACGTCAGTCACTGCGGGCCGAATAGTGCGAAATTAGTGGATTTTTGAGATTTACAAAAAATCTATTGATTGGACTAAAAAAATAGATAATAAAAGACTTGCTTTATACTTAGTTCAGTTAGTATAAAAAGTTTCATGATCTAATTTGAAGTATTTTATGATTGCCAGCGTTTTATTGTTCAGTTTAGAGGTAACTTTGGGATTTTTTTCTATCGAGAAAATTTTATGGAATCGTGTTTTCGCCAAATATAGCACTTAACATGAATCCTCAACTTTACCATATATTTATTTCAAAATGAATGCTGCAGTATTTTAGGCGTAACGGAGGATCATGCTAAGCCATTTGATGTAGCCCATTTGGCCCTGAAGGTGAATGCTCCAACCAGCCAGCGAAATTATAATTTTCGTATGTTTTTTTGCAATTTGCAGGCCAGTGCTAGTTTGTATGTTGATTAGAATATTATTCGCGGCTGTAAGATGTATGAAGTTAATTCGCGGGCTACCTTGGAGCATCAGCTTTGAAAAAAGTTATTCTTGCACCTTTATGAACTTGGAGGGTTGTATTGATGATTTTGATGATTATAATTCTGTAACTACATACGTTTTACTGCCGCGAATAATATTTTAATCAACACACAACCTAGAACTGACCTGGAAATTGCAAAAAATGTAAGAAAATTTGAATTTCGCGGGCTACCCTGAAGCATTCACCTTAAAACAAAAATTCCTAACGTTAGATAGATACGCCAATAGGTACGGAAAGCAGGTGCCAAATATTTGACTTAAGTAATATTTTTCTTGTGCCAATCTCCACGTTCCTGTGCCAGCCTCATCCAGGTTTTTCCCCCGATGGCAACTATGTCGTCTGCTCATCTTGCATCTTGCACATTCCTTTTCCCCGTTCTTGGACGCCATTCGGTGACAGCCTAGTTAGACCACCTGTCATCACCGCGCCTTGCTAGGTGTCGGACGTCTTCGGATTTCGGCGTTAGGAACTCGACCTATCAACTTTATGCCTAGCATGGAACGCTCCATGGCTCTCTGTGCAAATCTCAGTCTGTACACAGCCTCCTGAGTGAGCGTTGCATGTTTCAGCGCCGTACGTCATTGTGGGCAGAACATACTGGTTATAGAGGCGGGACCTTAGACAGCGGAATTTTGGCTGATTTCAAAATGTTGTCAAACGTGGAGATTGTCACAAGAAAAGACAGACCAGCAGTGGGTGAATGGGGGCTATCGTTTTTGAGCTTACTAGATGGCACCACTGTCTTGTCAATAATTATTCTATTTTATACTTTAAAGTACCAATAACGTCATAAAAATTATTATTAAATATTTATTTTATGACGTATAACAACATCGTGTAACCTTCAGATACATATTTACATTAATCTTCCTAAAATTAGCAAGCATGAAACATTTAAAAATCATTCTACCTCCAAGTACTAACAAAGAAGATTCTAAGTTGCTACTTAAAATCTTCAAGTCATAATTAATCAGGAATGGCTCAGTCTAGAACACAATTTTGAGTATTAGTATTAAATACGTGATAAAAAAGCACGCAACGCACGAACACTGTATGACATCTGACATTTCGGAAGACCTTAGTCTACACGAACGCCTCTAGCGGCGAATTCATGCGCGATAGCCCCCATTGAGGCTGTGGTCCTGTAGATAATGATGATGAATATTTTTTTTTATATCACCCTGCGATTCTATTTAAAGATAAAATTAATTAGTTTACCAATTTAAAAGGGAAATTAGCTCATACATATTGCAATAAATACCTAAATGTACCACTGGTAATTCTAATTTCTCACCATTAACATTCACATAACCCTTAACACTGTCAATGCGACTGTCGGTCTAATCGGCCGGCGAGACGTTAATCGCTTTTGCCTCGCCAACCAACTGATTTGCAAACATCCGTATTTCATATTAATAATCCCAACTTGCATAAATTAAATAACGCTCGCTGACATAACTGGTGTTTGTGGGTGTCTGCCTGTCTGTCTGTGTGAGTGTGTGTTCAGGGCTAGGAATAGGATCAAGACTTTCACTTAAAGGATGGTCTACAAACTAATCGGAAGTGCATTTTCATAATTTCCGACTGAAGTTTGAATTGGTTACTTAGTTTTGTCAGATCACGAATAAAAACCACTTAAAATAATATAAAGGAGAACGCATATAACATGGGGGCAAAATATCAGGATTGTAATACTTGTCCTGTCAAGTATAACTTGAAAAAAACAGGTTGTTAAAAAAAAAATACGAACCTCTTTTAATTTTTAAACAGCTTCAGAACAATTTTTCTTTTTTTTATTCAAGAAATAGAAAAAAAAATGTATGGTCCGTATGTTTTTCTATTTTTAGAATAAAATAATGGCTCTGTAATTTCCTATATGTATATAGTTTGGCAGGAAAATAAAAATAATTTATGACAGAGAGCCCGATGACATTGGAAATTTTCAGACCAATTTAGTTACTGATATAAGTCATAATTTTAGGTGACAATAGCCTAATAATACAGGATGGATGTTGTACAAAGATAATTATGCTATGTGTACAATGGACAGGATAACCATTTTCCTGACCATTGAATGTGAATGTTATACTCGTTTTATTTTTAAAATAGTTTTAATAATTTGGTAATAAATGGGTTAACTAAAATAACAATGATATCGTGAGTTGAGATTCTGTAGACAACAAAACAGCAGGAGAAGAATCTGATCGATTCTGTAGATTTTTCAGAAATTGCTGTCAAAACTATAAGTACGTACTAAAGTCAATTTTTGCGTTTTACAATGTAATGCGCCGACGACGTAGCTTATAAAGCTGTAAGACTATAAAATGCGACTGGGCAGGCCATGTCTGCCGGATGGCACAGCTGTGGGCCCGAATATCGCAAGCCTGGAGCCCTGAGACAGCTATAGTTTTGGATTTCAAAGTTAAGCACTTTGATAAATGTAGGTGGGTCAATGACCGCTTTTGCGATCTTAAATGGCAGCAACTATTGACAGAGTCGCGGCAGAGCGAGGAGAAGATGGCGGGACGCTTTTGCATTGCTTCCTCACAAATTGGTGACAAGAAGAAGCACACCATCGAGAGAAGTAGAAGGATTGTGGGACGCTTTTGCCCAGGACTGGGTCAACACGAGCTAACTTAAAAAAATGTTTAGCGCCTTTTGCTCGAACAGTAAGTTGTCTTACCAAGAATAAGCACTCAGCAAGTCAGCAACAATTTTTACATAGTTTGGTGTACAGGATGCGTAGACGACGGCTAAGTATGTGATGATTTTTTGATGTTTTTTTTACACCTTGTAAATAAATAAGAAATGAGGATAATGTCGTGAGTAAAGTTCTGAGTATGAATGTGGATGTGGAAGAGTAAAGAAAGACCAAAGAAATGATGGATAGACTGTGTAAAGGATGATATGGCTAGAAATGCGGTGACTGATGAGATGACGAGTAATAGAGAAGTTTGGAAGAAGAGACCTGCTGCGCCGATCACAAATAAATTGGGATAATTACAGATGATGTTTGTAAATAAGATCGCAGCTAGATTTATGCTTACACTCAATAGCAACTTTTCCTCTCAAAGGAAATTAGGAGTTACCTAACCTAATAAGAATTTCTAGTAATAAACTACTACATTGCTGGCCGTACAATCAACTGTTATCAATCCTATTAATCATAGATTCATAGAACGTTGATTAAACACATTTAATTATGCATGTTAATTAAATGATTAGCTTATAAATAAAATGTCTGACGTTTTGCGGTGTCATGGAGAAATAACTGGTAGGGTAATGATAAAGAGAGACTTTGAAATGAAATATAGGTTGGGTTAAGATTTGTATCCTGTTTTTTTACCCGCTGTTTTTGTCTCTAGTTATTATTACCTATACGTAACGAGGAAGTGTACGTTACGCCCGGACGCCACCATAGCGGAGAATAGCGGGGATGTGCGAAGCGGAGAGTAGCATGCGTAGGGTGTATCCGACGAACATATGCGGAGATGTACAAAGCGGAGAGGAGAAGAGATGTGCAAAGCGGCACGCTGCTCACAGCACACCGCTCACCGCACGCCACATACAGCACACCGCTTTCCGCGCACCGCACAATAGGGATGATGACTGACTAAACAAAATATGATTCTGTTTAGTTTGTCAGTTAGATAATCGAAAAATATTAGATACGTGTTTTTTGTTTTATCAAATTAATAAAAATTGACGAAGATAAAACGTGTCAAAGATCATGAGTGGCGGGGGCTTGTGACTTCACATTTGAGTAAAAAATGTACTCAAATGTGACGTCACACAAGTTTTCGACGCACTGTATCGTCTTTATTTTCTGTTTACGTGAAAAAATAAAAAATATGTGTCCAATATTTTTTGGAAATATATCTGACGGACTAATTAGTTTTTTTTTGTCATCTACCCTATTACGATATATCTCCTCTCTTCCTTGCTCACCTGCCCACGTAGCATGACCACCTTAGAAACGGAAAAGAATCGACAAATCTTTTGTTCATCTGTCATTGAATCGACAAAATGACAGATGAACAAAAGATTTGTCGATTCTCTTTCGTGTCTACAGTGGTCATGCTACGCGGGCTGTTTCCACTAAACCTGCGGAGACGAGAAGTGTAAATAACGAAATTATATTTGTGGTTTTCAACACATCTCTCGTCTCGTCGCCGCTTCAGTGGAGTCCGGCCCTTAACCGTTGCCTAACAAAGTTGGGAAAAAGCAAAGCAGATGTGTGTCTGATATTACAGAATTGTTTATTTACTGTTGTTTTTTTTACTTTTCTTGTAGCTTACGTATAAGTTGGTCCCTTTGCAATGTAACTAAAGTCTTTCTCTATAAGTTAATTTAACTATTTTTGAGAGTCTAAGCCTCAAGTTTTCCTTTAAAAAACGATCCTATGATTAATTTGACATAGTCCAGTGTCAGTGTTTAGTTAGTGTCCAGTGTTTTATGGGTAAAAATCCCAGGGAACATTCTATTTTCCTTAACTGTTATTGGAAATAGTAATATTCATATAAAATGATTAGCAACTATTTTATAGTCATCGCACATTGTTAATTTTCTATTGAAAACCTTGACGATTCATCAGTTTAGTAATTTATTAGTAACATTTTAACGTATTTAGGTTTCCAAACCATTTCACTATTGTCCTGTTCATTATCGTCCTGTTCTTATCCCAAGAAACAATTTCAGTTTAAATTTTTTTCCATGGATGTTTTGGTAACCAGTCTTACCAAGGGTTGTCGTATTTCCCTGTAAGCTGGGTTGTGGAGGTCAGATAGGCAGTCGCTCCATGTAAATGGTGAGGTGATGGGTGTTATTGACGCTTAAATTACATTGATACGGGAATGCAGTTATTTACCATTTGTAAAATTGTATTAAAATAGCAAGGAGGTATAAAATACTATTTTGGCCACACGCCAAAAGATCCATGTACAATATAATATACTATACAATCTGGTTCGTCTAAACCAGTGGTTCGTTTTAGTCATGAGGGGACCATTTTGACAAAATTTCTGTCTTGCCATGGATCACCCAGTTGGTTTATTGATTTGGAGGCAATCATTATTATTCAAAGCCCTCTGTCTGCAGTATTTTTTTACTATACATTTATCATAAATAAAAAATATTGTGGCCTGAGATTACAGCTACAGACTTTAACATTGAGCTATTACTACTACGTATAGAGAAGACTCCGTCTCCTAAAACAAAATCTGTGCTCCGTTCAACTGCTGTCAGCTGGCTGCAATAAGCTAGTTTCCACCATCAATAAATGGCAAATCTATTTAATCCGTCAGATAGAGTATTGAAAAATAATGGACACGTATTTTTTGTTTTTGTAAATCAATCAATATTGACAAAGATAAAACGCATCAAAACTCGGGAGTGGGGGCTCGTGACGTCACGACGCACTAAAAATTATAGCAAGGCGTGACGTATTAAGAATTTTAAAAGCGTCGTATCTTCGTCAATTTTGGTTTACTTAACAAAACAAAAAATACCTGCCAAATATATTTTGATAATCTAACTGACTGATTAGATTTTTTCAGGACACAAGCCTATTCACTCAGCCGCTTGCCGCTTGCCACAGCATTATTTAAACGGGGTTAGCCGCCCTTCGCGCGTGCCGCACTGCGCACAGATTTTGTTCGCGTTGTCTTCTCTATACGTTGTAGGTAGTAATAGCTCAATGGATTTTAATGAGATTTTTGTGATTGCGCATTGCTCGCGTCGCTCGTGGTTCGCGTTGAGTCGACTCTGTCACTTATCTTACTTATTTAGGCTAGCTCTGCTGATCACTTGGCTATGTTTCCTGGGACCACTGGTTATGAACCACTGGTGACCACTTCATAACCGGATGGACCGGTGGACTGGTCTAAACTAACAGACAGATGTGTTGCTGGGGAGTTTGTTCCGCCCCTTCTTATTCCCAGGTAAACACTAGAAAGAGTGTTTTGGGAACTGTCTATTGTAAACTTTGACGTTCAAAAAGTGTTGATTATCAGCTAAGTATCAGCCTAATTTGAATAAATGACTTTTGTTTTTTGATTTTGATAAACATTTTCTCATATTTAAAACTTCCCGTCAATGCTCTGTCATTCCTCCCGTCACCAAGTTCAACCAAGACAGGAAAATTCACTATTTAATGTTCGATTGATCGGAATGAAAGTTCTTCAGTCTATTAACAGTTTCATTAAAACCTTTTATAATTTATAAGTGGTTATTATAATTTCGCAGAACTTGTAAAGCTAATTGAGTTAAGTGCCCCTGAGACTTCTTGTGGACGATGAATTGATTATATAATAATTAGTAATTGTTCCTTATAATTTTATTGCCGCCATTATTTAAGGGTTAATTGGAGATCGATTGATTTTTAATTCGAGGAAAGAGCAATTTGTCGTAATTTGAAGAGTTATATTGATAGATTTTAGAGGGGCGTATGTTTCTGATTGATTGGAAACATTTAAAGGATTTAATTAGAAAAATACCCAAACTTATTTTTATGTTTTCAAAGAAACCGATTTTCAATACGAAGCACACCAGCTTATAATATTTTTTATTCTTGAAATACATGTTCAAAAACACACGCAACATTGTCCATACAAAAGGAGAAAAGAAAAGGAGAAAAGAATCGGTACTCGTCAAAAAAAAAGAATAAAAAGTTGAAATAAGAACTCTTTTTGACAGCCCTTAGCTAAACTGGACCGATCCTGCGACATACTTTTATTGCGGTCAATACAAGACAATTCACACCTTATAGCTTAACGCATAAAGGTTTAAGGAATATTTTTGGGTGGTATGTGTAGAGTGGTTTTATTCGCGACGGGATTTGTCAGTCACTAACTTATCATTGAAGCTACAGTCCTGTCACAGTTATTTTACCTCTGCCTTTGCAGCTGTCAAAAATACGATGAGCTTTATGATCATAGCAATAACGTTGTTATCAGGTTGCTATTACTGACATCATCATTTTCCCAACCAACCAAATCATAGCCTTATCCCAACTATGTTGGGGTCGGCTTCTAGTCTATGCGGATGCAGCTGAATACGAGTATTTTACATGGAGCGACTGCCTCTGACCTCAACAGCCCAATTACTGGGTATTACGATACCCATCGGTAAGACTGGTTGTCAGACTTTCGAGCCACTGACTATTTGTAACGAATGTCAAAGATCTACAAATGACAGCCGGGACCAACGTGTTCACGTGCTTTCCGAGGCACGGAGGAAACTCTGTATGTAATGATTGGTCGGCTTATCACCAATCCACGGACCGACTGAAAAGTCGGTCCGAAATATAAAGGTCTTTATGTCCGTGGCTATAAGGTTGTTGTTGCACTGCAGCTGTCAAAGGTATAATAACAGTGAATGGACTGTAAGATTCTGGATGACAGCCTGTGTTTTGACTGGTTGCAATTAATGCATTCTGTGGGCTAAGAGGATTAGCTTGCGGATTTATGTAGAAAAAAAAAACTATAAGACAATGCTGCCTGGGTGAGCCTTAGCAAGTTATTAAGATTTGAAGGGTTGTGAACTTGAAGTGATGATTTTTGATGATTGTTCTTATTCTTTGTTATTGTTTCAAGAGCTTAGGAGTAAATTCATGTTCGTGAGTTCTGTCAATCACGTTATTATTAATTGGTGATCATCATCTGCGTGGGCTTTTCCCAAGTATGTTGGGGTCGGCTTCCAGTCTAACTGGATGCAGCTGAATACCTACCAGTATTTTACATAAATGATGTCCTATTTGACCTCTACAACCCAGTTAGTATGTGTTAGGTGATGCCTGCTCAAAATCTGAGGATCATGTCTGGTCATTTTATACGACGAGCATATTGCCATTAACAGGGCCCAAATGTGGACTCCGGCTGAAAAAAACGTAACAACACTTTGTGCAACCTGAGAATCGAACCCATTTACAAACGTAGACCGTATGTGACTCTGTCAACCACAGCTGTCAACATACTACTTGAAAAACAAAACCTATTTTCGAAGATTCAATTGAAGCAAAGCCCTGTACGACCGAACACCAGTTTCAGAATCTTTAACTGAGTGTAAACGTTCCTTTATAAAAATAGCATTCAATTCTCATTTGTATGTTATTCGCACAATTCATTGAGTTATTTTTATGTCATTCTATAATTATTGTAAACACGTTTGTAACGTTTTAATGCTAGTTAATTAAACAAGTAACTTGCTAGCCTTAGCGTGGACATAGTTACTTGAGAAATGTGCTCGTAATATATTACTTTATTGGCTTTATTTTTTTATATTAGAACATGAGAAACTTATACTATTAAGCCATTTGAATCAGATAACAGATAACTAATTTTGGGCATTTACTAGCTTGTACTTGGAGGTCTAACTTAAGGGCTATATATCCGTCAAATGGCTTAGCATGATCCTCCGTTACTCCTAAAATACTGCAGCAGTAATTTTGAAATAAATATATGGTAAAGTTGCGGATTAATGCTAAGTCCAATGTGTGACGAAAACACGATTCCATAAACTTTTCTCGATAGAAAAAAAATCCAAAGTTACCTCCAAAGCGAACCATAAACCGCTGGTATTCAAAAAGTAAGTACTTGAAATTAGATCATGAAACTTTGCATACTAACTGAACTAACTATAAAGCTGGTCCTAGGTTTTATTTTTTTAGTCCAATCAATAGATTTTTTGTAAACCGCAAAAAAACTCTCATTTCGCATTATTCGGCCGCAGTTACTGACGTAGCAACCGCTTTGTAGTGCAAGCTGATTAGAACTTTATTCTAACAGTATTTCAAACGAAGTTTGAACCACCACAAATAGAGTTGCTAATTTTAGGGTTAGAAGGGCCTTAATTGACGGCATGGTTGGCGAGCGATTGACTGCTGCGTTGTGTGTCACGTGTTCGATCCTCGCACGGAACAAATATTTGTATGGCCTACAGATAGTTGTTCCGGGTCTGGCTGTTTGTATTTATGTGAGTTTAAACGTTCTTCTTCTTCGTCGTGTCAATGATTCCCCTTTGTAATAAAATAAAATTAGTTTAGGCCAGAACTTTGCCACTTCAACGGCGTTGGTGTTGGCCTCGGATAGGTCCCTCAAAGTGCAGGTGGAACCACACATAGTGCAGGACAGGAGGTGAGCCAGTTTGCCATGTTTGAATGTTTGCAACCACTCACGGTACAGGAGAAATTCCAGTGCCAACGCCAAGAGCAATGTTTTTTTTTAACAATTGAATTGCTTTCTGTTGGAAGTATAACGCTGGCCATCTATAGAATTTACTTCAGATTCAAATGTGAAAGCTGGTGTTCGTTCTGTTTGTCACTCGGCAACTATTTTTCCTATGAAAACATGTCATGTGTAATTTTATAATAATATATATTAAATATTTCACTTCTTTCCAACTGTGTTTATTACTCCACTCTGCATTACAACCAATAGGTTATGTGCTACATGTGTGAAGTGTAAATATTTTGTGAAAATATTATTATTTTACTCGAAATATGGATGAGTATACTAATTCGAAAGTTACTTTGGAAAAGCTAAAAGGTACCATCAACTATCGCGATTGGGCATTTCAAATGCAAAATATACTAGTATTCGAGGATTTGTGGCAATGTATTACTGGAAAATACGAAACCTCAGGTGAGAACGCTAACAAATTAGCTCGTAGAGAGGAGAAAGCTCGAGCGAGGCTATGTTTGAGTGTTGAAAAATCGTGCTATTCTCACATTGTGCAGGCGAAAACTGCGAAGGATGTATGGGATGCCTTGCAGAAGGCTTACGATGACACCGGGTTGCAAAGGAGATTGTCGTGTCTGCGAACTTTGTGCTCGATTAAGCTAGAACAGTTCGATAGCATGGAAATTTATGTCAATGAGATCTTGTCACTTGCTGAACAACTCAGTAGCATGAAGAAACCACTTGATGATGAATTTCTGGCTACTATTATGCTCCAAGGGTTGCCTCAAGATTATGACCCAATGATAATGGCTCTGGAGCATTCTAGGATAGACATAACTACAGATATGGTTAAAACAAAACTACTTCAAGATAAGAGATGGAAAGGGAGTGCCGCTGATAATGGCGATGGCTGCTTATTTACACGGAATCGTAGTAATGAAAAGGCTAGCTCTCGAGGCGAGAAGAAAAATGCCTCAAGTACATCAAAACACGCTAGTACCTCGTCAAGTACGAACAAGTTGTGGTGTTGGAAGTGTCGTTCTAAAGGACATGGCAAGAAGGATTGTCCTCAATTGGACCGCAATGGAGCGACGTCGACTTCCATGGTGTTGTCTGCACTTAACACTGACAGTTCGTGGATTATTGATTCTGGAGCGGCAGATCATATGTCAGGACGCCAAGAATGGTTTCAAGCTCTTGATGAGTCGTCGACTAAGGAGGTTTGTGTTGCTAACGGAAAGAAGTTAGATGTGAAAGGGAAAGGTGAAGTACATTTTACGGTTAACTCTTGTGGACATACAATAGATACTACTTTGAAAGATGTAATGCTTGTACCTGATCTTACTGTTAATTTAATATCTGTGTCTACCCTTGCTGAAAAGGGATTTAAATTTATTTTTGATAAAAATGGATGTAAAATACTTAAAACTAGTAAAGTAGTTTTATATGCTAGGAAAGTTGGGAGAGTTTACAGGCTTCATTCTGTGGGTAAAGTCAATCTGACAACGTCATCTACGTCTAAGGATATGATGTTATGGCATCAACGTTTAGGTCATATAAATTTTGACAGCTTGGCATCACTTAGGAAGGTGGCTAACGACATTGACTTTCAGGTCAATAATCAGAAGAAAGTTTGTGATGTGTGTCTTAAGGGTAAGCAATCCCGCGCTCCCTTTGTGACCAATCATAACAAACAGGTGGCCGAGGCGCGGCTGGCGCTCATTCATAGTGACGTCATGGGGCCGATGCCGACTACTTCTCTCGGAGGCAAGCGCTACGTCCTCACGTTTCTAGACGACTACTCCAGGAAGGTGTTCGTCTATCCCATTGCAAAGAAGAGTGAAGTGTGTAAGTACACTAAAGATTTTATTAGACTGGTAGAGAATCAGTGTAGTGCTAAAGTCAAGGTAATGAGAACAGATAATGGCTCTGAGTACGTTAATGCTGAGTTGACAGATTTTCTTAAAAAGAAAGGCATTGTACATCAGCTGACGGTACCCTATTCTAGTCAGCAGAATGGATCCGCGGAGCGCCTAAATCGTTCTTTACTTGACAAGGTCAGATGTCTACTGTATAACGCAAACCTTGATGACAAGATGTGGGCAGAGGCTGTAAACACTGCGGCGTTTCTGATCAATAGATCGCCAAGCTCGAGACTTTCTGGTAGATTACCAGAGGAAGTGTGGAGTGATAAGAAAGTAAGTCTTAAAAATCTGCGTGTTTTTGGTTGCGAGGCTTTTGCTCATGTAGATGACTGTAAACGTAAAAAGTTAGACCCCAAAAGTAGAAGGCTAATCTTTTTAGGTTACTGTGATAACGTCAAAGGATATCGTTTGTTCAACCCTGATGACAATAAGATCGTTATATCACGTGATGTGGTGTTCAACGAATCTGTGTTTCCAGGGAGAAATTCTAAAATAGGGCCAAAACGTGTGTTTGAACCTATTTATCTTACAGGAGGTGATGATGAGAGGGAGATGCTGGAGACTACGTCGGTTGAGGCGGAGTCAGAGTACCTGTTGCCTGAGTTGTCAGATCATCCACTTGAGGCGGAGCCAGATACAGTTCCTGCAGAATCACCAAATCATCCTGTTGAGTTGGAGTGTGAACGCGAGGCTAGTAAAGATTCGGTAACGTCGCCTGAATTGGCACCAGACTCTACTAGTACACGATATAACCTACGTCCACGTATGCCTAAGACAACCTGTAACATAACTAACGTGTGTAATGTGACAGAGCCCATAGAGCCACGTACTGTCAAAGAAGCTTTGAAATGTGAAGATAAAGAGTTATGGCAGAAGGCCATGAAAGAGGAAATCGATTCTTTTGTCTTACACGGAGCTTGGGAGCTTACTGATAAACCGGTTGACAAGAACGTTGTTAAAAATAAGTGGATTTTTACCCTTAAACGAGATTCGGATGGGAACATTATACGTTATAAGGCAAGGTTGGTAGCTAAAGGCTATACTCAAAGATATGGTGAAGATTTCCAAGAAACTTTTTCACCGGTCGTTCGTCATTGTTCTATACGATTGTTGCTATCTCTGGCAGTAGAAATGAACCTTAAGATTGATCATTTAGACGTGCAGACAGCATTCCTGAATGGAAATTTGCAAGAGGAGATCTTTATGCAACAACCGGAAGGTTTCATATGCCCTGGGAGTGAGAACAAAGTCTATAGATTACGAAAGGCTGTTTATGGGTTGAAGCAAGCATCGCGATCCTGGTACCGAAAGGTAAAAGATGTCTTATTTTCTTTGGGATACAGACAGTGTAAACAAGAAGACTGTATCTTTACTAAGAGATCAGGTGAGTCGATTGTTTTTATCGCTCTGTATGTTGACGATTTTTTCGTGTTCTATAATGACAAACGTCTGGCTGAAACGTTAAAAAGTTCTTTGTTAAATGTTTTTAAACTCAAAGACTTAGGCCCGGTACGAAACATGTTAGGTATAAAGGTAGAACGTGATGCAACTTCCATAAAACTTAGTCAGGAAAAGCGGATTGACAATATGTTAGATCGTTTTGGCATGACAGACTGTAAGCCTGTAAAGTCTCCCATGATAACTAATGTTAGTTCGGTAATTGAGAGTTCTAATAATGCTACAAATAACGTTGTAACGAAGTTTCCGTATCAAGAGTTGATTGGTAGTCTTATGTATTTATGTGTAACTACGCGACCTGACATTTCGTTTGCCGTGTCATATTTAAGTAAATTTAACAGTTGTTATACGGAATTCCATTGGAATCAAGCTAAGCGTGTACTGCGATATCTTAAAGGTACTAAGCAAAAGGCTTTGGTATTTAAGAAGTCGAATGTAGATCCTGTTCTTGAGGGTTATTCTGACGCAGATTGGGCGGCAGATCCTGATCGTAAGTCGTACACGGGGTATGTGTTTAAATACGGCGGTAATACGGTATCTTGGGGTAGCTACAAACAGTCCTGCATATCGCTTTCGTCCACCGAGGCGGAGTATTGTAGCTTGAGCGAAGCGAGTAGAGAAGCGGTGTTCCTACAAGCTTTAATTAAGGAATTGCTAATGAAGACTAGTTGTAAAATAGTAATGTATTGTGACAATCAATCTGCTATACAGCTTGCTATCAATCACACTCATCACAGACGGAGCAAGCATATAGAAATAAGATTTCATTACGTTAGAGATATGATAGATAGGTTTAACGTAGAAATTATATACATCCCTACGGATGAGATGTTAGCAGATGTGTTCACTAAGCCCCTGGGCTGTGTCAAGCACGAGGTGTTCACTCGTCAGCTTGGTGTGGCATGAAGCCAGCATGATGCCCACGTTATGGGGGGGTGTTGGAAGTATAACGCTGGCCATCTATAGAATTTACTTCAGATTCAAATGTGAAAGCTGGTGTTCGTTCTGTTTGTCACTCGGCAACTATTTTTCCTATGAAAACATGTCATGTGTAATTTTATAATAATATATATTAAATATTTCACTTCTTTCCAACTGTGTTTATTACTCCACTCTGCATTACAAACAATACTTTCTTGCTGTGCTTAACGATGGCAGCATTCAACAGCATCGTAAGCTTTGTTCTTTTTGTGGCATTCTTCCCTGGTCTTCGCTAGTCTCAACCAGGTGACACCATTGCCAGTTGGAAAACCTATTGATCGCTTGCATATACTTGTAATTAGTTGGTGGTAGTCTGCAGTTTTAAGTAATCAAAGTTTTTTTCTTGTTAATGTGGGTATTCACATATCATTTAGAAATTAGTATATACTGCCCATGTAAGTTTTTAGCGGAAACTAGTGGATTAGTAGCTGCTTTTTTCAATCAAATTATATTTTGACGGCTAAAACATTTGAGAAACAACTAACCACATTGTCAAAACATTTCACTAACTCTAGATAGGGTTCTTGGTCGCAATACTCATTTACCGAGATTGCACAAGTGGCTTGCATTCGTATCTAAGTACCGAAGAATCTATTAATAGAACAATACAATGAAACAAAAACTGAAAAAACTATCGGATCTTCGGTACATCATGTTCCATTACCGATAAAAGTTATTGTTCCATTATTCTTTTAATTAGACTTACAACGGGGCGCATTGTTCCAAAATCCGTATTTAATAAATCCATGCTTTGATATCACTATAGTGGGAATGGCGGAAAAACTGTATCAAATGATGATATTCCCACGAGTGGCAGAATTCGAGAGAAATGTTATTATGTCGTTGTCGGCTATGCTTGTAATAGGTTAACTACATCTTATTAAACAACAGTAATTGCAATGCTTTTAAATACCTTATCTAGACAAATGAATAAAATTGGAGTGAAGTGTCTGTTTGTAATTTCAAAATGTTTGTATAATTATCACTTGCTTCGGTGTAAAGAATAAGCTTTCAAAATGACAACATTTTAATGAATGCTTATGAAACTAATATATGGTACATATAACAAAAATAGTTATTTGGGCAACAAGAAAGCAAAGTCGTTTTTTGCTGCGAGTGCTGATTTTGAATCCTGAGTGTGGCGAGGGATTCAAAGGCACGAGATGCAAAAAACTTTGCTCTCGTGTAACACACATAGCTTTTCACTTCAGCAGCGAGACCACTTTAAGAGATAAAATAATAAACAGTAATAGATTGAAATAACTATTTATTGTGAAACAAAATAATTAACATTGTAGGTACATGGTAAATGGAACATTTTAAAAGTTAAAAGTAAAATTACTGCAATTCTGTAAATTAAAAGTAATAGATTTAATTGGCAACGTTATAGTTGCATTGAGTTGAGTTTGATTATCTGGGGTTAAGGTTTCTGTTTCGGTGGCGGATTGAGAAGGAACAACGGTGAACATTGGTGACTCTGATCGGCTTTATGTATAAGTACACTGTGCGTCGTTGGAAGTGGATGGGCGTGGGTGAGACCAAGTATCCGAGGTCGATTTCAGACTTATTGTTTTCACTATACGCTTACAGATTTTCGACTTATTTTCTATTGAGTCTTCAATATAGCCTTCTGCAACCGTATTGGACTTCTACCCGCCGTGACGTTTTAAAGTGGTGAGATCGGCTCCGGAATCAGCCAAGATCGTTGCTGAAGTTCTCCGAAAGCCGTGTATAACTGAGGCTCTTCCAGTTTTAAGAAAGTGTCAACTTCTCGCGGTATAGCACCTATTTTATTTACTCCCATAGGCTGTCTTAAGCATTTATGATTATGGTATTGTATGAAAAATCGGTCGGTTTTTATATTGGCTGGACGTAAATTTTGGTATTTTTCTATAATAGTTACATATTCTTCGCGTACGACAAAAGACCTGTCAAGGTTCGTCTTCGTATTTTTAAATTTATTAATAGTGATTTATCTGAATGCTTTTCGATATTATTAACTGTTAGCTGTAATAGTTCGTTATTGCGACACGCTCCACTAATTCCTATGATCAGTACAACCTGTAATGAAAATATTACATAATTAATTTGCATAAATTAACATTTACAGCATCTTTTAAATATCGTAATAAATATTTTAACAGTATTGCTAAGCCAGACTAGGATTCATTGCGCCTCCAAAAATGAGTAGTAGGCAGTAAGTACATTTATACATAACAGTCTACACACAAATTTAATAAATAACAACATAGATTCATAGGTACCACTTACTTTAGCGGCAAGAAAATTGCAGTCCGGAGCTTCATTTAGAATTTTTTCTATGTTAAGGGCCGTGAAAATTTAGGACATTTTAGCCTTATGCCAAACTGACATTAATTTTTAGAAAAGATACGAGTTCTGCGTTTGTTTCAATATGAACGTTATGTTTTGTATTTAAAGTAGCTTTCAACATTGAGTAAATACTTGTAATTGTAGATGTTCGCTTCGTCTGTGATAAATCTATAAAATAAGATAGCAACACCGTCTCCGAAAAACTGCTTGCGCCCTTTGTAAGTCTCCATTCATTGAAGACATGGTATGCTTTCAGATATTTCTCGCGAGACTTCTCAGGTAGGAAACTTAATTCTGCATTAATAACTGGTTGTTTTAACTCTTCCGGTGTTAAAACTCATATTTTACGATTATTTTAATATTTTTTAACTTATTCAACTCTTTACGCCAGCCACGAAATTTTATTCCCGCTCTTTTATTTAAATTAAGGCGTGTTCGGAAATAGCAGCCATGATATTTTATTATTCAAAATATATTACGTAACATTATTGAAACTATAAATAAATATTTAGAGGTTAAATATCAGTTTTATCTGGAGTAAATACTTATTTTCGTTATAAGTTAAAAATTCAATAAATTACACTTAAAGACATAATTATCTTTTTGCAAAATTTCTTTAGTTAGGTAGTACGAAATTCCGAACGTGTTAAGTCTTTGAGGTCGAATTCAAAATCGGAACTTCGAAGGGCTGGTCTTTGTCTCTCTCTCTTTCTAATGGCGGGAAAGAGATAGATTGTGAATGTTTCGAATTCTGTGATTAACCCAAGGCTGAATAAGATATTCGTGGCTTTCTGAAAATAAAAATTAAAAAGTTACTTTGTCTCACTCAGTGAGCAACTCAGATTTCAGGCAGCAAAACCTGCATGTTTGAGCTACTGAAGTGAAAAACTTTTTTTATTTTTGTCTATCGGTTTGTTCATCATCCGGTAAGACTGGAAACCGCCCCAACGTAGTTGGGAAAAGGCTAGGCAGATGATGATGATTTGTCTTTCGGTTTGTCTGTCTGTCTGCCTATTATTTTAGAAAAAGGATTAGATTAGGGTTCCATGCAAAAAATCTCATCTATCACACAAGAGTCTTTTCCGTGACACGGTCGACTCAACGACTGTTAGTACAGTACAAATTTCAACAAATATCATTTTGATTAAGCTGACTTTGTCTAAAGGTCATTTTCAGAAGCGTTTTATCTTTTAACCACGGAACCCCAACACCACTTATCTCGTCTCTGACGCGGCGTTAATTATAAATCGATATTTCCAGCTATTAATGCTTAATCGTCAATAACTAGTTAATAAAGAAAATGGTCTAATTAATGTCGTGGCTTCCACGAAGGGACATCTCCTAGTCCTGTAACAATAGGTGTTGACATTTTTCATTTTTCCTTTGTATTCATTGACGTGGATAATTTTCCTGTTGATTGATACCCTTAGGATAATTAACTAATAATTACTGTCAATCATACCTACTTTGTTGTTTAATTAAGCCTGATAATGGAGATGAAACTGCTCTTTATAATGGGGTAGCATACGAAATTGCAACAGATTAAGTTTGATCAAGCGCCGTAAAGGAAGAAATTAAGGAAACTGACTACATGGTTATCGGACTTCTAATTAACGGTGTGGAGGAAATGTTATAACCAGGTCTAGTCATTAAAGCTGCTAGACTTTGTAATAGCACACGACTAGTTTAGTTAGGCAGGGCTATATCCACCTGTATAAAGACGAGGAGCTCGTGGCTAAATGATTACAGCCGCTCTGGTCTGATCTTCAGGTTAAGCCGCACTTGCCTAAGTTGGTTCGTGGATGGGTGATCCATAATAATTATACCGAGTTTCCTCCATCCCTTTAAAATGAAATCACTTTAAACCGTCGGTCTCGGCAGTCATTTGTAGATCTTTGACAGTCGTTACAAGTAGTCAGTGGCCCGAAAGTCTGACAACCAATCTTACCAAGGGGTACCGATTACACAGTACTAACTGGGTTGTGGAGGTCAGATTGGCAGTCGCTCCACGTAAAAAACCTGGTACTTATACCTGCATCCTGTTGAACTGGAAGGCGACCCTAACATAGTTGGAAAAACTAGGCAGATGATGACAAACAGACCAAAAAGACAAAGAGATAAATATTTTAACAAGTGAAATCTCAGAAAGGTGTTGAAATCAATGAAGCACAAGTGGAAAATAACAAAATGTCGAACCAACAGTCACTAAGAAAAAGAGAGAAACAGAACTAAAGAAACTAATGATGCATAAACAGATACTTAAGCAAAGTTGTCCATAAAATAGAACCAAAGAATCAACAGGATGCATGCATGGAATGGAATACTTGAAACCGTTACATTGTAAGCAAAACTCAAGCTAATGTTTGTTTAAAGTTTAATATAAATACGCATAACTGTCAACAGAAGGTGTTTTTAACTGCCTCTAAGAGTTACAACACTAACAATAATAAAATACACCCACATAAGCATTTATAAGATGCAAAAATGTACGCGGGTGAGATTAATCAAGAACAGTTAAAGCAGCATACCTAATAACCAAGAATAAGATCGTTAAATATAATTTTCCCATGTGTCTAATGGAATTAAGCTTTTTTAGCTTCTTATTAGCCGAAAGGCGTAATCATGTTTGACTGGGCGACTCGTAGTGGGCCATTCGCGAAAGAATCCACTAGCAATTACGCCAATCAATTATAATGGAAGAGGAAATTGCTCGTATCCGCGGCCGCTTACACTGAACACAGAGTTGACATGGTTGCCACAAGTCAGGAGAGGAGGCGAGTTCGAAACTATGTTATGATTTCAAGATTGTATCAGTATCCATTTATTAAAAGTTCGCAATGATCATGGAGAAGAAAAGGGTTATCTATTGATGGATAATTCCAAAATTCTTCTTAAAAATGGGCCCCATTTCTAAAAACTAATTAAGATAAAGGGTGGAGAGAGGGAAGAGGGTCAGGGTGTTGGTTTGTTTTCTGGAAATCATGCATAGTTTTTGAATATTACCTATATTTTGAATCAGTTTTGTTAAATCAATGATACCTTAATTTTTACGAGCAAAATAAACAGGACCCTGTATTGGATCAGTGGAGGTTTCCGTAAATAAAACAGCCCATCCACATGCAGTAAAATAATTTCAGACCCAACAACGGCTTAACTCTAAACGTATTTCGCTTATCCCTTGCACCACACTGCCATCGACGCGCCTAGCACGCGACTACGAACGTTTCAACGGATCACGGCACTAGGCTCATCAAGACGGTGTCCTGTTCCAACATGAATCACTTCTAAGAACTGAACACAGCGAGGGAAAGGTATCGAAGGTAGGTCATAAGAAAGAAACTATTTTTCAACCAGATTCCTCGTGTAGAATTCTGACGATTATTCGACAAAATTCTCGAGGCAATTAAGTGAAACTATTATTTGCCATTCGTTTTTTGTACAAGTTTCTTACATTTTTAACCGACCAAGAAAGTTGCAAATATGTATTTTATTGAAACGATTGGAAATACTGTTTAGCTGCAGAGTGTGTAAAAAAATCTAGCCACATAAATGCTGGTGAACTTTTTGTTAGTTATTGAAAGATTATCTTGCACAATTGCGTTTGTGTAAAAATAAACAGTCTTTCTTGCTTACTCTTATTTCTTAAACGAAAAATCTATTTCAAAATAACTCATCCAAGAATTTCAATAATAAGAACATCGTCGGTGTAAGCACAACTACCTGATTGTGGCATTAAGCCTTCAAGTAACAAGTAAACAGAGTTACTAAGAAACGGTTTATTTAATTAAGCCGGGGTGCAATCAACATGCCGCTCCGATGTTACGATACCGCACGAAACCTCACTTTTATATAGTTTGTGTTTGTGCTTCTATTTGTATGTAAGCCTTGATTGTATCCACCTGAAGTTGTATTTGTAGTCAATCGAAAACGCTTTGTGTTTAAAGAGTTACGTTCATGGATGATGGAACATCAATTTGGTGATGGAGGTTTTGAACACCTTTGCGTTTCTTAGCAACGTTATCACTAATCTTATTCTAAGTGGGAATTGATTAACGGTTACTTGCTGTTTACAAAAAATGGCTCTCATCATCATCATCATTTCAACCGAAAGACGTCCACTGCTGGACATAGGTCTCCCCCAAGTGACGCCACATTGACCGGCCCCGTGCGACTCGCATCTAGCGGATTGCCGCAACCTTCACCAGGTCGTCTGTCCACCTAGTGGTAGGCCTTCCAACGCAACGTCTTCCGGTTCGCGGTCGCCACTCCAGAACTTTTTGGCCCCATCGGCCATCCTTTTTGCTGCCACTTAAGTCTGCCAATTCTTTGGGATACGTAGGTAACCTTGTTTCTCTTGCGGATGTCTTCATTTCTGATTCGATCACGCAAAGAAACTCCGAGCATAGCCCTCTCCATTGCCCTTTGGGTGACTTTAAGCCTTCTGATGAGACTCATTGTGAGCGACCACGTTTCGGTCCCGTATGTATTCACCGGCAACATACAAAATTGCTCTCGAATCTTGAAAATAATTTAATAACGTTATTCTTGCCAGCCAGCCAGTCTCTTCCTGCTAGCTTTAGATCCTTTTTACAGGTCTGGTTCTATTTCCAGAACCTACACTTCGAGGAACTGCCTCGGATGCTTAATAGCATCACGAGTATTCACAAGTTGTTACTCGTCCTACTCTTGTACATGGAAATACGAAGAGCTATGACTTAAAGCGAAGTGTTTGAGGCCATTTAAGTCTTATAGGTGAATGTTACTACTTGGATAAGTCGCCTAGGCTCTAGGGAGTTAAAGACACTACAGCAGGGAATAAATTGTCTTTTGACACAGGCGAAGTTGACTTTGTTTTTGATTATGTTGTCTTTAATATACCGGATGACTTTTTTATCACTTTCCAAAAAAATGGGTATATTAGGTGAACGGAGTAGAAGCTTATGGCATACTTGGTTTTTTTTTTCTTTTTTCCACAGCTTAGAAAAAAATTGATCTATCATCAAAAAACGCCGCAAATTTCAAGTAAACTTTTCATATTAGAACAAAGAGAAATTTTGAAAAAAAAATTGAAAAATCCGAAATTCATACGAGATACGCGTATGATTTGAATTACGTTTTTTTTTTTTTTTTTTAAAAGAAAAAAGTATACAAGTATGCCATTTGCTTCTACTCCGTTCACCTATTATACCCATTTTTTTAGAAAGTGATAAAAAGTCATCCTGTAATGAATAAAAATATAGATGAACTTACAGTGACCACTGTTATTGATGATATCGTACAAGACAATTAAGGTGAAGTGGTCTACACAAGAAGTTTAATTAGTCACAAGTACCTTTTTCCGATAGGTATTACAGTCAAGAACTATTTCGAGTACTATTTATTAGAAACACTTCTTATTGGTTATCTTGATGGTCTTAATCAGAAATAAGTGGAATTTCTTGTAGTGTGTGTGTTTGGTCAGGTACTACATGAAGCTAGAACGAGTTCTTGAACTTTCGGAATTATTTTTCATACTTAAACAGTTGATGTTAAATGCTGATAATTATTGACAACTATGTATTTAATCATCTCGGTTTTTATATTAAATGGGCCTTCTCCTGACTTCGATTTTGTCCTGAGGTCAGAGATTAATTAATCTAGGAAAATTAAAAATCTTCAACAATCTGAAAAAAACCCAGGCAGCAAAAACTATTACAATCACCACGTCCCTACAAAATGGTGGCAAAGAAATAATTCCATAATACAATAATAACAGACATAACATAATCGAATCAAAATTAAAATTGTATATCATTGTATTTTCAATTTTATCTTTTGAACAAAAAACAACAAGATACCGGTACTAATGAAGACACAGCAGAATATACATGAGGCTCGTAATCAACAAGCAAAAACATTTTACAATCACGGCTCGGCGGCGGTGGGTGACAAAAATGCAATTTAAGTTATGCCAAACTAAAAACTCAATTCTGACTCGAAACTCGGGTGTAATGGCGACCGCGGTAGAACAAAAACTGTCCTTCGATCATCCCATGGCATAATTAGTCTCATGCTGAGCCGAGAAAGATATACCGATCTACAACTCTGTGTATATTGCTTTTTTCACCTATTGCATTGAATGCTCCCCGCAATTCCCATTTTATGTCGCCAATGTCTTCAATGATGTTTCTATCTTGAAATTTCACTTTTTCTTAGAACAATTTGCTGTTTTTGCCTTCAGTAATGATCATTGCGTTTACATCAAGATGTCTTCTTTATCTTGTAAGTTATGTTTGTATTCTATACAGATGAGGATTGAACGTGTGGCACTTACTAATGCTTAGGTGTGAGTATAATAACGTTGCTATTAATTTCCGGGCTTTGTACCAGTTCTGGTATTTAGAGAGAATGGCTGGAGTTGAAAGAAGAGGAAATAATGTCGCCATTTCATTAATGTTCAGATGAAGATGTATCATAAATATTAACGTGTGATTGAAACCATGATACTTATAAGATTTTTTTGATTCCAGTAGGTAACATTCAGAATACGATTTAATCTGCTCTTCCCACTATAAAAATTACCGGACTAAAATGTTTTTATGTAAATCTTCTTGCATTTTGAGACATTTATATCTCGAGTTGCTTTAAAAGCTGTATATTTTAATAACGCAATATTTCTTTGAGTGTTATGCAAAATAGTTTTAACTTGCCATCAGCCATGACTCAAATCTAACATTTTAAAGTCACATTCGCAGAAACCAGTACAAACTTAATATTTAAGTGATTGAAATAGCGTTTAATTCTAAATGTTATAAGTCATATCTATCAGCTTGAATGTCTATATCAAATTGATTGTCATTAATCCTACTAGATATCCATGGGTATTTATCCGTTTAAGTTATTTTGTGCAAAAACCATTTAACTTCAAATGGCACTCCTATTCTCATAGAAATTCACAATTTATTGGCTAGTAGCGTTTGTCTGTGACTTTGATATATATGAGAATAATGGGTAATATTTCACAAATACTTAATGTGGACATTATGTCGGCGACCAGTGGAAATTTGAAGAAAGATATGCGATACTTTATTACTTTATCGGGTATCTAAATATTTGCATTACCAAGACCACCGGGATGACAAGCAGGACATGTGCCCGTTTGGTGTACCCAATAAAGAATGCTCGGCAATCTGTTATTTTGTGTGCTATAACCAGAGCTGGGCTCCCTGGATTCTTCGCGGAATCAGTCACCTTAGCTTGACCACTTTTTGCTGCCTCGCGACTGGCCTCATACTGTTCTTATTACATTTCAAAGAAGGTCCTAAGTACAATATTATTATTATTGATTTGTTGTTTATACCCGGATTGCGATATATGTCCTTTCAATATTGAACAGTCCCATCCAGCAGGGTGGCAAATGACTCCTTTTTCAATATCCCCAACTGTATCGTCAATGCAGGAATTTATATAATGGCGAAACGCTCGCGCCTATAAAAACCAAATTCCATTTAATTATGGATGATTTTTAAAATCTGTGAACAATGCCAGCCATCCTTTGTGGTCGCACGGCAGCTTTTTTTTATTTCCGATGAAACTAATTTGATAATTTCTTATTGAAATGCGGGCGAG
The DNA here is from genome assembly GCA_941918905.2 of Xestia sexstrigata. Taxonomy (NCBI): domain Eukaryota; kingdom Metazoa; phylum Arthropoda; class Insecta; order Lepidoptera; family Noctuidae; genus Xestia; species Xestia sexstrigata. Next base: position 5,745,541 of record OW799204.2, read on the forward strand.
TCCTTCTCTGAACGACCGATATAGACTACATATAACTGGGTTTCAAAGAAATGAATTAATTGACGGACGAAACGGTAGCATTGCGTACTGCTATATGAAAACCAATTATTAGAATCAAGGATGCGCGAATCAGAAAGTGTTTTGTTGGCAATCGTCATGTACCCGGAGATATGGGAAGATTTATTAATACCTACGTCTAGACATGTTGTGGAAGGCACTCAACTGTATCCTACACGTTTTGCGATGAATATGTTATGGTTGTATGAACTTGACCGTGTAAAACTGTGTACTTGTTTTCGAGCATTTTTACTTGCTCGATTGCTTTCCTTACATGGATTTTTAATTCCGGATTGGAACATTTTAAGTCTACAACCAACCGTCTAGCAATCTATTTATTTATGTTAATACGACCGCAGAAATATGTTAATGGATCATTATTTTGTCGAAAAAAAATATGGTCAGGTTTATTTACATAAAAAGCAAGCATTGAGCAACTAATTTAATCTGTTTTACCTATTCTATCATCTACTTTAACACAAACATACGAAAAAACGATATCCGGATTACATTCCAAAAACATCGCTAAAACCTTTGCATTACTATCCATCAATATTCTTATTCAGTCCCAAACTATCAGTTTTATTAATATATTCGCAATTAATATTTGTGTGTCGTCGCCGTAGCGGCCGCCACGCCGTCAGTTAGATATGTCAAGATTTATTGAGTGCGTCACCAGCTAAAAGGTTCGAGACAGAGTTGGTACGATAAGTAGTTACGTATAATTAGTGTGGGGACACGCGACCACCGAGACGTGGTCGAAATACAAACAGATTCGGTGGAGGAAGATTTTTTAAAAGTAAAATAGGTAGGAAGTGAAATGTGGGTTAAGGTTTTTCTTGTTTTAGGAGTGTTTTTTTTTGTAGCTTTAGGGATTTCGTTGTGGGTATTGTATTTTTTAATACAGCAAGATTTTACAAGATAGAGAGGTTTGGCAGGAGAACTTTGCCCAGCAGTGGGACACATGACAGGCCAAGAAAAAAAAATCAGCAATATTGACATTTTAGAGTGCCCTACTCCAGATTTTGTTATTGTAGTTTTTTGTATGGTTGGTTCGTTTGACTTCGTTTTGTCAGTGTTGCAATTATTTTCTGCAAGATAACCGCTGCTGTCATCATACATTTTGCTGAATAACCCTTTCCTGTTGTATCATACGTCAATACAAATGGGATCAGTCATGTCGGAGTCGTGACACGTAATAACTGGTGTGTAGCCGAGATGGTTTGTAATGAAATCGCCGATTCACGATAAGTGAACACATATTGCCGTGAAGCTGGTACAGAACTTCGTGACATATATTTTACACGCGCCTTTATTGCGTGTGGCGGGCTGGCGGGCTCAGCCGATCAGTTTGTCCGCGGTAAAATATAGCAGAATTAGCCCAAGGGCCCGCGCGCACATGGCGTTTTTGCGCCTTTCACTGTCAAAACGACATAATACCGCTATGACATTTGACGTCACTACATTTCACCTGTGCAGCGTAATTTTACGAAAAAAAACGTGGACAATTTAAACTTTCATATTTTGTATTTTCACGAAAAAAATTTAAAATTTATTGCCACCAAATAAATTACTACTTCAATTTCTAAAACGTGTCCGTACATATCATATTGCGTGTTAACCCTGCGCCTGCTACCCCGGTTGACATTCCGGCGGCGTGCCTGGGGCCTCCGCGACCAAATTGCCGCCTTTATCTTAGGCGCCTTCGACAAATTACGTCGGCCCCAAAAAGTCAACGAGCTTATCAGAAAACGTTAGAGCGTGTGTTAGTTGCTTGTACGTCGCTGCTTTTAATTTCGCCCGAATAGTTTTTGTTATGTCCTCATTTTAGGGTTATCTCGTTAGGTAAGGCTGCATGCCTCTGTCACATATTTTCGTCTGGTGTCCTTTTTGGGCTTTTGTTCGAGCTTTTATGTGCTTGTGTTGATTGGAGTGTGTTATAACATGTTTTGTCGCAATGTTTGTTTGACACAATTTTATGTTTATGGTTTAAACACGCTTCTGTAAAGGTTGTCGTATAAAGTATGGTTGGACAGTTTAGTCTTTGTGTGGACGATAATTTAGTTGTGTGAACGACGCGGCTAGTGATGTGCACATAAAGTGCGTCGGGTGGCTTAAAGGCTAGCAATTAGTGTTGTGTTTAAAGGTCGGAGTGCGTAAAAAGTGGCAGGTCTAGTTACCGACTTACGCAGTGAACTTTGTAACTAGATGACGTCGATGATAAACATGTAATAACGTTTACATTTGAATTAGACCACCTTGGTAATATTAAGTAATGTGTTACAGTTTGCATGTTAATTTTCGAATTATTATTATTCGATTTTGAACTCTACTGCCTACTCATCAATAAGTTTTATATCTAGGAACACGTGTAACAAAACGAATGAATTAGTAGTACTCAGCCACTATTATAAATAGACACTAATTATCAGCTGTATAACTGATGAAGCAATTACTTAGTAAAATAATAGACAAAAACATTCTAGACACCTTTTTATTTACCAGCAATGCTTAAACAATAATATTAGGTACCTACTAACAAATAGGCTGTCGAATGGTCTAGTGGCTATATTTTGTTTGTACTAAGTACCTACTTGTTAAATATGGTTGTTTAGTTAAATAATGTACCTAACGTGTATTGGAATTGTCAATTTCAATTTGATATAATATTGTTTTTATGTGTGTAATGTGGGCTATAAACCACATAAGAGGTAGAAGGTAAGTACGCAAATTCACCCTGAAAAGTAGACAGAGTGTCGATGTTAAAATCTGTGAAATTAAACTTAAATAACAAGATTAAAACAAATCGATAGCCCTAAGAATCATCAAAATCGGCCCATGCGTTTGGTCTCTAGAGTGCAACAAAGGAACAAACACATATATGGGCTTATAAACACATTACCCTCTTTTGCGTCGCACAGTTGGGTTAAATCACCATTATTGAAGCTATAAGGGCCATTCTAAACAAAGTTCCTGCCTTCCCCTTAAGAAATAATTAAATGGATCTTAAATTAACGACAATACAATTAAAAACTTTAATTTTATTCCTTAGAAACAAATTATGAAACTACTTATACTTATTATTACTTTGAATAGTATTTGCAAGCAATGCGCAAGAATTAAGTTTTATTTGTCCGTTTTGTAAGTATTCAAAAAAAGTATTCTAGGCAATTAAGTTCATCATTGGGCCTATTGAATGAGTTAATCCATTTTAGAAATACGAAAGAAACTCTGCCTGCCTATCTGTTTTGTATTCCGTTTTCACAATTAAACCAGCGAACTGACGTTTTGAAATTTGACAGATAGGTAATCTTGGACCTGCATAGCTATTTACAACGCTTCGATTCGATTTTCGATTCGGAAAGTCGTATGTCGGGCCTGGAGAATGACATTAGGTGTAGCCTATTAAAGTCAAGAGTGACAATGGCTTTCGAATAGTTTCTATATCTACAAATTTTCAATAAGATGTTTTTTTTTGTTTTTCCTTATTTGCTACCTAAAGTGATTTCACAATTATTCATTTATTTAGTTTACATACGTGTTTGAGACTTGGGTACCAAAAAATCATGTTTGCTGAATAGCAAATTGACTGTGTGAGACAGACAGACAGAACCACGAGTGATAAGGTATATTCCCGTTAGCCCCACCGCCCCTGTCCACACTGGTGGGGCCAGCGGGAATTGATTAAAATAATTAAAAATTGTTCCCGTTGGCCCCTCCATATTTTTGAAAATTTTAAAACCCTTATAAAAATATATATAAACGAAGTCGCGGACAACAGCTAGTCGATTAATATATATTTGCAACCCAATATGGTAGAAACATAGGTATACCTATGTATAGGCTTTATACCAAACACACCTTGCCGGTACTTATAATTTATCTGGTCGTTTTGCATTTACTAAGGAGATAAAACCAATGAGTGATTTATTGTGTTTGCTATAGTAACATGCAATCTGTGTGCTAGGGAAATGGAATATGGATTAACAGTAAATGTATCTTTTCTGCTAATGTTTTCGCTTTCAATATTTATATTTATCTATCATCGTCTGCAAAAAGTGTGATAGCTCGACTGACATTGTTAATTAATTCCACCTTTCATACAAATTACAATAAAAAAAAAACATTTATATGACACTTTAAAAATACATGTTACAAGCCAGTCACAATAAGAAAGCACACAAGTGTATTTCCACTAATCTGTATCCTAACCCCCAAACTAGGCCAAACCTGTATTTTAGGAGTCAGCAAATTAAAAAAAAATTGATGAAAGATGATGGATATGAATGTGTGTGTGTGTGTCTTAAATGACACTTATGGGATATCTCTGACGATCCGAATGGCGCAGCGGTACTGAGGCTGCCTTACGTTCTTAGGGTCCTGGGTTTGAATCCCGGTAGAAGCAAATGTTTGTGTGATGAGCATGGACATTTGTTTCCGAGTCATAGATGTTTATATGTATAATAAGTATGTATTTACAAACAAAAAATATCTATGTAGTATATCAACTAACTGGTGTCCACGACACAAGCCCCGTTGCTTAGTGTGGCACTAGATGGCGCTGTGTGTAATGTCCAGCGATATTTATTTATTTATATCTCCCGTGATTCCCGCGATCATGGCCCTTGCAATAGTGTCAAAATATCGAAAGAACTCAAAATAAACAATAGGGAAATATGCATAAATTTTATTTTTTTTATTTCAATATACAGAATGTTAAAATACTATAAAAATAATGACAAAAAGCGAAAACAAGACATAAATCGGCCAAACAACACAGAAGTTATAACCATTTAAACTTTTCTTTCCATCTCTTTCTAGATAAACGGAATTTTGTACGTCAATGCAGCGAATGACGTCATTCGCTGTATCGGAATTCTCTGTCTAATCTATAGATATTAAAAAAATAATTTCACTTTGCTATTCTTGATGTTAAAACGCGTCTATTTATACTAGCTTATCTAGGTACGCTGTTATAAGAACTTCATAATTGACCCTACTTCTACAGTTTGCTCTAGTCTGCCATTATCTTTTATCATGAGAAGTATACAATACATCACTTTTTCTTCCGTTCCCAAATCATGAAGCAATGAAAAAAATAATTACTTCAAACTGGTTATTATAGCTAGCTTTCATAGAAAACGGCGTTCGTTCATTTGTTACTACTTTTATTAACTACAACATTAAAAAGTTCATCGCCATACATGACTATAGGCTTCAGGTAAGTACTGATCAAGTTTAGTGCGATAAAGATGGCGGTAGGGGGCGCCACCTGTCACTTTTAAAGTGACGTCTACCCATCATGGAAGCTTGCCAAACTTTACATAATAGGTCTACTGTAGTAAACCCCTTTAAGTCTGCTTTTCAAAGTGTCAAACTTGCTCTTTAGTTTTGTGTTTTCCCGTCTGCACAGACAAGTTGGTTGAGGTGTATTGTAGAATTGTAGCTTACTAATCGAATATGCAAACCGGAATGTGTGATGTAGTACCTACTATCACTCATTACCCTGTTGTACAAAGAACACGCAGATTTGCACAGGCCTATTTTGTAATTGGAAAGGCCGAATTAGTGATGATGATAGAATTTAAAATATTTAAATTACATATTTTGATAAGGTAGTTGGCGATTGAAGATTTTTAAACCTTAAGAATTAACATTTAGAATTAAAAGACAGATATGATCAATGACTTGATCACTATAAAGTACCACCACAACAACATGGATTTTAATAACGTTGTTATCAAATTAACTGTTTACCATATGCGGATACTTTCTAAAGGATCTATTTTTACATGCTTGAAAAAAAAACAGGTTTTTAAATATGAATTAGAATAGTAATAAAACATACCTACCTATTACAATATTAGTATGGTCCATTAAAGTTTAACATTCAAGTAATTAAAAACCGTTTTTAAAACAGCATAATAACCTTTAATTTATGCAAAGTAATAAATAATTACAATTAAATAATTGTACTTTAAGAAGTATTAGCAGTTAAAATAATTATTCGTAATAAAATTGATAATAGTATAAAATTACATAGATATTTTGTATTAATGATCTATCACACAATCAGTGAAATAAATGATTAGAATTATTTTTTTAAAGAAAACTCACTTGGTAAAAGGAATAATAAATTTGAGGATGAATATTAATTTTTCAACAATTTTTTACTAAGTAAAATATATAATGTTTTTGGTATAAAACCATTTCCGTCGGTAAACAAATGACATGAATAAACAAAGAATTATAAGGAATATTTCACCATCCATCAGTTTGTGGGATAATTTAACAAGCAATGATTTTGTCTGATTAACTACCACCAATAATAATAATATAGCAACAAATTTCATTAACATAAAACGTGATTTGCCAACGCTATAATTCAATATAACGCAATTAATATAAATAAACAGTTTTTATGCGAGCTGCTTGATAACCAACAACATTAATTGCATTTTAGCAAAATCAAATGAATAAATGGAAGTAAATAAAACGATATAATTAGATCAATTAGTGACATTACTAGAAATAGAAGTGTAAGATATATTTTTCGCACTCACAGTTAAACGACGGGCAATAGTCTCCTTTGCTGTAACACTAAATCTAATAAAGTTTAACACTTAATTTCAGATATGACCGAGTAATTAAAGAACAAGCAATTAAATGAAAACATCAATTAATTAGAAGGGGAGAGGCGAGCGGGCGCGAGGCTGCGGCACTCACAACTGGTTTGAAGAAACGAACGCAGCATGCCTCATCCATAATTCAAATAAAACATGGGCCCCAGACCCCGCCCCTGCGGTACGCCGGCCAATAGCTTACACATCGAGCACACTCCGCAACTCCGCCTGCTATAAACTTATTTCCCCACCTTTCCTATTTTAAATTAGCCCTATTCGATTTCGCCAATAAATTAATACGTGCCGATAATATCATCCCGCCGCAGCCGACGGTATCCAACGTCGCAGATGTAATTGCTCGTGGGTGCCGATTGATTATTTGCAATATTCAATTAATAACGAACGTGATTTTACTGATCACGACTCGAGCCGGTCTTTCGACTATAACAAGAGTAATTTTTAATGTCTTAATTGACAAATTGAATTTCTGAGAAGATAGAAAGCAATTACAACGTTCGATTGATTTTTTCCAAGTGGGTAATCAATTTCGAATCGTTACCGCTACCGGTAAAAAACGATCGACGTGGATCGGTAGCAAAACTAATTTGGCTTTGAACTTAGTTACTATTATACAAATGAATTCGGCGATTTGTTTTGACGTATCAAACAGGAAATTCTTGGTTACTAAGCGTTATTGCTTTATCAGTATCAATATTTTACAAAGGCGAATTGACACGAAGATAAAAATGGGATGCTGGCCTCGACTCCGGGTTCACTGGCGGGCCAGTCACGAGCTCGACCACTTTATGCACATTAACTAATTTATTTTCGGAGATTTTGCTTGACGACTGACGTTCGACTTAGTCCCTGTTGATAAGAAAATTGAAATGGTTAAAAGGATTTTGATGCCTCGGCTGGATGATTATTCATCCTCGATTGTTTGACTTACACAATGTCTCCGCATTAAGCTCGATGCAAATACAAAAAGGCTTAACCGATCGCTTCGTTCCTTTCCTGTATTCATACTGTCTTACACATGCAATTGTTAAGCGAGGCTTTCATTATGAAATGCTGTTTCAATTTCGAGTAAAATATTTGAAAGGTGGCATTAAGGACAATGACAAATAATGAATCCTTTATCATTATGCTTCATTGTCGTTGCGAACAACAAAAGAGTTGCAGTAGGCTCGCTTACGTAAAGCTTTTTCTTTGTTGGCACCACTAATTCATTTTCGAGGGAGCTTCTTTTTTTGCTTTTAGCATTGTTTGTTGGTACAATTTGTCAGTTTGTTGTCCTTTTGAGGTTCAGCCGATAGACGATCGAAAAAATGTGCCCCTTTTCGGAAGTTGCTAATGATAAGGCGCCAGAAGCTTTGCTGTTTTTTTGTCGTCTGTGGTGTGAATTAGAACTATGATTGCTTCGTATTTATTATTGACTGTTATAGTTTGGACTATTCTGATCCTTATATCAGTGAGGATGTTAAAATCTTTGGGTTTATTGATCGCATTGGTATCTTGGTCTATGTTTTGCGGTTTCTGAGTTGATGACACGTGGCGGCGAGTCAACACACAGTCGGCATTTAATAACAGGGCAAAGACCTTAGTCGGTGTGGTCCGGAAGTCGAGATTGTCATCATGAGATGTTTCGGGGACATTTTTATTATTTTCTTCCGGAGATTCGTTTTCTATTACTGATATTAATGCTAACGGCACGTAATGTAATGTAGTTTTGATTATTTAGATTCGCCGAGATATCAAAATCGTGCAAATTGTTTGTACATTAGCGTTGTAAAAGCTGGTAATTATGGACTCATTTTGTGGATTCATAATTTATCCACGATTACTATGTGTACGTGTATTTTTATCCAAATTACCCTTAGATGTATGAGCAATTAGCAAAAGCCTTACATTAGCTGCACATAATAACATTGATTGTGCAACAGGATGTACTCTTATCCATGACATCTAAAATCAAGGGTTCGTTTATAATTACAATAATTTAAAAACAGATTCAGTGTTGGTGTATAATTGAGCTTTTTAATGCAGTCTCGTAATAATTACAAGTGTAAACAGAATATTAACGGGAAGCTTTCGTCCGGAATTAGTACGAAACGATTACCCAGATAGGAATCTCCTCCCTTATAATTGTTATTTTACTGTCGTTAACGCGCGCTACGTGAATTTAGACACGAAATGCCACCTCATTTACTTCGAACCCCTCAATGTCATTTACGGACATGATAATTTCATTTTCCAAATTACATTATAGATGTTTATCTTGAACAACGACAGTGGTAATAAAGTTACGAGGCAAAATTGTGGGACCGTTAAAACGGTCGGTGCTGAGGCAAAGCAGCGTTAAAAAGACGGTGAAAAACAAACTAGACTATTTACTAAAGCGTCACTAAATGTAGTTCAATAAAGTTTCTATAGGCTGTAATGCAGAGCGGGGCGGGCGTGCCGCGCGGGCGCATGCCGCCGCCGCCGCCGCCCGCGCACCGCACCCCCGCCCCTCCGCGCCCGCTACCGTTCCGCTAAACAAACTTCACGCAGAGAGACGCCAAATCGATTCTCCGCGTTCGCATCTCCGCCGTATCGGCCGCCTAATAATCCTAAATCACTTTTTTATCACCACCGAGATATTGTTAACGGATCGACTATGAAATTATAGCAGCAGTTTCCGCTCCACTCCCAGAAGACCCAACCGATCGGTGGAAATCTGTTAATTCATGAATTCATTATTCCCAAATCGGTTCTGCATTGTTTCTGATGAACATCTTTGTCTGCCAAATTGGCGTAGACGAAACCTTTCGGAATTTGGGCATGTGTTCCGGCAACTTGCTGAAATTAGATTTTTGATATAATAAGGAGGGGTTGGGGTGGAACTAAATAGATCATCAATATATTAAGTATCGTTCGTCGGGTGACGTGATGCGGGTGTTCCGGTAAACCAGAGAAATGTGGAGTCACCTAATGATAGAAAATTGAGAACACTACTCCAAGTGATTACAAAGTTTATCGAACCCGAGTTTAATCAACTATTACTGAAAGAACGGAAAACGAGGGTACGTAAAAAACAAAGATGGCGGTTTGTGGGCAATTTGAATGGTCGTCCATTGAGCGGAGTGAAGTGGAGCGGCGCGCGCGCAGCCGCGGTGACACGAGCACGAGCCACGTACCAGACAGAGATTCGCAACATTTTTTTCTCTATTAATAATTTTATAGAACACGATTTACTTAAAGACACATTTGATGCGCTTTAACTATGGCGAATCGGATGAAATATCGATTTCTTTGAAATATTGCATGAAGAATAAATTAGTATATACTGTAAATCAAACAGGTGATTTATTTCGTGACTATTAAGAATTTAACTGGCAATACATACGAAGTTTCCTATTTAATCGGCAGCGGACGGTAAAAAATGTAGCACGCTATTTTAATGGGGTCCAATTTAGACCGTCACGTCATACATTTAGGATAGTCTATTACACTTATCAAAAGGCCATTTGATTTCCACTTTTCGAAATTGGTTTTTATTGGAACTGAATTGGAAAATCTTGCTAAATTACACTGCGTATAAAATGTTGAGTCCCACTGCCAACAATCACAAACGACTAGCAATACAAACACATTTATTATTGAAAGCAGCAAAAGAAACTATTTGAGGTTTGTTCTGCGCGTACGCACTAGATAGGCGCACTTTTTGTTGCGCCTCGCCGGATGCGGTTCAAGTGGCCCAAGCGCTACGTCTCTGATGTGTATATAATTTCAAGTTAATTGCTCGCTAAACAACTTTATAATATATGTCATTATAATTGTATCAACATTAGCACGATTTGCTTTAGATATAATGACATCATTTGGGAGAGAAATTCGTGATCTTGGGAGGGAGTTTCATGGGTACTTATGGACGTGCCGATGATTTTCTGTGCAGAATCCATTTGGTAAATTACTCGCTATTTCAAGCATTAGTGTATTTTAAATAGGTACTCTTCCTAAGCAGACTTTGATGGAATGTGTGAAAGCTTTTTAAGATACCAGGTATAAAACTGGGCTACGAATAACAAGGTAATGAAAAAAGAACATAATCATACTCGCTTTAATGCTTTCCAAACCGTCCTTGGCAAAGATTTTAGGAAACTCAGTCGTAGTAATGGTATTTACAAGGCAGATGTGAGTGGTAATACCGGGAGGAGACGCCATACATACACTGGCCTTATTGGTGAGGTTCTTCGAACGTGGATGAGGCCAAAGGAGTATTGTAAGGGTCGTAGCAGGTGGCGTTCTGTGGTTACTACCTGGGGGCCTAGTCTGCTATTACAATAGTGTCACAATAATCTATCATTGATTTCATAATTGTTGAACGATGTCATTGTCATTTTGTTAAAAGTTCGTAATCTGCTAACTTCATAATGGTCGATCATTGGTCGGTCAATGGTCTCGTAATAGAATTGTGTTACAATGACATTGTTGTATTGCCATTATTATAAAACCTGTTAATGGAAATGATTTTCGAAAAACTAGAATTAAATTTGAACACCTAATCATGCCAGATTTCATTTATATATATTTTTACATATTATTTATGAGTGTTCTAAGCAATCTGAAGTAGTAAGAAGTTCGTAAATAGCAAAAAACATTAAATATGTAACGCGGATTAATGTGAAACTATACAATTCAATAATATTTTATGTTTAGCTGTCAAAGTCAAATGTGACATTACTGCTTACTGACGTTTTATCTGTTTTTATTTCTAGCGGCTGGCGCGTAAGTCAGTCATACATTTGTCATTGTGTACGAGATTACCATTCTATGCTATTTCTTTCAATGGAGTGTCAGTGGTTGATCATTGGAAAGCCATAATGACGCCATTATATAGTAGATTACCAAACTTGTCAAAATCAACAATTATGAATTCAATGATAGATCATTGTGACACTATTGTAATAGCAGACTAGGCCCCCTGGTATGTAGTCTTAGTATTTAAAGTATGTCTGTGTAAGAAGTTGATGCGTAATAGGGAAAGTATCGCAAATTCGCAATTACTATTAATAATGATAAAATAAAAGATTAAGAACATTTATAACAAGATATAATAGAATATAGATAAAAGCGAAATAACACCAACTCACGCGGGATATAAATGTCGAAGCAGGATAACTTAATAACTTAAGATAAACTTTAAAGTTATACGATGCAGTGTTAGGAGCGAAAAGCATAAAATTTCTGGACAACTTGTCCTCACATGAAAGCCGTAATATTATAGTCGACTAAGGCCAGGATTGCACCTGCCGGGGTTGCGGGACCTGCCGGGGTTGCGGGACTGTTCGAAAGAGATACCGTGGCCCCGGAACACAAAGGGCGATGAAGGAACATGGATGGGTTTTAGTTAGTAAAAGTCTGACACTCCCTCCTGCTCCGCCCAGAGCGGGAGAAGTCATTTGAAGATTTCCCATCCGAAAAAAAAAAAAAAATGCCAGGATTGCAGAAATTATAAAAGCCTTTTATACATACTAGCCTAGCTTATGCCCGCGGTTTCGCCCACGCCGAGTTCGGTAATTATACCACGGGATCGTATTAACAGGATAATAACTATCCTATATTATATTAATCCAGGCTATAAAGTATCTGTGTGCCTTTCACCCAAATCCGTTTACCGTTTTTTTCGTGAAACAGAAACAAACATCCATCCTCACAAACTTTCGCAATTTTGTAATACATATTAGTAGGAAGTAGGATAATTGATAGGGAAACGATTTTCAAAAAAAAATTAAGATCTGTTCTCCAAAGCCATAGAAGCTTTAAGTTGTTGATTGTTGAGTTTTCGATTATCAGATAGATTTGTCTAGCTTACAAATAATTACTGGAATAAGACGTAGACTTACGTCAAAATCATGTCAAAATCGCTTTTGTAGGAAGTTCTTTGTTATCCAGTGATATGACAATCAATTTAAATAGAAACTTCATATGTGCATACGTAAACTCACGCCTTTTTCGTACATACATTTGGTCATACACGCACGCCGAGAAATTTCATGTAGGTCATTGTGCGTCGCTGAAGTAATATCGTGGTTCAGCCTAACTTTCCTCTGTATCTTGTACCTACTATCCTTTACCACATATTTAAAAACTTAACAAGGTTCTAGCTAGAACATTAAACCGCTAGCTACATCATATCTGGTCTACTTCATAAACAGTCATCTATCATCTTATCTGTTTCCCTTTTCACAAGTTCGAAATGTCTTGTCCACAACCATGTAACATGCCTATAAATATTAAATTGTTATTGCTGTAGTACTTGCTATATCCGTGCTTGGCGGCCATTAACATAGACTATAGAAGGAGCCATAGATATAATGTAATCCTGTGGCGGTCAGCGAAGTAATGACTTATTTTAGTAAGTCCTCGATCAAATGAGGTTGTTACGTGTTGAACGATTACTGGGCATTTGTTGTTTGTATTTTTACACCCCTGTTTGTTATTTCCTCGTTTCCTTTGTTTGAAATTTGGGTTAGATAGGGAGCTTGCCTCATGAAAGTTAGATAAGTGCTATTTTAATTATGGAATTGAATTATAATGCTGCACTAACTAGACCAACTGACGTTCTATCAGTGATTGCGAAGAAGGAAAAGCCAATTTTTTTAACGAAAATTCTCAATATAAAGCTTGTGTATACGTATAAAACGATTCGAAACCGACAACCACGTGTTCTAGGCGCTCAGAAGACGGGCATTTTTTGTTAGAGTGAATAAGCTCCTCTTCGAATAAAAATAATTCTTACACAACTCATAAACTAAAATTATATATTGAAAATTCTGCAGAAAATTATTCGTTGAATCTTTGGTAGATGGACATCAAAAGTGGAACAGGATTAATGCAGAATAGATGTAAAATTATGACATTTCCTCGAACACGCGATCATTTCGTTGTTTGTATTTGGAAATGTCCGTGTCAAAGACTTGAACAAGACTGACAAGACTTTATTCGAAAAAAGCTTTTAAGAAACCTTAAGTGTGAATTGCGTTTAGTTTTTGACACGAACTATCTATTTATTATCATGTTTGATGTTAATGTTACCATTATATTATTAAATAAAAAAAAATTACATTTTCTACTAACTTATAAAAGTCATAAATAATTTCGAAATAATATCGGCTAGCGCGTGACTGTGCTACAGATGCAACTTACTTACTCACTAGGTAATAAATGTGTTTTAAATATATTTCTTAGAGCGTTTTGTTTTTTGTAGGAAACGTTTCAAGATGTTATAAGCACATAAAAGTACGTATTTACATATTTTATTATGGGATGGAAAATATTGTTTTTTTTTATACAAACACTTTGTAATTAGCAATAACATGTTGATTATAACATAAAATTGCAAAGGGCAAACTCCTCATCCAAAGTGAGAGAGCTTGCTTAAATCCTTGGTCGGCGGATAGTCTTGGTTATTCAGCGATCTTCCTCTTACTTAGGAGGCTCTCTGTTCGAAAATAGGTTTGGTTGCAAGACTTTCCACAGTTAAATTTAAATTCTCTAACAGGATAAAAGCCTTAAATTTTCTCGACCACATGACCCCAACTTAGTTGGAAAAGGCTAGGCAGTTGATGATAATGATGATTCTCAATCACAGCCATTAATCTAAAACCAACTTTTAGACACTGTAAATACCTACCACTTTGCCACACCGTTATAATAAGATACAAAAATTCATACATCAATATTCCAGCGGCCAATCATCAAGCCAGGTCTAATACCTAATCTTCCAACTATTTTTATAGCCCCAATAAAGTGATATTACGAAAGCCAATAGGCTATAACAAACTTTCAAACAATAGTAACTACGGTTGTGCATTATTAAGCAATTTTGGGAGCCATTAATCCAATAACAGGGGTAATAATATATTTGATAACGATGTTATTAGTGTTATTTCTTTGATCATTGTTATGATAAGTCCAGATTGGATTGGTTTGTGATCGAATATTATGTGATTATTGTATTGTTTCGACAGCGTCTGTTAAGAGGTCTAATTTCGCAATGATTGTGTGAAGAGAGCGGTATTTTAGAATCAGATCATCGGACGCAACTGTAATGATGACTTTTCCGAGTTCAAAATTGAGAAACGAAATAAAGTTCAACACTTAACCTTTAAAATGTTAATAATTTTTCCCTTTAAAGGCCACAGTCCTAATAGAAAATAGTTTTTATGCAAATACAAAATGGTTCAAAACACCGACTAGGTGGACACTTGGAGAGAATAAAGTATCCGGAAGAAACTGGGCAGCCATGACACAAAACCACCGAAATGAAGAGATTCGCAAGAGACCTACACTCGGCATTGGGCGGTCAAAGCTTGAAGAAGAAGAATACAGTGAAGCAACTTAAGCTACGTGCACAAACTCAAATTGTTACCTATATGAAAGGTTATACAGGATATAAGATAACATGCAGTGTAGTTTAAAAAATGACCTACTCATTATCATCTTTCTGCCATTGTCCCATTCTATTTGGGGTCGGCGCAGCACGTTTTTTTCTGCCATTCTCCCCTGTCAGACGTCACACGTAAAATATGACCTACTGCTAGGTCAAAAAGTACTATTTAGCAGTGAATCCCAAATGTTTTAAGCTATGTTTAGAGGACTCCAAGAAAAAAATTGAAAAACATAAGGCGGACATCAAGACAGCTTAAGTTATCGTTAACAAAATGCCAGACCCACCACTCTTAGAACATTTTATAACAACTTAAAGTCCCTTTTTCGGCCCTTCGAAGTATGACACTATAATCATTCCCAAACCTTCATAATTCGATCATACGGGAGCATAATCGTCAACTGTTACGGTAAGCAGTAACTAATGTGGTTTTAATACTTGGATAGTTCAGTGAACGGCAATTTGGATGGCGAAAAAAAGCCATTTGGTTGTCCAAAGCGTGGGGCTTAATGGCTAACTAATTATTTGTCGCCATTTTGGAAAGAAGGGTTAAATAAATGTGGGTTTTTTGGCTGGAGTCGTGTTTTCAATTCAATAGTGAAGCTTTTTATTTTAGGGCTGTTTGGTTTTGGTTCATAATATTATAGACAGTTGTTAGGCGCCCAAGTCGTCAAACAGCAAAGCTGCAATGAATTCCATCAGTATCAATTCAAAATGCAATATCTACATGTTCTTTCTTAGTTAGAGGAGTTCCTTTTAGGAAATATTTAGAACTAAACTCACACAAAGACGAAAACTTTTTAGTATCCTCGGTTCCGTTAGTTGAGCTTTCAAGTAATGTTAAATTTGACTTCAGAAAACAAAATCTCGAGTAAAAATAAAAAGTAGACTTTTCTCGAAGAGCAGCAGTACATATATTATGTTTTATTTTGCAAATAGGTTTCACACTTTTACTTGTCTTTTTTTAAACTAGATGAGGGCGGTGATTCTTACCTGACTACTCTGAGTATACATAATCTTGGTCAATTCACATAAAGACTATGTCTATAGAGACACTTATGTCTTTGATGGTGTTTTCAAGAAAGAACCACGCAGATTTGAGTGGAACTGTCCAGGCAGTGCAAGCATTATCGTACAGCTCGACTCATAACTCAAGGAGCTCAACGAAAAGATGAAAAATACCAGAGAAAGGACATTTGTTGAATGTGTTTCACGGAAAGCTTATGCTTAAATATCATAATTAAAACCTACATAATGATCACACCGGTTATGTTCTGCATTAAACGAAATTACACGCAGGTATCACGCCTTTTTAGTTTCAGCCATCCGTCTAAGGTCTAGCCCACCATACTGTATAACTTAATCCAATAAAAAATAAAATCTAATGTATTCCGAACTAATAGTGATGTAACGACACAAAGGCCTGTAATTCGACGGCCATGCGTTTAGTGAGGTGCCACAAATTGATTCTTATTGTGGGTTCCGTACACGAATTAGGAAGGGTTGAAAGTTTTTAGGGTCGATTTCGTGATTATGCTTATTATATGTTTTTTTGTGGTCCAACAAATGGCGATTCATGAAGTTGTTGGGGTAACAAAATAAAATGTATGGAACGAGTTATTCTTTCGTATAGTCGGAGATGGCCGATGGAGCAAGGCTTTGACCGAGTGGTGGCCAAGGTTAGGCCAAAGGAACCAGGGCCGTCCTAAAGCTCGTTGGGTTGACAATATCGTCAAAGTCGCGGGAAACACATGGATAAGGGACGCACAGAACCGAGAAGTGTGGCAGAATAAAGGGGAGCCCTATATCCAGCAGTGGGTGATTCCGGGCTGATATGATGATGATGAGGAGGCCTGTGTCCCAGCAGTGGGAACATTAATAGGTTGATGATGATGATGGTGATGATGATGATATAGTCTTAGACCATTTGTTAACTTGATGTTGGAGTCAAGTGACGGTCCACGGTCAAACTAGAGTTAACTTCTATAAATACATTAGCTCTACAAGAGAAAAACCTAATTATGCACAGGCATTAGACATGGTAGATTATACATAACCTAGCAGAACCTTGTCTGTAAACATAGATTGAATTATTTATAACGCATTGTTGCTTTAAATTACTATTTATTTTAAATCCTACTACTCATTGAGATAATAAAAAAAAAAATTCAAATGGTGCAAAAACTCTAAGAATTGAAGCAAACACTTTGAATGTTTAATTCAGTCACAGACATGATTTGATAAAACTGAAACATTTCGATTTTAAGACTTTGAAACATTAAAAAATAAACTTTATGGTACTCGTATCTGAAGCTAGTTAACACAAACAGGACCACAACAATAAAAAAAACCTAATTACAGTAAATAATTAAAACAAATGTGCGACGTTATTAACATCGCAATTGTATTTAATTACCTACAAACAAACACAGCTCTTATTACGTGCACTCTTGACACTAATAATATAATAATTCCAACGGAAATCATAGCCATAGCAAAGAAGAACAATAATCAAGTGATTCCTATCAGAAACAGTGTGACAATCACGTAAGTCGTCGCTCATGTAGTCTGTGCCAAATCGCATTTTAATTAGCCAGATAAGGCTCGCCATTAGCTAGCAAATTACCCGAGGAGCTGTTTGTTTTATTTTATTTCTGCTTATCTGTTAATGTTGCATCTTGTACTTTAAATTACCGGAAAACGCGTGAGGTCGCAGAAGGAGCGGTTTGGAGTAATGGAGCGAGAAAGAAACGATGACCAAGTGGCTAGAAACGGGGGCATGAGAAGACGGCTAATAGATTTAGGTATGGAAGGACATGATGCGCTGACCATGATATAAATTAGAATATGGTCAGGAAATTATGATGGCTGAAAACAAATGCTGATTTTTCTTACTCATGTGTTGATTCTGTAACCATTTTTATTAAAAAAAAAAACAATTTGTGCCCAAGAAAGCTCAGATAGAAGTTCTCAATCTATAATCAGATTTGCATTGTGGTCAAAGATTTCCATTAGAGTTGGTCTAATAAATTCAAAAGTCCCTTTAGATCCTAGTGATTTGAATTTGAATTGACATATTTAGACTAAAACATTACTGAAATTCTTATCGGGTTATTAAGTGACTGTATATATTGATGATATGCGTTATAAAAATAGTGATGGAATACTTACATCGTTAATGAGGAGTAAAAATATTAAAAATAACCAATACATTATTAGAAACAATAGGTGTCCCCCCCTAATTCTGGTTTACAATAATGTAATATTTTCTAATAATAATGATAGCACCAATAGATATCAATAGGACGATCCATTTCCAAATAACTCATGATAATATATAACCGATGACATTGAGAATGTAATTGCATTAAGTAACAAAAAACAAGTCCAATTGGAAAGCGTAATAACGACACTTTTAGAATTACCCTCCTTAATTGTATTTATAAACGAGCCAATCGACATAAAAACTACGAATAAAATTATGTCCTTATTTGTTGTGTCGTCTGAATTAAAATGAGGATCAACCCCTAATAACCAAATGTCCTTGCTCAAGGATCTTTAGTGCATAGAAGAACCTGTAAAGACGAAGAATCAAACGTAGTGTTGGGATCGTAACTGACGAATGAAACCTCATGATCAGAAAGTAAAAGAAAAAAAGTGATTGAAACTAAATTCAGGCAGAACTAAATAAAACTTCTATAAACGGGCATCAATTTGAAGCGTAGACAGAATCAACTAAACATTTTCCAAAGACAAAGTAGCCATTAAACATTGCACTGACCATTCCCGCCAATTTCCGCCCGCTTACAATGAGACCACGATCCAAGATGGCGGCGGCAGTCATCAGACGCGTTCATTTTACAATATTTTATACACATTCTATTACGATTGTGTATACATTTTTTACATCATTTAATTTCCTGTATGCGATGAAGATTGTTCTGATGTGGCTGTAATGTGATTTTATTTATTTAGTTACGTATGATCTTCAGTTTTTCCTGAAGTTAAGATTGTAGGTTTTATGCTATTCAAAGAACTTTGTAAGAAAGTTTTAAAGATGCAGCTTCATGTATAAGCCACGGCTCAGTTACAGCTAACATATTTTGTGCATGATTGGTTTTCAAGCCAACAGTCAATTGTACTAATGAAACTCTATTCTTAACAGTAACAAGGTTCCTTCCATTGTTTTTGCTAATAACCTTTGTCTCCTAACAGTTTCTGTAACGAGCTCTATTCGTTTAATATTTTTAACATTATTTGGGGCAGCTTCTGCTGTTAATTTATATGTGACGACAACGATACCATTTCATATCCACAAATGGCAATGCTGACCAGGTTACCTTCGGGTTTCTAACGGCTGTCGCAAGAATTCGTATGGCTACCGGGAGCAACGTAGTGCTCTCCGAGCCTCTGAGAGGTTTGGCAAGCGCACATCTTAACCAGCCAATACTTGTTGGTCTACACCTTATTGTCAAAAACTTCTCACTATAGTGTTCCTTACAAACTTCAGACAAACAAACAAAATATTTCAAGTAATGTATATAATAGACGGTTAGGTAATATTAGGTAGATGAGTTGAGTGTATTTAAGTCCCTTAACAAAATTGCAAGACGTAATTCAATTTCATTGTCCTTCAAGAGTCAGATGAGTGACTACAGCTCTCTGGTACTTTATTTTACGAACCTAAAATTCTTCAACTGCTGACCACTATCCCTTATCACGGAGCTAGTACGGGAGTCCCTCCATCAACCATTGTGTAATGGTCAGACGGCATTATTTTTACGAGCTTCATAAGTGATCCTTTTTTATTTATTTTTAGTGCAAGGGACCGCGCGTGCGCCTCAAATGGGACCCCGTGATAACTCTCACTTTTAAATCCATGTCACTGTGTAAAGTCTTTTTTGAAAACAATGGATTTTAACCCCTATGTTTCCACAAATAGGGTTTATATCATTTTCGCATTGGTCCAGTACTTTAAATTCCAGAAACATAAGTCATTTGTTAAGTTATCAGCACTTTATTTAAAGTCAAGATTTTCTGAATATCCAAATGTTTGTTTTTCGATTCCGTGCGCGTGCTTCGGATTTTTAGAATGTTTTCATTTTGGTTGTAAATTATTGTGGTGATAGTCAGGGAGCCGTGTTTTTTGAATTATTAGATTGTAGACTCGTAAACATTTGGACATGGATTCTTGAGAGGGTTAATGTCCCTTATCTTTGCGACCTTGATTGTCGAAACGACGACTCCTGTAAAGCCGTAGTCTTTATAAACTTAATTCGTCAAAACGACCTTCTTTATTACGTACTGGAGATCTTTCAGCTATCTTATGAAGTGTTAAGAAGTCAATAGGTATTTTTAAAGATAAGTTGCAAATTGGATAGTTTAAAGAAATCTAGGTAATAAATGACTGACTAAAATATACGAAATTAATAAATGCCGTTAAGTACTAAATAAAAATGGTGTTAAAAAAATCTTGCTTATGTGGCTATTAACCTATGTGTAATTTGTGCGTGTAAATGGATTAAAATGACTAATTAATATAATAATAATTATTATTTCTTAGTACCTACAAAGTTAATTACATTAAGGTGAATGCTCTGACCACCCCGCGAAATTCAAATTTTCTTACGTTTTTTGCAATTTGCAGGCCAGTGCAGATTGTATGTTGATTAAAATCATCAATACAGCCCTCCAAGTTCATAAAGGTCTAGCAATGACTTTGACCTTGAAAAAATCGTTCCTCGACCTTTATGAACTTGGAGGGTTGTATTGATGATTTTGATGATTATAATTCTGTAACTACATACTTCTTACAATCGCGAACAATATTTTAATCAACATACAACCCAGCACTGGCCTGCAAATTGGAAAAAACGTAAGAAAATTTGAATTTCGCGGGCTACCCTGGAGCATCAGCCTTAACATCGGCACATAACAAATTAAATTACCATTTTAATATCCATTTTATTATTTATTTTAATAATTATAAAAGAACGTTGGCTTTTTTCCAGTATCCACAGTTTTCATACAAATTACGTAACTTGAGTATATTTTTCAAACGTATCCTTATTTTAATAATCATTAAACATGACTAGGATAGACTACTAATGTAGATATACATTACTGGCTAGGAAATGCATAATGCGAGTAATTACAAAGCGTACGTTTGAAACAACACCTTTACACGATAACTTCATTCATAATTAGTTTTCTTTGGAATAATACCAGAATATGCTTTCGAAATCGTGCAATTTTTTCCAATCTCCATTTTATTAAGACCCTTAACTTACATTAAACCGACTGCTTAGCGGAGGTCAGTTTACAAAGGTCGTTATATTTTGCAATATTTTCTAAATATTAAAGTTTACTGAAGCGGAGGTATTTTTTAAAATGTACTTTTCTAAGAATTTTTGTAGTTATAGGTTGTTTCCTTCAAACCGTAATTAAAGTTTGTAACATTTTAATACAATATTATAGAGATGTTAACATTTAATTTAGTGGCGATGAAATAAAAATTTCTTACGTTATTACAAGGCAGTAATTAAAATGGTAATGATTACATACGAGTACATTCATCATTTTAATTATTCACATTAAAATTAACACTATTGTCAGTCATAATACTTAGGTTTTATGTGTGAGTATGTCCATTATATGCATTCATTTGAAAACTTGTGCAAAATGACACATCGTAATTTGTGTTTCTAGAAATTTTTAAAGAAGTTGCTATACAACGTGGCAATGCTGCGTCTCCTGAGCACAATACCGG
Organism: Xestia sexstrigata; assembly: GCA_941918905.2. NCBI lineage: Eukaryota > Metazoa > Arthropoda > Insecta > Lepidoptera > Noctuidae > Xestia > Xestia sexstrigata. The sequence continues at coordinate 5,767,424 of OW799204.2, forward strand.
TTGAAAGCGTTGAAGAGGAGTTTTTTGATGCTTTAGGTTATTTGTTGTAGATTTAGGTATTTTATTTTATTTTATTTGAACGTATACAAGTTGTAACTTAATAAAGGCACAAACTCTCGTGTGGTGTCTCGGACTGCAAAACAGAATAACTTTTGTTCTACGAGATCATGGAATTCGTAAATTCCATCCATTTTGAATATGTTTACCGCAGTCTTAAATCGGTAGGTGTCTAATTAACACTTTTATTTAAGGCCACTACAGGAGCTAAATTAGCAACTCTATTTGTGGTGGTTCAAACTTCGTTTGAAATACTGATTGTTTTAATTTCTAATCAGCTTGCACTACATAGTGGTTGTTACGTCATCGTCAGTCACTGCGGGCCGTAGAGTGCGAAATGAGTGGTTTTTTGCGATTTACAAAAAAACTACTGATTGGACTAAAAAAATAAAACACTATGATGCTATTAGGTTGCTTGTATAATTATTTGCCAGAAAATCAGAATGATTGCATTTATTTTAGTATGGTTTTATATAAGTTCGTGATTTTTTTATCGAGTAAAATTTGTTTATTATGTTTTCAAAACACTATCGTACTAGCATATACGAGTAGGTATCCTGAAGAATATCATATATTTTTCTGGTTTTGTTTATTGCAGTGAATCATATGCTTTTTGCATTATAAAACTCGCGTTTAGCTCCTGTAGTCCCCTTAAGTAATTAACATAGCGTTTTTTCTTCGACATAAAATGGAATTTCTTTAGAAATTGACGCGATCAGGTGATCAACATGTAATGTAAAACTAAAAAAAAAGTAACTTATTTAAAAAAAAAGTCATAAAACAAAAGTGCTTTAGTATAATGGTCTGAGTCACCATACGATAAGTTGTGCGTTTATTATGTGATATCTTGTATAATTAGATAAAATGCATAATTTAAGAATATATTATTAAGGTTAAAAATTCTGCGAAAAAAACATTTTTGTAAGAATTCCATAATGGCAATCGCATCCTTGTGAATTCAAGGCTTTTAGCAATGTGGGAAAAATAGGTATATGAAAAACGCAGTTTTATTTCCTACGAGCGGACGTCACGCGGTTTGACCCGCGTAGTTTCCGTTTCCGTGGGAGTACGGGGATAAAATATAGCCTATGTTACTCAGTAAAGACGTGGCTTTCTAAAGATAAAAGAATTTTTAAAATCGGTCGAGGAGTATTAGAGTTAAATCGTAACAAACACACAAACAAAAACTCTAATCTTTCCTCTTTATAATACCTATTAGTGTAGAAGTATAGATGTCTATTGTCAATGATTTCTTATGTCTACTCTTTGTCTAGACTAGACAATTTGAATTTTATTTCTGAAAACAAAATTAATGTAGGTACTTTTAGAACACCCCTTGTTCTTGTTCCATGTTACTTGGTTTCGGCGCAACACGTTCTTTTATTAAAAATAAATTGCAAATCTATTTAGTCCGTCAGAGTGGTCAGAGTATATTGAAAAATAATGGACACGTATTTTTGGTTTTTGTAAATCATTGAATATTGTTAAAGATAAAACGCTTTAAAAAGTCGGGAGTGGGGGCTCGTGACGTCACAACGCACTAAAAATTATACCACGGCGTGACGTATTGAGAATTTTAAAAGCGTCGTATCTTCGTCAATTTTGGTTTACGTAACAGAAGAAAAAATACGTGTCGAAGATTTTTTGGAAATCTATCTGACAGACTAATTAGATTTTTTTAATCATAAACCCTATTATGTACCCTTTTATTTTGTAAAGTCAGTACTACCTACTAATCAATTATTAGATTCACAATCAATTAAACAACATCATCAAAATTAAAATCAACCCTCCTTCTATACCCTCCCGAACTCCCAAACGACTTCTTACAAATAAAAACACAGAAGCGAATATAATTTCAGCTGTAATTTTAATATAATAATAATAATACGGCCTGTTATTAAAGGCGAGTAACAATTCTTACATATACGGCAGGCAGGTGCGTATACGCAATCAATTAATAATTATTTCGCGCTTGTAGGTACTTGAAATATGGGTAGTTCCGTCACTTGTTCGTGTATTATTTTGTACCCTTGGATATTTTTTTAGAGCGATTAAGGCTCTCGCTAAACGAGGCGTCGGAATGGCCCAAAAAGACGTGTTACCTTTTGCTTTTAATGTATGAAGAATTGTCAAACTTAAGTGGCAGTGAGCAGGCCACATTGCTCGCAGAACTGATGGCCGATGGGGGCGATGGAGCTGAAAAGTTCTGGAGTGGCGACCGCGAACCGGAAGACGTTGCGTTGGAAGGCCTCTCACTAGGTGGACAGATGACCTGCTACCCGCTAAATGTGAGTCGCACGGGGCCGGTCAATTTGGCTACACTTGGGGGAGGCCTATGTCCAGCAGTGGACGGCTTTCGGCTGAAATGATGATGAGATCCATGTATCACCTAAGAACTGTTGTTACAGCAAATAAGGAATACATTAAGGGTAGACTAGGGTGGCGCATCATTTTTTTTTTTTGTTTTGGAATCTGAATATATCCGGTGAGTTGCATTTGGTCATAAAGAAGACAATCAAAAAGAAAATCGAACTTACATTTAGCCCTCTACCCTGTGCCTGCTACCGTGCTGTTATTTTTGACATTATAAATTATTGTCAGCTACATTTACCTATATGAATTAATTTTACCTCGTGTGTTCGTGCTAGGCCTACCGATCGATCGACTTCATTTACCAATTAGCCACGAGCCTCAGTACTTCAAAGTGAGTAATATGTCCTAATTGCATCAATATTACCACTGCGCGAACTTATAGCTAAATACGAAGTCACCCACAGAGTCAGTTAGTTAGTATTCAGGAGGTGAACTGAATTACCGATATCATGAATATAGGGTAAAAAATACTGAACATGATTAACTAGTTGGGTTCTGTTGGAACATCTGCTGATTGTGATCTATTGTGGGAGAAATACAACTGATGTGGAGTCTTTGTTTCGTTTAAAATTGCAGTGTATTTAGTAAAAAGATCACATTTTTGGAACATATATTTAAATCTTGCATATGACACTTGATAACTTTTTGACTGCATCTGCGTGGGAGATCGCGTAGCTGAATTTTGGGCCAAATATAATTTGAACTATTTGTCATCAAGAGGGAAAAAAAAGTGAGCCGTCATGAGACGCCTGGCAGATGTGAAATATCAATAGAATAGAATAGAAATATCAAAAACTCAATATAAAAAAAAACAAACACATAAAATAAAAACAAAATAACTCGATTCACAAAAAGAAAATCCTCATGCTGGGATCGAACTTGAAGTCAAGAGATTGTAACCCAGCGCTGTGTACCGAGACCAGCTGGCTTGTTGTAAACCGTGGCGAATATGTAGATCTTATGCTGCTTCAACAGGTCGGTAATGTTCAGGATTGTTCGGGCCGGGTTGACCACTTGACAGTTGGCGACGCGTCGCCACGGCATGCGTCGCCACACAAGTTTTTTTACCCGCGCCTATAGATGTTTCACATCAATTTAGAAAAAGCGATATTTTTCTTCGTCGTGTCAATGATTCCTTGTTCATGTTGAATGATCTTTAATCCTAATAACCTTGATCGCGGTTTTATTAGTGATTTGTTTGACTTGCGGTGGATTGTACACTCCTATACTTACCTTTTGTAATTCGTGGAGGATCTTTAAATGCATCCCATAAACTAGTAGAAAAAAAACAAACAAAGACTAGTTTACATCTACAATTGACCACACGCGTGACACGTGTCAAAAAGATCTCAACATCATTTTGTCCTGCGACATACATTAACATAACAGGAAACTTTAGTAGGCCATAATGTCACACGATCACAATAGATATTATCTTAATCATTTGTGCTGCACACCACGATCGTGACTGTGTCCTTAGAGTTTAATACCTTCAAGAGTTTTGTCACGTTTGAATAGTTTCGTTTGAGTTACATGACAACATTTTGCTTTTGTAAATGCAGCCTCTTAGGTCCGGACTCCACCAAAGCGGAGACGAAAGGAGCTGTATTGTTAACCATCATTAGAATTTCGTTATTTATTTGTCTCGTCTCTGATTAGCTTTAGTGAAAACGGTTGTGCAGAGAAGAAATGTCTCTTATTTGTTATAGGCCAGACTCCACAGTCGGTGTCCAAGCAGGCACAGTAGCGCACAGAGGAGAGCGAGGAAAACGTGAGCAAAAGCGGGTGTCGCCTTTTGTGTTAGATTGTGATAATAAACTGATCGTGTGTAGCCTCATAGACATAAATCTCTGCTCCGATCTAGTCAGTACGCATCTCCTCACAGCTGCGGTGGATACACGCTAGTTCCCAAGCTTCTCTCCGCTTTGCACATCTCCGCACGTCTCTGCTTTGGTGGAGTCCGGCCAAAGAAGATACAAGCATATTTAATTCGGTAAGAAGAACCTAATAGGAATAGTACTCGTATTTGTTCTGACTCTAGATTCAAGATTCTACTCTATAGATAAGCATGTAAATGTCGCACAGAACAACGGGGCTGCGGGACTGTTCGAAAGAGATACCGTGGCCCCGGAACACAAAGGGTGATGAAGGAACACGGATGGGTTTTAGTCAGTAAAAATCTGACACTCCCTCCTGCTCCGCCCAGAGTGGAAGGAGTCATTTGATGATTTCCCATCCGAAAAAATAAATAAAAAAAAGGGGCCAGAACAAATAAAATTCTATCAGCATTAACGATAATTGAAAAGTTCTGCGTTGGATTGACTCTTCATCTAAAAACCTTGAAATCTACCGTATTGGAAGCCTACGTATCCTATTCTCTTGACGCAAACGGAATGCTGTGCTGTGCTGTGCGGAATTTTTATTTAGTCTTTGACATTTTAGTTTTGGAATTTTAGTTTTAATTTATATTATTTTAATGCTGTAATTGTTATTTTATAATTGTTAATTTGTATTTCAAGTGTGTGTGTGTGTGTGCAATTATGATCCTAAATGGATTGAAATAAATTATTTTGAATTTGAATTTAGAATTTGAAATTAGGAACAGTATGTTTAAAATTGGGAGCGGTGTATACAAAACCTAGGTATACCTACATAACATAAAAAACATCTGTTTAGTCTTGTACATGCAAGTCTTATTTGTATGTTATTTTTTATTGTTCGCCATCATCATTAAAATTAACTTCAACACCAACAAATGATTACAAAACATGAAACAACACGAATCGATTGTTCCTTATAAAGTTCACCTGTCGAGTGTTCAATTTAGTTCCGGAAGCGTCTGGTTAGGGGAAGTGACGTCACGATGGTACCGGCACTAACTACTGCCAGGGTAAGTCGGTGCTAATCGGTCTGTGGACTTTATGGTTGAAAGTTTTGGTTTCATTTATGTTAAATTGGTAATAAGCATTTTTATACTGACTGTCTGAGGTTCTAGATTAAGTTATGTAGAGGGATAAAGATGATGGAAATGTGAATAATATATAAGATTTCCTTTAGAAAGTCATAATCATAATCAGCCATCATAATGTTCCCACTGCTGGGACACAGGCCTTCTCTATATGAGAAGGAGGCCTGAAAGTCGCTGTAGAAAAATTAAAATGTTCTTAAAGCGATATTCACTTGTCTTACTTCGTCTTCACAAGATGGAAATGGCGGACAGTATTCAGTAAGATATGGCTGCTAAAATACAGTTTTTTTTTTATAAAATACTGATTCTCATTTTCTTTTACGGGTTAAGTTAATTATCTTATATACAGAAAGCATTTAAATTAGCTAGAATTTAAATGCTTTCTGTATATAAGATAATTAACTTAACCCGTAAAAGAAAATGAGAAAACTCGAAAATGAGAAAACTCTATGGACACAGCAAGTCTAGGTATTATTAGGTTCTCTTTATTATTATCTTTCTCATTGTTATAAGTTTTGCTACAGTAATCGTGTAAGCTAAATTGAACTTCAAAATGTCAAATGAGTAATTCTCGGACATTTTGAAGTTCAATTTAGTTTAGTTAGTTATTAAACTACGAGTATGTCCATCAGGAAAACCGTGAAGAATGTTGATTATTATTTATTTGTAGGTATTGATTTTGTATGACAAATTAAAATATTTTTGAATGTAAATACATTCCGAACTAGTGGTAGGTACCTAGTTTAATTTTGTCTAATTTAAGTATATTCATTGGATTTTCCTTTGTAATATTGTGGTTAATTATACAAAAATCATGATTAAATTAACTATTACTGGAACTGAAACTAAGCGTAGCTGCGTAGGTAGGTCCCCGAATAATGTATTTAGGTATCATAAACACAAAATAATCGTTGGAGCTGGCTGTCATTTGTAGATCTTTGACAGTCGTACTTAGTGGCCCGAAAGTCTGACTACCAGTCTTACCAAGGAGTTTCGTATTACCCAGTAGTAAGTGGTTGTGGAGGTCAGATAGACAGTGGCTCCATGTAAAATACTGGTATTCAGCTGCATCCGGTTAGACAACTGGAAGCTGACCTCAACAAAGTTGGGAAAATCTAAACAAGAAAAGCCTGTAGGGTTTTTACTGGCCCCGGGATAGCCCTCCTCTCTCTAAGATGGAGTGGACCGCAATCCACCACTGGGGCTACCCATTGGATGCCACATATCTCGCATTTTTTAGGTTCTAGGGTTCGATTTCCGGGTCGGGCAAAATGTTTTTGGGTTTTGCCATCAGGAATTTCTCATTAGCAGCCACGGAGTCTGGATTTGTGCCCGGTTGATGGAAATAGGCTCGACCTATTACATGGGACTTAAAACATAACTGGCGTAATGTGGTACGTAAGTACTGTTAGGTACACCTCTACCTAACCCTTCAGGAATTACAGGCGTGATGTTATGTTATGTAAAATCAGATCTATCTATTAATTAGACAAGACCTTCAAATAAATATCAACCATGCAAATCAATGATTTAATAAGATTTTATCACTATAATTGCCTATGTTTCCTTAATTGCAAATCAATAAACCCATAAACGGACACTAAACTGCAGTTTTGAGCAACGAGGTCAAGTCCCTGACTGGATGACGTTAGCAAATCACTAATAATGTGGCCCATGCGTATGCGCATGTCGTAATCTATATAAATTGCACTTTATTGAATACTTTAATAGGCCTTCAGTCACCTGCAAGAAAATTATTTTAGAAATCAAAACATGTTTAGCTTACGCTACATTGTTAGTACTTAATGTATCTAATTTATAATAGCCGATATCTGAATTATTTTTATTGATGTAATGCCTTAATTACTGAATAACAATAACACTAATATTATCAAAAAAAGGGTATTTTGTCGACATCTATAACCTCATGTTGCAATAATAAGTCTCAATTCTAGTAAGACCTATGAATTTAGGGGCCTTCCACTGGCGTACAATATATTAAAAACCACGACTGATTTGGTTGCCAAGCGTAAAATAATTGTTTTGCAGTGGATTCCATATCACGTTGGACTACAGGGAAATGAGATGATTGACCGTTTGGCAAACGAAGCAGGGTCTGATGGAGAAATGTATCCTTGTTCTCCTTGGCATACTGAGCTCTTACCTTTGGTCAGAGACAAATGTACTCAAGCATGGTCAGAATACTTTGATGAAAGGTCTTTGACTAAGGGTATCTGGTACAGAACAATTCAGCCATCTCTTCCACGAGTGCTTTGGTTCAGCCAGGACAGGATGAGCAGGCAAGAAGTCGTGACGGCTTTGAGAGTCCGATCCGGTCACATACCGCTCACTAGCTTCGGATTCATGATGCGCAAAGTCGATTCACCAAATTGTGTTGTCTGTGGAGTCATAGAAAATGTGCATCATGTCCTGAGGGAGTGTGCTCGTGTGGGTGTCCAAAGGCGCCAAGCTTTTGTCAATAGTTTTAATGTTGGCTTCTATAATAGCATTCTGGCCTCAACATTGTCCGATGAGGACAAAACAATTTATTCTATTAATATTACGGTTATAAGGTTGCGGGTAGGCTAGTTTAGTAATAAGTTACATATATGTTATTTAATTGTATGTAATCGCCGGGGTGACATATTCTTGACAGAAAAAACCCCGAAAATAAATAAAGATTTGAAAAAAAGAACTATGAATGAAATTATTCTAAAACACCCATTGCATATTGAAATTGTCTCACTAAATGAAAAATTTAATAGGTACTATCTACCCTAAATCAAAGCCAATTAGTCATTGCTTAATCTAAAGCTTTTACTTAATGAAATGTGTCGCAAACATTTTATCTAGTTACATACAGTTGCCAGTGCGTCATACATTATCATTACAGATATGTAAATCAAGGTTAATCAAATACTACTTATTAAAACAACTTAGCGACATAATAAATTAATATACAATCAATAAATAAGGCAATTATAATTTGTAATTTATTATAAATGATACTTTATAATTGCAAATGACATCACGCTATGTGGCGGCGTATGCTGAATATGTCGTCAACTAAGAACGTTATCACACTGACGATTTTATCTAGATACATTGTTTCACCAGTTCTTCCCCGCTAGAATAAACAATAAGCAGCTCTAGGAAGTTGCGAAAGGTGACGTTTTGAGGGATCATGTTGTAATTTTTGCCAATTTTCAGTCTTATTTGTCTACATTCGTTTTTCTGATTTTAATTCATTTACGCCTCACGAAACACGCTAGCCGCGAATACGCTTGTCTCGCTCTCTTTTGTACGCTCTCATCACGAAAAGGCGGCCAAGACGTTACGAACACGTGGTGTGCGTGTTGTACACACACGGCGAGAATGTTGATTTTGGCTACGCACGTTTGGCGCATAGGATAGTCAATGGTGTCGATTCTGTTGTGCACAAACTGAAGTTAATTAAGTCTATTGCTATCTTTTACTAAAAGGCAGTGCGAGAAAAGGACGCCTATAGCTATGAACTAAGTTAGAGATGTCAAACTAGTTTATGCCTTGCGTTTCACCGTGTTTTTAGTCGACAGGTTTTTACGTGCACCCATGTTCATATGTTCATTTGTATGGAAATATTAGTTCCAACTAAATTTGACAGCTCTAAATTACGTCCGTCTCTTTCTCGTTTTATTAGAGAGAAAAAGATAGCAATAACCTAAATTAAGTTTAGTTTGTGCCCAACAGAATCGACTTCATTCTCATGTTCAGTACGTAGTTTAAGAGAGGTAGAAAACGAAAACGTACTCACAATATTTATAATGGATTTTCACAGAATTTAGGATATCTATATATCCGTTAAAATAATCACCAATTTACCTCATTAGGTAAATTGGTGAGTATTTTAAACTGTCGCCTTGCTTGAAACACGCTTGTAATTCGCAAGTGTGCCCCAATTTTCAGTAACTTGACAACATTGTACATTTATTGTCAGTATGTTGTGTTTTCACAATAAAATCATTGCAACGAGGACTTTATGATGTCATCACTCATCCGACATGATTTTATGATGTCAATGTGTATAATATCATAAGATCGTAAAGTTAATTTTTCTAAGCATATAATTAGCAAGTATGCAAATATATAATTAAAGTAATTGATTTCTAGTTTATTATTGTTTTATGTGCTTTTCTGTTTATTAATGTCATTGTTAACTAGTTCTTACAATAGTTTGATAAAAAACATTACACGAGCCACTTTTACTCAACTGCGGTAAAGTCAAAAAAGGGTTATGTGTTTGTCAACATAGCGACTACCAAAAAACTACTAGAAAGTAATGTCAAATCATCATAGGCAAATGAATTTATCTCAATTTCGTATAATATGTATGATCTTTGCACGTTGTCGAATAACATGTTCAACAACAAAACCTAAGAGCAGTTTTCCACCGCTGTCTATCACATCGGGGAATACATGTGTAATGTGTTGGTGTTCTATAGTTTCTGCCTACCCCCATGAGAAAAAGACGTGGGTATGTATGTTATAATCAATCATAGTCTAAACGGACATCTGTAGGCCATACAAATAAATGTACAGATGCGGGAAAGGATTCCCGTGGTAATACGTCATTTACTTTGTCATTGTCATCCACTATGCACCTATTATTTGTAAATACATACCTAGCTATACACAATTACACATAGCTTCGTCTGGCTAACATAATTTTCTGCCATAAAACATAAACTTACGCCTGTTTGTCACGGAGCCAACAAAAAAACACCTTATGCAAATCTCATCCTCCGCCATAAACTAACTGGAACGCTTAAACATGAAGCTATACCTTACAGGCCAATAGACTGTTCTACCTGAAAATATAGATAATACCTTGCTCAACCAGAAAAGTAACCCATACTATTAAACTATAGACCAATAATCTTTGAATGTTGAATTCATTAGCTGACGTTCATAAGTAGAAGCACATTATACCTTTCTAGCTTCTATTAACACAGTGAAAATAAACCAAAATAAACCTAGATCAAAGAATTTATCAGTATAAGTCTGTGATTGGCCAAGAAGTTGCAAAGTTATTGAGTAACAAGCCCATAAATAACATTTACACTTATTGCATTACTTAGGGAGTGGTTCTAATTCTAAGTGGGAAAACTTGCAAGTTGTAACATTTTAGAATTAGCAACTACTTCAGTGTGTACAGTTGGCAAAAGAGATTTGTGTACAGGCAAATTACTTACACTATCACGATCTATGGTCAAGTTAAGGTAATTACTTGAGTTCAAGTAATTACTTATGCATTTTTTTTATGCAATAGACAAGAATTAAACGAAGATTTAAGACGGTTTTTCCGTCAAAGAAAGCAAACCATTGCAACTATTGCTTGAATTTAGAACTGTGAAAAGTTATTTTCACAGTTCTAAATGCAAGCAATTACCAAATAACAGAATAAAAATGGTATCTTAAATAATTACATATACTCAAATAATCACTTTGACTTGCTTATAGTAGATACGGGTGTTATTTAAAACGTATGAGTAAAGCAGAGGTAGCACTATGTTACTTATTTCCTTGAAGTTTTGGCAAATATACTCTTACCTAGTACAATCTCTGCTTATGAGATGAACGGCGCCATTTCAAAATTTCTTGGCGGGATTTATGCTGAACAAACACTCGATCAGTTTCATAGAGCTGAAGGAACAATTAAAGTATTTGTCCCGTATATAGTACTTCTAAAGCTCTATCTATTTTTGTCAGTTTGGACAGTTGTATCTCGTCTTCATGGAAACGACAGGTATACGCGTTGCACATACAGTCCTATTGTCTTGTTGATTTTTAACACATTCCGTTACAAATAAATGTTTCACAACCGTGAAGTTTTTATGACAATACGATCATCATTTATCTGCCTCTTAAGCCGTGTGGTATCTGGCAGAGTAGAATAGAACCAACCCATTACACTCACGGGTGTCGTATAAGGCGACTTATGTCTGAGGCAGAACACCTTGCGCCTCCGTGGACCAGAGAACGGGCAGCAGCGTTTTTCTGTTAGTCTTTCATCACTGCGATCTCCAATCCGCCTGCCAAACGTGGAGATTACGGCAAATTCCTCCATCATGGGAGAGGCTTATGTCCAGCAGTGGACGTTATGGGCTGTTGTTGTTGTTGTTGTTGTTACGATACCCTTGTGGTAAGACAGAATGCAAAACTCTCTCAATCTTAATGTTCGCTATTTGTCTGTACACGTTGACTATTTTGCCGTTTGTACTAACTTAAAACCTCACATATCTTGAAAAGATAGCGTGATCTTGTTTAAGTAATAACTATACTAACAGCGAAAGTGTTGGTATCAGTTTAGCCTAGCCGGGTAAGGCAATCACATAAGCAAGCATAATATAAAGAGTTACACTAATATACGTCCTAATTATCATCTTTCTGCGCTTGTCCTGTTCTAGTCGGGGTTGGAGCAACACGTTTTCTTCCTCTCTCTCCTACCAGAGGCCCTACTTATCTCTAACGCTTCGTCCGTATATTCGGATCCATCCCTCTCTCTCGCGCAAGTCTGCAAATGAGTGTGAGTGAGAGAGACGGATAGATCCGAATATACGGACGAAGCGTTAGAGAGTAGGGCGTCAGACGTCATAGCATCATTTACGTCATAGCATGGGTCATATTATGATGTCGATTTTTTTAAACGAGTTGCAAATCTTTAATTTACACAATTTGGTTCTGGTACATATGATTGTTTGAACGGATTAAATACGTTGTAAACAGGACAATAGAGTTTCAGTTCATTTATACATAATACTTCCGACTGCATCCTCAAATTTCCATACTATATCGATTCGTGAAATCAAGAACGTAACATGAAGAAAAACATCAATTTATTTTTAGGTTATCATGATTAATTGCTAATTGATTTGTATAAAACTAAAGAAGCCTGATGTATGAAACAAATTGGTTCCGCTGATGTATAAAAGGGCCCTATATATAGGTACGTCGGTATTCTTCAACAGTAAACAATTTAGCATTTCAATTTATAATGCAATATTGATCAGCTGTTTTCCCAAGGGGTATCGTATTACCCAGTACTAACTGGGATATGGAGGTCAGATAGGCAGTCGCTCCATGTAAATTACGAATCAGCTGCATCAGGTTCGATTGGAAGCCGACCCCAACACAGTTGGGAAAAGGATATACAGATAATGATTAGCTGTGGACATTTTCTGCTACGAAGTAAGTACGAGTGAATGAGAGACGCATATAACCGAGAAGTATGGCAGGAGAAAAAGGCATCTGGGATCTGCAACCAGTAGTGAGACCACGGACGGGACAGAGGAACGTGGGAAGGCAACCGAATAGGTGGACAGACGCGATCTCATTAAAGTGGCCGGAAGAAACTAGACAGCCATGACACAAAACCGCCAAAAGTGGTGAGATTTTGACTCTTCCAAATCTCACCACTGTTGGCGGTTTGGTCAACCTTTGGTCACCCAATAATACTGCGTTTAGGTTTCTACCTAAACGCAGTATTATTGGGTGACCAAAGGTTGACAAAGAAGAAGTTGGTGTAGAATCCGTTCTGAAATGATAATGATGATAATGTAAGTGCCGAATCGAAGTGTGTAATCGATAGAATTTTATAATTCTTTTATATTTTATTTAGGTACTTTGCTCAAATAAATAAAATACATAAGAAATATGAAATTCTATCGGCTCGTAATAAAAAAAATCACAACCATTTATGCAAAAGTCGGTCAGCTAAATAGCTGTCATTCACTGTACTTAAGTAGGTACATCCATATATAGAAGAAATAATGAAAAAACAAGAAAAATATGACATTGACCTTCTCTTCTAATATTTTTGCAGTGTTTTTAGGACCCCCACTTAAACCCAATTGCGTCCTAGACTATTGTTATTACATTGCTGAAATACATAGCGATAAATTTACTGGATAAACTACACAAATACCTGAAATCGCCTTTTACTTGTTTAAACGCGCTGTACTAGGCTCATTACATCTACATAGGCTCATTATGATCAACATTACAAACACATTCAGCCTATAATGTTCCACTACTGGGTCCATCACTCCGGCTTACTCTCTTTGATTGGGAGTAAACTGTCATCTACCGGGTTCATTACATCCAAGTAATGTAATAGTATGTCAAATGCCTTCGAATTTTTGGTTCTCTAGGTTAGATTAGGTTTCCTTGCAATGTTTTCTTCCATGTTTTTAAAAGTAGTTGCTTTAATAGCAACTAAAACCAGATATAGACTAACTGTCTAATTTGTGGCTCACTATAATGGCATTTAAATATTACCTACTATAAACTTAGTGTTGGTGCCAATGGTGTCGATTCTGTTGTGCACAAACTAAACTAAATTTAAGCTATTGCTATCTTTTTCTCTCTAATAAAACAAGAAAGAGACAGACGTAATTTAGAGCTGTCAAATTTAGTTGGAACTAATATTTCTATACAAATGAAGGGTGCACGTAAAAACATGTCGACTAAAAACACGGTGAAGCGCAAGGCATAAACTAGTTTGACATCTCTAACTTAGTTCATAGCTATAGCCGTCCTTTTCTCGCACTGCCTTTTAGTAAAAGATAGCAATAGCCTAAAATAAGTTAAGTTTGTGCACAACAGAATCGACACCATTATAGTGAGCCCCAAATTAGACAGGTGGCTTTGGACAAGTGACTACTTGTAACATCTCTGGTGTATTAATTGTACCTGCTTATGCATAAACTGAATAATGAACAATTTTCTATTTCTAATTAAACTACACAAAGTAAAGGTTGAGTTGCTCTATGCTTATTATGATCAATTAAATCAAATCACTATGTGGTTTGTGCATTAGAATATTCATCAATGTCAAATGTCAGAATACTTATATGTTTCTATGTAATCATACAATTAAATTTAACCATTTAGGTTAATTTGAATGAGAACAAACACTTTCAACAACATGATGTTTAAAATAATGCAAAATTTGTAGATGTCCTTGTGCATATCTTATGTTGGATTAGTACAAGTTTTTAATTCCAAATCTGTATTCTAAGTTCAAATGTTAAATAGTTCACATGTCAACAATTTAATTAATGATCCTGGGAAGATTTTTTTTATTTATTAAGTGGTTATTAACTAGATAATCTCATAGAAAAACTTTAAAAATCGAATAGTATGAATCTAAACAGATATTTATTTTTCAAACGAAATTCTTAGTTGCCTGTCAAAATACTTACATCTCTATGGTGGTATCCGTTTCTAAAATGCCCATGTTCAGTTGTCAAGCACAAAAAAAAAACAAAAAGCAAATGATCCACTTACCATCGCTAGGTGTAGGCGTATTATCGGAAGGTCTATCCGAGTCTCCAGTCCCAACGAGGTTCCTGATGCTGAACGAGCTCGTCTTCCTCGACGTCGTCACTTCCGGTGTCACGGTCCTGACGTCACAACCGCTGTCCGTTCCGTTCACTAGGTCCCGACACACCTGTTCAGTCCCGTTCAGAGATAAAACGTCCCCGGTGCCTTCCAACATATCCCCGCGGCGAGTGGTCAAGTCCATTTTTGACAGCTACCGTGGCACAAAACAAATATTTCAAAATAGTACTTTTGTTTTTATTTGACATCTTCGGTCACGCAGCGAGGGAAAGTTTGACAGATGATTCCAAATTGGAACTCATTGCATTTTTTTTTGCGAGGTGAATGATTTTCGCACTTGTTAAGTCACTGGCCACTAATGTTTTAGTCACAGTTGGCACCTTGCAATTTTTTTTTAAAGTTGCGTACGTGTATTGTAAATCGATTGCCACAGTCTAATCACTGAAGTCACTCAGATGCGAATGATAAGAGCGTAAGGTTCCACTAGAGGCACATACTCGTACGTTCCCCGCCGGTAGTTGCGCGAAATTTTTGCGACAGTCGCGCGCAACGCGCGGTGGCTCCGCGGTGGTGAGGCCGACTGGTCCTCCGTCCTCCTCGGCCGTCGCACTCGCGCGGCCCTCCCTACGCCTCCGAAGGCGGGGCCTCTCCGCCCCTCAGCCTACAATTGCGACCGAGCGACTTATTAGTCGTCAATTACTGCGCGATTTTTTCCGCTCGATCGATTTGTTCTAATGAGTTCTAATTGCATTTATTGATAAGTTCCCGTGGTTACAAAAGACACCGGTTGAAGCAATTTTCTTAATGTGTTGGTGTTTTTTTGTGTTAATTTTATTTATTAGGCGCTGTGTCGTATTGACATAATTATGGCGGCTCGTAATTAGGTGTCATTGTAATCGTCATAATTAGACGAGCCGCGACCTCCGGCTTGATGAGAATCGGTAAAAAGTATACTTAGGTAAGTAATAGGAATGGAATGCTTTGACATGTCATTGTTTATTAAGTCTACCTAGGACCATTATGTTAATGTCTATGAAGACCTAATTCATAATAATATTACACGTGGCTTACTTACATAAATAATAAAAGAAAAAGAGGAATAAATACTTTTCTTTTCTCTTTCTTTCTTTATAAACCAATGATAAAAACAATCGTCGCTAGATTCATCATGGATCTGGAAAAGGCTCTTCTGAGATTAAACGAAATGTTTGCCACGTGCCTATTTCTCTAAAAACAAAGACCTATTATCAATTACCGAATGATTTACCCAAACCAATAAAAAATAATTCACCTTAAATTTTAGTAATTGGAAAGTACTAAAACGCAAACAGACTAATTAAAAGAATAACATTGAAATACTAAGATAGAAATAATTAACACAATACATTTGTTAGATAAGTAGATAGGTACTTGAACAATAATTTATGTTTCAATTCACAATTAGCAGTAACAAATTCGCTTTAAGTTTATTTTAATTTAGTAACATAAATTGAGATAGCGTGGCACCCCTAACTAAATCAACTTCGACACTGAATGAAGTAGAAAATTATGAACAAAACGTGGATAGGGTTGTCAACTTGCCTGATCTGTTCAATTGAGAGGAGAGAAAATAATACCTGTTTCCACTCACACTACGCAACACCACTATGAATGCCTGGATAAAAGCACTGTGGATTTTTCAATAATTTAAGGCATATATTAACTATTTCTTGGAGAAAGGAAACATATCGTGTAAAAAGCATAAGTTAAATGTTTGCGAGGTCGTCTCTAAATCAATAAATATTCCCGAAAGAACCGTATACTTACCTACTACTACTAAACTAATAAATATTAATGTAGAGCTTTGTAAGCCTGTGTTATAACACAGAATAAGTAAGGATGCGCCTACTTACATAGTTATATGCATCGTGCTCTGTCGAACTTCGAGAACTCGTCGAGATTTTGGAATAGTCAAGAATGTAGGTATACAAAATCTAATAAAAACCCATAAAGGTAATAATCTACTGTTGGTTACCAAATTCTCGTAAGGTGAACTTCCCCCTTTTTTTTTTTTTTTCTTTCGGATGGGAAATCATCAAATGACTTCTCCCGCTCTGGGCGGAGCAGGAGGGAGTGTCAGACTTTTACTGACTAAAACCCACCCATGTTCCTTCATCGCCCTTTGTGTTCCGGGGCCACAGTATCTCTTTCGTACAGTCCCGCAACCCCGGCAGGAAGGTGTACTTCCCCTGATTGAAGAAGTCCTTTTACTGATAGCAAGCAAACCAAATTTCTTCCGAACTGCCAGTGCTGTCATAATCTGTGTTTTCTAGCCTTCTCGTGTGTTTAGATTTTAGAAGGAGACATGTTCAATCTTCTTTTTGAGTTTCTTCCAACGAAGAACAGGTTTAAGTATCGAGTAGAGCATGCAAGACGACATTTGCTAGGGCATCATCTGCCTAGCCTTTTCCAAATTATGTTGATGTCGGCTTTCAGTCTAACCGGATGCAGCAGTAATTTACATGGAGCGACTGCCTATCTGACCTCCACAACCCAGTTAGCACTGGGTAATACGAAACCCCTTTCTACCCATACCTGTATTGACTGTGAAAGATCTATAATGACAGTCGAAGAAGATTTTTTTAGGTAGCAAAGAAAATCTCCTTTTTCAGTAGACAACCCTCTAAATACTCATTCCGATTGTCCAAGCCCTAAACATTATATATTCGTCCCCTAGTTATAAATTCTAGTTAGTTCCTCGTCTACGGAACCGCTGCGGGCAATCGCGGATTTTACTCAAATCTGTCGCCCGATCGGGCCCCTAATATTTATGGCAGTGTTAATGGAAACACAGATAATTGCAGCCATTTGATTAGTTATTATTTATTGTTGTTCGAAACTGGGCCTGATTTTGCAATTTGATTGTTACTGATTGAGGCATAGCTTTATATTAGCGGTAAGGTCGCCCTTTGTACTTTTCCAATAATAATTGTCATTTCCTGTCAATTGTGAGCAAAAAGAAATACAATAAATACGTTACAATTTTGATTTTACTTAAATGAATTAGCTCTAAATTGACGACATTTTGTATTCCTGGCGTAGATGTAGAGTAGATGAAGACGCCTCGTAGCTTGGGTGGTACGTAGGAACTGCGTAAACGCTTTACGGAGTCGTCGTAGAACCCGCGTAGCAGCGTCAGTCGTATGCCCCGCGTGAAAGCCTGTAATCTGTGCTGAAAATGCTGTGCGATCCGAGTTAAGTTTCGATTATATTAAAAAGTATAATTATGTATATCTACAATAAATAATATGTTATAGGAATTATGAAGGTTTTCGTCAATTGAAGATCGATAGATAGAGAAGGATACATCCCTTTAACAATATTCTTAAATGTATAAGAACAGTCCAAAGGTGATTGTTTATTGGTAAAGTAAAGGAGTCAGCATGTCTACCGCAATGTCACCTGACTACATTAAATTCAATTCAAAGTTACACAAAAACAATCAAATAGAAAACTTAATAACACCGACCAGAAAGCCAGCAATTTCTATTGATATCATTTCATTACATCCATCCATCCACACATACAGAACTAATAACATTTTTTACAAAAGCTTTATCGATCTACATTTCCTAATAAACAAATAGCGTCACATTTAATCACCATCTACCAATATTTGTGAAGCAATCATTGCAGCCAACATTCACATATATATTGCAGGCGGTGTGTCCGTGTGTTCGGCGGGCTCAAAGACTCTGAGCCAGCGGGGTGCAGCACCCAATTATGCGCTGGGCCATGCTGGTCCTATTTGTATGGTAATGTTCTCATTACTTGAGAGAAAGAGGGTTGGTCCAGATTTATGTGGAGAGGGTTTAGACTTAGAAACCTAATGTTGTCGTGTAGTGGTGATGAGGTTAGCGGTTTAATTGTATGTACAGGGGGGTTACCATGACGTCTTAAAGCAGGATTGTTTAATGTCACTCCAGTGTGGGAAAGTGACGGAGCTATAGAGGACGTGTAGCGCCATCTCTTTCTCACTCTGGAATAAGATTAAAACAGTCCTGCTTTAAGACGTCATGGTAGGCCACCTGTCGTGTCATTCTTGTTTAGACTGAAGATTGACAAACCAAATAAAAATAAGTCCATAATTTAGGATTAGTGATGTTCATAAAACTATATATGAACGTTTGCAGA
Source organism: Xestia sexstrigata (assembly GCA_941918905.2). Classification (NCBI taxonomy): domain Eukaryota; kingdom Metazoa; phylum Arthropoda; class Insecta; order Lepidoptera; family Noctuidae; genus Xestia; species Xestia sexstrigata. The sequence continues at coordinate 5,786,379 of OW799204.2, forward strand.
TTCCACGGCTAAAGGAATTTCCAAAAAGTTATGCAATCTATACTACTATAGGAAATAGAATATAGATATCTTATGGCGGTTCCCCGAGCAAAATTTGCAACTCTATTTGTGGTGGTTCAAACTTCGTTTGAAATACTGTTAGAATAAAGTTCTAATCAGCTTGCACTACAAAGTGATTGTTACGTCAGTCACTGCAGGCCGAATAGTGCGAAATGAGTGGTTTTTATTCTTTAGAAAATCAAATTTACGTCTTTGGAAAAAATAAAACGACGATTATGATCATTATTAAATTGTCTATCCATTAGTATAAGTAGCATTTTATAAATCATTATTTCTCATTTCTGTGGTTTCGTTGTGAGGGGATTTATTAAACATTAAGCTACTTAAAAAAAAAAATGAAACGACAATTTTGGAGTCAAGAATATGTAGTAATTTAATGTATTTTTTATTAGTTGGTATTTCTTTTGTATAAAGAGGAGTAGGCTCCAAAAAACTGCTCGTTCAAGGTCATTTGCTCGGGGAGGCGCCTTAACAAGTTAATAGAACTTTAAAAAACCTCTGTCTTTAAGGCATTATGTTACACATTCATATTTTTAATAAACAATTACTGGTGGCCTACCATGACGTCTTAAAGCAGGATCGTTTTAATATTGTTCCAGTGTGGGTAAGAGACGGAGCTATAGAGGACGTCTAGCGCCATCTCTTTCCCACACTGGAACAAGATTAAAACGATCCTGCTTTAAGACGTCATGGTAGGCCACCTGGACTTACAGAATTTTGCTTTAGTGATACAGAGTTTTGAATGAATCCTATCCTATATACTTGAGCCATATTTGTATATGCTCTTACGATTTTGACGTAAGTTGCAATATAGGTGTTTACGGGGGCGAAAAATCGATCTAGCATTCTAGCTAGGTCTCATATCTGGGACAACTTGGTTTCTCTTTATCATCCGAGCAGATCTGGGTCACCCAGGTACTGTTATTAAAGCAGAGAATCTAGCAGTTTCTAGAATTTATTATATCACTCAAAATGGGGTCAGTAAGGAATCGTAGAGTCATAGAAGTTATCATCTTAAACAATAAGCTCCGTATTTTGAAAGGTATTTACTATTTAGAGAAAGAATATTGAAGCTTAAAATTATTTGGTAGACCGTACCGTTTACTTTTCTACTTAAAATTGTTCCGAAACTTCAATGATCTACAAATATGTACAGCCTGAAGTAACCGATCATAGACACAAATAAATTATCCAATACCTACATACTGTAAAACTCTAAACATATATTTATTTACCTAATTTAACGCTATTTTACAACTAATACATTTCTTATACGCTCTCATATCAAGTCTAATTTATGAACGATTTTCCATACTAAAAAAATACAAGACTTCAAATATCAGCGACGATAAAAAATGCTACCGCTAGTTATAATATCAATCGGTATCACAATGCTTTAAAAGTACAACTTACCTACTATAACCTGACATCATGAGGGCGCCACTATTTAAGCAAACACCAAGACCCCATACATATTTGGTTGTAGTTCCGAAAACCGCCGCGGTTCAAAGCATTTCGGTCAATGGTATATAAGTAGAATTTTATCTAAGGCGTTATATCGTGTATATTAAACCGAAACGTATAGTCATCGACGTTTAGTTAGTCACAAAGAAGCCGACGCGGTTACAATGAACTACCGTTGTTTGTTTGTCAGTATTGTGGCACAGAGAACAACTATTGAATCAATAAATAGATTAAGAAGGCGTACTTTGTAAGCGATATGCCGACTAGATACAGTTTTGGCTTCGGAAGAATGAGGAAGCGGATTTTCGATTGAATTTTGATGTAGTTAATTGTAGAAGTAGGTAGGAACCTACTTGGAACTAAATAACAAATTACTGGACGTTTTAAAAGTACGCGAATGCTGAGCATGAGGTCCTGAGTTCGATTCCCGGGTCGGGCAAAGTGTTATTGGGTTTTTCCATTAGGAATTTCTTAGTAGAAGCCACGGAGTTTGGATTTCTGATTCGTTGATGGCAATAGGCTCTATTTCATGCATTTTAAACCAGATTTGATTTCTATTCCTCAATGTAAGTACCTCTCAAATGCGATATAAAAACTTAAGTTCCCAAAACAGGCACAGTCTATATAGAAATGCGGTCGAACGCCATTTTCTCAATTAAATTCCACAACGAGCGCATCAAATTGCATTCTATCCTTTCTAAGGCCGTAGAAATCAATTTCCCTGAACCCATAAAATTTTACACATTAGAAAATTGAAACATTCTTTAGTATATTAATCTGTATTTTAACCCCAAATTGGGTGCGGAACTGCGGAACCTTGTATAGTCGGTGACCAGAAAAAAGGATCCACCCTGTCGAACTTTTTTGATAGAGCAGCAGCACCATTGCTCTCAAAATGATGAAGAAAAACATCCTAGCTAACTAACTGTCGTAGACTAGAATAAAAAAAACATGTGACAGCCCCAACCCTCAATAATGCTGGGTGAGGATATTTTCTCCACATTATTTCTAACAGAGAGGTGGCCTGTGTTGCAGAAGTTGTACGAAAAAAAAAAAACAAAGACACGACAGTGGTGACAGTGACAGTGTTGACATCAACGAAAGTTTAGAGATGAACATTTGGCTTCTAAACTAAGTAAGGAGCTAATTTCTAGAAGCCAAGATTAAGCTAGTAATAGGCTGCTTATGCTAGCCTTTGACTTAACAAGATGAATACTTTCTCAGTCCACCGACGGTTCGTGTGGTGTACCCAATTTCACGGCGAGCCGCAGGCGCCCGCGCAACCCGCAAGTCACCGGCGCGCAATCAACCGCGCCCGCGCCACTTTGTTTCAAACAACGCCGCCGCGTGTTGGCGCCAAAATATTGAACCGCTCAGTGTTGTAACGTAACGATGTGGCGAATTTTTGTAATTAGGAAAAATTGGGATGGTTTGTGAATGAGATTTTGAATAGGCAAAACTAATTTTCTATTTAAATTATTTCATTATCTTTTCGTCAGCAAACTTTTATCATTGAGCTATTACTACTACGTCTAGAGAAGACACCGCGAACAAAATCTGTGCCCCGTTCAAATGCTGTCAGCTGGCTGCAATTCACTCAGTCGCTTGCTCGCCACAGCATTGTAGGTACATATGGGGTTAGCCGCCCCCCGCGCGCTCCGCACTGAGCACAGATTTTGTTCGCGCTGTTTTCTCTATACGTAGTAGTAACAGCTCAATGGGTCCGGTTCTGTTTCTTCTAACTAAACTATTTTTTTTTTTTTTTTTTAATAAAAAATGTAGGTAGTGTAGTGTAGGGTTGGCACCAGTACCTATACAAATGTACCTAGTGATGTTGATCCACGAGCACGAGCACGAGAGATCCACACCCTTCGAAGTGCTGCACTTCAAAAAAACATAAAAGATACAAACGCATAGAAACACATACATTCTTAAACACATAAGTAAATATTAATTAACTGTCAAACATTATAATTATAAATTAAGAAATTGAAATGGTTCAACGCTTCATAAAATACGTTTTGCATTATCTTGAGACGTGTTCCGAATTCAAATCACATGACATGTCAAAATATATGCGCGGGTAATTGGGAGCGCGACAGAAGAAATAATTTGTTTAAATTGCGGTTAAACGGCTAAGATCTGAGGCCGTATCAGTGTAGGTATTTGTTTCTACAGTATCTTATGCCGTACACCATAGTTTAGGTCATGTTAGGTCTACATAGGATAGACCCCATGAAGAGTCAAAACTCTTCATTGGGTAACAAAGAGATACTCAGGTCTTTGGACCTAAGTGTTTGTTATCTATGTATACAAACTGTTACAGTTCCTCTAATTATGTGGTAAATATGAGCGAAGAAATCGATTTTCTTTCCTCACAAAGGTATTAATTTTACCCGTGACAAGATCCTATTTTTTTTTTTCAAAAAACCCTTATTTTATTTCAACTTTTTTAATGTAGTACGAAGTCGTTTTTGGACTCCTTTAATGGAGCTAAAGAGGAAGGACTAATTAAACTATATAACTTGAACACTTACACCAAAATAAAAGGCCATAACCTTCCGTCAAGATAAAAGTAACTCAAGCAAGATTTATCTCAATTAATCTACCGCAAAAGAGGTAGCTAATCTCAGCATCCAAAAACATCCACACGGTTAATTTTAACGATCGCTTCCGTGTACATACATACCTATCATTTTGTGTATACATAGATATGTATAGGAGTACCGCCGGGTCGTGTATACGCCCACTAATACTATTTACATTTAAACATGGAACCATAATGTTGTGGGTGAATGTTCTTCATGGTTTCGATAATATTTTGGTCTGTCATCATCATAATAATTATGTTAGCGGAAGATTAACTGCTGATATTCCTTTCAAAACAAGTTATTTTGACTACTATTTAAACGAGTCTTCGTGGAGGTTACCATAGTCACAAAATTTGACGGTAATTTTTTTTTTTTGAAAATTGTCCAGCTCTTTTCATCCATGTTCTTCCTAGCGCTATCCCACTTAAGGTGGAGTCGGCTCTCTTAATTTTCTGGTGCCAAGACAGTTGTCGGGTCGGGCAGTTCTTCCTCCAATAGGAGGTTCATCATGCTAGTCCACCACGCAGCGTTTTAAACCATGTTTGATGTAACTATCAACGTCATATTATGTTGAAGCCTTCCTTGCATATAATTATGGTACTAACTATAGCGTTGTCTGTAACTAAATCAGAATGGGTACATCCATTTAGGAGCTACGATGCCATAGACAGACACACAGATGCACACGGTAAACTTATAATAACACTCTTTTTGCGTTGTAGGTAGAAAAGAAAGCCTAGAACGTATTTATTAGCAGTAGCAACGAGTCATACGAAGAAGGCGAACTTGACAAAGTTTTTAAATCTCCGTTGACCCAAAAGAAACTTGCCAGCACCACTTCCTCTGATATAACGGTAGCAAATCATTGCCATAATTATTTTTTCAACAATTAATTATAATAAATGGCTGCTTCCATGTGACCGTGTGCCTCCACATGAGTCGGGGACCGCAGTACGGCACAGCCGCCGCCGCACAGTGTACACGCCCCCTAATTCAATTTACATCGTTCTCTGTTACTGTACAGGCGAAAACATAGTATTTAAAAACGGATTTATTATTAAAATAAGACTTTACTTTAGTAAGTTGGGCCAACAATCTCAAGTTTGAATTTCGATAAAAGTCATTAAGAATCGATTGACGGATTTCAGCAAATGTTAAAATCTGTTTACTCAGCCTGTAGCAGTCCACTGTTGGAAATAGGCCTCTCCCAAATTACGCCACAACTCCTCATCATACAACAACACAGTCTGTACATCATCACCATTCTCCTCCCTTATCCCAATTCATTTGTGGTCGGTGCAGCATGTCTTCCTCTTCCATACTTGTCTATTACTCGTCATCTCATCAGACACCTCCTTTCTTGCCATATTATCCTTCACACAGTCCATCCAACAGACTCTGTACACCTTTTGAAAATAAAAGTCGCGGTTACTTCGTTTTAGTCTGATGACAAATTCGGCTAAGTCAGGTTGTCACCTACTTAAGTAAACAACCGTAACATTTACAGCACTGTTAGAAGCTTCGTGGTACGTGTAAAGGCAAAGATCATAAACCTGATTACATTTTTCTGTTTTCTTATACATAGTTTCGTAGAACTCGTCTAGATGATGTTTTGTATTGATTTTTCCTGTTTAAATACAAAAAATACTTATTTTTGAGCATCTCTCTAAATACGTACCACGCCTTAATTTATACAGTTAGACATTTTTCAGAAATAAAAACTTCCGCAAGAGAATTAAGCCCGAAGAATTGCCCAACTTAAGTGGGAATGGGCAGAGCACATTGCTGCGGATGGCCTATGGGGCCGAAAAGTTCTGAAGTGGCGACCGCGAACCGGAAAACGTTGCGTTAGAAGTCCCTAGGTGGACCGATTACCTGGTGAAGGTTGTGGGGATCCGCTGGATGCGAGACGCACGGGACCGGTTAATGTGGCGACACGTGGGGGAAGCCTATGTCCAGCAGTGGACGTCTTGCGGCTGAAATGATGATGATGATGATGAAAGTAAGGCGGCTTGCCCTAATATGGGTTTTGATCATAACTGGCGAAATCTAGGTAACTAATATTTCGGTGATTACAGACTTGATATTATGATAGGCTTTTGACTTTTTCGTTATATATTGTGACTTCACTATTTCTAACACAAACGCCCAAACACTTGACCGCCTACCAGTACAATGTTTGAATTAATGAGCGACGATGATTTGCGGAACAAGAGGCTGCCGGCCGGTATACGCTCGGTAATTATTCGACTACCCGTCGCCGGCGCCCGCGCCGGTCGCCTTACGACGCCCCTACTACTGGCTATATTAATCTAGTAGCTGATATGCTGTAATAGCCTAATTTGAGAATCATGAGATTTAACAATACGGAAGGAAATTCACATATAAATAAATAAATGTATGTAGGTATGTTTACGTTGTGTAAACTGTGTTTATTGATTAATAAAAGTTTAAAAAAAAAATATCGCTGGACATTACACACAGCGCCATCTAGTGCCACACTAAGCAACGAGGCTTGTGTCGTAGACACCAGATAGTTGATATACTACATAGATACTTTTTGTTTGTAAATACATACTTATTATACATTTATAAACATCCATGACTCGGAAACAAATCTCCATGCTCATTACACAAACATTTGCTCCTACCGGGATTCGAACCCGGGACCCCAAGAACGTAAGGCAATCTCATTACTGCGCTATTCGGGTCGTCAAATGTAGATTTAACAAGACAAAGTAAAATTAGCGATAACGATGACGTAAAAGTAAAAAATGTACAGCTTGACATTACAAAATCTTTTCAGTAGGATATGTAATATTTTTTTAAGTTACTGAAAAACGTATGTTAACCCTGTTTGAAGTCGGTTCAGAAATACGAAATACTTTGAAAACGATTGTCGTTTGTGAATATTTTACTTAAATCAACGTCAATCATTTCAGCTAATTTTTGTTATGTATTCTGTTCAACGTTTTACTGCTTTATTCAACGAATCGTTACGTCCTGTGTTTGATGATTTCTGAAAACAATCAAACAAATTGATCAACTGGTAGTGTTTAGTTGGGGTTTGGTGTCTCTATCTAAGTAGAGATAGTTCTATCTCTATCAAAGATTGTGCTCAGCTTCATTACAACAATCGCCTCACCGAGAGTCAAACGCTCTTAAAATAATAAAATCTAAAAAATAAATTAAACTTTATTTAATGACTACAGTTTACTATAGTCTGCGCCAGATAAGTAGGAATTAAAGGTCATTAACCGCATACATTTATTCAAACACATAATTCCGAAAACAGAAATAATGACATAAACTTGTCCCGAAACAAACTTTATCGTGATCCTTGATTTTTTTTAGTAAAAAAAAAACGATTCATAATGTATTGTCGGGGTACCTACGCAGATAAACTAAGGAAAGAGCAATGACCTTTAATTCCTACTTATCTGGCGCAGACTATACAATCTATACTTCATAGTTTTGTTTCTATTTTAATTTTAGTAACAAGGTGCTTAAGTAATTTGGTTAGTAAAAAATAAAACACCCACAATGACTGCGTATGCGTACAAGTGACTTTCAAATATTTTAATTCAGAGTGAAAATACGCATGAAATGACTTTTTTAGTAGTACTTTATCCGGTAGTAAAGTGATGTTTGATAAAAACAGCTAATTAAAACAGTAACAGTACTATAGGACAACAAATATCTGTCCCATGCTCAAAATTAAGGTACACGCACCAACACTCATCCCACACCTAACAATCTACCATATCGTCACGTCCATCCAAAACTAATTAAGAAAAAGCAAGGTAGCTGCACCTATTACCGTCTGGCAATAAATTGGTCCAAATTGAGTTATCGAAGATCTGAGGTTTTTTGCTGAATGCTCGTGAAGGCAAGGGTTGTGGATCGAATCGCTCGTCATACGGCTTTTTGTGATGAATCAAGTTTAATGACTCCAAGCCTGGCCTTGAGACGTCGCTGATTGAATTTTTGTTTGGACATTAATGTTTGGAACTTTGGAGTTATGTAATGTTATTTTTACGTGTATAATGCAGTGTTTTTGAAATCTTTGGATTGTTTTATCAACGGGATTTCCGATTTCTAGTACGAAAATCAAAACAAAAATAATAGGATCAACTTTCGTTGCAGAAACCTTCAAGCTCTTTCTGTAAGAAAAATTAAACAGACGAAATTAAAGACGCAATGTTGACGAAAAATATTTTAGTTTATCGCATAGTAACCTGTGACCTGTTTATTTACGTGTGACTTCAATTGACTAAACATAATTAAATTCAGTATCAATATCTTATGTAAATAGTTATAACTATTAAAATTAATAAACCAAACAACATTAAAAACCAAATATCATGAATTCAGCACTTTTTGTATGGGACAAGCCCGCCACACTGTTCCCAAACCACTGTAACTCCTGAAAGCCAGAATCAACAGTGGCGACCACCAGAAAAGCGCCGAGACAATGAAGCTCGACGAAGTCCCAGAGAATGAATTTAACTATCTTAGATCCCGCAACGAAATTAATCAGAAAAGTATAGTGGAAGAGTAGGAAAAAACCGTAATTTCCACTTCCCTCCATATCAGCAGGAGACAGAACGAAACAAGGCCAATAGGCACAAAGGGACGTTTACAACTGGGATAGGCCCAGTTGCCTAGCACCACGGATAAATATTAACATTAATGGGTTCTAAGTTGTGAGCTGTTATATTTGATTCCAATAATAGGTATGGTAAAAACGCTTGAACGCACGGAAATTTGTTCTAGTTTCCACAAGGTCTGTATAGTAAATAACTCCGGATGTAACCTGAACACTATCCAACATGTTCAGTCTGCCAAAGACTGCACTCCCATAAAATGTGATGTGCTGATTGTTCATATTCGCAGTCAGATGTGGAACATTGACAAAAAGGCGAGTCAACAAGCTTGAAGGAAAATAATTTACTCTTAAAGTTACCATGACCGGTGAGAAATTGAATGAATTCATGACTATGTCAGACTCTACAACTAAACTCTGGCTCCCAAATGGATCTTGCAATGAATAGGAAAAGTTTAGCATACTCAGCTTATAGTGTTCCCACTGCTGGGACACTTGGCTCCTCTCTATAGGAAGCAATGGTATGTAATCCAATGCGCGTCCCAGTGCGTGGTGGTAGATGAGACGTGACTTCGATTTTTTGGTTCTTGGACATGCCCGTTTCCTCACGATGTTTTCCTTTATTATTTTGATAGCAATGAATATTAAAGAAGAATTTTGTAAAACCACGCTTCGCACACGACATGCACTAGTAGGTAGGTAGGTAGGTACCTAGGTATATCTTAATTTAACATGTTCCTTCCTAAAAAGTAATTTATTACCCACTCAATAATTAAATCGAATATAAAAGTAAATTAAGAAACTTGATTGAAATTATTATCCAATTGGAAATTATTATCTTGTCAACTTAGTTTGAAAATAATTTATTACATCAGTTAGCCGGAAATCTATGATTATGATGTCATCACTGCAAAAATTATGAAGAAATATCTCGACACATACTTACTATGAAGAGAATAAATTGCAGTATGGTTTTTCCAGTTTTATTTCGCTTAAATCTAAAATAATTCCACTTCTCCAAAGTAATTTAGAACGAATTCTAAATAAATATCGATTAAATCAAACACGATTGTGTTCCGATTCGATTAATCGCGAAGCACTTTAAATTCGCTCACAACATGCAAATAATGTTTTAATTCAAAACACTCTTTGGGAATTCGATAAAAGGTTAAAAGAAACATCGAAACTCGAAGCAAATAATGGTGGCTGATAACGTTAGCACGAACCCGGGCCGAATCATCCAAACTGAACTTAAGAAACAGTCAAATTCAAACCTTATTCGTTGTGTCAGATATTCCAAAATAGCTTACTAAACGCAGTTCGTGACAGTTCTTAATTTTTTTCCAAAAACGAATCATTGGGTAAAGCTTTCCATTAGCGGGCACGCGCCGAAGCCCGAAGTCGACAAACAAATGACATTTATAAAGAACTCGATTTGAAATTTGTTTGAAATCAGAACGTCTCGGCCGATACAAATGGCGTCTAGACTTTTGATAAGCTGGCCACGTAACCACAAAATAAAAAGAACTGGATTGCATTAAAATGTTTACCTATTGTAGTTGTTTATGACAAATATCAAGATCTTTAGCACTAATGGATTTAATTATAATCAACATTGGGGTTTTCCTTACTTCAACGTGATGCAATTTTTTTTTAGCAATTTTCGTATTTTATGAAATTGAAGCCTACCTCCCCAAAAGTTCTCTTCTACCTTGTTTTCCTGAGTTACGACGCAAAGATGCAAAGGTAGGAAGATTGCTCTGATTTCATACCTAAGAGCAAATTGGTTTCACACACGTAGGTTACGTTACCAATCAAATCTTCTACACAGCTTATAATTCAAACCTCAGAAAAAATTGAGAAATTCAAACCCATTGTACTTGATTACCCATAGTCAATAGTCATAGAGTAGAACCACTTTACACCACAGATAATGACAGATAAGAGCAAAAGCAAACATCTCGATGGTTTGGATCGATTTGGCGCCAAGATTGCGGTCTTGCCGAGGAAGTCGCGTGCGATCGCAATTGATCGCGGTCGCAATCGTAATTGTTATTGCTGTGAGCTACGAAACGATACGATTGAATAGATAAATAATTTGAAAATAGATTTGTTTTCTAAGTGCTGTTTAAAGATGGCTATTTAGTTCATTTTTTTTTCTTTTCAGAAATCGGAGTGTCGGTATTGCTGAATAACGCAGATTTGATTGGTTATGTACTATACTCGCAATATATTTTCACAAATAAGTAGCAGGGCCATCACGAATTTCACATGGATAAATTATTCAAACTAAGTAAGGTTATGTTAGGTTACGTTCGAACCTAGTTATGCACATATTAAACACGTTACTACATTGACCTTGAGCCTAGATACTAACTATAGGCATTTAATATGTAAAAGATCATTATTTTGTAAACCAAATTGACAATTTTGTTAATGTGTAGAGACAATACCCACATATTTATTGCCAGAAATATATTGGTTACGACAAATATATATAAACTGAAACACATAAATATTTAAAAGTACAGTGTTGAACTAATAATTATTAACGCTTTATTTTCATCGTAGATCGATCTTACTTTACAAAAACTCCAGTAGAATGACAAAAATCAACAACTTAGGTAATCCATTTCCTGTTAATAAAACACGCTAATGGATTACAAAATTCTCATTTAAATACTAAAGGTCTACTGTTAAATAAACAGAAGAAATGCCTTTTCCAATGTTTCTAACGTAACGCAAACCGTTTATAAAACCACAATGATATCGGTTTGTGTATCCGAGCGAGACAATTGCCGATCGGCAGCCATTAGAAATAAGAATTATTGTTAAGGCATGAAAATTATTAAGGAAAATTATCGTTATGCAAACGGATTATTTGAAATGGCAATTTGTAGTTGTGAAATTTTATGCTCAGATGGATTATAGTTTTTAGGAGGATTATAGTTTTAGCACTGGTTTTATTTAGTGGCACCCAACAACGGTTGTGAACGTTATTTAAACAAGAAGGGTACATTCAAAAGATTTCTGCGACCAGGTCGGAGCACCGCAAATTAAGACAAGTAGGATGCACATTTCGATTTCAGGGAGATCGGTAGATCACCCTTCATTAGCGTCTTTAGGAACCAGTAGCTTTTCCTGGCGTTTTCGACTCGGCGATCGATTTCCCTTTCCTGACTGTTTTCAAAAGATATTAAATTAACTGGCCCAAGTACCTACTTGGCGTACTCATCGACATATTGTATTTCCTGCCCATCACCGTAACCCTACGCTTTGTGTTGTTGGTCATTAGTTGGATTTTAGACTGATTCATCGCAAGTCCCATCCCAAAGCTGGCCGTGCTCAGTTCTTGGAGCGTCGTCTTTATTTTCAGGGCCGTGGGGGCAAAAAGGATTTTGTCGTCGGCAAATCAGAGGTTTAGTAGCCTCGGTCTGCTGACTTCAATGCCCTTGTCTATGAGGCTGTTAAGAGGTCTAAATATCTCCTTAAGAGGCTAAGTGAATAGCTTAGGAGAGAGCGGGTCACCCTGTATAAAACCTTTTTGTATACTAAACGAAGGTCTGGTGTTTATTCAGTTTGATATTTGCAGTGCTTTTCTGGTGACTATTTTTTAAGAGACTATCCCCCGAATACTGAAACGTCACTCAAAATTTAAGGGCTGCTTAACATTTGAGCAGCTCCTAAACTTTAAATTTCGTATGGCCAAACGTCACTTTTGAGTATCTGTTAATTAAAAGTGCTACTTAAATTTTAAGTGACGTTTCAGTATTCGGGGGATAGCTGATTGTTAATGCTGGTACAGTTCCTGAATTTCCAAAGCTTTTATTAATTAAATAAATGTGTATCATATATTCGGCTACCCCATTTCAAAACCCAGTAAGGGACACTTGTTACAAAAATCGTTTTATTGCATAAACTTCCTAACCTAGTAAGTCCCTACCGAATACAAAAACACCAGCGTTAAAAACTCACTTAAAAGCAGATATATTTAAGCATCGATACCTAGTAAGTGCGCTATCCACTCCCTCGTGACCAGTTTAAAACCTAGTAAGTCACTTCAACCAATTCAAAACCTAGTAAATACTTTTTAAAAAAATACTTTTTAAAGGCTGACCTATATTACGTTTATGCGCTCTCCTGTAAAATTTCGTTTTAGGTCCTTACTAGGTTTTGAAATGGGGCAGCCGTATTGTTTGATGCTATCAAATGCCTTCGTATAATCTACAAAGACTAAAATATACTGTTTTTAGGGTTCCGTACTTCAAAAGGTGAAAAAGGAACCCATATAAGATCACTTTCTTGTCCGTCTGTCTGTCTGTCCGTCTATCCGTCCGTCTGTCACCACCGATTCTCTCAGAAACGGGTGGACCTAGCAAGTTGATTAGATACTGAGGTCTACAGTCCCTATTAGGCGTATATAAATCAAGGTCTTGAGTCAATACGAAAAAAAGATATGGGCAAATTAAGATTTTCGCGAAAAGGTACTAGAATTTACTTTATTTTTCGGACTTTTCCCTTTACTTGTGCTGTAAGACCTTGCTTTTACCCAAAATTGACAGTTCTAGGTCAATCGGAAGTAACGTATAGGTTTGGGGTCGAAAACCTATATATGGTACTTGCCGTTGACCTAGAATCATGAAATTTGGCAAGAAGCAATGTCTTACAGCACATGTAAAGGGACAAATCTGAAAACCGAAAATATGTAAATAATAACAAAATAAAAGCGATTTTACTATTAGAAATTTATTATTTGCGGTTGGTGCAATAGCCGTTTCATGGGATCGAACAGCAATGTTAAGTTTGTACGGAACCCTAGGTGCGCGAGTCCGACTGGCTCTTGGCTGGTTTTGTAACACTATTGTGTTAGTTAAATTTTAAGTTCAAGGTTAGTAACTAGCACAATAACACATTAGATATGTACATAAAGTTAGTAGAGGCATTTACAATTCAAAAATACCAATCGTTTATTCAAAATGTCGTTATTTCTACACTAATTGAAATCGTGGTATTTTTTCCAGATTTCTTAACTTAATTTTGGTTCTACCTATTTCATTAAGTATTTTTAAAGCTGTGTACCTTTTCCTGTTGGCCTCTTTACCGTAGCTAATCGTACAAGGAAAGAGGTCTCATGAAATGGTATGTATTAAAACAATGGTGCTAGATAACCTCTTGATTGCCAGTGCGTAGAAACCGGTCCACAAACAGATATTTTATTTTCATTCTATTGTTCGATTTCTAATTTTACTTATCCGTTATCAATTTAAACCTGTAACCGTAGTTCCATTACTTAATAAAAGCGATTATTGCATCTGCCTGTGACTGTGACATGTTATTTTTTCAGAGATTGAAACTGTACGAAAATAGTACAGTTTGAATATAAGTGAGGAAACTTTGTTATTACATTCGAGGCGGAATTCACACCCGAGCCGTAGGTGAGGTTGTTATGTATCCGAGAACTGCAGTGTACCACGTGTATCAAACGACGTTTTTCAATACTCTTTCGAAGAAATAAAGGTTATTGTAGTGCGATAAGAGCCAGTTTCCGAGGAAGTGTATCGAAAAATATTTTAAAAGTAAAAAAAAAGACTGACAAACGTTAGAAGTAACTAACACTAATTAGAGCGTACCAAAGTCCATACTTACCTGATTCAACGGAATATTATCTAAACCTCAACATGAAACCTCTTAAGAATCAACAGTAAACACGAATAACAGTGAAAAATACACCTATTTCTTGTCCTACCACCAAAAACTCGTGACACAGTTACGTCTCATTCAGCATACCAACTCCAGTTCGAGTTAATCATGTAAACGGACAGCACAAGTCAGCGGCTGCGGTTTGCGTCCAAATTGCTGGATCCCAGTTGTTAGGCGGCCATTAGTTGCGGTTTGTCTACTCGACCGGCTGAAACTGTGGCATAATGACGGTGATTATGACCTGTGGTGGATGGTTAGAGGATTTTTGTGACAAAGGTTTAGGGCAGTCGTGACAAAACCACCCGTATTGCAAGATTTGAACATAACTGGGGAAATGCGAGTGTACCATAGGGTGTGGTGGATTGTCAAGCTATTTAGTTTAAATTGCAATGTAATTTGCATGTTAAAATGTAAACCAAATAACTTGGTCGACCGTACTGAGCCATATGAATTAAATCCAAAGATATTGTTTTATTGGGTTTTAGATTATTTCATGTTCATCAAAAATAAGCCTATAGACGACCGACATCTGCATTACCCTTCGAAGTTTACATGCGTACTTACCTATGTGTTATGTGTCAAAATACGGTCTGATGAACTTTTTAAAGTAGACCGTGTTCCACCACTGGATCTAAATATTTTTACTCACATTCGCCGTTAATTAATAAAAACAAGTTACGATTTGTAATCACCTTTTAATTTACCTACTCGATAGGTTTAGTTTTTTCTTTATTAACGTAACATTTTTTTAAATTCGCCTCTTTTTTAAAAAAAACACCTATCTAAGGACACTTGGATTTGTAAGACGAATATAATGATACTTTAACAGCCGAAATCCATCCAGCCGTTTGGAAGATACGAGGTAATAAATAAGTTTACAAAGAAACATACAAGCTAAATAGGTACGCGCGAAATACATACATAACCTTTCCCTGGCACCCGGATAGCCTATACCTATCAATGCCTATACCATACCTAACCTTTTCGAACTAAGATATCAAACGCAAAAAGAAGTTTCCAAATCCGACTGGTAGGTCCAGAACTCCAGAGATTAGCGCGTTCCAACAAACTCTTCAGCTTTACAATATTATATAGGACTAGTTTTTGCTCGCGACCTCGCTCCCGTTATGTACGGAAATTAACCAACAGGAACGTTTAAAATGTAACCTTTGACACTCAGAGACAATGGTGTCGATTCTGTTGTGCACAAACTAAACTTAATTTAGGCTATTGCTTTGCTATCTTTTACTAAAAGGCAGTGCGAGAAAAGGACGGCAATAGCTATGAACTAAGTTAGAGATGTCAAACTAGTGTAACGACATGTTTTTACGTGCACCTTTCATTTGTATAGAAATATTAGTTCCAACTAAATTTGACAGCTCTTTATTACGTCCGTCTCTTTCTCGTTTTATTAGAGAGAAAAAGATAGCAATAGCCTAAATTTAGTTTAGTTCGGGCACAACAGAATCGACACTAATGTAGCTTAACGTTAGTAAAGGAATTTTCAGAATCGGATCAGTAGTTCCGAAGATTACCCACTGCAAACAAACTTACGAACTTTTACCTCTTCATAATATTAGAATAGATTATACTCGTAGCATAGATTGATTCTTTCTCTACAAAATTCATAAAACTATATGCATTACTTAACATAGCAGGGTCTAGTGAGACTAATAAAAAACCCGTGGCTTATTTGGGAACAGCACATAAGCGCCGTTCCGAACAGTGTTGATAGTTTTCTATTATGAATTCAATCAACATAAATTAGTTTTAATTTGGCCGATGACGACTCGGCTACGGATTCATCTTGTCCGCTTGCTAAGGTGGGAACACATTGTAGATGAGAAGACCATGCAAGAAAATAGTAGTTTTTTTTTCTTTGTAATTGTTTTTTTTTTCATAATGTATACGAGTATAGTCTACTTCACTTCCAAGTCAACTTATTCGAACAAACAGAAAGTGTGGACGTTTCGTCAAAAATTTAGTTAGAAATTCGATTTCAGAATACTATACGACCTAGCTCTCTGTATTAAAGATAGATAAGGACACTTTGTACTTTGTGTTTACATTGTTCAAAGAAAATATTGTTATGAAATCTTGTTGTTCTTCAAGGGATTCATGTATTAAATTAAATTAATCTTACCAAAAATAATCTCTTAAGAGCGGCCAACCCGCCATACTTTTCGCGAGAATTTTGACAAACGCTCGTGCGTGGTTATGCAGTTGTTGCACATATATCTTTAATTTTTTTGAACGGATAGGTATCTTGTACACTATATCTAGGCTTCTATCGAAGCAAAAAATAAAAATTTGTAGAAACAAATTCAGTATAAGCCTCCAAAAATTGCTGTTTTGCACAAATTTTACCTCAACTTTGGCCGTTCTTATTGTACTCATAAATTGTAAAAGTAAAGTAAATATCCTGATAGAAGCCTTGCAAATGTAGTGGAGATTCTAAATAACAAATATTTATTTCACAAACTTTTAAGACTTATTCAAAAATACGTATTTCCTGGAACAAGTTTTATAAATTTTCGAACACTATTTTTCGTTCAATGTCCTCGCGTTAGTCGGTATGGGGTGCGCGGGGACGAATAGTGCGGGGTCGGGGCTAGGTAAGACACGGCAGTTGAAAAAATATCGCCGCGATGGCTCTGGATGAAACAACAAGCTTTTCGACCATGCTCGCGTTGCTGATAGACGGGCCGGGAAGGGCCCTCTTAACTTGCGTACCTACCGTTGCGTCCGTTTGTGTGTAACCGCCCTAACACGACCATTCGTTTTTGTGAATCCAAGTTGATTATGAGTAATCAATTTTTTTGTTTATTTAAAATTTAGTATCGAAATAAATGAAATTGAGTCGATAATATATGTCTTACGTAAACATGTCCAATGTCAAAATTCGAGGGTTAACTTTTGAATTATAATTAATTGCCTACCTAAATTACCTATTGTATTCAAATAATAGGTAGTAAACACGTTAATTTGCAACACTTACATCTATTAGACTTGTTAATAAAGAAATATTTACTATTCACACAGGAAATGCTCATTCACTATTCTAAAATATTCAAGGCCTTGAAATTATGTGATAATTGATGAAATGTTATTTGGTCATTTATTTATTTAAACTTTTTGTGTAATAGTGGTACTTACATAGACGGACTTAATTATACCACAAGGCATTCTCTACCAGTAATTCTTTGTTTCAAATAGGACAGCAATAGAGTACAGAAAAAAAATGTAAGTAAGGTAATTCTAAGAAGTCGTAGAAATTCGCAAAAAAGAAATGGATTTTCTATTCTATAGGAACTGACGCGTTTAGCTGATCAGATAGTATGACAAAACTAAAAAAAAAAGTTATGAATTCCCAAAGTCACAGAACAAGTCTTCCCGGCTCCATAACAACCTCGCCTGCAGCTCGGGTGTGAATTCCGCCTCAAATGCAATTACAAAGTTTCCCTACTTATATCTAAATGTACTATTATTAAATGCAAAGGGACCAACATAATCAAAATTAAAATATTTTATTTCACATAGGCCTAGACATAGGCACTTATAAAACGTCGAATAGGTGCACGGTTCGGGTTGGTCGTTTCCTATGGAGAAGAACCGGAAAGAAACTCCATGGTTACTCTTTTCAAATTATTTGGTATTACAATATTAAAGTGTTACAGCAATTAAGTATGGGGGGACAACGTAGACCCGACAATAGGTCGTTTCTTACTTACATACAAAAAACGTAAAATACACAAAAATATAAAATACAAATAACGTAGAACAAGAATACAAGGAACCTTGTTACAATTCCTGACTTTAACAAATCCTTCCGAGCTTTTGTTTTGAAAGTGACTGGACCATTTTAGTGCTTGATGGAATCTACAGAGAGATCATAATGAATAAATAACATCACACCCGTTATACCCGAAGGGTTAGGCAAAGGTGTTCCTGATATAGTACACCCATATTTCGCCAGTTATGTTTAAGTCCTATGTAATAGGGGTGAGCCTATTGGCTTCAGCCGGGCACGAATCCAGACTCCGTGGCTGCTACAGAGAAATTCCTGATGGAAAAACCCAATAACACTTTGCCCGACCCGGGAATCGATCCTACGACCTCATAACCACCACTAGACTAACGCGGCAGTTACATTATATTGTAGTTAAGTTACTTACAAACCCGACTTTTCTCAAACCATTGCTAAGTTAGAGAGCTCCAAGTTATTACCATATAATGCACATGGAGGTACCTAATGGCTTTGCAACTACGATTAAGTAAAGGTGGCGGTGCTTTTCAAGTATAGGGCTTGAAACCAAGCCGATTAATTACTAAACTTGCACATTGCAAGTAATTATTACAAGAAAAAGCGATTTGAAAATACATTGTTGTGAAAGTCAATAGGCTAATGAGTTATTAGTAGTTAATATGTAGAAGAAACTTTGTGTGAAGAAATTGTTGGGTTAAGTTTGCCGTTTAATGGTCTGTTACAAATTGCGAGTAATTTTATGGTATTTTGCAAATGATCTTTTGGCGTCATCATATACTTTTAAAAGGCTATATGTTTCGATTAAATCCAAAATATGCATCTCTGTGAACTTGAATTTTTCACAAAAACTACTCACCAGGAACCACTCTGTCTATTAACAATAAAGAAACAATTATAACTGGTGTTATCTTACTACAAAGAAATTCGAATTCAAATTCAAAATTGTTTATTTGTGACACATAGGTAAAAATAAAAAGGGTACATGGTGTTATCAAAACTAATGTCTCACTATGTGTTGCCTTGTAAATGCTTCCCTATTGTTTACATTTCTCAAGATCGTGAACTAATTCAAAGTAAACAACATCTTGTGGTGAGAAAAAATATAGCAGTTACTAATAAGTACTTTACACTAAATGTAGTGTAAACGTAAAGTTACGATAGGCTGAAGCCAAACGAGCGTAATTTTTTAAGCTGACGCAAAATGCGTAGTTGGGTGGTACATACAACTCATGCAGCTGAAAACAGCGTAAATTCCGCGATTCACAGCTCAAAAACTTACGCTCGTTTGGCCTTCATCCTTACTGATTCGCCGATGCGTAATGCCTGTGACATTGTCTGTCACAGTAACAGTGTCAAAAATGTCTATGAGATATGAATTGTGAAATACGTGAAAACGGAGTGACTTGAGTCGTTTTTTTTCTGATAGCCTACTTTGTGTCCCACTGCTGGGCAAAGCTCTTCCCTTTCTCCTCCAAACCTCTATGTTCTGTGCAATTTCGGGCCACGCTTGCTCCGCAATGATGATCAGATCGTCACACCAACTTCGTCGCAGTCGACCTCGTCGGCAATGTTTACCCTCAGGCGTCCAGTGAGTGATCTTTTCCCACCTCTCGGGGTGCATCCGTGCGTCGTGGCCAGCCCACTCCCACTTGAGCTTAATTGTTTTACTGTCTCAAATCTTCCACCTACAACTTCGGCTATATCCACCTTCGATACGATCTGGCAAACCCTTTCCAAATCTTCTGTTCCTGTTTTAAAGCGAGTTTCTCGCGGTGCTAGGCCCTTAGTTGCACAAAACCCAGCAGGTTGTGCTCAGGGAGGCCGGTGAGTCCCTCTTGAAGAAGCTTACGGCTCTGATTAACCTTCTACTCTTCGGCAAGGTGAACGAAGCCGTCATCGACGTCTTGTACGGGGCCAATTTATGTGCCCTGCGCATGAGGGATGGCGGCATTCGTCCCATTACCTACTTCCTCCTACTTACCGTCATATGGCAGCCAAGATTTGTTGTAAATTTTATGGTGAGGCTGTTTCGGAAAACTTTCAGCCCCTGCAGCTAGGTTATGGTTCCAAAGGGGGCTGTGAGGCTGCCGTGCACGCTTTGTCGACCTACCTAAATTCTGGCCAAAGGTAAGGTCATCCTGAAGGTTGATCTTAAGAATGCCTTCAATTCAGTTAATAGGGACACCTTGTTAACAGAAATTAAAAAAGAATTACCTTAAATTTATAGTTTTCTTTGGCAGTGCTACAGACACTCGTCTTAATTACTGTATCGTGACAACCTTTTGGAATCTGCTGTGGGCTGTCAAC
Source organism: Xestia sexstrigata (assembly GCA_941918905.2). NCBI lineage: Eukaryota > Metazoa > Arthropoda > Insecta > Lepidoptera > Noctuidae > Xestia > Xestia sexstrigata. The sequence continues at coordinate 5,806,873 of OW799204.2, forward strand.
AAGGTGTCCCCCTCGGTCCAATGATGTTTAGTTTAGCTATTCACCCAATTGTTAGACAGCTAAATTCAAAATTTAACGTTTGGTATCTTGATGATGGAACCTTGGGCGGCGATGTAGATACAGTTTTAAATGATTTAATTTTCTTAAAAAATAATCTTCACTCCATTGGCCTTGACCTAAACCTTGCAAAATGGGAACTGTATTTAGCAGACTGTACCGACAGACAACTGACAATTCCTAAATTTAACGCAATAGCCCCAACATCAAAATTACGGTATTGAAAAAAGTTCTCTTCGACTCCCTTGGGTCTCCAATCTTCGAAAATTCCTTTTCCGATTTCATCGAGGAAAAAATTCAAAATTTCAATGATATTTCGGAAAGATTACTCCAAATTAACATGCATTCGGCCATCACCATTATCCGTTATTGCTGTTTCGGCCCTAAATTAACATATTTCCTACTTGCTTCTCATTTATGGAAGCACACTCATCTTTTAGACAAAATGGATCAAATTATCAGAAATACTTTAGCATCCATTTTAATTGTGGCCTTGGACGACCGAGCCAGGACCCAAGCTACTATTCCCATTCGTATGGGGGGGTCGGCGTCCCCAAAATTTCTAGTATAGGTTTACCGGCTTATACAGGGTATAATAAATAAAATAAAAAAAAAAAAATAAAAAAAAAAAAATGAAATTGTTACAAATTGAACATGTTGTGTATAATGTAATGTGACTATGATTTTGTATGATTTCTATTATGAGTCTATGATACTCGAATTAAATGATTTTATTTTTTATTTTATTATTATTTTATAATCAACCTCATCACGAAGCCGTCAACCAAGTATCTGTACATCAAACTAAGTAATTTTTCGCAAAAATTATTGCTGGGCAACGACATTTTTTTTGGGGTGAAAAATCATGTTTTGTGGTAGAACTCAATGTAACGCACTCAAAACATTGTACTGATGGATGGATTGAATAGTACGGGGGTCGTGGAGGTGTTTAAAGTAAAAATTTTACATTAAAAACTTGTTATAAAAAAAAATTGTCAAAACGTTATAACTTTGATCCCCAATATCTCCGTATCTAGAAGGTTCCCAGGTATGGTGTAGAACAAAAACATGATCGCAACGACGGGGAGAACAAGCCTTTTGGCTTCGTTAAGAGGTTGTTTACACCCTTTATATCCTCGGTCCACGGCACTGAGAAATTAATCAGGAAAATCCTGGCTTTCACACTGATTGATTTTCTCCGAGCCTATCAACGCTTGTAAATTCACTTGCCCGAATTCTGAAGAACCCGACCACCTATTTTCCCAGAGACGGTGGGACGAGCCGCTCTGCAGAGTAGTTCAGATCAATCTACTGAACACGTCTGCTACTATTGCTGAGCGTGCGCGCCTGCTGGCTGTAGGTGAGTGGGAGTCGGGTCTTTGGCTTCATGCACTACCGTCACTTCCGCACCACTTTCCGCCTCGCTGTTGCTCTACGCCTAGGCGCCCCATGTTGTTTTCCTTTTCGCTGTCACTGTGGTGAAGTGGTCAACAGCGTCACAGAGACCGGACGGCATGTCTTTGTTTCCATGGAAGATGGGTATGCTACATGTGTCGATACTCTTGCGCCTTCCCATCTTCTTAGTTCATTGTGCTATGCAGGGGCTGCCGCTGCGGCAGCGGAGAACCTCAAGCGGCGAAAATATAGTAACCTTATTGGTAACTATATTTTCGAGCCGTTTGGGATTGAAACTCTAGGTCCGTGGGGTCCGAGCGCTCACAGCCTTTTCAAGGAAATTTAAAAATGCTTAGTTGACACTTCCCGTGACCCTAGGGCTGGCCTTTACCTTGGCCAAAGGCTTAGCGTTGCCATACAGAGTGGTAACGCTGCCAGTCTCTTGAGGACATTACCAGTTGCTGTCAACTGGTAATGTCCTCAAGAGACCGGCCGAAAAATGGCGTCAAATACCGGCGGCGGCAAAAACTCCTCCTCAACAACAGTGTTGAGGAGTTTTTGCCGCCGCCGGTATTTGACGCCATTTTTTAAGTTTTAGTTTAAGTTAGTTATTTTAGTTTATTTTTATAGATTTGTAAATTGTAAATGATGTACATACTGAATTCAAATAAAGTTATTACATTATATATTTTGGTTTTAATTTTAGAAAATAATCCAAGAAGTACCTAATACCTCACGATTCTTCAAGGTTTTTTCTGGTTCAAGGCTAAGACAGGGGTCAATAACGTGAAGTGCTAATTGTTTCAGGATTGACGTCATTCCGAATTCGAATTGGTGACGTAAACAGTAACCTTCTAATCAGAAACAATATAGTTGGCACTGGGAACTCTTTTCAAATACGCAACAAAAAAAGAATTTCAACCTAAAGTCCGTCAATGTGATTTGTACTTCCCATGTTTTCAAGGACTGGAATGTGCATACTAAATCAAAGAAGGGAAAATACTATTGAAGAATGGAACACTCTTATAAAGCTATTAGAATACAGCTCAAGCCTGTAAGGGGGCGTTCATTAATTACGTGAGACCATTTTGGCGATTTTTCGACTTGGTGAGATGTCGTGAGATTTGGCTTGACCCCCTCACTCCCTGCCTAATCTCACGTGAGATTTATTAAAATTCGTAATAAAGTGTAAATGCGTTTATCTGTGCTTGATTGCGTTGGATTTATTTGATAAACATAATTTTATTTCTATCGAATATTTATTATGAAATATTGTTTTGTAGGATTTTGCCGTATTTTAGTGGAGAAACATGTTTGCTTAATTAGTAACTTCGTTTTCACGCAATTTCTTACCGTTCACAGTTTCTTGCGGAAAAAATACATGTTATTTGCCCCCCCTCTCTCCCTCGTGAAATTCGGTGAGATTCGGCTCGAGCCCCTCCCCCTAAAAGCCTCACGTAATTAATGGACGCCCCCGAAGTAATAAATGATTGGTTTAAAAGTTTTTTTTAATAAACAAATCCAATTTCTTTAATAGATATTCAACTTTATCGCTTAGGTTGGGAAAATTTGACAGTTTTGGGTAGCTTGGTGTGCTGGTGTCTCGCGTCTGTACCAATATACATTTTTGGTTTGACATATTTTATCTACGACTGATGACTTTAATGTCTTTGCAATAAGATTTCTATGATTGACGTATTGGAGCGATGGAATAAGATATTCGTGGCCAACTGATCATCAAATTAAATGACCGTGATTGACATTGACCGGTCCCGTGCGACTCGCATCCAGCGGATCCCTGCAAATTTCACCAGGCCATCGGTCTAACTAGTGGGAGGCCTTCCAACGTAATTTGCTTTGTTCATCATTAATTTTAAATATCAATAATTCTTACTTGTATGCTTCTATGTGTTGTGCTATGTCTTTTGTGTGCACTGAATAAATAGTTTATCCATCTATCTAAACTCAAAAACGTTTTTTCTATTAATTAACTAACGAAACCTTCGAAAGCATTTCATATTTCCCGGTGATGTGTCTTCCACAAATGAGCTTCAAAATTCTTCAATTTCACCAAAAAAAAAAAAAAACGCCTGATTAAAAACCCAAACAGGAAACTATAACAGTTTCCACAATACCATATGTTACCATTAGCGATAACTAGATGTTTATTGCATATCGATACAATAATCGATATAAATACAGAATCGATTAATTTCTATAAAATGTTAATTCGATCATCAAACAGTATCTTGTGCTCGTTATACTAATCAATGTATAGTGCCATAAAAATTTATGTTTGGGCATGCCGTAAATAATTTTACGACTAATTGGGGTCGGACTAGTGTTCTTGTGCTTTAAAACTATTAGTTTTTAAGTTAATTGCTTATTATTAGTGTTTATATTTAATGTATTATGAGTTTATGACTTGATTGGTTACATGTTTTGGCGCAATATTGCTGCTGCATGTTTTTTAAATTACTGGTGGGATGCATGCATTTCGAATTCAAAACCAACTTGGACAAAAAGATATTAAATGTTCTACATTGAGAAATGGAAGGAGTAGAGGAAGGCCTTTGCTCAGGAGTGAGTCAAAGAAGGCTAGAAAAAAAACACTACATTTTAGTGACCGAATAAAACAAGTATGCTCCCCCAACCTTAAGACGCAGTATAAAGCTTGCGTTTCTTTAAAAGACTAATTAGTAAACACAATAGTTAAACAATTGACAAAAATCTCCTGGAGATTTAGTAACGGACGGGAGGTAGTGGATTTCTCATAAAATTAAACGGCGGCGTCTAAGACCTATCAGTGTCAACATTCCATAGAAATAATGACTATGACAGCTCTTGAACGCGATTTACATGTGCTAATTGCGTTCAGATCGATTGGTGAGATTCGCCCTTGGTTTATAGTCTTTTCATAGTGATATCAGGGTGTGATAATAAGTTGGAATTAAGGGTATATTGCACATTGCCTTGATATTTAAAATTAATGATGAACAAAGCAAGTTACGTTTGAAGGTAGTTAGACCGATGGCCTGGTGAAATTTTCGGGGATCCGCTGGATGCGAGTCGCACGGGGCCGGTCAATGTGGCGACACTTGGGGAAGGCCGATGATGAAAGCAAGTTTATAAGAACTATTCAGAACAAAGGGTTATTGACAATAATTGTAAACGGTGATTTTGCCGACTTGGTGTCATCGTCTTGACATCGAATCGCTTTCCAATTAAAAATTGAACTTTGTAGTTCACAATCAGATAACCATCAGGACTAGCTCATTCACACCTAATTGGTAATACTAAGCCGTCGTCAGGCTCGTAAAATAAATTAAATATTCATTCCTTTTCAAATTAAACTCATCTAATTAGCAGTTAAGAGGAAGATAAACTTATAATAACTATAAATTCTTTTTTCAAGCGAAAATGGTGACGTTTCCATAATATTTTAATGACTCAAAAGTAGAAATTAGATTTCGATAATTTATTGATAATTCAACTTTTGACTGAGCTGGTGTCTCCAAAAATCATAATTCATTTTTAAATAAGTAGGTAGGTATTTAATCTAAAAAAAGATATTGAAAGTAGTGATGTAAATCATCAAAATGGAAAATATATCGAGACAGCTATGCACGACGGAGGAAAAAAACAAACATAAGTTAAAGCGTAACGTAACACAACGATGCCAAATATTAAAGCGAAATTGATTCAACACAAAGCTTATTATAAATACGGTCGCATTAAACCGTGAGTGTATTTAAAATAATTTAAATGGAAACGTCCCAGCATCGTTGCACGTACACAAAACGTCTTTATTCCTTGGTATAATTTACGACAAGCTATAAACTTGGGTACCTAAAGATCGGTGAATAAAAGTTAGCCAGGCGCAGGCGCTTGCACCAACGAAGGATCCAACACTAAAAATCAAACGCAATGGCGCGGTATTATCGATAATTGTATCGATAAACATTTGTATACCACGAATGGTCGTGGAAATCGATTTGACACGCCACTTATTTAATCTGTCGATATTAGAAAATTCAAATATAATAATAGGAGTTTTTAAATTTAATTTAGGAAATTGATATAACTATGTGTGACCTTTAGAGCAATTTTCGTTTGTTAGCATACCTATTCTATTCAGTTGATCTTTTAATGGTTTGTGGAGCTATTTCTTTGATGTGCTGTGGATAGATGTGATCTATGTGATGGGGATAGATTCCAATTTTTCAAAATGCCCCACGTTTTTTCCATGCTGTTCTTTTTTGAAATTAAATTGACTTTTTGGCTCTTTAGTCAATTGATCCCTCTCATTTGGGACCCGCGGGATGAGTTTACTCGCTCAATTTTCTTTACTCGATTGGACCCGCTGTTAAAATAAAAATAAAATGTCATCTACTCCAAAGGTACTAAACAATCGGCAACACATAAGAAGCTTTAATAATCAGTTGCATTACAACAGGTAGAACTTCCCCAAGACTGTTTCTAACAATAAGCACCTCAATTCGATATCGATATTGCTTCCCATCACTAATCGCGATGCGCTGGCCGGCGGACCCCATAAAATGTTATGATAAGAGCCATTATCATCACAAAGGATGCGTGTAATTGTTTGTCAAATAAATACTAATAAAATTTTGATGTTTATTAAATATAATTTTGAAAAAGACCCTTTTATGTATTCTTGATTGTCGTAAAGAAAATAGTGCTTTAGGGTTACCGTGGTCGATTTTCGAGGGATTGGTCGAGTTGTTCATGTTTAAATGGCTATAAAAGTTTCGTTGGAAAAGATAATGAGAATATGATTCAGTATTTAGGTAAATTAGGAACCTGATTATGAAAGACGATTTCCATTTTGTAAGTAGAAACGTTGGTCTGTAAAATAATACTGTTAGGCAAAGGCCTCTTCCCTTGACTTCCAGCGGTTTCGATCCAAAACTAATGTGGACCAGTGTGTCCAGCTCGTCCCGCCATGTTTAACGAGGTCTGCCGCGAAGCCTTCTGGCTGTGTCAGGGATCCAGAAATATTAATAACTAATATTATTAATAATTCAAATTACATTTATTGTGTAACTTCACATTGCACTGTTATTTCATTTACTCTTTATTGCACAATTATATTTAGTAGAGATATCAAGGTTCCTATATAGCAGGGCACGCCACAATAGTGGCGGTAAGTCCCCTCTTTGAGGAGTGGCTTGAGCGACGCCACGGCGTCCTCACCTTCCGCCTGACGCAGGTCCTCACCGGACACGGTGTTTTCGGGAGGTTCCTGCACCGAATCGGGCGGGAGGAAACGCCCGGGTGTTTCCACTGCGAGGATCGACCGGAGGACACGGTGGAGCACACGGTGGAGGTGTGCCCCGCGTGGGCGGAGCACCGCCGTGTCCTCGAAGCGGCGATTGGCGGCGGCGACCTCTCGCGTCCGGCCCTGGTGCAAGCCATGGTCCGGAGCGAGACGGAATGGGACGCCGTCACCTCCTTCTGCGAAGCAGTAATGCTAGAGAAGGAGGTGGCGGAACGTGAGAGGGAGAGAACCTCACAGCGTCCCGGCCGCCGCGGGAGACGCCCCGGGCGTCGGGGGCCACCACGTGGCCCCCGGCCACCGTAGGCGCGGGCCTGTGGACGGTGGGCTATGGGCTAGCTCGCCGTCCGTCCGTCTCATGACGACAGGCCGTGTCGACGGCGCGTTCGTGTTCCACGCGCGCCTCAAAGAGAGTCAGCAAAAAGGAAGGGGTCCGAAAGGACCGATGCCTGCCGGGGTTGCGGGACTATTCGAAAGAGATACCGTGGCCCCGGAACACAAAGGGCGATGAAGGAACATGGATGGGTTTTAGTCAGTAAAAGTCTGACACTCCCTCCTGCTCCGCCCAGAGCGGGAGAAGTCATTTGATGATTTCCCATCCGAAAAAAAAAAAAAAAAAAAAAAAAAGGTTCCTATATAGCAAAAATTTAATTGCTTTTGAAGTAAAATAAAACATTTCATTGAAATTATGCCGCTATTGACCACATTGCCTTTTTAAATACAATTGCACTTAATGGATTAAATTTCAATAATTACGTTTCATCAGAATATATATAATTATTAGATTAGACACAACGAATAGATCAACCACTTTTGACGTTGATTAAAAACAGGTAGATTATACCAGTTTATTTTGAAAACGTGGCGTCGTCTTTCGTTCATGTTATTTAATATCAATAACTCTATAATTAAGTATTTCGTCAGAATTAGGCTGCTTATTATTTATTTATTTAACACTTCAAGCACAAAGTACAGAGGCGGACTTAGTACCATAGGCATTTTCTACCAGTCAACCTTTAGGCACTTAGGTGATGCAGAGACAAGCAGTGGTAGGTGTCACTTCTGAAAATGAGAGAATTTTGTTTTTTTTTTTTTTCTTATTAGTGGCGGTACTTTCATACAAGCCTAAAATCTTGGCTTGCTCTTATAACCAACTACTCATCATGATGAGGGTTTCTTTTGAACAGGCTGCTTGCCATAATGACTTGTCGTATTGTTGGGCCCTCGGCACGCCACTGCTGCAGACATATGAAGTACCTACCTCTGCAGATCTACTAACTTAAGAGATACGTATTACCATACTCCAGGGACTAATCTTCAAAAGCCTGTGCTCATTCTTGTTTAGATTTAAGTTTTATTCAGTTTTGTTGTATTATATTTTGTTTTACTTGTGGCACGTGCTGAATAAATGTATTTTCTGTCTTTGTTTCTTTTTTCTACATGAAATAAATTCACCTTGAATGGTGTTCTTAATGTAGGAATGTCCTAAGTTCAATAGAATATCAAAGGTGCCTTACACCTTCTGAATTATAGTAGATACTACACGTGGTGATGACGATGTAATATATAAATATGAGGTTCAGAATGAAATGAAAGAAATTCAATTTATATTACAATTTTCTATTAATAAACCTTTTCATTTAAATTTGAAATTCTATTGGAAAGGTCAACCCACCTAAATTGTGTATCGCTTTTACACGGAAATCGCAATCGGTAACAGTTTAGACTCAGTTGAATGCATGAAAATCGCAATAAGTAACACTATGGTAATAAATTAATAATATAACTGTCAGATTAATGCTATTATAAGTTGAAATAAAAGTTTTGTTACGTATGGTTCTGTATTAACGTTGAGTTCTTTGGTTAGTTACTGAAAGTACGTCTTCGAAAACCTACATTATAAAACTTATGGAAACGTATCCGTACTTATCGCGAATTTTACCTTTAATATAAGCCCGAGCCTTTAATACCAGTTTCCATATGTTTTATAATGTGTTCTGATCGTGAATGTTTAAAAAAGACAGTCTTCAAAATGCTGTTCAGATTTGAAGTATTTGTCTGTATCACTGCGATCCATTGTAAATCTCGTGGGTATGGACGGTCAGTTTCGGTTTAAGAAGGGTTGCCCAAAGCCTGCTTCACCACGGGGAAGTCCTCAAAACGAGAACAATGTTTGGCCCGCTAATTTGCTGTCTATCCAAAATTACAATAGGAGACAATTTATAACTGTAAGTATTCTTATTGCTCACACATATTTGTGTTTGCATTTACTTGACTAACCAACATTGTGAGCCCGTAGTAACCAAGCAGTTACTACGACCGATTCTCTTGCACAGAGCTTGAATCCCAGACTCCTAGTCGAGGGAACGTTGTGGGTAGACTATGTATCTAAATAACATCATAACATAACATCACGCCTGTAATACCCGAAGGGTTAAGCACACATTTCGCCAGTTACGTTTTAAATCCCTTGTAATAGGAGGCGAGCTTGGCTACTTAGAAATTCCTGATGGAAAAACCCAATAACACTTTTGCACGACTCAGGAACCCATGACCTCGTAGTCGCGTTTTGCGACCACTAGACTAATAATTTAAGGCAGTGCTCCGAGATATAATATATATATCTTTTTGTAAAAATCATCACAAAACTATTTAAATTCCTAAAATGCAGACCAATTACCAAAACACACTTAGCGGGGCTATATTTACGTACAATCTAGACTTAGCTCTAACCGCAGTATCGTCCCTATGCAGCATGAGGTCAGGCCTAATTGCAGCACGTCGGCCCGTCCCTTCACCCGGCCTTGGGTGACTAATGCCAAATTGGTGATGATTGTGTGTGATTGACGGTGAATCATTGCGACGTTGGATTGTGAGGGGGTTGTGGTGCGAGTGGGGGCGGGGAGCGATTTATTGCTGGACTGGGAAACTTGCGAGAAACGCAACTTGGATGTAGAGACTTGCGTTTCTCGCAAGCATCGTTACTAATGTACATTGTACTTGTATTGTACATGTAATGTACATTTTTTTCGTTGTAATTTAGCGATCGAAAGTTTGCGACAGCATCGTTACTAATGTGGAGACTGCCGGCCCTGAGCTCTCTACTCTCAAATCTCTTGTGTGATCTTAAATGGCACCCGGGATGGCTTATTTTGAAGATGTCGAATACGAGTAGTGAAGTGAGTGTGTAGTTGGGTGAGTTTTTCCTTACCTGCGCTATTCTTTTCTAATTAATTTCGTTGTGGGATTCAAGACAGTAAAAATTTTCTCTGGGACTACGTCTAGCTTCAATGTCTCGACGCTTTTATGGTGGTCGCCACTGTTGATTCTGGCTTTCAGGAGTTGCAGTTGTGGGGTTGTCCAAATAAAAATCGAATACTAACGAATATCTAGGTGTGTCTTGATCGCCACAAAATAAATTACGTGTCATTAGTATGTGGCGATGCGATGGATGGGATAACTGGGTTGTGGAACTTGTGGAGGTCAGATAGGCAATCGCTCCATGTAAAATACTGGTTTTCAGCTGCATCCGTTTAGACTGGAAGCCTAACCCAACATAGTTGGGAAAACGCTAGGCAGATACATACTCCATGTATCCATACGTAGTTCTTGAGTCCTAAGCTGCCTAATATCAAATGATTAACTTTGTCAGTATTGCTTCTGAAATAACAACTTACTTTAGACATGATTCCTAATACAAATCACCACAAAACCATTTTCTTGATAGACCGTGAAACACGCTGACCGCCAAAGAGTCCAAAGGTGCACTGAGGTTATCTGAGGTTATTGAACTATGCATTATTTTCATCTCACGCCTAAAGTATCACAACCTTGACTTACCTATATTTATTTTACCAGTAAGTTAAGTTTTCTGCACCTTTTAAGAGTAGGCACTTTTTCATTCAGGCTTGCTGAGCATGAGGACCTGGGTTCGATTCCCAGGTCAGGCAAAGTGTTATTGGGTGTTTCAATCAGGAATTACTCAGTAGCATTCACGGAGTATGGATTTGTGCCTAGTTGATGACAATAGGCTCGCCCTAAAAGAGACTTAAACATAACTGGCAAAATTTGGTTGTACGTCCAAGTTTAAGCTCGGTTTGTGGCCAAGAGGTCCACTTCCTCCTATAGAAAGGAGGCCTGAGAGCCAGCTTAGAAGAAGGAACATTGGAGCTTGGTTTTATATTTGTATTTACTGTATTTATGACTGACACATTGGTGGAGTCATAAGGTCCTGGGTTCGATTCCCAGTTCGGGCAAAGTGTTATTGGGTGTTTTTGTGTATTTGGTGTTAGTCTGGATTTGTGCCCGGTTGATGACAAAAGGCAAAAAGGGTTGAAATTTACTATTAGGTACACCTCTAACCCCTCAGGGATTGCAGGCTTGATGTACCTTTGTGTATATAAGAATGTATGTAATGCCTGCAGAATGAATGAGGCTAAAACTTTGAAAGGATATACTGGAGTGGCGAACGTGTCGAAAACCTGCAGTTCGGTTGATGTGGCCTTTTTCAGCTGAAAAATTGTGTAGGTATGCAAAATCGCTACTCGCTATCAATATGACCGTATCCCCACATAATTCTCAGTCGAACAAATTGGTCGTAGCCATATTTTGCGGATGAAACCGTTGATATTAATTACATTAGGCTGTCATGGTGAGCTTTAGACTATAATATGGTTAGCCATGGCTAGAAACGTACGATTAATGACCTCTGGGGCCCTGAGTCATCCTTTTCTATTGAATTATGAATATTGACCGATTGTACGAGTGATTCTCTATTTCTAAAGTGCCCGTTTCATAAGTTTCTAGTATGGATGGTAATGGATGGTATTAATTGATTTTCTTGCTGTTCTCTAGGTACCTAAGGACACTGCGTCTGCTTTATTAGAATCCAATCTAGATAAACAGGACGCGGTGAATAACATTAACTCGTACTTTGCCAATGTAGGAAGACAGCTAGCGGAACAGATTAATAAAACTCCCTGTCCCCATGCTTCAGTAGATTCTGTGACGGATTCTTTTGTAATGCTGGAATCAGATGACGCAGAGGTAAATGCGTGTTTGATGTCACTGAAAAACGACTGTGCAGTTGGTTATGACGGCATCTCCTCCGGGTCCCTAAAGAAGTATTGCTCGATTATTGTGCCCCCGCTCACCTATATCTGCAATTTAAGCTTTAAGACTGGCATCTTTCCAGATGCATTTAAAAGAGCCCTCCTTCACCCTATTTTTAAATCAGGGGATCGAAACCGTGTTGAAAATTACAGGCCTATTTCAGTTTTACCAGCTTTGTCAAAAATTTTAGAAAAAAATATTAATATTAGACTTGTAGATTATTTAGAATCACGCAAACTCCTCTCAAATAACCAATTTGGTTTCCGCAAAAAAACATCAACGGCTGATGCAGTACATCACCTGGTTGACCACATAGTCAGAAAGCTTGATAAAAACCAAAAATGTGTCGCTCTATTCCCCCGGATCTTGCAAAGGCATTCGACACGGTTTCGATCCCAATCCTGTTAAAAAAGCTGGAGAATATGGGGATTAGAGGTACTCAGTTGTCCTTACTCCAGAGCTATCTCAGCGAAAGAACCCAATGTGTAAAAATAGGGCCGCACACTAGTTCTGAGATGCCAATTGTTTACGGGGTACCCCAGGGCAGCATCCTTGGACCGAGCCTTTTCTTATGCTATATAAATGATTTAATTATGTAATCTTATACTTGAAAACGGGACTATATTTTCTTATGCGGATGATACAGCTCTCGTATTTTCCTCAAATAATTGAGCTGAAACGTATCGCCTCGCACAGAGAGGCTTTAATGCTGTTAGTGACTGGCTTAAAAAAAATTTACTCACCGTCTCCAAAACCAAGTTGCTCAACTTCTCCATTCGCAGTACCGCAATTCCATCTGATGTACTCCCTCAAATTACAACTACTGATAACACCTCTAGTGTAGATAAAGTCACACACATCAAGTATCTCGGCGTCGTGATAGACAGTCATCTGTCATTCAAAAATTATATCGATCACCTCTCTAACCGCGTACGGAAGCTCATTTATATATTTAAGCAATTGCGCGAATCCACAGGTGCAGACATTATGAAAATGGTCTATCAGGCGCTGTGTCAATCGATTTTAAACTATTGCAACACGACCTGGGGAGGTGCCGCCAAATATAACCTGATAAAAGTCGAACGCGCTCAAAGAGTGGTCCTTAAAGTTTGTTGTTTCAAACCCCGCCTATTTCCCACAATTGAACTGTACGAATACTGCCAAGTACTGACTGTAAGGCAATTATTTATTCTGGCCACAGTTATCAAACAGCACTCCCTGTCACAGTACACACCGGGACCAGTGCGTCGAAACCGCCTTGTTGCCACATCTTTCTCAACCAAAACATCATTTAGCCGTCGCATCTTTATTTTCCTTGGACCTCTATAATAAAATTCACAAAATTCTATCCGTGCATCAACTAAACCAACACGATCTTAAAATAACTGTTCAAGATTGGCTACTTCGCAGTTATATACTGCAACAGAGGGTCTGTTGCTGTTTTTTGTTGTTGTTTTTTTTTTTTGTTCTTATTAATACTTTATACCTTTATTTCTCATAAGTTCCTATTTTTTAATTTGTAAACCATACTAATATTGGTACCTAACAATGATACTGTAAATTGCTTTCTGAGTGGAAACCTGGTGACCTGTAATACAGGTGTTTCACTACGTACCATAGGCACCAGTGATTCACGACCATGTAATGTCTTGTTTATGACAATAAATAAATTTATTTATTATTTACTTTAATTACGTTAACGTACAATATTAAAATAGTCTTAAATGAGCCCAATGCCAAACTACTTTAGAACTACTATAGAACTAACCTAACCAAATCCAAACTATTTTAGAATTTCGATATTATTATCGTTGTCTTTTGTATTTATGTAACTTGGTAGTTGTAGTAGGTAAAACAAAGAATTTATATTAAAAATAACTGTATTTATTTATAGAATAATACTTAACTACATAAGAAAGGACGGAATGTATGATTTGAAAATGAAAACTTAAAAACTAAAATAACATGCTTAGGTACATATATAAACTTATATACAACATCAAAACTTACATGTCTGGATACCAAATCAATGTTTAAATTAAATCTATTCAGCTAAAGAATTATTTACATTAAAATTAGAATTTATATACCTAAGAAAAATAAGTAATTATACTCTTATTAACACATCATGTCGGCTCTCTGTCTTAACAATTCAAGTCTAAGTTCATGTTCCCGAGCCGCTAGTCTCAAGGCAGCGATACTAGAAGAGCGTACATCATCCATTACTGGGTGCATGTGCAAGCTTTCACTGCCGGGCGATATCGGAGGAGACATGGAAGGTGCAGGGGATCGGGTGACCTCGGGCGACAATCGCGAATGATCGGACGACGGTCGGGAAAGATCAGGAGATGGATGAGACAGTTCGGGTGCCGGTCGGGAATGCTCGGGGGAAAGTCGGGGAGGCTCGGGAAGGTTCAAGTTCGCGAAGAGGGAATGGAAATGCGCAGGCGATGTGGCGTAGAGCGGGGCCCCGAAGAGAGGCGGACGCGATAGCGGAGGTAAGTACTGAGCGCCGAAAAGTGGTGTGCTTGCGTACCTGTGTGGAGATATTAATACATTAGCATTTAATAAAATAAGACAGCTAAAAACGAAAAGTTAGTTTTCAAGATAAATGCGCGAGCCAAATTCAAGTGACCCAGAATCAAAACGAACCGACAAAAACCGAATTCTTACCTAAACGAAGCCAGTGCAGCATCAAACGGCTTCCTCAGCCCGAAGCCAAGCTGTGACAGTGGATGTGGGGGTCCAGGCAGGGTGGCTGACGTAGGCAGTGGCTGAGCGCCCCCCAGGTAGCCACTGTACGGGTGAGCGTGGGGGCCCACCTTCTCCTGTTTGCGCCACTTCGCGCGACGGTTTTGGAACCATACCTGGTGACAAGGAAATGGGGCTTTGGATTTACTGGGAATGGTATGTAGTATAAGAATAATTAGACTATGATAATCCCACTGCTGGGACACATGCCCCTTATCTATGAAAGGGGTCTGTTATCCACTGTGTGGTCCCAGTGCTAGTTGATAGATATCACATGTCTTCCAATTTTCTGTTATAGGACATGCCAGTTTCAGTCGTTTTGAAGGCAGGTAGAGGATTTAAGAGATTCAATATGATCCATACCAGTCTTTTAGTTTAATTATTTTTGTTCTAAATAACTATTTGTGAAAACTTGTAATTGGCCATATTGTTGTTATTAACTAAACTATCGTGTCTGCCTAGCTGTAAGCTTTTCGAAAATAATAAAATAAATGCTGCAGCGATGTTTTGTAAGCCTAAACTCGAGGCTGCCAAGCAAGTCGAATAGTCATTAAAATCCTTCATTAACCGAAAAAAAAAACAAAGATAAGTTCTCAATAATAACGCAAATCGATTACAACAGTTTGTTATAACAATACATAAATTTTCATTTTAATTGCAAGCAATTGAATATTATTATAATAAAAACTTCAATAATCAATTCACTTCTTGCAACAAAATTAATTTAATGGCTTCACACTTATCCTCACAATAAGATTCCTTGTTTCTGTGTTAAATGTAATTATCATTACGCCAAAGCCACGGTTGAACTTTAAAAACGGGCGAATTAAAATTACCTCTTTTCAATATTCACCTGGCAACATTCTGCTTTTACCTCAATTCCAAATCATTAACGTATTATGCGATGGCAACACTTATTATGTACGGCTAATCAATTTCCACGTAGATTTATAAGCTGGCTTTCTAGTTCTAGTAGTTTTTAATAATTCCACGAACATAATTAAACAATCAAGTAGAAAGTTTACGACCTACGGACAGTATTATTAGTTGATAATATAAAAATGTAAGAAATCTAACATAAATCAATGTTAATTAAGAGTCACTGTGCGTGTTGCTTGCAAAGGCCTGATCTGGACATAAATGGAACGTTCACTCATTAGACCCAGTTTGCTATTGAAGGCAAAAAGGTTTTAATTAACTCACTGTTAGCTGTGTTACATGGACATGACTATTACATTATATATACTTATTTATTGTAAGCAGTATAAACTATTGATAATTATTGTAGTGTAAACTATTTATATTTTAATTATATCGGCGCCACAATCAACTTTATTACGTCTATTAAAGAAATTGTTGAAAGATCTGCTTTCTGTTTTAAATCGTGACGTGCCCAAAGGTTTTTTTTCTCAGGACGATTTAATTGTTCATTTAAATGATTAATGCTACGAATTGTGTTTCATTTTAATTACTATATCAATTTGATGATTAATATATTAAAAAAAAACAGCCAAGTGCGAGTCGGACTCGCGCACAAAGGGTTCCGTACAATTATCAAAAAATCACGTTTGTTGTATGAGAGCCCCACTTAAATATGTATTTATTTTATTCTGTTTTTATTTATTGGTAGTAGTCATTTGTTGTTATAGCGGCAACAGAAATACATCATCTGTGTAAATTTCAACTGTTTAGCTATCACGGTTCATGAGATACAGCCTGATGACAGACAGACAGACAGACGGACAACCTTTTTACCCTTTGGGTACCGAACCCTAAAAACGTTATAACATAAAAACGTACATGTTAAGTAACTTCTGTCTATGGAATAGGTAGGTTATAGATTTAAATGTGTCTGTGATTTATTATTTCTGCCAGTCAATTAAGATTTTCTTAAAATATAATAACTGTATTTCAATTTGCTGACCGTAGTTTTATTGATGTATTATTAAAAACCTTGTGCAATCGATGTTGTAGTATGGTATAACAAACAAGTTTTGAAAAACTTTGCAAAACTTATAAAAAATGACAAAGTGATTGATTGAAAAAGTTGACAGAAAATCCATTCCTTAAAGAATGAGTTCCTAATTGAACAATTTTAATATTAATATGTCGCTTATACAACTCATTTACATTGTAAAATGTGCATTGACTCCTTATGCAGACCTCCTAGAAAAGATCGCGACCGACACATACAAATAATGTATCAACAAATAGAATATCATAATTACAACCTAGCTACAACGAAAAATAAAGGCTTTCCATTACTTCTATCGTATATCAGGTAAAAACCATCAACGTTTTCTAAGTAATTGGCAATTTTCAACAAAGTCGTATTTCCAATTTTGCAGTGACTCGGACATTAATGAAAACATCCGTCGGTCTCGTATGCTGTGATTAAGTGATCATTAAGGTGTCGTTCCACCGATATGTGTACGGGCGGAGCTGAGTTTCCCCACATGTCTTATAAGGAAGCTTGAATCTGTACTGTGACCATACTTCGACAACGTAATGACAGATATTAATCGTTTTAATCTCTTTTAATAGTGCACTTTACGCAAAGTATGAAAAAACTAACTTCTTCATTGTGACCTTTTTGAAAATTGTAAAATTTTTAGTGTTTTGTAGAATTTGTTTTTGAGTACCATGTTGTGAGTTGTGATGGGAATTATGCTTTTATTGACAAACAAATTGAGATAATAAAATTATACGATGAAGAATATGGAAACGAGAATTCCAATACAATAATGATATGGACTAAAATGGAGTTTATTAAGAAGAAAAAATAAGTGCTAGTGATGCTTTATTAGGCTTGTCTGTTTCCATAAAAGAAACTAAGAATGCCTTGACGTAATAGAAGTCTAACTAAATCATATTTATTACATTATTAACACACAATGAGCGTTATTAAACTTTATAAGTAACTGCATGAAGAAATCGTAGATACATATCAAATTCCTGAGTATGTTGTGTTATTGTTTCTACTATCTATTTATCTAGTTCAATTCCTTTACAGTTACTGATACTGTCACAAAACTGTGTTATTGAAATGCATTTTTTTATGTTTTCTATTCTTGTAAACGGCTGAACGGGTTTAGATGGAATTTCACACAGAGATTGCTATAAGTAGAAGCACACTGAGGATTTTTTAAACATACGTAAGTAGTAGTGCATAGTGCCTTTTGTACATGTAGTAAACAGTTCTCCTAGAATACTAGTAAAACCGCGGGCAATAACTAGTAAGTATATCTTTAAACGGACATCAAAATAATATTGTTGATGTAAAAGGTCGTAAAATTACAGAATAGTGGAATGTCAGAATATGTTAAAATCATACATTTTCTTAGGCGAAAAACACTAAATTGAATAAAGTTTATTGCAAGTGTACACCAGTATTTTAATGTAATTAAAATTGTCCTTTTAATTTGGCGTTAAATATGGTCAACGTAATAAATGCGTACCCATAGGTGAACTTTTGTACGTGACAAAAATATTTAACTTTTACAAGTCGAGTAGTTTCCTTAATTGCGTTTTATTTTTATTTATTGTGAGTAATGAACCGCTTTTTAAAAAGTTTTGTTCATAAATGTTGTACACAGAATGAGTTTTAAAGATGTGATTAAAATGGCCAAACAGGGAAGCTATGAAAATAAAAATGTAACATTTATGTTCAATTCTGAAAAATAAAACTACTTTCATATTTACTGTGAATCATTCCCGAATTACCTTAATTTGCATGAAGTCGCTTAGTTTCAAAAGCAAGTACTTATTTATTAAAAAAAAAATGGTCCAAGATAGCTTCTAATTTTGACCAACATGTAGGTATCTCAAACAAGCTTTTTTAAGTTAATTAAAAAAATGAGTATCATAAAGTCATGATTAAGTAATTATAATGTTATAAATGTTAATCAAACGTACTGATTGCTTGATTGGTGCAACATACGTGGGACTGTCAGTCCGTGTGTCATAACTTTTCTTATAACGTGTGAATTTTTACACCTATATACTTATCTTATAATTTATAGTGCAAAGGGTGCTCTTGTTTATATGCTAAAAACTAGTAATAATTCACAACCAGTATCAGCATGTTTTTATTAACAAAATGTAAATAATTCGTGTTCATTATGTATGTTATGCAAATTTGATTATAGAGTGCAATTTAAGTGTTTTATTTATTAGTGACTTTTAATTACAAATTAATCTGTTTCAACATTGGTTGGTGGGACTTTGTAGAAAGAAAAAACATTCGTAATTTAATAAAAACAAAACCGAAATAAGCAATTTTTGAACAGTTCGAAATTATTACGATTTTTCCACTGTCGACATAAACGTAACATCACGCCTGTAATCCCCGAAGGGTTAAGCAGAGGTGTACCTAATAGTACACCCATTTCGCCAATTATGTTTCAAGTCCCATGTAATAGGGGGCGAGCCTATTGCCGGATAACAAATCCAAACTCCTGAGAAAGCTGCTACTGAGAAATTCCTGATGGCAAAAACCCAATAACACTTTGCCCGGCCTAGGAATCGAACCCAAGACCTCATGCTTAGAAGTCGCGCTTGCGACCACTCGACCAACAAGGCAGTAAAAAGTATTTCTACGAATCTCATCTCTGTTCCCCATTCTGAATTTTCCGTGGGAATAAAACTTCTCCGATTCTCAATGACAAACATCTTATTAATATCACACTGAGAATATCTTATCTTAAATATCCATATAATTGAATCCAACTGCGTAAATTAACTAGTGTAAATTATGAAAAGCGGTACTTATAACAAAATTTTATGTGCCATATTAATAGAGCATGGAATGTGTAAACTGTTCGACTGAGCGTGACTTGTGAAGCAGGCGTCCTGTCGCGCATCTACAGGGGGCCTAACGTGCGAGTTTTTGTCGCACCGCTCAAGAAAACGCACTTTGATTTTATTACTTTACCTTAACCGACGTTTTGATTGACTTAATTATATCGCCCCAATGAATAAATGGATGATTCCGAAATTCATTAAAGTTTCAGAGAACAAAATTACTAATTTATCGGGAAAAAAACTAATTTGTATTAAAAATCTTGTTCTTACCTGTATTCTAGCTTCAGTGAGGCCGATTTTCAAAGCGAGTTCCTCTCTGCAACAATAAAAATGTTTTATTAAAATTGCGACTTAATAAAGTTGTTGATATTTTACAAGATGGAGGCACTTAATTGTTTTTACTCGTTTAAATGTGACTTTTATACGAGATACAATTTCGGGGTCGCTTTGAATGTTAAACATTAAATTTTTATCCACGACAGCACTTTGCGTGCACGTTTTTGGCAAGAGAAAGCCATAATGTGATACTAACATTTAAAAAAACACTATGTATGATTAAACTTCTAACTGACCAATATCTGAGTAAATAAATAAAATATCAATACCTACTTGTCATTAAAATCTCAATTAACTCACCTAGTAAACACATCAGGATAATGCGTCCTTCCAAAAGCCTTCTCTAATTCATCTAGCTGGTAGCTGGTGAAGGTGGTCCTGTACCTCCGCTGCTTTCTCTGAGGAATGTCCTCGTCATCCAATCCGCTGCCAGACGACCCTGGACGCTCGTGTTCCATGGGTGGCAGGTCTGGAGTCGACGAGGAACCAGGCTCAGAGACACCCATGATGAAGTGAGGGAAGTAGAAAATGATGAGGTAGTTGGAATTGAGTTCTGTAACAAAGAAAATAGTGACGTTTACTTTGAGAATCAAAATAATTGGTTTAAATGTGGAGACAATATTATGGTAGAACATCAAACCTAAGAAATCAAAGAGGTCTACAAGACAAATAACAACAAGAAACACATTAAGGAACACACCAAAGAGATCCTACAGCAGATCACAATGATGATCTAACGACAATATTAGAGAAGCTAAAGATGAAGTAAAAAATGTCACCGACGAAAGGTAAATTACAGCGTGTCGTGAAACCGATAAACATTTTATAGATAATCTAACAGCAAAAGTTACGAGCTTAGCGTATATCTATAAAAGCGTCCTTTATCATAGCGAAATTGATATATAACCAGTAAATATCGAAACACATGTACAAGGATAGCTATCATTAATTAAACCTGGAGCCTTTGAGAACCTTTCACAGTTTTATTTACGTTGATTATGAACAAGATATAATTATATTAAAGATAATGTTGCCAGTTATTACAATGCAACGGGCTGTGTCGAGACCGGGGGGCCTACCACAACCTTCTTATAGCAGTATTGCGTTGTGTGTGAGAGAGATGGAGCTAGAAGGTCTGTATAGCTCCGTCTCTTTTTCTCCCTGAAGTAATAATGGTGTAAGAGATGGTAGGACAAGCCCTGGGCAAGTCGAGCCCTTGTGATCAAACGTCAAGCACAATTAACCGTGTATCATTATTGCCGATCTAAATTGCAATACCAAACATCCGCTTTCTTCATGCGCCATTGTTAATGGAAAATAAAATGTTAGTACCGACGGTGATGGCCGCCAAAGAAACGCTTTTGGATGCGTTCATATTGACAACCGAGAAAGTAATGGCGGGTGATCAAATATGGCGAATTTTTAAGATGGCTTTAAAGTTCAACAGGGTGGTTAAGTTGAATGATTGTTATCTTCTGATGATCTTTAAGACAAGAGGAAATTTCTTAGTACCGCACGCATTATTTCGAGTCCTTATCAACCGAGCAGTAGCAATATTTCCATTATTATCCATACTGAATATTGATTTTCAAATGAAACGTGATGATGAGCATCTTGCTAATCATATACAAGGTGGCGAACCTGAAGCCTTCAAAGAGGTGTAAGCCTACCCGTTATTTTAAACAATTTTCATAAAGAAAGTATCCGATTATTAAAAAAGAAAACAAATTCCCATTCAGTAGACAAACTATTTCGATGCATGTTTGATAACCTTTTTTTGCACCAATCGGATATGTATGAGTTTCTATAGCAATACGTAATAGGTATTAAACATGTTTATATGTTTCCAATGGCTAAATAATATTCACAAATGTTACAAATAAGGAATCCACTATAGCAAGGGCCCCTAGATCTGCATTTAAAATGAGTGCCAACAGTAAAATAAAATGCTTTTGAATACCGTTTCGCCTGATAGAACCTAACGAAGTTGCCGCAATGTAAAACAGAAATTATCACCATAAAGTTTAAAAAAAAAAGTGTTTATAACTTAGAATATTTTAACTCAACATTTTTATTGATAGCAATAAAATACAAGTTGAAAGATAATATTTTTATTTGTATGAAGAGGAAGATAAAAAGTGAAGTACTTGTGGAGTAATTTCCTGTTTTGTAGATTCTGATGACGAAGACGTGATCTTTGATAATGTAACTGTGTTTAGTGGTTTACCAGTCAGACAGAGGACAAAAACTGACAACTTTTTGTCTCATTGACACAAAATTCTTGTTGTGTCCGTAATGGTAAATTAGCACAGAACAGGAGACGCCTCTCGGGCAAATGTTAGAGAAGGCATGCGGCATTGTCAACATTTTCCGTAAAAAAACCATCGTCATCAATCATATAATTGCATTACGACATAATTATGTAAACAAAAAACAAATGACTTAATTAAACTGTCAAACTGACAGCTTTAAGTGTCGTAACAGAAATCATGCATTGCACATGCGTAACAAATACAGGATGGAAGTTTGTGATCACTAGCATAAGCTGATTTATTTTTTTAAATTTAATTTTATCAAGAAAAATTCATTGTTGTGCGTTTTCTTTAAATATAAATACCCTGTTTCAAATTAAAAAATAAAACTGTAACCAACAGATTCGATTTTTCAAAGTGATCCCAAACTTGTAATTTGAATGTGTGTATTCAGTACTTCATTCCTAACCAGTATAGAATTTTATCATCAGTATTTTTTTTTAAATCTGCTGTTCCATATTTTTTGACTGTGTGGAGAAAACAGCAGTTTCTTTTTTTATTACCGGTGAAGATTTTTTGGGGGTTCGAAATGAAGTACTGATTACGTGGTAACCGTTTGTGCATCGATGTCCCTACCACCCTGGAATGCAGTATACACACGCACAGTATACACACGCAGTATACAACTATACAGTATACACTGTATAGTACTGCCGTATCTAGGCGCTACGGCAATTCCATGCTCTGTGATAATTAGCTAGCACAGTATAGCACACAATGTCAACAACGCTGACCATTCAGAAACGAAAAAACAAAACTTAAGATTACCGTACTGTAGTTAATTACCGCATATTTTTCAAACCGCACAACGACGTCGATTCGTTATATCTGAGAAACAATTAGCACAGTTAATCAACTAGAGAGATCCAATTAAACAAGTGTTTAATTACATTTCAGTAATAATTAAACGCTGTATTTTGTTCCAGTGTTCAATGAAATCCGTAAATGTGCTTTAATTCTTTGTAATTGAGTTGAATGTAGTGTGGGTGTTAAAAGGTGCAAAAAACTAATTTAGGCTGCCTTTTGTGTTTGATAAGTATCGTCTTTTGTTTTGGCGTATTGTCTTGATTTTGGTAAAGAAGTGAGGCTGGATTTTTCATGGCGAATTTAGCACAGGTAACCGTTAGACATTAAAACCTAAAGTAATGAGATCGGATCTAGTAATTCTATGGGATGATGGTTAGCTATGAATAAAGTTGACAGGGAATCGACTGTTTTGGTGAGACCAAGGAAACGATGGATGGATTTTGTGAGGAATGACATCAAAGAAAAAAAAGAATAGAAGAAAAAAATTTACTGCGCCGACCCCAAGTCCTCAAGTAACATGGGAAAGTGCAAGAAGATGATGATAATAAATTTACTAGAAGTCATTCTAATCCCTATATTTATGGAATACTTGAAGAAAAGAACCAAAATCGGGTCTGATCTACTTATAAGTACCTTTATCCTGGTACCTTTCATTTTACATGATGATAATTCAAAAGTCTGACAACCAGTCTTACCAAGGGGTATCGTATTACCCAGTAATAACTGGGTTATGGAGGTCAGATAGGCAGTCGCTCCATGTAAAATACTGTTATTCAGCTGCATCCGGTTAGACTGGTAGTCGACTCCAACATAGTTGGGAATTGCTAGGCAGATGATGGTGAATTCAGCGAAATTATAATCAAAAGTAGGTACACAATGTTGTATTTTTGGCAACAATGCACAAACATTTTCCATATTATTTGTGAATTCTGTAGTTACGGTAAGTACAGAAAATACAACGGTATTTAAAAGACATGTAAGTATTACTCATTTATATGTAAGCACAATACGTGGCTTGGACACCAACCCGATACACAATAGTTTTCCATTTCCGTTTTCCTAAAGACTAAAACAGTGTTTATTGTTTATATTTTACTATACATAATGTAATTTAAAGTATTACATTTTTTAGGTATAGACACGTTGGGAATTTATTGACGTCGCCGGTCATAACTTCATAAGCGTAAACCATAAAATACATAAAAAGATTACAGCGGTGACGATTAACATTTTCCTATAGTTGAAATCGATAAATTAGAGGTTAAGCCATTGATTAATAATAAATAAGAACCCAATAACTAAATAGACAAAATAATCTTCAAAACGGAATCTTTGAGAGAAACTGATTAGATAAATAATTTATGTACGTAATTATAACTTTTAGAATGATTGAAACGCTCCAATAAACTCAAGACACGACGAATAAACGTTAATTAACCATGTAACATTAATAAAGAAAAACATTTAAAACCGTAGTGTTTTTGCCAATTAAGAAAAAGAGGCATTACATTATAGTTAATCAAGTAAATGAACCAGAACACAAAATCGAGAGATGAGCCACAGATTTAAGAAAGGGTAGAAGAAGACAAGAAGAATTCTTCAGAATCTTTAAAGCCAGAGATAGAATAGATTGTCAGAATGCCAATAACAAAGCACAGATTATAAATAATGACACAACAACACTTGAATGAAAGGAAACAGAAAGTAATTAACGTTATCTCTTCTAGGATGGATTAAGCAATTGTAAATTAAGTGCGACTTACAGACTTACACAATATGAAACTATTTCTCACGGTAGGTGACACGCAATGGACGTAAAATCAATTTATATAAGTGTATCTAGAAGTAGTATGTTTGCAATTAATGGATTTACTATTCTTTTGTGGGAAAGGAAATTCAATAGTGACACTAACACAACAGTTCAAATCAAAAGAGCTGAAGTGTTCATCAAACATTTCCTATACAAAGTTATATGAACCGTATTTTTTTAAACAGATGAAATAAATATAAAACTAACTACCGAAAATGTAAAACTAAAAGAGTGATGGACATGAATGTTGATGGACGGAGAGGGAGAGGAAGTCCAAAAAAAAGATAGATGGATTGTGTGAGGAATGATATGAAAGAGAAAGGAGCAAATGATGCCGTGACGTCTGACCGGGGAGAATGGAAGAAGAAAACGTGTTGCGCCGACCCCTACTAGAATGGGACAAGTGCAGAAAGATGATAAACTACCGAAAATGTTGGTACATACATACTCCTCAAACGCACGTCACCTGCTGTTTAGTAAATATTTAATCTATCAGTCTGTCAGTCATAATAAAAACCCAAAGAATCCGGATTTTTGTTTACATGTTAACGACGTCATATGGTGTTCATTTGAGGAAGGAAAATAATATCACATTATCATTGTGTTGATTATTCGAATAAGTATCCATTGTCCCAATAAACCGCAAATAAACTTAATTAAAGCGATTTAAAACTATTTTTTCCCCTAATAATGCTGGTTTTTCCATGTTATGTTACAATATACATCCATTTATAATTCTTGTTTATCATGGACTAGCTCTCCTTTTATCGGCGGCGTCACTTGCGTTATAGTCGGAAATTATGCCGCAGGACTGTTTAAGGTTTAGTCTATGACACTCGGGGTTAATGTAGCTTCCTATTAGTGAAGAGTATTAAGTAGTAAGAATTTTCAAAATCGGATCTACAGTTCTTAAAATTACTCCCTACATCCAAACTTACAACCTCTTTATTAGTATTATTATAGATTTAGTTTTCATTAAGTTCAGTTACTGTTCCAAGTTAAGCCCCAATAAAATTAGTTATAGTTCACGAATGATTAGCTAGCTCGGAGTCGGCTGTCTATGGTCTATCTGCTGTGTCTATGGAGCGTGACGACACCTGCGCAGGAGCATCTGTCGCACGCGCCGGTAATCGCGATCCATTGCACAGAAAGCTTAGGTTTATTTTTAATCTGTTTCTTGTCCTACTTCAGAGCGAAGCCTTCTTTTCCCCTTTCCTGGCATTTCAATATGAATATTTCACCATCTTTGCTTAAATTGCACAGGCTGGAGGTTTTCCTTGGTCCACATTGTAAAAAAATACATCAGTTAGGGCTTAATGAATATTTGAGTAATAGGCCCACCTTTCACTAAGCTCTTCTATCTTACCTAGCTATTTACATTAGCACGCCATAGAAGTCTATCAGTTCCTAATTATTATCAATTTACATTGCCAAGTTATTTCAGGAAAAAAATCTAGTCACACATTTTACCTGTCATCTATGAGTAACGTTATTAACTTTTTTCGTACCTTAGGTAGAAGGCATGTCGATGTATTAGATTTTTTTTTTATGTTACCCAGATGTTCATGGTAATAAATAGAATTCATTTTCAACAAGGTAATTATTTTGTTGTAAGTTTATTAAACTGCCGGTTCTCCTAGAAATTGAAATTTTCTACGTAAAAAAATCGAATTACAGTTTACAAAAATATTGAAAAGCCTCGGTGAAATTCGCGAACGAAATTTGCGATAGAGAGCAAACGAAAAAATAAATGAACCACCGTCACGGTCCAGCGTTTCCTCTTTGCAGAGTAATAAAAAAAATACTTTGAGTAAATTAAATAAAGCAATCAAGATGTAAATTTTAACGCTCCAGCGATCTCGCGGTGAATATTGACGAATATTATCCACTGATTGGCTCTGCCGAGCGGGTAATCGACACATTGTTAGACAATTTTTTTTATATATAGCAACTAGCGGTACTCACTGTACCGAGTTCGTTTGCCCCCACAACAGCTAAATAAACTTTGACTTTTTGCTCCATTACCGCCAATTTTGAAGAAAACTTTCGTTTCAATGTTTCTCTTATGAAAGAAAAACCGCAACCGTAAGCCATTCAATCTATAATTGAAAATGTGTGAATAAGGAATACGCGCGTTTTAGCATATAATTAATTAACAAGTCGACGTGTATCGCTTTTATACGATATAGTGTTTCAATTAATTCCCGGGTAATAAATATTGGCAAAGATCGTAATAATTTAATACACTATTGTACATATAACACTGGTCGTTATAAAGAATGTAAAAACTTGTAATGTCAGAGTTTAGTGCCGTAAGTGAACATGCTTTTGGAATAGCTAATGTTGTATGTGAAGCTATACGACCTAAAGTAGTTGTACCATAATCGATTCACGTAGCGATATAATTCTAGACCATGTTTGTAGGAATAAATTATACTCAGGATCGGCGATGCCAGTGTGATATAGAAAAACTGTTATAATTTGATTTATACGCAGCCTTATAGAGCTAACAATACGGTGTGAAATTAGCGATGAATGATTTATAGAAACTATGCAAGACGTTGCTTTTACTTTACATTCAATGTTCGTTACACCTAAATCATAACTTGATTCTGAATTAACGCAAGAAAATGAATAATCAATGAGGGCGATAATTTAAAGCTAATTGGACACCATAAAAGCGAAATAGTATGATGATGTATAATAATTTTATTATTCTTCTAACATATGGCCATAAAGATGAGGAAAAGATAAAGGCTAAAAATAACAGCCAAATTAAAGAAAAAGCTGGAAAATGGGAAGTTTACTACACAGTAGATGCTGGCAACCGTAAACTATAAGTTGAAAACTCTGACCAAACAACTGCAACTAAAGTTTTTACAACATCCCTAAGCTTGCTGGTATAATTTGATCGGATCTTTGCATCACTCGATTAAGTATGGAAATGTGAAATAAATTCTATAAAATACATGATTCTATGGCACAATACCACGATTCTATTAATTCAATTACAAAATTAACGTATATTTCCTGTTTAGTCACAGAAAAAAGTATGTTCGCAGAAAATAATGGTATGAATAGAAAAAAATACAAAGAAAAACAATTTAGTAGCGTTGATCCAACGATAAGCTATTATGGACCTTTAATTTATTCAGATTAGATAACATTTCCTTTATACAGGGGTATAGTGAAGAATTATAATATAATAGGATTAGGAGCGATAGTAACCGTGAGGCGCCTGCTGGATTAATTTTTTGTGTGTCTCTTTACTAAGACTTGGGTGATAATCAACTGTTTTAGCCATTGTAAGTAAGGTTATCTAGTTAAGCTCATGAGAATGTCTTTAAGGTTTGAATTATTTATGTTTGTTTTTTTCTCTGATCGAAAACTTTAGTCCGAACTTTAAAATCTTCACATCCTACAAAATCCTTGTTAGGTATATGTCGGCAGAATTTTTGCATACGCTGTTATTGTTTTCAAATCATATCATTGAATGTTTGTCCTTATGTTACGTCAATTGAAGCAACACCATCAACACCGTAAACAAAATAAATATTTATCAAAACTTTGGAATCTCCATTCTGCACTTTATCGTTAGCTCTAAGAATT
Source organism: Xestia sexstrigata (assembly GCA_941918905.2). NCBI lineage: Eukaryota > Metazoa > Arthropoda > Insecta > Lepidoptera > Noctuidae > Xestia > Xestia sexstrigata. The sequence goes on from OW799204.2 coordinate 5,835,164, forward strand.
GAGGGATTAAACGTTTTTGTCCATTAGGTCTGGAGTTAAGTGTTAATGGCGTCTCGGATTATATCGCTGAGCTTCAGATAAGAGCAGCAAGCGTCTGAATCATCCGTCCCCTGACTGATGTCTGTCTGCTACCTGATAACCCTGACATTACCACGCTAATGCCATTACAGCTAGTTCTAAATTCCTCTAACGCAAGATTCTTCACTTCGGAAAATTCTATCTGAACTTAACACAAAGCAATAAAATCCATAATTGTATGATTTCTTGATTCTAGATATATTTGATTATCAACTTAATTATTCCTTTGTTCCGACTCCATTAGCGCATTGCATAGTTTTTCCATTACATTATTTGTTATTCCATTGTCGGCAGCTAAATTATTATCAATTGGAATAGCGTACATTTCTACATAATTCGTTTCTTCGAAAAAACTTGAGAAAAAAGCGTCTGAGCGTCTAATAACATTCACAAAGCTAATATTATTTATCGTAATCATAATCTCAATAACATCCGATTCTATTTCATCACCCCATAACGAACAACGGAGAATCTTCAATTTTAATATTGTGAACATTAAAAAAATAATCAAGATACAAGCGGTATGGATGTAAATGGACATTCCTATTACGAACGCGGCTAGTAGCATCGAGTAGCGTGTAATGAGAAACCAGAATGTTAATTAAGATCTAATTAAGTCTAATACAATCAACAATGCTGCTCGCGTTCCGGAGGCATCCGCAAGTCATCACGAAGGTTTCGTATCGTCTAGTCTGCGGAGATCTCTGACCTTCGATGCGATACTCATCTTTGGACCAATTTCTTATCGACCTGGGGAGCGCCGCGGGTCTTTGCGACTGGTGATGTTAATCGAATTGAGATCGGCCAACCCTTTAGTAAAAAATCGGTTAAAATCACTCTTTCCAAAGGCTATTGTGATGTGAGAACTCAATTTAGTGAAGATTGCAGCAATGTAGACGTGAGATCAGTTGAAAGGGTAATAAAGATATCTAACGGCTGTACAAATCATTGTGTGTGTTACAAATCATTTCTGAAGTACTAAATGAGGAAGACGTAATTACTCTTTACCACATAAAGTAGGACATAGCAATTTTTATTAAGTTTAATAAGAAAGTTTATGATAATTATAAAATTAATATGTGTTGAGTTTCAGGAAACATATTTTTAATTAAGTTTTGGTTATTCCGTAACGTCACCCGCTTTTGTTATTTTTTCCTTCACCCATTAAAGTAATTTAAAATAACACAAGAGTAAATTATAATATCCATTAATATCAAAGAAGTGGGATGCATTTATTTTTTGTTATTTCGGACAAAAGGCGAATTAGTCTTTCTTTGTTATTTTTAGTGCAAGAAATATCCAATGCAAGAATATATTAGTTTTAAATCACGATTGTAGTCATTAACAAAGTTTATACATTCAAGTTTACTTCACTAAAAGAAAATCTACAGAACACGATGCCCCAGCCATGACCGCCGTCGGCAAAAATATGACTACTTAGAAATATTTTTATTACACATTTAATAGCAATTAGAAATCGGTTTTATAGTTTTATAATTAACATACATGTAAATTGGACAAATTATGAACACGACATATTTGCCCACAAACACGACAGCAATAAAATAAATGACACTACACGAGCCCAGGTTTATAAAAAAATATATAATAACCCACACATTCCGCCGTGGAGGCCAATAAAATCAAGATCAATAATATAAATACGCTATTGTTGTCCGTCTTTACAATATCTAACAACTTTTATAGAGCTTGAGATATGGGAATAACATTCAAAGCTGACCATAATACAACCTATAAACAAAATTAACAACACAAGGCACCCTGCTGATTTCAATTTTGAGGCTGACATCGGTCCTAATTCAATAAAGTAATAAAATTCACCTAATTATGCAAATGCTTTAAAATATCAGGTATTATGCCTTTTTTGACTCCCAAAAAATATGATGCGAGCCGTCAAATAACATAGTGGGCTTTGATTAATGAAAACCGGGCCTAGTTGTTATAGTAATGTCATTATTTTAATAGATCGTTGTAACGCATAATTAGAAAGATGGGAAGCGTCATGCGGATACTGTAATTAATTATTTTAACAATATTATCATTAACTTTGTATTATAACTTCACTTTTTGGAACTGTATTGAATTTAGAGAATATCTTTAAATGTCACTTCAAACAATTAGAACGATGTTGCAGTGCCTTCGAATTTTGTGCAATCACTTCAGTAAGCTTCAAAATGAACTTTACAGAATAGCACACTTCTGAACTGTATTTATTTTATTCCATATCTTGAAAGCGTTTAATTTAATACTTGAATTGATTGTTATTTTTTAGCTAAGTGTTTGATAAATATTATCAGAAATATATTATAATTTTTTTATAAATGTATTTGTAGTGTATCCAATTATTGATAATTGTGTAGTGGGCAGATATTTTAAAATTTTTTTTAAAGGCCATTAAGGAATATCTTTACAATACTTTTCTTTTTTTTAACATTCGATAAACTGTGCAATATATTATATTTATATGGTAAATAAAAACATTAAACATTTCACTATTTGCCCAGTATCAAAATTATTATTTTTCACTTATGTACATTTTTTTTAAATTCTATAAATGCATAGAAAGGCAATTAAAAGTTTATTTTACAATGACATGCTAATAACCGATGTACTTCTTCACATAAAACAGTTAATTAAACGAATGCAATAAAATAATAATTGAAAACACTTACCACACTCAATTCACACCGATGAACTCCGAAATAAAGTCCTTATTAAGCACGAGACGAAAGATAGTGAACACGAATATATTGCCGTCAATAAAGGCCACAATTTACATGATACCCCGTGACGTCTCAAACGACAACAGAGCAATAAACTATAACACACCAACGCCTTCAATCGACTGGTTGAGAATAAAGCCGGCTACGGTCGCCTACGCACCGCTCGAAAAAGTATAACAAAAAAGAAGCGGGCCGAGACCACACCCCCTGGGCACGCCCGGCCAATGGCGGCGCGCTGATATCACCGCCGCCGCGACGGTGGGCTGAATCACTTGATACGGGTCCCTACTTCGATACCGCTAATTGACTTTATCAACAAACTGACTTTACTGGCCGAAGTCACGATACATGCGTTTGTCTGCCGTGTCAAAAGCCTAACTGTGGCCCACTAGCGCTGTAATTAAGTATGCTGCGAGTTAATGGGTGATTTGAGCTAGAGAGAGATTATTTTGTACCCATTACAGACCCTAAGTGAAGACCGTAAAGTTAGCTTAAGCTAGTACAATGTCAGTGATAAAGGAAAGTAGTCATGATTTTGTAATCTTTAAGTTATATAATTTACGATACAAATTTCATTCTTATTTTAATAAATGCATTAATCTAGAATTAAATTACTTTCACAAATAGTTCCATAATCAACATTATCACATTAGTAATTAAATATATTACTATTTTGATTCCGTTTCTGGCCTCACTGGTTACTTTTTACTCTAAACGATGCCTTTATTCCTGTAGGACGTATAGGGATTCATATTAGGCATCCAATTAGAAGCTATGAAAACTATATAGTTGAGAGTACTATTTATCTGCGAGTGTCGGCTTCTTTGAGCAAATTGCATGTAAGGCTATAAAACAGCCTCTATTAGTATTGAAACTAGCTGCAACTTAGTTAACAGATACAACTTTGGCAGTCAAATGAATTCTCTCAGGGGAATAAATTTTATGGTTGTGATAATAAACTATATTTAGGGTTCTAAAATGTTGATTCATCTGAGTTAAAATGACGAGAATTTCTATTCACAAATAGAAATTCTTTCGTTAAATAAACAGTATCTTTACTTACACAAATCTTGCTAATGAAGACTATATCTTAGCTTTGCAAGACCCTTCTAACAAAGTTTTGGTGATTCTTGTTTACTTCATGGATCGTTTAGAGTAAGTAGGTAAGTATAGCAATTTGATATGGGGTAATTACAAATTGTATACATGACTATAATTAAAGCACAAATTGGCATATCTGCATTTCAGCGCATTAGAGTATTTGGATCAGCGCTAGCATTAATTGTTCAAATTCGATCTGTATCTTGAAATCCTTAACCAAGAAACATAACCCATAATTCTACACAGATCACGTTCGACCGAAATATTTTTTGTCAAGTTCTTATATGGCAAGAGCAGGCCAAAGAAAACGGAAAGCTTACTTAAAGCTATCGATTTCTCCTATAAATTACTAAACACCTTATTACTTATATTTTGAAAGATACATTCATACTTAAATAAGCCTTTGAAACCTCTTCTTAGTATAAACATCACTTTGTCGTTCTACTTCTACCTAAATGCAAGTTTTCGTAAGTTCATGTGCTGACCCTCACGGCCTGAAAGCGTAGAAAATCGACGGACAGTCGTGTAGTGAAATTCAGAAGTTTTTACATGCAGCTATTTACCAAATACAACAAAAACTATGATATGTTGTTGACAATGGTGATATGTTCTGAATTTGCATTATTTTCTTTTTTTTTAAGAGATTTGATTAATGTTCGTTCTGTTGCATTTTCCTACGATACTACTCCCCGATCCTCGAATCATTATTGTCTTTTACTTCATATTTCGACTAGCAATGTCACATCGACAATTCTGCTGCTTTTTGAGCCCTGTGTCATTTGACTTCAAAAACAAGTATTTCTCATTTCAGAAAATCAAAAATCATAATTATAATAAATACACTATCATTATTCACTACTCACCCACTGCTGGGCCTTTCTTTATTAGTGCCAATCCCATGAAATCTCCTTCTGTTGACACGTCATTTAGGTCCTACCCGCGCTGGCAACAAAGTTCCGTCTGTATTACCGACGGCTATAGTTTTTTTTACAGTCCTTGGACGCAGTTCGGTTACAGCCTTAAGGTTGAACCTCATCTGGCAGCACGGAATCGCACTTTTCCATGCTTCTATCCTTTTCAGCTCAGAACTGTCCTTTGCTAGAGCGAGGTTCCAGGTGAACCTTCCATGTCGTCACCTTCGCGTCGCCGTATCAGAGGCTATCGCACTCATCTGCAGACGTGCGCGAGAAAGACGGATAAATCCGAATATACGGACGAAACGTTAGAGAGTAGGGCCCCAGTTGTCCTGTACAACTCCATTTGTTCCATCACACGTTTTCTAACATCGATAACTTTTGTATACTTTTCTAATTCAGCCTCATATAAGTGAGAGAGCGTCTGCGTCTCAGCACCGTAAACGTCATAAGAATATTTACCTATTTGATAATGGTAAATCGATTCTTCGTTCCAATTGAACGCCACAGCAACGTCATTTAAAACCAGAATCAAAAATGTGCCACCAAGAAATATTTAATCATTGTTTGTTCAGTTAGTAAAATCTTTTTAGAGTTATTAATGCAACTTCCAAGAAATAATTACTGATAGACTTCTTTAAAGACACTCCTAAGCTTCATAAAGAAAAAATCTTCCACGAAGAGACATAATCGCAAGATATTAAAATAGTGTACCTACAGTAATCATCAGTACGCAATTAGCCTTCCCCAAGAGATGTAATTAAAACTATTAAAATGACATTTGGCGCAATCTAAAGCCTTCAGTGTGCAGTTCCGTGTATAATCATATGAAATCGCTTTACGGGTAGTTATTCTAACATAATAATGTTTAACATAATTTTAAATTCGAACAAAGGAGAATGCTTCGTCCAAAATTGTCGTAGAAAGTAAACTACACCACTTTACGTGCAGATTTAGATGAGATTTTGTGCTGTGTGAAACTTTAAGCATGATTTTTACCTCATCATCTTGATTGCTGCCACTTGCTTTTGAGTGTGTTTTCATTTCGTACGGTACTGGTTTATGTCTGTGTAATTCATCTTTAATTTACTTTCATAGTGTGTAATTTAAATTACTTTGCATGCTTATTAGAGCATTTAAATTACTCTGACATCTAGGTTTCCACCGCTTTCATGTCACCGTGTCATTTACTTTATTTTACCTAACTTCAGATATTAAATCAAGTCGTGTCACGTCGCTGAAAAACATGGTTTCCGCAAATTACTTTGTACTTAACATTTTTTATTGCAATACCGTGTTCATGTTCAAATCTAAATGTATTATAATGAAACACAATCATCATAATAACGTTAGATAAACAGGCACTGGAAACTGATTGCGCATTACGTACGACTGATTACAAAACAACGAGGATTTCCTCCCACGAGTAATTACTGCTGCGACACAAATTACACAAGTAATAATACATGAATAATAAACAAGCGTTAGCCTGTGTATTACAGTTGCTCCAATGCTCGCCCTTGCTGCCACATTTTGTTCTGAATCACACAAAATTATAACTAACAACGTAATTCCCGCTCCGAGAGTAAATTGGCCCATATTTAATTTTGGGAAAATGTAAAAATAAACGTTTTTATTTGTGTAAATAACACAATAAAAGTGCGGCCGCCATTACTGAGCGACACGAAATTTGTACGCGCACCAAATTACATAGATAGAATCTGTGGCGATGTAATTGTTATTTTACCGTCGTTAGTGCCCCGGATCGCGTAAATTCAGTTAGGGGATACGATTTTTTTTTTCAAATTCAATATTCAACTTTTTGTTATGACCGGAAACGGACGCGTTAGAAAAAAATACGCGCATCCGGTCCGGGCGCAGCTTTTGCGCTATTGCAATAACAGTAATTAGTTTTTGATGCGAACGTGATAAAAAATGATGCATTTGCGATTAATGTGACAATATTAAAGAGTGTGTGGAATAATGAAAAAGTGTTGGCTGCTCAATTATTTGTGCCTTTTACGGTGAAAGAAACCTTCGCGAATGAGAAATATAAACTATTTTGGTGTGAACGTGATGGATCGGAAATCTGGCCTAATGTGTCGAACGGATGACCAATTGTGTCCACTTGCGGTTAACTAAATCAATCACAAGTCACAATGCATCATATTTTTTCCCGTCGCCGGTCAGCGGTGACTCGGTACTCCGGATGTGACTGTCCCTGATTCTTGTCCCGGGTTTCCTTCGTTTTTTCATTTCACCAACTCAATTTAAAACAAATTAGTTAGGACGTTCACTCCAGTTCTTGCCCAGTTTTCTTGTATTGTGATTTTACGTCGGTTTTTCAACAAAACGAACAAATAATTCGATTCGTTGCTTTGTTTTATTACAAAAGGTACGGTTAATTGGCTAAAGTCAACGGAGTCACTGACTTTAAACAGAATTGGCGGTCAAAGGAAACGCAATTCGATTCGGATAAGTGTTGTAACGTTACAACTGTTAATCTAACTAGTTTCTTGTTAGTTCGTTTGTTTTGATAACTCTATTCATCGATTTAATTAGCGCTAATCGAAATGAAATTTCTTCATTGACTTACCTCTTAATAGACGCAATTTAAAATTAATAAACGCAAACCGCAAGTTTTTAAATATGCATTTATAATATTGGCAATTTAAAAGCAGTAAATCATTGTAATCAAAGTTAAATTGCCAATACGAGGCTTGGTCTACATCAGACTCCATCCGAGACTAAATCCTAACTCAATATTTGTTTTAATGACAAGGTAATTGATTGTGCACGCCCGAATCGTGTATCCTCCGGTCCCGAAAACCGTCACGACGCTCTCAAAGCCTCGAACACGACCGAGAAATAACTTACTAACGAAATTTAGTCGCCTTTGTATCGGAAGAACAAAAAGCAAATCGAGTTACAGGTCGAAAACAGAGAAAATCGACAAACAAATACCATTACCATGGCCATTTTCGAACGGGATGCGCTCGTGATGATAGCGTTTTTCAGCGCGTCCGTCGATACTGGAGAGCACGATTTATACCCTACCACACAAGCAACAGTCTCATCCAATGCTGCATTGAACCCTAAATCATCTCCCCAAACCCATTACCAACTAGCAATGTAACTCTACCAGTCGATTTCATCTCATTTCATCATTTTTTCGAGGCAATGCCACAGGGATTCAATTCACGACTCCTCTTTTTGGGCAGATTCGGTCGGGTTGTGGACTAAACAAACTCGAAATCGTCTCCGAATCGATTGGTCTCGCTTCGGCGTCGACAGTCAAGAAGTTAAACATGGTGCTTTTTATGTCACTACATAGCTTAACGCGGGTGGTGAGAAAAAGTAAAGATGGTACATAATATGCCACAAATATCAAATTAAAATAGGTTGGGTACGGAGGATTTTTTCCTCGTAACTTTTTGGATCTGGTTAATGTAGCCAGTGTTTTTCTTAGAGAAAATTTATCGGAATTAGGGACACTCAAAATAAAAGGTGACTTTACATCTATTGAAATTCTTGTCTCACGAGCTTGTGTTCTACAAGGAATCACAATTAAAAGTATCTCCAAATATCGTCCAAAAATATTAAAAATCTCAACTCAAAATCTAGATTTTTCTACAGATTAGCAGAAAAGTTGTTGTTGAATAAAACGCGTCTAAGAATCGCAAATATAAAATGCTAATTACTATGCGATATGCAATCAAAATTATCAGAAGAAAATATTACTAATTCTGACGAACCGTGTGTGTGGCTTTCTTCATTTGCTTTAACGACTTCCACTACATCTGATTAAGTTTTTTGTTCCTCACCAGCAAACCTCAAGAATCATGAAATCGTGATGATTAATTATTCTTATTCACCTAAATCAAACTCTAGATGGCTTTTATCGTTAATGACGATCGATAACCGACGATTAACCGGCCGAAACATACAACGACTGAGTAGTAGTAATTACGAATCCAAACATAGTTTTCTCATAAAAAGGTACCCTCAATTCTAATCGGTGTCATTAATTACTCAACTGTCACTTTAAACATTAATCATAGAGTAAAAAGGATTCGCTCAGTTAGTTATGTTAGTACACCGTTTGGTCTATAGGTGTCGCAGCCGAGCTGTCGGCATTAGAAAGCTCGACTGCGCCAAATCGACTTTTAATTAGTGAGATAAGAGGCTCATTACATCGACATTAGTTGTGCCAACTAACGTTTTTTATGGAACATTTTTAGGGTACAGTGAGTTGAACAAATAGGGTGAACCTTGATGTGTTAGCACCCTAATTTTATGACAGTTTTTGCCGTTTGTTTGTTTTGATGGGAAAACGACTATTTATCCTACTCACCTTGAAAACAGGGGCGTAGCTACGGCCACATTGCTCGCATTGCATCGCTTCGCTCTTTTTTCAATGAAGACTTACACTATGCGAGCCTATTGATAAGAGACTACTAAAGCTGAGTAATGTGATATGAGTAATTAATAAAAAAATATCTATTGCGGCCCAAAACTCCAGTCTCCAATATTTCGAGGTCGCTACACTTGCTCTTCAAAGAAAGGAAAAAAAAAAGAACAAGTGAAGTTCAACATTTTTCGAACTCGTTTTACTCTGTTTTCTATGAGGGCTTGCACTTGAACTTGGTGCGGTCCAGGCGCTTAAATTTGTAGAGGTCGCTCCGCTCTTTCCAATGCAGACTTAACCTTTATGAGCTTCGGTCGAGGTTACTAAATTTTCTATCTCACTTCGCTCGCTCTTGCATTCTCTATGCGATGCTAGTCAAGATGGTATTTTAATGTCTCTTGCAAAAAACGTTAGGAACTGTATTTTTCCCTTATGGGCATCGCGGCCCACGGGTTTAAAAGGCCCCAAACTAGTTCAAAACCATTATATATATATAATATAGAGGCCTATTAGGACTAGCGACGCCACTGCTTGAAAATAATATTAACTGATTAATTAGAGATTTTCACGGACACTCAGGAAACAATTAACTTGATTGAAGATTTGGATTTCACTTTTTAGAATGCTGCCTTCTCTACCATCTTTGATTTTATAGAAGTTTTACCTAAATAAACAAGATAATGAAAACATTAATTAAATATGTGCACAAATCTAAAGAATACATATATTCTCAAACCTACAAATAATGTTATTTATCAACAGTTGAGAACTAGACTCTACCGGCCGTGATTACATAAATCCACGGAACTTATTCCAAAATCCACACGCAATCAAATACTGAAAGCAAATTAAGTCATATCTATCTATCATGAGGTTTTGGTTTCCTCACTTAGCCCTTAAAGTGGACCATTGTGCGTGAGCCATGGTGGCCGTTTACTCCAACCAGCCCACCTCCCTCCAGAAGCAGATTAAACTTCCCGGTCTTCTCAGGGCATCCGCAAGGGATCTTGGTGTTCCCAGGGTCTCATCGCGAATCTTGGTAACGCCGGTGCACTCAAGGAGCACATCTGCCACCGTTTCCTCCGCCTCCATGCATGCTCTACACAGGGAACTGTCAGTGATTCCTAGGGTGTGGAAGTGTTTATTCAGTGAACAGTGTCCAGTGATGGTTCCCGCCACCAGTCGTAGGCTATCTCTGTCCAGGCGCAGAAGGCGCCTGGTCAGCTTTGTGTGCAGGGATGGCATACATAGATACATCCTGGTGCCGAGGTCCACCATTTCTCCGCTAAGTCATATCTCATGGTACCTAATATACAGAACCTTTATAAATACGCTACGCACCCGGCGACGTCAACAAATTACGTCAACTTCGTAATATTAGCGTTTCCGAGCGGCAAGCGAGCGTATCGCGCCCGTAATGTTGTTTTAACAGATGTTAATGGTATTCTTTCTTTATTACCAGCCGTGGAAAATGTCTACAACTCACAAAGGAACATCTAATACGAAATATACTCATTCATATTCAGTAGGTATATCAATTAGTAAGCCAATTGTTGGGTTAGTTGCCAGTCGCGTAAGTTATTGACGAAACATCTCGTAAAGTAAACTAAACTAAAAACATCCACCTGATGTAACAGTTTAGAATTTATATTCCGTTAAGCATTTATTAGCATTGCACTAAGGCGCATTCGATTCCTGTTTGAAACTATGTATGCGATGCGGCCGTGAAATGGAAAACGCCTAACAGTCGACTGATTCATGCAATTTTCACAATGTCAAAATAAATTGCTTTGAATTTTTATGGACGTCAATTTTAATGTTTTATTTATGTATTTTTAAACATTGTACACACAGCTATAATTCATTTGTAAAAACAAAACAAGAATCAATAAATTGTAACGGCTAATTCAAAGATTACGCGCCATTACACGCACTTAGAGATGGAGCGGATCGAGGCAAATGATACGTTCGCGCAGTCCCACGGACGGGTAATCTCGCCAACACATTACGGGACGATTTTCACGGCTAGCTATAATTTAATATAATCCAAAGAAATAGTTGCACTCGTAGCGTTTTCGAACTGCAACTTGCGATCGATACTCGATCAAATTGCCATCGCAACTCTATTCGAAATTCGAATCAACTTTTTCGATAGACTTTATGACAGTGGAACACAGTCCAAGTTTGAAAATGGAATTGTATTTTCTTATAAAATAGGCTTTATGGTTATTTTCATAAGGATTTCTCGTGCAAGACTAACGTTGCACACAAATGATCGTGATTTCGATAATCGGATGGTATGTTATCGATCACGACGCTAAAGTTTCGATTTGATTTGATTGTGGATCAATGCTTGTTTTGATTTCCAATTCGCGCTTGCGTCGTTTGACGCTAAATAGCGTCACGTAGACGGCGTTCTCCTCTCTTATTACGTGTGTTCGCAATTTTCGTTTTCAATTTGAAATTGCAGCGTTGTAAGGTTTTTGGTATGCGTTATTCGAATCTTTGGAACGATCAGAAATATACCGAATGGAAAAACCAACCACAAAAAAAATCTGGTTTGCAGTCTTGACCACCTTTTGTTGTAGTATGAAAAATACTAGTAACTATGAGGTAATTCATAACTGTGTAAATAAACTTTCAATGACACACAGTTTCGTAAGATTCTTAAAACAATCAGAACATTTAGAACAAAAGGTGACCTTACAGAGTGATAGCGACTACCAAAGCAATTTAAAATGGAACTTAACCTCCAATTATTTTGAGTCAAACACACGTTACAGAAATGAGATAAACGAATCGAATAGTCCTGCCTGATTATTAGTTATACAATAGCATTATGTGGACCGAAAGTAATAACGTAGGACGAGAAAAAACGTTTTTACAATCGATTCTAACCTCTGTGTCGCAGCACTACGGGCAATTTTGATTCGCTTGGTTAGTTTTCCCTTTTATAAATGGTGTATTTTCGTAATATCGGTCTTAGCGGCCTTATGTCGATAACAGGTTAAGTAAATGACACAAAATGGCCGCTAAGGGCAATAAAAATAATTCGGGACGGACATCTCATATTACTTTTCGAAAATTCAATTTCATTTCCACGCTTAACGTTACTTTTTTTAATGTTAACCCGTACTTTTATTGCCACAGGAAACAATTGGTAAAGTCAATTTAGTTTTTTGTCCAGATGTCTTCATTTTAAATCCAACATTAAATTCCACCATTAAAGACGCATTTACGTAATTTTAAACTATAATCTGGGGACTATTAAAAGTTGGTATCAGAATAAATAATCGCAGTAAATAAGTTTATATGAGTTAACGTTATTATTTAGGTACTTACTAAAGTTGTGATCTGTTTATGTTGATACGGTACTTGTTTCAGGAATTCAGTATGTATAGAGAAGTTACTCAAAAAGTTTTTTAGTAGACTAAAATAATTTTGTCTGTAGATAATTAAGGACAAAACTGTAGGCGAGGAGGTTTCGTAAAAGGTTTGGAGCATTATACTTCGTTATTTTATACGTCCACTTGGTAACCATAGGCGAAAAAGCGCGTGAGGTAGTGGAATTGTATACATACGTTTGCAAATATTTCAATTAGCTGAAATAATAGAAAGCAACTTGGGGAAAATCATCAAACAGCCTTCAATTATTACTTATTTAAACCTTTTTATTTTCAAGACCTATTCAGGAAACAAATGGACCTAGCCACAAAAGTTCTTAACCAAAAAACCCTGAACATCAAAGGCTCTTCCTAATGCTTCATACCGAGGGCTCAGACGTGACATCCGCCACATCCTACCTTCCTCAAATTATATTTTTACCGATGATATAAAATAACAGAGGAAATGTTTAAAGGAACAAATTGATAACCAATACTAATGTGATCCTAATTTAAAACAATTAGGTATGTTTATTGATTCATATACTTAGGGTTATGTTCCGAGAAAAGCGGTCTTTGAAAGAACGATGTTCTAGATCGGATTTGGGGATTTTAGTTTCCAAATGATTTGATTGATTCATGTATACATTTGGTGGTATAGTCTTATCCCGAAAGTAACTTTACTATTAAGTATCATTTTTAATTTAATTTAATTTATTTAAACAAAAAACAATGTTAACATAAAATAAAAGTAATAACATCTATGTGCACTTGACTTAATGCTAGTTAACAAAATATGTAGGTAGGTGTTGCACCCGGCACCCTTACTAAGTTATAAAATAACTTGTATTAAGGGCAGCGGCACAAGCCCATACATAAGTACTTCAGTATCACAAAATAATTGCAGGCAGAGCAAGTGTTTTAAAACCAAGTTAACATAAAGCCATGATTGCAGAATTCAGAAAAAACATTTTACTAAATATTTTATTTATTTGACATTTGGATTATTCGTGTTTGTGTGTGTGAGTGTGCGTGTGTTTCTGTGAGTGTGGGTGATGGGTCGTTTTCCAACATTATTTTGCGTAAAGTACTAAATTTGATAGAATATGTTATACAACAGTCAGAATCAGAATCAGAATCATTTATTCGTAAACATAGGTAACAGTTACAACAAGATCTTTAAAAATTTGTGCGCTATGTTTTGCCAATTGACATACAAATTATTATAACAAAAAAAAAACGACGATTATATGATAAACTAAATTATTACATTAAATTAAACTAAAGTAAAATTATGAAAGTATTAGAGTACCTTTATAAGATTGTATTAACACATGCAAACAAGTTAACAAGTACTGTTACAGTATAGTATCCATTTAGTTTCTGCTAAGGTCTGATAGGAACTTTTGTGTTTTACGCCAGTAATTTAAAAAAATCTAACTGGAAATGGAAAAAAAAATTCAATATTGCTTTACACAGTTATATTTCCTCATAAAAAGCAAGTTAATTACCTTTTCTCTAACATGCTTGGAAATTTAAGCATTAATTTGACAACCTTCTTCGAGATAAAATTGCTGTACTGGGCCTCAAGTCTGCTATTACAATAGTGTCAGAATGGTCGATCATTGATCTCATAATTGTTGATTTTGACAAGTTTGGTAATCTACTAATACAATGGCGTCATTATGACTTTCCAATGATCAACCACTGACACTCCATTGAAAAAAATGGCCTAAAATGGTAATCTCGTACACAATGACAAATGAATGACTGACATAAGCGGTAATCTGCTAAAATTTTGACAGTTCCTTTGATCATTGACCTACCATTGGAACGTCATTGTGCAGTCATTGCTTTTAGTTCGATCGTGATTCACTACGAACAAAATATTCTCGAGCTAGCCAACGCAGTGGATGCTAGAGAAAGAAGATGGGCGGAATGCAGAAGACGTCGTCGTGTCCGTCGCTTGACGAGAATAAATAAGAACCCGTATATTGATATACCCGAGGCGGAATTTGTAAAAACGTTTCGCCTTGGAAAGGACTTTTAAGGGGGTTAATAAATTGAATAACTCATTCCCCATGGCATCAGCGTAATATAAGCACGTTTCAGGTAAAGAGCATTATTATAAGCAATTGTTTTAGATACTCAATAACAGTGACTATGTTTATAATGAATGAATTTCTTACTTTAGAAATTTAGATGCAATAGTTCTTGTTTATGTCAAGAACAGTATAAATAAAAGTTAATCTACGTTTACTTAAATGCGGTTGTACTGAGAAAAGTAAATTGATTTTTTGTAGGTGTTTGCTTGCACATGCTTTACATTATAGTTCAACAACTGCAGGCAAGATTGTAAATGCATGTTACATATTGCACAATATTCCATACACGGCAAGAGCACCATTGCCAACTGATAAAGTTTATGCAGAAGCACTTGGCTTGCAACAGGTGATTTACATTCCACTATTTTAGAATAATTTTATCGAAGTTGGAATTTTAAATAATACTACTATGATAAAAAATCAACATTTAAAATAATATTTATTTCTCATAAACTAAATATTTATTTAACAATATTAAATTTGACTTTCAAGTCAATTGAAAAACCTGAAATGTAAATATAAGTAGTAATAAGTACTACATAAAACAAAAAACATTTTGTCATTTAACTAATGTAATAATAATAACAAATCAAAATCAGTCTTCATACAAATTAAAAAGATCTTTAATATTTTAATCAGCATTTAAATAACAAATCACGGTTGCATATTAAAAAATTAAAACTTTCTCGAGCAAATTTCAAAAGAACAATAAACGAAATAACAAAATTTAAATGACCAAATGTTTTATTTAGAAAAATTTTAGAATCCCAATGTATGTGACATCAAATGAACGACTGATCATAAGTTAGGTTAATTTCTTCTTTAAACAAAATGGGTAGGTTAGGTTAGGTTAAAACTGTGACCTCCTACGCCAGAAACGACTTGCATTAATATAAAAAAGAGATTGTTTTTAGTAGGTTAATTAATCGAACACGAGTGAAAACGAAAACGCTTCAAACAGTTTGTATCATGCATTCAATTAAAAAAATTATTATCCAAGTTCTACCCGCATTAGTATGGACGCCTATATAATTTTATTATCTATGTTCTACCCGCATTAGTAGAACGCCTGTATTATTTGTATTAATTTATCCAGTAATCCATTTTGAACTTTAAACGATTTGGTCAATAGTGTAATAAATAATATAAACATTGATATTCCAGACTTTGGTCAGCTGAACTTTTGATCAAATGACCATCGTTATTTTAAACTTTGTTGATTTGTACGTTGTTCTTTGGAATTTGCTCAGAAAAGTTTTGATTTTATAATATGCAACCCAAATCACAAATTTTACCTTTTAATAAAAATAATAACAGTCATGTCATTAATCACTAATCTGTCTTTTAATTTAGGAGGAAAATAATAATGTAGCACCTAATTATCAAGACCATCAAAGGGTGAATCGGGATCTTCTTGTAGGTCGGGCACTGCAGCAGGCTCTTGTTGACAGACTGTGGAGAAATTCATAAATTAAATTAGCAGGTATGTAATGTAAACCCACCTCTATATTCTAGTGAAGTACGAAAATGCTCTAAGTATTAATAAAATGATTTAACTCTTTGTTACAGATCCACAGTGACCACAGTATTGCACAAAATATGATTTAAAATAAATAATTAATACACTACTTTTTATAAACACTGTTTCATTTAATCATTTATCATGACATTATAATTCTGCAGAGTTTGTGTGAAAACAAAATTAAGTTTAATACAAAAGTTGAAACTTCTTATATAGCATGTTTTGTAACCTAGCGCTTAGTATGAGAGTTACAATCAAGATGTCAGATTCTGGCCAATGTACTACTACTGATGTGAGCCAAAACCTAACATAAGCCTATAAGCTTAGATGGAGGGATTCTATTAATTTTTATTGTATTGTTTTCAAAGTTCCATAATACTTATTGTGGGTATATGTTGGTAGCACACACAATGACTAGAAGTTCCGATTTTGGGTGAAACTATTTCATAAAGGTGAATTACCTATTAATAAACAGTAATTAGTAATTACCTTTTTTGGCACACAGTGGCCTCTATGTTCCACCATTTTTTCTGTGGTGGAGCTCAGTCGATCAATGCAGCAGCTGAGTTGTTGACGCCCTGAGCGTTTTAAAGTCACCTCGGCGTTCCTGTCTTCAATAGCGTCCAGCCTTGATTGAGCAACTTCGAGAGCTACATGGTCTCCATCTATAAAAAAATACATTTTGTTACATCAGGCGACATACTTTGCCCTAGAATGGGGCGTTTGGTCAAAACAAATAATTGCAAGATCTTTACCTTCGATAAACTTCGCCCTTCATTGTTGCGGCTGCAGTGGCCAAGGTTGGTGGTTTTCTAAATAATCAACTAGAGCCGAAATTTACTCAATTATCACCATTTTGTATAAAATCAATAAATATAGGCTTCTCGGTCAGTGGGTCGTCTTAGGGGAAAGAAAATTTAAATATACAAAGAAAAATCTAACTAGAACACTCAAATGAAAAAAATACAATAACAAAATACCGGCCGCTAGAAACAAAAACAGATAAACAGTAATGTCACATTTGACTTTGACAGCTAAACAGATAAAATATTAAGTTTTAGATTAATCCGCGTTGAACATTTTATTGTTTTTTTCCTATTTACGAACTTTTTATTAATTCAGATGGCATAAAACACTAATAAAAAATATGTAAAAATATATATAAATGAAATCTGGCATGAATAAATTGTTCAAATTTAATAGTAGTTTTTCGATAATCATTTCTACCAACGGGTTTTATAATAATGGCAATACGACACTGTCATTACAAAACAATTCTATTACGAGACCATTGACCGACCAATGATCGATCATTGTGAATTTAACAGACTACGAACTTTTACCAAAATGACAATGGGATCGTGTTGGAATGACGATTGACGAATTTTATTAAAATAGCAGACTAGTGGCCCTGGGGGCCTGGCCAGATACATGCGACCAGCTGCAGCGGCCGGCAAAAGTTGTATGAAAATCCATATCTGTCGTGTTTAGCGCCCAAATAAATTACCTATTAAACTCATATCTGTCGTGTCATTTAAAAATGGAACGATCTTTTACTCTGAAACATGGCAACCAAGGAGGTAACTTATCAAAGGTTTTATTTAAATTTCGAATTAGCTTGAAAATAGAAAGCGGTTTATTGAAAAAGAAAACAAATGAACTCTTCAACGCGATAGTTTTAATTTCCTCGCATTGTTTGAGAGAAGTACTATACAAGCCTTGGACAACTAGGCATTGATGGACTCACGTATGTGTGCCTCGACTTTGCCTCGCCCTACATTTACACGTTCGTCCATCAATGCCTCGGTTGCTGGCCGCTGCAATAATGTACTAATATCAGGCACAAAGCTGTGCTAAAATTACTTACTAAGCTAAACAAATAGCGTGTTACCTGTCTAGTCTATTGGCAAGACATTGAACTCAAAGGTAACTTCATGGAGATGACTGTTGAAGAGTCTACCTAGGTAAACAGTTTTTATTCCAGACATAATAACATCACGCCTGTCATTCCCGAAGGCTTAGGCAAAGATGTACCTACCCAATTAGATCACATAGGTCTCAAGTTTTGTTTAAGTCCATGTAATAGAGGGCTCCCTATTGTATTGTTTTTAAAGTCCTTTATATTAACACAGTTTGTATTTTTATCACATGTATATATGTTAGTCTGTAACGTTTATATCTATGGGCCAAAGTTGCTGTAATTAAATGAATTTTGTTGTTGTTGTTGTTGTATAAATCCAGACTCCGTGGCTGCTATTGAGAATATTCCTGATGGAAACCTAATAACACTTTGCCCGTCCCGGGAATCGAACCCAGGAACTCATGCTCAGCAGTCGGGATTACGACCACTCGACCAACGAGGCAGTTTTATTCCAGACATTGGTGTCGATTCTGTTGTGCACAAACTAAACTTAATTTAGGCTATTGCTATATTTTTAGAAAGAGACGGACGTAATTTAGAGCTGTCAAATATAGTTGGAACTAAAATTTCCATACAAATGAACATATGAACATGGGTGCACGTAAAAACATGTCGACTAAAAACACGGTGAAGCGCAAGGCATAAACTAGTTTGACATAACATTTCTAACTTAGTTCATAGTTATAGCCGTCTTTTTCTCGCACTGCCTTTTAGTAAAAGATAGCAATAGCCTTAATTAAGTTTAGTTTGTGCACAACAGAATCGACACCAATACCTACAAAAGCGTTATTCTTATTTTTATTTCTACCTTTTAATGTTTCGCGAACACATGCATGCGTAGGTAAATACAAATTC
This sequence comes from Xestia sexstrigata, assembly GCA_941918905.2. Classification (NCBI taxonomy): domain Eukaryota; kingdom Metazoa; phylum Arthropoda; class Insecta; order Lepidoptera; family Noctuidae; genus Xestia; species Xestia sexstrigata. The sequence goes on from OW799204.2 coordinate 5,854,195, forward strand.
GCAGCTGTTTCAAATATTTCTAGTACTGGTTAAACGGCACAGTTATCGAATAACATGGCCCAGTAACTCCGGCCGACTTTCATTGTAATGACGACTTCGGTTAAATAAATAAACGCAAACTGCTATTCATTAGGGCTGGCCTAATGCGCAAGTGTGAGCCTTAATTAATTAAAAAGTTCATTATTTTACTTTAAGTCGATATAAAAGAAAGTTAAAAAAACGTTGTCAGTTCTTTATCTCTTCGTGATAGTGTGAAGTTTGAAAAAATACGGCGATTTTTCTTCGAAACACTGGGAATTTATTAGTCGGGTTTAATAGAAACGTTGTAAAGTATACAGCAGCTATTTATCATTTGGATATAAATGCGAAGGACAAGAACTTTACAAAAAAAGTTAACCCAAATGTGCTAAAATTACCCAACCGTATCGCATGACTCTCACGCAACTGAAATTGTAGCATGTTTTTGAACTGGGTTGATATTTGACGAACCCGTTGATGACCTTTATTTTAGACGCAATAATTAAACATTCATAATTTACTGAATAATAATGATCTATATATTTACTAATGAGATCATAATTGCTTTAAAGAAATCGATTAACACATTTTGATTACAAAAAGAGAACTGTCGATTAAATAAAAGAAAGAAAGACATGCATTTTTTCCTCTTCACACGCGAGGACTTTTTGCTATCTGACAACGAATGGCGTTATCTAAGTATGTAAAACTGACAACCCTAAGCTGACACGCAGTTTGAGCACACAATGAAGCGAGGTGCGAGGGAGGGGAGGTTCTAAAGGGGGGAGGTGTGAATTGCTCACGCGCATACAAAAGTTAAATAAACAATCCGTAGCAGGAACCACGCTCACTTGGGACTGAATTACCCGGCGTTACTCCGTCAAAGCGGGCTCATAACAAATTGATTTTTTTACCCAAACGACATTAGGACCAGCCATTGATGTTGGGAAGGTACCCTGGTGACAATTGCTGGGGATTTTATTTGAATTACCGCGCTTTCAAATATACATTAAAATACGATTACGAGTTTGCCGGTAAGTTAAATATGGTGTAGATTTATTTCAACTGGCAAATAAATACAATATTCCAGTTACCATTAGAGTCATCATCATGTCGTAAAGATGGACGATAATGATGTTTTATGCAAATTAAATAAAAATCAAAAGTAAATGACTACAAGTGTCAAAACTAACTGTAAATCTGACTGTCAGGGAACTTGATTGTTTAGCAGCTTGAGCCACAACGTCTTGTCTTGCTGTTTTTCTACGACTGAAAAAATGACGACAGTCGCAGTGATTTCTTTTATAGTCAATTGTTTGTTAATCAATCCAGTTCCTTGGCTATTTATAAATAACATTCCGAAATAATAGGTGTAAAATACCCTTAACGAAGCTAAAAGGCACTTGTTCTCCCCGTCATTGACCTCATTTTTTTGTTCTAGACCATACCTGGGAACCTTCTGGTTACGGAGATACTGAGGGTCAAAGTTCCAACTTTTTCATCACGTAGAGTTACATACTTAGTTTGATGTACAGAATGCTTGGTTGACGGCGTTGTGAAGGGTCGGTTTACACGTTTTATGTAGATGTCCATCAAAAACAGTATCCATATCAAATGATTGCTCTTTGTCAGTCAATGCACTTCCTTTACCTTAAGTCCCTCTAGGCACCATTAATAGCCCTTATCTCTCTCATTATAATATTATCTAACTCGTTTACGTAAATGGACATGCTCGATCAATTACAAAATCGCCATAAACATTCCTTAACTATATTATGTTACAAGTTTTTATCACATCACCGTTTTTTTTTCTGTTCACGAACAATTATCTACTGTTGATAGTAACAAACGAAACTTAAGTGTTAATTAAGTTAATGCAATTATGAGATCATATTGGACTATGTAACGGACACCGTTGCAAACTTAGAAAAGAACTCTTAAAAAGTAACCTATCAACCCTTGCTTTAAAGAAACAAAGTTGAAAATTCAACTAAATATATATTGCAGAACTGTAGATGTTCGTTTGTTTTTCTTGTCCTGCACAAGTGGCAAAACCGACCTTTTCAAAACGTGGAAAAAATGTTGTTGAACAAGTAAGTGAATGGTTACATTCGTGAAATGCCAGCTGCCAAGCGGAATGGTCGCCATAATAACCGTATTGTGACACTGTCGGTTGTACAAAGGGAGTCAATCAGTCCCGTGCCGTAATTATTGCTTGGAAACACTGAATGGAGGCTTCTCTCTGGATTTTGTAATTGATGGTGGCGGTTTAGGGTTCTGTGGAGAACTGCCGGTCCATAATTCATTTGTAGTAAGCTATTTAATAAAATAATTTTGCAATGTATTTTTCGGCATGTCTTCGTCTTTCTGCATATATATATTTAGATAGTGAGACGAGCTTGACTTCTACTGAAAGGCCCGCATTAGAAAAGAGTAAAATGGTTAAAGTTTACTTCGGAAGGCGACGGCAGACCGCAGATGGCAGGGTCGCTTCACTTCTTCAGTTTCGTGAAACTCATTTATCAGTCACCAAGATGCGACTTCCGACAAGACGGCACGCACGACCACCAATCAAGCTATACAAATGCAGTTCATGCGGATCTCTCGTTGTACGGGAAATCTATACAAAACGAGGCCTTATTATACTGGAAATTTATACCTTGATGTGTCGCCGCGTGTACTAACGCGAAGGGCAAGTGTATCACGGGCGGTTGAGGTGGTTGAGGTAATATGAACGGGACGGTGGTAAGGAATAAGTACCGTTCAAAACACCTCATAAAAAGAGAGACGAACGTTTTCTATAAGTAATTTTAATAGGCTTGTGTCCTGAAAAAATCTAATTAGTCCGTCAGTTAGATTATCAAAAAATATCTGACACGTATTTTTTCTTTTGTTGAACGAAAACATCGTGAGGAAAAGATATTTCTTGACGGCATGTAAAGCGAAGTCAGAGGCCCATAAGCTGCATAAAAACTCTAACCCCAGGTTAGGTACTAACCACACGATAAAGAAGATAAAGAGAGACTGCACCTTTTCAAAAACCGATTGCGACTACATAATACTGACACAGAATGCGCAAAAACTAATATATCACATCACACCTATATTTCCTGGCACAGTAACTAGCTTCCAGTTTAGTATTCCCACTCGCTATGTATATGATATCGGGGTCGTTATCGACGGGTCGGTTTGAATGAGACATCAATAGGCACACAATCTGTGGCAGGTCTGTAATGGCCGCCCGCACGCGATGCCTAACTATTGCGTCAGTATTGTTGGCCGTGGGTTGATATGTATATTGTAGCGGTCTTTTAATATGTAGTTGGTGTTTACTATTTATGGTGTAAATGCAAGGAAAAGGCACACTGCTGTCTGACGCCTGGGCAGGCAGTCTCGACATAGATAGCAACAAAATAGCTAACTTTCGATCGCTGATTATTAACGACTAAATTGGGTTGCAATAACGATGCTTGCGAGAATCGCATCTTGGATATAGAGACTTGGATTTCCCGCAAGCATCGTTATTGCAACCCAATTAATTAATTAGTAATTAGCAATCAAAAGTTAGCGATTTTGTCGTTATCTCTGTCGAGACTGCGGCGCCCTGGTAGTGCAGCAAGGGCCTTATGCACAAGCCTTTGTTCCTAACTTAAGTTAAGTGAACGACATCATTTTCTAATAGGGTGATGAAACTGTGATGATGGTGTTTTCGACAGATCAATTTGGTACCCCTAAACTCGTACCAACACAGTCACACATTGTTATATCACAGAAAAAAACTGTTTTGTTAAGCACAAAAGATCATCCTATCTGCGGTAGGCAAAACTATTTTGACCCTGGTTTATACGCACTAACTTATCGTTATCTTGAAGCAAGCTGTTTTCAAAAACAGGTTACATTATAGGTACTTAATTGGTTACCTACATGTTACAAGTCCATCAACTGGACTATGAAGAAAACGTTTACCTACATCATTTTCAGTCCATCAATAAAATAAACAACTTCTATGTACAACACTGGCGGGAAAATTTTAACAATGGAACGCGCGTTTTTTTTTTTAATCTGGGAGTGTTGCACTTGTAATGCAGCCCTGTTGTGAGCGTTATGAAATATTTATTTTGTAACTAATTTATAAAACAGAAGTACGAATGATTCTTTAATTTAGTTAGGCTCCCTCGACTTCTGGCAAATCAATATTTAAAGTAATATTCACAACAATTCAGTTCAACAATTCAGTTTAAATCATAGGTTCCTTGCATGTTGTGAAACCTTTTCCATATCTGAAAACCATGAACAATAAGGCATATTATTTTGTCTCATTATAGTTTTCGACAAACTTTCGAATGCATTCAATGGCATAATAATATTTCGTTTTAAACGACACACATAACGAACTTTTCCTCGTTCAACTTAAGTTTTACGGAAAGCAGTAAGTTAAACGGAAAACTAGAAAAGCGTTCAAGTTAATTTTATTCGTGTCGGCTCCGTTAGTAGGCTATTAGTTAACTCTGTTTAAGTTTAACTCACGCGAAGTTAACTTGTAGTTATTTACGTTGGAAAGCCAATGATAGGCCGTCACTGGAGTTTTTCCTTTTAAGTGTTAGCCTAGTTTTTTTCCAAAGTGGGTTTAGATTACCGTAGTTTTGTTGTTGACTTTTATTTTGTTTGGTATGGCACCGGCATCGGCACGTTCTTACTGAATAGCGGTATTGGGTATCGAGTTTGTTTTGTGTTCATACTTTTACTTTATAGATTAGAATCAAAAACAAAAACAAAAATCAAAAAAAAAAAATATTTGCTTAAATAAGGTACAGAAGGTTGGTAAAATATATGAAATTGTTCTCTTATTCTGCCTTTAATTTCGGCGTGCAAATATAAGCTAAAGTTAACGTTACATATTTATTATTAATTTAAATGGTCTATATAATAAGTAATGAAGCTGATAATCTCAATGAATGATTGGTAATAATGTCAAAATTTGTGGTTACATTGAAAGCTTAAAATAAATCTTCATAATACAATTGTAAATGCGAAAAGTTGTGAGGATGGTTGGATGGATGCACATATGGTACACACATGTACCAGATTTCATCTAAATATGTACGTTCAACTGTTAAAAATTTAGTTTACAAACATCCTACATTTCACAACTAACTTCGCCCGCATGGAGTTCGATAATTGTCCAGCAGGATCATACAACTTGGATAAAAAGTCCTAAATCCTATGTCTTAATTTAGGTTATAAACTATCCGCGTGCCAAATTTCATCCAAATCCGTTCAGTAGTTATTGCGTAAAAGAGTAACAAACATCCAGACATCTCTACATCCAGATATCCATACATCTTCACAAGCTTTCGCATTTATAATATTAGTAGGAAGGAAGTAGGATTTTTCTTTCTATTTGTGTTCATAAACTAAAAGAGTATTTTACTGGGATGCCCCAACCAGCCAGTGAAACTGCAGGCAACACCTAGCTTGCTCTATATAATACACCGAGACAAAATGTAAAGCCAAGAAAATGTGCCTACAATTTCCCTCCTAATTCCAAGTCCAATTACACATTTTCCAATTAAAGTTTCAGCGCGTTTCAGACATGTTGGCAAATTAAATTTGTTCAGCTGATTAGCGGCGGTTCATGAAGTTATTTCAGCTGTTTATCGTCTGTTTGCATGCGCGCGATTTACTCGAAAACTGTTCGTGGTGACGACGTAAATGTGGATGGTTGGTGCAAGTCACAAGCTTTTTAAGGAACGTAAATGTTTCTTTTGAAATTATTGAGAGCTTCTTAGATCCATAAATGCACTGAATATTGATATTTAATACTAAACAAGTAGGAAAAATACTGGCATTATAGCCCCATCATCATCTGCCTAGCCTTTTCCCAACTACGTTGGGGTCGGCTTCCAGTCTACCCGGATACAGCTGAATACCAGTATTTTACATTGTGCGACTGCCTATCTGACCTCCACAACCCAGTTAGTACCGGGTACTACGATACCCCCTGGTAAGACTGGTTGTCAGACTTTTTGGGCCGCTGACTACCTATAACGACTGTCAAAGATCTACAAATGACAGCCGGGACCAACAGCTTAACGTGCTTTCCGATGCACAGAGGAAACTCGGTATGTAAGGGCGGTCACGCATCCACAGACCAACCTAGGCAAGCGCGGCTTAACCTAAAGATCAACCCGAGCGGCTGTTATCGTTTAGCCACGAGCTCCTATAGGATAGCCATTATAGCCCCATCTGTTTTCAAAAAACTTAATATTCCTAATCGTGCCGTAGGAAGATTCAAACTTGTTTTGTAACGGGTCTTCTACAAGTGCAGTGCCAAGAAATATTGAGGAGTGGATGCTGTTCCATTGTAATTTAACTTTTATTTTATACACACGGCTGCACATCAAGCTATACATTTCCCGTACAACATGGCCTCGCTTTGTATAGATTTCCAGAACAAAGAGAGATGATTTTTCACCCCCTCAAAAAAAAAAATCTTTCTCCAGCAATATTATATAATTTTTGCGTATTTTTGGTTGGCGGCTTCTTGAATGGTCTGTTTACACCTTGGATGTGATGAGAAAACCAGCCAGCAATTTTACGCAAACCTCTCTCAGTCCACACCTCACACCAACATGATTTCCTTATAATTGGTGGGTTGAAGTCGGCTTGTTCTTACAAATTGTTTATTTCGGTGTAACGAGCGACCCAGACTGGCAACAGCTACGTCTAATTATGTAAAGTAGGCAAGTTATATGATCGTAACTAGTTAGCTCACGGCCTACCGTGAGAACGAACAAGAAATAAGGTGCTAGGATTATTTTCGTGCGGAATTTACGGCTTATGTAAACATGGTAGTTATTTTTATTGAGTTCTCGTTTACATTTTCTTAAAGGGTATTTGCAAGACGTCTGTTATTATGATCATTTAATTATTCGAGTTGTAGTCAGCAGCTGGCTCAGTATTTCTGTACTATAAAGAGCAAGTTTTACTACAACATTAATTTCCTTCCCCGCATCCTAACTAAAGCAATCGTCGCATTTGTTTGAAAAACAAAAGGTGGCAGCCAAGACGATACGTTCAGGTTCGCCAAACAAAATCGACAACTTTGATTAGAACGCGTTTCAAATCATCGAAGATTACGACTGTTGGCTTAAAAATAGAATGTCACAGGTCCCGGCTGTCATTTCTAGATCTTTGACTGTCAAACTGTCAACTGTGGCATTACAGGTAATCAGTAGTCCGAAAGTCTGACAACCATTCTAACCAAGGGGTATCGTATTATCCAGTACTAACTGGGTTGTGGAGGTCAGATAGGCAGTCGCTCCATGTAAAATACTGGTATTCAGCTGCATCCGGTTAGATTGAAAGCCGACCCCAACATAATTGTTAAAAGGCTAGGCAAGCAGTATTTTAGCTGTTACAAACATTTTTATCTCAAAGTTGCATAATTATTCCACGTCCATTGTAAGGTTGCTCGTGAATAAAACAACTCGCGAAATGTGAACTGACTAAGAAAGAAAGAAAAAAAAAACATTTATTTAGACATCAAAGGAGACAAACATCAAAACGGCCTTACTTTTGAACTTTTTAAAAATAAAATGCAAAATAGCTAGTACCTAATTACTGATTAAATAAAAATGTGAAAAGGAAAAAGCGCTGCCTGATTTCTATTTGATAGGTACCTACTAAGCAATGAAATCGTGCACTAGGTAATATAAAACTCCCCAATTAAACGCGTCTGGCAGATTATCCACCACATTTCCCTAAATATTTCAATAACCATCAGAACTAAGTAAAAGCATAGTTAATGAGTTTGTAGAACAGGTTAAAGACATAATTGTGAGCGATTATAATTTCACTTATCTTTGCCATATTTAAGCTAAACACCGAAGTTAATAATCTTTCCTTATCTACGAGCTGCAACGTTAATGCTTAGTTTAACAACTTGTAATTGTGGGTTGGTAGTCGTTTAACTATGCCTGTATACCTGTGTTGTCTTGTGTGCGGATATAATTGAATACTTTATCACTATAATGTGTCGTATTTTCTTTGTCCTTTGTGCATTAAAATAAAGGTGGACTTTACAAAAAACGAATTGGTGAATAGTTATAGTCTATGGGAGAAAAATACGAGAATTCAGTTCTTAAAAAAATACCTCTTACCGAAAATGTCAGGAAAAGTGATAGGCTGGAAATATTCGGGCCTTGGGGGAAAAACCCGGACATGTAAATATGCACGGTTGGTAACCCTATTTGGCTATGATTATTGTTCACGTCTATAGTCTTTGGTCAATCCTTAAAAAACCCAAAAAAGTAGCATATATATCCATGAAATGTCCTACCTGCGTTTATTTAGTCAATTCAGTAACATTCTCAGCACAAATCAGAATCTTTAGTAATATAATTCAGTTTAGATTCTAGAATAACGCAACTTTGCTATTCGAACGGACCATCTGCCTAAGTATCAAACTCTTGCAAACCCAGGCAATTAGCACAGTAATAACACAGCAATATTAATATTGTACTCTTAAACATAATTACCAATATAAGCTGGCTATACAGCCAAGTTGACCAATGTTATGTGCGGATCATCATAACTTTAATGAGCACTAATAAATGTAATTGACATAATTATTCCAACTTTGTATCGAAATTAAACTGCGTAAGATATTGAAACTGTTAGGTTTAATTAGAATTACTTGGGTAACTAGGCAAAGTGTTTCATAAAATAGTAATTAACAACCAACTAAAACATTAATATCCAGGAAGTGGTTTCAAACGATACTGCTGAGGTCTGAAGTTCTGAGTTCCGTTCCCAGGTTAGACAGTATTATTATTAGGGACTTAAGTCCGCCGACAGAATTCGTGCTCGGTAGATAGCAATAGGCAATCAATGTAATCAATGTAGTAGTAATAGTGGTGTGACTGTCAGACTGCCAATAGGCATGACGACAGTATCAAAAAATAGCAAATCTATTTAGTCCGCCAGTTAGAGTATTGGAAATTAATGGACACGTTTTTTTTGTTTTTGTAAATCAATGTATATTGACAAAGATAAAGCATCAAAACTCGGGAGTGGGGGCTCCTGACGTCAGAACAAGCTAAAAATTATACCTAGGCGTGACGTATTGAGAATTTTTAAAGCGTCATATCTTCGTCAATTTTGGTATACGTAATATACAAAATAAAAAACACGGGTCAAATATTTTTTGATAATCTAACTGACGGACTAATTAGTTTTTTTTTTGTCATCTACCCAATTATAGGATGTATAATTAATTAATTCAATTTACTAAATACAAGAAAACCTGTACTACACCTGTATCTCTGCTCACAATATTCCCATAAAACCAAAGAAAACCAATACCTCTACCAGTCTACTAACAAAATGCCTCCAACTTCTAACTCCATCCACAGTTTATTAGGATCGTGCACCATTTGACAGATATTATAACCCTCACTCCGCGACTGTGCTATTATAGCATTACCACAATAAACATTTAAGCACGCACTGGAATACGCTTATACAGGGTGAATATTTCAAGCACAGTTTTTACCAAAATCACCCTTGCCTCGTTTGATCATCATCTGCTAAACCTTTTCCCAACTACACAGCTATGTTGGAGTCGGCAGCCTAACCGGATACAGCTGAACATACTGTATTTTTACAACTGTATTTTAAGGTTACAATATAGATAGTGCATTATTTTTTTTATTAATTCATAAAAAAAAAAATCCTTTTACATTACCGGAAATTCATGAAAACTAAAATAATAAACTAAAAACAACAGCTACTGTTTAATTCCCAGTTTTTACCAAAAAAAAAGATTTCGATTCCTTAAAAAAAAAACTAAACTTTTTTTCGTCAAATTCGACCTAGATAAACACTTCTTTAAAAATGTTACACTAATTCTAACAGTTTCATACACACTTGAAAAAATCATCCTGTAGTGAGCTTAATAAAGCAATAATCCGCTGGCTCGTAATTACAGCCGTAATATTGATTATTACACTACTATTACTGTAATATTCATTACAGGGGCTTTAATAAACTCCAGCTACAAAGTATGCGCGTGATTCGATTTAATTAATACTTCGCTAGTCTTCGTACTAAAAGTTTATGTTTTGTTTAGACTTTTAGTGCTAGTATGGCTAAATCTTTGCTTTAATGAAAATCGTAAAGTGAAAACCTATCTCAACTTTCTTGTATTAAATTTATCAGGTCTGCTGCTAATAAGGATTTTAATTTGTGGGTAATTCTTTGGTGAAGACTTTCGTATGGAACGTTGCAATTTATAGACTCTCCAATAAGACATAAAATAATAAGTAGTAGCAGTTAGGAGGCCTAGTCTGCTATTACAATAGTGTTACAATGATCTATCATTGATTTCATATTTGTTGATTTTAACAAAAAAAAAAAAACAGTTTCACATTTATCCGCGTTACACATAACTTAATTGATTTTTGCTATTTACGAACTTCTTACTATTTCAGATTGCATAGAACACTTTAAGCGGGGAGCAAGGGGTCCCATAAACATGTTGAAAAGACCCAAGCCAACCTCACCTGCCCGTGGTGCACGCTGCTGACCAACGAACGAGGCTCTGGCGCAACGTCCACCAACCCGCATTGGACTAGCGTGGTGGACTAAAGTCCAAATCCCCCCTTGTTTAACTTTCAAACTATGACAGAACAACAAAACCTCAGGCCCCAAGTGCCCGGCAGCTCTGGAGAACCTTCCGACAACGACGGTAGTCAACGGGTTCCCAGAGTACGGGGTGCTAAGAATCCCCGGGTGAGATCGATCCACCATCAACGAAACCAATCAGCTACGAAAATGGACTCCGATACTAACCTAAATATCTTGACTTACAATGTACGCACTTTAATGCAAGATGAATGGCTACTAGAGTTAGAAAACGCTTTAAAAGAAATAAAATGGGATGTAATAGGATTATCAGAAGTGAGAAGAACGGGAGAGAATACAGAGGAAAGAGAAAAATCTATATTCTATCACTTTGGAGCCACCAGAGGACTACATGGAATTGGATTTTTGGTAGCTAAAAGTGGAAGAACAATATCATAGAGTTCCTTGGATACTCGGAGAGGGTAGCAGTTCTTAAATTAAGCATCACAGACTAATATAGTTTGACCATTGTCCAAGCTTACGCACCTACATCATCACACAGCGATGACGAACTGGAAGACTTTTATGATGTACCTACTTAAGAAAGCGTGCGAAGAAAATCGTAGCACAGCTGGAACGTCATTACTGGTGACTTTAATTCTAAGGTCGGGGTAAAACAAGAGCTAGATAACCCAGAAGTTTTCGGTCCACATGGCCTCGGAACCAGAAACGATCGGTTCAGAATAATGAACAGTTTTTTCCCAAAAAAGCCACAGCGTCGATGGACATGGATCTCGCCAGATGGGAGAACAAAAAATTAAATCGATTTTGTGCTTTCTTGCAGTCGTAATAAAATAGTAAAAGATGTAAGTATTTTAAATAAATTTAAATTTAGTTCAGATCATAGACCCGTACGCGCAAAGATTGTCCTTAATGTTAAATTAAAACGTAAAGCAGTATTTAAAAACCGGATTAAGAAACTTAATAAAGATGTTCTGATAACTAATATAGATAAATTCAATTTGGAGTTGAAAAATTCATTTGATTTACTGCCGATTGATATACACCAAAGCCCTGAGACTCAATACAGTAACACAATTGAAAGTATTTCAACAGCCACCAAGAAAATTAAATGTCCAAGAAGAAGTAAGAATAAACTAAGCAGTAACACAATTTCATTAATAGAGAATAGGGAAAACTTAAAGGATAATCAAGTAGAATATAATAAAATAGACAAATTGGTTAAACGAAGTATAAGAAAAGACGCAAGAGATGGTAATACCAACATGATCAAGTCAGCTTTGCTAAGTAACGCCACATTGAGAAATGCCAAACAGGGAATCACGAAAGGAAAAACCTGGATTTCTAATCTAACTGACGAAAATGGGGTAAAACAAAACAGTTCAAGCAATATTATCGACATAGCCACTAAATTTTACCAAAAATAGTACCACGCTCAACACAAACAACCAAGACACTTCACTTATTACTGCCCTGACTCTGTTCAGCCGATCACTCCCTACGAAGTCCAATGGGCTCTTCGCGAAATGAAATACAATAAAAGCCCTGGGATGGACGGCATAACAACAGAAGTTTTAAAGTTTGGAAAGAGAAAGGGGAGGCCTTTGCCCAGCAGTGGGACATTCAAACAGGCTAATAAATATATATATATATGAATCAAATCTGGTATGATTAGATGTACAAATTTAATTCTAGTTTTTCGAAAATCATTTCCATTAACAGGTTTTATAATAATGGCAATACAACAATGTCATAGTAACACAATTCTATTACGAGACCATTGACCGACCAATGATCGACCATTATGAAGTTAGCAGATTACGAACTTTTAACAAAATGACAATGGCATCGTTCAACAATTATGAAATCAATAATAGATCATTGTGACACTATTGTAATAGCAGACTAGGCCCCCAGGTAATTATAATTATATTTTAGCAAATTGACACACTACGCTAAAATCTCACAATTTTAAAATAATTGGAAATCAATTTGCCAAGGACAAAAAGAACAATAGGCTAGTTTCCACCATTAATAAATTGCAAATCTATTTAGTCCGTCAGTTATAGTATTGGAAAATAAGGGACACGTATTTTTTGATTTTGTAAATCAATGAATATTGACAAATATAAAACGCATCAAAACTCGGGAGTGGGGGGGCTCGTGACGTCACAACGCACTAAAATATAATAGCACGGCGTGACGTAATGAGAATTTTAAAAGCGTCGTATCTTCGTCAATTTTGGTTTACGTAACAAAATAAAAAAATCGTGTCAAATATTTTTTGATAATCTAACTGATGGACTAATTAGATTTTTCGGGACACAAGCCTATTGTGTTTTTAACCTGAAAATAAGTATTGAAATGAAATAATTGCTATCGATTTCTTTAAAATCCTAATAAACGAAAAAATATTTAAAGGTTTTTTTTTACTTTTTTAGCTAAACATAACACCACGCCTGTAATCCCCGAAAGGTTACCTAATAGTGCATTCCACATTTCGCCAGTTGTTTAAGCCCCATGTAATAGGGAGCGAGCCTATTGCCATCAGCCGGGCACAAATCCAGACTCCGTAGCTGCTACTAAGAAATTCGTGATAGAAAAACCCAATAACCCTTAGCCCGTACTGGGAATCGAACCCAGAAACTCTTGATCAGCAGTTGCGCTACTAGTGCCTACTACCAACGAGGCAGGTTTTCTAGCATAATGCTTGCATAACATACAAACACAATTTCTAAAAGGCAAATGTCTGAACAACTGTAAATTAAACAAAATTCGACCTTCAAAATAATAATTCTGTAAATAGCTTGTTTAAAAACACATCGTATATCTTTTGTTTTGTAAAGATAATCTTGTTTCAGTGTTGAGAATATCTCAAATAAATAATCTTTAATTTCAGTTTACGTGTCAACGGCGCCGTGGCTTAGTTGGTTAAAGCGCCTGTCTAGTAAACAGGAGATCACGAGTTCGAATCTCGTCGGGGCCTAGTGGGTTCTTTTTGCATTGCAAATATTTCCAACGCGCATATTACATTGCGGTGCTAATTATATAGAGTAATTAAATACATTTACTCAGTAAATACATAAATAAAAATTATTCCTCATTAAAAAAAATGTCAACCTTCTTGTTTGTAGGAACAATTAAAGTTATTAGTCGAACCATCGTGCTCTATTCAAAGAGCAGTTGTAAATTAAACATAAAATTAAATTACTAATATAATTACGGTGTTAAATCCAAAAACAATACAAGAATCTTTTTATGATCTAGAAAATATTAAAACTGCGCGTCACGCGCCGTCGGCGGGAACAAACAGAGTCGTAAACGGGAACAATAAAGGTGGCTTTCGAACTAGGACACACTACGACACAGTGGCAACTCCGACTATCTGATTCTACGCCATCGAAGGCGCAAATCAGTCACTGTGCCCCACTGTGTTCAATCGAGCGCCTAGTTGAAAAACATCAATAGCCCATAACAATAACAAGGGTAATCAAAATAATAAATGGCGGCCCAGGGCGGATCGCTTTTTGTGTCCAATTATTTTTATTGGTGTTCAGTTAATTACATTCTTTGGCGAGAGCGGTGCGCGCGCGCTCCTTACGCGAGCTTAACTTTTTTATCCACCATTTTGTGATCAATCGAAATTTGTTGGTTTTGCCTACATCTTCATGAGCATTAAATTTTCATGAGCGTCATAAACGCTCATGTAGTCATGCTCGTTTAAAAATTTCACTTGAGTTATTAAAATCAATAAAGTAGGTACCCAGGCAGGTATAAAGGGAATCTTTATGACTTGCCAGATTGTGGTTATAAAAGCTAGCAGTACATGCAAGAAAGAAGCAAGAAAATTCGAAGAGTAAACAAAAGTTTTTACCTAATAAAGTTCCTACCTAACTATTATCGCGAACATAACCTTATTTTAGTTATCTAACATATAAGCATAACTTATCCAGGGATCATATAAAAATAACCGGGTACTGGCGTATTAAGAAGTGTCTGATACTGAAATACACCACGTACGTTTTGTTATGACTGGAAAAATATTGATTTATAGTTATCGAGTACTAATCTAATTCTATCACTGCTGTCTTTATCGCATTCGCATTTAGTTGTCACTAGGTACTTTATGATATCAGTGAAAATAAAATCAAAGTCTATGTTTAAAAATCAGACCTAATCTTATGTATACATCAGTGAAGGAATCAAATTGTTAAGTGCCTGACTGGTAATTTGTGACAGTCAAATGGAATTATCCAATTTAAATCACAGCTGTCGTTCTTACAACCTTAGTTTTAGTTTAGCCTAAACATCTTAGTGAAACCAAATCTGAAATAGTGAAAAATCATCTGTTTTGATGAGTTTTGCTCATATACATGTAAAAGACCTCATCACGAAGCTGTCAACCAAGCATTCTGTACATCAAACTAAGTAACTTTACGCAAAAATTATTGCTGGGAAACGATTTTTTTTTTAGGGGTGAAAAATCATATTTTGTGGTAGAACTCAATGTAACGCACTCAAAACATTGTGCTGATGGATGGATTGAATAGTACGGGGGTCGTGGAGGTGTTTAAAGTAAAAATGTTACATTAAAAACTAGTATAAAATAAAACTTGTCAAAAAGTTTAAACTTTGACCCCCAATATCTCCGTAACTAGAAGGTTCCCAGGTATGGTGTAGAACAAAAAAATGATCGCAATGACGGGGAGAACAAGTGCCTTTCGGCTTCGTTAAGAGATTTTTTACACCCTTTATTTATGGGTTAGCAATTAGATGATTGTTTTCCCCCATTTCAGCGTTAGTCGTGTAGTAAAAACTGTAACCTACAACACATCCTACAATGAGCATAATAACGGCCCGATAAGAGCCCTAAACTAAAACTAAGCTTGAATGTCAGTCGTTTAAAATGGGTTACAAAATATAACGAGTATGTAGTGTTTTAATCTGCTAAACATTACATATCACTGACTGTACGCTATATGTCATGATGTGTGTGTTTTCTGTCGCAAGCAACTCTCTTATTATTGTATAACCAGCCATATCTGCGCGTCCACAGGCGCTTTTGTTCTGCGCCTGCGTCGTTTTTGTCGCTCAATCACCTTTTATTGATTAAGCTATTTGGTGGACTGCGAAATTTTAATTGCCCCACTCTGTTTAAGGATAAGGACGTACGTGTCGATGGACAACATTTCGGTTTAATTCAATGATTTTTAGTTTTACCTTTTAATTGAAACTGTATTTATTTAAGTTGGGACCTGACTTGAAAATCGCCGGAAATCGACATTTTGTGGACCATTTAAGTTGGTGCTTTCCTGCGTTTTCTTGTTCTTCTAATTACGTCTTTTAGCTATTTTCTTTATTGAACTGATTTGAACTGAAAAAATATATTGTAGATCGTACTTATTATTACAATCTACAACAAATATTTTTCAGATAACAAAAAATGTTTAGTGGTGGCTTTATGTTATTCCAGACTGTGTCTGCACTTTGGCAGTACGCAGACACACAGTCACACACAAGCACGCGCGCACGCACAATAAGTACCCTTTTTACATGATAGTTTGATACTTAATGGGTACCTACCCATTAATTATCAAACTATCAGGTTACTATCGGTTATAAACTTCATTTTCGTTCACACAGCTAATTACATTACACTCAACAACAATAACCTATAAAGACTAAAACTTAACCCGTCAAATCTTCTAAAACCGATAGAAATAAATTGGAAACAACTCTCCATATTTCTACCAATCATTTTATA
This sequence comes from Xestia sexstrigata, assembly GCA_941918905.2. NCBI lineage: Eukaryota > Metazoa > Arthropoda > Insecta > Lepidoptera > Noctuidae > Xestia > Xestia sexstrigata. Next base: position 5,870,624 of record OW799204.2, read on the forward strand.
ACTCGTTTCCTACTAACTTTTATTAAGCCGTGGCGCCTATAATTGTTCTAATAGTTAATATCTCCGGCGTGGAAATCTTTGGTGAAGTTATTAAATGGAACTGTTCATCCGTGTCATGTGCATTGCAGGGTTGACCATTCGACTGTGAATGACTGCAGAGCAGACATGATGATAATAATTTATTTTTACATTAATTAAGGCGAATGTGTTTTTGTTGTTCATTTTATTGCAGAAAAATGGACAGCATATTCACGGTAGTTTTTTATTTGTGTTTTTGCTGTAGTAGGTAATCTAATTAATGATTGCTTTTGTATTTTTGCACAGAAAACAAAGGGCGTTACTTAGCGTGCGTTCAACTTATTGTTCTTAATTTAATCTTAAGTAGGTAAGTATTAGTACTAAGTACCTTATGCTATGAACGCTACTGTGAATCATTTTATCATTCTTTGGTCTGTCTATATATGACGCAGACTAACTTGCAGACTAACCTCGATAAATCCACTTGATCTGTTTCTATAGAGTAGTCTCTTGTGATCTGTTTCTTTTTATACCAACTTTCTTTCTACCCAAATTCTTCATTAAAAATATGTGGTAAAAGATGTAAATGCACGATAAGCCGGTGGACCTGGCTGTCATTTGTAGATCTTTGGCAGTCGTTACAGGTAGTCAGTGGCCCAAAAAGTCTGACAACCATTCTTACCAAGGTGTGTCGTATTACCCAGTACTAACTGGGTTGTGGAAGTCAGATAGGCAGCGCTCCATGGAAAATACTGCTATTAAGCTACATCCAGTTAGACTGGAAGCCGACCCCAACATATTTGGGAAAATGATAGGCAGATGATGATGGTACAAGATGTAAATAAACTCACAGATGTTGGACTGACAGCATGTGCGAGTTTCAAGAATCAAACCGTTTCTGATGACACCTTCAAAAAAACGTCTGGCTGTGAGAAGTGAAACTCTCCAAAACTACAATCTGTTTTACTACCACAGATGGGAATCTATATTAATCAAATTAACTCATTTAATTGTGTAACAAACAACGTTTATGATGTTATACTAGGAAGGGGCCATATAAGTGATACCACAGAACTGACAACAGTAAACAGATTTGTATCACAATCAATGGGTCGTAAAGACCAATCAACGGGATTGCGTTACAATGAGAACAAAGACGTTTTTATTACCTAATTACCATGATTTGTTTTCTATAATGAGTGCTCTATGTTTCATCGCACTATTACAACCTTTTTTACCGTTAAAAACGTCAATTTTAAACTTTAAGCTTAAGGATTTAAGGTTTGATTTAGTGCTTTCGATGTGTAAAAGTTAAATTAGTAACAGTTTTATGTTATTACGGTCCCCTAATTGGAACGGATGCTTTGTTTCAAATGTCATATTTAATGTTTTACTAATTGCTATTAGAGTGGTATAAAAATGTTATAGTTTCTGTAACTGCATGTAGGTACCAAGTCGGGTTCGGTCAGAGCTCAGTATTTACCCGAAGATTTTATAAAGTCTAAGTGGTAGTAAAACCGTTGTTTTGCATTTTTGTTGTTTTTTTTCCGTTTTTTTTACCTATATGCATTTTTTTACTAGTACTTCGCTCGCGACTTCGTCTGCAAAAAATGTGATAAAAATATAGTTGACTAGCTGTAGATGTTATGAAACGATTAGCCTTTGTTCGAGATCGTAAATTATTCAACGGGATCTACTACCTACCTACCTACTACCAGGTTTAAAAGTATTCTAGATCTTAACACAGGTCAATATCTACAGTACCACCCACGAATAATGTAGCTTTCTGCCAGTGGAAGAATTTTTAGAATTGGAGCATCAGTTCCGGAGATTACCCCCTCCCTACATACAAACTTACAAACTTTACCTCTTAATAATATAAGTTTAGATGTCTAGGTTTGATGCTTGTTTCTTTGATTAAAAACATTATGTTTATGTAACTTAATTGACCATTTCAGCGACAAGTTTAATTTGTACTTTAATGTAGACGTACCAAAGTGTGTGTTGGCGTTTCGTTTTACCACTTTTGTACTGTACAATGGTAGTAGGTATGGACAGTGCTGAAAACATAAAAATGTGACATGACATTGCATGTTTTTCCCCTGAGCCCTTCAATAGGCGAGACGACAAAAAAAAACGAATTAGCCCCTAAGATAGATTATCAAAAAATATTTGACCCGTGTTTTTTCTTTTGTTACGTTAACCAAAATTGACGAAGATATGACGCTTTTAAAATTCTCAATACGTCACGCCTTGGTATAATTTTTAGCTAGTTCTGACGTCACGAGCACGTCACGACTCCCGAGTTTTGATGCGTTTTATCTTTGTCAATATTCATTGATTTACAAAAACAAAAAATACGTGCCCATTAATTTCCAATACTCTAACTGACGGACTAAATACATTTGCATTTTTTTGATACTGTCGTCATGCCTATTGATATCGTACTCGTATTACCTACTTAATAATGACTAACCTTTAGCAAAGCCATTGAGAAGAACCTTTAATCATCATCTGTCTAGCCTTTTCCCAACTATGTTGGGATCTGCTTCCACTCTAACTGGATGCAGCTGAATACCAGTATTTTACGTGGAGCGACTGCCTATCTGACCTCCACAACCCAGTTAGTACCGGGTAATACGACACCCCTTAGTAAGACTGGTTGTCAGACTTTTAGGGCCTCTGACTACCTGTAACGACTGCCCAAGAACTACAAATGACAGCCAGGTCCACCGGCTTAACGTGCATTTACATCTTTTACCACATATTTTTAATGAAGAATTTGGGTAGAAAGAAAGTTGGGATAAAAAGAAACAGATCACAAGAGACTACTCTATAGAAACAGATCAAGTGGATTTATCGAGGTCTATAGACGCAGAAATATGTGAAGCCACAGATTAACTACCTAAGAAGGTAGCTAAATATAGAAGTTAGTCTGCGTCTTATATAGACAGACCAAAGAATGATAAAATGATTCACAGTAGCGTTCATAGCATTAGGTACTTAGTACTAATACTTACCTACTTAAGATTAAATTAAGAACAATAAGTTGAAAACCTTTCCTTTTGAAGAAGAACCTTTCCTCGTTAATAAAATTTGATCAACTTACTACTTGGTATTTAAGGAAGATGATGTACCTATTTCTTTTCAGTGAAACTTATAAAAGGTCAAGGTACTATAAAATTTTGGAGTATATTTCGCTTCTACAAACACACACAATACTAGAGATGAAACGGATAGTTGTTTGGCCGGATACCGAATAACGGATATTCGGCGTATTACATGAATCACTGTAACCTAAGTAGGTACGTTATCGTATAGATACTATGTATTTGCTTTCATTTTCAGGTACTTATTCAAATTTATACCACAACATCACGCATGAAAACCTGGCAAAAAAAAATTGGCAGACGTGTAGATGTAGTACCTAATAGTACACCTAGTTCGCCAGTTATATAAGTCCCATGTAAACGAGAGAGCCCATTACCGACAACCGGGCACAAATCCAGACTTCGAGAAATTCCTGATGTAAAAACCCAATAACACTTTGCCCAACCCGGGAATCGAACTCAGGCCCTCTTGGTCAGCAGCCGCGCTTGAGACTACTAGACCAACGAGGCAGATAATTCAAATTCAAATTCAGAAGATTAAAATCTTAATCATAGGTATACCTAAAATACCTAACAATGAAAATACTTCTAAATCTAAATAAAACCCTACGCCGCCGTAGGGTTAACAATCCACCATCGTATTTCTCGAATCACTGTAAGTATCATATAATTGGGTGCGTATGAGCCGGCTTTGATTCAATTGTCAAGCGCGAGGGGCGGGCGGCCGGCCCTCCGCCCATCCCGCCCATAGCCGCTGGCAATGCGCTTACTGAGCTGGGGTACTGTCGGTGACGACCAGTGTATGTTTGTATTATTATGTTAATTCAGTTGGTGGTGAATTGTAATGTAAGAGATGCGATTAGTTGATGCGAGAAGTTTTTTCGTCCCTTGCGTACCGTGGAATTGTGTTTAAAATGTCACCCTTGCGTTTTTCTACTGTAAGTAAGTACTGACCGTATTCTCCAGGTAAGTACCGACTACCGAGCTACTTTTCTACCTTTGAAATATCCTTAGATTCCGTTATTTAACCAAACGTGAACTCAGCAGATAAAATACATACTTATAATTACTTTTGCGTACCGTAGCTTAACAGAATTCTGAATCATCCTACTTATTTATATAATGTAGCCACTGCTACTGCTAATGAGGAACTCGAGCCTCCGCTCAAAAGGATAGATAGCATTTAAGTACGTTACATTCAAAAGCCGATACGACGAGGAATAACGACCTAAGTCCAACAATGCTACACTCAATTGATTTCTGAAATTCTCAAGTGACTCTTCTGACAACTTTCCCATTTACCTAATCAGACTGCATGTAATCCTTTTATCAACATAATCACAAAACCACTTATCTCCCCGAGCATACTCGTAGGTGCGACGGCTATAACTTAGTCTGGTCCTGATTGCGTTGAGCGTCCACTTAATGAGAGCCTTATTAAATAATTATTAATTGCCGACGACCCGCTGCGCGCACCGATTGCAATACAAACTATTGAAATATCATTTAGCTTTACCATCGAGAGAAGGGTTCATAGATTTTTATAGAGTGAAAATGTGATATGCTTTTTGGATTGGGTATGTTGGCTCGGCTTTTTAGAAGAGGTTCCGTCAAACCGGACAGATTGCGGACTGGACACGGCGACTTTGACAGATACTCAATACATTATCTGTCAAAGTCTGCAGTCCGGACGGCTTGACCGCGGCTTTAGACGGAGACTATTGAAACGGAGTGATGAGGTATTGCAATATCATTATGAAAAAGATCCAGGACAAAGGCTTTTGACAAAACGAAAAAATTCCATAAAAATCGTAAGGGCAATCCCTTAACAAGTAATTATGGTCACACTGTGAAAAATAATATTACGTTTTGAAACAGGTGCCTACTCAATAGTTTTCTGCTAAAATTGCTACCTGAATCTAAACTATTTTTAAGTAGGTAGGTGAATATACCTGGTTAGGTACTAAAATATTAGCAGTAATTTCTGAACATCGATATTAAAATGCAATTTACATCTAGCATTGAATTAAACTCACACAGATAATCATGTTCAAAGGTCATGTAGGTACGATATTTATAAAAATAATTGCACATGGAGTCCATCATAATTGTTGGATTCAAGTTTATTTTACTCAATTTAATACTTATATATTATTTAAACTAATGGGTACACTAAAATGATTCGATGATGCAGCCTTGCCTCGTCTATTTACTTTTAAAATTAATCATGTAAGTAATAAATCACTCAGAGTTAAATTAATATTTTTTATTTCTAATTAATTCAGTAACTAACTTACGTATGATATGGCACGAAAACTAAAAGTCAATTAAGGCACGAATTGATCGCGTAAAACTAATTCATTACGTTCATACATTACGAGTACAACAACACAATAACTCTTGTGAAAAATTGTATGTTTGTACCTATGTGTATAAATGTATATTGTAAAATATATCTTAAGGCGAAGTCTGACTTATTGTCGGCCGTCTACTCCGCCGCCATTTTCGTATTGAAATTTAACCACAATATATTACGTTTGTTTGTTAAGTTAATTGTTAAATGGAGAGCCTCGTTATATTCTCGCGCATATTTTATTTGATATCGGCGCCTGCACTCGCTCGTATATCACCTGATTGTGAGAGATGTATCCGCTTTTGGTTTCTTTGAAAACTCAACTTGCCTGAGGCACGAGCGTGTTGCTCAATAATTCTGTTAATTTTCATTAAAATAATCGGAAATATTTAAAAAAAATCGGCCTCTCGGATAACTTCAATTTATGAAACTAATATTTTTAATTTCTCACAAATCAAAACTCAATTCTGAAACCCGAAGGCGCTTAGACCGTCCGGGCCCTTCTAAATTTAATAATAACGAACGAAATTAGTCGTTATTTACGATATTAAAACTATGGCGCCTTATTTTAAACAAATACCAGCCGGCCATTTTAGTACGGTCCCGTCGGCCGTACATCGCGGCCTACAAAACATAAATGCCTGTAACGGCCTACTTATATAAGATATTTACTGCCAACTGTATCGTAAGAGTCCTCAAATGTAATTTTGTCCCATAACGCGTGCGTTCACGTCGAATTCCTATAATTTTTACTTAAAGAACGTAACGTTAACGTGTGTGTGAACATCCAATTTTTACTGGTTTTAAATCTGGAGATGTCGGCTTTGGGTCCTAAAGAATCATAATTAAAAGCAATAACGTGAGATGATTGGTTGGCATTAGGTACAGAAACGCGATTAATGTTTACGATAACAATTATTAGGGAATTTCATTAGGAATGCAAATAAATGGGGAGCGTAGTCCGGCCCTGATTGGGCTGTTGGGTAATCTCAGGTTTAATTAGTTATCTAAGTGCTTCATTTACTTAGGCACATGTCATTATGTATTTTTAATTTTGTGGATTCATTCAGTTGGTGAGCGCCAAAATAATGTTCGGTTGAAATGGTATGGCATGGAAGATTCAGTAGTGTTTGAATCGCATGCTGAAGTATTACAATAGGCATGACGACAGTATCAAAAAATTGCAAATCTATTTAGTCCGTCAGTTACGAGTATTGGAAAATAATGGACACGTATTTTTTGTTTTTGTAAATCACTAAATATTGACAAAGATAAAACGCATCAAAACTCAGGAGTCAGAACTAGGTAAAAATCATACCTAGGCGTGACGTATTTAGAATTTTAAAAGCGTCGTATCTTCGTCAATTTTGGTTTACGTAACAAAAGAAAAAACACGGGTCAAATATTTTTTGATAATCTAACTGACGGACTAATTAGTTTTTTTTTTTATCGTCTCGCGTATTAACTAAAGATTGCGCAATATCAGCTATGCACAACAGCTCTAACTCAAATCATTCTCGTAATCAATTCACCAATAAAGCAAGATAACATAAATCTATTCCATTTGATAGTCCGTTCCAATTCAGTCCTTTACACAATCACTGCACTGTTAGCACAATACCTACTTTTCACATCTAATTTATATCCTTAGCCGAAAGCAATAAATTAAAAGAACGAACTTCCTAATCACATAAAACATTAACAAACAGTATCCAGGCCCCAGGCCAAAAAGGAATTTAATTATTTTCGAGACTGGCCTCAAAACATTTGCATAAGAAAACTATAATTTATCTATACAAGAAATTAACCTCTTGCCTCAACTCAATTACGCTAAACCAAAGCGCATACTAAAAGGGTTTAATAAGCTGGCGCGGGCGTTTAGGGTTCCCTATCAGAAATATTATGTTGAATGCGTTGAATGAACTGATTCATCGTTTCGTATAGGTAGTGCATCTTTGCCAAGACAGAAAGCTCTGTTTGTATTTATGTTTTAAACTTCACTACTTTTAAACATTTCAGGAAACTGGGAATATTTTGAAGATATTGTACCTGAAAATGTGTCACAGACCTGAAATCATTTTATTCACCTTCTTTGACTCTGTTGCCTACACCTGTTCGTAGAAACTATATTATACTTATTTAAAGGCACATGATTATTTTGATGCTTAACCCGTTTGTGAAATTCAATTCAAATTATTTTGTTTTATACTTAAACTTACGGGGCACCTCTATCAAGCATCAGAAGCTACACAGTTCGAATTGGTCGTATCTCTTAAGTATGGAGAAGACCCGCAAGAAACTGCACGTTTATTTTACTCGATTCACAAACATTGACTGAATGGAACGATAGAGTCATTCCATTCAGTCAATGTTTGTGAATCAGTGACAAAATAATCTTTGGCAAAAAACCCTTTTCACATAAACTCAACTCACGCTTGCACAGTTGTTTTTTCGTTGTCAATTTTAGTTTCTTTTTTTTAACGTGAAGCTCATAAGTCAAGCTATCAATTAGGCAGAGTATCAGTCAAAGTTGCCTTTCATGACAGACAGCATAAGGCTTGGGGCGCTTTGAACGCGGACGACTGTGTAGCGGAGCGGACATGATCAATAAGTAGAGTGCAGCTGTTGCTGCCAAGAAAGCATGTAGATTGAGTTATTTATCTTGACTTTGATCTTTAAGTAGATAAATAGGTTCTTCTGCAAAAGTATGGTTAACTTCATCGTTGCCCTAGCGACCTTCAAGCTGTCTTATGTATCGGCTCTGCTTGTAATTGATAAGATATTTTTTCTAATAATGTTTGGCCCTTTTCCTTAAGTTTTCCTTCTGAATACCTGCCTTATGTATCGATTAAATCAAATTCACCTAGCTGCCTGTCTTGCACCTTGCACCACCAACGTCAAAATGAAGTTATTCATTAGTTTATTGTTGTTAAATGGTATTTTTGTATATTTATATCTATGGGCCTTTTAGTTGCCTGATAATAAAATGATTATTATTATTATTATTGAGAAAAGGCCAGGCAGATGATCACAGTAATTATCGCTAAACGCTCTCCATCAGACCACGTCCCGAGTGAACGTTACCGACCGATGTATTTAGATGACCCTGACTTTAAATTAATGGCATGAAGAATGATATTTATTAATTTTTAATTTCCATTGCACTCACGACTCGGCTTATTGGAAATACTTTAGGTACTTATGTCTGCTAAGACAGGAAATCTATCTCTGAGTTGCTTGCGAAATGTTAGCCTAACGACATCCAAATTAATTTTGGAGATACGCTTCGATGATTATAGGATTTTATTGATTTTAATGAAAGTTGAGCTTTCATACCTACTTATGAAATGATATCAAGACACGAGTCTGGAGAGAGTGGACACGAGTTTATTTGTAGACATTTTTATGCCATACAATATTGGACAGCAATGCGAATTGCAACCTTTCATTACATCGTTTGTGGTGGTGTCTTGATGGTTCCGCCAGCTGCTCTTCAGATTACACTAACTTTGAGCCCCATTCAAAGAGTTAGACTTGCTTCAATGTGTCCGACTGATCCTTCATCACGAACGACATGAGCTATATTCCTATAGCTGTGCAGGACCCATTTCCTTTTAGATATCCTAACAATTCACGATTTCAAGAAAGTCTCCGTATTTCCGTAAGAAACTTGGACATGAAACTGAAAAACTTATTTCTAAGTACACCAACTCTCTCACTACCATGCATCCACACCAAAAATTAACCAATCATACACGAACACAATCATCCAAATCAAACACTGCCTGTAGTGCCTGTAAGTTATTGTGGGTGAACAAATGTAAGCAAAACATCGGCCGGCTTGCCTGCGCCCGCGCAGGTAATTGGATCGCCCCGGGCCGCGTTATTTATGCCTCCATACATCAGAAGGCGAAAACAAACAAGCGGACAGACCGAATTTGTTTGTAAGACATCCTGAAGAACTTATTTGTGTATGATGTCACGCATGAGCTTATACATTCTGTTAATACACCACAATAATTCTCTCGAATTGATACGAACGGTTGTAGACAACCTCATCACGAAGCCGTCAACCAAGCATTCTGTACATAAAACTAAGTAACTTTACGCAAAAAATATTGCTGGGAAATGACTTTTTTTTGGGGTGAAAAATCATGTTTTCTGCTAGAACTCAATGTAACGCACTCAAAACATTGTGCTGATGGATGGATTGAATAGTACGGGGGTTGTGGAGGTGTTTAAAGTAAAAATCTTACATTAAAACCTTGTATTTAAAAAATAACTTGTCAAAAAGTTGGAACTTTGAACTAGAAGGTTCCCGGGTATGGTGTAGACCAAAAAAATGATCGCAATGACGGGGAGAACAAGTACCTTTCGGCTTCGTTAAGAGGGTTTTACACCCTTTATACCTGCCTCGTTGGTATAGTGTTCGCAAGAGAGACTGCTGAGCTTGAGGTCCTGGGTTCGATCGCCGGGCCGGGCAAAATGTTATTCCGTTTTTTCATCAGCTTAGTTGGTCTTAGCAAAATCAGTCAAATAACAATGCTCCGTTCCCTAAGAGGAACGGAGCATTGTTATTTTAATTGTGTCTGTAAGGTCTGTAGCATAACAGATTGGCTGCCAAGGGCAGGGCTGTGGAGTGTGCTAGAATATCCACTTAAAAGTATCACCAGTTCACCACTCGTGGAGGCTTTTGTAATGCAATGGTATGGGGATTTCGAGTGTTCTAGATCACCAGAAAGACTTGAAGGTATGCTAAACTTCAGGGTGAAAAATCAATAAAAGAAGGACTGACATAAAGTGTAGCTGTGGAGGCGTGCAATAGAAATGGCGGAATCTAAAACACAGAAAAGGGTGAAGTTCGTTAAAAAATCAAAATTAATAATAGACAGAGAATGGAAATTGAATTACTTATAGAATGCTTGGGTTTATTTTAGTATAACTACACACATCAAAAGTATCTAGGGATCAACATATATTTTTGCAATAACTTTTCTCCTGATTGATATTAATTAAAATTTTCTTTAAGGATTCATCAAATAAAGTGTTTTCGTTTGTCACAGTAACGATAAACCAAGTCACCTTTGCATTAATAAAGAAATTTGCCATTTTCCTAATAAAGGGATTTTTGACATTTGAACCACTAACATTAAAGTTCGAAAAAAAGACTGAAATAACAGTTTTCTTTAAAATTTTATTGGGTAACTTAAACAATTAATAATCCGTGTTTCTACCGCGAACACTAACAACACAAGAACATCGGTTTGGCATACTCAAAATGAGTTCATCCAAATCACGCTGTGGAATGGCCGCCCATGTTCGTTGCAACAACAAAAAAAGGTCTTCTTGCGACTGGATACCCTCCATATTCGGCAGAGCTCTTCTCTGTAGCATATCCCATGCATGCTCAATCGGGTTCAAGTCTGGCGACTGAGCAGGCCAGGGCAGGACATTGATGTTAGCTGCGGCGAGAGTCTGTCTTACAACTCTTGCGGTGTGCGGTCGTGCATTATCATGCATTAACTGAAATAAGGGACCGATTTGCACTTGTAGAGGAACGATGACGTCTGATACAATCGTCTCAGCATAAATTTGAGCGTTGAGGTTGCCTCTGATCCAAATCAACTCAGTTCTTCCGCCGATCCAAATACCCGCCCATACCATGATGGTTCCACCACTATAAGGATGGACTTCCTGGCAGGATTTTAATCGCTGTTGGCGTCCAGGGGTTCTCCAGTGTCGTATACGTCTTGTATCCGGTCTCATACCAAAACGAGACTCATCAGAAAAGCACACGAAACGCCATTGTTCTTCTGCCCAATTTCTGTGTTCAAGAGCCCATTGATATCGAATCCTACGATTGTGCATTGCTATAGGTGGTACCCGTAGCGGTCTTCGGGAATGAAGGTTCACTTCATGCAAGCGGTTTCTGACTGTTTGGTCGCTAATTAAGTTCCCTGAAGAGTGATGAAGCCTCACGGCTAACATCATGGCGGTTATTGTTGGAGCTCTTCGAGTTAAGATTTGAATGTATCGGTCTTGTCTCCGTGTGGTGCAGCGATACCGTCCTCCATGGCGCTCAGCCACGGTACCAGTGCTTCGGTAACGTGTCCAAAGTCGACTGATAACACTCTGACTTGTATTCAGAGCTAAAGCTACAGTACGTTGCCGGGAACCAGCTTCTATCATTCCCACGGCTCTGAGCATTTCTTCCCTGCTTAAATGACGTCGCCGCTCCATAATAACGTTGGTTTTAATCAGTAGTAGGGAAACAGTAGCACTAATAATGTCTTCAATGCGTTGTATGTTTTTATAGGGAAAATATTGACAGCTTATTTTCATCTTTTACTCGAATTTGATTGAGAGTTCCTGATTCAAATTATGAAATGCACCAAAAAGGATCCATATAAATTTATAAAATCATAAATTTATTACAAAGCCACATCTCAATCTCAAGAAATCCGCATAAAAATGCTTGATCCCTAGACATTTTTGATGTGTGTAGTTCAGATTAAATTAAGAGACACTAAATTACCCAAGTTATAAGGTTTGAATCGGAAAATACACTAAAGCTTATACAACCGACAATAAAACTAAAACTAGACCACCACGACCACCTATTAAACCTGGTAAAGCAGATCCACAGTTTACACTTCAGTAGCAAATAAACTTTTACAGCTAAAAATATAACGACACTTACTTTTAAGGAAGTGCAAGATGACGTAATAAAAGTGTAGTATGTAAATGCGCTGTCGGTGCGAGGCGCATGCGCACGGCATGTCGCGCAGCGTGACGTAGCGCCCACTCCTGCGCAGGCGAGCGGTAGTGACACTATACGAGATTCTGATCTTTGGAATCTGGAGTAGGATGTGGAATTGTGAATAGTTTTGTGGTATGTTCTGTTGGTGTTGGGTTGAGTCAGGATAGTAGAAAGAGAGGTTTCTGAAACGGTGTAGGTAAGTTTTAAAGCTGTTATAACAGGTAGGGTAAGGATAAGACTGGACCGTGGCATCCTTACTCCATATTGAAGCAGTTGAATCTCGATCCATATTGAAATATGTGAGGATCCTCAAAGTGTCGACTGATTAGTCGAAATAGGTGTTTCTTCTCACAATTCGGTGCCAGTATTAGGTTCAAGAAGCAAGTAAAACAGCTGATTGAACTAAAAGGACAGTTAGCATTTGCAGCAAAACAAAAATGTATTTAACAAGAAAATAATATCAATTATTAATTGAGAGCCTACTTAAGAGTATAAAAGACACAATATAAATAAATTAACCCCATCAAAAAACAACTAAATATCGATACTAAATTATGCTAATAGAACGCAATTTAAATGAATTCGTCTATTATAGGAACAGAACAGTTTAATTTGAATAATATAGCAGTTATTATAATATTAATTCAATTGTCAGTTTGTCCGTCCCACGTATGGTAATAGTGACGGCGGGGTACGGCGCGTGCGCAGGCCGCCATGCTGCGACACCGGCGCAAATGAACTGCCTTCCTTAACTACGCGAGGATTGCGACCATGGAATTGGGATTTAGAAGCAGGATATTCGTAGATGGATTGGAAGCAACGGCGAATACTGTTGGCTTCGGACATGCAGACTGGAAACGCGAGGAGCTTGGTTAAACAAAACACGTGAATCTGGACTACTCAGAAGGTCCAAATTACCTTATCTCAATATTTGAAAGTACTTTTTATAATAAGTATAGTTACAGCAACCTGCACCGGTAACAACTAACAACGACCTACAATCGACACGTAAGGATGAAGAAGTGACTGCAACTGACCTGAGACCTCTAGCCTGTAGAAAGGCATGGGCCAGTTCCTTTTTACTCAGCAGTCTTATTTCGGAATCTATAGATGAATGAATTTGGAAAGTTATAATGACCTTTTCAAGAGATTTGCACCTATTAATAGCACTAATTAGTTTGAAAAAATCATAGGTCTATTGCCACACCCAGTTTGCTTTTCAGTGATCTCACACCAGACTTTCCTCAGACTGTTCCTAATTTCGATTTCTGTAGAACTCATGGAGACCGTACAGACGCTCTATGGTGGTAATGTGACAATACGCGTCGCAGTATCCTTACATCTGCGGTTCTGCACATCTATCGAATGAATAAACAATTGTGCGCATAGCATCCATTTTATTCGCGAGCACGGACATAACCTTATGAATTTACAACTATTGTAAAATATTTTGATGTCAGCCATGTGGGTTGGCACTTTCTGGTTTTATTATCATTGAATTTTAATAAAACATCTCTTTAAAGGACTGTACTGGGATTGTGTAGGTACTGTTGGGTGCAAATATTGCACTTATTGGTGTTTTATATCAGCCTACCCTGCTCATGACAGTCTTCATCATCTGCCTAGCCTTTTCCCAACAATGTTGGGGTCAGTTTCCAGTCTAACCGGATGCGGCTGAATATCAGAAGTTTACATGGAGCGAATGCCTATTTGATCTCTACAACCCAGTTAGTACATACTGGGTAATACGATAACCTTTGGTAACACTGGTTGTCAGGCCACTGACGACTTTCGGGCCACTGACTACCTACCTAGTAACGACTGTCAAAGATCTACAAATTAAAGCAGGGACCAACGGCCTAACGTGCTTTCCGAGGCACGGAGGAAACTCGGTATGTTATTGGTGGTCACCCATCCACGGACAAACCTAGGTAAGCGCGGCTTAATCGAGGTCGATCCGGCCGGCTCTTATTTTTTAGCTAAAACTACTACTAAACGACACTTGATGCTGAATATGGCCGTGGGTAGAAATTCCAACAGTGCCTACAATCGTATTTGGGCATTCAGTCAGATGTCACTTAGTGAAAACTGGCATACTAATGATACCTACATATATGTCTACATAATTAGAGACAGGCTGTTGATTATGATACCTAGTCTACAGTTGCTAGCATATACCTACCTACATGTAGGAAGCTCAAACCCATTTAAATGAATCTATCTTTTACAGCCTTTTCTTACTAGAAGGTAAACGTTCCTATCGAATAAACCGTAGCCTATGTGCATCAAATTCGCTTTTGGAAGTCAATAAAGTCCATTCCATTAGACACTTTAATAAATGCATGTAGGTATCAGCCCCTTTTCACCCCATACAAGGGTGATTGTTACCAATTTTCCGCTCGATTTACCCCAAAACTGTAAACGTCCTATTATACAAAGTACAACGTCATCGAGGGAACAAAGACAATTAAAAAAAACCGAACAGTGCGTTCTCTTTGTGGGCGTTTAATTAATTAGTTGTAAACAAGAACGATGATTTTCGTAAATGTAAATAGTAGAAAGGCATAGACGCCGTAAAATAAAGCATGTCTGTTGATTTTATTGAAGTTTTTGTAAAAGTCAATGAATCGGGTCTGTCGTGTCGGTTCCGACAAAGCGTTGTTTCCTTTCTATTGTTGTTTTTAATAAAGTTCACCTCGTTTTGGTTCTTGTTAACGTTATTAGGATGCAGCTGGTCTTCAGACCTCATTTAGTAGGCCTAAAACAGGCTTCTTTACAGGTAGACTTTACTTCATTTAGGTAGTCTAAGTTTGTGATAGGTAGGCCAATTACAAACTTAAATATAAGGAATTTTCGATTCTGTTGTTTGCAAATAAAATGAACAATTTTTCGAGGTGTTGCAAAGGAAACAAGGGAGTCGAAAAATAATTGTACTTAAGTACAATGAGTTATAGCAATTAGCTGACCCATCTTTACATAAATTTGATTTTCTTAGAATAGGAATCGATAGAATTTATTATGTACCTAATTGTTTTATAATTAATTTACTTTGCCAAATAAATTAAATATAAAAAAAAACATTTATGCAAAGATGGGACATGTACCTACTTGCTGTAAGTACAGGGTTTTTACTAATTTGTGAATTTTGATTTTTAATGGTGGTCGCCAAATGGCTGACAGCCACCGAAACATTGGTTTACAATATCGTACAAGTTTTAACGTTTCATCTGATATTGTAAACAAAAAGCGTAAGTAACTGCAGTCACTTACCTACCATCATGAATTCGGTAAAACGTGCTTAGTTGTAACGAAACCACAAGGCGATTCAGAGGAGGTATAATATATTAAGAGTATAAATCTATTAAGGGGATAGGAAAACAAAACGCGGTAAGAATTATTCAAATAAAAACAAGATATATTTTAATTAATGTTAAATTAAATTTTTACTCATTTCAGTCGGGACTTAAAATGTAAAAAAAAGGAAAAGATTCAGTATTTTGGCTGTTATTTATTTTGACCTAATGATCGGGAAAGGAAAAAGTAAACTCACGCCCTAACGAACTCTGCCAAGGTTTATGCATAACGTACTTTATCTGGCCATAACATCACGGCTGATTTCCTCAAAGGACAGTAATGTTGTTCTATACTAAGCACATATTCCCCCAAATTTTGCCTCAAGTCCCATGTAATGAGGGGGCAGAAGGGCGGGCTTAAAATCTATCATCAGCCGAGTGTCATTGACACTGGCTTGGCCATCAGGGATTTTAATTTTGATAACACGAAAAAATTGTCACTAATTAGTCGAAATTTGTCGCCAAATATCAGAACTTGTCGGTCACTGGTTCAAAAGATATTAAGGATTTATAGGTGGCCGATCTGGAGAGAGCCTCCCCGGCAGCTTGGCCACATTTATATCTCAAAAACTAGGGCACCTAGCGAAGATCTGTTTCTGATCTCCCATATTTTGTCGCCAATTAGTCGAAATTTGTCGCCAAATATCAGAATTTGTCGGTCACTGGTTCAAAAGATATAAGGGTTATAGGTGGCCTGGAGTCTCTCCGAGTGTAAATGCTGACTCTATGAGTATCTGAGAATTATAACTCTTTGCCCAACCTGACTTCGAACTCAGGACCTCATGTTCAGCAATATAGCGCTTCTGATCACATGACCAACGCGGCAGTCGGCAGGTATCCGTCTGTACGCAAAATACGCGCTTAGGGCGGGGAGTTGCGGACACCTGATATACCTACACTACAAGACACCCACATTTCACTAGTTACTATTCTAACTTCCCAATAATATAATTGAAATCTACACCGTGTATAAAGGTAGGAACACAATGCCGGCGCCACATAAGGCGTGGCTGCGACTTGCGAGTCAGCGTCTGACGATTACGCAGCGCCACGCGGCCCCGCCCGCTTGACGTAATCACTGCGTTACCTTGCACATTTTTAATAAATACGGCCTTTTTTCTGTTAATTGTTTGCAATGTTAGAAGCCGAGGGAGTTGGAATATGAGTTTTTGTGTTTGTTGAGCATATGGTTTACTAGTCAGGTTTTGTTTTTCTGGATATTGGAAACAGAAAAGTGTATTTACATGCGCAGGATTGTGTGTATAGGACGATATTGTCCTACCTAAATTCACTATGTGTGCCTTTAGACTCTCAGTCATATCCTAATTTAATTCTGGATACAACCATACTGGCCCAGTGCGAAAAGATGTATTATGTAAGTTGAAAATGAAAAATAAAAATTTATAATTTCGAAAACGTATATACCTTTATTTTATCTACATATAAACATGTGTGTATGATACGATATTGCTACATCAAAGGTACTTAAACTAGGAGACCAGTGCATTACACAAAACGTTTAGTTTTTATACAATCAAAATAATATCCTTCACCTTAGTCTTTGGCACATTATCTTTGAATAGGACAAAGACTCGACTCTAACTTTCAGTTCTTTAATAATTCTTAATAACTATTACTTTATACACAATCCATTTGAAAGGTTAATACAAAGACGATTTATTTTAGCATCGGTTTTTATTGCCAAAAGGGTGCGTAAGATCTTATTAATGTCTTACTGAGGATTAAGGCATACTATGTGACGTTTTGACACTTTGAACTTTAATTTGCTTGTTGCTGGGTTCACATTGGTGTAACGTATCATGAAATGTAACACAAATGAGCCGTATTGACTTATGTAATGACTTTTGTAATGTAACATGAAATGTAACATTACAAAAGTCTGTACGGCTCATTTTTACAGAATGAGAGGTTTTCTTTTTGAGTATTAAAAAAAAATATATTTTTTCCAAGAACTCGGTAGATGGCGTTGAACTGACTACGTTACTAAGTGCCAAAGCCAAAACTCTTGGAAAAAAACATTGCGTCACGTCACATACGCTCGTTGACTGACACTTTCGTTTGCTTCCGAATATAACCATTACATCCAAGTGAAATAATGTGACGTTCCGTTCCTTGCAGTAACTTACCAAGTTTAGCGTCATCTATCCAGAGACTAGGGAAGAGTTGAAAAAGAAAATCCCTCATTTGTTTCATCGTGTCATGGTGCATTGTTAATTTCGTAATTTGCCTTGAAATATAAACACTACAAAAATATATTCAGGTTCTATTCATTATAAAGACAAATTCAATGAACCTTCATTTACTAAAATAAATCACCGTTGTATAAAACCTGCATTAAGAACAACAAAGTTGTTTGTAATGATTACAAAATGCATATTAATTATAATTTCAAATCAGTGGTAACACAACTCTAGGAGCGAAATAAAAACTATTACGTATTATGTTTGTTGTTCACAAAAATTATTATATTTTATAGTTAAGTTGGCAGTAAAACCACAACGTGAAATGTAAACCTAAACATAAAAAAAACTTTATTTCTGAAGTAAACAAAAGTACATTTAACGAACGATTTTCAACTCGGAATTTCTTGAGTGCATCAATCAAATCATTAATCAACTATTGAGTTAGGTAGTTGGACTATATATCATGTTTTGACTGAAATCGAATTCGTATTTATTTATCAAAGCCACTAATTTAGATTTTCGTTGCACTAAAATGCTTGAAAAAAAGTATGTGTAAGAAACGCGAAGCAAAGTCTACTTCCTATCGACATCATTTCAGCACGTGGATTCAGAAAACGAAAAGAAAAAATGAAATCATTTGACAAAATAATTAAATTCCTTCAAGTTTCATCTCCAATACCTGACATTATATAATAGGGATGATTCCTGACTAAACCAATATGATTCTGTTTAGTCCGTCAGTTAGATTATCGACAAATATTGGATACGTGTTTTTTGTAATTGACGAAGATAACACGCGTCAAAGATCATGAGTGGGGGCTTGTGACGTCACTTTCCGATACAAAATGTACTCAAACATGACGTCACACGAGTTTGCGACGAACTATATCGTCTTCATTTTTTTTACGTGAAAATGAAAAAATATGTTTCCAATATTTTTTGGAAATCTATCTGACGGACTAATTAGATTTTTTTTTGTCATCTACCCTATTGTGAAGAAAAGCAAATCATTAGAAAACAAGACCCTAATCAATATTAAAGCATTCAAATCTGTTAAATTATGAAAAAAAGATACTAAACACAACACTAATAATATAATATTCTTATAATTACAGATAATTTTATACATCATAATTGTGACTTATACTTATGAGAATTGACTACATTTAAAAGTGACGAGAACAAAATTATAAACTAGAATATAATAAGTATATTATAATTATAATACCTAAATGAGTATTATAAGAATTCCATATCGTTTAGAATTCGGTGGTAAAAAGGATATGTGAATAATATTTACAATCTTTTTTTATTTCATGAAAATGAATTAATATTTGTGAACATATTTTAAATGTATTTTTAGTATGGAGTCATATTCTTCATTCAATACGTTAATCTGCATATTGTGTGCCTTTTTAATTTTGATCTAGTTTATTTCAAATCCTTAAAAGAATGACTATGTTCATAATGACAACACAGATGATGGATGATTCTTATAATTGATGAAAATTCATCTAGAAGTCAAAAAATATACGAGAAAATTCCTTATTATATCACTGCACACAAGTACACGACTCTATTCAGAATCCAAAAGTTTTAGAATAATTTAAAACCTACACAATTCCTAAACAACGCGAAACTCTTCGAATTCTATCACGATTTTTTTTTCTCATACTATCATTAAACACACCTTATAACATGCAATGTAACTAAAGGTGTAACACAAAGTGGCGAACGTAGAGCCGTCATTACCAGTGACACATCACAATACTTACATGTATATCTATATACGAGTATATATAGATTAAATATGCAACCTGTTGCATTACACGATTGGTTACATTCCATGTTGCACAGTGTAGACTCACTAATAGGTAAGGACAGTCCTTATACTAATTTTGAAGATAACAGAAGTGAACAAATCCCTTTAATTACTTAAGTATTTCATGGCCGTGTTAGTAAATCGAGAAACATCTACTAGCTTCTAATTCGCGACTACTTAATAGTAGGTAATTTCTAATGACAGACGCACAGCCCGAATTATGGTACAATCACATAATTATGTGTTACAACTGGCCCTATGATGGTTATGGGGAAAACCATTTCCAGCTTTTGATAAGAAAACTTTCGACATTCAAATTGACTTTGGCTTGCGCCTACGCATCAAGATTAAGCATCGATATTGACTTGCCAAAAAAACTAACTGGAGTTGTTACTAGTTTTGTCGTTATTTTACAAACGAACATTATAATCACGAAAAAAGAAAAAAAAATACAATATTTGATCAAAAATAGATTCCAGTCCTCGAATCCCTTCGGACATTTTATCGAACCTGTCGCATTTCATAGGGATTTTTGAAAACTTTATTAGGACTACTCAATTAGATACTCATGGACCATAGAGTAAACATTAACATTTATAAGGCCCGTGCAATTCAGTACTAACTTGATAACTTCAAGATTGACTATACTAATTTGCTAAGACACTTCAAGAATCTACTTCGGAGAAAGATGATAGTACAGTGTCGAGCAGAAAATGACCCATTTTAACAGAATTGCTCTAAGATTAAACATGATACAATCGTTTTGATTTCTTAATTATTCTATGACACGTTGCTTGGAGAAACTATTTATAAGTTCTTTTCAAAGTGGTTAATATTCTGCTCGCCATTGTAGAGGCACTTCGAACAAAGACGTCATAACAATTTGTCTACTTACGCGGCCTATTCAACTTGTATAAAATGTTTCATAGAAAATTCACTAATAAATTCGTGTATTGTGCATTTATTTAAAGCACCTTATTGTGATTTTGCTATTATGTCCTACGTTGGTTGAAATGTTTTTTTTTATTACCTAACTTTTCCATACATTTCAATGTTGCAAGATGTCTGGGTCGGCACCATCGGGCCGGTATTATTTATAGAACAAAAAACCGACCCTAAACAATTACCATCCATATTTGGCTCGTGGCTTGACAATGCTTGCCGTATGCTTTAAATTTTGCAAAGACAAGCGGCTTTTACCGAAACATAAGTCCACGTACATTCGATTGGACTGAAAGAACTTCAAATAGTACTCGCAATTATATTATGGGTAATGAGAAATCTAGGATGTGCATAAAAGTGGTAGGTGTATTGCACGAGAAAGTTTTATGCAGTAGAAAAGCAATTGTAAAGGATATGCTTTCTACTTTTTATATTTTCCTTACCCGATTCTGTCATGGATTTATACGTATTTGATATAACTTTATGAAAACGAGTGAGCTTCTCCTACTCTCCGTATTTTTTAAATAACTGTTTTTTTATTTCGTGTCTTAGGTAACTTAAATGTTGGCGACATAAAGTTCACCTTACGTGAAATGGAAAAGTTATAAGTACTAAACAGTTTATTCGTATATTATCGTATTGCTTGTTAATTATCCCTATTCAATATTGACTGACTCATTTAAATTGTTCATTTGATATTTGGACCGCCTTTCCACTCCCATATAACAACAAGTAATTTTAATTAGTTTCTTAGTTATGACTAACTTGCACCTTGACATTATTATAATTAGAAAATTGACCGAAATTACTGAAACGGTGCTTTGGCGTATCTGACGACATTGGTGACATATTTGTTCAGAAAAAGGAATATCTACATCAGTGTAAAGACATCAGGATTTCAATTACCAATCTTGAATCAAATCACAAGACTTAACATTTTATTAAGACTAGTTCTAAAATGCCTAACGCATTCGGTAACATGTCTTATGCAACCGCAATAGGTGTGATAATCGCATCGAAAGACACTCATCTACCGAGGGCTAAATTTAAGTGTCCATTATACACTTAATTTAATAACTAGTATCAATTTGTACATCCATATAACTCACGCTTTCAACCTCTCCATGGTGACGTAATCCACTATAATACCAATACACCAATATTCGTGGCTACAGTTTGGCCGCTGAGAGAATTCGTTTCTGACGTCTGTCAATTGGTACATAATTTTAGCGCGAAATTATAAAATGTATTGTTACTTGATTTAATGATATCGTTTTTAACAATATTATTTGTTAATAGGGCAAAAAATCGATAGTTGTATGTTTATCGTAAATTCTTCGCCACTTCAAAGTTACATCGTCCTTTCGCGGACGACCTGTCAGGAACGCATTTTCTCAGCGCCAAACTGTAGTTACGGTCTTGAAACGCAGGACTGAGCGAGATGTCACGATACTTACTACGTATTGTAAAATGATACTCAAGTATGTATAATCTATAATCTCACCTGGAGCATAGATAGCCATTTGATTGGCTAAATCTAGCTTTAAGTTAAGTTTTAAATGGGGTGGCTAAGGCAAAGTAAATCTCAGATGGCGCCACCATAGTTGGTCTCAATCTGACCAATGAAGTTAAGCTATTTTGAAATATAAAATGACATTACCACATTTTCAACCAATGACGATGTTTGGGTACCAACTATGCTAGCGCCATTAGTTCCACAGTTAGCCTCCAAATTGAGAATCGTTGTGTGTGACCGGCCAGTACGGTCTTTTAGTCCTGTCTTCCTCACACGTTTTACGACCGCTACGGCCACGAGTGTTGGTGTCTAGTATAGTATCTACAGAGACAGTCCGGACATGGGCGCGAGTGCGAGTTTCGGGCGCTAGGTGGCGTTAGTGACGGCGTGCGGAGACGAGCGCAGGGCCGCGTGACGTCGCAGGAGTTCCGTTACTGTGATGGCGACTTGGACCGTTCCCTTGCCTTCTAGGACATCGGCTGCGCAGCACATTAGTTTCTGGAAGAGAGTTTAGAGGTTAGCAAGGTGTCATATGGGGTTGCCCCATTGGAGGATTTTACTAAATAACATGTTCGTGTTATTTTTTTCTTCGTTTTTTCAGAGGTCATGGACCCGAGATAAAGAGGCCCGTCAAATTACGTCTCGCCGTGTATGTACACACAGACAAAAAAAAAAGTTAAGACAGAACTCTGCGAACAGAGAAGTGAGGCCGGTTTTGTAAACATTGTGCATTTATTGAGGCATAGTTTGATGTAAATGTGTGCGTGTGAGCGTGTATGAACAGGGCGAGACGTAATTTGACGGGACCTTTTTATTTGGTCTGAGGTCATGGAAAACAGGTTAGAAAACCGGCTTTTAGTTATCTGGAGCTGGATTAGCGTGCGATCTACAAGGACCCTGTTTTGTTGTATCTTGAAGGACCCAGTTATGTTTCACAGGGCCAGTTACAGGAGACCATGGATTTGAAAGTATGTTTGTAAAATATGTCCACAGCACACGTTTAGATTGTATCAGAATGAAATGTAACTTAAAATAAAACACAAGGGTGCCAATAAGAAATTTATTTCTTTAAGTAGTTGAAACATTGTAAGTACATACAAAAAAAGTACACTTTAAACATTCTTCTCTATAATAAAACTGACTACCTAATAGCCAAAAATATTTCGAAAAAACTTCCACATTATGTAGTTTCGAAAAAAAAACATGAACAATGAAATCTCTTTCAAAGTGCACTACGTGAAAAATGCGTGTAATTAAATGCAAATTACGTCTAAAATAATTATAATACTGAATTTTAGTAAGTAGAAAATAATCAAAAAAGAAAAAAAGTAAACCAATCAATTTATTATTTAATTAAATATAACTGGAATTAGATACTCAGACTGGCTTTAATGTGTGATTGGCAAGAATAAGTAGAGTTGAAATGTGTTAGTTTGTTATTTATGTTTCAAATAAAACTATTGAGTAATATTAGACTTTATAAAATACTTCTATTGTTCGATCAATACACAATTTTTTTATAAAAAGAAAACTAGTACTAAAAAATTCGAAGAGAAAACTACATCCAAATATGGAAAAAGCAGCCATTTTCAAACCAGACCACACACACTTATCAAACAATCTTGGAAACACAAATATAGGCGGGTAGTTGCACATATTTAGGTCAAATTAAAACCAGTCAACTATAAACTACGTAAATAAGTACCCAAGCACCACAAGCTAATAAATATATGTACGCTATAAGCTTTTAATTATATTATATTAAACATCTATATCTCTTAATTATATCATATAATTATCGATAATTAGCATTGTACTGCGACTTTAAAGCTCAAAAATAAGATTATGTTAAGAAGCGTAGAAAGAAAATACCACACATATACAAATAGCTTATGACCAGAATAATTATAATAAATATATAAAAGATACTACGTTTTGTTATTTGCCGTATTTAATTTAGGTTTTCATAATATACATAATTATGTCACATTACGGAAGACTGAAATATTTTGCGTTTTTGACAGCTTGACTGTTAATATAAAGTGTAAACAAACGGACCCTTCACGACGCCGTCAACCAAGCATTCTGTGTTTCTGTACATTTATGTACCTAACTACACAAAAAACATTGATGAGAAATGACTTTTTTTGTCATAAAAATCAAAAACGGAATGACGGGGAGAACAAAGTGCCTTTCGGCTTCGTTATGGGTTTTTTTACAGCCACTATAGATTTTCTTGGCATACGTGTATCTTTTATTGTTAAGGATTGGAAGACTAAAATGTTCTGCGTTCTGCGTTTTTGACATCAAGGTGTACTATGGTTAAATTACTTTATTTTTTTGCTCCCATCTGATAGCTTAAGGCGGTTCCCCGAACAAAATTAGCAACTCTATTTGTGGTGGTTAAAACTTCGTTTGAAATACTGTTAGAATAAAGTTCTAATCAGCTTGCACTACAAAGTGATTGTTACGTCAGTCACTGCAGGCCGAATAGCGCGAAATGAGTGGTTTTTATTCTTTATAAAATCAAATTTACGTCTTTTGGAAAAAATAAAACGAACAATTATGTTCATTATTAAATTGTCTATCCATTAGTATAAGTAGCAAATCAAAATAATGGTTACTTTACGAGGTGTATTGTGTGCATTTTATAAATCATTATTTCTCATTTCTGTGGTTTCGTTGAGGGGATTTATTAAACATTAAGCTACTTAAAAAAAAAATGAAACGACAATTTTGGAGTCAAGAATATGTAGTAATTTAATGTATTTTTAATTAGTTGGTATTTATTTTGGATAAAGAGGAGTAGGCTCCAAAAAACTGCTCGTTCAATGTCATTTGCTCGGGGAGGCGCCTTAATGTCACTGCTATTTCGTAAGATTCGAGTTGGCTTTTAATTATTTCAATAAAGTTACGGCTACATTTAAATACGGTCAAATAGCAAAACTAGTCATAGATAAATTATAATTCTTTAGTTAAGTACGTTACAAAATTAGTAAGAAGTATGTAAAACAGCCATAGTACGTATATAAGTAAGAAACGATTACCAGAAGCTACAGTCTTTATCAACACATCTTTGGAATGGTTACAATATAATAATAATTATACTTTTTATATATTTTACGAATACTTTTAATCTTGTCATATTCTGTTACTTTATAAATGGATAAAACATCATTATTATTATATATAAATATAATAAAATTTATACTGATCTTATTGGCATCAATTTTGTTTGGTTGGCTTTGTTAAGGAATATTGGTTGATTATTATAAGAACATTTTTGTAAAACTTGTCTTATAAATCATATTTTATATTATTTTATCTTTTGTAAAATTGTTACGCAAAAAGCCTTGAAATACTAAATACTACTCGCTACCGATGAAAAAGTTGCCTACTTTGGACGCGGTACGCATTCTATTGGAATTTTCTGTCTTGATTGTCTAGTGAAATTCGTGAAGTCGCAATCTCGCTTTAGGTTAGAAGTTTAGATTGAAATGTTGTACTTTTCACAATATATTGTCGAGATCATCAATGGTTATGTTCGTAAGAAAGATTGGACAATTTAATATGAAAACTCGAAATTTCAACATCATTTCAGTCCCCCAAGTCTCGCCACATTGCCCGAAAATCTAAATTTATTCGATATCAATATAAAATGAAAATATTTTAAATTACTTGTGTTGTTTTGTGCAACTTCTAACATTTTCGCGAAGTAGCTTTATTTAAATATTTAAACGACCCTCGCAAAACTGCCAACTTCCTCCATCTATCAATTTTCCACCAATTTCAGGAGTCCACTAGTTCATCCATATAATTAAATAATACCTAATTTATAGTTCCACATACAATGCGCACCCGTGCCAAACGTTTACCTAAAAACCAAGTAAGCTTTTGCATTAATAATACAATAACGATATGATGTTCCGAATAAGGCATATAATTCTTATTTGATAAGAAGTATCGAGTAAACCGCTACGCTACGTTATCAGTATAATATATTAGTAATGAATACATTTCCTTTCATATCAATAATACTTCATGCACCAATGTTTTAAGAGTAGGTTTTATTGTACTTTTTATTTTGAAATATGATTTTGATTTGTTATGTGATTCAACATTGCTATTGGTTTATTACATTAATATGGTTGTTGCAACCATATTTATGTTAGAAATGGGCCATGTGATTTACTTACAAAAACTGTTACCCAGTATTTTTAATGAATTTTGGATATCATACAAGGTGTAAACAACCTCGTCATGAAGCCGTGAACCAAGTATTCTGTACATCAAACTAAGTAACTTTACGCAAAAATTATTGCTGCGAAACGACTTTTTTTTTCGGGTGAAAAATCATGTTTTGTGGTAGAACTCAATGTAACGCACTCAAAACATTGTGCTGATGGATGGATTGAATAGTACGGGGGTCGTGGAGGTTTCATTAAAGACTTGTATTTAAAAAAAAAACTTGTCAAAAAGTTGGAACTATGACCCCCAATATCTCCGTAACTAGAAGGTCCCTAGATAGAGTGTAGAACAACAAAATGATAGCTTCGTTAAGAGGTGTTTTACACCCTTTATAGGTATCGAAAACAATTTATTATTCCTTTTCTATTTTTCCCATAGCCATTTCCTATATCAACCTCGTTGATTTAAATCGGTGGTATACGCCATTTTTCGGCTCTACCAATTAATCAACCTTTACAAATTGTAACAGTCGCTATTCTATCGAATCACATAACACATCAGATACTAACTAGACTCAAATCCATCATAATTTTAAATGAGAAAATTCCTTTACTTGTTCCTTAGTTCTTTACTTATAAACTGTGTTTAAATACTACTTTTAATCAGAGATTTATTACCTTCTAACAATGTTTATGAATAAAGAGTGCTTCCATCTATTTCGTGTAAAATGTTATCGTATTTTGGTGCAAAAAGACTACCTAACCTTACGGCTGATACGTATAAGAATTGCATTAATAATTGCATTGCATTGTTACGTAAAATATAAAAGAAAAAAAACCTAACACATACTTATAGCGAATCACTCTTCAACACAACAAACAATGAGATCTATGGAATAATAGTTTTGCAGACTGTTTGACAGTTCGTATAATCAACCGCACGTCGAAAGTGACAACTTTGCTTTGATCCCGCCCTTAATTCATAGCAGTAAAGGCGTTATTGTTGAGGTTAAAGTGTCACTAATGATGTTGGTTGACCGTACCTTTCTGTCTTTTTAGCTATCTGTGTATTATACAACTCCTTTTGTGCATATGTTACATTTGACCTTATAAACACAGTCTGCAAAACGTAATACAAAAATCAAACACGCAAAAATAGCAACCAATAAACAAACCAATTGGCCAAATATATGTAAAAATATTCATAATAAAAAAAACTACTAATTAAAATTTTAAATGCCTCAAATGGGAATGAACTTATAACAAGTGGAATTATACCAATTATAATAAAACTATACCAATCTTATAAACAAATTCACTGCAACCGTAATGTCTTCATAAAACAAAAAATCTAAATTCCATTGTATAAATCCGTCGAAATACCGTCCAATTCCTTTCAGACTTCTAGTTCAAGATCATACTAAAAATCTAGCCTCAAAATTCGATTTCAGACCAATCACAGTCAGACTGTATCAAAGGCAATACGTTCACTTGACCGATGTTGACAAACCTCAAAATAATAGATTCCGTATGAAAAGGACAAATAAGAAAAATGCCGACTTTTTCAGCGCTATACAAACTTACTTTTATTTTTATTAACATGAACGCGCTTTAGAATACTCAAGGTGGGTATTTTTAACATTTAATCGATTCAAATTTCTAAGTGTGACAAAAAATCATTCTTTTTCTTATTTGTACCAAATAGTACCATGTAATGGGTGTTTAGTTTGAACGGACCAAATCGAATGGACCGCGTTCCGTTCAGACGTAGACAAAAAATGTTTACGTCCGAACGGACCGGTGTCAAAAAAAAACAAATGAATAAACTTCATCAAGTACATTCGGGTGCAGAAGTTAAAAAAAAATTAATAAAATGTTAATTTTTTGCCCGACTACGGCGAAGCCAAAAGGAAGGGTTATGATTTTAAGTCTTTTTATTATCATTTATTTAGAAAACCAATCAATTATGGGCAGTGTCGTACACGTACAAAGTACTAGGCAAACATGAATCCAAGATGAAATTTAGATGATATAATTGTATTCATTACTAGTAGACCGATTCTTACGATAACTACCACGTTGAACTGGATACCCACCGTACCCCTGGGGGTACGGTGGGTTTTTGAAAGTTAAACTATACCACCAGATAATAGTGTTGTATTTTTTAATCCTTTATGGGCGGCATGGGCATCGGGCCGTAGGCCGACGAAGGAGGCCGGCGGAGGCCTTGCACTTCGGGGAGTTATTTACAAAGTTTTCGCGAAGCGAACGCGCGTCATGGAGTCGTGGCAAGTTCTAAATTTGCTTATATCTCGAAAAGTCTTGCTACTAGAGGGTCAGAAGTGGTTTCAACTAGTGTTACAACACTATTACGGTGGGTCTAGTGCCTTGAACTCATGCCAGCCTAGTACTTTTTCGGGTACCTAAGCGTAGTACTTTTTGGGGCTTATATGATCGATTCTTAATTTAAATACCACCTTGAACTCATGCCAGCCTAGTACTTGTTGGGATGGATCTGGGACTTGTGCACGAAACAACTTGCGCTTATAAATGATGTTTTTTTTAATTCGTTTGAAAACTAGCCAAGTCAGACCTTAGGCTGCAATATGTGTCGGGGGCCACGTGGTGGCCCCAGGCCACCGTAGGCGCGGGCCTGTAGACGGTGAGCAATGGGCTAGCTCGCCGTCGGTCTGTGTTATGACGACAGGCCGTGAAAAAATGGCTTCATTATCTTATAAGTTATAAGAACAACAACAACATGCGTGAGCAATGACAACAACAACAATGTATGCGACTGTCCCTTCAAACTTATTAGTGTTTATTCATTTGTTTTTTTTGACAGCGGTCCGTTCAGACTAAACACCCCATGTAATAATGATGATTATTTACTTTTTCAACATACAGAAAATGAGGTCTAAAATGTTCGGTCGGTTACAAATCACAATATTATCAGGTAAAGTTTACAAAGGGTATATGATTAGCAAAATGGTGGACACGAAGAACGTGCCAAGGCATAGCCAAGTGAAAAGAACTTTGTTCTCGACCTCCTTGGGAGCTTCAGTCTCTGTAGTAATCACACTGTTCAGATTGTGCTGTATATCGAGATTCATTTTACCCCTATCATATCGTTCAGTATCCACTTCTTCCCTTATCAATTCGGTAGGAAAATCAACTTCATCGGTGTCGTAAATTTCGAAATTATCGCTTTTCAATACGCGGTCTTCCTTGCAGAAGGGCGTCACGAATTGGACTCTATTAGTCTGATAATAGGGTCCTCTATTTCTCAGTTCGTTGGTCCCGTACACTGGCGAGTAGTGAGCGTTTGAGTCCGTGTTATTGTTTTCAGTGTTTTGGTACTCTTCGGATTCGTCGATGGTGTAGTGTTGGTTGTTGTCGGAGAAGTTAAAGTTGCTGATGAACCGTTCTTCCGAGTATCTTCTGAGCTGCCTTTGGTAGTAGTTGACTTCTAGCGATGATTCAGGATCCTCTGTGTCGTCAAAGTCCCCGCCTGCGCATTCCTCGTGAGACGGTTCGAAGCTAGTGTAGTAGGGGTCTGTGTGCGTATCCCGGGGCGGGGGGGGCGTGGCGTGTGTGAGCAGAGCGGTCACTGTGCGAGCGAGAGGCACGATACTGTCGTCTCCGTCGCTCTCCAGGGGTCCCAGTATGTCTTCGGGCAAGCAGATGACCTCCTGCAACACACGCCACCCGTCTCTTAGTTTCATTACAATAATCTCTGTTGCTCGCATAGGGATACCGTACAAGACCCTGCAACACTCGAAACGGACACCGCAGGAATGCAAAGTTAGTGCTGATAATATTAATCACGACAAACACACGTTTCTTCCCACTTTAAATCGCGTAAATTGCCTCAAATAGGTCACAAAATATTAAGTAAAATAAATAAGTATCATATTGGAAATAATTATAAATAAATAAAGTAATAAAATTATAATGTCTAAGTGTGACTCACCTCTTCAACTCCAATTTTTCGGCACGCTTCTAAAAAGTTGTCCACATTTCTCCGGCATCTCGCCATTGTTAGTTTGGGCTGAAACAAATATTAATTGTACATTAGATCAAAAACAGAAACACTGCGATTCGAACTGGTTATTATTACCATGGATTATTTGTTTGTATTATTACGAAAACTACCCTACCCCTACCCTTTAAGGATTACAGGCGTTATGTTATGTATTACTAAACTATCAATTATAATAACAACACTATGCCTTTTTTTTTTTTTTTTTGAGAAAGTAAGTGGTCTGCTACCGGAGTAGGTAATCTGATATACTGCTTTATACTACACTTAAGCACAAAGAAATAAAAGACAAAATAGCAAAAAAAGCATTCTATTAAAAAGTTATATTGACATTAACAAACTTTACCAAGAAAATTGTGGCTACAAAATACGTCAACCAACAATAAGTCTTTAGATTTTTTATTTTAGCGCGTCAAACAGTTTTCGCGCCAAAAGACGTTAGAGAAGGTAAAAACGCCCCGTTTCGCAGGTTCCAACTTACGCGCGTGTAAAAGCGAGAGAGTGTTATAAATCTCTCGCTCTACCGCATAAAGGTTTGATGTTTGCTGGCCTTATCGGAATGTATGCTACCTGCTTTAAAAGTGCTAGTGGCCAGTACTTTTTATGGTAAAATTAAATCGTTTGATTGCCAACGTCATCAAGACTATAAAAAAAAAACAAAACGCGTTACTAATGGATTACTACCCTGATTTTCAGGGCAGTAATGAAATTCCATACAATATAACTGCCTAGATTTTTGAGAAGGTTTAATGAACAGCTTTCAAGCCTTTTAGTGGGGTAGTGTCGGTACACTTACTAAGCAAGTGTAGTATAGAAGATATTATACAACAAGTGAAAAAAAAAGGGAATTTAATTCGAGGGAGTAAGTTGGATCCCGAGAGCAGTGATGGATCCTAGAGTTGAATCCCGAGCGTAGCAATTGATTCTAGATTAGAATCCTGAGCGGAACGAGGGATACAAGAACGGTTTTTTTTTTGACGAGTTGTGTGCTCTACTTTTAACAATTGACTGCTAGAAAATAAATAGAAGTATAGTATTTATATATCTGGTGGGTCAATAATAATAGCCAATCGGGTCGATCTTCAAGGTTAAGCCACGCTTACCAAGGTCGGTCTGTGGATGGGTGACCACTAATTCATTACATACCGAGTTTCCTCCGTGCATCGGAAAGTACGTAAAGACCTTGGTCAATCTCTCAAAGCAATTTTCGAAATTCAGTGTTATATTCTTGTCGGCACGTTTTATTGTTCCAAATTCAAAATGTTTTTATTCACTCAGTGAGTAAAAGAGCGTTTTATTCACTGTTATCGATAGTGAGTAAAAGAGTTTTATTCACTGTTATCGATGAATAAAATGCCCTTTTTCGAGTAATGATGGTAAAAAATGTAATGTCTTTGTTTATATAGTACACAGCTGATATGGAATTTATTAAAACTTTTGCCGGCCGCTGGTCGCATGTATCTGGCCAGTACAGCAATTTCTATTTATCTCGAAGGTTGTCAAAATAATGCTCAGATTTCCAAGCATGTTTGAGAAAAGGTTATTATTAGTTGAGCGTGTACCTGCGCAGGCGACGGCACGTGTACGGAGGCGACAGCGCGCGGCCGCACGTGGTTGGCCAGGTGACACAGCACCACGCCGTCACACAGCACGGGCGCCAGCTGCGCGGGCAGCGACATCTTCAGCCGGGACTCGATGATCTGAGGGGGACCAATCGTAGCTTATTAAACGTACGGAAATTGCTACTTCAAATTTCTAAATCAATCATTGCATTTTTGACAGCCGGAATACCCGAATCAGGTATGGTAATCAGCTGGTTCCCTGTCTAGACACAAAGGATATTCCCGCAATAGCTACTATGGAAACATCAATATGTTCTTCGTGTCTTTCAACATCATTATCATGTCAGCCCGGAATCACCCACTGCTGGGTATAGGGCTCCCCGTTTTTCTGCCACACTTCCCGGTTCTGTGCGTCCCTTATCGTTGTTTCCCGCGACTTTGACGATGTCGTCGACCCAACGAGCTTTAGGACGGCTCTGGTTTCTATGGCCTCACAATGGCCACCATTTCGTGTCTTTAAATAGTGCTTATTTCTTCACTTTAAGGAAAGCCCAAACCTAATACTTGTAGCAATTCTCAATGAATGTTAGTAAATTCAAAGCTTCAAAACATTGCTTATGGCAACTACAATAGGCTTGTCGACTGAAAAAATCTAATTAGTCCGTCAGTTAGATTATCAAAAAATATTTGAACCGTGTTTTTTCTTTTGTTACGTAAACCAAAATTGACGAAATACGACCCTTTTAAAATTCTCAATACGTCACGCCTTGGTATAATTTTTAGTGCGTTCTGACGTCACGAGCCCCCGCTCCCGAGTTTTGATGCGTTTTATCTTTGTCAATATTCATTGATTTACAAAAACAAAAAATACGTGTCCATTAATTTTTTAATACTCTAACTGACGGACTAAATAGATTTGCAATTTTTTTATACTGTCGCCAAAAATAAGTTCAAGAAAACTCACCGATCTCAACTGCGTCAGCAGATCCAACTCTTCCTTCTGCTTATCGAACTCCCTCTTCATAGTAAAGCTGAGCTTATCGGCCGAAGCGTCCTTGTTCCACGCCATCTTGCCGGGAGGCTTCGGTGCCGCACCTTTCACAAACAACACACTCGTCGTCAGCAACTTGGCACTGTCCCCGTTCACTTGTCGCGGTATACTAGACTTCCCTAAGCTGTTATACCCTATTGTATTCGTTGGTGATTTAGAAGGCGATGTCGGCTTTATGTATGTATCTGTTTGACCGTTAACGCGACCGTTGTAGTCGACATTCCCGTTGACAGTCGAGTATATCTTGCTATTCACGTTTCTAGATGGCACTACTTTTTGTACGGGCCTTTTGTTCTCTTCTTGTTTCTCTATGACTCCGTTCCCGTTCGTCGATTGGTTCTGGAATTTTCTGGGTGTGGAGTGTAGGAGGGGGGAGTTTGGCACTTGGGAAAGGTTGGGGGATGAGGTATTGGATAGTGTACTGGTATTGGAAGAGGCGGTTTTGTATAGACTAGGAGATACGTTACTACTGTATCCGTTGACCGGGGAGTGGGAGGGCTTGTGGATGGGGCTCTGGCTGTTGGAGTGCGGCGACGAGTCCAGCTCGGGGGAGGCCTGGTCGGTGCGGGGGCGGTAGATGTCTTGCTGACGTTGCTGTCTTAAGGCTTCTTTGTATTGTCTGGAATGTCGCAGAAATTTAGTAAGATTTTGTCCTCACTGATAGTGATGTTTGATGACACATAGATTTCGTTTCACGGTAGCTGTTACTTTTCAAAATAGACTCTGTATACAATTCGATTTTGTATGTAAGCCCAAACTGTTATTATTTTAATAACACAGCAGAATATTATTTGCTAACAACATTATTCGATCAAATACAAAGTCTTTACACGTTAGACCACACCTCACTAGGAAGTAGAAAACGATTGCCAGAAGCATTTCGTTCATTAATGCGAGTAGTGCGAGTGTGTGAACTATTTGTTAGTACTGCACCCAGTCGGAAGTTCGGGAGACTCCAATTAGTGTGTTTACGGACAAACGATACCGTGCATGCTATTAGTAATATGACCCATACTGGTATATGGAGACAGGGTTATTGGACTCTATACATATTTAATAGGGTAGATGATAAAAAAAATCTAGTTAGTCCGTCAGATAGATTTCCAAAAATATTTTTCTATTTTCACATAAACAAAAAATTAAGACGATACAGTGCGTCGAAAACTCGTGTGACGTCACATTTGAGTACATTTTTTTACCGGAAAGTGACTCATGATCTTTGACGCGTATCATATATATATTATATTATATATCGCGTATTATACGCGTAATTTGATAAACCAAAAAATATGATTGTATCCAATGTTTTTCGATAATCTAACTGACGGACTAAACAGAATCATATTTTTTTTAGTCAGGTATTATCCCTATTCAAATATTAAAGTTCGCTAAGGATAAATACATCATCATCAAACATCAACTTCTATTGGCCACTAGTACAAATAACTCTCAACAGTATTTATAGAATGTGTTTATTTTTAGATCGAGTCATCATATGCTTAGGTATCCTTTTCCCTAACTCTATTGTAGGCTTCCAGTATAAATAGATGCAGCAAATAGGGTATTATACTCTGTTAGAGAAAAAATCTATAAATATATTATTGAGATAGCTTAGGCAAAAAGCAGTCGGAAACGTTAGTTTTAGTTCATAAAATAGCAAACTACATTTTAAAATTAAATTCAAAGGTTTCAGCTTTTTTAATCTGTTTCTTAGCACCATTATAGTAGTCGCCATGTTATTACGTCATACGGCTATGTAAACATAGAAGTGTCAACTGTCAACTTCAAATATCACTGCATTTGTTTACACAGCCAACTGACGTCATGACCACAGAGCAATATGGCGTCCACAGCGTCCAGCGTTTTCGTCAAATTACGCGCGAAATTTAAATGCATTTTTATGGCACTTAACGATTGAATAAAAATATTGTGAATTTTTTTGTGGTTCATTAGCAATATAGAATCTAATTGAGACACTTTTCAAAAATGGGTGTAATACCCTATTACAAGAATTTTACAAGAAGCGACTGCCAATGCCAATCTGTCTGGCGTTGTGGTTATCAAATTCTAGTAGATTCAAAATATGTTTTTTCTTCTCCAAACTTCAGTAGCTTCAAAAATATTGACCTACAATACATTTTATTCTGAAAGGAAACTTTATCTACATTTTAAACAGGACGGCAGAACAATAAGACAAAGTGTTACCAACTGCGATTAAAATAGAATGATTGATTGTTCCGTTCACTGTGTAGTAGATAGATATTTTGGGAGGATATCGTGAAAAGTAGGTGTGTTCTGTGTTGCTTCACAAGACTACATGAACGGACGTCGGGTCAAGGCGCTGGGCAGAATTTATGTTAGGTTCATTTAGAAATAATATAGGTAATACATATAGGAAAACGTTTAGTTTTCTTTGGTGTTTTATACTTGGTTTCGGCCGATAAATCTAGTTTCGGCCACAGTTTCGGTTTCGGCCGTTTATTGGCCGAAACTATATTCGTGAATTGTCGCATGTTAAGCTAACTTCATCTTGAGTTCCGTACTCGTGATCGCTAGCTGAGTTCGCCGCCATTCTTTGCTTTTTTTAAATTATAGTTTAATTTTATATATTTTAATTTTCCTGTTTGATGGTCTTCGACGGTTAGTTAAGTTTCGGTTTCGGCCGAAACTAGGACCAGGGCCGATGATCCTGTTTCGGTCGGACACTAGTTACTGAATACTGGTCACTTTTAGCCTCATCCCAGTGATGGGCAAAGAGCTTTTCCCATGACTTTCATGTTCCAATTTCTTTCAACCCAGGGCTAATGTGAACTACCGTTCGTAAGTTTTTTTTTAGCTTTTCATTAGTAAGTTAGTGTTTTAAAGTATTTCTAATACCTATAGATAAATAGTATTAAGTATATTGAATAATTAATCATAACATGCACGATTTAGATACCGTAAGAAGATTAAGTATGATGTTGTTATAAAACGAGCAACTTTTTATTACATTTTGTATTAAGAGAAATTTCAATTTTACGAGTTAGTTTCAACATTTTTATAACAACAACACAAAACTACGAAATCTATGTAGCATCAAACCTCATTAGTAAAACCACATACATATAAACCAGTGCGTATGTTAGTGAATGTCGTGAGTATATGACAATGTACCTGTAGGTTTGTTGATGGGCTAATTTACTTTTATCGTCGCCATTCGATATGTTTCCATCGGGTGAAATACGGACGCTGAAAGGGACAACACCGGGGTTAATAAAAAAAAGAGGCGGGGTTATAGTTCCGTTCAAACTTAATGGCAGCTCGGAAGTTAGCTGCGAGTGACGGTCTGCGCAGGAATAATGCTTTAAACTTTATGACGATTCGGAATATTTAATGTAAAGCTGCGCAGACAACACTTTTAGGTATCAACGGGGTGCAGATCGTCACTTGCAGCTAACTTCCGAGCCCTCATTAAGTTTGAACCGAACTATACAACGATACCTGGGTAAAATTGCTGTTCAGGAATAAATGTGTTTTATCTAGGTCCCTCTCTCAAACAGAGGACACGATTTGACAGCACGGTTGGCGCAGTGGCTGAGCGATTTGATATTGCGCTGCGTATCGCGGGCTTTATTCCCGTACGGAACAAATATTTGTATGGCCTACAGGTAATTGTTCCGGGTCTGGCTGTTTGTGTATGTGAGTTTAAATGTTTGTAAACGCATCCACGAAAAATTTCGAGACGAACAAGCAGTATTAATACCTATAATTTTGACGCTGACTGCACATGACAGTTCTGCTCAAATTGTGATTATTGCATCTACTCTCACAGATATTATTGTGTATTACCCACCCACCCATACCCATATTTGCAAAATAAAATTCTATTCTATTCTACTTCGGATTGCCTTTATCCCGAGATTTTGTATTGATATAGTGTGTCATGTACCTATTTTTATTACAGAAATATGAACGCAGCACAAGCCATCGAATCGGTGAATGGCAAAGCAACTTGCATTATAAACTAACCCATAAGTAAAACACATTTTGTTCTGAACAGCGTCAAGTGATATCGTTGCGGAAACATGAGACATAGGAAAGGGGTGATAATGTCTGTGAAGAACGGAAAAAGTTATAAGTTTACCTCTGTTTCGGCCAATGCGAAAAAAATAAAAATAAATATAAAAGCAGCTATTTAAGTCTACACACAGTTTATAGAAAACACCCAGAATAATTACAAATTATTGCACTCAAATTAATTTTTAAAGTCACTAAAGCGGATACGAGTTGAGTAGATATTCGTAGGTTTAAAATTCGGAATGGTGAAAACTGCTAAAATTAAGCTAGAATTATACGAGTATGTAATGTAGTTAATAGAATTATTCTAGTTCTGCTAAGCTCGTATCCGCTATTCCAAGTTAAAAAAAAAAACTGGTAATTGTAAAAATTAAAACTGTTACTGTACCTAATTAAAAAAAGTCTACTACACAGAATTCTTTAATCAAATCTAAATCTGTTGAATGTCAGTGACACGACCATGATCTTTCCCAAAAAAATAAATAAGTGTTTGTCACTGGCATTGCATATTAATGTAAAAAACCCTAATACTTTCTGCTATTAGGTAAGTTATCAATTAAAATCACAACCACTTAAAATAAATCAGTAAGAATTCATTTTGTCTACAAGCCACCAGATTAAATGAGACCCAGGTATTGTATCGTACATACCCGGAGAGTAAAGGGGTGAGGGGCGCGAGGGGTGTCTCGCTGGAGAGAGACTGCGCCCTGGATAGTGCTGCGCCTGGTGATAAGGTGGATGGTGTGCTTGGAGTTGAACGACCACTGCCACCTCCGCATGAGTCCCCGCCACCTGTAGGTAAATAATTTAGCTCCGTACAATACACATTATATCACGTCTGTATTCCCCGAATAGCAGGCGATACTGGCTTAAATATTTTGTGAGGTGCATCAATGGTACACCCACATTTCGTCAGATATTTAAGTTCCATGTAACAGGGCGAACATATGCCATCGACCGGGGACATATCCAAACTGCGGGCTGGTACTGACAAAATGTTGATGACAAAACCCAGTGGAAATATCTTCCAGCATTGGAAATTACTGTTAAAATGAGGCAGCTCAGCAATCAATAAACTGACAAAATCAAGACATGTTTTAAAGTGCCTGAAACGAAATTGATATCACAATACTTCGAAAAAGGACTAACATAGATGCCTTAAATAAATATGAGAAAACTATAGTAGGTACTAGGTACCAATGTGTTTATCGTATAACTCGGAAAGTAAATAAATAACTAATCCAACTGCATGCAAGCACGAGTATCCGTTTATTTCGCCCGAAAATTTTCTGGTTATCGCTCTTAACACTATTCAAACTGCATCGCAGTAAGCACTCAATAAATTATGAACTTTTTTTAGGTCAGTAGCAATTTGGAAAAACAATTCAGTTAGAAGAGATTTATATTAATAGGAGACCGTAAAAGCTATCCCAGAAAAGGTTGAACAGACTTAATAGTCTGTTCGTATTTCCGGACGTAAAAAGTTTACATGCCCGTCATTTATATGTTTATGGTCGGGAGCCATTTGTGAATGCCAGCAGTCATTAAGGACGCTTGACATGCTGAATGGCCCGTTAACGGAGTGTATACCAAACGTGGATGAAAATAAATTCGTAATAAGAAATGTTAGTACGGTATTACACAATTTCGTGTCTTGTTTATTAAAACATTTAAGTTTCGAAATTAGTTCAGATGGTGAATGGTTTATATTAAATCATGATGCAGCTTCCTAGTAATTAAATTGTTAATATTACGAACTGTTCATCGTAGAAAGACCACTCACAATCATTTGTCTACCTTTTGTCTACTCCACTGGTATGATCCAATGAAGGTACTTTCGAAGACATGCCTCGATGCCTCAGACAATCGTTTGTGGCATGTTCCGAAGTGACGCGTTATTTCTTAATTTAACACTCACCATCATTAGACCACCTCTTGTCCACTCCATCAGTGCTGTACCCACTATCGACGACATGCCTCGGCTTATGCCTCAGACAATCTATCGTGGCGTTGCCTGAAGTGATCTGATGCGTGGTGCTCTGGTTCGGTGAGCTGCTGATGTAGGAGCTATGTTTGACTGTCCGTCTCGTGTCTTCTACTCGCCTGTGCGCCGGTAAGTTGTCTTTGTTTGCCATGTTTTCCAGGTACTTGAATATGTGCACGCGCCCGCGCATGCATATCTAGGAAGAAAAAGAACATAATATTTAGGGAAGGTATGAAAAGATTTGTGACCCACACTTTTTGCGAACATAGTGTAGAGTTATAAAGATGTCGGAGAATTTCGGCTTAGTCAAGATATTGTTGTCTTAAAATATCTTTTGTTTAAGATAAGATAAGATAAAAACAAAAGATTTGGATTTGCCGACGTAAATAATTCGGCTTCAGGCGATTTGTGCTACACAGTGGAATAACATTAGGTTTGGAAATTTCCGATTTGGGTACTTGTGGGTACATGTACTTTAGTAGGAATTACCATAAAGGGAATAAACAAACAACAAGGAAAACCTAATATATAACTTCATTTATGCCATAATACTCAGTTCATTATACTATACCTACTAAAAATAACATTAACTACAAGTGACGGCAGTGTTTATTTGTTTCATATCCACACTCGCCGATCAGAAAGTAAAAAAAAAGAAAACACACAATGTATTGACAGCTTCACATACCACGCGAGTCATAAAACCCGAGGGAAAGTGTTGCAGTTGCGCAAGTTAAAAGCAATGAAAACAACTGAAAATCATGGAAGCAGCAGTAGTAAGGAGTTTTATTGCCTTTTAAACTGCACTATGACGAATGTAGTTTCAGTGTTTTGTCGCTCATATAAACGTTAGGAGGTCGCTCTTACAAAAACGTTTTGCACAAAGTATTAATGCATCCACATATTTCCAGTTTTGTAGTTTTTTTTTTGTAACACATCTAACTCTTTGTCTGACCTAGGGACCGAATCCAGGACACTTGCTCATCAGCTTGACTTTAGACCCCTAGACTCCCCTCCACCCCTGGTCTAGACCACAGTTTACGAAAAGTATATAATATCAGTGTCCTCAGTCCTGCATTGCCCGGTTTGTGTGCCCCAGAAATGCGTCAAACCCTGCGCTGATACCGATGACGCGATGACGCTGTGGAAGTAGCAACGTTTTGGGACAACAAAATTTAAAAGTGTCGTGATAAGATTACTAACTGACCCCTCTTCTTTGAAGGAAGAGCCTGGTAATGCATTACCGTGTAGCCCGCGTAGCATGAAAACCATAAAAACAGGTTTCTTCGAAGAAAGAATCGACAAATCTTTTGTTCCTGTCATTTTGTCGATTCAATGACAGGAACAAAAGATTTGTCGATTCTTTCTTCGAAGAAACTAGTTTCTACGGTGGTCATGCATGCTAAGCGGGCAGGTCACCGACTGACTATATACGAATCATGATAAGACGCATAAACATAATTACTATGACTAGATTGGCTAGTTATTATATGAAAGAAATAAAAACATTCTTACTGTGGTGGGAGGTGAGACAAGGGGATTGTTGTCCAGATTAAGCGTTACTAGTGTGTTCATGTTGCGAAGTTCCAGAGGTAGTGACGATATGCAGTTACAGCTCACGTCCAGGTGTTCCAGCCTGAGGTAGGTGATCTCTGGAATGGGAAGATAAAGTTTTAATATTTTTGGACGGTGCCTAAGTATGAAATAGCACCCTGAGGCCTCAGTGTTAAAACATGTTGCACTAACTAATGGGACGTTGCCACTGTTTCATTTAATTATACGTAGCGTCACTGTATTGAGACCTTATTTGTATTGTCTGGAACTTGTGTTATAAATGTTACAATATAATAAAAAAAATAAGTAAAAATTTAGGTATTCAGCCTGGAAACTATATCAAAAAAAAATCGTCATTACGTGGTCCAGGTTTGACAAGAAACCACAGAAAACCATAATGTTGGGCAACACTATGGTTTTTAATATAAAACATTTCATTAGCAATTAATTCTACAATACAATGTGTATGATGCTAAGTCCTGCAATATCAACAATGTAAACTAACAAGATTGAATCCCTAAAATAGCTTCCTAACAAAGATCAAAGAGAATTCTCAAGAGGCGCCGCGCGCCGCAAACCGCAAACACATCAAAATGAATTTGACCACTTAGTACCGCCTCTATTTGGTTTCCTCGGATAAATAAACATGAGGTAAAGACCCAGCTGCATGGTGATGCAATTTTTTAGGTTTACGAGTATGCCCATCCATCTAGCTTGTTACTGGAATAACTCTAAAGTCCCTAAACCAGATTTATTTATCTCTGGATCAGTTGAGCTTTCGCTATCTTCCAAAGTAAGAGTATGTCCATACATCTAGCCTAACTTGATATCTGAATGTAGCCTAGCGATAGGTATCAGTCAGACATTATTTCTCTTTAGATCTTCAGAGGTTGTATTTTCGCCATAATATT
Organism: Xestia sexstrigata; assembly: GCA_941918905.2. Classification (NCBI taxonomy): domain Eukaryota; kingdom Metazoa; phylum Arthropoda; class Insecta; order Lepidoptera; family Noctuidae; genus Xestia; species Xestia sexstrigata. The sequence continues at coordinate 5,912,046 of OW799204.2, forward strand.
TCAAATAAGTATGCAGATTATTACAATAGGCATGACGACAGTATAAAAAAATAGCAAATCTATTTAGTCCGTCAGGAGTATTAGAAATTAATGGACACGTATTTTTTGTTTTTGTAAATCAATGAATATTGACAAAGATAAAACGCATCAAAACTCGGGAGTGGGGGCTCGTAACGTCAGAACTAGGTAAAAATTATACCTAGGCGTGACGTATTGAGAATTTTAAAAGCGTCATTTCTTCGTCATATTTGGTTTACGTAACAAAAGAAAAAACACGGGTCAAATATGTTTTAATAATCTAACTGACGGACTAATTAGATTTTTTTTGTCGTCTCGCCTATTATTATAATCGTGAGAGGTGATGTTTTTGTTGCTGACTGTAGCATTTTCAGTCTCCGAAGTGCGTTTTCCTGTACACTGTCCTACAACAGTTAAGATCCCTTTAAGTCAGTCTCAATCAAATTCACCCTGTTATATAATTCACTAGCTGATGCCCGCGGCTTCGCCCGCCTGCAATTTATTTACTAAAACCTTCCTCTTGAATCACTCTATCTATTAAAAAAACCCGCATCAAAATCCGTCGCGGAGTTTTTAAGATCTAAGCATACATAGGGACAGACGCGTCGGGCGACTTTGTTTTATATGTAGTGATAGTGATATCAATAGAGAGAAAAAGAACAAAATTCAATGAAATTGAAACTTACTCCTGTCTAATTTTAAACTTGTTACAGTAACAGGGCCTCACAAAAGGCAAGGTGTTATGTTTTCCTCGTTAAGGTGGCTGCTCCAGGGTAGCCCGCGAAATTCAAATTTTCTTACGTTTATTGCAATTTGCAGGCCAGTGCTAGGTTTTATGTTGATTAAAATATTGCTCGCGACTGTAAGACGTATGTAGTTATAGAATTATAATCATCAAAATTACCAATACCACCAGGAATTACTTTTTCAAGGTCAAAGTCATTCCTGCACCTTTATGCGCTTGGATAACTACATACGTCTTACAGTCGCGAACCAGATGAGCACTGGCCTGCAAATGGCAGTAAACGTAAGAAAATTTTGAATTTCGCGGGCTACTCTGGAGCATCCACATTAAGTCGTTACGTTACCGTACTCTCCGATAGCCGTATAACTAGGCCACCGATGTTTTCATCAGGCTATTCGCTCGCACTTATCGATATTACGTTGCTGAACTGAATACATGTAACAATGCACAATGGTACTACAGTTGCATGTAGTAAACATGATGAACATGGTCAAATTTTATTAGCAAGCGAACCTCCACAGCCGTTACGGTAGGACTTTTTTAATTACAGTAATTAATTGCGGTCGTTGACTCTTGGACAAAACTAAGAAAAACACTTTAAAATAATTTTATTTTCTGTTTTAAGTATCATGTTTAGTTATAAATCGATACTTATCGATCATCAGGTCTGAGAAGTACTGCTAACTAATTAAATTTGACCTTGTAAGTATACATGTTATGCTTCACGTCATGTATTAATTCAATTGATATGGTGCAAATTACATGCAGCCTTTAAGGAAGAGTCATAAAATTAAACATTAAAAATGCAACACAGACTGTTTTATCGGTTAGTAAAATAATCGATAGCTATTGATTACCACTTATCAATAATTAATCAATCATTACATCCTTATTTTATCGATGATCATTACACCTTCTTATGGCACCTATGCACGCGCAGATAATACGAAGAGCATTCTTATAGTCTCATTGAGTTAAGAGAGAACGATTTTAGCCTAAGTTTGTAATCAATGCAGTATGCCTGATCTTCTGGATTTTTCCTTTGATCTCCCTAGCGGACAGCGAAAGATGAGGCCTACGACACGTTCTGTCGTAGGCCTCATCTTTCGCTGTCCGCGTGTATCCAGAAGATGGCTGTTCACTCTAGCATTCAAAGGTTTCGAGGTTAAGGTATAGTCTAGACAAGCAGATTAGTATCTGAAATATCTTTGAGGACCCGAATGGCGCAGCGGTAGTGAGGCTGCCTTATACGTTCTTAGGGTCCCGGGTTCGAATCCCGGTTGGAGCAAATGTTTGTGTGATGAGCATGGCACATTTGTGTTCGAGTCGTGGATGTTTATATGTATAATAAGTATGTATTTACAAACAAAAAGTATCTAGGTATGTAGTATATCAACTGTCTGGTGTCCACGACACAAGCCTCGTTGCTTAGTGTGGCACTAGATGGTGCTGTGTGTTAATGTCCAGCGATATTTATATTTTATCTGTCAAAGAAAATCTGGTGTCCAGAGCCTGTCCGCAATCCGGGCGGCTCGTTTTGACCGCACCTTTATACGCACGCTGACACATTAGATTCTTTCACAGCAAGTATACTCACGTAACGGCAGAAGTCCCAACTGATTATTGCTAAGGTCGAGCGCTCTCAGACCAGCGCAATCCCCAAGAGTCATGGGCACTTGCGTTAGTCTGTTGTTGGACGCGTCCAGCTCAGCCAGCGAGGTCATCTTGCCTATCTCCTTGGGTAAGGTACTTAGCATATTGTCGGGTACCAAGAGTACTTGCAGCGGCATCTGGCATACTTCACGTGGTAATTCTGTGAGCTGGTTTGAACTGTGGACAAGAGAAAAAAATTAAGAATTTTCATAAACAAAATAGAAAGAGAGAGATTAAATGAGACGGTCACCTATATTTGCAAATAAATTATTTGACTTTGTCTTTTAAAAGGACTACAGGAGCTAAACGCGAGTTTTATAATGCAAAAAAGCATATGATTCACTGCAATAAACAAAACCAGAAAAATATATGATATTTTTCAGGATATATGCTAGTATGATAGTGTTTTGAAAACATAATACAACTAATTTTAGTACTTAGATAAAAAAAATCACGAACTTATCTCTAAACATTTCTTTTAACGAGTAAAAACCATACTAAATAAAATACATGCGATCATTCTGATTTTTTGGCAAATAATTCTACAAGCAACATATTAGCATGATACCGTTTAATTTTTTTAGTCAAATCAATAGATTTTTTTGTAAATCGAAAGAAACCACTCATTTGGCACTATTCGGCCCGCAGTGACTGACGTAACAACCACTTTGTAGTGCAAGCTGATTAGAACTTTATTCTAACAGTATTTCAAACGAACTTTGAACCACCACAAATAGAGTTGCTAATTTAGCTCCTGTAGTCGCCTTAAGGGTGCTCTAATTTTGATAAATAAGGCCTTTAGAATTGCAAATAGAAGAACAAAACGTGTTGCACAGAGCCCAAATAGAATGAGACATGGGCAGGGAGATGATGAGGATTGCCTTTAGAATTGCCTGTAATAACATACCTACTTTATTTTTGATTTCAGGTATTTTTAACAGCATTTTATTTATATAAATTTATCATACAAACAGCTCGCAATGTTCAAGATTGACGTAGGAACGCGGAAGACGCTTATATCACAAATTGTAACCAACATAATTCATGAGAGTCAATGAACGCGAACATAAACAAATGCACCCAATCGATACATCACTAAATGGCTATTTTTACCCCATCAAACCTACTCTAGAATGGGATTGCATGTAATTAGAGCGGTCGAAACATAAATCGGTCGTCGCCTAACCTAATAGTTTCGGAGTTCGTGCCAAGAGAACTAGTAAACATTGGTGTAAGAGTGTTCTTAAGATTTCTGCTTCCTGTTTTTAAAACGGAACGGAATATAAAAGCTTTAACGTTATGCAACTTATTAGATTACTACGTGTGGGGTACTAAGCTCAGCTAATAATTTTATATGCTGATTAGATTATGTGTGTAAACGTGATGATTATAATTTAAGACCGCCCACGAAGTTATCTGTATCTTCTTAAAATAAAGCTATAAACAATCATAAAAAAAACCTAATAAAGAGGTATTTACAGTCAGAAGTCAAAACAATGTTGGTAATGTGTTATCATGTTTACTTAAAAGATCAGTAATGGTTCATCTTACGTATACTCTGGTCCCCCAAACAAAACATCATAACGAGAACAAATATCTTGTTACATAAAACCAATAGCATTATTCCATGAGCACGACGGCACGACCATAAAGTTCCCTAATTCTAAATGGAATGAAGCCAGCCAAAACACAGACGAGGTCGAGACTTCAAGAGAGACAGCATCAAAACAAACCAAACTGATACCTAAACAAAGACGACCATACCGTACAACGTAAAGTACCTAAGTACCGACGTAGGTACTAAGGTACTTGATACTGCAGTTTCAAGTCTAGCCTACCTTTTTAGCCGTCTAGACGCTTCTAGACACGTTCCTTGAAACAGGATTCAATTCAAGACTAGGAAATAGGAATCAATAAATAGATGCGAGGTCGACGGACGATGCAAAGGAAATAATTGTGAAGAAACTTGTGTCGTTGGGAGGAAAAATTCGATAGGAACAAGTTACGCGACACAATGAGAATGGCCCATATGTAGTGGCAGAAACGATTGTATGGGATGACGTAAACAATCCAATAAACACGGACATAAAGCACGTAGAATGGGATCAACGAACCGGGAGAGAAGTATCACTAGCCGTAGTAAAAGATACAGTAGTTTCTTGTAAAGACTTTTGTTTTGTTTTTGTACATCATTCTCTTTTCACAGGCGTGGAAAGCACTCGAGCGAGTGGGATTGACATTAAAATATGTGCATAAGAACTGCAATAGATTGCTTAGAAGGCAAAACACTCATAAATTATCACTGCCACTGCATTCCCCGATCAGATTGAAAGTTATTTCAAGCCTAATCAGAATCTAAATAGTCTCGCTCCCCTTGTGTCAACAACACATCCCAGTAGCGTCGACCGACGCGGAGCAAAACATCCAAGTATTCTAAGTGCCACATTTCTCAATATCGCCCCGTCAGCGAGATGGGACCGTTATCGGACCACCATAAATGGCGACGCGACAGTTTCACCAGAAACAAGAATACGAAGACTGTCATACGATTGCAATGTAAACAAGCTTTCACGATGACATCGTAACTTTAGTGCAGGTTTTGGTTTACCGCTAAATCGGTTTTGGGACTTTCTATGTTTTGACAAGCTATTGTGGTTTTTGGCAATGATGTCTGTTCCCGTGATACCTTAAAATTGTTTTGTATCCGCTTAGTATAACTGTTTATTAGGAAGCGACAAGTGGGCTATACGAGCGAGACTCAAAAACAAGCCAAGATCATCTGCTGAGTGAAGTGATAACAAATATTTCACCATATTGCTCTTGAAAACATCCTCGACGACTTAAGCCAGAATCTCACACGTGCACATATGCGTATTACGCAAAATATAATCACTATATTATGAAGAACAAAACCAGAATCAGTGCCCGTAACATTAACGAACCGTAACTAATTAATTCATGAAGAAAAACTGTTAATTTAATTATTTTTACGCTCTTGATTAGGACGCGGATGTAAGTAAGTACGCAACAATATGAAACTCTGTTTAAGGAGTTGAGAATCATTCGTCATTGAGATCATCCATGACCATCAAGCTTTGATCTAATATGGACCCATCTTTAAAATAAAACAGTTGCAACAACTAGTTTGAAATGTGCGACACGACTACATGCATTTAGTTTAATCATATGGAACTGCACAACAGATAGACTGACGTATCAGAAATGGAGCAGACACTTCAAAATGTTCTAATTTCAGAGAGATTTGTCAAAGAGCTTCAAAGAGATACACATTATACACGTTTTCTGCAGTTCTGCGACAGAATAGTTATGAAATGTTTAAATCTTTATTCAGGCTTACGAAAACGATACAGACTAACACATACATCATTATTTATCTAGGTAACGGCATTTCTGCCTCTCACGTTTCTACCACAATCTTATCTCGGGACAGGAGCGTTCTCAGTCGGGAAACATGCCATAATGAATTTGTCAAACATTCTAATTGAATGTAAATTCAAAAGCAATTCAAACTGTTAATTGTGTTGTATCTTGTATCTGAATGTTTCCTACAACACACCTTCGTCAAATTAGGAGACGCTATGACAACATTTGCTGAGGCCGTTTACTGCGAGGGTCGGTCCCTATACGCCACGAGCTAGGGAGGGGTAGGGTGCCTCCTTCTGTCGACTTAATTATTTAGACATTGGGGGCGAGATCTTAGTTTGCGTAGGAGTTAAAATATTCTGTATGAATCTGGGTCAGCGTAGGAGTTTTTTGTTTATTCTGTTTCGAGTTCTTGTGACATATTATACTTCTTGGTTAACAAAAGAATTTTAAAGTAAATACTCTTGCCTGGAGAGTTCTCGTTTTTGAGGCCAATGCTCTCTGGTTGCTGATCCAGAGGACTTCGTTATTGACTTGTTTTTACAACAGATACAAAATAATATTTGACATTGACAGCCTATAAGATTTTGAATTTTTGATGTCTAAATATCTATTTACGTTTCTTTTATCATCTGGATTTAAACTTATTTTATAGTTGGAATCCTATGCGTATTGCCCCACATCTCAATCTCAATCTCATACATACTTACTTCTATAAAATACACTATTACACATACTACACGTGTAATTTTCCAATCGAGTGATTGGTACAATTTCCGCGTTTTCCTCGCCTCCCACACTCTATATGAAAGCGACATTGACGGCCCCACATGGCTTCCCCTAACAATTTAGAGCAAATAATTCGCACGTTCCGCTCCAGCGATTCAAGGTCGGTATTATATCGATTTGTTCACAGAGGGGTGACAGAAATAACTACTTGATAGTACTGGGAAAGAACTTGTAAAAGGACAATAGGGGCACCTCGTCGTGAGACTTCAAGCGTTTTTTTAGTTTGTGATGGCTTTAGAAGCAAACATTCTAATGCATAATTACCTATCTCCAATTAGTAGAATTAAAGAATCCGATCGGAAATCGTTAGTGCAAACGGAAAATGTGTAACATTGCCAGTACAAAACGTAGGTAATTGTTCCGACATTAGTAAAAAAATCGGAACTGTTGGAGGCATTTTTTAATGTAAGTACGGCGGAAAAGTTAGAAGTTGAATAGTTTTGTGAACACCAGGACAAGACAAAATATGCTAACTGAAGGTGCCAAACTCAAAGACAATTTCTGGGCCGACTCAATTTAGATCTCCATCGATCGATTCTTCTTCTGAAGAAGAACATGATTAGCAAAGTATGAGTATTTCGAGAATAATTCTAGACGAAGTTACAACTAACGGAAAAACAAAACCTGATGCAGCCACTTCTGAAATTCAAATTAAATGAGGTGTTTGCAACATGCAAAATCTAACAGGTTCATATTTGTATAGTATGATTGTATCTGCCCAATTGGGTTATACAATTGCAGCTTTTTCCAGTAGTTCGCTATTGTACTGCACATTTGGCGCGGACGTCCCATTTTCGAAAGCCTACGTGTGTACGTGTGCCGCGCGCATACGCCCGTTGATCGGGCGTCATGGAGCATGAGCGTGCGACGAACCGCGATCACAATGCGCGAGTTACGCTTTGCTGGTGGGTTTATGACAGTGTTTTGGCAATTTCGTCGAAATAGATAGCTTTGTTTCTATAAAATCATCGGTTCGTGAATAATAACTGGGATATTACATAATGATACATAGGATAATTTTTCAGTTGTAACGATTGGCCAGTTTGCGTAAACATTTAAATATTCACTACAAATATGCGGTGGAAACTGTTGTTTGCGTAACAAACGCCACAATGGACTCGTCCGCTAATGTTGTGACAGTTGTGTATTTCATAGAAGAGGAACAACAGTAGAACTGTTTTTGTTTCCATATTGTTTCCGACTACAAACTGTTTATAAACGAGGCTAATCGGTCGACTACTCGAGTTACGACATACTTACAGTTATTGTCTCATTGTGTCAATTTTCAAGTTCATTCGCGAAAAGAAAGCAGATACGTTGTTAAGGTTACACAGAAAGCAAATTTCTTGGAAAATTCAGTCGATTCACTCCGCCTACGTAATTTCTCAACGTCTGCGTTTCTGAACATTTGTCATTATTAAGAGCTATTATTGTTTTATATTCATGTGTTATATGTAGCCGTGTGGTATCCGGCAGAGTAGAATAGAACCAACCCATTACACTCACGGGTGTCGTATAAGGCGACTAATGTCTGAGGCAGAACACCTTGCGCCTCCGTAGACCAGAGAATGGGCAGCAGCGTTTTCTGTTAATCTTTCATCACTGCGATCTCCAATCCGCCTGCCAAGCGTGGAGAATACGGCAATTTCCTCCCATCATGGGAGAGGCTTATGTCCAGCAGTGGACGTTATGGGCTGTTGTAGTGTAGTATTGTTTTATAAGCAAATAACGAGAGCGTTCATTAAATTAGCAAGTAAGAGTCGGACTCGCACATGAAGGGTTCCGTCATAGTAGGAGAGCCCTCTTTAATTTTTATTTGTAGTTATAGCGGCAAAGAAATTCATATTCTGTGAAAATTTCAACTGTCAACCAATTGCGGTTCATGAGATACAGCCCGCTGATAGACATACAAACAGACTGACGGACAGCGGAGGCTTAGTAATAGGGTCCCGTTGTTTACCCATCGGGTACGGGACCCTAAAAATGCGCGGGCTTTTGAGAATTAAGTATTTTTAAGACCTCGATGGGTTTTGGAATTTTAATATACCACAGGCGTATGTTAAGGACGACAGCTGGGATCCCACCTGCCCCGTGCCAAAAATAAACAGGGCGTTATCGAAATAAGTCCAGCTGGACATACTACCAAAAGAAAGAATAACTTAGTATGTTGTTTTTTTAAACTGGAACTCGGGGTTGAAGTGTGGGAGGAACCAAGGTTAAACGAAGGTCCAGGTTCTTTAACTAAATATTAGTTTAGGCGAATTTTAGTAAATTAAAGGCAGTCCTACGTAACCGAAACTGTGTGGGAGTGCTGGATTATTCAATTATTTCAAGTAGATATAAAAGAATATTATATTACGTACTTCGTCGTTCTTCGAGTTGACTTTCAGAGTAAAGAGATGCGACAGGCAGGATATCAATTATACGTCATCCATAAAAATTGGGCTAACGTTTCAAACACCCACCTTTTTCAACGAGAAAATTAAACAAAGTAAAATTTTATCTAAGAAACATGAAATTCCTTATCAAAACCGATTCATCTAATAACACGATAACGGTGTATTTTGTGTCACTTATCGAACGTCCATATGTCACTTTACCTATCTTGGCCGTGACATCTCCGGTCAATCACCCCCACCTACGGAACTTTGCACCGGTGACACTTATAGCGATGGAATAAGGTTCATTGTTGCGATGTAGGAAGTAAAGTAGTTAATGTTGTGTATCGCGAACACGTGATTTCAGTGATATTGATCTTAAATGATGGAACAATAGATAAGTTTGGTCTACATATTGATGTCAAGCAGCCATTCATACAAGCCATTAGTTACATTGTTCCTATAGGTATTTTGTTTGCGTATATTTGGGACATTACCGAGTTATGTAGAATAATTTGGCACTTTTAGGTCTTTCATGTTAGTACTTAGGTAATCCTCTTAGGACATTCTAATTAATTAATTTGATTGCTGAAGTTTCGATGTCGATCTATCTAAGGGCTACCACACACTTGAGACAAAACTGCCTTGAGACAGACTATTTCCCTACTAGCGCGAGCGAGAGATAAATAGTCTGTCTCGTTCGCACTAGTAGGAAAATAGTCTGTCTAAGTTAGTATTTCATATTACTAACGACCGACCTCTGCTTTAGACGGTGACAAAATATTGAGAAAAAACCGACTATGTGCAAGTCGGACTTGCGCATGAAGGGTTCCGTACCATCATAGTAGAGAAGCCCCCTTTTTATTAGATAATCATAATTGTATTATTTGTTGTTATAGCCGTAACAGAAATACATCATCTAAGCTTAAAAAATACTGTCTAGCTATCACGGTTCATGAGATACAGCCTGGTGACAGACAGACAGACGGACAGTGGAGTCTTAGTAATAGGGTCCCATTTTTACCCTTTGGGTACGGAACCCTAAAAAACAACTCGGTCATACAAGCAGACACTCAGCGACATTTTATAATAGGTGCATGTACACAACAGATAAACAATATATAATTTATGTCATGAAGTAGTGTCATTGCCATTATTTTGAATAAACAATGAATAACTTACAAGTAGCTTGACCTGACGTAATGAGCGCATATAACTGAATGCAACGGTTTTGATAACTTATCGCGTGACTACCAACAGTACAGATAAGGGCACCATGTGAAGAGGGAAAGTGTTCTGTATGTTAATTAAAATTTTATTATCATACAAATCTGGATTTTGAATAGAAGGGAACAATTTTGGGTGACAGTTAAATGGCTTATTATTTTAATATTAGGTACTTTTTTTTTCGGATGGGAAATCATCAAATGACTCCTCCCGCTCTGGGCGGAGCAGGAGGGAGTGTCAGACTTTTACTGACTAAAACCCATCCATGTTCCTTCATCGCCCTTTGTGTTCCGGGGCCACGGTATCTCTTTCGAACAGTCCCGCAGCCCCGGCAGGCATCGGCCCTTGCGGACCCCTTCCTTTTGCTGACTCTCTTTGAGGCGCGCGTGGAACACGAATGCGCCGTCGACACGGCCTGTCGTCATGAGACGGACGGACGGCGAGCTAGCCCATAGCCCACCAACCACAGGCCCGCGCCTACGGTGGCCCCCGTCGCCCGGTGCGTCTCCCGCGGCGGCCGGGACGCTGTGAGGTTCTCTCCCTCTCACGTTCGGCCACCTCCTTCTCTAGCATGACTGCTTCGCAGAAGGAGGTGACGGCATCCCATTCCGTCTCGCTCCGGACTATGGCTTGAACCAGGGCCGGACGCGAGAGGTCGCCGCCACCGATCGCCGCATCGAGGACACGGCGGTGCTCCGCCCACGCGGGGCACACCTCCACCGTGTGCTCCACCGTGTCCTCCGGTCGATCCTCGCAGTGGAGTCACCTGGGCGTTTTCTCCCGCCCGATTCGGTGCAGGAACCTCCCGAAACAACCGTGTCCGGTGAGGACCTGCGTCAGGCGGAAGGTGAGGACGCCGTGGCGTCTCTCAAGCCACTCCTCAAAGAGGGGACTTACCGCCACTATTCTGGCGTGCCCTGCACGGGGTTGCGACAGTCGCTCTCTCCATGTAGCCTAATATTAAGTACTTAAGTAAGTAATTAAGTATATGAAATTTTGTCCTCATGTTTATCATTTGAAAACCTCAATTCATTTAAATTGACGACAATGGTAACAAGGTTGCCTGACACATACATAAAACCTTACGAATATTCCCAGGAATAAAATAACTAACAAGGGCTATTCAATGTCGTAATAAGTCCTAAATATGAGAGACTACTACCAAAAGCAGAAACCGCAATACACCCAAACACTGAAAGCGAAACTAACTAATTAAGACCGCACATTGCATAAATAAAACACTACAACTACAAAAGAAGTTTAAAACCTCCGACAAGTTCAAAGCTAAATCTTGAGCGCGAGAAAGGCATTCTACATGTCCACGGTCATAAATAGCTATGATAATAAAAAACTATAAAAAGGCAAGCTCACTGTCCGCATATAAAGCAGAGTTTATTTCTAAACCAAAGCTATTAATTACAGCCATTTTCAAGATTGATCGACGTTGTTGGTATTTCTGAGAAGCAGCTTCTTTCGTTGAATAATGGGAGTAAATATAACATGTCTAAATTAGGAAACAATGAAATAGTTCCATTATAAGGGAAACTATTTGATTTATGGGACATTTGAAAAAAAAAAAAAAAACGAGAAGCATTGAAAAATCTGGAATCGAATCGGTGCACACAATAAATAGTACCCACATACAGGTTAACAAAATGATCCATGATGATTTAGCTCCCAACTTGGAGTCTCATGTTCTGCTAGCATCTGAATAACACCATGTTTCCATCTGACAAACTCTCCACCGAGTGTTACTGACATCACTATTAAAATCTCTTTGAACAGCTACTTTGAGAGATGCATTTATATTAAACATTTCTCTCGCAACTCGCGGGATTGCAATAACAATCTGCTTCTAATTTACTTCTGCACCCGCTTAGCCACATTTTAAAACTTATCGTGTCTATGTTCTTTTTTAGTCGTGTATCCTGGAGCACTCAGGAATTCAAGACATGTCCTTGACTTGTTCATATAAAAAGTGTAACGCAAAAAGCGCAAAGACCTAACTGGACAACTTTCGCTAAGGACCAGGAGTTGAAAAAAAGTACTCCTCGTAATAATTGCGTCAGTCGATGTGATATTTTGTATTCCTATTAAGGGGGTGGTATCTGCAGGTTTTCTCCATGTAACTCCTCTTTGATGAGTGACTATAAGTGTGCATAAAAATATATATGTTGCTTATTAGCCTCTAAACTTTAATTGGTAAAATTGAAATAATTATAACTTTATTATTACAATATGAAAAAAAAAATTTCGTAACTACTCCTAAACGGCATTAAGTTTTAGAATATTTTTTTCACACAAATTTTTGTCACTTTTTTCTTCACAAAGTGTACAATTGGCATTTTGATCTAATGATTTATTAGGCTACAATTAAATAAAAACTACTCATTTCGAACTATTCGGCCCGCAGTGACTACCACTTTGTAGTGCAAGCTGATTAGAACTTTAGTCTAACAGTATTTCAAACGAAGTTTGAACCACCTCACATAGAGTTTCTAATTTAGCAGATACCCCAGCCTTCCCTTGATCTGATGGCGTCCCGACTGAATCGGTCGGGTGGACCAGACCGGGACGGCATGGCAAGGGATTTTAATTTTTACCAATGGATATTCAAACGTATTGACACAGAAATACGACAGTGGCGCATCTTTCAATGCCGTGCAATGAAATCCCTTTCGATCCCACGGCATCATTTTAAAGCATAGTCAATTTATGTCGTATTTCTATTTCAATACGTAAATGAATATCCATTGGTAAAAATTTAAATCCCTTGCCATGCCGTGAGGTCTACGTAGACCTTTAGGGGTTGGCAGAAACTACAAAACGCCACCTGCTAAAACCTTAAGTACATACTTCTTTTGCTTCGTCGGACGAAGTTCGTCCTGATAAATCTGGTCATACACGCACGCCGTCGTCGGTAATACTTGCAAGTATTACGCACCTGACCTTTCTGAAGAAAATCACCAATAGGGCATGTAACATGTTCCTGCTATTATCTTGTTAGTAAACTGTACCAGCTGTCATAGTAAACTGTCTAGCCGCTTGTCTGTGTGTTTGTTTGTATGCGGTGAGACGCGAGATGAATCAATTGGTGCTATCGGTGTGGGGCAACTGAATTGTTTGACGTTTGAACTTGACCTAGACTAAACAACTTCCATTTTGAGATTGTGTATTTGAATATGTTTGGTAGAATTTGAATAATCATATTGTGTGAGAAACTTTCAGTATGAATATGGATGGGTATTAGAGTAGAGGAAGACCAAAGAAACCATGGATGGACTGCGTGAACGATGATATGGCATGAAAGTACGTGTCTGATGAGATGACGAGAGTATGGAAGAAGACATGCTGCGCCGACCTCAAATAAATTGTGTGTCAAGGGCAGGAGTGAGGATAATGATGGGGATGACGTGCTTCGAGGATCTTTTGACGCTCGAATAACGTTGAGAGGACTCAGGTATGCTGTAGGTAAAAATTTTGTTCAAAAGTTAGGTGAAATGTTTAGAAAATAAACAATAATGGCGTTAGTTCCGATATTGGCCACGCGCCAAAAGACCCGTGTGTTACGTGAGAAATATAGAAATATTTTGAGCAAAAAAAAACGCTCATCCTCTAAAAAGGTTGCACAGGTCCAAAATAATATTATAACTGTCCAGAAAGTGAAACTGAAACTGTTCCAATTTCAAACGCTCAACGTCAAAGTCAAAAACCTAAAAGCCGGCGCGACCACGTTTGCATAGTAAATTATACAAAACATTCGCATAGAAAATACAGCCGCGGTTGGCGTTCGCTCGACGGGTCGTCGGTCGCCCCAAACCCGCGCGTTTCCCCTCGGCACGAGTCGGCCGCGCCGCCGCTCGATACACCACGGGCGTCGCCGCTAAGGTAACCAAGCTCTGTATTTTTAGGACAATTTTCATTTCTATTTCATTCCTTTAAAAGAACCGGTGAATAATAAAATTGTAGTGTTACAAGTTTGTCAAAAACAAGGGTTTTTCGTATTTTCCTGTTACGATACGAGCTAATTTAAACAGTATGGTTGTCAATAATATCTACCACCATGTATATCACAATATTATTGTTATATTATGTTTGAGGTAATGTCATTTTGAGCTCGTCCTTTTCCTGAAATAATAAATGGACCCACAAAAATATATTCATTTCAATCCAGACTCCCACAACGATAAGTTCTTTTAACTCCGAACAATAGCCGCAATGTTTAGTAATTTCCTTATAAAACCACAATGTGCTAAATATAGTCCTTTATCGTGTTCTGATAAAGCTGTTCACCCTAGCTTGTGCCGGCCATCTTGGAACGTAACCGCCGCGTTCCCCCGTCGCACGCCAGTCACTCGGTGCGCGCCCGCCCGTGTGTACGATTCATGTGTAATTCAATTTGTAGCTTCGTTCAGCTACAAATTCCCCACTATGCAGTTCGAATACGACCCAGAACGACTCATTGAAGAAGTCAGAAAGCGTCCAGGGATATGGGACTACCAAGATACGGAGTACCGCGCAAAAAACATGAGGTACAGACTATGGAACGAAGTAGTCACCGAACTCATGAATTCGGACGTCAAGGTTTCTAAAAGTGAAATGAGAGAACTCGGTACGTACCGTTGAACTTAGTTTAATTTATCTGTTATGTATTTAGTGGCAGGTTATCTTGAACACACGGCGGAGTTGTATCATAGTATTCATAGTACACGAACACGACGCGAGATAAACACAATTACACAAGTTTGTTTTTAAAGTTTAGTTGCTGCGGCGCTCCAATAGATGGCGTTACGTGTCTAGGTCGCGGCCGGCGTCGTCTCTCGTTTTTTTAACCGTTTTTTGTTTGAAATGTGTTTTTGATGGCTCTCTGAAGTGGTACAATTGAATGATATGATGGATACTTTATCATACATTTGCATAGACATTACCGAGGCAATTATATTTTTGTAACGGGGTCTGACGAAGTTTGACCAATGAGATATTTTAAAACATTTCCTTGTTGCTAAAAATGAGAATCATTTATTTGGTTCCATAAACCAAGACATGCAGCGGCAGAATATGCTGCCAGATAAAGATCTACATTTTTTGCCATAGGCAGTCTCTTTACAGGCTTAACATTTTAACTGATTGTTTCAGAAATCCAGTTGCAAAAGAAATGGAAGAGCATTCGTGACTGCTTTCAAAAGTACATATCGAATCCAAACAGAACAAAGAGACCTTACATTTACTGCAGACAGTTACAATTCTTATTGAAAGATCAGGACGTACCCCAGAAAGACGAAGGTAACGCTGCAACCAGCGAATCAGATGAAGACAAGCCAATAAAGAAGAAAAAAGTATGGAGATACAAAAAGAAATTGAAATTAGTTAAAGACGAGGAAACTTCAGAAGAAGATAATGAGACTACGTTTGATGTAGCACTTGATGATTCTAGGGACTACACAGATACAGTCGAAACAGCACGTCCATCAAAAGTGTCAAAAATGAGCAAACCCGATGAGTTTGCTTTTGCAAGTGTGGATGCACAGGTCAAACCGGAATCGGATGATCCTGATAGAATGTTCCTGCTGTCACTTCTGCCACATTTCAAGTCAGTTCCAGAGGAATTACGTCTGAACGTGAAAATGGAATTGATGCAGGTATTACGAAATGCGAATTACAATACCGTGCGAGAGCATAAGTTGATTTGAATTATGATTAACATATCTCAAGAGTTATTTAGATTAAGTATTAATTTAATAAGGTATTTTATGACCAAGCATAAGACTACTGTTAAGTTACATTCCAAATGTTTATTATTAAAATTCGTGATAAAATTGTTGGGTTTGACTTACCTTAAATCTAAATATGTGAGTGACTGAAGACCTCCAACCCCATTTGGGACTGTCCTGATGATATTTTGTGATAACAGTAACTTTTCTAAAAAAATATACGAGGTTAGCTCATCTGGTAATTCACTGAACCGATTTTTTGACAAATCTGAAACAAAGAAACAATTAATTTAGTAGGTCCTCTTACATATTTAGAAAACAAAGCAATACAAGAAAACAGAGACTTGTGTATTTACTTTCCACGACGAAGCCGATAATACTAACGTGCGTCGTAAGAAAAAAAAAAAAATTAAAAAGTGTTTATTCACGAAAAAGTTCTCTAACTGGTACATAATTACCCCCGCCAAACTGCAAAGCAGTTTGTTGGGAGACGTAGCTCCTTTTTCCTTTACATTTACTTAATAACATTTTATTAATGACACTTTTCCACAAATACAGAAAAACAAAGTAAAAAATAAAAATAAAACTTCTTGCATTCCTTAAAAATCTAGACCAGTGTTCGCAATATTGCAATATGTTGTCAGAATGCACATACCCAAGTGATTTGACTAGGTAGAGATTAGTTTATTCAACAAACAGATCCCTAATATCAGATTTGACAGAATTATACTAATCTGAGACCTAATCAGGAATACAGAAACCGAGGTTTATAGCAGAGCCTATCAATGTCTGAACATAACAAAGGGGCAATTCAGTAATTCCTTTTAAAAATAATCCTTTTTCGAAACCATAGCAGGACGATTAAACTTCAAAGAATAATGAAACCAAATATTTTCGTTCGTAAATGAGGGGGTTACATTAAGGGGATACAATATTTTCTTTTCCAAGTGAGACGTAGTTTTACGGCTTAAGTAATGGCAGCCATGAAAGTTCGTCGTAACAATGATTTAGGACGGTAACTCAAGTATTAATAAATAAAAGGTTATTGCCTGGGGATATGTGCGTAAGCCGCAAAAATAGATTGAAACCATAACTCTTCTAATGATGAACACCGAAGAAGAAGAAGAATGAAATGAATGAATGAATGGTGAAGTTACAACGAAAGAATAAATCTATATTGAAATCTATGAGTAAACATCGAGTCTAAAAAAATGGGGATAGAATAAAACCCAACATGAACCCGTCTTTAAAATTGGGAATGCAATACTTTTATGTAAAATTTTCCTGTGAATCTACAAGGCCAATTCAGCAAAAACAATTTTAATGGGCGTCATAAAAGAGGTCAGATGTTATTTATATTCAATTAACAATTTTAGAAGCAAAAATATCGTTTCGTCGTAAAAATATCGTTTAATTAATAATTACAAGTTAACAAAACTATTTTTTTTATGCCAATGCCTATGTTCAAAAACCCGAAAGACGATTTCGCGAGCAATTTTAAATTCTCTAATGTGTCGAAAGTGGAATTGGTAATTTGTACCTCAATTACTTTAGTAAATACTATGTAGCTTATCATCTCGCTAAAAGCGTTAACAGTTCCTGCAGTAAATGTTGCTGTTTCAATACTGAGAATTGTTCTTTAATTATATGAATCTCTATCGATCTATTCATATCAAAATCAAACATGAACTCAAGACATGAACGTACAACGACACTAATTGAGCCATCCAACATCATAATCATGTTTCAAAGTATAATTGTCTAACAACACAACATTCATATCATATCAACATACCCAATAAGAGTACAAACAATTTCTAGGCTATGTAAACTAGTTAGGTTCATTGACACAAAACAGCGCCAGAGTGCGGTTGATGGTAACCGCAGGCAAGACTGGCAAGGATAAGAACGGATTATTAAAACGGATATTATGTAATCATAGAGCTTGATACTCCTGTATAACTGCTCTGTAATCTGCTAGGAATATCTTTAATGCAAGCCGTTACGAAGACGACGAATAAGAATAATTTCAAGATAGAAAATTCAACGAAACATTTCTTGTGTATGAAGTTGAAGGCACATAAACATGGAGTATAGTTTTTGCTGCCCAAACAGTTCTTATCATGAGCGGCTAATAAGATAATAAAAATGAGGAAACGTAGGAAACAAAAGAAATCGTGTATGCACAGTTGCACAGGAAACGAATAACTTATAACGAGCGGTAAAATGAATCAGCTGAATCGCCAGTCGATAGAGATCCAATGTCATCTTAGCAATGCTACAAGTCTACAACGGATGCGAGCATAGGTACTTGTTGTATGGCCGTAATCGAGATATCTTCAACTAATAAGGCAGTGTACAAAAAAGGCTACCAAAATTATGAAACGGATTAAGTAAGCAAGAGTTTTTATAAACGCGTTCGACCTTAACCTCGCATGATGTTTTGGACCGGTTTACGCCAAAAAAAAACTGATCTGAAATTCTCGACCATAATAAAAATCTAATTGAAGCCCACAATAACGTTGCCAAGCTGATACAATTTCTTTGTAAATCGATTTCGGGGATCGATTAGGAAGCGTTAACAGAGCCAATCGATTGTGACGGAGATATTGACACAACAATTCAACTACACTTGATAGGCGCAACTAATGTAATCTAATCTCCAGTCGTTATTTATTGAGAACACTTATATAGCTTAGGATAGTTGAACTCAATTCATATGATTTATTAACGGTCTAACTACCAATGTGACTGACAGATATAGTGACAGCTGACCAAATCGAAAACATCTGTTATGCAACTCAAGTGGGTTCTCTACTCTTTCTCTATGGAAGCGTTTCTTACGTGTGTACTATTTTACTGCTCTAAATAGGTCTGCTAAATGTTGTGCAGTGACATTTTCCGTGTAACATTTTTTGCTGGCTTTAATCCCAAGTTTTTGCTAAAAGCTGTTACAAGGGGCGCGTTTGTAACTGCCGGGGGTTTGCTACTGAGAATGATAAATGCTCGTAATACCACAGACTTTTGAGCCAAGTCGCCCCAAATCCGAATGAGAAACGGCCAAGTTTCAGGATTGCCCTAAGACCGAAAGATTGATTCCAGTTTTCGACAGTAAAAGAGCGATCAAACGTTGCTGGTTTATTAAGCAATATAGAAGACTCTCAATAGGGTAGATGACACCATAAAACAATAATTCCAAGACACCATTCTCAAAAAAAAACCACTTTATTTTGGGCCTGATTTATTTTCAATTAATTGCCAAATTCGATTTTTAGTTGCTTTGAAATCAATAGAGTCATTGAGTTGACAAAACAGGGACGTCACAGTTTGCTATTGCCATACAAAATCTATGAGAGAACCGCGTTTTGACAGCTCTTAAAAAGTATCTCAATTGATTGGTGTGCCATCTACCCCATTGATAGTAAACGACATCTTTCATACAAGTTATCTATAAATACACTACGTATCTGAAGTTGAATCACACACTGCCTCAAAAAATGTGTGTCAACAATCAATGGGCGAGACTGCACCAAAACTTGTTTCTCCTTACAGAGTTTCGTGAGAACTGTCCAGCCCATTACGTTAAACTTTTTCTTCGCTATAATTTCATCGTTTTCCTGCAACGACACTGTCATTATACTGTTAAATGCAACTTGAAAATATAATAATTGGATGATGAGCGACTTTCAAAGGAAGCCATAGATAGTATTGCTAATGGTGTACTTAAAGTATTTCATTCATAAATATAATAAGACAGTTAACACCTTCCGTAAACAGTCGGACGATAGTGTCAAACAAACCCAAACATTTGACGAAAATTTCCAAAACGATAAAGATAATATTGTTTTTATCAAGATGAACCAGTTACTAAATGACAGTAGGTACTTAACTAATTTGGCACGTAAATAAGTTAGTGCTATCAGTCCATTCGAAAACTAGCAAAATATCGTAAATGATAACGTGAATTCGTGAAAACTGCTCCAGCGACCTAATTTTTCCCAATAATGTACCCAAGCAACTAATAAAGTTAATGGAAACAATCCAGGGAGTCGTTATACTTTTGGGAAATTGGGTCGATACTCAACAAATTCGTCACGGAATCGTGTTTTGCCTTTTGAGTTAATGTTATAATTTTGGTGCCAGACAGACAAAACATAACAACCACAGATTTATAAAAGGTTATAGAAGTCTACCAAGACGACTTAGATCGAGAAATGAAAGCATAATTCAAATTGAATAAGTTGCTGTCCAACCATAAGATACTGGAAACTTTTCACAGTATAATTACTAAAACAATGAGAAAGTCACTCCAATCTTCAAACACAAGTCTAGAAAGACGAAGTTCATCAAGGCTTGTTCCTGTGTAAAGGCTGAGAATAAAGGTTTCTTTTCCTCGCTGAGACAACGTGGGCGGTGACAAAAGAAGGTCTCCTAAGCATTAATGACTAGAGGCACGCCTTTCAACAATGAACATCAGACTAACTACTCCAGACATGATGAAAGTTTTAGTTCTCGAGGCCTCCTTGCTACACATAATTATGAGCGAGAATGAGGAGCAATTAACATTAAAGATGATACGTTTTGATGATACTGTGAAAAGGTTATGAGGTGAGTTAATTCGAGCTCACGGTAGTTGACACAGTTATTAGTTTGTTTCGAGAATTACCAGATTATTGTCCTCCTAATACTAACACTTTTATTAGAATGGAGAATAACAGACGATTTAAGATAGTCCAGTAACATGTGGCCAAGACAAATCATGTTACAGAGTTACAGACCAGAATATTTGTTTCCAGCTCGCAATTAATCAGAACAAGAGCTAATCTGAAACACGTTACAATTCATCAACGCTGCGGACACATACATAAATCTAACGCAATTGAGGCCAAAGTGAGGCTTAATAACTTCGAGGACAACATTTGAGTCCTGGTATTCGATGATTATATCCTAGAGTTTCCGGCGACTGTCATAAATACAGCATGTTCGTTACAAGACTTACGAAGTTATGACTCACAACGCTCAGTAATCTCAAAACGATATACCTCAGTACCCTTACAAGTAATACTAGCGTACTCAGACGATGTTATGTAAACACCTACACAAATACAAGTAAACTGTGAGAATATACCATCTTATAATAGTAATAGGTCTCAAAATAAACTATGTAGCCCGCAATGACATAATGGTAGGTTATATAATTATTCTCTTAAGCGTTTGATGAGAATTAATAAGCGTAAAACAACACGTAGGCAAACCAATCAGGCGACATCAAAGGGGACAGTCCTCGGCGCATTTATAGAGAAAACAAAAATAAATTCAAGAGCAACATTGTATGCAGTTTCTGATGATGTAATCTTGCTGAGACGAGACAGCGATCGTTAATACTAACTGGAACACAAAAATCGACAACCACAGATTAAAATTACACCTTATTGACAGATACTGACAACATGTTTATGATCAAAAGCTTTCCGAGAAGCCTCAAAATTATTCTTGCGTACAGACGGCTACGCAAGTGGATACGAAAGTGTAATTAATCTATACGTAATACGCGATGGGCTTACTGTACTTTGCCCTTTTTCGATTCTTACTGAGGAAAACAATGTGGTTTCCTTGGCTAGCAGAATTCAATACGACACAAATAACATCTGGCCTTGATTTTGCAAGCATGCTTTTTTTGAAGCAACATATTGGAAAACTCGAGGGTCCTAGCATTACATAGTGAATATCATGCAGTTTTCTCAGTGTCTACCCTATCGCACCAACATGCCAACATGGGATACTGGAAATGTCCTCCCGGGATCGAGTATATTTTTATACAAAAGGTGAGCTATTTCTACATGACGAAGGGAGGGCTGACGGCTAAAGGCCATTAGGTAATATCTCACAACCCAACAACCCTGAACTTTTGATTGACAACGTAAATGACAGAGGTTGGAACAAAATAGCACAGTAAAACGACTTCGGAGAAATTGAATCCCCAGACATGTCTGATGTCACCATTTTTATTTATGTGAAGTTGCCAATACGTTATCGGACAAAACTACATTGGTAAAGCTTTCCAGGTAGACTTTATCGAAGGTAAACATTGCGCCCTCGTCAAGAGACACCCTTGATAGTGTCGAAACCTTTTAGTGAGATAGATGAAATACATGTTCATGTAATAGCGCCTCAATGAAAAAGCGATAGAAATAAAGCTTTGCTTAAACTGTGTAACAAAAAGTCAGCCTAATGTACTGAAGGTCGTATCGTGTCGTTATTCGAGTGTAATGACTGCGATTGTCAGTGTCTCGCCGTCATATTCAATTCCATATTGCACAACTTGGCTCAGTTGCTCGTATCAACAATTCATAGCCGCCGAGCTACTACTAAAATATAAATTATTATGAGGACTACAGAAATAGACAGTTTTTTTTATTTACTTTCACTGTCTTTCTTGTGTTTACGTACATATCCGAATTTCGGTTTCAAATTCAAAACATGATCGCATTAGCAAGCGTTGAATATTCAGCAATCAGCGTATGAGCGTACTCTGGCAACTGGTTGGCGCCGAATGTTTGGGAACGAGTTTGCTGTCTAGTTTTTACGTTGGTTACCGTCCTCGAAAAATAACCGTCATTACCACGTGGCATTGCTAACGAGCCTAGTTTTCGACGCCCCATCTAAAAACTTTTTCCTGCGAGCATGCCTTTAAAAATGCCGGATACTCAAAAATGGAAAAGTACGTGCATCAAAAATGATGGGTGTCCTCTACGTTTCCGCCGACTCTTAGATTGGACTTTTTTGAACTGTATCTTCCTGTCTCCTACACAAATATCGCTAACAATCTTGATGACAAAAAGACTTCTCGTCACGAATCTATTTTGGTTGCAATAATCGTAGTTATTGTGGCCTAGAAACAATTCTAACTGATTGAGCATCACCTAGTGGCAAATAGACCCACTTATGTCTAGTAAAATACACTTTTTTATATAACGAAATTTATTGCCTAGATTGAATATCTGGTGACGTGCCAAGTTGCCGATACATGCGCTACGGACTGCGGGCTTCAACCAACCTTGACCGGCGACCGAGTCATATAAATCTCAAACGCCTCACAAAGGTTTGGCTATCTCTATTGCAACAATACCAGCATGGTCAGCTTTGTCTATTTTATTGGGTTATTCAATCGAAGCACATTAACTGTAGATTTATGTTTATTTGAAACTGAAATAGTGTTATGTCACGTAATGGAAATAGGGCACAGTATGCGGCTGACTCTTCAATTTGCATTTCACGTTCGTTGGCGTTGCATGGAGAGAGGTATCATTGACACGGTGAAACAAGTTTCTATCTAACGACGCTATCGTCTCTGGCTGTGATATTTCAATATCTGTTGACCACAGGCCACTGTAAAATTTCGAGGCCATCAAATTAACAATACAAGTTGAGCACGTCCAGCAATCAGTGCGAGCCTTTTTGGCCTTGGCAGCAATTCATCATGATTGTTGCCAGCATACATAATAAACACCTATCGTTGTTGAGGTTACGTTACATCATGCTATAAAGTCATCCGGCGTAACATTATATCATTTAAGGAAACTTGCGATGCTTGAAAAGTTATAGACTTCTATAAGAATTTTGCTTGATACAGAAACAAAACAAGTATCGATGCTGTTGCATCATTGTCAAGTCTGATAAGATTTTGTCAAAAACTAATATACATGTAATAGCTGGTTTTCGGTGCATGTGCGGTCGAAATTTATAGCACAGTTCAAAACTTTAGGTGCAACAATTTTGGGTGTCTGGTTTACCTGCGGCAATAAATACTGCAGAAAAATGAGTACTGCTTGAGTCGATTGCCGTTTCAACGTCTTACAAAAACATGGCTGCCTTAAGTATCGGGTTAGTCCATCAATCGAAAGCTTGGTCGCAATGAATCGATGTAGCAATACGATCGCGATACCCGTTAACATGTAACAGCTAAGAATGTACTGTATAGTGACACCGGTGTAGATTGAATAACAAATCACTCGAACAATGCAAATGAGATGGCCTGACATGTACAAGAACGCGAGCCGGTAAAGTTAATTAATTAGTTGTTTGTAAAATTTTTGGACGGCAGCCCCGTGGGTTTTGTTAAAAATGACGAAGGCATTGACGTAATAATTATGCCGAATAAATCAACCTATCGTTCCAGCCAGCAGCCCTAGATGATATTGCAAATGCTTTGAACGAAGATTCGGGTAAGGAATTCCTGCAAATGTAATTAGTACGCAAAAAGCTACTTCAAACGCAAATTTTGACTTTTGACAAAATACGATCCATAATTTAAAAAAACAGAACCCAGTTACGTGGTTGAACCCATCTGCTGAAGAATCATGACGTTCCCAGAACGTGGATCGGACGTTCCATTCCATCAGAAATGTTCGCGCATGCGTCATACTTATAAAAATGGTGTGTCGTACAATCGTACGAGCAAGTAGGTTTCGTCACGATAACGGTACCATAACGAACATAGTTTTTTTTGCGACTGTACTGCCGGTTTCCGACCTTAATAATGCTTAATAAGATCTAATTTAACAATATACATCTTCTCAAGGAAATAGATGGTTATAAAAATGGAGTGGATTACGGTATGGCATATTTAAGTTAGTGCTTGTAATTTATTTTTAAGTGCGGGAAGCAAGTATACTTACTGGCTTTTAAACACTGAATTCTATAAATGTCACACTTGCTTGGCTATCGAATCGAAAACGAAAGTAAACAGCTCAATTTCATCAGTTCGAATGTTCTCGTCGGCACTTTTTTGGAAGTTTATCTGTTTTGGATAAGATTCATGATAAGTTTGACGCACACAAGGAAATAAGGCGTAGTCTAGCTAGATACACGCCCCTTACTTAATCTAGATTGCTTATCGAGACCTTATTTTACCTTATAATGCGATTAAAAAGGTCGAAAGCATGTCGGTGGTTTTAGAAACCTTTAAGGTGTGGGTGACTACTTATGGCAAATACTGCATGAATGTATGTTCGTGTGTTTAGGAGTTTTTGCAACGATTTGCAGATATGGTTAAAATAGATACTGCATGAATGTACACGTGTGTTTGGGGAGTTTTAGCAGCGATGTGCACGTGCCGTCTGATCGATACGCCAGTCGGGACGGCGGCGACCGTCTGTCGGCGGCATGGCGTGTCGCCCCTAAACACAGCTGATTCCACCTATCCCCCTCAGCCAGTTCGTTCACCCCGCCCCGCGCTCCCCGGCACCCTCCCGAACTTTCGATCTCGTTAAAAACATAAACGTATCCACGATGCCCTTCCGAATTTCTGTTGGGAAATCACAAATTTCCTGGCAGTGTGCAATGCCTTGTTTTTGTCGCAATTTATATGAAAAACATAATCGCGATGGCTGCTATACTAATTTCATATCTCAATTGTGTTTCAACATTGGTAAAATGTATTCGCGTAAAGGTTATGGGACTTCAAAAGAAGGCCCTTACAGATCTGACGCTGAGGTTCACGATGGCTACACTGAGCAGCAGCAAGAACAGTACACTAAATATTTGAAGAAGTTAAAAAGTGACTTTGAAGAGGTTTGGTGCAAAAGACCAAAACAAAACATGGACTTCTCCGAGTACGAACGAATTAAAACTCTTGGGACCGGAGCTTTCGGTCGAGTAATATTGTTAAAGCATTTAAAAAGCTCTAGACTATACGCAATGAAAGTGTTGGAAAAAGAAAAGATAGTCAAGATGAGACAAGTTGAGCATACGCTATACGAAAAACGCATTCTCGAAGCCATCAGGTTTCCTTTTACGGTCAGCATGGAATTCAGTTTCAAGGATAACAGCTATTTGTATTTTATTATGCCATTCATACCAGGCGGTGAAATGTTCACCCATCTACGACGAATGGGTAAGTTCGAAGAGCCTCTAGCGAAATTTTACGCTAGCCAAGTAATTCTGGCCTTGGAATATCTGCATTTCTGTAACCTAGTTTACCGCGACTTGAAACCAGAAAACATTCTGATCGATAAAACTGGTTTCCTGAAGATCACCGACTTTGGTTTTTGTAAAATATTACAAGGTAGAACTTGGACTCTATGTGGAACGCCTGAATATTTAGCTCCCGAACTCATATTGAGTAAAGGGTATGGGTTCTCCGTGGACTGGTGGTCTTTCGGAGTGCTGTTATTCGAAATGTGCGCAGGATATCCGCCTTTCTACGCGAACGACCCAATGAAGACTTATGAGAAAATTGTAGGTGGCAAATACAGGTGTCCTTCGAGCTTCAACAGCGATTTAAGGGATCTTATCAGAAACATTCTCCAAGTTGATATAAGTCACCGTTTTGGTGTGATGAAAAACGGAGTGATGGACTATAAGAACCACAAGTGGTTTAAGGGTTTGGAGTGGGAGAATATTCTTAACTGCCGGACTCAGCCTCCTTTTGTTCCTAAATACAGGGGTCCAGGTGATACTACTAACTTTGATCGCTATGAAGACGAGCCTATAAAGCCATCGTCACGATGCCAATTTGCGACTGAGTTCGCAGATTTTTAACTCTTTGCAAGTTAAGTATTGTTAATTACTTGCCCTGCTTTTGAATTAAATAAGTATTCTTCCAATCATTTTTTATTTTAGCGTTCCATTTAAAATACAATTCAAACTCTTTGTGGTACTGTATAATCTCCAAACTTAAAAAAGCACATCCTGACCCATAATCGTGTGTCATCGTGTTTGATCGTTTTGTTTAGAGACGATTTGAATTCATAATGGGGCACGTGTGTGGCCCCCTCTCGTGACATGCGCCCGCGCAGCGCCGGAGGACTATAATAACAGCAGGCAGAGGGCACGCGACGAAACTGTATTATATTTGAAGTTCGTGACCAAGTGTCGGGTAGGGACATTTATACAATGCACTGATTGTGTCGGAAATTACATAATATACACTTTCTATATCTGTGAGTAAGATGCAGTAAAATTAGACTAAGGATTATGAGACAACTTACCATGGGTAACCCAAGCACGATTTATCAGAAATCTATACCAAACAAATATAAAATCTTGCTCTCTAATCTTTTCAGGTCAAACAAAAATCTAAAATAGTACTTCTATCTGCACATGTACAATATTAAAATCAAACATATGTCCGGCATATTCCTGAAACAGTCGACTAAATAGATCTAGTGTGTGACCCGAATTCGCCTCAGTTCTCTGCCAACATTACCATGAGTATGAGTAATGATCTGTGATGGGAGCATGTTTTGGCAAAACAGTCTTCAAAGAGAGGAATGAACTGAAATATTTTATTGTATTAGGTAATAAAATAGCTCGTAGAATTCTTCAGCATTTCAGTGACGAGTTATATAGTTATTCAGGATGATAAAACAAGTGCGAATTACGAGGAAAACATGTGTCGTTTTATTAGTTTATTTCTGGATGTTATTCCAGCGTTGATATTAAAACAGAACGTTTGCTGGACGTTAAAAGAAAAGACTATTAAAATACCTAGTTAAATTTAATTCACATATATAAAGGGTTAAGATTAACGACTTAACGTCACCTCTATCTATGATGAACCAATGAACGGGACTTTGTCGGCGAACGGAATGTGTAAAGGGCCAGCGAGAATATTGATTTACAACTCTCTGAGACGTTTTATAATTTTCTTTAATGGTTAATTGATTAGATGAAGAAATGGTGAAAGAAATTATGTCCAGTTATACGAATTATACTTGGCAGTAATGGTCTTCAGGGAAATCAAGTAGGTAACCTTGGTTCATTCATAACACGTTTCAGTCTAATAAGACAATTTTAATGACTGAGTTTTCGGAGAGGCCATTGTCGATCCGTGCATTGTCTTCGATCAGCTGATGATTGATCTTATGACTGACTATTCCGAAATCAAATAACATTTAACACAAAAACCAAGAGTAACCAATTCTCGTGAAACTGTTACAATCGGTAATTCGATTACACAATTTAGTTAGCAAATCAAAGATACACCAAGTATTATGTGCGAGCAATTTTCTGGTACGGCACCCATGATAGGGACAATGGCACGAAACAATAGCCTTTCCCGGCCGTGTGATGGTTGCATGGGACCAGCGCAGCCGACCGGAAAGTGAAGGAAGCGCAGTTCCGTCTCACGATGAGGATGTGACGTCAGGAAATAGCTAAGGTTTACGTCTTAAAGGGTTGGTGGTAAAAGTGAGGATGACTAACTTATTAACGTTTTAAATACATTAAAGACATGACTTGTTTTATAAAAAATTTGACTATTATAGCATAAGTTGTGTCTACACTCTACTTCCAATATTTACACAAAGCAGAATTTACTGCTAGGGAAGTACCCGTACAAAATTAAATATTTCAGGTCAATCCATAAACTCCTATGAAGTAACGTTCATCATTACCATCAGCCTATAATGTTCCCACTGCTGGGACACGGCCTCCTCTCAATGAGAGGGAATGAGTTATAATCCACCACACGGGCCCGGGCGGATTGGTAGATGTTACACGTCTTCGAATTTTTGGTTCTGGTGCATGCCGGTTTCCTCACAATGTTTTCCGTCACCGTTTTGAGAGCAGTGGTGATGAAATAAATTACACAAAGTAATGCGCCTGTCTGGGTTCGAACCCACGACTTACTGTTCGTAAGTCAGGGCCGCCACCACTGGGCCACCGCTGCTCTCGAAGAACGAAGTAACGTTATTGTCTGACAATTTTACAATCAACGTAATAGCTATCCAAGTCGTATAAATCGTGAATGGGATTTATTTAAGCCAAGTACGCCCATTTATGTTATACGATGCATTCTCAATGTTGTAGATGTAGACAAAGCACCGAAAGTTCAGGCGAGCCAACTGTCCTATTCACAATGGTATTTCTTGCGCAAGTCTTGCCGCATTGAAGCCTAGGTCTCACGATACAATTGAGTATTCATCTCTGACGTTCTGCCTCAAATTATTCACATTTCACCGTATATGAACAATCAGTACCTAGCTATCGTATAAATCAGGGTTTAATATGAGAATAGATAACGTGCTGACGGAAATAAATATTTCAACAAGAATTCCGTCTTACTTGATTTTATTATGTATACTGAGACAAATGTTGGTCATTAATTAGAGCCAAGCTCGGATGTTTGACAAATAGACGCAATTCCAGAACACGGATTCAGTAAATAAACAAAAAATAACGATGTTGAAACAGTAATAAAAAATAACAATAGACTAGCAAAAACTGTTATAACTGTATCATACGGGAAACGAAATAAGCCGAACTGCCTTAATAGATTTAGCAAAGTCCAAACTTCCATCAATTTACAAGTAAATTAAGACCATATGCCCAATGGCGCTAAACCAAAGCACATTTTATGGGACGTTAGCACAAATTAACAGTCATAAACCCGAAGTAGAGATTACACAAGCTATCGCCGCGAACATAAAGCACAATTACATAACCGTGCTTTGAAAGCTATGGGCAATTGGGCATGTTGAGCTATTGATAGATTTTACGAAGAACGATTGAACGTTAAAGGGTTACCCAGTATACAAATTGATTTTAGCCATTGTGGTACATAGACATACATCGGCGACCAACCTCAGCCAAATCATTGTACTAGCACAAAACTACAGCAATTATTGAAGTGTCTTTTTATGATGTGCTCGTGTCCGAGAATCTCCAAAAGCTTTAACATAGTAGAAACCAAATCTTCATTGGATTTTTCACCCTTTCCAAAGTGAACTTGTTTTCCCATTCCTTATAATCTGCAGTACTTCAGTTCACGCCGAACTACTTAATGTCTGGTTTCTAATTACCATCACATGTGCTGATAAAAGGAGAACTCGTCAAGTGGAAACAGAAGGGCAGTTGATTAATTACTTGAAGATGAAAAGCTGAGCCAATCGAAGTGCTTAAAGATACCGACGTTAATGAATTAGAGACACTGATAACTTTATTGGTGACAGCTTAGTTGCTTTCTAGTTGAACACTTAGTTCTACTAGAACTAGTAGATAATGAACTGTGTCAGTTCGTTCAGTAGTACTACGACATCGCAATCAGCGGAATTTGTCGACAAACTGTTTTCATTTGTAGTGACAAATGGTTTTGCAAATCGCGTGCTCAACAAATATGTTAATACTACAAGTCACACTCATAAAACTAATTGAAAACATGTTGTGTTTTTATGTGTAGAAAACTTGCGTGAAATAAACTTGAATGAACTCTAAGCATCATTCTTTTTGGAAAATATAGTTAGCTTGGAAATAAAATACGAAAGGATTTTATGTTTAAGTAATTAGATTTTAATCTAAATGGAATTAATATATTTCAACCATTTTATTAGCAATCAGAAACTACCCGTATCGTTGATCAAGGAACTTGTTGTGTGCTTTATAATGACCGCACGAACGGAGCGGTTCCTTTCGGCAGATCTGGTACTTAATAAACAGCCGAGAAAATCTGTGTTTACTGTCATGAAACTTCCTTTTTTGGTTTAAGACAAAGTGTGGCGAATTCCCTGTCTCATATGTCTAGGTTGTCCTTTCTTTTGTAGCCTACCTAGTACTGTGTCTTCAGCCCACTGTAAAATTAAGCATACAAAGAACAAAGGTCTGTAAGATGTCGAGAAAATTTAAAAAACAAGCGGATTTTTAGCTTTGGAAAAGCTTGCCTCGTTGGTCTAGTGATAAAGCGTGACTGCTGAGCATGAGGGGTTCGGTTCACAGGTCGGGCAAAGTGTTATCGGGTTTTCCCTTCAGTCATTTCGTAGCAGGAAGGTAGCAGCCATTGGCGTTTGGATCGGGGCCCGATTGATGGAAATAGACTCGCCACCTATTCCAGGGGACTTACAACTAACATAACATAACATAACTAGTGAAATGTGGGTGTGCTATTAAGTACTAGTAGGCACACGTCTGCGTAACCCTTTGGAGATTTCACGTGACATTATGCAAAAGGAAAATGACTGAAAATGACTTCATCGAGATAAAATCTACATAACGAAAACCGCAACCCTATCACGAGTTAGTCATTGAGTTAACGCCTACGATATGGGTCAGTGACGATGCCGCTGCAGCAGTCGATGCGGCGAAACGTAAAGGGCGAGATGAGAGGGGTTGAGGGTGTAGAATTATTAGATACTTACCGACTATCGGTATATTGAGATTGCTTTTAAGCAATAACTGGAAAATATTGAGTGTGTAAGCTGCTTATCAACTCGGAAGCGGTGTTGGAGTCGTATTTTACAGCAGATTTGGATAAGCTGTCAACATTTTAAGATTTTGAGCCCAAATTTTAGAGTCTCGCAGTTCAATTTATTTGCCGGTTCCAGTTGATCGTAGTAGTGAGAATACTTGAATGAGATGTAAACGCTTGATCGCTGAATCAAGCGGTTGCCAAATAGCACGCTCAGACGAGAAATGTCTAACTGCGGTGCACTAAACGCCAAAGTGCTGAGCAATATCAATAACGCAAAACTGCACGATTTCGATAAGAAATGTAATATGTGCGAGTAGGTCTTTACTACGTGTTGAAACTTTGAAAGGAAAGGGGGCGAGTGAAAAGGGGCAGTGTATTTAGGGTAGCCCAAAATCGTTATTTCTTGTATACTGAGTATTGATTGGTTTCTTTGGGGACCCTACATCTAATCCGCAAGAGATTTGGACCGAATAGGTATATGAGTGAAACTTTTATGAATGAAAAATAAAGTTTTATTCATTAGATATTGGCAGTTTTATTAAGAAACAGATTGTGAAACTGAAACTGGTATGGGGCTAGTGGCCGATGGTCTAAACTTTCACTGCTGATAAACCACTAGATTTATATGGCTTCGTATTCAAGAAGATAGTTCAGTCTCTTAATAAATTTATTGTTTGTAAACAGAGTTTTATATTGAACCCAGTCAATTTATCAATCAAATTGGTACTTATTGCTTTGTGTAATTTATTTCATCACCACTGCTCCTAAAGCGGTGAAGAAAAACATCGTGAGGAAACCGAAATGTTTTAGAACCAATTAATTATGCTTATTGGTACTAAGTTATGCCAATCAAAGCGGACTTCACCACAAAGACAGTCCACAGGTATTATTCTAGTGCTTCACACAAATTAGTATTTCCAACGTTACCAAAGCCAGACATGGGTAAATTGAAGTTTATTAGTATAGAAGACCGACAATTCCCAGAATGGACATCCCATTATCGTTGTTAAATATCCCCACTCTGCTGGCAATTACCTAAATTAATTGAGTAGCCATAGGCGGGCAATGACACTGTATTACCTGGAGATTACTAAAATGAAATACTAATTAATTGAATGACGATGTAGAAAAATTGTGGAGGCCGTGAACCGGTGATATATTGTGACACGAGGTGGTTATTGGCTATTGTGGTCACGACATGGAAATTAAAGAATTGGGATAATGGTTCTGTGTATTACCTGTAGTGATATTGATAAAAATAAATGTTCCAATTGGCCCGAATTAAGGCTGTGGTACCTGCTAATTAGCAATTATTTGTGGTGGTTCAAACTTCGTTTGAAATACTGTTAGAATAAAGTTCTAATCAGCCTGCACTACAAAGTGGTTGTTACGTCGGTCACTGCGTTCCGAATATTGCGAAATGAGTGGTTTTTATTTAATTGTAGCCTAATAAATCATCAGATTAAAATGCTAATTGTCCACTTTGTGAAGAAAAAAGTGACAAATATTTATGTGAAAAAAATATACTAAAACTTAATGCCGTTTATGAGTAGTTACGAAATTTTAAAGAAAAAATTCTTCACTTTGAATATTTTTTTTCATATAAGGGATGTCGATAAATTGATTTTGATTCCATCTGTGTAGTAATTAACAATTTGTAATGAGGTAGCTACTGAACTTGATTCTAGGGCTAATTTACAAGATTGTTTGCAAGCAGAATCAAAGTGGTACGAACTTACTCACTTTCACAGTAATAATAAAGATAGCATTATTTCAATTGCACCAATTAAAGTTTAGTCTAATAAGCAACATATATTTTTGCACATTTATATTCACTCATCAAGGAGGAGTTACATGGAGAAAACCTCTCGTTAGCAGATATCACCCCCTTAAGAGACTTGCCAAAACGAAACAAACTGTTCTTTACTAATCAGTGAATTTACAAGACGGGTCCTTTTATCCAGTCAGCTTCAATAAAATGTAATTGCATTATCCACTCACAAATAAACCAATAACACGAACACATGACGCCAAGATGGCTGAACACAATCCTTCTTGTGTTGTTGGCAATCGAGACTTTAACTCACGCGCATTTTGATCTGGATAAAGTAAGCCGGCGCAGATCTGTACCGAGGAGTTAATTTAATATTCTTAATTAAATCAATACACTTCCCACGAGCAGTCGGCACGCAAACTGTTAGAAATCGCTGGTTTTATTGGAGTACTAACTTTTACTGGCGGGTATGCATGACTGAAGTACATACCTATAGAATTGATTTGGGGATGTCGATAAATTGATTTTGATTCCATCTGTGTAGTAATTAACAATTTGTAATGAGGTAGCTACTGAACTTAGATACTTCTTAATTAAAAGGCAAAACCACGATGTACTGGGGCGATGAACCTACCTGAACCAGTGAAAAGGTTATTTACCTAGCAAAGCCAGATTAGACGGATGATTCTAGGGCTAATTTACAAGATTGTTTGCAAGCAGAATCAAAGTACGAACTTACTTACTTTCACAGCAATACTATTGGTTAGGATAAGATATCAATGTGCTTGCGGTAGCCAGCTCTTACTTCGTGTCTCGATGTATTTATTATCATCCGTTTTGAGTAACGCCTGCGTGGTTTGCAGCATGAAAGTTTTAAATTGATCGCCGATTGTTTTGCGTGTGCGCACGCTTCATGCTTTCCAGTTTTGACAATCGAATTTATTGCTTTTGCTCGTTGAGTTCTTCATCATGGGTTCTTTTCCACGTATCCGGAAATCGGTCAATCGTTAAGCGTTAAGTTTTTCTGCGATCGTTGTAATCTTATGCTATTAACTGAAGACAATCTGATCGCTTATTTATTTATTATTTTAATCTCATCAGCAGTTAGCGAGCCACATTATTACTTAGGTGGTAATAAAAATAAACGTACAACACGGCAAATGCAAAACCATTTTCTCTCAGCACAATTATAAAATTAATGTATATCTATACATTTCTTCGCTATGTTTAACGGAACAGAGTGCTAAATTAATTAAACACCAGCAAAAGCATACCACATGTTCGTTCATCATAAATTCCGGTACAGAAAATGAAGGGATTTTAAGTAACCCTTTTTAGACTGAATACTTTACAAAAAGGCCAAATGAGCACGACGCCGTGTCGCCTACGTCTATGTAAATATATTGAAGGACATGCCCAGACAAACCCACAGTGGAGGAAGTTGGTATCCACCTGCATACTAATTTATTACCACGCAAAATTATCCGACTAAACGAAAAGACAATACAGGACTTCACGAGCCTCCTGATTCGTATTCAACACGCATAGTCAGGCTACATCTATCAGTATTCTTGGCATCACGACCGACCAGTGAATCGATTAAGAATGATGCATTGTAAAGTTTAAAGTTCGCCAAAAGTATGGCCTCTTGCGAATATTTAAATACGCATAAACAATACTAATGCGCTACGTTACCCTTGGGGCTAATTTTACGTTAATTTAGCCGAAGCCAATGAAGCAACGTATTGGAAAATTAAAAAGGGTCAGATGAGATAAGCTTTGTATTAAAATACATAGAGGTCATCCCATGGTACAGTTATAGCGTTAAACGATAACAGACTATGGCAACGATATGGTGGTTTGTTTACTTTTTTTACAACACCCACTCATATCCGCCCACATAAACTTGTTATGGTACCTGCGTTATGAGTGTCAACGTTTGAATGGGATCTCCAAACAGAGGACTGTTTTTTCCATGCCTTTCTGGTTCATTATTCAGCTTTTTAATTTCGGGTAGCGCCTTTATTGCCAGGGTTATAAAGTCGAGAATTTGTTAGTATAGTTTGTGCAGTTAGCAGGCAGCCAGCTGGAATTACCTGGCTCTATCGTCCCCTCGTATCCGGAGTGTGGATACGCTCGAGCGCGCTCGGCTGCACCTGTCGCCTGTACTCGTATTTTGCCATTAAGTACATGAACCGTAGCCTGTACATAGGTACCTATGTAAAGTTGAAGTGCACAACTTTGCAGACGACTGTGTCCCTGATAAATGCTCATAAACATCAAGTACATTATATCTCAATGATAAACATAGGGAAATGTGCTAATAACTGAACGTTGAAAACAAATAACAGGATCTACGCGTTATGCCGTTTCTGTTTTAAGTTCAAATGAGTTACATTTTCCTTCTAGTTATTGTACAATGTACAGTACAAATATAATTAGTATTTGGAAGTAATTAATAAGTTATTTTTGTTATTCGCGTCATGTGTGCTTGAGCATTTGGCTAAGCTATTCTACAAAATATTCATATCCATAATACAGTTGATGAAATCCCACTTAAACTGTTGCCTTCACAAGTAGGTACCTACCCAGCCGTATAACAAGTATGCTTAACTACATGTCTGCTTATTAATCTAAGAGCAGATCTTACGATAAGCGTAAATAATCACAATTACAACTTTCATCGCACATACAAGAGCACTTTCGAGTTGTAAGCGAGAAATA
Organism: Xestia sexstrigata; assembly: GCA_941918905.2. Classification (NCBI taxonomy): domain Eukaryota; kingdom Metazoa; phylum Arthropoda; class Insecta; order Lepidoptera; family Noctuidae; genus Xestia; species Xestia sexstrigata. Next base: position 5,947,636 of record OW799204.2, read on the forward strand.
ATTTGAAAGACAGCCACGCGAGAAGTTTCCCTCATTGAATCAATTGGATGCGCATTATTATTTGCAAAAACCTATTTCACTGTTTTCATTTCTTTATTCCTTATTATCTAGTTACATTGCAATCAGATTAGGAAAAAAAACCATCGCTTTAAGGTTGGTTAGGCTTTGGCCTCCAAATTGCAAAATACGTAAGAAAATTTGAATTGCGCGGGCTACCCTGGAGCATCCACCTTAATGACGAAAGAGCTTCAAAGGATGACTCCCAGCTAATGCAAAACATAGACACTACCATTTTAAGCTTTCAGGAGTTTTGCTCTTTATGCTGGACTAGATTCCGCGCAACTTCATGCATACTGGCATGTCATTATGCCTCATCAACTGCTACAGTTTCCAGTGACCTGGATAAGCGAAAAAAAAAGAAAAAATATAATAATCCGCTTCCCTCATTTGAGGTAGCGTTCCTGATTCTTGGCGTTCAGGCTGTATTTTTATTCTGTTATGTTGGGGATTTGTGGATTTTAACGAACTGTGTGTTGAAGCTTTAGTAATTACCGTATACCTACCTACTGTAAAGGTGGTTTTAGACCAAAGGAACATAGAGCAAAAACATTTTTTTTATATTTAATCAGTATAGGTACAATAGCTTTTGAATTGCTAAGAGCTTTTTAAGCTCTGCAGAATAAAGTTCTTTCATTTCTGCTGCTTTCATGATTTTCTTAAGTATGGATAGACTACAGAAAGAATGTAATCGTTTAATCACAAAAAGAATTTGGTCGAGTGGGGCTAGAATGTGCACGAGCACGTTTGGTCTAAATCGGACTAGTGGACGATGGTATGGACGACGTAGGTATATCAAAAATCAAGTCTGACAATGCGAATAAATGCAAAATACCAGTCTGTAAAATAAGATCAACCAATAATATTTGTTCACGTACAGTTTAATTAAAACTTACGTATTAAATACTTATTAAACTTGACCTTTACATTCAGCATGCGTAAGTAAAATTATTAATGAGCGAAATACGAGAAATCGCTAAAATTCACAACAAAGCTTGTTTACGAAACTTCAGTAATTAACAGAAGTTAGTACCTACTTAGAACCTTGAACAGTTAAAATACCACGTTGTCGAAATCAGTGGCGTGCCTAGGGGCCAACAATACGGCAAGCCCATAAGGCAAGCAGACTGTTCAGAAACCCTAACATCATGAAGGAAGAGTAGTACTAGGTTATAACAGCAAGCCAAGATTTTAGGCTTCTATGAAAGTACCGCCTTTCGGCGAAATCTATACAAATTGCATAGGAGAAAAGGGAAACTTCTACGTGACATACCTTCGTATCTGTTTGAGATCGACAATGTTGTCCCACGCAACGAATTTTGATGCGGTTTTCGCCACCATTTAATGAATTCCGGAAGGTACCTTACATAAATACTATCAATGCTTTGTCAAGTCGCTAGTCAAGTAGAATATTTCAAGAATAATGTAACCAGTAACTAATTATTTTTTCGTCCTTGAAACTTGAGCCAATTTGGAATACCTACCTTAAAACACAAGGCACATTTTTGTTTAAGTACCAGATTCGCATCAAAAAGTTGAACGTAAGATTTTTTACCAACATTTTAATTAAAATCAGGACTTTTTCTGTTATGTATTGTTAGTAAGTACTTCGTTGTTTATTAGCAAGTTCAATTAAAACGCTCATCCGTTTCTTGTTTAAAAGACCTTGGTAATGATAATGACATAAGAAGCGTAGGTACTACGATTAATTAGATAACTACTCTAACAGAAATCGGTAATTGTTAATCGGATGTAGGGACCAAATTACGATGTTACTGATGTCATGTTCTGCTGATATAACATCGCGCATGTTCTCCCCAAAGGCTCAGGCAGAAGAGGTGTATAAATAGGAACCAATTCACTTCTGCTTTGCTTAAATCCTGGAAGATGCAGGTGGCTGTGCAGGATGGGGCATAACATGCAGACGGGCATTATATTTGGGACGGGTCGATGATACCCCATTTAGCTGGATTATTTCTTCACTAGTTCCATTTACGTTCCTTTCGTTCGTTTATAGGGGAGAGTCTATTGCCATCAACCGGGTGCGAATAGGCGAGATGACAAAAAAAAACTAATTAGTCCGTCAGTTAGATTATCAAAAAATATTTGACCCGTGTTTTTTCTTTTGTTACGTAAACCAAAATTGACGAAGATATGACGCTTTTAAAATTCTCAATACATCACGCCTCGGTATAATTTTTAGCTAGTTCTGACGTCACGAGCCCCCACTCCCGAGTTTTGATGCGTTTTATCTTTGTTTTTGTATTTACAAAAACATCCTACGTGTCCATTAATTTCCAATACTCTAACTGACGGACTACATAGATTTGCAATTTTTTGATACTGTCATCATGCCTATTCCTCCGGACCGCTTCTGCGGATGTATCGACCAATAATGAGTCTACGGTGACACTGCTCTGATTATGTCATAGTATGACTATGATTGCATTCCTAACAATGTTGCGGTTAGCGGTACGATTTCTATGTAAACAGATGAGGTTTATTAATACTTGATACACTGGGTCCCACACCTGCTACTGTGGATAATATGATCAAAGCCCATTGTTCAGATACCACAAAGGACAGAGGGACGAGACACTGCTACGATTACATTTCAAACAATATTGAAGCTACATTATTGAAATTAAAAATAGAGAATAGGTACTTGAACCAGTCTGGGTCCACTACAGTATTAATTAGAGTTCCTAATACCTTCCTTACTCTTTGTCTAAAAAGACCACATGTCATGATTTGGAGTAAAAACTCGAAGTGTGAAAGTAGCTACGCGCCGTAGACCCTTTTAAAGTTATTGATACTTTCAATTCCAACCAAACCAACCAATCGTTTTCCATGCAGCTCTAGTTTCCAATTTACCATACTGTTTAGCCTGAAACACAATACTTTAACTGACACAAAAAATATAGCCAAGTGCTTAGAGGAAGTTGCGTCATTGTCTACAATGATAAAGGGATTCCGAACTTTAGTTGTTTTTGGAGTAAACCTCCTTTTATGGATAGTACTAATCAGTCAAGCATTGCTGGAGTTGCAAAATGTAGTGAACAGGTAATAAGTTCTTAACAAAATCGAACAAAGTTCAATGTTTCTGAGAATGGAAAGACGAGTGTTTTCGTAATGATTTTAGATTACTTTGACCTTTTCACCGCCAAACAAGAAAGAACTAATTGTTAAAAGTTTTCAGAGTATAGTTGATTTTTGGTGTTACATTTGGTCTTTGGTAAAAGGAAGAAGAAGAAGCTTGAAGGCTTGTCTGCATTTAATTTTTTGGTTGTTTTTGCTACGTGCGTCAGTTTTTTATTCTGTAATATTTCCTGATTTCTGACCACATTTGTAACTTTTCTAACTCAATCTTACATAATATTTAGCCACACATGTCTGTAGAATAGTACTAGTAGATCTATACTTCAGGTGAACTCAACCCTGACTCCATACATTTCCGTATTTAGCATACAAATTAGACAGCGCCACTCTCTCTTTTCGAATGTGATTATACTGATTATCACGGAGTGTACACACGCTTTTTGTCTAAACGTTAGCCATTTGATAACATTACATATCAGTAGCGAAGGTTTCATACAACTCGATTCCTACCGGAACTTCCCTTTGAAAAAAGGCACAGTCGGTGTATAGACAAATAATAAAATCACATTAAAGATATGTATGTACATACATTGGCTTCCTATTGCAAAAATTGATCCTTCGCTTCTGTTACACAGATATTATTCAGTGGTGGAAGTGAGCTTTAAAAGCCCAATTGTCTAAAAGGTCTTTTCGGTTTTGCGTTTTATTGCGGATTTAAACTTAGGAGTAAATTCTTTAGTTTGTGTTCTAGAATCTAAGCCCCCAAAGCGACGCCCGGGTCGTCTCCCGCGGAAAACCTAGTCCTTACGAGATCGTAAGTGTTAGGTTGTCTTTTGACCATTCATACAGAAGTAGGAGTGGACTTACTCTGCAGTTGGTGCAGGAAAGTTCGAGAATTAAGAGAAGGTAGGATGAAAGGAAAGACCAAACACCGCGTGCTAGAAAACTTTAGCACCTCGCCTTGGGTAATTTATGTCTTCTTTTGACACCCTTATCCACGACTCTGTAAGCAACAATGGCGTCAATGGAGAAGACGGGCCCTGCACACGTGAAGCTTTTGTAGGCAGGTACCTACTTACCCTCATTGATTCGAGTTTAGGCATCATGCACGATCAACAACCAGCAACACCGTTCAGTCACAGACATGGCACCATGCCGTACATCACAATGAAATGCCAAAGGCTAAACATTTACGACTTCGTAGAAAACGGATACTTACATTAGACGGTTAATACAACTTTACAACCAGTAGGTACGGCATTATTAGCGAAAAACAACAGCTAAAAGCATTGCATAACAAATTAGATAAAATTTACAGTTGTTGGCTGTGTAAAAGAAAAACGGAGAATCATGTGAAATTAACTGACGCGAACTGGTTGCAGGAGCGTGGGTGGTTGCAGTGGTTATGCGGTATTACGATTTATATACCTAGCTGATAATTTATTAGGTAGGTACCTACCAACTCATCGTTTCTTGTGTTTGTCAAGTTTGAAGCTCAAAATATTACGATAGGTACGTAAAAGTGTGTAGGTAGTTCACATTTTAGGGTTGATCCTCAAACTGTGCCCGGAGGGACTGTTCAAAGACTTACGCCTTCTATCACACATAGGGAGCTGTCGCCGTAAAAGCTGTATCGTCGAGAATGTTAGTCCGTCTACCATTTGGCCATATTTTTACAAGTCTCCTATCATTACCTACGAAAAACATCAGGATCTTATAGTCGTTAGTTGATATTTTATTAGCTACGTGCCGGTTATCATAACATAATATTATTAGGCACTGACCTGTCTGAACTACAAACGCACGCGCTTTCCGCCTACGACAATAGAACGGCGAAATGCCGAAAAAAAAAACCTTTTGTTTTTAGAATAGCCCACGCCGTATCTCATGGCGCCTCGCCTGTAGCAATAAAAGAAACCAGTTATGGGCACAAGTCACCGACATACAGCCACCATTAGGGACATTTTCGTCTAATTTCTTTTACATTTTTCATTTTTACATCTATAATATGTTTGATGTTGGCAATAGACAATAGTGGAAACGTTTTTAGTTCCCATGCTGGTCAAGTAAGAAAATTTTCACATCATAGAATATTAATTATGATGCTTTCTGAGGCAATAAAAAAAACAACACCTCATTAATAGTCTGAAGAATGTTTGTTAATTAAAAACATGTTAGTTGCATTGTTAATATATTTAGGAATGAGTCATTATGTAGGTAGGTAGGTATATAAAGTTATCAAAAATATGGTTAAAACTTTCATATATATTATATCAACAGCTGATAAATAAATAATGCATGCACTTTATTAAACTATCTAGGAAAGAATACTTAGAAAAATTGATAAGCTGCCAACATAACAAAATTCCTTCAGTACTCATGTTGCTATAGAAAATATAGTAGCTGTAAATTCCCAGTACCTACCAGGGTATTTTTCTGAATCAAACAGGCAACATGCCTGTATGCACCTACTAGGTATGTATTGGGAGGAAACTGCAGTTCATAACATCAGCTATCCTATGACTAACACTTTGTATAATAAGTCCCTTGATCCTACCTAGGTATTTAAATGCATTATGGATATGAGGCGGCTGTAAGATGATTTAAGTCTGTTTCCAACAAGAATATGTGCAGCTGCACTTTTTATTTATGCATAATCAGATGCAATGCAGTATTTCTGAGCCTGTATCATCTAAAATAATACTTTAAAGGTTTTATTCATAGAACAAAAATATTAGGACTAAATTTTGTCTGTCTGTAGTCTATGTAGATTTGGGCAACATTGTTATCAGGAAATTATGGCTTGAGACTGAATGTACTTGAACTATATCCTGATTAACCAATAGATTACTCCTTTGAGCTAATTTCGTGAGCCAGTCAATAGTTAGATAGCCATGAGGGCTCAAAAGTAGTTAGTTTAGTGATTATTGGTGGCAGTTAAAACTTAAAGTGTTATTGTCTGGCGCAGTGTTGTCTCAAAAAACACCGAATAACTGTATGTTTTACCGATCACATGGCCAAAACGGGCGATAGCTATCTCCCAAATTTTGGTAAAATACAAATCATGTATCGTTTAGAACCAACTTATCGAAGAAACAAGTTCCATATTTTATTTATCCTCTTCGTTTCTTAGAAATGCAGGTGACTAGCGGATCGAAAATCCTGTTTGAAGTGGTTATCATAAATTCGATCGATTTGATGACAAATAAAGGCACCGCGTCGCCACGATAGCCGGCATACAAAAATAACACAGTTACGTCTCTAAAACACTCCGCTGTACTTACAGAACATAAAGCAATACCCAAAATAAAATATTATACGTAAAACGCATAGAAGTGCACCACGATTTATTTATAAAACTCGACTTACCAGCAACAACTGTATCGCTCAGGTCATACTTCACTGGTTTAGGAAACTCTCTCAACTTTCGTCCACTTAGTTTTAATTCACCACTCAAGTAAGCATCCTCCAAAATTCTCTCTAACGATTTCGTTAACTGACTATGAATATTATTGTGCCCATTCATATTTCCACTTACACACGGCCCCAACACGGCCATATTCTTTTTGAACTGAAAAGAAACAGTTTTTTTGTCTATTGCTTACACGCTGCCAACTTAACGATGGTATCAAATCAACAAACGGCTTAATTCATGTCGTATCTATTTGTCGATGGCGTAAGGCTTGCTATTCACCTGAAAACGATTGTTTGTTTGTGGTAGAACACTCTCTGTAAATACCACTGTAAGCATTATACTAGAATTTAATTCAAACCAAACAAAAACCATAACATTTAGAGCAAAATCCAGTCCATAACGATGTTCTATTTATTTCGTAGATCCTTATAAAGCAAAATCGATGAATAAAAATTGAATTTTTATTGTTAAATCCCATGCACGGACAAAGTAAAAAAGAGTTTCTTATGTTGGTTATTTTAAAAAATACCTGACAAAAACACTACTCAGTGGTCATGCTACGCGGGCTGCTTGATACTTTTTTCGCTGGCATGGCACTAGCCTGCTCTGCAATATTACTAATCTGTGGATGGATTCCCTATATTTTACTATAATCTTTGGATTCCCTTCATATTAGTAATCTGTGCAAGAGCACAGATTACTAATATGAAGGGAATCCAACGACATGAACAGCTGAAAGAGTGTAAGAACACTCTTTCAGCTGTTCATGTCGTCTCTTTCTCTTTGGCCCTCCACCCCACATGACATTGACATGAACCATGAAGCTGTAACCTAAAAATTCTGTGATAATTAAATTTTATGAAAGCAAAATGACGATAACAAACTTTTTACGATTATCTAACGTTCTAAGAAGTGTAAATAAATCAAATGTGTCACAAATCGAGGTAAGGTCGAGTTCTAAATCGCTAATTGAATTGTGAATTTTGCCGGTCGATTTTACGTAATTTTATTACTCTCCTAATTCTGAATCAAAATGTGACAAAATTATTTAGGAGTGTTGTTTATTGTGATGTGTTGCAGAAATTCTCATCACACATTAAAGATGGTGACCACAAAGTTCTGGAAAAGATCCGAAACATTGGAATATCTGCCCATATCGATTCAGGAAAAACTACACTTACAGAGCGAATATTGTTCTATACCGGCAGAATAGACCAAATGCACGAGGTATGTACCTATTCATTTAATGCAGATTGTAATAATCTAGGTTACAATAATTTAATTAATTGATTTCTTGACTGTGTCTTGTGTACTTGAATTTAGCTAGCTAATTAATAAAGCTAAAGAACATACATTAATCATGTGGGTTTTTTTTTCTTTTTATTGGCTATACTTGCAAACTAAACAAAACATTTCATGCAGAATATTTAGACATTAAATAAATTATGTTATATTTAAGTATATGCTATCTGTAATAATATTTCATTTAATATTCAATCATAAGATCTACCTACTTACCAATTTTAATTACCAGGTTAAAGGCAAAGACAATGTGGGCGCTGTCATGGACTCTATGGAATTAGAACGACAAAGAGGTATCACCATCCAGTCCGCTGCCACCTACACAATATGGAAAGACCACAACATCAACATCATAGACACACCAGGTCACGTAGACTTCACCGTTGAAGTTGAACGTGCTCTGAGAGTGTTGGATGGAGCTGTGCTGGTATTGTGTGCCGTTGGTGGAGTACAGAGTCAGACGTTAACAGTAAATAGGCAGATGAAGAGATATAATGTTCCCTGTTTGGCGTTTATTAACAAGCTTGATAGGATGGGAGCTAATCCTCACAGGTGAGTGAACATATGATACTGCATTTTATTTCTTTGTAGAAAAACAAAAAATTATCTTGTTTGTAGTAAAAGTAGCTTTATAACTGGTTGTTCAGTAAGTTGAGGTATGACTACCATTTATGAACAATTTCAAGTACCAAAAATAGACAGTGAGAAAGTGAGAATATCTTCAATAACAATAACTAACGAAGATTCATTACTTATTGTTATTGAAGATACATATTGATAGGTATCAGTATGTGCAATTGTTCCTTTTTGAGTTGAAGTACTGTGATTGGACTACTTTTAAATATTGTTTACTGCCTCGTTGGTCCAGTGGTCACAAGCGTGACTGCTAAACATGAGGTCCTGGGTTCGTTTCCCAGGTCAGGCAAAATGTTATTGGGTTTTCCCATCAGTAGCAGCCATTGAGTCTGGATTTGGGCCCTGTTGATGACAATAGGCTCTCCCTCTATTACATGGGACTTAAACATATTGGGCTAAATAGGTGTACTGTTAGGTACACCTTTGCCTCTCCCTCTCACGGAGTTGCTTGCCCATTCTTCTCCATAGAGATCTACGCCTTTGAATGTGCAACTACAGTACTTTCTCAAGTTATTATGCCTTGTGACTGTAGCTTAGCTTTTTTTTTGTTGTTTTTTTGACATTCAAAAGTACCGTAATGGTCTAATTGAAATAAATGCTTTGAGTTGTTTGAGTTTTGAGTCTGCCTAGTGCCTAACCTTTATTAGTTTACAAGGCGTGATGTTATGTATTTATATACATATAAATATATATTGTTGTTGTTATTGTTATTGTTGTAAACAATAATCACGGAAGATATCCCGTAAGTGACATTTTAAGTATAGTTATGAACCGTGAAAACTTAAAACAGTGTTTGGTATATTGTTTGAGCCTCGTAGGTGGCCATATTTTTAACATAGATATTATTACATATTACAGAGTAATAAAACAATTGCGTTCCAAAATGAATCACAATGCCGCATTTGTTCAGCTTCCAATAGGCCTTGAAAAAGAATGCGAAGGTATCCTAGATCTGATTGAAGAGAGGGCTATCTACTTTGAAGGAGATTATGGAGAGAAGATCCGATATGATGAGGTGCCTCAAGACAGGAGGACGGAAGTTCAGGAGAGGAGGCATGAGCTTATCGAACATTTGTCTAATGTTGATGAGAGTTTAGGTAAGAATTATTGAAATTGAATTAGGAAATGTTTTATGACCTATTTCTTTTATCAATATTGCATCTCATGAGTGTGCTTCAATCATTGCAATTGCAATCTTATTTCTAGTATAATTGACTCTATGAGGCTGGCATTATCACCTAGAGAGCACTAAAGTCTCAAAAATAGGCTTTATTGAGTGTCTTAATGCGTGACTAATTAATGCACCTGTCTGTACATTAAAAAAACACATAAGTGTGTCGCTATTTTCGATTACTTCAAACATGTTTTTAAGATTTCATTGCAGCTTGTATTGTTTGTATCAAATACGTTGATGTTAAAATTCACTAACATGACTTTTTATGACTTATCTCAAAAATGATACGAGGTGTGTATAATTTTTGAGATAAGTCAATTAACTGTGTTACTTCTACTACAAATGTTTATATTACAACCTCAATGTTTTTGTTTTCACTCATTTTGACCCTTATCATTCCAGGTGAACTATTCCTCGAAGAAAAAACCCCAACAGTAGCAGACATAAAGCAGGCAGTACGCCGCACAACCCTCAAACGTGCTTTCACTCCGGTACTCGTAGGCACAGCCCTCAAAAACAAAGGAGTACAACCGTTACTAGACGCAGTATTAGAATACCTCCCGCACCCAGGTGAAGTGGAAAACACAGCCTTATTGAATGAGGATAAGGATGGAGAAGCTCAGACGATACTGTTAGATGCTGCCAGGAATGATAAAAAACCGTTTGTTGGTTTGGCTTTCAAGTTGGAAGTTAGCAAGTTCGGTCAGTTGACGTACTTGAGATGTTACCAGGGTATGTTGAAGAGGGGGGAGAATATTTTTAATGCTAGAACTGGAAAGAAGGTGAGTATTTTTTAACTAGATTAAGTAAATACTTAAGTACTGACTCATTGGTCGCAAGCACGAATGAATGCTGAGCGTGAGGTCCTGGGTTCGATTCCCGGGTCGGGCAAAGTGTTTATTGGGTTTTTCCATCAGGAATTTCTCAGTAGCAGCCACGGAGTCTGGATTTGGTCCCGGTTCATGGTAATAGGCTCGCTCCCTATAAATTGGGACTTAAACAACTAGCAAAATATAGGTGTACTATTAGGTACATCTCTGCCTAACCCTTCGAGAATTACAGGCGTGATGTTATGTTTATGTACTGCGAGTTGATTGACGCTACTGATGGTGCCAAACTTGGCGCAAAGTTCTGTGTTGACCCATTATAGATTACCATTGACACACTAAGAAGATACGAATTTTTTGGCTATTGATTTATTAGCAGTTTAGGAGTGTAGGAGCTCGTAGCTAAATAATAACAGCCACTCGGGTCGATCTTTAGGTTAAGCCGTGCTTGCCTAGGTTGGTTTGCGGACGGGTGACCACCCATTACATACCGAGTTTCCTCCGTGCCTCGGAAAGCACGTTAAGCAACTGCCGGGACCGCCGGCTGTCATTTGTAGATCTTTGACAGTAGTTGCAGTGTGGCCCAAAAAAGTCTGACAACCAGTCTTACCAAGGGGTATCGTATTAGCCAGTACTGACTGGGTTGTAGAGGTGAGAAAGGCAGTCGCTATTCAGCTGCATCTGGTTAGACTGGAAGCCGACCCCAACATAGTTGGGAAACTAGGCAGATGATGATTTGTTAGCAGTTGAAAAAGTCCATTAATTTCTTTCGTTAATTCGTGGATACCTTCCTAGCTACATACCATGACTTTGGTTCAGATTTGTGTTTCTACTTAAACATAGAACTAATTCAGTTTGAAGTTATTACATTAATCTGTCTTGTCCATCTATAATGTCCCACTGCTGGGCAAAACCCTGCCTCTACATAATACATAATCCTACATAGTATTAAACTGGGCTTTGCAGAATATTCCTAACAAGCATATCAACCATGATGATAAATCACAAAAATAAAGGAAAATAATTATTATCATTATTTAATTTTCAGGTAAAAATCTCACGTTTAGTACGCATGCACTCAAACAACATGGAAGAAGTACACGAAGTAATGGCCGGGGATATCTTCGCGTTGTTCGGCGTAGATTGCGCGTCGGGTGACACGTTCGTCAATGACGGCAAGATACAGTTGGCAATGGAATCTATACACGTACCCGACCCTGTTGTGTCCATGTCTATTAAGCCTAAGAATAATAAGGATAGAGATAACTTCTCGAAGGCTGTTGCTAGGTAAATGTTTTTAGAATAATAAAAAAAAAAAAAAATATCGCTGGACATTAACACACAGCGCCATCTAGTGCCACACTAAGCAACGAGGCTTGTGTCGTGGACACCAGATAGTTGATATACTACATAGATACTTTTTGTTTGTAAATACATACTTATTATACATATTAACATAATAATATAATAGTTAGCTTAGAGGTTCCTGTAGGCTTAATAATAACAGTCGTTCAGATCGATCTACTGCTGCTGGATGTGAGCAGCGCTTTAATAGTCGTTGTGGCGATTTTAGTTAGATATCTGGTGAATCGATGATGGTAGCAGACTTAACTGTGGCAAAGAGAGAAGCTCCACTGAATACTGAAACGCCATTTAAAATTAAAGGGCTGCTTAACATTTGAGCAGCTCGTAAACTTTAAATTTCGTATGGCCAAACGTCGCTTTTGAGTATCTATTAAATATAAGTGCTACTTAAATTTTGAGTGACGTTTCAGTATTCGGGGGTATGTGGTATTGAATGTCAAAACCAGAACTAAGCGTTGTTAAAAATTTTCAAATAACATTTCAATTCGTTCATTTTTAGAATCAGGTTTCCACGATTCCACGCTTGTTGTGTGGAAACTTGATTCTAAAAATACTCCATTTATCTCCAATAGTGTCCTATTACAAATACCTGGCACAGTAAATATTGGGCACACTATGTCTATACTGGTTTTCTCCCCAAATGCAAATGATACCCAGAAAATAATGCCAGAACAATAATTTCCTAATTTATTAATTCCAGATTCACCAAAGAAGACCCAACATTCCAGTTTCGTTACGACCCAGATAATAAGGAGACGATCGTGTCCGGTATGGGCGAGCTTCACTTAGAAATATACGCGCAGAGAATGGAGAGAGAATACAACTGTCCCGTCGACCTGGGCAAGCCTAAAGTAGCGTTTAGGTAAGGCAAGATAAGATATTGCGATATGTTTTTTGTTGGGAACCTTCTAGTTACAGAGATATTGACCAAGTTCCAACTTTTTATAACTTAAAAAAGTTGTAACCTTACTTTAAATACGTCCATGGCCCTTGTTCTACCGTGAAGCGTGATTTTTCACCCCAAAATAAAAAGTCGTTTCCCAGTAATCATTTTTGCGTAGAGTTTGTGTAAAGTGGATATGTAAGGTAACAGCCAGTTTTTGTTTGTAAGATGTATTCTCACCAATTCACCCACCTGTGGAGTTTAAAGTAAGGTCGGAGCACGAGGCGTTCCTGTCCTATCGCGGATCCGGCTCGAAGGACCATGTGGAGTTTGTGTAAATTGGATATGTAGAAAGGAAACAGCCAGTTCTTGCTTGTAAGGAGATGTATTGTATTCTCAATTCACCATCAGAAAGGTCGGAGCACGAGTTGATCCGGTCCTATCGCGACCCGGCTTGTAAGGAAGTGAGCGAGACCCGAAATCAAACATGGTGACCAAAGCGGACACGCTAGTGTTGTTCGCACTGTTACTATTTTAGTGTTGGAATTCCAACATGTTACTATTCTACTGTTGGGATTCCAACAAGTTACTTAATTTGATGTACAGAATGCTTGGCTGACGGCTTCGTGAAGGGTCGGTTTACATCTTGTTTATTCATGGAGGCTATTGATGCATACCTTTTGATGGTGATTAATGCACACCTGACTGGTGATTTTAAAATGTTGAAGTTAATAACAGAAAAAATTAAAGAAAAAAAGCATTTAATAGCCCGCACAGGATAATACACATAAAATAAAATGGTGACATTATCAGTAAAGTAAACCCAACAGTAGCCAGTACCCAGTAGTATTCAGTAAAGTTAGTCTAGATCTAGATTAACAAGGTGTATTAATTAAATTACAGAGAAACAATGATGTCCCCGTGTTCATTTGACTACCTGCACAAGAAACAGTCTGGTGGTGCCGGTCAGTACGCCAGGGTTAACGGTATCATGGAACCCTTGCCGCCTCATCAGAACACAAGTAAGTACAGTGTTCCTTCTATATCTGTTGTAGATAAAGTTAATTAAACCAATTGCTTTACAGACAGCAATAATTGTTTCGGAAAAACTCAAACATTAGGGAATATGCAAGAAATACAAAACTCTTTTTATTTATGAAAAATGCCTTGTATTGGCCCATAAAAACATTGTGGTACACTTGTTTAAGTTTCTAATACGTCACTTACTTTACAATTTACTGTTTTATGTAGCATTTTTTGGTGAAAAGGAACGCACTCTCAAAACGCATCGTCCTCGATAACGCCGGTATGGACGTCAAAGTTCATTGTGTCAAAAAAACACTTTTATTTGAAAAGTGCTTAAAGTTTCACTAAAATTTTAATAAAATATTGTTATTGCATTTTTTACTCGAAAAAGCACATACAATTAGTAAAATTATTTTATTTAGGCCAAAAAAATTAGACGTAAACAAGGCAGATTGTGGATAATGACGTCACATCATGGCCGCGACAGCTACGGACGTTTGAACTGTCGTATAAAATTGCAGGAGTTTAATATTATTTTTGTGCGACAAGCAGTAGTTGAACTTAACTTTTAATATTTTTCTTGGGTTGATAGTACTGTATTGTATTGTATTGATTTAAGTGAAGAAAAAATTACGTGCATATTCCCTTCTCGCTGCCAGATATTTATTACACTCAAATGAAATATTAGTGCATACCTTGTGTTTTTTTTTGCCATGAATGCCAGTTTTTATCACTAAATAAGCAATAGAAATCAAATACTATAATATGTACTATGAATATTTACATTTTCGGGGTCATAAAACGTGGGAGCGAGACAAGATATTCAGTCCCATCCCACTCACACGCCTTATGACCGTGACTGTTATTTAGTATAGGAACTACTAAATATTGAACGAAGTCATTCGAGCCGTGTCCTAACCTCATAAGACTAATTTTGTTTACGTGTTAACGAAAATGTTTTTCAAAAATTCCAGTGTTAGAATTCGTCGACGAAACCATAGGCACGAACATCCCCAAGCCATTCGTCCCGGGCGTAGAGAGAGGCTTCCTTGACACCTGTCAGAAAGGTTACCTGTCCGGACATAAGGTGTCAGGTGTCAAGTTCCGGTTACAAGACGGTGCGCATCATATCGTGGACTCCAGTGAGCTTGCGTTCTTCTTGGCGGCTAAAGGAGCGGTTAAAGAAGGTTGGTATTTATGTTGGCTGGTCTTCAATTATATATATAATAGGCTAGTTTCCACCATCAATAAATTGCAAATGTATTTAGTCCGTCAGTTAGAGTATTGGAAAATAATGGACACGTATTTTTTATTTTTGTAAATCAATGAATATTGACAAAGATAAAACGCATCAAAACTCGAGACTGGGGGCTCGTGACGTCACAACGCACTAAAAGTTATAGCACAGCCGCGGCGTGACGTATTGAGAATTTTAAAAGCGTCGTATCTTCGTCAATTGTTGTTTAAGTAACAAAAGATAAAATACTTGTCAAATATATTTTGATAATCTAACTAACGGACTATTTAGATTTTTTCAGGACACAAGCCTATTAAGACTAAAAACAAGTACCTAACTACCTACATAATACACATTGATTTGTTTTATTTCCTCATACGCAATGTATCGTTACCATGGCAAAGCGCATGTAGAGAACAGCAGCAAGCACGACGACGAGTCCGATGAAATTTGTAGCTAAGCAGGAAGTGAACAGCTGATTGCACGCGTCGTTCGTTAGAGTATTTAAACATCCATTGTTTGTTTTTGATTTTACCGTTTTATTTACATAAATGGAGTGCTGCGTACAGAGTATGTAATTTTAAATTGAAATAAAGAAATAGTAACTGAAAAAACGATAAAAAAGACAAAAAAAATGGTGGAATACGATTCATAATAAGGAGCTGAATGCAGCTTGTCAGTTTGCGGCAGACGATATACAACGACGACAATAGGACACTTAGAGAATCGCGGCGATTCAACGTATTTCTATACGAAAATATGGCCCCGTAGGCAGAAAATAGTGAAATGAAATGAAATGAAATTATTTATTCAGTAAATAGGATTTAGGTATCACTTTTACACGTCATCACATTTTAAACTTAAGCTAGATGAGGTCGACATTTCGTATCTGACTACCCTGAGAAGAAATGGCGAAACAAACTCAGGGATCAAAGTCTGTTTTAAAGCATGTTTCATGTTTTACAATGAATTAAATAATAATTAGAACATACAAAATAGGATAAATAATTATAATGTCAAATTTAAATGTCAAAAATTGTAAAAGAATTAATTAAAAAAAAAAAGGAAATTAACAATAGAATATATCAGATTTTTATGTCAATATTGTATAGGACTTATACAAAGCTTAGCAGAGCGAGCAGTTCAATCCCAAGCCTTTTTGTCATCTAAATAATCAATTATTTTATAGTACCCTTTCTTACATAGTTTGGTTTTAATGCAAATTTTAAATCTGTTGATTGATAAATTTCTAATGTCAATGGGAAGCTTATTGTAAAAGCGTATACATTGGCCCATGAATGAGTTGCCTATTCTGTGGAGGCGAGTGCGATGTACAGCGAGGTTGTGCTTATTCCTAGTATTCAAGCTATGAATATCGGACATTTTCTTAAAATTTGATATATTTTTATGAACATACAATAAATTTTCAAAAATGTATTGAGAAGCTACGGTCAGAATATTCATCTCTTTGAATTTCTCTCGGAGGGAATCCCTAGGACCTAGATTGTAAATGGCCCTAACAGCCCTTTTCTGTAAAACAAAGATAGCGTCGATGTCCGCACAGGCACCCCAGAGAAGAATCCCGTACGACATGACGCTATGAAAATAACTGAAATAAACAATTCTGGCCGTATCAACATCAGTAACTTGTCTAATTTTCTTGACAGCGTAGGCTGCCGAACTAAGCTTTTTTGATAATGTTTCAATATGTGGGCCCCACTGTAATTTTGAATCAATAGTTATTCCAAGAAAAACTGTTGACTCAACAGGATCCAACTCTATTCCATTAAGTTGAACATTTGCACATAACTGCTTCACATTAGGAGTTGAGAATTTAATCAACTTGGTCTTTTTTCCATTCAGGAGTAGATTATTAACATTGGACCAATGGACAACCTTAGATAGTGCATTGTTCACTTCGTCAAAGTTTACTAATTGACGTTTGATTTTAAAAATGAGAGATGTGTCATCCGCGAACAATACGATCTTGTGATTATCCCTTACGTGATAAGGTAAGTCATTTATATATATTAAAAATAAGAATGGACCTAGAATTGAGCCCTGTGGAACGCCCATAGTGACCGCAGACCCTGAAGATCTCTTGCCATTAACATCAACCCTCTGAGTTCTGTTATTTAAATAAGAAGTCAGAAGGTCTAGAGCCTTGTCCCTCAAACCATAATGGTATAGTTTCCTGATAAGCGTTTCATGCTGCACGCAATCGAAGGCCTTGGACAAGTCGCAGAAGACACCAAGAGCATCCTGCGACTTCTCCCAGGCCTCGAAGATGCTCTTAAGTAATTCTACGCCCGCGTCTGTAGTTGACCGACCCTTTGTGAAGCCAAACTGTTTCAAGTGAAGTAAATTATTTTTATTGAAATGTTTTAACATTTGCTTCAGAATAATTTTTTCAAAAATTTTGCTCAAAGTAGGTAATATGGAAATAGGCCGAAAGTTTGTGGGGTCGGTTGTGCTACCAGATTTGAACACCGGAATCACTTTGCTAATTTTCATCAAATCAGGAAATACACCGGAAGCCACACAAGAGTTAAAAATAATTGCCAGGAAAGGTGAAATAATATCAATGATTGTAGACATGGTATGTACTGCTAATCCCCAAAGATCGGCGGTTCTTTTGACATCAAGATCTTTAAAAGATTCTATAATATCCTTTGGGGTAACAGCTATAAATTTAAAAGTTTCAACACATTCTGGTACACATTCCTGCAAAATTAAGTAAGCAGAAGTAGAAGATGATGGCAGAGTTTTAGTTGTTACAATGGGGATATTAGTAAAGAAATTGTCAAACTCTGCTGCAACCTCCATGTCTGCCTTAATATCTACATCATTTATTTTTAGATGAAATTCACGGTTTCGTGCTGTGTTCCTTCCCATTTCGGAGTTTATAATATTCCAGGTTGTTTTTATTTTATTATCAGATACTTTTATTTTATTTTTAAAATAAATGGTTTTAGCTGAGGAGCAGGCTCGTCTAAAAATTTTCGAGTAGTTTTTAACATATTCTTTAAAGTTGTCATTATGGTTATATAATTTTTCATTATATAGTTCATATAACCTCCGCCTACTTTTAAAAATACCCGGTGTTGCCCAGTCACTAAATAAAACGCGATCACAAACAGACAATGTTTTGGAGGTAAACACTTTATTAAATTCTAAATTAATCAAGCTAAATAACAAAGTATATGCTCGATCTGCGTTATCGTGATATGGCAAAGCGGGAAGTTTTTCCATTAAATTACTTCTAAATAGGTCTAAACGTCTTTTGTTTACAGGGACAAAACTCACAAGTTTTTTCCGAACTCTGACTATTTGACGAGGAAAAGCAACTAACTGGCCACAATGATCAGAGTCTAACTCATTTAAAATTAAATGGATCAATGGTTTTAGATTTGTAAAGATATTATCTATACAGGTAGCACTAGTGGAAGTTATTCTGGTCGGTACAGCGAAATTACTGTGCAAGTCATATGATTTAAATAATGTCAAGAATTTATTTACTGTAACCGATTTTTCAAGCAAATTAATGTTGAAATCTCCACAGACAACAACTGTTTTATTATTGTTGCATGTTTTTAATAAAATTTCCTCTATATGTTGCTCAAAAATATCATAAGGCGCACCTGGGGGCCTGTACACGCTCATTACAATGTACCGCTCAAGCTCAATGCAAGCTACTTCGATTACTCGCTCAACAGAGAGATCCACAATATCACTACGTTCTTTGAATTTCAAATTATTACGTGCAATTATGAGGGAGCCACCACGTATCATATTCACTCTGCTGAACGAGCTGGCAATCTGGTGGTTATTAAAGCTAAACAGAAACTGGTGAGATTTTAACCAATGTTCAGTTATGCACAAGATGTCAATACAATTGCTGTTCAAAAACAACTCCAATTCCAATTCTTTACCTTTTACACCCTGTATATTCTGATGAGCTATTTTTAGAGTATTGCTATTTAATTTCGTTTTGCAGTTTGATCGTTGTGGTAACAAAAAAATTATATAAAGTTCAATAGTGTCACTAGTCACTATTGAACTTTATATAATGCAGTCGCTCTATGTAAAATACTGGTATTCAGCTGCATCCGGTTAGACTGGAAGCTGACCCGATGATGATAATAGGGTTATTACAAAAGAGGCACATCCATGAAAAAGGAATGATGACTGACTAAAAAAAAATGATTCTGTCTGTGTTCTATTCTGTGAGTCCGTCAGTTAGATTATCGAAAAATATTGGATACGTGTTTTTTGTTTTATCAAATTAATAAAAATTGACGAAGATAAAACGTGTCAAAGATCATGAGTGGGGGGGCTTGTGACGATACATTTGAGTATAAAATGTGACGTCACACGAGTTTTCGACGCACTGTATCGTCTTCATTGTTTGTTTACGTGAAAAAAGAAAAAATGTCTGATGGACTTACAGGACTTATTAGATTTTTTTTTGTAATCTACCCTAAAGCTGGCGTGATGCTTTTTAGGGTTCCGTACCCAAAGGGTAAAAACGGGACCCTATTACTAAGACTCCACTGTCTGTCATCAGGCTGTATCTCAGAACCGTGATAGCTAGACAGTTGAAATTATCACAGATAATGTATTACAACAAATACTAAAAAAAGAATAAAATAAATATTTGACTGGAGCTCCCATACAACAAACGTGATTTTTTGTCAATGGTACGGAACCCTACGTGCGCGAATCCGACTCGCACTTGGCCGGATTTTTTTAATTTTATTTAAAAGGTCTATCTCATTAATTTTCCACAGTATTCGACGACGGCGCCTGGCAGATCCTAGAACCTATAATGTTCGTGGAGGTAGTGCTACCCGATGAGTTCCACGGCACGGTGATAGGGCAGCTCAACAAGAGGGGTGGCATCATCACAGGAACTGAGGGCTCTGAGGGCTGGACCACGATATACGCTGAAGTACCACTGAATAACATGTTCGGATATGCTGGGGAACTTAGGTGAGATTCTTTTTAAACTAGCGCTAAGCTTATGCCTGCGGTATCGCCCGCCTGGAGTTCGATAATTGTCCCACGGGTCATACTACCGGGATAAAAAGTATCCTATATGTTAATCCAGGTTATAAACTATCTGTGTGCTAAATTTCATCGAAATCCGTTCAGTAGTTTTTGCGTGAAAGAGTAAGAAACATACATACATCCAGACATACAGACAGCCATACAGGATGTATTAGTATTTATCTACTAAGGACCAATTTCCCCAAGAAGGTCAAGTCTATGTATTGTGCGAAATCCTTAATTAAAACGAAATCTGTTATGAAAATACATATTTTCCCAATATGGCCTACTTATTAATTTTATTTCCTCTGGCAGGGGGTCTAAAATGGCCGCTTTATCAGAATCATAATTTTAATCACGTTAAAAAATTTAAATTCTTAATTTTATTTTTTTTACGTGAATTGTATGATAATTATTCTGCTAAAGCGGCCATTTTAGGCCCGCAGGTGAGGGATAAAATGGTAGAACACCAATTCTTTATCGTCTCACCAGTTTTTAATTTACCCCATCTTAAAAAACCGTTTCAGCAATTGAAGACCCGAATGGCGCAGCGGTAGTGAGGCTGCCTTACGTTCTTAGGGTCCCGGGTTCGAATCCCGGTAGGAACAAATGTTTGTGTGATGAGCATGGACATTTGTTTCCGAGTCATGGATGTTTATATGTATAATAAGTATGTATTTACAAACAAAAAGTATCTATGTAGTATATCAACTATCTGGTGTCCACGACACAAGCCTTGTTGCATGGCACTAGATGGCGATGTGTGTAATGTCCAGCTATATTTATTTATTCTTGTTTTTCTAGGTCAATGACCCAAGGTAAGGGTGAATTCAGCATGGAATACAGTAGATACTCCCCCTGCCTACCCGATGTCCAAGAGAGACTCATCAGAAAGCACCAAGAGGACATGGGACTCGTACCAGATCAGAAAAAGAAGAAGAACTAACCGCCTAGCCAACGTTTATAGACTAATTTATTGTATCGTTATTTTTATTGTTGTTTTTAAGGCAAATCGTATGTATGTTAAATAAGATAATTACACGTAAAAGATTTTCAGTGGTTGTTTTTTTTTAATTCTAGTTTATGCCCAAGGCTTTTTCCACTTGTTTGTCGGAACGTGCCGCCTGTGTGACAAATTTCATCGAAATACGCTCTGCTGTTTGCGCCTGAAAGGGCTTTTAATTATTTGGTTTGCCTAACTTCCACTTTTTTATTTTATTTTCAAAATAGCGGCTACTCATAAACCTTGTATCAATCAATAGCTGCAATCAATACAAACAAGTTTTGTATGAGACTTAAATCATCTAAACCGTCACATTTCCGACATATAAGCTAACAAAGTTGTGATGTACCTTTGATGGGCTTATATTTAGGAAATGTGACACAGGGCACGCTTCGTACAAAAATCTTCGAACCCCTTTAACTTTTTGGAACGCCATTGTCACATATACGCGACAAGCCGGCGCGTGCCCTGTACGCCAACGGCACAAATATGTGCCAAAAACTGCGGTGCACTATAACACGAATGGAATCCCTTTTATTTTTGTAGGTGAAATTGTGGCTTGGCGTGGAAGGCACGCGCGTGCCTGTATGCTTTGGCGTTCGGAAAGTTAACAAATAGATAGACGAGTTATTTTCGAATTTTCCCCCAGGGATGAATAGAATGAGACCAGTGATGACGGTAAGTCGTTCATATAAAGGGTGTAAAAAACCTCTTAACGAAGCCGAAAGGCACTTATTCTCCCCTACATTGCGATCATTTTTTTGTTCTACACCATACCTGGGAACCTAGTTACGGAGATATTGGAGGTCAAAGTTACAACTTTTTGACAAGTTTTTTTTTTTAAATACAAGTTTTTATTGTAAAATTTATTACAATAGCAGTAATACAGCAATAATTTTTGCGTAAAGTTACTTCGTTTGATGTACAGAATGCTTCGTTGACGGCTTCGTGATGATGTTGTTTACACCCTGTATTTCCCAATTGATGGATGCTATATAATGTTATATTTTATTTGTAGAAATAATCACTGCCACGAGTATATCTCGGTGTGGTTTTCGCCTATCGCCTTCGTTAGGAAGTGTAGGTAATTTACGTCGAGAGCTCTCATCACAGAGTACATTATATATATGGCTCTCATTCTAATCCTGGAGCCTCAAGGTTAGTCAAAATAAACCACTATACTTTAGTAGTTAGCTTCTATGTCACTCGGTTAACTGTTCATACAAGGTCAAATTAAAATAGCTAGTGAAACTTCACATTTGTGATGGAAATGTCTAAACATGATAATAAAACAATAGACTAACTTCTAAAAGTAAGTAGGTACATAAGGTTCATTTTCGGATGAAGCGTGAATGAGCTAAGATTGCGCTGTCTAAGTTCGCTCTAGATCTTTGCCTAAGATATAAACCTCATTAAATACGTATACTAAATAAAACAACAAAAAATACATTTATAAAAACCCATTTATTCATAACACTCCACAAATATATTCCAAAAACGATACAAATCGTAACAAACGCTCCAGGTACAAATTATAATTGTTTTGCTTACATTTATTGATTAAACCTATTTCTAATAGACATAATTATTTTAGGCTTATTATAGAGAATATTCTGGATATACCTATCCAGAATAGATAGAAAGGGAGCTAAGGGAATGTAAGTACATAGCTAAAAAGTATTTTAGAATGACATCAATTAGGTTTATTTTCCTAGTGATGACGACTATATTTATATATTTAGGGGAATTGGTTTTATTTTTCACATCAAGAATTGAAAAAAAACAAGAATTTGAATTTATAGAATTACTTTTAGCTCCACTTCTAGAGAGCATAACGCCTGCACAATTTCACACGGTACGAATATCATAAAAAAAATACTTTTTCAATACACTTTCTCGAAAACGGGTTCTTATCGCACTACGATTAGATTCAACATGCAATGTAGTTCACACGCGTGCAATTTTTTTCATTTTCCACACGTGTGCGTGAAAAAAAATCTAAAGACGACTAATACAAGATACAAGATACATAAACGAAGTTCAAATCGGTTCAATGCCTATAGTCGGAGGTGAATGTTTTTTTTATTTCGGCAAAGTTATTACTTTGCCAAAATAAAAAAAAACATTCACATAAACACAATAATCCATAAATATTTACGTAAAAAAATATTCACATAAACACAATAATCAATAAATATTTACGTAAAAAAAATATTCACATAAACACAATTAAGTAAATATTTTTTGATTATTCAAATTGTGTTTATAAATAGAATATCATAGATAAAAATGATTATTTAAAACTAATATTTACTTTTATAAACAAATTAACATTTTATTTGTGTTCTGTATTCAAAAATATAAAATTATCGGCTTCATACCTTTGCCTCTCCTTTAACCTGGCGAAAGAAAGCGCGGAAAAAAAAAATTAAGATCATAGTTTCTTAGTTCGTGACAAAATTATTTTTCGTTCTTTTATTTTATTTCTTCAAAAGTGTATTGAAAATCGTCGTTTGAAACACGTGGACATTTGTTATTGCAGTTCTCGGCTCAAAAACACCCTCGCCTGC
The DNA here is from genome assembly GCA_941918905.2 of Xestia sexstrigata. NCBI lineage: Eukaryota > Metazoa > Arthropoda > Insecta > Lepidoptera > Noctuidae > Xestia > Xestia sexstrigata. Next base: position 5,971,279 of record OW799204.2, read on the forward strand.
GGCTCGGGAGTTAATTCCGCCTCGGGTGCAATAACAAACTTTCTCCACTTGTATCAAATAGTACCTACTATTTATGAAGACTTAACAATGAACAGGGTATTTATTGCCCGTTGCGTTGAACTCTAACCCACAACTAAATTAAAGCTTGAGCGCTGATCAACAGCGCTCAAGCTTCAAATTGCCCACCTGCGCTGAGCCGAAAGGTGAAAATTTAACAGCGCGCTTTTACCTATCTGAAATCACATTTTAACGCACAGACCAGCATTTTCTTGTAATGTTGGTAGTTTCCAAGTCGTTTTCTATGTGTCGTCGTGCAAGTTTGCAGATTTTTTTAAATTAAATTAATATTGTGGTAACATTTGCATTTTCTAATAGAACTAGATTTAGCGGAATTAGTTTAAATAACAGAAAAAAAAACATACAAAGCTTGATTTGAACTATTTTTTTTCTAAATTAATATTAACACTTAAGTACATTACATAAATCATGCTAAAAGAAAAAACATCAAATTAATACAATTCAGTAACTATAACAAAAAACTATTTTATTTAAAAATATTTGGTTTTTCACTCTAAGTATGTTTACATAATTGAATATATATATGCACCTAATTTTACATAATAGTTATAACATTTTAAAACTACACTATTACATTTATTTCTTAAAAAATATAAATAAAAACGTTTAATAGCAAATTATTATTATTATTTAACAATCATGAACTTATTTTGGCTACATCTAAAAATACTAGACTGGATTTAATTGTACAAATCTAAAAGCTAATGGTGTTACTCTATTGGCACTTCGTTTTTATTTTTTTAATATTTTGAGATCACCTACTTGAGATGGTTTTTTTCCATATGTTAATTGTTATAAAATAATTTATTTACCAAAATATCTATCATAGTAATTGATTAGTTTGAAACGTCTTCTGCGAAAGCGTCAGCTATAACGCCACGTCCTAACCCTAGTGATCGCTTAGCCGAAAAAGTTGGACGTGCCATTGTTCGCGATACGATCACGTGTTCGCGCAACGATCGCTTGTATTAGGAGGTGGCCATAAATATATAAAAGTCTACGCAGAAAAGAAATCACATAAATAAAATAATGTATATATCGTAAGCACAAACCTAAGACCACACGGGCGGTTCCAACAAAAGTTATCGTACGACCGCTCGTGGAACTTTTGCAGGTTTAGAACCGCGAGCGGTCGCGCGGTTTTCTCACTCCGTGAGCAGCGGTCTTAGTAAAAGTAAGTTCGACTTTACTCCAGGTAATTCCGCAGTACACTTACAATGGCAATGCCTTTCATTTTGACAGTTCAATAACATTCATTGCGTTATTTACACTGTGGAACAGACAAATTTTTCACACTTAAGAAGCAATGGATTACGTTTTTTTTTTTCAAAATCGTTTGTTTTGTTGAAGAAAGTTTGTTAAGCATCTGGGATAAATTGAAGATTAAAGATTGTAAACATATTCCGACATTCTACTTCTAACACAATAACAGTTAGACAAGGACTAAAGGTAATATTAAAAATAAATAAAATAAACAGTATATGAATACTTACTAATTTGTATCAACACACTTTGTGCCAATTTCCTTAATTTCTACTAAATATAATGGTAACATAATGATATTTGTTTTTAAAACGACCGAGCTCGCAAACACAACTTGGGCCGATTACACCATCGAATCAGAACGTAATTAGCAAATATAAACAGCGTTCAGTTTCATTGGCTAAATTCGTCCTCAATCAAGTCGTAACGTTTTCAAGGTGTAAGTAGATTAAGAGGGAACAGGGCCTGCGATTCTTCTTCAAATTCGTCGCAGGCCCTGTACCCTCTTAAGAAATATTTTGAGTTAGGTTTCAGAATTCGGCCGTAAATGACGTAAATTCGGCTTTAGACCGAAGTTTCAGCGGAGGTGCTGCCTTTTCTAGATTCTGACTTTCTGATACCACTGCTCCATGAATCTTTGCGCCTCACGTGATCATTCTGAAAACCATTGAGAGGGCAATGCTCAAATAGAATAACATTTTTTTTTGTGAAGAAAAAAGAAACATTTACACACATTTATCAATCTCATATTTATAATTATAGTATTTGCTTTGAAAGTGCAGCAAAGTAGGTGGTATGTTCGTGTTTGTATGCACAACGAAATCTGAGGAAATTAATGATTTCCATCCTTGAAAAAAAAAAGAAAAAACTGTAAAGTAAAAAATATACAAAGATATTTCCAAAGATAGAGCATGCAGAAAAGAGAGGAAGTAAATTGTTTTTGTTGGTAATTACATTATAGATAGAGTACTTATTTAAACTTAAAAAAATGATGCATACGAGTGCACGTTAACTTACACTAAAAGCAGTCAAAAAAAAAAAAGACATTCAAACATGAACTTAAAAAAAACTAGTGGTCTAATGTATCTATTTTAAATCTACTTACGTCAAATTTAACCGCTCATTTTCTATTGGCTAAAACTAATTCTATTTTCACATTTACATTCAAACATTTTAGGACTTCTAAACTACATTTAAAAATTACGTTTAAAAACACAATATATAAAAACAACATTTTTTTACTCTGAAAACATAATAATACCTTCTTAAAATACATTTGTATGAATTAAGCACAATTTGTAGGGTACATACATACGATTTGCTCATTTTTAATCGATTAAAATAGTCTAAAACATTATCATAACAATTTAACACACTATTTACAATTGTCATAACATCCAGTGCTCATTCTAAAAACTACCAAATACAGCATGTATCATAGAGGTGTGAATCTTCAAACTATTGAATAGGACAGCTGAATATTTTTCGCGTCTTTTGAACGCCAGAGTATAAACGCACGCGCGTGCCCTCCACGCCTTGCCACAATTTCACCTACCATTTTGTCACATATTTGTGTCGTTTGGCGAACAGTCCACGCGCTCGCTTGTCGTGTAGGTATGCAGTGTTTGTCTCCACCGATCACGTTAGACACGGATTACGGCGACACGTAATAAGTATGTCACGTGTATTATATAACAATGGCGTTTAAAAGTTTAGGATGATAGTCCCCATGGAGTACCTAAGTTGTTCAGTTTGTTGGTTTGTACCACATCCTTAAATATGACCACACCTTTACTGATACTCGTTGTATAATAATAAAATAGCCTAGATAGGTCAGATTCTATCAAATCGGGATTTACAACCAAAAAATCAGGGGTGCTATCATTCTATACAAGTTGGGACTTCATGCAAGTTGTGACAAGGTTGCTGGTTCATGCAGAATCTTCAAGAAAACGGTGCAATCATGCGCCAGTTAAAACTTTGTATCGTTGATGCACACCTTGGCTGATGAATCGTCTTCTTCTACTTCGTCCATAGTAGACAGTCGCCTTTCGATTTCAGTTTGTGCGTTCTTAGATATTATTATTTTCTTGTGTTGTTTACTGGAAAACAGACATTCGGAAGTTTTTTATTTATTTTCAATGACTTCTTATTTCTACTTTAGAAATGGATGCATTATAATTGAGAATAATTTGTGTGTGGTAGTTGAAAGTATTACATACTATTAAACAAAGTAAATACTGGCTATAATGGTTAGGAAATAGCAATCTTTGACAATAATGGAAGAACAGTTTCCAGAAAGACATTGAACCAAACTTGACCTAGAATTCAATAGCTTTATTCAGATCGACACGTAAACACATGAATAGTCAATTGCTTCTTACTTACTTTTTCTTTCCCGACTTAGATTTTGAATTTTTCATTTTGTTGCTGTTATTAACTTGCTTCCATATCCCGGTTTTGTTTACTTCCTCCGATATATTAATTGACGCCAGCGGTATGTTCATTATATTGCCATTGATCAGAGGTATTTGCAGATTCTCTTGGTACGGCGGCGGGTTGGACTTGCTGGGATCCTACAAGGGCACAACCTAAGAAACTTCCTCAAAGAAATCGTATGGGCTAATAATAGTAAAAAATCTAAAATAATAACTTGGAAAATAGGTTCTACTCACCATAGTAAGGTACAAAGACGAAAAAATAAAGAATACTAGGAAAATGTCGAAATAGCAAAAATAAAATGCGAGTGTGTGAACGTAACACTGATTTAATTTCTTAATACAACATAGATTTATATGAATAACAAAAAATATTTAGGTAAACGATAGGATGACAAAGGAAACTAAAACGATTAAAGAGTGCAACATTTTAGTTTCGACCGCAAAAGTTTAATAGTTTTGCATGCCATCCCACCTCTGCGTCGCCGAGTTCCCGAAGTTCATCTTCATTCCTTTTAGTCATTTCTGGCATTACGTCGTCTAGAATCTTCATCTCTCTTCTTGTGAAGAACAAGTCGAGAGCTTTTCTTATACCTATCATTACCACGAGCATCAATGGGAAAAGAATTGACGTCATCGAGAATGATTTGATTACCCAGAGACAAATGAGACATGTCAGCTGAATTGTAGTGAATACATGGACACGACGTATTGGTACCTGAAACAAAAGAGTACATGACACAAACATTGCTCCTGTAAAAGATTCAAAGAGAATATTCAAGAGATTATTACCTGTCTCAAGAACATATGATCAGGTTGATACTTTTGGGGCATGAACATGATCAAGATTCTATCAAAGAACTGTAGACCCTTCAAGGAAGCTACTCCCATATAAAGAAACACGCCAAACAATACTGGCATTGGTATATGACTTAGAACAGGTGTCAGTATCACTGAACATCCAATCATCAAGAAGATAAGAATATGGGTAGCTCTTTGTTCTCGAACTCCTAAAAATTGTGGCTTCTCTCCAGGCGCAGCACATTCTGATTCAACTTTTAAAGAGTTCACATGATTAATGCTCAATACGGTTGCTGCTACGAACCACGGAAGGCCCATCACAGAGCATATCTGTATTAGAATCGCCAATACAAACAAATCCAAGTGATAACCGCATCCTTTCTTCAGTTTATTCTCTTTTCGATTTACTATAACAGCTGTAATCTGTTGATCCATGAATATAAGTATAGTTCCCAATAAAGCTGGCAATATGGCCACTAGTGCAGACCAAATAGGGTTCCCGCTAAACGGAGTGATAACCCAGTTCCTGCTCGGCAATGTTGGTTTGAATTCTGACGGTACTTCCAATTTTGGGGTCTTTACTCCGACTTTGTAATCCAAGAAAGACATTGATAATATAGCTATGATTACTGAGAAGTCGCTTATAATTTGCCTAACCTGTAAAATATAGAAAGCAGTTTAATCAAGCGTTCAGAATTGAAATGATCAAACTTAATAAGCCCACTCAACATACCTTGGATGGAAAGAACAAAGAGTTCTTAAAGTCTTTTAAAATTATCGATATGGTAAAAGTGCCCAAGAAGAGAATAATGGACATTAAATACACGTCTGGGACATACACTTTTGTATCACATCCGCCGCCAGCTAGGGTCCCGTTATAAACCTGTAATTTGAGAACATTTATTATAAGCTCGTTAGTGTAATGAGGCATACAAGCCACACGTGTAAACTTGTCACGTCTTAGTACCATGCATAACTTAATTAGGTAGATACCTCACAAGACTCTTTGTCTACCGAAGTCCAATTAAACTGCTCCGGCACTCTCGAGTAATTGCTTGGCAAACAATAGCACTCATAATTGAGAACTTCATCGGGGCGTGTCTTTAGAGGGTACTTTTTGCCGATTGATATTACATTTTCCACCGCCTACAACGTTACAAAATTAGAACAAAGTAAAAGCTACTAAATTTTTGAACGAAATTAACCTAAGTAAATTAAGTTATTTACCTTGTAAATGAAAATAAAGGCTATCAAAGTAGCGAAATTTTCTTCAGTAAATCTGGTTATGTAGCACACAAATGCGCTAGCATCTATCGCTACCAATATTACCAATATGATCGTTATCCACGTCCCGATACAAAACCTGAATGACATGTAATTCCAACCAATCTGTCGACAGAATTCGAATACTATTGTTTCAAATACTAATACTGGGCCTGTTGATCCTAAAATTGTTAAAGGTTGACCTGAAAAAAACCCGTAACCCATTCCACAGACGAATCCGGATATTAAAGATTCCATAGCTGCCATATTTTTTCCGGTTGCCTCTCCCAGTAACCCTCCAAATGTAATTATAGGTGATAAACAAGCGAAATATAAAAATATCCACGAGGCGACACATTGAATCGCTAACGCATCCTTGAAATCCGACCAGTACCAAGGCATCTTTCTTTTGAGATCATTTATTAAGCCTCCGAATAGTCTTCCACTTCTCGCTAACCCTGATTCTTCTCTCTGTCTTTGTTCTTCCTCTTCCTCGTCTAATTCCTCCTTTGGATGATTATCAGTTGGCCGTTTTCGGGGATCTTGAGAAGGTATGGCGGCAGGAGGTTCAATACGGATGGCAGGGTCCCATTCTCCTGGTGGTAAAACTGTAACTGCATCCAGAAATTCATCTATACCAGCTAAAAGGTGATCCCTTTTCTTAGCCCGATATGCAACTTCGTGGAATATTTCATCGGACATTAGGGTAGCCATAGCTCGGCCGATTTCATGGAAACTAGAATTGCTGTTTGGTGGTCCGAGTAATACGAACATGAATCTGGTTGGCACTGGTACTTCGGTCAAATCACCCATTATCGTTCCTGTTTTCAGTCTCACAAATGCTGATAGTGTTTTTTCAAGGAAATCTACTTCTCCCACTAAAATATTGGACGCTTCTGCTCCTGGTGGTATCTTTCGCATAAAATGTGTGTTGCTTTTATGATTGATGTCTCCGTTCATTGGTAGGTCGCCAGAGCTGTGATTCCTTTGCATTGAAATACTGCTGGGACTTTTCACCATACCATCGTCATGTGCAGCACCTGAAATACGTAAATTCTGTGACTCAATACTGAAGTCATAAACATCGACCAATTAAAAGCCTTGATTACATCCAAAACCAGTTATAAAATTGTGCTATATATCATGTCAAAGCAAAAAACGTATAAAAGATTATAAACATTTACGAAAAATTGTGTGCTATGAGGCTATTTCACTAGATTCTCAAATCGATTATGGGGCGCATTAAATCCAAATTATAAAATAAAAACATCTGTTTGCTTTACCTACAAAATGAATGGACATCTCTTTGCAATGTTAACTAGCAATTTCTATACCATATACTTTTACATACAAGATAAAGGCGGCCCGAGCTAAAGCTGACAATAGCAGACTGTACCAAAACAAGGACACCAGCGTTGAGCATAGTTTTATGGAAATGGCAAGATGTAGGTCGAAAATGATAAGGAAGTTAGAAACAGAAAACAATAAGAAAGATAAAAAACAACATTGATCAGGATAAGCGGTTACCCGCACTAGGGATGCCTAGGAAACGACTGAATTCTCCTTTGTAAGAGTGTCCGCTGGTTGAACCGCCTTCTTCAACTGTAATAATATAATGCCAATGTTCAAAGGGATCTTAGAATAGGGTTACAGATACAGATTAGTCACAGTTAACTTCCTCCAAACACTACACCGATATATACAACATAACATTAGCCTCGTGCGTGCTGTGAATGTCAGTTAAAGGGCGTGAGTTCAGTGAGCAGTTTAGTGTTAGGTACCATCACACGTATGGCTAACCTGGTACCGCCAGGTAAGAACCTCTGGCGTCTGAAGCTTGAAGAAGAGCTGTGTGAGGAGACGAGGTGGTGGACCCCCGACAACTCCTCGAACTGGAGCGTCGAGAGCCACCTTCCTGGAAATCTGATGGGATCGGATGACCCGTGAATTTTATGCTAGAAAACTTTCATTAATACAAACAACACGAGAAATGATGCTAAGAGAAGTTGATAGAACAAAGGTTTAACTCACTTTTACAAGATGAATGGTTCCGTCCAATATCAGCCAGAGATCGAATCAGAGGGAGTCTTGACATGTTATTGTGATGGTTCCGTCTCTCGTGTTGATGCCTGTGTCTCCTCAATAAAGCGTCTTTGACTTTTTCTCTACAATCATATCCTATGCCGCCATCTGCTACCATATTATCTAGTACATTATCTGCAACCTGTTCCAAAGAGCCTGCTTCCATATCGAGAATCACCGATCCGTTTAGTATGAGGCTCCTTAATTCGAAGAGAGAGTGGAGTGATAATGTGGCTACATGAGGCTTTGACCATCGGTTGCCACCTTCTTCGACATCTTCTTCAAATTTTATCCATCTAGCTGTCTCTTTCCATTCAAGTTCGTCGCCATCTTTAACCAGCTCTTCCATCTCGGAGAATAACGGATGGGATTCAAGCGTGGAATCATCGACATCTTCACCAAGAATAAACTGCACTCTTTGGGCCGGCGGTGTTACTGAAATCGAAATAATAATCGTGAATAAGTTTTCAGAACAGAATTTTAAACATCCAAAAATACGAAAAAGTAAAATCAAAAGACGAAATCTCGAAGGCTCATGATTAAAACAGATAATAAAAATGTAAGCTGCAACATGCTTTTATATACTCTTAAAACACAGAAATGGAAGGAAAGATCCTAATTGAATAATCCATGCTTATTTAGACGCCAATGGTGAAATGATTCTATATTAAAATGGAGTTTTAAAATTGAAAAGGAAATTGGATTGAATAGAAATAATGATAGGTTCTGCTTCTACTGCATTATCTTACATGTTTCGCCGTCATCTGTGACGCTTAGTCTTCTAACTCTGGACATTAACCCCGGTCCTATGGATTGGGAACCAGTAAGAATACTTTGGAATTTTTTGTATGATGAAAAGGATAATAATATGTTCTACGTTATTAATCTCGCTTTCAGTTATGACACCGCCGAGACTAACAAGCTTCATTGTGTTTGTGTCAAAGGAGTTAATTTTATGAGCATACTAATTTCGTACTAGGGCATAATTTGGTATCATATTGTGCAGTGATATAGTCTGTATGGCAAGGTCACAAATAGGGTGTCATGCTTTTTTATATTTGTGCAAATGAATCAGCTTTTGGATAAACTTCAAACATCATTCGGGTCTGAGACAGAAGAATAGATAGATAAGTTTTGTCACACACAAGAAGAACAAATTATGAAATTGAAAAAAAATTACAATTTAGGTAGGAATGTGTTGCATTCATGTAGGATTGTAGGTACAGCCAATTTTGTGAAACACTATGTACAAAGTTGATAATATTAGTTGACCCTTTATTGCCATTCCTCTTTTCTTTATCAATTGATACGTTTTCATAGAATCTAATGTTCACATCTTAATAAACTCTTCTATTTGCATCCCTACCAATAACTTCTTCTCTACTATCTCTCTTACCGGGTCTGTCAGCATCCTTCTCCCCATTACGATGATGATGTTTGTGCTTCCTATGGGAGTGTCTTCGGGCCGGCACGTGTACTCCCACAAAGACAGTGTGGGCGCGGTGACCTGGGAACAAGATTGAACGCTGTTGACATGGTGGTTGTGTATTGATGTTGATTCCTTTTTTTTAGCCTGTGGAGTCTCCTAAGACTGCTGGTCAAAGGTCTCCCTTTTCTCCGAAGCTCGCTATCTTGTGGGATCTCTGGCCATGTTCACCCCGCAAACAAGATCAGATTGTCACACATTATCGTTGATACATTTTTCTTTTAATTAGCCTATTCGGTCCCACAGCTGGGCAAAGGCATTATCGTTGATACATATTATAGAATTATTTATAACATTTTAAATATAGCCCACGATACTGGAAGAAAGCGTAGCTTCCCATTAGTTAAAGAATTAAGAATTTTCGGAATCAGATCAGTAATTCCGAAGATTACGTCCAAAACAAACAAACGGTGCCTCTTTATCAGAGTTGTATAGCATGTTTGTAATGAAGATAAAAAAAAACCTAAAAGTATCGCTTTCATTATTCTTTTTTTAAACGTTTCGATGGCCATCTAAATTGAGTCGACCCAGAGATTGGCTACGTGTTTGGCGTTTTCAGTAGCGTTCAATAGTTCCTGTAATGAGTGAACAACAGGATTTGCAGGATTCGATATTACAAGATTGTCATACCGTTTGTGGAACACACATTCACACTCCAGGAATCTCCAGAGAAGAGGACTACGTGTGGGCCCACTAGCAAACAAAGACCTGTGAGCGAGTAACACTTAATACTAAATCAATAGCGCACATAATTTGATCTCTTATATTTGATGAATACATGTTGAAATAAATAGTTTATTTATTTTTTCCTGCTGAGCAAGTTTTCCTTATTTTGTCCAAATTGGGTCCGGAGTCTGTTTAATAACTGTTTTATTTTTAAACACTTTCATAATATTAGTGCTCACACAATCGCTTCCCGAAAAATGGCGACACACTGTGACAGAGCGAAGAAGGAAGGAATATGTGAAGTGAAATTATGCGCAAAGCTCAAGACGGATGAAGACGAAGAGCACCTATTAAAGCCCTCTGCCCCATCAATAGGACATAAGATCACATAATACAAAAAGGGAGAAATCTTTAAATCAGTGTAAGAAAATCCTATTTGTTTTTATTTCAGGTATTTTCTTATCAAGTTAAATTAAGTTGAGCTTTGGAGTTTACAGCACCCTGGATACAAGTAAACAAGCCAAAATGTCATTAATTTCTCCATTCCAATTGGCTCTACTTTGTCGTTGTTATATAAAGTTCGATACTCGTTGAAAGTTTGGATTTTGTCCCTGAGGAAATTGTCAAAAGAAATGTAATGGGCTGCTGAATTCGTGAAGACATTTTACTGAATGAACACTAGAGTGAGAAATTTAGCTCTTTGTCTCAGTTATACGGTAACACAACTGACACAATAGTTGAGAGTTACTTTGTTTGAATATAACATAACATCACGCCTGTAATTCCCGAAGGGTTAGGCACAGGTGTATTTAATAGTACCTACACCCACATTTTGACAGTTATGTTGAAGTCCCAAGTAATAGGGGGCAAGCTTTTTGCCTTTAACCGGGTACAAATGCAGACTCCGTGGCTGCTACTGAGAACTTTCTGGTGGAAAGCCCCAATAACACTTTGCCCGACCTGGGCATCGAACCCAACACTTCATGTTAGGTTTTCATACGGATCGTGATACTTACGTTATCTAGGTATACCTATCTGTATCTGTGGTACTAAACTACCTACAGTTGACCAGTGATTGATTTTAGATCGCTATCAGATAGCGAGGCTGCCCACAATTTACCGGAGACAGTATCCAGCTAGAGGTCGCCGTTCAGCGGTGTTTGCGGTTTGAAATTATTCGCTTTGACGAGACTGAAACAATATCTGAGTTTCCTTCAATTTTAGACAGAAAAACGGTTTTCATTTTAGCCTTTGTTGGGTATAAGAGTAGAGTAAGACCAAAGAAACGATGGATGAACTGTATAAAGAATAATATGGCAGGACAGGAGGTGTCTGATGAGATGACGAGTAATAGAGAAGTATGGATAAAGAAGACATGCTGCGCCGACCACAAATGAATTGGGATTAGGGCAAGAGAAAGGTGATGATGACGTTCTCAGTCTTTGTCACTAGGACTTGTATAAAACTGAGAAATTTATTTACTTAACCATCTAAAATTATCTAAAATACAAAATGTTACTACGAGTATATATTATCTTAGTTAAAGTTGTACATAGCGCAAAAGTTTAATATCCTTGTTACTCAAATCATCATCTGCCTAGCCTTTTCCCAACTATGTTGGGGTCGGCTTCCAGTTTTACCGGATACAGCTGAATACCAGTATTTTACATGGAGCGACTGCCTATCTTACCTCCACAACCCAGTTATTACCGGGTAATACGATACCCCTTCGTAAGACCGGTTGTCAGACTTTTTGGGCCTCTGACTACCTAACGACTGTCAAAGATCTACAAATGACTGCCGCGGCCGGGACCAACGGCTTAGCGTGCTTTCCGAGGCACGGAGGAAACTCGGCATGTAATGGGTGGACACCCATCCACAGACCAACCTAGGCAAGCACGGCTTAACCTAACGATCGACACGAGCGGCTGTTATTATTTAGCCACGAGCTCCTCCATGGAATCCTTGTTACTCAAAAACTCTTATAAATAAAACAAATGCAAATCAAATAGAAGTATCTTCAGAAAATTATCATAATTTGCCTCATTAACTTAATTTCTGAGTCAATTAATTTAATTTTCTTTTGCACCTAAACTTCTGTCGCCTAACTCAAACATACAAAACACTTTGAATGATCCAATTGGAAGGCGTTTCCGAATTACTAATTATTATTATAGGATATTCATCACAGGCCGCTTGTTATACTTGGGGATAATTTAGATGTCGACCGTCAGAATCAACGCACCAGGCGTGCGTCGCCCGCAGTAAGCCAAAATGTTATGTTATCTTCAGTGATTCCCGAATTTGACCCATTAGTGGACGATATTGAAATGTGGATAAACGTAGTAGAAGCCAATGCTCGTGCTTTTCGTTGGTCTGATCGTGTCCTACAATTTCAAGCCTTGCAAAAATTGCGTAATACCGCTAAAACATGGTACGACTCTCTTCAAAAAAACAAAACACGATGGACTACCTGGAAATGGAAGGATTGGCGAAGTACGTTATTAGATACATTTCAAATTAAGCGTAATATGTACAGTTTGTTAAAAGACTTGGTCCAAACGAAACCATCGGATGGTCAATCATTATATGAATTTTATTTTGTACAAAAAGGAAAAATTTACAAAATGAGGCTGTCATTTTCTGAACATGATATTATTTCGATAATTGTAGGATCAATTGGTGATAAAAATATACTCACTGCAGCAGATGCAGGTAATTTCAAATACTGTGATGAGTTAGCCTCATTTTTACATGGAAAAATTCATGTTGACCCGGAACAAAAGTCCCTTTATAAACATAACAATTTGCAAGGGAAAAATTCAACTCGCTATAGCAATGTAGATAAAAAGACAGAAAGTTCTTCTAACACTAATGGAGCACCAGTGCGTAGTTTTGTTTCAAATACTAGTGCAAATATTACATGTTTTCGCTGTGGTGAACCTGGTCATAAAAAGACCAGCTGCAGTCAGAAGGATAATGTCAAATGTAATTCATGTAATTGAATTGGTCATTTAGAGCTTGCATGCAGGTCTAAACCTAAAATGAAATCTGAAAAAGACAGTGAAGTCAAATTAATTGTTGAACCTACTCCTAAAGATAAATTTTATAAGGAAATTATGATTAATGGATGTAAACAACAGGCTTTTATTGATATGGGTAGTAGTTGTTCTCTAATAACATCTTCTTTGGCACAAGAGTTAAACCTAGAATTGTTCCAATTAAATAAACCCGTGATGTTAACAGGATTTAAAACCGATTCGTGCTCTGAGGTCTCACATGGGACTCGGGTTGATATAATGGTTGACAATGCTGAGCTTAGTGTAGTCATATATATTTGTGATGAATTAGCTGGTTGCCCTATTTTAATTGGTAGGAATTTCACGGAGGATAAAAGAATTATGTATGTACGTGTGGGAAATAGCCTTTCTTTTTGCCCCATCAATAAATATCAGGTAGCTTTAATAGAGTCGTCTATCATACTAGTCTACATCTCTGTTTTAAATAAAATATTTTCTAGATACCCTCTTGTAGTTTCAAAAGATTTAGAATCATTAGGACAAACTTCTTGTGTGGAGTTAGATATTGAATTAATTACGAATAAACCAGTATGTCGAAGACCCTACCGTATGTCTGAATCAGAAAAGGCAGCAACTAGGAAGATTATTGATGACCTATTAAAAAATGGAATAATTCGCGAAAGTAATTCCGCTTACGCTAGTCCGGTTCTATTAGTTGATAAACCTTCGGGTGAAAAACGTTTGTGCATTGACTATAGGGATCTAAATAAAATAACTGTCAAAGAAAAATACCCAATGCCCATTGTAGAAGACCTTATAGACAAACTTAGAGTATGTAAATGCTACACATCAATAGATTTAAAAAGTGGCTACTACCAAATTTCTGTTAATGAAAACTCTATTTCTAAAACTGCTTTCATTACTCCAGATGGACATTTTGAATTTAGAAGGATGCCATTCGGTTTATGCAATGCACCATCTGTATTCCAAAAGTTAATGAACAAAGTCTTAGGTAAACTACGTTTTGATAAAGTTATTTGTTATATGGATGATCTATTAATCGCTACCAAGTCGATTGATGAAAATGCTAGGCAGTTAGACGAAGTATTAAAAATATTGCAAAACAATGGTTTGACAATAAATTTAGAGAAATGTCACTTTTTCCAGAGCTCTGTTAGCTTTCTTGGGTACGATATTTCAGAAGATGGTATAAGGCCAGGTAAAAAGAAATTGAAGGCAGTAGAAAACTATCCTGAGCCCAAAACTGTGCATCAAGTAAGACAGTTTTTAGGTCTCATTAATTATTTTAGAAAATTTATAAAGAATTGCGCTCTTATAGCAAAACCCTTGACAAAGCTTTTAAAAAAAGATGTCAAGTGGGAGTGGGGATCCGAACAAATTTCAGCAGTTAATAAATTAAAAAACGAGTTAACACATAACGCTTTATTAAAAATATATGACCCCAAATTACCTACTATTTTATACACCGATGCTAGTCGTGAAGGTGTAGGCTGCATACTGACTCAAATGACTGAAATTGGTGAAAAGTCAATCCATTTCTATAGTCGACAGACTTCGAATGAGGAGAAAAAGTACCACTCCTTTGAGTTGGAATTCTTAGCTATAATTGTTGCTCTTCAAAAATTCCGTCACTACTTATTGGGGTCCACTTTTAAAATTTATACTGATTGCAATGCTGTTAAATACACAATAAATAAGCAGGAAATTAATTCTAGAATTGGTAGATGGGTATTACTTACACAAGAATTCACGTTTGAAATAATACACAAACCCGGAGCACAAATGCAACATGTTGACGCTTTGAGCCGAAACCCTGTTGATACAAATACTACCCCCATATGCAATGAAAGCGTATTGGCTATTACTGAAGCAGATTGGTTATTATCAGTTCAGTTACAAGATCCAAATATTTGTTCTATTAGAGAAATATTACAATCAGGCCAGGCCGAGCTTAATAAGAAAGTGTATAATGATTATGAGCTATTAGGTAATAAGGTATACCGCCGGACTAACTATGGTAGACGATGGGTTGTCCCTAAACAGTGTATTTGGCAAATTATAAGAGCTAATCATGACGAACTTGGCCATTTTGCCGTGGATAAAACAATTGAAAGGATAAAATCTTGTTATTGGTTTCCCAAAATTAAGAAAGTTGTATCCAAATATATTAAAAATTGTATTAACTGTATTTACTATAAAAATATCCATGGCAAAAAGGAAGGCAAACTGTTTCCGATACCTAAATATGCAAAACCCTTTCACACGCTTCACATAGACCACCTGGGTCCATTTGTAAAAACTACGCGTAAAAATACCTACCTCTTGGTTACTGTTGACTCCTTTACAAAATTTGTATTTATATCACCTGTTCGTAATACTAAGAGTCGAGTTGTTATTAACGAATTAGACAAAATATTTAAAGTTTTTGGTAACCCGAAGCGTCTTATATGTGATGCTGGAAGTTCTTTACATCCAAGTTGTTCGTAAAGTACTGCCAGGACAAAAATATTCGACACCATGTCATAGCTACTGCTGTTCCACGCTCAAACGGTCAGGTGGAACGCTTTAACCGCACCATCCTTGACGCATTGAGAAGTATGGGTGCTAACACCAGCTACGACAAATGGGACACTCATATAACCAGTATCCAACAAGGCATTAACAGTACCATTAGTAAAACCACTTCAGCCATTCCCAGTGAAGTGTTTTTTGGATACCGCCTTCAAACTGATGCTGACAAGTTGGCACAGGAAGATCAAACTGTTGACGTTACGCTATTAAGAAATAACGTTAATAGTCGTATCCAAGTCAGTGCAGACAAACAAAAGCGGGCTTTCGATTCCAAAAGAAAAGAGGCTCACAATTACAACATCAACGATTTGGTAGTCATAAAAATTCCTAGTCAATCTAATGAAGGACAAAGCACTAAATTATTACCGGTTTTCAAAGGCCCTTTTCAGGTGACTGAAGTATTAGGTAATGACCGCTACAAAGTAAAAGACATGCGTGGCGCTGAAAGAACAAGCAAGTGCTATGAAGGAACCACGTGTGCTGAGAATATGAAACCTTGGATCAAGTTGGCCGATTTAGATGTTGACGGTTTGGAAATGGCCTAAGATGTTGTCAGGTATTTATTGAACCCAAATAATGATTCGATTTATTCAAAATATATTTTTAAAATTATCTTTTTACCACTTGTTAAAGCTGTCTAGTGCATTTGCTTCAAACATAATATTTTGGTATTCGTTTGTGTTGTGTTGCAGTATTTATTCATGTAAAATAAATCTGTGATAATTGGGTTTGGGGCTTGTAGTCATATGCAACTAGGGTTGGCCAAAGGCATCGCCTAGGGTGAACTGCAAGCTCTAAACTTACCAATGACTGACCGCTGATGGAACAGTTACAAGCACATCTAGATACCAAAATTATGTCAAGTTGACAAGTCTTTTGACTTGTGGTCTTTCTTCTGCTGGCCGTTGATGGAATAGCAGAGTAGACGCTCAGTTCGAATGACGAGTAATTTGTAATTACTGCGTAACTTTATAATCATTGTGACTTATTCATATACTTTGTTCTCAGCAATTGCACCAGACTGGGACGCTATCCGGGGACGGATGCGTGCGCAGGACGGCCGGATGTTGTCGCCTCGAAGACAGCCATACATTTTTACGCATAAAATTCGTTATTTTGATTAATGGTTTAATTATTAGTTGTGTTATTTGTTAAAATCATACTAAATTATAACTGTTTTTAGCACAACTTATGAGATATTCATTTGACTATTTAAATTATAAAGATTATTTAATAAATATGAATGTTGGTAGTACTGGTGTCGCGCTGTTATTGGTCCGTTGTGAGTTTCCAGGCAATGGTGGGGCGACACTGGTTATTTAGACAGTTTATAAAAGGAGAACTCGGGCAGTTGGTTGGCTAGTTCGGAACGAGTAACATCTCCTTAGTAGTGACATAGTGGTATATTTGTATCTTATAGTAGAAAAGTGAGTTTTAATTGTGTCTGTGTATTTGATTAAAGTGAAGTTTAAATATTGTGATATTTATGTTCTAATGTGGTAATACTTAATTAAAATAACTATTGGCATTTACTGTGTTTATTGTGGTGATCTTTTACACAATACAAAGTTTCAGAACAGATTTATGAATAAAATGTCAATTTCATTGTTAAATACACGGTGTAAGGACTGTTCCATACATTTTGACCGTGTAGGTCTGTGTAGGTATTGCACTTATGTATGAAGCAGCCGTTTCTTTTACCACTTCGATGTCCATAATACCGTGTTAATTAAAGTGTAGATCAGCGTTTTTCAACCTGTGGATCGCGACCCCCTGGGGGGTCGGCGTGGCTGGTCAGAGATTTTAATAAAAAAAGTTTGGAGACTGTCTCACAAATTTACACTTTTCTAGTATATAAATCAATGTCAGAGTTAGAATTTCCAGTTTTTTTAAATGTGGTCTACAACTGTCGTCGTTTTCAATATGGACCAATATCCTAACACATTTTTTCTGCAAGATAAACAACTCATTTATGTCAACACTATTTCCCCAAAGAATTATTCCATACTTAAGCCATGCGTATGCGTAAGCGTAATAAGTGGATATGGCTGTTTTTAAATCTGTTGATTTTTTGAGCTCACGTAGTGCATATATAAAACTAGATAACTTTGATTTTATTTTTTGCATGTGTGCTTTCCACGTCATATTAATATCTAAGTCCAGACCTAATAAAGTAAAAGTCTACACATTCCATTTTGACACCTTCAAACGTAAAATTGATATCTAGTGGTTTTTTTTATAAGGCCTAAATTGCATTATTTTGGTTTAAAAAAAATATATTTCTTAGTTATAGTCTTTCATCCAATTTTGTATATTTAACATAATATTATTTAGAGTGTCATGTAAGCGTTGAGAGTCGTTATATTTAATAAGAAAATGGTTACTAAAGGATAATAATAAACATTTGACAAAATAAAAACTGAGTACTCGTCCATCTTAATGCGAAGGTTGCGCTTATTTTTAATAATTATCTAATTTCTCCCATCGTGGATTCGTTTTTACTACATTTAGAATTTAACCGTTTTCCAAATTTGATAAAAGGTGTTAATTATTTATTTATCCGAATTCTAATTATGCAAATGCATAAAAATATTGTTTGGATTGAATATTTATAACATAATAAAATACATGAAAATAAGCAAAGGCTCGGGGGTCGCAAAATATTTTTACATAAAAAGGTTGAAAAACACTGGTGTAGATGAAATGTTAAAAACTAGTACTCACTACTAGTCATCATCTGCCTAAGCCTTTACCCAACTATGTAGGGATCGGCTTCCAACCTAACCGGATGCAGGTAAATACCAGTATTTTACATGGACCAACTGCCTATCTGACCTTCATAATATATGTAATACGATACGCTTTGGTAAGACTGGTTGTCAGACTTTCAGGCCACTGGCTATAGTTGGTGCCAGTTAAGATAAGAATAGCGGTCATTGACCCACGTACATTTATTAAACTTCTTAACTTTGAAAACCAAAATTAAGCTTGTTCAAGTCAGGAATCGTCATCTACAGTGATCTTCAACATTTATTGTAATGAAAAACGATACATGGTTTATTTGTTTTGGTTCGTACGAAGAGACTTATATATACATAGATATAAAGGGCAATGACCTCTATTTTCATCTTAACTGGCACCAACTATAGCTGTTGTAACCACACGGTTAGATCTACAAATGACGCCGGAACCAACGGCTTAACGTGCTTTCCGAGGCACGGAGGAAACTCGGTAAGCAATGGATGGTCACCTAACCACGGACCGACCTAGGCAAGCGCAGTTTTACTTTGAAGATCGACCCGTGCGGCTATTATTATTTAGCTGAGCTCTTTAGAACGAGCTCCTCAAATGACATAAGAAAATAAAAATAAAGACTAGGTATTATGATGCAAATAAAACAATACTTACTGTGATTTTTGTAGCCGGCTAATAGAAATAGGATCACTCATCAAGTCATCACAAGTCACGAATATTTACTGGTTAAATTTAGGAATGCATTCAGGGAATATACGTGTGAAGTTATGTTGCTGACGTCCATATTGATCTGTCAGGATCCGTTATCCGGCGGATAAACGAGTAGTGCATTGTGACAAGTTACTCTGATGTGTGGGTGGAAAATCTGTTGGTAGCAAATATTGAAAACAAGGTTTGAATGTAGATGGCTATAAGAGTAGAGGAATACCAATGAAACGATGGATGGACTGTGTGAAGAATGATATGGCAAATAAGGAGGTCTGATGAGATGATGAGTAATATAGAAGGGTGGAAGAGAAGACATGGTGCGCCGACCACAAATAAATTGGGATAAGGGCATGAGGCCTTAACAAAGGTGACAGACGGTAGATGGAGCGAAAGGATACTACATTGGTATCCCTATGAAGCCAAACGCCCACGCGGCCGACTTAGACGATGCTGGAGTGACGATATCTACTAAGTAGCCGGATCTACATGGACTCGCCAAGCACAAGACAGACAGCACTGGAAAGAGTTGGAGGAGGCCTACACCCAGAAAAGGGTAGCCCAATGATATACGTGTATCAATAATTTGAGAAAGTATTCCGAAAATCTAAATAAATATAATTATAATCTGAATTCATAAAAATGTCAACGTTACTAATGTGTTATTGGAATATCATTCAAAAACGTAATTTAAATAATTGAAAAATTGGATTGAATGTTGAATTATGATTAATTAATTAAAATTAAATTAAATATTGAATTGAATATAATAACTATATAAATAAATTAATACATGTAAGTAATAAGTATTTAATAAGAATTGGTATTGTTATGTGCATGAAAACTGTTTTGGAATTATGTGTAACTATTATTTTGGGAAATAAAGGCTTTATTTATTTATTTAATTCTCCTGAATGATGAATTGATCGAAGATAAAAAGAGCGAATTTCACCAAAACCTACAACTGAACACGATCAGCATATCTAAATTGCGTTCAAGAGCTGTCAGTGTGATCATACCTAAGAAATATTGACACTCGTTAAGAAGTACTGAAGCGTTCAGTACCTATCATTGGTGAAGTTCGCACCTAGTAGCCTTCTTGTGTGTGTATTATTTATTTAAATTCAAATATTTAGACGGACAACTGTAAATCTACTCAATCTGTCTGAAATTCAATTACAGAAGCAAAAGCTTATTTATGTCGTACAAGTTCAATCACCTCAGACCCTGAGTATACACCGATGACTAACAAACCTTCAAAAAGGCGGATTTCAATGTCGTGAAGGAATATTTGTATCTAAGCCAATGTACACACAGGTAAAAAAGTTTATTGGATGGATATGAAAAGCTAAAAAGTGTTGATTAATTGGAAGAGGTCTATGTAGATACAGAAGTGGAATAAATTTTATTCTAAATTATCAGTATCATCTTTTCAGCTAAAAGATGTCCGCTGCTATATTTCGCAGGTATCGCATTACCCAGTACTAACTGGATTGTGGAGGTCAGATAGGCACTCGCTCCATGTTAAAATATTGGTATTCAGCTGCATACAGTTAGACTGGAGACCGACCCCAACATAGTTGGGAAAAGGCTAGGGCAGATGATGAATCGAAGATCGACTAACCCAATATCCTAATGCAAGGTCAAAATATAATACCAAAGGGTACATTCGAGCTAAAACTACGTTTCAGTGGAACGGTATAAAAGGTCCACGTTTCATCCACGGTAAAGAGGTATTCATCCGCCCCGTCACGCGAACGGAATTCGCAATGAATGCAATAACGTGACAGTTAGCTACCTACAGGTGTGAATATTGTATAGTTTACACAAGGATATTTGGTCTAATATCATCTTTTTTTCAAACATACGTAGGGTATCAAATACCTACACATTGTATTATACCCAGTTAAAATGATCTTAAACGTTGTTTTAGAGTCGAAATCGACTTCTTCTTACCTTTACCAGCTCTCCTTGCAAATAACAGGTATCATAATTACAATGTATAGGTACATTTACTGAATATTAAACAAACAGATAGAATATCTAAATCTAGACATTTTTTTTTTGTAGCTCTGTGTAACCGCGTTGTTCTTCTAAACTACCTAACGGGTTTTGATGCGGTTACCGCTTGAATTAGGGGTGTTTTGGAAGGTTTATGTGTACTGTAAGCAGTGATAACCTAGTATAGGCGAGACGACAAAAACAAAAACTAATTAGTCCGTCAGTTAGATTATCAATTTTCTTTTGTTACGTAAACCAAAATTGACGAAGATTTGACGCTTTTAAAATTCTTAATACGTCACGCCTAGGTACAATTTTTAGCTAGTTCTGACGTCACGAGCCCCAACTCCCGAGTTTTGATGCGTTTTATCTTTGTCAATAATCATTGATTTACAAAAACAAAAAATACGTGTCCATTAATTTCCAATACTCTAACTGACGGACTAAATAGATTTGCAATTTTTTGATACTGTCGTCATGCCTATTGTGACCGTCAGACTGCCGTCATTGGTCTTGAGTTCGAACCCAAGACACGCACGTCTAATACTTCAGACTCATGTCGTAATGTACAATTATCACTTGCTTCGGTGAAGAAAATCATCGTGCGGAAACGAAACCAGCATGCTTAAGAGATATTTCTGCATGTAAAGCCAAGTCACAGACCCACGGGCGGCATAAAAACTCTGACGCCAGGTTAGGCATTAACCCCACGAAAAAGAAGAAAGATATTAAACTTAGATGTTAAGTCAAATCGCAAAAAACAGTTCTACACGGGGCTAATATAGTTGTTTTCAGTCTCCCAAACAACTAAATAGCTAGAATATGAACAGTTCTAAACTTTTGCGAATAGATAACTCTGAGGTATACCTCTACACTCTCATCTGCTTATCAAACGGACGAAGGAAAAGTTTTATTTACATACACTGTTTTAAGCTTTCATGTCTCTTACGCCGCTATCATGGCGCTTGCAACAGCGTCAAAATATCGGGAGCATAAAACTATTAACAAATCACGGAAGATATCCCGTAAGTGACAATATAAGTTTTTTATTTACATGAGCAGATACGGCGCGGTCGAGAAATGTTTTACGTTTCTGTGTCTGTGTGTCTGAAAGGAAATGTGACGAGGAATAAATTCACATTTTAATGTATTGTAGTTTAATGTTTTCTTTATGAAACTTTACCAAGGTATTGGTAATTGATGAAAATGGCCTAACCTATATATACAATTTTACCGTAGGGGTAGTAGTCTTACCAACTAGCTAAAATATAAACGGACCAATCACGAGCGAGCCGGTGCGTGAGTCCCCTGTGTAGCTACTGACTACGTCACTCGTTCAGGCGGGCCGCGGAAGTTGAACACACGTAAATAAGCGCACACGTTAAAATATTCAGGGAGAGCTATTTTGTTTTTACTGGTAACTCCGCCAAAACAATGATAAATTGTGTTTATGCCTAAAACATTGAGACACTTGACCCGAATGGCGCAGCGGTACTGAGGCTGCCTTACTTCTTTGGGTCCCGGGTTCAAATACCGGTAGAAGCAAATGTTTGTGTGATGAGCATGGACATTTGTTCCCGATTCATTGATGTTTTTATGTTTATTAACAAAAAGTATCTATGTAGTATCTCAACTATCTGGTGTCCACGATACAAGCCTCGTTGCTTAGTGTGGCACTAGATGGCGCTGTGTCTAATGTCCATCGATATTTATTTACTTAATGTTTATTATTCAGGCCATGACATCATTTTCTCCCAACAACATTGTTAATAATTAACCCTTCCCTTTCATCATCTGTCTAGCCTTTTTCCAACAATTTTGGGGTCGGCTTCCAGTTTTACCGGATGCAGCTGAATATCATATTTTACATGGAGCGACTGCCTATCTGACCTTCACAACCCAGTTAGTACCGGGTTATACAATACCCCTTGGTAAGACTGGTTGTCAGACTTTTTGGGCCTCTGACTACCTAACGACTGTCATAGATCTACAAATGGCAGCCGGGACCAACGGCTTAACGTGCTTTCCGAGGCACGGAAGAAACTCGGTATGTAATGGGTGGTCACCCATCCACAGACCAACCTAGGCCAGCATTGCTTAACCTAACGATCGACCCGAGCGGCTGTTATTATTTAGCCACGAGCTCCTCAACCCTTCCCTTTATTTCATCAAAATTAACTGCCTCACTGATTGAGTGGTGGCAAGCGCAAATGCTGAGCATTAGTTTCTGGGTTCGATTCCCGGGTCGGACATAGTGTTATTGGGTTTTTCCATCAGGAATTTTTCAGTAGCAGCCACGGAGTCTGGATTTGTACCCGGTTGATGGCAATACGTGGAGTGATTGGCGAAATTTGAGTGTGCTCTTAGGTAGGTATCCCTACCCTATCACTTCGGGGATTACAAGCGTGATGTTATGTTATGCCTGACACAATTGAGACACTTAGTAATCCATGCTCAATACTCAAGCAATGACAATTTTCTCGTGACATTGTTCTATGAATATACCCTTTCTTTTATTTCAACCCAAATTTAACTTAATACCGTTAAATTATGCTATCATTTATCAAACTTGTGCCTCACCTGTCACCTTCAAAGTTCTCTCACGTCGTTCCGACACGGACCATTTAATACCTAACCGATCGGAAAATATCTTATAGACTTAGTAAATAAGTGCTGTTCAGTCTTGAATTATTTATGTTATCTTGAACTTGACCTTAATATCTATAAGTAGAGTAGTAGCTCTGAATGGAGCTGTATGCTGTTATTTTTCGTTTTTACCCTACCAACTATTATTATTTATAATTTATTCT
Source organism: Xestia sexstrigata (assembly GCA_941918905.2). NCBI lineage: Eukaryota > Metazoa > Arthropoda > Insecta > Lepidoptera > Noctuidae > Xestia > Xestia sexstrigata. Next base: position 5,995,238 of record OW799204.2, read on the forward strand.
CGTTTCACAAAGCTGACTTAAAGTTAGTGTGTACAAAAAATGTCTCAACTGTATTCCACCTTCGTGAGAGACTCGGTTTTTGGAAAAAACCTGTTACAGGTCACCAGGCCCCTTCCACGGCTTGAACTAGTTTTTACAGAGATAACGTGTGAGACTACGATTTAAGCAATATGCATAACAAAAACATAAGAAGAGGTAATAACAATAAAAAAATGCCTACCTATAATCTTGCAGAAGTTAGAGAGTCATGTGGTGAGACGGTGTGTGGTTCCTTTATGAAAGTCTTTCGTTGTAAATTCGAGTACAATTACACTTTTTTTTTTAATTTAGTTGCGCCAAATGCTAAATATGCAACTGGTCGTCGTCTTAGAGTGAAAACCTCGGGAATGCATTTTAGCTCAAATTTATTTTATTGCGTTTCTAGGAAGAAAACCTCGCAACGCACATTCTGATCTTTGTTCATTCGGTACTCGTAGCGCCATCTATGACAGTAATTGAGAGAACCGCGTAAATACTCGCATCTGTCAGTTACGAATACCTCTTATGTAGCATTTTATGCATTTCAGACAATCTTATATTATCGAACACTTCTGGATATAAAAGCGGGTAAAATTTCCATATTAATTAATAAAAACACCTAAATGACGCCGTACAAAAATTTTACAGCACGCAGTTTTTTCTTCCTCCTGAAAAGTTACTTCTTTTACACTTACGAGGCTTTCACTCTAAGGCGTCGTGGTGGTGTTATTAAAACTTATTGCCTTTTCTACAAGTTTGCCTATTCAGCTTCTTGCTGAAATTAACAGGGAAACTGTTTACGGATACTATATGAAATTATCTATGAATCCATTAGAATTGGCTCGCAGGCACCAAAAATGTAAACTAGCTGAAGTGATAATGTTCTTCACTCTTTGTATTTATGCAAAAGTTTAACTAAACTTTGAAACACAAGATCAATGAGATTCTAAACCGGATGTGGGTTTAGAATCTCATTGTCACTATTTCATATAACCTTGTATATTGTGACGTCACACATTTTACTATGCAAACAAAGCTTTCTGATTTGTTCCCCGACTGTTATTTGACGCCCTCTCGCTGCAATAACATAGCTGGTATTAGAGATTCATGAATAAAACAGTAAGATGTATACATGCGTCATGGTCATCAAAATGTGATAAAATGGCGAAATTGTTGCCATAAAATAAGAACAATAAAGTAATATGCGAAGATTTGGAACTGAAAGATTGGTTTATTAGACAGGCCAGAAACATTCCATTATATTATTCTTTACAAGGGCAAACATACATCAAAGCCGTATTCAAAAAAAATACTTATCTCCGGCATGCTCCCGCGTGCTCCCCGCGTACGCATGCATACGCCCGCCGGCATGTTTTGCCCACACACTCAGTTGCCCGGCAACACTCAAGCTGTAGTGTAAATAAAGTAATAGTTGCACATCCCGTGCCCCCCACATGCAGCCGACAAAGTTGTATGACTTGCAATGATTCATAGAGCATCATATTATGATATACGGGTACAATGACTTGAAGCGGCCAACTAGCCCACAAACAGCAAAGGCCTAGTTGCACATAAATGAGTAACACATTTATCCCCTGATGTACCCAAGTCTGTTCGTCCTGGGCATAATTGGGTACGTCGGAACGTGAGGTTCTCTCCCTCTCACGTTCCGCCACCTCCTTCTCTAGCATTACTGCTTCGCAGAAGAAGGTGACGGCGTCCCATTCCGTCTCGCTCCTGACCATGGATTGAACCAGGGCCGGACGCGAGAGGTCGCCGCCGCCGATCGCCGCTTCGAGGACACGGCGGTGCTCCGCCCAAGCGGGGCACACCTGCACAGTGTGCTCTACCGTGTCCTCCAGTCGATTTTCGCAATGGAAGCACCCGGGCGTTTCCTCCCGCTCGAGTCGGTGCAGGAACTTCCCGAAACAGCCATGTCCAGTGAGGACCTGCGTCAGGCGAAAGGTGAGGACACACCACTTCTCAAAGACACTTATCGCCACTATTGTAGCGTGCCCTGCACGGGGTTGCGACAGTCGTTCTCTCCATGTCGCCATGAGGTACAAGTGGGCCTGAAGTAACTTTGAAATTCGAACTCAAATGATTGGCCACATTTTGAAAAAAAGAAAAAAAAAACAAGCGAAGTCGTTTTCTTATTTTTAGGAGACAAGTTCCAAGTGACAGCACAACATTATGTATTCTGGCATGAAAAAAAAACTTTACTATCATTGTGGGTCATTGGTGGTCACTGAAGAAATATAGTTAGTAGATAATGATAACGCGAAAAGAGTGCTGCTGCTCGTTTTCTTAATATTGTAATGTTCTTCGTCGAATCGTCGCCTATACAATCACAACAAAGATTATTTTGTTTGAAAACAAATGTAAATTACTTACGAAGGCAGAATGTTAAAGAGCGTTGATTGTTTATGTACGGATTATGTACCTTATAAAATGAAGAACAGCAGTCCCGACACAGGAATATCAAATAATATTTAGTATCGAGCCTCGATAAGCAAGTACCGATCTATTAACTAAGAGAAATGTAAAACCTTTGATTAAAACTTGTTTAGTGATTGTAGAAGCTGAAAATGATAGATAGGGAGCATACTATTAAATGTTGTAACATTTTACTAGTTTTAGGTAGTTACGTACTCATGTTCTTGATATTCAGTTTCCTTTTTGAACAATAGTACCGTGGTAGTGGTACCAGAAAAATACCGTCTGTTTTAAGCTAAGAGTTTTTTGTTTTTCACAGAATTAAAATTCTTCTTCTCCTGTGAGTCTGTGTATATACTATTAGGGATAGACTACTCACCGCAATTATTTACCTTTCAGTTTCCAATATAAATTCCTCACAGAAGCAATATAAATCGGCAGACATAGGAAAATTCTAGGTGAAAATAACGATGGTCACATCTGCACCACTACTACTTATCGTGTGGTGTCTAACCTGGTGTTAGAGTTTTTATGCCGCCCATGGGCCTCGTGGCCGGCGGCATGCCTGGGAGATTTCTCGACGGCATGTAAAGCCTGACCTGGCTTTACATGCCGTCGAGAAATCTCCCAGGCATGCTGGTTTCCTCACGATGTTTTCCTTCACCGAAGCTAGCGATAATTTTACAATACGCACATGAATCCGGAAAATCAGAGGTGCGTGTCTTGGTGATCTACACTACTAATAATATAAAATGTACAGTTAGTAAGTATGGATGTAATAGGTAATCTTCGGAAACAACATAAAGGGTGTATCTCAGCATAGTGTTGTAGCATTTAAAAATGTCACAGGGCTGATATTCTAATCCACAACCCAATTACTGGGTAACACGATACCCCGATACATACAAAACATTGCAAATGCAAAATTTTGCATAATAAATCGATGCAATCTCGCCCGTCGGCGTATCTGAAAGTGGTTTCAGGAAATCTTATCTTGACTGAAATCGGGTCAAGTGCAAGGGCGGGAGATATTAGCTATTTCATGGACAATTTCGCTTTTGATTTGCAACCTCCGGTTTTTGAAAGGCTTTGGTAACTATCTTGATCTTGTGTCAAGTCTTTTAGCTGTGTTGTTGATTGACCAGAATTACTTTCTGATCATTCAGATAGTTAAATCTTTTGAGCCTGAATGACTTCATGAATGACCATGCCTCAGTAACAGATACTACCACGCGTTTTAGTACAGAATTTAATGTCATAATTATCTGCCTACTTGCCTAGCCTTTTCCCAAGTTTTATTGGGGTCTGCTTCCAGTCTAACCGGATGCTGAGTACCAGTATTTTACATAGTGCGACTGCCGATCTGACCTCCACAACCCAGTTAGTACTAGGTAGTACGATACCCCTTGGTAAGACTGGTTGTCAGACTTTTTGGGCCACTGACTACCTGTAACGACTGTCAAAGATCACAAATGACAGCCGGGACCAACAGCTTAACGTGCTTTCCGAGGCCCGGAGGAAACTCGGTATTTTATGGGTGGTCAAGCATCCACAGAGCAACCTAGGCAAGCACGGCTTAACATAAAGATCGACTCGAGTGGCTGTTATTATTTAGCCACGAGCACAGAATTAAATGTAATGTATATAAATAAGTTCCCAGATCTTTGGCTTTTTTTCCAGAGAAAATTCCGTACATTCGAAGAAAATTCCGGACATTTTTCTTTTACTACTGAATTTATTTTATTTTAGTATCAGGGTTTGTAATTTTCCCCTTTTTGCAAAATCCCCCCCGCATTTCGGACAATGAGCTAAACTTCTTCCTGACGTAAGGCAACCCTAAATGTGTGTAGAAAAACATTTAACACAAAAGCCGCTCGAACTGTGACGAACCGACAATATGAACAAATTGCATTGTAGGTATGAAACGTAAGTTTTTTTTAAACCGAAGAAAACTTTCTATCCTAAGAGGTATAAATGATAAATAAATGATCTTTATTTTGCTAATAGGTTTTTACAAACACTTTTACACGACATCTTTTTTTTAACTAGATGACCTGTTCAGTCAGTACGAGCATTTTGTCAGTTATCGTTGAGCTCCTTGTGTTATTATTCGAGCAATTCTCGAATTATAACTCAAGGAGCTCAACGAGAGTGTAGTACCATGTGCTGAATTCATGGTAACAATTTGCGGGTTGATCAGTCCCGTAAATACCGCGTATATTTCTTAAAACTTTCATCAATCCACTTTCATCAATCTGTAGCAGGTGTATGATATAATACAATGAGATTTAATATTTAACATCAGAATAAATTGAACAAGATGTTAGGCAGTTAAACAAGCTGTTAGTGTCAAACTCAGTTACTTTAATTGAAGCGTTAGAAACCAAGGCATCACGGTAATTGAATTCCGTTGCCATAGTAACCATACGCGAGAAGTAATCCCATTGTCTTTGTCGGAATAAATCGCTCCATATTTAGAAAGGAGCAATGAAAATATTTGCACAAAAGCTTTGGAAATTAAGCCGTGGAAATAATGTTCTATTAAAACTAATACGCGCTGCTGAAAATAGATTTCTGCTGAATATTAGCCATAGAACCGATGACCGTTTGGGTAGACGTGTTTATGAGTGGAAACCGCGGATCGGCATGCGTAAGGCAGGACGCCCTCAGGCTCGGTGGAGCGACGATCTACACAGGGTGACTATCAGCCACCCTCCTCTAGGCAATGTGTAAAAATATATTTTCTATCATTTATTCTTACTTTATTCTGCCTAATGAAAGTAATTATGCCTAGGCAATGTAAAGAATATCGTGAGAAGAACAGGTTAAGTATAAAATAAAGAAATTATCGAATATAAAATCTTTGCTTGAACATATGAAGTATTCTACAGAATGCCTAGTATTCTATTGAATTCCGAAGGGTGTTTGTTAGTGTAACATATTACGTATCCCATAGGCTACAAAATGCAATGAATAACTGAATACGTAATACTATTTGAACAACTGCCGATATGGACAGTGGACAGTGATTGAGTGGTCGCTACGGAAATCATGACGATTTGCTACGCCGTAGCACACACGCGCCTCGCCGTAGCCGTGGCACACGCCACTGACAGCTACGCTTTCCGATATTAATGTCATTCATGTTGCATTATTTACTGACGGCTGGGATGCGCAATAGTCTGAATATACGCGTGTTAAAATAGGACTCAATGTGTATGAAGTAATCTGATAGATAAGTTAGCGTCAATTACTTAACACACTTTCTATCGCAATCCGTAGGATTTTGGAAGAAATTCCTGATACAATGCGTCAGCTATTATAAGTGTGCTATGCTATTACAACGAAGAACTTATGCGGAATTCACTTTATAGTCCTTTAAATAGTCTTAAATAACATTAAACCGTTTTGGCGACATCTATACCGCCCTATACGAACTACACTAAAGTATTCTAATGTTAATAAATTTAACTTAAAAAAAAAACTATCTTTTATTGAAATGAGAAGAAGAAAATTAGGTTTAGTTATCAACATTGAACGCGTATTTAAAGTTTCGTGTCCGTGCTATTAATCGTTGAGGAGTACTCTAGTGCGGACGCGATCCTGGCTGCAGGATACTACAGGCTAAGGGACAATCCATTTTTATGATAGTCATGTCTATCATAAAAAAACCGGCCAAGAGCGAGTCGGAGTCGCTCACCGAGGGTTCCGTACAAACTTTTTAAAAGACAAACTTAACTTTGCTGTTCGATCCCTAGAAACGGCTATTGCACCAACCGCAAATTATAAGTTTGTAATGCTATAGTTTGCTTTTTTTTTATTAATCTACATATTTACGGTTTTCAGATATTTCTCTTTACATGTGCTGTAAGATATTGCTTTTTGCCAAATTTCGTGATTCTAGGTCAACGGGAACTATCAGATAGGTTTTCGACCTAAAACCTATAGGGTACTTCCGGTTGACCTAGAATTGTCAATTTTGGTTAAAAGCAAGTTCTTACAGCACAAGTAAAGGGAAAAGTCCGAAAAATAAAAAAAGTTGAAAATTTTGGTACTTACAAGTTTTCGCGAAAATCTAAATTTGCCCATATCTTTTATAGTATTGACTCAAGACCTTGATTTTTATAAAAATAATAGGGACTATATACCTCAGTATCTGGTATAAATTTTAACTCGCTAGGTCAATCCGTTCCTGAAAAAATCGGTGGTGACAGACGGACAGACGGACAAGAAAGTGATCTTATAAGGGTTCCGTTTTTTCCTTTTGAGGTACGGAACCCTATAAATAGATTTTCACAGTAAAAAAGTCTGACACTCCCTCCTGCTCCGCCCAGAGCGGGAGAAGTCACATGATGATTTCCAATCCGAAAAATAAGTAAAGGATTTGACCAATACACACTATCGTACTATGAAAATAACCGCGACCGAGTGATCATCATTTTCTTACAGACCAACAGCCTCCAACAGCTAGTAACCATATACAACACCCATCTCTTCAAAGGAACCTCTCTTATCTATTACAAAAAGAACTTTCCACCTTGATCCTAATACCTCTAGCCATGGGCGTGCGCTACGAAGAGGCAATTAGACAAAGCCTACCCTACCAACTGGGGCAATTATTATAACTAATGAACTATGTAATAAAATAACACTTTGTACAAAATATTAAAAAAAGTTCAAACTCCTGTTCGAATACTTAGAGCAATTTTTCGCGCCCGTGTTACGTAACCAACACTGTACTGGAAGTTGCTACGAAGCTCGACGCTCACCCGCCGGACGCATCTTATAGGCAAATAGTCTGCTGGCCTTCAAACCATTGATAAATTTACGCACACAGCGGCAAATTGGTGCATATTTTCGTGTGTATGAACTGCACACATGTATAGATTGCAGCCATTTTTGGGCGGTAACTCCTGCGAGTGTAGCTGGGCTATGATTGGCTGCTACAACACAAGGCCAGGATTCAAGGTGAATGTTCTTTAGCCCGCGTAATTTAAATTTCCTTAGGTTTTTTGCAATTTGCAGGCCAGTGCTGGGTGTATGTTGATTAAAATAATGATTCCTGGGGGTTACTGGCGCGTATTATTATTATAATAATTAATAATATTATTGATATTATATTTTTCTTCATGGGTGTCGTTTTCGTGGTTTTTGAGTTGGTTATAATGAAAATGAGGTCAAAATGAAAATCCAAGATGGCGCCGATGAAAATTTTCAGTTTTTTTTTTCATGGGTGTCATTTTCGTGGTTTTTGTGGCCGCTGATGATGAAAATGAGGTCAAAATGAAAATCCAAGATGGCGCCGAAGAAAATTTTCAGTTTTTTCTTCATGGGTGTCGTTTTCGAGGTTTTTGGGGTAGCTGATAATGAAAATGAGGTCAAAATGAAAATCCAAGATGGCGCCAACGAAAATTTTCAGTTTTTTCATCATGGGTGTCATTTTCGTGGTTTTTGTGGTCGCTGATGATGAAAATGAGGTCAAAATGAAAATCCAAGATGGCGCCGATGAAAATTTTCAGTTTTTTCTTCATGGGTGTCGTGTTCGAGGCTTTTGGGGTCGCTGATAATGAAAATGAGGTCAAAATGAAAATCCAAGATGGCGCCGATGAAAATTTTCAGTTTTTTCTTCATGGGTGTCGTTTTCGAGGTTTTTGGGGTCGCTGATAATGAAAATGAAGTCAAAATGAAAATCCAAAATGGCGCCGACGAAAATTTTCAGTATTTTCTTCATGGGTGTCATTATCGTGATTTTTGGGGTCGCTGATAATGAAAATGAGGTCAAAATAAATATCCAAAATGGCGCCGACGAAAATTTTCAGTTTTTTCTTCATGGGTGTCGTTTTCGAAAATCAAGATGGCGCAGACGAAATTTTATTTCGTGGCCTACCCTTCGTGGAATACCGCTGCACGCCACTGCCTCTAGCTGATTAACAACGTTTCCGAGTTACTTTAATCAATAACCCCCATCCCCTGAGACAAGTCACAAAGTTTATCCCACTAGCCCTTAGTTACTAAAACGCGTTGGTCATTAAGGTGGGCCATTCATCTCGCTCACCGGTTGTTTGCTATCCCAGAGGTCTTTTAAAACTAAAGAATGTGTGCTTGACCTTTCCGTGAACAGTTTTGCGAGTTTGAGGGTTGTTGAAAGATAGTGGAACGTTTTTTTTTAAGTTAAAATGCTTTTTTGTGTCTTCGTACCATCTCGATTAGTTGATTCAACTCTAAATTTTTTTTTAAATTCCGAATTTTCCCAGATATGAGACCTAGCTAGATTGATTTTACGCTCCATGTTAGAGCCGTCTCTGAGAACGTGATTGCAAATATTGCTCATTTAATAGTATAGTATTTATCTGTAGCACTGGAAGAGTTTTCTAGCAACAGTTACTTCAGTAAACGCATTACAACCTGTGCCCCCTAATGCTTCAAAGAGCTTGTGTACAAAAAGAAAAATCGCTCTTTATACACGTGCTACAGAAAAGAGTAAAACTGCTTTACAGAACGATACAGCTTTTAAAAATGGATATTTCTTGAAGCTTTCTATTTCTTAACAGTATTTTGTATTTCTATTAAGTAACAAAGGTGCAAGAATACTGCTTTTATTTACAAAGTATTATTTGCTCGCGGCTTTGTCCGCGTGGCTAAATACCAAGGGGTATTGTATTATCCAGTACTAACTTGCATGTGGAGGTCAGATAAGCAGTCGCTCCATGTTAAAAAACTGATATAGGTACAGCTGCATCCGGTTAGACTGGAAGCCGACCCCAACATAGATGAGAAAAGGCTAAGCAGATGATGATGTTGCTATAACGAAGGTCAAAGAAAACTGCATTTATTTACAATAATTGCTTGCCCGCGGGGAAGTTAAAAAAAAAACCCAAGAGAAGATTAGATAAGCCAGGCTTTGGATGCCTGTGCCATATCCATATTCGTTCAGGCATAACGCGTTAAAATGTACTATCGTGGTCTTTTCCGCCTGACCAGTTAAATTTTTTTTCGCCTTAATCATGCGGAGGCGCCGAGCCATGCCCCCTTAAAGTTTGGGCCTATTAAGAAAGCATCAACTTTGGCGCGCAAAATAACAATAACTCTCGTTTGGCGTGCGTCGTCAGTGCGCTCGGCCGATTCGGTATCTTTTCATTCATTATTTCTATACAAAGTCAACGGGGCGGGGCTAGAGAGCGTTTCTATGTTGTGAGTACAAGCACAAAATAGCTTAGTGGTGGTCAGGCGGGAGTGTCCTCGATAGTACAGACACAAGAACAACCGGCAGCGAACAGAATTACTTCCCTAAAATTGTAAGGACACTAAAACTCATAGGTTTGCAGATTTTATCCTACCACAATTTACCTGAGACCCTCCCCAAACTACCCCTTTTAGCATGCAAGCATAGCAGTTGGTCCAACTTTTCAGATCGATATCCTTAAACTAAGTTCAGACATAAATGGAACCGTATATCAGCCGGCAACGGTTTGCAAACGACTTGCACTAACCCAATTACGTATGGAGATGGAAATTCTGAAATAGGAAGTTGGAATGTCTCAGTATGTGAGTTTTATCCTTTCTTTTTTGTATAAATAGAGAGTGGTTTTATTAAATTTTTGCTATGTTTTGGTCGGCTTCCAGTCTACCCGGATGCAACTTGTACTCGATTGCCTTAATCCTTTATAGGACGGCTCATACAAAGTGGCCAGTCACTTTAAGGTCGTTATCTTATAGATTTTTATTCGTTACTTGAACCTTAGAAAACCTTTCCGATCCGAAAAGATAGTGTTAATAGGTAAGGCCAGTAACTAAAAAACACTACACCACCTCTCTTGGTAAGACTCTGGTTGTCAGGCTTTTGGGTTAACTATCCATAACGACTGTCTAAGAACTACAAATGACAGCCGGGCCAACATTTACGTGCTTTCCGAGACATGAAAAAATCTCGATATGTTTTGCGAAGGTCACCCATCCTCAGACCGACCTTGGCAGGCGTTGCTTAACCTTGAAAGCCGACCTGCTTAGCTGATATTATTATTTAGCTAGCTACGAGCCGCTTTCGTGGCATTGTGTTTGGGTGTGAATTATTTATGAAGTTGTAATTACGGGAAGTGGTTGGATGACGGAGATAATGTTCCAATAATATTTATCTTAGCGATTTTTCCGGGTTGTTGTTTTCCCGATTTTTGATGTTTATTCAAATGAAGCATCAAGCAGCATTCGTTATTCGTTTTTAAGTTTTATTACGTACTGTTTACCTAAAAAATGAAAACAAAAAACATGTAAAAATATAAAAAAATGGCCCGCCAGTATCGGTAACTGCAGGGCTCCAGAAAAAGGAATCTCAGATCGATATCCTAAAACTAAGTTCAGACATAAATGGAACCGTATATCAGTCGGCAACGGTTTGCAAACGACTTGCACTAACTAAATTACGTAAGGAGAATTTCCTAACATTGTGAGCCGTGTTCAGGATTAATGCTTTCCGAATATCCAAGCAGCATTATAATTAGAAGGACTTTCAAAATCAAAATCAAAGCATTTATTTCAAGTAGGCCAGTTACAGGCACTTTTGAACTGTCGAAACAAAGATAAAAATTAAATGTAGCTACAGTCCCAGTCACAAGACATAAATATTTTTTTTTTTTTTATCAGGGTTGTCCTTGAATCTCAAAATTAAATTTTTCAATATATTGCTCATCAGTTTCATTATGTTTTTTATAGTCATGTTTGTCTTTTGTTGTTTGTTTACGTCCCTATCAAAATACTTCGACCATAAAACCTTATCACCAATAGCGTAATCAATCGTAACGTTGCTCACAGAACGAGGAACATTCATCAGAGTTGGCGACACCCCATCAATCTGAAACTTATCCTATACCAGGCAAGGTTTTACTGTACAAAGTTATTGATAGTTGTACAGTAAAACAATGCCATGTAGAGGACTACTTCGTTGGTCTTGTGATCGCAAGCGACTGCTGAGCGTGAGGTGCTGGGTTCGATTACCAGGTCGGGCAATGTAGATACCGTGGCCCCGGAACACAAAGGGCGATGAAGGAACATGGATGGGTTTTAGTCAGTAAAAGTCTGACACTCCCTCCTGCTCCGCCCAGAGCGGGAGAAGTCATTTCATGATTTCCCATCCGAAAAAAAGTTAATTAACAGCAATTTCTCTATAGCAGCCACGGAGTGAGGATTTGTGCCCAGTTGATGGCTTTAGGGTCGCCTCCTATTACATGGGACTTAAACGTAACTGGTGAAATGTAGGTGTATACTACTAGGTACACGTCTGCCTAACCCTTTAGGAATCACAGGCGTGATGATGTTATGTTTTAAACAAAATAAATAAATGTTATTTATAGTTTCGTCGATGTTTAGATATTTAAATAAAGAAAAAAGAAAAAATATTTTATTTTATTTTTTACTTGGATCACTCCACTTATTTTGCAAAAAATCGTTAGTTGACCAAATTTTGACTTACGCCTTATTAGAATTAGGTCGACGATGTTTCTGTCAATCGTTTAAATATATGACAGATACACAAGTTTAAAGTAGTCTGAAGTAGGTCGTCCTAAATTAACGTGGTATAAAGAAAAGATACAAGTATAAAATAAAATTCGGGCATTCGGGTTTCGGGCTCCCCTATCCCATTCATTCACCCCCTGACCCAATTTCCACCATGATAGTCGAAGAAAATCTTCCTTCTCTTTTACTCAAACTGTTATTACAAAAGGAGCATATTCTAGAAATGAAATATTGCTTTGCAGTTGTTGATTTATTTTTGTGTGTCGCGTCTTTCTGCTAATTGAAAGAAAAAGTTTCCGAGTTTTTTATTATTGGGGTCAAAATTTACTAAACAGCTGTTTTTTTTTTATTTTTTGTTATTAGGTACCAGTCATCCAAGGTTACCGACGTATCCCGAAGAATTGCCAAACTTAAGTGGCAGTGGCCAGGGCACATTGCTCGCAGAACGGATGGCCGATGGGGCCGAAATATTCTGGAGTGGCGACCGCGAACCGGAAAACGTTGCGTTGAAAGGCCTCCCACTAGGTGGACCGATGACCGGGTGAAGGTTGCGGGAATCCGCTGGATGCGAGTCGCACGGGACCGGACAATGTGGCGACACTTGGGGAGGCCTATGTCCAGCAGTGGACGTCTTTCGGCTGATATGATGATGATGATGACCAGTCACACTATATAGCTTCTGTCTACGAAGATATTTAATGTCGGAATTCCAAAAAAAAAAACGTCTTGTCGATACTAAGTTTTAAGTGTGCATAACTCTTAATGCTAGCATGTCGACTTTGTGATTCGTCTTTTACCCTCTTTGGTCTAGTGGTCGCAACCGCGACTGCTGAGTATAAGGTTCGGTTGCCAGGTCAGTCAATTAATTATTGGGTTTTTTCCTTAAGGGATTTCTTAGTAGCAGCCACGGAGTCTTTATTTCTGCCCGGTTGATGGCAATAGGCTCGTCCCCTATTACATGGGACTTTAAGGTGATATGTTGAAAATAAATTGGTTTTTCTATTTCGTGAAACTTGTTGAGTATGTGGAATAGGGATTTAACATTTTGGTATAATTATGTTTTTTGACTCTTTGGTACTAGTATCATGTAAAATGAAAAACACGATTAAATGTTTTTATCTTGATACAAAAAAATTGCAAAAATATATCTATTTTTTTTACTTTTTCTACATCACGGCGTAACGTTTAAGGGTTATTCAATGGTATTTACTTTAAAACATAGACAATTATTGTATCAAAGTTTACTCAAAGTACTTTTAAATTTAATTCTTTATTTTGTTAAAAAAAGGAGTAAACTCGTTTTGGCACATACGTCGTTTTATTCCGAGCTCACGCACATTATAGCCATCTCTTTTCTTTTTCGTTTCAAAAGTAATTGCATCACTTTCTCTCGCTTAGTAGATCAGTCGTCCGGTGCGAGGTTTCGAGGCGAAATGTGTGTGTACAATTGGTACACTTCTGCCTATCCCTTCGGGAATTACAGGCGTGATGTTATGTTATGTAACTAAAACAAAAGTTTTGATAATTTTGTCAGGTTTGACTTGGCAATTTACAAGAAACGAGAAACAGAACTGAAAAGTTTTATAATAACAGTCGTCTAAGTTTCTGTAAACATTATCAGTGAGAACCCAAATATTCCTTTCATAAATATTAAATTAATTTCGGAATATCCCTCTTGTATAATTTAAACAATATTTTAGTTGTCAATTCAGAGTTATTTGATATGTACACAGTTAAACAATACAAAATCAATAGAATAGAATAGAAAGTTTTTATTTCAGACCGTACCTAGTCCATAGGGTTAGTAATTTTACTTAAGTTCCAGTGTTAGTAGGTTACAGATACAGATGAAAATGTACAATAACAATTCGGCATGGAGCCGCATCCACCTCCGCATCATCGGAGAATCCCACCGATCTGCGAATACACTGAGAATACTGTTGGTGCCGCCGCGAACACGAGTCATCAGGGATGCACATCTATTTCTAATAATGGCGGCAAAACCATCAATATTATTATCTGCAAACATCCCTGACGCACTGCACTGCATTATTGTATTGAACGCGTAGGTCGCTGTATGTCCGCTGAGTAAAGTTGACCCACAGGCTGCACGTGTAGAAGGACTGACAGTAAGCTTTGAAAAGCTTTACTTTTACTGGCTTCGTACAACGTGCAAACCTGCGAGCCAGCATGTTACAACGGACAGCCAGCGACCTACGTACCCTTACAATGTCACAATTATCCTCAAGCTCTTCAGTAACCCAGTGGCCCAGATACTTAAATGCTTGATACTTAATGCTTCAAAGCTTTAGAGTTCTAGATTATTGACGTCTATTTAATTCATTAAAATATACTTCACTGTAGTTACAGTTAGAAAAATTGCTAAAAACGGCCGTTTTTTTCCATGTTGTATCTGTAACTACAGTGAGCTATGTTTCAATGAGTTAAGCAGACGTAAATATTTTAGAAGACCAAAAGATTGATTTTGTCAATCAGATTTTATATTAATTGTGTATTTAACGAGTTCTGTTTTTTTTACTAAAGTGGCGCTAGTGTGCATGGGGGAGCCCCTTAACCCAATTTCTCAGCATGGCGTGGTGACCATGATGAGTTTAATAACCCTTTATTGTATAGTTATGAAAGTTCAACAATTTGACTCTTTGTTTAAGTTTAATAACTGCTCTTTTTAGGGTTATGTTTACCTAATGATTACAAATTACATATTTCTCTATCCTGCGCAATAATAATAGGAATTTCTGATTTGTGAAAAGTCGCCGTATGTGCATGAAATTTCACGCGGACGATGTCGTGGTTTTACACGAATTATTTACCTATCGATGAAAAGGCTTTAAGGCTCTACCACACAGGCGCGTTATTATCGCTCGATTATAAGGCAAGCGTGCGATAATGCGTCCCTATTCCTTGCACACAAGTGCATTTTTATCGTCCGATATTCTACTAATAGCGGAATAACGCAGGACGCAGAAATGCAAGCGTCCTACTTCTATTGCGTCATTATTATCGCGGCATTGACTAACTTCGTAGCCGTCCTAATACATGATGTACTAAAAACAGATATCGCAACAACGCATGCGATATTATCGAGCGATAATAACGCGCCTGTGTGGTAGAGCCTTTAAGCTGTCGTGTAGAACTACCCTCCTAACATAACACAGGTGACTAAACGAGCAGCCTGTATTTACTGCGGTCTATAAACTTAGTTTCCAGTTCCTGAAAGTTTATTTAATCATGAAACTTGACCGACAACTTTTAGAATATACGACACAAAGGGGAAACTCATAACAAACGACATTTCAGCTGTTTTTCTACACTTGTTACTTGTCATTGTCAACTGAAGAAAATTGTTTTGTGGTCTGTTGTGGTTTCAAATTGCTGTGTAAACCACAAGGTAGGTAGAATAAGAACTTGACTGAATAAATCGTCCATTTCTCGGATATCGTGGCTAAATAATACAACAGCCGCTCGGGTCGATTTGTAGGTTAAGCCGTGCCATCGGGCGGGAGGAAACGCCCGGGTGTTTCCACTCCGAGGATCGACCGGAGGACGGCGGTGGAGCACACGGTGGAGGTGAGCCCTGTGTGGGCGGAGCACCGCCGTGTCCTCGAAGCGGCGATTGGCGGCGGCGACCTCTCGCGTCCGGCCCTGGTGCAAGCCATGGTCCGGAGCGAGACGGAATGGGACGCCGCCCCCCTGCGAAGCAGTAATGCTAGAGAAGGAGGTGGCGGAACGTGAGAGGGAGAGAACCTCACAGCATCCCGGCCACCGCGGGAGACGCCCCGGGCGTCGGGGGCCACCACGTGGCCCCCGGCCACCGTAGGCGCGGGCCTGTGGACGGTGGGCTATCTAGCTCGCGGCCCGTCCGTCTCATGACGACCAACCGTGTCGACGGCGCAGGAGTGTTCCACGCGCGCCTCAAATAGAGTCAGCAAAAAGGAAGGGGTGTTCGAAAGAGATATTATACGAGGCCCCGGAACACAAAAGGCGATGAAGGAACATTGATGGGTTTTAGTCAGTAAAAGTCTGACACTCCCTCCTGCTCCGCCCAGAGCGGGAGAAGTAATTTGATGATCTCCCATCCGAAAAAAAAAAAAAAACAAAAAAAGCCGTGCTCGTCTAGGTTACACCCACCCATTACATACCGAGTTTCCTCCGTGCCTCGTAAAGCACGTTAAGCCGTTGGTCCCGGCTGACAAGTGAAGATCTTTGACAGTCGTTACAGGTAGACAGCCGTCCGAAAGTCTGAAAAGTAGTCTTACCACTATCGTAATATACTTAGTATACTAATTAGTATCAACCAACTGGGTTGTGGAGGTTAGATAGGTAGTGGCTCCAAGTAATAAATACTGGTATTCAGCTGCATCCAGTTAGACTAGAAGCTGACCCCAACATAGTTGGCAAAAGGCTAGGCAGATGGTGCCAGGCCTAGAGATATACCTTCAAAAAGAATTCAGTAGATAAACATAACTGATGAAATATAAGCTAACTAAACAAAACATTGCCTGAGTGACATGTAAAATTTTATGTTCAATTCAATTTAAAATTTAAAATTCAATTTAATTAGTAAATAAGTTATATTAAGGTGTAATTGTTTGTGTAAACGTATCATAAATGCATAAATACTCAGGAAAATTGTTATCCTGATAATTAATGAAGTTTTCGGCACTACAACGGTACCGGTAACCTTAAAAAAACAGCTGACGTTCTAATTAAGGACATAAACGGATATTTCAGGGGAAGTATTGTTTACTTTTTATTTAATAACAGCACAAACGTCTCTTTAGCTCTGTAACACATCCATGCCCATTTCTAGTATGATTTTTCGCTGATTTATTACCCTGTACTGGTTCTAAATCTCTTTGTTGACAACTGGTCTTAGAACAACAAAACTGAGTAATTCCATAACTCTGATTGTTTATTCGAATCAATCTTTTCAATGCAAATGATTAGATATATCGTTAAAGATAATTTATTGTGCATTATTGTCTTGCATTAATATCTTATTATTATATTTTTTTTTTATGCAACATACCCACCTAAGAAAAAGTAAATCCCTAAGACAACAGAACCATTGTAACTGGACGTTTATTCAAGTAGTTACATTGAATTAGATAATCTTTTAAAGCTATTATAGCAGCCTACCTCATTTCATTTCATAACTTTAACTTTTTTCTTTCCCTTTCATCGCTAACTTCCCTTTATTTGCCTATTCTATTAGTTCACACCGTTTCTTTTCTTCTAATTTTCAGTAACCAATCCTAAAACCATGCCTGTGATGACCCGTAAGGCTACTGCTCAGGATATGGAGCTAAAATTGAGAACGGCCCTCCAAGAACTCAAAGAATCCAACCTCCAAGTCCAACAACTGTTACAGGAGAGAGAAGAGAGTGAGGTGGAAGTCGATAAGGTTAATGGCAAAAACTCCAGCTTAAAACGGGAGCTAGTAGACCTACATCAGCAATACTTGGACGTTGTTGATGAACGGGATCAACTGAAGGTGGTGACGGATGGTTTCCATAATTGTAGTAACTTGTATGAGGAGGCTTTATATAAAATTAGGGACCTAGAAGATAAGTGAATTCATGCCAATAGTTGTATAATAAAGTTACAGAAAGAAAAAGCATGTAATCAGCTTTCAGAAACAAACCTTTTATATAATGAATTATTAAATAGTAATTGTAACCCAAGGGGGGTTACAATTACTATTTAATACCTTAATAACCATTGATCTGACTGAAGATTCCTTACTAAAACAAAACTATACAGTTAGCAATAAGAAAATTAAAAAATATGCAAAACTGAATAGAATAATTAAAAAATGTTATCAATATAGGAAACAACACAAACTCTTTTCCAAACATATTCCACTGAGGAAAGAGCGTGTTGATTTAGTTAATAAGTTAAATAATTATCAAATTAAATTAGAGGACAGTATAAAAATTTATGAAATTGATACTCAGCATTTGCAGTCCGAAATACAGGTACTTCAGGACTCACTAAGTTCCCTTTCTAGTAGGTATAAGATTTCTCAGAACCAAATTAGGGAACATATTTCTGCAGCAAATGGGTTGGTAATGGGTCAATGTAGTTGCCAGACAGTTACCAACCATGATACTATCCAGCCTGAGGTAATGGAGGACCCATACCAGGTTGAGAATTTGTCTCAGGACAGCATATTGAACCAACAAACAACTAATATAACACTAGATTATTCACATGTGGCACACCCTGAGTTGTGTGATAGTCTGCCTGAGGTTGGTAATTTTGTTTCTCCTAGTAATCATGATTGTAATCATTCAGTTATGTTCTCTGACAGTATA
This sequence comes from Xestia sexstrigata, assembly GCA_941918905.2. Lineage (NCBI taxonomy): Eukaryota > Metazoa > Arthropoda > Insecta > Lepidoptera > Noctuidae > Xestia > Xestia sexstrigata. Next base: position 6,013,537 of record OW799204.2, read on the forward strand.
GGTAGGGGGCTAGGTAAATTAATTAGTAATAACCTGAGTTATTGTACCCAAAACAATTGTATGCCAGGGTCAACCTACAAACAGATTATGGCATCAGTAACAAAGACTGTTTGTGATCCTAGTACCACCATTACAATATGTGTTGGTAATAGTTCAAAGATTAAAAAGGAAGACATCACTGACTGTGTTTCAGAGTTGTTGAAGTTAAAGTGTAATAAAATAATTTTGTGTTCTTTTCCATATTTTGAAAGTTTATGTAACAGAAAAAACAATTATATTCACATGTTAAATAAACATTTATATTTTTTAGCAGGTCATTATAGTGACAAACTTATGTATCTTGATATCAACACTTTTGTTGATAAACTTAGATCGACTCGGGGTAAAGTGTTTCTACCTATTAGTTGTAGACACAAAATAGCTCGGCTATTAGCTTATAATATTCACACAGACATAAATAGTATGTCTAAGTTTAGTTATATTATTAACACTGCGACTATTAGTAATAATACTAATGTACAGGTGACTTTAAATGCAGATAGCATTAGTGCTATAAATGTTTACAAACATTCTGAGGAGGATCCATGCGTCACCGTGGAAAATCCTCAATTAAGCTCTATTAGTGATAGGGTGTCTTGTTGTCTGAGGATGGCACGGAAGTCTCCGGCCTTACTCCAAATATTATTATTAATTTAAACTAGAAAGTGAGACAACAGAAGGTACCATTAACAATATTGTTAATCCTTCCAACAGCAAGGTATCTTCTTGCACTCAGATAGTTAGTAAAAAAGGGCCTCAGCAGAACACCTTAAAATTATTCCACCAAAATATCCAAGGCATTTCTTCCAAATTATTAGAAATTGAATTGTTTTTAGAGAATAGTAAGTTTGACATTATTTGTTTTACTGAACATTGGCTAAAGGATTACCAAATGCTTATTAATTATGAAAACTATATGGTGGGTAGCTGCTTTGACCGTAAAACTATGCTTCGTGGAGGTTCCCTAATATTAATAAAAAAAGGTTTCAAATATAAGCAACGAAATGACATAGTAGGTCTCTCGGTTGAACATTGCGTCGAACTGTCCTGTGTTGAGCTAGATAAGCATGTAATTGTGTGTGTGTACAGACCCCCAAACTATCAAAACTTTTCCTTATTTGAATCAATAATGGAAGATGTTCTGGCAAAAATTGCAGCCAGTAATAAATCTACAATTATTTGTGGTGATTTCAATATCAATATTTTAGAAGAAAGTTCAAATAGCAGTCGGTTGTTAAATCTTTTTAAGTCATTTGACTTGACCAACACTTTTATAGAACCTACTAGAGTCACTCCATCTTCTGCGACTTGTATAGATAATGTTTTCTGCGATTGTGATTACTTAGATAAAGCCATAGTAAACTGTCTGCCGTCTGACCATAGCGGACAAACTGTAACTTTTAGGTGTAATACACCTTTGCAAAAAGTTCAGATCAAATTTAGACCTATAACTTCTAGCAAATTAAATAGGTATAATATTTCCCTACAGAACAAGTTAGGTGTTATGAGCCATGACGATATTAATATAAATCAATTGTATGATCGTTTCTTTTCAATAGTACACACGGAATTCAACAAAACTTTTGAAAAGAAGACAAAAAGTATTAGCCCTAAATTCATATTTAGTGATTGGGCAACTAGAGGTATCAGAAAAAGTAGGGAAAGACTATTTGAGCTTTATGGCCTTAAGCCTTATATAAACACCGAAACTTTTAACCGGTATGTTGCTAAGTATTCAAAAATTTTTAGAAATACATGCAAGGTTGCTAAAGCCCTGCACATTAGCAACAAAATCAAAACAGCAGAAAACAAAATAAAGACAGTCTGGAAAGTCATAAATAATGAGACTAACAGGAAGAAAATAAGTAACACTAGCTACACATTAGATTCAGCATGTGGTCCTAAAAGCTCTAATCTGGAAGTAGCTCAAGAATTTGTAAATTTCTTTACCGATATACCATTAAAGACGACGGAAGCTCTTAATTCCACACCTGAAGTCTCAATTGGTTTATTAAAGGCGAATGTATCTGGCTGCACGGTTGAATTTAAATTTAAACACATAAACCCTATGATAGTTATTAAAGCTTTCCGGCAAATAAAAATCAAACTGACCGAAGATCTATGGGGAATGTCTATCAAAGTTTGTGCATCCATACTTGAGACTATAGCCCCATACTTAGCTTTAATTTTTAATTTGTGTGTAGACCAAGGAGTTTTCCCTGATCTAATGAAATACAGTAAAGTCATACCTCTTTTCAAATCCGGGGACAGTAAAGATACTAATAATTATAGACCTGTATCCGTGTTGCCAGTTTTTAGCAAGGTGTTTGAAAAGGTAATGCTTAATCAAATGCTCAATCATTTTAACACCAACAAAATTTTACATGATCAACAGTATGGTTTCATCAAGGGACGTTGTACGACTGACGCCGGTGTAACCTTATTAAAGCACATATTTACTGCGTGGGAAGAGTCTCAAGACGCCATAGGAATATTTTGTGACCTTTCCAAAGCATTTGATTGCGTAAATCACGACACATTACTTTTGAAACTTGAGCATTACGGATTAGGTCAACTTGCACTTAGTTTGGTAAAATCATATTTGAGTGATAGACAACAACGTGTTCAAATAAATGGTGTTAATTCACAAGGTTTAAAAGTAAAAATGGGGGTTCCACAAGGCTCAATATTGGGTCCTTTCCTCTTTCTCGTGTATATAAATGATCTACCCTATTTATTGAAAAACCAACCTCAAAATATGGTGTTGTTTGCTGATGATACTTCCCTTATTTTTAAGATAAATAGACGGGCCCAGAATCTAGATGACGTGAATGATGCCCTACTTCAGGTCCATAATTGGTTCACAGCAAACAATTTAGTATTAAATGAAAAAAAAACTAAATGCATAAGATTTGCTTTACCCAATGTTAAAAGTAGTGATTGTGAAATAATATTAAATAAAGAGAAACTTGAATTCGTAGATAAAACGGTTTTCCTGGGGATTACGCTTGATTCAAGGCTACAATATGGTTCTCATTTAACATCCCTTGCGGCGCGTCTAAGTTCAGCAGCATATGCTATTAGAAAAATTCGTCAATTTACTGATGTAGATACCGCTAGACTGGTCTATTTTAGTTACTTTCATAGTATAATGTCTTATGGCATTTTGCTATGGGGACGGGCTGCAGATATTGAGTCTATATTTATTCTGCAAAAAAGAGCCATCAGAGCTATATATAATCTTCGTAGGCGCGATTCTCTAAGGGAACTGTTTAAGGATATTGGCATCATGACGGTACATTGTCAGTACATCTACGAAAACATAATGTACGTCAGAAAAAATCTGCATCTTTTTGGTAAAAGAGGTGATAGACATAATTACAGTACTAGAAATAGGGACCAACTAGTTCAGCCAGGCTTCAGACTCGCTAAAGTGGACTCATCTTTCATGGGGTACTGTTTGAGATGCTATAATAAAATTCCACAAAGTATTCTTGAACTGAATGAGACGAAATTTAAAACATGCATCAAACGCACACTATGTAAGCAAGCTTATTACAAGTTGGGCGATTATATCGCAGATAAAAATGCGTGGCTCAATGCTGGTCCTGCTCCACATGGACAGGGGCGCATAAATTGATAGTATTAAATAGAATTGTTGGAGCTGCTGAAGATTGTACAACTGTCTTTGCATTGTATAGAATCAATCTCTAGTATTATATAATCGCACAGCCCATATTGTGTGAGTACTATGTACTAGAAAGCTATCATTCACTGAAATCCTACGTCTTTTCTTGACTTGAATGTGCCCTGGCGGTTGAGAGTATGTCACGCTCACTCTAATGTCTCGCTGATGGTGGCGCGTGTGTCGGATCATTCAGTTCCCTTCAAAATGGTTGAGTTGAATGGTGCTGATCCATGCGTCATGTTCGTGAACGGGCGCTGTCAGTTGTGACTGGTCAACTCTTAGTTGCCATGGCTTATTTGTATGTTTATTTTAGAATTGTATTTTTTGTTTTTACTATGGACACTTTTAACGTGCACATCTTGCTACATTGTTCTCACATAATATACCATCTCAACATGAATGATGTAACCAAGATTTTGTAACAATATTTTGATTTAAAAGAGTGTCCATGGAGTTTCTTGCCCGTTCTTCTCCATAGAGATCTACGCTAGGGAATGGGCAACTACAGTACTTTCACAGTTTTTATGTCTTGTGACTGGGACTGTAGCTACATTTAACTTTGTTTCGACAATTCAAAAGTGCCTGTAACTGGCCTACTTGAAATAAATGCTTTGATTTTGATTTTGATTTTTTTTGATCATTTTATTGTACTATCTAAACTTGCACTTTTCTATCTACCTATGATACAACGTTGCGACGACCCGAATGGCGCAGCCGTAGTGAGGCTGCCTTACGTTCTTAGGGTCCCGGGTTCGAATCCCGGTAGGAGCATAATTATGTTTGTGTGATGAGCATGGGCATTTGTTTCCGAGTCATGGATATCAGATGTATATATGTATTTACAAACAAAACGTATCTATGTAGTATATCAACTATCTGGTGTCCACGACACAAGCCTCGTATGGCACTAGATGGCGCTGTGTGTAATGTCCAGCGATATATATTTATTTAACGCAAGGATTCTTCCTTTTCAAATCTATAAACAAATTTCAAAAAATCACTTGAATAATACATTGAGGTCAGTTTTCGCGAAATAACATCAATGAAATTGGACACAAGGACATAGACAAGGTTTTGAATTTGATCTTAGATAATTTAGAGCATAATTTTTAGTAATCAGATGAGATAGGCTCCTACTTATAGACAACCTGGTACTTTATAGGCACGAGACGGTTTCCATAGGGTGTAAAACACCTCCTAACGAAGCCGAAAGTCACTTGTTCTCCCCGTCATTGCCATCAATTTTTTGTTCTACACCATACCTGGGAACCTTCTAGTTACGGAGATATTGGGGGTCAAAGTTCCAACTTTTTGACAAGTTTTTTTTTTTAATAATTCAAAGTCAAATTTATTTGCATAGATTGCAGGTACATAAAATAAGTAAGTAAGTAAGTATAAGTTTTTAATGTAAGATTTTTACTTTAAACACCTCCACGACCCCCGTACTATTAAATCCATCCATCAGCACAATGTTTTGAGTGCGTTACATTGATTTCTACCACAAAACATAATTAAACCCAAAAAAAAAAAGTCGTTTCCCAGCAATAATTTTTGCGTAAAGTTACTTAGTTTGATTTACATAATGCTTGGTTGACGGCTTCGTGATGAGGTTATTTACACCCTGTATACTAACGCTTACCAACGAAAAGCTTTTGATTTACATTGAAGATATTATATATTTGTGTGATTTTTTAAAGTTTAAAGTTGTTGTAAATAAATTGATTTAAAAGTCGTACTATATTTTTCTTACGAACTGTACTTTTTGACACGCAAATTTACACTGGTGACAAAATCGGGAATTCAATTCAAGGTCAAAAACTAATTTGTTTCTTATGGTGACGAGTCGGAACTTCAGGTATGGAAAAAGTTTTTGGTGACCAATCGGAATCGTAACGAGTCGGGCATAGTTGTGAACTCAGGCTAGGTTTTCTTTTTTAATAGTTTATGCAAGCGATATAACATGACCTTTATTAACTTTAATAATAAGTGTGTCTATTTATATTATAACTGTAATAAAAACCAAGCGTCTTAATCTCGGGTTTATACTCTCTGTGTAAGAGTTTTTCACAAACGTTTTCATCATATTTTTACTCAAGTATTAAATTCAATTTATCTCGCTGTTGCTAAGTCTAATCAAATATTTAACTTGTCATTTGTTTCTTGGAAAATATATTTTAAGATTACCGACTTAATCTAACAGTTTCTAAGTACCTACTTGATATTCTATTATTATTATATTAAGGACGTCGTAAGCGAGACTGCTGAGCAAGAGGTCGTGGGTTCGATACCCGGGTCGGGCAAAGTGAAATTGGGTTCAGTAGCAGTCTGTGTCAAAGCCGCCCCGGCCCCGCCGTGGCTCGCACCTTAATACTTGGGGCTTAAACATAACTGGCGAAATGTGGGGGTACTACAAAATAAAATTAGTTACACCTCTGCGTAACCCTTCTGGGATTAAAGGCGTGATGTTATAATAATATAATAATAATAATATCGCTGGACATTAACACACAGCGCCATCTAGTGCCACACTAAGCAACGAGGCTTGTGTCGTGGACACCAGATAGTTGATATACTACATAGATACTTTTTGTTTGTAAATACATACTTATTATACATATAAACATCCATGACTCGGAAACAAATGTCCATGCACATCACACAAACATTTACTCCTACCGGGATTCGAACCCGGGACCCTAAGAACGTAAGGCAGCCTCACTACCGCTGCGCCATTCGGGTCGTCGATGTTATGTTATGTTATAAAACTGAAAATATGTTTACATAAGTACTCAATCGTTCCATAGAGGATTCGGCGTAAGTAGGGGGGGGTACTTACAACGTAAAGTACGTGATATTTATCTCGCTTCTTTTCAGTAAATATAACAGGTAAAAGATGTATTCTATCTACAAATATCAGAAAACTAGTTTGTAAACATCTTTCATATAAACACTGATAGATTTTACTTACTTGCTTCAAGATATCTGTGACGGTAGGTGCTTAACTGTTTTCTCCCAAGTATTTTATCTTCCATTATTATTTTATAGCCTCATGTATTGTTATTTGTGGCATTATATTTTGTTACTTGTCATTTACATTTGTTTAACATTAATTGCTCAATTTTATTGTTTGGCAGTAACGTTCTAGGCTCTTGAGTGATAAATTGTAGCTAGAACATTAACTCAACGAAAATATTCTTACGAAAAGTCATCATCTGCCTAACCTTTTCCCAAGTTTTATTGGGATGGCTTCCAGTCTAACCGAATGCAGCTGAATACCAGTACTGAGAAATAAGTAATGACATTACCGCAACACTTTAATATCGGTTCTTCCTTACAATTTCCTTACTTCCGTTTGGTCATTGACATTTTCTCTTTAAAGATAACATTCTAAGTAATAAAACACACAATCACGATAGACTTGCTCGATTCGATTGATTCATATTACAGAAGTTGCATGATTTTCCCTAAAATCATATTTGTATGGCTATCTCTTTCAGACTGGTGAGTAAGAGGGTGATGGCAACAAAACTCGGGCGCAGGTGAATCATATTGTGGACTCTTACTAAATTGATGTAAAGCATGAGTCATCTATAGTAATGTAACCTGAGACTAAAGGCAACCGGTCTCGGAGTAAAGACAAAAGATTTTATGCAGATGCGATGCAAGTGTAACTGAGCGGTCAGATAGACTCACCGTGTAAAATGCTGGAACCTACACAGAAAAAGATAGTGGGACGAGCTGGATAGACCCAAAGACCAGTGGTCAACATAGGTCCTAAATCGAAACACCTGTAAGACATGGGGGGGGGGGTACCTTTGTACAGCAGTGGAATGAAGCAGGCTGACACTAAGTTATTTAGTTGCATCCGGGTACACTGAAAGCCGACCCCCAATTTGGCAAAAGGCTAGGCAAATGATAATGATAATGCGACTGATCAAGTCAAAGCTTTATAATTAATTATATTAAATTTAGACATTTTATAATAAATGTATGTTATTTTATGCATGAGTATCTACTATTTTTAATACTGACTCATGCATAACGACACAGTATGCTTTACATGTCTAGATTCAAGATTGTGTAATCAGACATATTATTGGGGACACGTTTCAATATTTATCTTCTTATTCTTTGGACTTTCAACAGGTGACTTAATAGTTTGCAATAATTGCAATATTACTTTCAGGTAGGTATTAATCTCTAAAGTAGAAAATCTTCTACAGAAACTATGCTTTTGTACTATTTTCTCTAAAATTCTAACAAAATAATCTTCATCTGCCTAGCCTTTTCCCAACTAAGTATGTAGGAGGCGACATGGAGCGACTGCCTATCTGACCTCCACAACCCAGTTAGTACTGGGTAATACGATACCCCTTAATAAGACTGGTTGTCAGACTTTTTGGCCACTGACTATACCCGTAACGACTGTCAAAGATCACAAATGACAGCCGGGACCAACTGCTTAACGTGCTTTCCGAGGCACGGAGGAAACTTGGTATGTAATGGGTGGTCACCCATCCACAGACCAACCTAGGCAAGCACGGCTTAACCTAAAGATCGACCCGAGCGGCTGTTATTATTAAGCCACGAGCTCCTCTCTCCGCTTTCAATTGAAACCCTTCTAGTAACTGAGATAATGGGGGCCAATTTCCAACTTTATCACAAGTTTTACTTTACAATGCATTCATCAGCACAATGTTTTGAATGCGTTACATTGAGTCCTATCGTAAAACGTGATTTTCACCCCAAAAATAAAGTCGTTTCCCAGAAATATACACACATCAAAAGTATCTAGGGATCAACATATATTTTTGCAATAACTTTTCTCCTGATTGATATTAATTAAAATTTTCTTTAAGGATTCATCAAATAAAGTGTTTTCGTTTGTCACAGTAACGATAAACCAAGTCACCTTTGCATTAATAAAGAAATTTGCCATTTTCCTAATAAAGGGATTTTTGACATTTGAACCACTAACATTAAAGTTCGAAAAAAAGACTGAAATAACAGTTTTCTTTAAAATTTTATTGGGTAACTTAAACAATTAATAATCCGTGTTTCTACCGCGAACACTAACAACACAAGAACATCGGTTTGGCATACTCAAAATGAGTTCATCCAAATCACGCTGTGGAATGGCCGCCCATGTTCGTTGCAACAACAAAAAAAGGTCTTCTTGCGACTGGATACCCTCCATATTCGGCAGAGCTCTTCTCTGTAGCATATCCCATGCATGCTCAATCGGGTTCAAGTCTGGCGACTGAGCAGGCCAGGGCAGGACATTGATGTTAGCTGCGGCGAGAGTCTGTCTTACAACTCTTGCGGTGTGCGGTCGTGCATTATCATGCATTAACTGAAATAAGGGACCGATTTGCACTTGTAGAGGAACGATGACGTCTGATACAATCGTCTCAGCATAAATTTGAGCGTTGAGGTTGCCTCTGATCCAAATCAACTCAGTTCTTCCGCCGATCCAAATACCCGCCCATACCATGATGGTTCCACCACTATAAGGATGGACTTCCTGGCAGGATTTTAATCGCTGTTGGCGTCCAGGGGTTCTCCAGTGTCGTATACGTCTTGTATCCGGTCTCATACCAAAACGAGACTCATCAGAAAAGCACACGAAACGCCATTGTTCTTCTGCCCAATTTCTGTGTTCAAGAGCCCATTGATATCGAATCCTACGATTGTGCATTGCTATAGGTGGTACCCGTAGCGGTCTTCGGGAATGAAGGTTCACTTCATGCAAGCGGTTTCTGACTGTTTGGTCGCTAATTAAGTTCCCTGAAGAGTGATGAAGCCTCACGGCTAACATCATGGCGGTTATTGTTGGAGCTCTTCGAGTTAAGATTTGAATGTATCGGTCTTGTCTCCGTGTGGTGCAGCGATACCGTCCTCCATGGCGCTCAGCCACGGTACCAGTGCTTCGGTAACGTGTCCAAAGTCGACTGATAACACTCTGACTTGTATTCAGAGCTAAAGCTACAGTACGTTGCCGGGAACCAGCTTCTATCATTCCCACGGCTCTGAGCATTTCTTCCCTGCTTAAATGACGTCGCCGCTCCATAATAACGTTGGTTTTAATCAGTAGTAGGGAAACAGTAGCACTAATAATGTCTTCAATGCGTTGTATGTTTTTATAGGGAAAATATTGACAGCTTATTTTCATCTTTTACTCGAATTTGATTGAGAGTTCCTGATTCAAATTATGAAATGCACCAAAAAGGATCCATATAAATTTATAAAATCATAAATTTATTACAAAGCCACATCTCAATCTCAAGAAATCCGCATAAAAATGCTTGATCCCTAGACATTTTTGATGTGTGTAGCTGTTGCCCGCAACTTCGTTCGCGGGGAAATTTTGATGCGTATATATGTGAGTCTAAAAAATAGCCTACGACCTATTCTCAGACCTACTAAATATAGGTACACAAAAATAATCATAAAAATTTGTCAAGCCAGCCGTTTCAGAGGAGTTCTATAACAAACACTGTGACACGAGATTTGTATAATAATAATCGTGAAGGGTCAGTTTACATCTTGTTCATCTATAAGGCGAGGTAAAGGGGAAACCGGCATATCCTAGAAAAAAAAAAGTCCTAAAAATTCGAAGACATGTGACATCTAACAATCCGCACTGGGCCCGCGTGGTGGATTAATAGCCTATTCCCTCTCATTGAGAGGAGGCCGTGTCCCAGCAGTGGGAACATTATAGGCTGATGAAGATGATGATGGTGAAAGGGCAAGAGCAGGCCCATTAACCAAGAGAAAGGTAGGGATGTTACCTTCAAAGTCCTGTTCTGTGTAGTCATGGTGTGTGAGCTTCCTCGCCGCTGGGTCTGTCGGTGCCTCGTCATCATCAGCTCTGGTCTCCATTATCCACGGTCTGCGGACAAGATGAAGTTCGTTAATTACGTAGGTTCAAGGTTGTACAGACTCGTTATTTGGACTTGGTTGATATTTATTTGTAGTAAAACCTTTTCGGTCTTATTTAGAAGTTTATGTTTTAAAAAACTGCTGCCCTTCTTATGAGTAATTTCTCCTTTTCGGGTGCGTTTATAAATATTTAAACTCTCATACACAAACAACAGACCCGGAAGAACTATCTGTAGGCCATACAAATATTTGTTCCATGCGGGAATCGAACACGCAGCGCACTGCCGACAAAAATAAAAAAAGCGTTTCCTAGTTTTAATTAAAAATAAAATAAAGTTAATTTGGAACAACTTAATTTTACAGATTACAGAGAAAAACGAAGATAGCTACAAAAGTAAAGTACTGTGGCGCAGCTGTCAACGCCATATAGGGAAATATGCATATTTTTTTTTTTTTTTTATTTCGATACGGAATGTTAAAGTATTATAAAAATAAGAACAACAAGCGAAAACAAGATATAAATCGGCCAAACAACACAAAAGTTATAACCCTTTCAACTTTTGTTTCTATCTCTTTCTAGATAAACGGAAGGATCTCTCTGTCTAATCAGCAGTTTCAAGTGCTTAAGGTGGTTGCTTCAACGCGCTTTCCCATACATTCTTTGTGATATAAATTCTCGATACTTATATGCTTTTTGTAGAAGTAATGAAACAACTTGATATCATTACGAATTAGTGTTGTCGCAAACCCCTTCAAACATAAAGAAATAACAAGGATTGTAGGATTTCCAGGGCCGAAAAAAAACGAAAAATCTTTGCAAGTGTGCGTGCTTGGAGTCACGCCATCTATCGGATTTTCAAAGAACAATCGAACCTCTTGCTTAACAAAACTCGAAATAATTATCTGCTGATTACTAGATGGCGTGGCGTTGTCATTGTAAGGTAGTCAAGTAAGTGCGTGCGGGAGTTTTGACTCGCGAATAATTCACATTTCGTTCGTCTAACAAGTAGGTAGGTAGGTACTGCTGCAGCGGTTTTGTTTGGGTGAATCAGATTTATTATTTTATTATGAATGATTTGAAGTTAGAAAAATTCTTATTATGTCATGTTGTTCACCCAAACCAAAGTTTAAAAGTACCTATTAGGGATGAAATGTGTAGGTAATTCGGAGTTGGTTCTAATTTTATTGTGTGATAGAACTTATTAGTTATTAACAAGTAGGTATTCAGACATACCTATAAACTTTAGTTTTGTACGTGGACTTTTCGCGGTTTATGTAATAAACTAATAATGTACTTACATTATATAAGTAACATTACATTAATTCATCACACTATTTATGAAGGTAGTTGGTAGGTTTTTTATGAAGGTAGGTACCTACTACCTGATTACTTACTAAAACTTACGCGACGCAGTCAAGGTCATGATGGGAGAAAAATAAGTGCCGTAACTATATCTATATAGTAATGAATAAAACCCCAATGAAAAACACAAACCTTACAGTCCGTTCAATCGATTTTGACTTCTATTGCGTTACCTTGTAAATAGGTAGCTACTGCAAACACGACGAACAATATGACGTATTGTAACCACGTTTTTGCTTTTAATGCCATTCTCATGTCTACGGAATAGAAGTCAAAATCGGTTGACCAGACTGTAAAGCGAAGTTATGCGAACTAGAGCTGTTTGTGTTATTGTGTGTTACCACGTTTGAAGAATTTGGATTCTTAGCAACTAGCCCTGACGGTAAATTTATTTCAATATTGGTCTACGCATGTGTAGACCCGGTGATACATGCGACACTAACAACGTAGACTTACAAGAAATAATTCTACATTACGCAAAAAATGAAAATGATGAAAATTTTCGGTTTTTTCTTCATGGGTGTCGTCTGGGTTTTTGGGATATCTGATATTGAAAGTTAGGTCAAAATTAAAATATATTTTTTTAATTAAAAATTCATTCATTTAAAAGTACCTCTATACCTAACCAAATCATAGTTTGCAGAAAACCTGCAAAAAAAAAAGAAATGTGTGCTGGGCCACATACTAGAAGTGTAACTTCAACGGACAAGTGGAAAAACGAATCGAGTTCATTTGTTTTTTTTTTTCAATAAACCGCTTTCTATTTGCAAGCCAATTCGAAATTTAAAAAATACCTTTGATATGTTACCTCCTTGGTTGCCCTTGCCATGTTTCAGAGTAAAAGATCATTCCATTTTTAAATAACACGACAGATATGAGTTTACTATGTCATTTATTTGGCCGCTAAACACGACAGATATGTATTTTCAACCGACTTCCAAAAAGAGGAGGTTCTCAATTCGACTATATATTTTTTTGTGTTTGTTCGTTTGTGTTTCGACTGGGTGAACCGATTTTGATAATTCTTTTTTTATTTGAAAGCTGGTGGTTCCCATGTGGTCCCATTTTAATTTGGTGAACATCTGATTCTGTTCTTTGGAGATATACAATGGAACTCTTCAAAAATAGACGGCAAATCTGCCGTGATTGTTGGAATCGCTTGGATGTTTATTGTTTATACAACATGACGTGACGTGTCATGACGTAACATCACGCCTGTATGCTCTGAGGGGGTATGCAGATGTGTACAATACATCCAGATTTCGACAGTTAGGTATGTAAAGTTGGAGCGTTCGTGTTCCACGCCTCAAAGAGATGGCAAATATTTGTTTGGGAACAACTAAAAATGAAAAATTAAAACTTTTTATGAAAAAATAAAACCGACTTAAAAAAATTAAAAAAAGCGACAAATAACTTTAGCTTCAGAAGTCGGTGACAAAAAAAACTAAATCAATCAAACAAAGGTCACCGACTTCTGAAGCTAGTTATTTATCGCTTTTTTGTGTTTTTTGAAGTCGGTTTTATTTTTTCATATAACTTTTGCCGGCCGCTGGTCGCATGTATCGGGCCAGTACAGCAATTTCGAATCTCGAAGAAGGTTGTCAAAATAATGCTCAAATTTTCAAGCATGTTTGAGGAAAAATCTTATTACCTAGTCATGTTGTTCACCCAAACCAAAGTTTGAAAGTAGGTATCTATAAAATAAACGCCCTAACTATACCTAATAATAATGAACACAATGAAAAACACAAACCATACAGTCCGTTCAATTGATTTTGACTTCTATTGCGTTGTTCTACAAATAGGCAGCTGCTGCAGTAAACAGTTGGTATTGTAACCACGTTTTTGCTTTTAATGCCATTCTTATGCCTACGGTATAGAAGTCAAAATCGGTTGACCGGACTGTAACAAAGGCGAAGTGGCGAAGTTACGCGAACTAGAGCTATTTGTGTTATTGTTTGTGTTTCCACGTTAGGGTATTTTCCCTAAATTTAGGGATTTTTTTAAAGAATTGTAGATTTTGGCAGAATCTTAGAAAACCTATGCCAAAAATTAGCAGAATTAGATATTGACAAATTACCTGTGCTTCACTTGGGTATAATTCGACTGAAATATCTGCGGTCGATGCGCGCTCCGCCTCCTCCACATCCTAACAGAATCAAAATCACAAAATCGATGGGCGCTATTGTACAGTGCTTCCTGAAATTAGTTTTTCACGACTTTCTGCTCTAAAAGATTTCAACGTAATGAAACATAAAAAAAAAATATTACATGTTCTGGACAGTCATCGGTAAGTGATTTTACCTATGTATGCTGCAAACACTTATTTTATTGTGATATAAAAACATTATTAGACTAGCAGAATCTGGGCAAGCAGCTGGCATAATGTTCTAATTAAATCTGGCCACACTGCAGTCTGTGGTCACGATCAGTCAAACTGACAACTACCAACCTTACCCTATGCTGACAACTCTGACGTTTGACTTGGACTTGTCGACACGAACAAAACGCTCCACTGCTCAACTCAATACCTACTTAAAAAATTTGCTTTTTACTGGTTTTCAATTCAACTAATACAATTTTTAATATTTTGTTATAGGATCCATTTTCTCTTTATTTTTCAGGTACAAAAATATGTTTGCGTCAAAGACGAACAAAAAATCGTACAAGCGACATCAGTATTCGGGGCCACGGAAATCTAAGAAAAAAATACAAGCTGGTCTAACTCTACAAGGGCTACCGTGAGATAATCAGACTCTAATAAGATAAACTATAATCAGTCTAAAAGAGTTGGCTCGCCATAAAATTCTCTTCGTTTGCCACCATTTTTCTTATAAGATTTTCATTTTTAATTTTTCATTATCAGTCGTGTGAATCATCTGTAATTGAGTATGTTTGTGAACATCAGAAAGGATTCCACAGTGTTTTAACATTTAAATGTAGCATGTATTGTGTAATAATTCTACATTATGTAAAAACGAAGTTTCATGCCTCTTCACTTGTAATCAAATGTTTGTTGCAAACTTTTTCTTTGTTACAGGTATTATAATGAGGAAAATGCGGTTGTAGAGATAAAATGTTTTCCTTCTTTAGCACGGAAATCTCTAAATATAATTGCAGCATCAGAAAATAGAAATTTTACCTTGCATTTGGAAAATACATGTTTTGGTTATGAATAAAAAGCATAATGATTACTATCAAGTAAGTTACAAATAATATTATAAATTGTTTTTTTTTTATTTATAAAATTACTAGCTGTTGCCCGCGACTTCGCCCGCGTAAAGTTCGGTAACCGTCCCACTTGATCATATTAAAGGGATAAGTATTGAATTGTTTTACATTTTGTATGATTTTGTAACAACCTGTTTTTAAAAAAGGGTCCATGTGTAACTAGAGACTGAGTCCTTGACAATTCAATAGTGCCTGTAATTGGTATTTAAATAAATGCTTTGAGTTTGTATCAATTGTATTTTTTTGCCTTCAACAATTTATTGTATAATGTAGTTGAAGGGTGGGCAGTGATGTGTAGGTTGTATGTTCAAACCCTGACAGGCTCTTTATTTTGGGTAAATGAATACTAATACTACTTGAATAAAAAGCATTACTTACAATAGTTAATTTTATAATTAGTGTAAAACAACAAAACCACATTTATATTTTGTTAGAACAGAACTTCATTGCGGCATTGAAAACAGATGCAGTACTTTTATCAAATGGCACATACTACACAACACATTTAACACAACTAATTTAGAAGTTAGATAGTTAATCTATAACACAATTAATTTAGAATTTGTTATGTACAGAATGAGGAATCACTTTGACGTTTGGTGGTGGAACAAAATTAAATCATGCTTTAGTCATCAGACTTATACAGTTCTTTACGTAAACTTTATGCTCCAGAGTAACTCAACTTTTGGACATAGCCGATTGCGTTGTCACCGTAAGATTCCCTTGTTGAAAGAACCTAGGTACGGTATGAAAACTTTGATGTTTACGTCTAGAAGTATAATCCGTACAACCATGTCAACACTAACTTTCGGTAGATTCGAGTACTAGATGCTGATTGGTTGATTAAAACACGTTCCGTTTCAAGTGTGGTACTTTTGATTGGTAATTATTGTTAAAAAATCACATTAACTAAAATAAAAACGTTGCAGTGGCCCTTCTTGTATGTTTTTTTTTTACATTTTAGCCACAAAATATTGATAAATATGATATCTGCATCTTTCCTAATTAAACGTTTTTGATGAGAACGCCATCAAGCGGTTCAGAAAGTAAACTATTTACGTGTGCTTGTGTGTGTGCATGGTGTGTACAGATTTGAAGTGGAGACGGCTGGTGGATTTGACACCAAATCTCCGTTTGAGAAGAGTTAACAAGTAAACTGTTTATGTGGAAAAATCAAGACAAAAGGCTAGTTCGCGCAAATAGAATATTGTCTATCTTAGTTATTTAAGTTAGGCGTAAACATAAATAATACCCAAATGCGAGACTACAACGCCATCTATTGAAAAAACGGCGGCGGGATGATCAAAGGAACCCCCTTAAATCTTAATATTTTTTATACATATTAAAAAAGCAATTTCACTTTGCTATTTCTGATTTTAATGCGCTTTGTTAAGAGTGATAAAAAAAAATAATGCATATACCCTATTCAAAATACATACAATCATAGACATTGTCCCAGATTAACCTAAAAGAAGTTAAATTAAGGATGACAAAAATAAATTAAAATAGAACTAAAAAAGAAAAAATAAAAAGAACACTATGTTGTATAATTTAGAGTGGAGGTGGGGATGAGGTGTGTATTTGTGTCTCACAGAGAGGACCTCACAAAGTGAATAAAGCTCAGATGTGGGAAATCTAATAGGTTTCTTAGCGGGTACTTTCAAAATTGCTCTCTGAGCCCTCTCTAGCCGCAGCATGGTTGTCTTGTGCGTCCCCACCCCACGTGGTTATGCAGTAACCGAGTACTGATTGAGCGAGGGCAAAGTAGACCATTCTAAGGCATTTAAAATCAGCAGCCGCTTGTTTTTTTTTAAATAAGTAGATCAATCTTCTGACTCGAACCACAACTAGCCGTGTGGTATCCGGCAGAGTAGAATAGAACCAACCCATTACACTCACGGGTGTCGTATAAGGCGACTAATGTCTGAGGCAGAACACCTTGCGCCTCCGTAGACCAGAGAATGGGCAGCAGCGTTTTCTGTTAGTCTTTCATCACTGCGATCTCCAATCCGCCTGCCAAGCGTGGAGATTACGGCAAATTCCTCCCATCATGGGAGAGGCTTATGTCCAGCAGTGGACGTTATGGGCTGTTGTAGTAGTTGACATGGAAAAAACGATTGTCCAATATAACTCCAAGGTATTTTATGCAATCAGACCGTTCTATTTGGGCACAGTTACAGGTGTTGGCGACTGGGTTAGTACACACATGAGTCCTTATCTCAAATGACAAAGGCGGTTGGCTAAGAATACTTGGGGTGAAGGGGATGAACTTAGTCTTGGAGATGTTGAGCGTGAGTAGGTTCGAGGTTAACCACCTCATAACCATGCTCAGTGTTAATTCTACCTTTTCATGAGTTTCTGATCAGTCCTTGCCATGGGTTATGAGAGCTGTGTCATCCGCGTATGTAATAATTTTTGAATTCGGAAGAGATAACTGACACAGCTCATTGTCATAATAATATATGAGGAAGAGGGTTGGTTTTAGGACACTGCCCTGGGGGATCCCATAAAACAAATTTTCTTCATCACTCATATATGGTCCAACCTTCACAACCTGTTTACGCCCCGATAAGTAGCTACGAAAGACGTCAAGGGGAATTCCACGTATGCCAATCTGTTGCAACTTGTCAATCAATTTGGGGACAAAAACGGTGTCGAACGCCTTCGATAGGTCTAGGAAGACACCAAGAGACTTCTGGTTATTGTTAAGGTGTGTGACTATTGTACTTGTGAGCTCCAAGGTAGCGTCCTCTGTTGATTTTCCCGCTCTGAAGCCATATTGATTTTCGGCCAGGATATTAAATTTCGCTAAAAATTTCACAAGCCTCGTGTTGATGACTTTCTCGAAAATTTTTGAGATGGTTGAAAGGACGGCCTGTAATTGGAAACAAGATCCTTGTTTCCTACCTTGTAAATAGGGTGGACTATGGCAGTTTTGAAAACATCCGGAAAAATACCAGAGGATAGCGAGAGATTAAATATGTGGACAAGGAGAGGGACAATTGTTTCTTTTGTGGCCTTGATAACTGTGGATGGGATTCTATCATAACCAACGGCACATTCATCTTTGAGAGTTAAAATAATGCCTTCAATTTCGGCGTCATCAACATCGTACATGACCATCGATTAAATTATTCTATTCAGAAGCCTTTTTTTTTTTTTTTTTTTTTCGGATGGGAAATCATCAAATGACTTCTCCCGCTCTGGGCGGAGCAGGAGGGAGTGTCAGACTTTTACTGACTAAAACCCATCCATGTTCCTTCATCGCCCTTTGTGTTCCGGGGCCACGGTATCTCTTTCGAATAGTCCCGCAACCCCGGCAGGCATCGGTCCTTTCGGACCCCTTCCTTTTTGCTGACTCTCTTTGAGGCGCGCGTGGAACACGAACGCGCCGTCGACACGGCCTGTCGTCATGAGACGGACGGACGGCGAGCTAGCCCATAGCCCACCGTCCACAGGCCCGTGCCTACGGTGGCCGGGGGCCACGTGGTGGCCCCCGACGCCCGGGGCGTCTCCCGCGGCGGCCGGGACGCTGTGAGGTTCTCTCCCTCTCACGTTCCGCCACCTCCTTCTCTAGCATTACTGCTTCGCAGAAGGAGGTGACGGCGTCCCATTCCGTCTCGCTCCGGACCATGGCTTGCACCAGGGCCGGACGCGAGAGGTCGCCGCCGCCAATCGCCGCTTCGAGGACACGGCGGTGCTCCGCCCACGCGGGACACACCTCCACCGTGTGCTCCTCCGTGTCCTCCGGTCGATCCTCGCAGTGGAAACACCCGGGCGTTTCCTCCCGCCCGATTCGGTGCAGGAACCTCCCGAAAACACCGTGTCCGGTGAGGACCTGCGTCAGGCGGAAGGTGAGGACGCCGTGACGTCTCTCAAGCCACTCCTCAAAGAGGGGACTTACCGCCACTATTGTGGCGTGCCCTGCACGGGGTTGCGACAGTCGCTCTCTCCATGTCGCCATGAGATCACGCCGGAAGTCTGTCCGCTGCGCGACAATTTGTCGCGGCAGCGGAGTTTCCCCCCGGCGTAGCACCTCCGCGCGCCATTCATGTAGGCGCGCGAGGACTATCGCCTCCAGATCCCATGGCGGCAATCCGGCAAGGAGGCACGCCGCCTCACGGGAGATCGTGCGGTACCCACGGGCCAGCCTTACGGCTACCACCTTTTGGGGCGCGTTCAGGTAGTGGGCTGCACGCAGCCTCAAGGAACGCGCCCACACCGGGGCCCCGTAAAGGGCCATGGACCGCACGACTCCCGCGTAGAGCCTCCGGCAGGAGGCGTTTGGCCCCCCAAGGTTGGGCAGGAGCCGCCTGAAGGCAGCCCCGGTCCGTTCCAGTTTGGGGGCCAAACGTCGGAAATGCTCCACGAAGTTCCATCGGTGTCGAGGACGAGTCCCAGGTACTTCAGCATCGACTCGACGCCGACGGATACCCCTCCTACCGTCAGTGAGGATCCCGGAGGTGGCGCATTCCGAGGCCCATGAAAGCACATGGCCTCGGACTTGTGCAATGCCACCTCGAGACCCAGTTGCCGGATCCTCTCGACGACTATCGCAACCCCGCGTGTCATTATTTCGGCCGCCGCCTCGTGCAACCCCCCTTGTGCCAGCACCAGCGTGTCGTCTGCATAGCAAACCACGCTGACGCCGCTAGGGAGGTCGGCGCGCAGCACCCAGTCGTACCCGATGTTCCACAAGGAAGGCCCTAGGACCGATCCCTGTGGAACACCGCACGACATCTCTCGCCGGTTCCATTCTCCGCTGCGACCGGGGTAGATAACGGCTCTATCCGTTAGGTAGTCCCCGACCACACGACGAAGGTAGGTCGGCACCCACCCGACCGGTGATACCGTAGTGCCTCCCTAATGCAGCTCCAGGGCATGGAGTTGAAGGCGTTGGCGATGTCAAGAGACACCGCCAAGACTACCCCCCCCGGGACACTGCATCCCCCGTCGTGAGGGCTCTCACACGCATGATGGCGTCCACCGTAGAGCGCCCCTTGCGGAAACCAAACTGGTGTTCCGCAAGATCCGGCCCCGTCCCCGCAAGGTGCTCGGCGAGGCGGTTTGCAATGACTCTTTCAAAGAGCTTGCCCACCTCGTCGAGCAACACTATGGGCCGGTATGCGGACGGAGAGTCCGCAGGGCGCCCCGGCTTCCGAATGAGGACCAGCTTCCCCGTCTTCCAACGAAGCGGGAACTGGCCTCTCTCCAAGCATGCGCTTAGGAGCCCCTCCAGTCGGGGCCCGAGAGCCTCCGAGGCCAGGACCCAGGCTTTGCCAGGCAAGCCGTCGGGTCCCGGGGCGGTATTTTTGGCACTGAGCCTGCGTACCGCCACTCTCAGGTCTACCCCAGTCACTACCGGAGTGTCGTCGTCGTCGTCCTGGTGATCCGCTTCCAGCACCGCAGGTGGCGGAGCCATAGGCGGGGGGGGATGTTCCCCCCGCGTAGGGAACAGAGTGCTCACTACGTCCTCCACGAGCTCAGGCCGGAGACTCTGCGTCAGTGGGGGGGCCCAGGTGCGGAGTTTATCCCGCACCATCTTGTAAGGGCGCCCCCACGGATCTCTGTCGAGAGTCCCCAGCAATTCCTCGCGGGCCTGATCCCTGGCCCGCAGGACAGCTTCGCGGAGGGCGGTCTTCGCCGCTCTGTACCCCTCATATAGCTCCGCCTCAATGGCTGCCGCATCCGGTGGGCGGATGCGGAGCCTGCGATGCCTGGCGTACAGGTGCCGCGCAGCCACGCACGCCTCACGCAGAGACGTCAGCTCTCGCGACCACCAGTACACCTGACGCCGGGCGCTTCCTGGCCGGACTCGGGGCATTGCCACGTCACATATGTCGGACATGGCCTCCTGGAACCACCCTGCCTCATTATTAATGTCGGCAGGCCTGTCTGGTGATGTCACCCAGGCCTGCACGATCGAGGCTTCCAGGAGGAGCTCCCGGTCCAGCTGCTTCAGCGCCCAGCGCGGACCACTCGGGGCCTGTTGGACCGGCGCGCTTGAGGTCTGGGTGGAGACGTCAAACCGGATATACCGGTGGTCGGAATAGGTCTCCACCCCCTCCATGACACGCCAGTCAATGACACGCGGCGACAGAGCGGGGCTAGCGAACGAGATGTCCACAACCGACTCGCCCCGCATCCGCACACACGTGGGGACAGAACCCCGATTTAGGACGACCAGGCCCTTCTCCAGGGCCCAGTCCTCCACCATTCTTCCCCGCACGTCTGTGCAACGGGAACCCCAAGCCAAGTTCTTGGCGTTGAAGTCCCCGAGGACAAGCACGGGGAGGGAATGGTTTCCGACGACGACACTCAACTCCGCAAGGGAGTTGTGGAACTCGGCGAGAGTTCGGCTCGGGGAGAAGTAGACTCCCACCACGACAATCTCCCCGAACCGTGCTGCTACGCACCCCCGACCCCTCCTGACACTTTCAAGGGTCGGGGTGCCGGCGGCGGCCGACGACACTATGGTCACTGAGCCGCTAAGGTCCGCCACCCAGTCATCCCTGGGCTGGACGAAATACGGCTCAGCGACCACAGCGATGTTTATCGACCACTGCGCCATGCTCTGGAGCAACAGATCCTGAGCGCAGGCGCAGTGGTTGATATTCGCTTGGAGGAAGCGTAATGGAGCCGTTATTGGCATTCCATTACCGCTTCCTCCACTCGGGCCCCCTGTGAGGGCCCCTCTGCAGGGGCAACTGTCGCGACGGCGGTGGCGGCGACAGCGGCAGCGGCGGCGGTTGCGGCTGCGGCGGTGGCGACGGTGACGGTGGTGGTGGCGGTGGAGGGCCCTCCCCTGCCTCTGGCCTTGGCCTTGGCGGGTGCAGCGCGGGCCTTGCTGCCAGCCCGGTGATCAGCCGGCTTGCCAGACGCCGCGCATGCAGCGCAGTGCGGCGTGGCGCAGCAAGTCGCGGATGTGTGACCGGGCTGACTGCAACGGAAGCAGAGGCCACTGCGGTCGACCTCCGAGGCGCATTGCACCGACACATGGTGTCCCACATGGCAGCGGTAGCACCTCAGAGGTCTGGGCTCCAGCAGCTTCACCTGCGCTGACACCCAGCCCACCAGTAGCCTACGGCCCTCCACAATTGCCTTGGCCGCCGTCACAGGGCAGCTTACCGTAACGGTTCGCATGCCCGTGGAGTCCGGACGAAGGGCGCCTGCCCTGACCTGATCGGCAGGGCACCCTCCGGACCTGGCAACGGCGGCCACCACCTCCTCCTCGGTCACTGAGTCGTCCAGACCCAGGACGCGCAGGTCTGCGCATCTGACGGGCCTGGAAACTCGGGCGTCGTCCGCGTTTAGGGACGCTCTGAGCTTTTCAGCCAGAGCGTCAGCGGACGAGCCACTGGTTTCACCGGGGATCTCCAGCAACCGAGCTCCCGTCGCGGTGACTTTAAGCCGGAGGACCCCGGTGATCCCAAGCTCCCCGAGATCCACCGTCTCCTTTGCCTTCGCCAGCTGGTCGCGGTAGGACACGCTCTATTCAGAAGCCTGACTGACACTATTGACCGAAACTTCCAATTGAGTTTGTTACTATAGTTGCTGTTAGTTCAGATGGCAATAGCGGTCATTGCCCTTTCCCTAATATCCCTTCGTACGAACCAAAACAAATTAACCATGTATCGTTTTTAATTAGAAAAAATGTTGAAGATCACGATAGATAGATGAAGATTCAAGACTTGAACAGGTTTATTTGTGGTTTTCAAAGTTAAGAACTTAAATAAATGTAGGTGGGTCAATGACCGCTATTGTCATCTTAACTGGTACTCGTAGCAACTATAGACGCATGACAACCATTGACCACATTCTTGAACGAGGGTTCTGTTGTAAGAACCTTCGCATAAGAAAATATTAAATTCACTTACGAAAGTTTCATAAACATTTCTTTCGTAGACTCAAACCGTTTATATGCTAAAACAGATTTCTGTAGAGTTTAGGGTAAATACCGCAGACGTCTTATAGCTTCATAACAAGGATCAGTTTATATGGAGGAACTTTTATTATACATAGTTAACGGGGCTAACATGGCCGGAGATCGCACAAGATAGAGAGGTATGGAAGGAGAAAGGGGAGGCCTTTGCCCAGCAGTGGGACACTGTACAGGTAAGCAAAAAAAAAAAGTTGATTAACAAAATATTTTACAACTTCGTCAGTTTTACATAGCAAAGTATAACATTACATTATGAGGAGCCCGTAGATGGGTGACCACTGACCACCCATAACATAATGAGTTTCCCACGTGCCTCGCTGTTGGTTCTGGCTGTCATTTGTATATCTTAACCATGGCACAAATCCAGACTACGTGTCTGCAACTGAGATATTTCTAACGGAAAAACTCAATAGCACTTTGCCCGGCCTGGAAACCAATCCTAGTAGATACTATTAGGACGCAGCCTGATGTAGATATATCAGGCTGCGTCCTAACTAAAGTGATCGGCACAGGATGGCGATGAACCTAAATGTGTGGTCGCGCTGACAGAGGGCGCCTAGCGCAACTGATTGCTTTGATTATTATTATTATTATTATTAAACGTTTATTTCAGATTAAATAATCCATATAAAAATTAAAAATAAAAGTTACATAATTAATTAAATAAAAACACAATACAATTAGAATTCAATGATAACAAATCACAAAAACTTAAAAGTAAACTAAAATATTATCATTAAATTATCTAATTCATAAATTACACACAACTAATCGAATTACAAAATAAATAACAAGACATGCACATAACAAAATTCTATAATAAAATAATAAAAATAAAAACAATCAATCAACAATTAAAAAAAAAACAATTAATCGGCGAGCCAGACCGTCACCTTCATCTTTGCAAGGCTACCGCCAGACACCAACTTACTCCTGCGCTAGTTTGCCGACATCTAACGTCCCAACATTATATTCATCCATCTCTGTTGGATTGGGCAATCAGCACGTGAAGCAATCATCTTCAAGATACTGTTACTGCTGTCTCTCACGCGCTTTAAAACAGACGCGACTTTCTTGCGGATAATCGCATGAAAACCGTCCGTGCGAGCCTCTGCAAACATTGCAGATGCACTGCAGTAACGAGGCAGCCGTAACAGCATCCGGAATAATATGTTGTTGTACTGTACTCTTATTACATTGGCGGCCCGCCGGTTATGACTCACCCATAGGCTGCTCGAGTAGAAGGATTGGCAGTATGCCTTAAACAGAATGATTTTCACTTCTACCGAACAACTCGCAAATCTACGAGCAAGCATATTTCCTCGCACCGCCAATGCCCTTCGTTCCCTTTCCAAATCGGCGTTATCTGTCAAGTCTATGATTGTCTATGATTAGGGCGCCGGGTTAGATTATGTAAATATATTGGAATTACTAGTATTAACCTAAAAGCACGCTGAGACCCATGAGTGCTTAATAGACCCGAATAATAGTGTTTCGCAATATATTCCCTTATTTTTCAGAATATTGCCACCATCCTCATAGGAACTAATTGGTAATCAACGAACTGAGTACACATAAACCCATATAGGCACAACAGCGAACGTTCCCCCTCGACTTACCCTCACTCTAATACCCTTAGTAATAAGGTTGAAAACCTCCGTATATCGTCGTTGACAAACACATACAAATACCGACGATATGTCTCTTCAGGGGAATTCAAGCGTGACTGATTACTTGCCTCAATCTATTTATGGTAGTGTAAAGACATCATTTGAATGCCTATTATTTCCACTTAGATGCCTATTGTAGTCATCTGCCTAGCCTTTTCTCAGCTATTTTGGGGTTGGCTTCCAGTCTAGGCACTCTATGTAAAATACGGGTATTCAGCTGCATCCGGTTAGACTTGAAGCCGACCTCAACATAGTTGGGAAAAGGCTAAGCAGATGATGATAATTATCCTTCGTAGGGAAAAGATAAATGCCGTTTAGATAAAAAATGTTTCTGAATATCGAAGAAAGGCAAATTCTACGCGAGGGAGAGTTTATTTTATTTTCTGCACAGAGAAAACTGTATTGTTCCCTGGGCTATCATTCATACAAGTTTATCTAATACTAGATTCTGCTCGCGACTTCGTTTACGTAAATTTTTTTGCTAACATTTAGTTTAACAGTAATACGTTAGCTTTGCCTTGGAGGAGCTCGTGGCTAAATAATAACAGCCGCTTGGGTCGATCTTTAGGTTAAGCCGTGCTTACCTAGGTTGGTCTGTGGATGGGTGACCACCCTTACATACCGAGTTTCCTCCGTGCCTCGGAAAGCACGTTAAGCAGTTGGTCCCGGCTGTCATTTGTAGATCTTTGACAGTCGTTACAGATAGTCAGTGGCCCAAAGAGTCTGACAACCAGTCTTACCAAGGGGTATCGTATTACCCAGTACTAACTGGGTTGTGGAGGTCAGATAGGCAGTCGCTCCATGTAAAATACTGGTATTCAGCTGCATCCGGTTAGACTGGAAGCCGACCCCAACGTAGTTGGGAAAAGGCTAGGCAGATGATGATGACGTCACAGGAATATATTAGTACTATCTAATATAAGACATTTTGGTCGTGTTTAACATAAAATATATCTTATTGGCACTGGGCAATAGCGTAGCAATTGACAGTGAAATTTTTTTTCAATCGGACGAGTAGCTACTAGGAGATACTTACAACATTTAAAATATTAATAAGATGTATGTGAATGCTTTGATAATAATAGACTGCACTGGTATAAATCACAAGTACGACTAGTGGTTTTGGGTCCTATCTTTGGCGGAGTTTATATCAGAAAAACTCTTAATTGCAACCCATCAAAATATTCCGTTTTTATCAGACATGTCTGAATTGCCCAGTGAATGATTTTCCACTACTCTGGGGAAATCAGGAGATATTTTATAAAGTATACTTTGAGCGCATCGTCGGTGCTGCCGCGTGCGATAGCACTCCCGCTCTCTTTCTCGCTCTAGCAAATGACGGTTCTGAGCGACGAAAAAGGGATAGAAGCATGAGAAACTGCAATTCTGTGCTGCTAGATGAGGCGCAATCCTTACTAACATGACATAAAATCACGCCTGTAGTCCCCGAAGGGTTAGGCAGAGGTGTACATAACAGTACACCCACATTTCGCCAGTTATGTCTAAGTCCCATATAATAAAGGGGTGAGCCTATGGCCAACAACCGGACACAGATCCAGACTCCGTGGCTGCTACAGAGAAATTCCTTATAGAAAAATCCAATAACACTTTGCCCGACCTGGGAATCGAACCCAGGATCTCATTAATCACCAGTTGCGGTTGTGACTACTAAACCAACGCGTGAACAATTTTTTATCTGTGCCTACTCCGACACTAATTTGTACCACAAAAAAGCAGGTTCCGTCATTATACAGCGCTTTATCGCTGAGCTAGCTGAGTTTTGTTGTAAAGCCGTCGTTACTATACCAACATAAGAAAACACAATTTATTATATATTCAAATAAACCCGAAAATAAGCGGCTAAGCTTAACAGTGGAGAATAATAAGACGAATTTTCCTGAAGGTATTTGTTTCTGAAATTGAAAGTGAATGTCCTTATCTCAGATAAAAAAAATATGACTTGTTGTTTCTTCTTTTGGAAAAGTAAGTCATTAACAACAGGGGACCTAAACTTGTTGCTTTAGCAGAATCATATTAGAATATGGGTTACTTTACAAACCGTATTTTTTATTTTTTTATTTCATTATGGGTCTGCTCTTGACCTCGATCACGCCTGTTGAAAAGCGATGGATGAGATCTACGATGGAACAAGCGTGCCCAGAAGATGCCTGTTTACTCTTGCTTTGAAGGCATGCAATGAAATGGAAATGGTCACAAAGTGACAATCAATTCATTATATTAACTGCGTCTGTGAACATTTTTAAGAATTCTAACGTGATTCCTATTAATATGCTCTTATGATTCTGTTAAAAGCGGCCATTCTAGGCCCCCAAACCAATGATTTTATTTATATGTCATATCGGGCTGATTCGAGGTGAATCGGAATAAGAGCTTCAGGAAACATTTGGGGGAAGCAAAAGCCCAGTAGTGGGACAAAATATGTTTCTACAAAACCGATAAAGTTTGAGTCCGCTGTTTCATCTATGCTAAAGAGATAATAAAACCCTTACAAAATCTCAAAAAATAGGCCCAAAATTATAACTTAAAATACCTAACTATCTACTAAACCTAGATAAGCTCAGGCGGTTCGTTTTAATATTTATAGAGGTACAAATTGAAAATAACAGAACCATCTTGAATGTTGGGTAATTTGTATGTCTTCTTATTAGGTTGTAAAATTACGTTGTTTTTTTTTAAGTTTTGTGGTATTTTTGAATGTACATTGTAGGTACTTATTCAAATATGATCCTATAAAAATATGATATTAAAACATAACATCACGCCTGTAATTCCCAAAGGGTTAGGCAGAGATGTACTTAATAATACACCCAGATTTCACCAGTTATGTCTAAGTCCCCATAGTTGTCCATTGGGTGCGAGCCTATTGCCATCAACCGGGCACATATACAGATTCCGTGGCTGCTTCTCTTCTTCTAGTAATCAAACAAGATGTCTAAAAATAGTCATGAATAGATGGGAAACATATTACGAGTACAATTTTCTTAAAGGTAGAAAAACTACAATTACTCAAGTTAAGTGTTGAATTTCCTAAGCCTTTAGTTAGTTAAGGTGAATGCTCCAGGCAGCCCGCGAAATTGAAATTTTCTTACGTTTTTTTTTTTAATTTGCAGGCCAGCGCTAGGTTGAATGTTGATTAAAATATGATTAGCGGCTGTAAGACATATGTAGTTACGGAATTCAAATCATCAATACAACCCTCCAATTTCGTAAAGGTGGAATAATTACTTTTTCAAAGTCAAAGTCATTCCTGCACCTTTATGAACTTGGTTGTATTGATGATTTTTATGATTTTGGATACTATGTGTGACTATGTTTGGTATTGAGGAACTCGCATACTTTTTTTTCCGTATCGCAAATTATTTATATTCTGCAATTGCAGCAAATAATCAAATTAACAGCTAAATCGATGAGTATGATATTTTTCTCCCTTTACCTTGGGGTGGGTTGATATGACATACACTCACATTTCACCAGTTATGTTTTTTAAGTCCCATGTATTAGGGGACTAACTTATTGCTATCAACCGGGCACAAATTCAGATTGAGTGACTGTTACTGATAAAGAAAAACCCAAAAGCACGATGCCCGACCCGGGAAGCGAACTCAAGAAACCCAGTCCCGCTTGTGACCACTAGACCAACGAGACAGCCGACGATCCATTCACAATTCATGAAATACTAGGAATTTACTCAAAAATATCGTATGAATCTCTCTCTTATTCAGTCAAGTTACCAGAACTGCCAACACATTGTACGTGTCCTTTTGATCGTAGTTTTTTTTTCAAAATGGTGGCCACGAAAAAAAACAGGAATAATAGGGAATATGCACGTAATTTTTTCTTCATTTAAATCAATAAAATGCAATACTTGACAGTATTGCATTTTATAACCCAAGAAAAGTATTAAAAGTTAAGTTCAACTACTGCTTGTCCCGCAAAAATATTATAAACTCATGCAATTTTCTACGACAGTTCAAACGTCCGTAGCTGTCGCGGCCATGATGTGACGTCATTATCCACAATCTTCTTTGTTTACATCTAAATTTTGGCCTTAAAAAAATAATTTTACTAATTGTATGTGCTTTATTCAAGTAAAAATTGCAATAACAGTATTTTAATAAAATTTTAGTGGAACTTTATACACTTTTCCAATAACAGTGTTTTTTGACACAGTGAACTTTGACGTCAATACCGGCGTTATCGAGGACGATGCGTTTTGAGCGTGCGTTCCGTTTCACCAAAAACATGCTACATAAAACAGTAAATTGTAAAATAAGTGATGTATTAGAAACTTAAGAGCGGCCAACCCGCCATACTTTTCGCGTGAATTTTACATATATTTTTGAATTTTTTGCACTAATAGGTATCTTGTGGACTATATCTAGGCTTCTATCGAAGCAAAAAATAAAAATTTGTAGAAACAAATTCAGTACAAGCCTCCAAAAATTGCTGTTTTGCACAACTTTTACCTCAAATTTGGCCGTTCATAATGTACTCATAAATTGTAAAAGTAAAAAAAGCATCCTGATAGAAGCCTTGCAAATGTAGTGGACATTCTAAATAACAAATATTTATTTCACATACTTGACAGACTAATTCAAAAACACGTATTTCCTGGAACAAGTTTTATAAATTTTCGGACACTATTTTTCGTTCAATGTCCTCGCATTAGGCGGTATGAGGTGCGCGGGAGGCAAGTAGTGCGGAGTCGTGGCTAGGTAAGACAGGGGAGTTGAAAGAATACCACCGCTGTGGCTCTGGATGAAACAACAAGCTTTTCGACCATGCTAGGCCTAACCCTCTTAAAAAGTGTACCACAATGTTTTTATGCGCCACAATACAAGGCATTTTTCATAAATAAAAAGAGTTTTGTATTTCATGCATATTCCTTATTCCCTGTCTTATTCAATAGTTGGTATCATTACACAACTAAACTAACAACTAGATAAATAAGCTATCAAAGTTACAATCTTTCCAGCTATTTATTAATACAAGTTTAATGCGTGGTCGCTATTTTGATCTTTATGGTCAAAACTAAAAAACTATAAGTATGGTAAACTTGTAAAAAAATAATAAAATGGTGGAAATTAGGCAAGCCAAGAAATACAAACCCTTGAATAATGCTTTAAAATTACTGGAACAAAGTTTTCCATCTATAAAAAACAATATGAACGTGTATTTTCATATTACATAATGTGTAACATAAATTATAACGAATGTGTTGGTTTTCAACGATGTTTTTCTGCGTATTAAAGAGATTGAACAAATATTATTGTGTCAAGAAGCATGTTTTTCTGTCGCAGTGGAGTTTTCCGGGGTGGCGTACGTGTGAACTTTAGGATTACCTACACGGTTGTTTTTAATCCGAGTAAAAAACACACGCACACACTGAGCCTGGATTTGTGCCCGGTTGGTGGCAATAGTCTCGCCCCCTCTTAGGTACATGGGATTTAAACAGAACCTCTGCCTAACCCTCCGGGGATTATAAGCGTGATGTTAAAAACAACCGTGTAGGTAACGGTTGTTTTGAACGTGTGTTTTTTCTTTTGTTACGAGTACGTAAACCAAAATTGACGATGATATGACGCTTTTAAAATTCTCAATAAGTCACGCCTTGGTATAATTTTTAGCTAGTTCTGACGTCACGAGCCCCCACTCCCGAGTTTTGATGCGTTTTGTCTTTGTCATTATTCGTTGATTTACAAAAACAAAAAAAAACGTGTCCATTAATTTCCAATACTCTAACTGACGGACTAAATAGATTTGCAATTTTTTTATACTGTCGTCATACCTATTTGTCCACTCTCTGTCCTCCTAATTAAAGACCAAAGAGAAGAAGCCAGGGCATGTTAGCGACCGATTTGACATTATTGTTGAGCTTTTATTGATTTAAGTTATTTAAGTTATATTTTATCCAAAATTTGCCCCACACTCTTATCAATATAAAAAAATCATTTAATTTCTGATTCATTTTTATGACATTGACTTTGATGTGATTTCCTTGACATTGTATTTCTGATTTGTTGACCCTGTATATATATATTTTTTTACGTTAAGTTGTGATATATGTTGTATCTCGTGTTTCGTAACGTGTAATTTTAATATGGGAGAACCTGAAGTAAATGGATTTAATTTAATTTTATTTAAAGATGTCCATTTTCACAAATCTTTGTTAACAGATTTTGAAAGGCTTATAAATGTGAGTTAGGAAATATTTATGTGAAAATCGTAACAGGCAGCAGGGTAATTGCGTAACAAATTCGCAATCCCAATTCTATTCAAATTGTCAATACAAAGATATTTCGGCTCCGGCCCATCTCGTAACTTTCTCATTTCGACAACTAAACAAAAGACGTGCAAAACAAGTGCGTCATATATGATGCGTCGTTTGAAGAATTCTGCTCGATCGCATTTTTCGATGCAATGGATTACGATAAGGATTTGTTTTTTAAGAGAATTCAAAAATAGGAGGAGGTTCTCAATTCGATTTTTTTGTAGTGTGGTATACAACAAATAAAAGGCTCTCTGTCAAATCGTGGCTTATAACAATATACGTTAGTCTATTACGTATACCCAAATTTAACATTGTAACACACTTTTTTGAAAAAAACTATCGATAATCTTCTTCTTCTACTTTTTTCTATATTTAGTGTGTACATAAATTGATAAATAAATAAAAATAAATAATACTGACGTCCAAAAAACGCTAAAAAGTCTGAAATAACTTTACTTTCGGAAGTCGGTGGCAAAAAAGACAATGAACGGACAAAGTCACCGACTTCCGACTTTTGCTACGTCAAAACCAAACTCGTACTTTAAAATAACAAAAAAGTACCTAATTAGTAACTAGGTAATTAAAAATCCCCATAGTCCTCCAATCAACATTAAAACTCGCCATCGAAGGATAGATAGAGATCTTATCGAACAGCTCCATCCAATTTGTATGTAATCGTGGTTCGCACGCAAGCGTCACGGTACACCGTATCGCAGGGATTACGAACCTTTATGAAGTTGCGGGGCAAATAAATGTTAAAACAAACAGGGTGAAAGGGGACACCGACGCAAAAAAAAAATATTCATTAGATCATTCTGATCATTCTGATTCTTCGTCGGTAATTAAAAATACAGGCTAAGTGCGAGTTGAACTTGCGAACTGTTACGTACAATGCCAGTCTTATATTGAGTTTACCACTTTTTTTCAATTGATAGAATTCTTATACAAGGTTAGTTTTAAATGACCGGCCAAATTTTCAGAGATTGTTTAGAATCGAAAATAATTTCGATATAATGAAAAAAGAGACAACATTTTTTTAAATAATTTTTTTTTGCTGTCCACCACTAAAAAGCGAACGTGTGGATATTGCAACAGGACAATTCAGTTCAACAACCCAGATAGGTAGCAGTTAGCACACACATAAATTTGGAGGTGCATGCACGCACACAAGTGCATTGATTCCCACTAGGTTTATAATTTAGGAAATTTTTAGGACATTTTCAAATGAATGCTATTATTTTATTTTTTTCGACAATAATTTTTATAACGCACTTTTGGTTTGATATTTAGATCTTAATTTTAAATTTTGGCTGGTCATTGAAAACTATCCCTGTAGATTTTCCTGTAATTTTGTAATAAACTACATTTTGTAATTTTTTCAAAATTTAAAGCTAAGTCTAAGTTTCGGAGATTAGGGGGGGAATGGTCAGTTTTCGTCTTCTTTATTGAATTATATCAAAACTATTTATTTTACAATAATAACAAAAAATGACCCTTACCTAAAAAAATATTTATTTACTTTGCCCATCTGTTATGGGTCATAGAATTACACCATCTTACCAAATTTCACATGATTTGGTCCAGTAGATTCGGAGCAAAGCAAATTGGCTGTCACAGACGGACGGACAGACAGACAGACGCACGAGTGATCCTACAAGGGTTCCGTTTTTTTATTTTTTTGTACGGAACTCTAAGAATCTGCTGTTTCCTACAAAACTGCAATACCTACACGGTCAAATGTATGGAAGAGCTGATTCTTTTCGGTGTAAAGTTTTCGGTACGGTAAAAAATTCAACAGACGAAAAGGAAACATAATTGTAGGGAAGAATTTAAATTGTAACTTGAAATCTGAGACAAGAAAGGTGTTTTAAACTAAAACCTATTTACACACTATTTCATGATTCAGAGGGCTATTACAATTTTTTTTATATTTGAGTGCTCGACTCATAAAACACTCAAAAACAAGCAAAATTGTAATAGCCCTCTTAAAGTCGATTTCCAAGGCTTGTGGATTTGGAATAAATGAATGCCCTGTAGAAATATGTCTTACACACGGCTAGATTTCCAATTAACAAAAATGGCGGTTTCATTTTATAAACTTTCCCCTCTGAATTTGAAAAATCTGTGAGTACCTTAATCTTCTTTCGGTACATAAGGAAATATAATTATTTGTAATGCCTTTATAGTCATTAGAATCAAGTTTTTTTTTTTGGTTAGATTTCCTACATCAATTTAATTAATTCAGCCAATGTTCGCCACCCCTGTCGTATAGCTACGCCATAGCAAGGTGTCCAACAAACAGCCAATCTACTGGTACTGATAGCTGATTGTATTTACATAATGAAACGGAGTTTGTGTTTGTATTGATTTTAAACGGATTTCAAGCGATTATCGAGTAACAAAATGAGTCGATTTTCACGTACAATATTGGTTACTATAACTTGCGCTGCTTAGAGATAACGCAATCATAACTAATAGCTTTGTTTTACAGTAAACCTATAAAACTAGTTTAGAGAAACTATAGTTTACAAAGTGACAATAAAAAGTAGCACTAAACTGTTTGAAAGCTTTTTAGTTCAATAAAACTCAATCTGTGAGAGTTTCAATGTTATAACAACATTATTGTTGAACTTATGGGTTGCTTAAAATCCTTACTTTTTGTCCGTCTGTGGAGATTTATGCAACGTAGGATTTTTTGTGTGAAGGTTCTCAAATTAATCATTAACTGTCTGTAGTTACCTAGCTATTTCTTAATAAAGAATAAGAAATTATTATATGCTAATATTGCATATCTAGACAATGATAGAGTGATTAATTGTTCATGATTAATTAAGCACACATTTACATTTTCTTCAGATAAATGATTATTAGGCTGTTTCTATGCCGTGACGGTCACGTTAATTTGTCCTTTCGTAGGTTGTATGTTCTTTATTACTTTGGGGACAAAAATAAGGTTGTATTTAGTGAATACATTAGCAGTTTATTCCGAATAAAAAGACTGCCCAGTGCCCTGAATTATTTTGGGTGTCCTAACAAATTATGGGGTTAGAGTCTACATTTTATGAGGAGGTTAGAGTCATCAAGTGATTGTATCTGTTGAAAATATGGCCTCACGAAACATTCAAGGCTAATAATAATAAATCATTTTATTTCAGGCATTGCACGTAATCACATACAGTTTACCCATAGCAGTAACATAATATTATTATAATTATATAAGTTGTAAATTAGATTATATTAAATAATACTTATTCGATCATTAATTTACGGATAAATAATAATGAAGTTATGCATATTACTTACATAATCTTTCAGTATTATCATTAATTAAATTAATTCGTCATTATTATTATTTCATGATTTCATAGTCAGTGTTGAGATTAAACAGTTCGGTTCTAGTCACGAAAATTGTGCGGAATACAGTTGTTACAATAATATTTTTACAGTTTAACAATCGTATTCGAAATGAAGCTGTCATCCTTCTTAGAACGGAAGTCACCCACTCTGTTTTCAAAGAACATACCAGACGCACTACACCACCAGTGCAGGTTAAACATGGCACAAAATGCATTGCTGTACTGTACACGAAGCGAGTTGTAAGCTCTTTTCGTGTACTGGTACCAGAGTTGGCTGGTGTAGAACGCCCGGCAGTAGGCCTCGAAAGTGTTGCTTTCACTTGCTTGGAACAATGTGTAAATCGTCTTGCACTAATGTGGACCACTGCTCGTTTTTTTTTGTCCAGTTCGTCCTGCCATCTCTCATAGGGCTTTACTTATTTGTGCGACAGCTCTAGCCTTTACTTTTATGATTATGGATTTAATGTTCACTTTCGCTTAACTGAATATTAGAGTCAAATTCAATGGCCGTTTATTTTAAGCTCGACAGTTATCACAAAAATTGGTCCTAAATCAGCATAATTTTAGCTAGTTTACTTAGTAATTAAATATTTACTCAAAAGGTTATCTTTAATTCGTGGTTAGTAAATTACTCTTTAGGCCATTAGGGACTTAACCGTTAAAATTTAATTGCACTGTGTCCGTTAATTTTTAGCGATTCCCTTTGTGAGAGATCCTCGCTTCATTTAATTTTAAAGTTATGAACTCGCAGTTTATTTGTTTCAGCTCGGATTTTAATTAAAAGCTGGATAATTGTAATTAAAATTTTATTGAAAACGAGCCTTAAGTAACATGAATAGAGGGAATAATGTATTTGATTTCAATTAATAAATATTATAAATTAATCAAATACATTTATTTATCGCCCCGTTGGTCGGTGGTTCAAGCGTTACCTGCATGTTCAAGATTTGATTCCCGGGTCGGACTAAGTGTTATTGGGTTTTTTTATCAGGGATTTCTCAGAAGCAGCAACGGTATCTGGACTCGGGCCCGGCTGATGGCTACAGTCTCGCCCTCTATTAAAAACTTAAACATAACGGGTGTTATGTGGGACTTCTTTGCGTGTCGATGGACTCAACTCAAAACTCTTTCGTTGGCTTCGTTTAAATCCTGGAAGCAGGTGGCTGTGCAGGATGGGCAAGAAAGGTGGGCATATCCTACACATGTGGGTGTACTAAATACTTATCGGTAGACAGAGTCTGCCTAAGTAAGCTTTCTGAAAAATAAAGCGAGATGTTATCCTTCATTGTCACTATAGTACCATGATGGAACTAGTGTTGTTTTTTATAATCACTAGTTCCATTTTTAAAGAATCTGAAAATAATGGTACTCGTGTTGGTTTTTTTAGGGTTCCGTAGACAGACATGGCGAAACTATAAGGGTTCCTACCCTTATAGTTTCGCCATGTCTGTCCGTCCGTCTGTCCGTCCTCGCTTAATCTCTGTGACCGTTAGCACTAGAAAGCTGAAATTTGGTAAAGGTGGAAAAAAATGTTTTATTAGGGTAGCCCGCCCCCCTATATGAAAAGTGGGAAGTGATTTTTTTTTTAATTTCAACCCTAACGTGTGATATATTGTTAGAAAGGTATGTAAAAATGAATAGGGGTTTCCTAAAATCATTTTTTGATAATGTCAATAATTTCGGTAATAATCGCTCCAAAAGTAAAAAACAATGTGTGTCCCCCCCCTCTAACTTTTGAACCATAAGTTTAAAAAATATGAAAAAAATCTGAAAAGTAGAACTTTATAAGGACTTTCTAGGAAAATCATTTTGAACTTGATGGAAACAACAGTTTTTGTACAAAAAAGATTTAAGTTGGGTTGCCACTATGTTCGCGCTCCAGCAGCGCTCCACGCTCCTGCAACTGCTCCAATGGATACGTCGCGCGCACTTCTACATGCGCTCCCCTTTGACCCACTTCGCTCCCCTTTGTGTTCGCGCTAAAAACCGTCACGTGTCGGAGCGCCTGCCGCGGAGCGTGCAATGTTGCACGCTCCGTGTTCGCGCACGTACCCACTACCGGGAGCAGTTGCAGGAGCGCGGAGCGCTGCTGGAGCGCGAACATAATGGATACCCACCTTTAAACTCATAAGTGGGAACACTTATTGTGACGGACGGGAAACTACGGAACCCTGAGCGTGGCCCGACACGCTCTTGGCCGGTTTTTTATCACTAGTTACACTAGTAAGTTTAACAGTTCCATGATGGAACTACTGGTATTTTTTATAATCACTAGTTCCATTTTGAAAGAATCTAAAAATAATGGAACTAGTGTTGAATTTTTCCACCACTAGTTCCACATTATTATTTTCTATTTATTAAATCACACGCATTTTTCCATAGCCATAGACAAAAAGTATAGTCCGCCACATAGTACAAACCTTACATACTACCTTATTCAATTGAAACTAATTAAAAATCCCCTGCAAAGCCAGTTGCACATCTACGGTAATTCTACCTCGTTAATTAAATCCGCCAGTCGCCACCCAGCTTAACATGTAACCTACCTATTTTAATATGATTACCGTCCACCATTTTAACTTTATTCGCTTGCTGAGGAACATTTACCCGTTTTAGTTTAGCCTGATTGAGTGACCACTCAATCAGTCCGACCGGACTTTCAAAGTAAATAATTATAAAAGAGTATTAAAGATGAATGATAAAATGCTAGTGAACTCAGGTTTAAACATTTAATGGAGTTAAGGGAGAGGAGCCCGTGGCTAAATAATAACAGCCGCTCGGGTCGATCTTTAGGTTAAGCCGTGCTTGCCTAGGTTGGTCTGTGGATGGGTGACCACCCATTAATACCGGGTTTCCTCCGTGTCTAGGAAAGGACGTTATGCCGTAGGTCCCGGCTGTCATTTGCAGATCTTTGACAGTCGTTACAAGTAGTCAGTGACCCAAAAAGTCTGACCAGTCTTACTAAGTGGTATCTTATTACTAAGTATTAACTGGGTTGTGGAGGTCAGATAGGCAGTCGCTCCATGTAAAATACAGGTATTCAGCTGCATCCGGTTAGACTCGAAGCCGACCCCAACATAGTTGGGAAAAGGCTAAGCAGATGGAAATGGAATTAAGGGACGAAAAGGTTTTGTAATCAAGTACTATCATTTACTTACTTACATTGTCAAAGTAAACTAACTGGTGGACGTGGGTGTAGCCAGCCATGGGCCCAGGGTGGGGCAGCAGTCTAAAATAATATGTAACTAGCAAATTATACCCGCGGTCTTATCCCGGTTATTTTTTTTCATACAAAAAGGTTACACCCTATAGCACCCTGTATCTGTTCCTATGTATAATTCGAATCATCCAAAACACTTTCTTATTGCTCACCTACCTACACCATGAAATCTTCTATTCAAAAATGTGTCTCTAACTTACCCTTTTGGGCTCTGGGCGTATGCCAATTTGTTAATCAGTCAATTTAGAGGTTTGAATATCTATCTATAGATAG
Organism: Xestia sexstrigata; assembly: GCA_941918905.2. Lineage (NCBI taxonomy): Eukaryota > Metazoa > Arthropoda > Insecta > Lepidoptera > Noctuidae > Xestia > Xestia sexstrigata. The sequence continues at coordinate 6,051,493 of OW799204.2, forward strand.
TACTTTCAGGTACAGTAGGTAGGTAGGTTGGTTGCGATAGTCGTTGAGAGGATCCGGCAACTGGGTCTCGAGGTGGCATTGCACAAGTCCGAGGCCATGTGCTTTCATGGGCCTCGGAATGCGCCACCTCCGGGATCCTTACTCACGGTAGGAGGGGTATCCATCGGTGTCGAGTCGACTTTGAAGTACCTAGGACTCGTCCTCGACAGCCGGTGGAACTTCGTGGAGCTCTTCCGACGTTTGGCCCCCAAACTGGAACGGACTGGGGCTGCCTTCAGGCGGCTCCTGCCCAACCTGGGGGGGCCGAACGGCTCCTGCCGGAGGCTCTACGCGGGAGTCGTGCGGTCCATGGCCCTTTACGGGGCCCCGGTGTGGGCGCGTTCCTTGAGACTGCGTGCAGCCCACTACCTGAACGCGCCCCAAAAGGTGATAGCCGTAAGGCTGGCCCGTGGGTACCGCACGTTCGCCCGCGAGGCGGCGTGCCTCCTTGCCGGATTGCCGCCATGGGATCTGGAGGCGATAGTCCTCGCGCGCCTGCATGAATGGCGCGCGGAGGCGCTTCGCCGGGGGGAAACTCCGCTGCCGCGACAAATTGTCGCTCAGCGGACAGACTTCCGGCGGGATCTCATGGCGACATAGAGAGAGCGACTCTCGCAACCCCGTGCAGGGCACGCCACGATACCACTATCGTGGCGTGCCCTGCGATAAGACCCCTCTTTGAGGAGTGGCTAGAGAGACGCCACGGCGTCCTCATCTTCCGTCTGACGCAGGTCCTCACCGGACACGGTGTTTTCGGGAGGTTCCTGCACCGAATCGGGCGGGGGGAAACGTCCGGGTGTTTCCACTGCGAGGATCGACTGGAGGACACAGTGTAGCACACGGTGGAGGTGTGCCCCGCGTGGGCGGAGCACCGCCGTGTCCTCGAAGCGGCGATTGGCGGCGGCGACCTCTCGCGTCCGGCCCTGGTGCAAGCCATGGTCCGGAGCGAGACGGAATGGGACGCCGTCACTTCCTTCTGCGAAGCAGTAATGCTAGAGAAGGAGGTGGCGGAACGTGAGAGGGAGAGAACCTCACAGCGTCGTGGCCCCCGGCCACCGTAGGCGCGGGCCTGTGGACGGTGGGCTATGGGCTAGCTCGCCGTCCGTCCGTCTCATGACGACAGGCCGTGTCGACGGCGCGTTCGTGTTCCATGCGCGCCTCAAAGAGAGTCAGCAAAAAGGAAGGGGTCCGCAAGGACCGATGCCTGCCGGGGTTGCGGGACTATTCGAAAGAGATACCGTGGCCCCGGAATACAAAGGGCTATGAAGGAACATGGATGGGTTTTAGTCAGTAAAAGTCTGACACTCCCTCCTGCTCCGCCCAGAGCGGGAGGAGTCATTTGATGATTTCCCATCCGAAAAAAAAAAAAAGGTACAGTAGGTAAGTAAACAATTACACTTAGGATCGCATGTTTTTGTGTCGACTGTCGAGTGTGAACTTTCTTACGGATATTAAGTATTGTAGTTATTGTACCTAGATAATTTAATTTTTCAGGGTTGGTTAGGTACCTTACAGGTCAGAGCCAGGGTGGGGCAAGCGCCCCACCCTGCCCCACCGTGGTTACGCCCATGGGTGGAATTCTGGAGATGATAGGATACACACAATGGAAATTTTATTGGGGTTAACGATTGCATTTCATTTTTATTTTAATCGTGTTTAGATATAAATGCCTATTGTCTGTGTTGTTTAAATTGATATTTCAAGTAACTACGCCAATAGGCATGACGACAGTATAAAAAAATTGCAAATCTATTTAGTCCGTCAGTTAGAGTATTGGAAATTAATGGACACGTATTTTTTGTTTTTGTGAATCAATGAAAATTTACAAAGATAAAACGCATCAAAACTCGGGAGTGGGGGCTCGTGACGTCAGAACAAGCTAGAAATTATACCTAGGCGTGACGTATTGAGAATTTTAAAAGCGTCATATCTTCGTCAGTTTTGGTTTACGTAACAAAAGAAAAAACACGGGTCAATTATTTTTTGATAATCTAACTGACGGACTAATTAGTTTTTTTTGTCGTCTCTCCTATTGTGGTTGTTGGCCCCAATTTTTTTTTCACATTTCTATGTAATAATTGCTTATTCCAGCTTATTCCTGCGGCTTCGCCCACGTGGAGTTCGGGAATTATTCACGGAATCTTACTTCCGGGATAAAAAGTCGTCTATGTGCTATTCCGGACTATAATTCATCTCTCCGCCAAATTTCATCCAGATCCGTTCAGCCGTTCAGTCGTGATTGAGTTACATACATTCATTCATCCATACTTTCGCATTAATTATAAATAGTAGTATAGTAAGATTGTATGTATAAAGTTTCGTTAACAAACTTAATTTGGCCCTTACGAGTGTTCTATATTTGGGTATTCGTGTATTTTAGCATGTACCGTCTTTATTAAATTGTAAGCATTTAATTTATGTATTTAGGTATGACAAATATTGTCCAATTTATAATTGCCATTCCTTTCCAAGTGATTTACGTAGAACATAATAATTTTATCAAAAGCTGGCTGTCATATGGTGTTGCCGCAGGCTCTATTGAGGCAAAATAATGCCGCGAATATTGTGTTTGTTAGAACTAAATAATTATGATTATAAAAGTCGTGTAAAGGTTTAACTTTTGATTTTATTTTACACATAAAATGGAAAAACAATTAAACTAACCAGTTCATAAAAAAGTTTTTCTACAAATTCACATAGAGCGAATGAACGCATCAGCATTAATCTAAACATAATTTTTGTACATAGTGTAGAGGAATATTGACACTGACATCATTTGGACGCGGGTTAGATGTATTGATCGCGTTCAATTTCATATATGAAATTCGCCCAGTTACAGCTAAAACACAAACTTTAATTAAAAAGAGACATACCTTCTTTGTCTAGTGCTTTTTGTTTTTTATAGATTAACTTATAAAAACTATCTGTTGTCTGCTACTTCGTTCGCGTGGAAATTTTGAGGTGTGTGAAAAAAAAGTAACTTATTTGCTATTTTACACTATAATCTAACTCTGTGCCGAATTCCATCCAGATCCGTGCAGTCGTTCTGGCGTGATTAAGTAATAAATATCCATCCATCTAAAATTACGCATTAAAATAATAAGAGTATAGATGACATTGAAAAACTTTAATGTCTATAGTCTTTGCAGTGAAAAACAAAAGAACATCACTGCAATACTGAATTTACAGGGTCCGCTGCATAGTCCATTGTTTGTCCGTCTGTACTGTTGTGTGGCATCTCAATATATTGCAGCGCCAAGCCTTTGTTCTCAACCCTCGTAGTGCGAACGAATGTCGAGCAACTGTACTTTGAGTTGGTATGTTCGCGCTTCATTTCCTGAACGCGAGAGATAGGACAGCAGCTTTAGGGTTCAGTCAGACTGGTACGAAAAAATTGCGGATTGGATGCTGAAACTAGACACTGACTGGTACTTCAGTACACAATCTGTCAGTCTTACCAAGGGGTGCTAACTGGGTTTTGGAGGTCAGATAGGCAGTCGCTCTATGTAAAATATCAATAAATAATAATAATAATAATCATTTTATTATCAGGCAACTAAAAGACCCATAGATACAAATACACAAAAATACCATTTAAAAACAATATCATCATCATCATCATCATTTCAGCCGAAAGACGTCCACAGCTGGACATAGGCCTCCCAAAAGAAGGGGGGTTTTGCCATAATCGCCACGCTTGGCTGGCGGGTTGGCGATCGCAGTACGGTTGTTACAAAAGCACAGAGAACGCTGCTGCCCATTCTCTGGTAAGTCCCTTAGTCGCCTTTTACGACACCCACGGGAAGATATGGGATGGTGCTATTCTTTACGTCCGACACCATACAGACACAAAAACAATATACTAATACATAATTAAAACCATAAGAAACTTTTCACGTAACGTTGTCGGCGTCGTGTTACGTTGCGTGGTGTCGCGTAAGCGTCCTCGGAAACGTCGTTATACGACACCCTTCGGTCAAAAGTCCTCTTTCAAGCAGGTCTGTAGATGGTGGGTTGGAACTTGGAACTCGTACCACGAATAACTTAAAGTTAATGTTGTGGCGCGACTTTTGCTGACTAAAACCGATCCATGTTCCTTCATCGCCCTTTGTGTTCCGGAGCCACGGTATCTCTTTCGAACAGTCCCGCAGCCATGGCAGGCATCGGCCCTTGCGGACCCCTTCCTTTTGCGGATCTCTCCATGTCGCCATGAGGTACAAGTGGGCCTGAAAGTAACTTTGAAATTCAAACTCAAATGATTGGCCACATTTTGAAAAAAAAAACAAGCGAAGTCGTTTTCTTATTTTAGGAGACGAGTTCCAAATGACAGCACAACATTATGTATTCTGGCATGAGCAAAAAGGTTTTCTTCAGTGTGCTCCACCGTGTCTTCCGGTCGATCCTCGCAGTGGAAACGCCCGGCGGGCGTTTTCTTCCGCCCGATTCGGTGCAGGAACCTCCCGAAACAACCGTGTCCGTGTCGAGCCACGTTCGTAATTTCCCCACAGTGAGGTTAGTTCAACCAGTGCACTGGCTAAGGCTTGGTCAGAAACGCGCAGTGATTTGTCAAACCGGTCAAAGCATTCATTGTCTGCAAATATTTAAAACGGGTGAAAGCGTTTGAATTGACAGTCTACACAGAGACATTATTTTGAATTAAATTACAGACTTTTCTTTCAGCTGTAGGAATATTTTCAACATTTAGCAACATTTTCTTTACAACGTTCTATTAATAGAGACAGGTTTGTCGCAGAACATAGCTTGAAACATTGGAGTGCCTGAAATAATTCAAAGAAAATTCCGGACGTTTTAGAATTACCCAGCCCCGCATTCCGGACACCAAACTAAAATTCCGGGTGTATCCGACCCTTGTCGTAATACAGTATTTACCACATTTCAATGATACCACCGAACTATAAAATACTAGCACATCGACTGTGATTTCGTCCGCAAAAAAATATCATAGCTCGGCTAATAGGCATGATATGAAATATAATATTAATTTAATTTAATTATTTTTTATTGAAAGAAACAGCAAACAGTTACATTATGCTCCGTAATCTCGTCCTCATTTAGTACTTGTAGTCTGCACTTCTTGCTAACTCGCTATCACATTTTTTTAAAGATGAATCGATTTCATCAAAACGAATATGTTATCTGTGGTCCGGTCTTGGCGCGTTGTCTGGACATCTGTCAACTCATTGTACTTTTTTGTGAAGCGCGCAGGTCACGTTTCCGATAATAAAGTTCCGAAAATTTTATAATTACCAAACCGAGATGGGAAAACATCGAAGAAAACGAGACGAAGACGAAACTCAACGAACGTTTGCGAGAACTAGAAAATCGGTCGTTCAAGCGAAAACGGAGTCGTCAATGAAACTGGTAAGCTTTTTTGTTTAAGTACCTACCCACTCGTCTTTTCCTAGAAGTACCTGGCACCCTGGCATAAGATGCACATGTCTCTAGAGTTTTCACGAGAGGTTAACCATGAGAACACCAACTGTGCCAACAATTAGTAAGACATCGCTAGAGCTTTCACGAGAGGTTAGCCGATGATCTTAGCAATCTAACAATAGAACGACATCACTAGAGCTTTCACGAGAGGTTAGCCGATGATCTTAGCAATCTAACAATAGAACGACATCACTAGAGCCGATGGTGTACACGTTCAGTTGTTCGCACATCTCTCTAGAGTTTTCCCGCGAGGTTAACCATGAGAACACCAATTGTGCCAACAATTAGTAAGACATCGCTAGAGCTTTCACTAGAGGTTAGCCGATAATCTAAGCCATCCTACAATAGAACGATATCACAAGAGCTTTCACGAGAGGTCAGCCGATGGTGTACACATTCAATTGTTCGTATAATCTCGTCCCTACTGCATCCCTTGAACTATCACGAGAGGTTAGCCGTGGATTTAAACTCGACCAGTCAGAGGCCTAACTCTAACTATTCTTTGTAGACGAGTATGAAACACGCTCCAGTCGAACACGCTCGAGAAGCCGTGGGTATCGCGACCGAAGTTGTGAGTCACGTGATAAATTCCGTCGCAGCCTGACTCGCCGCGACAGCTATTCCCCATAACGCCACATACCATTGACTCCTTGCCATCAATTATCACCTATTCCGCCACTTCTGACTACAGACAGTTGTCCTGTATCACCTAATGAAGGAAATATTTAAAAACTAAATACTAGTGGCAGCCGCACTAAGGATGGTGGAGTAAAAAGGGACCAACGCGTCAGGGGGCAGCAGATCACCTCGGCTGCTGCCATTACATCAATAGGCAAAGTTTTAAACAAGTTTAATGCAATAAAACCTGTAAAAAAGTCAGGACAAGAATTGAATAACTCCTGCAAGACCTCCAATGCAGTGCTGAAGCAGAACAACCAGGTGAAACTAGCAACACGCCCGAGACACTCACCACAGAGGCGCCAGCCGCGACGTCGGGGACAGGAATACGTCTAGCTCAGGTAGACTGGTAGATTGCAGTATTTCACTGAAGTCTGGAATAATGTTATCACCTATCCAACAATACAACGATTGGATCAAGGGTTATAAACTACACTTTTATGAAATTTCAGTTCAAACTTCCATGCCTAAAAACAATAACTTCAGTCAGAAAGAAAGCAATCTTATTTTAAGGAAATTAATAAACTCCTAAAGTTATGGTGCTATTGAATGATGTTTATCAATCAATTTTTATCCAGCATAGTTTTGCATCCAAAATCAGATGGCTCTTGGATTTATATTAAATCTCAAGAAACTTAATAAATATATTAATACCCATCACTTCAAGCTAGAAGACTTAAGGACAGCAACCAAACTCATGACCCCAGGTTGTTTTATGGCAACTATAGATTTGAAAAATGCTTAAATACTTCTTACCCATAAAAAAATATGATAGATTTCTCCGGTTTCAGTTTCAAGATACATTGTTTGAGTTTACATGCCTTCCATTTGGGCTTAGCATAGCATCATATGTATTCACAAAGATTATGAAGCCAGTTATGTGTCACCTGAGGTCAATGGGGTTGCTTTTCTATATTATATCTAGGTGATATTTTGTGCCTTGGTGATTCATATGCCAAGTGTTTGAAAAATGTGTCCACAAATCAAATTATCTAAAAAAAAAAAAACTAGGGTTCGTTATCAATACTAAAAAGAGTGCCTTAGAACCCAGACAGTGCTGTCAATATATAGGTTTTCTTTTAGATTCAGTTAACTAATATCTCACTTCATCAGAAGAAGATAGATAAAATTTCATCCCTAACTTATTAAATAATTTTAAATCTAAAATATATATATGCAAAATAGTAGAATTTGCTCAGTTGCTAGGTATACTTGTTGCTGCATGTCCAACAGTGGAATATGGTTGGCCTTACACCAAGTTTATGGAAAGTAACAAGACAACAATGAAAATTACAAGGCTCTGCTACCTATCACAAAAGTAATTAGGATAGGACTAGATTAGTGGTTGTCTCACATTCCAACAGCCTACAACAGTATAAAACTATTTGACTTTGTTCTAAAAATATTTTCTTATGCTTGACGCCATGGGCACTGGACAACTGATGATAAAAAGTTTCGTATATATTACCTTGAACTATTAACAGCATTTAGAGGGCCGAAAACATTTGCAAGCACACTCAGACACTGTGAAGTTTTACTTAGAATTAAATAGATAACACAACTGCCATAGCCTACATCAATAAAATGGGTGGCACTCGTTTTCCCCACCATAATAATTTAGCCAGAACGTTGTGGCAACGGTGTGAGGAAAGACACATTTGGATCTAGGCATCCAAACACAGAAATAGAATAGAAGTTATGTGATGTACAAGACTTACAAGACTATTATTGTCAAACCTCAGATTGACTTGTTTGCAAACAAGTTTAACACTAATTGTCAGAATTATATATCATGGACTGTCAAATGGTATGGTGATTTCTTTTATACATTCCCACCATTTGCACTTATTAGTAAGATGTTACAGAAAATAAAAAGGGAAAGGGCAAAAGGCATTGTTGTAGTACCTTGGTGGCCCTCACAACCATGGTTTCCCTTATTTGAACCCAAGGTTATTTCTGAAAGAATAATAATGGAACCCCATCTTAAAAGTGATACGAATCTGCTCTGAATCAGGGATTTCTTATTGTCAGAACCAAGATATTGACCCTCTCCTAGACTCAGTTCCCACTGTGATATCTTTTCTGACTAAAATTTTAATGAGGGACTATCATAAATAACTCACTCAATACCATTAGGTTAGCTATTTCTCTAGTTCTAGGGCCGACCGACTGTCAAGGTTCTTCAGGGATATATTTAGGTTAAGACCTAAGAACCCCAAATATGAAGTAGTATGGAATCTCAGTATCGTTTTGAATTATTTGTCTAAACTATTTCCTAATGAAACCCTTACTTTAGAACTAATTACCAAAAATGAAGTTACCATAATAGCCCTTGTAACTGCACACAGAATTCGAACCTTGTGTTTCATAAGTATACTGATAACATTTCTTGTAATCAGGATAATTATTAACATAAAAATTCCAGAAATTATTAGAACCTTTGAACCTGGTAGATATCAACCCAATTTGATACTACCATATTTTAAGGAGTATTTGTCAGTGTGTTCTGCTACTACCCTTTTGTTCTATCTAGATATTACAAAAAATACCTATAAGACAAGATTGTAAATCACCAATTATAAGAAAACCGTATCGTGCCGCCACTACTGCAACTATTAGAAGGTGGATGAAACAAATTCTAACTAATAGTTGAATAAATACTCCCAAATTCACATCACACAGCACAAGGCATGCTTCTGCATAAAAAAGCCTCTGAAGTGGGTTTTAATATTGAAGTTATAAGAAAAGCAGCTGGTTGGACCACAAATTCCTCAACTTTGCTTGCTTTTATTATGAGACCTAGATATATGAGATGAGATAGTTCATCATCACCATCATCAGCCTATTAATGTTCCCACTGCTGGGACACAGGCCTCCTCTCTATGAGGAGTGATTCTAAATTCTAGTGCTTTTGCTCAAGCAGTGTGTTCTATAGTCTCTGTAATATAGAACACACTGCTTGTTATTGTTGGTTGATTAAATGTAATGTCAATGGTAACTGTCTGATTAATGTAATTAAGCTCTTTAGGTATAAGATTATCATGACACAGGTTGTTGAGTTAGAGAAGATTTATGTTATGTTACCTTTTATTTAAATAAATGTGTAATTAGTACCTAAGTAATGGTAATCAGAATAGTATGTTAGGTTGCATTGTTCAATGATTATCAGATTTTGACTAGATTACCAACACAACTTTTTTATTTGAACATCTACAAGTACTAAATGAGAACGAGATTACGGAGCATAATTATATAGATCGGACTAACTTACCTAGTGACGTCCGATCCTTAATTATGTGAAGTAATCTCGTCCTCATTGTATCCCAACCCTTCCCAGAAGATCAGCCTACTTATATGTGTTTTAAAGTGTCTTATCTACACCTCTTTTTAAAGTTGTGTTGACTAATGTATCGGGACTACGATAGATAACCGTATCGGTCATCTTGAAGTCCCGATCATATGCTTTGAAAGAATGAGTTGACAGATGTCCAGACAACGCGCCAAGACCGGACCACAGATAACATATTCGTTTTGATGAAATCGATTCATCTTTAAAAAAATGTGATAGCGAGTTAGCAAGAAGTGCAGACTACAAGTACTAAATGAGGACGAGATTACTTCACATAATTAAGGATCGGACGTCACTAGTTAAGTTAGTCCGATCTATATAATTATAAGGACTTACAACTAGTTAAACAATATAGCAATTTGGTTATAACGTAACCCACAACCCATTAATAGGCTATATCACCCTCGAAGAAGTGAAAAAAAAAATTGAATTAGAAAATTAAGCCCGAAGATTACCCCCGAACATACAAAAAAAAATTATCTCTTTATACTCTTAATAAATTATTATAGTATAGATTGTCGTAATGATGTGAGTGTGCTAAACTAAGTACCTGTAGATACACATAGATAAAAAAGTGAGGTAAAAATAAAATGCCAGACACTAGGCATGTCAGGCGTCAAATTAAAGATTAGGGACGTCGGCACAGGGGATCCGTTCGCTCAGATAAAAACTTGGCAGGTACAGCAAAGTCGTGTGTAAAAATACCTTATAATTATTCGATAAAATGAATACTTTGTACAATGTGTAATGGAGTTGTGCAATTCTACGCTTACTAAGTTTATTTGCGAAAGGCTTAACTCTCATAATTATGCTGATTATCTCAGATATGTTGAAAGAAAGTTGAAGCTCCACGACTTTAATATGTAACGAATATAAAGCTTTCGTTTAATTTGATTTTCCCTGGTTATAAAGCGAACAGTTTATTACTAATGAGTTAGCACATAATGTTCAACAAGTTATAGAACTGCACATATATACTTGATTTTAGGTCCGGTCTCCACAAAAGTGGAGACGAGCGGAGCGGAGACGAGACGTTCGGGAATCGTCCAATCACATTGGTTGTAATCCACATCACGTCTCTCCTGTGATTGGTTGAATCTTTCTCAACTCCACACCGCTCCGCATGTTTCCGCTCTGCTGGGAACAGGGCCTTTTTTCCTTCTCGAGGTGGATATTCTCATGGATGTCCTCCGTCATGGGGAGAGCGCAGGGGTCTGTCAGACTCGTACTGACTAAAACCACCCCACTTGTGTCGGGGGATGGGAACCAGGCCTAACACAACCTTCACGAAGCTTAGCTTGCTACTTATAGCTCAATGCGGCCACTTGGCACAGCCGGCTTGTATTGAAGTCGCTCGACCAAGCAGAAGGGCGACAAGCCTGTAAGTAAATGAGACGACAGGCTGACTCACTTGCGACAACAAGGCTGAGATCTGTGGGATGATAATATGTAATTTTGAGATTGTAGACGCTTTGTTTGTGTGATGTAGGATAGAGTACAAAGAGGTCCTTATTACATAAATTACATAAGTTTTTTTTTTTTGTTTGACTGTAATGAGAACTTCATGCGTTAGTTTTTCTTTTTGGCGATTTACTATCGCCACATCCATACACAGTAGGCCACAGCCTTTTGTGTCGTGTATTGTGGGGTAGACGTATTACAATTTTTATACCGGTATACGCTTGTACATTCTCGTGGTATAACATCCGATTTCGTGTCGACGTACGCCGCAGCTAAAAATCTGCAAGATCTACACTCTGCTACATTTCTACGGTACATTCACTTGCTACAATTGAAAATCCAACAAGGATAATAGGCGAGACGACAAAAAAATCTAATTAGTCCGTCAGTTAGATTATCAGCACTTAATCTTAGCCGTGTGGTATCCGGCAGAGTAGAATAGAACCAACCCATTACACTCACGGGTGTCGTATAAGGCGACTAATGTCTGAGGCAGAACACCTTGCGTCTCCGTACACCAGAGAATGGGCAGCAGCGTTTTCTGTTAGTCTTTCATCACTGCGATCTCCAATCCGCCTGCCAAGCGTGGAGATTACGGCAAATTTCTCCCATCAGGGGAGAGGCTTATGTCCAGCAGTGGACGTTATGGGCTGTTGTAGTGTAGTAGATTATCAAAATATGTATATTTGACCCGTGTTTTTTCTTTTGTTACGTAAACCAAAATTGACGAAGATATGACGCTTTTAAAATTCTCAATACGTCACGCCAAGGTATAATTCTTACCTAGTTCTGACGTCACGAGCCTCCACTCCCGAGTTTTGATGCGTTTTATCTTTGTCAATATTCATTGATTTACAAAAACAAAAAATACGTGTCCATTAATTTCGAATACTCTAACTGACGGACTAAATATATTTGCAATTTTTTGTTACGTCATGCCTATTCAGTTATCTAATACATGACCTGTAACTCAATCTAAAATACAGCCAATATTATCCTGACACAAGATCACTAACTTCAAGGGTTTCAGTTCAAACTTACCATTTATATACCTAATAGTAATAACTACGAGGTCAAACCGTGTTGCTTAGTAATGAATATGTAATGAGAGGGCCAGACGATGTCAGTTAGGATTTTCCTAGATAAACAAGGTATTGAATTAATCGAATGGGTATCGAGACTGGCCGCAAATGATCGAACCATCTTAGAAGCTTGTTGGGTAAATTTTACCAAAAGGTCATCGTACTTGTCCATATTTGCTTTAGCTTTGCTCAGACTGAGCCAAGACACTGTTAGTAAATCTTCTAATACATAAAAATCTCGTATCACAGTGTTAGTTATCGAACCCCTCCGAAACGGCTTTACCGATTTTATGTTTTTTTTTTCTGTATATTTGGTAGGTCTGAGAATAGATCGTAGGCTATTTTTTAGTCTCACTCACACAATATACGAAAACGGTCTCACTTATAAGAAAACTTGTCTATGATAGACATCCTATATCAATATGCTTATCAGTTCCGTGACTCTCTAACTGACAGACAAAGGACAGTTCATGCGAAGATTGAAATTGGTTTGGAAGAGAGTGTTTCTTCAGGTCGTGGTATTTATATTGCATTAGATAAGTAGCGTTTAGTTCAAACACCAAGATATGTTGTCTAAACGTCAAAAGTGACAGACTTTCATTAAAGTAACGTATCTAATAGAAGATAAGGGACTTATTCACTATGCAAATCGGCCCGTAGAGAAAGTAAAGGTACACTAAGAAATGAAAATGTTTGTAACCCGACCTTCTAGGTACATTTTCCCTAATCTTATAAGGATCTTAAGGATCATACCACCTAGTTGACCCTTAACTCCTTTATTTTTAACTTCAATAGGCATGACGACAGTATCAAAAAATTGCAAAACTATTTAGTCCGTCAGTTAGAGTATTGGAAATTAATGGACACGTATTTTTTGTTTTTGTAAATCAATGAATATTGACAAAGATAAAACGCATCAAAACTCGGGAGTGGGGGCTCGTGACGTCAGAACTAGCCAAAAATTATACCTAGGCGTGACGTATTGAGAATTTTAAAAGCGTCATATCTTCGTCAATTTTCATTTACGTAACAAAAGAAAAAACACGGGTCAAATATTTTCTGATAATCCAACTGACGGACTAATTAGTTTATTTTTGTCGTCTCGCCTATTATCACACCGTCTCTCAATTCACTAGACACATCACCACATCGGGTAACGTGAACGTAAACGTTTACGATACGTTATCTGCACATGAGTTAACGTGTGGAGAATATTAAGTGGGATGCCTAACATGGGCAATAAAGAGAGATTTGGTCTTTGTACTGCAAATTGGTCGTGCTTACACTAAATGGATGGGTTGAGGTTTTGCTCCTAGTTAATGATATATATATATATATATGTATATATATATATATATCATGTGTGAAAATGATTGATGGTTTACCCATTATAGTCCGTATGTGAGACCAACGGTATTAGTACATCGTTCATCTTATTTTTTTTAGAAAATATTAACGTAACCTACGAGTAATGTAGCTACCTCAAATAAGTCCAGACGTGAAGACTTTCAGGTTAACCTTAACAAAGTAGTTCTAAAACTAAAACCCGACTACTGAATGAAGTCGGTTAAAATGTAGCCTATGTTGCCCGGGCCATAAATGAATCGATTGACACCTTATTCATCAAAATCGGATGAACAGTTTAGGCGCTACAGAGGAACATACGTAAATAAAAACATACATACATAGACTGCTAAAAGTATAACCTTCCTTTTGGTTTTACCGTAGTCGGGTAAAAATGGCATATGGTAGGGTCAAAACATTCAATCTCTTTTTAATAAAAGGAACAATCTAACTATTTATGAAATAACAGAAGATTATATTTTGGCCTGCAGACAATACGCCATTTTTTTTTCTCAAAATTGCGCCCACTCATAAAACCTGTGGCTGGCTTTAATGCAAACAAGTATTTTATGGAACAAAATCTTCTGACGGTTTCCGACATACTTGTATAAGCTATAAAAGTTCCACATGTTAAAGAGATTTCACATTTAGGGACGTTCCAAGCTCCAGTTCTAGAATGATATTGGAATGGTTTTTTTTTGTGCGTGCCTGTATTTCATATTCCAATCTTTTTCCACAGAGGAACTTTCAAAGGCTTATTATTAAATACGTGTTTGAATTCTCATTGTATAATATGGCTGTTTCAAATTAGCCAACACAATAGGAACGCCGACGTTATTAAATCCGACACGTGTTATTAATGCCTGTATAGTTAGGTTTCACCAGTTACTTTGTTCATATTTACAGCTCTAATAAAAAGTAATTAATTACAGTGGTAGGTACAACACTTCAGTGTTTTAAATCTTAATTAAAATTTAAGAGATATATACAGGGTGTTAAAGTAGTCGCGTGCCATAGCTTAGGGGTGAGTTCAGTATCGATAAAGAAATCCGTAAAAAATAAAAAATAAATCCAAAAAAAATAATCATAATAAAAACAAAAATAATATTGCAAGTTCAACCTAATTTTGTACTAACTTAAAATAGCAATCGTTTAGAATTAAAATTATTTTATATTGCTATTTGAAGTTAGTAGGTACTAAATTAGGTTGATCTTGCAATATATTTATATTTTTTTTATTTTTTTTAGATTTTTTTTTATTTTTATTTTTTCCCTGTATAGCTGCTAAAATAATTTCGTGTCAAGTTATACAGTTTCGTGTTAGTTTACTATTACTGATCTCCTTATACCTACATACTCTCGGTAATGGTCGTGTCTCGCTACTAGCTGTTTTATCTCAGCTTAACGATTTGACTTTGATTTCAGGGGACATCAGGGGTGAATCAGGAGGGGCGGGGAGGGGTTTACCTAATCATGACGGTACATCCTAATCAATATAAATAAATTGCTTTTACCATGGGTCCAATTATAAAATACTTAGTAATTCTTGTCTATTTTGTGTACGGAATAAATAGATAAGAATGGAAATGCATTTCCCCACATACTTTTTGACTGTAAGCAAAGCGATTTTATTTTTGGTATTTTTTAATATAATCTCTTTCCCCTGAAAGATTGCCTTGACAATGAGTTCTAGCCTGAGTAGAAAACATCTGTTTACCAAAGAACCAATAAGGAGATGAGCCAATAGAGCCAACGGAGGCCATGTCTACAACTAATGACATTATAATTCGGTCATCTGCTTGCTAACCTACTGACAATGTCATTATCTCGTTATTGATCGCATAACAAAGCCGCGTTTCTAAGGCCTATTCAAGGCCTCGTGCGGTACGACTTGCATCAAGTAAAAAGCGCGAGTGACACTCGCTTCCAGTTGCTACGTATTTAATAGGAAACTAGGGCTGCGTTTCTCCATACAAATGTACACCCCATTTTTCTTCCTGAATAATGCTAGAGGCATTATTCAGGCATTATTGTCTAGAGCAATATTTTTTTTTCCATAAAATCAAGGTCTACTACACGTTTCTGCGGTCATATGCTTTTTTTCAGCAACTAAGAATGCTTGGTTGATGGCTTCGTGATGAGGTTGCTTACACCCTGTATGACCCGCCAAAAAGCCTGCATTTTTAAAGACGTGTTAGAGGATTACCAGATTAAAAAAACCAATTTATTTACATTACGTTTACACCGCACGCTTGTGCTAGGTCCTCTGAAGTTTCAGGGTAAGTTAAGAAGTGGACGTTTTAAGACTATCAAATAACATCAGGTGATTACTTTTCGTGAAAGTTATGAATGGGAAACTTCATAATTTCTAACCCAAAAACTTTTTAGCAGAGGTAGATGATTTGAAAAGTTTTCCATTGTTACCAACCTAAACAAAACCACTGATTAACCAAACTTAATTTTGAAGACTTTTTTTGGACGCCCCTTTTTTTCCCTGCTGCTGAATAAAGGTATGCCCTTTTTCTTTTCGAATAATATACTGTGCAAACGTCTGGGCATTTGATGCCTTGCCTTTCTTTTTTCAATCATTCAGAAAATCATTAAAAGTAAGCAGTGTAGGATTGTAACAATTTTGCAAGACACTATTCTCAAGTGACGATCCGACTGGCGTAGCGATAGTGAGGCTGCCTTACGAGTCATGGATGTTTATATGTGTAATAAGTATGTATTTACAAAAAAAAAAAACTATGTAGTATATCAACTATCTGGTGTCCACGACAAGCCTCGTTGCTTAGTGTGGCACTAGAGGGCGCTGTGTGTTAATGTCCAGCGATATTTTTTTATTTTTTAAGTTGGCATGGCCGTTTTTTTTGCACCGCGCACTGGGTTTTCAATTCCATGTGTTGTGTCGAGGATTGAGATCCAACGGAGGGCATCCCTAGTGCGTTAAAAAGCACACTGAAGGGAAAATCGCAAGAATCATTAAGTTGCTTAAATTTTAGGCATTACCACATGAACAAATTTTACATTAATAAATACTTAATGCATATTTTAGTGAAATAGTACAAAGTAATGTGCTATTTTAATTTCTATATTTTACATTCATAGCAGTATACACAACCGCAAATTCAGGCTCTTAACTCTGCCAATTTCATAATTAAAAAGCTCCAAAACTTTATCTTTTAGTGAAAATTATTTCAGATGTTCACGCTGAAAGTTAGGAGCACTGTAATTTTCAATCTGTAAGTTTAAATCAACGCTAAATGTGGTGCGAAGCTCCACCATTTGTTTAGCTTAGCACTAATGGAATTAGTATTTGGACTTAGCAGATTCTGATCACTGAGTAGATTTAAGTCAGACATTTTCTATTTTGTTCGCGACAGTCGCGATAGTTTAATCAATGGAAGCGACGAAGTCATCCGAGAGTTAGAACCGATTTAGGTTCAGCTGGTTTTTGCGTTTGTAAAAATGCTGAAGTATTTTTAAATGTCGGAGTTCCGGGATTTTGTTCCGTGTTTATTGAGTGAAACTCTGGAATCCATATTAATCTTACTTATGCAAAAGTTTGTCGAGATAGATGGATGTTTCTTAATCTTTCACGCAAAAACTACTGAAGGGATTTGGATAATATTTGTCACACAACAACAACAACAGCCCATAACGTCCACTGCTGGACATAAGCCTCTCCCATGATGGGAGGCATTTGACATAATCTCCACGCTTGGCAGGCGGATTGGAGATCGCAGTGATGAAAGACTAACAGAAAACGCTGCTGCCCATTCTATGGTCTACGGAGGCGCAAGGTGTTCTGCCTCAGACATTAGTCGCCTTATACGACAGCCGTGCGTGTAATGGGTTGGTTCTATTCTACTCTGCCGGATACCACCGCCGGATACCACACGTCGGATACCACACGGCAATTTGTCACACAGATAAGTTATAACCTGGATTAACACAGGATATTTTTAATCCCGATAGTACGATCCCGTGGGATAACTACCGAACACCACGCGGGCGAAACCAGGGGCATAAGCTAGTACATATTAGTTAAATATTACGAAAGTAACTGTCTTTTAACTTAGAAGACACGGATAGACCATATTTTGTAGTACCCTATAGGTTTCCTACTTTTAAACCTGGTAGCCTGGTTACTGATTACATACGGGACCGAAACGTGGTCGCTCACAAGGGGCCTCATCAGAAGGCTTAAAGTCACCCAAAGGGCAATGGAGAGGGCTATGCTCGGAGTTTCCTTGCGTGATCGAATCAGAAATGAAGACATCCGCAAGCGAACCAAGGTTACCGACGAAGCCCGAAGAATTGCCAAACTTAAGTGGCAGTGGGCAGGGCACATTGCTCGCAGAACGGATGGCCGACGGGGCTGAAATGTTCTGGAGTGGCGACCGCGAACCGGAAGACGTTGCGTTGGAAGGCCTGCCACTAGGTGGACCGATGACCTGGTGAAGGTTGCGGGAATCCGCTGGATGCGAGTCACACGGGACCGGTCAATGTGGCGACACTTGAGGCCTATGTCCAGCAGTGGACGTCTTTCGGCTGAAATGATGATGATGATGAAGCCTGGTAGTACTATCCAGTGGGATACTTTCGGATGTCTACGCCCGCGAAGCTACGGGCAAAATCTAGGGTGAATATGAATTCATATTAGGATAACCGTACACGTTCCTTATTAAAAACTTACCATCATCCGCCCAGCCTTTTCCCAACTATGTTGGGGTCGGCTTCCAGTCTAACCGGATGCAGCTGAATACCAGTATTTTACATGAAGCAACTACCTATCTGACCTCCACAATTTAGTTAGTACCGCGTAATACGATACCCCTTGGTAAGACTGGTTGTCAGGACAGAAATACCTGTAACGACTTTTTGAGCTACTGACTACAGTGGCCCAAAAAGTCGTTACAGGTAGTCCTGTAACGACTGTCAAAGATCTACAAATGACAGCCGGGACCAACAGCTTAACGTGCTTTCCGAGGCACGGAGGAAACTCGGTAAGTAAGGGTGGTCACCCATCCACAGACCAACCTAGGCAAGCACGACTTAACCTAAAGATCGACCCGAGTGGTTGTTATTATTTGCCACGAGCTCCTCAAAAACTTACCACTGCGCACAAAATAGCATTAGGATGAGTTAGAAGAATTTCCTTGTCCAAACTACCTCAATGGCGGTTCCGTTAGGAAATAAACACCTTGACTATTTGCAAGTGGATAATTCTATCTTTAGATCAGTCATCAAGTGCATAAGTACTAAATTAGATAATGTGACAAGGTAAGTTCAAAACCAAACTCAATCTACTCCTTAAGAGGGACATCAAACGTTAGGAGGTCGTTTCCTCATGTGTCATGGCCTCACGGCCAATGTTGACAACCTACGCTAGTCCTAGGAGCGATTCTTTATTGGTTTCATTAGGATGGTATGACTAGGGGGCCTAAACTGGCCACTTTGGCAGAATCATTATTGGTAAATTATATGAATTACGTTACAATTCGTAAAATGGTCACAAAGTGACAATTCATAATGTTAACTGCGTGTGCGGTCATTTTAGGCCCCCAGTAATCAGGACTAGCCTTGGGTCTGGTTTGAGGCAGAAGATATTCATAGACATGTGATGTTTACCAAACCGCACTGAGCCCGCGTGGTGGATCATCCCCTCTGATAGAGAGGAGGCCTGTGTCCCAGGAGTCCCACTGTTGCACATTTAAGGCTGATTATGCTAAGTGGAAGATAACGTAAATAAACAAAAAAAAACTGTTTCTTTGAAGCATACATCCATAAACTATATTGATGTAGGTCTAGGTACTTACAAATTTTGCACAGAATATGGTATTGAAATAACGGAAAATCTGAAAAGGGGTCATTGTGCTAACCAACACACAACAACTTTTTCTTCACTACAACTTTTACTAGGGATTAACCATGAACTCACGAAAAAACATCTCTGGGTCTAAATATACATAATATTTATATATATATATACTTTTATGTTCGCAAAATGTTGGGATTATTTTGAAATCAGCAAGCTGTTCTCGCTTAGTTAGAGAATAACATATGTACCTACCTAGAGCTTAGATGAAGACTTACTGGCTCGTTTTTATCAATCATTTTAAAAGTTAAATCAACTGTTTTTACAAAAATGTTACCGTGAAATGAATCGGTATTTACTTAAGTAGGTACTCTACTTTTTGTTTTTAGTAGACATGTAGACATGATGTGGTTTTGTGGAAACCGCCTATTTGTTTAAAATTGGTGGATTTGGTCGGTTTAATGGAAGAACTGCGGTATAGTTTGTATTTTCGTTCAATGATTAAAGTTCCATGTTATTTGATCGGTGAATTTAAGGTGCGATGCGATGTAAATAACAAACTTTAAAAAAAGCTTTTAATAAAATTAAAAGAAAAAAATAGGATAAGCTGTCAACATCCGTGGTATTAACCACTGAGGAGTACTTTCTTGGCCACGACCAAATCATGGCTGTCATAAAAATGTATTATAGGGGAACCAAAGGTGCGTGCAAAATTTCGCCTCAATCGGTTGCGGGGAACTGGTTTGAAATTCAATTGCAGGATTTGGTCAATACATAAGTTAACTAACTAACAAGACAAGTTAAGGAATAAAAGCTTATAAATAGGGTTCGATTCCGATGCCTGGCCAAACAGGATCTTTCAGAAATTCGACTTTAATCTATAAAAAAATGTTAAATTTTGTAATCAAGAAACCATTACATATTTTTTTGACTTTTAAGATAATTTTAACTCTGTGGTACTAATTTCTGTTAAGTATGAACATTGTACATGTTACAGTATTAATATAATCAGCGACTGAAGTATATTATGTTTACCAAATAAGTGTTTTTTACTTAAGATATTATGCTTAGAGAATATACTTAAATCTCTGATTATATCCCAAAAATAAACTTACCGGATACTTTTATCAAACCGAATTTTCTTGAGACTGGATTTCATTTTGTTTTCAAATTGGTTTTAAATTCAAACTTCACATAATAATTATATAACAACACAAAGTACTAACGAAGGGCGCGTCAGTAACTCGCGAACGTTGGCAGAATACTCGAAAATAAACCTGCCAGCTACTTACTTACTACCGAAAGCCAACTAAGTAATATGGTACTAGGTACTTACTACTACTACACCGCGTGACTTATTCAATTAATGAGAAAAACTTGTATTATCCTGTCCTGTTAGGTAGATGGTAGGTTAATTGATTAATGATTAGGTGAAAGGTGAAGGTCAGATGTCCTATTACGAACGCGTGACCTAAACCAAACGTAAATCGAAAAGGTTTTTTTACACCTAACCAAATACATATCACTTTACTTGTTTTAAATACAAGTGTTTCGATAAGTTTTTTTTTTTTTCTCTTCTTTTAAAGGGGCTTGTTCAATTTGAAGATAAAGATACAAATTACAAAATCCAATACACACACTTATAAACACATTCATCCAGCAGATTTACTTAACCTAGATTATATTCTTAATGCCCATTTGAACCAGCCTGTACAGTAATCTTGCCTCCTTCGACAAAGAGATGGACCAAATGCCACACCAGACCACATCTGAGGGAATCCTATCAATTACAGTTTTTCTAAAATTTATAAGGGCCTCGTTCCGGACACGCTCCATCAATATGTGGCAAACATCTTCGATAAACAGTTGCATCAAAATGAGACACAACCAAGTGGCGTATGCAGAAAAGCAACATAATGTGGCTAGAAATATCTAAGTCATCATCAGCCTATAAATGTTCCCACTGCTGGGACACGGCCTTCTCTCTATGAGAGGTAATGGGCTATAATCCACCACGCGGGCCCAGTGCGGATTGGTAGATGTCACATGTCTTCGAATTTTTTGGTTCTAGAACATGCACGTTTCCTCACGATGTTTTCCTTCACCGTTTTGAGAGCAGCGGTGATGAAATAAATTACACAAAGTAATGCCCCTGCCTGGGTTCGAACCCACGACTTACTATTAAAAAATACTATTACTACTACTACTACTATTATTACTATTTAAATATATTATATTTTACCCACACTGGGCCCGCATAGTGAATTACGGCCCACTCACAGAGCGGAGACCTGTAACCATGGAGTGGAGGGTACATTATAAGCTGATTATACACTGACCTTATTGGTGAGGTTATTGAGAAAGATCAGGTGCGTAGTACTCGCGTCTGGCGTGCGTGTATGACTAGATGAATGAACGTGGATGAGGCAAAAGGAGTAAGTAGGTAAGGATCGTAACTGGTAGCGTTCTGTGGTTTCTGGCTATCGCCATGGGAAAAAGGCGTGAGTTTATGTATGTACGAGTATGTATGCTAATTAATGCATTTTACTAAGATTTTAGTAAAAGAAAGCATGCGTGTAATATTTTAAGAGAGAAAAGTGGAGAAGACTGAACCAGAGAAGGTATATATAGAACTAACAGAAGCATTATCTTATTAGGCAGTTGACGAGAGAGGAACAATATTCAGAAAGGCAGAATCGAAAAAGGAAAGTATTCAGGAAAAGATGTACTTACATGAAACAAAAAACCGACCAAGTGCGAGTTGGACTCACGCACCGAGGGTTCCTTATAAACTTGTAGGTATTTTGTTATTAACTACCTACATATATTTACGATTTCAGATTTTTCTTTTAGTCACGTGCTGTAAGACATTTTTTCTTGGCCAATTTCATGATTTTAGATCAACGGGAAGTAAGTACCTTACAGGTTTTGATTCCATTGTGAAATCGCAAGATATGCGACATAAACGGTCATATCTTTTGATGACTTAAAACTGTTTTTTTTCATTGCTCCAAGGAGTACTAGACTTGAGTATTGAAATTAATTTCAGAGTGATAACTCCACGCGTTCTTGAGAAAAAGGGTCTTGAAAGACGTACAGACGGAAAACAAAGTGGTCCTATATGGGTTCCGTTTTTGCCCACTGAGGTACGGAACTCTAAAAACAGTACTAACTAAAGATGTAACCTAAATAAAACAACCATTTGATACAAGCTGCTAAAAAAAAAAAGGACAGAACTTTATTATCTGCAGTGCGTACTAGTAAGATATCGCAATGAAGACGCAGTTGGCAAAGTGACATAGCTTCTACCAAATACTAGTTTTTCTTTAACGAAACATTTACGAGTTGAGTATTTTTATGGTGTTTTAAACTGATACAAGGAAAGCATGTTTTCATTCGATACTTTATAAGACAGACAAATTCTATAATGCTACTTGTTGGAGGTACAATAAACCATTATACATGGAGAACTAACGACAAAGTTCACGGGCATTAGCTCGTCAACCTTGGAAGAGTCAGTAGACGCCTTTAAACTGGTATGTTGACGATGTTTTTAAAGGCAGTATTACTTTTAATGTCCAGTTCTTAAATATACATGATATTCTCTAAATAAATAATCCAATTTCTCAGTAGCAGTCACGGAGTCTGGATTTGTGCCCGGTTGATGGCAATGGACTTGGCCCCTATTACATGGGACTTAAACATAAATGGCGGAATGTGGGTGTTCTATTAGGTACACATCTGCGATATCCTTTGGAGATTACAGGCGTGATGTTAAGTTATGTTATTCCCTATACTATATTTACTCTTTACGAAAGAAAGTAACTATTTAATTTGTTTGAGTATATCTTCGTAGAGAGGAAAACGAGATTCAGCTCCAGGCAGATTCAGTTAATGAATTCGATAAAAGTATTAGTATTGAGATTTTTTGTCACCTAATGTGTCGGTGGCTAATGTGGCGGGTCGATCTTTAGGTTAAGCCGCGCTTGCCTAGGTTGGTCTGTGGATGGGTGATCATCCATTACATACCGAGTATCCTCCGTGCCTCGGAAAGCACGTTACAGGTAGTCAGTGGCCCAAAAAGTCTGACAACCAATCTTATCAAGGGGTATCGTATTACCCATGCAGTGCTGACTGGGTTGTGGAGGTCAGATAGGCAGTCGCTCTATGTAAAATTCTTTTATTCAGCTGCATCTGGGTAGACTGGAAGCCGACCCCAACAATACACGGCAATACGACATAGTTGTAAAAAGGCTAGGCATACTACTCGTAATGTGTCAGTTAAATAATAAATCAAGAACGTAATCAACGTAGTACCTTTGTGACATAATTAATGGCCATAGACTTGGCTGTCCTCGTTGTGTGAAACGTTATAGGTCATGCATTAATTATGACGACAAACAAGCAATTAATTATATGTTTAAACCAGGTTTGTCCTAGTATGTATATTTTTGTACGAGCAAAAATGTTTAGTAATAACATCTGATTTTAGCCAACAATCCGTGATGTGCTACGGCTTGTAAAAGGTAACATTCCCATGAGGAGTTGAGTCAAAAAACCCTCTACCCGCTTGGCAAAGAGGTGCTGCGTAAAAACCAAACGAAATAAAGTGCTTAGAGCTTGCTACGAGTCACACAAAAGATGCTGCTAGTGGTGTGACGTTGCTCACGACAAAAAAAACAAAAGGCACACGTGCGTGACGCAAACACTCTTCTCTTTCCTAACTCTCTTTCCTAAAGTTTTAACTGGAGAATAAGTGGCGAAACCTACTCCCCAGCAAGAGATGAAGATAAAAGAAAACTTATCATTGTCAGTTTAGGCTAAATCCAGGATGAAACAAACGTAAATGAGTGATATTAAATTTAAATGTAACCTAATTTAGTGCTTCACTTGTAACGATATTTAGTGTTATACGTGTAACCTTATTTAGTGTTTATCGTGTAACGTAATTTAGTGTGTAACGTTACATTTTCCTGGTAGGAGCCAGAAAACTGTAAAGTCACACTGAGCACTCACCTACCTAACTTTCAGTCTGGAGGAGAGTACGGTTAAAAGAAATAGTCAAAGGGACGAGATAAAAGATTTTATTATTATTGACACAACCTATCTTATAGGGCCTAACTAAATAGAGCTGGAACTAGCTAAACCCTAACTAGGCTGGAGAAGCTGGTGAACGGAACTGATGATGAGCGTAGGATGAAGCGGAGAGAGGCAGCCCTCTGGCTGCAGTAGTTGTCGAGGGACGTCAGGCTTCGTCTTCCTTCCCTCTGGCTGTAGAAGTGGGTCGAGGGACGTCAGGCTTTATCATAGCAGCAGAGAAAGCGAGAGTCGTCAGTCTTACCCATGGAGCGCCGGAGGACGTCAGTCTACTTCTCGAAGAGCCGGAGGACGTTGGATTTCTCAGACCGAAAAAGAAGGTTGAGGATCGTCACTCCTTTAGCCCGGGCAACGGATGTTAGAACACGCCACGGATACGCGCTGTGCGATGTGTTACTTCGCTATTGCGACATAGTCTTATTTTGAAGAACGGTAATAAGGGAGGTTAACTTATAAACCTCAGAGGAGGAAAACTTTCTCTGGTCAAGTTGTTCACTCTTATAACATTGAAGACTTGTGGTTCGTTTCAGCTCTCAACGTAGACTGATTTTCTCATGACGGCTGTTTGTCATCAACAGATGATCGGCCTTTTTTTTTTTTTTTTTTTTTTTCGGATGGGAAATCATCAAATGACTTCTCCCGCTCTGGGCGGAGCAGGAGGGAGTGTCAGACTTTTACTGACTAAAACCCATCCATGTTCCTTCATCGCCCTTTGTGTTCCGGGGCCACGGTATCTCTTTCGAATAGTCCCGCAACCCCGGCAGGCATCGGTCCTTTCGGACCCCTTCCTTTTTGCTGACTCTCTTTGAGGCGCGCGTGGAACACGAACGCGCCGTCGACACGGCCTGTCGTCATGAGACGGACGGACGGCGAGCTAGCCCATAGCCCACCGTCCACAGGCCCGCGCCTACGGTGGCCGGGGGCCACGTGGTGGCCCCCGACGCCCGGGGCGTCTCCCGCGGCGGCCGGGACGCTGTGAGGTTCTCTCCCTCTCACGTTCCGACAGATGATCGGCCTGTCATTTTAAATTTAGAAAAATAAAATGTACTAAAGAACGTCTAATAACAATTTGATATGCAACTTATAACTCCTAGTTAGCTCCAGTAATAAATTAAAAATAAAACTAGGCCTGTCACTAATTGACATTACAAACGTAAACAACGATTCTAGAGATATTAAAATCTACAGAAAAACTTAAATAACATGAATTACAAGGTAAAAGGTATGCTAAGCCTCCAGGAAATGAGCACGAAGCTACCTAGAGAGGACGAATGCTTAAATTTCAGGTTAATAATATCAAAAATGTAAGTTTATAAACCCATGTAAAAAAAAAAACCATTACAAGTGATAAAAGTGTAACCTAATTTAATGTAAATATTCGTATGCCGCTTTTAGCTGCGGATATGTCCTGAACCATACCAACAACAACTTTGTGCCTATCGTATCCTACGAATAAATGTCCTTGTTTTTTAAAGCAAGCCTCGAATATTTCAATTCCAACGTTAGGATATCATAATTATAACGATTCTCGATACAAAAATACCGCAACGATAACTCAAACAAATTGCACCAGTCTTTTGAAATTGCTCTTTTTTGTTTTCGCTTAGTTGTGGTAGCCATTTATGTCGAAGTTGTTGAAATTAATTGATTTATTCGTAAACCGTCGGAATCGCTTTTTGTGGAATCGGATTCGGTTGGGAATCGAGCGTAACTATAATTGAAAACTTTAGTGCGGCTTGCTTGTAGGGTACAGTCGCCAGTACTACCACTAATTAATATGTCATAGACAAAGTAACTTAAAAGTGATTTTCTCCTACTTATCTCAAAGTAGAAACCGTTATTTCACTAGGAAATCGCTTTTGTTAAGCGTATATTAGTGTTCGTGAGAACATGAAGTTCTTTTTTAAATCCGCAAATGAAAAGTTTATAAGCATATTTCAAGCAGCTATTTGTTCCCGACAAATATATCGGACACCGCCAGTGCCGTCAGCACAAGCTGTTCGCCCCACCGTCATCTAAAACTGTCGCCAGAGCTGAATCTCCGGTATGTCGTACTCTTAAGACGCTCAACGCCCTTCTGATTGCCAACCCTGAATGTGATGTGTTTGCGGATGAATGGAGTAAGGTAATGCGAATATGTCTGATGTTCTGTGAGAGAAAGTATGCAAGAGTGTCCACTGTTCCGTGTTAGTATAAGTTTTCGTAATTCAATCCATTGTTTTGTTAATTATTGTAATTGGTGTTTACCGTTTTAATTAACTATAAATAATAAATAAATAAATTACATACATACTATCAATATTTTGTTCTTGTCTTGACGAATAGAAGAAGATATGCTGAGCCAACCCCAAGTAGATTGGGACAGACAAGAAAATGAAAATAAAAATGATGATTGTAGACGGAAATATTCTTTTTTCCGAATTGATGACTTTATAATGTGTAACATTATGATACACATTATTTTATCAAATAAAATCAATGAATGACCTATAAATCGTATTCAGATTTTATAAAATAATAGTAGTTAATTACGATAATGTTAAAATTAATTAAGCCGCATTATTCACGTTTCCCGCGGGCAATTACTGTAATAGGCTGTTGGAGTGGCTTTTAGTGAGCTAATAGCGTAATAATGTTTGAAATATAAGCATCAAATTACTTGTTGTATACAGAGGTTACGTTACGTTTTACGTGGGTGTATAGACTTTTTGCTTGATATTAGGGTAAATCTTTTCTTTACATTATGTTAGTTTCTTCACCACGATTTAGGTAGTTATAATATAATAAGCACACATAACGTAAAAGTATCCTTAACTTAACCCATGAATTAAAACTTTTTCTCAAGTTTTTTTTTAAAACAAGTTTTTAATTATATAACTTTACCTTAAATACTTCCACGACGCCGTACTATTTAATGCATCCATCACCACAACGTTTCAGTGCGTTAGGTACTTTGAGTTCTAGTCCTAGCCTTTTTTATTTTTTTCGGATAGGAAATCATCAAATAACTCCTCCCGCTCTTGGCGGAGCAGGAGGGAGTGTCAGACTTTTACTGACTAAAACCCATCCATGTTCCTACATCGCCCTTTGTGTTCCGGGGTCACGGTATCTCTTTCGAACGGTCCTGCAACCCCGGCAGGCATCGGCCCTTGTGGACTTCTTCCTTTTTGCTGACTCTCTTTAAGGCGCGCGAGGAACAAAGTTTGGCGAGTTTAGAATTAAGCAACACCTCTGTATTAGAATTTCTTTAAAAAAAAACTCGAACGCCGACACGGCCTGTCGTCATGAGACGGACGGACGGCGAGCTAGCCCATAGCTCCCGTCCACAGGCCCGCGCAAAAACAACGCGCGTAAAAAACCTCTTAACTAAGCCTAAAGGCACTTGTTCTCCCCGGCATTACGATATTTTTTTGTTCTACACCATACCTGGGAACCTGGTTACGGAGATATTGGGGGTCAAAGTTCCAACTTTTTGTCAAGTTTTTTTTTAATACAAGTTTTTAATGTAATATTTTTACTTTAAACACCTCCACGACCCCCGTACTATTATTCAATCCATCCATCAGCACAATATTTTGAGTGCGTTACATTGAGTTCTACCACAAAACATAATTTTTCACCCCACAAAAAAAAAACGTCGTTTCCCAGCAATCATTTTTGCGTAAAGTTACTTAGTTTGATGTACAGAATGCTTGGTTGACAGCTTTGTGATGAGGTTGTTTACACCCTGTATATTTTGTGGCATTTTAAAATTAAAAGAACAAATCGTTTATTCAATTATTTATGCACGCTAACCAAACAGATACCAAAGTCTTTCTTAGATAAACATTGATTGCAAATCTATGTTATGTGGCGAAACTGTGCAATTACAACTGTGCGACTCAGTCATGTGATAGAAAAACCGATAATTTTATTCCAATTACCATATAGAAATGTAATGCAAAAACTTGCCCTAGACTTGCTTTGCGATCGCTAGTTTGTGGCTTGCATAGTAATTAAGGATACCTGCATTGCTAAGATCGAAGTACAGTTCAACCTGGGTGTAGATTCCGTTTCTGTGTTTAAGGCCGTGTTTACACCGATCGGCGGCGGCGACCTCTGGCGTCCGGCCCTGGTTCAAGCTATGGTCCGGAGCGAGATGGAATGGGACGCCTAACGGCCTCCTCCTTCTGCGAAGCAGTAATGCTAGAGAAGGAGGTGGCGGAATGTGAGAGGGAGATAACCTCACGTCCCAGCCGCCGCGGGAGACGCCCCGGGCGTCAGCAGCCACAACGTGGCCCCCGGCCACCACGTGGCCCCCGGCCACCGTAGGCGCAGGCCTGTGGACGGTGGGCTATGGGCTAGCTCGCCGTCCGTCCGTCTCATGACGACAGTCCGTGTCGACGGCGCGGCGCGTTCGTGTTCCACGCGCGCCTCAAAGAGAGTCAGCAAAAGCAAGGGCCGGTGCCTGCCGGGGCTGCGAGACTGTTCGAAAGGGATACCGTGGCCCCGGAACACAAAGGGCGATGAAGGAACATGGATGGGTTTTAGTCAGTAAAAGTCGTCACACTCCCTCCTGCTCCGCCCAGAGCTGGAGGAGTCATTTGATGATTTACCATCCGAAAAAAAAAGCCCTTGTTTACACCTAATGTATAGTGAACCACAGTGAATGAGCATCAAAAGTCACCTTCAAGTTATAAAAAAAATGTAATGCGAGAGTTTGTGAGGTTGGATGGATGTTTGTTACTTTTCCACGCCATCACTACTGAACCGATTTAGATGTAGTACGGTCGAACAAGCTATTTGGTTTACAGTTTTACCTACAAATCACATTGTAAAATGTAAACCAAATAGCTTGTTCGACCGTACACAGATATTCAATAACCTGGATTAACACATAGAAAATCACCGAACTCAACGCGGGCATAAGCTATACGTAAGCCGCCGACTGACTGCCTTTTGTATTCATGTAGCTAAACACCGTCCTGCTTCAATTTCCACTTGAAGGTGTAAATGCTATAAAAGCGAATTGCAGAAAGGTAGACTTCTACTATCTTTGTTTCCCTGAATAAGACACTTTTAGAATCACAGATGTATCTACTGGGAATAGATTGTACGGCGCCAACGAGTTACCATTATGTCTGCGTCGTTTCCACGTGCGTTCTATATTGAGTTTCATTCTATTATTAGGGTAGCTCTATACTTCGTGCATTACCTTAACGAGAGCCCATTTCCATAACATTACGACACGAAACGTCACTGCAGTGTGCACGAAACGTTCAGTGACGTTGCAAACAGTGTTGTATTGTTACCTATTCCATGTTTATCTATACATATTGTTTTATGTTGGTTGTTGTGTATTGCCATTACTACCATCACTTAGAATTGCAGGTGAATACCAGTAGGTACTTTACATGGAGCAATTGCCTATCTGACCTTCACATTACAGTTACTGGGTTATGCCCCTTGGTAAAACAGGTCGTCTGAAGTTTGAACTTCTGAATTTAGCGAAAACCGGTTACGGTCCCATTGTACAAAACCCGGGAATAACCGGTTTTTACTATGGGGCCGAAACCCGGTTCCGCATACTACTGTTTACTCCAAACGGCTGTTCCTCAAATGATAGCCGGGACCAAACGGCTCAACGTGCTCCCGAAGGGATCTCGATTTGTAATTAATGGTGATCCATCTACAAACAAACATCGGCAAGCGCAGTTTAGTCTTCAATCGACCCTTTGTATTGTATAACGGGCTGGTGTCCGCAACTCCGTGTCCAAGGCGCGTAATTTACGTACGGGTCAATTGAACCATGCGGCTGTATTACTTACCCACAAACCCATATATATTGCAGACAATACTATTTGTAAATGCAATTCCAATCAGACAGTTTAATCAATGGAATGATTGCCAAATGAGACATTGTAAAATGAACCGTTTCGAGTTTCGATATTTCCGATCATTAAACTTATTGTTTGTATGAAATTTTCGTGAAAATTAAACTGTTATGATAAATGGTAAATGATGTTTATTTTGCAAGTAGGTTTTTACAAACACTTTTACACGTCATTTTTTTTTAAACTAGATGGGGCCGGTGTTTCGTACCTGACTACTCTGAGAAGAAACAAACTCGGAGGTCATAGTCTCTTTTGAAGTCCAGACATAATTTTGCTCACTTGAGGACTATGCAGATTAGTGTCTGAGATGGTCTTTTGAAGAAAGAACCACACAGATTTGAGTGGACCTGTCCAGTCAGTGCAAGCATTTGTCAGTTATCGTGTAGCTCGACTTATAACTCAAGGAGCTCAACGAAACGACGAATAATACCAAAGAAAGGACATTTGGGTAGGTCGCTTATATTATTAAAACTGCCAGACAGTTGTGGAAAAAAAAAGAAGACAAACAAAAAAAATATAAAAATGAAACCCACATGGTCCCCACATTCACAATAATCAGTTCCGGGATAATGTGTTAGTTCGACGTTCATGGGTCACTTTGCTTTAAATACACACATCAAAAGTATCTAGGGATCAACATATATTTTTGCAATAACTTTTCTCCTGATTGATATTAATTAAAATTTTCTTTAAGGATTCATCAAATAAAGTGTTTTCGTTTGTCACAGTAACGATAAACCAAGTCACCTTTGCATTAATAAAGAAATTTGCCATTTTCCTAATAAAGGGATTTTTGACATTTGAACCACTAACATTAAAGTTCGAAAAAAAGACTGAAATAACAGTTTTCTTTAAAATTTTATTGGGTAACTTAAACAATTAATAATCCGTGTTTCTACCGCGAACACTAACAACACAAGAACATCGGTTTGGCATACTCAAAATGAGTTCATCCAAATCACGCTGTGGAATGGCCGCCCATGTTCGTTGCAACAACAAAAAAAGGTCTTCTTGCGACTGGATACCCTCCATATTCGGCAGAGCTCTTCTCTGTAGCATATCCCATGCATGCTCAATCGGGTTCAAGTCTGGCGACTGAGCAGGCCAGGGCAGGACATTGATGTTAGCTGCGGCGAGAGTCTGTCTTACAACTCTTGCGGTGTGCGGTCGTGCATTATCATGCATTAACTGAAATAAGGGACCGATTTGCACTTGTAGAGGAACGATGACGTCTGATACAATCGTCTCAGCATAAATTTGAGCGTTGAGGTTGCCTCTGATCCAAATCAACTCAGTTCTTCCGCCGATCCAAATACCCGCCCATACCATGATGGTTCCACCACTATAAGGATGGACTTCCTGGCAGGATTTTAATCGCTGTTGGCGTCCAGGGGTTCTCCAGTGTCGTATACGTCTTGTATCCGGTCTCATACCAAAACGAGACTCATCAGAAAAGCACACGAAACGCCATTGTTCTTCTGCCCAATTTCTGTGTTCAAGAGCCCATTGATATCGAATCCTACGATTGTGCATTGCTATAGGTGGTACCCGTAGCGGTCTTCGGGAATGAAGGTTCACTTCATGCAAGCGGTTTCTGACTGTTTGGTCGCTAATTAAGTTCCCTGAAGAGTGATGAAGCCTCACGGCTAACATCATGGCGGTTATTGTTGGAGCTCTTCGAGTTAAGATTTGAATGTATCGGTCTTGTCTCCGTGTGGTGCAGCGATACCGTCCTCCATGGCGCTCAGCCACGGTACCAGTGCTTCGGTAACGTGTCCAAAGTCGACTGATAACACTCTGACTTGTATTCAGAGCTAAAGCTACAGTACGTTGCCGGGAACCAGCTTCTATCATTCCCACGGCTCTGAGCATTTCTTCCCTGCTTAAATGACGTCGCCGCTCCATAATAACGTTGGTTTTAATCAGTAGTAGGGAAACAGTAGCACTAATAATGTCTTCAATGCGTTGTATGTTTTTATAGGGAAAATATTGACAGCTTATTTTCATCTTTTACTCGAATTTGATTGAGAGTTCCTGATTCAAATTATGAAATGCACCAAAAAGGATCCATATAAATTTATAAAATCATAAATTTATTACAAAGCCACATCTCAATCTCAAGAAATCCGCATAAAAATGCTTGATCCCTAGACATTTTTGATGTGTGTATATTATGCGAGTCGGAAAAATTGAGTACAAATTTTTCGATAAATTAAAGGGACTGTGATTTTACGAAAATATTTTTAAATAATATTGTTTTCAAAGAGAAATGAAGTTTTACCGTTTATGATTCAGTGTAGTTTTACTTTGGTTCCATTATTTTTAACGTAATAGCTTTACTTAACAATTTGGTGCGAAGTAATTAAAATGAGCTGAAATACACGCGTAAAACTCAACGTTTAAGTGGAAAGACAACGACATTCTTCATGAATAAAATTATCTGTAAATTTTTTATATTTTTTTTTATATTAAAATCTAGCTTAATAAGGCTAATAAACAATTTTAATCTAACTAAATTTGCTAAAAGTATAATTATATCTAAGAGCACGTCCATTGCGTTTACTTAGCGTCTATTAAGGCGAAGTCACTTTGTTCTTGTGTCCATATAAATAGCTAGGTACTATATTACACTCGCGGTAAAGTCACAATTATATTACACTACACTAACTAAGGTTTAGTCCTTTGGAGCCTTCTTACTATGTCCGTGTTATCGAGGAGCTGTATGGCCTCGACATTAACATGATGATGAAGCCGATGTTTATGAGCTTCTGCATATTTTTGGATTATACTGTTTACGAACTCTATATTCAGGTCTCGATGGATGTCGTTAATTCTTATATACCAAGGCGCATCTGTACATGAAAAATGTCTTGCTGCGGAAAAACTTCTGCCTTATATTAAAAAAAAATACTGTCTTAATATTTTTATCCGTTTCCGCGCAGAATACGCAAGTAGCTCTTCTCATCACAAGCCTGGATTTTCATAAGCTTTCCTGTGGTAGAATAAAAATAAGTCTCTATGATATAAGCCGCAATAGCTTGGACAACTTGGCACTTCTTAGATCATAGTACACACACTTATAAGCACTGTACACCGTATCGGCATTAACACCGCCACGTTTTTACTATAGCTGGTTTCGAGCCGAGGTGTTCCTGCCCCTCCAGAAAGAATCCCGAACGGCTCGTGAGGATATTCTGATCCTTGTTGTGAATCTCTTCTCACTTCTATCTTTTTCATGAACATCATTATTCTCATGCACTAAACCCAATTTGCTCTTCCATACTTCTCTATTATTCGTCAACTTGCCATGTCCTTTCTTGCCATATCATCTTTTACACAGTCCATCCATCGTTTCTTTGATCTTCCTCTACTCTTATACCCTTGAAAATGTATACTCAAAACTTTTCTCACGTCCTTTTACCTATTTCTCTGCATCATATCTTTTTCATTATCATAAACATCACGAACGTTTAAATCATTAGTGTTGCTATTTAAATAACAGCTGAAACAGCGATACAAAGTGCTGTAGCGTCCGGTAAGCTGCTTTGTTGTTCAACTTCACAATTGAAGCGTAGCGAGAGCTTAGTGCCAAACAAATGAACAGCGGCCTAGCTGGACTATAACTTTGAATTTATGATAAACTAGTTTTTGCCGGCGGTTTCGCTTGGGAGGAGGTCGCAAATTGTTCTACAGGTACGAACTACCCCGGGGTAAAAAGAATCCGACTCGTATAATCAACCCAGGTCATGTTCTACCAGTTTCCAAGCACATAGACACACAAGTACTTTTGTTCTGATATGTATTATGTATTATTTTGAGGAGCTCGTGGCTAAATAATAACAGCCGCTCGGGTCGATTCTTAGGTTAAGCCGTGCTTGCCTGGGTTGGTCTGTGGATGGGTGACCACCCATTACATACCGAGCTTCCTCCGTGCCTCGGAAAGCACGTAAAGCAGTTGGTCCCGGCTGTCATTTAAAGATCTTTGACAGTCGTTACAGGTAATCAGTGGCCCAAAAAGTCTGACAACCAGTCTTACCAAGGGGTATCGTTTTACCCAGTACTAACTGGCTGTGGAGGTCAGATAGGCAGTCGATCCATGTAAAATACTGGTATTCAGCTGCATCCGGTTAGACTGGAAGCCGACCCCAACATAGACTTTGGGAAAAAGCTAGGCAGATGATGTATTATTTATATGGAATGGAATCTAATATAGAATAGTATGGACTTGCTAACTGTTGTTATTAATTTTGTGTATTGTTTACATGTAAATAGGGAATATGCACGTAATTTTCTCTTCGCATTAATCAATAAAATACAGTAACTATCAACCCAAGAAAAGTATTAAAAGTTAAGTTCAACTACTGCTTGTCGCTTAAAAATAATATTAAACTCCTGCAATTTTCTATGACAGTTGAAACGTCCGTAGCTGTCGCGGCCATGATGTGACGTCATTTACCACAATCTGGCTTGTTTACATCAAATGTTTTGCCCTTAATAGAATAATTTTACTAATTGCATGTGCTCTAGTCAAGTAAGAATTTCAATAACAATATAATAATAAATCTTATTGAAACTTAAGCACTTTTCAAATAAAATTATTTTTTTGACTCATACCGACATGACCGGCGTTATCGAGGATGACGCGGTTTGAAAGTGCGTTCCGTTTCACCAAAAACATGCTACATAAAACAGTAAAATGTAAAATAAGTGATGTATTAGCAACTTAAACAAGTGTACTACAATGTTTTTATGGGCCGATACAAGGCATTTTTAATAAATAAAAAGAGTTTTGTATTTCATGCATATTCCATATTATTATGAAGAGATAAATTGCAAAAAATCGTGCTGAAATATTTAAAAAATGTACCTACAACAATCTTTAAGGAAATAGTCTGAATTAAGTTTGTTGTTTTGCCATCCTTATTTTTTTTTTTAGTTAACTTATGTTGCTATGCTGGGCAAAGGCCTATCACAACCTTCCACGTCGATACAATTACTAAAGAAAACCACGGATTTTCTAGATACCCACAGCAAAGCAAATATTTCTTCTAGCTTTCAAATGCGATTTTATTTTAGGAAATTATTTCTCAAATAAAAATGGTCCGACTTGGAAACGACATCTAGCTGTCCTTTTAACTTCAAGCGATAAAGTTAACAAGATTTATAAAGTTTACAATTTTATTCTCAGATACTTTTTGATTGGCAGGAAAGGTCAGGGACGGGGTAGGTAGGGACGTTCTAATTTGACGAGAAAGTTAGCCGGCTCAAGATTGGGCGAGTTTGACATAATTTGATTTGAATTTTGGAATGGCGTTCACATCAACGTGAAGAACGGGGTTATTTTGGGTTTCGCTTTGATGTACTTAACCTAACGTAACCAACCTAACGTAATTGGAATGTTTACTATCTTAATCATGAAGACAGGATAAATGATTCCCGCTGTATCCGAACCTAAGCCCTGTAGAAAAGAGAACATATACAGGGTGTAAAAGACCTCATCACGAAGCCAAGCACCAAGCATTCTGTACATCAAACTAAGTAACTTTACGCAAAAATTATTGCTTGGAAACGCCTTTTTTTTTGAGGTGAAAAATCATGTTTTGTGATAGAACACAATGTAACGCACTCAAAACATTGTGCCGATGGATGGATTGAATAGTACAGGGGTCGTGGAGGTGTTTAAAGTAAAAATCTTACATTAAAAACTCGTATTTAAACAAAAACTTGTCAAAAAGTTTGAACTTTGACCTCCAATATCTCCGTAACTAGAAGGTTCCCAGGTATGGTGTAGAACAAAAAAATTATCGAAATGACGGGGAGAACAAGTGTCTTTCGGCTTCGTTAAGAGGTTTTTTACACCCTTTAGAATCAATTAGGGACCTCAATGAACGTCTGGTGTAACCTATAACCCGGTGTCCTGAGCCGCGTTCACAATTTAGACGTACCTTTAAGTAGAGGTATACTTAGTAGTACTTACACCCACATTTCGCCAGTTATGTTTAAGTCCCATGTAATAGGGGGCGAGCCTATAGCCATCAACCGGGCACAAAACCAGACTCCGTGGCTGCTACTGAGAAATTCCTGATGGAAAAACCCAATAACATATTTTGGGAATCGAACCCAAGACGTCATGCTCGTAAATATGAATATCTAATGCTAACTAGGCCTATCATCATCTACCTAGCCTTTTCCCAACTGTTTGGGTCGGCTTCCAGTCTAACCGGATGCAGCTGAATACCAGTATTTTACATGGAGCGACTGCCTAACTGACCTCCAAAACCCGGTTAGTACTGGGTAATACGATACCCCTTGGTAAGACTAGTTGTCAGATTTTTTGGGCCACTGACTACCTGTAACGACTGTCATTTTTAGATCTTTGACCGATTGATTTGATCTTTTTCCTCCGTGCCTTGGAAAGCACGTTAAACAGTTGTTTAACGTGCTTTCTAAGGCACGGAGGAAACTCGGTATGTATTGGGTGATCACCCACCCATCAACAGGCCAACCTAGGCAAGCACGGCTTACCTAAAGATCGACCCGAGCAGCTGTTGTTATTTAGCCACGAGCTCCTCAATGCTAACTAGGCCTATGTAGGTACATAAACCGATCCAAGTCTTTCATCCGTCCTCGCTACCGCCCAAACACATTCGTTTAAGTCACTGGCCTTCACGTTCCGCCCAAACACATTCGTTTAAGTCACTGACCTTCACGTTCACCCGGCTGGAGTAGACCGCTTCGAAAGTATACAGAAAAGAAAAAAATAAACATCGAGGGAACCCTCTAAGCGTACGTTGACCTTCGGTGGCTGAAGCACGATATTTTATAAAATATATTTTATTTTACCCGACGGGTAGAGGCAACACTACGATGAGAGGACGCAGAGATTTTTTTAAGAGAACGGAAAATTTAATGGACTGAAATGTACTTCGTATAACAATGGAAATACTACAAGGTGTAAACAGACCCTTCACGCCGTGAAGGGTCCGTTTACAAAACAAAATGCTTGACGGAACCGTCAGCCAAGCATTTTGTTCATTAACTCTAAGCAAAAATTATCGCTGGGAAACGATTTCTTTTATAAAAAATCACGTTTCACGGTAGGACTCAATGTAACGGACTCAAAACACTGAGCAGATGGATGCATTGAATAGTACAGGAGTCATGGTGGTATTGAAAGTAAAGTAAGTCATAACATTAAAAAAACGGATAAAAAAAAATGGAAACTTTGACCTCCAATATCTTCGTATAGGGGGCGACCCTATTGCCATCAACCGGGCACAAATCCAGTCTCCGTGGCTGCTACTGGTAAATTCCTCATGGAAAAACCCAATAACACTTTGCCGTATATTATACTACTCTGTCAAGAAAGTACCGGGAAAATATCAATAAAACACAAAATATTAGTTATTTATCCAAATTTATTTTATCACCTTCAAAGTATGCTCCTTCAGAACCAACACACTTACGCCAACTAATAATCCAATAATAAAAATATTTTTTAAATGCTTATTCCAGAATTGAGTTCAGTTCTCGCCGCGAATTCTCCTTTATGTCTTCTACTGAATGAAAACGGGTGCCACGAAGTGGTAATTTGAGTTTAGGAAAAATAAAGAAGTCGGCTGGAGCCATATCTGGTGAATAAGGTGGTTGCTCGATGGTATTTGTTGAGTTTTGGTCAAAAAATCGTTCACAACTGTGCGAAGGCGCATTATCGTGGTGCAAAATCCAAGAATTTTCTTTCCACAAATCTGGCCCTTTTATCTAATTTGCTCTCTTAAACGCTGCATAACGTCCGAATAATAATTTTTATTTACCGTTTGACCTTCCGGCAAGATTGTCAGTCACTATTTCCTTCACTTTTGCGATGTTAACTTCAGTTGCAGACGTTGATGGCCTACCAGAACGAGGCAAATCTTCCATCACACCTTGACTGCTTTTGAACGCTTTGTACCACTCATAAGCGCGTGTTTTTGATAAAGTCGATTCACTGTAAGCCTTCTGTAACATTTTCAGAGACTCCGAACTCGAAATTCCATTGGCGATGCAAAATTTAAGACAAACTTTTTGTCCGATATTTTTGTCCATTAAGAAATTCGCAATACACACTAGATATGATATAACTAAAATCAGTACTGTATTTAATCTAATTAACAGATGTAACTCAAACTCCGCGCCAAAATGGAAAACAGTTGTGCTAATCTAACAACAACAAAAAAAAAACAAAAAAAAATTTGGAACCATAAACAAATCATTCATTCCCGATACTTTTTTGACTGAATGTATGTATGATCACAATGACGGGAAGAGCAAGTGCCTCTCGGCTTTGGTAAGGGTGTATTTACACCCTATAAAAATAAAGGAAAGTGAGAAAAGCTTCTACTGACACTTCCATCAATGCCTAAGTTCAAGTGGTTCTCCCACTAGAAAATATTATTTACTAATTTTGTTTGGATTATTTTCCAGAGTGGCAAAACCTTTAACGTAGCTAAAGATGTGGATGAATAAACCATTTTTTAATCACTTTATTTCTACTTATTAACTGAATAACTTACTAGTAACTAACATTTTTATACTTAGTTTTTTTTTTTATTTTAGTCGTAATTACACATCAAAAATGTCTAGGGATCAAGCATTTTTATGCGGATTTCTTGAGATTGAGATGTGGCTTTGTAATAAATTTATGATTTTATAAATTTATATGGATCCTTTTTGGTGCATTTCATAATTTGAATCAGGAACTCTCAATCAAATTCGAGTAAAAGATGAAAATAAGCTGTCAATATTTTCCCTATAAAAACATACAACGCATTGAAGACATTATTAGTGCTACTGTTTCCCTACTACTGATTAAAACCAACGTTATTATGGAGCGGCGACGTCATTTAAGCAGGGAAGAAATGCTCAGAGCCGTGGGAATGATAGAAGCTGGTTCCCGGCAACGTACTGTAGCTTTAGCTCTGAATACAAGTCAGAGTGTTATCAGTCGACTTTGGACACGTTACCGAAGCACTGGTACCGTGGCTGAGCGCCATGGAGGACGGTATCGCTGCACCACACGGAGACAAGACCGATACATTCAAATCTTAACTCGAAGAGCTCCAACAATAACCGCCATGATGTTAGCCGTGAGGCTTCATCACTCTTCAGGGAACTTAATTAGCGACCAAACAGTCAGAAACCGCTTGCATGAAGTGAACCTTCATTCCCGAAGACCGCTACGGGTACCACCTATAGCAATGCACAATCGTAGGATTCGATATCAATGGGCTCTTGAACACAGAAATTGGGCAGAAGAACAATGGCGTTTCGTGTGCTTTTCTGATGAGTCTCGTTTTGGTATGAGACCGGATACAAGACGTATACGACACTGGAGAACCCCTGGACGCCAACAGCGATTAAAATCCTGCCAGGAAGTCCATCCTTTTAGTGGTGGAACCATCATGGTATGGGCGGGTATTTGGATCGGCGGAAGAACTGAGTTGATTTGGATCAGAGGCAACCTCAACGCTCAAATTTATGCTGAGACGATTGTATCAGACGTCATCGTTCCTCTACAAGTGCAAATCGGTCCCTTATTTCAGTTAATGCATGATAATGCACGACCGCACACCGCAAGAGTTGTAAGACAGACTCTCGCCGCAGCTAACATCAATGTCCTGCCCTGGCCTGCTCAGTCGCCAGACTTGAACCCGATTGAGCATGCATGGGATATGCTACAGAGAAGAGCTCTGCCGAATATGGAGGGTATCCAGTCGCAAGAAGACCTTTTTTTGTTGTTGCAACGAACATGGGCGGCCATTCCACAGCGTGATTTGGATGAACTCATTTTGAGTATGCCATCCGATGTTCTTGTGTTGTTAGTGTTCGCGGTAGAAACACGGATTATTAATTGTTTAAGTTACCCAATAAAATTTTAAAGAAAACTGTTATTTCAGTCTTTTTTTCGAACTTTAATGTTAGTGGTTCAAATGTCAAAAATCCCTTTATTAGGAAAATGGCAAATTTCTTTATTAATGCAAAGGTGACTTGGTTTATCGTTACTGTGACAAACGAAAACACTTTATTTGATGAATCCTTAAAGAAAATTTTAATTAATATCAATCAGGAGAAAAGTTATTGCAAAAATATATGTTGATCCCTAGATACTTTTGATGTGTGTAGTTTGTAAAGTAAACGCTTTTTTTTTCTTTATATTTCATAAGTTGAAGGCTGAAGTAAACTCTTAAAAAGGAGTTTACCTAATTCAAATCTAGAGAGCCACTCGTTTTAATATTTTTTTTTTCTTTTCTTATGTTATCACTTGTTTTTGTGAATGCTGGTTAACCAGTAATTGGCGACTGTGTATGTCCAAGACTGTAAAAACCTATACTTCATCTGTTGTACTCAGATGTTGATGGTGAACGGAAAATACAAAATAACGGAATTATTGAAAAAGTGCCCAGTACACAGATATTATGTCCATTTATTTGCCATTTTTACAGAGAAACTGTAACTTGTAATGCTACCTTTTTATTTGATTTCGCCAACTTCATATTTTCTCGTCTCTGTTATTTTATTCGACAAAGAAAGTTTCGTTTTTATCTAGATTTTATCACAAAATTAAATCTACAAGATACGATGAACCGAGACTAGGGTAGAATACGAATTATATTGTAAATATGAAAGTTACTCTGAATATCTGTCTTTTAAGGGTTCCGTACCCGAGGGGTAACTGTCCGTCCGTCCGTCCGTCTGTCTGTCAGCGGGCTATATCTTATGATCCGTAATAGGTAGACAGTTGAAATTTTCACAGAATATGTATTTCTTTGCCGCTCTATCAAGAAATAAAAATAAAAATAAAAATTAAAGGTAACGTAATTCGTCAGAGCGAACCTTCTGACTCACGTAAGTCGGACTTCCAAACTTTATGTATACGGTACATTGGTATGGATATGGATTTTGATGTTGTCATACGGATTGAGCATGACCAACGGTTCCTGTGAGATAATTTGCAACCTCCACGTGGGTGACTTCGCAAGATCTTGTGACGAGTATTTATGAACCTATAAATACTCCACACCCTGAAATATAATACACCTTTCTGGTACACACTACACAGTAAGCTTTGTGCTTCAACATAAAAATGTAAATCGAAAGTCATCAACTCATCAGGTTACAACACCAAAATCTTAGTACAGAAAAAAACACAGATGTAAACCAGTGAAAAGGTACACGCTAATCCCACGAATATATCTGAGTTATTCCGCGAGGGAGCTTGTTTATCATCGGGACAGCTCGTTCGTTTCTGTTGCCGGTAATACTCCCGGGGTCTCGTTAATGTCTAGAATAGTCTAGAATATGATCAACCAGGGAAGTATATAATAATCATGTGGTAGATACGGCTTTTTGTTTTTTTTTTTTAATCATTTTGGACTAAGCTTTTGTTTTAGTAAGAACACATGGCGTACTCAACATTACGCACGTTTTCTATTTTCTATAGCTTACTAACAGGTAACGGAAGGTTGCCATCTCTAACTGTTTGACATTTAGCTTAAAGATCGTAAGAAACAAAACGTCACAGAAAAGCTTTCATTGTTTTTTTCTATGAATAACCTCCAAGTGACAGGTAGGTGACGCGGATAGGATATTTCAAGCTAACTTTGTTTATAGAAATACTGGTAGCTACGAAACGTAAGCATATTAACTAACCGTTATACGTAAGTAAGTTATAGAAAACGGCCGTTACTGTTGGGCAAAGGTGAGGAGCCATAATAGCTACAATCTGCTTATGTCTAATGTAATAGGGAGCCTATTACCATTAATATGGAAGCTTTGTTTGCAATTTGTCCAAGTATGCAAAAGTCCAATCACATATCTAATCTTTGGTCAAAAATTGCTTCAACCTATCTACCTCCTCAAATCTTCAATAATGATTAACTCTGATACCTTTTAGTTACCTATTATTGACAAGCCCAAAATATATTTTGAACTGCTTCAAACTGTCTGCCTCCCGAACTCTTCAATAATTATTAACTTTGATGTGTTTTAAGTTTCCATTTAGCATTAAAAGCATTTTGCTGTTCAAAATTGAATCTAGTTAATCCACCATGAGTCATGAATTATTTTATTCATAACCTTTAACACAATGTAGTTATATTTACCGCTAGCCAACGTGATCGATTAGAGGTCCGACCGCTTGCCAATCAATAATGCAGGAGACTAAAAATAAATCAGTGTGTTGTGTAACTTGGGTTTAACAGCCTTGTCTATGGGCTTTGTTAAATTTTAATACATTCTTTGACACAGTGGAAAATTTTTGATTAATCTCTATCACCATGTATCATTATCACTTGTTTCGGTGAAGGAAAACGTCACGTGGAAACCAAACCAGTACGTCTGACAGATATTTTTTAACGGCATGTAAAGTCAAGTCAGAGGCCATTAGGCAGCATTAAAACTCTAACAACAAGTTAGGTACTAATTAAAGAAGTGGAAAATATGCCACATCGAATTTTGGAAAGAGACTCGTCACACGGTATGAACGAAAATTTAATATGCCATATTGATGGCGTCGGTGGTGTTTGACTGTTAATTTAGTGCCGCTTTAAAAAAAAAACATTTTTTGTCTTGAATTCTCTTGTAATTAGTGCTCTCTTGTTGTTAGTGCTGAATGAACCACTATACAGTTTTGGAAGGAGAGCCATGAAGTGATCATTTTGAAATACCTACACTGAATAAGTTACCAAGGCAAGCCTTAATTTTCTTTACAAATAAGAATTTTCAAGAAAATCCTGTTACCTTCGTAAAGTCTATCCAAGATAAAATTTAACTCTTCGAGATCAATTAAATCGGTTAATACTGGTTTTTAGGATATTCTCGATGAAAGCGTTTACGAACAAAGATTGATTACAAATTAATGAGTAACTGCAGGTACTGTTGGTAAAGGAGTATCACAAATTCATTACGGGTTGTTAAAGCAGTCAATCCACTTCAAAAAGGTACAAATTATGTACTTCAATGGATACAATTAGTTGTAGTAGGGAATAAGAGTATGCTTTGGTGGCTAATAGCTATTTATTCACCAAGGGGAGTAAGGCACCGATTACTAATCGAGTGTGCATTTGAGGCCCGACGCGAAGCGGAGGGCCGTGAACCACACGAGTTTAGTAATCTGTACTTACCCTCGAGTGATATATACTGCTTTATACTACACTTAAGCACAAAGAAGTAAAAGACAAAATAGCAAAACAAAACGCGTTAGTAATGGATTACTACCCTGATTTTCAGGGCAGTAATGAAATTCCATTCAATATAACTGCCTAGATTTTTGAGAAGGTTTAATGAACAGCTTTCAAGCCTTTTAGTGGGGTAGTATTGGTATACTTACAGAGCAAGTGTAGTATAAACTAGTAAGTAATACAGACCTGATGTATCTGGGACATTGATATAATTTCTTTGTCGTTGAAACGTTTAATCCTATTTCCTTTACTAATAAATGAGCAATAATTGTATATATTTGTAAACACGTTCTTGAAAGCGGCTCTAACGATTTCGATGAAAGTTGCAAATGTAGGGGTTTACGAGGCCGAAAAATCGATCTAGTTTGGTCTTGTATCTGGAAAAACTCGTTTTTACTTATTTACCACCCGAGCAGAGCTCAATCGCCCAGGTACAAATAATCCAGTTTGGAAAAAAGCCTATGTTGCTTTTCAGGTCCCTTGCTACCTATTTGACAAAAATACCTATCGGTTTTAGGCGTCGTTTAGGCGTAAAAACCACCACTGCTCTCAAAACGGTGAAGGTAAACATCGTGAGGAAACCGGCATGTCCTAGAACCAAAAATTCGAAGACATGTGACATCTACCAATCCGCTCTGGGCCCGCGTGGTGGATTTATAGCCCATTCCCTCTCATTGAGAGGAGGCCGTGTCCCAGCAGTGGGAACATTATAGGCTGATGATGATGATGATGATGAGGCGTAAAAATAACACAGTATGATATATGGA
This sequence comes from Xestia sexstrigata, assembly GCA_941918905.2. Classification (NCBI taxonomy): domain Eukaryota; kingdom Metazoa; phylum Arthropoda; class Insecta; order Lepidoptera; family Noctuidae; genus Xestia; species Xestia sexstrigata. The sequence goes on from OW799204.2 coordinate 6,095,675, forward strand.
TACGGTTACTTGCTCATTTACAACATTAGTAAATAATAGATGAGTTACGGAAGGCCGTTAATAAAATATTCCTCCAAGAGATTCAGGTCCTAATCTTAAAATTAATCGGAAAATGTCTACAAGGAGATTGGCTGCCACTTTCAAATTCTTAAGACGTCAGAGTTTAATTGATGGCAATAATTCGTTTTCGTTGATTTAGGATGATTCCATCGATGATGAGCAATGGTTTCAAGTGTCAATTGTTTTAGTTTAGAGTCATTCCTGTCAGTGACAGGAATTACTCTAAACTAAAAAAAAAACTGTCAAATTACAAGTTCAAGATAAAAACGGACATAATTATGACTAACGGCCATTTTCAATAACTTACCAGCAGGTGTAGGTAGGTTGCTATCTCTGTCTGTTTGACATTTAGTTTACCAACCGATAGAAACAAAACGTCACAGAAAAGCTTTCTTTGATTTTTCTATGAATAAAGTGACAGGTAGGTGACACGGATAGGACTAACTTTGTTTATAGAAACACCGACAGCTACGAGAGTAGGCATATTAACTGACAGTTATACGTAAGTAAGTTATAGAAAACGGCCTTAAGTGAAATCACGAGATAAGTAACTTTAGTGGATCTCGACCTTAGTGTATCGATAACAAAGGTAGCCTTTTCGCAACATTTGCTCTCTCGTACGTTAAGTTTAATGTCAATGGCAAACGCATTATTAAACATAGGCACATCAATTATTTAGAAGGGTAACGCGGTTACCAAAGGCAATTTTGTAATTTAACAATGACCAGAACAGTGTTATAATTCGGTAATTAGGTAATTAACATTTATAGCCTGGAGGTTAGTAGGGTCAAAGGGATATGTTTAATATAATTTCTTGCCAACGTATAATACGGATACTTGTTAATTATTATATTTTGTGGAAGTTATTATTTATTTTAGTGTTTATTTTGGACATCAAACCATAGTGTTAGTAACAAAAGAAAAACTTAAAAATCAAAAATTGAAAGTATGTACGAGTAGGTACATATATTTACCAGTCGTAAGACAATAATAACAGCCACTCTGGTCGATCTTTAGGTTAAGCCTAGGTTGGTCTGTGGATCGGTGACCACCCTTACATACCGAGTTTAATCTGTGTCTCGGCAAGCATGTTAAGCTGTTGGTCCCGGCTGTCAATTGTAAATCTTTGACAGTTGTTACAGGTAGTCAGTGGCTCAAAAAGTCTGACAACCAGTCTTACCAATAGTATCTTATCACCCAGTACTAACTGGATTGTGGAGATCAGATAGGCAGTCGCTCCATGTAAAATACTGTTATTCAGTTGCATCCGGTTAGGCTCGACATCGACCTGAACATATTGAAAAACGGCAGGCGGATGATAATGTTCTTTTTATTGACGTTCTTCTCCTTAGAGATCTACGCTTTAGAATGGGGAACTAAGAGTATATACTTTCACAGTTTTCACGCCTTGTGACTGGGACTGTAGCTGCATTTCATTGTTGTCTTTGTTTCAATAATTCTTAAAACTGCCTGGAAGTGGCCTATTTGAAATAAATGCTTTGATTTTGTACGTGCGCAACATGTACGACTTGCAATTTTCGGTGTCATGTATTTTACCATATGCATATGCATATGTGATAATTCACATTCCTAAAATCTTCATCACTTTTGCACATTTTGCGTAAACCATTGCGAACTACTGCCGGGACCCACTGAACCGTTTTTGAGTTGAAATAAGGTATACCTACTGAGGTCCAACACGGCTGCAATGTTCGTTTTTATTTCTATTTCGATTATAGGAATTTCGTGTTTTTGTTTGGGAAAAAACTCTGTGATACTGAAATAGGATTGTATTGAAAAACATCCGATTCACTATTATTCCAGCTATTGCCTGGCACAACATATCGCAACCATTGAAGCATGAAGAAAATGTGAATAGAATCGCGAGGCACAATATATTTGATATTGACAGAACAGGCAAGAAAATGTGCCTCGTTTAAAAAAATATAACATATTAGTCGCGTTATTTTATTCAACAGTGTATAAAAAAACTTACGTAACTCAAACAGTGGATCAATCCAGAGATACAGTAAACAATCCGACCCGAAACGTATTTTTTGTAGCAAAAAAGTGTTTAAAGTTATCTTATCGTTACAAAAGTTTCCTGAATCCTCCTTGTCGGCGAAAGTTCTCCTCTTCTAAAAATCTCTTTTTTTGTACTCAGTTCAAGAGTTCAAGAGCCACGAAAAGCCACAGTGGCTCTCAATTTTAAGACGATAGATTAAAAACGCTGCGATCTACTACACCCACTCTTAACCCTAATAGCCAGATTGCAAAAATATATTTTTCCATTAATTAGATTCTGAAAAAGTGCGGCAAAGTGCTTTTAAGTTAAAAAAAAAGCCGCACCATTCTCAAAGAAAGTACCGACGCGTTGTCAAGAGGCTCCGTCATTCTCGGTTAGAATTGCAACGTTGGGTTAATTTAAAAGGGCTGGTGCTTCGGCATCATTCGGTCTCTCTTCGGGTTTTTTCATTTTTTTTGTAAAGGTTACCGCTGATGGGTCATGAATAAATGAGTGTAGTGGCCAAGGTCAGTGTTAGGTACACGGGTACACGGTGGCAAATATAATCAAACTTATTTTGTTTACTAATTAACATTGGAGTTTTTCTTGAATTTGTTTTGTATGGTTTTGGTGAGTACGATAGCTATTAATAAGATTTTTTTATTTCATTCAAAATGGTTACATTTTCAGCAAACAGCAACTAAGTTGATTAGAATGCGTATCCCAATTTGTTCGGGGATTATGTTTGAAAAAAAAACTTTTTATATTTTGATAATTCTTACCTTTTGCGCGTAGGCGGCCCGTTTCACCTGAAACAGAAAGGTTTCTTTACTACGCTTTATAATATTTTAATTGGATTTGTTACAGTAACAAGAAGAGGAATGATTAAAGGAAAATATAAAGTGCACTGATTGCCTTTCAGTATTCATGGAAATTGAACCCTGTAGTTGAAAAGAAGAAGGTATGGACCGTTCAAATGTCGTTTGAAGTAAGTAGGTAGCAAGAATGTAAGCGGTATCTTGTCTTGTCGTCCAACTTAACGCAGTGTCTCAAGACGAAAGTCTACGACTAGTGTGTGTTACCAGTGATTACATACGGGACCGAAACGTGGTCGCTCACAATAGGCCTCATCAGAAGGCTGGCCCCAAACCCAAACCAACCCTTTGGCCCCACCCAAAGGGCAATGGAGAGGAAGGAGGAAGGTTACCGACGTAGCCCGAAGAATTGCCAAACTTAAGTGGCAGTGGGCAGGGCACATTGCTCGCAGAACGGATGGCCGATGGGGCCGAAAAGTTCTGGAGTGGCGACCGCGACCCGGAAGACGTTGCGTTGGAAGGCCTCCCACTAGGTGGACCGATGACCTGGTGAAGGCTGCGGGAATCCGCTGGATGCGAATCGCACGGGACCGGTCAATGTGGCGACACTTGGTGGGGGCCTATGTCCAGCAGTGGACGTCTTGCGGCTGAAATGATGATGATGAAAAATGTTAAATCGTTTACAAGGTACAGAAATAAGTTTATTTATGTGTAAATTATTGATTGGCGAATCAATATTTACAATATTAGTCTCCGTAAAGAAAAATTCCATTTTATTATTTGTTATAAAAATAGAATAAAACTTAGATCCGAGAGCTCCACGAAACCTGCCACACACGGTCACTTATGCCTTGCGTAGTCGCACCGCGCTGGCATCCAATCGATCGATCGAATCGAAAAGATATTTATTTCGATATTCTCTAGGCCAGTACAGTTATCCTGGCCTGTACATGCAAACAGGCCAGGATAACTGTGCAGTTTTTGCCACACACGTTCATGCACGGAAGGTCTGCAGATTGACTTTACTGGCAAAACTGCACATATGCATAACCATGGCCGGCTTTACACGTTATTGCGAAACGCATTACGATACGATTAACCAATAAATAAACCGTAAAAAATAAACCAAAAATATGAATACACACATGCAGTTTAAAATACGAAAATTGGGAAACTGCCAATAGTCGTTGTGTAAAGGTTTTCGAGATAATAGGACTACATGTGAACTGACAGGTTGTTAGTTCGAACTACAGTGAACTGACTGAAATAGGAACGAATTGAACAGCTCTTTCATTCAATAGAATGTTATTGTATGGGACTTAAACATAACTGGCAAAACGTGGGTATACTATTACCCCTTAGCCCTACGGGGATTGTAGGCGTGATGTTATGTTATGTTATCTTCTATAACAATTACTTTATAAAGTCAACTGTGGGTTATAAATAAATGTATCTCGTACATTTATTCTAACAACGGTAAATATTAGAAATAAACAAGTAAGTAGGTTCGTCCGTTGCCCTAATATCATCAATCCAATCCAACGACACTCAAGGGAATATGCAGGATCCGTATTAAAAAGATTTTAATCAAAATCTATTTGGAAACAACAATCGACCTTCAGACAAAATTGTTCTTAGAATTTTCCTTCGGCGATCGGCTTTCAACTTATATCCTCCATTAGGGGTCCAATATCCGCTTTTAAATCACAATATAAATTAAGCTTTATCGGAACGGTATAAAGATAAAATGGCTTTGAGTTCATTAAGCAATTTATGGTCTAGCGATACTAGTTTAGAATTTCAATTTCGAGATTTATCGAGACGTAATATGATTTATTTTTCGATGAATACAAAATTGTGGGGTGATTTGATAGAATCGCCTATTGTCAAACTTATAAAGTTTTGGATAACATAGCGTGTTTCGAATAACACATTTGGGAAAACCGCGCATGCACGTTCGACTCAGTATAACACGGCATCGCCAGACGACAACATCTATCGTAGATATTCCAATATTAAGGAAAATCCTCTGGTTTACCATGAATTATGCTGACCCAAACTCCGTCCGGCATCTATCTTCGTTTCATAACGATGGATGGAGTTTGCCGATCGGCACGAGCCGAATCAAATAAAGGGTAAAGGCAAATATTCAAGCATCAAATACCATTTCAAAGCGAAGCTACGTGTTATTTCTGTCCGTGTAAAACTTTTCGCTGCCACATTAAAAGACTAGAGAAATAGACGCAGATTCAACAAAGGGATACAGAAAAAAAATCGCCAAAAAGCAATACACGCTTTAATGTATAATATGTCCAATTTCTGAAACACTGCAAAAATCTTGGGATTTTCGATATATTAGGAAGATATGTTTTGCCAATCAGTGAGATCCTTCAGAATTCGAACCTTTTAGCTTCGCTGACGAATTGTGGGTAAAAAACCGTCTATTATCGGAAACCGATAACAAGCCGTACTAACAAGCCAGGGCTTTATTCCATGTGCTTCGACCATAAATGTGGCTTTTAGTCGTGGTTGCCGAAAGGAGTATTTACATACTACATATAGTATGTTTCTACGAATGGTTTAATTTTCTGGGTAACAAAGCCGTATGTTTGCTGTTTTGACGTTGGGGAGTACTTAAGTTGCGTCAGAAATTAAACACCAGGTTAGGATATAGGTAATGTCGGGTTGTCAGGATTTATTTCGAGCAATGAAAACACACTGGATGCGATACACTGTCTCTATTAAACTAACAGATTACTCGATGCGCTGCTCCGCTGCGATCCGACCCAGAATGTCGTTCTCGCCGTGAGCTGTTAACATCAGGAGTTCAGGACTCTGTAGAAGCACGCCTTGGTGGGTTAGACTGGTAAGTAGCTCCCCTCCGGCCGTTATCGCAACTATGATTCGCAACCAGTTGCGAATTAGGAATTTTTACTCTTTGCTCGCAACCAGTTGCGAATCAAGAATTTTTTTTCCTTAACAGCAACTTGGTTGCGAACAAAGAATGAGAACTTCGCGAACATACATTGGTCGTGTGATGTCACCACTGCCTGGTGCGCTTGCGATCTATTCCTCCGACCGTACTCATGACCGGATCCGACATGTACATCATCATCAGGATCATACTTTTATTGGAAACTAGCTGTGGTCCGCGACATTCGGCCGCGTGAAAGACCTATGCTCAGCAGTCGCACTTTCGACCAACTAGGCTGGAATAAATGGATTTTAATTTATTTTTTATAAAATAAATCAAGTTCCTACAGATCGTCCCAAGCAAACTCGCTGCTAATCTACCTACGTTCCTATATAATCCACATAATATTGTTACGAGCTGGGTATGGGATAAATTAATTACTATCGATTAAACAACAAATAACTTTATTAAACACAAAACACTTTAAAACTCAAACACAAATACAATACTGATCACTATTCGCTTAGATATCGCACTTCTAGTTCAATTCGATTCGCTTCGTTGTGTAGCCAAAATCAGACTAACTGCACACGTCGACTATTTATATGGCGACTGAATGTTTGAGAAAAATCCACGACTTCATCGAACCTTCTTTAGAGTAGGTAGAGGTACCTACCTACCTACCTACTTGTAGGTACCTAGTTACCTACATCATTCGAGACTCGTCCTACCTACCTACCTACTACTACCTACCTACTAATACCTACCTACCTACCTACTTGTAGGTACCTACTACTGTAATTGTAGGTACGGGTACGACGTAACAATAATTATGCATTATCGACTACATGTATTATCTACCTATACCTAACTATATGAAATGTAACCTTTTGAGTCAGAATATAATACATTGGTATTATTTACATAGCACGTGTATTGTATCGTGGGCACGTACAAGTAATCATTCAGAAATTGAAATGCCTATGCCATTGAAGCTCTGGAGAGGTGAATTTCAATTTGGCATCGAGATTGGTAGAATTTCAATTGTTTTCTTAAAATGTATCATTTGTTTTTCGATTTTACTCTGTGTCACTGGGATAAAATTGGACTTGTGATGTATGGTCTACCCTAACCAAAGCGATCGTGGAGTTTATTTTTTTCGGCTTACCTGAACCGGATGGCGTCCAAAAACGTGACACAAGCAAAGATTGGCCTAAAGCCACCAGTGGGTGATGTCGCTCTGTGGATGACGATGATGATGGTGAACGAGTCGTCGCCTTAGAAGGTGCCTTTCGGTTTTCCGAACAAATTAGTGACTGCGACGATCTTAGATACACGACCAATCGCTTTGGTTAGGACTCGGGTAAACTACACAGACAGTTCATCATCATGTGCCTAGCCTTTTCCAAACTATGTTGGGGTCGGCTTCCAGTCTAACTGGATGCAGCTGAATACCAGTATTTTACATGGAGCGACTGCCTATCTGACCTCCACAACCCAGTTAGTACTGGGTAATACGATACCCCTTGGTAAGACTGTTGGGCCACTGACTACCTGTGACGACTATCAAAGATCTACAAATGACAGCCGGGACCAACGGCTTAACGTACTTTCCGAGGCACGGAGGAAACCCAGTATGTAAAGTGTGGTCACCCATCCACAGACCAACCTAGGCAAGCACGGCTCAACCTAAAGATTGATCCGAGCGGCTGTTATTATTTAGCACACAGACAGTTAAGTTTACAATATTAAAAACTGTTTTTTCAGGTTATAAGTTTTTTTTTTTTGTTCCAATCAAAAGGCTGTTAAGTGACACTGGATTTATTACTAAGCCTTCGCAGTCTCTCTGATAGTTCGTAGCCAGTTGAAAATTAAACAGAATACTGTACTATTTCTTCTAGCATGTCAAAAATAAAAAGGAGATCGTGTAAAAAGAGACCGTACTAGGCCGGTTCTTAGAACAATCTTACATGATGTAAACGGCATCTTAATAGAAAAAACTAAAGTGAAATTGTTTATAGCCTAGCGTCCCCAGATAATGAGTTTGCGACAGCTTCTTATGAGCGATTAGCTGAGTTTATGTCCTATTAACTTCTCGCATTAAGGTCATGTTTACTAGAAATGCTTTTAAGCGTATCATGGTTTAGTTTGTTGTTGTATTTACGTGTTGCTTTTAACGCTAAAATATTACACAAGTTTCAGGTGAAGCAGTTAGGTGTGGCAGTATCGTGCTTCTAAAGAACGGAATGGTTTTTTTTAGCCACTCCCACTGGTCGGCGGGGCCTTCTTCCAAACGTCCATTATGTCCGTTTTGGAACCCTGTCTTGTCTTTTGACACCCAAAGTGCTGCGTTCCGTCGCCTTTTCGCCAACTCCAAGGCGGAACATGAGACTCGGTGAGTGACCAGGTGTGAGAACGATCCTTACCTACGAAACGGACACCAAAAAGCCTAAAATACTAGCCGATTTTATTTAAAACTTGTTTACCCAATATTGACGGTTTTTCAACAAAAATACCGCAGTTTCCCATTAAAATGGTCAGCAAAAAACGCAAAACATCATTGCTGTGCGCTGCAGTGGAAATATGCCGGCGGCCATTTTGAAGGCCCAGTTCGTCGTTGATCGCTCTGACTATTTGTTTACTGTAAAGCTGGTAGGCTTTTTATAGCTGACATGACCGGCTTTTTGCTGGGTTTGTGTTTTGAAATTGTATTCACAGGAGTTTGTTATGGTAGTCGAAAAATGTGTTACTTTATCCTGAACTGTATATATTTTTAGACGCATTGGAGTCAGAACTACCAATAGTATTAGCATCCACTGTGTCACTTACATGACGAACACTTCTTTCATGTTCCCGGAAAAAAGTATAATTATTAGTAACACATAATCTAGAACGACGACGCGAACCGTTTGACGACCAGAATGGCGCAGCCGTACTGAGGGTCCCGGTTTCGAATCCCGGTAGAAGCAAATGTTTGTGTGATGAGCATGGACATTTGTTTCCGAGTCATAGATGTTTATATGTATAATAAGTATGTATTTACAAACAAAAAGTATCTATGTAGTATATCAACTATCTGGTGTCCACGACACAAGCCTCGTTGCTTAGTGTGGCACTAGATGGCGCTGTGTGTAATATCCAGCGATATTAATTTATTTATAAAATAGTTTGTCTGTGTTCCCAGCGATTTCCTTTCTTATTACTTGTTTACATAATTATGTGTAGTATTAGTAACTGAGTGTGGAGCCCAACACAGGATATCCCACACCTATTTTCCTGCCCGTCGTGCACAACTAATTGTACCCTCCAGGACTTGAATGAGGCAAACGACAGAGCTATTCAAGTAGCTACGTACTGGTCAGACAAAATCTGTGTCGACGATTCGAGACGAAGAACTGGTAACAGAAATCTTCACAAACTCTCAAACATATAGTAAGTAAGTACTATGTTTTAGGACTATTAATTGGATCTATTTATTCAAGCTTCCAATGAATAGTTGGTAGTAATTTATGTTCAACCCAATTTCGTCTTCCATTAATATACAGGGTGTAAATAGACCCTTAACCAAGCCGAAAGACACTTGTTCTCCCCGTCATTGCGATAATTTTTTTCTAGACCATACCTGCGAACCTTCTAGTTCTTCTAGAGATATTGGAGGTCAAAGTTCCAACTTAAAAAAAAAAAAACAAATACTAGTTTTTAAGGTCATAACTTTACCATAACCCGTTTACTATTAAATATTATAACGCACTCAAAACATTGTGCTTATGGATATAAGCACAATATTTTGAGTGCGTTACATTGAGTTTTACCGTAAAACGTGATTTATCACCCAAAAAAAAAGTCATTTCTCAGCAATCATTCTAGCGTAGAGTTACTTAGTTTGATGTACAGAATGCTTGGTTGACGGCTTCGTGAAGGGTCTGTTTACACGCTGAATACATTATCCCCAAAACGTAAGAATATTGACCCTGGTTACGCAAATGATTAGTTTTCAGTACCTACTCTGCTTCTGAGTAGCGGTGGCCCAGTGGTGGCGGCCCCGACTTACTAACAGTAAGTCGTGGGTTCGAACCCACATAGGCGCATTACTTTGTGTTATTTATTTAATCACCACTGCTCTCAAAACGGTGAAGGAAAACATCGTGAGGAAACCGGCATGTCCTAGAACCAAAAAATTCGAAGACAATCATGTGACATCTACCAATCCGCACTGGGCCCGCGTGGTGGATTATAGCCCATTCCCTCTCTTAGAGAGGAGGCCTGAATCCCAGCAGTGGGATCATTAACAGGCTGATGATGATGATGCTGACCTATTCTGCTTCTTATGGCTGTTGCTACTACTAGGTGGGTATGTATGTCCCTACATAAGTATATCTTATATCTTACTATAAATTCAAAAGCTTGGATGGATAGATAGATGAATGTTTGTAACTCAACCACGTCAGAATGGCTGAATGTATTTGGAAGAAGGTATGTCGAAGAGACATAGCACCTACAGTAGTATGTACACACAGTTTTTGGAGTCGAGCTCATTCACCAAACACGTACAAATCCAAATTCCGTACTACTTCCACCGAGAAACTCGATGACAATTTACTTGGCTCAGCAAACACTAAACCACGCGCTTGCGAACATTAGACCGATGACGCAGGCAGTTTTTTTCTCTGAAAAAAGTAGGCTAAGAACACCTTTCGCGTGCAAAAACACCATCATCTGCCTAGCCTTTTCTCGAATATGTTGGGGTCAGCTTCCAGTTTAATCGGATGCAGCTGAATATCAGTATGTTACAAATAGCGACTGCCTATCTGACCTCCACAACCCAGTTAGTACTGGGTAATACGATACCCCTTGGTAAGACTAGTTGTCAGACTTCTAGGGCCACTCACTACTTGCAAAAACAAAAATGCGTCAAAAACACCATCTTACTAATATTTTAATGCGAAAGTTTGTTAGTATGGATGTATTGATGTTTGTTACTCTTTCACGCAAAAACTACTAAACAAATTTTGCACACAAATAGTTTATAACCTAGATTAATACATAGGATACTTTTTATCTCGGTAGTTCCTACTAACAAGATAAAAAGTATTCTATCCTGGGATCTTTCCCATGGGACAATTATCAAACTTCACGCGGGCGAAGCCGCTGCAGAAGCTAGTACTGAATAAATCTCTTGCGTCCTAATTAACGAAGTATTTGAGCGTAAAAAGAGTAAAGCTCAGTTAAGAGGATTGCAAGAAATGAACATCGGGAAATTCGAATATTTACCGAAGTCACAGGAAACCAAAATCTCAGAAATCAAATAAGCTCCGGAGAACCACTAACCACAAAAGAGATATTGTTTTGTTTGTTAGTCTTATAAATCAAAGTCTTGTCTAGTTTCGAAACAATCTTCTACAGGATTATTTAGCGTGAAGTTTGTAGGTGATGTACCATCTAATCTCTCGACAAGCTTTTATATCATATTAATAAATCATGGGTTTAATTTAATTATATGTTCTGCCTTTTAGAGCATTTAATTATAAGGTTGTTTTAAAAAAAATGTTTTCTATCAATTTATATTTTAGTTTTAGTTGCTTTCGTATTCTTCTCAGCAAAACCCTTTTAATTGATATCCATATCATGGGGCTGCATAACAAATGCGCCAGCTTTAGGAGTCTATTATTTTGGATTTAGAATGACGTCACTTAACTAAACATGCATTGTCATCCAAACTAAACGTGTATGCTAAATTTCAGCTCAATCGGTTCGGGATAACTGTTTTAAAATATAGTTGAAAGATTTGACATAAACAAACGTACATAGCAGCTAAGTACGTTCTAAATATCAGTTTGATACATTATTCCAAACCCCACCTCCACACTACAGTACAGTAGCAAACAAGTTCGCTAGCTCTATTGTGTGTACACAAACTGTTTGCATAGAGCTTGTTACGCGCGACTCGCTACGTAAAGCCCGTAGCGCTCCGCTACGTCGTAGAGTTTCGCTACGCCGTAGCACCCCGCTACCATGAGCCCTAAGCCCTTCTGTTGTTAAGGGCCTTGGGATGGCGTTATTCTGAACACAATCATCTGAAGGGTATGTAAATATAGGTAAACTAGCTTCTGGCAGCGGCTTCACCCGCGTGAAATTTGATAATTGTCCCATGGGATTTAGATCCCAAGACCCATGACCTGGATAAACGCATATTAACTTTTTATGTCGGTAGTAAGCTACCGGCATAAAAAGTTCATATGTGTTAATCCAGGTTATAAACTATCTGGGTGAAAAATTTGATCTAAATCCGTTCAGTAGTTTTTGCGTGAAAGAGTAACAAACATCCATACATACATCCATACTCACAAACTTTCGTATTTATGATATTAGTAGGAAGGATAATAAAACGTTACTTTTATTTGTTGTGTTTCGTGTATAGTACGGTGGTTTAGATATTTATTAGAATAAAAAAGTAAGAGGAGAAACCTCAAAGATTATTTAAGTAAAGGTACTCTTGTATAAATTCCACGTAAGTATATTTTTACGTGGAATTTAGCTTTTATACAATATCCATAACAAACACATCAAACATATTTAATTAGACATATAGATAGAGTATCTCCATGTTGATATTGACTGCTTTGTTGGTCTTGTGGTCGCAAGCACGCCTGCTGAGCATGAGGTCCTGGGTTTGATTCCCGGGTCGGGCAAAGTGTTATTGATTTTTTCTATTAAGAATTTCTTAGTAGCAGTCACGGAGTCTAGATTTCCACCCAGTTGATCGCAATAGGCTCGCCCCCTTTACATGGGACTTTAACATAACTGGCGAAATGTGGGTGTACTATTAAGTAATGTTATATTCGATAGATGTTGTATTCTTGTATACATTCCCCGTAAGTATGTATTTACTACACTACTACTACAACAGCCCATAACGTCCACTGCTGGACATAAGCCTCTCCCATGATGGGAGGAATTTGCCGTAATCTCCACGCTTGGCAGGCGGATTGGAGATCGCAGTGATGAAAGACTAACAGAAAACGCTGCTGCCCATTCTCTGGTCTACGGAGGCGCAAGGTGTTCTGCCTCAGACATTAGTCGCCTTATACGACACCCGTGAGTGTAATGGGTTGGTTCTATTCTACTCTGCCGGATACCACACGGCTGTAAGTATATATTTACGTGGCATTTATACTTCATATATTCTTAGTAAACACATCAAACATACCTAATTACACATAGTATCTCCATTTTCCCGATATAATTGAATAAACATAACCTTTACCAAATATTTGTACTCCTTTTCAGATAATGATATCATGGTACATTTGCCTTCTGACATACTCCAGAGAGAATAGTACTGCCCTCGTAGTAAAATGCGGTAACTTAACAAATCTAAGTTTCGAGAAAAAGGGAATAAATGAGAATAAATTTCTCATTTTCAGAACAAAAATAAAAAATTATATGTTTTTATTTGCTGGGCTTTTTTAATATTCCAATATTCTTTCTTGCTGGGTTTTTTAAATCCTTAAGTTGTTTATTCAATCATGCAAATACATTCAGTCAGTTTATAACCTGGATCCCTTATCACCGATAAGACCGTTATTGTAACCATAGAATAAGCAATATTGTAAAACAGATGTGTTTCAATCTTGGCGAACAATAAGGTACATTCTACTCTATAGGATACTTTTAAATGAATGTTATCAATAAAAAAATCCAATAAAAAATCATAGAAATATTTTGATAAACCTATCTGAAGCGAGATTTTTCAAGCAGTCAATTACAAAAAAAAGGGATTTTTTAATGGCATGTATTTAACGCGGCAACAAACTAATCTGATTTAGGGTTTTAAAAATAATTAAAATGGGTATCAAACATAATAGGTTGGCAGCTACAGTGAAGTAGCATTTTAAGTATTAAGTAGCAGCTTTATTTTGAGTTGTAAGCTTTGTATAAATTTAATTTGGCAGTGATTTTTCGGTGTGGCAACTGAATTTATTGTTAGGCGACAACTTGACGGCGGATAAAAAGTAGAAAATAGGCTTTCATAAATGATACAATAAGGTTGTTTATAAAATTAAAGCGCTGTCAACACCAAAATCGCGCACACTGTCTATTTACAAGACGAGACGAGACGAAACGAAACGAAACGAAACGAGACGTCACTATAACTGGGCGGCCAGGTTTTAGAAGAAAATAATGAATTAATATTGAAATAAAAAAAAGTGTGGATTATTTGTGAAATATGACTCGTTAGCGGTTTAGGTATGAACATGTTGACTTCACGTTTTTAATTGCAGACCCATACGTCAAAAAAATAAAGACATAGAACCGTTAATGATGATTTTAAGAAAAATCTTTGCAATTATTTTCTATCGAGCCGATTTCGTTCAATTAACAGAACTAGAACAAACAGTTTTTCTTAAAAAAACTGCTTAATGTAACATCAACTTCAACAAATTTGGTGTTGTCAGCCCCTTAACTGAGATTTAGAACCTGCTACGACTCCATGACGCGCACTCGCTTCGCTCGGATATTAAATAACACTCTTTGACTCCTGGCCCCGAAGTGCCGGGCCTCCGCCGGCCTGCTTCGTCGGCCTACGGCCCGGTGCCCATGCTGCCCATAAATGAATACTTAAATGAACATTTGAAATATTAGCCGCCCAGTCATTATTTTTAATACCCTACCTATTATTTCATTGGGCCTGTTTATTATATTTGCTATCTTATAGTAGCACCCATTATTTAGTTTTTATAGAGGGCCTTTTGTAGGTCATATAATATAATTGTGCTAAAAATATTTTATCGCTACCAAGATATATTTTTTTTTTTTTGTAACCAAGTAGTTAGGTCGCCTAATAAGTTGTTATTCTCCTCAAAAATAATTGGCCTTTTTTAGGGTTCCGTAGTCTTGACAAAGAACCCTTATAGTTTCGCCATGTCCGTCTGTCTGTCTGTCTGTCCGAGGATTTGCTAAGAGAGCGTTAGTAATAGAAAGCTGTAATTTTGTAGACGTGTGTATATCAATAACGCCGAAAAAGTGGTAAAATAAAATTTTGGAAAATATTTTTTTTTCGGGTAGCTCCCCTACATGTGAAGTGAGATGAATTTTTTTTTCGTCGTGTACCCCATCGTGTGGGTATTGTTGAATAGGTCTTTTAAAATGACTTAGGGGTTGCCCGTACTACTTTTCGATTTAATGCTCTATTTAAGAAATATTAATCTTTAAAGTGCACATTTTTGTTCCAGTAGGACGTGTCCCCCCTCTAAAAGCTAAACTGCTGGCTTGAAAAATCTGGAAAAATTCATGATGATAGTGCATTTTATGAACATTAAAGAAAAACTATAGCGGTTAAGATAACTTTATTAGTTTAGCAGTAATAGTCGTTGAAGTTGGGTGTTGGATAATTTTGTACCAAATACAAAATCCTTAGAATAAATATTTTAGTGACTAAGATGAAGTAAAACAAAATCTAAAGTAAAACAACAAAAAAAAACATAATAAATTATCATAAGTTTCGCAAAGCTGCCGCTAGATGGCGCTGTACCAACGGGTTCGTTCTATATTGTGATAACGGGCTACTACGGAACCTTACACTGCGCGTGGCCCGACACGCACTTGGCCGGTTTAAATTTTTTGAGATACTCCTTTTTGGCTTATGAAAGCAGATATAAACAAAACAAGCGAAAGTCCCGTTGTTCCTATCTCTAGAAGGAAGTCATAAAGGTTCACAGGAAGGGATGTATGTTACTTGATACTTTTAGAGGAATCTGGGGAATATTAGTTGTTTTTTGGGTCTATCTTGTACATTATAATGAGTACTGTTACTAAGCCCTGGGGGTCCAAAATGGCCGCTTTAGCAGTATCGTAAAATCATCACGTTAAAAATTTAAATTCTTAAAATGGACTTGATTGTTATAAACATAAAGACTTTTAACAAGTTTTTTAACGTGATTCTGCAAGCAGCGGCCATTTTAGACCCGCTGTTTTAATTTGGGAGCCGGGATTCTTGTTTGTTTTAGAATAATATTGTATCTACCTTCTTCAGGGGCGTTATTTTTACCAACTTCCAAAAAAGGAGTTATTGAAGAAAATAATTCACCAGGATCTTTTTAAATTAATATTTATTTCATAACCTCTGGTCTCAAAACAGTAAACGAAAACATTGTGAGGAAACCAGTATTAAATATTATGCTGTATTGGCTTCCGTACGCTTTATCATGGGTAACCACTAAAACCAGCGCTGAGCTGTGGGCTTCCCATAGCACAGCATTCATGCTGAGTGGTAACCTGTTTGTCGCACTCACGACGTGCAACATTTTTTTGTTTGTTTTTGTTCCGTTCTGTCTTACAATTTTATTATAATGTGGTTCTGTTGTATTCTTAATGTTTGTCTAAATGCGTTGTATGTCTATTGTTTGTTTTTCCTTATACCTATTGTATGCACGTCATGTCCTTGCGACGAATAAATATATTTCTTTCTTGCTTCCTTTCTATGTCCTATAACTAAAAATTCGAAGATATATGCAATCCGCACTGGCATGCTCCCTCTCATAAAGAGGCGTGTGTAACAGCAGAGAGAAAGTTATAAGTCAGGAGGACTTAAATCTGTTCTTCTATTTCTGTATTCCATATTTCCGTCCAAATAATGCCTTGGAAATGTCGCTTTTAAAGATAAGACGGGGCATTCAGTCACTTAATTCGATTAAAAGCATTTTATCCATCTATTTTTAGTGTATTTATATTTTCTTCTCGTAACCTTTACACTTTTGACAACAAAATGTTCAATTGAAATCCCTAACGACGGTTGTAAAGCAACTTTCATATTATAACAGTTATTTTTGAAACGCACAGTAGACTTAATTATGAGTTAATACAGTGCTCAAAATATCACTGTATTTCTAACATTATTTCCAGCCAATTAAACTAATGGAATGAAACTGACGTTAGTTAGTACTCAAGAGTGAACAACTGAACGAGTATATTCACTCTTTCATTCATTATGTTTTACGAGGACTTTTATGTTTGTTAGCTCTTTCATTAGGCAAAGTAGCTCGCATTTGCATCTGCATACTGTGTTTAAGATTTTTCTTTTATCGTTGTTAGGGTTGAACCTCCGGTTGAACTGTAGATATGTGTATTTAAAATGTTAAATGTCCGTGATTAGATCTGTCGTACTAGTTGGAATTCTGGGCTGTAAAAAGATGGATGAAAAAAGATTGCGTGTAGCGGAGATGAAGCATGAAAATGTTAAGGTGGATGTGTGGTGTGACAAGAACAGATAGAGTAGAGGTAAAGTAGGATAAGGAAAACACAGTATGCTGATCCCAATACAGCTGGAAAAAGGCTATACTCATTTTAAAATGTAGAAAGTACACAAACAATAATAATAAAACCATTTATTTCAGGTAACAAAGACCCATAGATAAATACTTTTTTTTTGATTTTTTTTTTCGGTTGGGAAATCATCAAATGACTCCTCCCGCTCTGGGCGGAGCAGGAGGGAGTGTCAGAATTTTACTGACTAAAACCCATCCATGTTCCTTCATCGCCCTTTGTGTTCCGGGGACACGGTATCTCTTTCGAACAGTCCCGCAACCCCGGCAGGATAGATAAATACCTTAACTTAAAAATACATACTAATGACAATTTTTTGTTAGTATAAGCAACTTTAAAAACCATGTTAGTAGCACTTCACTTGCAAGATGAACACAGTACAATAGAATTGATTAAGCAAGTTTTATACAAAGTTATTTAGGTACACGATCACCCCTAGAAAACATAACTAAACCTCAAAGACGTATTTCAAAGCTAAGGATTTCAAAAAGCCTTTATACCCTGAAGCCCTAAACAAAGTCAAACAAAATGTAGATTCATGTTCATTGGCATAGATTTAATTATTTTAACCTAAATTAGGGTCCTAATTAGTACCTAAGCCTAGTCAAGGACCTGATAACGACTGCCTTGGTCTACATTTTGGTCTGATATTTGGGTTAATTTAGTTCGCCTAAAGGTTAACTGTAAATGTTTAACTCGTTTCGTAAATGGGTAGGTACTTTGAATTACAGTAATTCTGGAAAGTACCCATGTTTTTGATTTATTGGGTCAGTTTACCTCTTTATAATATTAGCATAGACAAAATGACCTCTTGCCTAGACCGCTTCCGTAAAAGGGATGATTCCTGACTAAAAAATATATGATTCTGTTTAGTCCGTCAGTTAGATAATCGAAAAATATTGGATACGTGTTTTTTGTTTTATCAAATTAATAAAAATTGACAAAGATAAAAAGCGTCAAAGATCATGAGTGAGGCCTTGTGACGTCACTTTTCGGTAAAAAATGTAGTCAAATATAATGTCACACGAGTTTTCTACGCACTGTATCGTCTTCATTTTTTGTTTACGTGAAAATAGAAAAAATATGTGTCCAATATTTTTTGGAAATCTATCTGACGGATGAATTATTTTTTTTGTCATCTATTATATTGAGTAGAATATCGTCAACTTTGTTCTGAATAAGCTGAGTTTCTTGAAGTAATATAAAAAAAATGACAATTCCGAGTTGGTACTATTATCGTGTAATATTTCCATCAAGTTGATTTTCTTTGTCTCAAGATTTGCAAATTATTTGCAAGGCTTATGAGATCAGAATACAATTGATTCAAAATTGTATTAAGAGATCAAAGAAGTGCAAAACAGACAATCCCGTGTTCATAAAATTACTTTGTTGTTCTTGATTCTAACTCAATAAAACAAAGTTTTTTTGCGTAATTTCTCGTCTTTAATAACGACACTCTATGAGAAATTAATCTAGACAATAGTACTTACTGATTTTAGCCGCAAAAGAGTGTTTGTATATTTCTGAATATTGAAGGACACCTGCGATTTTGAAGATACTTAGATAACTATAGGCAGCGGTGATAACTAAGGCGTGCTACACAAATATGTTCACACACACAGGTGCTTTATGATTACCTTTTATGATTTAAATCATAACCACTACTTCTAAGACGGTGAACTAAACTATCATGAGAAAACCTGTGTTCTAATGTTCTAGAACTTCTAGACAAAAATTCAAAGATCAAAAAAAGAGTCATGTTATCTATCAACCTGTACAGCCGTGGTTCGTGTGATGAATTACGGCTCATTCGAGAGGGATTGAGAGTATCATGGGGAATCGAGAGGTATTGAACAGCGAGGAACCCTGTGCCTCACTAGCTGTTCACGTTGACCTAATTCGGAATAGACTGGACGGCAGGCAAGATAAAAAAATGTGAATCAGGCCCACCCGAATATTTATGTAGCACCCCTTAGAACGAAACCACATTGATTTACTCTGAAATACCAGTAGGCTTATTATCAGTACGTTGAACGAACATTATCATAAAGCTAAAGCACCAAGAGTAACTCTCAAGCGGTGGACCATTATTAGGCTCTTACTGTGATAATGTTATAGCCAACTGGATTTCAAATTGGCTATAAAAATGAAGGATTTTCACTGAATAGTTGGGTAATAAAGTAAAGATTTTTCGTATCACGCCTTGTGGTATTCATGATACAGGAAAAGCTGGTTTTCATGTGTTTTGTGGCCATAAATTTGATTTAATAGGTACCCATACTGAATTATAAAAGAGAACGTAACCTTGTGTGTTATCTTTTCAAGCCTTGATAGCTGAACGGATTTGAATAACCTGTATAAAGAGCTTGTCCAAAAAAGTAATCTACAGGGTGTAAAAGACCTCATCACGAAGCCGTCAACCAAGCATTCTCTACATCAAACTAAGTAACTTTACGCAAAAATTATTGCTGGGAAACGACATTTTTTTTTGGGGTGAAAAATCATGTTTTTTTATAGAACTCAATGTAACGCTCTCAAAACATTGTGCTGTTGGATGGATTGAATAGTACGGGGGTCGTGGACGTGTTTAAAGTAAAAATCTTACATTAAAAAAGTTGGAACTTTGACCCCCAATATCTCCGTAACTAGAAGGTTGGTTGAAGGTATGGTGTAGAACAAAAAAATGATCGCAATGACGAGGAGAACAGGCAACATAGTTCATTGTAATGTGTAACTGTTAAATGTCCCAATAAAGAAAAATAAAATAAAATATTATAAAGAGGTAAAAGTTTGTAAGTTTGTATGCGATTTCGAAAATTATTGCAGTAACAGGAAGCTACATTATCCCCAAGTGTCATAATCTACATTCAAAACGTTGGTGTGGGTTAATTTCCGTACAAGACGGGAGCGACGCCACGAACAAAAGCTTGTAACAAATACATAGTATAAAACACTTAAATTACATATTGGAGTGTGGAAAGTAATTGTAGTTCTAATTTAACTATGAAATAGTTATAGTATAGAGATCGAGATAGTACAGTTCCAATGCCTTTCCCTGTGTGTAAAAGTATTCATCTAATCTACTTCGGTGTTCAATTATTCTAACAATATAAAATCAATGAAACTGGAAGGGTACCTACTTTTCATTTACGCAGTAGCCATTCTATTTTTTTTCAACCTTTTATAACCTGTCTCATACTAACAACTTGCCACAATGTATTAAGGAAGCAAGACAACAAGTAAAAATGATGTAACTTACGGTATGTGACTACAACAAACAATAAAAAAAAAGAATTTTAAATTATTTAAATTCGGAGCGAAAAATACATTTCTTTGTTTGGGACTGTACTGTACTGTATTTGCCCATTGCTAGCAAAACTAGAGCGCATCGATGGGCTTAGTTGATTGTTTGGTTAAAAGGTACAGATTTACAGAAAGCACATCTTAAGCCTCTCGTTCGATAGTACAATACTTACAGCTATGATAAGCGGGTTGGTACGTAACAGACGAATGACTGAAAATGACATAACATCACGCTATAATCAGGTATTAGGATCAGGTAGAAGTGTACCTAATAGTACACTCACATTTGACTAGTTAGGTTTAGGCAAGTCCCATGTAATGAGCGAAGTCTGAAAATGTAGGAACTTTGTCAACTTACTTTGATATCCTTGCCGGAAAACGTTATAACCAAGATGGTACTCCGAAATAACCAGAGGCCGTAGCACGAATTCCCGAAGTAAACGTAACGCAAATCAGAACAAATAAAAAAATAAAAAAAAAATATTTCATTAGGGTTTAATTTTTTATAAATAAATATAATATCGCTGGACATTACACACAGCGCCATCTAGTGCCACACTGAGCAACGAGGCTTGTGTCATGACACCAGATAGTTGATATACTACATAGATACTTTTTGTTTGTAAATACATACTTACTATACATATAAACATCCATGACTCGGAAACAATTAATGTCCGTGCTCATCACACAAACATTTGCTCCTACCGGGATTCGAACCCGGTACCCTAAGAACGTAAGGCAGCTTTACTACCGTTGCGCCATTCGCGTCGTCAAAATTATGAAATTCTTGAGACAAGCGTAAGAAGTATCATCCATTGATATTAATCAATCCCTAAAATTAAATAGATGTCTCGTGCGAAACGAGTATTTTCAATTTTGAAGTCTGTAAATTATGTACTGAAATATTGTCCGGTGTCCCCAGCCGGTTTGACCGCAACTCTATTCCGTGCGTTTGTGCTAAGCCCACTGAATGAAAATTCATGAAGATTACTCAAGGTCGCCTTTGAACTGACAGGCGGACGGACACACTGACTTAACCCACAAACTCAAGCCGACAAGAGTGACAAGACGACTTACAGACCTAAAAGAAAATAATATTCATTCAAATTCGTTTGAAGGACCTTTTTGGAGGTTTCAGGGGGTTGCCATTAAAATATTAGACGAAATCGTTTTGGCCAGTATGTATTTTCTAATTTATTTGAAACAAAGCGTTCTTTTGGTTTTGATATTAATAGCAATAAAATATTCGGTGAGTGGTGGCTATTCAGACATCGTGAAATAGGTACTTATTTCACGATGTCTGAATAGCCACCACTCACCGAATATTTTCAAAAATGGAACAGAACTTGTATGAAATTAACTGCCAAGTAAGCGGTGAAACAGGTCCACAGGGGACACTCCTGAATTTTTAAACAGCACTAAAACCGAATATTTTCTTAAAACTCTTTCTGTCGCTACAAGTCACCTTAAAGTGGCAGAGACAGCATGAGACTCCACTGCGCACCGGTTTAAAATCAAGTTGCGCTACGAGTATTTAACCGTCACTTCATATTTTATACAGTACGCCCGAATGACAGAGGAGCGCTGTTAGTAAACAAATTGAAAAAACATTGCGAAATGTCTGGAAAAACTGGATGTCCGATTTGGGCCTCGCGCCTATATTAATGTGATAGTCGTCAAAGAGATTGACAGTCCACTGATAGCAGGTATGTGGTTACCTTTGTCTTTAGATACTTATTTGTAACACAAAGTGGTTTGATGATGGCCTGAGTACCCCATACACAAAGTTGGAATGTCTCTCTCGGGTCAGTAATCTTGCCTGTGTCCCATACCTTTGTTGCTCGACAACTAAAATCCTGAACCTATCTACTAAATTAGGCCGTGTCGCTATCAAAACTTTCGTCGCGCGAAGTCGTGAATGTCACGTTTATTATTACGGGTTTCAGAGAACCCGAACGGACACGACTATTGCGTATTTAAACACACCACTAAGCTAATTTTTGCTTGCACTTACAACATAGAAACGCTCTCTAGCCCCGCCCCGTATTGTATCGAAATAATAAATAAAAAGATACCGATCGGCCGAGCGCACTGACGACTCACGCCAAACGAGAGTTATTGTTATTTTGCGCACCAAAGTAGACGAATTCCTAATAGGCCTAAGCTTTAAGGAGGCGTGGTTCGGCGCCTCCGCATGATTTAAGCGAAAAATAATTAACTAATCAGGCGGAAAAGACCACGACTGTACATAGTAAACTTTATTTTTCACCAAGTGAAAAATAAAGTTTAGCTATATTTTACCAGGTTGCAAAGAGGCCCAGCAGTGGGTGATGATGATGGGGTACTTACACAAACATTACAGAGTCAGTATTAAGCTAAATTTCAAAGCAAAAAAACATTTTAATAAAAAAAAATATTCATGAAAAACAAAATTATTCGTCATATTATTGTTTAAGAACTTTAATATTCCTCATCAAAAATTAACAATAATCCACTTACTGAGAAACTTTTAAAAACAATATGTTTATGAGCGTACACAAACCTAGGTTCATAGTGAAAAATAACAAATACGAGAGTTTTTGATTTGATTTTTGATTTTACAATAAAGAAGACTTCATTGGCATCTGCCTAGCCTTTCCCCAACTTTAGTGGGGTCGGCTTCCAGTCAAGCCGAATGCAGCTGAATACCAGACTTTTACTGTGAATTTGAGAAAGTTTTACTGACATTACGTTTGAAGCAACTTTTTCAACTACGGAACCATATTCGTCGTTCCTTTTATGAAACTTTAAATTAATTTCGTCTTGCCTAGATCAGTTTAGTCTTCACCAGGTCGTAAAAATTATCTTTGTACCTTAGTTAGTTATCTAATTAAAATATTAGTGATGATACAATTATGTAGTAACCAGAGGTGGTCTGGGGTATCTAGCTAAGACTTACCAAGAACTGTGTTAATAAGAATAGGGCGTAGGCTGTATTTAGACTAATAATTTTACTTTGTATATTCTACAAATTAATGCCAATGTACATAGGCAGATACAATTTTGTTATCTAATGCTTGTAAAAATACCCTTAACGAAGTCGTGAGGCATTAGTTCTCCCCGACATTGCGATAATTGTTTTGTTCTAGACCTGGGAACCTTCTAGTACGGAGATATTGGGGGCCAAAATTCCAACTTTTTGACCAGTTTTTTTTTTAAAACAAGTTTTTTATGTTAAAACTTTACTTTAAACACCTCCACGACCCCTGTACTATTCAATGCATCCATGAGCACAATGTTTTAAGTGCGTTACATTGAGTCCTACCGTAAAAAATATTTTTAACCAAAAAAAAAAGATGTATCCCAGCAATCATTTTTGCGTAAAGTTACTTCGTTTGATGTACAGAATGCTTGGTTGACGGCTTCGTGAAGGGTTTACACCTTGTAAACGTATTGCGAAACACCGGAATGATAACATTTTTTTTAATGTTACATAAACCACTTTTGGGACCAGCAGAATTTACGCGATAGCAATTTTTTATCAAAGGGTAAAAGGGGTGTACGCCTAGCCTATTTTTAGGGCTGAATTTTAATGAAAGTTAATAAAGGTCTGCCTTTGAAGAGGTGGTCAAAGTAACGAAGTATCTATATTACAATCTAGCGAACATGTTGAGTGGTCTGACACAACAGAACAAAAGAGTTTAATGATTTAAGCTTTTTTAAAAAATTTGTGAGCTTTTAAAAAAAAAAACAATAAAAGTATTGTTTTTTTTTCTGCAGAAGCGTCATGCTTAGGCGCTTGGCTTTTTGATGGCAATACAAGTTGAGCTATTGAGATGAGTAACAGCATGAATCAAAAGATTTGCGAAATATAATGTCAGGTAGGCTCGAAAGAAATAAGTACCTTACAAAAAGCACTAAATATTGAAAGCTAGAAACGCCCGCGATTTCGCCCGCAAGAAAAAAAAAACACTGTTAAAAAGATAGGTACATTATTCGTGGATATGTATCTGTCTGACAGTGTTTTTTTTTTTCAGAATTGGATATTTAGTTCCAGAGATTACCCCCTAAACACAAACATACAAACCAATTTTACCTCTTTATAATATTACAATAGATTATATTTTAAAAGTTTATTTGGCCAAAGAAAGCACATAATAAATTATCAAGTAACAAGTGAACTTACCAGCACAAAAACTTATAATAATTTCATTCAATTTCCCCTCACTTTACCACGCGGCTGAATATAAATCAAGACCAATGAATTCATTCGATTGTATTTTATTACCTTCCTGAAAGGCTTTCCGTGTTGTTCGTCTCATAAATATGACCGCTTTACTAAAACATAGGTACTCCAGACATACAAATAAATAGATTGAAGGGCTTGCAATTTCAAAATAACAGCTTTTTATTGAATGCATACTTCTACGGTACTTATGACAAAGAGAAAACATTTTTAAAAAATTTCGTCTACTTATTTGTTCCGGCTAATTATAAGAAACGGTTAGACCGATTTTGACGCAGTGGCAGATAGCTGATGCTATATGGAAAAAAAAGTCGAGTAAAAAATATTTTTTTATACCATACTTGCTCGCGAAAACTGTTTGACGTGCTAAAATTAAAAACATTTAACAATTGTAACAATGCCAATACTCCGGTGAATAATAGCTATTTATTCACCAAGGAGAGTAAGGCACAGATTACTAATCGAGTGTGCATTTTCACGCCAAAAGACGTTAGAGAAGGTATGAACGCCCTGTTTCGCAGGTTCCAGCTTACGCGCGTTGTCAAGCGAGAGTGTTATAAATCTCTCGCTTTACCGCATAGAGGTTTAAGTTTGCCGGCCATATCGGAATGTATGCTACCTGCTTTAAAAGTGCTAGTGGCCAGTACTTTTTATGGTTAAATTAAATCGTTTGATTGCCAACGTCAGCAAGACTTAAAAAAAAAAACAAAACGCGTTAGTAATGGATTACTACCCTGATTTTCAGGGCAGTAATGAAATTCAATACAATATAACTGCCTAGATTTTTGAGAAGGTTTAATGAACAGCTTTCAAGCCTTTTAGTGGGGTTATATTGGTACAGTTACTAAGCAAGTGTAGTATAAATAGCTTTTGTTAAATTCCACGCGAACAAAGTCGCGCGTATTAACCGCGTAACGTCTAGTTATTAAATATTCTTGTTCTGGGAGCCATGCGGCTATGGTTATTTTATTTGACACAGATACAAGTTGAGATGAATTCATAACGTGTCTGTTTCGTGTAGGGAAAGAAACGTTTGTAAATCATATAAAGACCGTTTTTTTGTACATACGCTGTTGTATTCATATTATTCTCATATTATTCTAAATACCTTTAGAATAATTATATAGATCGGACTAACTTACCTAGTGACGTCCGATCCTTAATTATGTGAAGTAATCTCGTCCTCATTTAGTACTTGTAGTTTGCACTTCTTGCTAACTCGCTATCACATTTTTTTAAAGATGAATCGATTTCATCAAAACAAATATGTTATCTGTGGTCCGGTCTTGGCGCGTTGTCTGGACATCTGTCAACTCATTCTTTCAAAGCATATGATCGAGACTTCAAGATGACCGATACGGTTATCTATCGTAGTCCCGATACATAAGATACATTAGTCAACACAACTTTAAAAAAGGCATAAGACACTTTAAAACACATTTATGTAGGCTGATCTTCTGGGAAGGGTTGGGATACAATGAGGACGAGATTACTTCACATAATTAAGGATCGGACGTCACTAGGTAAGTTAGTCCGATCTATATAATTATGCTCCGTAATCTCGTCCTCATTTAGTACTTGTAGATGTTCAAATAAGAAAGTTGTGTTGGTAATCTAGTCAACATCTTATAATCATTGAACAATGCAACCTAACATACTATTCTGATTATCATTACTTATGTACTAATTACAGATTTATTTAAATAAAAGGTAACATAACATTAATCTTCTCTAACTCAACAACCTGTGTCATGATAATCTTATAAAGAGCTTAATTACTTTAATCAGACAGTTACCATTGACATTAAATTTAATCAACCAACAATAACAAGCAGTGTGTTCTATATTACAGAGACTAGAACACACTGCTTGTGCAAAAGCACTAGAATTTAGAATCACTCCTCATAGAGAGGAGGCCTGTGTCCCAGCAGTGGGAACTTTAATAGGCTGATGATGATGATGATGAACTATCTCATCTCATATATCTAGGTCTCATAATAAAAGCAAGCAAAGTTGAGGAATTTGTGGTCCAACCAGCTGCTTTTCTTATAACTTCAATATTAAAATCCACTTCAGAGGTTTTTTTTTTTTATGTAGAAGCATGTCTTGTGCTGTGTGATGTGAATTTGGGAGTATTTATTCCACTATTAGTTAGAATTTGTTTCATCCACCTACTAATAGTTGCAGTAGTGGCGGCACGATACGGTTTTCTTATAGTTATAATTGGTGATTTACAATCTTGTCTTATAGGTATTTTTTGTAATATCTAGATAGAACAAAAGGGTAGTAGCAGAACACACAGACAAATTCTCCTTAAAAGATGGTAGTATCAAAATGGGTTGATATCTACCAGGTTCAAAGGTTTTAATAATTTCTGGAATTTTTATGTTAATTATTATCCAGATTACAAGAAATGTTATCAGTATACTTATGAGAGACAAGGTTCGAATTCTGTGTGCAGTTACAAGGGCTATTATGGTAACTTAATTTTTGGTAATTAGTTCTAAACTAAGGGTTTCATTAGGAAATAGTTTAGACAAATAATTGAAAACGATACTGAGATTCCATACTACTTCATATTTGGGGTTCTTAGGTCGTAACCTAAATATATCCCTGAAGAACCTTGACAGTCGGTCATATAGGCCAATTTGGGGCCCTAGAACTAGAGAAATAGCTAACTTAATGGTGTTGAGTGAGCTATTTATGATAGTCCCTCATTAAAATTTTTGTCAGAAAATATATCACAGTGGGAACTGAGTCTAGGAGAGGGTCAATATCTTGGTTCTGACAATAAGAAATCCCTGATTCAGAGCAGATTCGTATCACTTTTATGATAGGGTTCTATTATTATTCTTTCAGAAATAACCTTGGGTTCAAACAAGGGAAAACATGGTTGTGAGGGCCACCAAGGCACTACAACAATGCCTGTTGCCCCTTCCTTTTTTTATTATCTGTAACATCTTGCTAATAAGTGCAAATGGTGGGAATGTATAAAAGAAATCACCTTACCATTTGACAGTGCATGATATATAATTCTGACAATTAGTGTTAAACTTGTTTTTGCAAACAAGTCAAACTGAGGTTTAACAATAATAGTCTTGTAAGCTACATCACATAACACACACATGGTTTGTAACATAGTTATGTTAAACAAAGCGTCATTTATGCCTAAAAAGAAAACGAATAGTTATAATTTATTTTTCTACTTTATTTTATACGTCAAATTGTACGAGTATTTTGGAATGTTTCATACTGCTGTACTTATTTGTTTATGCGTTAAACATTGTTATCTATGGCTACTAATAATTTTCTGATATATTACCAAAATTGTAGAGGTATTCGTACTAAGTTGCACACCCTTTATATGAGCATCATGTCGTGTTCATATGATGTCATTATACTTACTGAAACCTGGCTCATTCCTAGCATTCACGATAGCGAGTTTATAGATGATCGCTACACAGTCTTCAGATGTGATCGTGATCGTTCAGCGACAAATAAGCGTGAGGGTGGGGGTGTATTAATAGCCATACTCCGTGGGCTGCGACCCACTACCATAGCGACTCAATTTACCCATGCTTGTGTCGAACAGCTCGTGGTTCAGTTACCTGCATCCCAATCTCATAAACACCATGTCATCAGTGTAGCGTACATACCGCCTCGCACTAGCGATGCAATATATGGGCAATATTTAAATATGTTGCATCTCATTGCAAATGATTCTAATACCGAGTCATTCTTTATTGTTGGAGATTTCAACTTACCTGATATTAAATGGTTGGATCAGGGTAATTGTGCAGTGGCAGATACCACAACTTCAAGCGGCCAGCTAATACTGAATTTTATGTCATTAATTAACGGTTCGCAATACAATAAGACGAGAAACAGTCTCGGACGAATACTTGATTTGTTTATCTCTAACACTGACTGTCAGACTGTATCTTGTACGCCACTACTTCCGGCTGACACCCACCATCCGCCTTTTACCGTGTTTGTGGATCTCAATATGCAATTTACCCCCATGAAATGCCGTTCTGTTCCTAGGTACAACTATCATAAAGCTAAATATACTGATATAAATGCAGAACTCGGTTCTATAAAGTGGGAAGCCAAACTCGCTGATCTGACCGCTGAACAGGCTGTCAACAATTTCTACGATATTTTATACGGGATAATTAGACAGCATGTTCCTGTAACTCGAATTAAAAATTCACAATTTCCTGTTTGGTTCACACCCTCTTTGATCCGTATCTTTAAAAGTAAAGAACGTGCGTGGATTAAGTGGAAAATGTACCAAAACTTGTGCGACTATAATCACTTTTCGGGTTACCGTAAATTGTTTCAAAATGAATCCGTTATTTGTTTTAGAAATTATATTAACTCAGTAGAAGACAGTATACCTAAAAACATAAAGTACTTTTGGACATATGTATCCAATAGAAAGGGCAAGACTAACTACCCAGCCAATATGTATTTTAAAAATGAATTGTCTGATAGCCCTACTCATACATGCAATTTGTTTTCTTCTTTTTTCGCTTCTGTCTATGAACCTTCCACGTTTGATCCCGAGAATTGGGAACCATCAAATATATACAAGGAAAGCTCTGCTTGTATACCTGATATTTACCTCACAAAAGAAGAAGTACATCGAGCAGTCAAATCACTGGACCCTTCTAAGGGAGCGGGCCCCGATGGCCTTCCACCTGTCTTTATAAAAATAGCTGACAACATCTTTACTGCGTTGTATTTAATTTTCAATAAATGTCTACATGATGGACATATGGATATCTTTCCCACCGTGTGGAAGCGAGCATTTATTACACCAGTTTATAAAAGTGGAGACAAAGACAATGTAGAGAATTATCGCCCCATATCTATTATTTCCACCTTGTCGAAGCTTTTTGAGAGACTTGTGCACAGCGCTCTTTATCCTCAATTGCATGGCCTTATTGTACCGCAACAACATGGGTTCGTTAAACGGCGTTCGACAACTACCAATCTTATGGTTTTCACTAACTTTCTTTTTGAAAATATGGACAGGAGAGTCCAGGTAGACGCTGTGTACACTGACTTTCGGAAAGCTTTTGACAAGGTGGATCACACAATTCTTTTAGAAAAGCTTGCTTACAGTGGTATCAGAGGCAATTTACTTCGTTGGTTTGCATCATATATTTATAACAGGACACAAAAGGTCGTTATAAATGGGTTTGAATCTGAGATTGTAACTGTCAAGTCTGGAGTTCCTCAAGGGTCTATCTTGGGCCCTTTGCTTTTTATCCTGTTTATTAATGACATAAAATATTGTTTTGTTAATGCAAATTTCCTGATGTATGCGGATGATATAAAAATCTACAAAGCCTGCCAAAAATTTGATGACTGCCTATTGCTCCAAGAAGATCTTCACAGACTTGATACCTACTGTAAAGATAACAAACTCTTTCTTAGTCTTCCTAAATGTCATAGTATATCCTTTACTAAAAACAAAAATATACTTAATTTTACGTATACGTTGAACAGCCAACAATTATTTGTAGTGGAATCCGTTCGCGACCTTGGTGTGACTATTGATTCATGTTTGCACTTTGACCTGCATATTGAAAACATAATAAATAAAGCCTTTCAGATGTATGGTTTTGTCATAAGATCCTCGAATGACTTTGTGCGGCCCTCTACTTTTTTGGTATTATATAAAACATTGATAAGATCACAATTAGAATACGCGATTCCTATTTGGAATCCGTTCTACCTCAAATATAACATTAAATTAGAATTAGTACAGAAAAAGTTTTTACGTACTGTGAACTATAAATGTTACCACTCGAGAATTCCGTATACACAGTTACTACAGCGGTATAATGTTTTAAGTTTACAGTCTCGGCGTTTACTTCTGGTGGCCATGATGCTGCATGGTTTATGTAACAACAGATTTGACTGTATTGAAATCACAAATAAGTTACGCTATACGGTACCAAGAACTGTTGTCAGACGGGCGGCCCGTGTGCCCCGGTTGTTCCACGTGGATTCATGCAGGACCAACGCCGGGGCACGCGTGCCTCTTCGTCAACTAGTGGAAACCTATAACACACACTTCATGGACATAGATATCTTCTCTCTTTCTAGTAACAAATTTAAAACACTGGCTATCAATATTCTTTCACCACAATCTTAATCTAAAATTAATTAATTAATTCAACAAAATTATCTTTTCGTACTTTATTTGTTCATTTATTAATCCGTGGACAATGGTGTGGGTTATATGTTTACCAATTTATGTAACTACTCATAATTTTAAACCTGAACATGTAACTGTTTATTTGTCCCTAATAAATAAAATAAAATAAAAATAACTTCCATTCAATTTCTGTGTTTGGATGCCTAGATCCAAATGTGTCTTTCCTCACACCGTTGCCACAACTTTCTGGCTAAATTATTATGGTGGGGAAAACGAGTGCCACCCATTTTATTGATGTAGGCTATGACAGTTGTGTTATCTATTTAATTCTAAGTGAAACTTCACAGTGTCTGAGTGTGCTTGCAAATGTTTTCAGCCCTCTAAATGCTGTTAAATGCTGGTAAATAGTTCAAGGTAATTTATACGAAACTTTTTATCATCAGTTGTCCAGTGCCCATGGCTTCTGACATCATTATATACCAGAACCCAGCCAGTTTGTCAAGCATCAGAAAATATTTCTAGAACAAAGTCAAATACCTACAACAGTATAAAACATACTGTTGTAGGTTTTTGGAATGTGAGACAACCACTAATCTAGTCCTATCCAAATTCCTTTTGTGATAGGTAGCAGAGCCTTGTAATTTTCATTGTTGTTTTGTTACTTTCCATAACCTTGGTGTAAGGCCAACCATATTCCACTGTTGGGCATGCAGCAACAAGTATACCTAGCAACTGAGCAAATTCTACTATTTTGCATAAATATTTTAGATTTAAAATTATTTAATAAGTTAGGGATGAAATTTTATCTATCTTCTTCTGATGAAGCGAGATATTACTGAACTGTATCTAACAGAAAACCTATATAAATTGACAGCGCTGTCTGGGTTCTAAGGCACTCTTTTTAGTATTGATAACGAAGCCTAGTTATTATTATTTTTCTTTTTTTCTGTTTTTTTTTTTTTTTTTTAGAAAATTTGAGTTGTCGACACATTTTTCAAACACTTATCATATGAATCACCAAGGCACAAAATATCACCCAGACATAATATAGAAAAGCAACCCCATTGACCTCAGGTGACACATAACTGGCTTCATAATCTTTGTGAATACAAATGGTGCTATGCTAAGCCCAAATGTAAACTCAAACAATGTATCTTGAAACTGAAAGCGGAGAAATCTATCATATTTTGTATGGGTAAGAAGTATTTAAGCATTTTTCAAATCTATAGTTGCCATAAAACAACCTGGGGTCATGAGTTTGGTTTAATATACACACATCAAAAGTATCTAGGGATCAACATATATTTTTGCAATAACTTTTCTCCTGATTGATATTAATTAAAATTTTCTTTAAGGATTCATCAAATAAAGTGTTTTCGTTTGTCACAGTAACGATAAACCAAGTCACCTTTGCATTAATAAAGAAATTTGCCATTTTCCTAATAAAGGGATTTTTGACATTTGAACCACTAACATTAAAGTTCGAAAAAAAGACTGAAATAACAGTTTTCTTTAAAATTTTATTGGGTAACTTAAACAATTAATAATCCGTGTTTCTACCGCGAACACTAACAACACAAGAACATCGGTTTGGCATACTCAAAATGAGTTCATCCAAATCACGCTGTGGAATGGCCGCCCATGTTCGTTGCAACAACAAAAAAAGGTCTTCTTGCGACTGGATACCCTCCATATTCGGCAGAGCTCTTCTCTGTAGCATATCCCATGCATGCTCAATCGGGTTCAAGTCTGGCGACTGAGCAGGCCAGGGCAGGACATTGATGTTAGCTGCGGCGAGAGTCTGTCTTACAACTCTTGCGGTGTGCGGTCGTGCATTATCATGCATTAACTGAAATAAGGGACCGATTTGCACTTGTAGAGGAACGATGACGTCTGATACAATCGTCTTAGCATAAATTTGAGCGTTGAGGTTGCCTCTGATCCAAATCAACTCAGTTCTTCCGCCGATCCAAATACCCGCCCATACCATGATGGTTCCACCACTATAAGGATGGACTTCCTGGCAGGATTTTAATCGCTGTTGGCGTCCAGGGGTTCTCCAGTGTCGTATACGTCTTGTATCCGGTCTCATACCAAAACGAGACTCATCAGAAAAGCACACGAAACGCCATTGTTCTTCTGCCCAATTTCTGTGTTCAAGAGCCCATTGATATCGAATCCTACGATTGTGCATTGCTATAGGTGGTACCCGTAGCGGTCTTCGGGAATGAAGGTTCACTTCATGCAAGCGGTTTCTGACTGTTTGGTCGCTAATTAAGTTCCCTGAAGAGTGATGAAGCCTCACGGCTAACATCATGGCGGTTATTGTTGGAGCTCTTCGAGTTAAGATTTGAATGTATCGGTCTTGTCTCCGTGTGGTGCAGCGATACCGTCCTCCATATCGCTCAGCCACGGTACCAGTGCTTCGGTAACGTGTCCAAAGTCGACTGATAACACTCTGACTTGTATTCAGAGCTAAAGCTACAGTACGTTGCCGGGAACCAGCTTCTTTCATTTCCACGGCTCTGAGCATTTCTTCCCTGCTTAAATGACGTCGCCGCTCCATAATAACGTTGGTTTTAATCAGTAGTAGGGAAACAGTAGCACTAATAATGTCTTCAATGCGTTGTATGTTTTTATAGGGAAAATATTGACAGCTTATTTTCATCTTTTACTCGAATTTGATTGAGAGTTCCTGATTCAAATTATGAAATGCACCAAAAAGGATCCATATAAATTTATAAAATCATAAATTTATTACAAAGCCACATCTCAATCTCAAGAAATCCGCATAAAAATGCTTGATCCCTAGACATTTTTGATGTGTGTATTTATTAAGTTTCAGTGCCATCTGATTTTGGATGCAAAACTATGCTGGATAAAAATTGATCGATAAACATCATTCAATAGCACCATAACTTTAGGAGTTTATTAATTTCCGTAAAATAAGATTGCTTTCTTTCTGACTGAAGTTGTTTTTAGGAATGCAAGTTTGAACTGGAATTTCATAAAAGTGTAGTTTATAACCCTTGATCCAATCGTTGAATTGTTGGATAGGTGATAACATTATTCCAGACTTCAGTGAAATACTGCAATGTACCAGTCTACCTGAGCTAGACGTATTCCTGCCCCCGACGTCGTGGCTGGCGCCTCTGTGGTGAGTGTAACTTGTCCTGTAGCTTATCCCTGAACAGGTACTCAGATATTGGAGTCTGCCCCATTAGCTCCTTCTTTTCGTTACTGAGGCCAGGCAGGATTAGGGAGCGTCTGGTGATGCATTTGCATGATAAATGTGACAAAGTAGTCTGGCTCCATCACTTAAGAGTTAAAATTTGATCACTACTCTCTTAGTTGGTGATTAGATTGTTTAACAATAAAAAATAAAAACTTTGCCTATTGATGTAATGGCAGCAGCCGAGGTGATCTGCTGCCCCCTGATTCGTTGGTCCCGTTTTACTCCACCATCCTCAGTGCGGCTGCCACTTCTTCATTTAGTTTTTAAATATTTCCTTCATTAGGTGATACAGGACAACTGTCTGTAGTCAGAAGTGGCGGAATAGGTGATAATTGATGGCAAGGAGTCAATGGTATGTGGCGTTATGGGGATTAGCTGTCGCGGCGAGTCAGGCTGCGACGGAATTTATCACGTGTCTCACAACTTCGGTCGCGATACCCACGGCTTCTCGAGCGTGTTCGACTGGAGCGGGTTTCATACTCGTCTAGTAAGAATAGTTAGAGTTAGGCCTCTGACTGGTTGAGTTTAAACCCACGGCTAACCTCTCGTGATAGTTCAAGGGAAGCAGTAGGGACGCAATTATGAACAACTGAATGTGTAGGTACACCATCGGCTGACCTCTCGTGAAAGCTCTTGTGATATCGTTCTACTGTAGGATGGCTTAGATCATCGGCTAAACTCTCGTGAAAGCTCTAGCGATGTCTTACTAATTGTTGGCACAATTTGTGTTCTCATGGCTAACGTCTCTTGAAAACTCTAGAGACATGTGCGCACAACTGAACGTGTACACCATCGGCTGACCTCTCGTGAAAGCTCTTGTGATGTCGTTCTATTGTTAAATGGCTAAGATCATCGGCTAACCTCTCGTGAAAGCTCTAATGATGTCGTAATAATAGGTTGGCACAAGTGGTGTTCTCATGGTTAACCTCTCGTGAAAACTCTTGAGACATGTGCATCTTATGCCAGGGTGCCAGGTACTTCTAGGAAATGACGAGTGGGTAGGTACTTAAACAAAAAAGCTTACCAGATTTTCGATGACGACTCTGTTCTCGCTTGTTCGACCGATTTTCTAGTTCTCGCAGACGTTCGTTGAGTTCTCTCATATTTTCGTCTCGTTTTCGTCGATGTTTTCCCATCTCGGTTTGGTAATTACAAAATTATCGGAACTTTATTATCGGATACGTGACCTGCGCGCTTCACAAAAAAGTACAATGAGTTGACAGATGTCCAGACAACGCGCCAAGACCGGACCACCGATAACATATTCGTTTTGATGAAATCGATTCATCTTTAAAAAAATGTGATAGCGAGTTAGCAAGAAGTGCAAACTACAAGGACTAAATGAGGACGAGATTACGGAGCATAATTTGAGTCAGTTATCTCAGCTATCACCTTTAGAAACATAACATCACGTCTATAATCCCCAAAGGGTTAGGCAGAGGTGTACCTAATAGTACACCCACATTGCACCAGTTATGTTTAAGTCTCATGTAATAGGGGACGAGCCTATTGCCATCAACCGGGCACAAATCCAGACTCCATGGCTGCTATTGAGAAATTACAGATGGGAAAACGCAATCACCTTTTGTCGGACCCGTGAATCGAGTCTTAGTTTGATGTACAGAATGCTTAGTTGACGGCTTCGTCAAGGGTACTTTTACACCCCATATGACTTAAGTTTAACATAGGCGCCACGGACAGCCCACTGTGCAGGGGCTGCTTTGACGTCGAAGAATCAGCCACCCACGTCGTCCAGGTGGCCTACTATGACGTCTTAAAGCAGGATCGTTTTAATCTTGTTCCAGTGTGGGAAAGAGATGGCGCCAGACGTTCTATATAGCTCCGTCTTCTACCCACACTGGAACAAGATTAAAACGGAGGTCATGGTAGGCCACCTGGAATGCGAGGCCGTGGCTACCCAACGCAAACAAATCCTCGGAACGGTGAGGTCGCTCCGCGAAGCCTGTGGAGCTCCCAGGAAACTTTTGTGTTTCTGGGCGGAGCTAGGCTGACTAACTTAGCCAAGACACCTACGCACAATGGACTGAATGAGAGTCTAAGTGCGCAAAATGGAGTCTCTACTCTACTCTACTGCCCTATATAATTGGGTACACCTTTAACTAACGCTTCGTAGATTACAGCTGTGATGATATGTGTTGACAGACTGCACTGAGCCCGCGGTTTTGTACGATCCTCTGCCTCCCATCTGTGTTCCAGCAGTGGGGACATCTAAACTTTAATAATATTCAGAAGAGGAAAGATTAGATTTTTTGTTTGTTACGATTAACTCAAGAACTACTCAACCGATTAAAAAAATTCTTTCACCGTTAGAAAGCTACATCTTTACCAAGTAACATAGGCTATATATTATATTGATATATATTATATGCCGCACGCAAAATACGCGCTTTGACGTGGAGTTGCGGACACCAGCCCGTTATACAATACAATACAATTATATTGATATGATTTCGCGGATGAAGTCGCGGGCGAAGTGCTAGTATACACTAAATATGCAACTGTATCCTTTATACGGGTCTATAGTATAGTGTAGTGTCAAATTTTAATCCGTTTAATCCAACTGTTCTCCCGTGAGCTTCAAAGGAACATACATCAGTCGTCGAAAACTAAATTTATATCAAAGCGAAAAGCGTTAGTCTGGCAACACTCGCCGACTGTTTTAATGAAAATTCATGTGTTACTGTTACTAGTAACGAGTTTTCTATTTAATCTAGTGAAGTTTTTTTTATCCAATGGGATATGTTCTTTTTTAGAAGGACGATATTTCGGACGATTTTCATGAATAGTGTTGTAGTTGTGTATGATTACAGTTATTTTATTTTTTCGTTTACAGTTTCAGGTATGTATTTTTCTTTAAATGTTGTGAAACTGTTCCGGATAAATGTAAATGGCTTCTAACATTATAGCTACGTTCCTATTTTAAAATTAAAAAAAACTTGAGTTTTTGTCAAGCCGTGTTTTATATTATAACAGTATTACAAAAGTTTAAATAGAAGTATTTTTTAAAACATTGTTGATATAACAGTTGTGTAGTGGTGTACTAACGTATTCACTGACGGTCTACCACTTTATCTAAGTAATAAGGTTGAAAAATGGTCGACCGTCAGTGAACTCGGTAGTACGCACGACGACCAATCAAGCTTTACAAAACCATTGTACGCGAATCTCTCATTGTACGGTAAATCTATAAAAAGCAAGGCCATGTTATACTGGAAATGTATAGCTTGATGTGTCGCTGTATGTACCTATCTAATAATACCTGAACAGTACCTTTATCGTATGCGACTACTAACCTCCTATTAGCAAGGTGCGAAACCTTTGTAATAACATAGTTCCATGAGCCAGGGAAACCCTTCACGCTCGGCTTGCTAAACAGACTGATTCGGTGTCTAGTGTGTATAAAACAATGAGGATATCCGTTACAGAGCAAATACAATGTTTAGTGCTTACCCCATGCTTAACAGGAGCGCTTGCAACCACTACACTACATAGGATTAAAAAATGTGGATGTACAAATTGAAAAAAAACCCCATCATAATTGCTAATAAAACTTGCGAAAACAAAATTCAAACGATTTGGAAAAAACTTGTGAAAATGTTGAACAGGTATGAACAATATAAATTGATAAACGACGGGTTTTTGCTACACGTAAATGCACTTTAATTGCTTCCAAGGCTATGAAAACGGGTATAAAACTATTAAAACGCCAGCCGTGCTCATGTATTCGGAGCCATTATCACAAATCAAGGGATTCACCTGTCACCTGGTATGTGTCCTATACTACATATGCGAACATAACTTTAACTTTATACATAGTTGGAAAAACGAATAGCTTTTGTAGGAACTCAGTTACGAAAGATTGAAATTATACTTATCATCGCGGGAATATCTTGGATGATGCTGGTACAAGAACGTGGAGCTTGGCACATGGAAAAAGAGGCCTATGCCCAGCAGTGGGTGAAGTAAGGCTGGTGATGATGATGATGACGAAGAATTATAAGAAAATCTTTAAATATTATTTAGTTGAAAACCAATCTTAAAAAAACAAAAGCAACTTATTTGATTCACTTAACATAATTTTTTTTGTTTAACACACACAAACACTCACAAAACATTTTTATTTCACACAAAAATGTTTTCGTATCTCCTACAAAATTGAAACATACATAGGTAATTTATTTGACACATTCAATATAGAAAATGAATTGACGTATCGATCAGATGATGTCGACGCTCGACATTTTAACATTAATTATTTTCAAAATGAACTGATTTCGATGACAGTTTCAGCAACATTAATTTATGCAATACAATATTATCAAAACTATATTCAATATAATGTAAAACAAATATTAAAATATTTTACTAAGAGGGTTTACATTGCCCTTCACGCTCGTAAGCCGTGTTATAAATACCTACTCACGCAAGGTTACATTACAATACCCTCAACAATAGAATACACAATAGTACAAGTCTCTACTAACAAACTAAGCTGTGAAATTGTTAGTTCGTTGCTTCCGCCACACCTGCGTTATTCGGCGTGCTACACACATATCGAGTCAGCCTGATTCGGCCAGGGGTGGCAAAATCTGCATTCGGAATTACCGTCCGGCCATGGGTAGCATCACTTACGCGTAAATTGACGTCAAAATTAAATTATTTATCATTTTTATTCTCTTCACAAAGCTGATTTAAAGTTAATGTGTACAAAATAAATGTCTGCTGTATTCCACCTTTGTGAGAGACTGGTGCCTGATGTAGGTTTTTGGGAAAAACCTGTGTTACAGGTCACCAGCAAACATGGTATTAGTTAGTCCATAAGTGATAACTCAGGTGGCCTTTATTTTTCGTCCAAAATATTGTTTGTACACATAGGGACACATCAAACTATACATTTCCAATGGTCTCGCTTTGTATATCCGCATTTATAAACTGATTTTGTATAGCTCGATTTGACCGAACCCTCAGGACCAAACAACTTTTATTACGAAATTAGTTTACACTAGCTTTGTTGTTATAAGTTTTAGAGCTGAACCACATATAAATAACACCTTAGTACGTCAAATAATACCTACTAGCAAACCCATGGTTAATGCGCAGTTTGGCTCAGACGTTAACATTAACCCAAGTGAAACAAGAGCATAATACGGTGATACACGCTCAACGTCTAAGGTACCTACTTAGGGGCCCAATGAACCGTTCTCTTCATATTTATGGAAGAACGCTCCACCAGTTTTCGAACCCGAAAATTAATCGGGATGATTTTTCTTCATATTCACGCTTTTGATTTTGGGTAAGCCAATCTTAGTATACGTGTGTTTACAGTGTATTTGTTTTGTGAAGGGTAGAAGTATGGTGTAAGTTCATGCAAACATATTTTTCTTCATTCGTTGTTATTACAAAGGTTGTCTGAAAGATATCGCTGTCAGCGATAAGACTCATTGTTCCTATAGAGTTAGCTATATTGTGATAAAGTATTGTAACAATTTTGATTTATCACAGTACGGCAATTATTTATTCTTCACATTATATTATAGCAGCACTCTACCCTTCCCTATGACCCAGTTCCTTCCGATAGGAGAGGAAGGACCTGGTTTGCACAAAGCCTCAAACTAGACATGCTTTTGCTAGTCGATTCTATGTGTTTTTGGGACCATTTCTGTATAATAGACTCAACAAGAAACTAAACTTCTATAGTCTAAGTAATAGGAAATGTAGTTTTGTAATATCAGGTTATTTAGCGATACATAATTACACGGAAACAGAAAAACTTCTCTAGAAGTCCTAGTTTGATTATTGTTACTTATGTTAGTTTTAACGTTTAATTTAAGTTTTTTTACCAATTTGATTTTTGTTATAGTTGTTAATAGATTTATTTTATTTTAAAACTTTTACTGACCTAATTAAATTATCCAATGTAAAGTGATGGCCTGAAACACAGGTTTAAAAAAAAACCTAGATCAGGCAGGTCGCTACCTAACATTTGAATTCGACATTTTCGTTACTTGCAACTGTTATATTATATATTGTAGTTATAGTTTACTTTTATGCACTAATTATACAATACTGACATAACACTGCTGCACCTAAATGTACACTTTTGTAATATTTACTTTTTAAATAAATTATTTTTATTCTTACCTACAATAAAGTCATCATCTACCTAGCCTTTTCCCAACTATGTGAAGGTCGGCTTCCAGTCGAACCGGATACAGCTGAATACCCGTATTTTACAGGGAGCGACTGCCTGTCTGATCTCCATAAACCAGTTGGTACTGGGTTTTACGATACCCTTTTGATAGGACTGGTTGTCAGACTTTACTTTTTTTTGACATTCAAAAGTGCCGTAATGGTCTAATTGAAATAAATGCTTTGAGTTTGAGTTTGAGTTTGAGGGTCACTGACTATCTGTAACAACTGTCAAAGATCTACAAATAAAAGCCGGGACCAACGGCTTAACGTGCTTTCCGAGGCACGGAGGAAAATCGGTATGTAATGGACGGTCACCCATCCATGGACTAACCAACCAAGCACCTACAATAACAAGTACGTACCTACATTAAGTAAATGCTTTCTATATGGATCTAAAAGCTTGACGTAACCTAATAACACTACGGCATGAAGTGTTTGATGTTTACTCAACATATTGAGTAATAACATTGAAAAGTATAATTTACAAAAACACTGCACATATCAAAATTAATCAACCAAAGATAGGAAAGCATTTCTCGTTAGAATGATAACCCTATGTAAAATCTGAATGACATATCACTGATACAAAATACCACTACTACAAATACAAAAATTAAAATTGGCTGGAAAATTTCCACCAATGACGTCAATGCATATGCCATGCTAGGGAACTTGTATTCTCAACTCTGCGCTTTGGAAGTCCAAATGTGGGATAAAGTTTGAAGTCCACGCTATTCTTGAACAAAATGCACGAAAATTATTGTTCGATTCTAATTCATGTTTTTCTATCGTCTGCTTGCGTCTTTAAAAAGTCGGGCAAAAGACATTGTATTTTATCATTTGCATTTACATTCATCATCATCATCATCAGCCTATAATGTTCTCACTGCTGGGACACGGCCTCCTCTCAATGAGAGGGAATGGGCTATAATCCACCACGCGGGCCCAGTGCGGATTGGTAGATGTCACATGTCTTCGAATTTTTGGTTCTAGGACATGCCGGTTTCCTCACGATGTTTTCCTTCACCGTTTTGAGAGCAGTTGTGATGAAATAAATTACTCAAAGTAATGCGCCTGTCTGGGTTCGAACCCATGACTTACAGCAGCATTTACATTGGCTTGAGCATTTTACCAGGTTTTTTTCAGTTACCGCCCCCGGAGTCTGGATTTTGCCCGGTCGATGGCAATAGACTCGCTCCCTATTACATGGGACTTTAACATAGCTGGCGAAATGTGGGTGTAGTGAGTGTACTATTAGGTAGACCCTCATATAAAATATATACATTTGCGATTACGACGCATGCCTCGCACTGCCTGGACGCATTTCAAAACTTTCAAAAACAGTGTCACTGTATAATTAGTTACCGTATAATTAGTATACTACCAACCCCACACACCTAAGAGTACTTATGTATTCATGTCACTGTTGTACTCACTAGAAAACGTCTACCCTTATCACTCATAAACTCCTATGTAAAGATGTAGACAAATGAACCGCTGACACGAGAAGAGCTACAATCACTCATAATAGGTATCAGTTTACATGGAAAGGTATTTTTTAAGCCATGAAGTTTATGCTTGAACGAGAGATAACATTAATTTTGTATTTATTCGACCGGTGTAACATAGAGTAATTTCTTTTTTTTATTTGTTAAAAGAACAGAAGGTTTCCAGAAAGTACATGCTCTAAATGCAATGCTTTAAACTGTGGTAGTTTAAAGCATTGCATTTAGAGCAATTGCAAAGCATTGCAGGTAGGAGCCCTGACGGTTTTTCAGCGTGATGTTCAGCAACGAACTAAAATTACTAAATAAAGGCCGTTTTCTATAACTTACTTAATAACTATCAGTTAATATCCCTACTCTCGTAGCTGTCGGTGTTTCTATAAACAAAGTTAGTCCTATCCGTGTAACCTACCTGTCACTTTATTCATAGAAAAATCAAAGAAAGCTTTTCTGTGACGTTTTGTTTCTATATCGGTCAGTAAACAAAATGTCAAACAGACAGAGATAGCAACCTACCAAAACCTGTTGGTACGTTATTGAAAATGGCCGTAAGATATTGTGCACTAAATCAGACAAATCTGATTTTCTTATTTTCTCTTACTATAGTAGTTAGGGCTGGCGGAGGCATAATAAGGTAAGTAACAGAACTACCAAGTGCATTTTCAAAGGTCCAGGGAATATGCATGAAATACAAAACTCTTTTTATTTATTAAAAATGCCTTGTATTAGTGCATAAGAACATTGTGGATCACTTGTTTAAGGTCCAACCAGCCCGCGAAATTCAAAATTTCTTACGTTTGTTGTAATTTGCAGGCCAGTATATGGGTGTATGTTGATTAAAATATTATTCACGTCTGTAAAACGTATGTAGTTACAGAATTATAATCATCAATATCGTCAATACAACCCCCCAAGTTCATTAAGGTGTAGGAACAAAAAAAAACAGAAAAAGTCATTTCTACACCTTTATGAACTTCGAAGGTTGTATTGATGATTTTGATGATTATAATTCTGTAACTACTTACGTAAGAAAAATTGAATCTCGCGGGCAACTTCTAAACATAACTTTTTTACAATTTATTGTTTTATGTAGCATGTTTTTAGTGAAACGGAACGCACTCTCAAAACACATCGTCCCTCGATAACGCCGGTAGTGACGTCAGTCTATATGTCAAAAAAACACTTTTATTTGAAAAGTACTTAAAGTTTGACGAACATTTTATTATAATATTGTTATTGCAATTTATGCTTGACTAAAGCACATACAATTAGTAAAATTATTTTATAAAGGTCAAAAAATTAGATGTAAACAAGGCAGATTGAAGTAAATGAAGTCACATCATGGCCACGACAGTCACGGACGTTTGAACTGTCATAGAAAATTGCAGAAGTTTAATATTATTTTTGAGCGACAAGCAGTCGTTGAACTTAACTTTTAATACTTTTCTTGGGTTGATATTAGTGTACTTTATTGATTTAAGGGAAGAAAAAAATACTATATATTCCCTATTACAATAAAATTAAAAAATAATATCAAGAACCAAGATTATATAGGTGAAGTATAAAATCGAACGCTCAGAGTTGTTCAATGTGTGCGTACGCGTGATGTTGCTGTGTGCGACTTTAGATACCTAAATTTGAGTTCATCGAAAACGTAACAGCGTCCTTAATAGATTGAAAGAAGTGTGTTTTCAGAAGGCACTTTTGTTAATTGTTGTTGTTACATTTTATGTGACAAAATTAGATTGTGACGCTGATGGCCCATGCTACAAGAAAACAGAGTTACATACTAACAATGAATCCAATGTATAAATACAATAAACGCAACAAGCGATCTTTTTATGACAACGTATGGATGAGAATAAATGCTTGAATAAGATAGCAAAAAAAATAGACAGGGGAAAACCAAATCACTGTAAACAATCGGTAACACTTCGGAAGTCAATAAACTGTATGATTGTAGTTTTTGGGTCACTTGTTCCCGATATTTCACGTCAGTTCTCGATATTTCACGTCAATTCTCGATATTGTGGGATATGATCGTGTAATGGAGGTCTGTGTCTGACTTTGATGTGAGAATAGAAAAAAAACTTATGGAATATAATAAAGTGCTGGGACGCGGATTGGTTTGATTGTGAGCTACAGACACGAAGACGACGACGAGGAGCTCGTGGCTAAATAATAACAACCGCTGAGATAAATTTTCAGGTTAAGCAACCCTTGCCTAGGTTGGTCTGTGGATGGGTGACCACCATATACCACATACTGAGTTTCCTCGGTGCCTCGGAAAGCCGTTAGTCCCGGCTGTCATTTGTAGATCTTTGACAGTCGTTACAGGTAGTCAGTGACCCGTAAGGCTGACAACCAGTCTTACCAAGGGTTATCGTATTACCCAGTACTAACTAGGTTGTGGAGGTTAGATAGGCAGTAGCTCCGTGTTAAATACTGGTATTCAGCTGCACCTGGTATAGTTGTGAAAAGGCTAGACAGATAATGACCGAAACGGAGACGAGTCGCAAAAGGTTCATTTAAAAGCACGCTTTTTTACCCCAGAAGGGTTTTCAGAGTCATTGTATATTTAAGGCCCATGTAACCATGGGCGTGCGCTACGAAGAGGCAATTAGACAAAGCCTACCCTACCAACTGGGGCAATTATTATAACTAATGAACTATGTAATAAAATAACACTTTGTACAAAATATTAAAAAAAGTTCAAACTCCTGTTCGAATACTTAGAGCAATTTTTCGCGCCCGTGTTACGTAACCAACACTGTACTGGAAGTTGCTACGAAGCTCGATGCTCACCCGCCGGACGCATCTTATAGGCAAATAGTCTGCTGGCCTACAACCCATTGATAAATTTACCCACACAGCGGCAAATTGGTGCATATTTTCGTGTGTATGAACCGCACACATGTATAGATT
Source organism: Xestia sexstrigata (assembly GCA_941918905.2). NCBI lineage: Eukaryota > Metazoa > Arthropoda > Insecta > Lepidoptera > Noctuidae > Xestia > Xestia sexstrigata. The sequence continues at coordinate 6,140,372 of OW799204.2, forward strand.
GCAGCCATTTTTGGGCGGTAACTCCTGCGAGTGTAGCTGGGCTATGATTGGCTGCTACAACACAAGGCCAGGATTCAAGGTGAAGGAAGGGGTCCGCAAGGACCGATGCCTGCCGGGGTTGCGGGACTGTTCGAAAGAGATACCGTGGCCCCGGAACACAAAGGGCGATGAAGGAACATGGATGGGTTTTAGTCAGTAAAAGTCTGACACTCCCTCCTGCTCAGCCCAGAGCGGGAGAAGTCATTTGATGATTTCCCATCCGAAAAAAAAAAAAAAAAAGGATTCAAGGTGAATGTTCTTTAGCCCGCGTAATTCAAATTTCCTTAGGTTTTTTGCAATTTGCAGGCCAGTGCTAGGGTGTATGTTGATTAAAATAATGATTCCTGGGGGTTATTGGCGCGTATTATTATTATAATAATTATTAATATTATTGATATTATATTTTTCTTCATGGGTGTCGTTTTCGTGGTTTTTGGATAAAGATAAAGATAAAGATAATTTATTTGTTAAAACATGCGTATACATGCAAATTAAGCACGCAGGATGACATGATATTAATATTTTGTACGTCCATGTTTCACCAATATGGCTTACAAATTTATAAAATTTACAAAATAAAATAAATTACAAAATTAAAATTAAATTACTAAGATCCAAATACATAATAGGTAGTCAGTCATAAACATTGATCAGCCAGTAAAATAAATTAATCAAATAATGTCATAAAAATTAAGTAACAATAAAAGATAAACAATGTCAAAAAAATTGATAAGTTATTATAATATAAAATAAATTAATCGTATAATGTCACAAAGTTGAAGAAAGTAACAATGTCATGTAGTGTCACTTAAAAAATTGTTTAAACTATAATAGCACTTGTCCGTTAATAAATCTCGAATCTTTTTTTTAAACATTTTTACCGGTAATGCTTTATAAGACTGTGGTATTTTATTATAAATTTTAGGAGCCATACAGAAAACGCTTTTTCCCATTAATGCAGTCTTGGGGTTGGTTATAATGAAAATGAACTCAAAATGAAAATCCAAGATGGCGCCGATGAAAATTTTCAGTTTTTTCTTCATGGGTGTCATTTTCGTGGTTTTTGTGGTCGCTGATGATGAAAATGAGGTCAAAATGAAAATCCAAGATGGCGCCGATGAAAATTTTCAGTTTTTTTTTCATGGGTGTCATTTTCGTGGTTTTTGTGCCCGCTGATGATGAAAATGAGGTCAAAATGAAAATCCAAGATGGCGCCGATGAAAATTTTCAGTTTTTTCTTCATGGGTGTCGTTTTCGAGGTTTTTGGGGTCGCTGATAATGAAAATGAGGTCAAAATGAAAATCCAAGATGGCGCCATCGAAAATTTTCAGTTTTTTCTTCATGGGTGTCATTTTCGTGTTTTTTGTGGTCGCTGATGATGAAAATGAGGTCAAAATGAAAGTCCAAGATGGCGCCGACAAAAATTTTCAGTTTTTTCTTCATGGGTGTCATTTTCGTGGTTTTTGTGGTCGCTGATGATGAAAATGAGGTCAAAATGAAAGTCCAAGATGGCGCCGACGAAAATTTTCAGTTTTTTCTTCATGGGTGTCATTTTCGTGGTTTTTGTGGTCGCTGATGATGAAAATGAGGTCAAAATGAAAATCCAAGATGGCGCCGATGAAAATTTTCAGTTTTTTCTTCATGGGTGTCATTTTCGCGGTTTTTGTGGTCGCTGATGATGAAAATGAGGTCAAAATGAAAACCCAAAATGGCGCCGACGAAAATTTTCGGTTTTTTCTTCATGGGTGTCGTTTTCGAAAATCCAAGATGGCGCAGACGAATTTTTTTTTGCTATCATTATTTCGTGGCCTACCCTTCGTGGAATACCACTGCACGCCACTGCATGTAACATAGGTGAGCCTAGATCAACCACAAATGCAAACTCCCGGCTGCTACTGAGAAATTTCTGAAGGAAAATACCAATAACACTTTACCAGGGAATCGAACCCAGGATAGAATATTCCGCAGGAGCGGTTGTAGTCACTAGAGACCTATAATTTTGCATTAATCTTAATTGAAGTCCAATTTGAAAACTCTTGTTATAAAAATAAATGTCTAAAAAAATATCATCGAAAACATCGTCGTTCTAAAAAATCTTCGTAACCGAAGCGTAAAAAACCAAAGGTCAAATTCTAAACTGACCTGTCTTAAGTATTTACCTATTTTACCAAAGTGATGGAAATTCGAAAAGGAAAAATGTGAGACAGCTTTTCTATGATTGAAGAAAAGATAGAATTGATATTGGTCCTTCAACTTGTCTCCGGGGACCTTTCATTCATCTCTTTGATAAAATGGCCTGAATCTGATTACTGTTTTCTGCACGTGAATCCAATTATTATTAGTACAAGGTTTTTATTTTTGTACAAAATTTTGTCAGTGGTTTCGCCCGAATAGCCCACTCCCTCTCATAGAGAGGCCTGTGTCCCAGCAGTGGGGACAAGGATGACTATACAGTTTTTTTATGAATACATTTTTAAACTATAACTACATATTATGTCTCTATTGCCTCATTGGTCTAGTGGTCGCAATCCCGACTGCTGAGAAAGGTCCTGAATTCGATTCCCAGGTTGGGCAAATTTTTTTTAGGTTCGTTTTTCCATCAGGAATTTCTCAGTAGGACCCACAGAGTCTGGATTTGTGCCCGGTCGATGGTAATAGGCTTGCCCCCTATTACATGGGACTTAAACATAACTGGTGATCCCGCGCTCTGCCTAACCCTTCGGGGGTTACTGGCGTGATATTATGTATATGTAATTATGCCCATATGTTGCACAAGTATCTCCGTTGGGACAAGCCCGCCACACTGTGACGAGGAGTTAGTGACTTACGGCGTACCACAAGGTAGCATACTAGGGCCGACATTGTTTCAAATTTATATAAACGATCTCTGCAACATGACGCTCCCTAACTGCAACATATACACCTATGCAGATGACACCGCAATTATCGTCCACGGTCCTTTTTGGGAAGCTGTTAAAAGTAACGTTGAATCTGCCCTAAGTAGAATCATGCGTTGGTTTAACTCCAATCTACTGACATTAAATTTGTCTAAAACCTTATACGTTCCTTTCTCTATCCACTGCAACTTGAAACCATCAAGTACTTTCTCCATAACGGCACACTCATGTACAAGTCCCCTGACATACTGCTCCTGTCCAAAATTAAGAAGAGATGACAGTGTAAAATACCTCGGCATCCATATAGACAACGGACTAAGATGGGACAAACACTTAGACACACTCACCACCCGAACATTGCGACTTATCTCTGTCTTCAAATCACTCAGGGGGTCAGCTGATCATAATATTCTTAAAATGGTCTATTTTGCCCTGTGCCAATCAGTGTTAGGGTACTGCATCAATGTGTGGGGTGGAGCCAAGAAGACAGGTCTCCTGAGGGCTGAAAGAGCACAAAGAGCAGTCCTTAAAGTTATGACAAAGAAACCACGCAGATATCCTACAGCGCAACTTTATGCAGACTGTAAGGTCTTGACTGTACGACAGCTATTTGTGCTTCAATCAATTCTTAGGACACATAGTAGTTTGGCTCCTCCCGATACCAAAAAACGTAAACATATAATTCCCAGCATAAAACATAAAACTAAGTTTGCAAGACACCAATTTTACGTCATAAGTACGCACCTTTATAATCAAGTTCATCAAAAAATAAACATTCTCGGTCTCCCTAGGTTTAAACTAAAACGTACAGTAATGGAATGGCTACTAAAACAAGATTACCATAACACGGAATCACTTCTAACTTACATCACCTAATGAACCTTCACTCATTATGTCACTCACCTATTTCTCACACCCACGCTGTATTCAAAACACAATACAAACATACACTCACTTCATTCACTTCACACACGACAAGCACAAAAGACCCCAAACACTCCCACTTACAATCATCAAACACTTACATCTACATCATTCACTCTTCACTTGCTCACGCTCATATTATAAAATTTACCACAAGATCATTGTAAAGCGCCCATTTGACACAGTCCACTGGCACGTCTGCCACGATAGAATTATGTAAGCATACCTCATAGCCGGACACTGCCCCCTAAGATACAGGCCTAGCCTAGTTTAGGGGACAGGGTTGAACCTATTGTACTTTTTTTTTCGAATGCTAAATTAAGAACTTTAATCTGAAAACAGTGCAATGTACTTGAACTTTGTGGTAATAAACAATTTTATTATTATTATTATTATTACTGTTCCCAAACCACTGTAACTCCTGAAAGCCAGAATCAACAGTGGCGACCACCAGAAAAGCGCCGAGACAATGAATCTCGACGAAGTCCTAGAGAATGAATTTAACTGTCTTGGATCCCGCAACAAAATTAATCAGAAAAGTATAGTGGAGGAGTAGGGAAAACCCGTATTTTCCACTTCCCTCCATATAAGCAGGAGACAGAACGAAACCAGGCCAATAGGCACAAAGGGACGTTTACAACTGGGATAGGCCCAGTTGCCTAGCACCACGGATAAATATTACCCTAAGTCCTAAGTTGTGAGCTGTTATATATGATTCCAATAATAGGTATGGCAAAAACGCTTGAACGCACGGCAATTTGTTCTATGTAGTTTCTACAAAGTCCGTATAGTAAATAACTCCGGATGTAACCTGTACACTATCCAACATAGATAGATAGATAGATAAACCATTTATTTAGTGCACACAAAAGACATAGCACAACACACAGCAGTACAATAACATAATAAAATATCTCCGTTGATCAATGTAATAAAAAACATAACTTCCTCGAGTGATCTATGTAACTTCCGCTTAGACCTCAGAACCACACGTCTCCATTGCATAACCCATTCATTCCACATCCCATTAATAATTCCTGATACGCAGCCGACACGTGCTATCAAATGTAATAGGTCTGCGCAGAAAGGGCGGTGAGTGTGAAACTGTTTCTACTCAAACAATATTGATGTTGAAACAATTAAGTCATGAACTCAAGCATGTGCTGTTGGTATCTAAGATAAACTCAAATTAACATAGTTGGTGGAACGTAGTGGAACATAGCGCCAAGATATTAAGGCAAAATCCTGAAAAAACTTCAAGAATCGCTTCACATCAGGCGAGTTGCGACCAAACGCAAGCCTATTTAATACGAGTATACAAAATAAAAAAAGACGATTGAATGCTGAACTAATAAACGTTCGGTCTTTTATTCTGGCTATCATCAACCTCATCATTTTAGGCGAAAGAAGTCTATTGCGGGACAGGCCTCCCCCAAACATCGCCGCTTCATCGCCCAATTCTGTGTTTCTCGCAACCCGCAGCCTTTAAAGTGTTCTTACACTTTATTCCGGTTAACTAACCACAAGTAATATTTGCAGCCCTTAACATTGACTTCGATTAGTAATAGACCCGCACAAAATGACGTACTTATGTCCTGTAATCACTGAAATATCAGCCCCAACACTAACCTAGCCGACCGGCTAATCTATTGGGCGTGAAAACTAATCTCCTACTGATCGTCCCGAAATTAAAGAAGATTAACAAAAAAATACTTTTTGCACAAGCACATAAGTTTTATAATCAGAAAATACGAGTTTTTAAAGCATGGGCTTACTGTCGTGTGCTTAGCTCGTGTCGACATTAATAACTTTTAAAGCGAGCACGAAGTTTCGTAATTGGATACGAGATTTTTAAATGCGGCGCTCAAAGGTAACGCTAATTAGCTTTTTTCTATACGCCGCTGCAATCAGACACTTAAACTATCACGACTCTGTAGAAGCACGCTGTAGGTGTGGGTAGACTTGTGGCGCAAGTCCTCAAGGCAAAGAAAATATTGTAAGTATTTCTAATAGAACATTTTCAGTTGCTGTATGGCACTCAATTAGCATTACGAGAAACTTAAACATAACTTGTGAAGTATTTGAGTGCTATACACCTCTGCTTAACATTTTGGGGAACAAAGATGTGATGTTATATGTATATTTAAAGACAATATGCATAGTTTGTTACGATTAAACTGCTGATTTAATTTTGTTTACAATAGAAAACCGCTCGGTCACGTCGCCGAGGATTAAAGGATAAACTGGGAAGTATTAAGAGCTTACATTAGTATGGCTTCAATAGGTAACCTTGACGAGGGTCAAAGTCAAACTACGACAAATATTTAGGTACTGTGAGCTAGACGTGGCATCAATTTCAGATCAATTAGAGAGATTTCTAATCAGTTGATAGTAGTTATTGGACGAAGTTTGGGACATTAATTTTCACGCAATGTTGTAAACAGTACTTGTAATAATACTCTACTATACTACAACTATACTATAACTAGAGTACCGTGGAAGGCGAAAAAGATATAACGTAAAGGGGATAAGCAGAATCACAAATTTACTAAAAATTGTAATATTGTTCGCAAGCGCGACTGTTGAGCATGATGAGGTACTTGATTCGATACCTGGGTCGGGCAATGTGCTATCAGGGATTTTCTTAATAGCCGCCACGGAGTTTGAATTTGCGCCCGGTTGATGGCAATAGGGTCGCCCCCTATTACATGGGATTTCAACATAACTGACGAAATATGGGTGTACTACATATTAGGTATTACAGAGGATCCTTCGAGGATAACATGCTTGATGTTATGTTATTTAGGTATTTGTCTTGTTTTGTTTATAAAAATGTTGAACTTAATTTTTTACTGTGTAAAAAGGTTACTCTATTGGTATATTTTCCTTTTGCGGGGGTCTCGGAAAGTTTCAGTTTGTTTTTGTGTATACCTACTGATAAAGTCAACATTATTGTGTAGGTACACACGTAAAGTAACCGTTCTGTGCTGGCCACTGTGTTATTGATAAATGATAAACGATGTTTCTTTTGCAAGTAGGTTTTTACAAACACTTTTACACGTCATTTTTTTAAACTAGATGGGGCCGATGTGTCGTACCTGACTACGTTGAGAAGAAACAGCCGAAACAAACTCAGAGGTCATAGTCTCTTTTGAAGTCCAGACATAATCTTGCTCAACTCACATGAGGACTATGCAGGTTAGAGTGTGAGATGGTCTTTTGAAGAAAGAACCTCACAGATATGAGTGGACCTGTCCAGTCCAGTGCGAGCATTTGTCAGTTATCGTGTAGCTCGACTTATAACTCAAGGAGCTCAACGAAACGACGAACAATACCAAAGAAAGGACATTTGGGTAGGTCGCTTATAGTATTATATTCAAACTGCCAGACAGTTGTGGGAAAAAAAAGGAAACAAACAAAAAAAATATAAATGTGACCCACATGGTCCCCACATTCACAATAATCAAATAAAACGAATTATAATTTACAAAATCAATGTCAATAAAAATCACAAAAATTATATGTCAATAATAATAAAAAAGTAAGATACGTAAATATTCCTGTCAAATCAGTAGGTAAATGTAACATAAAATAATAAAAAATACTATTGGAACTGATGAAAAAATGCAAATCTATTCCATAAAATTTTTCAACAGGTTGATTGTTTACCTAAATACTACATGGTAACTGTATGAAAAAGTAAAGGATGCTAATAAATATTACATTTTTGCGTCATAAAAAAGACATATATGTGAACAGATATAAGTAGGCGTCTGCCAATTTCCTGTCACAATCAGTTTGGATGAATACTGCTCGAATAAAATTTATCCAGTTACAATTTCACACACATTTAATATGTGTGTGAAGTTGTAACTGGCAGATAGGTTGGGTAATCATATAATAATAGAATCGGAAATGTGTATGTAGGCTTTCAATGTATTTCTAGACTAGCGGACGTCACGCGGTTTCACCCGCGTTGTTCGCGTTCCCGAGGGACTGCGGTGATAAAATATAGCCTATATTGCACAAGGTGAATGTAGCTTTATAATGGTGAAAGAATTTTTGAAATCAGTTCAGTAGTTTTTGAGTTTATTCATTACAAACCTACACACACACAAAAATACAAAATTACAAATTTTTCCTCTTTATAATACTAGCGAACGTCACGCGGTTTCACCCGCGTAGTTCGCGTTGCCGAGGGAGTACGGGGATAAAATATAGCCTAAATTACTCAGGTTGAATGTGTTGAATCAAATTAAGGCCTCATGCTCAGCAGTCACGCTTACGACCACTGGACCAACGAGGTAGTCACCACCTAAATAACACAGGTAAACATGAAGACTATACAGACATAACCGAATGCAGTTAAATACCAGTATTTTACATGAAGCGACTGCCTATCTGACCTCCACAACCCAGTTAGTACTGGGTAATACGATACCCCTTGGTAAGACTGGTTGTCAGACTTTTTGCCTGTTTACCTGTAACGACTGTGAAAGATCTACAAATGACAGCCGGGACCAACAGCTTAACGTGCTTTCCGAGGCACGGAGGAACGCACTACACAGGTATACAATGTTTGCTAAATGTAATTCTTGCAAAGGTAAAATATTCACTCAAGAATCTTTCGGTCAGCTGGCATACCCGGGTAAATTATGTAATGTCCTAACTTCGGGTACCCGTTAAAAGATAAAAGGATGAGTATAAAACCTTGACCGGATCTCTGAGGGTTGAAACAAACAACTCGAAATGTTCAACTAATAAAATTGGAACAACATGAAGGAAATTTCAAACTTAAACGTTTGGGTATTAGGTTGAGTTTGAACTCCTGAAGTATGTTTGAATTTGTTTAGGTATTTATTTATTTTTATACACGCAAAATCCTTCTAAGACCTTTATTTTGATAACAGTAATTATTGAAATCATGTCTGTAACCTGTTATGTTAAAGTACCATGTAATAAAGAAAAAATAAAAGGTAAATTTTATTACTTACCAGGAATATTAGTAATACGTAAAATAGCTTCTGTGTATCACCACAAAGTATACGGGAAAAGCCGTGGTTTAAATGTTAGTCCATATTGGTAGCGGGGTTTACAGCACAGAGAGCCTAGACAAATGACTGTACTGAACTGCAAGCATCCACGGCAGCCGTCGACAGGTGGCGACGGCTGCAGTTTATCTGCCGTTGGCAACGTGCCGCTCGTCTGTAAGAACCCTTAGTGGTTGCTCATGGTACGGATAATTATGGGAAGTCATTTATATAAATCTTGAACTATCTTTATAGTTCAAGATTTATATAAATGACTAGCTGTTGCCCGTGACTTTCGTCCACGTGAAGTTATTATAAAATATCACTTCCCTATTTCAATATTTTGCTAACAATGTTAAGGGTTTTTTTTTTGCATGGAACCGTAATCATTTTTTTAAATAGAAGGACCTCCTATTTCTTATGATGATGACATCTGCTATCTGCCAGAAAAAAACATCAAAATCGGTCCAGCCGTTTCGGAGATTAGCCGGAACAAATAGACAGACAGACAAACAGAGATAAAATTTTAAAAAAAACCTATTTCTGTCATAAGTAGCGTATAAACTTTCTGCATTCACTAAAAAGCTGTTATTTCAAAATTACTAACAGACACTCCAATTCTATTTATTTAGATGTATAGATTTGCTTGGAAACAGGCATGTCCTAGAATCATAAACTGGAAAACATGTGACATCCACCAGTCCGCGTGGTAGATTACGGTTCACTCCTCACAGGCAGGAGGTCTGTGTCTCAGAAATGGAAATATTAAAGGTTATGAATGAATTAATGATATTTGCCTAGAATTATTTGTTTGTTGTGTTTTAAAGAAATTGGCATCTGAAAGTTTATTGAAGACTTTCTTACGCATAAGAAATATTAAAAGCAAAAAAGTTTAAAAACAAAGTTTAGAATGCAGTTAGCTTAGCTCTTTGTGAACGCGAAACTTGACTGCCACGAGCACTGGAACTACTCCAAACTTCAAAAGTTAAATGAATCGCGAAATAATTTGCTAGAGCAATTTTCATGCGAAGAATATTGCACTAAAACTTGGCTTAAAGTAAAATAAAGTGAGTGTTAAAAAAATGTTTAAAGTGAAACTTCTAAAAAACTCCTCCTGAGGCATTTACAAAAAATGTTCAGAGATGTGGTGCCCGAAAGTAACGCGTTGGTGAGATATTTTTAGGTAAATTTCTCATATCGATCTTATTTGCCGCTGGTCACAACACCGCTCCGGTTCTATGGACTTTTCCACAATCATGTCACATTGTCTAGGCCCAAATCTAGTTTAAAAATGTGTGAAACGACTAGACATTGGTCTAGAATAATGATTTTACTTACTAACACAATAAAAGTAGTTCAAATGCGAACATAGTTTTAAGCTTTCAAGATTTATAAATTTTAACTACACTTACACTGTCACTTACGGGACTTTTTTTTTTTGGGACAAGCCCGCCACACTGTTCCCAAACCACTGTAACTCCTGAAAGCCAGAATCAACAGTGGCGACCACCAAAAAAGCGCCGAGACAATGAAGCTCGACGAAGTCCCAGAGAATGAGTTTAACTGTCTTGGATCCCGCAACGAAATTAATCAGAAAAGTATAGTGGAGGAGTAGGAAAAAACCGTAATTTCCACTTACGGGACTATGTCTTCCGTGATTATCAATTAATCTGGGTCTGAGCTCCTACGCTGTTGCAAGCGCCACTACTATATGAGTCTTTATGAGTCATCCCGCGATCATCTTAGAATAATTGATAGATATCCCGGAAGTGACAGATAAGTGTAGGTACACATACGAAGCAATACTGTTGAATATTTTATTATCCCACTAGCTCCTTACGTGAGCTAAGCGAAGATTTATCAGAGCAAGGTAGAAGTCAGCAACACTGGGAATAATGGCGACATTGTAATTTCATTACTGCTAGCGAAATGGGCGCACTGATTGTTCTGGGATTGTTGTGCCGAATAATTGCTAGCGGTATTTGTAATTATGTATATTTTATGAATGTTTCAGGTAGATAAATTACATTGGATTGCATCTGGACCCGATTTATTGTTATTTTTTTGGTATTTTTAAAACAAATCGTGTTTCAGATTAGCACGATATCTTTTTTTCAATGGATGGTCGAAGTTACGTGTTTCGAGGTCCTGATTTTTGTCCCCAAGGTGAGGAAAAGTTGTTGACATCGTAGAGTATATTTGCTATAGGCCTCATCTCTGTCAGGAATGGGTCATAATCCATTACGCAGACCCAGTGTGGGTTGGCTTTGGGATAGTTGCCCTCCGAATACATACAACCAGAAAATAATACAGGAAAAATCCTACATCCTTTTAAAAGACGTGATGTTAGCCAGTTTAATATTCATCTTCAAACACTACTTTTTCCAAAAGTTTTATAAAACAGAGTATTCTACATTTTGCTTGTTCAATATTATTCAGGCCTGAAGCCTTTTAGACGAATGCCCGAGTCAGGAGAGCGTCTGCACTCAAATGTATTAAAAGAGAACGAGGAAAAGGTTCCCTAAAATGTACCTTTTTGGTACGAAAAGGCGAATTTAATTAAACGTAATTAAATGTTCTGAAACATGGGGATTATAGATGCCATTAGGCAGGTTAAGGTGTTTTTTTTAAACCTATGTTAAGGAATGAAAAAGAAGACCATGAATTTTAAAATTTTAATATAAAATTAATCAATTTATCAAAATGCTCAAAATGAGTCCCAGTCGCAGTCTTTTGATTATTTCGCTCCCTGTCGATTTTTTGATCTTGTTGCGGTGGATATTTTGAATAATACGTTGAACTTCTGCTTGTAGTCGTGGACACTTTCATACTTATTTAGGGGTAGGAAGGGACTCATTTTGAGCATTTTATAAATTGATTAATTTTGTATTAAAATGTTAAAATACATGGTCTACCTTTTATTTTTGACACTATGTTATCTAGAAAAAAATAACCCTAATGATAAAGCCTTTCAAACGGTATGATAAAGCTACAGGGTGATTATTTTTCTCGTGTAGCGAGTTCGATTCCCGGTTCAACCATGTAATTATTTAAATATCTATGAATGCAGTTTAAATTGTTATTTAAATTAAAATAAAGTCTTCTTTCAGTAAAATGTTCCATCTACAATATTCAAGGTACTTTCCCTCCATGTGGCATATCCGTGGGACGTCCTGTATATTATAATTTATAATGGTTTTACCCAACTGCGGTGATAAGTAAAAAGAGGGTACGAACAAAGAATAAAAAATTATAATTCGCAACTGGTTGCGAATCGTAGTTGCGAAAACTGCCGGAGGTATTTTATTACCAAAAGGGTAGAGTAAATTTGTATGTCCAATAAAGCCGTTTATATGATCTCAATATTGGTGTAGTGGTCACAAGCGTGACGACGGCTGAGCGTGGGGTCCTGGGTTCGATTTCGAAGTCGGGCAAAGTGTTATTGGGTTTTGCAATCAGGAGTTTCTCAGTAACAGCCACGAAGTCTGGATTTGTGCCCGATTGATGACAATAAGCTCGCCCGGATGGGACTTAAAAAACATAATGCGTTTGAGTGTTCTATTAGGGATTACAATCATAATGTTAATTTTGGTACAAACAATAACACTACACTCGCCAGTTTTGACATCCAGCATACCTGGCGCAATAGGGATGACGACTGACTAAAAAAATATATGAATCTGTTTAGTCCGTCAGTTAGATTATCGAAAAATATTCACATATTTAAATATATTATTCCAATTGAGATCGAACTAGGGCTTTATACAAGCATAAATAAGATGAGGTTCTTTTAAAGTTAAGCCCGCATAATAACTCCGTACATCTGATAAGCTTTGTTTACAATTTTATCGATATGCAGGTCTAAGCAGAGGTTCGAGTCTAATATAACACCACCACACCTAGATCCCGAATAGAGTTCAATTTAGCGAGTGGTGTGTGACATAGGGTGTATGAAAAATTAATAACGTTCTTTTTTTGGTGAAAGTAATTCAATGCAATGCTTATCTTACTACTGTTATAAATATGAAAGTTTGTGAAGATGGCTGGATGTATGGATTAGATTTAATTAGAAGGGTGTATCGATGTTTGTTACTCTCTCGTACAAAAAATACGAAATGGATTTGGATGAAATATGGCACACAGTTAGTTTGGACAGTTTCGAGTTTGGTTTTACACAAAATATACGTTTTATCCTTGAAGTACGCACCTCTGGGACAATTACCGAACCCCAGACGAGCGAAGCTGCAGGTTAGGCACTAACTACACGAAAGAGATAGAAAGAAAGTAATGTTTTTAGTTTTTAGATTGCCTAACATTTTAGATGTAACATTAGCGTGATGTTTCATCATGATGTTGTATAAACAATATTGCTGCAATCGCTTGGAAGCTCCAAGCGATTGCAGCAATAACGACCAATTTTCTCAAGAACTTCACCAGGGCCTGGCAGTCTCGACAGAGCCAACGACAAAATCACTATCTTTCGATTGCTAATTTATAACGAATAAATTCGGATGCAATGATGATGCTTGTGAGAAACGTATCTTGGATGTAGAGATTTGCATTACTGGCAAGCATCATTATTGCAACCGAATTTATTCGTTAGTAATTAGCAATCAAAAGTTACCTACTTTGTCGTTATCTCTGTCGAGACTGCCAGCCCAGGTTTTTGTGATAACTAGTGGTACTTCCATAAAAATGTAAGTACGAAAACATTTATACCATCATATATTTAGCACCATCTAGTGCCACACTAAGCAACGAGGCTTGTATCGTGGACACCAGATAGTTGATATACTACATGGATACTTTTTGTTTGTAAATACATACTTATTATACATATAATCATTCATGACTCGGAAACAAATGCCCATGCTCATTACACAAACATTTGCTCCGACCGGGATTCTAACCCGGGACCCTAAGAATGTAAGGCAGCCTCACTACCGCTGCGCCATTCGGGCCGTCAAAAAAACATCAACATATTGATTGTTTTCATCGTCATCTGAATCGAATAAAGATTTTTTACTAAATGTCTTATTTACATAAGCTTCACAACACCGTCGTTATTCGATCAGCAAATGTTCTGTGGGGCCATATTTTACGAATTGATAACCCGTGAGCTCTAAACGTACAACGTTTCTATTATACCTCTTCTATTAAAGTAAAAAAATATCTATGTCAATAGATACAGTATTTACTATCAACCCAGGACTAAGCAGGCAGACAGACAGTCGTTTGACAGAGTTGTTTGACATCAGTCCACAGACAATACAAATACAAATCATTTATTTGCATAACACAGGTTCAGAGGATGTTACAAAAGGTTCATAAGGTACACTGTATTATAACCATGCTAGGTGTGCAAATATGTTAGGAACATTAGGTTAGCAACATTTACATTAGATTAGAATTTATTCATATTCAGAGGTTATTAAGTAAGTCAAAATACACACAATTAAACACATAATTAAATTTGAATGAGTAATTTATAAGTAATAATAATGTCATGAAAATTAATAATGTCATATGTCATAGTAATTATATTATCCATCATAAAACTATTGAACAAATAAATTCTATAATCAAAATACAACATCTTTTTCTTCTAGATAGTCTTTTACATTGTAATAACATTTTTTAATTAGGAAGGTGTATAATTTTTTCTTAAATAGAGGAGTAGGTAACTTTTTAATCTCATTGGGCAATTTGTTATAAATCAGTGATGCCATACAAATAATACTTTTATTGAGTAGTGCCGTTTCCCCATACGGTGTTTCTACATCTAACCTTTTTTTTGTCTCGTAACTGTCTATATTCTACTAATATAATAGCTACTAATATTCTATGACTAGGTTTTTAATTAATTAAATATGGGTAACTCTACTGCCTGGTTAGTTCTGGGCTCAATTCCTAGGTCGGGAAAAGTGAATTTTGGTTGTTCCGCGAGGATTTTTTTTTAAGCAGCTCAGTGTTTAGATTTGTGCTCAGTTGATCGCCATAGGCTCGGGAGTTAAGCATGACTGGCGAAAAGTGGGTCCTTTGAGGTACTTACTACATCCCCCTTAGATGATTCATCATCATCATCATTTTAGCCGAAAAACGTCTACTGTTGGACATAGGCCTCCTCCAAAGGGGGGTTTACAGGACCCCATCCTGTAAACCCCCCCTTTGGAGGAAGACTGGGTATCCTTACTGCGTAGTCTTTCTACGTATACATACGCGAAATTGTTATATGAAGAACTGCTGGCCAAATGTGGGTGTATATTAGACACACCTCTTCCCAAACCTTCGAAAAAATACAGACCAGATGTTTTGTTTATTGTTTTTGAACTGATCATGTTGACTGTCACTGTTTATGATCTATTTAATCCATCTTAGCAACGTCAGGTTTAAATTGGAAGCCGTCTGAACATAATTGGTAACAGGTTAATCCTCCAAAGGACAGCTTTAAGTCATTGCCCGCTAGCAGACACAATGGGACGACTATTATTGTCTGTGTTCCACCATTAGTAGGTACGTACAAATGGTTTCTCGGGTAAATGGGAACTTAAGAGAAAATATTGCCAAACGGATTACTGAACCGTCTGTGCAGGGAAAACTCGTTAATGTAACTCCAACTGCAATATAACGTAACGTCACGGCTGTATTTCCCTGCGGAGAGGTGTAGGTATTTTTTGTTTTAATTTCCATGTTATCTTATTGCCAATAACCGGATAAACCTCTACGTAGGTAGACTAAGGCTGCCTGTCGATTGGAGCGGAGAAGAGAAGAGAGGAGCGGAGCTGTGCAAATTTTGACTAATACAATTTCTTATATTAAGTGGAGCGGAGCGGGGTTTATATTTTATGCAATGCTTGCGGCTCGGGTGTTAATTCCGCCTCGAATACAATAACAAACTTTCTCCACTTGTATCAAAATATACTATTACTATCGAAATTATTTTAAGAACAAAGATTGGTTAAAATTTGCACAGCTCCGCTCGGATTACCGATGGAAGCGTGATGTTATAAATGTTGTAATATCAGCAGTTTCGCTTGTGATCACAATACCGACAAAGCAATCTGTTAAATCATCATCATCATCATCAGCCTATAATGTTCCCACTGCTGGGACACGGCCTCCTCTCAATGAGAGGGAATGGGCTATAATCCACCACGCGGGCTCAGTGCGGATTGGTGGATGTCACATGTCTTTGAATTTTTGGTTCTAGGACATGCCGGTTTCCTCACGATGTTTTCCTTCACCGTTTTGAGAGCAGTGGTGATGAAATAAATTACACAAAGTAATGCACCTGTCTGGGTTCGAACCCACGACTTACTGCTCGTAAATCGGGGTTGCCACCACTGGGCCACCGCTGCTCTCCATCCATCTGCTAAATACAGTAAATTAAAATTCAGACTAAAACAAAACAAAAATTAATTGCGTATTATCTTGTCTGGCTACGCTGGCGTATAATGCGCTGTATTAAAAATGTATGCCCGCAAAATCTGTTTATTTTAAGCAAAGTATTCATGAAACCACACCTCATATAATTTGCATTTTGGTGTTAACCGAGCCGGAGAGTTAATAAATCTTTTAAGGGTAACCTTATGCCTTAACAGTCAAAATTCAAATTCAATTTATTAGTCGCGATTGATAAAGTTGTTTTATAAAATTCTGACATGAGAGTGACTGCATTATATGGTTGCGTAATCGGCTTGGCCAGGTCGCGTATTGCCAAACTGTATACTGACCCAGACCGGGGTTGCTCTGAGTTCGATCGTAATTTGCCTTTGTAGTTGAAGAGCAAACTGTATACCTATTCAGAGAGTGTCTGAATCAATATACATTTTGCAAAATACTAGAGCAAAATACATACCGAGTCCAGACGTCCATACTTTCCGTCTGGTGTACTATGTAATTTGGGTTGGTTTTTTGTGTGTTTGAGGTTGATTGATAGGTTTTCTGAATGGTTTCAAAAAGATAACCTTTCTTCTTCTTCCTTCTAACCTATAAACTATCGGGGTGCCCCAAGTCGGTATAATAAAGCCAATCTAAAAAACAAACCTAAAATAAAAGAAAGAAGTTTTGAAACACTGTATAGTTAGTTACAGATATTCGAGTGTCATATGAGATAGTCGCCTACATACCATCGCCCTGGCACGTCCTAATTTAATGTATTAATTATAACCCAATTTATTGTGAACCTTTATTAAATATTTATCAAATTCTTCTTTCTCTTGTTCTTAGGATCCCGGGTTTGAATCCCGGTTTGAGTAAATGTTTGTGTGATGAGCATGGATATTTATTTCCGAGTCATGGATGTTTATATGTATAATAAGTATGTATTTACAAACAAAAAAGTATCTATGTAGGATATCAATTATCTGGTGTCCACGACACAAGCCTCGTTGCTTAGTGTGGCACTAGATGGCGCTGTGTGTTAATGTCCAGCGATATTTATTGTTTTATTTAGTTAAAGCCAGAGTGTATATATATCATTTATCAGGACCCCATAACACGCACAACAGTTTTAATAGACCCCCTTCTTCAAATTTATCAGGTAGTTACTGTAACTTCTAATAGAAGTCGATACAAATGAGGTTATTTTCTCTTATTATTGTGCTATTGGCAGAAAACGCTGTGGTGCAAAATAAAACAATCATAAACAGGTATACAGGTGATATCAGGGTCGACCTCCCCGAGTGCGCCGGACGTTCACTTAAGTGTCGACACTTGTGGACGATGTTAACTACCGGAGTACTAACGATTTTCTGGTTTCGTACAGAGTAGAAGGGACATACTATGGTTTCAGTTCGAGAAACTTTTCATCGGTTGTAATAAAAAAATTCTCATCATCTTCCTTATCAGCCTTTTCCCAACTATGTTGGTGTCGGCTTCCAGTCGAACCGGATTCAGCTGAATATCAGAATTTTACTACTAACTAACTACCTGTAACGACTGTCAAAGATCTATATGACAACCGGGATCAACGGTTTGACGTGTTTTCCGAGGCACGGAGGAAACTCAGTATGCAACGGTATACCCATCCACGGATCAACATAGGCGAGCGCGACTGTTTTCAAAAATATGAAACGTTTTTTTTTAATGACTGTCAAAAACATTTGAATTCTTGCTGTTAGAACCCTGTACTGAATGCACGGTATTTGTGTCACGATGTTTGTGTTTGTATCTAGATGATGCAGGCACATGAGCGTAAAGATCCTACATCCAAAGAAAGGTCTATATCCAGCAGTGGGTGAAATCGCGTTGTCAATGATGATGATAATCCCAGCAAGTGTAATAATGACGTTTATGTCATAATAGGTAACTATTGTATCGTACCTACAACATTATTCAAGCTAACTTACTATCCAGCATAAATTTGCTTTAGAAGCAGTTTCAAGTGACTTATTATTCCCAATGACCTTCCAATAGTGGTCTGCAGTGCTTGTTCAGAAGGCAGGTGTTGGGGAATGTAGGTGTAATTAATTTCTGTTAAAAGCAGAGAACCAAAACCTTATCTAAATAACAAAAACTTACTACAAGTTACAAGGGGTCTCAAGGACCCCTTGTAACTTCGTGATTGCAGCCTAGTTTGGGGACCTCTGTTTTCTAAATATTAATGTTAAAATTTTACACGTTACGATTTTGTTAAAGTGCTAAGTTAGTTTAAGAAAATGATTGTAACAATGATTCAATAAATTTATTCTTATTCTTAAATTTATTCTTATTGACATTTCTATTCAATTCAAATTCTTTTGTCGAAAGTACTATGTTTGAACCAGGAAAATTTTCTAACGTAATCCGTTACGTGATAATCTGGCATCATTCATCTAGGCGGATTATGGATTAGCCAACTTGGAAGTTATAGCGACAAATCCCTATCAAAAAGAGCAGTAAAGTCGGATATAGACCGAAGAAGATGTTACTACAATGTTGAGCAAACAAGCAACAGTACCTGTATTTTGTGCTTGAGGTTAAGTTAACTACGTCGTCTAAACGTAACATAGCTATTGTACGTACGTGCAGGATTGTAGTTTTTGCTACGTTTTTCTTAAGAATTCATTATTTATTATGAGGTAGTTTGATTCAAACTCCTACCCAACATACAAATATTACGAATTTTGACGATTTAAGTGCGACATGAAAGAATTTGTGGTTAAATTGTCGCACATGTTGATCTTCAGGGTTAAGTAAGCCGAGGTCGCTCTGCGGATGGGTGACCATACATTACATTGCGAGGTCCTTCCGTGTCTCGGAAAGCATGTTAAGCCCAGCTGTCATTTGCAGATCTTTGACAGTCGTTACAGTGATCCGAAAGTCTAACAACCAGTCGCAGCAAGGGGTATCCTATTACCTAGCTCGTGGAGGTCAGATAGGCAGGCACTTCATGTAAAATAACGGTCATTCAACTGCATCCGGTTAGACTGGAAGCCGACCCCAACAAAGTTGGGAAAAAGGCACAGGATGATGAATTAAAATGCGACAATTAATCATGAATGAGCAATCAATTTATTAATATTTTGTTTGTAATTTACCTTACAATTTCTATCTCCAAATAAATAAACGTCAATTCTGTGTGAGACCGTCTCACTCGCAATTAAACAGTTGGATGTAGTTTTCATAACTAAGCGAGAACTGTAGTGGTTCCACCAGTTAAATGTTTTGGTTCAAAGTTAGTTTCGGTGTGGTAAATACAAAGTAGAACCTGCAATCGTAGTTTATTTGTTAAAGCAAGTTAACTACGTAACTGTTTAATTAATGATCAGTTATAATTATCAAGTCGCCTTTTATAATTTTCATTTGTTAGCAAGATCAATAAGCATGACAAAACATAACATCACGCCTGTGATCCCCGAAGGATGAGGCAGAGGTGTACAGGAACACCCACATTCTGTTAGTTATATTTAAGTCCCAAGTATGTCCCATAGGGCGAGCCTATATTGCCATCAACCGGGCACAAATGCAGACCGAGGCTGCTGCTGTGAAATTCCTTCAGGAAAAACCCAATAATACATTCCCCGACCTGGGAATCAAACCCAGGACCGAATCGTGCATAACCATCAACCGGGCACAAATCCAGACTCTCAGGCTGCCACTAATTGTCGAGGGAAAAACCCAATAACACTTTGCCCTGGAAACCTTACCTGGGAATCGAATCCAAGACTTGCACAGCAGTACCGATTCCAATGTAACCACACTCCAACGGTATAGTCAACCACATTTCAAAAATCAAACAATGAAACACACAAACACACATGGCCAATGAATCGAAAACCCGAAAATGAAGTTGAGATAACAATATTTTAATCTGTTTCGTAGTCTACTTCAATCTAATTCTAATAAATGAGCAATTAGAGAAACTACTTTACCAAGAATATTAATCAAACACTGAAGCCAAAGCGTAAAGTTCTTTAAATAGTAAACGCAAACTTCTGCGTTTGCGTTCTAAACTAATAATACAAATACATAATTAAAGTTGCCTTTCATATATGTCTGTGTAACTATGATTTTATTCTAAATTTTCATTGTCATTAAAAAACTATATTTCGGAAGCTTTGTAAAGGGTGTAAAAAACCTCTTAACGAAGCCGAAAGGCTCTTGTTCTCCCCGTTATTGCGTTTTTTGTTGTTGTTCTACACCATACCTGGGAACCTTCTAGTTACGGAGATATTGGGGGTCAAAGTTCCAACTTTTTGACAAGTTTTTTTTTTAAATACAATTTTTATTGTACGATTTTTACTTTAAACACCTCCACGACCCCCGTACTATTCAATCCATCCATCAGCACAATGTTTTGAGTGCGTTACATTTAGTTCTACCATAAAACATGATTTTTCACAAAAAAATGTTGTTTTTCAGCAATAACTTTGAGTAAAGTTACTTCTAATTTGATGTACAGAATGCGTGGTTGACGGTTCCGTGATGAGGTTGTTAACACTCTGTATGTATAAAACCTATCTATCAAGGAGCTCGTGGCTAAATAATAAAAGCCGCTGGGGGTCGATATTCAGGTTAAGCTGCGCTTGCCTAGGTAAGTCCATAGAAGGGTGACCACCCATTACTTACTTACTTACTTTATTATAACTATAACATAGCATAATAATCAGCCTATAATGTTCCCTGGAACACGGGCCTCCTCTCGTGTTTATGGGAATGGACTGTAATCCACGTGATTTTTTTAGTTGTAGGACATAAAATAATAATAATAAATCTTTATTGACAAATGATTGCTCAAACATCAGTGTTACTAGTTAGTACTAGAAGTTCCTGTATCAAAAGAGCCAAAAATGCCGGTAACGTTACACATAACAAAGAAATCTTCACGTTTTGTCAAGTCATAAAAAACCGTGTGGAGCATAGGAGCGTCGCTAGTCCACAGACAAATAAAACCTTAGTATAGTGTAGTATCAAGCTTACACCAGGAACAGATGTACTTAGTCCGAATAGACACAGTTCCGATTGATAGTATGTATCTACTACGTCCTATCAATTATTGGCGTAATTAGGTAGCCAGATAGATAATTCATTAGTAGACACACCTCTGTACTTTGTGCTTGAAGTGTTAAATAAATAAATAATAAACAATAGGACACACGAAAAATGACAAAAAAGCGTAAACAAATTTAACAAATACTCCATAGGACCCAGGTTACCACCTAAGACTACTAAGTTGATTGATACATCACGCCTGTAATCCTCAAAGGGTTAGGTACAGGTATATCTAATAGTATACCCGCAGCCAGTTATATTTAAGTCCCATGTAATAAGGGGTGAGCCTTTTGCCAGCAACTGGGCATAAATAGAATTTAAAATTGATTGACACTTCAGTTAATAAAGCAAATCCTAAATATTAACTCTTAGCTATTACTAGAAATTCAGAAAAAAAAAAAACATTAAAAAAAACTCAATTTTGATGATGAGTGTTATCGGTCACTATAAATCGACTCTTGTCTCTGACCATCTTACTTTTTCAAACACTGTTTTAAGCTTTGACGGTTTATAACTAAACCTAAAATGTCACATACGCCCACTTACTGAGCTCAAAATTGGGAGCTCAAAATTAATAATAATCACGAAAGATATCCCTTATGTGACATTTTAAGTTTATGTTATTTCTTGTTCTTTTCGTAATCGATGATACTTCCAAGCACTTTCACTAAAAACAATTTGTTACTTGCTGCATTAAAGAAATCGAATATCAAAAGTGATGGAGTTGAAATCATTTCCATTTATTGGCTCAAAGGTGAGCTTCTCATTTGCTTTAATCTTCATTTAGGTCATTTAAAATCCCATATCATATAAATGTTTAAAGCCAGCGCATACCAAGTATTTACTCAGAAATTAAGTAACTATACATCACGAAATTTAAAAGCTTACATTAACCTTTGCATAAAACTTGCCAAACATGTTGTTTATCTCCTAAGCCGACAGTAAAATCTGTGTATCTTGCTGTGAAAATTACGGAGAAGAGATTTTATGACAGATTTACTGATATTTTCTTAGACCGCGTTCTCATTAAACGTATTATTATTATTATTATTTAATATTCTCAGGCGCCGATTACAAGCGTTCGTAACGCAGCTTACCTATTGCTTTTCCAAATCAAATACTATCAATTATTATAATTTTCATTTACTTATTAGAAGATTAATTTAATTTATTAATTAGAGGTCGACCGTAAGTAATAAATATATCTACATATTCAACTAGCTTTAAGAGGGCCCTTCCCGGCGCGTCTATCGTCAACGCGAGCATGGTCGAAAAGCTTGTTGTTTCATCCAGAGCCATCGCGGCGATATTTTTTCAACTGCCCTGTCTTACCTAGCCCCGACCCCGCACTACTCGTCACCCGCGCACCTCATACCAACTAACGTGAGGACATTGAACGAAAAATAGTGTTCGAAAATTTATAAAACTTGTTCCAGGAAATACGTGTTTTTGAATAAGTCTTACAAGTTTGTGAAATAAATATTTGTTATTTAAAACCTCCACTATATTTGCAAGGCTTCTATCAGGCTATTTTCTTTAGTTTTCCCATTTATGAGTACATTATGAACGGCCAAAGTTGAGGTAAAATTTGAGAAAAACAGCAATTTTTGAAGGCTTATACTGAATTTGTTTCTAGAAATTTTTATTTTTTGCTTCGATAGAAGCTCAGATATAGTGCACAAGATACCTATCAGTTCAAAAAATGTAAAGATATATGTGTAACAACTTCATAATCACGCACGAGCGTTTGTCAAAATTTTCGCGAAAAGTATAGCGGTTTGGCCGCTCTTAACTCTGTACGGCTTCTACCCCAGTCGAATCATTTCCGAGCTTGCCCGGCAGAATTTTACCTGATCGGTTTTTTTTCCGAACATATCTACATAACTTTCGATTTTGTGGCCCGGTACTACCGAACCAAGAAAAACAAACCCCTGACTATACGTTTGAGGTGAACACGTCCTTAAGACCACAAGATTTGACAGCAAATCAAGTTGAATAGCCTTCCAAATAAGGTTAAGGTTAAGTCCGTCTTTTATTCCCGTAGTTTGCCCAACTCTATAACTTCGCGATATAACATTGAGAGGTGAGAACTGAGAATATTATATAAAAGGCTTCCCTTTGTATTTCTTCGGCTTCCCAGCGAGGAAAGCCTGTTGTTCTCGTTATATAGTTAAGCGTATATATGTATATTTTTATATATCTTTATAGGATGTTTTATGGCTTCGTAAATATTTGATCAAGTGTTAGGTAGTTGCTGGCATAGAAATGTATCGGAGTTGTTTGTTGTGTGTTAATCCCATTTGGTTTGTGGAAGTTTTTTGTAACAATGATTTGTTCGCGATTATTGTTAAATGTTGATGATTTATTTGCTATACATACTAGCAAAAAGAAGCAGTTATTATGTATGTATTGAGAGCAGCGGTGGCCCAGTGGTGGCGGCCCCGACTTACGAACAGTAACTCGTGGGTTCGAACCCAAAATCAAAAATCAAAATCAAAGCATTTATTTCAAGTAAGCCAGTTACAGGCACTTTTGAATTGTCGAAACAAAGATGAAAATTAAATGTAGCTACAGTCCCAGTCACAAGACATAAAAACTGTGAAAGTACTGTAGTTGCCCATTCCCTAGCGTAGATCTCTATGGAGAAGAACGGGCAAGAAACTCCATGGACACTCTTTTAAATCAGAATATTGTTACAAAATCTTGGTTACATCATTCATGTTGAGATGGTATATTATGTGAGAACAATGTAGCAAGATGTGCACGTTAAAAGTGTCCACAGCAAAAACACACAAACAAAAAAAATACAATTCAAAATAATTCATTCAAATAAGCCATGGCAACTAAGAGATGACCAGTCACAACTGACAGCGCCCGTTCACGGACATGACGATGGATCAGCACCATTCAACTCAACCATTTTGAAGGGAACTAAATGATCCGACACATGCGCCACCATCAGCGAGACATTTGAGTGAGCATGACATACTCTAAACCGCCAGGGCACATTCAAGTCAAGAAAAGACGTAGGTTTCCAGTAAATGATAGCTTTCTAGTACATAGTACTCACACAATATGGGCTATGCATTTATATAATACTAAGGAGATTGAATCTATACAATGCAAAGATAGTTGTACAATCTTCAGCAGCTCCAACAATACATTTTAATGCTATCAATTTATGCGCCCCTGTCCTTGTGGAGCAGGACCAGCATTGAGCCAAGCATTTTTATCAGCGATATAATCGCTCAACTTGTAATATGCTTGCTTACATAGTGTGCGTTTAATGCATGTTTTAAATTTCGTCTCATTCAGTTCAAGAATACTTTGTGGAATTTTATTATAGCATCTCAAACAGTACCCCATGAAAGATGAGTCTACTTTAGCGAGTCGGAAACCTGGCTGAACTAGTTGGTCCCTATTTCTAGTACTGTAATTATGTCTGTCACCCCTTTTACCAAAAAGGTGCAGATTTTTTCTGACGTACATTATGTTTTCGTAGATGTATTGACAATGTACCGTCATGATGCCAATATCCTTAAACAGTTCCCTTAGAGAATCGCGCTTACGAAGATTATATATTGCCCTGATGGCTCTTTTCTGCAGAATAAATATAGACTCAATATCTGCAGCCCGTCCCCACAGTAAAATGCCATAAGACATTATACTATGAAAGTAACTAAAATAAACCAGTCTAGCGGTATCTACATCAGTATACTGACGGATTTTTCTAATGGCATAGGCTGCTGAACTTAGCCGCCCCGCAAGAGAAGTCAAATGAGAACCCCATTGTAGCCTTGAATCAAGCGTAATCCCCAGGAAAACCGTTTTATCTACGAATTCAAGTTTCTCTTTATTCAATATTATATCACAATCACTACTTTTAACATTCGGTAAAGCAAATCTTATGCATTTGGTTTTTTTTTCATTTAATACCAAATTGTTTGCTGTGAACCAATTTTGGACCTGAAGTAGGGCATTATTCACGTCATCTAGATTTTGGGCCCGCCTATTTATTTTAAAAATTAGGGAAGTGTCATCAGCAAATAACACCATATTTTGCGGTTGGTTTTTCAGTAAATAGGGAAGATCATTTATATATACTAGAAAGAGAAAAGGACCCAATATTGAGCCTTGTGGAACCCCCATTTTTACTTTTAAACCCTGTGAATTAACACCATTTATTTGAACATGTTGTTGTCTATCATTCAAATAAGATTTTACCAAACTAAGTGCAAGTTTACCCAGTCCGTAATGCTCAAGTTTCAAAAGTAATGTGTCGTGATTTACGCAATCAAACGCTTTGGAGAGGTCACAAAAAATTCCTATGGCGTCTTGAGACTCTTCCCACGCAGTAAATATGTGCTTTAATAAGGTTACACCGGCGTCAGTTGTACAACGTCCCTTGGTGAAGCCATACTGTTGATCATGTAAGATTCTGTTGGTGTTAAAATGATAGAGCATTTGATTAAGCATTACTTTTTCAAAAACCTTGCTAAAAACTGGTAACACGGATACAGGTCTATAATTATTAGTATCTTTACTGTCTCCGGATTTGAAAAGAGGTATGACTTTACTGTATTTCATTAAATCAGGGAAAACTCCTTGGTCTACACATAAATTAAAAATTAAAGCTAAGTAAGGGGCTATAGTCTCAAGTATGGATGTACAAACTTTGACAGACATTCCCCATAGATCTTCGGTTAGTTTGATTTTTATTTGCCGGAAAGTTTTAATAACTATCATAGGATTAATGTGTTTAAATTTAAATTCAGCCAGGCAGCCAGACACATTCGCCTTTAATAAGCCAATTGAGAGTTCAGGTGAGGAAATAAGAGCCTCCGTTGTTTTTAGTGGTATATCGGTAAAGAAATTTACAAATTCTTGAGCTACTTCCTGATTTGAGCTTTTAGGACCACACGCTGTATCTAATGTGTAGCTAGTGTTACGTATTTTCTTCCTGTTAGTCTCGTTATTTATAACTTTCCAAACTGTCTTTATTTTATTTTCTGCTGTTTTGATCTTGTTGCTAATGTGCAGTGCTTTAGCAACCTTGCACGTATTTCTAAAAATTTTTGAATACTTAGCAACATACTTGTTAAAAGTTTCAGTGTTTATAAAAGGCTTAAGGCCATAAAGCTCAAATAGTCTTTCCCTACTTTTTCTGATACCTCTAGTTGCCCAATCACTAAATATGAATTTAGGGCAAATACTTTTTGTCTTCTTTTCAAAAGTTTTATTGAATTCCGTGTGAACTATTGAAAAGAAACGATCATACAATTGATCTATATTAATATCATCAAGGCTCATAACTCTGAACTTGTTCTGTAGCGAAATATTATACCTATTTAATCTGCTAGAAGTTATAGGTCTAAATTTAATTTGAACTTTTTCCAATGGGGGTGTATTACACCTAAAGGTTACAGTTTGTCCGCTATGGTCAGAAGGCAGACAATTTACTATTGCTTTATCTAAGTAATCACAATCGCAGAAAATATTATCTATACAAGTAGCAGAAGATGGAGTGACTCTAGTAGGTTCTTTAAAAGTGTTGGTCAAGTCAAATGACTTAAAAAGATTTAATAAGCGACTGCTATTTGAGCATTCTTCTAAAATATTGATATTAAAATCACCACAAATAATTATAGATTTATTACTGGCTGCAAGTTTTGCCATCACATCTTTCATTATTGATTCAAATAAGGAAAAGTTTTGATAGTTTGGGGGTCTGTACACACACACAATTACATGCTTATCTAGCTCAACACAGGACAGTTCAACGCAATGTTCAACCGAGAGACCTACTATGTCATTACGTTGCTTATATTTAAAACAATTTTTTATTAATATTAGGGAACCTCCACGAAGCATAGTTTTACGGTTAAAGCAGCTACCCACCATATAGTTCTCATAATTGATAAGCATTTGGTAATCCTTTAGCCAATGTTCAGTAAAACAAATAATGTCAAACTTACTATTTTCTAAAAACAATTCAATTTCTAATAATTTGGAAGAAATGCCTTGGATATTTTGGTGGAATAATTTTAAAGTGTTCTGCTGAGGCCCTTTTTTGCTAACTAATTGAGTGCAAGAAGATACGTTGGTAGGATTAACAATATTGTTAATCGTACCTCCTGTTGTCTCATTTTCTAGTTTAAATTAATATTTGGAGTGAGGCCGGAGACTCCCGTGCCATCCTCAGACAACAAGACCCTATCACTAATACTAATAGAAAACAGACAGGCGCATTACTTAGTGAAACTTATTTCATCACCGCTGCTCTCAAAACGGTGAAGGAAAACATCGTGAGGAAACCGGCATGATCTAGAACCAAAAATTCGAAGACATGTGACATCTACCATCTATCTCTGGGTTGTGGAGGTCAGATAGGCAGTCGCTCCATGTAAAATATGGTATTCAGCTGCATCCGGTAATACTTGGACCCCAAAATTGTTGGAAAAAGGCTAGGCAGATGATGAGCTAGTGACGTGGATTTATTCCTTTGTTCTCTGAATGAGTTCACAAAAATTGCATTGTTTTATTATGTACACTATTGGATTAGGTAACTCTAATGATAGTTGTAAAATGAAGAAAAAAAAAAAAAAAATCGTTTTTTACTATACATTTTTATCACAGTAACGTTTTTGTCTTCAAGTATATCAATGTTCTAACTGTTTCTAGATAAATATTGGTCATCGTTTTGCAGGCACCATTTGTTAACGCGTGAAGATAGCAGATACCTTAACACAAATCTGCCAATTACTTTTAATGATTAATAGTCACATCAAAAAAATATAAAGTAAAAAAAAAGTATTTACCCACAGATTGTGTGATGCTACTGGTCTTTTAGTATTGCCTTTGTGAGATAGACCGTGTCAGAACCGAACGATATAAAAAATATTCAACGTTTTCACCGAAGGCATCGCTAACGATAAATAAATAAATAAATATCACTGGACATTACACACAGCGCCATCTATTGCCACACTAAGCAACGAGGCTTGTGTCGTGGACACCAGATAGTTGATATACTACATACTATATATACTATACCCTTATAATTCGCTGTTAAGCTGTTGGCTGCCATCTGTAGATCTTTGACAGTCGTTACAGGTAGTCAGTGGCCCAAAAAGTCTGACAACTAGTCTTACCAAGGGGTATCGTATTACCCAGTAGTACTAACTGGGTTGTGGAGGTCAGATAGGCAGTCGCTCCATGTAAAATACTGGTATTCAGCTGCATCCGGTTAGACTGGAAGCCGACCCCAACGTAGTTGGGAAAAGGCTAGGCAGATGATGATGACCCTTATAATTCATCTATTAACTACCAATTTTTTTTTTGGTAAAAAAATATTTAGGTATCTATGTATATAATTATATGAGTTCATAAAAGCTGTCAGTTGGGACTGGTCATCTCTTAGCTGCCAAGGTTCATTTTAATTACTTTATTCGTAAATTGTTGATCTAATCTTTTACTCTGGACGCTCTTAGTGTGCACGTCTTTCTACATCGTTCTCACATATATGTATAATCTCAAAATTAAAGATGTAACCAAGATTTTGTAACAATATTTTGATTTTAAAAGAGTGTCCATGGAGTTTCTTGCCCGTTCTTCTCCATAGAGATCTACGCTAGGGAATGGGCAACTACAGTACTTTCTCAAGTTATTATGCCTTGTGACTGGGACTGTAGCTTTGATTTTCATTTTTGTATTTTTGACATTCAAAAGTGCCGTAATGGTCTAATTGAAATAAATGCTTTGAGTTTGAGTTTGAGTTTGAAAATCAAGTTTATACAGATGGCCCACAATGGAAAAATCTTTATTATAAACTAATCTACAGCAGGAATATCGTACCGTGTTCATAAACATACCTAAATGGATCAAATATATAGAGGAGAAAGGGGAACTAATACACTCTACGTGACATGATTAAGGTCCACCCAATTAGAGGAATGCGGGGAACAGGAAACCACTCGTTATTTCATTTATAAAAGACACCAAGTTTCGAAAAAATCAAGCTTGTACGTATCGAAATAAGTTTGCTTAAGTACAAACAAAACGAATACAAATAGCTTCATATTTTAAGTAATATGAATGAATAAATGAGAAATATTTTTTTAATTATGTTCGTAAGTAAATATCCTGCAATCAATACAGGTTCTTCTGTGTTAATTTCGTAAATAAAAGTACAAAAAAGCAAATAAATAAATACCTGATCAGTAAAGCTGTATTTCCATAACACACCCTGATATGAAAACTTCAATTTATGACACAAAACTATAGAAACTTATTACTGCACCCGTACTGAACAAGTCACACACCAAAACACTGAATTTCTGTCAAAATCACCAATTCTTTTCCACATAAATATTTGTTTAGATAAAGGCAAGATTTGATTTACGCGCGTTGAAACGACCGTCGCAGCTAGAAGCGACGCTCGTCTGCCTCCATTCGGTCGCCTATTTGTTGTCCGGATCGCGCATGCGTTGTTACAATTGTCGAAAACCAACTCCATACACGCACCGCACTGTGTCTACATCTATTGCTGTTGGGGACATTATAAAATGACACAGTGACGATTTATCGGCTTAGCTGAAACACAACCTTATCGCTAGTCTAACTGATAACAGAAAATTCTACTTTACACGCTTTGATTTAAATGTTATTTTTGCTTGGAAAATAAGTTTAGAGTAGTATTTTTCTGACTTGTAACAAAATGCTAAGGAATACGGTTTACACTTGGATGGAATTGCAGAAATAAACACGACCGAATTTCAACATTCATGATTGATTAGTAGGGATTAACTTTCTCTGGGAATACGTGTTGGTGTTATTTTCTCGATGCGAAAACATTCATTCAACGGGTGTTCAATAAATTACTTTTATCGTTACTTTCGAAGATATACATATTTTGAAAGCCTACAGTTTTTTTTGGCAAACTTTGATTCTATCAGCGCTTCTTCAATTATAGCATTAGGAGTTTATTACCTATCTTGGTACGTCCCAAAACTGTTTTCGCCTGAAAGTTTCCAGACTTGTAGACAATAGAAGTCATCATCACCATCATCAACCTATTAATGTTCCCCCTGCTGGGACGCAGGCCTCCTCTCTATGAGAGGGAATGGGCTATAATCCGCCACGCGGGCCCAGTGCGGATTGGTAGATGTCACATGTCTTCGAATTTTTGGTTCTAGGACATGCCGGTTTCCTCACGATGTTTTCCTTTACCGTTTTGAGAGCAGACAATAGAAGTAACGAAAGATAATAAGAGTCATTCACCAATCTGCTGTACCAAGGAGCCACTAATTAAGTCTTGAATGGATATCTTTCAGGACCGCAAGAAGTAGGACACCATTTTTTTTGAGTTATCTCTTTTGCACATAGCTTATTTTGTTAATTTACTGATAAATGATATGTTTATGGGGCATGTCAACGAATCCTGTATTATGAACAGTCAAAATCAACCTGGAAATCTAGACCAAGAGACATTTTGTCAGCGTTGATTAACGATGGTCAAAGGGGCCCAAAATGTATGGGGCTGAAAGCTACGGAAACGTACGAATACAAAATGCTTTAAAAGCTATCGTTTTTTGTCTAAGGACTACTTCTACGGAAACGCGGCGCGGTCAACAAATAATTCAAACAAATTTGTTTACGGAGAAGCGGCATATGAAACGTAGCGATATCCGAGTCGCACACAGTGTCGAATAGCATCGCGCCGCTACACAGCCCGAGTAAACAACATCGTACATTGTCA
The DNA here is from genome assembly GCA_941918905.2 of Xestia sexstrigata. Lineage (NCBI taxonomy): Eukaryota > Metazoa > Arthropoda > Insecta > Lepidoptera > Noctuidae > Xestia > Xestia sexstrigata. The sequence goes on from OW799204.2 coordinate 6,171,493, forward strand.
TATGTTTGTGTTTGCGCGTGTGATAACCCGAGCCACTGCATGCGCCGCATCTCCGTTAGCGGAAAAAACGCGCAACGCGCCGCGTTTCTCTAAATAAGCCCTAAGATGTCCGATACGCTTTTTGTATAGTGTAAGAAAGTTGCGTTTGCATTACGTACACAAATGCGAGAACCCTATAACCAAGAAATCAGTCGTCCTTTCAAAGTACGATGTGGGTATTTAAGTGGATCCCAGCTTGAGATGATTATAATATTAAATTACAAAACACAACATCACGCCTGTAATCCCCGAAGGGTTAGGCAGAGGTGTACACCCACATTTCGCCAACTATGTCAAAAGTCCCATGTAAAAGGGGGTCAGCCTATAGCCATCAACCAGACACAAATACAGACTCCGTGGCTGCTACTGAAAATTCCTGATGGAAAACCCAATAATTGCCCGACCTGGGAATCGAACCCAGGACCCCATGCTCAGCAGTAATATTAAATTACTGTACAATTATAATACCCTTTGACCTAAACCTTTTCACTCCGAGCTAGACCTAAACCATTTAACACGATCATGAATGTCTAACTAATCCCTACAAACCAAACTTTATATAAATGTTTAACGTTTCAATAAAATGTTTAGGGGCTGTTAATTAAATTGCCTTGCTTCGGCAGGGCATTGGCTGTCTAGTGAGACTTTCAGGTCAAAATTCGACCTGGTGAGACGAGACAACAGAGAGAAGTTCAAAATCTGTCTGGAAAAAGTAAATTAATTAATCGGTTTTTGGTTTATTAATTGTGCGGTTGGTAAATACTGTTAAAAGGCGTTCAATGATGATAAAATGATAGGTCATGGCTTGTTTTCTATGGTTCAAAATGAGACGAGATGAATGAACGGGGCAATAGCCTCGCTTCTCTAAATCAGGATTTCGAAATTCATTCGGTGATTACAGGTGTGATGTTACGGGAAAATTTGAACCCTTGCCATGAGGAAGACAAGAACCGGTTTTGGACTCTCGGCAGGCGACTCAATCGTTCGAACAGCATCAGTTTTACCAAGGAATGAAGGCTAGTCGGTGGGTTATCTCGGTTTTGTAGGAGTTATTCTTTGTATGTAAAAAGACCCCTAGAGGTCACTAATAGGCTGGAATTATGACAAACTCATTTTTATTCCTTAGTGAATGTCGGTGACTTTGGTTAAGATACATAAATATAGATCGAGAAAGACCTCTTGTTTGTAAAATTGTTTTATCAAGTACCATAAAAAGTATAAAAAAAATGTTTATTTCTTAACCAAATCAGAACTACGAGTTTGATGATTGGAGCCTCCTTTTAAGCAAAGAAAAAGCCTTTAGGAGACTCCGCTCTTTCATAGCTAGACAATTATAAGTATTAAAACAACCTTTGTTTTCTCTTTAAAATGTTATAATTACAATATAATAATAGGCATTGTATTATTAACTTGGTTTTATTTTTAACTAAAAATAAACTAAGCTCAAATTTTGTAAACTAAACTAAAAACATTTCTAGCTATTCCAGAATGAGTGAAAGGTTTTTTTAGAGGACAGTCACTGTTACACATTTTTCTCTGAAAACAATTTTTTTTTTTTTCAGATAAACTAATTGTAATTATCGAACTTTTAATGAGCACATTAGTGCTGTTCGATTTGGTGCCAATTTTTATCTACAAATTGTCTGTCACAAACTTTAGTAAAGCTCAAATTAACTTTGAAATAACCCAGCAATTTCCAAGATATCAATAAACTGATTAACCAAGCGTGTTATGATAACCTTTCACAACTCCGAATAAGTTTGTGTTTAATCAGATTTAAATGAATTAAACACTAGTTTATCTTATTACGTATTTGAACCCACGTTTTATTGAATTTAAACATATGTACGTGGTTATCATAACATTATAGCTTGTGGGTTTAATACAAGGGTATCTTGCTTATGTTTTCACACTGTGTAAGGGCTCATTTACACAGTAAGCGATTCTCAAGGAGACAAAAAGTTTTACTAGTTTAAACGATACTAATTGCTTGTTCAAAGAAGAGTTTCGTTAGAATTGGAAGTTTCCATGTACCAAAAAATTCGGCCAATTGCGAGTTCGACTCGCGCATGAAGGGTTCCGTACAACGCGGTAATAGGGAAATAATTGTAAATTCATTATTTCGATTATTACATGACGAGACGTGCCATCGAGTCTTGCATAGACATTTACAGAAGGCAAGAAAACTCTCCTGATTTAAACGAGCCTTCGGATTGTAACCCAGACGCTTATCCCGGCGGGACGGGATCCGCTTTGCCGTATAAAATAACATAACGCTTAATTCGCAGATCCTCCGTATTGCGAGGGCGGCTCATACCTAAATATGTGTAGGATTCGTTGAGCAAATACTTAGGATAGAGCAAGAACAAATATTTGTAGGTCGTAATAATTTTGCTAACAGGGTTATAATGGACGGAATAGCATAACATAACATAACATATAATCAAGCCTGTAAGCCCTGAAGGATTAGGCAGAGGTGTACCCATCATACAGCAGAATTAGTCAGTCTTATCGGTTGTGTTGTGTGTTGTTGTGTTTGTAAGTGTTGTGTGTTGTGTTGTGTATGTGGTGTGTGTTGTTGTTGTTGTTGTTATGTATGTCTGCGCTCGCATCTTTGTTCGTCAGTGTTGCCTGTGAAAGTCATGGTGGTTACGTGGGATGTAGATGTAATTATTATTTTCTTGACTTATTTGTATTATTTTTTCGTTTACACTTTATGTATTTATTATTTTATCCGTATCTGACCGTGGCATCACTCTGGACCCTATCAGAATACCAGCGCTGTGACGTTTTTTTTAATGTTACAGCACCATGCAGAGATGGGACTTTTGGGCCTAGTACAGGACAAATTTCATTTCATTTTTCTCTTTGTCTATATTTATTAGTTGTAGTGTTAGTTTAACCATTTTTATTTGTGTGTTTTGTCCCGTGCGGGCTAATAGATGCTTTTTCTTTCTCTCTTTCTTTCTTTGTTGTTGTTTATCAGTATTTGAAAGTGAAGACCAACTGGACTCTGAGGGTCAAAAGGTTGGAATCGCGCCACAACATCAACTTTAAGTCATTCGTGGTTCGAGTTCCAACCCACCATCTACAGACATGCTTGAAAGAGGACTTTTGGCCGAAGGGTGTCGTTTATCGACGTTTCCGAGGACGGTTACGCGACACCACGCTACGAAACACGACGCCGAAAACGTTACGTGAAAAGTTTTAGTTTCTTATGGTTTTAAATATGTATTAGTTTATTGTTGTTGAATGTTATTTTGTGTATTTTATCTATGGGCTTAAGTTGCCGGATAATAAAATGATTATTGTGATTATTATTATAACACCCACATTTCGCCAGTTATGTCTGTGTACGCGAACCTATTGCCATCAACCGGGCACAAATCTAGACTCCGTGGCTGCTACTGAGAAATTCCTGATGGAAAAACCCAATAACAGTTTGCCCGACCTGGGAATCGAACCCAGGACCACATACTCAGCAGTCGTGCTTGCAACACTAAACTAACAAAACAAAACCAACAACAACAGTAAACTCTATCATTTTTTTATTTTTTCTTGTTTCTGTTCCGTTCTGTTATATTTTACACGTCTGTTATGCTTTGTATGTTTTGCACGGCATGTACCTGCAGCAAATAATATTTTTCATTTCTCATACTCGGAAAGTAGTGTTTGTTTGATCAGAGCAGCGGGTCGAAAACGATGCTTCCCTCCCTTGGGCGGGAAAGACTCATAGTAATTGCTTCCCTCCCTAGGGCGGGAATGAATTTTAAAAATAGAACTAAAATTGGTTATTTAGTCGGCTATAATTTTTTTTACATAATTAAGAAAAACATCGATTAAAAAAAAAATGCTGCGGTCTTGTGAGTGTATACGGCCAATGTGAATTAAAAAAAATACCTATTAAAGTGGGATGGCCCGCGGCGGTGACGCGGGCGGTGTGTTCCATATTTGAAATTTAAATTAAAAAAAACTATTTATGTATAATTTGGCGGGATACTAACTCTGTACCGAAATTATTTGATTAAAAATGAGTTCAAGCGATTCTGAAATGTCAACCCCCAATTCCGTTAAAGACGAGGCCAATACAGTTATTGAAAATCTTTTGCCAGAAATTTCAAAGGAAAGATACTTAAATATTGTAATGTGTATGTCTTTTATATGGTTTTTTACTTACATTTTTGGATATTATTAACCTGAAAATTTAAGCATTCGTCCTCCCTAGGTAGCTTCATGGTCATTTCTTGGAGGCTTAGCAACGGCTTTTTACCTTCTAATTTATGTTATTTAAGTTTTTATCTTTATTAAATCTTTGTTTACTTTTGTGATGTCAGTTAGTGGCAACCCTAGTTTTATTTTTAATTTATTGCTGGAGCTAGTTGTAGGTTGTATAAGTAAATCACATCGACCTCATTCGATTTTCTTTTTAATAATTTTCTAATTTTAAAATGTAAATTATCTGGAGTTGACAGGAGCCTGGTGGTGAAATGGGCAGTCTACGTTCAGAGCTGAGAGCAGAAACATCTCTGGGAAGCTTCATAAAAGTATATTTAAAGGGCAGTTCCCCTTATTCTTGAGTTTTAAGTCGGCCTCTCTCCGTGCCGCACCCTCACCTAGAACACCTGGAAACCTTGATGCTTGAGCTGCACAAGCCTGATGAAGATTTGACGCTCCTCGGCCCTCCTCCACGGTCGGAAGACAGAAGTCCTCGGCCCTCCTCCTACGGCCTGAGGATTGACGGTCCTCGGCCGTCCACCACCGTCTGAAGACGGATGCCCTCGGCCCTTCTCTACGGCCTGAGAGTTGATGGTTCCTCGGTCCTCCTCCACAGTCTGAAGACGGACGTTCTTCAGTTATTTATTCCATTCTGCGTTCATCTTCAGTATTTTCCGCCAGCTTCACTGGCATTAGTGATTTGAGTAGCTCCAGCTTTTAGGTTAGGATCTTTGTTAATAAATTCTTATAACTCGTCCCCTTGTCAATTTCTTTTAATAGTGCTCCCCTCCAGACTGAAAGTTAGGTAGGTGAGTGCTCAGAGTGACTTTACAGTTTTGTGGATCCTACCCAGGAAATTGTAACGTTACAATATTTACAATGATTTTATGAAGTGGCGAACAGACAAGAAAATAAAATCGTTTTCCGAAAATGTATTTCTTACATACTTCAATGGACTATCTAGCAAAATACAGCCTTCTACGCTATGGAGCAGGTATTCAATGCTCAAGAGTACACTTAGTGTAAAACATAATGTGGATTTGAAAAAATTCCATAATCTCACAGCGTTTTTGAAAAGACAGTCTCAGGGGTTCAAGAGCAAAAAATCTCTCTCCTAATCCTCCTATCCTCTTACGAAGTGGAATCATTTTTAAATGAAGCCCCTGACGAGATATATTTGGCAATGAAGGTAAGCTAAACGTTTATCTAAGTAAGGAGAAGTCTTTTACTCTAAAAATGAACATCGTTCCCAACGTCTTTACTCTGATAAGTATTATAGATAAGTTTGTACAAAAAGAGACAATGACACTGACCAGATTGCGTATATTGAGAGTAAAGACGTTGGAACGGCATGCATTTTTAGAGTAAACCTGTTTATTTTACCTACATACCTAAAAGATAAATACTAACAAAATTCTTTGTTTTCACAGGTGGTATTGATACTCGGTATAAGCGGCGCCTGCAGAAGCAGTGAGCTCACAAATCTAACAATTAAAGACGTTGAAAATCATGGTCAGTTATTAGTTGTAAATATGACTAAAACAAAAACAAATATTGAGCGCACATTTGTAGTACGAGAAGAGTTTACACAAACAGTAAAAAAGTATCAAAAGCTTAGACCTACTGACATAAAAACGGATCGTTTTTTTCTTAACTACCAAAAGGGAAAATGCTATAAACAAGTGATCGGTAAAAATAAAATCTCAGTTATGCCAAAGCAGATAGCAACATATTTGAATTTACCAAACTGTGAGCAGTATACCGGGCATTGTTATAGAAGAACGTCAGCGACACTGTTAGCCGATTCTGGGGCGAACTTAACAATGTTAAAAAGACATGGAGGATGGAAATCCAGCACAGTCGCGGAAGGCTACATTGAGGATTTTATCCAAAATAAATCTAAAATTTCAAAGAAATTAACTGAGACTATAAATATACGTCCCAATTCGCCTCAACCAACCACTTCAAGAGAGTCTCCGCCATGGATTCCACCGTCTAATGAAATACCAGAGTCTTCTACTTTTACAGAGATCCAACACAGCCAAATTTGTCATAATATATCAAACAGTGTAAATATTCCAAACAAAAATTTAACTTTGAATTTCACAAATTGTTCTAACTTCTCAATTAATTTTAAATAGGTACTACTCATGTTATTACTATCAATAAATATTTTAGAAAAACTACTATTTTTTACTTTCCTTATATTTGAAATGAAAAGTAGAGTGTTTAACACGGGTGAAAGTCATCAATTCCCACTCGGACTATAGCCGCCCTCGCTTCGCTCGTGCGTCTAAATACCTCGTATGGGAATTGATTTCTTTCCACCCTTGTATAACAATCTACTATTTTCTTTCAAAATTAGAAACTGCATCAACTACTAAGAATAGCATTACTAGGTATAATATTCACTGGTGGGACTCAGGCCTCCTGTCCATGAGAAGGCGTGGGCTGTATAAACTGTAGTTAAAATTCACTTAGATGACCTAGCTCAAAGATAAACTTAGAAGTTTTATGAGCCTAAAAGAGACTGACAGACACTGCTTTTAAACTGGAACATTGCGTTGAAGTTTTGTGTCAGAAAGAGGGTAGTATAATAATATCTCCCTGGACGAAATCTTTGTGATTGACTTTACCTTCATCATCATCATCATCATCAGCCTATTAACGATCCTACTGCTGACACACAGGCCTCCTCCTCTCAATGAGAGGGAATGGGCTTAATCCACCAAGCGGGCCCAGTGCGGATTGGTTCTAGGACATGCCGGTTTCCTAACGATGTTTTCCTTCACCGTTTTGAGAGCAGTTGGTGATGAAATAAATTACACAAAGTAATGCGCCTGTCTAGGTTCGAACCCACGATTTACTGTTCGTAAGTCGGGGCCGCGACCACTGGGCCACTGCTGCTCCACTTTACCTTATTTAAACTTTATGCGTGGTTCAGATAGAAGCGGTGACGTTGGCCGTCAGATTGACAGTAATTAAAATCAGTCGGATACTCGTATTACAAATAACTGCCTCATTCGTCTAGTGGTTGCAATCGCGTCTGCTGAGCATGAGGTCCTGGGTTCGATTCCCGGGTCGGGCAAATTATTATTTGGTTTTTCTCTCGGGAATTTCTCAGTAGCAGCCACGGAGTCTGGATTTGTGCCAAGTTGATGTCAATAGGCTCGCCCCCTATTACATAGGACGTAAACACTGCAACTGGCGAAATGTGAGTGTACTTAGGTACACTTCTGCCTAATCCTTCGGGGATTACACAGGCGTGATGTTATAAAATATTATTATTAATATTACAAATATCTCTCGAACTCCATGTCTGACCACGCCGTTATTCTAGTGGACGGAACAGGTACTGCTGAGCATAATGGGTCGGGTTCCATTACCAGGATGAACAGACTGTTATTTGAGATTTTTCATTTAGTGTGGTACTAGATGGCGCTGTGTGTAATGTCCAACGATATTTATTATACAGAAAAGGTCCTAAAAACACATAAAATCGACTAGCAAAAGCATGACTAGTTTGAGGCTTTGTGCAAACCAGGTCCTTTCAGGAAATAATAAGGACCTGGATTTGACCAACATCTTAGGAGGCTCTCGCTTGGCAGCTGGATCAAGGGCTTGATTCAGGAAGCAGTACTTCTGGACACGGCACGTATTTTTAGGAGGTTCCTCTCTGAAGAGCCCTGACCACCACCAGCTCGGACCCTGTTCCCAGCGCTGGTGAGCTACAATTTTTTATATTTTTAAATGTTTTTGATAAAAAAAAAAAAAAAAAAAAATGTAATTAATTTGTAAAGAAATAAATAAAGGAAAATAATAATCTCTACTTTCAAAAAGCCAAATACAATTTGTCCATCTCAATCAAAACATAATAAAACGCCATTACATGATGTGGGTGTAGTTGCTATACGTATACTTCTGCTTAACTTTTCTGAAATTACAGACGTGATGGTATGTTCACCTCTGTTTGTACAATGCAATAAACCTTAGTAGGTAGTTATACGGCTTTATAACTAACCTACTAAGGTTAGTTATATATTTATTTCCCGTATAGCTTTTATACGGGAAATCTGTGGGTCAAGCACACCAAAAGATCGCTGGATGTCCTGCGCGTCCAGTATAACAACATCTTCAGGATGATGTTGGGGCTGCCTCGCTTCTGTAGTGCATCGGGGATGATTCGCAAGAAAGAACTATTACCCTACTATACCTACTACCTATTACTAAGAACTGTTTCCCTGATCTGCAGAATGCGTGGCAGCTGCAACGGAATTCTGAAGACTGTTGCAGATAGGATCTCTTCTCCGATATGAGTGTCTTTTATTAAGCGGGTAATTTGAATGTATTAATTTTTATTTATTTTTATTTTATCTTATTGTATTTTGAATGTTTTCATTTTCATTTTATTGTATTTTAAATTTGAATGTTTTAAATATCTTATTTTAATTTTGAATGAATTTTAAATTTATTTTATTTTGATTCTGATTATTTTATTAACTGATTATTTAATTGATTTTAATAATTGATGTAATTTATTTTTGAATTTCATTGTTTTTGTGAAAATTTATTTTATTTTTTAATACTAATTTTTAATTTCACTGTATGGATCATGTTATCTGAATTAAATGAATTTTATTTATTATTTATACTGTCTACATATTTTTAATAATTTGTTCATCATTTTTCTGCCCTTGTCTCATTCTATTTCGGGTCTGCGAACACGTTTTGTTCTTCCACTCTCCCCTGTCAGACGTCACGGCATCATTAACTCCTTTCTCTTTCATATCATTCCTCACACAAACCATCTATCTTTTCTTTGGCATTCCTCTCCCTTCTAAATCCCTCAATATTCACGTCCATCACTCTTTTAGACAGTCAGGCGTTTTTTATGTTTAATATTTTGTTGTGAAACTAAAAAGTCAATGACTCACAACTGAATACTTTAAAACCTCTTTTAAACACTGTTAAAGAGAGTAATAAAAGTTTATGTTCGCTTTCAAAGCACTAGTTCTAGTAAATCTCTGTATAGTACCCTTAGAATGGCGACAGTCACGCCACTGTGTTATGACCATAGACAAAGGATAGGAACAGAACACAAACTCAAGCTTTATTCCCAAGAGGAAAGGCAGTTCAGAAACTACAACTTGCTACTTTCTATACTTTTCTTATCATTACATACTTAAAAAAAAAAACTTTCAATGAATCTTCGGCAGAGATGAGGTCGACAATGGAACGAGCTAACCCAAAAGACGGCTTATATGAACGCGGGAACACCGACGCAGGCAGGGAATTCCACTCCTTAGCTGCGCATAATTTTGACAACCCATAAATTTGACGACCCGATTGGCGCAGCGGTACTGAAGTTGCCTAAGGTATTAGGGTCCCGGGTTCGGATCCTGGTAGAAGCAAATGTTTGTGTGATGAGCATGGACATTTGTTTCCGAGTCATGGATGTTTATATGTATTATAAGTATGTATTTACAAACAAAAAGTATCTATGTAGTATATCAACTATCTGGTGTCCACGACACAAGCCAGTGTGGCGCTAGATGGCGCTGTGTGTAATGTCCAGCGATATTTATTACCTATTATTTATAATAAAGCAAAGCGCTTTTTGCGAATGTGTGGAATATCGACAAGGTGTAGACGACAACCCGCAGTCCGTCTGGACATCCGATGGAAGAAGCGATATGGTGGTATGAGTTCGTGGAACTCTTAGGCACTCTCACTGAAGTATAGTCTGTAAAAGACCGATAAGCACGCAAATTTGCGGCGGGGGGCAAGGCAGGCAGGGCTCTGGAGCTTGGTACCCACCACCCGCTTATCGCCTTCTCCAAGTTCGAACGCACCTGACCTTTTGAAGAAGACAAGTAACTACCAATAATATAATATACAGGATGTTTGGCTTATGGACCGACACAATTTTTCCAGGGGTTTCGGAGGTCATTAGCTAGGTCTACCCATACATACTATGTCCCAAATGTCACGGTTGGTTACATATGTTATTTATTTTTTATTTAAAAAAAATCCCCAAAATGTTTCCTTTAATTCGAAATAATTATTACGTTTGTGGCACAATGGCACAAAATAAATATTGGGTTAATTTGAATCAAATTTGAACAAGATTTATAACTTTAGTTTATAAAAACAATAACCTTAATACGTCTTTTCTTAACCCTGACTCTCCTAACTAATATTTTGACTACTTAATTAATTGTTTTTTGTGACTTGTAGCATACCGTTAGAAAGGGTATTAACTAAAGAACTTTTTAAAATAAAGCTAAGTTCAAAATGGCTTTTAGTTTTTTTTATAATAAATTTAGAAGTTGTAAAATTACATTCATTTAAAAAACAAAATAACTTTGGTAGCTCGTAAGAAATTTTCTTGAAACCAGTTCTATCAAACAAAGATTTACTTAGATTTAAACGACTTTGAAGAGTACAACAAAATTTATTTTGTGCCATTACACCCACAAACAAAAAAGTTATTTGGAATTAAAGGAACATTTTGGGTATTTATTTCATTTAAAAAAAAAAACATATGTAACCAACCGTGACATTTAGGACATAGGGTGTCTGGGTAGAACCTAGCTATTGACCACCCGAATCCCTGGAAAAATTGTGTCGGTCCATAAGCCAAACACCCTGTATATAAAAATAAGAGACAAAGATTTACTTAGCAAATCCTGTATTTAGAATAAACAAGACAAAATCAGCAATAAAATTTCTCTACTAAATTTTTTTGTCTGTCCCCAGTTATTTCAAAAGCCTGAGGGCCCTTATTTGGGAAGTATTAGATAGTATATTAGATAGTATCAGTTTACAGACTATCTCATAAAGCGTACACCATCTTTCTGCCCTTGTTCCATTCTACTCGGGGTCGGCGCAACACGTTTTGTTCTTCCATTCGCCCCTGTCAGACGTCACGGCACCTTTCTCTTTCATATCATTCCTCAAACAATCTCTTCATCTTTTTTTTGGCCTCCCTCTCCCCTCTCCCTCTCCATCTATCCACATTCATATCCATCACTCTTTTAGTCACATGCGTAACTTATAGGATTCACTGACCGCTATTCTGTACAATACATACTCTGTATACTGCTATGACGTATTTATTTTTTGCGTTATGTTGTTTGTTTAATACTATATTTGTATTATATACTTAGTATAACGTTGTGACCTTCTTGTTAAGACCTCGAGCATATGGGCATAAATGACATTGAGTCTTTATTTTATAGTATTAAAATAGCAGGATCAAGATAGTTTTATTTATAGTTTACCCACGCATTTCCTCTGCATTAGTAAATTAATTTTTAATACTTACATTTACATACGTTATAATCAATAATTTTAAACATTTTTTTTTTTTTATTTTTTATTTTATACCTACTTCTTCTAATTGAGTCCCAGCAGTGGGAAGTATTAGGCGGATTATGCTTCTGCTTTGATTATTTGAGATTATAGCAGCAGCAGATTTCATTTATATAAAAATAACATACCTGCAAATCTAGGTAAACATTTAATATTTAGAAAAAGATGCCTTATTTTCTTCCAGTTAATAATGTCCCAGATGCCATAGCCTGCGGCTACAGTACCTAAAAAAGAAAAACATAACAAATGGGCATTATATCCTAACAAACAACCTGTTTTCTATTTAAATAAAAGACTGACCTCCGTAACACGACACGTAACTTTCCCCGGCGTTGAGGGAAGCTCACACAATCTGTGATAACAAACATTAATGGGAAAATGACAGAAGGACACCTTGTACCATAATGTTATCATTCAAATAGATTAAAAATAATAACATATTATGTTATGTTATCATTGTTATGTATCTATTTGAATGTTAGGCATGTCCTCACAGTTTTTCCTTTTCCCGTTTCTGAGAAAATTTAAATACATAAATGCCTATTTCACGGCAGGCAGAAACCACAGAATGCCAATTGCTACGATCCTTATATATTATTTTTGCCTCGTCCTCGTATAAGAAATGATAAAACTAATAAGACAACGAGAAAAAATAGAAATCCGATCTGTGTGTTAAAATGATTAATGTTTTTATTTCTGAAGTTTTGTTAGTTTGTTTCACTAAACCAATGGATCCCAATCTTTCTTGGACCAGGGACCACTTTGGTGTCTTTATTTTCAGCAGGGGCCATAAGATCCCGGATAAACGTGGAGACCGACAGGATTATATCTTTAACTCAAACAATGCAAAAATTGGAAAATGTGATGAGAACCATTAGACAGTGAAAGATACATACAAGAACGATCGAAGTGAGCTCAAAATGGCGACACTTGGGGGAGGCCTATGTCCAGCAGTGGACGTCTTTCGGCTGAAATGATGATGATGAGCCTAAAAAAATAGGAATAAGTGAGTAGATTTTTGCAAAAATGCTTATGAAATTTGCAAGAGCGAGCGCAGCAAGCTCAAAAGATTTTAGCATCTCGCCTCTGATAGGTTTTCAATTAGGTTGGATTGAGCTTGCATCTTTTGTGCAAGTTAAAAAGTGCGAATAATATTTTTAACCTTTCGCGAACCATGCTCGAAGCTTTTGCAGACCACCGGTGGTCCGCGGACCATAGGTTCGAAACTACTGAACTAAACCATACGAAATCATGCGAAAGTAACTCTGCTTGTCTGTTTCCTTTTAACGTTTCAAAGTGCTGAACGGATTTTGACGTAATGGGACCATCCATGACATGGGTTGGAGCACACTTTTAATTCTGATTGTCAACTTGGAATAATTTTCATGTTAATTGAGGACTTCATGTCTTCATGTCGACGCGAAGCCGCGAGCAAAACTTAGTGATGAAATACATTTCCTATTTTAAATTGTCTGGTCAACGACCGCAATCGCTCCGGAGGATCCTTTATCTCATTCATCCAGTTTTTATTTGTTATTTTAAACAAAACTTCAATGACAAGCATAATTACAAGTATGTTTATAGTTTATTATACAATCAACCAACTATGCGATATGACATTAAAAACCTCGTTAAATCTATTCTGTAAATAAGTACCTACTTAGTTGTAGCGTGACAGCACAACATAAAAACAAAAATAACGACCATTTGTGACGTGCTTACGGGACAACTTTGTTTTATATTAACTTGTGGCTCACGAAGTTACATACTTAAAGTAAACGAAGTGTCACATACTCAAGTGCTCGGAGGTGTAATGTCCTGGATATAACTGTCTCCTTTTTCACCTCTTTGGTCTTATTTGTGGCTGCTTAAATCAACGCTACTGCGAACATCTAAAAGCAATTTGCATTTAAGCAATCTGCCTAGCCTTTTCCCACGTTTCCCACTACGTTGGGGTGGGCTTCCAGTCTAACCGGATACAGCTGAATACCAGTATTTTAGATGAAGCGACTGCCTATCTGACGTCCACAACCCAGTTACTACTGGGTAATACGATACCCATTGGTAAGACTAGTTGTCAGACTTATTGACCCACTGACTACCTGTAACGACTGTCAGAGATCTACAATTGACAGCCGGGACCAACAGCTTAACGTGCTTGCCGAGTGACGGAGGAAACTAGGTATGTAAGGGTGGTCACCTATCCACAGACCAACCTAGGCAAGCACAGCTTAACCTAAAGATCGACCTGAGTGGCTGTTATTATTTGGCCATGAGATCTAAAATCAATTAACGCGACAATTAATTCCTTCGCTTCGATGCTCTTCAGGAATGAATAGGCGTGTTAATTGATTTTAGATATTATTTCAATGAAGACAACGTCGACAATACTTGGACAGAGAAAAATGCTCTGCGCTGCGCTCCGCCATATGTGCGCCGGCCCTTAGATATACAGAATAGATATTAAATCTCAATACTTATCTCACCTTTATGTGATTAAAATCGATAATTTCCCAATCACACATTACAATACCGTGATTGCCAATAAATTAGTGAGCCGGTGCAATAAGGTCGAAATTGAAACAGAAAATATACATACACGGGATTACACCGAAAATTAAATTAAAACGGTCGGATAATCTGTGATGCAGTTTACAAATTACTTTTAAATTTTTAAACAATCACTTTATTACTATAGCTGATGCCCGCGGCTTCGCCCGGGTGGAGTTCGGGAATTGTCCCACGGCATCCAGGTCATAAACTATCGGTGTGCCAAATTTCATTCAAATCCGTTTTTGGTGTTTCAGCCGTTTTTGCCATATATCACAAACTTTTCCATTTATAATAGCAGTACCTGGGCGACCAAACTCTGTTCGGATGAGAAATAGAGAAAACGAATTTTCCCAGATATAAGACCTAGCTAGATCGATTTTCAAGGGTAAAGTATCAAAAAGTTCGGCCGTATCCTAGACACATAAAAAAACAGAGTTACTTACAATAGAACATCCCTTCGCTCCATTTCAAAGTTTCATCAAAGTTATTAATATAAAAAATCAATAAAGGGACGTGTCAGAGCTGTGAGAAAGCTTCTGCAAGCGTGAGCTGGCAAAGACCGCCCGTTTTTCACAAACAACTTTGTAATAACATTGTTGCAATAGAAAGGCCTCGTGGCTACATAATTGCCGAGTGGACGATCTATCAACGGGTTATCACACTTTGAGACGTGCAGTGCATTTAATAGTACATCTAACTTTAAGTAGTAGAAATTGCGAAGCAGAAACTCGAAAATCTGAAGGCCAATTTCCGTAATAAAAAAGTTTAACAAAATTTAGTCGTAATCTTACTTTTGCGCCAAAATGTTTGGTGTATTTTTGATATTAGAATTACGAACGCTTAAAAAATTAATCAATTGCCCCACTAATCACCGCTTAGAATGTCTTAAGAGGCCTATTGTTCGAATATTCAATAAACGATAGCAGATGGTTCGAATAAAACACCAATATTGAACGACATCTGGTCAGACAACCACCCCAATATAGTTTAGAAAAGGCTAGACGGATGATCGATTAATATTACAGTCTAGCGCAAGGGTATTGTCGTAAAAATAACCCAAGTTATGACTACCCATAAAAAACCTCAGACAAATATTAGTCCCTTTACACTGAGCGCCACTAAACATGCCATGTTTACGTTTCAAAAAATGACGTGTATTTCAAACCGTAGCCGCGTAGACTTGCGTAGCACAGTTGGCACTACGCCAGAGGTCAATGACACCGCGTAGCATCCCCGTAGCCGCTCCCCTTCGATTATGGCATTATTGTGGTGTGATATTGTGTTTGTGGAAATCCGTGGGTACTTTAATATGCAGATGTGAGAGTAGATCATAAAAAAACGTGATATAATTCATTTATGGATTTGTTTTTAAACTCAGAGGGCGACTTTTTCTTTTTTTTTCGTCTGTTGGTCGCCTTTTTTTACTCTCTAATATTGGAAGGGCACTGAATGAATGAATACTACTACTTACTGCAGCAGTGGTGGTCCAATGATAACGGACTACTTGGCCTTATGACTTGGCCATGAATTCTGTATGTTTCGTGTTTTTTTTTATTACCTATTTATGTATTATCTTAAATACATGTTCTTTATTTCATTTTTAATGCACACGCAGGCTCTTTACTATTTTTAATGGCATCACCACTGCTCCCAAAACTGAAAAACAACCTGGAATAGCGAAAGAATACCAGCTTGTCGTAGAACCAACACTTCAAAGATATAGGACACCCAATGCGATGGATTACAGGCCCTTGTCTCTGACAGAGTGTGTGTGTGTGAGTGTGTTGTGACATTAAAGGCTGATTATGTCAGAGAGGACGTAGCTTGGCAACAGAAGAGGTATATTAATATTCTTTAAGCCCAAAAATACAAGAACGTTTTTCAAGCTTATTGGAAAAAATGTGTTAAAACCTTCTTTCAAATAAGTTCCAGATGAAAATAATCGCTTAGATTTCAAACCATGTACGATTTCCAATATAAAATTCCCAATAATATTTATGTACGCACGACGACCACTCAAGCTTTACAAAACCAGTTAATGCGGATCTCTCAATGTGCGGGAAATCTATACAAAGCGAGACCATGTGGTACTGGAAATGTATAGCTTGATGTGTCGCCGTGTGTACATATGTCTCACGAGTCACGATTTCATTTAGAGTAATAAAACTCTTAAAATATTATATCATTATATTTTACAACAATGAACTTGTATATTGTATGTTACATAACGAGTGTTTTCATTTTGTTGCAAATTGTCGTCTGAAACGTTTATTTATTGAATATCTCATTAATGTATTTCACTATAAGTAAGTAAGATAGCTATAAGACTATATATTGTGTCAATGGTTTTTTTTTCATTAAATTAAGATTGGATATTAAAACGTGGCTATTGTCACGTTACATTCAATCAAATGAACTCAGTCAGACAGACCCAATTACAGGTTCTCACGTAGAAAACTTACTCACTAACACGCACGATATTAAATAAAAGGAATAAAAATAAGGTACAGTAGTCACTATGTACACTCACTAATCAAACACAGGAAAAAAAGCTTTTAAAAAAGTCAGCATTCAGCCAAGTGCGTGAATAGGGTTTTGTAGTAAATGGGTCAAACGAGAACAGTATACAAAGAAATTATTAAAGTCCTAACCTAAAAGAGTAAAGACTTTAATGTTCTTAATCTTACTTTATAATTTAATAAATCACATCCTGATTTAAATCTACTACAATCAAGCCAAACAAGGCGTGAAACACGTAATTTATAGCGACGTCTGTAAAAATCAAATAATGAAACGCTACGCCGTAGACGCGTAGCGCTACGAGGTCTTCGAATGCGTAGCGTCTACACAACTCGTAGCAAAGTTTGTGACCGTTACACGAAAGTTTGGTAACAATATGTCTGAGTTTCGTCAGTAGTTTTATGAGGCTATCTAACTAAACTGTTATAGTAATATGGTAGATAGTTATAGGAAAGACGATTATTACTTTATGGTTTTCGTAGCGTGTTTATTAGTTTGTTTCTATGTTGTTTTATCTTTTATTTTTATTGAGACTGTCTGCATAGAATATTATTTGTTTTATAATGTACTATAACTATTTCAATTTAATGTAACACTACTATCCTCAATGTTCTTAAAATGTATCCATTTCTGTTACTCAGGCACGCACACTGGTAGAGTTTTTTTTTTTACACAATATCTGTTTTACTCCTTTCTCCTAAATCTCTCATTACAAACTTCAACCCCACTTTATTCATCATAATTGCTATCAAAGAGAGGGCAGAAAATCGTTGGGCGGAATGCCTCTGGGCATTTTTAAATAGGACACCTAGCACGTAGTCGTGACCAGGTTCCAATATTTCGGTCCATTAAACCCCACGATAGTTCCATGATAGTAGGAAAGTGAATTAACCAATTAAGGACTTTTCCTTTATCTTTATGAACTATGCAGGTCCCTTTTTTAATATCATAATTGGCTCTTCAAAAGTTCTACTATTCCTATAAGAATAAACAGAAAAAAGATAAAAATAATTAGGTATTTGAAATACTTTTCCCATGTATATGTCGGCGTCACATTGTAAAAACCGTTAGATTGTAATCTGTCTAGTGAGATTGTAAACTGGCGAAATATTGTCAACTGAACATATTGCTTACAATATGACGCATTATTTTTCAGCAGATTATAATCTGTCGAAGTGAAACCGTAAAATTGTAAAATGTATGCGTC
Organism: Xestia sexstrigata; assembly: GCA_941918905.2. Lineage (NCBI taxonomy): Eukaryota > Metazoa > Arthropoda > Insecta > Lepidoptera > Noctuidae > Xestia > Xestia sexstrigata. The sequence continues at coordinate 6,189,401 of OW799204.2, forward strand.
GGAACTCACCTCGCGCGCTTTGGAGGGGGAGGGTGAGGGAGGGAGGCTCTTGCTCCCGTACCACTCCCATGAAAAGAGAATGCACCATTCCTGAGAAAAACCGATTAATGTACCCCAACCACAAAACGCAGACCAGCGGTGGCCCAGTGGTGGCGGCCCCGACTTACGAACAAGTCGTGTGTTCAAACCCAAACAGGCGCATTACTTTGTGTAATTCATTTCATCACCAGTGCTCTCAAAACGGTGAAGGAAAACATCGTGAGGAATCCGGCATGTCCTTGAAATAAAAATTCGAAGACCTGTGACATCTACCAATCCGCACTGGGCCCGCGTGGTGGATTATAGCCCATACCCTCTCATTGAGAGGAGGCCATGTCCCAGCAGTTGGAACATTATAGGCTGATGATGAACCTCAAAACACTTTATATTCGACGGAGTGTGGTCGACGGAGCCCCGTTGGGCAACTACAGTACTTTCTCAAGTTATTATGCCTTGTGACTGGGACTGTAGCTTTGTTTTTTATTTGTAATTTTGACATTCAAATGGTCAAATTGAAATAAATGCTTTGAGTTTGAGTTTGAGTTCGTAACAAACCTAACGTCGGGGTGCCCCAAGTCCCGATTAGAGATAATTTGATCGCATGCATTTTACAATTTTAAGGTTTCACTTCTACAGATTATAATCTGCCGAAAAATAATGCGTCATATTGTAAGCAGTATGTTTAGTTGACAATATTTCTACAGTTTACAATCTCGCTAGACAGATTACAATCTGACGGGTTTTACAATTTGACGTTGACATATACAAATTGGGCCCAGATTTTTAATCGTAGATACTTTATAGTAAAAAAAAAGAAATTATTCCTTTAGAAAACCTTTTTAAGTACATATAAAACAGATTTATATCGAATATCTATAAAATGATCTGGTATTTATTCTTTTGATTAAATATATCAGGCGTTTGAAAAATTAGCGTGAAGTCTGAAATTAACCTTACACGTGCCTCCACAACTTTCAATATACAGTAATTTAACTTTGTACAATCGAAATTACATTGAGCTCCTAAAGTTCCTAAAGTTTTCACGTTAGAATTTTGTTAAGTATGCCTCCGGACGTTCCTGCAACTCTGTGCGCATAATTTATTTAAATTAAATCTCAAATGTCTTTAAGAACGGTTTCAGACTAGCGTATTTTGTAGCGCGTATGCTGTTACCTGCTTACGCGCGCCACATTGACGGTGTAATTCTACAATGATTACTTATACTGTTACGTGGTCGGCTGTTTTGTGAGAACATCGTAGATTGCTTACTCCTGGCTATCATTCGTAGATCTTTGACAGTCGTTATAGGTGGCCCGAAAGTCTGACGAACCGTCTTACCAAGGGGTGTTGTATTACCCAGTACTAACTGGGTTGTGGAGGTCAGATAGAAAGTCGCTCCATGTAAAATACTGTTATTCAGCTGTATCTGGATAGACTGGAAGCCGAACCCAACCTAGTTGGGAAAAGGCTAGGCATATGATGATAAATTCTGTTATTTACTAATAAGTATACTTCCGTCGTTTACACAGATTATCGTAGTGCCTCTATTCAGCGCTAGGTAATTGATGTTGTGGCTAGCGGCTGCTTCACATTGTTCGCGTCGTTACAAATTATGTAGTGGTAGCCAAATCGGCTGGCTGTTTGATGCGGTTTGCTTTGAGGTTTGTAATTTTAATTAATTAGATTTTGGGTTAGTGATTGATCATTGACTGTCGAGTTAAAATGGCAGTGGGCAGAGATATTGGTCGCAGAAAGGGGCCAAAGGACGCAGCGTTGGTATGTGTCCCACAAGATGGACTGTGCCAATCACCTGGCGAATGTCGCAAGAAAATCGTTGGATATAAGAAGCAGGACTGGTTCATGTGGCGACGCTTGCGAGAGACATTAAGTTCAGCAGTGAATGTTTTTCGGCTAAAACAATGACAATGGTGAAGTGACTGATTTATCGTAATGACGAACGTCCCCAGTTTTTTTTTATCATTTCGTGTTTTTAGAATATAATACCTCGTTGGGCTAATGGTCACAAGCGTAACCGCATATCAAGAGGTCCTGGGTTCGATTCCCGGGTCGAGTAATGTGTTATTGGGTTTTTCCTTACAGAATTTCTTAGTAGTCACGGAGTCTGGATTCGTTCCCGGTTGATGGCAATAAATAAATAAATAGCCTTTATTTGCCTTAACAATTATTACATCTCTTACAATACAATAAATTCAATTAAAATTAACAATACTTTTAACATTACATTTCACACAATATGCATTCAACATTTCATCTCATAAAGTTTTTAAGATTATTTAACATAGGTAAGTACATTTCATATAAATAACATTTTTAATATTTTAACATTTCATTTATATTAGTATTTAATTTTAACATTGCATCGAACATAATTACATTTAATTGTTACATTTTTTTTTATTTAAGGCATTATTTGGGTATAGGCCTCCTCCAACTTTTTCCACGAGATTCTCTCCTTCGCTTGCTTTGTCCAGTCCTTTCCGGCAACTTGTTTTATTTCATCTGCCCAGCGTTCTCTCGGGCGGCCTCTGGCCCTCTTGCCGCTTGGGCCTTGCCATTGTGTTACCAATTGTGTCCATCTCCCATCAGTCATTCTCGCTACGTGTCCAGCCCATTTCCACTTCAGGCGTTTCGTATGTTGAAGAGCATCTATTATATTAGTTCTCTTACGTATGATTTTTTATTTTTGTTTATCTTTCAACCTTATATTCAGAATGCTTCTTTCCATTGCGCGTTGGGTTTTTTGTATTTTGTCTCGTGTATAATTGTTGTAAATCCAGGTTTGAGACCCGTAGGAAAGGCAGGGTAGCAGACAAGAGTCTATGACTTTCTTTTTTAATTTTAAGGGTAATTTTGACGGGGTGCGATGTCAGAAGTCCTCCACGTGTGTCTGGCGGCTGCTGGTCCCTCTCGATACGTCTGGAGGGAAGAGCAGCTGCTGGGCCGGTGCACCCTGGGCGCGGCAGTATCCTTCTCCAGGGAATGAGAGGAAATGAGAATTTCCTTTTATCCTTCGGGGAGTGTTACTGCCGCGGCTAATTATTCTGACATGGGTGGGGTCCTGCCAGGACCACCGGTGCGTTCCTCTGCGTGACCCTCTGTAAAGCAGAGGGCATAGCAGAGGAGTGAGGGCGGGCTCGGTGTGCACTCACCCTGCCTCCGAGCAGACAGAGACGGATTCGTCCTCCTCTGTCACCGCCAATCTCGTAATCCCAATATCGAATACTGTGGATCACGTCTCGCGGCTTCGATAGGGACCGAGGGTCTTGGCTTAACTGCCCGGATCGCGAGATAGAAAACCTCTATAAAAAGTTACCCCGAATCCCAAGCGGCGACGCACCGCGAGGGGATGTATGGCTGACGGGTGTTCCATGGAACAAATCAGTCGTTAGTGCGCTCCTCGCCAGGGTACCTGCAGACCCTCTGGCAAGTAATAAATACTTAAAATCTGCCCTTCTAGGTACAGGGGTCTCTGCCTAGACTGATTTTATTTCCCCCATACTCGTGGGTTCAAATATGGATATTACAAAAAACAAAACCAAAAACACCGCCGGTAACGGCATAGGAGAGGAGATGAGGGATGCGGAGTCGGAGTCCGACGTCGCATCCAGTGAGATTATGTATGATTATGTTTTAAAATCTTTTTTTCCCTTCGGCCGTCTATGAAACTGTTGTTTCGTAACTAGCATCGATGAAGGAATTAGTTTTCCTTGCACGTTACTAGTTTCGAAGAAGAAATTATTTTTCTTTTTACGAAACCACGGTTATGTACCATGGTTACGTTCAAAGAATTTATTGTTAAGGTTTCGATGAAAGAAATATTCTTCTTTGTACGTAACTGGTTTCAATATTATTCCCCTTCGACGCGTCGGCTGTCTATGGAACTGACCTTCGTCTTGTAATTATTGAAACTAGGTAAGGCTGTAAAAAAATATCATAATTACAGTTTTTTTAGTATGAAGAACTCGTAGACAAAAATAAACAAATTAATGTCTCAAAAAATTGCCTAACAATCGTACAAACCATGGTCTAACAAATTAAGTACTTAGTCTTAGACTTTTTAGTCACACTTTTATGCATGTATATTACTCGTGTCTCTTTGATCAACGTATCCAACAAATGATCAACGGTTACATTATTTCTCCCAATACATATGTTTTTTTTACTATGTCAACCTTCCAGATTGTTCGTTGCTCTGATTTTTTTCTTCGCAACTGTAAACTTTAGCAATATCTGTTTTAGTTAACCATTAACTCTTAAATGAATTCAATGTACTGGTAGCCACTTTGGATGTATTCAACAGGCAAACGAGCTAGACCAGCGCATCTAGATATATTATTAGCCAAATTATTCCTTGTACGTAACTACTAAAATTTTATAGTATTGCAAAAATTCCTTGTAAGTAACCGTGGTCTCGTACAAAGAAAAATAATTCCTTCCTCGAAACTAGTTACGTGCAAGTAAAAATAATTCCTTCATTTAAACTAGTTATGAAACTACGGTTTCGTAGAAAGGAACTAATTCCGAGGTTTTAGCTCGAGCTAAGTTTGTCACAAATTGGCATACCGAGTCTTGATAGCACCGCTTCCGTGCCGTCCCAGGAGCCCAACGGATCCTGTATCGACCGCGACAAACCACCGGTCGCGGACGTTACACCGACAGAGCCTTTATTTGTCACGGATATTGAAGCAGTTTATAATATTTAGTAACAACGTACGTGGGTGTTGCTCTGCTCCACTGCAGGTATACGTCAGTTAACAAGGTTAACTGACGATCGACACTTAGAACAGATAAAGTTGTATGAGAAATTTTGTAATTTAGGTTTATGTGAAATATATTTCCCCCAGAGTGTATTAACTGTGCGGATAAAATATGTGGTGATGTAACTCACAGAGTGGTTTTAGACAATATGTACACAAAAATCATTGATATACTTTGAACATCTGCTGAGCGGGTCGTTTCATGTTATAGGAAAAAACAATTTCCAAACACTTTGCATGTGAAACATACAAAATGTTTGGCAGATCAACTACAACATTTAAACCTTAGTCTTATCAATAATATTCACCAAAAAAAAAGCATTTCTTTGGAAACAAAAATCCCTGCCACAGTCAGGTAAACAAAGTCAAAGTTTTAACTAGATGCAAACAAATCCTCAGTTCGAAAGTGTCGGGTACACGACTCGGAAACGATCAATATCGCGCGGCTAGACGCGACGCGACAGACAACTGTCGCGTCGCGTCTAGCCGCGCGATATTGATCGCGTTTCCCGGGTTTGCTACCAACGACCGCGCGAGCATGTAAAGTCGCTCGTGTGTACTGTGCAGTCAGCTGTGGTGGATGTGAGGGGGTTCAATTATGTTATGTTTTTCATTAACAGATGGGAAATTGTGGGATGTATGTTAATTTGTTGGATGTTTTAGAGGAAATTTAAGGAGCTTCCCCAATTTGTGGTGTTTAAGCGATTGCTGTCTTTGAATGACGAAAAAAGGAGGTTCTCAATTAGACTCGTGTTTAATTTTGCTTCATTACATTTGTCATCAGAAGTAAGGGCTCACAGATAATATCTGAGACAAAACAGCCGAAACAAACTCAGAGGTCAGTCTCTTTTGAAGTCCAGACATAATCTTGCTCAATTCACATGAGGACTATGCAGATTAGTGTCTGAGATGGTCTTTTGAAGAAAGAACCACACAGATTTGGTTGTATTTAAGAATTTTACATGTTAACTTTTCTTTTTGAACACAAAACCTTAATGATTTTGAAATTTGAAAATAATAATCATCATCATGAGCCCATAATGTTCCCACTGCTGGGACACAGCCTCCTCTCAATGAGAACAAAAAAAAATGTTCCACACAATTCTCAATACGGGCCTCTGGAAAGAATATTACATATATAATATCACGCCTTTAATTCCCGAAGAGTTCAGCAGCGGTGTACCTAATAGTACACCCAGATTTATCCAGTTGTGTTTTTAAGCCCCATGTAATAGGGGTCAAGCCTAATTGCCATCAAGTAGGGATAATTCCATACTCCGTGGATGCTACTGAGACATTTCTAATGGAAAAATCCCAGTAACCCTTTGCGCGACCCGGGAATCGAACCCAGGATCTCATGCTCAGTAGTCGTGCTTGAGACCATTCGACCAACGAGGCAGTCACCTAATAGAAAGAAAGAAAAAAAAAGAAAGAAAAAGCATTTATGCACAGGACAAAACACACAAATTAACAGTACTTACCTACCGTACCTTCCTTAATATGCCTAAATATTAAAAAGTCTATTAACAGTTCATGTAACTTCAAAACTAAGATAAAATCTGAAGTTCGCAAACAAAGAACCGGGTAACAAAAGGAAGGTAGACGAACCATGTATGCTATCCGTTTACGTCGCGACGAATGCTATCGACCTGCGATCAACGACCGAGCACGACCACGTGCAAAAACCCTTTTTTATCCGAGTGCAGTTGGTAATAATGAGGGTCGTATTAGGATATTCACATGTAATGTAATGTACTGTTCGACACAAATGTAAATTTGTTGAAGAATAATGACAATAAAAATTACTCCATTCGATGTGAACTGATTAATTTGCAAGAAAGTAAATATGTTTATTTTTCACAAGTATGTACATAAGTATGTATGTTAATAATTTAATCATTGAAAATTATACAATTACATTAGTAACATTCTTCCAAACTGCGCAGCAGACAATACAATTTTGTGCTCTCCTTTTCACACTCTTAGTTTTTTTTAAATTATTATTAATAAAACACGTGCTATTATTACTAACACTATTTATGACCTATTGAAATATATCTACTACTTATTTCAGATAGAATTAAAAATTTAAATTTGTAAAATGTTTGACAAAAGAAAGGTTTTTACAGTTCTCACTTGTAAATACAAAGATTTTGACATTTTGTCTATTACAGGGGGCCTATTAAAGACTTTTCTAATGTTATCGTGTGCGCACAACATAACACACTTAAATCTAAAAACAACATAATATTGAGTGTCTCACGGTTGCACCAAAAAGGCCCAGTTTAGCTAACTGCCGAGCAGCTGGTGCCCGATGTTGGTTTACAACTGGACCTATGGTATGACAATGATGAGATGAGATCGTGTGAGAAGTTTATTTTGAGAGAGAACGGTATGGTGGTATTGAGGGGTGACCTTCTCAAATCATAAACCTTGTCTCTCCTGTCTGTCCCTATTATTTTATAAGTGAGATATTACAAACCCTGTCTAACGGTCGGTCGGTCCATCTGTCGGTCTGTTACCACTAAATCTGGCACACAACATATATCCAAGGCCTGGATTGGAACAAAGGATACTTTTTATCCCGATGTTTAGCTCCCATGTGATAATTTCCAACTTCCACCCGAGTAAACTCGCATCCAAAAATATCTAATATAATATGATACCCACACAAGATGCCAGACAGCCATAATAACCCCACTTGGTTTTTATTAAACCGTAATATGTAATATGCTGTTATAAACACAGTATAACAAGTTGTAAACAAAAGCTGGAGTATAAAGTGGTGGGTAGACGATCGTGAATGCTATCGCTCGTACTGCTATCGATCGCGACCGACGACCACGTCGATGTGGAGATGTGGTGCTGACTATGACAATTTCGTTCCGTTATTCGTTAATAACAATTATATCGATAGGCAAAGTAATGAAATTAATTTTAGAGATACCATTGCTGTAGAAGTGAGTTTATTTTAAAAATTATCATTTTAATATTTATCTGCAATGAATTTTGGTCCTTCGAGCCGGATACATATTATAGTAACTTATGGGCAGCGGTGCGGGTTTGTGTCAAGAAAATATCAACAAAACGACTGCTTTTCAGGTGGATAAAATTAACTTGTACCACTTCCAATAACGGTTACTCTAATGCGTATAGGTCAGAAAAGCGAGCTTTTCGTAAAACGTACTTTTCTACCACTTTTTCTGTCTAATAAAAACTTTTGCTGCTTTTGCCGCATCCAATCCAACCAGAATCTCCGTTAGATCAGTGCTCGTTGGCAATCAGACAGCGGAGGAACTCCAGACATTGTGTAAATGTTAACTTTGGGCGTAAACTATAGTATGTAGTACATATAACTACATACTTATTTCGTGAGTTTACCAGGCGGCATGATTAACATACTAACAGCACTACAGAACTAGGAGGCTGCTACTAGCAGTGCTTGAGGCATTAGGGAGGTACCCTAATTGTAATTTACCTTTTGTTTCGTTTCACTTCAAAATCGTTACAGTAGGGTTCATCATCTTCTTTCCCTAGTCTCATGTTACTTGAGGTCGGCGCAACACGTTTTTATCTTCCATTCTCCTCTGTCAACCGTCACGCTATCATTTATTCCTTTTTCTTCATAATCAATTCATGGTTTTCTTGGTCTTCCTCTCCCTCTCCATCCAACAACATTTATAATCATCACTCTTTTAGTCACATAATAAAGTTATAATAAAATTGTAGTTCAGGACATACTCTGTGCTATGTCTTCAAGTGACAAAGCGAAAGGACGGTTTTGACGTGATGTTCGGTTGGGTTCGTCGTTGCAAGTGCGACTGCTAAGCGTAGAGCCCTGAGCTCGATTTCCAAAACGGGTAAAGAGCTATTAGGTTTTTCCATTATCCATTTCTCAGTAGCCAGCCACTTTATTCCCAAACCACTGCAACCCCTGAGAACCAGTAGTAACAGTGGCGATAGCAACCACAAGAAATGCGCCGAGACAATGAAGCTCGACGAAATCTCAGAAAACAATTTAACAGTCCTGTTTTTCAGTAGCAACCCGGAGAAATACGAGTTGGTGGTTTGATATCCTTGTTCCTCAGAAAACAGGTAAAGCCATTGTTCCTGTGCCTGTTCTCTCTGCTGTTTTATCGGTTTGTCTTCCCATAAGACTATATCGGAGAGGGAAGCAAAAAAGCACCTGTGTCTACACATACCAGTGGACTATAATATCTTCCCCGTTGTGATAGACTGCCGTGATCGAAATCTGGTTTTCTTACAAACAAAGATTGAACAAGGATTACTTCAGTAATAGGTTTGGTTCCAATGTTCCGTATAGCTTACCTATTTCTTGACGACCCGAATGGCGCAGCGGTAGTGAGGCTGCCTTGCGTTCTTAGGGTCCCGGGTTCGAATCCCGGTCGGAGCAAATGTTTGTGTGATGAGCATGGGCATTTGTTTCCGAGTCATGGATGTTTATATGTATAATAAGTATGTATTTACAAACAAAAAGTATTTATGTAGTATATCAACTATCTGGTGTCCACGACACAAGCCTCGTTGCTTAGTGTGGCACTAGATGGCGCTGTGTGTAATGTCCAGCGATATTTATTTATTATTTTATTATTTCTCAGTTACAACGCCGTTCTCTGAGGTACCCGTGAAATAAATTTACCTTTCAGTTCAAGCGTGACCTCTTAGTTAAGTCCATACGGTTTCCTGGTATACAGTTAGAACTTCAAAGTTCGTGTAAACGGGCATTAGTCCAATCCACGATGTAAAAGCCTACTTTGTTTCCCAATCTGATATAAGGCATGTACTAAAACAATCAATGTAATAATTTGAAGCCATAGCTTGAAATCGATAACTCGTAAGTCAAACTAGACTATACAGAATCGTAGTTAGTTACAATGCAGGTGAAAATGACCCAGTTTCTAACAACAAAGCACGTGATGAGTCTATTATGCCAGATTCTGCATACGCCAGTTGAAAATTAGAACGAATAGGTATCGACAATCGATGTTAGGATGTGATCACTGTGCAACTCTAGCACATTTTCAATGGCAATTCGACGGATTTTGAAGGTTTCAAATCCATCGCAAATTTTTTTTTTCTATATTGTCCCGCTGCTGGGCAAAGGCCGGGCCCGTAGCCTTCCATTCTTATCTCTGTGCTGAATGTGCAATTTTTCCGGCCAATCTGTCACAAAAAAATTTAAGGCCCGTTTTCTATAACTTACCCTATGTCCTATCCCCGTCACCTACCTGTCACTCGATTCATAGAAAAATCAAAGATAGATTTTCTGTGACGTTTTGTTTCTAACCGTCTGTAAGAAAAATGACAAACAGACAGAGATAGCAACTTACCAAACCGAAAAGTAAGTTATTGAGAATGGCCGTAAATCGAAATATTATGTTTGAAAAATTGGTTTACTGAGCAACCTTTTCCACCAGATCTAAGTCGAGCTACAATATGAAAATGTACCAGTCCTTTTGGTTAGTATAATTGTAACGTTACAATTTCCTGGATAGGATCCACAAAACTGTAAGGTCACTCTGAGTACTCACCTACCTAACTTTCAGTCTGGAGGGGAGCACTATTAAAAGAAATAGACAAGGGGACGAGTTATAAGAATTTATTAACAAAGATCCTAACCTAAAAGCTGGAGCTACTTAAATCACTAATGCCAGTGTAGCTGGCGGAAAATACTGAAGATGAACGCAGAATGGAATAAATAACTGAAGAACGTCCGTCTTCAGACTGTGGAGGAGGACCGAGGAACCATCAACTCTCAGGCCGTAGAGAAGGGCCGAGGGCATCCGTCTTCAGACGGTGGTGGACGGCCGAGGACCGTCAATCCTCAGGCCGTAGGAGGAGGGCCGAGGACATCTGTCTTCCGACCGTGGAGGAGGGCCGAGGAGCATCAAATCTTCATCATCAGGCTTGTGCAGCTCAAGCATCAAGGTTTCCAGGTGTTCTAGGTGAGGGTGCGGCACGGAGAGAGGCCGACTTAAAACTGAAGAATAAGGGGAACTGCCCTTTAAATATACTTTTATGGAGCTTCTCAGAGGTGTTCCTGCTCTCAGCTCCGAACGTAGACTCCATTTCCCCACCAGGCTCCTGTCAACACCAGATAATTTACATTTTAAAATTAGAAAATTATTAAAAAGAAAATCGAATGAGGTCGATGTGATTTACCTATACAACCTACAACTAGCTCCAGCAATAAATTAAAAATAAAACTAGGGTTGCCACTAACTGACATCACAAAAGTAAACAAAGATTTAATAAAGATAAAAACTTAAATAACATGAATTACAAGGTAAAAAGGCCAAAGCCGTTGCTAAGCCTCCAAGAAATGACCATGAAGCTACCTAGGGAGGACGAATGCTTAAATTTTCAGGTTAATAATATCCAAAAATGTAAGTAAAAAACCATATAAAAGACATACACATTACATAATATACTCGTAGATCTATTGACACAGCTTAGCAAATCTCCGCTGGACACGCAGTGTAAGTGTTTTTTTTTTCAATTGAATTATTAATGAGAACTCAGTGCTGAGAAAATGGCTACTGATCAGTGAGGATTATTTTTCTAAAGCTCAATTTTTGCTGCTTTTATGAAATAAGTAGCAGATTCAGTTAGTTCTCTTGAAACTGATTCCGATCGATCGACATTGGAATTGCGACGTTTCGTACTCTTGAGTTCGACGCTAGCGCCACATTGGTTTTGAATTGCGTGTCTATTTTGGAGAACTAAGTGGAATCGGGATCGGGCTTGGAAACACTACTCTTGAGTTTATTTTGACAGCTGTCATGAGCTAAGTATTGCGCCAGTATTGCGTTAGGATTGGGATTATTCCAATAGTAAAAGTGTAGCTTTGTAGAGATTGTTTTGTGTTCTAGGTGATTTTCAGTAAGTAAAAAGTGCATAATATGGCACGATTAGCAATAATGTACAGTATTTTAAGAAGTTCTTATAAATTCAATGAATGAAGTCGAATATAAAGCGAATTATAGAGTGAGCAAGGATTTATTTGAGAAAATTTATGAAAACATTAAGCCCTTTATATATGCCAACTGCTAAGAGAAGAAGTGATATATAAGTGATATATTACTAGGATAAGTTAAAAAGACTAGCACAAATAACATTTAATTATTAATAAGTACCTAGTGTTAAAAGTGTGTTTGATTGATTAGAAATAAAAGGCTCTCTAATTATTATTATTTATTTACTTATTATTTCTTGAAAAGTGGAGAACTGAATAAATAGTTATATTTTTACTTATATGTACTTTAATTTACTTGTAATACCTCAATTATGACACAAATGAATATAAAAAAATCAAAACAAATAGTAAAAACAAAAAAATATTTAAAGGCAACGCAAGCATTTAGTCAATAGCTGAAAACATTAGCAATAAACTATAGCTTTGACATAAATCGCGAATGCATTTTGATAAATATGTAGCTAAAAATGGCGAATCATGGATTTGGCATTCTTCTACCTACATCCGAAATTGCGTTAGCAATAGACATCAAAGCATTTGTGATATTACCAATGTGTTCGGCCAATTTAGTAAATGCTTGCGCTGTTAATAATTCCGCTTCAACCCGCCGCGCTTCGATATTCGCGAACTGATTCATATTTGCATCCACCGGCCTCTGAATCAAAGAGCGGCGGCGGCGGGGTCGTGGTGATGAGGTTCTCTGAAGAGGCGTGGGAGGCGCAGGTACTGAAATATATTTAAAAAAAATCAGCACTTGACCCAACACTTTTAAAACTTCTCAGTTAAAACAAAAAACAAGTCAATAAATCAAACTACAGCTTTTTTTTTTGGCATAACCCATGTGTGATAAGTCCCCAAACACTTCAATATTAGGTACACACTTATGTTGGGTTGTATGACTGATGGATAGCTTATTGTATAAACATTCCTAAACAAATTCGAATAAAGACTTACTTGTGGTTGTGGATGATGCTGGTATTGCGTCATTTGCGTCATCGCGTGACGTGCCAGGAATAGGGGAAATGGTATGAAAATAATCAATTTCAGTGTCTTGTTCTTGACCCAGTACAGTCTTCTCTGTCGCAACTTGTGGCTCTGTAGATGGGTGTGGAGTCTGAAACATCGAAATGATTATTATTAAATGGGTAAATAAAATATTTTTCATAAATATCATAGCTATGATAAAATTATAAATATTAAAATATATTACTGATTGAGGAAATGGATTGACTGCCAATCTCGGATCACCAGTCGCAAACCCAAGTCCACCCGCCACTGCCACCATTCTATTTTCTAAGGCAGACAATGTTGGCATGTTGTCCGCTGTCCCACCACCAGTGCGCCGCATTGAAGCTGATAGTTCTGCGCTCTTCTGCTTTAGACTACATTTCTTCTCAGACCAATACTACAAAGATGCATAATTTTAATGAAATTGTTGTATATATAATTATAATGATTCTTAATATCTAAGTACTTCATTATTTAAATTAGGTACCTTAGCCCACCCACGACCATCCTGACCTCCACAACCCCGTTAATAAGCACTAGGTAATACAATACCCCTTGGTAAGACTTGTTGTACTTTATCTATGTTCAACATATTATAAATAAATAAAACATAGCCCAAGAAATTAGCTACCTTGACAAAACAAAATAATTCACTACTAATCTAAAGTAAAGTTAGTAAATAAGATTGTTTACTTACCACTTGTCTAGAACTTTCACAACTTTTAACTTTGCGGACAATAATTACGAACAATATATAATGAATGGTAGAGACAAACTGAACACTGCACTAAACACAACACACGCACGCATTAACTGCATTTAAAAACTTTCATTTGAACCACTCAACTTAGATTAGTAATTTTTTGAAATTGGAGAACTTTGACACAGTCTTTTTATTTCCTATCGCGTAGGCAACGATCTTATCGCATTCAGCCAAAGTCATGGTTCATTTTAAGATTTTTATCATTTTCTTACTCCCAAATGATTTTAATACGTTACAATTAATTAATTTAACCACAATTTATTTATTAACCTTGTTTTGTAAAGGATAAAGCATTGTAAAGCCCTACTATCGGTTTATCGTAATGAGTTGAACAACACTATTGCGGCCCGAAACATAGCCAACTTCACGTGTTACAAAATAATCGTGGGGCAATCCCGATTCCAATCCAATGCTGACAGTAGTGTTCTCAAGAGTACCGAATCACGTGACCGCCAAATTGACATTGGAATCGTATTGGCTTCAGATTGGAATTAAAATTAGTTTCAAGAGTAAGCCTGGATTCAGTTTATTTGAGAACTGAATCTACTTAGTTCTTAAAAGAAGCTTAGATTCAGTTTTTCGTGAGTTTGAATACTGCATTGACAGTATTCAAACTAAGCTTGTTTTTGAAAATAAGTAGAAGTAGTAATAGTAGAAGTTAACTTCGTGAGATTACCTCATCGACTTTCATATTTTCTATAAGTAGTTCTAATTCGTGGAAAAGGAAATTCACCGCTGGTTGAAATTAATAGAACCACATTTTCAGAAAATTACAAGCTACCTACCTCCTACGTCCTCCTACCACTAAATGAGTACATAACAGAAAGTCTGAAAGTGGCTGAAAAGTTGTCGTGCTATAGGCATGTGATGCGGAGGAATGAGGTAAATGTCATGAGGAAAGTTTTAAGTATGAATGTGGCTGGGTATAAGAGTAGAGGAAGACCTGTGGGTATAAGAGTAGAGAGAGACTCTGTGAAGGTTGATATGGCAAGAAAGGAGGTGTCTGATGAGATGACAAGTAATAGACAAGTATGGAAGAAGTAGACATGCTGCGACGACTCGAAATAAATTGGGATAAGGTCAGGAGAATGATCATCATCTGATGTGTAGATTTTAACCAGAAAATTATCGGATAGAATACGGACGACACCAACGTAACTACTGACGAAATAACTAAATCTACGGGTAAATAGACTTCCCACACTTGTCTCCCAAGAACAGACAGGTAATAACCCTTTATCATCGTAAAAATTAACCATAACAGAATTCGAAATAGGTTACCTATGTCTTCTATTTAGACAAGTTCAAGTCAAGGTATGACTCGGTCCAATATTTGTACAACCAGCAAACACAGACGTTTGTCATTACCTTTTTTGGAAGACCCACCCTGTACCGATAGTTTATCGCGATTTGCTTTGTGTGCGGAGTCATTATTTCCATCATTTTGTTGTGGATAGCAAAAGGCGGTGATCATGTGACTGTAAAGATCTTAAACATGTTTAGTTATTGTGTTTTTAATGTTTTATTGTTTTGTGCAGTTTCTATTTTTGCTACTAAGATTGTTGAAGGGTGAGTTTTCATGATGTTTTAGTTTTTAATGATAAAAATCGAAGGATCATTGAGTTTTTCCTTGAGTTTTCGAAGTATATGAGAGTTTTGCCGCCACTGTTCGAAAGCAATTTATTTGAGGAATTCAGTAGAATTTTTAAAGATGATGTTGATGATGAAAGAAATAATAAACGATATGATGTAATTATAAGCGAGTCGGTATTGAATAAAGAAAAAAAAAACAATTGGCTTACCTTACCTAGTGAAGTAATTTATTTTCATGGTTCTGTGTTTATTTCAAAGAGCATTAATGGTAATCTAATAAGTAGGTACTTGCGAGGAACTAAGACGATTAGATACAACACTATGTTAACGAATTCTTGTGAAGTAACTTTGAAGCTTGTAGGCACTCGTTGCTCTGCTTTCAAAGGCTTTACTGAGGACTAACGAGATTGTTTCAAATTCAACGAAATTCATTTTCATAAAGTAGAGATAGATGTTCTACGTATTATGAATAAGTTATAATGCTACACGTGTTTCAAACCAGAAATTAAGATTAAATTCAACTTCCTTAAAGATCCCTGAATCCAATTAGAATTAATTACCTTTAATATATCAACATAAACTTAGTAACAAATAATAATTGTTCACAGATCTCAACCCATTTTACAGAAAACAATTGAAGCTCTATTCAGCGACCGAACTCACGAAATGTACCCCGGAACCTGCAAATTGATCAGAGCGTCAAAACGGCAAACAAAAATGTGCGACCGGGACACCGGCCTATCAAACGTCCTAAACATCGCAAAGGATCAAGCGATATCCGCTTGCGAGGAAACCTTCCATTACGACAGGTGGAACTGCTCCCTCGTGTTCAACAAAAAACCTAAAAGAAGCATATTCAATAAACTATTCAGAGAGACTGCTTTCGTTCACGCATTGATGGCAGCTTCAATTACACATTCAGTAGCAAAGGCATGCGCCTCCGGAGACCTATCTTCCTGCTCATGTCCCGGAAATTTTGGCAAAAACAACACTTGGAAAATGGCAGGATGTGGGGATGACTTCAGACATGGAAAGAGATTGACGAGGAATTTCTTGGACTTCAAACACGCTGGAAACGACCAAATTGCTGAAATACTAAAACAAGATATCATAGTTGGAGTGGATTCTATAGGAGAACAGCTGAAAGAAGTTTGCAAATGCCATGGATTCTCAGGGTCTTGTACGACAAAGACTTGTTGGAAACGATTAGGACCTTTCAACTCTGCTATGGGTTTACTGAAAAAGCATTACCACCACGCAACAAAGAAGAAACTCATGAACTACACAACGAAAAGGGCGATTTCACCCAAAATAAGAAATAAAATGAAGATCGAAAGGAAGAATTTGGTGTACTTGCAGAGGACTCCGAATTTGTGTGTTAGTACGAAGGGAAGGCTGTGTAAAGACAGACATAACTGTGCGACTTTGTGTTGTGGAAGGGGCTTTACAACTAGTAAAAACACGGTGAGTTCTAGGTGCAGGTGTAAGATGGTTAACTGCTGTTTTGTGCAGTGTGATACCTGTGTTGAAGAGGTCGATCAGTTTACTTGTAAGTGACTGCTAGTGCCATATCTCAGTATTATACGATTAACTAATATTGACTTGTTGAATTTTGAAACTTACGACTCGTCTGTTTAAAGTGTATATTGCAGTCAGTAAGTATTTCGAACTTTCAATATGGATCAAATGATTTGTATTCCTACGCTTTTCTTAAATTTAAACTGCTAAATATTATTAACTAATGAAATTTTAAACTAAATCTACTTATTTTAATATGTAATTGCTCATGTATTTGTTTTAACGATAAGATTGAATGTGATAGCGGTATAGGACTATGATGTATGAGTGTCTCCGTCTAGAGATAAGGCCGATAAAGCTGTGATATAAGCCGCGCGCTTTAAGTTAGATAGAGTGGAAAATGCAGGTTTTTATGGAATGATTATATTAATAGTGACTAGCTGTAGTTTTATTTTCGACTATTTATAAATGCGAAAGTAAGTTTGTTTGTTACCTTTACATGCCTAAACCACTAAACTGATCATCCTGAAATTTTGCATAAATACGTTGTCAGGTGTACAGAAACGAACATAGGGCCTTTCATCTCGAACAAAAGTATACCTATTGTTCCCGAGGAAATCCACAAAAACGTTCTTATGATATTAGATGGCGCCACGTGTCTTTCGAACCATGATTAAATTATATTATTACAAGCAGAGAACAACCCAAAATGATTGTCAAATTCTAAATTACCGCGATTGAAACCGCGGGCAAAAGCTTGTTTTCGATATATTGAGTGACATTGACGTCATAAGTTGCCTAGTTACACTTATTTATAGTATGACCACTTTAAGTGTGCATTTCAAGGTAGCGACTATTATAGCGCTGCTTGTCAAGCAATAGTGCAGCGCTATGTCCGACTTGATACATTTATTTTAGTTCTCTGTTATCCCGTCTGCACAGGTAAGTTGGTTGAAGTGTACTATCGTGGACACTCTTGCCTGATCACCACAAAGTAAATTTTTGCTTGCTCTTACAACATAGAAACTCTCTCTAGCCCCGCTCCGTTGACTTTGTATAGAAATAATGAATGAAAAACAATACCGATCGGTCGAGCGCACTGGGCTGCGTTTAAGTCAATTATCCAGTTTAAAATTTATACGGACTAAACGTCAAACACCCCGTTCAAGCACACCGCGAGGTGAAAAATTAAACTGACTAAAATTTAATCTGCCCTTTTTACCTCGCTAAATTTTAGTCTGCTGTCAGATTGACATTGACATTGAGCTGTTTGTTGTTTTATTTGCTCGATTCGCGCCCCAGAAACGAATATTTCTACCTAGTACTTTGATTCATCGTCTCCGTGAATTTTATTTGTGGATCATGGACTGTTGAGTTGAATTGATAGTTGTTACTTGTTTGACAAGCTGGGCTGTCAATTGAATTTGATAGTTATCATTGATGTAGACTATAGTAGACCTATGACTCCGTTCAGCGAACCCTCGCTAGTTTAATTTTTATCCGGCGAAAATTTCGCCGGCTTACTTACACGTACCCCATACGACGCACGCCAAACGAGAGTTATTGTTATTTTGCGCGCCAAATTGACGCTTTCCTGATAGGCCTAAACTTTAAAGGGGACGTGTCTGCGCACCTCCTTATGATTTAAGCGAAAAAAAAAATTAACTGATGAGGCGGAAAAGACCACGACTGTACCTAAATGATGATAGTGCTTAAAATTGACAGCTGCTAAGCAATAACTACTTATGATTTTTTAAAGTAGATAGATATTTCGTTGCAGGACCTAAGACAGTTGAATCGTTTTAATTTCACAATAATAAGTGTGGCACTGCAGACAATAAAGGAGTGATGAAGAATAAAACGCGTGCTGGTGCGCCTGATCTGTGAGAACATCTCATAGATCAGGTAAAGACTCATCCTATCTCTAAGAGCGCAAAGACTTTTCTTTCCTGTATCTATTTCTCATAGGTCTCACCTACAGACCGGATGTGAAAGACAAAGATAATTATTTTATCGGTACGTAATTGTAGTTTTGTAGGTAGGTACTATTTCCATTGACTCATCCTGACTATTTTTCACTCGTCCGCCCTCTGGCCACGATCACGTGTACTACTAATATCTATGCTGCCATCTATTCGACTGTGATTGAACCACAACAAAAACACAACGCTCTTTTGACATGATAGTTTATACAATACCCGTAAGGTTGCGCTGTTCCAAACAGTGTTTCGTTTATTGTATAGATGGCGTCAGCGGAAACCTTGTGTGTATTTATTTAACAGCCGCTCGGGTCGATTTTTAGTTTAAGCCGTGCTTGCCTAGGTTGGTCTGTGGATGGGTGACCACCCTTACATACCGAGTTTCCTCCGTGCCTCGGAAAGCACATTAAGCTGTTGGTCCCGGCTGTCATTTGTATATCTTTGAAAATCGTTACAGGTAGTCAGTGGCCCAAACAGTCTGACAACCAGTCTTACCAAGGGGTATCGTATTACCCAGTACTAACTGGGTTGTGGAGGTCAGATAGGCAGTAGCTCCATGTAAATACTGGTATTCAGCTGCATCCGGATAGACTGGAAGCCAACCCCAACATAGTTGGGAAAAGTTTAGGCAGATAATGATGACATGCTGGGTATGTTTTATTTTGTCTTCAAAATAAATAGGTATTTCACACTATATTATTATTACATTCATCTTAGAGAATGAATGAATGACTTAAAACGCAATAATCTGCCACATAAATACAGCCAGCAAAAACAAAAACGTTTTATTTTAAAATTCCTCAGATTCAAACATGTTTGAGTTGATGCGTTATTCATAATTTCACCGCGATGGAATCCAGATGCATCGATAACATCAGTTTAATGCATGTCGATCGCGAAATATTATATGCGTGGAAGTCTTCGTATGGTCATCAGGATGAATCAATTTGTGAGTTAAAAAGATTCCAATGCGTAAAATTGGTTAAATTAAAAAAAAAAATAGTAAGCAAGGCTGATGATAGTGGCCGCTGAGTAGACATGGTGTTATCGGGCTTTTCATTGAAACGTTGTAAACTGTGTATGACAGTCGATTTGTCTCAATACAGATGTGAAACTCTATAGGCGCGGATAAAACCAAAAAAATGGCGTGGCGACGCGTCGCCTACTGTCAAGTTGTCAACCCGGCCCGAACAATCCCGAACATTACCGGCCTGTTGAAGCAGCATAAGATGATGATATTCGCCACGGTTTACAACAAGCCAGCTGGTCTCGGGGCACAGCGCTGGGTTACAATCTCGTGACTTCGAGTTCGATCCCAGCTTAAGGATTTTCTTTTTGTGAATTGAAATTTGACATTTTGTTTTTATTTTCTATTATTAAATTTTTTATTTAATGAAGTTAAATGATTATTAAATAAACAGTCATCATTTTCAGGGAAATATATCAATATTTTATTTTTTTCATTAACCCATGTTTAGTTCCTGTCGTAATCTGTTATTTTATGCATATTACTTGTACAAAATAATTTCGATGTTTCACATCTGCCAGGCGTCCCGTGACGGCTCACAATATTTTTTTAAAACCTATGAAATATTCCTATGTGGAATAATTATGACTACAGACTAACCACCTATATATAGGTAAGTATAATATTTCTTGACACAAATAAGTAAAAGGTTCGTTTGTACGTCGATACCCTGAAACAAGTCAAGTGATACGAGTACATGGAGCGTATTTTTCAGAATGTACATAGTACCTATGGTCTGTCTACCGCTATGGGTAAGCTATATAGTTTCTACATTAATTATGTTCATGCTTTTCGACTTAGTTAATTGGTCTAAGCCAATAATCCATCCATCATCCATCAACCAATAAAATAATGATTATCATACATAATTTTGAAGACTACTTCTTGAAACCAAAACACCGAAATAAAGCTCAACCTTTTAAAAGCCGAACTCACACAAACCCACCACATTAGTGATGTGTATAACCAATATAATAAATAATTATCGATATCGAGGGCACTCACTATCGAGTCACTGGGACGTGAATGATGTTACAAGACATATTCGGCTCGCAACTGAGGGAGCGCGAACAAAATAAATTTCACCTCTATATCGACTACGACACAATATTTGAAATGTCACGTCTTTATGTGGATAGGGGTGTGGTTTTTTGGTCAAACAATAAATTGTGAAGTAATAATGGGCCGGGCACATTGCTCGTAGAACGGATGGCCGATGGGGCCGAAAGGTTCTGAAGTGGCAACCGGCGTGAACCGAAAGACGTTGCGTTGGAAGGCTTCCCACTAGGTGGCCCGATGACCTGGTGAAGGTTGCGGGGATCCACTGGATGAAAGACGCACGGAACCGGTTGATGTGGCGACACTTGGGGGAGGCCTATGACCAGCAGTGTCCACAGTTGGACATAGGCCTCCCCCGTAGGACGTGTTTCGGCTGAACTTTGTATGATAGATTGAGGGATGATTTGATGTAACCACGTTTCTGTTACCTTTTGACCGCCAGTGTCACATATACGTGACAAGCAAGCGCGTGCCACAGATATGTGACAAAATGGTAGATAACATTGTGGCTTGGCGTGGAGGGCGCGCGCGTGTGTTCTGGCGTTCAAATAAGATGTTGAGAGAATGATCTATAGGCAATTAACAAAATGCAGATATAGCATCAATAATGAATAGATGTTGTTAAAAAAGATCAAGATCGTAACTGGCACCTTTTCGGGATTCAAACTTTTCATAACGTAAAATCACATAACATTACGCCAGTTATGTTTTAAGTCCCATGGGGGCGAGCCTATTGTCCGGGCACAAATCCGTGGCTGCTACTGAGAAAATCCTGATGGAAAAACTCGATAACACTTTGCCCGACCCTGGAATCGAACCCAGGACCTCATACTCAGCAGTCGCGCTTTTCATTATGCCAATTTCGCATGATTACACCTGATCTTAATATATTTAATCAGCAATCAGATATACTTTGCCTTCTTACACCTATTCATTCACACGAACGGGAACCCACCCACACGCACACGTACATACCTCCCACCCACGCACACGTACACACCTCCCACACACGCACACGTACACCCCTACCACACACACACACAAGGCGATTTAACTGAAGAATAAAATATATTTTTGATGTTCTTTTATATTATTTTTTTTGTATCTTATTTTATCTGTTATTATTTTTTCTAAAATTGTTTTTTGTAGCACATATATGTAATAATAATAATAATTAAAAAAATATATATATTGGTAGAACAAGTTTAGGTTTTAACAAAATTTTGTGATTGGATCCTCCTTTTAGGCAGATAGTGCCTGTGTTAGGAGAGTCCGCTCTTCTATAGCAGGTCGTATTATACAAAAATCACAGCGTATTATTATTATACTAAGACTACTTAAATTAGGATTAAGTTGTTCGTCTATTCCTATGTTGACATTAGTATTTAAGCCAAATAAAATGGGAGAGAGCGCTGACTCCTGACATACAGGTACACCTAGTTCCGGAGTCAGAGGCTTCAAACCTATTATGTCAATAAAGAATTTGAATTTAAATCAGCGATCCCGTGACGTCATCACTCCCTTACACCACAAAGAATCCGAACACCTCAAAAAAGAAGACAGAATTTAAATAAAAACATCTACAATCAAATGAATGACTAACACGGATACGTATTAAGTCAAAGATCGCACACAACATTGTGATTATAACGCCTATAATAATTGACCCCTAAACCATTAAGTCAGGCCACAAGATTGCGGTTGGTTTTCGATGCCAACTCACATAATTACGATATAAATGAAAAATAACCTAAAAAACGGCAGCTTTGAGATTTATTTATTTATTGACCCGGAGCGAGGTTCGCCCTTACTCTTGGTGGAACTCGGACGTGACTCACCCAGTTTTGGTTGATTGACGAAACATGGAGGTCAAAGTCATCTCCAACTGACCCTTCGGGGAATAAAAGCGTGACTTTTTTAATTTTTTTTATTTAAAGAAATTCTAATTCAGTGGTGTTGCTTAATTCTAAACTCGCCAAACTTTTACGTTTGATGGCGAGAGGCTCTCTTTTACATCATAATTAACCACCTTACTTACATAACTAATACTTTTAAACATCTATAATACTGTTATGTTTAAATCTTATACAATGTAGGTATTTAGTTCTGTTTGCTAACCTGTATAAAGTTTTTTAATTTTGTCCTAAGTGATCCTTTACTAACTTTTACTTTTTCTCTTAATAAATCTATTTTGTTAAACACTTTAGGTACCAAATGTTTATATGTTATCTTGAACACTACCTATATTAACTGATCTTTGTTCAGCATCGCGGTAGCGAGGTGAAGGTCAAATCTTAAGACCATTTATCTTCCGAGACACTTTCTTATATTTTCTTTAGTATAACATAGATGTTGACCTAACTCTCTTCTTTCTTTATTGTGTGGTTAGTACCTAACCTGGTGTCACAGTATCTATGCCGCCCATGGCCCTCTGACTTGGCTTTACATGCCGTCGAGAAATATCTCTCAGGCATGCCTCATGGTTTCCTCACGATGTTTTTCCTTCACCTAAGCAAGTGATAATTATACAATAAGCACATGAATCCGAAAAATCAGACTTGTCAGTCCAACGGTCACACTACTAGACTACAACTGTTTCTACCTATACCGAACTCTCTGATATTACTAGTAGAGGTTCAAAATCGGTCTCTGATGTACTGATTGCGGCACCGCATAACAGTTCGTTTCTGGCGGTTTCTTAGAGGACGCCATCTGGCTTACGGAGTAAAAGACATTTTGAAAACCTTCGTTACCTAATGACGTTCCTCCATTCCCCAGTATTTTTGTGTTCCTTTAGCCTTTTCCGCCGAGTCTGACGTTAAAGTATCGTATTACCCAGTAACTGGGTTTTACAGTTATACTTGCAGTGTCTACCCCAGCAGGTAGGGGGAGAAGGCCATAATTGAAATAACATAGTAAAGAGTATGTCTGGGCTCAAACCACTTCTAATAAAGAAGACAGAGCCTAAGTAGACACTGCAAGTATAACTTCACGTTAATCGCGGTTGCACTAGCACTTCACAAATTCATATCTCCCACCAGAAAAAAAAAACTAGCAAACAGATCATCGCCTCATAATTTAGAGAACTCATTTGCTCAGTAAATTAGTTTAAAGTTTCAATCTATCAACATTTAGTAATGACGTATCGATTTTCTGCAAAAAAAAAAAAACTCGCAAGATTCCCAACCAATAAACTCTGTATTATATTATAATCATCATCAAAATGCATAACACAATCAATTAAATTCCCATAATAATTTATATAAAATACGACAACGTTCCCATATTCAATAATAAACTTTTAATAGTAACAATAATAATTCATTCAGTTAATAATAAATAAAAACGAGGCGCATATTAAAACGTCGGTCGAGAAGTACATTAAGCTGTAAAGAGTTTGGTTTAATGGTCAGTAATTGGTCAGAATAACATAATTTTTATTGGTATTGTCTCGGCTAGGTAACGATCTCTCCTACTAATGGAACTCGATTGCTCTTTCTTTAAAATTATTGTCTTTATGACAGAATTTATTGAGAACTATGCTTGCTTTGACTTAAAAAAACGTCATCATCTGCCTAGCCTGTATTTTACCATGTTGGGGTCGGTTTTGAGTCTAACCGGATGCAGCTGAATGCCAGTATTTTATATGGAGCGACTGTCGGTCTGACCTCCACAACCCAACAACAATTACAACCCACAAGTTAGTACTGGATAATACAATTCACCTTGGTGAGACTTGTTGTCAGACTTTCAAGCCACTGACTACCTGTAACGGCTGTCAAGATCAGGTGGACCTACTGTAAAAGATTTGGTGAAGTGACTTCTAAATACCTTCAAAACCCAGTAACTGTGTTTTGAAGGTATTAGGAATTATGAGGCGATGATCTGTTTGCTAGTTTTTTTTTTCTGGTGGGAGATATGAATTTGTGAAGTGCTAGTGCAACCGCGATTAACGTGAAGTTATACTTGCAGTGTCTACTTAGGCTCTGTCTTCTTTATTAGAAGTGGTTTGAGCCCAGACATACTCTTTACTATGTTATTTCAATTATGGCCTTCTCCCCCTACCTGCTGGGGTAGACACTGCAAGTATAACTTCACGTTAATCGCGGTTGCACTAGCACTTCACAAATTCATATCTCCCACCAGAAAAAAAAAACTAGCAAACAGATCATCGCCTCATAATTTAGAGAACTCATTTGCTCAGTAAATTAGTTTAAAGTTTCAATCTATCAACATTTAGTAATGACGTATCGATTTTCTGCAAAAAAAAAAAACTCGCAAGATTCCCAACCAATAAACTCTGTATTATATTATAATCATCATCAAAATGCATAACACAATCAATTAAATTCCCATAATAATTTATATAAAATACGACAACGTTCCCATATTCAATAATAAACTTTTAATAGTAACAATAATAATTCATTCAGTTAATAATAAATAAAAACGAGGCGCATATTAAAACGTCGGTCGAGAAGTACATTAAGCTGTAAAGAGTTTGGTTTAATGGTCAGTAATTGGTCAGAATAACATAATTTTTATTGGTATTGTCTCGGCTAGGTAACGATCTCTCCTACTAATGGAACTCGATTGCTCTTTCTTTAAAATTATTGTCTTTATGACAGAATTTATTGAGAACTATGCTTGCTTTGACTTAAAAAAACGTCATCATCTGCCTAGCCTGTATTTTACCATGTTGGGGTCGGTTTTGAGTCTAACCGGATGCAGCTGAATGCCAGTATTTTATATGGAGCGACTGTCGGTCTGACCTCCACAAGCCAACAACAATTACAACCCACAAGTTAGTACTGGATAATACAATTCACCTTGGTGAGACTTGTTGTCAGACTTTCAAGCCACTGACTACCTGTAACGGCTGTCAAGATCAGGTGGACCTACTGTAAAAGATTTGGTGAAGTGACTTCTAAATACCTTCAAAACCCAGTTACTGGGTAATACGATACTTTAACGTCAGACTCGGCGGAAAAGGCTAAAGGAACACAAAAATACTGGGGAATGGAGGAACGTCATTAGGTAACGAAGGTTTTCAAAATGTCTTTTACTCCGTAAGCCAGATGGCGTCCTCTAAGAAACCGCCAGAAACGAACTGTTATGCGGTGCCGCAATCAGTACATCAGAGACCGATTTTGAACCTCTACTAGTAATATCAGAGAGTTCGGTATAGGTAGAAACAGTTGTAGTCTAGTAGTGTGACCGTTGGACTGACAAGTCTGATTTTTCGGATTCATGTGCTTATTGTATAATTATCACTTGCTTAGGTGAAGGAAAAACATCGTGAGGAAACCATGAGGCATGCCTGAGAGATATTTCTCGACGGCATGTAAAGCCAAGTCAGAGGGCCATGGGCGGCATAGATACTGTGACACCAGGTTAGGTACTAACCACACAATAAAGAAAGAAGAGAGTTAGGTCAACATCTATGTTATACTAAAGAAAATATAAGAAAGTGTCTCGGAAGATAAATGGTCTTAAGATTTGACCTTCACCTCGCTACCGCGATGCTGAACAAAGATCAGTTAATATAGGTAGTGTTCAAGATAACATATAAACATTTGGTACCTAAAGTGTTTAACAAAATAGATTTATTAAGAGAAAAAGTAAAAGTTAGTAAAGGATCACTTAGGACAAAATTAAAAAACTTTATACAGGTTAGCAAACAGAACTAAATACCTACATTGTATAAGATTTAAACATAACAGTATTATAGATGTTTAAAAGTATTAGTTATGTAAGTAAGGTGGTTAATTATGATGTAAAAGAGAGCCTCTCGCCATCAAACGTAAAAGTTTGGCGAGTTTAGAATTAAGCAACACCACTGAATTAGAATTTCTTTAAATAAAAAAAATTAAAAAAGTCACGCTTTTATTCCCCGAAGGGTCAGTTGGAGATGACTTTGACCTCCATGTTTCGTCAATCAACCAAAACTGGGTGAGTCACGTCCGAGTTCCACCAAGAGTAAGGGCGAACCTCGCTCCGGGTCAATAAATAAAAAAATCTCAAAGCTGCCGTTTTTTAGGTTATTTTTCATTTATATCGTAATTATGTGAGTTGGCATCGAAAACCAACCGCAATCTTGTGGCCTGACTTAATGGTTTAGGGGTCAATTATTATAGGCGTTATAATCACAATGTTGTGTGCGATCTTTGACTTAATACGTATCCGTGTTAGTCATTCATTTGATTGTAGATGTTTTTATTTAAATTCTGTCTTCTTTTTTGAGGTGTTCGGATTCTTTGTGGTGTAAGGGAGTGATGACGTCACGGGATCGCTGATTTAAATTCAAATTCTTTATTGACATAATAGGTTTGAAGCCTCTGACTCCGGAACTAGGTGTACCTGTATGTCAGGAGTCAGCGCTCTCTCCCATTTTATTTGGCTTAAATACTAATGTCAACATAGGAATAGACGAACAACTTAATCCTAATTTAAGTAGTCTTAGTATAATAATAATACGCTGTGATTTTTGTATAATACGACCTGCTATAGAAGAGCGGACTCTCCTAACACAGGCACTATCTGCCTAAAAGGAGGATCCAATCACAAAATTTTGTTAAAACCTAAACTTGTTCTACCAATATATATATTTTTTAAATTATTATTATTATTACATATATGTGCTACAAAAAACAATTTTAGAAAAAATAATAACAGATAAAATAAGATACAAAAAAAATAATATAAAAGAACATCAAAAATATATTTTATTCTTCAGTTAAATCGCCTTGTGTGTGTGTGTGGTAGGGGTGTACGTGTGCGTGTGTGGGAGGTGTGTACGTGTGCGTGGGTGGGAGGTATGTACGTGTGCGTGTGGGTGGGTTCCCGTTCGTGTGAATGAATAGGTGTAAGAAGGCAAAGTATATCTGATTGCTGATTAAATATATTAAGATCAGGTGTAATCATGCGAAATTGGCATAATGAAAAGCGCGACTGCTGAGTATGAGGTCCTGGGTTCGATTCCAGGGTCGGGCAAAGTGTTATCGAGTTTTTCCATCAGGATTTTCTCAGTAGCAGCCACGGAGTCTAGATTTGTGCCCGGACAATAGGCTCGCCCCCATGGGACTTAAAACATAACTGGCGTAATGTTATGTGATTTTACGTTATGAAAAGTTTGAATCCCGAAAAGGTGCCAGTTACGATCTTGATCTTTTTTAACAACATCTATTCATTATTGATGCTATATCTGCATTTTGTTAATTGCCTATAGATCATTCTCTCAACATCTTATTTGAACGCCAGAACACACGCGCGCGCCCTCCACGCCAAGCCACAATGTTATCTACCATTTTGTCACATATCTGTGGCACGCGCTTGCTTGTCACGTATATGTGACACTGGCGGTCAAAAGGTAACAGAAACGTGGTTACATCAAATCATCCCTCAATCTATTATACAAAGTTCAGCCGAAACACGTCCTACGGGGGAGGCCTATGTCCAACTGTGGACACTGCTGGTCATAGGCCTCCCCCAAGTGTCGCCACATCAACCGGTTCCGTGCGTCTTTCATCCAGTGGATCCCCGCAACCTTCACCAGGTCATCGGTCCACCTAGTGGGAAGCCTTCCAACGCAACGTCTTTCGGTTCACGCCGGTTGCCACTTCAGAACCTTTCGGCCCCATCGGCCATCCGTTCTACGAGCAATGTGCCCGGCCCATTATTACTTCACAATTTATTGTTTGACCAAAAAACCACACCCCTATCCACATAAAGACGTGACATTTCAAATATTGTGTCGTAGTCGATATAGAGGTGAAATTTATTTTGTTCGCGCTCCCTCAGTTGCGAGCCGAATATGTCTTGTAACATCATTCACGTCCCAGTGACTCGATAGTGAGTGCCCTCGATATCGATAATTATTTATTATATTGGTTATACACATCACTAATGTGGTGGGTTTGTGTGAGTTCGGCTTTTAAAAGGTTGAGCTTTATTTCGGTGTTTTGGTTTCAAGAAGTAGTCTTCAAAATTATGTATGATAATCATTATTTTATTGGTTGATGGATGATGGATGGATTATTGGCTTAGACCAATTAACTAAGTCGAAAAGCATGAACATAATTAATGTAGAAACTATATAGCTTACCCATAGCGGTAGACAGACCATAGGTACTATGTACATTCTGAAAAATACGCTCCATGTACTCGTATCACTTGACTTGTTTCAGGGTATCGACGTACAAACGAACCTTTTACTTATTTGTGTCAAGAAATATTATACTTACCTATATATAGGTGGTTAGTCTGCGCAACCGCGATTAACGTGAAGTTATACTTGCAGTGTCTACTTAGGCTCTGTCTTCTTTATTAGAAGTGGTTTGAGCCCAGACATACTCTTTACTATGTTATTTCAATTATGGCCTTCTCCCCCTACCTGCTGGGGTAGGGGGAGAAGGCCATAATTGAAGTGTGAAAATTATTGAACTGATTATGCTTTTATGGGATAACATTCGGCACAGTCCTATTTTTTTAGTCCAAACTATTTTTAATGACCTTCCAGCCGATATATTATATAACGCTTGTACTACGTACGCACTAAAACCTCCTTTAAAAACAAATTAAATAAGTACCTATATAATATCTTCTGTCAAAGCCTCGCTGTAGTAGAGGATAGTTAAACAATGTTAACACAACTGTTTTTTTTTTATGTTTACTTGTTATTTTAAAGAATGCAAGAAGTTTTTTTTTTTTTTTTTACTTTGTTTTACTGTATTTGTGGAAAAGTGTCATTAAGTAAATGTAAAGGAAAAAGGAGCTACGTCTGCCAACAAACTGCTTTGCAGTTTGGCGGGGGTGATTATGTACCAGTTAGAGAACTTTTTCGTGAATAAACACATTTTTTTTTATTTTTTTTTTATTCATTGATTTGCATGCTCTTCCAAGACGGAAGGGCATCTACACTACTCATTTGGAAACAAAAAATAAATGCTTACTTGCTTTGCTTGCTTGCTTTTACTTGATGTTTGCTTGCTTAAATGCTTACTCTCAATAGTCCCGAGTTAGTTTATCAAAAACAAACACCCTCTATATAAAACCGAAGGGAAATCAAACGTCAAGTCGAATTATTAATGTTTGCTTAAACAGATGAAGCTGTCGATATCATATGAAGACGTAAAATACTTTACTTGTTGTTTTGTCTATCTGTCTGTTATGAGGACGTTGTTAATTAATTATGTTAAATAATGCTATATTATGCATATCGTGTTTAACGCCTCGGTTCATATTGGAGGTGGGTTTTTATTTTAAAAGTATTGTTTGCAGGAACTTTGAGAGCAGCGGTGGCCCAGTGGTGGCGGCCCCGACTTACGAACAGTAAGTCGTGGGTTCAAACCCAGGCAGGCGCATTACCTTGTGTAATTTATTTCATCGACACTGCTCTCAAAACGGTGAAGGAAAACATCGTGAGGAAACCGGCATGTCCTAGAACCAAAAAATTCGAAGACATGTGACATCTACCAATCCGCACTGGGCCCGCGTGGTGGATTATAGCCCTTACGCAAAATACACGCTTTGACGTGGAGTTGCGGACACCAGCCCGTTATACAATATATACAATATTGCAGGAACTTTAAAGGAATTGGGGCGACACCTCATCGTCCTCTGAATATTTATACCAATTGGTACCGTTTGGTATTAAGATTTAGAGGATTTTTGTTGTTGGAGGATTTTTGTTATTAACATAATGTTCTTAATATAATAATTCTTTACTTTGTCTTCATCATCGTCAACTGCCTAGCCTTTTCACAACTGCGTCAGGGCCAGCTTCCAGTCAGATATAGTCGCTTATATCTGACATGCACATCCCAGTTACCCACCGTGATAGCCAGCCACCCAATTACGAAATTAAGTTTTCGTTACAGGTTTATATAAAAGTGAATAAGTAAATTGCAATAAAATACTTTAGCATCATACTGCTACGAGTATATTTACCTCAACATAAATATATTGAACTAAGTCCTACAAAACAGCTATGATTACATACACTAAATAACAGAAGTTCTTACTAGAGTTAAGCTTATAAATTATAGTCAACTACAAAGTAACGAGACTAAATATTATCCTATCGCGATTGAGATCTCTGCGAGCGATGGAAATCTTGGTATAAATAAATAGTATTAAATGGCACAGGTAGAAATAACGGCTATGACGGAAATAGCATAGAAATAGACGATTACACCAGCTAAATGTTGATTTTTATCCAATAATTAGCAAGTTTTCTAAGCAAATTTATATTACACCAAAATCAAAGCTTTTATGAAACGTTATTTACAGAAAAAAAACTAGTGGCTGAAAAAAATCCTTGGTTTTAAATGCCTCATAGCCTGTTAACCATTTCTTGGTAAGTGTTGGTTAACTCTCTAGCAGATTTTTAGGGTTCCGTACCCAGATGGTAAAAACGGGACCCTATTACTAAGACTCCACTGTCCGTCTGTCCATCTGTCCGTCTGTCTGTCACCAGGCTGTATAATATCATAAACCGTGATAGCTAGACAGTTGACATTTTCACAGATGATGTATTTTGGTTGCCGCTATAACAACAAATACTAAAAACAGAATAAAATAAATATTTAAGGGGGGCTCCCATACAGCAAACGTGATTATTTTGCTCGATATTAATAACGGCAACAGGTAGACACTTGAAATATTCACAGAATATTGAGTTGTATATTCACTTTAAAAATAAATAGTTAAATTAATATAAATATTTAAGGGGGTTCCCGTACAACAAACATGATTTCTTTGCCGAATTGTGTAATGTTGTTTATATAATGGTACGGAACCCTTCGTGCGCGATTCCGACTCGCACTTGGCCGGTTTTTTCATTCATCTGAAACAGATTTTGTGCCTTTGCATCACCTCAAAATATTAATGAAAAATATGGTACATTGTTACATTACAGGTATATTGATCTCAAAGACATTCAAATATTAACGAGCGATTGACGGGACAAAACGAAGAAAATCGTAATCCATACTTGTTACTACTTGGTAACTAAGTCTGTTATACGCCCACTTGTCAGGTAGCATCCGTGTGTCAAAATCGAAAATGTTCGGAATCAAAATTTTTGTACGACAATATTCCCAATATTGATTTATTCGGCTCGGATAGATGGAGAGGGACAGGAATGCCAAAGAAATGATAATTCCAAATGTCCGCTCTATAGGTCTTTCATATCTCTTTGATTGATCTCAATAAAATCATTGAACTTAAACCGACTATGCAGAGCGTAAAAAAATATATGTTAATTAATATCATTAAAAAATTCACAATATAATGCATGCAAACATCCTACTATGAAAACACAGATACAAAAGAATAAAAGTTTGAAAATGGAACACATTTTTGAATGATTTCTTTATATTCAGCCAGCTGCATTGCGATGGACAAAATAATTTACGCGTCCAATCTATAAGATGAAGCCTTTCGATCGGTATGATAAAGCTACAGGGTGATTTAGATTAAATTGTTTTTTAAATTCAAATAATGTCAGTAAAATGTTCCATCTACAATATTCAAGGTACTTTCCCTCCATATCCGTGGGACGCCCTGTATTTACAGGTGGCACTGTCAATGAAATCAAAAGCGAGGCAAGCATTAAGGCACTTTAGCGTAATTAGCATACCGATAAAGACCACACGAACCTCTTCAAACCTCCATCCGCTTAACCACCCACTGGCAAAAATCAACAATACTTTAAAGGCTTAATGATTGCAAATAATATACGCATAATTGAGCACATTTCACTAAGATCACTTCAAAGAAAAAAACTAACTACTTAAGAACCTTTTGAAGGATTAGAAATAGAAGCTATTATTTGACGGGTATTTAGCTAAAATATGACAATAACCACGCAAGGTATACGTAATTAGGTGGCTGTTGCCTCACACAGGCTCCTGGAGTTCCTTTTGCCAGCTTATAGAAAGGCAGTGTTTCGGAAAATCGCTGGTCGTTCGGATTTGTAAGTGAACGGGTGATTTTGGAAATTATTGTGAAGAGAAATAATGTAACGACAATTTTTTTACACATGTCCTGTCCTTAAAGTCCTTTCAAAACTGCCAACTCTTCTGAAAGTCTTTTATAGAATATGGTAGGAAATTCAAACACTTCGTGCTTTCCATTATATTAAGATACTAGCATAAGCCCGTGGCTTCGCACGCGTGAAGTTCAATTATTGTCTCATCGTACTACCGGGATAAAAAGTATCTTATGTATTAATCCAGGTTATAAACTATCTGTGTGCCAAATTTCATCCAAATCTGGTAGGTAAAGTTTTTGCGTGAAAGAGTGCCAAACATCTAGACATACACGCTCGCAATCTTTCGCATTTATAATATTAGTAGTAAGTAGGATTCAGTTAAACCAGCAGTCACCAGAGTGCTAGAAATAAAAATTCCATAGTAATTAGTTTCAACGTATGTCATTAAATCATTTTATTCAAATTACGCTGAGATTCGGCACTTTTTGAACGTCAAACGTAAAATTGCGTAACGCCGTCTCTCAGACGTGTGCTGTTTTTCCATATACTTCAATATCACTCTGATCAGGGTCATCCAATCGTTCATATTGTCCATAAATGTGTATAGAGTTCTCCCATGCTTCATTTATTCACAAAATTCCGTATAACCGTCGTTTATTTTTCAAAAAACATCAACAAACAGTCAAGAATCTCTTGACTATGTGCAAAGATCACAAAAGATTATCTTCATCCCTCACCAAAACGAATGCTACCAATTATACGTATAAGGGCTTAACTAAAAAATCTATACTTACATACCTCAAGTATCGTTTACCTGCTATCTGAATGAATAGACTTAAATCCCAGTACAATGGTATTAGGATCAATAAATGTGAAGTATTTTGTTTGCGACAAAATTTACAGTTACGCCGTCATTCGTGGGCAGTCGCGCGTGCTATCCTTGACGGACAAAGGGGATTGCGTCCTAATATATATTGTAAAAAGCTAATAGATACGTTACCAGTTTTTATGTCGGTTATTATTGCAAAGGCTTGCAAGAATAAAATTTTGGAGTATTGGGAAATCAGCATTGTATGTAGTTTTGGGTGTTCCTCTTTGGATGAGGATGTCCAAGTAGATACAAACATTGCAGCTACCTGTGTGTAGGATGATATGGCTAGAATGGAAGTGACTGCTGAAGTGACGAGTAACAGAGAAGTATGGAAGAAGACAGGCTGCGCCGACCCCAAATAATTTGGAATAAATAAGAGGATGATTGCAGTTTTTTTTTTTTTTTTATGGGACAAGCCCGCCACACTGTTTCCAAACCACTGTAACTCCTGAAAGCCAGAATCAACAGTGGCGACCACCAGAAAAGCGCCGAGACAATGAAGCTCGACGAAGTCCCAGAGAATGAATTTAACTGTCTTGGATCCCGCAACGAAATTAATCAGAAAAGTATAGTGGAGGAGTAGGAAAAAACCGTAATTTCCACTTCCCTCCATTTCAGCAGGAGACAGAACGAAACCAGGCCAATAGGCACAAAGGGACGTTTACAACTGGGATAGGCCCAGTTGCCTAGCACCACGGATAAATATTAACATTAATGGGTCCTAAGTTGTGAGCTGTTATATTTGATTCCAATAATAGGTATGGCAAAAACGCTTGAACGCACGGAAATTTGTTCTAGTTTCCACAAGGTCTGTATAGTAAATAACTCCGGATGTAACCTGTACACTATCCAACATAATGTTGCGTTCATTCTGCCAAAGACTGCACTCCCATAAAATGTGATGTGCTGATTGTTCATATTCGCAGTCAGATGTGGAACATTGACAAAAAGGCGAGTCAAAAAGCTTGAAGGAAAATAATTTACTCTTAAAGTTACCATGACCGGTGAGAAATTGGGCAACACAGTGATCAACCTCCAACCATGTCCTGGCCAGCCGTTCACGAACGGATGGAAAGAACTGGTGGAGGTGTCGGCCCTTGATGGAATTATCCCACCTACCTTGCCATTCAGACAAAAGTTCCTCCCAGACGTCGGTCTGTGGTTTGAATAATCTAGCAATCTTAACACGGTCACGTAGGGTTAAAAAGTCTGCGTCCGTGGTCTCACGTGCGTTATAGTACATTGCAGCCCGTCGCTGCACTTCAAGATCAACTGGAAGTACACCTGCAAGTACCGGTATGATTGCAGTTGTCAAATGATAGCTAAATTAAATATACCAGCTAGTCATCCTTTTTTTTTTTTCAGTTGGGAAATCATCAAATGACTTCTCCCGCTCTGGGCGGAGCAGGAGGGAGTGTCAGACTTTTACTGACTAAAACCCATCGATGTTCCTTCATCGCCCTTTTTGTTCCGGGGCCACGGTATATCTCTTTCGAACAGTCCCGCAACCCCGGCAGGCATCGGTCCTTGCGGACCCCTTCCTTTTTGCTGACTCTCTTTGAGGCGCGCGTAGAACACGAACGCGCCGTATCATCTCTCTCTTAAGGATCTGTTATTATCCTTCAATATACACTTAAATCATCTACCTTTGAGAAAGGGAGACACAAAATCATTATCACTGGGTGAATCAGGTTGTTTCAGGTTTTTAGCTACATCAAAGTTGTTCATCATAAAATTTAGAACAACATCTACCATTGCGAAAAAAAACAGATGTTCCCTACATTCTGTCAAAAAATCTCATATTAAAAGTTTTTCATAATGATGAGTACAATACCCCTTATACTATAGTACCTCTTTTTATATTTTTTGTACCTAATTTAAGTTACACCTTATAATATTAACAAGCTACGATTTTTTTTGGCAAATATCATACCTCCTGAGCTTAGGTCAGCAATCAAACCATGACATAAGTCCCCAAAAACTAGGCGTCGAACATAAACACAAACTCATTAGAATTTCATATAAAGACCCCAGTATTAAGGGCACACATTTCTGATTATTTAATTAAGAGCCACATCGGCTGATGTCCGTTGATAATCAGGAATGGCGTTCGTCTGGTCCCGAGCCGTTTTGTTAATAATTTTTAATCTCTTCATTCTGACGTTCTGGTTGGTAGGGAGCATAATTGTTGTTATTTATTTGCTGGATAGATTTTGGACGAGATTTTAGTGGTTGAGAAATATTGTTATAGAAATATTGGGAAGTTTAATTTGTAGTTTGAGATGGCAACACAAGAAGACTGGTACCTAAATTAGTAAATGCAAGATTACAAAATTACGATTTAGAATTTAGATTCCTACTTAGATTGGAACAGGGCCCTCTGCTTATTTTTGTTTAAGAATCGCGAGGTCGAGTGTAACCTCTAGATTCAATGATCTTCACGCCATGTCAATAGGAGATGCACCAATGTCTATAAAGGGTGTAAAACACCTCTTAACGAAACCGAAAGGCACTTGTTCTCCCCGTCATTGCGATATTTTTTTTGTTCTACACCATACCTGGGAACCTTCTAGTTACGGAGATATTGGGGGTCAAAGATCCAACTTTTTGACAAGTTTTTTTTAAATACAGTTTTGAATGTAAGATTTTTACTTTAAACCCCTCCACGACTTCCGTAGTATTCAATCCATCCATCAGCACAATGTTTTGAGTTCTACCCCAAAAAAATAATTTTTACCCCAAAAAAAAATATCGTTTCCCAGCAATATTTTTTGCGTAAAGTTACTTAGTTTGATGTACAGAATGCTTGGTTGACGGCTTCGTGATGAGGTCTTTTACACCCTGTATAGGCTGGCCTGGTGTCTGTGCGCTACCCTTTTCTTCCCAGATTTGACTACTTTCAGGAGCCCAGGAGTTGTTATAACTTACCTCCGTCCAGTTAATATGGGGTTTTTCTGTGATTATCTTCATAATTCCAATCACTAAAATCGTAAACATAAATAATGACGCAGAATGAAGTCTTTTCTGCCTTTCCCATTAACAAGTCTATTTCGATACACCAATATCAAAGTATTTAAAGTAAAATAATCAATTAACATCTATATTTTAAATATCTGAGAAGTTTAGTGATACAATCAATAAATAATAGAGTATGCATTTAATACAAAAATAAGTCTGACTAGTCGTAAATATCAATTTACCAGTTTCAATGATTAAAATGATATTGGTAAAGTAAGATCTTAACAAGCCAGGCCTGAGATCACTAGTAATTATAAAATTCCTTACTGTATTAAGAAATTATTGGACGAGAAATCTTAAAATAATTTATCAGTATCTTTTAGTGAATGGTTGAGAACTAATTTAAAGATTTTTTCGTGGAATTAAAATAATTAACATAAGACATACAGTTTGGCAAAATACAGTACCTATGGTTAAAATGAGGGCGTTGTTAGCGACTTTCTGGCAACCCTGAGCAGTAACAAGCCAATGACATTGCTGAGTTTGACAGAAAACATAGTATTGCCAGGTAGGACCGCCGCGTTTCGCCACCATCTAAACTTTTTTGTCGGGCTGTAATTCCTTCTTTTCTCAATTATGTTTTTAGTCTACTTTTGAATCCTAAAACAAATTTAGCGACCCCAAACAAATTGGGATACGGGCTAGAGAATGATCATTGATCGTGGTCACCCCAAACATTACAAAACTCTAACTCCAAGCGTAATTGTGCCAGATTTTAAATATAATACAAAGAAAAATCACCGCTCAGGCTTTAAGAAAATATAGTATTATTTTTACGCAATCTAAAAATTGCCGTTGGCACAACTTAGCGGGTATCCATACGTTCACTACTTGATGCCACACATTTTGTTAATAAGAAAATAAGTTACTTATTTTCGCATCAACAAAATGTCTGGCGGCCCTGGGATCTTGGATCAATACAGCAGCTAAGCGCAGCTAAGTTCTTCATTCATGTTCTAAACAAAAACCCCTCAATGTACTGAAGTAAACCGCTACATAACCAAAGTTACTTAACTCACACATATAAGAACTTACCTTAGATAGCAAAAACGCATACCATATCAGTGCAGAAGGTTAAATTCGTCGCTTCCACGTTATGGTGGCAACTCTTCAATTATGTATCACCACGTTAATGTATTATTTAACACTTAGTCGAGTTTCGACATATTTCTTGTTGGCTCCCCGTAGAGTGACTACATTTTGGGTTGTGACTCAAGCTATAAAAGAAGGACGATTGCGGTGGGAAACACTGTATTTTGATGCATTAATATTATTGTAGATACGTGCGGTTTTGTAGCTTGTTTAACCAAATCAATAGTCTAGTCTTAAATCAATAGTTCTCAAATTCTTCTTACAATGAATAGTGAATCATCATTTGCAATTTATTAATGTTTTTTAAGTTTATCGATGTAGTAATCACGAAACTATTTAATGAAATTTTCGCAACCGAAATTATCCCGATACAATGGACGCAATTTATTATAGTATTGTTATTTATAAAAGGTGATGTCTAACTTATAAAAAATATTTGCGAAAATACTGCTAAGAAGACTGGAAAGAAAATTAGACGACAACCAACCAGACAAGATGGATTTGAGATTGTGAGCAAGCAGGATATCGTAGAGGTTACTCAGTATTGGACCATATACCTGTTATGAGGCAGATCATAGAAAAATCCTATGAATTCAACCAATTATATTACATGGCATATATATAGACTACACGCTGACACTACTGCAAGGCTTTTGACTGTTTATTTCACAATAAGATATGGGAGGCCCTATAAGAACAAGGTATCGAAAGCAAGTACATAAGCATAGTGAGGAAGATATACAAGGAAAGTATACAGTTAGAAAAGAAAAGAGACCCATTTAGCATACAAAAGGGTGTGCGACAGGGCGACCCGCTCTCCCCAAAACTTTTTTCGGCACTCCTCGAAATGATAAATATTAATTAGAAGACTAAATTGGAACGGATATGGAATCATCGATGGAAACTGGTTCACACATTTAAGATTTGCATACGACGTAGATCTCTTTGAAAAAACCCCATACGAATTTAATGTCATGGCAAATGATCTAGCATTAGAAAGTCACACGGTGGGATTAAAAATGAACATGGAGAAAACGAAAGTAATGACCAACGGACCTAAAAATGAAACCATCAAGGTTGTCCAAAATGACATAGAATACGTGGATGATGTATTCATATCTATCTACGCCAAATTATCTCACCCACAGACATTGAAAAAGAAATCAACAGGAGAATAGCAAACGGATGGAAAAGATATGGAGCATGAAATAAATAATGAAAGATAAAAAACTGCACATATCGATTAAATCTAAAGTATTCAACATTTGCATTCTCCCTGTATTGATGTATGGAAGTCAAACATGGGCCCCCACTAAATTAACCAGTAAGAAATACAAAAAACAAACACATGCCAGCACTCGATGGAGCGAAGCATGATGGGAATCAAGTAAAAAGATCGAGTCAGGTTAGAAGACATCAGGAAAAACACAAAGGTTCGGGACATACTCGTAGCAACAAATGTCAAGAAACTAAAATAGAAATGGGCTGGGCATATGAGTAGAGGAAAGGAGAAGTGGAGCAAGAACGTCACAGAATGGTACCCCAGGAATGGCATAAGAAAGAGGGGAAGACCCCGCCAAAGATTTGAGGACGACCTGGCCAAATTCGCAGGTGTGACCTGGAGCCGGGATGCCAAGAACAATAATAGAAATGAGTGGAAAAGGTTGGAGAAGGCCTTTGCCGATTGGTAATTAGCAGAAGACAACTTAGATTTTATATAAGTTAGATTAAAGAAATTGTATTACGTACTGTTGAATAAATGGCTTTATTATTAAGCTTATTGATGATGTTTCATCGACAAGCGGGAAGGTTACAGTATGTTGACTGTAACCTTATTACACCATAAGGCACTCCGATAATAGTTTGCTGCCATCACAAACCTGGCAGTCTACCCTTTAAATCCTTCTTATACCGTTGCTTGAAATGAAGTATGTATTTTAATCAAACAACACAGCCTGTAACAGTCAATACCCTATCCTCCACCTTCTGCATTTAGTCTTTTCCAGCTGCCTTTTAAAGGTCGTAGATATAAACCACATCTTTGAAGAGGAAAATCTTTTATCGCTGCGACGAGAAACTTTTCTTCCCAACGCGTTTTAACCGAGCTATAAAGTAACCACATAAAAACGCTCTTCGCTTTCATCTTGCACCACATACCCCATGGTGTTGGTTATTTTTTCACAGTGACAACGAGATCGGATTGACAGCAGCGACGGGTTGAGAACACTGATACTGCAACAGTGTTTGTCAATCAAATGGAAAGGGTTAACATACGGGTTTTTGTGACGCTTAGTTAAGAAATTACGACTGCAACTTGCTTTTGCCTAGTTTGGGTTTTATTAGTTATTTTCAACCGACTTCCAAAAAGAGGAGGTTCTCAATTCGACTGTTTTTTTTTTGTGTTTGTTACCTTAGAACATTCGACTGGGTGAACCAATTTTGATGATTCTTTTTTTAATTGAAAGCTGGTGCTTCCCGTGTGGTCTTATTTTAATTTGGTGAAGATCTGATGCTGATCTTCGGAGATATAAAATGGAACTCTTCAAAAATAGACGGCAATTCTGCAGTGATTGCTGGAATCGCTTGGATGTTTATTGTTTATAAAACCGACAAAAGAAAGTGAAAAATACCTTTAGCTTCAGAAGTCGGTGACAAAAAAACTAAATCAATCAAGCGAAGGTCACCGACTTCTGAAGATAAAGTTATTTTTCACTTTTTTTTGTGTTTTTGAAGTCGGTTTTTTTCTTTGCAAAAAGTTTTTTATGTAAAGGTATTGTGGTGTTAAACCTTTGGTTTGCTATTCCATTGTTACGAATACGATCAGGCATTTAGAGCCAATTTTACTAATGCAACTGAACGATGACATTAAACTGCGTTCAAGAGCTGTGAGTGACTTCATGGCTGATAGAATATTGACACTGATAGCTCTTAAGCGCAGTTTGGTGCGCATTTGGTTTTGGTGTTCATGGTGATCGCGTTCAGTGTGAAATCCGCTTAATGATTTTTTTATATTAATATTCGAATAAATAAGATGAGGAAATCGGAAAAAAGGGACTAAATTCATCTTGAAGATACACAGGGTGTTTGGTACATCGTTTGCCAAATTGAACGAGCCGAAAGGAGCCCACGAATTTTTTAATGTATAATTTTTATTTATAATTATTTTGAACAATCGCAAAAATCGCCACAACAATTATTCTGTATATTTAGCTGAACAGCACAGTAGTCAAAATTAGGTATAAAAATAACTACCCACTTTCTTGTAACAAACAGAAACACACAACAGCACCACCCCACACCTAATTAATTGGTATCAAAACATCTCATATTACAACCAGCTCAGAACTAGTATCTAAAAAGAGCACACATTTACTGACCATTTACTTTTAATCAGTATTCAAGATACGGCATTTCTTAGGAGTTATTAACCGTATAGTTACATCCTTTAAGTAATGAGGTACTTCGCACTGCGAAGTGTAAAACCCATACTTTATAATTGAAGGCTCTATTTAAAGCGTTAATGAAGTCTTCTCCCATACATGATACATCTTTTCAATTAACCAAGTTATAGCACGTATCATTTGTGCGTTTTTTTTTAGCAATGATTTTTATCTGATGTAGTGCTTTTTATTTGTTTTTGTTTCTTTTTTTTTGTCTAGATTTGATGTAGGCAAAATTATATTATTCAAAAAGGGGCGATTGTTTTGAATTTATTTAGTTGTACATAAATAGGCTTTATTTAAACTACTTTTATTACTGCCTCGTTGGTCTACTCGTCGCAAGCGCGACCGCTGAGCATGAGGTCCTGGGTTCGATTCCCGGGTCGCGCAAAGTGTTACTGGGTTTTTCCATCAGGAGTTTCTCAGTAGCAGCCACGGAGTCTAGATCTGTGCCCGGTTGATGGCAATAGACTCGCACCCAATTACATGGGGCTTAAAACATAACTGTTGGTTTAGTAGAACCTACTATTTTATCTAATATTTTATTGTGTTGTTTTATAAACGTTTGCATACATTATTGTATAAAGAAGGTCCCAGGTACTCCAGCAAAATAAATAAATATTTTCATTTTTACAAAGCAACCATTGGGGTCGACATTCGCACGAAAGTCAATTAAAATCATATCATTAATCCATGTCGTTGGTTCCGGTGGCAGAATACTTGCTGTGCTTTTGCCGAATTAAAATATAGCGTTACACATAACTCGATCTGATGACAGTTCGAGATATACTTATATCAGGGTAGTGATGGAGACAGTACCCATGCGATCGCATTGAAAAAGATTGAAAAATTAAATGTTATGCAAAATACGCCTATAATTCCCGAAGAATTAGGCAGAGGTTGTATACCAAATACTTACACCTATATTTCGCCAGTTATGTTTA
This sequence comes from Xestia sexstrigata, assembly GCA_941918905.2. Taxonomy (NCBI): domain Eukaryota; kingdom Metazoa; phylum Arthropoda; class Insecta; order Lepidoptera; family Noctuidae; genus Xestia; species Xestia sexstrigata. The sequence goes on from OW799204.2 coordinate 6,231,522, forward strand.
AGTCCTGTAATAGGCTCGCCCTTACCTTATGCACAGCTGTCGTCATTACATGGGACTTAAACATTACTGGCGGCATGTGTTTGTACTATTAGGTCTGTGCCTAATCTTTCGGGTATTACCGGCGTGATGTAATGTCTCATTTAGCTTCTATTAATATTCGGCTGTGTGTTTCGTTCTTTGCTAAACTTTACTTTTGTACTCCCAAAATTATCTTCTTTTACCCCAACACTACACCATTTCACTCACTGACATTTCGAAACAGAAATATTTAGCTCGCATATCTCGTAATTTCGCTTCTCAATCACTAAAGTTATCATGAGATCTGTGTGTGTACAGAATTTTTCATCGTTTCACTTGAACGTCCCGTTCCTTACATTGCAGCCTTATTTCTGACATGGCCGATTAAAATGATAAAGTTCGCAAGATATTAAAACTTAAACTGATTTCGTTAGCAGATATTTTTAGATTTAATTTGGGGATTACTTGATAAAACGGTTCTGGTTGTATAATTGAAGGGCATTTCGGTTTAATCTATTTATAGATTGCTAATTAATTAATTGTGTTAGTTACTTTTGGGGTTTCGCTCGCGTCAGCTTGATTTATCTGCGTCATTGACGTGCAAATAATAAAATAATAATGGATGTAGTAAGACTCTTCACGTAGCCGAAAGGCACTGTACTCTCCGTTATTGGATTTTTTTTTCTTGTCCTGGGCGTATACTTAGGAACCTTGGAATTTTATAGTTATGGAGATATTTGAGGTCGAAGGTTCTGGGGACTGAATGAAATTTCATACAGAAATTACCAGAAAACTCAAGACTTCCCGGTTCTTTAATATTCCAAATAAAAAAAATCACTTTCCCCATTCCCCATTATTGCTCCATTGTCTGCCACTATCCCTCGAAAATCCCCTGAAACAATCCAGAAATACCCTAAAAACCGACTAATTAAATAATTAAGGAAACACTACGGTAAATAGCCGAAAACCTCGGCTTTATAATCTTTCTATTCTTTTAAAAATTACGTAATTCACTGGCGCCTAGGACTACGGTACTAGGAAAGCATAAAATCGTATTGTTCTTGGTATTTTCATTGACTAGTGCACCATTAGGTGAATTAGTAGCAGTAAATTGTTTCATTCATTGGAGGAGTGGCCTTGAGTTGAGTGACTTTAGTTCTGGGTGGTAAGCAATGAGAGTTACTCGAGAAATGCGTTTAGTTGCGTCAAGTTAGAGAAGTTAATGGGGGGGCTATCGTTTTTGAGCTCACCAGATGGCGCACTGTCGAGTAAGGTCCTGTCAATAATACTTTAAAGCTTATTTTATTACGATTTTAATACTTTAAAGTTTATTTTATATTAATGCTGCTCTAATTTATATTATTTTAATGCTGTAATTGTTATTTTATAATTGTTAATTTGTATTTCAAGTGTGTGTGTACAATTATGATCCTAAATGGATTGAAATAAATTATTTTGAATTTGAATTTGAATAACAACATAGTGTAAGCTTTAGATACATATTTACAATATTCTTCCTAAAATTAGCAATCAAAACGAAACATTTAAAAATCATTCTACCTCCAAGTAAGATCCAATAGAGCAACTTAGGATCAATAAGATCCTAAGTTGCTACTTAAAATCTTCAAGTCATAATTAATCAGGAATGGCTCAATCTAGAACACAATCGTGAGTATTAGTATAAACACGTGATAAAAAAGCACGCAACACGCGAACAGTGTATGGTATGACATCTGACGTTTTGGAAGACCTTAGTCTACACAAGCGCCTCTAGTGGCAAATACACACGCGATAGCCCGCATTGCAATGCTTAGGTTTGGTTTAAAACATAACATGTTCGCGCCTGTTATCCCTGAAGGCTTAGGTAGAGGTTTACCTGATAATTCACCCACATTTCGGCAGTTTATTTTAAGTTCCATGTAATAGAAAGCTAGCCTATTGCCAATAACTGGGTACAAATCCAGAATTTTTGAATACAGAGAAATTCATAATGGAAAACCCAATAACACTTTGCTCGACCCGGGAGTCGAACCCAGGACCACGGGTCAGCAGTCGCGCTTGCGACCACGAGGTAGTCAGGCAGTTTTTAATTAAAATGTTCATAATTCCTACATGAGATATGTACAATACCCCAGTCGTTGAAAATATGACTGTCCGTGCTGAAAATTCTTAAAACATAAAACAAAAACTAACAAAACATTCCATTCACAATTTTCTCAGACACAACCTCATTCCTAAGCATATAACACAAAAAATCAACACGTCAACCGCATGAAACATAGATCACATAATAGACACTAGACCGCCACGATTTCTATCCAGCCACCATGAAAGCGCGAAATCGCTAAACAACTGTTTTTGTAAAAAAATCTATCATTTATTTACATGTCAGCACAAGAATGCACAACACAAAAATAAATATGTAACGGTCGGCGTATGCTGGATACGCCTTAGAACACTTTATAGGATCCTTTCGTGCCGGCGCTAGCTCGCACAAAGGTAACAAAAGAGGAAAAATAAGAAAAAAATTGTCGAAATTTGTGTGGGTCAAGTTGGAAGAGGCTAGCGATAGTTGGTACCATGGTACTATCTTTACAATGCCAATATACAGACGCCACAAACGACGCACATCAAACTACAATCTGTCAAATATAGAGACAGAGACAAGATTTTTTTTTAAGTTTATCAAAGACAACTAGTACCAACTTTTTGATTTTTTGCTGTAGAGCTGTCTAGGTTTTTAAAGTTATTATTATCCTGGTACAGTTTAAAAAGGTAAGTTGATTCAAAACAAGTTCGGAGAAAAATCAGTATATTCTCATAATAATAAAAAAGCATCTTTTAGCTTTAATTTTCTTGCTATGTCAACGCACACTTTGTCGCTCCGCTCATGCGAAATCGCCAACGTTCATCACTAGTCCCCCACGAAAAAAAGATGTCGGATCTTTTAAGAAAACTTGGATGCGCCGGGTGCGATGTTTTTTTCCCAAAATCACGTGGGAGGTGAGACGTAATTGCCGAAATTCCTAATTTTTGACAATCAATGGACAGGATATTGCTATTATGATGTACCGAAGCGGCCGCCATCTTTCTTTTGGTGATGTTTATGAAATATGTTTCGGGATAATGTCCATGTTTTTGATTTGATTACGGGTTCATCGATAAAATTATATTTTTTGAATATTTTTACGAGTATTTTATTGCTGAAATTGTGTGGGCCCAATCAATCGATGCAGGTTGATAAAAAGTTAAACCATTTACATGGATGAAAGAAATGTAATTTCTACGATGGACCCTTCTTTCCTTAATTGGCGATAAAACCGTTAGTTTTAGGTTTGATAGGTACACCTAATTTTAATTATGAAAGAGACTTTTAAAACCACTTAATATTATTTTTACTTATACTACCTCCTTACAGCATATTCTAACTCTAGGTATCTATTTTTCCAAAACAAAAAGTAATATGCATATCATAAATAATGAAGTAAAATAATAAAAAAAAACAACTGAAAAACTTTTAATATTGCAAGTACAATTTCAATTCAATTAATTTAATTTAATTTAATTTACATTCCTAACCCAAGCCTATTCGTACAGAAACCTAATTTAGAATCATCATAACTTTCAAACAATAAACCCATGTTTATATTGTATAATTCAGTTTAATTGTCCATTCACTCTTGGCGTGAATGCATCCCGAACCCACACGTTGATAACCACTCCGAACACTGATGTTTTAATAAATTTATTTCACATCGGACCTCTCTGTCTTTCTTCAAAAGAGTGAGCGAGTAAAAGGTAGGTTCCTTGAGAATAGGTTCCCGGTGCTCTCACACCCTGCGTTGGTCCATTCGTGACGGTCGTCTGAATTTCATCTTAGAAATTGTTGGGTGGTAGGGCTGGGAAAAGAATTTGATGAAATACCGATGTCGATAAGGTTTTGTCATATATTTTTTTTGGTATTGGATTAGTTTAATCCAAGGACCTATTAATCGGCTTAAAGGGTTAACCGGTTACACCTAAAACCCATATATTTGACGAACGGGTTGACTATTATACGGGTTAATTTTTACAATATGTTGGTTAACCATTTGCTGATAAACCAGAATGAAAGAGACAACAACCAAGCGCGGAATAACTCCGTCACTTTCTAAAATAATTTTAATGTATTCAAATTAATTATGTGCGTAAACCGGTTATTATAGACTGATTAACCCTATATTATGGGTATACTTTTAATTTAGGTTATCACCTAACCCAATTAAAACCCTTATACGGGTTAACTTTTCGGTCCCTGATTTACCTAATCTAATCCCTGATTACTGTGATGTCTAAATACACAAATTTTTCGGACTATTATCTACACTTTTTGGCAACTTTGAAGTTTAACATTTTCTAAAAAAAAATTAAGCATTTCGTAGGCAAATTGTACTACTTACAGAGTATGAAATGCTATGTATAATTTTTATCATACTTTACCGACAAACTTGAATCTACAGAGCGTGATGATAATGGAAAACATCCCTCAAAATTGTCCTTCCTTTCTACGTGGGAGGCTCATATACAGCGGTTCTATGGACATTCAGTAAGCTGTCACGTTACCATACAAACTCAAGCTAACAAAGAACATAAAATATCGACAGACACGCCACCCCATCCCTTTGCCACGCCCACAGGGCATCAATAATCTCGTCCCACAAAACAATCTAAAATACAATAATTTACTTTCAAAAAGTGAGGAGTTTGTCGCCTAATTTGTTAAAATTTTTCCATCGCCCATTTTTTGTCTCTTACCATTTTTAGCAAAATGAGTAAGCGATTATATTTTTCTTTGTGTGTGTTCTAAGATTAATTGTTGGCATGATTTTTATAAAGGCATTTTTCTGTCGACGGGACGTCTCTATTAATATTGGTATTCCTGCCTACCTGGTGGGCGGGATGCGCAGGCGCAATGATTCTTGTGTGTGCTGTTAACTAATTATTCTTATTTATAATTCGGTTTGGGGCATGATGACGTATTGTTAGATTAATTACTTTTGAATTTGTTCGAAATAAAACAGTCAAATAAAACAGTAGTACCTAGATAGATTTATACTGTAGATCTAGAGAATAATGTTTTGATTGTAGTACTCGCGGAACAGTGTTTCGTGGTATTATTGTTTTAACTCCAAGGTTTTTGTCTACAAAAACACTAATACAGACAATCTGAGATAATTCTAAAGGAATACCAGCAATATTTCTTATTAATGGTATTATAGTATTTAAACAATAAGAAAAGCTACCTTTTCGTCTTATTCTGAAATTACTCTGTTCACTCTTTCAGTCAATACACAATAGAATAATGTTCCTTGTTGGCACTGTATTTAAAAACAATAGGTACATACATACCTACCTACATAACATATTTTTTAAGTAAAAGGTATGTTTTAACTCTTGTAGGTAAGTATAGGTATATTTCCATGAAAACAAATTGCAATTCGTAAATTATCTCCAAAGGAAGTAAAAATTCGCGCAGTCGGTCAAACAAAAGAGGATAATCCTTTGTTAACAACATTCAACAAAACGCTAATACTAAAACATGGGATATTTCTTAATATAACAATAGTTAATCTTTCTTAGAAGCTTACCTAACCTTACCATATGGGTGAGGTAATTAGGTAATATTCTTTATTACCCTTTTGTCCTTAACCGAACCAGTGCAAACCTGAACGGGGTTAACAATTGGATCACTACAGACCCTAACCAGAACAAAATGGAACCTGGACCCGGGGGTATAAAACTTTATGGCACGTAATGGACAATTGAGGCAGTAAAAACTAACTGTACAGGTGTAACTTCAATTTGCACCTTCACTATCTCGTATAGTCGAGATAACGCAAAAGACAGTTGTTTTTGAAGAACTATTTTAATGTTTTGTGGGTAAGATTTTCCTTGTAGAGTTAAAGTTTTTAACACAAGTAACAAGCATGGTTCACATTTTTGTTAGTTATTGAAGGGCACTGCCTCGTTGGTCTTGTGGTCGCAAGCGCGATTGCTGAGCATAAGGGCCTGGGTTTGATTCCCAGGTCGGGAAAAAGTGGGTTGGGATTTTCCTTTAGGAATTTCTCAATAGCAGCCACGGAGTCTGGATTTGTGCCCAGTTGATGGCAATAAACTCACCCCCTATTTCATGGGACTAAATATAATTGGCAAAATGTGGGTGTATGTACTAATAGGTAGACCTCTCCCTCTGCTTAATCATTCGGGGATTACAGGCGTCATGTTATGTTCAAAGGCACATAAGCGATCGACCCACCTGATGGCAAGTAATCACCGCTGCCCAAGAATATCTACATGAATAATTACCAAAGGTACATCGTCTTCCCAAGAGTCAAAATTAAAATCTCGCTTACAATCACATCGACTCTCTCTCCAACTAAGAAGAAAACATCGTTGTTGGGAAGCAGAAATGGCAATAGTTGACTTCCCTGTACGAGCTAATTCATAAATACAAACAACAACTACGTACTAGGAACCGATTTTCAAGCTACTTAGAATGGGTTACGTGAGCGTAGTACCTACAAATTGTTTTGAAAGACACATGGAATATTTCAGAATATACTTCCTACTAAATCATTACTACAATTTCTCAATATTTCGGGCCCTACGCTGCCAAAAAGTCTAGTGACCAGTCCTTTATTGTCTAAATGAGTCCTACCTCTTTGACTCAATGACCGTCGGTATTGTCTTGAAAATCGAAGTGGCGGTGTCTTCAGATCATTTAAAAAGGATTAGCTTAATGTCTCATTGTTCAAATTGCAGAACAAAGGTACCGATGTTAGAGAACAATCGATCCTTATCTGATAAGGTATGTTTCGCTACACTTTCCTTGGAAGTTTTAATTTTTGTATCATTTGTAACAATTGGGAGCACGGGTACATGGGTAGTCTTCTTTAGATGGTTTAGTGGGAATTTTTGGTATCTATTGAAGTATATTTCTAGCAGGTAGGTACCTAGGGTTGGTTTTCCGAATTGTGATACCTACGACTTCGTAGCAGAAACACCTATTGTTTCTCTTCAAAAACTTCTGCTGAAATATTTCGGAGAAAGTTTAACTTACAACCTTACAACCTTTTTAAACCCGTCTAGGAGATGCTTTTTAAAAATTCTACTAAGGAATAGCGCTGACGTGCGTTGTATAAGATACCTACTTGTTTGCAAATCTCATGCTTTCAGACCCAGCGGCTAAAACTGTGTGTCGTTTGTCAGTCCGTGATTTCATAATTTTTTGTGCTTGTTGTCATGCACATGCCTGTTTTTGGTAATACGCAGGTGTCCTTTAGGACGCCTCCACATTTACTGACCCATCATAAAACTACCATAAACACAGCCACACCAAAACACCCAAATACAGTTTATTTTTCATATATAAGGAGCCATAAAAGCCACATATCACCAGTGATAAAGCCATTTCAAGTGCCATACGTCCCCAAACTATAACTTAATACACCTAACGGAATCCTAATAAAAGATTAAATCGTCATTTTGGTTCCATTAAAAACATATTCCACATAATCTTAAGGATCGTAAAAGTGTTGTATACTAGAACTATTTATTGGTTGAAAACATTTACAAATAAGGTTTGGACATCAATAAAAACGGGGGACCCGTTTATAACTTGACGAATATCTACAAAATATTTTGGTTGGTATACGTTTACGATGAGATACCGTCACGCCTTCGGTAGGTAGTTCGTGTAATAAAATTAAATTGAAAGCTGAGAGACAGGTTGCTTCCAGATACCTTTGTCGGGCCTTCTACTACTTTTATAGCTTGTTTCCTCTGATACTGGCGGTTTTAAGGGATTTGGTAGCAGTAATACACTTGGACGAGAATGTTTGGACAGGTCCAAATGTGAAGTAATTACAATAGAAAACCATGTACTCAAGTTGAACATGTCTGCTTAGGTACAGTTGGTAACAAAAACACTGACCAAAGATTCTTATTCTTATTCTTTATTGCACACAGAAAACAAATATACCTACATATAAATTGCAATAATATAGCTTATGTACAAAGGCGAGCTTAACCCAGAATCAAACTTGCAAGATCATACTTGTCTTTGCATTTTACGAACATCGATAGTCTCTTTGATGCGGCAGTGTATGACAGTCAGGTAGATAATAAAGACCGTAGGTTTTGATGTGATAAAAGAGTATAATCAAATTAATTTAGAAGAAGCTATTAGAATCAGCAGGCCCTTTAAAACCTAGTATCCTTATTATGAAAATACATGCATAAAATCACCCTATAAAATCCACATTGCTGAAGCAGAGACCCAATTAATTTCAAGTGACTTTCAGTTTTTTTTGCTGAATTTATTTATTTATTAAAATAGAACGGCTGAAGCCAATTGCACTATTAAAAGAATATAGAGAAAAGGAGCATATTTATATTATTCTGTTATACTGAAAACAATCAGGAGATTCGCTACTTTGTTTAATGTGAATCTGTATATTCTACCCCGAAGAACTACACCCCTCTCAATCCTCTGACAACTTACACCCAAAACTTGAGCTGCCAACGTTACCATTACACAAACCTCTCATTATTCCTCGCTCCCACACTACCAAACATTTCGGATACATTTCTTCAATGGGCAGTTGGACACTGTTCTTTTTTTACATCTTAGGTGCGTTTCACACGCTCGAAAGTGAGACGTTGTCGTCGGCGTTAGTTAAACATGTAATCAGGCTGTTAGCTCATATTGGCGGCTCGATTGATGAGTGATCTCTGTGTTATAGGACCCTTTTTTGTGGCGCCAAATAGGTGGATGGTAGGTTTGCGAGGTGATGCCGAAATGTCGGATTTTGTTCAAAAGTGGGTGTGTCAAGTAAGCTCTTGGTTAAAAACAGATATTATTTTTGAATGAAAAAATAAGTAGTTCATAACATTTTCCTGTTTCCGGCCACGCAGTAACAAATTCTCTGCCAAAATACTTTACTAATTCTCACCAATATCTAGTTCTGTTGATTACATCTTACTAATATACATATTAGTAAGATGTAATTTAAATTAGCCGTGTGCATTACACTCACGGGTGTCGTATAAGGCGACTAATGTCTGAGGCAGAACACCTTGCGCCTCCGTAGACCAGAGAATGGGCAGCAGCGTTTTCTGTTAGTCTTTCATCACTACGATCTCCAATCCGCCTGCCAAGCGTGGAGATTACGGCAAATTCCTCCCATCATGGGAGAGGCTTATGTCCAGCAGTGGACGTTATGGGCTGTTGTAGTGTAGTAGTGTAGTAATATACATATAAATGCGAAAGTTTGTGAAGATGATTGGATGGATGGATGGATGGGATGAATGTTTTTTACTCTTTCACGCGAAAGCTACTGAACAGATTTGGATGAAATTTGGCACACAGATGGTTATAACCTGGATTAACACACATAATAATTTTAATCCTGGTAGTACGATCTTGTGGGACAATAATTACCGAACTCCACGCTGGCGAAGCCGCGGGGCTGATAATAATGAAAAATCGTCTAAAAGTTTACAAATGCTTTAAAGTTTTAAGGGACCAACGTTGGAGATGCCTGATGAGTGTTGACTCACAATTTTATTGATGACTAGCTGATGCCCGCGGCTTCGCCCACGTGGATATCGGTTATCGCGACCAAAAAGTAATCATGAAATTTGGCTCCCGTTCCCGCAACCCTCCAAGAAATATGATTATATTTTAGCCAGTGTATACAAAAACTTGACAATATACTAAAACCTTCCTCGAAAACCACTCTATCCATTAATGAAAACAGTATGCAAATCGGTGCAGCAGTTTTTGAGTTTTAACAGACACGCGGCGGAGGACTTTGTTTTATAATATGTAGTGACGACACCATCTGACGACATTACCCATTAGACATTCAAACCTCTTAAGGTCTTGTAATCGAACTGAAACGAATGCGGCTGTCTTCTAAATTCGAAAATCCTCACATTTTTCTGAATCGAAGGTCTTGATTAAATATTTTCTTTCTTTTTAATCTGAGCTGTGGTCACACACGCACAATTAATGCCTACCTAATTTCGTTTTCGGTTGCCGATAAAACCGTAATTTATGCAAATATCTGAATTGAAGTTTACGGTCGCATGTTTAATGAATATCGGTAATCGGAAATACCGCAAATGACCGTTTTTGCTTTTGGGTGGCAAAATTAAAATGTAAACTAATAGAGTGTTGTCACTTTTGAAGTCTATTAGGACTGTTTATGTCCTCGTTTAAATATTTATGCGCATAATAATTTAACGAGTAGCTCTGATTTCCCTTTTTGTTAACAATATTTATGTTTTTGACGCCGATTTTGTTGTAATTTTTTGTTTAAATTGGTCTGTGATTCGTAAAAGGCCACACACACTATAGAAAAGTTAATCAAGTATTTATCACATGAAATGTTGTTTTCAGTTAAGAACTGAAATAATAACATACCAGAAATAAATCTTAAAAAATATGTCTGAGTAAGTAAGTGCTAAACTCTTTCTTTGCGTGTCTATAGACTCAAATAATACCTGACCAGTTTATTGCTACCTGCACAGCTCTGTCGTTGGCTTCGTTTAAATCCTGGAAGGTGCAGGTGGCTGTGCTGGATGGGCAAGAAAGAAGGACCATTTTGCAGAGGGGCGAGTACTAAACTGCGACAACACAAAGTGCTCACATTCTTTCTTAACATTTCTTGACTCATAATACATTACGAGTATAAAAATGTTTTATGCCACCCAAACTGAATAGTATTTCCCTAATGAATGTCCCATACAAATTGTCTCTGCTAAAATTAGCCAAACATGCCACTCAAATTCAAATGACTGAACATTAATAGCTACTTTACAAGATTTACTATAATTATTGCTAAAATGTTGATACGGAACTAATCTAGCAACATTTTAACCCTGTCAAAGGTACATAAAAGTCGGTGTAGATATAATTTAGGAGGCTGCGAGCGAAAACTTGACGCATCTTAATTAGGTAAAGTGTTGGACCTGACCATTTTGTAGAAGTGTGAAGATGGTAGAGAGATTTTAAACGGAATCAAGAAAAAATGGGGTTTTGTCTTAGGGTGATCTTATGATATTTTAAAGGAGCTGAAAATCATTAAGAAAACTCTTTGTTTGTAATAAGATTTCTAAATATTTTTGTCGCATTTGTACTGTTCGACGTCATTGGGGACACGGTTCCACGGTTCACGGTTCGGATCCTATCAGATCGATAACACTGTATAGTGTTTCATTGTCATATTAGAAACATTAAGGTTCATTTTAAAACTTCTAAACTAGAAGCACTTCAGTTAAGAAGTTTTAAAATGAACCATTCAACTTTAGTAAAGCTGATCATGCCTAAGTGTTAGTCTTCCAGCATCGAGATGAGCAGACGACATTGTTGACATCATGGCTTGAACCCGGATGAGGCCGGCACAGGACCGTGGAGATTAGTACAAACTAACGACCATTTTCAATAACTTACAGTTAGGGTTACTACTCGTATCTCTGTCTGTTTGACATTTTGCTTACGGACGGTTAAAAATAAAACGTCACAGAAAAGCTTTTTTGATTTTTCTATGAATCAAGTGATGACAGGTAGGTGACGCGGATAGGATATTTCAAGCTAACTTTGTTTATAGAAACACCAATAGCTACGAGCGTAGGCATATTAACTGACAGTTATACGTAAGTGAGTTATAGAAAATGGCTCTAAGAGAAACCCATATCCAGCAGTGGGTGAAGTCGGACTGTAGATGATGATGTTATTCCTTATAGTAGTCCAATCTTAATTTTCAGAAAATGTTATGAGTGTGTCATTAGAGCAGTTTTTTAAATTATGATCATAATTTTATCAACACCCAAAGAGCACCCAAAGAGCGCAAACAAAACCTGTGCGCAGGGCGGGGCGCGCGGGGAGCGGCTAACCGTATATATAATGCTGTGGGGAGCAAGCGACTGAGTAAATTGCAGCCAGCTGACAGCATTTGAACGGAGCACAGATTTTGTTCGCGGTGTCTTCTATAAACGCAGTAGTAACAGCTCAATGACCCAAAACAACATCAGAATAGAGCCCCATATCAGTACGACATACAATATAATTTAACACCTCAGAAACATCTATCGATTCGCACAGCTGCACGCTGTCCGCAAAACATCGCGTTGTGGCGCGGGGCTGTGTGGTCTGGCCTCGGGCTCAGTGCTTGACGGATCAATTGCTTTATTGTTGCCACCCCGTAGCAATCTGCTCCGAGGATAGTGATGGCCACTCCCGGACTTTCTTGCTTATAGAGGACTTTTTGATTAGTTTCAGACGAGCTAAAGGATTTCTTCATGAACGGTATTTTTGCACCTTCAAATTGACATAGAAAAGCATAGTTTAAGTTTAGTTTAGTTTTCGAGCTGACAATTTAAACATTCAACTTTTCTTGAAATATCTAGTGTTTGTACGACTTTAGACAGTTCGCTAAACATCGCGTTGTAGAAGCAAGCACATTAAAGAAGTTTTCAAAGACATTTCATAGTTTCATTAATTACCTTGATTAACGTTCCGGTCTTTCAGTTTTTTGCAAGAATTTACTACTGTAAATAGCGCTTATTTCTTGCTGCACAAAATTAAAAAGTTTTGGAACAGAGATTGCAGAATTTGGTTCAAAAATATTTTGCAGATTTTTTTGTAAGTGCATTGTTAAGACGATCATAATCATGGATCGTCAAATAACTGTTCATGAAAAACGTCCCCCGATCCCACATGCCTTTCAAGTAGCGGGAACACCCGGCACATCACTTGCGGAGACCTCAGCGTGCCCTCCCGTGACGCTGGGAGATTCCGCAGATCGCCTCCGGTGGCGTTGCGGTGAGGCGCGGAAATTTTTACACGATGCGTGTATGAAATAGGTGTTATGACTTATTGTTAGCCTATGGAATTGTCTAGAAGAATCTCTGTTGAGAGGGAATATTTGTTGTCTTCGTTTTGTTGGAAAATTATTTTATTTTTCCTGGAGTTGTCTGGGTGAAAAGTATAGCCGAGAATATTTTAGATTTTTTGAGTGAGATCTTAAGGGCTATATATCCCTCAAATGGCTTAGCATGATCCTCCGTTACTCCTAAAATACTGCAGCATTCATTTTGAAATAAATATATGGTAAAGTTGAGGATTAATGCTAAGTCCTATGTGTGACGAAAACACGATTCCATAAACTTTTCTCGATAGAAAAAAATAAAAATATCCAAAGTTACCTCACAATCGACCAATAAACCGCTGGTATTCAAAAAGTACTTGAAATTAGATCATTAAACTTTGCATACTAACTGAACTAACTATAAAGCAGGTCTTATGTGTTTTATTTTTTTAGTCCATCAATAGATTTTTTGTAAATCGCAAAAAAACCACTCATATCTCACTATTCGGCCGCAGTGACTGACGTAACAACCGCTTTGTAGCGCAAGCTGATTAGAACTTTATTCTAACAGACTTTGAGAATTTGAAAGACAAAACTTTTAAAGTATAACGTATTTTATACTTTAAAAGTTTTGTCTTTCAAGGTATGAACATCAAAATCACCGTTCGGATAAGCAACACCAAATTACGCTCCAAGACAGGCATCGCCGATGTTGGCGGTAAGTGTGCGAGGTTAAAATGGCACTGAGCGGGTCACTTTTCCAGGATGGGTCAGGACAGATGGGCCAGAATCATCACACAGTAGGTGTCTGAAGACGGTCGTCGTCACCGAGGCAGGCCCAAGAAACGCTGGTGTGACGATTTGGACACACAAAACACCGAGAAAGTTGGAAAGAAATGGGGAATGCAGTGGGACATGTTCTATTCCCTTTCGAAAATGGCTGGGGACATACAGGTTTAAAAAAAATAAGCAAAATTTTGATTGTTGACTGCTTTTGGCACTAAAATAACAAAACTTTGGTTAAAGTAATTTTGTATCAAAAAAATGTCAGTAAAAATAAACCCAAATATTACGAGAGAATATGATAAATTAGACGTTGGGCGATCATTAAACAAACCTAATTTTTTTTTCATTACCTACCTGTTGAAATATTTAAAAAATGTATTTAATAGTCCCTGACCTGGTTTCGCCTGAGGGATACAAAATCTTATACGGACACAGCGAAGGGGCTAAAATGCTGCTGATATGCTGGTAAATCAGGATTGAGAGCAAGAAAACTGGGCTTCTAAGATATTCTAAAAAGATGTATGGGAACTGAAAAATTTAGTACGACTTAAAAAGAATTACTTAAAGCTAAATTAAAAATTTATTGAAAAATTTCCTTACGCACCTGCACAATTGTTCCTTATTGCTCCAATAGCAACTTAACTGAACTTTTCAACCTTCAAATACGAATAAAATACATTGAATAGGTTAAGATTTCCATTAGTGGACAACGATTTAAGGGGCGGGGGGGAGGGGGGAGTAGGGGTACCCCCTGTATAACCCACTCCTCGTGGAGCCCCATGGTTATGGAGAAAAAAATAATCGATGATTTTTTAAAGAAAAACCGATTGATTATATAATCGATTTTTTTTTGCTAAGAAAAAACAATCGATTTTTTATGTAGAATGTCCCTGCAGGTTCACGCATACGGGCGCGAAATTACAATTTATCCAACCTAAAAATCTGATTAGTAGGTATTATATTATCTGTGCTAAAAATGTGAAAATGGCGTGCTATGTTCCAATTCGTATAGAAACTTTAAATAATTAAATCTCGTAAACCGTGGGCGCCCGCGTATTGAAAATGTGTAAAAAGCTTTCTATTTATGTGTACCTACTATCTACAAAAATATGAACTTCGAAATCGGTGTCCAGTAATGGAAATTTTATCCCGAAATTATGTAACTGTGACTTGACTCAATTATTTATTCACGTTTCGAGCATTTTTATTCAAATTGTACCTACAGTACCTCATAACCAGCAAAGGTTACTTTCAAAATCGCCACCCAGCGCTATTTTAGCGCTGCTGTTTCGTCTTGTTTAAACTTGTTCAAGGTCACGACCTTGACAATTGCTAGATGATGCCAGGGCAATTATACGAAAACTAGTTCGTTTAGTTTTTGCATCGCGTGATGAACGAACGAAAGGGAAACTCATTTTGATGCCTTCGGGCGCTGTGTAATACACACTTTTAATGTCAAACGGAATATTTTTGGTGTTACAGAGTCAGATAGTTTTGTTTTTAAATAGTGTTTGGTTTGTGGCTTATTATTAGTCCGACATTTAACCTCGTCTTTCAGACGATTTGATTAAAGAGAAGCAATTTGTCAAAAATGGTTATTGGTTTTTCGTAACTTAAAAATTATGGAGCTGGAAATATAAATGCATTTTGGTTTAGTTTCGTTGTATCCGTTCTGTTGTTTAGCTAAGCTAATTTTAATTTTGAAAAAATATAGTGAGAGACCTGCAAAAATCAGGCTGCTATTCATAACTCAAATCAGTTTTGCTGACAGTTTACAAAGGCACACCAAGCTACCACAGCATAAATGAGAAAAAAAAACCGCACTTCTCTACATTAGTAAGAACATTTTAATTTGCCTCAAAATCTTGAAAACTGTGTGTGGCAAGGAAGCTGCGCCAAAGGAGCCGCACTCGCACGCATGCATATGTCATAATTTAGACAGTTCGAAATACAAAATAAAGAGCTCGCCCGCTCCCAACGAAATTACTGACACCTCCATGTTTGCTTTTTTATCCCTTTTCGTTGTTATAGTTGTGAATCATATTGCGGTATTTATTCATAATTTAGCGGCTGCCTCGTCGGCCTAGTGGTGGCAACCGCTACACTTGAGCATGAAGTCCCAGGTTCGTTTCCCAGGTCGGGCAAAGTGTTATTGGGTTTTTCTGATAGAAATATATCTCAATATCAGCTTTATGCCCGGGTGATGACAATATACTCGCCCTATTAATAATAATAATAATAAATATCGCTGGACATTACACACAGCGCCATCTAGTGCCACACTAAGCAACGAGGCTTGTGTCATGGACACCAGATAGATATTAAATGGGACTGAAAAATATCTAGTGAAATGTGGGTCATCATCTGCCTAGCCTTTTCCCAATTTTTATTGGGGTCGGCTTCCAGTCTAACCGGATGCAGCTGAATACCAGTATTTTACCTCCAGGTAAAATACTGGTATTCAGCTGCCTATCTGATCTCCACAACCCAGTTAGTACTGGGTAATACGATACCCCTTGGTAAGACTGGTTTGTCAGACTTTTTGGGACACTGACTACATGTAACGACTGTCAAAGATCACAAATGACAGCCGGGACCAACTGCTTAACGTGCTTTCCGAGGCACGGAGGAAACTCGGTATGTAATGAGTGGTCACCCATCCACAGACCAACCTAGGCAAGCACGGCTTAACCTAAAGATCGACCCGAGCGGCTGTTATAGAAATACACCTTTGCTTAACCTTTCGGGGGTTGCAGGTGTGATGATATGTTTAAACGATCAAATATTAGTGTCTTATTTATAGTGTCTGATTTCATATAGAGACAGATTTAGTTACTAATAATGATTGTTTATTAAAGAAAAAGTCTGCCAGGTGTTCTTTAAGCTTGTTTCGGAAATTGTATCGATTAGTATAAATACAAAAATGGCGATTAACATATTATTCTGTTGAAATTAAAATAGCGATTATGTTATGTTTAATAGATGATTGGTCAAACTTGTTTTCATTTATACCTTAATTATTAATATCGGTTAGCAATAACATGTGTCATTTTTCACATTATGCATTTTTTTTGTGGGCGTTCATGAATATATCGAGTCTCGGATTGTTAGGAATTTATACATAATTTACATTAGAATTGCACATTTAAGGTATGGTCTAGTTGCTACACGTTACATCTTGCTAGAACGGTATAATCAGGGTACATACAAATTCCGCTTCGGGAAGAAAAATCTATGCTGACCATTGAGTCGTCGGGCCACTCCTCCACCGGGCATCGCATGATCTTTTGACTGTATCAGTAAGCGGAGTTCCAGAAGCTGTATTTTAGGCTTAACATATTTGAACCCGTAAATGATCTTACATTTTTTTTGCAATATATAAACTTTTCCATAAAATAGTCATTCAATGGAATTAAATGAAGTTAGAGGGCAGTATTGGTGACTTTTATGATTATAATTCTATAAATACATACGTATTACGATCGCGAATCATATTTTGTTCAACATAAAGCTTTACGCTGACCTGCAAATTGCAAAAAAAAAAAAAAACAGTGTCAACCAGTCAGTGAGTAGCCCTACTCTGGCGCCCTCTTGAAAAGAGATTAATAAGTCTCATTACCTCAAGATCTATAACAATTAAAACGAAACCTTTAATTAAATATTTTCACACAAAAACCACACTTCTTATAGCAACAGGAATTTCATTGAACATAATTCATCTTTTATAGAGAATCACTCAGAGACTCACACCTTTTTTTGTGACCCGACTTCTCAATGACTAAGCCGTGATATTAAAATGCTATTAGACTATATGAGCGCTCAATATATCATTTGGGGGCGGCCATATTATCGTGGACTAAATGCGCCCAAGAATTTTAGTCTTCAATTTTTTTTCTAAACTTTTTGCGAAACTATGTTCTCTTGTGCCATTAGTAAAGTTGTGGTGTTGTGTTAATGCCAAATGAGTTTGTTTCTTTATTTGATTGTTTATGCTGCTTGCCCGAATTAGACCTCCGTGGTTTGTCTGTGGTAGGTTTTCGTCTACTTTGTTTTGCTTTAAAGACTTTGATTGGATTTATTTTGCCGCGTTTTTGTGGTGATTTTAATTGTGGAATTGGGTTCAGATTAGATATAATCATTAGTCCTAAATGTTTTTCTAATAAGGTACAGTTGTTTTTTGGTCTGTTTGTTTGTTTCTTTAAAAAAACTCTGGTCCTTCACTAGTTCTCATAGAGACTGAGACTGGATTCAATTTTATTATCATATTTTTTCAACAACATACGAATTTCTCAATCCATAATTTTTCCCAGCACCATCAAAACGGACACAAACCAGCCCAAATAGAGATGTCCAAATTAAGCGTCAGACCGCACTCTGAACCATGAAATAACGAAGGGATTAAAACGATGACATTGTACATTTTCATAACAGCCACCGAAATTTAATAGTTTCGGAGGTTTGGTCCCAAAGAATACGCTCAGTCATACATAAGTCATCAGCTACTTTAACTCTGGTGTTAAATTTGGCGGTGCCTTAACAATTCCGGAGATGGAAATAGGCGGCTACTTAATACAGTTGTCATCGCCATAAAACTATTGTGGAGTTCTGATGGTCTTTTTTTTTTCTATCACACTCCGGGAGGCGACCACACTGACTCGCTTCAATGGACCGACTATCCGTAAATACAATAAAACCTTATTTACGTTCACTCTAAGCAATAAAGATACAATGAGCTAGTACCCAGTAAAAATGTTTTCTGACTGCTTTTCCGGAAAGTATATGAACTGATGTGAACTCTAAATTGTGCAACGATAAAGTCGGTTTTCGAATGGGTTGTTTCAGTATTTAAGGTGTAGCTCATTGTCGGTTTATAGAACTTATTTGTAAAGTTGCGTATACGCATTGTCTTAAAGCGATGATATTTGTGTTTCGTCAGAGATAAGCGAGGGATGGGAAAGCGCCGCGCTGTGAATCATAGACAAGTTTGTTTTTTTTTATTTTTTGTTTATTTTTGGCAGTAAGCTGTCGATTGTTTGAAATTTATTTAAACAAAGTTTGCTATGTTCGAAAAAATGTTTGTGAAAAATATTAGGAGTAGGTACCTATATTTTTTTTGTTCGTGTCTCTGTGTTTTGTTAACAACTGTTTCTAAGAGATTTTCCGGTAATTGAGTAATATTTTGGATGTTAATACATTCAGTCAAAAAAGTATCGGGAATGGATGATTTGTTTATGGTTCCAAATTCAAATTTTTGGTTTTTTGTAGTTGTTAGATTGGCACAACTGTTTTCCATTTTGGCGCGGAGTTTGAGTTGCATCTGTTATTTATATTAAATAGAGTGCTGGTTTTAGTAATATCATATATAGTGTGTATTGCGAATTTCATAATGGACAAAAATATCGAACAAAGAGTTTGTCTTAAATTTTGCATCGCCAATGGAATTTCGTGTTCGGAGTCACTGAAAATGTTACAGAAGGCTTACGGTGAATCGACTTTATCAAAAACTCGTGCTTATGAGTGGTTCAAAGCGTTCAAAAGCGGTCGAGATGTGATGGAAGATTTGCCTCGCTCTGGTAGGCCGTCAACGTCTGCAACTGAAGTTAACATCGCAAAAGTGAAGAAAATAGTGACTGAAAATCCCCATTCAACTCTGAGAGAGATAGCCGCCGAACTTTCTGTATCTCACGAGTCGATCCGTACCATTTTAACTAATCATTTGGGTATGAAACATGTTGCTGCTCGGCTAGTCCCAAAAGATCAGAATTTTCTCCAAAAACTCAATCGCATGAAAGTCGCTGAGGACATGCTAGAACGAGTCAGTTCGGACCCAACATTCATGAAACGCATTGTTACTGGTGACGAGACGTGGGTTTACGAGTTTGACATGCAAACTAGTCAACAAGCTTCGGAGTGGCGCCTTCCAACTGAACCGAAACCGAAAAAACCACGCCAAAGTCGATCAAAAGTCAACTGTTTTCTTTGACTATCGCGGTGTTGTGCACTCTGAATTCTTACCGGAAGGTTTAACGGTAAATAAAGAATATTATTTGAGCGTTATGCGGCGTTTAAGAGAGCAAATTCGACGAAAAAGGCCAGATTTGTGGAAAGAAAATTCTTGGATTTTGCACCACGACAATGCGCCTTCGCACAAGGCTATCATTGTGAACGAATTTTTGACCAAACACTCAACAAATACCATCCAGCAACCACCATATTCACCAGATATGGCTCCTGCTGACTTTTTTCTTTTTCCTAAACTGAAATTACCACTTCGTGGCACCCGTTTTCAATCGATAGAAGACATAAAGGAGAATTCGCGGCGAGAACTGAACTCAATTCCGGAAGCAGCGTTTAAAAAATGTTTTGATGAATGGATTATTCGTTGGCGCAAGTGTATCGTTTCTAAAGGAGCATACTTTGAAGGTGATAAAATAAATTTGGATGAATAACAGACATTTTGTGTATTATTGATCTTTTCCCGGTACTTTCTTGACAGAGTAGTATAACTTGCTCAGATCATTTCTGTTGGAAAAGTTGTATAGTTTTTCTTAGGATAAATATGCAATTCTTTGGAATTGTTTACATAATCGTTCTTTTTGTACAGAGGAGCTCGTGGCTAAATAATAACAGCCGCTCGGGTCGATCTTTAGGTTAAGCCGTGCTTGCCTAGGTTGGTCTGTGGATGGGTGACCACCCTTACATACCGAGTTTCCTCCGTGCCTCGGAAAGCACGTTAAGCAGTTGGTCCCGGCTGTCATTTGTGATCTTTGACAGTCGTTACAGGTAGTCAGTATCCCAAAAAGTCTGACAACCAGTCTTACCAAGGGGTATCGTATTACCCAGTAGTACTAACTGGGTTGTGGGGGTCAGATAGGCAGTCGCTCCATGTAAAATACTGGTATTCAGCTGCATCCGGTTAGACTGGAAGCCGACCCCAATAAAACTTGGGAAAAGGCTAGGCAGGTGATGATGATGATGATGAATCGTTCTTTTTGTAATCATCGTATGTTATAAACGATTCGCTGAATTCTGGTGTGATTAGTTATATGAACTTTCGTTCATTCCGTTTTTCAGAAGGCTTACTAAATCTGCTTGAAAAATACAAGTTAACTCCGATGAAACATGAGGCATGCCACAGCAAATTGTTTTTTTGATTCCCTTCAGGTCTTCAGAAACTCTGTGTCATTGCTTCAATGCAATTATTTCAACGCATGCGCAGTAGCAGCTGATGCTCCACATATCTTCGAACCATTCACTCATTCATTCACGACCTCCAACAGAACTAATCAATTCAGTTCACTTATCACAATGTGCACCATAAAACACACGAACAACGCCATCTAGAAAAAATACACTGAATTTATGTTCGACACCCCCATTGTTAATTATTTACAAGGTTCGGTCACCCGTGAAGTGCTACCATGTCTTTTTGACGAGGGATTTTCAATCTTAGCTAGATAAGTTTTAGGTGTAAAATTGAGTGGTTCAAAATTTTGAGCAAAATTACTCAACAATGCTCAACAGTTCGTAATGAGCGTTAATTCATTTCACTAGTCTTAATTTCACGGTAACCATTGTCCCACGCACTTATGTTTCACTGAATGAAGTTTTCAATGCTTCGTCTAAAATCCACAAGCGATTTTCAACTCTGCGTCTTGTCCATAAGGTGTGTGTATTTTTCAATTGGCAAGTTAACAGAATTGACCGTGACTACCAAAAATTATGGCGTGATTTTGTCAGCGTAAAGGAATTCCATTGATTGATAACAATGTGTACATTTAATTTTGTATGTTTTAATTATTAGTTCGAAATACCGTTAAAATTGGGTGCGACCGTATCTATAGGCTTATTATCTTTTGACAATAATACAGGAGTGGCAGCTTTCATGCTGATTTTATAAACAATTGTATTGTTAATTACTTTACACTTGAGTTTTACTTGACACAGTATGTTAATCGGGGCTTTACAACTAGACTTAATATTTTGTTAGCACACTTACCTACCACTTACCTCACAAATAAATTCCAAGTCAATTAGAAAGAATAGAAAATACTTTAAATAAGTTATTCTCATTCTTACCAGAGAGAGACCACACATAACCAACCAACCAACCCTAACTACCTAGAAAAAAATCTCAAAATATTTATTAACCTATTCACAAATACGGAACACCCAAAACCAATTAGGGGTGACCTTCAACATCTGGGCTTCAACCCTCAAATGATACATTTAAACCTATTGAACCCTACACAGATATTCACTTAACGCTCAGTATCTTGACGACACATGTCGTATAACTTACGACTCAAGGCACGTGCCGAGTTTTTGTGGATTTCAGAAACACTTGAGTAACAGTTGTCATATTTTATGAGCAAAAAATATGTTTTATTTTCGTTTAAGTGGCGTTTGGTAACTTCCTTTTGAATTTAGAGTTTAGAGATTTTTTTTTTTCAAAGTGGCTGTTATAGGTTATGACCATGCACCTTGCAGAATACAGCGAAATTGATATTTTAATTTAATCAGGAGTTTATTTTAAAATTATACTAGTATTTACCCAGTAATTACTCATTCGCATCTTTTTTTTTAAATTGTAATACTAATAATAATAAATACGTTACGGCTCGCATTGTGAGGTTCCTGTCTCTGCAGCCCTAACTAACGGTGACTTGGACCCTGCTCCCGACACCGGCGGACTACTATTTTTTTTTTAATGTTTTTTTAAGGAATATTTAAAAATGTAATCTAATAAGATATTAAAAGGAATAAGGGAAATAACAATAATAAAACGTTTATTTCAGATATACAATCCATAAAACATAATGTCGAGCCCAATCAATGTTCACACACTCATCACCATCATCATCTCCTAATATTTATAAAAACAAAACGATATTTCAATTCAAAACAAAAAATAAAAATACTAATAAAATAAAGAATTTAATATCGGACTATAAATACGGGTGCAAATTGTTTACATTCTGTAGCCCGCCCGCGTTGATGTCTTTATAAGGAAGCGCTTGATGCGTAGGTCCGTAGCAAGCGAGAGTAAAGGCTTTTCATTTTCATATTTTCTTTAATAGAACGTTACAGAAAGAAGCCTAGGTGAAGTGCTACACATGAAGTACAATACATACGCAATAGCCAGGTATGAAAAATAGGTAGAACTACAGTACTTTCTCCAGTTATTATGCCTTGTGACCGTAGTTTTGCTATTTTGTATTTTTGACATTCAATAGTGCCGTAATTGAAATCAATGCTTTGAGTTTGAGTTTGATGTGGATATCTTAAAAATATATGTCAGTGCTGCAAAATAACGAAAATACTCCAGTTGTTTTGTGGTCTACAAAATTATTTAAATAATAGTTTCAGTGATTTGTACAACATGTTAAACTAAATAAATATATAATTTAGTGATGCGTTGCTGTTTAGTTTCTATTTACTTTTGGCTCTTATTTAGTGCAGCAGAATGTACTAAGACAATTACAAGTACCTACGACAAATTTTGGTCTCTCTGTAACATCGTAAATATTAATAATTGGTCGATAACCTTTCAAAATGTTAAGCGAGTAAGTACCTACTTGCAAGATGCATTGGAAAATATAACGAGGGCACGACTAATTGTTATTTAATCAGTGATAATGTAAACTGAAGAGTCGAAAATGATTGATATTGAATTGACATTAGCTTCCAAAAAGCTAGTCTTTTTTTTTGAAGTGCTTGCAGAAGCACGAAAGGCTTTCAAAGCAATGAGCACTTGAATAGATGCTTAGTGTACAGTTACTTGTTACCAGTGTCATTCCCTTTTTTGAAGTCGAAAATACGTGTTTTTCTTCTTTATTTTCACTCTTATCAAAATCTACTTTCATATATTCTCTGAAAAATCCATTTTCTAAAAGCCGAGGAGAGAATTGGTGTGGCGTGGGCGCACGCACGGCCTGAGCCGCACGTGGTCGCGGTCTGTATCTGTATGCTCGCGCGCTGCGCCGCTGCGCTCCCATTGGTCACCGCCTCGCCGCCGCCCCTCCCACCGCGGCGCACGAAACGCTGACTCACGCGCAGGCAAGTGTGAGGAGAAATGAGGTTTTTATTAATTTTTCTGTATGATGTAATTGGTTGGTGGTATATTTTTTATTACAGTTGCAGCAAATAAATAAATATTATTTCGTATAGTAAATGATCCCTTTTTAACTTGCTTTTCAAATACTATTTGTTTTATATTGTTTGTTTTATATTCCAATACTTAAATCCTATCCTATAAAATAATATAATCTAATGTGATTATATTATTTTATAAATATTTTGGAAGAAATATTGCTTCCTTAAAAAAATATTTTAATGACTTCGATTTGAATTTTACTCAACCTTAAAACAGTAAAAACTGAAGTTTAATAAACAACTTAAGTCATGTTTATCACCACTGTCAGAGGTGTTACTTAGTTTATTTAATATTTATCTCCTAGGTACTAATACGTTCACAGAAATGTGCGCAAGTGTCACTTTAACAAAGTTGCAATTCAATCAATGCTTCTAAGAAGTTCATATGCGCTTGTCATAATACACAAGAACTTATTATTTATTTTATGGTCTTTAGGGTATAGCAAGAAGGGTTATAATCGCGTGTTTATGGTTAACTTTCAGGTTTTTGATATAAACTGTCTAGCTTTGTTATCAAAGTGACTATTTTCTAATAAATCAATTAATTGGAAAATCATTTATCTATCAGTGAAAACAATGCCAAATTCAGACATTTAAGAATTAATTGAAATGTTCACTTGTGGCATAAATTACTGAAAAAAAGTAACTTTCGAAAGTATTAGCTAAAAATGCGCTTTTTTCTTTTAAAAATCTCAATTAATTGTACCAACTGTCGCTGCCCCAATAGCCTACCACAAACCAATTACCAAAAATTATCTCACATAACCTAATGACCTAAACACGACAAAGATTACTCGTAACAACGAAAAAAAATAACAGAAGTGTGAGACCAATCGGGCGGTGTGACAGGTAGATGCCTCCCACCAATTCTTAGTGCGACCCCGCCTCGATGGCCGTGGGTACAGCGTGCCGGTCCGGCCAGACGTAACCGTGACTCGAAACGACGCGCTCATGTTCGCGGGGTCCGCCCATCGCAATGAAGTGCCTGTGGTTATTTGTGATCATTCTGTGTTTTACGTGCGACGCCGCCAACAAGCCTCGGAGAGGACGAGGCAGCATGTGGTGGTGAGTGGCGTGTCTGTTTTGTTTTTTTTATGATCTTTGATGTTTTGGTTCCGAGTTTGTAGGTTGTGTTGTTGACGTTTGTCATGTCAAAGTTGTGGAGAGATCGGCGTATAGATTTGGCCAAGTCACTGTTTTAAAAGATGTACTATATTGCAGTTAGGTCCACGTAAATATGTCCCAAACTGCTCCTATATAAGTCTCATGTCTCATCTCTAAATAATCTATGTTAAAACTCAAAAACATCAAAGCCAATTTGTACACCAACACAAAAACTTAACAAACATAAAACATAAGTAAAATCTCTCACTATTTGATAATTAGGTACTCCCGCCTGCCGTAAACTATACGACAGTGCGAGCAATTTACTGTTGTCGTCGTACACCTTCCGCATAACACTGTCCCACACCTCACAACATTGTTGTTACCAGATGTTCAACACAAATTGGGCTCAAAATAATTAGCGGAGTATTAAACGAGGCATAAAACTTGCGTACTAGTGTGAAATCGATAATAGCATACTAAAATTTAATACTGTACTACGTCAAGTAACCAATCGGTTGTTCTGCTTGTTACGGGCTGATCATAAAACGGAATCAATTTAATAGGTTTCTAACAGAACTAAAATAAACTTTAACTTGAAAACTACTTGAGATAAAATGTAAAATCTACAAGATAAATGTGAAGAATAGATGCTAAATAATATTAAGTTGACGCAAGATTAAATATGACATTTCACGTACAAACGTATCTGTATTTAATATCTAGTGACTAATGTTACCTACTTAACAAACTCATTGACATCCAAGACACGTACTACAGCCTACTCATATACCTTGAATATACGGTCATGAGTTCATGACACGATAAATGTACTTTAATGCAAATATCTTTAGTTTCAACAGTTTTTTTTGGCATAAAAGCAGCTGGTTTTTATCGTGGTGACAAAATGTGTCTCTTGTCATCTTCCGTTGCGTTGTCAGTGACTGACAGCGGCATCAAGTGTTATTTGCATTCACTATCACACAGCTTCTGGTATGCGACCCAACTAATCCCCCTCTGTAGACTTTGAAATCTATTAGAATTAACATTTGGTTTGTCTTTCGCTACAAAAAAACGAAAGGTCATTTTTAATTAAAAGTTTTTAGTTAAAAAAGAAAAGAAACAATGATTGGTTTTAAACTACCAAATTAAAATTAATAAAAATTACCAAATTTACATAAATTAAAAAAGAAGTGGCGCGTTCGTTTCCTAAAATATCTAAACATTGACAGTCACAATTCAAATGGTGACGTAAACTGCAAAAAAATGTGATAAAAATTATGATAATGATGATTGAAATATTAATTCGCGTCAATATCTTCATAAAAATGAATAAATTAATGGATATTAGTCACGTTCCTAATATATTATGGTTTAAATGGCGACGACATTATTTTTCTTCATATTTTATATTTAATTTGTCAATCTAACAACTTGGGCTCAAAGGTCGAATTATTTTACACCTACTTCTTAAGTCATTCATCTAAGTTTACAGTAGATACTTTTTATCGAATAAATTAAGAACGAACAGTTATATTATCGCTTACACAACCAAACAACTAGTCATTCAAATCTAAAAAAAACACACAACTACTAAAAAGACAGAAAAGTAAAAAAATCAAGAATGAAAAGAAAATAAACATAAAATTGAGTACATTAAAACGCAATAATTTTCCCAAAATATATAAAATGGCGTTGCAACTCATTAATTTAGTGTAAACATTATAAAGGCGACATCACATAAATACTGCGCCAATTAGCAATGTATCAAGCGCAGCATTAATTATGTTGATATTGAAAATGCGCATACGCATCCGCCGACCGGAACGTAAACGTTTATTTACGATACTAATAAACTTGTTGAATGTTTAACCATTTTGTACATTTTAGTGATTTTGAAAATATAGTGGTGATGTTTTAAAACTGTCTATTTTAAAGGTCATTCGTTTTTGAGATTTTAATTACTAGGTCTGCTAGGTCTGCCCTGGCTGCCTTCGTCCGCGTTGAAGAAACATAATATCTTATGGCACTCCATAATACCTACGTAGTATAGTTTTCCAATGGAAAACTTTGGAAATACGATCAGCAGTTTCGGATAAATTACCTCCCACATCCAAATTTTAACTTTTTATAATCATCATACAGCACATCACATCAGCCTATTAATGTTCCCACTGCTGGGACACAGGCCTCCTCTCAATGAGAAGGAATGGGCTACAATCCACCACGCACGCCCAATGCGGATTGGTTGATGTCACATGTCTTCGAATTTTTTGGTTGTAGGACATGCCGGTATCCTCACGATGTTTTCCTTCACCGTTTTGAGAGCAGCGGTGATGAAATAAATTACACAAAGTAATGCGCCTACCTGGGTTCGAACCCACGACTTACGACGCTGCTCAATGCTGGGCCACCGCAGCTCAATCAAAACTTTTATAGTATATATTTAATTAACAAATCAAACTTCTACATTGGGGCCTTTATTAATGAATGCATTATTTATAAGTTTACGCTGACTTTTAATCAAGCAGGAAGCATTACGAAAACTCAAGTTACTACATTTTAAAACTATCTACACTGTATTCTAGGGCTTTCCCCTAAGTTATGCAGACATCTGGTCAACAACTTGTCTATGTTTATTTTAGACTTGTCTAAAGACAGCTTAGTTTAGTCTATCATAGATATTGAAGGGAGTTATTTTAAGTGAGCTATTAAATATTCAATACTTAGTAACAGATCTGTCACGTAACTTTGCTGTAAACTTGTAAGTTACAATTTTAACTTTGAGTTACGTTAAATTAAACCGTATGTATCAATTAATTTGTTGAATATTATTTTAGGTTTAAATGCCAAATAAATGAAGTTAATTAAAATTAAATATTTAGACAAAATGTTGTTCATTTTTATGAACATGTTTTTTTAATAAACTATTATTCACTAACAGATAGTAACATATTACAACATTTAAACTTATAATAGCAGTCAAATGTAAAAATAAACAGCCGTGCCTATTATAACATTGTTA
Source organism: Xestia sexstrigata (assembly GCA_941918905.2). Taxonomy (NCBI): domain Eukaryota; kingdom Metazoa; phylum Arthropoda; class Insecta; order Lepidoptera; family Noctuidae; genus Xestia; species Xestia sexstrigata. Next base: position 6,259,524 of record OW799204.2, read on the forward strand.
TACCTAGGTTAAAAACTTTTTAAAACATATATATAAAATGTTTATATCAGTGAATGGTGTCATTGATGCGAACTGGACCAAACAAGAAAAGTAAATCCATTTAGAAATACATACTTATACGGATATGCCATCGAAAGGCTAAGAAAAAAAAAATTGTGAAATTTAATCTATGAAAGACCACCTCTATGCAATTTATAAGCCACACATTTACTTTATCTAGTTATTAACTAAGTCAACACACAGTGGCGCGTGCTATTGCAATGTACAAATACACTTATGTTTGAATTATTAATCAATTTAAGATAAAAATATTTATGCCAGACGTCCCGTTGCTATTATTGCAAGACAGTATAAGTACTGAAAAATCTTGCAAAAAAAATCATACAGTGAAAGAAATACCCGAAGTTGTCGATTCTAATCGTCTCAAATTAGATAATATCTACTACTAATTATTTTATTAACAGTTTTAACTAAAAATAAAACTTTTAACCGGAAACAGTACCTAAGTCCACCGCCGCCGACGGCCTCTGATCGTGGTGATTTAAAATTTCTTTATTGATAAATTGTAATTAAATCCAGTAAATATAATTTAGCTGTTGAATATAGGTAATAACATGCTTTATTGACAACCATATTTAAGAAGAAAAATTTAAATTATAAAATCTGCATCTTTTAAAATATTTTAATTTTCAGAGATGAATTCGATGAATCTCAATTAAACGTTAAAGGACTTTTTTTTTCTTTTTTTTTTTTTAAATTCTGTAATTAAATCTATATAAAACACAGTAAGATTATTTTTTAAGACAAAAAGCCTTTCTATTTTAACATATAAACACGTATAAGAGCCGAGAGCGATCAAAAGCGAGCGATACAATCGGTCTCGACACCCGACGGAGGCGTGAATTCTTTCAACGGAATTTTTACCCACTTTCTACAGAACTGTCGTAAATGTTACGTGAACTGTGTTAATAGTACTACTTATATAAAGGAAAAAAAAATATTTTTTTTAATCATCACCGTGATTAATTGACAAAAAACATATGCAGTTTTTTCGCTTTTTAACAACTCATTGTATACAATCAATGATGAAATTTAGTAAAAATAAATTGTAGCCCCATCTATAACTCATTTTTATCTCATTTATCAGGTTTATTATTAATCAATATAACGTCTAACATAATAGCTATAAAAAGATTAATATAAACTAATAACTCTTTTATAAATTCGGTAACCGGACAAGAGTAGAAAAAAAAACATGCAACACTCTTTATTTTTGCTGTTTGGCACATTAATCATCGAAAACAGATACCATAAAGACAGTTGAGACGGTTATAGGCACCATAATTAACATACTATTTTTTTTTTCATATAATTATCATTTAATATAATTTTAACGAGTTAAAGTGAGCAAGTTCAACTATAAATCTTATCGAGGCAATATGAAGTATAATACGGGGCACTTAGTTCTTTATCCAGCTGCCGGAAGATGGTATATCGGTACCATTCCTCTCAAGCCATGTGGGCTTGGACAGATTTAAAAATAAACTTGCAGACTACTTGAGACAGGCAAAAATGAGTAAAATGTCATTTTATTAAAATGACAGCAAACCAGTGTTGCACTACTTGATTTAAACGTTTAAATAAGTGGTTGTTTATTTTAATTTCAACGTAAATGAGAACGAATCGAATCATTATTTATTTTTTAAATAAAAACGACAGCATGAAAAATGGCTTTAATTTTTCAATTTAGAACACAAAATAAATCAGAAAAAGGTAATTAAATAAACAACGGTATATAGCAGAAAATGGTCGATATAATTGATTCCCTCTCTTAGTTTTAATTGCTAGGCCTTTTAAAACTGCTCAGTGGTTCGACAGATTGAACCCCGGGGCACTAATGTTCAACTGGAGCACATAAAATCCTCATACATTGCCGCGAGCAAAAAAGAAATCGGCACACCTTAGTTCATTCGTATTCATCAGTCGTAGTCCATATTACATTACGTACGCTCGAAATCGCGTGCCGGCGTCACGATACTCCTCTGATAACAGAGGCCAGTATACTAAGACACAAGATCCACCTACTAACTTAACCCTGCAGGGGTTTTGGGAAATTGGTTTATAAACTTTGATATTTTGACGCCTCGCAAGTTGCCAACAAATTAAATAATAAAGGCTTATTCGTATGCAGACGGCGTGCCACGAATGAAGTCTTCCATTTTAAAGACATGTGTTGCTAAATCCAAATTGCGAGGAAGTGTAGTATCAAGGAAATGTTGCTGGCATTGATCTTGTTTTGTTTCTGAATGTTTATTTACCTATCATTTCATGATACATAAGTAGTGCGAATTATTAAAGCTATAATGCTAGTTTCAACCATGTGTTTTTGATACCATAAATGCAAAAGTTTGTGAGTATGTATGGATGTCTGGATGTTTTTTACTCTTACACGCAAAAACTACGGACCGAGTTTGGATGAAATTGAGCACACGGGTAGTTTATAACCTGGATTAACACATTTAAGGATACTTTTTATAACGGTATTATGATCCTGTGGGACAATTACCGAACTCCACGTGGGTGAAGCCACGGGCATATGCTAGTGTCACATAAAGGAAAACTGAAACAAGTAGAAGTCTATGTTTGATGCTAAGAAGTTCCTAGTTACGCACACATCCAGAGACAAATAATCCTGCCCCCAATTAAAGCTTACTAAAGCTTTTTCTTCCCTAAACCAGGTTCCCAAAAAAATTTCCATCTTCAGAGTACTCCAAAACGGCACAGGAACACTCTTGATTACTCAAACAAGGAGACACAAGCCTCCAAAAGACAATATTTTGACACATTCACACAGGCATTATCGTTGTGCACACATTACGTTTGTCCGTGAAAGCCATTCAGAATTTTTTCTCCGAGGACTTTGTGTTGTACCACTATTTGGTTTCCTACCAACGTGACAAGTGCAAAGGACCTTATATTATGGACGGGCAAATATGGTTATCCCTCGTTTTTGTTTTTAAGCGCTTGTGGGTGTCAACATAACTGAACTGGGTTCCAATTTATTGCACCTACGTACGATTTATGTTTTTCAAGTGATTGCTAGTGCATACCCATTTAAATTAGATTGATTTATGTCCTGAATAATCTAAATTCAATTCACTTGTCTGACTGTTTTTTTAACCTTACCCTCTAATAAATGTTTGCAGCAAAAACTGACTCCATTAAGTTTTTTTCGCCAAAAACTTAACCAAATTACTCAATTTATACTATTATAAAATATAAAGTGTCGCTTTGACAAATGTGTAAATGAAGTAGTTTATCTCTTTATATCTTATTGGCTGTTAATAGTTCCGTCAATATCCATTTATTTCAATAAATATGAAAAAAAAAACAGGATTAACGGTAATAAAACTTGACCGACGGCCCTCATATAATCAAATTAAATTAGCTCGCTAATATGAAGTGTTATAATATGACGTAGTGATGCTTAATTTTTTGCTGAATTTGGACACCGAAGTGCTAATGTGTTTAAATAATTTACTAAAGTCAAGAAATCTATAAGCAAAGAGTCTCCCACGCATACGTGAAAATCAACACGTCACCATAAACTACGCACCGACCGACGGACGGCCGCGGCGTAAACTATGACTCCTATATCCGTTTCATCTCTTTGTCTATTATTTTTAAAACTAGAACAAAAATTTTAAAACCATCACATCGTCTCCATGAATTCTCGAAGGAAACGAGAATTTCCGACGAACACGTTCATATTTACGTAACACTTGACTACAAAGAAAAGCAAATAGAAAAGTAATACGATTTCCAGCGGTCCAAACGCGAGGCACCGCGCGAGAGTGCACCGAGGCCTTTTTTTTACTGTAGGCCGAATATGTTGGTGAAGCGAGGCCGAGTCAACAGGCCGTGATCTCGATCGCTCTCAGGCCGTGTTTACCCGCTCGGCCCTCAAGGATTAATGCGCGACGCAAATATTTATCTAAACGTCTGCAGATTGACAGTTCGGTCGTCAATTGTTTGTTGTCTTTACCTTTTCAAATGAGCATTTCATTTCGAGTTGCACCCATTGCCTTAAGTGGCGTTCGGGTTCTGTTTATTTTTCTTTTTTTTCTTTATTAACTTTTTCGAACGCCAGGCATTGTCTTTTACAGTGACAAAATTCAATCTTATCGCTTTTGGACAATGAGATTTGTTTTTTGTCAGCTCTTCATTAGCAATTCTTGAGGATGTCTTTGTAAAAAATCCTATTTTGTTGTAGGGGAATAGCCAAAGCTGGGGAGCCAAATAATCTATCGCCGATGTCACCAGGGGTTCTGATTATGGACCCAGCAATTCACTCCACGCTCAGGCGGAAACAGAGAAGATTAGCCAGAGAGAACCCTGGAGTATTATCAGCAGTAGCCAAAGGCGCCAGCATGGCTGTCGCGGAATGCCAACACCAGTTCAAATACAGAAGATGGAACTGCTCAACAAGAAACTTCCTCAGAGGGAAAAACTTGTTTGGCAAAATTGTGGACAGAGGTAAGCTGTGATTAGATTAATTAAATCCAAACAACTGACAAAGGTGGACGAGTTAATGCTGCGATCACGAATTTATTGTCGCCTTCACGAGCAAAAACTGAACAATAAGCGCAAAAACGTTTTAGGGTACACGCGTCATTCATTTGTCTCAATTTTGATATCGTGAAACAAAACGAACAAAACATTAAAAAGAACTTAAAGAAGATAAGCTCTAAATACCCTTCTAAAATACTAAGGAAACAGATTACACAGCATTGAGACGTATAAAAAGCTAATCTTTAAAAAATTCAATCTAAAATCTGGCATCGTATACAGTTTTACATTTTTAACCCTGCAAAGAGCAACGGTGGACAAAAAGATCTGTTTTGTATAAATCCCCAATTCCTGTTACAAAGAGAGGCTACAAATTAAGTGATATCTTTAGTTGGCAACCCTTTTAAAAGATTTTATCTGTATTCAACGAGAGGGTAGCGAGCCAGGGGCACATATAAAGGACTCATCAAGATAAAACATCCTGGATCAATTACACGAGGTCGAATGACGTTCGAGTTCCCGTTTGTCGATAACTCTTTTTTTTTCTCGTTTTTCAATTCCGTTTTGTGAACGTGTTTTTTAATATTTTACGATAGATTGAAATATAATTTTACTTTTTCATGAATGAGATCATAATCCGAATCTAATTCCGCATCGATTCTTCTATAGTGTATTGAGAAGAAAAAAAAACATGTTTTTATACCCCATAAACACCGGTCTACAATTGCACGAGCGTCGAATCCATTTAGTTGATTTGAATGGATGTAGATTATTATCAATAGATATAAATCAGCAAAGAGATACTCATTAGACTCACAATACTGGTTACACAACTGAATTCAATAGATTACGGATATTACTCGAAGTAATCCCTTTTAGAAGCTTTACTTTATTCAACGCAATAAGTATTTTATTTAACATTAAAAAGACTTAGTTTTCAATTTAAAATAATAACCTACATGTATAAAGGTACACTTCGAAATTAAAATGTTTTAAAACGCATTGCTTTGTTTAGTTTTGTTGTGTCTCAAAAGCCGCTGGAGCTTTAGAGGGATGTAAATAAGGTTGATTATTGTTTGGCAATCAAGTTTATAAACGGTAAGAGGTTATTTTGTTGTCAGATCGGGGCTGCCCTATCTCCGGTGTCCGATTTCGATGCTTTGTACGCGATACGCCTTATTATGAGCCTGTGAACATCTGTTCGGAACAACAAGAATTATTTGCTATAATAGCAAAAAAAGGCAGTTTTGTGATTCAATTCTGTCGTTTGCATTATTTTTTTGCATTTGCTAATAAGTTTTTGCAACAAAACTTTAAAGTTCAAATTTAGACGCAGTTTATATAAATAAAAAAGAGTTTCGAAATTAATTCTGTCAATAAAATGAATTATTTGAAAAAGCTTTTGGTGGATCGGAGTTCAGCTTGAGCATTAGGGGGTTATCATCAAAATTAAGAGCTTTTGCTGCCGTATCTCGAGCTAATTCGATCTCATTTGGGATCGACTCAGGCGCAATATATCGGCTGTATGTCTTGCCTGCTCTGGTTATTGACCCGGGCTTCAAATGCGTTAATTAATAGAGCAAGTTGTTTCTGTAAATGTCTCTATTAGTCGAGAAATGGTTCCTAGTTTGTTAGTTTCTTTAAAGAAATTGTAGGTATTTATTTTTCCTCTCTTTTTTGGTTTACTTATAAAATTAATATTTTACATATTTTTACTTTAATAATAGGTAATTTAAACGACTTTATTTGACGTAGTCACGATAATAATTAAGAGGTACCTACTTAATTATTATATAGGTTATTTTATTATTAAGTTTTTTTTTTTTTAGCAGGTTCATAGAAAAGAACAAATATCTTAATTTATTAATTGAAATACCGTCATGTTAATTAATTCGATTAAAACGTTAGAACCTTCACGTCCCTGAATAATAATTTGTTTGTATGTCTGCTCGATTGTGGCTTCGAAACGGATGCTCTAATTCTGATGCAATTAAGAGTTTTATAAAAAGTCTTCCAACATTATGTATTTTTATAATATGTATCAATAAATTTAACGTGAAACAGCGATTAAAACTTAATACAACAAATCTATTGTTGATTCAAATGGCGTTTTCTCATTTTAAAACGAGATGTCATAAACCATTATGCTTATAAAATATTCATGAAGAACAAAATTGGTAACAAATCGCAATTAGGTATATGTTTACACAACACTAATGTTGACTATAAAGAAAAAAGTGAGGTTGGGTCGCCTTTAGCCTCAGGCGATGTACAAATGCGGGACCAACCGACATATACGAAGAAATATGTTAAACTATTTATGTTGTAAAACCAATTAAAATTATTCATGATTCTTTGCCGATTCAACAATTTAAATATCAACGCCACCTCAAGAAAGTCATTGAAGAAAGTTCTTCTATAAAACTCAAGCCCATGCATCAGTTACTAGTCAGCTTACACCAATGAATAACCGTTAATAATTCAGTCAGACACAAAGCCAGTCATATTAATTTAAAACATTAAATCATTTAATTCTAGTGCTCACATCCAAATGATAAATAGTTCTTACGCACACTGACCATAAAACTAAACGCCTGGAGCAAAAAATAAATATTGATATTGTATGCGAGCATACAAACTATAAAAACAAAGTACCATTTTTCTAAATTAAAAGCCAGATATAGCACGGGCTGCGGACCACCATCGTAATAATTTCACATGATAAAAAGAGCAAGTCGATTACAAAATTTATGTTATATGCGTGTGCATTTAGAGCATATTACTTTATTAAGGGCATGCAGGGCGGGCCACACGGCGATATTGCGGGCCGCATACACACACGATGAAAAAATTTAATACATTGCAATTACGTTCATTTAAGAAGCATAAAAACGGTCTCGACCCCGCAGGAGCCCGTCACAACGCTACTCAATAAACAAAAAACGTAAACTCGCAAATGTGATCTCCGAAACTCATCAATCCCAGCGGATAGTTCTGGAGTCTGTATAGGCCGCTCATAATCACACGCTGGCTCACAAAGGCCCCCCGGACGCGACACCTATAATTACTAATTTACACGTTGTCACACCATTGACACTCGGACGCGACAACTTCATCTCTTTGTGGTGTAAACCTCAAGGATCGTATTAACACAAATGATGACAACGACACAATAGTAAGGGCTTTATTCGTCGCGTCATTGTCGTGCCGGGAATAGAAAATATATGGTCCGAGTTCCCGCGGCGTGCCCCCTGTGGTGTAGTTTAGCGATTCCACTGCACTCGTACAAGCCCCACGGAAGCCACGTTTACACCTAACGCAGCTCCTAATGGCAGGTAACTCGGCCAATAAAACCCGACCTTTTTTCAAATATTTCCTGTTTTGGTGTGTATCGTACGCGCACCCGAGAGGCCGACGTCGTGGGTGGATAAAACGTATAAAACGATCGACACCGAATATAAAGCCGATATAAAATGCCCTCGACGAAATACTTAATGCTCAATTAGATAAGCGTTTTAGGTTTTGTGGCGTTTGAATTGTTTTCGAGATAACGCGCGTTTTGTGAAACTGAAATGAGACAATTAAGAGCGGTGACGGTGACCGGGGGCGACCGAGATCATATTTATCGACGGATTCCCAGTTCCCAACGCTCCGATCGGCCTTTTATTGTTTATGGACAGCTCACTTAAAACCAAATTATTTTCGGTGTTTTTTTCTGGAGTTTGAAAACAAATGTCTTTGTCCATTGTGTGAATGGGTGTCTTGGTGCTGGCTGCTGGCTGGTAGCTCGTGGTAGTTGCAGCGCTTTGTGCCACTCACAATGAGTGATATACGACCGACGTAATTTTGAATTGTCGCACCGGAGCCTCGGGACGCGGACTCAATGTGAAATTATCACCCATACATGGCATAACGAAAATGAATTATTGCTTTTTATTGCCCCATCTTCCAAGTGCCTTTACGGCGAAATTGCCTTCTTTGGTTCTATTTCTCTCGCAGTATGCGTCGAATTCCCTTCTTATTTCATTAACGGAAGAATCCCGTCTTTTATCATCCTTACGATCCGTCTTTCAGTGGATAAAATGTCATTATATACTCGTAAAAGAAATGTTTAAATACAAATAACACGACGTCAATGACTTCATCGTAGTGCGATAAAGCGGACTGAGCCGGAACGATTTCTAAACCGGCCAAACACCGTAATTATAAATCGAGTGATTTATGGATGTTTTGAGTAATTACGTCTCATCAAATTTGAATAATGCAAGTCGTCATAAATAAGGCACGAGAGGCGCGACGCGCGAAACCTCCATAAGTCAATCTTTCAAATTAATCTTATGGAAACACCCCAGCGTGATGACTCAATGCGGACAGGAACATATTTAATTAGTACATTAATTTTGAATTATTTAATGGCTGAGGCCGCGGGGCCAGGTGTTCGTCAAATGTCAACAGTGATTAAGTTTTATTTTAACAGTGTGATGCGGCGGACGCTCTCTCGGATTTACGAGTTTTCGACTTTTGTAAATTCTCAACGCCTCGCCTTAACTGCCAATCCGTCGGGACGGAATTATCGCTCGGTGCTCGCGCTGTAAACCCACCACGGGACCATTTATTATCTGCACAGATAATCCACAGACAGCACTTTATTATCAGTTATAATAATAATTTACTTTTATAGATCCACATTACTCATGTTTGTTCTTATTTGACTGCGATTTGATGGGGCGAAATTGCCTCAATAAAATAATAGCGCACCTTAATTATGAATATTTTATTGCGTAGGCCTATACGAGCAGGTAACGAATGGCTGTTTGTATTAGAACTTTTACATCGCCGCCAGTGTCGGATTAGCGTTGTTTGGCCGTTTAATTAGGCTCGAGTCGGGAATTTACATTATATTTAATGCCGTGACTAATGCGTTCAAGAGACGGAGCCTCTTTACATCTGTCATAATTTTTCTACGTCGCGATTTATTCGCAAAACGCGACAATCGGCTTTGTTGGTCGTCGCATCCACAACGATGAAATATTGAAACAATTTATTTATAGTTTTATATGGGTACTTATGTTTAATGCAGAACAAAGACTCACTACCGTACGATGTCAAACGGGTCGAGGCACGGCCGTGAATCATCGATAGATAGACGAGCCTTAAAATTCTCACAGACCAATTAAAAATTATTTCCAGTTGTCGTTTATGTATCTAATTGGTCGGGTAGCCGCGTACCGTTAGATCATGTTGAGATAAAGTAAAAGTAGCGATGTTAAAATCACAGCGGGCAGTGATTCACATCTGTGGTGGCCAGATGTGGCGACATTATCTACGGGTTATGAAGACGTGTTCGCAGCACGTGGTGCGAGCACCTGGCCGGCCGGTGCGGCCCGGCACCCCGCCGGACGACCTCCGGCTCGCTCACTCGGAGCGCACTAAAACCGATATCCGTGAAGCCTCTGATTTATAATCCGGTAATAAAACACAAACATTACCTCGCGAAGCTGAAACATTCCCAAGTTCCCGACTGATCCCGCTCATCGGCCATCACACATTACACCTCAATGTTAAACCCGATTAGCCGAAAGCTATAATTTCACAAGCGTTATTTACGTGTGCCATATTTAATTGGCCTCACCTATACGTTATAGTTAATGCGACCGAACGTTTCCAAGTCATTACAGAAGATAAATGCACGAGTCCACGACCGCTCGTATGTATGTATCCCTCTACCTTGAATTAATTTCGTCCGAGCATTGAATGATGGCGAAATTGACATTAAAATTCCCGGTCGAACGTCTCAAGTAATTGCTGAATAAAATACTTTTGTATAACATCCCAAAGGGAAGCACAAAAAGCGAATCCGAGAGCGGTCCGCGGCAGTGTGTGCGCACCGTAATTTATATCGGTGCACGATGACAACTCAATAAAAAAATGATTTCATTTGCTTATTGAGTCCTTAATAAAGCTGGCGCGGGCTGCTCCGGGCCCGTTCCACATTATTATTATTATAAATAACAACAAATACGCGTTCCTTATTATTTTTACATCCATACGGGGTCGCGGTGAGTTTTTTCCGAAGGGATTTTATAGTGGTGCGTCGGTGGCCGGAAGCCCACCTAAGGAGCGCGCGAGCCTCACTATATTCCTAAATGAATGGCATTAGCCGGCGAGGTGACACGCGATTACACTTGTGTTAGAACGGCGTTAATTGTCAGTTTTATTTTCATTCAGGTATTTAGCGATCGAGATCGGTCCTTAATAGCTTTTGAGGAATTCCATCATAACCTTGGAGGCGTTCGGGCTTCGGGGCGAGAGCGTTTAATGAGGGCCTCGACAATAGCCGTATTAATCCGCATTATGCCGTAAAATTACAATGTCTACGAGATAAAGTCTTGGCGGGACCACCGCGGCCCAGTCGTCCTCCAAAATCATGTTCAGCGTGTTATGATTCATTAAAAGTTATAATCGAATATTTTAATGATGTCGTATGGCGAGATGACGGGATACGGATGACGTCACCGGGTCCCGTTCGTTAATAATATCGTCTCATTGTGGAGCCGAGCTCGCGTAGACAAAGCCTCGGTATGGTATTAATCGTTAAAGTACAAGGGCTATTAAATCGATATTAAGAGAGAGAATTCGATGCGCGCGCCGCAGCACTTGTAATGATCAAATTTATAATCTCTCGGGTAGGTAAGAGGCAGTTCTTTTATTTTCAATCTCAGAGATATACCCTCTCTCTCTTTTAATTGTATTTTATGAGTATTTGATTCTAATGCTGGGCCATTAATTATTTATAGTATTCGATACGGGATGCGAGCATCGATTTATGTATTAGTCCGAACGGGATGAATGAACGCGATGCAATCATTGCTCAAGTCTTTATTGTGTGAATATAAACTTAATGATCTTGTTGCTTTTAAACGATTATAACCTTACTCGATAACTCCAAACACAGTGATTATCCGGAATATTCAGTTTACTTTGATTACACCTCTCACCCCGTTTAGGACTGTCTCATTTAGAATTAAAAAGTTTAGACCCACGCTCTTAAATTATCAAGAATAAAATGAGGCAGACAGGTCGAAACTTGAGATAGAATTTTACGAAGGAAATTAAAAAAACTAATGTGCCCATTGCTCTCGAAAAGGATGTTTATACTGTCAACAAATTAAAAATGTCAATAAAATAATACGAATAAAAAGAGCAAAGCCAATTCAATCCCTCGGATTGCAGTTGCTTGATGAGCCCAAATGTTTTGCGTGTTTAAATTATAATACCTAAAATATTTTAAAACGTCGACATTTTTTATCCCTATACCCGGAGCAATAATAAAATTTGATTAAAATATGGACCCCTGTATTTGGGATGAATTAATTATACGAATACCAAACATGCCCGAGTGAAATATGTGTAACTGCCTAATTTGATAACGTAGGTATAAGTATGCTATTTTTAATCAACGAGTTTAATCTAAACGACTATCTAGATGGTCTTTGTGCCACCTGATTTCTCACGTACCAAATCCATTAGAGGCATTCCAGTAAATATAATTTTAAGTAGGTTGTAAAACCACTTTTTCTTTCTTCATAAATTAGCATAAATTAATGAAACAACATTTCTATTGTCACCAGGTTGCCGCGAAACGGCGTTCATCTACGCGATCACCAGCGCGGGAGTGACGCATGCAGTGGCGCGCGCGTGCGCGGAAGGCTCCATAGAATCGTGCACGTGCGACTATTCGCACATCGAGCGCGTGCCGCACCGCAACCGCGCCGCCGCTGCCGCCAACGTGCGCGTCTGGAAGTGGGGCGGTTGCAGCGACAACATTGGTTTCGGCTTCCGATTCAGCAGAGAATTCGTCGACACCGGCGAGAGAGGAAAAACCCTCAGAGAAAAAATGAACCTACACAACAACGAAGCCGGTCGAGCGGTAAGTGTCGAACACTCCTGTCAATACGCTTATCCAATCACCACTCGACAGTAGCACCTTATAAACATCCATAAAACAATCAGTTATCGCCAATGACGGCCATTGTCATCGCGGCGTGTTTACATTACCATTATGGATACCGATCGATCGTCCGCCACTTGACATGTCGCGTTGTGTAATATTAATTATGCGTCGGGCGGCGCGCGGCGCTGCCCAGCGCGCGACTACTGCGCAACAGGCACTCATTCGTCGCGCTCGCGCATCTCCCTCCCACCGCACACCCACATTTGCATATCCACTGTCCGTTCCTTCCCAAAATTCATCAAAAAGGGACGTCGGGCGCCCCGAGCCACCCAGACGCTTCATTAACCGAAGCGCTTAATTCCTGTCACGACAGACGCACTGGGTGTCCACCTGATGAATATTCACAGCATTCCATCGATTGTTTAACACATATTTGGACACTAGACTGTATAACATACGCGGCTATCTACATGTCAATGAATAAATACTGTCGACGACGTTCTACGAAGCGCCTGCGCTCCGAGATAGGAAAATATTTACTGTCTCCCATACTCGCGTCATTTATCTACCTTCTAAGAATGATGAATGTCCCTAGAGTATGATTTATGATCGGTCCACGCGCGGTGACGACCGGCCCACCTCTTCACGATTTGTAACAATTTGCTCGATCGTGAGATGCGATCGATGAAGTACGCTTAAAAGATCATCGATCACGCTGTATCGAAGCTTATCGGTGGAATTTAAAGATATTTGGACATCATTATAGACCTCCCCATGATAGAATAAATTAAAATACGAGATGTTGATTGTGTTGTTTTGTTCGCAGCATGTGCAAACGGAGATGCGGCAGGAGTGCAAGTGTCACGGCATGTCGGGCTCGTGCACCGTCAAGACCTGCTGGATGAGGCTGCCCAGCTTCCGCTCTGTGGGCGACTCGCTGAAGGACCGCTTCGATGGCGCGTCGCGGGTCATGATGCCTAACACGGACCTGGAGCCGCCGGCGCAGCGGAACGATGCAGCACCGCACAGAGTACCGCGGAGAGACCGCTATAGATTCCAACTGCGGCCTCACAATCCAGACCACAAATCGCCGGGGGCGAAAGACTTGGTCTACTTAGAATCATCGCCGGGCTTCTGCGAAAAGAACCCGAGACTGGGCATCCCCGGAACACACGGGCGCGCGTGCAACGATACGAGCATTGGGGTGGACGGCTGCGACCTCATGTGCTGCGGCCGAGGGTACCGGACGGAGACCATGTTCGTGGTGGAACGATGTAACTGCACCTTCCACTGGTGCTGCGAGGTCAAGTGCAAAACTTGTCGCACGGAAAAAGTGGTGCACACGTGTTTATAGACTCGGACGCTGATGACGAAGTGATCAATGAGAGAAACTTTAGTGTCGGACGGTTGTGATTGTGACTCAGACTCGAGAGTGGACCTGTTTTCTTATTCGGAGGCAGATAACGGACCATGTATATAATCACTTCACTTTTTCATCTATCCAAGTCGTCGAAATCGTATATCATGTTGACTTATGTAAATAGTTTCTCTATCACTGTTTATTTCTTCTTTTATACATGATAATTGATCCGGCGTAAAATTAAAGTAAGCTACTCGTTCGGTTAATTTATTTGACTATTAAGTGCGAACATGTGATCTAGTAACTTTATTTTTTTGGACACTGTCGTTTGGAAATTAATGAGACCAGTTTACAGACGATTTATTTCTATCATCGACTCATTTTGTATTTATTCTAAATTGGACTTATTGGTTTCCTTACGCGGTCAGCTGTGTAATTTATTTATTCGTAGGCATTGTACATACTCGACTGAACAGCCCAAGGAGACACGTACTGCAAAATGAAATTGTACGAGACTTTAAATGATATTTCTTAATATCATTCCAAAGTTAATACTCAGGTTTTTCAAAGAAGTTATTTGCAATTATCATAACAGCGGCAATAATCATTTGAGTTTTATAAATACTTTCTATTTTATGGACGTCCGCGTTGGGTGCATGCTCGTTTAACTGTTTTGAGATTCAACAGCGAAATTATCTTGTAATTATAATTTCATATTATAATTAAACCGGCTAATGGAATTTGTGGCTTAATGACATTTGCATAAAGTGTCTTCTTGGGTGTTCAGCGGCGGAGGTAGCGTTGGGGTCTTATCAGTCAGTAAGTAGCGTCATCGTAAAAGTGTCCCACATTACGAGATAAACGCTCTAAAGAATTTTAATTAAATATTAAACGAATTAAATAATCAGTATTATACGTATAATATTGTATGCGTGTTGCGTTCGATACACAAAGATAATGTTGCACGCGAGCACTGCCGAGTTGCCGTCGCTCGTTACACGTAGTATACAGGTGCAGAGATGCTGGTACCGTCAGCCGTTCTTAGTGTACTTATATGCATGTGTTACTACTACAATAGTATCGTTGTACATCAACTCTTTTATACATGTTTCTGTAATTATACAGATTCACTTGGCGAGTTTATATTTGAACCTTCATTAACAATATATAAACAACTTCACAATTAATTTATTGAATTAACATTGACCAATTTCTGACAAAATCTCTGTTCTTTTTTTGAAACATTTCGATGACAAATAAATTTTGACATTCCAAATTCGATAGCTTGCCAGTAGTATATGTGGTGTGTGGTGGCTTTATTGATCATACAAGTAATGATATCAACTTGAATGATATTGCATATGTGATATAAACATAGTGTAGCCAGTAAGTTTGTATAGGTAGCGTAATCCTACTGAGCTTAATTATACTGTGTATATTAAAATGCACTGAGCATACTAACTCGTCAAGTATGTTTTTTTATAAAAAATATTTATTAAAAACTTGTTTTAATTTATTTTATTTTACTTTAATATTAGTAAGTATTAAAGTAAAATAACGTGTTAGTTTTAGTAAAAAAATCCGATGTTAAAACAATCGGTATTATTTAAAACAGGTATTCGAGTACTTATCAATGTATTGTTAAAAAAAAACGCTTAAAATCGGATCTCTGTACATAGGTAACTTTTAAAAATGTTTCGGAATTCAATGACAGAGTCTGAGGAACTGATACCGCATCGGATTTAAAAGACTGAAGTTTTTTTTTAATTTCGTAGTTGTAATATCCATGACTGGATTTATTAAAGCCATTGTTTTGAATTTTAGCATGATAGCTATTGTGATAAAAAAGTATTTTAACGTAATTTAAAACCGAAACCGTTATGAATTTTGAAAATCGAATTCGTGCCATTTTTTTTAACCTTTTACACCTGACAGCATTTGCCGGTTTTAATCAAAATTATTATTCTGCCTAATCGAATTATTGGCCATTTGTCATTGTGAAATCATTTTTACGCATGTAAATATTGTCTAAATGATTATTTTAAGTTATTTATGTGAATGTAGCATTTTAAATTGTTAATATTAGGTAAAAATACAATTGAAATCAGCTGAACTTATCTGAATCTCAAATCTTATTATTTGTATAATAAATGTACCTTTTTGAAATATATTTCGTCCAGTGACCGCTTTTTGGGGGTTGACACAATTTATTATAATATTGGTTGTACATTAGCAGTATCTATTTATAATTAAAATATTGATTAGTTGTTACTAAAAATATTAAATTGATCAAAAAACTTGAACTACCTTGTTTTACTGAAACTTTTTATTCTTCAACGTACATACATTGTATGCATAATTCTGTAAAATAATGCAGTTGAATTTTACGACACACACAACATTATAATAACCAAAACTACTAAATACTAAATCTACACGATAGGAAAAAGAGGTACTTGAAAACATATTTTATAATTTAATGGTTTTCATAGTTAATTATATTCCTGACTTTCTGATTTATGCATCATAAAGTATAAACTTATAATAAGACAATAAAGTCTCCCTTCATGACTTTCCTTAAAATATTACTCAACCCGTCCACAATACTAGCCGTATTATGCAATACAGTTACAAAATGTACCTACAAGACAGGAACATCTCCATTAGACCTTTATTATCTACGTTCTCGCTCCAATTTATCTTCTGTCTCCCTCCCACTCATTATGAAGTAAGTCGATGTTAAAAGCATTAATTTCGAAATATAGCATAATACATCCCCAAAGATGTCTCCTCGATAAACGATGTTCTTATTTTGAAATTTATGCGCGAGCATTTATTTATGTAACTGTCACATAGGGCTGTGTATGTTCCTCATTCCTGCGGTACTAATGGAGAGGATTTGTATCAGTAATTCCTTTGCCAGACTATTTGATTTATTTAGAAACCATGTTGTACGTAACTCGTGGTCTTAGCATTTGAAAGGTGCACATGATGGAGTACTGAAGTGCATTTTCAGTTATGTAAAAGCGATTCAGCTGAGCCAAGCGAAATTAAATTTTTATTATAAGTAATATACAGTAACTTTTTCGCAATCCCTCCGTACCAAATAACAACACCACTGAAATAAATGCCAACCCTACAAAGCCTTCGCCATTTTGTTTTATTGCGAACGCAACCGTTGTAGTTTTGATAGCGTGCAATTTTCTGAAACAGCTTTATTTTCTAGCAGTCATTGTTGCTGGGCCGAAATTGCACTTTACCTTGGGCATTTTACGGTTTAATTTCGGTTGGTTTTGGGTTAAGAAAGTGAAAAGTCGTCGAGTGTTGGTGGTCGAGTGCGCCCTGAGGTGGGTTCCCACGAGTATCGGCCCCGCTGGAAAATTTATGTTTATGAGCAGAGAAATCTGTCATAAGAGATACGGACGGCGCGGCTGAATCTGAAATAGCGTGAATAATTTTTCATGCAAACGGAATTTGGCCGTGTGAATATTGTTTGTCTGTTGAAAATTGTATTTGAGTTTCACGTATCATAGAATAGGTTACTCTTTTACTTTGTGAGTACTTTAAAGGTTACTAAAACTCCTTTTTAGATCAAATATTCAAGTTCCGGGTCGGAACTAGAGTTTGAAGTTTTTGAAAATCACAAGGAAAGTTTAGCTTGGCTTTCCTAGTGATTTTCAAAAACTACCTGCCTAATGTGTCTCCTTATTTCATCATCACATTTAATTTGTTAAAGATATTTACATCCATGCCTGTCTTTAATGACGTAGGCAAAATGGCCGACATGAATATTGCATTACGTAAGCCGCTGAAACAAATAGAGGAAACAAACAAATTGCTAGATTATTCATAAAATCATAAAAAAAGAAATAACCCTTATCGAAATGCCTTAGGTATTGAATTTACACAATAAATTTAACAGTAGTAAATATTTATTCCATAAGTATGCTTCAGCAAGGATTGGTGAAATGGTCAAGTTTATTTTTGATTGTATTCCTTATGTGCCCAAGACGTGAGTAATTCTTTTGTTATAAAGAAGAAACATTCTAGAAAATACTGATACTGTTAGCCTGCGTCATCCCCCTGCTGGGTTAAGGCTTCTCCCCATGACTCCGAGTTATTTCGATCGTCGGCCACTGGTAATTGGTTGTGTCCAGCTCGTTCCGCCATCTTCTACGACGCCTTCTGGCTGTGTCAGTGCTCCAGAAAGTGGATATTTTTGCCCTCTGTTCATTGGGCATGAAAATATAAAAGGTTTTCGATTCGAGGCACTATCCCAGCTATTGATCAGTAATGATGTGATTGATGATAAGCCTTAAGAGTAGCCTAATTACTCGAGAAATTGAGATTTTAAAAACCTCCCAGGTAGGTATTGACATCAGGAAACATGGTCCTTCTGGGAACTCACCTTGGCTGTGAACTAGTCGTGTATTTAGTGACTAGGGCGTACTTTAAGTACTCCGTTGCCGAAGCTTTTGGGGTAACAGTTTTACGATCAGTAAGAAATGAGGATTGGCTTCATACATAAACCTTCACCAACACGTACAGAGCCTACGTCGTGGGTTACCACAGGCTTGAAACCTAGCACGAGGCGGTGGTGCGTAGTGTTCAGATGCGGACCGGCACTAGCCGGGGATCGTGGAAGGCGCACTAGTTTTCATGATCCGCGGTGCAAGTGTCGTAAGAGAACACCGGGGTGGTTTTTAGTCAGTTAGAGTCTGACAGACACCTCCGTTCGCCCCAGAGCGGAGGACATACACGAAGAGCCAAGAAACATTAGAACAGAACCTAAAAACCATAATCAATGTGTCACAAATACTTGTCTTTATAGGAACCCGTCCCTCGGCCATCGGCAAACAAAATTACTTTCACGCCAGAAGATCAAATGACCTCGATGAAGCTCAACTTAACTTAAGAACCCAACCATTCGAATGTTGCAGTAGATTCCCCAAGTCTGATGAAGATACTTTTCAGGATGGTGTTGATGATGAACCCGGTTTTGATCTAACTGATGATGAAATCAGAAAGTTTAAACTGTGGCCCAAAGGAATTATACCTTATTATATTGATGCCGTTTCTTTTAATGGTAAGTAGGGAGTTCAAATCTTGAGAAGAACAGAGTTGTGGTTGCCTAGTAGTAACGGCTTCGACTTACGAGTTTTAGGTCGCAGGTTTGAACGGTGAAAGAAACATGGCGGGGAAACCGGCATGTCCTAAAACCCAAAAAACAAAGATTGTGACCTACCAACCCGCACGGGGCTCGTGAGGTGGATGACAGCCCATTCCCTCTCATAGAGAGGAGGCTTGTGCTATATTATCTATGCAAAATCTTAAAATATGAAGACATACACAGACATTGGTCGTGGAATAAAGGTTGTATACTAGGTGCCAGATGAAAATAGCGGTCATTGACCCACCTACATTTATTAAACTTATTAACTTTTAAAACAAAAAATAAGCTTGTTCAAGTCTGTGATCTTCAACATTTTTGTAATGAAAAACGATACATGGTTTATTTGTTTTGGTTCGTACAAAGAGATATTAAGGAAAGGGCAATGACCGCTGTCCTCATCTTAACTAGCGCCAACTATAGCTACTTGTCGTAGTTAAATCCTTGCTTCTAAAGATGGCAATGCACTGTTTCTTTCTGACGATCTCAACAATGCACTTGACGCACAAAATGTGGTTCCTTGTGGGCCCAAACAGAACAAATACGGATGTAAAATCGATACGCTACGAAACGAAGAATAAAAACTGATTCATGTGTTACTCGTACAAATCTTTCACAACGAATTTCAATAACAGATTCTAAAGTTTTTCTTGAAGTGAACCTGGTGGCCTACCATGACGTCTTAAAGCAGGACTGTTTTAATCTTATTCCAGAGTGAGAAAGAGATGGCGCTAGACGTCCTCTATAGCTCCGTCACTTTCCCACACTGAAGTGAAGACGTCATGGTAAACCCCTGTTCCCTTGTAATTCTAGACAAAGTTCTTCGCGACCGGATTCGATCGTACCTCAATTCAGTCAACGTTCACACCAGGCTTAGTTTCCTGGAGTTGCCGACTCCACCAAAGGACGATTATACCAGATGGGTGTTCTTCGCTAACCGCCGAGGTCAACTGGGTTGTGCTGATCATTCGATCCTACATTTCACCAATGAAGGAGTCCAGGTGAATATTTGTGTAGACCTTACTCCTCAGAAAGAGCAGGTTCGTAGTACTCGCAACTAACCATGGATTTTTTTTTAAGTTTATTGTGGACCTATCGAGCAACTTAAATATAAATGCAAAAGGTTTTTGATCTGTTCGATTTTTCGCTGGTAATCTATTTCACTTTTTGTTTGATCATCATGAATAGGCCAGAAAAAAATGTTTTCCATAGAGTTAACATGTGACTTGAATATATACGTAAAAGAACAGTTATATCAATTTATATTCGTCCTTTCTTACAGTAGTAACATTTTCTTCTTTCATTTTTTTTCCTGTAATTTATAGATTGCATTTGACTGCCATTTGACATTGCCATTTGACTCTCAGCGTAAATATTGTAAGTCATGACATGGTTCATGATCAACCATCTTTGTTTAGCTCTAAGTCAACTTCAAACCTTGATATTTTTAATGTAACTGTCTAGCTCTTTCCGAGCTTTACCCAGCTGCATTGGAGCCAGCTTCAACACCAACCAGATACAGTTTATGATGGAAAACATGTATAGGCGCGAATAAAATCAAAAAATGGCGTAGCGACGCATGCCGTGCAACTGTCAAGTTGTCAACCTGGCCCGAAAAATCCCGAACCTGTTGAAGCAGCATAAGATCTAATATTCACCACAGTTTACAACAAGCCAGCTGTTCTCGGGGCACAGGGTGGCAAGTAGTTACAATCTCGTGACTCCGAGTTCGATCCCAGCATAAGGATTTTCTTTTTGTGAATCGAGTCATTTTGTTTTTATTTTATTTTATGTGTTTGTTTTTTATATTGACTTTTTTAAGCATATTACTTGTACAAAATATTTTTTTTATTAAGTGACTTCCTAATGATATCCCCCTTAAAATATGTATTGTATTGTTTCTTAATGGCTAGCATGTAAACCTGGGATACGATTGTCTATCGACGGGTGCAGAATTAGCCGAGGCAGTACTGGCAATTGCTGGAGTACCACCACAGCACAATGCACCGGACCGCAACAAATTTATCACGATTGTAGAGAAAAATATCATACCTGGTAATGTACTACACTTCTTTTAGCATCAAAAAACTTCTGCCTCGTTGTTCTGGAGGTCGCTAGTGCTACCACTAAGCATGCGATCGATCCTGGGTTCGATTACCTGAACCGGTACAGTGTTATTGGATTTTCCCATCAAGAATTTATTTCTCAGTAGCCAGCCATGGAGTCTGGCTTTGTGCCTGGTTGATAACAATAAGCTCGTCCCCAATTACGTGTGACGTAAAAGTAAGTGGCGAAATGTGGGTGGTTGCTTTTAAGCACACCTGTGCCGAATCCTTCGAGGATAACAGGCGTGATAATGTGTAAAGATGAATAAGCTAATAAAGAGCTTATACGTACAAAAATAAAGATGTCGGTTAACAACAACGCTGCAGATATTTCCAAGTTCTTAAAACCAAACTTTAAATACAACCTTTGAGAGAGTATGAAACCGTATCTATCTTTGCATTGAACCCCTAGATAAAAACATATTATTATATTAATATTATTTCGTATAATTTGATATCCAAACAACTAAATGAAGTTCAATTAATTTTATAGGCTTTTTAGGCTGCCGTACCCAAAGGGTAAAAACGGTACCATATTACTGACTCCACTGTCCGTCTGTCTGTCACCAGGCTGTATCTCATGTACCGTGATAGCTAGACAGTTGAACATTTGACAGATGATGTATTTCTGTTGCCGCTATAACAACAAATAATAAAATAAAAAATTAAAGAGGGCTCTCCTACTATGATGGTACGGAACCCTTCATCTTTTCTTTCTTCTTCTTTTCTCTCTTCAAGATTGAATACTCGTCGACCTTCGGTGAACTCAGTAGTATAACTGGTCAAGTCTATTTTGGCGCATGGTGAAAATCAGACCAGCCATTACCACTTTTAATCGAAACAATTTCAGATTTTTTTAGCAACTTTACTCCTTTACCAACGTTGGCAGGGACTCTGTAGGTGCATTTCTCATGTTTATTTACTTTCTAGAGAAAAGATACCTTTTTCAAAAGTTGAATGACAGTGACTGGCTCTTCCATGACATGGACTATGACGTCACCAGTGCTGGCCATTACCACCACCACAAGTATTCAGTCAACGGACAGGTTACCATTGATTTCAAGGTACGAAACAGAATTATGAAAATATCCTACTAATATTATAAATACGAAAGTTTGTAAAGTACAGGTAGTTTATAACCTAGATTGAAACATAGGATTTTTATCTCGGTAGTAAAGTCCCATTGGACAATTATCAAAATTCACGCGGGCGAAGCCGCTGGCAGAAGCTAGTTTTTCATAGTTTGGATGTACGGCCTACATTAAAACTATGAGAAATGTACCTATTACTGATTGAAAATTTTATCGCGTGCAATGTAGGCGATGTAATTTTCAGTCGCATTATGTAATTATTCTTGAAAAAAAAGTCAGTTTCGAATTTTATGAAAAATACACTTCTTGTCTTGTTTTTTTAATGTTATTCATTGTTAGACACATACTGACAAATAATTATGCCGCAGCAGCAGTCGACATATCATAGCAAGCAATAGTACCAGTTAATTTATTTTTAATCAGTATGATACATTAAGCATTAGCTATTACCATCTATTATAAATGGCAATTTAAAACCGTTTGTTTCTACTTTGTTGCGTAGGTAACGATAATAAAACCACTACAATCCGATAACAAAATTAAAATGATGGGAGAGAGTCGCGGATTCTCTAGAGACGACATTGTAAAACTAAGAATGCTCTACAACTACATTGTAAAGAAAAAAGAGAATAAAGTTCCAGAATGTGATAAACTTTTCAGAAAAGGGCATAATTTCAAGAACGAACGACCCTTAGATGTCCCGGTTGTTGAACCTAGAAAGAAACCAAATAAATACCTTGGACTACCGGAGGAAACAAATGAATTCAATGAAGATTCGAACATTGATAAGGGCACACAGGGTGAATTTGACCATATTAATGGGGATGGTAATGAGGGTGATAATGGGGATGATAACATGGATGATAATGGGGCTGATAGTGGGGACAGTAGCGAACAGGATTTTCAGTTGATAGAATACGCAGGAACAGAAGTTGATTTTGGCAAAGGAAACGAAAACGATTATAAACACGTAGATCCTGCAGCTGTTAAATTAAGTCATAATTCTAATAAAAACGATCCACTGCTGTATCTATCAGATTATCAAACAGATGGCCGCAGAGGAAAGGCTCCAAAGAAAAATACAACTTAGAAGGCTGTAAATATAATCATCAATTCCGTTGCCTTTTCGGATAAGAGTAGTAGTCGATCCCACAAATTTAGAAGATGATGATTGGCTGAATACCAGGCAATAAATAAAGGCACATATAAGTTTTAATATTAAACATTTATTATATCGTCTATCACATTATAAGCATGTTTGTATATTTCGTTTCACGTAGCACGTTTCACATATTACTTCGCAACACCATTTAAATTGGCAGTTGCAGTTCTCAGTTTCTTTGACTGAGGTTTCTTTGTAACCTCGTCTGCAGCATAATTGATCACAACTATCGGTTCCTGCTGAGCTGATGTTGCATTGGCGGCCCAGGGTACCAAGGGAGCCAGTCTTCATGTTGGCTGAGCAGAAGTCTGGTGACTCTTCAGAATAGATGATGTCTTTCTTGCCAGGTTTCTTGATACTTGGACTCTCTGGCATAAAACTGTCACCGTCATTGCTGGCGATTACCTGTCGACAACATTTTAAAATGTAGCGAAGATTTTTCTAGCTTTGTAATGAGTGTAAAGAAGTCTCTTTACGGCTAACAGTCGTTATCAAAGCCGAAATGCACTTGTTCTTCTTCATTCTTCTAACATTCTCTCTTTTTGCATTCATTCATAATACATGGCATCTGAAAGGCTTCAAAATATTCTATCACATTGACAAGGTGACTCGATGACCTAATAAAGACCGCTGGAATCTGATTGACGCAGGCAGCGATGCGCCAATGCTTAGGGAGGCTTATGTCTAGCATTGGACGTGGTTTAGCTAGGTGATGATTATGATTATCAACTCACCTTCGCAGCTCCTTCGAATCTGTCCCGCAGTCTATCACTGACCTCCCTGAAGGTCGGCATCCTCCACCAACAAGTTCTGAGCGTGCATGAGCCCGACAACCCGTGGCACTTGCATTCCATCTTCATATTATTCTTGATTGCCTATCGACAGAAGGAATTCTTTACGGCCATTGTAGAAAATGCTTTTAAAAATATAAATATTCTTAATTAAGTTTAATTGTTTATATTATATTATAGTATATAGTTTATACTAGTTGTTCAATAAAACTTTTAGTCTTAGAAGAAAGAGAACATTATTCAAGGACTTGAATAGGAATCTTATTCAGAATGAATTTTTGAGACGGGACAGTGAGGGCAGGTATACCGAGTCAATTCATCCGTAAAATAAAAAGTTGGTTCGAGTCTCATTTCCTAGTGAAGTTCCGAAGTGTATGGGATCAAATTCTTAACAATTTCCGACTTTCTGAATAAGTACACAAACTTCAGTGAAAGATTATTATCCTTGTAAGAAACAGGATTAATTGCCTCCAAAAATTGTCACCATCCGTTCACATATTGGAAAATAGTATTAGAGAATTTTTTAGTGCCATCTTAAGGATAATTTTCATCAAACGGCTCGCATCGCATCGGATCGAAACGGATTTTACAACCTTTAAGCGATATTAAATCTTGTACACAGTATTTAAAGTCTAGATTACCAAGCTGCGCACAGCAGATTGACCGCGGGCGTCTTCCGCCACACACGATCGTAGCTAAAAGTATGTCGTGACGTGCGATCGGCTCCGTCCGCCTGTCATCGCATCCGATCGGAATTAGAACACATCAACACGATAGGAATGAAACTATTTGACTAGGCGCAGAAACGGATATGATCGCAAGCTACGGTACGGAGCCGATCGTATGCGTCAACATCCTGCCGGACGCTATCGGCTGTCGCTGCATCCGTCCGTATACTTTCCGATCTGATGCGATGCGAGCCTTTTGGTGGAAATAATCCTTTAAGAGGGCCCTTCCCGGCCCGTCTATCGTCAACGCGAGCATGGTCGAAAAGCTTGTTGTTTCATCCATCGCGGCGCTATTTTTTCAACTGCCGTGTCTTACCTAGCCCCGACCCCGCACTACTCGTCACCCGCGCACCTCATACCGACTAACGCGAGGACATTGAACGAAAAATTTATAAAACTCTTTCCAGGAAATACGTGTTTTTGAATAAGTCTTACAAGTTTGTGAAAAACATATTTTTTATTTAGAATCTCCACTACATTTGCAAGGCTTCTATCAGGATATTTTTATTACTTTTTCAATTTATAAGTACATTATGAACGGCCAAAGTTAGGTAAAATTTGTGCAAAACAGCAATTTTTGGAGGCTTATACTGAACTGTACTGAATTTGATCCCACAATTTTTTTTTTTGCTTTAATAGAAGCCTAGATATAGTGCACAAGATACCTATCAGTTCAAAAAAAATAAAGATATATGTCTAACATCGGCATAATCACGCATGAGTGTTTGTCAAAATTCTCGCGAGAAGTATGGCGGGTTGGCCGCTCTTAAGCGGCGAAAACTTTTTTGGTGGCAATTAATTAATCCTGTTTCTTATAAAGATCAAAAATATCTAAGAAAGCAACAACTGAGGTTTTTTGAGTACACATACCAAAACTGGTCTTACTTGTTCCTGCTACTGGGACACAGGTCACCTATCTGCGAGATACTAGCACGCATAACCAATGCAGGATAACTAATACGTGGTCACGAGGGTTGGCCAGTATGTGAGCAGGCACTAGTTAATTTACGAGCTCAAAACTTGACTTCCAATAGAAAATTCTTACTAACCAACCTCCCAGCATTATGGTTATGTAGTTTGATGAGGGTTTTGATGTCGCTTCGTTTCCTGTAGCGGCTGTCCATGAATTCCCTAGACTTCTTCAGTCCGAAGCGCACATTGTCACTGCATCCCCCCCACTGCCACCTCTCTGTTGGCACTTGAGAGGGGGGGAGCGTGACGGATTCACGTCCACGACGCGGTTTTGGTGCTCCCTGGAGAAAAGTGCTTTATTAAACAATGTCTAAATCAACCAAATAGTACATATTTTTTCCAAAGTGATTCAATGACCCGATCGCGGACTATGAACTACATGATAAATGATGTTTATTTTGCAACTAGGTTTTTACAAACACTTTTACACGTCATTTTTTTTATATACATAAAACGAGAAAGAGACGGACGTAATTTAGAGCTGTCAAATTTAGTTGGAACTAATATTTCTATACAAATGAAGGGTGCACGTAAAAACATGTCGACTAAAAACACGGTGAAGCGCAAGGCATAAACTAGTTTGACATCTCTAACTTAGTTCATAGCTATAGCCGTCCTTTTCTCGCACTGCCTTTTAGTAAAAGATAGCAATAGCCTAAATTAAGTTTAGTTTGTGCACAACAGAATCGACACCATTATGCAACTTGATTAATTTTGAGCACACTGAAGGCAGCGAATTTATTGTTTTAAATAATAGATTTGAAGAACTTGTGATTTTCATGGACAAATCAGTGGCAGCTACCCTAAACGTGTAAACTTATTGCATCGAAAATACCTAACACTGTGATTGTGACACTGACGCTAAATCAGATGCAAAATAACTGTTATTGAATTTAATGCATGACTTGCTGACTTATACCAGGGACGCATAGCTAAAGAGAGACAAATGTCAAACCTTTTCGCAAGAGCATTCGAGCAGGGATCCCGCGGTGCATGCTCGGGTGATGGAGTACGTCACGCCGGCCGCCGTGATCGCGTTCACGAACCCTGTCTCCCTGGTATCTGTTGACAAAGGTAAACGCTGTTAGGAATATGTCGCAAGAAGACAGACAAACGGTTTAAGTTGGTTAAAACCTGGAGAGCATTTAGTAAGTCTAAAAGTAAGATCCAAAGAATACCTAACGCCTGTAAACCTCGAAGAGCTAAGAAGAAATTTACCTACAGTTCATATTTCGTTAATTATGTTTTAAGTTGTATGTAATAGGGGGTAAGCCTATTGCCACCAATTGGGTACGAATCCAGACTCCAGACTGCTGTTGAGAAATACCTAACGGAAAAACCCAATTACATCTTTCCCGTCGTAAAAGCAGACAAACCAACAATGATCAGAAAGCTAACTAGGCATCGAGCTAAAGTTCTCTCCACAACAATACAACAGACATGACAGATTGATAAGTACTAACTCAAACGTCATCATGCCAACTGTAAATGAACATTGATCACACCACCTATTAGTTACAAGCCCTACAGCTCGTACTCAATAATGAAAACAAACACTCTATTATAATAACCGACGTTATCAACACGAACAATACATATTTAATGAGACACACACATTGCGAAACAATACCAGTCATTTTCGCATTTGCGAGTCGTTTTATCACCGAACACATTAGTCTTGGTCATCGTAGGGCATAGAAATAAAATGCTAAACGACATAAACCCGAACAAATGATACAAAGTGAAGCTGTTGACCCAAAAATCAATATTCACAAGAGTCATGTAATAAAAGGCGATGAGCTTCACAAATCGAAGGTCCTATACATAAAACATTTGGGTGGGATACAATGAGAGATTGTTTTGTGAGTTTCTGAACTGGCTAGCTCGGTGGTTATGGATAATTTAGAATTCTCACATGAAAATTGTGGGAAAATCTACGAACAATGTGAAAAACTGTTTTTTTTTTTTGCAAAACTACACTAAAATGTACTAGGATGATGCAGCCCGTTGATATAAACAATTATTGAAAAGAAAATGAAACTGAAAACATAAAAGCTGTTGATAATAATTATTAGATTCAAAAAAGCCAAATTTAAACAATCCAATAAAATAAATATTAAAATTTGATAAAGAATACAACACTGATTCAAAAAAAGGTAGACGAACAGCCGATGTTCCACTTTACAAGTCACGCAGATATCACCAGTTTGTCAATTTCATCACCAGTGTGTCCCACGCTAGCAGGCTTGGCTATAACAATTAATGGCCAGGTCAACCTATGTCGAATGAATATTCAGTCGACATGAATAATGTGAAATTCACTGCGGCTGACATCCATTGAATATTCGCTGGACATCAACAGAATGCCAATGTTTTTGTTCAGGTGTTGAGGCTACAGTAAGATTGGATACTTCTTGATAGACTTTGTAATGCATGTAGATTCTTTGTAGGATCTGCTAGGCCGCTAGGAGATTCAATGAATATAGATTTATGTTTACTGTTTTAGTATTGTGTTTGTTGATTGGAGATTTTTTATGGTCGTATCTGTAGTTTAAGTGCAACTTTCTTCTAATGCAAAATTTTGCCATATATTATTGAACATTCTTCATAAAAGGGTGTTACTGTTGGTGTTTATGCTAACGTTACCAGCAACATCTGCCTAGGCTTTTCCAACTATGTTGGGGCGACTCCTTAACCAAACGCAACTTGAGTTGTTAAATCAACCTGTGGTTTCAAAATTACAGTTGTTATCATTGTCAATCACCTTTATGTCAATTTATTTGGGCGCAGCGTGGACACAGAAGGATCAAAGTCTCCTTCCTCTTGCTACTAAATATAAGCTGTGGTTGTGTAACAGAACTTTAAGGGACATCATCACTCAACTCTTTTACCTTTACCATTCAACGCATAATTCAAATACATTTTCCACTATACGAATGTAATATAAATTTATTGGACTAATCAAAACTCTATCTAAGTTATAATTGCATCAGTCATACTCCATGTTAATAATCTAGTTCCAATTGTTGCCGCTTCACGGTACGGAGGCCATGATTATTGCAAACCGCATGGCTATAGAACGACTAAAGGCTATTAGCCATTAGCGGACAAAGCATCAGTTTCTATAGCCTATTATACTGAGCGTCATTGTCATTTCGCAATCAGTTTGATGAGATGATTTCGTACGAGTTGAATACTTAATTATGGGTGAATATTGGAGATTTATGTTAGGAATAGGTTTTACTTTGTAGGTTCTTCATAATGATGTTATTTAGAAAGCGGGAAAATATTTCTTGTTTGACTTTTCAGAATGTTGGTTCAGTTAAAGCTGTCATCAAGTTTTAGAAATGGTATTTTCCTTAACTGCTGCATCAGGAAATCAATATTTGTCAGTTTTTGAATTCGTAACCGTGTAAGACAGCGGTCTTGACAGTGAATAGCATGCTGCGATGATTGTGGAACTGAGTATACTTGTTAAATAAGATGGAACTAGGAGCAGACTAATTAAGAATATCATTAATTGCAAACGACTATTGCACTTATTGAAGTTCACAATGCACCCTTGTAAATTAGTAACATAAAAGTGAGCTAAAACGTACGTTCTATCCCAGCCTTAATTCTGGCAGTCCTTCACAACGCAAACGAATACGATTTCACCGCTAGCTTCATTTGGGCGATAGTATTGTGGCATTCATTAAGTTCAGATTAGATAACCGCGCTGCTTGCGCAATGCGGTGCAGTTGACAGCAGATCGGCATCAGCAGCGCCTATCGATCCCATGCTAATTGGGCCCAGTGCAGGACGACGGGACGAGCCGTATCGTCGCCGCATTCCCATCCCGCCACCCGTCCCCAGAGATACAGCGAAATTTATTGCACCAACAATTTATATAATTGACGTGCGACAAAAAAGCGAGAGTGCACACCCATCCGATGCAGAATTCGAACGTAATTACGCCCCGTCACTCCCTGTCGACGCTTGATTTTCATAGGCATTCTTGATTAAATTTCGACGGACCAAGGATGCGTCCTCTCGAATTATGAGAGGAATGTCAATTTCCAGATATTTTGCTAGTCGTTTAGCAGCGGGTAAAAAAGGTGCGTCTTGGCGATGCGGTGGCCGGGTGCGCGGGGTGCGGGGGGGTGCATGGGAACCGCTCCGCCCCGCGCGGATGCCGCGGACGCCTCGGTTTTTCTGCTGCGCGCTGCGCTGTCGATAGGGCAGCTCGGTCGCGACACTCGCTCGTCATTATAAATCCGTGGCGGTGAGCTCAGAGCCGCGCATTCCGCGCGCACCGCCCGCGTTATGCGCTGTAATTATCACAAAACGCGAACCCGACTCGCAAATATGTCGTTGGGAACGGGGGACATGACATTCTCATCACCAAACGCTGCCTTTTTTCAAGCGTCTCCGGCTTCGAAATATGTCCAGCACCGAACCACTCCCACGGCGTCCGCCGCCGATTATATTCGGGTGCCTTGCGGGGTGCGTTTTTGCCCGGTCTGCCACGAGCGGCCACGGAATGTCGGTATTTGTGTCCATTGAATAATTCAGTGAAATTGTCGATCGATCAATAAAACCGATGGAATCAAATTGATTCACACTTGAAGGTTGTATTGGCTTCAATATCGCGAGTGTTTTTGCAACTTCAAAATACTTGGAAGTCGTTCCGCCATTCACATCGAGTCAATCAGTCGCACGTGCGTGTTTGGTGGCTCATCATAATGCTGCAATGAGTTTCTGCTACTGGATAATTGGGAACCAACTTTATATGAGCACAGGTCTACGTAATACGAGTGCACAACCTGTTCGAGTAGGAAATGTGTAATTAATATGGCTGGAAACTTGTTTTAGCAGCAACATAAGACCTTTTTGCTAGTTAGTGTCCAATTGACCATAGATCACAGTTGGCTGTCAGGGCTGTCAACGCGATATGACGTTTGATATCTTCACTGATTCAATTTCAATAACAATTAATTATTAACGTATACTATAGTGCAATGCATTTAATAAGTAGTAATGCTACCTGCATTGGTGCATTATGCAACAATTACAATTGTTGTAGTTACAGTGTATCTTCAGAGTGATATATCCCTCTCAGACTTATTATTTGAATGTAAATGTGGCGGAAATCCAAATAGAGAAGAAACACAAGACTCAAGATCAAGCTGCCCAACGAATGAATAAAATGAATGTGATACAACAACAACTAATTTAAATATAATAAAAATGTAAACTGACCATTTGATTGTTTGAATACAACGTGTAGCAGAACCTATCATCAAATGCACCACATTTAGAAACTTGAACTTCGACATTTGGATGCCCACAATCTTAACAAAAACCATTTTTTATCACGTTTTGTTTAAACGAATAATTACAAGCCCAACATATAATCTTCTGTATATAATAAATCGCAAATTACAACATTAATCACTGTTAATAACAACATAAATTATGTTGATATAGAACATTGAATGCCTTGGGGTAACGTCAAATTGAGCAGATAACGCGAGGAAAGACGTCTCGAGATGATCTCGGACTCAGCCCATATGTGAAATTGCTGAGAATTTTGCAATTTTAATTTTATTTATAACGAGAGTGTTGAAGTTGTGAGATTATAGCGTCGAGCTGGTACTGAATTACATGAGACTGGGTGTGTTACTATTAAAGATCAGTTTACCTGCATTCAATTTGAGGAAAGATTCAAAATCAAATAATATTTTGCTAATGATGCAGAAAATTGAGCATATAGATAACATGCCAACGATAGAAGAACGCATCCTGCCTCAGATGCTATTTGGTGGTCAAATTACTCAGTTGTTAGCTAACAAGTATAAAAGCATCAAATCTTTAGTCCTGCATATACATGTACTCGATTGGTTGTTTGGTGAAGAGTGATTAAGTTGCGATTGATCCACCAAAGACACCTGTCTATGGTGGTTTGATCCCAACATAATCCCTAGAAAGAAATGAAGAGGAGGCATTTTTGGGGGACAAGTTTTCTACTTCTTTTTTGGTCGCAAGCGCGCGACTGCTGAGAGAGAGGTCCTGGGTTCGTGTCTCGGGTCGGTCAAAGTGTTATTGAGTTTTACCATCAGGAATTGCTCAGTAGCAGCCACGGAGGCTGGATCTATGCCCTACTACAACACCCCATAACGTCCACTGCTGGACATAAGCCTCTCCTATGATGGGAGGAATTTGCCGTAATCTCCACGCTTGGCAGGCGGATTGGAGATCGCAGTGATGAAAGACTAACAGAAAACGCTGCTGCCCATTCTCTGGTCTACGGAAGCGCAAGGTGTTCTGCCTCAGATATTAGTTGCCTTATACGACACCCGTGAGTGTAATGGGTTGGTTCTATTCTACTCTGCCGGATACCACATGGCTAATCGACAATCGGCGATCTATGCCCGGTTGATGACAATAGGCTCTCCCCTATTACATGGTACGATGACATAACTGGCGGAATGTGGGTGAACTATTAGGTACACCTATGCCTAACTTTTCGGGATATGCCTAATCACACAGGCGTGATTTTAGGTATGTCTTATGAAATGTAGACATAAAAAATACTGATTTTCAACCTAACTTGACTTCTGAGTTTTCTATTTTCTTTGGCGCCATAAATTCGAAATCCCCAACCCTTCGCCCGCTACAGCCTACGCCAGACACCGTCGCACAAATCGGCCGGACGTTCCCGCTAGAAACTGATAAACTGAAACTCGCTCCCCGATACAGATCGCAGTCGCATTCGCTCACAGGCCACTTTAAATTAACCGTTCACGCACTCCCGTTCAGGAATTTTAGATTTGAGATGGATGCAAGCGGAGATCAGGACACTTGTTGCTCGCATCCGAGGGTTAATAAACAGCTGATTATATTACGGCAGACGCTATGTGAATAATTTATTGGTGGTTTTTTAATGTATGTGTAGGATTATTTTATTTGAAATAGATTTGCGGGCGTTGCGTGTTCTTCTCTGAGTGTTTGGGTTGTCATAATTTCATCGATTTTTGTTTATTTTCATACTTTTGTTTCGATGGCATCAGCAGTGCTTGCTATCCACAAGATTTCTTGACATTTATCATCTTTTGCATCTGGTTACTTGTTAACTATTATTGTACTTTTGGACCGTTCTGTTAGAGCCTCATTGCAGATTTTCCTTATTTGTCACCATTGCGTCGTTATAACAATCTGCTTATCAAATTACTTCTTCAGCGTAGTGATTGGCGATCTTTGCGTCGTCTATTCCTGTTCTAGTTTTTGGTTTGATGGTCTCCTGTGTGATCTTTTTCAACCGCTTTTCGTCTGTTGATATATGCATTCTCCTATAGGATGTCTGTGTTTACGCCTCTCAATCACAGAACGTGTTGACTCCGCTCATCGGTTTACACTTCAGATAAAATCGCTTCACTAGGTGTGTTTAATAATTTACTATGATTTATCGCAGGTCCATTGCTTGCGAAATTCCTACACGTAATATCTTCATCCCCATTTCTTACAGGCTCGAGTGAAACATGCGTCGCGCGGTGCGATGTTTCCTTGCCGAGATGTCAAGTATCGTGTGTCGGGCAAACCCTGGTGTCGTAAACATGTATGTCATACTCACTACCTACGTGCGCCAACCGCGGCCTGCTCGTAAAACGATCATAACAACCTTTATTACCATTTAGTACCTTACAAAGATGGAAAGCTCAGATTA
The DNA here is from genome assembly GCA_941918905.2 of Xestia sexstrigata. Taxonomy (NCBI): domain Eukaryota; kingdom Metazoa; phylum Arthropoda; class Insecta; order Lepidoptera; family Noctuidae; genus Xestia; species Xestia sexstrigata. The sequence continues at coordinate 6,293,131 of OW799204.2, forward strand.
ATGCTGCAAATTGATTAGCCGACATTCTCGATGATTTCACTTTCTATAAATTCACAGAGACATGAGCGGACAAAGTAAATCGTTCGCATAAAAAGAGCCCGATAGCTTGTTTAAGCGCGGATCAGCTTAATGCGAAGACAATACATCGAGTTGTCACCGCGACCGCATCGGAATGTTTAAACGAACGCGACCATTTTATCTCATCTGATTAATTCAAATATTTAGCGCAATAAATACGGGTTGGCGGGGGTGCGGCGAGGGTGGGAGCGGTGGCGGGGCTGCAGGTGACGTGCGCGGCTGTCGGCGTGACGGCGGACGGCGCATGCGAGCAATTGCGTCAGTGTCAGCGTGTCACCGGCGGGCCATTGTGGCCGCTGTGGCCGATATACGAGCGTGGCGAGCCCGCAGCGGCCGCGCACCTGATTTATCGACGTCCCGCACTGGCCCGGCCGGGACGCGCTGTCGCCGCCGAATAAAGCGCATTCTCACGCTACTGAACGCACGCGAACTCACCCGTCTCGTACCCCGTATTTAAATGGAACGATCGTTTCTCATTCCTTTCCCCCAGATATTTTACGTCGGGTAATACGATACGACACTGTCCGGCTCTTTCTGCAGTTTTCGCGTTCGTTTTTTCCCTCGGCCCGCTATTGTTCACTTGTCAATTTCTTTAGCTAATGCGAGTAAGCGTCTCATTATGCGGTGCGGTGCGTCCGCGACGCGCATTGCGTGTTGTGACAGCAACCACCCACCGGAAGGGGCCGAGCGTCATTCAGCCGCGCACAAAACGCGAATACTTTATTCAACGACGTCCGATGGCTAATTTGAATGGATTGTGCCCGTTTAATGGGAATAATTAGTTCTGTTAATGCGCGCGCCGGTCGGTCCGGTGGAATATCTCAGTTAGATCGTGTGTGTACTTCGTGCTGTTAACTTTTGTTTTACCAGTTAACGCTTAATTAACGCAGGTCCCTCTAGGCGGAGTTGCGTCACATTGGAGAAGCGTTACTATTGTGGGTGATATGCTCGGGCACGGTCGGATCCATTGTGTAACAAGCGCACTGCGCAGGCGGCGACACTTCGCAATCAGCCAACTTGTTACGCGTCATAGCGGGCCGTAAACGCATTTCTCACGTTGACGGGTGGACATCGACGAACCTGAATACCGCCGCAACAAACGACTTCCCTCATTTTCCCCTCATTAAAATCGAGCGAAAGAACACTTTAACACAAAGTTATCTCGGAAACGGTATTATAATTCCTTAAAGGTAACTTTTTGAAAAAAGTAAGTTATTACCGTGGTTTCCAGCGCCTATATCGTAGTTGGGTATTTCATTTAACTTGGCAAGGGGCGATGGTGACAAGTCCGGCCTGTCAGTCTGATGGACAGGTCCACGTTGTGGAGAAAAAATTAAGTGCTGGTCAGCATTAAGATATGACAGAGATAGCAATGTTCGCGTGGGCTAAAGTCAGAAAGAGATGTGAGAATGCCAAAAGGCTCGATTCCTGTGAGTTCCTTGGTTAGTAGTGATGGGGTTGAGTCTACCGACAATTTCGTGCTTGAGACGTTGATTACTGGTCGCGAGGCGATGTTTGACTTTCAAATAGCTTGCTGAGGCTATTGTTTACGAGGCAACAGGCTGACATCCGCTGTATCGACCACTTATAAATATTTAGTCGAGCTTTATTTGGAGATCTGCTATCGTTTGTCAGACACGTTGAGGCTTCTAATAAAATGGACAGTTTTGGTTTATAAGCTTTTGAAAGTAAAATTCTTGTAGCCTTATTCATGTTGGTTCCCTGTGATGGTTAGATGGCTCATCTTTAGTGAAGAGGTACGGGCTTTTCTACATTTATAACGTTATGGTTTCTGTTTTGATTCTTTCTATATAAACCTGACCTTAATAGTAGTAATTAGGAATATTACAGACGATTGTATAAATTGCTGTCATGCTTTCACACAAAATAAGGCAAACATTTTTATAAATAAGACGGTTTATGATCGCGTAAGTGCTGCGCTTAAGCCAATAATCGATGTCGATAAAACTAACGACAGCCGCCCGGATCGTATGCGCATAAGAGTTGAGATTAGATACGAAATGCAGCCCGGATATTACACTATAATTAAGAACATTTACGTGTTAGAGGGCGCCAAATTTATCGCTGCCTTTTTTTTGTCGATATGAAGTCATTCTTGAGTATTTATGTTGGGTTCTCGGGGTATGTGTGAGGTCTCAAGGGTTCAGTAGTCGGGTTATCATGTGGTAATCTTTACGAGTTTCTTGGGGACTCCTTGCTGGGACCTGTCGACAGTTAATGGTAGCATGAGATTAGTCCGTACGGCCCTTCGTCGAGTATATTCGGAGTCCATGTTTGTGGGTTTGTTTATAACTTAATTAGGCTATTTTGTTTGAGTGGGAATCGGGATTGAGTTCGGCGTCAGCTCTAGCGAGATAAGGTGTCGCGGTATTTACGATTTGATATCGTGCTGCCGTTTTATAGCGTACGTTGTTTTGATTGGCTTTCTTGTTGTGGAGTATAAAAGTTGCTTATCTTGAAATACTGTGCCTGTACGATTACTCGAAGGAACTTTTAAAAGCTATTGTAGGTGTTTGTTTTTTCGTTTTAACTGTACTTAGGAAAGCTATGGGAGCCTCCAAGAAGGATGATTTATAAATGAAACTCAGAAATATTTTTTTTACATAACATATCATCACGCCTGTAAACCCCAAAGGGTTAGATAGAGGTGTATCTAATAGTACACCCACATTTCGCCAGTTACGTTTAAGTCCCATGTAATTAGGGGCGTGCCTATTGATATCATCCGGACGCAAATACAGATTCCGTGCCTGCTACTAAGAAATTCCTTATGGAAAAACCCAATAACACTTTGCCCGACCTGGGAATCGAACTCAGGACCTCAGCAGTCGCCGCGAACTACCTATCGTTCTAGATGATAGTCATTTTCCAGATATTCATAAAGGTAATTACTGCTTTGAAGAATTAACCTCCACAATACAACACATTTAATAACACAAGTAATTAATAATAAATTAACGGTACCAACATAAAAGTGGGTAAGTAAAACAATATTTAAACATTCCGCGCTCATCAGGCAGCTGATAAAGAAATTTAAATAAGAATGAAATACTTTTTTCATTGATAAAGATTTGACACAGAAAAAAGAAGTGTAGCAGGAATGCTGAGACCTCGGACTTACTAATGAAAGAAACCAATTAACGATGATTATTTTTTTCTCATGAGTACTGCTGCTTTATACAGGATGTTTTGGGAATCATTTTTTACCCGACTACGGCGAACCCAAAAGGGAGGGTAATGATTTTAGCAGTCTGTGTATGTATGTATGTTTGTATTTACGTATGTTATTCTGTAGTACCTAAACTGTTCATCCGATTTTGATGAATATGGTGTCAATCGATTTGTTATGGTAACATAGGCTACATTTTAACCGACTTCAACAATAGGAGGAGTCGGTTTTACCTTTTAAACCCCGACTTTAATTAGAGCGTGATTTTTGTCAGGAGTCGGGTTTTTTTAGTTGTATTATACAACACAAATTATTGTTAGTGGAACTGTTGATGGATTAGTATTCAGATTTGTCACTTGTGAAGGATGTTGAAGATACGTAAAAACAGAGTTATATAGGTAACTGCAATCAATTTGTCTCAAACTGAAAGATTTATTTAATTAGAACATTACAGGCTTTAGAATGTTATAAACAAAATGATGAAGCTACGCTAAGCTAAGCTGGAAATGATTTGATTTGATTTGCTACAGTCCGCGTGACAAGGTATAATAAAGTAGTAGTAGTAATAGTAGGCTTGTGAAAGCAAGGTAGAGGCCAACAAAAAAAAAATTGAAAAAAAAAAATGCAAATGGATCTCTTTGGAGAAGAATGGGCAAGAAACTCCATGGACACTGTCTGTTATCGTTCTAAATTATTTAAACTGATGCTGTTGATGTTCATTCCAATCGGATGTTAAAAATATTATTTAGACAATAGATAACTATATTAGAATTTACAAATAACAGTTAGGAACATACTGCTAGTAGGCAGTCTTCCATGCTTAGTATTTTTATTTATTTCTAAAAGTCAATGGTTAAGATTTAAACGTCCAATTAAAGTTGGTTAATTACCAACTTCCCATTCCCAATTCTTCAAAGCACAGCAATTACACCGATCACATCAACCTGTACGCGTTATTTTTTCTTGTCACCAAGTGATAAAAAATCCGGGACAAATTCAGCTCTGTAGGCCGCTGCTCCTGCGCCACCCATCGCTGTTCGCATCAATTTATAGGCTTTTAACCTAATTTGTTGACCGTACACCCCCCTCGCCGCCCCCGCCCTCCGCCTCGCACCACCACCCCCCCTTGACACCCGTCCCGGACCCACCGCCCACGCGACTCCAATCTTTGTTTTACTTTTTTAATAATTAATTTAGTATTGATGACGCTCCCGCTTATCTCTCCAAAATGGATTTTAATCCTGGATTTAGAAGCTCGAGGATTCAATTAATAAGATAACGTTGATCCCGTTTCGCTAAAAAAACGATGAACTTTTATGAAAAACAAAAGCACCAAATTAAGCTATCATGCCCAGCAATAAACTATCTAATTAATGTATTTTACATTAGCAAAATGGCTGTCGATACCCAACAAAGTCGTAAAAACAAGCGCTGACTTTTAATATCCACGCGTATTTTATATTTTATAGGCACCTGTATGCAATAAACAATTTAGGAGTATAAATTTTTTTGGTTAAACTGACCAAAAAAGGTGTGGGCACAATCGCGGTTAAGTTATTGTTGAACGTTATAAAAGCCTCAGGGTAGTATATTTAATAAATATTTTGTGTGCGCCCAAAATTTTGACAAATACCACTTAATTTACGTTAATGAATCCGAAATGAATGCACGTTGACGACGAATGGTCGGACCGTAGTGTTGTCGCTCTATCGATATTGTGTAGGTGTGGAATTAATGTTTCCGATAACCTTTCGAGCTGGACTTCTACATAATTGCCGGTTAACTGGAATTCGTTACTGAATTATGAGTAACACTAAAACAAATTAGGTAGTCCAGTTCGATACAACTTTACAACATTTAAAAATTTGATAAGGCGAAATAATATTTTCTAGGTTTTCAATGCCTTTGAAGATATCGAAAAATGTCAAATTAGTTTAAAAACGAACTGCTATTTTATAATCATTGAAAACCCTTTTTTTTGGTACATAGTTTTGTTCTCTTCTTAGTTAGCCTTAAGATTCCTCACTATACTTAGTGTTGATGGTTAAGTTAAAAATCGAATGAGAAAATTTGTCAGTTTCATGTAATTTGATGCGTTAGCGACTGTATAAAGCCTTTTCAAAATCTAGGCTTCAACAAAAGGCTCTTTTTTCCTTTTTTTTGGGCTTTGAAATCATCAAATGACTCCTCCCGCTCTGGGCGAAGCAGGAGGTGTCAGACTTTTACTGACTAAAACCCATCCATGTTCCTTCATCGCCCTTTGTGTCCCGGGGCCACGGTATCTCTTTCGAACAGTCCCGCAACCCCGGCAACAAACGGCTCTGCAAAAACAAACATCGATATCACCAAAATCAAAACAAAGTCATCATCACATCGACATTATCCACATCCCTAACCCATTCGTATAGATAAACGACCGTTCGCATAAAAATCAACTCCTTTGGCCTAATCGAATTAGGCCCCGATATCCATCAGTACGATTTAACACGTTTTGCATTCTTTTGTCCATCGGCTAATAAAGGTAGCAGGTAGCAATCCTCATCCAACAATATCTTAAATGTTGGTGAACTCATCGCTGAGATATCGATAATTTATATATCTATTTGACGATGTTTTTTTTCATCGATTTGCATCGATACGTTTTGTTTGGGATTGGTTTATGAATTTCGGTTTGTAATTAGGAGCGATTTGGTTGCAGAATTTATGGTATCTTTATGCTATAGGAACAAGATCTTCCATATTATGTCAGCATCATTTCCCGGCCCTTTTGCTAATTTGTTTGGGGTCGGTGCAACATGTCTTTTCTTCCATACTTTTCTATTAGTTGTCATCCCCTTTCTAGCTAATATATAAAAGAAAGAAAAAATCTTTATTATAATAATCTTCTCTTCTTCTCTTCTCTTCTTTTTCTTCTTCTTCTTCTTCTTTATGATATCATCCTCTACAACATCTATCATTATAACGTGTATCGTTTCCCCACTCTTATCGTACCTTTAATCGTAGGTACTCGAAACTTTCCTCACGACATTTTCCTATTTTTCGCAGTAATATGTATTTTTATTCCCAAAACTGATCTCCAATCCAATATTTCTGCTAAATTTGGTTGACTTATTGGTGATGCAGTTTGATATTAAACTGCGATCACCAATAAGTTTTACGCATTCAATCTAATTTGTGCAAAGAAGAATTCATTGATTACAGTTATGTTCGTAGGTCATAATGAAGAACGGATTTTCCAAAAAAAATTGCAATATACAACCTGTTTTTTTTTATATCCCATTACTCTAGGGTTATATTCTGTAGGTAAAAATAATACTAAAACTCCTAGAATAGGTGGTCCAAAAATGCATAGTTTCGGAGATATCATCAATCATAATTATAAAATATGTATGTAAGTTTCATTGATAAATACGAACCAATCATTCTTAACCTGTAGTTACCCGCAATTAATTTAATGTCACAGAACCTTGCTGAGATAGGACCTTTTCGAATGTTTTTTTATTTTTCTCTTCTTTACTTTTTTATATAATTATGTATATCTATCTATTTGTTTCTGTTATGCCCTGTGTAAGTTTAATAAATACTTTTTCATTCTTTCTTTATAGATTTTCACAACCATCGACTCTAGGTTACAACGTGTCTTCGTCATAATGACTAAGTTAAAGGCAAAACATTCAAGCCTTGACAAGCAGATTAAGCTCTAAATTTTCAAAGACATGTATTCGTGCAACCTGTTAGTTTACAACAAGAATATTTATTAGCAAAACGTGAGGATCAGTGTGACATTTCATAGATACTCAATAAGCCTTAACCTTTGTGCGGGGAAAGTATATGTTTATACCTTTCGCAACTAGGTATTATAATATTCAACAAGTTTAATATTCACGATTTATCATTAATAATGGTTTTAAATTGCATTCCATTAGATTCTGATTCTTATAACTGAAATCTGGTGGTATCTTGAAGATAATGTACTGTGTGAAGGATGATATGGCAGGAAAGGAGGTCTGATGACAAACTGACAAGTATAATAGAGAAGTATGGAAGGAGAAGACATGCTGCGCCGACACCAAATAAATTAGGAACGGAGAATGTGTTGATAATGGTTTCTCGATGACGACACTAAACTCAAACTCTCTCAGCATTTATTTCAATTATACCATTATGGCACTTTTGAATGTCAAAAATGCAACATAAAAAGAAAAAAACAAAGTCACAAGACATAATAACTTGAGAAAGTGCTGTAGTTACTAATGTTATCAACTATGACTGTGATAATAACTTCTACAGCTCCGCCAAAACAAAAAATGCACTATATTCTATCAGGCTGTCTTACTTGGTCTTGACTAAAATCTAGAAAAAAAAAAAACAAGTTCACTGTACGAGACGTCTCCTGAAGAGTTATTTTGTTTTGCTGTCCGTCGTTGACCGGTAACCTGGTGAAGGTTACAGAAAATCTCCTGGATGCGAGAAAAACAGTACCGGTGAAATCGTAGGACCTTTGGGGAGACTGTTGTCAATGTCGAATGATTGATTATCTTCTTACCTCTCATGAGTATCTTCCTCATACTCCGTCTCTGCGTGGTACAATTCCACCTTCTATTCCTGAACTGGTGTGCGCACTCCGTGGCGCCCAGGGTGACTCCCCTGGTGATCTCCTTCAGCAGCCCTGTCTCGTTCCTGCAGATCTGGGCCAGTCTCCCTCGCGTCCGTCGGTTCTTCTTGCAGATCATTCGAGGGTCTAGTATCACTGCGCTGCCAGACGCCCTGGAACAAAAGATTGATGATTTTTGTAAGTTGTTCACAAGACAACGTAATAGCACGTCTTTGGTAACAAAACGAGTATAAGCTGATCTTATGCTGTTGAAACTCCGCACTACGCTAGGTCAGCTCAGTGGTACCGAAGTACGACATACTTACTGTACCAAGCCTTCAAGAGGAACGGTGAACAGGAAGGATTAAATAAAAACTGATGACCAACAATCCATCTAATTTTATTTACCAGTAAGTGATTTTATTTTATATATTATAGAGAAATGTCTGTCGCTTTTACCTGGTGTTTTATATCCATCAACTAATTATTGCATTTGCCTAAAATACTTTTTATAGCAAATAATATTTATCTATAGACCAGACTATTTATATTACGGCGATCTTATAGGCATATTTACTGGCAGTAACTACCAGTAATACTAAGCTAAACACATAAATTACAAAGTATTGATTCACCTACTTGAAAATACCATATTCCTATCAACAAACTCCATAGTCAAAAAGTATCATAATCGCAGAATCAGTCATAAAAGTCGACTCACTCAATACAACTAGTGTTGTTCTACTCGTTATCGATTTACGATCTGCCACGCGAGTGTCGACAGGCAAGCGCCAGGTCGCGCCGACAGATCCTTTGTTTACTCGATTAGAGTTCATTGTCAGAGCATCGAGTGCGAAGCTAGCTCGAATAAATTTAGACCCGTCTGCTGCCCGGACTCGATTCTTGAAGAAAGTCGAAGACTTAGTTACATTCGTCTATCTGACACTGTTCAATCAACTGAGATTTGATAGCAATCGGTCTTCATTATTTCAAACTAGAAATGTTTATGCTGCACATTTTTCAAATGCAGGAAACATTTTCCTCGAATGTTTTACGTTAAATAATGTACTTAATTCAAATTCTTAGCGTCTCCATTTTTTAATTTCATTCATGTTTTTTTGTAAAGAAAATATTTGGCACGTGATTCTCGTTTTAGCTATAATTAAAAGTGTTGTATTTGCACTGAAGTTTACATCAAGTGATACAGTAAATTCTGGAGTGTTCTATTTTTTCTGTTTCCATGTTGAAACTTTTATAGTTAGTACAGCGATCAACTTTTTTCAGTATTGTTGTGATAGTCTTTAACCAACGCACGTGCGTGCCACAAGAACGTAAAATGTTTCTTTAATTTACTGTAAAAAAAACGGTGTTTTATTTATTGATTTTGCAGTAGTATCATCCAATAACATCACATTACCGTATTTACGTCGACAACTACGTGGTTTTCAATCGTTTATCATCAACATTTTCAGAAAAATAAAATCGCTCCTACTAGGAAAACAGGAAACACACCCTTTCCTACTTCTATTCTACAGAACATTCGAGATTAACAGAAATAATTCTGTATTCATGATTTCATGGTATACTAGACGGCCTTGTTAGAACTACAGTAAAAATGAACGCGAAGTACAACAGTAAAAGTCAAAGAGTATGTAAGTTACGACCACAACACATCTGTGAATTACAGGTTCGTTTACAAAATGATTTTATTAACCCCCGCTGTATTAGTTGTGTTTACATTCTGTTGAACCGGTGTTTCGTAATACTTCATAGAACGATGATAGCGGTTAACGTAATGTCGGCGGAATTCGGAATATGATTTCAGTGTTTTTGATTGTGGCTGTTCCTTGTTTTGTGATTCATTTTGGAGTCAAAGGTCAAAATCAAAATCAAAGCATTTATTTCAAGTAAGCCAGTTACAGGCACTTTTGAACTGTCGAAACAAAGATGAAAATTAAATGTAGCTACAGTCCCAGTCACAAGACATAAAAACTGTGAAAGTACTGTAATTGCCCATTCCCTAGCGTAGATCTCTATGGAGAAGAACGGGCAAGAAACTCCATGTGCATGAGTGCTGTGCCTATCAATTATTTTCAGTTGATCTCGTATAGAAGAGCGTGAACGGTAACAAAACAGTATAAGGTGACCTTCCATTCTGTTGAAACTCCGTACTATGAATAGGTTATCAGCTCAAAGTCAAAGTGTTTATGATCGTCGTTGTTGGTACCGTCGACTTGGACTTGTGGATTTTCAAATGACTTACCAAAAACGTTAATGACCTCATTTAATTACATTTTTTTCTGTCCATATGTACTGTCGGTAGCACATCAAGTTACTACAAACAGTCAAATTTCTCCAAATGATTTTAAACCATAAAAACAGACCATAAATGTTGATTTTTAAGTTCAAAATTGAATAAGAAAATTTAACAGACTGTGCATAGCAAATCTTTCCACACATTAATAGGAAGTTGATTTGTCAGCTACTACGGAACCCGTTGAGAGATGGTTAAAAATAAACCTATTAAAATGTTGATTTGCGTCACTTGTTTGATTATCATTAACAATGCTTACGTTAACTGAATTGTTTCCTGAGATCTTCCCACGCAAGTGCAGTTTGAGGATGCTTATGGGCAGGATTAGGGCAGGTGATGTAATGAAAGAATGCTGTGTGGGTCCAAGGCAGCAGTTTTTTTTCCCATATCGTTGCCAGGAGACTTGGAGGTGATCATCTGTTGACAGCATCGTCTATACTATACTTTATGCGATTACTATCCTATGACCTTCACTGGGTGGATATTTAAAATTTTGGTACCAATACTGATCTCTGATTCGAGATCTACATTCAATAAATAATAAGGCATAAATATAAGATAAGATAAATTGTCTGTCATCTGATCATCGTCATCTTCCTGCCCTTGACCCATCTTATTTAGGGTCGGCCCAACACAGTTTCCTTGTTCCAGCCTCCCATGGCAATCGTCACAGTATCATTGACTCCTTTTTCCTTCATATCATTCCTCACTCAATCCATTCATCTTTTCTTTGGTCTTCCTCTCCCTTCTTCCCTTCGTCTTCTGAAGTAGAAAAACTTCTGGTCCTCTTAATACAAAAGGGGTGAAGAACAACTCAATTTTATTTTATTTTCTTTCTTGTGTGTGTGTGCCAAATATTGTCACTCGTCTAGGCTTTAATAAGAAAAGCCCACAAGTTCTCATCTTTAAACTACTTAAAGCATTTCACGTTAGAAAATCATCATTACGAACGCTTATATTAGCTGAATCAATCGCTGCGCACGAGTGGCGTCTCAATGCGCATGCGCTGACAGTTGGCGATGTATATCCAATGGGGAAACGCGCTTTATGTCTTACGGGATGGGCAGAGAATCAGGCACTGAGTGAAGGTAGGTGTAGTGTAGCTGTTTTGTTCGAGACAAAAGGAAGATATGGTAGTTGGTTGTTTAATAAAACATTTAGTTAATGTGAGTAAACTTGTTTTGGAGTCTAAACTCTAAATGATGTTTCGAATGCAAACATCACATTGTTCTTTACTTTTACCTTTAGTCGTAGGTTGACGTTGTTTTTAAATAAATAAGTAAGTTACTTTTTCTTATGATAATTTGGGTAAATCTAGATTTCTTTGGAATTCCAACCAAGAAAAGTATGAGAATCTGAATAATTTTTGGTACTGATGATTTATTTTATGTTGAAGTGGGAGAGCTGAAAGCAAAATGTATAGAATTTCTTATGGGGTGATATTTTCATGTAGCACACAAGAAAAAACATGAGGAAAATATCTTGCTTCAATGTACGCAAGAGATGAAGCTAGTCTTCCTGTTTTTTGTAACAGCAGAGCTTTAATACTTAGAAAAACAAAGGTAGCAAAATCCACTAAATTATGAGCGTCTTAATTTAATTTAGTTAACAATGGACACAAAAACAAATTATCTTAATCCACTTTAAGGTCCCACGAGACTAAAGCAGTGGGCGAATAATCTGTCATTTTGAATATCAATAAAATATCAAATTGATTTACAGCTTCTATAAAACGAATAAAATTAGCAGTTCCATGCGAAGTTTAGAAATCAATATTTAATTTATTATAGTTATATTTATTTGCTAGCTGACCTAAAAGGTAAAGTATCATTTGCTTATGACTTTTAATATGGTGTTAATTGATTTCGCACTTCGAAGTTTTTCTGAGTATGTAATCTCAAGCTTAGATCTTAGAGGAGTTTTAGCTAAATAACAACAGCCACTCGGGTCGATCTTCAGGTTAAGCCACGCTTATCTAGGTCGGTCCGTGGATGGGTGACCAACCCTTACATACCGAGTTTCCTCTGTGCTTCGACAACCACGTTAAGCTGTTGCACAGATCTCTATTGTTCTTTCTTCTTTGTCGTGTTGTTATTGCCTAATCTGGTGTCAGAGTTTTTATGCGGCCCATGGGCCTCTGACTTGGCTTTACATGCCGTCAAGAAATATCTTTCAGGCATGCTGGTTTCCTCACAAAGTTTTCCTTCACCGAATCAAGTGATAATTATACAATACACACATAAATTCTAAAAATCAGAGGCCTTGGGGTCGAATTCGAGACCTATGACTTCCCTCTTCTTCTTCTTCTATCTCTATGCTTAACAGAACGTCATTACTGATTTTTCCTTTGGATAATTATTTTGTCCTTTTTACCCATTGAGCTATTACTAGTACGTATAGAGAAGACACCGCGAACAAAATCTGTGCTCCGTTCAACTGCTGTCAGCTGGCCGCAATTCACTCAGTCGCTTGCTCGCCATATAGCATTATTTAAACGGGGTTAGCCGCCTCCTGCGCGCTCCGCACTGCGCACAGATTTTGTTTGCGCTGTCTTCTCTATACGTAGTAGTAATAGCTCAATTCAAATTCAAATTCAAAAACTTTAATTCGGGCGGAGGCTCATATAGGGTTAGTAACATATTCCTTAAAAACTTAGTGTTAGAAAACAACACGATACGGTGGCACATGTAACTGACAGCAGCGAACCACATAAGGACAGTCCACTCTGCCAGCAATCATTGGCAATTTCAATTTCAATGTTTTTACCTGACTATGACAAAGCCTTTTTTACCAGCCCTGATCAGAACTTCAGGAATATGAACCTAACAAGTATGTTTTTGATAAAACCAAAATCTGTATCCAATTTTAGTTACTTCAATATTTGCCATACAATTTATATTCGTCAAATGAGTCCAGTTACGATTACGTCACTGAACAGTTCCAAATTTATTTTGGCTAAAATTTAGGTGTTTCTAACACCAGGATTCTCTCATCCAAATCCAGAAGCCAAAACACTAAAAATCAACTTTATCGATATCAAATTAGAGTTTAATTTCCAATGGGGTGACGAAAAATGGAGTTTTGCCAAAATGGCGACACACCTCTGTATACTCAGACGAATAAATTAGCTGTGATAAGTTGTATGTCAATTAATTATTCTTCAAAGCCCCATCTGGTTTGGAGGCGAGGAAGTGGTTAGATATAATGACACCAATACTAACTAACTATAAGTACTTGTCGAGAAGAAGTGTGCTGAGAAATTATGAAACAATCAACTGTGTGGTCAGTTATAATGTAATAATGTGTAATACAGTTTGATGGTTCAAAGAGGATTTGTTCAGATCTGTGATTAAATTATGAGGGAGTCGGCTTCATCCTTAGCAATAATGCTTTATAAATTTTATTAACTTCAGTTAGTATTTTGCGACAGCTTTTGCATGATTCGACTTTTATTCGACCAAGTGAAAATTGATTTATTCTTCGTTCGTCTCACTGAGTTTCGGCCCACATAACAAAATCCTGGTTCGTCCCAAACAATATGCTTCCTTCATCCCAAATCAGGTCTTGCTAACTAAATAACCTCAATTTCATTTGTTTTACCTGTTGTTACCTACAAAAAGTCTATAAACCTTGTTCTTTTTTTAACTATACTGGACTACATCATAAATCTTTTCAGGTTTAGCGACTTTTTACGTGAAATTTGTTCCAAATTGCAATTTAAGCACCAACTCCAACAAAATTTCAATCGATAAATAAACATTTTCTCTTTTACGCTTCTTTTACAGTAACACCACATATCGTCCTACCATTTTTGCTTTTGCTAAACTAAAAAATGTACCAAAAATTATCATTAGTTAATTTATTACGAATCTGAGTACTGGGCACGCTATCATTTTAGCCAACAGAGCCGTATCATGCACTAGCCACAGAGTAAACGCCTTTTCCCTGTCCCGTCACGCTAGCAGTATCAACATGTGTCATCTGTAGCTATACTCTGAGAGGAATGCGTAACTGATATTTAAGTAAAAGTTTAATTTTCATCGTGAAATAGAAAGAATGTTCTTTGCAATGGATTGTCTCGACTGTGAACTGGTGTGTAACCATGGAATTAGTAAGTAGGTACTATAGGTACGATTGGACATTGGTATTGGCCCCATCTTTTGATTGGACAAATCCAATCAGACACTTACTTTGTGTATGTGATATATTGCATCAACACTGCCCTCAAAACAGTTAACAATAACGTAAACGGCATAATCAAATATAAAAAAATCGAAGGCATAGTACGTCACCCACCAATCTGCACTGGGTGGTGGATTGCGTCCCATTCTCTCTCAAAGAGAGAAGGCAAGTGTCCCAGTAGTGGGAATATTAATGACTGGTTATGCTAGCTACAATGGTGTGTTTTCTGGGCCAGCTTCCACAGAAAAAACGATAGATGGCGCTGTGCAAGACTCTGTGTAAAAACTTTTTTTTTGCTTTAAGAAGCTGGCGTTCAATGCCTTTAAAAATAAAATAGTGGCTAGTATATGTGTGTGGATGCTATAATTGTTCCTTTCTTGCTTCCTTGTCAGTAATCTTCAGTTCTCGTCTTACACAGCGCCATCTAACGTTTTTCAGTGGAAGATGGCCCTGAAAACACCTCATTATCACAAGCGAAGACGGCCCTTCACGCTTTGACGCTCCATCCGTCATCTGTCACAAGAATCAGGAGGTGACGCACTGACGAAGCGTCAATCTAACCCTGACCTATGACAACAATGGAGTTGGCACGCCGTGCTGTCGTTTAGAGCGACGAAAGATATTTGTGGCTAACGGGCCCGAGATTTATACGTAATTGTTTACTAGACTGGCTAACTGGCTGAAATACCTCGGTGTTAGAAAGCGAAATTGATTTGAGTTTGCATTTGACGGATTTTTGATCAGTGTATGTAAAGAACATTTTTTGCTAAGGATGCAATGCGACCTTTATAAAGTTCAATAAACACCAAGCAAAAAAAAGTTGGATGTTCCATTTTTTAAATGAAAATTTCTTAAATATTGACAGTTGTCTGGAAGTTTTCCTTGTGATATTTTTTTTGTTGACATATTAGCTGCTAGAAACATCGTGATACTGACAAATTACTACATCCTTCACCACAAATCGTTACTCAAAACATTAATAACAAACTGAAAGCCTTTTAACCATCCATCAGGAAAGGCCTCTATTCAACTAGGGTGACAATGAATGACACTGTTTGCGGACACCGGGCGAGGCGCTAACGCGCGACTTCGGCGCGATTAGCGACTGCATGACGACTTAACTGTAAACATTATTACCATTACTATACACAAATACATTTTTAGAAAAACTTTACAGAAAATAGACTCTGTGCTGTAAGAAATAAGGGTGGTTAGAACAGCTCTGAGGCATCTGTCAACAATCCGCAATCGTCATACTAGATTGCTCTGTCACTGTATGCAAGTAAACACTTTTAAAAGTTTATGTGGCTATGAGCAATGTTGTCGGAAGGTTTTAGCGGTCACATCATGAACTCTCATGGCGGGTATGGCTGCCATGGCATGTAGCGGCTATGGCCGTGTTTGACATGTCGTTAAAATTGGGTCTGAGACCGTAGCGTAAGTATTGTTAGGTCGTTTTACGCTTTCGAAAGTGTAGTCGTGTTAGCTTTCGATATTTTGTCATTTGAACTTCTTTGAGTTTCACTCTTCAATTTATGGATTGGCGGAAGTTTTCGTAATAATTATCTTGGAAAGTGATTGAAGGGTTTAGATCAATTTGCGCATTAGGAAATCAACTAGAAACTTGTACTGATCAAAGCTTATCGTTGTAAACAGAATACAACTAAAAAATACAACTAATAGTACGAATAATGTACAGAACGCAGAAAAAAGAAGCTTGGCGTTACCGGATTCCCCATATTCTTTCTATAATCTTTTGGTCGAATTTCACCGATACAACTGAACGTGGAACACCTAATCATTTCTCATCTCATCGTTTTCAAGAGCTGTTCTGTCAATATTTCTATAGCAATGATGACTAAGACAGGTCTTGAACACAGTTAAAATGTGCTGATCGTAATCAGTTTCTTTGGTGTAATTAACCTCAATTATTTCGATAAATTCAAGCAGTGAACATCGACGCAGTTACAAGCACTTCCATTTTTCGTCCCCCTCATGTCTGAGCATTGAAGCGAATTCGTCATCCATGTGGATTTAGCGCCACAGTAGTTTGTGTCAATCCATAATGGTCTGGACGCGATAATTGGTGAAATACTACGCACAATGACGCACGCCCATCCTCTGAATGCTCAGAGGCAAAGACTATGAATTTGGCCTCAGATGTGGGTTTGTGATAACTTGCACTTTGAATAAGATTAGTGTGGAGATAGAGAAGAGTAGGTCTGCACCTATTTAATAGTTATTAGATTTGTAATGGACCAAGTAATCTTTTATGATAATAACCATAGAACACTATTATTTTTATTTGGTACTATTCAGATGAAGCATTCATCCACTGGGGTGTTCAAAAACTTGCTACTATGTATAAAACTTGCTACTGAGCAGCGGTGGCCCAGGCCCAGTGGTGGCGGCCCCGACTTACGAACAGTAAGTCGTGGGTTCGAACCCAGACAGGCGCATTTTTTTGTGTAATTTATTTCATCACCACTGCTCTCAAAACGGTGAAGGAAAACATCGTGAGGAAACCGACATGTCCTAGAACCAAAAATTCGAAGACATGTGACATCCACCACGTGAGCCCGCGTGGTGGATTATAGCCCATTCCCTCTCATAGAGAGGAGGCCGTGTCCCAGCAGTGGGAACATTATAGGCTGATGATGATGTATA
The DNA here is from genome assembly GCA_941918905.2 of Xestia sexstrigata. Classification (NCBI taxonomy): domain Eukaryota; kingdom Metazoa; phylum Arthropoda; class Insecta; order Lepidoptera; family Noctuidae; genus Xestia; species Xestia sexstrigata. The sequence goes on from OW799204.2 coordinate 6,310,156, forward strand.
AGGTTGATACTTTCAAAACTTCGAACATTTCATAACAGATGTTATAGATGAAAGTAAAGGTCAATTAACACTTCATGGGATCAGCAATACTCGACCTGTTCGGGATTCTTTTGTATTAAAAAACTCCATTCTGCAAAGCATACTGTTAACGGCATCACCTAGTAAAAACGATTTATTGCCGTACCATTTGCAGTGCTTATTATTGCAGCAATGAGTTTAATACATGGTGCCAGTTAAGATGAGAATAGCGGTCATTGACCCACCTACATTTATAAACTTCTTAACTTTGAAAACCAAAAATAAGCCTGTTCAAATCAGGAATCGTCATCTATCGTGATCTTCAACATTTTTTTTAAGTAATGAAAAACTATACATGGTTTATTTGTTTTGGTTCGTAGAGATATTAGGGAAAGGGCAATGACCGCTATTCTCATCTTAACTGGCACCAACTATAGAAAAACAGATTTTCGGCTTCTTCTTTTTTTCTGACGTGTGACGAGCTTGTCCCATAAACAAAATGAGTATCATAACGTGAAAGCTTTTGTTCCGATTCACCAAGCCTCAACAACTCTACCTACTTCCCCATCTGTCCTTACCTAAGCTACAAGCAACGGATAGTTAGCGTTACACCGCTAAGCGGACAACAAACTTGTGCGGGTGGCAGTGCGACAGTGCATCGCACCGAGTGCTAAATGAACTAGTTTCATACGCCATACGCACCGGTATGCCACTGCGGGTTTTTATCGTGTAGGTAAAATTGGTGCTTTGTCAGGTGAATGGGATGTCATGTCTTTTTTTTGAGTGCCTTTTGGTCTGGGCTGTTTGACTACTATATATCATTACGCATGAAGGATTAGGCGAAGGTGGTCATAAACATGTTTATTGCATGCATAGGGGGTGATCCTATTGTCATCAACCGGGCACAAATCGGGACGCAGCGCTGCCAATGAGACAATTCTGATGGAAAAACTCAAGAACTCTGGAATGAAAAAGCCTAATCTGGGAATCGAACTTAAGATCTCATGTGATAAAATTAAAGTAATGCTCGTAAGAAAATGCTTACTATTCAAGTCATTCCTTCCTGCATCGACCTTTTTATTGAGGGGATTTATCACTACGCTTACAATTTCTACAGACTTTTCTGTCAACAAAAATATTCGGATTTGATGCTAGCGTTGTTCGGTAGAGTTGGAGCATAGGTATTTTCCTGAATATAAAACAGATGTATCAAGAACAAAAGAATCAGACACGGAATCACAAGATAAATTAATAATATCCACACATTGTTATTAATTCCAGACAAAAAAAGACTCAGCCTAAAATAATGCAGATAAATCTCTATCCTAAGACCGAGTCCCGCAATATTTGATTGAAAGTAAAATAATAAACATAGCGCCAATTAAAACTAACTTCAGTTCTAACTACTACAGGGTACGATGTATAAATCTGTTTTGTATCACAAATTGTTCGCACCACTCACTGTGCAGTTGCGTCAGTCGAATTCTGATGAACCGTGGGGATAGATATTGGGAATGTATTCAAAAGTTATTGTTTTTCGGTAAAAATTGTATGCAAAAATACTTTTTTGATATATTTTTGAATAGCCTTGTATGTCCTTCTATATATCCTGTGGCTAAATAATAACCGCCGCTCGGGTCGATCTTTAAGTTAAGCCGTGCTTACCTAAGTTGGTCTGTGGATGGGTGGGTAAAATCAGTGCCTTGTCACGTTAAAACAACCCGAGAAATGTTAATCTTGCGAATACCCGGGGTGGACAACCCAATTGTTATGCATTCCGTTCTATTAGTAAATAAAATAGCATACCATATTCACCAACGCCCTTATTAAAGTAACAATTTCTTTACTAACCACGATAGTTTTAGAGGAACATCATGAGATACTCGTAACTATTTCAAAATATTGGTCAGAAAGAAAGAATCTCATTGTTGTTATTGGGATGATCACAAGGCAAATACTATTGTGTTGTCGAGTGATTTTATTATTTGACGACAGAATTCCATAAATTCCCCATTTTGGATTTGGGAAACTACACTTTTTTTAGGCATGTAATATCAGGCCGAGTAACATACATTGTTTTTTTCTTCTCCATTTTGCTTCATTGACACTAAATCCATTAATCGTGCACTGTTTACTCCACAAACAAGTAATGGCCATAAATAAACAATAAAATCGAATTAATACATTAAACTAATACAGTCTTGTTATGATTATAGTTACAGGGAACGGTTAACTGACAGGTGGTTTTATCCGTCATCGCGACTAGATTTATAACGTAATTAATTTATTTACTTCGCATTAAACTGGCTACTATCAAACTGTTAAGAGGCAGAATGTTCTTCATTTAAAAGTGTCCATAGAATCAAATATGTATAAATCGTTAAATTGGCTTTACCACGTCACAAAAATATGACGTTACTGTTTTCGAATCAATGACTAAAACTTTACTGACGGGCGTGCTGTCTCAACATAGATCGCAAAATCGATCGGGAAACGCAGGTCTCTACATCCAAGATGCGACTCTCGCAAGCATCGTTATTGCAACAGATTTTTTTCATTGTTATTTTAGCGATCGAAAGTTAACGATGTCTTTATCTATGTCGAGAGTCGCCGGCCCAGGATATAGCGACCTGAACAGCTCTATCGTTTGCCTCATTCAAGTCCTAGAAGATGCAATTAGTTGTGCACAACGGGCAGGAGAGAAGGTGTGGTATATCCTGTGTTGATCTAGCCAAATTGGATCTACAGCGAAATGGTGTCTATCGCCCCGAATTCACTTTCTTTAGTGTGATCAATTTTTGACGCGATCGTAGGAGTTACGGTGATGGTACCTACACATCTAATGTAATAATAGAATAGAATAGCGTTTTTGACATACAAGCTGTTTATGACAACAATGCAAAGGTTCTGTTATCCACATTTGGTCGAATTTCGATAACCGGTAATAATTGGTTGGATTTGTATGCACATTAATGTCATCCCAAAATCTCAATTTAATGTTAAAAGTTGCAGGATCTGTTGAAAATCTGTCAATAATCCGCATTGCAATGTTTACGAATTGTTAACAAACATTTAATAAAGGCTTTTCACTACAGTTGTCTTACTTTAACAGACATGATTCCAGTCATTCCATAATCCGCCTAGCCTTTTCACAACTAAGTTGGGGTCGGCTTCCAATCTAACCAGATGCAGCTGAATACCTGTATTTTACATGGAGCGACTGACTTTCTGACCTCCACAACTCAGAACTGGGTCATACGATACCCCTTGGTAAGACTGGATGTCAGACTTTCGGGCCACTGACTACTTGTAACGACTGTCAAAGATCTACAAACGACAGCCGGGACCAAAGGCATATTGCGGTTTCCGAGGCACGAAGGTATCTCTGTATGTAATGGGTGGTCGCCTATTCACGAACTAACCTAGGCAAGCACGGCTTAACCTAAAGATGGACCCGAGAGGCTGTTATTAAGCCACTAGCTCCTCAACGCGCTCCGAACGCGCGGCTTACTATTTAGGCATTACATTCAAATATCGACTCACATGAGAAAATAACAAAAACAAATAAAACTCAACAACAAATATTCTTCAAATTCCTCATCATCACAAGAACGAAACAAAAGAACAGCGGGTACACTAACCCTTAAGTAATATAATAAACACGGTCATATCCGCTTTTGTAACCGCGCTGCGGTCAAAACATTCGGATACCGGTTACCTAGCGACAATAAAACTTGATAGATAACCCACTGTTAAGATATGAACGGTCTGTACATGTCTAATTGGATTTATACTTGTATGAACATGTTGGTTTTGGGGGGAAACAACTCTTGGATTCCAGAGAGTCCCATCATAACATCACGATTGTGTCCCCCGAGGACCCCGAGGTCGACATGGAAGTACCTAATAGTATTTACTATTATTATTTTCATGTTATCTTGAAGTCCTATTTCCTGGATACATCTTCAGACTCTCGGCTGCTCCGAGCTCCTGGTCAAACAAACAAAATAGCATTTTGCTCGACCTGGGAATCGATTCGAGGACCTCATACGCGACCTCAGAAGCCGTCATCTCTAGAATAAACAAGAACAGCGTATGTCGTTTAATTTTGCTGCAGGAATCACCAAAGTATGCATTAATTGTTCTATATAAAAATTGAAAACTATTACAAACGCTTCAGAGTCTAAAATAGCTCGTCAATTCTAATGGGTAAAGAAAACCTTTAAGCTGGAAGTCTGCAGTGCTGGTCCAAAAATTTTAAAAAGGTCTTACACTTTCATTAAGAATATTAAGGGAGTGCAATAAGAGGGTGGCTAGAGGAGTTCAAGGCAAAATAAAAAATGCCGCTCGGGTCGATCTTTAGGTTAAGCAGCGTTTGCCTAGGTGAGTCCATGGATAGTTGACCACTCATCACATTCCAAATTTCCTCCGTGTCTCGGAACGCACGTTAAGCCGTTGGTCCCGGCTGTCACCTGTAGATCTTTGACAGCCGCAACAGGTGGCCCGAAAGGCTGACAACCAGTCTTACTACGAGGTATCGTATTAACCAGTACTAACTGGGCTGTGGAGGTCAGATATGCAGTCGATCCAAATAAAATACTGGTATTCAACTGCATCCGATTAGACCTGAAGCCGACCACAACATAGTTAGGAAAAGGCTAGGCAGATGATGAGGGAGAGCAGTAAGAACACAGGGTGTAAAAAACCTCATCACGAAGCCGTCAGCCAAGCATTCTGTACATCAAACTAAGTAGGTAACTTTGCGCAAAAACAATTGCTGGGAAACGACATTTTTTTTTTGGGGTTAAAAATCATGTTTTGCGGTAGAACTCAATGTAACGCACTCAAAACATTGTGCTGATGGATGGATTGAATAGTACGGGGATCGAGGAGGTGTTAAAAGTAATCTTACATTAGAAATTTGTATTTAAAAAAAAAAAACTTGTCAGAAAGTTGGAACTTTGACCCACAATATCTCCGTAACTAGATTATAGAGACTAGGTTCCCAGGTATGGTGTAGAACAAAAAAAATATCGCAATGACGAGGAGAACAAGTGCCTTTCGGCTTCGTTAAGAGGTGTTTTGCACTCTTTATTATTATCGTCTAATTTGCGACGCTAGTGCCATACTTATAGATAAGACCAGTTATACAATCTAATAGAATGTAATAACACGTATTTTATCTCCCAATACATTAACACGAACAAAAAATGCAATTAACGCTAACATCCCGTTTAGTATGGAACCGTGGGCGAAAATCGGACACCTACGTTCCAAACTAATAGATTTCGACTTTTATACTTAAGTAGAGTATCTAATTTAACGCATCATTAAGTTAATTGTAGCGGGTTGTGAAACTAGGTTTAGCCCACGGGTTTTCTTGGCTTCCGGATTTTTTTTGACACATGTCATTCAAAATGAATTTTGAAATAGCCGCTGCCGATCCAATTTGGCTAGATGGTGTAAAATCGACCCATCTCGGACACAATAAATAAAATATAAATAAATAAATATCGCTGGACATTAACACACAGCGCCATCTAGTGCCACACTAAGCAACGAGGCTTGTGTCGTGGACACCAGATAGTTGATATACTACATAGATACTTTTTTGTTTGTAAATACATACTTATTATACATATAAACATCCATGACTCGGAAACAAATGTCCATGCTCATCACACAAACATTTGCTCCCACCGGGATTCGAACCCGAGACCCTTAGAACATAAAGCAGCCTCACTACCGCTACGCCATTCCGGTCGACAATGCGAGTTTGGAGCCTGCAACACAGGATATGCAACACCTATTTACCTGCCCGTCGTGCACAACTAATTGCATCTTCTAGGACTTGAATGAGGCAAACGACAGAGCAGTCCAGGTTGCTACGTACTGGTCAAACTAAATCTGAGTCATCGATTCGAAAAGAAGAGTTTTGAAATCCAAAAACACACTGCACAATAAAAGCATTGATCAGCATTTAGATTCACATGAAATTCCCGTCGCTGAAGCAGAATCAGGAGGCAGGATCTTTAAAAAATATTCAACAAAACCAAAGCAGCTGTACATAACCCTCATCATATTAAATTTAATACTCCATGAAAATTTATTTAAGAGCAGTGAATTGGAAATCCCCTCATCATATGAGCTTGTCTACATTAATTCGGAACTGTTCCGTGCTTCTCAGTCACAAAGTCAATATAAACGCAACTTTCTCCTCGGTGGTGCAAATGGCTTATTCCACAAATCCCCCCCTAAGAGAATCCCCCTCAAGGGGGAAAACTGGACTTCATTGAAGGAAGCACTGACTAAGATTCTCTCGTTCTCTTCGACAAAGAGTCAACAGCTTTATACTAAAAGTTAATTAAGTCAATTTCCTTGTCTGGTCTAATTATTCGAAACGTAGACAATGTCATGATGGCAGAGTACCATTTGCCAGCACATCAAGCTACAAGAAACTGACTAATTTTCCCAATCAACCTTGAACCTAATGCTTCAGGGATAAAGTTAAAAACGCTATTAAAGAAATGTGGAGAGGTGCTAGTGATCTCTTGGGACACCTGCACAGAAAAAATAAAGATTCGTTGGAATTCGGTACCTACCTACAAGCTAATTTGTAGGCATACGAAACACTAATTATTATATTTATCTATATTTAATTCAATCTTCGATTTGCGGACATGGCTTGCCCGCAGATTTATCGCCAGTAAGTAGAAACACGTTACACTTGCAACCGTAATGTTAACTTTAAAGTTATTAGAGAGATAAATTGCTCGACTTAACAAGCTTTATTAAGCGTTAATTAGATGGATATCTTAAGGATATAGATAAGTTTATCTAAGGCCTGGCACACATGAGAGGTGAAAACAAAAATGACAATTATTTAGTGTAACACAAAGTTTTGCATCAAAACCAGCTACACTTGCAGTCGATGTAATGAAAGACAAGACCATGCGGGAGATGAGCCATAAAAGCCCTTGGAGAAGTTAATTCAAGTTACCTTACTTCGATAGAAGTAAAAAGAGATATACACTATTCCGCTTGTGAAACGGCTCTGGAAGATATAAATATCCGTGGTATAATGTTATATTCCTATATTATTATGTCAACTTCCAACATTACAAATAAAGCACGCTGATTAAACAACCTCATGAACCATAAAAAAAGTCCGTCAAATTCAATTTCTTTCAACTGCAACCTGCCTGTATAAAACACTCCAACCGCGATCAATTACGGTAATTAAGTTAATCCCGTGCAAAATCCATTTATAACCTTTGAAACTTGAATTAACGCTACCTACCAATTTATTTGAAAATAATCGATGTTCGTGGCAGCAAAAAATCATTTACGAAGTCAATATTTTCTCCGTAGCAACATTAACATCAATCCATCAATCTGCCGGGGGGACTTTCAAATTGCTAAAATTGAGTCATTCCTCTCAATTATGCCGCGTTCAGTGACCATCGGGGTTTGGACGTCCCATCAGACCCCATTGACTTACTGCCCACTATAAAGTGGGGTAAAGATGCGTGTAGAGTGCGCAGGAGTTGGCATTTGTGACGGGAGTTAAGGGTAGATTTCACCAGTGTACGCTATCAGTAACATCTAAACGGAGTTTAAGAGTTGTCAGTTAGAATATTATATGGCAATAATTATGACATTGGCAAGTCTCGATCGAGTCGAAGGTTTAGGTTATATGCTGGTCGCATTCAATTTGTTTGGTGAACTTAGTTGGATCCATTTTTTTGTTTTAAAATCAGATTATTGAATGTGAATAACTACTGACTCTGTTATTGACAGTACCAGAAGTGACCCTAAAATCAACAGCAACCAGTAACATAACTTTAAAGTCCATAAAACTAATCTAGCAAAAAACGAACTCAAATCATAAATCATAATCTTCACACCAGCTATGACTTTATTAGTCCTCCACCATATTATTACATCCAATAAATAAATTATTATTCGAACATTTATTACCCGAATAATGCCTACAAATAATAATAATATGCATCCCGCATTATGGACGCAGCGTTGCGTATGCGCATACATTTTTGTTGATCGTGCACGAAACTCCTAATTTAAGTTCTCGGTTTGATTAATTGCAAATTAAAGTCCCAGCTCGGTGGTGCCTGTCCAATATGACTTTATTGAATTTCATGGCAAATGATTAATGTGCCAATAACTAATTTATTATTATAGCGATAAGGTTTAATATTTAATGTTATTGTTGTAACTGTTTCGCCGTGTGGTCTGAAGTTCTGATAGGACAAGTTTTTCAGTTACAGGGCGATGACAGGTGGTCGATTGGTTACTTTCTACTGGTGAAAGGAAATATCAAAAGGATTTTGAAAGCTTTTAGTATTGATTTATTTTATCTTTGGTGACCTAGATGTTAGGTAAGTCTTCGGAAAGCTTAATGGTGGAGTTGATTTTCTGCATCACCATATTTTAAGAAATTTATCTAAAGCTCCCTTCCGTATATAGCCAGTAAAAACACATTTATTTTTTAATAGGCGAGACGACAAAAAAAATCTAATTAGTCCGTCAGTTGATTATCAAAAAATATTTGACCCGTGTTTTTTCTTTTGTTACGTAACCCAAAATTGACGAAGTTATGACGCTTTTAAAATTCTCAATACGTCACGCCTTGGTATAAATTTTAGCTAGTTCTGACGTCACGAGCCCCCACTCCCGAATTTTGATGCGTTTTATCTTTGTCAACATTCATTGATTTACAAAAACAAAAAATACGTGACCATTAATTTCCAATACTATAACTGACGGACTAAATAGATTTGCAATTTTTTGATACTGTCGTCATGCCTATTGTACATTGCAAAAACGGTAATATGGGAGTATGTACTTATTATTATAATAGTATTTTAAAAAGTGAAAATTTAACTAGGTACGTAAATAGTTGAAAGTGAAACCGCTTTACTACCTCCTCAGAGCGTTTTCACCATGAAAGCAAAAGTAGATCATTTTAAAACAATATGCAAAATAAAACCAGATTCGCAAAAAAATATGGTTATTCTTGTCATGCATCTCATCAACGAATTCGTAGGTACAAATGTAGTCGACTCTATTTATCAAAAAAACATGAATGGCGATTTTAAAATATTACTTGATTAACACTTAACTTTACAGAAACTAAACGACACCTTCATTTTATTTCTTTATATCTCAACTTTAAATCGACAGGATAGTTTCGATTTTTCGTCCACAAACCGATTATAAACTCTATTATTTTAGGACTAAAGTTGAGTTTACTTTAGCATAACTCTAAGGTAATATAATTAATAATATCTACCGATCACAACATAAATTATAGTTAGTCATATTAACTTCGTATAATATTTATTTGACACTGTATCTCGACGTCTATTAGACCGTTGAAAATCATCTTTATTGCGCTTCCTTGTTATAAATCTGATAGTATAATTACTAAACATATAAACTAAACATATATAATGACCTGAATTGGACACACTTGGTCATCACCTGGGTCTTCCAGACTAAGTTTAGATTTACAACATTATTTGGTAGAAACTTGAGGAAGAAGACGGTTGTTCAATGAACACATTGAACGTATCTACAAATAAGTATCACGCCTCAACGCCTGCATTATCTGAACGATTGGGCAGCAGTGTGCAAACATTTATTCTGCCTGGTTTTTCCCAACTATATTGGGCTCGCCTTCCAGTCTAACTGGATACATCTGAATACCAGTGTGTGACGATTCTGGTTTACCTGTCCTGACCCATCCTGGTAATGTGACCCGCATAGTCCCACCTCGCAGACATATCATCCACATCAGCGATGCCTGACTTGGAGCGTATTGTGGTGTTGCGCATTCGATCGGTGAGTTTTATATTTAAAATACTACGCTACATCATTCTTTTACTTCTGAGCCTCCACCAAAGACCAAGGTTATGTCCATTAATAATTCTTAAAACCTTAAATGTATCAAATATTTCCGGGTTCTGAAAAAGTCCTTGGAAAACTTGAAAACAATCTTGCTTGACTCATTCATTGCTACGAAAATTGGATACTACATTCGGACGCCCAGTTTTTTACTCACTTATTGCGAAGACTATGAAAAGTTGAATTTTAATGAATAATATTTATTAGACAAGGCTTAAACTGACGCCATCAGCCATTCAATGAAATTTGTGAATGATTTAATAGTGGTTACGGCTAAATCAATTGATTTGGTTAAATTGGCATGTGATCCCAAAAAAAATGCCAACGTTCTTACATAATGCCTTCCAACAGTATCTTGAGTTTATTCGTAGATAGATGGGAGTCTCCAATGCTGCGACATTGGATGAAACTTCACACATATTAGTACATGTTTGTGTGTGTATTTATTTCTACCAACACTAGTATTTAAGACCATTGTTACTAACACTATGGGCGTAGCCTGAAATAAACGCTATTATTATTATTATTATAATTAAGATACGCCGGTTGCGAATACTACGCACCCGGCCCGGCTGCGACCCGGCGGATCTGAAGATCTGACTAATAAGGTCAGTGTGTATCATTCTAGGGCTTTAGGGAGTACCGGGCTCACACCTGCCTAGTAAATAGGTAGGTACCTTTTCTTAGCCACCTTTCACTCATTCTCTCAACATGACCAAAACATTTAAGCAGACAGACATGTACGAGAGAGCACTGGCTCTTGTAACACAGGTCTCTATCACCTAGCACAGGAGTGACACAAAATTGTGACTTCACACAATGTTGTAACCACTTTGTTGTGTGATAAAGATCATTATTTATGAAATAAACCCAATTAAATCTACAAGAAAATTATGCTTAGCAAGAAAAATAAACGCTCCTATTGTCTTTAATACGATGTTTTATTTATTCAACTCTAAACAACGTACATTTGCTATCAATCTTGTACAGTAAGTAGGTAATTCTTCAAACGTGAGCTTGAAAGCCGTTAAAAGTCGTTATTATTTATTATTATGACAAACGTTGCTGGTGAGAAAGTTGTCTATAAGCAATAGACATTTATCTTCTAAACTTTATTGAACATAATTCCTTCAGAGTATACAAAAATCTGGAGAGAGTATGGGTATTTAATTTTGCCAACAATATTCTGGTCTTTTATAAAAATCATTTGTGTTGTGAAGAGCTCAAATAACTACGTCTTATTTAGAACACCTTGATAATAATCAAAATCAATAAATATAAAAAAAAAAACCATATGATTACCCCTAATTGATGAGTTTTGGCCGAAAAGTACCATTATTTAATTAGACCTAGAAAAATAAACATAAATATAGAAATCCTTCTTGAAATTGAAATAAATCTATCACATGAAAAGAAATACAGAATATGAAAAAAAAAAAAGTAAAGATGTACGTAATAGTATAGGCCGATCTACCATAACCTCTCCAATACGTCATTGTTACCATTGTGCCTACCCCATACTGGGTTGTGGAGGTCAGATAGGCAGTCGCTCCATGTAAATTTCACCTGCATCCGGTTAGATTGAAAGCCGACCCCAACATAGTTGCGAAAAGACTAGGCAGGTGATGATCATTGTGCCTATCGCCTTTGGACTATATCATTGAGAGGTTTCATGTTCATGTAATTTCAACTCCACATTTCTTCCAATTTCAACATTACAGTGATACTTAAATCCAGATTCATGTGTAGTAGAAAAACTGTCCTGAAAAAACCTTTTAACATGGAGCTTTGTGACTGCAAAAGCTAGAAGAGTAAGATAAGTTGATTGTTGCCTGAATGCTTCCTTCATGTTCGCTGTAGAAATCAGGCACGTGGGTACTGTAAGATACAAGTTAACAAGCTACAATAAAAGGCCTTTATATTGTTTATTGAAATCATTATTAGATAGAAATCATAATAGAATGTTACACTTCTGCTCGCCTCAACCGTCTCTTCCTTTTTTATTCTAATTTGAATCCTATTGTATATTTCCTTTTTCCAGAAAATTCGTCGTTAATTCCTCAATGACCACAACGGTTATCTCTACAGTACTATATCACTAAACAAAGACAGTGTGATAAAACTTTTTGACCAATACACCAAAAAATAATGCCAGGCTCTCCCTGATGTCTAAAAAATTGCTTTACCAAAATGTTTCTAATATAAGAAAGAGGAATCTGGATTTTAACAAATAGATCCCGAAGGTTATCAATAACCTTTTATTTTAGCTATGCTGGGTTTAATAAAAACATACAAAATAAATCTAAAATCAGTTAAAATTCTTTGCAGTATAAGACAAGTGCAGGCTGATTTAACAAATAGTAAACTTGACGACCATCATCAGTACATTTACCGACAAAATTAATTAGCTGACAACTTTGATTATTATCATATTATGTAGAACATTTAATAATGTTAGAGACTCAATAATATATCACATTTATGTACATGGCGTTGCAGTACATACAAGCACATTAGTATACAGGATATGTGATAACTAACAATTAATCGTTAGGTTATGTACTTGGCATATTATTTCTATGAATATGTACTAATGAAAATCTTTCATCATCTGTTACGTTTAAAAGGCGTTTATGGAAGAAATTCTTCAAACAGGCGTGAGTCAGTTTTCACTTTCTATAGAGCTTTTAAAATGATTTAAAAAATGTAAGTATTCTACCAAATAAATCATTAAATCTGAGGGTCTTATAATTATTTTATGGAATCTTAATGGCTTAAATATATTTTATATTAATTAACGATATATTTGTTCTTTTCTGTAGTAGGATCAAACAATTAATGCGCAGTAGTTCTTTGTTAAACAGAAATACGGCAATACAAACCACTAATTAAACAAAAAGTTGATACAAAACACTGATTTAATGAAGATCAACAAAATTAATCCATTTATTTATGAGAATAAATTGAAACACAAAAAAGCAAGTCTAAAATCAAAAGTTTCCTCCAACAAAAACAGCGACGGAGCCGTTCAACAGAATCGAGAATCAACAAAAACTTATAATAAACACAAATCAGCTGTTTAAGCTCACGGTTCTTATTAGATTTTGATGATCTGTCAGTTTGGGACTGTTAACACTACAGGAATGATTTTTATATGTATCGATTGGTCGTTCATAGAGCTTTTCAGGTACTCACCACCAAGAATCAGTGATGGGCGCGAGGAGCAGCAAACAGGCGGCGATGACAACAGGCCGCATCGCTCGACGGACATCACTGCCCCGACACCTCGGCGGTAACCATATCCCTTAACCCGAAAAATCACCCAAAAACCCTTTTTACCCCAAAACTCGCCCCATTTCTATTCTCTAAACGACTCGATTTGTTTTTATGCAATTTTATGTGTAGAGAACGAAATGCGCTCGATTTTTCTAAACAGTTCCGAAATTTCGCGGCGAGTCGTGCGTGGATCCCTGCCGGTGGGAGATCGCGGCGCGGACTGACGCTCACCTGTGCCCACCCCGGCGCACGCGCACACCCAAACGATTTTCGCGCTATTTTGGCTAAGATTTTAGCAGATTAGGCTTCGCGTGATTAGAGATATGAAGGTGGGGATATGAATTTGTTATATTAACGATGCGTGTGGGCGAACCACTAAATTATCTCTTTTGCTGCATTAATTAAATTATGAACCTCTTAATAATCCAGTTTTGCAGCTATTAATGCAGTCGATGTTGGTTTAATGACTTCATAAATAGATTTTACAGTTGCATATATAGATAAATAAATATATTAAAAGAACGAAGTGCATATTTTTCACGGCGGCGTACAGCTGTTTAATTTTCCATAGGGCAGCACTAAAACGAACCAGACATGCCTGATTTCGAGTGATGGACAGTGAGAAGCGTCGGAACACATTCTATAATTAGAATACACGTGCGAAACTCTAATTGTGTTAAACAAACAATCTCGTGTAGGTACCTACACCTAGCGTTTCTGTGTAACTTCTAGATATGACATTAATAAAATGTAACTAATTTTACTAACGTGACATACATTTTGTACGACACGGAAAACAGAATGTAAACTGGTGTAATAAAGCGTATTAAGCGTATAATAACACCTTATTTAACTTATATGTTGTCCTTATGTGGATAATAACATACGTTTATATTCAGGCGGAGCTTTTAAAGTTTCCTCAACGAATGACGTCATTAGTGCTGTAGTAGATCATCGAAAAGTTTACCCTAGAAAAACAATCGACGCGTAATTTGCGCTTTAATTACACCATTAAAGTAAGAAGCGCACCTAATTATAAACAATTGTGTATTTATTACGGTACTTACATTTCGCTTCGTGGCGTTTTATTGACTTTACGATTTTATAAGTGTTTTCACCGAGATTGTGTTATTAAAAAGATTTTTTTAAAGATATTATTGACATTTTAATAAGTAAGAAAGTAAGCTCACCTTTTTGTTGAAATATTTTATCAATAAAATTTATTTATCTCTCAAGCAACTAATAAACGAGAGGTGTTCAATCTTTAATAGCAAATTACACATTGTTCGCAACTATACTTTGAGTCATACAACGTTAGGTGCCTATCTCCTATTTCTATTAAATATAATATAAATATCGTTTCTCTAGAATATCATAAACTTAATTAGTTTCCCAGAACCGGCTGCAGATCTTCAACAAAGAAAATTAAACAAAATGAATATCAAAGGTGCTGACTGTTGGAGAAACCGTAATAATATCCACGAAAATATCCTATAATAAAATGGTGTCAAACAAAAATGCAATGCTACGGTTTACTTTGAAGTTTGGATACACCTACGTTTTGTGGAATTATTCTTTTGAAGCGTAGTTTTAAAGTAAACACTTCAGTATTCTAATAGACTTTGTTTGGGTAGCTAATTGCTTATTATATTTGCTTCCGTTTTTCGACATTGTCAGAAAGCGTTGCTCTAGTTTTTGGGAAATGGTTGTGAAGGAAAACATACTACTGCTGAGACTCATAGAGGCTGACTGACGCATACCTAATTATGATAGCTTAATTAAGCATAGCATAATCAGCCTTTCATGTTCCCACTGCTGGGACACAGACCTCCTCTGTGAGAGCGGGGGATGGACTGTAATTCACCACGGGAATATATATTTAATCTCATTCGTAATTTCGTAAAACACAATTACGCCACGAAATCATCCCGAAAATGGATCCTTATAAAAAAAAACTATCAAGACAACAAGTGAGGTAAAAACACTACCAAAATTTTAACACAAACTCGCAAGATAAACAAATATTGTGTAAACAGAAACACTTTTGCAACTTTGACAATCCATTTTCATTTAATTTTATGAACGAATCAGTGGACTTAGAATTTCTCAAGTGGCTGAAAAGTTCATAGAAAATTTGAAAGGGCAGTAAAACTAAACGTACCTGCGAAATAGAAGTTTTGTTGCCAGTATCTTCGTAAAGTTTAAATTTATGAATATTATCTGTTAGACAGTTAGAATATCCCACTATATTCAGTCTCAGCCTTTATATACCTTTTCTTATGGATTTAATAAAGGTTAACTTGCCAGTAACTTAGCTTTACTTAACCTTGTTCATGTATAAAAGATAGATGAACGATTCATAAGTCGTATATCTTTAAAAAAAATGTTTTACATAAGATTTATCAAAACAAAATTCCAAATGAGAGATATTGCGTGGTGAAAGCCTGAAAAAAGAAAAGCAACCTATCATAAGTTACGTGCTGAATACCTCCTCCTTTTTGAAGTCGGTTAAAAAATGTGATATCCTGATGTAAATCACTTGTAAAGGTTACAAGTTCCATACCAATATGAAAAGCTCATTCCATGAATGTTGAAACTTTTACCTTCTGTGCCACTGTTGCCAGGTATAGTCAAGAATTTATCAAAATGACGGAAAAAATAAGTGTCTTCTTGGCTTCGTTAAGCACTTTTTTAAACCCGTCATAGAAAATTATGACTATGAAGAATACTACACTACTACAACAGCCCATAACGTCCACTGCTGGACATAAGCCTCTCCCATGATGGGAGGAATTTGCCATAATCTCCACTTGGCAGGCGGATTGGAGATCGCAGTGATGAAAGACTAACAGAAACGCTGCTGCCCATTCTCTGGTCTACGGAGGCGCAAGGTGTTCAGCCTCAGACATTAGTCGCCTTATACGACACCCGTGAGTGTAATGGGTTGGTTCTATTCTACTCTGCCGGATACCACACGGCTAAGAAGAATAAAACATAATATATTATAAGCTATACAGATTGACTTCATTTTTTCGGCCACGTGGTGGCCCCAGGCCACCGTAGGCGCGGGCCTGTGGACGGAGATCTATGGGCTAGCTCGCCATCCGTCCGTCTCATGACGACAGGCCGTGTCGACAGCAAGTTCGTGTTCCACGCGCGCCTCAAAGAGAGTCAGCAAAAGGAGGGAGTCCGCAAGGGCCGATGCCTGTCGGGGCTGCGGGACTGTTCGAAAGAGATACCGTGGCCCTGGAACACAAAGGGCGACGAAGGAACATGGATGAGTTTTAGTCAGTAAAAGTCTGACACTCCTTTCCACTCCGCCCAGAGCGGGAGGAGCCATTTGATGATTTCCCATCCGAAAAAAGAAGGTCTGGATTGAAAACTGGAAGTCACGGGTGGTCTTTGCTCACAGTGGACTGATATTGGGTGTCGATTCTGTTGTGTACAAAATAAACTTAATTTATTGCTATCTTTTACTAAAAGGCAGTGCGAGAAAAGGACGGCTATAGCTAAGAACTAAGTTAGAGATGTCAAACTAGTTTATGCCTTGCAATTCACCGTGTTTTTAGGCGACATGTTTTTAGGTGCACCCTTCATTTGTATTGAAATATTAGTTCCAACTAAATTTGACAGCTCTAAATTACGTCCGACTCTTTCTCGTTTTATTAGAGAGAAAAAGATAGCAATAGCCTAAATTAAGTTTAGTTTGTGCACAACAGAATCGACACCATTGTAGTATCAGCAAAAAGCTCCTGACATTTTCTTAAACAGCGTGTACCAGAAGGGTGGGGTCATATTTCAGGGTGTGATTAAGACCATTAAACTAAACAACATACCCCATGGGAACACGATCGTTGTCGCGAAAATAATCAGCAGTCCCATTCAAATTTCAATACCTACTTGACTCAAAGCTGATTTATTTTTCGCAATAGTTGTGGTCCCTTGGCAAAAGTTGTTTAGTTTGAAGGTCTGAATCACACCCTAAAATACCACCGGTGAGCCCATATTTTTAGTAAATAGTACTTTCCAAACAATCTTCAAAACTAAATCAATTCCGTGACAAAACAAGGTGGCCACAACACAGCTACCTCAGAGCGACATAACTAAAATATTACGAGACCACAAACTGTCATATTCGTCTGGCAACTTAATACCTGTGACCACTACTACGAATACACCAATTATGCAAATACTGGTCAATTATCACTGCCATACTTGTGGTCACCGGTAGGCGTATGCCCCCTATATGTGTATCTCAAACTTTTTCGTTTAACATCTTTTTTTGCTTTATAAATATTTGCCATGTCTGGCTTGGGTCAAAGTGATCAAGATGTTTGGGTGTCAAATTGTATGTTTGATTAACGTTATTTGGAGTCGTGTGAGACTAGCTTTATTTGGCTTGTAACTGTTTTATATTTTTTTATGTTTGAACTTTGAACCATGCAACCCAAATAAAGATAGTGTTCAACTTTGAACAGACTGCATCCAAAACGCTGCAGATTAAGTTTTCAAATTTAATTTGTTGAAGCGTTCGTGGCTAAGTATTAAGTAGTTCAAGGATGGGTGACTACCATTACATACCGAGTTTCCTCCATGTCTAAGAAAGTACGTTAAGCCGTTAGTCCCGGCTTTCATTTGTAGATCTTGGACAGTCGTTACAGGTAGTCAATGGCCCGAAAGTCTGTCAAACAGTCTTACCAAGGGGTATCGTATTACCCGGTACTAATTGGGTTGTGGGGGTCAGATAGGTAGTCGCTCCATGTAAAATACTGGTATTCAGGTGTGTCCGGTTAGACTGGAAGCCGACCCTAACATAGTTGGGAAAGGGCTAGATGACGATGTAGACATCGATTGTCAGTGTTCAGGTGAGGTCTCTCTCTTGCCGACTTAACCATAGGCCCAAGACGTGGTCGCTTGAGACTGCAACCTATGGTCAAGGATTTACTAAACTACTACTACAACAGCCCATAACGTCCACTGCTGGACATAAGCCTCTCCCATGATGGGAGGAATTTACCGTAATCTCCACGCTTGGCAGGCAGATTGGAGATCGCAGTGATGAAAGACTAACAGAAAACGCTGCTGCCCATTCTCTGGTCTACGGAGGCGCAAGGTGTTCTGCCTCAGACATTAGTCGCCTTATACGACACCCGTGAGTGTAGTGGGTTGGTTCTATTCTACTCTGCCGGATACCACACGGCTGCGCCGGCGGTCAAGGATTTACTCCTACACATTTAAATAGCTGTGGTGGAGCCAACCACAATGTAATATGTATAAAGTAAATATATCACACCATTTGACCAATTGACACGACGTCAAAAAAACCCGGCAGTCTTGTATTTTGATGAAAATGTAACAAAAGTAATTCAATCAAATCATTCCCTGTCGATTCCCGCTATGTCGACTCGTGAAACAAATGACATCTGTTTAAAAAAAATACGCTTGACCTCGAGCTCTACTATAGGAGAGACGGTTATCGTAGTAACGGTTATAGTACTCCTTTATTAGCTTATATACCTAAATTTTCAGCTCATAATACCAGCAGAATTTCAGCATGCACCT
Organism: Xestia sexstrigata; assembly: GCA_941918905.2. NCBI lineage: Eukaryota > Metazoa > Arthropoda > Insecta > Lepidoptera > Noctuidae > Xestia > Xestia sexstrigata. The sequence goes on from OW799204.2 coordinate 6,328,939, forward strand.
GGGTATTTATATCAGAATACCAGCGCTGTGATTTCTTTTTCTGAAAGTTTACAGCACCATGCTTTGCTTGCATGCCTTTTGGTCTCGTACAGGACCAATTTCGTTTGTTTTTATTTTCTTTTTCTCATGTTTACCTTTTTTATTAAATTTTGTTTTTGTTTTGTTCTGTGCGAGGGGCGAGTACTGTTTCTTTCTTTCCTTTCGTTCTCATTACCTGCCGAAATTAATCAACGACAAAACTCTGGTCTGACAGCAAACTTGTCAGACCGATTGATAGGTTATCACAGTTTTTATTACACGAAGCGGACCAATTAATTCAATATACTCTCTCAATTAAAACCTCTTACTTTTATCAGTTGAAAACCATAAACCAAATTGCAGTTTCACAAGCTCTGGATTGCTCTACAGTGCATTAAAGTGATACATTGCACTGTCGAGGAAATAAACGGACCTTTCTCAAACTTTCTCTTTTAACATGTTTCTCCCTGTTAACATGTTGAGTACCGCTGTCGTATCGCGTTAATAGCCATAGTAATTACTGTTGTTAGATGTGTTTCGCTAATTCACGTAATATTTTAGCAGCAACAAGCTCGGCTGTGGAGCAAAAAACTTTTGATATTTACAAACTCGATTGAATTTTGTTTGGGTTCCGTATTTTGTTTGTTTAAAAAAACAGTGAATCAGAATCAGAATCTTTATTTGTTAAACATAGGTATTTACTAGGTGTTAGGTTAATATATTGTGAATGAATGAATAAAGGCTTTATTTTAGTTATTTACCAATAATCACATAATAAACACTGTTATCACATATAAATTTCCGTTCGTCCCGTGACGAAGGCCTCCTCTATCTCCCTCCATTTAGTTCTATCCTTTGCTGTTCTAATACGAATTCTTCTGGGAAGATCAAATCAACCATAATTTGATCTTCCCATCTTCTAAATTGGCTTCCTTGTTTCCACTTTCTAAAAAAATATTATTAAACTATAATTTAGTTCGAGAAAAGACCTTTAGTGCAATAGATTAGAGTCGCTGCAGGCTGGATTGTGTGAGGAATGATATGAAAGAAAAGGGTGTAAATGATAGTGTGACGGTTGACAGGGGAGAATGGAAGAAAAAAACGTGTTGCGCCGACCACAAGTAACATGGGGTGAGGGGAGTAAGGTGATGAATGCAAGATGGATAGACCAGTACAAATAAGTTGTTTTTTTTTTTAAGTTTTGTAAGTTGTTTTTTTTTTTATTTTTTTTTATTGGACTTTGTGTGCTAAGGTGATATGTTTTAATTTGGTTTTGTTATGTTTTAATATGATTTCTTGGTTTGACGAACAATCTTTATATACTTAGGTAAATGGTTTTTAAAAACAGATGAATTTAAATTGTAGTTATGATTTTCTATTAAAAACAAGTTATTTATTTAACATTGTTGATTTCTTATTTAATATGACATAATTTTCTTGGTTTGTAATACTTATTATGTTCTTAATTTTTGATGTTGGTTTAAGTTTCGGTGTGACATGTTTGAATATTTTAATGAGTTTAGGTAATTAGTTAACGCTTACATTTCTTGTTATTCCGACATTGTTTTATTAATTTAATTTGTGATCGTAAAGGCGTATTTTTCTATTTCTAATTAATCGAGTAATTTAATTTAATTTATTTTTAATTAATTATTTTTATTTTATTTTTTGTTGTGTATTTATCTATTTTCATATGTATCACATTCAGACACAATGTAAATTGTTATTGAATAAATGAAAAAAATAAATGTCATGTTATCGATAAGTATTTTTAGAATAGTAATGTATTAAGTCAAGTCATAACAATATAATTAAAACAACGTAGAGTAACTAATTTAAAAATAAACTTTATTTTTTTTTTAGATTTGTACTAAATAAATACACCTTAAAAACTATTAAATAAACTAACAACAAACTATAACAGGGCATCGAAAAACTCCTCAACGCTGTCAGCTGGTAATGTGCCCAAGAGACTGGCGGCGTTGCCACGTTGTATGACAATACTAAGCCTCTGGCCAAGGTAAAAGCCAGCCCTTGGGTAAAGTATTTTTAGATTACCAGTTTACGTAAAAATCCAAAGTAGGTACACCCTTTGTGCGTAACTTAAGCCAAACATTGGACTTATTTACCATACAAATAAAGGACCTGATTATTAGGTTTGGCTGGGGCACTGAGTGGCCTATGTTCTACTGTACTAATAATAAATTAAAACCTTATCCCTGTACTGAACCCTAAAAACCGGGGGCTAAAAGTAGGTCTACAATTAGCTACTAAACGCAGCAATTTTATGTGCCTACCGCTGTACTTTTCAATTGCCTGCAAAGTGTTCAATTTTATACATTGACAAGACACTAGTGACATTAATTTGTTACCTATAGATCTAGGGGCACGGCAGAGCCCCCGCCAAGTCTAGACCCCTAGAGTCCATTCCCCGAAGCCATTCAGGACATTTCCAACCCCCTGTAACTACGTTGTAGAAAAAGCTCGAAGCCTGAATTTACTGTGTCTAAGAAGGCATATTTACCTAGCTATAAAGGGTGTAAATATACTCTTAACGAAGTCGAAAGGCACTTAGTCTCCTCATCACTGCGATATTTTTTTGTTCTAGACCATACCTGGGAGCCTTCTAGTTACGGAGATATTGGGGGTCAAAGTTCCAACTTTTTCACAAGTTATTTTTAAAATACCTACAAGTTTTTAATGATATCTATAACTTTACTTTAAATACTTCTATGACGCGTTTACTACTCAATGCATCCTTTAGCACAACGTGTTGAATGCGTTACATTGAGATTTACCGTAAAATGTGATTTTTAATCCCAAAAAGGTAGTTTCCCAGCAATAATTTTTGCGCAGAGTTACTAAGTTTGATGTACAGAATGCTTGGTTGACGGCTTCGTGAAGGGTATGTTTACACCCTATATTCCTGAATTACATTCAAAATTATCTACGTTTGATAAAATGCTCAATATACTGGGGTTAATTTAATTTTGTTTTAAATGTAACAAACTAAATTACACAAATCTTAGAAATTCAATTACTTTAACTACAAATACTTAGCCTAATTGATGGCAATACGCCCCTTATAACGGTCAAATGTGGATTTATGCTCTTAAGTACAACTCTACCTAACCACATGGGATGCATCATCATCATCATCAGCCTATTAATTTTCCCACTGCTGGGACACAGGCCTCCTCTCAACAAGAGGGAATGGGCTATAATCCACCACGCGGTAGATGTCACATGTCTTCGAATTTTTTGGTTCAAGGACATGCCGGTTTCCTCACGATGTTTTCCTTCACCGTTTTGAGAGCAGTGGCAGATGAAATAAATTACACAAAGTAATGCGCCTGCCTGGGTTCTAACCCACGACTTACTGTTCGTAAGTCGGGGCCGCCACCACTGGGCCACCACTGCTCGCATGGGATGCGCTATATCATAATCAGTTTTTTTCATCTTAACTGTGGCTAACTAATCGCTTTCCTCTCGTACTATTTTTGTTGTGCCCCCGAGGGACCATAGTAATCACATTTTTAAACTTACCTCTTATGCACACAAACACATTCTGAAATTCAGTAAATGATTGAGTAGTATTAGATGTTGTATCTTTGACTGCCTCATTTGTTTTATGTTCGGAAGAGCGAGCTTCTGCGGTGCAAGAGGTCCTGGGTTCGATTCCCGGGTCGGGCAAAGTGTTGTTGGGTTTTTCCACCAGGAATTTCTCAGTAGCAGCCACGGAGTCTAGATTTGTGCCCGGTTGATAGGAATAAGCTCGCCACGTATTACATGAGACTTAAATGTAACTCGCGAAATGTGGGTGTACTATTTAGGTACACCTCTGCCTTACCTTTGGGGGATTACAGGCGTGACATTATGTCATGTTATTGTATCGGTATTACAAAAACACTCAAATCACATAAGTCGACAACATACTAAACAGAGTCCACCTAAAACCGGGTACCAAATAAATATGTACATCTATTTTCTTAACTCCATCCAACAGCCAAACACCATAGTTCCTAAGGCTGCAAACACACGAACGTATCGCTACGGTATTCACACAACAAGGTCCACTCGTCACGGTGCAGACTAGCCCTCTCGAAACACAAACATCTCAAGTGTGTGCTCGGCTTAAAACGATTCCGATGTACCGTCTTCAGTAGACCAACTTAGACGTATAATTGCCTCGAGTTAGTTTATGCCCTTAAGTTTGGTTTTGTGGACTCTTTGATTGTACTCCCACGGCGGTTATAGGTCTTTGATAGTTGGCCTAAGATGACAAAAATAATAGGTATATTTGCTGTTTATAATTCTGTGCAAAAGAAAAGCCAAGCTTCCCGGCTGTCATTTCTAGACCTTTGACAGTCGTTACAGCGGTAGCCAGTGGCCCGAAAGTCCGCCTCTGCTTGTGGAGGTCAGATAGGCAGTTGCTTCATGTAAAATACTGGTATTCAGCTGCATCCCTTTAGACTGGAAGCAGACCCCAACATAGTTTGGGAAAAACTAGGCAATTGTCTATGATCTATTGAGTAAAAATCTCCCCAGTTTTCAGCGTTGTTTGTTACAGCACCCGATCAATTTCATCCTTGACTGGTAAGTTGTATGTCTCATAACAGTACAAACTTACAACATCATTTTAATATGACGAAAGGTCGTGGTATTCATCATTAAAACCCCAATACAAGAACAAGAACAAGAACGATGGCGGAATGCTCATAGATTCATATCTACCATGAATCTATGAGCACTCCACATTCGTTCTTAATGCAATTCTCAGGTCCTAACAAATCGGTTTAATACGACTCATATATTTTTTCCCACACAGCTGTGTGGGCTCCAATAAACGTGATCTTCTTACTTTATTAGACAAAAAATAAATAATAATAAAAGATAGCATACCGTTACCGCAAAAGGCAGTCATAATTGCAAACTTTTATTACCAACTTACTTCAAGAATGAATAGACATGACAACTCAATAAAATACTAGTTAATATCTATAAAAAGTCTATTTGTGGAAGTCGGTGAAAATTAATACAAATTACTACTACTATTAAATGCAGTTGTAAAAGTATAATAAAATGTTGGAAAAAGCTATAAAATCATGATTTATGATTGCAAAAATCAGAATGGTGAGACAAAGTATCTATGAGCAGGACAAATCTATGAGTTGGAATCGAATTGAAAATACGAATCCCGGTAGGAGCAAATGTTTGTGTGATTTATTTATTTATTTAGAAATACATTTTAAGCTAACAGTTTAATATCAAAACGCTTAAAAGCTAACAATAATCATAATTATTACAAATAGCATCTTATAATTACAATAATTCAGAAAGAAAATAAAAATTACATGTCAAGTGGTGTTTACATATCACGAATAAAACAATTTATAGAAGTCATAATGTCATAAATAAAAAATAAATAAATGTAATGTCATGTACGGTTAGACTGGAAGCCGACCGAAAAAGTTGGGCAGTTGATGCCGAAGTCAAAACTAATACACTAGTGTTACTTATACATGTGATGAGCATGGACATTTTGTTTCCGAGTCATGGATGTTTATATGTATAATAAGTATGTATTTACAAACAAAAAGTATCTATGTAGTATATCAACTATGTGGTGTCCACGACACAAGCCTCGTTGCTTAGTGTGGCACTAGATGGCGCTGTGCGTAATGTCCAGCGATATTTATTTATTTATTTAATATTTTGCTAAACCTGCTCTGCTCTTTCTCCATGTTCCCAACGGCAGCGGGAACTTCCACCAGCAACAATGATGATGAAAAATTCAAAAATGTATTGGAACTGAAAGCCACCGAAAAACTTATATCAGTCCTGTCTTACGTCGTTCTAGAAATACGAAACGTTTTGAAAGAACACACAAAAGATTGAAAATCAAATACCGAGCTCCAAGATATAGACTGTCTAGATTGTGGCTCACTATGTTAACTAGTTTAAGGTTGTATTTTAAACCACTTGTAACATCTCTTATGTATAGTTGTACCTACCTGCTTATGTATCTACTTCTGTTTTCTAGATTAAACAGTTTGATTGGTAATTCAGTGCGTTCTTTGGAATGGGAGATATTTGAGCTAATTTGCGACAAATTCTTACTCAGATAATTTTGGTTCCAAACTGGGTTGTTTTCTTGTTTCTGAGATACCGTACTGTGGCCGTCTCCCTACCATTACCTCTTCCACTTCCATACATCTTATAAACGCACGAGGCGCCAGTTGCGAGCAAACTAAAAAAAAAAACGGTATTTGCGTGAAATAAACGTTCCCCCCCCCCTCCACTACGAATTTCTCCTGTATCGTGGATATGTATAAATTATTTAAACTCACATATACACATCCAGACACGGAACTAGGTACTATACCAAACACGCAATACAGCAGCCAATCGCTCAGCCACTGCGTCAACTGTACCGCCAAAGAGGTAATATTTTTAAACCTCACCAGTACACCTACTTCAACATTACTCGCCCTTTAAGAGCAGAAAAACTAATACTTTTCTCAGATTGACAAAACGAATGGCGGATATAGCACAAGTTTTTATTCAACTACTTATTTTCACAGACGATTAATAATCGGAATTAATTCGGCCGACGGGTCAGGTCATGTTTTTTTTTAACAAATTGAAATCAATTTAGGTGGTCTCGCCACAGCCAAAAGAACGATATAATGTTTTAGAATCTCAATTAAATACGGCTCACTCAACGAGAGATATCTAACAAATCAATTAAGTAATGCAAAGAATTCATTCACCTTTAGTGTTGTTGTTGGGTTGGTAGTATTTCGGGGATTATCGATATCGATGTTTGTTGACCATTGCATATAGTTTTGTCTTTCAAATTCTAGTTCGATAAATTGAGCCTTTTGTCGGAAATAAAACAATTATGAAAACAACTTTGCAAATTATTATAATTATACCTACATGGTAGGTATGCTCAATAATTAAATAAAGTTAAACAGAAGTGTTTCCTCATGCGTTATTTACTTATTTTAAGCCCCATTTCAAAAAATTAACGCCATTCTGTTGCCCGTTGAATCATCATCTAATTACAAAGAATTTCATACAATTTTTTTTTGTAATTAGATCATGTTCAAAATATTTAATCAAAAATTGGTTTAACAAACAGCATTTTAATAGTTCTCTTGATAGTTTATTAAGCATAAGAAGGTACTTAAATCAAACATAACCATTATTACAAACGATTAAAACATTAAATAAAACATTTCAAGTGCCTCATGAAATATTAACAACCAATACATCATTCACTAAAGAAAATTAAATAAATCATCGATAGCAAAAACCACCACAAAAACAAGACAACCGCATCACTAATGTTATCGCGTCATCGATTAAAACATTTTGATTAGCTTTCAACTTACGACCAATGTCATAAGATACGATCTAAACGAAACGTCTTAAACGCCATTACGAACATTCTACAAACTGTCTTTACAGTATTGGATGAGTTTTAGAAATTAAATTCCATACATTAGACGCTTAATATGGTACTAGTAACACAAAGCGACGGAGCCACCCCAGTCAAGTGACTGTGCAGGAATGTCGATAGTGATCGGAGATTATAATGTCGATATGTCTTGCAATAGCAGTCACTCGACATCCCTATTGAAGTGAGTTTTGACGATAATTTTAATGAATTGTGACTTATAATGACGCATGGAAAAGATGTTGTGTTGATAGCGAAGGATGGAGTGTGGATAAGATAGGTGGACTTTGTAACTATTATTAGATATGTAATAAATAATAAATATCACTGGACATTACACACATCGCCATCTAGTGCCACACTAAGCAACGAGGACACCAGAGATAGTTGATGTACTACAAAGATACTTTTTGTTTGTAAATACATACTTATTAAACATATAAACATACATGACTCGGAAACAAATGTCCATGCTCATCACACAAACATTTGCTTCTACTGGGATTCGAACCGGGGACTCTAAGAACGTAAGGCAGCCTCAGTACCGCTGCGCCATTCGGGTCTTCATGTGCAAGAGTTATGAATTGATTAAGGGTTTGTAACATCTGAAAAGGTTCTGTTTTTCCCTAGATGGCTACTGCTTTACGAGTAAATATTTGCTGTCTGAGCTTCCGATAGGTTCTTTATATGTATTTAATGGCTCAAAAGCGGAATGCATTTTCAATAAGGTTTATCGTTTTTTTTCAAGGAGGTATGCTAGCTCACAAAAGACCGTTGTGACTTGATCAGAAGTTTCAAGTTTGTGCATTTTAACGGGTGGAAATAGGAAAAGAAATACATTTATTTGGCACATATCACAAATGCTCACAGTATTTAAAACAAAAATAATGTAACAAAAAAAAACTTAAATCTAAACAAAAAATATAACAATGTGTGCCTCACCACTGCGCCAAATAGGCCCAGTTCAACAAACTGCCCGACGCTAGTTTTCAACTAGACCTAGATTAGTGAGGATAAATCTTCATGGATGTTCTCCACCCAAGGGTGGACAAAGGGGTCTGTCAGACTCTTACTGACTAAAACTACACAATGTTCATCAACTACCTTTGCCCGGGTATTAAATAAAACGTAAAATAAGTCTTTTAAACAACACATCAAAGATTCAACGGAACATTTTTAACAACATGCCAATAAACTTAAAAGGGCATTCGTCAAAATCGTGTGAAAGCATCAATAACAGAAAGGGTACTACCCACAACCCACTAGCATATGAACCAAATCATAAAAGGCCCCTTTTATAATAAAATAAGAAGTAGCATTTTTCAACCTAATGACCATTAACGTCCGATGCTTCAGGTTTAAAAGTGAAAAACTTGAGGCAAATCAATTGTTCGCTGTGTTTCTACCAGCGGATTGTGGAAATAATTAGTGCCCCTTGAAAAATATTCATTTACAACGCGTGATAAATATTTACGAGTTATTGTTCTTTGATGGAGCGAAAGAATATTGGTGACCTGCTTGAATAAAATATGTGGAGCAGAAAACAAATAATTTTTTAATGTTTATGAAATGGTATTATTGATTTATTGGTTTTATTGCTTCCATATTATGATATTTTGAGGAAAGATGCTTGGTAGCCGAATTAATGATCTTGATTAATAAGTCTGTGTATGACAACAACACACCAATTAAGTACTGTCGCCTCGTATGAAAACTGCTGGAAAGAGGTAAATACGTATTTGAAATTACGAATTATTATCAGAGGATGACCGAAGTAACAATCGATGGACCGTGTAAAACAGTAAATGATAATTATGGCTAGAAAAGAGCGAACTGTTGAGATGACGAGAAGTATAGAAGCAGAAGACTTTCTGCACCGTCCCCAAATAAATTGCCAAATCTGTCAAAGTCACAGTGATCTTTATCCTCGTTAAGATAGGGTTGCTGCTGCGGTTTCGCTGGCAAAAGTAAAGAAACTATGGAAGCACTGTAGAAATCCGTACTTGTCAAACACACAAATGCAGCCATGTCCATACAAAGCCAACAACATACACAACACACATTTAATAGTGTAGTAACAAACGTTAACAGTAATTTCTTAATAACATAACATAATATTTTAGTAGCCCCAGTTCTCGGTGTAATGAGTTAGTTAATTAGTCGTATTTACAAGCTTTTATTTAAACAATAGCGCTGATACGTTGCCGCCTGTATGCGTGTTTGAATATTATTATAGTAAGTTGGAGTCTGGGCTACCTATATTAAACTGTTGAACAGTTAGCCTGAGTAATCCCATTGCTGGACAAATGCCTCTTCCCATGACTTCCAATCTTCCGATCCAGAGCCAATAGGGACCACTAGTCGTTGATTTTTGCCAGCTGGTCCCGCTGTCTTCTACGAGGTCTGCCGCGACGACTTCTGACTCGCTTCGCAGAAACGGTCATTCGCGGTAACTTGCGTCGCAATTTTGTAGCCGTATTCTACTCTTCGGGCTCCACATGACAGCTCATTGAGCAAACGGCAGACACGCAATCCCACTTCCATTTTAGCTTAGTGTCTATCTATATTAATTGCAAAAAGATTATAACACCCACACTACCCTTTTCTTATCTGTCAGGTACATAGGTACCTTTTACAAACGAGGACCTGCCATACATTCATACATTCATGGACATAGAAGGCATAATTTTAATTTTAATTTATAATACAAGCTTGACTTAGTTTAGGAGTTAGTTAGAGAATCCCAAAATTCTATGTGACAGCGTACAACCCCTTTTTTTTTTTTTTTTTTTTTTTTCGGATGGGAAATCATCAAATGACTTCTCCCGCTCTGGGCGGAGCAGGAGGGAGTGTCAGACTTTTACTGACTAAAACCCATCCATGTTCCTTCATCGCCCTTTGTGTTCCGGGGCCACGGTATCTCTTTCGAAAAGTCCCGCAACCCCGGCAGGCATCGGTCCTTGCGGACCCCTTCCTTTTTGCTGACTCTCTTTGAGGCGCGCGTGGAACACGAACGCGCCGTCGACACGGCCTGTCGTCATGAGACGGACGGACGGCGAGCTAGCCCATAGCCCACCGTCCACAGGCCCGCGCCTACGGTGGCCGGGGGCCACGTGGTGGCCCCCGACGCCCGGGGCGTCTCCCGCGGCGGCCGGGACGCTGTGAGGTTCTCTCCCTCTCACGTTCCGCCACCTCCTTCTCTAGCATTACTGCTTCGCAGAAGGAGGTGACGGCGTCCCATTCCGTCTCGCTCCGGACCATGGCTTGCACCAGGGCCGGACGCGAGAGGTCGCCGCCGCCAATCGCCGCTTCGAGGACACGGCGGTGCTCCGCCCACGCGGGGCACACCTCCACCGTGTGCTCCACCGTGTCCTCCGGTCGATCCTCGCAGTGGAAACACCCGGGCGTTTCCTCCCGCCCGATTCGGTGCAGGAACCTCCCGAAAACACCGTGTCCGGTGAGGACCTGCGTCAGGCGGAAGGTGAGGACGCCGTGGCGTCTCTCCAGCCACTCCTCAAAGAGGGGACTTATCGCCACTATCGTGGCGTGCCCTGCACGGGGTTGCGACAGTCGCTCTCTCCATGTCGCCATGAGATCCCGCCGGAAGTCTGTCCGCTGAGCGACAATTTGTCGCGGCAGCGGAGTTTCCCCCCGGCGAAGCGCCTCCGCGCGCCATTCATGCAGGCGCGCGAGGACTATCGCCTCCAGATCCCATGGCGGCAATCCGGCAAGGAGGCACGCCGCCTCGCGGGCGATCGTGCGGTACCCACGGGCCAGCCTTACGGCTACCACCTTCTGGGGCGCGTTCAGGTAGTGGGCTGCACGCAGCCTCAAGGAACGCGCCCACACCGGGGCCCCGTAAAGGGCCATGGACCGCACGACAGCGTACAACCCCTAAAGTAAGATTTAAATTGTTACTAGAGTAAGAAATTCTTGTACCTTGATGGAAATAAAATATTATTATTATTTTTGTTTTGACATTTCTGTTCCTCCGGCTAGCCGGGAAGTTCTGATGGCACGGGCCTAAGCCAAGTGTTTATCAGTTGGGTTAATTTCGGGTATGGAGATATTAGTTTCCACGCGGTTATGCGCAGACTGTGTAATATTTTCCGACTCACTCTGCAGAAACTTTCTTACTAGTCTGCATGTGTTTAAAATCACTGCCTTCTGCAGTAAGTAGTAGGTGCTAGCTGGTAAGTTAAGAGAACTCAGGGACTGATGAAGCTTCTGTTGACGAAATAACTATAGGGACAATTATAACTTTTTGTAGGCGCCAAAGTCGGGTTATTTCGTCTTTTAACTCAATGTATTTCGATAGTTTTTCGGCTATTGTAGTCTGTAAGTTGTGAGTGTTTGGCACGGCTATGTCTATTAGGAATCCAGTGTTGTTTAATTTGTTTATCCATGTGATGTCCGGTCTGTTATAATGAATTGTGCGGTCAGTGAAGAGAGCTCGGTCAAAGTACAACTTTGTTGTGGTGTTTTCTAGTACTGTTTCAGGGCTGTATTTATAAAATGGTACTACAGTGTCTAAAAGTTTGTACTGATGTGCTAGTTTCTGGTGGATTATGTTGGCTACTTGGTCGTGTCTGTGTTTGTAGTCGGTTTGAGCTATAGATTTGCAGGCACCAGTTATGTGTTGAATTGTTTCCGGGGAACTATTGCATTTTCTACATGTGTCGTTTGGTAGATTTTTTATAATGTGCTTTCTATAGTTTTTAGTTATTATTAATATATTATTATTATAATAAAACCCTAGTACATTCACATGGGCGTAAAGTAAAAAAATTATTCACTTTTCTGTGATACAATTTCTTATACAAGTTCTTAGTAACGAAACAGCCAAGCCACGGGTGTAGAGTTTGTGAAGTTAGACCTTGTAGAGTTAGAAGCTTGGCTCTACATGACAGTGCGAGTCGTATGGTCTCGTCTTGGCAACATTTTACATGAAAATGTTTTTGGTGGGTACAATATCTCTAATCAAGTTGCTTGACGCTGATCACTTTCAAAACTGTTTTTGAATTGCTTTTTCATTTTGACTTTCAAGACTTCCACGTTTAGATAATATATCTAACCTAACAAGTAGACAAGCCACATTGGAGGCTTATCATGCATATGTTGGTTCAATATTGCGTTATGGTATACTGGTAGAGGAAACTCGGTGCACCTCGGAAGAGCTTTCGTCGCACAAAAGAGATGTATACGTGCGATTTGTAATGTAGACCTATTAAAATCCTGTAAACCACTATTTAGAAAACTTAGAGTACTAACATTATCAGCTATTTATATTCGGGAAATATGTAAATTTATCAAATCTCACCCTGATATGTTTGAAAAACTGGGAGATAAATGTAGGTTCAAAACTAGATACCTTAATAGATTAATTATTCCTGGAACGAATACTGAACTATATAGACGGAGTTGCTATCTATATATTATATTGAGATTTATAACAAGATTCCTAACCAAATTAAAGAACTACCAATGGTCCGCTTTAGAAGGGCTTCACACAGATGGTTAATTGAGAATCCCTTTCATAATATAAAAGAATTCCTTCAGTTTCAATTTAAATAATCTAATTGCAACAAAAAAATTGCATGTCATTATTTTATGATTGAGTATGTTAAGCTGCTAAACCATTGTAAGTACTTCTGTAGCCATATTTATCGGCAAATAAATCTTTGACTTTGATGTTTATTTTTATGATAATGTGGACAATTTTGTCTTTTTATCTTTGAAGCTGGCTTGATAGCCTCTGAGTTAGGCCCTGCCTCAACTATGTAGGTAACTATATCGTGTAGTCTTCCTTTGTACCAAAGTTTCTGATGCAAAATGCACTTTGAACCTTGGACCTTAGACCTCAAGCCGTTTACCTGCTCCCGGGTTTTCCCTCATCGCCTATTCATTACTCTGCACACATGATTCACTTGGATAATAAGCATTCAATGATTGTCTGAATCATTTCCTTCCCCTAATAGTTTATTAGGGGCAAATGACGTATATTCAAAGAAACACGGATCTTTTGAGTTTCTAAAGAATTTGTTGAACCTCTTTAGGTATTTTCCAAGCGATTACCATTCGCTCTGGTCTTAAGTAGTGGGTGAATCAGAGGCGATGATTTTGTACTTATTTATGTGACTAACTTAGTGGTGAATAATGCGGAATTTATAAGGAATCTGCCACGAAAATGTAGGAACAGATGAAGTTACATACATCACTTCATCATTTTGATCATTTAAGTATCATCATTTGGCGACCCGAATGGCGCAGCGGTAGTGAGGCTGCCTTACTTTCTTAGGGTCCCGGGTTCGAATCCCGGTAGGAGCAAGTGTTTGTGTGATCAGCATGGACATTTGTTTCCTTGTCATGGATGTTTATATGTATAATAAGTATGTATTTACAAACAAAAAGTATCTATGTAGTATATCAACTATCTGGTGTCCACGACACAAACCTCGTTGCTTAGTGTGGCACTAGATGACGCTGTGTGTAATGTCTAGCGATATTTATTGTTTATTATTATTTATTTATCAAAGCTGTATTAAAATGATATAATAAATTGGTTTAGCTACGGTCGACGAAGCTATTTAGTTTACATTTTACAATGTAATTTGCATGTTAAAATGTAAACCAAATAGCTTGTTTGACCGTACCTAAAAAAACGTGAAAATTATATCGTGTACCTACTGTCAATGGAAGCCTAAATAAAATCGCACTATTGAATATTCAACACACTACTTAATGCTCCTGGTTTGAAATTCCAACGCCGCAATAATATTTAAATTTAGGCACACGATTAGCTATCAGTTAGTGAAAACGTGTTTTCATTTTCACATAGACATAGATTTGATGAAGGATACCCTGTAGTTACTCGCAATTACAGACACAATTACAATAAGAATGTTCTGTTCCCTTTCGGGAACGGCTGGGGACATACTGGATAATATGCACTTTTATAGTGTCTTTTTCCTAACTTCTGGGTGCTATGTCCAATGCATCCTACTGTAGATAATCTTGGTTTTCGCGGTATGCAATAAGAATAAGAATAATTTATTTAAAATGAAAATATTACAAAAGTGTACATTTAGGTGCAGCAGTGTTATTTCTTAAAGTATTGTATAATTAGTGCCTAAAAGTAAACTATAACTACAATATATAATATAACAGTTGCAAGTAAAGAAAACGTCGAATTCAAATGTTAGGTAGCGACCTGCCTGATCTAGGTTTTTTTTTTTTAAACCTGTGTTTCAGGCCATCACTTTACATTGGATAATTTAATTAGGTCAGTAAAAGTTTTAAAATAAAATAAATCTATTAACAACTATAACAAAAATCAAATTGGTAAAAAAACTTAAATTAAACATTAAAACTAATTTAAGTAACAATAATGCAATGAATAGTGTCTAACGTTTGCAATCCTTAACTACACTATTGTACAAAGACCGTCCGTTCTATGAATTACCGATGACCATGTTCAAGACTCAACAAAATGATTTGATGATGAAATGATGACAGAAAAAACCTTTACAAGAAACTATAAATTATACTGAACACGTTACAGACGTTCACACCTACATAGACGAGCAAAAAACTAAATTCTTAGAAATTAAAATTGGAGCACAAATCGAGACACTGTCAATCATTTTGACTCATTTCCGTCTAGCGATTCGATTAATGACTCAGAAATACTGTGAGAGGGGCTTTGGCTAAGTTATAACAGCCACCTGAGTCGATCTTCAAGGTTAAGCAACGCTTGCGTGGTCGATCTGAAGTTGGGTGACCATCCATTACATAGCGAGTTTCTTCTGTGCTCCGGAAAGCCATCGTAAAGCTATTGGTAACGGCTGTAATTTGAAGATCTTTGACAGTGGTTCAGGGAATTCAATAGGCCCAAAAGCCTGACAACCAGTCTTACCAAGGGATATCGTGATACTCATTGACTGGGTTGTGGAGGTCAGATAGGTTGTCACTCCGTTTAAAACCATACTCGTAGCCGACCCCAAGTTTAGTTGATGATAAATATGATAAACAGTAATTGATTTGCGGAGGTCAGATGTCGCTCCATGTAAAATACTTGCATTCAGCTGATTCAGGTTAGACTAGAAGCCGACCCAAACATAGTTGGGATTTTGGGAACAGGCTACACAGATGATGACTAAGAAATACCATGACGAAATATAATGAGGAATACAGATAATTTGCTTCATTCCCATGAAATGCTTACAGGCATATTTTTGCATGGGAATTTTAGCGCTCAGACGAAGGCGATTCCCATGTCAACCTACCGCATGTGAGTGGTGAGGAATGTTCGGTATTTGGTTAAAGTTGAAGATGTTTTGAATGAAAAAAAGATTAATTTATTTTGAAGTTTGTGTACATCAATCGTACAAACATATTGGTAAAAATGCATTAATAACATGAATTGTATTCAATTATAGATGGACATCTATAGTTGAATACAATTCATGTTACAATCTTCGTGAAACTGAAAAAAATACGGTATGAACAGCGAAAAATTCAAAAAATACTAGAAATTTAAAAAAACAGTAAATGAAGGAAAAGGCAAAACTTAAAAGTATATGCACTGCCCGGGAATCGAACCCGAGTTGCAAGAATGGGAATTTTGCATGATACCAGTAGTGGTATCTGTATGGTGTCTGTATGGTGTAGTGGTTGTCTGTATGGTGTCGGACGTTAAGAATAGCACCATCCCATATCTTCCCGTGGGTGTCGTAAGAGGCGACTAAGGGACTTACCAGAGAATGGGCAGCAGCGTTCTCTGTGCTTTTATAACAACCGTACTGCGATCGCCAACCCGCCTGCCAAGCGTGGCGATTATGGCAAAAAACCCCCTTTGGGGGAGGCCCATGTCTAGCAGTGGACGTTTTTCGGCTGAGGTGGTGGTAGTGGTATCATGCAAGATTCCCATTCTTGCGACCCGGGTTCGATGCTGGTGTAGACCAGCAGTGCTTGACCTTGGCACGCGAAATAGTCGAGCCAAAGGAAATGTATGCGCGCTCATCCTTATGCAGTACGCGTACCTTAACGCATATTTTTCCCTGGGGTTGGGCAGAAACTACAGAACGCCACCTGTTGTAGCTTCGTTTACATTAATTAATCTGCTCGTCATGCTTTTTTTTTTTGTTTAAAACATAATATTTGTAGTTGCAATTTTTTTCAAATACCTTCCTTAATTTTTTTTACAATTATTATTGCTTATTAAATGAAAATTAAGATGAGATATACAGTCAGATGACTGTATATTGTAACAACTTTATGCCCCCATAGATGAAGAAAAAGAAAAACCGGAAAAGTACCACACAACATTACACAAAACGGTATAGGTAACGGTGTATGGGATATTTTAATTTAACTAATTTATTTTTAAAGTGTATATAACTAAAACTTTTGTGAATTTTTCAAGCATTTACCTGTTGTTGTTATTAATATCAAGCAAAAAACGGAAAAAAGTCACGTTTGTTGTATGGGAGCCCCCCTTAAATATTTATTTTATTCTGTTTTTAGTATTTCTTGTTATAGCGGCAACCGATTTACATCATCTGTAAAAATTTAGCCGTGTGGTATCCGGCAGAGTAGAATAGAACCAACCCATTACACTCACGGGTGTCGTATAAGGCGACTAATGTCTGAGGCAGAACACCTTGCGCTTCCGTAGACCAGAGAATGGGCAGCAGCGTTTTCTGTTAGTCTTTCATCACTGCGATCTCCAATCCGCCTGCCAAGCGTGGAGATTACGGAAAAATTCCTCCCATCATGGGAGAGGCTTATGTTCAGCAGTGGACGTTATGGGCTGTTGTAGTAGTTGTAGTAAAAATTTCAACTGTCTAGCTATCACGGTTCATGAGATACAGCCTGATGACAGACAGACGGACAGTGGAATCTTAGTAATAGTGTCCCGTTTTTACCCTTTGGGTACGGAACCCTAAAAAAAAGATATGACAGTTGGGTTCGTACCACCTTTTCTCACACTGTCGTCGCTTGCATGCCGAATTCGTCTCGCCCTAAGCCTGGCCCGTGTTTGTTCAATATTTTACAGGCATTAACAATTTAATTTATTTCCCCTAACTTGATTTTATGGGATTAAGGACAGCTTAGTGATAAATTCATAACTTTATTTGGATTTTAATTTTTATCTGCCCTTTTGTTGTTCGTTTTAATGATTCCATTTGGCTCGCTTTGACGTTTTTTGGGGCCACCCTGGGTGTAGATCTACAAAAAAAAGTTTGCAAAACATTTTTTTTATTTTCAATAAAAAAGATTACTTAATTTTTTAGCTCTATTTTAAATTTCACACGATAATTAACGCTTTAATCTCAACTAATTATTCCAAACATGCATAGATTGTTCGAAAAAAGTGGCTTTACCTCAATATTCGGAGCATGCCACCTTCTGCCCAACGCCGAAAGCGAACCGGACGCTAACATGTAAACACTCGGATCAACGCGAGCGCAATAAAAACGCTGTAAAATTTTGATGTTTCTATTCAAGACCACTCGTCTCTTTCACACGCGTACAAAATCCTATATCCATCTCCCTCCACACCTGAGAATGGCTCAGATTATTATCAATGCACTTTACACGAAACAGAAGACCCCGACTCCGGCTGACGTTTATGTGATTTTGAAAGTAAATCGTGTAGGTTTAGTGCCTGATAAGTAGCACGTGAATGAGGTGTCAAGTGATAAAATTAATAAATGGAGCTAGATTTCATCGTTACTAGAACATGCAAGTAGAATTATAACATTGATCTCCAGTGATACAACGAAGCATCACACAAATTTCGAAACAGTTTGAAGATTCTGAAGCACTTTGATGTCTAAATCAATGAATTAAACTAGTCTAAAGTGTTCGAATAAACTTTCATTTTTATTTGTTGATTACTCTATCGGAGAACTACGAGGTAATGAATATGTTCAAATGAATAACCTCTACGTCTATGAGGAGGAATGTTAACTGGTATTGCTTGAAATTAAAATCTTCTATTTTATTACACATCTCGCCCATCTGCAATGACTGAAACTAACTAATACGTCTTCAAAATCAATACTAATATTCTATTAATTTTCTTCGAATGCCCTATCGAACCCCTACCGATCCTAACCCTCTATCGAATGGCTTTCTTTTACTTGAGTAAGTCCAACTAATGAATGATGTATCTTAGTGAATTACTGCTTGGTGTGCAAAATCTTCTTAGCGTGTATGACAATTCAAATTGGCATTTACAGTAGCGTCTATCAGCGCCTGTGATGTGCAAATAACAGGTCATGCAGGCAGAATACAAATACTTTTAGGACATAAGATCTTTCCTTGAATTTGTATGTATTTTCTAGCAAATAAACACTTTTGATTTGACACGATGTCACACTTGCTAATTAACCACAACCTACAAACAATGGGACACTTCCCATTGTTTGTAGGGGTTGTGGTTAATTAGCATTTTATTGTCTTCAGTATATAGGTATTCGCCCTTCCTCTCTTGCCATTTCTTGTCCCTTAGTAATATCAATGACCAACCCCTTGCAAAGTTTTCAATATAGATCACTAGATCTATTTACTAGTTACTAAACTACTACCCCAGGGCAGGACAGAATCCGACGACGCGACGTCCTGATTCGAGCTCCGGGTAAAGTTATACTGCGGCTTCCTGTAGAAATACGAAGCAGCCTTAGATTTGTGGCAGGTTAACAGTTTTAAGATAACTCAGTCCTATCGAAGGAACTTGTAAGACAAAATTAACGTTGTAGAATAGTAAAATTAAGGTGTGAAATTACGTTCCGTCTAGCAGGTTAATGAGAGAAAACTAGACCAAATTCAAGACCTAATTTCTCGTGAAAACCTTAGTTAATTTCCACGCTTACCCAGCGAGCGAACAGCATAGCATCACAGGCGCATCGAAGTGCTCCCGACACAGGATGATGTTAAATAAATTAATTTTGGGTGCAAATTACTCGGCGCGGCCTTTAATCAAGCGGCCGCGTCATTTCTGACTGCGCTTCTACTCGAAGTTATGAGGATTTGGATGAGTTACTTTGGGTCTGATAGGATTAAAATGAAAACTGGTTAAAACGTAAAGCTTCAGGTTCATTCCGTGATTATTTGGTAAATAATTATCATCATCATTTCATCCGAAAAACGTCCACAGCTGGACATAAGCCTCCCCCAAGTGTCGTCACATTGCCCGGTCCCGTGCGACTCGCATCCAGCGGGTCCCTTCCACCTTAGTCAGGTCATCGGTCCACCTAGTGGGAGGTCGTCCAACGCAGCGATGATCAATGATGAAAAACATTTTTTTCCGCACAGAATAAAAAAAATAAAAAGTTTTTATTGTTTCTCATACAATTTTTCTACAGCACAAAATTGAGGCAGCCCCTTTAAGTTATAAGGATACTTGTGTTGGGGTTACCTCGCAACTTCCCATGGGTTACAGTTTGCAATGTTGAAAAATAATTAAAATTAATAATTAATAAAGGCTATTTTTAGGTTCAAGAATGTTACAAAATTATTTTAGCAAGTTCAGGTATGTGTAGTGTTTGTGGGTATGTGAGGTGTGTGAGTGTGTGTGTGGTGTGTGAGTATTTGTGCGTGTGTGGAAGGTGGATATGCAGCGTGTGGGTGTGAGTAGGTGTATGTTAATGATTGATCGTTTTATGTATATTAAAATTGGTTACAAGTTTTACTTTAGCAAATTCTAGTTAATAAAAGAATCTCCTAGTATTTTAGCTGAAAAGAAGAAGTAACGAAACAAACTCCCAGCAACGCATAGCTATGGATGATCAATTGATTTCTACGTGCTGGTAATGTGTCATATGGAATTGGATATACTTAGTTGATTGTGGCAAAATTTTAAGGTACTGATCAATATAAAAACCGGCCAAGTGCGAGTTGAACTCGCGTGGAAAGGGTTCCGTACAATGCCAAAGTCAAATTTTCCGTAAGTGAACTTATTATATTGAGTTTACCACTTTATTTTCAATTGATAGAATTCTTATAGGTTTTCCTGTAATTTAAAGCAATGACTATATTTTGTATTTTATTCATTTTAGGCTCAGTAGTTTCGGAGATCAGGGGGGAATGGTCAATTTTCGTCTTCTTTCATGAATAAAATCAAAACCATTTATTTTACAATAATAACAAAATATATTTGAGATCCTCATAAAGAGTCCTTTCATTTGATATATGACACAGTAAGGTTTGGAAAACTTTTTTTTTAATTTCATAATTAATTTGTCCCCCGAAAATGACCCTTATAAAAATATTTATTAACTTTGCACATCTGTGTTTGGGTCATAGGATTACACCATCGTACCAAATTTCACCTGATTTGGTCCAGTAAATTCGGAGCAAATTGGCTGTGACAGACAGACGTACAGACAGACAGACGCACAAGTGATCCTATAAGGGTTCCTTTTTTTTTCATTTTTTGTACGGAACCCTAAAAATGATCATTGCTCTACTCATTTTATTGGCGCTTTATTATCCATCCACAAAACCATTGATCAATCAAAACAAACCTTAATAAACTTAACAAAAGCCGACGTACATTTAATAACCACAATCTTATGATCATAAAGAGCAAATTTTCACACATCATTCTTAAGTCCCAAGTGCCACATCCAAAGAACAAAGACTCATTGTCATCCTCAAGTATAGGTTGGTTCCTGAGATCTTTATCTGATTACCAATTTCATCGGAATGTGATCGCAGCTTCATCGATACAGTTCCCACCCTAATGGAGGTATATTAGCAAACCTATAGTTATTTATAGCTAAAATAACGCCGTGTTTTTTGCACAGATTAAGATATTTTTCGGGTGGTGAATCAATCGTTTGGGAGTGAAGTAAATTTTTCCAAAGGCTATGAAGTTATGGTTAGATAAACATAACACGCCTGCCTAGGACGGTCCTAGGACGATTACCAGGACGGGCAAAGTGTTTTTCGGTTTTTCCACCAGGAATTGCTCAGTAGTCTAGATTTGTTCCCGATTGATTTCCACCCGTTATTACGTGGGACTTCAACATAACTGGCGAAGTGTATGCTTGTTCTATTAGGTACACCTCTGTCTAACCCTCGGGGTTTACAGGCGGGATGTTTTGTTATGTTGTCAATGGTCTATGTGTCTTGATTTGCGACTGGTTGATGGCTTGCCCCCTATTATATATGGGACTTAACATAACTGGTGAAATGTGGGTGTACTTTTAGGTACACTTCTACCTAACCCTCAGAAATTACAGGCGGGATGTTGTTATATGTTAGGATTAGGTAAACATAGTTGGAAATGGTTGTGTTTGTTCACATTTACTACCAGATCAAGGATATATCTACATTTACGATTTGGCTAAGGCTAAAGATGCTTTGTTATAGGTGGTAGTAAAATCTCTAAGATAATAAACCTTGGCTCAGATTTGTAGATAACCTATCTGTAATTTAGATATAAAGAATATATCATAGCTTACCTGTCGTTTTCTGGACAAAAACGTTTTTTTTACAAAAAGCAGATAGTCTACGTACAATAATTCGCACACTCTCAAAAGAACTGGTGTTACTCAGAAAAAGCAGTTTTTAGACATACGCATTTAATAGTAGATTGTAGTACCAGGGGCTACCAGGGGGACCCATTACACAGGGTGTAAAAGACCTCATCACGAAGCCGTCAACCAAGCATTCTGTACATCAAACTTCACGCAAAAATTATTGCTGGGAAACGACTTCTTTTTTTGGGGTGAAAAATCATGTTTTGTGGTAGAACTCAATGTAACGCACTTAAAACATTGTGCTGATGGATGGATTGAATAGTACGGGGGTCGTGCAGGTGTAAAAATCTTACATAAAAAAATTGTATTTAAAAAAAAACTTGACATAAAGTTGGAACCCCAATATATCCGTAACTAGAAGGTTCCCAGGTATGGTGTAGAACAAAAAAATGATCGCAATGACGAGGAGAACAAGTGGCTTTCGACTTCGTTAAGAGGTGTTTTACACCGTTTATACAAGGTAGTAAATAGGAACCGAGTTAAAATGGGATTTTAGCGCCGTGTATTACACTGTAGTTTTCACTTTGAGTGCGAGAAAAATAATCAATTTAGTCAGACGGACAGACAGACAGACAGACACACAGACAGACGGACAGACAGACGGACAGACAGACCGACGGACAGATAGACGGACTGACGCACAGACGGACAGACAGACACGGACGCACAGACGGACAGACAGTTGGACAGGCAGACGGACATACAGACGGATAGACAGACGGATGGACAGACAGACAATACTAACGAAACGAATTAAAATAAAAAGGTTTTTCTATGAAGTTGAAGACCGGTTTTCGACGAAGATTTTACTTTATGTACTACAGCATAAAAAGCTTTTTTATGTCGCCTACGCACGACATAAAGGCGAACTTTAGAGTATGAGAGAATTTTTATGTCGCCCACAAACCTCTTTTTTTTTTTCGGATGGGAAATCATCAAATGACTTCTCCCGCTCTGGGCGGAGCAGGAGGAAGTGTCAGACTTTTACTGACTAAAACCCATCCATGTTTCTTCATCGCGCTTTGTGTTCCGGGGCCACGGTATCTCTTTCGAACAGTCCCGCAACCCCGGAACAGTCCCGCAACCCCGGAACAGTCCCGCAACCCCGGAACAGTCCCGTAACCCCGGAACAGTCCTGCAACCCTGGGGCCCACAAACCTCTGACTTAGCTTTACAAGCCGTCGAGAAATATTTCTAAGGCATGCTGGTTTCCTCACGATGTTTTTCTTCATCGAAGTAAATGATAATTAAAGAATACGCACATGAAACCGAAGAGACCTTGCAAGAATTTTCATAGTCAAAAATATTTTCCTTTCTTACAAACCCACACATTTTTATTTTCAGACTCGTCATCTCTACATTTTGATGACTCAGAATCATTTTAATATTCAAAAGCTTTTACCGTTCTTGTCTGTTTATTCCATCTGCTTTTTCAGGTAAGTGTATATACCAAGAACAAATCAGAATCATTACTAGTAAAACCAATGACTCAGAATCAATCAGAAACCAAAAGCGTCGTTTTAAAGCATCGACTTCATCGTCGCTGTACTTTCAGCGTGAAATCGTATTATTCGTCATCGCTATCCGTGATATTAAAGGTGATTGACTGCGTAAACAATTAGTCAGTACGATGATTTACATTAAATTGATCTATGCCTTTATCATCCAGCCTTTATTCCAATTTTTTTGGAGCGCAGCATGTCTTGTTCTTCCATACTTCTGTATTAAACAATTTATTGAAAAAAAAAACGATTTCTATGAATCATCATCTAAAAAGTGCGCACACATAGCACCTAAAATTATCATCCCTAAAAAAATATCCCCAAGAAATTCCCAACAGCATTTTGTAGTCTGCTACAAACGTCAACTGAAATAGTTTTTCCGGTTCTACAAGAAACTATAATAGGTCAGAAAGTCCTCTCCGACTAACTGTAATAAAGATTAATTAATTTAGGTACTGGCTGTTTCTGGGTATAACTTTTACGATAAATCGGAACGTTGTTCAAGGGTTAAACTCGAGCTGCGGGACTGTTCGAAAGAGATACCGTGGCCCCGGAACACAAAGGGCGATGAAGGAACATGGATGGGTTTTAGTCAGTAAAAGTCTGACACTACCTCCTGCTCCGCTCAGAGCGGGAGGAGTCATTTGATGATTTCCCATCCGAAAAAAAAAATAAAAAAAGGGTCAAACTCGAGCCCTAAATATAAATAAAACCTTGGAAAATGCGAGTTGATTCTATCTTGTAACATAATCAGTAAGCAGCCACTACATGTAGTTCCACGAAGATACCTATAGAGCTTTTCCTGAACTGGCAATCAAACGGTTAAAAATACTGGTATCTATGGCCAAGTGACTACCTACATCTAAAATATACAGCAGCCACTTGTTACTCGTACATAGAAACATGCCATAAATAACTCATTCAGTTACTTCGAAGAACTTTTAATTAAAGTTTAAGAACCACATCAAATTAACACACAATTGATAGGTTTTATTAAAACGGTAAATAAAATCATTGCAAATACAATACGGACAAGGCATTTTTTTTTTGACGACCCGAATGGCGCAGTGGTAGTGAGGCTGCTTCACGTTATCCCGGGTTCGAATCCCGGTAGGGGCAAATGTTTGTGTGATGACCATGAACATTATTTTGTTTCCGAGTCATGGATGTTTATATGCATAATAAGTATGTATTAACAGACAAAAAAGTATATAGGTATGTGTATATCAACTATCTGGTGTCCACGACACAAGCCTCGTTGTTTAGTGTGGCAATAGATGGCGCTGTGTGAAATATCCAGGGAAATTTATTTATTTTTAAAATCCATACATAACACATAACATCACGGCTATGATCCCCAAAGGGTAGGCAGAGGTGTACCTAATAGTGGTGGTACCAACTTTCATATAAACCTAAAAGCCTGCCCCTGTAACCTACTACTCTTCATTACGTTAGGGTTTCTGATCAGTCTAACCTAACCAAACCACTGACCGAATAAAACATACACCCAGATTTTTAAAGGTATGTTTAAGTCTCATGTAATTGGGACGAGCCTATTACCACCAACAAGGCACAAACCCATACTCCGTGGCTTGTACTGAGAAAACCCAATAAAATTTTGCTCGACTTGGGAATAGAAACCAAGACCTCATGATCAGTAACCCCACTTGCGGTCACTATAAACGTTAAAATCAAAACAAAAACAAGAATCCATTAGAAAAGCATGACTAAGCTAACTCCCACAATAATATAAAAATTACACAAGAAATTAATTATACAACAAACCGATATTACTCAATAATCGTAACGTTCATCGTCAAAATTATTGGTTACCCATCTAGATTTAAAATATTTCTCACGGCAAGCGGATTGACATGATTATTAATAACGACTTGGTAGGAGGAGCAATTGACACGTTAATATACCGAATACAAATATACGAAGAAATTTACGAAGGGTAAAAATCACTTCTATAACTACAAGGGTAAGGGTCAAAGTGGTAGACAGGGGTAACTTTGCTTTCTGGCTAAGAGATGGTTATCAGTAGACCACTCCATAAGATATCTCCGTCGTCTGCGCATGCGCTTGACGTATGAGACAAAGTGATTTTGACGCGCCGTATCGTAAAGTAATTATTTGCGTATCATTCTCTATAATTTTCAATTTTAGGGTTCAGTGTAACAAAAAATTAAATGGGTCTGATGTGTTGATTAATTTTTGACGTAATGCGTCAATAATAATTATGTGGTGGGTAATTTTAAAGCGATTTGGTTCTGTAATAGCCTTGAATTATGAAAGAATTTATTACGTTAAGTGGTAACCAATCATGATGGTAACTCAATATTTATATACTTAGGTACTGTCTTTATCTACTGTATACAGATTGGTATAAATAGTACATATACATACGTATACATTCCAGAATAGTGATTGTTACCATTGGTCAGTTTACGGTTGGTTTCAGTTTCGGCTGAAACTGGGACTTGAGCCGAGGGTTCGGTATCGGTTTTGACTGAAAATCCTGCTTCGGACACCATTGGTCTTTATCAAAATGTGGTTCAGCTTCTTCAGTAAAACTAAATTAGTAGCTTTGCATTAAGCTAGTACAGTTCGATGACTACTGGAACAGGTCACGTTTATCATTCATCTAATCTTTGATACACACTTCATTTTATTTGGCACGCCTAAAAATAACTGATAAGTAGCCTAAGTAGGTATTATCAACGACGTCGCAATATAGCACCTATGCGTCAGCCGACTAGGGACGGCCCCGCTCCGACCACGCCCACCGCCCCCCTCACCCCGCACCCACGCAATTCCAGCTTTTTCAATTTGAAATTCCATAGTTTCGAAATTTGAAATTTCTCGCCGCTCAACAATTCGCGAGCGGAACCAGACTGCGAAACAATGCGACTCGATGACTTTGTTGTATTTTTTTTTAACATTTTCTTTTTTTAATTAAATTTTTCCGTTCTTTATTTTGATGTGCATTCGTTTTTCAGTAGGTATTGGAATGAGGTTCCCACCTATGTGGAGTGAAACTCCTTGCCTTTCCTTTCCTGTTTCATTAAGTAATATGGGAAGACTACGTGAAAGATGAGCTGGCTAGAAAGGGGGTGTCTCAAGAAATCACGAATAATGGAGAAGTATACAGAAGAAGAAGCTATGTTACGCGGAACGTAAATAAATTATGATTACGACAGTACAATGATGATGACGTGACTTCAACACTCCGGGTTATCTTGTAGTTCATCATCTGCCCAGCCTCTTCCCAACTATGTTGGGGTCGGCTTCCTTCATACTTGCATGCTTCATGGAGCGACCTGCCTATCTGACCTCCACAACCCAGTTAGTATTAGGTAATACGATACCCCTTGGTAAGACTGGATGCCAAACTTTCAGGCCACTGACTGCCTGTAACGACTGTCAACGATCTACTAATGACAACCGGGACCAACGTGCCTTTCGAGGCACGGAAGAAACTCGGTAAGTAATGGGTGGTCACCCATCCACGGACGAACCTAAGCATGCGCGGCTTAACCTAAAGATCGATCCGAGCGGCTGTTATTATTTTGCCACGAGCTCCTCTAATTCAGTTAAGTTATTACTTATTAAATAAGTCACTCAAAATCAAAAGCAAGCTAACACATGTGACAAAGAGGTCAAAATCGAGCCAAAGCAACTTTCTACAAAAAATTTAAAAAATCACATAATTATTCAAATTCACAGAAAATATTTCTAATGGGTCGACACTTCAAGCTATACATATCCAGTCTAACATGACTTCTCTTTGTATACATTTCCAATACAATTGAAGGTCCGTATAAACTAGTTTTGTATAGCATGGTCGCCGTACGTACCTAAACTGTAGAACTGCACAATTTACGTATAAACTTATTAGTCATTGAACCATTAAGTCTATGTACCGATTCAATTGAAATGCTCTTCAATGTTCACTTCCCGTTATCTGCTCAGGCATCGAACTGTGATCGTCAAGGAGTTTGCTAAGTAATTGTGGATGTAGACTAAAATCTTTTAGCTGTTGAGGAAACTCAAACATGACTACAAAATATTCAGTGGCTTCAAAGAATACATACTCATTATTTTATTAATTACTATATGCCTTGCTCGCGGTGTAGCCCACGTATGTCGGAAATTATTCCACGTTAACGTACTGCAGAGATTAAACGAATCTTAGGTACTAATCAAGTCAGGTTCTAACCGTGTGCCTCATCAAAATCCGTTCAGTCGTCAAGGCGTGGAAAGGTAACATATAGATAAAGTTCGCATTTATAATAGATACCAGTAGGGAAGGTGCTATACAACTCGATGCCTACCGGATTCCCTTTGAAAAATGGCAAAGTCAGTATTCTATAGACCAGTGGTTCCCAAACTATGGTCCGCGGACCCCCGGTGGTCCGCAGGAGCTTAAAATATGGTCCACGAAAGGTTAATATATTATTATATTCCTACTTTTTAACTCGCACAGAAGATGCAAGCTCAACCCAACCTAATTGAAAACCTATCAGAGTCGTGGTGTTAAAATTTTTTAGCTTGCTCCGCTTGCTATTTTTGCCAAATTCTACTAACTTATTTATAATATTTTCTTTATGAATGATTGCTAAAGTTTTCTAACTCACTTCGATCGCTCTTGTATCCTTCACTATCTTAATTCATCTCATTTTCCAATTTTTGCATTGTGTCAGTTAAAGAAATAAGAAATAGAAGATATAATCCTGTCGGTGTCCATGTTTATCTACAACCTTATGGTCCCTGCTAACAATGAAGACACCAAACTGGTCCCTGGTCCAAGAAAGGTTGGGAACCACTGCTAACAAATAACAAAATTACATTAAAAATACGTACTCCGGCTTACCTCAAAATTTACCGTTCGCTACTGATAGGTACTAATGTGAATTCACATAGGGGTCAGGTATTTACAGGGTTAATCGTTGATGGTTCGAAATTACATAGTAAACTCATATCTGTCGTGTTATTTAAAAATGGAACGATCTTTTACTCTGAAACATGGCAACCAAGGAGGTAACTTATTAAAGGTTTTATTTAAATTTCTAATTAATAATTTAAGTATTTTACTTTTTATTATCAATGTAACATTTAATGATTTTTGTGATTTTTATTTACATTCATTTTGAAAAGAACTTGTTATTAATTTTATTTGATTATTGTGAATGTGGGGACCATGTGGGTCAAATTTTTATTTTTTGTTTATTTTTTCCCACAACTGTCTGGCAGTTTGAGTACTATAAGCGACCTACCCAAATGTCCTTTCTTTGGTATTGTTCGTCGTTTCGTTGAGCTCCTTGAGTTATAACTCGAGCTACACGATAACTGACAAATGCTTGCAATGACTGGACAGGTCCACTCAAATCTGTGTGGTTCTTTCTTCAAAAGACCATCTCAGACACCAATCTGCATAGTCCTCATGTGAATTGAGCAAGATTATGTCTGGACTTCAAAAGAGACTATGACCTCTGAGTTTGTTTCGGCTGTTTCTTTTCAGAGTAGTCAGGTACGAAACACCGGCCCCATCTAGTTTTAAAAAGTGAAGTGTAAAAGTGTTTGTAAAAACCTACTTGCAAAATAAACATCATTTATCATTATCATTAATTGGCTTGCAAATAGAAAGCTGTTAATTGAATAAAAAAACAAATGAACTCTTCAACGCGATAGTTTTAATTTCCTCGCATTATTTTAGAAAAGTACTACACAAGCCTTGGCCACAACTAGGCATTGATGGACTTACGTATGTGTGCCTCGGCCCACATTTACACGTTCGTCCATCAATGCCTCTGTTGCTGGCCGCTGTATGAATGCACTATTGTAAGAACGAAACCGCATATCTAGGTAATAAGCAACATCACTCATACAATATTATAAACATTAATCATTCATTTACTGGTTTAACGATGACTACAATCGCATATTTAAATTGGAGTACTCCCACAGCGTACACCACACATATTTGCAATTGAAATCGAACCAAATGCCATCTTTTCGATTGCTACGCTTCGTAACATAACATAATTCCTATAATTCCCAAAGGGTTGGGCAGATGTGTGCATATAGACACTCACAAATTGCACCACAGCTATGTTCAATTTCCATGTAATTGGGGCGACCCTATTGCCGCCAACCCGACAGTAGTAGTAAGCTACTACTGAGACTAATGCCAGATAGGAACATCCAACACCAGTTTGCCCGACCTGGGAGTCGAACCTACGACCTCAGAACATGACCAGTCGCCACGCTGTCGCATCCTACACTTCGTAGCTCGCAAATCCGCCTCAATCGAAGGCCATCTAACACCAAAGTCCATTGACCCAAAGTAATGATCTATCCATTAGTAGGTTCTGATCAAACAATAATAGACTGCAATAGGTGCACACACAATGGGCCAATGAATTGGATCCTGACCACAATGGGTGGTAATTAAACCACAGTCCAAATATTCTCATGTCTGCGCGGATTGAACGCTGGTGGTCGCAATAGTTAAATTAAACATAGAAGATTGTTTAAAATTGGATTACTTTTTTTGCCTACGATGGAAGAGCTTCCTAGAGGTGAGCTGAGTTCGATTTAAAAAAATATATACGAGAGAGGAACCAAAACTCATTTGATATTATTCGTACTGAAAAACTGTTGATGCTCAAACACACCATAGTCTTATCTTACAGAATATTTTGCTCAAGAAGAATGAGTACTTATAAAATATTTTCTAAAACTAGATTTCTCTTAAAGTTATACCACTTGAAAGCATCATAGCTTAATAGTAGTAAAATAGTATGCCGAGAAAGTAGATCCACGAAAAATGCTGTCACAAAAACTCCTAGATTTAAAGGAGAGTTACCGGATATTAGGTACGGTCCGTGCCACGAAAGATGAGACCTGTCACACCACTTGTCTAGGAGTTAATTGTGTAACGAAATACTTCTTTTGACATATAGGTGTACACGTCGTAAACCATCTTCCTAATTTGTCTTCTTAATGTTTTACCTCGAGGCATAATCAAAATTTCACAAAGTTTCACTCGTTTCAAGTGGTGTGACAGGTCTCATCTTTTGTGGCACGGATTGTACCCTACTGTTTGTATTTTAAATATTATAACTAATTAACTAACAAGCACGGGACAGAAAATAATCGGCTGCTGCAAATCGTAACTGGGGCAGGAAAACTTAACAAGGGAAAGAAATAAATCTTCTACATACGACATAAGTGTAAATATCGTACCAATTAACTCTTCTCAAGTGAATTAATTGACCGTATACAATAGTCATTAATAAATAACTCCGCACCTATCAACAATTTGTCCTGTTACTTACAATAAATCACTGCATTCATTTGTCTCATCTACAAATCTATAGGACAACTATTCTATGGCATGACTGGCACTGCGCAGGCGTTCCCACAGCGCAGACCATCGCTCACCGGGCGAACTGATGAAATTAGATCGATTAACATGATAAATCTCTCGATTCTAGCATCGATATGCGAGTGACAAATTACGCTGTGTCCTGCCTCTAGTAGGATGTTGGTATGAGTTGGTTAGTTTGATTTTGTATTATTTTTGTTGATGATAAGTTCCGATGGGGATGAGGAGATCGTGGCTAAATAATAATAATAATAATAATAAACAGCCGCTCGGGTCGATGGTTAGGTTAAGCCGTGCTTGCCTAGGTTGGTCTGTGGATGGGTGACCGCCCATTACATACCGAGTTTCCTCCGTGCCTCGGAGAGCACGCGTTGGTCCCGGCTGCATTTGTAGATCTTTGACAGTCGTTAGATAGTCAGAGGCCCAAAAAGGCTAACAACCAGTCTTACCAAGGGGTATCGTATAACCCAGTAGTAACTGGGTTGTGGAGGTCAGATAGGCAGTCGCTCCATATAAAATACTGGTATTCAGCTGCATCCGGTAAAACTGGAAGCCGAACCCAACATAGTTGGGAAACGGCTAGGCAGATGATGATGACATAGAGATAAAACAAATACTATCAAATCCTGAAAATTTATCATGAAGGAAACATGAAGTTTACTACAATTTGAACTGTAAAACAATAAGGTATAATAAAACATATAAAAAACCGACTAATTGATAACCTCCCCTTTTTGGAAGTCGGTTAATAAACTAGATGGTTGTAATTGTTGATGTTACAAAACAATTAAGTGTCAGAACTTGCATACTGTAGAGTCTTCAAACTTTCAATAACCGAGACAAAATGGTCTCAAGTAGAATTAACATTTTCCCAAGCTCCAGTAAAACTTCAAAAATCCCCATTAACCGGTAAACAAAACGATCAGTTTTATAGCACAGCATCCAAAACACACATCCCCGCGTATAATCACGCCGGCACGCTAGCTATGTGAGCAGAGGTAATGAATCAGACGCTGGCATTCGTCGTGCACTGACGAATAACTATCTAATTGACTCCGAGAAGGCCGTACATTTGATTATTTTTTACTTCGTTAGTGACCGGTTCCTATTTTCAATAATGACTAGTAATTCTCACCGATGTTTTGGTCAAACCGTAAAAACAATGTTAGGAATAACAACCATCATTATGAAAAAAAGCTTTTGCTACTTGGACAGTTGTTTTTTACTTATACACGAATCATGGTATTAAAGAGTTTTTATCCATTTGCTTAGATGTAAATATTGTTTAACTAGCTGACCCACGCAACTTCGCCTGCATTACAATAAGAGAGAGAGAGAGAGAGAGAGCGAAAATGCGTACTTGATCATTATTTGGCTGCGAAATTACATTAAAACTGTGATATTTCATTGAAATTGTTTAATTTAGCTACCGTAATTAAAATCCAATGGCTGTTGGTTAATTAAACGTGATCTTGACGACGATCTCCGAATACCAGGTCGAACATTTTTAACCGACTCCTTAAAAGCAGGGTTCTATGTTCGTGTGTATTTTTGCTGTGCAAGTGTTTTTATTGTTTACAAAATATTACTGAATTAAACATCGCTCCGTGTTACACTAAAATATTGATTTGGTATTTTATTTCATTTTATTTAAGTATCTGGCTCACCAACAATGGGGAAGGATACTGTGGAACTAATGGCGCTAGCATAGCTGGTTCCCAACATTGTCATTGGTTGAAAATGTGGTAATGTAATTTTATATTTCAAAATAGCTTAACCTCATTGGTCAGACTGAGACCAACTATGATGGCGCCATCTGAGATTCTCTTTGCCTGTGTCTAAAGAATAAAAAATCTCGGGCACAACTTGTTCCAAATAAATCTCATTTTTAATGTCACCAACAATTAAAGTCCTGTGTATGAATGGAAAATTGCTCTCTAGTTGTGGGAACGGAATTAAGAATGCCTTATAAAGGTGAAGAATTTGCTGTGGCTCGCATGAAGGTGCTTAATATGTGACTTAACATGGTAAAGTAACGTTTGTTTTATTTTACTGTACTGTGCTTCTACCCGCGACTTCGCCCGCAGGAGAAGCACATTATATAGCACTTGAAAATAGCTTTCCAAAAGGAAGTTATTAAATCAGATTGTTGAAAGTCTACAAAATATCAAAAGTTTTTTAAACAGATAAATTTTAGCATTAAAAATACAATCACAATAATTATAAATCATATCAAAATTAGATTAAAATGTCAAATTAAATAAAGTAAAAATAAAAAATACAAAATAAAATAACAATGTCACTAATTCAATAATACAACATGACAAGGCAATACAACAATTCAATAATTCAAGATTAACAAAATCATTTTTGTATCAGCCTTTGCTTAATCTGGATCCTGGAACGTAGCGTTCGTTTCTGCCTACCCCTATGGGAAGGAGTTTATGTGTACGTAGACGATGCTATCCCAAGGCTGGGCAAAAGCTTCCCTACTGAAAACTGTTGGTCATCGGTCACTGATTACGTAATTAAGTATTTTGTTAAATAATTAAGCAGTAACTTAATTGATTTTGTCAGCAAAAAGCATATGCACAGTCATCTAGTAAGAAAATATTCTCTTCTTGGGAAAATTATTCATAAATGTAGTATCGCTTCTATACAAAACATCGATATATTTTCAATGGAATAATTTAAAAACATTTTTCTTCTAATAACTACACAATAATTTAATAAACCAAAAATCTCAAAGTTCTCTAAGTTTATCGCAACAATTAACTAAGATAATCACTTGAATGCAAATACAATTCAAACTTAAGATATTTTGCGTTCATTAATTAATTCTAAAACGTGTATAAATTACCGTATAATCAGCAAGAAGGCAGAGTTATAAAAATATTTGTATACTTGGTTAATACTTGCGAACACGGAGTATAAAACAAATGAAGTGCTTAATTTCTAAAATCAAAACAGTCTGTAAACAAACCGATATATATAAAAGGATCTCTTTCGACAGACTAATGACTACGACGTTACTGTCTAATTATAGTCAAAAATCAACTGAATACTTTTTCATGCAAAACAAATCAGTTCTTTTAGGACCAACAAAATTAAAATTATCTAGTGTGCACACTGAGTAAACTCGTCTTTCAGTCATGTAAAATGTATTTATTGGATATTTAAACATATTCTTACTTGGGGAGCTAAGGTGGATTTAATGATAAATTTTCGCGACGCCCGACAGTCTGTTATACAATACAAAACAACAAGTACAGACCACCACCACCATCAGACTTTAAAATGGCGAATGTCTAAAAGATGGCACGCCGCCGCAAAAACCAAGGCAGTTTATTGATTTCTCCATTTTGCATACTACTCCAGGTATTGCTCGAGAATGTTTAGTGCCGTGTTTCAATTATCATTCAAGTTGGCTAGGGAGAGTGTTTAGAATGCTAATGGAAGGAAATCGATGGGAGAGATACTATGCCAGAGATTATGTG
Source organism: Xestia sexstrigata (assembly GCA_941918905.2). Taxonomy (NCBI): domain Eukaryota; kingdom Metazoa; phylum Arthropoda; class Insecta; order Lepidoptera; family Noctuidae; genus Xestia; species Xestia sexstrigata. The sequence goes on from OW799204.2 coordinate 6,363,366, forward strand.
TGAACAGAGCATGGGATAGGCATGAACCTGCCGAGATAAGTGCTTTGAAGATATTGATGTGGTTTGAAAAAAAAATGGTAAAAAAAATGAGGGAGACTTATGAAATTTTAATGGAAGAGGTAGTCTCTAAAAAAACTCACACGATTTCCAAAATTCCTTTACTGTTGGAAAGCTAGGACTATTTCGACGCGGACAAAGACGAGAGCTGAAACTAGTCATAAATAAAATCAAAGCTCACTGAGCGTTAGCAGACTTTATTTTATTAAGGACTAGCACTTCGCTCGCGACTTCGTCTGCAAAAATTGTGATAGCTCGGATAATATGGCCTATAGCATCCACGAATAATGTAGCTTTCTGCCAGTAGATTTTTTTTTAGAATTAGATCATTAGTTACGGAGATTAACCCCCTACATACAAACATACAAAGAATTTTTATCTGTTTATAATATTAGTAAATATGAGTGATGGATAAAGAGACAATTTCTCGGCGAATAAACGAGTCGTAGGTAATTAAAAAAACCTACATGACAGAGCGACTTTTATCACGTTTTAAAAGTATCGTATCAAAATATTTTAATCACGAGCTTCCGTGCAATTAATACACTTACAATCAAGATACATTATTTCCCACTAGCTTTCCTTTTAACCATTCTCACTTATTTTTGCTCACAAACAACGCGACAACACAAAATTAAAATCAACTATTATAACTAATTTTTTTAAGATTTTGGTCGCTTCGTTGAATGCGCTTAAAGCAAAACACACACATCACACAAACACACACACACACACACATCACATCACATCTGCGCTAAAATATCGTCAATAAATTTTAAGTATAGTTACAGAGTTATTCATGAAAACATATTTCAAGAATTTGTTTTCGGCAGTTGAAATTCAGCTGAATTGAGCTGAATTCAAGGCCTCAGTGTCCTGAAAAAATGGGAATAAATAATAGAATTAAAATATAAGAATAAAATATAAGATTTAGACTTTATTTTATAGCTCGCTTAGACTGTCTTGTCCTAGACTGTGTCGTCCAGTCTTTCCCGGTTCAGCACCACTTCTAAAACTTGCTCAAAACGGTACAATACGCTCTCCTGTAAAATGAACAAAAATCGAATTACTTATTTTCAACTTAAAGCAGCCGAACGCGTCTGCACAAATTACAAACAATATAATCTACACCATCTCGATGCGTGTAGGGCAGCCGGGCGGTTTATCAAGATGACTAAATGCTCGCAATTAGTTCACGTGAAATGTCGCATACGCATGCTAACGAGATCCCGCCTCGAGCCGTGCGCACGGTGCGCTTGCCGGACGCGCACCGCCGCGCGCCGGTCCGGTCGGGGCTATCGGAGATAGGCGGGATGTGGTTTTGCGTTTAATTAGTCGCAGGTTTTTGTTTATTTATTTCTAACTAGCGACCCGCCCCGGCTTCGCACGGGTGCAATGTAGATATAACCTTCCTCTTTTATCACTCTATTTGTTGATGAAAACTGCTTTAAAATCCGTTGCGTAGTTTAAAAGACCTATGCGTACAGACAGCGGGAGCGACTTTGTTTTAGGTTAGAACGAAATGTAACTAACTGCAGTAACTGCTACTGCAATTTGAATGTCTAGTACACTAATTTAAAAAATTGAAGAACCTTTAAAAAAAAAAAACGAGTATTTTCGGTTCAGTTGCCTTCAAAAGATCTCACAATATCCAGAAACTCATTAGGTACAATTCGTTGACAAAACTGGCTTTCTAAATAAACTTCTTAATTAGGCACTGACCAACCGTAATCCAAATACATTTAACATATAACACACAATTAAAAAATAAATTGCGTTTTTCTTGTCGCAACATCTGTCGCAGCAACCCTATCGTATGCAAACAGCCTAAAATATCGCGTTCGACCCTCGCTGATTTATTACCCTTTTTTATATCCCCCTAAAGTTATCTAATTGAGTCTGTGTAGCGTCTCTACAATCTTTAGTAAAAATAAAATTAGCCGTAGTTTATAAGAATATTCTTTGATGAATACATGTGTAAAGTTAAATGTATTAATGTTTATTTTTTATTATGGTTTAGCTATGGAAGGCGGAGTTGGTCTTCCTGTCGTAAAAGTCGAAAGCGTATGGGTTATTTATCTGAAGAATCTTTGGATTGAAAAGATTATGTATTAGAAAAATTCAATGGATTGTATAGAACGACGAATGGAGTAACGTGAAGTTCTGTAAATTAAATGCTGTAAGTAGTTATAAAATTATGACTATTGTGTGTTGGGTTCAGAAAGAATAGGATTCATAGGTTTATAGTTACATGGTGTACAAAAGATATATTCTACTACAATACAATAATCCGATAAAAATATCAATATGTTAAAATTACACACAAAAATATTACTCTTATGAAAAGGCTTTTTCTTCACCTGTCATAAAAACCCATAAAACAATACACTCACAAAACCGCAAATAATAAAAGATTTTGCTGGCATAATGGGTAATTACAAAACGTGTCTGGCAACACCACACACCGCGAACATTTCCCAGCCTATATTGCGGTGACGCGATCCGTTCGCGGGGTAATTGATAATGACAGAAAATGATGCATGACAGTAGCTGCAAGCGATGTGTTGTATGTAACACTTAATTGCTCGTAAGTGCTGAATTGTGTTGCTAGATTCAAAAAAGGATGGAAATATTTTAAAGTTAATTTTCGATAGTCAAAATATCGATCGGGGAATAATTTCAATTCGCTGGCAAATACATGACTTCTACAAATCGCTTTTGCGTCATAAGTTAGTTAAGTCTAATTAAAAGATTATTTTAATATGCAAAATCTAAGCAATATTTTAATGGAATTTTGTTTTTACAAATCCATACCGAGATAGGGAAGAGACTTATTTGCCCGATAACATTTTCAATGCTGGCAACCCCACAATATCCGCGGTAACCTACCCGCCACATAATCGTCTGGGGATATTTATTTAAATATGAGTGTTTACGTTCTAATGACGGCCTAGAGCCTGCAATTGCCGACGATGAGGCGTGCCCCCTCATACATTATTAGATACCTACGCATGTGGAAATCACAGCTTTGTAAAACATGGAGTAATAGTTGACAGAGACCAAACTTGTTACTTCTCTTTCTTTATCGTGTGGTTAGTACCAACCTGGTGTCAGAGTTTTTATGCCACCTCTTGGCCTTTGGTCATGGGCCTTTGGGTCTTTTATGCACTAATTATACAATACTTTAAGAAATAATACCTCTGCACCTAAATGTGCACTTTAGTAATATCTAATTTTTAAATAAATTATTCTTATTATATTCATATTCTTTGACTTGGCTTTACAAGCCGTCGAGAAATATCTCTCAGGCATGCGGGATTCCTTGCGATGTTTTCCTTCACCGAAGCTAGTGATAATTATACTCACACAATACGCACATGAATCCGAAAAATCAGAGGTGCGTGCCTTGGGTTCGAACTCGAGACCTATGACTTGGCACTCCGACGGTCACACCACTAGACTATCAATCACTTGACTCACTTGTTACTTAAAATGTATAGTATAACTTCGGCTACTTCACGATTTTCTGCCGATAAATTGTCCTGTTTAAAAAAATAGGTACGTCTTACATTTTTGTACAATAGGATAATTTTATTATTGATTGGAAGATTTTAAAAAGAACAAGTTTAATGAAATATTTGATTCGGCAGAGAACCAAAGTAAGCTCACAGAATTAGCAAGCAGAAGTGGCAATAGGCCAGCCTTATTAGCATTAGAACCGCTGGTAGCAACTGGATGAGAATTGCTGAGAGTCGAGTGGAAGTCCTCTTTCTCTCTGATTAGGGTATAAATTAGACAGCGAGTCGTGTAGATTGTACAAAGCTTGGTCTCTGTACCATACTTACTCATGTCGTTTCCTACTGCGTAGGGTAAACGTGCTAGTTATGTGCTTGACGGTTTGATGTTAAAATTAGGTGCTGTACTAGGTGTAAACACTACCTTAGGTACAACATTTAAAATAAATTTGCAACGGTGCCTTGTAGAGATATACTTTGATTTACTGCAAAAGTTATGTACCGTCTTTTTGCAGTAACTCTCTCAACTTTTACATCGAATATTTTTTCTAGAAATAACATATTTAAGGATACCTACAAGTTTGAACTGTGATTTAAAATGTAGGTATGTTTTTGCTATGAACAACATTTTTTTAATCGAAATCTTAAAAGGTAGGTGTATAAAGGTAGTTTCTCATTCGTCAGAATTTTTCAATTTCTGTCGACCGACAGCAAATGTTTTCACTAGCTTCCCAACTTTAATACAATTTAATAAACTGCGATCAATCGCAGTTTATAACTGAATGAAATAAATATAAATAATGGAGCATAACACTCAGACAGTAGATCTGTTAATGTGTATAACTAAACCTGAGTTATTTCAGCTTGCAATTGTTAGACTAGATTGTTATTCTCGATTGAACTAAGACTAACAAATGTTCTTGATATAGACTTGCGTCATCTAGGTGTACTGTTTACCTATACTATTGTTTAGTTCTGCTTCCCTCGTTTATTGTCTATATGCTTCTACTTCGTTCTCATGTTCTTCAAAAAATTTTGGGCTGCTGGCTCTTGTGAATATGTATTATTTTTAATTGACCAAATGAAATGATGGATGGACTGTGTAAAAGACGATATGGCAACAAAGTAGGTGTCTGATGAGATGACAAGTAATAGAAAAGTATGGATAAGACATAAATTTAAACCATTAGCTACTTCTAAGCCAAGCCAAGTTATTTGGCTTCGGCGATGGAGCAGCCCTACCTAGACATGACTAGTGTGAACGTGACGAACCAAGAAGACGTCGAGTGCAATATATTGTGATGGTTAGATAAGCTTGTTGTATTAGATAATTAATCAATAATTTGACAGTATTGTATTTACAAATTGTTCCCAATTGTTTCCTCCGTGCTTCGGAAAGCACGTTAAGCTGTTGGTCCCGGCTGTCATTTGTGATCTTTGACAGTCGTTACAGGTAGTCAGTGGCCCAAAAAGTCTGACAACCAGTCTTACCAAGGGGTATCGGGTTACCCAGTACTAACTGGGTTGTGGAGGTCAGATAGGCAGTCGCGCTCCATGTAAAATACTGGTATTCAGCTGCATCCGGTTAGACTGGAAGCCGACCCCAATAAAACTTGGGAAAAGGCTAGGCAGATAAAAATAAATAATATAAAATAAATAAAATTTTATTCAAAAATATATGAGGTAAACGTTTACAGTTTTTCTTAAATCTATGACAAGTTCACCCATGCTTTGAGCCTGAACTAGGTAATCCTGTGTTTCAGGCGCTTTGAGGTAACATTAATTTATTAAATAATCATAAATCATATTAATATTATTGGTACCAATGTAAAAAGGTATATAAAATTATACTATTTTAACTAAGCTAATATAAAAAATAACAATAATATTGACAATATTTACTTTAGCACAAGTAATAACTTCTCTGTATCTTCATAGGACATAGTTTGAAGAGCTTTCTTAAGGATTTTCTTGCAGTTATTGTGATTTAAAGAGTAGATGCTTACTTTTTCATTTAGCCTGTTATAGAGTAGGGGTCCGAGGTACATATAAAACTTGGCTGTGAAAGCGTGTTTTGTACTTTTTTGAGGGCAAGATGATGATGTATTTACAAATTGTTGTTCATAATAAACTAAGGTACTTTCTATAGCCAATAAAGATAATTTGATAGATAGAAAAGTATGGAAGAACACATGCTGAGCCGACCACAAATAAAAATGGGAAATGACAAATTATACCTATTTGTCATATAAATTCACAAGTCTTTTTCTCCTGCCCACTAGCAAAACAAAGAAGGGCTTATCTTGATATGTTCAGTTGCACCATTTTTTTTTTATTTTTTTTTTTTTTCGGATGGGAAATCATCAAATGACTTCTCCCGCTCTGGGCGGAGCAGGAGGGAGTGTCAGACTTTTACTGACTAAAACCCATCCATGTTCCTTCATCGCCCTTTTGTTCCGGGGTCACGGTATCTCTTTCGAACAGTCCCGCAACCCCGGCAGGCATCGGTCCTTGCGGACCCCTTCCTATTGCTGACTCTCTTTGAGGCGCGCGTGGAACACGAACGCGCCGTCGACACGGCCTGTCGTCATGAGACGGACGGACGGCGAGCTAGCCCATAGCCCACCGTCCACAGGCCCGCGCCTACGGTGGCCGGGAGCCACGTGCAGGAACCTCCCGAAAACACCGTGTCCGGTGAGGACCTGCGTCAGGCTGAAGGTGAGGACGCCGTGGCGTCTCTCCAGCCGCTCCTCAAAGAGGGGACTTATCGCCACTATCGTGGCGTGCCCTGCACGGGGTTGCGACAGTCGCTCTCTCCATGTCGCCATGAGATCCCGCCGGAAGTCTTTCCCCCCGGCGAAGCGCCTCCGCGCGCCATTCATGCAGGCGCGCGAGGACTATCGCCTCCAGATCCCATGGCGGCAATCCGGCAAGGAGGCACACCGCCTCGCGGGCGATCGTGCGGTACCCACGGGCCAGCCTTACGGCTACCACCTTTTGGGGCGCGTTCAGGTAGTGGGCTGCACGCAGCCTCAAGGAACGCGCCCACACCGGGGCCCCGTAAAGGGCCATGGACCGCACGACCCCCGCGTAGAGCCTCCGGCAGGAGGCGTTCGGCCCCCCCCAGGTTGGGCAGGAGCCGCCTGAAGGCAGCCCCAGTCCGTTCCAGTTTGGGGGCCAAACGTCGGAAGTGCTCCACGAAGTTCCACCGGCTGTCGAGGACGAGTCCTAGGTACTTCAAAGTCGACTCGACACCGATGGATACCCCTCCTACCGTGAGTAAGGATCCCGGAGGTGGCGCATTCCGAGGCCCATGAAAGCACATGGCCTCGGACTTGTGCAATGCCACCTCGAGACCCAGTTGCCGGATCCTCTCAACGACTATCGCAACCCCGCGTGTCATAGCTTCGGCCGCCGCCTCGTGCGACCCCCCCTATGCCAGCACCAGCGTGTCGTCTGCATAGCAGACCACGCTGACGCCGCTAGGGAGGTCGGCGCGCAGCACCCAGTCGTACCCGATGTTCCACAAGGACGGCCCTAGAACCGATCCCTGCGGAACACCGCACGACATCTCTCGCCGGTTCCATTCTCCGCTGCGACCGGGGTAGATGACGGCTCTATCCGTCAGGTAGTCCCCGACCACACGACGAAGGTAGGTCGGCACCCGGTGATACCGGAGTGCCTCCCTAATGCAGCTCCAGGGCATGGAGTTGAAGGCATTGGCGATGTCTAGAGACACCGCCAAGACAACCCCACCCCGGGACACTGCATCCCCCGTCGTGGACCTACACTTGACTTTTTAATAAAAGGCAGCCTTTTTGACCAGATTTAGGTACAGTTCTTTTGGATTTAAGTCTATCTAGTTCTTTTAACAGGTCTAAAGCTTTTGTCTTGCCAGAAACTTATTTAAAATAATAATAATAAAGATGTTATTATATTTAAAAGTCCGTTTAGTTATATACTTATCAAGAAAATTTTATCCATGACCATCGAAGCATGTCGTAATTTTTACCAAAATTCAAAAAAACTGTTATTAAATACAGACATACACTTTAACCTCTTCAATATACACTTTTATAATAACTACGTCAGATCTAAAAGAAGCTGGCAATACTACAAATGTTTGGGCCAAGTCCCAGCAGAAGTGGCGACGCGTGGCGTGAGATCAAAGCTAGCATTAACATATACCCTGACTTCGCATAAATTATGATGAAAATAGATGAGCTGACGGAAAATGTCTTTGTTAGGTGTAAAATTAGGGTTTTAGATGATATTTAGTTTCTTTTTATGAGAATTTTAAATAGATGGCTAGTGGTTCACCCGTTTGGCTTTAGTTAGTGGTAGATATATATATAGTCCTTCTTACCGATTTCGGTAACGGTAACCCTTTGAAACTATTTCCGTGCGTGTGCCCCCGTATGGCTGGCCAGACCGAATTTGCTCTTAAATATTCGGTCACAACTTAAGCAGTAGAGTTGACCGGTAGAGTTGTAGGTATAGGTGTAGGAGGGCTTAGGTCTCTCTTTCAGTAATTGGCGCTTTTTTTTTCAATGTATCAAGTTGCTGGTTTTCATTTTTTTTTTTTAAGATAATAGAGTGCCAAGACGACCTATGTAAAGCGACCCTCTCCCAAACAGTTGGATCAATAGCGCAAGCGTTATAATGTCTTTTTAACACGTCCTTGTAGCGGAGATGTTGACCGCCATGCTTCCGTTTGCCCTCTGACATTTCAGAGTAGAAGACTACTTTGGGTAAACGGAAATGCTTCATGCGAAGGATGTGCTCACACCACTTGAGTTGGCGCTGCGTCAGTAGAGCTCCTATGCCATATATGTCAGAACGGCGCAGAACCTCAGTATTAGGAACGCGGGCCTGCCACTTTATGCCAAGAATGGATCTAAGACACCTTTTTTTTTCGAATGGGAAATCATCAAATGACTCCTCCCGCTCTGGGCGGAGCAGGAGGGAGTGTCAGACTTTTACTGACTAAAACCCATCCATGTTCCTTCATCACCCTTTGTCTTCCGGAGCCACGGTATCTCTTTGAACAGTCCCGCAGCCCCGGCAGCAGGCATCGGTCCTTGCGGACCCCTTCCTTTTGCTGACTCTCTTTGAGGCGCGCATAGAACACAAACGCGCCGTCGACACGGCCTGTCGTCATGAGACGGACGGACGGCGAGCTAGCCCATAACCCACCGTCCACAGGCCCGCGCCTATGGTGGCCCCCGACGCCTGGGACGTCTCCCGCGGAGGCCGGGACGTGAGGTTCTCTCCCTCTCACGTTCTGCCACCTCCTTCTCTAGCATTACTGCTTCGCAGAAGGAGGTGACGGCGTCCCATTCCGTCTCGCTCCGGACCATGGCTTGAACCAGAGCCGGACGCGAGAGGTATATAATAAGTACCTACTAACTTATTTCAATTTGATTGAAGTTTGCTTTTTTTCTGATCTGAAATTTATGATCTTTTTAAACAATTTTTGTTTTTTAAATATTCAGCGAGCTTAGAGACGGTTCAGTGTTACCACATGCAGCTGAATTAAATCAATAGTTATATTATGCACCCCCACAAAAAAAAAACTATTCCAAATATAAATATACTGCATACAACTAGTACCACCAAACAATAAAGCCAAATACTATCATCAAATATTTTGTATTCATGATACCCTAAAAAAAGTAATAATGGCTTGACATGACCCTCGATCACCATTGACATAGAGAAGTCTATTAAATGCCATCAAGACCATTGTATTGTAAACAAAAAATAGACAATAAAGAACACATTCAAAAACCTCAGTACGACAACGAGGTCGTATGTGATTTTTATGCACTGTGGTTGTTTGAACAAACCGTTACAAATTTTTCGTGCTCCGCAGAATTTGAATTTCCATCTTTATGGGGTTCAAGATATGGGTTATAGTGAGTGTAAATAGTCACAAGGTTGTTGGTAATTGATTGTTATTACGCACGCGACAAAACCGCCCTAACTAAGGGGTTGTCGTCGCCCTCAAGTGAAGGGTTGTTGTGACGTACGATTATCGCAACCCCCCCGATTATTGAACAATTTGTCTTTCATACTAGTTCGGACGTTGGTCTCGTTGAGATGACGTCATGTTTTAGACAAGTTAAAATGTTTAATTCGAACTAAAATAGTGGTGATTTCAGTCATATCCATAGATGAATATATTGTGATATTTTAAAATAAAAATTAAAGCAAGAAGGTGATTACTAATGACCATGTGAAGTTAAAATTCTTGTAACAAACGGCTGGATTTTAATGAATTGTGATGTACAGTGCGGTGCTACAAGACGTCTGAACCTAGACCATACAGTAGGTAGGTATAAAGACTAGGTATATAAAATAAATAAAATATAAAATAAATAAATATGATTATTGAAAGGTTTTAAATAATATTAAATATTTATTATGTTAATTCTTTAATCTGTACACTATACAGTATTTCAAGTTTAAAAGTCTAAGTATATTAAAGAGTATCAATTAGTATCCAATAACTGTAACCAGTGAAGAATCAATCATAAAAATCCCTTATACCAATAGCAACGGTACATTGTTTCCCATAATCGGGATGACGCGTGGGGCGGCATTTTATACGCAGGGATTGCGTCCAGTGGGCCACTGTCAAACGAGAGCTCACTGTGTTCACACGGCCGGCCATAACACATAAAAATCATCTGTTCCGTGCCGAAATATAGGAAATAATCGCGTAAACGAGGATAATGACGCGAGTAGGTGGGGCCGTTCCGAAGACGCCCCTCTAGCTTTTTTTTCTCGACGTCTGGGCGGCGCGAAGAGAACGCCTCGCGTCCCACGCGCCGAACGCACCGACATGCGCGACCGAACACGCTCGCTATACAAACCGACGGCAACGCGCCGACGGTACACCGACTAAAAACGTAAACAAACAATAAAATGCGAATAAAAAACACGCGACAAACAAACACAAATTACAAGAAACGGCGCGAAAACCGCTAGCTCGAAACACATTTAAATATCTACGAATTACATTTAAATCGTTCGAAAGCTCGCATTCTAAATTCAAGTTTGGAGCGCACAATAACATTTAGACCTGTTTTCGAAGATGTTTTGACGTTCAGTGACAGAAACTAGTGCGTTGTGTCAATTTTCGCGGTAAAAGTGACAAGTTGAAACGATGAGCCCGCGAAAAGAGGACCTAGTGTTGCCAACATGAAAAAGCTGCGTGTTTTTATTGGAAATAACAGAATGCAAAGGACAGTTCATGCAGCAATACTATTCTTGTTGGTATTTTTGTTGAATATTGCGAGGTAAGTTATTGGTTGAAACTAAATATTTTTATATTTTTCCAGGTTTTATAGGCGATATAGAAAATCTTTATTCCAACAGATTACAATGATAATGATATTAATGAAGCACATTCACAGACGAGCACGACAGCTCATTAAAACTCGTGGGGAATAAAACGGGCACAATAGCCACACACATGCACAAAGAAAATAAGCCAACAAGCTTCAAACAAATAGGGGCGCAATGAATACCAAACTAAAACATCACGACACCTAATCATGCAAAACGGTCCTAAGTAGACAACACGGGCACTAATGAATAATGTTCCGCGTCGCGTAATGTATGGTAATAAATGTAAATTTAAAAGGTGACAATCATTTTGTCGGCCCACCCAATAGCGCTGAGATTTACGTAGTATGCAAATGCGCCGATATGCCACTACACGTGGTTGCATAATCGTAGGGCTGTTTGCTTCGTGATTGATATTCAGAGCCGAGGAATTAGTTGGAACTGGATGAGCTGCTTTTGATGAATGTTTTGGTAAATGTTGCTGCGATTATTTTCTTCTATTACGCATATATCAATGAATACTACTGTGTCCTATTTAAAAATGTGATCAGCATATCTTTATACCTTCCATTACCTAGATAATTTTGAATACTATGGTGTGTGCTATTTCAGTAGGATAGTAGGTAGGATAATTGACTTGCATTTAGCAACATTTAATAATTACTTTGAATCAACAAAGCCTCTTCGCTTGTATATCAAACCTAATTGACTTTAAAATCAGTAGGAAAAGCCAGTTTCATGTTAATTTGTACCTACTATACATTTTGGTCCTTATCCATCATGACAATAACAGTAGTTAAGCCAAAATCTTGCTACACTCTCTTCTGACTCTCGTTATACATGAGCATTTCCACGTGAGATCACTTAAAACCCGGACACTGATCGAATTTCGAATTGGATTGAAAGGTCAACAACCAATTACGTTCAATTAGTGCCGGGCTATGAAACGGCAAACAGGTGATACACAGATATACACAGTTCTCGTTTTTTGTATTGCCAGCATTGAAAATTTTATAGCTCCACGCCTGTTTATATTCCAACCATACATTCTAGTTCAATCCAAATTGTATTCACAGAAAATCGTTTCACACACTCAAACTTGCTAATTTAGACGAAACTTCGTCAAAATGTGTTTTATTGAGCGTTGTAAAAGGTGCGAAAATCTTACTAGCATGCAATTAGTACACTTTTATCTGTTCAAATATCATAAATAGAGAAATATGTTTGAGCTCCGAAAAGGCTGAACGGATTTTGGATATTCTTGCATTTGCATGGCTCGTTTTGAATTTCATGGTGTTTGGGGAACATGTGAAATTTTTATCTTTACAAGTAAAGCATTGCCGTATCGAACTATTTTATGTTGGCACCAATGTTGGCACGGTTTTAAGATTTTCTCGACTCATAAAAATAACCCATTGCAAGGATCGTTTTTAACTGTTAAAACTTGTTGAGAATGCAAAGTTCAAAAGTAATGGCAATTTTGGTCAAAAATAAAGATTTTCGTGTTTATAGCCGTCGGTGCATTTTATTCAATTTATTTTATAGAACCCAAAGAAGACAATGCATTTATGATATTTCACAAAGTCAAAATATTACTGCAAACAGATTTTAAACAGGTTCTTTTTATAATTCGTTGTATCTTAATAACGAGCCATATCAATAAAATATCAAATAACAGTTGCGATTTTTTGATGTGAATATTTTTCTCAAATATTAATATCTACTTTATTTATTGGATGTCGTAAATCAGTCAAATTTTTAAGACGTGGAGTAATGTTTTTACCAAAAAGGACACTCCTTAAACTCAGCATAACGCTGCTAGTCCATGGAATTGGTACATTTTGCCTTGCTTCAAATCAGGTATTTCTAATTTTTTTATGTGTTGTAAGTGATGAAGTAGTTAATTTCAAATCCAATTTTCGACTTCCAAAACCCTCCGGATCATTGTAAAATTTTTGGAAAACCATTAATTTTTTGTACATTTTTTAGATTTTCGTCATTTTTTTCCACCAAGGACCTTTGTTACGGTAAATTTTGAACAGCTGTATCTTAGAAGCTATTTGATCTAACATAACCAAATTGCTTTCATTTTGTTGCAAATTTAGTCTTCTCAAAAACTTTTATAGTAACTTCTACCGTAACAAAAGTAATTACACAAAATATATCATAAATCAGAACTACCTTATTTAATGCAAGGTAACACCCCCTGTATGGTACGATTTCCGAGGACTATGCATTGACGCTTTAAACGCATATAAGTGATTGACTTTTAACCCTGTCACAAGAGGTGCCTGCGTACCTATCAAAAGTGTCTTTTGATTTTTGAAAATCAAATTATTACTTGCTTTATGTCTTACAGTTACCTTTAAAGTTGGTAGGTACTTTTTAATATACCTACCTAAACTTCAGATCAATATACATACAAGATGCCATTAACAAACACACATTGGAACGGACAACTCTAGCCACTTCTTGGTAATTTCAAAATCGATATGTACCAGATTTAAAGTTCTTGAAGTAGAAGTCTTTGTGAATGATAATTGTTTGAGGAATGATATGAAAGATAAAAGTGTTAATGATTGCTTGTAGGTTGAAAGGGGAGAATGGAAGAAAAAAATGTTATGCGCCGACCCCAAAGTAACATGCGACAATGGCAGGAAGATGATAATAAAGAAGTATTTGATTTTAAACAAACATTGAATTGATTTAAAGTACAAACAAACACAACAGTCCACTGGCCTATATCCAGCAGTGGACTTAAACAAAATAAAGTGACCTGTAAAAGACCTAACAGATCATTCTTCATGTCGAAAATATTCGTTTAGACATCATAAAATTATCTTACATCAGAATCCTCCTACGTATGTACAGCAGGCTCAATGACAATAGCCCATGAAGGCGTATTTTAATGGATTACTAATTTACCTTAATAGACCCTTTGTACACGACGAGTATTGAAGTACGGTAACCATTGGATACGGAACCTTAGTAGTTATTGGTCATTGTTGTCCCTATTGAGTAGTCCCCTACAATAACATAACTTTAGAGACTGACAATATGCTTGTGAACCCTTGACAAGACTTTTCCTTTTTAGAGATATAAACGATCTCAACAAAGTCGTTTGATGTGATTATCTATAAACTGAAAAGACTTTCAGAAAGCGGATTAGCAAAACTTTACCAAAAATTATACGTGTATGTGAAAGGCAATAATGTTGTTCTACAGTATAATGTCAAACGGGGCAAATCGGGACGTAACTTTAAAAAGTATTCTCACATTAATTAGAGGACTCCATTTTTATAAAATTAAAACAATGATTGCAATACGTACATAGTGTGAAGGTTCCTCTCTCTGGAGCCCTAACCCGGCAGCGTGAACCTTGTTCCTGATGCCGATGGGGCACTTATTTTTTCTTTTTTGTGTTTAGAAATATTTTTAAATGTTAAATATGTGTTTTAATAATGACTAAAGAAGTTGCAATACCGTTTTAGTTACAAATTATTTATATTCAATGTTGTAAGTGTCGCCCCGATTCGACCTGCTTGACTGTATTCAGCAAAAATACAAGTTTCATTGCTTGCACTTTTCTTTATATACCAGTGCTGCCATCTAGTATCTCGATAACACAACAACACATTTTCACATCTAGTCAACGTAAATCCTTGTAAAGTTAATATTCATAATCGAAGCTATCGTTAGGTACCAATATATATTGGCGGCTTAGCTTCTATGAATATTTTATTAGATATTATTTAAAACAAAAGAATTTTTACTCAAGCTTAATAAGTTTCATGAGAAGCCTTATTAGTATTCATAAAGTTACAACCATTTACTAAGTATTCTGAACATAAAGGTTCAATCGATTAATCATTTATTTTATTGGCTATCTAAAACTTCCTTTTTCACTGTAATAATATGCATAATTTAACTTAAATGAACAATATAGTAGAGAAAATTAAGGGTATGGTATGTAAGATGTTTCCTCTCGGCTAATAGTGAACAATGGCTGTAGGATAAGTTAAAATAGTTTAGGTTAAGATTGTAAAGAGCTGTGGATTTTGTGATAAATAAATAAATAAATGCAAACAGTGTTGCAATGCGTCGGGAATTTTAGGACTTGTATGGGAATAGTACATTTTGATACAAGTGGAAAAAGTTTGTGATTGTACTTGATTCGGAATAAACAACCGAGCCTCAGGCGAGGGTTGTTATTGAGCCGAGAACGTTTTTCAATACACTTTTGAAGAAATAAAATAAAAAAACGACAAATATTTTTGTCATAAATTATTAGGAAACTGATTTAAATTTTCTTTTTTTTCCGCGCTTTGCTTTCGCCAGGTTGAAGGAGAAGCAAAGGTATAAAGCCGCTAAACAGCCTAATATGAAAAATTTAAAATATAATTGTTTGATTTGTTTGTATTGTTTGATTCAATTGTTTGAATTTAAAATTCAATTATTTTGTAAATTCAATGTTAATTTGTTCATAAACGTTTATTTTATTTTAATAATCATGGTTTTTGATGATATTCTATTTATAAACATTATTTAAATATTCAAAAAATATTAACGTCACATAGACGCTTAATTTTTTGCCGAGATTAACAAAAAAAACAATCAGTGGCAATTTTTATTCCGGCACACGTGTTGGAAAATGAAAAAAAAAGGCACGGGTGTGAAATACATTGCATGTTGAACCTAATCGTAGTGCGAAAACAACCGGTTTTCGAGGAAGTGTATTGAAAAACTCTTTATTTTGTGCTAGCAGGGAAAGTAATTGTTAAGCAAATTGACACGCTGCTTCAATTTGCCACCAGTTCATACAACTGTTGAGAAAAACTTTTGTAAATTACTTATTTGAAATAAGTAATTTACAAAATATACAGATTATAAAAGTTGATGGTAGTAAATTTTATCAATAATTAGTTTCCCCGGCTTTAACTAAATAATTTACTAAAAGGTTCATAAAGAACACATTAACGCTAAATTTAAATGAGTTTTACTTGTAGGCAAATAAACCTATATGAATTACTGTATCGCAATCTTTCTGTAAATGGTATAGCTTTACTGTACAGGTTACTTAGTACTAAAGACAGCAACGCGTGCGACATTTTTTTTATTTCTTTAAATTTTTTGCCGGAAATTGTTGTGGCGATTACGAAACTTGCGACCAGAGACTGAGAGACCGACATGAGACCAGTAACACTCGCTTTCAAACTCTTTCATATGAAAGGGAAAATCGAAAGGGTTCGTTGTAAAAATATTTCAACAAGATTGACAAGATTAAGCTTTTCGTCGCGAATTCTTTTATCACTTTTCCATCATCGTTATCACCGATAGAATGAGGATGAGCTCTGGCTAAATAATAACAGCCGCTGATCCCAGCTGTCATTTGTAGATCTGTGACAGTCGTTACAGGTAGTCAGTGGCCCGAAAGTCTGGCAATCAGTACTAAGGGGTACCCAGTACTAACTGAGTTGTGGAGGTCAGATAGGCAGTCGCTCTATGTAAAATACTGGTATTCAGCTGCATCTGGTTAGAAGCCGACCCCAACATAGTTAGTAAAAGGCTAGGCAGATGATGTTATCTATCACTGATTGAAAGTTCTTTTGTCTAGACCCCCAGAACAGACTTGTCACGTTCTATTTTTAAAGATATTTATGCTGTACGCAAACTCAAAGCATCACAAGGAAAAGTCAAAGTCTCAGCTGCCGGTGGTCCAAATACTCGACATTTTAATCGAAAAGCGAAATTAAACCACTTTCTAAAGGCTCGACAAATAAAAGAACATAAAATGCATTTTATCATTACCACGCAAAGAGCAGGACAAATTAATGCATTTTAAATAACAATAAATAGCACTGATTTGTCGATACAACTTGCTACGGTGAAACCTCGGAGACTCGCGATAAGGCTATATTATCCGATTTATGCACATATTAACACTTATCGGACTAATTGCTACTGTTCCAACATTTTTCAACGAACCACAAATTAAGTGTATCTCATAGAAGAGTATAAATCCTCCTGTAGGTATAGAGTACCTATATACATTGTTAGTACACGGAATTTCAATCAGACTCGCGCGTTTTATGCGTGAAATGTCGTAACTGCAGCCGTGGTGCAAGTAATATTGCCGCTTAAGAAATTTAGTTTAGAGTAGGATGTTCCCTGGATGTTCTATAGGTAAGGCATTTTAAACCTCAGTGTTAGAGAGGATAAAAGTATTTGCAGAATTGTCGGCACGCAGAGAGAAGCAATGCAAGTAGCTGTAATTTGTATTGAAATAACCTTTCTGAATGGGTATCGTAGCATTTCATCAGGCCGCCAACGCCAACGGATTTATTATTTTTTACCGTCGACGGTATTAAAGTACGAAATTATTGTTTTTATCTCGTCATGTGGAATTTTTAAAGCAATTATTAAGTATCGCGCCTTGTTTTAATTGGATCAGTCGGGTTTAACGACTTTTGAAGAGCTGTTAGGCGTTTTTCTAAATCCTCTGGCGATGTGTGGCTGCTTTTTTGGCGAACCAAACTTATTTTGCAAGCATTTACATTTATTGGGATGTAAACATTACGATTTAAATGCTTTTAATACGCGCGCTTGGCATTGGACGTAATTGTATTTAATTTTGCATTCTGCTGGAACAAAAATGGCTTTGTTGCGTTCCTGGGCTGTTTATGATAGGTATTGTTTTAAGAAATAATATCATTGGAAATTGATTAAACTGTCTGAAACAATGAAAGTTATTTTGGTAAGATCTAATAAATAATCGCTCAAGAAAATCGTTATTTATTAGGCTCTTTATTACTTAAACCTTTGCTAATGGCGACACGACATCAGATGCACTAAAATAGAGAAATAAAAATGAAAACAGATAGTAATGAAATATGCACAAGTTATCGTGTTAGAAAATAAGGATATATTACATTTAGGTTGTGCTCAGATAAGATAGCTCTATGAAAACAATGATGGCATGCACATTGGCAACAAAACAGTCTTATATCCAGAGTAGCCAAAAATCTACAGAAAATCTGGTCTAACGCAAGAAAAATCTGTTTGGACCCGATGTAAAACTTTTTGACCCAAGACAAGACTGTTTTAACAGCATAAAAACCTTTTTACACCAGTCAAGACTATTTAGATCCTATAAAAAACTTTTTGACAAGACAGGACTGTTTTGACCCACTATAAAACTTTTTGCACAAGTAAAGTCTGTTTTGACCCACTATAACATTTTTGTCACGAGACTAGAGTTTGGACCGAATATAAAACATTACCTCACAAAACAATACCGTTTTAACACAAGGCAGGACTGTTTTGTCTCAAGTGTGGATACTGCCTCAGTCCCACCCTGTATACGTAATGATACGGACAAACCGTGGGAAGGGACGAGATAACTCCAACAGTTATGCAAAGACGGAAAACTGTATTTAACTTGAGTTACGATTGTTTTTAGTGTTCCTTATTAAAATGGGAAATTAACGAACACTGAGCGAAATTATGGATTAAGTTTTCTTTTGTGTTTAAAAGGAAATGAGTTTGTGTTTGTCGCAAATTATGATAATTATTGTTTTTCAACGTAGGTAATGTGCCTTTAGGGAGGGTTTTAAAATATTAATTTTTATTTATTCTCTACATTTCAATTTTAGAGACATCTCTGATTTTTCTTAGGATCGATGTTGACAACCTTGTTTTTAAACAACTCGTACTGGTGCAAGAGTGTTTTGCCATCGGCGCTACTGTTAACCATTTTGTGAAATTGTTTTGTGATATGTATTACCTAAACATACAAAATGGCGGCTTTTGTTCCTATTTTAAAAGATACATTTACTTCTGCTGCTATATAGGTCGTTATCAATTCTCAATTTTTTCTAGCAGGTAACCTGTTTATGTTAGTTATAAATCCATAAATGGAAAAAATAAAAATATTTTCTTCTATTAGACAAGTACAGAACCTTCAATCTTGCCGTCAATTCACACTTGACCATTCCAAATTAAGAACATACGCCTTTCTGATAAGACATGTTTGTACACAGTTAAATAGTCTTGTATACCTCGCCCTTAGAATATGTAGTAACCAAACAAACTGAGGAATTCATATACCTACCAGTCCTACCACAGGTTTTATTGTGAAATTTTATTTAGTAGACAAACAAAGGGGGCGAACACAAACAAATGGGCGTCAATCTAACTGAATTGAAATTCATACATCTCAAATCATAGCTTATAGCAAAATATAGCATAGTTTAATATTGTAGCATAATAAGTACCTTGATTCTATACTCAAAGTCGCCGCCGCGCCCCCGTCACAAACGCTTCTATTCGATTTCGATTTGAGAACTCAAACGTCTTACCTTTTTTTGGCATTACGAAAACGAGGAAGATAGACATACGACTTCCCGAATCGAAATCGTTGTGAATATGGGGACAGAGCGATAAAATGCAAGAAATTCCATAATTTTCAAATGTCCTTTAATTTGAAAATTATTGAATTTCTTGCATTTTATCGAAAATTTTACTGCAACTGTCATTTGTTTTCAAAGTAGATCAGGCTATTGCCAATGCTAAGTTTGTAATTAATCCAAACTACCCCAGAAACAAGCTAAAGTCCACTAAGTACTGTTTAGGCTATGTTTCAGGACCTACTTAATAAACTACGTTTATTATTGATTTGGATCTTAGGTCAAATCTGAAGTAAACTACATAAAAAGCAACATATTTCAATTGCTTCTATGTCTTTTCGGTGATTCAGATACTTGGTGTTTTAGTATGACGTGGAGTCCTCATTATAAGCTACTATTTGAGATACATTTTTATTCCGATGGCATTTTTTTTTTTTTTTCGGATGGGAAATCATCAAATGACTTCTCCTGCTCTGGGCGGAGCAGGAGGGAATGTCAGACTTTTACTGACTAAAACCCATCCATGTTCCTTCATCGCCTTTTGTGTTCCGGGGTCACGGTATCTCTTTCGAACAGTCCCGCAACCCCGGCAGGCATCGGTCCTTGCGGACCCCTTCCTATTGCTGACTCTCTTTGAGGCACGCGTGGAACACGAACGCGCCGTCGCGTCGACACGGCCTGTCGTCATGAGACGGACGGACGGCGAGCTAGCCCATAGCCCACCGTCCACAGGCCCGCGCCTACGGTGGCCGGGTGGCCCGGGGCGTCTCCCGACGGTCCTACGTCTAGTTTTCATAGAAAATGCCCATGGTCCTTTGTGTGAAAAAAAACCTTATGAAGAAGTGAAAATGTAGAGCTTAACTCTCGATTAGGAGCATTGTCGTGGCAATTACTCAGATTTACCGTTCATGGGGTCGAACCCAAATAGGCACATAACTTTATGTTCTTTATTTCTTCACCAATGCTCACAATGCGGTGAAAACATCATGAAGAAGAAGGCATGTCCTAGAATCGAAGACGTTGTTGTAGAGAGGTCTGTGTCCCACCTGTGGGAGGAAATGTTGTAGACTGAATATGCTAATAATTTCAACAACCGACTTCATTTCATTGCAGTAAATAATATAAAAGAGCGAACCATAATAAAAAAAACGCTATAAAAAGGAATTCGTGTAAGTCTGGACATTTAGATTGCTTTACATGCATAGATTCTTTGACTCCTAACTGTAAACTATATACAGTTTCAATTAGTATAAGTACCTATATTTATCAAAACCAAAAGAAAAAAAAAACATTTTAAAATTCACATGCTCTATTTTTAAAATATCAATCTATCCACAGATCAAAAAAAAATGTTAACAGACAGGTAAATCCGAAACGTTAACACATATAAAACACGTGCGTAGTTATCAGTGTTGATCGGCCCAAAGTCGCGTACATCAGATGTACGACAAGTACCTACGTGCAGCCTTAGTTTTTATTTAATCTGTGACACTTCCTGTCATGCCCCATCTAGTTCTATGATTTGTGTTTTATTTTTGGAACTAGTAGGTTCTTGACGTGGTTGTCGTCACGATTTTTTTTAATGTAAGTATTTTGAATAATAAATTGTAGGTGTGTTTGGAAATAAAATCTATTTTCTCTAAATTAAATAACTATCCTAACTGGCTCTATAAAGGGTGTAAACGAACCCTTCACGAAGTCGTCAACCAAGCTTTATGTACATCAAACTAAGCAAAGACATTCAAATATTTACGAGCAATAGATGGGACAAGACGAAAAAAAATTGGAATCCAATACTTGTTACTACTTGGTAACAAATCGGTCTGTCTAGTGTCGTACGCCTGCTTGTCAGGTAGCATTCATGTGTCAAAATCGAAAATATTCGGGATCAAAATTTTTGCCTAAATATATACCAATATTCTTTTAAATCTCTTTATAACTAAGTAACACTACGCAAAAATTATTGCTGGGAAATTACTTTTTGTTTTGGGGTGAAAAATCACGTTTAACGGTAAAACTGAATGTAGCACACTCAAAACACTGTGCTGATGGATGCTTTGAATTGTAAACGGAGTGTCATGGAGGTAATTAAAATTAAAGTTATTACCATAAAAAGTAGTATTAAAAAAAACTGGTGAAAAATGTGAACTTTGATCTCCAATATCTCCGTGACTAGAAGGTTCCCAGGTATAGTTCAGCTCTAAAAAATGATCGCAATGCCTTTCGGCTTCTTTAATGGTATTTTTACACCCTCTATCACCTTTTCTGCACCATGTTAGGGTCGGCTTCCATTCTAACCAGCTGAACACCAGTATTTTAAATGGATTGCCTATCTGAAGTCCACAACCCAGTTAGTACGCTTTGGTAAGACTGGTTGTCAGACTTTTGGGATACTGACTACTTGTAACGACTGTCGAAAATCTACAATTGACTGCCGAGACCAAAGGCTTAACGTGCTTTCCAAGGCACGGAAAAAACTCGGTTTGTAATGGGTGGTTACCCATCCACGGACCAACCTAGGCGAGCGCGGCTTAACCTGAATTTCTACTGCGGCTAAACCGTGCGGCTTTTATTATTGAGTCACTATCATAACAAAAAATTAAAATTTTATATAAAGCTTCGTAAAAATAAAATACAAAGTAAAAAGTTACTTCTAAGTACTTATAATACCTAGTAGTAAAGTTAGTACTAAATACCGACCTAACATTCTGAAACTTTCACATTCAGGCTCTAAGCTTTATTCCAGAACATACTTTCATTTTACAGTTAAAACACCACCACAAAAGTTCCCAACACAAACTTCGAAACAATTCAAAAACTGAATTTAATATTAAATTTCAAAAGTCTGTAATATTCCTTTGCCCGCGGTCCTAACAAAAACAATTTAGAGGCATCCCCGACGAGACTCATAACTTTTCCGACGAGACTTAATTATAAAATCGCTGGAACATTTTCTCATACCATCGAAAAATTAGCTAGTAGCTAGCTACTGACTAACCGAACAAATTGTTTTATTCCGAAACTATTCAAACCACGCGATACCATCGAATACTCGTATAAAGATTCACAAATAAATTAATTATGGTGACTTTAATTATGAGAATAGGCCAATTAGTGGGACATGGTAGTGTGACGTAACATTTTATATGTTTGTATTGCCAGGATAGTCATTTGTTATTAATTATAGTTTCTGTCGCCATTTGTAAGAGGTGGAGATAGTTATGTTATGAATAAATTAAACGCTAATTATGATTATTTTGTATTGAGACATGCTGTGCAGTTATAATATTATGTTATTAATTTTTGTTGAATGCGATTAAGATATCAGTTGGGTGGTCGTTTCATTTTATTACATTTTGGTACGATTTTTTAACCACTGGTTATTCAAGAACCGTTTAATTGTGTCTAACTTTTTTAATTGAGAGCCTAGACAGAGTGACTTTCTGTCAGCGGGAAAGACGAAAGAGTCGTAAATGTATTGAAATGTGAAAAGTTTTTTCAAGATTCAAGATTCTTTATTTGCAGAGAACGATGGCCACTTGTCTTGCAAGTACCTATTACCCTTTTGGCTTGTAGTAAAATCTTGACATTAATCAATCATTCAATTTCCTAAACATTAAATGCTGGTAAACTCCTTGAGGACAGTCTTGTTCTACTACATTCTCTTCTTTTCGTTTTAAAGCTACAAAGGGTAGCTAAAATGTCCTTTATAGGCGTATAAATGATGTTTGAAACGCACAGTATAATGAATGTTAATAAACAATATGTGACCTTACTTAATTACTCACATTTAGAGATCAGTAACTCCTCTCTCACTCTGAATCGAGCGAAGTCGTCAAAATAAGAAGTATTCTTCTTAAAGAGATCTATCCATTGGTATAAAGGGTGTAAAAAACCTCTTAACGAAGCCGAAAGGCACTTGCTCTCCCTATCATTAGGTATTGCATTTGGCTCTGCCTATTATTAGGTTTCTTGATATTGTCTTTTTAATTTTTGGTATTTGTTAAAATATCTATTAGTTTATTTTATCTGTATATGTGTATTAGTATCAATCTAAATCTGAAATTTCGTTAGTATTTAGTTTTTTTTTTAGACATTACTTCATCACTATGTTTTCCTATTTAACCCAAAGGTTGACTGGTAGAGAATGCCTTGTGGCATTAAGTCCGCCTATGTACCACTATTGTACATGAAGTTTAAATAAATAAATAATACCTCGGAACCTTCTAGTTACGGAGATATTGGAGGTCAAAATTCCAACTTTTTCACAAGTTTTTTTTTTTTACTACAAGTTTTTAATGTATGATTTTTACTTTTAACACCTCCACAACCCCCGTACTATTTAATCCATCCATCAGCACAATGTTTTGAGTGCGTTACATTGAGTTATACCACAAAACATGGTTTTTACACCCAAAAAAAAGTCATTTCCCAGCAATAATGTTTGGTTAAGTTACTTAACTTGATGTACAGAATGCTTGGTTGACGGCTTCGTGATGAGGTTGTTAACACCCTGTATAATATCTCAACGCTATTGGAGGATGGGGAAATTCTACCCATTCTCCTTTTAAACAATTCCTTTTTTTCCTAAAGTACCACAACATAAACATCCCCAAACTTACTCCATCTTCCTCAAGATATTTTAACAAACTAACTTCAACATTCTCCTTGCAGTTCCCGAGACAACATGCTGCCAAGCCACGTGAAGCTAAGCTCATCCCTCACCTGCCGCCTCGTCGGAGGTCTGACCAGGGAACAAAGAAGCGTCTGCCACGAAGCGCCCGATACAGTCGCCATAGCCTTCGAAGGTCTACAGCTAGCGGTCAAGGAATGTCAGCATCAGTTCCGTTGGCACCGATGGAACTGTTCCAGTCTTTTGATCAAGAGCAGCAATCCACATGGCAGTTCTATTATGAAAAGAGGTTAGTTTTGATGTGTTCATAATACTTAGTAAATTACGAAAGTAACTCCATCAAAGCGGTGATGGTCTAAAAAAGTGACCGACGGACTGCCATATCATAAGTCTCGAGTTGCTTCGGTGAAAGAAAACATCGTGAGAATATCTCTCAGGCATGTTGATGCCTGAGAGATATTTCTCGATGGCATGTAAAGTCAAATCAGAGCCCATATGCAGCATAAAACTCTGACACCAGGTTAGGCACTAACCCCACGATAAAGAAAGAAGTAACTCCATCTGACTGTTAATACAGCTGAACGGATTTGGATTACATTTGGCATGAGGATAAATCAATACCTGGGTTAGGACTTGGGATAAAACCAATCCTGCAGGATGATTCCCAAGAGAGCGAACCCACAGCTAAAAGCTAATAGTTACCTTAGTTTTAAGATATATGTACAGAATAAGTAACAGGCCACAGAGTCCATCTCTATTATGAGTGTCATGGGCAAACTACTCTTAATTTTGAATGATGAGGGAAATAACAGTGATGTCCCAAGAAGCGCAAACTAAAACTGGCAAAGGTGTCTCATAAAACAGTCGGAGAGACCTCACTAGATTACCTTGTCACAGCACCACAAGTCCCTAAAGACCTTAAAACTATACAAGCTCAAATTAAACCTTCACAATAAACATACTTATTTATTAAGCTTTTGTCGTAACAGAGCACCAATAATATCAGGAGATTATTTCTAAAGACGTAGGTGGTAGCAATCATTGTCGATTAATGCCAAAACCAGTCTCACATGAACGTAATTCTGTAATACTTTTTTTTACTATATTAAAATAAACGCAACTCAAAATTTCAAACCAATCGCGATCAACCATTACAATCCGAATTTATTACGACGAAAAATTATTCACGCACATTAAGAGGCCACCGGTGAACGGACATATCCAGGTATTATGTTCTTAATATACGTATTTACTGAGGCGTCCGTCTTTATGTCCTATCTTCGGGTGTGAAAAGGCTTTGTCGACCTCGTTTTTTCCACAATCATCGCATACGTTGACGTGGAAAATTTACGAGCATGGAGGATGGGAGACAACAAATAATAAGCTGGTGGTGTCCAGGTGGGGCTGGCACCCGCGCCCCGCGATTTCACGCTACGTGTGCGTCCGCCAGTCCCCCTCCCTCTCACCTCACCCCCGCCCCCCGTCCCTCGTCCCCCTAGCCGCTCAACCAATTAATATCTTAACTGGAATTGCCTGGACTCTAGTACCAGCGGAGTTACTCAATTTTCTCTACGCCCTTTTATTGGTGCGCGCATTTTAATAACAGTTTGAAATTCTTCATTAAACCTCATAAACACAGATTGGATAATACACGTTTTTAAAATAGACACACTCACATATAAATCGTAATTGAAGATCCAAATAGTGAGTGAGATCAAACTTGAGAATGTTATTCAGGGCATTGTGTCGTCGACATTATTAGTATTGGTAATGCCCGTAACGACACCTTCCGGCCCATCAGCATCAGCGACACGGCTGTGTTTAAATTGAAAAATTGTGAAAAAAGCAGCGTAACTAAACACTTAAACATCTTTCTTAACGTGCCCATTGTTGGGGTCCCGAATTGAAACGCCGACGGGAGAGTGAAACGAAAAAAAAAGTGAAGAACAAATCGAGATGCTTTTAAATAGGATAATAGCGATCGATGATCGAAGAAGAAAAATAATAATGATTCCGGACCGTTGGTTTTTTTGTCCGAACGTAGGATCGATGAAAGAGCGCTGTGGACGGATGGCATTCTGGATAGATCACGGGATTTGTTCCGCTTCCCCGAGATCCTCCACACGTTGTTAACGCTCTTGTACGTGACGCTGTTACAATATACTGTCAAACATTTAATGACTTTTGTGAGGCTAATGAGACTATTGTCGGTAAAGTTTTTCGCCTCGGGCGTTAATAGTTGGATGGTAGGTGAGATTAGCGTGAGATGTGTGGGTCGGCGCGTCGGCTGTCAGCGCGGTCGCGTGAGAGAATGGCGCGCGACGCGTCGGGCCAGCGGGGCACACAGGGTGGCGCGCATGCGTCGATACAAATCTGACGGCGCGAGCGCACGTGACGTGAATTCACGACGCGAATGTGTCATAAAAAAGTGACATTTATTGGCGTTTTATATCAACAACATGTCGTCAGGTGACGGAGTGCCGACGACAATGTGGTTATGATGTTGCAAAAACATGATGCGTTGTTGTGTCTTATCTGACGATATGTCGTGGGAACTTAGTCGGCGAGACGAGACGACTTTATTAAAAGAGAATCGGCAATTTTTTTACGAGTCCTGTGTCATGTTAATAATTTGTGGACAAAATATCGCGCTTTAAGTGAGACGTCAAAATTCTGTGGCTATAATTTGCGGTTGCGAAGACTTGAGTTCGGTGAAATGTCAAGACGAATACCGATAAAGCGCCATCATTGACCTAAAATAACAACTCTTAAAAGGATTTAAACAAAAACTTGGACGTGTCGAAATGTCTCAATGCGATGTAGCTCAACCCTCTAATGGTCGCGATAACATCTTCCTCGGTGCGTTACCGAATCGTGCTCCTTCAGATGCCTCACAACTGTGAGAAAAAACACACAAAAGGCACATAAAAACATGAATTTATCCAAAGTTCCCAGTTTTAGACGTGACATCGAGTGGGCTTTTTTGTTTGGCCCTTTTTGTTCCCTGTCAGATTATGAGTAGGCTTTCAAGGGTTAATTAAGTCAAGAAGAGTATTAGTGATCTTGCGGAAATTTAAAGGATGATATTATGGTGGAATTAAGATGCTTCATCCAAAAGGACACATGTTAATATGAGCTTTAATTTATTTTACATCAATTGTAAATCTGATTGAATCGTAATACCTACTATATTAACAAAGTTTAGTATTGTAGCTAATACCTACCCACCATGCAAATAACCAACCCGTTTATCACACAGAATTGATGAAATGATTGCCCACCAGCATCAAAATGGTTGCTTTGAAGTTTCATGGCATGTTATGTAGCCGTAAAGAGGTTTCCAAAAGTAACACAGCTTCTATTTTTCTTTTTAAGCTGATTGTAGGCAATGGTGAAGTCGACGATGGAGCTTGCCTGGAGGAAACCTATTCATTCTTAATTAAAGATTCTCTGGTTTGTCATTTTAGACATTATCATTTCTTGTCTTAATCCCAATTTATTTGTTGTTAGCTCTGCAATCGGTCTTCTATATTTCTCGTATTATTTGACTTCTATCCTTCACCCAGCCCATCCATTGTTTCTTTGGCCTTCCCCTACTCTTAAAGCAACCTACGAGTATATTCATACTCTGTAGTT
This sequence comes from Xestia sexstrigata, assembly GCA_941918905.2. Classification (NCBI taxonomy): domain Eukaryota; kingdom Metazoa; phylum Arthropoda; class Insecta; order Lepidoptera; family Noctuidae; genus Xestia; species Xestia sexstrigata. The sequence continues at coordinate 6,390,965 of OW799204.2, forward strand.
TCTTCGCAGCATCTTCCTCATGCCTACACATGAAATTCCTATAACAACCGTGTCTTTAACATCATCATCATCATCATCATCAGCCTATTAATGTTCCCACTGCTGGGACACAGGCCTCCTCTCTATGAGAGGGAATGGGCTATAATCCACCACGCGTGCCCAGTGCGGATTGGTAGATGTCACATGTCTTAGAATTTTTTGGTTCTAGGACATGCCGGTGTCTTCAACAATCAGTGCCAATTCCAGACCAGTAGAAGAAGAAGAAGACTTGCTACTAGTAGACTCCCTGGTTATGGATAGCGTAAAAAAGTAAGAAAAGAAAAAAAAATGTGACCTTAAAAATTATGCAAAATAAATAAACAAACAAAACTAATAGTGCCAAAAGGACCTCAGCTCAGCATACTTATGCCAGATAGCAGCACAAGTTAGCTGAGAAACATCCGCCTATGAAATCCTCTGGTATATTTGCACCAATTTCCTAGTTAGGTACTCTATTTCCAAAACTCCACCAATTACGTCACAGCTTCTCAATTTCGATATGAAACCAAATCTAATTGGAGCACGTGCGAGCCCTACGGATCGTAAATTAGTCCTGCTGACGTCACGACCGAGTTATCGTCTGGTTTTGGTAATTAGCGATTCGCAACACAAGCCGAAGGTACCAAACGGGGCTTAATTGCTGCGGAACCCTTGCAGCGTCGTATATCTGCAGCTCGTATTATTTTTTTCTGGTATTTTCAATTTTGGAAGTTATTTTTTTGTTTTCAGATTCTTTTTTTTTTTTTTAGTTAGCCTTTTCTGTCCCACTGCTGGGCAAAGTTTTCAGATTCACTTAAACAAAAAAGTGATCTCTCTTAATAAGAGACTGTGTGACTTCACTAAGGTAGTTGGGTATGAGAAGAAGTTTGACTCGCTGTGTCTCAAGACGGAGCCAAGTGGTTAAAAATTATCGTTATATTTTGATTTAGCGTCAACTTTCGATGTCTTTATTTCTGTTGGCTCAAAAATCCCTTAAATATCCTATTCAGACCTAATAGCCTCTTAATTTCGTAGAGCGAAACGACCATGTACAAAAAGCTACTGAGTTACGGAGTCTCATCCAATTTGGTCCAGCGATTTAGATGGCAAAGCAGTTTGCACATTCCTTCACATAAACTGGCCCAACTAACGACATTATAGCCGAATAGTACTACTATCGTAGATAAATAGAACAAATTTACATAATGGCATCCTTTTCCTTTTTTGACTCAATAATGCTGGCTAACAATAAAAGTTTAATTATTTCCATAAACATAATGAATGCTACAGTGAAAAAAGCTGCAGGTAGTCATTTGAAAGGCAGAACATAGGGTATTCTGCATGTCAATTTCATTACCGTTTTATAAAATTTTAGGTTTTTAGCAGAATGCAGCTCCACCCCGTTATCGATGTAACAAACGACAAAAACTCAAGTAATCGTTACCAGTAATTGTATGAATATATACGGAGTATTTCCAATAATTGACAAGCGAAAAACTCAATGGAGTTCATTCATTTTGGCGCCAGATTTATAAGCTATCCAGTTGGAAGCGAGAACCTCCACTAAAAACTGTTTTAAAAATCACAAAGTGCACAATCGTAAATCACGCATGATGCGCGAGCATGCGCGTCGGCCGCGCAGCGCGCGCGCTTCAGAAACAATGTTACACAACACGGAAAAAGACGACCACCGCCGACGCTGCTCGGAAAAACCGATCATTATGCGCATTCGATTAAATAAAACGTCCGCGTTCGTATACACTTAAGAATCGGAAATGAAATAAAACGTTCAATGATAAAATTGAAATTTGTATTTACTTAGGCCGTTGATTTTTTGCAAGTCGGCGCCGCGTCGCCTTATATGGGACGAATGTAGATTTACCAATTTAATCCGCGGTTCGAGGAATCGAGGTGGCGCTGCGGTCGTGGCCGGCCGACGTGCGCTGTCCAACTGTCTACTGATGGACAGGTATAAGTAATTAGGTCCAGAAGCGTTACATGTTTTTGCTACGTTGACCAACCGAACAACTTTAAATCGCAAATGTGAATAAAACTGCTTCCATTTCAACATTGTATACCTACTTATGGTTAACGTGAACGCTATTGGACAGATAAATTAATATTTAAATTGCGAATTTCGGTCCCATATTCATTATACAGCAACAAATTACTATGAGGACCGAACTCGTTGTGGATCGAGTGTCGTAAATCGCCGAACGTTTTTTATACGTCGACTCTTAACGAAAATAATTACTTACAAATCATGCATTATTAAAACAAACACGTACAAAAAGCTTTGTTACAAGTGTAAGGGAAGAATTTAAAATCTGTCACCCGTTCGAAATTCAGAGCATTTCGTTGGAAAAAGTCGAAAACGAATAATCGGAATTCATTAAAGTCGATTAAAGAATTCGGCACGGGTATCGGTGCGGACGATATACGACCTTACGGCCGACTAATTGGCGCAAATTGACACTAAAACGTGGGATGCCGGTAATTATAATACAACCGTGGTATAATACGGCTCAGTTAACTCCCTATATAGATTCCTGTTTGATTTTTAAACCACTCGGCTCAAATAATTGTTTGTGTCTACTTAGAATTCAATAAAACAAATTTTCGAGTCATGGTTAATTATTTGTTAATGTGAGAACATTCGTGTCGACAATACGGAGCCCATTAACCGACATAGTCTCCCCAGTTTTATTGTACTTGATACAAGGCATCTGAGCCTTAAAGAATAAAATAAAACTTGAAATGTATAATAATATCTAAATTTAACTTATCATACGAATACCGCCATTCAGTAATGCCTAGTCGTTTCTTTGGCTGGCACAAAAACTTGAATTGACTGTATTATTAAAGAATACAACATTACTAAAGTAGAGCAAATAGTGGCTTAATTGGTAAGCAATTAAAGTAGACAGATGTAGTGTTTTTAGTATTCCAATTTTATATTTGGACTGTCAAACATTTTACGTAAAAAAAAAACATTACCAAAATGGACTCAAGCAAAACGTATACGGCCTGTGACACCGCTTTCTTCATCCCGTTACGAAATCTTACCACAAGAGCCGAGTCCCCATTTCAAGACAAACAAACTTTGGCAAGCATACAATAATTCGTCGATAACAGTACACCCAATCCGATACATAACTTGGAATCATCGAAATCGATCAACCGAGCGTGGTATAAATCGCGACGCATCGATTCTATCGCGTCTCGGTCGATCGACAAATATAAATTTGTCACTGGCCACTCGGAAAAAGCACGTCCTGGATGGGTAGAGTTTATAAATAAACAATAACATCACCCTATTTGGATGGGACACCGTAACATACATCAGCAGTTTATATTCGATCTCGAGTGATAAGCATAGTAAGAGAATGCTTTTACAGGTTACGATTTCATGTCTTTGATTGGTCGTCGGGTCCTACTTTGATAGCCAATAAAATGTTCTCAAAACATAATAATTTTCTTAAAATTATCGGTTGAAAGTTTATCAACAGGATAAATCGCACAGCAAAGTCACCTATAAGCACATGAACTTTGTTTTGACTGTGCGCAAATCTGACAAACTTGCTGACAATCAATGATGATAAATAGAACAATTTATCATCATCACAATTCAGAAAATATCGGCGGAAGTCAAATTTAAACCAATTTAATTGTAAAAAGCAGTCGGATTCTCCTGTCACTTATAAAAGGCAACGTATACCATTGCACAGACCTGGCCAAAATATTTTTAGCCAAAATAAGAGCCACAAAAAAATCGTACAGTCTAAAAGTCCGTAATACAGTATTAATTCATCGAACGAACGATCACTTGACGAAGATAATGGCTGATTTATAATGATTATCATCATATTGAACGTGATTCATCCTAAATCATGTCTTGGAGTTTTTGCGACCATCGACCATCCGCCAACTAGAACTTCAAATTACCATTGTGTGGAAGATGAGTTGATTTTTCTAGGTGTTTATTTTTGTTGCTCGAGGTTTTTCTCTTTACATGAGAAATAGAGATCGTAGAAGGTACCTAATAAACCAACAAGTAACCTCACATGCCTTATGATCCTCGTTTCAATTCTTATCTTCATGAAGTAAACTGCCGTTCGCTAATCAACACAGACAATTATAAATAAGTAATCAATATCAACCCCAAAGAACTTTAGATTTACGAGTAATTTCTGACAATTAAACGTACTTTACGGTAATTACTACAAACAAACCTCATAATAGCGGAACATCAAAAAATATTACATTAAATCACAGGTAATAACATCGAATATGATGCCATAGATGCAAGAAAACGATAGCTTTAAATACCCAAAAATAAAACCCCCATTATTTTAATATACCATATCTCTGGGTGTCAATTAGGCTCACTCTATAGAGGGAGCCACTAATCCGTAGAGATAACTCAGATCCTCGAATTAATCACTCGATACAATCGTTTTAATTTATTCGATTCATTCGGATCAAATTTATCGAGATAAAGATTCGGGTGCACTCGTGGGAGCGAGGAAAAACAACGATCGAATAAAAAAACTTACTAATTATGGGGACACTTAATTAGTAATTATGATTCGATTATTTTATACAGATCTGAGATAAAGGCTCTTGAGAGATTGGTACTTTATTTAGGCACCGAAATCTTACTTGTCTTTTTTGCCCAAATTGAAAGACTGATCAATCGATCGGATACTGATTAAGATTCAATGCTTTAGGAAAGAAATAGGAGGAGCTCGTGGCTAAATAATAACAGCCGCTCGGGTCGATCTTTAGGTTAAGCCGTGCTTGCCTAGGTTGGTCTGTGGATGGGTGACCACCCATTACATACCAAGTTTCCTCCGTGCCTCGGAAAGCACGTTAAGCAGTTGGTCCCGGCTGTCATTTGTGATCTTTGACAGTCGTTACAGGTAGTCAGTGGCCCAAAAAGTCTAACAACCAGTCTTACCAAGAGGTATCGTATGTGGAGGTCAGAAAGGCAGTCGCTCTATGTAAAATACTGGTATTCAGCTGCACCCGGTTAGACTGGAAACCGACCCCAATAAAAGTTGGGAAAAGGCTAGGCAGATGATAATGCTTTAGGTAAGAAATAACCGTTTACTAGCTGGGGAAGACAAAATACTTAAAGACTTAACTGATGTAACGCAACTTCAATAAGCCCTTACCACAAGCAACCAAATCGAAATTAAGACCTTAAATAAAACAAAACTAATCATCTTCAACATGAGATACGCAATAAAATCCACGCACCCACGAATTAACGGTTCATATAGCTCAAGAAACAAGGAACAAAAGCAGGTGGAAACCCCATAATTACCCATTAAAGATGGCACTTGAAACCCAAAGGCCTATTCAGGTTAGTACAATGAAATAGCAAGAACAGCACAATTAATTTAAAGACAACCCTTACTCAAATGCAAATCGGTCGACACGCTATTTATGGTAAAAAGATTACATTGTGCGGGTCGAACAGCTTATCTAGACATCACACGAATGGATTCACTATTTAATTTATTGGAATAAAACAGATAAATGGTGGCTGTTGCGTTCCGCGTTCCTGTAAGTGCTGTGGGGCCAGACGGTTAGGTTTCTGTGGGACAGTCCTTTTGTCTAGGTCCAAGAATGGTGGGATTATAAAGGTTTAATGTTCGTTACGAAGCTCAAATCTATTAAAAACAATGGATCCAATGGAATGTGCCAGTGTGATTTTCAAAAAAAAAAAACTTAGGTACATTATATCCTGGTGTTTTGTTGTGAACGTGTGTGGTAAACTGAAGCCTGTGTAGAAACTCTCTTTGCTGGACTAGACGACCGCATACCAGCGCTGAAGCATGCTCCATGTTGCCAACTATGTGCAAATCTGCAGTTCAAAAGGATTTCGTATTTATTAATTACCATTCCGACGTATTAGCTTTAAATCTCTTACGAATAACAAATCTTCGTTTCGTGTGGTCCTCAAATTAATCCACAGGCCACCCGTGTGTTACAAAAAGGAATATTGTCATTAGCGATCTTTGAATTCTGCTATCGCGCCTGCTAATCTTGTTTATTCTATTCCAAGTGCCGTTCGCCCTTTACTGTCTAATTGATACATCACGCCAATGATGAATAATAGAGACAGTATGCTAGATATTATGATAAATAGGATTGAAATACTTATCATGAGGGTCATCAAAATTAAATTCGCGGACACGACAGACGATTTCTTTTTCGGGCTTATAGTTTATGTAAATTATTATTTTCATTCTCCTGCCCTTTTCCCAATATTAATATTTGTAAAGGCATCCACGATACAGGAGAAATTCCTAGTGTCGGGCAACGTTTATTAAAAAAAACACTAAACACAAAAAAGTGAAAAATAACTTTAGCTTCAGAAGTCAGTGACCTTTAATTCATTTAGTTGTTTTTTTTTGTTGCCGACTTCTGAAGCTAAAGTTATTTTTCACTTTTTTGTGTTTAGTGTTTGTTGAAGTCGGTTTTATTTTTTGCAAAAAAGTAATTTTTTATTTTTTATTTTTCCATTTTTAGTTGTAATATCCTGTTCAAATATTTGCTATGCATTTATTTTACATTGTTAACAATACATGTTATGGTAATAGGCTTATCCCCAAGAAATAGAACTTAACATACCTAAAGTGTCGAAATTTGGGTGTATTGTACACATCTACGTACCCCTCAGAGAATACAGGCGTGATGTTACGTCATGATGTTCTATAAACAATAAACATCCAAGCGATTGCAGCAATCACGACCGATTTACCGTCTATTTTTTAAGAGTTCCATTGTATTTCTCCGAAAATCAGCATCAGATCATCACCAAATTTAAATGGGACCATCTCATCATATACACTTTCAAATAAAAAAATATTTTTGGGAATCGATTCACAAATGGGGGAGAAATCGGTGAACATGATGAAAAAAGGCCACACGACTGAAGTGAAAATGTTCATAAAATGAGAACTACTGGGCCAAACTATGTTAAACCATGGGACCAAATGGCAACTATTTCGCAACAAATTAAAGAAGAATCACGTAAATCGGATCATAAATCTCAGCGTATATACGTAAAAAAAAAAACAATCGAATTGAGGACGTCCTCCTTTTTGAAGTCGGTTAAAAAAGGAAAAATGATAGTAAAAGAATAGTGTAATATAGGGAGACCATTTTTACATCAATTGGGAAATTCGTCACTCTCGTCTTTTCCTTAACCAGTCTCACTTTAAATCCAGAATATTCTGGTCACGTTACAAAAATCGAATGTGGACGGGAAGCCTCCTAGTTTATGTATGATAAATACCGTATCGCGATATCATCGGAATGCACCGTATACTCTTGTTGCTTTGAATTTATTGAAAGTGCTGCAGCTATCTGCTAAAGCGGTAATAGACAGAGCGTTAGAAATTATTTTAAGTAAAAAATTGTACAAGATATCAGACGAAAACATTATAGGTAGCCGTACAGGGAACGTTTGACGCTTGGCTAAAATCCGAACTAACGCGGCCATCTTGTTTTTCGTCAATATGTTTCACAAATGTTTACCAACAGAGCCCTCCCGTCAATGTCATTCAAGTGTCAGATTCAAAGACCACTCCACCCAGAGGAGACGAACGGAGATATGTGAAGCGGAGAAGAGAGAAATGCGTAAAACCTGCCTCACTAATCCAAGTCCAGTTGAAAACCAGCGTCGGGCACTAGTTGTCCGGATTTTGCTGAACTGGGCCTATTTGGCGCAGCCGTGAGGCACATAGTGTCACATTGTTTTTTGTTTTTTTTTTTTATACTGTGTGCACTTGTGCCGTGTGCCAAATAAATGTATTTTCTTTCTTTCTTCTTTCTTTCTAAAAGCTAGGGTGTATCCACCGAAGCTATACGGAGATTTGCAAACCGACACGCCGCTCACAGCACACCACTCAGTGCTCACCGCAAGCCGCTTACGTCTGAAGAAGCAAGAAAGAAGACGTATTGCCTAAACAATTACGAGACATCTCGGAGACGCGGCGCGTCGCGCGACGCGTTGTGCGTTTTTTCCGTTTACGGAGACGCTGCGCGTGCTGCGGCGCGTAGCCCTCGGTGCACGCTACCATAAACATAAACGGCGGGCATAAACACATAAACACTAGATAACAATGTTATTCGTAAGTTGCACTGACAGAAGTATTTATTCAATAAACTTATGAGAATTAGACTGGTATTTTATTTATTCGCGAGAAGAAGAACACAAAGAGCTTATTGCTGTTTAACATCCGTGACGTGACATAATGACATAACGCAACGTGCACCGCGGGCAACGCGCCGCAGCAAGCGCAGCGTCTCCGTAAACGGAAAAAACGCACAACGCGTCGCGCAACGCGCCGCGCAACGCGCCGCGTCTCCAGAAAAGAGCACTTAGAGCAACAAAGTTGATAAAAGCTGACTACTAACATAATCTCGAGTACCTTGTGCTGTTATAAACGGTGATCTTATTTTACAGTAAGGCTTAATTCCTTTTTAAGCTTTTTCATAATGCCCTGCATTTTTTAGTCATCAAGTACGTATATTATCTTCTCTCACTTCCTTATTTTTTAAAGCTAGTTTACACCTTATAAATATTTACCTGAATTTTTTAGCAATGTAGATTGATTCAAGTAGATTTTGAGCCGATTCTGCAACAACTAGATAAAGTACGAGTATGTGTAGTGAGGAATGCTGCGAACGTTTTCTGCGTGAGACGAGCCGACCACACCGAATAAGGGAAATAAAGAACCAGATATATCTGCAGGCGCGGATATAAGGTCCCTGGATGCGACTAAAAGTTATGATGCGATTTTGTAAAGGTGTTATTCGTGTTTTGTGTAATGTTTTTAAAGCTAGGGGTATTTATTTTGCTTGTCCACTATCAGACTCCATCGTTTTATTATTGCTGGGCTGATAGATTTTGTTGCCCAGAAACCTTGCCACTTACTGCTTAAATTGGGGCACAGACTATACAGGGTGTAAACAACCTCATCACGAAGACGTCAACCAAGCATTCTATACATCAAACTAATTAACTTTTCGCGAAAAATATGGCTGGGTAACGACTTTTTTTTTGTGGTGAAACATCATGTTTTGTGGTAGAACTCAATGTAACGCACTCAAAACATTATGCTGATGGATGTATTGAACAGTACGGGGGTCGTGGATATGTTTAAAAATTTTACATTACAAACTTGCGTTTCAAAAAAAAACTTGTCAAAAAGTTGGAACTTTGACCCCCAATATCCCCGTAACTAGAAGGTTCCCAGGCATGGTGTAGAACAAAAAAATAATCGCAATGACGGGGAAAACAAGTGCCTTTCGGCTTCGTTAAGAGGTTTTTACACCCTTTATAACTTGCTGCAGTGGTCCACATCCACACCCTGCCAACTTTAACGACATTAGGTTATATGCACTGTTGTATCAAACGTCGAATCGAATTATCAGGTTAACTTTCAACAGAATTAATAAAAAGAAAGAAAACGTATTTATTTGTTTCGCACAGGATAAAACCAAATTACCTGTTTATAAAGAAAACAAACATAACAATTAAAACCCTTGATAAAAATGCCATTAATATTTAAAAATAAATAAAACTTTAATAATCACTTGGCCTTTGCCCAGCGGTGGGACAAGATGAAATTTTGTGAAAAGGGCACTCGCAATCGGCAATTGATCTTTCCACCCATTTAGCCTGGTCCAAATTAATGCAGTTTCTTTCAGTTTAAATACTTTCCAAAGCATAAAAAATCTTGTCAAAGAATTTATATTTTATTTCGTTTAAAAAGCTTATTGCTTTTATATTTGCGCCCTTATAAAAGAAGTCTAAAAGAAGTTCCTTTTTAAGCTTTGTATAGAAAAGCTTAAAAATATAAGAACGCATCTAGATTCACGTTATCCTCGCATCTGTTTTTAACCCAACAAATGCGATCACATAACTTCTATACCAGAATATAAACTAGTCCTTTTCAATATTCAAATATTTATACATTTTCCTTACTTACATGATCAGCAAGTACTACTGATTTGCTTAACAGGATTAGTTAACTATATCCAGTGGTTATAAATGTGAGCAGTCGACTTTAGCTTGGGTGGGCCTTTTAGGTTCTATACTTTATTGACTAGATCTACGCAACGGTCTACTTTTTAGGTTATTCACTCAGGTGTCTGAATAATATTCGAATTTGAATGAATTAAGTCGCAATTCACCGTATGTGTACTAATTTGAGAATAAAAAGGTTCTGGTATAGCGATTTATTGATTCTTTGCGATTTTTGATTGACTCCCTGTGAAAATTTATTTATTATTTATTTTATTCGTGAACACATTTGTTTTAACAGGTAAGATCCAAGCTATCAAAAGTTGGAAAAAATAAAATAAAACAGACTTCAAAAAACACAAAACACAAAAAAGTGAAAAATAACTTAAGCTTCAGAAGTCGGTGACCTTTATTTGATTCATTTTGTTTTTTTTTTGTTACCGACTTTGAAACTAAAGTTATTTTTCACTTTTTTTTGTTGTGTGTTTTGTTTTTTTTGAAGTCGGTTTTTTTTTGGGCAAAAAGTTTTTTATTTTTGCATTTTTAGTTGTAATATCCTGTACAAATATTTGCTATGCATTTATTTTACATTGTTAACAATACATGTAATGGTAATAGGCTTATCCCCAATAAATGGAACATAACATACCTAAACTGTCGAAATTTGGGTGTATTGTACATCTGCGTACCCCTCAGAGCATACAGGCGTGATGTTACGTCATGATGTTGTATAAACAATAAACATCCAAGCGATTGCAGCAATCACGACCGATTTACCGTCTATTTTTTAAGAGTTCCATTGTATATCTCCGAAAATCAGCATCAGATCTTCACCAAATTTAAATGGGACCATCTCAAGAGTATGTACACTTTCAAATTAAAAAATAATTTTGGGAATCGATCCACAAATAGAAATCGGTAAACATGATGAAATTAGGCCACACGACTGAAGTGAAAATGTTCATAAAATGAAAACTACTGGGCCAAACTATGTTAAATTTTTAACCGACTTCAAAAAGGAGGAGGTTCTCAAGTCGATTGGTATTTTAAATTATAAATATATAATAATAAAAAAAATATGGGACCAAATGGCCACTATTCCGCATCAAACTAAAGAAGAATCACGTAAATCCGATCATAAATCTCAGCGTAAACGTTGTACAACATAAAAAAAAAATACCAATCGAATTGAGAACCTCTTCCTTTTTGAAGTCGGTTAAAAAGGTGTAAAAGTTGGTGGTTGTGTTTAGTAGGAGGAATGAAAGGTTAATGGTAGGTTCTTCAGATAGTGATGGAACTTCCTGCAATATTTTGACTTCCGGGAAAGATGGGTAAAAAAAAAAAGTGGTTCCTTTATCTGGAAAACGAGACGAGACTCTTATTTAGAGAGACTCTAGTTTTGAGCAGAATGCCTATCTATTTATTTTGCAACTTGTGGGAAAACCTTCTGCCTCGTAACATATTCTTACTCGTTTGCAAAGTTTTCTGTCTCTATATCAATGGACCAATCGACATACAGCTCATCCATTTAAGTTTCTACTGGAATAACGAGTCATTTTATTACAGCCGTCATACTAACATTTTGACAACATGACGACCCGAATGGCGCAGCGGTAGTTTGGCTGCCTTACGTTCGTTGGGTCCCGGGTTCGAATCCTGGTAGGAGGAAATGTTTGTGATGAGCATGGACATTTGTTTCCGAGTCATGGATGTTTATTTGTATAATAAGTATGTATTTACAAACAAAAAGTATCTATGTAGTATATCAACTATCTAGTGTCCACGACACAAGCCTCGTTGCTTAATGTGGCGCTAAATGGCGCTGTGTGTAATGTCCAGCGATATTTATTTTAAAAGACATGTGACATCCCACCCCACAGTGGGATTGCATAGTGGATTACGAGCCACTATCTTTCACAAACAGGAGGCCCGTTTCCCAGCTGTGGGAACGATAAAAGATGATTATTTTTGTTATGTATACTAACCACTACCTCGTCGCCTCTTTATTCTAGTGGTTACAATCGAGACTGCTGCGCATAACATCCTGGGTTCGATTCCCGGGTCGGGAAAATTGTTGTTGGGTTATTCACCAGGACTTTCTCAGTATCAGCAACGGAGTCTGGATTTGTGCCCGGTTGATGGCAATGGGCTCGCCCTCTATTCCATTGTACTTAAACGTAACTGGCGAAACGTCGGTGTACTATTAGGTACCTACACCTCTGCCTAACCCCTCGGGGATTACAGGCGTGATGTTATGTTATGTATAAGTATTAACCACCATTTTCCTTTCACAGGTTTCCGCGAATCCTCCTTCGTGTACGCGCTAACAGCGGCAGGGGTGGCCCACTCAGTGGCCCGCGCATGCGCCCAAGGCCGCCTGATCTCCTGCGGCTGTGACCCCCTGGGCTACCGGGCCTCCCACGACCCCCGCGGCAGGGCGAAGGTTAACAAATGGGAGTGGAGCGGCTGCTCACATAACCTCGCCTACGGCATCGAGTTTTCGAAGAAGTTTCTTGATGTCAGGGAGCAGGTGGATGATTTGCAGTCGAAGATCAATGTTCATAATAATAATGCGGGGAGATCGGTGAGTTTTTGCACTTACTGATTATTTTTTTGGAATTAGATTGATTTATTAGGAATATGCTTTATATTCTTCTTCTTTGTCGTATGATTCGAGGTCTGGATGTGGATTTTGCAAAACCTGTAAAGTGTGTTGTTGAGGCAAATCATCATGAGGATGATGAAATCTGCTAGTGATTGCCGCTCATCAAATCACTTTCTCTAAGGCTCTAGGGAAGAGTTAAACTCTGATGATGATAGATGATGATAGATGTTGTGTTAATCATCACAACTATTACGATCGAGTAGATACCTATACTGTTTACAAAAATATACGAACGTAGACAACTTATTTTAACCTTCGATCAACAAGAATTTGTGTGGTATACTACAACTAAAACACCCGACTACTGAAAAATCACGCTCTAATTAAATTCGGGGTTTACAAGGTAAAATCAACTGTTATCTTATATGGCCCTCCTATTGTTGAAGTCGGTTAAAATGAAGCCTGTTACCCACGCCATCATAACGAATCAATTGAGGCGCTACGGAGGAACATACGTATATACAAACATACATGTAACATAGACTACTAAAATCATAACATTCCTTTTGGCTTCGCCTTAGTCGGGTACAAAAACTCAAATCTAATTAATAAAAACGAACACTTCATAACTTAATATTAAAACACAAAAACAAATCTCCAATTATCTTTGATGTCATATTCAAGAGCAAGACGCGAGGACACAAAAGACACCGCGGGAACACGATGGCACTTCAATTTACTTCGTTAGCTTCCCTATGTGCCTTGATGCAAGGGTGAATTACAAATTAGATATTAGACGAACAAAGAAATTATCGTGATTTAAATGTCGTTCGAAGTTTGATTGATCTAGAACTATTATTGTCAGTGTGTAGGTATTTATTATAAACCAGAAATTTGTGAATTGGTGGCAAATGTTACGATGGATCACCGTATACTTAAGTTAGTGTATTTTCTGTGAAATCCATTTTATATTTTTACAAAGAAAAATTGGATTTCAAAGTACTTCAAATTCACAATGTAGAAGCCGAGTATAACAATTTTCCACTTCAAAATCAAAATACCGTCTATGCTTTTTGTCAAATGGTGGAAAAGCTATGAAGACGTAGCAGACAGACTAATTTTCGTATATTTCCTAGTATAAAATCAACTAGCCAAGATATGTGACTGCTGATTGTGTGTTGGACTAGATAAATAAGCACTTGCCAAATAATTTTCACTCATGAACGTATAAAAAGGTCATACTACGAAGAGGTCCGAAAACATTTCAATTTCGGCCTGACCGCAAAAAACTTGCGTAAGTATCACATGGACTTAAGTATCATAAATCCCTGGGCACAATAAAATATGTAATTCCAAGCCTCTTACAAAATGTTTTCATCATAAAAAGACACATAAGCTCTCGAAATGACTCAATTATTGAAATAAAGCTGCCGTAATGATACCAGCAACCATGTGACGTGTAATTTGCCGACGTGACAACCTAAAATTAGCCTCCGAAGCAACCTTCAATTTTCGATTCGATTTGAATAGGAATACCGATGAAGTCATTACTCGAACAATCGATTATTTCAACTTACCGATTCCTTTGTGGCGGTCTATTAGGCCAAGTTAGCTGAAATCTTGGTCATGCCCTAGATACAATTTTAAGTCGTTAAGTTTTTTTTTCAAGAAAAATATTTAAGGATAATCTAAAGCCATTTTTCCAGTATCGATACTTTTTCTTGCGAAAATATCGACTGAAATATCAAGTAATTGAACCGTCTAGTCGATCCGTCATCGGCACCCCTACAGCGAAATTACGTAGGTGTACAAATTATGAAGAAAACACGTCAAAATAACACCCAATTTATTCATGTCAAATTGGAGTCTGAATGGGTGAGGCTTTAATAATTTAATGACCCACGTGTGTGGTCCCTGCGTTTATGAAAACACTTCAAGTGTCTGCGTTTTATTAGTCGAATAAGACTATTGTGTGCTGCGGTGTGTTTCGTCGATGCAATTCATCGGGAGATAAAAGAACAATAACTATGGCTTAGGATTAGCCAGGTTGGATTTTTTCGGAAATAAATTGGAGAACATAAGAGCAGTATAAAATAGATACTTTAATTCATAAATAAAAGGGTTATTTGACACTGACAGATTTGGCTTTTTAATTAATCGAATATAGTTAAGCGTTTTTAACATTTCTCTCTTTAAAATTTTACCATTAATGTTGCATCATAACCACAAACCTAATAAGTATACCTATGACCATAATTATCCTTTTAAGTTCAGAGACATAAGAAAAAAAAGTATCGATAAAAAACAGATCAAGTAATCGACTACACCCATCCCTTCGCACATCGAATAGAAACCGATCACGATCCAAATCGAAAATATATTGTAGGTGTCCAAATTAGTAAGGTAAGGCGTCAAACCAACACCAGATTATTTCTTCAAAATTGAAGAGCGGTAAATGGGCGTGGCTTTAGTAAATCGACTGTGTGGGTGGTCTCCCTGTTATGGCGATACATGCCTATAAAATATGGTATTATATTGCATTGGCCAACCGTTTTGTATGATCACACCCCGCTTTATGTGCTATAAACTTTGTCGTATACGGTATTATGTTCTCGATCGATTATTTAATACGCACATGTTCTCGGGTGATGTAATTTTCTGTTTTTAATTTTATAGGCCACATCATGTGTTTTGTTGGTAAGGGAAAATTATGGTGGACGACGTGTTGATGGTGGCGCAATTAAACAATGATCTTGTTAACGTTCTACTTCACAATTTATTTCAAAAGAAACTGAAAATCATAAGACATTACTGAAACTACACTTCATCTTACAGTTGTCAGTTTCATCACACATCCTTGCTCATAATTTTTAAACCATCCGCATAAAGCAGTCCACAGACGTATCATAGCATTCCAATTCATCGTACCTCCTTATATAGTAGAGTATCATTATAATTTCCTCACTGACACCTAAACATGCCGTAAGCCCAGATTTGTGGCCACCAGCTAATGCTACAAGCATTCTGACACGAGTGCCCGACAGTTGAACCAAAATACCGGGACCTACCGTACAGGATTACTACAAATAATTTAATAGGCTCCTTCCGTCTAATAATAAACATGTCAAACCAAAGTTAAATACTACCCAACAAAGTCACATTTGCAGATACGACATTCTTAATTTTCGGGAAATTGTACCTTAAGTTTTAGAGAACAAGATTGGTGTTAGATTTTTTTAGACGCCCAAATTAAGTTGGTTAATAATATTATATTAATGTCCGTAACCAAATCTGACATAAGACGGCATACCACGTCGGGTGCTTACTTATTAAGGGGATTTACGATTTAATACAATTTACGTTCATACATTCGTTTTTTTTTTAATACAAACACGTCGCTTAGGTACAAATTATTTAATTTGTAATACGTCTATAGTAGTTAATTATAGTCAGAGACGGCCATTTAATTTATTTCGGACCCACCGGAGTCTAGTGACATTTATAGCGAGATAATAAGGCTGAATATACACTGTTCTTAATTTATGGCCGCAGACAAAGAGGGCATAGTGTTGTTAATCAGATATGATCTTTATTGACAATGAAACATAAAAACTCTGTAACCTATTATGGAAGTTGTCACTGGCATATAAATATTGAGCATGGGAAGCAAAAACGTTATGAATTAATGTATTAATTAAAGCAAAAAGAATGCAACGTGTTTCATTAACCTACATCGTAGGACTAGTGTTTTAATGGGGTGGCTAAGGCCAACTAAATCTCAGATGGCGCCACCATAGTTGGTCTCAATCTGACCAATGAGGTTAAGCTATTTTGAAATATAAAATGACCTTACCACATTTTCAACCAATGACGATGTTTGGGTACCAGCTATGCTAGCGCCATTAGTTCCACAGTTAGCCTCCCCATTGAAAAGCGGCTTAAACGCTTGTCTCCATGACAGCTAACAGCTGATAAAAGGTTCAGTACATTACAACAGCCCGCGTAGAATGACCACCGTAGAAACGGGTTTGTTCGAAGAAAGACTCGACAAAATTACAGGTTTCTTTTGTTCTTCTGTCATTTTGTCGATTCTTTCTTCGAACAAACCCGTTTCTACGGTGGTCATTCTACGCGGGCAAGTAAGCA
The DNA here is from genome assembly GCA_941918905.2 of Xestia sexstrigata. Classification (NCBI taxonomy): domain Eukaryota; kingdom Metazoa; phylum Arthropoda; class Insecta; order Lepidoptera; family Noctuidae; genus Xestia; species Xestia sexstrigata. Next base: position 6,407,779 of record OW799204.2, read on the forward strand.
TAGCGAATATAATTTAAGTTGACAAAAATAACAACGCCAGCGACATCTATGAAACAAGACTAAAAATCCTGCGTCGCGATGAGTTATCAGTTATCAGCGAGATAAAGATACATAGAACTACCCGACTAGAACCGTCGGGCAGGCCTACCAGACACAACACCCAGCTTGTCGGAGGAACTTCACGTTAGAATCAGGGATGAGGAACTTTACACCTCGTTTCATATACTCCTAAAGGTATACTGAAGGAAAAGGATCTTGCATACAAAGGCCACTAGAACCCCAACAACCAACCATTGACCTCATCAACCAGATGCTGTAAAACAAAACGATATTCTACAGTTATTTCAAAATTATTTTACCTCTGCCAGCTGTAAGTTTACAGTAACAGTAACCTTATTGTTACGCATTTAAAGATCACTGTTCTCTTGATGCCGAGGTAAAATATCTTTGTAAGAACTCGTTACCGCGGATGTATCTAAAATGTATGAAACTGACTTACACTACCAAAAGGTTGCTAACAATGCCATAATAGCGTTGTATAATTAATCTTTGATTCAGCGATTCCACACAGATATACAGCTGAAAATCATGTATTTAACGTATTACCTTAACTACGAGTACGCTATAAACTAAAGATCAGTGGTATCCTTAGGATACAAATTAACAAACTAATTATATCAATTATCATAATTGAATCATCTTTCATGACCCACCATTAAATTACTTTTACTGTATTTGCGATTTAGTTTCCAAATCTGTACACAAAATGTGTTATTTGAAAATCAACTTTATGCCTAAAACATAAAGTTTATTTTAACAATAACATCAAACTTTTTACGGCTATTTCAATAGTGTAAGTTATTCTGAAATAAACGTAATTTACACCAGCATAAAGTTGACTTGAAAATAACATCAACTGGGAAGCAAGTATTTTAATAAACCTTTGTTTCATACAAAATAGCATTTCAAACTTAGACTGGTAGCTAGAAACATTATGTAGCAATTAAAAGTAATTTACAACTATATACATAGTTTTATGACATTAATGTTCAAGCGATCGGGTTGATCTTTAAATATAACGACTATTACAATGTTGCCATTACTAAAATCTTCCACAACATCTCGTAAAAATATTAAATGTTGGAGAATTAATTTTTATCGGCGCCACATCTTTCCGTCTCATTAACATCTCATTGTTTACTACTAGTTTTAGTACAATTTCATGGTCATTATTATTATTTATTGAGAAAATAATTATATAATTACAAAGCTGAGGTCTCAGAGGCCTAGACAAACTGACGTTCCAGCATTTTGTATGATGAAAATTTTTAAAATATTTAAAACTGACATAAGCTACCGAAATCTTTAAGTTAATCTATCTTGTTAATATTTAATCGTAGCTAGACTTGGCGATCTTATTATTTATAGATCTACCAAAAATTGTTTACACTGGATACAGCGACATAATTCATTCTTAAAATTAAATAACAGCGCAACAATTACTTAAGGGTAAACACCACATCCACAAAACAGTAAATTCGGAAGATAAGCTAACTAGTAAGTACTAAGCGCCAATGTTACCTGGGCTACTCTGTTTTTTCACAACAATCTCTACTAGTCACTACTTCCACCCACCTGAAGCAACCAATCCAAAGAAAAACCCATCAATTGCATTGCAACCATCAGATCTCACTCACTTTTTGTCCATATACATCAAATATTTAATGTTACATATTACGCATCAAGCCGTGAAGGTAAATTGAACCATTAAGGTGAGAGCGAACCCGGTGGTCCGGACCACACTTGACCATTGTTCCGCAGGGATCCGGCATTTTGTTTTGTGGCCTCATAATTAACAGCCTCCCAGAGAGATCTGTTAGACACGCTCGCTTATAATAACCCCCGTGATGATATTTTTATTAATGTCAAAATAAAGTCGGAGGTGCTCACACCGTTTTGAAACAGGTGTTTTGGCCAGCTGCAGAGGTTTATGGAGCCAGCTGTGACTTTTAAACATAAAGTTCATTTTTCAAAAGTGATTGTTCGATAATTATGTTGGCCTTACTTGCTGGTCTTGATTCTAAATGAAGGCGAAATAAAGCGAATGCTACTAACAAGGTGCCTGGATACTTGTATTGTCTATAGAAAATTATCATAATTTATACATAACAATTAATCTTAGCTAGCTTTGTATCGTTTATAGATATTCCGTAGAAGGTAAACGGTTCTGGTAATTTAGATTATGTGCTATTTCGATTCTAGTACTACTTGTTAGAGACCGATTTAGCACTATTCTTAACTAACTGATTAATACCTCTAGGACCAGATACAACAAATCTGAAAAGGATGGAGAACATTAAAAATAATATTTTAGAAACTGACAAATCTCTGAAACAGCCTTTGGTCACATCGTTGACGAACACCGACGCCATTTTACCGAACGTAACATTAAAAACACCAATAGACACACCACGGTGTAACAGGCAGTTCGCAAGGCCCCTCAGCGGGATCTATAAAAGATCTCGCTTCGACCCACACAAGAAATTAGGTACCACATTAGAGCCGAGGTGATAATTACGTTATAAAAAATCTATAAGATGAGTTAATATTTCGTTGTTTCGATGAGACGAATGTCGATTTAAAACATGGTTTTGTTAAAAAAAAATGGGTTATTGTTACGTAAGATGAATTGGAATTGACGTGAGTTTGCTTAATCATTGTTTGAATTAGTTTTTTGACTCGTGATGAACATATTCCTAATGGATAGTTTAAATTGGAAGTTCCTGCGATGGTGTGTAACAGGGCCGAGGAGGTTTCTATATCTCTTAGCTACTTAGTGTTACGTGTTTTCAGTAGTTACCGGTCGGACCAAATCCTGAGAGCATTTATGGCAAGCACTCGTATTTCTATAAATTTCAACAGCTGACATACGCTACAGAAAAGCCTAGTATAACAATCATTGGCTTTTCCCTAGCTTATGTCAGCTCTATTACATTTTCGACTAAGTATTTCGTTGTCATTATCGCTTATTGAATGTCATTTTGTCAAAGGCCTTTGAACGGCGCGGCGGCGTTTACCCTATTCATTAAATCTTCGTATCTAATAGAAAAACATGAGTCATAATCACCTATCACCGAATTGGAAGCAATATTAATGCGTTTGTTCCAGACTAGTATAATAACCAAATAAACATAATAATATATATGTCTCGGTTTGGAACAAGTTTACGTGAGTCCGTCACAAATTCCAACTTTACTTCTGTTAGGGTTAACAAAATTTCGAATTTTCGTTTGGAATTGATGGTGTGTCGGCTTTTCTGGTACTCACTTCATTATAATTAAGTAAGTTAATAATCAGCCTAATTCTCTCAAACAATGCAGCTAATTTTCGGTTTCACGACTGCTGCAACTCCAGACATTTACAAACCCCTTGCGTTCTTAGATTCAATTAGTAACAATATTCTCATTGCTCCTTAATGAAAAGATCCTATCTACAAGATTATTAGCTAGTAAAAATACTGAACACTGTCATTGTTGTAAAGCAACTTAACATTGCTCGATTCCAAACGTTTACTGTTCGCACATAAAACGCCCTAGAATTCCCTCAGAGTCTAGCACAAAGTAACACTCATCCCAAATCCTCAAATCTTCTCTTCTTCGACAGCCCTACCAGAAGTTAGAAGCAGTTTCTCCGTGTGCGGTTTAACTAATGGTTAATTTGCCCGTCAGATTAACCACGGTCATCTTAAACCTATTAGCGTTAGTCTGTTAATCGGCAGCGAGATTATGTTGTGAATCACATTTCACAATGTTAACGAAATGTCTGGCTGTTAGTTGTTTGTCTATAGATTACTATAAGTACGACGACGCTTCTTTAATTGAAGGGCAGGAGCAAGTCTGCGCCTGCATCTTTTTTTTTTTTTTTTTTTTTTTTTTTCGGATGGGAAATCATCAAATGACTTCTCCCGCTCTGGGCGGAGCAGGAGGGTGTGTCAGACTTTTCACTGACTAAAACCCATCCATGTTCCTTCATCGCCCTTTGTGTTCCGGGGCCACGGTATCTCTTTCGAACAGTCCCGCAACCCCGGCAGCCATCGGTCCTTGCGGACCCCTTCCTTTTTGCTGACTCTCTTTGAGGCGCGCGTGGAACACGAACGCGCCGTCGACACGGCCTGTCGTCATGAGACGGACGGACGGCGAGCTAGCCCATAGCCCACCGTCCACAGGCCCGCGCCTACGGTGGCCGGGGGCCACGTGGTGGCCCCCGACGCCCGGGGCGTCTCCCGCGGCGGCCGGGACGCTGTGAGGTTCTCTCCCTCTCACGTTCCGCCACCTCCTTCTCTAGCATTACTGCTTCGCAGAAGGAGGTGACGGCGTCCCATTCCGTCTCGCTCCGGACCATGGCTTGCACCAGGGCCGGACGCGAGAGGTCGCCGCCGCCAATCGCCGCTTCGAGGACACGGCGGTGCTCCGCCCACGCGGGGCACACCTCCACCGTGTGCTCCACCGTGTCCTCCGGTCGATCCTCGCAGTGGAAACACCCGGGCGTTTCCTCCCGCCCGATTCGGTGCAGGAACCTCCCGAAAACACCGTGTCCGGTGAGGACCTGCGTCAGGCGGAAGGTGAGGACGCCGTGGCGTCTCTCCAGCCACTCCTCAAAGAGGGGACTTATCGCCACTATCGTGGCGTGCCCTGCACGGGGTTGCGACAGTCGCTCTCTCCATGTCGCCATGAGATCCCGCCGGAAGTCTGTCCGCTGAGCGACAATTTGTCGCGGCAGCGGAGTTTCCCCCCGGCGAAGCGCCTCCGCGCGCCATTCATGCAGGCGCGCGAGGACTATCGCCTCCAGATCCCATGGCGGCAATCCGGCAAGGAGGCACGCCGCCTCGCGGGCGATCGTGCGGTACCCACGGGCCAGCCTTACGGCTATGCGCCTGCATCTGCATTTGATATGATTAGAAGTGTATTTATATATTTATAAAGATGTATATAAAGCAGAGAAAGGAATAATAATGCATAACTTATGCTTAAGCATAATTAGCCAGATCAGCCTTCAATGTTCGCTGAGACACAAGACAGAACTCCTCCCGTGAATGTAATGTAGGTACTACGAAGGACCCAGTGAGGATCGTCAGATATCTTCGGATTTGGTAAAAATTGCAATGTTCTTTTGGAAACCCAGAAATACGGATTTTCTAAGGAAAGAGACGGTTATACTACTAAAATAAGTGTATCAGTTTGGCATTTTGGCTTCCCCTGACTTTGGCATCTATTTTAAATAAACAATTATTAACTCATTATAATTGTCTACGCAAATGCATGTGATTAAAAAAGTGATGAGATTGATGGATGGAGAGGGAGAGGAATGCCAAAGAAAAGCTGGATGGATTGTGTGAGGAATGATATGAAAGAGAAAGGAGTAAATGATGCCGTGACGTCTGACAGGAGAGAATGGAAGAACAACGTGTTGCGCCGACCCCGAGTAGAATGGAACAAGGGCAGAAAAAGAAGAATTATTAACTCGTTATATAAGGCAAAGTAATGACGAAAGACCTTAGAAAAAAAACAAACAAACAATTGTCATTTTTTCTTTTTTTAATTTTCATATATTTTCCCAGCAATTTCAATATTCTCAGATATCAAACCAAACGTTAATGAGCCACTTCTCCGCAGAGCATACGCAGCACATAAATAAACTATAATATTTTAACAGCACTTTAATGATAACATGTTTAGTCTGCACTTAAGGGCTCCCAGTCGTCATTAAGTAAATAAATCAACTATAGTGCTTAACGTTAATTTAGATTGATGATAGGTACCTGATGATTGAGTCCTTCGATGCTCCCGGTGTTTAATTAAGCACTGAGAACTTCTCAGAAGTTCTGCTTATTTTTAGCACTTAAATTAAAAGATTTATAGAGTTATTAATGGACGTGTGTGGGTAAAATACATGATTAAAAGCATTCTCATGATTTCATGGCATTAAACAGAGTTATAATGAAATCAAACGTGCTGTCGGGACCACTAGTTGTTGAAACGCTCTGTCATGGTGTGTTATGCGGCCAACCTACTAGATTACGGTTCAGCAGTTATTACTTCAGAAAGCCTCCTTTACCGACTGAAGATCTGTATGTAGAAGTCCAAGATCATATCTGTATTAGGCTGCGCAAAACAGGTTCTAAAGAATCAAACATTAAGATTCCTCATAACGTATCAAGTCGTGATCAAGTGCTATAAAAGTGAATTAAGCCGTGTTGTATATAGCGCCACAATTAGGAACTATTGGTAGTGGCGGAGGCCTGAGAGGCCCGGGGCTCCGTATTAGCCAGCCGTATTTCACGAGTCCGCCGCCCCGTCGAGGTGAGAACATAATAAGCGGTTTGGAACCATTTTTAATATTCCGGCTTCATTACAACGTATTACAAACGTCTTGGGTGGCGAATTCTATCGCGAACGCTCTTAATACCACGCTATTAAGGTCCAGGGTTCGAAGGGGCGTGGAGGATGCCGATTTATTTGAATTTTTGCTCCGACTCAATTTGGGAAATTGTTCGGCCGGCGGCTCTGGCGAAATTAAGACGTCAGTTTGATTGCAGCAAGGCGTTTAATTATGTAAATGTAAAGCTAGCGGTGGGTGGCACAATCAGCGGAGTGTCGATGCGGTCACGTATAGAGCTAGCAGACCTTACGATTCCACGCGATGGGAGAGCGGTTTCGTATCATAATATTATTGTTTCTGGTTTTTTTGCGTTCGGTTGCCAATAGTCTGTTGTTCAGCTGATTGTGTGAGGGTAATTTTGTTCGTGATATGTGGGGAATGAGATATAATTTTTCGTTGATGTTGAGGAGCGGTTTTGTTTGGACCGTTTCTTTCTTGTAGTATTTAAGATGGTATGATAATTTTGCTGGTGGAATTTTAGTTTTGGTTCTGGTGATAGGAGCTGGAGAGTACGGATACCTACGTACGATAACGTTTAATTATTTAGAACTTTATGCACGCTAACGCACAGGCGTAGATTTAATGTCATATTCATTTGCTACTACTCAAGTAATTTCAGACGTAAACGCTTCCTCAGAACCTTCTAACTGTTTAGAAAAATAGACGAGTTAAGAAAGTTAATGAAGTACCTACACATGCACCATGTACCGGGCGGCCTTGGCAGGACATGTAGCTAGACGCGGAGATGGCAGATAGAGCAAGGCTTTGACCGAGTTGGTCGCCAAAGAAACCCAGGTCGACGAAATCGTCAGTCGCGGAAAACACCTGGATAAAGAACGCACAGAACCGGGAAGTGTAGCAGAAAAAAAGTGGAGGCCTATAACAAAATTTGGATGATTACGGGCTAATATGATGATATAGCTAGCTATGATATAGCTCTTGCTATATTTTTTCCAGATACTATCATCTCACATGGAGGTACGCTGCAAATGCCACGGGTTGTCAGGCAGCTGTCAGCTGAGGACATGCTGGAGAGCCACACCGGACTTTAGGGCAGTCGCGTCTACCATCAAACGGCAGTATAGAAAGGTAACTATATAATCTTGAAGATGTATCAGTAAAAGAAGAGTTTAAGAGTATCATAGACATTACACCAGGACTTTAGAATAATCTTGCACACATACATGAACTCAGGTCTTTGGTTGGTTCGCTGTAAACTCTGCCTGCCAGTTGTCCATATGGGTACATATGGACAACTGGGCAGGCAGTTTACAGCGAATCAACTAAAGCAATCCTTACACACTCATTTGTTTCGTCTATGTTTATTCACGCTGGTTACAAGTAGGTATTACGCACTTGGCCTTTCTGAAGAATATCAGAATGGTCGTTGAGAACAATAGGATATCAGCTTGTAATTATTGTTCTATCATTGCAAAGAAGAGATGCCTTTTATGCAGAGAAAGAATGATCTTAATGAAGACTCTTTTTGCCAACATAAAAGTTTTATGAAGAAAAGTAAAAGTTTTAGTAAAATCTTTCAAATCGTCTACTCGGATGTTGAGAGCACATTCATACAAGAGATTGAGAATTTTTGGACATGTTGTTTTAAAATTATGTTCTTCTATGTCTGTAGGCACTGTTGGTGGCTCAAGAGGAACTGAACAACAGTCCCACTGTACTACGAGGTCGACCCAGAGGCAGGAGGCGAGGGAAAGCACGACCAGCTCCTAAAACCAGCCTGCTATTTTTCGAAAGGTAAGTTTATCAAAAAAGGTTCAAGAATTTTAACAAAGGTCCTTAAAATAAACGTGAACACAGATAGCCTTCAAAGTAGCGAACGAGACTATTAAATGAGTGCTGGAGGAAAGTATAGACTTCGCAGATTACGGAAAAAGTGAAACAAATTGTATAACTGTGGCCTTGTTGGTAAATAGAGAACACACAGATGCAAAAGACCTAGTGAGACACGCCTGGTGTGGAACGGGTGTGGTGAACAGGTAGGTGATGTTTCGCGGAGGCTCAGTTGTTTTCCCGCTGTTGGCAGTCACGGGGTGCGGAGTCTGGAAGTCCCTCAAGCACCGTTAAATTTAAACGTAAGGCCTGTAGTGTTTCACTGAAAACACTTAGCATTTACAACATTTTTCCAATCACTTGGCCACACTCATTCGACTTTAAATTCCTTTTTGTAGATCACCAAGTTTCTGCGAGGTGGACCCTCGCACCGACTCCGCAGGCACATCAGGTCGCGTCTGCCGCATCGGTCGGACGTCCAGGACAGGCTCCTGCGACCTGCTCTGCTGCGGGCGAGGACATGCCCTCATCAGGAAGTCCAGCATCAAGCCATGCAACTGCACCTTCCACTGGTGCTGCCGAGTTGACTGCGAGAGGTGTCGCGATGATAAGTGGGTCGCCATTTGTAAGTAGTTTTTGAGAGATCAGTGATTAGGGCCACTTCCTAAACATTCGTCGGTTGCGTTCATTTTGTTCGTACCCGAACGCGTGATCACTCTGAAAGAGAGCGCGTTCGGGTTTTCCGATCAAATGACGATCGTGGTAAAGCCGAGTCAGGGCGGTGTTTATAGAAAAACGTTTGAATCGGTTGCTGGACCCACTATTAGAGCGGTCTCAGATACAACGTCAATGGTGAAACGAGGAAAACGATAACTTGCCACGCCCGCTGCCGCTTGTTGCACCGCTGCCGCTTATGCCACAGACCACAACCGAAGAGTTGTTTTGTCATAATCTATACGTAATACTTTCGTACCTACCTATGTATTCTTTTACATATTAAAATAATTCCTCAATTATATGAAATTACATTCCTCTGTACATTCCATTAGTAGGTAAATATTTCAATTTATTTAGGTATCACTGCAAATACGAGTAACCAAATAATGATATTATTTTTATTAGGTTAATTTTATTAAGTAGACCATATTATGGGCAAATACAAGTTACAGAAATAGCGAAATTAGCCTGCAACACCCGAAGGAGTTTGCCAATAAATTGCCGACCTGTAAATTTCTAGAGTACCTACACATTCTTTTTTAAATCATTTTAATGTACTCTGTAATGCATGCAGCACCGACAGACATATGAATAGTGCCGTGGTAAGAGCTAGAGTGCAATTTGCAAGGTGTTTACTTTCTGAAATCGGTGACAAAAAAGTCAACGAAACAAACAAAGTCACCGACTTCCAAAAGTAAAGTTAGCCCATACACTTTTCACTCCGATACACAATATGCCAATTGTCTGAAGTTCAAAACTGTATATTTGTAATCGCGTAGATAATGTGTAATTTTCTTAAAATAAAAATCTTTAGCTAAGTTGTTAATAAAATCAGTATTAACCTTAATTAATGTACTTATGTATTTACTAGGCGGTTAGTAGCTAACTACATACATTCCATTGTGTAAATAGTCACATAATTATGTACGTAATATTGTACTTAAGCATTCCTGTTCAGTGATATTTATTAAATTAACTATTTATTGTAGATCTAAGACTTTGTACCGACGGTTTTTATTTATGGAAATAAAAATTATGAAGGAATACATAGTTTTTTATTTGTAACTACCTACTACCCACTACTTATGTATTTTTTTCCTACTAAGTGGTATTACCTATTAAATTCAAACTCAAAGCATTTAATTCAAATAGACCATTACAGATACTTTTGCATTGTCAAAAACAAAAAGATAAGCTAATACTCATGTCCCACAAGGCCTAATAACTGTGAAAGCGTGCCCACAAACAAAAAAACATTTCCGCATAAATTACATTATTTACATGGTATTTAGTTCAAAGCTTACAAAATTAGTAATACTAATACAATATTTAAAAAAAAAACAGAACATGACTGTGTTATTTGTCGCAACAAAGTCGATTTTAACATCATTTAGTTGTAGGTAGACTGCGGGACTGTTCGAAAGAGATACCGTGGCCCCGGAACACAAAGGGCGATGAAGGAACATGGATGGGTTTTAGTCAGTAAAAGTCTGACACTTCCTCCTGCTCCGCCCAGAGCGGGAAAAGTCATTTGATGATTTACCATCTGAAAAAAAATTAAAAAAAGAAGGTAGATGCCCCCCACCTATTTCATAAAACATTTCCTCAAAACTATAGGTACTTATGATTTTCAGATAAAAATAAATATAATAAAGAACTTTTTTCAGAATCATAACAAAAGCAAACCAAATATTTATTCCTCAAGTACCTATATTATTTCCAACCATTCATAACTAATCTTATTCAATCCCATGCTTACAAACTCTCACAATCACAAGTAGGTGCTTATACAGAAGCGATATTTGAAGTGGGGCACAATTATCGTGTTACTTACGGCTAATTTGACCTCTCATCGCAAGATTCTCAAGAGCCCTCGTGCTTTGACGCTTTGTTGATGGGAATCATTTCAAATAATAAAAGAAGATACATTTCAAGTAGGTAAGAAACATGACGGGAGAAAAGTTGAAGACCTATCCTCAAAAGGATAAATAAATTGAAAGAGAGCACTTTTAAATGTCGATAATATGTCGATGTTCGAGACATCAAGTTTGGTTCGAAACTCTTCGAATAATAATAATTTTGTTAAATTATTAAATACTTACAGATTAATTTAGGTATTTCATCACCCCTGCCCTCAGAAAGGCAAACGAAAGCATGAAAACCAGCATGTCCTAAAACAAAATCGAAGACATTATGACACCCAACAACCCGCTCTGAACCCACGTGGTTGATTACAGCCAACTCCTCATTACTGAGAGTAGGCTGGTGTCTCATCTCAAGATACCGGATGATTGCCGTCTGGCTTTCTAAAAGGGTCGATGTTCCATAGAATCTAAAAATAGAACAGCTCGTAAATAATAAATACTAGTTTTCCATAGGGTTTCAATTCTTAAATTCTTATTTAAAATGTGCTATACGTCACTAAAATCAATCTCCCTAAAAACCACTAAGCGAAATTAATCCTACCCTTCCGTTTTCATCCCCCGATCAATACAAATACACATCCTCATTCATACATCTTTCCCTAACTGTATAATGACAGCTCTTTTTTGAAGATTTCAATACTTTTGACAGGTTAACGGTACTCGGCCATTTTGTGTTCATTGATGTTCCGCTTTTAGTATTAAATGCGCTTGATCGAATACTTGTTGGCATGACGAATCGATGTATTTTTTTTTGGAAAAAGGATAGATCATGTAATGGAGTGGGTGTTGCAAATTAATTTCGATGATTGTTACCTAAACAAGGATTTTACACTCGTCATTTGAAATGGCGAATTTTATATGGTCGAGTTTGTTCAAATTGAGATTGATTTTATTGCGTTGGTATTAGAACAAGGCTTTTTATATTGCATCTATAGTAGTATTTTGATGGGTTACCACACTCGAAAATAGCTACGACATAATGTACCTTGTCAATATCAAGGACAAAAGTAAAACACTTCGATATTCATTTGTCAACCGCTCTCATTCACATATGAGTAGGTAGGTAGGTACTTGGAGACACAGTATCTTACGTTGAGTCAATTAATTTTTTTTCTTCCCAAAGCATATTGGTTAAACATATTACACATCAGTAAGTACATCAAAATTTAACCAACTTAACAACCAAAATTGAATATCTACTTATCCGCACGCAAAATACGCGCTTTGACGTGGAGTTGCGGACACCAGCCCGTTATACAATACAATACAATCTACTTACAGAATCTTGATATCTAGGTACTTTACTCATTATACATAATGACACTAAACAAACACAAGATACAATTAAACGCGTCCCCAATTAAATTGTATCCAAGGCATGCAGGAAGGTCGTCGGGCATTATGACCTAATACTATTAAGGGGATTAGCAGTGTTCTTAATACCTGAAGCCCCGGCACTTGTGAGCTCTCAGCGGTGGAAGGAACACTCGGCCCTGCGCCGTTGTCGATGTCGAGTCGTTGGAACTGACTGGCGGGAAAGTGGGTGAGTCTTACTTTATTTATTTTAAAATTTAAGGGCTTTATAATCTTTGTGATTATTTGAAAAAAGTATTTGAAGGAATTAAGTAACATGGAGGTACAATGCGAAGGAGACAGCAACTGATGACGGCAATGTTGCCATCTATGGAATCGTTTTCATTGAGCTACACATTAACCAGCCATGAGCTGGGGTCAGTCATAGTGAATGATGGTTGTGAACTTGTGATTATATCTCAAACCTCATGAACTAAAGATCAGTAGACAATAGTGTGATATTGTCTAAGTTAAACTATCTAGCAACTATTTTTACACAATGTAACATTTGCCACTAAAATAACAATAAACCATTGACTATGTAAGTCAATATGAGATTTAACTGCAAATTCCAATTGAAAAGACAGGTATATATTATGGTCCATTGTTGCTATGGACCAAAGATACATGTTTTTACAAAAATATCTTATGGCCATTTGCAGCAAACGTCCTTTACAATATTGATGCTGGTAATCTAAAAAGGAATTCATCATTTGTGCATCAGTAAAATTAAAAACTCAAGGGAATTCCCAAAGTTACTGATGTTTATCAAATTAACGATGATTTTTTATGTTGATCAAATTCCAAAATTTATAATTAGCACCAATCCAAGCATCATAGATACCACTTCGGCATATATTTTTATCCTTCAACAGGATTTCTCTGCTAGTTACATGATCCGTCCGCCATGAAGGACGGACTGAACGTATCGGCCCTGCTGAGCCCCTTCGACCGTTACAAACTTGAAGGTAAGCTCGGTGCGGGCATTTTCGGTGAAGTATACCGAGCGTCGGATTCTCAGGCAGCTGGCAAAAATGTCGCCGTCAAGATACAAACGTACACAGACGAAAATGAAGACCACATACAGGAAGAATACAAAATACTAAGAGATTTTACATCGCATCCTAATCTGATAGACTTCTATGGAGTGTTCGGTGAGAAATCGGAAAGCCTGAAGAAAATTTGGTTCGTGCTTGAGGTACGTCAGGCACTTATATATATTAACTCTACGTTGAAGACAAAACTCAATAAAAATGAAACATGTTCAATGTTAAGTTACGCAAGAATTCTTAGGGCAGCATAACATTTTAATGTCGGAGTGTCTGCAGTTACTTTCGCAAAAGTCGTCATGATTCAAATAATACAATGAATCATCTATTTTCCAGTTATGCGAATGTGGATCTGTCATTGATATTGTCACAAAACTGAAAGTAGCGGACAGAAAAATGTCCGAGGAACACATCGCTTACATCCTCAAATATACGATCAAGGTAAGACCATATTCGACTGACTATAAACATGTCGCTCGTCACATACGAGTCGAGATGGCTGTTTATAAAACAAAGGGCCTGCCAGTCCAGCTTTCAACGGCTGAATCAATTGGTAGGTACTTTGAATGCAAACTCAATTGTTCTCGGATCTGTGTCCCGGCTATTTCTGTTGCTCGCGTGACGTCGAATAAAATATTGCCAGGCGAATGTCCACGTACGTTGAAATACAATCTAGAGCCATTACTTAAAATGCACGCCGCTTTATTTGATGTGATTCGCGACGGAACAGTCGAACTTGTCGATGCGAATGTCGGTGCGCGCCCGACAACACCATGATGGCCCCCCATCGCGGCGCATCGCTCAATTATCGTAAATAATGCTCGCGCACACAAGATATACGGATCTCAGGCGCAGTAGCCGATGATCTCTCTAACGCGGATCAGTCAATCGAAAACCTTTCTTATGCCGTTGTCATAAGGCTCATTAAAATCGATGCCTGTTCGTCCTTCGGGCTCTCAAGTTATCGGAGAGGGTTAAATGCGTATTATCTTTATGCAAGCCACTTGGTTCACAATACTGGTGCTCTGTCCTCTTCGTAAGGCAGATCTTCCACGCATATCTATCGATGTTGCATCTCGTAAAGTACGATCAAAGTCGAAGTTGTGATGTCATCCTTGTCGATATTATGATGAAATATAACATCGACTATTTTATTAGGTACTGCAATTTTAGGGCTGGATACCTTTATTGAAGACAAGTTGTAGTAGGTTCAAACGCAAATCTATTTTCTAATAACAAGAGGATAAGACAGTAAATACGCAATCAAATAATAAATAAAATTCAGATCGAGATATTTTCTAAAAAATATAGACTATCACGTCTACGCAGATTTCTAATTATAAGCCTGAAAATAGGCATTTAAATACCAGCAAAATATTGCTATCACCAAAAAGTTGCTATCACCAAAAACTATCGATAAACAACCGCTACATCACTAACACCTAAACGATCGTAATGAACGCATTAAACAAGCTGATATATCAGACAGCACAGAGCGCAGACAGCCCGCCTGCGACAGCACTGAAGCTCCGATACGTATGCAAATAGGCCCCAATGAATCTCCGGGGCGTGGGGACTTGATTGACGCTGACGTTGCTATCGCCCAACCGTCTTAACAATCCACGAGTCCACCGCGTTAGGGGCGGTCACTCCATCACTCCCTGTCAAACTACCGTGTTGACTGCCTCGATTGGTGCAATCAATTCTACCTCACTCATTTGTATTCTAGGCGCTCGTTTACTTGCACGAGAACAAAGTGATACACCGCAATATAAGATGCAGCAACATTTTGATTACGAAGGATGGCGAAGTGAAGTTGACCGATTTTGGATTGTCTTGCAAATTGAATGGAACACTGGATACGAGTACGACGAATATTGGTTCACCGAGCTGGATGGCCCCTGAAATGGTGACGTGTGGTGAAGAAGGTTATGGGAACAGGATAGATGTTTGGGCTTTAGGTATTACAGCGATAGAAATAGCCGATGGGAAAGCGCCGTTTCAAGATATGCATCCAACAAGAGCGCTTTTTCAAATCGTTAGAAACCCACCACCAGGATTGGTGAAACCAGCTATGTGGTCCAATGACATTAATGATTTTATCACCGAGTAAGTGTTCCTGATGTTAGTGTTTTTTTTTTTTTATCTTCCAACATTTTTTAAGCGTTCTGTTTTCAGATGTCTCGAGAAGAACCCCGAACATCGACCCTACATGGTGGAATTAGAAGAGCATCCTTTCATACAATCTGTTCCAGACCACGATTTTCATGTAAGTTTTTTTTACCTCGCTCGTTTTCGAATGTATAACACTAGCAACTATATTTTTTTTTTCTACAGCTTACTACAGAACTGAAAGTACTAGCAGCAGATATGAAGGACACAATTCTTGAGGAAAAAATACCTGAGAGAATGATAAAAGCTAATCTACTCACAATTCAAGGTGTTTCCGACCCTGAGACCATGCAAGTGGAAGATTTAGCTGCATTAGAAAAATTAACAGAAGACAATATATTGATAGAGTTACAAACTAAATTAGCCAAAGGAGCATTTACGTCGTTTGTTGGAGATGTTTTACTAATACTAAATCCCAATTCAAGCGACGATATTTATAATGAAACTGTAAGTAGGGAAACGAACTCAATCGAAGAATAAAATTACAATTACAGATATCCAATTATGACTTTGTAATTTCAGTACCACCAAAAATACGAATGTAAGTCAAGATCAGATAACGAGCCCCACATATTTGCGGTAGCAGACAGTGCATATCAAGATGCTCTACATCACAACGAACCACAACATGTTGTATTTTCTGGTGAATGCAAATCAGGGAAGACTACCAATATGCTACATGCACTATCACATCTCACTTTCTTAGGTTCAATGAAAAATAATACCGCTGATAGGATTCAAAAGGCAACCAAGGTCATACAAGCTGCTATAACAGGAGCAACACCACTAAATGCTCATTCTACAAGAGGAATCTTCCAAATACAAGTCACTTACGGCAGTTCTGGAAAATTAAGCGGTGCTATATTTTGGCTTTATCAACTAGAGAAATGGCGCGTCTCGTCCACTGACATGTGAGTAAATATAGTGATATCTGTTCTTCAATTTACTGATAGAAATAAAAGTCAAATAAGTGTTTCAGGTCTCAAGCCAACTTCGATCTTCTTTACTATTTCTATGACGCTATGGAAGCTGCGAATCGCACGGAAGAATTTCATTTAGAAAAAAACAGAAAACATCGATATTTGAGGATACAAGATGAAGGGACTAAAGGTTTAAAAGGAGTAAGGGAGAGCACAGAAAATAACGTGGCACTCTACACAGAATTTATAGAAAACCTTAAAACTCTTGATTGGGAAGAGGAAGATATAACATTTTTCGAAACAATACTAGCATCTATTCTGGTTCTTGGTAACGTCAGGTTCAAAGATGGAAAAAGTGGTACAGCAGAAATAGAGAATCCTGATGAAGCTAAGAAAGTTGCTAAACTTTTATCTTTAGAGGAAGTCAAGTTTCTTTGGGCGTTGCTAAATTATTGTTTGATAGAAAGTGGAACCGCTGTGAAAAGAAGACATTCCACTGACGAGGCGAGGGATGCAAGAGATACTTTAGCAAGTGCACTTTACAAAAGGCTAATTGACTGGATGATCAATTTAATAAACTCCAAGCTGTCATTCATGAGATCTGTATTGTACGTTTTATTATTTCAGCATGCATATTTTTTAGTTTTACATATTTTAATAAACGAAATTCCTTTTTAGCGGCGACAAATTTTCAGTGAGCTTACTAGACATGTTTGGTTTCGAATGTTACCATAGAAATCGATTGGAACAACTAATTGTTAACACAACGAACGAACAAATTCAGTTTCTATACAACCAGAGGATGTTTGCGTGGGAGATGCAGGAAACAGCAGAGGAAGAAGTTCCTGTGGTATCTTTACATTTCTATGACAACAAGAATTCGGTCGATCAACTAATGGGGCGGCCTCTTGGACTATTTTATATTTTAGATGAAGCCAGTCGCACTAGTAGTGGACAAGAGTTTATTATGAGTAAGTAAACTTCTACAAAGTTTGCGAAATTATGAGAGATGGAAAATCATACATTTCTTTTGTTTTAGGTACAATAAGAAATACCTGCAAAGGACCTTACATCAAACTATCAGGCAGCCACGAATTTAGCGTAGCTCATTACACAGGCAAAGTGAACTATGATTGCAGAGAAATGGCAGACAAAAACAAGGATTTTCTTCCACCTGAAATGATAGAAACTATGCGAGCTTCCACCAATGTAACTGTTCAACAACTTTTTAGAAATAAATTGACCAAAACTGGAAACTTGACTGTGTCGTCCAGCCAGCCGAAAGTTACTGTTGTGAGGTCTAAATCTGAAAAGGAAATGGAAAATCTGAAAGCCAGAGTAAGTCATACAAGCATGAATCACACATAAATAAATCTATACGTTTCACTATAGTAGACCAGTCCCCAATAATTCTCGAATTGTTTTGTTACCTTATTTGGTATTTCGATCTTTACTTGACAATCCTTCTAACACCAACATCATAGTAAACTTTTTTACAGAAATTCAACACGGTATCAAAAGGCCAGTATTCTCAAGTCCATCGAATGCGGACCGCTGCTGCGACCTACAGAGCCACCAGTTTGGAGATTCTGAAGCAACTGTCCATAGGTCCTGGCAGTGGAGGCACTCATTACGTCCGCTGCATCAGGGCTGACCTGAATGATAACCCTAAGGGGTTTCAGACTGAAGTGGTCAGGCAGCAACTTCGAGCCCTGGCAATATTAGACACGGCAAAAGCTCGGCAGAGTGGATACTCCAGTCGAATACCATTTGCAGAGTTCATTCGAAGGTGAGTTAGCAGATCGGGCAAGGAAGATAAGTTTGAAGCTTTTCTTCTAATCTAAAATTTTGCGGAAAAAACCATTGTGAACAGAAACAGTTCCTTTTTTAGATCAGATAAAAGTCTTTTGAATTGTGACAACAATTCGACCTTTAGACAACTCGACCTCGACAGTTCGATCCCGTCACCTTGACACCAAAACAAATCAGCCTTGCCTTGGGGCCGAGTTGCCGTAAAATCAATTGACAAAAGACAAAGCTTTTAAAAATATCCATCGACCGAATTAGTGAAAAACTATTCAAGTTATAAAGTTTAATACGACCACCCGCTTTTTATATAGGTACCGATTCCTGGCATTCGATTTCGACGAAAATGTGGATGTTACGAAAGAAAACTGTAGGTTGCTGATGATTCGTCTAAAGATGGAAGGTTGGGTCCTTGGGAAAACAAAAGTCTTTCTGAAGTATTACAACGAGGAATTCTTATCGAGGTAAATATTAACATGACAATAAGAAAGCCGCAGCTAGATTAGAGTTGCCAAGAATTTAATTAAATAGCAGTGGACTGATGTAGGATAAAAACGATGTATACTTGATGAGAAAATGAGAATGTAACTACTTCTTAATTACAGGCTCTACGAAACGCAGGTGAAGAAAATAATTAAAGTGCAGTGTATGATGAGAGCTTTTTTGGCAAGAAGAAAAGCTAATAAAGACAAATCGAAAGCGCAACATAGTGAGTATAAGGACTTAGGACTTAAATCCCGTTTTCTCTAACACTAAAGCGACACCAAATTAAATACCTACATAAACACACGCTGTTGCATTTTCGACTTTCGGCGCTAATTCGAGCGTTGGAAATCTAGAATTTCGTGTTAGTGGAAATTAATAATACAATATTCATAAATTCATTCTAACATATTGTTTCTCTTCTTTTCAGTAAAGGAACTCAAGAAACAGCAGTCAATGAACGTAACTGAGGACGAAGCTGCATTATTGATACAAAAAGGTAAACAACCAAATTACTACTTACATTTTCTTTCCACGCTTTCCTCTGGATGCTTCTTCGTAATTTAGCAGCTCTATTGCATCCTCAAGTTACAATAAACCAGAAAAACTTATTAAATATTTAATTTAAACCCTTAGAAGACTCTCATGGTTTATTATAACAAGTGAAAATGGACGAGGGTTATTCTTCAAACTAGGGCCCAAGGTGATGTAATTTTCTACAAGAAATAGATCCATCTCCTTGGTTAAGTTCACTTTCTGGAAATCAAACTCACATTAATACGATATTTAATTGTTATATACACCCACATTCTCAGCTGTTCACCTATCAAATATTTTGCTTATGTTACAGCTTACCGCGGATACATAGTTCGCAAGGCGTACGGGCCACTTATAAACCGAAGTACGGGACAGATAGACGAAGAGACTGCCTCATTCCTAAAGAGATTCGCCATGAGGTGGAAAAGCCGCTCCATGTTTCAAGTTCTGTTGCAATATCGGGCCGTTCGTTACCAGGATCTAGTGCATTTTTCACAGCAGGTTAGAAACAACCATCTATCTGAAGATACTGGGTTCATCCCCCCTAACATAAAGATTTTTTTTTGTAGTTTATCTTGCCTCACCACTTTTTTGTGGCGAAAAGGGGAGGATGTAACAATTTCCGTGGGGACGAATGTAACATCTACCTTCTTTGTCTAACTTTGTAGATGCCTAGACAATACCTGAGAAAGATAAAGAGAAGTTTGACAGAGATGTCACAACAAACTGTCAAGTACGAAGAGTTACAGGGTGGTAGTTCTGTGATAAAGGATGTTGATAAGTGCGGAGTCAACTACGTTTTTTCTAGGCTGTCATCTCTGGGTTCGCGTAAAGTGCACGGGTGGTATCAGAAACTATCTTCATCATAATATTCTTGACGATTTCCATTATAGCTTAGCATTAGTCAAGTTCTTTTTTCTAACTAATGTGCTAGACAATTTTATCCTTAGACTTTTTTTTAATTTAGTGCTATGATCGAATCATATTTGGGCTTTGATAAAATAAATAGTACATTGTTCACCGAGAGGAGAAAGTGACCGATTACCGTCGAGGGTGCTTTAAAACACCCGAGATCGGGAATCGCATCTACGAGGAAAATAAAAAACGAAATCATTACTAATTGAAATTTATATTGAAATTGTTGCAGTTAGTGAAGCTTAATGTAACACTTTTTCCATTAATGTTTGTTTGAGATGTTTGCGACAATGTAGGAGGAATTTCACATGTTCTTTTTTCAAATTGTTTATCCTGCCGCCGCAGGGTTGCACTGCCAGCCCGACACCATCCAACACACAGCTAGTGGCCAGTGTCATTTTGCGAACTTGGAGATAAAAACTCACTGTAAAAACTTTTTGACTTTTGATATTTAGGTTACCGGAGCATAGTCTTACCCAAAATTAAAAAAGAAAAACCACGTAAGAAATGGATTTTCATACACTTTTCTCTCCCGCTCAGATGCGTTTTCTCCCCGCATATTTGTTCGATATGCAATGACGTACTTTCTACCGTAAATTTGATAAAGTATGAAGGTACTTTCCAAGCAGGTGTAGTATAAAAAATAAAACTGATTACATACGTTATGGATATAATTTCTGTTACATTACGGTAAGCACTACAAGAGGGTAAGTTATAGTTATCACAGGGTTCAACCTATTTTTATGTCATTTACTACACCTAGAACAATCAACTTCGGTGTCTTCGTTTTCAAAAAAACAATTCTAAAAGCATCTCGGAAAAGATTTAACTGTACGCAATCTATTTTAGTAACTTGTCGTTTCGTCAAAAATTGGTGCCTTTTTGACGAAGCTCAGTTCACAATTAACTACATACAACTAAAGTAAACTAAACGACTTCTTCGTTCATCCATTCCATTATTTGTCGTAACAAAACTGGTTCATCTTTTTCAGGTGCATATCTACAACCAAGCAGTTCTGGAAGCTCTACTAAACACCAGTACTTCGGTCCTCCTCGACCGAGTAGACCCTCACTCTAAGGAAGGTGACTTCCTTGGTTCTGGCCCTCCTACAGTGTGGAAGCTACCCTTCAGGATCGACCAGCTGCAGTACTACGACACGTCGTATATGTGCGACCCTTCTGCTAAGAGCAAGTGAGTTTTTTATTTCTTTCATGTTTTTAACGTTAACGAGATTGGAAAAGTTACTAAAGTAGACCGTATAACTTAAAAGTTATCAAATTCACAATTCCTGCGAAAATTGTGGTCAAAAAGTTAAATAGTTTTTCGTATGATCTTTTGAAAACTAGATGACCTTTTAATAACCTCATTTTTTTAATATTAACGCATCCAATTTCTTGTTGTAGCGACACATTTGCCAGTCAATACGATTCAGACCACGAGCAGTGGGACGAACCGTTGAAACGTCGCTTTAGTTCAGCACAAACCGACACTAGTAAGGCTTCGGCGAGCACACAGACGCTCATCACAGTGCCATTCTGCAGAGACCCCACGCAACCGGTCCCCGTCCTACCACCCGATGAACAGGACCAACCACCCGCGCCAAAACCAACGCGTAAAGACGGACCTGCAAACAGACCAGCAGTATACAAGAAGAAACCAGGCCAAGCACCGCAAAGCTACTACCAACCACCAGAACCTTGGACAGGAGTCAGAGATGACTCCGACATCCTCGAAGACACAGCACCGAAATTACGAAAGTCAAACTACACCAGAAGCATGTACGCTATTGACTCGGAAGCGCAAGACCCGATAATGGAACTCCAGGCAATGGCTAAATCAACCAACGATATGAACGAGGACGATCCTCCGTTCAATTTCCAGGCAATGCTGAAGAAAACTCCGCGGAACAGGGCGTCGATGAAGAGGTCTAACGAGTTGGGGAATGATTTGGAGGAGAAACAGACGGTTGCCAAGCATATTATCTCGCCGAGCAAGGCGAAGCCACCGGCAGCTCCAAAACACCCTGCACCTTCACCTCCGGTAGGTAAACCACCGCCTACGCCATCAGCGACTAAGCGCACTGCGCCTACTCCTCCACCTTGCAAGATGGCGCCCGAGGCTCCTTCACCATGCAAGATGGCACCCGAGGCTCCTACACCATGCAAGATGGCACCCGAGGCTCCTTCACCATGCAAGGTGGCGCCCGAGGCTCCTCCACCCAGCAGGGTCACTCCACCTCCACCACGGTCTTCGAGCAGAGAAATCATCAGACAAAACTCAAAGGACCTTATCATTGCTGCATTAAAAAAGAGAGAATCGGTGGACTCACTAACTGATCTGATTGCCTCGGACGATAATAAAGTCGAACATGAGAAGGTGGAGTTAGCGCCAGGAATCACAGTCGAGGGTACCGTCACAGATTTATAAAAGACAAATTAAGTTTCGTAAAAAATATATTTAATCTCCATTGCATTGGAAGTTCGCATACATGTATTCTTTATATTATGGCGTTACAATATTAATATTGTTTTTTTTTTTGACAATTAAGTTTTTAAAGCCATAAGTTTTAGTCATAAGTGTTTTTGTTAATGTCTAAATTATATAATTTATATCTCAATAGAGTTAAGTATATTAAATACAAAAGATGTTCTTAAAGCGAATTATGGCGAAACATTGTGTTATCTAACACGATTTTAGGGTTTCATCACATCGTAAAAAAATATATCAAGTTTTATATTAAATCTTAGAGTAACTTAACCGAAATTGCTTTGGTAACTTATTATATTTGCTTATAAACTAGAGTGTGGTGACATGATTACTGTGCCCGTAGAAACAGTAGTGAATGGTCCATGAAAGGTTAGCATTTACTGATGAGCGATATATTGTTTATTTAAAAAAATATCTTATAATTTATTTTAAATGAGAGTTATTTGTAGCAGTTGAGACATGAAAATATTGAAGTTTTTTTAGTAAGAATGAAGATTCAAGTTCTAGATTTTATTTTACTGAATATATCGCTCTTATTAATAAGTACTAACAAATAAATAGATACAGTAGGTACGTTTCATAATGCTTATAAGCTCACTGTTATTATTTTAAAGAAGCTCGATCTAATAATTTGTACAGTGTGATGATATGTTTGTTAAAACTTTGATTTATATTTAAAAGGTTATGTTTAAACAGCCCGTTGATTGGCTAGCGTCATTATGGTGTAAAATGAAATATTCTTATGTATATTTGGCATGTCGACATGACAATGTATTCCAAAGGATTAAATCGTTAGGATGAGCCCTCACTGCGATATAACCAAAGGGTCGCGCGAAAATTTGTTCACACTGAGAAGCATGGAACGCTACGGTTTTCAAAATCAGTGGAAATATGTCGTTTGTTTAACGCGGTAGGGCGACATCCGGTGATTTAAATCTTTGGTTTTTGAACACGTTGTTTCCAGTGCAAATTAAACTCGGATGCAGATTTAGTTTCTCCTGCTGTAGTAAGTATGTATTTGAATCGAAAAAGTATAATTATAGAGAAGTTCCACAAAAAGCTTAATTTGTGTGGTGCGAAACAAATGTTTCTAGAGAGTACACACACCATTATACAATGAGATTACATAAGTGTTTACGACCACAAACTTTCAACTGCCTTACATATTAAATCACTTGGAAAAATAGTTAATGCAATAAAGTACCAAAATATACGTCTTCTTTATTTTTTTATCTCATTCTCATAAATATTTTCTTTCTTTTAAATTTAGGCCACGCATAATTTCTAATCGAATACTTAATTTCCGAAATATTCTTTTTCATATACCTCTCGAAATCACATATACTGTTATTGCCGAATAATTGACTTAAAAACTAGTTGTTTAATTAGAAAAATACATGAAAAGGGTTATAAAAATATCAAGTATTTATTACGTTCTACATTAACCTTAAGCTCTATGAATTCAGTCAATATGTTAAATTGTATAATAGAGTGTAGGTACATTAATTACGTTTGAATTCAAATTTTATTTAAAACTTCAGTGCCGATACCGCTAAAATTACTTTTTAATTTCGACCCATTTTAGAAAGAAAACAGCGATAGCAATAGCGTATTTTACTCTATATGACAAAAAATCAGAAAATATATTATTCAGATAGCATAGGCAAAAAGCAGTCGGAAAACGTTAGTTTTAGTTCATAAAATAGCAAACTAAATTTTAAAACTCAATTCAAAGGTTTCAGCTTTTTTAATCTGTTTCTTAGCACCATTATAGTAGTCGCCATGTTATTACGTCATACGGCTATGTAAACTTAGAAGTGTCAAGTGTCAACTTTAAATATCACTGCATTTGTTTACACAGCCAACTGACGTCATTACCACAGAGCAATATGGCGTCTACTGCGTCCAGCGTTTTCGTCAAATACGAGCGAAATTTGAAAATGCAAAATTTAAATAAATATTTATGGCACTTAATGGTTGACAATTTTTTTGTGATTTTTTTAGTGGTTCATTAGCACTGTAGAATCTAATTGAGACCTTTAAAAAAATGGCTGTAATACCCTATTGGAAGAGAGTTGCTAAGAATAGAGTCGAGTGACGTGCGATTGAGGAGGCCTATGTCCAGCAGTGGACTGCTGTAGGCTGATGATGACGATATAAAGAAAACTAAATATGTAGAACTGAATGCAGTCCCTTTGAAATTTTTTTTCTTGTGTAGCTTCGCAAGCACACAATATTTTAAACGATTTACGTGCGGTCGATACGAAAAACATTTAAATCTAAAAAATTAAGAGAATTTACTGAAAGCCAGTAGGTATGTATTAAGGACTAAGACAAACACAGGATGAAATTGACTGGAAATAAAACTTATGGTTTAAATAAACTAAATACAAATTTTTGTTCTTGTGTAGCTTCGCAAGCACACAATATTTTAGACGATTTACGTGCTGTCGATACGAAAAACATTTAAATCTAAAAAGTTGAGAGAATTTACTGAAAGCCAGTAGGTATGTATCAAGGGCTAAGATCAACACAGGATCAAATTGACTGGAAATAAAACTTATGGTTTAAATAAACTAAATACACGCTTTCTCGTAATCTCAGCAAACCCTTTCATTTGAAACCCAAATCATGGGAATGCATAAAAAAATAACTAATCCGCATCTTTGGAAGTCCGCCATATTGGATTTAGAATGACGTCCCTTAGCTAGCCATGTGTTGTCATCCAAACCAAACATGGACGCAAAATTTCAGCTCAATCGAAAACCGGACAGTGGGTCGAATTTAACTTCTAAGATTTTTTATTGGTGCAGCCAATAAAAGCGAGTTAAAAAAGAGAGGCTTTGGACAATACGTCACTTCAAAGACTTTGCGACTTCCTAGGTCGCCGTCTCGGTTATGCTGTGCGCATGTATCTTTAACTTCCTGACCGACCAACTCTTTTGCAATATAAAAATGCCTGTAAGTGTAAATGATTTAACAGAAATAAATGTTTTAAGTTTGAGCGGTATTAGCACATCAGAAATTACAAAAGGAATCCATTTAATGGTACTTCCCAGATATTTTGTCTGAAAACTAATTGGGATAGTGTTACTTGATACAATGATTACAAAATACAATTTTATCTTAAATTCTTTAAAGCTAAATGATTGATTTAGGGTTGCCCCAGAAATATTTTTAAACCTATTAATCCCGTTCAAAAAGTGACTTAGAATACAAAATATAAAGTTTTTTTGTTAATTTAATTAGAAGCAATTATTATGGCGCTTACGTAACTAGAAACAGTGACTTCATAACATTGAGATCATCACATACTTATAATTATACATAGTTTAAACAATAAATACGAACAAACAAAATATATATTAGCAAAGTTATCTTAAATAATATCGAAAAATATATGAAAAGGTTATTTTTTTTAGCTTTTAAATTATTCTAAAGCTGGGTACAGACCGAGGCAACGAAAGCAGAACAAAAACCACGATTTTGCCATTACGCTTTACTTTGCGTTCGCTAATTCGTCTCTTTTTGGCTATCGTTAAAACAGTCTACACATAGCTTTAAACACACGTCATGGCTCACAGAAAAAGTATCTTACCGGTGAAAGGCAAACATTAAAATCATCATAATTTACCATTATAGTCAACCTTAAACTTTCCTTGGCATAGCCAGAGACATTAAAAGTTAAAAGGAACTAAATTGATTACCCGCTTAAAATGGGAAAGGCAAAGAAAAACAAAAAAAATGTAATGTAAATAAATGGCTTGTACCAAGCCTCGTCATTGGTTGAAAATCTGTCAATGACATTTGATATTTCAAAATAGCTTACCTTCATTGGTCAGATTGGGACTAAGGTATGGAAACGCCATCTACAATCAGCTTTGACCAGCCTTCCCCGGATATTCAAATCACAACTGTAATTCTTTGACAATTATATAGAATGCAAAATGTTGGCTGGCTGTAATACAGAAAATTGACGTAGTGTCAATTTGTTAAACAATTAATTTCCCTGAGAGCATGTTACAGAAAAAACAAAAAATAAAAGACAATACCAGGCCTAGTTCAATATTAGGTACTATAGAAAAAAAACCCCTACCTTAAATAAGTGCAAAAATAAAAACAAGTGTATATTACTGACCATGTTATTGTCAAATAATGCTTGGACTGGCCATGTGGTACTTATATTATGCCCTATAATAAATTTAAACCGAAAAGGACAAGACCAGATTTTTTCTCACTGTGGAATAAAATGTTAAACTTATGGTACTATAAGGTGTGTTACTATGTAGCTTGATTTTTAATAAGACAAGAGAGCAATCAACTGATTTA
This sequence comes from Xestia sexstrigata, assembly GCA_941918905.2. Classification (NCBI taxonomy): domain Eukaryota; kingdom Metazoa; phylum Arthropoda; class Insecta; order Lepidoptera; family Noctuidae; genus Xestia; species Xestia sexstrigata. Next base: position 6,434,702 of record OW799204.2, read on the forward strand.
TAAATGAGATATACACATCCATTCTAGAAGTATACAAAACTACATTTTGTTTCGTGAACTTTCTGACAAATACAAAAGATGCGCGTCGATTCATTTGCGCCGCAGTGTATGGTCAATCGCGGAACGAAAAAGTTAAGCACTTTCAAATATCAATGAAACTTTACTTTTAAGTCCGAAAAAGCCTACAAGCGAAAATTATTCATACGTGTCAACTTTTCATTTCGCGACTGTATACCATCAGTGTAATATCTGTTACAAAAAAAAAAAAAACAATTGGGTACAATAATATTTTCGTCATACCTCTCACTTCCATTTCTTCCAACGGCCTTTAAACAAGTAACTGAGTGACATTAGGTTCGTTGAGCGTCAGTACGGCATGCGCCTCCACCATGACGACGAGAGAGTTGCGTGCCTCCTCGTGCGGCACGCCGTGCGAGCGGGTCGCGTGCGTGTACCACGCGCCGGTAGATGGCAGCACTGACACGCACCATTTGCAAGACAGCCTGGAATGAACACAAATAACATTAACAACTTAGAAACAAGTTCCAAATAACTTAGGGGGCGTCCATTAATTACGTGAGGCGTTTTGGGGGGGAGGGCGTCGAGCTTGTCTCACCCAATCTCATGAAGGAGAGAGGGAGGGTCTCGGCAAATATCACGTAATTTTTTTCCCCGCATTAAACAGTGAAAAATTGTGTGAAAACTAGGTAAGTTTGGTTAGGTTAGCTAGGTAGCTTAAGTAAATATGTTTCTCTACTAAAAATGGCTAAATCCTACACAACAATTTTCATTAATAAATATTCAATGAAAAAATTAATATACATTCAGTCAAAAAAGTATCGGGAATGGATGATTTGTTTATGGTTCCAAATTCAAATTTTTGTTTTTTTGTAGTTGTTAGATTGGCACAACTGTTTTCCATTTTGGCGCGGAGTTTGAGTTGCATCTGTTATTTATATTAAATACAGTGCTGGTTTTAGTAATATCATATATAGTGTGTATTGCGAATTTCATAATGGACAAAAATATCGAACAAAGAGTTTGTCTTCAATTTTGCATCGCCAATGGAATTTCGTGTTCGGAGTCCCTGAAAATGTTACAGAAGGAACGGTGAATCGACTTTATCAAAAACTCGTGCTTATGAGTGGTTCAAAGCGTTCAAAAGCGGTCGAGATGTGATGGAAGATTTGCCTCGCTCTGGTAGGCCGTCAACGTCTGCAACTGAAGTTAACATCGCAAAAGTGAACAAAATAGTGACTGAAAATCCCCATTCAACTCTGAGAGAGATAGCCGCCGAACTTTCTGTATCTCACGAGTCGATCCGTACCATTTTAACTAATCATTTGGGTATGAAACATGTTGCTGCTCGGCTAGTCCCAAAAGATCAGAATTTTCTCCAAAAACTCAATCGCATGAAAGTCGCTGAGGACATGCTAGAACGAGTCAGTTCGGACCCAACATTCATGAAACGCATTGTTACTGGTGACGAGACGTGGGTTTACGAGTTTGACATGCAAACTAGTCAACAAGCTTCGGAGTGGCGCCTTCCAACTGAACCGAAACCGAAAAAACCACGCCAAAGTCGATCAAAAGTCAAAGTCATGTTGACTGTTTTCTTTGACTATCGCGGTGTTGTGCACTCTGAATTCTTACCGGAAGGTCTAACGGTAAATAAAGAATATTATTTGAGCGTTATGCGGCGTTTAAGAGAGCAAATTCGACGAAAAAGGCCAGATTTGTGGAAAGAAAATTCTTGGATTTTGCACCAGGACAATGCGCCTTCGCACAAGGCTATCATTGTGAACGAATTTTTGACCAAACACTCAACAAATACCATCCAGCAACCACCATATTCACTAGATATGGCTCCTGCTGACTTTTTTCTTTTTCCTAAACTCAAATTACCACTTCGTGGCACCCGTTTTCAATCGATAGAAGACATAAAGTAGAATTCGCGGCGAGAACTGAACTCAATTCCGGAAGCAGCGTTTAAAAAATGTTTTGATGAATGGATTATTCGTTGGCGCAAGTGTATCGTTTCTAAAGGAGCATACTTTGAAGGTGATAAAATAAATTTGGATGAATAACAGACATTTTGTGTATTATTGATCTTTTCCCGGTACTTTCTTGACAGAGTAGTACATTTAAAAAAAAAACAACGCAATCAAGCACAAGTTAACGTATTTACACTTAACTAGGCATTTTGATAAAACTCACATGAGATTTGGTAGGGGGTGCGGGGGTCAAGTCAAATCTCACGACGTCTCACCAAGGGGAGAGGGGCGTCGAAAAATAGCAAAAACTCAACTCTGCCTCAGGTAATTAATGGACGCCCCCTTATCGCTAGACCAAATAAACGATGGATGGACTGTGTGAAGGATGATATGGCTAGAAAGGAGGTGACTGATGAGATGACGAGTAATAGAGAAGTATGGAAGAAGACGACATGCTGCGCCGACCACAAATAAATTGGAATAAGGGCAGGAGAATGGGCTACCTGTAAAGATGGATTTTCCTTTCAACAGACGTGATTTTATGTTATGGTTTACATTTATACCATAAACATAACATCACGGCCTTTATCCCGGAAAGATTATTCAGAGGCGTTCCCGACAGTATACCCACATTTCGTCAGTTATGATCAAGATGCTTGTTAACAAGGGCCTTAGCCATCAATTAAACCAGACGTGGTATTGTATGAGACGCGTACGCATCCGTTCAGCTGAACGGATGGTACGGTAACGGTACGTGTCTCATTCAAAATCGTTGTTTTCTATGGGCATAAGTTGAATAGACCTGAATGTGTCAGTAGTCCCCTTACTCAGTAGCAGCTCGGAATTTGGAAGTTGCCGGTGTGATACCCCAGTGATTTGACTCAGAAAACAAGCCATTGGGCCAAACTCCAAGAAAATTGAAACTCCACAAAGTTGAAATTAATGGTCACATTGATCTTAAAGCATGTGTAAATAGCTTTTTTTCTTTGACGTGCCACATTCAATTTTAGCGAGGTAAAGTAATTACAAGGTTGGCTGTACAAAGTAAGTGTTGAGATGTCACAGGGTTAGACTAAAAACATACCTGTTTGTAACGTGTCTAGACTTGACATGTCTTCGCCTGTACCCCCAACTGTTGTACACGCGAGGACAAAACGGGCATGGGAATGACGGATCTGAAAATTAAAACCGCAAAGTTACTTACGACAATAATTTAAAATTCTTTAATGCATTTCCTATTGTAGAGTCACAGGAAAATACGGAACTAAGCAATAATAACACGAAAACTAGCAACCACTTCAATATACATACCATAAATTAATAAACAAAACAGTAAATAGGCAAGTTTCCACCATCAATAAATTGCAAATCTATTTAATCCGTCAGTTACAGTATTGGAAAATAATGGACACGTATTTTTTGTTTTTGTAAATCAATGAATATTGACAAAGATAAAACGCATCAAAACTCGAGAGTGGGTTTTCGTGACATCACAACGCACTAAAAATTATAGCACGGCGTGACGTTTTGAGAATTTTAAAAGCGTCGTATCATCGTCAATTTTGGTTTACGTAACAAAAGAAAAAATACGTGTCAAATATTTTTTGATAATCTAACTGACGGACTAATTAGATTTTTTCAGGACCCAAGCCTATTGTGAAGTACATCATGATACAAACTTCAAACAAGGGTTTAAAGCTAAACTGAATCCATGTTTAACGTTTGTCACAATTCGTAAATCCCACTGCTGGGCAAAGGCTTCCCGTTTCCCCTTCTAAACCTTTCAACTATCTTGTGCGATATCTGGCCATGTTCACCCCGGAAACAAGATTAGATCGTCACATCACCTGTGACCAGCTTCGTCGTGGTCTACCTCGACGGCGATTTCCTCCGTCAGGCGTCCTGTGAGCGACGATCGTTGCCCACCTCTCCGGGTGAATTCGCGCTACGTGGCCAGCCCACAATTTAAAAAAGTGAAATATCATACCTTTACAATTCTGTGCATCACTAGACACCAAATTAAGATTCTCCGTTTTTATACTCAGTGACTCAATCCTCGTTCCGCTTTGCAGTACAGTTTCCACTTCTTTATCTATTTCAATTATTTCATTGGATGCATTAGCACTGTTGATCTTCTCATTCAAACATGGCTGTGTGCTGCTCACTTCAATCTTATCAATGCGGTCACTTAACATGTATGACTTTTTGTTCAGACAGTTTTCCGCACTCATTTGTTTCTTGTCCGATGAGTCTTCTAGTAATGCTATGTCAGTGTCATTTGTATTGTCTCCGGAGTAGTCAGTGAGGGGTGATTCTATGGGCTCAATTTTGAGTACAACATTCTGAAAAAATTAATGGGCGTGATTGTTTATGGGCAGTTTTATAAGTAAGAAAGTTATGAACTGCAAATATCTACAATAGAAATTTGAAATACAGTCAACCCCTTATAGTTGTAAACACGAACAAGGAACCATTAGGTACATTGTCCACAACCACTGTAACATTATAAAGTATACAATGTAATTTATAGTATATACTTAATGTAAAGCTTCAAAATATAATAAACAATTCTTTACACAAAAATTTTATTAACACCGTATGTACAAAACAAGATAATCTACATAAATCTCACAAATAAATCTAAAAGTTCACTCAATTAAAAAAGTAGTTGAAAATAAGTATGTAGTTGATGATGCGGTATCATAGACTATATTCATTTAGTCTTACGCGTCAGTTTGACATATTAATAGGTAATGTCCATCACATTATAGCCCAGTCATGTTAGCTCAAAAAATAGGGGTAAGGTTACAATAATTCGAATAGAGCTAAAAATTGATACGAATGTTGGGAACACCATTACAAATGAAATGTCAAAAGTCCCCATCGATCCGAACTTTGCAAAAAAAAAACAAGGTCAAAGTTCGCATAAACGTGTTTTTTTGCATTTTTCAGCCAAACGGCACGTTTTATCATAAAAATATGTTAAATAAAATTGAAGACCGTGCAATTACCTATTTTTTTGTTGTTATATATTATAGATTTTAAATTGAGTGAATTTTACTGTTTTTATATTCATAATTTGCTGTTTTAGCTATAAAATATTAATTAATGTACAAACTAATTCAAACACAATGCGAATTGTTAAATGAAAATAACTGATTTTATACTTTTTCCTGAGAATCACCACTTCCGAGATATAGCTGTTCAAAAAGTTGAAAAAGTTGTGTTCTTCATAATAATTAATCGTTTCCACGGCACCGGTGAAGTGGTGTACCTGGCGTGTTTTTTTAACGTGTTTACCCCGAAGAGCCTTATTCCTTGATCTATTGTGGTCATGTTTATAAAAAAAAAATTGTATTAAATAAAAAAATGTACTATTGGAAATTGCGGTGAAAATTATAAGTAAAGAGTTCATAACCGCGGCTTCACCCGCGTGGAGTTCGATAATTGTCCCACGGGATCATGCTACGGGGATAAATAAACATACACACTTAAAAACTTTCACCTTTATAATATTAGTGTGAAGTGTCATTGTAGAAAATTATTCGTCTTATTGATAAATAATTATCTATTGGAACTAAAAACACTGGACTGGTCTTCCCACAACCTCTGCTTTTGCTTGGAAATGAATTGACAATACATTGGAACCAATACAGACATACTCCAAAACGCACGATTAAGGAGTTTTTCGGATTTTTTATTTTGCATTTTCAATAAAGGGTGTCATGCTAAATGCGGCTGCAACAAAGTTGGGTTGTTTTGATTATTAGCATATACTCGTAATTATGCCGGTTGTTAGGGCCAGTCGTGCTCCAAATTGGAGTAAATTGGAAGAGTATTCTTACGATATCAACCAGGTGTTATCTGATGTATCGATCGTAGAACAATTTACTTGTACTCAGCAGGAAGAAGATGAAGAAAAGAAGAAGACATTACATTTGAAGTTCCATGAGATAATTTTATCAATCAGACGAATGATTTTCTCCACTTAAATACTCATAATTTACACCGCATTCATAATTTCCAATTGTAGCGTTTTTTATTTGATACAATATTTTTATGGTTCCGTTTCCGAAGGGTAACCAACGGAACCCTAATACTAAGCCTCCGCTGTCCGTCCGTCCGTCCGCTGTCTGTCAGCGGGCTGTTTCTCATGATCGTCCTATAACAACATCATCTGCCTAGCCATTTCCCAACTATTTTGGGGTCGACTTCCAGCCTAAACGGATGCAGCTGAATACCAGTATTTTACATGGGTAATACGTTACCCAGTACTAACTGGGTTGTGGAGGTCAGATAGGCAGTCGTTCAAGGGATATAGTAATATCCCTTGGTAAGACTGGTTGTCAGACTTTTTGGGCCACCTGAAACCACTGTCAAAGATTTACAAATGACAGCTGGGACCAACTACTTAACGTGCTTTCCGAGGCACGGAGGAAACTCAGTATGTAATGGGTGGTCACCAATCCACAGACCGACCTAGGCAAGCACTGCTTAACCTAAATATCAACCCGACCGAACCCACGGCTGTTATTATTTAGCCACGGGCTCCTCGTCCTATAACAAAAAATAATAAATTAAAGGCTCACCTACTGCGATGGTACGCAACCCTTCATGCGCGAGTCCGACTCCCACTTGGCCGGTATTTTAATTAAACAGGGCCACAATAGATCGTGGAATAGGCTCACCGGAATAACCACGTTAAAAAAAACACGCCAGGTACACGGTGGCGTGGAAACGTTTGATTATTATGAAGAACACAACTTTTTCATCTTTTTGAACCACAAAATCTCAGAAATGGTGATTCTTAGAAAAAAGTTTAAAATCAATTTGTCAAAGATAATTGCACGATCTACAATGTTGTGGAACAAATTTTTGTGATAAAACTTACCGTTTGGCTTGAAATGCAAAAAAAAACATTTACGCGACCTTTAACCTTGAATATATTTTTTTGCAAAGGTCGGATCTATGGGACTTTTGACATTTCATTTGTGGTATGGTATTCCCAACATTCGTACCAACTTTTAGCTCTATGCGAATTATTTATTATTGACCTTGCATGTCTAATTTAACTGGACTATTATCACATGTTACGGTAGTCGCATTAACGTGTTACTGTTCAGATTCGACACGCGAGTGTTACATCAGTGAATGTGTCCCGGTGAGCATTATATTGTGCACCTGCACACCTGAATCGATACAATTATTTGTAACATTGCAGCAGAGCAGCAAACATGAAATAAATATAGTCAGTGCATCAAGCTGGATCAATGCAATGCTCAAATGTTAATTACTTGCATTGTTTATAACACGGGAATGCTACCAGGAAGTGACTGCGCCTTAAAAGGAAATCATGGTTTTTTTTTTCGGATGGGAAATCATCAAATCCTCCCGCTCTGGGCGGAGCAGGAGGGAGTGTCACACTTTTACTGACTAAAACCCATCCATGTTCCTTCATTGCCCTTTGTGTTCCGGGGCCACGGTATTCAATTTAGGTGGCAATCTATACAGAGCATAAAAATGGATAAATATGTATCATCATTCATATATGTACCATTTTCTAGATTTAAAAATAATTTGACGAGGTTTTTAACTAAAAATTTTTTTGTACATGACTATAGGTAAATTGTGAGTTTTGTAAATTGTTATTATAAATTTTAAGTTTAAAATATAATAAAAAATTACGAAGATAAAACATGTCAAAGAGTCCCGCTTGCGACGTCAAATTTGAGTAAAAAATGTACTCAAATGTGACGTCACACGAGTTTTCGACGCACTGTATCGTCATTTTTTGTGTCCGTGAAAAATTAAAAATGTGTCCAATATTTTTTGGAAATCTATCTGACAGACTAATAAGATTTTTTTTGTCATCTACCCTACAACCATGGCCACCTTAATGGCCACCATGGGTAGGTATTAGTTCCACTTACAGATTGTTTCCCGTTATCTGAACTAATCTTGTGTACAGATTCAGAATCTGTGGTTGGAATGCACTTCTTGCACTTATTGTTGTTGTCTTGTTCAGCCCTTTTCCGTTTCTTTGATTGAGCTCCTGATAATTTCTGTGAAATTGTTAAAAATGTGTTAATAAGTGGTGAGATAAAAACCTTCTAAAAGCATAAAAGCAAACAAATGTGTTAGTAGTTCCCTTTAGTAAGTGATTGTGCAAGAATTTAACCTGTCCAAAGGTTAATAATTTATTTACATTGTTACAAATGCTTCCGGAAGAGAATTTTTATTTAAACTTATTTTATAACCTCACTTACAGTTTGCTTCTTTTCCACAACATCATCTAGCACTGCTATATCGGTATCAATTGTGTTTTCACAGGAATAGTCTGTTAATGGTGATTCTGCTGGCTCTAATTTTGGCACTAGGTTCTGTAATCATCAAAAATTTATGGTCAATCATTAATTTTATAAGTTGCAAATAGCAATAACCTTCTGTACATGTATTGCTATTGGTTGAGTAATATTAATATAGTTAAATGAACAACACACTAGATTATGAATGCGCTTTGTGAATGAATGAATTGTCTCAGAACCTTTTTAAGCTTTTTCTGTGCTGGAATATGAATTACTTAGAAACTTTAATATATTAATTCTATGAATAACATATTTAATGAGGTGTGCGGTTGCAATTGCCTTTGGAATTTAATAAAATATGACTTACATTTTGAGCTGCATCTTGCCTATTCTGTGCCGACACACATTTCTTGCATTTGCTGCTTGCATCCTCTTGCTCACTTTTCTTACGTTTCTTTGGCACACTGGTCCCTGTAGTTTTCTAGATTTTTTTTGGATTTAATGGCATTTATAGGTATAAATCTATAGTGCTAAAAGTATGAGCAAAGTTTTTGATCAAGGTAAATCTTTCATTATCAACAACATTTGGATAATCATTTCAATTTATCACTACAAACATCTGTTTCTTTCAACAAATCATAAGATTGTTTACAAAAATAGCAAATAAGACAGAAACTTACATCCTCTTCGCGGGAAACCTCACTGCCAGTCGACAAACCACAAATTCTCAATGTCTCCGCAGTCTTCAACAGTATTGGCAAGAATTCTTCAGTCACATTCACCTCCCCGTTGTACATGAACGTCAGCAGCGTCCGCAGAGAGGCCGTACTGATGTCATGAAGCACTATAATTGGATCCTTGTGGGGGTTTTGCTACAAAAAAAACCGTGTGGGCGTTACGACGAGACCTCACGTAAGGAAACCATTTATGGGCATTATGAACCATTTAAAAAAAGTTGCGTACCTGAAATATCGTCCTGAAAACTGAACTATTTGCCGATAATATCACTTTATGAGCCTTAAAACTGTGGCCCTCGGAAACCAAAGTCACATCCGACAAGCCCTCGTCTTTGAATAATTCTTTTACGTTGAACAATATGTTGCTCTGATACCCGTTCCATTTTAAACTTATTTCCTGATTCGCCATAATGAGCAGCTAAGTTAACATATGGAATTAAGTTACTTTGACTAACTTTAAAAGCAAAATAAATAATAGAAAACGAATCCACGAAACGACGCAAAATTGCTTTGCTTTGATTGATTGAAAGAAAACAATGCCACAGATTACCATTAAATATTTTATTCCAACGTGTTACCAGCATAAAAAATAGTATTAGCTTTTCCTTGATTGCATAAATCTGTATGATAAAATAAGGATTTTATTGCTTTAAGACAAATTCTGTCCGTTTTATATACAATTTTTTTATTCCATTTCATTTAAATTTTCAATTTTTTCTTAGAAGTTTTAGAAGACCACACATATGGCGGGCATTGGCGGTAAAAATTAAAAAAGTTGTATTTCCTCTCACACATCACGATTTATTTATTTTCACTTACGAGACGTAGATATGTTCGCATATGAATTAGCGAGATATATTTGTACGTTATTGTCACATCAACGAAAAGACAGTCGGCTGTCTAAAATTAGTAAAAAAACTTACTTATTACTTATTTAGAGTAAGTGCCTATCTTTATTCTGAGTTTTCTCCTTGTAAAACCTAAGGTACTTGTACATATATGTAGAGATCTCTCATTGTATCCAAGTAGGTATACACATTCCAGGGTTTACTTAAGAACGTCTACGCGCAAATCGAACAGAAAATCAGCATTTGAACGTATAAAAACAACTGTTTTTTTTTTAAATTAAATAACCAAAAATTTCAAAGCTGGTTGCAATGATATTTTATACAGATATGTTATACACCTACAAAACCACCGAAAAAAGTGTGCCGCGGGGCAGAGCCAGCTCACATACACGCAGTGACGCAGAATAAAGGCAAAACAAGCCAATTGGCCCGTTTTCGAGTCGTCACGATTGCGCACTCAAAACATATCTGTTTATTAGAATATAATTGGCTGGTTGGGATTTCGTACCGAATTCATGGTTAAAAGTTTGCGCGTCATGTTTCTTAAACCGAGCATTTCTATCTAAGTTTATAAGATTCTGTGACCCTTGCTTGAGCACTTTTATACAACACTAACACTATTGCTTTAACTTTGACGATTTTGAGGCTCCGTAACTGAATGAAAAAAAACACAGAACCCTTTAAATTTCGTCATGTCTTTAGATCTGTCCGTTTGTCCGGATTGCACACAGCCAATTTATTCGGAGACTATTGGTATTTATCGATAAAATATATACTAATAATAATAATCAAAATATAAAATAAATGATAATAATAATAATATTACAATTTAAATAAAAATAGCAAACAGAATGAACAATTTGAAATAATGACAATCGCTAGTAGTTCGGGCAGAGCTTCTGCACTCTGACGACCGATGAGCAAAAAGGGGCGAGTGCCGCCAGAGTGCAGAAGCTCTGCCCGAACTACTAGCGATTGTCATTATTTCAAATTGTTCATTCTGTTTGCTATTTTTATTTAAATTGTAATTTGTTTGGCCGAAGGCCAATAAAATCTTTTTGAATAATCATTTTGTGTTTCTATTTGTAAGATAAGAAAAATAGGGCGCTGGTGTGTGCCTTGGACTCGCAACTCAAGAATATATTCGAGAGTAGCGAGAACCTCGTTGATACACACTCGATCCTGTTCTGTGGGGCTGTTACGGCATGTCGTTTAGCTAATGTCAAGTTTCCAAATTGTGACGTAGCTACTCGACCGAAACCAGCCGTACCAGCCTGGCAGCGAAGGATCGAGCGCCGTATCGACGGGGCCAGGGTACTCATCGGCAAACTATACTGCTTCAGGGAGGGCAACACACGACCACGAGTGATGCGCTTTGTGAGGCGGGCATTCTCGGGGACTGAAATCAGTCCTCAAGAATACATGTCCCGTGTCACAGAGCGCATCGACTTCCTGAAGCAGAAAGTTTATGCATGGGCGAACCGTATTCGGAGGTATAAGCGGCGGGTTGATCGGTATTCACAGAATCGCATGTTCCAGAGCGATGAGAGGTGGGTATACAGAGCTTGGGAGCGACCCGAGCAAAATATGACAGATGTGTGCCGCCCGGATGATGCCGCCACGAGTTCTTTCTGGCGCAGCATCTGGTCGGTACCCGTTTGTCATACTGAGGCTGACTGGATGCGTGATGTCGACCGAGTGTGTGAACGTATCCCAGAAATGGAGCCAATTTTTATAACACCTTTAGATGTAGCCAGAGCAGTTCGTCCGTTACCAAATTGGAAATCCCCGGGACCGGACGGACTGCACAACTTCTGGCTCAAATGGTTTAGTAGTTCACACACTTGCCTGGCATCGCAATTCCAGTCATCCTTAGAGTCCGGGTCCCTCCCACAGTTTTTAACAACAGGCGTTACCCACCTGCTCCATAAGTCAGGTAGTCCCGCGGAACCCAAAAATTATAGACCGATCACGTGTTTGTCGACGATCTACAAGCTTCTTACATCCATTCTGAGAGTGAAAATTAATACACACATTGACAAAAACTCCATCATGTCAGCCTCTCAGAATGGATGTAGGAATGGGTCCCGCGGTACTAAGGAGCTACTCCTCATCGACATGGCCATTAGCCAACAGGTTCGTCGATCTCGCAAGGATCTGTCGACATGTTGGATAGATTATAAGAAGGCCTATGACTCGGTGCCACATACGTGGCTCATGAGGGTGCTGGAGTTGTACAAAGTAGATACAACTCTACGCACCTTTCTTGAGTCATGTATGGGGCAATGGAAGACTGTCCTTCGATATCCAGGATGTCGACAGATCCAGGGGAGCGATGAGCCTGTATGGATTAAGCGGGGAATATTCCAGGGCGACAGTCTGAGTCCACTTTGGTTCTGTTTAGCCCTGAATCCTCTAAGCACATTGCTGGAGAATTCAGGCCTAGGCTGCCGGTTGAGGAAGGATGGTCAGGTTATATCTCACCTGCTTTACATGGATGATCTGAAACTCTTTGCCCCCAACAAATTGCGACTGATGGAGCTACTGAAAGTAACTGAAACTTTTAGTAGCGCCATCAGGATGGAATTTGGTGTGGACAAATGTGCAGTTATGTATGTAAAGCGAGGGGAGATTGTGGAGTCCGAGGGACTTCAGCTCTCGGACTCCATACAGCTGAGATCTCTTTCCTCATCTGAAACCTATAAGTATTTGGGTATGTCGGAAGCGTTAGGCATTAATGTAACTGACATGAAGCAATCGTTGAGGGAGCGCTTCTTCGGACGCCTGAGAAAGGTATTAAATAGCCTTCTTTCAGGCGGCAACAAGGTGCGCGCCTTCAATGGCTGGGTCATGCCGGTTTTAATGTACTCTTTCGGCATACTCAAATGGACTCAGACCGAACTCGACGCCCTGGATAGAAGAGTTCGTACACTGCTGACCGAAAGCCGGATGCATCACCCACGATCATCGGTTATGAGACTGTACATCCCGCGGAAGTGCGGAGGTCGAGGCTTTTTAAACGCGAAGACCCTCCACAACCGCGAGGTGTGCAGTCTCAGAGAATATTTTTTAAAAGCCGAGGTGGGTATGCACCGAGATGTGGTCGCAGTGGACAAGGGACTCACCCCGCTGTCCATGGCTAAAGAGAACTGGCACAAACCTGAGGTACTTACCACCGATGACCGCAAGCAAGTATGGCAAGGCAAAGAGCTTCACGGGCGCTTCTACCGGGCTCTTTATGGGCCCGATGTAGATTTTCTAGCGTCCGTGTCCTGGTTACGTTTCGGCGACCTCTTTGCGGAAACTGAAGGTTTTGTCTGTGCGATTATGGACGAAGTTATGTTGACGAACAATTACCGGAAGTATATTATGAAGGACGGGACGGTTGACGTGTGTCGGGCATGCCACCTTCCGGGTGAGTCCATCAGACATATTATTTCTGGTTGTTCTCGTCTGGCTAACGGCGAGTACTTGCACAGGCATAACCAAGTAGCCAGGATTATACACCAGCAACTTGCCTTGAAATATAAACTTGTGGAATCTGAGGTACCGTACTACAAGTATGTGCCCGACCCAGTTCTCGAAAAAGACCATGTCACGCTGTACTGGGATCGGTCCATCATTACTGACAGGACTATTGTCGCCAATAAGCCTGACATAGTGATGATGGACCGATCAGCGCGCCGCGTAATGATAATCGATGTTACCATTCCGCATGACGAGAACCTCGTGAAAGCTGAGAAAGAGAAACAAATAAAATATCTCGACTTGGCACACGAGGTTCGCGACATGTGGAATATGAACTCGGTTATCATTGTGCCGATTGTCGTGACGGCCAATGGCCTTATTGCCAAGAGCTTCGATGACCATCTATCGAAGCTCTCTTTAGGCGGTTGGATCAAGGGCCTGATTCAGAAGGCAGTACTCCTCGATACGGCTCGCATTGTGAGGAGGTTCCTGTCTCTGCAGCCCTAACCGCCGGTGGCTTGGACCCTGCTCCCGACACCGGCGGACTACTATTTTTTTATATTTTTAAGTGTTTTATGTTTTTTTCTATGAAATATTTAAAAATGTAAAAATAATAAGATATTATGATGAATAAAGGAGATAATAATATAATATATTGATAATTGAGAAACCTCCTTTTTTTGAAATCGGTTAAAAAATTGGAGGAATTGTTTTTTGCATCATTAAACCACCTCGGAAGTCGTGGAATTAAGAAACTATAATTTCTGGATGATAGCCATTTTATGTGTTGCTTAAAACTGAGATGACTGTCCACTGTAATACCGAGGTATTTTATAGTCTTCACGCATTCCAGCGGTTCACAACTGCAGTTGTTTCTACTGATACACTTATGAGGAATGATTTTAAGTGAAGCGTCAGAATCCGGGTTCTCAGTGTTTAAAGTCAAGACATTTTCAAACAGCCAATTTTGTACCACATCAAAACCATTTTGTGCGGCATCAAAGACCTCATTCCAAGTATTAGCGGAGAATATTAGAGCGGTGTCATCAGCGTAGGAGATTACTTCACCATTTGGTATATTTAAGTTTGTGAGGTCATTGATGTATACGAGAAACAAAGTAGGTCCAAAAATACTGCCCTGAGGAATTCCAAATGACACAGGGAGTTTATTGCTGTAATAGTTATCGACACACATTGGTAACGCTCGGATAAGTAACCTTCAAAAAGCTTAGGCTGTGTACCACGTACACCAAGGTCTTGTATTAGAATCGAAACTTTTGTATTAGAATCGGAACAGAAATAGTGTCAAAAGCTTTTGCGAGGTCTAAAAAGACCGATAGACACTTTTGTCCCTTATCTAATTTTGTGCCAATAAGAGTAGTAACACACGCACAGCTGATCAGTTGATTTGCCTGCGCGAAAACCAAATTGATTTTCTGAGAGAAATTTGTTCCTCTCGAGATAGTTAACAAGTCTCGTGTTAATAATCTTTTCTAGAATTTTGGACAAAGATGGCAGGATGGATGGGTCTATAATTGCTGAACTTTTTCTTATCACCACCTTTGTCTATCGGACGGACAACAGATTTTCTTAAAGCTTGAGGAAAGGTGCCTGTCTCAAGACATAGGTTAAAAATAAATGTTAGTGGCGGAACAATGAAGTCCTTAAATTGTTTTAATAGTTTGTTAGAGATGTTGTCCCAGCCAATCGAACATTCAGTCATAAGGTTATTTATGCAACGTGCTACCTCTAGTTTTTCTTAAATAGAAAGAGTGTAAGGGAGATTTCATTTCTGGTTTAACAACTATGTGCTTGTCATCGTCGCAACTATGTAAATTAATAATATTTTCAGCCAATGACCGTTCTACGCTTATGAAGTAATTATTCATTTTATTTACTGTCAACTGAGGAGAGGGACAGACTTTTAATAGCTCGGTTGGAGAACTATTATCTTTTTTAGTATTAGTGACGCTTTCTATCACATTCCATATTTTTTTAGGGTCGTTTCTAGCCATTTCAACTTGAGTTTTATCGTAAGCTCTTTTTAATTTCTTTAGGATTTGGTTACAAAAATTTCTCTAACTTGTATAATTATGTAACTTTTAAGATCTCGTTACTCGGCGACTATTTGAAATTTTGATGTAACCTATCCCGATGTTTTATGCATCTCAGCAAGCCGGGCGTGATCCAAGGTTTAATAATTTTTGTACGTCTTGGTTGAGTTATTGAGTTCGTGTTCTTTTGTAACGCTGATTGTATGTTAGTTATAGTTTAAGTCAATTTCCGGGTTTTGTGTTTGAAAACTGGATCTAGATCAATACTAAGGATGTCTCTATTTAGGTTGTCTGCATTTTTTTTTATAGTTGAAAGGGCGTAACGACGTGGTTGCTTTGGATCCATGTGTATAAGAACTGGATGGTTATCTGTTAGATTAGTTTGTGGTACGAGAGTTCTACATGAATTTTTGTTTTTAAGTAAAATGTGATCAAAACATGTACCACTTGCATCACGAGTGACCTCAGTGTGTGCTGGCAAGAGACGTTCAGAAGCAGCCAAGGTGAGATATTTCTCTCCGAGAAGCTCAATTTTGCTAGCGTTGATTGCAATGTTCATGTCACCAATTACAATTATATTATTAAACGATTTTATCTCTGTCAAAATATTATTTAGTGATTCCGGAAAAGTGTCTATATTTTTGTAAGAAGAAGATCGATATAGAGAATCAATGGCTAAGTTATCATCCTTTTTAAGTAAAACACAGTTACCCTCTTCGAAGTCGGGTTCTTCAACAACAAACGTTAGTTGTTCTCTGTAATATACGACAACACCATCGTTTTGTTTAAGATTTCTCATAGTAGCAACTGATCGGTAACCTGATAATAAAGGTACAGAGCTAACATTCTAAAGCCAGCATTCTGTAAGCACAAGCACGTCGCATTGAAACTTTAGACTTTGTAACATCGCCTCCAAACACAAAAAATTGCAACTTATGCTGCGGATGTTCTGAGTAAAGACGGTGAACCCATTCTTTGTTGCTGTTAATAGTTCATAACAATTGTCCAGATCACAAGATACCTAGGGCCATAAAGACAGTCAAATTATCAATATTTTTTGCTAAGTCAATCAGATTATCAGAAATTTTAATAATAGTAAATATATTTACTATTATTAAAATTTCGATCTAATTTAACCTAATTTAAATTTCGATCGAATTAGGTAGATCTAATTTGTCTAAGGCTGTGGAATAGAAGAAGCGACGAAGTAAAGTTTTCGGCAAGTGCAAGTATGTGTTGTTTGTGTGGAGTATTTGTTATTGTGTAATGAAGTGTGATTATTTGTATGTATGAAAATAGTAGGTACAAATGGTTTTCTATGCGGTCTTAACATGCAAGGCAGATTATTTTGATACAAAAAAATATTAAAAATAAGTGAGGTATCTTCAACAATATTAAGTAGGAATACATGCAAAATTAACAGTATGATCGAGTTTTTACTAATGCAATAAAAAAATAGTCATGAGGCATTTCTCAGTTTTTCCAAGTCACTTTCTGTGTTTATGCGGATTTGTGGAAATTCTACCGAATTACAGAGATATACAATGCCGTGAGAAGTCCAACAAAAATTATATCCATTTCCTTTTTGAAACTGTGTTGCTAAAAATATATCCGTTGAGCCTGTCAATGTTTCCGAGACATAAACTGGTTGTGGAGGCGATTGTAGACCAAAATGGGTGGTGTTAAGCTTTTCCTTCTTATCTTTAGATTGTATAACTGTTCTTGAAATGCTTCACTATAAAGTAGTTATAGTCCTTTTACGTCTCTATAGTCAAAAATAATAAGTAGGAGACTAGAAAATATTCACCACATCGAGCAGTTATGGTATTTTAACGTACATTATGCGAAGAAGTGCGGGTTAGACGCAATCAAGTGATGGAATCATAAATTATGTTGCTTAACGGCCTTGAAAATTTTGTATTTTCATATCTCTGGAACTATTTGTACTGTAAAAATGTTTAGACGGAAAGATAGAGAATTTTGAACTTTATCACTTTCTATTAAAAGTGAAAAACACCATTTGCGGGTTAACGGTTAAGTAACTCTATGCAAAAATTTTAGCTGGGAAACGAATTTTTTTTTTGGGGTTAAAAGTCACATTTTCGGCAGAAGTCAATGTAACGCTCTTAAAACATTGCGCTGATGGATGGATTGAATCGGGGGTCGTAAAAAAATCATGCATGAAGTACATGTATTTAAAAAAAAACTTGTGACAAAGTTGGAACTTTGACCCCCAATATCTCCGTAACTAGAAGGTTCCCTCCCACCCAGGTATGGTCTAGAACTTCGTTACAGTTAGGCTTCGTTAACAGTCTTTTTACACCCTTCATACGGTACCCAAGAATAATCGGTTTGCAATGTATCATGTGTGGGCATAGAAAACTAATAATTATACATTGTAATCACCCAATGTCGCAAGCGTTGTTTTTAGAGTGCTGGTTATTTATTAATCTTCTAACCTTCATCCTCAGCTAGGCTAGTAGACGGCTACTAATTGTTAGATAAACTGAATTTCGAAATTGTTATCGTAAATAACCTTATCGGATTATCAATCCAATAATTAAGTTATTGTAATCGAACTAACAGATGATTTTGTGTATGTTGCCCAGTTAAGTACACACTTCTGTATCTTAATAATTTCATAATAGGAGCCCCCAAACAAACATATTTTTGTTTTGTATTTACTGTTCTTTATTGTCCTTCACTGAATTTTCTGAGCACAAATGTAGAAATCGCTATGTGTGTTATTGCTACATTAATTTTCAATTTATTTCTACATTTTGTAATTTCAAACCCGATGTTGTTTATTTAAAATTACATATGTAAACTATTCTTAATAATTTTACATGATTTTCAACAAAACACCGTCGCGCGTGGTTCTTTAGACTCGGGCATAATGTGGCAGTGGTATAGTGAGAGTGACAAACGGTAGTTAAACATATAAATCAACAACATTCATCCAATATTTATACACCGATAAAATTATAGTTATAGTTGGTAGTTACTTCAAACTCTTGAGGAAATACATATAATAAGTAGGTCACCAAACAATATCCGTGCATTGCCCTGAAAATGGGCTTATCGTAGCTAATCAAATAATCTAGCTCTTATGAAACTATTGTCTCAACTTTAGTCAACAGTCTATCATTTACAATTGATGGCTCTTCACCTACTATAAATTAAATTTGATAGGCCTGTTCACTCGTTAATAAATAATCAATTGCTTCCCAAAATGTTTTGTTTGCCAAAATGTTTGTGTTATTTGGCCATAACAGTGTTGCTACCGCAAATTGTTCATTCATTTGATTATTATAGATTCTATTCTTCTTTTGGAGATATTTCGTCGGAATATACTTCTTCTGACATTTTAGATGACGCACGGTTAGACACGGTAAGTTCTATAACATCATTATCAACATTGATGTTCTAATTTCCATTATTATGACACGTTTCCTTAATTTTGTATCTATTCACCTTGCCTGACAAATTCTCTGATAAAATATTGGTTTCCAAAATAACTACAGGAGTTACTGCTGAAACTAATAAGTGTCCTCACATTTTCTTCTCTTGAGGCGCTCCCTCACCATTCGGGAGCATTCGTCTGTAATGTAACAGTTCAGATTCACTTCCATGGTATTTCTTGCCAGTTCTTCTTAAAGATCTACACTTTGAAATGGACAACTACTTAGAGCATTTTCACAGTTTTGATGCCTTGTGACTGGGACTGTAGAGCTACATTTCATTGTCTTTGTTTCTACAGTTTAAAAGTACCTGTAACTGGCCCACTTAAATTAAATGTTTTGATTTCTGTTTTTGGATTGCTACATTACAGGCGAATGCTCGCGGTGAGGGAGCACCGTTAGTATGACTCACTTTAAAACGTGACTTTCACAGCAATTTGGCAACTCCCGGCAGACAATTGTCTGGTCTAAGTTTGCGCTGACTCACAGTTTTCTCTCTAGTTTTCGTTGATAAGAAAATATGGGTACCCGTGCGAGATTCATCGTGTTTACACGCAAGATAAGTACATACTGGAGATGCACCGGATACCGAACGACTCACCATTGGCTCCCGTTGTTCTCCTGCAACATGGCTTGTTGTCTTCATCTGCCGAATGGGTGCTCATGACACCTGGCCGAGGACTGGGTATGAAACTTTAGAGATTCGTTTTCTTGTAAGACGACATACAAACTTAAAAACAAGTGTTGCAACTGTTTGTCAAATGCACTAAGGATGATGACTGACTAAAAAAATATGATTTCGTTTAGTCCGTCAGTTAGATTATCGAAAAATATTGCATACGTGACGTGTTTTTTGTTTTATCAAATTAATGAAAATTGACAAAGATAAAACGTGTCAAAGATCATGGGGGCTTTTGACGTCACAATTAACTAAAAAATGTACTCACATTACATCGTCTTTATTTTTTGTTTACGTGAAAAAAGAAAAAATGTTTTTAATATTTTTTGGAAATCTATCTGACGGACTAATTAGTTTTTTTTTTGTCATCTACCCTATTAGACAATGAGGTGGAACGAAGTTTATAGTGGCCGGATTTTCATTGCAGCGTACATCTTAGCAGACGCTGGTTATGACGTATGGATGGGCAACGCAAGAGGAAACACTTACTCGCATAGGCACGTCTCTCTGAAACCTTCATCATCAGCTTACTGGAAGTTCAGTTGGCATGAAATAGGCTATTATGATCTTCCAGCCATGATTGATTACATTCTGAAAGAAACCGGTGCATCTAGGATTCAGTACATCGGTTTCTCTCAAGGGACAACAGTTTTCTGGGTGTTGATGTCCACAAGACCAGAATACAATGATAAGATTGTTGCTATGCAAGCTTTAGCGCCAGTGGCGTATGTAAGAAATATTAAGAGTCCTCTAATAAAAGCTATTGCACCTTTTACAAACTCCCTCGAGGTAAGTTGGGGTGAATGATTTGATTATTTTCATGATACCCTCAGTTTTATAAATATACTAAAAGTGTTATTTATTTACAGGTCATATTCAAAATATTAGGGACCAATGAAATACTGCCGAATGGTAGGATAAATGAACTTGCCGGACAGAGGTTGTGTGTCGAGGAAGCTATTACCCAATCTCTTTGTACAAATCTTTTATTCCTTATTTGTGGATTCAATTCGGAGCAGCTGAATACTGTAAGTATGTTATGTTATCACAAAACTGAATATAACGACGTTGAAAGGCATTTAGTACATACTCGAAATAATTTGAGTTTTGTAAGGTAATTTAATTGAGCTTCTCAACAGTAACTCATTGCGCAAATACTAAGGTTTTTTAAAAAAACAAATGGAATTTTATAGGGTATCATTTTAGAAAGTTATTTATTTTTATTTTCAGACCATGTTGCCAGTAGTGCTAGGTCATACGCCAGCAGGAGCTTCCACCAGACAAGTCATACATTTCGGGCAATTATACAAATCGGGAAAGTTCGCAAAATTTGACTACGGATGGATTGCGAACAAACGCAGATATGGAAGTTTCCAACCGCCAGCATATGACCTACGAAAAATCAAAACTCCTGTATTTCTCCATTATGCTGACAACGACTGGCTGTCTACACCTACAGACGTTAAAAAGCTAGCTAAAGAAATACCAAGTGCTGTTGGAATATACAGGGTACCTATGCCAAAGTTCAACCATTTAGATTTCGTGTTCGCGATAAATGCGACGGAATTAATTTACAATCGGCTATTGAATATAATGGCGCAATTTAAAGACGAGCTATAAACTAAGACACTTTAATTAACGAAACTTATGACATTACAATACAAATACATTTTTTTGTCGTCAAATGGTTTATCTTTCATTTTCACCTAATGTCCGAATCTGTGAAAAAAAAGGGTAATTATAATTTGTTGCTTTTAACTGGTAGGAAATAAAGTCTAAATTTGAAAGACTGAGTCGCTACTTACAAGCCGTATGTCCGTGTTTGTGTGAGTAATTTATTTATAAATCAGAAATTAGTTACGGAAACTGAATCACTACTGGTAACTGTTGTCGCTGAATATGACGATGACGATACAGAGGGGCTTATTTTCACTTTGCTGAATGATGCATCAATATCACATTTGCTTTCAGGTGTTTTGTTGGCTAGTCCTATTTCTCGTTTCACGATAGCACCGAAAGTGTGTTGTACTGAAAAGGAAATGTTCATGTAAATATAATTACTGTTGCAAGATGAAAAAAAAAAACAATATAAAAAAGTACGTAGGTACACCTATCAAATTGATACGTAATATAAACTTTTTTTTTTTTTTTTTTACGGTATCATCCTCAATAAATAAAATCAAGGGCAAGAGAATGATGATAACATAATTATTGTTTTACAAACACCTAATGTAATTAAAAAATATTAGTTAAACCTAAATATTTTCTGGCTAAAAGAGATGAACAAACACGCCGAACAGTATCTGGAGAAAGGGATTTAATTATCAAATACATCAATGATGTACCAAGTTAAAACGAGCATCAAAAAACTCCAACCACTGGCTGGCTGACACTAGGTACTGCCTATCAAATACGATTACCAACAACTAAGAACTGAAAAATCACGCCTATCACTAATATATTTAAACAAACGAAGTATATTTGATGTTATTAACTATTTCATATGTCTCACATTCAGACACAATGTAATTTGTTGTTGAATAAATGAAATTAAATGAAAAAACAAAAGACAGGAAAACCAGACGTACTTCAATGTATTATAGTATCTATATCTACAACTGTACAGATCATTTTTCTAACGGAAACTTGGATACAGAATGAAAATAAAATCCCACAACTACAAATAGAAAACTATACCCATTACTACAATGGGGTAGATGACACACCAATCAATTGAGATACTATTTAAGAGCTGTCAAAACGCGGTTTCTTTCATAGATTTTGTAAGGCAATAGCCAACTGTGACGGACCCAATTATTTATTGATTTTAAAGCAACTAAAAATCAAATTTGGCAATTAATTGAAAATAAATCGGTTTTTCAGGCCCAAAATAAAGTTTTTTTTTAATAAAGTGTTCTATGGTATCATCTACCCTAATAATAATAATAATAAATCCTTTATTTTCAGGCTACTTTGGCCCATAGATAAATACCTTACAGACTAACATATATATCATAATAGTACAAAATGTGTTAGTGTATAAACTTAAAACTATGTTAGTAAAACACACTTCACTCGAGCACTGTCTTTGTGCGATCGTGTGGCACTTGTCATCGGAAGCGACGGAATATTACACCTTGCGGCCAAAAGTCCTCTGCCATGACTAGGTGCAGGTAGCATGTAGGTACTCGCACCACGAACGCCTTGAAGTTGACGTTGCGGCGCGATTCCAGCAACTGCACTCTCGGCCTGTACTTGGTCCTTTGGCATACGTACTCCACGATGTCCTCGGCCTTAGTGTATACACCTTAGTGTATGCTGTAAATATACACGGGAGTGTTCAGCTGGGCGGCTCGAACAGGGATGTCGGGCTTGATAGGAGCTGTGCTGCAGCGGTTCTTGTTGGTTCTTTGTCGGCGCTTCTTCCACTGCACCGTCACAAAACCATCATCATCAGCCCGGTTCGATGGCTTTTCAGGCACGGGCTTCTTTGCGGGAGCGTTGGCGAGGTCGTTACCTCTCACATAGGCGCTTTTGACACAGACATTGTGTCAGCGGGTTCGGTAACTCGAGCGGCGACACGAGAAGCAGCCGCAGGGGCGACTGCAGGATTGCGGGGCGCGCATGACGCACGCTCTGCACACTCAGCATTGTTCGGCGACGACGAAGACATAACTGCTGACGCGAAACTTGCCCCCGATAAATTAGGGCACGCTCCGCGACGCGTGTTGATATTAGATGCACTCGATGGTGACCCAGATACCGCTACAGTTTTACGCAACTCTGTTAATTCATTACGTAAATCAGCAACGGTGTTTTGGGATGCATCCAATCTCTTCTGCACATCCGCTAGGCTGGCCTTAAGAAAAACGATGTCTTTCAATAGGCTCGTAACGTCGACGTGGTCAAATGCGACGGGGGGAAGCTTGTTTTAAGTCCTTCGCCACAAACGTCGGCACGTCGTCAGGGTCGGTCTCTTTCAGCAGGCTTTTCTTAGTCCCGTCACGCCGGCGGGACACCATCTGGTCAGCTTTGTTTACCGACCTGTACAGTATCAGCTTGGAAGCAACTATATCTTCCTCGCTGAAGTTGGTTGAGCAGATAAAAGAGTAGAATAGATAGAAGAGGCGGTGGAGTGTCAGCATATGTACACAACGATTTGAAACATAACCTCAGTAAATCAATATAATTGTCAGGATGGGAACAATTATTAATCGGTTAAGATTGATAAACTTGCGCTCAATATTAGCGTCGTCTACAGAAATAGAGCTCTAAATGAGTACAAACAAGTAATAAAGGAATCAGGACATAAAATATTTAAAAAAAAAACAATAAAACCTACTGCACAAGAGACATAATACAAAGAAATCTATCCTAGACCATGTAGAAACCATGTGAAAAAAAAGCCACACACAATAACAGGGTAGTTCTTCAAAAACTAATTTCCGCGTAACTTTCGTGGCCAATTTTTTTTTAAGTTTTTTAATGTTTAAGACGCTGTAAAAATAATACATACAATTTTTATTATATGTTAATCGGTGCATACACTTCAGAGATACTTACTCTTTTTTTTAATTTTGGTGCCCACGAAAGTTACGAAACTTTTTAAGCAAGAGGGATACAATTGGCAAAACAGGCCAGTTTGGGGTGGGATAAACTGTTAAATTGGTTACGAGAAAACATACAAACAGAAACACATTCTACGAGTCGTTACAAGAAAAAAATTGAAACACATGGATGTATATAAATACTTATACAAATAAATAACACCTTTCTTTTTAGCTTCCCGACAATCGAGTAAATACATTTACGGCTCACAAAAATCGATAGTTATTATTTAGTGGAGATTTTTGAGCTTTTGTGGTGCGCTAGCTGACTTTCGTGGACAAATAACCACGAAAGTTATTGTAATCTACAGAGTACCCGTGCAGCTAACCTGTAGTGACAAGTTGGCGCTTTTGGAAGAGCGCGCGCCCTCGCGAATCTGTCAAAATCGTGTGACAGTGACATAATTTCTATTAAGTATTGTAATATAAGAGATACAATTAATGTGCTTTACTATTTATGATGCACAGTTAAACACGATTAATTTGATGTATAACATTATATTATATGCTTATGAATTGAATACAAAAGTTATTAAAGTTTGCCGTGAACGCGAAACGAGTGTGACGCGCGAAGAACACCGATTTTGCTCCCGTTTTTGACATTAGATGTTTATTTTTATAAACATTATAAATAATTTTAGGTGTTTAATGTTGAAATTATACACTTAAATAAGTAAAGAGTAATCTGTGTTTGGTCCCAAGACGGAATGTTCAATAGGTTAGGAATTAAGACCGTGTGACCGCGTTTTGAGACACCTCGAAGAATTACCTAAATTATCAATGAACAAAGCATCATTGTATCAAGTGATCATAGACTACCTTTGGTCAATAGCTCAACAGGATCCTCTTTCCTGTTAGAACTGGTTTTTTTCACATTTAATTCTCTCATATCTGGGCAGTTGGTTTTATGAAGCACTTGTAACAAAGAAATGTGTCCGTAATCCTGAAAAATATCGATTATTATTTTCAAATGACTTGATTACAGTTTGCAAACAATTTTATCAGTGACAATTTTAGGATACCTCATTTTTGCCACTCTTCATTGTAATAATCATTTCAGATTCGACACCTTTAACTGGATTTGTATTAACACTATCATCTGCACAACATTCTACTACCTTTGGCAATGTAGCAATACTATCACGATTACTATGATTACTAGTGTTAGTACATTTTGAAGGAGTAAAAAATGAGGTCTTCTTTGAACTATTTTTGTTGTAAACATTTTGAAGTTCTATTCTTAAAAAACTATTTTCTCTTTTCAGTTTGCTTATTTCTTGCTTTTGGCTGTAACATTTTTCTTCCAAATTCAGCAAAACAGTTTTCTGATCATTCATTTCTTCACAAATTCTGTCGCATACACATTCTACGTCTACCATTTTGGCTTTTGTAGTGCTGCATCCACTGTGTCTACGACTATTTAACGACGAACTTGTTTTCTTCGATCTATTTGCCAAAGGGTTTGATAAGCAATCAGTATCTGTGGATTTAACTTTATAAGATTTTATTACGTTTATATTCCTATACTCTGTCTTGCCCAAACTTTTAACGATATCGTTACTGGGCCTGTTACAAGGAACGGTATTATTTATCGCTGTGTTTTCTTCCCAAATACAGGAATTAATAAAATCAGGGGTACGATTCATATACGAAATATTTTTCACAAACATAGCTTGTTGCGTCATTTCAGACTGCCAAAGTTTTGACACAGTCCGCACACCGTCAGTACCGCAACATCGTTGGTCATCGTCTTTTGGAATAGTTATGTGAAATATCTTTTCAATTATTATTTTCCAAAACATTTTAAGGCTTTTGAGAGCTTCCAAGCATCGTTCACAAGGCCAATGGCTGGTTTCAAACTCCTCCTAAAAATTTATGTCATGTGAATTCGTAGCTGAAATTAAAACAGTGTTGCGCACTTGATGAACTAGATGGTAAAAAAAACTTACATCGGTAAAATACTTTTCAAATTGGTCTTCATTTTTCAAACAACTTTTCATTGCATGGCATGAATTGCAAATGCTTTCCAGAACGACTTTCGATTTGCAATCTGGATGGCAACGGGGCGGAACCTGAGGATCACCAATTTATCATTATGATGAAACACGAATGTTGATGTCGCATGATTAGTCGTTTATCTCTTACCCTACTTCGGCTTCTGCACGTCATTGTCCTCATAAACTTGGTTAAAGTGCCTGTGGGTATTATGCAAATAGGCATATCAGCTTTAATCCATTCCCTGAGGTACAGACCGCGCGTCCGTATATCATGACTCCATGCCCTGACGTCCCGGCAAGACTCGTATGATTTAATCTTACCCTCGTTGCGTGAGTCAAGTCGTAAGTTGATACGACCTATGTGATTCATTGAACACAAACTCTTCTCCAACTAGTTTTCGTTCGTGCTTCCATGTTGACGTAAAATTTTGAGATCCAAAATGATGATGCCGGATAAAAACGTCAAGTTGTCACGTAAGAACGTGACGTACCTACAATATTTTATATTGTTTTCTGAAAAGTTTCGTAATTTATTATGATTACAAACTTTTTAAAAGCTTCCTTATATTAGTACTGGCACTATAAACACAAAGAAAACAATTTTAAAATTTGACATTCTATTTCAAGTCAACATTCCACCTCGATTTCTTTTGACAGTTCAAAATATTTAATAATTTTCGTTATATACATTTTACCGCAAGTAAAAGCAAAACAAAACATTTTAAATCGTATCGTTACGCGTAAAATGGATGGCGGAGAAAAGTAGTATATATTTGTTTACATGCATATATTTAGAAAAATCGTATATTATCCTATAAGTAGACTAAATAATTGGCATTACAATGTCTTTCGTAACGAAAAGGGAACGTGTGTTCATTGAATGTGACCTATTCGATTTACCGGCGAGAAATGAAGGGAAGCTAAAGACTTACGCGTCATGTACAGACGCGAGAGCCTGGTCCCATTTTTGTTCTGATAAAAGCGAGCACTTGGTGGATTTAATAAAGCGGAACAACGAGACGGTCCGACCGAAGTACTTACCGACAAACGTGATCGTTGACACGCTTATGGTAGCCAAAAATGCAGAAATAGCGCGTTTGAAGCGAAAGATTGAAGAGTTCGAGCAAATGTTGACCGCATACGATCAACTAGAGCTTTCGTGCGACCAGAAGTGTGAAATTGCTCATGCTGTAAGTTATAAACTATTATTTATATTTTTGGCTTTCATGCACAGGTATCAATCAAATTTTGATAGGCTGAGCAAAATCTGGCATACGTCTGTGTGCAATATTGTATTGGTGGGTACTAATCATGATCCTCTGACCATTTTCGGTCAAGGCAACTAATCTTAGCGGAGATTAGCTATTGGCACAGGAGATATAACGGTGTACAAGTACGGTCGAACAAGCTATTTGGTTTACATTTTACAATGTAATTTGTGTGTTAAACTGTAAAACAAATAGCTTGTTCGACCGTAACGTGCGCAGGCACAGTTGCACTCTTCTCCCTCATTCTCATAGTCCGATAGGCAATCCGACGTTCGGAGAGAGATCAGGCGCAAGACCAACGGGGGTATCATAACCGCATACTTCCAAACTACGGGCAGCTACTGACCTAATGGAAAAACTCATTAATTACACTATTTGTCCCACCCGGAAATCGACCCCAGGACTCCACGATCAGCAGTCTAAATATTTCTAGGAAAGGTCCCTACGTCTTTTGCTGTGTCTAAAAATGTTACTAAAGCCCATGGAAGAAATTTAAATAATTTAAAACAAGAGCGAGTCGGACTCGTGCACCGAGGGTTCCGTACAAACTTTTTAAAGGACAAACTTAACTTTGCTGTTCGATCCTATGAAACGGCTATTGCACCAACCGCAAATAATAAGTTTGTAATAGTAAAATGGCTTTCTTTTTGTTATTAAACTACATATTTAGGTTCACTACAGATTTTTCTCTTTACATGTGCTGTAAGACATTGCTTCTCGCCAAATTTCGTGATTCTAGGTCAACGGGAAAACTACCATTTAGGTTTTCGACCCAAAACCTATAGGGTACTTCGATTGACCTAGAACTGTCAATTTTGGGTAAAAGCAAGGTCTTACAGCACAAATAAAGCGGATATTCCGAAAAATAAAAAAAATATAGAAAGGTAAATTTTGGTACTACAAGCTTTCGCGAAAATCCAAATTTGCCCCTATCTTTTTATCGTGTTGACTCAGGACTTGTGATTTTTATACACCTAATAGGGACTATAGACTTCAGTATCCGGTATAAATTTCAACTTGCTAGGTCCACTCGTTCCTGAGAAAGTCGGTGGTGACAGACGGACGGACAGACGAGGTTTAAGGGTTCCTTTTTTACCTTTTGAGGTACGGAACCCTAAAAATAATGTGTACAAAACAACCGTCATTATTTTCACTGACACTATGTAGGTAGAATTGAACCTCTGTTTTTCCGTTGTTGAAAAAACACAGTTATTTTTACATGTCGAGGAATTACGGAATTTGGTAAACAGCAAAAAGAAAGTCATCAAATTAACAATACTCTAGAAATGACACAGACGAGTTTAGTAACCACTCTGACGTCATTTTTGTAGCGTTTGTAGCCAACATTTGGATTTTTTTTTCATTCGTTCATTAACTTGTTTTTAGATTAAAAAAAATAATATTATTTATTTTAACTATATGCCTTTTCAGCATGCAGCAATAAAAGCAGCCAATAAAGAGCTCGATGAAATGGTAAGAGAAAAAAACTAACCATACACGGGTTTGAATTATATCTAAATGACATGCTTAAATAATTATCAAAGCAAATTGTTAATGACTAATTTTCCTTTTTGGTTCCAGTTCTTAGATTTGGATTTATCCGGCTACACGGAGGTCAGTATTAAACATTTACACATAAAATAATGTACCCATCTAATAAATAGTATATTATTTTAACGGATATCAGCCGCTTCACTCGAGTGAATGGGTCACGCGAGTGAATATTCATTTTTGTTACGTTCACTTTTGTGTCATTTTATGTTTAGACTTTTCACTTCGAGTGGAAGATTCAGAATCAGAATCAGAATGTTTATTTGTCAACATAGGTAATTACAGAGTGTGTGAGATGTTACATTTTCGTATGTGCTCTATGTTTTGCACTTTGGCGTACAAATATTATCATCAATTTAAATTAAATTCAGTTAATTACTTGCAACAAATACTTACAATAAATAAAATTATAACAATACATTCATTAAAATTATAAAAATCAAAGCAAGTCGATCAATAAATATTCTCAGTATGTCAACAATAAAATTTAAGAAATAACAAATGATAAATTAATGTCAGAAGATAAAAATGTAGTAGATAGTAATAATAAAATTTTAAATTAATATAGTAATTTTAAAGAAATTAATATTATAAATCAATAAACTATTTCTACAATGTCAACAATAAAATCTAAGGAAGTATATAAATGTTAAATATCAATAAAAGTACATAGAATAATGTGAACTGATTGCAATGTCAAATAAGTAAATACCAAATAATTACAGAAATTTCTAAACAGGTATGATGACCTAATGCTTATTGTCTGAAGAAGGGATTATAGAACTGTCATTCAAATAGTCATATAGCGAGTAGTAACATTTATTAATTAATATTTCCAGAAGTACACTTTTGATTTTTTCCAGATTTAACGATTTCATTGTCTCAGGCAGCTTGTTAAATATTTTTGTGGCCATACAGAAAGGGCTTTTATTCATTAAGGCTGTTCTGCCATGTGTGTTTTCGAGTTCGAACTTATTTTTGTCACGTAGTTTTCTATAGTGACTTTTGAAAGCCACTTTGTATTGCGAGATGTGTGTTTTGACAAATATGTTAGTTTCGTAGATGTACAATGACGGTAGGGTAAGAATGTTTAGGCTTTTAAAGAACGGTTGACAATTGTCAGTGCTATTTAGGCCACACATAGATCTTATACATTTTTTTTGAGCTCTTAGTACAATATCTCTATCGACTGAGTTGCCCCAATACATTATGCCATACCTTAGTGTTGATGCAACATAACCATGATAAGCCGTTAGTACTGATTCTAGATTGACAATCTTTGACAGTTTGTAGAGAACATATGCAAATTTATTCATTTTTTTACAAATTTCGTCTGTCTGGGATCTCCAGGTTAGATTATTATCTATTACGATGCCAAGGAATTTGGCGACCGTAGCTGGCTCTATTTGAGTCCCTAAATACAGAATTTCGGGAACCTTACTTGGAAGTCTCTGGTAAAAATGCATAATTTTAGTTTTATTAAGATTTATAACAAGGTTATTATTGTCAAACCATGATATAATTGTATTTAATGTCGTATTTATTTCATTTTCATAAGTCATATAATCGTCACATTCGACCACTACTGTGCTGTCATCAGGAAACAGTACCATGGGATGGTTTATGTGTCCGGGAAGGTCATTAATGTATATTAAGAAGAGGGGTGGGCCTAGTACACTACCTTGGGGTACGCCGTATTTTATTGTTCTACATTTGGATCGATATTTCTTCTCGTAACCGTTATTTGGGCATATTTGTGTGATTTCTACATATTGTTTTCGATTTACCAAATAGGAGTCCAACAGTTTAAGTATATTCCCCCTGATACCATATTTTTCAAGTTTGTTTAACAGTATTGCGTTATCTACATAGTCGAAAGCCTTGGTCAGATCCATAAAGATCGCACATACAGGATTTCTTTTGTCAACGTTTGATAGAACAGGGAGAAGAAGATCATGTATGGCCATATTAATTGTCTTCTGTTTACGAAATCCTTTTTGTTCTTTTACTAATATGTTTGACTTCTCAAGATATGTATATAGGGATTGACTTCTCAAGATATGTATATAGGGATTTATAAATTACTTTCTCAAATACTTTTGAGAAGACAGGTATCAAGGCAACAGGTCTGTAATTTGCCATTGTTCGCTTATCCTGTTTTTTATGCAATGGCACAATTATGGAAGTTTTTAGACCTTCGGGAAAAATCCCATTACAGATACTCATGTTAATGATGTGACTGAGATGTGGAGCTATATATTGAGCGGCTTCTTTTATAACTTTAGTGCAAATTCCGTCGTAACCAACACTGTTTGTATTTCTGAGTGAGTTTATATGGTAAATTATGTCCTGCGGTATAGTTGGTTCCATAAATAAAGAACTAGAGCTGTTAGAGTGTATAGAAATTTCTGGCATTGTCTTATTTTTAGGTCGCTAACTTGGTCAACATAAAAATCGTTAAAAGACTCGGCTATTTCTGACGGGTTTGTTATTTGCTTTGAGCCTGTTCGTATTTCTGTTATTGGCTCTTTAGGAAAGAAGGTTTTTGAATTGTTGATCACTGTCCACGCCGCTTTAGATTTATTTTGGGAGGTCTTAATGTAATAGTTATTTTGTGATTTTTGTGTTAAGGATAGAATTTTTTTAAATCTAGCTGAGTATATTTTGAATGTGCTTTTATTATTTGAGGTAGGGTTTTTTCTAAATTGCCATAACAGTTGCCGTTTCTTTTTACTGCATTTCCTTATCCCGTTAGAGATCCATTTTGCTTTTTTGCTAATCGATATTGTTCTCATTTCATAGGGAAAGCAGAGATTGTAAAAACATTGAAATAGGTCTAGAAAACGGTCGTAGGCCTCGTTAACATCACTGGTGTTGTAAATGTCTGAAAAGGTGAGACATTTTATGCTGTTTTTAAACTTTTCTATATTTTCTTGGCAATAATTTCGTCTTTTTACTCGCCAGTACTTTAATGCACATGTTTTCTTAACTGGACATTTCAAAAGCTGTGCTGTATGATCTGACAAACCGAATTCTATAATTTCCCCTTTACTGCCCTTTACATTATGAGCAATATTGTCCAAACATGTCCCACTGTTTAGCCCAGTGGGTTGAGAAAATTGTAATTTTAAGTTATAGCTTAACAGTGTATACTCAAAATTCAAAGTTTGTATATTCCTTTTCAAAATGTTAATATTAAAATCCCCACATAAAATAACCTTTTTACTCAGTTTTAAACATACCAAATGTAATATGTTGTTCAAATTATCGTAAAATGTATCTAAATTAGATTGGGGCACCTTATATATGCATACAATAATAATGTTGTGTTCTGTCAATTCTATCGCGCAGCATTCAATTACGTTAGTTACAGAATACACACATCAAAAATGTCTAGGGATCAAGCATTTTTATGCGGATTTCTTGAGATTGAGATGTGGCTTTGTAATAAATTTATGATTTTATAAATTTATATGGATCCTTTTTGGTGCATTTCATAATTTGAATCAGGAACTCTCAATCAAATTCGAGTAAAAGATGAAAATAAGCTGTCAATATTTTCCCTATAAAAACATACAACGCATTGAAGACATTATTAGTGCTACTGTTTCCCTACTACTGATTAAACCAACGTTATTATGGAGCGGCGACGTCATTTAAGCAGGGAAGAAATGCTCAGAGCCGTGGGAATGATAGAAGCTGGTTCCCGGCAACGTACTGTAGCTTTAGCTCTGAATACAAGTCAGAGTGTTATTAGTCGACTTTGGACACGTTACCGAAGCACTGGTACCGTGGCTGAGCGCCATGGAGGACGGTATCGCTGCACCACACGGAGACAAGACCGATACATTCAAATCTTAACTCGAAGAGCTCCAACAATAACCGCCATGATGTTAGCCGTGAGGCTTCATCACTCTTCAGGGAACTTAATTAACGACCAAACAGTCAGAAACCGCTTGCATGAAGTGAACCTTCATTCCCGAAGACCGCTACGGGTACCACCTATAGCAATGCACAATCGTAGGATTCGATATCAATGGGCTCTTGAACACAGAAATTGGGCAGAAGAACAATGGCGTTTCGTGTGCTTTTCTGATGAGTCTCGTTTTGGTATGAGACCAGATACAAGACGTATACGACACTGGAGAACCCCTGGACGCCAACAGCGATTAAAATCCTGCCAGGAAGTCCATCCTTATAGTGGTGGAACCATCATGGTATGGGCGGGTATTTGGATCGGCGGAAGAACTGAGTTGATTTGAATTAGAGGCAACCTCAACGCTCAAATTTATGCTGAGACGATTGTATCAGACGTCATCGTTCCTCTACAAGTGCAAATCGGTCCCTTATTTCAGTTAATGCATGATAATGCACGACCGCACACCGCAAGAGTTGTAAGACAGACTCTCGCCGCAGCTAACATCAATGTCCTGCCCTGGCCTGCTCAGTCGCCAGACTTGAACCCGATTGAGCATGCATGGGATATGCTACAGAGAAGAGCTCTGCCGAATATGGAGGGTATCCAGTCGCAAGAAGACCTTTTTTTGTTGTTGCAACGAACATGGGCGGCCATTCCACAGCGTGATTTGGATGAACTCATTTTGAGTATGCCAAACCGATGTTCTTGTGTTGTTAGTGTTCGCGGTAGAAACACGGATTATTAATTGTTTAAGTTACCCAATAAAATTTTAAAGAAAACTGTTATTTCAGTCTTTTTTTCGAACTTTAATGTTAGTGGTTCAAATGTCAAAAATCCCTTTATTAGGAAAATGGCAAATTTCTTTATTAATGCAAAGGTGACTTGGTTTATCGTTACTGTGACAAACGAAAACACTTTATTTGATGAATCCTTAAAGAAAATTTTAATTAATATCAATCAGGAGAAAAGTTATTGCAAAAATATATGTTGATCCCTAGATACTTTTGATGTGTGTAGTTACTAATATTTAGCACCTTATATTTATGATTAGTCCGAGTTAAAATGCATGCGCCACCTCTTCTACATCCTCTGGAGAAACTCGTTGCTAAGTTGTAGCTAGGTATGTTTAATAGTTCTTCCTGGTCAGGTGTCATAAAATGTTCAGTTATGCATACCGCATCGATCCTTTTTCCATTACTCTCTAGTTCTTCCAAATAAACATTAAAGACATCAACTTTGTTCAGGAATCCAGCAATATTTTGATGCAGGATGTACAGGTTATTGTACACGAAAAAAGTTCGAAGTTTCCTTTAGATTTGCATTTGCACTGATAAAGACGGTTTCTTGTGTATTGTTGCTGTTTAGCTGGCTATTCGTTTGACAATAAAGATTCAGATCAATCAAAATGTTTCTCATAATATTATCATATATGTTCCTCATTCCGTACTTATTGATTCTGCCTGAAGTGTATGAGAACATTTCAAGTGTTAGGTCACGATTGCTGTCGAAGATGTACGCGTACTTATGACTTTGGTTATCTAAATGAAGCATGTTGCTAAACATTTCGACTTTAAAGTTGTATATTGGTGATTCTATTTTGTATGTAGGAAGACAAATCACTACGTTTGTGTATGACACTTTCCGGAGGGATTCATTTAACATATTTATTATGTCTATATAGTTGTTTTCATATGTGTTAATATCATCTTCTCCTATGAAAACTAAGCAGTAGTCCTCTAAGGTAAAGTCTTTTAGTTTTTGTTCGATACCGCTTATGAGTCGCATTATGGTACAGTTGGGCGTTATATAATGGCAGTAGTGAAAATATTCAGAAAAAACTTCCTCAACTAAAGGTTTGGATCCTTTGATTTTGCTACAGCTCAGGATACATAGTTTATTCTTTTGCGTAGGTTTTGATATTAAATTTGTTGGTGCTATAGCGGTAGGCATATCTTTCGATTTGTTTGGTATATTAGGGTGGCTATAAGTACTTGTAGTTTGTGTCTCTTTATTTTGTTTATTAGTGGCGCACTCAAGACGATGTGGTTGTTGCTCATGTTCGTTGATGACCTTATTCGTTGCACACCTTTGGTTTTGCGTGTCGGTGTTGCACTTTTTTTCTCAGGAGTCTAGCATATTTTCTTAAATGTGTTAACAGTCTTAATCATGTTTTGTAGGTCGGATTTGAGACGAAAGTTCTCATTATTTAAATCTTCTATTTCTTTATGTGCGCTTAATAATTGATTCCTAAGTATTTTGTTTTCTTCAGTTAACTCACGAACGTCGTCAAATGTATCATGGAAGCTGTCAGGAATACTCATCATTGTTGTGTCAAGTATAGTTTTCTCGCTGTTGTTATTAGTCATATTTTTAGTTAGGTCAGTTAGCGAGCTTGATCTACAGGGTTTACGGTAGGTTATGTTGTTGCTGTTGGAGTCCATCTTTACTCGAAGCTATCGTAGGCCGTAGCGCTCTCTAGTGTGAAATTATTGAAGGGATAATATTTCAAATTAGTCTGTAATTTCTGTTCAATATTCTGCGTGAGAACATAGAATTTTAGAATTCACAAAAAGAGGCGAACGTTGGCGGGGCTTGAACCTGCGATCACATGGTTAATGTATTGATGTAGTCTCTTACGCCGCCGATCCAAGTGAACTTGAACTGTGACGTTGAAATTGAGCATCGCATTGATTAGATCCAATATTTGAATGAAACAAAAACGGTTGAAATGACTCATGCGATTAGAATTTTTTCACTGTCAAACACTGGTCACTTTGTTTTTTCGACTTCAAGTTTATGTGAACTTCGCATTTGTTATTGAGTCTCACTGTTTTAGGCGTCACTTCACTTGATTTTCATTTATTGTTTATTGGTTTTTTGTGGTTTTTATGTTTTTATTGTTTTAAGAGTTTTGGTCATATGTTCACAGTTTATGTATAATATTCGTAGATAACACTGTCACTTAGTCATTAGTCACTGTTTTATCGTTTGACTTATTTTTATTTACATCTGTACACTATTATTATTTTTAAATTATATTTTACACAGAGCGTTTTTTCTCGCGTTAGACTAGATGCAGCGCCATCTAGCGAGCCTCGATTCCGAACAAAAAGTAAAATGAACAGAAAGTGAAGCGACTGATTTCGGCTCTACGTAGATTTCATAATTGAAACAAACTGAATTATTTATTTATTTTCAGGGAATCGATTCTGAAGGATTCGAGGTAATTTTATTAATTTATTTAAATTTTTTGTCATTTTCAGTATTAACAAAAGTTGCTCTTATACCATTTTCTTGTTCCAGACCGGCAATTCGAGGGGAGATGAGGTATTTTGCTAAAAACATGTTTTATTTTAAATATTGTACATAATCATTGTATAATATGCCGAAGAGTTCTAGAGTGGCGACGTGTACCGGTAGACGCAGCGTTGGTAGATCACCCACAAGGTGGACCGACGACCTGGTGAGGGTTGCAGGTATCCGCTGGAAGAAAGCAGCGCAGGACCGGTCGTTGTGGCTCTGTGGGGATAGGCCTAGTCCAGCAACGGACGTCTGTCGGCTGAAATAATTAATTTGTATAATTTTATGCATTATTTTTATAACTCTTAAGCCTACGTAGTATGCACGCACTGAGAGCTGGATTTTCTTAGCTCCAAGAACCTGCCGGAGGCACCAAGCTCGCAGTGCGGCCGTTTGCGAAGATTCTAGAACACTCGTTTCAATTTGATACTCGCTAGGCTCTAGGCACTAAGCAAGCCACTTGCCAGTCCGTTGCTAGCCTCCCCCGAATACTGAAACGTCACTAAAAATTTAAGGGCACCGGGGTTGCGGGACTGGTCGAAAGAGATACCGTGGCCCCGGAACACAAAGGGCGATGAAGGAACATGGATGGGTTTTAGTCAGTAAAAGTCTGACACTACCTCCTGCTCCGCCCAGAGCGGGAGGAGTCATTTGATGATTTTCCATCGATCCAAAAAAAGTAAGAGGGCTGCTTAACATCTGAGCAGCTCCTAAACTTTAAATTTCGTATGGTCAAACGTCACTTTTGAGTATCTGTTAAATAAAAGTGCTACTTAAATTTTGATTGACGTTTCAGTATTCGTAATGAGTTTTTATTTTAAATATCAGTAGGTCCTTATCACAACTCATTTTAGTTAAAAAAAAATGTTTAAGCAAGCTATAGTAAGTTAACTCGGTACACCCTAAAGGCACGTCAAGATCATGATTACATTTCTGCAAGATTCAAAATTAATTTCCTTGTACTTATATTGTATTGATCGAAATTTTATTATGTTACTAGCTTTTATGTATGTATGTATGTGTATTATGTAATGTACGAAATTAACCCACGGTAACGTTTTATGAGTAAATGTAGGCTACATTTACTCATCCGCATGATTTAAGCGATCTGGCGGAAAAGACCGCGACTACATACGTCGGCGTCGTAGAGTTCAGTAATGAGCCACACCAACACATCAAAATATTACTATAAAAGCACAGTTAGCTGCATTTAATGCGCGTAGTCGTGCAAATAATAATAGTTTTTTTTTTCATCGTTAACGGGCCAGGATTTTCAAAGTTACAGCCTTGTAAAGTTTCATCGCTTTTTAAATTTTGCACAAGGACCGAAAAGCACGCTGAGAGTGTGCGATGAATCGCACATTTATTTACACTTATTTGCACTTATTTAACTTTACGGGCGTTTACGTTCATAAAATTTGATTTGTAAAGTGGTTATTATTTCGACTCGCAGCTCGCGAGCACACGTAGCCGGTCGGGGTTAGTCACCAACTGGACACGAAAGACTGGACACGAAAGACTGGACACACGTGTGTCCAGTTGGTGAAACTCACAATTAGTATCACTTATTATTTCGTCATCTGGACACGCCAAGATTTTAAGGCGTGTCCACATAGTGAAACTTAAATTAAATCACTTTTATGTTTTCGCCAACTGGACACACCCAGTTTTTTTTTGCAAAAAATAAAAAAATAAAATATCTTAAACACTCATCTCAAAACATGAAAAAGCTGCCTCACTTTTGTGCTTGTAAAGTTTTCTTATTAGCTTAAAAAACCGGCCAAGAGCGAGTCGGACTCGCGCACCGAGAAAAACTTTGCTGTTCGATCCTTAGAAACGGTTATTGCACCAACCGCAAATAATAAGTTCGTAGTAGTAAAATAGTTTTTTTTTGTTATTAAACTACATATTTTAGTCAGTCATCATTCCCTATCATGAAAATAGGGATGATGACTGACTAAAAAAAATATGATTCTGTTTAGTCCGTCAGTTAGATTAGCGAAAAACACGTATCGTCTTTATTTTTTGTTTACGTGGAAAAAGAAAAAATATGTGTCCAATATTTTTTTTGAAATCGTATCTCACGGACTAATTAGATTTTTTTGTCATCTACCCTATTGTATCTGCTTTAAATAATGAATTATAACTATTCTAAAAAATGTAATATGTACCCCATTCTTATGCAGGCCCTACATATCCGGATGAAATTTTTTTTAGAATAGATTTTTTTCGTATTTTTTTTTAAAGGCCATGGGTTCTGCTATGGGCCATTTCAAGGTTATCCATTCGTTGCCAGACACCCTGTTTATATACAGGTTACGTTTTTATCACTTTTCAAAAAAAATTAGTATAATAGGTGAATGGAGTAGAAGCAAATGGCAGTTTTTTTTTTAAAAAAAAAAAAAAAACATCATACGCGTATTGCGTATGATTTTAAATTCAAAATTTTTCATTTATTTTTTCAAAATTTTTCTTTCTTTGTTCTAATATGAATTTATTTATTTATTACTTGAAATTTGTTGCGTTTTTTGATGATAGATCATTTTTTTTTCCTAATCTGTGGAAAAAAGAAAAAAAAAACGAGGTATGCCACAAGCTTCTACTCCGTTCACCTGAGATACCCATTTTATTTGGAAAGTGATAAAAAAGTCATCCGGTATAAACTTTTTAACCGGCGATTGATTTGGGCTCTAGGGGTCATAACTAGGGTCTAGTTATGGTGAAATTTTCGAAAAAGTCGACTTTAGGTGCAAGACCAATAGGTAGTTTTTTTTTTTTTTGACGAAATCTACCTTAAACGTTGGTGACTCCGGGATAACAGTCTCCTGAATATTAATCCAGGTTACAACCTATCCATGTGCTGAATTTCATCCGAATACGTTCAGTAATCTTGACGTGTAAGAGTAACAAACATCCATCCATAAATATCCATCCATCCTCTCAGTCTCAAATTTATTATTACCTAGACGATAAGATTGATGGTTTAAGGCGATTACATGAGCTAAACGCGAGTTTTATAATGCAAAAAAGCATAATTATTATTCACTGCAATAAACAAAACCAGAAAAATATATGATATTCTTCAGGATATATGCTAGTACGATAGTGTTTTGAAAACATAACACAACAAATTTTATTCGATAGAAAAAAATCACGAAATTATCTCTAAAAATTTCTTTTAACGAGTAAAAACCATACTAAAATATATGCGATCATTCTGATTTTTTGGCAAATAATTCTACAAGCAAAATACTAGTATCATAGTGTTTTACTTTTTTAGTCCAATCAATAGATTTTTTGTAAATCGCAAAAAACCACTCATTTCGCACTATTCGGCCGCAGTGACTGACGTAACAACCACTTTGTCGTGCAAGCTGATTAGAACTTTATTCTAACAGTATTTCAAACGAAGTTTGAACCAACACAAATACAGTTGCTTATTTAGCTCATGTAATCGCCTTAAACAAAATATTCTTGGAACAGGAGCCGAACTCGGCTAAGCGTGACTCTAAAGGCGTTCAAAATGATGAAGAGCCTCCTCCGTGTACTTGTGATGTTGCTACATGTAAGGGGAATCTAAAATAATTAGTAGTTTCAACAGTAATTGACTATTTAAGTACATATTTGTCAACAAACTTGTTTTTGTGAATTCATGTTTTTTTAAACAAGATTTTAAAGCGCCAGTTTGGCCCTTGCTTTTTTTTAAGTTTGTGTCCATTTGTAGGTCCCGGTCAGTGTCAAGTAAAAATCTGATTTGCGACCGTAATAAAAACGGCTTTACTGTGAATCATTAAAAGACTTCATGAAAAAGTCATTCAATGGGATTAATTGAACTTAAAGGGTTGTATGTTGTTTAATGATTCTAATTCTGTAAATACAAAAGTGTTACGGTCGCAAATCATATTTTGTTCAACATACAGTCTGACAGTGACCTGCAAATTGCAAAAAACCTAGAAAAACAAATTAATTTCGCGGGCTATCCTGGTGCTGCACGTCAAACTTCAAACTTCGTCAAACTTCTCATTTCTAATTGACAGTTGCCAATGATCCAAGAATCGATGAAATGCAAGACACTATTTTTACAAAAGACGCAAAATTAAACGCTATGAAAAATACAATCGCTGTGCGTAATGATTCGGTTATTGATTGTGTGTATAATTAAAATAAACTACAGTATTTATACCTAACATCTATTTTGATCTGTTACAGGTTATGGAAAATGATGTGTGCGAACCTTACTGCATATATGCTCACATATACACAGCATTAGAAAAAATATTTGCTATTCTTTGTCAAAATGACAAGTATGGACAATACTTGAAGTTATTGGTCTGTAACAACCATCACATTATGCTCCCGTGCGCTGGTTGACCACGACCGCTTTTTTCGGTCATCCTGCCACATTTATCAACCTTTTAGGCCTGATTTTCATCAACAAGGCGGAGAGGCGACATGCTAAATTCGACCAACCACAGGAGGCGAGAGGCGCGATTTTCATTTCAACCAATTTTACAAATACTACTGACACTGCGACTTTTCTTCTCCGCTCCTCTTGTCTCCTCTTTGGTGGAAACCTCACTGATATAACGCAAAAAGGCGGTCGTCCAGCCGCGGGGCTTTTCGATCAAGACGACCTTAGATTAACGCTTCAAAACGCCCCACTAAATAAGTTAACTGGTAGGTATGTATTGGGATCAAGACCTATTACCAACCGACTAAACTACTCAGATTTTAAGTTTCAAAACAAGTTTAGTTTCAAATGAATTCGTCTTTACATTTTAACCGGTGATCATTTGAAATGTATATATAGTGTTTATTTTTTATTAAGAATAAATTAGGCAACATCAACCGTCATTTGCTCAACTAGCAAACGAGTTCGTAATCCTGTGTCTAGGTATTCTTGATCGAAAGTTTCTATGCATTAAGCAACATTTATTTTATATTATACTATTCTTTATTTTAGACTGCCGGAAAAGATATTCGTTGCATCGATATTAAAGGTAAAATACTCTTTAAACTTAAAGTCTTGGAAAAGTTCAGCTGTGCATTGATAGCTCCTTGTACCCAAGATTTCTTCGCTTATCCAAAGCCACCTTCGGAAGATTGTGCTTGTTATCGTTTCGATATAGCTGAAACTCGTGTTGTTCAATCGACCTACGCACTAACATCCACTGAATCAAAACAAATAGACCGTGATAATAAAAGAGCAAAACTTGTTGCTGATATTATACAAAATGATGAAATGAAAGAACTTCTTAACAAAGAAATATCTGATTTAGATCTTAAAGTCGAAGCTTTGAGTGTCGATAATCTTTATAACATAGACAAAGAGAATCAAAACCGCTTAAAAAGTCTTCAAGCTAATTACGATGACTTACTTAAATGTTACGAGAGCTTAAAACACGCAAATGATGAATTAGAAACACGTTGTAATTCATACGAAGAAATGGAGGAAGAATTTAAAACATTAAAAATACAAATGCACGAATACAATTCTCTATGGAATGAAAAAGAACATTTTCGAAAGCGCTCTGTCGACCTCGATTCATTGAAAGAACAATATCTTATACTAAGTGATGAGACTTGCAGCTTAGAGACACAATTGAAAGCTGAAGGCGAAATAAATCAAATCAAAAGTAAAGCACTGGAAACCTTGCGAGCTGAAAATATTTCGTTAGAGAAAAATATAAATAACGCCTCAATTGCTTTTGAAAAGCAGAAAAATTCTTTAATGTGTAAGTTAAAGGAAGCTGATTGCAGAATTATGTGCCAAGAACAACAAATTAAAAGTTTATTACAGCAAATTGATAATCTGCTCGATCAAGACCAAGCAA
The DNA here is from genome assembly GCA_941918905.2 of Xestia sexstrigata. Lineage (NCBI taxonomy): Eukaryota > Metazoa > Arthropoda > Insecta > Lepidoptera > Noctuidae > Xestia > Xestia sexstrigata. The sequence goes on from OW799204.2 coordinate 6,476,724, forward strand.
ACGTAAGTATTTTAACATACAAATGTGAACCGGCTGTGGTTACCAGAAAGTTCTGGATTAAAAATACTTACGAATACTTATTGAACCGATTCGTTGCGGATAGCACGACAGTCGTGCGTGTCATCAATTTTTTTTAACGTGTGGCGTATGACACGAGAGGCGTGTTAGTTTCAGAAGGGCTTATCCAAAACAAAACTATTATTGCTTTTCACCTAGAACAAGCTTGTAGCCTTGTAGCCTTCTTTTCTGGATTTTATTTAAATTAAAGAAAAAGCAATAGATAACGTTAACGATAAAAACACTTCTTCGTGTAATAATACTTCTGGATATACATTTACACATATATGGCGTTGCTCTCAAGATTATTACTAAGTTCTGAATAGTATACTAATAAACATTTTATCTACGAGATGGTTTATTATCCGTGCAATACCTAAGCAAGTACAATAGGCGAGACGACAAAAAAAAAACGAATTAGTCCGTCAGTTAGGTAATCAGAAAATATTTGACCCGTGTTTTTTCTTTTGTTACGTAAATCAAAATTGACGAAGATGACGCTTTTAAAATTATCAATACGTCACGCCTAGGTATAATTTTTAGCTAGTTCTGACGTCACGAGCCCCCACTCCCGAGTTTTGATGCGTTTTATCTTTGTCAATATTCATTGATTTACAAAAACAAAAAATACGTGTCCATTAATTTCTAATACTCTAACTGACGGACTAAATAGATTTGCAATTTTTTGATACTGTCGTCATGCCTATTATGCTTAAGATATTTTAAAAATACCTTCCTGTAACTAGTTAAACATAGTGTTGTTGCTAGTGAGTCCAATGTTGAGAGTAAATCTGTATATTATCTTATAGTATCCAGGTATCCACAAATATTGATATTTCAGGTTTATTCAAGAGAGTCTGCAGAAAATCATCATTCATTAGCGTTACTAGATGAAATTGAATCTTCGAAAGAACAAATTCGAAATTTGAAGCATGCCCTAGTTACTAATGAGGAAGAAAAACGCGAAATACAAAAACATTATGAACATCATCTAGAACTTATCAACGAACTCAAGCTGGAAATAGAAGATTGGAAAAGTAAAGGATTTTTTCTTATAATATGACACATGCCTTAAGGTGCTTCCTTAAATATATACGATTTCCCAGCAGTACGGAAAAGTTTAAATGGGGATCGGTACCAATCAGTGGGGGTAAAATAATGCCACACTTTTTGTATGTGCTCCCACATATTATAAAAAACAAGTACATAAAAACAGAAAACTTCCAGCACTCCTGAATTTTACAAGTGGTACCCGAGAGACACGAAATGACATGAAATCGATACAAATGCAAGTAGCGCATCCTAGAGGATGATACGAAACGATTCGATATTTAGGAAATCGGATCGAATCGATATTCTGGAATCGGTCCGATCCGGACTGATTCTAGAATATCGTGCGATTGGTTTTGCATGATTAGGTAGCTTACGATAGCATAGCAAGGATAGCAAATATTAAGATATAAATATTAAACCCGTCATTTTACATTCAAATGGTTCATCCATGCTTGTGACCCATAACACAATACCTAATACCAGTTGTTATGGGAAACAAAGTATAAGTATTCTGTGTCCTTAAATTATATGTACTTACACAGAATTATTGATTCATTGAATGCAGCCGTCGAATATATTTCGTCGCACAAACATTTCGTAAGTCGTACTTGCTAGCGCAGTTGCACTTGCTAAATAAAAGAGTTTTCCAGCCAAATCCATAGAGTTTGGTTAGAAGTTTAGGACTGCGATAGATAGCGCGAGCTTAATAACAGTCGCAGGTGTACGTTACCCTAGCAGGAAAGTGTCTCCTAAAGTGACATCAAAAAAGAAATGAGTGATATGAGCCTAACGTATAATTTGTGCTTAATAATCTGCTATAAATGTGCACAACATAAAAAATTGGTGCGCTTTGTCGTTTTGGTAAAAAACGGAAAAACGATTCCTGCTGGGGTAACGTTTTTTCAGCAGAAAAATTCTAAAAAAATCGGAGAGATAAACATTTTGCATGGCCAGAAAGCTTTAAATATTAATGCAAAAAAGTGCACCGAAAATAAAATTTGTGCGTCTTCAGGTTTTCGAGATATTGCATTTCGTGCTGGAGTAACTGAAGAATCGTATTTTTCTGAAACCATTGCATGTGTGCCTGTAGAATAAACATACACGAGTAGATTTTGCTTAGTGCCTACTACGAATATTAGTGCCACAATTAGATCTAACAAAATATTTATAATTTTCAAGTTATCGCGGTTTTATGAAAACCCGAAAAAACATCGCAGCGCCTAGATGAATCAATGTATAAGCTCGCTAAAAAACTGTATTCGGTCCTTTTTGACGCTAATAATAACCATACAAAGTTTCAAAAGTGTGTTTTTGAATAATCTTGCTAAAAGTCAAAACGATGTTGTCATAACTTTGACGGCAAAAAACAAGAAACCGGCTCAATCCCAGATGTGTAGGTGTAAACTAAAAACTATTGTATTTATTCAAAAATAATGTTTCGCATTAAGTAAATATATACAAAACTCGATGCTCGCACGTTCTGCCACCTCCTTCGCTAGCGTGACTGCTTCGCAGAAGGAGCTTCCCTTTCCCTCTCGCTCCGGACCATTGATTGAACCAGGGCCGGACGCGAGAGTTCGCCGCCGCTGATCGCCGCTACGAGGACACGGCGGTGCTCCGCCAAAGCGGGGCAAACCTCCACTGTGTGCTCCACCGTGTGCTCCGGTCGATCCTCGCAGTGGCTAATCACGGCGAGGATCGACCGGAGGACACGGTGGAGCCCAACCCAGGTTTGAGTACCTAAGTACTCAAACCTGGGTTGGTCTGGAAGAACTTTTTAGTCAGTATTAGAGACGGGATCGATTCGCATAAAAAAAAAGTTTTGTGTAAAATGACCATTTTCTTGATAACTGTAATATTTTTTTTTTTTTCAACGTTTCATGTAGGTAGTTCCCTTACTGCCCCGTTTACCTTATCAACCCTGTATGTATAAATGGTGTAAATAGACCCTTGACGAAGCCGAAAAGCATTTGTTCGCCCCATCATTGTGACGGGGAGAACAAGTGCTTTTCGGCTTCTTTTTGGAATCTTTTTTTTTGTACTGAACCATACCTGAGAACCTACTAGTTACGGAGATATTGGAGGTCAAAGTTAAAACTTTTTCACCAATATTTTTTCAAATACTAGTTTTTAATGTCATTACTTTACTTGAAATACCTCCATAAGCCGTTTACTATTAAATTCGTCTATCAGCACAATGCTTTGAGTGCGTTACCAAAAAAAAACAAAAAAAAATGCGTAGAGTTACTTAGTTTGATGTACAGAATGCTTGGTTGACGGCTTCGTGACAGCTCCATTTACACCCTGTAGTATAGATGTTGCCTTATAAAATATGCTGTAATTCTAAAGGTTTACTAAAAGTACTGAAGAAAAGGTAATTTATTTTAGGCATGTATGAAAAAAATTTACAACGCAATGACTATTTGCAAAAGTATAACGAGAATTTAGCAGAAGATATTAGACGAAGCCAAGATTTAAGCCAAGATTTGGAAAAAGAAACTAGACGTTTAAGCCAAGATTTGGAAGAAAAAACGAATGCCGTAGATAATTTAATGGGCGTCATTGCAACTAAATCGCTAGAAATAAATAAATTACTGCAGGAAGTAGAAAAGGAGAGAGAGCAAAATGGGAACTTATATAAACAACTGAATGAATCGCGAGACAGATTTGACAACAGCGTCACAAGCTTAGAAAATGAAAAAATGGAAGCAATAAAATCACTACAGGTAGCCAGACAAGAAAGTCAAGAGTTATTAGATAAAGTTAAAGATTATGATAACGTTATTCATAAAAAAGCTGATTTAACGAAGTCTTTGGAACAACAGATAGACGATAACAAAGAACTACAAGATTTAATTAAAAAATTAAAAAAAGATTTAAATAGCCGCGAAAACAATAACTCTATTCTCCTACAAGAGGTTCAAAGATTACGTGATGTTAATGAATATGCTGCTAAGAGCATCACTAGTTTAGAAGATCAAAAGTCGCAATATAAAATATCTTTGGATTTAACCCTAAAAGAAAGTGGGCAGCTAGCAATGGATTATGAAAATTTAAAACTTCAACTGCAAACATTCAAAGATGCACACGAAAACGTTTTAAATGAGAATATGCGCCTCGAAAATGAATTGCTTGAAAAGTCTTATGAACTTGAAAACGCAATACATTCTATTCAATTGAATAAAAGAGAAAGTGAGGAAATGATTGATAGGTTACAACAATCTGAAGACTCAAAGGATAATGAATTATCTAGTCTTCGTGAAGCTTATCAGGAGCTGTCTCGCGAAAAACTTACAGCCCAAAAAGCTCTTATGGAGAATAAAAGAAATATGGACAACTTGTTTCAGACTTTAAATACTGTCAAACTAGAAAATGAAGAATTGTTACAGAAATGCGATCAGGTTGATAGTTTAGAGCAAGAGTTAGAAGGTTTGCAGAAGGCTTTTAATAAATTGACAAGCGAAAGAAACATTTTAGAGGAAAACAAAACAGAGGAATATAACCATTTGTACAATACATTAGAGACTAAAATTGAAGAAAACAGAGAATTAATGGAACAAATTAAATCTCTAGAAAACAAACAAGCCACAGCTACAAGCACTATGCATACCTTACAGAGCGAGAAAATGATGACCCAAAGTAAACTCAACGTAATAAAAAAAGAAAGTGCCGAATTATTAGATAAAATTAAACACTATGAAGCTTTAGAAACAGAATATCAAAAATTGAAAAGATGCCACGATCAAATGGCTAGCGAGAAAAAGAATTTAGAAAATGAACTAAATAGGCAATTGGCTGATCGAAGGAAGATGGAGCAGGAGAACTCGGAATTGCACAGCCATAGCCAAAACTTACTAACTTATAGCGAAGACTTGGAAAGCGCTTTAACAGGTGCAAGGACAGAGGTAATTCATGCAAACATAAAATTCTATTGACTTCTTTCCGCTTTGAGTGAAATTTTGTGTTACTCGCATCTGGTTTAAATAATTTTATTTCTACGTCTTTTTTTCAGCTTATTAAAAAGTCCAGCAGCACGGCGTCTGAACCAATAAAAGACATTATGGATGAAATTGAACTAATGCGGCAAGAAAAGCTACAGAACCAGCAGAAAATTACAGACCTTCGCGACCAACTAGACAAAGCAGTATGTGCAGTCAAGTCTTATACAATGTGTTTTTCTACCGGTTACCGATACTTTAAGAGCATATTATTTACTCATTTCTATCGACAAATACATGTTTATTAATCCTCCTAACCACACCCCACGAATGACAGCCATTTTGTTTTTCTAATCGGCTGATCTAGGGTATGTTCAATTAAATGCTAATATCTTTGAATGTAAGAGACCTAGAGACGTGCAAATTTACATTAACATTGCATTGAACATACCCTATATCAGCCGATTAGAAAAACAAAATGGCTGCCATTCGCGGGGTGTGGCGTTAGGAGGATTTTTAGACATGTTATCGATAGAAGTGAGTAAATAATATGCCCTTAAAGTATCGGTAACCGGTAGCCAAACACATTGTACAAATTTGTCAGGTTTCAAATTATTTGTTTTATCAAGTCCAGACCCCTAATTATTTTTCAACGGCACTTCTCACAGGGCCGCCCGGCAGTCTCGACAGAGATAAAGACAAAATCGCTAACTTTCGATTGCTAATTACTAACGAATAAATTCGGTTGCAATAATGATGCTTGCGAGAAAAGCATCTTGGATGTAGTCTTGCATATCCCGCAAGCTTCGATATTGGAACCGATTATAGCGATTTTGTTGTTAACTCTGTCAAGACTGCCAACACAGGGCATCAACGTACCTAATACAATAATCTTAAATTTACTGAGAGACAACAGCAGGTTCTAGAATTTTGAACATGATCACTATGGAAAGATGTTCCCTTGAAGGGGATTTTTTTTTTCTTAGCCCATTTTGTATCCCACTGCTGGGCAAAGGCCTCCCCTTTCTCCGTCCAAACCTCTCTATCTTGTGCGATACCTTGCCATGTTCGCCCCGCACTACGTGTGACCTCGACGGCGATTTCCTCGGTCAGGCGTCCAGTGAGTGACGATCTTTGCCCACCTCTCCGGGTGCATTCGCGCCACGTGGCCAGCCCACTCCCACTTTAGCTTGGCTGTTTATTCTCCGACATCTGCAACCTTAGTTATGGAACGCAGGGTGGTGTTTCTTACGCGATCTGTACGCCTCACACCTATTATACTGCGTTCCATTGCTCGCGTGCAAATCTTGACTTTAAAATAAGGGGTTAAAATAGGATATTTAGTTAAAATAGGGGTTAAAAAAGGGGTTAAAGTAGGATATTTAACTTATTATGTAAGTTTATCACTTTGCTGACCCGCTATCTCCCAAACTCTTCACAGCGACGCTGGAAGAGGTTTTTCAAGAGATGGATAAAGGTGTTGTCGTCGGCGGAAAGAGATTAACTAATCTTCGTTTCACCGACGACATTGTCCTTTTTTCTTCCTCAGCACCTGAGCTAGACCTAATGCTCGATCAACTGAGCCCCGCCAGTCTCCAAGTCGGGCTTTCAATGATCATGTCTAAAACAAAACTGATGACGAACAGCACAAAGCGTAACTTAGAGGTTGGGGGTGTGGTGATTGAATATGTCCATGAGTACGGTCGAACAAGCTATTTGGTTTACAGTTTAACCCACAAATTACATTGTAAAATGTAAACCAAATAGCTTGTTCGACCGTACATATATAGTACATATATAGTCTCTTTCCAAGCAAGAAGTTGCTCGACACACCGAGAATGCCTGGAAGAGCTACTGGTCGATGAAACATCCTATGAAGGGATCTCCCCTTTTCGCACTTAAACAGAAGCTCATGGAAATGTGCATGTGCCCACGCTCACATATGGAGCGCAGAGGTGGTCACTTCCAAATCGTCAGAAGTCCGCACTTGAACGACGACGACAACGAGCCAACAAGCTAACGACCAACGGGCCAACGAGCTATGGAGCGAAGTATACTGGCTGTCAAACTGACGGACCACGTCAGAAACTCCATACTTCGCTCCAAAACCCAAATAGCTGATGTTGGCCTTACAGCTGCTAGGTTGAAGTGGAACTGGGCTGGTCACATTTGCAGCATGTTGGAGGAGCAATAGGCATAAATTACCACTCAGTGGATACCTAGTAGCAGGAAACGACAACGCGGCAGGCCCTGAAGGAGATGGCGGGATGAGCTAGACTCTTTCGCAAAGGATTGACCTACAATCGCAATAGATCGCGAAATGTGGAAGGAGGGAAGGGAGGCCTTTGCCCTGCAGTGGGACAATATAGGCTTATAATATAATAATAATAATCACTTTGCCCATACGGCAAAAAAAAACTTAATAACAAGGTTCACAATAGCATAACACTATTGAGCAACGTGTTACTGTCACTATCGGTGTCGGTCAATGTCGCTTTTTAATTTGGTCTTACATATTAAAAAGATAGTTGAATGTCACCAATTATAGTGTACTAGGTTGCATTAGAAGGCCTCCCACTAGATGGACCAATGACCTAGTGAATGTTGCGGGGATCCGCTGGATGCAAGATGCACGGGACCGGTCAATGTGGCGACACTTGGGGGAGGCCTATGTCCAGCAGTAGACGTCTATCGGTTGAAATGATGATATTGATGTACGGTCAACCAAAAGCTATTTGGTTTGAATGTAATTTGCATGTTAAAATGTAAACCAAATAGCTTGGTCGACCGTACGAGGTTTTATCATAATACTTGCGTTTTTTAGGAGCATATTATGGCTCGTTTTGGTGATGACATTTTGACTCGTGATGACCATATAGCAACTTTACAAAACCATATAAATGAATTGGAAGAAGAAGTATCGAAGCTTCAAGAAAGCTTGGGTGAGATTATCAGCACCAGTGAAGAAATGAAAGATTTCAGTCTTCAGAAAATCGATACTTTACAGAATATTGAAGCACATCGTGAGTGTTCCCCTCCTTTTATGACTTTAAGGTCTAGTGGACGCAAGCGTAACTGCTGAGCATGAGGTCCTGGGTTCGATTCCCAAGTCGTGCAAAGTGTAAGTGGGTTTTAGCATCAGAAATTTCTCAGTAGCAGCTGCGGAGTCTGATTGTATGCCCGGTTGATAGTAATAGGCTGGCGAAATGTGGGTGTGATATAATGTACCCCCTTTTTTTTCCGGATGGGAAATCATCAAATGACTCCTCCCGCTCTGGGCGGAGCAGGAGGGAGTGTCAGACTTTTACTGACTAAAACCCATCCATGTTCCTTCATCGCCCTTTGTGTTCCGGGGCCACGGTATCTCTTTCGAACAGTCCCGCAGCCCCGGATATAATGAACCCCTGCCTAACCCTTAGCCTTAGGAAATTACAGGCTTGATTTTCTTGAGCTTAAAGCAGTGTATGATCATTAAAATCATCAATACTTACAACCCTAAGTTCATTTAACCCCATTGAATGACTTTTCATGAAATACCCCATTAATAACTTGTGCGCGCAGCGTCGCGTCTCGGTGTGAATTGACCCTAATTGATGATTTTAATTTTTATAACTCTGTAAGCCCGTATTTTTTACGGTTGCGAATCATATTTTAATGAACATACAACCCGACTGCGTTCGAGTGATCCAAGTTCCGTATAACCCGTGACATATGCATACGTACCTCCATACATACTCGTTCGCTCGCTCACTCGTCGTTCGTACCTACTCGTTCTCGTCGTTGGAAACCTCGTTGCTTAGTATGGCACTAGATGGCGCTGTGTATAATGTCCAGCGATATTTTTTATTTTCATTTACTTCATGATCGGAATAGGCAATGTCGACTCTATTACGCCCTTGTGTATGCTCGCCTCTTATGCCTAGCTCGGGCTGCAAGCCCACAAGCCCACAAGTGCAATAACAAACTTTGCCAACTGTTATCAAGCGCAGTAGCAAACTTTGCCCACTGTTATCAAGTGCAATAACAAACTTTGCCCACTGTTATTAAAATGTACTATTTTTGTTTAGACTCGCGAGCAACACATAACATGAAGATGGAAATAGCAAAACTTCAAAACGAAAATTTTATGCTATCCGAACAGTTATCAGTAACACAAATAAGGTCTGATGAGTCCTCAAGAAATAAGTATCAATACGCATCTCAAATGAAACAATTACAATATGAAAGAGAGATAATTGTTACTGATATAAAGCAACTTGAGTTGGAAAGTATCGGAGATACTGCCTTGTCACCCAATAACTGCACTGTTGAAGATATCTTAGCGTCACTAGATAGAATCAGAAATTCCTTCAAAGTGAAAACTGCTAAGAGCTCCACTTTGGAACGCACAATATTAAAAGTAGAAACATCTTCACAGTTACTTTTAAGTAAAGCGGATGAAGCAAAGAAAATTGTCGAAAGGGAGAAGCAAAAAATTATTAGTGAGAAAGAAGATGCAATTAGAGATAAACAACAAATGGAGACTGACCTATTTAATTTAAAAGCTAAACTTGAAAAGCAAATCTCTAATGATAAAGTTGTAATTGAAGATTTAGAGGCAACAATATCAAATCAACAACTGATTATCGATAGAATAAATAAATCAACAAATGAATACATTAATAAATTAGAAGAAGAATTGGAAACTCTTAAAAATCTTTATCGAAATTCTGCTGAAAGTGTTGCCGAATTGCAAGAAAAGCTGGAAATTATGACTGCAGATAAAAACACTCAATTAGTAATGGTTGAAGAAATAAAAGCAGACTTAGAGAAGAAATCTAATGATATAGTGGAATTACAAAAACAATTGGAGGCTTTAAAGAATAAACCACATCACAACGTGGCTGCTCAGGCTAATATACCGAATAATCATCGAAATATAGAAAGTCAAACTGACAACGAAGAGTTGTTTATTGATTCGAACAAAATAAATGTAGAATCCCGTGCATCGATAAATAGTAACAAACAGAAAAATATTGATAGCACAGACATACTGGAAAAGACTAAATTACCTCTGGATAGAAGGCAGACTCAAACTAGAATGACGTCGGAAAACCGATTCGGAAATGATGTTCATGTATTATCAGCAGCAGTAGAACAACCGTTTGACGTGGATAACAAAAAATTTGAACAAAATTCTATAGCTTGCTCTACTGATAAAGAAAAAAGTGAAAATAAAGCGACCATGAGTAGTTTACCCAGACATACTCAAATTGCAGGACAATTATCCCCTAATGCGAACGAGGTATCTATTGATTGCCTACTTACTATCGATTTATTACTAAATGCAAATATCGAGTCGAAAAATAATAATATCGGTGAGATTGTATCTCAAAGTCAAGAAAAATCCACTGAATATGCAGCAGCGCGTAGAAATTCTGAATCAGATAGTAATTTAATCATGAAACACAAAGATATGAAGGAAACATCTGAAGGATCTTCAACAGATAAATCTACTGACAAAGATTTGTTTGTAATCTACAAAGACAGTGACAGCAGTTTTAAAAATAAACAAGCACTATCAAAAGAAAAATCACACAAAGAAAATTCAGATGTGATAGTCGAGGCTGTAACTGTTTATCCAATAAAAAAAGGAATAAGCTTAAGTATGAGTCGTGCTAAAAAATATATTCAAGAAAATGAAGAAAAATTCGAAGAAAACCGCCCAAAGCAAAATCATACAATTAACCTACCAAGGGTTTCTACAGAAAGTCCTTCTGTTGTTACTACTTCGGATGTTGATGTGGTTTACTCATCCCCGAAACAATTTTCTGACTCGGACACTAAATTGAACGATGGCATAGATGACAAAACTATTATGATCTCGTTACCAGCAATGTCTGACCAATTTAGAAGACCATACAATGAAGATGCTATGACACATAGAATAATGAAGACCAAAGCTTTTGAAACGGAAAGCGGATTAACAAAACAAAAACATTCTCAAATTCCTAGGAAAACGGCTACAATTTCTACACCATATGGCAATGAATCTCATCATAAACTTTCAAGAGTAGGAGCTGATGTTCTTTTACTCAAGGCAGAACAAGATCAAAAAGTTCCCCAAATTAATCTGACACAAAACTATGGATTGGAATATATTATAGATACCGTCCAAGGTGAAATTAATGCGGAAAAATATTATGCTGCTCAAGAGTTGCGCAAGACCAGGAGTGATGACAGATTTAATTTCATAAAAATAAGAGAAAAAGAATATTCAAGCCCATCAAGGGTAAGTGAATATAAGACATCAAACACTGATTACAAAACTACTTCCACTAACAGTAAATCTAGTGAAAAAAGTCCGAAAAAATATTATACTGAACGTAGCGTTATGGCCAAATTAGAAAGTAATACTGAATACGAAATACAGATAAACACTCTAACTAAAGCCCTAGAAAATATTGAAAAAGATTACAAGAAAAAAATTGAAGCTATTAAAATGCAGTATGACAACAACATTAAAAGCATAATCAATGAACACAATCAGGGCGTAAAAAGCATACAAAGCCTACACGAAGAAACACTGCAAGATATTATTAAGCTTCATGAAAGCGAAGTAGAAAACTTAAGAACGATGAGTATGGACGCAATGAGAAAGGCAGATAAATTAGAAAAAGAAAATCGAGCATTGAGAGCAAAAGCTCAAGATCCAGGGACTTCATGTTTAGATGAGGTAAGTAACGTGATACAAAAAAAACCGGCCAAGTACGAGTAGACTCGCGCACCGAGGGTTCAGTACAAGCTTGTAGGCATTTTGTTATTAAACTACATATTTACAGTTTTCAGATTTTTTCCTTTACATGTGCAGTAAGATCTTGCTTTTTGCCAAATTTCGTGATTCTAGGTCAACGGGAACTAAAGGTTTTCGACCCAAAACCTATAAGGTGCCTCCTGTTGACCTAGAGTTGTCTATTTTGGTTAAAAGCAAGGTCTTACAGCACAAGTAAAGGGAAAATTCCGAACAAAAGGACCATGAAAATTTTGGTACTTACAAGTTTTCGCGAAAATCTAAATTTGCCCCTATCTTTTTATCGTGTTGACTCAGGACCTTGATTTTTATACACCTAATAGGGACTATAGACTTCAGTATCTGGTACAAATGTGTGTTGTTTTGCTAGGTCCAAAAATAATAAAATATTTAGTTACACTTTACAGTAAGTAATAAATAAAGTCGCTCCTTGTAAAATACTAATATTCAGATGCATCCGACAAGACTGGAAGACCCCAACGACGATGATAACATAATATCAGCAATATTCTTCATGACGGATGATTGTGATATAAAGGGTGTAAAAAGACTTAACGAAGCTGAAAGGGGCTAGTTCTCCCCATTATTGCAGAAGAGCAAATGTTTGTGTGATAAGCATGGACATTTGTTTCCGAGTTATGGATGTTTATATGTATTTACAAACAAAAAGTATCTATGTAGTATATCAACTAACACTGGTGTCCACGACACAAGCCTCGTTGCTTAGCGTGGCACTAGATTGTATTGTATAACGGGCTGGTGTCCGCAACTCCACGTCAAAGCGCGTATTTTGCGTATGGGCTATAATCCACCACGCGGGCCCAGTGAGTGCGGATTGGTAGATGTCACATGTCTTCGATTTTTTGGTTCTAGGACATGCCGGTTTCCTCACGATGTTTTCCTTCACCGACTTGGCACTAGATGGCGCTGTGTGTAATGTCCAGCGATATTTATTTTATTTACTTATTTTTTATTGCTATATTTTTTTTATTCTATACCGTACCTGGGAACCCTCTAGTTACGGAGATATTGGGGGTCAAAGTTCCAACTTTCTCACAAGTTTTTTTTTCAATACATGGTTTTAATGTAAGAACTTTACTGTAAACACCTCCACGACCCCCACACTATTCCTTCCATCCAAAAGCACAATGTGATGTTTTACCTAAAAAAAAGTCATTTTCCAGCAAAAACTGTTGCGTAGGGTTACCTACTTAGTTTGGTGTAGGTACAGAATGCTTGGTTAACGGCTTCGTGAAGAGTGTCCTGTCCTGTAGAAAGTCCATTAGAAACGAGACCAATAATTGCCTTCAGTACAATTATTTTTCTAAATCTCCTAAGTGTTGGTATTTATGTTTTCTTAGATCTACGAGTTTAATATAACATACCTGTCGCGTAAAATAAGGTTTTGAATCATTTGAGCGAGAATACCAAGCATTATTTCATAAAGTATCCTTACTTTTTTAGGGTTCCGTACCCAAAGGGTAAAAACGAGACCCTATTAATAAGACTCCACTGTCCGTTTGTCCGTCTGTCCATCTGTCCATCTGTCCGTCTGTCCGTCTATCTGTCACCAGGCTGTATCTCATGAACCGTGATAGCTAGACAGTTGAAATTTACACAGATGATGTATTTCGGACATAAAACAATAAAATAAACATTTAAGGAGGGCTCTCGTACGAGAAACGTGATTTTAGCTTGATATTAACAACGGCAACAGGTTAGACGATTGAAATATTCACAGAATATTTAGTTGTATTATCACTTTAAAAATAAATAATTAAATTAAAATAAAACAAATATTTAAGGGGCGTCCCATACAACAAACGTGATTTTTTTGCCGTTTTGTCTAATGTTATGTAATTATGTAACTTGATAATAGTTGATAATGGTACGAAACCCTTCGTTTGCGAGTCCAACTCGCACTTGGCCGGTTTTTTTTTGTTTTACATGATAAAATGCTGCGGTTGGTGCAATAAATAATTCCGTCAGCATTGCTCAGCCATGATCTTATTTTTTTTTAACCTTCGACCTATTCAGGAACCAGTCAAAATGACATCCCTCGAGGTTAGGAAGCACAGGAAGTGTCGAGGTGAAACCAGGATGTTGACAAAGACTACAGTAGAAGCAATAGATGTAGCAAAGGCGCGCTTGACCGGTCCCTGTACCTGCTCCATGGACGTTAACTTATCAGACACGATACGCAACATATTCGAACAAGTCGATGTCGAACAGCGAAAAATGGCTGAACACACATATTTAAAATACATTGCTAATAAGATAATGAATGGAAATACAGAAGTAAGTGCAAGTTTTCTTCAAGTAGACGCGAATCGTTTTTTGATATTCTTCTTCGTCGCTCTCTCAATTCTGAGAATAGAGCATACGACGCGTCTCCAAACAATGCGATTGTCAGTGATGGCCGCCGCTTAAAACCCTGGAAATTAGTATAAAATTTATGGAACAGGAAAGCAGTTAAATTTTTTTGGAACAATACGGCCATTGTTTTACATACGAAAATAACAATTGGAAGATAATCAGTGCAGGAGTAAATCATTGTGTCGCAGTTTTGAACGCCACCGCATTAATGTTTGACTTCTTTATTTTTTAATCTGTCTCGTCTAAGGGTGCTGGTGTTAAGATACAGGTTTTCCATAAAAACCTGTACTTTTTGACTGTTCTATGCATCTCTTTTTTATGTACAAGCATACAGAAAGTATGCGACTTTTTCAGTCCCGAGCCGCTTTCACTTGTCCTTAATGGGAACTTGTATTTTTATACAAGCACCCTAACACGGCAACTGTATACATTTAGGGACCTGGGAAGCATGACGCTCTTCAGGCTCTGGACGCCCAAGAGCTGTCATTTCTCCATCTAAAAGTATGTCGTTCGTGGAAAACAAAACTAACCAAAGAGGAAGCACTCCGAAAGAGGATAGACTCTTTGAAAACTGAACTCGAGAATAAACAACGGAATGCGCAAAAACACAGTAAGTTGGTTATTTATACTAATTTTCCTTCCTTTGTTTACAGGAATAGCGCTATAAATTGATTGTTAGTACCAAATTAGTATTCTGTCATCCAACCATTTTAAAAACAATGTTATTAATCTAAACCATACTATAGGTTTTCCTGTTATGAAGTTTTGTTGGGTTTAACTACTTACTATCTTTGAGCCAAATTAACCACCGCCTACTGGCTGTACCTGCATTGTGTTTTGGCGCCAGAATGATGCCTACATTCGTGAAATGGTATTGAAAAACACGAAGTTAGATTCAATAAGGCCACGCGCCAAAATATCTACGTACCCGTGTCAAGTTATCATAAATCACTATTTGCACAGAGCCATTAAGGCGACTACAAGAGCTAAATGATCAACTCTATTTGTGGTGTTTCAAACTTCGTTTGAAATACTGTTAGAATAAAGTTCTAATCAGCTTACACTACAAAGTGGTTGTTACGTCAAACACTGCGGGCCGAATATTGCGAAATAAGTGGTTTTTTGAGATTTACAAAAATTCTATTGATTGGACTAAAAACATAAAACACAATCATGCTAATATGTTGCTTGTAGAATTATTTGCCAAAAAAACAGAATGATCGCATGTATACCAAAGTATGGTTTTTACTCGTTAAAATAAATTTTTAGAGATAAGAGCGTGTTTTTTTTTTTCGAGTAACATTAGTTGTATTATGTTTTCAAAACACTATCATACTAGCGTATAGGTATATCCTGAAGAATATCATATAATTTTCTGGTTTTGTTTATTGCAGTTGATCATATGCTTTTTGCATTATAAAACTCGCGTTTAGCTCCTGTGGTCCTTAAGTAAGAATGCCAATATGCAATCAGTAGTTATCCCCATAAACGCATTCATAGTAACAGTTTGTAATATGTATATCGGTGTCCTTCACGTTTATGTTTTTCTCCCTTCTTTTTCCTACCCCCTATATAAAAAACCCGCCGAGCATGTCTGCGTCATGTCAAGAGAACGCGTATAAAACTTGCCGACATGCTTTTGTGTGGAGAATCCATAACTCAGACAATCGGCGAACGAGGCGAGTAAGAGATCTAACAAGAAGGAAAGTGTATGCGTTTTTTTAAACAGCTTCGACCCATACAAAAGAGTAAAACTATTTCTATCGGTGTGAAAGAGCAGATTTAAAAAGAAAAATTCACGCAATAAAGGGTGCTTGCATAAAGAAACAAGTTTTCCGGTCCAGAACCAGGTCTATAAAAACAGTAATCTGATTTTAAGTTTTGTGCATCCTGTTTCTTCATGTGCGGACGCATACAGAAACAACTAAATACAGTATTTGACTGACTGTGAAACTATTTTTATCCACACCGATCGCTATGATCCTACCCTCTCTATCTTTATGCAAACACCCCAAGTAATTAGCATCTACTGTCTTACTGAAACAACAAACTCTGCAGCGCTATGGTCGGGCGTCCAAAGCTTATGCAAGTACCTTATACATTGGTACTACATATAATAGAATACCCAAAATAACACTTATTATTATAAACAGTTGTGGAACTAGATCGTAAAGTGGCCGAGGAGCGTCGACGCCTGCAAGAAGTTCTAGAGACGGTTTGTCGCAGGAGTAATCCTAAGAATACTACTCCAAATAACGATTCAAATAATACTACTTCAAGAAACTCTAGTCCTATTAGTGACTTACGTTTTGCATCACATCCAGCCCGAAATAATAGTCCCGAGAAAGATGCGTGAGTACCAATTTTTTTCGATCATCTAAGACACCTGCCCCAATGGGTTTGCGAAAAATAAGTAGAACTAGCAACTGAAGACGAATTGTTAGTTTGACAAAGTTTTCACCGGTAAAGGCGGTTTCAGATTAGCGTATTTTCGGCGCGTAAAGACTCGTTTTTGAAAGCGCTTGTAAGCGCGTATATATAGACGCCTCTTTTGCCACACGCGTTACTCGTACGAGCGTTGACGCGCTTGTAAGCTCGTATAAGCGCAAACCCCGATTGAGGCGTAACCGCGCGGCCCACTCGCCACGCTCCGGAATTATCACGTGTACAAAGAGTGTCACACGTGTAAAAAAGTGGCGTGCGTGTAAGCCAATATCATATAATAGCTTATGCGCGCTACGAAATAAGCCATTCTAAAAGCGCTCTAAAGAGAATAGTCAACAATAATAAAATGTATAGTAAGTTTCAGTAGTCTGGTTTTAGTCTTTAAACATTTTTTTTTAATCATTGTGTTCAATAGTTGCGCATGCTACGCTCACAGCAGTATGGAGGCAAGCGGCCGCACATCTGCAGGAGACCTCGCTACAAGCCACCTCGCTCCAAACCACGGACCTCGAGCCATGGCGCGTCGCCCGCGACCCGACAGCCACAGGGTTAGTCATATGATAATTAGGTACGTTTTACATTCTTAGTTGTGCCAAAATAAGGAGCTCGTGGCTAAATAAAAACAGCCACACGGATCGTACGGTCGAACAAGCTATTTGGTTTTTCAGTTTAACCCACAAATTACATTGTAGAATTTAAACCAAATAGCTTGTTCGACCGTACTTCAAGATTAAACTGCGCATGCCTAGGTCGGTCCCCGTGGACGGGTACCTGACCATCCATAACATACCAAGCTTCCTCCCTGGAGAAGTTTTTATGTGGATTGGTACTTTTTGGAAGATCTAAGCTCATTTAATATGTAGTTTTTCATTTGTTCTGATACTGGTGCAACTAGTAAATTATTGCTGAACAAAGCCCTCCTCTTTGCACCTGCCTGAAGCCATTACCAATATTCTTTAAATTTTCTGCATCTTTCGGACCTAAAGAAGTTTATACTTGTATCCCAGGCGACGCTTGCAAGACTAGACGGTGAAGGGCGTCGGAGACCAGCTTACAATGACGAGCTCCCGACTCGGCTGCGTCGGTCGCACGACCGGCAGTCGCAACGCCTCGGGAAAAAGTAAAATACACGTAATAACGGAATTTGGCATCCACTACGACAGTACAGGATGTCGAATTCTGAACAAACTCAAGGACTTGACATATGACCGGAGTTACTTCTTCTCTTTTTGAAGGATCTGTTGTGATTTTTTTAAAGGACACTTAAAATATTTTTTGAGATGCTATCAAAGTTCATCTTTAAAGTTCTATTGAACAAAATTTTGTAATTTACGTACAGTCTGTGATCTACATTACCTGACCCCCCTTAAGTAGTAATCAATGTGGTGTGGACCTCATCGTGGTTGTAACCACGTTAATGAGGTCCAAATTCATGTATGTTCATTTAGGCGTTCGGTTAGCATTACAATTCGTTCATGCATAACAAGTATTTTTTTCCTTTTGGCACTTAAATAACATTGGCAGGGCGTTGTTGAAAATGCTATCATTAACATAAAAATCGGGATATATCATGTTTACTATTTATTTTGATTTCCCGATATTTCGGCACTGCTACAAGCACCATGATCACGGATAAACTGAAGTTATTGCGGGTGGGTGTTTATGAGCAGACAAATCAATCTGAGGGTTAGATTCTTCATACGTTTTACGCGCTCAGTACCGCTACCACTGTCACTCACAACTCGATTCAGTTGGCCTACCATGACGTCTATCGCTACCGCACATCCTTTAGAAAACAGTAACACAAAAATAGCAGTTTTGAGATAATTATACGCATTTAAACTTTTTTGTGTCCTGTCTTTGTGTTATTCGGCGACTTATTTTTGTACTGTTATGGTGTTTTTTGTTATTACTAAGCAAGATTAATTTAAGTCGAGTGGGAGTATGATCTAAAAACTTACATATTTTTGTGGTATGACAGATTTTTAGAGGACGTGGAACTAAAATAAGGTGGAACAAAGCTTATGTGGTCGGATTTTCATAGGGGTCACGGCTCACGACTTTTTTTTTAAATTTTCTTTTCAATATTTTTTTTCGTTTATGAATAACTTGAAATTCATTGAATTTGTATTGTAGCGTAATGGTGGGACCTGTGTGCATCAATTAAACACCAATTTGGCCTGTTTCCTTGTTCATTGTTGTCGACGAAATGCATATTTTCAGGTATTTTTACTAATTTCCATTTTTTTTCTGTTATTTCTAAAATACCGAGTTTTAACACAAAGATTTCTTCTGTCATTGGTAACTGATACTTTTTCATAGATAACTGAAAGTAAAAATGTTCAAGAAATCCATATTTACGAGTGAAGTGACTAAAAATTAACCCGCAAATATCAGGAATGTAAAAGTTAAAGAAGTCCATTTTTCTCAAAAATAATCTATGGTGGTCAATGTAAATATTAACCTGAAAATACCCTTATTATATCAGCTATCGGAACGGAGAACACAAAATAAAAAAAAAATATTCGGAGGTACTCGATAAATGTTATTTATTGCTGACGAAGGTAGAATGGGGTCAGGTGGAATGGGGCGGCTGGTAAACTCACAAAAAATATCGTAATTGTAACGTAACATTTCTCATAATTTCTGTTTTTGATTTTTTGGATTAGTAGCAAGCTTGGGTCTCTGCGCCCCATTTAATATCAATACCGATACCGATACAGCTCCCAATTCTTAGCGATAGATCCCTTTGGACATTTTTCACGGTTTCAGCAGTAACTGATGTATCCTTGAATATTTTTCTAGTTACAGCTCATTATATAGCTACTAAAATGAGGTTTTGGACAATGATTTGCACATTGATTTCCATAGAAAAACTCTGAAAAAAATTGCCTTCATCAAAAAATCGTCTGTGTTATAGACGATTTTTTGATATTTGCGAATGTGTTTTATGTCACTAAAGTCATGAATGTGGTTTCCTTAAACATTTTCTTGTCTAGTTGTCTTTAAAAATGTATCTGTTACCAATTTCAAAACAAATCTTAGTCTTAAAATTCGTTTAGAAATCCCTAATTAAAGAAAATATGATATTTAAAAAAACACTTTAATACTACCATTGAACAAATAAACAGACCAAATTGGCGTTTACGCCACGATATAAATTCATCGAATTTCAAGTTATTCATAAAAGAAAAAAAAAATTACAAAGGAATTTTTAAAAAAAAGCTTGCGAGCGGTGAAATTTTTAATTTTTTACCATTTTTTTTATAAACCTCTAGGAACTCGATATATAAAAGTCCCATGAAAATCCGACCACTGTAAACTTCGTTCTACCTTTTGAGTATTTTTGTCTAATTGCAGTCGGCTATTACCTATTCCAGTGTAGAAAAGAGATGGCGCTAGACACCCTATATAGCGGTGCCGCTTTCCCACACTTCACACATTCTCTTTTTCTGCCATTTTTGCGCGCGCGAGTTTACTTCTTCAGTTCGTTTCGTTAGTTTAGTTTCGTCTTCTTCTTCGTCAAGATGAAACACAGACTAAAAAATATTGCGCAATACTACTGACCCTACACGATACAATGGAAAAATATGGTGCAATATAAATTAAACTCGCTCAAACTTTCATTCAATCATTGCGCAATCGTCAATATTAACCCTATACGGTCAGTAATATTGTATAATTTGTATTATTGCGCAATATAACTGATCTTCTAAGGGCCGCATAAGACGTCAAAGTAACCCCCATTGTTCTCGACACACGAAACTCACTGGTGTCCGCTCATGGTACTTTTTCGGTTTTTACATTGTTGAAAACGGTTTGTGAAATTGTTTCATAAATCTGCTGAAAAAACAAGATAACATCAAACAGAAAACATCCATGTGCAACTATGGTCATCCTATTGTTTAGCGATTTTAATTATTACGAGTATGTTGTTGTTGGTAATGTTGAAAAGGCTTATGAGTATTTAAAAATGACTGGATAAAAGAATTTGCTTTCTAACCAACAGTCTGAACATTTCTCAAGCCGCTATTCGAACTCGAGGCCGAATGCCTTATTGTAATTTTTTAAGGTCTAAATTAACTAGTTTTCAAGGGGGGTCGGATAATATTTGTCAGCGGCTGCACAAGGCGTCGGTGTACTGCTGTGAACATTTTGTAGTTTAAATTGTAAAAGGTTTTTAAATTATTTTATATACTTTTTATTTATATAATTTATAACATATTTATTTCAAATTACGCGGTGGATACTGTACAAATTTTTAGTACCTACCTAATAAAAAATAAAATTAAAAATGTCTTTCTTTTAATAAACAGGCTGACAGTATTTTAGGAACTGTCAGTAATGAAAACAAACTTTGAAACAGGTAAAAAAATGCATTAAGTAACAAACACAAATTCATTGAAAATGTATCGATCTGATGGTTTTACACCTATTCGACTTCTCTATGGTACAGTCAGCCTGACAAGCTAAATGTAGAAATATACTACAAAAAAAAAGTTTCTTATTTCATCTAAAACATAGCAAAACATAAACTCAATCCGAACATTTTTGTCCTTTGGTATTTTCACACAAATGCTGTACCAATTTATTTTGGACAACTAGGAATAACCCTGCCGGTTTTCCTCAAAGATTTTTCTATTTATGGCATTGACACATAATTAATAAAAATTTTCCTTGTTTGCATTACCATCATTTAAGAACATTGATTATTATATACTGGATTTGAAAAGTTAACAGCAGGTTCTTGATACAATGGATTCCGAGAAACATCATAACCCTGGGCCTGGGCTTCTGCAGAGAATTTCTGATATTCTTTTTTGTCATGTAAGTCCACCAGAATCTTCCAAATGATGACTGTTAATATTCCAATCAACAGAACTAACCCTATCGCCGAGCCCGCAGCAACTGCAAAGAGACGAATACAACCAGATTGAGTGTATTGAAAAAAGGGATTTATAAAGTAGTAGTGAAGTCTCTCTTTCCATCAACGAATATTCCTTAGTTAGCTTGCTACTGTCGGCCGATACAGCAGATGAAAAAGTCCGGAAACACACGCATCCGAAATTAGGGTTGTCTTAGATTAAAGCCAAATTAACGTAATTTTGGTCGCAAAAAATTGGTCGCCAAAAACATACCGACTTACAAAATAAAATTTTCTTGATTGACAAGTCAATTTGCGTTGGCGTTTTTATATAAAACCGCAGCGTAAACTTCGGGACTCCACAACTTACAAAACTACCTCGGACTTCTATCAAAAATAAACAATAGATACTTACTCAAGTAATTAGGCTCGGGTGGTGTTTCTAATTCCTTTTGAATCGTAATTTGTAAATATTTTTTTTCGTATTGGTATTTAAATACCATGTAAGTGCCATTGTTTGCGTTTAGCTCTTTCTTGCACCACTTGGCCATGTACAGGTGTGGATCATTAATTTCAGCTTTGTTCACAAAAAATACATCTATGTTTGTTGCGTTGTTCTCTCGGTCGCAGAATGCTTTGTCATTCATATGCATGTAATTGCAGTAAGCGTAGTTTTCGAGTTCTTTACATCGGTCTTCGGAACTGTCGCAAAATGCTCCAGAGTATGTTTCGTTTTTACCTTCCATTATGTTACATTGGCACACGCCACAAACACACGAGCCTTTTCCTGAGCAGAGCTAAAATTAAAGTAGGTAATTAGTATAAGCATTATTTTTGTTTGGTTTCTTATTCATTTCCAATAGCTGCCAATGATGCAGCACAGTTTCTAGTTTATTTGCAATATCTATTCAAATCTTAACTTGCATAGAAAACACATTTCCAATTTATTCTAGTTTTAAATTTTGGGGAGGTGTACCTGCTTAGAATACGGCGCGTAACAGCCCGAGTTATGAACAGGGCAACTACAGTCTGCCCCGGTCCAACCCTGGTCACAATGGCATTGCCCTCGTTCGCATTTACCATTCCCAGCGCATAGAGTATTTTTCGGCCTAGGGCATGAATTATCATCAAATTCACAAAAATCACCTGAAAACCCTTTCAGGCAGTCTTCGCATTTTCCGCATCTGAAAATAAACTTACGCTTATATCTACAGCCAAGCAGAAATTGCTTGAATTTAAGTAATACTTATGCAACATTTTAAACGAAGTAAAAACTACAGAATACAACACAAAACATGAGTAATGACTTTTACTCATGTAATCACTTTGACTTGTTTATTAGACGTCCAAACAAGATGGGCCGTTGTATGTAACAATGCAAATTACATTGTAAAATGTAAACCAAATAGCTTGGTCGACCGTACATAATTAAATCTCATATTATTTTACCTGCATTTTCCTCTACCGCTGCACAGTTTAGTATCGCCAGTTTTCAATTTACACTTTG
Organism: Xestia sexstrigata; assembly: GCA_941918905.2. Lineage (NCBI taxonomy): Eukaryota > Metazoa > Arthropoda > Insecta > Lepidoptera > Noctuidae > Xestia > Xestia sexstrigata. Next base: position 6,499,754 of record OW799204.2, read on the forward strand.
CGATATCCGTCTGATCTGTGGATGAGCCGCTGCATCGACAGTCGACGCCATAGCTAGAAAAAATAAAGATACCATTTTATTATACCTACTAGTATTTAGTCATGTTTTATGTAGGTAATTAAACGCATTGACAAAGTATTTTACCTTCCCTGTTGACATTTGCAAATACCGCATTGCAAAAAACCAGCGTTGTGGCATTTAGGAATTATCGCACCTTCAACCGATTTCTCGCAGTTACATTCACAATCTACCTCTAGTTCTATGATGAGTTTATCTTCTAGGCCTTGAGGGTTAATCGTGATCGTCTGGTTCCTTTCACCGTTAGATGGACAGGACTTCGCTTTCAGAGTCCCTGTTATATTGACTATCTGCTTGTGAGGACTTTCACAGTTTATCTTGGGTTCCGACTCGCAGTTCTGGTCTATGGTTACCTCCACTAACTCTGAGGTTTTTTTAACGTTCAACTTTAAACTGTTTGCAGCTTCCTAGAAAGAGAGTTTAATTAAAAGAATACGTTAAACATGCCCAGTTTGTATAGGTCTATAATATTAAGTTTTCTCACCTCATATGCTTCCTTGATAATTTGTATGACACTTTTCCCGCCTTCTAATTTTGCATATCTGGCATCATCTATCTGGTCGGCTAATTCCTTGTATTCGGTTTCAGGGGTTGTCTGTATTTTAAGTAATCAGGCGTTAGGCATGTATCAATCGAAGTTCAGCTAGTTTATTTTATCGTCAATTTTGCTAAGAGTAAGTAGTGCTTGCGGATCGCTGGTAGCAACTGGATGAAGTTACCGAGAATCGATTTGAGTGGCGTGCAATTTGAGAGGCCTAGGTCTAGCAGTGAACTGTTGTAGACTGATGTTGATGATGAAGTCGTACTTGCGCAAACACACTTGCATATTTATTTACCCGGTTGAAATGAACAACCGTGATCGGGCAGTAACAACAAAAAACAGCTTAGTAAGCCAAGATTTTTTTTTGTGAATTACCACTATTAGTTTGTGATGATGAATGGATGGAAAAAAAAAAGAATTTTAATTACTCTTTTACGCAAAAACTACCGAAAGATTGTGATGAAATTTAGCACACAGATAGCCTTATAACCTGGATTAACACATATATGCCGTGAGACAAGTAACGAACTCCACGCTGGCAAAGCGCCGGGGATAAGAGAGTATTATTATAATTTACGAAGATACTTACGTGTGTTTTATTATTTTCAGTTATGGCAAATATTATTTTAAAGTTCTCATCTTGTGCCACTTGACTGATCTGGCTTACAGACGGATAATCATACATCAAGGCCTCGGAGTATTTGTGATCTTTCAAGTGACACTGCATGTCGTGCGGTTTAATGGCGCCGACGATTTTCCCATCTCCCGCGCTGTGATACGTTGAATCCGTACACAGTACTATGATGCGCCTCGCGTTCTTTCTCCACCCCACCTCGTCGCATTTCATTGCTTGCATCAAAGCATCTAGTCCAGCTTCCGGGTCATCGAAATTAGATCCGAACTTAATGTTGTCAATCTTCTTCGTGAATAGTGTCATATTGCTTGTTAACGGAACTTCATTTTTAAAAGCCTCGCTTTTGTGCCTAGAAAGGTAGAAGTAGTTTCATGAAAATAAAATTTTAGTGTCTGTTTGAATGTCAAAATAACAGCTTTTTACTGAATGCATATGAAAGTATATACGGTGCTTATAATACAGTCTGTTTGTTCCGGCTATTGTCCGAAACGGCTGAAACGATTTTGATAGGACTTTTACTGGCTGATGTTATAAGGAATAACTTAAGCTCCGTGCAAAAAAAAAAATTGAAAACCAACTCCGATTAGTATAGTTTTATTTTTATAATAATTTCACACAGACGAATGTATTAAAATCCGATTCAAATAATATTATTTTATTATAATTTCACACAGACGAATGTACCTATTAAAATCCGATTCAAATAGTAATATTTTTATAATAGTTTCGCGCAGACGAAGGTAACAAAATCCGATTCAAATGGTAATATTTTTATACCCAATAATTTCACACTGACGAAGGTAATAAAATCCGAATCAAATAGTAATACTTTTATAATAGTTTCACGCAGACGAAGATAACAAAATCCGATTCAAATAGTAATAGTTGCACGCAGACGAAGGTAATAAAATCCGATTCAAATAGTAATAGTTTTATAATAGTTTCACGCAGACGAAGATAACAAAATCCGATTCAAATGGTAATATTTTTATACCTAATAATTTCACACAGACGAAGGTAACAAAATCCGATTCAAATGGTAATATTTTTATAAGTACCCAATAATTTCACACTGACGAAGGTAACAAAATCCAATTCAAATAGTAATATTTTTATAATAGTTTCACGCAAACGAAGGTCGCGGGCAACAGCTAGTTTAACTCATAAAATCGTTTACGTAAGTTGTATTATGAAAACATTTTTCTTGTTTCTTTTGGTCAGTCGAAACAAAAAGCAGTATAGTATAGGTACCATTCCTAAAGGTTCCGTTCCGCTTAAGCAAGCTTCCGTTTCCCAGCAATTATTTTTGCGTAAAGTTACTTAGTTTGATGTACAGAATGCTTGGTTGACGGCTTCGTGATGAGGTTGTTTACACCCTGTATATCTTTATGTTGTCAATAAATCGACAAAATTTATGAAAGTTTTAAGTTTTATTTTTGGGATTTTGATCACTTTTCACAATCTAAAGTGGTATGATTTTTTTGGTTTGTTTGCGAAAAATAGAAGAGGAAAAATCTAAAAAGCCCGACACAAAAGCAAAAAAGAAACGCATTTGGTAGCAGGCGTGTCCATGAGCATTAATAAAACACGGAACGGGTCCCGTCTGGTATCAAAATGCGCTTGTTCGTACGTAAGAATCATCTAAAACGCGTTTGGTCTCCAGAGCGAGAAAAAGGAACAAACATAAATATTTAGGCTGATAAACACATAACATAATCCTCCTCAGTTAGGTAAAAATAGAACAACATGAGTACAATAGCCTCGTGTGATATAACTTACTTGTTAGGATCAAAGAATGGGAAGCCAGGTTTTTCGACAAAACTTCCGATGCCCAGTCTAACGTTATTTGTGTAATCAGTCAAGTCCTCATGTATCTCAATTGCTTGATTCTTCAAGTCATTCATCCGTGTTCTCATTGTATCAGAAACGTCCATGAGATAATAAACATCCAAAGGATAATCTTTGGCCGGTTTGAACGACATTTCGAATTTCATTGAAACTCCTGGGCGTGCCTTCATTTTAATCAGCTGTGGTTTGAATTGGACTTGGATACCACCTTTCATTTTACCAAAATCTTCAGGTAGCGATACTTCCGATGTTGGTATCGGATCCACAATTCCACCCTCACACCATGATTTATTTTCGTTCTTGTAACTTAGGGAGCGACATCGTTGACCTGTTGCGTCGTCCTTAAAGGAATATAATATAGATGAGATGATCCACAAAAAGGATTTATATTATAAGAGATGGTTTGTTGGTTCGGTATCATGATCCGTGATAGGTAGACAGTTGAAATTTTCACAGAATGTGTATTTCTGTTGCCGCTATAACAACAAATATGCATAGCTTTTCATGTACTTACACGTATACTGAAAATGAATGTGACCATCGAGAATTTAATATCCAATTATTTTAATTTAATCATCGTCAAATTACTTATGTAGGTAGTAAGTGTAAGCACCTCCCTATTACCCATACAAGATTTAATAATTATTATTGGTGGTTAATTATTGTTGTATTACCAACAGTTGTTCCCTCTAATCATCTTTTCACATATTGATTACATTTTTAAATATTAAAAAAAAAAACACAAATAAAATATAAAAAAATATTAAATGTTTTGTTTGGTTAGCGTTTTCTGTTAGTCTTTCATCACTGCGATCTGCAATCCGCCTGCCAAGCGTGGAGATTACGGCAAATTCCTCCCATCATGGGAGAGGCTTATGTCCAGCAGTGGACGTTATGGGCTGTTGTTGTTGTATTGTTTGGTTGACTTGCGAGATGCCATTACCAAACCAAAAATAAAGCATTGATACATAAATATGCGTACTAACGCATTACACACACACACACACACACACCACACACACACTACACACACACACACACACACTCACACACTAGTGTACGTGTACACTAGTACTGAGTGAGTGTTTTTAATATGTAAAAGTCAAACATCAGCAATTACAGACTGAAACGTTTATCGATTAACAAACACACCCGTAACAAAAATTTACAGTGGAATATCTATATTATAATAGAATGTTCTAATAAATGTTGGGGTTTTTCGTCTGGAATTTCTCAATAGCAGCCACGGAGTCTTGATTTGTGTCCGGTTGATGGCAATGGGCTTGCTCCCTATTACATGAGATTTAAACATAACGTGCGAAATGTGGAACTATTAGGTACACCTCTGCCTAACTCTACGGGGATTACAGGCGTGATGTTATGTTATGTTCCTAATAATTATGATAATTATGAACACCAGGAAAATAACATATAAATGTATAAACTTAAAATCAGAACAGTAAATGTAACAACAATGTTTTAATACTCACTAGAGAACACCACACGCATCTTTCTGACCCATAACCAATACATTCCCCGCAAGTACCGAAATTGCAATTATCAGGATCACATATTACATTATTAAAACAGAAAATGAACAATATGAGAACTAAATAGTTCGCCATTGTTTCAATTCTTCCCATAGTGGAACTTCGTCCAACTATGGACAGAGAGCCAGGTTATCGCAACGATGCCACGAAAGATGAACTAATTAATAATAAGATTGAACTATTAATGCGTATTGGCGCACTAACACACATACATTTGTACTGGGAATGACACCTACTGTTCCTATCTGTAGCTGGTGATGCGAGAACAGGAAAACGAAAAGCCACAAAAGAGGAAACTTACGAATAAAGCATAGTACACACTGGTTGTTTGAACATTGTTCTTTCTAAAAATAGATAGCCAGCCTACCTGCTACCTATTTCAAGCCTTAAGCACAGGCTACACCGCCAGCTAGCGAGCGAGCCGGGCGAGCTTCTTTCCATACTTCGTTTCAGCTCTTTTGGGACTTAGCGGTGTAAATCAAAGTATGAAAAGACGTGAAACGATTCCTCGCCCAGCTCGCTCGCTCGCTCGCTAGCTGACGGTGTGGTCTGCGCTTCATACTTTTAACCGAAGCGTATGCATTTTCTAGTTTACCTGTACCGTCTTATTACAAAACGAGCTCTAACTTTAATCTTCGAGCCACTTTTTTGTATTTCGAACCTTATTCTGACTGTGACGATGTGTGATGGATGAACTGTGTAAAATATGATATGGCAAGAAAGTAGGTGTCTGATGAGATGGCGAGTAATATAAAAGTATGGAAGAAGAAAACATGTTGCGCCGACCCCAAATGAATTGGGATTAGGACAAAAGAATGATCGGCGATGAGTCAGACTGTGACGAAGATCTTAATTCAAAATTATACAACTTATTATCGGGTTTTAAATTAGTTTTTGTATAAATAAAAAGTTCAAAAAAGTTCAAAATTAAAAAAAAACCATGGTTTAAACCTGAGTCACGGTAATATTATAATACAGTACTCCAACTTCATACAAACGGACGAAATGCGAGCTATACCTACGCGCCTCGATCTCGGGGTGCGCTCGGGGCGCAGACAGGGGGGCGGGGGGCTGTACCGCAGTGTCGAACGGACGATGTGTTGTTTTTTTAACAATAACCGTGCGATTTTTCTCTAAAAATCAGTTAATATGACGAGTAGGAAATATTGTGCTGTTTCTGGTTGTATGAATTCGTCAATAACGCATCCACACATAAGTTTTTTTAAATTACCTGGAAACTCACTTACTAGTAGGTTGGTACATAATGTGTGTCTTTTTAATGGATAAGTATTTCCTTTTATCTCACGAAAAAAAAGGTGTTTGGATTAATAAATAAAGCGAATAGAGTAACATGTTTTTTAAATTAAATCTACCAATCAAAAAACAACACGCATTTTTATTGAACACTTCCTATTCAATACACAAAGTATTTCATTTATTTATATAAAAAGGATATTTACAATCACAAAACTAAATAGAAACAGAAAGTAGGCAAATGTAATTAAAATGCTGGAGACGGGCAGCCCTAACGCATGTTTACGTACCGCGCGGCTGTAGGCATTTATTTCCATCATGGGGTCGAGTTACACTACTGTATTATAATATTACCGTGCCTGAGTCTAACCTTGCTATGTTATAAGGCCGATAGTGTTATATAGTCATAGACAGTGGTGAGTATACCCCTTTAGGAGACGTTATTATCCTCATGGTGATGTCGTTAGCTACTAAGTACCTGTCATGAAATATTTTTAGTATAGTGCGACCGTTTCGACACAATGTTAGCTAAATGCATAATATTTTGTGTGGGCCTAAGTTTGCAATATCAACTGGTTTCCACGTCAGATTCATGCCAGAAGAAAACGTGTCAAGACTGCATCAGTGATCCTAGTGTCTGTGTATGGTGTGCCGAGGTAAATACATTTCATTTCCCAAAATAGTTTTTCATAACGTATCTGAATTAAGGAAAACATTATTTAGTTTTGCCTTTACCTGTATAATGTTTTGTACTGTTGAAACCTGTAACTTTGAGAGTCAGGACAGGGTTATGTAGAAAAGATATACAGCAATATCCGTACCGGACGACCAAGAGTAAACTATGACAATGCCGTTGACTGTTGGTCATTGTTAAGTTGGTGTGTAGACTCATTGAGAGTGAAAATTAAAGACGGTTTAGACGGACGGTTAGAAGATTTTTGAAAAGTAATAGAGAAGCAATGGGCTTCGCAAACATAACATATTTTCTTACAATATTTATGGTGCTCCGATTCCTGGAAGATGCAATAGGTACTGAAGGTATTTACTTTACCTCCACGTATCGTCTTTAGTGTTTCTTTTGCAGAGACGTACAAAATACCTTAAAAAAAGTATCTGGAATACAAGATGCAAAATACTTTTAAATTAAATATTTCAGATACCAGATACAAATAACTTTCTGGAATGATATTTGAAATACTAGATTTAAAATACGTATCTTTTAAATACTTTTTATAGATGAAATACTTATGTAAAAAAACATCAATGAAAATGAAATTTTAATAAAAGTTTATTTTTTACGCAAACGTGTCACAACATATATATGCTCCAATATATGCCCCCAAATGAGAAGAATCGATCCACAGGAGCAGAACTTGGCAAATCAGTTATCTATTACATTACTAAAAGTATTTTAGCAAACATAGTATCTACAAAATACTAAGATTTTAAAAAAGTATTTTAGATTCAAGATGAAAATAAAGTATTTAAATACAAGATACAAATTAAATTTAAAAAAGTATTTTAGATACAAGATGAAAATACGTATTTTGTTTCTTATTTCAGATACTTGTTTCTTAGGTAAGTCACATCTCTGTTCTTTTGTAACTAAAGACATTTCATAATAGTCGAGGGGTAACATCTAACCGACCGGCATCATTGACACTCTACACTTTTTAAAAGTTTATTCGTGTTACGAAAACTATAACTGTAACTATAAACTATAAATGTATAATTAACTAAGGAATTTTATAAATACTTTCAGAACGACTTCAATAGTAGTACAAGATGCATGCCCCAGAGTTCTGTTGAAGTCAACTGGTGTCCAAAAGGTCTACAAAACCCAAGAAATGTTATCAATGCAACAGAATCGAAAGAATTTAGCTCCATTACAGAGCACGTCATCCAAATTAAACCCCAACGATACAAGTTAAAACTGCGGCAAGGAGTTCCACAAAGTTTCAATTTTTCTTTCCAGGGTGCTAAAAATTATCCAGTAGATCTATATTTTCTTTTAGATGCATCTTTAACCATGAACAATATAAGAGAAAATACAGCCAATCAAAGTCAAAACATTTATTTCGCCATCAAAGAAATGACTGCTAATGTTCATTTAGGATTTGGTACATTTATAGATAAAGGAATGTTGCCGATCATGAGCAAGTGAGCAGACAAGTTTAATTTGTTTTTTCTTTAATGCTTTTTCCCATAGATATTATGCTCAAACTTGTATATTTTTAAATTTCAGTATAATCAACGCCAGCTTAACCTACTCATTTAGACACCATTTGAAATTAGTTGATGACTTTAACAAATTTAAAGACGAGTTATCTCATGCGCCCAGTGGGGCCAGTCGTGATCCACAGGAAGGAGGCCTTGACGCTCTTGCCCAAGTGTTGGTCTGCAAAGATATTATAGGATGGAGAAACGAGTCCAGAAAAATAGTAGTGTTCTTAACTGATGGGCCGTACCATGCTGCCGGTGATGGAAAATCTGCAGGTTTGTTTGAACCATACGATGGTCAGTGCTATACTGAAAATGGCACCTATACCAAAGAACTAGAAATGGACTACCCGTCTGTCGGCATGATAAGCAAGCTAGCTGCTGAACGCGACATTATAGTTATCTTCCTTGTCGACTACTTATTTAAAACCACTTACGACAATCTCAAACGAAGTGTGAGCGGCTCCCAGTTTGCGACATTTTCCCGAGATAAAACTAGTAAATTGACGAACGATGATATGATAGTGAAACTCTTAAAAAAGAATTATGAGGTGAGTGAAATACCGTTGCAACAATCTAAGATATGATCGTATCAATAGGGTATCATTTATTATAATAATAAATAATATTAATTCATTTATATCTACAAACTATGTTAGTAATACACTTACAAACAATATAATACAGAAAATAGATTGTGACATCACTGCTGCAAGGTGACAGGCCCAGCTGAAACCTTGCAGTAGTGGTTCACAAACGCACAATCATGCCTACTCGCAATCATAGACAGGATACTGTTGGCGCTGCCCCGCACCCTACGGACCAGGGATGCGCACCGTTTCCGCATCACTGTGTAGAAACAGTCTACGTGAGCTTCAGCAAACATCCCTGATGCGCTGCAGTATCGAGGCAACCCCATCAGCACCCTGAATGCGTTATTGTATTGGACGCGATTATACTCCTAAAATATTTTTGGAAACTCGAAACGCTTAATACAGACCTTCATTACAGGATATTTCAAAGAAAATTAAATTGATAGCAAAGGTAAAGAAAGGAAGTAAGAAACATTTTAAGATTTCTTTTGATCCTGATTGTACCACTGGCGACAATAATATAGCCTGTAACGTGGAGATTGGTAAAGAACAGCCTTTAGTTGCGACAGTACAATATGATGCTACAGAAAGTGCTGTTGTAGATATAGTGGTGGAAGGCATCGGGGAGAAACTCACGCTTGAGATAGAATCTATTAAAAACTGTGATTGCGAACGCGATGTCGAGATCAATTCTTCATTTTGCTACGGAGACAGGAGGTTGTGCGGAGAATGTAGCTGCAGTGAAAATCGGTGCGTGTTCAACTGTTTTCTTGACTCTTTTGATGTCCTTTCATATAAAATACGACATCATTGGAAAAAATAATATATCTCTTTTGTACTCTATTTCCGTAGGTACGGTGAAAGATGCAGTTGCGTCAAAAGTGAGAAAAACGGTTATAAAGACAACTCAACTTGTATAGCTGAAGGCAGCAAGGAAATTTGCAGCGGACATGGATCCTGTGTTTGTGGCACTTGTCAATGTAGTAAAAGGTAAAGACATTTTAAAATTTTCTGAGCTAGTAAAAATGACACGCAAGGAGACGAATCATGCACAAGGTTGTTTAATTCAAATTCAGGCAAGCACTAATGTGACTTTTTCAATTCATAATCATGTACTTTTGTTAGTCGCCAACCCGTCTTGAACAAGCGTGGTGACTGGTGATTAATGGTCGTGTCTTCTCTGTATGAGAAGAGTCCCAGTGGGTCAGTAATAGCTGGTATTTTCAAAACAGAATTTTCCATGAAATGTCAAAACAATATTAAATCGACCCTTATTATTTTAAGGTACGAAGGTAAATTTTGCCAATGCAACATGGATAGCTGTCCGCGTAGTACTTTGAGTTCAACTGAGAGCGTATGCAGTGGTCCAGAGCATGGTAAATGTGATTGTGGAAGATGTAAATGTTCCACTAATTGGTCTGGCGACGCCTGCGACTGTTACAAACCAGACACGTATTGTAAAGAAGAGAACAGCACCAGTGTGAGTACAAGATCCGGCTCGAAGGATTATTTTATGGGTTTTGGTTACCCAATTAAAGCAGTAATAGGAAAGTATAGATTATATGGAAGAAGAGATGCTGCGCTGATCCCAAATAAATTGGGATAAGGGCAGGAGAATGATGATGAATATTAAAATCATACCATCCAACAACTGTTTGGGCGTTAGATCATTACAATGATGCTGCAATTCATTAAATTACTTAGGCTCCGTGTTTAATTAGAATTAAATATCTGTTTAAGGTTGAACTACTCAACATATTTTCCATACAAATTTCGGGGGGGTATTACTCCACTGTCTGACATGGTACATCTAAAGTTAAACATGATATCGTTATGTCTCATTATTAATTGTGTCTGTGCGGAAACAGAATAGTAAAATAAAAAGCCATTCAAAAGTTACGAGCTACCAAAGATTCGTTTTTATTGCCAATTTCAACGCAACTTTGGGCGTAAATTAGTAATAAAAGAAGTGTCAAATTTCCAAAACAAAGTCCGTACCAACACAGCACAATTATCGAAGGATTCAATAAATTTTATTAGTAAATGATTTATGCAGTGGTTTTTTCATAAAATTCGATTTCCCAAAGGCCTTTTCGTATTTTTTTACGCGCGCTTTTTACTATGAATTTTCGTGCATCTCACTGAATAATGTTTCCCCTGGTGCGGTGCGGGACACTCACACATATGAACACGCGATACTGACATTTCCTTTGTTTGATAGAAGAACAAGAACTATATTTCTGTCCTTTTCATTTAATGCATGACGTTAGTGACGTGTCATTTGTTTTTCGCTGAAGTTGAAGGGCCTGTGCATTTTTATTGCACTCCTATAATGTGTGCATTTCGAAGGCACGACCACGGCGTTTTTTTTTAAAAAAACTATGGCAAGATTTTTTAATTATTTAATTAAATTAATTAATTTCAATTTTAAATTTTACATTCAGAACGTTTTGAAGGTTATAAGCGATACCGTACTACAGCTCCTGAAAAATAAACCTAGGATTTTTTGTGTATTTTGACAAATTCAAATCTAGGTTTTACAAAAACTTCATACCTCTGCGATGCTTTTTCAGCGAGATATCGGCGATAACGTGTATTTTACTGTTTCAATGGCGCGGCCATGGGTTTTAGTCTTACAGCTCCTAAAATTATAAACCTAGGATTTTTTTTACAATTTTTTTACAAATTCAATGTTATTTTACCTAAATTTCAGGTCTCTGCAATGCCTAGTTTTTAAGATTTCCGTGGCCGCGCGGTTCTCCGCGTTTCTATGGCGTGGCCACGTTCGAACCCTTATAATTTTTTAACCATAACTTTGACAAATTTAAGGTTTTGGGAAATTTGAACCAAATTTTATATTTTTTTACAAAGTCATGGCACAGATATTTAAAAAAAAAACGCCGTGGTCGCGCCATCGAAACGCACACCCTATAAATATGGTGTAGCGACCTACTTATTTAGAAACTTTATATACATAAAACCTTCACGATATGATTTTTACTTTTCTTCTGATCTGTCACTTAGTGTACAACAACCACTAAATTGGTGACCCCAACGTGATACGCCCTGAAAACGAAATCCTAAATTTTATCAGGCCAAGGAAATCCACAGTATGACAATAAGACAGTAGTATGACAATATAAGACAGTCGTCTGCATGGGCGTGCGCCCCTAAGAGGCAATTAGGCAAAACCTACTCTAGCAACTGGGCATTCATTATAACGAACTAACTATGTAATAAAATATCGCATTATGTACAAAATATATATAAAAAAAGTTCAAACTCCTGTTAGAATACTTATAGCAATTCGTCGCTCCTGTGTCACGCAACTAACACTTTACTGGAAGTTACTACAAAGGTTGGAGCTCCGCCGGACAGGCAAGCACTGGACTTGCCTTAAACCCATTGAAAATTTTACGCACACATTGGCACATTGGTGCATATTTTCGTGTGTATGAACTGCACACATGTATAGATTGCAGTAATTTTAGGGCGGTAACTCCTGCGAGTGTAGTTGGGCTGCTGGGCTGTGATTGGCTGCTACTACACAAGGCCAGGATTCAAGGTGGATGTTCTTTAGACCGCGAAATTCAAATTTCCTTACGTTTTTTGCAATTTGCAGGCCAGTGCTAGGGTGTATGTTGATTAAAATAATGATTCCTGGGGGTTATTGGCGCGTATTATTATTATAATAATCAATAATATTATTGTTATTATATTTTTCTTCATGGGTGTCGTTTTTGTGATTTTTGGGGTTGGTGATAATGAAAATGAGGTCAAAATGAAAATCCAAGATGGCGCCGATGAACATTTCCGGTTTTTTCTACATGGGTGTCGTTTTCGTGGTTATTGGGGTTGGTGATAATGAAAATAAGGTCAAAATGAAAATCCAAGATGGCGCCGATGAACATTTCCGGTTTTTTCTACATGGGTGTCGTTTTCGTGGTTATTGGGGTTGTAGATAATGAAAATGAAGTCAAAATTGAAAATCCAAGATGGCGCCGACGAATATTTTCAGTTTTTTCTTCATTCGTGTCGTTTACGAGGTTTATGGGGTCGCTGATAATGAAAATGAGGTCAAAATGAAAATCCAAGATGGCGCCGATGAAAATTTTCAGTTTTTTCTTCATGGGTGTCTATTTCGAGGTTTTTGGGGTCGCTGATAATGAAAATGAGGTCAAAATGAAAATCCACGATGGCGACGCCGAAAATTTTCAGTTTTTTCTACATGGGTGTCGTTTTCGAGGTTTTTGGGGTCGCTGATAATGAAAATGAGGTCAAAATGAAAATCCAAGATGGCGCCGGTGAAAATTTTTAGTTTTTTTCTTCAAGGGTGTCGCTTTCGAGGTTTTTGGGGCCGCTGATAATGAAAATAAGGTCAAAATGAAAATCCAAGATGGCGCCGATGAAAATTTTTAGTTTTTTCTTCATGGGTGTCGTTTTCGAGGTTTTTGGGGTCGCTGATAATGAAAATGAGGTTATAAAGAAAATCCAAGATGGCGCAGACGAAAATTTTTTTTTGCTATCATTATTTCGTGGCCTACCCTTCGTGGAATACTACTGCACGCCACTGGTCGTCTGCCGACCAACGTCCAGACTCTGCTGGCTTCACAGCCATTTATTTCTCTCGAGGGGTTAGCAGACCTGGCGGAAAGCGTCCCAGAACATCGTGACCCCTGGCCAACAATAACAAACAATATAGTTATACAATATTATTGTTGCCAATGACGTTATAAGTTGTTAGAAAAGTTTTAAAGGAAAAGTTTTATTTTATTCTTTTTAGCGCATTTAAATAAAAGGTCAGACAAAAGTATCATAAGAAAAAGTTATTTGTAAAGATATATATTGCTGGCGAGTGTTGAGCGGCGTCGAATAGCATTATGTGTACAGTCGAACAAGCTATTTGGTTTACATTTTACAATGTAATTTGTGGGTTAAACTATAAACCAAATAGCTTGTTCGACCGTACATGGTGTAACCTCGTTTTTGTTCGGAACGGTTCGGAACGCTGTGTGTGTGCGTACGAACTAGACGTGCGTGAAGACTAGCGTCTAACTGCTAATCACTGATACTATCTCTGTCGGGCACGATGTTAGGTGAAACAGCGTGCTTTTTGGCCACGCCCACCAATGAGTTCGAGCCCGCGAGTTGTGTCACCTTAAGTATAGGTATCACGACCTGGAGTTTTAAGTTAACTTGATTTTAATTTTACAGGTTTGCAATAACCGTGGACAATGCGTGTGTGGTAAATGCCAATGCGAACAAATGGCTGACTGGGATGCCCGAAACAGCCAGACCGAGAAATGCCAAATAAACGCCTGCTTGGACTGTCATGAAAGGCAATGCACAAAGTTGGTAAAGTGCGCAAAATGTAAACGAAGTGGATATGAATCGTGCAAACACTGCTTTGACATTAAGACGGTAAAAATAGTCGAGTCCTTCACAAAGGAGGACGAGTATACAAATAGTAGTCTATGGAATTTGTGCAGTAATGTGAAGGTGGAAATCGGGTGCCAGACGAGCTTCGTCTACCGATACAACGATGCCAACTACAGTGTGGAACTGGTAGTGTCGAAAGAAACGGATTGTGCTCCAAATTATTATGGTGAGTTCACTTAATACGAATAGGTATGTCCTTACTTCAAGTGACCTAAAACTGAACCTTCCACGGATCCAAAACATGATGGATCGACCGTCTTACTTATAATATAACAGCCGTAGGTACTGTTATTAGTGAGTTAAGAATATTAGAATCATAAATAATGGGTTTAGACCATAAGATCCTTACCCAAGCCGAAAGGCCCCTGTTATTGCGATCGTTTTTTTGTTCTGTTCCATACCTGGGGGAACTTACTATTATATGATTTTCCAGTATTCGGCGGCATATTTCTCCTGACACTCCTCCTGGTAGGGGCCGGCACACTGATCGCCTGGAAGCTGCTGACGGACGCGCGCGACCGCCACGAGTTCATCAAGTTCATGCAGCAGAACAAGCAGGATGCGTCTGGACCCAGCAGCAACCCGCTGTACGAACATCCCACTACGACGTTCAATAACCCTGCCTTTAGAAAAAGATCTGTTGATATACGTTAAAATTGGCTTCTTTGAATTATTTGAAATGTAACAGGGGCCAGGGGTGCTACACACGTGTACAGTATATTTGCAATTTTTATAATATGTATTTATACAAATATTCTATTTTGCCGGCAGACGTTGTATCAGAAAAACGTAGTCATATTGAAGCGTAGTACGGGACAGCTGATTAGTTTTTTGGGATTATTATATTTGTTCCATAGAGAAAGCTTTTCATTTTGATGGTTTATACCGTAATATATACCATAGTAGGTATACCACAATAGGGTATATGCATGATTTTTTTAACACTCCTATCAAAGCATATTACGTTACGTTACGTCATAAATAGCAAAGTGAAATTATTTTCTAATACATATTCATAAAAAATACTAAGCTGTAAATAAGCATTTGAAACTGCTGATTAGACAGACAGATCCGATACCTTTCATGACGTCATTCGACCTATCAACGTACAAAATCCATACTAAATTCCGTTTATCTGGACTAAAAAGTGATAGAAACAAAAGTTTTATTAGTTATAACTTTTGTGCTGTTTGATCTTTGACTGTTGTCCCCGAAGTGCCGGGCCTCCTCCGTCGGCCTCCTTCTTAAAGGATTAAAAATGATTAAATAAAATTGTTGTTGTCAGAATATCACCTGGTGGTATCGTTTAACTTAAAAAAAACCCACCGTACCACTAGGGGTACAGCGAGCAACCATTATTTTTATAGTATTTTTACATTCCGTATCGAAGTAAAAAAAAAAGAACATCTATGCTTATTCCCTATTGCAACATCCATAAATATAACCTCACCTTTCTGACACACACTGTATACAAGGCACACAGAGCGACGCACAAACGGGTGCCAAGAACTTATTTAGTACATCATTCTGAACCCTAAAAAAAAAAAAGGGTAATTTCCCCCAACAGCAGATTTTTACATTCAGAAGCACTACTCCTTAACGCTTCGTCCGTATATTCGGATATATCCGTCTGTCTCACTCGCACTCATCTGCAGACGTAGGTAAGTGGTAGAGAGTAGGTATCTGCGGACGAAACGTTAGAGAGTAGGGCCCCTGATGTGGTGGGGTTCAGAACGGATGTACTGAAAGTGGTACGTAACCGTTTGCGTCGATGTATGTACCCTTCAATTTGTGTAATCGGGAAAAAGCTAAGCCTGTTTTCCGGTCGGCATGAGCCGATGGAAGTATTATAATGGGGAAGGCTGGTCTAAGCTGATTGTAGATGGCGCGTCCATAGCTTAGACCCAATCTGACCAATGAGGTCAAACTATTTTGAAATATAAAATGACATTGACAGATTTTCAACCAATGACGGTGTTTGGTTCATGCGATGCTAGCGCCATTAGTTCCACCAGTTGCCCACCCCATTGCTAGTGTAGTGCATGCTTTGGATCCTTTTCCCTTTTTTGGATCTTTTTTATTATTAATTATTTTGACATGATTAATGGTGATTTTGACATTATTGTTTGATGATTTTGACATATTTATTATTAATTATTTTGACATTATTAATAATTATTAACAAAATTGTACGAAATATAATTATGTACTCAAACTCAAACTCAAAGCATTTATTTCAATTAGACCATTACGGCACTTTTGAATGTCAAAATTACAAATAAAAAACAAAGCTACAGTCCCAGTCACAAGGCATAATAACTTGAGAAAGTACTGTAGTTGCCCATTCCCTAGCGTAGATCTCTATGGAGAAGAACGGGCAAGAAACTCCATGGACACTCTTTTGAATCAAAATATTGGTACAAAATCTTGGTTACATCATTAATTTTGAAATTATACATATATGTGAGAACGATGTAGAACGACGTGCACATTAAGAACGTCCAGAGTAGAAAAAGACAACAATTTAACAACAAACGAATTAAAATGAACCCTGGCAGCCAAGAGATGACCAGTCCCAACTGACAGCGCCCGCTCACGAACATGACGCGCGCATCGGCGCCATTCAACTCAACCATATTGAAGGGAATTAAATGACCCGACACACCCGCCACCATCAGCGAGACATTTGAGTGAGCATGACATTCTCTCAGCCACCAAGGCATATTCAAGTCAATGAAAGATAACTAAATGTAAATGGTGGCTGAACAATACAAAGTACTCACACATGTGATATGCAATTATATAATACTAAGAACTGGAATCTACACAATGCAAGTAGGTATATTTTTACAATCTTCTGCCGCTTCCACAATACATCAACATGGGAATCAATTCTTCTTCTTCTTCTTTGCGTGTCGATAGACTCAAATAATGCCCGACCAGTACAATCAATTTAGTTTGCTCCTATAGTTGTGGAGCAGGACCAGCATTTAGCCAAGCATTTTTATCATCAATGTAATCCCCCAACTTATAATATGCTTGCCTACATAGTGTGCGTTTTATACAGGATTTAAATTTCGTCTCGTTCAGTTGAAGAATGTGGGGAGGTATTTCATTGTAACATTTCAAACAGTACCCCATGAAAGATGAATCTACTTTAGCAAGCCTGAAACCCGGCTGAACTAGTTGGTCCCTATTTCTAGTGTTATAGTGGAGTCTGTCACCTCTTCTACTGAATAAATGCAGATTTTTCCTAACGTACATGATGTTTTCATAGATGTATTGACAAGGTACTGTCATGATATTAATTTCCTTAAACAGTTCTCTTAGAGAATCGCGTCTACGTAATTTATAAATAGCTCTGATGGCTCTTTTCTGCAGAATAAATATAGAATCGATGTCTGCAGCCCCATAGTAAAATACCGTATGACATAATACTATGAAAATAACTAAAATAGACTAGCCTCGCGGTATCAATATCAGTAAATTGACGGATTTTTCTAACAGCATATGCTGCTGAGCTCAGCCGTCCTGCAAGAGATGTTAAATGAGGACCCCATTGTAACCTTGAATCGAGCGTGATTCCCAAAAAAACCGTTTTATCGACAAATTCTAGTTTCTCTTGATTCGATATTATGTCACAATCACTACTTTTGACATTTGGTAGATTAAATCTAATGCACTTGGTTTTTTTCCCATTTAGTACTAAATTATTGGCGGTAAACCAATTGAGGACCTGCAGTAGGGCGTTATTTACGTCGTCAAGATTAGTGGCACGTCTGTTTATCCTAAATATTAAAGAAGTATCGTCAGCAAACAACACCATATGCGGATGGTTGTTAAATAAATGGGGTAGGTCATTAATATACACTAAAAAGAGGAAGGGACCCAATATCGAACCTTGTGGTACACCCATTTTTACTTTTAAGCCCATTGAGTTGACTCCATTTATTTGTACCTGCTGCTGTCTATCATTCAAATACGATTTTACTAAACTGAGCGCAAGTTTACCTAAACCGTAATTCTCAAGTTTCAAGATCAGGGTTTCGTGATTTACGCAATCAAATGCCTTCGAAAGGTCACAGAAGATTCCCATGGCATCTTGTGCCTCTTCCCACGCAGTAAAGATGTGTTTTAATAAAGTGACACCGGCGTCAGTTGTACAACGTCCTTTGGTGAAACCATACTGTTGCTCGTGTAATATTTTATTGGTGTTAAAATGGTTAAGCATTTGATTGAGCATTATCTTTTCAAACACCTTGCTGAAAACCGGCAACACGGATACGGGCCTATAGTTATTAGTGTCCTTACTGTCCCCGGTTTTAAAAAGCGGTATTACCATACTGAATTTCATTAGATCCGGGAAGACCCCTTGATCCACGCACAAATTAAATATTGAGGCTAAATACGGGGCTACAGTCTCAATAATTGAGGTACAAGCTTTGATAGACATACCCCTTAGATCTTCCGTTAATTTGATCTTGAGTTGCTTAAAACCTTTTATGACTGTTATGGGGTTTATATGCTGAATTTATTTTCCGTCTCTCCGATCTTCCGTTAATTTGATCTTGATTTGCTTAAAACCTTTTATGACTGTTATGGGGTTTATTAAATACTAACACTAGTGTTTAAGATGTGTATGTACTACTAACAAATTGGATTGTATGATCTGTTAAATAAATGATTATTATTATTATTATTATTATCCTAACTAGAGAGTTATCAGTACAGTTTTATTTTCACTTAATCTGATCTCTTTTATTTATCTACTACATATTTTGGTTCATGATTATTTATCACTAGCCGTTGCCAGCGATCGTCATCATCATCTGCCGAGCCTTTTGCAACTGAATACCTGTATTTAACATGGAGCGACTGCCTATCTGACCTCCACAACCCAGTAAGTACTGGGTAATACGATACCCCTTGGTAAAACTGGTTGTCAGCCTTTTTGGGCCTGTAACCTGTAACAACTGTCAAAGATCTATAAATGACAGCCGGGACCAAGAGGTTAACGTGCTTTCCGAGGCACGGAGGAAACTCGGTGTGTACCCATCAGACCAACCTAGGCAAGCACGGCTTAACCTAAAGATCGACCCGAGCGGCTGTTATTATTTAGCCACGAGCCCCTCGTTGCCCGCGATCGTACGCGTGAAATTAATATAAAATACTATTTCCCCCATTTTTGCAACGTTTTTCATTGTAGCTCCGCTCCTATTGGTTGTTGCGCGATGTTAAATAGCCTCGATAAAGTGGCTATCCAACACTAAAAGTTTTATCAGTGTTGGATAGTCCATTCCAAACAAAGTCGTCAGCTTTAATAATATTAGTACCTATAGATGATTTTGGAAGCCCCGACGATGAATAGAGAAGTAAGGGATAAGACCCTTAGCCCTAGGGGCCTCCAATTTATCACTATTTTCTTACCCTTATCATAAGGGTAAGTAAATAGTGATAAATTGGAGGCCCCGTTTCTGACTGTATTAGCTATCAGCTTAGCTTTAATTCGTACCTTCTCCGAATATGAAGACCGGAAGAGATATATGATATATAACATATAATATGATGACTGCCTCTTGTTGGCAAAATAAGGAAAGCTGTTGTAGGTATAGTGGGTTCGAATATCAGGTCAAGTAAAGTGCCTTTGTGCAAAGAGATTTAAAAGACTTATCGAACGGATGTTGGGAATTATTTTCATACAAATGCCTGATCCCGAACATTTTCGATTTTGATATAAGCATGTTACCTGCCAAGCGAGCATATGACACTAGACAGACAGACAGATTTATTACTTAGTATAGAATTATGATTTTCTTCGTCATGTACCGTCTATTACTGGTAAATATTTGAATTCTTTGCTTTTCATTCAAATAACAGAAAGCATCTTTTAGGCAACCTTGTCTTGTCATCGTAGACCTCAGCCATAACTTGCATCAGGCAGAGATCGTGTCAGAGCAGGCTCATTTATACCAAGAATTTCATCGTTTTCGTTCTCAGTTTTCAATCCTTTATTAAAAAATAACAAGTAGCTCTTAATGCACTACTTTTAGGTTCAATTCTTTTTAGTTTGTTAGAACTCGGTAGATATTCCCGCATTAGTGCGGCAAAGTGCGCCACAGATACTATTGTACTATGTTATTGGCGAAACCGCGAAAGCTGTACTTGGTATTGTGGGTTCGATTCTCAGGACAAGTAAAGTACCTTTAGCCCTTTTCTTGGTAAAACAAAAAAAAACTTAAATTACCGGTATTTTTTCAAATAATCTCTTTTTATATGAACGTAGGTTGCAGGGAATAATAATAAAAAAATAGTTTTTTTTCCAGAGATACCTTCCGTATCCCGTGAGATACATTGCCTTGTTCGTAAGGAATAACTATCTCAGGCGAATGTAACTCACGAGACACACTGCTAAAAAGAGGTAACAATACAAATGGTTTAAAAAATAATAACTTTTAATTAATGAGCTCACATATTTGTACTAAACAGAAATTACTGGTGGTGAAAACTATAAAAACAATTTCTACAGGTATTAAGCACAATCTGACTCCACACTCAGTACATGAGACAGTGATATGCCCTTTGGTACATAGTTTGCACTTGCCCTTTGTCCCAAAAGTCGCGAAATGGCCAAGTTGGTCACTGCTAATTTCTTTTGCTGGTCTTAGAGCTACCGGCGCCTTTATTGCCCCCTTCATATTGTCGGTGTGATTCGTGGTGGTTCTGTGGCGTAACAATAAGTTTTTGGCAATGACCGATATTTCTCCGGTACAATATCCATATCATATATCATAGGATAAATATAGAATATATGTATTTATCCTTATCTAAAGACATGCCTCTCCTCGAAAATCATTATGGGCTATTTCTGCTCGATGACGGAATTGTTGTAGATTCTATCGAATATTGAGAGACTTTTACTCTTGCCAGCTGCTATAACCAATCTTGGTCTAATTGCTCTGGAGCATGTTGACCTTAAAAGAGCCCTTGGAGACTGTGGAACTGTCGGAGTTGGAGCTTACTGTGGAGTCGCTACAGATTGTTCCAAATTTTGCGCAGCTAGTGGAGTGAGTGGAGACGCTATCAATGGTGACGCAGTGACCGCTTCTTGGACATCAATTATTTCATCGTCGGATAGCAGGTTGATATTTTCCATTGACAATGGCAGTGAAGGCACTGGAGATGAATCTTCGTCTGTCCTATGTCGAATTGGATACTGCCTGATTTCATTTTCAGACTCCGTCGATGAATCGTCATTCGATGATTTTCAGCCCAATTTTGGGATAAGCGCTCAAAGCTTTTGTAAAGATTGTAAAGGTTGTAATGGTTGTACTCCGCCCTAAGAAAAACATTCTCAATTAACCCTGCATGCAAAGCGAAAACCAAAATGAACACACATTTCATAAAAACCCAGAAACCCACAACCAGATTTCAAAGACGAAAGCATACAGTATACAAATCGTTATAAAGGCCATGAATAAAAATCGTTTATTTCTCGACCGGGAATCGAACCCAGAACCTTTTATGGTTTAGCTTAACATCATCCGCACTACGCCACCATCAAAGCAATGACACCAAACCATAAAAATAAAAACACTACAAACGTGGTAGTGTGCACTACAGGATACATTCCACCAAAACATACAAAACCAGTAAACACGGCATTGTGCACTGTGAGATACATAACAATTTGGCTTTTGTTTACTTAACCAAATATACAGTTTTGCATCAAAATTCACTCAATTGATACGTATACACTAATGTACTTTATCGGGATACGCACAATTATTACATTATTGAGTAAAAACAATTTAAAATATAAATTTTCTTATCTTTTTCGGTAGGATTGCTTTGAGTCGGTTCATCATTTGAATGTGAATGAAAAACGGTTATGTCAAACTGACATGACATGATGTAGATGTGTTCAGATACAGTTACTTTCTTATATAGTAGAAACGTTCCGTTTCACGCAATTATATTTTACTTGGTTTGATTTTTCAAAGTAGACTGTATCTGACAGTGCACTCCGTCAAGAAAAGGGTTAGAGTTTGTAATTTTTCTTCAATTCAAATAACAGAATGCATTTTCTGGGCAACCCCGTAGACCTCAGTCATGACTTCCATCAGGCAAAGATTGTGTTCACAAACAAAGCAAACCATTGATACCAAGAATTTTGCCGTTTACGGTTTTAGTTCATCATAGTTTATCGCAGACGCCTGTTCATATTTATTTAGCAATATGTTGTAAATACTCAACTTCAAACGCATTTAGGTTGGTACATTAATTGGCATTTAAATTGGTAGTTTTTCAGAAGGAAATACATAATTTCAATTTTCTGCACACTACTTCGAAAAGTGGCTCTTATTGCACCGGTTTTAGGTTCACATTTTTTTTAGTTTGTTAGAACTCTGTAGGTATTTCCGCACTAGTGCAGCAAAGTGCGACACAGATGCTATTATAATATTACTAGCTGTTACCCGCGACTTCATTCGCGTGAAAATTTAATTTTATTCTATTTATTAGGGACAAAAAAACAGTTACATGTTCAGGTTTAAAATTATGAGTAGTTACATAAATTGGTAAACATACAACCCACCACTGTCCACGGATTAATAAATGAACAAATAAAAAACGGAAAGATAATTTTGTTAAATTAATTAATACATTTTAGACTAAGATTGTGGTGAAAGAATATTGATAGCCAGTGTTTTAAATTTGTTACTAGAAAGAGAGAAGATATCTATGTCCATGAAGTGTGTGTTATAGGTTTCCACTAGTTGACGAAGAGGCACTCGTGCCCCGGCGTTGGACTTGGTACTGCATGTATCCACGTAAAACAACCGGGGCATGCGGGCCGCCTGTCTGTCAACAGTTCTTGCTACCGTATAGCGTAACTTATTTGTGATTTCAATACAGTCAAATCTATTTTTACACAAACCATGCAGCATCAGGCCACCAGAAGTAAACGCCGAGACTGTTAACTTAAACATTATACTGCTGTAGTAATAGGCGAGACGACAAAAAAAACTAATTAGTCCATCAGAAAATATTTGACACGTGTTTTTTCTTTTGTTACGTAAATCAAAATTGACGAAGATATGACGCTTTTAAAATTCTCAATACGTCACGCCTAGGTATAATTTTTAGCTAGTTCTGACGTCACGAGCCCCACTCCCGAGTTTTGATACGTTTTATCTTTGTCAATATTCATTGATTTACAAAAACAAAAAATACGTGTCCATTAGTTTCCAAAGTGAAAGAAAAGTTGAAGACTATCCAGGTTCAGGTCATTGCGTAAAGAAGTGTCTCTTTTAGGATTTAAATGGAAAAGGACAGAAGATAATAGAAAAATTCTAATGGAAAAACATGAGATACGTTATCTACGTATAATTTTTTTTATTAAAATTTCTGAATATCGCATTCAGGGCCGGCCAGTCGTTTATACCGACGAAACATATAGACACACGACTCACATTTCTTTGAAATCTTATTCAGATGCAGCACTTCTGGTTTGAAGAAACCAATTTCTCAAGGAAATCGTTTAATAATAGTTCATGGCGGAGAGGACGGTTTCATACCAAATGCACTGCTGATGTTCAAAGCAAATAAAACAAGTGGTGATTACCATAACAATATGAATGCAGAAAACTACACGAAATGGTTACAAACGCAATTAATTCCAAATTTAAGCCCAATAGCGTTGTGGTGGTAGACAATGCATCATCATCATCATCAACAGCCCATAACGTCCACTGCTGGACATAAGCCTCTCCCATGATGGGAGGAATTTGCCGTAATCTCCACGCTTGGCAGGCGGATTGGAGATCGCAGTGATGAAAGACTAACAGAAAACGCTGCTGCCCATTCTCTGGTCTACGGAGGCGCAAGGTGTTCTGCCTCAGGCATTAGTCGCCTTATACGACACCCGTGAGTGTAATGGGTTGGTTCTATTCTACTCTGCCGGATACCACACGGCTAATTTAGATAGAGGTAGACAATGCATCTTACCACAATTCGTTAGAAAATCCCGCTCCCAACTCAAATAGTCGTAAACAATATATGATTGATTGGCTCAAGTATCGCAATGTCGATGCTTAAACCACAACTCTATCAAATTGATACTGCAAATCAAACAAAGATTTATTGAATATAAAATTGACACCACTGACTTAGAGAACATGGTCACAGCGTCTTTCGTCTCCCACCCTACCACCCTACCACCCTACCACCCGGATTTCAACCCAGTTGAAAATGCCGGATGACTTTTTTGTCACTTTCCAAAAAAAATGGGTATATTAGTTGAACGGAGTAGAAGCTTATGACATACCTAGTTTTTTTTTTCTTTTTTCTCCAGCTTAGAAAAAAATGATCTATCATCAAAAACGCTACAAATTTCAAGTAAACTATTCATATTAGAACAAAGAAAGAGAGATTTTGAAAACAAAAATTAAAAATATCAAATTCCAAATCATACACAATATGCGTATGATTTAAATTTAATTTAATTTTTATTTTTATTTAAAAAAAAAAAAACAAAATAATCTAAGTAAGTATGCCATTTGCTTCTACTCTGTTCACCTATTATACCCATTTTTTTGGGAAAGTGATAAAAAAGTCACCTGTATATGGGCAATGATAAAAGGATACGTGGCGAACAAAAACTTATCAATGAATATGGATATAATAACTAAGTTAGCGAAAGAAAAAGTTGACACTATCAGTTTACAAGTATGGAAAAATGTGTGTGATCACGCAATAAAAGGAGAAACAAAGTTTCGTGGTCACGACGCCGCGCCGCTCTTGATGATTAACGGAACGATTCATTATTAACACAAACGACACATCAGACGACAATGATAATGAAAATTATGAAGATGCAATGTCCGGTGGAGAAGAATAATTGTTATAGATTTTTTTTTATATTTGAATTTTATTTATTGATCTCTGACTCTCAGTCACACTTACATAATTATGTACACATACTCATCAGACATACATAATTATCATAGCTTGCCTTTATTTTAACAATTTTTATTATTTAGTTTTATTTTATTTTTAAATTTGTATAACTGTCCCACTTATGTTATGTACCTACCTAAAACATAATAAAATTATTTTTAAAAGATTTTTGTGTGACTCTACTTTTGGTAATCACTGACACAAATGCAAAACTCAGCTTAGACCTCGCGGATTTGTACCTAATAGTAAAAAATAGGTACTAACACTTGGTATTGCTCAAACTTCCAAAAACCTCTCTTGGTCCAGCCATCCTGACTCTGACGGCTAAAGTACTGCCAAAATAGGCAAGATCAATTAAAAATGAACGTATTAGCCGAACAACGGGCGACAAATAATTTCAGTGCATTTTGGAAGTCCACAGGTAAGTTGGAGGCTAGGCCTGGTTTTGCGGCGGAGGTAGCTGAGCATGAGGACATCGCAAACTTATTTAAAGACCATTTCAAAGTAAGGTCTCCACTTGGCCCCTCAGTATCGGGAATCGGCTTTGCGTCTCATGTCCGGGGGCAGGAGCCGCTGCTACGCTTCACCAAATCAGCACGAAACAAGTAAGATCGGTGATAAATAGTATGAGTAGGGGCAAACCCTGGGCATGATGGGCTTAGCATTGAGAATTTAAAATATGCAGGCATGCATATGCCGAGGGTCCTATCCTTGTTGTCCGTCCTATCGATGTGTCTCAGCCATTCGTATCTACCGGCAGACTTAATAAAGACCATTGTAGTACCCATCGTGAAGAATAGGACAGGAGACGTCTCGGACATAAGCAATTACCGCCCAATCTCTCTTGCAACTATTATGGCCAAGGTGTTGGACAGTATGCTTGATTCTTGTTTGGCGAAATATGTTAAGTTGCACGTCGCACAGTTTGGGGTTTGCCGTGGACTATCAACCGAAAGTGCTATATTAAGTGTCAAGCATACTGTCAAATACTACACTGACCGTAAGAGCCGGTGTACGCCGGCTTCCTTGACCTCCAAGGCTTTCGATCTCGTTTCTTACATGCTGTGGAGCAAGTTGAGGAGTAGGGGTATACCGGAGGAACTGCTCAGTGTATTGCAGTATTGGTATCGTAGCCAGACAAACCGTGTTAAATGGTCTAATGCGCTCTCGGAGTCATATGGGTTGGAGTGCGGGGTAAGGCAGGGTGGTCTGTCGTCCCCTCGGCTCTTCAATCTATATGTTAATGACCTCATTGTCGAGCTCAGCAGCACGCGTGT
The DNA here is from genome assembly GCA_941918905.2 of Xestia sexstrigata. Classification (NCBI taxonomy): domain Eukaryota; kingdom Metazoa; phylum Arthropoda; class Insecta; order Lepidoptera; family Noctuidae; genus Xestia; species Xestia sexstrigata. The sequence goes on from OW799204.2 coordinate 6,526,144, forward strand.
TGGATGCAGGGTAAATGATATTAGTTGTAACAACATTAGTTATGCGGATGACATGGTGCTGCTGGTGGTGCTGGGCCCGTCGCCAGGAGCGATCGTGGAGATGCTTCATGTATGTGAGACCTTCGCTGCTGCACATGGACTGGTCTATAATGCCAAAAAGAGTGAATACATGGTCTTTGGGGTCGCTGGTAAGTGCCGGGAAAGTACATTCGAACTTGCCATAAATGGTACGTCAATACGTAGAGTGAAAATAAGTAGTAGCAGTGACCATGTTGACATTGAACGGGAGTGTAGGTCTCTGGCGGTCAGGGGAAATATGTTGGCACGAAGATTTGCTCGGTGTACTGACCAAGTAAAGGTAACGCTTTTTAAAGCTTATTGTCAGTTTTTACACCGGTAATCTTTGGGTCAACTACTCGAAAAGATCTCTGGAAGTCCTGCGCGTCCAATACAATCATGTTTTTAGGATGCTGTTGCGATTGCCTCGTTTTTGCAGTGCCTCTGGAATGTTCGCGGTAACTCATACCGATGGGTTTGATGCCATCGCACACCGAGGGTTACACAGAAACTTTATTGAATGAAAGATAAATTGTGGTTTACGATTTATGACGTATTAAAAAAAAACTACTAACTAGATCTCGTTCAAACCAATTTTCGATGTAAGTTTACATGGTAATTGTACATCATATATTTTTTTTAGTTTTATCTTTCTCTTATTTTTGAAGTTACAGGGGGGGGGACACATTTTACCACTTTGGAAGTGGCTCTCGCGCAAACTATTCAGTTTAGAAAAAAGTTTTATTAGAAACCTCAATATCATTTTTGAAGACCTATCCATAGATACCCCACACATATGGGTTTGATTTAAAAAAAAATGAGTTTCAGTTCTAAGTATGGGAAAACCCCCAAAATTTACTGTTTTTTTTCTATATTTTTTTGAAAATCTTAATGCGGTTCACAGAATATATCTAGTTACCAAGTTTCAACAGCACAGTTCTTATTGTTTCGTAAAAAAGTGGCTGTGACATACGGACGGACAGACTGACAGACATGACGAATTCATAAGTGTTCCGTTTTTTTGCTATTTGGCTACGGAACCCTACAAAACAGCCTCGCTCCTGAGCCCAATAAGGGGCAGTCACAATAGCATCCTGAAGGCTGTGGCGGCTGATACTTCCTCCACCATAATAAGGCGATTTGTGAGAAGACTATACTACCCTAGTATGTCGTTGTCCTAGTTACAAGGACTATGGGTGGTCCTCTCATTAACTCGTCTTTAGTTAAGTTACTAACAATAGTGTTGTAAAACTGTTACTAACAATTTATGAATCTCTTAAGTTGTCCGAAATAAAATTATTATTATTCCTTTATTCATCCATAAACAAAATTGAAACATTTTTAAATATTAATTTAAAAAAATATAAAAAATATTTAAAAATATAAAAAATTGCAGCCCACCGGTATCGGGAACAGGGTCCAAGCTACCGGCGGTCAGGGCTCCAGAGAGAGGAACCTCCTAACAATACGAGCCGTGTCCAGGAGTACCGCTTTCTGAATCAAGCCCTTGATCCAGCTGCCTAACGAAAGCCTCCTCAGGTATTGATCGAGGCTATTGGCAATTAAGCCATATTCCTGTCAGTGATGATGGATTGATCCCAGTACAATGTGATACTGCCATTATCGAGAACTGGGTCGGGCACATACCTATAGTAAGGCACTTCCGATTCCACAAGTTTGTATATTAGAGCAAGTTGCTGATGGATAATCTTGGCTACAAGGTTGTGTCTATGCAGGTACTCTCCGTTAGCTAGACGAGAACACCCGGAGATAATGTGACGGATTGATTCGCCTGGACGGTGGCATGCCCGACATATGTCAACCATGCCATCCTTCACAATAAATATCCGGTAGTTATTCGTCATCCATCCATCATCATCATCATCGTCGTTCATCCATTATTGCACAGACAAAACCTTCGGTTTCTCCGAATAGGTCCCCTGAACGTAGCCAGGCTACGGACGCTGATAGGTCTATCAGGCCCATGGAGGGCCCGGAAAAAGCGTCCGTGAAGCTCTTTACTCTGCCATACCTCCCTGCGGTCGTTAGTGTCAAGCACTGAAGGTTTGCGCCAGTTCTCTTTAGCCAAGGAGAGCGGGGTGAGCCCCCCCCCCCCTTTATTATTATTATTATTAAGTCAAAATTTCCACATTACTTGAAAATCCCCCCTTTTTTTTCGGATGGGAAGTCATCAAATGACCCCTCCCGCTCTGGCTTTTACTGACTAAAACCCATCCATGTTCCTTCTTTGCCTTTTGAATGTCTCCAATGAAGTTCATATGGTTGAGTATACCGCACCGCGCCCGCGTTTGCAGTATAGCCCAGCACTAAAAGTACCCCAAAAAATAGAACGCCCCTAAAAAAATCACATCACTCTTATTTAACCCTAAATTTGGGAATCCTAAGTTGGTAACCCTGGCGGGAGCGGGGATCTCTGATCCCGCGCCGCTCGCTACACCGCGCTTTATATACTTGTTTTACTCTATGGCTGTCAGTCTGGCCAGGCAAACCGCGCGCGTTGCCGCACACGCACCGCACCTCGCACCGGGCTGCCAGTCTGGCCAAGCACTAACCTAAGTCATCGACGACACATGCAATTGAAAATTAGCATTTTAAAATCTAGTGTATTTTAACACATAGGTATACAGACAGTTAACAGGTGTTAAATAAAGAAATAAAAATGTGTATTAAAACAAATTATATAAATTATTAATAATTTAGAGGCGATCACGAGCAACGACCTCAGCCGAAGTAAACCAGACGACGGCGCACGAGAATTGACGAATATTAATAATAACCAATGGTAGTTGTTATGTGACATCTGAAAACAATGTAATAATTTAAACTACAATATATCTAAAAATACTTGTCAAATCAAACTAGAAAACAGTGTGTATAAGTTGATTGGCAATAATGAATTTCATTTTCCACAAAAAAGAAACAACTTGTAGTGTCTCATACCAATACAAGATGGCGTTACTGTCGCTCCTGAAACATTTAAAATGGGATTTCGTCTATTATTTACATTATACAGCGTAATTTATTGAAATTAATCAGTTTTGATATTAAACAAACTTTTAATATTGAACATTAATGATAAACTGTTTACATTTTTGTGCTTTAAAGTGGTTTATTATACGAAAATTCTACATCGCGCTATCAGTGTTTTCCTTGTCTGTTGTATAGATACAGACGCGATGAATATGAATTGGGGAGTCCTTTTCTACGCAGTAAAGTAGTGGCTGGGATGAAGCTACCCTAATTTCACCCCCATTTACACAATCAGTCCTGGGGGGAGCTATTGTGTGAATCCCGTCCGCCGCCGCCGCGCACCGAGAATAACCTCGTCGCCGCGCGTGGATGAGGTGATGCCCGCGCAGGTACCCTACCTGTCGCCCATACAGACCGCCTGCTCTCGACGAAGAGAGCAAACTGAGTTCTCTTCGGACCCTAGCAGGTAGCCGTCGAAGTCAGCGCTTAACTGTCGCACCACAAGTTCTTCGGAACGTACGAGGGCTTGCCTTCAAACTCACTGATGTAGAAAATTTGACTCTCTTTTGATCACTTTTTTGTTCTGGTCCTGGGGAACTTAGTAATATAATTTTCCAAAATTCGGCGACATATCTCCTGACACTCCTCCTGGTAACGGACGCTCGGCACCGCCACGAATGCATCAAGTTCATGCAGCAGAACAAGCAAGATGGGTCTGAACCCAGCAGCAACCCGTTGTACGAACATCCCACTACGACGACGTTCAATAAGAAAATATCTGTTGATATAAGTACCTACGTTAAAATTATCTTCTTTAAATTATTTGAAATGTAACAGGGGCAGGGGTGCAGTGCTGTACAGTATATTTGCAATTTTTATATTTATACAAATATTCAATTTTGCCGGCAGAACCGAATTCAACATTAGCTCCATTATTTTCAGATTCTTCCAAAATGGAACTAGTGATTAACAAAAACAACAGTAGTTCCATCATGGAACTGTTAATCTTACTAGTGGAACTAGTGATAAAAAAATTCAACAGTAGTTCCATTATTTTCAGATTCTTCCAAAATGGAACTAGTGATTAACAAAAACAACAGTAGTTCCATCATGGAACTGTTAATCTTACTAGTGGAACTAAAGTGATAAAAAAATTCAACAGTAGTTCCATTATTTTCAGATTCTTCCAAAATGGAACTAGTGATTAACAAAAACAACAGTAGTTCCATCATGGAACTGTTAATCTTACTAGTGGAACTAAAGTGATAAAAAAATTCAACAGTAGTCCCATTATTTTCAGATTCTTTCAAAATGGAACTAGTGATTACAAAAAAACAACACTAGTTCTATCATGGAACTCTTAATGGTACTAGTGACAATGAAGGATATCTACAACATATATATTATACCAGAAAGACGTGATCACGAAATTACACTAGCTTATGCCCGCGGCTTCGCCTGCGTCGAGTTCGATAATAGGCGAGACTACAAACAAAACTAATAATAGCCCCCACTCCCGCGTTTTAATGCATTTTATCTTTGTCAATATGAATTGATTTACAAAAACAAAAAAATACGTGTCCAATAATTTCCAATACTATATCTGACGGACTAAATAGATTTGCAATTTTTTGATACTGTCGTCATGCCTATTGTCCCACGGGATCATACTACTGAGATGAAAAGTATCCTATGTTTTAATCCAGGTCATAAAGTATCTGTGTGGTAAATTCCAACCAAATCAGTTCAGAAGTTTTTGCGTGAAAGAATAACAAATATACACATACACACACACATACAAATATTCGCATTTAGAAATGAAAACTTCAATGTAGTATGATTAGTTTGAATACAATTTTCCCCATTTTTGCAACATTTTTTATTGATGCTCCGTTCCTATTGGTTGTAGCGCGATGTTATAAAAATATAAAGCCTTGATAAATTAGGTATCCAACACTAAAAGATTTTTTTTTTCAATTCGAACAGTTCCTGAGTTTAGCGCGTTCAACCAAACAAAGTCTTCAGCTTTAAAATATTAGTGTATATGATTTTGAAGCCCCGAACGATACGGAAGTGACTAAATTAGCTCCGTTGGTGACTATCAGCTTGGCTTTGATTCGTACCCTCTGTGAAGAGCGGAAGAGATATTTATTCTTTAGTCTAACAAAGAGACTATTTTTCGTATATGGTGATAGCTGTAGGTACCTATAGTGGGTTCGATCTCAAGCTAAGTACCTTTTGGGCAAAGAGATTTAAAATATTTTTAGGTAGTATGAAAATAGTTCTCAATATCCGCTGTATTGAGAATTATTTCAGCACTGTCAGTTGGAATTGATCAGCTCTTGGTTGCCACGGCTTTTTTTTTTTTTTTTTGTTTTTACTATGGACACTTTTAACGTGCACATCTTGCTACATTGTTCTCACATAGTCTACCATCTTAACATGAATGATGAAACCAAGGTTTTGCAAAAATATTCTGGAAGTTTCCATGGAGTTTCTTGCCCGTTCGTCTCCATAGAGATCTACGCTAGGGAATGGGCAACTACAGTACCTACTTTCACGGTTTTTATATCTGGTGACTGGGACTGTAGCTACATTTAATTTTCATCTTTGTTTTGACAATTCAAAAGTGCCTGTAACTGGCCTACTTGGAATAAATTCTTTGATTAAGATTCAAATGTTTGATTTCGAACTTTTTCGATTTTGACTTATGAATGTTACCTACCAAGCGTGTCATTGACACTGGCCCGGCCACCATCAGGGATTTTAATTTTGATAATACAAAAAAATTGTCAATTAGTCGAAATTTGTCGCCAAATATCAGAATTTGTCGGTCACTGGTTCAAAAGATATAAGGGTTTATAGGTGGCCGATCTGGAGAGTCTCCCCAGCTTGGCCACATTTATATCTCAAAAACTAGGGCACCTAGCGAAGATCTGTTTTCTCCCATATTTTGTCGCCAATTTTTCGCAATTTGTCTCCAAGTCACAGATTTAATCGGGTCTTAGTTGAGAAGATATTATAATGAGTTTAATTAGTAAGGTATAGTCCAAGAGCTAGATCGAAAGAATTTAGAGAGTTCATTTGATCTAGCTCTAATTTTTTGTCTTAACAAAATTAAAAACCCTGATGGGGTGGCTGAGCCAGTGTCAATGACACCTGCCAAGCGGGCGTATGACACTAGACAGACAGATTTATTACTAAGTATTGAATTATGATGTTCTTCGTCTTGCCCCGTCTATCGCTCGTAAATATTTGTATGTTTATTTGTGTCTTTACTTTTGGAGTAGTCATTCTATTCATTCAAATAACAGAAAGCATCTTTTGGGCAACCTTGTTTCATCGTAGACCTCAGCCATAACTTGCATCAGGCAGAGATCGTGTCAGAGCAGGCTCATTTATACCAAGAAATTCATCGTTTTCGTTCTTTAGTTTCCAATACTTTATGGCTGACGCCTGTTCATATTAATTTAGCAATAAATTGCAAATACTCAATACGCATTGAAAAAAAAATGTATAAGTGGCTCTCATTGCACTGCTTTTAAGTTCACATTTTTTTAGCTTGTCAGAACTCTGTAGATATTCCCGCACTATAGTGCGGCAAAGTGCGCCACAGATACTATTACCTGCACCTACTATGTTATTGGCAAAAAACATGAAAGCTGTAGCTACCTGGTATTGTGGGTTCGATTCTCAGGTTCAGTAAAGTACCTTTAGAGTTTGTAATTTTCTTCATTCAAATTACAGAAAGTATCATCTGGGCAACCTCTTAGAGTCTTAAACCTCAGCCTTGACTTCTATCAAGCAGACACATATTGCACATAAACTATTTGTATGGGACGATAGGTGGTACTTGTTGGGAATCGCTACGCTACTCAGTTAAACACTCAAACAACTTAACGGGTTTATTGAGGTAACTAGGCTAAGTTATTGCTAAAATGATGGAAATTAATGCACCCGGTTGCTGTCCGTTATGCACTAAGCTCGCTCACTTAGTGCGGCCGCATCGTATCGCTAGGTCAGCAAAACGCGGTCGATTACAATTATTGCATCGAACACTATACGTAGGTATACATATCACGGCAGGGAAAGCTTAGAGAAACACTGTACCCAAATATTGGCACCATCGCCTTGCGATACGATTCTTCATTGTTGGTAGATAGGTAGGTGGGTAATTGAAATCACACACAACACTTGACTCAAACTCCATACGTTTATTTCTACTAAACTATTTGGTACAGGCATTTATTTGAGCCGTCCGTTCGCATGTGGTTGATAGGGAGAAGAACGAACGACCATAGGTACACTCTTTTAAATCGTGTTTGTTCGCTTTAAAAACCACTAATAATTACATTACGTACCTACTTCAATTGTTTTACTTATCGTAAGCTAACGAGACACCTCGCTTTCGTTGCTCACGCGTCTGACTCCTGAGTCACAGAACATATATACTCTAAAGCACAGAACACGATATACTCCAATAAGGAGCTCTAAAGAGAGTCCTGAGTGCGCGGAAGTCAACCACTCAGTACAGTTTACTCATTGCATAATAAGTTAATTAAAACTTACAAACAATACTAGAATAATTCACAATTAATCATCATAATAATTAAACAATACATATGCAAAGATTTTATCTAGTTAGAGCTAATTAGTCGCTTCATTACTTTTTACAACAATATTCGACCATTTCCGGCAAATCAAAGGATTTAATACAAAGAAGACCTAAGAAGTCTTTCACTAATAAATTGTTCTGTAAAATAATCTTGTTACTTTTTAGTTTGTAATTTAGTAAGAGAAACTGATTTAGTTGTAGTTTCAAATTATTAATTGAGCTATTGATCAAATCGTATTCGGCGCCATCTTCCACCTTAAGGCTGATGCTCCAGGGTAGCCCGCGAAATTCAAATTTTCTTACGTTTTTTGCAATTTTCAGGCCAGTGCTTGGTTGTATGTTGATTAAAATATTATTCGCGGCTGTAAGACGTATGTAGTTATAGAATTCATCAATAAAACCCTCCAAGTTCATAAAGGTGTAGGAAACAAAAAAAAAGCAGAAAAAATCATTTCAAAAATATCGCAAATAATATTGTTATCAACATTAACCCTAGTACTGGCCTGCAAATTGCAAAAAACGTAAGAAAATTTGAATTTGGCGGGCCACCCTGGAGCATCCACCTTACTGTGGAGTGTTGCCTCATAAACAAATCTTTAGTGTCAAATGAACAGTTCATTTACACATACACATATACATAGTTACTATGATAATTACAAATCCCAATTGTCATAAAATACTTGCTTATCTTAATTTTAACTATGGATCTAGCTAGAGACTTTTGTTTATTACTATTTGAAACCACGAACTATCTAAGTACTATTAAAGCCAATAGATGGCGCTTAATTCATCTGTCAGTTAATATAAAAATTGTAATATCAAGCAGAGATGGCAGGTTCATCAATATAACATGGAATAGAATTATGAGTGTTAGTAATTAGATTAAATCTTAGCAGATAGAGCCTCTTGCGGCGACATATATATCTTATTAATTTAAATTTCTAAAACAAAAATAAAACAACTTGTAGTGTCTCATACCAATACAAGATGGCACTACTGTCGCTCATGAAACATTTAAAACGGGATTTCGTCTACTATTTACATTAAACAACATAATTCATTGAAATTAATTCGTTTCAATATTAAACAAACATTTAATATTGAACATTAATGATAAACTGTTACTAATTTTGTGCTATAAAGTGGTTTATTATACGAAAATACTACAACGCGTTATCAGAGTTTTCCTTGCGTCATGTATAGATACAGGCGCGATGAATATGGATTGGGGAGTCCTTTTCTACGCAGTAAAGTAGTGGCTGGGGTGGAGCTACCCTAAATCCACCCCATTTACACAAGCAGTCCTGGGGGGAGCTATTGTGTGAATCCTTTCCGCCGCTGCCGCGCTCTGAGATCCCTCTGCTCGTCGCCGCCGCGTGGATAAGATGATGCCCGCGCAGGTTTAACTAATTTACCTGTCCTGCTTACGACGAAGAGAGCAAGTTCTCTTCGTCCTTAGCAGGTGCTTGCTGTCGACGAAGTGAGCACGTTCTGTTTCGTCCCTAGCAGGTTCCTCCCGGTTTCGACGAAGAGAGTCTTCGTCCTTAGTGGGGGGTGCGCTTGCTCTCGAGAAACAGAGCAAAAGTTCACTTTGTGTCCCTAGCAGGTAGCCGTCGAAGTCGGTTCTTGGGAACGTACGAGGGCGGAATGCCTTCAAACTCACTGATGTAGAAAATTTGACTCACTTTTGTTGCGCCACAAAGAAACTGTGGCATTATTTACATTAGGTATGTATGGTTGATGTAGGTGCACAGTGCTCTATAGGTACACCATGGATACCCCAACCCAACCGTTCGGGGATTACAGGCGTCATATATTGTGCTATGTACGTTTTATAATGTTTTAGTTTAGACACTAACTAGGTACTCGTAGGTACCTAGGTTCCCCACTTATTGGCTGAAAATAATGTGTGGCGCTTAGAAGGTACACTTTACTTAATTCAGACCCATACGTGACTCATACTATCAGCCCTCGCCTCGAGTGATATAATTATACTGCTCTAAGCTACACATAAGCACAAAGAAATAAAAGACAAAATAGCAAAAAAAGCATTTTATCAAAAAGTTATATTGACATTCTTACAAATTGTTAAATGTTAATGTTATGTCAAGTGGAGTTGTTGTTAATAAATTGCTATCATTGTCACTTCAATCACTCATTTTAACTTGTGATTTACACCGCCAAACTTTAATCTTTACCAAGAAAATTGTTTCTACAAAATTTGTCAAACAACAATGTCTTTTTTTTTTATTTTAGCGCGTCAAACAGTTTTCGCGCCAAAAGGCGTTAGAGAAGGTAAAAGCGCCCCGTTTCGCAGGTTCCAACTTACGCGCGTGTTAAAGCGAGAGAGTGTTATAAATCTCTTGCTCTGCCGCATAGTTTGGAGTTTGCCGGCTATATCGGAATGTATGCTACCTGCTCTAAAAGTGCTAGTGGCCAGTACTTTTTATGGTAAAATTAAATTGTTTGATTGCCAACGTCATCAAAAATTTCAAAAAAAAAAACAAAACGCGTTATATAGTAATGGATTACTAACCTGATTTTCAGGGCAGTAATGAAATTCCATACAATATTTCTGCCTAGATTTTTGAGAAGGTTTAATGAACAGCTTTCAAGCCTTTTATTGGGGTAGTATTGGTACACTTACTAAGCAAGTGTAGTATAAAAGATCTTACTACTGAGTTCAAGAGTACGCTGAGTGAGTGGAGGGTTGACATGGAAGCCAGTATCACCAAAATATCTGATAACGTTGCATCAATAAAAGGCGATTTGGCTTCTCTTACTCAAATTACTTCTGAGATTAAGAATTATTTTAATTCCCTTAAATGATAAATGATAAATGATGTTTATTTTGCAAGTAGGTTTTTACAAACACTTTTACACGTCATGTTTTTTTTTAAAACTAGATGGGGCCGGTGTTTCGTACCTGACTACTCTGAGAAGAAACAGCCGAAACAAACTCAGAGGTCATAGTCTCTTTTGAAGTCGAGACATAATTTTGCTTAATTCACATGAGGACTATGCAGAATAGTGTCTGAGATGGTCTTTTGAAGAAAGAACCACACAGATTTGAGTGGACCTGTCCAGTCAGTGCAAGCATTTGTCAGTTATCGTGTAGCTCGACTTATAACTATATAAAAATCAATGTCAATAAAAATCACAAAAATCATAAATATCAATAATAATAAAAAAGTAAGATACGTAAATATTCCTGTCAAGTCAGTAGGTAAATGTAACATAAAATAAAATAAAAAAGTAAAAAAATAATAAAAATACTGAAACAAGTATTCACGTCAAATCATTCAATGTCAGAGTGTATAAAAGAAAGGAATTAATAATAAACAAGCGAAGTCCGAAATTTCGACATTCACAGAGCAAATTTCATTGGAGCAGCTTAATCCCAAGCCTTTTTATCTTCGAGATAGTTGTTAACATGATAGTAAGCTTTCAAGCACAGCTTCCGTTTTATAAACGATTTGAATTTATTTAGGCTTAGTGCTTGAATTTGGCTCGGAAGTTTATTGTAAAAACGTATACATTGGCATCTGAACGTACCCCCTCTTTTTTTTGAGCCTCGTTACAGAAACAACAAATTTGTGTTTGTTCCTCGTATTTATGTTGTGGATATCACTGTATTTTTTAAACAAATTAATATTTTTGTGTGCGTACAAAAGGTTTTCATAAATAAACTGAGAAGGCACAGTAAGAATATTAATCTCTTTAAATTTTTCTCTGAGGGAGTATCTGGGTCTTAATTTATAAATTGAACGAATTGCCCTTTTTTGCAAAACAAATATTGTCTGAATATCGGCGGCATTGCCCCACAAGAGAATACCGTACGACATCACGCTATGGAAATAACTAAAGTAAACTAAACGGGCTGTCTCTAAATCAGTTAACTCACGAATTCTTCTAACGGCGTATGCTGCAGAGCTAAGTTTTTTCGACAATTTGTCTATATGCTGGCCCCACTGAAGCTTGGCATCCAAAGTTATGCCTAGGAACACTGTGCTATCTTCCGGTTTCAACTCTTCATTCTTAATTAGTATAGTGGTTTCCACTTGTCTTACATGGGGTATCGTAAACTTAATACATTTAGTTTTTTTCTCATTTAGGAGTAAATTATTAACATTAAACCAATTAACGACTTTTGCCAGGGCGCTATTAACATCATCCGTAACTAACTGCTGACGTTTGAGTTTAAATAAAAGAGAAGTGTCGTCTGCAAACAATACTATGTCATGATTATCCTTTATGAGGTAAGGCAAGTCATTTATGTAAATAAGAAACAAAAATGGACCAAGAATTGAGCCCTGGGGTACCCCTATTCTTACTACGGATCCGGGAGATCTTTTCCCGTTGACATCAACTCTCTGAATCCTATCACTCAAATATGAAATAAGAAGATCCAGAGAGGCGTTACGGATTCCGTAGTGGTGTAGTTTCCTGATTAATGTTTCATGAAGAACGCAATCGAAGCTTTAGATAAATCGCAAAAAATACCCAAAGCATCGCATTTGTCCTCCCAGGCATTATAAATGTGTCCTAAAAGTTCAACACAGTATCAGTAGTTGAACGACCCTTTGTGAAACCGAACTGTTTTTTATGTAATAACTTATGTTTATTGAAAAAACTTTGCATTTGTGCCAAAAATAATTTTTCAAAAATTTTACTAAAGGTGGGTAGTACTGAAATGGGTCTATAATTAGTGGGGTCTGATGTGCTACCCGATTTAAACAATGGTATTATTTTACTATATTTCATTAGATCAGGAAACTCACCATGGTCAATACAATCGTTAAATATTACAGCTAATGAAGGAGCTACAATGTTTATAATGGATTTAGCAACGTCTACAGAATGACCCCATAGATCGGCAGTCTTTTTAACATTTAAGGTGTGAAAAGTTTTAATTATACCTTTACAGGTGACATATTGAAAATTAAATTCGGAATCACAGACTGAAACGTTTTCCCTTAGTAAAGACTCGGCAGCAGCAGGTGACGAGTTTAGCGATTTAGTAGTCGATACGGGAATATCCGCAAAGAAATTTTCAAAGGCTGTGGCAACTTGATTGTCTGAATTTATCCTTCGTTCGGATCAGCTTCTTTTGCGCCAGCGAGTATCTGAACTGGATGAGAAACATGAAAGTCTGACGTGTAAGTCGATTCCCATAAGAACTCAGTCCAGTTTGTCGCTGACGATCACACCGATCTCAGCAAAAAGATAGAACAAATTCAACAGTCCGCTGGTTTAAATAAGCTGGTCTCGGATTTGGTGTCCAAGATTGATAGCCTCGAACAGGGCGCACGAAATTGTAATATATAAATATGCAATATACCGGAAAGGCGTAATGAAAATCTTATTAATTTAATGCTGAATATTGGCTCTGCTGTCAAGTGCAATATACAACAAAACGATATAATATCAATTCATCGAGTCCCACATGCGCACCAGCATATTAACATGTGTAACAACTAACAAGGTAATATCGCGTACGCGCGCCACCCCGCTCCTAACTTACTTCGTCCATGCATCGCCCGCTCGAGAGGGGTAAGCTCCCCGCTCCCCGCTACCGCGCGCCGCTCGCGTCGGCAGCATAGAGTATAGTAATATATAAACGGAATAGAGAACCCACTTACGTGATTTTTTGTCACATCACGAACACTAGCGCCGTCTGGATTTACGACCCGGAACTAATTTACTATACCTAGCTTTATATATCCCTTTTTTCAGTTGTTTATGTAGTGAAAACAAAATTGTATGTAGTGGAAGCAATTAAAAGAGTTAGTTAGTGAAATAATCATTTATTATTTTTATAATGTTGATGTTTATTATAATATATTTGCGCGTAAACTTTTATTTCATCATCACCATCATACGTGAGCTTTCCAGCTAAAATCCTGTTAATCGACCTGCACCAGCTGTAAATTAGAATATTTAAAACAGTATCAACAAAATATTTTTTTTAATTTTTCTTTGTGTGTTTCGCACTCAAATGGATATTTAACAAAAATATCGGCATGCATTATAATTATACGTTTTAATTCTGATTTAGGAACATCCTTTTTTAAATGCGAAACACATATGTTTTGAAGTTCATGAAAACATTCTTCTAATTGTTTGGAGGGGAACACTGTACAAAAAATCAACATTTAAGACAGTTTCTTTTTCTTCAGTAGCATCAGATTCAATGATGGCTTCATTCTGGGTTGCAAAAAATTTTAATGACTGCAAGAAATTATTCTCATCATTTTCACAGTTTGCTTATGCTGAATGCGGGGTACTTATTGAATTTAATAAAATTGATTTAAATGCTCCTTCAAAAGCAATTGTGTTTGGCGCTATGTTTCTTGATCCACAATTTCTGATGTTACCGAAGAAGTTTTCGATTGGGTCCTGATTAAAATTTCTTGTCAACATACAGTCGAAAAAATATTTTTGTGACAAAATACTCCATAATTTTTGAATGCTTTCAATGGTTTTAATAAAATTTGTTACAGATGGTGGGACAGTTTCGATATTTCGGATTTGATTTAGGCAATCAAATCCGAAAAATCGAAACTTTTTTAATAGAAACAAATTTTATGCTTTTCAAATATTTTTTAGCTTTCTGCCAAAGCTGATGGTGAGGTGAATTTCGTTTAACAGGCCCCCTATATATTTTCCCATTTGGGATAAAAAAAGAACTACAATTCAAGCTGTCGAATAAATTATCTATAAGTAATACAATAGGAATAAGATCTCGACACTGTAATTCTAACTTTCTCCTAGCTGTTAAATGTTCTGTGGCAACCGCAACACTGTGGCTGAATATTTGAGCTGCAGTTTTGACTCTCATTTTTTTTATTTTATCAGGTACGACATGTTCTTCTGTTATTTTGTGTAGGCTACTTAACTCCCCAAAATTTTGATCAGCAGCGTACAATTTTTGTAGATATTCCCATTTTACTTCTTTTGTTTTATTTCCATCGTCGTAATCTATGAATGTCATATTTTTCGTAAGAAGATTATTCCTTAGCCCTTTTAGAAGATGAGGGACATCGTAAATTGGAATTATCTGCTTTTTGTTAATTTCAAAAAAAACGAAATTAGTGTTATTGTTCTTTCTTAAATATTGCACTTTGGTCTCTTCAACCAATAAATTTATAGCACCCACATTCACAGTGCTTTGGTCACACACAGTACATAACACATTTAGGCCAGTGGTTTGTACATGGAAAATAACTTCTTTTAAAATAGTTTTGAGTTCATATCTATTTATCCCATTAGTAAAATAATATGCAACAGGTTGTTTATAGTTCTTTTTTATGCCTTTGATCATAAAAACAAGTGCATGATTTGCTATTTTCTTAGCATCATGGCAGGCAAATCCTTTTAATTTGTCATTTAATGCATCATAATGGACTTGGGGCATTATGGACATTTCGTCGAATATCAATGTACATAATTTATCCTCACAGTCCATTTGGCTTACAGTTATTTTGAGCTTCTCAAAAACAATTTTATTTATTCCAGGGCTTAATTTTATCTTAGATAAAAGTCTCTTCACGCTTTTTGTAGATGGCAGTATAAAAAATTTAGATAGAAGTCCATAACATTTTGGACTTCTTTTGTACAGAGATAAAGAAAGAATTTTTTTATCGATGGTAAACCGCCGACCTCGACCTTTTTTTAATGCCTGATAATATTGCATGCCTGTAAATATTTTGGCAGCGTTTGACATATTCTGGACAATTTTTTGAAAATCAGTCGATCAATTTTCATCAATTTGATCAATTTTTTTAAGTCGGTCCTTAAAAACGCGTTCACGTTTTCTGTAGCGATAGATTATTCTTCTCAGATTGGTTATAGTCCTCTGGTAGTCTCTGGATTTACTTGATGTGACAGTAGCAGTTTTCAAATCTGTACTTAAATATAAAAATAATGTGCTTAGTATTGCATGCTTTTAAAAAATCGTATTAATTCAATCAAGACGGATAAATTAGTCACAATAGAAAATCCATTGCGACGTACTTCCCGGGAGGCAAATTGATTATTAAGGCTGCTTTACACCGGGGCAACACTGTGCGGCATTGAGCATGCTACATAATGTGGCGTGCGTCGTCTTGTGGTATGCTACAAATGACCAACATATGCGGCAATTGCGGTATGCGGCAGCCCATTTTACGCCGAGGCAACATCGTGCCTAGCTAATTTTCAAAGCATCGTAAAACATAACCTTTAACCTACACCACGCACAAAAAATGTGGCATGGAATCCATTGTGTTTGGATAGAAGCTGCGACTGGCTGGGACAGTCTGCCACATGACGCAAGTTGTTGCCATGCCGCACCATTTTTGCCACAATGTGCAACATTTTAATTTATTGTAGCATGCGGCCTTATGGCATACTGCAATGCCGCACAGTGTTGCCCCAGTGTAAAGCAGCCCTTACGTTGAGCATGATTTGTTTATTTTATTTTAACTTTTTAGCGAGCAACAGGACTTTTAAACATACACACTTATTTTTTAATAATGGGTCTAAATCCACACTATTTCTATGGGAGGGTCAGATAAGATACCTAATTCAATACATTGTGTGTTTGTCACAAAAGCTGTTTTGGATACATAAGAATCACAAATACTTACATTTTACTTTATGAGTTTTCTTTGTCAAATGACAATAATTGTGATCCAGCAGGGAATTGTAAGAAAGTTTCAGAGGTTCACCTGAAATATTAAAATGACTGGTTATAATTGGTTGTAATCCAATTTCTTATACTTACATTAATAAATATATCAGCCTTGACTGTTCTAATATTGGGCTTTATATCACAAATCAAATCGGAATTATTTTTAGGGGGCCATAAACAAGAACATTTTCTTAACCAGCTATTTTATTATCTGCATTAAAAATATAAATCATTTTACCAGATTATAAAGTTATGAAAGAAAAAAAGGCGGGAAACTTCAGTTGCGCGCGGTTGTTTCAAATTCTTGAAATTTAATTTTTGTTGTAAAACGGATCAGTTGAGTCTTATCTTTGTATATAATCTTGTATAATAATTGTATATATTTAAAGTAGTGTTCGTAGGTGAATATTTGGTAAGTTTTTTTATTGTATGATTAGTCCCTAAGTCCGGGTCGTATGAACGACCCCCCTAATTTGCAGGGGGATTTAGGCGGCGGCCTAAATCCCCCCGAGGATGTCGCAAACTATGTGACTATCATGTCACGAAATGATAATAATATTGTAGATAAAAGTGGTATGGACACTGATGGTTCAGTGGCCACTGACAGTAGCGAAAAATCTTCTAGAAAACGCAGGAGAATCTGTAAAACATGTAAAATACGCAAACGCAGCAGAAAAGGTCATGGCCAGAATGAACTCGGTATCACGGATTGTAACTGTAATCACCAAGAGACTGTTCTTGAAAATACCCATGGTAACCAAGCGTCGTCCCAACTTGAGTCACAGTCAAAGCCTACTCAAGCAAGTTTTGAGCCGGTTGGTAGGAAGGAGTACATACATACCGATGTATCTCCTTATTTGATACATGTACAGCGCATCACCGACATACCTAATAGTGGAACTGTATTACATCCCATTGCATTTGGAAACTTTATGAAAAGGGGAGGATTTAAAAATATAATAAATGGAAGCATTAAAAGGATAGGCCGCAATAAGTGTGCAGTTGCATTTTCAACTTTCCATGATGCAAATGATTTTTTAAATTCTAACTTATTAAGTACTAATGGATTCAAAGCCTTTATCCCGACATTCAATGTAACTAGAATAGGTATTGTGCGTGGTGTTCCTTCAGAATGGTCATTTGATGAAATTGAAGCAAATATTTCTACACCTGTTGGGTGTGGAAAGGTCATTAAAATTCGGAGGTTAAATTATAAAGTGCAGATTAATGGTAGTCCAGTTTGGAAACCTTCAGAATCCATTGTTATAACTTTTGATGGACAGATTCTACCAAAGAGAATATTCATGTGCTATAATGCATTAAATGTTGATATATATGTGTACCCCACCATTCAGTGTTTCAGATGCTGTAGGTACGGACATACAAAATTACAATGTAGGGCTGCAGAGCCAAGATGTTTTAAATGCGGACAAAATCATTCAGCTGAATCTTGTAGCATTGAGGAGGATTGTGCATCTTGTATAAATTGTTCTGGTTTTCACTTTGCTATAAATAAAGCATGCCCTGAGTTTAAGAGACAAAGAGATATCAAAAACACTATGGCTCATTCATGTATTTCTTATTTGGAGGCTAGTAAGTTGCATCCATCTTCCTCTATGTCTTATGCAGATAAAGTTGTTTCAGGTAGTAAAATTTCTCAATCAGATTCCAAATCCACATACTTCCACACTAATAATAATGTGAATAATGGTCCTAGGACAACTTCATATAAAAAAACAGTATTTAAAAAACCACGTTCGCCTCCTAAATCTGCGTCTGGATATGACAGAGCAGCACACAATGCATTAATAAATGAGTTCAGTTTACCAAGTCCCAGTAATGGGTGTGCACTACAGAATAAACCCGAACAAAAAGAAGATCATGAACAGATTATGGATCTAATTAACAGTCTTATTAAGATGTTACAAAATAAAAAATACTTAAAACCGAACAACGCTGACCTGATTTGTAAATTACTGACAGACAAATACGATAATGGATTTGATTATTCAATGGAACGTCAGGTCAGTGACTAATAAAAAAACTGATCTTTTCTATTTAGTTAACAAGTATAAACCACTTATTGTTGCATTGAGTGAAACATGGCTTAAACACGGTCGAATATTTGGTATTCCCCCCTTTTGTGTGTTGATATCTGTTTCATTACCCAGTTGTTCAATGGTTCGTAAAACAATTAAAAAATATAATTATTTAATAATAATAAATTTATTTATTTACTCAAAACAAGGCATAGTAGTACACGTTAAAAATACTTTTTTTTAATTACAAAAAAGTACTATATGTATTATACAAACGTGTGGGTGAGCACTGCTCTCCTAGCTAGGTTATGTTATTTTAAAGCCAATTATGCATTATAATAATAATAATAATAATAATAATAAATCGTTTATTTTTAAAAAGGGGCACATATACAATTAAGTATCTTAACAAATAAAATAGAGCACCGTTGCTTATTGCCTGAACTAGGTGGAACCTGTGTTTCAGGCTAGGAGGTGCATACAACAAGTAAATCTTCTGTCTGTGCATAAGATATGGGTTGTAAAAAAGTATTAATAGACTTCTTACAGCTAAAATAGTTTAACTTATATATACTTAGTTTTCTATTTAATCTATTGTACAGAAATGGGCCTAAAAATGAAAAGTATTTTTCCACAAAGGCATGTTTGGAGGTTGCATTAGAAAAGCATACTATATCTTTCCGTCTCTGGTTAGTATTGTCAGCATTGTACGTGAGCATGGTGTGCTGTTTTAATACTAAGTGCATAATGAATAGCTGGCGCACAGTCAGCACATTGCAGGATTTATACAGCTGATCTGTGGGAAAGTAAAAGGGATGGAAATTTGCTACCTTTAAAATTGCTCTTTGAGCCCTTTCAAGGGGAAGCAGGATAGTTTTTGATGCGCCACCCCATGAAATGATACAGTAATGAATTATAGATTGACATAGGGCGAAATAAACTTGTCTGATTAATTTTTTTTAACCATGACTTAAAATAAATAAATTGGGAAGATACGTTTTTATATGATCAAACACCTGACGAGTATTTAGACACGTTTTATAACACAATTTTTGGCATAATAAGAAAAGATGTACCTTTGGTCAGTACTAGGTCTTTAAAGTTTCCTGTATGGTTTTCAAAATCTCTGATACACATATATAAGAACAAATCCAAAGCGTGGGTTAGATGGAAAACGTTCAAGAATTTATCGGACTATGAGCAGTTTAAACTATACCGCACGAGATTTCAGTCTGAGTGCAAAGAATCATAATTATAGAAAATCACATTAATTCTGTAGAAGATGGTATTAAAGACAACATTAAACATTTGTGGACGTTCATTTCCAAACAAAAATCCACTACTAGAATTCCTTCCACTATGAAATATAAAAATCTAATAAATAACCCCGAAGACATTTGCAATATTTTTTCTGATTTTTTTCATTCGGTATATGAACCATCCTTCTTTCAACCTTAACAAATGTACCGTCCTCGCATACCGACTGTTCCCCTGCCTGCTCGCTTATAAGTGACATTGAATTTTCAGTGGCTGATTTGATGTACTGATAGGGCTCGAGTCATTAGACCCTTCAAAAGGACCTGGCCCAGATGGTTTGCCGGTAATCTTTATTAAGAAGACTGCCACTAATGTCTGTATACCATTGCATACCATTTTTAATTTATCCATTTCAAAGGGGATATTTCCACAAGCTTGGAAACTCGCAAACATAACCCCGGTCTATAAGTCAGGACCTAGGCATGACGTCGAGAACTATCGACCAATTTCTATATTGTCAGCTTTGTCAAAGGTTTTCGAGAGATTAGTACACGATAAAGTGTACCCTCCACTTCACAGCGTTTTATTACCACAGCAACATGGTTTTGTCAAAAAGAGATCAGCCGCGACGAACCTGGTGACTTTCGCAGATTATTTGTTTACCAACTTGGATGCCCGTGTTCAAACTGATACCATATATACTGATTTCAAGAAAGCCTTTGAAAAAGTTGACCATGAACTGCTTTTGCAGAAAATTGCGTTTAATGTGATACGTGGGGACCTGGTAAGATGGTTTTATTCATATGTTTGCAACAGAACACAGAGAGTTGTAATAAATGGCTTTTGCTCTACCACTGTAGATGTTACTTCTGGAGTAACACAGGGTTCCATTTTGGGACTTCTCCTATTCATTTTATTCATCAATAACGTCGACAAATGTTTTACGAACTCAAAATTACTGTTGTACGCTGACGACATTAAAATATTTAGGTCTATCAAAAGCCACCGTAATTGCTCACTCTTACAGAAAGACTTAGATGCGTTTTCGGGTTACTGTACACGCAATAAACTTCAACTTAGTGTATCCAAGTGTTATGTCATTAGTTTTACCAAAAATAAAAACAAAATACTATATCCCTACACCTTAAAAAACGAAAATCTAAAAAGAGAAACTCTGGTCCGTGATCTTGGAATTCTGTTGGATGACAAACTCCATTTAGATTCCCACATTAACAAAATTGTTAATAATGCCTTCCGTATGTTCGGTTTCATCATGAGAACGGCTACAGTATTTACCCGGTCCTCTACCTATTTGTATTTGTATCGGTCGTTAGTTCGCTCTCAGCTAGAGTATGCTGTTTCGGTATGGAATCCCCACTATGGTAAATATTCCGATATGATCAAAAAGGTACAGAGCAATTTTTTAAAGGCCATGCATTTTCGTTGCCATCGTACCTACGCATCCTACAATGACCTTTTTCAGAAGTATAACCTGCAAAGTTTAAAGTTTAGACGTATTATGTTGGAAACAATGTTCTTGTTTGATCTGTGTAATACTTAGAACTGTATTGATATTCGCAACAAAATCAGCTATGTAGTACCCAGAACAACTATATGCCGTGGGGTGCGCGCAAGACCTTTATTTGCAGTAAGTTCCTGTCGCACAAACGCGAGCTTGCGAGCACCCTTACGCCGCCTTACCAACCAATATAATAAGATTTTCGAAGACATCGACTTCTTCTTTGTCTCTGCTAAAAAATTTAGAAATCTTACCAACAAAATAATTTTTGGGGGTATGAAGAACAGGGTGTGAAGCTCTTCATTGCCCGTAGAAAAGGGAGGATCCTCCGACCAGACGGGTGTTTGTCTGGTGGGCCACTGCCCGACAGTTGTTGTCGGTTCTCCGAATACAGGGCGTCTCACGGATATGCCACATGGAGGGAAAGTACCTTGAATATTGTAGATTTAACATTTTACTGAAAGAAGACATTATTTGAATTTAACAAACAATTTAAACTGCATTCATAGATATTTAAATAATTACATGTTTGAACCGGGAATCGAACCCGTTACACGAGAAAAATAATCATCCTGTAGCTTTATCATACCGATCAAAAGGCTTCATCATAAGAATTATTTTTTGCTAAATAACATAGTGTCAGAAATAAAAGGAAGACCATGATTTTTTACATTTTTACTACAAAATTAATCAATTTATCAAATGCTCAAAATGAGTCCCTGTTGAATACAAAGTCGCACTCTTTTGATTATTTCGCTCCCTGTCGATTTTTCGATCTTGTTGTGGTGGATATTTAGAATAATACGTCTAACTTCTGCTAGCTCGTGGACACTTTCATAAAAAAATTAGTTTACAAGAACCAGTTCTTGTAAACTAATTTTTTTACATAACCCCATTAAAAAAATCACTCTGACTCATTTTGAGCATTTGATAAATTGATTAATTTTGTATTAAAAATGTCAAAATTCATGGCCTTCCTTTTATTTCTGACACTATGTTATTTAGCAAAAAATAATACTTATGATGAAGCCTTTCGATCGGTATGATAAAGCTACAGGTACAACTGATTATTTTTCTCGTGTAACGGGTTCGATTCCCGGTTCAACCATGTAATTATTTAAATATCTATGAATGCAGTTTAAATTGTTTTTTAAATTAAAATAATGTCTTCTTTCAGTAAAATGTTAAATCTACAATATTCAAGGTACTTTCCCTCCATGTGGCATATCCGTGGGACGCCCTGTATAGTACTATAGGCAACTACAGTTTATGTCTTGTGTCTGGGACTGTAGCTTTGTTATTTTTTTTGTATTTTTGACATTCAAAAGTACCGTAATGGTCTAATTGAAATAAATGCTTTGAGTTTGAGTATTAAGTCGCGGATAACTCTGCTTGCGCGATGTAGGAATTCTGACGTGTTTCGCAGTTAGTTCATCATCTGTGTCATAGATGGCGCTGTAGTACTTTTTGTTCCATGTAGCGTAGTACATTTTGTAGTGCCGCTACAAATTTTAGAGTATAATAGTTAGTTTAGTTATTTCATAATATTTGCTCATTCTCTCTTTTTTTTGTTGCTTGCATGCCTGTCTATGTTTAAGTTCACTTTTAACTACTTTTCTGCTATAAAATATTAGAATAGCGCACTGTTAGTTAAAACTTTTAAATATGTTGTGGAATATGTCGTAGGTTATACATTTATAAACCTTGTATATTTATAACTTAGTGTAAGAATATGTGTTTGAATGTATAACTGTTTACTTTCCCGAATAAATAAAATAAAATAACACTTACAAAAAACATAATTCAAGAAGTTAGTTTACCGTCTCAAAGGTAAATTCAAAATCAAAATATTTTATTTCACATAGGCCTACATGGGCACATCGAAAACGTCGAAAAGGTGCACGGTTCGGGTTGGTCGTTTCCATGGAGAAGAACCGGCAAGAAACTCCATGGTTACTATTTATATATATAATTATAATAAACTCCTTGATTGCATTTTAAACGACGACGAAAAAGACACAAAGTCAGAATAATTATTCGTTTTGTGAATAATTATTGTAGGTCAACCGACAACAAGGTATTCAGCTGCATCCGGAAAGCCTGGAAGCCGACCCAGCATAGTTGGGAAAAGGCTCGGTAGATGATGATGAACTGACAACAAACAAAAAAATTATTTTTGTGGGTATTTTCTACCAAATCTAAGGACTCTTTTTATAAAAAAAAAACGTGTTATGTCCTACCCTTAATAAAAAAGACGTACGCAAAACAGCCACCAAATGTTACTTCCCAGGTATAAACGTGACGTATCACAAGAACGAAAAGAATTTGAACGAATTCAATTTATTACGACATCTTGGGATGCTCACGTAAAGAGTGATTTCCGCGAATTTTCCCTCACACGCCCGCGCATTGCTATGATTCATCTCGCTCGCGGGTGAACACTCTGACCGTCTGACAATAGTTCGTACACTTCACTACAGTCTGTGCCCATTCGTTCAGCCGACCGCGCGCATTTTGGATTTCGAACTCGACACCGCGTCTTCGAATTCGAATTTAAAAAGAAAAAAAATCAAACCTCTATTTTTGTTTTCTTACGATATCATTGTATTTCTTTAGTGTTAATATTCTTAATAATTACTCAATTAAAAATGAGAACTATGGCTAGTGTGTGGTTTTTTGTGATAGTGCTTGTTTCGGTACAAAAAGTTTTCGGAAACGAAGAAAACAAGATTCAAGATTCTTGTGATGAATGTGTCAGGCGCGGTGGTGAATGGTGTAAAGCCCTTGGGGTAAATGTCTTTTTTTTATTTTATAATTATGCATTTAAATGAGGAAGAAACCGGTCACGCTTCAACTCAAAATATTCCCTATCTCCGATTATTCGACACTTCTTTATTTAAATTCATATCATGTCTTTCCAAAATATTTTTTGTATTTGGTAGGTACATATTCGACGAGATAATTTGAATTGGTTTGTTATTCAAAATTATTTCGTCGAATAACCGAATAATAACGGTTTTTAAGGAATAATGCCAGGCTTGAAAGAATATTAAGGTTTATAAATTTATTCTGTTCTTATTTAATTTTTTGTTCTTGTTGGATAAGATTCCCCCTAATACCTTCCGCGCACCATAATAATAAAATAAGTAATAATAAATAAAATTAAATAAATAAGTTTCGTTCACATTAATTAATTTAACTTGGTTTTTTATAAAACATCTACATGAGATACCTACTAAACACACAAGCAATAAAGAAACTATTGTTTTTATCGTTCACCGACTGTAAATGACCCGACCTACGAGTACGAGTATTAGGTATAGCTATCTACTACATAATTCTGGTATGATCCTTGATTGACAGTCAAGGCTCTAATCAGATATTCTGGGCGTGTTAGTTCCATAACCTATAAACACATATCAATCAATATTCATTAGCATAATTAAATCAAAACGTTTCGTCAACAC
The DNA here is from genome assembly GCA_941918905.2 of Xestia sexstrigata. Taxonomy (NCBI): domain Eukaryota; kingdom Metazoa; phylum Arthropoda; class Insecta; order Lepidoptera; family Noctuidae; genus Xestia; species Xestia sexstrigata. The sequence continues at coordinate 6,550,763 of OW799204.2, forward strand.
AAACAATTGTGTAAATTGTTAATTCTACTCTCATTACAAACTTAATAACTTTCAAGAAAAATCGTTTAGGGAAAATCCAAAGAAGAATATTATAATTTTATACGTAAAGAGCTTATTAACAGCTTTCCATCCGAATCTAATCACACGAGCAACATAAATTTATACTTACGAATAAATAGCCGTTTTTATGACACAACCAAATTAATTTTATGAACCCAGATTTCGATAACCACATTGACACTTTAAAAGAAAGCAATTAACTTTAATGAAATGTCATTTATAAATAGGTGATTACTAGAAGAATATTATAGAATAACCGTTGGTTAAACGTAAGAAATTTCAATTATAAAATAAACTAATAATCCAATGCCCGCTTAGAGTTCGTAAAAATTGCCATAATTCTACTATAAAGGGTAACTTAAACGGACATCACGACATTGAAGAGAGCAATAAATTGATCAAAGAAAATGAAACTTAAAGAGCGTCATATCTTTGAGAGCAGCGGTGGCCCAGTGGTAGCCCAGTGGTGGCGGCCCCGACTTACGAACTATAAGTCGGGGGTTCGAACCCAGACAGGCGCATTACTTTGTGTAATTTATTTCATCACCACTGCTCTCAAAACGGTGAAGGTAAACATCGTGAGGAAACCGGCATGTCCTAGAACCAAAAAATTCGAAGACATGTGACATCTACCAATCCGCACTGGGCCCGCGTGGTGGATTATAGCCCATTCCCTCTCATAGAGAGGAGGCCTGTGTCCCAGCAGTGGGAACATTAATAGGCTGATGATGATGATGATGAATGACCTTAACACTCAATTGACGCTATTGCCGAAAGCTCTCGTATTGAAAGGTTGTAGCTTTTAGTATCTGTCTCGATACTTTATGATACTACCGGACGTTGCGCGGTTTCACCCCCGTAGTTCCCGTTCCCGTGGGATTACGGGGATAAAATTGTAGCCTATGTTACTCGCTGTAGTACTCAATGTAGCAATCCATTGCTGAAAGAATTGTGTAATAATAGGCTGGGCGAGCATGGGACAAACATAACTGGCGAAATGTGGGTGTTCTAGCTATTACATGACATTGATACACCTCTGCCAAAACTTCGAGGCGTGATGTTATGTTATGTTACATAGGTACCTGAATTATATGTAGGTATATGGTATGTATGTATGGTGTTTTGGTAGCGATTCTTACTAATTAAAATCCTATGGATTGAATTTAATTTAAAAATTACAGACTTTTCATACTAACGTCAACCAGGATGAGTGTTTTTCAAATCCTTCCTTAGAGCAAATTTTTATACTTCTAACTAGGCCCAACAATGTAGGACATTTCTTTAATTAAATTATGAAACAGACGATGTGTTTACTACTTCCTTTGGTTGTGATGACAAATATGTAGTTAACTCATTGGAAACTGCACTAGAAAAACCCAGTCTATAGTCTAGTCATATTAGCCACACTAGATATTTACACGATTTATGTATACTGTGTGTATACTGTCCTCTCAAAAATTATAATACCAGTACCTATCTTTCTGACTCACACCAAAGACATCTTACCTAAATTAAATCCCTGTACATACAATTATGAACAATACATTCTCAGGCTCTCTGAAGAACCAATGAAGACGCATTAAAATGCAAATAATATGAGCAGTAATCCTCGAACTTATGCATATGGATAGTTGGTACATAAAGGATAGATATTATGTAAATATTCCACGGAGTAATGCGTCAATAAACCTTTGCGAGGTTGGCTTTATTTTGAAAATATCTATCATTCCACGAAATGTGGGGTATGGATACAACTAAGGCTTCAGACCATTTTATAGGTACAGTAGAACTCTGTCCTTTGCCTCATTCAAGTCCTGGATTGAGCGATTAGTTGTGCACGATGGGCAGGAGGGAAGACGTGGAAAATCCTGTGTTGGGGATCGCATTTCATCCGGGATGGGTCTATTACACTTCATCTAGCCAAATTGGATCGGCAGCGACCAACTTGAGCACGCAGGCTGTTCAAAGATTTTCATTTCAAACGACAGATCTGTCCAGGTTGCTACAAAAGGTCGGACAAAATCTGTATGTAGAACTCTTGTATGCATGCAGTTGGTTTTCAAACCTTTTTCACCACTGTTTTCTATGCTACAGATATTCATTGTTTTAGACCAAACCTACTTTACTTTGGATAATATTATCTATCAGAGACATAGAAGTGGTATATCGATCATACATCGTGCGACACGTTTTCATAGCGGGCTCATATTCAATCAATCATCATTCATAAGTGTTTGGAGTTAAGACCTAGATTGCAGATAAAATGGCAAACTTTTCATGGGAATATAGTAGGTACCTACCATCATAGCATCTAGTTAGTATCCTACCTCTACTCATTTCTTGGCGTCAGATTTTAGGCAGGTACATTGCTTGCTTCTGCCAAAGACTTGCAGACCCGTTTACTTTTATAGCGTCTGCGATCTGTAGTGGAAGCTCTAAGAAATTGCATCTAATGTTTGCATGTCATTGTGTATAATTTGAGAAGATACTTTGCTGTTCGATCTACCTCGAATCTTATTGGAGCTGAAGTGGAAGTACAGGTCACGGCCACAAATGGATCACTTCCTTTAGGTCCCGTGTCATAAGTGGGTGACTAAGATTGAGTCGGAAGGAGGGCGTGTTTTTTTTCTCTATGGCAACTGACCGATGTCTTAACTGCTAGTTTCATGATTCATTAACCAAAATGTAACTATAATGGCGGATCAATGTCAGGAAAGCACATATAAGTTTATGTAGTTATTTAACTCTGTTGATGACGCAACGGAAAGATACACAGGTCACAAGTGTACAAAAAATAAATTGATCACTTATATACCTAGATGCTACACTTCCTCATATATTTTAAAATATTTATTATTCTATATTTCAACTTTTGCCTCGTTCCACTTCTATTTAACTTTTTTATTTAATTAACTTTGCTGATTCATCATACACTTAACTGTAAAACATGACGAAATCTTATTCTTCTCGATTTTCTCATGTTTCAAACAAAAGGTCACCTTTTGTGTGTGCAGGAACTTTTTATTAAGATTCGAAAGTAATTCTATATCGTCTGTACCTTTTCACGCATTAACTGCATGCTGACCGATCGGATTTCATTACAGATAGATCATGAACTTAGGAACTTAGGTCATACGATGCTTTATATTCCAGGGACACGTACTGTCGTACTCCCCTGGAATAATTTCCGGCCACCAAGCGGGCGAAGTCGCGGTTTAAAGCTAATTACTTATAAATGAATGAACCCTGACCGGTAAACTCATTTGCCCCTTCTCTAATTAAGCTAATTGTTGGTCCAACATTTACAAGACAAGTTCATAAAAATACCTAGATGTGTAAATTGCATGTGGGCACATGGTTGTTTATTCAACCCTATAGTCGAGCCCGAAATAATATTTACTTTTTTAACATGATTCTTCAAAAATATTTACCGCCATTAACACTAAAATACGATAAACACAGAAGTATTTTAATGTAACAGTAGAAAAAATCAAAGGGACAAAATGAGATAACAACATTTTTGTACCCCAAACACGAATCTTATCAAAGAACTCGAAAGGGCTGTCATTCGAGTGCGAACTTCGAACTCATTCATTTCAACGAACTAAGCTAAGTTTACACTTAAAAATGTCTGCTTTTATAGCCTTTTGATTTATTTAGTAAATTTCAAGACAGGATCATGTAAGTAGTTACAATGCTTAGTCAGAGTCGAAGCATGCGTTTATCGCTTCAACTTTTTACGAACACCATGTAATGTATGTTCTCACATTATTAAGATAAAATTTCTTTAGTATCGGATAAAGTTCCAAATAACATTTCGCTGATCTGTATTCGAGTAATAGCAGTAGCATAGTAAGTAGTAGTGAAGGAAACCAAATATTAACAGTTTGTCCTTCATAAGAACTATCTTTTCCAGTGTCCCTCGCGTCAATATTCCTATAAACAATAATAATACCTATGCATTATAAGTAGAAAATCTTCATTAATCTGACAACACACAATCAGGTGAAGTGCCTTTGAAAAGCGATCGATACACGAATTTCCTGCGCAACCCCATTTTCCAATATCCGCTGCTCAGAACAAACTACTTTTTATATAAAAACTAACAGCTAATAACATTAACGGTAAAATTGACGGAAAATAATAATATGATATATTTAAGCTTTTATGGGGTAATTTAATGGAAGTAGTCCAAGCAGCCTTTAGCCAGGAGAGCACAACAGGAAGGAGAAAAAAAAACAATTTAAAATAAACAAGTTATATAAAAACACAACTGATCAAGTCTTAAAAAAGACAATGAAGAAAAGCTGACAAAAACATCAACAAAATCTAGAAATAAGTTAAATTTACAACAAACAATAAAAAAGCAAGCAACATCAATTGCAGAAAGAGTAATAAATTAGTTACTGCAAACCCGTCGCCAACAAGACTGAGACACGAAACAGTGACGTCACAAGAATTCCAAGTGCAAGTCTAGCCTTAAGGTGGATGCTCCAGGGTAACCCGCGAAATTCAAATTTTGAAAGCTTTTTTTTTTGACACAAGTTTTTAATGTAAGATTTTACTACTACCCCCGTACTATTCAATCCGTCAATCAGCACAATGTTTTGAGTGCGTTTCTACCACAAAACAGGTTTTTTTACCCCAAAAAAAAAAGTCGTTTCCTAGCAATAATTTTTGCGTTAAGTTACTTAGTTTGATGTACAGAATGCTTGTTGACGCCTTCGTGATGAAGTTGTTTACACCCTGTATAAGCGAATAGTTTTAATTTTTTATTGAGAATAAAATCTGCAGTAACCAAAACAGATAAGTACACAGTATATTTTCGATTCCGCTAGTGTACCTACCTTCATTCAGGTCAGCCTCCCCTAAATACCATCAGGTATTTAACATTCTATGTTACTTGTGGTCGGCGTTACACGTTTTTTTCTTCCATTGTTCTCTGTCAACCGTCACGCTCTAATTTACTCATTTTTCTCTTATTATCAGTCCTCACACAATCCATATATCGTTACCTTGGTCTTCCTCTCCCACTCCCGACAGAAAATCAGCTGTCCCATTCAAAACTTAAATGCCTACTTTAACTAAATGCATGACACAGCTTATAATGTTGTCGCATTTACGATGGTAGTCCCATCCCATGCAGAAAATGGTTCAGTTTGCTGGACGGCTACACCCTTAAGAGTTAAGTATGACCACACATTTCCGTCTAAAACACGCTGTATGAAAACCACAAAACAGTCATGTGAATGTACCTAATACCGTAGTGAATCATGTTCTCATATTCAATCATTGTTATGTTTGCCATAAATGCTTTAAACCGTTTGGCTCGATGCCATTCATCCTTTTCTTAAAGGAATAACGGCATTTGTATTTAAATGAAAGATAATATTAGTAACGGAGTATAATGATATGGATGTTGCTTCGCTGCAGACGCAATGGCGTTTCAGTGCAATCAAGATAACATGAAATGGATAGCTTTTGAAGTCATGATAGCAAAATGTGAAGGATGACACTTACAGTAAGGAACTGGTCTTGTACTACCACGTGAGCAGTAATTAGATCCTGGTACGACCCTTCCACAACTTATCCCGGAATGTTCATTTAAAACAATTTTCAGTTTACCAGCTCTAACACTTATGAAAGACCTCCTTTGTGTTTTGTTTGCCATTCATTCAGTTACAAAAATCCCAAGCGTAACGTGGTAAGTTACCTGCGGTCAATCACGTACGCACAACACTCGAATAAAATGGACTTCCCGCTCTGCGAATGATGACTATTTGTAAACACAAGGATCGTTTTTAGAGCCGTAGAAGACATTTTAATTAATGTAAATAAAAAGCGCAACTTTTACACTCAGTTCCCATGAAAATTTTACAACGGATATAACAGTTCCTAGACTTCTAAATTGGTTACATAAACAATTCAAATAATATCGATACAATACAATGTAATTCATCTCGAATAAACTTCCAGTGTTAAGTACACATGAGGCGCAATGAAGTGCACGCACCCAGCAAACATCCGCGCAATCACACCATTCTGAGAAATTATAAATACAACCCGTTGACCTATATCTGGGCATGTTTTATACATTAAAATGTTACACAATTTTCATGCACGTCAATGTAATCGGGGGGAACCGTTAAAACGCACTTGATGAAACACGCCACTGTCATCAATCATTGCTAAAGTAATAAGTTGTGAACACACCATACGCAATCCCAATTACTTTTTGTCACTTTAAAAATATGTTTTACAATTATTTGCATGAACTTTACATGCTTTCGAAATATCATTGGATCCAAGTTACCCTTTTGTTACTTATACTTTAAATTGAGGATAATCATAACCTCTGAATGATTGATTGATGGGGTTACTGATCGTTGGGTAATGTTGGTATTCTGAATGGGCTTGAACCACGACACCTGACATTTGAGGCCACTCACATAATGGCCCACAAGAATGACACAGATCATGAAAAAGGTCAGGCCTGACTCAAATTTCCAGTCAGGGGTCCCATGTCTTAAATGCCTATAAGAATTATCGTAACGATTTATTTGGAAATTACGCTCGTTTATCAGTTTTATGCTTAAGTAAGCTGACATTTCGTTATCTATTTCTCAATTCATTGACACCATATTTTAATGGAACATGGTCCAGTTTTTTTCTGATGATTTCTCGAAACAAATTAACGCGGTGTTTTACTTATGTATTTCAGAAACAGTTTGCACCAAGGCACTTAAATTAAATTTGTTACACGTATTTCACATGGCTTTGTGTAACCCCAATTAAATATACCTTAGTAGATATTAGCATACATAGGTTCTTATGAGGATTCTTGAACATAATTGTCGGTTTGCATATATTACGGTTTTTTTTTTTTTTCTTAAAGCAAATCATTTAAATTGAATACTTCTATTACAACTTATAAGGTCAACACAATCTTATTTCACCTTATGTTAATAAAAAAAAAACAGTGAAAGTAAACTGGTCCAATAAATTGAGCTCATCTAGTAACAAAGTTTTTACAACTAAATCTAAGCAATAAATTACGAATCTTGACTTCTATCTATATTTATGCCCACTTTAACGTTGTATTGAAGCCAAGTATAATCAATCATTAGTTTTACTTAGAAAACAAAGCTGTGTTTGTCGTAATCTGACACTTTTATTTTGTTGGCTTCGGTCTTTCACTCGGTATTTATACACAACATAATGTATTTAACGATATAAGCCCTTTCATAGTAATACTTGTGACGCTTTTACCCTATTTTGTACTCTAGAAACTAATAACTATGGTTCAGTATTTATTGAAACGTAACATCACGCCTATACTCCCCGAAGGATAACGTTATATATCCAATTAAATAGTACACCCAAATTTCACCCAATTATGTGTGAGTCTCATGTAATAGTGGGCTCAAATCCAAACTCCGGACCCAAATAAAAAATCCTGATGGGAAAGTTTTGCCCGAGCTGGGAATCAACCTCATTACCTTATGCACAGCTGTAACGTGCGCAACCGTGTGGTATGTTTAAGTTGTATAAAATATTTGTAAAAAAAAAAAAAAAACCAATAGACCAACGAGACATTAAAATATTTCGATGAATTGGTTATTTAAACCAAACGCCAAAAAATGTCCAGATGTGCAAAAAACTCTATTAGTAATAAGTAATCAATTTAAAACTCCATCGATCTAAACTTTTTTAGCTACAGAGTTGTGCAGGACTGCCCGCCTGACCATGACATGAAATGCACCGACTAATTACGAAATAACTCAGCTCGACTAAGAATCTTGCGAACGACAATTAAATTAGCACGACTCTTTGGTCTGAAAAGACTGTAGTTTTTGTGATTTAAATGTCAAATCAGTATAACAATACTCGGTTCCTACACGTCAAAAAAGAACGACCATTTTTCTCCTGCTCTGCAGAATTTGCATGCATTGTGCACTTTACTATGATTTTTCAAAAGACTGATAGAGACAATTTTATTTGAGCTAGTCTTCTTTTCAGAACGTTTCAAAAATATTGGTGAAAATACTAGATTTATAGTTTGAGCACCGCTTGTAAGGCAGTAATCAAGCATAAAAGCTCTTTTCATGCAAATAAAGGGACGAAGGCGTACAGTTCAAACTGTTCAAAGTGTTACAAATCTACAACAGACTTCGCAATTTCGTCGCCTACAATCCAACTACATTACTGGTTCTCCTCAGTTTTGTCTGACTGGTTACAATACAGGGTACCTATCATAACATCTTGGTACGGTCAGAAACAGAAGAGCTAACATTATGCACGTGAAGGTAAAAAGTAGGTACATTTCCCATACAAATGAGACCACCGCACAGCTGTCGAAACAACGCAGATCGACGGCTCGCCACAGCTAATTACTGCTGATTAAAACAAAAATAAACTGAACACCCAAAAATGGGTGCGCGTGAAAAATTAAGAGATCCCATTGCATATCAATCAATGCAATTAACAGGCGCTCTACTTACCCATTAACATGTTTTAAAGATTTTAACACGAGCGCGTAAAACATCTCATTTTTTCATGTTAACATTCGTTGCGCAAGGTTTACCTTTAAAAATTGGTATATTACAAAGGGCATGTTATTTCACAGTTGCTCAGTGAGTTAATATGATAACGCAATCACAGCTGTCTAGGTATAATTGAGTGTCTGGCCACACTGAGGACAGTAGTTTATTACCGTGGATCTCTCATCAGTACCGCAGTGTTAATGAAGTTGATTCTTCATAGCATAGTACAGTTTGGGTCAGTTAATTTATCATGCCCTTAAATCTGAAATTGTAGCTGACCTGACTGGTAGAGTAATTGCGACTTATTAATGTGAAGAGCAACGTTGTCTATCTACATCTGGTTATTCGCTTACTTTAATGCAATAGTGGGGCCCTGCAGCTATTCGCTGCTGAAGAATGGATTCATACGCGTAGCCACTTATAGGCAGTACGGATGGCCTTCAACATGCATGGATTAACTATCAACAGACACCATAGGCACCGACATAGGATTGGGAAATCCCAGAACCATCATTATGAGGCAGACACCACTATCTATAGTACGTATTTCCAATACGATGCCTATTTATCATAAATCTAATATTATTTTAAATCATGGAATCTTTTCAATTACGAAATCAATTTTAATTAATGTATCGGACGAGATGTCCCTCTCAATATTAATTAGCATGATGGCGCAACAGAATAGTATTGGTTGCGTATGCGTTTGAATTCCTTTAGTTTTTAGAGCAACCACGATAACCAAACAGAAAAATAATCATCCATAGACAATGCAAACTGAAGACAATCAAAATGTGCACATTTTAACTTATTATTTTACTCTTTAATAAATCCAAATTTACAAAAGGCGTATAAAATAAAGCTAACAAAGCATTTCGTGACACGAGACAACATTGTGTTATCTATAATAATCAATCACCAATCATAAACTTTGCTCTTGTGTATTCTCTTATCCGATACTGCAATTTCCTAATCATATTTTAATGAATGTTATTACTATATTTGGTATCACAATAGACATGAACTTAGCAACTTGTGATGTAATTTTGATTGCTTGATCAAGCTGACCCATGACGCTTTCCAAGAGTAATGTATTCCTACAAGAACTTGCAACAGCATTGACCTATAAGATTTTCGTTTACTAACGTCAATCGGATATTTTTTTTTTAGTTTTCCATCGTCGCCTGATACAATGTCACTTTGTCTAGGCTCAGGATCTAGGCTGTCTAGGCTAGGAGCGCTCAGATTCCTTGCAAAAATAAATGAATCACTTGCACCAATTTTCAAACAAAGTCTCACTAAGAATTATACCAGTATCGTGGATGCGTTTACAAACATTTACATAAACAGCCAGACTCGAAACAACTTGTAGGTTATACAAATAAAGGTTGTAAAACACCTCTTAACGAAGCCGAAAGGCACCATAGTGTAGAGCAAAAAAATGATCGCAATGACGGGGAGAATATCCCCAATATCTCCGTAACTAGAAGGTTCCCAGATATGCCTGGGAACCTTCTAGTTACGGAGATATTGGGGTCAAAGTTCCAACTTTTTGACAGTTTTTTTTTTTAATACAAGTTTTCAATGTAAGATTTTATTCATCCATCAGCACAATTTTTTCATCAGCACAATGTTTTAAGTGCGTTACATTGAGTTACCACAAAACATGATTGTTCACCCCAAAAAAAAAATCGTTTCCCAAACAATAATTTTTACGTAAATTTACTTAGTCTGATGTACAGAATGCTTGGGTGACGGCTTCGTGATGATGTTTTTTACACCCTGTATTTGTTCCGTGCGGGAATCGCGAACCGAACCCGCGACACGCAGCGCAGCAGCCTCTGCACCAACCGTGCCATCAGTTAACTACTATCTCCACACTTCACTTTACACACCATTCGAAAAATCATTTCCAAATCATTCACATGTATATAGTTAATCTTTAAACATATTGAAATCACTTTTACTTGTAAGTATCTGCATATTTGTCCACCACTCAAAAGTCTTCTCATATCTTTTATTACTTAGGTCCGGAAACTGAATACTTCAGTCTATAACAAAAAGACAAAAGCCCACTATAAAGTTGGCACCAACTCCGAACTGCAAACATTCTAGTTTAATAAAAGTCTCTTGAAGATATCTTGATGATACTTAATCCCTGCCATTCGTATCCTCTCTTTGGAATACTTGTACTGCGACACTGGTTTACTCTTAAACTTTATGTTTTATTTCAATTCTTGAAAATAACTTCTTGCTTACGAGTTTCTTCCCTTTGTCTTTGCTCCTGTTGAATAATTTGCGATGATATTAGGCTTAAGAATGTCTGTTAGTGTTTTGATGTTACTTTTTCTGCTATGATTGGGCACTTTTCCAATAGAAAACTACATGTTAAAAACCCCCATAATCCCAAGGTTTAGCTAACTACTTAAGTACTATTGTTTTCCTTCACAATATTTCCTGTATTGATACGGAAAGTGCGGAAAGTTTATTTAACCGGAAAGACAAGAAAAATAATGTGATCCACAACTATTTGGATTTCAGCCAGCAACTCATCGATTTTTCTACAAACTTGTTTACAAGTCTGGGACTTCCAACCTTTTTGCAATTCTCTTGAAATTCACTCAAAGTCCGTCGACCTCGGTGTCACAGAATATAGGAAGAACCAGTCACACGTCATGTCTTTTATTTTTAATAAGAAATGTATGTCAACGCATCTGTTTTTTTTTTCTTTGTTGGCTGCCGTACGCGACAGTACGCCCCGTGCCAAAATATTCAAAATATCAGCAAAACACAGAATTTGTAATTAGGACAGCCAAGAAGTTAAAAAAAAAACAATAATCGTTTGTATTGGAATGCGGACTGCTGTGAACAAATGCATGGTCGTGTTTAACTTGACTTTTAAACAAACAGACGGTAATAGCACCATTTTAAGTCAAACGTTAGCGTTAAGTGTCGACAAAACCTAAAATAAATCGTGTTTTTACACCGCAGTCAAAATAAAGGTGGTGGTGATGCTTAATCACTCAAGCCAAGAAATAATATTTTAATTGGATCAAAAAACAGTGTGTGACTCTTGATTGACAAACAGCTCAGAAAATACTTCCATAGGGCGAACTAAAATATATTCTAAGAATATAATTTTATAGAAATATTACCACAGAAATGACTCAAATGGTGTGGGATTACCAAGAAAACATGATGCGGGTGATCTCATTATTTAGGACAAAATCGAACAATATCTTTTTGTTTTCTATTAATAAGGGTTTGACTTTTATGTTCTTCTGCTCTTTTAATATTCGCTAATATAACAACAATATCATACACGAATACCACAATACATTACATTTATAAAGAAGAGAAACAATTTCATCCAAATTGAATTTGGTTTTTTCGAGCATCATCTCAATCAAGTTTCTATTGATCTCAAAGCCAAAATTCCACAACAGAACCACATAATCAGATTCAACACTTATATGTTTATTATTTTTATTTACGTTATAACTGGTTAGAGTGGCCAGTGATGTCGCAACAGGGAGACAACCTTTCTATAGGCAGTCATATCGCCTGACGCCCACATGTTTTAGCTAGGGATGGGCCGGGAGCCAGGTAATAGTCGAGTTATTCGAAACTAGTCGATTGTTTCTCGATTCTCTCTCTTCTGATCTCGACCACTTTTATAACAATTCAACAAATCATCAAGTTGTCAATCATTGAAGTTGTCTTTCTTTTAAAACTTATAGCAAAACTAAGCCTAAGTGTAGATTCTTACGTAAGCCCACAAATCAAGTGTTCAATAGATGCAATAAACAAACCATATCAACCGATAGTCTATTTCCGTAGTGTTCGTCAACAATGGCCCAACACAAACCACAGCGATAAGGCCGAGTCAAGAATTTTATCATGGCCTCTAAAGCTATTAACGTTAATTTATTTCTTAATTATTATACCAGTAATTTACTTGGTATTCATCAATCATATTGACGCTTCTACAATATTTGTCAAACTTTTAGTTAGTCGATTTTTCTTAGTTAATTCGGTACAACACTACTCAAAACCTAATTCCGTAATTTTATAGTAAGTTTTGCTATCTTACTCGCACATTCAGAGAAATATGGGGTATCGGTTAGATCAGCCCAGGTCGAGAGCAATCGTCGAGATCTGTGCTACTATTGTGACACCCACAGGCACTGTTTCATATGCACTAACGACTATTAAAGGTTTATTGCTCTAAAATAATGTGCTACGGTACTTCACTACTTCGTGACTGCCGCAGAGAAACATAATCATTTTTTCTGCCCTAAATTCTTAAGGAACAAAATAGATTGACTTAGTAAAGATACGGCTCTATCATGAGACATGCCAATTATGCCCATATTGGTATTTTCAAGCGCTCAATAATTTAACTAGGTTCTCGGCTATCGATCTGGTTTCTGAGGTCCCTTTAAGCGTATCTTAAACTATAGATAGACGGTAGACAATGGGAAGGTAGAGTTATGGCAATTATTACCTCATTGTCTTTTTCACAATTACACGATTTAGTTACTTTGTTTAACTTGTTTTAAGATGATCTAGAGGCCTAAACTGGCCGCTTTAGCAGAATCGTATTAGCATAATTGGATTTTAGACTCCAGGTAAATTCTGTTGGCGAACGCGAACCGGAAGACGTTGCGTTGGAAGGCCTCCCACTAGGTAGACCGATGACCTGGTGAAGGTTGCGGGAATCCGCTGGATGCGAGTCGCACGGGACCGGTCAATGTGGCGACACTTGGAGGAGGCCTATGTCCAGCAGTGGACGTCTTTCGGCTGAAATGATGATGATGATGATGAAATTTTGTTTCTGAATTGAAAAAGTAAAAAATCTGATTTGCCGAATAGCTTTGTTCTTTTTCTACCTGGCTGGCAGGACTCCTTCAATATGACTTAGGGTCGATGCACCATGTTTTTCTCAGCGTACCATAAAAAAAATGAAAACTGAAAATTCTTCATTGACAATGATCAGATATTTCGTACCAGTTAATTTAAAAGAATGTTATTATAATAATGTTCTTTACATACCTATCCTGTTGAAACCACATTCCTTACGTAGTATTTTTTGCGTAGGCGTCGAACCCCACACCCATCGTTTCTTGCATTATGATTATCTGGAACGGATAAACACGGCTATACTTACTTACGTTGGTTTGTAACTTACTTTCATAAATTAGTTCTAGATTAAAGAAAAGTTCGTAACTACTATTTAAGTCAGAATAGATAGCTCTCAACTGAAGTCGTCATAATAATTATTATTAGGTTTCTTGATATTGTCTTTTTAATTTTTGGTATTTGTTAAAATATCTATTAGTTTATTTTATCTGTATATGTGTATTAGTATCAATCTAAATCTGAACTCTAATTAGTAAAAAAAATTTTTTTTAGACATTACTTTGTACCCTATCACTATGTTTTCCTATTTAACCCAAAGGTTGACTGGTACAGAATGAACTTGTGGCATTAAGTCCGCCTATGTACCACTATTGTACATGAAGTTTAAATAAATAAATAAATTAATTAATTTGTAATAAGCCCGTGGGCAATAAAGGGCGATTAATTAAAATTTCCTAATCATTTGGGTAACTATTCACTGGCACTTATTCACCCGATGAAATCTTTAATGACGTGTACGACTAATTAATGCTTAATGACTTCTACTTTTGAGTTAAATTACCATACTTATGAAACTTTTGAAAACTGTGACACATCAGCTTGAAACAGACTCCATAAAAATCATTGTCTTTCACTATATTCTTTGGTTATTTGAAATGGTACCATCTTACCATGTTTTGAAATTCCATGAAATATCAGGCAGCAAAAAGCAATTGCACAATAGCTACCAAATCAAAATCGATACATCGAGAACTTTTAAACCCCCGCGGCAAAATCGCAAATCGCTTACATAATCGGAAAACGCAGTCCGCAACTCGACTCACAAAACAACCTATAACAACTGTCGATAATTGATCATCTCGCAAAACCAGGTAGCATACTAGCAATATCAAGTATCTGTTTACAACGTTACATTGTTTCACAGTTGAATACCTGACTATATTTACTTGTGCTTTTCCATAGATTATAATACGTCCTTCATTCAACATAGTCCATAGTCAACAATGTGTTTAATGAAGGCAGGTAGTGTATGTATGTACTTGGTGTTAAGCAAGCTGCCAAGTGCCAACTTGGTCATTATAAGCGACTCGACCGCTGGCGCCAGGCTACGCATTATACATGGAATTATATTGACCGGATATGCCTTTTGTGGTTGGTGTTAATAAGAATAGTTTATAATGCTCCGAAATGATTGGAACCAAACACTCTGAGCAGCCGTGCAAGTACGTAGGAATCGATTCGATAAATCTGACAGTTATTCTCGACAAAATGAGTTTTTATCTTTGTTATAAACTTACTTACACTGCATATCAGACAATTACCAGAGAGACGAAATGTAACAAGTACATAAATCAGAAAAAAAAACAGACTGCAAATAACTATAACATTTATTTCTAATGCGGTTGTTAATCAGTCTCCCATATAGGTATTTAATGAATTCTATGTACAGTTACTGAATATGTATCCGGTAGCATTGATTGACGAAAAAAAACAAAAGAAAAATAAACGCCTTTTTTTTCTTGTTCACAACTTTTTTATATTCACAACTCCAAAATTAATACGGCATTTTATATGCCTATAAGCGTCTTCGGCTATCAACCTAAAATACGTGTCTCGTTTATATTCGGGTGGCCAGTTAATGTCATTAACGACGAACATCTCTGGCCTTGTGCCAACTATCGCCTCAGACCTGTTTTCAAGATCCTCTTGATAAGATACGCAGTTTTAATTACCATATATGACAATATACTGTCAACAGAGCAGTTACGGCTTAAGAAAAATTAGCATAGCATGTAACCTCTTCATTATTTTGTTGGTAACTCGTGAAATTCTTTATTGAAACAGTGACAAACGTTACAGCTAAACTACTGAAAAAACCATAGCCTTCTTCATAAATTGACAAGGATAAAAACAGTCTACAGGGACGCTCTACTAAAAACGAATTTCACGCCCTTGTCACATCCAGTTAACGCATTAACGTTGTTAGTGATTTCAACCAGTTTGAATCTGCACAGCGTCATTTTACGTTGCAATTTGTATAATTGCAAGTCTAGGAACAACTACACACTGTATATAGGAAAATTATATACACCAAGCAGTAGGCAGGCAGACTAGCACATTCCTTTGTCCATAATATATGGTTTTAATTGGCTTACAATTTTATATTTATGTTGTGTAAATAGATACATATTAGTAGGCAAGACTTATAAGGTGGCGAAATGACAAAGTTTAATGTGGACAAAGGATAATTAATGTGTTAGACATGATAAATAACAACTTGTTGTTACTTACATATTTACTGTTATATGTATGCTGTATAAATATACTTAAATAACTGGGAAGCCACAAGTCTTAACGATTCTTTCACTGGTAGAGTGACTTAGGAGCTGGCAAAAAAGAAAAAAAACGCATAACCAAATTAATATATTAAAAAAAACTCAATTTGCATTAAAAAAGGCACAGTGCCAAATCTTATTCAAGTCCTTTACACCGATTCCACACTTTCAAACACACCTGTCTCCTACATACATTATACATGGTAGAAAACGGGACAGCAAACGGCACGGCGGCTGTACGATTTGTACTTTCGATTGGTATATCCTCAACTGTACACTGTTACAATCTGGTGTCACAACTAGTATATAATAGATACTTTAATAACCTAACACACCTTCTTGAAACGTTATTAGCCGTAGACTCGTCTAAATTTCTATTTTCGCTGTTAAAATTTCGCAATAGAAGGAGTGCTACGGGCTGTGGATATTGTACGTTTGCTTAGATTCAACTTACCTTGATTATAGCAGATATCAGAGCCATGTTAGTGTTAGTTATCTTTTCATAAGGCCGCGTTCACACACAAAACGTATAGTCGACGCCGACTGTGACTACTGTGAGTGACCATCTAGAGTGCAAAATGTATGAAAAAACAACTTCAGCCAATCGACTGTATTTGGTTCACAGTTAAAAATCCACTAACGTTTGAAATAAGCATAAAGAAACCCACGATAAGTTCCAAATTATCTTTAATTAACTCTATATTTCTTTGTTTACAGTCGTTGCACTGCGCGTTCTCTCCAGGAGATGACTTTTGTCCTAATAACCGGGAGTACATCGTAATGAAGGACGAAGCCCCTGACAAGCAAGGAGTAGACATCAACCCGCTGTACGCTGAGAGAAATCTGATCCTCAAGAACAGTGGGCCTGACAAAATCGACATCCGCTATTCGGCAAAGAGTAAACAGAAGAAGGTAAAGTCTTTTTCTAATTTCAGACATAACTGTAATCATTTCCATATTCCGGTAGTATCCGGGCGAGTTTGTTTTCAGCCGAAAACTTTGTTCGTCATAACGATTTAATTTCTCTAAAAAAAATATTTTTCCGCTTATAATTTCCGAAAACAAAAACTCAATTAGATCGGACTTTAAGCCCAAGAAGATCTCAACTGACAGACTTACGGTCAACGAATGTCAAGAATGATCTAACAATAGTATGTCATAATAGAAAAGACTAATAATAGCTACTAATATATACCAATAATACTTTACTTGTCACTTACGTAAAAGATGATAAAAATAATGATATACAAAAACATCTTTCAAAAACCTAACATGACAACTACAAAATAAATTTTGCCCATGATTCATTTAGTATTTTAGTTCAACAATGCTGACAACTAACCTAAATTGATTCTTGCTTACAAATATGATATGGTTGTTAAAACTAACGTCGATTTCACAGCGCATTATCGTAAGGGCACAGATGTTAGACTGACTAAAGCTGTATAATAAGGACGTATGTACGTGAGGATATAATAATACACAACAGTTTTAAATGAAGTCTGGTCGAATATATTTCGCAGGTGTTGGGCAAAAAAAATGTCAGATCAGATTAAGCATGTAGTATTTAATTAATTTATGATGAGACATTGCGGAACAATGCATTACATTTCAAACTGGAACGTTTTTTTTTATTTAGAGTTGAGACACAAAGCAAAAAAATACACTTTAGAATCGAATCAAACCATTTTAGCAAATGCTTAAGAGGAAACAAGGGCTGCGATAGCAATAGTTTCTTCAAATAACTACCTCTCAGGGCCTTTTCCCTCTTAATAACTTGAACTTTGACCCATACGGTTCCGTCTACTATAATGATTTCACAGGAGGCCAAAGAATTTCCCAGCTATAAAATAATTCTCCATCTTTGTTAAACCTGCTTGTTACCGTTGTGGAGATGGACTCCACAACGGTAACAAGCACGAGCAAACAAATACCTGACGTATCATTCTAACATCTTTATGTCTCAACAATTTAAAAATTAGCCTCAGTATCTCTACCATAACAGTTCCCTTTGACATAATTATAACAATTATAATAATTGTCATAATTACGGCGGACTATGCTTAAATAATGATACTATAATTATAATTACGCTTTAATAGTCGTGTAGTCCATACGATTATGATAGTCGGGTATTTAGAATAGCGAAAGTCTGACAACCCATCTAACGCAGTAGTTAAAATAGATGTTAATTAAATATTAAAAGGCGATAAATATTCGGATGAATAAACACTGATAATCATACTAACTAGGCAATTTTCTAGACCAGTGAAATGTATAGTTCACTTTTAAATGATATCTATATATACTAATAAGCTACTGGTAAGCTGTGTGGTATCCGGCAGAGTAGAATAGAACCAACCCATTACACTCACGGGTGTCGTATGAGGCGACTAATGTCTGAGGCAGAACACCTTGCGCCTCCGTAGACCAGAGAATGGGCAGCGGCGTTTTCTGTTAGTCTTTTATCACTGCGATCTCCAATCCGCCTGCCAAGCGTGGAGATTACGGCAAATTCCTCCCATCATGGGAGAGGCTTATGTCCAGCAGTGGACGTTATGGGCTGTTGTTGTATATATACTAATATTAGGTAAAGTTTAAAGTTTGAATGTAGGGGATAATCTTCGGAACTACTGCTCCGATTACAATACTTTTACTAATGGGAAGTTGCATCATCCCCAAGTGTCATAAGACTACATCTAAAACGTTCCCGTGTGTATATTCCGCGTAAAAGCTAGTTATTAAATAATTTACTTAGCCAATGCTATGTTTGAATTTGAAAAGGCAAAACAATTTTGGTAATGTTATTCTTTGTTTTCAATACAAACCATGTTGTCTTTTTATATTACAATACGTGTCACTTTGTTGATAAGCTTACTGCTTGCAGTGTTTAAATAAACTTTTATTTAGCGTGTCCAATAGAGATGATGACTGACTAAAAAAAATAAGATTCTGTTTAGTCCGTAAAATATTGGATACGTGTTTTTCTGTTTTATCAAATTACTAAAAATTGACGAAGATAAAACGTGTCAAAGATCATGAGTGGGGGCTTGTGACGTCACATTTGAGTAAAATATGTACTCAAATGTGACGTCACACGAGTCTTCATTTTTTTCTTTATGTGAAAAAAGAAAAAATATGTGTCCAATATATTTTGAAAATGTATCTGTTGGACTTATTAGATTTTTTTTTGTCATCTATCCTATTATTGTTAGTATCACATATTTATATATAAACTTGTCTGTCTGTCTCCGTGGACGGCCTCGTTGCTGTAGTGGTCGCAAACGCAACTGGATAAGGTCCTGGGCAAAATGTTATTGGGTTTTTCCATCAGAAACTTCTCAGTAGCAACTCTAGCAACCACGAAGTTTGGATTTGGGCCCTGTCCAAAAGCATTACTGCACAATAATATTGATTTGAAGGATAACCCAGCTAACTTGAGCTGACTCACTACGCATACACGAGTATAAATCCTATCCAGAATCCACACCCTCTAAATAATTACGCAATCCATTCTCGTTAAACCCTAGTTATTGTTAAACTTCCTGACGTATACAAACTTTTGCAGCCAGAGCTGAGGATCGTGCATACGACGCAAACCTACAACATTGACCTGAAGCAGTCTGACCCCGAGTGTTCAGGGACCACCTGTGTCTTCACCATCGAAGCTACCCCTACCTTGGACTTCTGCAACGCTACGGGAGGGCTCACAGAGACTCTGGAAATAACGGTTAACGTGGGTCTGAAGGAAGAAGCTCGCATTAAGTACTTCGTGGCATGTGCCTGCAAGTGCAGTGAGAAAGTGGAGAGGAACTTGCCGTTTTGTAAGAAAGGGAACTACTCTTGTGGGCTCTGCACTTGTGACCCGGGATGGTATGTATAACAGATTGTATTTGTTTCTATGGTTTTCTGAATTGAGCTAAGCCCAAGCAGTTCTTGTTAAAGGTTCAAAAATGTTCAGTGTAGTTTTGTTAAGGCTTTAACAATGTCATCAACATTATTAATCACTCCCAAACATGCAAAAACAGCCTTATTCAGCAAAAATCAAATTTAACCTTTTAGTTAAAGTCGTAATACTTATTCAGAAGAAAAAACGACATTGAAATAACACTTTACTTTGCAAATCAAGGAAAACATGACGTGTTTGTACAATTACACGAGAACCAACAAATTACGGTATTTTAGCAGACGTTGAATAAATTGACCTAAAACGTGCTAAAAATACACTTGAAAATACATATCATCAGAATAGTAAAAACACAAATAATAGAATAGTGAAAACAGAAATGTTCGTACCTATAACTAAGTCAATTTTAACTCAAATAATATACAGGTTCTTGGTACCGTTCAGCGTAATCCTACAAAACTCAGGGTGGTGTAAAACATAGTCACTCTGTTTGTAAACACAAAATAGTTATGTAATTGATAGGAAAGTAAAGTCCAAGTTGTAGAAAGTCAATGAGCGAAACCTAGCACTTGAACGAAGCCAAACAAAATACTAAACCGCTCATAAAATCACAGCTCGTGAACATAATAAACTTATTTAGCTTCGGAAACTGTCGTAAACTAACAACTCCCAGTCTACCACACAATCATACTGATTTATACTGGTTACTGAGGCAGGACAGTTGCAGACATGTAACGATCAAACTTAGTTTACCTATCAAGTTCACGAAACTTAGGTATTTAAACCTAATTCATCGATATGTCGACACAATGAAGCATAACACGACTGAATCTAACTAGCAACATCTGTCGTAATGCCACGTGTTAAGGTTGAATTTCGCAAATAAATTCTATCGCCAGTAAATATTTAAGTTCAACCCGACAAAAACATCTTTGTTCGAGCATCGCTGTGAGTTAATTGTGGCACAAGGGCCTTTCATCTTAATAGCAGGGTTATTAAAAATACTCCATGTTTTGAAAGAGCAATTTGTAAGAGCAGCTTCATGTTAAAATCTAATGATTCTAATGCAATTTTTTGAAGATTGTGCTGTTGCGGCAAGAACTATTTCAGTATAATTTAGCATTGGTTTTTTTTAAATAACAAAAGTAAGATTTTATTACACCAGAAAATAGTCATAATTCACAAAGACAAAAACCTTGGTATTGGACCTGAATAAAATGTGAAATAGAACTACATAATTATATGTGCACCTGAGTGGGAAAATTATCATAACATTCGATCCATTTTGAATGTAAGCACGGAACAAATAGTTTCTACTTTCAATTACTACCTTAAGTAAAAAAAAAAAAAAAATCGCTGGACATGAACACACAGCGCCATCTAGTGCCACACTAAGCAACGAGGCTTGTGTCGTGGACACCAGATAGTTGATATACTACATAGATACTTTTTGTTTGTAAATACATACTTATTATACATATAAACATCCATGACTCGGAAACAAATGTCCATGCTCATCACACAAACATGTGTTCCAACCAGGACTCGATCCCGGGACCCTAAGAACGTAAGGCAGCCTCACCACCGCTACGCCATTCGGGTCGTCTAACTAACTACCTTAAGTATAATAACATAACGGGCAGAATGCCTTCACATACTGATACGGCGATAGGATGTTCCTCAGCAATGGACCGATTAATTCCTGATTATTATCAATAACCCCGTTTACTGTTAAAGAATGCCTAAGCATACGTATTTAGGTCTAGGTAGAGCTGAATACAATCGATTCTACTGTTGCTTCGTTTAAAATTATTTTTAAAAAGTTTTTGTGCTCAATTAATTTATCTATTTCTATATAATAACCTGCATAATATAATATATTTTATAGCTCTTGGCATTGTCCTACTTGGAGTCTTTGCATGTCAATTTGCGTAATTCATTGATAATAATCTTGCTCAATCTTAAGCGAAACCTAACTGTAACCAACTAAGCCTTTCTAAAAAACACTGAACAAAAAAGGCACTAAGCTAGCCTTTGAATTTGTAAAACCTTACTAATACTTACCAATGTCATAACTAGTAATTTTCTTCAACAGGGAGGGCGAATATTGCGACGAAGAAAAGAAAAATTGTCCCGAAAAACGAGGAGATATAAATCAGTGCTCACTGAATCCTAAAAACGATGTAAGTTTCAAATCCTATTGAAAATAAATACGAAGCCGTCAACCAAGTATTCTGTACATCAAACTAAGTAACTCTACGCAGAAATTATTGCTAGGAAACTCGACTTTTTTTACTGGGGTGAAATAGGCGTTTTACGGTAGGGCTCAATGTAACGTTTTTAAAACACTTGTGAATAGTACGGGGTTCGTGGAGATATTTAAATTAAAGTTGTAACATTAAAAACTTGTGAAAAAGTTGGAACTTTACCCCCAATATCTCCGTAACCAGAAGGTTCTCAGGTATCGTCTAGAACAAAAAAATGATTCGCAATGATAGGGAGAACAATTTCCTTTTGGGTTCGTTAAGGGTATTTTAACACCCATTATGTACCTATATAGTCTCCACTTTAATCTTCATCTTCGTATATCTCACAACCAAACTTTTACAGGCAGATTGTAATGGTAACGGCGAATGTGGTCCATGCGAGACCTGCGTCTGCTACCCAGACCGGGAGGGCTCTCAGTACTTCGACGAGGAGAACAGCTGTGCAGGTCTCTGCGACGTCATCGCCAGCGAGTGTGAGGACTGTCTCTTCAACACCAGCTACGGAGATTGCAACAAGTGCATACAGCCTCTGACCATGGAACGGTACAATGAATCTTTGACCAATGAGAGGGATAACCAGAATAGAAAAATCTGGGTGAGATGCAACGAGACTATCGACGATTGTGGTCAGTTGCAGTTCTTCGCTAAACGAGATGAGACTGGAATTTATGTGATGATGGTGACTCGCTGTAATGAAATCATTGCTGGAGCTGTGGTTGCTGATACGAAAGGTAAAGAGCATTTTATTTATCATGATTCTGTTGAAAAATTGCGACAGGTCATCCATCAAATAAGAACCTATAGTTGGTGCCAGTTAAGATGAGAATAAGAACGTAAGAACCACTTTGAATTTTAACAAAGTTCTGAAGAGAACTGCCTCGTTGGTTTAGTGGTCGCAAGTGCGACTTCTGAGCATGAAGTCCTGAGTTCGATTCCCAGGTCGGGCAAAGTGTTAGTGGATTTTTCCATCAGGAATTTCTCAGTAGCAGCCATGGAGTCTGGAATTGCGCCTGGTTGATGGCAAAAGGCTCACCTAGGGGGTGAGCCTTACATGGAACTTAAACATAACTGGCGAAATGTGGGTATAGAATTAGATACACGTCTGCCTAACGCTTCGGCGATTACAAGCGAGATGTTATGTTCTGAAGAGGAAAAGCAGTCACTCTATGTCATATTCCAATAACTGATGAAAATATGTATCTACATATAGGTATAACTTGATAGTTGCCGGTAGCGTTAAACTGCAACAAAAAAACTCGGATATGTTGCCTAATGATAAATTATTTCAATTAATATGACTGTCAGAACAGTTTATTACAATGTAGGTAAACAAAATTAACGTTAATTAAGAACGATTCAGTTATGAAATGGCCACACAACAAATTCCATGTCATTTCGTATCTTATTTGCGTCACTTTCGAACAATCAACTTCTTATTAATGAAAAGTAATTTTTAATTCCACGTACTATACATAAAACTTCTGTATACAAAAACAAACTTTAAGAGTGAAGATATAAGAGTCTTTCCTTAAGTTTGGATACATTTGAATTTACACAGATGTGTTCAATATTTCCAGCCTTTTGACATGACAAAACAAATATATGCGCTGTAGCACCAGCTGCGTATAGTCTTTCTTAGAACAAACATAATTACATTTATCATTTGGTCTTGTTCTATCGTTGTTATTAAAACAATCATGTCCACTTGCATCGTTTATTTATTATATAAGTATATAGTTTTGTATCGTCAAACTGTCCCATATGGCAGGAAACTCTGTTGTGATTTTATACCTCCTTGCAATATTTAAATTGTTTTTGTATTGCCTTTGGTTTTCCCGCGAACCATTACGTATACAGTATAGGTAATTTATACATTACCTACAAGGGTAGAGACAGTTTTGAATAACTTAGATCTAAACCAAAATTAATAGGGATAGGGGGATTTTTTTATATATATAACAAAGTTAGCTCCAATCATATTTATTAAACGGTTGTGGCGAAGGTTTAAGCAGGGGAGAGTGGTGGAAGTTTCCAGAACATCATCGTCATGTGTTCCCTGTAAAGGGGACAAGCCTTTTGCCATCAAGCGGACATTAATCCAGACTCCGGGTTTATACAATGTTGTCGAAATTTGTTTATTTGTGGTCATTAACTAATATTGTTTCTGACCTAGAAAATTATATCACATTATGACAATATTAACTCACCACTGATACAGAATGACAACATTCGAAGATAAGAGGGCGACAGACAGTCGTTATAAACAGCTTACTGAATCACTAGTTTTGGCCATCGAAACCTTTTTACGCCCCTTTGTCAAAAGGGAAACAAATACTTCAACTGTACAAATAAATCGTCAGCCTAAATAAATAACCCTTTATGTGAATCCCCTGTTTATTATTGTGTAAACATAAGTCATATATTAGTAATCATACCAAAGGAAACACTCATTGATTTCATATTGAAAAAAATACCCTACTGTTTTGAGAGGACAGTTTTTATTTAGCCAACTTTTCGAGGAGGACCAAAGATTTAAATCCGTCGTATGATTCGTTGACAATGGTACCTAATTGAATGATATTGTTGACTGAAAATCTTAAAACATTTCCATGCGAAAGATGTGAGAGTTCATTCTTCTCAGGATGGACACTAACCGCGACCTTAAGTGAGAGCAAATCTAACAATTTTATTCTTTGAGTTGGTCTAGCAGTGTTAAGTAACCTAGCAGTGTTTATAAACTTGCTTATGGGTAACACAGAAGGCATTTAGAACCCACAAACACCACAAACGCCATTTCCTTATAAAGTCATGGTATTTCTAAGTATGACGCGTTAGTATAACAGAGTCCCTTTTACCCAGCTTTTACGACTAGAGTGGGATGATAACTGTCTGATAGCATTTATCGCTATTACTCCCACAAAAGGAAATCTACTGTTTATTTTAAAACGTAAAATAATGCCAGACTATCATTGACCCACTGCATAGGACATAAATGCCTTCTTATCATACAAATAAGTCGAAATTTTGAGCAGAGATTCTCTTAACATATAATGCAGACAAAGAATAATGCCTTTTTCAAAATTCATATTAGTATGCACTATACAGGAATATATTCCTCACGAAACCTTTGACAAACTGGTATTAATCTAGCATAAAATTATAAACCGAAATTATTTCCTACTCGTAACAGTTTTACGCCTAGTCCTAAATGCACTACATAGATGAGGGTTATTTACCAGTTAATTCCACCAAATATACCTGGTACCAACGTGACATTCTGCAGTTTCTTTGCCCACATAATACTCAAGTACCACCCACACCAGTATTGTTTTGCCAAACGAAAGGGAAAAGTGTGTGGGGTGGGCTAAACTGGTATACTCGTACTACAATGAAACAGCTTCACAATTCATTATGATGATGTTTATTTGTTTGCCTCATGTTTGGCTGATGAGTTGTCGCAAAAGGTCATTCGTCGTACGTTTTCCCCAACCTTTGTTGAAGTTATAAGAATCTAGTAGAGACCGACGGACGGAAGTTTCGGTTTCGGATAAAAAGTAGCTCAATATTTAGTCAGATGAAGCTTCCTGCCTTTCGTCTCTATCTACTACTACTACTACAACAGCCCATAACGTCCACTGCTGGACATAAGCCTCTCCCATGATGGGAGGAATTTGCCGTAATCTCCACGCTTGGCAGGCGGATTGGAGATCGCAGTGATGAAAGACTAACAGAAAACGCTGCTGCCCATTCTCTGGTCTACGGAGGCGCAAGGTGTTCTGCCTCAGACATTAGTCGCCTTATACGACACCCGTGAGTGTAATGTGTTGGTTCTATTCTACTCTGCCGGATACCACACGGCTAACAGCCCACACGGCTCGTCTCTATCAGTGAAAACAAAACAAAAGAAAAGTCAGGCATAGCCGGCCGACTTATGGTTGAAATTCCTTAAACAAATTCGAAATGTTTTTCAAGCGATTGCAGGATGTCTAGACCGTCTGTCTTAGGTATAAGTCTGTCATAAAAACCGTCGCATAATTTAGTCAAAATGTTCTCCAACT
Source organism: Xestia sexstrigata (assembly GCA_941918905.2). Lineage (NCBI taxonomy): Eukaryota > Metazoa > Arthropoda > Insecta > Lepidoptera > Noctuidae > Xestia > Xestia sexstrigata. The sequence goes on from OW799204.2 coordinate 6,577,076, forward strand.
TCTTTAAAACGTTTCTTCAATCTGCCTTATCTCCCTCAGTGCCAATCATCCTGGGAGTTCTGGCCGTCGTAGCAGTGGTAGCAGCAGTAGGCGGCCTGATGCTTTGGAAGCACTTGAACACGGTGCCTCCGGTTCCCATGAACGACCCTCAGTACCAGAACATTGACGCCGAAGACTGCACGGGAGAGAACCCTCTGTATAAACCGCCTACGTCATCGTTCAAGAACCCCACATATGGCAAGTGGTAGTTATGGTGAGTTTCTCTTGTTTTTTCTTTTACTTTTCAGATTTTGTTCTTACCCCTTTGATCTAGCAAGAACGACTGCTAGGAAAGAGTCTTTAGGTCGATCCTCAGGTCATGCAATTTGATATTGAGATTCCCAATAGATATGGTATTTATCAGAAACTGCAGCTTGGGGTCTAGATGATTAAGAACCCCATTGACGGTTTTTAAATCAGTTCTCTTTGGGAAGGCGTCGAATGGTCGACACGCGTTTTATCACCTCTATAAACACAAGAACGCAATCAAAACGCGTTGACCACGTATAGTCTGAATTTAGCATTTAAGGTATAAAAATAGACTAGGTATGTGCCTTAAGGTGAATGCTCCAGGGAAGCCCGCGAAATTCAAATTTTCTTACTTAAGAAAATTTGAATTTCGCGGGCTGGTTGAAGCATTCACCTTAACTTGATTCGTAAAAATAGTGTTATTGTGTTGAACCACTATTCATTTTTGTTGTACCTAAATTTTTAATGTATTGGAATTATCCGTCTTTATTCCCAAGTATTGTCTTCATTTATTTACCTAGGTATATAAACATGACTTGTTCACTTGAATATCTGATAAGGGTGTAATAATAAGGTACATAATGTACATTACATCATCTTGTTTTACTTGAAAAACAATTTTACTGATTTGCCTATTTAAAACTAAATCTATAGCTTTCCTTATTACATACCTTCTCGGTTCAATGAGGAGTCATGACATTATTGCTCATGGTAGGTGCTTATATTAAGAATAACTGTTATAACTATTTTAATTAAATATACTCGCGCTACTGACCAAAGGCTATTCATCCTACTTATCGCGGTTACTAAAGAAACCTTGAAACTTGCTTCGTTTCAAGGTTCAATCTTTCAGAAACTATGAGCATAAATAAAATAAATACATAGTTTTAAGAATATTATCAATTCTAGGTACAACGTATCGCCTGTCAAGGTTTTTGATATCAATTTATTGAATCTTTGAAACCTGCAAATTGCAATCACGTCCAACCTTACGCTATTATTTACTCTCTTTGCAGCAACCTTGGTCATTGGTGTTATAAAACTGCGACGAAATCCGTTCACTTCACTTTGTACCTAGTATAACCTCCTTACAAACACAGTTGATATAGTTATTATAAATGCATATCCAGCTGGTGTAAGGCCCTCCCTTTTAAACACACCAAAAGCTCATCCATGTTTCCACCTTTCAGCAGTCGCTTGCGACCAAAATACCAACGAGGCAGTCAAATATTACGGGTATGCGGGTTAACCCTTATAATAAACGGGTTAACTATTTAAACATTGCTGATTAACCAGAATGAAAGAGAAAAAACATCATATTTTTTAAGATACCCCTAAAATATGTCTTAACCTTTAGGGTTTTCCACCTAACCCTAAAAAATAACCCGATTAAAACCCTTACGCCCATATTTTTATTAAGCAGACTGCTACTTTTCTATCTCCCATTTCTCATCATAAATCGATTGATAAGAATGCCAGTTATAATTATCATGGCAAGTTTCACAGTCGTAAGGTGGTTATGGTCTCTATTTCCTCTTTCGTCATTTTATAGCATGGTTGAGTAATGCAGTTCGAAGATGTGCTATTTATGTTATAATAACTCTTCGACGTTTACTACATAAACCTAATTTGCCTTTCAACTATCTTTACGAATAATATTTATTACTGTAGAACAAAGGATTAGGCAAGGGACGGGTCTCTTTGTGATTTCATGTATTTATCACTATCATTATTATTTACTTATTATAAAACAAAGTCGCCCGCCGCGTCTGTCCCTATGTATGCTTAGATGTTTAAAACTACGCAACGGTTTTTGATGCGGGTTCTTTTAATACATAGAGTGATTCAAGAGGGTGGTTTTAGTATATAATTTGCGGGCGGGCAAAACCGCGGGCATCAGCTATTATAAAAATAAAGCGGTTCCGGGCTGTGTGCACTACTGATGCCAAATTACCTACTGAATAACTCTCAACATCTCAACTTTCATTATAATATTAGCAATGTTACTGAACTTCGCGACTAATTTATTAGAGAAATCAGCATATTCTACGTTTAAAACTTTACTTTCCGCAACTTTTATCATTCTCCTGCCTTTATACTAATTAATTTTGTGTTCGCCGCAGCATGTCTTCTTCTTCCATACTTCTCTATTACTCGCCATCTCGTAAGACACCTCCTTACTTGCCATATCATCCTTCACACAGTCCATCCATAGTTTCTATGTTCTTCCTCTACTTTTTTACCTACCCATCCACATTCATACTCAAAACTTTTCTCACGACATTTTCCTCATTATGTTTGCATACGTGTATGTCTAACTTATTGAACGTTCCTCTACATACGTTTATAGTAGGCAAACGATCTGACTGTGACTAACAGACGGTACGACGCACGACCCGTACGATACTCTTTGTTCTGGTTCCATTCACTATACTACACGTAGTAGGTATCGTGAATAAACCGTACAGCATCTATTAATCTCAGCACATCTTGTAACGATGCACGATGAGCTTAATCGCTACTTGTGAAATCCTGTCAGAAAGATCGACTATACTGTAACTGTCGCAATGTACCTACTATTGCGATTTAGTACTCACAAGAAGCTGCATCTATGATTTGCTATCTAGAACAGTTTTATTTTAGTTTAGTTTTTAACCGACTGAAAAAAAAGGAGTTAAGGTATTGACAATAGACAGTTGACGTCAGGTGGAAAATTACAGAAGAAAGCGTAGTCATCTTCTAAATAGGATTTCCCAATTCATACAATCGTATACCGCAAAAAGGAAAAATCCAATGAAAAATCAATTGATTGATTGACACCTTTTTCATTACCAGCATGTGCTTGCGAGCGACAAATCATGTTTTTATGTCCCATTAATTAATGAATCTAGATTTTACTAAAATCAAATTAAAGATATACAAGCGCTATAAAAAAAACAGTTATCTATAGCCTTCAGTGTTCAGAACAAGTTTTGAACTTGGATATTTCTTTATCTCCGACAAACATCTCTTATCAGTGTTGTCGCGATCCAATCTGTGTAATTACGGAGTTAATCTTCAGAACCATAGTTTGGTGTATGGTGGTATATGACTGCATTCTTTTGTATTTCATCACGCGGTTTTAGGAAAAACGGAACAGTTTATTTTTCCAACTAGATATTTAAATCAAATTCCCAACACGCAGTGCTTATATAAATATTTTTTGAAAATTAAACTGAGGCGTCCCTTTGAGGAAAAAAACATAGTTTTATTGCATAATATTTAAATTAACGACATTCTTGTGCAAAGCAGAAACAGCTTCCTGTCTACTAAGAATGACATAGGCTTACTAGGTTGTTAGATAACTTATACCAAGAGATAATATCATAATTTCCTTTTCGCAGACCTAGAATTCGTGATTTTATTAATTAGACCAAAATTAGCGCTCGTTCCACTAAAATCCCCTACACCAGTCCCCCAGGGGATTACACAGCACTCTTTGTTCCACTACGATACCCTAGGGGATCATATAAAACTCTAATTTCTTGGTCACATGGCAAGCTATTAACCGATGGATAGATATTGCCTACCTACAAACAGACATTATCGCCTGAATATCAGTAGTTCATATTGTGAACCAGCATTAGTTAGCTATTTTATTGCCATTTCGGTCTGGGCAGTCTCGGAGACAACGACAAAATCAAAAGTTGCAATAATGGTGCTTGCGAGAAACGCAAGTCTCTACATCCAAGATGCGTTTCTCACAAGCATCGTTATTGCAACCAAATTTATTCGCTAGTAATTAGCAATCAAAAGTTTGCGATTTTGTCGTTATCTCTGTCGAGACTGGGCGCCCTGACCTCGTAAATCAAATCGCTGTTAACCAGTACTTCTTAAATAACACTCTTCTAGCTGCTAGCTAACAGCTCGCAATTAGACCACACCCTTAACCCTAAGACAAAAATAAGCAGAAAAACTAGATCAAAACAGAATTATAGAGACTATCATTATCAACCAATTACTCACAGCAAGCAAGCAATCAATTAGCACATGTATTAAACATTGTTTTATTAGTCCTTACCTTATATGTAGTAAGATTTGAAGCAACACTGCATTCGTTATGCGTTCATAAGGCAATGACATTTAAAGCTTATCAGTCGAGCGAGGCCACGCTATGCATTAATAGATTTATAATGTGCAGTCAATTAGACCGATACTAGGTACCAATTTATATGTACTTGTGGCCAATACGTCTTAGTTACTAGACAGTATTACAATGTCTGACAGGCTAGCACTGTCAAAAAGTTACCAGATCTCATGTAGAGTCAAGCTTCTAACTCTACAGGCCCTAACTCCACAAGCCCTAGGTTCACAAACTCTACACCTTAGTCCAAATATGTGGCTTAACCGTTTCGCTACCGTTACAGGGCCGTAAGATGAAAAAATTATTCACTGTTCATTACTTTTCTACAATTTTTTTTTTTTATCTTGTAGTAACGAAACAGCCAAGCCATATATTTTGACGAATGTGTAGAGTTTGTGAAGTTACTTTTTGACAGTGCTAGCCATATGGTCTCGTCTGGCAACATTTTACATGAAAATATTTTTGGTGGCATTATATTTATATCAACATATTAGCCAAGCTCTCACAATTTTTGCAGACATAGTTCTGGGCGAAACGCTAGTAATGTATAATTATTATAAGATTGATTTGTTGATATTTGATTTATTATGAGAAACCATTCGTAAATCGTAGCACAAACCCTTTTGTTTGATGTTATAGTACGTTACTACTTACAGTAACGTACAGCAGAAGTCATGTACACTCACCAGACTAAACAACCCAGACAGGAATCTCTCAATAAAGTCTAATGATTATTGCAAACTTATGTCTTTATGAGTAAGAGAAACACTGCCACTGTGATCTCGTCAATATTTATGATCCTGGTTATTATGCTAGTACTCTTTATTACTTGGAATTAATCCCAGGTTTCGTAAGTGACAAACATTTTATGTAAGTACCAGTAAATTTATACAAACGTTTGGAACGGACCCTGACGACGCTATAAAAAAACCGGCCAAGTGCGAGTTGAACTCGCGTGGAGAGGGTTCCGTTCAGTCCAATGCCAAAGTCTTATATTGAGTTGACCACTTTATTTTCAATTGATAGAATAGGCGAGACGACAAAAAAAAACTAATTAGTCCGTCAGTTAGATTATCAAAAAATATTTGAGCCGTGTTTTTTCTTTTGTTACGTAAACCAAAATTGACGAAGATATGACGCTTTTAAAATTCGCGCCTAGGTATAATTTTTACCTCGTTCTGACATCACCCCCCACTCCCGAGTTTTGATGCGTTTTATCTTTGTCAATATTCATTGATTTACAAAAACAAAAAATACGTGTCCATTAATTTCCAATACTCTAACTGACGGACTAAATAGATTTGCAATTTTTTGATGCTGTCGTCATGCCTATTCTTATAGGTTTTTCTGTAATCCAATGAACTATATTTTGTATTTTTTCCAAAATTTTAGGCTCAGTCGTTTCAGAGATCAGGTCAATTTTCGTCTTCTTTCATGAATAAAATCAAAACTATTCATTTTAAAATAATAACAAAATATACTTGAGATCCTCATAACGAGCCCTTTCATTTGATATATAACAAGTAAGGTTTGCAAAACTTTTTTTTTCAAATTTCCTAATTTGTCCCCCGAAAATGTTTAAAAAAAAATATTTATTTACTTTGCATATCTGTGTTTGGGTCATAGGATTACACCAGTACAGATTACACCGGTTCAGTATATTCAGAGCAAATTGGCTGTGACAGACGGACGGACAGACAGACAGACGCACGAGTGATCCTATAAGGGTTCCGTTCGTATCCTAAAAATCAGCTATTCCATACATTTTGACTGCGTATTGTAGTTTTGTAGGAAACATCTTTTTTTTCAATAACCGACAAAAAAAATCTAAATGTAAACATATTCTAAAAATATCGTAGAAATAAAAACATGAAAAACTTTAATATCTCTTAACAAAAACTGTAGCTAAATATGTATAGACGGCAAAAAACCTGGTAATCCGTGCTAAAATTCGGCCTAAATACTTACTTACTCTTTAATTCATATCTCTCTCCAAAAAAAACTAAAATCGTAAATTCCAAACGGTCGTAAGTCAACCTCTTATTTGGTTTATTAATGTGAAAGGTATAAAGTCGGTTGTTGAGATATGACCTCCCGTAGAGTTCAGTGAACGCAGACAACTTAAAACTTTGACCCTCGCACTACGGCGCGTCGAGTTGGCACCCCTGTCGAGAATTTGCTCGTATAAGTACATTACGCCAACTAAATGCAGAGGAAATCCAGCGAAATGTGTGAGCACATATTTCTTTGTTCTTTGCCAAATACGGTTGTATTGTATAAAATGTATGCCAACGTGCCGAACATGAAAGTGCTTTTTATCACCGCTGAGAAATGCCTGTAACGATTTTTAGTTGCCTCAATTCATAAGACGTGTTTTTCCCTAATATTTAGAATTACAAATATTCTAAGAAGCATTTAGCTATAAGTAAGGTTACACCATCATTACACCTTAAATAGGTCACTATAGTAATACCAGTTGTATTATTTTTGTCTCGTAGATAGATGTACTATGTAAGTATTTTCTATTAATTAAGCACAAATACAGGTAAATAAACAAAAAAAAATAACTTAAATCCAAAATTGAAAAACAGGATGACACCTTTACAGGCGTACAAGACACATAAGTAAACCTATTGTTTGTATTTACCTACATAGGTACCCTGTGTCCAGTGATAACCGTTGGGTAACCCCATTTTTCGACAAAAACAAAATAGAATATTATTAAGCACATAAGAGGAAAAAAACAACCTTATAAATGCCTATAGATACATTACCTATGTACTTCCATCTTCTCTAACCAGATTTGTCAAAAACAACTTTTATTCACAGTTATTCCCGCCATAATGAAAGAGTTAATCTTTCAGGATATGACGTGTATTTAGAATATCCTGCCTGCAGGTTTTCTTACCTATCTCTATCTATCATTATTGTTTTTTTTTCCATATTACCTACTGAAACAATCAAACTTTAGCTAAATAAAAGAACTTCACTTTCTTTGATTCGAATTATTAACTTAAAACACTCAAATGCTTATAACTATTCTTCACAAAACTAGCACTTTTGTAATTTAACAACAAGCAAAGGGCTTCAGAAACCGAAGGTCATTGACTCCCCAGTCTAGCGTGTTATGATAGTAACAAAAAACAAATCATTTGGCCAACCTGTATATCAAGACGTTCATGTGTATGTATGTCTATGTTCAATTTAATCTATTAAGTGCCGCTAGACAAATGAGCTGAGCAAAAAATGAGGTGTGCCAAAAACAACCAGCTTAGATACAACATAGGTGGTCTTATACAGTGTGTGCTTTTCCGTACACGTTTATTTGTCAACAAAAAATTAAACATGTGGAATGTTTGTACGCGTTAATGTAAAGATTTTGTCCATTAACGTACCATGTGTAGTGCAATGGACAGACAATTCAGAGATAATTATTATTTCATTACCAAAAAACAACGAAAAGATCTGTAAAAAAAAAACTAGGTAGGTATGTATGCCTCCAATTTTCAATCGAAATCTTTTTTATGCAGTTTCTGTATTGAATATACAGCTTTTACAAATTTGATAACCAGCTCCGAGTCAGTCCACCTATGTCACATAGTATTGTAACTTAAACAGCGTTCTCGGCAATTAGACCTAACACAGTTGTAGATTCTCATTAGAGGGTATTAAGAGTACAATGACAACGTGCATGAAGATATCAGGTTTCGGCATAAATCCTCATTTCTATGACTTATACTGCATCATTATTGCTCTCACATGATTGATTGATTGAAGAGAACAGATAGGTACTTAAAAAAAATAACTTAAATTGATGTGTTACCCAATTTTCTTATGGTTTTCCGAATTGTTCCAGGTCTGAGCAAAGGTCTCCCCGATTCCTTCCACTTGTCTCAGTGTTGTGTATATTAAAGCCCAAAAGTTTTACTACCAGCATTCACCGTTTGATCAGGAAAATTTACAGGAATTCGAAAGCCCAGTTTCGCATAGCATATAAAATGCCCGTAAACGCTCTACCACTGAAAACCTAAGTGTATACGTAATTTAGTATCTTTCTTCTGACGACAGAAATGCGATTCAGCATGTAAATTATCTATCCAAAACTTATAAACCAAAACCACATAATAATTACCTACGTCATATGACATCTTTGTGCGTAATAAGCAAAAGTATTTAATGTCTTTATTCACGCAAACGGCCTTTTACTATCCCCAATAATCAATTAATTTGTTATTGTTTAACGGCCAAGCGGAAAACCACATAACACTGTCACACAAAATTGTAACTAGTTACTTATGAAAGGGAAAATAATAATTTAAAATTAAATAAGTATTTCGAAAATACCCTCCTCCTGCCTCCTACCCTATTCCTTTTTCGTTTTATTAAAGAGAAAAAGATAGCAATAGCCTAAATTAAGTTAGTTTGTGCACAACAGAATCGACACCAGTGTATTTTTTAAAATACATTCGTTACAAAATAAAAATAAAAGTTTTTTTTTATTAAACTAAAAAGTTTCATTAATTTTAAATGTTTACAAGACGCGACACAAAATACCAAGAAATATCTACCGTACCTTTTTCGACATCCTGTATACCGTCCCACAAAACAAAAGACATCTAAGTACCTACTTATGTATATTTTTTTAGTAACAAAAACATTTACCTAGCAGCTACCTATATTACTTTCAAATCTCCATCTTGGAGAATGTAAGACGAGTACTACTATGAGGTCTATGAGTCCTACTCTAAGTGCTAATACCACGAATGAGAAGTCGAGGTCACCGGCAACGGAACGCAAACGTGCATGGGCCATGACTGTCGCGTTACACGTAATACGTGTCTAATTTACTCACTATTTCACTAATAGGAGCATCCGTTCAATATTATGCATAAAACTTTACGCAAATAGAGATGTTGTCAGTTCAAAGCCCTTGTAATTAAGTAGATAGTTAACATTGGTACTGAGAATTTTGCTCACGCAAGTTAATAAATCATATTGGTTTATAAATCACTACATATTATAAAACAAAGTCCCCCCCGCGTCTGTCTGTCCCTATGTATGCTTAGATCTTTAAAACTACGCAACGGATTTTGATGCGGACATCAGCTAGTGTTCTTATAAACGCAGGAATATAGGGAGCTATAGTCATGTGGCCAAGTGATTTATCCAATGAAAAGTAAAAAGGAATATTGACGTAATCAAACAAAACATAACCCTAACTTTGCTGTCACGCAGTCGGGTAAAAATGGTACATTTATTGGTAATCGTAGACTCTTAAAGATCAAGAATCTGCCAAAGCCAGCTGTCACTTAAACACCTTGTCTTTCAGGTTAATCCGAAATCGTCTTAAGGCCCATCACTGTTGAAAAGTACCTATGTGTTTGTCTGTCTCGACGCTCATCATGCCTTCAACAAACAAGTTTTAGTTATATAACAATCATTACATAAGCCTATACTTAAAAACTAAGTTAACCCCATTTCAATGATAAATAAACTAAATCTTACTGATCTAATGACCGTATCAATCGCTGCTATCACAATTTGGCGCAACACCTTGACACCGTTCAACGTGCCAGTTTGCAAGTGCATTCAGTTACTTTAGATAATAATTACTACATATAGCCATGATTTAAAGATATAATGTTATTGTCCAAAGCTTTCAATGCCCTATCCTGCCTTTTGCATCCTGACTGATCCAGCTTTTAAGGTGAAAGCTCCAACCAGCCCGCGAAATTCAAATTTTCTTACGTTTCACTGGCCTGCAAATTGCAAAAAACGTAAGAAAATTTGAATTTCGCGGGCTACCCAGTCAATCCATCTAGTCATCGATCGAACAAAAATGTAATTTATTGAAACATGATCTTTGTTAGTCTTGCTATAGCCAGTGCTGAGTACAGGTCTCATTCCTTTCTGGCCATGCTGCCCTGGTAGCGCGTGTCTAAACAGGTCAGTAATGTTTTGTTTTTAATCCTACCCTATCCTACTTCTGCTACCGTCTCTCGACAACCATTCAGTGAGGACTTTACTCCACCTGCCACCACCACGTCTTGACTTCCTGCCCACCTCCAGAGTAATTTCATTGCCTCCGGACAGTGATCCTAAAAATTCTCCCAAAATAGTGAAGTTTCGTTTACATTTTATTTTTATCCGACTTCATAATTATTATGTAAAGTAACGCTCAATAATTTTACTTGAAATATAGCCAGTAAAATACTGGTTAATCAGGTTCTCTTTTAGGTAAGTATAATCTTGCCCGTATAAAAACATCTATGGGTAGGTACAAACAGTTTGAATGCTATAAAGAATTTAACGAAACTGACATGACTGACTGACTGGATATTTACAAAAAAAAAAAAGTTTTCTTCCACAGCACAACCTATTTTGAATGACTTTAAGTGTCTACAATTCCTACATATAATTTTACAAATACATTACCATAGTTTTGAGTGACAACCTCGACCCAACAATAAACTTTTACCTCCATTCCACAATGACCCGTAAATATAGCTCGAAGTTTTATAGCTTTAACAGCTACAAGAATAAGCTTTCGAGCTGTTAAATAGCCATTAAAACCGTTTAAAGGTTTTTAGACCTATGGTTGAGACTGACATTTAAATGGGCGAGAAATTCATGCTATAAGAAATAAAGAAACCATTGCAAAAAACCTAACGGTTCCGTAAGAATCGTGATTCATCTTAGCAGTAACCTTCAATTTGACTTCTCATGAAATTAGTCACCTTTTCACGGAAGAAATCCGTGTCCGAAACTTGATTTTTATCGTTCATTCACTAGCGTTGCGTCAAGACTTGATTAATTTGTTCCACTTATAAATGTAGATTCTCGAATAATTTCCGTTTGGACCATTCATCTTTACTAAGCCATTAGTGGTTTGGATTTCGAACCGTTTTTATTGTTTTAAATGTCTCTTTTTTCTTTCATTTTTCCCAAAGGTTCTCAGGAAGAGATCGCCTTGTGAGATTAAACCGCCATTTACACTAGTTTTAAATGTTGAGTCTAACAAGTGATAATTATGTCAAACTTAATTAAGTCTTTGTCATTTGGGATTTTCATGATTCAAATTTGTAGATAACGCAGCCATAACTACTGAAAATCGCGTTTAGCAGTCTAATATTCACGTTACCGATGAAGGTTGAATTATCATCATAGTTAGCAGAAATAATTTAAAAATCAATGCACTGATGGCTCTGTTTAACATAATACAATATTTACACATAATTCCATCATATTGATCTTGTAAATGTATTTAAACTATATACCAACCTATATTATTTCTAGTTATCAAGGAATACAACATTAAAGTACTGATGAGACCTCCTACGCAAATAAATAACGAGACAGCGGGCGTTCTCAATAAAAATATTTAATTGAAAATTAATAAATCATGTTATTGAATTTATTGAATTATTATCAGTCGCATGAGTATTTACCTACGTTAACATCCTTTGCGACGGAACATATTGCGTCAGTCAATGATGGATGATGTCATACGAATAGCCCTGGTAGAGATCATTGCCAATGTGTCCTGATAAATGACACATACCTACGCCTTTCATGCCTTTTCCACTACACCGGCACTATAATTATGTTATAAGCTCTCAATGTATTTCAGCATTCCTGATTTTGCCAAGTTTTTTCACTCTCGTTGGTTATATATCTTTACTCTTTACATAATACAAAACCTAGGCGCTCCCGCTGTTTGTACGTTTAGAATTTATAAACTACGGATTTTAATGCAGATTTCAGAAATAGATAGAGTGATTCAAGAGGAAGGTTTATATGCATATAGCACCCGTGCGAAGCTGGGGGCCGCGTGGATAGCGTTGTGAATAGTTATGCAGATTACCTATATTAACGAAGGCAGGTAAGAACAAGATATTATTGAACTTAGGTAAATCAAGTTTAATAAGTAAACAAACTTCCTTAGTAGGTAATAATTAAATACAGCCATCAGCCATGTTGAGGAAGGTAAAGACGAAAAAAAGAACTGTTCTATATTATTCACAGAATTCTGTGTAATCCACAGAAGGTATTTAACCTGTTTATTTTTATATAGAAATAAAAACTATTCAACTACAACAACGAGCTGCATTACAAACTAACAAAGCACTATCTACCACAGAACGAGTTAGTCCAGGAAATTAAATTTAGCGTGAAAATTAAATCGAGTTTCTTAGAAATTGAAGTCGTTCTCGTTCAAGATATTAATTTAGCAATAACAGTTAGTGTAGTGGTTGCACAAGTTAACAAGTATCGTAAGTCGCCACCCACGTAACTACGAGTTCAGATAACTTACTAGTTACTACTCATTTAATGGCCTGGCTATTTGCATAGGTAGTTGTAGTAGGCTATGCAAAGTAGGCGGCGAGGAAAGGAAAGAAAAGAACTAAGCTGTAGAAGCTGCAAGATTCTTTGAATTTATAGCAAATTGGTAAACCTCATGCGTCCGAACAACGGTCGGATCTTACGCTTGGTTATTCGACCCAAACGCTACGCAATTTTAAAGTTCTATTGTGGTTTTCTAGATTTTGATTTGAAAATAGAAATGTTCTCATGAGGCTTGAAACTAACATTCTCAAAAAAACTATCTTATTTTTCTGTTTCAGAAATGTAAATATTATAAGTTTTAAAGCAAACGACAATCGAATCTGAAAATCGATCGAAACTGAATTAAAAAACAAGATGGCTGCCTTTCTTATGTTGCGATTTTCGCTGTGCAAAAAGTTGATCAACTGTTCATAACATTGTGTCCGTTCCTCTACAATCTTGTGGTAACGCATTGTGTGATTATTGGTTGTCGAGCAACAGCAATTCAATTAATAATCAAATTTTATTCAATTACATGTATGTCTCACTAACGCGATATTTATCTCAACAATTTGCACGAAGCAACTACCTGCAGTGAATCATCGATCACAGGTTCTCGATAACTTCTAATGTAATTCGAAAGATACCTATTAGCATTACGTGATTCATAACGATGTTTTATTTACTATCATATTATTTAAAGATACTCCCAAGGTACAAAAAAAAATCTGTTTGCTTGAAAAGTCTTTGGGCTGTAGACTTTGTCATAAAGATAAATTAAATTCAAAATTTAAATCTCGTAATAACCTTTCGCAATTATGAAGTCGTCTATCTTTCTTGGTAGAGTAGTTACATTTAGTAACCTTACCGCCTAACCTAACTGCTAACTACTTATCTAAGAAAAAACATCAGCCTGTACTGGGTCGATTTTTATTTTTATTCTGCATCTAAAAATGTCCCATCAGAAAGTATTTACTTCAACATTGTATATGGCAATGTGACAATACTTGTAGTTGTTCTGTCGTGTTGTATTTACCTACATAGGGCAAAATACGTACAATATGTGGTCATACTGACGCATCAATTCATAAGTATATAATATAATAAAATAATAGGTATTACCTATATGTTTTTTGTATCACTTTTTGTTGTTTTCCTGTTGTGCACCCGTTTCTTTACGTCATTCATTCATTCATTCATGGAAAATCGGATTTGCCATAATAGTATTTTATAAATCATAAACAAAAGGACAGGAAATACCCACGTTGAATAACAACGCTAATTATTAAAATAATAAAGTTTGTTTTGTATTATTGATTCTTCTCTACCAACCTTCAGGCTTCATGCGCATGAGTTGAATTATCCCCGTAAGCTATTTGCTAATCTCTCAGCTCATCAGTCTTCGTTACTGACAATTGATCGTCAATAAGTTCATTGCCGTTTGACCGACAAAAAAATTGACCAACAAATATTAAACAGTTACTGAAATTAACTACCTACCTACTTACAGATATTTACAGTTACAATTCAGCTTATGGATTATATTTTCTAGCGAATAACAGTTATCTTCAATTACTTATATCAGCAGACTAAATGTGTGAGATTTCTTTATAGGTAGGTAGTATGTTTAACTTTTTTTACCTGAAAAGAAATGTACCTACACGATACTTTGCTTTAACTTCCCTGTATTCGGTTAAACAAAACCAAATTTATTTTTATAACGAGTCCTTCCGATACACGATACTAAAGTTATTTAACAAAGTAGCGCCACAAAGAAATAAAAGCTTCTTTGTTTACTAATTAAATACATCGTAATTACACTAAAACTAATGAATGGGTGTGTGTATCAAGCAAGACTAACTTGCTACCGTGGTGTCCGTCCGCGTCGTGCGCTAAAATGATCAGCTTACCGATTTAGAACTTCTGACTAAATGAAGAGTAGGTACGATACCCGTTTAAAAACAGCTTAAGGTGAATGCTCCAGGGTAGCCAGCGAAATTTAATTTTTCCACCTTTATGAACTTGGATTGATGATTTTGATGAATATAATTCTGTAACTACATACATACGTCTTACAGCAGCGAATAATATTTTAATCAACATACAACCTAGGACTGGTCTGCAAATTGCAAAAAACTTAGGAAAATTAGAATTTCGCGGGCTACCCTGGAGCGGGCTACCCTACCTTAAATAAAGGTCCCTTAAATAAGACTTACCGAGACCACATCGTGGTTTCTTACTGATCATTCGGGTATTTTTTGAACGAAACAAAATGAGTCACCATGACATTCCAAATGGTAGTAGTCTCTTTAACTAAGACCAATATTGGCCATGCTTTCGCAAAACACGCTTCGATTTTGTTTAAACATCGTAAAAAAAGCGCAAGTCGTAGACACACTTTCAAAATAACTATGTGGACCATGCGACCAGTATCTTGAGTCGCACGACAGGCAGTCGCGTCCATGGAACTCATACCTTGAGAATGAATGCCGGTCATTTTATGCGTCCAGTGCTCACTGCCCACTTGATACACCAACCGATAAAAGGTCAGGACCTGTAAGCAGGATGCCTCGTCTAATATCAGACAAGAGACATGTTTGTATCACAAACTATATTACTGACAAAGTGTTCTGAACAGAACAGCGCTCCTTTTAAATACGCTCATCATTTTTATATAGGCAACTTGTCGGCTTGTTCAAGTCTACCGGTTTTATTATAAAAGTGTTTCTGGTTTTAATAAACTGGTAGTTAATTATGGACTGGATTCGTTATGGTAAACACAACAACAGTGAATGGTAGTAATATCAGTCTTATTAATACTTACATGAAAAAATATTTCTTAGTACCTACCTTCATGAAATAGTATATTTCATTACAAGTGCGGAAAGGCTGTCATTGCAAAGAGTTCCGACAAATGTCTACCCGAGCCGAGGCGCAGCCGAAGGCGAGGGTTGACAGTCGGAACAAGTTGCAATGACGGTTCCGCAGGTGTACTGAACGACTATTTTTAATACAGTTGCGAAAAAATTAAGCAATTTAATAAAATAATAAAAACACAATAAACTCAACTAACTAATCATTTATTTCTTTTAAAGTTATAGTACACATGTAGGTACATTGAAATTTTTCTGGAAAATGGCGCCAACCGTAGAATATTAGCAGAGTTTTTTTTTTCTTCACCCAGTTTGGTAGGCAAAGGGAACTATCCATACAGCTTAGTCTTCAGTAGATTTTTTTTTATTGTTATGAAATGAAAATGAAATTTAATGAGATGAAATGAAATTAAACCTAACCTAACTCATTCAATTAAATCATTAAATCTGATATTGAAATAAATTAGTAGCTTCTTTTTAGAAATATACGTATTTGTATGAACCACAAAAACTCTTTAGTAAAAACTTCATAGTTGGTTTTTCTTTTTAATAGACATTATTCTGACAGTTGGGAAAGAGAACGCACGAGTTCGGGAAATGTAAAAAAAAAGCACTAGTATGTAATAGCCCACATCCCGAACGCTATACGTCCCTGCAATACACCACTTTTTGAGCAACTGTATTAAAAATTCATTTTCCTCTAGGACTATGAATGAACTTGTATAATTTTACTTTGCGATAAGGCCTTACTTGTGTAATATTATTATATAAGTTATTATATTTATTACAATCCCATATGTAAATAACATGGTTACTAATATGCAGCTATGCAAGTAGGTATTATTCATGGTACGGTACATAACACATAAGAAAGAGTATTTGTCATACTTTATTGTTTTTAACAAAGCTTGCATAATGAGCTTTAACAAGGGACCTATTCTCTAGTAACGAATGGGTATTATTATAGTTTTTGTAAAGTTTTGGGTATTAAACCAATGCCGTATTATTGTCTAATAGACGGTAACTGTATAGTATAAAACAGTTGGCTTGGGAAACTGCACGGTACCTATGTTATTCTTTTATGTCTCTGATACAAAGGAAACAGTGGCAAATGTATCCGCTGAGATATTAAACAAAAAGAAATTCACACGACATTTACAAAGATAGGATATACAAAACAAAAATTACAGATTTCTATAAACTTACATTAACTTAATTAGTACTCTAGCACAATGAATCGACGAGAAGCAAGAAATCTTTATCCAACTTTACAGTCGTTTCCAGATATTTAAACCGGAAGAATGGGACCGGAATATGACTCCCAAATGACATCCCCGTGTCCTTTAAAGCGTTTACCGCTAATCACACCTATCCTTAAATCACACATCATCGGACCCCATTTCCAATAACGCTATAAATTCGTCATCAAAAGGCACATACCTAATAGTAGTCCATTATTCGTAGCTAACAAGATTGAGTCACCCGCGCGTCACATAACCTCTGACTCACTGTCATGCCGCGCTCCTCCCCTCCTCACATTTATATTAAAATGTTTTTTTTTTCCATAGGTGTTACCTGCTGGCTGAATCATCGAGGACCGAAGATCAGGGTCAAGCGGACATGGGGGCCTATGGAAATGACTATGTACATATCGCGAAACTTTCAACACTTCCGAAAAGAAGAGCGCCTGAATCATCAGACGCGATAATTGCAAACAGTTGCGTTCAAAATAATCGCGTAGCAGTCCGTGGGACCCTCTCCAGTCCAATATTCCATTCCAACACTGCCTGTGATCAACACCACGATGAAGAAATTACATTCGTCCGGTGTTCGTGTCGCAAATTGTAACTAGAATACATTTTATACCGTAGTTGTAAGTATTAAGGTCGGTACACACATCACCGCGGTACGCCGCCAACGCGTCCTGACAGGAACGGGATTAAAATATCGTCGCATACGTTTTGCATACGATCTGCGCCGCGCCCATTAGTGGGTATCGCGGTGGATGACTGGGTATTTTCTCTTCACTGTCAGACGCTGAACGCTTATATCTGACGTCACATTTAGAAAACAACTGCGAATAACACGTTAACGCGTATTATTTTGATGCAGCTATTTTCTACATGTGTCGTTCCCATGTCGACCCATGAAAGGGCATGTATTAGCCACAGCACGGTTATCTGTGCACCGACATTTCGAATTATGTAATTAATACCTCTGTGATATTTAAGATGGTTAAATAAGAGATGCTACATGAGTCACCGAGGAGACGTAGAGCGCTGTTTGATTTGTAATCTAACAGTAAGCAGACCGTATTGAACCGTGTTGACGCATAATAAAACCACGCGTTCATGATACGAGGTAAATCTTTTAGTATTGTGTTGTGTACTACGCACGCAAGGTTAATTCAAATTAGTAAACAACTTAAAAGGTGACTCACAAACGATATAACACTAAAAAGTTTTGCGTTACGTAGAAAAATATCGACATGTATATTTCTTTCGAACTGCATAATTACCATCTCCATAAGACATCGTTAATTTAGAATATTTTTGTATAATAGAATTGCGTTATGTATTCTATTGTAGAATGGTCTTGACTGAGTAGCGTATTACTTACTAGAGCGTGTTGCAAGAATGTAGTCTGACTGACAGACACAAATAGACAGTTTTGTACTTCTAAAACATGAGTTGTGACCTAATGGATGATTTGTTAAGGAGAAAGCAACGCGAAAGTAGGATGCTATAGTGATTTTTTTACGTTGGCGTGCTACAATACTTAGTGGGCAGATGCGATCGCATGGACCACTTTTGTTTCATTCTGCGATCGTATGGACCACTTCGGTGACTAACGGGTTTTAATCCGAATCATAAAAAGGTCGTCGCCTATGGCTACGTACCTGCTGATCATACTATTGTTATTCATTACAATTATGACTACATGTCTATTTCAATTAACCACAATTCCGCGAGTAGCGACGCGCGACATTCTGATTTGCTTAGGTTGTACGGTACGTAAGTTTTATAAATAAGTTCCTACGAAAGATTGATTTATTTAGGGATTATTAGATACTTATAGCTTAAATTATGAAATTGCAATTATTATTTTTGGCACTATTCAACCAAAGTTATTAGGAAAACAGTATTGTATTGAAAATTAAAATAACGGCTACGCTTGGAATTAATCATGAAGAATTTACACTAATTATTTTTTCTGTTATATTTTAAATGATATATAGGAACATCGAATCGACGTGTTACTAACAGGACCTCGTAAATCCACCAGCAACTTGTAAACAAACATGTGTATCCACGTATATCCACAGTTTAGTGTAGAATGTAGAGTAACACTATCAAAGTGCATTGTACTTCCATTAGTAATTATCTATGTAAATACTATAGTCCAATGTAAACATAGCGAACTGTTACAATAAGATATACATCTGTAAATAATGACTAATTGTAATCTTCCACACTTATATAATATAGCTTGTAGAATTAAATTATTAACATCACACGCAGTAGATTTTAATTATTAGTTATTTCTCATAGTTCTAAGTGTTATTGAATGATCTGCGCTGAATCTTGCTGGTAAATGTCTATTACCAAGATTATTTTGCTACAGCATTTTGTATTTTTGTACATTTGTATTGTATCACTTGTTATATAAGCTAGTCAGTAAAAAATCAAAAGTCTATTTTGTCTTTTTATTTTTATCATGGCGTTCCTGGAAAACGGCTTGCGCTCATGCGCTACTATTGACATCTGTCGGCTGTGAGTGTGGCGCAAAACACTACGACCTAAGATCATCGTCATACCTACTCACCAACATGACCCTAGAGACTTCACCTGGATTTTCCGGCAGAAACTAAGGGGGTTTTCTCAGTAGGTACGAGTACTAGCCACACACTTTGGATTTGTTTTCGGTCGATGGCAATAGGGTCTACCCCTGTTACCTACATGGGACTCCAACATAACTGGCGAAATGTGGGTATAGCATTAGGTACACCAATGCCTATCCCTTTGGCGTTTACCCGCGTGATGTTGATATGTTTACGTGCAATAAATCAGTAATTCTTATTTATGTGATTAATAGGTACCCAATCATCAACTGCCCAGCTTTTTCCCCAACCATGTTGAGGTCGGCTTCTGGATGCAGGTGAATACCAGTAGGTATTTTACATGGAGCAGCTGCCTATATGACCTCCACTATACCCAGTAACTGGGTATTAGGATAATCCTTGTTACGACTGATTGTCAGACTTTCGAACTTTGACTTCCTATACTGACTGTCAAGGATCTACAAATGACACCCAGGACCAACAGCTTAACCTAATGAAACACTTGTTTAAAATGGTGAGAGATTGGAGAAGGTAGATAGACAATTTATTAAACCGACGACACGACCCCATGCTTTTCGAACGGAGAGACTGAGCTAAGCCTGCTTAGGCCAAAATAAAGTTTATGATTTTGTGATGCAAAAGTAGGAATAGTCAGTGTGGTAGGTTAGAAAGGAAAGAAAATAGTTACCTAAGAAAGAAAATTGCTTTCATTCTCTTCTTCTGACTCTTGGAATGCGTTCCAAGAGCCAGAAGGGAATGAAAGCAATTTTCTTTCTTAGGAAACTATTTTCTTTCTAACCTACCACACTGACTATTCCTACTTATGCATCACAAAATCTCAATGCAGTGCTTGCTACTTAAGTTATATAAGCTCTTTAGGTACAGTTCTTTAACACTTTATTTTACCTTTTACAAACCAAGTAGCAATCCACAAGCAAACTTACGGTAACGAGAATAAGCGTAAAAATTAGAACATTACCTACCCTCCTTTTGGGCTCTACAGCCGTCGTCAAGTAATAACAGTGAAAGGCCTGTAGTTTAACCTTCTGGGAAGCCCGGCCAAAGACTAATTTCCGCCGTGGTTAGTGATTGTTTACGTGGGTAATTTGTAGTGTCTAAATTGCACCCAGAACTGTAAATCCCAGTTTACTCTGTGGTAAGGTACTAACTAACCTAATAACCTAAAGCATTTAGGAAATATTGGCCAGTGATGGCCATATATTTAATAAATGCTTAGGTAAGTAGGTACCTACTGTTATTGTAAGTTTGGAGATTTACCAGCGGTGTTGGCTTTTATGTTAGCGGCAGCGGCATAAATCTCTTTTATTTCAGATTAAAGATAATTGTTTTAACTACAGTAATTTTAAACGATTTAGAAGCAAGACGGTTTGGAGCAGAACAAGCCTCCTGGTGGCCCAGTGACAGTTAGTGTTGTAACACCATCATTAAAATACAAGTCATGTGACAAGGCGGATAACCGCTACTGTAAAGGAAAGAAACAAAATTATAGGTGCTACCTGGTGGATATTTAATAAAATGTCTGATAACACCAATATTAACTATTTAATAAGTTTATGACACGAAATATCTCTCCAAAAGCAACCGACACTCTTTCTTTGTCCAGAAACCAGAACCCAATCGCCATTTCTTTCTTTCTCTCTAGCGGGGTTTGTGCGGCGTCCGAGCTTTTACGAAGCTGACCGAATGCGCGCGAAAGCTTGTACGCCACAACCTTTAATAATCTGGACCATAAAAGTCTCTAAAAAGATGTATGTACCTATTGTAGTAGAGGGTGCCATAGTACGTCATTTAATTTCAATCTTAGCTCTACCTTTAGCATCGTGGATGAATTTGTAAACTGGGCAACTAGATATTCTTATTTCCTTATAAATGCAGTCAAAACATTGGTTTTACGACAGCTTATACAACAGTCATACCCGGTAAAACCTATAGGAAAAACTGTCTGCAAGGCTACAATAAGCCAAACCACGATACGTAACACCGTGGTTCACGACCCCTGCGTCACTCAACATTTATTGCGTCATCAGTTAATATTGTTTCTTGATAGCAGCCCCGGATCTTGAATTTTTTCGAGGCGGGGCAAAAACTGAAAAATGCCGCCCCCGCCCGTCTATACCTTTATCATCATCATTATTTTAGCCATCACACGCCTAATGATGCATGCACATAGGCCTCGCGAATAGAACGCCACAAGGACCTATCCAGCGCTGCTCTATCTGTGTTTATTACCCTATTTCTTTACAAATATACATACATGGACGTGTAGAACATATATTGTTGTTAGGAAAGCACAGTATGGCGACTCATCAGGTGTTCGCTCTGTGTAAGGACTATAACGTCAAGATCTCAGGGTGGTGATCCGGCCAAAAAGCTCGCCACCTTGAAGGAGACCGTTTGATTTATTCTCATCACCCTGACGGCCATCGCTCTCTGGGTTCATCGCTGAATTACGGTATTTAGATCGTCAGGTTGTCCGCCCATACTGGCACTCCGTATGAGCGCTATGGACCGTAAGATCCCCATATAGAATCTTCTGTAGGAGAAATTGGATCACCCCAGGATCAGTAGCCTAGCCTAGCCAAGAGATTGGGTTCGCGGTGCCCAGCAATCGGGGTCCCAACTGCTGAAAGTACAGCCCAAAGTCCGACCAACTATCAAGGACGAGTCCTAGGTACTTCATTGTCGACTCGACGCTGATACGGACACTTCCTGACACGATGTTCGTTCTCGGAGGTGGCACTTTCCGAGGTTCATGGAAACAGAGGGCCTCAGATTTCTGCAATGCCGGGTGGCAACCGCCGGATCCCATCTATCATATGTTCACCTACTAAAATATCTTCCCCCGTGCCTTCACCAGCGTGTCATCAGCATAACAGACGACACCATTAAGAAGCGCACTGCGAAGCGCCCAGTCGTACCCGATGTTCCCTAGTTCCCAGAACGAATCCCTGTCCCACACAACATCCTTCATGACCCGAATGGTAGATGATATCTCTATCCCTCAGATAGGCCCTCACTATGCGGCAGAAGTTGGTACGGCATAGGTTTGGAATGTTATAAGTGAAGTGAGAGTGCCTCCAATCTTTTTTTTTGTCGAGGTGGAAATCTTCAGGCCTGGGGAGAGTCGAGGAGTCTGAATACTGCGCTGTTGCTTTGGGAGGGAGCGGCATCTAAGCCGCCAGATCTTCAGTGGCCAGGTGCTGAACCAGGCGGTCTACAGTTTAGCTCTCAAAGAGTTTGTCTACCTCATCCAAATCGATGGGCTGGTATGCATATGGGGAGTCTGCAGGGCGCTCCTACTTCTTCAACAGGAACAGTTTTCCAGTCTTCTACAGAAATCAATGAGTTGTATCGTTACAACTCATCATTTACGCAACTTTGACCATACGTTTGCCAAGGTTGAATTTGCCGCCCGTGACATGGACCCCGATTTGCCCCCCCCCCCTTATAGATCCGGGCCTGCTTGATAGGTGTGAGCACTGGACGCGAAGATGGCCGATGGAGTAAAGTTTTGACCGAATGGTAACCAAGTTTAAGCTAAGAAACCAGGGCCGTCCAAAAACCCATTGTGTTGACGATATCGTCAAAATCGCGGGAAACAATAGGTATGATTCAGGGACGCACAGAACAGAGAAGAAAAACGAAGCTATAACAAACGGTAATTCCGGGCTGAAATGATGGTGACTGCTGGAATAGACCTTTACGCTGACCCTGTAGGTAGTCGGACAATAATACCGGGGTATTAGTTATGCACTGATTGTTTTTTTAGCCTACCGATTCATTTTGCAGTTTTCTACATACTAGGTAGATTATAGGTGGATGTAGTGTGGTTATTTATTCAACAGCATGAATAGGCTGCCATGCCTGCTATAGAAAATGAAAAAAAAAACATTTAGCGAGCTCGTTATCTCTCGAAGTACATTCATTTACATACCTGTCAAACGAATCATACCCTGGTCAGCGATTCCTGCAGGATTTGATTGCTCCTAGATTTAGCCAAACTTGGTCCATAACATTAGGTCTTTTTGTTTACCCTAAACCTGCAAAGAGGTCATTGTACTCATCATTATGACATGTTTTACAAGGGAACCAACTTGCCATGTTGCCTAGCACATCATCATCAACATCATTAACCTATTAATGTTCCCACTGCTGGGACACAGGCCTCCTCTCTATGAGAGGGAAGTTGCCTAAATGTGTTAATATCTTTAGGCCTGGACTCCACCAAAGCAGACGTGAGGAGATATACCAAGTGGCCCCGTCGTACCGTATCCACCATTGACCTGCACCATCAATGGTGCAAACGAAACTAATTAGTCACTCATCTGCACTATTGATGGTGCAGATCAATGGTGCATACGGTACGACGGGGAAGTGGCCAAGAGAGATGCTTAGGAGCTAGGGTGTTTCCACCGAAGCTGCGCGGAGATACGTACTCGTTAAACTGGAGCAGAGATGTGTACAGGCTACTCACGCCCAGTTTAGCGCAATCAAACGACACGACGAGCTAACACGACTGCCGCACGCCACTCACGTCTCTCTCGTCCCCGCTGTGCGCTGCTGCCAGGTTATACGACACTCCTCTAATCTCTGATCAACCGTTCCCACTAAAGCTAAGCCGAGATGAGAAGTGTAAATAACGAAATTCTATTGGTGGTTTACAACTCATCTCTCGTCTCGTCTCTGCTTTAACGGAGTCTGGCCCATATATTGCTCTCTTATTTAGCATTCAAATAATAGGCCTTTTGCTTTTTTAGCTAAGTATGTACTTATTCAAAATTATTGCTTATATTCGGGTAAAAATAAAAATAGATAAAATGAAACAAACACTTCCAAAATTAAATAACTTCTTTTATTTCAGAGTCAAATTTGTTTCCTACATAAACGTGTTAGAATGATGACGCCGTAACATTAATTGACCATTACACTAATGGTACGCGCCGTTAGCTGTAACTTGGTGCACGAGTGGAGGGCCGTGAATGTATTCCTTATGACGCGTTAGTGCGCGCGTCACGTTCCACGAACACACAGCATGTGCACAATGTGCAGCAACCATCTGTGGACTTCGCAACTCTTATTCCTTTAATTAGCCGCAAATATGACTGGACGAGTATTTATAACCCGCCCGAACGGCACCAATACGTCTTACATGTTACATCTGAACGATCAAACGAAGCCATCCCAGCGAGGCGCGCGCACTAACACTCCTACACAGATAACTACTGTCGGTTTCAATACAGACTTTTATTATTACAATAATATAGATTTTTTTTAATAACTATGCAAATATGATCACAAATACCCATGAACCAAACGACGCGATCCCGAAACATTTCTGCAACATCCGAAGATAACAATAACTACACTCCACTACAGCGGCGCGCGTAGCGACGGTACGCGCGGTGACGTCACGCCCGGCCGCTACGCGCGCCGGCACGATGTCAACGCGTCTCAACTACTATCCAATGCCACAAACACCTAATTTTAATCAATAATCAACAATTATCGCCCACCTCTAACACTACACGCTTTATTTATACGATCAAGTGGAAAAATAATTTTTGATCCTCCATCGAAATCAAACTAACATCTCCCATGATATTTTCACATGGCAAAACAAAAATTCAAGGCAAAATAGGTCGTAGTCGGAGAGCGCGGCCCACCGGGACTTATGGACTATGCGTCAGAGGCAATTAATATTCCTTCCTAGGTTAAGATAGCAAGGTATCTGGACACTACAAACTAGACGTTATAAACAACGCGGGCCGCGCTCTCGACTGCGCCACAAGGTAAATTGGAAAGACAATAACTACTCTCCATATGCTTATAAGAACACTTCATAAACAGCTTTATATTATACTACATAATTTACATTTATATTAGGTTTACATTTTTACACAGCAATAATAATGTTTGTAGTTTCATTATAATATACTCTATATACTCCCAATTGCTAAATATTGTCGCATATTAAGCATGTTTTTTTTTTTATTTATATCGACACCGCATGGTCATTGGTGTCAGCATCATTTTATTTATATTAACAAAATACTTTAAATCCTTCTTCAAATCACTCTACCATTATTCTCTCCTAAATACGAACAAAACTATGAAACAGTGATCGGACTATTATTCTTTTAGAACTTGTATTAGTCACAAATTTATTTCAAATCGGTAAGTAGCCGAATACACAACTAAAACTAAGCTTCAAATAACTAAACTACGGGAATTTATAACAATTTTTGATAAACGGACACAGTTCACAGATGTTGCGACTTCACAATAATCAACTCAAATTATTTCAAACAAATAATCTATAAATGCTGACAATATTGTCTTTTGTTTGGAATGACACTTAACACTTTCTAGATAAACGTTTCAAACATCGATTTCTAAAGCATATAAATATGTTAGAATTTAGACGACTGATCACAATGCGTATCAGACTTCTCTATACAAAACGATTGTGTTAGTAAAAAATAATTTTAGAAAACAAAAATAATTATGGCAAAATATTGGCGCAGTGTAGCGAATGAGCTCTCCACGAATATTTAAGTTAAAAAGATCCAATACCGTTGTAAAAACAATCCCAAGCACTCAACAAACAGCCGCGGGAAAATTATACTAAAACAACACACAGTGAAAACTTAAACACACGGCCACACGACCGCACAGTAACGTACACGCGTGAGAGCTGCGCGAGCTCCGAACTAACGTTACGACCGATATCAATATGTTACTACAGCATCAAGCCACTGTAATGTTACGTGTTAGCACAACTAAGTTACCGCGGGGCGTTATGACATCACAACTAAATGATATTTACACAAATAATGCACATAATATAAAATATTATAAGACATAACCATCTTAAGTATTTATTACGTTATAGTTTTATTTATTACACTATGGCATTGCAACTTTGTGACTCGGTTGCGGCTACACGTCGACCTTCGTTACAATAACATAATTTGTTAGCGGAACAGAAAGGCTCAGGCCTGAATTCTTGTCGCGCTGACGTTCGGTCGTCGGTCGTGACGTCAGCGGGAACAAAATACGGCTGTCGGTCGCTGCTGACGTCAGCGACGCAGTATGTATACTCGCACACGACCGACCGTAAGCGTGACAGTAATAGGGAATATGCACGAAATTTTTTGTTCATTTAAAACAATAAAATACAGTACTATCAACCCAAGAAAAATATTAAAAGTTAAGTTCAACTACTGCTTGTCGCACAAAAATAATATTAAACTTCTGCAATTTTCTACGACAGTTCACATCTAATTTTTGCCTTGTTTACATCTAATTTTTTGGCCTTAATAAAATAATTTTACTAATTGTATGTGCTTTATTCAAGTGAAAATTGCAATAACTATATTATAAAAAATTTAGTGAAACTTTAAGCACTTTTCAAAGAAAAGTATTTTTTGACACAATGAACTTTGACGTCAATACCGGCGTTATCGAGGACGATGCGTTTTGAGCGTGCGTTCCGTTTCACCAAAAACATGCTACATAAAACAGTAAATTGTAAAATAAGTGCTGTATTAGAAACATAAACAAGTGTACCACAATGTTTCTATGGGCTAATACAATGCATTTTTCATAAATAAAAAAAGTTTTGTATTTCATGCATGTTCCCTATTCAGGCCTCATAGTTTAATGCCTTGTCAAAATCGTGGTATCGGTAAGAATAGTTTCGACAGGTTTTCAGTTTACAACATATAAATATGATAATTACAGTTAGATTAACAGTTTGTTTTGACTATAATAATCTTCGCATACGGAAGAATATAATCAATCTGAAAGAATTTCGAATTGATAAAGCGTTCAGTGACGTGATAAGAACACGGCGGCTCAATGTCAAGTGAGATAACGAAAATCTTTTAAACAGCTTTTAAATAAACAAGAAACTGTTACTATGGACCGTCGAAATAATTCCTCGCACATTGGAACAGTTTATGCGCGACTTGGAAGTCAACATACACAATATAGAAATAGGTCTATTATTACACTTGTTTTCGTTATTTATCGTATAGCTCTTTCAAGTTTATTTTTCCTCTGATAGCAGCAAACCAAAAGCAACCGTATTGTGTCGAAAATAAAGATCATTGTAATTTTCACTTAAGTGTCGGACAGCAACCTTACTTATAGTATGACCACTTTTGTAAGTGTGCAGTTCAAGTTGTGGCGTTGATTGTCATGAAAGTTTGCATCAATATGTCAAACTTGGTACATTTATTTTAGTTCTGTGTTTTCCCGTCTGCACAGATAAGTTGGTTGAAGTGTAAACGAGACTAGAGATCACTGTGATTTGTATACTATTGATGCAAAATCAGAGGCAAAATAACATTGTAAGGATTGTACTTGCCCTTATTGACTGAGGCCCACTTACACCACGAGTATCTGAATGCGTTTACAACTAACAACTAAATGTGTTTAAAACATTGTTCTGTTTCTGTTAATTGAAGATGAGACAGACTGAATGATGTTTTAAATATATTTAGCTTTAAACGCATTTACGGCCATTTTCAATAACTTACTAACAGGTAACGGAAGGTTGCTATCTCTGTCTGTTTGTCATTTAGCTTACGGACCTTTAGAAACAAAACGTCACAGAAAAGCTTTTTTTGACTTTTCTATGAATCAAGTGACAGGTAGGTGACGTGGATAGGATATTTCAAGCTAACTTTGTATAGAGAAATACCGATAGCTACGAGACGTAGGCATATTAGCTAACAGTTATACGTAGAAAACGGCCGTTAGTGACCTGTGGTGTAAACGGGCGTAAACGTGACTATAAAAAGTTTTACAAAATGACAATCCATGTGAATAGGTGTTGGTTACTGAGAGCTGATGACGAACGTCTAACGTGCATGCTCACAATAGGCGAGACGACAAAAAAAAACAATTAGTCCGTCAGATAGATTTCCACAAAAAAATAGGACATTTATATTTTTTTTTCACATTAACAAAAATTGAAGAAAACTCGCGTGACTTCACATTTCGGTACATTTCTTACCATTAAGTGACATCACAAGGTTTTGTCTTCGTCAATTTTTATTAATTTGATAAAACAAAAAACACGTATCCAATATTTTTCGCTTATCTAACTGACGGACTAAACAGAATCATATTTTTTTAGTCGGTCATTATCCCTATGATAGATAGCTTATTCACATAGCAAAGCTCTCGTCTCGCTCGTCACCCGCGCCCAGTATGTGAGGAGTGCAGTCTGATCCCGTGTCGCTCGGTGCGACGGGTAATGTACTGCCGCCGCACTCGCGCTATGGTTATTATAGGTCCCTGAGAACACACAAAATTGCATTTTTTACATATTGTTACAATTACATAAATCACATTACACATACATGTGGGAATGTAAGGCGAATTAAGTGGCAACACTGATTGAATGAGGGAATTTAAGATGATGGTGTGACAACACTGTATGTCAAGGAAGGATGCTCAGATCATCATATTGTATTTATAGTACGACGGATGAGAAAAGATGGAAGACGTATAATTTTCAGACGATTACATTGAAGAAGTAAAGTTTGCTTGCCGTTTTAATTCAAATCCTACAACTACATACATTATTGTTTAAATATTGTTACAAAGCAGCTAACAAAACATAAAACAATTTTAAGCCGTAGACTTTCTAGATTCAATGGTTCTGTAAACTTTTTGTAGGTTTCATTATTATCCTCATAATATCAGCTATAAAGCGTCCACTGCTTGACATAGGCTTCCTCCAAGCATCGCCACATCGACCAGACTTGTGTTTGTCCAGCTCCCAGCGGATTCCCGCGACCTTCACCAGGTCAATGGTCCACATTGCGGGAGTCCTTGCAACATTTCCACTTCTAGCTTACCCTTTTCCGATTTAGACACCAATCTGTCATTTCAACTGTAGCACAGTATAAATATGGACAGTAAGGAAACTACCTACACACGCTCGAAACCGCACACTCACACGAACATGCGCATCGACGGGGCCCCGGAGCGGACCTTGAGGTGCTGTCAGTAGCGCGTGCCGCGCCGAGACGAGTGGTCACGTATAAGTTTATATCTCCCTATCTTTTTTTTTTTTAATGCCACGAACATATTGTGCGGTATACGGCTGTTTGAACTCGGCCTCATCAAAACCGGAGCTATCGTATTTCAACTTCCTGCTGATTTTGAAAGAAGAAGAAGAAGAAGTTTTGTAAGAATGATTTATTGTTTAAATCGTTATCGAATTATAATGAATTCGTGAACTTATTTGTAAATCCAGCATGGCGGCAGTTTTGAGGGTATTTAAAGCTGATAGTGGTAACAAAAAGTAAATGGTGGTTGCAATTATTAACTGTTTTGAATAACGAAGATATTTTTTAAGTAATAAAGGTATTTTTTGGTATACCGCCGTTTACCCGAATTTTATTTGCCCTATTATCATTTGCCATAATAGTCAACAGCCATAATATCATACGACATAATACTCATTTGCCCTACTCTCATTTGCCATATTAGTCACGTGCCAGAATCATTGTTTCCCATAAAGTCACTTACCATAACATCATTTGTCATAATCATTGTAAGCCCTAATTATCTCATGCCCTAATTATCACATGCCATAATTATGAAATGCCATAACATAATTTGCCATCGACATCGGGTGTGTAACGGTTGTTTATATCAAGAGAAATTGGATGCAATTGGGACTTTAGGGCACCCCGACTCGGACAGGTTAGGTTAGAAGGGGATCCCCTTCGTGGTTATTTTTTTATAAACCACACAGAAGTAGGAGCCCCGCGAAACGGGGCTCCGTCGACCTAACCCACCATCAACCATGCACAGAAAAAAAAACCATGCACAGAATAAATAAGTTTATTCTTATTATACCAAACATTGCGCACCCATCGACATCGACAGCCAGAAAGCTAATAAGTAGGTGATACTTGTTATGCCATTTAAATATTATGCCATTTAAATATTATGTCTAATAATTATTATGACACATAAAAATAAGGCAAACAATACTTATGGCATTCGTATCTTATGGTATCTAAAATTCGGGCAATTAAAAGTATGTCATATGTCTTTTAGGGCAAATGAAACATTCGGGCAAATGAAATTCGGGTAAATGAAATTCGGGAAAATGATGATTATGGCATATAATCTTCGGGCAAACAATAGACAACCGTATTTTTTATGTAATTGCTTTTTCATTCCTAGGTATCACACGCATTTTCAGGTTGAAACGCGGTACAGTTCGCAGCCGCTCATGAGCCCTGCCCACCTGCGCTGCCGAAACGTTATCGTCCAACCGCGGCTCGCTTCCGCCAAAAATTGTAAAAAAGTTTAAGATCTATAGCTCTAAAAGTTGTTGTGTGTTAATATTTAACTGTTTTCCGTGTTTTGTTGAGATTAACCGACGCCATAAGATAACCTATTTAAATTGTATTTGTAAGCTAGTTATTTCAATTCGGTTGACTGATCACAACAGAATAAAAATGTTTTAATAAAAAAAAACAATACCAACAACATTAAAAGGGACAACCCTATAGCTTCAATGGAGGCGTATTGCATCAACTAGATTTAGTTTCGGTACTGTCCATATTTATACTGTGACTGTAGTCTGTTTTTATTAACAAACGAGTACTTGAGTATGTCACCGCACATTTCTGATATTGACAGAGTGAGATGGGTCATTGGTCGGGGTGGGGCCAACGCCTTTGTTCTTATTTTTAAATTGTTACAATTGGTACATGTAACTACAGCGTTTGCGTATGTTGATTACGTGGACCAATAGAAACACAGACAAAAATTTTCGGTACTAGTTTGTTAAAAAAACAGACTTTAGTACAAAACAAACTAACGCTAACAGAAAATGTTGACGTCAACGTCAGTATTTTCGATTGTTCGATGAGGTCATATTCAAATTCAAATTTTTCAAATTCAAATAATTTATTCGCATAATATGGGTAAATAGATGGTACATAAAATGTTACATTACATAATATAACAATAAGGATCCTCATATTAACCATTTCTGGTATACGAAATATAAAATAAATGCTTTTAATAACAATTAAACGAAATGAGTGATATAACTATGCATAGGAACATAACTATCTATTATTGCACTAGATTAGGAACTTAGTGAAGTGTTATAATAATTTTCTATTCTTGGGACTAAGGTATTCCTGGATAGTATAGAAACATTTATTGACTAACCAGGCGTACAATTTTTTTCGGAATAAACTAACGCGTAGGTCTTTTAGCTCATTAGGTAATTTGTTAAATAATTTAATTGACATGGGGTAACAGTTTCTTCTATACAGATCAGTTTTTATGTTTGGCAAGGGAAAGCTATTGGGATTACGGGTATTAAAATTACAATATTCACCAAACGATTTGTATAGGTACTGATGGGTTTTAACGAAAATACAAGACTCAAATATATACATGGACGGTGCTGTTAATAAATTTAGCTTTTGGAACAATGGTTTGCATGAAGTTAATGAATCTACATTACAAAGTGCGCGAACACACTGTTTTTGCGCCAGGAATACTCTGTTAAATTCTACTGAGCCACCCCATAATATAATACCATATCGCAGGTTGGAGGCTATATATCCATGATAGGCTTGTAAAGCTGTTTTTTGGCTGGATATACGTGTAAGACGCCAAAGAGCGTAAACATACCTGTTTATTTTGTTACAGATTTTATCTATGTGTAATTTCCATGAGAGCTGACTATCTAAAGACATCCCAAGGAAAATTATACTATCGGATTGTGCTATGTTATTGTTTTTGTATGAGATAGTTAGTTTGTAATTATTTTGTTTTCTATTGTAAAATTGAATTATTCTGGTCTTGTCTATATTAACTTTTAAATTATTGGACTCTAGCCATTTTATAATGCTTTGAACAGCTTCGTTAACTTTTTTATTGTAGTCATCAAAAGTCGTATTAGGTTTTTGTGGAATTACTACCGATATATCGTCTGCAAAAAGGGTACAGTGATGATTGGTCACGTTAGGCAAATCATTGATGTAGAGAAGGAATAGAAGTGGGCCTAATATACTACCTTGTGGGACACCGACTCTGTTATGTGTAAGATTAGATTTATAAGCGGATTCTATATTCTCGTAATTAATTTTGTTGATTTCTACATATTGTTGTCTTTTTGTGAGGTAACTTTGTAACCATTTATGTGCTATACCACGAATACCATATGCGTAGGCTTTTTGGAGCAAAATTTCATGATCAACAAAATCAAACGCCTTGCTCATATCGAAGAACACTGCACAGGTGTTAATACCTTTATCAACATTTTCCGAGACTTTTTTTATTAGTTTAAAGGCAGCTAGTGTGGTAGACTTTCCTTTCTGAAAACCATGTTGTTCGGATTTGAGTATATTGAATTTATTAAGGAAAGATGTTAACCGTTTAAACATAACTTTTTCTATAATTTTGGCTAGTATAGGTATGAGGGAAATAGGTCTATAGTTGTTAGGTTCTGTTTTATCTCCTTTTTTATAAATCGGTTTTACAACTGATATTTTTAGTTTGTCTGGAAAAGTACCTTGTGAGAATGATAGATTTATGAGATGATATATCACGTATGATATATCGTCATAACACATTATGACGCACAAAAATCTGAATCCGGCTCACTACACTCGACCGGGTGACGGATTTCACAGTTATTTTGTGAAAGGACTGCGGTCACTAACCCTGAAGAACGTGTATGTTGGTATAGACAATCCAATCAAGCCTTCCTGTACTGAACCGAGTTGAATAAGACTGTCAAACTCTTATACAGTTCTACTACTACTACAATAGGCTAGTTTCCACCATCAATAAAGTGCACATGTATTTAGTCCGTCAGTTAAAGTATTGGAAATAATTGGACACGTATTTTTTGTTTTTGTAAATCAATAATTATTGACTAAGATAAAACGCATCAAAACTCGGGAGTGGGGGCTCTAGCACGGGGAATTATAGCACGGCACGCGGCGTGACGTATTGAGAACTTTAAAAGCGTCTTAGCTTTGTAAATCTAACTGACGGACTAATTAGATTTTTTCAGCGCACAAGCCAGTTATCCAAAAATAGCATTAACACACCTTGTCATACATATCAACCACATCAAACTTATAGCTAAAATATCCACCAACCATCACCTCTGTCAGACAATTGTAAAATTTACAATAAAGGAATCCATCTCATATTTAGTTAAAGCATTAATCTCATGCGCATAATATTCTTATAACCTTTTTGTTAACCTTAGACAAAAATAACCAATCATACGTATACAGGGTTAGTTTTCAATGACCAGCCAAAATTTAAAATTAAGATCTAGATATGAAACCAAAAGTGCCAATGCCAGCGCGAGCGCCGCGTTGACTGGGTACTTACGTATTTTAATTTTGGCGCCAGTATTATCAAAAAGTAACAATTAACTTACAAAGTAGTGATAATCACTCATGTTATTAATAATATACGTGAGAGAGCAGATTACAATTTTCCCTTCACACTCTAACGGACTTAGGACTGTCATAATAAACTCGAGCACTGCACTTTGAACTGCCGCCATACCGGTGTTATCGCGGCATGGGCTGGTGTGGTAAATTGTCTATAATCCAACAACCTCTCCACTAAAATTGTTTTCACTTCTCATGCTCTGAAAGTGCTTGTTTGTGCAGGATATAGACTGCACAAAATCGAATTTTGTGCACAAGGGCATTAACGTATCTACTCATAAATTTATCTATATTAAGGCAAAGAAAATGAGCCATACAGCCAAACGCAATAAGAAGTTCATAGAAAACAATTTGTTATTTTATAATATTTACTTAAATTCATTGGCTTATGTGTTTTTTAAGACATAAAAGATATAAAAAATTAAATTCAAGTACCTACGGTAGGTTATTTAGTTAATTTAAGAAAATTATTATTACAAAATTAATTTAATAGTAGGCTCTGGGTCTGCAGCCCAAGCCTAATATCAATGTCGTAAGATTTCAAAAAATAAAGCGGCGGGAAACAGCTCTTGTTTTTTCGTGCGTTTATTCAATTTATCACACAACCACACACAAAACCATTTTATCCTCGACATTACTATCAGCCCTCGCCTTCGGCTCGGCTGCTAAAAGTCTCGGATAAAAATGGTTCGTTTTGCGCACTTGTTGTAAAATCGACTATTGTACTGTCCGTCTCCCGGGGTGCGCAGCCGAGCGCCTAGTGGGAATCAATGCACTTGTGTGCGTGCACGCACCGCCAAATTTGTGTGTGTGCTAACTGCTGCCTATCTAGGTTGTTGATCTGAACTGTGCTGTTGCGATACCCACACGTTCGTGTTTTAGTGGCGGACAGGAATAAAATTTCATGAAAAAATAAATTGCTTTTATTTTCATTATATCTATCTTTCAGATTCTAAACCATCTCTGAAAATTTGCCCGGTCATTGAAACTAACCCGGTAGAAGTGAGTGAGCCTGGCAGCTATAATAAGTCACACCAACGTTTTTTGCTGTCACCATGTTTAAAAAATTGGTAACTCGAGAAAAAAGAATAGGTTTTTTTCCTA
Organism: Xestia sexstrigata; assembly: GCA_941918905.2. Classification (NCBI taxonomy): domain Eukaryota; kingdom Metazoa; phylum Arthropoda; class Insecta; order Lepidoptera; family Noctuidae; genus Xestia; species Xestia sexstrigata. The sequence continues at coordinate 6,612,122 of OW799204.2, forward strand.
TCTTCTAACTAAAGTCACTGAGATATTAAACGTTAACGTCCGTGGTAAAATCCGACTTAGCAACCTGGCTGACGTGTGACGTCATGTGATGCACTAGGAATAATTTAAATAATTAATTTAATAACTGGTCCAAGGTGGCTCAGGAGAAGGGTACCTGGAAGGATATGGAGAAGGACTTTGCCCAGCAGTGGGTCTTTCAAGGATACCGAAAGAAATAATGAAATAATAACATTTAAACACACAACTCAAATTAAACAACACACTTACAAATCAAATTTTATGAACGTAAACATTCAGCATCACCCGCAATCGGACATGACACAGCCACGTGACGTCATCGCAATAGCTCGCGAAGGAACGCTAAGTTAAAAAAACTTTACAACGCTGTAACTTTAGAAATCCTGGCCTAATTTCGATGAAACAAAAACTATTATTATGCACAAGTATTCGCATTAAATGCTTTACTTGCTTTATCAAATAATTTTTATATTATTGTTTGGATGTGTTGATGTGACTCATTACGTTATGTCTATACGCAGTTTTATTTAGCGTGCATGCTGGCGAAACATTAACAGATAAACATGTTGAAATAAAAGAAATCAACTTATTTATATGAATGCAACGCCATTGCTGACGCACAGTTAGTTTTTTCCATCCTAATACCCAACACCTGTGCAAGTAAACTCTGGTCTACCGTAGTGCAGTATATTGTTGGATATAAAAGGGGGTGATATTACCGTACCTACCTCATCCACTGCTGCGAGGGTGGGTTGTGGGAGGGCGTCGACGGCTGATGCGACTGTGTTGCCACCCTTTGCACCACCTGGAAATTACGAATATTGCGGTGAGTTACTACAGTATTTAAGTTGCTGACGATTATTGATAACGATGTAAATAGGCGAAGGCGCGGCGCAGCTCCTCGATGTATGTATATAACAAACAGTAGGGTGTGGTGTTACCTGCTGCACGAAGGCGCGGCGCAGCTCCTCGATGTATGTATATAACAAACAGTAGGGTGTGGTGTTACCTGCTGCACGAAGGCGCGCGTGAGGTGCGGCGCGGCGCGCTCGGCGTGCTCGAAGGCGCGGCGCAGCTCCTCGATGTATGTATATAACAAACAGTAGGGTGTGGTGTTACCTGCTGCACGAAGGCGCGCGTGAGGTGCGGCGCGGCGCGCTCGGCGTGCTCGAAGGCGCGGCGCAGCTCCTCGATGTATGTATATAACAAACAGTAGGGTGTGGTGTTACCTGCTGCACGAAGGCGCGGCGCAGCTCCTCGATGTATGTATATAACAAACAGTAGGGTGTGGTGTTACCTGCTGCACGAAGGCGCGCGTGAGGTGCGGCGCGGCGCGCTCGGCGTGCTCGAAGGCGCGGCGCAGCTCCTCGATGTATGTATATAACAAACAGTAGGGTGTGGTGTTACCTGCTGCACGAAGGCGCGCGTGAGGTGCGGCGCGGCGCGCTCGGCGTGCTCGAAGGCGCGGCGCAGCTCCTCGATGTATGTATATAACAAACAGTAGGGTGTGGTGTTACCTGCTGCACGAAGGCGCGCGTGAGGTGCGGCGCGGCGCGCTCGGCGTGCTCGAAGGCGCGGCGCAGCTCCTCGATGTATGTATATAACAAACAGTAGGGTGTGGTGTTACCTGCTGCACGAAGGCGCGGCGCAGCTCCTCGATGTATGTATATAACAAACAGTAGGGTGTGGTGTTACCTGCTGCACGAAGGCGCGCGTGAGGTGCGGCGCGGCGCGCTCGGCGTGCTCGAAGGCGCGGCGCAGCTCCTCGATGTATGTATATAACAAACAGTAGGGTGTGGTGTTACCTGCTGCACGAAGGCGCGCGTGAGGTGCGGCGCGGCGCGCTCGGCGTGCTCGAAGGCGCGGCGCAGCTCCTCGATGTATGTATATAACAAACAGTAGGGTGTGGTGTTACCTGCTGCACGAAGGCGCGCGTGAGGTGCGGCGCGGCGCGCTCGGCGTGCTCGAAGGCGCGGCGCAGCTCCTCGATGGCGGCCGCGCTGCCCGAGCCGTGCGCGCGGGACAACTAACGGGACATCATAACGTTACGTTATTCAAGCTATTATTAACAACAATGTTTAAAACTCTGTAAAAAGAGGATTTAGTCAAAGGGAATAAATAGTAGATTATACAAGTGAAAAAAATTAGGATTTAATTCGAGGGACTAAGTTGGATCCCGAGAGCAGCGAAGGATACCTGAGTAGAATCCTGAGCGGAGCGAGGGATACAAGAACCGAGATGATTTTTTTTTCACGAGTTGTAAACTCTACTCTTTACCATTGACTGCGAGAAAATAATTAGAAGTATAGTATTTATTTTTCTCGTGGGTTAATAATAACGACCGATCGAGTCGATTTTCAAAGTTAAGCCACGCTTACCAAGGTCGGTTTGTGGATGGGTGACCACTAATTCATTACATACCGTTCGAAAACTCAAACTCAAAGCATTTATTTCAATTAGACCATTACGGCACTTTTGAATGTCAAAATTACAAATAAAAAACAAAGCTACAGTCCCAGTCACAAGGCATAATAAATTGAGAAAGTACTGTAGTTGCCCATTCCCTAGCGTAGATCTCTATGGAAAAGAACGGGCAAGAAACTCCATGGACACTCTTTTGAATTAAAATACATACACAATACAAAATCTTGGTTACATCATTAATTTTGAAATTATACATATATGTGAGAACGATGTAGAAAGACGTGCACATTAAGAGCGTCCAGAGTAGAAAAAGACAACAATTTAACAACAAACGAATTAAAATCAACCCTGGCAGCCAAGAGATGACCAGTCCCAACTGACAGCGCCCGCGCACGAACATGACGCGCGCATCGGCGCCATTCAACTCAACCATATTGAAGGGAATTAAATGACCCGACACACCCGCCACCATCAGCGAGACATTTGAGTGAGCATGACATTCTCTCAGCCACCAAGGCAAATTCAAGTCAATGAAAGATAACTAAATGTAAATGGTGGCAGAACAATACAAAGTACTCACACATGTGCTATGCAATTATATAATACTAAGAACTGAAAGTACGTTAAGCCCTTGGTCAATCTCTCAAAGCAATTTTCGAAATTCAGTTCATTCACTCATTCATTTACTCTTTTCGGCACGTTTTATTGTTCCAAATTCAAAATGTTTTTATTCACTCAAAGAGTAAAAGATCGTTTTATTCACTGTTATCGACAGTGAGCTAAAGAGAGTTATTCACTGTTATCGATGAATAAAATGCCCTTTTTCGAGTGGCGATGGTAAAAACATCTTGTCCCATACACATGTATAATCATGAACTAGGTCTGATTTCTGTTCTGCTACCTGGTGGACAGCTTTGAATACTGCTGTATAAAGGGCTTTTGACGCGTTACCCATAATGGAAAGAACGAAGGAGTATAGATTATTTACCTCATTCAGTAGTGGGTATATAAGTTGTTGCAGATAAGGATGCCTCTTTACTTTGTTCTCCTCGCTGTTTGTTCCTCTATGGTCCAAGGGCGTGGCCTGGAATTATAAAAACAATATTCATGATGATGATATGATAATAATTGATATTACAATGATCAGCACTGCACAGTATGACTATTTCTTGATAATCATTTGGGACCTTAGACTAATATAAAAAAGTGAGCTGTCGCGGGACGCCTGGCAGATGTGAAACATCAAAATAATTGTGTACAAGTAATATGCTTAAAAAAGTCAATTTAAAAAAAAAGAAAATAAAAAACAAAGTGACTCGATTCACAAAAAGAAAATCCTTATACTGGAATCGAACTCGAAGTCACGAGGTTGTAACCCATCGCTTTGTGCCCCGAGACCAGCTGGCTTATTGTATACAATGGCGAATATGTAGATGTTATGCTGCTTCAACAGGTCGGTAATGATCGAGATTGTTCGAGCCGGGTTCGAAAGCCACGCTCGCCACGCATTTTTCATTTGTTTTTTTTTGTTTACCCGCGCTTATAAATGTTTCACATCAATAATAAACAGTATCATTTCAGATACGCAGTTGGTCCCGGCTGTCATTTGTACATTTTGACAGTCTGAAGTCAGTTTTGAAGTCGAAGCCGACCCCAACAAGTTAAGAAAAGGGTAGGAAGATGATAAAATTGATATACTAACGTTTTTGTTATAGACTACGCTATCTCTGTTGGAGGGCTGGTGCTCAGTCCGCTCCTTGCGGTCTTCGCGGTCGCCTCGGTCACGTTCGCGGTCCTTCGCGTTCCTCTGCTCTGCGTTCACTTGAACATTCGACGACTGCCGAGTCTGCAATGTTAGTAGTTGAGTATCGTTTTTTTTTTAATGGTAGATGTTGGTTTTGTTTTTGTCAGTAATTTTCATAAACAAATAGTGTAATTCCCAAATTTAAAAGCCTTACGAGCCCTAGCACACTGCGTATTTTAAATGCGCAGACGACGCGCGTTTCAGGAACGCGCGTTTTCTGCATCGTAGATGCCGATTTTTTCGTTTTTATAGATTCAAACGCGCGTAAAACTCGAAAAGCGCGTGTGAAGCGCGTTCGAAACTCGTTTGAAGCGCGTACAAAGGGTCAAAGCCAACATAAGCAGTGTTGTCTAAACCGACGCCATTCTATAACTGACGAAGAGTATCTGACCAAAACGCGGAAGCTACGAGCGACTACAACGCGTCTGTATCGCTGTATCTGCGCGTATACGTGCACTAGACGCGCGTTTCACGATCGCCCCGTGTGCTTAGGTTACAAGGTTGCGTTCAAATCTTGTAGAGCGTAAACGCGCGTCTTCTGCGCGTTTAAAATACGCTGTGTGCTTTGGCCCTTAAAATCGCTGACCAGTACATCTGCAGTCGGTTGTTTTTATTGCTGTGTATTCAGCGCACATTAATTATAAAAGTTGATAGAACATTTGAAATTTGAATTCAGAGTTTTCAGAAACCAGGGGTTCTATTAATAAAATATGTCAAGTATAGATGGGTGGACTGAGTTAATAAATTATATCATGGTTTACTTACCGGGTGTTTATCATTAGTATTATTGTTGAGCGCATGCGTGTGCGCGGGCACGTGCGGCGAGTGCGGCGAGTGCGGCGAGTGCGGCGAGTGCGGCGAGTGCGGCGAGCGCGGCTCGTGCGGCTCGTGCTGCACATGCGGCGCGTGCGGCGGCGGCGCGGGCGGCAGCGCGGGCGGCGCGGCGGGCGGCGCGGGCGGGGAGGCGCGCCCGCTGAGCGCACCGTTCTGCTTGCCGCCCGACCCCACGCTCACCGGCTCGCGCTCGCCGCGACCCACTGGACGCAGAAACATACACATATTAGTCAGCTGAACTCATCAGCATTCGGCCCCACTATAGCGGAGGCAAGATTTGATCGATTACAGGAGAAACGTTAGATCTGAACATCCAGGCTAATGAAGGACATAGCTCACAATGATAGACAGTCGAAGTGACGCGGGGTTCGGCCATGTCTGTCGAAAGATCTACAGTCGGTAGAGCAGACGAGTCATAGAGACCGCATATCATCAAGGGTAATTTAGAACGCCATGAGCTAGTTGAACTGACGGCCTTTAAAAGTTAGCTAGGTCAGACTGGATGCGAATGGCGAAGGATCGTGTTTTGTGGCGCAATATGGGAGAGACCTATGTCTAGCAGTGGACTACAAAAGACCAAATAGGGTAGATGACATAAAAAATCTAATGAGTCCGTCAGTTACACTATGAAAAAATATTTGACCCGTATTTTTTCTTTTGTTACGTAAACCAAAATTGACGAAGATACGACGCTTTTAAAATTCTCAATACGTCACGCCGTGGTATAATTTTTAGTGCGTTCCGACGTCACGAGCCCCCAATCTCGAGTTTTGTTGCGTTTTATCTTTGTCAATATTCATTGATTTTCAAAAACAAAAAATACGTGTCCATTATTTTCCAGTACTCTAACTGAGAGACTAAATAGATTTGCAATTTATTGATGGTGGAAACTAGCCTATTGTTAGAAAAGTCGAGAGTCCATACCATTGTCATCATCATTGTTGCGATTGTTGCGTCGCTTGTTGTCGCGCTCGGCGGCGGTCTGCAGCGCTCCGCCGCGGACCGTCATGATCCACGGCTCGTCTGTTTCGCCGTCGCCGGGCCTTTCCTCTCTGAAACAATTATACAAAATACAAGGTGTAGTTTTGCATTCTAGTAAAAATTCAGGAGCTTGTCACAAAAGACATAAATAATCAATTTGAATTACGATACCCGGTCAAATAGAGTAGTATAGTATTTCAGAATAATACGAATGTAATAGAAGAATCACCCATCGCGCGACATGTCTCTGTGTGGGTTTATTTGTGTGTGTGAAGGCGCGGTTATAGGGCCAGTTACAGACGGGCTGCGTTTTCATACGGGTGGCTTACACTTACCGATTTCCGTAAATAAGAAAAAAAAAGACCTAAGTACCCATTTTATTATCGATTCGGGTCGAGAAACATTAGCGAGGAGGTCCTTGTATTTGACCAGGAATAAGCGACACACAGCGGCGATATTAGGTATAACGTAGACATTCTGTCAGTGCAGTGAAATGTACACCTTCTGTCCTGCCCGTCGTGCACAACTAATTGAACTCGTAAGGACTTGAATGAGGCAGAACAAACGACAGAGCTGTCCAGGTCCCTACGTACTGGTCGAACCAAACTCGAGTCCTCGTTTCAAGAAGAAGTGAAATGTAAAATAGGGTAGTTTCATTTTTATAACACACGTGAATTTGATTACATTTTTGGTTACCTTTGTTTGAAGATACTTTTCAAAGGATACTTACACGACATTTTTATGTAAGTAGTTACTTACTAAATACTTCAGTATAATATTGAACCCTTTATTGTGTTTTTTTTTATACTATACGGATATGTACTAAATATATTATTTATAAGGATAACGTGTCGTGTGAAACTTCTATAACGCGGCACGTGTATTTGGTTGCCATGCCACCCACAAGGTTCAGTATTGAAAACGGTTTTGCGGTTTTGCGTAACAAAGGGCCTAGAATTCCTAGAACCCATTGTTATAATAGTAAGTACTTTATCAGTAGTTTGTTAAACAAAGTCTGATATTTCAGTGCTTTGATATTTTTTAACGAATTCATAACGATTTTAGTTAGTGTTAGTAACAAATTGATGCTTCGCTTGTAAGAGAATGTGTAAAATATGAGTTGTACTCACGAATCCGAATTCTCCGACTCGGTCTCGCTCTCTTCGCTCCGTTGCGCCTTCCACTTCTTATACCTATCTATAAGATCCATTAGATACGAATTCTTCTTAGCCTTCCGGATGAACTGGAACTTTAGTAATTCCTTAGCTGTTGGTCTCTGAAACACAAAGCGAATAACGATTAGATGGCACTTGCAATAGGCTAGTTACCACCATCAATAAATTGCAAATCTATTTAGTCCGTCAGTTACAGTTTGGAAAATAATGGACACGCACACACACACACACACACACGCACACAAATACACACGCACGCACAAAACACAAGGAGAGCTGCTTAAGTAAGTAATTAATTAACTATCATTTGTTTTATCTTATTCCTCTTTTATAATTTTATTCATTCGTAGACTTCATTTTCATTATTAGGATACCACTTATGGGAAGAGCGAGACAGCCCCGACACAAGTACTATTGTAACTTACTGGGGCTGCCTCAATTTATGTATGACACTATGTTTGAGAAGTAATAAACATTTTTGTATTATTTTTTTTTTTTTTTTTTTTTTTGTATTTTGTACGTATTTTTTGTTTTTGTAAATCAATGAATATTGACAAAGATAAAACGCATCAAAACTCGAGAGTGCGGGTGCGTGACGACAGAACGCACTAAAAATTATACCATGGCGTATTGAATATTTTAAAAGACAGGACAAACTGACAGCACAGACGGGACAAATATTTTTTGATAATCTAACTGACGGACTAATTCGATTTTTTTCAGTTGACAAGCCTACTAAGATATAAGAAATACTGAAAGTTTTAAATGAATTTAGATTGTCTAAGATAAACTTGCGTAGGGATAAGTGAAACTCTAAAACAATCTATTTAGTGCAATCAACTACACGTTTATATCTGCCAGATTAAAGGATTAGAAGTAATCCGAAACACTCGTGAGGGTTCTAACAAAAACACTACACGAAAGCCGACGGTCGGGGAAATTAATCCGTATCCTCGCGTCTCCGTATGTAACTTACATTTTCTGGGTCCTTATTCAGGCACGCCTCGACGAACTCTTTGAACGGTTTCGAGTAGCTGCCGGTGAGTTGCGGGGGGTTGTTCTTGGGGATGAGGAAGAGTACCCTCATGGGGTGGAGCTCTGAGTTGGGCGGCTCGCCCTTGGCCAGCTCGATGGCGGTGATGCCGAGCGACCAAATGTCGGCTTTGCTGTCGTAGCACGACTGTTTGATCACTTCGGGCGCCATCCAGAACGGAGTGCCCACGAATGTGTTGCGTTTACTTGTTGTGTTCGTTAGTTGGCCCGCGACACCTGGAAACAAAAATATTAGGTTAATTAAATTGTCGTTGGCCTAGCGGTCGCAATCCGCAGCAATGAGGACCTGGATTCGATTCCCGGGTAAGCCAAATTGTTATTGGGTTTTTCCATCAGGAATTTCTCAGTAGCAGCCACAGAGTCTGGATTTGTGCCCGGTTGATGGCAATAGGCTCGCACCCTATTACATAGGACTTAATAATTATTGGCGAAATGTGGGTCTACTATTTAGGCCTAACCCTAAACCTTCGTAGACATGAACGTGCCTAACCCTTCGGAGATTACAGGCGTGATGTTATCCTAGCTACCTACGCTCACTGCCCACTGAAAAGCGAAGATCTGCTCAACTTTCATATCTATTTCTCGACTACTTGTTGTTTTGTTTTGATATTTATTCCCGGACTAGATGTTGTGACGTTTATTTTCTCAATACCAACTAATGAATCACGGTAAAAATACGAGTAAACAAGGTACACAAATAAATCACAGAATGATTAATTTGTTTTGGCATATTATTGGAACGTAAGTACCTAATTTGCTATACCAGACACGGTTATTTATGGGTACATGCGAACAATACAAACTTCATTTGATTAGAAATGTATGGAAATCAAAGATGAACTGATGGTTATGCCGGTTTTTCGCTCATGTAACGTAGCGACATCAATGTCTAAATATTATGGTACTAGACAGAGATGGTTTACATTGTCAAAAAGTTGGAACTTCGGCCCCCAATATCTCCGTAACTAGACGGTTCCCAGGTATGGTGTAGAACAAAAAAATTATCGCAATGACGGGAAGAACCAGTGCCTTTCGGCATTTAGGGTCGGCGTACCATGTCTTCTTCTTCCATACTTCTCTATCACTCGCCATCTCATCAGACACCTCCTTTCGTCCTATACCATCTTTCATGTCACACACAGTTCATTCATCGTTACGTTGGTCTTCCTCTACTGTTATACCCATCCACATTTATACTCAAAACTTTCCTCACGGCATTTTTTTTCAATCCTCAGTATTTGAAACCTACCTAAGCTGTGGTTATGCGGTTATGGTTAAGCGGTGGTGGGTGTATGTCCTCATACAAGAACTTCTTAAAGTTAAAAAGCAAAGTTTACATCATTGAAGGTGCCTTAGTTTAGTCACGTCACAAATAATTAAAGTACCTCGGTCTCAAAGGAAAACATGCATTTCCATCATAATTACAATTGCATGAGATGGGAATAATGTTCCTACAGCACGGTACATTAAAGTTTCACATTATGACATGTCTCATATTCTCTTTGAGTAACCTTATGTACGCGCACGTTTACCCAAGGGTCGTAAGCGGGTCATAATTTAACTTTTCTGGGTAGAATGTCAGGTACATAAGTACATTAAAATTGATTAATGTGAGACCTTTGTATTAAAACCGCATTATCAATCGTTGGACATCACGTGTCAAGGAAAACCACATAACGAGGTAACTTGGATACTTTTATAAATGGTATTTGTTGTTTCCCGAAAGATTGTTGTTGTTAAACGTAAATTAAACATGCGTATGAAATTGTTTATATTTCAAGTACCTACGTCAGAGATTAGCTTTGTTTTGTTCTTACTTAAATGTTTATTGTTTAAGATATAAAAGAAGTCAGCCGTGGCGTTTGTTCATTTGAAAAATTACAGTCAATCAACAAAATATAATAATTCCTCTACAAAGTGTGAAACAATTTGAAAGGCTGGTACAGTCATACGGGGTTTCTTTGACTCACTACCTTTCAGTATCTACCTTTTTTCATACCTTTTCCCTGAATGTAAACTTAATTAAAGAACTAGTAAACGTTTCTTATTTTATTTTTCTTCTCGGTTTAATATCGGTTTAATTTCGATATTCGGTTTAATTTGATATTTATGCTGAAATACATTGAGCTATTACTACTACGTATAGAGAAGACACCGCGAACAAAATCTGTGCTCCATTCAAATGCTGTCAGCTGGCTACAATTCACTCAGTCGCTTGCTCGCCATAGCATTATATATACGGGGTTAGCCGCCCCCGCGCGCCCCGCACTGCGCACAGATTTTGTTCGCGCTGTCTTCTCTAAACGAAGTAGTAATAGCTCAATGCTGAAATATGAGTATTTCATGTTCTTCAGAAAGGTCAGATGCGTAGTACTCTCAACCGGCGTCAAAGCTCAAGGATCTTAGCAGGTGGAGTTCTTTAGATTTTGTCTACCCCCATGGGGAAAAGGCGTGGGTTTATGCATGAATGTATGAGGGTATGTCAATTCTTTCCGTTTGTATACCCCATAACCCCATTGCGCTATCGACGTCGCAAGGTTAAGCGAACCATCAATCCACAAACTGCATTGGTACGGATTGGTACTACAAGCATATCAATAAAGTGCTTTAAGCTCATAAAATTCCTAAATATGACGTGTCGAACGAATTCAAAGCGACATAAAGCTAAAGGTTGAGGCGTGAGTGGCTATAAACATAAGGGAGTTAAAATTCAACGCCACTTGACTATTAACCTACTTCGAAGACACTTAGAGAGTCGAAGATCATGGCGATAAAAGTTTAGAAGAAACAGATTACTTTTTTGTGGCCCCCGGCCACCATAGGCGCGGGCCTGTGGACGGTGGGCTAGCTCGCCGTCCGTCCGTCTCATGACGACAGGCCGTGTCGACGGCGCGTTCGTGTTCCACGCGCGCCTCAAAGAGAGTCAGCAAAAAGGAAGGGGTCCGCAAGGACCAATGCCTGCCGGGGTTGCGGGACTATTCGAAAGAGATACCGTGGCCCCGGAACACAAAGGGCGATGAAGGAACATGGATGGGTTTTAGTCAGTAAAAGTCTGACACTCCCTCCTGCTCCGCCCAGAGCGGCAGAAGTCATTTGATGATTTCCCATCCGAAAAAAAAAAATAAAAAAAAAAGTTTTGTAAAAACAAAGCTGAACTGCTGAATTCAGTAAACATGGATGTTTGAAGAGCTTGAAAGCCTTCACACAGCTCTTTCTGAAGCAAAAGGGCGTTCACTTTGCTTTGGCACGGCTCACAGTTGCCTCGCCAACGGTTCAAACATTGGCCTCAAGCCAAAATTCATGGCCATAATGCACGCTTAACTTATAATGCAAGCTTCCATTATAATATTGTTGGTTTGACATCTTTTTTAAAAACAACATAATCTTTGGAAGATTTTGACAACAGATCACTCAAAATCACTACACACTGAAAATGCGAAAACTAATTGAAGACAACTTCAGTATCTACACTATCTACTTGAGATTCCTTTCACAATTTACAAGGCTTAGTTAGACCTCTTCAGTGAGATATCATCTCGATTTAATTCCCAAAAGATAAAAATCTCGAAAGTCCGTCGAAAATTGTAAAACTTATTTTTGCTATCCCTTAATATTTCCCGAGATGACACTTTAAGAACTTATGAAGAAATTAAAGCGCTGATAAATAGCTCCTTGCTGCTGTCCCAAAATTTCTTATTATCTGCTATAATAGGTGCGGTTAATTAAATAAGCTTGAGACAGCTAGATTTATAAATAACTCGGGACGCTAAATTACACCTATTAAATGCAGATGGCGTCCATTAATAGCTGAGCAAATGACAATTTATTGATTAAATAGTCCATTTATACTTTAATCGTTAAAACTAATAAGGTTACAAGAGTTTACGACACATTCATCAACACACACAATGTTCGTTGTTGATTAAATTATCGTCAATTATGTATAGTCAGTCAGTGTTAGCAGTTGTAAACACTTCCCTTGGGAATCGTAAAAGTTGACACCATTGCGTTCAGAGAGCATCTAGCTACAAAATGTTTTATTCAGAGGCCTTAAATATAAGGATTTAGTGGCCAGTACTTAGTACTTGCCCGTAGTCACAATCACCAGGATATCACTGTCATTCAAATATCATTTATAACAATTGTTGTCCGAACGTGCACAGCAACACGCCTGTACATACAATTGCTCTAAATTCTTCATTACCGATATATTTCTAAGATAAGCGTTCACAGTGAATGGTTTTCATGTTTAAATTGCATGCATCGTTCGTTCTATGTGCGCAGGAGTAGCCGTCCATCCGTTATGATTATATTCGAAACTCGTATCACTGCTGCATAGCGTTCTGAATCATGTAAATGTAAGAAAAACCTTGACAGAGATATATAAGAACGGAGCTAAAGAAAGTTATTATTTATGCACGTGTATTTACATACATAACGGCCTATAGTGATGACTTAGAATGTGCTCTTGAGACTGTTGCAACTGATACATAATCTTGAGTTTATAGCGCAGTAATCATCGCACTTGAGTGACTTAACACTTAACGGTTGATGCCTGTCAGGGCTACAATTATGTTAATAATTTAATTAGAGCAACCATGATATGAATGTCGCTCTATTAGTATCAGTAGGTCATCTCTTACGACATTGCCAAGATTAGCGTTGTCTGTCAGGAAATCCCCCTATCTACAACAAAAACCTTTTATTTTTTAGAATGGGTACAAATTATTATTTTCATTGCATAGAATCTAAAAAATTCTACCATCACAAAGTGTTCTACGTCCAATACGAATATTATGTAAAATCGGGCCGTATTTTTCTTCTTTCTTTGTGAATATTTTCACCGTCAGGGACGACTTATCGTTAGGCGAAAGGCGGTCAAGGATAGAGGCAAAAAGTGCAAGCGGCGCTATTCCTTATCTACGAAATTTTTACCCTTTAAAATATTGGAGAAAATACGACAAGTCGGCAGAACCCCAAAACCATTATGGACCCTTATTACAATTTGAATATTCTTTCCAGTGCGGGTTTTGTTTTAATAAAACTAAACTTTGTTGTAATGAAAAAAGAGAAAAGCTAATGATTTTTTCTGGATCAGAGTGAATCCACCGGACCGGAACAGCGTACGATAGCAACAGTGGAGATTTGAATACTAATGGAGATGATATCAACTACAAACTGCTTACCTCAGACCAAATAAAAAACCAAGACCGCTGCGAACAATAGCTGAGGCCAGCGCAAAACTACGCCTCAATAAATGCACACATGTTTACGAAACCGACCTCACTTCTCTGTTCGCAGAGTTCCGTCTTAACATTTTTATTTGGCCTGAGCTGCTTACCGAAGTCAGCCAGCTTGACGTCTCCCATCTCGCTGAGCAGTACGTTAGCAGCTTTGATGTCTCGATGCAGTTTCCTCTCCGAGTGCAGGTAGTCCAGACCCCGCAGCACCTCTCGGAGTATCACTGCTATATGCATCTCCTCGAAGCTGCCCGCCTTCATCAGGTCCAAGGCGGACCCCCCGCCTAGATATTCCATTATAATCCATAATTTTGTTCCCTGGAAAAGATAAAAGGAAAATTAGTACACGTGTCTTCTATTAGCAGCTTTGCCGATAATATTCCCCAAGCAACATTAGAACTTCTCCGAGATAAATCAATAACACTTTGATCTAATGGATTCGAGGAAGTGTTATCTAATTATATGTAGAGCACGTTGTATCTAGAACCACACAAATGTGAAGATTTTCCTTTTCCATTTCATGGGGAAGTCACGTTGCTAATTCTTAAAAGATTCGCAAAAATGATACCAAAGAAAAACTTCATCAAAGAACCTTAGATTAATATTTTCTTACCCATAAAAATACAAAATTCTTTATGAAATCCCTTACACAAAAATTCTCAAATATTTTTACACAAAAGCCTTTGTAGCAAATTGAGATATTTCTGTGACCTTTCCGTAACAGTTTAAGTCTGTCCGTCTATCAGCCGACAGATTTGTTCTAGGCCTTTAGGCAAACGGTTAAATCCTCATTAATATACCTACATTATTCAGCTCGGAAAATGTGTTAGCATATTTAAGCATATACGTAGACTGTGCATATACGTAGACTGTTGTTGACCGAGTTAAACTATGTGTTCATATGCGTCATTATTGTTATATGTATGTTGTGAGTAAAACTTCTTCAGTATTCAAGTTTGTTTGTTTTTCCGCCAAGTACCTTATCTCTCTACCATGGCCATGCATGATATCGGTCTATTGTGATAAGTACATAACGGTCTGAATCGTATACCAACTGAAGGTTTTCCTGCGAAAGCCTTGTCATGACCAATTATTGGAAAATAAATTGGAGTAGAACACAGTACCCATGAAAACCCAGTTTCCAAAATAAAGGAAAAGCTGTGAAATTTAATCTTGAAAATGGAAAAATACGTGTATAAATAAATCCAAATGAATATTTTATGTACTTTTTGATGGCTCACGCTGTTTTTCCTCTTTTCCTTGATGGTATATTAACAAAGTACAGCTGTCGAGAATTTACATAATACTCCATTTCTCTCAGTTAGCTACGTCTTGCGATGAGAGATAAACACCGTTTATTTGTTTGTTTCCATCGCCATATTGTTATGAAAATGATTTCGTGAAGAGAAAGGGAAGGGAATTAATTACGTTCGCAATACTGCGAACTGCGGGGTCTCAATCCCAAAATCAAAAATATTATTAGCGATCTACAAAAACAACAACAACAGCCCATAACGTCCACTGCTGGACATAAGCCTCTCCCATGATGAGAGGAATTTGCCGTAATCTCCACGCTTGGCAGGCGGATTGGATATCGCAGTTATGAAAGACTAACAGAAAACGCTGCTGCCCATTCTCTGGTCTACGGAGGCGCAAGGTGTTCTGCCTCAGACATTAGTCGCTAGGACACCCGTGAGTGTAATGGGTTGGTTATATTCTACTCTGCCGGATACCACACGGCAAAGCGATTTAGCGATCTATAAACAACTAAAGGGAGTAGTTTGAAGTTAAACAGAAACTTTGAAAACTGTGGACAAAGGAAACAGCTGAGTTTTAGACAGGGCAAGTTACATTCACCAAAGTTCTTCAATAGCGCACACTAGGAGGAAGAATCCACAACATCTGAGCAATAAGTTTAAATAAGGATACAAATTCCTCTGTAATATTTTGAAAAGGGACACAAAATATAAATTATTGTCAAAGTTTTAACCAAAGGAAATAACTTTTGTATACGGGACATTGTTAAAATTGATGTTTGTACTTATTCGAGTTTTGACATTTATTGATTGCGCGTATTTTGAAAGCTCCGAGTCGGAACATAATGTGTAAGTATTTAATTATGTATGTTCTTTGCTTGTTTCGTTATGTCTAGGCACAATCTTGTGAAACGAAGAGAAGGATAAGCTTCAAGAGCCTCAAGTGCGTACAAGAGCGGTGGGTCCTTCCCGCTGGCGTTTTTATTCATTTATTTATACATAAAAGGTATGGCCAAATATATGTGTTTTTGTGTCACAGTCTAATAGCCATAATGCCGATAAGCTGATTAATTAATTAATGTATTTTAATTATACAACATAATAATAGGGAAACTTGGTACAAAGTACAAACCAAAAGCGAATTCTCTTTATCAGCTCGTTTATATGTAAAATTTTCCTTACAAAGCGCCTAAACGTAGGTAAGTAACGAGTTCCCTCAAATTAATCAACTTTACTGAGTTACCTGTAAGTGATAACGGTTGAGGAACAAATTACGTAGTCGGGAGGTAGAGTGGAAACCCGCTTACTCATCCATCACAATCTCAATTTTCGGTACCCACATAAATGTAGGTAAGTACCGAAAATTCATAGGATCCCTAAGCTGGAAGGTAAAAATTTGCATAAATTCTGTGGATAACCCGAGCGATAACTTTACAATAACTGACTCCGCTAAAGTTTAAAATAACCCTGATATCAAACTATCTGGCTGTTAAAGGATTTTTACGACGACATAAAACTGCTACACTTAAGTTTCACGAAACTTATAGTTGTCCCCTATAGGTCGCTATTAAAGTGCTGTATTTACCAATCTAATGTTTAGAGATGATTGTTAATTGTAGGTTTTTTTTCAATGTGAGTTTTTTTTTTTTTTTTTATAAGAGAGTTAGAGGTATGTGTATCTTGGTAGTAACATCGCATTGGCGTCATAGCTGTTAAGGGCTATATATCCCTCAAATGGCTTAGCATGATCATCCGTTACTAATAAAATACTGCAGCATTAATTTTGAAATAAATATATGGTAAAGTTGAGGATTAATGCTAAGTCCTAAGTGTGACGAAAACACGATTCTATAAACTTTTCTCGAAAAAAATTCCAAAGTTACCTCCAAATCGAGCAATAAACCGCTGGCATTCAAAAAGTACTTGATATTAGATCATGAAACTTTGCATACTAACTTAACTAACTATAAAGCAGGTCTTATGTGTTTTATTTTTTTAGTCCAATCAATAGATTTTTTGTAAATGGCAAAAAACCACTAATTTACTATATTACTACTGCACTATTCGGCCGCAGTGACTGACGTAACAACCGCTTTGTAGTGCAAGCTGATTAGAAATTTATTCTAACAGTGTTTCAAACGAAGTTTGAACCACCACAAATAGTGTTGCTAATTTTAGGGTTAGAAGGGCCTTAAGAGCAGCCAACCCGCCATACTTTTTCGAGAATTTTGACAAAAGCTCGTGCATGATTATGGCGTTGTTAGACATAATTGTATCTTTGATTTTTTTGAACTAATAGGTAGATATCTTGTGCACTATATCTAGGCTACTATCAAAGCAAAAAATAAAAATTTGTAGATACTATTTCAGTATAAGCCTCCAAAAATTGCTGTTTTGCACAAATTTTACCTCAACTTTGGCCGTTCATAATGTACTCATAAATTCTAAAAGTAAAGAAAGCATCCTGATAAAAGCCTTGCAAATGTAGTGGAGATTTTAACTGACAAATAGTTATTTCACATACTTGTAAGACTTAGTCAAAAACACGTATTTCCTGGAACAAGTTTTATAAATTTTCGAACGCTATTTTTTGTTCAATGTCCTCGCGTGAGGCGGTATGAGGTGCGCGGGAGACGAATAGTGCGGGGTCGGGGCTAGGTAAGCCAGGGGAGTTGAAAGAATACCGCCGCTGTGGCTCTGCATGAAACAATAAGCTTTTCGACCATGCTCGCGTTGACGAAAGGCGGGCCGGGAAGGGCTCTCTTAAGGTGTTATTTACATAATTTTAAATAAATAATAAATAGGATCAATATATTTGTACATAACGAAACGATCATTATCATTTGAAAACATCGTCATTAAATTCAGTGTTCAACTCCAATGTTCCCAATAGTGCACACTGCACATGTACAAATAGTCAGTGCCACGCTAAAGCACTACTGCATGCAGTAATGCAACGCGGAAGACGACAATGGCCGCACCGGAGCACAGATCCGGCGCGACCCATTCACGCTCCATCAGCGAACGTACCCACATACAGATTACATGTCAGGGTTACACTCGTCATATATGCACGTGCATGTAAATGTTTCCGCACACAAAAACAACAGCTCAAGCCCAGAATAAATAACGTAGATTGTTTTGACGGCGCAAAGCCGCGAAATAAATGGAAAAGGCTAGCCTGCTATGATGTGGGATTTGAGAAATTGAATCAAACACATCGTGATTTTATTTTGGCTTTTCATTTTTATGATGTTATTCAGAAAATGTTTGGAAGAAAGACTTTATTATTAGCTGTTGCTTTGAAAATTCTCCACAATAAAAGGATCAAAAAATTGTTGGGTAGCTTCACGTAAGCCTGAAAATACCAGTCTGAACGTCCATCAAGGCATAATTATAACAAAACATCAAACAAAAGGGGTAAAAGAAAACCACTGCCTGAAATTCCGGGGGCAGGTAAACCCACGGCCACGGGTACAAAAGCGTCCGTAGTAATGTAGTTTAGGGTATTTATACAAATAAAGGATGGGAAACAACAACGCAGAATGTATCAGACATTTTACACAACTTTCGAGGCTCCAAACTTTGCCTTCGGCAACCCTAACAAAATTCGCAACATATCGGAAGCTTATAACTGGTAACAAGCGATAATATAGACACCACTCGCCCTATATGTATAATACAAGATGAACGCCAGTTACATTGGAAATGGTAAGATAAATAATTCCATTCCGAGCTATTTGTGCCTTAGCCGTAGATCCGGCCGAATGGGTACATCACAGAGATTAATATTATGTAAAACGGGTGAAGCTTACCGTACCGTGCCAACAATATCAAGTAGATGCTCTGAAAACTATGATTTATTTGTTTTATTCTTTTATCCTGTTGTTTACTTGATTGTAAATACAAAGGGTTATTTATTTTATTTCAATTAGATTAATCAAAACGTGGATCTCATGGTTGGTTTAATTCAACATTCAGTTTCAATTTATCAAAAGTACGTAATGAATATGCATGACTTCCTGAAATGATAAATCAATTGTTTTTCAATTATGTAGATAACATTTCCAGTATCACATGCCTACTAACTAAGTATACATTCAAAGTGATGAAGTTCACAAACAACATTTCTTTTTCAGTAGCTTCTAAGACTACAGCACGAAGCGGAAGCCACTTACATAAAAGAAAATTTTTAACGAGAAATAAAAACTCAAAGGCTGTATTCATAATACGCTTTTTCATAGCAGTAACCAAAGGCTCGTAGCATGTAACCATCATGTAGGTATTCGTTGGCATGGCAACCCAATGGCGTCGGTCATAGACCTCGCCGTCGCGACATCCATTAAAGTAAAGCAAGAAAGCGCTATTAATCCTAGGGAACTCTATAAAGGGGTAAGCACAAATAGGGGTTTCTTCCAGTACTTCCACAGTACCGATTGAATGCGTCATGGACTTTAAATTTCGATCATTAACAGTAAAACGTACCGAATATAGAACATATTAATTCAATTTCTCAACTTCGTGAGCCGTTAAATTAAATCGCGCGGACAATTTTCAAAATAGGACCTCAACGATGAAATTGCGGCTGTTTTTTAGTATGAAAAAAGGCTTAA
The DNA here is from genome assembly GCA_941918905.2 of Xestia sexstrigata. NCBI lineage: Eukaryota > Metazoa > Arthropoda > Insecta > Lepidoptera > Noctuidae > Xestia > Xestia sexstrigata. The sequence goes on from OW799204.2 coordinate 6,631,520, forward strand.
TAAAAGACCTGTTAATGCAGAATTGCAGAGTAATTTATTATTATCAGCCAATAAGCCACAACGCGAAAGCCTTCGCGATGAAAATATTTACTTTCTCGACAGATTTTAACAAAGAAGGATTAAAAAGACTACAAGTCTTTTAATTATGAAAGTTAACCCGACTTCGAAGTTGTTAATTCATTACAACTCCATTCATTATGATGTTGCTTTATTTTAGAGTTGAGTGAACTTGCCATATTTTAATTAGATTCAAACACGTTTGCTATAAAATTAAACGGTTTATTTATTTTATTTTCTGGAAAGTAAAATATGAAGCTTTTTGACAAAGAAGAATGTCGGGCAAAATTGCACGCGATTTCATCATGCGAAATAAAATATACCTGTAAGCAAAGTTATTACATGCTTGTTATTTTAACCAAGAGGTAGGAAACTTTTTGTAACACGATAGATCTATTTACGAAGTCAAAGGAAACTTCAGGCAACTAATAGCTCCGGGGTTGCGGGACTGTTCGAAAGAGATACCGTGGCCCCGGAACACAAAGGGCGATGAAGGAACATGGATGGGTTTTAGTCAGTAAAAGTCTGCCACTCCCTCCTGCTCCGCCCAGAGCGGGAGAAGTCATTTGATGATTTCCCATCCGAAAAAAAAAAAATGGCAACTAATAGCTTAAGAAAAATGAGCATCTTAACAGCTAACATATTGACGTAACAATTTCTTTAACAAAGAACGTGGAACCTGCAATATATTAGGCGTTTTATGATCAACAGTACTAGTAACAAGCTCATACATAATAGCCTGTAGATAACTTAGTGTATAAGCTTTTTTGATGAGTGTTCAAGATCGTTAGTTCATGAACAAAATGAACTTTATATTATGTCTATTTGCTTCACAGATATAATAAGGAAACTGCACATGAATGTAAATTATGTTAATAAACTGTTAATTTAACGCACTTATCTAGTTATTAACGACTGTGATCTCGTAAACTCCTTGTTCTTGTAGCTTTTCATTATTTAGAAAGGATAATAATATCCTATGAAAATATGGAGTTACTTGTAAAGAAGTCCAATAATAAAGTTTTGCTGAACTATTATCATATTATCAGATTTATTCACATGTTAATTGATCTTATTGACATCCTTTTTCAATAATGGATAGGCACATACTATTATTTCTCGGAGACAAATCTGCAGTTGGAACTCCAACAACTGCTATAAAATAAATAAGAGTCAACTGTAAGATCTTCAATGGCGTCACACGCCATTCACAGCCAATAAACGTGGCTATTACTAGTACACGGGCATTCGCTTTTCTTTGACAATAAACTGGGAACTAAAAATGAACTGTGATGAAATGAAAGTGCAGCTTGGCACGCCAACAATCGTGAACGAGCAAGGGTGGAGTTCATCATTCGTTTAACTAATTCAAGGCTCCAGCGTTACCATAGCAACGCGTAGAGGGCGGGCGCCGCCCAACCTCCGCCCGCCTTATTAATTTCCCGGACGATTGGATGCCGCTAGTTGCCTGTAAACAATGGCTATGCAGCCAATTTAAGTTTCTAAGAAGAAACTCTTAAATGTTATTTAGTTTTTGCTGCACAGTAGAGATAGCTGGACACCTGCTGGGTCAGTGTCGTTTACTACGCGCGACGACAGCACACAAAAACTATTAGCATTGTTTAACTTGTTTTTAATTTAGAACGGTATCAAGTTTGTAAGCATTGCATTCGCTTTAGTTAATTAAATTTCGCAAAAACAAACAAATGCATAGAACATAAAGACAAGTAATGGTTTTTTTTTTTTAATGTTTATGGCATTTATCTTACCATCATTTAAGTATGCAAATCAATACTACTTCACAGTTTCAGATTCGCCGTCCAAACCCGTGAGAACTTTTCAATCAATGCTGGAATTAATTCAGTGCACTTCAATTTACACAGCGGAACCCGCTGCGGAATCAATTTCATTTCAAACCGAGAGCACCGCGCCAGCTCTATAGCTAGGGGATGAGAAAGCATAAGAGAGATAACGCCCGTAGGACAGATCCCCCAACGCAGTCCACAGGGAAAGCTCCTAAAAGCTGGTATTAGTACAAATCACATTCCCACTCCTCCCTTTATCAGAAAAGTGATAAAGAATTCCCGTATTGCTTGGGACAGTAACATGCTGTCGGATTTTATTACCGCAGGGATATAGGATTTTGTGGTTATTCGGACGATTCGTATAATTTCGAGGATTGTTTACGGTATCGAATATTTTAGCTTACTTAGGAACCTTTTACAAAAAAGAAAATAAAGTTTTATATCAAAAACAAGCGTATCTGCAGGTAATATTCTTGGAGAACAAACTACAGTTACAATAAAGGAAATACCTAAAATTACACGCACACACACGTAGCATTTTACCCAGTAATTTGTACTTAGAAAAGTTTTGACGGGTCCCCAAAAGTTTAGTCGTATTACGGCAAAAGTTAAGACCCGGCGACATTTTCCCATTTGTCATAAGCTGCAGCCCGACCGAAACGCCCAGTAATCCCCATATTACGGGGAATTATCCCGAAAGACCGAATGCCTCGAAGGACCGAACGCCTCAAGTTACTCCACAAGATCATACGTAAAGGATGTGGTTCAAGACGGAAAGGTTAATAAAATATTTGACAATAGAATATAGTGCAGAGTTTCAAAATATTAAAGCTTCCGTCGGGTTTTGTAGGGTGGTCTAACGTTGCCAAGAGATAAGGGCCATTGCAGCGATAGCTGGCTGTTTGCTAGCAAACATTTTGCGCAACGACGGCCGTATAGCCGCCAGCAACGCCGAGGGGTTCGAGATACAGCCTCTTTCTTCTCGTTGTTACATGGGAATAAAAGAACAAAGAGCCGCGATAATAACTAAATAAATTATTCATATAACGTCTACGCACATCGAAGTCGTGTCGAAAGATTTGATAACCGAAAATGAATTTCCTGAGGTGAGAAATTGCAACTTCCTGGTACAGTATAGATTTATAACGAAGTTCGCATTTCATTACCAATAAGAAAAGCAGAAAGGTATAATGTGACGGCTGGAGAAAATGTTCGCAGTAACATTTGAAGAACCCTCATTCGCCATCGTCCTACCGGTCATAAACCTGTCAAAGCCACCACCTCATAAAACCTCCCCTTGAGGATTCTTGAAGGTGGCCGGCACGAAGGTAAACAGGACACTAGACATTGGAATTGTTATAAAATTTGCAGGATCACAGCCGTGAAACCATTTTTAAATTAAACGTAAAACGATCAGAGGACTATTGCCGAGAGATCCCAGTTTTACGAGAAAGCTACCCAAATAAAATTACCCCCATAAAGATTGCGGGTTTGTGGATTCACAAAAATGGTGGTGATAAAAACTTTCGACTGAAACCAGGCGCTTAGATAAAGGAATAGTCTTGCAACTTTATGTGTTCGTGCGGGCACAGTAATCAAAATATTAAGATGAGCTTTACTTTCTTTTTTTTTCTTTACTTTTCTTTCTTTTGATTTGTAATAAATACGAAAACTCTTTAGAGTACGTTCGTTTCAGGCTAGCGTAATACTAATTTGTAAATAGAATTTCAAAATGGTTATTCAACTATTGACCCTCTTAGATGACTAATTGTTTGTGGTATGGCGTATGACCTAATGACGTGACGCAACAAAAAGTGCTTAAGTAAATTATTGCTCGTGTAATTTAGTAGACTTGGGTGGCAGCTGAATTTATTATTGTATCTAATATGATCTATATCTTAATGACCATGAATAGGGGGCCTAAAATGGCCGATTACGTTACAATTCGTAAAATGATCACAAAGCGAAAAAAAACATTATTAACAACGTCGTCGTGACCATTTAATTTTTTTTAACGTGCTTCATATTATTATCCAATTATGCTAATTCGGCCATTTTAGGCCCCCAGCAGTGGGTATCACAACATTTTTTCTTCAATATAGAAATCTTAGAACAGTGAGTGAGGTAATTATCAGTTCTGATAGCAAACGCCTCTAATTGTGAGGCGCAATAGCGAAAGTATGTTATTATAATAATAACACACGACACAATATCGGCTAACTGTGAGATGAGTGAGCGCAACCCATTATGAGAGTCGTGTCATCGACAGCTGTAGGTATTGTGTTGCAAGTCCAACCCACACATAACACATTCGAGATGCACGATCGATATTCTAATCGATATTACTCTATCGTAGTAATTGGGACTGGCGCCAGGCGTGAGGAATCTTTGCTCATTTGTAAGCAAACACTAAATTGTAGACTGTTTGTTTGAATGCAGGCAGAGACAGATTTATGGTTACGTGTTGATGTTGTGATAAATAGCAATTCAAGTATCCAAAACCAGAAAGTTTCTACGGCTTCAGCAAGTCTTTCGGTCTCGATAAGAAACATAACTCAACTCTAATTTCTACTGGACTCATACACAATACACGCATCAAATTGAAGCAAAAATTACACGGAGAATTTTTTTTTTTTATCGTCAAGGCGTTCCACCCCCGACGATAACTCGCGTTTTATAGCTCCGGTAATAACCACACCGAATTTATCGAGTCATCATTGTGGGAAAACCCTTGGAGACGCTTGCGCAGGCTGTTCCCGTACTGCGTTTCCCTTTGCGCACATTATTTTTTATTTATTCCTTTATCAAGAGAATTGAACTCCCAAGTATTAAGGAAATGTAATGTGGGGTATTAGGTACAAGCCGAATCGAATAAAACACAAGGGTTTCCCATTTAAATGTTTAGGAAAAACGTTTTGGATAAGACAAGCTTACGTTCCAAAGTTGATATAGGACATTTGATAAGCCCCTGAAGACATTTCCCTCCGGTAATATCGTAATGGTAATCGCGTTGTAACGGGACAGTAACCACGCTCCCTACGCGTACGGTTTCGGATATTGACGGCATGCAAATGCTACTAATCTCGTCCGACGTACTGTTTGAAACGGTAGGAATGCTATGTACCTACATCGTACATAACAGAATAAGATTTACATGACATATTTGCATACAATATGATCTTTTTAACGCGACGAGCGGAACTTCGTTTTCCTCTGTTGTGCGTAGAAAATTACTGAAACCTTAATAGAATTTTCTACGAGTAGGTAATTAAGGTCATAGAAAAAATTTACTTGGCTTGAGAAGTCAAGCCAAGTTAATTTTGACTAAACGTTCAAAATAACTAATTATGATCACAGTAAGAGTTAAAAAATCTCCAGCCAACAGCTTTGTTGTAATTTGAGAGAAACCACAAAAAAACGCATTGTCACACGCCACGACGCACGAACGCAACAACATCTTAATAAACTCAAGAGAATTAAACGCTTCCTAAAATAAAACTATTAGATGAAACGGGAAATGTTTTCCTAATTAATCTCGGAAACTTTGTAATCTGGGTGTTACGTTATTTTGTGAATTTAGACACGGTTTGCAAGACAATAGGCGGCTACCCAAAACAACGGTGTATGTAATCTAGTTTTGAGGTCGAGTGGTCGCCTAGTCGGCATTGGTAGTACCGGAGCTGAGTCACATAGGGCACACCGCACACACAACACAATAGACTCTCACATCTAAGAGCCACGTGTAACTAGTTCTACATACATTTCCAAAGCTGGAAGGAAACGTAAGGGTTATTTAGTTTCGATAGAATTGCTTTACTCCGAATTTATTGGCCAAATTACATCTATACGTGGCCTCGAATTCCAATGAATCGATTTGTAGGGACTTAAGGCACATGATACATGAAAGAAACGTTACTACTTTAAACACTACGCAAGCTACTGGGCCTTTTCTAAGAAGTTCTAATAGATAGCCAATGTTCTTCAATCTCTCATCCTGTAAAAGTAAAACTTTTGAAAGCTTTTAGTAGCTGTAAAGTTTTATTGGTGAGTTAACAAACTCACTCACACCCTAGACTACGGCTATCATATCGCTCGTTCGCAAACACCGTCATTAAACTTTAACCGTAGTAGGTAACTGAGTGAGAGAGCTTAAGTTAGTTAAACAATTATCTACTCGAGTATCATGCAGACGAAATCTTTAGTTTGTTTGAATGTCGACAAGAATAATTTGGGACTTTTCATTGAAGCTTTAAAGAAAAAAGCGTGTAATGTTATCATTATTACAGTTTAATTTCCTCAAGATTAGGGCTTATGTAACGCATTCTTTCAGTATCAGGACAGCAATTTATAATTTTATCATTTATTATCTTCAGAACAATAAATGACAAATACCCTCAGTTCCGAGTGTGATCATGATGATAAACAAGTTTAGTCACCTACTTGAATTAAATAGAAGATAATGTTTATCGTTGGTAGATAAATAATAGTTAAATCGACAATGGGACTGTTCTCGAGAGAACAAAGCGGTATAGTCCTTGGCCAATAAGTGTGGCTGGCCCGCCAACATACTTTTACTATTACGAAGTCTGTTGTCTGTCCAATTCAATTCAACAGCTGATTTAACAGCGCAGCGTTCCTAATATGTATTTATACTAATATTATAAAGCTGAAGAGTTTGTTTGGTTCAACGCGCTAATCTCAGGAACTGCTGGTTGGAATTGTAAAAATCTTTTTGTGTTGGATAGTCCATTTAACGAGGAAGGTCATAGGCTTAAGATATATAACATCACGCTACGACCAATAGGAGCGGAGCATAAATGAAAAAGGTTGCATAAACAGGGAAAATTTATTCCTTTTGTGAGCTTTTTGTCTCTACCTAGTCATTTCATAATTGGTGTCAGTGACATAAGCACCCGCATTTTTATTTATTTGTGTTCTGTTACATCTTTTATAGAGACATTCGTTTTAAGTACATCCATCATGACTAGAAAATGGTCTCTTTCTTATCTAAATTCCCTCGCATTACCCAACTAAAACAAAGAGAGAATTTAAAAAATTAAATCTTCTTTACTGTTACTAACAATAATAAACTTTACTGTTACTTAAGTAAAACAGCGCCTAAGTGTTAAAACAAGCCGAGATACGCAGTTTATATCGTATTTAATTAAAACGACTAATGTTATCAGGCATTATCTTTTTCATTATTTTGTGCGGCCAAGTTCCCAGCGGTCGAATGCCGCTTTCCCGGAGCTACGTATCTGCTGGCTCATCATCGCAGTTCACAATAGACACAATAGTATGACTCCCACACGTCAACAAGCATTATGCGTAGCCGCATTACCAGTTCATTATTGCTCTCAAGAGCAGCGGTGGATGTCGTTTAACTACCCATTATACCGATGAATAGCTACTTGTATGACGAAACTTACTTTCTAATGTTACTGCAATGGTCCGTAATTTTATTTGCCTTGTTTTGTAATGACACAGTCGGCGTTATTGCCGTGTTGGTAGTTTTTACGCTATGAATGCTGTACCATTAGACGGTGATGAATAGGGCCCTGACTAGACACATGGAAGCCAATTAGATAAATGGGTAACTCTCATAGCTTATAGGGACTTCATGAGTTTTAAAGATATTTTTTCTTTTTCTTTTCCGCGCACGTTTTCCACAAGATCTGTGCAGTAAACAGATAAAAAGTTCTGCTTGCACAAATTGAACATGGTATTTCAATAATTAGTTCAACCTTTATTTCAATTATGTAGTAGACTCCCTTGAATGTATGCAAGCCTAGTACTTTCGGTCGCCAAACTAGACGATTTTATTCAATACATAATTTAGATATTAATTAGATAAATTAAATAGCCTTGTTGTCTCTATTAGAATAGTAAATTTATAATTTGTGTAAAATAAATATAATTTTATTTCAAAATAGAAGCGTTTCACTGTTTGTTTTATGTGTACTTTTCCAACCTCGTGGTCAAGCGTAAACTTTTTAAAACAGATGTCATTCGTTTCACTAGTCGACGTAAAGGGAATCGACATGGAGGGAATGATTCCTCTTTCAATACCATATAAATTAAACAAGTTTTAAAATATGGTTTTACGGAATATCCTAATTCAAGTTTTCATCAAACTAAAATCAATTGCACTAGAGTCGAGTGCTGTGCGCTTAGAAAGTTTCACGTTCCCCAATTCCCAGTACAATTTGGATATTGGATATTTCTATTGGTGCCGCTCTACAGTCGTTGTATAGCGAATATTCTAGGCTAGGCTGTTAGTACTGCGGATGCTATCGTAATGGGCCTTGACATGACCATTTTTCCAATTGGTACAACAGGCAGGTTTGATCAATAGCTCGACAAAATGCTATTGTAACATAGCATCGAGCTGCATCGGTTACGTGCGTAGCTTGGCAACTAAATTCTTACCGATACAAGTTTACTTACCGAGTAACAGATAGGTTTAACACGATGATAAATCGCACGTCTTCGGCCTGTCCCATAAACTCGATAGTGTACTAACGAGTGTAACTACTATTTACAACATTGCTATAACTTAGCGATTGCGTTTACCAGCTGAATAGGTCTGTTAGTTGACAAAACCAACTTGTACCAACCGAAACATTTGAAAAAAATTATGTTTTTGGCAATATCTGCCTTAATAGCTTGGAAACTATGTACGGTCGAACAAGCTATTTGGTATACATTTTACAATTTAATTTGTTGGTTAAACTGTAAACCAAATAGCTTGTTCGACCGTACCTACAGTTCGACTGAATAGAAAATATTGTATGTAACAGATATTCAAATCAAAGGGAAACAAAACTAACTGCAGAGCTTGCGTGTTACAACTTTACAAGTACAACGTCAGTAAATCAGTTCTAATGAGGGAAAGTGACCCGAAACAGTAAACAACGTACATTGTAAATAACTACAGGCAACAAATGTCAATGCTCGCAGTAAAACAATAACTTGTAGTGAAAAGCCATCCATAAATGATGCATGCGTGAACAACGCTGCGTGCGTCCCCTTTCTCATCGGGTCAAGGGTTAATTAGATGCATGTAAACAACTAAATATGATAGTTTAATGTATTGAACAATGCCATCCTTTACCATTCTTTCTATTTATTATTTAACAAACGTTTGGGCAATATCCTTCCACGTACAAAAAGCATTGTGCTCACATAAATCCCGTTGGCGGTTCGCGCGAATATCGCGTGTGTTCGCGATGTAACGGGCCTCAGTATCTGTCTATGCATGTAATGATATTACTTGTGACAATCGACTGCCGCATTGCTTTCCCAGAACAATGGTACCAGCTTTCTTGCGTATTCGTCACGTTTATTTTATCGTTTATTACTTCTTAATTATAATACGCGAAGATAAACAATGAAAATGTAATTTATGGTACAAGAATAAATACAGTTGTTGCCACATTGTGTTAGATTAGATCCGTTTGATCACGTTCGGCGGTCGGTTGCGACATTAAAATAACATCACGCCGTTTACATTGCTATTAAACGTGTGTAATAAAAAGTAGCAAAAATGTAATGTTTACAGGAAGTTTGCGGGTAAACGTCCCGACATTTATATCCATCGAGATGCGAATGAAATCGTCGATCGCGAGCGGCTAAACGATCATTACTGAAACTGAATGTTTTATTTTTACTCTGGTCGTTTAGTAGTATAATTATTTATTTTTAAAGTTCCTAATGTCAATGTATACCTAACAAGTACGAGTACATCACAATTTTCACGGTCACAATACTCGTACGACAAGTCTTATGAGCAAAGTGTAAACTGGATTATAGTACAAGTCTAACAAGATTGGCGCACTCTATCATCCGTAGACACTTGGACACTACATTGATCATTCAGCTGCCAACAATAAACTTAATATCTCAACATCATAATATGCAACTGTCAAAATACATAGCTTTAAACATCATTATATCCATAAATTTGATGCGCTGCACATTGAAGTTATTGGACCATGACAAAATTCCAATAATGTAATATGGCATGCTAGTGATGAAAAACATCCAAGCGCAACGTGAAAATTAAATCTATGCGCTCGGGAAAATGAGCAAATTTTATTTAAACCTCGCGGGGTATTCGTAACCCGAGCCAGTGATGTCGCCACGGGCGAATTTACGGGGAAAATATTGTAACAAAATATCAAAACTGGCGGGAAGAGAAAAACAGGATAATAGAAAAACCTGGAAATTACCACCTGTTATTCTGTTGAGAAAGGTAATTGCATCCTAAGGCGAGGTTATTTTGCTTTATTTCTTTGTATCTTGCCTTGTTTATCTTTGTCGAAGTTGTCGCGACTGTGAAGTGCTCTTCGTTTTTTTCGTTCACTTGCTAACCGTCTACAAAGGTGGACCCAGTCAGGTTTTCAAGGAGCAGCATGTTATTTGCTTTTGCATTTGTTAAACATAAACGTTTCTCTCTGTCTCCCTCGTCTGTTTAGACCTCCCTTTAAATAAACATGTCTCTTTCATTTTTTATCAGGCATGTCTCTGCCTATAAACATATGTACAAACTGTGATTTTGTAATATATAATTTTCTGCAAGGATCGTTCGGGATCAGTTGCTACGCGGATAACTCAAGCATTTTATATTTGGTATGGTTCTCTATTCCTCTTCGAAAAACAATCGGTATTTGTTAAATTTATTTAGTTTACAGTTTACTGGCTAGAGAATATTCCAGACTATTTAGATACAGAATAGTCAAAGCCAAATGTACTCTACGTTATTAGCCCGAAAGCTTCTTTTTGTTCTATTTCAGCCAGATTCCCATTTATCGAACCAATTTCTAAACTCCGCACGTCTAGCGCAGGATTACTGTCTGCGTGCACTTTGTCCAGCTTTACAATATCACACTGTTGTAACAAAATTGTGAACATTATTGTGCCCAGTTATAGTCTGACATGACAAGTTTGATAGCTCGTATAAAACAGCCTTCGCCATAACTTCGCCTTGTCGCGTCACGATTTGCGTAATGGACACAAAACCGCTCGCGGCCAACCAAGGGCCGGTTTCAAAGATATTCAATCATATCTAAGTTGATAATCCATATAAGAAGCATCGTTAATAATATCATTTTGCAGAAATTCCTGAGCCATAATCTCAGTAATGCCTATAAAACCAAGTATGGTAAAACATTTTCATCAACAAAATGTATCCAAGTAATTTGGCTCGATGAGCCGGAAAGGGAAAAAGAAACTACAAAGTAAGACATCCCTCGGCGGAACAGGCACCGCCCAGGGAGTAACGAAGCAGGGAGACGTAAACAATTTAAGAGTGGCTGCTGCATTTCAGCTGAAGCAACCAGGCAGATAAACGCGTCGGCTACTAACCGGGTAAACACGGGAGACTAGAGAGGTTCCGTGCCCATCTGTAAAAACCAGACTATTTAAATTGGACGCTCAGCAAATTTCCCGTGGTGCTTCCATTTGCAGGAACATTTATCTTAACGATGTTTTTTCAAACAGCGCTCAAAGGACCTCTAGAATTAATGAGGTTAGCGAGTTAATAGAAATAAGTTTAATTGTTGTTTGCTCTTAAATTCACCGGGACCAGCGAACTCGCTCGCTTTTGTTTGTTGATTTTCAGTTCGACATTTAATGCAATTTAATTGGGTTCTCGTTTTATCTCTGCGAACAGTGCACATTTGGTTTGTTTGCCAAACGAAACGAGAAACAGTAAACAGTTCTGAATATGAGAAGAAAATACGTCTCGTGTGTGTGAGCATTTTGATGCGCAAGAATATTATAAAGGTATATTGCTTTCTGACTTTTTCATTTAAATTAAGCAGAATATGACCAGAACTCGCTGAGGCACTCTAAAGTGCTTTATACTTTTTAATAGCAACCATCGTTAAGCTCGTAATACATTGCCTCGACTTGTTTTATGTTTTTCATCTTCCCCTTGGAAAATTAACAAATTAAATATGCCTTTTGGTTTATAAAAAGTTTTTTCAATTTACCAGGAGAAATATAAAACCGTGAAGTAGCAAATATATCACGCATTTAGCATGCCACGTGATATCATCAAACATACCTCTAAGTAAATATTTGAAATTTATTCAAGTGATAAAAAAAAAACAATTTCAACAAACCTTGAACACGGTTAACAAGTTCGTTCATTCTAAAAGTAGAAGGATTTTCATCTAATTACCTGAAACAGAAAGAATATTTGAGTTGAAATAGTGTTTCCATTTAGATTCTAGACAAATAATTTTAATAAATCCTAGAGATGACAGCGATTTGACATTCAGACATTTCATAAAGTCTTGAAAGAATTCTGAAAAAATATACTTTCATTAAAAAATAATTGAGACAAGAGAAATATAATAACATTGCAAAACCGTAACATTATGATTAGAAAAACAATATCTTGGCAGTGAGTCGTGTTGCCGGCGCCAAACGCTTTCAAGATACCCAAACTTTTCCCATTACAGAACGGTTGCGGGGCTGCCCAAACTGGGGGTGTGAAATGTCGCTTACACACGGAAACTGCACTATAACCTTAGTAGGTTCCAAATGTTCCAATTGCATTAACAGAAAGTGTTACCAAAGTGAGACTGCCTTGAAGTCCGTAAAGTTATATTTAAGGCTGCGTTCCGAATTATGCTGTAATCGATTTGAGCGTCTATAAACCCGTTCCGAATTACCGTGAGCGCGATATCGATGTCCCTTGAATCGTCATAGATGACGTCATGACATGCGCCATCTTGCGACTACACCGACCATGCCCCAAATAAATATCACCGTGAGCGCTGTCAAAAATGACAGTTGTGTTCACAGGTTGTGTTGTTTTGTTTGATTGATAAAAAAGGAAATGAGTTTTAAACTCATGCCCTCTTATTATAAAACGTGGTCTTAAAAAAGTACCGGCTTTAGTACTAGGTTTAAACCATGAACTTGTATAAACGTTATTACAAAACAAAGTTTATCGCTAGTCCTAGAACTATCTATGATACCAAAGTTAGACCATCGTGACCCCTAGTTTAACTATGGTACTAAATTGTCAACTCGTTTTTTAACATATTTATATTGGTTTTCGTCGACTTATCTTCTTCAAGTATTTTAGCCGACTCGGCAATAAGTTGACGCAGTATAAATCCTAGAATGAAATTTGTATTAATGTAAGTAATGTGGCATAGGTACATAGTTTAGCTTATTGCATCATATACTGTGTGTAGTTGTGTACGTAATCTAAGTTGTCAGTTATCACTAACCTCTTCTTCTGAACTCCAATTTTCACCTCTTTTTTTTTTCTTTGTTTGTTCCATTTTTTTTTTAATTGAATGCACACACGTTCTCACCACAAAGAATATTGTGCCCAAATTACTGTGCCTTTACTTGTATTATTATTATTACTCTTGAAAGGAAACCGGACATTTAGTTTACTTTAAGATGTAACATAAACATTTCGATAACATTACTCGAATTACGCGCGCCGCCCAGTTCACTCCATTATACGCGCTAGCTCAATAGATGTTCCAAAACAGAACAATTGGATGCATTCAAAAAAATACAAGTCGGAATATTTAAATACCTTTAAATAACCAAACTTTATATTTTGCCACTACAAATAACAATTTATAAAATATTTTTTCTTTAAATTACGTAACAACATTTTGTAAAAAGGAACGGTGCAGAGAGTTTGTTGCTTATAATCTGTGGATAATGTTTAAACCAGGGACTATCTTTGGTACTAAGCAGTCCTTTGTTGGTCTACGATTTGTAATACGAATGAAAGAACTAACGTTAGTACCGTAACAAACCTAGACCTTTTAGTCCTGGTTTAAACCTGGTACTTATTGGAAGTTTTATAATAAGACGGCATCCGTCTTATTATAAAACTTTTATAAAACTTCCAATAAGTACCAGGTTTAAACCAGGACTAAAAGGTCTAGGTTTGTTACGGTACTAACGTTAGTTCTTTCATTCGTATTACAAATCGTAGACCAACAAAGGACTACTTAGTACCAAAGATAGTCCCTGGTCTAAACATTATACACAGATTATAAGCAACAAACTCTCTGCACCGTTCCTTTTTACAAAATGTTGTTACGTAATTTATAGAAAAAATATTTTATAAATTGTTATTTATAAAAGTGTAGTGGTAAAATATAAAGTTTGGTTATTTAAAAGTATTTAAATATTCCGACTTCTATGTTTTTGAATGCATCCAATTGTTCTGTTTTGGAACAACAATCGAGCTAGCGCGTATAATGGAGTGAACTGGGCGGCGCGCGTAATGTGAGTAATGTTATCGAAATGTTTATGTTACATCTTAAAGTAAACTAAATGTCCGGTTTCACTTCACAAGAGTAATCATACAAGTTTGTGGTGAGATCGTGTGTGCATTCAATTTAAAAAAAAATGGAACAAACAAAGAAAAAAAAAGAGGTGAAAATTAGAGTTCAGAAGAAACGGTTAGTGATAACTGATAACTAGTTAGATTACGTACACAACTACACACAGTATATGATGCAATAAGCTAAACTATGTACCTATGCCACATTACTTACATTAATACAAACTTCATTCTAGGATATATACTGCGTCAACTTATTGCCGAGTCGGCTAAAATACTTGAAGATAAGTCGACGAAAACCAATATAAATATGTTAAAAAACGAGTTGACAATTTAGTACCATAGTTAAACTAGGGGTCACGATGGTCTAACTTTGGTATCATAGATAGTTCTAGGACTAGCGATAAACTTTGTTTTGTAATAACGTTTATACAAGTTCATAGTTTAAACCTAGTACTAAAGCCGGTACTTTTTTAAGACCACGTTTTATAATAAGAGGGATGAAAATTATATTTAATTATCGTTGCATCTATGTAATTTGTAGATTGTGGGGTTTTTTTAAGGGGTAAATCTTTGCCGGGAGCAAAATACGCTAATATTATCCGTCATCCTTTTCATCACTGGACGAATCGTCGTTCTCTATCTCAAAATCTGAGTTATCAGAGTCGATAGATTAAACTGACATAACTTCCATTTTCAAAAATAGATCTTGTGAAAGGTTTTGGTTTGGGGTTATGTGTACTGTCAACGCGTTCACGAGCGTTCCGAATTGATGACAGCTCATAGCTGTCATAATTGTGACATCTAAATCGGAACGCAAAATATAGAAGTGAGCGCTGTGAGCGATTATTTTCTAATACGGAATGCAGCCTAAGGCATTCCGACCATTCCGATCACGACACTATTTTCTGAGAACCTTTTATTAAGGTACATTTTCCTTTAGAGCATCAAACTTAGGGGGAGTCTGATGTTCTAAAGGAAAATGGAAACTTACTTAGGTGCTATATAAACGTAAATAAGCGTACAATACAACCAAGCAAAGGGCTTTATTAAAATAAGGGGCCGTCCATTAATCACGTGATGTTTTTTTTATCATTTTGTAACCCCTTGGTGATACGTGTAGTGGCGTATAGTGCTGAACTGATTTATCACCAACTAAGTGCGTGATCTATAAAACTACCACCTTCATACTTTCCATAGAGTGCGTGCTAGGTAGGTCTTTTTATAATTAGCTGTATTTTTTATCTCATCTGTAAATTCATTTCTTTCCCTTTATTAAATTTTAATTGTACAAGTCTGCTTTCCCTTTATTTTGATAGGATCAAGTAGATATGTTACAACTACACGCCGCTTTTCCTTGCTTTTCGGTTTAGAAACTGCGCGTTTGACGAAAAAATAGTTATACACGTGATATCTTACTACACCCCCCCCTCTCTCTTTTGATATTTCAACCCCCTCCCCCCCTTTCGAGCCTTACGTGATTAATGGACGGCCCCTAACTTAAGGAGAAGGACCCCGCTGTCTAGACAGCATTTGTACTTTGTAGTCTGAAAGCGTCGAACGCGCTAAACAGTAATCGAGCCAATCACTGCAGTGTGTGGGCAACGAGAGGGACCAATTACTGCCAAGTCTTAATGTTAACGACACTAGACGCCGACTGGAATTACCGTCCGCTCAATAAAATTTATTCCCGAATTCATCTGAGACGGAATAATGAGCCATTTTGTATTCTAGGAACCGGAATTGCTAAACTAGATTGGCTTCTTTCGCTTTAAAAAAAGTCTCCTGGTTTGATGGTAAAGATATTAAATGTGGTTTTATTAGCCGTATATATTATTAACTTCCTTTACGTTTATGAATAATAATGACAAATAGATGTTTAATTCTTTGAAGACCATTTAATTAATGCTTTAAATAGATTCCTTAGCGTTGCCAAGCCAAATAATGATTATTAGAAATGAGTGTACACGGGTATTGAACGTGCAAGAGCGTAATCAGAATGTATGAATAAACTATGATTACTACAACAGTGCATTTAGGAATGCTAATAGAACAATCATATGCCTTGTAATTTTGTGATGATATCCGTTTCATAATTCTCTTGCCCTTTTGTCCCAATTCATTTGGGGTCGGCGAAGAATGTCTTCTTCTTCCATACTTCTCTATTACTTGTCATATCATCAGACACCTCATGTGATGATATCCGTTTACGTAATTGATATCGTAATAGGCGTATTATCTCTTCACAATAAGGTCACGTAACTCTGACATTATAAGGTTATGACGTGACCCGCGCGTTTGCCCAACTCCGCAAATGCCACCGCTGCAAATAGCGCCCCATTACAATATAATGCGGGCGAGACGAGCCCTACCTCAACACGGAAATTATTATCACAGTCATAAATCAAGTCAGGGTTTACAAAGACGTGGTGAAATTTGTAACGATCTGTCACATGGAAGAAGATGTAAAAGTTTGCGCAAAAGAAACCGAAAAGAAATATGAAAGTTGGTGCCACGTGGGTTGTACGTTGTACAGGGACATGCAATGTTTCCTGTTTAGTGCTTCATTAAGTCGAGGCGGTTAAAGTGAGGCTTCTGCAGTGAACGATTGAACTTGCACGCAGCCATTACACCGAGCACGCCAAAAGTTTGTGGAACTTCACTAACTCACATTGGCCACAAATGATTGGGTTCAGAATGGCTTTGAATTTGAATAAAATTGAATAGGGTATGTTGAAATTACAATGCTATTTCCATTTGGACTACATTGTGACAAATGGCAATAAGTATGTTTGGCACACGCAGTTTACTGTGACTGTCTTTAAGTATACAATTTTTGAGACTTGATCGAAAGACGAATTCCAAAGTATCTAACACGCCTGGTCACTTTTATCACCTTTATATTTGATTAATGGAATATCTACTTAAATTCTACCGGAGTGTAATGATAACATGGACATGAATCGACGGAAATAGAACCAATAAATCACTATCATCACCATCACTACATATTATAAAACAAAGTCCCCCGTGCGCCTGTCTGTTCCTATGTATGCTTAGATCTTTAAAACTACGCAACGGATTTTGATGCGGGTTTTTTAATAGACAGAGTGATTCAAGAGGAAGGTTTTAGTATATCATTTGCGTGCGGGCAAAGCCGCGGGCATCAGCTAGTAAAACAATAAAATCGTGTGACGTCGTCCGATTTGACTTCTATTTACAATACAGATATGTTTGTATCAGTGTTTCATTGTATTTCATCATCTGCCGTGCCTTTTCCCAACTATGTTGGGGTCGGCTTCCAGTTTACCAGATGCAGCTGAATATCAGTATTTTACATGGAGCGACTGCCTAATGCCTATCTGACGTCCACAACCCAGTTAGTACCGGGTAATACGATACCCCTTGGTAAGACTGGTTGTCAGACTTTTTGGGCCTCTGACTACCTAACGACTAGTAACGACTGTCAAAGATCTACAAATGACAGCCGGGACCAACGGCTTAACGTGCTTTCCGAGGCACGGACGAAACTCGGTATGTAATGGTCGGTCACCCATCCACAGACTAACCTAGGCAAGCACGGCTTAACCTAACGGCTGTTATTATTTAGCCACGAGCTCCTCCGAGTGTATCATTGTATCTAATATTTATTATACCGTGACAAAACAAATCGATAAACGTTTGTGGGCATAGAATGGTAGATAGGGCGGGAGTGGCGCAGCGGCGCGCATCGTCATCCGCGGGACAATGGACGGCGGGCCGTCCTTGAATTAGCACCGGAACTATTGTCACCGCGCACAATGGATAGGATTTGCCTAGATTGCCGTCGGGCCTGGCACGCGCCGCCGAGCCAAAACCGCACACAAAACGTAACGACCGAAACCGGAGAAACGCTATTGCATCGTATCACTGTCATTGAAAGCCTGGAAAATTTATCATCCACCACAATAGAGGTATAGCACAAACATGTTCGCGATAATCTCGCTGAAAAATCGAATGAATTAAGTACGAATTTAGGAAACACAAACCAAAATCATTTGAAGATACTAAATCTGGCTGAAATTCCGGTACAGGAAAAACGTTAACATAATTAAATTCAGACAACTTTGGCACGGAACCAAAGGAACTGATTTGTATATATTGACCGAATAACTTATTAACCTTACGTGGTGCACGGTTCGATAGTGTTTCAAGTAATACGTCAATGTCAGAAGGGGATGTATTGGGGTTAGAGAAGACCAATGAAGATGTTTTCGATGTAGGTTATTATCGGGGTCGTATCACGCTGTGGTGGACGTGTCATCATGATTAATCGATGTACTGACATCAAGTCACCACCCGTGACGAATACAATCACAAAAAAAGGAGTTTAAAGTCACGTCGCAAAATCCTCATTATGTATTATAAGTGCAGACAAAAACAAAGCGAGTGGATGACCGCAAAGTGCTTTTTAATAACAGGAGGCCTTAACCAGTCGTTAATATATTAGGACCTGCGGTGATTAATGATAGCCGGCATCTGTTACCACTGTTGAGCAAATTCATACAAGAAGTCCGAAATGTAGAGACTAACTAAATTAATAGTACTATTGCGTGACAGTGAAATTCAAGGATATGGCAGAGAAGTTTTAATGTTGCTAATTAATCATCGCTTGAGAGCTGGAGTTTGTTTGTTGAATACGAACACGACAGAAGGGTAAAGGTTTCTTGTTGTTACATTAACTACACATAAGGTTCACGAACAGCAATTTTGTAGGACCATAAATCTCTTTGTAATATTGTGGTGGCCTTCAGTCCTGAAGCGGCTTGCCGACGAACCTTTTTTGTTACATCCCTTATGAAGCAGGCCCATCAGACATCCCTGTAGGTTTAATTATTTCTACTAAATAATTTACCGTCTCTACCCTTGGTAAAAAGTAGGTACTCAGTTAAAATAAGTTAGTCAGTAGAAATTTATTAATACTTTAAATCGCTGTTTCATAATATGAACCTCGCAGTGACCGACATATAAATAAATGCAGGAAATAAACAAACAAACCTAGTTGCTTATTAAAGAAATCGGTGAATGAGATCCCTCATTATCCAGGGACTTATTAGAGCATTTTAAAATTGAATGGAACAACTTGAGAACGAGGACGCAAAAATGAAAGCAACAACGTTTTTAAAATAATATAAATTATGTCTTCAGGAAGAACATTTAGTCCAGTTCGAACTTCTAAACATAGCTTCATACAATACAACCAATCATATATATAAGTATTTCAGTACCTATTCAACAAAATAAAGTTTTGCATAACCACATATCGAGAAACGGAAGTAAGTTCCTAAAAATAGGAATAACGTCAGGACCAGGAAAAACATGGCGAGTGAAATATTTAATACAATCCACTTTTGTAAAATAAAATTCAATTGAAAAAGTTAAAATAGAAAGCCAAGTTACGGCTACCACCTAACTTTTTTATGATGCGAAATAAAACATTAATGTGATCGGAAACCAGATACCAGATTGGCTACAACTAACATTTGATTGCGGTGTTTGTTGAAATGTGATGTGATTAAGCCAAATGTCAAGTTTTCTGAACGACTTGATCACAGATAATGTAGGTCGCGAGGCCCTCGTGCCAGGAGCTGCGACGTTCGTATCCCTCCATGAATAAATATAAATAAATACGTCACTCTAATTATAGATGTGAACGTTGCCTATGACTTATATACGGAAAAGGTTATAAGCTATATATAGCGACGTACCTGCTGCTGTTGACACGATTAAATGTGGCGATGATTTAATATCGTACATAGCAGCTTGGCAACCGTTCCGGATATTTATCGATTTTCATTGAACACGTTTTTGTATATTGCATGAGATACGGACATAGCACAATGAATTTTGTCTTTCAGATAAAAACTCTGGCAAGGACATCTGGAGCTTTTTGTTGGAAGTTTTTGAATGAAAATGATATTTTATTTTCGACTCAACAATACAAGCTTTCGGCGTGCGTTCGTATCGGAACTGGTGCTGACGTTGCCAAATGGACTGATGGAAGCAAACAATTCGTGCAGCATTATTGTAGGTACTTACAATGGGCGTACTGTTACAACGGTAAATTTACCCAGCAGCATCGCAATGTCTGTTCAATCAATATCGGGATTCATGGCACTATCTAAAAAGCATTTTCTGTTTTTATTATTTAAAACTTGGCAAAAATAGACCAGGCATAATGATATACAATTTTAACCATATCGCTGTCAATCATACGAGTTTTAACTCAGAACTTGAGTGCATAGATAACGATAAAGGCAAGATAAACAAGCTGCGTAACTGATATTCAAGTTATGCAGAATATCGATATTATGAAGTAGGTACGCGTTATTGGTATCGATCAGAGGAATAAGTCAATCAGGTATGCGAAGCGTTCTATCGGGGAATAGAAAGGTGGCATTGTTTTAAGCCCGCACAATACACTCAGAGGACATCGTATCTCAGGGGAGGTGCCACCACCTACCTTGAGGTTATCTCTCAACGGCTGCGTGATAAAGACGCAATTATTATGCAACATTAATTATTTATACTGGGAAACAAAGGAGCTGTTTCATTTGAATGCGATTGAAGGAAATATTGTTGCAAAATTACAATGAGTTCAGCGCATGTTTTATTGATTTTGTTTCTACTTGGCAGTAAGTATCACTGAGTACTTATCACAAGAAGGAGAGGTTTCAGCTAATAGCTAATGCTTTGCAAGATGCATGAGTCGGAATGTCGGAAAGCAGTTCGGTGCTTGATAAAAACATTTGTGATTCTGCCATTCCACATAACGCTTACGTAGGTGTACTCATATCTGCCCATAAACCCAACCTAAACGACAAAACATAAATAATTTACGTAGAACGAAAACATTTCTTCCTACGCCTTTTTTCTAATTTAAGGAAAACCCAACATGACGTGTCCGTTGGGCGTTTTGGCATAAACTAAAGTCCCAAGAAAACAAAAGTCGTATTTTAGCTAAATGACCTATGAGATGTGACTGTAGTGCTTGCGTAAACCTAACCTTGGTATAACGATACTAAATACTGCGACACACCCACCGCGCCTTTTAGGAAGATGACGTGGTATGTATATTGATGTTATCTCGGTCACCCGATATTCGCGCGGTCATACCGGTCACCGCATGCTGTTATCAGTAGTTCAATACGTGTTTCAGTTTGTATCTTCCACATGACAGACTAACAGACTGTTGCTTAGCTTTATATGAAGCTAATTTAATCTCTGGGCCTGATTTCAAGCCATCAACCCAGAGTATGGCAGTAAGAGAATACAACACCAGAACACGGAAATTTGGGATCCCGACCGTTTTCTGGCCCCAAAAATCCCGAGACTATACTTAGCTAATCTCGGGATTGCCACAAACAAGTCTAGTTTGTATGCTGTTGCGCCTTGACAATAACCTTGCCTAGATTATAAATAACCCTTAGATAATGTTTGTCGTAGAACTTAGAAGGAACTTCCCCACTCGGGTACCAGCGTAGAACCTGAGTGAGGGTTTTAGCTGCTGCTTATGTTGGCAATAAACTACGAAGCAGGCTTGAAAGTCAAACATTAGATGCTTTGATATTTCTGCGATTAAATTTTCGAAATTCGAAATTCTAGTATTTTTGTTGTTTTTTTGATTTCTTGCAAAAGTATAGTTTTTTCTTGTCTTTTTTCTTTTCTTATTTTATTGTGTTTGTGTTATGCAAAGACATTAAAAACTTTTTTTGTTTATTTGAGTCCAATTATAAACCACCTATTCTAATCCCGGGATAGCCCCGGGATCCCCGGATTACGTTTCAATAATCCCGTAATCCCGAGATTGAAAAACATGCTCGGGATTGTATTCTCTAATGGCAGTCCACCGCTGGACATAGACTCTCCCAATTGTTGGGCTTAAATCCTAATACAAGATTTTCTAATTACTACATACTCCCAATTGTTGGGCCTAATACAAGATTTTCTAATTACTACATAATTTAATCACGATATTTTGGTACCGTTACCGTCTATTAATTATATTGCATGTTTGGAAAGCAACTTTTTATATCCGATACCAGTTATAATTCATGCGCGATTAATCATAGAGTGCGTGCTTAGCCTTATCCATGATCCAAGGCCTCTACTACAATTGACAGTTAACACGACGTTACAAATGTTTCGCAATACAATGCACAACCGAACAATATGTTACAATACTCGTAGCTGAGGAACACAGCAATGTAATGGAAAAACAATCTCATGTAGGTATGCGTCGGATGACTGGATTCTTCTTTTGTTAGGAGTTACCCCACAGTCTGGTTGTACAGTGAGTCATACGACCGCCCGCGTCGTATTTAGGCTATTCGATAATCATGTCGCAACACTAACACTCGATGCACATTGATGTCAATCGATGCGGGCGTAACAGATACCGCACTACTTAATGATTGAGGATCGATTACTGTCACGCATCAATTCAAACGGCTTTTGTTATCCTTGCATCAATTGCTCTGTTGACATGTGGGCTGAAGTAGGTACTTACGTTTATTTTTTGAATTGTGATTATAGTCACATTCATCACACACACAACGTGACTGACGCTTGGAATATTTCTATCCATTGTCATGCATGCCTTTCTGTGTAGACAAATGCACTAAAAATAAATCACATGAAATAATGTCATCATGAGCTACCAGATCACTAATGATATCTTCGCTCGCTGTCCCAGATTTTCACTTGACAAAGCAGTAAAGAGGCAAGTGAAACTTGAATAATCATGACGCATAATTGATAATTATCAGATTACCATTCGAAACACATGTTCACATCCAAATATGTCATCGAGAGTAGTTGGCGGTAAACAATAGTCAGTGATTCATGCGGGGGATAATGCAGCTGTTTGTACACAAACTTAAAACATTGTAATTTCAGGTTTACAATATAGGTAGATGTGCTAGAACTGGTAGATACCGGTCGACGGCGACAATTAATGTGACAATTGCGTCCTGTTTTGTGAATCCTGTGTGTAATTGGTCGAAAAACCAAAAGGTCCAACAATTAACGAATGCACCGCAAAAAATAGTCGGCCGCAACAGGGATTCAAATAAATAACTATAGTGCACGTAATCGGAAACCTGCCCACGACTGGACACGATTGCAATGCGATTTTTTGTCGAATTGACCGTTTCGTTCAGGTGTATGTGGGCAACATAACGGAATATCGAAATTGATCGAGATTCGAGAACGATTTACATAATGCGCGCCTTCTCTGATCTGAACACATAAATGATCGAGATTGTAGCACCTTTCCAAATCTCTGTAAGTATATTATGCTAAGTTGCTGACATGCATGTGATGTCTAACATGTCACTGGAAGACACGATTTGTTAGTAAGATATAAAATTAAGATGGAATTAGTCGGTGCAAACTTTTAAATTGCGAACATAAAAAAAAAAATATTAAATTGTTTAATAATATTGGCAACATTTCCGCATCGAATTGCAGTAAAACAAATACTAGGCAATCCACATTAATTAAAACCAACACAGTCCAGTTGATTTAATTAAATAACTACTGCTAACCTATTTTAAAGCACTAAAGCTGACGCATAAAGGCAATTATTTGAACGACAGCTAATATCAACAGTAGAGCTAATTGAATGCCAAATATACAGAAAACCACAAAATTGAATGCAATATTAACGAAAAGTTGCAACCCAAACAATTAGTGAAAGTTGGGAACAGTACAAAACACAAAAAACGGTGTGCATTTTTACGAAAACAAAACCAATATTAGGAGCTAGTTCGAGGTACCGTACAGATTGAATGGAAAAGTTTCGCCAAACTGTCTCGATATCGCTGAACAGTGTTGGATATTTTGATGTTATTTCAAATATGAAATGCAGGACTAAAATTGGAAATAAATACCTGATATTGAAGTGCGAAAACCGTTGTTATTCTTGCCAAACTGTAGATAAAAACGTCAAGAAGTGCACTCGCCAAGTCTCGGAGGATTGCGATCTATCAAGACTATCACCGATATCTATTACGCACGAAAGCTTTTAGTGCGCACCGAATGAAACCATCGGCTTCAGTAAATCAACACCGGCACTAAAGCTGGCTCTACGTTAACAAGGCAATATATGGCTAGCATCGTTTGCACTATAGTAAAGTTGTTCATAACAGAGAGTTTGCCGAATTGTTGGTACGGAAGGATTGAGAGAGAGGAAATTGAATCCCATTGGCTTCAATCCATTAGTGTTACCTATCTAAAATGAATCGGAAGTATATATTGGAAGACCGGAATTTATAGATTTCGCATGATTTGTGAGCTCAGTGTTAGATACCGCAAGAACCCAAATATAGCACACGAAACACGCTACGACACATTATGATCACCATAACAGCGCTTGACCAACCTGATAACACCAATTAGTTGAGGCATGGGTGCGCAAACGCAACATTGTCACAACACCACCACATGCAAATCGTTTATTGGCGCGACAATCAGATCGCGGCGGGACCGGTCAACCGTACAGTCATTCGGTCATTGACACCAACGATGGTGACACTGGACTCTCGCTGACCGTTTGCTTTGGAACGTGTTTTTTTTTTAACTTGTATTTGGAAATAGATTTTGACGGATATATTGCAAATAGCGAGAATGAGAGCTTTATTGGAATTGCGGTCGTATAAATTGAAATAAAAACAGCTTGAATAAAAGCAATTTAAACTTGTGCATCGATAAAATTATTTGTATACTGGTTCTCTGAAAAACCTATCTCTCTCTATAATACGGCGCGAGGAAAAGTTTTTCTAAATCATGATAACAATGGGTTTCCGATTGGATTCCTTGGACTCCTAGGCTAGGGTTCGAAATCAAAAACGATTGAAATAACTAAACGCACATTTGGAAACATTCAATCCCAGGTAACGATAGATAAAGTTCGATGTACGTGATTCTAGTTTGTTTTAAGAAGACGCTAAGTTTACCATAAATAATACCTATTTCGAGGAAGTGATCAATGTCCTCTAAAAAAACTAGAATAGGCCGTTTCGCAATAGCGATATCTTCTACCAAAATTACGCGAAATTCAGAGCAAATGCGGTCACAAAATATTAACAATCTTACAAGTTAGTACTAATCTTCTTATATCGTCTTTCGAGAGCAAACTTAGGTAATAAAAATGAATTCCAGATTGTTCGTAAGGTGGAGGGAATACCTTCAAAACTTTATAATCTCCTAACATAAGATGAATTTATTGCGTCGCAAAACTTTATACTTTCCTAACATTCGCTGGCTATTACGTTTCTTTAAGAGTTACGACTTGAAAATAATCTTTGGACATTCCATTCCGTGTTCCATCACATAATAAATTGATGCAAGTAATTGAGACAAGTACGGAAATCAAGGGTGTGCGGCGATAACAAAATATCGATTAGATAAAAGCGCACAGTTAGTTGCGAAGAGAACCGGTAGTTGGGAAATGTTAGCAGTATCGAGCACTTGACGGCACAAATGTGAATAATACAGGGTACATCCAGGTATAATATGCAATTGTAAAGGAACATAAATAGCAGCCCCTTACGAAGTAGTGCGAATTCAATTTATAAATAAAAATGTAATTAACGATCGTGAACAGCTGCTCATTTACAAAGGGTAATGAGGTTCAATGGTGGGTAAGGTAATGCACCTGTTCTATTTTTCTGACATTTAAAGGCTCGTTGTGTCTATCGTTCATAGGACGGCTGTCGCGATCTAAATGATAGCAACCCTCTTTTATTTGGAGGAAATCAAATTAATGAAATAATAAATGGCATTGACTGATATTTAAACAATATTCAAACGACCAGCCCGCTTAGCATGACCACCGAAGAAACGAAAGAGAATCGACAAATCTTTTGTTCATCTTTCATTTTGCAAATGACAGATGAACAAAAGATTGGTCGATTCTCTTTTGTTTCTTCGCTGGTCATGCTAAGCGGGCTAGAGGCTTGTTTATGAAGTAGTGTAATTTGAGGACCCCTCATAAAGCACTTCATCAACACATTAACATAACGAAAATAGCTGCCGACCCTATGCGCAGAGGGACAGCACCACAATGGATCATTTCCGCAAGTTGACGCCTCATATGTATCTGATAGGTTGGACCTATTAGTGTAATTTGAGGTACCGGAATATTTCAAAGTGTATTTCCATAACTATAACGTTTTTCCAAGAAACGACTAACGTTGCACCAAAAAGATTGTGCCCATATTTTGGTAGAACCTTTATCGTTCATAAAATATAGGAACCCATTAATCATGCAAAACGTATTCGCATTCAAACTGGAAGAGGGAAGACCCAATAAAGCTGTACATTTAGTTCGCGAGATCCGAGGGACCTGCCGTGTCGTCGTGGGCCGTGTTGAAGTTTTTTACTGCGCCTTCGTCAAGTCAAACAAAGAGGCGGAACAAAGCGGAGAGAGCGGCCTTTGTGCGGATACGTCGAGTGCGGCACTTAACTCTGACATCGGTGACGGCAGCATAGGCGCGTCAGCCGGGACACCGCTCCATGCTCGTCTTCCGCTGGACCTTGAGGCCGCCGCAGAAACTGTTTTGTAACTGCCACGTTTGCATTAACAAGAAATTATTGGTGTCTGGAAGGGATGGCTGCTATGATATGATACAACGATATCAAATACTCAAAGTAGAAGATTTTTTCACATCTCGTTGCAGTCGCATCCAATGATCCACATTTAATCGTATTATACCGAAAATAAGTGAATAGTTGAATTACGAAGCTAGTGCAGCAGGCGGGGAGGAGCGACCGGTGTTCGTTGATGGGATGTTTTATTGGCTTGCCCTAATTGCCTCCCGTCCCGCATTAACGACGTTTGCTACGACCTAGATAAGTTAGGAACACGCTCAGCGATCAATTTTCATATTGGAAACGTTGACGGCACATTAGCGTTCGTGTACCAACGATTAAGCCTTGATATAAAAGTATGCTCAGTTTAAACTCTCTTTATGGGAAACTAAAGCCAACTAAAAGCGTCCAATGATTTTGATCTAAGATGACACATGATCGTTGTGATGGAATTGGTTTAAATATTGCAATCAAACCGAATCAACAATGGGACCGATTTCAACCTACCACACATCCATCATGCATGACCATCCCAAACGACGTTTGTAATCAAGTATGGAGAATAAACCTGCAGGTCGAAGGCGCAAATTTAAATTTTCCGAGCGGCCAGTCAGCTGCGCCTGGGTAATCCGGAATTTATCTCTTGCCTTCGGAACGGACACCCGTCGCCTTTCAGTCACCCTCGACACGCCGAGAAACGAGAAATAGGAATTGTCGGGAAAATCCATTGTATTTCAGACATCTGACGCGGAATATGTTTCACACAGATGGGCGGTCAAAGCGACCGCCGCAGATTCGAGGGAAGTATCACGTCCGTATGTGAATGTGTAGGATAAGGTATGCGCCACTATGAATAGGCCCGTATAAGTAACAAAAGCAATAAAAACTTGTACCTATCCGTTACAGGTTGCATGGCAGAATTGTGCCTTTGCGTGCGCGCACCTCGCACCGGTTCTATCCTTTGATGGCTAGAATTCATTGGTTACACAGATAGGTCGATATATTTATTACATCATGCTTTCGTTGCTAATCTGAGCGCATCGGCCTCGGTGACGCATGCCCGCCTCCTCCGGTCAATTTAACTGAATTTATAGCAGCTGCAAGGTCGACAAAGGATAACGAACCCGACCCGCAGCGGTGTGTTATGAAACAGATCTTTATTGAACCAACAATAAACGTTATCATTACGGTTTAATTAGGCGTAGGAACCTGGCAGTGTTAGTAATCGGTATTTGGCCGTGGATTCCACAATAGATACTTAATTCATGTTATTTTCACTTTTGAAGGTATACTCAATTAATCGCAATGACCACGTTATGCCATGTGACCCGGATAGTAAATTGAACCCACAGATTGAACTCGGAGTGAGCAATAAAAAAGTTTTGTTCGACTAGGATGGATACGGTCGTATGTAATCTAACGTTGGATTAATTGAATCGCCCGGAGCGAGCGCGACTCCATTACTGCAGGAATGAAAGCTGAGCAAAAAGAAAGGGGAAATTAACGCAGTCATCTTCGTAACACGTGTCCACTTCATGATTACTAGGGAAACGCCTGATTGCTCTGGAGCTGGACACAGACGTTATTTATAAATATATTTATTTAAAAGTCGCGTCTCATTCCTAGGTAATTTTCATTTCAGATATCATTAGATAAAGCAGATAAAACGTATCATCGATAACGAGTAAACTAAATAATTTAGATTAATTTTATTTCTATTTCCTTAATCTTGCCTAACTTGTTACGCAAATTAGTAGATAACGTTTTCCAATAGAATTCCAATTATTGTTTGGAGCCTTCGTGTAATCACTTAGGTATCTTCTTGAACGAGTCATTGAATACTTTGCAAGTTCGCGAAGCGGAAACTTGAGAACTTTTTAAAACAATTAAATTGGAAAACAAATTAAGGATGAAATTCCTCTTACTCTTCACATTTTTGAAGGCTGTCGACTTTTTAATGAGTTGGTCACGATTGTACGACCATACAAAGTTTGTTCATTCAAGCTATCTAATTGTGAATTCACGTGTTTGCTCCTCAACAACAAAAATAACTACATGTGGGGTTCATTTAATGCTATTTTGTTATTCAATTTAAGGCGTTGTGTTGTCGGTACGGGGTGTTTAAGTTATTAGGGAAGCCTCGACGTTGCGCCACGTAATAAGATTAACCTACGACTCCTACGAGCTAAGACGACACCGTTATAGCGGTTGGTACTATCGGTTTTCGATAATTTTCCATGTGATATATATATAAAGAAGATACCTACGTAGGTAAATATTGTGATAAGTTTTTAGCATTACTAGAACAAATTTTTGGGTTTTTAATTTTCCGTCTAAGCAGATAATTTTGGGGTTTCAATTTTCCGTCTAAGCAGATAATTTTGGGGTTTCAATTTTCCGTCTAAGCAGATAATTTTGGGTTTTCAATTTTCCGTCTAAGCAGATAATTTTGGGGTTTCCATTTTCCGTCTAAGCAGATAATTTTGGGGTTTAAATTTTCCGTCTAAGCAGATAATTTTGGGTTTTCAATTTTCCGTCTAAGCAGATAATTTTGGGGTTTAAATTTTCCGTCTAAGCAGATAATTTAGGGTTTTCAATTTTCCGTCTAAGCAGATAATTTCGGGGTTTCAATTTTCCATCTAAGCAGATAATTTTGGGGTTTATTTTTTCCGTCTAAGCAGATAATTTTGGGGTTTCAATTTTCCGTCTAAGCAGATAATTTTGGGGTTTCAATTTTCCGTCTAAGCAGATATAGCTGAAATATCCACATTGCATCTTCTATCAGTCAAGTATGGTATGCTCGCTTGCTCAGTACTAAGAGTCCACTGCATTCAATTTCGCGACTCTTTTGCATAATACATTTGGACATGTCGCACTGACAAGAAGTGCGGACATTAACACCTGCATTTATTACGGACGTTGTTTCTTAAAGAATTTATAATTTTAGGATTTATACTTCCATCAGATTGGCTTCATGTTGATTTGTGCGGTTTTCCCGGCCCTGTTACTACGCCACGTCAACGTTAGGTCCACGGTACGTTCCAGTCTAGTACATCGTACACGGTAATCTTGTTTATCGGTTCAGATGTCGTCACATGCCCCCCCCCCCCTCTACTGCCTATCCTGTCAGCACCGAGCGCCGTGAATTTACGACAGTTTTGCTGCAACTTACGTCACTTTTCGGGGGATATTGCAGCACTTAATTATGTTAGTTATCTAGCTATAAATATTGCTACTAGAACAACTACGTCTTTTCGGTTCCAAGAACGCTATTTAATGTACTGCACTTCAAACTAACTACTATAACTTACGAGTTTATACGATAATCCCTTGACAATTCAATCGTAATCACTTTTCATTCGTTCACTGAAATTAATTTTAATTGCAAGATGGAAATCATTTTAAAACATTTCATGAAAGAGAAAATCCGACCTATTTTCTGTAATTGAGTGGATTATGCACGCAGTGGACACTGAGTTAACGAAGCAGACAGAGACCGGGTTTCAGGTCGTTAGCCGCATAAGTCCTGGATTTAGGTCTAGTGAGGATAACATGCGATATCTCGACATGGTAATAACAAAGCAGATTATGACCAAAACGTGAGCTTTATAGCCCGTAGCTCCGGAGGCACGTATTGGAGCAGTCATCACGTTCTTACTGCTGTCATAACAATTTATTGAGCTCAATATGGTCTAATAGGAATACCAAATATCGTAATAAAACCTTATATTGAATACCACATCAAACCCTGTTTTTTTTTAACATACTGTTGTTATGAATACGGAAGGAGCTAACAGGCAAACGTTTATTAAACAAACATCCTGGTCATAATTGACCAAACACTTGTGTACATCGTGTCATGTCGTATCACAATCATACAATAATATCCTATCCATTCCTAACCTAACTAATATTACAAATGCGAAAGTAAGTTTTTTTGTAAATTTTTCACGCTTAAACCACTGAACCGAACATGGCATGGGTTATTTACCTTTCATTCCGAAAAAAGTACTGTTCCCGAGGAAAACAACAATAACGTTCTTATGATAAATACATGGCGCTACGTGTCTTTCGAATCAAGCTTGAGTACAACCTGAATTTATTGTCAAATTCTAAATTAACGCGAGCAACGCCGTAGGCAAAAGCTAGTCACTAATAGAAGGTTTTTTAAGAAACAATGAGACTCAAAACAACTGCTGTTTTCAATCTTATTAACTGAAAACAATACCGGGAGAAAACTATGTAAATGAAAACAGAATTCCGAAAACAAGATAATTCAACAAGGAAAATAATAAAATGAGAGAAAAGCCTGTAAAGGTTGAGGGAAAATGGACAATACTTTTAAGAGGTCATAAATCCCAAGTATTTAATAAGTAAACACATTTAGCTACCTTTTAATCAAAGTGGATGAACGAAGACGACTAATTAATCACTTGGGACTTTGAGAATGGTTAATTAATAACGGTACAAATTATTTAACTACAGTAGACGTGTCTTTAGATAGCTGTAGACGTTTTGGATGAGATTTTAATAGCTTTGGACGAAAATATAAAATTTTATTACTAAAAAAGCATACAGCTATAAATCAAACTTAAATTCAACTTGACCACATTCACAATAATAATAAATAAAACCGGTAGAATCGGATACGAGTAAATGACCTTAAAATGTACCGTTTATTCAAGGAATCTGACTTTGATTCGAACAACGATTCGATTAAAAAATAATGACAACCTAAATTTGATTTATCCCCAGGGAAAAGTACGAAAATATTAAATATGATTACAATTCTCAAGAGGCGCTCTTTCAAATCGTTTACATAAAAAAATGTTCATGAATCATGATATCAACCATTAAATTGAAATTACGATGGCGGTTGCCTGTGACAGGCTACATACATAATCGTATTTATTATAACAACTTTGTACGAAATTAAATAAGCCATTAGTCATTGAAAATCTCTCGTCGAGGGAAACGTGAAGGAATCAAATTGTAATTTTGTAAAAAGCCGCGGTAAAAGAAGCGTCATCGACAATTTGCGGATAGCCAGAATTGAATCAATTTACAAGGAACGATAGACAGGTTGGCCTAAGGTGCAAAAATTTGCGTCCTTTTTGATCAAGTCGATGAAGTTTTTAATAAAATTATCGTGATTACATATGTATTTTTGGTCCAATCAAATCGTATTAAACAATCTACATTCTACACAAACATTCTTTAGCTAAAGCTTTCAAACCTTAAGTTTATTTGTAGTTTAAATCAAAGAGATAAATAAGGTCAACTTTGAAGAATTTGAAACTTGAAACACATCATTAATAAATAAATACCGCTGGACATATAAAGCTAGATATCATGTTTTTCAAAAATCGCGAGAAACCAATAATTCAAAATTCTTCTGAATACACTAGGATCATGACTAAAATATATTTTCATCTTAATCAATGAAAGGTTATCCAATTATGTGGTTTTGGGCCTGTGTTTTTGTAAATAATTGCAAAATGAATGAGTCAACAAAAATTCGTTGACATAATGTAATCGAGCTCAAAGTAATTCGTTTCTAAGAAACTTCATTCCAAAAATTCTATTACCGATACTCAAACGAAATTACGTAATAAGGGGAGTGTATAAGCTAACAAAATAAAACGTTGACTTTAAGAAGATACCGAGTTGTTGAACTTCGGAGATAATGAAGTTTACTGAATTTTACAGCTAACACAAGAAAAGTATCCCTGTCAGTATGTAAAAAACCCAATGAGCGTACAATGGTAAAATAACTAAGGTACTCAATCCAATATAAAAAGCAGAAATCCAAGCAAAAACTTCAATCTGTTTACCGTGAATATTTATAAATTTAAGTAAAACGAATCAATGACAACTACCAATTATTTCAACTTCATAATCACGTCCAAATCAAGTCGTCAAAACCAGTCGCTCAATAAGGCAAATTGTAAACTTTCGGAACTTGACCTTCCAAGTTCAGATGCGAACAGAGCCCCTCCTCCACCCTCCCCCTGCTCGCTCCCTTCGGGCCCGGCCCGCATTGCAGTGAAACAGAAGGACGATGCGAAATAAGAACCAGACCTGTATCAAGTCTTTTAAATCCTTTGATTCTACTCAACGATAATATGACTCCTCGCTTCGTTCTAAAGTCGACGACCTCCTTATGTACAGTATTGAAATGCACAATTCTTCATTTGCTGTAGTGCCGTCGAGTCAAGACTGAATGCTAATTCGGGAGCCAATAGCAGATAGCTCGGTTGAACGACAATGAAAAGACAATTGGCTATTTATGCCAGGGTACAGGGGGCAGCTTCGTAATAAAACACTATGGAAGCTTCAATAGGGCTAGCAGAACCTTGACACCCCCCAGTATACGAGCAGAGGTCAAGGTGGTCCTAATGCGTTTACGGCTTTCAACCTTGCGCACTTTATAGTCATCGGACGGCCCTGAACGGCCATTTCTTAAATCCTAAAAATAAAAGAAGAATAAAATACTCGTATATACCAGATTTTGCTTTGATGTGGAATTTATGGATGAACCATTCAGAGTTCATTTTCCTTGAAACCCTGAACCCTGTACGAGAATTTCTGTCTTGGTAAAATTTTGCTTTTATATTGAGGAAATCACACATCTTATGATATTGAAATTGTTCAACTTCAAACCTAAAAATAAGTTAACACAATAAGCTGCCAACAATCAATCCCAATTCCCAATTGATTTTGTAGGTAACTAAACAGTCTATTTCCATAATTTTACATTAGAAGAAGACGTGGAAATACCATGCTAGGCAGCATTCAGGCAAGATCGATAGTGGAGACAACAAATGAATTGAACCTGATGCCAAACTGTTCGAATCTTATAATTCCATTACCAATTGGTCGGAATATTTGATATTTACATAACTATATTGTTTAGCACCGTAAATGTGAGAAATTCTTGACATTTTCCTCGAGGCTAACACGATGAGTCACCAACGTCCTTCACCTCAGGCCGGCCGCTCCGCCCGACATCCGCATTCACAATTTTCCCCACTAAAACCCTCTCCTCTCTCGACAGTGCCAGCTTACTCACGTCACATTTTAATTCATTCTTAGCTGTGACGTAAATGCTACGATTCTTCTACAAAAGCCTTTTAAGCACGCTGCAAGCATACTTAAATCAGATGACTCAAATGTTTGACCTATGCGTGGTGAAGGTCAGGCACCTTTTAGAAACAAAATCAGTAGCGAATCATCATCTGCCTAGCCTTTTCCTAACTATGTTGTGGTCGGCTTCCAGTCTAACCGGATGAAGCTGAACACCAGTATTTTACATGGAGCGACTGCCTATCTGACCTCCACAACCCAGTTAGTTAGTACTGGGTAATACGATACCCCTTGGTAAGACTGGATGTCAGACTTTTTGGGCCACTGACTACCTGTAACGACGGTCAAAGATCTACAAATGACAGACAGCCGGGACACGGAGGAAACCCGGTATGTAAGGGGGGTGACCACCCTTACATACCGGGTTTCCTCCGTGTCCCGGCTGTCTATCCACAGACCAACCTAGGCAAGCACGGCTTAACCTAAAGATCGACCCGAGCGATCAGTAGCGAATGTCAAGAGAAATAACTTTCTTTAACAAGTTCTATTGTCAGAAGTAATTTAACATAAAATCGTGCAGTTGGTTGATTGGTCAACGAAGACATTACATTACATTACGAGAAAGATGAAAGAAAACAACAACAGTTACCCAAGCAAATAGTGACGCGAATCATTGCGATTACGACACAGCCGCAACATTACCACACTTTCTCCGCAGAACAAATCGCAAAATAGTAAATGTCGCAAAGTTAATTAAACGCGAGTCAAGGAAATTGTTTGTAAAGCCTTGTGTTCACTCGATAAAACAATAGAATACTATACGATTCAGAAAACTACATATAAGTCCAAACTGTTGTGTTGACAAAAACATATTATAAAAGTCCTTGATACGCATTGTACGCAATGCTATTTTAACATAGTGAATTTCACGGTCAATAACAAAACATGCGACAGTGAATGTAGTGGTAGGTCCCACCCATGCGATTAGGGGAGGTACCTACCTACTGCAAATGAGTATTCTATTTGCTCATCAAAGCGTAGTACAGTGAAACAATAGAAATATTTGTTAAATTACATAAGCAGCCTCAAGTACTTTTTGATGGCTGTTTTTTTTTTGTAATAGCCTAGCTAGTCTGTGTTCTTTTTTGTATTTTTTTTGCAATTAGTATTGTCACCTATGAATTGGATTTGTTGAAATATCGTGAAAATTCAATAAAGCCTTTGTTTCCATTTAGATATTAACGCACAATAATAATGCAAGAGATGAAAGTGGAACATACCCTACAAAACTTTGCTGTCATGTAACGTCAAGTTCATTTGCTAATTGAACGGCCGGCCTTTCATAACTCGGACGAGTACCATCACCTTTCATTTATGCCAGACTCGTATATTATCTTTATATAAATTCGTAATGAAAACTGATTTTGTAACTTTTCAGACTGAATATATTCATAAATTCAGATTAAAGAGAAATTAAAGATATAATTTTGACATGTCACAATATTGATATTAATTGCTTTTAGCTTTTGCAGATAGTTGAGATCAAAGATAAGTTTCATACATATGTTGCCGATTTATGTACATAGCGACCCGCATACATTGCATCGTATTTTGCAAGGCACGCATAACAACAACATTCGAAAGTGTGTCAAGATTGCAATAGCAACGTGAAGCCGACGCGATGCGCTAAGCGGGAAACGCAACACATTGTAAACATTTACCAATGATGTATAGGCCTTCCGCGTTAGCAATATGAAAATTCACTACATTTCCGATGCAAAAATGAATAGTAATATTAGAGTTGCCACATAAAGGGTGAATCATGTGTAGAGCAAAAACGAATCCTAACATTCAAGTTGAGAGCTTACAACCTTCTGAATAAAAGAGCCTTGGAGTGAAAGGATTTGAAGCGAACAAAAAATGAAATGTAGGTGTTCATTTGTGAACAGTTACGTTAAACCTACTGTTCATTCGAACCCATTTCACTAATCTACGCAGACACATAAATAAAATTGAATCGAGTGGGGAACAATAAAAATGCAAAATATATCGATCATAACGGGTCAGACATTATTGTCCGTTGTGGCGGGATGCTTCCCATTCTATTCGCGTTATACGAGTTAATGATATGGGATGTGAAATGTTCATATCGATTCGTCTGTTGTTGACGACTACGAAGTGGGAGGCACACAACGGAACCAAATTGGCCTGAAAATGTCACATGTTATTTTTAGCCCAGTGAAATGAAGGAACAGAGAGAGCCAAATTTTCATGCCTCTTTCAATAGAGGCCACGTTTTCACAGTATGACGTGGTTTCTATTCGTCAGCTTATGAATAGATGTGTTTTCGAAATTATTAGGCATAATCAGCCTGCTATTGTTTCCAAATCTGTTTACGACGGCGCCCACGAACTTACTCATCGTATACCAAAGAAGGGAATAGGCAATAATTCTTGATTAATGATTATCTCACTGCTGATTTGGAATGTATACTTGCTTTGGGTTATGGGTCTTGTCTGTTGACACACAAAAACTAAAAGGGCAGGATTAGATTGTAGAAGATTTATAAATCTTTGAGGAATAAGTGTTACAAACTTTTAATACGCCATGAAAAAGCATGTTGTATTCCTTATGTCTTCGGTTTCGAAAAGTATTTGCAAAAAGTCTGGCAAATATTTCACACATTTGTAATGTGTGTATGGCTCCAAAGGCATTGTGGGTCCTAAATATAACTGACCGGTTGTGTTTAATGTCGTGTTCTGACCCCAAACTCTTCGTGACGGACATCGAACCGTACACTGCGAATGCGGTACAGCACGCGAGCGAATTACGCGATCGGGTGAACGTTTCATAGTAACTTTGTTACGATTTCGTGACATTCAACACTGCACATTGCGCAATCACTACAATCTAATAAACAAAATCGCACTGATGTCGATGTCAATAACGCGTTTGTGGCTAAATTGCTTGTCTATTACTAGGCGAAATCTTATTTCGCACAGTCACGACACTATCAATGTACTATTACCTAGACCTGGATGTAATACCACGGGTGTGCAATTACAAAGACACAACAGCTACTCCGCAAAACGGTGGGTAATAACTATCCTAGTATTTCATGACAGTGCGACTGCGCCGCGCGCCGCAGCGCTTTCTGATATTCTATCTGGGTAAGCGGTAACAATACTGCGAAACTGCAAAGCATTCCGGTGCGTCACGCTGTTGTACACAACAGATAATGTCACGCAATTCAACGTTCCAACAGCAAATGCTGTTGTGGAGCCATAGAACATTGTTTAGGGAATGACGGAACCAATTCGCAAGGGGATATCACTCAACAAGAGAATACACTTCGTAATGGACTCCATTACGCTTGATCCTTGTCTTTTATAAAGGCTCGGTTGCAGATAAGCAAACGAAGGCACAGCTTCACAGACAATGATTGATGCCTCGTGCATGCCCCCAGACTGACAAGATAAAACGTAATATATTCCACAAGGTTTATCTTATTCTGTGGCTCAATATGAACACGCTCAAAATTATAGGCCTTTATAAACTGTAATGAATGTCAAATCTGTTGAATAGCTTAACTCATGCTTATATTAACCTGGACGGTTGTTATTTAACACATCGTGTATCGCACTAACTTCATAAGCAGCCGCGTTACTATTAGAAATGAATCATGCGCCTACCTTCAAGTATGATCCGTAATATTTAGTGACGTAGGGGCTGTCACATTGTGACAGCACCATGATCTCCTGCTGGATGTCTTCGATTTCATCTTCAGCTTCTTCTAAGTCGATTATTTTAATAGCGACTACTTGCTGGGTCCTGTTATCGACACCTTTAAACACTTCACCAAAGGAGCCTTTGCCGATCTTCTCCTGTTTCGTGAAGATCAGCTCGGGGTCGACCTTCTGTTGAACAAAGAAAAATTAAATGTTAATAATATAATAAGTAACACGAACACACAATAAAGAAATAATACCAACATTGTACAATAAAGTAAAGATAGAATTTATTCTATCACCCCGCACCGGGGTGAAAAATGGATAACTTCAAAGAAAACACAACTGATTTAAAATAATCTTGTATCATTAAAAATAATGGTTTTATAAAGGAAAGATTTATTTCTTCGCATAATTCAAGGAACACAAACAAATGTGCGTGAATGTGGCAAAGTATCATGACATGTCATGAATAAGAAGACACGTGCGATAATTTAAAAATAAACGAGCCAAACAGACGGGGCGGCACATAATTTCACTTTAATCGTTATTATTTTTAGGTGCCTTATTTATACGCAAATATGGATGTTCAAAAGCAATGATTGATTATTCATAGCGTTATATAAAATATTCATACGCACGAGCTGTGAACATGATAATTGTATTTTTGTGTCATTTTTACGAGCTCCATATCCTTGCTTTTTACCTCGTCGGGGAGTACCACTATCTCCTACAATACACATGATATTGAAATGACTACATGAAATGAATAAATAAACTAAGTGTTTTCAGTCTATCGATCTTATCATTATCTTTCACGAAAGTATTTTAAACCTTGACGCAATGAGTATGTAAGTAATAAGAATGGAATCCGATAACGATCGATTAATTGATGATAGTTGAAAAACATGTTTTAGATAAGTTACCACAATCATGCCATGTCAAAGGGCTACGTCTTTTTGAACGTGCAGAAATCCTCCTGTTACAAAATTTTGAACTGATTTCACAAAACGCAAAAATTCCACCTCAAAAACGTCTATTTTCATGGAAATGAGGTTTTGTGTCAATAGGTTGTATGTTGGTCTAACAATGGTTTCAAAAGCAGACATAAATTCATCAGCTAGCGCTTTACAGTTATCTGTTTTAAGTAGGTGTACCGC
Organism: Xestia sexstrigata; assembly: GCA_941918905.2. NCBI lineage: Eukaryota > Metazoa > Arthropoda > Insecta > Lepidoptera > Noctuidae > Xestia > Xestia sexstrigata. The sequence continues at coordinate 6,670,323 of OW799204.2, forward strand.
GGCCACAGCGAGGTTACGTTATCCACGATTACATTTTGCGGGTGACTAAGTTTGATTGCCTGGTCAGGCGCACCAGAGTCAGACCTCTAATCAGCGTATGCCGCGCCAGCTTTAAGCTAAACCTCGTGCTATTCCCTTTTAGTCTAGACAGGAGATTATTATTTTAGATGGTTTATTTGCAGTATGTTGCTGTCGCGTAGCGTACAATAATGCTGTAGAGGTGAACCTTTTGGCATTTAACTGACATTGCATGCGGAGTCAAGGCCTCGCGCTGCAAGATGCAATCAGTACCTGGAGCTACGAAAACTCGAAAACATTGTATTTATTTATTTATTTATGAACACAAACCACTAACAAGGACACACTTAATAAGGGAAAATACATAATGATAAAAAAACACAAAGTGAAATCGATGCGTTTACTTATTTGTTAGTTCCATACCAGAAAACTTAGGAAACTACACATTGGTTTTTGCGCCAGTCACAGGCTGATTCATGAAGTACTACTTAGATACAATGTTGTTATCTTAAAGGATGCAACAACAACACGGAAACGACTAAAGTGACTAATATGTTAATTAGAAAGTACTATGATAGCAAAATATACGGCATACAGACACAGTGCATAAAGCCCACAATCAAAAATGAAGAAACAAAAAGTATTGCAGTTGAAGGCTTCATGTTCACCGATCGTTAAAATCGTGAGATGGCAAAATGAAGTTGTTTAATAAAGAATCTGGTGATGTTATCGATCCAATAGCTAATTCATGGAGAGAAACTCGCATTCCTTTGAATATACACGCGAGGAAAAGACGGCGCTACAAGTGCTCTTAACATGAAAAAAATTAAGGTATCTTATCAGCCATTTATATTCCAGATATTTGATTTATTCCTGATATTAAATGATGTACAATATTTATTTCAATATCGTTGCTAAATCTTTGGAACGTCTACAGATGCAAATTGTGTTTTAAAAATATTGAAGAAATGCAGAAAATTTTAAATGAGATCTTGACGAAAGCTTCATAGTTTCCACGTCGCGATAAGTACAGCACGTGGATCGTTTTATCCGAGTTGAGACGGCACGAGACATAGTCGGAGGGGGACGTGACCAGACTACCAATGAGCTACGCCAGGGAGCATATTGAGACGTAAATCTTCTTATTTTTAATCTAGTGGCACAAGCAGTAAATAAAACTGTTTTAGGTTTAAGTAAACCTATTCGACTCAGTAACAGCGAAGGAGAAGTCCCATTTATCCGAGCCTGCTTCCAATAATGTCGAAGCGATAGATAAGCGGGTGAATAAATCGAACATTGCGAGTGAATTAGAGGATTTCTAGCGAAGAATTGGAAATATTTGACTCGTTTACGCAAATTATATGCATACTTTGGAGAAATCTATTTAGGTTTCTAGTTTAGAAACTAACGAGCTACGGAGCTAGACTTTAAAGACTGAAATAAAATAAACAGCGGACTCTGCTTTACTCAAACATTTTTTATAAATTAGTGCGAGTAGAATGACCTTCGTGGAAGTCAGGAAATGTACATAAAAGCCATACCCTAAAAGCAGGTACCCGAACAATAAGGTAGGGACGTAACATCATTATATCCTGTTAAAATGCCACCCGTAAGGGACTCTGAAAAAGGGGATGATAAAGTAAAAGACTCATCTTTGTATAAACAAAATGGCTTATTGTGTTCGCAAAGCCAATTTCACATGAACTTGTAAAGAGTGAGATCAATTTGACTGACAAGACTTTAAAAATAATATATAATATATATTATATATTAGTACAAGTACAAGTAAAAAAGTATATAATACTTATCTTCTGTTTGAATTTAGCTGAATTTTAATTAAACTTTGTCCAAGATTATGAAGATAATGAAAGCAAAGTTAACTAGAATTTTGCAGGGAAACTGGAACGCATAGAGTAGATTTTCATTTGCGCAACAGTCGAATAAAACAATATTAGAAATGTATGTACGGATTTAACTCACCAATGAAAAAGAACAACAAAGAAAATGTCAACATTTCAATAGACGTTATTTTGGAATATGTCCCTTATCATTAAATTGAGCTAGATAAGATTGTTTGAATTAATTAAATGTATGAACTTCAGAAACTTGCCCATCATCACTTCAAAGAAAGCTTTTAAAAGCTTAATATTATGCGAAAAGTTTCGGGACAAAATAAGTGGTTAAGATAAGAAAGCAATAGAAAAGTTATTTTACAGGCGGCGAGGGGAAAAGCCCCTTTCCAGTTGAAATAATAGAGACAATCACCTTTTGAACAGAGCAGAGAATATGTTACATTGGGGATATGTTTGATGATAAGGATAATGTCTAAAGATTGCAAGTATTCCCGTTTGAGCACCTATTTTTTGGGTACCAATGCATTGAGCACCGAAGGTATTCCTACGGTGCGGTAGCTTTAGCTTTTTAAACTTTTATACACCCCATCACTAAAAGCTTCCGCACCGTAGGTGCTCAAAAGGGAATAAAGTTAAATATATTTTACTGTTCTCCATTGAGCACTAAGCTATTAAAACGGTTGGTGCTCAAATGGGAATACTTGAGGTGCTCAAGGCATTGGTGCCCAAAAAATTGGTGCTCAAACGGGAATACTTCAAAGATTGAATGGTTAAGTGTTATCAGGAGGTTTGTTTCTTAAATCTTGGATTCATCATCATTTTAATGCCCTTATTCCAATTTATTACAGGTCGTCGCAGCATGTCTTCTTCTTCCATCTTATCTATGAATACTAACAAAACTTTTTAGATTAAAGATTATTATCTCTATCAATTAGTATTTTTACTATTATATTAGTAAAATTTTCTGTAACTACTTAACCTACATAGATTCTAATCGCTATAAATGATTGGAATTGATTTTCATATTATCTGACCAACAATGCAAACACCGTCTATAACATAGTGGTTTATTTTTAGTTGTGTTAACATCACAAACATTCTAGAACTTGCTCTATAACATGACTTTTTGCCAGTAAAGGTTATACTCTACGCAGGTTGCATAGAATGACGTAAGCTAGGGCGACGTCAGACCATCCAGCTATGGACAGGCAGACCTTAATGGAGTGTTATTTTTATAATACTTTATACGTTTTATCCATAGCCGTCCATTGTGAGATAAGGTACACACGCGATAAAGCTGATGCTAATTTTTTTGCCGCGATAATCTCACTTATGAGTCACGTCCACAGATTGTTACGGCCATGATTGAGCTGTGTCGTAAACCACGCCAAAAAATGTTGGTAATTAATTTCTAAATCGTTGGTCAATAATTTGTCTTGCGAAACTTTACAGTGTTTTGATTATGCAAGTGTGTGCATTGTTCAAGTTCTATTATTTTGAGCTGTGTTCATGAAAGTGGTTTACAATGTTCTTTATTAAATCCCTTTTCAAACTCAAATTATCATACCTTATTTATAGAAACGCTTTTCAAGTTCTATCACGAAAAGGTGAAGGCCATCCCGGCTGAGGGTAGCTTCACATAGATGGCTAAAACGTCTGGGCTTATACTATTCCTGGATGGGAATATACCCAGGCTGTATATTATTAGCTAGAGAGATGTATTAAGCTTTTATGGACATCTCTAAAACCCAGGATAACTGCAGCCCTAGGGGCTCTAAGACCAGCGCAGGCCACTCACGTTTTAATTTATATTGAAGTCATAAGGTTACAAGCTGTGTAATAATAATTTTCTACATAGAGAGGCCTGTGTCCCAGCAGTGGGAATATTAATAGGTTGATGATGATGATGATGAATAATAACTTGTTTATGGTAATGGCTTATTCAAGTAAAGTTACATTAGAACTATGTACATGCCTTTTATCTGTTTTAGACTGTTTTAATTAGCACATACCAGTCTTTTCAATTAAGATAGCAACAGTGCAACAACTGATTAAAATTATGCCTAATCGAACAACAGTAAACATAGGAAACTTTGTGACTAACCGGAAATTATGATAAATTACAGAATCAGGCGTTACTATTTAATTATTCAATCAGCTGACATAAATTGAAAAAAAAAAAAAAATTCGTGTTTTGTATCTAGTCTAGGGTCTATGACCTGAAATAAATGAGTTTTATTTATTTTAGCGGAAATCCATGACATTAAACATTAACATTTTTATCGCGAAATTAAAACTAAATATTTTGCACAAAATTTAATAGGAAATGAATAAAAAAAAATGGTGTATCCATTTCAAAAAATAGGATCCTCCTGGTGAATTTTAATTAATTCATATTTTTTTACAATACAATTTATAATTGTTAATGACCAAATCGTGGCCATTCGTGGCATATGCGTTACCATGGTGAAGTAATTAAACTTTCATGATAACGATATCTGTCGAAATCCAGTCACGATACCCGCCGCTATTACGAGTATAACGCAACATTGACCTTGTTGCAAAAGAAAAGCCAAGTACTGGTTACGCAGCTTCAAGATTAATTGATTTGATTTTAATTACGGATTGCAATGGACAACATATTGGTTGTCTAATGACTTAAAACGACAAACGACGATAAACGAATCCGCTCCCACCCGTCAAAAAGAACATATGTATTGCCCTTTAGATATACTTTACATTGGAAACATAAATAAGCAGACAGCTCGCTGTCAGCGAAACGCAAAAATAATTGCTGGGAAACGACTTTTTTTTTTGGGTTAGAAATCACGTTTTACGGTAAAACTCAATGTACCGCAGTCAAAATATTGTGCTGATGGATATCACCGTCGTTATCGTTTCCCAGCAATTATTTTTGCGTAAAAATACTTAGTATGATGTACAGAATGCTTGGTTGACGGCTTCGTGATGAGTCTGTTTACACCTGTATTTATTGAAGACCTGATTCATTAAGTGGCTCAGAGAGGGAAAATGAATTCTATTGATCTAATGAAAAGTTTGCTTATTTAACTTTAAATGGACAAAATTTATAGAGCATTTGATGTCGAATGGAACTTATTCGACGAGCTTAAATATTTAAAGATCGTTTTGTGTAAAATACTGCGCATTAAAACAGTAAAGCAGAATAACGAAACTAAGTTTAAAGTGCTTCCAACGTTAAACACACGCCTCCGTTACATTTCGCTGGAGGTAGTCACCTTAACGCCGGTGTCCTCGTACCGTAAACAGAACAACCTCACTTACGACTACATTTGCTATTCATTAGGTACTACCCTATATAGGAAATCGTCTTACACAGGCAGTACCGGCGCACTATAAAAGGGCTAACGGCATGCGTTCGGCGAACACACGGTTTTTGCTGGACCTTCGTAAGAGTTACGTAAATAAGTAAACATGAACCAGTGGGACGGAGTTGTGAGGTGAGAAAGTGGGCAAGTATACGAGGAAACTATTGGAACCCCAGTTTATCAACATTCATTGGCAATTGTAATTTAAATCGCAGTATTATAGGTACCAATTACTCTATCGATAACATCATTCGCTACGATATCTGGCAAATATTAGTGAGATCTAATGGTTGTCATGTAACAAGGGTTACATACGTGGAGTTCCTGCCAGAGAGAAATGGCAGTTCGTGTCGAATGACGCGTGCGCACCCGATATCCGACACGCATTGCGTTTGCGACTATTGCGAGAGACGAGGAAATAAATTGCAGCTATATAAAACACTCGATCAACTCACGCACATTGTACCAGGACATGAAAGTACCTACTGAACGCATAGAAATACAAGGCGGTTTGTTGCTTTCCGTGTTTCACTTACATTGTTTCCAGTATATCGGTTTTGTGAAGGACGGACGGGGGCCGGGCGCGCAGGCTGTGGGGGAACCTTAAGCTGTCGTCGGTCAAAGGACGAGACGTGACTGCCTGACCAACCCCAGCGCCCGGGCCCATTACTCCCATGTGGCAGAGAATACGACGACTGTGGTCTCAAATGTCTCGTTGGTGGACCAGACAGTATGGGACCATTTGGTCCAACTTGTGGCATGGGACCCGGAGGTCCTTGAACATAGTGATAATGCGATGGATTCGACACCGCCGCCCCCCACATATTATAACTACACGTCTTGAGTCATTCACAAACACTGCACAAACCAAATATCACCTCATCACATCGATGTTGGGAAAACACTGACATCCAATGGCATTTTGTTAGTTTCACCTGTCGTCTTATCTCCTAAAACGACGATAATTATGAATTAGTCAATCGTTTCACTTTATATTCTTTAAAACATTTGATAACGCGCACATTTTCTATCGGCTACCAGTCGGTAGCGAGTGATCCAGGCCACTGTTCGCGATGGAAAGACAGCTTGAAAACATGAACGCCTCGAAAGCAACCGTCACCGGACGCAACCGAGACGCGTGGAGAATTAATTTATGTTTGATGGACGATTGTTTGTCCACAAAGGTCTCTAATGATCTAAAAACTGTTTTAGACGACTTTGCAAAAACACTAGTGCTAGCGCAATTACGTATTATGACCAGGAAAGTAGGTCTCACGGATGTTCCCGTGGGAAGCTGACCGCCCACATCATTCGATTAAATCGGCAGTTTTAGGGCACGACAAAGATTATGCCGTTAAGGTACCGAAGACGTCAATCGCATTTTAATCAGCACCAGTAACAAAGTACATGAAGTGGGACAGTCAATAAAACGAAAATAGGGACAGTCGAAATAAAAGTTCACATCACTGAATAACAACATTCAGTGGCAACTTTGATTCTACGTCACTATGGTCACCGCTACACAGATAGTTTCCACACCACCGGCTGTTAGAGAAATCTGTTTCCCGACACTACAAATCCATCATGATGGATGGCGTGTGAGTTTCAACGCATTTGAATGTAGACTGGTTGCGTGTTGCGAGTGGTTGCCGAGCGTTCCACACCGGCCGTCCTGGCGATTGCATTATGATTTTTTCGCAAGGGACCGCGGGGGTGAAACGAGCGCGCGGGCGGGCGGCGAGCGGCGCCAGCGGAGCGTGCAGCGGCGGCTGCTCCGGCCGCTCAACGCAGCGAAACTCGCGCGCACACTTCATGTACCCAGCAGTGCATAAGTATTCACAGCTATTCAATGCTATTGCCATATCATTTGCTCGTCGCCAGCGATCTACATATTATTATGCAGATGCGAGCAGAGTCCGAGATTCTAACGCTCCACATACCAGTAAAGTAGAATTTAACATGAATGAAATTTCTAGCATTTCCCCTTTCATAGCATAGCGAAAGTTATGCTGACATATTTTTTACCTGCCTTTACAAAAAATATGACAATTGACATGACCCAGATACTTAATGAGACTTGGAGCTAAACACATGAGAAGCATGCCTAGAAAAACTGCTATATTTATCAATTGCTGCCAAAACATGCCATGCAGCAAATGATTCGCATAGCCACAGGCGATCCGTCAAACGAGCGTTCCAGTTAGCGAGCGCGAAAGTCAGCAAGACAAAGGCATTACAAAACTTTCGTTGGGCCGCAACAACGAGTGTCTGAATTTGGACGCACAATAGGAGATACATTAGTATTCAGTGTGAGGACGGCCGGGCATGGCATTGCGAGGAGTCACCGCCCGCGCCGCCGTGCATTGAATACGGTCCTTTCTGAACTGGAGTTCAGAAAGGACCAGGAATTCCATGCGTTTACGGCAGTGCTACGCATCGCCATAAGCGTTCGACATTAGGCAATGCGGCCCACATACATTTACATTATTTGGTTTACGGTCCGTTAGAACCTTTTGTGGGTCCTGTCATGGTTTTCATAACAATGTATCTTTTTGTTATTGTAACAACGTAACTTCACCAATACGTTTGCGATTATATGAACTAGATAAGTTTCACAAAGAAATTAATTAATTATGACTGGTAGAGTTTTTGACAAGTACATGGAGACATCAACAGGTGTGCGAAGAGGCGTGGGCTTCATAAAGGAATTCTACGAGGTCGCGTCATACTAGTCAGTTTAAATGTTTTATAAAATTAATGAATGGTGTTACGAGAAATGTCAAACTAAAACTTGTAATGATCAGGAATTTGAATTTATAACCCACATGAACTCAGGGGGATTACTAAACTTAATATAAAGTCAAGCTGTTAATAAATCTTTGCTATCTAGGGAATAATGGAATATTGATTGATCACTTTGCTACTTTACTTGTGAATGACTATAATCACAAACACTGTCACTTTTTATGAAGCTACAATATTCATTATAAATAGGGATCAAACGGTATTAGTTAAAAAACAAAAGCATCCAACCGACAGGCAGCGATGCCTACGCGTGACTAAAATCAACGACGAACCAACACCGACATGTATTATAAAGAATGGAGACAACCTATCTAGGAACAATGATTACTTTCTGAACAAAAACTTAGACACGAACGTGGGCCAATGTAAAAAAGAAGCCTTTTAAAATGGAGCTTAAGTCTCGAGCTCGACTAACACAAACGATTCGGATAATGTAGAAGATGAACGTGATATGCCTCTCTAAACATTTCGTAGTACGACAACTGTTTGAATGAAATCAACTTAATTCCCTATATCAGTTGGCCGCTCAGACGAAGCAAGGTAAACGATAAGAACTGTTATCGTGATAAATTACATTCCATTCTCTATGTACTGTAAAGATATTTGATAAGAGATCTTGTAAAAATAACAACTCTGGGATGAACATAACAAAGACCAAATCTCTTGTGAAATCAAATTCACATTTACCCGATCCGTGAACAACAACCATACGCTATAATAGAAATGGAAACATCACTGATCGAACCCATGATAATCTAAACATAGGTGTAATCGTTATTCTAGTTTATAGGGTTTCGAGCCATACTATAGTTTGGAAACATTCAGCACATAAATCTGCTAAACGCATTGGATGTAGAATTTATAGACGTATTTTGTTTTCAGCGCGATTAACTGTTCAACGCCTAAGCTGTAGTGTCGAGAGCAAATTTTGAAAAAAACAAATATTTGAGGATCTGAAAAGAAAACTCCTAGCACGTAACGTGTTTTAAAGAAGACTCCTACATAAAAGCCAAACTGTGACTTCATGTAACAAGGATTGATACAATGGTTGCTATGCAAGAACAGTAAACTGTCCCAGTTGGAAGGTTCACACCTGCACAGTAGTAGCGGTAGAGTGACGTGAGCGCTATTGCGGAGGCACAAAACATCCCATTTGCGTCACATCGGAAACGCATTAAGCGAACCGACGACGCCATAAGAGCGCAATATCCGACCGGTACCACTATACCGGTAATATTACTGCAAGCAACTACAAGATCGACTTCACTAAATGTCGTTTACAAGCCGGATTTTTTAATATATTCAAAGCTGAACGTAAAAGGAGCGAAGAATAAACAGATACACAAATGCTGACTTTTAAGTATGCATAAACGAAAATAGAAAGCGTAAGCTCGCATCATCTTTAAATTCTTAAGTGAGTCGGCTTCCGCAACAAAGCAGTTTAATTGGTTTAATCATGTAAATTAATTTATGAAGTCTTTACAGGTATTTGCAACGCCGAGTTGTCGCTAATGTTGAGACCAGACGGCCTTTGCAGTCATTCCATTTAAATAAGACGGAATAAAAGAGATGAAGGAAGAAACAGAATAAATAATGTGAAGTTCAGTCAGCAACTGAGCGTTAATAACAGTAAAACCAGGATTTACATTTTTCTCCTTGCGTCAATGTTTGCGATGATATTTTCATCTCGTTTCACTATAACGCGCACCTATGCCAGACAGTAAAGAGCTTTGTGTAATAAAGTTCTCTTACTGAAGGGAACTATTTTATATTACGCTTATATTCTATTCAAAGGAGGAGGTGTATTGGGAGCTTGGGACCTCCGTGTCCCAAACAAACAGTGTAAAGTTTTTGTATTAGTGCTCAATGTCGTGTGTGGGGTGTGAACAATGTGCTTCGTCCCGGTTTATGTTTCCCGCCGGTACATTAACGGTGAAATAGTGTCGCAGTGTTTATTAGTGTTTTATAGTTCAGTGAACACTAGTTATAATTGCTAGTGGTTCATTAACAACGCTCTAGTTCAGTAGCTGTGAAAAATTGAGTAATTGTTATCCTGATTTATGTACGTGCGCAATCAGTCATAGGGAACCTATTTACCATCATATCACTGAACTCTGTAAGCACTGAAAACGATTGTTCACTAAAGTCACAGGATCTACATCTATCTATGCTAGGATTTACATCTGGAATCAAGGGTAAAGTAACAAAATACAGAGAATTTTTATTGAGGAAATGTGGAATAAAGTCGATCAATGTATCCATCAATATCCGAGCAGATAAAAATACAATGAAACCTATAAAAATCTTTTGTAGCTGAAAATTTTATTCCAATAAAGTTCTTTCGATTCAGCGTCGTCTAGCTCAAGAGCACTCGATTATTCAATGTACAACCATGTGTGGAGCGAATTCAACGACGGCAATCGTCCGAAAAGAGCTATTTTCACATGGTACTCTGCGTAAAAAGAAAATCGACGTAGAAAACGACGACGCTGTATGTTGGAATAGTTTTGAAAAGAAGTTACGCGAAAAACAATTTTAGAGCACACACTACGTATTACTTTCGCGAGCTAACTTACGTTCGTACAACATGTTTATGAACTGAAAGTTCATGGTAGTTGGTATGCTCACCGTGAGGAGTAAGTTCTGAAAACTACAAAACCGCATGTAATAAATACAGCGTATTTTACAAAGAGAAAATCTGAGCATATTTTGATTGCGACAAAACCACCAAACCTAAAGTGATGCATTTACTAACAATCATGACGCAGTTGGCGCCGGTGTGATTCAGATGAATCTTAACCAATTGGCTACCGGATAAGTTGTGTACTTGTAAATTGTAAAACGGATCATTTCCTCTCGAGTGATGGCGGTGCGAAAACATCACGTTTTCATAGTAAAATATTATGCGTTTGTACTGAAACCTGACGCCATGTTCGATGCGTTTGTTTGTATGCGCATTGTGTAACTGTAGGCGCATACAACTATAATAATATAGTGTTTATTGTGTTGTCTAGCAGAGTTGCTATTCGACTTCCAGTACATACCGTTAGAAAAGTTTGTGGTTGAAAATAATTATGTCACTTTGTTTATGAGACTGAGGATAATGTGACGTTTAGTTTTAATTAGCGCTTTATTTCAAATACAGTTTATTTAGCATAAAATTTCACAGGCAAATATAAAAAGATAATAAGTCAATCAAATAGCAGTACAAAATATTTTAGAAAGCTCGTCAGCACTTGAGTTATTCTCAGACTGTACTCTCATCTCACAAACTTTGTATTACTGAAATAGCTCAAGGCGAGGTCACCCTGAAAGTTAACTAAGTTAGGCTCTATGTATATTTAAGCATAGTTGTCACCGAGCTGTCTAAGCTGACAGTATAGTAAGCGACGGTACAACTGTGAATAGTTCAACAAAGTTATACCGTGACTATCAAATTAATTAGCCACTAACCTATTTACATTTGGGAGGCCCTAACTAGATCGTAAATACTGGTCATTAATTAGTAAATCATAATATTGATTCAATCATCAAAGTAGAGTGACAACGTTGCGTGACGACTATTCTTTTATAAGTGCGTTCTTTACGTAATAGGCTTGTCAACTGAAAAAATCTAATTAGTCGTCAGTTAGATTTTGATGCGTTTTATCTTTGTCAATATTCATTGATTAACAAAAAAAAAATACGTGTCCATTATTTTCAAATAGTCTAACTCACGGACTAAACAGATTTGCAATTTATTTATGGTGGAGATTAGCCTATTAATTTCTAAATAATTTACTCTCTATTTTACAGATACATTTTACAACACTCTCTCAATAAATAATGTTTATGTAAACGACTTAATTACCCGATTTTGTGTGATTATGCAAAAGAGGGCTCCTTTTACGATATAGTATCTCTTCAATTATAGATAGCTTTAATAAACGTCAGTCGGTCTAAGCTCTCACCAATTAAGCGTGCCTCTATTGAGATTAAAACAGCCTCACTAATGGAGAAGCAATCAATATTGAATAATTACACCGTAATAAGAAAATCTTGTTTCATTAAAGGGGTGTTTTACTGAAAATTAATACGTAGTAAGTAATAGATTATTTGCAAGTAAATTATTACTTGACTTGATTTTCAGTGCTCATTTAACAACATAGTGAGCCATAAAACAACACTGAATTCTAATTTCGTTTTTACTTTATTAACATAGCGCAGTGTTAAGACGAGATGAAACGTTACTTTTATGTTTCAATAAACTTTACAATGGTCTATTAGTATAGTGAATGACGTTTATTATTTCAGCTAAAAGCAGTGCTCACTAAAAATGGTCATAAAACAATGCAATCTCATTATTAAAAATATTTTGCTCCATATGTTTGCGCGTGAGTTTATTGGATTAGGGTGACCTTCATTTAGACCTTGTAAACTTTATTGCTACATTCGAGGTACTGTACACTAATTTGTCGCTAGATTTACAACAGATGGTGAGGTATATACTTGGCTGAATGGACGTAATTTTGGAAAGTGCTTACAGACAGCGACTAGAACGAACGGACGGTCACGCAACATTAAATCGTCGATTAGAATGAACTCAATCGGAGTTAATGATTACTAAATATGGTAACACGTTGCGTTTCACTTTAAAACCTTTTTCTTTTACGACAGAAAGTTTAAAATAAACAGACTTGAAAACTGAATCCTATTATTTTGTGTAAACGGTTCGATTACACACTCTTTGTAAATTATCAATTATGTACAAGGCATACAAGCGAGTAATATAATATTTCTTCAAGGCTATGCTAACACCGTACGATCGTCTCGCTAAGAACGTAATTAGCATGAATTTACAGTCGTATTGTGAATATGTAATGCGTAATATACTTTAGTGTCGGATACACACCTACGCGAAGCGCGCTGTGACGAAATACTTAGCGTTGCTGAGAAATTACCATAGCATAGGTAGATTGTTTGTACTAAGGGCACTCTAGATTGCGAAAATATATTTCAGTCAATGTCACTCACTAACTCTATAAGTTCCCACACAACTCAAGTTGGTAAGAGTTGTAACAAGCAAAATTCTAAACCGCGGAGCAGACTTTCTCTTCCTTTCTTAATTTAGCAATCTAAATCCGTTTGAAAGTTCTAAAATGAAACCTAAGATCCTTAATCCTAAATAAAGATCTGCTACGGATATCATTGGATCTAAAACACGACCAAAACAGTACAAAACAAAGGATTAAGAGAAAAGATAAAGCGTGGCGGGTGACAGGAATCCTGTTCTCACAAAATTTATGGTATCTCTAATCACCATTTCTGCGGAATGTAGACTATTTTGTTTCGTTTAAGTTTTTAGCACTAACATAACGGCAATGGCATCAAATTTGTGTCCTTAATGTGGCTTGTATGTAAATGAATTTCGATTAACATCGAAAATATTTGATACTTGTACTTCTCAATTAATATGATCCACTTGCTATTTTAGTAGTACTAACAAATACAGCAGAACTTCCAACTGAGTTTACTTCTCTAATTTGAGTGCAAGGAATCGATTCTAGTCTCGTGGTTTTGAGCTGAAAATAGCTCGACACACCTTGATCTAGAAAACAGCTAGGTTACCGGTAAACCTTAAAACATTATGGACACCGGAGATTTTTTAACAAGTTTAATCGAAACTAAATCAATCTACAACGCAAATAGCTCGTTAATAAATGACGCAAACAATCATCAGATTAATAAAACAATTAAAACGTTAACGAACAGTACTAACAATTCAGGTCAATTAATCTTAACTAAAATTACGGAGTAATTTATCGGATTTTAAATGCGTTCTCCGAGATTTCAACACAACGTGTCCGTGCAACATCTTACTTAACTTGTTTGATGATAATCTGGACCGCGATAACGTTGATAAGGGACCGCTGAACAAACGTGTCAAGATAAAACTATGGTCTTTTTAACCGACTTCCAAAAAGAGGAGGTTATCAATTCGTCTGATTTTTTTTTTTGTTTTTTTCCTTTTTTTTTTGTGTAGTTTGTGTTTCGGAGAAATACAATGGAACTCTTCAATTATAGACAGCAAATAGGTCGGAATTGCTGCAATCGCTTGGATGTTTGTTGTTTTCACAACATCATAACATATCATCACGCCTGTATGCTCTGAGGGGGTATGCAGATGTGTACAATACACCCACATTTCGACAGTTAGGTATGTTAGGTTCCACTCGCTAGAACTGAACTCGCTAGAAGGGGATCGAGCACGGCAGCGTTGGGACCCGAACCTATCTTACCGCTCCCTTTCGGATACCTACGCACACTGGTAAGGAAACGAACTAGCGAACAACACCACAAGCTGTGGCTGGACCACGGCGAGTGTAGGCAGGCCAAGGAAGCGCTTCCTGCTATCGATGGCCGCTCTACCAAACGCGCGCTGCGGTTGACTAAACCACAGATGCGCACAGTTACAGCCGCCATTACCGGACACGGCTCTTTTAATAAACACCTCTTTGTCTTAGGAGTCACAGACAGCACCCTGTGCCGTGCCTGCATGGAGGAAGACGAGACAGCAGCCCACGTGCTTCTGCACTGCCCAGTGGTTGCAACATACAGGGCAAAGTACTTTGGTAACCCAGGTACTCTCCGCGAGATAGTCAGCAACATTGGGGCGTTGCTGGCCTTTCTCGGGGAATTGGGATGGATAGAATAGTTTCCCACCCGCACGCAAAACACGCGCTTTGACGTGGAGTTGCGGACACCAGCCCGTTACACAATACAATACAATACAATGTTAGGTTCCATTTTATTGGGGATAAGTCTATTACCATGACATGTATTGTTAACAATATGAAATAAATGACTGCCTTGTTGGTCTAGTGGTGGCGACAACTCATCATGAGGTCCTGGGTTCGATTCCCTGGTCGGGCAAAAAGTTATTGAGTTTTTCCATCAGGAATTTCGCAGTAGCAGCCACGGAGTCTGGATTTGCGCCAGCGCTTGGCCCCTATTACATGGGACTTAAACATACCTGGCGAAATGTGGGTGTAGGTACTATTGGGTACACCTTAGCCCAACTCTTCGGGGATTACAGGCGTGATGTTATGTTATGTTAAAATAAATGTATAGCTAATATTTATATAGGATATTACAACAAAAAATGGAAAAATAAAAAAGCATTTTTGCGAAAAATAAAACCGACTTCAAAAACACAACAAAGTGAAAAATAACTTTAGCTTCAGAAGTCGGTGGCAAAGAAACTGAATCAAACACACAGAAGTCACCGACTTCTGAAGCTAAAGTTATTTTTCACTTTGTTGTGTTTTTGAAGTCGGTTTTATTTTTTGCAAAAAAGTTTTTGTTATTTCTAAGTAGAATCGTAACACTGCGTGTTCTGAAAAGGTAATTGCGTAGATTTCAATTTCACTGTAATAGTCGAATTGAATACAACTTGCGTAACATTCAGACTATCTGTCGTGTATACACAGTATACAGTAACATAAACTAAATACAATAATTAGAACGCCTAGGTACTTTACTTGAGTACTGTGACAATAAGGTTTCTTTATACAGATGTGTGTACTATTTGCATACATAATTGGTATTTCTTACAACAATAATTGCCGAGGCATCGCGTGTCGGACACCAAACTAATGATATCAAAGGCCAAGGTCGGATGTACACGCATAGCCAATTAATGCAGGGTCTCTTACCATGTCTGGAAATCAATTACTACTTAAGACATAACCGGACGTTTTCATTGTACGTAATTTTGCAATTACTGTCCTGTTATAAGAAAATAATGTTTTGTTCGACTTTGTCTGTAATTAACCGGTAATATGGCGTTACTTTTCCTTAACCCTTGGGCCACTCTTGTAAGTCTTCACAAATACAATTTGTCTGCTGTCAGCTTTGCTGTCGCTCAAACTAATACAAGCCTTGTATTCTGTGTACTTATTAAATAAAATAAATTGCGTGGCTTTTGCACAGTTAAGTATTTACGCGAAATAATTATGCAAACTGCTGATCAACACGTTTATTTGAACATACATTATTTCCCATTAAAATACGTTATTGCTGGCTTACAGATGTAATTCAGTAGTAAATTCCTCTATCTCAAATACCACCACGTTATTGGTTAATCTGTGGCATATGAAACCGTTGAATATTTACATAGGTGCACCGTAAACCGGCATGGGTCAGTCAAAACCTGACTTATAACGGGCCCGACCTCGGAACATCACCGTGCTACTTGCTTACATATTAATTTATCAACCTTATAACGAAATGATAGAGGCATTAGCGTATTATTACATGTTTTCAGGGCTATCATTGAAGACAGAACACACAATTTTGATAATTTGTAAAGGCAAACTACATCATCATCATCATCATCATCATCATCATCAGCCTCCTCTCAATGAGAGGGAAAAATTGCCACTGATTCTGCTACGGCCTTTTTAGGCCCCCAGGTCTCATCTTTAAGCCTGTATACATAGGTTAGATAGCTTGGAAATTGAGCCAGCCATTAACAGCTAAAATAATTAATATTGACGATCAATCACCTCGGCGATCCGTCATCGAATAACCTTGTTAGTGTGGCCAGTGGCGAACTGGCGAGAATACGGTACTCTGCGGTTAGAATGTGCCGCATCATTCAACAAACGAAAATATTCCTTCCACAGCTTCACGAAGGGAGTAAATGCAATATTAGTTCCAAGATTTGATGTTTACCAACAATGACTAAGTAAATAATGGTTAATCCAAATTGAACAATAATAGATCCTTTGTTCTGAATGTATAATTTTACTTCGGAAACATTAATCAATCAAATTCAAAGTGATAAGAACAATATTTGTCAGAATACAAGAACTTCCAAGCCGAATTAATATTGTTCCTTCATTAATTTTATTTGTAGACGGGGAAAATTACTCAAACCACTTATTATCGGCATGAAAATTTACAAATATGACAGCAATTATTAAAAAAAAAACAATGTTTCAAATACGGCCTCTAGCTGATTGATATTCAGTAGGAAAAGCAAGCATGCTTTGTGAATACACGATTATTTTTCATAGGTAACACTACGGTATTAAAGTTGATGACCTGAAGTAAATTCTAATCGAAAAAGAAAACCTGTTCTGAAGTCTGTTTATGTAAAACAAGGTATGTAAAAACTGCAATCATGCGAAGATAAATGAGTTGGGATGTACCGGTATGTGTTGGTAAGTTCATTAACTGTGGTTAGTCACATTACATGTTATCTACTGCTTTACAAACCTGTACCTTTAAATTAAATTCACTATCAATTTGCGGTTACTTGAATTTACTCATTATTGGCACGAAAGTGCTTTCAAGGATAGAAAACAATATAGGGAAGTAAAAATTATGCATCGTATTTGTTTAAATAAAAATAGTTTGAAATTAATTGGAGCTGTCGACTTTCTTTTGATCATATCAGCACTATTAAAAACGTAATTACTATAGACGCGTTCAGTTGCAGCAACATCTATAATTACATGTATCGTCTGAACTCGAAACTACCGTCTATATTAAACTACAAGCAGGAGAAATAAAGGCAAGCTCAGTTCAGGCGGTTAAATAAAATTAAGAAACAGTTTCCTGAACAATTTATTGGTGAAGCGCTTTTCTATCACCGACACTGTAAGTTATTAATATTGATGGGCTGGCGTTGGCTGCCTTGTATGAATATTTAAAGTCCAAGTCGATATTATGCCTCGGCGACGTTCCTTAGACACGTCCCTCGGCTAGGGCACACAATAATTAACATTTCATAAAAGCTTGAGTGTCAATTTTGTTATGTTATGCAAGTCTTGCAAGACGACTTACGTCTTGCATGTTATGTGGCAATGAAATAAACTAAGTTTCAGGTGCAAAAATAACTAACTGTAATTTAAACTCGAGGTACGGGAAGTGCAAATATAGCGTTGTTATTATTTAAAAGAGGTGTCCACCAATATAATGAAAATGCAGAATATGATTGTCATGATTGTAATGTTTATTGAATTTCCATTCGGTGAATTTAAATCATAATAAAATATGATAACAGAGAGGAAATATATAAAAAAATTGCTTGCGTAGAAATATTTTCTCGACCGAAATAAATATTTTTTACGTATTATATACCTAGCTTCATTAAATATTATAAATGGCTTTAAGTAGGTAAGAACACGATGCTTTCCAATCTCGCCCCACATTCCTTCACGCGTGTTTATTTTATTAAAGCATATAACTGGCTCCGAGCGCGTATCAAAATAAAGTGCAACATTTAAAAATACAATGTTTTCACATATTTAGGTCAACATTTCGAGTTTCGTCACTACATCGCTATGATGACGACACGACAAAAGTGAACGTATCAGATCAAAAGCAGAGTTAGTTCCGCATAGCCGCATTTTATTCTTTGTTATATTATATTATACATCATGTTACTGATTTTGCATTATAATCGCGCATATTTATTCAATTATTGTTAAATTTTTATTTACGCATCAGATACATTTCCGTCAGGAGCATCATCATCTGCCTAGCCTTTTCCCAACTATGTTGGAGCCGGCTTCCAGTCTATCTGGATGCAGCTGAATACCAGTATTTTACATGGACCGACTGCCTATCTGACCTCCAAACCCAGTTACCCAGTACTAACTGGGTTGTGGAGGTTTAAGGGGTATCCCTCTTGGTAAGACTGGTTGTCAGATTTTTTCGGCCACTGACTACCTACAATGTCAGGAGCAAAATAAGATTTAATTCGAGATAAAATATTTAGATCAATATACAGATTTTTAGAGCTACATTAAGGGGGGGATGAGCCCTCGAAATTCAAATTTTCTTTGTTTTTTTGTAATTTGCAGGTCAGTGTTAGGCTGTATTTTTAACAAAATATGATTCGCTATTGTAACACACATAAGGATGATTCTCTGAAAATATTTCGTGTACCTACGAATAGTTAGACCTTGTATGTATATTTACAGAATTATAATCAGTCATTTAATGTAATCCCATGAAAAAGTCATTCAATGGGATTAAGTGAACTGAGAACTAGCCTATTATAATCATTAAACTCGTCAATAAGGGTTGTATTGACGAGTTTAATGATTTAAACTCGTCAATACAACCCTTATTGACGAGTTTAATGATTATAATAGGCTAGTTTCCACTATCAATAAATTGCAAATCTATTTAGTCCGTCAGTTAGAGTATTGGAAAATAATGGACACGTATTTTTGGTTTTTGTAAATCAATGAATATTGACAAAGATAAAACGCACCAAAACTCGTGTGTGTGGGGGGCCTCGTGACGTCACAACTCACTAAAAATCATAGCACGGCGTGAGGTATTGAGAATTTTAAAAGCGTTGTATCTTCATCAATTTTGGTTTACGTAACAAAAGAAAAAATACGTGTCAAATATTTTTTTGATAATTAAGATTTTTTCAGGACACAAGCCTGTTAAGCCATTTTGTACAGTCGCGAATCATATTATATCCCTGATACTAACCTGAAAAATTGCAAAAAAAAAAAAAAGGAAAATTGAATTTCGACTGCTACCCTGACGCTTCCACCTTCAGAAACACTGGATTTCAAATCAATCATGTCACAGAGCAGGCTAGTTGTGTCTAGGTCACAATAACCCGTCGTAGTGTAGGTACCATGAGCAGTGGTATAACCGTAAGTAAGTACTTGGTGGTACGATCACGGCACGCGCCTTTCACCTATTGAGCCCCCATAGTTCACGTAGAGCACGAACGAGGTCAAAGGTGAATTACGTTAATATATCAGTCGATATATAAACTATTAAGTAAGACGTTTTCTGTTGTTTAATAAAGATTAAAATAATGCTAATAAAGATTATTGACACTTAGTTACGTGAAACGTGTCAAGAGACCTTCAATTTAGTTAAATTATCGATTTTATTTTACTACAAACAAATGACTAAGTAAAAATTATGCGTACCAATTTCGATCGATCATTCCGTTGTAGGTTTCCCACACAAACGACTGTGACATCCAGAAAAGTTAAACAAAAGGGAATGTCGGACTAAAAGCAGGTGTTTACAATGCTCCACAGTAAATTGTTCGACGCTGAGGAAATTATCCAAGTTGACTGTACATAGCTGGGTGGCACCGTCCTTCGGGAGAATTTAAGTACAAAACCAAACAATGTACGTTACGCTAAATGGAATTTTCTATTTAACTTTTTGTTTTTGTGGGTGGCAAGAGTAGACTCCTATGCAAATAATTGTTGGAGTTGGAAGACTGTACTGTTCGGAGGGCTATAACAATTTGATAAACTTCGGGTTGATGACCTGCGCGCACGACTGCCTAAAATTTGACCGATTCGTTTTGACGTCACGTCATGATGACAGCTTCATCGGCTGAATATCGCAACTATTTCGGAATGCTGATATTTTATGATGGGTAAAAGCGTGTGCTGCACATTTGTAATACGATTCCGAAGCTAGTTTTTTTCGTGGCCATGACAAACGACTCCGGAAATTATTTGTAAAATATTGTTTTGAGAATCAGACAAAATTTACATTTACAAGTGTAAGTACTTGAGACAATGCCTCCTTTCTCCCCAGCGAAGTCCCAAATACCAGCGTAGAGTTAAATACTTGGAATTTCATTAAGTCCGTGGCGTCGCCGCACCGTAGCACAAACATCCAAAGATGTCGGGCGGGCCACATTCACAAAACCTATATAAGTTTGGTAGCTACCAAGACTACCAGCCTTACACGTCCCAGCTCAGCTAATGTTGTTAGATCCTACCAACGTTATTAACAATTGTGACTAACGTTTACATAGGCTCTTTTCCTACTAGGTAGGTAGGTATACTGGGGTAGGCTTCCAATCTATCTAGCCAGTATTTTACATGGATGACTGCATATCAGATCTCCGCAACCCAGTTACTAGGTAATGCGATACCCCTTGGAAAGATTGGTTTCGGACTTTGAGGCAGCCCGTCAAAGATCTACAATTTGTTAAGAAAAACACCGACCTCAAACGCTGGTTAACCTTAAAGATCGACTGGTGTAGGCTGTAGCAGTTATTGTTTAGCCACGAGCCCCATAATTTGAAGACTTATAGAACTTAAAATAAAAGGATAGATTTTGTTCACATACGGGTGCAATCAGGGGCCCGACGAGGAAACTACGGCCCATATAGATAACGAACGCCACACTAGGCAAACACCACAATATTTACCTACCTACCAGTTCTACCACCTAACTAGACCATATCATTTCTTTGTAGCACACAATAGGGCACTTCCCTACGGCTAAAGTTCATAGGAAACTATAACTTGATATATTTACGCCCGTTAGCCCGTATCACGTTGTATGTAGGTATGATAATAAGTACCGATATGTATGTAATCGGTATGCCACTTCATACTTTTGTTATTTTTATTTAATTAGTCGGCACCTTTTTGATTAACTACATAAAATTAAAAAGGTCCCGGTCAAGGGAAGTCGGCAAAATTAAGTAAGTAGGTACTTACTAGAAAATTAAAGAAATCGGTTTATGTAAAAAAAACTTTTCCTATAAAAAAGTACGTAAAGCAATATCACGAAAAGAAGTCATGTCTTGCGTATAATTAAGGTTGACATGATCATTTTAACCTGAGAGAAACTCCGTTAACTTAGTCGCAATTTTATCCTTTACTCGTTCCCCAGGCTGATGTTATTCTCTGTTCGTTACTATTCTTAATATAATACCTATAATATTCCGCAGCTTCCGTAAATACAGACATGCCTCTACATTATTAAAGCAACACTTTCCTGTTGCACAAAATGTTATACTAATTATATAAAAAGTTTTTCCTATTTAATTATAACGTTCTGGATACTTCTCGATAACTATGAAATGTAGAGCTAATAAAAATTCATGTTCGCTGCGCCAAAATTGTATAGTAACTTGAACAATGGCATGAGGAAGACGTAGGCCTATTTCTTATGGCTCCGTTTCCGAAAAGGTAACAGTGCAGTCTCACGCAGCGATATCAGTCACCTCGACGGCTACGCACGACGCGTCTCACGTCGGCCACAGAATAACAATCGAACCGTGGGAAACTGCCGCTAAATTATGAAACGCCTACAACCAATCTGAGGATGTTTCATCCAAAGCCAAATGACTTCACTAACTTCGCTTGTAGGCTGTGGCCGTAGCCCCTAGCCCCCGAGGAACAAACCCGTCGTGTGAATTGGTAACGGTTGTTGCGTCATGAGCGCCGCGGCCAATCCGCCCGATGCTGACATTTTGAAGCTCTCA
The DNA here is from genome assembly GCA_941918905.2 of Xestia sexstrigata. Lineage (NCBI taxonomy): Eukaryota > Metazoa > Arthropoda > Insecta > Lepidoptera > Noctuidae > Xestia > Xestia sexstrigata. Next base: position 6,692,615 of record OW799204.2, read on the forward strand.
AATTAGAGATGTAACTATTGTGTAAGTTGTGAATGTATAATTTTTAGCACAATGGAAGTATTCAGACTAATTCACCAGGAACGAATAAGAAATGAGCTCTCATAAAACATAATGCGTCAAAACTGGGGCTTATAAATAATCTGTGCTATTGTAATCAAGTTTAGTGCTTAGGTGAACCAGTACAAGATAGGTAGCCTTGATTTTATATTAGGTAATAAACTTTTTAAAGACATTTCAGGCACATTCATTTTATGCCTGTTTAACAGTTCTTTCAAGCACTCTACCAAGTTAGGATTCTAGGAAAGCACCTATAAATTGAAAGTTGTAAGGGTCCAACAAAATTGTTCCTGAGACTCGAATTCATGGAAGGACGCAGAAGACAATTAAAATGCTATTACTTAATAAATGCAGTTAGTGGAATTTATTGGCACAGTACCTGATTCATTAATTAGTTAGAAATTGCACAACTACTAATGGGAAAAACAATTATTGTACGGTGTACCTAAATCACCATACTCATTTGGTATTATGTAGTTAATTTTTAACTTGTTTCAATAATATTTGAAAAATATGTCCGAGTTACACAACAGTAGTTATTTTTTACTTTTGCTAGAAATGAAACCGAGGTTTTATGTTTGAGGACAATATGAGGAATCAATAGCAAAAAGAACTATGTTGATAAACCGTAACTGAACGAAGATAACATATTGCAAGGTAGTACCTTTTTGTTAGGTGTTACCTATTTTTCTTACATTTATAATGAAATGAAAATACAATCATACGTGATATTATTATTATATTTATTTTATTTTATTTATGAGGCGGAATGACTCAGTAGAGTTGCAGAGTAGTATTTATCACTGGGAAACTTAAAATATCACACACAGAGAATTTTTATTTAAGAAAAAACCACCTGAAAAAAATTAACAGCAATCTACTACACACTCTCTAACTTGGTTCTGTTGTTAGCTAGTTGTTTTGGTATTGATTACTCGAACAGTCCTCTAACATAAGGCTAAGGTTTCAACTTTGGCGAAAAGAAAAAAAGAACATGCCAGCTATGGCAAAAGTTGCATTGCCCTTTAAGACCACACTGTGGAACAGCACATTGAGTGGGCCATGCTGTGCTATTCCTACTTATTTAAAACAAACCTAAAAGTTCGTCACATTATCATCAATTTACTAGCCCTCCATTAATTTATTAGGCAAGTAATTGGGCAACTTATTTTTTTTTAGAATGATATTCTAATTTACTGTCATGTTTTCTTACTCAACAGATTTCAAAATTGTATTTGTTGTGAATCCTTAGACGGAGCGGTAAAAGCCAAAAACACGACTAGTATGCACCACAATTTTAGGAAGAAAGTAATTACTGTTCATAGAAATAGATACCTACATTTATTTTTAGTGAAACAGCTACTGAGCACATGTAATTTAAGTGTGAGTATTATGATAGGAAACTTTCTTATTGGTTTTGGTATTGACTGCCTTGTCAATGTGTTAGTTGTCGATTGGACTATGGCAATGGGAATTTTTGGAGCAGCCTGAATCTGAACTTGTTTGATGATAATAGGCTTGCACCCTATGATATGGGACTTAAACATAACTGATGAAATAGAGGTCATACCTAACCTTTCCGGGATATATACAGGTGTGATGTTGTGTTTACATTCCTATTGGAAAAGTAAAAAGATTATTTAATACAAAATTTGATTTGCATCTCTAAGTATAATGGAAGAAAACCATTAAAATATTGTTCTGTTAACTTAGTGGGTTCTGTTTTTAGAAGAAATTCAATTCCGCAAAGATTCTGTAGAGTAGAAAGGAGCTGGTAGAAATTTCTTTAGAATTCTACAGTACCTTTGTACTCGAATTTTAAAATATTCTTCTTCCGTGTTGTCTATGTTACAAATGCATCTAAATAATAAATGGTTAAACTAAAATGTAAATTGAATATTTCTAATACAAAATAAATGTTTAAATGCAAACTAAAGGAATTTGAGGTCATCGAGTTCACAGATCATTGCAACATGTAAAAACCGGCTTTGAATCTAGACATATATTACAATGTCATCCACATTTCGCTTACTTAATTAATTCTGTAGCATACTTAAAATTTTTCAGTGAGGTACTTGTGATGTCATGTAAAATATGGTGTGTTTTAACTAGTTTGTTAAATGCAATATTCATTAGGTCTCACAACCCTATAGTAACAATATTACTTGAGACAAGAACTAGCTACAAGTATATCAAGATACAATAAGCATGCATCAAAGAGGATTATTACAAGGTATTATCAATTCCTTTATAATCTAAAGTTATTATTAATTCCCAGATACGGATAGGACTTACAGAATTATCACAAATATTTTTATAACTAGCAAGTGCCGAAGTAGCTCTAATTTCAATGAATATAATCGCATGCTAAATGGATAGAGTTCTGCCACTTTATTACTGAAGAAAATACTTTTCTGTTCAAAAAGTAGTTAACACAGATTTCATAAAATTTCTTCATTGTGTAGTTAGCAACCAGCAAAGAATACTATGGAGCCACATAAATACAATTTAGAAGACAGTACACTCACCTCACTGAAGGCCATAACTCCGGCCGGAGCTCTTTCTCCGTCCGACCTTCTCAATTTATTTTATCACGGTCTATCAAAACAAATAGTTCACGCTTTTGTTTCCCAACATTGGAAACAGTCCCGACATCTAGCATCCCCACGACACAAATACATCTGAACTATGTAACTTCACTCACTGCGCAAGAACAAAATTTTAATTTTGACTAAAACGAAAACACCTGACCGAATCACAAATCACTGAAAAAACCAACATTCCTCAGGTGGGTTAGATGCACATCTAACTAAAATAAGAACACTTTACAGTACTTAAAACACTTTAACACTACTTAGAGATTTTTCACTAATGTTTGATTTGCCAGACTATTACGAAATAAGTTCGAAAAATGACATCTAATGTGTGAATTATCACAGAGAACCATCAAACGGTGATGAACTTCGCCATAATCGCCATCTTGCTTTCATGTCATAATCAGTGGTGCCAAACTTCAGAATCAATACCGTTGTGTGCCGTCATTGCACGTTCGTTAGGCAACATAAGAAACACCAAAGTGAAGCTAGCTACGAAATATTATAATAAAATCGTTTATTAAAATTAAAGCTATAAAAACAACTATCTTGAGATTATAAATAAAAAAAATGTTTTTTTTTTAATTTGTTACAAATGTTTTTGTATTAAATCTACGTAAATAAATTGCAGAAAACAAACAACAAACTTAGAGGGCTTTTGGTGCTGCCATCTAGTATAAAATTAAATAACTACCATTACCTTTGTCACGTTTGGTAGTATCCCGCGAAAAAGAAAACTTTACTACCAACGGCACGGCACTTACCTGCCTGTGGTAGAAACGTTTTTATTTTAAAAACTCGTTGGGAAAAGCTAAGGTCTACACTTGCAATTAATTCCGAGTTCTATACCTTCATTAGAGTAATACGGGGTGTTAACAACCTCATCACGATGCCGTCAATCAAGCATTCTGTACATCAAAATACATATATGTAACTTTACGCAAAAATTATTGCTGGGAAACGACTTTTTTGTTTGGGGTGATTAATCATGTTTTGTGGTAGAACTCAATGTAACGCACTCAAATCATTGCTGTTGGATGGATTGAATATTAGGGGAGTCGTGGAAGTGTTTAAAGTAAAAATCGTACAATAAAAACTTGTATTAAAAATAAAACTTGTCAAAAAGAGGAACTTTGACCCCCAATCTCCGTAACTTGAAGGTTCCCAGGTATGGTGTAGAACAAAAAAATGATCGCAATGACGGGGAGAATAAGTGCCTTTCGGCTTCGTTAAAAGGTATTTTACACCCTTTATGTAGAACGCTCTGCTACTTCTTACATCATCATTGTCGACGGCCAATCACAGACACCACTGTTTGTTGTAAAGCGGCTTATGCATGCGGGTATTATTACCCCGTAATGCCCAAAGGGTTAGGCACAGCTGGCATAAGTACACCCACATTCTGCAAGTTACGTTTTAAGTTCCATATAATATGGGGCGACCCTTTTTTTTTTTTTTTTTGGGACAAGCCTGCCACACTTCCCAAACCACTGTAACTCCTGAAAGCCAGAATCAACAGTGGCGACCACCAGAAAAGCGCCGAGACAATGAAGCTCGACGAAGTCCTAGAGAATGAATTTAACTGTCTTGGATCCCGCAACGAAATTAATCAGAAAAGTATAGTGGAGGAGTAGGAAAAAACCGTAATTTCCACTTCCCTCCATTTCAGCAGGAGACAGAACGAAACAAGGCCAATAGGCACAAAGGGACGTTTACAACTGGGATAGGCCCAGTTGCCTAGCACCACGGATAAATATTAACATTAATAGGTCCTAAGTTGTGAGCTGTTATATTTGATTCCAATAATAGGTATGGCAAAAACGCTTGAACGCACGGAAATTTGTTCTAGTTTCCACAAGGTCTGTGTAGTAAATAACTCCGGATGTAACCTGTACACTATCCAACACATGTTGCGTTCATTCTGCCAAAGACTGCACTCCCATAAAATGTAATGTGCTGATTGTTCATATTCGCAGTCAGATGTGGAACATTGACAAAAAGGCGAGTCAACAAGCTTGAAGGAAAATAATTTACTCTTAAAGTTACCATGACCGGTGACAAATTGGGTAACACAGTGATCAACCTTCAACCATGTCCTGGCCAGCCGTTCACGAACGGATGGAAAGAACTGGTGGAGGTGTCGGTCCTTTTAGACAAAAGTTCCTCCCAGACGTCGGTCTGTGGTTTGAATAATCTAGCAATCTTAACACGGTCACGTAGGGTTAAAAAGTCTGCGTCCGTGGTCTCACGTGCGTTATAGTACATTGCAGCCCGTCGCTGCACTACAAGATCAACTGGAAGTACACCTGCAAGTACCGGTAAGGCTTCAGTACTAACCGTCCTATACGCTTTGCATAAGAATATCAAAGCCAAACGCCGGCTTTGAAGCAATTTACGTCGTGCCGCTCCTATGGTGGCCCTATCGGCCCAAACAGGTGCCCCGTAGCACATACACCCCAAGTAAGTAGCCCCATAAATGGTCTTTAAAGTTATAAATGACAGACCCCACGTAGATTTGGATATTCTCGTTAAGGCATAAAAGTTCTTTTTAGCTTTTTCACCGACAGTTTTTATATGATCTATGAATGAAAAATTTCTCTCTAAGACCAAACCAAGGTAGCACACGGATTGCTTTCTTTTCACGGGAACGTTATTAAATTTAATACTAGGCCACGATTTAAGATTACCTTTTAAAATTAGTTGATAAGTTTTTTGAGGTGCAAAGGTCAGACGGTTTCGATCGCCCCAACGAGATATTAACCGTAGGCAAGTGTCAGCTAAATTCTCGAGACCAGCCCGAGTACTCGACTGAATGAGCAGCAGGCCGTCGTCCGCGTAACCGGTTAATGAACAGCCGGGAGGAAGGGGAATCGCGAGAAAATCATCAAAACCTAAATTCCATACATACGGAGCGATTACCGACCCCTGAGGACATCCCATGGTGGTGGGCTTTGACATAGAATAATGACCGGGTTTGAGTTTCGCGGAACCATTTAAAAAGTATGAATAAACAAGATTATATATGTTTTTATAGCAGCCACGATTCTTCAGTTTAAGTAGTAGCATCGGCCACCATGCGTTATCAAAGGCCCCGGAAATATCTAAAAAGATTCCAACCACGTTGTGTTCCGAGTTATTAACAATTTTTCTAACAGAAAGTGCCACGTCTACGGTAGATTTTCCCACGGTGAAACCGAATTTGTTGTTATGAAACTTTGGCCCGTCTGGCAGCAAACGTGGAACGATAAGGCGCTCCAGGAGTTTTCCCGAAGATAACAGTAGGGTAATGGGCCTGTACGACTTAGGGTCGTCCGGTGGCTTATCACCACTTTTTGGAATTATTCGTATAAAGCCACGTCGCCATACGCGAGGGAAAACGCCGTCCGCAATACATCGGTTGAAAACAGATAGAATGGCGTCGCCCGCTGTTTTACACGCTTCTATTATCATCCGATTAGATATTTTATCTGGGGCAAGCCTTGCCAACAACTGAAAAAATCATCAAAACCTCATCATCATCATCATCATTTCAGCCGAAAGACGTCCACTGCTGGACATGGGCCTCCCCCAAAGGGGGGTTTTGCCATAATCGCCACGCTTGGCAGGCGGGTTGGCGATCGCAGTACGTTTGTTATAAAAGCACAGAGAACGCTGCTGCCCATTCTCTGGTAAGTCCCTTAGTCGCCTCTTACGACACCCACGGGAATATATGGGCTGGTGCTATTCTTTACGTCCGACACCATACAGAACAAACCTCAACATAAAAACCTACCTAGCCTAAACCTAAACCTACCTTTGTTGAGATCGGGTGCTCTGGATATATTCGTCCAAAAATGACGTCTTCTTCTTATCGTATTGATTTTCCTTCCAATTACACGGTGTGGGTAGGTAGGAGGCCACCTTTATTCCAGCGGTAGAGGCGCTGTACAGGTCGTCAAGAGTGCAGTGGGCGGTGGCGGCGTCATTATCTGGAAATAATAATAGTAAATTGAAATTAGTGTTTTATAAAAATTATAAAATAAAACAAAACATCTTAGATTATAAAAAATAATATTCCCCAGGAGTTATAGGGAAACAATTTCCCACTTCTCATCACACACGGCTAATAATAATTTTAATTTTTGAACAAGAAAAAAATACGTACGTAACAGCTTTCATACGTTTTTTTATTTATTATAGCTTATAGCACTTGTTTAATTTTAGGAAATAATAACAATACAAACTCAAATTTTGGTAGAAAATAGTCGTTAAAATAAACTTTTCACTTTGAGAGATGACATTTAGAAATGAGTTTTGCCTTACTAAACTTTAAAAAAATATCCAATAATATGCGTTTAGTTTAATTTAGTATTATAGGTAAGTACCTATAATACTAAATTAACCTATAACAGTAAAAAAAAAATGGATTTGCTATCTACTTCGTGGTGGGAAATAATAATCCTATGGCTAAAGGGTTAACAATCGTCAAACAAAAAAAAGCGTTATGTCATGAAAAAAAAAGCACTTGCGCCATTGTCAGACTAAAACTCACGAATGTTAGGCGGACGCAACGGAATCAACTGAAAATGTTTTTTCAATACACTTCCTCGAAAACTGGTTCTTATCGCACTACGATTAGATTCAACATGCAGTGTATTTCACACACGTGCGATTTTTTTCGTTTTCCAACACGTGTGCGGTAATGAAAATTGCTACAGATAACTATACCTATACTTAGTCCAAATAGGTTCAATGCCTATAGTCGGAAGTAAATGTTTTTTTTTTTAATTTCGGCAAAGCAATAATGCGTCTTTACGGCGTAAATATTTTTTAAATATTCAAATTGTGTTTAAAAATAAAATAACATAGATCCTAAACATGATTATTTATAACTAATATTCACTTTTATAAACAAATTAACATTTATTTGTGTTCTAAACTGAAAAATATAAAAAAAAATCATATGTTTATATTAGGCTGTTTAGCGGCTTCATACCTTTGCTTCTCCTTGAACCTAGCGAAAGCAAAGCGCGGGAAAAAAAGAAAATTGAAATCATAGTTTCATACTAATTCATGCCAAAACTATTTTTCGTTCTTTTATTTTATTTCTTCAAAAGTGTATTGAACATTGTGGACATTTGTTATTGCAGTTCTCGGCTCTTAAACACCCTCGCCTGCGACTCGGGAGTTAATTCCGCCTCGGATGCACTATCAAACTTTCTCCACTTGTTTCAAAATGTACTATTATAACATCCATGTTAATTCGTTCATTTGCACTATACAATAAAATGTGGGCATTCATTTACAACCTCTGATCACGCAATGAAATAATTACAACTCAATCGGCATGACGCTGGTGTCTTTAATTTGAATTGTAAAGGAAATAATCATGAACGTTAATTAGAGAAATATTAAAGCAGTTTTGCGTCCTTATTATGTATTTTGCTTGGCTGGCTATTTAATAAGTGGGTGTAGGTTCTAGGTAGGTATACATAGGTACACACTCGTACAGGTATGTCCAACTTTTATTATTGTCTATGTCTACACTATTTATAAAAAAAAAAACAGATGTTCCGTACATGTGAAGGTATGTTAAATAAGCGGTAGAATACATGTACGGCATGCTATAATTAATTGATGAAAACCTTTTTAAAAGTACATATATAGACGATATTGTCTATCAGTCTAGCGTATGCAAAGCCAACCTAAAAAAATGTCATTCTCATAAATGCCATCAGAAAAATGAGGATATTTTACAGTTTTTTTTATTATAGTAATTCGATAAGATTATAATGGCCAATATTTGAGAAATCGAAAATGTTAAAACTATAAATTTCCAGTTTAATTTTGGTTATCTACAAAAACATATTTTTTTATTTGATGGATACTATTGCGTTCGTTTTTAACCTAGTTTTTTGAGCACTGGCCTGATAATAGAAGGTAGAGTAATTTGGGTTTATTAATTTCCGTGTAACTACATTATGCACGATTTCCCAAGGAGGCAGGTACTTTATGACGTCATTCGCACAGGTGCCAGGCGGGGATGTGCACGAATGCTACTGATAGCCAAGGACCCCCGATGTAGGTTAAAATAAAGTAGGTTATTGCACTACCGGGTTATTTTTAGTCGGCCAGTCCAAGTTAGACTGTCGAACTGTGTACACGTCTACATGAAGTTAGGTATCGAACACTAAAATGTTGATCAGGTCTAACAGACTGGTCTGTTGCAGAATTCAAGTGAGTGGCAAACGAGGCTCATGGCTGTAACGATGGAGCTTGAGGAAAGCGCGTCAGACTCGAAAATACATCGAGATAGCACGACCAAAAAGGAGCTGCGGCCATCCAGTGCTGTCTCGTTGTCCAAATCAGAACATGGACTAGGTTTGTGCAGCAGTTCAGAACCACTATCCTATTCTACTAGGTTTGTGACCATATTATAATATCACTCTGCGTTATTTAATAGAAGCTTCTACATCGTCTGACCAATTAAAGCAATACAAAACTTGGGTGAGCACCGAAAGATGGAATGAGCTGAAAAAGATCGCTGACAACGCCATGAGAGATCGAAAAGTGTTTATGATAAAAGGCGGAGGATTCCCCGCCGTGCGCCGCTCGCTTCTAGACCGAGGGTGGATTGAGAAATATGAGTCCCATAAGGTATTTCAAACTTTACCGCCAGGGGTAAGTTAGTGGTCAACTCCTTTCTAGATGTAATCTAATTGGCCGAACATTATGGGTGAATATGGGTGTAACCCCAAACCGAACTTTCAATAGTTTGAGAATTAAATTAAATTAAATTTAAGCTTAAATGTTTCATAGCTTTTTCGGGTCAAGTACAACCAATTTTCCCTTAATGATTTTTAAATCCGCCAATTTCAAGGTCCGTCATCCTCCAACAAACGTAGATCCCAAAAAATTACATGGTAAGGAGCTCTCTAAAGTGGAAAGAATGATATTGTACAAATTTATGGAGCACCACGCTGTCGACTTTCTCTGGACAACGAAGAGAGATAAGTACGACTGGTTGCTTAGTAACAAGGATGTTATGATAAGCAGGTAACGATACAAATAACATTATCTCGAAAAAATCATTCTTATACACGCTTTCCTAATACTTAGTTCTTTTTGATAGATTTTGCAGATCTGTGTTCACAACAAAAGAAGGTCTAACAAGTTCCCTGACTCAAATGCACTGGCATACGGAACCAGGAGTGGCACTAACTAAGTTCCCACGTTGTTACAACATACACAACTCGGATAGCCTCGAGGAATTCATCGACGACTTTAGAATAACAGCCTGTATCAGTGTCCTTAAATGGCTAACGAAGGCATTACAAAAACAAAACGAGCAAAGTCTTGTAGAGAGTAATGGAAAAGTTCCATTCAGCGCGATAGAATTTGCTACTTCCAGATTGTCCGAATATATAGTGTTCCTCACCCATAGAGACATCGATGATACTGAGGAGAAAGACCATGTGTGGGAGCACGAGTGGGATCAGTTCCTGACCCATCATTATCTCTTGGTGCACGAGAAGGCAAAATTTATGGAAGATAAAAACTCCAACATTCGGTACGCAGATATGTCGTAATCATTGCGTTTGCCGCTATTTGTGTGTAAACATTTATGTGTCAACATTACAGTAGTTAGATCACTGTTTATCGATTGCATCGCTGACAACAATTCGTCAATATTTATTAACCTCAGGCTAGTGTACAAATTGTATGTCAACGCGTTATGAGATTCGATCATGTAACAATTTGCCGTTGAAAACGTCAGAAGTAGTGAAAAGGATTCTGTATAAAACCAAACTTTTTCTAAAATCCCCATATATATTACAAACGGGTAGTGTTTATGATTGGTTGTTCGTTTGTAAGTAGCTTCTGAATTTATTTATTTTACAGCCAATTGGAAAGAAAAGGTACGAAAATTTTGGCAACAATGGCGAAGTACTGGCCTCAAATAGACATCGATGGTGTGCTTAACATCTGGATCGTGAAGCCGGGAAATAAGTGCCGTGGTCGAGGCATACAGCTGATGAATAACATAAAAGATATAATAGGCCTCATCAACATTCCGGCTCAGAAAACTAGATACGTCGTGCAGAAATATATCGGTATTGTAGAACTGAGCTCTTTGTTGGATCAATGAATGGTTCACGTATGCTAACTACATGCTACTTTTCTGCTTACAGAAAATCCGCTAGTTATCTACAATACAAAATTCGACATACGGCAGTGGTTTCTAATAACGAATTGTCAGCCATTGACAATTTGGGTATACAAGTAAGAGCACTAAAACTTAAATTTTGTCACTTAACGTTATTATGTAGACAAATTGCAGTTTTTCATTGTCTTGCAGGGACAGCTACCTCAGATTTAGCTCGCAAATATTTAGTTTGTCGAACTACCACGAATCTGTTCATCTCACGAATAATGCAGTCCAGACAAAATACAAAAACAACGGTGAGCGTGACAAAGCTTTACCAGATGAAAATATGTGGGACTGCCATACTTTCAAAGCCTATCTCAGGTAAGAATGAAAAACATCTTGAATACGTTGAACTATAATATAGATTACTTACAACTTTATTGGGTATTTGAAGACAGATAGGAAAATATGAATTGTGGGAACAGAAAATATATCCTGGAATTAAACAATGCTTGGTAGGCGCAATGTTGGCGTGCCAAGAGACCATGGACAAAAGACAAAATAGCTTCGAACTGTATGGAGCTGATTTCATGCTGACTGAAGACTTCACACCATGGCTCATTGAAATTAACTCTAGTCCTGACCTAGCACCTACTACATCTGTCACAGCCCGATTGTGCCCTCAGTGTCTGGAGGATGTTGTAAAAGGTAATTAGAGAAACTTAATAAGAAGTTTTTGTTGTTTAACGCTTTCAAAAATAATTGAAAAAAAAATTTTTTTCACAGTTGTTTTGGATCGACGCTACAATCTTGAAGCTGATACAGGAACTTTTGAGTTAGCTTACAAACAATTAATACCAAAAGCTCCAGCTTATCTTGGTTTATCCTTATGTATTAATGGCAAGCGGGTGGTCAAGAAGTTCAAAGAGCGTAAACACGAGTCGAAGAGTGTTGTTATCCCGATCCCACCGCGCATGCCTTCGGGCGACGCCATCATAGTAGATCGAGATCAACCGATACCGCCCGAGTACACCGGACCGATCATAACGGACTTCCTCACTTGGTTGAACCCATATGACGCTTTGCCCACTAATAAAGACGGTATTTTAATAGGTCCTAAAGACTCACTCACGGTACGCCAAGCTATCACTGTGGTCAAATCCAGCATCTCGTTAAAGAGCGCACCGAAAAAGCGTAAAACATCACTTTCTTTTAGGATCCATCGAGGAAGACGAGAAAGAAATTCGGAATGTAAACGGAGGATCGTGCCACACTCGTGCTGTCGACCTGACGAAGGTCAGTTTGCCAATCAGACCGGTAAATACCGGACTGAATCAGCGAGCAAAGCCGAGAAGACCAAGGTTGACAGGTCGGTCGGTAATAAACGTTGTTATATAGACCCTATTGAATGGGAGCGGGAAACCGCTAGTATCCTCCGGACTACAGTATCTGTTCAAAATAAACTAGTTAGCAGACCAGAACCTGCCGGGTCCGTACGACACGCCAAATCAAGTGTAGTTAGCTCCAATCGAAAGTCGGTCGACACAATAAACCGTCGAAATAGTCTGGACGACTCTGACTCAATAACAAAATTAAGCGCGATAGGTACGAGTATCTGTAAATTACAGGGTAATAACAGAAACAAAAACAAAACTATATCGTTTTCAAAGAGTTGCTCCTCGATATATACACCGTACAGGGTCGTTCTTTCGCCTTTAAATGACGAATCTTCTAATTCTTTCTTGAAAAGAAAGAAATAATTTATATAATATCTGTGTTCAATATTATTAAAACGCTAAGAAGAATATTATTCACCTTGGAAATTGTTCAATGTTTGATAATTTATGTAGTTCGTAAAATATTGTAAAACTTATAAGACTTCAAAATGTTATCTCGAATTTCACATTTGAAATTGTTAAAATAATATTATTTTTCGCTATCGGCTGTTGGCATCTTCAAATTCTAAGATTCTATAATAAATTATTAGAAAAATAATGCATTGCTATTTTAATTACAAATACTCTGACTTTCGTGGATCCTCTTTCCTTACATTCCTTATAAAACCTTCTCCAAGCTTTAATAGATACTGTTCGGTAACAAAGTTTTTTTTTTCTTATGTCAAATGTCAGAAAACTGATGTCTAGTTGTCAACGAGCTACGTCAGTTATATATCATTAGTAAAAAAAAATGTAAAAAAAATCAATAAGTACGATTTATTATGAAACAATTACAGAAAAATGTTGCCACAAAGTGAACAGGTAATTTTTGCTTTATTTCGTATTCAGCGTCATCATCTGCCTTACCTTTTCCTATGTTGGGGTTGGCTTCTTGCATTGAGCGAAATATTGTAGTTATTAGTACTTAGACATGTACATATATACCTAGTATTAGACTGGTCTGAAAGAAAGACTGGCCCCAATGTTGAGATGACATCACACATTTTAAACAAGTTTAGATAATGCTTTTGACGTCCCGAATGGCGCAGCGGTAGTGAGGCTGCCTTACGTTCGTTGGGTCCCGGGTTCGAAGCCTGGTAGGAGCAAATGTTTGTGTGATGAGCATGGACATTTGTTTCCGAGTCGTGGATATTTATATGTATAATAAGCATGTATTTACAAACAAAAAGTATCTATATAGTATATCAACTATCTGGTGTCCACGACACAAGCCTCGTTGCTTGGTGTGGCGCTAGATGGCGCTGTGTGTAATGTCCAGCGATATTTATTTATTTTTATTTATTTGCTTAACTTTAAATTCAGCTATTAGAAACAAAGCATTACTTTAATTTAATGTATCACTGTATATTGTGTACTTACACTTTCCTAACATTCTCACCGGTTCTCCTGAAGGGTTGGCAGGGGTGAGTAGGTACAGCCTCGTTACTGCAGATATGTAGTCCCATCTCCCGCGTTTAAGCGCAGGCCTCACTGCCAGCTAGTGAGCGAGGCGGACGAGGTATCGTTTCACCCCTTTTCATACTTTGGTTCACACCGCGAACTATCGAAAGAGCCGAACGAAGTTATGAAAAGGGCCTCGATCGCCTCGCTCGCTCGCTGCTGACGGTGTGGCCTGCGCTTTAATTGGCGACAAGCTCATTACCGGGACTGATCACAAATTGAGACTCCGGGCTAGTAGCTAAATATAATAATCTTTTGCCTAACCGGGGACTCGAATCCAGAACCGGCTTAGCACGGTTGGCGCAGTGGCTAAACGATCGACTGCTGCGTTGGGTTCGATCCCCGCACGGAACCAATACACTAAAAAATCATAAATATACAGAAACGCCGACAAAGTGGTTAAATAAAATCTCGAAAGGATGATTAGGGTATTTTTTTTGCCAGCCAACTAAAATAAACGCAGTAATTAAATAGAGCTTGTAGATATTAAACATTTTTTATTATGCCACCCAAGTTTTATACCCTAGTTTTAAATAAAGTATTATGATTTGATGTATTTTTTCGGCATACTCAAATGGACTCAGACGGAACTTGATGCCCTGGATAGGAGTGCCGCGTTCTGCTCACCACAAATCTGATGCATCACCCACGGTCGTATGTGATGATAAGGCTGCATATTCCTCGGAAGTGCGGTCGTGCGTGTCATGGTTTCTTAAAGACTCTGCCAACCGTGAGGTATGCAGTCTCAGGAAATACTTCTTAGAAGCCGACGTGGGAATGCACCAAGACGTGGTCTCATTGGACAAGGTGCTTACCCCGCTCTTCCTGGCTAACGAGAACTGGTGCAAACCTTTATTATTAGACACTAATGACCGCAGGGAGGTATGGCAGAGCAAGGAGCTGAACGGACGCTTTTACCGGGCCCTAAATGGGCCCGATATAGACTTGTTGGCGTCCATATCCTGGCTGCGTTTCGGTCAATCGGTCACCTCTTCGGGGAAATCGAAGGTTTTGTCTGTGCATTAATGGAGGAGGTTATGATGACGAATAACTACCGGAAATACATTGAGAAGAAATGAAGAATGGCACGGTTGACATATATGTCGGTCATGCCACCGTACGGAAGAATCGATTCGACACATTATTTCTGGGTGTTCTCGTCTGGCTAATGGAGAGAGAGAGAGAGCAATCTCGTTTCCCGGATTATCCACCAGGAACTTGCTTTTAAGTACAACCTTGTGGAATCAGAAGTGCATACTATAAGTATATGCGTCCGGCCCAGTTCTGATGATGGTAATATCACGTTGTTTTAATCGACCTATCGACACTGGCAGGACTATTGTTGCCAATAAGCCTGACATTGTGGTGATATACGACGTGTTTCCAGACGATATAGATACACGGTGTATATCGATTAGAGCGTCGCGCAATGGTTGTTGATAAAACGGTTCCGCACGACGAAGAATCTCGTGAAAGCAAAGAAAGTAAGGCAATTCGAATTCTAGATCTGGCTCGCGAGGGTATCGACATGTGGGAGATAAGTACAGCAGTCATTGTGCCGATAGTCGTGTCGGCCAATGGCTTAATAGCCAATAGCTTCAATCAGCATCTGAGGAGGCTCTCGCTTGGCAGCTGGATAAAGGGCTTGATTCAGAAAGCAGTACTTTTGGACACGGCGCGTATTGTTAGAAGGTTCCTCTTCAATTTTTCTTCAACAGGCGCCACTTTCGAACTTACTCTAATATACTCATACCTTACTTCATCCATTCTTGTTACTCCACAGTCCACACATCCGTCTCAACATTCTCATGTCCGCTACATGCAATCGTTTTCATCCATCTTCTTCACAGCCCAGCATTCTGATCCATACAGTACGACAGGTCTAATCACGGACTTTCATCCACTCTGGGTAGATCCAGTGTGTTACGTCCCGGTCTATTGGCGTTCCGGCAAGAGTTATATGCACAGGACTGGAGAGACCGCCGAAATCGCAAAACAAGTATTCTGTTTTGCTTCTAATCAATTTCAGGCCAACATTCTCCAGTCATTGCCACCACACCTCCAATCTGCTCTGCACCTCTAGGCCGCTCTCGGCAACCAGCACAATGTCATCGGCAAATAGCATACACCAGGGTGCCTCTTCCTGTATGTCAGACGTGAGAGCGTTCATTATCACCAGGAAGAGGTAAGGGCTTAGAGTCTACCCTTGATGCAAGCCACCAGCCACATTGGAGCTGCTGGTAGTCCCGCTTGACCGGATTTGGATATGGGTCCTTTGGTACTATTGAATTCCCATAACGTTCCTGAAATAATTTCTTGTACCGGTCATCTTATTATGGTATATTGAACTCATCCCATCAGTCCGCGGAGGCCTGTCCCATACACTCTGTAATATTAGTATGGAAGTATGGAGACTCGTTGGTACCTACTGTCCGCTTAGCATGACCACCGTAGACACGAAAGAGAATCGACAAATCTTTTGTTCATATGTCATTGAATCGACAAAATGACAGATGAACAAAAGATTTGTCGATTCTCTTTCGTTTCTACGGTGGTCGTGCTACGCGGGTTGGAACATTGGATGTAGGTAGACAGATTTTTAGGGTCTAAAATACAACATTTGTAATGAACTCATTACATTGGAGATTTTTTAATGATTTTATTTATTTTGCAATTGATCTACAGAAATTACGGTATAATATCTTTTATTTTGTTGTACCTATTTTTTCATGTGTTCTAGAGACACGGAATTATCGCTTAAATAAAAATGAAACTACATCCTTAAAAAATGTTAAGACGAAAAAAGATTATTCCGAAACGAAAAAAGGTAACTATGAACACATGTGAACTAAAAATGTTGGCATGTCTAGTTAATATAATACGTACTTAAAATACTTCCTTACTTTTTATTTTGTAACATTATTAATTTCATGATTGCATTTTGTTCATGTTTGTATTTCGTTTTGGTTATCACATTGTATTGTCGTAATGTGCATACTTATTTAGTTTAGTTTGTAATTTTATTTTATAATTAGTTTGCGTAGTGTACTGATGCCTTATGTTAAACTTATAAATTTGCAAGTGTTGTGCACTCCTTAAATTGACAAGTTCACTGTAATCTGAAAATTCTACTGTGTTTATTGTATGTGTATTAGTGATTAAGTTGTTAGAGAGTTATAAAATCCATAAATAAATAAATAAACAAATAGGGACCATAATGATCCATAATTGATTTACATTCACAGAAATCAACCGGAACTAAAAGTAATAAAATATTTACAAAACTAGCTCAACATGGAATCAGACCCTTCACTCATTGGAAAGCTGCTACAGTATGATTTTTACTTTTCGTAATATTATATCTACTTTTTAGGGTTCCGTACCCAAAGGGTAAAAACGGGACCCTATTACTAAGACTCCACTGTCCGTCTGTCTGTCTGTCACCAGGCTGTATCTCAAGGTCATGAACCGTGATCGCTAGACAGTAGAATTTTTTACAGATGATGTATATCTGTTGCCGCTATAACAACAAATAATAAAAATATATAAAAAGGGGCCCCTACTACGATGGCACGGAACCCTTCATGCGCGAGTCCGACTCGCACTTGGCCGGTTTTTTTAATAATTATTATTACTTGCAAACAATAAACAAGACCTAATTTTGTATATTTCGATTAATTTGCAGAAAGAAAACAGTAATGATGTAGGTGCCGCTACAGTAAAACAATATTCTGATGCAAGAAAAGTTGACACTGAAATGCCCAAAAAGAAAAAGTTCGAGGAACATAATAAAGCAGATTTTCCTGATGGTCTTTCACCAAAAGAAAAAAACTTCGTTATTTGCAAGTGTCAGGCCAGATTAGTTCGTTACAAATCATTAAAACTCAAAGCTGAGCACGCTATACGTGACAATAAATTATTTTGCGTCTTTGGCGCTTGTAACGGCATACGAAATGCCTTGCTGGAAAGGGGGTGGGTTGAAAAATTACCATTAGCTAAAATGAATCTATCCAAAATAAAAAACGGAACTTTAACAACGAAACCTGAAATACTCGATGAAGTAGAAAAATTGTTCTTATCGAACATGGTTGGCAGATACCCACCGAATTTCATTTGGCGTTCAAAAGATGAACACCGCGATATGCCCCAAGAAAATCTAACTATTGTTAACAGACTAAAGACGGAAGCTTTGTGGACATCCAAGCATGGATTGTGTTGTTCATTGAAAAGGAATTACTGGTTCTACATTGAAGATGTAGCCGAAGTTACTGGCCCGCGGAGCTATTGCACTAGTAACTTTGGGGAAATGGAGGGATTCGTAAAAGATTATAAAATTACAGCGTGTACTAGTTTGTTGAAATGGGTTCTTTCGATGGTCGCTAACGAGAGGCCTGTGTTTGTAGAACAGGGAAAAATTTCTTTAAATGTTGTGCTATTTGCTTTGTGTAGATGCAAAGAATATTTGTATAGAAAAGAGAACAAGGACATAGATCGAGTCGTAACCAACGCGTCCGTCGGACAATGGAATAACTTCTTAAAAAAATATTACTCCATAATAGGGAAGAACGAAGTCTTTCAAAAGGATACACAAAATAAGTTACCACTATACATGGCGTACGCAAAATTCTTACTAAAACAAATGCATAGATACCGTCCCCAGTTAAGTTGCGAAGGATGCCATAACATTTGGATTATAAAACCGGCGCACAATTCAAGAGGTAGAGGCATAAGATTGGCTTCTAGATTGACGGTTATCAGTGAGTTGTTAAAAAAAACTACTGATAAATATGTAATTCAGAAATACATCGGTACGTTCCTATTTTTTTTTAAACTAACCAAAATAGTTCACCGATTTAGTAGGTAATTTTCCCTTCAACGCACGTATTTATTTTTTTGGGCATCGGTGCCTATTTATTCTGCTTTAAAATTTAAAGTACCTACTGACACCGTACAGATCCTGCTAAATAAGTTGGGAAAGTTAAACACACTCACCTATTGTTTTTGTTTGTAGAAGAGCCCTTATTGATTCACGAAACAAAATTCGACATAAGACAATACTGCTTGATCACAAGCACATATCCTTTAGAGATATGGATGTACCAAGACTGTTATCTGAAGTTCTGCACACAGAAGTACAATCTTAAGAATTATCATGAATCCATACATTTAACTAACAATGCAGTTCAGAGGAAATACAATAATTGTACAGGAAGACACAAAGAACTTCCACGCGAGAATATGTGGGATTCTGAAAAGTATAAAGACTATTTAATCAGGATTGACAAGAAAAAAGTCTGGGATAAAATCATCTATCCTGGAATGAAGAAGTCTATTATTGGCGTAATGTTAACTTGCCAAGACTCTTTATCAGAAAGTAAGAATCGCTTTGAACTCTATGGATGCGATTTTATCCTGGACAAAGAATATAAACCATGGCTGATTGAGATAAATTCTAGTCCGGACCTTAACCCCACTACTCCCATTACTGCAAAGATTTGTCCTGCCGTTTTATCAGATGTTATCAAAGGTAAGCCTGATATCAATTTATTTATTAAAGAACTGCCCATTAAAAAGTATCGATGCATCGTAATAAAGTTGTACCAAGTGGTCAAATGTGTGTTGATCACCGTTTAAAATTGCTATTTCATTTGTTTCAGTTGTCATTGATCGATCTAAAAATCATTCGGCACCAACAGGGAAATTTGAATGTATTTATCGACAGCCAATGACTGTACCAAGGTATAGGGGAGCTACGGATTTATGTATACGAGGCATGGCTTTACCAAATGATTATTTCTTCAAAGGTAATATTGATCTGCGAGAACACTACGACTACTGTGACGTCGATATTGAAAAAGAAAATAATATTAAAGCCTTACTGGAAAAAATAAAACATGGCCATGATATTGATACAATAATGGTGGAACCTGAAGATGACAGGCATGTGTTTGCAGAGAAAGAACAAGCAATAACCGCTCGTCATTATGATCACCCTCGTCACTCCCGATTTGATAACGAACTAAGCGTAGAGGCGTCTGTCATTACATCGCAGTTGGACGAACTCATGGACAGGATTTGTTCAGGACACAATTTAAATTTAAAACAATCAGGAACTCATGCAGAGCCGGAACTTAAATGCCCAGATGATTTTGATTTGACACCTGTACACAGTGTCGACGGCATCAAAACTTTATTAGACAAGTCTTTGAAAAAATATTTTTCTGCTTCGGCTATTTACAAGGAAGATTCTGAATGTGAGATTGGCCGGCTATGCCAGGGAAGTTTTGGCGGCGTCTATAAACCTCACAGGACTGCATTCGATGAATTTAACGAACTGACATTGAAAAATACAAATAGTGACGGAAGCACACAAGAAGATCCAATATTTGCGGCTACAAAGAGACTGGTTAATTTCATTAATACGAAAGAAAAGGAATATTCTATAGATAATTCGTAACCTTTTCACCCGACTGCTGCGAAGACCAAAAGGAGGGTTATGTTTATTAGCAGTGTTTGCAGAAATGAGGTTCATGACATTATAATTAATATTATGTATCGAACATCATCTTATATTTCAATTCTTTACACAAATTTAAATGTACCTAACCTACCTATTATTATAATACAATTCATTTCAAGGTCTCTCTCTTGACTGCCTCGTTGATCTAGTGATCGCAAGCGCGTCTGCTAATCAAGACGGTCCTGGGTTCGATTCCCAGGTCGTGCAAAGTGTTATTGGGTTTTTCCATCAGGAATTTCTCAGTAGCAGCCACGGAGTCTAGACCTGTGCGCGGTTGGTGGCAATATTAGCAATAGACTCCCCCCTATTACATGGGACTTTTTAAACCTTTCTGGCGAAATGTGGATGTACTATTAGGTACTACACCTCTGCTTATCGGGATTACCCTTTCCTTCGGGGATTACAGGCGTAATGGTGCTATTTTATTTGGTGAGAGCGTTAGAAAAGCTCGTTCAATTTAATTTTCTTTCGTTTTTAGACTTCTGTACCTTTTTTTTTTTTTCGGGTGGCAAATCATCAAATGACTTCTCCCGCTCTGGGCGGAGCAGGAGGGAGTGTCAGACTTTTACTGACTAAAACCCATCCATGTTCCTTCATCGCCCTTTATGTTCCGGGGCCACGGCATCTCTTTCGAACAGTCCCGCAACCCCGGCAGGCATCGGCCCATGCGGACCCCTTCCTTTTTGCTGACTAACCTAGCCCATAGCCCACCGTCCACAAGCCCGCGCCTACCGGCCTACGTGGCCCCCGACGCCCGGGGCGTCTCCCGCGGCGGCCGGGACGTGAGGTTCTCTCCTTCTCACGTTCCGCCACCTCTTTCTCTAGCATGACTGCTTCGCAGAAGGAGGTGACGGCGTCCCATTCCGTCTCGCTCCGGACCATGGCTTGAACCAGGGCCGGACGCGAGAGGTCGCCGCCGCCGATCGCCTTCGAGGACACGGCGGTGCTCCGCCCACGCGGTGCACACCTCGACCATGTGCTCCACCGTGTCCTCCGGTCGTTCCTCAAAAGGTAAAAAAAGGAACCCTTATAAGTTCACTCTCTTGTCCGTCTGTCTGTCCGTCTGTGTCACCACCGATTTTCTCAGGAACGGGTTGACCTAACAAGATGAAATTTATACCAGATACTGAGGTCTATTATAGTCCCTATTAGGTGTATAAAAATCAAGGTCCTGAGTCAAGAGGAAATTTAGATTTTAGCGAAAACTTGTACGAGGGCGACACTGAAAGTTTTTAAAACTGGCCACTTGTAAACGATATAATAAAAAAATAAGTTCAAATTTTGAAAATGGAACTCATTGCCAATTGTGTATCATGTATTTTATTCATTTGTCAATTTGTCTTACGATATGGCGGCAAATTGAAAATTGCCCGTGTCACGTCGAAATTTTACAAACGTCCAGCCAGCGGTCCCCTTTTTAAATATTAGGTACTCTTTTATAACATACAATAGCATTAGGAGTTTGATACTATTTTGTGCCTTACAAATCCAAAATTTCGATTTTCTGTGTCCTTTACTTTCGAAGATATTCGTTATTTAGACACGTCCAGCCAGCGGGCCCTTCTTTAAATACTACTTTTTATATCTTACAAAAACATTTGGAGCTTGATAGGTACTATACTTATATAAATGTTGATGAATGGAGAGGGAGTGGAAGACCAAGGAAACGATGGGTGGATCTTGTGAGGAATGAAGGAAGGAAGGAGTAAATGTTAGCGTGATGAGTGACAGGGGAGAATGTAAAAACCGTTTGGTTATTACAGAAAAAAAAGCAACAACTACGAACAAACAGTTTGCTCCCATATTTTAACAAGAACAGGGGTTTCAAACTCGTGGCTAGCATAAAGGGAGAATGAACAGGGTCTAGGCTTATAAATTGTGAAATAAGCAATTGATAAGCAATCTTCTAAATCAATCGTGAAAAATTCAGTAATTCCTCATAGTTATTAATTACTCTACAGAGATTGA
Source organism: Xestia sexstrigata (assembly GCA_941918905.2). Classification (NCBI taxonomy): domain Eukaryota; kingdom Metazoa; phylum Arthropoda; class Insecta; order Lepidoptera; family Noctuidae; genus Xestia; species Xestia sexstrigata. Next base: position 6,714,779 of record OW799204.2, read on the forward strand.
CCAGCCATTCTGATGGCTGGTCAACCTTAAATGTTTAATTTCTTTTTACTTATGAAATAAGCAATTCTCTTATAATGGTAAGCAAATATAAGCAATAGATAAGACAACAAGAGACAATTTCAAAGCTAAATACGACTATTGACCTGCGAATCTGACGTTCACGAACAATACCGTCATAATTGTTGCGTAACTTAACTATTTACGCAGCGGACGCGGCAGAAGTTCTCAAAAGTAATAAATTTGCCCCGTTTTTGCAACATTTTTCATTGCTGCTCTGCTCCTATTGGTTGTAGCGTGATGTCATATAACATAAAGCCTTCCTCAATAAATGAGCTATCCAACACTAAAAGATGTTTGTTTTGAATACGAACCAACAGTTCCTGAAATTAGCGCGTTAAACCAACCAAGCAAACAATCTCTGCAGTTTTATAATAATATTAGTACAGATTCATGTAGGTAACGATTTAATTTCTCGGAAATATTTACATTAATCGCTAAAATATTCAACTATGTCTTTCCAAAGAAGGGCTTCCGTCGACAGCCTTCGTTTTCAGCCTTAGACACTCGATGACAGTCATACTCCAGCTAAATCTAAAGTTCTCATCAAGGTGCATGAAGTGTGCCCATAACAATATAGCTGCTGTACTGTACTGTTGGGGGCCTCTTGCAACTGCCTTCCGTCTCCATCGATAGACACTCGATGACAGTCATACTCCAGGTAGGTTTAAAGTTCTCATCAAGGTTGTAACGTTACAATTTCCTGGGTAGGATCCACAAAACTGTAAAGTCACTCTGAGCACTCACCTACCTAACTTTCAGTCTGGAGGGGAGCACTATTAAAAGAAATTGACAAGGGGACGAGTTATAAGAATTTATTAACAAAGATCCTAACCTAAAAGCTGGAGCTACTCAAATCACTAGTGAAGCTGGCGGAAAATACTGAAGATGAACGCAGAATGGAATAAATAACTGAAGAACGTCCGTCTTCAGACTGTGGAGGAGGACCGAGGAACCATCAACTCTCAGGCCGTAGAGAAGGGCCGAGGGCATCCGTCTTCAGACGGTGGTGGACGGCCGAGGACCGTCAATCCTCAGGCCGTAGGAGGAGGGCCGAGGACTTCTGTCTTCCGACCGTGGAGGAGGGCCGAGGAGCGTCAAATCTTCATCAGGCTTGTGCAGCTCAAGCATCAAGGTTTCCAGGTGTTCTAGGTGAGGGTGCAGCACGGAGAGAGGCCGACTTAAAACTCAAGAATAAGGGGAACTGCCCTTTAAATAAACTTTTATGAAGCTTCCCAGAGGTGTTTCTGCTCTCAGTTCTGAACGTAGACTGCCCATTTCACCACCAGGCTCCTGTCAACTCCAGATAATTTATATTTTAAAATTATTAAAAAGAAAATCGAATGAGGTCGATGTGATTTACCTATACAACCTACAACTAGCTCCAGCAATAAATTAAAAATAAAACTAGGGTTGCCACTAACTGACATCACAAAAGTAAACAAAGATTTAATATAACATGAATTAAAAGGTAAAAAGGCCAAAGCCGTTGCTAAGCCTCCAAGAAATGACCATGAAGCTACCTAAGGAGGACGAATGCTTAAATTTTCAGGTTAATAATATCCAAAAATGTAAGTAAAAAACCATATAAAAGACATACACATTACAAGGTGCATGAAATGAGCCTAAAACACGATATAGGTGCTGTAAACAGTTACAGACCTCTTGTGACGTGTCCGTCGTCGTGTTGTCCGTCTCCATCGTTAGACCTTCGATGACAGTCTTACTGCAGCTAAGCCTAAAGTTCTCATCCAAAGTGCATGAAACGTGCCCCAACACGATTTTATTTTATTTTAAATGGGACCAACTTTAAGATATATACGCTGTTCACTTAAAAAAAATCGTGTAAATCGGACTCCTCTGGAAAAAGTTATGCGTCATCTTCATCATCATCCACAACCCGATTTCACCCACTGCTGGGTATAAGGGGAGCTTGGCACAAACAAAGAGAGGCCTCTTTGTTTGTGCCAAGCTCCATGCTTTTGTCCCAGTCTCATCCAGGATATTCCCGCAATGGCAACAATATCGTCTGCCTTTCTCGCCACCGGACGCCCAACTAGCAAAATTTTAACTTACAAGTGTCCCAAGACCTATATTTTATTACTCTTTTAGCATACTTACAAACAACTGTAAGTGTCGATTTAGGCGCACTTTATAAGAGAGTTCTCGCTTAGAGTCAATTTATAACGCTCTTATTGAAGATTACTTTACACTTACAATAATCTTGTTACTGCTGTTGTAATACCAAAATAACTTCGGCCCGACTGGCAGCGCGGTGCGGGGTGCGGTGCGGGTGCGGCAACGCGCGCGGTTTGCCTGGCCAGACTGGCAGCGCGGTGCGGCGAGCGGCGCGGGATCGGAGATCCCCGCTCCCGCCAGGGTTACCAACTTAGGGGTTTTCCCCCCAAATTTAGGGGACGACAAGCCGTTTCGACGGCGCGTTCGTGTTCTACGCGCGCCTCAAAGAGATGTCAGCAAGAGGGAAGGGGTCCGCAAGGGCCGATGCCTGCCAGGGCTGCGGGTTGTTCGAAAGAGTTACCACGGCCCTCGAACACAAACGGCAAAGAAGGAACATGGATGGTTGTACATGGAAGTTTTAATCAGTAAAAGCCAAAGCGGGAGGGGTCATTTGATGATGTAGGTACCATCCGAAAAAAAAAGGGGGATTTTCAAGTAATTGTGGGAATTTTGACCTAGGTCAAAATTCCCACAAGCTAACTTGAGGGGTAAATATTTTTAGGAGTTGGTTACCCTGGCTCCCGCACTTGCCGCCCGCGCCCTCACTGCGGCCACTTGTATGAACGAGTTATGGCTTGAGCTACCCGCGCGCGATTCGCGTGCGGCCCGCGCCAACTAGCCCGCACCGCAGCCCGCGCCCGTGTGCCCACTATGGACACTCCAATGAAGTTCATATGTTTGAGCTCGCCGCACCGCGCCCGCACCGCGCCCGCACCGCACCCGCACCGCACCCGCATTTGCAGTCTGGCCGAGCACTAATGTTCTCTGGAAGCTCAATAAAGGAGTATTTATCACAACGGCCGAAAGAGTGTGCGCGAGAGATGCTGGAAAAAATAAAATAAAAAAAAGTTTAATTGTGAACTCATGTATTATTTGTATTACTAGTATTTTTATTTCTTGTAATCATTTAGTTCATTTGCTTGATAGTTATGTGTCTATGAACTTAAATAACTTGCGGTGTACATTTCTTCGAATGTTTTGTGGAGTAAAGTGAAATATTTTCACAGGCCCACTTGGTTATGTATTTAGAAAATTAGTAAAAAATATTAATTAATTGTAAAAATAAAAACTGACGCCATTAGAGATTTATAAGACCAAATACTCTTCTCTAAGATAAGCTTAATTAATACTAAAATGTCTTATTTCACACTACCTAAGTTAATTTTAAACCTTTTGGTCTTATTGAGCACTTACATAAGGTAACTACTTGCAGCCATTTAATAAATTTAGGGTTCCTTTGTAAACCATGGCATTCAAATTCCATTTTGTGGTAGGTATAATGTTAGGTGAGCCAAAACATGCCTAGGTAAAGCTCTCTTTAAAACGCACTCGCATAATTGTACATACTAAGTACTATTATGTGAGTGCGTTTTAAAATATTTTTATTAACTCTTTTTAAGGTTCCGTACAAAGAATCTACTGGACCAAATCAGGTGAAATTTGGTAGGATGGTTTAATCCTATGACCCAAACACAGATGTGCAAAGAAAATATTTTTTTTTTAAAATAAGGGTCATTTTTGGGAGACAATTTGGAAATTAAAAAAATATTGCAAACCTTGCTCTGTCATAATTTAAAATAATTAGTTTTGATTTTATTCACCATTCCTGATCATTTCATCATCATCATCATTCTGATGACATTCCCTGATTTCCGATGTGGTTGGGCGTTCAGTGTTCGTTCAAGCCGCACATAAGCCGCAGTCGAGGTTAGTTGTCGTTCGGTGTGGTCATCAGTCACTCAAAAATGGCAGATTTGCGTATGTACAATCGCGACTTCTTGACTGAATTTATAAGTCTTTATAAATCTTTGAATTAAATCGAAGGATTATTCCGACCGAAATAAAAAGAGCCAAGCCTACGAAAAAATGATTTGTCCACATTGATCGTTTACGCATTGTCTTTTTTTTCACTAGCAAACACTTGAAAAATAATAGCAGAAGAAATCCCAACCGGTAGCGATAGTTGGAAAAAAAATCCAAGTATTCCTACCAGCGGGGATACGTCAGCATGTAGTGTGGGCCTCATGCCTGTGTGTATGTGTAAGTAGCCTAAGTCTATATATTGAATGGTTTGTTAATAAATATCAGTATTGTACATCAAATCGTCTACTCAATTACACCTACCCCTACATGGCGACCCTGCCTTCGGGCAAGCCGCGCATAATGGTCGTGTCGCGTTACAATTGGCTTAATTTTTAATTGGTGCGAAATTATTCAAGATGTGTCAATCCTACCAAACAAAAGAAGAGGTTTTCCTGGCCCAAAATGCAGCCGGTGCTGGAAATAGTGCAAATTTGCAGCAAATTGGGACACATAAGGGCATCCAGACCATTATGACAACAATTTTTTTTTTTTTTTTTTGGGTTATATGGAACGGGGGAAATACGGACGGCGACTCTGTACTTTGTGCTAGAAGTGTTATATAAATAAATAATAAATAGTTCTTCACTGAATCAAACATGTCAAGAATGTGGCCTGTGCGTACATAACTGTGCCGTGTGGTCAGTGGTAATGCCGTCCGTGTACAGTTTTTTCATGCCAGAAGCTTGCGCAGGCAGAACCAAAGAGTATAATAATAATAAGGGAGGGCAGAACTGTGGTGAAGTTTGTGCGTATGGTAGGCCCATTAGATAAGCTGATGCACTATTTTATTTTGTGCATTGAATCTAACCACATTGGTTCTATAATATTTACACTTGATGCTATACCAAAAGAGCTACCCGGAGACACACAGCACAGACAAAAATTCTAAAAATAGTAGAAAGGGGTTCTGTGTGTGATCCTTTACCACCCATACTATTTTTTTTGAATATTTTCAATGTACAGAGGCGCCAAGTCTGCAGATCTAAATTGGAAAATAGCTAAATTTTGATCGAACTAAATGATTCCTTCTGACGTTTAAAGAGAAAAAAAACTAAAAGTATGTACTGCTATAAAAAATTGGTAATGGTTTGGAAGCTTTAAAAAAAAAACAAAATACTTAGTTACAAAAAGTAAATAGGTACCGGCAGGTACCGGCTGGGGATCGAACGTGCAATGCGAACCAAAATTATTATTTTCGAAAATCTAACAGCAATCTAATAAACAAATCAGAATAAATACAAAAAGTAAGCCTTGACTGAGGCTCAAGCGTGTTTAGTCGTAAAAAGGTAGCAGACAGACAGACAAAAAAACTGTAACTTTCGCATTTATAATCCGTTCGTACGCCCGCCACCGCGGCACCGCACCGGGCCGCGTGGCGTATTTACCAAAGACAACTTTCCTTTTACCACTTCGTTGAATGTATCCGATTGTAATTTTCGATATTTTATCTCTGTGCACCTCACTTCACTTTTGCTAGTTCTGCTTTGCAAAAAAATGGCGTCGCTTGTCAAACATAGCAATGCGTGAGTTTGAGTTGATGTGAATGCTATTTATTTAACAATTATAAATAGATAGAGCCAAATTGAATACTGCATTTCTGCTAATATTATTATTTATTGGTAAACGATGGGTCGTTCAAGATCACGGAGTAAGTCGCCACGGCGCCATCACAAAACAAGCAAACATTCTAGGAAGAAGAGTCGGTCCAAGGATCGTTCTACATCAAGGAGCAGAAGTTCTAAACTCGTAGAAAAGTCGAGAGAACGGAGTTCAAAATCCAGGTAAAATATTTGTTAAAATTTTGACATAGTAGTGAACTAATTGCTAAGCATTAATTTGACATAAAACCGTGGTTTACCTAATTTCAGAAAAAGATCACATTCCGTGTCTTCTTCAACCAGCAGTGACGCTTCGTATGATGGAAGTAGAAGTCATAGGAAGAAGTCGAAGGGGCGCAGTAAAATGGATGAAGTCGACAGACTAGCCGAAATGGAAAGACAGAGACGCGTAAGAGAAGCCGAACAGAAAGTAAATAATGTCGTAAATAGCCAACTGTTTTATAACATGATCACTCTTGGGCGTGGTAAACTGACCTTTTTTCAAGTTTAGCAACATCACAAATAAAATAATATTTATCAGGTTTAGAGACTTAAAAACTCAAATCGACCCCATAACTTATTGAACAAAGCAAGGGACAATTGAATTAAATGAAAGTGTGACTGCAGAGCCACATCACAAGCTATGTCTCACCACCTGTCCTGCCCCTTGAGCAACTTCACCTGCACCTCAAAGAACCTGTCCAATGCTACTAATAACTGATTATGAAAATCCTATACATGCAGAATTGTATTGTATAACAGGCTGGTGTCCGCAACTCCACGTCAAAGCGCGTTTGCATATGGGCTATAATCCACCACGCGGGCCCAGTGCGGATTGGTAGATGTCACATGTCTTTGAATTTTTGGTTCTAAGACAACGGCGACTCACGTTGTTTTCCTTCACCGTTTTAAGAGCAGTGGTGATGAAATAAATTACACAAAGTAATGCGCCTGTGAGGGTTCGAACCCACAACTTACTGTTCGTAAGTCGGGGCCGCCACCTCTGGGCCACCGCTGCTTTACAACCTAAAAAATCACATGCAGAATACAAGTAATTAGTTTGAAAATTTCAATGTCTAAGCCTTCTTGATATCTTTGGATAGTTATGATTATGTTGTGAGCTCATCCTATCATAATGATAGATTTTAATATGCAACTTGTTTAGGTGGTGGAAGAAGAAGCAGCAAAAAGAATAGAACTACTTGTGAAGAAAAGAGTTGAAGAAGAATTAGAAAAAAGAAAAGATGAAATTGAACAAGAAGTTGCTAAAAGGGTTGAAGAGGCCAAACGGAAGATGGAGAAAGAAATGATGGAAGAACTTGAGAGACAGAGAGAACAACAGCGGCGTGAGGAGCTGGCTAGACAGGTAACTGACTATAGTACATACCAGTCATGTGTACTGGCAACACAACACAATGTTGCAAATACACATGACATGACATACCTGTGACAGCAACATATTATGTTGCTCTCGCAGTAACACACAAGTGTAAATGCAATATTTAATACCAGCATCATAACAAATAGAGGAACTAATAAAAGTATTATTTCGATCATATCTGTTAAAGGTCCAGTCAGGTGTAGTTCGAGTGCATACAAGAATTAGTTTCTTGAATTCTTATAAATTGTCACTCACCGAGGCTGGCTGTCTCTGTAATTAATAAATTATATACATGTCCATTTTTATAACCACATATTTTATTCATACGCACCAACAAGGCAGAGTTTATATACAATTTCCTGCCATATTGTAAGTTTGCCATGAAGGCGTCCGGCTAGCATTTTAAAATTGTTCGCTTGACTGTCCCTGGCAGTCACGTAGTCTATAAGTCAGGTCAGAAGACTGATCAAGAGCAAGAAGCCCTAAGAATTTATTGGAGATGCAGCTTGAGGATCCAGACATGAGCGCTGAAGGTATTTTTTGAATCTATTTTTTGTATAACCACATTACTGTTTTAAATGAAGGATATACATACTTATCTGATGTTTCATCATTATACATTCTATGACATTGCATAATTATGTTTTTTTTACTTAATATTACTTTCTTAGGAAACCAAAAACTTTTTAATATTAGCCTAAACATGTGTGATCAACAACATCTTGTCATTCAAGAGCTGAAGAATTGAGGTTCGCTCAAACAGCCATTGTATAGAAAGGCGATGTTTGTGTGAACTCGGTTTTAATACATAGTGTTACTCTTATTACTAATGAACAGTATTAACATATTATTTCTATTATAACAGGAGGAAGAAGCTCGTAAAAGGAAAGAGCTGGAAGAAATCATGGCAGAAAATAATAAAAAGATTGAAGAGGCTCAGCGCAAGCTGGTAAGTTAGAACACAAACTTTGTGTCCTAAATAGTATATTAGTTAATGTAACTGCATTTACGATGTGCCTTTGTCACCTCGGCATCTGCTTTGTTATCATTACAACTATGGAATAATTTAAATACTAACACAGAGGAGCTTGTGGCTAAATAATAACTGCTGCTCGGGTCGATCTTTGTATAATAGTAGTAATGAATGTTATGTTTGTTTTGTTAAATACCATTTTACCTTATTTCCAGGCTGAGGAGCGGCTAGCCATGATTGAAGAACAAAGGAAAATGGATGAAGAAAGGCAGAAACTGAAAAAAGAACAAGAAAAAAGAGTAAAAGAGGAACAGAGAAAAATATTAGGCAAAAATAATTCAAGACCTAAACTATCCTTCTCTTTGAACCCACTATCATGAGTTGTGTTCATCAGTAAGGCTGATGCCTACTTTCTGAATAGTGATGATCATCGTTATTCAATAGGATCATATTTACTTTACAGGTGTTACCTAAGAGACATTTTCATTAGCTTAGAGTCTATGTGTACAAGTTAATTTCTTATTTTCTAAAGTGGAGGTAGTTTTAAAAATCATAGTAAAAATTAAAGGACCCGAGGTTTGGAGAACTGCTATGATAGCACTAAACAGGCATGCTGAAACAAATTATGTACAATTCTAAGAGGGGTACCTCATAAGGTCACAATGGCGTCTAACTATAGTGATACAACTGGCCTATTTACACTAAACACGTGATCAGACAAACTAACGGCTTGTACACATTAACACGATACGACGTCGCTTCGTGCTACGACGCGGCATCGTGCACGAGCCCACTGCTTATCTTTTTACTGTGCTTTAGAACAGGGAAATACGACCTATTTTCTGTGAACACTGCAGATTTATTGCTACTTGTTTTGATATAGATTCCCACGATACGACGTCGCATCAATCAATCAATAGTCTTTATTTGTAAACAGAGGTTACAACAGTGTGCAGGACGGTACAATACATATTAAAGTTTCTCTATGTTTGCTATTTGGCGTACAATCGGCATAACGATGCCGCATCGTAGCACGACTCGACGTCGTATCGTGTTTATGTGTACGAGCCGTAAGGTTTATAATGAATGTGCTACAATTTGTAGTGGAGCATAACCCACTTTTTAGCGACCTTATCCAATCATGGTATGCTTGTGTATAATTAAATTCGAAAATAATGATTCAAAATGTGTACGTGTTAGTAAATCTCGCATTAGTCGTCCATAATGTCGTGTACATAATTATTAATAATTTATTTGTACTGGTGGTTATTCAGCTAGCCTGTTAAAAAATAATGACCTATTTTTGTGAATATTAATATGAACTACACATTGAAAAGAAAGCAAATTATTGAATAGTTGTAAGATATAATCCTATCTTAGAACTGCTGGTATAACATTTGAATAACACTTCACAGAGGAGCCTTACAAATAATGTTTGAAATGCATTATCGTAATAATAACAATCGAATCAGCCAAACTATGTAAAAAGCTTATTTGTCTGTTAAAAATAATTATTGCATTACTTCAGACAAATATTTTGCAGTGCTCTCATGTACGTCACCATGTAGTAGTGTTATAAACAGCTAGTGTACAATACATACACCATACAGATTCTTCTGCAAATGGAAGTTTTTATTTTTAGGTCCATATTATTATTTTCTATGAAGAAAAGAAAAAATATAAATGATAGATTTTATAAATGTACATACGTTTGTAAATTTAAGGTAACTACTGTAGGTTTCAGTTAATTATTCATTAGGATAAAATTATCATAAGTTGAATATCGCAAATCTGCTGCACATGTGAGAAATTGATGCCACTCAGCAGTGATATTTATATCATTGTACTAAACTTTTTGGTAAGACAGGATATCTTGGCTACTTGACGTTGAAAAGAACCCGGACGTTATGTGTTAGGATGCATTTACGACTCATTCGCTCTTGCGGGTTTTGAACTGATCCTGATTGAGGAACAGGCGCGAAATCCAGACATATTCACACTTGTCTCTACATGTCTTCGTAGCGAAATATGGAGCCAGCTGAATTCTAAATTATTCTATGAATCATCAGAAACATAAAAGTGCAAACGAATTGATAACAATAAGTGTTTGCCCTATTGAATCACCTATCTATCCTTCCCTTTGAAATAATTTCACGTTTCCTTCTGCTGGTTAAATAAATATTTTTTTTTTATCTTAGCCCCATTAATTAGGTATCTTTTTCATTCATTTACGACACATACCGCATGTGTATAAGTTAATGCCGACATATGTCATTGTTCTCCAGATTATGTAGGAGCTGTATGTATCTTGCACAAAAGAGATACTGATCCGCACCAGTAACATCTTATGAAAGGCCCGTAAATCAATGAGAAAAGTCATTATTTCTATTGGCAAATCACATATGTATGAAAGGAAGTACCTACTATTTAAAATTTTTGATTACGGCATTGAAGTTTCAATCGTCCTGGACTTGATGCGTACCTCGAACAAACATAACTTATTCGTGTCAAGTGTGATGTGATTTGAAAGATTTTGTTTTCAATTTTCGTTTAAGTGCGTCCAGAAAATTCTTAAGTGTAGTTAATCATTATTCATTTTATTAAATAAAGTCTTTCACCTGATGTGTTTGTTTCATTTGTATAAACAGTTTAATCTGATTAGATTTTAGATAAGGTATCCTTGCTGTTTTCTTTTGTAAAGCCCGGTTTCCACCGCGAAAGAGTAATGACCCGGAAATGGCTAAGCGGAGCCAAAGCGGACTTCGTTTTCATGAAATAGGTTTGCGTTTCCACCAAGAAAGAGTTTAGTTGTCTGATTCCCACTGCAAAAGAGAAATGAAACAAGAATCCAAACGATTAGCAGAGCGAGCTCATTTTTACTCCTTTTGCCCGCTAAGTCATTTCCGCTCGACTCTGTGGCTGGAAACACATGTTAGCAGTTTTCTCTTACGTTAGATGACTGCCTCGGTGGTCTAGTGGCGGCTTTACTGCTCGTCTCTTGATGTTGCATATGTTCGGATCACCAAATTCGGCAGCACAGCCAGGCGGCAATATCGACAAAACAAGACCGACAGTCGTCAGTTGTGAACTTATGATCGACAGTGGCGGATTTACCAACAGTATAATGTGTTCTGTGTTTACCAATAGGCTGGAGCAGGCGCGAATACAGAGGGGGGGCAATGGGTGCAATTGCCCCCCCTGAACCGGACCAAATACGTCATTAGGCAAGCTTGAACTAGTTTGACGGAATTGAAACTAAATATTCTAATTGTATATCTTGTCATGGGTGTCGCCAAGAAGAGGCAGCTGCCCCTAGAGGCTCAGGATTTTTAAAAGTTACAGCTTTTCCTGCGTAGGTACTTTATTGTATTTCCTTGTAGGTACGTAATAAATTATAGCGTAAAATGGAATCACTCAAATTAAAATATTGTTTAACCCTGCGAAAAAACATCGAAACATCTCCTTTTTTACCTCTGGATTAACACTCTTAATGGATTTTTGCATGATCGACCGGTTTAAACAGAGCCTGAAATAAATTAGGACCAACTTGCCCCGAGGCCTATCCAATTATAGCATTATCTGAGGCAATGATGTAAAAAATTTCGAGCTCGCTTCGCTCGCTCTTGCAATCTAGTTTTTCCTCACTTAACTTTGTCTCTAAGAGGCCCAGGTAACTCCAGCTGCTCGAAACAATTCTAACCTGTTCAAGGTAGGTAGGTAATGTGTTAAAATTTCCGAGCTCGCTTTGCTCGCTCTATAGCTCTGCTACTTTCTCTTGAAATTATCTAAAGGCCGACCAAGTAATTCCTATCTGTATAATCGAAACCATTTTAACCTGTCCAAGGCAAGGTGTCATAGAAATTTCTAGCTCGCTGCACTCGCTCTTGCAGCCTACTTCCCCTTGAATGTTGCCTTTGTCTGAGGGTCGATCTAGTAACTCCTTTATGAATTTAAATTATGATGGATCTAAACAATTGTAACCTGTTCAAGGTAGTGTTAAAATTTTTGAGCTCGTTTCGCTCGCTCTTGTAGCCTTAGTTCATTTTGTTGACCAAAATCTAGGGACCTCCTTGTATCTTGCATATCATGGATTTCCGTAAAGTAACGCCTGATTCCATTTATTATCAAATGTTCATCAATTTTTTTTTAAGAATTTTCTGTAAGATAGGTAAAATCAAACAAAATCCTGTATCCGCGCCTGGGCTGGAGTCTAGGGCAGCAATATGGGGCCAATTTTCTTTTTAGGTCTTACAGAAACATTCTCAAACAATTCATTAAGTAAATTTTTCACCAGTTAAATGTTTTTTTCTACAATTTATTGAATCGCGTTTATTAAAAAGAAGCGACGGGAATAGGTACTTGAAAAAAAAACGAACGGAAACGGCAGTACCTACTGTGGAAGGTTTTTTGGAAAGGATAAATTAAGGTGGATGCTCCAGGGTAGCCCGCGAAATTCAAATTTTCTTACGTTTTTTGCAATTTGCAGGCCAGTACTAGGGTTAATGTTGATTACAATACAATATTGCAAGACGTATGTACTCGTAGTTACATAATTATAATCATCAAAATCATCAATACAACCCTCCAAGTTCATAAAGGTGTAGAAATGACTTTTTCTGCTTTTTTTTTTGTTTCCTACACCTTCCACCACCCATTCTAAAACTACATACGTCTTACAGCCGCGAATAATATTTTAATCAACATACAACCTAGCACTGGCCTGAAAATTGTAAAAAACGTAAGAAAATTTGAATTTCGCGGGCTACCCTGGTGGAGCATCAGCCTTATAGGAAGGTTCAAATTCAGGCTTCTACCCTAAGTTTCATCACTGTTGCCCATGTTTACGAATTTCTGTCTTTTTTAGCTCAGAAATATACCCAAAAACTATTTCTTGGTTAATCTTAATACAATCGTTGGGTTGTAAAAATAATACTATACGAAACTAGAGAAGTCAGTTCAAAGGCACGATATGCAAAAAGCTTTGCTCTCGTGTAACACACATAACTTTTCACTTCAGCAGCGAGAACACTTTAGGAGATAATAAACAGGAATAGACTGAAATAACCATTTATTGTGAATCAAAATAATTAACATTTTATGTAGAGGTATCAATTCAATAAAATGGAATATTTTAAAAGTTTAAAAGTAAAATTACTGCAATTCTGCAAATTAAAAGTAAAAGTAACAGATTTATTTGGCAACGTTAAAGTTGCATTGAGTTGACTTTGATTTTACTTACTCTTCGCGTACGAAAAAAGACCTGTCAAGGTTCGTCTTCGTATTTTTCAATTTTACTAACAGTAATTTATCTGAATGCTCTTCGATATTATTAATTGTTAGCTGTACTAACTCGTTATTGCGACACGCTCCCTTATTTCCTATGATCAGTACCTACAACCTGTAATTAAAATATTACATAATTAATATGCATAATTTAACATTTACAGCATCTTTTACATATCGTAATATTTATTTATTTATTTTATTTAATGCACAATGTACACAACCAATTTTAACACGTTAAGCTTAAACTAGTGAGTACATGACCCTGATAAGGCGCAGCAAGATAACTTAAAACTAATATTGAGAATAGGGTATCTATCTAGATTTATCCAATATCACTTACATATCATTAGGAATTAAATATTATATTAATTAAATTCATATGTAGCACTTCATTTGATATAAATATTATAACGGTATTGTTATGGCAGACTAGGCTTCATTGCGCCTCCAAAAATTTGTAGTAGGCAGTAAGTACCTATAGACATACTACACACACAAATTTTAATAACTAACAACATAGATTCATAGGTACCACTTACTTTAGCGGCAAGAAAATTGCAGTCCGGAGCTTCATTAAATTTTTTTCTATGATATGGGCCGTGATTTTGGACTTTTTAGCCAAAAGATACGAGTTTTGCGTATGTTTCAATATGCACGTTATGTTTTGTTTTTAAAGTAGCTTTCAACATTGATTAAATACTCCACATTCTAGATGATCGCCTCGTCCTCCCTTATTATTATTATACTCTTTGGCCTCGTCTGTGATAAATCTAAAAAATAAGATAGCAACACCGTCTCCGAAAAACTGCTTGCGCCCTTTGTAAGTCTCCATTCATTGAAGACATGGTATGCTTTCAGATATTTCTCGCGAGACTTCTCAGGTAACTTGTTGTTTTAACTCTTTCGTTGTTAAAATACTGTTCTCGTCGCTAGTTTTACTCATATTTTAATATTTTTTAACTTATTCAACTCTTTACTCCAGCCACTAAATCTTATTCCCGCTGGCCGCATAAATGGCGTGTTCGGAAATAGCACCCATGATATTTTATTATTCAAATATATTAGGTAACATTATTGAAATTATAAATAAATATTTACAGGTTAAATATCAATTTTATTTGCAGTAAATACTTATTTTCGTTTTAATACAACAATAAGCTAAAAATTCATTAAATTACATTATGAGACTTAGTTATCTTTTTGCAAAATTTCTTTAGTTATTACGAAATTCCGAACGTGTTTGTCTGTGAGGTCGAATTCAAAATCGGAACTTCGAAAAGGCTGGTCTTTCCGTCTTTGTCTCTCTCTCTTTCTGATGGCGGGAAAAAGTGTGAATGTTTCGAATTGTATGATTAATTGTTTTGTCTGTTTTCCTTTTCAGGCAGCAAAACCTGCCATGTTTGACCTGTTTGAGCTACTGAAGTGAAAAAGTAATTTTTCACGTTTTAAAAAAAAATGTTAATTCATCATATTCTGGACTGAAATTTTTTAGTCAACCTATTTGCAATATTTTTATTGACATTTTTAATTCGGTGAAGGTCGTTACTAGCTACCACATGAACCATATCCGACCATATTTAATAAAAACCGATAATTTGCGTTTGAGTCGAAATAAAAAAAAACACTGAAATCACTAGAACCAATCTATTCCGTCACTGTCACTTGTCTATGTCGTGTCACCAATGTCAAAATAATTCAATTTCCGGTTTATTTTATTATTTCATTACGTGAACTTTGCTCGTCGCTGGTTGTTGTGCTTGTTGTATTAGTCGATAAGGCAATAGATCAATAATTGTTTTAAATGTATTAAACAAACAATACATTTGTTATTTATTAACTGTTACATTTGTAATATATTTAAGCATAATGGCAGAGTTTTTAAAGGGTTTATTGTTGTCAGTTTTATCAGAGAATTGTTACGAAGAATATTTCGTGAAATACAACTTTCTTGATGGTAATTTTGTTCTAGATTTATTATTGTTTAATTGGAAATGCTTCATTTGTGTTGGGTTCCGGTAAAAGTGTAGTGCGTGTGGCATTTCATTATGTTATGAGGGAAAGTATCAGAAGTAAATATTTTGTAATTTTTCAGGACCTTGTTTTACCGCGACGCTAAGCAAGGGTCTCGGGATCGGTATCATTGCCGGCTCCATCCTCGTAAAAGTACCTCAGATATTGAAGATTCTGAGCAGCAAGAGTGCTGAAGGCATCAATGTTTACGGAGTATACTTGGAGTTGTTTGCAATCACAGCCAACTTTGCGTACAGTTTTGTTAAAGGCTTTCCATTTAGGTATGTACCATTGCCCTAAGTTTACCGTATATTATAATAATAGAATGATAATGCAGATTTATGCACTTTCTCATATTATGTCAAGTTATTGGCTTAGCAAAACTACAGGCATGAATGACTGGCAGAGAGTCAACATGTATCTGAATATATGTATTGCAAAGGCAAGGTACCTCTTCAGAGTACTAGACACAATGCAAATAAATATCACTGGCCTAACAGACTATTGAGATTTTCCATGGTCAGAGAGAGATCAACTCTTAGCTGCTTGCAATACAAATGACTAAATGTGTGAGGATGATAGAATGATGTTATAATATACTCATTTATTTAATAATTTGTGGTGCAAGCAGGCAGTAGATTATAAGGTAAAAAAACAGCCACAAAAATTCCTGCTTAAAACACACAATCAATTTATTTTGCAGTGCGTGGGGAGAAGGTACATTCCTAGCAATACAAACAGCGGTGATAGCAGCCTTGGTTCTTCACTATGGCGGGGCAACGGGAAGAGCTGTTATGTTCTTGAGCACTTACGCTGGCATTGTGTCCGCTCTAGTCAGTGGGTTCACCCCAACAGATGTGCTGTGGACTATGCAAGCTGTTAATGTTCCTATTATTGTCATAGCTAAGGTAATGGATGTTTTTTGTTATCTAACTAATGTTAAAATGTCTATTGTCACCATTTCACCTATATTTTGTAACAATGAGACAAGTCTTAAACAATCCTAGGAGTAAAATAGCTTCACCATTTTTTGATTCATAAATTATTGCTGCTGATAATGGGCCTTCCATTGTATTACTGGTTAAAAGTAGTGGTCTAGGCAAATAGCCAACAAACCATAATTGTAGGTAGATAGATGTTTGTAAATAAATTAATGAAACCAATTATAATCTTTTGTATTGCCCACCAGTGGGACAGTAATAGGCTGGTATTATTTATTTATTGCCTATAAAAGATAAAAAAAATATATGTTTAGGTAGCCAGGTGTTCATGGCAAATAGCAGGAAAATGTCATACATGTAGGTATTGTATTTTGCAATAAAAAGATTATAGAACATGATCAACACAAGCTTTACATAATTATTTACATTTATATAATAGCCACATAGACAGTAATATGTTTGTGTCAAGTTATATGGTAATTTGAAAACATGAGATTATGTAAAATTGACAATTTGACTATGACCTTTGTCAGTTTTTTATGCAGCATTTTTTTTTTTCAGTCTATCCAAGTTATTACGAACTACAAAAATGGCAGCACCGGGCAGTTATCAGCGATTACGTGCTTGTTGTTGTTTGGAGGCAGCATAGCTAGAATATTCACATCTCTTGTAGAAACTGGAGACTTCATCATAATTGTCACCTACTGTGTGTCCACTGTGGCTAACGGCGCTATTGTAGCGCAACTCCTCTGGTACTGGAATGTTGTAAAGGGAACCCAAACCAAAAATAAGAAAAAGAAGAAACATGCATAATTTTTTAAAATAATAATGTTAATAAAACATTTTTACCTCAAATGTTGTTTATTTTTAATTTGATTAAGTGATTGATAAAATGCTGCTAACTCGTTGATTTGATAATTATGTCATCAAAATCAAAAAATACCTAGTATGAACACTAGCTACATAAACAGATTAGATTACGCCGTCACTGATAAGGGGGGGACAAGTTCAAACTGCAATGCAAATCTATTTAGTCCGTCAGTGGCGTGACGTACTCGTATTGAGAATTTTAAAAGCGTCATATCTTCGTCAATTTTGATTTACCTACGTAACAAAAGAAAAAACGGGTCAAATATTTTCTGATAATCTAACAACTGACGGACTATATAGTTTTTTTTGTCGTCTCGCTTATTGTCCCCAGAACAAAATACTGTAAAAAAAAAATTACAAAACGACACTTAGCATCACACAGGTCAACCACCACAAGCAACACCCGTCTGGTCGGAGGATCCTCTTTCTATTCAAATCCAATTTATTCGTAAATTTCATTACAAGATGATGTTGATGGTTAGTTCGCTACATTTAAAAAACTCAAAAAATAAGTTTAGGTGTTGCATTTTTTCAGACCTTTGGACAAGGATGGACTGGTTTTGTAATTATAATTTTACCAATAGCAAATATCTTCAAACATGGTACAATTATTGCCAACCATTGAGGAGTTACACTCTTCAATCTGCGGAACCCACCATCAAATCATCACTTTATACATATTTCAATAAGATCAATTTTAAGACATTCCATAGATATTAAAAAAACTTTACTAGAAACATATATTTTCCCCTTTTCTAGTTCTAGTTCATTCAACAAGGAACCAATTCATTATACGAATAGCTGGCGTATCTGAAATCTATATCATATCTATTATTCGACTTGTTTATTACATTTGTAATCATTGTATCTTTTGATTTATTTACACACCTGTTTGGCCGTCGCCAAAGGGCTATGGTCAGCGCACACCGAACTGCAAAATGCTTGCCTAGGGTATAGTAAAAATTTTTGACTGCTCGACCATGCAGGGGGCGACAGAAGAATAAGCAATTAATAATTTAATATCTACTTGACAAAAACATTTTAAACTAATATAAAATCCACCAATTAATCTAATAACAATTCTGATATAATTTAAATTAAAATTAATTTCCTGTAAAAAAATTAATAAACGTGGTATGCTCGCCCTTCCGTGAGCAAGTTTCGTTGAAAATGCTCTGGGTTGCCAGTAGGGATTGCAATCCCGCAAAACGGGATCCGGCATTCCCAAGACACACTTCCAAGGCAGATATATCAGAATTGTTATTAGATTAATTGGTGGCTGAACAGTACAAAGTACTCACACATGTGCTATGCAATTATATAATATTATGAACTGGAATCTATATAATGCAAGTATATTTTTACAATCTTCTGCAGCTTCTACAATACATGAACATGGGAATCAATTCTTCATCTTCTTCTTTACGTGTCGATTGGATTCAAATAATGCCCGACCCGAACAATCAATAAATTTGCCCCCCCTATGGTGGTATGGTATCCCGCGCGGGATTGAGTGAGCTGCGAGATTGCAATCCCTAGTTGCCAGGTGGCCCCACCACCTGGCAACTAGGGATTGCATGACCAGTTTGATGTCAAAATCTGACCTTGGCAGACGTGTTCAATAAAGTTGATTGGGACTGGTAATTATCGCCCTTTTGGCAGTGGAAGACGAACATGAAGAATCTCTCGAACGCGCTCGCGCATGTAGAACGCATACCTACTCGAACACGTATCCTGCTGCAAGTTCGAGCATCAAGTTTGGATGTGTATTTAATTTTGCAATGTATGGAATCGTCATTTCCTAAAGCAAGAAACAGCGTGCTGCTGAACCCATCGACGATGCTGCCGCGTGCGATAGCACTCCCACTCTGTGCGATTCCGTGCTAGCTGGGAGTAGATGATAAATTAAACAACACATTACTTACATTCAAAGTCACTTTATTGAATTAGTATCACCAATCACAAAAAGGAATAAAATTGTAGTGACTGACTTACTCTATCCTGTTCCACTGTTTGGAATGATCTGTTTACCGAGTGGAAATTGTTTTATAATTTGGAAAATAAAGTCAATCATTATTTTTGTGGCGTTTGAATAGCAAAGTAACTAAGCAGTATCCCAGAGGAACTTAAATGCGAAATTGGTATTCTAATCTACGTAGACAGATTCATTCACAATTATGAAAACAGAAAATTCATTCATATTGTATCTATGGCTATATTTACAACTAATATCTTGAATATATTTTGTAATACGAAAATCGACCGTGGATAACTGATTTTTCGGATCTGTACTTGAATTATTTATTGTTGGTTATTAAATTGTTAAAATTATCAGTTGATTCACAGTCAAAATATACGTTGATAATGGTGTGTAGCACCTAAACAAAACTTATACCGCTAACCGTAATCCTAGCACTCAGTGGCAAATTCAAACATTTGTGATTTATTCTTTGGGGGCTGGTTCGGCGGGTGGTTTCTCTTCAGGATGGGGGTTTCTTTCAGGCTCATTGCCATCTGCCCACTTTCCATCGTATTCTTTTCTGTCGACGTATCTTTCTTCTTCATATTCGCCCTCGCTACGATGACTACCGCGCTCAGAGTAACGGGAGTAACTGTGAAAAGACATACTACTTCAGCATGGTTTTTAAAATTTTTGTAGGTGTAAATAATCCTATTTTGTTTTTTACTATTAATGTCGTAGTGTTGAATTAAGACACTGACCTGTCTCTATCTTTGTCGCGTCTCTCTGGGCTGTATGACCTGGACCTACGTGGTCTTTCGGGGCTTCGCGATCTTGAGTAACGACCACCACCTCTGCGATCTCTGAAGTCACGGAAGCCTCCTCCTCTGTGGAACAAAAGCAGATCAATTAAACTTTGTGTATCGGGCATGTCCCAGAAAAACAATTTCAAAGACACCCGGCAATTTCAAAGACGCGCTGGGCCCGCGTGGTGGAGATGAGGCTTTACCAACATTGGGAACGGTGCTTTGTCTCGGTTTTAGTTTTAATGAACGTTTTAAAAATTGCAAATATAATGGAAATGTTTACTTCTTGCTTTAAAAAACTAAAAATAGATCCAAGGATATGTCGGTACATGAATAGTGTTACCTGAATGGCCTGCCTCGTCCGCCGCCTCCCCTGCGCGGACGGAAGGGCCGCCCGCCGCGGGCCCGGTTGTCGCGCCACTCCTGCTGGAAGCGCCGCCCGTCGTCGCGCCGGAAGTCTCCGCCGCGCCCGCGCCCGCGCTGGCCGCTACCGTTGTAGGTGTGGAAGCGCGGCCGGTAGTACGTGCCGCGTTCGTAGCCGCCCCGCCCGCGCCAGTTGCCGCGCCGCACGAAGCGACGGAACCTACAGTGCGGGTATCGTTAACACGGTGCTACATTTGTACGGTTTGACAATGATGAACGTTAAAAGCGTTTGTTTAGTTTTCATGCTAGTTATAGGGTATACTACAAAAACTTAGAAGGGTCTATCTACAGCTAGCCTAGAGCTGTTTTACTTAGGTACGGATAAAGACACAATAGCATCATACATTACAATGGCGTATTTTTACAGCGTTCTACATGCACAAAAGTAAAGGAAAAAAAACTATGACGGAGGAAATACACACACAGCAGCCAAAAATACCTTGAGCCAGACCGTGATCGTGATCTGCTGCGCGAATAGTAGGAGCGGCTGGCGTCCGAGCGCGAGCGGGAGCGGGGCGAGCCCGAGCGGCGCCGGCGCGATGCCGCAGAGCCGCTGGCGCTCGACGCCGAGCGGGAGCGGGAGCGAGAGCGAGACCGGTACTTGCGTGGCCGAGACCTAGGGCGAAATGGGAATTAAGCGTAAGCAGTTGTAAACGTATTGTGGATCAGATAGGGTGGCTAGTAAATTTTCTTGTCACTACAGCTTTGAGTATACCCATCATTTAAAATGTGGTTTTAATAAGTGTTGTCAAGAACTCTGCCTCCCTTGTAGGTTATAAGCATGTTCCTACATTCTTGCATGAAATGTTAGGCTATGAAAGAGGTCCAAAAAGTAGCAACCTGCTCCTAGAGCGCTTGGATCTCCTGTCATCATCTGAAGAGTTGGACGAGTGTCGTCTGGGCGAGGGCGGTGAGCGTGGTCGGCGTCCTGACTGAGAAGGAGGCTTGATGCGCGTCACGAACTGTTCCGGTCGGCCGTCACCCACCGACACCGGGGTCTCTCCCTCCTGAGCCAGGCGGAACGAACCGAACTTGTCTAGGACTATATTGCCTTTACGGACCTGAAAATACAAAACCAAATACATTAGCAAAAAAAAAAAAAATTGTAAAATCAATGCAAGCAACTGAGTATGCTTTCTCGATAATGGACCTTTCAACTTCTTTGTAATTATTCATGACAGCTTAAGCAACCCCCAGTGCTGTAAATATACCTTTCTAAAGGCGACTTTTGCCCTTCCCGCGTACTTTACCATGTCGTCAGTCTACACACACTGCATACCCCATACTAAGGCAGTAAACAAACTCATCCCTTTTTCCCATGACAGGTTAATACTACAGTTTGCCGCCTGCTATGATTCTTACATACTCCTTTTGGTTCATCCACATTCATACATATATCTAGTCAGTCATTACATAAACAGTAGAAGTAGTATCTTAGAAAGTATTGTTACACTTACCGGGTGCGAGGGCTCTGTGCCAGGCGGGTCAGGCTCCCGCTTGTTCGGTGGAGGCGCGGAGGGCAGCGGCGGAGGCTCCTTCATGGCCATCGCTCGACGCACAGATACGTTTTTATCGCCACTTGATGGTGACGGCTGTAAGCAAAACAATCATTGTTACTATTTAACTTGGGTTTTTTTGGGTGCAATTTATTTCATCACCACTGCTCGCAAAACGGTAAAGGAAAACATCGTTTCGAAGACATGTGACATCTACTGAACTGCACTGGTGGATCCCGTAACCGAGCCTGCGTGGTAGATCCCGTACCCTCTCAAAGAGAATAGGCCAATGTTGAGCATGTTTTTTTTTGCTCTAATGCCAAATAGCAACCCACAGGCATTTTTTTGAACTTAGTGGGCGTTTCTCCTTTACTGAAGCTAATTGAAGTAGAAATACTATTTTTTCAATATATACCTTTGTGTTGTCATGTGAATCATCTGAGCTGTCTTCGAACGCATAATGTTCTTTATATCCTTTAGGTACAGGAGTTTCCTTCTTCTTGACCCTGATAACATAAAATACAAGTTAATTAAAGTAGTGTTGCTGCAAGTTTCAATTTACATTAGCAAAAGCCTTAAAAAATTGTATCAAGTAGTCATGCAAACTTTACTAGTTTAGAAGGATACTGAACCAAAAAATGTTTGACCCATTTGCAAAGGCATTTGAAATACTGCCAATTTGATTTCTTTGTTTTTAATTTAAATAAATAAATAATAATTAATTTGCATCAGACACAACGATCTATTACTTAGTTAATAAAAACACTCAAAATAATGTTACTTCGAAATCAAATAATCAGAGACAAATATACACCACACAATACTATTTTATAACTAGACAAAAAAAAAATTTAATTTATATTTTTTTTTTTTTGTCAAATAAAGTGTCAAAATTAAAAATAAATTAAGTTAATGTAGTGTTGTGCTGTTTATTGTAAAATAATAATTGAACCCCAAAATAATGTGCAAAAAAATGTAAATCAAAATGTCCAAAGCTGAATGTAAGTCATGTTAACAAAAAAGAGAAAAAAAGTATCAACTGCTAACATCCCGCGCTAATTGTATGAGTCAAATGAAAAGTAGGTTGGATTCGCAGTTTGTAAAACATAATCATTTAAATAAAATGTTGAACAAGTATTTAAACTTATGTCTAAGAAAGTTTGAGTGCGCGTGGTTAG
The DNA here is from genome assembly GCA_941918905.2 of Xestia sexstrigata. Taxonomy (NCBI): domain Eukaryota; kingdom Metazoa; phylum Arthropoda; class Insecta; order Lepidoptera; family Noctuidae; genus Xestia; species Xestia sexstrigata. The sequence goes on from OW799204.2 coordinate 6,737,859, forward strand.
GTTAGGAGCCTGCGCTATATGAGTAGTGAGCTAGGGCCTGGCACGTACGTGTCTCTGACCGCGCTCATGGACATCTTCCACTTGGGCTTCTCGAGCGGCGGCGGCGGCGCCTGGTCTAGGGGGCTGAGCGAGCCGCGCCCGTCGCGCTTGTGCAGCACCTCCTTCTCGACCATTACGTGGTACGCGCTCAGCTTTGACTCCAACTCCTCGAGCCCGTGCATATCGTCTAGCATCCTGATAAATACGTACACATTTTAATAAGTAAGTGTTCAGGACACACATTTATTGGCATAAACACAAGACAAATCATTTAGCGGCTCTTTTACAACGCGTGCGAAAGAGATAATTCAGTTAGTATATTGGCATTGAATAAGAGTGTCTAACATTTATGGTTATTGCGTACGATACATAAACAAGCAAATAATAGAGTGAAAACTATTTTCGGCATGTAACGCATTCACGGTAAGCGCACACGGAGCGTGTTTTTTGGTACTTATAAAAAAGACAAGTCGGGCGTACACGGAACGGCCCAGGACGATGATTATAATAGTTGTGTTAAAATTGTTTTATCAGGCTACTACATCCAATGATAGCTCATGTTTGGAGTCTATCTCTTTCAGCTTAGCTTACGAGGTATTATTATTAACACGCATCCTTTATTTGACTTATACAATTAGCGGCGGAATTAAACTAATTAACATTAATGTGTTGCTGTCTTATATAAAAGTGTGTAGGTTATTTGTTACCTCTTATCATGTTTTCTGTCATAGTCTCCGTCCGAACTGAGATCTCGCTTCTTGCCTTTCAGCTCTTTCCTGCAAACACCAATGAAAAATTTAGTCAAACATTCGAATGTCCAAACCCGAACCAAACCCGATTTCAGGCCCAACTAATTTGTCTTAGACTAAAGTTACAAGGTTAGGGCTCATGACAAAAAGACTGTCCATCCTGACTGAACTACGCGTGAGCACAGCGTGCGAAGCTAGCGGCCGACAAGCGCTCCATCCAAGTTGGTTGCAGTGTGATTGCTTTTTTTGGGTAACTTTATTCTGACACTTGATACTTGTTGGATACCGGGTGTTGCGCAAAAGTCGGCTAATACATTTTGTTTGCACTGAAAGTGATATAATGTGCGAAAGACTACCAACTTCTGAATAATATGGTAGATGACAAAAAAAATCTACTTAGTCCGTCAGTTACGATTACCAAAAATATTCGACCTGTATTTTTTCTTTTGTTACGTAAACCAAAATTGACGAAGATACGACCCTTTTAAAAATTCTCAATACGTCACGCCGTGGTATAATTTTTAGTGCGTTCTGACGTCACGAGCTCCCACTCCCGAGTTTTGGTTCGGTTTATCTTTGTCAATATTCATTGATTTACAAAAAAAAATACGTGTCCATTATTTTCCAATACTCTAACTGACGGACTAAATAGATTTATTGATGGTGGAAACTAGCCTATTTAGTGAACAAGTGACGTACCTGATAGCGTCTCTTAGTTTCTTGTCCCCGATGCTGTCCAAGTCACGTAAATTGTAATCATTGTTCGCAGCTGCGCGCGCCATTTTGGCCTTTCTCTTCTCCTCCCGTTCCTGCTCTTTACGCTTCCTCTTAGATTCCTTCTTCTTTTTCCTATTCAAACCAATAGTTAACCTTTAGTTCATATTTATAAAAAATATACATATATTTTCATCTATTTTGAATTAAGTCATTGTAAGTTAGCTTCATTCACATTTTATCTGTGTAAAAATCTACGATTTATTCGATTGTGCAGTATTTATCGATGATTTGGAAGATAAATAAGATGGCTTCTAAAGAATTTAAATTATGAAATGGAAATTAAAAAGAACCATGCAATGATGCAAGCAACTATTTCAACTCGTCACCCACAGTCCGACTTCACCCACTGCTTAGATCTCTCTATGGTTATGTCAACTCATTACAAGTAAAAATGTTTGAGATTGAGCAAAGTAAAGTTACAAGAAACACCAAAACAACAACATTCTCTACTGTACGCATTCGCCGCTAACTCTGCTCACCCCAAACAGAACCGTTCAGTAAAAGGTACTGACTTGTCTTTCTTCTTCTTTTTCTTCTTGTCGCGGTCGGCTCCGGGCTGCGGCTGCTGCCCAAGCTCCTGCATCTTGCGGTTGCGCTTGTACTGAGCAGTCTCTTCCAAGAAATTGCGCACTTTGTCCTCATAGTCCGAATCCTCTTTGGTCATCTCTAGGAACTTGCGTACCTGAAATAAATTATTTTGTTTTATTTACCAGTACTATAAAATGGCATCTATGGTGTTAAATAAAAGGGCAAATGTTCAGTCATAACATAGATATTGTTGTTCATTGAGAACTCATGATGACTTTGTATGAGGTTATCTGTGGTACTGCCAGACTAGGCCTTCTTTGAAAAGGTCTTAATTCAATGAACTGTGTGTATGCAAAGTGGGACTGTGTGTAATGAGGGTTTTCCAAATTGAAAAAAAAAAAAAAACACAAAAGTGGCAGCACTGGCATAAGGTCTAAACAACAATCAAAATAATAATAATAATAATAATAATAAATTTTTATTTTCACGAGTTTTAATACACGAGTTTCTTGTAGTTAACGATTATTTTTTCAGTTAATTATCTTTTAAATCATTAATAAAATGCCCGTGTTGTGTAAGCCGCATAATTATATATATATACATACGTTACCTTTCATTAAGTTTTTCCTTGTACCACTGACTTTTGCAGTACTAAGAAGCTTAATTTTTAGTTCAGCTACTTTTCTTTGTCCATCCATATTTATATTGTAAAACCTTACAAATACGTTGAAATTTCGAAGTGAAAGTAAAAGTTTCACTAGCAAACAATTCAGTACAATTTGACAGTTGTCTATACCAGACGCCTACGTAGCGACATCTGGTGTCAGATAAAATCCGAAAAACCCTCATTGAAGCATCTGCTGAGAATCTGAGATAGTGACGTACATTTGAAACAAGCCTTATGAGCTACATACCTTCAGTTCGTAATCAATATCAGCTTGAGACCTCTGTGGCTCAGGGTTGACTTCTTCCACAGGCGGCGGCGGAGGCTGGTAGCCGTACGGGTGGTTGAATTGAGAGTTGTGAGTCCGAGAGCCTGCCTCGGGAGCACCCATCATCTCCATACGTTTGCTGAGCGGCGACAGAGAGCGTTGGCGCTTGTTGTTAGGCTGAGAGCGACGCTTCTTCTTGCGATTAGGGCCTTCGGAATCTATTGAAAGTAACACAACACGCGACATTTTTAATAATGAACCGTTTGATCTTTTTCAGAGCATGCATTACGGTCTTGGTTTCTCTTAATCTCTAGTATAAAACCAGAGATTTTTGAGGAGAATAAGCATATTAGATAAATTACTTAACTATAGGTTAGTATAAAGGCTTAAAAAGTATGCAGAAAGTATTGTTTACACATAGACAGAGTACACTATTTACAACTAAATATGAAGTAGACTTAGCTTTGATGAAAGTGCATTGTATGAGTCTGTTGAGCTGTTTTGACGAATTGAAGCTATACTGAATGCCTTGACTCACAAACAACGTCAAGTCTCTGTTTATTTCACAAAAAAGTTACAAAGCACGCAAACGCAATTGCTTGCCAGATGATTTTCAAACGAGTTGATTTATAGATTGAGTAGAATCATTACCGCTAGTATCAGTCGAAGACGACGACGACTCTGATGACGAACTGGAGCTCGACGAGTCACTGGACGAGGACGACGAGCTGCTCGACCGCTTCTTCTTACCCTTGCCGCGCTTTTTTTTCTTCTTCTTTTCTTTCTTCTCCGTCAAATTCAACAGCTGTTTCAAAGTCTCCTTCATCTCATACGATTTAGCTCCCGTCAAACCAGGCAGTAACAACTCTGCGGGCTCAATCAGAGGCTTCGTTGTCGATGACTTACTCTTCAAAAAGTCCAGAGAGTTCTGCGCCTCCTCATGGAAAGGTATAATCGCCAAACAATCCTCGTATGCTTTCTGCGCTTCGGTGATCTTGTTCTCATCCTCGTAACTTCGACCTAACGCAACTAATGTCTCTCCTAGATACTTCCTTGCGTTGGCGTGGTTTGGATTTAGTTTCAAAGAGGTCTCGAAATCTTCAATGGCTTTTTTAAATGTTCCGCTATTAGCATATAGTGCTCCTCTTGCAACTAATCCTTCTACGTTTCTGGGGTCGATGCTTAACGCCTTATTAAGACATTGGAAAGCTTCAGAGTGGCGACCTGCTTTGAAATGTTCAATCCCTTCAGCGACAGAGCGGAACGCCCACTTGCTGGCTTGCGCTTGACGAAGTTCATCTGCATATTCTGTCGATGTAAATCCTCCCCTGGTAAAAATAAATGGATTTTAATCAACAACTTCATTACTATCCAAACATTTCAAATTATCTAGATTACAATCACTATCACTTACCTCAATGATGAAAAGTTGGTGCAGTGCATGTTGGAGATTCCAAGAAGTTCAGAAAGAAATTGGACGCAGTTGGGATTATTGAAGCCTGGACTCTTCTCCAATATTGCTTCATAATTCTCACCCTTCATATCCACAGTTTTCCTGGAGGAAATAATACCCAATAAATAATGTGAAAAGTTTTAAAAATAATTAATTTTCCTCTGATAATGGAGTATTTTCACTGAGATGAGATATCATCTTCAAAAGAAGGTATTTATTTAGTTTCAAGCATTTAATTCCTAAAGTGTTTGCTTAGTGTCACACATACGTTTATCCTCACCTGTTCCAATGGAGCTGTTCAAAAAATGTTATGTTACTTGAATTTTATTTCTTTCACACATAAATATAACATCATAGATTAGGTGATGCCGCCTCGACAATGTGACATTAATATTACCGGGACATTCGCTAAGGTCACAGTATAACTCGGTAGGTGTGACACGTGTCTTGAGATCCTCGCTATACCTAGAAAAGAACACCCTAAAATAATAGAGGGATGGTATGTCCACAGCCATGGACAATACATCAGATACAACGATGTCAACTGCCACGCTATCTTGTTAACTATTGAGTCATCTCGGAGCCTCACATCAGCTAAATTGATAATCGCCGGGAGCAAGTCCTTTTATTATAATATAAATAACTCCAACATCCAATAAATGCTCATTATAAAAGTCCAATCAATACGTCTCAGATAATGCTGGAATGTTAAACATTAGCTTTAATACAGAATGACATTTTGCCTTTATAGATAACAAGATTGAAGAGACCCTAGAATAGTATTTGTACTGACCTTGTCCAGTTTATGTCAAAAAATAAAAGATGTGTAAACAATTTGAACATTTTGATAAAATCCTCAACTTATGTGCAGGAATCTCGTTGAAATAAATATCTTAAAACATCTTTCAAGAATCCCAAGGTTTGTTCACATCAGATCAAACTTTGAACATTATCATGCAATCATTTTCACAAGTTGGTGAACAGTGTGATTTTGTACTGAAAAGTGATCATAAACCAGTGAAAACATACATCCAACACTCCTTCCTGCTGATACAATTACACATACCTACCAGTGTTACACATTTGAAATAGCAGCGTGAAACCGACCACAAGTCGTCTTATAAGCATCTAAAAAACCAGAGGTATTCTTGCATTTTCTTCCATACATTTGACAAGTCAATTTATGTGCGATTGATGTTCCAATTTTCTTGAATTCCCAAGTATTTTTGTATTCCTCTAATATCTACTCCTTCCCAGTTTTCTAAGGTTTACATCTCTTCAGTCCAAAATGTTCTTCATAATTCATAAGAGATCTTCAAGTTTTCCTTCTTTTCAAATAAAAAAAATACCACTGTTTTCATAGTCTCGAGAAACGACTTTACTACAAATACATGAAAACAACACTATTTTTGTGTAAAGCAAAACAGTAAAACCTGTAAAAGTGTAGGGACAATGTGGTTACTCAGAAGTGTGTGTTATTGAGTTAGTACATACTTGTAGACGAGTGGGAAGTCGTCGGTGCTGAGGAGGCCTAGCGGCGGCTTGGGCGGAGGGTCATCTGGGCCCCGCGTCACCCCCTTCATGCCGCACACCATTTTGTCGGTGTCGGGGATAACTTCTATCACTTCACAGCATACTGTATCATTCATCAGGTAGTTTCTTGACACGTTTTTCTTGTCCACAGCGGGAATGATATTTGTTACTGGTAAAAATGCCTGGAGAACGAAATTAACAGTCAAACATGAGATAATACTGTAACATAAAAAATATTTTCTTTTATTATAACTCACTCCATATCTGTCATACGATTTTTCAGGCTTTTTCCAGAAACACATGGTTGTATTTAGTGTATTGTAATATTTTTAGATTATTTATTCATTACTATGTAGAATATAAAACAAAATAGGGAATGTACTAAAAAATTGACAATTAAGACAGTCACTTGTTAACTGGCTCTAGCGTGAACCATTAACAATAGCAACAATTGGCCCTGAATATAAATTAATGCCCTTTGTTATTTCTGCATATGCACACATTAATAAGTACAGTAAAAATACCATAAGAATTACTGCAAAGGCCAACAGTCGAATTGAGAATGAATATTAATAACCACTGCTTGAATGGTCAATGCTGACCCAAAATGAGTCAATAAAAAACCTGAATTCCTATTTTGTAAGTATGAGTAGGTGGCAACTTTCGTCAGTCATGTGCTTATATGGGCTGTCCACTTTATGCTAGCTCTCCTGTTCCAAGTAGATTATTGAATGTTTCATAATATTGTGAAATACCTTCACATTGATGTCAGCCACATATCTTGAGGTAGGACCGGCAATGCATAGCACCTTTAGCATCATACCAGATGCTGTCCTGTTGATAACTGCTCCTATAATAAGTTCACCTGTCTTCACATTCTAAAAAAAAAAACAAAAATTGAAATGTAGACCATAAACCAACACAGCTTTTACAACAGTCATTCATAATTCGTTGTAACTTTTGTAGTCGTTTCTTTATTTTTAACTAAGTACCCACACCTAAGTGGATCTAATTCTAAATTATGTAGTCAATGATCTTGGTGCACGGTAAAACTCTAATGAGTTTATGTTGGCACCAACTTAAATGTTTAAAATGTATGTATACTACTGAATAAATAAAAAAAAAAAAAAAACATTCTCTAGCCCTAATCATAATTTATTTGTGGTTGGTGCAGCATGTCTTCTTGTGCCATACTACAACCTATACTATATCATAGCATAGTATGGATGGAGTGTAACCACAGCCTTACAATTCTCCGCAATTCTGCATATCTTTGTTTAATCATTTATTTATTTAATGTCACATTAACCGATGACAGTAAATAAGAAAAATGTGCTTGAAATGACAATAAATTTAATAATAAAAACTGTGGAGCTCTTACAAAGAGTGCATTGTAGGCAATCGCTTGACTGGTTAAAATGTATGGTTTATCAAGCCTCATTAATTTAATTCCATGTCAAGAATTTGGCAATATAACTATACCAATAGCATGTACCAAGTGAAAAAGGTGGCACATAAATAAAACATTCTTACTCTTTATGAATGCCTTAATTTACAGATATAAAAGAAATGTAGACTGTCTTACACTAATTTACATATAACCACAATGTGTTATGTAAATCATTGTACCAATTTAGTATCAACTTGTTGGTTCAGGCTGAGTTTAATTCATTTAACTCTTTATCTATATTTCTTTTTGTGTTAACTCTCTTGTTCTCTTTTCAATTATGCAAGACAGTCATGTATTCCTATTCTTCTTTCATGTGGTTAGTGCCTAATCTGGTGTCAGTTTTTATGCTGCCCATGGGCCTCTGACTTGGGTTTACATGCCATCGAGAAATATCTCTCGGGCATGTTGGTTTCTTTCACCGAAGCAAGTGATAATTATACAATACACATATGAATCTGAATAATAACAAGAGGTGTTTTGTCTTGGGTTCGAACTTGAGACCTTTTAGAAATCCAGAAATAGTGACAAATGACAGCCAATGTTTATTTATGTTTATGTACTTACATCAAAGAAATGTCTCAATCTTGCTGACTTGTCCACACTCAAGAATGTTTCAAATGGTGGCATCAAAGCATATAAATCTGAAACAAAAGTGGAGACTTTTAAGATACATATTAGAGACACAATGGATACACACAAAATCGATGTTAGTCCAACAGAGTTGATATCTATATCAAATCATAGCTCATAATAAGAACTCCAATTATTCATACTATTGCAAAAATTATCAGTTACTGGAGACAGGCCCAAAGCCAATTAAAAATGATAGCATTACCTGTATTTTGTTCAAATAGTACTAATTCTGAGTCAATTTAACTGACTTTGTTTTTGAGGCACTTTTCAGATAAAAATACATTGTAAGACTACCTTTGTGTGTCAGGTAGCATCACAGGGTGCTGAACTGTTTCACAAACGGACATTGTGCCCAGAAACTCAACGGTGGATAAAGGGAGTTTCATGTCAGTTAGTTTCAACTTAATGTTTAGGGTACCGTTGATTAGGTAATATGGAATTTCAGTGTAATCACACAAAGGAAATTTATATTTCCAATAGAAAGGTACATGCAAAGATCAAGTCTATAGAATTGGCAAAACTCTATTTGAGAAATGATTATCTGACATTTTTAGCAAGATATCTAGCAGCTAATACTCCCTTATCATAAAGTAAACACTTTTATATAACCAAGGTACATTAATATATGTATTTGTAAGTAGCCGGCCTTGGACATCAAAACCAAGTACTTATTGGCAGTAGGTTTACAGTATTTGATGTGCATTTAGTTACTATGGTAACTCATGCAAGACTAACAATGGCAACAGTAAACTCACTGTCTTCCGGGGTAGGCGCATCAGCTCCAAGGCTTGATGATGATGGAGTTTCTTCCATTATCGAGGTGTCAAACAAAGCATTAGCCTCTTTTGCAATGAACTGGTGCAGTTTCAACCGCTTCCCTCGGTCCTGGAACGTCAAGTGCTTGTGCCTCGACTGGTATACAGCGAAATCCAAACCACCCACACCAATTTTAGTTAAATCATCCTCTCCTCTCTCTGCTTCCCACGTTTTTTGCAACTGATGACCATGATAGTTGATGGACTGCGTCACTAAGGACGCATCCAGAGACGGGTCCATATTGCAGTTCTACAATAAAAATATTTAATGTAAGACACGGGAATTTATGGAATTCAAAAATTTTATTGAAAGTGAGAGTAAAACAATGCCGATCGACGACGCCATTTTGATAAAAATATATCACCCGGAAAGAATAAAACATTATTTACAGTAGTATTATCGATAGAACCTCTTTAAAATTACCACTAACCTCTGCTTATCAGTATTTTGATTTATTTTTTACACGATGTCACGAAAAACTATTTTCAATTTTACTGAAAACTACACAAACCACCACACTTCTACAGTAAAATGGCGACGAATGAAAAATTGAATGAATCGAACGAAAGCGCGACCATTTGTACGACATGTGTATTGTGTACGACTTTGAATGAATAAAAGAACAGAATCAGATCATGTTATGCTTGGACCCAAGGCTTTAAGCATAAAAATAAACTGATTTATGATAAGGTTTAATTTTGTTTTATTTTGAAATGCACTGTAACTACTAAACAGCTACCGGTTGTGGGTGGGTCGGGGTAATTTTGGTACATCGTTTGTCAAATTGAATGGGCTGAAAGGAGTCAGCCCCAATAACTCATCCTTGGCCACGCGGATTGTTTATTTTTAATTTTTACCCGACTGCCAAGGAAGGTTTATGTTTTTCGTGCGTATCTTGTATAGTGTATGCTTGTAATTTTCTTTATTAGGTACCTTGTATCTTCCAAACGGCTGGATGGATTTCAAAAGTTAAGGTATCGTTACATTCGTCTTAAATACCCAAGTGTCATAAATAGGTAGGTGTTTGAAAAAAAAAAACAAAATGGCGGATTTATGGTTCCGTACCATTAACTTTATAACATTAGACAAAACGGCAAAAAAACACGTTTGTTGTATGAGGGCCTCCCTTTAATTTTATTCTGTTTTTAGTATTTGATGTTATAGCGGCAATGAAATACATCATCTATGAAAATTTCAACTGTTTATATAACACAGTTCATGAGATACAGCCTGGTGGCAGACAGACGGCCAGGCGGACATATGAACAGACTGACAGACGGACAGTGGAGTCTTAGTAATAGGGTCCCCTTTTTACCCTTTGGGGACGAAACCAAAAACGAAAACTCCGCCCCTATGACGACAAAATCGTGTGCGAAATCTTTCACGGTACTAAACTAAAAAACTGGCCAAGTTCGTGTCGGGCCACGCGCAGTGTAGTGTTCCATATTAGCCCGTTATCACAATATAGGACGATCCCGTTGGTACAGCGCCATCTAGCGGCAGCTTTGTGAAACTTATGATAAATAACGTTTTACTTAAACTAAATTTTTATTTTAGATTTTGTTTTTCAATGCAAGTCTTTACCCGTTATAAACAAGCAACTACTTCATCTTAGTCACTGCAAAGGATTTATTCTAAGGATTTTGTATTTGGTACAAAATTTTCCAACTCCCAAGTTCAACGACTATTAGGTACCTACTGCTAAACTAATAAAGTTATCTTAACCTCTATAATTTTCCTTTAAAGTTCATGAAATGCACAATCATCATGAATTTTTCCAGATTTTTCAAGATATCCGTTTATATTTTTACGCCCTACTGGAACAAATATTTGCACTTTAAAGTTTAATATTTCGTAAATGAAGAAAGAAATCGAAAAGTAGTTTTAACAACCCCAAGTCATTTTAAAATACCTATTCAACAATACCCCACACATGGGAAAGACGACGAAAAAAAAATTCATACCCACTTCACATTTAGGGAGCTACCCTAAAACAAATAAAAGCCAAAATTTTAGGTTACCATTTTGCCGGCATAATTGATATACACACCCCTACAAAATTACAGCTTTCTAGTACTAACCGGTCTCTTAGCAAAACCTCGGACAGAGAGACAGACAGACGGACATGACGAAACTATAAGGGTTCCTTATTAGGACTACAGAACCCTATTAAAAGGAGTTGAAAAACCTAATACCCGACTGAAAAAACGGGCCAAAATTCCATTTTCATAATTTTTCCGGGGGGACCCCATCCGGGTTCAGGCGAAGTATAATAAAGCAAACGAGAGTAAGTAGTAAAACAGCGAACGTTCTGTCGGCAATGTGTTGAATACGCGGTTGGAGGGAGTGACTTCGGTAAGCAAGCTGGCTTTGTCATGCCTTTGGGGTGACTGTTCTAACCTAACCCCACCAACACACACACGACGATCAAGATTCGTAGAATATCTATCTCGTAGATAGCCATGTCGTATAATACGCCGTATAACATAAAGGTGCGCCGGATTGCAAAACGTCGCTGTTTTGTAATGCGGCGTCTTCACGTTCAGCCGGATTGTGGTGGAGATACGTTCGATAAAGCGGCGTCTAACGTTTAGCTTTATTGGCAGCAAGAAGAAACGACCGAATAAAATACTGAAAATTCCGAAATTCAATACAAAATTTCTTGACGTAGGTACTGTTTTTCATCAGCTTAAATTGCGTTTTAACCTACAACAGGAAATAATATTCTTTTACATACTAGCTGATGCCCGCGGTTTCGCCCGTCCGCTTGACAAATTATATACTAAAACCTTCCTCGAGATCCACTAAAAACAGTATGAAAATCGGTGCAGTAGTTTTTGAGTTTATCGCGAACAGACAGACAGATGCGACGCAGGACTTTGTTTTAAAATATGTAGGTAGTGATAAACTCATATTTCGCAAACAATGTAGAATGGATGGATGAATGGATGGTGGGATGTATGGGCGGAAATAAAACCACCCAAATACAGGCTCTGAGTGGGAAACCGGACTCAGACTGACGTTGACAGACCTGAGAGACACTGTTGAGAGACAGATCTGGGTATCTAACCCCACACTGAACAGTGGCGATTGCGATCACCATTTTAAATTATTAATAATATAAAATATTCAATTTGTTTTATTTCTTTTATTTTTAATAAGAATATTAATGTTTTTTTTAACCGTCGGAATAAAGATGAATCGGTTTTTTAGGGCTCTCTTCTTTTCAGAAGCGTTCATTAAAAAAGAAAGAAGAAGAAAGTACGAGTATGTACATTTATCACAATCAAAACAGTTTTTCTTTATTTTTTTCTTTATTAGTTTATAAAGGTTTGATCGGTATGACCATGCCACCCTCATAGGGGCATTCTATGTCTATATAAGCTTAATACCTAAATTTACAATTTTGTTTAGTTTTTTGGCTGTCCTGTAGGCCTATTACGTATCTTTCTGATATCCTGTGACCGAATGTTAAAAGTAGTGATTGTGATATAATATTGAATAAAGAGAAACTTGAATTCGTAGATAAAACGGTTTTCCTGGGGATTACGCTTGATTCAAGGCTACAATGGGGTTCTCATTTGACTTCTCTTGCGGGGCGGCTAAGTTCAGCAGCCTATGCCATTAGAAAAATCCGTCAGTATACTGATGTAGATACCGCTAGACTGGTTTATTTTAGTTACTTTCATAGTATAATGTCTTATGGCATTTTACTGTGGGGACGGGCTGCAGATATTGAGTCTATATTTATTCTGCAGAAAAGAGCCATCAGGGCCATATATAATCTTCGTAAGCGCGATTCTCTAAGGGAACTGTTTAAGGATATTGGCATCATGACGGTACATTGTCAATACATCTACGAAAACATAATGTACGTCAGAAAAAATCTGCACCTTTTTGGTAAAAGGGGTGACAGACATAATTACAGTACTAGAAATAGGGACCAACTAGTTCAGCCAGGTTTCCGACTCGCTAAAGTAGACTCATCTTTCATGGGGTACTGTTTGAGATGCTATAATAAAATTCCACAAAGTATTCTTGAACTGAATGAGACGAAATTTAAAACATGCATTAAACGCACACTATGTAAGCAAGCATATTACAAGTTGAGCGATTATATCGCTGATAAAAATGCTTGGCTCAATGCTGGTCCTGCTCCACAAGGACAGGGGCGCATAAATTGATAGCATTAAAATGTATTGTTGGAGCTGCTGAAGATTGTACAACTATCTTTGCATTGTATAGATTCAATCTCCTTAGTATTATATAAATGCATAGCCCATATTGTGTGAGTACTATGTACTAGAAAGCTATCATTCACTGGAAACCTACGTCTTTTCTTGACTTGAATGTGCCCTGGCGGTTTAGAGTATGTCATGCTCACTCAAATGTCTCGCTGATGGTGGCGCATGTGTCGGATCATTTAGTTCCCTTCAAAATGGTTGAGTTGAATGGTGCTGATCCATGCGTCATGTCCGTGAACGGGCGCTGTCAGTTGTGACTGGTCATCTCTTAGTTGCCATGGCTTATTTGAATGAATTATTTTGAATTGTATTTTTTTTGTTTGTGTGTTTTTGCTGTGGACACTTTTAACGTGCACATCTTGCTACATTGTTCTCACATAATATACCATCTCAACATGAATGATGTAACCAAGATTTTGTAACAATATTCTGATTTAAAAGAGTGTCCATGGAGTTTCTTGCCCGTTCTTCTCCATAGAGATCTACGCTAGGGAATGGGCAACTACAGTACTTTCACAGTTTTTATGTCTTGTGACTGGGACTGTAGCTACATTTAATTTTCATCTTTGTTTCGACAATTCAAAAGTGCCTGTAACTGGCTTACTTGAAATAAATGCTTTGATTTTGATTTTTTGATATCAAGCTTCGGTTGTTTTCTTTTTTTTTTTTTCGCAAGCTTCGGTTGTACACCGAACTTTGATGACAACCGAGAATGTCATAATATTGGTATTACGTATCGCATTGAGTAGATATCACTTTACGGTGACTAACAGCCCGGGTACGGTGTATCGTCTTTCACGAAAGCTACTTCAAACTCAGTTGTCATCAATTTGTTATCCACTATGCTTACATAATCGAAATAATATAAGTATCGATACGAAAGCGTCTGTCAAAATGAGTTACGGTGACTATCAGCCACGATGACAACCAATGACGTCAGTGGCGCGCAGTGGTATTCCAGGCAGGGTAGGCCACGACATAATGATAGAAAAAAAAATTCCGTCTGCGCCATCTTGTATTTTTTCATTTTGACCTCATTTTTACTATCAGCGACCCCAAAAACCTCGAAAACGACACCCATGAAGAAAAAACTGAAATTTTTTATCGGTGCCATCTTGGATTTTTCATTTTGACCTCATTTTCATTATCAGCAACCCCAAAAACCTCGAAAACGACACCCATGAAGAGAAAACTGAAAATTTTCATCGGCGCCATCTTGGATTTTCATTTTGACCTTATTTTCATTATCAGCTACCCCAAAAACCACGGAAATGACACCCATGAAGAAAAAACTAAAATTTTCGTCGGCGCCATCTTGGATTTTCATTTTGACCTCATTTTCACTATCACCAACCCCAAAAGCGACACCCATGAAGAAAAATATAATAACAATAATACTATTATAATAATAATACGCGCCAAAAACCCCCAGGAATCATTATTTTAATCAACATACACTCTAGCACTGGCCTGCAAATTGCAAAAAACGTAAGGAAATTTGAATTTAGCGGACTAAAGAACATCCACTTTGAATCCTGGCCTTGTGTTGTAGCAGCCAATCACAGCCCAGCTACACTCGCAGGAGTTACCGCCCTAAAATTACTGCAATCTATACATGTGTGCAGTTCATACACACGAAAATATGCACCAATGTGCCAATGTGTGCGTAAAATTATCAATGGGTTTTAGGCAAGTCCAGTGCTTGCCTGTCCGGCGGAGCTCCAACCTTTGTAGTAACTTCCAGTAGTGTTAGTTACGTGACGGTGACACGGGAGCGACAAATTGCTATAAGTATTCTAACAGGAGTTTGTGTGAGTTGATGTTGATTTTCAGACTTTGTTTCCCCATTTCGGCCTTTAGGGGTTGAATTCTGAAAAAAACTGAAACACAAATGTTAACTCATTTATCGATAGGAGTACTCCTGTGAAGTTTCGAATAAAACAGTCTCACATAATCTTGTTTCCCCATACAAACTTTTGACTCCCGTTTCATCCCCTTAGGGGGTACATTTTGAAAAATCCTTTCTTAGTGCACCCCTAGACCACATAAGGAACCTACTTGCCAAATTTGGAATCTGTAGACCCAGCGGTTTGGGCTGTGCGTTGATAGATGAGTCAGTCAGTTTCTTCTTTTATATATTTAGATAATTACGTATTATAAATACCTGTGTAGGTTATGCGGTTGTTTGATCTTGATTCACACTGACCTCCGTACTAGTGAAAACTGTATCGCGGCAGATCAGTCTGAAATGAGTAGTTTTTAATTTATTATAATAAAAATAATACATATTTAAAAAAAGTAACCTCAGAATAATGTAGACAGTGTAATTTCTTATATTTCAGTGTACTTTTTTTTAAATTTATAGTGTCAGTAATCTTTAAGTAAAACTTGACAAATAAACTTACCTATCTTTGCATGTTTTTATGATCGAGAGGGGTAATCAAACTCAAACTCAAAACTCAAACTCAAAGCATTTATTTCAATTAGACCATTACGGCACTTTTGAATGTCAAAAATACAAATAAGAAAATCAAAGCTACAGTCCCAGTCACAAGGCATAATAACTTGAGAAAGTACTGTAGTTGCCCATTCCCTAGCGTAGATCTCTATGGAGAAGAACGGGCAAGAAACTCCATGGACACTCTTTTAAAATCAAAATATTGTTACAAAATCTTGGTTACATCTTTAATTTTGAGATTATACATATATGTGAGAACGATGTAGAAAGACGTGCACACTAAGAGCGTCCATAGTAAAAGATTAGATCAACAGTTTACGAATAAAGTAATTAAAATGAACCTTGGCAGCTAAGAGATGACCAGTCCCAACTGACAGCGCCCGTTCACAAACATGACGCATGTACCGGCGCCATTCAACTCAACCATATTGAAGGGAACTAAATGACCCGACACACCCGCCACCATCAGCGAGACATTTAAGTGAGCATGACATTCTCTCAGCCACCAAGGCATATTCAAGTCAATGAAATATAAATAAATGTAAATGGTGGCTGAACAGTACAAAGTACTCACACATGTGCTATGCAATTATATAATACTAAGAACTGGAATCTATATAATGCAAGTATATTTTTACAATCTTCTGCAGCTTCCACAAAACATTAACATGGGAATCAATTCTTCATCTTCTTCTTTACGTGTCGATGGACTCAAATAATGCCCGACCCAAACAATCAATTAATTTGCCCCCCCCCCCTATGGTTGTGGAGCAGGACCAGCATTTAGCCAAGCATTTTTATCATCAATGTAATCCCCCAACTTATAATATAATAACTATCGTGTTTTGAGCCTAAGAATAATCAAGAACAGTAGGTACGTGAACAACAACATATTTTTTTCTGGATTAAAACAACCACTTCGAATAGTCTTCAGACAGTCCAAATTGTTTTAATGCCTAGGGTCGGCAGTGTTTGTTTTTTTTTTAATCTCGGCAAAGAGTTATTTTTTGAATATATATATAATGTTTATAAATAGAATATCATCAAAAACCATGATTATTAAAATAAAATATATATAGATATTAAGCTGTTTAGCGGCTTTATACCTTTGCTACTCCTTCAACCTGGCGAAAGCAAAGCGCGGAAAAAAAAGAGAATTTAAATCATAGTTTCCTAATAATTCATGACAAAAATATTTGTCGTTTTTTATTTTATATGTTCAAAAGTGTATTGAAAAACGTCGTTTGATACACGTGGACATTTGTTATTGCAGTTCTCGGCTCAATAATAACCCTCGCCTGCGGCTCGGGTGTTAATTCCGCCTCGCGTACAATAACAAACTTTCTCCACTTGTAATAAAATGTACTATTGTCATAGCGTTAATATTTTTTGAATATTTAAATAATGTTTGTAGATATAATATCATCAAAAACATTATTCATTTAATTTAATTAAAAAAACATTATTAATTATTAAAATAAAATACAACGTTTATGAACAAATTAACATTTTTAAGTGTTCTAAACTCAAAAATATATTTTAAATTTTCTATTTTTATATTATGCTGTTTAACGGCTTCATACCTTTGCTTCTGCTTCAACCTGGCGAAAAAAAAGCGCGAAAAGAAAAGAAAATTGAAATCATCGTTTCTTTTATTTTATAACTTATCATTCTTGACAAAAATATTTTTCGTTCTTTTATTTTATTTCTTCAAAAGTGTATTGAAAAACGTCATTTGATATACGTGGACATACTCGTAATTGTTATAGCAATAACAAAATTTCTCCACTTTGCATCCACTTTATCAAACTTTAATATTTTTGTAATATTTTTCAACGATGACTCGCCACTATTTCTATGAAGGGCAATGAATCAGTTAAGGTAGGTACAGTAAAGACTCAGGTAATAAACTAATAAGTTCAATGAATACCTTCGATATGAAAACAACAGTGTTGCCAAATATTGTTCACCATGAAATGGAGGCATTAGAAGTATTGATTGTGATCATGTCTCAAGATCTCACCTCCTACAGAATTTAAATCTCTATGAGACCAAAGTGATGATACAAAATTACTACTAAGTTATAATATGAACTATTCTACGACTCCAACACAAGTAGTAAAATGGGTTGTGATATTTAATGTCTTTTGAGAAAAAATCTAAAAAGCTTAATCAATCTAACACACTAGCTAGTGCTAGAAAGATGGGATGGCGCAAGGGTGTCGACCCAAGTTGCGTCCCACACCAAAGGCCTACCCAAATTCCATGTAAAATTAAAATAAAATATTGAAAGTATCACAACACAACATAATCTCTAATAACCATAATAACTTATATTTTTTCGCTCCCAGATACCAAAGGATATAAGTAACACAATGTAGCCTCCTAATATTTTAGAATAACGTAGATATACCGGCCATATCTTGCATACTTCAAAGCGGCCATAAACCGTCATTGGGAAGGTCTCACTTCTATAGAGAGCCGAATACAAAAGACGAAAAGAGGGCTAGGTAATGGCAGACACAATGGAAATACTGTTTGGACTAGGAGGCGCCCGCCCTCCGTAACTCCGTACAATGGTCCACCGCGAAACTTATTTTATTCCTCCACACTTATTTATTTTTTGTACCTATCTACTTTCAAGTTTTACACGTGAATGCGCGCAATTGTGTGTCGGCTTTTGTTGTAAAAAATAGATTTTAAATGGATAATTTTGATGTTATATGGAATCTGTTGCTTTGTATGCGAAAATATAACTTTTGTAGATAATTATGATATTATTTCTTTAAAAAGGCCGTGGCCGTGTGGTATCCGGCAGAGTAGAATAGAACCAACCCATTACACTCACGGGTGTCGTATAAGGCGACTAATGTCTGAGGCAGTACACCTTGCGCCTCCGTAGACCAGAGAATGGGCAGCAGCGTTTTCTGTTAGTCTTTCATCACTGCGATCTCCAATCCGCCTGCCAAGCGTGGAGATTACGGCAAATTCCTCCTATCATGGGAGAGGCTTATGTCCAGCAGTGGACGTTATGGGCTGATGTTGTTGTTGTTTGTTGTTCTTTAAAAAGGTAGACCTTCACAAAATCTCTTATCAAATTGCTCCCAATCTCAAACTGTAAATATAGTATTTATTTATTTTAACATGTCTACTTAGTGACAATAAACAACGCTTTATGGCTTTGAAAGGCTTTTGTTCGCTGCAGAAAAAATCTCTTTCACTACAATAGGTATCCAAATTTTTGATCGGCCTCTGCGGTGGTTTTTAACAGATTTCTTTAGCTAAATGTATATCGCTTTATTTCAATACTAGAGGGTGAACAAACTAAAGACATGTGCGTTGCTACGAGCGGCTACGAGTCGTAGCAAAGTGTTTTTAATAAAATATGATATATAATTATTTTTTATGTTATCTAAGAAATACGATTTCAGTGTAAAGCATAGCAGATGAAAGAAGTAATTCTGTGCCCATATGGCACAGCTACACGTGCTACGAGATGCTACGCAGCGTCTACGGGAATCTTTATATTTTAATTTTATTGGTGTTGTTGAACTGTTGACTTGATTTTTACTATCTGGATTGTATATTGGTTGTATTGCAAGCATTTTCTTATATGAATCGTAGGTATTTATTCATATTTCCGATTTTTAACAGACATTTTTGCGATTTCCTATTTATTTTTAGTTTGTGGGCAATGCCACCATGATGCCCCCATCAAAGTCATGCCTCTATACAAATCCACGCTCGAACGACCTTTCAACAACCAACAAGGCCGTGTGCATAAATGAAAGATCATTTCATACAGAAAACTACTGTTTCCATTAATATCAGTTATTTTGACACGCAATACGCGGCGGCCACTTTGTGGGTGCGGCCAGAATTCGCGTTATTGAATCTTTTTGGTATGTAATAAGGTAGTTTATGATTTGGCAATTATGTATTGAGTGTACGATTACTGGTTATGTGTGTGTATGCAAGGTGTATTGTGCAGGTTCGCACAATACGCGGCGCGGCTTTGTGTCTCGCGTTCGCGCCATTGTAGTCGGACATATTACCCAACGTTTCCACATTGTATCTACTCCTGCTGTCTCTGGCTTCCTCCTTTGATGGGACATATCTTATTTGTCGTACGCACTATTGTGTTACAGACTTACTATTCATGTTTTTTGTGTACGATTCTTACAAGAATACTATTGTTCTTGGAGACCAACTGGTTTTTAGTAGGTGTTGTATCATCAGTACGTGGTTTTCATGGTCAATTAAAATAAGAAAAAAGCAGTTTACCAACAAGAAGGTTTTTGTATCAGCCTTTTCGTTTTCAATGGGGCTTTGGTTGTACAAATTTTACGAGAAACGGTTTGAAAGACAAATGCGAAAAAATGATTATGTTTGACTAAGGTACGTAGTCTGTCAATAATCAATTTTATTATGCATTATACTTAGATTTCAGAAAATAATCTAGTTGAAATATAATTTCTACATGCATCACTTATTTTATGCCTATTCTTGTGTACGTGCCGTGCCGTTCGATTCATCACCTGCCTAGCCTTTTCCCAACTATATTGGGGTCGGCTTCTAGTCTAACCAGATGTAATCTGACCTCCAAACCAAACCGAACCGGTTCCAAACCGGATCACCCGCACTGCTTCCCCGTTTCCAAACAATGGATTAACTAAAGTTAATGTATTGTAAACATTTAATTACATCGTAACTATAAGAGGGAAGTGCATTATGCAAGGGTATGCAAAAGGGTGAATGTTGACCACAGTATCAGGAGATGCGCGAAGAACGTGCGCCGGTTAGGGCAAGCACGCGCCGGCCGGCTTACAAGGCAGTCTGTGCTCGGCTTCCATGACACGCGTTTGTTCCAACGCAACTAGCGCCATTGACTGAACGAACTTTTTCGTAAACTTATTTTCCCGCCACGTTCCTTTTTTGAATTTTCTTTTTCATTAACGGTGTGATCGTGATTGTTTTGTGCCAGAATTATTTTTTGTGTGAATTTTATGTGGTTACGTGATGTGTTGTGCTAATAATGGGATATTGGAATAACTTACTCCGCATTTGGATTTCTGCTGTAAGTTTTAGTTTTAAGAGTAATCAGAATCGAATTAGACTTTATTCATAGGTCACAATTTTTCATAGGAAAAATAACATTTTCGCTGCGTTCAGATAGAGATTTAAATGCATTTGTTAACTTTATTTGGTCTTGACAAGGTAAATACTTGTTCAATACCCGATACCTAATAACATTCGATTATCTTAGATATTATGTTAAAATCATATTGAGTAGACTTAGTGAGGCCAGGAACTCTTAATTTAAATTGAGCTAGGTTTTAGCTATGTTTACCGTTTACCTGTTTACTCTTGATTTACACGCTCAATCTAAGAGGCCTAGCTCCTCTAAATCCATCAAACATGAATAACTCAGACCTTTTTACTAATTTAATGAAGCGCTTTATTCGCATAACAAAAGGAATAATTTATGAATACGAACTATCACAAAGCCGAATATAATTTTAATACAACAACAACAGCGAAACCAAACGAACCATCAAAAAACCAATCGCGCGTCACATCGATAAACGCGATAAAGTTGCAAACAACAAAATAATGGTACGATTCGCGGAATTAACGCTCCTATTGTGTTAGTACAATAATCCGCTATCTAGGCCAGCCTCAGTGCTGCAGACGAACCTTTTGTCTTTCATGTTCGCCGTTAATAATGGCGGGCACCGAAACAGCCGCGCACAATACCGCGAAATGTGCGCGTTTTCATTTGCAAGACAAAACGCGCTTTGTTGTTGTGTCCGCTCAATACTAAATTTATAGCCGGTGGACTGAGAGCCGTATTGACGGCCGGCTAACGAACGACCAACACCATAAATGCATTTTGATCAGAACACGGATTATGTGTGGATCTAGACGAGGCAGTCAGTGGTGGGCGGGTAATTATGATCCATGTGTTTAGTATTACCTAAAATTGCATTAGTATAGACTAACTAGATATAGTAGTAACTTACTTTAAAATAATAAGTAGTGGTAGAGTCTAGTAAACATATATGTAACTAACTAGAGACAATCGTTAATAAAACATTGGTTACTTCAAGGCCATTACACTTTCAAAAATCAAAATATTTTTGAATTCTATGTTATTGATTCTTGAATCAGCTAATCACACTGGAAAAACATTGTTGGCCAATTTGTTTAGAAATATTGCTGTAGGTAAGACTTTTTCTTTTTAAAGTAAGTACTGTACTGTATAATTATATCATTTAGCTAGATAATTTAATCTGATTGGATTCTGATTATGTGACATTTTTAGATTTTTCCTCAGCACAGCTCAGAATTTCAACGGCGATTTCCCGCCAAAGGAGTTGCAACTGCCGCATGTTCTTTATTTTTACAAAAAAAAGTAAGGTTGAGGAAGGCAAAGGAAACTAGGTGGTCAACGGACGCTTTGCGGTACGTCAGATACGCCTCAGGCCAGGCTGCTGGCCATTAGCAGATTTGTGTCTTGGCTTCTTGATAGTTTTTTTTTAAAAGCCTCACATGTTTTTAAACATCGCTTGAAGTTGCATTTGAAGAATTTTTGGAAATATTTTGAATGAAATTAATTGAAAGCATTTTCGTGTCAACATAACTACGCATTAGTCGGAGCATTAGACATGCCAATTTTCAGCAGGCATTTAAAAACGGCTCTATTATATACGTACTAACTTTTATATACTTACATATTTCGTTTCATTACTTACCTTGTACTAACTCATCTGAAATAAATTGTTTACCATTTTAATACAAGTGGTTATCAAGAAAGATTCTATTAAGAGTTGGCACTCATTCATCACTATTTATGCATTTCTACAACCAAAAAGAATTGTATGCAGCGAGCTATGAAATAAAAGCCTACAATAAATCAAATGCGACACGCACTTGGCCAAGTTTTACTTATAAAAGATGCCGTTATGGGCCGGTGAAATGCGGAGACAGACGAAAACCGAATAAAAAACTCACGGAACCCCACATAAAGTTACACTCAAGACCCAAAGAGTATGCGTCACAAAAGCGTCGTAATTGGCCCGTTCTTTTTCTACTTCCCTGAAGCATTCAGAGCCAATGAAACGTGTGCATTTAAATGACGTTCCACAGCTTTGTGGGGTCACACTAAAGTTGTTCGTGAAACCGGCACTCCGTCAGTGAGTCTACTTTTGTTTAGCGTACACTGAGGGGCTACTCAAAGAACCTGCTAGTTAAGAAATCATTAGTCATGCTTATTTGAAAATGTAATAGAATCGTCACTCGGAAACATGGAGGATTTCAAAATGTTGTTCTTTCTTTAGTGCAGTGTGCACAATTGACGCGTCAATTGCTTTATTTGTATGGCTTTCTTTTCTTATTATATCTGAACGGTACTTACAGTCAGTTTATTATAAAAATAAGTTTGTTATAAGAAGATAATTGGATTGCACTCAAAATGCGGTCCTATTTATTAAATCTATCAAAAACTTTTGTATTATGTTTCCTTTCACATCACTAAAGTGTGAATAAACTTGATTGAACAAATCTTTTGTTACAAAATCACAATTAATTTTAAGAATCATTGCGCTCAATAAAAACTACTATTGGTAAACTTACAAATTATTAATTTAAAAACTCGATAAAAAAAAGACATAAAAGAAGTTAAAAGACGAACCTTTGCAATCAATTTTATAATAAGTATGGCATAATTATACCAGCAGTGTTCTCATAAAATAATTAAGGAAGATTATAAGCTATGCTGTATATAGTTTCTAAATACAAATTGCCTAGGCCTACTTCACGAATAACAATGACCCTCTAACTCTTTCAGAAAGGACCTAATTCGGGCTTTGTGCAATTTTCCCAACGGTGTATATGGTAACGTGGCCATTTAACCACAATTTCAATAAAATTCAACTAAATACAATACAATTCTCTTTTCGAATCGACAAGTACAAAGGTAACACATGACAACTGACGTTACAAACCAATACAATGTCTTCGTTTAAATTTAAAAAAATCAGCTTCTTCGGATCCCGGCACGCACCACAAAACATACTTACATAACTACACATCCCTCTTTTCTCCTATTGAATTGACTCCCCCCCTCCGCCCCTCTCACCCACTCCCATTCATTCTTTACAGCTTTTGTAGGAACGCTCAGGCTTTTTGTAACAATGCTGTCGACGTGAATAGTAACTGTCGAAATATTGTTAAGCATGATGTCATCTTGCAGACGGCGACTTATTTCGGAGGTACTGAGAAAGCTGGTGGTGTTAATTAGTTTGACAGTTGATGGTGTCCAATATTGTGGCGATCCCATTATTGGGTAGTGTTTTTTTCCTTTGGTTATCGAAAAAGAAGCATGACCGAAATTTTGTTAATATTTTACGAAATGACTTTTAATCACTTTCCAAAAAAAATGGGTAAGTATATTATGTGAACGGAATAGAAGCTTAAATGGCATATCTAGGTTTTTTTCGTTATTTTTGTTTGTTTTTCTTAGAAAAAAAATGATCCATCATCAAAAAACGCTACAAATTTCAAGTGCACTTTTAATATTAGAACAAAGAGAAATTTTGAAAAAAAAAAAAAACGAATTTCAAATCGTATCGTATGAACTGAAATTCAATTTTTTTATTTTTGGTAAGTGATAAAGAAGTCATCCTGTATTATTGTTCCAATACTTTACCTAATGTCACGCTTATTGTTAAGAATATATTATTTATTCATATAGGAAATTCAATCAACCTAATGAGTTCAGGATCACAACTCAACTGTAAAGACCAATCACGTCGAAATATCTGAAAGGAAAATTGTCTCCAACATTTTCTAATTTGACAAAATTCGCGATTCTACTGTCTATCGATAATATACATAAAAGTAGAGTATTAAAGTAAACAATGGTTAGGTACTAGGGTACCAGAGGGTGTAGGGGGTTGGGCGATCGGTATTTGGTGCTCGCATTGTCGTTGAATAACTTTTGTCCCTATTGTGTAGCTGAAAGTAGAGCCACAAAGACTCCACGGCGAGGAACATAAACCGAAATTCATCAGCGCGCCGATTGTTCGTTTCTTAATGGTGTTTGCAGCTAGATTTGTATGTATTTTCACTGTTTTTGCATTATGTATATTTACTTAATAATATAAATTTAATTATAATTGAACATTCGGAATAATACTCATTCATCATTATAATCATCATTTCAGCCGAAAGACGTACACTGCTGGACAAAGGCCTCCCCCAAGCGTCGCAACACTGACCTGTCCCGTGCGAGTCGCATTCAGCGGATTCCCGCAACCTTCACTAGGTCATCGGTCCACCTAGTGGGAGGCCTTCCAACGCAACGTCTTCCGGTTCGCGGTCGCCACTCCAGAACTTTTCGGCCCCATCGGCCATTCGGAGATATGACGTCTTCTTGTCTCACACCTCGCTGCAGAAGGATAGGTTCCGAGGCTTAGTCCTGAAGTCGGACTGACATGGTGGCGTTTTTGTACAAACACTTTAACACCTCGATGTACCGATAGTCGATTTGGCACCGTTGGAGAGACTGCAGTACAGCCCAGGTCTCGATCGAATCGAAGGCTTTCTCATAGTCCACAAAAGCCAAACAGAGGAGCAGGTTATACTCTTCGGTCTTCTGTATAACCTGCCGCAGCGTATGTATTTGGTCCACGGTGCTAAAGCCTTTTCGGAAACCGGCTTGTTCGGGAGGCTGGAAATCGTCAAACGTGCGCGCGAGACGATTCGTGATGACTCTTGAAAACAACTTGTAGACATGGCTTAGAAGTGAGATGGGCCTATAATTCTTCAACCGGGCATTGACACCCTTCTTGAAGAGGTGTTGGAGGAGTTCAGCCCTCCTTCTCCATAAAACTACGAAGTTGGTGACCCCGGCGATTCCGACGTCCAACTCCAAATTGCCCCACCTGCAGCTCATCCCCATCTTGTTTGCCCAGTTTTGCGTTGAAGTCCCTTAGGACAACGGTGAAGTGAGTTTTGGAACCATGCATGGCTTTAAGAATATCCTCATACATGGTCTCCACTTCGTCATCGGGGTGTGCCGAG
The DNA here is from genome assembly GCA_941918905.2 of Xestia sexstrigata. Taxonomy (NCBI): domain Eukaryota; kingdom Metazoa; phylum Arthropoda; class Insecta; order Lepidoptera; family Noctuidae; genus Xestia; species Xestia sexstrigata. The sequence continues at coordinate 6,763,557 of OW799204.2, forward strand.
GCGGGGCGTAGACCTGTATGGCCTTCAGCGAATATCTTGAGGATAATCTGAGTATAAGGTACGCCACCCTGGACACTCTCGATCTTCACCACGTTGTTCACAAGGGACTTGTGGACGATAAACCCAACACCACCCTGGGACTGCCGGTCACCCTCTCGGAAATAAAGCAGGTTGCTGGATTTCAGGATTATCGTGTCCTCCCCCTCTCTTCGGACTTCAGATTAACCCACAATACTCCATCGCAGCCAGCTTATTATTCCTCTTAGAGCTATCTTCTCGTCGGTCCGGAGTATGCGTGTGTTGTATGTTGCCAGGTCCTGTCGCTGGTGTTGGCAGCCGGATCCCTTCCGGAAATTCTTCGCACCCCTTGCCACGCCGTAGCCCCGACCACTGCCGTAGGCGAGGGCAGACGGGCTGCCGGGCACTTGGGGAAATCAAACATAAATAATGTAACCTCCTGGCTGTGTAAGACGCTTAAAGTAAAAACTAAATTCATAACAGTTCAGATATAACATCACGCCTGTTATCCCCCAGGGTTTAGGCAGAGTTGTGTCCCGATGCGCTATTCATTTGGGGGGTTTTGCCATAATCGCCACGCTTGGCAGGCGGGTTGGCGATCGCAGTACGGTTGTTACAAAAGCGCAGAGAACGCTGCTGCCCATTCTCTGGTAAGTCCCTTAGCCGCCTCTTACGACACCCATGGGAAGATATGGGATGGTGCTATTCTTTACGTGCGACAGGCGAATAATACACATTATATAATACAATACTTAGGACATATGTATTTGTCATTTAACATTAGGAGATTCAATGATTATAGTATTCGATATTATGACAATAGTTTTAGAAGTAAAGATAATTATGTAAAACAAAATTTAGGGATTTTGAAAAATATGGTTATTGAAGTTAATAGCAAACATGTTATGGGTAATGATATTCGGACAAAAACATTAAGGAAAAGCAAGGCATTACCCGCAGTTAGTACTGAGTAATTAATACCTACGATAAGACTTTCCCTTGGTAAGACTGGTTGTTAGACTTTTTGGGGTACTCCCTTACTTCTCCTAAAATTGTTTGTCCGAAAATCATTATCCATAACACGTATGCTATAAACTTTAGTTACCATAATGTTCAAAATCCCGAAATGTTGTTTAACATAATTATCTTTAGTTCTAAAAGTATTCTGTCATAATCATAATATCGGGTACTATAATAATTGAATCTCCTAATATTACATAACCTAAAGTCATATGTCCTAAGTATTGCGTTATATAATGTGTATAATTCCGAATGTTCATTTACGATAAAATTTTTGGTCTTAAAAATTTGTAAAAAAATTAGGTTACAGTGTCAGAAACGAATCGCTGTGAATCCGACTCCACGCAGTCTTGTCTGCCCTACCCCTAGAGTGTAATTTAAAATCGCGTAGGCGCAGAGCGGCGAGGTGGCCCGCGAGTTGAGAAGCAGGTGGTTTTAACACTCGCCGCCGCCAGCAGGCCGAAGCTGCAGTGGTGATGAGCCCCGCAGCGCCGGAGCCGTGACAGAAACTATGCTTGCTGCATGTGGCATGCTTGCTTGCTTGCTGCATGCTTTCTTGCTAACAAGCAAGCTTAAAAAAATATTTTGTTAACATAACAATCAAGCGGTGTCATTTTTAATTGGGTCAAATAATCTATAGACAAATACAAAATCGCGGATTTCAGACATTGAGAATTAATGAAAATTGTGCAGAAGCTTGGCGTAATAGAATAAATCTTCTCGTAAATAAACCTAAACCAGGCTTCTATAATTTGTCAAATTATCTTAAGATTGAGTTAAAATATTCAATACCAGAAATTGATAAAACATTGAATGCATGGTGTATGCTTGTTTGCATGCTCCTTACGGGGAAATAAAAACCACATGTTCACAATTAACTGCTTTATTGAGTGCATGTATGTGTATTATATTTATAAAAAATGATAATGCAAAATCAGATAATTTTTAATTATAAAATAAAGATACTTAAGAGAGATACAACAATAATTAAATAATGTAGTCGTAATTAGGATGATGATGATGATGATGATGTAGTCGTAATTATAATTACTAATTTTAATTTGTAGGCGAATTCTAAGCCAATTTTGTATAAGCTGCGATTGCCTTCAAAAACTCACATTTTGTACATTTTGATTGTTTTTTTTTAATATTTTCAATTCTTGCTGTTTTGTGAATTATTTTTTTCTTTTTATTTGGAATGGGAACGCCGTTCAAAGTTTTTTAAATTTCAGATATTTAATATTTTAACTAGATCATTAAATAATTTGATTAATGATAGAAGCCCGATTTAGGCTTATTCACGAGAAGATTAATTTAAACAGTGTTTTCCCATTCCTCAAAACTAAAATGGGTACATCATTTGCTGCCAGGTAAGAAAGAGCCAACAAACATTTCATATCATTAGCAAAATCTACATCTTTTCCGTATAATGTCTGAAATCCACGTTTTTGTATTTGTCTGTAGATTATTTGACCCAAGTGAAAATTACACCCCTTGAAAAACTTTGTAATATAAATTTGTTCAAAGAATATTATTCTAAATTAACATTAAATAATTTGAATTTAGGACTTATAACTTTTATTAAAAACGGTTTTATGTCTTTTGTATATTATTGATAGTAATATTTATGACAAACGGATTTAGGGCATATTATATTTAGGGATTTCAATTTTAATTAAGTTCGGGTAAGTTATCATTCGGACAAATGAAGATTAGGACAAAAAAAGTTATGGCACTTTAAATTATGAATAAAAAGCTTAGGTAATACAATTGAGAACCCACGGAGGAAACTCGGTATGTAGGTAAAGGTGGTCACCCATTAACAGACCAACCTAGGCAAGCACGGCTTAACCTAAAGATCGACCCGAGCGGCTGTTATTATTTAGCCACGAGCTCCTCCTCACTGAAAGTCTATACCCACAATAGCTATTTCGAAAGCTGTCACCCTGATCAATAGCCGCTATCTCGATCATGTAAGGAGCATTGAGCTCTTTGTGCTAACATTAACAGCGCGTCATGATGTCAGTATAATCAAGACCAAATGCATTGCAATATTTGCAATTGAATGAGATCGAATCGTATTCATTTTGTGAGCTTCTGTGAGTAAGGGTATTCATGTCGGTTGTATATTGTTTATAGATTGTCTGTGGTACAGTTGTGTTGACTTGACGTTAGGGATGTCGTGACGATTAATTTATCGTTGGTTTTTAGTTGGCAAAACTCGTGGACGACAGTAATTGTATCGTCCTATATGTGAACACCTCCAAGCCACGACACTTAAAACTACACGATTTTCTGTTGTCACGACATAGTGGGAACGGGGCCTTATGCATATAGAAAGTAAGTAAGCAAACTTTTTCTGTTGAAGGAGTCCTCATGGAAAGCCTACACCAGGGTATGGCAAAGGGTTTATAGCTATTAGCTTGGCTAATTTGATATTGATGAAGAGCACAAATCAAAGAAACCTTGAATAATCAAAAAAACAACAACACAACAAACAACAATTTCCTTGCGATCACAGTCGCTAATAGCTGACAGGTTTTCCAGTTGAGTGTTTCTTTTGGTATTATTTTCATCTATCAGAGTGTTGGGTATTACTGCTCGGTCCTTGAATATCACCCAAAGTTTTTATGACAGGCACCAGGCAAGCACTTTTCGAAGTCCCAAAACTTCAACCTCACCAACCTCTTTCCCCATTTCAATAAAGACCTATTCATACCATTCAGATTTCCTTTCCACCCGAACCTAAAACAGTTTCCATACAATGCACTAACTCTAAAGTGTAAAGGATAATCACAGAGGCATTACAGAAGTTTCGTAAAAGCGGCAACACTTGACGTCGCACGTCGGAATCTCGCCACATCTCCGCAAAGCGCCGGGAACGAGGGCGACTCACAAAGGGGGTAGAAAAATGGGTAACCTACTCCTACAGGCCTTACAAATCTTACTATTCATATAACATCCATAGAAATCATGGGGGCCATGGAGGCTTTGGAGCCGTTCGTTTAATTATAATAAATGTACACGGGTAGTTTATTTTAGTTTAAACTCTAAAGGTAACGTTAAATTAATAGAAGTTCTTAGATTGCGTTTAATAAAGCATCTAATGCGTGTTTTAAACAAATAAAATCCTTGTACAATCGAACAAAATTACTCATCCACCTACTGTTTCGGGACATCGCTAAGAGGTTGGTCGACTCTTCCTGTGACCAGAGGGCTAACCAATATTTTGGTCAAAGAATCACCATCATCCAACTTTGCAATGCTGTCAGACTTCTGGGCACGATTCCTGTTGACAGCGATGTGGACGAATTTGTTGACGCCATTTGCTGCTTTTCTTCTTTTATATACCGGTATACATTAACATGTTTTATTAAGTAGTTTAGAGAAAAAAAAAAAAAAAAAACCATTTAGTTTTCATGATATTGGCATTTTTGCTACGAAACCAAGATTTTCAATCTAGATGTAAATCCAAATTCCTGAATGCATGGCCCAGTCCCAAGAGTACCGGAAATTGTAAATTGAGTCTTCAGACTCAGAATAAAGCAGGACCAAAATATAATCAGTCTAGTTTTTGTCTAAGAGCAACTGTAATGTGTCAAGTTTTAGGTAAGGTCAAATGTAGCTAAGTATTCTTTGAGGTATTCTGAAAGCGGGGTCGGCCTTGTATTGGTCACAATGAGCCATCCTCAAACGTGGGTGACGGTACAATTTGTAGGAGAGCGTAGAGTTTGAACGGGTTTTTAATAACATAATTTGGCGAAATATATATAAATTCGTAGCTCAGCGTTGCATGGCATAGTGAAGCATAGGACAGCGTTGTGTAATTTTAGGGCACGCCACAATAGTGGCGGTAAGTCCCCTCTTTGAGGAGTGGCTTGAGAGACGCCACGGCGTCCTCACCTTCCGCCTGACGCAGGTCCTCACCGGACACGGTGTTTTCGGGAGGTTCCTGCACCGAATCGGGCGGGAGGAAACGCCCGGGTGTTTCCACTGCGAGGATCGACCGGAGGACACGGTGGAGCACACGGTGGAGGTGTGCCCCGCGTGGGCGGAGCACCGCCGTGTCCTCGAAGCGGCGATTGGCGGCGGCGACCTCTCGCGTCCGGCCCTGGTGCAAGCCATGGTCCGGAGCGAGACGGAATGGGACGCCGTCACCTCCTTCTGCGAAGCAGTAATGCTAGAGAAGGAGGTGGCGGAACGTGAGAGGGAGAGAACCTCACAGCGTCCCGGCCGCCGCGGGAGACGCCCCGGGCGTCGGGGGCCACCACGTGGCCCCCGGCCACCGTAGGCGCGGGCCTGTGGACGGTGGGCTATGGGCTAGCTCGCCGTCCGTCCGTCTCATGACGACAGGCCGTGTCGACGGCGCGTTCGTGTTCCACGCGCGCCTCAAAGAGAGTCAGCAAAAAGGAAGGGGTCCGAAAGGACCGATGCCTGCCGGGGTTGCGGGACTATTCGAAAGAGATACCGTGGCCCCGGATCTCAAAGGGCGATGAAGGAACATGGATGGGTTTTAGTCAGTAAAAGTCTGACACTCCCTCCTGCTCCGCCCAGAGCGGGAGAAGTCATTTGATGATTTCCCATGCGAAAAAAAAAAAAAAAAAAAAAAAAAAGCGTTGTGTAATTTTTCTCTACCTCCGTTAGAAACTAACGAGTTATGATACATAATTGTATGCCATTGCCATAAAAATTATGGATAGTGTTGACGTTATAATAATAGAAAATGTGAAAGCACAAAAACGAACGTTTAGATAAAAGAAAACCTACAGTCAATCTTTGAAACTCAGTTTTCCCATTTTAATGGTAGAGAATCAAGCAGAATTGCTTGTTGGTGGCTAAACTGGTAACGTGGTTTTAATATTTACCTGTAGAATCAAGTGCTGTAGCAAGTAGCCGAAGTAACATCAATAAAACAAAATGTCTGTTACCAGCTTCCGCTTATCACTTGCTCCAAAGCCAAATTTTCTCTGAAAGAAACAAAATTACTCGCTATTCAGCTGCTTTGAACGTAATTTATAATTGAAGGTCTGGAAGCCACTCGATGCTGCCTTTGATATTATTTAAAAAGTAAGGCCGCCATAGGATAATCTGGATAGAGTATCTTATTGGTTGATCAATAACAATTTATTTATTCGGTAAAGCAACTTATTGAATGGAGTAAATAAAAAAAAAATTGAAAAAATATCGTATAATAATAATACTAAGTATGCCATTTGCTTCTACTCCGTTCACCTATTATACCCATCTTTTTTGGAAAGTGATAAAAGTCATCCTGTATTATTACATTTTAGTTCAACTTGAAAATCCATTTCAAAGTTCTGTCTTGTTTCACCCCTGCCTTTCTATTTACCCCGTTTTATGGTACTGACTAGCTGTTGCCCGCGGCTTCACCCGCGTGAAGTTCGGTAACTGGATAAATAGTATCCTACTAAAGGAATAAATAATATCCTACATGTTAATCCAAGTTATAAACTATCCATGTGCCAAATTTCATAATCATCACAATTATAATCATCGCAATCACCATCACTATCACAATCAACATCACTATCACGATCATTATCACAATCACCATCACAGGTCACAATCACCATCACTGTCACAATCACCATCACTGTCACAATCACCATCACTGTCACAATTACCATCACAATCACCATCACTGTCACAAATTACCATCACTATCACCGTCACTATCACTAAGGGCGGCACTGAAAATTTCAGGAATCAAAGAAGTGACACAACATTACTATTTAAAAATGTATTTATTGCTTTTCGAAGTATTCTCCGCGAAATTCGACACATTTTTCCGTACGATGGAACCAATCATTGAAGCAGCCATTCCATTCGGAAGTTGGGGTCTCCAAAATGGTCGTTTTGTAGGCGTCCACAGCTTCTTCAGGTGATGAAAATCTCTGTCCACGCAATTTATTCTTTATTTTAGGGAAAGTATAGAAATCATTAGGGCTTAGGTCGGGGCTGTACGGCGGATGGTCTAATAATTCTATGTTTTCTTGCTCTAAAAACTCTTTTGTTTTGTGCGCGGTGTGAGAACTCGCATTGTCGTGATGGAGGATGATGCGGCGGTTGCAGTTCTCTTTACGGAGTTCAGAAACGACCTGTGGCAAACAAATGCTAGCATACCATTCTGCATTAACAGTTCTTTGTCCCTCAAGAGGAATAGTCGTAACATGGCCGGTTTTGGAGACAAACGTGGCCACCATTTTTTTTGCAACACTCCGTGAACGAACAATTTTTGTTGGCTTTAACTCATTTTCGAACACCCAAACTCGTGACTGGTTTTTTGTTTCAGGTTCGTACGCGTATATCCAGGATTCGTCACCTGATACGATGTTGTATACAGCATTTGAGGATCCTGCGTGAAATCTTTCGAGAGTTCTGACGCACCAAGTAACGCGAGCCGCTTTTTGCTCTTCACAGAGCGAATGCGGTATCCATCGGGAAAACAACTTTTTTACACCTAATTGTTCATGCAAGATTATTTGTATTTGACTCATGCCAGTGTCTAAAGTTGCCTGAATCTCGCGGTATGTCATATGTCGATCTTCCTCAATCAGCTTACGCACAGCATCAACGTTTTCTTGGGTGACTGCAGTTTTTGGACGACCTTGACGGGGATCATCACTGAGCTTGACAAAACCAAGGAGTTTTCAATTAAAAAGATTTTAATATGACAGGAACAGTGGAAATATTCCATTCCCGATACTTTTAGTGCAGCCCTGTATCACAATCACTATCACAACCACTATCACAATCTCTATAACTATCACAATCACCTTCATCGTTGTCACAATCATTATCATCGTAATCAAAATCATTATCATTGTAATCACAATCATCATCATCACAATCATTATCATCACTGTCACAATCATCATCATCGTTATCGATATCATAATAAACCTACGCGTGCTTAATTTAGAATCTCTAGACCCAGTGGTTTGGGCTATGAGTTGATTTTCAGACTTTGTCACTCCATTTCTCCATAGTAGGGATTGAATTCTGAAAAAACCTGAAACACATTAATGTTTACTCATTTAATCAATTACACAATTTACAAACAATTACACATTAACAAAAAATTAAAATTGCAAACTTAACAGGAGTACTCCTATCGAAGGAGTACTCCTGTTAAGTTTTGAATAAAATAGTCTAACTAATCTTATTTCCCCATGTAAACCATGTAAATCACTTCAATACAAAACTTCATCCCCATTTTACTCCCTCGTGGGTTGAAATTAAAAGAAACAACGATTTACGTTGTGTTAGTTACCTATTAGTGATTTTAATTAAAAAAATAAAGAACTTTAATTAGAAACAAAGTATCAAACCATTTTCACCCCCATAAGGGATGAAATTCTAACAACACCGTTGCGTTAGCTTCCAACCATAAGCCTAGATAGTAAATTTAGTGATTTTACTTCAAAAATTAAGGACTTTCCATACATATCTGCATCCCCCTTTTTAACCCTTCAGGGCTGGAATTATGAAAAACCCTGAAACACGTATAAATTAATTTTCAATCTTCAGGCCTTTTTTTTCGGTTGGGAAATCATCATGACTCATATCAATCAATCATCAATGACTTCTCCCGCTCTGGGCGGAGCAGGAGAGACTGTCAGACTTTTACTGACTAAAACCCATCCATGTTCCTTCATCGCCCTTTGTGTTCAGGGGCTACGGTATCTCTTTCGAACAGTCCCGCAACCCCGGCAGGCATCGGTCCTATTGCTGACTCTCTTTGAGGCGCGCGTGGAACACGAACGCGCCGTCGACACGGCCTGTCGTCATGAGACGGACGGACGGCGAGCTAGCCCATAGCCCGCCGTCCACGGGCCCGCGCCTACGGTGGCCGGGGGCCACGTGGTGGCCCCCGACGCCCGGGGCGTATCCAGGGGTGGCCGGGCGCTGTGAGGTTCTCTCCCTCTCACGTTCTGCCACCTCCTTCTCTAGCATTACTGCTTCGCAGAAGGAGGCGACGGCGTCCCATTCCGTCTCGCTCCGGACCATGGCTTAAACCAGGGCCGGACGCGAGAGGTCGCCGCCGCCGATCGCCACTACGAGGACACGGCGGTGGCGGCCCACGCGGGGCACACCTCCACCGTGTTCTCCACCGTGTCCTCCGGTCGATCCTCGCAGTGGATACACCCGGGCGTTTCCTCCCGCCCGATTCGGTGCAGGAACCTCCCGAAACTACCGTGTTCGGTGAGGACCTGCGTCAGGCGGAAGGTGAAGACGCCGTGGCGTCTCTTAAGCCACTCCTCAAAGAGGGGACTTACCGCCACTATTGTGGCGTGCCCTGCACGGGGTTGCGACAGTCGCTCTCTTCATGTCGCCATGAGATCACGCCGGAAGACTGTCCGCTGGGCGACAATTTGCTTTGGCAGCGGAGTTTCCCCCCGGCGTAGCACCTCCGCGCGCCATTCGTGCAGGCGCGCGAGGACTATCGCCTCCAGATCCCATGGCGGCAATCCGGCAAGGAGACTCGCCGCCTCGCGGGAGTTCGTGCGGTACCCACGGGCCAGCCTTACGGCTACCACCTTTTGGGGCGCGTTCATCAATTTTCAGCCTAAACACAAAATTTGAAGATCCTAACTTTAAAACTGACGATTTTCCACACAAACTTTCATCCCCTTAGGGGTTGAATTTCGAAAAATCCTTCCTTATTCCTTGTTTACATTATAAAAGGAACCTCTGCGCAAAAGTTCATTTTTCTGGGTCCAAGAGTTTGGGCTGGGCGTTGATGAGTCAGTCAGTCAGGCCTTTTTTTTATATTTATATAGGTTGATAAGAAGTTATTTTTAATTGACTTCCAAAAGAAGGAGGTTATCTTTTCGTCCGATTTTTTCTAATCTTTGTTCTAGTCATATAAAAAATAAATAGCAAAAAAACAACTGAAAAAGTAAACATAATAATTCCATACAATTTATGAATCACACCACCTTATTCACCCAAATTGATCGATGTCGTGTTTCATTAGTAAATAAAAATGTCTACAGCACTTTTTACCACTATTCAACCCTCGGAATCGAAATCACGGTTAAACCGGGAGACAACAATTGTAATAAAGCGTTCCTATCATTCATGGATGTATTAACTTAATGCGATTCAATAATAGCCATTCACGCCGTAATGTGGGGTGGCGACGACGGCTATGTGTGGGCTTTTTTACTTTTTTTGTGTTAAATTAGGGTATAGAAAGCTGTTGAAGGGAACGTGACAATACGAGGATACCTACTGTACGTGTTGCGTGGAAACGTAAAGATTTTTGTGTTCTTAGTAAGTTTAATAGGTAGGTTGTGTCAGATGCCAGATGTCAAGTGAATGCGCAGTCCACTGTATTGTACCAATTCAGGCTTGCAAAGTTAATAATTATACAATTTCATAAAATTCAATGAATACCACAAACAGAGTCGAAAAGAAAATAAAATCGAATTATTACCTTAGACAATGTCATAACTTTAAATTAATACGTCATAAAATGTCATAAATTCAGAAATAATAAATAAAAATAATACCCTATACAATGTCATAAAATAAAATTCAAATTAATCATTACGCAATGTCATTAATTCATAAATAATAACTTGTACAATGTTATAAATTCAAATTAATATGTAGGTAACGTCGTAGATTAAAATTATTATGTAATGTCAGAATAGATAATGTCAAAATAATTAAGAAATACCTATCTAAATGGAATTGAGATAACAAAGAAAAAATAATTTCCATAAAATAAATCGAACTCAATTAGTATTCACCATAATTATATGCATTATTATTATACACACAGATTTCAATCTGACAGGTACTTATTAATGTTATCTATACAACAAACAAATAAATGAAATTGAAGTGTGTGTTAGTAATTTCAAAATAACAGCTTTTTACTGTTTACATTTTAAAGTAGGTATACGATATTGTAACAAACAAACCATTTATTTTGTCTCTCTGCCTGTTTGTTTGTTCCGGCTAATCTCCGAAACGGCTGGGCCGATTTCGACGGGACTTTTACTGGTGGATAGCTGATGTTATAGGAAGCATATTAGGCTACTTTTATTTTAGAATTAGAGGACCGTGCAAAAAAAATCAAACCCTTAAAATTAGTAACAAAATCCGATTTAAAAAAGAGAAGTAATACGTTTATAACAATTTTACCCGAACGAAGGTCGCAAGCAACAGCTAGTTTATTAATAAAATAGAAGATCAATATTAGCCACGTGTCCATTGATCTTTGCGTTTTGGCGGATATTTACGAATCTGTCAATCATTCATTTTTTAAACTCAACCATAAACAAAATGGCCTGTCTCTTTTTGTTTAGAATCGAATAGCGTATCGATAACAACGTCATTGTCAAAGTGAGCCACACTCACAGCCACACTGTATGTTGGTTATTCATACACGAAAACCTTGCGAAAACCCGCATTTTTTTAACAGCCAATATTTTTAGAAAAGCAAAACTGCATTTACCGAGAGTGTCCACAGTTGGAAAAGGGCCAAAGTGTCATTTTTATCGATTGCACTAAACAATGGCCGGGCCGTCACACAATAGTTGTGAATGGCAAGCGATGTAGATTAGGCAGGGGTTCGCTCTTGACGGATTATACCGAGCCTTGGATGTTATCTGCCAGTCTAAATACGCTTTTTAAAGCGATAATACGCAATTTTCGTGATGGAAAGCATTATATATGTGGTTGGAGTACAAAGTCTTTAGACAAGTTTTTCTAAAGACTTTGTACTACACCTACATAAAATACTCCTAATCTTCTCGTAGCTTTGTAAGTTTAAAATAATACAATTCATTCAAAGAATTTCTCACTGTGAGGTATAGTGCTAAAATATCCTTGCTGTGTCCTCTACTGCTGGAATTAGATTGGATTCACCAGAGTGAGATTGACGATTTATCCCTTAGTACTTACTTATTAAAGTTAAGTATTTTTATTGATTGATACACCTGTATCAATATCAGTGTTCAACTTTAAGCTACATATCACGCATTAAGGCCCTTCTAACCCTAAAATTAGCAACTCTATTTGTGGTGGAGCAAACTTCGTTTGAAATACTGTTATAAAAAGTTCTAATCAGCTTGCACTACAAAGCGGTTGTTACGTCAGTCACTGCGGCCGAATAGTGCGAAATAAGTGGTTTTTTGCGATTTACAAAAAATCTATTGATTGGACTAAAAAAATAAAACAACAAGACCTGCTTTATAGTTAGTTAATTAAGTATGCAAAGTTTCATGATCTAATTTCAAGTACTTTTTGAATACCAGCAGTTTATTGTTCGATTTGGTACCTCCAAATCTTTGGATTTTTTTCCTATCGAGAAAAGTTTATGGACTCGTGTTTTCGTACATAGTTTTTAGTTTCACACATAGGACCTAGCATTAATCCTTAACTTTACCATATATTTATTTCAAAATTAATGCTGCAGTATTTTAGGAGTAACGGAGGATCATGCTAAGCCATTTGAGGGATATATAGCCCTTAACTCACGCCCGGAATCCACGAAAGGAAAAGACAGAGTTGAGTCACATTTCGCCATTGAGCTAAGCTACAACAAAACCAAAATAAATACATACATCCTCAACAAAAACCACATACAGTAACATGATACACACACTTAGCATGTACAAAAAACGCAAGGAAATCCGCCAACAAACAAACAAACAGACAAGAGTAGCTAACCACAAATCGCGAGGTTTAAGTGAGTTCAAATATGAAAAAAGGGAAAGTGGTGGCTTCCTATTGTCGCAGGGAATCACTTTGGCACACGCCGGGGGAGGCCACTGGAAGAGCCAGCAGGGAAATGTAATTACTATGAAGTTTGTTTAACTTTTTTTTTAACTCTGTGGTTTCGGGTAGGTCATGGATCATTTGGCGTTTCAATTACATTGACAGGAGGGCGCTTTTGGGAAAGATTTGTGGAATTGCATTGAAAAAACAAGATGGCGACTGTAGCTCCTAATGTAGACTACGCCAAAATGATGCCAATACTTCCATGTTCGACTTTTTTCCTTTTATAGATTTTATATAGCTGAATCTACACAAAATGTATAATTTAAGGAAAAATATTTCTACTACGAATGCTGAAACCAGATTTCATTATGAGTAATTTAATAGCGAAGTATTACATAAGTCTAAAACATAAGGAATAGGAATATAAATTTATACATTCTTAGTAACAAGGCTTTTTTTTTTTTTTTTTTTTTTTTTTTCGGATGGGAAATCATCAAATGACTTCTCCCGCTCTGGGCGGAGCAGGAGGGAGTGTCAGACTTTTACTGACTAAAACCCATCCATGTTCCTTCATCGCCCTTTGTGTTCCGGGGTCACGGTATCTCTTTCGAACAGTCCCGCAACCCCGGCAGGCATCGGTCCTTGCGGACCCCTTCCTATTGCTGACTCTCTTTGAGGCGCGCGTGGAACACGAACGCGCCGTCGACACGGCCTGTCGTCATGAGACGGACGGACGGCGAGCTAGCCCATAGCCCACCGTCCACAGGCCCGCGCCTACTGTGGCCGGGGGCCACGTGGTGGTCCCCGACGCCCGGGGCGTCTCCCGCGGCGGCCGGGACGCTGTGAGGTTCTCTCCCTCTCACGTTCCGCCACCTCCTTCTCTAGCATTACTGCTTCGCAGAAGGAGGTGACGGCGTCCCATTCCGTCTCGCTCCGGACCATGGCATGCACCAGGGCCGTACGCGAGAGGTCGCCGCCGCCAATCGCCGCTTCGAGGACACGGCGGTGCTCCGCCCACGCGGGGCACACCTCCACAGTGTGCTCCACCGTGTCCTCCGGTCGATCCTCGCAGTGGAAACACCCGGGCGTTTCCTCCCGCCCGATTCGGTGCAGGAACCTCCCGAAAACGCCGTGTCCGGTGAGGACCTGCGTCAGGCGGAAGGTGAGGACGCCGTGGCGTCTCTCCAGCCACTCCTCAAAGAGGGGACTTATCGCCACTATCGTTGCGTGCCCTGCACGGGGTTCGCGACAGTCGCTCTCTCCATGTCGCCATGAGATCCCGCCGGAAGTCTGTCCGCTGATTGACAATTTGTCGCGGCAGCGGAGTTTCCCCCCGGCGAAGCGCCTCCGCGCGCCATTCATGCAGGCGCGCGAGGACTATCGCCTCCAGATCCCATGGCGGCAATCCGGCAAGGAGGCACGCCGCCTCGCGGGCAATCGTGCGGTACCCACGGGCCAGCCTTACGGCTACCATCTTTTGGGGCGCGTTCAGGTAGTGGGCTGCACGCAGCCTCAATGAACGCGCCCACACCGGGGCCCCGTAAAGGGCCATGGACCGCACGACTCCCGCGTAGAGCCTCCGGCAGGAGGCGTTCGGCCCCCCCAGGTTGGGCAGGAGCCGCCTGAAGGCAGCCCCAGTCCGTTCCAGTTTGGGGGCCAAACGTCGGAAGTGCTCCACGAAGTTCCACCGGCTGTCGAGGACGAGTCCTAGGTACTTCAAAGTCGACTCGACCCCGATGGATACCCCTCCTTAGTAACAAGGCTCTTTCAATAAATTAAACTTTGTATTTTTGTGTTACTAGCAGCAGTAATTAGTTCTCATTTCAGCTCTTGAGTTTAGATCACTTTATTGATTGACAAATTTTTAGAACCAAAAGGCTTTATACTGGCCATAACGTTTTAACATTAATTCCTCTAATCGTGGGTTATGGCTTTCTTGTCATTTTTTTTACCTTAATGGCCAGTGATTAATTCAATTCGGAAGAAAAAAGTTTTAAATTCATATAAATATTTTATTTTATTTCCTGTGTACCTGAACTACTTTGACTCTCTTCTCTCTCTTTTTCATTTTCGTTAACTTCATGGGAATCTGGCAAACTAATAGGAAAAGTTCAGACAGAGCTTTCTTATGGAGAGTCTGATTATTCGGGACGTGCTTTGGCTTATCGTGAAAATATTTATCGCAGTTTTTTAAATGAAAACTCTTTTACAAACTGGTTATTAAGTATCAAAAAAATATTCTGAATTTCGTTAGCAAAAAAGTTTTTTTTTTTCTTTTAATAATGTGGATAGCTCACGGCTTCTCTGTTTTCTTTTTAGCCTAGATGGCCAATAATTAATCCGAACAAGACGAAAAAGTTTTCATTCTAAATATTTAACCTTCTTTTGTTTTTTATTGTACACAAACATTTTGAATTTGATTATTGAGGTTGAATTTACTTATTGAGAATATTGAGGTAGTTTTATTAGACCAAACCGCTGTAGAGTTGCTGATTGCTTAGTAGCAAAAAACGGAATGTGAATTTTGCATTCACTTCAACGAGAACAGAACATTTTCAAGCACTTATCTCGAATCTATCTGGATTTGCGAGCAGCCCGCGCTAAAAGCGTCGTCTTAGTGCTCTAATTATTACATCCACATTGTGTTACGATATCATATTTGTCGACAATGGCGTCCTTTATGTAGCAAACAATCGTGTTGCTGATGAATTTCGGTCTATGTCTGCGCGGTGTCTTTGTTCGGCCCACCGGCCCTCCGGCCCTCCCTGCCTCCTCTAGTGGACAACACAATGGGACAAAAGTTGTTCAATAGCGCAAGCACCTAATACCCGGCCCACCCCTCCATTGTTTCGGGTAATGTTCGACTTTTATGGATATTTTCAATGGATCGGCTATAATCTGGTGAATGAAGTTGCGAACTCTTGCCCATTATCGCTTATGGCTTTTTGGAAAGTAGATTTTCTTTACATGCTGTATAACAATGTGGTGGATGTGAAAAGGTTCTGTTTAATACGTAGCTGAAGAATGAACATTCAATGATTTTTATTGCATAACACTCATGTTTTGTTGGAAAATATTTATATTTAAATTTTGGAAAACTAATACAAAAGCTTCGTCAAAGAAAACGTCTGTCAATGAACGAAACAAGTTGCAAATCGAAACTTTCTAAATCTGGAAACTTAAAGCGAGATAATCATCAAATCGATTCACAATCGAGCAGGCTCAGACGCAAAGTTACGTCGCCGTAGCGTCCCAGCGTCCCAGCAGAACACTAGATTATAGAGTTGCGCCGCTCAACAATGGCTCAGATAGCTCATAATGCAGTTTGCCGATGTTGAAAGCAACCGCCACACTTCCCCCGATCGGATTTTCCACGATAATCGTGACAAAAGAACTTTGTGCGGACTCTACCTATATTCTATTGCGATTGTGGCCAGTCGACGCATGCGGTTCCACGTTCTATTCATATCGTTTCTGAACGGATAACTTATCTAAAGCGTGTATTTATTTGTTATGTTGTGTTTAGCGGGATAGCGGGATGGCGGGATGGCGTGCGGGGATTCGATTGTCGATCGGTATTTATTGGCTAATCTGCATATTGATGGCTGGGATGTAGGATATGGGTAGGTCTGCCGCGTGGTTAGACTAATATTTTGAGTTATTAGACATATATAGAAAGGCTTAACCTCAGAAACTTTTGGTTCTACAGAGCCAGTTTTAATATCATGTTGTAGCAAATTTCATCTACTTTAAAAACGACCTAAAAAAGTTTTTTCAAAAACAAGTCCATTAGGGTTATAATCGATATTTCGATTTTTGACAAAGTTGCGTTCGGCGCTCGAGGTCACAAACTTAGATTATTCATTAGGCCAACATCATAAACAAGTCTGCAAAAAATCAGAACTATCGGATTTGACGCATGCTGTGATGTATAAAGTTACTGGACTAATATATGGTAAGGACAATACGGACGATAACAGACAAATTCTCAGCGAACTCATATAATTATCAGCATTGTACAGCACAAACACTACAAAGAGCTAGCACAAAGTTAACCTTCAGTCATATAGAGGGCCCGCACATTAACGTATAATGGTTGAAGAGACCGTAGTCACAGGGTTGCATTGTCTGATGTCAGTGTGAGGCTTCCGATTGGAGGAACTTGAAGAACGGAGACAAATTATGCTAGACAGTAGATAGATTTGAAATTCGGTTGTGGTGGTCAGATAGGCTGTTGCTCCATGGAAAATACTGGTATTTAGCTGCATTTGTCTTCAAACACATAGTTGGGAAAAGTTAGTGTAATTAGAAAAGTAACGAAGAAGGAAACAGTGGAACTAATGGCGCTAGCATAGCTGGTTCCCAACATCGTCATTGGTTGAAAATGTGGTAATGTCATTTTATATTTCAAAATACCTTAACCTCATTGGTCAGATTGAGACCAGCTATGGTGGCGCCATCTTTGATTATCTTTGCCTGTGTCTCCCCATTGCGAAACTAATTTTGGACTACCTCGTTGGTCTTGTGGTCGTCAATCATGACTGCTGAGCATGAGGACCTGGGTTAGATTCCCGGGTCGGGCAAATTGTTATTGGATTTTTTCATCAGGAATTTCCCAGTAGCCACGGAGTCTAGATTTGTGCCAGGTTGATGGCAATAGGCTCGCCCCCTTTTGCACTGGACTTAAACATAACTGTCGAAATGTGGGTGTACTATTAGGTACACCTCTGCCTAACCTTTCTTGGATTACAGGCGTGATGTTATGTCCCACTTTTAAAATTTTCAGTGAATTACGTGTTTACTTTATGTACTTATATCTTTTATTTATATTGGGAAGAAGAACTAGGCAAAGAGAAAAGTACAATACTACTCTGTCAAGAAAGTACCGGGAAAAGATCAATAATACACAAAATGTCTGTTATTCATCCAAATTTATTTTATCACCTTCAAAGTATGCTCCTTTAGACTTATACACTTGCGCCAACGAATAATCCATTCATCAAAACATTTTTTAAACGCTGCTTCCGGAATTGAGTTGAGTTCTCGCCGCGAATTCTCCTTTATGTCTTCTATCGATTGAAAACGGGTGCCACGAAGTGGTAATTTGAGTTTAGGAAAAAGAAAAAAGTCAGCAGGAGCCATATCTGGTGAATATGGTGGTTGCTGGATGGTATTTGTTGAGTGTTTGGTCAAAAATTCGTTCACAATGATAGCCTTGTGCGAAGGCGCATTGTCGTGGTGCAAAATCCAAGAATTTTCTTTCCACAAATCTGGCCTTTTTCGTCGAATTTGCTCTCTTAAACGCCGCATAACGCTCAAATAATATTCTTTATTTACCGTTAGACTTTCCGGTAAGAATTCAGAGTGCACAACACCGCGATAGTCAAAGAAAACAGTCAACATGACTTTGACTTTTGATCGACTTTGGCGTGGTTTTTTCGGTTTCGGTTCAGTTGGAAGGCGCCACTCCGAAGCTTGTTGACTAGTTTGCATGTCAAACTCGTAAACCCACGTCTCGTCACCAGTAACAATGCGTTTCATGAATGTTGGGTCCGAACTGACTCGTTCTAGCATGTCCTCAGCGACTTTCATGCGATTGAGTTTTTGGAGAAAATTCAGATCTTTTGGGACTAGCCGAGCAGCAACATGTTTCATACCCAAATGATTAGTTAAAATGGTACGGATCGACTCGTGAGATACAGAAAGTTCGGCGGCTATCTCTCTCAGAGTTGAATGGGGATTTTCAGTCACTATTTTCTTCACTTTTGCGATGTTAACTTCAGTTGCAGACGTTGACGGCCTACCAGAGCGAGGCAAATCTTCCATCACATCTCGACCGCTTTTGAACACTTTGAACCACTCATAAGCACGAGTTTTTGATAAAGTCGATTCACCGTAAGCCTTCTGTAATATTTTCAGTGACTCCGAACACGAAATTCCATTGGCGATGCAAAATTTAAGACAAACTCTTTGTTCGATATTTTTGTCCATTATGAAATTCGCAATACACACTATATATGATATTACTAAAACCAGCACTGTATTTAATATAAATAACAGATGCAACTCAAAATCCGCGCCAAAATGGAAAACAGTTGTGCCAATCTAACAACTACAAAAAAACAAAAATTTGAATTTGGAACCATAAACAAATCATCCATTCCCGATACTTTTTTGACTGAATGTATAAACTTATGGAAGAGCTAGCACACAGCTAACCTTCAGACTAAGAGTCCGCATGTTAACGTATAAATAGTTGAAGGGAGCAGAGTCACAGCCTAGGGTTTCATTGTCGGTCAAATGTGAGGATTCCGATTGGGGTTACTTGAAGAACTTGTCGTGGAATATCAGACAAATTGTTTTGAAACTAGTTTTTCTCAAACATGCTTGGAAATTTGAGCATTATTTTGACAACCTTCTTCGAGATAAATCGAAATTGCTGTACTGGCCAGATACATGTGACCAGCGGCCGGCAAAAGTTGTATGAAAATCCATATCTGTCGAGTTTAGCGGCCAAATAAATTACATAGTAAACTCATATCTGTTGTGTTATTTAAAAATGGAACGATCTTTTACTCTGAAACGTGGCAACCAAGGAGGTAACTTATCAAAGGTTTTATTTAAATTTCGAATTCGAATAGGTATACAAGCCTTAGCCACAACTAGGCATTGATGGACTTACGTATGTGTACCTCAGCTTCTCCTCGGCCCACATTTACACGTTCGTCCATCAATACCTCTGTTGCTGGCCGCTGCAGTAATGTACTATTATTCCGGAATGTGATGTGTTATATTAACCTGCAAATAGGCAGACGATATTGTGGCCATCGCGGGTAAAACATGTACTACAACAGTACTTACTTATTTAGCAGTGGGTGAATTCGGGGTGTGGATGGGATGATGATCATGATGAAATATTACACGTATTTTTTCTCAAATGCCGTCCAAATGGCACATAGTGGATGGAAAAACCTGAAAAGAGTAACGTTTGCACTGAATTTATTTATTTCGGTCTCGATTAAGATTCTTTTTACCGAGATATACATTCAGTCAAAAAAGTATCGTCGGGAATAAATGATTTTGTTTCTGGTTCCAAATTGTTTTTTTTTTTTTTTGTTTTTGTTTGTTGTTGTTAGATTGGCACAACTGTTTTCCATTTTGGCGCGAAGTTTGAGCACATGAGTAAGTAAAGAGTTACATCTGTTATTTAGATTAAAGACAGTGCTGTTTTTAGTTTTAGGTGTCATATCTATTGCGAATTTTACAAAAGTCAAAGTCATGTTGACTGTTTTCTTTGACTATCGCGTTGTTGTTCACTTCGAATTCTTGCCAGAAGGTCAACCGTTAAATAAAGAACATTATCGTTATGCGGTGTTTATGGAGCAAATTAGACGAAAAAGACCAGATTTGTGGAAAGAAAATTCTTAGATTTTGCACCGCGATAATGCGCCTTAAAGCCATCATTGTGAACGATTTTTTGATACAAACCTCAACAATTACCAGCGAACCTTATATGGCTCCAGCCGACTTATTTTTTTTTTCCTAAACTCAAATTACCACTTCGTGTCACCCGTTTTATTCGGTAGAAGACATAAAGGAGAATGCGCGGCTAGAACTGAACTCAATTCCGGAAAAAGCGTTGAAAAATGTTTTTAATGATTGGATTATTCGTTGGCGTACCTACGTGTATCGTTTCTGAAGGAGCATACTTTGAAGGTGATAAAATAAATTTATATGAAAAACTAACATTTTGTGTATTATTGATCTTTTACCGGTACTATGTTGACAGAGTCACTTTCTGACACTTACTGTCAGAAAGTGAAGGATAATGTTTCAGAATTGTATTTAATTTATTATAATTGATGCATTATACATAAATGTTTCGCTACTAGAACCGGACATGTAGCGAACTATAGTGTAGTACAAATGAGAATTGACAAAATATCAAATTCAGGTAGAAACCTAAATATAATTTCCATTAGCACAACACAAATAATATCTTCTAATAACGTTACGTCTTGATCACTTCTCCATTAGCTGAATATACTTAGCATACGTCTCGTCATGTGACGTAGCAGGCTGTGACAAAAGCACGGTCGGTAAGCCGCCGATTATACAATTTATATTCACGTCAACCCAGCCAGTTACGGCATTGTTAAGATCTCAATAGAGTTGTGTTGTAATTTCATCATGTTAATGCATATAGCGTGACGTATGGTTATGTTGTTGTAAGTAAAGGGGACGTTTCATAGTAAGTATTGGTTAGTGTATTTTTTTGGGAACCTGCCGGTTGCTTCAAATGAAATGAGTGGCTGTGTATGTCTAAAATATTCGAATCTACGACTGAAACAGGTAGAAGCTTTAAAAGAAAGGAATTTCCCGATATAACATTGATGAATGTTGTTTTAGAAGAAGATACAATTCCTAAACAGATTTAAAAAATAGAAACGATAACATCCACATGATATCAAAAAGCTGCTTCTGATGTAAAGTTGGGAAAATTAATTGTAAAACAACTTGACTACCAACTGATTGAGCGTGTGAATTTCCTTGACAACTGGTCCCCCTGACGGTACAACATCCAGACCAGAAAAACGAATACAAATATCTCGTCACCACCGCGGCTAGTCAACACTCTCTATGTATGTATTAAGTTGTCAAAAACATTTGACACGCGTGTAACATATCGAGAAGATATCGTCATTTGTCACCCTCACACTTTATTATCAAGTTACATATTATTTGGTGTGTAAGGGCTGCTGCATACTTACTCGGTTTGGCACATTCGATTTTGCCTGTATCTATTTTTTGAAAAACAAAACCGACCCGAAGCATTTACTCCATGTATGAGTACATGGAGTAAATGCTTGCTTTTTGATTCGAACTAAGGCGGCTTTTTCCCGAACATTAGTGTTTTATGCATTCTGAAGTAGTAAGTAGTTCGTAAATTGCAAAATACATTAAGTTTAAGTAGTAATTGGATTAATGTGAAACTATACAATTCAATAATATTTTATCTGTTTAGCTGTCAAAGGCAAATGTGACATTACTGCTTTTTATCTGTTTTAATTTTTAGCGGCCGGTGTTTTGTTTTTGTTTTTTTTTCAGCTTATATTTATTGCAATACAAAATGGTGCTAATTGAGCAAATTTCGGCTGGCACTGTCAATTTTTTTGCAGATTACCGCCTAAGTCAGTCATACATTTGTCATTGTGTACGAGATTACAATTTTAAGCTATTTCTTTCAAAGGAGTATCAGTGGTTGATCATTGGAAAGCCATAATGACGCCATGATATAGTAGACTAGCTGTTGCCCGCGGCTTCGCCCGCGTAAAGTTCGGTAACCGTCCCACTGGATCATATTAAAGGGATAAATAGTGTCCTAGGTACGTGTTAATCCAGGTTATGAACTATCTATGTGCCAAATTTCATAATCATCACAATCACCCCCACTATCACAACCACCATCATTATCACAATCATTTTCACAATCACCATCACTATCACAATCACAATCACAATCACCATCACTATCACCATCACAATTACCATCACAATCACCATCATCATTATCATCGTAATCACAACCATCATCATCGTTATCACAATCGTCATCACAATCATCATCATCGTTGTCACAATCATCATCATCGTTATCACAATCATCACAATCATCATCATCGTTGTCACAATCATCATCATCATTAACACAATCATCATCATCGTTATCACAATCATCATCATCGTAATCACAATCATCATCATCGTAATCACAATCATTTTCATCGTAATCACAATCATTTTCATCGTAATCACAATCATCATCATCGTTATCACAATCATTATCATCGTAATGACAATCATCACCTTCATCATCATTATCACAATCACCATCATCGTTATCACAATCATCTCAATAAATCAACAATAACCCTGTATAGAAGTCGAATCCGCCATCTTCTGGATCTCAAAATAAATGCCATTTTCGTAATCTGCACCTGATAATCTCGGTATCGACACCCATATTGATTTTTAGACATTTCAACCCCATCGCACCCCAACAGGGATTGAAGGCATTTCAGGTCCGCCACATTAAATCTTAAAATCGTTGTTTTTGTGATACACCCGACCCGATACACCATACAAACTATACCGATGTTGATTTTCAGACTTTGTTACCCCATTTCCCCCTTTAGAGGTTGAATTCTGAAAAAACCTGAAACACAAATGTTAACTCATTTATCGATAGGAGTACTCCTGTGAAGTTTCGAATAAAACAGTCTTACCTAATCTTGTTTCCCCATACAAACTTTAGAGCCCCGTTTCACCCCCTTAGGGGGTGACTTTTGGAAAACCTTTTCTTAGTGTACCCCTAGACCACATAAGGAATCTACTTGCCAAATTTGGAATCTGTAGACCCAGCGGTTTGGGCTGTGCGTTGATAGATGAGTCAGTCAGTCAGTCAGTTTCTTCTTTTATATATTTAGATTACCAAACTTGTCAAAATCAACAATTATGAAATCAATGATAGATCATTGTGACACTATTGTAGTAGCAGACTAGGCCCCCAGAATATGTGTGTGACACCCCTGACATATTTCTTCAACTAGCAGAGGAACTGCATCACTGTGGCGACAGGAAGCTTTCAAAATGAAGTGCACTGCAAACACTCAATTTGCGTTCTTACATTTGGAGGGGAATGAAATACGTATCATTTAACACGTCTCACTTTTATTGCAGTGTTGTTATTCATCATCTATGTGCGGTTGCGAATAATTTAGGTTTTCTTTTGAAGTGTTTAGGTGGTATTTCTTTATTGTGCAGTTAGTGCCTAACCTGGTGTCAGAATTTTTATGCCGCCTGACTTGGCTTTACATGCCATCAAGAAATATCTCTCAAGCATGCTGGTTTCCTCACGATGTTTTCCTCACGCGCGTAATGTATAATTATCACTTGCTTCGGAGCAAGTGATAATTATACAATACGCGCATGGAATCCGAAAAATCAGAGGTTCGTGTATTGGGTCCGAACTCGAGACCTACAACATGGTGTGATTCAGACTATCCAAATTAATAACTTTCTCCATAAGGCCACCGTCGAAATTGATTTGATTTTTTTTTTCGCGATATCGTGTCATAGCTTTTACACTGCATGAGGATTTCAAAATCTTGCTGTACCCCATGAAGACTAAAACACCACATACCAAGCAAGAAAACCCCTATCAAATGGTTGTACGAAATATGTAGTAATGTTATCTAATTACATTGAGACGTCTCCGCCGGCCTCTCTATTGTGCTGGGACAATGTCTGCTAATTCCTGATCCATGTAACTTCCTGCATTGTGCCCGTGTTGACAGATTTTCCTATTATCAGCACGAACAATATATCCCACTCGTGAGTATGTACGTATGCGAATAATTGAAATGTTGTAGGAATTGGATATTATCGTGTGCTAGTGACGGGTTGCATTAGTGTCGTAATTTTATGTGTTTGCCTTTTTATGTGACGGTCAAAGTATTCGTAAGGCTTTAGTGGACGCAAGCACGATTGTACTCTACACTAAGCTTTGATACTCAAATTGGGCGAACTGATTGGGTTTTTGGGTCACTTACTCATAACATAACATCACGCTTGTAATCCCAGAAGGGTAAGGCAAGGGTACACCCACATTTCGCCAGTTATGTTTAAGTCTTTTGTAATAGGAGGCTAGCCTATTTCCATCTGACTGCCAGACGCCGTGACTGGTACTGAGAAATTCCTCTGATGGAAAAACCCAATAACAATTTGCCCGACCCGGGAATCGAACCCAGGACCTCAGCAGTCGCGGTTGCGACCACTGGACCATCGAAACAGTCGAGGCAACGAGGGTTACGTACTCGTACAACTATATTCGACTCGTAAACTATGCTAACCCCTTCGGGAAATAGATGTTACGATAATCGTAAGTAATGATATTACAGCTAAAACTACTATAAAATGCACTAACATTTCAGTAAAGGAAATTAAAAGATAAAAGTTCACTTTTTAAAATCCAGCAAGCTACGATCGCCTCTGAAACAAAATAAATTGAACCACACCCAAATACTTTTGTAAATTTTACAGGACAAACATTTAGCTAACAAACGTGACATCCATTAATTACAGGTCTCGATAACAATTCAATAGGTCAGGATACACGATAACCCATATCTCCGGTATCGCGACGTCCGTCTCTCACGGTCAATAGACAGATATCAATGCATGTACACACCCAATATTTGTTTCCCGAGTACATTAATCTACACCAGGAGTCCAGGAGGTGCACAATCATAACCTTCTAACATGTTATACAGGAGTATAACATGTTGGATATGGTTATAATTGTATGTAGGCATGTCTATTATTTTGGTGTTGATTTTCGAGAGAAAAATAGTACCTTGTAGGAACAGGGTTTATAATTATGCCACACAAACAAACAAAACAAACAAACATTCATTTATTCTCAGGCAAATTTGGCCTTTATATATCATATCTTGCAGACTAACATAAATATGATAAAATACAATTTGTGTTTAAGTTGTAAATGGAACCTTAAAACTATGTTAATAACACTTCACTCGTGCACTATATGACTGTGCGTTCATGCCACTTGCTTGCTCTAAAAGGTTAATAGGTACAACGTCCTCATCCAATACAGAAACATACTCGTAAAATACGCTTGCTTACCCACCGCTGTTTTTAGTTGGTTTGGGCCCGTCGAGTGAAGAAAAAAATATTTCTTTAGTTAGTACGAAATTCCGAACGTGTTTGTCTTTGAGGTCGAATTCAAAATCGGAACTTCGAAAGGGCTGGTATTTGTCTCTCTCTCTTTCTAATGGCGGGAAAGAGATAGAGTGTGAATGTTTCGAATTGTATGATTAACCCAAGGCTGAAATAAGATGTTTGCGGCTTTCTGAAAACAAAAATTAAAAAGTTACTTTGTCTCACTCAGTAAGCAAAATCGCATTTTGCTCACTGATTTCAGGCAGAAAAACCTACATGTTTGAGCTACTGAAGTGAAAGCTTTATTATTGCAGCCGAGGCGGAATTCATGAGATTAAAAAAACAACCACCGCCGACTATAGAAATTGAATCAAGTTGGACTTAGTTTAAAGTTATCTGTGGAAATATAACACTAGTAGGGATAAATGAAAAAAAAACCACTAGTGTGAAATACACTGCATACTGAAGCTAATAATGGCGCGATTAGAGCCAGTTTTCGAGGAAGTATTGAAAAAAAAAAAATTTAGATTGAAAAGTCTATAGGTACTTACTATAACTCAAAGAAAACGATCGCAAAGAAAATTATAGATCTTTTTCCAAAAGCTTAACTATCGACTCTTAACTGGTATACTTTAATAATACCTCCCTATATTTTCAGGTTGCATTTTTAGAAGAATATTCCTTGCGTTATTTTTCAGTAATTGCTTGATTTATAATATTGTTTAGTCAAGTACCTTATAAACGAAGATTGACGAAGCTTTCGTAAAGTAACCTTTAGACTATGATATTAGTAGTATTGTATTGTATCTTATGCATTTATCTATTCTGTTCGACTTTTACTTCATCAACATTGTCTTTGTCTTTTGTGTATCTGTGGAGAACGTTGTTGGTTGCACATTTGTATAAGTCCTCGTATTCTATTTTTTGTAATATATAATGTGTAATTGTTGGTTTTTCCAAATAAATAAAATAAAATGATAGGCACGGCGACATACCAAAACTTTTCATAGTCCCTTAAATAAATTAGCCCTAAAACAATTAATTAAAAAGACAACAGAACTTAAATAAATCACATCCATTCCTATTGTACTACTTCATTTGTTTCCATACAATGTTGTCTGAAATTGTGATCCATCATGAGTTGAATAACATCACACTGAATAGTTGGTGGGCGGCTTTGAACCAGCGACCAGCTTTTAAAGACCTCTCGAAGCACCCTTTAGCACCCCTCTAATGCCAAGTATTGTTTTGTGTGAAAGGGGAAGGGGGGTCCGTGGTGCCGAACCATTGTTGTTGCGTCGGATTCGAGTGCGAATTGTCACAGACAGTTGGACGATTTTATCAATCGCTTATTATTCAGCTCCTAACAAATGGATGATGACTCATTTGTGAATGTAGTGGCGCCAGAATGTTTGCACAGTTTTGTATAATGTGTTGTGGAACTTAAATCGAAAGTCTGTGCAAAATATCGGTAGCTGGTTTATAAGGGAATCTCTAATGAGTCAGCTTTATGGATCAATGGTTACTTTAGGGTACTCGAAGTTCGCATGCGTTTTTTCGACTGTGAGGAATTGATGAGCTTTTTTGTATCATGAAGCTCACGTATGATGGTGCTTCGTTATTTTATCTCCTTGTGTACTTTTTTCAAATGTTATTTGAAACTACCTTGTATAATAAACTTTTCACTTATTAACTCGAAGTGTTAATATTTGTAAAAACGTTTTGCCGACAAACAAGATGGCCGTGCGTGGAAACGAATAGTTAACGCGGTCAACAGTCTTTAAAATCAAAGAATAACTGCATAAAAACTTACTGTGTCCATTTCTTCCACAGTTTGCCTTCAGCGTATTTTGACCTATTTCGGCCACATAATGCGAAGATGAGATAGCAGCCTTGAAAAGCTGGTTATTGTTGGTAATACCGAAGGCAAGAGAGCGCGAGGCCGGTCGCCAACACGATGGTCTGACCAAGTAAAAGATTCTATGTCCTCAAGCAAATTTCAGCAGGTGGTGATGGCAACTTTGGACCGGAGTAGATGGAGGCAGATTGTCCATTTAAGGGACTACTCACACTTTGAGCTGAATAGGTGTGAGTAGTCTATAAAGGTGTCTAGTGACCGCGATCCTCAGTAATGAGGGACCGATTGAAGAAAAAAGAAATCCACTTCTTGGTTGGACAACAATACGAATACAAGTTAGTTGCATGATTAGTTGATTAAATACCAATGTTGTAGCTATCAAGACATTTTGAGGTTTAAACAGTTATGTGACTGACACGCGAGGCCACAGTGATTTTAGTCACCCCTTTTAACCAAGTATGCAAGACTCACATCGCGACGCGTGCGACATTCAAGTCGCGTCTCCCGTCCCGCGTCTCGTCATGACTTCAACGTTAGTTACTAAAACGATTTTCATTCGATTTGGCCGTTTGAGTGAGCGGGCACAACAGTAGCAGATATCGAACGAGTCCATTGTTGGAGGTGACATCTAAAAGCATTGTGCCAAGCAGTACAATCGCACCATTACCGCCGCCATTGTGACAATGTTAACATATCGTTATCTAGATCAAGCGCCATCTATTGTCCGTCGCGGAGACTTTTGTACGTAAGAATTTTCTTTCCTTTTCAGCGTTTGGTCGGATAGTTTTTCCCGTTTATCGACCTTGGGTTGTCGGTTAACAATAAGGCGATTGTGTATAGTGTTAATTGAAGTCCCGTGTACATGCGATAAAGAATTTAAGATGAAACTTGCGTTGGGCGTATATATATACCAAAAAACCTTATCTTGTGCCTAAAATTTTCAAATCATTTTGCAGAAAGATCAATGTTCATGATCAAAGAGTATCGATCGTGTCCCAAAAAATCTAAAATCCACTTCCAAATTAAGTTGAAATTGACAAACAAACAAACTCAACCTCTTCGGCCATTTACTTCGAAAGTTAATTTCTTAGAATTGTTTTCGTATTAGATGATTACCAATGAGCAAGTAATTAACTCTTAATTTAGTTTCACAATAAAAAGTTTGGGGTAACTTCATCAAGAAAATTCGTAGCCTCGTAGTACTGCGTAGTACGGCGTAGCACGCGGCTACGTAATGCTACGGAGTTTTGAAACTTACTTTTTACAAACAAATTAATATGGTTTCTCAAGTATCGATCTAATCGCCATTCCCCTAACATGTTTATACTTTTTAAAATTATGCGGAGCTAGCTAAAGTTGTAAGTAATTTGGTTTCGTATAAAATTTGTTGACAATTCTTCCGCAACTTGAGTATTTCGCCAGATTTTCAATACCCTTTAGTATTATTTTCAAGTTTGCTGGTAATGTGTAAGAGTTGAATTTACTAGGACCTGGACCTGGACCTTCTTTTTTCCCTTGTTGCGTGAATTACCTATAATATAGTTACTAGGTAATTCACGTAACAAGGGAACACCGGGTCGTCGTGATCATTGCGTAAGGTTTGTTTATGGTCCGGAGAGTGATATTTTACAGGAAAAACGGCACATTTCTTGAAGGACAGTTCATGGGAGTGAAGCCGCCGTAAAATACTAGTAGGCACAGTGCAGTATAGTATGACCACTTTAGTGTGCAGTTCAAGGTGGCGTTGCTTGTCAAGAAAATTTGCATTGATAGTTTGATATGTCAAACTTGGTACATTTATTTTGTTCTGTGTTTTCCCGCCTGCACAGATAAATTGATTGAAGTGTAGGTGGGCGCTGATGGTAAACATATGAAATTGTCTATGGCAACAGTATTGTAAAAACAAAATGGCGGCGTTAGTTCCAACTATGGCCACCTGTCAAAAGAATCTTGCGTTCAATAACCACACAAAGTTTAACCAAAACAATATCACCCTCATTACGAAGCACGGAGGGATGACGCGACATCCACCACTCGTGGGCACTGACCACCATTGTTCCACCGCCACAATGACTGGTTAATGAGATCAGATCCATCCCCGCTGGACAATGGCTACCCCCGCCTGCCTACTGATTTTATTAATTAATTCATTACAATGGAACCTGAGTTTCGGACCACTATCTATTGTTTGGCGATAGTGATTCAGCAGATTGACCTTATGGTGTACTGATAAAGGATGAATTGATAATTGTAGTTGCTTTTGATGTTTATCTTTGTAAGTATTCTGATTGGGCTATGGAAACTCCTTTACCAAGGAAAAAGTGACTGCAGCAATTAAAAATAAGTGCTACGAGTACGACGTATGAAATACTTAAAGATAATTTAGGGTGCGATTTCAGCAAAGGAATTCAGTAAAGTGTATGAAAGAAAAACCGAACCACAATAGTATATTATGATACAAGTGAGCTAAGTTGCTCATATAAATTGCTATGTCTATCTTGTGTTTAAGCGAGTGTTTACAATCGTTCGTATTTACTTTACTATTACTCTGCGTGTATTTACTTTACTATTACTCTTCGTGCTATAATGTGGAAGTATTTTAGTTAACAAAATATGTATTTATAATACATACATCTACCAATAGTAATATTAATTTTCAACCAAAATACAAAACTTTACACATGTTCCACAATCTACAGACATGTCACAACGATTGCCGCGTCGCGTCGCAATTTCTCTATTGTTTTTGAAGTACAATGAAGTACTCAGATAAAATAGGAGTCGGCTGGAGTTAGCATATGAATAAAGTGGACAAAAGACCCCTTCTGTCCATAGCGAAATTTTATTAATTGTGCTTTGTGATAGGGTTGCGCTGTCCGCGTTGAATTTTCATCAGAAATCGTTAATGGAAAAGTCATATCGGAGTTGGAAAATGTTTTTTTTTAATACTTAGTTTCGTCTGTATGTTATGATTACTGATTAAGGTTTTGAAAGAAAAAACACAGTTACCAAAAATGTCAATGAAATACTGAATTATTGTTACTTAAATTAATTTAAACTAGAGGATTAACGGTGTCTGATTTAGATCAGACACCGTTTATATTGAGGTAGTAAGGCTAGAAGGTTAGTTGAAATTGTAAACATAACACGTACCTAGGACAAGTCAGCAAAACTATATTCTAATGAGTCACACCAACACATCAAAATATTACTACAAAAGTTTAATGCGCATACTCGTGCCAGTAATAATAATTTTTGATTCATCGAAATTAGGCCAGGATTTCCAAAGTTACAGCGTTGTAAAGTTTGCGTTCCTTCGCGAGCTACTGCGATGACGTCACGCCGCGAGTGTCATGTCCGATTGTGGGTGATGCGGAGTGTTTACTTACGTTCATAAAATTTTATTTGTAAAGTGGTTTGCACTTATTATTTTAAGTATTTGTGTTTTAAATATTATTGCTATTAAACTAATTAATTAAAATTATTTGCAGCTCGTTGCGTGACGCTGACGTCACACGTTACTTTAACGTTTAATATCTGTAAAATTTGAAGATAAGAATACCTATTTTTTAGACTATTTTTTAGTTGGTGTGACTCATAGGTGTGACTCCACCACACCTGTCATTCATTGACAGTTGCGTCAAACGACGCAACGTTTATTATTATTTATAAAAACGGCACGGAAAATTCTCGTAGGATATCAATTGCGAAAAAACATTGAAAACCAGAAATAACATTTAGCTCGTATCAAGAAGTGAATGCACAAACATCTTCGCTTTCTTTTACGTGATATTAGAGCTTCCATCTTGCAAAACATCCCTCGACCAAACTTTACATTTTCATCAGAGCAGCTTTGTGCAGAACTCCGTAGCGATTCATGCACCACATATTATTCAAAACGAAGTTGGAAACATGACCAGTAAAATTCAATTTTAATATTGCATCGTATCTAGTGAGAGATTGAATTTTGATACGTCTCTGCGTCCCGGAGATTCGCCCTGCGGCAACCATTCAACGTCGCCCGGGCGTGTTGCACATTGCAACGTACAGCTACAGAATTGGGCAAACTGTTTTAAATGGTATATTTCTGTTTTCTAATTTTTGTTGTAGTTCTTTGGATCTTAGGGACGGTGTCTTTGTGTTATGCGTATAGACGAAAGAAATATTTAAACTTTCTATCTTTTCATTCTACACGAGAGTTAGCTCGAAAACTGTTGTGTTAGCTAGAAAATATAAAAAGAAAATGGTTAGGCTAACAGAAGTAAAATTAAAAGGGCCCTTCCCGGTGCGTCTATCGTCAACGCGAGCATGGTCGAAAAGGTTGTTGTTTCATCCAGAGCCATTGCGGCGATATTTTTTCAACTGCCCTGTCTTACCTAGCCCCGACTAGGGCTTTCAATACCGGTATTCCGGGATCCCGTAATACCGTGATCACGGATTTTATTTTGGCCTTTTACAATACCGGTATTGTCGCCCCAACACCGTGATCACGGTGGTATTACAAACATTAGATCTGAAAATTATGTGATCTTATTCTCACACTTGTTTCCTCCAGCACAAGCGTCCCGCTGTTATCTTAAGCTCACCCTCCCGCACCCCGCCTGAGACAATGCCCGAAATCGAGCTGTAGTTATGTCGTTTTTGTTATTGTTAGTCAGTTTCGCAAAGGCGACGGGATAACGCGTCCATAGACTTTGTTATTGTGTAGTGTTAAGTTATTTATGTAACAGGCTGACAAGTACGCTGTTTGATTCAACATTGAATGCGCTTTCGTTTTTGCGATCTCACTTACAAAAAAAAAAAAAATATAACGTTTAAAATTCAGAAATTTGTATTATTGTGTTATTTATATACTTTTACATTTTTTTACTATTTTTCAGAAATTGTTACGAACGCTTGATTTATTTTGTTACTTTTTACTTACTAGTTTTAGATTTTTTGATTGATTTTTTATTACATATTATTGTTAATAATGTTACTGAAATGATTGCTAGCTACTTAGCTAGTACTAACTACACTAGCACTTAGCTATACTTAACTTACTTACATTTTTACAAATAATGATACCTACTTATGTTGATTTTTACATGAGAGTATGAGACATGATGACAATTAGATAATAATAAGAAATGTATATTTTTTTGATATTGTACAAATAAACTACACAACACACAACAATAACACACAACAACAATATATTGTCCTGTAAAGTATTTTGTGTTTACATAAATAAATAAATAAATAATAAATAAACTCTGTGTGAAATGCCTTCCTGCAAAAAGAGTAGATTAAGTTTAAGTTTTCATTATGTTCCCAATTCCTAGTCCTACCGAAATAATCAACCAATACCAAATTATTATATAAGATAGGTATGTATAAAACGTATTTATTTTATTATTTTCAATAACTAACAACAGTAAAG
Organism: Xestia sexstrigata; assembly: GCA_941918905.2. NCBI lineage: Eukaryota > Metazoa > Arthropoda > Insecta > Lepidoptera > Noctuidae > Xestia > Xestia sexstrigata. Next base: position 6,796,376 of record OW799204.2, read on the forward strand.
ACAGATTTGAAAATATAAAAAGGCGTATTTTATTGGTTTTATTAATGTCCTAATTGAACTTGCGTTCAATACCGGACTACCCTACCGGTATTGATACCGGGATCACGGTATTGACTTTTCCAATACCGGTATTGATACCGGTATTGACAAAATCCGGTATTTGAAAGCCCTAGCCCCGACCCCGCACTACTCGTCACCCGCGCACCTCATACCGACTAACGCGAGGACATTGAACGAAAAATAGTGTTCAAAAATTTATAATACTTGTTGCAGGAAATACGTGTTTTTGAATAAGTCTTACAAGTTCGTGAAATAAATATTTGTTATTTAGAATCTTCACTACATTTGCAAGGCTTCTATCAGATATTTTCTTTACTTTTACAATTTATGGGTACATTATGAACGGCCAAAGTTCAGGTAAAATTTGTGCAAAACAGCAATTTTTGGAGGCTTATACTGAATTTGTTCCTACAAATTTTAATTTTTTGCTTCGATAGAAGCCTATATATAGTGAACAAGATACCTATCCGTTCAAAAAAAATAAAGATATATGTGTAACAACGGCATAATCACGCACGAGCGTTTGTCAAAATTCTCGCTAAAAGTATGGTGGGTTGGCCGCTCTTAAACGGCTACGGCTAGATTAAAAAATAAAGTTTGTCAGTAAGCCCCGAACTGATGTTAGCCGGTATTTTAGGATGTTTCAATAAATACGGTTTAATTTGGATAGCCTTTGGATAATATTTTTGAAGAACTAAAATGAAAAAAACATTGACAGTGCTGATGCGTGTGGGAAGTCTAGCTCTGTCTCTATAACAATTTCCATGACGCAAACAGTTAAAAATGTAATAACATGAAAAGAACATGCTTATTTTGTGTTACTATCTCAAAATTATTATATCCTCCATCATTATTATTATACCTCTATATTGTGTCTACATGATTCGGCGGGCGACACACTGTGCGATTCGCCACCGGCTTTGCAGAAATCATAAAGGCGAGAGATCAAACGGCGGCCGGTCTTTTTGACCCCGATAACGAAATGATACTCTCCACCGATCGGTGGGGTGGACTCATGAGGACCTCATCTGCCGAATTAGCAAGTATTGTCTGATATGATGTGTAGTGTATGTAACGTGTCTACGAGACGTAGATTCAAAGTGCGATATATCAAAGAATAATATGGTCACCTACTACACTACTACAACAGCCCATAACGTCCACTGCTGGACATAAGCCTCTCCCATGATGGGAGGAATTTGCCATAATCTCCACGCTTGGCAGGCGGATTGGAGATCGCAGTGATGAAAGACTAACAGAAAACGCTGCTGCCCATTCTCTGGTCTACGGAGGCGCAAGGTGTTCAGCCTCAGACATTAGTCGCCTTATACGACACCCGTGAGTGTAATGGGTTGGTTCTATTCTACTCTGCCGGATACCACACGGCTAAACCAACACACTAAAAATAAACTGCAACATTGCACTGCATCCGATCTTGATTTGTTTTACATTAAGTTCTTGTAAGTTTTGCCATAAATCCGTAACTGCAAGTAATAATTTATAAGCTGCTTTCAATATCATTTGAAGTTTAAAGGTCAGGTAATTACTGGTTTCTTAACAGTTGCCTTCAATCATTTTAGTAAATCCCGTCCTCTGCATGTTCTCTGTGTGTTATTGGGTTTTTCCATCGGGATCCATTATATTAGATTAGATTAGAGAGAGAGAGAGAGAGAGATAGATAGATTAGATTCCATATGGTCACCTATTTGCAATATATTGCAGGGATTCAGATATCCTTTCAATTAAATATTGTAAATATTTCAGTAAAGTATGATGTTGATGAGGTTGTTTACACCCTGTATGTATAGACATACAGGGTGTAAACAACCTCATCACGAAGCCACGGTAATATTATAATACAGTAGTGTAACTCGGCCGCATGATAGAAATAAATGCCTACAGCCGCGCGGTACGTAAACATGCGTTAGGTCTGCCCGTCTCCAGCATTTTAATTACCTTTGCCTACTTTCTGTTTCTATTTAGTTTTGTGATTGTAAATATCCTTTTTATATAAATAAATGAAATACTTTGTATATTGAATAGGAAGTGTTCAATAAAAATGCGTGTTGTTTTTTGATTGGAAGATTTAATTAAAAAAACATGTTACTCTATTCGCTTTATTTATTCATCCAAACACCTTTTTTTCGTGAGATAAAAGGAAATACTTATCCATTAAAAAGACACACATTATGTACCTACCTACTAGTAAGCAAAATTATTTTATAGTCTTACCTTTCAGAGTTTCCAGGTAATTTAAAAAAACTCATGTCTGGATGCGTTATTGACGAATTCATACAACCAAAAACAGCACAATATTTCCTACTCGTCATATTACCTGATTTTTAGAGAAAAAATCGCGCGGTTATTGTTAAAAAAACAACACACCGTCCGTTCGACACAGCGGTACAGCCGTGACTGTCTGCGCCCCGAGCGCACCCCGAGATCGAGGCGCGTAGGTATAGCTCGCGTTTCGTCCGTTTGTATGAAGTTGGAGTACTGTATTATAATATTACCGTAACGAAGCCGTCAACCAAGCATTCTGTACATGAACTAAGTAACTTTACGCAAAAAATATTGCTGGGAAATGACTTTTTTTTTGGGGTGAAATCCATGTTTTGTGGTAGAACTCAAAGTAACGCTCTCAAAGCATTGTGCGGATTGAATATTACGGGGGTCGTGAAGGTGTTTAAAGTAAAAATCTTACATTAAAAACTCTTATTTAAAAAAACCTTGTCATAAAGATGGAACTTTGACCCCCAATATCTCCGTAACTAAAAGGTTCCCAGGTATGGTGTAGAACAAAAAAATTATAGCAATGACGGGGAGAACAAGTGCCTTTCGGCTTCGTTAAGAGGTTTTTTACACCCTTTATTATAAACTAGAGTCGCATTTCGTGTATGTCTGGGGTCCCGTCATTCTTTGCGAATTTTGCGGTTTTCACAATTAACTAATGGACCCCCGGAAGGTTTATGTTATAATAAAGAGAACTAAATGTTTTGTCAAGTCATGATAACCACGTGAAGTAGAGGGTTACTAACTCGACTATAGTCTGCGCCAGATAAGTAGGAAATAAAGGTCATTAACCCGCATACATTTATTCAAATACATAATTCCGAAAACAGAAATAATGACATAAACTTGTCCCGAAACTACCTTTATCGTGATCCTTGACTTTTTCTAGTAATAAAAAACGATTCATAATGTATTGTCGGGGTACCTACGCAGAAAAATTAAGGAAAGAGCAATGACCGTTAATTCCTACTTATCTGGCGCAGACTATAGCAACCCACTACTTCCTTATAATTCCAACCAGAAAATTTAATAGAATTTTGCCTTAGGCTCCATGTTCTATAAATTGTCGATGCACAGAGTAGTTGTAAAGTTTTTTTCTATTTGCGAATAGCTATGCTTATAATAATAAACATCGTGAATGAGATGAATCCCAGCGACGCACGCGGCGCGACGCTGCCGACAAGGCCAGCTCCATGTCAAGTTCGGAGCCACCTCGTACAGCGCACAGCGCAAAGCGGCGCTACTGTAACAATAATGGGTCGGCCCCATTGTTTGGGCCCGTGGCACATTACGCTTTTGTCTCTGCCCTCTCCCGTTCCTCACAATGCGGCCAGGAAACAAGTGAGCCTTTATTTCGCCTCTTTTTGTCTCGGAGTATCGCTGCTTATTGTCTTCATTCGATTGTTCGGGCCTCTTCAGAGGGCACATTGTTGTGGACTTCGTCGTTAGTGCTGAGCTGGCGGATGTGCAATGTTCTAAGTGTCGTTTGAATTTTAATACGACGGAAAGTGTGGTAGGTGGTGGGCGAGCTTTGTGATAGTGTCTTGTTGTTCATTGACACGGTAGGCTGTACCGGTGCTCTTGTTCATGTAGACTGTAAAGCAGGTGTAGTGCAGCATTGTATTCGGAAGTGAGTTTCTGTTTGGCTGTACATTGCATTGACAGGTATCAGTAACCTGAAGGGGTATGCGGTTTATTGAAACCTGACAAAATTGGTGCTTACACTTGGTTGTAACCAAAACGACATTACTATTGGGACGTGGAGACACAAAATATGAAGTCTTTTTTGAGAAGACATGACAAAGTCGCCTTCATTATTTGACTGATAGCCCTCATAAAATTAGTATGCATATGGAGTACTCGTATTTCAATGCACTTAATTTTCTTTCATCGAAATCCGAAATGCTAAATAATATACAGTGTGTCCGTATTTCAGGCATAAATGTAAAATGTTCATGGTGCAGAGAGGCACCGTTTTCCAATTTCCGATGCATCTGGCGTGTACGAGTATCTGAAATTAATTTCACAGCCGCTGTGAACAATACAAAAATATTTGTAACCTTGCGAAAACGACTAGCTTATATAAAAAAAAACATTGTGTAGGTATAACTGTGGATCACGAAAAACTTAGCATTTTCTTCAGGACCGACTTTAACAAATGTAACTGAATGCACAAAACACATCCAAAAGCTGCATGTCTTCATTGCAGCCTTGTTGTGGAATATGGCGCTCAGTCATCATCTCTCTAGCCTTTTCCCAATCTGACATCCACAACCCAGTTAGTACTGGGTAATGCAATACCACTTAGTAAGACTGGTTGTCAGACTTTCTGGCCACTGACTACTTGTACGACTGTCAAAGATCTACAAATGACAGCCTGCTCTTTGTAACAAACTTTTTCTCCTCTCGGTACACAGGTAGAATTTCGACATCACATCATATTTACCTACTACAACTGGCATTCTTGGTTGCTTAGTTCCTCGGTTCTGTTGAGCCTTGTTGTATAGATGCCAGTACATCAAGCTATTTGAAACTGTCAAATTTTCCCAATCAACCTTGAACCTAATGCTTTAGCGATAAAGTTAAAAACGTATTAAAGAAAGAGCTTGGAAGAAATTTGTATGCCAGGCGGCTAAACTTCCAATATTTTATTTTTTCAAATTTGCGGATGTTTTTCACGCATAAAACCTATATTAATCGATAACTGGTATCAATACAAATAAGTTTTATTTGAGAAAAAATGTTCTAAACTGTCACGTTTCCGAGATATAAGCTATCAAAGTTAGAATCTATTCACTGTTGATGACATCAATACTATTTTGATTTGATCAGACACGCATAAAACGTGCATCAATCGATAGCTGGCAACAATACAAACAAGTTTTGAATGAGACATAATTTGTTCTAATGTCTCACGCTTCCGAAATATACAATAGCGTTGTGGTCGCTACCAGCACTACTTTGATAGCTTAAATCTCGGAAACGTGACGCTTTAGAAGATTTTCTCTCATAAAAAACTTGTTTGTTTTGATACCAGCTATCGATTAATATATGTTTTAGGCGTGGTCGCTAATTTGAAAAAAAAAAAAAAAAAAAAATGGCGGAAGTTAAGCCGGCCAAAAAATTCAAACCCCTTTGACAGATTGTAGTTGCTTGATGTGCTCCAGTCTGTACGCGAGACGCCGATCGCTAAATCGCAACTGTTCTTCATGACATAATCTCTTCCTGAAATCCCAATCCTGTTCGCATATTACAAGCTGTCATGTATATTGATCATATCGATATCTACCCATGTTTATCTGCAAATGATACAAGCTCAAGCTCCTCTAGTTAGCATTGTTCGTGGCTCCATTGTGTGAGTCGCTTTGTTAGGGCACGCTCCGTTTTTTTTCCTTTTCGCCTTCGAAACGGCGCTGAAAAACTAAGGACCAGAGCTACAAGGGTTGAGGTGTAGCTCTGTGTTTACATTTTCAGGGTTTTGTCTTGAATTAAGGAGGTTACATTAAAAATGTGAATAAGGTTGTGTTGTTTTGGCCGGTGTAGAAGTGGAAAGACTAGTCTCGATGGTCTAGTGGTCGATTCCGGGGTCGGGTAAATAGTTATTTTTTCTATCAGGAATTTCTCAGAAGCAGCTACGGAGTCTGGCTTTGTGCCCGGTTGATGGCAATAGGCGAAATACGGGTGTACTATTAGGTACACCTCTGCCTAACCCTTTGGGGGTTATAGGCGTGATGTTGTGTACGTTATGTTATGGAAAAAGGTTGAAGCTGATTTTCTAGCACTTACTGATGTTTGAGCCACATCTATTATAAAATGAAGAATAGCTTATACACGTAAAGGCGAAAATTCGTAAAGGTTTTTCATCACGTTAAATTTTATTAATAACTAGCGTACGTCACGCGGTTTCACCTGCGTAGTTCCCGTTCCCGTGAGAGTACGGGGATAAAATATAGCCTATGTTACTCAGGGTGAATGTAGCTTTCTAATGGTGAAAGAATTTTTGAAATCGGCGCCGTAGAAAAAATACAAATCTTTCCTCTTTATTATATTATTAGTGTAGATGTAGAAAACCCGAACTACAAAAATTGCTGAAGGCAAAAAAAAGGCTGTACTGTTGTTTAACTAACGGTAACTGTTAGCTCACACCATCCCACTGCCGGACAAAGGAATTTCCCTTGACTTACAGTTCTTGTATACCAGCACTGAACTGAAAAGATGCAAGTAGGTACTTAATATTTCACTTGCATTCTAACTTTCACTACTCACCCGTAAACAGGTTGAACACAACAATATGCAAGCACACCATAAAACATAATCCTTTCTGCAAATCCGTTTCAGATTTGGTATAGCCAGGCACACGTGTGAATAGACACCGTTGAAATATTCTCTAACATTGTGAGTTCTTTACAAAATCGCCTACACTCGTGTGTCGCCTCCACCATTCATATTTCCCGCGTTTTCCATACACAATATTGCGACTTTGTGAGGCGGCGGCGCGCTTCTCAAGTCTCCAAATAGTCCATTGACGAGCTCCGAGCAAACTCGCTATAGCGAATTAACACTATTCATAAGAAGTTTTCAAAGAGGACTACTCTCATACAATTTGGTCGCATTCATAAAGATTCACTCCTTAGCTAGCTCGATGAATAGCTTTATGAAACGTTTTATACTAGAATATACTGTTCGAATATAATTTGGCGTTTGTTTGTTGTTTTTAAGCAATTCCTGGAGCAATTACGTGTTAAATTACGGCGCTATTAGCTAGCCCTCGACTAGATGAGGCAAGGAACAATTACGTTACGCGACAATAGTTCGCATTGTGAGGCTATCGTACTAGAAACAGTTGTTCCAGCCGCTCTGGTAAAAGAATGCTCGGTGGAGCGGGCGGCGTGGAACAAAAGCTGGCCCAATTGTGTTCCCAGCCACCCGCTTTTTGTGTCCCGCCAAATAGGAAAATGAGTTGAATGGGAAATTCTTTGGAAACGGGTCTTACGTTAGTCATTAAATATGTTTATGAAATCTACACAAGAAAATTATTGATGATTTTATTAAGATTTCCTTTGAGGGAAACAACGTTGTTCTTATGAACAGTCGGGACTTTATACAATTAGGAACCCACTTTGTGTGTAACTCTTAGAATGAGAAATTGTTTATTCGTTCCATATAACTTAAACGAAAATCAAAAGTATAAGGATTATAAAACTATATGCTTTCAAAAGTATTCAAAATAATTCTCAAAGCCTCAAAACCTTTACACAGAACACGACTTCTACCTATATCTAACGATATAAAAAGTACCGTAAGAATATATTTGAATACTGGCTCAGTATATATATGTAAACGAAGCTTTTTTTCAGTCTTACATATATTAATAAAAGTCACAAACAGACCTTTCAGGCATCTTCCAGACCGCCACTGAATGGTGTTAATTTACTACTGAATTGCCAACTCCCGAATGTGAGATTTCAATGGAAGATTCGGTCGGCATCACAAGCACGAAATTCTATATGGAAAATGTGGAAAATATAAATAGAGGCTGCAAAAAGCGACTCGAAAGGAGGGTGATTTTCTAAAGGCTTCAGCCGTTTCAATGGACCACTGTTTAACATTACTCATTGAGCGATACCTATTTACTAATTCCTATTCAAAATATACAAGAGACTCAATGTAAAAACACGTAAAAAGGCAATGGGGAACTTTTTAAACGTCTTCACTAGTCAAGAAAGTCTGTTTCGTTCTTCTATTTCAAAGTGAAGTAAGACGTTAAAAAGAAGGTCTGAACAATAATAGTGTTGGCTGAAAACAAAATAGCTCGCTCAGGATGCTATTTATCTGTCAAAGAGTCTAAAGTTTAAAGAGGTTTTGTGTTAAAAAGAATAAACAATAAAAAGGTTTCGCAGATCTCCATATTTTTATAGAGGTCTGTGCCATTTACGTCAAGTTGTCATTAACCAGAAACTCGTTTATTTACACTATAAATTACTATTTACAAAATCAAAAAATATTCAATTGCAATTGAAATCTGGAGAACAGTCTGTTTCGCAATAAAAGCAAGTGTTCCAGAAATAAGAATGCCCATGCAACGTGAGGATTTGAAAAGAATTTCTTGATAAAAAAAAGAGTTAATATTAACCATGGTTACAATAAAGAAGCAACCTGCCAGCAGTAGTGGCGGTAGCCGGCCCTACTCAGGTTCTTCAAGTTCTGCAAGCAGTTCAGAACACAATGAATCAAAATGCTGGATCAAGGCACTGGTCGTTTTTGCCATTTTACTCATTCAAATAAGTGTACTTCTTTTCTACGTCTTGAGGTATGGACCTGCACACTATAAACAACCATTTGCGTCTATTGTGTAATTAGTGTATGTTTAGGAAGATAATTTACATAAAAATTGTTTATTTATAATTGGTAACTCAATAAACGAAAAGGTTTTTAACGTTATAACTTCTGTAATAAGTCTTCGTCTACTAATAGTCTGGAACATCTTTAACCTCAGTCAGCCTAGACCTGCTTTCCGTAGGCCAAGTTCTGCGCGGGAACTGAACCGATTACCAGCGGCGCTGAAGTTGACTTTTCAGCTTTAGCGCCCACTGTACGAGGCAAAGTTAAAAGCTCACATGTGGTATATTTTATTTATTTATTATAACATCACGCGTTGCGTTGTGTAGTTGTCCCAAGGGATCGTACTACCGATATAAAAATAATGTGTTAATCCAGTTATAAACTATCTGTGTGCCAAATTTCATGCAAATCCGTTCAGTATTTTTAGCGCGAAAGAGTATCAAAACATCCATTCATCCTGACAAACTATCGCATATGAAATAGTAGTCAGATAACAAAAAATTAAATTCGTTTTGAAAAGCTTTAAGTTTCAAGCTCTTTAGGATTAAAAGTTGCGTAGGTATTAGGAGGCCATATCAGAACAGTTTCACTTTCCTTGTTAACTTGTGAGAGTTCTTTTGTTTTGGTCAAGGAAAAGCGATGAAACTGGTAAGGTGATTCGGGCTCAAACTCAAATCATATAAACTTCTTAAAAAGCCAATAAGCCAATAAAATTTTCTTTCTTTGCTCTATGCTTATCCTATAATTAAAATTCACCGCAAACACGTGTCGATTTAACGTTTTTATATAAAATGTTTATAAAATGGATAAGGCACCGTTCCACTGCCGACGAAAAGCGACAAGCGACTATAAACGAATTGTTTATTTATGTGGTACACCAACAGCAGTACATACTAAGAATTAATAGGAAATAATAAAAATAATGTACAAGTGCTGGTATTATATGCCTATTACAGGTACGATCAAACAAGCTATTTGGTTTACATTTTACAATGTAATTTGTTGGTTAAACTCTAAACCAAATAGCTTGTTCGACCGTACCAATATACGCAGCATTCACTATAGTGAATACAACATAAAGTTTTCAAATCTTAAAAATACAATCCTTATTTGACAGAGTTCTCGCTGTTGACACTAGTCTGCAATAAACTATTAACACATTCAATGTCCACGAAGCAGACACACTTGTTTATGGGGCAGAAAAGGGTACAATTATGTATCAATATCTTTTACTTACACTATCTACATCCATTGTATAGACGCCAGCACATTAAGCTTTCTGAAACGGTCAAATTTTCCCATACAACCTTGAACTAAATGCTTTAGTGCTGAAGTTGGAAATCTATTAAAGAAATTTGACAGATTGTACTAGCTTGATGTCCTGGCGTCTGTATGTTTCTTGAGCGAAAAAAATCGTCGATTGCAAGTCGTTTCATCGCCTTAAACCTTGATGAGAGTGTCGCAATACAGTAATGCATGTCAGCTCATGAATGTCAATACATCCAAGAAATGGCGAGAACTCGCCCACCAGCTGGGGCTACACGCATAATCACTCGTCTGTAATAGCTAGCTCTACCTGCCTGTCGCTAATCGTTGTCGGTGTGACGGCGCCCTAGGCCTGATGAGAGCGTCGCAATAACGGCTCATGAATGTCAATACATCCAAGATATGGTTGGCAATCAGCGCCCCGCGGCTTTCAATTTCACTCTATTCACATATTTTGCTCACTGTAAGTACAGTTGGCCGCACGTTGGCAGCAAAACCAGTATAAACTGGAATCTTATTGTATTGGAACTCTGTACAACGCTAGGCCAGCTGAAGGTCAAAGTATTACCTACATCCGATATGCGGTCGAATGTATTTGTTCAAGTGTGCGTTGATTTTGGTTCAGTAGGTTTAATTGAATGTAGGTTTTACTGGAAGTAGGAACGAGAGAGGTTTCAAGGAAAATAAGTAGGTTACAGACAGCTAACATCACGCCAGTTCATGGTCTAGAACTCTAGACTGTGTGCCCAATTTTATCCCAGCTAGTCGTCAAGGCGTTAAAAGTACCTAGACTCACAGAAGCTAGTTTCGGATTTTATAATAGTATAGCTCTATATGCATTAAAGTTTATCCTTATCCATTCCTGCCTATATTTTATCCCAACCGCAGCATCTCGTTTCTTATTACTGTTTACATAACACGCCATTGTTTTCGAGATGCATATCTATCATAAATATCAGAAGCTGTATCGGGCCACCTATTCAACAATGAAAATATTATAAACCAACAAAGGCGCCCACAATCCCGTCTTTATTTTACACCGTAGAACATCGGTCCGTGGAATTCGTAATTTCTTTGATTCCCGCCTATTGTGCGACTGATAAAAGAGACACTTTTCAGTTGCTCCCGTCTGAATGAATACACCCATTATGGCTACACAAAAGTGGATATTCCAAACAAAAACATCATTGCCGCGGTTATTACGAAGCGTAAAAAACAATTCTGACTATATTCCATTATGATTTCGAACAATGTAGTTGGTGAAATTGTATTTTGTCGCGAATAATGTTGGGAATCGACGCGGCCGCGGCGCCTGGATTTATTGTCGCCGTTAAAAATTATTTTTTATGAAAGAGACTGGTGGCTCGTGACGTAATGATTTATTTGAAACTTTGGTTATTGTTGTCGCTATTTGCTCCGCGGAATAAGCTGTTTCAGGAGCCTCCCAATCAGCTATGCAACATACGTCATAGGTATCTCATCAAAAAGGTCTCGAGAATACCTTCAAATCTAACGGCAAGCACGGCAGTGTCTCATCTCATGCCGATGCCGAGGTAAAAACAGTACCTACACACCTATACAGGGTGTCGGAAACTCAACATATTCCTTGAAAGGGGCTATACCTACTAGAGGTCGTTAGAAGCAACAAATTAAGTCCAGTTACCTATATATAGGGTCAAAACTGGATGTGTACCGAGCTGTGTCGTGAGTTTTGAGTATAAATGTAGATGGGTGACTAGAAGAAGGTCAAAAACGAAGGATGGACTGTGTAAAGGATGATATGGCAAGAAAGGAGTGTGATGAGATGGCGAGTTATAGAAGAAGAAGACATGCTATGCTACGTCGACCCCAAGTTAATTAGGATTACCTCTAGTATAACCCTTTCAAGGAATAGGTCGAGTTTCCCTGACACCCAGTATAGGTACAGGTAGGTACTATTTTACCTCGGCATCGGCATGAGATGAGACACTGCCGTGCCGTTAGATTTGAAGGTGTCGCGAGATTTACATACTCGTATTATTTATTTAAAATTATTCTCAATTAGATCAAGGTATTTAATTTAACTTTAAGTACTTGTTTATCTACACAGGTAAATCTTGCGACAACCTTTTTTATCATATAAATTGTGTAATGATCTTAATAAGTTGATAGTAAAAGTTTTAAAGGAAAAGTTTATTTAATTGTATATGATTCGGGATTTACCTACTACGGCATAGTTCGTAGCGCGTAGCGGCATTTTTCAGTAGCCCATAGTAATTCGTAGTAAGCACAATGTAATGTTTTAAGCACAGATTATCTAAAAAGAAGATATAGCTAAAAAAAAGATTTATTAGACTCATCTTGGACCAAAGTACTCATCAAGACGAATCAAACGAGCCCAAACTCGATGTGGTAACGTCGTTTTATTGCGGAGATCCTATGTCCACCTTCCAGCTGCATCACCAAACTCTCGTTACCATTTAGGACCGAAGTACTCTTCAAGACGAATCAAACGAGCCCAAACTCGCTGGGATTATGTCGTTATATTACGGACATCCTATGGCCACCTTCCAGCTCCATAATTAAACCCTGGATACCATCTAGAGACAAAGTACTCGTCAAGACGAATGATTTGATTACAGATTTGATTACAGACATCGGGACAGGTGAAACTAAATAAAAGCTTGTAAAAAAGGCAATGCATACGACAGCACTAATTACTAGCTTTCCTATCTATGTACTAGGTATTGTTTATTATCTTTGCTGTTTTCTCGTTACGCATAATCAGCCTATAATGTTGCCACTGGTGGGCACAGGGTTCCTCTCTATGAGAGGGAATGGGCTATAATCCAACACGCGGGCCCAGTGCGGGTTGGTAGATTCTACATGTCTTCGAATTTTTATTTCTAGGATATGCCGGTTTCCTCACGATGTTTTTCCTTCACCGTTTTGAGAGCAGTGGCATAAATTACACAAAGTAATGACATGCGCCTGCCTGGGTTCGAACCCATTTACTGCTCGTAAATTGAGGCCGCCACCACTGGGCCACCGCGACCGCTGCTCGAAGGTGCAAGAAAACCATACTCTGGAAATCGTGCATTGTGTTTGCGTGAGTTACAAATGCCGCTAGTCAGAGCAACCCTCTAAATATTTTAATAAATAAGTTGAGATCAATCTTATTTATTACAACATTGGTGTTTAACTAATTACTATTAGCATAATTCATCACCACAGTTCTAAGAACAATACTAATGCTGTTATTATGACAGAGTCAAAAGTGTAAAATTAAGTAAAGTATAACTTCTTGTTATTCTCCAATTTTCCATTTCGATACAATCTCGTTAGAAAAGAACTGGTAGCGCCATCTCCGTGCGGTTATAGAAAACAAATTCAAAGCTTCCGTTTGCAGCGCCATCTGTTATTTCGTAAAATCACTGAATTTCAGCAACGCTCCGTTCGTAAGTAAAGCTTACTCACCGAATGAATAGATGGCGCTGAACGCAGATTTCGTGTGAAACCTAAACCCGCCATGCCATTATTTTGCACTACGTTATTCGCGATGTTCACAATGCTTGAAAGATGGCGTTTATATGCCCCAAGGCGTCCATTTTGTAAATAGACAATTGTTTACCGCTAATCTCGATCGAATTATCGGACGAACGAAAGACATAGCTGCTACTATAACTAGCTGGGTACTTTTATCATTGTTGTTTCCTTTATGATTAGATTTTCAGTTTATTAAATAGGTACAATTACTCATTGAGTTTTTTTCTCTTGTCTAATATAATGCACTAGGAAGGACGTGCATGTTATCATTTTTGTGTGATTAAGTACCTACTGATAATGTTCATAATATCAATGGTTTTGGTTATTAATGATTCACACACAGTCATAAAATTTAAATAAATTGTCATAATGATTTTCACTATCAGAATGTTAAAGATCTCATGTTTTTCATAAGTTATTATGAATTGTTATTAGACCTACCTTAATAGAATGTAAACATGCTACCGTACCGATACTTAAGGTGCTTATCTAGTTTAATTATTAGATCTATTAACTTTGCGTAGGGTAGGTGTGAACAAGACGAGCCTTCCAGGTAGAGTTTTCTAGCGTAAGCTCGACCGTCGACCGGTAAAAAAGTTTTTTTTTTTTTTGTCAAATAGCATTGGAGCAGCGGTGGTGGCCCAGTGGTGGCGGCCCCGACTTACGAACAGTACCTAAGTCGTGGGTTCGAACCCAGGCAGGCGCATTACTTACTTTGTATAATTTATTTCATCACCGCTGCTCTCAAAACGGTAAAGAAAAACATCGTGAGAAAACCGGCATGTCCTAGAACCAAAAAATTCGAAGACATGTGACATCTACAAATCCGCACTGGGCCCGCGTGGTGGATTATAGCCCATTCCCTCTCATAGAGAGGAGGCCTGTGTCCCAGCAGTGGGAACATTAATAGGCTGCAGATGATGATGATGAGATTATAATAAAGTATCTGATTGAGAGTGTACCCCAGCAAGAAGTGACGAGGAGCAACACCTTGTGGTTTGTAGGAGTCTCAGACCCCTGTGAGACATTCTATTGAGACTTTACAAAAGAAAAAAAAATGTGTTATACATAGAGGTAAAGTGTCTGTGTGTGTGCCAACATTTCACCCAAATCCGTTCAACCGTTTTTGCGTAAAAGAGAAACAAACATCCATACATCCTCCTAAACTTTCGTATTTATAATATTTATGTAGGATTACTGAAGCAAATCCTAGTAGGATTTGCTTTAGTAAACACATCACAGTAAATCAACCTTGAAAAAATCGTTTCTCGCGAGAAACGATTTTTTCAAGGTCAAAGTCATTGCTAGACCTTTATGAACTAAGAATTATAATCATCAAAATCATCAATATAACCCATATTGATGATTTTGATGATTATAATTCTGTAACTACATACGTCTTACAATCGCGAACAATATTTTAATCATCATACAACCAGCACTGGCCTGCAAATTGCAAAAAACGTAAGAAAATTTGAATTTCGCGGGCTACCCGTATCAGCCTTAAGCTGTTACCTACGCTTGCATTGGGACCACTATACCAGGCGCCAGCTCCGGGCTACGGAGCATTCATTATTTTTCACAACAGCCCAGCAACTTTTGTGTCTCCTTCAAGATTAGTGGTCCCCCGTCACGAATGCACGAGTGCATTGTGAGCAGTGTCTAACAACTTAACAAGACAACAAAATGGCCCATTTGTCCTTTGTTAGCTACTTAAATAACAGGCATTGCGTTTTGCTAGAGAAGACTCAGCGGCTAAGTGCGCACAGCGTTACGGATCGTGGTTTGATAGCATAACGGGAATATTTAAATGGCTAAGTTTGGCCGTGATCTCGAGCTCTTTATATAGAATAGACCTATGGAATAGACCGTAATAAGTGCCTACCTCTACTTTAATATACATAAGTACCTATAATACCTACCTGTACCTATATCAACCGTTCTTTTAGAGGGCCAAATGAGAAAACAAGTGCCATCCTCCCCTACAAGTACAACTGGAGTAACAACTTACTCCAGTTGTACTTGTAGGGGAGGATGAAACTAGATACAAGTATGTGCCATTCTCCCCTAAAAACACCAACGTGTTTTTAGGGGAGAATGTCATACTTGTATCTAGTTTCATCTACCCCCGAGAGATTACCAAAATAAGAATATCTGTGTATGATTCTGAACGAACACCTTCATTTCGTGTAAATCTCCCATTTTCACTAACACGATGCCTAGATACATTAATTTGGAAATAGAATACCTAGCTAAACCTTTGCCGCCTTGCCCTTCGTAGTTCACAGGCGTTATGTTTTGTTATGTAGAATAACCAGTGCAGTGTTAGGGAGAATAAGCCTAGGGGCTCATGGCCTGGAGGTTCATGTGTTCACTAATCTGCGGTTAACCGTACCAGCTTTAGTCCTGCCCCTTAAATCGAAGAAGGCAAAGCCGAGAGTATCCTGCGGTATTTACCTATTACAGAATTTTGTGTATCGTAGATATCGTAGACATGCATGGTAAAAAGTCATCTATCAAATACAGCCCAGAGACTGAATTGCGACTTGCAACGGAAAGTTGAACTCTCACTCTCATAGTCCACACAAACCATTTACAAAAATTTCAGGTAACAAAAACCCCTTGGATAAATACCTTAACCTAAATATACATACTAAATTGTTATTGGTATGTACCTATATTTATTATTATAGTCACTTTTTGTTTGACCCGGGAATCGAAACCAGGACCCCACGCTCAGTCATGCTTGCGACCGTGAGACCAACGGTGCCAGTTACAATGGGTATTACCTAGGAAACAAAGGAAATGTCGGATGGGTAGATAGATTTGCTCGACATAGGTATATCTTGCTAATATTCGGCATAGATAGACACTAATTCCGTTAGCCTTATTCAGGACTAAAAGAGTTAAGTATAAGCAGTAATATCATCATAATAATAGGTGATAACGAGAATACATGGAGAACGAGAAAAACGAGAACGAGAATAGGTGGTAGCTGTGTAAACTGCTTCAGTGCTTAGTTGGTGTAGCGGTCGAAAGCGCGACTTATCCCGCGCGGTTGGTTGATGGCAATTATCTCGCCGCTTATTACCAGAAACCAGGGCCGTCCTTAACCAAATAAAGGCCTGGGCACTTGAGAATAATGGGGCCCTTATAGGATGCAAGATGCGTGCCTGCGTGCCAGTTAAGATGAGAATAGCGGTCATTGCCCTTTCCCTAATATCTCTTCGTACGAACCAAAACAAATAAACCATGTATCGTTTATCATTACAAAATATGTTGAAGATCACGATAGATGACGATTTAAGACTTGAACAGGCTTATTTTTGGTTTTCAAAGTTAAGAAGTTTAATAAATGTAGGTGGGTCAATGACCGCTATTCTCATCTTAACTGGCACCAACTCAATAGCTTGAATTTTTTGGATCCCGGTTAGGATTTCTTGTGTCAGTTCAAACAGAAATAAGTATTTAGTGTGAGTTTTTGTAGAGGCGGAGAACTTTATTGCTAACTATTAACTTAGGCTGAAAAGGTAGACAATCGTAAGAATGTACGTGTGTGTAAGTTATGTTTCTTTTGACAAACACTTGCTATGATAGGTACTGACAGTCTGACAGGAACTTGGATCGTGGGGCCCTGGGCACTTGCCCAGTGGAAAAGATGGCCGTGTTTATTACATGAGACTTAAACATAGGTATCTGGCGAAATGTGGGTGCACCTTTCTAACCTTACCCTTCAAGGATTACAGGCGTCAAGTTATATTATAAAGGGTGTAAATAGACCCTTAACGAACCCGAAAGGCACTTGTTCTCACCGTCATTGCGATTTTTTTTTTGTTCTAGAACATACCTGGAGACCTTCTAGTTAATATTGGAGGTCAAAGCTCCAAATTTTTCAGCTTTTTGGGTGAAGGAAAAACATTGAATACTTCGTCACGTAACGTGCGGTCACGCTTCGTAGCACTCGTAACTCGTAGGTGATCCGCTACGGCGTAGCACCACATAGGCATGCGCGGGCAACCAGTGCTACGAATGGGGCGGGGACGAAGGGAAGAGGGGGATTGAAAACGGATATTTCGCTATTAAAATATTAATTTGATGAAAAACATAAAATTAAGTTTATGAACATCCAAGATGGCGCCAACGAAAATTTTAGGTGTTTTCTTCATGGGTGTCTTTTTTATGGTTTTTAAGGTCACTAATAACGAAAATGAGGTCAAAATGAAAATCCAAGATGGCGCCGAGGAAAATTTTCGGTTTTTTCTTCATGGATGTCGTTTTCGAGGTTTTTGGGGTCACTGTTAATGAAAATGAGGTCAAAATGAAAATCCAAGATGGCGCCGACGAAAATTTTCGGTTTTTTCTTCATGGGTGTCGTTTTCGTGGTGTTTGGGGTCGCTGATAATGAAAATGAAGTCAAATTGAAAATCCACGATAGCGCCGATAATTATAATATAATCGTAATCGTATTATTATTAATAATAATTTAAACGTAATTTTTTTACTTAATTTTTGGAACATATACGAACACTGTGTTGGGTGATATTAAGATAAAAATGAAGCAAAAGCGACGGCAGACAGTTTTCATGTGACATCAAATGTCAACGTCAAAATTATAAATAATACGGCGTGCTGTCGTTAGTGTTGTCATATATTTTCCCCTTTTGTTTTTGTTTTGTGTATTAATCAATTAAATATGAAATATTTTCTGGCATCCGAATAAATAGCAAAGAGTAGGTAATTTTAAAGGAAGTTTACTTTAAAAATCAATTAATAAGCTCATTATTTTGGAGAATATGAAATAGTTATATTTTTGGTAGCATCAATAGGTACGTAATTCATCTCTTTTACTCTGATGTTGTCTCTTTCTTGTTTTCTAGCCCACCTACATCTTGTTCGTAGAACAAAGTTGCCAGACCCCTCGGAAAGCACGTTAAGCAGTTGGTCCCGGCTGTCATTTGTAGATCTTTGACAGTCGTTACAGGTAGTCAGTGGCCGAAAGTCTGACAACCAGTCTTACTAAGGGGTAGCTTATTACCCAGTGCTAACTGGGATGTGGAGGTCAGATAGGCAGTCGCTCCATCTAAAATACGGGTATTCAGCTGCATCCGGTTAGACTGAAACGACTGTTTTAGTAACAACACATATTATACATTTCACATAAACCCACACGCACACTCACACACATAGCTCTACGATACAATTCAGAAGTTAGGTACTTAGATTTCACTTCTATCGGCATTCCCCAGACTGCCCCGCATGTTTTTTTTTAATACTAGTTTTTAAGGTGTTGCTTTACTTTAAATACCTACCTCCATGATCCGTTTATTGTTAGTCAATGCATCCATCAGCACTATGTTTTGAGTGCGTTACATTGAGTTTTATCGTAAAACGTGATTTTTCAGCCCAAAAGAAGTCGTTTCCCAGCAATATTTTTTGCGTAGAATTTTACCTTCTTAGTTTGATGTACAGAACGCTTGGTTGACGCTTGACGGCTTCGAGAACGTAAAGGGTCTGTTTACACCTTGTATAATACGTTATGAAGCTATAGTGTAGCTAGGTACCTACACCTAAGTAGGTACTTACTGCATTTTCACTTGATTTTTGCAATCAACTAGATAGATGAACGATAATTTACTTTGTTTTGCTCCAGCTATGTACCTACATGTAATTGCGATGATGAAGAAAGATTACAGATTTAATAAACAACAACGCCGCGCGCCGGCGTTTATACATTGTCGCATCGTGGGAATCTACGACGTCGCTACGTGCCACGATGCACGGTACGACGTCGTTGAAACTATCTTTCGCCGGTGTCGCGTACATTTGTCTAGTGCGGCCCATTTTTCGAAATTTACTGGGACCGGCCATACGATGAAATCGTGATACGTTGCGATGTCGTACTCGTGACACGTTGCGACGTCGTAGATTACCACGATTTAGCACGATGCGACGTCGTAGCGTGTTTATGGGTAGATAATGGGAATTGTCAACTGATTCAAAATTAGCATGAAAAAAAAATAACCAATTTAGTTTCCCAGTATCTACCTATAAGTAACGCGGGTAACTAGTCCCTTTTTCCTCAATCCTCGTAAAGCTGATGTTATTGACACTGAAGATAGGTACCTACCTAGCTATCAACTTACATTGGGGTTATCGCCAACATTACGATAGAGATCAATCAATAAAAATCAAAATACATAAGTACCTACGTAAACCGACACGTCATACGTCGTACCTATTCATTGCACATAATTTAAAATATAATTATGTATCAATGCAATAAATCGACGATTGCAACGGAATATTCCGACACCACTTTCAGTCAGGGCCATATTTCACAAAAACCGGCCAAGTGCGAGTCGGACTCGCGCATGAAGGGTTCCGTACCCAATGGTACGGAACCCTACATGAGCGAGTCCGACTCGAAAAAATAAATAAAGGGGGACCCTACTACAATTAGTAGGGTCCCCCTTTATTTTTTTGTATTTGTGGATAAAGCGGCAACAGAAAAAAAAAATAAGAACAGAATTTGTGAAGTATCTAGATATCACGGTTCATGACATAGGTACATCCTGGTGACAGACCGACGGACAGTGGAGTCTTAAGTAATAGGATCCAGTTTTTACCCTTTGTGTACAGAGTACGGAACCCTAAAAATGGTGTAGCGTAGCAACCATACCTACTTACAATTTGACGACGTAAGCTCAGTAAAATGTAAACAAACCGTAATATCCAGGCTAGTAAACAATAACATGTAGTAAATACCTAATTATTTGCGAGGAAATATTCAAGCATTTTAAATTGACTTGTAAACATAATTTTGTCAGACTGTTTCTAATTTCTTTGTTATTGGCTACTCGCCCAAAAATAAATGTTTACGCCAAGAAACGTGACCAATTTTATTACTTACTTAGTTACTGCTGAAGCGTGTAGCTGAGAAATTATATTCATGCAGGACTAAAAAATTATAAGAAGCTATTTATACTTTGTCAAGTCATTACAGACAGTTATTTGTAGTTGAATGTATGAATGTGGGTAGGTGCTCACGACAAACGCTTCTAGCGAAATGTCTGTAAAACTCAAAATGAAAACTACAAGATACATATAAAAATATTTTATTAAAAACATTTTGGTAACATTTAATAAGAACACTTAGGTAAAAATAAATCGACCTCAAAATCATTTCAAAAGAACAGCCTGGACTGGAAGTTCGCGGAGGAAACCCGAACAGCAAAACTAAAATAAATAAAAACAATCATAACACTCTAGGCAGAGACATGTCTAATTGACAACCAGAATTAAGGCATCGCAAGAATAATTATTTAAGTACGATAAAATACCTACGTCTATTATTATAATTACAACAAATAAACGCCTAGTTCGTTACGTTCAGTTGTGTATGCTGCCCGGCGATGACCGCGAAGGCGCGGGCGCGCGCGGCCCTGTACAAGTCTCTTGGCAGGGGACTTACATCGAGTATTATTGCCACTAACATTATTCACTCCATTCACGAGACATCTTGCTTGCCACTGCGCCGTAATTATACACTACTAAATACTAAAACATCCCAATTATACAAAGCTATGTTAAAATTTTACCTAACTAATAATATTAACATCTTCGGCTAATTTTGATACTAGAATGATATAACATCATATTGTACTCTTAACATTACGCAGGGTTATAAATTATAATTGAGGAATAAAACATGTTACACATAATATTGCAAGCATTACTGAGATTGTGCACGTTACGTGATTTAATTAAAGTAACAATAAATTGAAAACTTAGTCTAAGAAAGAAGATTGCTTATACTGAAGTTGACAAAGGAGGAACGGGCCGAGCCCTTACAAACAGCTATGATAAAGGAACAGTCATAAAGATTAAATTACGAGCATTGGCACTTTCAATATTAAATCTTAATTACACTCTCGAAATAGCACTGCATATCAATAACCAACTTAAAAACTAAATTCAGATCAGTCATTTATGATATCACATCAAAATAAACAGGGAAATACATAATATGTGATAATCGATTGGATATACTATATCATATATATAATATTTTTTTTCAAAAGAGGTATTAATTTTCTTAAGGGTTACTAAAAATATTGAGCTCTGCGCCGCGCGCGACGCACAATATCACCATAATACGAGAACAACAACATTGAACCAATAAGTTTTGGTACTTGGAGTTCATCTCCGAGTTAATCTATTTCGCTAAACCTACATAATGCTTATCAGATATATGTAATACCCACAGGACGCACGTTGCCGCGACCCGGAGGCGTTGGCAACGCGCGTCAGGCAAAAAGCCCTTCATCCTTATACAATTTTCATTATAAAAATACTGTCATTTGACTACAGTTCAATGAGAAAAAAATATTTATCATACGAATGAACAATAGATATAATACAACATATTATAGGTAATATTATGTATATTTTCATGTATAATTATGATTTGACTAAAACAAAATAAAATGCATAAAATTGAAATGATAAAACATTGTAAAATCACTTGCAGACACTTATTAATGGAAGGTACTAAATAAATATTATAGAAAATTTTGTAATAAATAGCACAACAACCAAAATATTTGGCAATGTGGATTAAATAAACATTAACAACTACTACCCTCGGCTGCTAACTTAAACACAAAACTGGAATGCAAATATTGCATCGCACCTTGGCCTCACTTGATGCTCGCGCCGCGCGCCGTGCGTCGCGCCGGTCGTGTCGTGCCTACCGGGATCACCTAACTTACGGAGACATTCACAATAAGAGCTAGTCTACTAACTGTGCGTATCGCTCCAAATACTTTCCTTTGAACTACATTCGATTGCAGCTTTGTCATATTATAAGTTAATAACTAAAATTAATCTGAATGCAACATTTGATTTTAAAATAACCAATAACAACCATTTTGTGAGTCCGTGTGACTGAGGATATAGCACACTAGGCAAATGAAGCCACCCCTGAACATTGATATAATATTTATTTATTCGCCAACAGTATGCTGAGGGGATGCTTCCTACAAAGGCAATAAAGAATGTGTATCACTGTTAGCTGCATTCTGAGATCCATGCTATATGTTCAGTCATTACCCACTGAATCATAAAATACGTAAATAAATATTTGTAAAACTTCAACTACTTGCTTAAGTTTTGTGTTCATAGCCCAGTTAATTGATTACAGACAAAACAGAAATGAAAGCTTGTGGATATGGCTCAACATTAACTACTTAGTCGTTTGAAATGCAATATGAACTTAAATCACGAACGACAAGAACTGGGTCGGAGGTGAACTACTATGCCGATAAACAACTGTTTGGAGAAAACAATTCGCGCATGTTGGTCCCTTCCAAAATATTTGCCAAACCTTTAAGCAAACTATAAGATGTTAAGAAAATTTTTGAAAACTACATACTGTATTGTCTCATATCAACATTTCTTTTATAAAAATAACTATGTGGAAAATATGTCAACATTATTGTGTACAAATACTCCAGTTCCAATTTAAAGCTGATCACAACATAGCAGAACTAAAGTTGCACAAAAGGACAGTATCAATTATTCGTTATAGTTAGTATGTTATACATTACTTACATGTAATTCAAGAGACTCACACTAATAAATATCTTGACTAAATTAAGAGACCACGAATATTACATTTATATATGCACGTACATAGAGATATTGCCAGTCTGTTAACGACACTTACTATAATTTCACTAGAAGCCCAGTTTCTGGGCACATCAATGACTCAAACGTTTTAAAACGGTCAGTAACAACTACTAATACCTTAGAATATCTAATCACTGCATTAATTTGTGATGATATGCACTGATAACCCATTTTGACTATGTTCACATGGGCTCATCATATAATAATTACAAATGAGTTGTTCAAAGCTTTATAGATTGAGTTGATAAGAAGATTTTAGGGTAATGTGTCAAGATTGTATCCTCTAGATTATATGTCATCACTATTATTATGTAATGCTCGGACGGTAAATCCAACAATCATGATAATTAAATCTTAAAATAACCTACAGCTTGGCTTAAATTCGTGCCTATCTCGTCAAAATCGTAAATTTAAATAACATCCGAGAAGCAGCCTTTTGGTTTAAACAATGACGATCCTATTGATAAATGACTGTGGAATATATCTAAATTATCTCCTAGAGACTAAAGAATATTATAAAACAATATTTAAATAATAACTGTTACATGTAATGGTGGGAAATAACTCAATATGATATCATAAGTAAATGTCTATAATTTAAATATTGCTTTAAGAGTAATTGGACACGAAATCCATGGGGTTGAGTACACCCTTTGTATTTTATACTAATCAATATAAATTGTATACTCAACAATTTATAGTTAATATAATATTCTTTGGATAACAAATCATTAACATTTCTAAGAGGAACTAAGTGTAGCATAATTTATTACTATATTGATTTAGTTTAACTTGTTGATTTATGGAATACAGATTTTATAAAGTTTTGATCCAATTTTGTCTTTTCAATTAGACTGGGACCTAGAAATGCTGTTTTTTGGAATAAATCTGGAAATATTTATGGCATTGCAAGTCCGTAGTATTAATTAAGCCTATTTTTATCACACAATTAAATAAGTTAAAAACAAAAACGAAGTCATGTATCGTCACGCATTCCATTCACAGAATTTGTCAAAAATTGTCTTGTTTAAATTAAGATCACAGTATTAAGTCACGTTTAAAATGTAACTCCACAAATGTGCGTGACGATAGCCACATACATATTCCACAGTCATCTGTATAACTGGAGCACAACAGGCAAGCATATAAACCTATATTATAGGAAAGTGTCACAGAACCACTGGCTTTAGTTCAATTAAAGGAACTTGATTTAATTTTTTTGTCAGTCATAAAAACTTAGAACATTTCATGTTTATTTGGTAACAAATTAGTAAAATAGAATGTAAAAACTTAAGTCAAAAAGATAACAATGAGCAAAATAAAAGATCATCTCTTGTCATTTTTATGTACAATAACAAGTTGTCATAATTAATTCCATGAAAAACGTATGAACTAAAGCCATGGTCCAGCTATTTAATGGTTTGGAGCACCATCAAGTGACTGTAAGAGTTAGACAAGTTGATATGCACCCTGATGTGTTCCAGTCGTACCCACTCATTTCTTTGTTCAGGATTTATGCTGACTCATAGTCATGTCAATCTGTGGCAGCTACAACCCATGAGAAGCCGCAGAGGCGGCAAGAGTCCTTTACGTACTGTGTGCGAGTTCCATACGGACCCAACCGGTGATACTGCGAGCGGTTGGCGAAGAACAGTGCCGGGTTGTTGGGCGGGAGCACCGTGGGGCGGTAGCTCCATCGTGGGTCCGTGAGGTTACCCATCAGATTGAGGATATCACGACCTTCATACGAGATTTTGACATCATCGGCTTTCTTCTCTATGGGACGCGGCTGGGGTTGCACCACCGGCTCGAATAGCTTCTGAAAATGATGCACACATTGACACAATAACAACGTCACTCCAGATAAAAAATGACAACAAAAGATTCCAACAACACCAAGAGGTACCTAACTCCCTACTCACTCCATAGGTAGCTGTAACATGGTTTTGGCAAGAACATCAATATAGAATACTAATTACATTATGACATTTATTTATATGGAGTCTAAGTAGGTACACATTTGCTAATCACACACACTGGATCTCAAAAATATGTATCACGTAACCTATGCCTCCGAAATCTTTCCATTATCACACGTCGATATTGTACATAGCATTGATAGCGTAAGACATTCGCCATTACGGAATATTATGAAAATAGAGAGGTCAAGGCCAGGACGAATGCAAACAAAATAGTGCGAAAATGTTCACTCACCTTCTCTGTTGTTTGAGGACTAGAGGGCAGGGAATCGCTGTTTACTGATTCCGATTTGAGCGACCCCAGCGACCCGATACCGCTAGATTCACTGGAGACTGACGGACTCGGGCTCGACTGGGACTGAGACAGGCCCGCTATGTCTATGATATGCCCGAACGAACTGTACGAGTTAAAATTTTCCGTCTCCAACCCTGCCAGAGGTAGTGCAACGCTCAAAGCCATGTCTGCAAATGAAAAATCACATTTGTATTGTAATTACACGTGCATAAACTCAACTGCGTGTGAACACTTTAATAAATAAGTTGACAGAATCTATCCAACGCGCCAAACTGTTGCGGTTTTAAGATCACTCCACACTCGAAATAACGCGTCACTCACCTTTGACTAGAATTACAATTAAGAATTTCAAAACCACACTGTATTCAACGAGTAAAACAATAATTACCGAAAAGCGTAATCCCAAAAAGCTCAAGCCTCGATGAAGTTGAAAAGATCGAACATCTATGAAGTGAAGTTAGCTTCAAACGCGAGTTTGCTTTGCGTGCGTGATGTCGTCGAGCGCGAACCGGAAACGACTCTGTCGATAAAGTAGTTTATTACGCAGCAATTCAACCCAAGACAAAAAGGCTATTATTATTATTGTAGGAATTTGTTTAATCAAAAATAAAGTTTTGTTTTATTTCGTCCTAGATAGCAAGTTTCATCTATTTCTAAACCAAACAAAAATATATTTTTAGTCACCATGTACCAAAATAAGTACAGCGCCATCTGTGGTGATTTCGAGCTTTTAATTAAATAGAGGTCAGCAGAGTGGGATAGTTCTTCTACCCATCGCTAGATGGCAGCATGCGATACTTGTTCAAAGCCATTTCAAGATAGGTACTTCATTTGTTGATAGATGGCGCTTTTCTACATTATGTAACATAAACGTTTTGCATATTTACTTTTTCGATTCCTATAAGTTCGATTTTGTGTGTCGTCCTATTAAAATATAGGTAAAAACAACTCATGTTTTAAAAAAAAATATGATGAATGTAGATAATAGATGGAAAGGGAGACAAATGAAATGATGGATGGATTGTGAAAAATATGAATGAAAAAGGAGTAATTATAGAGTGGCGGTTGAGAGAGGAGAATGGAAGAAAAAACGTGTTGCGCCGACCTCAAGTAACATATTATGGGACATAGGCAGGACGGTGATGTTTAAAAAAAAAACAAGCCCTCTCTCAAATAAGTGTTGGCGACAGTACCATATATATTTCGAATTTACAGATTTTTTGGACACCAAACTTAAATAGGAGAATTATGATGGACACCCAGAAAACGCAATCTAGAAATAAAATCTGCAAACACCTTACGACGCCACGCGACGGTCAAGAAGACCACAACTACTTACAATATATTTTGCTGCTAGCATTAACATGATCAGTCTAAAAGTATAGGTCCCCACAGCTGGGACACTGGTAGGCCACCTTTCTGTCATCTCTGTGAGAGTCTCAGTTTGGGTCGTGTCATATTCCAGCATGCGGTCCTAGGGTGAGTCGGTGCGATTTCACATGATTTGAATGTTTGGTTCTAGCACATGCCCAGTTCTATCACGATGTTTCCGTCACCGTTAATTATAAAGCAAAGTGCAGGTACCTGGGGTATGAGTAGGTCGTAGTATGGTCGAACCCAAAACTCTGAAGTCTTGGTCTTTTTAGTCTGCCATCCTGTAGGGCCAACACATTGGAGTCTAAGTGGAAATAGACAAAAATACTGCAGTGACTGCGCTGTTCTTGCGCTGGATCAGCGCTGCTCTAAATGGACTTGTTATTGCTAAAATAGTCCGGTTGAGCAGTATTGTAACCTTATCGAGTTGAAATGCGAGCGACCCTCCTTCCCAAATGTTTGCTGTCTGCTAAATGAACTTTAGTAGATTCACAGCGGGAATCCTGAAGGTTGGAGATGCTCTCACAAATCTATACCAAGCATGGTGTACAGATCGGGACTCTGTCTGCCAATCATGATGATTTGCGGTACTCAAGTATCCGTGAATATGCACGGTGCGTGGTACATTGTGACACGATTTATTACCATCCATTCAGGTACCAACTACCACCATGGTTCTAGTCTAAAACCAACAGCATTGTAATTTTTCATCGACTATAAAAATAAAACTCTCCATACCTAGCTACATTTTGCCCGTGTAGGTATTTTTTTCAGACATTGGTTCAGATATTGTTGTGTATTCTGAAAGTGAATATCTCAACATTATCTAGAGTGAATCATTGAACCAAAAAAAATTAAGTACCTACCTATGCCTGAAATATATAATAATAGATACCTATAATAATATCACTTTTGTATGGATAAGCTGTTTAAAATTCAAGGGTCAAAAAAGAAATCACTGGAAAGTGGGTACTACCTACTTTTGTAATGTAACTAACTACTTAATACTTGTGTTGCCATACAACGTGGCAACGCCGCCAGTCTCTTGGGCACATTACCAGCTGACAGCGTTGAGGAGTTTTTCGATGCCCTTTTATAGATTGTTGTTAGTTTATTTATTTTAGTTTATTACTTTTGTTTACTTAGTTTTTAATTAATTATGTAAAGACTACTTAATTGTTTCCTTATGAAAGTAGCTAAAGGATGTTTCTCAAAAAACTTTGGAAAGGTAGCTGTGTGTTCCAGTAAGTATGGAGTTCGTATTGCAGGCAATGCTGAGACCCCAATCTATTAAATTATAATAGGTACTCTACTTATGCCTAGATCCACGATATAAAGGGTGTAAATCACCTCTTAACGAAGCCGAAAGTCACTTGTTCTCCCCGTTATTGCGATAATTTTTTTGTTCTACACCATACCTGGGAACCTTCTAGTTACGGAGATATTGGGGGTCAAAGTTCCAACTTTTTGACATGTTTTTTTTTAATACAAGTTTTTTTTTAAAGATTTCTACTTTAAACACCTCCACGACCCCCGTACTATTCAATCCATCCATCAGCACAATGTTTTGAGTGCGTTACATTGAGTTCTACCACAAAACATGATTTTTCACCCCAAAAAAAAGTCGTTTCCCAGCAATTTTTTTTGCGTAGAGTTACTTAATTTGATGTACAGAATGCTTGGTAGACGGCTACGCGAAGAGTCTGTTTACACCCTGTAGAATAAATGTCACGTTATCATTCTTAATTGTACTATTATAATAACTGGGTTGACCCATTGCAATACTTTTTTGATGTTCATAGTGTTTCTGCTTCTTGTTCTGACGGAACCTCTCCAGTCCGTCCCGGTTTCGGGCTCCAGTTTTGGGCTATTTTTGCCCACAGTTTGTCAAATAAGGCAGACATATCCTGCCCAGTCTCATTTGACGATGTGCGGGTTTGCGAGAAGAGGAAGAGGATTACAGAAGCCTTAGCCAAAGGAGCGGGACAGAGAGGCCAGAAAAAAATTGTCACGATTTTATTTATTTATTGAGCCATGGTTTTATTAATCCAAAGTTAGGTTTACGTATTATATTGTGGCCTTCCTGTCTAGGTGTCCATAAAGTGTATATAAACACTGGTTGGTGGTGGTCCTTAATGATTTTATCACAAGTTCAGCTATACGCAATAGCATAAACATACATAAAATCACGCCTGTGATCCCAGAAGGGTTAGACCAAGGTAATAATATAAGTATCTACTCTTTATAAGCACACTATAATTAGGTACCATAAATCTATCTTCAGAAATAATTTATTTCCATACACTAGATGATGGCAACCTTCGTTCGATGTAGGAACTTACTAATTGAACTAAAAGTTATTTATTTTTAGTATTTAGGTACACACAGGAAAAAAACATAATATTATTTGTTATCTTAGAATTGAGTTTAAATATTTAGTAATTAGTTTTAAATTAAAGTTTCATCAAAGAAAAGAAAAGAAGCGGAAAAATATGCACAGCTGCTTTGCTTTTGCGGTGGAAATATTAGTTTATAAATTTAAAATGAGTAAATAAATTTAATAAAATTTAAAATTAATTAATTAATTGAATTTCTCTCATAGAGATGAGGCCTGTGTCCCAGCAGTGGGAACATTAATAGGCTGATGATGATGATGATGAATATGAGTTAATACATTTTATTTAAAATAAATAGGTAATCAATTACGTACATATTTAAATTATCTACCGGCTGCATTATTAGAAGGAGAAAACCGGCCAACAAGTCGGACTGATGCGCCCAAATTTCAGCTTGATACCTCCACGCGTTCCTGAGAAACAGGGTCTCGATAGACTGACAGACAGACGGACAACAAAGTGCTCTCTATTTCTTTCTTATAAATCCTGTTGTTTAGACTAGGTATTTAGTACATTAATCGGTGTCCAAACAGCGAGTTTTTTTTTTATCGAATGTGCTGAAAAATACATTTTTCTTCATTTTTATGTAGGTATTCAGTATTCTTAATCTTTATTAAATAATACATGAGGAGATCAGATATATTTTACATTTATTTCATACACAAACATTTTTCAGGACATTAACAAAAATATTCAAACGTTATTTCATTCCCGAACGATAGTATTTTAAATGAAACCTGTAAATATGAGGGTTCATTTTTATTTCATCCGTTTCCTTTATTTTATTACGTAATAATATCCTGAAAGCAATAAAGTTCGAAAATTTCTGCGTGAGATCGTATCTACTTAAATGATATTTGAATATAAATGATCTCTCTCAAATAACCTTTGAATTTCTCCGTCTAATTGGTGTAAGCCGGTTTACGAGTGTTTATTATATTACGAGAGTAAGAAACGAGCAAGATAGCCGCGACTCGTCGAGAGTATTCAGCGGGCACTTAGATCCGCGGCGAGTGGCGGCGATACGCGCCTAATTGCTCCAAATCGGGTGCTTATGATTTGTAAATATTCTCATATCGCCACTTAGGAGCGTCCGTTCAATAAATATAATAGTAAACATCCGTGCAAATGGCCGTGGCGGGCGGGCAGGCGGGCAGGCGGGCAGGCGCGCGGCGGCGGGAGCCCGCGCCGACGGCGGGGCCGCGCTTTATCGATTCGCGCCCGCGCGACACACTGTATCTATCCTCTCATCGATGCCCGTTTGCTGGCCTCACAAAGAAAGAGATAGGTTTCGCCGACTTTGATCCTTTTGTTTTTGGGCAGCGTCCGGCGATGCGGGCGGGGGCTGAAAAATGTGAAGGGGCGCTGATTGGCCGGCCGGGCCCCGCCCCCGCGCGGGCTCGAGCCGCGCGAAAGCCTCCGCGGCTCAGTTCAAGGGCGGTTGCCGCGACGCACGCCGATTTGTTTGGGTTCCCGTCTATTTATAAAACTTAATAAAAGCGCTCTCTGACCACGGACGGACAGCTGTCGATGCTCGCTCGTTCTGATGACTCACTGGTTCCTTATGACTTGTTTTATTGGCGTTTTATTTTGTTGCCTCTATTTATTTTAATCAGAGTTCGTAGGTCTGTCAATAAGGATGCTGGGATGTCATTGTGCAGGCCATTTATTCGCTTCTTACTTCCATAGCTGAACTAAATTGTAAGCTCTGTAATATTACTGTCTATAATTCTGTAGAAACCTTTAGATTACTGCTATAAGTGATAGGTAATCGTCACATTTTACGAATATTTAATGCGTATATTACCTACAACCGAAAATCATCGTTTTAATAATGTTACCAGACAAATAAACAACAAACACACACACAACGACAACAACACAACAACAACAACGACGACAGCTCATATTATGAATAAAAAGTAGATTAGGTGCACAGAATGATAAGTTAAAAACCGTTGATTATAACATTAAAAAAGTTTTTTTATAATATTTCCGAGTTGGTGCCAAATTAAAAGTTGATAATTTTCAGTAGTTAGGTCATGACCCTCTTTACGTCTAACGTATTGTTAATTTTCAATGTGATTTTAGAAATTAGTAGTTAATACAATAGAGAAAGGTATAACACATTTAAATTTAAATAGAAAACCTATAGGCAATTTTGTAAAAAAAAAAAGATTGTTAAAAATGTATTGTTTTCCAAACGTCTAATTTCATGGAGGTCCGTATGTACTTATATTTAGGCTCTAATCATAAGACTCAAGCCTTTTTTCACTATAATTCTAGGTATATAGGTATACTATTTTTTCTTCCTGCACGCTTAAAAAACATTGTTGAATAACTCATGAACTTGTATAATTAAAGACTCCGTTACTTTGAACAAACTAGTCAATACAATACAATACCGCAAAAACTATGCATATTAGTAAGGTTCCTGTCTCACCGCACGCGAATAGCGAATAGAGCTATTATGTAGTTGCTGCCAGTTAACATGTCTATAGCGGTCATTGACTCACCTACATTTATTAACTTAACTTTAAAAACCAAAAATAATCCTGTACAAGTCTTGATTCGTCATCTATCGTGATCTTCAATATTTTTTCTAATGAATAACGAAAAATAAATTGTTTTGGTTCGTACGAAGAGATATTAGGGAAAGGGCAATGACCGCTATTAACAAGCTAAAACGCGACAGCTAACTTCTAAACGAATGGCGTGCGTTTTGGGGGACTATCTTGTGTAATTGCTTTTAAAAAAACTGCTTTCAGCCTCATTTTCAATAAATTACTTTTAATTTTGAATTGGCGAGCATCGGGTGTGTAGGTCGGATAGTTTTGTCACTGGGGGCCATTAGCGAGTGCGCCATTACTTGCTAGTATGCGAGTACTAAGCGAGAGTTTCCCAGCGAGTGATCTGCCCGCCTGCAAGCAAACGTTGCTGACTCGCTGAACGAAAACCTACTCTTAATTTTTTTGATA
Source organism: Xestia sexstrigata (assembly GCA_941918905.2). Taxonomy (NCBI): domain Eukaryota; kingdom Metazoa; phylum Arthropoda; class Insecta; order Lepidoptera; family Noctuidae; genus Xestia; species Xestia sexstrigata. The sequence goes on from OW799204.2 coordinate 6,828,573, forward strand.
CCTCTTGTCACTATGGTAAACGAGTTTAGGCCTGCAAGCTGCAATGTGAACATTTAGCGATCAACTATGAAGTACAGGGTCATCATCATTTGCCTAGCCTTTTCCCAACTATGTTGGGGTCGGCTTCCAGTTTTACCGGATGCAGCTGAATACCAGTATTTTACATGGAGCGACTGCCTATCTGACCTCCACAACCCAGTTAGTACCGGGTAATACGATACCCCTTGGTAAGACTGGTTGTCAGACTTTTTGGGCCTCTGACTACCTAACGACTATCAAAGATCTACAAATGACAGCCGGGACCAACGGCTTAACATGGTTTCCTCGGTATGTAATGGGTGGTCACCCATCCACAGACAAACCTAAGCAAGCACGGCTGAACCTAACGATCGAACCGAGCGGCTGTTATTATATAGCCACGAGCTCCCTATGAAGTACAAGGTCTCAACCAACTAAAAAAGGTGTGAAAAAGTCAGAACTTTTACCTTAATTTCCATAACTAGACCAGAACAAAAAAATATCGCAGTGATGGAAGAACACGAGCTTCTTGTCTTTGTTGGGGATGTATTTACACTCGCTTACGTGTCTCATTTACTGACAAGGGACCTACAATCTTTTGTAACTACGTTTCTTGAACGAGAAACAAGGCGTTAGCAAGTCGCTTTCTCGCCGGCGGCGGCGACGGAGGGACCGCTGCCTTAGGATTATATACCTACATACTATTAGTTAGTACTAAATAGAGGCACGATTCGTCCATTCGAGTACAGTTAGAGATGGTCTAACCTTCAGGTCATTGATTTATACTTAGGGTTGTGACATGGTGGGACGATGTGGCGACTAAGATATTTTTTTGAAAAAAGGAAACAACGTGTGTATGTTTAAAAAAAAAAACTGCAGCATGAAAAGTTCAGATGTGCTGATCTTTCAGTTTCGTTTGTAAAACTCGCCCAGTCGAATTTGTCGAAGTGACAATATGTACTTAACTTTTCCGAATTTTGCCTTAAAATGACAAAAATAAATAAAAGTGGAGGAAAAAGATAAGAAAGGCCTCATCACACGGTAACGAGGTTAGTCTGTTTATTATTTTTACCCCAACTTTTCCTCAGTTATTGGGGACAAAAGATAGATGAGATAAACCTATAAAAAAACACTTGTCATTTGTTTTATCTGTGATTCGCTTAGTACTTGGTTCTCTTTGTTTTACATAAAGTTTTGTTAAATCGTTTTCCTCGACTTTACTTTTAAGGGCAATAAGAGAGCTAGAAAAGTACATATAATAAAGTATTTAAGTCGCGAGTTAATAGGCTTCTTTTGGGTTAGCTCGTTCTATCAAAATCAAAATCAAAGCATTTATTTCAAGTAGGCCAGTTGCAGGCACTTTTGAATTGTCGAAACAAAGATGAAAATTAAATGTAGCTACAGTCCCAGTCACAAGACATAATAACTGTGAAAGTACTGTAGTTGTCCATTCCCTAGCGTAGATCTCTATAGAGAAGAACGGGCAAGAAACTCCATGGACACTCTTTTAAATCAATTTTATTTTTTTCAAAAATCTTGGTTACATCATTCATGTTGCGATGGTATATTATGTGAGAACAATGTAGCAAGATGTGCACGTTAAAAGTGTCCATAGTAAAATCAAAAAAATACAATTAAAAAATAAACATTAAAATAAGCCACGGCAACTAAGAGTTGACCAGTCACAACTGACAGCGCCCGTTCACGAACATGACGCATGGATCAGCACCATTCAACTCAACCCACACAAACACACGCGCCACCATCAGCGAGACATTAGAGTGAGCATGACATAGTCTCAACTGCCAGGGCACATTCAAGTCAAGAAAAGAAAAGACGTAGGATTCCAGTGAATGATAGCTTTACATAGTACTCACACAATATGGGCTATGCGATTACATAATACTAGAGATTGAATTTATACAACGCAAAGATATTTGTACAATCTTCAGCAGCTCCAACAATTATATTTAATTTTAATGCTATCTATTTATGCGCCCCTGTCCATGTGGAGCAGGACTAGCATTGAGCCACGCATTTTTATCAGCGATATAATCGCCCAACTTGTAATAAGTTTGCTTACATAGTGTGCGTTTGATGCATGTTTTAAATTTCGTCTCATTCAGTTCAAGAATACTTTGTGGAATTTTATTATAGCATCTCAAACAGTACCCCATGAAAGATGAGTCTACTTTAGAGAGTCTGAAGCCTGGCTGAACTAGTTGGTCCCTATTTCTAGTACTGTAATTATGTCTGTCACCTCTTTTACCAAAAAGATGCAGATTATTTCTGACGTACATTATGTTTTCGTAGATGTACTGACAATGTACTGTCATGATGCCAATATCTTTAAACAGTTCCCTTAGAGAATCGCACCTACGAAGATTATATATGGCTCTGATGGCTCTTTTTTGAAGAATAAATATAGACTCAATATCTGCAGCCCGTCCCCATAGCAAAATGCCATAAGACATTATACTATGAAAGTAACTAAAATAGACCAGTCTAGCGGTATCTACATCAGTAAATTGACGGATTTTTCTAATAGCGTATGCTGCTGAACTTAGCTGCCCCGCAAGGGATGTTAAATAAGAACCCCATTGTAGCCTTGAATCAAGCGTAATCCCCAGGAAAACCGTTTTATCTACGAATTCAAGTATCTCTTTATTCAATATTATTTCACAATCACTACTTTTAACATTGGGTAAAGCAAATCTTATGCATTTAGTTTTTTTTTCATTTAATACCAAATTGTTTGCTGTGAACCAATTATGGACCTAAAAGTAGGGCATTATTCACGTCATCTAGATTTTGGGCCCGTCTATTTATCTTAAAAATTAGGGAAGTGTCATCAGCAAATAACACCATATTTTGAGGTTGGTTTTTCAATAAATAGGGTAGATCATTTATATACACGAGAAAGAGGAAAGGACCCAATATTGAGCCTTGCGGAACCCCAATTTTTACTTTTAAACCCTTTGAATTAACACCATTTATTTGAACATGTTGTTGTCTATCACTCATGATTTTACTAAACTAAATGCAAGTTGACCAAGTCCGTAATGCTCAAGTTTCAAAAGCAATGTGTCGTGATTTACGCAATCAAATGCTTTGGAAAGGTCACAAAATATTCCTACGGCGTCTTGAGACTCTTCCCACGCAGTAAATATGTGCTGTAATGTTGGGGTCCCTAAAGGGTGGTTTCAAAGGAAACAACCACATCAGTTAGGTACTATTTAATGACTAAATGAATTATTATAAAATAACGCATATGAGGTATAGTGCAAACTCAGCATACATGATACAGTTATAAAGGAGTGTACTTACTTACTAAAGTAAAGGAGCATACATATTATATTCATACACTTCAGTGCTTTAATAAGGTTACACCGGCGTCAGTCGTACAACGTCCCTTGGTGAAACCATACTGTTGCTCGTGTAAAATTTTGTTAGTGTTAAAATGATTGAGCATTTGATTAAACATTACTTTTTCAAACACCTTGCTAAAAACTGGCAACACGGATACAGCTTAGGTCTATAATTATTAGTATCTTTACTGTCCCCGGATTTGAAAAGAGGTATCACTTTACTGTATTTCATTAGATCAGGGAAAACTCCTTGGTCTACACACAAATTAAAAATTAAAGCTAAGTATGGGGCTATAGTCTCAAGTATGGATGTACAAACTTTGATAGACATTCCCCATAGATCTTCGGTCAGTTTGATTTTTATTTGCCGGAAAGCTTTAATAACTATCATAGGGTTTATGTGTTTAAATTTAAATTCAGCCGTGCAGCCAGATACATTCGCCTTTAATAAACCAATTGAGACTTCAGGTGCCTCACCTGTTATTTAATAAAATAACAGGTGAGGCACCTGAAGTTAATTAAGAGCCTTCTTAGTTTTTAATGGTATATCGGTAAAGAAATTTACAAATTCTTGAGCTACTTCAAGATTAGAGCTTTTAGGACCACATGCTGAATCTAATGTGTAGCTAGTGTTACGTATTTTCTTCCTGTTAGTCTCATTATTTATGACTTTCCAAACTGTCTTTATTTTGTTTTCTGCTGTTTTGATTTTGTTGCTTATGTGCAGGGCTTTAGCAACCTTGCATGTATTTCTAAAAATTTTTAAATACTTAGCAACATACTTGTTAAAAGTTTCAGTGTTTATATAAGGCTTAAGGCCATATAGCTCAAATAGTCTTTCCCTACTTTTTCTGATACCTCTAGTTGCCCAATCACTAAATATAAATTTAGAGCAAATACTTTTTGTCTTCTGTTCAAAAGTTTTGTTGAATTCCTTGTGAACTATTGAAAAGAAACGATCATACAATTGATTTACATTAATATCGTCATGGCTCATAACATCTAACTTGTTTTGTAGGGAAATATTATACCCATTTAATTTGCTAGAAGTTATAGGTCTAAATTTAATCTGAACTTTTTGCAATGGTGTATTACACCTAAAAGTTACAGTTTGTCCGCTATGGTCAGACGGCAGACCATTTACAATGGCTTTATCTAAGTAATCACAATCGCAGAAAACATTATCTATACAAGTAGCAGAAGATGGAGTGACTCTAGTAGGTTCTATAAAAGTGTTGGTCAAGTCAAATGACTTAAAAAGATTTAATAACCGACTGCTATTTGAACTTTCTTCTAAAAAATTGATATTGAAATCACCACAAATAATTGTAGATTTATTACTGGCTGCAAGTTTTGCCAGGACATTTTCCATTATTGATTCAAAATATCGTCGACTTTATCTCTGTCCTTTTTTTTTTTTTTTTTTTTTTTTTTTTTTTTTTTTTCAGGACATGTTTGACATCAAGAGTAGGCCCATTTATTTTAATATAAATAAAAAAAAAACATGCGGGGCAGTCTTTACGGACTGCCGATAGAATGAAAACAAAGTAACTTGTGAATCGACTCGGGCCTGAGGGGGGAGATGTTTCAAAATGTATGCATTTTGAAACATCTCCCCCCTCAGGCCCCAGTCGTAGCACTGTTACGAGTAGTGCCCTGTAAATGGTGCTACGCCGTAGCGGATCGGCTACGAGTGCTACAAAGCGTGATGTGAGGTGACGATCGTTCAATGTTTTTCCCTCACTAAAGTAGTTTCAGTAGTTTCACTTCAAAAAGTACAATTTTCACCCGCTCCGCTACGTTCCTATGCCCTAACCTTATAGTTTTTCTGTCAATGTGTCTGAGTGTTTCCCTGCTGCTGATAAATGTTTTACAACAAAGTCTGTGCGAGTATTCTTTTGTCACTTTGAAGATTTGTATAGTTAAACTTAAAATGTATAGTAATTTCACGATTAAGAGGATCAAATTGCGGACCCATTGAACATGGGCGTGCGCTACGAAGAGGCAATTAGACAAAGCCTACCCTAGCAACTGGGGCAATTATTATAACTAATGAACTATGTAATAAAATAACACTTTGTACAAAATATTAAAAAAAGTTCAAACTCCTGTTCGAATACTTAGAGCAATTTTTCGCGCCCGTGTTACGTAACCAACACTGTACTGGAAGTTGCTACGAAGCTCGACGCTCACCCGCCGGACGCATCTTATAGGTAAATAGTCTGCTGGCCTTCAACCCAGTGATAAATTTACGCACACAGCGGCAAATTGGTGCATATTTTCTTCATCATTTCATATTTTGGTTTTTGTGGTCGCTGATGATGAAAATGAGGTCAAAATGAAAATCCAAGATGGCACCGATGAAAATTTTCAGTTTTTTCTTCATGGGTGTCGTTTTCGAGGTTTTTGGGGTCGCTGATAATGAAAATGAGGTCAAAATAAATATCCAAAATGGCGCCGACGAAAATTTTCAGTTTTTTCTTCATGGGTGTCGTTTTCGAAAATCAAGATGCGCCATCTTGATTTTCGAAAACGACACCCATGAAGACGACATTTTTTTTGCTATCATTATTTCGTGGCCTACCCTTCGTGGAATACCGCTGCACGCCACTGCCATTGAAGACCTTGGACACTGACAGATATCTTCTTCAGTTAGGGTTTGTCCGGAGCTGTGTGCGATATTTTCGAAATATATTAATCTCATGTGGATGCTGAAGAAAAGATACTGTTTCTCATCCCATAAGTATAGTTATCCATAATTGTGGCCAATGTAGTGAATAATACCTACCTACGTACTTCTGACTAGACGTCCTGGTTTGGTTCCCGGGTCGGGCAAAGTTTTATAAGCCCGACAACAGGCTCACCCGTTATTACATGGGACTTAATCATAACACATTTTTCCATTATTTTTCCGAAAAATTTGTAAATATTTTAATTGCTTGTCAAGTTCAAGATTCAGTTTAAAAATAGAGACAGTGAAAATGTTTTTAAAGACATTTTTCTAACATTCCAGGTGACTCTGCATAGAAATCACTGACGTACGTGATTTCTGTTGCTCACGTCATTTCTGTGTCACGACTATACGTCGATCACTGTCGACGCGTCGTGTCACCGACGACGACAGTCACACGACGATGCGACAGCTACATGAACGCGATTGACGACGTTACGACGCGGACGACTTTTTCGCTCGGTGTAACGGGGCTTTTATGTTTGTTCTGAGTTTCATGTCTTTTTTTTTATTTTTGTCGATGGTTTTAGAAAAGTTTGAATCAGATTAGACTAAAGGCATGCACAAGAACGTGGAGCTTGGCACAAGCAAAGAGAGGCCTAGACCCAGCAGTGGGTGAAGTTGGGTTATGGATAATGATGATGAAAGGCCTCGTTTTGTTATTTAACTTATCACAGCTTTAGATCCTACTAATATTATAAATGCCAAAGTTTGTGAGTATGGATGTTTGTTACACTGTCACTCAAAAACTACTGAACGGATTTGAATTAAATTTTGCACACAGATAGTTTATAACCTGGATTAAGACATAGGATACTTTTTATCCCGGTAGTAAGATCCTATGGGACAATTTTAACGTCAAGCTTAACATCCTTATTCAATGCCTTTTTTTACTATCCATGATTTTGAACGTGATGTAAAATTGGAGTTACTTAAAATAACTATGGAAGAACTGTTTTAAATCGACTTTTCATTGTTTTATTTAAAACTAAACGAACAATAATCGAGGCTATTCTGAGCTTTTTGTTCACGCACTAGTCTTTTCACTTCTATCTTCTAGCTTATTAGTTTCTTAAAGATATGTAGCTTTCCAAGCAACGTTGGAGATGCTCCTGAATGTACAAGTATCTCCCAGATCTCTGACTCATGGTAGTGGCAGGAACCTTGGGGTTTTAGTCAGACAACACTCTATTCTCCCCAGACGACATGTATAGAAGAGGATTTCCATACAGCAAAAATAAAACTTTGCTGACCGTATAAGTTCAGTAGTGAAACTGCACTTAGGAATAATATTTCCCTTTGCAAGCTCTGAAATACTCCAAGCGACCGTGTTAAGCGTACAGCACATTGTGTTTGTGTACGCGGCGACACCATTAGCAACAGCGTCATGTCACTACCTACCCAGCGCCAGCTAATACCTCGGCCGCCTCGCTAAACGACCAAATATTTAAATAGGTATCCATCCGCGGCTATCTCCAGATAAAACGCCCCAATTCACATGCGTGAGCCGCGTGATGGATGAGTCCGACGATCAGACCCTTGCCGCACACCCCCGTCCCTCTCAAATTTGCCTTCCCAACCCCCCCGCTGTCCGACAACGGCCCGCCCTGCTAAGTCCTGTAGGTGATCCATTACACTGGCATTTTTGCGTAATCCCCGTTTATAAATATGAAATTGAAGGAAGACCTAGTGATGGTTAATCGACTGGAGGTCGGGGTCAGCCGGCCCTCTGTTGCGAATAATTTATGGCGACGTGCCAAAACCGTCCTGTCGCACGATATATCGCAGGAAAAATGTTTACGTGTTTACGTTCTTTTTCGAAATTTATATTTCGAATGTGATTTGATTGGACAAACGTTAGAACGTCAGCGGTTGGCGCGCAAAGGGGTAATCACGGCGGTGCCCACATGCAAAACATGGTAATAGTAATAATTGCAATGCGTTCGCTCTGATTATAGATGGGGTATATTCTGATTATAGATAATTATAGTTGGGGGAGGTTGGGTTGCGCTGATGAGCGATTTGGGTATTATTTGCGCTTTATTTGGGTATTTATTGCGCTTGAGTGACGATGCAGATATTATGCTCGGTTATAATATAATATGTGCGTCCCTTGAGGGCTTTCACCCTGCGGCTTTGTGCTCCGCTGTGGACATTGATTACGTTGAATTTTCAATATTAAATACTGACGTCAATTTTAAAATTACTCAAAAAAAATTGTTTATATTTTGGTTTGTAGATAGGTACTAAATTGAATATTATTTTTTAAAAGAGCAAAACAGCTTTTACAGTTTTCTACTTACTACCATAATATTCAAACACCAGCAATTTTAAATATGGATTTAAAGGAGAAAAAAAATCTTCATCGACTTACACAACCGACCTTTGATGAGTTATATATTCTCAACTAAATGCTGTATAGTATTAATTATCATCTAAGCTGATCCTCAGCCCTCATGTTAGTACAAGAGGCTGAGCTGCCCACGCGTCGCCCGCAACGCTAATTATCAAGATTACGTCAATTCTCTTCACTTATATGTGCTTCAATGGGTGTAACAATACAACTTCAAGTGTAGGACGTCTACTTATGAGCTTAGAATAAGGTATTTTTGATATGTGGTATTTTGATCGTCAATGTTTGATAATATACTTGGGTAGATAGAATGTGGTCGCCTAGAAGTGTAGGATTTGCATGAAAATTCTTAAAAAGAGATGATGTCACACGTATATATAACTGCTGACAGTTCAGTCTCACTGACAAGTATGTTGGTTCGTCTTTAGAACACTGCGCTACTTATAATTTTACGAACATAATTACGTTAAAAATCAAAATTATAATTGAATTCACTCACATCAACAAAAACATGAAAATGTAACTCAAAATATTTACAAAAAAATATCATATTAGACCGTCTATTACAAAATAGAACAACCATTTCCAAAAATACTCGTATCAATTTCTTACCTCAATTGGAGTGTCCTCATTGAACCGATAAACTTACGTACCTGGGGGCCATCTATTATATTCATTAGCCGCAGACCGAGGGGCGCGGGGAATGGGCCGAGGGGGGAGGGCGAAGGGTTTTAGTGCACTGATGTGGTGATAAGCGCTTGTTTGGGGTTACCTCAGTTCTTTCGACGAATTTTAATGCCAATTAGAGTAGACAATATTGCGCACTGAATGGATTGAGGCCTTTATTAGTGTCGGATATTGTTGTGAGATCGTTCGCGCGTGAATTGTATGGCGGTCAGGAGTGGGGCGCCTCCGGTGATGTTGTCGACGTATAGTGATTACGAAGTATTATGTGAGCTTATTTTTGAATTACGTGGTAATATTATAAACTGTTATTTTTGCAATAGTAGGGAGTTTGTTTAATTTGTTACGCAGTCATAGGTATATGCTACAATGAAATGATCTGACAATGGACTAAATCCTTATGGTCTTGTGAACCATCCTTGGATTTTATGTAGGTATTCGCACATAAGGTCAATTCAAAACAATACAATTTAATTATTTGCTAACTCCCTTCGCTACCTTTATGAAAAGGGAAGACCAACTGTTCTACAATCTGCCAAGGATATCTTTTTTCTCAATAACGTCTTGATGCAAACCGTCTGAGGTCCCGCAAAAGCGTACTAGTAACTTGATCTATGTTGATTAGCCCTACCAATTAGGTTGTATACACACAACCAAAACTATTTACCGTCACTTTTCATGCAAGAAAAATGGATAATTATACACACGTGCGATTTACGCATGAAAGAATCGCGACTGTCTGCGTATCAGCGTGTATTCAATGTATAATGTATCGCATACATCATAACATTAATCTGAGGCGAGTGATGGATCGACCGCGGTTACCCTGGGGGCGGGCAGACGGGTGACTGTGCAATTGTTGCGCAACGGAAAAGTGGCAGAGTTTTTGGGAATAAGTAAACTTAGTGTGTGCCGTGCAAAATCTACAAAATTCAAAGAAAATGTGGGGAAATTGCTGATCTAGATTTTACTGTCAGTTGAAGGATTACATATTTGTGATCTTAAATTATCATCTGCCTTGCTTTTTCCCAACTACGCTTGGGTCGGCTCTCAGTATTTTGCATAGAGCTGCTTACTATCTGACCTCCAGAACCCTGGGTCACACAATATCCCTTGGAAACATTGGCTTCGTAACAAGGAATGCGGTAAAATTTTTGAAGCTAAACATGAATTCATTTAGTAATTCGTGACAAAACCAACGATTTTTTCTGACAGATTGGATAAAATTTGACTTCCAAAGAAACGATAGATGGACTGTGTGAAGGATGATATGGCAAGAAAGGAGGTGTCCGATGAGATGACGAGTAATATACAAGTATGGAAGAGGAAGACATGCTGCGCTGACCCCAAATAAATTGGGATAACGGCAGGAGAATGAGGTTGGACAAATATATGGAGCATACCTTTCGCTAAGCTACAGTTTCAACGAATAACCCACAAAAAATAGTCACCCGTTGATATTCCAGCGCTTCTATCGCCCGTCTACACCCCCCGCTACATTTTCATCCCATAGCCGCAATTTTTCCTTGTTTTTTACCCCACCCAAAACACAAGTGCTTACTTCTCACGATAGATCTCATAAAACAGTTTGTGCGGGATTAATTGCATTATTTCGTGTTATATCAGTATTAATGGTAACTATCAAGGGGATACACCCTTCTCTTTAATTATAGAATCTCGTTTATCACAAGATGTGTACGTAATGGTTGTGTGAGATATTGTTGTAATTACATTTACTGAACATATTATAGGTAAGGATGTTTTGATATCTTCGCGTGATTTCTACGGAATATCGCACGTTGTTGCTTTCTAAATTAGCCCTGTTTCTTGGGAATGTTATTGACTTGACTGCGAGATGTTCTACATAAAGCAGTTTTAAAAAAAAAACACAGAAACCTACAGTTCGCCAGTTATGTTCGAGTCCCATGTAATAGAGGGCGAGCCTAATGTCAGCAAACAGGTATAAATCCAGAAACCGGGGTGCTGCTATCGTATCATGTAAAAACCTTTTTTTTTTTTTTCGGATGGGAAATCATCAAATGACTTCTCCCGCTCTGGGCGGAGTAGGAGGGAGTGTCAGACTTTTACTGACTAAAACCCATCTATGTTCCTTCATCGCCCTTTTTGTTCCGGGGCCACGGTATCTCTTTCGAACAGTCCCGCAACTCCGGATCATGTAAAAACCTAGCTAGAGCTTTGAGAATCCTGTTTCTAAAACTGCGATAGTCACGGCAATTTAATGCTATAAGTTACAATCTTGCGATTGTTAAAAGTAGATCCGTGAACTAAACTAAAGTTATCTAAAAAAAATGCGTTACGTCGTTTTGTTGTGGATCCTCGTTCGCGGCAGTATAACAGGATAACAGGATTGTTTGATCCACGGTCCGGCCTCCAAAGCCGCGGTCCGCTAATCAAATGGTTTTCCAAAGGTAATATCTTGTTCAGCAGGCTGATATGCATAGTGGTTGTTGCGCAGTCCCCAAACAAGTGTTCCTTTGTCCCAAACACAAATTAATCAGATTTAAATGAAATTTCAAAGAATTTCGAATTTCAATCAAATCAGACTCCTTCTTCAACGCAGTTGACCATGGTTGTTCAGCTACAAACAATATCGAACTCGTGAGGCTGTTAGTTTTTAAACTCTAAATCGGGTGTCGGGTTCTGACTATTATGTTGTGGTGATAGAATAATCTTCCATTAAGTTTTGAGTGTGAAATGTCTCGCCGTCCGGATATCGGTGGCTACTGGGCCACTGCGCCATTGGAATTACCGAAATGTGTGACAGAAACAATTGAAGATCGTCAATTGTTTCTGCGGCGAGACATTTCACACTCAAACTTAATTCTGAGAGTCATCATGCGTAAGAATGCGGCTTCCTTACTGCAACGCTTGCGTAGCACTCGAAACAGCATCCTAAAAATGATTGTTGGCAGAGTGGACTGCCCCATCCAAAAATACTGGGTCAAGATAAGTATAAGTTCATGTTAAATTGAATTAAGGACTACTAATAAAACTAACATAGCATATAAGCACAATCTGTTACTAACCACTAACAACGTATGGACTGTTATAGGTCTGAAATAAAGATCATCATCATCATCATCATCAGCCTATTAATGTTCCCACTGCTGGGACACAGGCCTCCTCTCTATGAGAGGGAATGGGCTATAATCCACCACGCGGGCCCAGTGCGGATTGGTAGATGTCACATGTCTTCCAATTTTGTGGTTCTAGGACATGCCGGTTTCCTCACGATGTTTTCCTTCACCGTTTTGAGAGCAGTGGTGATGAAATAAATTACACAAAGTAATGCGCCTGTCTGGGTTCGAACCCACGACTTACTGTTCGTAAGTCGGGGCCGCCACCACTGGGCCACCGCTGCTCTCTGAAATAAATATATTTTATTTTATATACAGTACTTTCGTCAATTGTTTATATTTAAATATTTTAACGTATATTTGTTATAAATAATTACATAGATTCTGCAATTGTTTATATTTCCACATGCTCAGATGTTCGCTGAAAGTATTCCCAGTGGCGCATTGGTACAGTCGCCGTCGGTGTCCGGAGGGCGAGACATTTCACGAGTGACTGCCCAATGACCTTTTTAGCTCCGGGGACCGAGTGAAATGCCATCATGTTTTCATTTTTAGGGTTCCGTCCGTATTAGTAGCGTTGGGAAAACGTTCGACTAGTTATTAGATGAAATTCTTATCTATAACCTTTTGCAAAAAAAAACTGGGTTGGTACTGATTCGATGATTCTTCAATAAAACAATTTAATAGTTTATTGCAGTTAGATTAAGTTGTAACGGTCTTTGAATGAGAAAATAATCCAACAGGATTGAGTTTAAATCTATGTATTAACATTTACTTGACATAACATTGACTAACAAGACGATAGTTTCCAAAAGAGAATCTAGTGAGAATACCTTGTTCAAGAAAAATAACGTTTTGCTAAGTTTATGTAGGCTAAACTACCCAAATTATGCTCTTCTACGGGACACAAGCTTGGCGAACTTTTTAGACGAACTTGATTTCGTTGGTTATAGGTACTAATTATTTCGCCAGTACGGAACCCGCATAATATTAGCGAAACTCATAATAATTTTCATTACTTTTTTTTTGCAGCTGCTCACTCGACGACACTCGATTAATTTTTCACGGTGCGCTTGTCAACATGTGATTTAATATAGTCCGGGGGTAGTCCGAGCTTTGACGTGTGATGCGTGTCATGCGTGCAGTGCGGCGGGCCGGGGCCAACTTGGTTAAGGGCTCACCTCGTGCACTTTGTCTCTACAAATAGAATAAATAGACGAATTACGCGGACTTTTATGATGGCTAGGCAATTGAGAATTTGACGGAATATTCTCGAATTGCGGTTCCCGGTTTTCCTGATACATTTGCATTTCCCGCTCCCTGTTACAAGCAGTATTATCTATCAATAACGCCAAAAATGGTACCGCAATTTCCAATTTGCCGCGTCACTCCGGATTCCAATAGGATGCGGGGATAAATGGAGTCGCATTCCAATATGTCACCGAGCGGGGTCCGACCATTCGGCTTTTCGGCATTCGAGATTCGGCGTTTTCCGTTATCCGCGGTGGCCGAATTCGTCGAATATTGCCCGCGCGCATACCAAAATCGTCCACTAATGAGATTCTAAGCGTTATATTATTTGTGGCGTAACTAATTGGTTTTTTGTTTGCTCATTGTTTTTATTACAATAATGAGCACGTATTTTGGATGATGGTGACCGTTTGTAGGGTCAGCGACATTCCGCTTTGAGTTCGGAGTTTGTAAGTAACTTAGTTATTGTTTATTGAGTCCCGTTTGTTATTCATTACAAGATTAGTTCATAAGATTACTTAGAGTTCAAGGTGGTTCAAGGTGGCTAGAGTAGATATTCAATAAATAGATTGTTGTTTTGTATTTTCATTATGAGGCGAGTTTCAAAAAAGGAATATTTCGCCGAAAACTCACCTTTGAATGTATTGGCTGGTATTGGAGCTCTTTTTTTCTTTTCGATATTTCCCAGTTCTCTGTGTTCCATTTTCAAATATTAGTTTTGAGTACAATGCTAGACGAAAAAAAAACGTAACATGACTGGATTTCAGAAATCCGCCTGAAAAAACGTCGTACGAAAACACGAAAAGAAAAGCACAAAGACGGATAGGTGAGAGATACATTATGTATGCGATACTTGAAACCTACCTTTTCCAAAACATAGACCTAATAAATAGGGTGAAAGGCCCGCCTTTCATCCACACATTAGGCAGTCGACACACGGGCCGCACGCGTGTCACGTCAATCGTTATTGCCTGTATAGCGCTGCCATTGCCCGCTCTGATTTGAAATATTTCCACGGAACCACTTATTCGCACCTCACAAACAGGAGCTCCGGATACCGTGTGCGAAGTTTTGATCGTTTGTCGGAGGTTTTATTAAATACCTGTTGTAGTTTTGATGTTAGAAAGTTGTTTGCTTCAAGGTGTACAAGGGTTAATGTAACCACAATCTATAAATATAGTTAGCTGGACATAAAGCTTTTCTCAGGTTTCGCCACAACATTTGGCAAAGGTTTCGTTGTTGTATGTGCTTCTGCTTTATGGATAAATTTCACAACGGTGCGGTGCGCAGCGGTGTTGGCGTACAACTTTGTTTAGTCAAGTTTTTAGCAACAATTTTGATGAAATATTGAAAAGACTTACAGGACATACAAAGTACGACAGTTTACCTCAAATAACTTGTTTCAGGTTTCTTTAAGTATCAAGTAGAGCCCATCGCACACTCGCGGAACCATGGCATGTACCTCTCATGGGGCGAGAGGGTAATCGTTTTGTTGAGTCGCGTTTTGTACCTCATTGTGCGATCCGATGCGAGGCAATCGCGGCCGCGCGCGTATTCTCGTCTCGTGCCTATTCTAATGGGGTGACAACTGGTACTCGCACCTACTCATACCGACTCGCACCTACTCGTGCTACGCCTGTGGGACGTATCGTGCATTCGCACTTGAAGCTTACTCGCTTGGTTATTATAAATGCGATTCTTATTGAGTTCGTGATGTGAATAGAAAGTTTTTTTTATTAGAGCTAATGTCGTGAGCGGAAATTTTCTGCGATTTTCTGTAATTTTTCTTGATTATGATAACGTACCAAGATGATAAACGAAGACTTACAAGCCATAGATTGTAAGTCTCACATTACATTATTCTAAGAGATTAGAATAATGTCAATGAACTCAATAAGCGCAAGCATCAGTTTCAATTGAACTTTTTAGGGGTTTCAACTTTCCTTTCGGACACTTCACTCCAATTGCACTGGTTTCACTTGCACGTCTTATTTTCTGATGTACAATTTCATATTTTACACCTTTGACTGGTGGTATTTTGAACTTATTACCATTCACTGTAATATAATACTGTGATTAGGATCTAGTCTTTACCTTTAGGAAAACTAAATTTTTCAACTTACTATCGACAAAACTTCTTGTATAACATACCTATTATCCAAGATTAAAGGTACCCGAAATTAATTCAGTGTGAACAAGAATTTTGGTAAAAACACTGACGCAGCTGCTTACCCGCGGGAGGCCGTTAGATAGGCGTGAAATGCCTAGAGAACTGTCATCGATTAAAAAAATACGATTAAAATCTTGCGCAAACGCAGTTTTTGTGCGAGCAGCTGTGCGCGTGCGCGCATCACCTGTCCCACGTGGGCATAATGGCGTCTTCAAAGAAGTCCGAAAGTCCTATTGTTGGGACATTCTGGGCTTTGATTTAAGGTAGCTTCTATTGTCGATGGTGACGTTATGGTGATTCGGGAACTTAGACGAAAATACGCACCTGTCTGTAAATTGGCCATGATTTAGGTACAGAGGTGGGTGCTTCGTTGTTGTTGCTATTTTTGGCAGACAGTGATTAACTATTGAAGGGGTAGTTTATCAAGTTGGCAGAACACAGGTTGCTTATGATGTGCGAAATGAAAATTAGATTTCGAATTTCACGTTAGCAATTCCACGACCCCGAGTCGTATTAAAATAAACTGTGAACTTATTAGAATTAAAAAATAAATGAAAAGAGGAACGATATCAGATTCATGCGTGCTTGTCAATAGGCTAGTTTCCACCATCAATAAATTGCAAATCTATTTAGTCCGTCAGTTAGAGTATTATACAATAATGGACACGTATTTTTTGTTTTTGTAAATCAATGAATATTGACAAAGATAAAACCCATCAAAACACAAGAGTGGGGGCTCGTGACGTCACAACGCACTAAAAATTATAGCACGGCGTGACGTATTGCGAATTTTAAAAACGTCGTATCTCTGGCAATATAGTTTACGTAACAAACGAAAAAATACGTTTCAAACATTTTTTGATAATCTAACTGACGGACTACTAGTTTTTTCAGGACACAAGCCTACTGTCGAGAACCTTTACAGTTTTTCAATTAGAAACACACACATTACATCTGAAACATTTCTTACTAGAGAATGTTTTAAAACTACAAACAAGCTTGTCAAGTGTGGTCCCACAACAGACGTCCTTTTTACCCTAAACCGATTCGTTGCACAAAACTAGAAAATCATCCGTGTCCCGATAATTCCCGAAACTCATTCATAGATCACGTTCACTCATAAAGACAGTACATTACCTGCCAATATACTGTACGGCTACAACCTTTAATGATTTATAACAAACAGACATCTGCATTTTAGTATCAAGAACCTTATGATCCACGTCATAAAGCGGTTAATCGTCTTTTCGAGGTGCAATAAAAATGTTGGTAAAATCCAGAAGTCGTGCAGTGTTATCCCGAATTGCTTTACAATTGTCAGCATTCGATGGTTGTCGTATATCATTGATTTTTACGACGAGTCGTATTTCATTAGTTTTGTGTCCGTCACTGAGGTTCGACTTTAATTTGGAAAGACAAATTAACTTTTACTTTTTATTTATTAATGGAGTCGCGTTATGGTAACGTTTTAAAAATTTGATTGCGTATGTTTTATACTAGTGTGACGGCACAGGTATAAAACCAACTGTTTAATCAACACTGTTCAAACAGTGCGCAGCCTGGCTATCGGACTCTCCTGCAAGAAGATGATGAAACTAAACAGCATTTAATTAAATTACCATTTCTCGTCACGTAGGTAGTCGAGTCGTACAAGTCCTCTGAATCTGGTCCTCGAAGTGTTGTCTGAGATAATGGGTCTTTGTTCTGGTTGACTCCTCATTTTTAACTGATTATTTACCAAGAGCTGATTAGGGATAATTTATACTACTATCCAAGTAGGCGTAATTTTATAACCATACTGGTAAATTGAGTACATAGGCATAACTCCGAGCGCCGCCTACCTGCCGCACCGGGCGAGCTCAGACTACGCGGAATCGCACAATACGCGTCATTTTTTTCAACTAAAATCCTTAAAGCGCAGTTTTTCGGCACAAATTCCAAAGCACACCTGGTCGGAAACGGGCCCAGGGGGTCTTCTGATTGATAGAGGTACCGCGATTTTAGTACAATAGTCAAAATATGCAGTTTTCTGGCCATTCGAAGCGGTCCGATCCGCCCGGTCTCCGGCGACGAAGCGTCTGTTTAAAACAATCAATGATCGACAATTTTTGAATGGGATGTGAAACAATATCTTTTGTGCAGACAAGGGTGTAGGTGGTCAGGATGTAAGCTGTTTTATTGGCAATTCTGTCTCAATAGGTGTCTTTGTGTCTTCTTGAAGTAAATTCATTCACGTTAAACGTTTCGCCTATGTATAAATTGTACAATTAGTATTATGTAACCAGAACCACGTTACTCTTTTGTCTTCGTTTCTTTCTGGTACTAAGTATAGTAATATCTCAATCCTGTTGTATCACTATATTATGTCAAAATCACCAACTCATTGCCTAAGTATTATAAAGGCGTATAGATATAGCCAAAACTCTCATACGTAAATAAAACATCCCAACCGAAATAAACCTCATTTAAAGCGACGATTACACCCCAAATGAGGAAAATTAATCCCCCAGACGTATCACGTATGCATACGTAAAATTGCGAAGACAATAATTTGATTGATCTCTTAATGAATATGCAGATATGTTAAGTGATGATAAGGCCGCAAATAAAGCTGGTTCCCCGAGGAGTGATTGTGCGCCTACCTCTGGCACGAGCCAGATTTTAATCTCAGATAAGTGTAGAGCAGAGAACAGTTTACATAAATTCTGGAGTTAGCACCTTGTTTACAAAGTGCAATGTTTGATTACGAGATTGTTTGATAAGTGCGTGCCTCTTGTTTTGGTGTTGCGTTTGTGTTTGTTCTTTGACAAATGCTTGTTAACTTTTTAAACTTTTTATTGGAAGGGAGCTAAAAGTTTGTAATTCGTTAAAGCGCACGTTTGACCCGTCTTTTTGAAGCTTATTTGTCAATAACATAACATCACACCTGTAATTCCCGAAGGGATAAGCAGAGGTGTATCTAATAGAATACCCTCATTCTGCCAGTTATGTTTAAGTCCCATGTAATAAGGTGACGTGACAATAGGGTCGTGTCATCAAACAGGCACAAATCTAAACCTAGTGGCTGCTACTGAGAAATTCCTAATGGAAAACCCAATAAAACTTTGCCCGACCCGGGAATCGAACTCAGGACCTCATATGCTCGCGCTTGCAACCATTAGACCAGCGAGGCAGTCCAAAAACAGGTTTAATCTATCAAATCTTGCCTTTGAGATTTACCGTAATAGGCCTAACTAGATAGAAATCACCATTAAAAAAGGAAAAACAATCATTAAAACCAAAATAAAAATCTTCCTTCCATTTTCAACTTAACAACCTTTAAAACCAAAACTACCCGAATTTTCATTTCAACTTAAACTTGCCATACCTGAAATTGTACGATGATTTAATTTTATACGAAGCTCAACGTTGGTGGCAGAAAAAAGCAATTACACCCACTGTTTTACCGAGGTGAGGAAGCATAATTTAAAAAACTTGAAGCCACTGTCAACCCCACAAGTGCTACAGACACTGATGGCTATTAATTAGAAGGGTTGGATGAAGATATTTCATTATTTCTTCTCCTCATAACGCTGTTTTTCACCACGAAACCTTTTTCAAGTTTTTGTTTTTAAAGCGGAGTTGTAAGGGTTAGTTTTTCAATTTCGTACGAAGTTTTTGGTGAAAGATTTTAAAGGGTTTAAGTTGGTAATATAGATTGTAGACTTCAAGTGTTATTGACTTGGCTATAATAAAAAAAATCTTTAGTCAATCAGTTGCCTATAGTATTTCAATACTAGGGAACTGATTGATTAGAATTTTTTTTAGTAATAGTGTTTTAATAATACTTTCAAAGTCTAAAAGTTATTTTTGTGCATCGTGTTTCTATTGACTGCCTCGTTGGGCTAGTGGTTGCAAGGGCAACTGCTGATCATAAGGTCCTGGGTTCGAGTCCCGGGTCAAAATGTTATTGAGTTTTTCCATTAGAATTCAGTAGCCACGAGGTTTGGATTTGTGCCCGGTTCAAGGCAATAGACTCGCCCGCTATTACATGTGACTTAAACGTATCTGGTAAAATGTTTTTGACCAGGCCCAACATGTTCCTAGAAACTGCGTTCATAGTATGAATTCTGTCACTCATAAAACTTGCCCTAAAAATACTTCTACCCACAATCGAATCGTCGTAAGACTATAGCTGTTTATAAAACGGAGTGGCAATAACCGCTTGTATTGGATCAGCAGAGATAAAAAACGTAAGACGCGGACAATCCTTTTCGGCTGAAAATTGAATAGTTGGATTACGCGACCTACGGGCGCGCGTAGGGTTGACTCAAACGTACTAAGTATTTTTTTAGATTTTGGATTTTTTGTAGTAGAGTTAAATAATTATGGCATTGCTTGGGTTGTGGACGTCACATGCTGCATCAAGTTAGACTGGAAGCCGACCCCAACAAAAGACTAGGTAGATTATGATGATGTTTGTAAGCCATGACGGGAAACGATTTGTAAATATCTCGTCGAAGATTTTTTTATTTTTCGTGATGATTTAGAAAACGATGATGAACAGAAACGATGGATGGACTGTGTGAAGGATGATATGGCTAGAAAGGAGGCGCTGTGTGTCCAGCGATATTTTTTTTTTTTTTTTTTTTTTTTACTGAATAAAAACAAACAACACATAACGGTGGATCACTGCTGCGACAACCCATGAGTAAGGTAGGTTTAGCCTTGATGGTATTGAAGAAATACAGAAAGAGTTACATTATTTACTCAAAAGAACAGTGGGTTAAATATGTTAAACAGTTACAACCGCAATGCCTTTCATTTTTACAAATTAAAAACATTCAGTACTTGGTTAAGCAGACGAATTCGCAATAGATTGGGAATTTTATTCGAAATCGCCTCGCTGGTCTTTTTCCATCAGGAATTTCTCAGCAGAGCCATGGAGTCTAGATTTGTGCTCGATTAATGACAATAGGCTCACCCCCTGTTACATGGAATTTAAAATATAACTGGCGAATTGAGGGTGTCCCTCTGCACAACCCTTCAGGTATTACAGGCGTGATGTTATGTTATGTTATGTTATATTTTATTCAAAACCCTTCGGATTATGAATGCATTACACTAGAATATGTACTTTTGCATTTGAGAAAAGAAGGTCGAACAATATTTACAAGTATTTCCACGAACACCCGTGGCTTCGCCCGCGTGAAGTGTAATAATTGTTCCATGTGATCTTACTACCGGGATAAAAAGTATCCTATAAGTTAATCCAGGTTATAAACTATCTGTGTGCAAAATTTCATCCAAATTCGTTCAATAGTTTTTGTGTGAAAGAGTAACAAACATCCACATGCATGCATCCATATATCGCATTTATAATAGACTAATATTTTTTTCTTATTTTTGCTAACCCTGGCGATGACTACAGGTTCATATTGTGCGGGGCTGGGCTGATTACGTGGAGCATTGTGTGGCGGACATAGGACGCAATTAAGTATTAGACAGATTTTATAGCTGCGTTATCGTGCCCCGGGATTTGTTGCCATCCACTCGCTCTGTACTGGCCAGCGTTTTGGGGTTGATTTCACATGGGAAACGATTTTTTGTCTATGATAAGTAATATTATGTCCAGGACAGAGTATCCATACTAATATAATAACATAAATGAAATTCGAACCAGCTGAGGAAGTTAGACAGATACTTCAGTGAAGGTTCAGTTAACCACTAAATACTCTATTAGATAATGTACTGAAGATTCTGACAGTGCCCGTTGTCCGAACCCAGTCTCGAATTTTGTTCCTACCGGTTTCACTACCATGAAACACTTATTGAAAATAAAAGCAGTGCTATAGTCTGCCTGTCTTCGCTTCACTTACTTCAGTCGCTCATTTAAAATACGGGTATTCTGCTGCGTCCGGTTAGACTGGAAGCTGACCCCAACATAGTTGGGGAAAGGCGAACAGATGATGAGTCTGTCTTTCTCCGATGTCACTAAATGTAAAAACTAAACGATAGCTAACCGAGAGATCATGTAGAGGTACAGGGTAATGTATAAAAGGTCCATCTCAGAAGTCGAATCAAAGCTTCAACAAGACATTTACGAGTCCAGTACCATTGCACACCACTTAAGCGACAAATAAAACTTAAACGGGTAAGTTGTCATCTGCACACATCTCTTAAAACCACAAAGACATTCAGGAGTACCTACTCTCACCACACAACTTCTTACTTTCTTCTTACTTCAACTAAACAGGAACTATTTAACAAGTGCAGTGCACGCCACTTAAGTGGTAACGCATCTCTTGAACCCCCAAAGACATTCAGAAGTACTTTCACACCACAAAACTTCTTTAAAATGCGAGGTGTCTCCCAATAAACTCCCGCCAACTAAACAGAAACTAGTTAACAAGTGCAGCAGTGGCATTGCACGCCACTTAAGTGGTAAATTTGAGGAAGCTGTCATCTGAACACAGCTCAGTATCGTGAAGTGGTCTGCTAACGAACACGCGTGTCAAAGCGAAACACTTCATTAGGTGAGCCGGCGCTCCTCCGCCCCCGCCCGCGCCCGCGCCTCGCGCCGCCGTCGTCGCCGCCTCGACGCTCCTTGCGACGCCGTAGGAACTCCATGGTATGTAAAAAAGGCTGTTTATTTTCCTCTTGTTGAGGTTTTATCTTCGTAGCAGCAGATAGTTAGGAGATTTACCTCTTACAAAAACATCATGAAGAGTGAAGCAGATTTGAGGATGTTTGGTTATGTTTAATGATAGATCTGCCATGTCTTTTTTTAAGATTCTAGGTATTGCTAGTATAGGGGTGCACTTCCCTCGTGCTTGTATCCTATAAGAGCCCCATTATTCTCAAGTGCTCTGAACCTCTAATTGGTTAAAGACGACCCTGCTCGTAGTAGTCTGCTTGCCGCAATCTTGATAGAAGGCACTTGTTTATGCTGGCATAAACAAGCCCATTTCCCAGGCGTTTTGCAAAAGAATTGACGCAATGCTGAACACGTTAAAGGATGTGGTGCTGTACTGAAATTAGAAAAGTTATCAGCTGTATGAAAGTTGAACTTTAAAAACATCATTTACCAAATCTTCTCCTTTTTTTCATCGG
The DNA here is from genome assembly GCA_941918905.2 of Xestia sexstrigata. Taxonomy (NCBI): domain Eukaryota; kingdom Metazoa; phylum Arthropoda; class Insecta; order Lepidoptera; family Noctuidae; genus Xestia; species Xestia sexstrigata. Next base: position 6,851,338 of record OW799204.2, read on the forward strand.
TTAATAAATTAACTAGCATGGTTCCTGGGGAGAAATTGGAAAAAACTATTTACGCTCACGTTTCACGTCAAAAATATTCTAGAAAGAACTATTTTACCATACATCTTACCTTCGCGTGCGGAAACAAAATAAAAAAAAGAAACAAAACAAACTACAATAAATCTCAGAAAATCTTAACACCTTTCAATTTAACCACAGACGCTTCCACTAGCTCTAAGGCTCCCACAAAACGGGAAGCCGTCCGCAAAAAAGCTTCACAGTTGGTCTTCCTACGCTAGCTTCTATTTAGTGGGCGTCTTACCGACTGCGCCGCGCTAATTAGACGCAGGCCGGCTCTTCTCATTAGTGGCGAAATTATGCAGTTTGCTGGAATTCGGGTTAAATGTAAGGTCGGGATGTCGACTGCCTACTGCATGCAAAAATGTGGAATGTTCCGCACTGTCTGCGTTGAAACTTAACTAGTTGAGGTTGTGGGTACTGGAGTTATATGTTGGATGGTCATCACCAGTAATTATAAAGAGTTATGCCCGACTCGTCACTGTTCCTACTCGTCATCAAAAATGTGGAATATTCCCCACTGTCTGCGTTGATACTTAACTAGTTGAGGTTGTGGTTACTGGAGTTATATGTTGGATGGTCATCACCAGTAGTTATAAAGAGTTATGCCCGACTCGTCACTGTTCCTACTCGTCATCAAAAAACAAAAAAACACGATTCACAACCATAAATTATCTCATCGGTTTTCAAGAAGTCTTGGTTAAAGATAATTGAGTAAGACTTCGCAGCGGCAGTCATTTGTTTCTGTTGTTCGAAGCGAAGACTTTAATTTGTTTCAGTAAACAAATTACAGTCCACTGTCATTTGATTTGAGCTCTATGTTTCTGGCATGGTCAGTGGCCAGTATGTTCACTATCGCTCAAACTAGGAAGGCTGGATATCCTGAAAAAAAGCAGTTCCTAACTTCTGAAAGTTATCATGAAACGCTGCAGTGTCAAGCTGTAGTTTTCTCCTATATGCTGTTTGTAATCTTAGAATTCTTAGAATAATGTTTACGATTTGGCCTACAGCTCGGTCCAGTGGAAAACTACGTGATTTCTTACTTTATGTTCACACTCAAACGGGGCTAAATACGTATTAACGTTGTCAGGGCAATATCGTGAGCTCTTTAGACGTTCTTTTGAAGTCAGTTATTAAATTCCTTTAAGATATTTACACACACATTATACCTTCAAGAAAACTTGGTGTAGGAGGCATAACTTTACAAAGTGTTATTTTATTCATATAAGAGCTTTAAAGACGGTATAGGTAGGACTGTGTACTGTGTAGGTAGGTAAAATGAGGCGTTTACATTTCTTAAAAGAATTTTTTACATATGATCCTAATTATTTCCTCCAGGCTTTACAGTCTTACAAGACAGGTACTTAATCTAATTGAACAGGCATAATAACACCGCTAATTAATTAGAAGTCTCAAAACTGTACCTAATTAAAAACATTTCCAAATAAATGTGTTGCGAAAAAAGCGTACGATAAAAATTCCCGCCTCATTTCGGTAAGCGGGCAAAAACAGGCATATTTGTAAAAGAAACGTCCTCCCGGGCAAATAACGTTTATCTACAGCACATTGGGTTAATGACTGGGGGACGTAGAATGAGAAGAAGGCATTATTTTAATTAGGCAAAATGGTGGGACCCTCTCACCTAAGGGAGGGCTAACTGAGCAAGTTGGCGATGCTTTGATTAAAGTAATGGCGCGAGTGTGAGTACTTTTACATGGGAGTTCGTGTGTAGCGTACTTATGATGCCTTTTACCTGCGATACCAATCGAAACTTTGACCTGCTCGTACGATTGGGTTTATACGTTTGTGCAAATGTACGCGCCTTGCCGTCCACAGTTTGAGATTGTAAATCAGATTTGTAGACAGTGATTGTTTTTGGAAAATTGGTAGGTCAGAGTTCGGTGTAGTTATGTCTAGTTTGTGAACATTTGACAAGTTAATAATGAAGCACATGCTTACATATGCATATGCTTACATATGTCACCTGTGGAAAACCTGCATGAAATACTCCACTGCTCTCGAAACTTGAATGAATAGCACTTTCCAGTCGAAATACAAGTTATTTACAAAGCGTAACGCTACCGTAACCTGCCCATTAGGTGATAAATAAACACAACAATATACAAAATTTAGCTGCGTTAGCGAGCGCGGCTCCACCCACGCGCCGACAAAGCGAGGCGTCGCGATACAGCGCCAAAAAAAAACGCCGCATCACACTACAATCATTTACGAAATATCGACAACAATAAACGGGGACTTTAAAAAATGCCAGTTATTAATATTTGTTTTCTTTGTCGGGACCACGTGTCCCCACACCTGAACTCTGCGAATGACATTGCCAAAAAAAATCCAAAAGAATATCCGAGGCTAGGCGAAAAAGAGCACAGGCGCAAACAGACAACAGCCAGTTTGAATGATTGCTTCCCTGGAAGAGCGGCAAGTCCATTTTTCACAAGTGCCATTCACCGCTTTCACGTTGCGTACTGTGTATTTTATATATTTTTTATTTATCGGCCCTCCCCTCCCCGCGGCGTTCGCCCAAATTGATATTCGAATGCGAATTTACGGCGTCCAATTCCTCACTGTTTTATTCATTTTAGTGATTTCGCGATGGTAAACACACAGGTAGATGTGTTTAATTTCGAAATGAATGTTTATTGCAGCGTTTCCGTTTCGTTTTCAATGATGTAGGATATTCGTGCGCGCTGGGCGCGAATGCCCATGTTTACACAATGCACTTACATTTCGCGTGTGTATATTTTTTGTAGTTTTTAATTAAATTATTTCCTGATATTTTTTTTGCGGTTTGTTGAAAAAGTGTTGGATTACGTAGTCGTGATGGAGTGAACTTACGTTCAAGTTTTTGATTGATTTTGTTTGTTATTGCATGTTTCAAATCTTTTAAAGTTAATATTACTTGCATTAGCTATTAATTGCGAGCTATTTAGCATATGCACGACCTGTATCTTTGATGTTGTCTGGTTACGTATAATAACAACGTGCTTAGAATACGAAGAAGATTTACGGTAATGTGCGTACGTGGTACTAAAAATATGTGTTGCTTCCACCGATAATTTTGGGCCTGCAACGCACACGAAAGCGTAAAGCTTTTCTGTCCATAAAACCGACGAGGACTATAAAACTCACCTACACACATAACCTCCCGTCCGTTACTAAATCTCCAGAAGATTCATGTCAATTGTGTAACTATTGTGTCTACTAATTAGTAGATAATATGGTTGATACCATATAAATCGCACAACAAACCCCAAAAAAATTATAAATGAATACTCAACATCGGTGAGAAATGTCACCCCCAAACATTAAAAAGTAGGGGTAGTACAACAATTAAAACCAACGTTAGTTCAAAATATCGTCATCAAACCAGTAGGTTTATTTTCTGAATCATTTTCAACCTTAAGCACTGAAATTCTGAGAAACTTCCTCTTGGCAAAAGGGTGTAAAACCACAAAAATAAATCAATGATCAAAAGCGTGTGTCATCAATTCAAGTATATCTTCAAAAAATGTCACCCTCACTCAAACATCTCAAAAGTGGGGTGTTGTTATAACAATTAAAACCAACGTAGTCAGAAAGTACCCCAGTGACTGGAGCGTCAGTTCATAATCGATTTAGCGTCACCGCAGTAAGTCCCGGTGATCCGGCAATGTCTAATGACGTAAAAAGTATGTCCCCGCTATGTAATGCTGGTCGAGGCCGATAGAAAGAGTTGGGAATACACAGAGGGTGCACGACGGATAAGTCAAGTATTATGCCTAACTTTGCGTTCCCAGAGAGAAAAGAAAAGAGAGAGAGAGAGAGAGAGAGCAATTTAAATATCGACATATTTCATGAATAACATATTTCGCCAGTAGGATTGCACAGTTAGATTTGAAACATCTATTTGTTTTTTCTACTTCTTTGATTACTCCATGTTTTGGCTAGTATCGGTCTTTACGAAATTCGTTGTCTAACACACAAGACATTGTTCACTATGTTTTATTTCTAATCAGAAGTTTCATCCTAGTCAAGAATTCGTTAATGTATTCTATACGTTATTCGTTATTTTATTTTTAGGAAAGCTTTCTATTTCTATTGGCTCAGTATGTACTTATGCATAATGAATACACCTGATTTTCTTTTAAACCTGTTTGGATATTCTTACACTTCTCATCCCAGAGGCTCAGTTCAAATAGGCAGGAGCGACCGTCGTATCTCTACCTAATCTTTGCCCTCGGCCACAGACAAGCCAGGGGTCGCGAAAGCACGTCGTCATCGGATGGCAATTTGAATGCGGTCGCTTAGCCGGGTGACGGCCGCTATGACTGATGAGGAAGGAACAGCCCACCAGCCTGTCACCGCCCCTGTATTCTACATGTCGCATTAATGTGGACATGGGTGTAGCAGGTGCTTATTGAATTATGTCTTGATAGCTTGCTTGATAAGCAAATGTGGAGCGTAAAACGTAGGCTCTGTTGAATTTTCAGGTTTGTAGGTTCCGTTAATGATTTACCAAAAGTGAAGACTGAGCTTCTATTTAAGAACCCACTCATTATACAAGCAGATCTCTACGAGCATTTAGTGTTCATGCGAAACGGTTGGATACTATTGTCTTACGGCCGTTTTCTATAACTTACTTACGTATAATTGTTGGTTAATGTGCCTTCTTCCGTAGCTATCGGTGTTTCTATAAACAAAGAATATCCTATCCGTGTCACCTACCTGGCAGTTGATTCAAAGAAAAATCAAAGAAAGCTTTTCTGTGACGTTTTGTTTCTAACCGTCCCAGTAAGCAAAATGTCAAACAGACAGAGATAGCAACCTACCGAAACCGGCTAGTAAGTTATTGAAAATGGCCGTTAGACAACTAAACTTTCTCCGTCACTTCTCACGATCCACGGGTCGTGTGAGGAATGTTCTCCAGTCTTCTCATCACGACCACCGTAGAACCGAACTCATAAAACGATCCGTTAGGCTCATTACACACGACTAAATCGACGTGATTTTCATTATCAATTGTGTTAGAAAATTATGCGTCCTCATGGCCAATCAATGCGGCGTTGACCACTACGGGCAATACGGGGCTACAGTGTAGAAAGACGAGCAATACGGCCAATCGATGACGTCACATAAATATTGGGTGCGACGGACCCTGCTTTGTGATGCTAACTGCGTCCGCATATGCTAATCCACTTCCGCCCTTCCCGCGTCTTGGGCGGGCGTTGTCTAACGGAGTTTTCCATTGTTCTTGTGATTCGGATTGATATTGCGGGAGACATTGTATTGACGCTTTGTTTCTTTGTGGAGGCTTCAATGAGATTTATTGTTTCGATTTGAAACGGTGATAGCAGATATTATTTAACAATTTTCCGGATGAGTTGAATAGAGCTCAGCGTTCTATTGGAAGTAAGAGTTTTCACACCGAAAAAGTCGAAACCTCATTAATTATTTCTAGCTACAAACAAAAATTAAAATTGTTGAAACAGTTGTGAATCGTGATCTTTTGTTTTTTGATGACGAGGAACAGTGATAAGTCGGGCATAACTCCTCCATAGAGTATTGACTTACGTAACAAAAAAACAACCACAAATCTCCATTACCAAAACCTGAAGGTGCACCAGATTGACTCAAATCCGTACAGTTGTGAGTAAATCATCGAGCGTGCCGTTGAATCGGCAATGAGTCGTGTCGTCGACAATCGGCCAGTCCGTTTGCGGCAACGGCAATTCGCATTCATTCACGGCCCATTGCCGCCGTTGGCTGTTGCTCCGCCGACGCCTGTTAATGTATTCGCTGCGTTATTTCAATTTAGAACAAACCCGAGGCTGGACGGTGGTTTAGGTGAAGCTGGTTTTATTTAGGAGCGGTCCTGGTGCTATGCGTTTTAGGATTCATGTTGGTATGTTAGTATTAAGTTTCTATCAGTCACTGTTGCATGAGAAGGTTCCTTTTATTCGTGAGTCTGTTTCCCTCGTCTAACTTTTTCTTTACGCCAAGCGAGGCACCATCGCGCGTACTAAAGTAAAGAATGAGATAACTGATAAAACGTAAGCATTATATAAAATGTGTTAACGCAGCGATTTCCAGCCATTACAGCGGCATTATCTAAATATTAACGTGCAAATTTTCGCTAAGGAAATAAATTAAAAACGCAACAACAAGCTTGTAACGAGCGGCGAACAAAGCCGTCTAATAAATCAAGAAAGGCAGGTGAGCAGAGTGGTGTTTGTGCATTAAGAAGGCCCGGTTTCCCGGCGGCCTTTCTTGGCCCTTTCTTCGTTTTAAAAAGCAGTCGACGCCCAATATTTCGCGTAGTCATCGACAACACATAAATATTGGAAATGGGGCGCCCCTTTCTTGTCTTGCTAGAATAATTAATGCTGTAGCTTCTTATGTCGCAAGTTGTTTTGTTGCCAAAAATTATCGCTGGCGTTGAACGCGAAATTGGCTCGCTCGCAGTAACGGGTTGGAATTTGTTGTTGATATATTTTCAGGTTACGTTTAATGTTTTGGTGTTTGTAAAGTAAAAGAACACAGAAAGATATTTTTTGTTTTTAACTGTGTGTTCGATTTTGAGAAGGTAACCGACTTTTTACTACTAACCGCATTAGAAATAGATATGTATGTTTATTAGCATATCAGCCTATAATGTTCCCACTGCTGGGACACAGGCCTCTCTATGAGAGGAAATGGGCTATAGACCACCACGCGGGCCAGTGTGGTTTGTTACATGTCACATGTCTTCGAAGTTTTGATTCAAGGATATACCGGTTTCCTCACGATGTTTTCTTGTTTGTTTGTTGTTTATTTTCTATCTTTATTCAACACAAAGCAATTAAGTCATATAATTTCCCAACAGCACTTAAGACGAACTTTGCCTGAAAAAAGGCCACCATACACCGACTTCAGATACAAACTACCTAACTAACTTACTATATGAAGCTACCAGTGTTGAAACATGGTGATACCATGTTCCAGATTCCCACATTAAAACAGTTGCAGATACGGAGTTTGGTTGATAAAACTAGCTCCAGAACATGTCCTGTACATGCACGAGTTTTTAGACCTGTGGCATGTGTCTCGTTTGCATGAAATGTTTGTTTAGACGAGGGCTAATTGATGACCAATTCTTATCATAGCTGAAAATGTCAACAGGTCATTATGTTTGTGCATTACATTTTTGTATATTGTTGAACATAAATGTAAAGAAAGACAATAACAGAACATCATATCACGCCTGTAATCCCCGAAGGGATACGCAGAGGTGAACCCAATAGTACATCCACATTTTGCCAGTTATATTGTGGGTGATGTATGTACAAAAGATAAGTTGTTTGGAAAAACAGAACTGTAGCAGGTATTCTTATTGTAGTTCAACGTTTTTTAGTTTACTAGTCACGGTTACTACATGGATGTAGTTGTAGTAAAGGTAAGCCTTATTTTTGTTTAAAAAAAATAATTACCCTTCCTTTTGGCTTCGCCACAATCGGGTAAAAATGAATCTGGTGAAAATAAATGTTTGACTGCGCCATTATTCGTCCAAAATACAAATGACGAATCAGACGAAGCGGAACAGCCGAAGAACGAAAAACAAGAGGCCGAAAATTTCCTCTTGTTCAACAGACAGAGAAAAAATTAGCTTATCTCACACACGCAATTTGCGTCGGCAATTTTCGACGCTTCCTCTCATTACCCCGCCGTGATATATTTGCGTGTTTATTACTGCAATTACTTAGAGTAAATCTCACGTCCTTCCTCCCCCCTCGACGCACCCCCTCCCTGGGAGGGTCGCGCCCTCCGCCGCCATTTTACCCTCCTTCCGGCCGGCCCTGCCCTTAAGTCTTATGTACCTCGTAAGTTTCTTCGCGGACTTGGTAACCGGATTCAAATTCGGGCCGAATTTAGTAGCAATTAATTATGGAGCCGAGGAAGTGTTCTCAGTAATACTCGACCCGTGATTTTGTAATTAATATTATTGTGAATAATTTTATGATTTACTACTAATAGGGTAGCCGTTTGTTCGCGGTTGTTGTATTGTCTTTAGAGTCGGGTGTAATTACTAGCTCTGTGTAAACTGTAGCTCGTCGTGTTACAAACTGTTACGTTTGGCATCGAACTTGAGTATGATACTTATCACACCGTATGCTTGATGTATGGGGACAGCATTAGTTTTAGTGTTGTAATTATGAACAATACATGCGACAGAGATTTACATGAAAACTTTTTGGCATTTTTAATCTCCAAGAAAAAAAAGAAAAAAAAAACAGTTCTTACGTAAAATTTTAAACACAATGCTTAGTTCTTGAACATTACTAGTCGCAGTGCAATATTAAATTGGCACATAGCGCTACATAAGGCAGTACCCTCGGCAGTCGACTTGGCTGTAATTAATTAACGAGCTTAGTTTAAAAGCAGGGCCGTAAGACTTGGCTCGGGTGGGGCCCGCCTCGCGGGGGGTATTCTTGCCAAGAAAGGGGGGGGGTGAAGAAATTCGGGGGAAAGTTTATCATATTTAGGCGCAAAATGGCGAATCCAGCGCTCGGATGCCGCCGAGAGATTAATATCTGGCTCTAACTCTGCGCGATGAATTTTGTTGTGAATAATGCCGATGTAACTTGCTTGTTTTATGGCGAATGTGAGTATGTCACGTTGCGTTTGTTTTGCTTTATGTTTAGTGCGGTTTGCGGGTAGGTTCGAAATAGGTCAAGTTGTTTCAGGGCTGTGTGTTTTTTTGGCTCATGCAAATGAATATTTCTTTATAAAACTATAATAGCTATCTTCTGACCAGCATCGTTCGAAAGACCCACGATCTAACTTTATAGAAACAAAGATAGTAGATACGTAAGACTGGCAATACCATCACATTTCCAATTCATTCTTTTAGTCTCTGGAAATACGCAACTATTAGCAAGTTATACCAAGTCAAGTTATGCCAAGTCAGAGGCCCATGGGCGGCATAAAAACTCTACCACCAAGTTAGTTACTAACCACACGATTAAGAAACAGAAGCAAATTATACGTGTCGATAAACACTTTAAATATTTGGATGGAATACGAGAAACTATTCAGGACACTCATTTTGTCTGTTATAAATAACAAGAATACAAGATAATCTATAAACACACATTAAACAATGTTGTTCGCTTTGTAACTTAAAACTCGATAATGTTATAAAGTGAAGCAATATTTACCCTACTGATGTTACAAACTTGGTAGCAGTTATCAGCAGTTATCAGGTATATTGGCGCGGATATTGAACACAATAACAACCCCGTCTATCTGGGGGCTACACTAGATCGGTCACTCACCTACAAGCACCATTCTACTAAGACGAAGCTAAAGGTGGGCGCCCGCAATAATCTATTACGTCGACTAACATCCACCGCCTGGGGCGCCTCCGCACATGTTCTCCTGACTTCTGGCATGGCTCTCTGCTTCTCGGCCGGCGAGTATGCATGCCCAGTATGGCATCGATCTGCTCATGCCCGAGAGTAGATGTAGCACTTAATGAAACATGTAGAATCATCACTGGCTGCCTAAATCCAACTCCACTAGGTGCCTTATACCCGCTCGCAGGAGTGGCTCCCCCTGAAGTTCGAAGAGAGGTTGCCTGCTCCTCCGAAAAATATAAACAAGAACAAAACGCCATCCTCTTTACAATGCGGAGATGTCGCGAGGCAGGCTGAAGAGTCGGAACAGCTTCCTTAGGTCGAATATTCCACCAATCGACCACACTAGGGTTGGTGAAGCCCGCAAAAAGCTGTGGCTCCTTAAACATCCCCCCCGGCTCACTATGTTGAGCCTGCAGAAATGCTCCCAGCGGGTCATCAACTGCCATGGCCCACCTGGATGACTCTAAACAGACATAGAACCTAGATGGCACGCTGCAGGTTCGACTTGGTACGGTGGGGGTCAAACCATGACCCACCTCCTGACCTGCTCTTTGTGCAACTCCACCTGCACTTTAAGGGACCTGTCTGAAGCCACCACTAACGCCGTTGACGTGGCTGAGTTCTGGTCGAAACAAATTTAAATAAATGACAATGGGAATCATCGACACAAAGAAGAAGCAGGTATCGTAACACGAGTAACATGGTGTCTTATTACCTGAGATTGGAATTCGTAGAATTTATTTGCCTAAACTTCGAGAAAGTTGCATCTGGATAATACATAACAGCAACGGGCAGGGCACATTGCTCGCAGAACGGATGGTCGATGGAGCCGAAAAGTTCTAGAGTGGCGTCCGCGAACCGCAAGACGTTGCGTTGGAAGGCCTCCCACTAGGTGGACCGCTGACCTGGTGAAGGCTGCGGATCCCTGGATCCGCTGGATGCGACTCGCACGGGACCAGTCAATGTCCTATATAGTGAGGCCTATGTCCAGCAGTGGACGTCTTTCGGCTGAAATGATGATGATGAATACATAACATCACTCCTGTAATTCCCGAAGGCACATTTAGCCAGTTATGTTTAAGGGCCATGTAGTTAGGGGTGAGCCTATTGCCAAATCCAGACTCCGTGGCTGCTACTGAGAAATACCTGATGGAAAAACCCAATGACACTTTGCCCGATCCGGGAATCTAACCCAGGACCCTGTACCTATTCCGATCTCTGCTTATTACACGTCAATAAGCGTGATACAAGTATGTTGTTAGAAACAATGTTACCTTCCTATTTCGATGGCGTGGGGAGCAAACGTTAACAAGTTACATGGGATGTATAATTGAACATTACGTGTTTGTATTAGCAAGTTTAGCAGCTCTTGGTATTGGCACTTCCGCAATTTCTAGTGATGTGTTGAAAGCGCGGTTAACGTAGTCGTGATTTCTAAGTTACATGTGTCACCAAACGTCTTCAAATAATGCTAACATTTAAAACACGAAACGGACAAATGTATAATACCTTCATAATGATAACTGACAAATGCTTGCACTGGCTGGACAGGTCTACTCAAATCTGTATGGTTCTTTCTTCAAAAGACCATCTCAGACACTTATCTGCATAGTCCTCATGTGAGTTGACCAAGATTATGTCTGGGCCTTATGACCTCTGAGTTTGTTACGGCTGATTCTTCTCAGAGTTATCAGGTACGAAACTCTAGTTTAAAGTAAAAGTCGACGTGTAAAAAGGTTAGTAAATACCTATTTTCAAAATAAAAAAAAATCATTTATCGTTAACGTCTGTTTTCACAATTATATCACAAAAACACCCAGAAACTATAATTAAAACTAAAACGGGATATTTACCATGTTTTCTTGTAACAGAACCGAAATATCGGGAACTCAAAACAAATAGTAAACATGGTAAAAATAGTAAACATGGTAAAAAAAAAAACCGTTTTCAGTGGTAACGAGAATGTAAGTGACCATGTCAGTCTTAAAACTTATACCCAGAAACTATCCCGTAATCTAGTAAAAAACTGTGTTAAACTTCTTTACCTTCAGAGAACTCGCGCGCCAGGTAAATGTTAACACAAGTTACATGTGTCGTAAAACGCCTCGAGCAAGTACGGAACGCCCTACATTCCGTCGCGAAAATATTTCGGCTCAAAAAACCACAATTTACTAGGTAACAATAACATTGTTTTGCGTGAAACAGTTGCTTTTACTATGATATTATTTATATCCATTGTTTGAGCATTTGAACTCTAAGCTTGAACTGTTTGTGTGTGTAGGTACTGCTGTTGTGTTCTAGTTTACTTGGAAAATGATGGTGTAGTGAGTAGGTGTCGCATATTCATTATGAGCAGTCGAATTTTTACTATAGGCATTTTTCAAATAGTGTAAATAACGCCTAGACAGAATATTTCGAATTTCACATGAATTATTAGCAGAAATAATTACACTTGTTGGTCAACAATACATTTTAACAAAAGAGTACAGTAAAGTTAGGTAACCATCTTATAATAATAAGAAAATAATCAAAATGAAACAGAATTTGTCACGCGACTACGGCGTAGCTCCGCTACGAGGCTCTACGTCGTCGTAGCAACGCCAACGGGCGTCTACGCTTAAAATATGAAATATCTAGAGAAATTACAAGCAGGCTGGCCCCGGGCACAAACCGCGCCTACCCCGTGTTATTTTATTTTTCGCTCTCTTGAACGTAAATCGCGTTAGTATATTTTTTTAATTTTATTTTCCAACCGGTTTATGAGTTTTTGTTTTATTTGAGTTCGTAGCGGTTGAATGTGTAGGAATTTTATTTATTAATCTTATGTACACATACATGCGTTGGTCGAGAATTAATTACGTTTGCTTGAATTAGAACGGGGGTAAAGTAAAGTTTTATGGGAAAATTATATTACTGGCCTACACGTTAAAGAAAAGTTGTTTTTAAAATTTTCGTTGTTTTATTAAGTCAGTCTTGGAAAAATTATACTTTTTCGATGTTTAAAGGAGCTAATTTTCATCTCTCATCTCTTTCATGACATTATGTGTATTTCATTCGTTTCATAGTTAACATGTCACCAACATTATTTACGCAAATATCTAATGTAGTTGCCTTGTGGAAAAGAGGTCACTGCCTCATCTCGTCGACGCTAGTTAACCTTGAAGTACCTTTCAACGATTGTGTTGCCTCACACAAAACTTACTCCAAAAAAGGCTTCGGTTTCAGTAGTTATTATGTATTATCCACTTATAGAGCGTATGAAGCCCTCGAACAAAGATTTTCAACAAAATTAAGAGAAATATGAGTTTGTGAGTTTGTGAAAATTTTGATTATTCATAAGTTAACACGTCTATGCTTTTTCCCTCATCTAAGTCGGAATTATGATTTGAATATTAATAATCAGCTGCGACCGGGACTTAATGACACGTCACACAAGTTTTAATGAACCAGGCTCTCGTCTGAAAAGTTCTTCGGAGGAAATTACGACTTTGTGAAAATGGATTTTATGTCAACCCCGTTTGTTTGGGAGTTAATCTTGTTACTTTGATTTGATTTTGAATTAAAATGTTGTTTATTTCGCATGACCCAATAGTCAAGATTTTCCATGATTGCTTGGAAATGGGAATGGAAAATTTTCATACGTTTTTTTGTGTGATTCTATATACGGTATAATGTTTTTGTTCCCTGTATGTTGTCGAGTCAATTGTCAAAGAATGAAAGAACATGTCTACTTACATTTTCTACAAAATCCTCTTATTTCTAAGTACCCTCTTGACATTTATCAACGCTTTCTAAATACATGTTGCTATCAGATAATTATGCCCGTTTTCCCCAAATTATTGCCTAAATATTATAACTGTGTTAAAAAGCCAATAGAGCACTTTTATCATCATTAATTTAACACGCAGTGGCGTGAAGTGTAATATATTAAAGTTAAAAACTTGCCCAACTTAAATGAACAAGTACTGTAAGATTAGTAAACATATAACCCTGTTTATTACTTAGAATTATAATTTAACCATTTTATTTTTGTGTGTTTTGTCCTGGGCGGGCTAATAAATTTTTCGTCTTTCTTTTTTTCTTTCTATTGTCTGAACACTAACCAAAATAAGTAAAAACTACGATACATCAGATTTCTAATATCTCTGAGATATCGCGTTACTTCCGTTGCGTGTCGGACGCCCGGCGTTGTGCCCGGACGAGCGGCGGACGGGAGTCGGACGAGTCCCGGACGGGTACCGGACGCGGGCGCAGGAAACCTATTACGCCCAAATGAATTCCCCGCCGTTTCCGGGCTACGACAAATCCGCCCGCCGCGCCCGCCCGCCCACACCTAAGGGCCTGTCAGGGCTGAAAAAAACATGTTATAATCATATTCGGGATATTATTTTGTTCAACCAAATGTTAAGAAGAGGAGCAATAGAAGCCAGTTAGAGTTTTGTGAAAGCCATAGAAACACTCATCAATCATCGAATAATACTGAAAACAAAACCTTACTTGGTTCTGTTTTTCTGTTTGTTTTTTTTTGCTTCTAGATTAGAAGCAAGATATTAAACACTCTATAAAAGAGAGAGAAAGAAACTTGTTTATTACATAGGTACATTTTAAAATGAACGGTCATTAAAGTATTTTAAAGTCACTTACAAATAAAGTAATGAGCTTTAGTATTTTTATTAAAACTTATTTTCATTTCAAAATTGGTTGATATCAAAATCAGCACGTTTTCATGAACCAAAAGTATTATTGAAATTTTATTTTTAAAGCTAGCTGTTAATTTTTTACAAACATATTACTTTCCTATTTGAATCGGATTTTGTTAAAAAATTTAAGAGTTTTAATTTTTTGCACAGAACCCTAATCCTTTTTCTAAAATAAAAGTAGCTTAAGTTAATTACGCCTTATAACATCAGCTGTCTGCTAGGAAAAGTTCCGTCAAATTCGGTCCAGGCGTTTCGGTGATCAGCCGGTACAAACCGACAGATAAACAAAAACTTTAAAAGATTTAATTGTTACAAGTACCGTATAAAACTTTCTTAAACATTCAGTAAAAAACTGTTATTTTGAAATAACAAAAAGACTCTTCAGATTTATTTATTTGTATAGATATTTTAACTGCACAGTGGCAACCCTGAAGGGATCGCCTTCGGACTTGACGAAGCGGAATTTTAATGAAATTTCTAGAAATCATCTTTTGTCATTCACATAGTGTTTGCAATAATACTACGGGTACTAAATTAAAGCATATTTGTAACTTTAATATTATATGCTTATAATACGGTTCACGGAGGTAACAAATTTTACCAAATTCCGTATTTTAACATAAGTAGTGATGAGTATTAACGCTTTTTTTTCGTTTTCGACTTTCGTGAACACATATTTACAAAAACTTCATAGCCGATCATTGCATTAATCTACAAACATAAATAAGGGTAGGTATCGACAACCCCAAAGCCCATAATTCTTCCAAAATAAGGCCAAGTTCACATTCAATGATCCTTCATTGTCTGACCGATCACAAATCAAAATCTTCGCTCATACATTCCCATGTCTGATTTATGTCTCGCTGTTGCTAAAATATGTCCCTTTCAGACCCTATAAAGTACCTTTCAACAATTTATTTGTTCCAAACTGGTTTTTAATTGATTTACTGGCAACATTTACGTTGGTTCGTGACGCGGTTACCATGGCAACCGAGGGGAGCTTCAGACATGATATTGATATTATAAATAGGTGTATTTGTAGGTATGGTAGAGGGATTGTTTTCGGTAAAAAGGTACGCTGTTATGTATTTGTTATGTTCATGAATGTTCACTGGTGTGTTACAGGTTTTATTTTAGTCTATTTCTAAGACCTGAATTCCTGCTACGCTGATGTCAGTCGCGTACGTCAGTTGCGCGTACGAATATAAATTGTGGTATACAGCGGCTCGTATGTTGCTACTGTATTTCCCGCTGACGTACGCGACTGACCGTACGCGACCGACATTAGCGTAGCAGGAATTCAGGCCTAAGGATCGTCTCACGTAGTATCTTTAGTGAAGAAGATAATTTTGTATATCTAACAAGAGTCATTTAATTCTTCACGTCCGATTTAAATAGTTAATAAGTTTTATCTATCTATTAAACATATAATAAAACAGTAAAAAACACACACATTGAATATATTAAAAAAGAAATAATTGAGGGGGGTTTAGAAACAGTAATAGAGCACGAATCCTAAAAAAAATCTGTCTGTTTGTCTGTGTGTCTGTTTGTTTCTACACGCTTCTTCGGAACTACTGGACGGATTTGATCGTTTTTTTTTGTTGTATAGGTATTAAGTCTGGGCAACATATAGGCTATAATTTATCTTGGAAACTTGAACACCTGTTGCAGAACCGCAACAGACCAGCTAAACTATAAGAGATAAAAAAATGATACCATAGCAAAACATATTCCACGTGATGAGCATTTTATGCTGAGAGAATAAATTTGAAGATCTGGAACATCTGATGTGGAACTCCAAGAGCCCAGCTACACTATAACATATATAGGAATGACGTTTTAGCAAAAGTTGTTCAATCTGATGAGCACTCTCTGTTGACTTATAAAAATCGAAGATGTGGAACACCTGTTGTGGAACTTCAAGAGCCCAGCTACACCATAACACATATAGGAATGACGTCTTAGCAAAAGTTATTCGGACTGATGGGCATTTCCTGTTGACTTATAAAAATCGAAGATCAGAAACATCTGATATGGAAATCAAAGCTGTCACTAATTTCAATGCATAATTATAAAATAACATAAGCTGGGAGTACCTCCACGCGGTGAAGGCGGTAACAGTTTAGGACTGATTTTCGATGACGATGGTATATCATTGAAAATTTGACTCTACTGGCCAAAACTCCCATTTATTTTTTTATTTTATCGAATAAATATGCCTTCGGGCTTATGTTATTTGAGTGTTTAATTTCCTTTTCCACTTATCTTCGTGACACGGTAGCCTACCCGGTAACGCAGGGGAGCAGTCACTTAGATTTTAATTAATAAGGTATCTACACATTAAAACTATAACCATGCCTAGAAAGAGGTCAAATCTTTCCCAATGTTCCAAAGGAGCTAAAAGATTGAGGATCATAGGATCCCAAGAATCTACCGAAGAGTGCCAGGAGAGACTTGATGCTGTTCGAGAACATCAGGCTGCACTTCGCTCCGTGGGAACCTTTTCGGATCGCGAAGCACGCCTGCGTTCTCAGCGTATTCACGCATCTACATCCAGGTCGCTAGAGACCAGTGAAGAATATGATGCGCGCCTGACCGCTGATCGTGAACGTCACACATTGTCTCGCGAGTCGGAGACGTTCACGGATAACGTTTCAGATTTTCGATTTTGACGACTCCGTTGTCGCTGGCATAAGCAAAAGGATCCGCGTACAGAAGCTAGTGCTCTATAAAAATCTCTATGTAATTATGCAAAGTAATATAAATTCCATTTGAAATTACATAAGGAAAAAGTACCTACTCAATGAAACTTAATACACAAAACATTCAATATCCACCATTCACCTCAGAACAGAAATCAATTTAAGAAATGCAAAATCACATTCATCGCCGTTCCAAATCCGATATTTTAACATAAATAAAATATCAATAAAAACCAAGTTAATCGGAAAACATCAAATGCAAGAAAGCTATTGAGGGATCGACAGTGACATAGAAATAAATAGCTAATGCTTATAATCCAGGAGAGCGACACTTTGTAATTTGTTTTCTATCGCCGAGTGAAAATATCAAATGAGTGGATACGGCAAGCGCGATTGGATCGAACCTTTTCATGCGGGTAAATTGGTTTTCTTTTTTGACCAACGCTACCTCGCCTGACGAGGTGGCGAATTTTGTTGGGTTCCGTGTGTGAATGTGAGGGTTTCGGAAATTGTTTTACTTAACACATGTTTTTGAAACTGTAGAATCTGTTTTGATTGTTATATTTTCATATTAAAGTACGTAAAAGTTGTCTATTTATAAGAATACTAGCGACCCGACCCGGATTCGCACGGTGCTACCTATCGCATCAAAAACAATTCTATCTCTCAAACTGGAACTAACCACACACATTTACAAGGTTTCATTGAAATCGGTTGGGTGGTTTCGGAGATTAGTGTGTACAAACATAGTGACACGTGATTTTATTTATCAAGATTAGTGGCTGAAACAACAATTTTCTTTCAGCTATTTAAGTTATGAAACATTTTAGTGTTGTTTTTTTTTTGGATCCCGTGTTAAAAATGAACAGCAATTTGGAACCAGAAATCGTTAGATCGTCCGAAATACGACTACTATTTTCGTGTATACTTTTTCATAGAAAATGTGTCTGTTCCTGACTACGAATTTTTGTTAAGTAGACAAGATATTTAGTAGTAGAAGCTTAGATAAAACAAGACATGTAGAGAAAGAGAGGAAGACAAAAGAAAAGATAGATGGATTGTGTGAGGAAGATATTAAAGAAAACGAAGTAAAACCTGAAACTAGAAGTACTATCATGGAAACTCCCGCCTGATCACCACTACGTTAATTTTAGCTTGCACTTACAACATAGAAACGCTCTCTAGCTCGCTCCCTCCCCTTTGACTTTGTATAGAAATAATGAATGAAAGATACCGATCGGCCGAGCGCACTGACGACGCACTCCAAACGAGAGTTACGAGGCCTAAACTTTAAGGGGGCGTGGCTCGGCGCCTCCGCATGATTTAAGCCCAAAAAATTTTTAACTGATCAGGCGAAAAAGAATACGACTGTACATACGCTGGTATTCACAAAACAAACCTTATCACATATAAATACAATTGCGATTATAAGAGAGCACAGCCTTTTACCAGACAGGCAGAAAAATCTCAGAATAAAGCCTCGTAAAACATTCACGGAACCCTGCCGTATACAGCGGGGCGCACTTTTTCATTTCATATTTCCTCTCTACACCGCTCCCTCGTTTTATGGGTCATGCGACTATGTGCGACTATTTTTAATGGACCTGTGCACAGTTTTCATTTTTCCCAGTGATAAATTGACTCCATGCCCACGATGGATGGTCATCTTTTCGTAGCTGAAGCGCTCGTATTTTCATTCTTGTTAGTTTTACATTTTTATTTCGTGTTTACAAGTTGCGGTTTCGTGTTTGCTCTTGTTAAATGAATGTGTAATGATGTGGTTTTAATTATGTGCGTTGTTGCCATTATAAATATCTAACTTTTTAAAGAATTTGTGATCATCTGTTATAAGCCATGTCTCACCGAAAACTCGCAATATGATCGCATCATCATCTGCCTAGCCTTTTCCCAACTATGTTGGGGTCGGTCAACATGTGTGAGTACTTTGTACTGTTCAGTCACCATTTACATTTATTTATCTTTCATTGACTTGAATATGCCTTGGTGGCTGAGAGAATGTCATGCTCACTTAAATGTCTCGCTGATGGTGGCGGGTGTGTCGGGTCATTTAGTTCCCTTCAATATGGTTGAGTTGAATGGCATGGTACATGCGTCATGTTTGTGAACGGGCGCTGTCAGTTGGGACTGGTCATCTCTTAGCTGCCAAGGTTCATTTTAATTACTTTATTTTTAAATTGTTGATCTAATCTTTTACTCTGGACGCTCTTAGTGTGCACGTCTTTCTACATCGTTCTCACATATATGTATAAATTCAAAATTAATGATGTAACCAAGATTTTGTAACAATATTTTGATTTTAAAAGAGTGTCCATGGAGTTTCTTGCCCGTTCTTCTCCATAGAGATCTACGCTAGGGAATGGGCAACTACAGTACTTTCTCAAGTTATTATGCCTTGTGACTGGGACTGTAGCTTTGATTTTCTTTTTTGTATTTTTGACATTCAAAAGTGCCGTAATGGTCTAATTGAAATAAATGCTTTGAGTTTGAGTTTGATTTTGAGTTTCGGCTTCCAGTCTTACCGGATGCAGCTGAATACCAGTATTTAACATGGAGCGACTGCTAAACTGACCACCAAAACCAAGTTAATACTGGGCAATACGATACCCCTGGGTAAGACTGGTTGTCAGACTTTTAGGCCACTGACAGCCAGGACCAACGACTTGACGTGCTTTCAGAGGAACGGAAGAAACTCGGTATGTAACGGTTAGTCACCCATCCACGGACCAACCCAGGCAAGGACGACTTAACCTGAAGATCGACCCGATCGGCTACTATTATTTAGCCACGAGCTCCTCATTATGAACTACTAGCTTTAAAAAAAAGCTGGCGAAAAGTATTTTTGTTCAGCCAGCAGTGTTATCCTACAAAAAAACTCTTGCGTCTCTTGTGTCTTCTTAATATGCATTTGATTTTAATATTGGCAATATATTCTTTTTTACAAGGCTTTGTTGGTGATTAAACAATAAATACGGAATCCCCACCATCATACACACACTTTTAGCGGCCCTGTGCATGTCTGTAACTGCAATCCGTATGCGCGGGCGCTTCCTTCCGATCTATTAGTTCAGCGAAGTGATTGGACGCCGCGCGCCACTCGCGACGTGACCCGACTGCCACTCTGAGCTGCTAATGTGGGTGGAAACGTGCTGATGGAGGTTGTGTATGATAGTGTTAGGTTTTAGCTTTAAATGTAAGGAGTTTTTTGAGTGTCTGGTAGAAAATTCCGAATAGGTGAAAATCGTTTTTTTCGTTATACCTGCTACCATTATGACGTCTTGAATCCACGCAGATATCTATGAAGCTAGAAAATCTGATTTTATTTTCAATAAAGAATATGAGTCAGGTTCATGAATAAAACGAACATATTTTTACAAGTCACACACGTGTTATTCATGAAAAAAATTACCAATTCCTTTCAAAACTGCCTTAATGTCAATATTAAAATAAAATACAGCCACTTTTATTTAACTTTTCCTCTTATAAATGAACACAATCCAATCCCAGCACAGAACAGTGCCAAGTAACACTGACAACTTGCTGGCAACTCTAATAAATATTTAATGCTGGCAAAGAACGTCTCGAAACTTAGCATCGGGGGCGGGCGAACAAACTTCAGAGGCGACAACTAAAGTAAATTAATACCTGACATAAATTTGCCATAACTGTGCCGAGTTTGCGCTGTAGGCTGGCTCAAGACACGTACAAACGACGTACAAATCGTGAAGCCGGATGCGAGCCGGCTAATGGCGACATAAAGCAGCGGGACGCACTACCCGGGTACCCGGGTGCCCAGAGGGTGCGCAGTACTTGTGATTATCTGTTAGACGATCCTTGTAAGATAGTTGACAATTGATATCGATTTGGGGTTGTTTCTTCACCTTTCTTTCAGATGAGAAATGTCATTTAGTTCTTCTTATCTTAACGATGATGCGTCTTTGCGTCCAGGATTTAAGCGTTATCAAAAGTCTACATTAGTCTTAATAAAATTTACTATCCACAAATATTTTTCTGTCCACGGTTTTTCGTTGTAGGTAGTAAAAAAATTCGTGATTATTTCACGGTTCAAAAGCGAAATTGATCAAATGTGGGGTGACACTTACTTTCGATATTTATTGAAATCCTAAATTACCTTTTTTGTCCTAGTTTAGATAACCAGGAAATCTATCTAGATCATTCAGCAAAACTTTTTGTAACACAAAGATGTGACATAATAAAACTGCGTCATCGATCTTGACGCAATTTCATTTCGAGTTTTCTCTCGTAGACAAGGGATGTTTCGCTCCACCAGACAGAGGGTTATTAGCTAAATAAATTTGCTCACCCAATATGCTCGGTAACTCGATTTAATGGCGATAGAATTGATTCATTCAATTACGAGGAATTTTTAGTGCCCCATGGTGTGGGATAACTTTGTTTTAGGGGAGTTGTACGGAGGGATAGTTTTCTCACGTAAATTGTATGCGTATTGATTTGAGTATTTACTTTTATGTGATTTAGAAGTGAGTCTTTTTAGCATTGATTTTATTTTAAAATGTTTTTGAACGTTCTCGAAAATATCCAAAAACTGCTGGAATAAAATTGTGATGTCTGCGTAACATGTCGATCAAAGATGAAAGCATAGAGTATAGTAACATCGTTTTTGCTATTTACTCCTACATATTCAGAAAACGGAAAATCCCACAAGTTTATTTTCATACGTTTCAATTTAATTTAATAATCATGTTTATCTTCACCCATACTTGGCACATACGCAAGACCTTCATCACTAAAACCTAACAGCCGCCGCGTCCTAAACATGACATGGATTTATGTGACGTCACCGTCCACCACCATTAGTATTACTAATGCCCCCATTACCGGCGGGGAGCGGGGAGCGGGGAGCAGGACGGGGGGGGGGGGCTTCCCACGGCATCTGCCGCTTGTTTTAGCTAATTTATGGCCTGACGACAAGGCCCGGCTACCCAGAAAGGTGGATAACATGGATTTGGGGTGCTGGATGAGGTAATGTAGTGCTTTGATTTTTATAGGTTGAACAGGCCATGATTATAAGGTAGGCCATATAACATGTTTAAAAACACCCTCAATGAGGTCGAGTCACTTATTCTTCCCGTCATCTTGATAAAGTTTTTTTTTGTGGACTGGACCATACTTTCTGTTTGTGGAGGTATTGATAAATACCCCCATGGCTTGTACTGTTGCATGCACCCATACCGCAATGTTTTCCGGGCGTTACATTGCGTGCTACCGAAAAACAGTGAACCGAAAAACACCAAAAAAATGTCCTTACCTAGCGTTAATTTTACAATCTGTTATAGAGAGAAGGCCCGTGTTCCAGCAGTGAAAGCACTAGATGATTATGGGCACAATTTCAGACTCCAGACTCTTTCTTTGATAGTGTATTTGTCAAAGCCCCATCCAGTAAGCCTAGGTCTGGTGTACGCAAGACTTGGCACTTCCGCACATATCTGCGTTGCGTGTCGCGTGTGAAATATGGAGCGCCAGCTACGTGTGCTTTCTGATATATCTGTGTATTTGTTACATCGGATGCCGCAGGCTAAAATGTGTTTTTCATTGACAGTGAAACATTAGATAAATAAGAGTAAAGCAAACAAGTGCCTTAAAGAAGAAAAAAGACTTTGCACTGCGTCTGATATTATTTCAGATTTTTTTAATGAAATAATTAGACACAGAACCTGAATTAAACTTGATCTTAGTTTAACCTTTCCATTTGTGTCGTTTGGTGTACAGTGCACGCACTTGCTTGTCACGTATATGTGACAAAGGCGTTCAAAAGGTTAATAGCAAACAAAAAAGGCGAGGCGTCACCGTTATATGGTTGCAGTTCTACGGGCTCGAACAAAGCTCTATGCTTCCACATTTATTGTGCGAACCGGCAGTCTGTGGAATTCACTGCCGGCTTCTCAGTTTCCCAATCATTATAACTTAGATCTCTTCATATTTCTAGTGAATCAGTTTCTTCTACGCAAGCGTGCTCCACGGTGACTTGCGGCTATGCTATTTAGTTATAAATAGAAAACAAAGAGCAAAGACTTGTGACGAGTTTACACATATTTTTTATACATGTGGCGAATACACTTTCAATGTATGGAGTTTACAAAATGTGATGAATTTACTTTGTGGCGAATGTACCCAACGAAAGCGATGGCAGTGTTGAAAAAAAAAACAAAACGTAATATTCCAGAACGAAAACCGTTGAATAATCTACAAATATCGATACACGTAAACGCATACATAAACATTAAATAAACGTATCTTTCCAGCGTATTACGGAAACTATTTATCTTAAATTCCTATAAAAACAAGGTTTCAACTTAAACATTAAAAAAAAACACCGTACAATATTGCATACTAACATTTACGTAAGAACATCCCATACATTGTCAAACAACTTTACCATTACAGCAATCCAGGCACGCACTTGGGCATTTTATTTTTCAATTACAATTGTTAACGGCATAATCAGGAGATATCGCACAATCGCTGTGGGCTCGGCTAATCCAGATTTATTCGAACAGGGCCGGATTAAGGTGGCGTGAATTACACGTTTATAGGCCATAAAGAGTGATCCGGTGGCGTGCAGTACCTGTCGCAGTTAGATATAGTTATGATGTGCACTCGGCTGGGGATACAGGATGTTGCTTTTTTATTTAGGGTGTTTATTTTATCACTACAGTGTAAATGACTAAGTTAATGAATAACTGTTTATAACATGATGATACAGTTTAAGAAAGGCTGATGCTGAATTAAATGGATTAGATGATTTTGTCTTTTAAAATACAAAATATTTTTTCTTAAGCAGAGTACTAGTGTTTTTACTGTTGCAAATAAATACAAGAAAAAGATACATGCCTTAATTGACAAAAATAATTAGAAAGACCTTACCGAATAAAAGTTCATTTATTATAAAACTGTAGTTTCGATCTATTTTGTAAAGGTGAAATTACAAGATTATTGCGCAATAGAATGAACGCGGGTTATTGTTCCCGAAGGTTTTATTTTTAGCTCTTTTCATTCATTTCATTTCGACAATAATATTACGACGAAACGAATGACGCAGGATGAAGTAATAGGAAAAGTTCCTAAAACGTGAAACAAATATTATGTTATAAGAAATACGTAACATTACTTTTGGTAAGACGTCATACTTTTAGGCAAGTATTGCCGAGAATTTGGCCCTGCCTTCAAATGCTACCTATTCTTTTATGTAAGTTGGTGGCCACACTGGGAGTGTGGCCACCAACTAAACTAAAGTGGGTTTTTCTTGTTTTTCGGTTTTAGTAAAATTAGTAAACTTTTTCTTGCTTTTGATCCGGCTGATTCATAACGAACTTTCAGGACTTTATTACTTTAATTCACTCAAAGCATTTCATACTCGTAAAATTTAACTAGTAATAAGTAGAGCATCCTATATAAAATGGCGACGGTAGTTAGCGGTGGCGTGCGCGCGTCTTGTTGCGCGCGAGTTATGTCCGTCGCCCACGCGGCGCGTGCGCTGGGCGCCTCGCTGCGCTGCGCCCGCGCACCCTACCGCCCGGCCGCGGGCTTGTCGGGCGCTCCCGTGGGTGAACGCATTCAATATCTACGTGTAAAGTGCCCATTAATTAAGTGTCAAACGATTAGAATCCACTGCATAGTGCAAGGAATTGAGGATTATTATTTGTATTTGTAATATGATATTTTAGTTATTCCGATTTGTAGACTGGATCTTGTTTGACAGGTGGACATATTTGTTGTGTGGGTAGGATTTAAAATGATTAGTAGTCAAAGTAAATAGTATATATAGTTCTAAATATACTGTCTAGTTCCGACTAGCATCAATACGGAAGAAAAATAGACCAATGGGCTGGCAATTAAAAGTTTCGCACGTTGTTGCACAGAATGTTCTGTATCAGGTTGCCTTTCATATATTAAATAAAACATCTACATAACTCGAACCTCTTTGGTATGGCCAATGTTCCTGAATCAATACAAAATCTACTAGTATATTCCTGTAATCACACTGGCAGGTGTGAAGATCGCTAGCGGTAGCGACATCTTTATTGTCTCGTAAACATTTCGAGAATACTACTTGCCATGGAGACCAGCATTTGAATGGGCTTTAAGCATTAAGAATGTAGGCAATGATAATTCTTCGTTTTGAAGTCAAAAGTAGGGACAGGAAAATATAAAAAAAATAGAAAATGAAAAGGCTTTGTATAATTTTTTTTTATGAGTTTAATAGAGGAGCACATGGCTTAATAATAACAGCCGCTCGAGTCAATCTTCAGGTTAGGCCATGATTGCCTAGGTTGGTCCGTGGATGGGTTACCACCCATTACTTACAGTTTACTCCGTGCCTCGGAAAGCACGTTAAGCCGTTGGTCCCGACTGTAGATGATGTAGATGTCCCGTTTGTAGATCTTTGACAGTTACCAGTAGTTAGTGACCCGAATGTCTGACAACCATGGCAGTCTTACATAGGGGTATCGTATTACCCAGTACTGACTGGGTTGTGGGAGTCAGATAGGCAGTTACTGCATATAAAATACTAGTATTCAGGTGCATCCGGTTAGACTGGAAACCGACTCCAACATAGTTGGGAAAAGGCTAGGCAGATGATGTAAATATTGGTTTATAAGATCAAAAGCATTTTGAGATGGAAAGAAAAGTCGTAAAAAAAGAATGTAATAAAAAACACAAAAGTAACAAAAAATCCCTAAATCATTCAACGATTGTGGAAAAATTTAATAACATAACAACCTACCCTCAACTATAAATAATGTTCCGTAAGCAATCTGGCTTGCAAATAAACCACACTTTAAGTGGGGCTAAAATGCACTCGGATGTTCTAATACCGACGCCATTTTGGTTCGTAGGTACTCTTGTAGGGATTTGCGGGGTACTCACCGAGGGGTAGGTTAGACCAAAATGTAAATAGGAAGACAGTAATCGTAAAATAATTAGAATTTTCTTGGCAAGTGCATGGTGATTATTCCAGGCTTTTTCTTTAAGAAAAACTTGGATGGCAAAAAAGGATTTGGGAGTCCTATGGTCGTATTAATCGGAGGAGCTCGTAACAGCCACTCGGGTCGATCTTTAGGTTAAGCCGTGCTTGCCTAGGTTGGTCTGTGGATGGGTGACCACCCATTACATACCGAGTTTCATCCGTGCCTCGGAAAGCACGTTAAGCCGTTGGTCCCGGCTGTCATTTGTAGATCTTTGATAGTCGTTACAGGTAGTTAGTGGCCCAAAAAGTCTGACAACCAGTCTTACCAAAGGGTATCGTATTACCCAGTACTAAGTGGTTGTGGAGGTCAGATAGGCAGTCGCTCCATGTAAAATACTGGTATTCAGCTGCATCCGGTTAGACTTGAAGCCGACCCCAACACACTTGGGAAAAGGCTAGGCAGATGATGACTGTCGTATTAATGATACTGATCAGTGTTAGTACAGTATTAGTTGCCTTAAAAGTAAAGAAAAACATAGATATATTTTTATCTAAAAAGCCTATTACTTAAACAATATTTTTGAAGTGGGTTTTATTTCCATATCTCCGTGCAACATCCGTGGGAGGGTGGCCAAGTAGCACGATCCTCCGAGCATTGAGGAAAAATAAAGAAGCAAAAATGACAAGACGTTATTTGCATCCCGCTAATGGCCGCTGCTGTCGTAATGCGGGGGTAGATGAACAAATATTGCTTTATCCAGACGAGCCACAATTTATTCCAAACTCGCTTTATTCGCCATTCCAACGCCAGAAGTCAGGAGGGAAGTCGAAAAATTGTGGCATTTGGATTTTTAAGTGATTCGCAAATCATTCCGCTTAATCAAATGACCTTATTTGTTTGATGGTTTTCCTTGTTTTTTATCTTACTCAACCTATTTAGGTGTTTTCGTCGTTTGCTCTGATTTATAAAGAGATGTTTGGGAAGGTGGCACACTGCAACAAAATGTCGTAACGTACACATCGGGCTCTTATCGCCGAGGCCGAGGGGGAGAGGTCACGAAAATGGCCTTATCTAAATAGCGTGACCGCGCGATACCCGCTCCTCACCTGCTGACTTTATGCCTTTCCCGGGGAAGTGTGGCGCCGCATACAAACGAGCCCAACCCTCGCCTTCGACCATCTAAATGTCGTAAACTTTTGACGTGTTAACACGTTACGATTTCACATGAAAAAAGCGCTGGAAGCGTTGCATTCTAGTTTGAATTATATGAAAAATGCAAATTAAAATAACTCTCAAATCCCAACTCAACCGTGTCGGAGCTTAATCCGCGAAGTGACAACGGCATTCTGACGAGGCGCCGGAGCTGGGAATTATTAAAACGAACGCCAACTTTTTCACTAAGCCCGTCGCAAAGCCGTTTCAATTGCGCTGCGCTGAAGATAATTCCAACTGACGTCATCTTTTTTTTCAAATTCTCGACTCGGCTACGTTCTGTGTGCAGCAATTATAACATTTCCACCGACTGGGAAAACAGAAACACGTGGGAAAGAGCGCGTCGAATCGCACCGTTCGTAATTTAAATTTAGATGGAAATTTAATGATGCATTCACAAAGGGCGCTCGTAAAGTCGGTTGCGAGATATTTTTTACGAGGATCTCGCGAACTATTGCGCGCTTAACGACTCCGAAGCAAGATCGCCCTCCGCTTTAATGAGCGCCCGATAAACGTGTTAACTGCCGCGACCTTATTTTTATGCCGATGTAAATTTGCTGAAAAACGTATTCATTACAGCGATTGCGGGCTAACGGCAACATTATGCCGTATTAAATTTGCAACGGAGCGTTGTCCTAGGAGCTGGTCTAGGTATGTGGAATAATAGTTACGGCGAACGTCAGAGGCAGGCTAAGGTAGCGCTGGCTATGTTTAATATATGAGGGCAGGCGACGCAGCGTTGGTAAACACGGCCCAACCTTCGCTCATGTTGCCCACTGTTTGCTCACCGTTCTAGTCTCAAGAGAAAATATGTTTGCTTTGCATACCTAACCATAGCTTGCTCAGAGCCAGAGCGCGCCTGTTTTCCTTGACATGTTTTCTCCGAGGCTCTACAAATAGCCTGCTAAAAAGTTTCTACAATGTGCGCAGCTTGTAATGGCTGCTGACTTATATTTTTTTACAGTCAATTGTTTCCGGTTGTATGCTTTGTTATTTAATTGTGTCATGGCCCTTGGTTTTATTGTTATAGACACCTATTTTAACGTTCACAAAATTCGTCAGCATCTTGGCGAATTGTCTCTGACTGAATCTGTCTATTTGACCAATAGCCCCTCTAACTATTCTTTATTCAGGATAAAATATTCTATGCAATCAATAATAAGAATCAGAGCCGTTGTTTGTTGAAGTGCTGAGCTTCTGAGGCTACTCCTCTCGCCGCACAACTCCACTTAACAAACGTATAAATAATATTCAAGGCGAGGGAACATATTTGAGGGTACGGAGTAGAGGGTAGTTTGACGGCGTAACGAATCGAAAAACCAAATCATCGAGTGGCACCCCTACTGTACACCGCTACATGATAGTTTACAAGTAATGGCATGGAGTCGGTTTTGTCTGTGGATTTTTTTGTTTGTTCTTTGTTTTTTTTTTTACATTTTCACTATTTTGTTTTTTTATTTGTTCTGTTTGATAAAAAAGTCTTTTATAGGGCTTATTCTCCCCATATTTCGAGGTCAAAAATTTTTGAAGTCTTCATGTATGCTTCCCCACCAGAATATTCAAAAATGTTGTTGTAACTTACATTAATTTGGCTTGCTATGTAATGTTGTCCCAACGTTAAACAAAAATAATTAACAGTACTTAGGCTACTCTACTCCATGCCTTTCGCTAGCATTAAATCTTTAGGGCTGCCCCTCAGCGGTCTGTCGAGAGTACTCGTCGGACTTTTTTTATATATTTTAATTTTAATTTCATATCGGGTGCTAATGGCGGGGCCACAGCCCTGCGTAGCGAATCGCACAAAGCCGAATGTATTCATAGCGTAATAAAACTTAATGTACCGAGTGAACTAATATTGTCTTATTCAATATTTAATTTTCAAATGTGAATTTGACCAATTTTTGCGATTCATAAATTTTATGAAAGTGTTTTATGTTGAGGAGGGAAAGGAGATTAGATATTATATTGATACTTTTCGTAAAGGGGTTTTAATATTTTGAATATTTAGATTTATAACATTGAATGTCATGTGTGACAATAACAGTCATAAAATTATTTTGTGGGGTGGTATTTGGGTTGTGATTATAACTGAGCTTGATAGGAAAATTGCTGATATAGATGAGTGTGTCTGATGTTTTTGACCGGACTTATCTTCATATCAAAAACGAGTTGTCTCCGCAGTTCAAGTTCAGCTCAGGTAAAACAATGCAAACGTGATTTTAATAAAGCTTTATGAGTGATCACAGTATTCGTCAACTATATAACTTTATCTGATAATGTAAGCCGTTCGTTGATCCGCGTTCACATGCGTGTACTAGTCAGCTAAACGATGTTAGTCCGATACTGTTTCAAATAACCTTAAGCCGTCACCCCTCGTGTACTGTACAAACAGCGGCGAAGTCAAATCAGCGCCAAGTTAATCCGTTTAGGTGCGCGAACCCACTTGATTAAGTTTAATTTATTTTAAAAATGAGCGCGAGCTAGCCGCCTCCGGCGCTGCGTCCCTCCGAAATACATTATTCAGTGTTTTAGAATAATTTTCAAATTCGATTACATAGGGCCGACCCTCGGTAAGTGGGTGGGCCGGGCGGCAGCGCGGCGGGTGTATTTAGCCAACACGGGGGTCTCGCCGCGTGCGATTCTGATTTGAATATGCGGCGCACGTGGCGTCCACCCCCCGCGCCCCCGGGACCGCGCCGATCATATTTCAAACGTCACCGTCGATGTCTCACTCAGATACTATCGGCCGATAAACGACGAGATACCACCGGCAAGGGTGGAAATAGTTCGCCGCCCGCCGACCTCCAGCTATTTTTTACCCCGCGATTATCGCCTGCAGTTGACACCTAAATATTACTTTTCGCTCAGCGCACTCGTATAACCCTGTGCTCGCTATACAGGCATTTTGCGGTTAGGTGCCGCAGCCAGCGAAAGCACTTGAAGTTTATTGGCATGACATATTTCGTAGAGAATTTTTCGCGTATTATAATAATCACAGTGTGAGCCGTGATGGAAAACATTTTGCGAAGGCAAATTTGCACATAATATTTTCATACGATGATCACAACGGAAGCCACTTTAGTGAGTACGAAAAAGCTTGACAAGCTGATAGGAAAAACGGAAAAGAGTTTTATAGTGCTTTGAAATTTTAAATAAGAATTATGCCGATTTAAACTCTATAAACAAATAAAGAAATGCTTTTAGTTCTCAGGCTGCGGCAGTGGCGTAGTGGCACATAATCGGTGGGAGTGTTAGCACGCGTGGCGCGGGCGCATGTCGCGGCGCGGGCGGCGGCCGGCACGCGCCACTCCATTACCGCGACCCCGCTGTCGCTGATGGTGTTTCACTGCTAAAATTGCAGATAGGAATGCAGATTCGTGTTTGGAGATTTCTGCCTACACGCAAAATATGTTGGTTTTAGAAAGAATGTTCCAAATTCAAGACCCCTGAGACCTCTTTTGTCGTCTAGAGATGCTAGCGCTTTACAACTTAAGGGCTAAGCTACCGCGATACGGTGATAATATAACAATTCCGTCAGGACGTAAATCTTAAAATCAAACAGTATAAGTAAAAAAAAATCAAATTTTATCAAGCGATGCAATAGAGTGACATGTCTGAACAATATTTATGTGACTGCTAACTAACTAACAACAGTTATGTGACTGCAAAGGAAGAGTACAAGCGAATCGGCGCGTAATCCGCTACTTGTATCGCAAATCGAGATATGGACGAATTAATTTTGGTCGCATGCCGACGTAATTGAAAACGAAGACTTAGCGTGACAGATGTAAACGCTAGATTAAAAGCAATCTGGCTTTTTGGGCTTTAGATGACTGATAAAGAGTTAGGAGTTGCATTGAATACTAAAAAGCTTTAGATTACCTGAAAAGGAAATTGAATTTGGTTAAGTTATGAAATGTGGAAAAAACGATGGAAATTTTTTCATACGGCCAAGTTTCCCTCTATATTTCTCAAAAAAAAAAAAACTTAAAACAACATAATTAGGCGCTCGAATCACAGCTTCTAGTTAGACTGATATCTGTGTAACCTATGAATCATCCAGAAAACCTCCAAATAGAATCAAGCGATGAACATCGCCCGTGAACTTCAGTCACAAAAAATGTCAAAGGGGAAATAAAATTATTTCTCTTATTCGGAATATTTCACAGAGACAAAATGTAGTTTTGGTCGAATGAACTTTGACGTTCCCCCATGCCCCATAGGATGTGCGATTGAACGGTCGCCCCACAACTGAATATGAGTGGCTTCATGGATTTTAGCTATGATTACCATATCGTGATTTGACGTTCATTGTTTTATATTGTCTCTTTGGTATTTATTTCTGATGCTATAATTAAAAAAAAAAAAATTGTTGGGTTATTTATTTAAAGGGGTAAAAAACCCAAAACATGTTGCGCTGTATTACTATAGTCTGCTCCAGATAAGTAGGAATTAAAGGTCATTAACACATTACATTTATTCAAATACATAATTCCGAAAACAGAAATAATGACATAAACTTGTCCCGAAACGACCTTTATCGTGATCCTTGACTTTTTCTAGTAATAAAAAACAATTCATAATGTATTGTCGGGGTACCTACTCAAAGAAATTAAGGAAAGAGCAATGACCTTTAATTCCTACTTATCTGGCGCAGACTATTATTTGCGTTTTTTTCGGATGCATTTGTTGTAGGTCTACTAAATGTTCAGACGGTGAACGGATGAGAATTTATTCATTCAATTAAATTGTTATCAATCTACAAACCAAATGAAGAGACAAAATCAAAAATGCAAAGAAATTCAATAACCGTCTACGATTCTTTGGATTGTCACCCCAATACAGGGAAATCTTTACAAAATTACCCTTACTTCCTAAAAAATTGACGTCACCTTTTATTATTTCAGTGACAGAGATCATTTTTGATTGGCAAATCGTTTCGGGACAGTAAGGTTGCCCCAGGGTGCTTACAAATCCCCGAGATTGAGTGCGGGACACCGCGCGGCGAGGGTTCGATTATTACTAGAGTCTCGTTCTCGATACACCACTCGATGCATCGCGGGGAGCTGCATTACACCGAGTATCGAGTGTGGCGTTCAGTGGCTTTCGAATCGATTTGGTGACGAATTATTCGCGTTACTAATAGTGTTTGGGACTTGTTAACTGTGTTCGCTATTTGTAAGGTTATAACTTGAGAACTTTTCTATTATGATTCAGATAGGTCTTGAACTCAGTTGGGTTAAAGCTACCTGCTAAACTATCTTCCGACATGATACGATATTTTACGTTTTGTAAGGAGCTGACTGATTTGATGTCCAATAGTTCCTCAATTCAGGTCCCAAACAAATAATATTCAATTTCCTCGTTACAAACAAGTTTTCCCCTAATACTCTTCATAACCCAATTGCTGTCTTCTCCCATATGTTGCGTGGAATGTATTATTTTATTATGTTTTTATTTACTTAACGTCCGCCGAGACGAGTGTTTAAGCCGACGTTTATGATATTCTCCTGTGGCTTGCGACTGAGGGGTGAACGATGATGTTCTATTGTTTCATTTTCACCCTCGTTTTGTCAAGTTGATACAGTGAGCTATATATATACGTATAAGTAATATGAAATGTCAATGGCGTTTCGGGTTTTCGGGCAAGGCAATTGTACAAACAGTTTTGAATGTTTTACGAAGTTACGGTTACGAATGAAACCTTAGAATATCGCGTAACTTTTCTGCGGACATTTTGAGTATTTACGTAGTGATGACCTCATCTGAATCAATTTCCGATATATCGAAACTGTTCACCAATAATTTTATCGAAAATTCTATGCAGTATTTTTAAATCGTTCGCTATTGTTGTGTGTAGCAGACAAAACAGATGAAAAGTCTGAAGTGTAGGCAAGCTCCAATGATCCGTGGCTCGCGCGATATTATTTTTGCCGGGCACAAAGCGCGTCCCGCGACCCATCAAATCATGCCGAGTCAGGACGACGCGACGCTAGAAAATAAATAAAATTGAAATTAAAAGACTCGATACACCGATGTGCGTACGTTTTAATTGACTACCGCTTTGGATATTGATAAGTTTTTTAATTGTAGTATCAATTTGCAAGCGTCAGTAAACACTGCTGCAATTTATTGACAAATTGGTATCGTATTTTTAACTTTAGATTATTATTAAAATAAAGAGTAAAAGCAATCAATGATACAAATTATCGATAACTTAGAGAGAAAACCATGAATCTCCAACCAATAAGGACAACCATTTTTGAAGAATACGCTTCTAGTTTATTTAAAAAGACTTAATGACGGATTACTGTTTATTTCTGATGCTGTAACATACATATTAACATCACGCCTGTAATCCCTGTAGGGTTAGGCAGAAGTGTACCTAAATAGTACACCCACATTTCGCCAGTTATGTTTAAGTCCCATGTAATAGGGGGCGAGCTGATTGCCATCCAACCAGGCACAAATCCTGACTAAGGAGTCAGGATTTGGCCAAGGGGCTACTACTGAGAAATTCCTGATGGAAAAACCCAATTCCTATTAAGACCTCATACTCAGCAATCGCATGCAATTGTGCCCATTAGAGACCAACGAGGAACTGACAAACGTGGAACAGCCAGATCACTAAACTGATAACCTACCTCAAACTGAGACACACTGTTGAAAGTGGTGTTTAGTCTGAACTTAACAAAATGAATGGTGTTTAAACAAATGAATAAACAATAATAAGTTTAAATGGACAAGTCGCATACATTGTTGTTGGTGTCAAACTCAAACTCTTTATTGCATTCATGTGTTCATTTGTTCACGCATGTTGATGCGCTGAACTGCAGGCCAGTTAAGGCTCCCGAGCCCGAAACGCGCGTTCTAACCACCCCAAAAAGTACTAGGATGGTATGAGTTCATGGTAGTATGTATTTTAAGAATCGGTATATGTACCCCTGTATATACGTATCCAAAACAATTAACAGAAAACAATACCTGTACCTAAATATTCGTAATGAAATAAAGATTTATACATCTGTCAGAGGCAAAACACGGTGCGAATAATATTCATTCCGTGTGATTGACACGGCCATGTATTTGAGAAGCTCCGCGGGGTTTCTCAAGGGGTTATTGAAAAACTATAGTGGCCTGCCTGCCTGCCTCCTTGTTCTACCGCAAGGGGTGAGGGTGTCATTACGATGTTGTAGTCACACGAATATATTGGTTT
The DNA here is from genome assembly GCA_941918905.2 of Xestia sexstrigata. Lineage (NCBI taxonomy): Eukaryota > Metazoa > Arthropoda > Insecta > Lepidoptera > Noctuidae > Xestia > Xestia sexstrigata. Next base: position 6,885,589 of record OW799204.2, read on the forward strand.
CAAGTTAATGGGAAAGTTTTTTAGAGTTTGTTGGTCGATTGGCTTGGTAGATGGCTAAATATAAATATATTCGTGGACTGCTGTAAAATAAACTGAAAAACAAAGTACAGTTTTTATTCATTCCCTTTTTAATTTCCAGATTTTTTTAGTTGAGTAATGTGATAGATTTCACAGACGATGTAACCTTTTAGTATGAAATGATTTTTTAAATTTGTTTTTCGATTTGTCATTAACGTCACCAAGACGAATCTAACGACTACTTAAGTATAATTTATCCAAATAACATCCGTTTAGGAGTTACGAAGGAACAAAGGAATACAGGTCAAATACATAACCCTCTTTTTGCGTTTCAACGCAATCGGGTAAAATGAATGAAGTATTGTCTTTTTACAAGGTTTTTTTCTGATTATGTGCATTTTTCTGGATTCTGCTGAACACACGTTTCAGTTCACGGAAATTCAAAATATCCTTGATCCATCTTCTAAAGTAAATTCTTACTCTAAAACTTACTCGATGAAGTAGTAGTAACAGACAACAGTATTCATTAAGCTTCCCCATACGCGCTTCTATTAGATTACCTCCACACTCTCTCTAAAAACTCTTAGAATAAAACCCTACAGGGGTGCAGATGCCATTGGCTGATAATAGGACATACGCAACGGGACGTAAATAGATGAAGCCTTATTTGAATATTGTCCCGATCGGGGAGCAAATTAAATCGCGTACGGTAGTCGATGTGCCTGTGTTATTATTTTAATTGATTTTCGTTTATCATGGGGACTTTTTGGTGATGTGAATTTGCTTATTTGTGGGCTAATATAATATTGGGTTGAATCCGAAGATATATGCATTATAATTACTATCTGCGAGAAGAATACGTCTAGACCGAGACAATCGAAGACTATTCTGTTCTGATTAATTTCGTTGCGGGTTCCAAGATAGTTAAATTATTTCTCCGAGCATTCGTCGAGTTTTATTGGCTAGGCGCTATTCTGGTGGTCGCCACTGTTGGTTATGATTAGTGTGGTGGGTGTATCCCAAAAAACCACTAGCCCGTACTGGGTCGTTTCGTCCCTGGGTCGCTCCAGCGAGTAAACTAAGCCTATTGGCTTGACAGTCACGCTTTAAAAGGTCGAAAAAATACAAAAAGAACAGTTTCCATTGTTCATTTTATTTATTTTTTCTAAAATGTATTACTAATCTGTGTGCAGGGAAAAGTAAAGCGGTGTGCACACGGGGTCACGCTATCGTCGTTCTAGTTCATTAGGCGGCTGGCGGGCGGCGCGGTCGCTATCGCCGCGAGCCGCTCATTTTTCACGCAACCTGCGCCCGTGTGAAGCTGCCTTTAGTACTATTTAATGCGTAAATATTTTAAATAGTTTGAGGTTTAACATGTGTGGGTATTTTTACAAATTTTAACTGAATTTATTTAGAGCTTTGACTCTCTGCCCTTACCGAAAAATAAACAGTGACGACGGATCAATAACGCCAGATAAGTGATTGTTACACCAGTTCATCCAAATAATTCATAAATACATAAAGTAGTCTTCTAAACTGATAGAAAGTTGCAGTTAACACCGCGGATATTTTGATCGACTAGTCGTGAGCTCTACTATTGAGTATAAGGTCCTGGGTTGTATTCCCAGGATTATCAAAGTTTTGTTGAGTTTTCCATCAAATATTTCTCAGTAGCAACCGAAAGTCTATAGATGGGATAGGCTGGATGTATAGGCTAGATGAGATAGGATGGCATACCTGGAGAAATGAAAATACAATAACTCCATTTCTGCTATCCAATTCGGGGATGTTCAGGTATGCTATTACGTTTTGTTTAAATCCTTTACTTTGAAAAAAAGTGGATCACCTATAATGTTTAATGTTTTGTTGTGAACGCACAACAAAACATAACGAAAAACAAACATTCCTCTCACAATACTGAAAATTTAAAATCATTTCCATCATCTTAAAAATATTAGCTTCCCTATCCACAAAAAGCAATACCAACAAGCAATTTGTTGGTAAGTAATAGCTGATTGATGAAATGGAAATAAATGAGTAGCCAGGGAAAAAGATGTCAAAATCCAAGCGCACATGAGCCAATAAGCCAAATTGAAATGCCTCCATGTTACACGAACACGAGTCTTTCAGAGTAATTGGTTGACGGGGCTTTCCTAGCGATTAGGGATGTTACTTATCGCGAATTTTTGTCTTGGGTAGCGCGATTGATTTTTTTAAAACAACTTTAAAAAACGCAGTTGTACGTGGTCCAAAAGATGTGAATTTAATTGTTAAAGTAATAGAAAACGTCACAACGACTTATTAAAGGAACTTTATTGTGCAGGGTCTATTTTCTGTAAGCGTGGGCTTGAAGTTCTAGGTAACATTAAAGGCAAGTTGATCTAAGCATATGATCCAAAGTTCTCTTGTCAGATTTTGACGTATGTATAGTAAGGTTTAAGAAGGAACATGGATTGGGTTTAGTCAGTAAAAGTCTGACGCTCTGGGCGGAGCAGAAGGGATCATGTGATGATTTCTCATCCGAAAAAAAAGGTATTTGTAGTATAGTATATTATTTAAAGGATTTTTTGCTAGCACAGAGGGAAAATATGAGAGAAGATCTACAGACCCAAGTCCAAAAACAAATATTTCCAGAGACAACCAAAACATCGACAAGCATATCGATGCGGCACCACCTCTCAACGTTTGGGACGTCTCCTTCCATCGGTTCGTCGATTTGAATAGAAATACCTAACATTAAAAATATAGGGTGTAGTGAATGCGCACGGGGACAGTCCGCCAGCCCGGACAACCCGCCAACCCGCTAGTATTCATTCCCTAAGTGAACTTCTAAAACGACCGACTTACGTTCCGTTCCACGCTAACTGGACGATTCACAACTTGAAAAGGTGTGCTTTTAAAGGCACACGTGTTTTTAGCTTTGTCTGTAATTCGATATGGGTCGCCGTACTGTCTAACTTCGCTTTGACATGTAGGTTAGCAATGTTTTTTGATTTTGTAGTACCTAGTACGACTTTGTAATAGCTGTTCGCACTTTTTGTGTGACTCATAGCAGTGTGACACCTGTAAAAGGCCACTTAATGATTAAGATTAGCATCAATAACAAAGTCTTCTAGCAAATCTAGGCCTTTTTTTATGGTAAATCATCAAACGACTCCTCCCGCTCTAGGCGGAGCAGGAGGGAGTGGCAGACTTTTTCTGACTAAAACCCATCCATGTTCCTTCATCGCCCTTTGTGTTCCGGGGCCACGGTATCTCTTTCGAACAGTCCCGCAACCCCGGCGGACATCGGTCCTTACGGACCCCTTCCTTTTGCTGACTCTCTTTGAGGCGCGCGTGGAACACGAACGCGCCGTCGACACGGCCTGTCGTCATGAGACGGACGGACGGCGAGCTAGCCCATAGCCCACCGTCCGCACAGGCCCAGCAAATCTAGGCCTGAACTCGTAGTCATGGATAGCTGTCCTCCGTAATGCCATGTTGTCGACCAAAAAGTAATTTGCTATAGAATATCCCGCTTCAGAGATAATTTATTCATTTGAATACAAAATTATAGTCTATAGCAATACCACCATCGTAAATACCGCCACCGATGTACCTGTATTACACTTAGAATCAAAGCCGTGCATTAGGCTGCAGTAAAAATCTTTGATGTTATTCAATACCAAACGAATTCATCCTACAATATAGGCAAGGCCGGTATGATGGGGTGTGCAATGGTGCATTGGGTCGGTCATAGAGCCCACTGATGTGATGTGTGACGCTTCATCACGTCCCGATGAACATTAGCCTTTAGGCTTCAATTATATATCTACTTCATTTATTCTGAGTTCCGATCTTTCCAATTGGATTTACACGAATTTGTGAATTTAAATAACTGAATTATGTTTAGATATATTTTTTCAATGACCGATTAACATACGCATTTACCGTGATACTTAATACATACATAGAGCCTGTCGGAACGATGTAAAAACCAATTGAGGCATGTTTTTTATAAAAATAAATTACATGAAATTGGTTACCATACATATGTATTTACTACACATAACGAGAAACGTCATATTCTAAAATAACAACACCAAGAACATTTAGATAAAAATATTTATATGAAATATTGCTGAAAAACTTCTAGGTACAAGCAATATAATTTCTGGAAAAGCTATTTGTTACTACAACTTCCTAATGGTTCATCAACGTGATTGCCCCTAAAGCCTCATCTACAAGAGCGATATTATAACAAAGAAAAAACCGTCTCCTTCCAAATCCAAATGCCCAAAATAACCGTAAACCGAATGTCATTCTACGGCTAAGGATACATTACAAGAGTTTTTCCTTAATACTCAGCACTTGATTAGGCCGGTTCCTCGTAATTATTTTCCCCGGGTTTGCCCGCGGGGATTTGTATAATCCTGATTGGGTACGTATTGCTATTCGATGGAGTGTGTCCGCGCACGTGGCTCCCCAGCATTATCTCACTTTTAGACACGAATGATGGTGACACCCTACTACCGAATTTCGTGTAGGAAATTGAAAAGATTGATTGAATTTCTGATGATGTTGGAGATTATAGTTTTTGGAGATGGGTTTCATCTTTTGATGTAGATTTTGGTGCTAAAATTTTGCTTCGGATATCGTCTTCAAACACATGACACATATTTGGTAAAACATGGAAAAACATTAAAAAATGTTTCTCAGTTACCGGATCCTGAAGTACATTATAAACTAATTTTACTTTGACACACAATCGATTAATCCATCAAATCAAACACAACTTAAAAATGTTATTTAAAATAAAAAAGCAGACACAAACAATTTAAAAATAAAAGCTGAATCGAATTAAAAATTTGCCTAGTAAAAGCGAATTAAAGTTGGCTGATGGCAGTCCGCCCGGTTGCGACTGGGGGCCGACGATAACGCCACAATAGGAATTTGCCGTTCGCACCGACTGCCCGTACCCTGTTTAACCTAATTACCACTTAGTTTCTTACGAGATAAGGACTATTATTAGGTAATTTTTATAAACAACACATTTTGCTTGGAGGTAAATGTTGTGTAAATACATATTGGTCATTGAAACGGCTGGTGGGTTGATGAGGGTACTTGATTGCAAATATTTACGTCAGGGGCCCTTACGCTTTACGTAGTGCGAATATGGAAGTACCTATACTTAAAATGTCACTTACGGGATATCTTCCGTAATTATTGTTTATATTTAAGCCATGGACAGGTTAACCCGCGATCATGGCGCTTGCAACAGCGTCGAAATATCGGGACTTCAGGACATTTTAAGTATAGTTATGAACCGTGAAAGCTTAAAACAGTGTTGAAAGTACAGTCAAGGACTATAAATGAGGCTGCGTGCAGCCCACTACCTGAACGCGCCCCAAAAGGTGGTAGCCGTAAGGCTGGCCCGTGGGTACCGCACGATCGCCCGCGAGGCGGCGTGCCTCCTTGCCGGATTGCCGCCATGGGATCTGGAGGCGATAGTCCTCGCGCGCCTGCATGAATGGCGCGCGGAGGCGCTTCGCCGGGGGGGAAACTCCGCTGCCGCGACAAATTATCGCTCAGCGGACAGACTTCCGGCGGGATCTCATGGCGACATGGAGAGAGCGACTGTCGCAACCCCGTGCAGGGCACGCCACGATAGTGGCGATAAGTCCCCTCTTTGAGGAGTGGCTGGAGAGACGCCACGGCGTCCTCACCTTCCGCCTGACGCAGGTCCTCACCGGACATGGGGTTTTCGGGAGGTTCCTGCACCGAATCGGGCGGGAGGAAACGCCCGGGTGTTTCCATTGCGAGGATCGACCGGAGGACACGGTGGAGGTGTGCCCCGCGTGGGTGGAGCACCGCCGTGTCCTCGAAGCGGCGATTGGCGGCGGCGACCTTTCGCGTCCGGCCCTGGTGCAAGCCATGGTCCGGAGCGAGACGGAATGGGACGCCGTCACCTCCTTCTGCGAAGCAGTAATGCTAGAGAAGGAGGTGGCGGAACGTGAGAGGGAGAGAACCTCAGAGCGTCCCGGCCGCCGCGGGAGACGCCCCGGGCGTCGGGGGCCACGTCGTGGCCCCCGGCCACCGTAGGCGCGGGCCTGTGGACGGTGGGCTATGGGCTAGCTCGCTGTCCGTCCGTCTCATGACGACAGGCCGTGTCGACGGCGCGTTCGTGTTCCACGCGCGCCTCAAAGAGAGTCAGCAAAAGGAAGGGGTCCGCAAGGACCGATGCCTGCCGGGGTTGCGGGACTGTTCGAAAGAGATACCGTGGCCCCGGAACAAAAAGGGCGATGAAGGAACATGGATGGGTTTTAGTCAGTAAAAGTCTGACACTCCCTCCTGCTCCGCCCAGAGCGGGAGAAGTCATTTGATGATTTCCCATCCGAAAAAAAAAAAAAAAAAAAAAAAAAAAGGACTATAAATAATGACCCACTTGCCACCATTCGTATTTTATCCGTGTAAAGCAAATCGGGTTTAGTCGGTTATATTCGTACATATATGTAGTACAGAGTGACCACTCAAAGTCGACCAATTGCAGGTTTGCAGGTGTAGAAACCGTTTGTTTTAGCGTTGCCATAGTACGTTGGCGTAGGTACGGAGACATTATGATTGGTATAATTTCGACATGATAATTACATAATTTCGACCGGTCAATGGGGCGACACTTGGGGGAGGCCTATGTCCAGCAGTGGACGTCTTTCGACTGAAATGATGAAGATGATGATGAATTTCGACATCGGAAAAACTCGTACCCACGATTTTATCCGAACGCAAAGCGTCCAAGATGACGTTCCATTGACGTTCATGATAATTATGATTATGATTACTTTTGCATATTTAGTAAACATAAATGCCGCCATCTTGCAAGAATTACGAATTTCATTTACTATTTCTCTAAAGAGTTTGTTTTAGCTATTATACAAACAGGGCAGGCAGTCTCGACATAGATAGCGACAAATTAGCTAACTTTCGATCGCTGATTACTAACGACTAAATTGGGTTGCAATAACGATGCTTGCGAGAATCGCATCTTGGATATAGAGACTTGGATTTCCCGCAAGCATCGTTATTGCAACCCAATTAATTCATTAGTAATTAGCAATCAAAAGTTAGCGATTTTGTCGTTATCACTGTCGAGACTGCCCAGGATTGACAAATAATTAGACTATTTGTTGGCTGAATCGCAATCGCTGATATAATCAGAATCAGGTGTATTTTCTCCGCACACTTTCCATTTACCTTCTACTAAGTATTTTAGATGGACAATATTCCTTTTTTTTTTTTTTTTTTTTTTTTCGTATGGGAAATCATCAAATGACTTCTCCCGCTCTGGGCGGAGCAGGAGGGAGTGTCAGACTTTTACTGACTAAAACCCATCCATGTTCCTTCATCGCCCTTTGTGTTCCGGGGCCACGGTATCTCTTTCGAATAGTCCCGCAACCCCGGCAGGCATCGGTCCTTTCGGACCCCTTCCTTTTTGCTGACTCTCTTTGAGGCGCGCGTGGAACACGAACGCGCCGTCGACACGGCCTGTCGTCATGAGACGGACGGACGGCGAGCTAGCCCATAGCCCACCGTCCACAGGCCCGCGCCTACGGTGGCCGGGGGCCACGTGGTGGCCCCCGACGCCCGGGGCGTCTCCCGCGGCGGCCGGGACGCTGTGAGGTTCTCTCCCTCTCACGTTCCGCCACCTCCTTCTCTAGCATTACTGCTTCGCAGAAGGAGGTGACGGCGTCCCATTCCGTCTCGCTCCGGACCATGGCTTGCACCAGGGCCGGACGCGAAAGGTCGCCGCCGCCAATCGCCGCTTCGAGGACACGGCGGTGCTCCGCCCACGCGGGGCACACCTCCACCGTGTGCTCCACCGTGTCCTCCGGTCGATCCTCGCAGTGGAAACACCCGGGCGTTTCCTCCCGCCCGATTCGGTGCAGGAACCTCCCGAAAACACCGTGTCCGGTGAGGACCTGCGTCAGGCGGATGGTGAGGACGCCGTGGCGTCTCTTCAGCCACTCCTCAAAGAGGGGACTTATCGCCACTATCGTGGCGTGCCCTGCACGGGGTTGCGACAGTCGCTCTCTCCATGTCGCCATGAGATCCCGCCGGAAGTCTGTCCGCTGAGCGACCATTTGTCGCGGCAGCGGAGTTTCCCCCCGGCGAAGCGCCTCCGCGCGCCATTCATGCAGGCGCGCGAAGACTATCGCCTCCAGATCCCATGGCGGCAATCCGGCAAGGAGGCACGCCGCCTCGCGGGCGATCGTGCGGTACCCACGGGCCAGCCTTACGGCTACCACCTTTTGGGGCGCGTTCAGGTAGTGGGCTGCACGCAGCCTCAAGGAACGCGCCCACACCGGGGCCCCGTAAAGGGCCATGGACCGCACGAATGGACAATATTCCTCCTTATCTCTTGTCCGGTATTGTCGTTCTTGATGTCATATTCTGAATCTCTAAAATTAACAACCGTAGGTATGTGGTGTGGGACTAAAATTTGGAGTCAATTTATTTTATTTTACTAAGTTTTTTGTGTATAGTTTTTCGCTGATATTTATTTCTGTCCTCTCCGCTTCTCGTTTCCTGTCCGCAATCCGTTCCTTTTTTTTTAGTTATTTTGTCCCTACCTCTAAACTCTGAAACACATGATTGGTCAAAAACAGTAATATTATAAAATAATTCGGACGGTGTCCGGTAGTCGAGTGTGGCGTAATAATGTAGTGTACGTAATTAGATATTGTGGCATATCATCATACCAGTCTGATTTTTGGCTTTGACTGATCCGTAACCTTTTGAGAATATCGCGATTTTGGCGCTCGATTTCGCCATTTTGTTGAAGCGAGTAGGGTGTAGTGAAATTAATCCTGGTATTTGATTCGCGACAATATGTTTTAAATTCATCGCTAATGAATTGTTTCCCACTGTCGGCAGTTATGTTGCGGGGAAAACCTAACCATGAAAATATTTCTTTAAGTACTTTTATTGTTTCTGCAGATGTTATGGACTTTATTGGCTTCACTTCTTTATATCAGCTAAAATAATCTACTATGACAAACCAATAGGTAATGGCCACTAGGAAGTGGACCTAAAAAATCAACAGCAACATCCATCGAAGCTTCGGTTGGTAACTCTCGACGAGTCAGTGGCATTGTGCGATTGGGAGCAGAGACCTTTTTTTCAGCATTAGAAACTATTTTGGGCCACCATACTTTGGTACGCAGCCGTCCTTTCATCGCTCCAATGCCATGATGCCTTTCGTGAGCTGCACCCAAACCTGTTGGCGTAACTTTATTTAAGTGGAATTACAAACTTATTTCCCCTCACCAAAAGGTTATCATGAGTCCATAGCTCTGTTTGAAAAATCATATACTTACTTATATGTTAATCTTAGAATCCCAAACATCAGATTGCAAAGCTTCCTTAACAAGTTGTATTGTTGAATTTCTTTATCTTGTAATGACTCCTCCGTGATAACATCCATCCTTACTAAAAATTGTCTGGATGTGGATTAAACCAGGTGCTGACAATCCTTGCACGATGTATAGCACAATTATCGTGAAAAAAATTTATATTTGCCATTTCGTGCTGTGGATACTGTGACGTCCACTCGTCACGGGAGTAAGCACAGATGTTTCAGATGGTTAAATAAAACATTAGTTTGGTGGAAATAGCAAACGGGTGCACGTCCGCTCGGTTCTCGTGACAGCTGTCTAGTGACACATCTACCTGCGCGGACCTGCCTCCGTGTCTATGCTCTTTAATCATCACAGATACGCAATTCTTTCAGAGGGAAGCAAATTATCTTCCAAAATGCTGATTGAAATGAGAGTTCACGGCATTGTAAGAGGCGGTAGTTAAACCAGCTCTTCTACACCTTCCGACCTCATCCCCACGCCGCGCACGAATGCTCAGACCCTGCTGATGCAATGTTAAAATTGTTCTGTGGCGAATTTCCTCAGAAACTGCAGCTGGCATTATCGCGTTAATAACCACAGCTACGATTAACCAAAATTTGATATTATCGTCTGTGACATCGACATTTCAACTGTCACTGTCTCTGTCTATTTCTAATGAGCTCTAATTCAAAAGAGGTCAGTATCAAATAATTGGATTAGCTTATGCAACATTGTATGGATTTATAATCGATAACGTATAAGTCATTCTTGAACCTATATACTACTACTACTACAACAGCCCATAACGTCCACTGCTGGACATAAGCCTCTCCCATGATGGGAGGAACCTGTGTGAGTGTGAGTGTTATCCTTGAACCTATATGGATAACACTATTTCCGATTATTAGTAATTTGTCATCTTGTTTCCGAGCATTCGGTTTGAGTTCGTGTTTAATCGTGTAATCTCGTGAAAGTATTAAACTGCAAAATTGTAAATCACGAAAATGGCAGATCAATTATAGTCCGTGACTGTACCTATATGTGTATATTTTGTTTAATAATTTAATATTATTTAAAGAAACGATGGCTGGACTGTGTGAAGGATGATATGGCTAGAAAGGAAGTGACTGTTGAGATGACGAGTGATAGAGAAGTATGGAAGAAGAAGACATGCTGCGCCGACCACAAATAAATTGGGATAGGGGCTGGACAATGATAATAGTGATCTATTTAAAAATGTCAAACGAACATACGATCTAAAAATGCGAAAACTTGACAGAATCGCACAGTACACATCCCAATCTGCAAATTTCAAAGAATAGCCTCACATAACTCAAAAAGCGTTTAGAACTCTGGTGGCATATTGAACTAAAAAGTGCTTTAATTATTCCTCACTTCACAATTTCTTAAACAAATTCAGTGAAGGGGCTCCTCGAAATTAAACAGAAAGAACAAGGAGTTTTCATTTTAATTCTTTTGAAAAGTTTCCCGTGCAAGTTGTGAAGAACAGGCCTAAAGCTAACTCGACAAAGAACGCGCCCTTTTACTGGTATGAGTGACATTGTCCGAGCAATAACCTGGCTGAAGTTTTTGGTTTTCACAGGTTACCAATGTTAATCTATTGATGCTAGCGTTCAAGGTGATAAATTGCTCAAACCTGGGATTACGATGGGCGAATTAATTTCGAGTTTGTAGATGTTAAATTAATTTCCCGACAGATTTTTAGGGTTAGTGTTTGAAAAGCGATTGTAATAATTTAATTGTTTTATGCTGTAATTTTGATGAAAGGATTTTTTGTGGATTACAGTCGAAAAGAAAATTATTTTTCTCATCCACACATAACCTTTTACCTACTATTGTATTAAAATTAGAACCAAATCAATTGTTATTAGGCCACTCCTCTTACAGTAAAACACACCCAACGATACTTCTTTTTTAGTAATTGTGCATCGTATATAATTTCATTTTATTTGTGGTCGGCGCAGCATCTTTTTCCATATTTATTTCTCCATTACTCGTCATCTCAACACTCAAACTCAAAGTATTTATTTCAATATTTTCAATTAGACCATTACGTCACTTTTCACTTTTGAATGTTAAAAAAAAAAAACAAAGCTATGATCCCAGTCACAAGGCATAATAACTTGAGAAAGTGCTGTAGTTGCCCATTCCCTAGCGTAGATCTCTATGGAGAAGAACGGGCAAGAAACTCCATGGACACTTTTAAATCAAAATATTGTCACAAAAACTTTCATCTCCGTCATCAGACACCTCCTTTCTAGCCATATCATCCTTCACACAGTCCATCCATCGTTTCTTTGGTCTTTCTCTACTCTTCTACCCACATTCATAATCAACAAAAACATACCTACGACAAATATACAAGAAGAAAAAAAAAAGCTCATAACATGTTTCTAACTCAACACTGGAAAGCAACCGATAGTAGCAACAGTTTAATGCTCTAGGCTTTCGATAAACAATTGTTCACCTTTGTTTTACTTCTCGGGTTAATTACAATACTCTCATTTTGTTGGTTTCTATATTGTTACCGAACTTTTGGTAGTAGTTGGAGTTGGCTTCCACTGATGACGAGCAACTCGGAGTTGTTTCAAAAACAGTTTTCTGTTCGCTTGTTGTTTAGAAAAAGCCGAGTGTATCTTTGTTTAGTGTTTAGCAGGTTTCTGTAGTGCAGTTTTGTTTAGTTTGTTTTTGTTTCAATTGTTTTAAGTTTAGAATTAGGATTGGTATTAGTTTGCGTATACGTTATCAGTATTTTGGAGTTCCTAAGCCTTGAGGTACATTTAGGTAAGTGTATAGTCTTGATTTATAAAAAGATTTGTGTTTGTACCGATCGATTTCAATTTTCTCATGTTAAATACAATTATGTAATGGCTAACCATACGAAACATCACACTTCATAAAAACTAAGTCCCAACTTACCTATCCCTAAGAAATGAACCCCTACATAAATGTCATCCAATAGCTAATTAATAAATTCCCCGACCCACGACACTTTAAAAAAACGAAATTCAATAGAATTCGAAAATCAAATTAAGCTGATATAAATAATTAAATCGAGTGTCTCGTAGGTACGGCGCTATGGGGTTATAATAAGACAACCCTCCCGTGCTCACTCGAGTAGCACAGAATCGATTTATTTTTCCGTCTAGGTATGTATTATACCTTCGTGCCGACATTTTGCTTTCACTAGTTGTTTACGATATTGGAAAATTAATTTTTATACAGCTAAGCACCTACTTACTATATATTGGGTATGATTGTCAGTAAATGCCAAGGGTGCTTGACGTTATATGGATCGGGAGGAGGTTTTCGGATGCTTCTAATGAGGTTCTACTTGGATATGAAAAGCAAGATGTTTCCAATAAGTCTGAAGGTGGGTTTTCTTGTTTGTAAGGGCACATAATATGTTAACCTTTTTAACGCAGGAGCATAAACGCACGCGCGTGCCTAACACGACAAGCCACAATTTCACCTACCATTTTGTCACATATTTGTGTCGTTTGGCGTACAGGGCACGCGCTTGCTTGTCACGTATATGTGACAATGGAGTTCAATGGAGTTGTAGCAGTGTTGTATTTTTCATTTCCCTTTAATGACAACATCAAGAGGACCAGTAATCTGTTAATCCATATAAGTTAACAACTAACTCCCCTCATAATATCTTCTGGGACAGAAATCAAAAGAAATTAATTAATCGTCAGCCATCCCCGAATGTTTCTCATTAATGGCTCTACTAAGATTATTTCACCATAAGCCCCCGCCACATTACTAATCACCGCTTCAAACGGTCGGGTGGCGCCCCCTCGCGGACCATGAGAGCACTAGCCCTTCGCCGGCCAAATTGAAAACGTATAGCTTCACACATGAAGACTCCAATCAAATGCGGGTAGAATACAACTCAAGATTTATTAAAAAGAACACACAGGATAACGTTGTAATAAACGGTTAAAATGCTGAAAATAAGCACGACTTCAAGACGACTTCAATAATTAACGAATGATCTAGTAAAATTCACGTTAAGATTATAGCTGGTATTGCAGTAATATTATTTTTGACTCGCTCTGTCGACGGCGCGACAAAAAAGATGCAAAGCGTTTCACGCAACATAATACGCAAACAATGGATCGTCGTGTCGCGTCGGTGCAAAGCCGTTTTCTACGAAACGGCACAGTACGTCGTTACGTGTCTCGCTGATTTCGTAAATACATTGCTTTTTAACTCAGGTAAACTTCGCCTTAAGATATTCTAGAGTGTTCAACTTTATTCGTATCGCCGAGAGCTACTTGAATTACACGAACTATTTGCAATCGAAACTACGAAAGAGACTGTTCAATAAAAGCGAACGGGGCGCTCGGAAACATTTTCTTCCGTTTGTTTCCTTTCACATTACCGACGCAGAAGGGGATGAGGCGGGTCGGACTCCGGCTGGACGTACGGGCTTCGCATTTAAAAACGATATAAAAAACTTGGGCCTTTATTTCGCAGGATGACCTAAGTGGCCGGCCGGACCGTACAAAAAACCCTCTTGGACTTACCTGTATTTTTCCACTTATTTATCCAACGTTTTTACATTCGCACCGTTTGTTAGTACAGCGCGCTTTGTCTGTTCGGGAAGATCCTGTTTTTTAACGAGTACTTAGGGTCTAATTAAAAGGAAAGCTCCGCACGGACAGTCGAGGCCTTTTGATGCCCACTGTTATTACATTTCGTGTATAAATTTAATTTGCCTGGATGGAGTTTCGAGTGGAGAGCTTACCTTGTTTTTTTGGGGGTATGTTATTGAATATTTTGAAGTGCTGGCTCCTCGAGTACGATGTTTTTAGTAAGGAATTATGTCTTAACAATAGGCACGGGAAGCATGTATGGTATGGTCTGATTATATGTGTGTTGTAATTATTTTCTTGAAATAGAAATTGTGTATTTTCTACTTCATGTGTACATTTTCCGACTAACTTAAGAGAGTGCCTCACAGTATCTGTATATAGTATATTAACCTACCAAGCAAAGCCAAAGCTTTCTCAAATCATGTTAACTAACGCCACTTAAATGTCAGCTTCAAAATATTTACGGGGTCGTCATTATCAGTTTCAGAACTTACGATGCCATTACGAAAGGTAATGCGATAATATGTTAACATTTGACGAGTAATAAACCATAAGTCGCATCACGTTGGCCCCGTAATGAGGGAAATGCCATTGCTCACGGCATTTACATTAAACTTAAGTTCATCGACAGTAAATGTCAGTGCGGGAATGATGCCCTGCGCAAGAGTCGACTCCCGCAAACGCCATTACGAGTTTTATTTCCCTTATGACAGATGGCGCAATAAAAATTTATTTTAAATCAGGAATAACTTCAAATAATGAGAGAGCACGTGTCCTTCGGATCATTATAGGATTGAGTATTGGTCGATTCGGTTCGAGATAGCTCTTTGATTTACTGCCTGACTTTTGAGCGCACTAAATCACTTTTGTATGGAACTTGAGAAAACTATTAGCTATTATTATTGGCGAACTACGAGAGCCCTTTGTGTGGCCTCCACCCGTCTCCGGATAGACGATACTTTTTTATTCGGTGAATTATTATGATTTTCTGATTTGCGTGGCGAAACGTGAATTATAAACTATTTTTGAGTTATGGGAAAAAAGTATTCGTGGATCGTATTGTGGCTGATATCTCATTTTGGAAACTGACATAAATCCGTAGATGTTTACGATTTTTTGCGAGATATTCTTCGGTTACTTGATTTATATCTGATTCAATATAATAGCTAAACTATCGTTACGCAAGACTTTGTAATAACATGCCAAACCCAATATCTGTAAAGAATTATGTTGACTTTATGTGACTGTCGAGGCTTAAAATGGCGGCCGTTTTAGACCCCCTGTTAGCAATGTTCATTGATGTTCAGCTTAAACTAACACACTGTCACATCCAACATTCTTTCTTTCTTGCACCTACGTGTCAATAAAACCTTATCATAGACCAAATGACGCCAATAAAAACTAAAATAAAAACCATAAACATTTATAATTTCGCAGATTTTCAAATTAACACGTCTCCCACAACATTCCTTTTCCATTCAGTCATTCTATGGTGCTAGAGTGCCAAAAGCCATCGACAGATTTTTTTCAAACATTTTTGAAACAATATTTACGGCCGTCATTAATTATGTCCAATGCCGTGGCCAATGTTGGGGCCAATTTATTAGGTCCCAAATTCTTTAGATGAGTGATTGATCATTTGATCAATGTTGGGTCCAATGTAGATTGGGGAGGTGATAAATGTTGGATGGTGCCATGCTGTCTGCTGTGTGAGGTCGGATTGTACCGTAAAATTTTGAATATTTGAATAATCGTTTCTGTAACACGCAGTATAATAAAATTTTATTTTATTATACTGCGTGTTACAGAAATTTTAATGAGTGGTCAATCAGAGCGTTAGTCCATCAAACTGGAAGTTCAGTTTTTGTCCTGGGACTAACAACCTAATCGCAAAAAGGTAGGCTGTTCGTATGGGGCAGTCTATTTTTTTTCGCGATTTGAGTCGAGAATGTACTGAAAGTATGGGATAGTTAAATATTTTTCCACGATGAAATTTAAACTTTGTTAAATTACGGATATGACGAATAACAAAGTAAAATTTAGGAAACCATTTATAAATTAGTAGATTATGTAATACCAACATTCATATGTGAGATCGTGGGCAAGTCTTTGTTAAGATTCCTCAGTTTATTAATGGTTGGAACAAAAGGTGTGTCCAACATGGGTTGGTTAGGTTGTTGGTGCCATGCTGTCTGCCAAACCTGTGTGGGGTCTATCGTTTTTTTTCTCATTTTTTTTATGATACCTACTATTGATTGATTTATAGTTTTAGAGGACCGTAGAGGTTTTATTCATTTTTAGCGATGGTAAAGTTACGAACCCAATGCGATTATTTACCTGAATATCGGACGACTTTTTTATCACTTTCCAAAAAAAATGGGTATATTAGGTGAACGGAGTAGAAGCTTATGGCATACATAGTTTTTTTTTCTTTTTTTCACAGCTTAGAAAAAAATTGTAAATTTCAAGTAAACTTTTCATATTAGAAAAAGAAAGAGAAATTTAGAAATAAATAATGAAAAATATCAAATTTCAAATCATATTCGAAAAAAAAGAAAAAAAAACTAAGTACCTATGCCATTTGCTTCTACTCGTTCACCCATACCCATTTTTTTTGGAAAATTATAAAAAAGTCATCCGGTATTCAGGTAAATAATATATAGGAAAGTTGTTTAATATTCATAGCTTTATCGTAAGTATCAAAATCTAGGCATTTCATTTAAATTTATAATAGTGAATATGCATGTAATTTAATTTTGGTTTAAATATTTTTATTTCGAATCTTCATTGGCAGGATATATAATCTAAACCATTATTTTAGTAATTAATGTCTTTATAATTATTAAAAATTAATAATAAAAGTGCTAAATAAGCGAGCGAAATTCAGATTTTTGAAACGCATCACCATTGGTTGAAGCGAAACGTGACGTCAAACACTTTAAAAACAAGTTCGTACAACTTACATTTGTATGGGATTGCAGCTCTTTGATTTTAAAACTTAGTAATAACGTGAGTGTTTTGAATTAATTTAGTGTTTAAGTGAAATTTTAGCATTATAGTGAGATTAGAAATCATTTAAGACAAAGACTGAAAGAGGTTTTGTAAAAGTACAATACATAAAGACATAGATACAATGTTAGTAAGATATGCAGTAAACATAACCTATAATTTTTGATTATTGTAAAACAAACAAATGTTTAACGAAGCTACGTACTTCAACACTGTATGTTATTGCTAAAACTAATCACATGTGATGTTATTAACGGTCTGTCAAGCTTATTATGATACTTTCTATGTTATTTGGCAGAAAATTATATGTACAAATTATGATTAATACTTTTTGTTCAAGATCTGAACGTGAATCCTATGGAAATTCAGCTATAGGATATGTACACCAGATATGTACAAGTGAAAAGAGACGGAGATGGGATTTATGTGGTTAGAGCTCGAATAACACAGCGAGCGAGCATAACGTGCGACAGAAATGCTATGCTGTAATGGCTATTTGCTATGAAACTGAAGGAAATATTCTTTCTGTTAACTGTGAAGATTGTTCAGCACACAGGTAGGTTTTGATCATCTCTTCTCATTATGTGGCCGTACCAACAAACCCTGCATTCCTTTTATGTTTGGAAATATCAAATGATAGCTGTGACTTACATACTTATTTTCATGTGTACTTACATCATTGATCTACACTAATTAGTCAATTATATATTTATAGTAATTATAAATGTTTTCTATTTAAGGGGGGTGTAAGCATGCTATTGCCTTTTTGGTGTGGCTGCACAGGAGAAGTGAAGACCCACCAACTACTAGCATTGACTGCTATTGGAAGAAATACAAACTGTCTTCAGTTGGTACAAACCTTAAATAAAATTTATAAAGGCTAAAAGGCTTAATTTATAAATTGAATTAAGCTTTGAATTTGAGTTTTAAGTGTTTTTATTTGAAATAAAACAAAATTTAATTTGAATTTACTTTTTATTATGTAAAACATCCTGCTTATTATTTAAACCACATGCTATTATTATTACTTCATATATCATTGGAATTAAATTGTGATCTACACAAGCATGAGAAAACAGTATGTCATACTCCCCACGTTCCACATGTATCCTCAATGCCACAATCTGTTTTGATAGCTTTACTTCATCTTTAGTGCTCGGGGACAACTTTGAAACTGAAGGTGGTTGTGTAAGTGTACATCTTTTAGCTTCTAGTAAACATGACAAATCTTTGAATCCTCTGTCTGCCATCACTGCTTGGTTAGGTGATAAACACTCCAAATAACCAGTCTTGAACTATCATAACATCTGTAGCCCTTCCAGACATTGACATACGATCTTGGCTGTCGGCATGCAATTTTTTTTAGGCAACTGATTTTACTGGTGATGTTGCAGTATTTGTGAATGCACAGCTTTATCAATAAGTAGTATAGTTTCATTCTCCAATGAATTAATTTCTTCAATATGGGAAGAACTGAAACATTTTCTCATGATAGTTCGATTCTTCTATCAGGTGGTTTGGCAATGGAATATGTGAGGCAGAACTCCTTTATTCAATCGTAGTTTCACATTTACACCTTCTTGTTTCATGTTTTAAGTATTGAACATAATTTTGTGTATCCCTCCTGTAATATATAGATAGATTCCATACAATGTAAATTAAACAAAATATGTAGGTAAGTAGGTATAACTTCAAGGGATGAACGTGTCTGAAGGGATCTCTCGTTTCTGCTGTGGTATAATTTAGGAACCGAGCTGAATAGTTATGGTTATGTAAAAAACAATAGACGAAATCACACAACTTTGTAAACTGAATTTAGATCAGTTATCTACTGCTTGTGTGATTGATTTTCAATACAAAACAGATTTCTGACTAACTGAAATCATATTTAAGGTATCGAAATAAGTCATTAAGTACTCACATCAAAGTAATCTTCACAACAAGCACTCAGGGGCGCATGTTGCTTTCAAGCGCCCAACAGGACTTTGGAAGTGTCCTCCATAGAAACGGGCTCCGCAGTAGCGGGCCCAGGTATTGCCTCTGCGGTCCGGGGGCAAAGCCCTGAGACCGCCTGCCGCGCTCCCACAAGTTGTTGCTGATAAAAATTCTTCTCTTCGCCTAACCTTACACCATTTCTTACGTATGTTTGCACCTACCGGGACTCGAAAAAAACACCTTTTCAGGGTGTACTTTTGATATTGTATTTATTTCAGGTACAACGCAATACATAGAAGGTTGCTTTTGAGTTTTTTTCATGGTGAAATAAGTAAACAATGAGAACACTTGTTAGTAAACAATGGACTGGGCTGTCACTGACTGGATAAAGCGTGTGACGTCATCAACAGAGCCCGCGAAAATGGTGGCGTTTAAACAGCTCAAAATTATTCTCTATTTTATTTTATTTTTTTACTTAATTAACTTCATTTTTAATCAGTATTTATATTTTTCACTATGTTAAAACGTTGTAAACAGTGAATTAAAAATATAAAATAAATACATGCATATACCCTATTGCGGTCCTCATTGAACACGTTGCAATCAAACTTTCAATCACATATTTATATAAAATTTAAATTTTTTATATAAATAAAGCCCATTGTCGAGGATTAAAGCTATTTTGAATTCCCATACAGAGCCAATGCTCACAAATAAACACTGTATTAATTATACAGGTAACGATAGACGATAGGATTAAAATAACCCACCCACGAGCAACGAATTTATTCACTACGTAATTCTATTGTGTAGAAACTGATCGAATTACAAATACTCCCAATAAAACTCAAACATTTTATTACCAATTATTTACTACATCGAGTCGTTGAATGTAAAAATGAAATTAAAAACAAACCATTAAACGATTTTATACGAGAATCCCTAACAAGGACGTTTCCCTTAACCGGATCGGGAGCACACCTGGGTACTCGAAATTTGCCCTAAAAGGTCCCAAACGACAGCTAGCCTCAACAATGTAAGGGCGTATGTACCAATACTTGTAAAGGAAACTCAACTTTAGCCAGCCTGAAGTGAGGTTGTAATTCCTTCGCACATTAGGCTCCATGTTGGTAGCTATTGGACATAAGTCATTCCGGAAGCAAGGAGTGCCGAGATGGTAGATTTTAAAAATGGAACGTTTGATTTGCATTTGAATAAGAGCCCCCGGCGACCCAGGTGCGCACAGTACAGTCGAGTCCAAAAGTTTTTCGATTTTTTCCAATGTGGACACGAGTTAGCTAAAATTAATATGGATGACCAGTTGAAATCGACGGTGTCGCTGTAGGCCAATACGATTTACATACGGATTAAAGTAGCTCGCTTTAATTTAATTACTTGAAAGTTCATCAAAGTTTTATGTTTGTGTCTAACTGAATTTTAATGGTCCTTTTTATTTCCATTTTATGTTGGAAAATTTTGACTCTATGTTTAAAAATGCTATCATTTGAATTTTGTGCGCCTCTGTACTATCATTAGGTAGCGTAGAATCATGAGATTTTACATTTAACAATTCAATACTAGGACGACAAAACGCACGTGTTGCTAATGGCTGAGAATATATTGTGTTAAGAATCACATACTTATATCAAATTCTTTTGTTATTAACCTACTCACCTACATACCTACATACCTCGTAAGTCTACTGAAAAGAAGTAGATTCAAATTTTTCGCCAATCTTTTCGGGACTTTGGATTTCTAACCGGTTGATGGCTTTAGACTCGTCTCCTCTTACATGGGACTTTAAACATAAAGTACACCTTTGTACTAAAGGTACTCTGCTAACCCATAAAGGATAAAATACATGTGTTATTTCCCGAACAAAGGTTTTACTTACTATAGATTAACATAACTTAAAACAACAAAATCAATCTCTAAAACAAATTAATTACCTAAATATTTTCGGCATCTCAAAATCCCATTATCCCATATGAGCTTGGGAACGCAATAAGAAAACCAAGTCCACTACACATCATATTTTTTTATCTGTCAAGTGGTGCGTGTTTGAGGCAACGACTGCTCCTTATTCTGCCTCTATTGTTTGAGGTTTTTATTATCATGGCGGACAAAGGGCGCGTAAACGGTAGCACAAGCGTTATCGGCACTTGTGATCAACCTTATACTGTTTTTTTTAATTATATTTTTTAAGAGAAAACTGAGATGTGTTCGTGCGGGCGCGACATGCGATACGGATCGCGGGAGTTTTGATTTTCGCGCGTTCTTTTTTTGGAATGAGTGATGTGTTCCTGTTTTTTTTTTTTGTTCTTCTCTGCGTGAGAATGGGAATTGAGATTGTGATCAATGAAAATCCAGTGGCGGGTTTGCGAAACTGGAAATTCTCTATTTTTTGTAATTCTTAACATTTCTATGATCTGCTCATAAGTAAGCTATAATGTTGCCATAGCGTCATAAGTGACCCAACTACGATATCTGCCTTTCGCAAAGCTATACGTTGCTCTACGCTATTCTATGCGATGTTGCGCCACTCTATGCTTCTCTACGCAACGATATACTGCCGCTGTGATGATTTTGAATTTCGACTCATCGAAAACTTCACGCTTCAAACTTCAATTTCTAAAAAGATAAAATCTTTCAATTACCCATCCCTTTTCCTCGACACCAATTAAACCTTCGATTTTACGCCAAATCTTTCACAATTTTCAGACAGCATAAACAAACCCAGTCTATAAGATAACTACAGCAAGTTGTGACTCGCGCGCTCCAAGCCGTTCACGGCTCACTATTGACCTCGTTAGTTCAAACAAAACGTCACAGGCGCATGTAAAACAACCGCGCACTTCACGTGCGCCTTTTCCTCTCGAAAATACGAGTAACTCATCTCGGCTTTTCACGAGGTGTCATTAATTCCAGGAGCTTTGTCGCGCCCGCTCCGCTTGACGCTCCGCGCCCTAATGACGCGGCTCTCGGCCGCTTGTTCTTACCTCATTAACAAAATGACGTTGACATTAATATTTTGTGTTGCGTTTACGCGGGATTGAAGCGTTCGTGTTTTGTTTATGGCCGGATTTTAAAAAGTTGAACTGTCAAATTTGAAACAAAAAAGTAAATTGTCATGCATGTTTGAGTTTGGAATTTTTTTATTTTTTTCATTCGTAAAAGTGCGTAGTTTTTATAAAAAATGTTGTTGTTAAGAATGCCGAGTTTGCTATCAAAATAAAACGTTTCACCAAACATATTTTCTCACAAACATCTTCCTTCCATATCAAAATATTTCCCCAGAAGAAAATACGCGTGAACAATAATAATTTTTGATTTTCCCCGGGGCTGGGCTTGGCTCCGTTCTTTTAATTACCGCGCCTGGCCGGGGCGGGCTCGAGAAAATATTTAGCCTCCCGTCCTCAGCAGCCCTCCGTAATTACTAATGAGCTTTACTTAAGTACATGTATACTGTATAGGAGACACTATGAACACACAACTAAATTATTTTTAATTAATAACAGTATTTTGAAATAGTGGTTAGTGTTCACTAAGTTTGTTTACGTGGTCATGTTTAAGGTTTGAAATGAGGAGATTAGGTAAAGTTTTAAATTGGTTAATTAATTATTGTAGGTAAAGCCAAGAAAATAATAAATTTCAAAAGTTGGTACAAAATAAGTCAAACAAAAAAAGCAAGTTTAAAATCGAAATACTTTTGAATTATACTTAGCAACTAGCGAGAAGCCATAAAAAATCTCATAAAAGAAAGTATAAGAATTTTCATTTGTGTGCAATAACGTTTCATTAGAAGAAGGCCTTGGCCTCGGAAGGCAACGGGGAAATAAGAGGAATTTCTGGGACCAAATTAGAGGCCTGAGGTTCGTAATAAGAGTGGACCAAGGGACTGGCCTGATAACACCCACATTGTTGTTGCTATTATTTTTTCATCTCGGCCGAAGCATATTTCGCGTTCCTTTTTACGTTGCCCGCAAATTGTGAGAGAGGATGGAAGATGATTTGTTGTGTGTTTTGGATGCTGAAGAATATGAAGATGCTGTGAATTGCGGTGAAGTAATATGGGTAGGTTTTTGACTTTCTTGGGAGTTGTCTTGTAGGAAGGGTTGAAATTCGTGCCCAAATTGTTCCTATTAATTAGTAAGTAATTAGTAGTAGAAACAAGGTAACTGTATACATGTGATCATTACAAAAACAAAACGGCAATGTTTACGTCGACTATTACAAAATCACGTAAAACCATTAATTACCAAAGCATAAAACCTCGACAAATCGATAGTTCCTCTTCACATTAATTTCACAGCAATTATTAAATACGAGCAATTCGATAATTAATTGGTGCAAAAAGAGGCCGGCTACCGCAATGGAATCGCAACGGGATCGTGGCGGGATCGCAGTAAATCACGCTCGCACAATGCCACCAGGTGGCGGCAGCGTCGCACGATAATGCTCGCGTTTAATTACGCGGAATAATTAGTGAACGGAATATTTTCCGGGCCCTAACTATCTCCGCCGTCTTCCGGCGATAACTAGGCGGTAATTGCGGATTAACCTCGCATTCAGAATTTAATAGGTGCTCGCATAGAACGCTACGATGCCAGTCGAACCCCGATCACGCTATTTGTTTAGTGACGTCGAATTAATTGTTATCCGGAAATATTCTGCGTATGCGGTATAATGTAATGATACGATTATTTGTTTGTTAATTTCGTATTACGTCTGTTGCGCTGCGCGATGTACGAGGTGATAATCGCATGCGAATTCAATAAGGGTGCGCGTTAACTGTTTTATTGAATGAAGTATTTGTATTGTAATAAAATATATTACGGTAATGATATATTTTAACTTAACAAATTGTTTATCGATGCTGTTGATTTTCGGTGTCGAAAATGTGTAGGTTAAAATAAATGACAAATATCATCTAATTCGAAGACTGCATCGTTAGTTTACTTGTCGCAAGCGCGACTGCTGAACATGAGGTCCTTAGTTCGATTCCCGGTCCAGGTAAATTGTTATTGGATTTTTACATCAGGAAATTCTGAGTAGCAGCCACGGAGTCTTGATTTGTGCCCAGTTGATGACAATAGGCTCGCCCCCTGCTGCTACTACTACTATTAGATACACCTCTGCTTAACTCTTCGGGATTTACAGGCGTGATGTTACGTAATGCTCAAATTTGGATCCCAAATTCACGGTATCTAGGCAATCGGCATCCAGTAGCGATTGTTTAGTGAGCCAACCCGCCGAGGGCACACATATTGCAACGCATACCCGGCACGTGTTGCCAATGTAATTTGCGCTTTATGGCACGTGAATAATGCGCGATAATCCCCAAACACCCCCGTCACCACGACGACGTTTGATCTTCCAAATACAAGGTAAAAAATAATAATATAAGCGCATTTTCACCTGCGACAATTCGCCCGGACTGTAGTTATTGCCGACCCCGGGGGTGACTAGTTGAGCGTGAACTTTGATATCGACGCGAAATATTAATTTCTCGACGCCAATAAACAGCCAGGCGTACGTAATGCTGGCAAATTAAGCTGAGTGCCTTTAATATTATTCTGTTGGAAATTTTAATTATGAAACGATTTTCCTCGTATTGACGCTCGAGTAGATATTGGGCTTTGTTTAGATGCGATGGGACATAGTTTATTGGAAATGTGGTGGCTTGTGCCTAATTAATTAGAGTTTGATATTGGTGTCAATGTGATTAACTGCTAGTGAAGATGGTTCATCTACAGTGTGTGTTTTTTTTTAAAGTTGCGCGTTGGCAAAACATATAAGGGGGCGCGGCGTGTCGTAGTTGTGAAAATTAATAACTTTAAACTATGGGAATGATCATGATGAAATCTCGAAAAAAATATCAGCTGCTCTATACATTATTGGTTTATCTCGAAAAATTTTGGCAGCTGCTGATTTTTTTTCGCGATTTCATGGGTAAAATCGTTATTGCGTTTTTCCGTTAGAAAATTCTCAGTAGCAGCCACGGTTGGGTTTTCCATTAGAAAATTCTCAGTGGCAGCCACGGTTGGGTTTTTCCATTACAAAATTCTCAGTAGCAGCCACGGTTGAGTTTTTTTGTTAGAAAATTCTCAGTAGCAGCCACGGTTGGGTTTTTCCATTAGAAAATTCTCAGTAGCAGCCACGGTTGGGTTTTTCCATTAGAAAATTCTCAGTAGCAGCCACGGTTGGTTTTTTCCATTACAAAATTCTCAGTAGCAGCCACGGTTGGGTTTTTCCATTCGAAAATTCTCAGTAGCAGCCACGGTTGGGTTTTTCCATTAGAAAATTCTCAGTAGCAGCCACGGCTGGGTTTTTCCATTAGAAAATTCTCAGTAGCAGCCACGGTTGGGTTTTTTCATTAGAAAATTCTCAGTAGCAGCCACGGTTGGGTTTTTTCATTAGAAAATTCTCATTAGCAGCCACGGTTGGGTTTTTCCAATAGAAAATTCTCAGTAGCAGCCACGGCTGGGTTTTTCCATTAGAAAATTCTCAGTAGCAGCCACGGTTGGGTTTTTTCATTAGAAAATTCTCAGTAGCAGCCACGGTTGGGTTTTTTCAATAGAAAATTCTCAGTAGCAGCCACGGTTGGGTTTTTCCATTAGAAAATTTTCGGTAACAGCAGTCTGGATTTATGCCCGGTTGATGGCAATACACTCGCCCCCAATTACATGAAGCTTAAACATAACTGGCGAAATGTCGGTGTACTACTGGTACACCTCTGCCTAACCCTTCGGGGATTACAGGCGTGATGTTATGTTACGTATTGAAATGTCAAGTTCTTCCTACAAAAAATTAGCTGCAACTTGTGTCATCTACTTTCATCTACCACACCCAATGACGTCCACCAATCACATAACCAAACTGCCCTTTCCGAACATCCTCTAAAACCATCAAAAACTTCAAACAAAAAAGGTCAATCAAATTCATATTTTATCACTCAGATCTAGACCTCTTTAAATTCCAATTCGGAGTGGCGCAGGAAAGCAATTACCAATATTACTTGGTAGCTAGCCACGCCATCTGTCGAGCGGGGTCGATCATTTAAAAATCACTGCACATTGTTCTGAGCGCACCTAATTGCAGTGAAAGTGGGGTTCGTTGGACCCCCGGACTAAATCATTTTCTAATGGAGGATGGGGGTGTGTGTACTGGCCTTTATTTTGCTGATGTGTGGATGGTTGGCGTGTTTTCTTTGGGATGTTGAGATGTTTTGTGCAATGCAATTGATTGGCGGAATGTTGGTTTATTTTTACGGGCATTGTATTGATAAATATTGTAATTTGATTAATCCAAAATGGACCACATTTCCTTGCAGTTTTCCAAACTTTGAGATAAAGACACATTATAATGTCCTTTATGTTTAATAGGATGTATGTAAGAAGAACATAATGTGGATTTTAATGAGTTTTCTTTCTGTTTCAGGAATGGATTGCCTATTCATCTAATCAGGATTTTCAAAACGTAAGTTATTCAAACTTAGATGGATATAAACTTAAACATTTACAGATGGCATACTTAGTCCGAAACGTTTAGTTTAACTTTAAACAGCTAAGTTAATTAAGTTCTTGTTAATGGATCCTTCAAAATATAGATTTTCTAGGCTTCCTCCCTCAATAGAAAACATAACAATGTGTTACTTTTAAACCAACCAATTAATATTAACTAACAGAAGATTTGTACTCGTTCCTGACTGATTGGCAAGAGAAGGCAAAACACCGAGAGAGTTGTAAAGGAATTCGGGAGGCTTTTGCCCAGAAATGGGACGCAAAAAGGCTAATAAAAAAAAATACACACATCTCATCTCATTAATATATTAAATAACGTGAGATTATTAATCATTAAGACCAACAATTCCATGTTATTTAGGTTTAAAGATATTTATTTCTCATAAGAACTTAATAAATAACAGTTCACTTATAATGAGATACAAAGTTACTCCTTAATTACTTATATAATAATTGGCTCTGGGGCGATGGTGACGTTATTGGGTAGAAACATGTTTCTTTAATTTACTTTTAAATATGTTAATATTATTGCATTTCTTTATGTCTTCCGGTAAATCATTGAACATATTTAAATACAAGTACCTATCTACCTAAGTATCACTAGTACTTTCAAGGACCCTTTCTGTTCAACTATTGTAATTCTCCCGGCACACTCCTACTTAACATTTACCAATAATTTAATAAACATCGATACGATAGTTAAAACTGTCCGTGACGGTTGGCTCCGGACAATGGTGGTCCTCAATTGAATCAATGTCCGATTTCCTGTGGATCAACTTCATTTCCTTTCATCATGGACTCATGGTATTGTTCATTTGACAGCACACTTTTCGGTCTGAAGAGCGCTGCCTTATTTGTTAATTGGTTTTAATGTTACAAGTGTACTTGGTTGGAGTGGATGTGGTTTAGCCTAGTCTATTTATTCAGACACGCACCTCTGATTTTTCAGATTCATGTGTGTATTGTATAATTATCACTTGCTTCGGTGAAGGAAAACATCGTGAGGAAACCAGCATGTCTAAGAGATATTTCTCGACGACATGTAAAGCAAAGGCCCTAGAGACGGCATAAAAACTCACAGGCACCAGGTTAGGCACTAACCATACGAAGAAGAAGAAGCCTAGCAATCGATTATGTATCAGTTATTTTCTTAACAGATTTTTTATCTCACGATGGAACTCTGTCACAGCAAAAATTATGAAGTTCGTAACCTGGCTCTGAGAGAAGAGGTTGAATGTCAACTGTCTAATACTGATGCAAGAACTGGATATTATGAGAGGAGGTCTTGGGTCATTAAGTAATAATATCACGCCTGTAGTACCCGAAGAGTTTGCATCGGGCATAAATCCAGACTCCGTGGCTGCTACTAAGAAATTCCTGATGGAAAACCCAATAACACTATGTCTAACTCAGTAATCAAATTCAGGATTTAAGTTTCACATCAATCATGTTTCGAATGAATATCGACCATTTTCATGTTAGGTAGTACCTACTTGTCAGAATGGCAGCTAGGTGTAATAAGATGTTATATAAATGTCTCACAATGTATCACTTTTGTGGTCGAAAAATAATAAAATACATTGTTACGCCTTATTGCTACTTCAGTTTTAATAGCCTGAAATGCAATAATACGGCTTTTGACGTACTAAATAATACTTACCTAGTTAAAAACAATGAAATATATTACAAATTGAGTATTTTTTATCATTTAAAGTAATGATTTTCATCAGCTCGTCCCAAATGGGGAATAGGCTTGCGGGACGAGTTGATGAACGACTCAATTTAATATGCACGTGTGTGTTAATATGTATTAGGAAAATGTGGGACAACCATTTGTCATAGAATCTTATTTTATTTTCCATGAAATTAACGAAAAAACACGTGTATTTTTGTTTACCAGAAGGAAGTGCCTTCTGTGTGCCACGTGTTTTTAGATCAGATAAGTCCTACAGCATCTAATTGAGGTATTGCTACCAGTTTTTGGAAAAGATATCCGAAAATGATAACTTTACCAACAATGTTGGCATCAATCATAGACAGCTCCAAAAAACAACCGAAAATCAAGGTAAAACTATAAAGACGTATATCTTTCCACTCGGCGGCACAGTAACGCAGTAAACCGGACTTGACCGAACTTTACCGATGTTACCCGAACTCAAGATTATCGGGCTCCGGTTAGTTCCCACTTTGCTTCCGCGCCATCGCCGCCCGAATGCTTTTTTAGCCAAAAAGCTTTATCACTTCCGTGGGGATGCGGACTATGGCCAGTTATCGTAGATGTTTGCCCACTAGATGAGGTAACTGTGCATACCTACGTGCGAAACATTCATATAGAAAGAAAGAGAAAAAAGTGTTTGTAAAAAAAAAAATTAAAAAGGAAAAAAGTATTTATAAAAGTTTAGTCTTTTTTTTAAGTTTTTGTAGAAGTATTTAAATAAGAATGTTGTAATTTTTAATTCTATCTCTCTCTTCTCTTAGTTGAAATCTTTTATCTCATCAAACATGTTTTCGTGTGATATTTCGTCAGTGGGAACGCATTGTAGAAACTGTATGAATTTTTTGAGGCAACGAAAACGTTTGCTTAAATGAAAAATGTGAAAATCGTACTTACGAAACATGCACGTTTTAATTTGTGTTTGAATTTATGTGTATGACTCAAAACTTAGTGTTTGTTTTGTTATTAGTATAATAGTTATTTACCACATTTTAGTGTCTTAATTAGGTAGAAGTAATATGCCTCGATCTTAAATTCAAAGAATCTAATTAAAATTTAATTTTTTTTTTTGGGAAAAGCCCGCCACACTATTCCCAAACCACTATAACTCCTGAAAGCCAAAATCAACAGTGGCGGCCACCAGAAGAACGCCGAGACAATGAAGCTCGACGAAGTCCCAGAGAATGAATTTAACTGTCTTGGATCCCGCAACGAAATTAATCAGAAAAGTATAGTGGAGGAGTAGGAAAAAACCGTAATTTCCACTTCCCTCCATATCAGCAGGAGACAGAAAGAAACAAGGCCAATAGGCACACAGGGACGTTTCAAACTGGGATAGGCCCAGTTGCCTAGCACCACGGATAAATATTAACATTAATGGGTCCTAAGTTGTGAGCTGTTTTATTTGATTCCAATGATAGGTATGGCAAAAACGCTTGAACGCACGGAAATTTGTTCTAGTTTCCACAAGGTCTGTATAGTAAATAACTCCGGATGTAACCTGTACACTATCCAACATAATATTGCGTTTATTAGTTAAGGGGCTCCCCCATGCACACTAGTTAGCTAGCTATTAAAATATACTTCACTGTAGTTACAGTTAGAAAAATTGCTAAAAACGGCCGTTTTTTTTCATTTTGGATACAAAATGCTCGCTGTCGTTACAGACAGCGAGCTATGTTTCAATGAGTTAAGCAGACGTAAATAATTTAGAAGACCAAAAGATTGATTTTGTCAATCAGATTTTATATTAATTGTGTATTTAACGAGTTCTGATTTTTTTTACTAAAGTGGCGCTAGTGTGGCTGGGGGAGCCCCTTAAGTGTTTATTTAACTTAATAATGAATTAAACATAATATAACTTTATGCTTATGCTTGTCAAATCCTTCTGCTAGTGCCGCTTTTCCCAAAGTAAGTGAAGTTTTGTGAATCACCACAAAATTTTCTTTGCACCATCCAGCACCACAGAGGACAACGACACAGAGTAACAGACAAAGCTGCAGAATGCAAGCACTGGATCACTTTTATAGCCGGACGCCGTAAAATAAATGTCGTGGTCCATCGCTGCAGCGGCTAATGACATCCTACATGTTACACGATATAGTAAACATTGTGTTTTACTATAGGGTCTTTGACAACGGTGGTACATGTTTTATCTTGTATTTTTATGTTATAGGCTGGTAAGCCAGAAGTTGAGGCCTCGCCTCTCATGTTCAAGGTTGTGGGTTCAAATCCTAGCAAGCCCCAAAATAACTTTTTCAATTGATAATTATGTACTTTCTAAGTTTATTACATTTCTCACATCGGTCGGTTAAGGAAAACATCGTGAGGAAACCTGGACTTACAATTAATATAAGTCTGAAATCAACAGGAACGCAACAAAACCAACTCGTATTCAGCAGGAGTAGTTATCAATGCTCGTGCTTTCTGTGTATGAGAACAGTCTTTTGCCCAGCTGTAGGACAGTAGAAGGCTGGTTTTTTAGGCTATTAAGAAGGCTTTCCTCGGGGAATATGGTTAGTAAACTAAGACCTATGGGTACTGATACACAACTTGATTTCTTCAGTCTAGAAATAGTTTCGGGAAGAGGCCTATGTTTGTAGCTATGGTCGTAAAATAAAAGTCGTGGTCCATCGTTGCAGTGGCTACTGGCTACTGACGTTCTATAATGTTACACGATGTTCACAATACATTGTCCGATCTAGGGAAGGTTTTATTAGAGGTTTTTGACAACGGTGCAACATGTTTTACCTTTTTTTTATGTGATAGGCGTAAAAAGGTTTTGCTGATGGAATATCAAGGGGTATTGACGCACCCTTGGTTAGCCTGATCTACAGATAGCTGGGAAGACTCCTGGACATGTGTATAGAATGAGTATTTGGATGTTTGTACATTGTGGTTAGTCAGAGAATTTAGCAGAGGTCACTTAGTACAATCAGCAGTATGTTCAATAGAATGTGCTGAGACACAGACCTCCTCTCGGAGACAGGAGGGAGTGAATCGACCACGCGGCCCTTGTGGGGATTGGTAGATGTCACTGGTCTTCGAATGATCATTTACCATCAGCAAAAAGAAGCTTTGCTCAGACTACCAGTCTCTAAATATTTTTAGTTCTTCTTCTTATAGTAGATGTCCCCGGAATTTACAGACACAGTACAGTATTGACAACCTACCTCATTTTAAGATGCACTCTCGCCCCCCACCCCACCGCACCATATATTCGGCAAACACAAATCAAGTCGGCGGCATCGCAAGGCATAAACACGGTTCCTTATCACCGCATTATTTACGCGCTCGCCGGCGACGGTCGTTCGCAATATATTGCCGATTTCCGGCCACCGCTGGCGAGTAATACGCTTCCGGTACGCCCTGCGGCACCGCCCTTACGGCGAAGACCGTAACGCACGCGTTGTATGCTGATAAGGACTTTTTCGGACACAATTACGCTAAAAGCAGACATTTTTGAATAACTGTTAAAAGTTAGGCAATAACAATGCTAATGCTAACATTTTGAACTACAACAAACGTCTTCTCTTATACGAGTACTTACCACTACGTAAAAGTATATTTTCAAAGGAGACATAAACTATTTCTCTTCTCTTTTTTATCAACTCTCCTTTCGCAGGTATGTTGGAAGAGTTTTATTTACAAATAAACATCACCTTTGTACCCATTTTTTTGTTCCTTTCTTCTTTTCTGTATTTAGTGTGTACAACTTAAACTGTTAAACAAAATTAATCGCAAACTGCAACAGCGACCAGAACACGGCGACAGGCGACAGTGTCGCCATCTTCGAAAATGTTTTCATAGAGTTACATAGTTTTGTCGCCGCAATCTGACATGGCGGCGGTCCGGTCACCTTAGAACTTAGGCAGAGCACAATAAAGGTCATTACTAAATTGAAAGAAGATGGTAGGTATCCACGCGGCTAGAAAAAGGGCTCGTCAAATTCGAATTTTCATATCAGCAGTAATTATGTAAAAATCTAACTTACATATTTTTGAAAATGCTTTAATTACAAACAACTCAGGCTAGATATATAGATACATTAACTTAAAGTTAAGATTAATTACAGGCTAAAATGTGTTTATCACGTTAAATAAGATGGTGACGTAGCCACATGAATTATTAAGATCTATTTCTTATTTATTTTATGTTACCCTTGTCCTCGTATATCTTATTCGTGTACAAGGCTAATTGGTAGTTATTATTGCTAAAATAAAAAAGAACAATTATTATTCTTCACAACAGTGAACACTGTAACAGTGACACGGGGTCGCGGTAGACCACGAAGGAGAATGGAAGTCTTCACTGAGAATTGGAAAGAAGTAGCACAGAATCGTGACCTTTGGAAGGAATGAGAGGAGGCCATAGCCCAGCAGTGAGACAATATAGGCTAGCTGTAATAATAAATATTCTGGACCAAACATTTTGTACATTTATAAACCCACCAAACTGCGTACTCAACACTAAGACAGCAACAATATTTTACAGTATAAATGAAAATTGTGTGGGAAAACCACACAATTTTAATTTTAATTTACTGAGTTGTCAATACATATTTGTGTATATTTTCCTATTTTAAAAACATATCCGTTTACTTACCACGCATTCTATTTAATCACAAATCTTATTTATTCCTGAGGAAACATCGCATAAACAGCAACGTCTTGCCGCAAATTGCATATGTGCATAAATTGCATATATTTGAGGACCGCTCATTTTTCTCTGGACACATTAAGGTCGTTGCGGAAGTAAGGAACCCTAAATAAATACATTCCATGGTTAATCGACGGTGAATGAAGAGTATGAGAGGGGAAATGTGGCCCTCATTTGTCCCCAGTTGCGGAAAACAAAGTGGATATATTATGACTTTTGCTCCAAGATTTGTGGGGTCATGTTCTGGTTTGTCTGGTCATGTCTTGTGGACATCTTTACGCCCAGTCAAAACGAAAGAGACCGAACTCAAAATTCTCAAAAATCTCCTAATAACATGGGCTATCGTCCAGCTAGTGAATCAAAAAGTGACAATATCATGCTAGAAAAGGACAAACAAAACATTTCCGCGAACACGAACACAATTTTGTTATTTCCCATAAAACGCACAAATTTTGTGTTAGGTCACTTTTGTTCTCAGGGTGCATTTTGTGTTCTTGATTAAATGAAAACATTTCAAGTCACATTAAAAGTTTAAGTAAGATTTGTACGGTCATGTTGTTTTGATTTTCATGTGTACCCAACAACACTTAAAGTCACGTTAAAAAGTAAATTTTTGGGCAAGACCCGGACGCATGGAGTGTCTACTTACGTGGTAAGCAGTCCATGTGTCCCGGGCTCTCTCGCGCTGCTCAGACCTACAAAATAAAAAAAAAGGGATACAGTGCTCCTCGTCAAAATGTGACGCCACTCAGACGTTCGGGATTGTAATAGGTAGTACTGACATATTTATTATGTATTTGAAAAGTAGGTACGACAATTTGGTGGATTTTGGTAAATACCTGGATTAATTCAAATTAAAAAACACATTCAAATAATTGCTATCCGATCTAACTTAATTTACTCTTGGATTGAGAACAAGCATTAAAAAAACACTAACTTAATTTGCTCTTGGATTGAGAACAAGCATTAAAAAAACACTAACTTAATTTACTCTTGGATTGAGAACAAGCATTAAAAAAACACTAACTTAATTTGCTCTTGGATTGAGAACAAGCATTAAAAAAACACTAACTTAATTTACTCTTGGATTGAGAACAAGCATTAAAAAAACACTAACTTAATTTACTCTTGGATTGAGAACAAGCATTAAAAAAACACTAACTTAATTTACTCTTGGATTGAGAACAAGCATTAAAAAAACACTAACTTAATTTACTCTTGGATTGAGAACAAGCATTAAAAAAACACTAACTTAATTTACTCTTGGATTGAGAACAAGCATTAAAAAAACATTATTATACAACATTATGTTTATCAATGGAAAAAAATAAAGTAACATCTATAATCATATTATGTATATTATATTCGCAAGCGCTATTGTTAAGCTTGAGGTTTTGGGTTCAATTCCCAGGGCAGGCAGTCGTATTGGGTTTATCCAGCAGTATATTTTCAGCCCAGAGACTGGATAGTTTTGATGATAGATTATTATCTCGATGGATCTGATTGTGCCCAATTGGTTGCTAGATCCCCGAAATGTGAGTGCACAATTCGTTTACCTCTAAGTATAGGTACCTCTGCCTGATGCCTGAAGCCTGATGTTATGTTATAGTTAAGTTTAGTAGTCAATAAGTAAACACAGTGTGTTGGTGTCACCCCGTGCCTAGAGCGTGACTGGCTACTCCTGCTTGTATATCGATCTTGCAGCTAATTTCCGAGCCGCAATTAATCATTTTCTTCGACCAAACCTTTCTTATCTATTACTCTTTGAGTTTTCATTTTCATTAGTTGGCCTGTCTGTTTGCTAGAACACTTTTTAAATTCAATGGCATAGTTTCGTTACGTTATTTTGATTGATTGTTTGGGAGTTTAGTTTTTGGCTGATTAGAGTGGCGAAGAATGCGCCAACTGTCAATTGTAGATCTTTGACAGTCGTTACAGGTAGTCAGTGACCCGAAAGTCCGACAACCAGTGTTGCTAAGGGGTATCGTATTAACCAGTACTAACCGGGTTGTGGACGTCACATAGGCAGTCGCTCCATGTTAAATACTGGTATTTAGCTGCATCCGTGCGGCTACTGCTTTGTTTGTTTGACTGAATTATCAACAGCCAATGTTCTTTCCAGAATCTTGTTGGCCTTTTTTTTATCATAAATTGGCAAATCATTTATACGAGTATTATAACATACCTATCGAATTAGCTTGTATTATTTTATTAATGTATAATCTATAATTTTGCATGTGTTTGAGCAACTGTAAAAAACATTTCATTTACTTTTTCTTTTTACAGCGCGATATGCTTATTGCCGATACATACCTATTGTGGCTCTGCAAAAGGGTTACATAATTATACCAAATAATACTCTTTAAAATACAAAATTAATTAATAACTACACCCAATAAGTAACAAATGAAGGGCAGGAGTAGGCACGCGTTCACTCAAGCACACTCCGCAGCGCAGTCGTCATCGCATCGCCACTGGCTGGTGGTTGCTGATTGCCTTATTGATTGGGCTACACTAATTAATGTGCCAATATGTACCTTCATTATGTACTGTCAGGGATTAAAAGGGTAGTTTCCATAAATAAATTGCAAATCTATTTAGTCCGTCAGGTAGAGTATTGAAAAATAATGGACACGTATTTTTTGTTTTTGTAAATCAGTGAATATTGACAAAGATAAAACGCATCAAAACTCGAGAGTGGGGGCTCGTGACATCACAACGCACTAAAAATTATAGCACGGCGTGACGTATTGAGAATTTTAAAAGCGTCGTATCTTCGTCAATTTTGGTTTACGTAAAAAAAAAAAAAAACTTGTCAATTATTTTTTGATAATCTAACTGACGGACTTATTAGATTTTTTCAGGACACAAACCTATTGTGTAATAATATCGAATTCCAAGAAACGGCCAGATCAGGCAAAACACCGAGAGAGTTGGAAATGAATGAGGGGAACCTTTGCCCAGTAGTGGTACAAAATTGAACAAAATCCTTAATTGTCATTTGTTGACAGTTGTATGATTTCATGGCAGGATATTCATGATAGAGAGTGACATTTGTAAATAAATAAAATATAATAAATATCGCTGGACATTACACACAGCGCAATCTAGTGCCACACTAAGCAACGAGGCTTGTGTCGTGGACACCAGATAGTTGATATACTACATAGATACTTTTTGTTTTTAAATACATACTAATTAATTTATTATACATATAAACATCCATGACTCGGAAACAAATGTTATGTTGACATGCTCATCACACAAACATTTGCTCCTACCGGGATTCGAACGGGACCCTAAGAACGTAAACGTACTACCGCTGCGCCATTCGGATCGTCAAAATGTGAATTCGATCAATTTGTGATTTGACTAAACTGACAATTTAACTTGGTAGTCAAATTGCTTAAAAATAATTTTCTTTATTTATTTATTATGTGAAAATTGTTATGGAAATTAGGATTGCTTTTTTACACCTAAAGTGTTGCCAAATTGTGATGAAGACCATTTTTGTAAAAAAAATCTCTTGTATAAGTAGAGTTTGACAAGATCTTAACTTCAAATCCTCAATTCAGAAAAGGTTAATAAAATACAGTGTGCAAGTAACGTAAGTTGACAGAACATGTCTATCTATGGTTGGTGATTTCATCATCTGCCTTGCTTTTGCCTAGCTGCCAAAAAGTTATGTTGGATTGAACCCCGGTTTCCAGTTCAACCCTACCAGTATTTTACAAGGGGCGACTCCCTATCAAACCTCCACAACACTAGATAAAATAACTGGTGCTTTACCATTATAAATAAACAAGACATCTTTTTGATGTGAAACATCTATAGGCGCGGATAAAACCAAATATGGCATGGCGACGCATGCCGTGGCGACGCACCGCCAACTGTCAAGTTGTCAACCCAGCCCGAACAATCCCGAACATTAACGACTTGTTGAAGCAGCATAAGATGATAAGATCTACATATTCGCCACGTTTTACAACAAGCCAGTTAGTCTCGAGGCACAGCTCTGGGTTACTTTCTCGTGACTTCGAGATCGTTCCCAGCATAAGAATTTTCATTTTGTGAATCTACTCATTTTGTTTTTATTTTATTTTATGTGTTTGTACGTAAGAGGTATCGTATTACCCAGTACTAACTGGGTTGTGGAGGTCAGATAGACAGTCGCTCCATGTAAAATACTGGTATTCAGCTGCATCCGGTAAAACTGGAAGCCGACCCCAATATAGTTGGGAAAAGGCTAGGCAGAGGAGGATGTGTTTGTATGAACTTGTACAAAAATAAATTAGATGTTTCATATCTGTCAGGCGTCTCGTGACGGCTCGCTTCTTTTATCTACTCTCCTTTTGCAGTTATACTAAAAGAGATTTTTATGAAAATAAGCATCATCTTTGTACAATACCTATTTTTGTGTTTCTTTCTTCTTTTCTGTATTAAGTGTGTACAAACTGCTAAATACATCCAGACTTGACTCTTCACAGTTGATTAACTAATTAAAAGATAGGTAACACTCGTGCTTCTCCAATAATTACGAGTTTTTCTAATTAAGCAACAGATGTAGGGTGCGGGATACGAGCGTTCATTCAAGCATGCTCGCCAATGCGGTCACTAATTGACTCATTGATTTCCATGTACCTATCTATTGAGTCTATGTTTTATACCTACTTACAGTCGGGGAATTGAAATGTTGTCAATACTTACATAATTGAGAGTTATTTATTCAAATTCTTTATTTGGAAATGACGACATCGACCCGGTGCATCTTTTGTTGCAAAGGAATTGACTTGTTTTGAAATTGCCGAACGGTTTTATTCTGTCACTGTACGGTCGAACAAGCTATTTGGTTTACATTTTACAATGTAATTTGTGGGTTAAACTGTATACCAAATACCTTGTTCGACCGTACCTACATAGCCCATAGAAATAAAATTAGTCTAGTATTTAAATACCTAGTAATTACTAAATTAATCCTGTTGGTACTATAAGCAGCTTATGAACAATCTATGGAAAATATTTTTAGAATATTTTCACAAAAGTACTGAAACTACTTTCCTCTCGCAGGTCTGCTGGAAGAAATTTCTTATGAAATAAGCAATAATTTTGTGCTCTTCTATGTTAATATAATGTCTACTATATAAAGAACCAATCAGTTTGAGTTTATGCAAGAAAAGCATTCACGGTAAGACCCCGTCAATAGCAGGTGATCTTTAGTACGGGTTTTATCATTACTAATTCATAACGTCAAAGGCTTTTAGTTCTTAGGTGGGCAAGTCCTTAACCTATCCAGCTTGACTTGAACAAACCAACATTGTTGAATGGTCAATATTTTCAACAGGCTGTGAGTTTTTCTCCAAGACTTGTCTTTTGTCTACGCAAAACCCGAGGTTAAATGGTGTTAATGTGATTTGACTGATTAGAATATAAAATAGTATTTTGTCATATAAACATGGTCTTTCCTTTATCGTGCGGTTAGTGTCTAGCCTGGTGTAAGAGTTTTTATGCCGCCCATGGGCCTCTGACTTGGCTTTACAAGCCACGATGCGAAGCTTGCAGGAAGCTCACCATGTTTTTCTTCACCGAAGCAAGTGATAATTATGGTTTACTAATGTTTGCCATAATTTAAAATGCAATAATTTTATTTACCATACTTGTATTTGCCATAATTTCATTAGAATTAACGCTTCACTTGCCATAATCGTGAAATTACTTACTGAAATTTATTCACTAATTTCATTGGTCATAATCTATCAAGTAGTGTGTTATAAATATTAATGCATAAATTTATTTGCTATATTTTTCATTTTCAATAATGTCGTTTTCCATAACATTTGTTCACCATAAAATTTATTTGCCCATATTAGCACAAATGCCTTAATGACATTATACATTAAACATTTCTAAATTATATTAAATGTTGCTTATGTCAAGTATCGATTATGTAATGTGTTAAGTACTTATACTAATGATTATAACACTTGTTGTAATGGAAACTCATTTTATGGCAAATAAAAGTTATGACTAATAAGTTGATATGACAAGCGTTAATAGTATAAATGTTAACAGTGCAAGTAAATATTATGACGGGAGACGATTATGGAAAACAATATATAAAGGGTGAAAAATACCACTTCACGAAACCGAAAGGCACTTGTTCCCCCCCTCATTGCGATCATTTTTTTGTTCTACACCATACCTGGGAACCTTCTAGTTATGGAGATATTGGGGGTCAAAGTTAAAATTTTTGACAAGTTTTTTTTTTAAGTTCAAGTATTTGTTGTAAGATTTTTACTTTAAACATCTCCACGACCCCCGTACTGCTCAATCCATCCATCAGCACAATGTTTTTAGTCCGTTACATTGAGTTCTACCACAAAACATGATTTTTCACCTCAAAAAAAAAAGTCGTTTCCCAGCTATAATTTTTGCGTAAAGTTACTTAGATTGATGTACAGAATGCTTGGTGGACGGCTTCGTGATGAGGTCTTTTACACCCTGTATATGTACAAAACATTTTATGGAAAACAAGGTATTACCGATAATTATACTGTACGCACATGAATCCGAAAAATCATTGGTGTGTGACTTTTTTTTTTCTTTTTTTCGGATGGGAAATCATCAAATGACTCCTACCGCTCTGGGCGGAGCAGGAGGCAGTGTCAGATTTTTACTGACTAAAACCCATCCATGTTCCTTTATCGCCCTTTGTGTTCCGGGGCCACGGTATCTCTTTCGTACAGCCCCGGCAGGCATCGGCCCTTGCGGGCCCCTTCCTTTTGCTGACATCTCTTTGAGGCGCGCGTGGAACACGAACGCCTGTCGTCATAAGACGGACGGACGGCGAGCTAGCCCATAGCTCACCATCCACAGGCCCGCGCCTACGCCCGGTGTGTCTCCCGCTAGGTGCGTGTCTTGGGTTCGAACTTGAGACCTATGACTTCGCAGTCCGACGGACGAAAAGACGATTTAAGATTATATTATTTTCTTCAATCCACCTTGCAATACAGTATAACCGACCAATCATCGTGTCGATCATGACATAAACAAATAGCCAAGAACCACACGGATACCGCTAACATCAAACACGTTACAATTAGTAACGGTTTGGGAACAAAAAGTCCAAAACCTCACATCTTACATAGCACGTTACGATGATTGATAGCACGGGATGATATCAACGCGGCGATGGACACAAAAACCCACTTCCTAATGATAGGCTTTTAAAAATATACGGTTAGGAACGATACTCGTCACCTCGGCAAATGGCGGCGATATGTTACTGGCATCAATCCTCCATTCTGCTCACGTCTGCGC
This sequence comes from Xestia sexstrigata, assembly GCA_941918905.2. NCBI lineage: Eukaryota > Metazoa > Arthropoda > Insecta > Lepidoptera > Noctuidae > Xestia > Xestia sexstrigata. The sequence goes on from OW799204.2 coordinate 6,925,763, forward strand.
CACGGGATCTAATTAATTATGGTAATTAAACAGGCCGATAGCACTGAATAGATAGGTACTTACAGAAGGCTTGCTTCGTACAGCGAGCGAAATAACCGTGCGCAGACATTAAAAGTACAGGGGGGTTACCATGACGTCTTAAAGCAGGATTGATTTAATGTCACTCTAGTGTGAGAAAGTGACGGAGCTATAGAGGACGTCTAGCGCCATCTCTTTCGCACTGTGGAATAAGATTAAAACAGTCCTGCTTTAAGACGTCATGGTAGGCCACCAAGTCTCTCATAATAAGTGTATGTGCTCCAGCTATGATCTTATTTTAAAATAAGAACTAATTTAAGTCAATAGGGAGGTAAAATTTATACACACACGATTATAACACTGGATAATAAACAGCAAAGTAACAAGAAAGCCACCGAAGCGCATTCCTTTTCTGGTTTAACTGCATGTATGGCAATCTCAAACTGTGTCACGCTGGCCTGTCGCGAAATGCGTTGCACACGTTGCATGTGAAGTATGTCAATGTGTGTGTGTTTTCGCTTATTGTGTAAAATTTACCTTCTATACTTACCTATTATGTGGCCATAGGTAGGATGTACGGATTGGCTTATATCCCACGTGGATTTATGGTGGTTTGATGGCGTTTCGTTTGGTTGGAGCCGATTTTGAGTAGTTGAAATGGTGGAAAATGTGGATTAGGTAAGGGTTGTCACCAAGTGTGCCACATATGTATTTCACCCCGCCCGCACTTATATCTTACATTAGAAATATGTCCAATATCCTTCCTCCTTGCAGAAAACTACCTACTGCAACTAGTTTTATATGACAAAGCATCCAAAAATAGTCAGAAATAGTTCGGCAAGTAATTAAAGTTCACAGTTCTGTACGAAGAGTTCGTGATAGATATGAAAGTATGTACGTATGCATGTACACAAGAATTCAAAGTACATACTTACATGCGCTTCGTCCTCCTCGCGTTCTAATGATGGGATTTAAGTTATGGACGATCAGCGGACAGACTTTTATGAAAGTGACAACAACAACAACAACAACAACAACAGCCCATAACGTCCACTGCTGGACATAAGCCTCTCCCATGATGGGAGGAATTTGCCGTAATCTCCACGCTTGGCAGGCGGACTGGAGATCGCAGTGATGAAAGACTAACAGAAAACGCTGCTGCCCATTCTCTGGTCTACGGAGGCGCAAGGTGTTCTGCCTCAGACATTAGTCGCCTTATACGACACCCGTGAGTGTAATGGGTTGGTTCTATTCTACTCTGCCGGATACCACACGGCTTATGAAAGTGACAATATATTAAAAAATCTGTGTTACACAAGAAAGTGGTTACAAAATTGTGTGTAGTCCCAGACTCCTGTGCGTGATAGACCTATGTTACAGAAGGCAGTTCCCTCTCCCAAGTGATTGCCAACTTGAAGGTTATCGTAGAAAATATCAATAAAATTGCGATCACCGTTTAGGAGTTTGTCTTTTAGATTATTATGAAAACTACCTTTTGGCGGTTCGTTAGTACAGATATGTTGACATTTTTACAGTTTGTAATCCTGTGACCTTTCCGTCATGGCGGCTAAGCTCAGCGGTACTTGCTACCAGATAAGTTGAACTGTTGCACTCTCTCCTCCCTTACTTTCATGGTCCAATTGAAAATCGTCGACGAAACTCCGATACAACCAGAGCGACCACGAGAAATTTAATACAAATAACTTACATATAACATCACGCCTGTAATCCCCGAAGGGGAGAGGGCAGAGGTATTTGCGTATAATATTACACCCAAATTTCGCCAGTTATATTGAAGTCCCATGTAAAAGGAGGCGACCTATTCCCATCAACCGGGCACTGATCCAGACTCCGTGGCTGCAACTGAGAAAACCCTGATGGAAAAACCCAATAAACTTTGCCTGACCCCTGAATCGAACCCTACGATGTTTATTAAATACAGTCAGGTTTTTACATAAAATCAGGTTTTGTCACCACGTACTATTAACAATTCCTCAAGCCGCTTCAAGCCACCGCTTATGTCAAACACCCCGCTCACACATTCCTGACGAAGAATGATGCTTTCGGCTGCTCGCGAGTAGGTAGAGCTTTGTTCGAGTGATTAAGTGCCCCGGACGGCGTTGCTAAGCCCTTCAGCTAATGAGCCAAGTCAGTATTAATCATTACATGACGAACCGGACGGACGGACTTTCGTGGGTGGTTAGTGGTTACTATTGTGGCTTAAGGGTTTAAAACTTGGTGCTCTAGATAGACTAGACTTGTGATTTACTGAAATTGAAGTCAGTTGTCGGGACTTCGTTTTCATGTTCAGTTTTAATTAAATTTTTCAGTGTTCATATTTTTTTTTTTTTTTTTTTCTTATTGGGACAAGCCCGCCACACTGTTCCCAAACCACTGTAACTCCTGAAAGCCAGAATCAACAGTGGCGACCACCAGAAAAGCGCCGAGACAATGAAGCTCGACGAAGTCCCAGAGAATGAATTTAACTGTCTTGGATCCCGCAACGAAATTAATCCTAAAAGTATAGTGCCTCCACTATACTTTTAGGATTAATTTCGTTGCGGGATCCGATGCAGGAAAAAACCGTAATTTCCACTTCCCTCCATTTCAGCAGGAGACAGAACGAAACAAGGCCTGTGTTCAGTGTTCATATACTACATAAATGTATTGTAAACTGTTTAATGTTAATGTTGTGTTATTGTCAGGTAAACGGGAGGATGTCGATGGGGGGATGTCGTCCCGATGTTAATAGAAGTTTTCTGAAGGAAATATAATGTCTTTCTTTTAACCTCTACATCTCAAATTAAGAGTGACGAGGTGCATGTTTTATCAAGGGGTATCATATTACCCAATACTGATTGGGTTGTGGAGGTCGGTATTATTGGTATTCGCTTCATGTAAAATACAAATATTCAGCTGCATCTGGTTATACTGGAAGCCGACCCCAACATAGTTGGGAAAAGCCTAGGCAGATGAGATGACTGACGGGGTGTAGTTGGATTTAAGCATAATTATGTTATTAATATAAGATTAACAGGATCAAGTGCGTCAGACTTACAGGTAAAGTACGTCCAATACATAAAGTGGGACCTTCAAACCTTGTATTCGCAAGCGTAGGGATCTAATTATAGAATTGTAGAAAGATTGCAACAATAACTTGTGTTTTTTAAGGCTTCGTTCATTTCTAGTTATATGATTTCTTGAAATATGTATTTGCAACTCTCTCTTGTTTTGCGTAAATTTAGTCAATTATTAGTTATATTCGTTCTCAACCTGCAAGGGTTAGAACGTTAGACGATTTCCAATTTTACAACAACTATATTGTACAGTAGAGGTGTTTAAACTTGCTGTACCAACGTTACCCGAACATAGGTCACATTTACGTAACCACAAGAATTATGTAAACGGCATGTCTTGTTATTCAAAACAAGCGGTAAGTCGGAACTGATAGGCATCGAAAATCGCTACCCTCGGGTATCGGAGGTCAGAATCGAAACGTCATTAGTACACGTGTCGGGACTTAAATAACTGGCAAAGTGCGCATGAAAGAGTCGGGCGACGTGTTTCGCGGCGAGGCCCGCGGATGACTGATCCGTCGCACTAACTAATGTTCTTTTTTTTAATACCCTTTTTATTTTTCAAACCGCACAAAGGCAAAGACGCATGAGTTATGCCGACTTGTAGTTTTTACGATACGCTCGGCTTGGATTAAATATTAAAAAAAAAAAAAAAATCTTTTCGTCGAGTACGTGATGGCATGTGACATTAAAATGACAAATTAGCTAATTATTCTTAATCCGTTTGAATGCTTTGATCGTATGCCTCGAGTGATGGGCTGTCACGACGTATATTGTCGCTTATTTTACGCTATGATCTGATTGGTTGGAGTTAAGTTCATTGGCTTCAGGATCTGTGTGCATAAACTGTCATTACCGTTTGACGTGTCTTAGTAAGGTTGAGGTAGGTACATTATTACCTTTGTCCTTGTACGTATTAAACAATGAACTCTGAATCACTTTTTAAATCCTGGTAGGGAACTTCCGAACTTAGTAAAGCTTGTTTTATGTTTGAGTTTTTTACTCTTTTTTGAACAATTTACACAGATAACGTTCACTGTTTTAATGACTGGTATTGTGTATTTCATACAGCTAAAACCAAAACCTACCTATAATCATCTTCTAATTTAAAAAGTTTAGCACATCTGAACATTTCAAAATACATTCACTTAAAAACTCTTTTTTAAAAACAAGCATAACAAACGGAATGGGGTAGAGAGCGAAAAATACAGGTTTTACGTAAATACTCTTTTCGTCTGTATCTTTTTGTGCATATTATTATTATGATAATAAGAGCGCATTACCCGTTTAGGTCGCTACGAATGCGTTTATTTTTGGTTGCGATTCGCGACTTTACGGGGTTCAGGCGAAGGATACGCCGATTTATGAGTTTTGATACTTACCGAATGGTAGCTGCAGAAAAAAGATTTTATGTTTACAAAGTAGATGTAGTACACATTACAATAAACGTACTTTTACGAATGTACTTTTTTGTTTATTCTTGAAGAAATTAGTTGCGTTTTCATTCACAATCGCAAAAATTGTGGTTTTATGTATAGTTTGTTGGATTTGGGTTTAACACTAAGTTATTGTTATTGACTTTCACAAGGAAAACTTTTCATAGAATGAGACTGGATTGTATTTATAACGTTTCTAAGTCAAGTAAAACTAAAAAGCCTGTGATTCCCTGTGATTGCTTTCAAGATTAAATTGCACAAGTGGAAAAATTAATGTAATTTCTATAGTTTAAAAGAATATAAAGATACAAAATGTTTATGCCTTGCAACACTATGCTAAACCCTATGCATGATAAGTTTTATCTTAGCTAAACATGATTGAACAATTCTAATTTTATTTAACACCATTGTATACCATGTTTTATACGAATAAATGATTTATGTTTATTTTAACCAAAATAACTCGTCAAGTATCAAGACTAAGCCGTCCTCCCGTGATCCACAATAGGCAGGTACAAGCGTCGAATGCCGGAGAAAGCGCCATCTTGCGGAGCTCCCCGTATATGACGAGATCTGTAGCACCTAGCTAGATACAGTATGGAAATGGATTAACTTTTCTTTTGTTTTTTTTTTCAGCTTGTTATGTTTTTATTTTGCTTGGATGGCGTTTTATTAAGAACGAGAAAGTGTCCTTAGGGTGAAGTGAAACCCGTGGGTACCGCACGATCGCCCGCGAGGCGGCGTGCCTCCTTGCCGGATTGCCGCCATGGGATCTGGAGGCGATAGTCCTCGCGCGCCTGCATGAATGGCGCGCGGAGGCGCTTCGCCGGGGGGAAACTCCGCTGCCGCGACAAATTGTCGCTCAGCGGACAGACTTCCGGCGGGATCTCATGGCGACATGGAGAGAGCGACTGTCGCAACCCCGTGCAGGGCACGCCACGATAGTGGCGATAAGTCCCCTCTTTGAGGAGTGGCTGGAGAGACGCCACGGCGTCCTCACCTTCCGCCTGACGCAGGTCCTCACCGGACACGGTGTTTTCGGGAGGTTCCTGCACCGAATCGGGCGGGAGGAAACGCCTGGGTGTTTCCACTGCGATGATCGACCGGAGGACACGGTGGAGCACACGGTGGAGGTGTGCCCCGCGTGTCCTAGAAGCGGCGATTGGCGGCGGCGACCTCTCGCGTCCGGCCCTGGTGCAAGCCATGGTCCGGAGCGAGACGGAATGGGACGCCGTCACCTCCTTCTGCGAAGCAGTAATGCTAGAGAAGGAGGTGGCGGAACGTGAGAGGGAGAGAACCTCACAGCGTCCCGGCCGCCGCGGGAGACGCCCCGGGCGTCGGGGGCCACCACGTGGCCCCCGGCCACCGTAGGCGCGGGCCTGTGGACGGAGGGCTATGGGCTAGCTTGCCGTCCGTCCGTCTCATGACGACAAGCCGTGTCGACGGCGCGTTCGTGTTCCACGCGCGCCTCAAAGAGAGTCAGCAAAAAGGAAGGGGTCCGCAAGGACCGATGCCTGCCGGGGTTGCGGGACTGTTCGAAAAAGATACCGTGGCCCCGGAACACAAAGGGCGATGAAGGAACATGGATGGGTTTTAGTCAGTAAAAGTCTGACACACCCTCCTGCTCCGCCCAGAGCGGGAGAAGTCATTTGATGATTTCCCATCCGAAAAAAAAAAAAAAAAAAAGGGTGAAGTGAAAAAAAACACTAAGGACCTAGGCAGAGTATTCTAACGAGAGACAACTAGTCAGCCAGATGATCTGTGTGACATCCAGTCTTAACAAAGGGTATCCTATTACCCAGTATACTAACTGGGTTGTGGAGGTCAGATTGGCACTTGCAGTCGCTCCATATAAAATACTCTTGTACACTCGCATTTGTCACATGGATGCTGTTGAGACAATCTCATATCCAATCAATAAGTCAAAGACAGTTTGGAAAGTCATAAATACCGAGACTTACAGGAAGAAAATACGTAACACTAGCTACACATTAGATACAGCATGTGGTCCTAAAAGCTTTAATCAGGAAGTAGCTCAAGAATTTGTAAATTTCTTTACCGATATACCAATAAAAACTACGAAGGCTCTTATTTCCTCACCAGAACTATCAATTTTTTTTATTAAAGGCGAATGTATCTGGCTGCACGGCTGAATTTAAATTTAAACACATAAACCCTATGATAGTTATTAAAGCTTTCCGGAAAATAAAAATCAAACTGACCGAAGATCTATGGGGAATGTCTATCAAAGTTTGTACATCCATACTTGAGACTATAGCCCCTTACTTAGCTTTAATTTTTAATTTATGTGTAGACCAAGGAGTTTTCCTGATTTAATGAAATACAGTAAAATCATACCTCTTTTCAAATCCGGGGACAGTAAAGATACTAATAATTAGACCTTTTTTTTTTTTTTTTTTTTTCGGATGGGAAATCATCAAATGACTTCTCCCGCTCAGGGCGGAGTAGGAGGGAGTGTCAGACTTTTACTGACTAAAACCCATCCATGTTCCTTCATCGCCCTTTGTGTTCCGGGGTCACGGTATCTCTTTCGAACAGTTCCGCAACCCCGGCAGGCATCGGTCCTTGCGGACCCCTTCCTTTTGCTGACTCTCTTTGAGGCGCGCGTGGAACACGAACGCGCCGTCGACACGGCCTGTCGTCATGAGACGGACGGACGGCGAGCTAGCCCATAGCCCACCGTCCACAGGCCCGCGCCTACGGTGGCCGGGGGCCACGTGGTGGTCCCCGACGCCCGGGGCGTCTCCCGCGGCGGCCGGGACGCTGTGAGGTTCTCTCCCTCTCACGTTCCGCCACCTCCTTCTCTAGCATTACTGCTTCGCAGAAGGAGGTGACGGCGTCCCATTCCGTCTCGCTCCGGACCATGGCTTGCACCAGGGCCGGACGCGAGAGGTCGCCGCCGCCAATCGCCGCTTCGAGGACACGACGGTGCTCCACCCACGCGGGGCACACCTCCACCGTGTCCTCCGGTCGATCCTCGCAGTGGAAACATCCGGGCGTTTCCTCCCGACCGATTCGGTGCAGGAACCTCCCGAAAACACCGTGTCCGGTGAGGACCTGCGTCAGGCGGAAGGTGAGGACGCCGTGGCGTCTCTCAAGCCACTCCTCAAAGAGGGGACTTATCGCCACTATCGTGGCGTGCCCTGCACAGGGTTGCGACAGTCGCTCTCTCCATGTTGCCATGAGATCCCGCCGGAAGTCTGTCCGCTGCGCGACAATTTGTCGCGGCAGCGGAGTTTCCCCCCGGCGTAGCGCTTCCGCGCGCCATTCATGTAGGCACGCGAGGACTATCGCCTCCAGATCCCATGGCGGCAATCCGGCTAGGAGGCTCGCCGCATCGCGGGTAATAATTAGACCTGTATCCGTGTTACCAGTTTTTAGCAAGGTTTTTGAAAAAGTAATGCTTAATCAAATGCTCTATCATTTTAATACCAACAGAATCTTACATGATCAACAGTATGGTTTCACCAAGGGACGTTGTACAACTGACGCCGGTGTAACCTTATTAAAGCAAATATTAATATTAAAGTACATAGGTATTTACTGCGTGGGAAGAGTCCCAAGACACCATAGGAATTTAATGTGATCTCTCTAAAGCGTTTTAATGAGTAAATCACGACACTTGGGCATTTGAAACTTGAGCATTACGGACTGGGTAAACTTGCACTTAGTTTGGTAAAATCTTATTTGAATGATAGACAACAACATGTTCAAATAAATGGTGTTAATTCACAGTGTTTAAAAGTAAAAATGGGGTTTCCTCAAGGCTCAATATTCGGTCCTTTCCTCTTTCTAGTATATATAAATGATTTACCATATTTATTGAAAAACCAACCTCAAAATATGGTGTTATTTGCTGATGACACTTCCCTAATTTTTAAGATAAATAGACGATCTAGATGACGTGAATAATGTCCTACTTCAGTTCCAAAATTGGTTCACAGCAAACAATTTGGTATTAAATGAAAAAAAACTAAATGCATAAGATTTGCTTTACCGAATGTTAAAAGTAGTGATTGTGATAAAATATTAAATAAAGATAAACTTGAATTCGTAGATAAAACGGTTAGGGATTACGCTTAATTCAAGGCTACAATGGGGTTCTCATTTAACATCTCTTGCGGGGCGGTTATTTGCAGCAGCACATGCTATTAGAAAAATCCGTCAATATACTGATGTAGATACCGATAAACTGGTCTATTTTAGTTACTTTTCTGTCTATTCTATAGTCTATTTTGCTATGGGGACGGGCTGCAGATATTGAGTCTATATTTATTCTGCAGAAAAGGGCCATCAGAGCCATATATAATCTTCGTAGGCGCGATTCTCTAAGGGAACTGTTTAAGGAAATTGGAATCATGACGGTACATTGTCAATACATCTACGAAAAAATAATGTACTCGTACGTCAGAAAAAATCTGCACCTTTTTGGTAAAAGAGGTGACAGACATAATTACAGTACTAGAAATAGAGACCAACTACTTCAGCCAGGCTTTAGAATCGCTAAAGTAGACTCATCTTTCATGGGGTACTGTTTGAGATGTATAGCATCTCAAACAGTACCCCATGAATGATGATTCCACAAAGTATTCTTGAACTGAATGAGACGAAATTTAAAACATACATTAAACGCACACATGTAGGCAAGCATATTACAAGTTGAGCGATTATATCGCTAATAAAATACTTGGCTCAATGCTGGTCCTGCTCCACAAGGACAGCGTGCATAAATTGATAGCATTAAATGGTATTGTTGGAGCTGCTGAAGATTATACAACTATCTTTGCATTGTATAGATTCAATCTCTTTAGTATTATATAATCGCATAGCCCATATTGTGTGAATACACATCATGTACTCTAGCTAGCATGTACTAAGCTATCATTCACTGGAAACCTTCGTCTTTTCTTGACTTGTGAATGTGCCCTGGCGGTTGAGAGTGTCAAGTTCGCTCAAATGTCTCGCTGATGGTGGCGCATGTATCGGATCATTTAGTTCCCTTCAAAATGGTTGAGTTGAATGGTGCTGATCCATGCGTCAAGTTCGTGAACGGGCGCTGTCAGTTGTGACTGGTCATCTCTTAGTTGCCATGGCTTATTTGAATGGATTATTTTGGTTTTTGAATTGTACGGCCTACTTGAATTAAATGCTTTGATTTTGATCTTGTTCTTTTTAAATCAACTGAAAATACCTCCTACCTTTTTAATTCCAACGATAATGGACGAAAACGACTCTTTTTCAAAATATTCACATTTCCTTGTAAACGTCACAGTGACCACTAGTAATATCACGTTGCGTTATTTCAGCGACATGGGGAATACAAACTACGTCTTCAGAGATACCATTGATTAAGCTATAGCTGATTCAGGTGTAGTCTACCAAGAAAACATAAAATGTATTAATCAAAATGTTATGAGATGTCCTCCAGCATTCTTACAAAGAGACCCAACATCTCAGAACTGTATTACTAAGACCCAGTTTGCTAAGGAACACGAGCTCCTCACTCCTGCAGCCTGTCCTGAACCGCATGTAACTTTGTGACAGAAATACAGTTTGTATGCAGCCTCCTTTGAGCGCGGCCATTCACCAGTCACTGGGCAGGACAAAGCATTGTGAGCCAAGATCAATGTCTTCAATACCTAGGTATGTGGGCATTCGAGAACGGGTATGTGCACACGGACACCGGCCTGCCATAATCGAGAATGTTACGAGAGAGCTATATGTGCGGTAGGTACAGGACGTGAGCACACTGTATAGTGTATAGAGCCCTTTGTGCCGCTGACCGTTCGTGTTGGCACTTGTGTCCTATAATTAGCGTAGAGCGATTAATTAATAGGTAATGCAGGTCTGTGGCGAATTTATGCTCCATAGCTATGTATACGCCGCCGTTATGCTCTAAATAGATAGCTCGAATATGCTGATTGGTGAGCCGGCCTTTGTCCTCCGAATATATACGAATTGGTTGCTATGAATTGGTTACGGTTGCAATTTGTTAATAGGGATTAATCATTTCAGTTCCTAATATCTGAATGCGTTGTTTTGCTGGTTTTAGTAAATTAGGATGAGTGACACTCTGGTACGTTCTGTCTAATGGATTCTGAATCCTTTGTGTTTATACATTTTCGAATTTCTTTTTGGAGTAGCTTCTTTTACCTTGCCGGCGAATCCGCGAGGGGACCCCTCGCGGATTCGCCGGCAAGGTTACGACAGCCAACTCAGCACAACAACACATTTGCAATGTAAACTATTCTATTGAGCGCATCAGACAATGTACTTTACATTAGATCGTCGCGGCACGAGCGACAGGGCGTTAATTCACCGGAGACACCCAAACAAACGCTTTGTGAGATTCACCTGTTGGCTCTATAGGTCAATGTTACAGCACACAAGGAGTTTAGCGAAACAGACTTTTGTGGCTGGTGGCTGAATGGCACGCAGAGGCGCGCCGCTTCCATTGTCAGCGCGGACAATGGGACATATGCGCGATTGAATCGTTCGGATGCGACTTGCGTCTCGATTGAAATTGAGAGTGCGATTCGAATCGTGTTTATTTACAGATTGTAAATTTATTGCGCGGTTATGTAAGGTGCTTTTTGAGTGTTAACAGGTGACGAAGATTTTATCTTGTTCAATAGTCATTCAATATCTGATACAGACTTCATTGTTGTGGATCTAAAGATGAGCTGTTGAGACATCGAATGCTAGAAGATTTTGTTCTAAAAAGAGGTATTTTAATTTTTTTCGCTGGCGAAAGTGAGGCAAAACTCTTAGTAAAATTTAAAAGCTCTCGGAAGCACAGCTTGCCGTCAGCAAAGGATTGTTTGAGGTTCGCCAGCCTACGAAAACATCCCGTCAAGCTGCAAAAATTTTAAACGCAAACACACACCGGTATTATGAAGTCAGATTAGTAAATATTCCCAAATCAAACATTTACCAAGAAAACACGCTACTGGTTGTCCGGACAATGGTTGTATGGTACCCTCAAAACCACTTAACATGGGGCTGACAGGTTAGTTCAATCACTATTATACGCCCCGAGGCCAGCGATTGGAGTGTATTTTTTCAATGAAATATATTTTTTTCATTCAGGGAGTCATTTCGCCGAGAGGTTCTCACGGTAACTCGGATCTAACAAATAATTTTGCACGTCGCTACTCCCACTTTGTGGCTTACATAACTGAAGAAGGAAGCTGGCAGGATCCTTAGGAGCGTTGAAAAAGTTTAGAAATCTGAGGAAAGAAACGTGACGTTGGTGGAACATTGCATAGAAATATGAACAGGAATAGATTAGGGAACGAAACGAAACGCAACGGTTATGAAACACGTCGCGACGTCACGGCCGGCCGGCTAATCGATCGTGAGAACAATGTGACGTAATACGCGAGCCCGGGGGTGCGGTCCAAAGGGAGAAGGGGACGCAGCTCGACGTCCAAATATTTACCCCGGCATATGTTTGGTTTCTTTTCCTTCGCCTCATATATTTTTACTTTGATCGTGTAATAGGGCCCGGAGGCGGTCTCGATTTGTCCGATATTAATTTCGTCCGACTCGCTGCTGTGCGCTAACAATCACTTGGGGTAAAGAAACTGTTTAGGTTTGGGAAGCCTTGTATATGAGAGTTTTCTGACGGCTCGCAATCGTACTTTATGAAAAAAGTAATCACAAAGTGTGAATGAACGCGTATTTCGAGCGTTTATAGTAGTTTGAATAAATAAATCAATTTGGATGATTTAATTTTAGTAAATTCTCCATTGTGATCGTGTCACCATTTTGTTGACAATCAAATTGAATATGTGCAATAAAATTAGTGGGCATGCCCTCACTCGGTATGGTGACCAGCTATTGTGTCATTGTTAGGACATTCAATATTGTAACGGTTATGATAAACTGGGATTATTGTAAAATTCAAACAGCAAACAATTCTTGTTTTGGAAATTGCATATTATTTTTCGGTATACTTTTGTACATATTTTTTAAGTACAAATGTATTTATTTCATTTACATAACATAACCTCGCGCCTGTAATCCCCGTAGGGTTAGGCAGAGCAGAGGTGTACCTAATAGTACACCCGCATTTCGCCATTTATGTTTAACAACTAAGAAATTCCTGATGGAAAAACCCAATAACACTTTGTCTGACCGAACCGAACCCAGGACTTGATCCAGCACAAGAGAGACCAAAAAGGCAGTAGTAGTGGTAAATTATTTATATAAATAAACTAAATCAAAATCGTGTCTGAAACTAATATATACAAGTTCAGACGGCAGCAGATCAAGCTACTCAACTGTCAAACTTTCCCAATCAACCTCAATTAAATAAATTGACATATTTTAGTAGCCTGCAGGCCTAGCCAAGTTACAAACGTTTCATATCGATTCGCTTTCTACAATCGCTAAATTGCTAGCCAAGTTGACACGATCAGTCGTGTCAACTTGGCTAGCAATTTAGCGGTTTCTACAATCTCTTACGCCGAGGCGTTTCCGATTGTAGAAAGCGAATCGATATAGCGTTAACGATTGTAGATTGTCAACTTGGCTAGGGGTGCTGATGTGCTGGCGCCTGTACGTACAAAACCATAGAAATTTCACACGCAATCCCAATTCTCAAAACAAGACTATCCCATAAAGTGTGTGCTACCCCATCCCCATTCGAGGGGCTAGGGCAGTGCACACTTGAATTGCACGTTTAATGAATTGCATTAATATTGCATTACCGGGTAACTAGCCGTCCGCGCCCTCCCGGTAAACAATCATTAGAGCTACAGCGCTGCATAGCTGTTTGAACTACCGGATTTGTTTGCGAATACAAATTGACATTTAGATGTTTTGTGTTCCCAAATTGATGTAAAGTTTTGTTATTTTGGATGACTGGCTGAAAACATTTTTGTTTTTTTTATTCGTTGAATGTCAAATTCAAAGTAAAATCACTTTAAGTGTGCAGTCCTTGGTGGCGTTGGTTGTCAAGAAAATTTGCATCGATAAGTCAAACTTGGTACGAGTTTTTTTGGTATGGCACCACATATAAAGTGTTTAATAAAATACCTAATGACATAAAAAACATGACATTATATAAGTTTAAAAAAGCTCTTATCAAATTATTAATTGACAAATGTTATTTATAATCTAGACGAATTTTTGAACGCCCAATTGAGTCATATAAAAGCAAAGGCTGAAAATTACTGAAAAGGCAGTAGACGATTTTTTTGTTTACGTTGCATTTAACAGTTTTTAGTCCTATATTCGCATAATATTAGATTCTCAAAATAGCAGATTCTCAAAATATTAGATTCGCTAAATATTACATTCTCAAAATAGCCGAGTAGGTACAATCAAGCACTCAAACAATTGTGAGTCCGGTTGACCGAACTACTTAGTGCAACTTTTCAGTAGCAGTAGTTATGAAAACATTTACAAATAATCCTTTATGGGCGGCATGGGCCGTAGGCTGACGAAGGAGGCCGGCGGAGGCTCGGCACTTCGGGGACAGAAGTCAAAGAGTGTTATTTTATGCGAGCGAAGCGAGCGCGGGTTTACGAGCCCTTATCTTTGACGAAACTACCAGTCCGAGTGGGCAAATTTTGAAAATGAAATCTTTATTTGTAAACATAGGTTGTACAGGGGTGTTCCAAATAAATATTAAATAGCGAGTCCATCTATGCCTTGGTTGAAGCGTACAAATTAAATCCATACTTATAATCAATTTCAATGAAAATTTAATATTATAACAAAAGAGTACACATAGCCAGAATAATATAAATATAAAATGGATTAAAATAAAAAAAATAAAAAGATTACATGTCACTTAAATAAATAGGTATTACAATTTGATTTTAAAGTCAAGGTTGTACTAATATAATAAATCGAATAAAGCAGGTCTAGTATCTTTCATTTAAATAATCATTCATTGTATAATAACATTTTTCGACTAGAAATTCTTTTAAACATATTTTTAACAGATCTTTATTTTAATAATAATAATAATAAAACGTTTATTTCAGATATACACAATCCATAAAGCATATTAATAGTCAGCGCACAAATATTAAGAAAAAAAAAAAGTAAAAATAATAAAATAAATCAATTAATAGTATATACATACACTGAAAATGAAGATACATATCAATTGAAAATTCAATGTCAATATTACATAATAGCATGTCAATCAATCAATTAAAATTAGGAAATTGTACAATCAAACACAATACATTACAAATAAATTAAATAATATAACAGGTCAGTATTGTCCAGTAGAAGAACACAATTATTTTGAAAAGTGACAGAGGTTTTGCTATTTTTGCAAAGATCTATATTAAAATATCTACTCAATTATCCACAAAAAATAAAAATTTTCCAAATTTATCCACATTACATTATACAAACCGAATTGTTGCTACTAAAGAGTATCGGATCGGTAGTTCGGTGCTATATTTCAATCAAACTATTGCTACTGAAAAGTTGCACTAGTTCGGTCAACCGGACTAACAATTGTTTTGAGTGCTTGATTGTACTTCGGCTATTTTGAGAATATAATATTTAGCGAATGTAATATTTTGAGAATCTGCTGTTTTGAGAATCTAATATTTTGCGAATAAAGGGTTTTTAGTTATAATAAGTTGCGAGCATAGATAACTAATGATGTAAGAATCAGATATTTTAAAACAGAATTCTCCATTAAAGACTACATTTACTAAAATAGTGTGATACATTTAAGATGTTGCTGTTTTTGCATCCTGTGTATGGATATTGCTGCTTTTGCGCCATTTTTAATTGGATGTTGCTTTTGATTGGTTCAAATAATGACACCTGATTGGTCAAAGATGAAAGTTGCTGTCTATGCCGCAACTACGAAGGTATGTTTCTGGTTTTGCTACCAATCTCAATTTGTATCTATTTTGTATAGAAGATGCTGGTTTTGTTACGATATTAATATTCGGTCAAGTAAAGTTGACGGAATACTACCATACTGCATTAAAAGTTGCCAAAATTAAAAAAAATTGGATGTTGCTGCCTTTGCTTCTATGTGACTCAATTTGAGAGAGATTTTTGATAAGAAGTACTATAACTATTTATTCATTTATATTGTATTTGATGTTTCAATTTTTGTTTTGTGACATAACGTAATGAATGACACCTAATGGGTCACTTATAAATTTGTATGTCTTAACTAAAAACAACATTATAAACCTATGTTTCACAAATAAACTGATTGATTGATTAAGAGTGTTTCCAATATTGTTAAAGCACGCCTCATTAAGTCTTATTTTTAAAACACCCTTACTACTTATGTTTAAAACGAACACACCACATAAGTTATGTACCTACCGATACCCATTTCCAATCACGCAACTATCAATCACAGTGTACGTTGCGTCCGACTATGAGCTACATACTCAAATATGTACGTCGGTTACTAAGCGACGCCGTTGTCTGTCCAACTAATGCCGGCCGCCGCTACCGGAAAATTGGACAGCACCGTCTGCCCAATCACATGCGACACTCCGCAGATTAGCACGCTCGACCAGTGCCCAGTTTGCCCCCCACCACGCGACCGATACGCGACCGCGAAAATTCACACTCGTCGCTCTCCATTGAACACTGAATCCACCACTCGACGCTCCCTGTACCACTTATACCAGTATTGTACAGCGACAGTTTTCACTTCGCCGCCAAGCTCAGAAAATCCACAGCGGATTACGCATACAGGTATTGAAACCATACACGCCTTTCCGTCCCTCAGTCCGTCCTGAAATTATATTAGTGGACACCCTCGTCCATCTTTTTGTTCGCTCAGCCGACGCTCGCTTGTAATTGCAACACTTATGTGTCTCTGTTTCTCGTGTTTGTGCAAACATTTATCACGATTAACAAAAGAACAAGTCGATCTTACGAAAGAAATATAAATTAGGCGTGTGACCCGACTGCAATTTTAAACTGGGGCTCATTAATCGATTCCACTTCATATTGAAAGGAAGTCTTCGAGCACGTTCGACTTTCGAACCAAAAAAAATAACCCACCGTCGTGATACGGGTTAAGTCGCCATCACGTTGCGGAGAGCGTTCCGCCCCATTCAAATCTTTACTTAGCATTCTAAGTACCGTCGGCGGTTTTAATTTTTTAAGGCTCACTACAACGCCCATACGGTATTCAGCTCGCGTTCTCACCACGCTCACAGATATGTGCCTAGCTAATAGTGTGTCGCGCCTGTTGACCAGAATGTTATACAGCATCAATGTATACGTATACGTGTTTGTATTATGTGCTTAGAAACAGAAGCATTAAAGTTTAAAGTAAGTTGCGGAACGACGGCAGTTATGATGTGTCGTGGTGGGTGGATGTCGCTGGGAGTAGTTTGCATAGTTATGTGCGCGTTTATCTAAGCTATATCGGTGGGTACAGCCGTCGCCGTCGCCGGGCCGGCGGGTCGCTCGCCCGGTTGTCGGAGGTTTAATAAATGTCTGAAACAGGGGATCGGCTTAGCGAGCATAAGCGACGACGTAGGGAATTTCTAAGAACGTGTCGAGGTCTACAGATTGGATCCTGCCCGTGTTGTTCCCTAGAAAATGTTGGAGAGAATTTATTTCCTACGGCACTATTTTCATATTTTAGAAACATTCAAACATTGAAGTATTTATTTATTATAAAAAGGTTTCTTAGTCTGTACTAGTACCACTATAGACTATTACAAACATTCAGGAATAACAGAGAATCTCTTTTATTTAAAATATCAAACGAAAATCACCAAAAGAAACGCAATAAGCTCTCAATTTCTGAAACATAAGTTCATTTTTTTACCACAGATTGTCCTAACTGAAGAATTAGGTACAACAAGTACTTACGTAGGTATTGTCGTTGACTCGTTGTATTTACTCCATTACCCGTGGAGGCCGACTCGTATCAACTATTTATGGTGTTTGAGGCGCTTCATAAATATGCAGCGGTAGGCGCTCGCCTTGCCGACACCAGCTATTCAGCAGGCGAGCGTGTGTGCCGAGCGATGAGCGGTTCACTGGGTTCTGTACTGTAGGGAAATTGGTGATGAAAGTACGTAGAAAAACGACTAAGTATGTATCTGTACACAGAATTATCCCATAATCTCCCCTGGATAGCAGTGAGTCTCGTGGTGTGACTGTTGGACTGCCAAGTCATAGGTCTCGAGTTCGAACCCAAGACACGCACCTATGATTTTTCGGATTAAGGTGCGTATTGTATCACTATCACTTGCTTTGGTGAAGGAAAACATCGTGAGGAAACTAGCATGCATGAGAGATATTTCTCGAAGGCATGTAA
The DNA here is from genome assembly GCA_941918905.2 of Xestia sexstrigata. Taxonomy (NCBI): domain Eukaryota; kingdom Metazoa; phylum Arthropoda; class Insecta; order Lepidoptera; family Noctuidae; genus Xestia; species Xestia sexstrigata. Next base: position 6,943,603 of record OW799204.2, read on the forward strand.
AGTCAAGTCGGAGAGGCCCATGGGTGGCATAGAACTCTGACACCAACACTGCTGGAACTTGGGCCTCCTCTTTATGAAACATATATTGTTACTAGATAGTTGTATATTTTTACTTATGCCCATTTCTCAAGCAAACAGTAAGGCATAGCGTGCTCACTAGACCATAGTCTAAACTAAAGAGGTCACTCATGATTTGAAATGGCTACATTTCTTAACATCGTATATTGTAGAGTTATTTATGTACTAGCTGTTGCCCGCGGCTTCGCCTGCGTGAAGTTCGGTAACTGTCCCACAGGATCATACTACCGGGATAAAAAGTATTATTTTATTACTATTTATTTATTTATTATTATTTATTTAACACTTCAAGCACAAAGTACAGAGGCGGACTTAATGCCATAGGCATTTTCTACCAGTCAACCTTTGGGTGATGCAGAGACAAGCAGTGGTAGGTGTACATCTGAAAATAAATAAATTAATACTAAGGTAGTAGTAAGTATTTTATATGTTAATTCAGGTTATAAACTATCTATTACATTTTTAGGGTTCCGTACATCAAAAGGTAAACAAAAGAACCCTTATAAAATCACTTTCTTGTCCGTCTGTCACCACCGATTTCTCAGGAACTGGTGGACCTAGCAAGTTGAAATTTATACCAGATACTGAAATATATAGTCTTTACTAAGTGTATAAAAATCAAGGTCCTGAGTCAACATGATAAAAAGATATGGGCAAATTTACATTTTTGCGAAAACTTGTAAGTAGCAAAATTTATCTTAATTTTATTTTTTTTATTTTTCGGATTTTACTTTTGCTGTAAGACCTTGCTTTTAACCAAAATTGAAAATTCTAGGTCAACCGGAAGTACCCTAAAGGTTTTGGGTCGAAAACATTGGTAGTTCCCGTTGACCTAGAATCACGAAATTTGGCGAGAAACAATGTCTTACAGCACATGTAAAGGGAAAAATCTGAAAACCGTAAATATGTAGTATAATAACACAAACTTTACTTGCGGTTGGTGCAATAGCCGTTTCATGAGAGTCCGACTCGCACTTGGCCAGTTTTTCTTTCCTAAAAAACACCTGTAAAAACGTTGTTATACAGAATCGCTGTGGTCGTAAGACATGGAACCGTCTCCTTAGCTCCACGGTTGGTTAGCTACAACGCTCCGTGCGTTACCTCACTTTCAAGAGAAACTTCGCGATGTATTTTCCAGTGCATTTTTTAGAGTATCGCTTTTGTAGACCCCGGTTGTTTTAATACTAGAGTTACGTGGGATTTTTACATACATACCATGTAGGTAAACTGGTAAATACTGCTTGCTTGTTTTGTTTTTACCAGTTTAATAGTCAATGCAGTGTTGTACAACAATTTTGGATTATAAAGTAATCGTGGTAAACCGGATTTTCGTTTTTATCTTAACACTAGCTGATGCCCGCGGCTTTGCCCGCCCGCGAATTATATACTAAAATAAAACCTTCCTCTTGAATCACTCTATCTATTAAAAAAACTTGCATTAAAATCCGTTGCTTAGTTTTAAAGATCTAAGCATACATAGGGACAGACAGACGCGGCGGGGGACTTTGTTTTATAATATGTAGTGAAGTGATTAGTTCAGGTACTAATAGAATTTAAGTGGGTAAAATATTGACACAGATTTAAAAAACGCCTAAATTATTTATTTACGAAAAATGTAATTTACCTACATACATACATAACATCACGCCTGTAATCCCCGAAGTGTTAGGCAGAGGTGTACCTAACAAGTACACCCAATTTTGCCAGTTATATTTAAGACCCATGTAATAGGGGGCGAGCCTATTGCCATCAACCGGGCACAAATTCAGACTCCGTTGCTGCTACTGAGAAATTTCTAATGAAAAAGCCCAACAATACTTTGCCCGACCCGGGAATCTAACACAGTACCTCATGGTCAGCAGTCGCGCTTGCAACCACTATACCACCGACGAGGCAGTCTAAGAAACAATAGTGAAGTATACCAATCCTACCTAGCGTTTACATAATAGGGTATATGCATGTTTTTTTTTTATCACTAAACAAAGCGTATTAACATCAGAAATAGCAAAGAGAAATTATTTTTTTAATATCTATAAAAATACTAAGTTGTAAGCATTTGAAACTGCTGATTAGACAGAGAGGTCCGATAAGGCGAATGACGTCATGCGCTGCATCGACGTAAAAAATCCATACTAAATTCCGTTTATCTAGAAAGAGATAGAAACAAAAGTTTTAACGGTTATAACTTTTGTGTTGTTTGGCCGATTTATGTCTTGTTTTCGCTTTTTGTAATTATTTTTTTAGTACTTTTATATTCCGTATCGAAATAAAAAAAATAAAATGTATGCATATTCCCTATTTTAACATAGTGCGTGCTACGCCGTAGCACTGGCGTAGCGTAGTGGGTTATGTGCTAAAAATTGGTTATCGTTTAGCTTAGTGGGCTGCGGTGGGGCGGATACTGCGGGTGCTAAAAACAAAACAATAACTTAATTGGTATAGTTGGTGCCAGTTAAGATGAAAATAGCGGTCACTGACATTTATTAAATTTCTTAACTTTGAAAACCAAAAATAAGCCTTTTCAAGTCTTGAATCGTCATCTATCGTGATCTTCAACATTTTTTGTAATGAAAAACGATACAAGGTTTATTTGTTTTGGTTCGTACGAAGAGATATTAGGGAAAGGGCAATGACCGTTATTCTCATCTTAACTGGCACCAACTACAGTTATGTGTTTGAGCCGTTTGGGGTAGAAACACCACCCAGGTGGCCCACCTAGTATTTCGGGATATCGCCAAGCGGTTGGTCAACTCTTCATGTGCCCAGAGGGCTGGCCTTGTTTTTTGGCCAAAGAATCAGCATTGTCATCCATCGTGGCTATGCGGCCAGCCTTCTGGGCACTTTTTCTATTGACAGCGATGTGGACGACATTTTTGATGCCCTGTAATTCTATTCCCACTTTGACACTTGCACATACTATTATTATTATTTTAGATATATTTTAATGTTTTTCCTGATAATACCAACAAACATTTTCGAAACACGTTTTACAATTCATCAACTTAACACTTCGAGAGCGCTAAGTCTCGGTTACCGGCTGTTTAAACAAAAAGCGAGTTTTCACATACAAACAAACCGCTCAATATCATACCCTGTATATTATAACTTCGCTAACATATTAATACACATATCTTTCCGCACATCATTTCAATTATCCACGCCCGTCGGTCAATGTCTGCTTTGTCTTTTATTCCAAGATGGCGGACCGCTCTCCTTATTTTGACTCTCAATATTATTGCAAATGTACTGGATTTTACTAGATGCGAAACTTACTGCCAAAAACTTGATTGTAAGTCAACAAAAATTTGAGTTTTGGGGGACATAAAACTGCTTTTGGCTACTTTTTAACCGCCTACGGCGTAGCAAAAAGGAAGAGTTATGATTTTAGCAGTCTGTGTGTATGTATGTTTGTATTTTATTTCCTCCGTAGCTCCTAAACTCTTCATTCGATTTTATGAAAAAGGTGTCGATCGATTCGTTATTATTCGTTATTATTATTCGCCCCGGTAATTTAAGCTACATTTTAATCGACTTCAAAAATAGGAAGAGTCGATTTTACCTTGTTAACCCCGAATTTAATTAGAGCGTGATTATGCAGTAGTCGGGTGTTTTAGTTGTAGTATACCACATAAATTCTTGTTATTTAACAAACTAAACTGTATAAACCTAAAAAAAACTCTTAAAAAACAACAAATTTAGAGGTAAAATTACATCTTTTGTATTCACCTACACTAAAAAAAGGTTTGTACTTCACCAAACAACACACAAAAGCGCATTTAAAACTACTTTTATTCATAGTCAAACAAGCGAACTATCTTATCAGGTCAAGTTCCCTACTATTGAACCAAACGTCACTCCATTCACGTAGTTGACATTTCACCTGTCACTAACCTCAGGTTTTTGACGATAATCATCGTAACCCATTCATAAAACCGCTGATTGTTCGAAAAACCGCCCCCGAAACGCAAAGGGTTGATAAACATATCAAAAGGTTGAGCACACCTGTTTTTTTTTCTAAATAAGTAAATCGGGAGTCATTGTGTGGACACAATTGATAAATATCGATAATCAACATTCGATATCGGTACGAGTTTATCGATAGTCACAAAGACCTCCCGTGAGTTGTCCTGTGACAATAGACAGGGTGTTGTATTGATAAAAAGTGGATTGAGTCAAGGTTGAACTAAATATATGAAATTTTAAACGTAAAGGGATGTTCGGCTTTATTTGTATAATGCGTCTTTAAGTTTAAAAGTTACGACACCATCTTTTAATAACATAACATAACATCACGCCTGTAATCCCCAAAGGGTAAGGTAGAGGTTCACCTAATAGTATACCCACATTTCCCCAGTTATGTTGAGTCCCATGTAATAGGGGGCGAGCTTATTGCCATAAACAGGGCACAAATCCAGATTCTGTGGCTGCTACTTAGAAAATTCCTGATGGAAATAACCCAATAAAAATTTGGCCGACCCAGAAATCGAACCCAGGACTACTTGCTCAGCAATCGCGATTGCGACCACAAGACCAACGAGGCAGTCAATAATAAGTCCTTTAATGAATACAAAAATTTTATAGAAAGCGACAAAATTAGTATTTGTTTAAAAACATTGCCACTGTAAACCGAAAATAGAGTTACCGTAGATACTTATTGTTACCTTTTCGAGAGCAGCGATGGCCCAGTGGTGGCGGCCCCGACTTACGAACAGTAAGTCGTGGGTTCGAAAACAGACAGGCGCATTACTTTGTGTAATTTATTTTATCACCACTGCTCTCAAAACGGTGAAGGAAAACATCGTGAGGAAACCGGCATGTCCTAGAACCAAAAAATTCGAAGACATGTGACATCTACCAATCCGCACTGGGCCCGCGTAGTGGACTATAGCCCATTCCCTCTCATTGAGAGTAGGCCGTGTCCCAGCAGTGGGAACATGGCTGATGATGATGATGATGATGACTTTTTTAAATAAGTCATAATAAAAACCATCATTCAGCATAAGTTTTATTTGTGTAACGAAATCTTGAATGAAATTGTTTTATACTATAAACTTGAAAGAAAATTTAATACACAATACGACAACTTTTTACAGACCCCTTTTTATTAGGTTTCGAATAAAACAACACGAAGCTGTTAGGGCCAAAACCGCGAACAATGTACTTCGAAGAAAATATTCCACGACTATGACGTTTTTTCCCCTAAATTTAGCAAGTTTGTTGTGACATTTAGAGGCTACGTCATCGGTATTTTGTAACAGTACATAACATGAGAAACTTTCCTGTCACAATGGGTTACAATACCCTCAACCGTCTAGTTCTAAATTAAGAAACCCAATTAAAAGTTAAAATTCTTAAGGCGATTCACGTGAATCTATTGCGCAATTTATAGCAATGGTTCATTAGTTAACTTGATTTAATTGTAATATTATTTGTGTTACGCTTCAGGGGCACAACCTCCATACTTTTTGTGATGTGTAGGTAGATAATTTAATAGATAAAGCTGATATTAATTTGTTTGTTGTTTATCCGTGTATGGATGGCTGTTTGTAAACAGAAATACTGAATGGTGTTGATTTAATATCTGAGGTAAAAAAATCTTATTTAGATATATTTGTATTGGAGCCGTAGGAAGACATCGCTTTCCACATTTGTCGCACAATCCAAACGCGATTTTCTCGTGAAAGAACGATTGCTACTTTAAGAAAAGATCAATTTCACAATACAACATACAATGTTCGTAACACCATCAAAGTTTTATGAATACTTTAGTACAAAATCAGTTTTGAATCCCACGTAAGTGTAATTAATGATTATATTAAGTTACGTACGCATCTTTGGATAAAAAATGAACCCTTTAAAATGTTTAGAAAGCAATTAAACCACAACTACGCGTCGTTAATGACAATTTTTATTACATAAACCGATAAACAATGGCGGTTGTGCGTTGCGGCGTTGTGGTAGGTAGCACGCACGCTGCCACGTGTCGCGGTGGAGCCTGTGCGTGACGGCTTGACAGAGTGGCGATTAGCCCGCTGCCTGCTATGTACCTCTGCGCCGCATAGTGCGACTAGATGAGTTTAGAACGAAATTATTCTGAACAAAGTTTAAATAAAGCTATGCAAAAGCGCAGGTTTATTGTTATTTTCTTGCGTGTTGCACACAGTAATTTAATAAAAGCCATTAATTTTGTGATTTTATATTGTCGTAATAAAATCTATTTCGGATAGGATCGCTGAGGTAAAATGTAATGAACGCACTTCATATTTTTCTAGAAGCTTAAGATTCCGTTGTGCGTCATCTCATTGAACTTTAACCTTAGTTTTATTCTGTACTTCTATTTTAATAAATGATTAAATAAAAAACTTCGCGATAATTAAACATTAGGTAGTACTCAAGCACACTTTTCCCGATAATAGCATCTTTTTGTTCTTTCCCCTACAAAATATTTGTCTATATTTTACCAGCAGTTTTCGATCTCATAAGAAACAGCCGTAATTTCACCTCTACCTCTTTGTAATAAGGTCTATCGCGTTTACATATAAACAACGCATAGTGGATTGGCCTCTGCGGGTGACAGGTTACGATAAAGTGCCGATTAGCCAGTCTCTGCCCACGATCTATCTGTGCACAGATAAACATAAACAAATGAATGCTTCTGAGGATGACTTTTCAGTTTGCTGTGTATTATGATATTGTTTCCAGAAATGATGGGTTTTTATTTTAGTAAGACGTTTGAAGTGTAAAATGCACCAATATTTTTTTATTAGTACAAAAATATGGGGCACTATCCCCTTTTATCATCATCATCTTCATCATCATTTCAGCCGCAAGACGTCCACTGCTGGACACAGGCCTCCCCCAAGTGTTGCCACATTGACCGGTCCCGTGCGACTCGCATCCAGCGGATTCCCGCAACCTTCGCCAGGTCATCGGTCCACCAAGTGGGAGGCCTTCCAACGCAACGTCTTCCGGTTCGCGGTCGCCACTCCAGAACCTTCGTACCCTTTACTGAACATATTTTATGTAGTCAAAAGTAAAAAAAACGAAATCCCAAAATTGTCAACGAAAATTTGTCATAATTGGTAAACTCGTAACTGAATCAATCATATGAATGATTGCTACTAGAAAATGACCACGCGACCGCGAGAGCGAGAGAAAACGATTAATGAATACTATTATGAATGGCCTGTACAATATTTACATACATTGAATGACATTTTGGGATATGAACAAACTCTAATAACTTTGCTATTTATCAATATTATGTATTGAGACTATATATAGTAAAAAGACCTTCTATAATAAGCCCTTTAAGTATTTGTACTAATTAAAAATTAGTGGTGTATAAAACTATTAAAGAGTCATTATTTTATTAGGCCTTATCGTGTGCACTTGCGACTAAATGTGAACCACATTTTTTTTTTATATTTAATGTTATAAGTTAACCGATTTCAAAAAAAAGGTTGATGCCTGAAATTGCTGTTTTTTTTAACTAAAAATGTATAAAACTGCAATCATTAGAGTTGCCGATAATTCGTTTTGAGATTTGTTGAACCAAGGCACAACGCCCAACAAATCCAATTTGATAAAATCTAAATTCCGTACAGGAACTTCAGACGAAACAATTTGCAAACTCTCCGGCCAACTCACCAAAATAGTTTATCTTAGACGAACGCGCCGCGCAAACATAGTCACCGAGCAAAACAACCGCTCGTGACACCTACCTACTACCTACCGTTTTACACACAGAGATCGGTATCCTTAACTACACACTTCACGTAGCTGCGTCTCTTTCGCGCTAAGAAAATGAAACGGACCAATGAGGGGGTGGGGTGACACGCATTTCCGGGCCCGGCTCCAATCAGCTGCTAGAACAATGGAGTCGCGATAGCTACTTACCTACGAGTAGCTACCGAGGGTCGTCCGTAAGTAGAACTCTGCTCCACCTCACACATGTGGACTAAACACACACAGCCGACGTTTTTTACCTGCTGGCGCGTTTTTGTGGGCGTATAGCGCTTGTTTGTGTGGCAGTGTCTAGCCGGTGATCACTTGGCGAAGTTTGCGCTAGTCGCAGGAGTAATGGCTGGAATATATCGGCTTTGAGCTGAGCCCGGCCCGCCATGCGATGCGCCTTTGTGACTACGTTAACAACCATGAATGAGACGGGACTGCAGGTTCAAAATGTAGTGCATGCTTCCTGAAGGAGTTCAACATAACACAACGTAAGAAGATACACATTTAGCCCGAAATATTAAACGACATAACACAAACACAATCATAAGCTAACCGTCATTTCCCCCGGAATAAGCTCTCAGATTTATTATGTATTTTAAATCTCATGAAAAGAAAATAAAACGAAAGAGGTATTATCCTGAACGACATCCTGTTACGGCTTATTTCTTCTTTCGACTCTCAGAATCCTCACGTCGTCGTTAAAGGTACATTTTTCTTTTGCAGTCCTCATGTGACGTACCTGCCATATTCCGAGGACCCTTCCGTGATCCCTTGTAATGCAAATAGTGCCTTATACGCACGTAACACAGTTGCGAATGTAATAATTTAATGATAACACGCCCTGTAAGAATACAATTTGACTATCGCGAATTTCCTGCGTTCCTGCAGTTTCAAAATGTTTGATGGTGAGAGGTTTTGGTGTTGTAAAGTGAAGCCTATGTTTCAAGGTGAGGGTTTATTTTGGTTTGGAGTTGGTTGAGACGCTGAGAAACAAATCTGCGTAAGGTACATGGTGTCGAGTAACTCGTGTTCTTACCCTCTCTCCTTTGTTCGGGCCGGAAGAGTGCGCTAGAATTACATGCTCGAGTCTGATGTGCGCTTATTTTTTACGGCGCTATATTGTGTTTCGTGAGCTCTCTTATAGTTATGCAGTTCAACGACTGAAGAAATGAGAGGGTGGATGAGGGAAACAAAACAAGTTTACAATTTTTATTTAGACAAGGCGGGACAGAGCCAAGGAAATCTACTTCAAACAAATGACTGTCGAAAGACTTGGTCACATTATTTTTCAGAGATTGTTTCAGGAAGACTTTTTGGGATTATTAAAAGTGTTTTGGAAAGCAGTGCAGGTAAGTGTGGGACAATATTCGTCTGCGGCAACAAACAACGCTAGTGACATAACAATTTCTCGAGACGTCGACGGTGCAGTTACCCTCGACTCGTTCACGCTCATTGGCTCCCATCTCTCGTAGCTGCGCGCCACCCCGCATACTGATATCTGGATTAAATTACTCTCCCAACTATTTTACACAAAACCAGAGGCCATAATTAAAGTCCAGGCGAAAATGGGTGAAATCAAACGTCTTATCTGACCAGCGGGAAATAGCGTTTCTTCACTGAATAGTTTCCACCGAGTCGGGCAGTAAGTGAGCGGAATAAATAATTATTGCGGCAATCTAAAGTTGCCACCGGTTGCGATGCGGCAGTCTGAGATACCTAATGAACATAGTTTCTATTGGCTGTGCTTTTGTGTGCCGTCAACTTAGACTAGTAGTAGTAGTTTTGTTGAGTTTCGTTTAGTACATTTTTATCTTACATTTTGGTAATGTTGTACCATGGAAATAATAATAACAAAAGTCGAGGCTCTCGATAGGCGGATGGATTAAGGGTCTGATTCAGAAGGTAGTACGCCTAGATACGACTCGCATTGTACGAAGATTCCTGTCTCTGGAGCCCTAACCACCGAGACACCTGCGGAAACCTATTGTTTGCATATATTTTTTTAAGAAATATGTAAAAATATGAATAAACAAAATACTAAAACTGACAAACATATCCACGATTAAACTCGAGAGGTGTAGCATCCACAGAATTTATTATTTAGAAATATAATATTCAAATTCAAATATTTGAAAACCATGAACCGAAACATAATTCCCGTTTCACTTTCGTCAAACACAAGGCTCCCATAAAATCAATGGCAAAAGGAAATACAATTCACTTTCACGGTGTCTGAAATAAACCATTCTTTACATTGAAAGGGGAATAATCTCAGTGTAGCAGCGGGGGCTTAATCAAAATCGGTGAATTGCTTTAAATCGGGGAAAACGCAGGAAATATCTTTTGTGTTGGCAATTTCCCGACATGCGTGCCGTTAATGTGCTATCGGGAGGTAATGACTTCCTTAATTAATTCGCGATATTAGAGATCTTAGCGGCGCTGTGAGGTGTGATGTGACGTAGGTGGTAGGGTTGGGACTGGGGCTCCTTAATGCTGTAAATCGTGTAGGCAGCTTTCGGGACGATTTTATTGACATTGATAGTCCGTAGTTGCTGTTATCGATCACTATATTTAGAAGAGTTCATTGTCAAGTGATATGATTTCAAAAATTATTATTGGTCGACACCTAGCATCAGCCGGAAAAAATAAGTATGTCTCTTCTGTAACCTCTGCAAATAAAATTAATTGTAGTTGGCAGAGTCTCAAACGAATATATTCATATCATTTCAGCAACTCAAAAGCTGTATTAGAGAAACTATATTAGAAAAAGATACCTACTTGGTTGTCTCTTTAAAAAATAATTCCCGATTTCGTCCATCAAATTAGCCTCCTAGTTTTACATAAACGATACATAGCCGAACAAGGAGGGTAAGCCGTCGCTATGGCACCGGAGGCAGTAAGAAGTTATTTTAGGGGGATATTACGCGACATCAGGGCTTATCTTTACGGCAGGTGTTCCGTCCCTCCCCCCGCGGGGACAAATTTACGAAATATGCCGCGACTTATGCGGATCACGCGTAATGTTGCCAGCAATCTGCGCAGCTTAGGTTTATGTCAACGGACCTCCGTGGAACGTAATGGTTGTTAGGTTTTAAATATTTGGATGGAGAACGTTTGGAAGCTGAGCTTTGCGGCAAATATCTGGTATTGTTTAAGATGATTATGGTGTGACCTCCTTAGACATACGGGGTTAGGTTTTAAACATTTGAATAAAGAAGACTCGGACGCTAACCTTTTTAAAGAAAAAAAAAAACCTTTAAATGTCTAGAAAAAAACCGAAAAGCTTTAAGATGCGTTTCTAGCAGAGCCATCCGAGATTTGGAAGAGACCTACACTCAACATTGGGTGTGGCCAAAGGTTGAAGAAGAAACGGAAACGCAGTCTTAGAGGAAAGTTGAGAATGACCCAAATCAGACCCATTTGGGTCATTCTCAACTTTCCTCTATTCCTATCCTATATTCCAAAAATTCTGATACCCCAAAGGCCGTAGATGGTGGATCTTTTTTGTTTATGAACAACCTGCTGTCTTGTATGTATACTCACGTTTCTACAAATGAATGTCTTGTCTTGTCTTGTCCAAAGAATATAGGTTGTGAACACGTTTTTACGTTCTTCAAAGTTCTTCAAATCTTTTCTTTCCAACGGTACGCTCAGGACCTTCATTCAGCTGACAAGCACCCAACACCCCAATAATAATTCTGTAACCAATTTTCAGCGCATTACATCACTATGATCGAGCACTCCTCACGAAAGGAGTGAACCGTGTCCTGTACTCCCGACACTTAACATTACATCAACCCCGCGATCAAACGCTACACACTCCCATTAATTCGAGCAACATGTCAGAAAGCTAATAACCAATTAAATAGATTAATAAAGATATTCCACCAATTTGCTATTGATCTGTATTTCAATACCTTTGATGTTGTGCGACTCCTTCAAAGCATTGTTTGTCAGTAGACATCAAGCTTCAATGATTGTGTAACAAATGTTACCATCTATTGAGTTGTGGGCGTAATAATCTGCTTATATGTTTAGAATAATAATTTATTTTACTTGTAAAAATAAATTTGTGTGAAATTTAATCACCTTATGACATTTTGCTTTGCTCTACATGAATAATTGGCTCTGTTTTCTGAAGTTTTGGCAAACAGACATGCAATAGGTGTACATAAGTTTGTATGAGCTTTGTGCGTATCTTACGTAATGCGCTAGCCAACAACTCCCCAATAACTGTTATTCAAAATACAATACCACAATTACCACATAACATAAACATCGTCATATAAACTGTTGCGCCCGTCAGTTTAATAAAAATTACGCGAGAATCGTCCCGGGGGAGCTCATTGTGGTCCCACAATGAGCGCGCCTGATTGGCGGAAGGATGTTCTCACTAAATAAAAAATATCGACGCGTCATTTCGCGCAATTTTCGACGAATTTTCAAACGATAAAACCTGTCATTTCGCTGTTGACGCGCCTATAAAATATTCATGCAGACGGGCGCGATGAACGATTTTTTTTCTTCGATTTACGCCTCGAAATAAGATGTCATTTTCCGTATCATTAGCAGCGGCTTGGAGCGTCGCGACGCCACTATTTATACGCAAATACGATAAAAATGATGCCCGGCCGATCGACTGTTTGACGCGCCATTGATAAATTGCGACCTTTTCAAATTTTTTCTTATCTTTTTTGACGTTTTTTCTTCATTCTGTTTTTTCATGTCGGTGGCGACGAGTTTTAAATGTCTTTTAATGTATTCGTGGATTGTGTTTGATGAGTAATGACGTCGTCGCTGTAAAATATGTTTATGGTGATTCCATTATCTAATGATTCTAGGGAAGTTCCCCGTCGGTTTGATTTCTTGTCTCATCTCCTAAATATTAGGTACAGTTTACAGTTTCCTACTTTACATAATCTAAAAAGTTATTATGTTTTAATCACCACACCAAGCAAAAAGGATTTAGAATTGCAAACTGATAGTAACCACCCTATCACATAATCCTCTTACGCCACACAGGAGAAAATAAAAACCCCCCTCTTACCCGGGGCACATACTTAGCTACGTCAAAAACTTATCTCACAACAAAATAGATCTGAAAAACAAAAACACAACGTATATCTCGACATCCAATCATTTTTTAAGTTCCATCAATATGATTCGCCCGACCGATACAGCAAGTGCTCTGGGATAGATTGGTGCTCGTATTCTCATGGCAAGGTAAATTCGATCGGAATAAAACTCCCTCGGTAGTACGAGCTATTCGTTGAGCCCTCTCTTTGCGGCGAAATCGTGCGGAGTAGTTTATCTCACCCCGTTCGTTTCAAAACTACCCGCACAAAGGAATCTCGTATGATAATCTGCAGATCTTTTTGATAAACACCCTGTAATGTATTAATATACGTTGTACGGGTTGTATGTTGGGTGTGCTGTTTTGTCTTTTTGGTGAGTTGGCAATTTTATTGGTTGTTGTTTACCGATTTAAGGTTCATTCTTTTTGATAAATTCTTGTTATTCGGTCCTTGCTTGTGAGCCTGAACTGTTCCACTCTTGGGCTTACTCTTATCTCGGTGTTGTGCTTCTTCTTGCTTATTCATGACTAATAGTAAGGAAAATAATAATATCATTGATAATAATTTCACGTTGTGACAATATTTAAAGAATACTTTTATTTATGTCAGTAACAAAATTCTCCAACCAGCCCAAATACCTAACCCAATATATTTTCTAACAAACTTCATCAAAAAATCCGTGTTAAGTTGCTCCGTGCACAGATGCCAGGCCGGCTTATTATGGCCCCACGTTGGGCGCCAAGCGACAATATTGCGCGGCCGGCGTGTCCCGACTAATCCCCGGATTCATTTATTTTTGACAACGCAATACGATTTTATCTCACGGCTTCCGATGCTGTTTGCCTTCTGTTATTATGCTCCCGCCATATTCGGTACACTTATTTATTTATTTATTTAGCGACCCCTAAAAGAGGCGTTTTGACTTTTAATACCAAGTTTAGTGGTCGGTTTCGTTTTAAATCTGCGCTTATTTAATTTAATGGCGATGTGAGGTATTGATTGTCTGGGATTGCTTTGTTCACGTTCTCATGAAGGGGAAGTCTTGACAGCTTTTTTTCTTATTTGCCTTGACGCAATCTTGGTAGGTACTTACGTAGTTGAATGGGTAACTTGTTTTTTTTTAATATTCTTGTTACTAACTTCATAATTGTCTTCTTTCTCAATGACACCTCTTAAAGAAGAGTTCTGATGGTGTCTGCCCCGTTACCGAACGTAGAGTTGAATTTAAAAAACATGAGATATTCAGAGTATATGATAATATTTCAAGAAAGATGACGTCATACTTGCATTCCCCTGTAGCTCTTTACGTAAGTGGGTCGACCTAAAAGTAATAGTCGACTGAATGCACCTGTTACAAGTAATTTTTATTTTAGTTTTCCGTTTTACCTTCGATAATTTCTAACCGACTTTTTTGTGAGAGTTGTCAATAAAATACGTACAAAACTACATTAGAAAATGTAGTATGTTTATACGAGTACATCCGAGTCGAAAAAACTCTGGTCTGTCATAGACCAAACAGTTTTTCACTGGATTTTGACATTTTTGTTTAAGTATATAATACACGACAGTTTTGTGTCAAATTTTCCGCCATCATTGTGTTCATTTACCGATAATCTTTCTAAAAGTCTTTATCTCAGACATTTTTCTTTCTCTAATAAGTTTCTAGAAACAACATCTATCCTTTCTTATTATAAATGCGCAAGTTTGGATGGATGGATGTTTGTTACTCAACAACAACAGCCCATAACGTCCACTGCTGGACTTTGTTACTCAATCACATCTAAACGCCTTAATAGATCTGGATGAAATTCCGCACAAATAAAGATGACAGTTTAGAATAGCACATAAGTTACTTTTGATTATTTTTTTCTCACACGTACATATAAAAATATCCACGCGAACGAAGTCGCGGGCAACAGCTAGCTTTTTTTGTACATAAGTATCTAAATCTATGAGGAGAATGCCTGTCCACGTGATGTCCCCTTCAGCACTCGATGTAAGTGGGTCGCCCTGAAACTGACATTCGCCCGTCTAATGTAGGTATAGTTCATTCAACTCTTGTCCACTACAAAACATTACGAGATAATTGGCATATTTTTGTTATTTTTTAAGCTTGTTTCTTCGTAACTATGTATTAGTAATTGTAATCTTGGTAAGTTGGTTTCAATAACCGCTGTAAGATGACAAAATCGACGATATTTCTTATGCCCTAAATACGATGACGGAACATTTTCTTTAACTTTTCCAGATTCTCGAAATAGTTACTTGTAGCCAATTGCTTTGGAATTAAGTAATTAAATTTTGTTAATTTTGGTAAACATTTATTTTTGTATTTACCTGTACAACGAAGAATCTCCTTGAAATATCTTGGATGCTGAATTGGGCGATGTTTTATGCTATCTTACTTACCTAGATTACAACTAACTAATGCCCGCGGCTTCGCCCGCGTGTTCGCTACTGTCCCACGGAATCGTAGTACCGGGATAAAAAGCATCCTATATCTTAATCCAGGTTATAAATTATCTGTGTGCCAAATGTCTTCCAAATCCATGTCTTCCAATTCACATTTATAATAAATATAAGTGGTACTTTTTAAGAAACCACAACCAATACAGTGATCTTTTAGATCATCAACAAACAAAAATATATTTTTGACACCAAAAACTTCATCACTATTTCCGTCACTTTCCCTAGCTTCTCGAACCTTCGTATATATTTTATAGCCTCACAATCTATCAAGAGAATAGCGCTCACGTGGGCCCCTTCAGCCCTCGATGTAAGTGGGTCGAGCTGGGTCTGACAGTCGTCCGTCTAATGCATAGTTAGTTGTGCACTTTTAATTAATTTTACGTCCGTGTTCTAATGGAGGCTGTGGTGTCTTTAGAAAGATGGCGGTTGTGTTAAGTGGGTTTATAATTATGGCCATTGAAGATCTCATTAGCAAAGAATTTCTCCTCAACTTGGCATATTTTAATTTTAATGTCATTTTGAGTTTCTCGGCTTTGACTTAAGTACAAAGTTTTTATTGAACTTCATCGATTTAATTCTTGCTACCTCAGAATGGAAAATTTCTCTTTCACTCGGTTTTTAGGGCATCCACTATGTAATAGTGCTAAGCTGGTAAACACAAAGTAAGTCTTTACATACACCCTGTAGCTCCATCCATATACATTCAGTCAAAAAAGTATCGGGAATGGATGATTTGTTTATGGTTCCAAATTTTTTTTTGTTTTATTTTTTGTTGTTGTTGTTAGATTAGCACAACTGTTTTCCATTTTGGCGCGGAGTTTGAGTTACATCTGTTAATTAGATTAAATACAGTACTGATTTTAGTTATATCATATCTAGTGTGTATTGCGAATTTCTTAATGGACAAAAATATCGGACAAAAAGTTTGTCTTAAATTTTGCATCGCCAATGGAATTTCGAGTTCGGAGTCTCTGAAAATGTTACAGAAGGCTTACAGTGAATCGACTTTATCAAAAACACGCGCTTATGAGTGGTACAAAGCGTTCAAAAGCAGTCAAGGTGTGATGGAAGATTTGCCTCGTTCTGGTAGGCCATCAACGTCTGCAACTGAAGTTAACATCGCAAAAGTGAAGGAAATAGTGACTGACAATCTTGCCGGAAGGTCAAACGGTAAATAAAAAATATTATTCGGACGTTATGCAGCGTTTAAGAGAGCAAATTAGATAAAAGGGCCAGATTTGTGGAAAGAAAATTCTTGGATTTTGCACCACGATAATGCGCCTTCGCACAGTTGTGAACGATTTTATGACCAAAACTCAACAAATACCATCGAGCAACCACCTTTTTCACCAGATATGGCTCCAGCCAACTTCTTTATTTTTCCTAAACTCAAATTACCACTTCGTGGCACCCGTTTTCATTCAGTAGAAGACATAATGGAGAATTCGCGGCGAGAACTGAACTCAATTCTGGAATAAGCATTTAAAAATTATTTTTATGATTGGATTATTAGTTGGCGTAAGTGTGTCGGTTCTGAAGGAGCATACTTTGAAGGTGATAAAATAAATTTGGATAAATAACTAATATTTTGTGTTTTATTGATCTTTTCCCGGTACTTTCTTGACAGAGTAGTATAACATTGCCTTAAGCCCACTTAAAAGATATATCAATATAATTATTAATTTATGAAAAGCATTCAAATCGTATTCCTGTCATTGAAAATTACATTTGTACCTCGATTTTCAATATCTCGTTGGCATATAGGACGTGACTTCAACAATGGGCTCACGCTTATCATTAAATTTGACGAAGCAGTCGCTCCGTGTCACAGAAATTTGCATATCTTATTAAAAACCTCGACGTCAGAGATAAAAATGAAAATGAGACACGTAAAAGAAAAAAAAAATAACGGACAAAACGCTCACGAGACAATGGTTATTTTGGGCGATTCGAAAAAACTGTTTTGTCATGGAAATTTCGGGTGGACACTTTGCATTTTCTTTATTTCTCTCCATTCCTTATTCGACGAAGAAATCTGTTTTTTTAATTATCGTGTTTGTTAATTAGTTTCGGGAAACGATCTCTTTCTTCCGTTTCCCTTTGCGCAACCAACTTGTCTGCTCCTAATGAGGTAATTTATAGTCTAACCGCTGCACTCGAAAATGTAGGCTCTTTTTTGTTGAAATCTTTTAAGTTGAGTCTTAAAACTGCTGGAATTTACGACGATTCTGTTGTAAACAGCCAGTATTTCTCGTATTGCTTAAAAGGATTACTGACTTTTTCATTAAATTTTCATATATTCTACAAAATAAATTAATTACATTACAAGATCTGTAAAGTTTCACTGGAATCTAACAAAATATATAAATAAGAATTTCAGAGAAACAACAATTGATTGTTAAAATTTCGAAACAACTACTTAACTCAATGATTCATAAACAACTTTTATAATTCCCCGACAGCTAAACGAATTTCGTCGAATTCACGAAGAATTTCGATGAAACCTAACTCTGGAAGTAATGTAGCCATATCTTTTGATGTTGCTAAGCAAATTGAAGCACTTGACAGGATTCAAACCCAACTTTATTTTTCCCACAGGATGCTGGGGACAAACTCTCCCTAAGTTTATATCAATCGTGGACAGGTTTTTAGGTTAACAGAAAAACCCGATAAGTGCGGATCCCCCCATGAAGGATTTCTTTGTTTTACTGCTGCCCAAACATTGCCCTAGTGGATTTTTCACATTAATATTTGCGAGGAAAATATGTCACATTGTATAGAATTCACTTATACGGGTTTATTATTGCAGGTCCTTATTGGGACTTTCATTCTCATTTTGTCTATTTGGAATTCATTTTGGTTTCATTTGTAATTCTACTCAGTGTTTGTCATTTTGCATATGATGGACATCCATCATGTCATCAGTCTTGTATTCGAACTCTAACTGTAAATACGTCTGTAGAATCCACTGCCAGGTTCTCTTTTCCCTGATCATAATAATCTGGATCTCTTCAATGTTCTTCTAGGCAAGTATGCTCCCCTAGGCCGTATCATCGCTACCCATCATTCGACATGCGGCCAAGCGCAGGCCTTGTTAGTGAAAAAATAAATCATTAACACTTGAATTATCAAGATGTCGGTCAATTATCCAGAAAGTTAATACTTACACTGAAATATACATGATTCAATTCCAAACACTCTCACAGAACTAAAATAAATTGCAAAAGACTCATGGCTTCTTTGCATATTCTAATATCAATCCTAGTTATCTCAATATCGAGTGCCCCATTTCTGCCACCCGTAAAAAGACAGTCGTGTCATCAACTAAGCAGTGTCCCAATCTACATCATACATATTAAAACGACATGTTGTATGTCAGTACAAACAGCAGATGCGTACAAGTGGCGTATCAGTGTAAACGACACGACGCAATTGAGACCGCAATGTCCCTTGTTTTTTACGCGAGGGTAGTAAGCTCCTAATGCCAAGTAATTTCGTGACCCTGCCTTGTTTGGGGCCTTTTACCGACATAATGTCTTCGTCGCAACCATATGAAACGTATATTTTAGACAGTATTAAATGTTTGGGAAGTGGGACGTGGAGTTTTGTGCTTTTACTGTTTGGGAATGTTTTTCAATATAAATCTAGGTATGTGAGTGTGTTTGAGATGATAGTACGATGATTTTAATGAGTAAATTGTTTGGTTTACTTTACGGTCCCAAATTGAAATTATTATGCAGATATTTCATTTAAAATCCTCATTAAACGCCTCCAAAAATATTGCGGTTTCATAATAACGAGTCTATGCACGTCAAAATGGGACCATCTTAAGTCAAGGAAATTAAAATTCTCAAACAGAGGGCAGTTACAACAAATCCCGGCACTAAAACTCCTATATATCCCGGGCGAATGTTGTAAAAAATCATTGCCTCCATCCCTCGGCCCTCACGGAGGGGAAAAATCTAATCTGTGCATTTTTTGCGGGACCGCGATGCCACAAAGAATTTCATTTCCCACTGTTCATCTATCTCTATTTCAGTGACGGCTCTTGTTCTTGGCCCTCCCCCCTCGCACTCCGCCCCTCAGACCCCGCGACCGTTTTTTTAGACTTCCTCGATCGGAGATAAGGTTAAGCGATCTCGTCTTATTACTGGTTTATACGAGACATTCGCAGCCTCTCGCTTTAATTTGTTATGTACGACTTTATCGTCTGCTTCTATAAATAGATTATTGAATTTATTTAAAATTAGATCATGAAGAATTTCATACTAATGTGGATATCGGGTGTTTGTGTTCCCACGCATATTTTATTTAATATCCTCTATAGGTAGGTAGCTACTCTAATGATATCTTTTCATTAAAATATAGCATCGAGTCAAACCTTGACACGATACTCTGTTTACCTATTAAAAATAGGCTATAAAAACATCAGATTTCTAAAAGTATTTTACAGCAATACGATTAAAAAACCATAACTGTAAGTTACTTTTATGGCCACGTTAATTGACCAAAACGCACCCGAATCAAGTAAAAATAAATAATATCCATAACGGAAACAGTTTATGGATTAAATTGATGTACAATAGCCCAAGGTCTGTTTATCATAATAATAAAGTGGACAAAGAAACGGAGCCGGCAAAAGTCAACTTATAATTGTATTACTAGCATCACAACCAAAATGAGCCTCCACGAAAACAGAATTACACAATTGTGTACAATTGACATTCAAATCTGTGGACATTGACGCTTTGTGCTTTTATTGGCACTTATTGACGCGTAATTGTCAATAAATTCCTACGGGATCCAACTTTAATGTGGGTTTGGGTGAAAAAAGTTATGTTTTATTAATATTTTTACGAGAACGTTTAGGACGAACGATAAGATCTGCCGTTTGGGAAGTTTTTTCTTTCAATTTCCGTCACGATTTGTACGCTCATTATTGGTGAGCCGATGGGGGCGATAGGGGCAGTGGTCGCATGCCATCCACTCTACAGATGTTATCGTATCTCTTAGCGACTTTCATCGGGGCTTTCGATTGTCCCCCTCTAGTCCCCTACTTCCCCTAGTTGCTTGTGAAACATGATTTCGATGACGTTATGATTTATGTTAAAGAATAAACTGGTACGTGAATAAAAGGTGAGACAGATTCGTGATTCAATAATTGTGGTCTAGCATTGATGAATTGCTTAAAGTGTTAATTCATACTTTCACATGAGACTTCTTGTTAGTTCAGTGCGCTATTTTGTAAGACTTCGAAGTCTGATTACGGTGACTTGTGAAGTTCAAAGTCAATCCTAAGTGGTGTGCTATTTTAAGCCGAAGTAAGTTGAAGTTCATTCAGACGATAGTAACTATTGTGTTACCTTCACTATTGTTAGCAGTTGTAGTTTGTAAGGCAGCGATTATGCTGAATTTGTTTTTGGTTTCATTGTATTTTTTGTTGATTATGTTAATTGAATTAATCTTGAGTTAGTTTTATGACTTTTTTACTTCAAAATGTCTACTTTTCAACAAATATTTTGCAAAACCTTTACATCTGCACACATAGGTACTTTTTAATTGCAAGTTTATATCATAGGGAGGTACTTCATAATACATCTATATGTCTACCTATAAGTGTGCGTACGTATTGTTGTGATGTCATATAGAGGGATTAATTCAGGGCACGTCGTCGTCTGATATCTGATCTTGGGGTTCTGTAGGGGCTCAGACCTTGATACGGCGTACATACGTATCTACATCCTGTCCACATGAACTATACGGATAGGTATTCGTTTTGGTATACGGATTGGTATTGATTATGATGAGGATTTCTTATTTTTGGTTGAAGAATTATGGTTATTTTTTCAATAATAATAATTAAACATAATCGTTACAACCCGATTTATGAATCTGTGATGTTCTTAACAAATGAAAAGAATATAGAATAATAATAATAGAGAAGAATATAGAAATACGATGAAAAAATTAAACGCTACTTTTTAAGAACACTAGGCGAGGCGAATAATTGCTCGCTCTACGAAGGTATGTTTTCATGATTGATATCGGTACCAATGTTATATTGGAAGTTGAAGACTTTTTATCTACTGTGATCTTCAACTTTTTGTAAATTTTTGGTTTGCCTTTATGGCTAGAAAGGTGGTGACTGCTGAGATGACGAGTAATAGAGAAAGAAGTATGGAAAAAGAAGATATTCTGCGCCGACCACAAATAAATTGGCATAAGGGCAGGAGAATAATGATTTTGTTTGTCTTTAGGTAGGTACTTCTGTATTGCAATTTCAATGCACTTCCGTACATTTTCATCTGTTATTTCTTTGAAAATCATGTTTGACGACGTATTAATTTCCCTACACGTTAACATGGACGTAAGACATGATAACGCTTATTAAACACGTCAGTCAGTGCGACAGTATCTCCCCTCCATCTAGCATTGGCGTCGGTAGAACAGTGCAGTAATGGAAAAATGTTTGGTCACCGTGTAAACGAGTGTTGGTATAGTGGCCCATAGTTGCGGTATGTGAGGATTTCCACTCGAAAAAAAAAAGGTTTGGACGGAATGGAATGGAAATGGAAGGGAGTGGAATTAGAAGAATATTGATTTCTCATGTGTTTGAAGACGGAACTGTTGGCATAGGCTGCCTCGCTGGTCGAGTGGTCGCAAACGCGTTTGCTAAGTATGAGGTCTTGGATTCTATTTCCGAGTTGGGCAAAGTGTTTTTGGTTTATTTCATCAGAAATTTCTCAGTAGCAGCCACGAAGCCTGGATTTGTGCCCGGTTGATGATAATACGGTTCGCCTACCTACCGTAAAAGGTAACCGCCCTACGGTTACCTTTTACATGGGACCAGACCTACAGTATTTTTTTTTTTTTTTTTTTTGGGACAAGCCCGCCACACTGTTCCCAAACCACTGTAACTCCTGAAAGCCAGAATCAACAGTGGCGACCACCAGAAAAGCGCCGAGACAAAGAAGCTCGACGAAGTCCCAGAGAATGAATTTAACTGTCTTGGATCCCGCAACGAAATTAATCAGAAAAGTATAGTGGAGGAGTAGGAAAAAACCGTAATTTCCACTTCCCTCCATTTCAGCAGGAGACAGAACGAAACACAGCCAATAGGCACAAAGAGACGTTTACAACTGGGATAGGCCCAGTTGCCTAGCACCACGGATAAATATTAACATTAATGGGTCCTAAGTTGTGAGCTGTTATATTTGATTCCAATAATAGGTATGGCAAAAACGCTTGAACGCACGGAAATTTGTTCTAGTTTCCACAAGGTCTGTATAGTAAATAACTCCGGATGTAACCTGTACACTATCCAACATAATGTTGCGTTCATTCTGCCAAAGACTGCACTCCCATAAAATGTGATGTGCTGATTGTTCATATTCGCAGTCAGATGTGGAACATTGACAAAAAGGCGAGTCAACAAGCTTGAAGGAAAATAATTTACTCTTAAAGTTACCATGACCGGTGAGAAATTGGGCAACACAGTGATCAACCTCCAACCATGTCCTGGCCAGCCGTTCACGAACGGATGGAAAGAACTGGTGGAGGTGTCGGCCCTTGATGGAATTATCCCACCTACCTTGCCATTCAGACAAAAGTTCCTCCCAGACGTCGGTCTGTGGTTTGAATAATCTAGCAATCTTAACACGGTCACGTAGGGTTAAAAAGTCTGCGTCCGCGGTCTCACGTGCGTTATAGTACATTGCAGCCCGTCGCTGCACTTCAAGATCAACTGGAAGTACACCTGCAAGTACCGGTAAGGCTTCAGTACTAACCGTCCTATACGCTTTGCATAAGAATATAAAAGCCAAACGCTGGCTTTGAAGCAATTTACGTCGTGCCGCTCCTATGGTGGCCCTATCGGCCCAGACAGGTGCCCCGTAGCACACACACCCCAAGTAAGTAGCCCCATAAATGGTCTTTAAAGTTATAAATGACAGACCCCACGTAGATTTTGATATTCTCGTTAAGGCATAAAAGTTCTTTTTAGCTTTTTCACCGACAGTTTTTATATGATCTATGAATGAAAAATTTCTCTCTAAGACCAAACCAAGGTAGCACACGGATTGCTTTCTTTTCACGGGAACGTTATTAAATTTAATACTAGGCCACGATTTAAGATTACCTTTTAAAATTAGTTGATAAGTTTTTTGCGGTGCAAAGGTCAGACGGTTTCGATCGCCCCACTGAGATATTAATCGTAGGCAAGTGTCAGCTAAATTCTCGAGACCAGCCCGAGTACTCGACTGAATGAGCAGCAGGCCGGACCCACAGTATATCTGTTGTTGTAAATAGGGCTAAAGGTTTCTATATATAAATCTTGAAACCTTCTGAACTGATTTTATAACTCTCTATAACAAATACCAAAACTATTAAATCATTCAGTTCAGGAAAAAATTTCATTTACCTGTTAACATAAAATAAATCCGCTATGAAACCTAAATTAGACAAATTGAACACTAACCACTTAGCCAAAAACAATCACAAAGGTACCTATTCTCGACTCGATTCGGTTGAAAAGAACCACGCTTGACGGGCGTCGCATACGGCCGTGGAACGTCAAAAAGTCTGTACCTAGTGGAGTTTTTTTGCAATCATCAAATTGATCTGTCCGCGGCCATCTGGCCCGTAAGTAAAACGCTTTGGGGTTCTCTCAGCCGAGGAATTAATTCATATAAAACACACATATCGTTTCGTTTGGAGCCGATTTGATGTCGTTCGTTATCGAGTTTCTAATGCTCGATAATTTCCGGATGTCAGTAGTTGCTAGTTAGAACTGTTCGATAAACGGGAATATTGTTGAGCTTAGAAGTTTTAAAACGCACCTGTTTTTTTTCTTCTAAATAGAAATTAGTTTAAAATACTAGGTTTAAAATATTTATACGAAATACGTAAATAAAACCTCAATGTTACTGAACCCCAATTCACTAAATGAAAATCCATGTTTGGCTAAGTTATCTTATAATCAAAATTAAAAACTTAGTTGAGAAAAATCGCCAAACCTAACTCTATCGAATGCCATTTTCTGTTCAGCAAACGCAGTTGCCAACGTCTCGAGAGTTATTAGAATAGCACCCTTCTAGCTCGTTTCGTATGAAGCTCGCAGATCAAAGCGGGCATCGACAGTTGAGATACGTTGATAACTTTCACATTACACAGGTTAAATCAGTCAGATGGACCGATAAGGGACACGCAATACGCACTAAATGGCCACAGGGAGCGTTTGACTATACATTTGAATGTAGCTACGTTGTTATTTGGTAATTAAAATCTACTTACCTTCTTTTCTCATTTTAAAAATATAATGTCGACTGAAAACATAAACATTCCCACCTGAAAAAGTTATCCAGCTCATTCAAAACATTCCGCGTTCGCAGATCTTTTTTATTTATAAATTACTCTATATTGTTTTATTCTGGAACACACGGTATATATGGTCAGAGTTTCTACGAAAACTCATTGTGCGTGAAAACGGTAGTTTTCCCAAAACATATTTTTAACAGAAAGCTACAAAACATTTTCATATTTCAGTTGGAAATTGTAACTGTTTCGCGGCGCAGCACGGGCGCGCGGCGGCGTCTGGCGTAGGGCGTGTGTGCATGTGCGCTCATCAACTAATGGTCCGTGCGCGGCATTTGAACCGAGCCTACACTCGCTACAAAACAACCATCCGCCTAGTCGCGGACCTGCTTTCGGCGCAAAATTATAACGTGTAAAACACGGCTCTCCTTGCATTCCGCGCACGGGATTTTTATGAATGCCGCGATTATTATTCGCATTTTAAACTCGAATGCCGTGCTATTCTCCCCGAGACGTATAGCAATATTCGTAACGAGTTTTCTCAACGCTGCTACCTAATTTCAGGTCGAGTGTAGCAACTGAATGTAGATTGTTGTGTAGTCACGAGTACAGAGCGCTACTATCGCTCGAGTCCACTCCAGGCGAGTGGGGTGAACGTCGCGATTGTCGACTGTTCGAATCGAACGCGATTGCAAATTTATTAGCGGGCGGGTGCCGCCGGGCTCTGGCGACTCGTCCGCGAGCGCACGTACGCCTAGTTGTTTTTACTCTTCATGTATTTTTTTCTCGACGAGGCTCGGCTTTCCCCTTTTGTTCTCAAGTGGACCAGCTGTCATTATACGCCATGTTACTGTTATTTTTTTCGACGTTTTTATAGAGTTTTGCGTCGAGAGGGCGTTCCGTTCGGAAAAATGTTCGTTTTGCGTGCGTCCTGGAGAGTTTGCGTGTCGAGTGATGTCGACGCCGCCGATTGAAAATGAGTTATGGAATTTTATTTCAGAATTTTTCCGTTGTTGCATTTCAGTTTGAGTGGCTATTGTTGTGTAATTACAAAATAGTAATGCTTCTTAGCTTTTCCTTATTTAAACGAGCAATTCATTTGCCCCCCATGTTATTTTAATGTTGCAGTCCCTATAAAACCTCCTCTTAAAATACAATATTTTTTAATTGCAATCGAGCAACTAGTAGTACAACTCGTCAATATCGTGGCGAAATGTTAACATGTGTCATTGCAGTTTTCAAGTGGCTTCTGTTTGATAATTTGAGGGAACCCTTTCAACTGCGGGACCCTTGAGAGAGTAATCATTGATATTATGTAGTTTGCCTGTTTGTATTGCTACTTATGTATGCAAACGTGTGTAAATGGACTGACACAAGGGTCGGACTCATTGTGTGTTTTGTTTTTACATAGATTAGACTACATGGTGATGGCCAATAAGTTGCCGGTAACAGCTATTTTCCCACACACAATTGATCCACTAGGTTTTAAAAATAAAGCCCTGGCTTACTTAGCCGGAGCGACAGACACTTGAAAGAACTGTGAAAATAACTCCCAGAGCACAAAAGATTAGCAAAAATTTGTGACGACTGTAAAACTAAACACAAGGAGAAATCATGATTTTAATCATTCTCAGAAAAAACCCAAAAACCTAATAATTCCTAAGAACATAGTCACCTACGTATAAAAGCATATCTATCGTACGATTAGCCGTCTCCACCGCAATATCTGTCGAACGTTGGGCACTCAGCAGAGAGCGACCAACGGACGCAGCACAATGAATGTTTAGATTGTACCCCTCCCCACCTCTACACCCCCCACTTTCATACGCTTAGGTTTTAGATATTGACGATGCATTTTGCTTTTTAATCCTACAAGACCTGGCTAAATATTTTCCGAATGAGTTACGATGAAAACTTTACATTTGCAAATGAAGAAATCATCGATTCCAAATATTTTTTTTATGACGTCAAGTTTCAACAACTGGTGTTCTTACCCTATATCGCGTGCCCCCATTTGCCTGAAAAGCTAACAACTTTTGGTGGAATTGTTTTTTTAGCTTTAAACTAAGTAATCAGATAATTCAACAATCCATTTATTTTATCTGTATTTATAAAAACAAAAACAATGTGTGTTCGTTCGTACCCTATGACTCCTAAACTACTGATCCGATTTTGATGAAATTTTGCACAGTTGTTATACATAGGTGTCTGAAAAAAAGGCATCGCAAAACATCTAGTTATCCATATAACCTAATTCCTTGAATCTGACATAGGACAGGTAATTTTTTTATAAATAAACACTGAAATGTTCAAAACAGAAACGTTACAATTATTGTTTTTAGAGTGCCTATTCAAGACATCGCACAACTTTGGGTACGAAAATCGCACTCTTCATGATAAATTCAAGATAAGAGTTCCGTACTGAAAGAAGATGCGTTTTTTCCCACTGAACCATAAGTATATAAGTAGCCTCAATTTTACATTATTTTTCTTGAATTTTTCGTCCAATTAGCAAGAAAACACACTCAAACATAAATACCAAAGGCATTGTTATTCTCAATTGGTATACTAAGTATAAAGCTACATTTCTGTAAGACTAGCGTCTCAAGTTCATCTTAAAATATAACCAAGTCGATCGGTTTGATGTTTTGTCGTTATTATTGCCTAGATAAGACCGTTCGAGAGGTCTTACAAGCTCGACTCGAGTTGCAATATTGCAGTACTATCTAGATTGTTGCTATTGGACTTCGGAGAGCACACAAATCGTTGGGAAAGTGTATTATATCGAAGTCAAAGTACATTATTTGAAGATTTTCGGAAAATTTGGTAAGTTATATCAATAGGCTCGCCTCAAATTATGTATATGGGACTTAAACATAACTGGCGAAATATGGGTGCACTATTAGGTACACCTCTGCCTAACACTTCGGGGATTACAGGCGTGATGTTATGTTATGTTGGTTAGTTCAGTGTGCTAAAAAAATGCCATATTGAAGGAATTTTGCGGTATTGAAACCAGCTAGATTACACTTTAAAAGTTGATTTATGTTGGTTACACGTCCCTTTGAAAATAACATACAATAAATATTGGGAAAAGGGCAGGAGAATGACCATGACCGTGCCGATTTGATGTTTTAATGCCTACGTACCTAATTGCCTTTAGTAATCTCAATGATTGCTCAATATTTTCACATAATAGAGATCCCTACAGATCCCAAATCTAATTACCCTGAAACCACTCTCCAAACCTACGTTTTTACGTTACCAATAAACCAAATTGACGTCCCGCGAACTACTCAAATATAACCAAAAACGGTCCGAATCTGTCCCGTCTCAATCCAGTGCATTTTAGGAAATTATTTCTCCATCACATTACGGGTATTGGTGCGCTGCCGAGCGCGCCCTCTGACGGTGCGTGAGGGAATTCGGAAACGAACCCCCTCCCCCCGCGTCTTGTACTTTGAGTAATAGTGTCACTCACTAAGATGGGACGGCCTAGGACTATAGGCATATGTACAGACAGGTGTATGTGGACGATAGGTTTACTGTTCGATAGATATTACCTGCGAATCTTGCTCTTGCTTCGGGCTTTGGTGACTTGTTAGGAGTGGGAATGTCGTTTAAGTAATAACAATGGATAAAACTGAAAATAAGGAAAAGTTTGTATTAAAAATCACCTATTCCTTATGTTAAATACTGATAATAGTATCGTCTTGGGATCCGAGGCCGGCGAGGAAAATATTTCATTTGGAAATTCCGAGAATTTCAGAAATTTCAGTAGCCAGCTGGCCAGATTTAGGCCCACTTTATGCCTGTTAGCTCGTCCCTAATCAGGATTTTTACCAAGCAATACCCACAGTCTAAATTAAATAATTTCCTTAGAAACTATTGAATGAAAACATTGTAGCATTTGTATTTAACTACAAGCTCTTACCTGATGCCCCCGGCTGGAGGTTTATCACACAAGGCACTCACAGGATAGGCCGGTTAAGCAGACGACAACCTCCTAGGTAGACCTGTGAGATGCCTTTCGCAAATCAAAAAGTTCTAACCTGGTCCGTTTGAAGAGATTAATCGTATGACAATGATCCACGTCCATTGTCATCAAGTCCCGTTCAGCATGGTTATTTATTTCGACGACAGTTGCAAATCGTTCGACCTCCATAGTCAACTTGTGTGACAACTTGGAACGCTTTTTAATTTTAGTTCATTACACTTGTCTTTTAATTTGGTGATACGGAACATCGTTGTGTCTCCCCTGACTATCTGCCTGACTGTCTAAATGTACTTTTTTGAGACTTTATTTGACACCATTGGATGTTCAGGGTTATTGCCCGGTTGGGTATCCAAACAATTCTTCTTGTTGGAATGTCTATGTCTTTATAAATTTGGTCAGCCCAGAATTTGGCTAAAAGTTTGGCGTTTTCAGTAGCGTCCAGCATCAGGTTTTTGGAACAGCACCACATTTACACAGAAGGAGTTGGGTATGAATCTCCACCAAACCAAATTACAATCCCTTACAGTCCTATTATACCATAACGCTTTGAAATCCGAAATAAACGAAGCCAAAGATATTATCCTTGTAGCAGATACGACAAACTTTTTTACCCTTTTTTTTTTTTCGGATGGGAAATCATCAAATAACTTTCCCGCTCTGGGCGGAGCAGGAGGGAGTGTCAGACTATTACTGACTAAAACCCATCCATGTTCCTTCATCGCCCTTTTGTGTTCCTCTCTTTCGAACAGTCCCGCAACCCCGGCTTCTTAATTACCCTGCTATACTAATTTGCACCATAAGCCTTACAAAATATGTTACCGTACTGAAACTCACTTGTTACTTGTTCAAAGAAATATTTCATCGGTAATTAAAAAAAAATGCTGACGTTCCAAACGTTTTGACCGGGTAGGTATTGCACTTTTGTAGGAAACAGTTGTTCTTTTTTAGGGTTTCGTACCCAAAGTCTGGCCATTTGTCTGTCACCAGGCTGTATCTCATGAACCATAATAGCTAGACAGTTGAAATTTTCACAGATGATATATTTCTATTGCCGCTATAAATAATAAATATGCAGTAGTATGGAATCTTTCATGCGCGAGTTCGACTCGCACTTGGCCGGTTTTTAGAGTTCCGTACCCAAAGGGTAAATAATAATAATAATAATAAATCATTTTATTTCAGGCATTGCACGTAATCACATACAGTTCACCCATAGCAGTTACATAATGTTATTATAATTATATAAGTTGTAAATTAGATTATATTAAATTTTACTTATTCGATCATTGATTTACGGATAAATAAAAACGGGACCCTATTACTAAGACTCCTCTGTCCGTCTGTCCGTCTGTCCATCTGTCCGTCTATCTGTCACCAGGCTGTATTTCACGAACTGTGAAAGCTAGACAATTGAAATTATCACAGATGATGTATTTTACTAACTACTAAAACAGAATAATATAAATATTTAAGGGGGGCTCCCATACATCAAACGTGATTTTTTTGCCATTTTTAGCTCGATATTAATAACGTCAACAGGTAGACGCTTAAAATATTCACAGAATATTTTAGTTGTTTATTCTTTTTAAAAATAAATAATTAAATTAAAATAAAATATATATATATACTGTACTGTACTGTACTATATGGGCTTCGTCTATCACTTTCGTGATTTTTTTGCCATTTTGTCTAATGTTGTGTAGATTGAATGGAACGGAAACCGTCGTGCGCGAGTCCGACTCGCACATGGCCGGTTTTTTAAATAACCGATGGAAAATTTCTTTTAACGTACTGGATACATAGTAAGGGTTTGTTCGGCGTCCCTTCCAGCTTATATACTAACGAAACTACCAAACATGAATAAACCATACGACACGCACCTCAGAAACACTATTTCTATACACAAGAGAGTCCAGCAGGGAGGGCTCACTAAAGGAGGTTCTCTGATACGATTAGGGGCCCGAGCCTTGCACGTGACGAGAACACTTCGGCCTTAAGCCTTAACACTAGGCCCCTAGCACTAGGATACAGTTTTGTTCCTATGATCTATGGAAAGATAGCATTGAAGGTTTAGTGAGGAACGTTGGGATGGAAACTCGATACTAATTGGAAACTGGTGCTGGATAGGGTATTATTTCTGAGAATCATACGTCAGTCGGATATCTGTAAAGTCCCTTTCATAGAGAGGATAATTATGCGTTACAGTTATGCATGGAAATTACCTATGCCTACATAAACATAACATTATGCCAGTTTTTTTCTGAAGGGTAAGTCCTGATGTGGTAAGACCTGATGCACAGTAGCACTGTGCTACAACTAAAACAGCTACGCATTCCGACCCATAAGTTCTTTTTCAATAATAAATACTAACAAATGTTTGTTAGTCATATTTATTTCTGTAAATTGATTAAAAAAACACTTCTACACGTCCCGTCATGTTATGTTTTAAAATTAGATGGGGTCGGTCGGTCCCCATGTTTCGTACCTAAATACTTTGAGAAGAAACAGCCAAAACAAACTCAGAGGCCTCTTTTAAAAACGAAAATCCAATAAATTTTGACATTATGACTCACCATAAAACATCAATAGGCACCTCACTTGCGTAAATCGATGGATAGCGCATTTACGTAAAGACCCTTATTTTTCAATCTCACTTCAATTCAAAACGCGAACAAATGTTTTCAATCGACTGAATTTTCATGAAAGAACACCATAGATTTTATGACTTCGACATAACATAACATCACGCCTGTACTCCCCGAAGGGTTAGGCAGAGGTGTACCTAATAGTACACCCACATTTAACCAGGTATGTTTTATGTCTCATGTAATAGGGGGCGAGCCTTAAAACATAAAACGGGGCGAGCCTATGGCCATCAACCGGGCACAAATCCAAACTCCATAGCTCATCATCATCATCCTATAATGTTCCCACTGCTGGGACACGGCCTCCTCCCTATGAGAGGGAATGGGCTATAATCCACCACGCGGGGATTGGTAGATGCCACATGTCTTCGAATTTTTGGTTCTATGACATGCCAGTTTCCTCACGATGTTTTCCTTCACCGTTTTGAGAGCAGTGGTGATGAAATAAATTACACAAAGTAATGCGCCTGTCTGGGTTCGAACCCACGACTTACTGTTCGTAAGTCGGGGCCGCCACCACTGGGCCACCGCTGCTCTGCGGACTCCATGGCTGCTACTGAGAAATCCCTGATAACTTTAAATTAAACACAATTGTAAATAGCTGGCAAAATGTAGAACATGGTAAATGGTACACCTCTTCCTTATCTAGCCCCTCGTTGATAACTGCCGTGATGTTGTAATGTTATAGTAATTATACTTTCAAGTGACGCAGTTCAGTGCCTGTAAATTCCACATAACTTGTAAAACAAAAGGCATGTCAAACATAAATTAAACTATATTATAAACAACTGCTATAAGTAAACGTAAGTACCCACACACATAGTCAAATTGATTTTAAATTCTCACAGGTTCTTGACCACCCGGTAACGCATGCGTTAGCGGTGCGCGTTATGCGTCATCATGTGCGTTACGAAACGCATACATTGTCGGGGAAGGTAATAAGTAGTGTATTATTCGTGGGAGATGTCCACGATTCGTGCGGTGCTTGTACGCATACAGATCACCTCTCAGTAGTGATGTGCGTGGTACGGGACAGCGGAAGTGTCGGGGTTTTTGTGCTTAAGGCCAGGATCTTTCAAATCGACCTGTTTTTGGTTGAGTCTTAAGGTATGAAATAGACGTTGTTTTAATCCAGAAAAACTTATATGTTGTTGTTCATGAACTGTTCTTGATTATTTTTGGGCTCAAAACATCCCAGCGATTTATGTATTTAGCGCTGCCTACCTCCCGGTAGGCAGCGCTAAATACATAAATCGCTCAAAAATCTTGCCCATATTTTGTTTTCCTAGTGGGAAATCATCAAATGACTTCTCCCGCTCTGGGCGGAGCAGGAGGGAGTGTCAGACTTTTAGTGACTAAAAGCAAAACCCATCCATGTTCCTCGATCGCCCTTTGTGTCCTGGGGCCACGGTATCTCTTTCGAACAGTCCCCCAACCCCGGCAGGCGTCGGTCCTTGCGGACCCCTTCCTTTTTGCTGACTCTCTGTGAGGCGCGCGTGGAACACGAACGCGCCGTCGACACGGCCTGTCGTCATGAGACTGACGGACGGCGAGCTAGCCCATAGCTCTCCGTCTACAGGCCCGCGCCTACGGTGGCCAAGGGCCACCACGTGGCCCCCGATGCCCGGGGCGTCTCCCGCGGCGGCCGGGACTTGAGGTTCTCTTCCTCTCACGTTCCGCCACCTCCTTCGCTAGCATGACTGCTTCGCAGAAGGAGGTGATGGCATCCCATTCCGTCTCGCTCCGGACCATGTATTGAACCAAGGCCGGACGCGAGAGGTCACCGCCGCCGATAAAGATCTTGCCCTTAAATGGTATTGTGAATGAAGGAGTATAATTTGGTAAAAGTAGGATCCCTTTAAAAAACAATGTATGTATTAGGTGCTTTTATATACATATTATTTTGTCTTCTTTCTTTCTTCAATTATAGTAGTAGTACTTAGTTTGTCAATAATTTACATACTGAATTTTATGTTTGAATTCAGTATATAAATTCGTAATTTTTATTTTATTTAAAATCATTTTTCATTTTTGTTTAAATTAATTAAGTAATTTAATAGTACAATTTTTGTATTTAGAGCAGATAGGTAACATAGTAGATGTTAAAAGAAAAAAAAATTCTATGCACAACTTGCTACGAGCTAACATTTTCGTAGCTGTGCTACGAGCGGCGTAGACTTTATATATTTCCATACTTTTCTGTACCTGTTTCATTATTTTGTCTCAATTGACCTTATGCTGAAGAATAACATACATACGTACGCATCACGTTTGTATTATATACATACAGGTTTAGGCAGCAGTGTACCTTGCGTCTGTACTGTAGTCACGTGTATTGGGAAGCGAAAACCCAGTAACATTTACCTGGACATCCAATTCTCAATATTAGCGCTTTTGACCATTAGACCAACGTCTTGGGCCAAATAAATAAAAATACTATGTATTTCATTCTCCTAATCCCGTTACCCAAACATATAAGCAACATCACTAGAAGTGAGTCACGAACTTCACGCGCCACTAACTACTAATTTATGTTAATTGCGTCTCAGTATGGCATACGTATGAGCCGCACGTACTTAGCTTAGTTTGCTGGCAAGAAAATAATGTTCAGACCTCACGGGCCTTATTGGCTGAACGTAATGTTGTTTGAGTCATGGTAATGAGGTTTCGTATAGGTAGGTTGTATTGCCTGATTTTGGACTGAAAATCATTATAGTGGAATGGTCTAACAAGGATTTTAAGGAGAAAAGTTTTTATGTTCCTGGGAGGTAAATAAGGAGCTGGTAAATGGCTACTGCAGTTAACTGCGTTGCCATAGACATCATATGTATAAAATCAACAGTTTTCATAATTTAATTTAAGGTAAAACACATTGGCGGCGAGATGGGCTGACGACGTGGTTGCTATCAGGGAAAAACCTAAATGAGACTGGCATAGGAACGGACATTTTCACAAGAAAAGAGAGGCCTATACCCAGCGGTGGTTAATTCAGGCTGTGGATGAGGATAATGATGATGAAAACGCATTGAATCTCATTTCTCTCATCTTAGTAGAAAAGGCAAATTAAATGCGTCTTGCATCAAGTCCATTGTTAAAGTTGCAGTCCAACAAATCCCAACAAGACACAATCAAACAGGTGTACCGTACACTTGTATACTAATAAAAGCCGCCACACCATTCAGTCTGACACTGGTGACACGTCGCCGTGCATACTCCTCTCATTGTCCGCACGCAACACTGACGTCACGCTCTCGCCGCTATCACGCGCATTTTGGACTACGATTTTCCACATCTCAGACAGTGTAGTGTCAGTAATACAATGGAGCATTCCCGTCGAGTGGGAGGCTCTTATCGATCTACGGGGACGTCATCGAGCGATAGCGGTCGCGGCGACGCAAAAAGCGTGTCAGTATGGCAGCTACAAAGCCTTTGTGGTGGGACCGGACGCCGCTCGCCGCCGCTGCCGGCATTGTTTGCTGTTTAGTGCGCGCTCACAGCTAAAAGTGGTGATTTTAGCAGTAAGTTTGTTAGTACGACCTGTCTAATGGTTGCACAGCGCTGATCGGATGCATTACACGCTCGGTTACGGTTAAGGTTATCGGCGGTATTGGCTGTTTTGGGGTTAAAGTGACCAATAATTTTGAGGTGATAAAGGTTACGGTACGATGATAATGCTGTGTTGTTTAGGGATTAGGTACAGTTAAGATTACCTTTACCTTTTCAGGTACCAACCCAAAATTCGAACAGATTCCACTTTTTCTTAAACTTTGAACTCTTCGTCTGGTTCGTGTATAGTAGATATCACGAGAACAATTTGCGATAGTGGCGTAATGTGTGTTTATCGAGTGTAAGGAGGGTGGCAGCGTCGGCGTCGAAAACTTGGACGAGGCGACGAAACTCCTGGATGTTTTCACTCAAAATAATAAGTTCCAAAGAGCGCCGGAGTCAATTTTTTGCGAAACTCGGTGTAATGGATTGTTGGGAAGTTCGATAACTTTCGGAAGCTGCTCTTCGATTTTATTTTGCTAAGGAATTTTTTAGCCAATTTCTCTTCGGGAAAGTTTGAAATCTTCCAGTCACCCCTCAGCAAATAACGTCGCTTGCGGGACTTATAAATATTTTATTAAAAATTAGGCAGCGCATTTCGTTGTCCTCCAAGTTTTGGTCATTATTTTTTTATGGGTACATTATTTGTAAACAAGCGTTAATCAAAGATTATGAAAATTCATGATCATGTTTTCCTAAAGGATACTGCAGTTCAGCAAAGTCTTCCAAATGTAATTTGTATGTATAATAATTATTGGATGTTAATGTTGGTATCTACAACACGTATGGCGCTAAAGTGTCATTCTGCAAGTAAGCAAACACTGAACTATGATTGATAAACTTAATTTTACAGAACTTAAATGATAAGAATTGACACAGTTTAAGTCAGTAATAGACACCAAATAATATGATCTATTAAATCATTTACAAAATCATTCGACCCCATCAATTAAAAAGTCTTAAAGAAACCCGCCAACTCACCACAATATCATAACGCGTTTATTGACACTGAAACCCCAGGGTTGTCAGCACGATGACGCGAAAAACAAACGCATAACACCATCAGTCATGGGGAGCGAAAGTTAATAAAATTCATGTATTGGAAACTTATGGCCGAAAAATATTGTGCAAGGGTGCAACCCTAGGGTTTTCCTTTAAAATTAGCTGAAGATGCTATGAAGTTTATGACTGGTGAAATTTTGTTTGAATATTTAAGTGAATATTTCTTTGGAGTTATGCAGTTTGTGGTGCCGGTGTGGGGATAATATTCTTGATCACAGTCGTAAATTGCACGATTGGGAGTAATGTCGTCTTTAGAGCGATGGATGGACTTTGTGAACGATGATATGGCACGAAAGGAGGTGTCTGGTGAGATGACGAGTAATAGTATGGAAGAAGAAGACATGCTGCGCCGACCTCAACGATGATGACACTTATTTTGTCTCTCTCTGTCTATCTCAATATCATATCTTCTTCATGTAAGACTGGAGAACAGATCCCCACTGATACTCAGATGCCCACGTGGGCTTCTGACGGATTCACGTTTACATTTACGTCATTGAAGAAAACGCCAGCCTACTTCGCATATTTTTGTCTGCAGAATTGTATCAGCATTCATATTTTGAATAGTCACTTATTTATTAAACAACTTTCCACAAAAATAAAACAAACAGTAGGTACACAAACCCGTAAACACTAACAAGGAAACCTTACAATGTATCCGGGCAAGCAGCATCCAACCAGGGTGTCCAAAAGATTAGTCGGCAGACGAGACACACTGGCACCGCGCGCATCAGCATTAAAATAAAAATAAGGGTAGCCATAAATACAGGCGCACAAAGACAAGATATACGGTTATAGCGGACTGCCGCTGGCCGTTCGTGTGGAGACTCTACTAAAATTATGGAGGAATTGGTACTCGGTACAGCTCCAATAAACAAAAATAATGATACCTATTTAGTGAGATTGAGGGCGGTGGCCTGTACCTTCGTAAATAAGGTTAGATCTATTGGAGGTGGAAGTTCTGCTGCTAATCAGCGCTGATAGATGTTACTTGATTCAGTTTACAAACATTTACGATGCTGGCTTTTTTTAGAATATTTTTCAGAAATGACTGAGAGATTGCTACGTTGGTCTTGTGTTCGCAAGCGCAACTGTATTAGGTCCTGGGTTCGATTCCCAAGTCGGAAAAAATGTTATTTGGTTTTTCTATCAGGATTTTTTCAGTAGCCGCCGCAGAGTCTAGATTTGTGCCCGGTCAAGCTCGCCCCCTATTACATGGGACTTAAACATAACTGGCGAAATGTGCATGTACTATTAGGTACACATCTGCCTAACCCTACGGGGATTACAGGCATGTTATGTAAATTTTTCAGAAGATAACTTTCGTACGTTCGTTCGTTTCGTTCGTTCTTTCGTTCGTTTTTTTTAAAAATGCGAAGATCATTTTGTTCCGCTGCTCTTGTTTGCCCGGGGTCTAAGAAGACCAAGAGCAATGATATTCGTTATCAAAAACTAACGATAATCTTCTACTTATACACAAGTACGACAACACTGTTCTACCAAGATCTATGTACGGTCGACCAGGCTATTTGATTTACATTTAGCAATGTAATTTGCATGTTAAAATGTAAACCAAATAGCTTGTTCGACCGTATATCTACTACTCCCAGAATCTGCTGTGATCGTTTTAATTCTTCAATTAACAATTACTTTTCTCGTTTTCCCGTTGTGTGACACCTGTCTGATCTGATTCCTTGACTACTTCTAGTTGCCTCGGAAAAAATTGCTTCGACTTATCCATTTCATCAAAAAATATTACTTTGCCATTAAAACATCTTTCATGACCTACAAGGCCAATATTCGGCGCACCTATCGGTCACACTAGCCCACTCTCCCCTCGTCAGGAAAGGTCAACCCCGCGTATTTTTGGCGCCAACAGGCATATACGGATAAATAAGAAAGGCTTCAATCGCCGTCAACCCGACTCTACCCTTTTAAAAGCCACATGATAAATGGACGGTTCGTAATGTCAACGAAACTAAAATTAAGGCAAGAAATATTTTTTGGCAAACTATCACGGTAGGGACAGGTATGGTGTTTTTTTCTAGGTACTCTATGTATCAGTGTTTACCTATATACGCTATCTGAAAGGTCACAGCCTAGCCTAGTGCATTCACTTGCTGAAAAGTCAAATTTTCGTCGTATTCGTTCATGCAAAGAAAATATTGCCACGTAACTAGTCTATTCTTAATAATATAAAGAAGTATTATAAGTTTGTATGTAGGGAGTAACGTTC
This sequence comes from Xestia sexstrigata, assembly GCA_941918905.2. Classification (NCBI taxonomy): domain Eukaryota; kingdom Metazoa; phylum Arthropoda; class Insecta; order Lepidoptera; family Noctuidae; genus Xestia; species Xestia sexstrigata. Next base: position 6,981,760 of record OW799204.2, read on the forward strand.
GGAATTACCGATCCGATTCCTAAAATTCATTCACTAATGGGAAGCTACATTAACCCCGAGTGTTTATAGGCTACATTTAAAACGGTCCCATGAGTTAATTTCTGTACATAACGGGAGCATTTGGTGTTTGTCAGGATGCTGTTACGAGCTTCTTATCCAAAAGTTGACTATCTGTAAATGGTTACAGATAGGCACGCATGTTCAAGAAAAACTTACTCATATTTTGTACTTAGTTTTTCACGCAGCAATTCATTTTCCTCAACGCCCGCTACTATCGAAGTGCATACTCTTTTCCATATCCATTTCCTGTCGATACTACAAAAACATTACGCCTCTATTCTTAAAAAATCATTCGTAATGGTTCTGTTCGATAGGGTTCTCAATCCAATACTTGTTGGTCTCTCAACTATAAACTATGCGTACAGTGAGGAGCACCAATACCTATTGTATACACTCTCCTAAATTTAAATGCAATTTTCGCTAGCAATAACGATTGTTATAAAGGTCTTTTTCATAAAAATATGAGTTCCAAAAAACTATGTTCGTAACATCATGAAATTTTAATCAGAACAGTTGGAGAAAAACACTTTTAATAGTTGTTAAGTGTTTACTTAGTGGCACTCGTAACGTATACGTTTGGCTTGCGTTCGGCAACAAAAAGTAACGTACACTATGAATAAACTTGAAATTCTAAGAATGATAGAGCAAAAGCTTTTTTGAGCTTGAAAACAATATGAAAGGAAATAAAGTTAAACGTTTACTTTAATTTTGTAAATGTTTAGAACAAAAGATTTGTCTAATTTGGTTCTGTTGCAGTTGGAAAGTTTTATAACTTTCTTCGTCAGTTTCAGACCTAAAAACATCGTGTGTGGGTAGAAATCTTTATTAGCATAAGGAAAAAGTTATGTATACTTATCGTAAAAACAAAACTTAGAATTTAATAATTTAAAAGCTTTAAAGATAATTGGCGTACTTTCGGTAGCTTGGATCCTGTTCCCGATACGGTAGCTGGGACCCTGTTCCGTTAGTTCCGGTATACCGGTGGGCTTTGCTTTTTTTTTTAGCCTCGAATTACCCACTGCTGGACAAAGGCCTCCATATCCTTGCTTCCTTGGCTACAATTTTTTTTAAATATTTTTTAATGTATTATTTTTTTTACTGCATATTTAATTTTTTTATTAATTTGTATAATGAAAAATAATTATAGGCATACCTAACTAGATAAAATCCAATTATAAAGATATCCTTTCCATCTTTTTTTAATATTTCTTTTTCCACCGACACTTTTAACACGTATATCGTTTTCTTGTAAAAACTTTAAAATGAAACAAGAGAGCGCGGTCCTAGTTATGGTGGCCACTTTCTCACCCTTTATGTAGCGTCGGATGAGAGGTGCCGGATAAATGGATAAGTCGTGTCGCGAGAGAGCCAGCTTCCGACCCGCAGATAAGTTGCGCCACTGTGGGGCAACTGTGGAGGCAGTACCAATATTTTTTGGAACATTCCTTTTTGTTTGAGAAAAAGAAACTCGGGCTGGAGTCAAGGCAAAATGGAATAGAGCTTATCCGCAAGAAGTGGTGATGAGAAAGACCTCAAAAATTGATGGCATTGTGAAGTGAAAATAGTAGTTAAGTTTGCTTTTCAATACTAAGAAGGAATTACTCGTGAAAAAGTTTGATAATCTATTAGTCACATTATGTAACATGCTACAGCCAATAGTTTATGATCTTATTTATTCAATGTTCAGAATAAGAACCTTTACTGTACTGACTCATTCAATATTTATGAGGTTCATATAGCTTTTAGTAAACCTATACGGATTGTACTGAACTACGAGAAAGCGGTCATTTAGGTCTGAACCTAGTTCTAGTAAGACTTAGGTACATAATTATTTCATCATAATAACATCACGCCTGTATACCCCGAAGGGTTAGGTAGAGGTGTACCTAATACCCACATTTCGCCGGTTATGTTTAAGTCCCTTGTTATAGGGGGCGAGCCTATTGCCATCAACCGGCCACAAATCCAGACTCCGTGGCTGCTACTGACAAATTCTTGATGAAAAAACCGAATAACAATTTGCCCGACCCGGGAAACGAACCCGGGACCTCAAGCTCAGCAGTCTCGATTGCGACCACTAGACCAAAGAGGCAGTCCAATGATTATTTCAGTCATCATTACATTGTTAGTTTTACCAAAAGTTATATCGGGTTTACCAGTAGCTGGGTTGTGCAGGTCCGCTAGGTAGGTTAGGAAATGCTAAAAGCGTAGTATGTAGTTACATCTGGTTAGACTAGAACCAAAGCACATGATGGTCACCTTTTAATCTATGATCAATGAACAGTGATGTTTATATAAACGCTTACTCAAAGATGCGTTTTGAACTTTTTTTTATTGTATGTAATTCCAATGACATGCCACTTATTTTAAATTTATAGTTGTAAACCATTTGTATGCCTATGTGGCGGCAAAATTTGGAAAACCTCATAATAATAAAAGAACACCTAAATTATTAAGTATCTATGTTTGCAAAGAAATAAATGATTTGATTTGATTTGAACTAACAATTCATAGTTGATACAAAAAGATCATTATCATCGTAATTTTTCGATCGTTTTCCAAATCATGTAGGGGTTGGTTTCACGTTTCATCATCACCTTAAATCCACATTCTACCACCAACATCAAAACCATCAAAACCCAGATTCTATAAGTAACACGATACCCTATGGATATTGACACTGACTCACAACCTACTCCACTACCAACTAAAAGCACAAAGACAAGCATTCATACAAATAGTCAAGCATAAAGCGTAAAGCGTAAATCATCGCGATTACTACAAGTAGTGCACTCAACTGGCGGTCATTAGCGCCATTTTTACAAGAGTCCTGCAAAAGCGTTCGGCACAGCATTCGCCGTTCGGCTGCCGTTCGGTTAATCGTCGGAAATTGTCCCCATTATTGGAGCACTCACTCGCAACTAAAATTATTATTGTTCGCACTAAAAGTAGCCATTTAGTCGGTGATTGCTCTGGAGTGGCCTGTTTCTTGAACAGAGATATTGAACGGACTTTCAGTCTGATGCGCTTGATGAGTCTTTTCTGCGAGTTTAACGTTTTGTCTGAAAAATTAGACGTGATTTGAGAGTGGAAAGATGATACCGTTGCAAATGAAACCATCTTTCTTTATCGTCTCGTTAATACCTAATTTGGTGTCGGTTTATATGCCACCCATGGGCCTCTGACTTGGCTTTACATGCCGTCAAGCAATATCTCTCAGACATGCTGGTCTCCTCACGACGTTTTCCTTCACCGAAGTAAGTGATAATTATCAATACGCACTTGAATCCAAAATATCAGAGGTGCGTGTATAGGGTTCGAACTTGAGACCTAAGAAGACTTGTCAGTTCGACGGACACACCACTAGAATAGAATGAAGCCATGTACCATTAAGTCGAAGGATAAGTTATATGATCTGGATACCAGAAAAACAGCACGAGTTTTGGAAATAATTTAAAAGCGTGTAGGTATTACGATAACAAAGGAATTAGTTAAAAGGACATTCAACCATTTAGATGCTCATTCCCAAAAACATTTGCATCCGAAATCACATTAGAATTTCGTGTCGAATAATCAACAGCCACGGGAAGAAACTTGAAAATACCTCACAGTTGACATAACCCTCGGTCCTTCGAGCCCTTGGCTTCCGGTTATCGCTACACAAAGAGGACCGGCCCTCCCCCCTCCGGCTTCCCTGCGGCCCCCTCTGAACAGGAACCGGAAATACTACCCTTCTATCGTTAAGGTCTACCCGCGTCACACCGTTATACTGGAATTTTTAAAGTATTTTTAGCCCCCGGCCTTGAAGTGCGGTAATGATTCCGAGGAATGTCTAATGGTTGGACCCAGATTTTAACAGCTCCAAATATTAAAAGGGAAAATTAAAATCACGGGGATTGAGCCAAGTTCCCCACATTTTTTATTTATTTAACTGTAGTATCTTGTCCCCTTGTTCATCACGTCGTTTTATTTGCTGTTTCAAAAAAATTCAGACGAATTGATAATCTCCTCCTTTTGGAAGTCGGTTAAAGACAATTTAAAAAGAGACTTAAATCAGTCAAAAAAATTGTAAAATCTGGTTCAGTCAACTAAATAGAAGACAAAAGACGACCTGCTAGATCAGAAACTGCCTTGGGACCGGCGCACATAATTGGCGGAGCGCAGCGTAGAACATGCCTGCGAAGTTTTCTAAACGCGTGACACATTAGGCCAATTTCTAACCGAGAATGCACGCATTCGCGCGGAGACAGCGCGAGTATGCGCTAGACTGAGCATAATCGACACACCATCGTCATGCGTTTTGCAGTTTTTCGAGAGTCCAAATGTGTACATTCGTGAATAAAATAATAGATTGGGACGTGCTGTTAATTACATTACTTGCAGAAGAGGAAGAAGAGGAATTAAAAAAGAGAAGAATTATAGGGAAAAGAAGAAAAAGTAGATTTAGGGTTGATGAAGTTTGGCAGTCAAGATGTGCTACTTCGGCGAGCCCGGCGACCGGAAGCGCGCTATCTTTCGCGATGTACCTAGTCGCTTCAATGCTCCGCAGGAATTAATTGTCGTGTTGATTGATTTTAGGTATTATTGCAATGGGGACAATGTCAATAATAGTTTGACAGTTAAAAATGCGTTGCGCTCGGCCATATGTGCGCCGGCCCTTGAACGTAACTCTTAACAATCCTTGAACCTTGTCGCCTTTGTTGTCTGGTTACCTATAGTGCAAACAGTATTTGTAATCTTGCTTCTTCGTCATCAATACACTTAGTAGGCTTATACTGTCACTTACGGGATATCTTGGCTCTTTAGTAAATTGATCCCGCTCACTTGGATCCCGCGGGATCAGTTAACTAAATTATTATTTTTGTGTAATTTTCTTTAGTAGATTGGTCCCGCTATTAATATTAAAAAAAAATGCCGTCAAATTTCAAATTTGAGTAACATCATGCAGAAAAATATTAGGAAGAATAAAACTAAATAAAAATAAAATCCTGTTGGCCCCACCGTATATTTAACATTATATGGGTTCGATTAGTGTTAGTACAGTAATTGTGCTAGTTACGGGCAGTAACCTTACGAAGATGGTATTTAGAGTAATAAATACCATCTTAATTCTGGGTAGGTACGATCTTCTTACTAGAAGATGGTACCTACCCAGAATTACCCAGAATTCACGAGACCTTGAGCTCATGCCAGCCTAGTACTTTTTGAGGAACATAATTATGTGTCATATTTAGGTAATGCAAAACCGGTTCCGTTATAAAGAACTGGGACTCCCTTACTTTCGATACTTTAAGTAAGTTTATAAGACGAACTTTAAGAAGTTTTTCCTGGTGACCTGGTGGGCTGGTGGTGGTGGTTGCCAGGCATATATAATACACTTATATTCCCCAAGAAGTACCTGTGTGGGACCAGTTTACTAAACACCCATATCTTCCGTGATGTTTTATTATTTTGAAAGAAAATAAAAACGTAAGAAAAGAGAGAGAGAATCTTAGAAAGGGGGCAGACTGATTTGTCTGCTCCTAACTATTTATTTACCATCCACCCGTATTCACCAGTCATCCCGCGATCATAGCGCTTACAACAGCGTCGAAGCCTCGGGAGTTCAAAATAATGGACAATCATGGGAGATAGGTACTACGGTAATACGGTAGGTATTTATACTCACAAACAGCTGGTATCCTTATTAATGCTTAGTCGATGACGTATGTTTATAAAGCATTAGAGTAAAAAACCTGGAGGGTGGTTCGCCCGGAAGCTTCGCTAATGCATCCGAATGCAGCCGAGCTCGTAGGTCACCCCTGCACGCGATCAATTCATTAGCTTGTATTGTTGTGCCACTGTTTCATGGTGAAAATATTGCTATTGATTTTAGTGTCTGTTAATATTTGTTTTAGGAAAGTGGGTTTTTTTGTTAAGTTTTTGATAACTGGAAAAGGCTAAATTGAATTAACTTTATTAACTTCCGTCACTTTAATGTCAAACTATTCAGACCCTCATAAAACCGTCTATAGCTGGCATCAATGCATCATCGGGCAGTCGCTCCATGTAAAATACTTTTATTCAGCTGCACCTGGCTAGAATGGAAGTCCATTACAACATAGTTGGAAAAACGCTAAACAGATGTGGTGAGCTGCCACCAATACAAACAAGTATTCTAGAAGACAAAATCTTATAAAGCGTTACGTTTCCGAAATACATATAAGTTATCAAGTTCGCCAATCTTCGGTATTTTTAGACACATTTTAAGACGAAAACTTGTATTCCAACCCCTTTAATAATATAAAATGTAGGTACCTTATTGGGGTAGGTAAGATCAACTTTACCGTTGCACATTTTTGCTTAGTTGACGATGATTAGATGATAAATGATGCCACAAAACTAAGTATATAGCGGTGACAAGTGCTACATTCCAAAAAAATAATATGTAATTCCCCGTTTAAAAAAATGACGTCAACAGTTTTAAGAAATAAGTAGAGGAAGAACAAAAATGTAACCACAAGATTTTTGTAACGTATGAGGAAAAAGATTTCCTTATTGTACTGAAATCTTAACATTAAAAACCCACTTAACTCCTAGCCTTCATAAACTCTAAAGCACTCACATTATTCATTTAATTCCACGAGCAAACGAAAAACAGAAAGGATAAGTGATTAAAAAATCAAAATGAACTAAAAATCGTGTCAAACATGGAGTTAACTCGCCAAAAACAACTTATTACCGTGTTACGAAATGTCAAAGCGTGTTTTTTAGAGGGAGTTGATGTAATATTTTCATAATTCGGCCGGCCCGCGCGACCTCGCGCTGTAAAACAAAATGTCGGCGCTCTGCAACCTGTCGACCCTGTAGTGATGGGACATTGGTTGTATCGATGTCGACAGAGCCATTGAAGATGGTGCAAACATTTTCTAGTTTTTTTTTGTTGTTGAAAAAGGCAGTCTGTCAGTCAGACATCGACACTCGTTTGTTGTATAGGAGTTTTATCGTCGCTGTTTATAATTTACAGTTATCATTTTATGTTAATTTTAGTAATTTATAGATACGAATTAGCATTATAAATCTAATGATTAGCACCTATTGATGATAGATATTGATAAATGTCGTAAATCTAACATTAAATCTGATCGAAACTTAATCGCTAATGTAAAAGCATCCAGTATCGTTTATCTTTGGTTGCATATCACGCATTTAACAGTCTATTCACGCAGAGCTTCAATGTTAGCTGTTGAAAATATTAAAAAGTACTAAGCCCCTTATTACGTCCCACATTAGGCACACCGACACATCCCTGGCCCGCATCCGAAACGGGGCTGCGTTTTGATAAATATTTGCGATTTATTTTATTCCTGGAGCCATTTTTTGAGAACGCGCCCGTAAAGAGGAGAAATGGCGTCGCACGCCATGTTCACCAGAGCGGCACTGAAGTTTCGGCGGGAAAATAAAAACGCGTTTAACTTTGTGTTAATATTATATTGTGCCATTATTGCGCCATTTATTATAATACCTACCGCGGAAGGGATGGGGTTGAGAGTTCGCGTTTAATGGACGTTTTGTTTGCGAGGAAAACATTTTTTTTAACTCTAACGATTTTCTGTTAAACCTTTCGGAAGGGAATGATTTTTCAGCGCGTATTTTATGCTTTGTTACAATATAGTACGTATGCACCAACCAGTATTCATGTTTTGTTTTGATTACGCGGCGAGAATTTTTAGAATTCCACGAGTGTAATACCAATTGGTTTGAACTAAAATATATTGCGTGCCTAGATTTTTATTTTATAGAATGCGTGTGTGGAATTGTATTAAGCCTTTATTCCTACATGCAGAATTTTGAAAAGTCGGTATTTAAAATATTTTTAGAGTAATCTAGCGTCCACTGACGAGTACCTAACTACAAAATCCACTTGCAAAGTTGAAAAGTTTAACAGTCCATAAATACTTAATTAGGTACATAGAGTTTACAGTTTATTTTATGTCTTGGAGTCTCGAATCATAATTTATTGTAAGTAATAACTTTTTTAGCATTTTAGTAGTAAACTGCCGGTGATTTGGAATAGCGGTAATTGACGCCGCCTGACTCATTTCGAACTATTCAGAAGAAAAACCGACTTCAAAAAACAAAAAAGTGAAAAAATAGGTAACTTTAGCTTCAGAAGTCGGTGACCTTTGTTTGATAATTTAGTTTTTTTTTGTCACCAAACATGTGTTTTACATTGTTAACAATACATGTAATGGCTAATCCCCAATAAATGGAATTTAACATACCTAAACTGTCGAAATATGGGTGTAATTGTACACATCTGCGTACCCCTCAGAGCATACAGGCGTGATGTTACGTCATGATGTTGTATAAACAATAAACATCCAAGCGACTGCAGCAATCACGACCGATTTACCGTCTATTTTTGAAGAGTTCCATTGTATATCTCCGAAGATCAGCATCAGATCTTCACCAAGTTTAAATGGGACCATCTCAGGAGTATATTATTTCAAATAAAAAAGAATTTTGAGAATCGCTCCACAAATGGGGGAGAAATCGGTGAACATGTTGAAATTAGACCACACGACTGAAGTAAAAATGTTTATAAAACGAAAACTACTAAGCCAAACTATGTTAAATTTTTATGGGAAAAAATGGCAACTATTCGGCATCAAACTAAAGAAGAATCGCATAAATCGGATCATAAATCTCAGCGTAATCGGTGTACATACATGAAAAAAAAGAAACATACACAAACAACATACCTACATAAAATACCAATCGAATTGAGAACCTTTTGGAAGTCGGTTAAAAATGATAAAACTTTCCTTCTTCCGACTTGGTTATTTATTTTAGTTCACGGATGCTCTAATTTTACTGTGGAACACAGGCTGAGGGGTTTACAAGTTTTCTTACAGACCATAATTATAACTAATTGTAAATCTTTACCAATAAATTCCGCCCCCCTCTATGGTCTCTTTTTTTCGCGTTTTGTGTAGTATCTAATAAAGAACGTATAATTATCCAAAACAAATCTGTGTTCATTTCTTAAAACCGCGCTTAGTGAAAAACCCATACCAAATTGTACCCACTGTTCCCGCCAGCATGTAGAAATTGTCTTATCGACCTGAAAGTCCGGGGTGTCCCAGTTCCCGGGACAGCGGGACTTGGTACAAAAATAATTAATTAATCAACGTAACCCTTGCATCCCCTGCCACCGCTGCCACCCTGGTACCCTGGGAGGATGCCTCGGGCGATCATTACTATGCCGTTAAGTGTGATGGCTATTGGTTCGCTATTGTCATTATGTTTTGGTGCTAATTAATCTTGAAGTAGCAAACTAACATTTGAAATAAAATTATTGTTGTTTAGAATATGAATATTTTTTTTGAAGTTTTTACCTTTTTAGGCGCGTTGAGCACTTTTGGGTGAACAAAAATCATGGAACTCGCGTCATCGTTCGTTTGTGCTCGATAAAACTCGAGAACGGCTGGGTCGATTTAGCTGATTTTGGTTTTGAAATATTTGTCATAGTCCAGGGAAGGTTTAAACGGTGAGACAACAAAAAAAAACAAAAACACTTCTTTACAAACCAAAAATAATTTTAAAATAATAATCAAATAGCTCGACGATTCAATTCACAAGTTACTTAGTTTTCACTTTCCCCAAAGACTGCCCCGCATGTTTTTTTTTATGAGCTTGTTAAAGATCACTCAAATTATAAATGATTCCTTAAATACACTATAAGCTACTTGATTCATAACGATCGTAAACCCGACATTTAATTTTATTTTTACGTGAAACCTTGACAACATTAACACATCGAGAAAATTCATCTCCTCAATCGCATGAGTGTGAGCAATATTAGATGAAAGTGGGGGGTACACTGTTCATCCTGTTCCTGCTCCATTTTCTACAATTCTTCTTGAAATTAATAGAGTTAAACTAAGTAATTTAGTAGCTTAGTTATGGCTCACTGTTGTGGTTAAAAATGAAAGCTTGCCAGACCTCAAATCTAACGTCTTCTACTTCTTTTGGAATCGTTGATACATTCCTCCAGAAAACTGGATTATTCTGGCCCAATACGTGGCTACATTCTACATTTTATGACATTGACTTTAGCATTTTTAATTTTTTTTTATATAGGTATGACTATTAATGTTATGACAAATTCAACAAATCTAAATTTGTTTCGACACAAATATAAATTTGTTGATTAATAAATAAATAAATACATTCATCGCCGATCCAGCTCTCATTTAGGTATTTACAACAAAAAAAACAGGTCGAAAAAACTCTTCATCAGAACTAGGTTAAAAACACCAGCAATTTCAAACTCGGTCTAATTTTTAACCGTTACTGGCTGTTCAGATTTGCATAGGTAGGCACTTGGACTAAGCGAAGTTGGTCCGGGTGGAAAACCCTAAGTGGAACACAGCCGCGAGCCCAGCTCATGTTACTTATGTATCGGGTAAATAAAGGTAGACTGGAACACGGACGTTTCACAAAATGAAAAAAAAAAGTTAAAGTAATTTTTTCCAGTACCTACGTAGTTGATAAAGTTGTGTTGTGTTAGTTTTGTTCAACGGTTTCTGTGACCATGTTGGTGACAAAGTTTGTTGTTAATACGAGTAGCTGTTCCCCATTTCACCATTTGCCGTATATCCATGTAGGTAGCTTTTAAATTAGTCTGTAGGATTTCTCCGCCGATGCACAATCAAAAACTATGAGTCTGGAAGCGGTTTAGCAGCACCGAGCACGCGCAGCTTGACCACTTCTATCTATCCTATCTCTACAAAGAATAACATGTCTATTTCTTTACGAAGTGAACTTCATTTTAACATGGCACAAAAAAAAAACATAGGTATTGAAAACTGTCATTTAATATTTTTTTTCTTCTATTTCAGCAGTGTTTATACTTTTCTCAAACGTAGAAAGAATACCGATGACACGACGACGTTAGAAAAAACTACCTACTGAACAAAGAAAATATTATGCCAAAATTGCCAAAGAAAATATTAAGTACCCGAAAATCCTGTTTCATCGAACAGTGCCACACACAACACAGTAGGCTAACCTTGCTGAGCGCCTGAGCATCGACATTGACACGTCCAGCACTCGGCTGGATGGTGCTCAGCGCAGTCCCACTTGAACTAGTCTTCGAGTGCCATCGCTGCACATTCATGCCTACCTAGTACTTACCTACGGAGATAATAACCAAATATCGTGGGTTATTGTTCGATGGGATTGTGGTGTGATGCTGCAAAGAGGCTTGTGTAAAGCTGTAGGAAAAGTGTCGTATTTAGTTTAAACTGGATATTTGAGACAATGTGGCCGGTAATCATGAACTGCCATTTCAAATCTAACGATTTTTAAGGTGACCACCTGAAAAAGTGAAAACTGTTTGTGTTTTGTTATAAAACGATGGTATAGAATAGCTCTCAGTATTAATATATGTAAAGAATAGAAAATTAGTAGTTTGAGTTAGAGCTCAATTTAAATCGTGACTTCGGCGCACAGCTTCGGCGTGATGTCCGACGCGTAACGCCATCTGTGGTATTCGATACAAACTAATTCAATGTGATGTGATAAAATGTAATGTTTTCAATATTTTGTATTAATTAAACAGTAAACTAGGTACTTTTTATGACAGAATTAAATAGATGGCATGCAGTATTTATCTAATAGATCCATGTTACGAGGTATAGTTAAGGGGCTCCCCCATGCACACTAGCGCCACTTTAGTAAAAAAAATCAGAACTCGTTAAATACACAATTAATATAAAATCTGATTGACAAAATCAATCATTTGGTCTTCTAAATTATTTAGGTCTGCTTAACTCATTGAAACATAGCTCGCTGTCGTTACAGATTCAAAATGGAAAAAAACGGCCGTTTTTAGCAATTTTTCTAACTGTAACTACAGTGAAGTATATTTTAATGAATTAAATAGACGTCAATAATCTAGAACTCTAAAGCATTGATTTTGTCAATCAGATTTTATATTAATTGTGTATTTAACGAGTTCTGTTTTTTTTTCTAAAGTGGCGCTAGTGTGCCATGGGGGAGCCCCTTAAAAAGCAGCAAAAATTAATTACTATTTAAAAAAAAGATTAATAATAAAAAAACATAAGCTAGGTATATTTTTTTAATTTAATTTAATATCTAGATATTAAATTAATTAAATAAAATAATATAAAAAATAAAATAATTAATTTTATTTCTAGATTATTTTTTTATTTAATTAAATTAATTAAATAATTGGCAAGAAGATCAAAACCTCAAACAAATCCAAGAAAACATCAAAAACAAAACGGCATCAACAACAATAAATTTCAAAAAGGCAAACAAACGTTCTATCTCCAGGAAACGTGTGGCCAGGCTAATTTATCCCCTCGAGTAGCCACAGAAGATAAAGCACCCCCTTTTCCCCCCCCAACACCCCCTCCGTCACCTGCCGAGTCTTTAATTGAATAATCCTAGTCATTAATCATAGCACCCCGTCTGGAGGTGAACTTGAATTATTTTCAGTCATTTCTTGCGGCTGTTTAAGGCTTGGATCGACAGACGATACAGCTTAATGGATGGAATTTGGGACAAGGGTAGATAGGCCCAAAGATGGGTTGGAGTGATGATGGGAACGAAATCAATTTCAATGACTTTTTGTAGATCACAGACGGAGACAGTCAAAATAAATAAAAAATGTGTACCTAATATAGATTATGGGGAATTATTCAATTCGTTTAAGCGTTCGGTTGAGCAGTGGTGGCCCAGTGGAGGCTGCCCCGACTTACGAACAGTAAGTCGTGGGTTCGAACCCAGACAGGCGCATTACTTTGTGTAATTTATTTCATCACCACTGCTCTCAAAACGGTGAAGGAAAACATCGTGAGGAAACCGGTATGTCCTAGAACCAAAAATTCGAAGACATGTGACATCTACCAATCCGCACTGGGCCCGCGTGGTGGATTATAGCCCATTCCCTCTCATTGCGAGGAGGCCGTGTCCCAGCAGTGGTAACATTATAGGCTGATGAAGATTCAATTCGTTTATGCAAATAAATTTTGTACTTATCGATTTTATAAAGTAGGTAGTACCACATCTACCTACCTACTTGTGTTTTGCCCGGTTGATGGCAATAGGCTCGCGCCCAATTACATGGGTCTTAAACATAACTGTTGCAATGTGGGTTAAGGTACTATTTACACCTCTGCCTAATCCTTCGGGGATTACAGGCGTGATGTTATGTTATGTGTACTACCTACCTACATGCAGTCAGTCTAGATTGTTTACGTTTTAGGTATACTTACCTCAAGATTTCATACTTAGGTAATTAATAGGGAATATCCAAACATTTTCTTTTTAAATTTCGATACGGAATGTTAAAGTAGGTACCTACTTACTATAAAAATAATGACAAAAAACGAAAACAAGACATAAATCGGACAAACAACACAAAAGTTTTAACCATTTAAACTTTTGTTTCTATCTCTTTCTAGATAAACGGTATTTAGTATGGATTTTGTACGTCGATGCAGCGAATGACGTCATTCGCTGTATCGGATCTTTCTGTCTAATCAGCAGTTTCAAATGCTTCTAACTTAGTATTTTTATCGATATTAAAAAAATAATTTCACTTTGCTATTTCTGATGTTAATACGCTTTGTTTAGAGTGATAAAAAAAAATCATGCATATACCCTATTGTATATAGCAACAGTAAATGACCAACATCAAAACATACCTACCAACATTCCTACAAACACATAGTAAATAGCACCAATAAAAATAAACAGTCCACTCGAGTTCACATAGAACGAAGGGCCGTACCTATATCAAAATCAGAAGCCCAGGCACGTTCTACCCACATGCGTCGAGCCGTCGACCCACACCTCCGCTCCATGCAGGAAACCGTTCTTAACTCACACAACTAAATCACACACACACACATACAATCGCCCCTTTGTCTTAGCTAAGTGTCAACCAATAAAAACAAAGGATTCGAAAATGGAACAAAAAGTGTCGGCCAATCGCGCGGGCCGTCACGCGTGTTGATGCGCGGCTATTGGCTTGAAAAAATCCGTTTAGCTCCGATGAGTTCGGCTAGACGTTGAGATTGATGCGTCCGGAGACCGGTATTTACTTGAGTTTATTTACATAAGATACCGTTTCGTGCACTATCCTGACTGAACTGAGATGGTTGTCTTTCTGTTAATGGGTTTTAAGTTGATCTTTCTTAAAGGTTCCTTGAAAATTTTTGAATCGTTTTAATGTGCGTTAAATAGAAGATTTAGTAGATTCACTTAGCAGTAAACACTATCACAGGCACCTTCGAACTCTGTCTGAATGTATCAAGTATTTGCATCATGTCCCACACTAATTTCTTTCGAATGAAGATTGTTACAAATGAATCATCGTCTTCTCGGCCTCACGGTGACTCACACGATTTTCAGAGTCATCAACGTGCTCCTGACAGCATTATTAACATAACACATTTACGATATCAATATTCGTCACGAGTTCTTTTTCATTCAAACGGTTATCACTTCTCGGCATTCACGGCGCAGACTTAAGTAGGCATCTAGAGAGAACACCTCGTGTGTTCACGTGTGAGAGGGGGGGCGAAGGGGGAGCGGGGCGTTCAGAGGGTCATTTATCATTCATATCATCTTCGCTCCACTTCGCTCGCCGCACCGTCGTAAATAAATAAGAACAGTCTCATCTTTTACAGCCGCTGTAACTTTGCTAAACAAATATCACTCTTTTCTTTATCTAGATAAAGTCCTCATTCCTTTTACAAACACTGGTGGTTAAGTTCTTTTAAAATTAGCCAGTTTAGTTAGTGAACACGTAGGTAACTATGCATATGTTTTAGAAATGTGTAGATAATAGCCGTGCTAGGTATAATAAATCTGTAGCTATGTGTTCGTCAGTTTTAAACTTAAGTTTGATGTTCGTTTTATGGCAACGTTGATATAAGTATGTCGGCACTTATTTTAAAAAAGACGGTATGTCGGTAGGAGATTATACAAAGTGATTGTAACAAGCATAGAAGTGCCAGTGTGTTCAAAAATAATATTTGGTAGGTAATATTAGGAAAGGTAAGTGCAGAAAAAAGTTCCTAAAGGCTTTTCTTACTTTTTTAATTTCACTTTTTAAAAGTCTAGAAAACGAAAGATTTAAGATGAGCCATATGGTGTTATGTTTAAGTTGTTCATACAGAAGTACATATATATTTCCGTAACATACAAATTTTCTTTCTCCTTAAGCCTAATTCACAACTAGAAGATTAGGACAGCAACCAAAAAAGGAAACCGTATTACAGGAAAGAAACACAAATTCTTACTGGAATTGCTTCTATTATTTTTATAATACTATCAAAATCGTAATTGGACCCAAATAATACATCCATAAGACGATGTTACCGGCAGAACAGAGGACTGCCAACAAAGCCGCCCACAATTGCGAAACCTTTTATTATCTAAGCATATTAGGTGCTTAGATTCCAAATAATTCCGCTAGCTTCGCTGTAAGAAGATTAAGAACGATTGGATGTTCGGAGAAGGTCGGCACTCGCCGCCACGTAACGTAATGGCGAGGTATAGGTACTAGCTCGGAGAATGGCCCATCAATCTAAACAGGGTCCCTCAGATCGATCACTGACCGGCCGAGAACTTAAAGCTTAAAAACTCACAGAATAACCCGCCGTACACGTAAAAGCAATTACCCAAAGAAGTGGTCGATAGTAAGCAGTTCGCTTGCAAGTCAGTAATTGAAAGGCCGTGTACGAGCTGAAGCCACGTTTGTTTAGTCCGTCATAATTGCTCGGTTGCACCTCCGAGCTGACGAGTCGCCGGCACAAAAACTCCTAAATCCAGTTCATTAGGGCTCTATTCACAGCCCACCCCTGGATGGAGATACGCGGTGATTACTGCAACCGCTCCCGACGGCTCACGAATAAAGACTGCATCATAATTTCACCAGATACACCCCCGTGGCGCATTACAAGGAATAGCAAGCTTAATTCCGGGATATAGAGTCTCATTTCGGATCGTGTGTAGTCACGTCACTTGCACAATGACATGTAAAAATAATGAACAAACTTAGGGTCTGTGCGAGGGAAGTTAAGTCTTGAATGGATGTTGGGAAGGGTTAGAATCGTTTGGTCGGAGTGAAAGGAGATGCTTTGTAAATTAATAGGAGGAAAAGTTTCGCGGGACGTCGCACCGGCAAGGTTGTCACAGTTGTGATTCAATTTGGCCGCTAATT
The DNA here is from genome assembly GCA_941918905.2 of Xestia sexstrigata. Taxonomy (NCBI): domain Eukaryota; kingdom Metazoa; phylum Arthropoda; class Insecta; order Lepidoptera; family Noctuidae; genus Xestia; species Xestia sexstrigata. The sequence goes on from OW799204.2 coordinate 6,998,066, forward strand.
TAATGACGCTGTCGCTGAGGCAAACAAATTGATATTCATATGGGACCACCGCGAGTTTATTTGTTGTTTACATTTTTGTTTTACTGCGATTTCGCTAATAGTCGCGCAAACAATTGCTCGTTACTCAAGCGACGTTTATCGCTGTACGTTTGCAGACGTAAACTATGCTAGGGCGACGATTTCATATATTTTATTCTTTGTCTGTTTCTCGTTATTATATGGAAATAATTTTATGGCATTTTGTTTGGTTTAGAACTCCAGAAGATCTTCTTGGAGAAAAACACTTTTTGGACATCCAATGACATCTTGACTGGAAAGTGTAGTATTAGCTGATCTACAGGCAGAAAATAGTCAGTACGCATAGTAAGACTACCATAGAACCAGAAGAAACAAAAATCACAACGACAAATTTAAAAAATTTCGTCGGCAAGGTGTCCAAAAAGGAGAAAAGAAATGTCACTTTGTCTTCGTAGCGTAAAGATAGAAGTGCACATGCATCGCTTACAGGAATACACCCACGAGTTTTTTGTCGACTCGTATACAACCGAAGAAGAGCTGACCTCTTCCAAAAGTAACAGAAATATACGAAGCACCATCTTCGCCATATTCGCGCACCCCGGACCGCAGACCCCGGACTCCGGGACCCCGGGACATTAACATTAGTTCCCAGCAACGTAATGCACACACAACGAGATAATTGGAAGTGTCGGGCGCTGGCGAGCAGCATCCATTGTTGGTGTCGTTACACCGTCGTTATTCAATTCAACTCCTGCGCAGACGACGTTGTTTCGATCGGATGTATTGAGGCTAATCTTGGGATGGTCAGTGATTACTTGGGATCGACGGATGCTTGAGTCATGCTGGATAATTTGCTGGTTTGGTTGCGAACGTTAGGTAGATATTGAGATGGGTGCCTTGTGATACCGTACTGAATATCTCACTGATTGACACAAATAATTATGTCCAGTTTGAGCAAGATTATCATATTGGAACTTAGTAAGACTGATTAATATGTCACACAAGCCTTCTTGTGTCAATTTATAGATCTTTGTGGAAACAAAGTAAGATAAACATGCCCTAAAGGCCAACTTGACAGAGGATGTCTGAATCAAGGCAGACTTTTTCTTATTCTTTCTTCGAGTTGGTCATTAACGAACGAAAATAAATATCGCTGGACATTAACACACAGCGCCATCTAGTGCCACACTAAGCAACGAGGCTTGTGTCCTGGACACCAGATAGTTGAAATACTACATAGATACTTTTTGTTTGTAAATACATACATAATATACATACATATAAACATCCATGAATCGGAAACAAATGTCCATGCTCGTCACACAAACATTTTCTCCAACCGGGATTCGAATCCGGAACCCTAGGAACGTAAGACAGCCTCACTACCGCTGCGCCATTCGGGTCGTCAAAAATGGGACTATTATCATCATCATTTCAGCCGAAAGACGTCCACTGCTGGACACAGGCCTCCCCTAAGTGTCGCCACATTGACCGGTCCCGTGCGACTCGCATACAGCGGATTTCCGCAACCTTCACCAGGTCATCGTTCCACCTAGTGGGAGGCCTGCCAACGCAACGTACTAGTATTGCAGCAAATGATACTAGTATTGAGCCAAATATATCATACTTTAAACACTGTTTTAAGCTTTCACGGTTTAAAACTAAACTTATTCTGTCACTTATTTATTATTTTAAGCTCCCGATATTTCGACGTTGTTGCAAGCGACATGATCGCGGGATGACATCCCGCATCAGCGGCGAAATATCGGGAGCTCAAGATAATGAAAAATCACCGAAAATATCCCGTAAGTGACAGTATAAGTTTTGATATCATACTTTATTGGTACCTATACATAAATCCTAGCCTATTTGTGGGAATCACAAATTCAGCCTTTTCCCAACTATGTTGGGGTCGGCTTCCAGTCTAACCGGATGCAGCTGAATTCCTGTATTTTACAAGGAGCGACTGCCTATCTGACCTCGACAACCCAGTTAGTACTGGGTAATACGATACCCCTTGGTAAGACTGGTTGTCAGACTTTTGGGTCACTGACTACCTGTAATGACTGTCAAAGATCTGCAAATGACAGCCGGGACCAACGGCTTAACGTGCAAACACAAATTCAGCTCAAATTCCCAATTTTCAAACACAAAATATCAAAAACATACCTACTCCTACCAATGTACAGAGTAGAACGTAGGTATCCGTAAAACGGGTGTGCATTCACTGAAAGTACTTAGAAGGCTAAGTCTCCCTGTAAGGTTCAGATAAACGCGTCCAAAGTAATCCTCTTTGTGTAAAAATGTCCCGGTGTCACCCCCTGCCGGGGCGACTTTATTAAAAAGCACGTAATCCCCACTAGTGGACTGGGTAACGCGATTATGCTCTATATAACAACTCAATATGCGAGTCCCGATATGAAATTGAATTTAAATCCGTTTTGCGTTGATGACAGCGCTACTAAATAATAAAGGTTGCCACGGGACGACTGATTGGGAGTTGTTAATTAATACAAGGGCAATGTGACTAGTGGCAGATTTTAGATTGATTTTTGTTTAGTCTGGTTTGTTTTTGTTTTCGTTTCGTGTTTTTGGATTTTGTTTTGTTTTTGTTGTGTTCTTGTTTGAAAAAAAAGGTACTTTGAAGGCTATGCCATTAATAAGAGGTCTTAATTCTTTGGTGTTGATAAGTTGCTATACAACTTATTGTCATTAAAACATTTAAACGCTTGAGAAGTTACCCATTTCTCTCAAACCCTTAGGTTCGGTGGCACAATTCTAAGACCAGAAAATCAGGGCACATATGGGGCTTTCTTCTTCCGAAACACCGCATTATATCAGCAAGCTTAAAAGAACACATGAAAATACAGCAAAGGTACCATCTAATATACAAACAGGAGTTGTCATTGCCCGTATCTTGACACCCCGACAGCCAGGAAGCGGGGAGAGGTGGCACACTTCATTACTCGCACATCAAACAATCGCGCCGCCGCCGCCATCTTGCGGAAGTGACGTCACTGACGTGCCGCCGCGATCGCTTTGATCCTCACAAAAATAAGTCTCCATTTTGCTGGCTGCATCAACTTCGCTCCAGTCTAAATGTAATTGCTTCGCCTCCCTGAGTTACGTTTTTGCTTAGAACCTGAGAGTTATACAGGAAGGAAGTTAAAACCCGGAAATTTTAGACATTAACTGCTGATTAAAATACCTTAAAATTTTGCCCCAAACAGCCAAAAATAAAACTTTCAGTCTCTTATTGCAACTTATCACCCTCACAATAGGCAGGTATAAAGATCATGAAAAAAGTAAATCCATCACAATCACTTTAATATTATGATAAAACTTGTGTTTATGAGTCATCGGTAATAACTAAACAAATCATTTTTACAAAACGTTAAGCGGTTTATTGCAAATGAAAGTTTATTATGATGCCAAGAGATCTGAGGTAAGCGGAACCATCATTTGCTAGTAAAACTACTTATTATACGTAAATTATAGACATTAACACCGAAGGCATTTTATGATTATTGGTATGCCAGTGAGAGTCTAGACTAGTGGTGTGACGGTTGGAATGCTAAGTCATAGGTCTCGACTTCGAATCTAAAACACGCACTTCTGATTTTTCGGATTTATTTTATTTTATTTTATTCTATTCGGGAAACTTACAGCTAGTATTAACAATGTTCCCAAATAGTACGGATTTGATGGCCAATTAGAAGTTTCCTCAATTATACATTTTAAACAAACAGTCGAAACAAAAAAAAACACAACAAAAGAAAAAGGTAGTACGAAATACTTACAATAAAAAAATAACACGATCGAAACTAACAAAAAAATTTAAATTAAAAGAAAATACTAAAAACTGCAATTGGATACAAACAAACTACTTATCTGTAAAAAAAGCTTTTCACTAATAAAACAAACACTAAACACCACACACACTAACCACACAACCACCACCACAACCACCACCACCCACCACCAACCCAACCACTAATCTGTGCTTTTCACTAATTTATGTGTGTATCGTATACCTAATTATCACTTGCTTCGGTAAAGGAAAACATCGTGAAGAAACCAGCATGCCTGATATTTCTCGACGGCATATAAAGCCATTCATAGGGCCCTAATCCTTGGGCGTATACATTCAGTCAAAAAAGTATCGGGAATGGATGATTTGTTTATGGTTCCAAATTCTAATTTTTGTTTTTTTGTAGTTGTTAGATTGGCACAACTGTTTTCCATTTTGGCGCAGGAGTTTGAGTTGCATCTGTTATTTATATTAAATACAGTGCTGGTTTTAGTAATATCATATATAGTATTTAATTTGTTACACTTTAAAATGAAAATCAATTTCAATTTGTATAAATAAATACAACCTGTTTACGGTCATCATTTTGATGAACCTGTAGACACACACTAGGACTAGGTACCATTACCAGACTCGAGTATACATTCTACAAGAACCAAACTGAACCAACATTACCGAACCGAACTAATATTTATATAGAGATATCTACGATAGGTAGATTTTGATCTTGTAGAATGTATACTTGCACAAAGAGCGATGAAGGAACATGGATGGGTTTTAGTCAGTAAAAGTCTGACACTCCCTCCTGCTCCGCCCAGAGCGGGAGAAGTCATTTGATGATTTCCCATGCGAAAAAAAAAAAAAAAAATGTCTAGTAATGGTACCTAGTCCTAGTGTTTTTACTACAGGTAAGATTGGTATCATTATTGTGTCTACAGGTTTATCAATATGTGCCGTGTCCGCAATTTATCTGTACTGGTTTAACTAAACTTAAATACAAATAAAAACAAAAAAAATATGTTTTTCTTTGCTCAAGTCGAATTTACAAAATAAAATTACTTCCCAAATCGTCATAATCAAGCTGCGATTTCCCCCTTACGTTTGATGTAACAATACAATAATCAGTGCAAATATGATTTGTTCTCACAAATCGCAATAGGGCAAAATAAACAGTATGGCGGAGTATATCGAATTACTAATATTGTAAGTGCGAGTACACCCTCTTTCTACAAGTTTAACGGTCATTCGAGTTACCAATCAAATGAAAATTCATTAAGTGTGATGTAAATGTTCGTATTCGGATGTGGTGATCAGAAGATTCGAACAGAAATCATAACTTTCAACTCAAAGATAGAGCTTAATGTGCTACAAGGCACTTGAACACAAGACGTTTGAAGGAGATTGACAGGGAGGCACTGCTAGTAAACAATAGTTAAATTATTCAGTGAGAAAACCAAAACAAAACCAAGATCGTTGGCGTTGGTTCTGATTTTACCCAGGCACCCAAAATATCCTTGTTCAACTTAAGTTGTTTTCTAGTATTGATTGAGCAACTTCAATCAAGCGAATGTTAACGTAGTACCTATATCTTGATAAACTTTCTCATTTTTTGTAAATTAAACTTTGAAAAACTCTAATTTTAGGAATATAACTATACGCAGAAATTATTGCTGTGAAACGATTTTTTGTTTTGGGGTGAAACGTAACGTTCTACGGTCGGACTGAATGTTTCGCACTCCACACATTGTACAGATGGATGCGTTGAATAAGTACGGGGGTCGTGGAGGTTTTTAAAGCAAAAAAAAACTTTTGCACAAGTTGAAACTTTGACCACCAATAATCCAATATCTTCGTAACTAAAGGTTCCCAGGTATGGTCAAAAAGATCTCAATGACGGGGAGGAAAAGTACCTTCACACTCAATATATTGTAATTTTGTGAGCAATAAATGAATAAAAATAATTGTCAATATGAAATACCAGTTCCAAAGCTAGAAGCTGGGATCTTGTCAATCGCACAGTTCTCAAAGTTGACATTGAAAAGGTTTGGGACGACACATTACGAAAAGGCAATTTTACGCTCTGTTTAATTCCTGTTAACGAAATATCAAATCACAGTTTTCAATTAAAACCCCGATATAGGTATTTTTTATCCTCTCATACAAAAGCGATCCTCATCGCATTCACAAGAAAAACTTTTCTATAAAAACCACATTAACCTTTTCGTTGACACCCGTTTACAATAAATCGTGAAAACAATGACTTAACCTACTAAATCATGTTACTATTCAAAACATGACTTCTACATGATGAAAAAACTTTTTAGGTTAAAGAAGTGTGTCATCTCCCATCAAAAGATAAAGGTATGTCTTTAATTGAGGACTTTTGAGGAGGGAAAAGGCTCAGAGGAGTACAAAAGCGTTAGTTGTCATGCCTTATCAATGGAATTAAGGGAATATTATGTGCTTTGAAAGGATTACACAGGTGTCCTGCGGGCTATGGCAGGCGTTAGGTTACGGAGGAAAAAAGAGCCACACTACAGATCGGCAGGAAGATTTGTTTACGGAGCTTTGTTTGATTTTATCGGCTTTCTTATTAAGATATTTTTTAGTAGATTATTAAGTAACGATTTTGCTTTACTGACTGCCTTGATGGTCTAGTCAGCATGATGTCCTGGGTTCGATTCCTAGGTCGGGCAAAGTGGTATTGGGTTTTTCCATCAGGATTTCCTCAGTAGCGGTCATGGAGTCTGGATTTGTGCTCGGTTGATGGCAATAGGCTCGTCTCCTATTACATGGGACTTAAACATAACTGGCGAAATATGGATTTGCTATTAGGTACACTGCTTAATCCTTCGGGGATTACAGGCGTGATGTTATGTTATATGTTTTTGCTTTATTTTTAAATCTAACTACTGTCTATTTTTCTTATAGATAGACCTAATCTGGAAGCGAAAAATTAATTTGTATTTTCTATACGCTCTTCCTGCTTGTAGACACCGTATTTTCTTTTCGCAGTGATTAAGAGCCAAATTTGCAAGAGCAAAAAAATAAGCAGTCTCGCTTTGCTTGCATTAAACTATTAATAAGTTTAATTGGCTTGGTTTTTCTCAGCAATCCCAAATACTTTTCAAAATTCAGTGATAGCCTTGTGGTGTAACCGTAGCACTACCAAGTCATAAGCCTCAAGTTTGAACCCAAGACATGTACTTCTGATTTTTCCGGTTTATGTGCGTATCGTATACTTAATTATCACTTGCTTCGGTGAAGGAAAAAAACGTGAGTAAACCAACAAGCCTGAGAGATATTTCTCGACGGCATGTAAAGCCAAGTCAGAGGCCCATGGGTGGCATAAAAACTCTGACACCAGGTTAGGAACTAATCACATGATAAAAGAAGTTCAAAATGATTCATCTGTAATAACACATCTCAATATCTCGCCAACCTGACCCCAAAGAGAACTACTCGCAAAACTCAATTAACACAAACTTGTTCGGCATGTAACACACGAACACGAAGATATATCATTAACCTCCATCTCCTTGCGAACGTCATCTGCGATGCACTTTGTCTAGCGTCTCGCGTTACCTGTCACAGCTACCCATTAACGTCGTGACCTCCACCCACCCTCCACAACTTGGCAGCATGCCAACATAACTTTGCACACGAAAAACTTGCACACACTTAGCAAATACGAAGGAATAAGGATGTTGTTGGCCTGGATGAACTTTTTCGTAAAGTTGTGGTCCTACATTAACCCAAAAGTTGTCATTTGCTCCGTGATTACTCGCACGCGCACTCTATTTCATAGTTTGACAAGCGGCATCGGTTATTAGTGAGTGTCGATTACGCTGTGTCGATATGTCGTGTTTTGTATCGATTTGTTCGGTAGAGGTGTTATTTGAGATTCGATTTTCCTCGATAATTAGGTATTTAGGGCTATGCTTCAATCTTGAAATTGCAATATGGATACATCTACGTGGCTAATTCCACAAATCCCCCCTAAGAGAATCCCTCTCAGGAAACAGGGAAAACTGGCTATCTACGTATGCTATCTTAACTTGAACCTATAGCTTCTTATTTCAAACTGTCTGATACCTTTACTTGAGTTGTTCGACTTGATCAATATTGTGGTCACAACACTCACAACCCACAAAATTGAGCAATTTGATCGAAAAAAATCAAAATCAAAATGAAAATTGATCAATTTCATTTGTTTTTATAAATTGTGGTCTTAAGCTAAAAGATGTTAGTTAAGGTTTAAATATGGACTGTTTTCCGCAAAAAAGTGAAATTTCTCCAAACATGTTAGTAATAGTTTAGTACCTATTGTAAGCAGAACTTAACCATCAATAAAACCCACCATGATCAAAATATCTCATATAAATACAAGTTTTTCAAATCGTGGATTTATCTTGATATGTTTTATGTAATCAAAAGATTGACATTACCAAGCTTTTAATCATTATAATATCAGCTCGTCAACATTCACTCCTGAAAACGGACCTCGAACGTGATTAAATTACTTTCATATCACGATTTAAACGTCCTACATTACAGTAGGTACTGTAGCGAAGAAATTAAATTATATCTTTATAATTAACATCAGTATTGTTTCTCAATCGTAACGAACGAGTTGCAGAAACCAATGCATACAGATAAAAGTCACATAACACCTCGAGCAATCCTTTAAGACTATTAAAGTCGCAAACAATCATCGAGAAAGTATTGGAGAATCTCGACACGACACCTCAACGCGATGTGTCCCTGTATGCAATTTTATAACAATAAACACACACCTTTATGTCTCAGTGCCGCAGGAAATGACAATTATTTTTGCTCCAATCCTTGAGGGCGGAGAGAATGGAAGCTCTTTCACACGCGCAAAATAGCTCGAAGGTCTAAGGAGCCCTTTGTGTACGGCGCGGCAATACAAAAAATATGTCCATTCACAAAAATAGGTTAGTCGCGAATTTTGGACGCAACGCTCTTTGAGATAAAGCGAATGATTTTAAACTGTATTCCGAAACGATTAAAATTGAAAATTGTTTTGAGAACTACACAAAAGGATTCGGTAACATCAATTTTGAGTTGTCCATTCATTCATGAGTTGCAGGTGAGATTAGAATCTGTCTAGTACATTACAATGCAATTAAGGTGAGCGTTGAAATTTTCAAATCGATCCAAACTTATTAAAAGTTCAAAAAGTATTTAAAATAAATCCCACCCAAAAAAGTAAAGTTAACAAATCAGTCGACAATTTAATGGCGTCAATTAAAACCGGCACGCAATAATGACGATTAATAAACCCGAAAGTTAGTTTTAATAACTTTATTACAATAAGTAAGTACAATTACGGAATATCCGTGACTACAGTCTTTTACATTGGAGTCGGAGCCGTCCAAAATTAAAAAAAAAACCTCGGCAAAGGAACAAAAGCCACGCTGTCTGGATGGACAGGTATATGACGGGGCACATTTTATTGGTTTTCCGAAACATTCCCTGCCCTATTAATAAATGAGCGAGAGAAAAAAACACCGTAGAATCCATTTGTCAGGACTGCAGTGATTTATGGGGCAAAGGACTCTGTGGATTCCTAGAAGAGGTGAGTTTTGTTCTATTTGCTTACCTGTCACTTTGATTTAGAAGGGTACCTATGTACCTGGTTGGTAATGGATTTTCGCCTAAAAAGTAAGGCATTAAGTACATTGAAGTATTTAGAACCGATCCACCTCTCATGTTATTTAGTAAAGTAATCTTGTTCCTCTCGAAAACTATTTACTTTCATGATTTTTGATTTGGACTTCAGATTTAAGTTTTAAACTTGGCTTGCTTTAAGAACACCTTATTACCATCCCCTGGCAGGCTAATTTCCTAATCGACTTTCATTCCCGGAATAAACCCTTTTATTCAACGCCCTAATTCCGACAGCCATCATAAGCACTACATTACATATGTCGTTTCTAGGTTAATTGCTTAATAATGGGATGTTTGCGACTGGCAGACAGCATAGTAAACTGTAAACACTAATAACATGTATCAACTTTGCTGCTACATGTATTCTAGGTAACTTTAAAGATTCTTTCTTACGTTTGGTAAATCTGATCAAGTGCCTGTTGGATATACAAAGAATGGGCCATCCTATTTCGAAGACGGGTGCAGTTGTTAAAGGGTTAATGTATTATCAATCTGCATTCCAACTTTTCATTCCGCCAGTATGATCTTGTGTGTCAATTATCGAACTCCACGCAGGCGTAGCCGCTCGCATAAGCTAGTGTTTCACTAAAAGGAGAAATGACAAAGTTGAATGAAGTAACGAATACGTAACTCATACCAAAATCGCCCATAATTACAAAATTACCTATCCCTAAACAAAAAAAAAACCTTTTCTCACGCTTTGCAATAAATTACGTCGAAATTGATGACCGAAGTATAGTTAAATTCCCGATACGGTTAGTAGCAGGTAGCTCAAGAGATAGTTATCGTTACAAATACTCCGAATTCTTGCCATTCGGTAACTTGAATCGATAGATGACGAGCTGTGTTTGATGTTGACGTTCATATTTCGGGGTAACAGTCAGAGGTGTGGTCAGTTATGTGTAGCCAAAAGGCAATAAAAATTTGTATGTTTTTGCTTACTTGGTGACTTATAGATTCCTGTTGCAAAGTAGTTTATCATCATATATACCCTCTAGTGTAGAAGTAGTTCTGTTGTAATGATGGTAGATTCGAGCTGAGGATGTTAATAAACTAAAGATGAAACTGCCCATGACAGCTGCCATCAACAAGATTCGATTGATTAGAAGATTAAAACAATTATACGAAGCAACATCTCCAGTGGATAAAATAAGGACAAACACGATCAGCAATAACCAACTTCTCGTGACAAATCAACGAGAGAGTCGCGATGAAGTTAAGATTCGCTAATCAGGCAATTCACAAGAAGTTTCTAATCAACAGGTTCTGATCCATAAACAGCTGTATTTTGCAAAGACACTTAATTTCAGTACTGCAAATATCAAACACAAAGATAACAGAAACCCAATTACTGTAACTAAGCATTACAATTACAGATGACCAATCACCACTTACAGACCTGCGATAATCCTAAAACTTTCTATTTCAAAGATGATATCACACTTCAAAAATGTAACAATAAAAACTAAACCAAATAACGACACGTTATAGCATCGCATTCTCTTTCTTCAGCTGGACAGTTCACGGACTATTCCGAGTTGCCGATAACGCTTCGTCACCGCGATACGATCAATATCTCGGCGGTATCATGCCGTGATCGCTCCGCCAAATGTGCTGACCTCACGTAGGTGTTGGACTGTAGTCAGAGTATTCCTTCCGCTATGGTATTTTGATTGCATTCGCTAATGGTGTTAGGTTTATGGTTCTTGGAAAGGATTTCAGGTAAAGCTTCTGTTGGTACTGTTGTTTTTGTAAAGTTGAGGTATGTTAATGTTTGGTTGGTGTATCCTGTGACCTGAGCAATAATCTGCCATGTATATCACTGTCACCTAGGTTAGCAATAAACTAATCTGGGAGACTCCATAGCCACCCGGTGGGATGGATTAACATCCCACCGGGTGGCTAAGAAGTCTCCCAGATCAGTCTATACTAACATTAGTTAGTAAGACTAAGCTACTACAATCCGTCAAATTACTTTAATAGCTTTTCGAGGTTGATTGGGAAAATTTGTCAGTTTCGGGTAACTTGATGTGCTGGCGTCTGTACTTTGAACGATAACATTACATGAACTGCGATGTAATTTCAGATGGAAACTGGAATATATCATGTATTTTAGCTTATTTCAGTTGAAGATTGTTGTTGAAAGTTTTAACCAGACAAGTGTTTATAAGTGTGTAAGTTAAACTTTACCAACAGCCATGCTAAACGTAAGGATTGTATCTACTAATCCTCGTTCAGATAGCACTTGCAAGTAGTAAACAGCACACCCCAAAATTATCTCCTGTCTCAAGATTATTTTTAAAAACAAGGACTTCACGGAACCAAAGTTTAATCGTTCGTGCTTTTGCATAAGTACCATAATCTAAGATAAAAACGGAACACAACGATTTCTGTGAAAAACTTGGTCTCAACTGCTTATCTCCACACGCAATACTTTGAGGGCACAGTCCCCGGAAGCCCTTTGTTCGTCGAAACTCCGAAAGTATCAGGACGCGCCAAATCTCTCGTTAATCGAGAAACGTTTCAAATTTTACACACACAACAAAAAATAGTTAACTAATCCGCGGCCTCTTTGACTCCGGCTTTGAACGAACATAGAAATATATTTGTTTCTGCTAGAATATCTTTAAAAAAGCCTGGGATTATTGATTTCTGCGAAAAGTCGTTGGGCCGTAAGGATAATGTTCCTTTACGGGCCGGGAACGAATTACTCGTTGAGGGATAAACTCACCTCTAATTTCGGCAGAAATATCGCAATCTCGTATTCGGTAATCCGAGAAAAAATTACCTGAAGTGCTCCGGAGATTTTGTTCCCAAAATATATGTTAGCAATTTTACCAATAAGTATTCCTTCGTGGGATATTAATAATTCTTCACGTAAACTTAAAAATACATCAAATGAAAAAGTTAGAATTTATTTCGTAACATCAAAAACTAAATCGGAACACCTGGCCGAAAATAACTGAGATTCCACAAGAAGTATCATGGTTTGTATAATTAATAACGCTAAGAAAAACTAAACATCGGATCCTAATGAAATAACATGGAGCGTGATCGATCAAAATAATAATTAATAATAGATCGGCATCGAGTGCCGACTGTGATGGATCCCCGCACTTAGTCATCGCGTTTAATTAAAAATGGCGGCTTAAAATTAACGGTTATAATTTCAAATTTGGAGAGTCTCGTCATTAACATGTGTAGTTATTATGTCTATTGTTGCTTTAATCTTGTCTCAGTTAGCTGAGCATGGAGTGAACGTCACATAGGTAACCGGTCAATATTGCGTTATTTGAATCATCAATCAAGTTAGGTGTTAACATCAACATCACAAGAATCCGCGGCACTATTGCTTGAGACTGATGGCCCGTTGACCTGATGGGTAATGTCGAAACGATCACATTTGACAAATATGTCCGCGGCAACTAAAGTCAATTAAACTTATTGGCTTACATACGCATCGATATAATTACTGTCTTTGTAATTACATTAACCTTTAGACCTATGTTTTTATCCCGACGTTTTTGATACGATCTCGATGTTGCAACATTTTAAAATACTGTCTCTGTTTGATTAACGATGCGGATTGCTAAACCAAATTGAGTTTGGATAAAGTTAAACAAAAAAAAGTGTATTTGACACCGATATCAGGATTAAAAGAAATCGTGTGCTTTATTTGTACGGGCCATAGCAGACATAATATAGTTTTAGCATCCGTATTCGGCCTTTTGGCGACTGCATCAATACTGCATCGCATTTTAAGCACCAATTTACTGCTGGTTGCTGATCGATAATGTCAAATCAATCAGTTATGACATGAAAATATCTGTCGTGTCTGCTAATGGTCCTAAAACATTCGTCACAATACAATTAAATCTGAGTTACTGTCATTATATCCAGTCAATTATCTATCAAAGACAAATGCGATGGGGTTAGATGGTTACATAATTGGATTAGTCTGATGTTGCGATAGGGAGTTTAATTGCGGTGCGCGCACGCATCGGGCGGCCGGTGATCGACGCGCGCCGCGGGGCGCTCTCTCTGCGCCTGCGCCGTACCGCACCAATTAAACCGAGCCGCCCATTAGATCTGTATGGATTATGCTTTAGATATCAACACGATTATTCTAATTAGCCAATATTAATGAAGCAATCAGTGTGCCCATTAAGTAAGAGGTCAATGTCATCAAAAGTTGCTAAATAGGAAAATATTTTTGTGCAAAATTACAAGCACATCTTTATTGCTAAACTAACTGTTACCAACAAAACGGTTAACGTCAAAAGCCATCAAATTAAAAATAACATACAAAAACTGAGAATGACCCGTCGATAATTTGAAGTACTCCGCTCTGGTCACGATTCTCCTGCAACATCTTTTAAATAAGTAATATCCACAATAAGAGTGTGTTGGAAGGCAATCTGCGGGCCCGCGGGAGGTGTGCGATTGAACTAATGATAACGCCCGATCGACGGATTATTACATTAAACTTGGATGTTTTATCGACGATGCCGCCGTCACCACTTCACACCTTCGCCTGGCGAAATTTGGTTGATTGCTTCGCCATCGACACACCAGCTGCGGGCTTCATTTGTTTTTTCGTTTTGACGAAACATGCTTAGAATTTAGACGGATCTGACAGAATTTTTGACGATCGGAGTTTTGCGGTTGTTGCTACATCTGTATCTTTTTTTGCTTTTTCTTGGTAATAGGTGTTGTGAGCCCAAATTGGATGCATTGACATTCAATTTGAATGTTGCTTGGCGGTTTTACCGACCAACATTTTTGAATTGGTTCTCATTCTCAGAATCTACCGTGTGCCAAGTAAGAAATATACGTGTAACGTCTCATTTAAGATTCAAACGTGCTACGAATTGTTAGTCTCCGCAGGTGCCCGAAAGGAGCTTCAAATTTGGCGACAGAAAGTGTTCGATAGAATCGCAGTTGATTAGCGCTGCGACGTCGATGAATGGCCGAGCGGAGGGCGCCGCGGCCGACAAAGACTCACGTACGCCAGCGTAGACAATCCGCCGAGTATCGATCTCGCGCGACCCTTCGAACCAACGCCGAGCGTAGCACAATGCCGCGGCTCTTTATTATAGCATCTCACATTGTTGTCATTGTTATTATTATGATTCTTTACCGCTTTCCATTGTCGGTCGGCGTTGTGGCGGTGCTTTTTCACGGCTCGCGTTTAGTCTGGGCATTGGGAGCGCGTCGCTCGCACGTTCAGTCGCGGAAAACGAGTGTTTTCCTCGCGGAAATTTGTTTGCTGTGCTGTGTGTTTCGTGCTCGTCGTGCTGTGCTGTGCGCGCGCACGGCGGTGTGACGGGCCGCCGAGTGAGAGGCTGTCGACTGCCAGCTGACTGACGTACCTACCTATATGTGTGTATGTATAGGTGTGCCGCTTCAGTGTACAATAGACTGTTTTAGACTAAGTTACAAAGTGTTTGTGTGTAATGCTTATTCTGATATCAACATGTACTCAGGGATATTTGAATGTTATGTGAATATTTTCTACCTGTTTACTCAAATCAAGCATGTCTTAAAATTGCTATCTTTGAGCGTAGACCGTTTAAACTTGACTCGTTTGCCGTCGGCTGTACAGCGGTACATTCTAATTCGTTTCTAATTGTGGTTTTCTTATTGGAATGATATACTATTTACTCATTTCTGTTACTAACTTCAGAAAATTGCATTTTTTCTTCATGCAATAGGTTAAGACCTTAAGAAGGTTATTCAGGACAACCTTAACTGTAAAATCTTATATTTCATTTGACATTCTGTCCTTTATGTTTGCGGATTGAATACATTAACTGTTATCTTTCAGTAATCACCATGCTTAATAATCGAACCCCAGAAACTAGCTACTAGTATTTCCTTAAGCATATCATAGGCAGGATCATGTCCATTGCAATGTGTTTTATACAGTTTTATAAGTCCAATCTTTCGGAGCATGATAAACAATGGATATTAACAGGAATACATACGAAAGTTAGTACCTATTAAGCAATTCAGACTTCTTACATTAAATCTTCCGACAAAACCTATTTAACTGTTTCGACCAAAACGACGACAAAATTAAAATACTGTAGTTCATTTAGATTATATGCTTATTAATAGAATGGTATGGTGGAATTTCTCAGTAGCAACCACGGAGTCTGGATTTGTGACCGGTTGATAGCAATAGGAGTACACCTCTGCCTAATCCTTCGGAACTTACAGGCGTGATGTTATATTATGACGATTACCACGTATTTTGTACATCATTCTGAACTGCTCAACATAGCCATTTTGACCATGTACTGTACTTTTGTAGGAAACAGAATAGGCTTGTCATCTGAAAAATCTAATTAGTACCTACGTCAGTTAGATTTTCAAAAAATATTAGACCCGTATTTTTTCTTTTGTTACGTAAACCAAAATTGACAAAGAGTCACGCCGTGGTATAATTTTTAGTGTGTTACTGACGGACTAGAGTCTCGCCAGATAAGTAGGAATTAAAGGTCATTAACCCGCATACATTTATTCAAATACATAATTCCGAAAACAGAAATAATGACATAAACAACAACAACAACAACAACAGCCCATAACGTCCACTGCTGGACATAAGCCTCTCCCATGATGGGAGGAATTTGCCGTAATCTCCACGCTTGGCAGGCGGATTGGAGATCGCAGTGATAAATGAAAGACTAACAGAAAACGCTGCTGCCCATTCTCTGGTCTCTACGGAGGCGCAAGGTGTTCTGTCTCAGATATTAGTCGCCTTATACGACACCCGTGAGTGTAATGGGTTGGTTCTATTCTACTCTGCCGGATACCACACGGCTAAATGACATAAACTGGTCCCGAAACTAGCTTTATCGTGATCCTTGACTTTTTCTTGTAATAAAAACAATTCATAATGCATTGTCGGGGTACCTACGCAGAGAAATTAAGGAAAGAGTAAAGAGCACCTTTAATTCCTACTTATCTGGCGCAGACTATAAATAGATTTGGAATTTATTGATGGTGGAAACTAGGCTATTGTTTTTCAATTACCTTTGAAAAATTTCTATGTGGTTCTGAAGGTTGTACTAAATACGTGCTAATCGTTTGTGTGCCCACGTACCTTCCAGCCTGTATAAGGTAGCTTATGTACTTACCTGCGTGTACCTAATGGAAAATACATGGAAATCAAGACATAGGTAGGTGTGATCGATTTCCAGAAAATTTGGTTAGCTCGAACCCTTATTAACCCTCCCACACACAGGTGCGTATTTGCGTTTCTCCTGCGATATTGCGATATGAGTTTTTAGTACATTAAGAATTAGGAAACTCGTGAAACGCGCCTGTGAGGCTTTAGCATTATAAATCTAATCTGCAGGCTTAGCCAAGTTGACAATCTTCAATCGTTAACGCTAGTAGAAATAGATCAAAAGTATGGGAATGACATCATCTCAACGTTAAACCACGTGTTCAACACAAACGAATAGAAAATTAGTAAACAAGTTTACATCGTTCAAAATGATATATGGTTTCTACAATGTTGATCGCTATACTCTTTGGTAGGAACGCTCACCATAGAAAAAAAAAGTGTACGTTTTTTCAGCAGACATTAGAGAACGAGCGATCGACTCAGTCGTGTCAACTTGGCTACTAATTTAGCGCTTTCAACAATCGCTTACGCCGAGGCGTTTACGATTGTAGAAAGAAATCGATAGGAAACGTTTGTAACTTGGCTAGGCCTGTTTTTCTGTTACCTTTTGGTGTCTTGATAGCTAAACGAATTCCGATGTTTCAGACTCTGGTATTTCACCTGGGTTAGGACATTAGATTTATTTTTAGCCAGATAACCGCTACCAGGCTAAAAAAAAAAAAAAAATTCCAAGATATGCTGACGTGAAACAGTGGCTAAAAGTTAGTTTATTTAAATTTTAAAATACGTGGGCAATTGGGCGAACATGCTTTCAAAGTAGGTACTGAGAAAAAATTATTTTGTGTTATAATTCTTAGAACTCAAGATCGTATGTGAAATTGACTCGCTATGAATGATTTATTTTAGTATGGGTATTATAATTAGCTACCTTTCAAACTTGTACTTGTAATATTCTATATTTTCTTCATTTTTTTTTTTAATACTTATTTTTAATGTAAGATTTTTATTTTAAACACCTTTTCGACCCCCATACTATTCAATCCATTCATCAGCACAATGTTTTGAGCATTGAGTCCTATCGAAAAACGTGATTTTTCACCCCTAAAAATAGTCATTTCCCAGCAAAGATTTTTGCGTAGGGTTAGTTAATTTGTTATACAGATTGCTTGGTTGACGGTTTCGTGAAGAGTCTGTTTACATCCTGTATAATACATAGGTATCCGATGAGTCAGCAAAACAGCTTAAATTTTTAGGGCATCAGTATCGAGTATCAACAAATAGAGATGTTTGCAGTCAGCCATTTGTAATTTCACTAAACAACCAACAATGTATGTAATTGCCAGTGTCAGAGGTCTGCGATAGAAATTAACTTTCTTCGTCTAGTAATTTTATTAAAATAATGTGGCGCTGTCCAATTTTGTTCCTATGATTGATGTACGTGTATGAGCACTTTATTTTTGATTGTAAAATTAGCTAAATTAGGTTTCGTAGTAAATTCGCTTGAAGTGTTTAAGTTAATTTAGTTACATTATAATGTTATTACTGACGTCCGATTGGAATTTGTAGTTTATTATGATTAAGTTGTTTTGATGAAGATTTTTGTGGTTTTTTTTAACATGTGTCAGTCTTTAAGAAAATGTTTTTAGATTTATACCTTGCATTATGTTTATTTATCTATATAATTAGGTTTCGGTAATTATGTTTCTCTAATAACTCTTTATACAAGTTTGTGAACACATTGTTTTTGTCATAATTTAATTTCGTATGAATATTTTTTTGTGAAAATGTGTCTTCCTTTTTTGTAAGCTTGTCACAATACTCACAACTGCTTCCAGACTAACAGTTACAACTACAAAACTAATTTTAAACTAAATTCTAAAATTCATAAACTCTCACTCAACATAACTTCTAAATATAGTGAACACATTCTATTTCCACAACTTCCATCAATACTACGAACTAATCTAGAACTATATTCCAATACCTATCCGATAGTTAGTGAATACGACTGTGTACAGCATGTTTCAGAAACGTGTGGTCATTATATACAAGGGCAAACCATGAAACTGAAAAAAATCTTTCTCCATAGCAAAAAAACATCAGCTGATCCCTACAAACCTTCAATACATACATTATAATAGCTAATTATATTCTTATGGTCCTATGGAGAAAGTAGTTCAGTAATATTTTCTGAATCACACCTTTAAATTATATAACATTGAAGAATATTACAGGTGCCACCTTATTGGGCCCAAGAAATCTAATAAGCCGTACCATCGATACGAAACAAGAAGAAGAACTCATAAACATGACCACTTCTCTTTAATACACGCTGTATAAGGCTGGGTACTCACGCACGAATGGCCGGGAGAACGTTACTATTTAATTTGCGGCCGGCTCGGCCAAGATAGGCCTGATGAGACGGAGACAGCGGCCGGAAGTGGACCCTCCCCCGTTGGGCCCAGAGGCCCACCCCACTGGACGCAGATATGTACTAGGCCTATTCAAGCGTGACGGTGAGGTATTAAAATGTTGATAGTGTCGACGTTGAAGGCAGACGGAGGTTCTTGATGAATTATTCTTAATGTTTGGCTTGATATGTATATTTTTGTATATGGTTTTGTGTTAGAGAAGGCAGCAAAGGCAGAGGGCCCTTACAGAAAACTAATTAGAATTTGGTTGCAGTAAGAGTCTCAGTAATTGTTTATCATTTAATAAGAGAAATTTCTTAAAAAAAAATATGGATTTATTTTTTACTCAAATATCGATAAATATGAGGGTAAAGTCATCGTCATTGTGCAAGCATTTTCTAAATGGCAAAATCTCTTGCTCCACATCAAACATTCTAAAGTCTCGCATTCACAAGATTCCCTCCAGCACAAATCCTTAAAACGAGCCACATCTAAACAATCACCTGCAATATCTATATTCGTACAATTCTCTCGATTTCAATATCTCTGTTCCCCCCCACACCCTTCCCCCCACTTCTCAAGAGAGATGATAGCTCCCTCTTACGTGTGCGGTCTTGTTTGTGTCCAGACTGTCCTGCCTAATATTGGGCTTTCATAATGACGTACGAGCCTTGGATTCCGACTTGTGATGCATAGCCGGCACGAGAATATTCTGCCGGATATTCGGAAGGATTGATTGGCTTGAATTTAAAGGATATGGAAATAGGTAACATTCAGATTTCTAACGTCATCGTCTTAAAATTATACAGGTTTAAATATTCAACTCTTACTGATATCCTACAAAGATAAACTCGGTCCGTAAAGCTTGGAGATAACTTTTTGACAGAATATTAAAACGGCCAGTTATCAGGATTAAGTCTAGAAGCTTCAACTCTTTTATTTCCAGACACGGGATAATTGACTTAGCTTCTCATCTTCCAGACATCAATAGACCAGCTCAAATGACTGGGGTTGCCAATTAACGCGGCAGATTCCCACTAATTAACTGTTATTTTGTTATTGTATCAAATTCTGATTTTACATAAATCAAATTTAATACTTCCACAGAATGACAAAAGAATTTCACGCAAATATGACATTACCAAACCAAAATAACGTAATGCAATGATACCCGACAAAAATCACAAACCGCATCGTAAAGCATTGTTAGTTAAACAATTAAACTATAATTGTGTGATACGCCACAAATTGATAATCGAAAATTAAAATGACGAGTTCCCGCCAACAATGCGCGGCGGCCATATTGCGGCGCGCGCTCGGTGTTGCCATGCGCGATAATTATTAATTTGCAGCGGCACTCGCGACTGTCATTAGCGACACCTCGCGCCAATTACGAAGCTCAGGGAGTTTGATGAGCACTTTTTTATTTAGCACAAGCGTTACTCCGGCAATTATTGAATGACTCGCGACGCGTAAGCCTCTAGTGGTTTTCATTTGTAGGAGAGTGCGATTTTGTAGTGTTTGAGCGTTGAATCTTTTAATGAAATGTTAATTGTAAATTCATGTCACCTAGCGCTGGAATTAACAAATTGATTGCAGTTAATTTTTGTTTAAATGCTTTTATTGTTTTGATGTTATTGTTTAATTCTACTTTAGACTTTTAGGATGATACTGTTACTCATATTGTAAAACAATGTCCATTGTTTCCTATCAAAATCCTAAAGTGTACCCATTTTAGAAACGTACACTTAACTCACGTAAAACCTTATACCTAAACGTAATATCATTCGCAAACCTCCTTCCGCTCTATACAGAATAATTTTAACTGGATCGGGGCAAGTAAAGATTATCGCGGGTTACCGAGGGATTCCCACATTTAACGCCACGGACTCCAAACCGGGATTCATTAAATTGAAACTGGAGCAAAATGGCGTCGACACTAGTCGGCGCGAACCGTTTCACGCTCTGACAGTTTTGTAGTCTGAATGCAGAATAGACCTAACCTATCTACGATCTGCGATTTACTTGTATGCTCGCCCGTCTGACGGATCTGGGGGGATTTCCAAATATACGTATACATAACTGTTTCTGGCCATCGTATTTGAAACCTACCTGGTAAGTAGGTAATTGGTATATGTTTTGGTAGCAATTTTAATTAAATAATTTCAGTCTGTGCTGAATTTTAACTTTTAACCTACAGTTTTTGGCAAGCTAGCTGGCAACATTATTTTCTATTTGACCTCTGACTAGTACCTTTAATTTTTTTTTTGTTTTTGTGTTTTATTATTTTCTTCTAAATAGTTGGTATTCAACTTAAATTGGCCTATTTCTTCGTAAATGTTTGTATACTAACCGTAATCCACTGCTGAATACATAATAGGTACCTACTTAATAGTCTGGGCCTCACCTTCATAGTACCACCTTTTCAGTACCTAAGCCACATGAACAACAACCACGTTTTTATTTTTATTTTAATGTTATTTTATTGTTGTTTGAATTTTATAATGAATATAAAACTAATACCTACTTACTTCAGATTTTTGTAGACAATTCTACAAAAATCTGATGTAGGTATTAGTTTTGTATTTTTTTTTTGGAAATAGAGCATATAAGGTACTTAACTGTTAATAGGTTTAAGTATATTACTAAATGTTTGAGGCGGTTGAAATAGCTTCCATCAAGATAATACCAAAATAAACTGTAAAATATCTGTGCCAATGAAATTATGTCATGTGTTTTCAAATGTAGCCAGATAAATAATTGCTGATATGAAGATAATTGTATATTTGGTCATGTTTTGTCAAGTTTGTCACACAACGGATTGCGATTTAAGCCCACTTAGTGCAAAAATCACTGAAAAGCTAACTTAGGGACTACCAATTGATTTTACTTCAGAAATTATTTAATCTATTATTTATTTAAAAATTATTTATTTCTATCAATCATTTGTAAAATAAAAATTAATAACAATAACAATGTAAGTAATATGTAATAGTGAAAAGTTCACAAATATATGTAACAAAAAGAATACACTTAACTGTAATAAATATAATCTTTAATTTAGTAAACACCAGTCGTAAGTTATTACTCATAATAAATGTACCTAACTGCACAACATCGACACCTGTATACAGTTCATTGCACTACCCATGTACTTTTGAAGTAAACAGTCATTAATGTACAGACTGCCATTTATATTTCAAAGAAAAATAAAGTTTTCTAAAATAAATAAAAAATTGAAAAAATCATCATGCGCTTTATTACCCAAAAACCCATAATCCCAAAAAGTGAAAGTGCCACTGGTACCACTATCGGTATCGGTAGCTATAAAAGAACCGATACCACCAATAAAAGAACCAGACCCATTTTTATGGAGCTCAGAACCAAACAATAGACACCCAACTTAAAACAATAGAAATTACAAGAAGAAACGGCGACGTTATCAGTATTGACCACGTTTTAAACGATTATGACCTTTAAGATGATAACAGTAAAGCTGATAGTAGTGTAAAAGAGCACCAGGTAATGTAATATAACTCAGATGTCAAAAATGGTCTTTTCTTAGAAAATGTAGATTAATGTTAGTTGTAAACTAACTTCTGAGAATTCTTGGTTCAAGTTGAGTTTGGAATAACGGTACTTTCCAAATTAAAAAACTAAGCTAAACGTAAGTATCAGAATATCATCATCATTTGCCTAGCCTTTTCTGAACGATGTTGGGTCAGCTTCCAGTCTAACCGGATGCAGCTATATACCAGTATTTTACATTAAGCGACTCCGCAACCCAGTTTGTACTGGCCACGATACCTTAGTGAGACTGATTGTTAGACTTTCGGGCCACTGACTACTAGTAACGACTGTCAAAGATCTACAATTCACAGCGAGTTGTCAGTGCCAGGTATACACGGATCAACCTAGGCCACTTAAAGATCGACCCAAGCGGCTATTATTTAGCGACGAGCTCCTACGTAAGTAACTAAATAGTTGTATAAATGAAATCAGAGTAGAAGATAACATTATTGAGGAATTCAATCAAGAAGTAACAAACAGAATAATCAATAACCATCATTTAAATAACAGTAAGTATGCTGATGAACTTGAACAGGTTAAAAATGTATATTAAGGTAGCATCAAAGACACACGTGATACCAATAACGATGAAGTTGCACCATCTGGTAAACGAACAGGTTACTCTTTTAAAGCTTATCTATTAGCACAACAATAACACGAGGGCAATGTCCTTATACAAATAAACATCTAATTTCTAATGACAATGAGATGGCATTGAATGTTATTCTTTTATTATCTAAGGCAGAAGTCTGAAACTGGAGCAAAGCTTCAAGTATAACCTGATTTATTTGCAAAGGAAGATGATCTCAGAAAGACGGAGAATATGAAGATTATAATTAATTACAAATTGTACCTACTACACGTCCTAGTACATAGCACTTGAAACCCGCGACTGCTACTACAACTAGTGCATGCACCCAAATCTACAAATAGCTAGAAAGAATATCAGGTTCTTCTCTGTTCTTCTTTGGTATATGTAAAACCTCTCTATGAACCTCTGTGCATGCCGTAACTACAACTGAGGGGTTACTATGTTTTCAAGTATATAAAACATCAGAAAGAATCAGAAAGTCGGTTGGACCATAAAATTACCCTTGCGTTCCCACTGGCGAAACATTCGCAACAAACATGTTGACTGAACATATTCCGCGAACCGGAAGGCCTTGCGATGGAAGGCCTACCACTAGGTGGACCGATGACCTGGTGAAGGTTGCGAGGATACGCTGGATGCGAGACGCACCGGACCGGTCAATGTGACGACATTTGGGGGAGCCCTATGCCAGCAGTGGACGTCTTTTGGCTGAAATGATGATGTTGACTGATGATATAAAAGGTTTAACTAAGAAATGAGACACAGAGAAAATGTGACACACACACACACACATGACACACACACACACATGACACACACATGACACATGTTTCATGTTAATGTTTCGCCAGTGCAAACGCATGTTAAAAAGGACTATTTGAAAGCTGTATACTAAGTAGACAGCAAAATTATAGATATCTAAGATCATTGAACATTCAGAACCTAAATATAGTATATACAAATAACAAAAAACTAATGTTAAAATAGTTAATCAAAATAGATTAAGTACCTACAAAGAATTTCTAAGAGGAAAATAACCAAAAACAACCGAAGTTGGCGACAAACACAAAACATCTAGAATAGAATTATAACAAAGCAAAATCATTGTGTAAAGAGTTACGAGATGTAATGTCACCACTTCAGAACTCGTGATGAAATCTTACACAACAGTTATTTTCACAAAAATATACGAAAATAATTTTGTAATTTCTTCAAAATCTTTCTTTCTCGTTCGGTTTGTTGTTTTCCTTAATGTTTTTTCATATCTTAGTACTCCAGTCGAAAGTAAAGTACGGAATCTGTAAATGTGATGTAATCATGTCGTTACAAAACAATAAAAATATTTGCCTTCTTTTGAAACTGTAGCACACTTAACCAGAATATCTATATTCGCATTACTCTTGCTATACAAAACTATGTAAACCAGTAAACCAGTCGTCATTTTGAACCAAGCGAGAAACCAAATTTTTAACACACCAATATCTGCCTTGTTCTTAATTTATTTGGGATCTCAGGTCTTCTTCTATACTTTTCTGTAACTCATCATCTCATGAGTCAGTCCCAATAATAATATTAAATATCTCAAATGTATTTTTCTCCCATATCCTTCAATAGAAAGCACTATATATTTGCTCTTTTCCATCAGTGACTTTAAGTATTATCAATACAATACCTTAGAAATAAATAATTTCATCATTTCTTCCGAGAACACAATTTATTTCAGCTATCAAGTTTAGGTCTATTACAGCGTTCTTAACAAAACCAAAATATTGAATAACGTTGAGTCACTCAACCGTTTCAAATGTTATTTACACCTGAATATTTTCCTGTTTTATTTCAGTCCCAAAAACAAGGTAAAACACCCATTTTAACTCTTTTTTCCTTAACAAGATGTGACATTGAGTAAAAAATACGTATATATAAAAATTTCGGAAGAATAACAAGAAAAATCCATAGGGTAAGCCCAATGGAAAATTTTCTCCATCTCTTATTTGAAATTTGGATGAGACTAGATATTTGAAATTGAAATAAATCTAAACTTGAATATAAAACTGCTGCTAAATTCACCAGACAGTCTAAGAAAGTTGTTAAATAGATCTAATCAATGACTTGGCAACAGTACCATCTCTTACTCAAAACAATGCTCTGTAGCGTGGCTGAGCTAGCGCGTGGTTTTCCGTATCATTGTACGAACTAACGTCTTTTATGTTAGCAAGTTCTTTCTCATTCAGTAGGTGGATAGCACAACATTGTCGCCCGGGCCTTGAACTCGCTCCAGCTGAACAAACTACAATGTGTCTGTGCGTAACAGTTGAGAAACATATTTTCTGTCTAGTCGACAAATAAGCGTGATTATTTGTTTTCTAAATGTTGTGTGTGATATTTGAAATTTTAGAGTAATCCGCGATATTGACATAGAATAATTTCTTTGAGTAGAAGAAGATTTTGTAGACTTGGTTTTTTTGTAATTTAAAACTAAAAACTGGAAGTGTACAGATAATGCATGTGTAGTTTACAACATGAACTAAAGCCGAGAATGCAGCCACCGTCGGCAAACAAAATTGAGATTTGCATGAGGCGGCGGCGAGGCGTACGCTCGGCTCGCTCGCCACGCGATTAAAAATGCAGGCCGCGGCGGGTGGGAGAGCGCGGGCGGGGCGGGGCCCTAACTCGCGCCGCCATTGGCTGGAACGCGGGGGGGCGGGGCCGGGGAGCGCGCGCGGGGGGCCTCCGCTGTCGCAGCCGCCCGGCGCTGGCAGCCTCCTCACAACGCACGTAGCCTCCGCGCCGCACGGTACCGCGAAACGTTATCGACGCGCACCGCCGCGAGTCCATGTGAGCGACCGACGGTTCTCTCGTTGTGTACGGTGAACGTAGGATCGCCAAGCTGTACGCGCCGCAGGAAGACGATATGTTGACGATGGAGACGGACCTCAAGGGCGGCAGCTTACATGCCACAGTGCCGCCGCATCACGCGCTCCAGCACGGCTACGGCTCGCTGGGCGCGCTCGGCGGCATGATGTCGCTGCCGCAGCAGCAGCCGCTATCGCAGCACCAGCCGCTGCAACACCAGCACCACCAGTCGCTGCCACAGCACCACCAGCCCCAGCCACAACACCATCAACCGCCCAACAACAACAATAATAACACCAAAAACTCCAACGCGGAGCGAGTGAAGCGCCCCATGAACGCGTTCATGGTGTGGTCGCGCGGGCAACGCAGGAAGATGGCCTCTGACAATCCCAAAATGCATAACTCGGAAATATCAAAACGTCTCGGTGCACAGTGGAAAGACCTCTCTGAATCAGAGAAGCGACCGTTCATCGACGAGGCGAAGAGACTTCGCGCTGTTCACATGAAGGAACACCCGGATTACAAATACAGGCCGAGGAGGAAGACGAAGACCCTCGCCAAGAAACAGGAGAAGTATCCGCTGGGAGGTGGATCGTTGTTGGGTGGCGGTGACGCACAGAGGAGCTCGGCCCCGCCATCGCAGCAGCCGCGGGACGTGTACCAGATGACGCCCAACGGATACATGCCCAACGGGTACATGATGCACGACCCCAGTGCCTACCAGCAGCAGGCGTACGGCTACCCGCGCTACGACGTGTCGCAGATGCAGCAGAGTGGCTACGGGCAGTACTACGGTGGCGGGCAGGGCTCGCCCTACCTGCCGCAGCCTCCATCGCCGTCGGCGTACGGGCTGGGCCCCGGCTCGCCCGGCGGCTACGCGCTGCCCCCTTCATGCGCCTCGCACTCGCCGAGCGGCTCCTCCGCCAAGTCGGAGCCGGTGTCGCCGGGCCCGCCGGGACTGAAGCGCGAGTTCGGGCACGAGCCGCCCGCGCAGCTGAAACGCGAGTTCGTGCCGCACCACGCGCACGAGCAGATGGGCATGAAGCGAGAGTACGGGCAGCAGGAGCTGAGCCAGATCATCAACATGTACCACGTGCCCGACGAGCAGCGATACGCGGCCGCCAACGAGCGGGCCATGCCGCTCATCTGAGAGTCGCCGTTCGCGTGCGACATCGACATCCCGCCGCTCTGAGCTGTCGGGTCGCCGCGCATAGCCTCCAGTGACTTTGTTGCGAATCGGTTTTCGCGTTAGGACAGTGATCGTTATCTCCCGGCCGTACATACTTCTAGGTATGTCCATTTATTTGTTTTGTAATGTACCGACGCTGTTAGTGTTGCGAACTGTTGACTAGCGAGCTGCCGGCCGCGCGCCGACGATGCGCCGACGGCTGAACGTTCAATTAATGTTGTTGATGATATCTTGTATTATATATTGATTATTGTATTTTTTCATGGTTTAAGTTAAAATATTTTAAGTCGTGTCGTGCGGATGGACGCTAGGTTTCCGACTGTGGTCGCGTGAGAGACGATGTAGTGAACGAGGTAATTTGAATACCAAAAAAATTGAACAATTTGTAAATATAATGTTAAATAAAGGCTAGAGAAGACGTTGGAGTTAGTCGGTAAAGCGTAGGTAGATAGCGATAAGTCGTGCCACGACGCCACTCTCGTACGCCCGACGTGCGTTGTACAAAATATTTGTTATATGGAATCGAAAGTTATTAAATCCTCGAAAGACTAAAATATTGTAATACGAAAATGTACAGTGAGTGTTATATAGTCAGTGGACACAAAAGTATATTGAAGAAAAGATGAAGTTATCAATAAACGACGCGTTAAAATTGTACATGCTGTTTTGTTGTATATCCCAAGTGTTCCCCGGCGGTCTGTCCGCTTAGTGTTACTGAGAAGTAAGCGCCATTGCCATGAATCATCGCAAGCCGAGCGTAGCCGTGTCACAGTACTGAACACAACTACCCACAAGCGATTTATACACATTTCTTAAATACCTGATACTAATTTTCAATTTACCTTCTCATTTAAAAAGAAAATTGTTGTTATTTTTGTATGTTTGCTTAGAAAATGTAAGTTTTCTTCAAAAACTTCACTATCTTAATTTCTCCCATAGAAAAGACTTCAACGCACAACTGCACTTGCGCGTCTGTCTATTGATGGCAAAATATTTCTTGTAATTTCATACATTTCCAAATATGTGATTGTTGTGCCAATTTATTAGACGGCCAAACAACGCAACACTTTATACAGTAGGTAATAAATATTTCATAATAATTGATAATAATGCTATTATGTAGGTGCAGTGACAACATTACTGTAATTCTAACACAATTAACTGCTTTTGAAAGGTTCAATAGGTAAATATAATACTAGTAGTTAATAAACGCGGCCGTTTTGCTTTCATTGCTGCAACATTAATTGAATTATTCAATTATTTTATAAATTATTTTAAACACTAAATTGCCTAGTTTGGGTTTTAAGGTTTAACTAACTTACGTTATCACTTGCACATGAAATTTTTTACTTACTTAGGTACTTATTTTTAATTATTAGCCGTCGGTTTTATGATAAATAAATTCATAACATATTCTGAAGACTTTCGCAAATGTCTCTTCAATTAAATTTCAACTTTACCTAAAAAAAATTACTAAATATCATTCGAAAATCAATTTGTATAAAAATATTGAATTGTAATTTTAAGAGACGAGGACATTGATAATGTTGATATATTTTATTTAGTTAGGCAAAAAAGAACACGAGGACATATAAATTTATATTATATAAGTAAATAATTAAAATAATATATAGATATTTCAGGAAAAAGAAACAATGACTGAGATAAAATTAATTACTTATTAATCGACGAAATATTTCGTTTTCACAATCCTATTCATTCAGATTAACAGAATCTTATAACATTGTTTGAACTTCAGTAACATAGGGGAGCTACAATTTTCCTCAAAAAACCTGAAAACATTTTGTCTCACACTTGGACTTTAATGACAAATGGACAAGAAAGTGAAATCATAAAGGTTCCAATTTTCCCATAAAGTTCGGAATGCTTATTTTTTAATATCGATTTTCAAATAGACGATTAAAAAAAAATTAAAAAAACAAGATGAGGTTTAAATTTCATCACACACGAACACCTACTCTAATGCGTATAAGAAACTGGCATTTCAATCAATTACTGTCAACACGCAAGGGGTGAGGCGGGATTTAATCAAATCCCTCGCAGTAGTTGATAGAATTCGGGTACTTTCTCCACCCCCGGGGAATTTAACCGACTTAATCCGACGAAAAACGCCCCGATGTTTAGCAGCGATCATTTAAACACTATTTTCACTTAACACTTTGATGTGGGGTAAAATGTTCGACGAGAAGTCATTGGAGATTTTATAAAAGTAATTTGAAATAACTGAAATTGAAAGAATACAAAATGGTATAATGTTATAGGATTTACCTTGCATAACAATAAAATATATTCGAATAGAAGTATTTTTTTACAACGACAAATGTCCAAACAAGTCAAAGCAGTTACAGTTACTCCATATTTTAAACTTTTCAGTTAAACGTAAAATTATACCAATACAAAGCCATGGACTTGGCTTTTACTGATTTGATCAGGCAACCACTTACTCATAAATAACAAAACAATTTAAAAATTAAGAGCAAAAGATAGTATGTATATAATGCAGAAAAAGTTTATATATTTACTTAATAAAAAAAATCTATGAAATAGACTTAATTCATAATCATTTTGATCGACTCTTCAAGTTTCATACAGTTCTTCAAATTACTTTTGACAATGCGCTCAGCTAGCATTATGCGTAGTCTTGGACTAACATTACAAACACACAAATAATACATAGAATATGGAGTTGTACGACTATCCTGTAATAGTTTACTTTAAGGGAATAAATAAACTGCCAGAAATGGCAGAACAACAGAAATTTATTGAGATATTTGCTTAATATTCTTAGTAAGAGTCTAGTCGTGGCATTTATGCAAAATTATTAACTTCATGCAAAACGATTTGAAGTGTTTACTGCACTCGCGTTATAAATTAAGCATTTAATTTTTTTTTATTTTATGTGATGGTAAATAAATAAAAAAGTTAGGAATGGTAATTTAATTAGAAGTTTTAAGACCCTAGATGCCATTTTAAGTTCCCGTTCCCGTGGGAGTACGGGGATAAAAAACCCATGTTACTCGCTGATAATGTAGCTATCCATTGCTGTAAGAATTTTCAAATCGGTCCAGTAGTTTTTAAGTTTATTCGTTACATACAAAAATTTTAAAATACAAAAATACAAATCTTTCCTCTTTATAATATTATTATTGGTATCAAATTTACTAATGTATATTAGTATAGATTCATCGACCATAACTTTACTCTATGGATGTGGTCCCCATTAAAAGCCAGCGTTATATTTAGTGGGGGGTTAAAAACTGTCGAAACTTATGCAGCATGCAAAATGTCTTGAGTAAGATTATAATAATTTGTACAATGTTGAATGTTAAAATTATTCTAATGTTAAAATTTACTACATAACACTTCCAGCTGATTAAAAATCATTGTCACTTAATAGCTCGGAGCTACTCCGTTGATCAGAAAAAAGGAAAACAGCGTGAAAGTAAATGATTGACAAAAAAGTTTTGTTAATCTGTAACCAATCTCTTTTTTTGTCTCAACACGATTTTTACGCACTTCTCTAATCTCATTTTTTAGGGCACTATCAATCCGTGGTGTAAAATTATAACAATATAAAATGATAACTATCGAATGTTCTACTAAACAATTCTTTTATAAATTTGTGCTTCCATTAAATTGTCAAGACTTGAATTTGAAAACGACGACTTTTTAATTTAAAATACTGGTTTCATGTATAATATTTCCATAATTTGTTCAACAACCACTCTTATCTTTCAAGTCTTCATAATTAAGTTATTCCATTTTTCAGCTCGTAAAATAACGTTTTTTCTAACGAGCTGAAAAATGGAATACCTAACTAAATTGTCACAAACATAATAAAAGCAAAAACCACTACATATTTTAAGCAAAACCAAAATGAACACCACCAAATATGGCGAGATTATGTCTATCTGTTATAATAAAACCAATCTAAGTTATATCTTTTACACTTTGATGGAATAGTGATGATAGCAATTAAAAACTATTAAATAAACTGTAAATTAGAAACATATCGCATGTTTCTAATTTACAGTTTATTTAATAGTTTTTAATTGATAATATAAATAGTTAGTTTAGTCTAGTTAATAATTATTACTAAATAAATATATAATTTCACGTTTCAAAATTTAAAAAAAAATACATTTCTTATTTTATGTGTTTTTTTTTTTGTTTTTAGTTAAAATCACTTAAATTCACTATTTGTTCCAAAGTCACTAAACTAAAAACCGTTTATCGTCATTCGAGTAGCAGTTTTCCCAAAAAGGCTTTACTTTTGCCTCAAATAAAAGTTTATAGTTGCCATAAAAAGAAGCAGCTGTCTAAAAACATCTGTCATCTGTAAAACTTTGTGTCTATGTATATTATTCTTACTATAATATGCTTTCTTTATTAGTTATTCGTTTTTTTCCTGTTTTATCAATTTTATCGGAATCTTCAGGACTTTACACAATTTTTCAGGTAGATTCAGGATTTCACTTTTCATTTTGATATCACGGTAATGGGACCTGAAAATCCTCCAACAGAAAGTTTTCATAACTCCAATTTATACACGTTTTGAAAAACAAGTTTCGTATTCCGGTTACCTTTACCTAAAATTACTTGTAATTTGGGATGAAGCACAACTTCAATAGTGATATGGGACAAACTAAGATTTGTTTGTGATGTGGGACAAAACTTCAGAACTAACCAAGAATAAATCAATAATAAACGTACTCGTTTATCTATGGGAGCCGTCGTGAATTTCATAATAAAATTCCACGTCGCGTATAGGTAGGTATCCCACGCATTAACAGAAATAATTAAAATTATACCTAAACGAATAAAACAAAGTTCTATGCCTTAAAATAGATTTATTAAAATTACTCAAAACGCATTCACAAAAATATGGATTCCGGATGTACGCGCGCACTCTGGTTTCGCACCCCACCGTTCCGCGGCGTGACCCGAGACTCGAACCCGCTACCCGAGGGTGGGCAATCACGCCACTTTCCCACGGAGCCGGCATTGTTTCCTCTCACGGTTCGCGACATGTCATCGCTATGATTGCTGGGCCACTGGCCTACTGCTTTCTAATCATATGTTCAACGTAAATATCGCTTTGAATCCCATTACTTAGATGTGTTATGTGTCCCCGTACCTAGATTGATGATGTTGTAAAAGTAGGTACTTAAATTTTACAGCATTCAGCTAAAGTTACTTTAAACTTAATTTTACATTTCTACAAAATTGGTAATCAATCTCACAGGAAATAAGCTGTCTAATAAATATAAATCACTACCCAACTACGTTTAAATTCAAGAATCACCAAAATTGCACGGTATCATATTCTTAAAAAAAAATCGTATCGAATGGCAGTGCGAGCAGCGTACACCGGTGCATACATCTGCCACCCTTGGCTTCGTCTACCTACTGACATCCGCCGACACATTTGGTCCCACATTTTTTTCCATGTCGCAATGTAATTTCCCAAAGTCGCAGGCGGTGGTGGAGTGTAAACATCGGCACAAACAACCAAACTAAAATTGTCACGTAATTCGTTCGTCAAACACCCGTCTATTTGTTCTTGAGATTGACACCAGCCCGCCCCCAGCGGTGGCCCTTTGTTTTTATGTTGCACGCTGTCAATATTTGGTCTCATTTGTCATTAAGTGGTTTTAAATGCCGATTCGTCGGCGATACGACGAGCCCAAAGTGGGTGGCGCTGTGTAGGCTTGTTCAAACATACATCCCGAGATGTGTGAACAGATAAGGTTACGTGTACGGTTCTATGTGAACTTTGACTTCAGAATATTAATATGAGAGGTGTATCCGAAAATAGAATTACGAGTGGAAAATTTGACGAATCCATGTTCTGTTCGTACTACCCTTTGTTACCAAGAAAAAATACTTAGCCTTGGTTAAAAGTTGCTGCAATGAGTTGGTTGGCGGACGAGGCAAAAAAATTAAATGGAATTTTAGGCTTAGTTTAGTGCGCATGACCTTCGTGGAATCGTTAGTTGCCGTAACGGTACTTACGTCGCGTCTCCCTCAGGTAGGCCTGCCCGTCTGGCACCGCCTGCACTCGCTAGTTACTTGGCTCTCGGTGCAGCCGGGAATGCGTTTTTATGACTCCTTATTCAGATGCTAGAACTCAAAGATGACGCTCAATGCGGTATGGTTTTTGTCAATCGGTATTTGAGTTTTTCCGCGTCCTATTTTTCTACAAACTTTCATTTTAGATTAGGTAATGAAAATAGAAGTTTGTATTTTTATTGAAATAACAACACGTGTCAAAATATTTGGCCGTGTCGTGTGTATTTGAGCCAAACAATTTTAAATCAAATCATTGGAAGCGCACCTCCCTATTGTGTACAGGTGCAACTGATGATTTGCACTTTTAACAAACGGCATTTCAACTGAAAAAACCTATTCGAAAATTGATTCTCGGTTGACTTCTAAGGCCGTTAGACCAAAACAAGGAATGTCTCTGAAAAACCAGTCAAGTGTGACCAAAACTTGATTTGTGCACCTTTATCTGCTAAAGATGCAGAATTATTTATTTTCTTTAGTAACGGTTTACGGTTTTCAAATTTCCAAAGGGGGACTTAATCAAATTGATTTGGTGACTACTCTGACTCTTTCTATCGTAAATCTTGTGTGAAAGAACATGAAGCATGATTGCACTGTAATGTGCCTACTTTTGATTATTTGATATATTACGTATCACTGATGAACGTGAATGAATTATGTATTTATTTGCAAGAATATGTAACTAACATAGGTTCTTAAAATCTATGGGTTTCACTATATTCGGCATTTCAGCCTTAAAAATATTTAGATTTCATATCTTGGTTATACATACATATAGCATGCGGTACAGATTCATTAATTAGAAATAACATAAAAATACTAATAATAATTTCATAATTTAAATCTAGTTTACAATGCAATTAATAAAATCAAAATTAAAAACCATTCTATTCATTTAAAACAATAATTTATATTAAAAAAGCTATCAGCTTTGATGATGTCTTGATCAATATTTTATTGAGGGTTAATTAGCATACAGCAAAAGGTCAATAAACCAATCTACAGCATCCCTACTTTAGCCAAAACCCTCTAATATATATAAACCTCCATATTTATCTGCCGTTTATTTTCACAAAACAAAACAAACACTATATTTAAAATAAAAAAAAACGTAACAACATTTACCACTAGCAAAACAGAACAATAATTACGTTATTCCACACCAGGTATACAACATAACTGCTCAATTTTAAGCCTTTACCGAAAGGATCGTCCGAAGGCAATAAAAAAATGTTTTTGGAAAGTTTTATGACCGTAAAGGGTACCAGCAATAGGGTTATATGTTGTAAAATAATTCCAACAACCAACCTTCAGGGATAAAAATACCGCCAAAGTTGATTTGGTATAACTGTGAAATGGTTCCGGTAAGTAATTAACGACTAGATGCTATGTTGGTTATGTTCTAGCAGTCATTACCGGTTAAATAAATACGGTATAAGTGTTTCTGACTTCTATTGCTATTGTGTATAATGAAGTATTCGCTATTCGGTTTGATTGAAGTGTATTTTGTTTGAGTTTAAGTTCTTGTCGGGGCTAAGGAAGCATTGGTGTATTGCTACAACGATGCTCCAAAAATACTTGTAACTCTAAGAATATTAAGGAAAAATTATATGGACGAACCTGTCGATTTCCTACATTTGGTTTTCAAACTTAAATGATTTAAAAAGTTAAATGCTTTGATTGGCAAAGTTAATATTTTTGATGATATTTTTTATTGGTCCAAGAATTCCAAGATACTTTTAATAACATAAGGATGTAAGTAAATGGTGTTCTATGTACCTAACACCTTATA
The DNA here is from genome assembly GCA_941918905.2 of Xestia sexstrigata. NCBI lineage: Eukaryota > Metazoa > Arthropoda > Insecta > Lepidoptera > Noctuidae > Xestia > Xestia sexstrigata. The sequence goes on from OW799204.2 coordinate 7,033,224, forward strand.
TTTGGTACATAGAAACGCCCCTGTACTTAATATAAAAACCTCTATCTAATACAGTGAGATTAGACGGATAGTCTACCCCTATTTGACGACCCAAATGGCGCAGTGGTAGTGAGCCTGCCTTACGTTCTTAGCGTCCCGGGTTCGAATCCCGGTAGCAGCAAATGTTCGTGTGATCAGCATGGACATTTGTTCCGAGTCATGGATGTTTATATGTATAATAAGTATGTATTTACAATCAAAAAGTATATATGTAGTATATCAACTATCTGGTGTCCACGACACAAGCCTCGTTGCTTACTGTGGCACTAAATGGCGCTGTGTGTAATGTCCAGCGATATTTATTTATTTATATTTATGTATTTATTCTAACTGTGGTAGTTGTAAAGGCCACAAGGAGACATGGTGATTACGATTGTCTTCTTTTCTTGCGAATGTCTATGTTATGTCGTATTAAAAGGCTTTAATTTAGCAGTAAACGTTTATACACGACCTGAGGCTCTAGTCGATTGATGAGGGCGTCGATTTTTGAATCGAAAATACAATTATCCTATAGCATTTCAGTTATATTGTTTGCAATAAGCACAATCTATAACATCCTGAAAATATTATATGTGCAACGGGTATTTTTTATTTTAAAATCGACGTTACGTAAGTACGTTAGGCTTATACAGCGTGCCCGTGCTTGGGATTCTGATTAATGTACCGTTTAGTAACTAACCAAGCAAAAACAATACTCAATCACCCTTTTTTTTTCGGATGGGAAATCATCAAATGACTCCTCCCGCTCTGGGCGGAGGAGGAGGGAGTGTCAGACTTTTACTGACTAAAACCCATCCATGTTCCTTCATCGCTCTTTGTGTTCCGGGGCCACGGTATCTCTTTCGAACAGTCCTGCAGCCCCGAACAGTCCCGCAGCCCCGAAATACTCATTCCCAACAGGTACTACTGTGTTATCACAAGATCTTGAAACCAAAACATTCTCTATAGATGAATCTACACGATTTTTGCAATTTCTTCACTATCTTATCAGCCTGTTACTTACTACTTATTAACGATGGCCTTTCCAGGAACTGCGACCGGCTCTTTTCCCATTGTCTCCCGTAGAAAGCAATGGCGGAAGTTTCCCATGACAGCCATCGGGTTAGATTAGAATTGGATTTCTATTTATTACGACACTAACGTGCGTTTATGGTGGATACTAGATTTATGTGAAGTTATTGAAGATTTAATTTGATCCTTAATTTTCGTATGCTTTCACGGCTTTTCATCGCAAATGAAAATCCTTGTCGGTTCCGCTTCTTTTTAAGTGTCATGGGATATGATGTGTTGGTGTATGAATATTCGATTTAATGGCCAATTAATCATTAATAACGACTTCTAGTGAGCGACAACACTTATCTGCTTCGGTCAGAATGAACTTTATGTACTTGGTTTATGAAAGAAAGTCTTATATAGATCATAGATCTTTGATTCCTAACTTTTCATGAGTGCGAAAATATTGTCGATTGATGCAAAATACTATCGGGGTTTCTATATCTGTTTGATTGGCGCAGCAGCATTTGACGCGTAGCATTTTCGTAGCAAAATATATTCATGAATTTGAGTCTTATTTTTTTTGTTTATATGATTAATTTTTATAAACCTAGGAGACGAACAGCATTTGTAAATCCATTTTGTTCCACAATTTCACCTATCACTGTTTGTCTGGTGATAGAAAATGCCGATGACAGGAAATTCCTCCTATGTACCGTCACGACACATCAAGTTACTACAATCTGACAATTTTTTTTTATAGATTTTCAACTTTATTTTTAAAGCGTTAGGTTCAAGGTTTATTAGGAAAATTTGGAATTTCGGATAGATGTGCTGACGTCTGCACATTAGTATGCTTGAGTGTTGAATATATAACCTTCACAGCACAATGTTCAGGTGGCAGCTCATAAGTACATAACACAAAACTAAAAACCAGAAACCCACACAGGAACACAGTAGTTCCCAATCAACCACTAAGGAATAAAAAACAAAGGGCCGGGGGCAACTCATAAATCGCATGATAGAGTCATTAGCCAGGGGCGGACTCGCAACTGAATAATTAAAAACAAATAAAGTCGACACGGATTACCCTATCTGTGGCACGATCGCTCTTTCATTTTTATTTTATTTAATAGTTTGTGTTAACTTACACGGATATTAGACGGATTTTAAGATTTTTATTGTAGATTGTTAGAATTTGGATAACGGGTGGAATTGATGGGCTAGTTTTTATAATTGTTTTTTTCCTACAAATGCGGTGTGGTGTTAGTTTTATTGGCAAGGAAAATAATATTTTATAGAGAGAGGTTTTTTAGTTTCGGTTTATTTAATTGAATAACTTGCACTTTCCGGAATCTGACTCACTTTATAAGCAATTTTGTAATAAAAGTGTGATTTGCAATTAATAAATCGCATGATATAGTTATTAGCCAAGGCCGGACTCGCCGCTGAATAATTAAAAACAAATTAAGCTGACACGGATTACCCTATCTGTGCCACGATCGTTCATTCATTTTTATTTAATAGTTCATGTTATAAGTTATAACTTACATAGACATTAGACGGATTTCAAGATTTTTATTTTAGATTGTCAGGATTTTGATAATGGGTGAAATTGATGGGCTAATTTTTTTATAACTGTTTTTAATTTTATGGGTTTAGTTAAGTAATGATGTGGTGGGATATTTGTTTTTTTTGCAAGGTAGTCTCTATTATTACATAGTGAAAGAAATATTGTAGTTTCAGTTTACTAATATCAGTACGTAGAAAGCCCAACTTATCCTTAAATAACTTGAGCATTCAACGAACCGATACTATTTAAAGTCTAACACGTTTTCTATTGATCTACTTAGACATACTCGTATATCATTGGATTCTACAAATACCTTTGTCTCATTGTTATTTGACTTCAAAATAGCATGCACGGTAGCAAAGCGAATATTTCACACGAAATGTGTGTAGGATTCGTCCCTGCACTGCGTGGGTGGATGAATCGCACATACACCCACTCGGAATAACCAACCGTCCCATACAAATGTTATACCACCGGACATTCATTATTTAGCACTTTGATTTTAAATTGGGAACTAAAATCAGAACAAACAAATCCTAATGCCGATTCTGATATACCTAAAACTTACTTTAGTCGTCATTTCTACGGCTATTTAGCTTTAACTCGTTTTTGATATAAAACGAAAAACTTGCAGAGCTGATTTACATAAACATAACATAACATGAAGCCTGTAATCCCCGAAGAGTTAGGCAGGCAGAGGTGATAGGGATGATTTCTGACTTAAAAAATATGATTCTGTTAAGTCCGTCAGTTAGATTATATAGAAATACTAGCTGTTGCCCGCGGCTTCGTCCGCGTAAAGTTCGGTAACCGTCCCACTGGATCATATTAAAGGGATAAATAGTGTCCTACGTGTTAATCCAGGTTATGAACTATCTATGTGCCAAATTTCATAATCATCACAACCACCATTATTATCATCACAACCACCATTATTTATCACAATCATTATCATAATCACCATCACTATCACAATCACCATCATTGTCACAATCACCATCACAATCACCATCACTATCAAAACCACCATCATTATCACAATCGCCATCACTATCACAATCACCATCGCAATCTTAATCAAAATCACCATCACTAACACCATTACAATCACCATCACAATCACCATCACAATCACCATCACAATCACCATAATCATTATCATCGTAATCACAACCATTATCGTCGTAATCACAATCATCATCATCGTATCTCATAACGAGGATGGAGATTGTGATCTCCATCCTCGTTATCATAATTATCATTATCATTATCACAATCATCATCATCTTTATCACAATAACCATCACTGTTAAAATCACTATCATAATCAAATCACTATCACAATCACCATCACTATCAAAGTCACAATCACTATCACCATCACAATAACCATCACCATCGCTATCACCATCAAAATCACCGCCACTATCACAATCACCATCACAATCACCATTATCGTTATCATAATCTTAATCATCGTAATCGTAATGATTATCATCGTAATCACAATCATCATCAATACAATCACCATCATCGTTATCACACTCATTATCATGGTAATCACAATCATTATCATCGTAATCACAATCATAATCATGGTAATCACAATCATTATCATGGTAATCTCAATCATGATCATCATTATCACAATCACCATCACAATCACAATCACAATCACCATCACTATCACAATCACCATCACAACCACCATCACTATCACTATCACAGTAACAATCACTATCACTATCACAATCACCATCACCATCACAATCACCATCACCGTCGCTATCGCCATCGCTATCACCATCACTATCACCAACACAATCACTATCATCGTTAGCACAATCACTATAACCATTATCACAATCATTATCACCATAATCGCAACCATTATCATTACAATCACCATCACAATCACCATCACCATCACAATCAGTATCACTAACACAAACACCATCACAATCACAATCACCATCATCGTTATCACAATCACTATCATCGTTATCACAATCACTATCATCATTAACACAATCATTATCATCGTAATCATAACCATTATCATCACAATATCCATCCTCATTATCAAAATAATCATTATCGTCATCACACGCATCTTCATTACCACATACACCATCACTGTCACAATCACCATCACAATCACAATCACTATCACAATCACTATCACTGTCACAACCACTATCACCATCACAATAACCATCACCATCGCTATAACCATCACAATCACCATCACAATCACAATCACCATCACAATCACAATCACCATCATCGTTATCACAATCATCATCATCGTAATCACAATCATTATCATCGTAATCACAATCATCATCATCATTATCACAAACACCATCACTGTCACAATCACTATCACAATCACCATCACTATCACTATTACAATAACCATCACCATCACTATCACGATCACCATATAATCACAATCACTATCACTATCACCATTACAATAACCATCACAATCACTATCACGATCACAATCACTATCACCATCACTATCACAATCACCATCACCATCTCTATCACCATCACAATCACCATCACAATCACAATCACCATCACAATCACTATCTCACAATCACCATCACAATCACTATCACCATCACAATCGCCATCACTGTTATCACAATCATCATCATCAGTATCACAATCATCATCATCGTTATCACAATCATCATCATCGTTGTCACAATCATTTATCACAATCAGCATCATCATTATCACAACCATCATCATCATTATCACAATCATCATCTTCGTAATCACAATCATTTTCATCGTAATGACAATCATCATCGTCGTAATCACAATCATTATCATCATCATCGTTATCACAATCATCACAATAAATCAACAATAACCCTGTATAGAAGTCGAATCCGTCGTCTTTTGGATCTCAAAATAAATGCCATATTTGTAATCAGCACCCCTGATAATCTCGGTATCGACACCCATACTGATTTTTAGACATTTCAACCCCATCGCACCCCAACAGGGGATGATGATGGTATTTCAGGTCCGCCACATTAAATCTTAAAATCATTGTTTTTGTAACACACCCGACCCGATACATCATACAAACAATACTGATGTTGATATGCAGACTTTGTTACCCCATTTCCCCCTTTACGGGTTGAATTCTGAAAAAACGTGAAACACAAATGTTAACTCATTTATCGATAGGAGTACTCCTGTGAAGTTTCGAATAAAACAGTCTTACCTAATCTTGTTTCCCCATACAAACTTTCGACTCCCGTTTCATCCCCTTAGGGGGTACATTTTGAAAAATCCTTTCTTATTGCACCCCTTAACCTCATAAGGAACGTATGTGCAAATTTGGAATCTCTAGACTCAGCGGTTTGAGCTGTGCATTGATTTTTAGACTTTGTCACCCCATTTTCCCCTCTTAGGAGTTGAATTCTGAAAAACCCTGAAACCCGTTTCTACTCATTTATCAAAAGGAGCACTCCTGTGAAGTTTCGAATAAAATAGTCTAACTAATCTTGTTTCCCCATACAAACTTTGGAGCCCCGTTTAACCCCTTTAGGGGGTGAATTTTGAAAAATCCTTTCTTAGTGCACCCCTAGACCACATAAGGAACCTACTTGCCAAATTTGGATTCTGTAGACCCAGCGGTTTGGGCTGTGCGTTGATAGATGAGTCAGTTTAATTTTTCATTTAGGGGAGCTCGTGGTTAAATAATAACAGCCGCTCGGGTCGATCTTTAGGTTAAGCCGTGCTTGCCTAGGTTGGTCTATGGATGGGTGATCACCCATTACATACCGAGTTTCCTCCGTGCCTCGGAAAGCACGTTAAGCAGTTGGTCCCGACTGTCATTTGTGATCTTAGACAGTCGTTACAGGTAGTCAGTGGCCCAAATAGTCTGACAACCAGTTTTACCAAGGAGGTATTCCTCAAGGGTATCGTATTACTTAATACTAACTGGGTTACCCAGTACAAACTGGGTTACCCAGTACAAACTGGGTTACCCTGTACTAACTGGGTTTTGGAGGTCAGATAGGAGTCGCTCCATGTAAAATACTGGTATTCAGCTGCATCCGGTTAGACTGGATGCCGACCTCAACATAGTTGGGGAAAAGCTAGGCAGATGATGATGATGAAATTTTCATTTTTCGTCGCAACTCCCCTACCAAGAATGACAATCAGAATGATGTACATACTTGCCGGTTCCTGACGCTGTGATTATAATGATGAGGCTGTTATCAACGACATCTCTGCGGCTATTTGTGTTGTTTGACTGCAGTATTATTAAATTAATTAATGGGGTAGATGACACACCAATCAATTGAGATACTTTTTAAGAGCTGTCAAAACGCGGTTCTCTCATAGATTTTGTATGGCAATAGCCAACTGTGACGTCACTGTTTATTCAACTCAATGACTCAACTATTTATTGATTTCAAACAACTAAAAATCGAATTTGGCAATTCATTGAAAATAAATCGGGTTTTCAGGCCCAAAATAAAGTGTTTTTTTTAGGAGATTGGTGTCTGGGAATTATTGTTTTATGGTGTCATCTACCCTATTCGTTGTTTAAACTGTCATAAAGTAGATTCTTGCTGACGTCACTACGTGTTAAAAAGACTGCTTAGTTCCTCGATTTAAAAAAAAGAACGTTATTATTTTAGTAACTCCTGAAGTTTGCAGTTTTCGGGTAAACTTTTTTATTAGGTCCTCTGTGAATATGGGCATTGGGAACCCATCAACTGTCTAGCCTTTTCGCAACTGTATTGGGGTTGCCTTAACTACTATCTAAAATTCTAAATGGACAGCCGAATACCAGTAGATTATATGGGGCAACTGCCTGTTTACGCTATTTACTTTAATTTCGGTGCGGGTGTATTCCGTGGTGACCTTAAAATATAAGGCCTCATGATTATCACTTCTTGCTCTCCACAAATTGCAATTAGAATTATAATTAAAACAATGAGGTATTTTTAAACGCAAAGGCAGACAATGCACGGTTTTTGTTCTAGAATGATGCTCAAAAATATAAATCTCAACTCAAATACAGAATGACAACATCACAACATAACATCACGCCTTTAATCCCCGATGGCTTATAGGCAGAGGTGTACCTAATATTACACCCACATTTCGCCAATGATGTATAAATCCCTTGTAATAGGCGAGCCTGTTGCAATAAACTGGGCACAAATGACAATATAATAATATGGAACTGACTAATCTAAACTAATATCTTTTATTTTTTATTTGGCCGAGTTCGTTCCAGAATTCCGACAACCATAAATACTAAAGAAATAACCACAGCAGTAGGTACTACAATTCTAAAACAAAACCACATTAGTTGCGTGAGGCCTGAGATAGACTCGAGTGTTTGTTCAATTTATGTGCCGAGTACTCCCGAGTAGTGCCGAGCGCCCTCCACGAAGATGAGACGAGGTGGCGCCTCCCGGACATGGCGTTCAAGAGAACACACGGGCCTGTGAAGATCTGGATGTTGATTTGAAAATGGAATGTGTTTTGAAAATAGGAACACAAAGGTTCATTTTGAAACAAAATAAATGACTTTCATAATGTGTTTACAAGCAATTTGGGAACCACACTCACCAGTGACCTTCGTTGTCAAAAGACTGGCCTGTTTCTACATATAAAGAAGATGGAGACCTCATTAGGCCAAAAAACTATGAATACGAATGATATAGGTGCCACCCGTTGTTGACAGCCCATTCATATCCTTAAAATTGAAACCAGTACTTAAGTGGCTTTTATTATATTCGTTATGATTTGCTGTTGCAATTGCTTGAAACTCTATCGTTTTAAATTTTTAATTCAGTAAGAATATCTTTTTTTATTTACGTTTTGGTGGACCTTACGATCCAAACAGAAAACCAACCATTTTAATAAATACTCACAAATCCCCCTGGGGTTTTTAATTTAATGCCTACCAAACTTACTTTTCACAGTACTCCGCTAAAATCTTAAAAATCTTTCATTAACGTGACGTTAATTCGATATCTACATGAGCACTTTACAGCACAAACTACTCATAAGTTAACTTCGTGTAATCCAAGTTTATCCCTAGCAAGCAACGGCTGTTACCAAATTAATTTATTGAACGGTCCGCTAACGGTACCTCTGAAGACTCTTCTGCCAGTCACACAATCCACTCATAGCCAACACTATAACACAACGACCACAAACACAGCCAAACCAAAACCAACCACAACTCAACCACCATAGAACTCATTTTAACCCACAAGCAAACCAACATACGACCTATAAACGCAACATAGCAGGCAGTAAATAAACAGTTGATACTGACTACACATCATTACATCAAAGAGATGAATAGCCATTGTGATAGGACATTGCACTTTATCGTGGAGCGAATACGTGTCAGAATCAAATGTGTGGTTGTTGCAGGAGTTTCTTATCGGACAGTGGGTTAGTGGGCGCGAGCGGAGTCGGGTCAAACGCTTAGCAAACAACCACGGACGGATTCGTCTTGGCGTGTATTTGCCGGCATCACCGTGAAATGGTTGCAAAAGCTCGCGGTGCTAGGCATTGTGTAGGATGCATTTCGTTCCACTGAAACCGCGGTGCAACCTTTCTTGTTCTCTCAAGAAAATAACAACAACAAATAGTAACAAGACTTGGCTTATTTTTTTTGTAACACGTGCTTTGAGTTGCGCCGAGTGGTTCGGTCAAACCGGACACTGACATAGACTACTTCTGGAGTACATTATTGTCCTTGTCAGAGCCCGGTGACGTCCGGAGCCAAGTCTACGATTTGTCAGAGTACATTATCTTTTTAAGGAACATACTTTGTAGATCATTTTTAAGAAATTGTGTTCCATTTTTGAATATATTCGGACTATTTCGAACATCATGAAGCAGGCCAGTATCGATTAATCAATCAGCACAATAATCTAATTCAGTCAAACAGTTACATTTGACTCAAAAACGTAACCAATTCGGCCTCGGGCAACAAACTTAAGTACTTACTCAGAAATTTTAAATTGACTACAAATTCGCGGAATCTAACAAAAGAAGCCGGTCAAGTTCAAATTGAAAAAGAAGATACGGCAGACACTGCATAGATTAACATAGTACAGACGACACAACACTCTACTACAATCTGTCATCAACACAAGCTACTAGAATCTGTCAACTTTAATAGATTTTCAACTTTATGTCTAAAGTATTAGGTTCAAGGTTGATTGGGAAAATTAGTCAGTTTCGGGTAGCTTGATGTGCTGTCTGTACCTAGCTATAGGAGTTTGTTATTTTCATGATAAAAGGTCAATAACTTTAACTTGGCGAAATATTGATCGTTTTGAGACGATTCGGATCTAGTTTTGTATCCTGTTTGTTAATATTAGGCTCGCCTAATGATGATGAACATTTTAAATCTAATAACCTGCTCCCAAACCTATGTCAATGACAATGTCCTAAAACCAAAAATTCGAAGACATGTGACATGTACCAATCCGCACTGGGCCCGCGTAGTGGATTATAGTCCATTCCCTCTCATAGAGAGGAGGCCGTGTCCCAGCAGTGGGAACATAAATAGGCTGATGATGATAATGATGACTTTTCTATTGTTCTGTACTTTGGTAAGGAATACTAACAGACGATATCACTGATACTGTTAGCCAGCGTCATCCCACGGCTGGGCAATGGTCTAGATATCACTCTAAAAACAAATCATAAGGTAGCCAGTAACCACTTACCCTAAATAACGCAATCATTTCTTACTGAAACCAATTACGAGCAAACGTACGCTACCTAATTAAACAATAATCAGTTTATAACACTTATCAATTTCAATTACAACAGCAACTATAATAGAACAACAAAGTATTAGATAAGCGAGTGAACACCAAACCAAAGCCAATACTGTTGTTATCATCTACAAAATAACTCGGAAGCATCTTCAGATCGGCCCCAAAAATAATCACCCATCAATCAACCGTTTGGATCTACAAAAACCTCCTTTGTTAACATGCCGCCCATAATTGGTACGTAAAAAACAAAAGTAGAAAATTTATAACGAGACGAAACTCCAAAATCATTCTGTTTAGTGCGAAATTATAGTGTTTTAAACACAGCGTTTAGGTGATTGTATTGCTTTAATGAAAGGGTATTACGTAAGTGGACGGGACGAAGAGAAGTAAGCCGCAATCTATTAACTGAACAAAAACTGAGCATAATTTCACACCTTTTACCTTCAATTCTATAATTATGTGGGAGCAATGGGCTTTTTGCACGTGTTTCTGATCCATACATGAGTTTCTAAGAAATTGTGAGACAGGACCGGGAAATGAAGGTAAGTTTGCGCCTCAAATAGACGAATCATTACATAACATCACGCCTGTTATCACGTAATGGTTAGACAGAGGTGTACCTAATAGTACACCTACATTTCGCCATTTATGTTTAGGTCCCATGTAATAGTACGGCCCTTGGGAGAAGCAAGCTAAATACTTAGGAGTCATACTCGACAACCATCTGACCTTCGGGCCACATATCAAAGCAGCTCGCGACCGAGCTGTTTTCGCGATGGGTAGACTTCATTACTTACTAACAGAACAGAGCACACTGAGAGAAATCCGCTTTGTATTTCAAACAAGTTTGACTTGTTACATGGTTTTCTGTTTGAAATAAAAGTATTGTAGTTGTTCGAAACAAATGAAATATTATTTCTATTAGTCAGTTATGTACAAAGAACGAGGTAAAACTAGTTGGCTGGTATTTAATTGGATCAATCAAAAATCTGTTTGAAACAACAAGCTTAACATTGATTTAATAAAATTGGCATGTACCACCAATCAACAGGTAAGCTTATTGCAGTAACTAATTGTTATCTAGGAAACCCAACGAAATTGTGTGATTACCTTAATCGTAGGTACGTCAGGTTTAAACTAAATTGTATGTGTAGTTGAATGATATCTTATTTAAACAACGTTATAGCGATTGAAAGAACGCGCATCTTGAACATTTTGATACTAAAAACATTATTTCACCACAATACGCATAGTAGGCCTATCATATTATAGTAAATAAAATATCCGTAACTTGTTGAAGAAATTAGCATAGATACATTTCCGTCATTTAAATTTGATAGTAGGTAAAATACGAGTGTGTGTTTAAAAACCGAGCAGCAGGCAAGGTTTCTAATAGTTTAATCACACGCGTTTTATTACTTATATAGTTATGTACAGTTTCATACACTACTTTATCTACACTCATGCGATAGGTATTTAAATTACAAAACCAAACTTAACAAAAAAAAACAAACACAGTTACTATCCGCGTCCCCGTTACAATTTGCCAACTAGATGGCGCTGTATATTTACGTCACGTTTCTGAATCGCGGTGTTAAGATTCTCCGCCGTTGAACGACACTTGCGCGGTACTATAGTAAATTCATACGTGTCCGGCTAGGAAAAACCGTGATCATATTAGGCGTAGGTGGTTCCCCCAGTGCGAGGCCTTTCCATTGCACTGCGGTTAGTTTAGGTTTGACCCCCTGCGATTATCCCTATGTCGATCTACGAACTTTTATGATCTGGCCTACCCCTTTTTATAAATCCGTGTTGGCTACAGCGGCTACACTATGTGGATAACTCGGGTGCGAAATTTTGTGACAGTTAGTGGTGGGTATATCGATAACGTGATAGGCATGTAACAACGATATATTTTATATAATGTTACACACTATATAGTCAACATGAACATAACGTTGAAGTTAAGTGTTAGGCAGCTTGTTATTTCAACTTGTTAGACTTAACAAGATGTAACATGTAGCTCTAACCTTAGAGCAGATTGGCGCTATTTTAATCAGAAAAATTATTCCATTAACATGAAATCTGATTAAAATTTCTCTCAGTGCAAATTGTCTCTCAGATGCAAATTGCGTCCCTATACCGCCGTGATCCATCCCATCATGACTTACGCTTGTGTCGTGTACGCTCACGCCAAGCCTAGACATCTCCATAGGATGCAGGTCCTTCAGAATCGGTTCTTACGTAAAGTTACGGGAGCACTCTATTACGTCCGTAATGACCATTTACATATAGATCTTAAAATCCCCACGATGGCACAGTTTTTGAAGCGCCTCTCCAAGCACTTCTTTGATTCTGCCATCAAACACCGTAACCCCCTGATCGCAGTGGCCGCCCGTTACGAACCCTCGCGAATTAGTCAGATCCGCCGCCCACGGCATACTTTAGTCGATCCCGATGATGCTATTACCCTCCTCCAGGAGAGTAGGAAGGTAACTAGCACGCTCAAAAAGAACAGACGCAAACAGCCGTCATTCCGTCCTCCGGTCGAGGCCCGTCGCGACGCCCCGATAGGAACCCTACCCGTCCCTTGCTCGTGCCAGCCCGTGTGGCTGAGCCTGTAGTCCAAAATCAGTCCCTAATTAATGACACCACTTAGATCCAGTCTGTCCCCTTGCTGTCCTCTCCCAGCGACGACCTAAGCCGAGGCCCGTATCCCGCAGGGGGTGCCCTTAGCGTGTATTCGTTTTCTTCGTAAGTTTTATGCCCTGGCTGGAGGCACTTAGAGCACCCACAGGATTGTCCGGTTAAGCAGTCGACAACCTCTCTAACTCTCTAAGGTTGAACAGCGAGATGCCATTCCGCAAAAAAAAAAAAAAAATTGTGCTCGGTTGATAGCAACAGGCTCGTGCCTATTGCTATCAACCGAGCACAAATCCAAACTACGTGACTAGACCAACGAGGCCAATCACACTAGTAAACGCTGAATCTTTCTGTATGTTTAGTTACGAACAAATTCCTAGACTTCTGAAACTGGCACCCATCTTTCGACTTAGTTATACCTAAAGCTTTTTCCGAATTTAAATTCCTAACCGATTAACCGGTTGATATCAGTAACCAATTTCCATGCATTTTCATCAAATAGACAATGATATTCTAATAAACAGATATGTTATACACCTACAAAACCACCGAAAAAAGTGTTCCGCGGGGCAGCGCCAGCTCACATACACGCAGTGACGCAGAATAAAGGCAAAACGAGCCAATTGGCCCGTTTTCGAGTCTACGATTGCGCGCTCACAACATATCTGTTTATTAGAAGATCATTGCAAATAGATAATTGAAATAAATAAATTGTGTCATCTTCATATAGATTTGGTTTCATTTCATGAATGTAGAAATCTCTTTTTAAAACAAGGTTGATTTATTTCAAGATTCACGGAAAAAGTGTTTTCGTGACTGATCTTAATGAGTTTTTGGTCCTCGTTGACCTTCAATGGAGTGAGTGTCTAGCACCAATACTTGCGTTCGGAAGTAGTAAACATAAAGAAAACAAACAAATTTAATAATATGTTACAAGCCCTACATTTGAATCTTTCTTTATACCTGCCTGCTGCAAACCAAGAAAATAATCGCAGATACTGGCTTCGATATAAGTTCTGCATGAACGCATCATAAACGCTGCAAAAAAAAACATGTTGGCATGTCCAGCAACGTTCGAAAATTGAAAAGCCTCATCATCAGATCAAACATCATTTTCTGTTCATTTTCATCAGTTCTCCTAGCAACTCTATCCGCATACCTGGCACCTTGGGGCGCGCAGGGGCGGTTGGTTGCGAGGGAGGAGGGGGAGGCGGGGGTGACGTCACGCCGTGGGTGCCGACACGTCGCTCGCCGTCACGCTCCACAAACAGCAAGGTTGCCGCAGCCTTGACGCCGCCGCTGGCCCACATTGCTCACCGGCTCAGAACCGACTTTTTGTACTAAATACTATATCTCTGGTGTGAACATCTTCCGGTTACTAAATGCGTGGTAAGTGAGTCATGGCCTGGCGAATTCTGGCGATTATGATAACTGTTATCGGACAGCAGTGGGTTGAAAGTGAAGTCATCAAGAATACAGAACCAAGAGAAACTATTGGATCAGTTTTTACAGTTTCCATTCTAGCAAGCCTTTACCAAGTATGTCGGGGTCAACTTCTAGGTTAACCAAAGGCACCAAAATCATGTTAGAAGTAGAAACCACTTCAATAATATAAGCATCGTTACAAATTGAAGATCGTACGTAAATACTGCAGGATTAAAAAGGCATAAAGCCAATGCATCACTCTCCAGTCCTTGTGCCAATTTATTTGAGGTAAGCGCAGCATGTCTTCTTCTCCCATGCTTCTCTATTACTCGAATTATATCTATCTGGTTATCTGTATGTTTTCAATGTCCTAGGGTCACATATAAAGCGGCCCTCTTCTTAAACTGATCAAGTGCAACAGCGCTGCACTTGATCATCGGTTCCAGTAAAACCCGTTACGATAAAATAATATTTTTAGTATGGTCATAAATAAAAACATCAAAGTCCGTCTCCAAGGACCGCACATACGTCACAACCTCGTTTGTTATAGGTGCCGTCTACTTTTCAACACGAACCTCACGAAAGTATTATGAAATCTGTTTTTTTTAATGAGCATTAAATGCTTCAGCACTTTCAAAAGTCATTTCATTCTTAGAACACAAAGCGCCCGTTGTTAAGTCATATGCACCGTCTTTAATGAGTACGTACGCAGATGCAATTAACAGCGACAAAAAAACACATCCATAAATAAACATTACCCATAAACATCTCAACAAATCGTTAAGTAGCGAAAAAAGGTTCCAAATACAAAATAAAACAATTGAACCTCAGATCTAGTAACATGTACAATTTTTGTGACCGTCCCATGGTGAGGCATGGCTAATCAGTCGGGCGTAGCCCAGACAATGGTGTCAGCGTGAAAGCCTCATAAAACTACGGGTCCAGTAAAGCCCTGTCCAAAATATTTACGGCGCGTGACAAACGGACCGCCTTTGTCTCGCAGGATTGTCTCGGCGATTCGACGCGGTTAATCTTCGGACTACGTTCTTGCTGCGGACATGTGCAATGTGTTACGGACTCGAGATTATTTGACACGAGGATCGATCGTAAAACTACGTGTCAATATCTGTTGCCAGGCAGGTGAGAGATAAGTTGACTGCTTGCTGCAGCTATTTAGAGGTGAAATTCTTTAAAGAGTTTTTCTCTTCACTGTTTCTAGATTGGACTGTGCTAGTCAGTGGGCTAGCTGTAGTTTTTCAAAAAAATACCAGCCTATTACTGTCCCACGCTTGCTCTAGTGACGAGTTGGCTATTTCAGACTTATCTTAACTATAAATCCAGGCTTCCCCACGATGTTTTTCTTCACGGATGTCTGCGATGTCCAAGAAAAATTGAAAAGTTGGAGTTACTGTTATAAACTGAGCCATTCAACAACACTGTTAGGCTACATGCATACCCACTGCTGGCCTGACAAATATTGAAGGCAGCATTTACAGCTGGGCTCAAAGGCCATCCTTCTTTATATTTGTCATTTGAAATACTTGGTGGTGTCAGACGGCTACTTGATCGTCGAGTCTGCCACCACTGGTGGAGGATTCCACTAATTTAAGTGTCATCTGCCACCAGTGGTGGCAGAATTCGGGGCAAATGCGACTCCACCGACGCAACCACGACCAGTGGTGGCAGTTGCGTCAAATAGTTGCAACTGCCACCAGTGGTGGCGGACCGGTGGTGGCAGACGGGAATACTCGTAAAGGACCAGCGAATAGTTATTGTAAATGGTAGGTGTTGAACATATTGGCAAGCTTTTTGTAGTATAAAGATTAGGCTCCCAAAGGTATTTAGGGGACTCCACTCCTTGGGCCTTGAACCTTAGGTCTGTGTCCCAAGTTCCTACACTGAGAACACCATATACTGATTCATTTAGGCTTATACTCATGCACGAGTATGGCGGTAATTTCATACAAGCCTAAAAGCTTGGCTTAGCCTAACCAAGCCTAAAACAGTCTGCTTGCATTACGGCATCGCCATATTGTTGGCCCCCAGGTGCATCGGCCATTGTTACTTATGCTTTCACCGGTGATGCGACTAGATTGTCTTCAAGCTTTAGCTTAGCAACAGAAGTCTCGGCCAAACCTGAAATAAAAAACGTCGTGAAGCGAGTGTCAAATGTTATATTCTCTTTTTTGTCTTTAACATCCAATTTATTTTTTGCTTTCACTGGTGTTACGTAAGCATTCCTTCACGACTCGACTTTCCTCATCGTTACTAGTCGATGGTACGACATCACCTGTACTTCACACATAGCTTCACAGTTTCTTCATTAGATAGACTATTAAAATACCTGTATACTTAACAGCACTAGCTCATATAACATGAGCTAGTGCTGTACTTGAGAGCCATGAAAACTGGTAAACTAGTAAACCTGAATGACCCTTGCTGGCACTGAATCGACTTCAATTTGGTTTAATTTACATTCTTCTGTACGGTTATCTTGTTTACAAACTTCAGGCAAATTCTTCAAATAATTCACTTAAAAGCAATTCTCCTATGCCGTCATGTACCACGGGTATTTTTAAAGAAAAGCGAGGTGATCACCCTGCCTATAAACCGTTGGTAAGTAAAACAAGCTATAAGGAAAAGGACAATGCAAATAAACCTTATAGATCTTAGATAGCACGTGCCATCACATAATACTGATGATATCAAAAAGCTATCGCGACTGCAGAGCAAAAGGAAACAAAATGAAACACTTTCGGTTCTCGGCCATATTACCTTTCGATGTTCGTCACTATGAATAGTAGAACGTTTGTCTGTTTCTTTAGAAACCAGAATATGAAGCAGAGAATATGAAGCTTATAATTATGGAAGAATTTTAATTCATATAGCAAATACATTCACATACATAAACACACGCATTTTTCCATGGAGGGTAGGCAGAAACTACAGAAAGCCACCTAGTAAGATTCTTACAAACTTCTTTAGATAGCGGATAAATTCAAGCTTTCAGAGGGTCTCTCATGGATCAACATCATCATCTACCGAGCCTTTTCCCAACTACAATTGGGTCAGCTTCCAGTCTAACCGGATGCAGCTGAATACCAAAAATCTACATGGACTGCCAATCTAATCTCTACAACCCAGTTAGTGGTAGCACTAACACAATACCCCTTGGTGAGATTGAAAAAGTACACATGAATATGAAGGACTACTATTTACTATGAGACTGAATCTAAAATAGCAAAAAAGAAGCAGGGGTCAATCATTTCCGTATGTATGTATATCTAAGAAAGCAAGCAAGAAGCAGGCAATTGAGGTATTTTACCTCTTAATAAAAAAGCGAGCGAAGCCACAAGCGACGCTCAGCTGTAGCTAGCTATAAAACCGCGGTCACCACTGCCTGTGAAAGTTCACACCACAATTTAGGTTTTTAACACTAAGCTGCCACTGCGTCGGTTCTCATTAAGCCGCGGGTCTGGGGCCCAGGGACCCGGTGCCGAGGTGTCGCTAATCATTTTATTGACTTCACGAATGATTGAAAATACTTGGGCAGTTGTCGAAGAAGCATCGTATAAATACACACTTAGTCGATAGTTACTAAGTATTTTTAATGAGGTAAACAGCTTCATTTATTACTCAAAGTTTAGCAGTTCACGCTATATAGGTGCCAGCTAAATTATTTGTAACAACCTTTAATCATAAACATCAGTACTAAAACCCAAACAAAAACAAGCAAAGAGATATCGATCAAACAATTTCTCCTCTCTAAAACCTACAACTTAACAAAAGCTACCCACGTGTAAAGCTGATAACTAATCATTTTATCACCAAACCAAACATTTCATCACGAGACAATTTTCCATCTCGTACACTCAGTTAAAAAAACGACCTCCATCTCGAATGTCATTTGCACGCCGTGCCGTTGAAAAAGCAATTATTTCAATATCTCGGTGCCGGCACCCAAGCCAGCAAAAAGTGTTCGGAGCACGCGCGCCGGTGTGACCGAACGCAAGAAAGTTTGGAGGAGCCCCGAAGGACATGGTCGAGTCGATAAACTACGAGCTATGTATACGTAATAGGTGTGTTAGGTGCTCAAACGTTGTTGTTTCTTTGACGTGCCTATTATGTATCGAACATGTGTGGTTCGGTTTATAGCGCGCGGTATTGGCGTTGCTAATCGCGCCCCCAGTGTGTCTTTCGTGGAATGTGACGTTGTTGTGTACGAGGCTGCGTTCAAAGCCCTCCTACATTGATGTATGTCTAGTATATTGGTACACCAATCTGTATCGTTTGACAGCTTTCGATTCGAAACCGTGACGTGAACAACGACGGTTAAACATGAGACATCATGTTTAACCATCGTTGTTTAACCATATTATCTGAAGGATGTTTTATGGTATTACCGAAAAATCGATAGGTATTTGAAAACATCTAATATCAATTACAAACTGATCCCAAAAGACAACAACAGGGTTAAAACAGTACCCCACTTGACAAAACGAAAGAACTAAAAGCCAACAAAGATTACGCACAACAGCATTTCAACACTCCTTTGTCGACGTGCAACAATAGGTAGCGTACACTTCACAAATAAACTCAAAACTTACACTAATCGCAGTTAGAATTACTATAGGTAATAATACGGTCGAAATGATAACCGTTCTAAATTTAAAAACAAGAAAAAATCATTGTCCTCAGCCAGTTCCAGTCTGATGGACGAAGTAGATCGAAACAAATAGGAATAATATAGCTTCCGCAGATCAATTATATTTTTTATGTATTTAAAAAAACAGTTCCATTTACAAGGTTTACTGGCCGATTAGACACGTATAACGATAAATAATTTTACTGAAGCCAACCGCAATAATTCTTCGATAGTTATGCCAGTTATGCATTCCAGTTGGTGGATATTTAGGTGATTTATTACTGGTATAATTAAGTAAAAGTGATTGTGGTTGTGTGTAAATTGGTTGGAAAATGTTGATATTGGAATGGTGATTGCCAAAGTAGGTGTAGTGGTAGTCGAAAGCGGTTGACAGTTGTTTTCATAAACCACTCGAGAAACAGACGTAAACTCAGTCTAAAGCACACCCGAAGCTGTAGGCAGCTTGTCGCTGACAGGTATCATAAATTGGTAGATATTGAGGGATATAAACAGAGTAAGAAACGAAAACATTTTAACTGCAGTTCCAAATTTTTATCAAGAATTTTAAAGAAACAATCAAGAATCAGATCATGTACAATTATTGTAGATAGCTAGTGGTTTAATTGTTTCTTTAATAGAATCGGAATAAGGTAAATACCAGCATCGTACTCGAAAAACTTCCAGATTCAATATTAAATTTATGATTAAATACCAATGAAAGTCCTGTTTAACCTAAAGCAGGAACCATCGTGAACATAGTACAAGTTTCTGCACTTGTATTATTTTACGTAGCACAAGCCGGTACTACCCTGTTTTTGTTAAGTGGCAAACATTTGTGAGTGTCACTCGAGTGACAATGCATCGACGACATCGAGTGGTCCAGTCCAACTCGACGCCTCTACCATTTGTTCACGAAATTACACTTGTAAACGTCAAAAATCGAATTTTAAATCGCATAGCGTAATCGATTTCTCAGCAACGTAATCTTTACATTATACATTTTTGCGTGAATAATCCGATTGCGAATTTGCCGGTATCGATCATTTTGTAAATGTGGTTTGAAGTGTCAGACGTGCAAATTCGAAATGTATCGATTGGCAAACGAGTGGACTGCTCGATGAGGAAAAGGTGATTGGATCGGTAGACCACTCTAAAATTGTATCACAAAAACTTTGTTATGCAAAATTACCTATTACATCGTTACCGCTCATGAATTGCAATTCTCTAGCAATTTTAATTTTAAGTTGTATAATTATTGTAATTACTTATTTCTTACTAGATTTTCCTAGGAAAGGCAGAGTTATATAATAATAGTAAGAGGATCAGCTGGAAATACTCTTGGAGAAATCTCAAACGCCATCTATAAAATATGCTCAATATTTGACGCATCAATATAAGATCTAGATAATAATCTAGAAATTCTGATGAATCATTACCCTATGTATATTTTAGAAGCATTAGCCACTCATAATTATTATAATTTAAATTTTCGTTTAACCAAAAAATAATCATTAACAAGAAGATCACAATAAAGTGTCATAAATTACAAGCCGCGGTGCATTCTGCATTCGGGGACTTATTGCTCAAAAAAAGGTGACAATCGGGAAAACCCAATTCACGAATGCCTTGCTCTCGCTTAATTTCTAAGTAGAGCAAAATGGTCTTAGGAGACCATACTGGAGAAACTGATTCGTTGTCAGTTTCTATTCATCTTCCTTGCGGCCTAAACTACGATCACAGTTCCTGATTATTTCGTGCCATATTCTAAGGTAGTTAAATCGTTTTTCTAGGTCTCTTCTTTACACATTCTTTATTTCAGGAGTTGCGGTTGTAAATAGGCTTTTCCCGTAAATTACCTTGTCACCATTTCTCTCATGACATGAAAATCGAATATTTCTCTCAAATTATATCATCGTTCTCTTCCCCTTAACCCAATTCATTTGGGGTCGGGCGGCGCAGCATGTCTTCTTCTTCCATACTTCTCTATTACTCGTCATCTCATAAGACACCTCCTTTCTTACCATATCATACTTTACACAGTCCATCCATCGTGTCTTCGGTCTTGTTCTACTCTTATTCTTCATCCACATTCATACTCAGAACTTTCCTCACGTCAATTTCTCTCCAAATTTCTCTCAAATTACATGTTGGACTTATTACCAGGAGCAAACTAGTAGTAGGACCCGCACACGTAACGGGACGGATTGCAAGTATGTCGGCCGCCAATCACAGTGTCGCCTACGAGTTATGTACTTTAGAAAGTACGCTGTAACCGACTTCTGACCGTTGACATTGTATATAAACGTTCTAGATTTTGATTCTACATTCGATGTGTTAAGCCAACGCTGGGTAGACGGGCTAGACGCATTAAAGTGAGTAATGTGAGTAAGTTAGATATCGTAAAGATGTAGGATTGGAGGAATTTGATCGTTTTATGAATGACAATATTATTCACTATGGATCTCAGTGACATGCGGGTTGGCGAACGAGATGAAGGAGAAAGACGTTTTGGTAAGCCCTTGTGTGCATTTCTGAATTGTAAACATTGAAGTTTCAAAAGGTACAAAGTCCTAAAAATAAATCAGTGTTAACATGGAGACGGAATATTAACTCCAAGGGTCAACGAAAAATCCCAATATCTCGTCAAACTACTAAAGACTTCATGGACAAAAAACAATACAAAATACGACCTAGAACTAAACCGAGACCATCACCGAAACATCTTCCAAATGCAAAAAACCAAATCCCACCTGCCAGAACGAACCATAAACAAAAAAAAAGAAACAAAACACAACACGCATCTTATCGTACACATTTACACGGATCTTCGTTGATTATTGGCACAGTCATGTTACATTACAGTAGATACACAATAAAGTCCTCGGCCAACTAACGTGCTGTCACCCACGGAAGAGAAAACGTCAGAAACGTCGAACTGGCATGATATATGATAAATGTTACTTGTAGATGCCAATGGACAGGGATCTTTCGTTTGCTGGATCGGACTCGTAAGAAACGTTGATGTAGCTGTCTGTTCGGAAATCTTGTATACAGCTATGTATCCAAGCATCCCCCAACTGTTAATAGTTTGAACGGTCTTTGAGTTATTTTTTAAGAAGTAAACGTACCGCGAGGGTTGGTCCGAGGAGTGTAACAAATCTACTTGATCCTATCAAAATAAATGGATATAAGCAGAATTATTCAATTAAAATTTAATAAGGGAAAGACATTTTCAGGCGAGATAAAAATACAGCTAATTATAAAAGACCTACCTAGTACGCACTCTAGGATAGTTTGAAGAAGGTAATTTTATAGTTCAAGCATTTAGTTGGCGACAAATCAGTTCAGCCCTGTAGGATAGACAGGAACAGGCGTTGGGGTAGCACTGCAGGTCAGTTAGCAGGACAACTTCAAGAATCGAATTTGAGGAAACCTCTGCTGGAAGGGCGTCGTGCAGTTCTCAGTCACGCACCTGGTAGCTCTGTAGGAAGGCACCAGTGTAGTTCTTTGGGCCAGACGTCAGGGTAGCTCTGCGAGACAAGCGGTAGCCAGGCACGAAGATAGCTTCCGAAGATCGGGAGTAGATGTCCCAGATCACGTAGATAGCTTCCGAAGATCGGGAGTAGAAGTCCCAGGTGAATCTTTAGCTGGATCCTCTGGGTAGTTTAAGTACGTGACAGCAAAAACCAAGCTGTTTTCTAATGCTTCTCATATCAGATCCCATAGTAGACTGCTCCCAGCAGTTCGTAAGCTCGTTTTCAAAGTAGTCTTCTTTTCCAATTTTCAAATATTAGTTTTCTTCTTGTAACCATCATCTCATCTGACAAGTGTAGTCGGCCAGGATCCTCTGAGATATCCATGAGTGCGTAAAGAATTTTATAAATATAATTTATAAAGCATTTATAAATTAAGCTATTTAGTAAACAATCGTAATAATTTATAAAATACAATACACATATTGATAAAAATAATTTAAATTTTATAAACCAAAAAGTAGCCATCATAGATTAGACCAGAAAGAGAAATAAAAAGTAACTGACAGTTTGACAATTTGACGTAAGTGTCACAACATGAAAATTATGAGTAATAATATTTTATTTCAGCAATTTTTAAGATAATGAAACGTATTTAGATTGTTTTGTTGAGTGTAAACATAGAAACAAATAAAAAGGATGATAAATAGTAATATGAATGATGAATATAAAGTGTAAGTATAGCATAAATACTATAGAAGGCATGGGAAAAGAGCAAATAGAAGGAATTGGGGGAGGAATTGTCCTTTGCCCAGCAGTAGGACAGTACAGGCCAACAACAAAAAACGTATTATAGATTTTATATTCATTCCGACATCGACTCCTTCACGATATCCAGCTTAGGAAACTTATAAAAATAACCAATTATGTGAAGACTGTCCTCTAGTTTCAGGCCCTAGGGACGGAGTATATTATGAGCAACAGCGCAAGATCAATGTTGGGCAGTAGCTCACCAGACACAACACCCTCTGGTCTGGTCGAAGGTTCCTCCCTTTTCAATGAAGGTCAAAGAACTATTTTACAATTTTTTTTTCGCAAAAACAGTCAAAAAACCTGTTTTACACCTGACTTAAACAACCCTAAATCCTCAAACACGGAACCTAGCACTCATTCCAACCGCAACGTGCCACATCCAGCGCACCTATCTCTCTGTCGTGCCAATCAACCGCGTGCCCAATGCAGGTCGGCCGACAGCGAGGTTAGAGCTTGCCGATTCCTTAATTGCCGTGACGTTTTGGTGTCACATACCACTCGGTACCACGACTACTTAAATAGGCTTTAGTAGCAGTACGGTACGTGTAAAATCTAACCGTTGCAACACAGAGTCTGTTGGCTGTTTGACAAGGACGGTGATGAAAATTCGTTGATAAGGCTGTCATAATAAAATTTTTGTGTTTGAGGTTTCTCCTTGAATGTTTTGATTGATGTCTTGAAAGGAGGTTTCAACAGTGTTTTTTTTTAATTCTTGGAATGTTGGGAACCGATATCAATAAATAGTTTTAGTTTACAAGAAGAAAAAAAAATCCGTGTGCTCAGCTGCAAATTAAAACTCTTCATCAGCCTTGAGAATATTGTAGTGCGACAGTTCTACAATTTTATTTACTAACCGCAAGATATCATGAAGCATTGACCTTTATTGGTGCAACCTTTAACAAGTTATTATTTCATAACGCTAACGAGACTAAATGACACCATCATATTTATTACTCCAACGCTAAACGGGGTTGCCCGAATAAATAACGTCGGAATCTATAAAAAGTGTGTTCAAAACAAAATTATTTTGGTAAAGGGTAACACATTCACACATTAGGGATGCCACTCGACGCGTCTCCCGGTAATTATTTAAAAGTTTCGCTCTGACACTGGCTGCTGCTTCTTTGGAGATTTTTTATTTTTTTATTTTTACATTTGGAGTGTCGTGAGCGTTAAGTAGTATTTATGCGGTCCCCAGCGGCGCGGAGGTGGTTTGGGCGCAAAATCAACTTGATGCGAGCGGTGATACGGGTTAAGTTGTTTAATTTAATTTTGTGACTTTTACTCTAAATGAACTTTTATGGAAGGGTTTAATTTAATTATACACAGAATTTAGAGACTCTTATTTAAAACAATGTAAAAGCAAAAAACGATCCAGATAAATACCCCTTTTTGTGAAATAAAAAAATGAGAAAGTAATACAATATCGTAAGCAGAACATTCTGCATATGAAAACGTACAGTCGAGAGACATCCAGTGAGGTTTTAAGCACAAAAAATATCAAAAGCGACTTATCCCCCTGTGTCCAAGACAGCGGTATAAATTCTGCGCGGACAGTTGGGAGCGGATCGCCAAAGCTAATTCTGTTGTGATTAATGCTCCTTGCACATTTCCACCGCCTAGCTGATACCCACCAACTTACGCAAACTCAAAAAACATCCAAAAATAACCCTTAATCCACCCCGAACAAGCTACAGGATAGGAAAATATCACTGAAAGTGTATTTTGGTACTATATGAGTGCTTAAAAGTAACTCGCTACTGGCCGTTCGCGTTTCTCACGCAACTACCGACGATTAAATAAGGGAACGTGTTGTAATATTAAAAACACTTGTACCCATTAATGAAAACCCATTTCGTACAATAATCGTGTCGTTTGTACTTAATTCAGAAATACGTGGGTACTTAATTTTCAACGTAATCCACGTGTCACATGTTATTTATGGTGTTGAAGTTATATTTATTTTGTCGTAGGCCGCTGGGCCGATTGTAAGCTAAATGTGGTCTAAAGTAAAGCTTGTCCTACTCCAGATCATGAATGTCAGAGAGATGAACTTCTATCTTCTTCTTCTATTATTGAAATGGATTTGTCCCCTAATAAAACGACGAGCTTGCTCATTAAACACCATGTCTACCGATTGCCTTTCCAAAGCGAAAACACATGTGACAATAAATACAGCGATTAGTAGGACTACTGAAGGAGTCTATTTAGCCGTTCTGTTTATTAATATGGTAATGAATATGTAATAATGTTACCGTCAAATAAGCGTACAAAAATAAATGGACTTTTATAGGAGAATAAGACAGAGAAGACAAAAGGAGAAGAGGTGGGTGGGGAGAATGATGAAGCGTACAAAAAGACCTAATAAAATATAATTTAAACGAGAAATTAATGTTTTATAAACCGGTAAATTTTACTATGAATATAGACATACACACCTATTAATTAATACAACCAAACGTTATGCTAATCAAACTAAGAACTGGTTCGTCCTAAGATATCTTTTTGCCAAAAAAATATACCAAAAAGCCTTACTAATTTATACAAAACAACACTAATCTTAAACTATTACTTCCGCGAATGAAACCACTTCACACCTTCCCGGCTTTCATTAGTGTGAAGAAAATTATAATAGGCAGGCAATCATTACCATGGATTTGCTAGTAATAAGTAAGGGGCGATGGCGCGATAACTGCAGCAATGGTAGGGTTGGAATAATGAAATAATTTCGGCCTGTCTGTCTTTGTTTTATTAATGAGAAGTCGAATAAAACAGTAGTGACTTTAGCTAGGAATATGACTGTGTTGAAATCGAATGGAGTTCATTTTTTTTATTACTTTTTAGGGAATTTCGTAAGATACTTATGTAGGTGTTTACCCGTTGGCGTTGCTTTCCGGAAATCCATGACATGACATGACATTAATAACAAAAAAAGAATCATCAAAATCAGGTTACAATAAAATTGGCATAATTCTGCTGAAAAGCCCAAAATAATATTGACCAATTGATAACCTCTTGGAAGTTACCCGCCAGCCAAGCGTGGCGATTATGGCAAAACTGCATCCCCCCTTTCCGGGAGGCCTATGTCCAGCAGTGGACGTCTTTCAGCTGAAATGATGATGGAAGTTGATGATGATGATAGAAGTTGATTAATAAAAACTTTTTACGAGTTTCTAGCATAAAATATTATTCAGAAGTCGTAAGAATTTTTAATTGTCACTGCAATTAGTGTGCCTCCCTAATTAGGACTTAGGGAAGTACCGGTACCATCATACCGCGGTTTAAGTAATTAATTAATCTTTTTTGGCTTCTTTTTACAAAGCTCTTAAGAGTTTTTTTACTAATGTAGGTGGATACCAAGCTCGGTAAATTAGTGTGAAGATTAAAAAATAAATACTTTTTGTTGAGTTTTCGATCGCTGTTGTAGGTCATCGATTTTTAAATAACCTCAAGTATCTTGGTTTTTCTTCTGCTATGTTGTGTAGGTACCTACTTAGGTGGATGTTCAGAGGCAGGAAGATACTGTAAGTTTAAGTGAAGTCTTTCTCTTGGCTCCACAAAAAAAAAGAATTAGATAAAACCTAACATAAAATGATACAGGTAATTACGATAAACAAATTAAAAAATACGTTACTATAACATAAACTTTCACTAAAATAGTCATTACGCAATAATTACAAACAAATATATAATATTTACGTACATTAGATTCCATGATACGTTTCCAAAGGTAATTATGACTCAATCGATCATTCAGAATCGATACATATCGCTCACATTCATCTACATAATCGAATAGAAAACGAACATTTATCATAAAAAGCACGCTTCCGCATGCTTCCAAAAACTTTTCCACACATAATTTCATATAAATTACTTAAAATCAAAAGGGATATTAAGTCCTAATGATCGATTTGCATGACAGGCAAGCTTACCTAACTTGTAATACTGATTATTTTATTTCCCTCTTCCCCCTTTGTGGGCGGTATTCGTTTAACAGTAGTACGTCAACACACGTTAGGATAGTTATGATAATCGCTGCAGTAATTATTGGGAACAAATGACTTTTTTATACGCCGTGAGTTTGGCCTAATTCTCACGATACGTCATCTGTTTAGTTTTGAATGGTCAATAATTGTGTTGTTTGTGGTTTTTCATTTTTTTATAGAATGTTTGGTTTCTCCAAAGACATTCAAATATATTACTCTTTTTAAATCTCTTTGGGTTTCTCTGATGTTTCTGACATATTAAAAACATAAAAAACTTGCTTAAACTAGCTTGTCTGACTCGTAAGTTGTAGGTCAACCCAGCAGGCGAGAGGCCAACCCTTCAGTTGGCGATTCAACGTCTAGGAATCTAGGAATCATCTAAAAAAATATACAAAATCATAAAATTAATCATAAATATCATTAGCTATTTCGTTTTCATAATATTGTTGCACATTCAAAATTGCACTGACCCCTTGTCAAGGCATTGCTGTGCTAAAATCCTTATATTCATTAAAATCATCAATTTTCATTTCATACTAACATTATTTGAAATTGCAATGGTACAGTTAGTACAAAAGTGTGCAGTGAGCCAGTGACCGATATTACTCAAAAATAATCATTTTGGGATGTGGCAAGGAATTATTATAAAACTGCATCCAAGGTAGACAATACCTAGACCTAAATATAGCATGTAATTACAGCTAAGACAGGTTTACTTAAAAAGTCGTAAAACATTTTATTGCAATGTATTCTTCAAACCATTAATAAAGTAATAAAACAACAAAAAAGTCTTCTAAAATAAAATGTAAAAGAAAATTCATTGTCTATTATTGTCTGTCAAAAAGTTCACCATCTTTAATATCCAAAAAGTCAACACACTGAATGATCAACAGACTTGTTCGAAATTTAAAACTTTTACGCTCGCGATCAAAAAAACAAACACCCATGAGCTGACTGTACTACGAGTACTCGATAACCTCGTATAGTAATAACGCGTCGTCCATATGATTGACGTTCGGTTTTAGATGCAGCACTGTAATGTAATTACACTGTCTTCAAGGAATTTTAACTGGCAATCGTAGGCGGGACTTTACATTTATTTTAGTAACCTTCTTGTTAAATTTAATTATCGGTTAGCTAGTAAGTGTGGAGGAGTTATAACTTAATTTATTCGGAATTGTTCAGTTAGGTTGAGAGAAAGAAATCTTGTGATACTTGTAAAGATTTGGTAATTTTAACAGATAATGTACTGAAACGTCTGTCAGTTTTCGATGTCCACAGTAAGTCTGGTCATCATCATCACCATCATCAGCCTATAATGTTCCCACTGCTGGGACACGGCCTCCTCTCAATGAGAGGGAATGGGCTATAATCCACCACACGGGCCCAGTGCGGGTTGGTAGATGTCACATGTCTTCGAATTTTTGGTTTTAAAACATGCCGGTTTCCTCACGATGTTTTCCTTCACCGTTTTGAGAGCGGTGGTGATGAAATAAATTACACAAAGTAATGCGCCTGTCTGGGTTCGAACCCACGACTTACTGTTCGTAACTGGGCCACCGCTGATCTCTGGTCTGGTCGGTTTTACTGAATCCAATGTACTAAAATGTACCTATCTTTTAGACAGGGTTCGACATTCGACATTTTGAAATTATTATTTTCTTTGATAATTAGCATTACAGTCATAAATTTAATTATCACTTCAACCCTGCTTTTGGTTCTGTGACTAAATATAAATGTAATGTCTTTTACCTTCTAATAGAATGTGTGTTTATAAAAATATCTTTTTTATATATTTTGTACATTGTCCAACTTTTCTTCCGTTTCCTAGTGAAGATCTTCTGCATGTTTCCTTCCCAGGAGTTAGGACATGTTTTCCACGGTGGCAACTGGTAACTTTTGGCGAAAATCATGATGACGATCAACCATAGCTAAGAAAAGATGACGCATTTTTCTTACTTTACGAATTAAATTAAAAATAGAATTTATTAACCTTTTCGCCATATTGTGACGGGGCAGCTGTCAACTAAATTCTTTTTAGTCGCGTTAGGTAAGATTTGTATGGAATGTGCTGACTCATTAAAAGTAAAGTTGGTACGTCTTCACTACATTCAAGGTCAGTAGCATAGGCCTTTCTTGAAGATTAGGAATGAGTAGACAGTACAGTACAAGCTTTCTCCAATATTTGAGATTTTTTATTTATATTGGTTTTTAAAGGCGATGTTTTTCGCACACATCGGTGGCCCAGTGGTCTCTGACTTACTGAACAGTAAGTCGTGGGTTCAAACCCAGGCAGGCGCATAACTTTGTGTAATTTATTTCATCACCACTGCTGTCAAAACGGTGAAGGAAAACATCGTGAGGAAACCGGCATGTCCCAGAACCAAAAATTCGAAGATATGTGACATCTACCAACCAATCCGCACTGGGCTGGTGGATTATAGCCCATTCCCTCTCATTGAGAGGAGGCCGTGTCCCAGCAGTGGGACTTACTGTTTGTAAGTCGAGGCCGCCACCACTGGGCTACCGCTGCTCTCCCACAGTACATATCCTATTTAATATTATAAATGCGAAAGTTTGTGAGTATGGTTGTATGGATGTTTGTTACTCTTTCACGCAAAAACTACTCAACGGATTTGGATGAAATTTTGCACACAGATAGTTTATAACCTGGATTAAAACATAGGATAATTTTTATCCCGATAGTAAAACTCTAGGGGACAATTATCAAGCTTCACGCGGGCTAAGCCGCTGGTAGAAGCTAGTTCTGAATTTTTCAAAAGGCACACAAAACAAAAACAAAAAAACACCTGAGGCCCTACGCTCTAACGATTCGTCCGAATATTCGGATCTATCCCCCCTCCCCATTTTTTTGTTCTACACCATACCTTCTAGTTACGGAGATATTTGGGGTCAAAGTTCCAACATTTGACATGTTTTTTTTAAATACAAATTTTTAATGTATGATTTTTACTTTAAACACCTACACGACCCCCGTACTATTAAATCCATCCATCAGCACAACGTTTTGAGTGCGTTACATTGAGTTCTACCACAAAATATGATTTTTGACCCCAAAAAAAAGTCGTTTCCCAGCAAAAATTTTTGCGTAAAGTTACTTGGTTTGATGTACATAATGCTTGGTTAACGGCTTCGTGATGAGGTGTTTTACACCAGTTAGATACCAGTTAGCATATGGACTAATTGGACTCACTGAAACTTTGTAGATAAGTACAATATAAGTAACTAGATTTCTTAAGTTGTTGAATTTGATTTGAAGAAATGTTTCATTTAGGTTAACTGCTACTGGTATATCCTCATCTATCACTATTGAGCGAGATTAATGTCAATCTTTTAAAATGTTTGTAAATTCCTGCTTATTGATCGTATGGAAGGATCCAAGTCTTCATTTAGCTGAAAAAGCTGTTTGAAATGATCACGTCTCTCTTTGTCTACGACTATCCTATCATCACGCCAGTAATCCCCGAAGGATAGGCACCTATTAAGTACACCCACATTTCGCCAGTTATGTTTAAGTCCCATGTAATAGGGAGCGCGCCTATTCCCTACGACTATATTGATCGACTATGGGTATATTGGGTAGTAGCCTACGACTATCATAATGGAAAATGATCAAACGTCATAATTCAGTGCTCAACCACGGTCTACTAAAACGTTGATCTAAAAATAAAGGTACCTACTAAAATACACAATCAGTACGACATAAACCGACCACCGCCGTGTTTAGCCGTGTGGTATCCGGCAGAGTAGAATAGTACCAACCCATTACACTCACGGGTGTCTTATAAGGCGACTAATGTCTGAGGCAGAACACCTTGCGCGTCCGTAGACCAGAGAATGGGCAGCAGCGTTTTCTGTTAGTTTTTCATCACTGCGATCTCCAATCCGCCTGCCAAGCGTGGAGATTACGGCAAATTCCTCCCATCCTGGGAGAGGCTTATGTCCAGCAGTGGACGTTATGGGCTGTTGTAGTAGTAGTAGTAAACCGACCACCCAACTAACCCTTAATCGTGCGATGAGCCTACCATTCATAAAATCATAATTACTTGCATTCATTCATAGATAACGGTACTAATATACACGAAAAGCACGCTAATTTTAGCACCAATTGAAAATAAATTGACCAAATTATTTTATACACAACCTTACCAAATCCAACTCTATAGTCGAAAGTTTAGAGTTTAAATTTGAGTGAGTGACATCCTACAGTTTTATGACAAAGAATGCTTACATTGACTACCTGGGGTTACCTTCCTAGAAAGCAGTAATGACAAACTTGGTATAATCCTCTTCTCTGGAATTGTGATCTGCAATGATAATCTCAGGGTTGCCAATTTTAATAATATGATACTTTGCAATCTTTTGATCGAATGATTCGTATCTTGATTTTGAAATGACGAAGTGACGCCATGACAGCTGTAATAAGGGTATGAATTGGCATGAATTAATAATCTTTAGGCCGAATTTGATTGGTTAAGAATTTAGTCATCTGAAGGAATGATTCGCATTTTCTTTTGATTTTAAATTCACCAATTCCTACACATCACTTGGATTGCAAAACTAAAGCAAGTAAACTAAGGTTACATAACATAACATCACGCCTATAATCTCCGAAGGCTTAAGCAGAGGTACTTTATATTAAGAGCGGCCAACCCGCCATACTTTTAACGAGAATTTTGACAAACGCTCGTGCGTGATTACGCCGTTGTTTCACATATATCTTTAAATTTTATGAACGGATAGGTATCTTGTTCACTATATATAGGATTCTATCGAAGCAAAAAATAAAAAATTGTAGGACCAAATTCAGTTTAAGCCTCCAAAAATTGCTGTTTTGCACAAATTTTACCTCAACTTTGGCCGTTCATAATGTACCCATAAATTGTAAAAGTTAAGAAAATATCCTGACAGAAGCCTTGCAAATGTAGTGGAGATTCTAAATAACAAATATTTATTTAACGAACTTATACGAATTATTCAAAAACACGTATTTCCTGGAACAAGTTTTATAAATTTTCGAACACTATTTTTCGTTCAATGTCCTCGCGTTAGTCGGTATGAGGTGCGCGGGTGGCGAGTAGTGCGGGGTCGGGGCTAGGTAAGACAGGGGAGTTGAAAAAATATCGCCGCGATGGCTCTGGATGAAACAACAAGCTTATTTTCGACCATGCTCGCGTTGACGATAGACGCGCCGGGAAGGGCCCTCTTAAACCCACATATCGCCAGTTATATTTAAGTCCCATTAATAGGGGGCGAGCCTATTGCCATCAACTGGTTCAAATCCAGACTCCGTAGCTGCTACTGAGAAAATCCTGAACAAAAACCCAGTAACACTTTCCCGACCCGGGAATCGAACCCAGGACCTCATGTTCAGTAGTCGCGCTTGCGACCAGTCGACCAACGAGGCAGTCGGACTTAATCTTAAAGCGGAATTTGATTGGTTAAGAATTTAGTCATCTAAAGAAATAATTCGTGCTGTACGGTTATTTGTCATTTTCTTTTGATTTTAAATCCACTGATACCCACCCATCATGGACTTCAAGACTAAAGCAAGTAAACAAAATTCCATTGGCACTTCATCATCATCATCATCAGCCTATAATGTTCCCACTGCTGGGACACGGCCTCCTCTCAATGAGAGGAATGGGCCATAATCCACCACGCGGGCCCAGTGCGGATTGGTAGATGACACATATCTTCGAATTTTTGGTTCTGGGACATGCCGGTTTCCTTCACCGTTTTGAGAGCAGTGGTGATGAAATAAATTACACAAAGTAATGCGCCTGTCTGGGTTCGAACCCAAGACTTACTGTTCGTAAGTTGGGGCCGCCACCAATAGGCCACCGCTGCTCTCTCTCATTGGCACTTATATTAATGAAAAAACCTATTTAAAAAATCCCTCTAAAACACTTCAATTACTCAAATAAATTAACATTTACAATTCTCGGTTCTGGCCAACCCTAAGAACACCTGAAATACCTTTACACTACCGCTAAACGATTACCAATTTGGCCGTTCGTCGTTCACTCGGCATTCGGCGTCACAAAGTCTGCCGAAAGACGAAACTGCCCCATGCGCCGGAAAGGATTATATTCCCGTGTTTTTTCTGCAGATTACGGCAGACAAGGGTGTGTTTACCTGCGGAATTAATATGCGAGAATTTGCTATGTGCTTGTGAAGATAGATTGCTGTTGTTTTTCATACGCTGAGATTGATACTGTGATTGGACGTACCTAATTTGCAGATGAGAGAACGCACTGAGGCGCATTTTGGGGATATCTGAATGTTATGTATACATAAGTATAGTGTCGCGTCGAAGAAATATTTACTTTTTTAGGTTTTCATCACTTCCTAGAACGCAAAACTTAATATGGTGGCGCTTATAAGTAAATGAATAAGTACACAATAATTCTAAATTACTCTTTCATTCAAATATAGCGATTAAGATATCAACAAAACATTGTTATGCGCCAAACTACTGATTAGTTTTTCGCATAAGAATGTTTTGTTGATATCTATCTATCTTATCACCACATGTTGTAGCATTCCTAAACAAAACCACAGAACACATTCATTTTCATTACAAAGCGCCAATAAAAGGCAAGATCAATAACAGATTATTACCAAATTATGTAATATAAACAAGAAACAAGCCATACAAAGGTTCGAATCAATTATTCGAAGTCTTTAAAAGGCTCAGTTTATATGTATTATACTGCCATTCAAGAAACAGTTACGAACAATAAAATCGGTAGATATTCTCTGTTTCATGTAGAATTAAATAACAAAGCATTTAACTCTTTTGTTTAATGTAACAAGCGATGTTGCTTGCTAGCTTGATTTTATAGATTGTAACTAGACACTGAAATGAGGTGGCAAAATGAACTAGACGCCCATCATGAAGGCTGGTTCGAGGTGGAGCAGGAGAAGAGTACCTGGAAGGATATGGGGAAAGCCTTTGCCCAGCACTGGGACTACAGGGCTGTTAAAAAAAACTGGTCACATCTAGTTACGATCTATAAAATCAGGACATCTTATGTGGAAAAACAAAAACTATCTTTTGTTAAAACTGAAACGTAGTGGTGGTCCTGAAACAAATGAATTTAGTAAATGCTATTTCAGTTCTAAATATGAATATACACACAATATTGTATCGTGGATGTCAACTGAGTAAGTATTTCTGTATGGAAATTAAGGGAGGCTAGCATAGATATGACCAGCAAGGGACTGGCTGAAAACACAAAATAAATCCAAAATCCATGAAAAATAAAATGAAAAAATATTTTAAAATACTGCCTCGTTGGTCTAGTGGTCGCTATCACGACTGCTGAGCATAAGGTCCTAGGTTCGATTCCCGGTTCGGGCAAATTGCTATTGGGGGTTTCCGTCAGGAATTTCTCTCAGTAGCAGCCACGGAGCCTACCCGGTTGATATCAATACAGTATGCCTTATTAAATGGGACTTGGACATAACTGTCGAAATGTGGGTATCATAGAGTACACCCCTTCGAGGATTACAAGCGTGATATTTTGTTATGTTAATACCTAATAAAAAAAATGTAGGTCTCATTTAAATGAAACAGCTAAAAGCAATATATGACAGTAGCGTCGTGTCGTTGGCAACACGATTATTGAAACAGATGTTATTTGCTATGAAATCATGTAAAACAATAAAAACATACACTCGAAGTACAAATGTACTGATTGCCAACTGCGTAGTTGTGTTAAGTTTGATGGCAGTTTTACAGCCAGTGCCGTCATTCGTATCTACCTCTTGGAAAAAGAGAAGAAGAAGATATTATGCCATCTAGCATAATCCGCCAAAAATAAAAATAAATAAAATAAAATGTTTAATCTATCTCAAATGCTAACATACTATACAGTTGTGTTGAGACAGCCCCAGTAAGTAATCAGAAACACTTGTTGGGGTTGACTCGCTACTTCCCTTAGTTAATACAATATTGAGACTAAACTATTAGAAAAGAATACAAAATAAAGTAAAACAAAACAAAAACAAAACTTAGCTAAGAAGCAAAGCCTCCTTCCTCATAAGTTAAAGTTTTTAGCCATTCATTTATAACTTTCTTACATTCATACAAGACTTTAGAATGAAATTGTTGTTTGGAGTTTATTTTGTTGTAAATAATATGCTAGGATACATACTGACGTCTTGCAAAAATAGAACGAACCATTGCGGAGTGGGCCACAAAATCATTCCGTCTTCTATCCCGGCTGGCAGAATTAAATGGAATAGATTAATGTAGATATAATGTCACATTTAACAAGTATAACTGTCTTACCGATAACAATCCACTTGTTCTGTATAAGTTACCTGTGGGGTATCTATATGGTTTAAAGTACATCACTTTTATTAGAGACCGCTGGGCTCTTTCCAGCTCAAGAAATTTAGTTTTTATGGCACCTCCCTAAGCCAATACATTACGGTCTACATTCCCTCGTCTGGGACTCTGGGAAACAGCACTCCACTCCGTAAGAGAGACTGCTGTAATCTACGAAGACCCTGTGCAGTTTCGTAGATATCTCATTTCTTCGAATTCTCTTGTTTCAGGATATCCTGAAACAAGAGAACTATATAGTTTCTTCACGATTAACTTTTACAAAGTTTTGGGTGCATTGTGATGAAATAAAAAGGGTGTATATAGACACTTAACGAAGCCGAAAGGCACTTGTTCTCCACGTCATTGCGATCATTTTTTTTGTTCTTGACCATATCTGGGAACCTTCTAGTTACGGAGATATTGAGGGTCACAGTTCCAACTTTTTCACAAGTTTTTTTTTTCAAATACTAGTTTTAATAGCCATAACTTTTCTTTAAATATCTCCAAAACCCGTTTTCTATTAAATGCGTCCATGAGCACAATGTTTTGAGTGCGGTTTCATTGAGTTTTACCTTACCGTAAAACGTGATTTTTCACTCCAAAATAAAGTCGATTCCCATCAATAATTTTTGCGTAGGGTTACTTAGTTTGATGTACAGAATGCTTGATTGACGGTTTCGTGAAGGGTCTGTTTACACCCTGTATTGGGATTGAATTTATAATCTAAAGCTCGCAAGTCGGCATCGATACCACTGGGTTTCCATTGCTCTAGCTAGGAGAAGATAAATATAATTTAGCTCAAACTAAATAGTAGTGCCCGCAACTCTGTTTTTTGTTCTTTTGAGAAAAATCTAACTTCAGCTGTGATAAAATTAAAATATGCTTGGGAATTTGGGATTACGTCATGTATACAAACATAATTAAGCAAAATCATGTCCCAAGCAACACTAAATTATGAATTCTGCAAATATTGCAAAATTAACGGCGCGAGTCATCCAACTTAGCTATAATAATTAAATTTAATAAAATATTTTTTATGACAACTAAGTTCACAAAGATCAATGTTAGCAACATTAACATAATTATGTGTTCATGCTTTTCGACTACAATTAACGTAAAACTTAGACAGGAATAACTAAGTTTTCTGTAATCCCTATTAGTCCATTACGATAACTCCAAATTCATCATCAGCCTATTAATGTTCCCACTGCTGGGACACAGGCCTCCTCTCTATGAGAGGGAATGGGCTATAATCCACCACGCGAGCCCAGTGCGGTTTGGTAGATGTCACATGTCTTCGAATTTTTTGGTTCTAGGACATGCCGATTTCCTCACGATGTTTTCCTTCACCGTTTTGAGAGCAGTGGTGATGAAATAAATTACACAAAGTAATGCACCTGTCTGGGTTCGAACCCACGACTTACTGTTCGTAAGTCGGGGCTGCCACCACAGGGCCACCGCTGCTCTCCAACTCCAAATTACCCAAGGCAAATACCACTTCATATAAGTTTTAAGCCTTCTTAAGTTTAAGTGTATACTCCCGAAGTATATCTGCACTTAAGTTCTGTTCCATCATCATCTTCACCATCTTTAGCTCGATTCAACCACTCCTGCGCACAGCAGGCATGGGCCTCCCTTTGCAAGTGCCAATCTCCACACTCCTTATTTCCAAAAACAGGAAACATCGTAACACAGGTCAGTTATAATGTCCACCATCACCACCATAAATTCTCCAACAGAATCTGAAAGGACCAACGTAATTCATAATTAGAATGACAATTCGACTCCGTGTTGACATTAGGCACGGTACACACTCGAAGATCACGCACGGTACACTCTAGCCAGCCAGCACGTGAGTAACCTCACGAAGTATCGTGGAACTGCGTCAATAGGACG
Organism: Xestia sexstrigata; assembly: GCA_941918905.2. Lineage (NCBI taxonomy): Eukaryota > Metazoa > Arthropoda > Insecta > Lepidoptera > Noctuidae > Xestia > Xestia sexstrigata. The sequence goes on from OW799204.2 coordinate 7,070,874, forward strand.
ATGGTAATTCTTGCATTATCATTGTAATGCAAGAATTTGAGGAAACAAACGGTATCATGATGGATACAATTATAAATGGTATTCCCGATGCACTTTCCTGTTTGTTGTAAGTATTCGACGGAGGATGCATAGCCCCGTGCTGAGGACCTGCTTTAGACACCGGATACTAACGTATTCGTTTTAAATCAGAAGTATTTATACGGAGGTGTCCTTGTCAGATGCCGCTATCAAATGGCGCATTAACATGTTATGAAAAGCCCAATTTGACCACAGAAGTCCTATTTCGGCAACGGATACCTTCTGCTTGGTACTGCTACACAGTTATCTAATACAATAACAAGACAAAAGAGGATACAGATTTCGCTTATTTCAAAATAAAAACTAGTAAAATATCTTCAATTGCCAAAGAAGTTTAAATTTTACACTGTTCTATGCTTTCACGGTTTAAAACTAAACTTACAATGTCACTTACGGGATATCTTCCGGGAAATTTTCCATCCACCCGCATTCTCCAGTCATCCCGCGAGCATGGCGCTTGCAACAGCGTCGAAATATCGGAAGCTCAAAACAAATAATAATCACGAAAGATATCCCTTTAAATTTTACGTTTAGACAAAGGCAGTAGCACCATTTTCTACATCTGTAATTTATTTTAGGACCAGAACAAATTCAGATTTCTCCATATAATCGAATGGAGCGTAAGTTAATCTTGGTATTTACAGAGTTCTATTACGACATATCACTTATTGCGAACTGTTGTAATCTAATAGAACTTTTTACTTCCATTAAAAACTTGATGAAAAAGTGACATGCCAATTTGATTTCCCTTGAATGGTTCTACCAATGGGAATGTTGCACAATGAGTATGTACTGATTAGATTTAAAGTTTTTTTTAGTTATCTGCTTCTTAGAAAACGAGTTCCTGATTTCTAAAAAGATTTTCAATCAAAAGTGAAATAGATTAAAAATAATGTTCAGCGACTTTCACCGATCACTGAAATAATATTATCTAACTATTGGGAGTTACGTAAAATATTGATAATACCACTTTACGTGTGTCCATTCACTTGCAGCTGAAGTTAGTTTCAGCATATTTTTAATGCTTTCCTTTGAGCTATTGATTTGGCTTCAACGAAACAAAAATCCAAACTAATGATTTAAATGAGAAGGTATTCTACTTTATCTGTCTGTCTTTCACGTTTTAACATATTTTGATAAAAATCGACGTACAGGTGTTACCTATACTACGACCTGGGGGTCTAAAATGGCCGCTTTAGCAGAAACAATAATGCAATAATAATATGAATTACTTTACAGTTATATTATAAAGACCCAGGTAGACCTTGCAGGAGATGGCGGGACGAGCTGGACAAAACCAACGATCAGTGGTCCACATTGGCCCTGGATCGAAGAATGTGGAAGTCATAGGGAGAGGCCTTTGCCCAGCAGTGGGATGACATAGGCGAACAGTAACAGTAACGTTACAATTCGTAAACGGGCCACAAAGTGACAATTCAACATAATATATACCACGTCCGTCTGGCCGTTTTAGACCCCTTGTTTTTTTAAACTGGTATAAGTAAATTGCCTTGGGATGATCTCCGAAAACCATACGGACCGAGCCGCTGCAAAAAATAAGTATTGAATATTAATTTTTCAGAATTATTTAAAACCATCAATACCCCTCAACGCAAATATCGAAAACATGTTACCCCATATCAATTTCAACCGTCACTTACATTTTCCAAGATGAGGGTACATTGGCCGTAATGAAATGACAAAATATCTTAGTAACAAACACGAATCTGACCAATTACTGCCCTCGCGCAGTTGTTTATCAGACGGGCTTATTCATCTTAGCGTTCAATTCACACCATCATCTCACAAGTGTCCGAGGATCGCTGTGTCGTTTTTTAGATTATGGTCTATGTTATGAACGATTTTGAGGAGATTTTCTGTGTGTTTTAATTGAGTTAGAGTTCAATTTTATGTAGCTCAGAATTTTCAGACATATAGGTAGTTCTAGTTTATTTTGAGCGACTGAGCATCCCTACGAAGCATAAATCGTCGGGAATTGTAATTGTGTCCAGCATGACCAGAAACGCTCAACTAAAGAATCCCTTTAAGTTTTAAGGAGATGCAGCGGCGCTGCAAAAAGTACTTCAGCAACGTAAGTACAAAAAGTACTACAATGCCATCTTTGCTACAAATGAAGAACTAACATCAAATTCCTAAATGGCGATATTAAAGTTATCTGCGACTTATGATCATATAGAAAAACCTGACAGCAACTGTCGGGGTAGCCCACCAGACAAAACTCGTCTGGTCGGAGGATCCTACCTCTATGGAGGATGAAGAACTTTACACCCAGTTCTTCATATCCCTAACAGAGGCAATAAATCAATTTCTATGATATACTTATATACTGCTTAAGACAGGCTAAGATACAGACCACCAGCACATCAGGCTATATCTGTCAATTTTCTTTAATAGATTTTTAACTTTATCTCTAACTTATTAGGTTCAAGGTTGATTGGAAAAATACACACTGTCTGCTGTACACACACAATGAGATATCTCAGTCCAAAAATATTACCTCAAAGCCTGCAATCATATCGTTAAGTTCCACCTACACTTTTAATACCACCGCACCAAACCTTATGCCCGTCATAATCGCTTCAACCACTAACTTTAGCCATATCAATCGTGGTTGTCGTTTTGTCGGCTATCGGGTGATGTCGAACGTCGGCTCGCATCAAAGCAGTCGCCCCCACGGGCCGATGCGCCCGCGCCGGTGACTCGGCGGTTTGTCCTGCCTTCTGCAGAGATGCTGGAAGAATTTTCCTTATGATCCGACAACATTTTGTTTGAACTTTAGTAGTGGTTATCAGGTTTTGTTGGACGCAATTTGTTTTGGATTTTGTACATTCCGATTTCATAGAAATCATCACCAGATGATTGGTTGTGTCTAATGGTTGTATGGTTAACGCTTCAATTTGTAACATGTAATTCCTGATTTAACCGTATCTGAATTGGACTCTTTTGGGACCTTCATCCAGTTTAAAAAAAATATAAGTTTCTGTGAAACGACCCTTTGATCGAATTATTCCAAATGGCGACAGATGTCCTTCAACTAAATCGTTTATTACCAGAAGGTAATAACAATACTTAAAATGTCACTTACGGATATCTTACTGGTTATTGTTTATTTTTGAGCTCCCGATATTGAACCGATTTAATTTTATTATTTTTGTTTTTTTTTTTCAGGTTATATAGAATATATTTGTGGATTTGGGACTTGCAAGAGGTACTAATGAATCAAAGGTATGACAAATATGAAAAAAACGAAGATCGATGCAACAGGACTTCACCAAATCGACCGTTTATATACACAAGAAGATCAGAAATAGAAAAACATACACATAACAGTTGACTACAGAGCAAAAACTCTGATCCAACATCATGTAACACATAAAACTCTTTAGAATCCGACAAGGTCGCACAACAATTAAAAATAAATCTACCTGATACGTCACATCCTTTCGGATATCCTATCACAATAATCACCTACTTCCTACCGTTATATCTATGAAACGAGAACTGCATCCTTACATAACGAAATGGCTTAAGTCGAACTTTGAGAATTTCAAATCTAGAACCAAATACGAGGTGAATGAATGCTTCTAATGTCGATTTTCTAATATCACGGTTCTTGCGTTACATTGATTGATTGAAGGCGGTGCAATATGTGGTGAAAAAAACGTAACCTCTCATTATTTGTAATCTCCAAAACAAAATGCGAGCGGGTTGAGCTTAAGCATCGATTTCCGTTCTTTTGTGTCTCTGCGGATTGCTCCTCAAAGGATTGGCCCGACTTCGCTATAAGTACTTACTGAAACCCATATTAAAAATGAAGTAAGATGTTTGGCAATAAAAGTTGAACACCTCAAAAAGACGATGGCAACATCACGTCTGTAAAACCTAATTAATACACCAACATTTCGCCCGTTATTTTTAAGCCCTATGTAATAGGGGGCGAGCCTATTGCCATCAACCGGGCACAAATCCAGACTCCGTAGCTGCTACTCAGAAATTCCTGATAGAAAAACCCGATAACACTTTGCCCGACCTGGGAATCAAACCCAAGACCTCATGGTCAGCAGTTGCACTTGTGACTACTAGACTAACGAGGCAGTCCAAAATAAAATAAGCCCTGGACAAAACCGAAGACCAGTACTCCTCGAAAGAACTGGAAGGCCTTCCTCATGACTTCATTAATTCATTCACACTCATGCATTTGCATGAGCTGGGCAAATGCCTAGCTATGGAATGATGCAGGCCTGTTCATCATCTCATCTACATAATGCTACTAGCACTTCGTCCGCGAAAATTGTGATATCTCGGCTAATTTGCATGATATCAATATAATTTATAGCCTATGTTACTCGGTAAAGATGTAGCTTTCTAATAGTGAAAGAATTTTTAAAATCGGTTGAGTAGTTCTTGAGTTAAATCGTGACAAGCACACAAACAAAAAATCAAATCTTTCCTCTTTATAATATTTTTCCTTTTTATATTTAGTTCGTTGAAGCCAAAGGATTTCTTTAATCAGCAAAACCGAAATTTTATTTGACTCTAGAATATTTTGTACAAAATACTAACTTTCCCCAATCAGTCAGTGTGACGTAAAATCTATGCTAAACCTTCTAGTAGGTACCTATTTCGTAAGTTTGTTCTGCATTTCAAATAAGTAACTTACTCACTTTACCCAGATTACGCAGAAAATACTACAACAGTGAATCACGCAAGTATTACCTACAGAATCAAGGAAATAATCTAAGTAAACCAACACCCCAATAATTGTGTAAATCACTTCCTATTATAGTTTGAAAGATTTTGAAGGATTTTTTTAAATATTATTCATTACTGCATACTTTAGAAAAATTCGGCCGCCTAACAAGGTAAATGACGCAGTGTAACTTGTTGAACTGTCTAAATAAAAGGCATTGCGATTTTAGGCCTTCATCTGCCTAGCCTTTTCTTAACTATGTTAAGATCGGCTTCCAGTCTAACCGGACCTTAATGCCGACAGTTTACATAGAGCGACTGCCTATCCGACCTCCACAAATACTGTTCCTAAATTACCCTAGTAACATAATCTAATAAAAAAATCTATCACGTTAATAATATATTAATACTAAGTTCGGTTTCCCCTTAACCCAGTTAAAAATCTAGTAGGTATATATCCGCCATTTTGTTTGAAAGTCGTGCACGTGCAACGGCTCGGTGTAGACTTTCAGCGAGAAACGGGATCCCGCCTCTTTTAGGCAAAAAGTGGCGGTAACCAAACACCGGTGACGGGGCGTGGGATATGTATTCACACATGTTTTTAGGGCACAAACTATATGATTGTATATTATTATGTATATTAAATGCACATAGTCTAGCCTTACAAATTAGGATAACTATATTAGGTTACATTTATTTAGTTTCAAATTTTTTTTTCCATGTCATCTGCCTAGCCTTTTAATAATAATAATAACCCAACTACGTTGGGGCAGGCTTCCAGTCGTCCGATCATTCCGGATGCACCTGAATACCAGTATTTTATATGGAGCGACTACCTATCTGACTTCCACAACCCAGTTAGTACTGGATAATACGATACCCCTTGGTAATAAAGACTGGTTGTCAGACTTTTTAGGCCATTGACTACCTGTAACGACTGTCAATTTTACCGTGTATTTACATAAATTTTGCACTCCTTGTGTTTATTTAACCTAAACTATGACAAGAATATTCAAAGTTCTTCATAAGTGTGTCTTCAAAACCATCCTTCAACTACAAATTGATTTACTTAAATCAATTAGAACTCATATTAGTATGAGTTTAATAAAAATATTAGCGGTAATAGGCATGACGACAGTATCAAAAAATTGCAAATCTATTTAGTCCGTCAGTTAGAGTATTGGAAAATAATGGACACGTATTTTTTGTTTTTGTAAATCAATGAATATTGACAAAGATAAAACGCATCAAAACTCGGGAGTGGGGGCTCGTGATGTCAGAACTAGGTAAAAATTTTAACTAAGTAGGCGTGACGTATTGATAATTTTAAAAGCATCATTATCTTCGTCAATTTTGGTTTACGAAACAAAAGAAAAAACCCGGCTCAAATATTTTTTTAAAATCTAACTGACGGACTTATTAGTTTTTTTTGTTGTCTCGTCTATTATTCGGTTGTTTTCCAAATTAGCATGACAGGTAAAAAGAGCTAGTAGAAACTGCAGTGTCAATCTTGTCAAATGACGAATTGTTTTACAAAAGTGCTAAAATTATGATGACTATTTTGATTGACCATTGTTCTTCATAAGCGCTAGTTAACGAATTGTCACTTACACTAGAATTTACGCAAAATATTCCTTTTACACTCCCCCGTTGGTCTAGCGGTCGCAAGCGCGACTGCTGAGCGGAGAGAGGTCCTGGGTTCGATTCCCGGGTCGGGCAAAGTGTTATTGGGTTTTTCCTTATGGAATTTCTAAGTAGCAGCCACGAGGTCTGGATCAGTGCCTGTTTGATGGCAATAGGCTTGCCCCAATTACATGGGACTTGAACTTGACTGGCGAAATGTGGGTGTACTATTAGGTCTGCCTAACCCTTCGGGGATTACAGGCGTGATGTTATATAATGTTGTCCCTTTTACACCTAAAACTAGAAGTACTACTCTGTCAAGAAAATACCGGGAAAAGATCAATAAAACACAAAATATTAGTTATTCATCCAAATTTATTTTATCACCTTCAAAGTATGCTCCTTCAGAAACGACACACTTACGCCAACTAATAATCCAATCATAAAAATATTTTTTAAATGCTTATTCCAGAATTGAGTTCAGTTCTCGCCGCGAATTTTCCTTTATGTCTTCTACTGAATGAAAACGGGTGCCACGAAGTGGTAGTTTGAGTTTAGGAAAATAAAGAAGTCGGCTGGAGCCAATATCTGGTGAATAAGGTGGTTGCTCGATGGTATTTGTTGAGTTTTGGTCAAAAAATCGTTCACAATTGTGCGAAGGCGCATTATCGTGGTGCAAAATCCAAGAATTTTCTTTCCACAAATCTGGCTTTTTTCATCTAATTTGCTCTCTTAAACGCCGCATAACGCCCGATTAATATTCTTTATTTACCGTTTGACCTTCCGGCAAGATTGTCAGTCACTATTTCCTTCACTTCTGCGATGTTAACTTCAGTTGCAGACGTTGATGGCCTACCAGAGCGAGGCAAATCTTCTATCACACCTCGACCGCTTTTGAACGCTTTGTACCACTCATAAGCGCGTGTTTTTGATAAAGTCGATTCACCGTAAACCTTCTGTAACATTTTCAGTGACTCCGAACACCAAATTCCATTGGCGATGCAAAATTTAGGACAAACTCTTTGTTCGATGTTTTTGTCCATTATGAAATTCGCAATACACACTAGATATGATATAATTAAAAACAGCACTGTATTTAATCTAATTAACAGATGTAACTCAAACTCCGCGCCAAAATGGAAAACAGTTGTGCTAATCTAACAACAACAAAAAAAAACAAAAAAAAATTTGGAACCATAAACAAATCATCCATTCCCGATACTTTTTTGACTGAATGTATGTCAACAAAACAGATCAATAGTTCGTTAACAGTTTCGTTAAGACAATAACAATAATAACACAAACATTCTCGTATCAAATAACAGTTTAAACATCAGATTGTACAGTCAAATTAACCGGTCCATTCATTGTGATTCGATGTAAAACCGCACACATAATTACATTAATCGGTGTGTACTCACAAAAGTACACAACATGACGACAAAAACTTTAGCCACTATTGATATTACAACAATATCACGCTTTTAGAACCTATACGGTATAACTTGAACTACCTCACCGCCCTTCGTCGAACAAAATAGGATGAAAGAGGGGTGTAAGGATGAAAGATTAGAGGTCACTGTATAGCGGCTGCATCATAAAGAGCTATCGTGAACTGTACACTTGTAAAACACGCTTTGTTATACGGCGCCTGTCATTGTGTTCAGACAATACAACTTGTAAGAAATGTTTTTTAGGAATCCTCCATTCATGAAACTATTAGATGTTACGGTTTTGTAAAATCTTTGATAATAACGTAACTTGTTGCGTCTACTTGCGTCGCTCCATCGGATGAATTGCATGAAAGTGAATTCAATTCATTGGAATTCATGGTTTTGTGTCCGCGAGTTTCCGTAACTAATCCCTTGCTTGTCAATGTTTGTTTACTCAAGTTGTTTTGTGAACTATTGAGATAAAAGAATAACGTACGAACTATTAAATTTTAAATTAGCGTTTGTTTTGTTGTTCATTATTGAATTCAATGTAAACTGTCTCAATCAACAATTTCATCATTGAACTTATATAGTCACATGTCTTGTCTTTTGTTATTTTTGTTGTTACTTGTATTGTCTTACGTGATTGTTTATTATTTTGAGCTCCCGATATTCCGTAAGTGAGGATATAAGTTTAGTTTTAAACCGTGAAAGATTAAGGGCCTAACATCCCTCAAATGGCTTAGCATGATCCTCCGTAACGCCTAAAATACTGCAGCATTAATTTTGAAATAAATATATGGTAAAGTTGAGGATTAATGCTAGGTACTATGTGTGACGAAAACACGATTTCATAAACTTTTATCTATAGAAAAAAATTCCAAAGTTACCTCCAAATCGAACTATAAACCGCTGGTATTCAAAAAGTACTTCAAATTCAGGTCTTATGTGTTTTATTTTTTTAGTCCAATCAATAGATTTTTTTGTAAATCGCAAAAAAACCACTCATTTCGCACTATTCGGCCGCAGTGACTGACGTAACAACCGCTTTGTAGTGCAAGCTGATTAGAACTTTATTCTAACAGCATTTCAAACGAAGTTTGAACCACCACAAATAGAGTTGCTAATTTTAGGGTTAGAAGGGCCTTAAAACAGTATATCATCAATAATTAGAATTAAACTCGCTTGTAATTGTTCCGCCATGTTTCAATTATGTTTTAACACCATGCAAGGAGGCGAATCTATGTATTATGTAAGTCCAGTGACGTGCTTAGGGGCCAACAATACAGCCAGTCTATAGGCAAGCAGACTGTCCAGAAGCCCTAAAATCATGAAGAGTAGTAAGTTTTAAGGTCAAACTAAGCTTTTAGGCTTGTATGAAAGTACCGCTACTATTTATGTAACTCTATTAGAACAAACAAACGTTGAGAATGACAATCCAGTGTCAGTTAGCAAAGCCCAAATGGAGAAAACTATCATTGGTGTCGATTCTGTTGTGCACAAACTAAACTTAATTTATTAGGTTATTGCTATCTTTTTCTCTCTAATACTCGTAAAACGAGAAAGAGACTGACGTAATTTAGAGCTGTCAAATTGAACAAATATTTCCATACAAATGAAGGGTGCACGTAAATACATGTAGACTAAAAACACGGTGAAGCGCAAGGCATAAACTAATTTGACATATCTTACTTAGTTCTTAGCTATAGCCGTCCTTATCTCGCACTGCCTTTTAGTAAAAGATAGCAGTAGCCTAAATTTAGTTTAGTTTGTGCACAACATAATCGACAACATTATCTTATTTAAATTTAGTTCGATTTAATTCGAAATTATTAATCGCCTACCTTGACATTAACTCAATATAACCCTAATGCAACCGTAATATTTCCAATAATGTATCCTATGATCGTGACAAATCTGACAGAGTATTTGTATAGTTGGCTCCTCTAATGCGTTGCGAATTAACTCATTATTATCTACATGAGTTTGTAGTTTTATTCCATTGTCATATAGAATGTACTATAAGTACTATTAACCCATTTATTGACATTCAGTTTAGAAATCTATGGCAAAAATCTACTAATGAATCTTCCACTGAATAAAAATCTTAAATTCACTTACAGACAACACACAGCCAATATGGCTCGGCTTAGAAGCATGAAATTTTGCGTATAATATAGACTTTATAATACATAATTATAACGAAAGTAAACTCTGCTTAATTTTTATTAAATTGGCCTCCAAATTTTATATGGAAATTCATTTTTTTGTGAAAAATCTCCAAATCCAACAGTCTTTAGGATAGATCTTCTAAAAACATTGTCAGTAAACCCCAAGCATTATTCCAGAAATAACACAGCTTCTGCAAACAAAAGCTGAACAACAGAATCAAACTACACCACATAGCATCACAATATTCGTTACCCATAAAACTACGCATCGGTTCGTCCACTCATATACTTACTTTCAGCATACACTTACTCACACAACCCCAAATGAACCTACAGCTGTATCCTACATCCATGTGTGAGTTGCACATGTGTGTGTGTGAGTGTGTGTGTATGCGCATGCGCGGTAAGGAAGCTGCGCGTGAGATTTGGCCGCGTACGCAGCTGCGGCGGCCAGGTGTGCGCTCCCCTGCCACAGAGTACCCCCCACAGCCCCACCCCTCGGTACAGTCGAGTACGGTGCGCTGAGATTTTGTTGTGGGAACGTTCGAGTAGATTCTGTATTATAATAAATATAAGCTAAAATGTAAGTAGTAACTAGGATTTTGTCATGTGTGTGTTTAACTTTTTTTCTTTCGAAAATTAGTTTTGCGGTTCTGGTAAATATGTCCTATGTTTCTCAGTTGTTTGGGTAGATAATTACGTATGATATTATTTTACACCGGGCAAAGATTATCAATTGAACTACCGCGTCTTTTTAATTTACTGTAATTTTCAGTTGAAAACTAAAAATGTATTTCGTAACCGCCTAAAAAGACAATGCAATCACAGAATTTAATGAACGACCAAGAAATAAACAAATCAAAACATTTCGACCGCGCCAGTACCCTGCTACCCCATCAAAATCTGTGAATGCTTGCACAAACCCGCTTCCATGACACAAACAGTCTATCAAGTATCGTATTTATTCCGACCGGTGTACTAAAAGAACATTACCGTACTTCATGTCTGGCCCCCATGGGACTATTCCCCACGAGTAATTATCCGACATGTTTTTATATCTGATTTTTAGTGGATTATTATTTACGGTTTCGGGCAGCACCATAATGTTTAGGAATTACTGGTACCGATTTGAATAGGAGCAAAATAAATTGGTTATTTGGCGAGACTGGTGTCGATTCTGTTGTGCACAAACTAAACTTAATTTAGGCTATTGCTATCTTTTTCTCTCTAATAAAACGACAAAGAGTCAGACGTAATTTAGAGCTGTGAAATTTAATTGGAACTAAGATTTCCATACAAATGAAGGGTGCACGTAAAAACATGTCGACTAAAAACACGGTGAAGCGCAAGGCATAAACTAGTTTGACATCTCTAACTTAGTTCATAGCTATAGCCGTCCTTTTCTCGCACTGCCTTTTAGTAAAAGATAGCAATAGCCTAAATTAAGTTTAGTTTGTGCACAACAGAATCGACACCATTGACTCTGGATTTTCGTATCAAAACTATTTTTTTAAGGAATGCCACTTTCTTTTGGTCCTCGGTAGCAAACAAAGGTTTTTTCTGCAGTGTCTGATTATGAATGTAATCATCATCATCATCATCATTTTTGGTCGTCGCATCATGTCTTCCTCTTCCATACTTCTCTATTACTCGCCATCTCATCAGACACCTCCTTTCTTGCCATATCATCATAAAAACAGTTCATTTTACAGGATGACTTTTTTATCACTTTCCAAAAAAATGTATGTATTATGTGAACGGGGTAGAAGCTTATGGCATACATCGTTTTTTTTTTCTTGTTTCCACAGCTTAGAAAAAAATTGATCTTTCATCAAAAAACGCTACAAATTCCAAGTAAACTTTTCACATTAGAACAAAGAAGGAGAAATTTTGAAAAAAAAAATTAAAAATATCGAATTTTAAATCATACGCAAAACGAGTATGATTTGAATTTTATTGTATTTTTTTTTTCGATTAAAAAATATGCTATTTGCTTCTACTCCGTTCACCTATTATACCCATTTTTTTTTTGGAAGTTGTTAAAAAAGTCACCTGTATTTTAATTGAAATTGAATGTCGTAATTTTGAAAATTTCGCAAATTTTAATGACAATGAGATCACTTTCTTAAAAATCCGAAAGGTTTAAATGAGACAACTTGTTGTTAGCTGTCGTTCTTCACACTTGTAACTACTCCGTTGATGTTCATTTAAGAGGATAAAATAATTTGACTTGTAAACATTGACACGTAATTTTCACTCGTATTTTATTGTTTTGCGGTGTGAAATACATTGTGCATAAATTTTGTATGTTTTGTGATTAGTAATACAAATGAACGCAACGAAATATTTGCTTTAGAGGTAGTTAATAATTCTGAATATAATAAATAGTAATTTAATGACCAGTTAACACCCACACACGAAAACAATCACATGCATTTTCTAATTGTTGTCAGAGAAATTAAGTAGATATGGTTTAAGAACGAACTGAGCACACGAAACCAGAATTCTGATAATCATCATCTGCCTAGCCTTTTCCCAACTATGTTGGGGTCGGCTTCCAGTCTAACCAGATGCAGCTGAATACCAGTATTGTACATGGAGGGACTGACTAATATCTGGCCTCCACAACATGTAGTACTGGGTAATACGATACCCCTTGGTAAGACTGAAAGATCAAAAATCTACAAACGACAGCCAGGACCAACAGCTTATCGTGCTTTCCGAGGTACGGAGGAAACTCGGTATGTAATGGGTGGTAACCCATCCACGTACCAACCTAGGCAAGCACGGCTTAACCTTAAGATCGACCCGAACGGCTGTTATTATTTAGCCACGAGCTCGTCATCACCAGAGTTCTGATAAGCCGAGAAGCTGAGCTAAGCTGAGTTCTGTACTAAGCCCATACTAGAAAATGTTGAACACCGCTTATGGCATTAAAATAAAATTATCATCGCCATTTATTGTATTATTACCAGACAGAAGGTCCTGCTGAGTCTTTTCTGAACGTACGGTCAAACAAGCTATTTGGTTTACATTTTACAATGTAATTTGTTGGTTAAACTGTATACCAAATAGCTTGTTCGACACGTCACGTCATCAAGTATAGATTGTATGCGCACTGCGCAGAAGCATTTAAGCGTGGGCCAGACTGTTGTAAACAAGCCCTCCACACACCTCCACATCGGTCTCCACCGGTGGTTCACAACAGCACGCACTGTTGACGCACTGTTGTAAACCGCTTGTGGAGACCGATGTGGATACCTCCACACCGGTCGGGTGTAGAGGGCTTGTTTACAACAGTCTGGCACGGGCATTACCTAACCATTACGCAATAATTAGTCAATGTTGTGAAAACATGAGTGCAGAGGGAACAGCCTGTGCACTCATGTTCTATTTTCTGGAAAGAATAAATAGGTACCTTTGAAGAAGTTGAAGAATCCACATTGCAGTGGTCTGCTGTCGAGGACAAAGAAAGAGACAGAAGAAGCCTGCATTTTTGCAGCTAATACAACCACTTAAAATAATTTGAAAGCAGCAAATATTGACATTATGTAACATTTTATGAGGTTTGGTTAGCCACAGTGTTTATATGTGGCGAAGTAAACCCAATAAAATAAAAACTTGCCTCGAAAACTTTCCAGTTCTCAGAACAGTAACAGAACTTCCTCCTAAACCTAGAAAATAGGTACCGACATTAAATCTAAAAACGACAGTTACTTTTAGATGAGAATTTCTCAGAGATTTGCGCGTGCACAATAGAGTCGTGTCGACTGCGCGTGAGTCGCTTTCCAAGCATCTCCCCTCTCTAACCGGACAATGGTCAGCTGGACCTGAATGTTTATAAATATACACTATGAATGTTTAAACGAGGAACATACTTTAAGGGTAGAAGTGATGATAATAAACAACTTTTTCGACCAACTTTGAAATATGCAAAATATATCAATTGTCACTTACGTTTTGTCGAGTTATCACATCATAATAATCAGCCTATAATGTTCCCACTGCTGGGACACGGCCTCCTCTTTATGAAAGGGAATGGGCTATAATCCACCACGCGGGCTCAATGCGGATTGGTAGATGTCACATGTCCTCGAATTTTTGGTTCTAAGACATTCCGGTTTCCTCACGATGTTTTCCTTCACCATTTTGAGAGTGGTCACCAAGGTGATGAAATAATTTACACAAAGTAAAGCGCCTGTAATCCCCGAAGTGTTAGGCCGAGGTCCACATATCGCCAGATATGTTTTAAGTCCCATGTAATTGGGGGCGACCCTATTGCCATCAAACGGGCACAAATTGTGGCGACTACCGAGAAATTCCTGATAAAAAAACCCAATAACACTTTACCCAACTTGGAAATCGAACCCAGCAGTAGCAGTTCAGCAGTTCGTCGCGCTTGCGACCACGTGACTAAATTAAACTAAGTAAGTAATGTGCCGCCTGAATGTGACTTTCATAAGTAAGTACTATGTATATCCCTTAAAAGTATATGTCGCTCGTTTTACCAGCCATTTTGTGGTGTTAGAACTGAGTTATGTTTGTACAGGGTGAAGTTAACAACATGCCAGAAAGAGATCGTAAACAAGCTAGACTTTAAGGCTTTTGTTTGTGCACCTATGATTATGACGGTTTTATTCAGGTATTTGCTGGCGGCTTGTTAGTGGTTTTGCATTTACCTTCTAACGTAACTGTTTTCGTTTATTATGTTTATTTTATGCTAACTTCTACCAGGATTTCCTTTCAAGATGTATTACGTCTTATGAACTTATTATAAAGGGTGTAAAAAACCTCTTAACGAAGTCGAAAGGCACTTGTTCTCCCCGTCATTGCGATCATTTTTTTGTTCTACACCATACCTGGGAACCTTCTATTTACGGAGATATTGGGGGTCAAAGTACCAACTTTTTGACAAGTTTTTTTTTTAATACAAATTTTTAACGTAAGATTTTTACTTTAAACACCTCCACGACCCCTGTACTATTCAATCCATCCATCAGCACAATGTTTAAAGTGCGTTATATTGAGTTCTACCACAAAACATGATTTTTCACCCCAAAAAACAAAGTCATTTCCCAGCAATAATTTTTGCGTAAAGTTACTCAGTTTGATGTACAGAAAGCTTGGTTGACGGCTTCGTGATGAGGTTGTTTACACCCTGTATAACACTTATATAAATATAACTATACTATACTAATAATAATGAACCATTTTACCATTTTTAAAGCGAGTAAACAAATAAGCAATTTTAAATATAATTAAATAAATATAAATGAATAGATAGACTTGCATTTAGAATATTCAGAATATGTCATCATCATTATCAGCCTATAATATTCCCACTGCTGGGACACGGCCTCCTCTCAATGAGAGGGAATAGAATATGTAGATAAATGGAAATATACTTAATAGGATATAAATATAGCTTTGTTGTTAGTTTATTTATTTTAGTTTATTTAATACATAATTTTTAATTAATTATGTAAAGATTATTAAAACAATTAATCACAAAAAAAAAATGGATATAAAACAATTCAAACTTAACAAGGAAAAGTTATAAAGCGCTGTTCCTGTCTCTATTTATTTTTAAAAAATGTTTCTATTTTTATTTACCACCTGTAAGTGTACATTATGGATATCCCAATAAACGATTTGATTTGATTTGAACCCAAGACCCAATAATATAAAACGTGATAAGTACTAGATGTTTTCACCACAAATTTCTCAATTTCTCAATACTAGCCTGGAGTCTGGATTTGTGCACAGTTTAATGTACCATCTCAACGTGAATGATGTAACCAAGGTTTTGCAACAATATTTTGATTTTAAAGAGTGTCCATGGAGTTGCTTGTCCGTTCTTCTCCATAGAGATTCTACGCTTTGGAATTGGACAACTACAGTACTTTCACAGTTTTATGCCTTGTGACTGGGACTGTAGCATAATTCAAAAGTGCCTGTAACTAGCCTACTTGAAATAAATGCTGTGATTTGACTTTGTTGGTGCCACTAGGCTCGCTGCCTTGCCTCCTATTACTTGGGCTTAAACATATACTTTGGGAAGCCTGTGTCTACCTAACCCCAAGTCTACAATAGGGAATATGCCTAAATTTTCGTTTTTTTATTTCGATACGGAATGTCAAAGTTTTATAAAATTAATGTCAAAAAGCGAAAACAAGACATAAATTGGTCAAACAACACAAAAGTTATAACCATTTAAACTTTTGTTTCTATCTCTTTCTAGATAAACGGAATTTAGTATGGATTTTGTACGTCGATGCAGCGAATGACGTCATTCGCTGTATCGGATCGCTCTGTCTATTCAGCAGTTTCAAATGCTTACAAAAATACAATTACAAAATACTAAGTTTCAAATGCTTACATTTGAAACTTAGTATTTTTTATAGATATTGAAAAATAATTTCACTTTGCTATTTCTAATGTTAATACGCTTTGTTTAGAGTGATAAAAAAATCATGCATATACCCTATTACATACTATTTGGATAGTAACAACCAAATTACACAAAACAAACAAAAGTATAATAAGATCTACACAAAATCTTACTTAACAACCGTAGTCTCTCAAGATTTTCCTCAAATCTTTAACGTGTATTGGACCGAGGAATAATGGAAATATTATATAATAACATAAGCGTGATGAAATATAACTAAGCAATCATTCGGATAGACATTTTCCTCCACGTGTAATTTTCAAAGAAAACTTAAAAAGGTCTGGGACCATCTATCATCTGCCTTGCCTTTTCCAACTTTATTAGGGTCAGCTTACAGTCTAATCTGGTGTATATACCTGAATTGTATTTTACATGAAGCACCTGCACATCATGAGAAGCTGTGGCCCATGGTGGCGGCCCCGACTTACGAGTAGTAAGTCGTGGATAAGAATGTATTTCATCACCACTACTCTAAAAATGGTGAAGGAAAACATTTTGAGGAAACCGGAATGTCCTAGGAAAAAAAATCGAAGACATGTGATATCTACCAACCCGTACTGGGGCCCACGTGGTGGATTATACCCCTTTCCCTCTCATAGAGAGGAGGCCAAATTTCCCAATAGTGGGAACATTATAGGCCGATTATGCTATGCCTGCACATCTGATCTCACTACCCAGTCATTGGATAGCACGCCGTGGTAAGGCTGATTGTCTGACTTTCGGGCTGCAAAAGACTGCGACTGACAAAGATAGACTAGTGACGGGTATGGACCCGTCACTAGTACATGCACAATGCAGCACACACACATGGCACATGCATAGCACATGGGTGCTTAACGTGTTTTCCGAGCTCAGAGGAGTCTCGATATGTAATGGATGGTCACCCATCCACGGACTGGTAACGTTGAAAGTTGCCCCGGCTGTTATTTAGCCACGAGCCTCAACATCTCTATCCATCATGAGATAAAAACCACAAACTACAAAATCCATAGAACCACCTATGACAAAACTATCGAATCCCATAGGGCTGTAATTAATTCACGCCATTGCACATTACGGTCACAACTCACAATATTATCGTAATTATCGGAAAAGTGTGGCGTGGTCATTCCTAATTTGCCGATCGATTAGGAGCGTGCGAGAGTCGCCGCTCGACGGTCACACATGCTTGTCACCGCACTCACCATTAAAGCTGGTTTAGACGGTACGACACGATTGTGGGTACGATACAATTTTGAAGCTTTTTCACCGTCAATGCTTGCAAAAATTAACTCTCTTTAATTGTCCTCTCATTATTTTGTTAAATTTACGTCATCATACGTAATACTTCTTACGAATTATTTTGTAATGCAAATATTTGCATTTTTTATTAGCTCCCATTATTAGCATTCTTTGAAGAATGTTATTTTTTGATTATTATTTATTTATTTATTATATGAAAGTTTACAAAAGTCTTAAATTTATGACAATGCCCCACAAAACCATTTTTACGGTTTTTCTGTGGGAACGGAACACGATTACGGAACTGAACATACACACCTACACCTACAACATACCTACATAAAACTACCTTTTTGCTCTCACTCAACAATCTGTAAACCACTTTCCTAAGAAGAGAGAAAGAACTGCTTAAGATGATGTAAAGAGTCAACGAAAGAGAGCTATCTCTTTCGTTGACTCTTTACATCATCAGTAGTAAAAGTAGAGATATTTCTTCACGGCATGTAAAGCCAAGTCAGAGGCCAATAGGCAGCATTAAAACTCTGACAGCAGCTAAGGCACTAACCACACGATAAAGAAGAAGTAGTCAAAGTGTTCAGTCTATATTATACAGGGTGGAATTTTTCAATGACACCTGGAGGGAAAGTACTAGTCGAAATACTGGAGATAGCAAATTTTACTCAAACAAAACATTTCTTTTTTTTTTTAAAGAAACAAATCTGTATTATCAGATTTTCGAAAATTCGCTTGCCACACTCGGGAATCGAACCGACTAAAGTTCGAAAAAATAACATCGTGTACTTTTTTTACATCAATCGATAGGGACAATCTGGATCAAATTTCTCTAACAAACATGATAAATTTAATGAAGGGAAAACCATGAAATATAAAAAACAGTTATAAATTCAATAAGATTGGCACTTTTATTCATGATTTTCCTTTCATTTAATTTATCATGTTTCTTAGAGAGATTTGATCCATATTGATTGATGTCAAAAAGATACAGAATATTATTTTTTCGAACTTTAGTCGATTCATCCTGGGTTCGATGCCCGATTGTGGCAACGAATTTTGAAAATCTGTGAATACAGATTATTTTCTTTTTAAAAATTTAGGAATGTTTCCTTTGAGTAAAATTTGCTATCTCCAGTATTTAGAGTACTTTCCTTCCAGGTAGCATTTAAAAATTCCACCCTGTATATTATGAGGCAATCCCTAAATAAACATGTCTGTTGAACTCACTATGAAATTCAAACCCTGTCAAAATGCTAATCCACTTCAAACAGTCGTAAACTGTAAACCATCCTGTCATCTGACCGTAAAGCACGGGCAGGCTCTGCGCGGGCGCACGGCGATTTGACGGATTTCACGGCGCCGCGACGGGTCACGCTGCGGGGTCACGCCCCGCTAATGTCACGCTCCCCGCCGCTTTCCATTAGTTCACGGAATGAAAGTACCTAGAAAACGAGGTGACATTATTTTTTCTTTTTTTTTTTGTGTGAAAATATTTATGTCTGGCCTGTACTGTAGCCACGGGGCATCGGTGAAGTTGAAATGAGTTTACAGTACAAATATGTAGTTTTATGATTCATGTCTGAAAACACATATTTTTAAAACCGTGTAGGTATGTTATGGGTAGAAGTAGCTATGGGAAGGTATACGTAAGTGCTTCTGAGTCCACTGGGGGTCTGCCAGTTTTCACACTTATTCCCTAAGTAATACGGTTGATATGTGGTCGACCGTCAGTGAACTCGGTAGTACATAACAAAACCATAAACTGGGGCCCTACCCTATGAGGAAAACAGGCCTAGCGGCTAAAATGCTACTGCTGAAGTTTCAAGTATGGATAAGAGAGGCGCCTAGAGGCACCACATAAAAATGAATGTTATCGATAACCCGAGAACTGATAATAATTAATACTTAAATAAATAGTAGGTTTTTTTTACAATTTTTAAATACATTTTGAGTTTTTCAGTTTGAAAATGTGCACCAAAATTCTTGAGTGTCCGGAAATAATACTTTCACACTTGCTTAAACATGTGCTTTACCTGGACATCTCAAATTGTGTAAATTCGGAAGATCTGTTTAAATACTAGTACATATGTGGAACTTACTATATTTATTCAGGTTTTCGAATACAGATGCAGCCACATGGCTATATAAAAATTGATAAAGATAGATACCTACATATTATTTAGTGAAAAAAGGATTCATTTAAATTAAAACAGTAATTACTAGTTAAGCTTGTACAGTTTTCGCAAACGAGTAGTTTTATAGTTTTATGTGAGAAGTGGGAAACGGTTACCGTTTCCCACTTCTTACTAATCTAATTGATTGTACCACGTTGCTTTATTGTGTAGATACTTACATACAAATGTAGCCGGGACACCACGCTAGAAACAAAGATTTAAAAAGTCCTCAAAATTAAAAAACAGTTCCTACCAAAACACCCACCTCAAAAATGTAATTACCAGTACCACATAACGAGCAGTGTGACCAACCTATGATTCCGCCATATTGCCACAGATGAGCGAGCGAACGCGCCCGTGACTTCCGTTTCCGGCGGCGCGCCCGCGCAGCATCCGCGCACCGCATGAGCACTAGACCGACGCGCCTGTCAATACTGTCAGTAAGTACAATACCTGCTACTATTTATAGTGATTAAATCCTCGGGCCTTTAAGTATTGGGTTGATTAATAAGAAATATTGCGTAAAAGCGGAATCAGTTAGCTTGTCGCATTTTTTCCAGCTAAGTTAGGATCGGCCCGGAATTTGATAAGGACTTGCCACTTTAAATAAGATCTACGTAACCAAATGCCTAAACCGAAGTTATGATAAGAATTTCGACAATGACTTGCAACTGGAATAAGTTTTCGACCACTTTTCAACATTATTACTTACAGCCATTTTCAATAACTGGCTGGCTGGTTTCGGTAGGTTGCTATTTCTGTCTGTTTGACATTTTGCTTACTGGACGATTAGAAACAAAACGTCACAGAAAAGCTTTCCTTGATTTTTCTATGAATCAATAGACAGATAGGTGACACGGATAGGATATTCTTTGTTTATAGAAACACCGATAGCTACAGAAGAAGGCACATTAACCAACACTTATACGTAAGTAAGTTATAGAAAACGGCCGGGCGCAAGGGTGAAAAGTGTGGACGTCAGTGAGAGCGGTAGAACCTAACTTATGTCCCGGTATCGGGAACAAGGTCCAAGCCGGTCAGGGCTCCAGAAAGAGGAACCTCCTATCAAAACGAGCCGTGTCCAGGAGTACCGCCTTTGTTCCAGCTGCCTAACGAGAGCCACTTCAGGTATTGGTCTCTATCTGATATTGTCCATTTCTCTAGCTATATGGGGTTGCATTAGCACTTTTCCAAACTTGAAATAACAGAACACAAAATGACGCCTGTAATTCCCGAAGAGTTAGGCAAAAGTGCTCCAACATTTCGCCTCTCTTGAAATCACACAATCAACTTAAGCTTGCACAAACTACGCTTAGAGTACGTCTTGCAAATTACCCATCTTATAACTCACAATTGCATACATAAAAACAATGGTTACACAAACTGCATCACGTCCACGTCGCATTCAAGACGGCTTGCGTCACGGCTCGAAGCCGGCACGTCATCGTCACGTGTCGGAAGCGGGCACATTAGCCCGTCCGCGGCTGAAGCATCCGGCACGGCACGGCTACGGAAAAACAATGTTAACTCATATCATGTGCATTTGCGTAGATAGGTTAATAAGTTGCATGTGACCTGTGAACTGGGTGCATTATTTTGCAATGATACCAACCGGAGTATAGATTTGTGCCGGTCGACGGCAATAGGATCGGCTTCTATTACATGGGACTTTCACCTTACCTCTCAGTGATTACAGGCGTCTTTTTATATTTTACCAATCGCATCGACGAACTATTAGAGGCCTATTTTATTTTAGCCCTATTAGGTCCACAGCTATAGAACTTTTGAAATTAAAAAAATGATCATCGACAGGCGTCCACTGCTTGCCAATAATACTTGCTTTACTCAAGGTCCTCAACTGATTGACTTTTATTCAGTAGTATACAGAGTGATTGGTAATTGGGTGCGTTCCTTGATATTTTAATTATTATAAACTGCTGATTGAGAGAAATCTACGCCTTTCAGGATTAAAAAGGATCCGGGGTTGCGGGACTGTTCGAAAGAGATACCGTGACCCCGGAACACAAAGGGCGATGAAGGAACATGGATGGGTTTTAGTCAGTAAAAGTCTGACACTCCCAGAGCGGGAGAAGTCATTTGATGATTTCCCATCCGAAAAAAAAAGGATTAAAAAGGATACTTTTCTGATGTACTCATGAAAGAATTCTACCTTTGGAAATTAAGCTCGTAAAGGGCATTTTGCTGAAGCTTCTGCGGTTAATTTCCAAAGGTAGAGGTACTTTTTGACAAATTGATTTTCAAAGGATTCATTCAAATTGGTTTTCACTGAACGGCATTGATTTCCACAATCAAATACTTTATGGTACCTATAGAGCTGGAAAATTTCCAAAAAACTTTAATGTTTTACTTCCACATAATAGCCCAGTTTGGACCCCAAGATATCTATATATTGTTGCAAATTATGGGTCTATAGTCTGCGCCAGATAAGTAGGAATTAAAGGTCATTGCTCTTTCCCTAATTTCTCTGCGTAGGTACCCCGACAATACATTATGAATCGTTTTTATTACTAGAAAAAGTCAAGGATCACGATAAAGGTAGTTTCGGGACAAGTTTATGTTATCATTTCTGTTTTCTGAATAAATGTATGCGGGTTAATGACCTTTATTTCCTACTTATCTGGCGCAGACTATAGTATCACTCATTTCAAGGAATGCAACCATTGTATATTGCATCAAATGACTCCTCCCGGTCTGGGCGGAGCAGGAGGGAGTGTCAGATTTTTACTGACT
The DNA here is from genome assembly GCA_941918905.2 of Xestia sexstrigata. Lineage (NCBI taxonomy): Eukaryota > Metazoa > Arthropoda > Insecta > Lepidoptera > Noctuidae > Xestia > Xestia sexstrigata. Next base: position 7,093,501 of record OW799204.2, read on the forward strand.
AAAACCCGTTAATGTAAGGAACATGGATGGGTTTTAGTCAGTAAAAGTCTCATCGCCCTTTGTCTTATGGGGCCACGGCATTTCTTTCGAATAGCCCCGGAACGGAAATATACCCTTATCTAAGCATCTAATCCACAAAACAAATAAAAAGAATTAACCATCTAACCCAACCACACAGTAAGAGGATCCCTCTGGTCAGATAGATCGCCTTACGATCGGTAGGTCACACAGCGCGCGCGCCGCATCCTGGACGAGATGAGACGAGCCTTCCTGCGCGCGCGCGGTTGCACGCGCTGTTGAGCGCGACGGGGCGAGTGGGACAAAGAGTATGTGTGATTATTGTAACTAATTATTTAGATTAGAAATTGGGCTGTTTGTCATGGTTGTGAAGTTTCGTTAGCAAATTTAATTTGACCCTGTTAAGATCTTCTCCGTATTGAATGCGACACATTACATGCAACAGTAGACAGTAACTAGAATATGATGGAGGGCTATGTGAATTAGGGAAGGCTAAAGTAAAGTGTGATGATTAGAGGCCAAAATGAGAATGAACTCTGAGATGACAGCTGATAAACGTATGTCAACTCACCATCTGCACCTAGGCTAGGCATTGTTAATTTGATTGTTTATTGAATCTGATACTGTAGAAATTTTGTTTTATTTTACGATCGAAACACGTTTATCTAATTTACAGTTACCCCACGTTTTTCACTACTTGAATTATTTGTACTATTAAATTAAAAACGCAAAACTAATCTGCATACTCGTATATTCAAATGTAACATTATAAATCCTATTCGCCTCAATTACCATATTTTTACGCAAAAAAAATCAAGTTAAATGAGAAATACCGGTATTCAGCTGCATCTGGTTAGACTGGGTTCCGACATCAACATATTTGGGAAAAGGCTAGATCTGCCTAGCTTTTTGATGATGATTTTACGCAGTGTTCCACTTGAGCCGACTCTCCTCAGCCACTGCGCATAGGTATAATATTACGGTTAGCGGCCGGACATCGCACACTGCGCAATCTCGCTCGGCTACATTAATTTATTATTTCCACATAGGATATTACACTAACATACCAACATATTTTAGTTTAATTTAGACATGTGAAATAGTGACAATTATTTGCTCCAGTTTGTGGTTATCCCATCAAACAATGTGATGGTTAGAAAATTCCCAACACCATACAGGTTTGGCCGATAAAAGCAAAGGGTGCTATACCATCGACAACTTTCGAGCTTACTAAACGAACCTGAATTAGGGTTGCAAGTACGTTTATTTAGAAGGTCCTGGACAATATCTATGACGTACGGAACCTGTTAAGCTCTGGGTTTGGTTAAGCAATACCCTTCAAAGATCATTAAAATCTTGTAACACTGCTAGCTCTTGAAGTTCTGAGCCTAGACTGGCAATAAGCATTTGGTATTTTTTAGGGAAAGTCTTTAATTAACGTTGTTTGAAGATTCAGGTATCCTCCAGGAACAAGAAACCCTGAGATGTTTCTCGAGGATGTCATTTAAATAGCAACATAACATAACAACACGCCTGAAATCCCTTAAAGATTAGGCAAAGTACATCCATATTTCGCTAGCTATATTTAAGTCCCAGCCCGCTTAGCAAGAACGCTGTAGAAACGAAAGAGAATCGACAAATCTTATGTTCATCTGTCATTGAATCGACAAAATTACAGATGAACAAAAGATTTGTCGATTCTCTTTAGCGGACGAGCCTATTGCCATCAACTAGGCACAAATCCAGACTCCATGGCTGCTACTGAGAAATTCCTAATGGAAAAACCCAATAACACTTTGCCCGACCTGGGAATCGAACCCAGGACCTCATGCTCAGCAGTCGCGGTTGCGACCTCTGGACCAACGAGGCAGTCACTAATAAATCAGTTAGTAAGTAACAATATAAGCTTCTTCTAGAAATTATCGATAATATTTATCTTAGAGAGAGACTTACAGAAATCATGTCTTCTTCTTCCATACTTGTCTATTACTCGTCATCTCATCAGACACCTCCTTTCTTGCCATATCATCTTTTACACAGTCCATCCATTTGATCCATTGTTTTCTTTGGTCAAATTTTATCGAAAATTCCAATTGCGTCGCGTTGGACTCAAGTTATAGTTTCGTTGAAGTCTTTTACATGAACAGATCTCAATAAGTTCAAAAGCTCCTCCTAAGAATTCTAAAGACGCCTTTAACCCGTGCTTAATCCCCATAACTTAAACTTAATAGTAACTTAAGTTGCTTGACAAAATATGCAATACAAATAAAACGTCACAATGACGAATATTAGCATGTGTCAATAGTTCAATAGTAAGCTGGATTTTATGTTAATTTAACCGGCACGTGGCTATTCATCAATAAATTCCTAGCACGGGACGGCACAAAGTAGGAATTTACACATTAATAGGAACATCCCAACCAATAGATATGCAAAATTTTATTTCTTTTTTATTCAACTGTATCATCGTTTTATAATAGCGGTCGTTGAACTCTTGTGTATGATCAACAACAATGGTGCCAAAGCGAACTCTAATATTATCTTTTGTTATTCAATAAGCTGTTTCTGTGAGGTGTTTGGACATCGTAAATCGATGTCTTTTTGATATTCAAATTAGGTCTCAATCGATTAGGTGGTGTTATGGCAGTTGTATGTCTTTGATATAAGGGTATCCGTAAGTTTGACTACCTTCTATTGGTACAATAAATCTCTAACAATGATAGCTTTCGATACTTGAGAGAGCCTAGTCTTTCGGGAAACTTCTAAATCTACATTTGATTCTTTGACCTTAGGTTGCTTTGTATTTACGCTTAACTATTTAACAACCAAACATATTAACCTACTTTCAACTCTAAACTCGACAACTCTGATTAAGAAATTATTTACATTAAGATGCTATCTCGATAATCAACAAAACACATCAATGGCTCCACACTTAATTAAAACACAAAGCGATTGCAATCGAAACGAACACCGTTTCAAAAGGTCAGTGACCTTATTAGCGGAACACTAGCGTTCGCGATTGTACACCATGTGTTCTTTTTTCAAACGTAGTTTTGAAAGCCATAGTATTTATAATATGAAGCTGTGACCACAGACACAATGTTTGGTCTATTATGCAGGTCTATTGTGACTTGTCTTTGGTTATCAAAAGATAACATTAAAAGGGTTTATGATGTTAGTAAGTAAGATGTCAAATTCGTTTATTGGTTTGCGATCAAGTGGGCGTGGTGTTTTCTAAGAACTTTTAAGAATTGTCAATAAACAAAAATGATGATCGAAATAATGGTTTCACGATGTGACGATAAATTAATTAACGGTTGCCAACATATCCACTTTCGAAGAAATAAAACAATAGATACGAAACTATGATTTCATTTTTTGTTGTTGTTGTTGTTGTCCTCGAAAACTGGTTCTTTTCGCACTACGATTAGGTGTAACATGCAATGTATTTCACACGCGTGCGATTTTTTTCATTTTCCAACACGTGTGCGGGAATAAAAATTGCCACAGATAACTTACCTATACTTAGTCCAAATTGTTTCAATGCCTATAGTCGGAGGTTCATGTTTTTTTTTTAATTTTGGCAAAGCAATAATGCGTCTATAAGGTGTAAATATTTTTTAAATATTCAAATTGTGTTTATAAATAGAATATCGTAGATAAACATGATTATTTAAAACTAATATTTAGTTTTATAAACAAATTAACATTTATTTGTATTCTAATTTAAAAAATATAAAAAACTATTATTTATATTAGGCTGTTTAGCGGCTTCATACTTTTGCTTCTCCTTCAACCTGGCGAAAGCAAAGCGCGGAAAAAAAGAAAATTAAAATCATAGTTTCATAATAATTCATGACAAAAATATTTTTCGTTCTTTGTTTTTTTTTCTTCAAAAGTGTATTGAAAAACGTCGTTTGATACACGTGGACATTTGTTATTGCAGTCTACGGCTGGGAGTTAATTCCGCCTCGTATTGAATAACAAACTTTCTCCACTTGTATCAAAATGTACTATTTACGCAGGTTGAAGGAGAAGCAAAGTTATGAAGCCGCAAAACAGCCTAATATGAAAAAGTGTAAATTCACATGTTTTGAATTTAGAACACAAATTGTATAAATAATAATGTTATATTAAAGATATTTTATAATTTTTAAACACAAATCGAATATTTATAAAATGTAAAAACCTCAAAGGTTCCTCTTTGCTGAGATTAAAACAAGAACAATCCATTGAGCTGTTACTACTACGTATAGAGAAGACACCGCGAACAAAATCTATTCTCCGTTCAAATGCTGTCAGCTGGCTGCAATTCACTCAGTCGCTTGCTCGCCACAGCATTATTTAAAAGGGGTTAGCCGCCTCCCGCGCACCTCGCAATGCGCACAGTTTTTGTTCGCGCTGTCTTATCTATACGTAGTAGTAATAGCTCAATGGTTGAGAGTAACATAAGTGTTGTGTTGATTATTTTTGGTGGACTTGGTGCTTGAACTTTTGTACCGATGTGCAACAAATATCTACAACATTATCACAATTATTGAGAAGCCTGCAAAGTCTAGGGATTGGGGAGTTAGACCCTGAAGCAGTTTTGCGGAAGGACGTAATAGTTTGATAGTGTGACGCGGTATGTGGTAATTTAAAACTAAACTTAGTTAAGAGCTGGGGGCAACCTATTTTGCTGTGAAGAATTTTATACCGGAAAATTAGGTCGTTTTTATCTCTGCGTTTTTCGAGTGAAGTTATATTAAAATATTTCTAGACATTTTACATAGCTTGGAACTTTTTTGCCTATTCCCCCCGAGTAAGCAAGATGGTTTAAAAATCTTTTTTGAAATCGCCCCGACAACCGAGCAGTACTCCAATACGGTACGAAGGAAGCAATTCTATAGATCAATTTTAGTTTGAGGCTTGCGAAAACATTTTGCACTCCGAAGTACAAAACCAAGTGTCTTCGAAGCTTTTTAGGGTTCCGTAGTCAACTAGGAACCCTTATAGTTTCGCCATGTCTGTCCGTCCGTCTGTCCGTCCTCGCTTAATCTCTGTGACCGTTAGCACTAGAAAGCTGAAATTTGTTACCAGTATGTATATCAATCACGCCGACAAAGTGGTATATGATATATGATATGGATAATAAAAATTGGAAAAAAATGTTTTATTAGGGGAGTAAATTAAAAAAAAAATCACTTCCCACTTTACTATATGTAAAGTGGGAAGTGATTTTTTTTTTAATTTCTACCCTAACGTGTGATATATTGTTGGAAAGGTATTAAAAAATGAATAGGGGTTTCCTAAAATAATTTTTTGATAATGTCAATAATTTCGGAAATAATCGCTCCAAAAGTAAAAAACAATGTGTCCCATAAGTTTATAAAATATGAAAAAAATCTGAAAAGTAGAACTTTATAAGGACTTTCTAGGAAAATCGAACTTGATGGAAACAACAGTTTTTGTACAAAAAAGACAATAAGTTGGGTTACCACTATGTTCGCGCTCCAGCAGCGCTCCGCGCTCCTGCAACTGCTTCAGTGGATACGTCGCGCGCACTTCTACACGCGGTCCCCTTTGACACACTTCGCTCCCCTTTGTGTTCGCGCTAAAAACCGTCACGAGTCGGAGCGCCTGCCGCGGAGCGTGCAATGTTGCACGCTCCGTGTTTGCGCACGTACCCACTACCGGGAGCAGTTGCAGGAGCGCGGAGCGCTGCTGGAGCGCGAACATAATGGATACCCACCTTTAAACTCATAAGTGGGAACACTTATTGTGACGGACGGGAAACTACGGAACCCTACACTGAGCGTGGCCCGACACGCTCTTGGCCGGTTTTTTTATAATAGTGTCCATGTGGGGAATAAATGTTATTTTAAGGTCAAGAAAGACCCCCAGGTCTCTGATCACAACATGGTTCACATTTATAGTTGTAAAGAAATGGTAAAAACTTTGCATCTTTCGTAAATAAGATAACTTGATTTTTATTTATTAAGAAAATCTTCGCCTGTACATGTTGTTATAAGATATAAGGTTTTAAAATTATATCGAGGGAAGAGGATTTATTATTCTTAGATTCGTCAACAGTTTTATTTTTGCTACTTTTAACTTTGACAATAGCACAGACATTATTAAAATTAAGATCTAAGTCGCTACGGCGAATAGATTGAAGTTATGAACGAGGAGATTTTTATTAAAAAAAAATAAACAAATTAGTAGTTGATTTTCTCGACTGCTTTTCCGGACTATCTGTAATTTTGTATTTTGCACAGGTATCGAAGATTCTCAGCTCATAGGTAGGCCATGAACTATAAAAATAAATAGGATACTTGTTATCCCAAAAGATTTTGATATTTTTCGACATTCAAAATCTAGTGTAGGTTAATAACAACAGACCTAAATAAAGATTTTGCGATACCGCGGTCTCACGTTAAGTTAACAGAAGAGTTTTCATTGTAAAAATTATGCTAAAACAACAATGAATTTCTTTCCCTAATATAAAAGGTTATACCGAATTGTTTTAAGGCTAAATGTAGAATTTTATTTTCCAAGCGGCATTTTAAGGATTCCATATATTTTCACGTGGGGTCACAAAAGTTTCAAACTGTTACCGGTTACATCATGTCGAACAATTTTAACTGGGGGCAGAAGAAAATAGAAGCCGGTCACGTAAGTTATGTCATTTTTATTTCGTTATGAAGTGAAAAAGCTTTGTGTGCAAAATATTCATGGTTTGAGAACTTTATTTCTTAAAAAAGAATTGCATTCACTTATATGAGACAAAACTTATTTCTACTTATGATACATTAGCGACGCGACAGTTACACGACAAAAATAGTTCAGATTATTACACTACCCGAAGTAGCTTAAAATTTGAAATCCGCTAAAATGTGTTTCTTTAGATAATTTTTAAAAGTATAGGTACATGGATTTTTGATCTTTTATTAGATATACAAACTTTCTGTGTATGTGTCTATGGTGTAAATTTGAATTTAAGAAAAGTATGTTCTGTAGTACTTTGGTCAGCTGTGATTCCTTGTCACTTCTTTGTGTGCTTTTCTTATATAAAATGATCTCCTGAATATATTTACAACAAGTTATTATCTACTCGTTTCTTTTATCCTACATTGGTTATGGGCCCAGACACCCAGTCATCCAGACACCCAATCGCCGAGATCGAAAGAGGGATAAGAATAACGAAGATCCAGTGAAAAGTCTGGAGAGGTACGTCAGGAGAGAAAATTTTATCCAGTAAAGTAATTATTTGTGAAGAAGGAGCGACGATGAGCAGTTTATTTAGGATCGAGCCCCTGAACAAGGAAAATTATGACAGCTGGAGAATCTAGGTCCAAGCGATCCTAATTAAAAATGAGATGAGAAGATCCTATCGTTAGAAAGCACGCGCAGGACATGCTTAGTAAATTGGATAATGGTTGCGATTCATGCTTATTGCGGAAATCATTGTATGGTTTGAAGCAAGCTGGACGTCAATGGAATCTCAGGCTGAACAAGAAACTCACTGAAATGGGATTGAAGCAGAGTCTGAACGAACCATGCCTTTATTTTAAGCAAAATGGGAATACTTTCTTATTTGTATTAATATATGTCGACGATATTTTAATTGGGAGCCAAGAAAGAGGTTTAATCATCGATTTTAAAAATGAGCTGTCAAAGGAGTTCGACTTGAAAGATTATGGTCAGGCGAAATATATTTTAGGAATAGACATTATAAGAAATGACAATGTCATTATATTATCACAAGAAAATTACATTAAAAAATTATTAAAACAATTTAATATGGAAAAATGTAATAAATGTGCAACACCTATGTAAATTAATTCGAAAGTAAAAACCGAAGAAAATTGTGATTCAGAAAATGACGAAATATGGCCTTATCGAGAACTAATAGGTTGCTTAAATTATCTGAGCAACGCAACTAGGCCCGATATTGCAAATGCGGTGAGTAAACTAAGCCAAAAATTAACGAAACCGGAAATATGCGACTGGAAATCAGCGAAACGTTTATTACGTTACCTTAAAGGGACAATGCGACACAGTCTTGTATACAAGAGAACTGGTTATTGTGTTCAAGGGTTTTCGGATGCTGATTGGGCTAATTGTGTGTTAGATAGGCGATCATATTCTGGATATGCTTTCATTTTAGGTGGTGCGAGTATATCGTGGCAATCAAGGAAACAACGTAGCGTGGCTACATCGACTTGTGAGGCTGAATACGTAAGTCTATCTGAATGTATGAAAGAAGCCGTTTATTTGAATAGTCTTATGAGGGAGCTAGGAATTGTGAGGTACACTCGAGTAGTTGTTCATGCCGATAATCAAGGAGCAATATGTTTGGCTCAAGACCCAATGTTTCACGCACGCAGTAAACATATTGATATAAAGCATCATTATATTAGGGAAGTGCTACGAGATAACAAAGACATCAAACTGAGACATGTACCCACTGAATCCATGATAGCTGACGTTCTCACTAAACCATTGTGTAGTGTCAAGCACTACAAGTGCATTACTGGTTTAGGTGTTAAAGATTATTGATTTGGATATATTTTAGTGTTTTTAAATTAAAATTTCTGTGTATGTGTCTATGGTGTAAATTTGAATTTAAGAAAAGTATGTTCTGTAGTACTTTGGTCAGCTGTGATTCCTTGTCACTTCTTTGTGTGCTTTTCTTATATAAAATGATCTCCTGAATATATTTACAACAAGTTATTATCTACTCGTTTCTTTTATCCTACATCTTTCACATGCCGAGGCAATTTGTTGTAAAGCTGTGCTCCTTCATACAGAATAGTACTACTGCCGTAGTTTGTTCTAGGGGCTCGCAACGCTATGCCATTTGCTTGTCTAGTTCTGTATCTGTTTTTTATTTGTGATTGTTTTGTAAGAGTTATTTGTGTGTATGTTTTTGTTTAAAATTTGATGTCCAAGTATACAAGTATTATACCTATATATCTGAGAAATATTCATAAGCTTTATGTTATTGTACAGTTTTAGTGTAGGTGTTCGGTAGTTGTATTTAAAAAGAACTTTGATTATTTTATTTTGAGCTGTTTGCAAGATTAGTTGTGTAGGTTGTATTTATAAGTACAGCAATATACTTCACTTCAATTAAGTAGTCGAAATGAGGTTTTACCATGGAGTAATAAATCATATGGCACACTTGTGGTGGAAGACAACGAACAATGCTGCGCAGTGCGCCCAAGGAAGAGAGCTTATTTTTTATTTTCTCGATTTCCGCTTTCCACGACAAGTCGCTATCCAGTAGAAGTCCAAGGTATTTTTCTGCTTTGGATTTTTCTACAATTTTACCATTGAGGTTAAGTGTGTTGTGTTTGTATTTTTTTATTTTTAGCAGCAAATATTGTGTACTTTGTTTTATTAGTATTAACTGTCAGTAAATTGCATTGGAACCAATCAAACAATCTGTGGAAGTCATCCTGTGCCAGTTCCATAAGAGTAATTCTTCCAAAAGAGTTCTGTAATATTATTTACATATACTAAGAACAGCAATGGGCCCAGAATAGAGCCTTGGGGAACTCCACATGTAATCAGTTGAGGGCTACTCTAACAGTCATCGATTTTTACCACTTGAAATCTATCCATCAGGTATGATTTAAAGATTTTGTATGCTGCTCGAGTAACAACAATTGCTTTCAGCTTTTTTAGCCGCAGTTCATGACTTACTGTGTCGAAAGCTTTCTTAAGATCTATAAACAGACCCAAAGCCAGTTGTTTCCGATCTATGTTGGTTTTAATTTTGGTGACGAGATCGACAGTGGTGTCGATTCTGTTGTGTACCAACTTAATTTAGGCTTTTGCTATCTTTTTTTCTCTAATAAAACGAGAAAGAGACGGACGTAATTTAGAGCTGTCAAATTTAGTTGGAACTAATATTTCTATACAAATGAAGGGTGCACGTAAAAACATGACGACTAAAAAGCGCAAGGCATAAACTAGTTTGACATCTCTAACTTAGTTCATAGCTATAGCCGTCCTTTTCTCGCATTGCCTTTTAGTAAAAGATAGCAATATCATAAATTAAGTTTAGTTTGTGCACAACAGAATCGACACCATTAGCTGATAAGGTGTTCGATTTGGCCGAAAACCATACTGTTTATCGGTAAGGAAATTTATAGAGACTAAGTATTTATGTAATCGGATATATAAAATTTCTTCAAAGATTTTTGAAATAATAGGGAGTACAGAAATGGGAAGATAGTTTTCAACATTTGATTTACTGCCACCTTTATGTATCGGTGTAACTTTTGCAATTTTACGACTATTAGGGAAAGTTTCATCTAGTAAACAAGAATTTATGCACTCACTTAAATTATTCTTAATAAGGTTTTTTACACATTTTATTGTCTTTGCATTAAGTCCGTCCAAACCAGCACTAGTGTTAATTTCAAGATCATCTATAATTTTTGATACTTCATCAGTGGTAGTTGGTGTAAGCTCTACTAATTGACTGTGACCCTGATTCTGTGGAAGTGTGTTTGTTAAGTTATACATGATCCAGTATTGTTTTGCTAGTCATTGCTTCTCGAGTACAATACTTTTCGTAGATTTTATTGAAAAATACTATAGCCTTCCCCTTTTAATACATTCAAATACTCTTTTGTATTATCTCTTTTTAGGACATTGAAATTAAAGTCACCAAAAGTTATACAACGTTTTTTATTTTGTAGATAGGTAGAATAGTCTTCAAGAAATGTTGTAACGTTCGATCTATCTGGCTTATATATGCCTCCTATATTCAAGGAAAAATTTTGGACATAGACCCAAAAAAGTTGTGCTTTACATTATTGTGGACAAATATAGAAACTAAACTTGTCGACAAAAATATTTCGTTTCTGATTACATAAATATAAAATTTCTGTGAATTTATGAGTAATTTTAGTATCGTTGTAATTTTAAATCTAGGTAGTAACTAAGTATATATTTGATAACCGACTTCAAAAAAGGAGGAGGTTATATGTTCGTGTGTATGTAATTTTTTAATTTTTTATTTATGTTACCTGATTTCTCCCCCGTTTGTGGACCGATTCTTAAAATTCTTTTTTTTTTGTAGAGTATACCCCTGAGGTGGTCCCATTTAAATTTGGTGAAGATCTGATGCTAATCTTCGGAGATATACAATGGAACTCTTCAAAAATAGACGGCATATCTGTCGCCATTCCTGCAATCGCTTGGATGTTTATTGTTTATACAACATCATGACGTAACATCACGCGTGAATACTATGAGGGGGTACGCAGATGTGTACAATACACCCAGATTTTGAAAGTTATGTATGTTTGCGGATGGGTGGACAAAGATTTTATTGGCCTGTCAGTAGTATTGTGAGAGGAATTTATGAATGTGTGAACCTTTATTTTGCTATTTTGTATATTTTAATTTTATGTTATCTCTTACTCTTTTAGTTCTAGTTTTAGTTACATTAATTAGTTTAATTAAATAAATGTTAAGTTCCATTCATTGGGTATAAGCCTATTACCATGACATGTGTTGTTAATAATGTAAAATAAATTCATGGCGACTTGTTTGAGAACAACTAAAAATGGAAAAATAAATAAAAAACTTTATTGCAAAAAATAAAACCGACTTTAAAAAAAACACAAAAAAGTGAAAAATAATTTTAGCTTCAGACCTTTGTTTGATTGATTTGGTGTTTTTGTCACCAGCTTCTGAAGCTAAAGTTATTTTTTACTTTTTTGTGTTTTGTTTTAAGTCGGTTATTCTTATTAAGAAGCTTTTAGTTGAGAAGTTCGACAGAGTAAGGATTAGTAGAACTTAACTGCGTGATAAATTAAAACATAATTTTCAATACTCTTTCTCGGAAACGGGTCCTTATCGCACTACGATTAAGTTCCAGATGCAATGTATTTCACACACGTGCCTTTTTTTTTCATGTTCTCGCACGTGTGCATGAAAAAAAAATCCACAGATAACTAAACTTATACGAAGTTCAAATCGGTTCAATGCCTATAGTCGGAGGTGAAAGATTTTTTTTAATTTCGGCAAAGTAATTTATGCGTCTATAGGTCTATCATCTATCATGGGGTTTAGGTTTCCGCACTTAGTCCTTGAAGTGGACCATTGTGCATGAGCTATGGTGGCCGATTACTCCAACCAGACCACCTCCCTCCAGAAGTAGATCAAACTTCCCGGTCTCCCCAGGGCATCCGCAAGGGATTCTTCCTGGTGTTCCCAGGGTCTCCTCGCGAATCTTGGTAACGCCTGTGCACTCAAGGAGCACATGCGCCACCGTTTTCTCCCTTCGCCTCCATGCATGCTCTGCACAGGGGACTGTCAGTGATTCCTAGGATGTGGAAGTGTTTATTCAGTGAACAGTGTCCAGTGATGGCCACCAGACGCAGGCTATCTCTGTCCAGGCGCAGAAGGCGCCTTATGAGCTTTGTATCCAGGGATGGCATAGCTTCCTTAGATTGCCCACATCCTGGTTTCAAGGTCCACCATTTCTCCGCTTGTATTCGAGTGTCGTCGGAGAACACCCCGACGCCTGTCCCATCGTCGGTTTTAGATCCATCAGTGGAAATCCTTAGCTCTCTTGTACCTAAGTAGTCACACAATTCCTCTATGAGCTCTATGTTGTAGTGTTTTTGAAAGCAGTGAGTCTTCAGGGTTCTGTCAATGGGTGAAGCCATCATCGACTGTTCTTTGATTGCATCTTGTCTGATGCGTGTTTGATTCTGGAATCATTGCATAGGTGCCTTAGATACTTCGAGTCTGAAAGTCGCTATGGCCGCCTCCTCTCTTACGACGAGGTGTAGGGGTAGTATCCCCAGAATCACCTGTAAGGCAGCAGTGGGGGAAGTTCTCATGCTGCCGGTGATTGCTACGCAGGCAAATGTTTGTAGTTTCTCGAGATCCTTTTGGGTCGTACTTAGGTTGGTCCTGGGCCAGCAAACTAAAGAATCGTATGTAATGATTGGTCTGATAACTGTGGTGTACGAGTATATCCAGTAGGTGATTTTGGGACTTATGCCCCAATTTCTCCCGAGGAGTCTTTTACATATCCATAGGGCTATACTGGATTTTGTGATGATGTAATCAGTGTGTTTTGCCCAGTTCAGCTGTTTGTCCAAAAAGATACCCAGGTATTTGGTTTCAGTCGATGAACCAGTTTTCTACTATCCGTAGGGCTTGGCGCATAAGGTTGCATAGTGTGTTTTCGTGTGTGCCGTTTATTATTATGGTCAGATCATCAGCATAGCCCACCGTATAGTAGCCTCTGCTATTGAGACGCTGCTCGGGGGCAGCCCTTCGCCACTATGGCTCTAGTGGTGTCGTTTACCGTAACTTGTACGGCTCTCAGTCGGAGCATATTTGTGATTCAGCCCCGCAGGGTCGAGTCCACACCGTGTTCTTCGAGGGCTGCGTTGATGCTATGGAAAATGGTTTTGTCAAAAGCGCCTTCTATGTCAGCATTTGCGGTCCACTGCACATTCGATCTTGGAGATCACACTATGCAGCGCAGATTCTGTTGATTTTCCTGTGGAATACGCGTGTTACACGCACGTACATTCGAGGCGGTCGCTCCCGAAGAGGTCCATCTCGAATGTGTCGATCACAGAGTCTCTCGAGGGTTTTCAGTAGGAAAGATGTTAAGGCTTATTGGTCTGTACGCCTTAGGTTGTGTGTAATCACACCAGATTACACACAACCTAGCCTGGTTTAGGGATGAAAATTACTTTCACCTCTCGCCATGCAAGTGAAATATATTTCTGTGCTATGCAGGCTTGGTAGATGACGGTCAGCCATGGCGTGAGGATGTCTACTCACTCTACTCCCTATTGTAGCAGGGCGGGGAAAATTTCGTCTAAGCCTGCGGATTTTATATGGTTTAAAGTCTTTATTGCCCATTTTATTCTCTCTGCGGTAACTATGGTGCGGGCTCTGGCCCGGTCTAGGTCATTTGGTGTGTGCGTTGGTTCAGTTGCCCAGGTTCTGTCCTCGGAGAGATTGCAGTCTGGAAAGTGGGTTTCCAAAAGGACTTTACTTGTTTCGAGGTCCGACTTGGTGTATGTGTTGTCTGGGGTTTTCAGCGACTCGAGGGTGCGATCCTGATCGGTAGATAGGATCTTTCTCACACGCGCGGCTTCGCTGTTCGATTCAATTTCTTCGCAGAATTTCCGCCAGGCTTCAGTTCTTTACGGCGCAAATATTTTTTGATTATGCAAAATATGTTTATAAATAGAATATCATAGATAAACATGATTATCTAAAACGAATATTTCCTTTTTAAACAAATTAACATTTATTTGTGTTCTGAATTCAAAAATATTTAAAAATATTTTTTTTTTATATTAAGCTGTTTAACGGCTTCATACCTTCGCCTCTCCTTCAACCTGACGAAAGCAAAGTACGGAAAAAAAAAATTAAGATCATATTAGTATCTTATAGTAATATGATCTGATATGGTCTTATAGTAATTTATGACAAAAATATTTTTCGTTATTTTATTTTATTTCTTCAAAAGTGTATTGAAAAACGTCGTTTGATACACGTGGACATTTGTTATTGCAGTTCTCGGCTCAAAAATACCCTCGCCTGCGGCTCGGGTGTTATTGTTTATTGTATAACGGGCTGGTGTCCGCAGATCCACGTCAAAGCGCGTATTTTGCGTATGGTGACCACGCGGGCCCAGTGCGGATTGGTAGATGTCACATGTCTTCGAATTTTTGTTTCTAGGACATGCCGATTTCCTCACGATGTTTTCCTTCACCGTTTTGTGAGCAGTGGTGATGAAATAAATTACACAAAGTAATGCGCCTGTGAGGGTTCGAACCCACGACTAACTGTTCGTAAGTCGGGGCCGCCACTACTGGGCCACCGCTGCTCTCAGTCTCAGGCTTGGGTGTTAATTCCGCCTCGAATGCAATAACAAACTTTCTCCATTTGTATCAAAATATACTATTAAATTAGGTATTTAATAGTACTTGATTTCAAGACACTATAAACCCGAATGTTAAGACCTTTTAGCACAATGAATTTCTTAATTTAATACAAAATGTTATGCCGGATTTTTTTTCACAAAAATAGAATTTTTCTGCAAAGGAAGGGGGTAAGGTTTCTTGTTTTCACTTCTTTTAGGGGGGGGCGGGGGGGGGGGGAATAAACATGTGAGTGTGGCACACAGGGAGGCTGGACTTGGTTTTCAGTTATGGCTGGATGCTGGTAGGCCATTGGGTGGCCAGCTTTATGACAATATATATTATTAACAAGGAAAGTTTTCAAATCAAGGTTAAAATGGTGTCTTGGCACCATCAGAGACCAAAGAAAGACTTCTGGTAAAGTACAAACAGCTTGAATCATAAGTCTAGCGTTCCTGTTAGCGTTGATGGTCTTACTGATATACAGTGGAGTTGTTTAAATACTTGTCTTATATTAATTATTCACCACTGTTCCCGCCGTCAGTCGACGGTGAACTTGAGCAGCTCCCGTCACAGCGCTTTACAATCAGGTACACAGCGAAAGAAGTCAAAAATGCTTTGGTACAGATGAAGAGCATTAAGTCCCTGGAACATGACGGGCTCAGTGTGGAACCCTTGAGGAACGCTGGCATTCATTTACCCATGTTAATTTATAATTGTTGTATGTCGCATGCTCATCTGCCAAAAGATATGATGAGAATCATTGCAGTTCCAATTGTAAAAAACAAGACTAGACTTAACGGATAATACGGTAGATGACACCATAAAACAATAATTCCAAGACACCAATCTCTAAAAAAAACACTTTGTTTTGGGCCTGAAAACCCGACTTATTTTCAATTAATTGCCAAATTCGATTTTTAGTTGCTTTGAAATCAATAAATAGTTGAGTCATTGAGTTGAAAAAACAGTGATGTCACAGTTGGCTATTGCTATACAAAATCTATGAGAGAACAAAATTGGCATTATTGACAAAATTGTCAAACCAAACACTTACACAATTGGCTAACAAAAACTAAAATAAATTAAAGAAATGCGTGACCTAGGAGTCACACTAGATAAACAACTTAAATTCGACAAACATATCCTAAACACGGAATCAAAGGGGTTTAAAATTCTGGGATTTATCTTACGCAACAGTGAAGAATTTAAAAAAGCGACTACCAGAATAAAATTATTTAACACTCTGTTCGCCCTATACTTGAATATGGCAGCCCGGTTTATACATATACATCAAACACCTGGAAAGTGTCCAAAGGCGCTTCCTGTATCATCTGTGTTACAAAGAACGGTTAGCTAAAAAGGTAACCAGCTACAAAGACAGACTAGGGCACTATAAAATGGTCTCACTTGCTGACAGGCGTAAAACGGCAGACCTGATTCTACTCCACAAAATATTCAATGGAGCCATAGACTGCAGCGAATTACTAGGCAAATTGCATATGAACGCGCCATCTCGCCTGCAGCGGAAAACCAGTTACAATTTGTTTTATGTCAAAGGTTCCAAAATTAATGGTGTCAACTCAATGGATTTAAAAGTAAAAATGGGTGTACCACAAGGTTCGATATTGGGTCCCTTCCTCTTTTTAGTTTATATTAATGACCTATCCCATTTATTTAACAACCATCCGCATATGGTGTTGTTTGCTGACGATACTTCTTTGATATTTAGTATAAACAGACGTGCCACTAATCTTGACGACGTAAATAACGCCCTACTGCAGGTCCACAATTGGTTTACCGCCAATAATTTAGTACTAAATGGGAAAAAAACTAAGTGCATTAGATTTGCTCTACCAAATGTCAAAAGTAGTGATTGTGACATAATATTGAATCAAGCGAAACTAGATTTTGTCGATAAAACGGTTTTCTTGGGAATCACGCTCGATTCAAGGTTACAATGGGGTCCTCATTTAACATCTCTTGCAGGACGGCTGAGCTCAGCAGCATATGCTGTTAGAAAAATTCGTCAATTTACTGATATTGATACCGCGAGGCTAGTCTATTTTAGTTATTTTCATAGTATTATGTCATACATACGGTATTTTACTATGGGGACGGGTTGCAGACATCGAGTCTATATTTATTCTGCAGAAAAGAGCCATCAGAGCCATTTATGAATTACGTAGACGCGATTCGCTAAGAGAACTGTTTAAGGAAATTAATATCATGACAGTACCTAGTCAATCCGGGGTTGCGGGACTGTTCGAAAGAGATACCGTGACCCCGGAACACAAAGGGCGATGAAGGAACATGGATGGGTTTTAGTCAGTAAAAGTCTGACACTCCCTCCTGCTCCGCCCAGAGCGGGAGAAGTCATTTGATGATTTCCCATCCGAAAAAAAAAAAAAAAGAAAAAAAAAAGTACCTAGTCAATACATCTATGAAAATATCATGTACGTTAGGAAAAATCGGCATTTATTCAGTAGAAGAGGTGACAGACACCACTATAACACTAGAAATAGGGACCAACTAGTTCAGCCAGGTTTCAGGCTTGCTAAAGTAGATTCATCTTTCATGGGGTACTGTTTGAAACGTTACAATAAAATACCTCCCCACATTCTTCAACTGAACGAGACGAAATTTAAATCTTGTATAAAACGCACACTATGTAGGCAAGCATATTTTAAGTTGGGGGATTACATTGATGATAAAAATGCTTGGCTAAATGCTGGTCCTGCTCCACAACCATAGGGGCAAACTAATTGATTGTACTGGTCGGTCATTATTTGAGTCTATCGACACGCAAAGAAGAAGAAGAAGAATTGATTCCCATGTTGATGTATTGTGGAAGCTGCAGAAGATTGTAAAAATATACTTGCATTGTGTAGATTCCAGTTCTTAGTATTATATAATTGCATAGCACATGTGTGAGTACTTTGTATTGTTCAGCCACCATTTACATTTAGTTATCTTTCATTGACTTGAATAAGCCTTGGTGGATGAGAGAATGTCATGCTCACTCAAATGTCTCGCTGATGGTGGCGGGTGTGTCAGGTCATTTAGTTCCCTTCAATATGGTTGAGTTGAATGGCGCCGATACACGCGTCATGTTCGTGAATGGGCGCTGTCAGCTGGAACTGGTCATCTCTTAGCTGCCAGGGTTCATTTTAATTCGTTTGTTGTTAAATTGTTGCCTTTTTCTACTCTGGACGCTCTTAATGTGCACGTCTTTCTACATCTTTCTCACATATATGTATAATTTCAAAATTAATGATGTAACCAATATTTTGTAACAATATTTTGATTCAAAAGAGTGTCCATGGAGTTTCTTGCCCGTTCTTCTCCATAGAGATCTAGGCTAGGGAATGGGCAACTACAGTACTTTCTCAAGTTATTATGCCTTGTGACTGGGACTGTAGCTTTGTTTTTTATTTGTAATTTTGACATTCAAAAGTGCCGTAATTGTCTAATTGAAATAAATGCTTTGAGTTTGAGTTTGAGTAATCTAGGACATTTCGCCGCTCTCCCAAGACTCTGTAGGCAATATAATGATTTGTCAAAGCAATCTGATATGGACATAACCTTCCCCATCTCAAAATACAAAAAAAAATTGACCACTGCAATATTAATGTAAAATAACTTTCATGCAGAAGCAATTTTAATTTTAATATAATTTTAATACAATTTTAGTGTTGATACAATTTTAATTTTGATTTTAATTGTAACCTTTATGTACCCACAATTAAAATAACAATGCACCGTTCCCTTTCGGGAACGGCTGGGGACATACGGGGTTTTGATTTTAATTTTAATTTTGATTTGATTTTGATTGTAATTTCATATTTGATAAAACTCTAATTTGAATACGTATGATTTCTTGTCATCAAATGCTTTTTATTATTTTGGTTTTTGTGTTGTTTTTCGAATTATTTTATATTTTTTTCAGATTTTTTTGTGTTAACACCTAGTTTTATGTGCATGCTGTGGTCTCCTGTAATTGAAGGAACACACTTATAAGAACCTTTGTATAACTGTGACTTATATTGTATCTGTGTATCTTTTGTTGAAAATCCAAATAAATGAGAGAACCGCGTTTTGACAGCTCTTAAAAAGTATCTCAATTAATTGGTGTGTCATCTACCCCATTATAGCAAACTGTAGACTATTTACCCATGGGTAAAGAGTCATAAGACACCATGGTGTCTTATGACAAGTGAGTTGAGGAGTATTGAATACTGGTGTACGATTTATGTGTCTTTAAATTCAATGGTGTAGTTTAGGCACATTAACTGTTAGGTGAATATTTCATCTATTTAATATCTTAACCGATCCCCTGCAATTAATTAATTTGTACACAAAAAATGGTGATTTCCGACTCATCAATATGTTTTCATGCTGGCTGCTACTTAGATTGGGTAGTATTTAATAATATTCGTTATGCTAATGACATGGCGCTGCTGAGCTCGTCAAAGGCTGGTCTTAGAAAACTTTAAAAGTTTGCGAGTGTTACGCAGAGGATCGCGTCTTAAGATACAACACGAACAAAAGAGAGTTGTTAATCTTTAAGGCACTTTTGTCACTTTAAACGGTGGTGTCTTGAATCGTGTCCTTCAGTTTAAATATCTAGGGCTTATTGTAACTGAGGATGACTTCTCGCGTCTGGCTCTGGTTCAATCCATGGTCCGAAGCAAGACGAAATGGGAAGCCGTCACCTCCTTCTGCGAAGCAGTCATGCTAGCGAAGGAGGTGGCGGACCTGAGAGGGAGAGAACCTCACGTCCCACCCGCCGCGGGAGACGCACGCACGCACGCGTGGTGGCCTCGCGGCCACCGTAGGCGCGAGCCTGTGGATAGTGAGCTATGTTCTATATACATATCACGACAGGCCGTGTCAAAGGCGCGTGTTCGTGTTCCAAGCGCGCCTCAAAGAGATGTCAGCAAAAGGAAGGGGTCCGCAAGAGTAGATACCTGCCGGGGTTGCGGGACTGTTCGAAAGAGATACCGTGGCCCCGGAACACAAAGGGCGATGAAGGAACATGGGTGGGTTCTATGCAGTAAAAGTCTGACACTCCCTTCCGCTCCGCCCAGAGCGGGAGGTGTCATTTGATGATTACACACCAGAAAAAAAAAGGATGTGATAATCTATAATTATACAGACCGAGCGAACAGCAATATAACATGTAATATTGGAGAGATGTAATATACTGATCCGAAGGTCCTCATGCAGTGCAGTTAAAATGGCATACTGTTAAGTGTTTTGCCCGTTTACCCGTATAGCCTGTAGTACAACTACTCACAAATGTTGTTAATGCTCTTCGTGTTCAGTATAGCAATGCTTTCAGGATGCTGTTGGGGTTGCCACGTTTCTGCAGTGCAAGTACAAGTTTACAATGGAAAGAATGACATATTAACCAAAACACTGATGTGGGTATTCAAAATACGAATACAATTTATTTTAGCTAATTCAACAAACAATGTTATGTCGCTGTACAAAGGCTATTTTATGTAGCAAGATGAAAGTGAGGTTTCGTATTTTCACGTGGGGAAACAAAATTCTCAAACTGTTACCGATTACATCATAACAACCAATTTCAACCGGAGTTGGACAATACAGAAGGTCATTTTCCTTAGGACTATTCAAATAATAAACAAAGCATTAACCTTCAATTCCATAACCTAAAAGAGTTAAAAAGGTAATGAAACTTCGTATGTTTTGTCTTTTCTTTAGAAAATAACAACAGTACAGCTGCCTGAACAACGTTTATACTCAAATATTTTCTACTGAATTTTTTGAGCAAAAATAGAATTGTATTGTAGAAGAAGGGGGTATGGTTTCTTGTTTTCACGTGGAGGGACAAAAGTTTTAAACTGTTACCGATTACATCATAACGAACAATTTTAACCATGGTTGGAGGAAAATAGAAGGTTATTATACCAAATGGCGTAAGTTATGAAATTTTTTGTTTCAGAGTTTTAATACATTTGGGTGGCGTAATACCTGACACTTTCATTAATTACAAAAATGCACTTATTTTTGTGTTTTGTGGAAGATTTTTTATATTGTACTTATCGTTATTAAAAAAAAAACACGTTAAGCACACGTAAGTCTTGTTCTCAAAAACATAATCTCCAGCATGTCAACCAACGAACGTTTTCTGCTGGACAATACTGGATATGGCGTCGCCATGTCGACCAGTCTTGTGCTTCTCGCATCCAGCAGCTTCTGTCAACCTTCACCAGGTCATCGCTCTACCTTGTAGGAAGATTTCCATTGCTTCCCTTCCCATACATGATATCCACTGCGGGACTTCATTTATGGCCCCATGTTTCGTTCTGTTAGTGCCCTGTCTACTGCTACTTCAATTGACTATTCTTTGGGATATGCCTTTTAACTTGGTTTTCTTAATTTCTGATTCTATCGTGCAGGGAAGATCCCAGCATAGCTATGTACAATTGCCCTTTGAGTTAAACTTTGCTTTGCAATGAGTCCCAGTAGGAACTTGTAGAAGATGTATTAATTAATTAGTATACATTGGTGCAAGTCCTTGTTGCAAGGCGCTGTTCCCAAGCAAGACGTGACACGTATTCTGGCACGTAACCTGCCACTAGCATCAACATTCAAAGGAATTGTATGGAGTTCCCTTGGCGAGGCATGTTGTAGGCATTGTAGCTGTTGCTTAGTTCAACGAGTTTCATAATCAAAATATTTTTTACTCCACTAAGTTTCAACGAGGTTCATAACAAATACACAACAATTAATTTCTTCAGCTAATATCAAAATTTTATCAGAAATTTAATTGTATTGTGAAAGAAAAAGGGGTATGGTTTCTTGTTTTCACGTGGAGGGACAAAGTTTCAAACTGTTATCGATTACGTCATAACGAACAATTTTCATACATTGATCAGTGGTTGATCATTGATCAGTGATACATTGGTCTGTTCAATGTGTTTGTTGTACTTACTTGAAATAATTTACATTTAAACTATGATTTCAAATTATATATATTCTATGTTTTTTAAGTAGGTATAGCTACGGTTTAGTGTTGATCAAAACAAAAAGGTGCATAACCAAATTAAATAAAAAAACACATTCTTAAAAATGTGATGCCGAATTTTTAAAGCAAGAATAGAATTTTATTGTGAACGAAGCATTAAGGTTTCCTGATTTCACGTGGGGAGCAACAGTTTGAAACTGTTACCGGTTACATCATAACGAACAATCTTAATCAGGGCTCGAGGAAAATAGAAGGATGTGATGCAATTTATGTAATTTTTATTTTGGTTGTGTGAGGAAAATTTGTTCCTAACCTACAGTTGTGTGCTAATCCGTTAAGTAAGGATTAAATGACTTTAAATAAACCGATTGATGTTTAGGGGTATAAAGAACAAAAGAATAAAAATGTGTAAAATTCTTCATCTCTCATACAAAAGGGGAGACCCTCTTTCCAGACGGGTGTTGTGGCTTGTGGGCTACTGACCTGATAGTTGTTGCCGGGTTTTTCGACATAGTTATAAGTCGCGGATAACTTTAACTGCGCGAGGAAGAGTACCAAGATATAAATGTTATCTTACTCTGTACCCACATTCATTGCAAATAAATGATTTCTGATTCTGATTCTGATTCTGCGATTTAGAAATTTGATGTTTGTTTTTCATTTGTGTTATAGATGGCACTGTAGTCATTTTTGAACTATGTTTGTTTTTGTAATATACATATTATCAGGAATTGTCTTAAGTCAGCAAATCAATTACTCTTTCACAGAATGATTTTAAAGGGCCTAAAGGATCAGTCTGTAACAACAAGATGGCCGGAAGCAAGCTTCATTCTCATTTTGACAAAATTGAGATCTGCTCGGGTAAAAATGGAGAAAACGATTCTTCCCATAGTAGACCTAACAAGATCCAGTTTTTGCCCGTATAATGCAACTTAATCGAAATTGTTAGAGCCGTTTTCGACAACGTGATTAAAAACACATATATACAAATATTGCTTATTTTGTATTCTTATTTTTTTGTCAAAATACAGTACTGAATTTTCGTCACCTAATAAAAAAATGTTAAGGCGAAATTTTTACGTTTTGGAGCTATAAGAAGAATTTATTTTAGCAAGAGCAAAGTATGGTTTCTTTTTGTCACGTGGGGGAACAAAAGTTTTCAATTGTTACCGATTACATCATAACGAACAACTTTAACCTGCTTCAGAACGAAATAAAAGGATTTGACATAACTTACATAATCTTTTTTGTTTATAGGGTTCTATGTGGAAACAAATGAACGATGTACTTGGAACCTTTGTATTTGAGGAAAGATTACAGTTTTATAATTAAAACAAAGGTTGTTTTTGTTCAGCTTTTATAAAATGTTGGTCAGACGGATTTAACCCTTCGGAGTAACTAAATCTATACAAATAAATGAAATTGAAGTATCTATTTGTAATTTCAAAATGACAGCATATACGGTAGTTATAACAAAAGATAAAACAATTTATTTCTAACATCTTTGTTCCGTCTAATCCCCGAAACGGCTTGACCGATTTTGACAGGAGTTTTACAAGCAGATAGCTGATGGTATAAGAAGTAACTTAGGGTACTTTTATTTTAAACAAAGAATTAGGGTTAAAAGAATAATTAACCATTGTAATTCTTAACAAAATCCGATTCACATAGGGACGTAATCTCTCTAATCTATAAGTACAAATCTCGTATCACAGTGTTTGTTATCGAACTTCTCCGAAACGGATTGACCGATTTTTATGATTTTTTTTAATGTATGTTTGGTAGGTCTGAGAATAGGTCGTAAGCTATTTTTTAGTCTCACACAAACACATCTAAATTTTCACGCGAACGAAGTCGCGGACAACAGCTAGTACGGTCGAACAAGCTATTTGGTTTACAGTTTAACGCACAAATTACATTGTAAAATGTAAACCAAATAGCTTGTTCGACCGTACTTTTATAATAATTTCACGCAACAAGGAATTCCATTTCTGAAAGTAGGTACTTAGATAAAAGTACTATCGGCAAACCAATTTCCATAATTAATTTGCTACGAAGCCGAAACCATGTACAGACTTGACCGTACCCTGCAATGCAGACGAAGCCCAACGCCAATATGAAGTACTAATAAATAGCATCGTATATTTTCAATAACCCTACATCAGTATTTCAGTATCACTGGCATATTCCTCAAACAACACGTGCACACATTTTGCAACAAATCATAAATATATAAATAAGTTACACGGCGCACCGAATTATTTCTGCCCTGAATAATTTTATACGCATTTTAAAATATCTTTTGAAAATGAACGTGGGATTTACGATGCTGAAACCCGTTCAAAGGGTGGTCTGCCCTTTTGGGCCCTCGAGACCCGTCAAGGGGTCCTGCGAATTCATTTTCTTATATATTTTTTTCGTCTTGACAAACCCCAGCTGGTATAATACGACATGTTATAAATAAAATCGCGATTTTGACCCGTCACGCGGATAAGGGATTCTCTGTAGATTGGCATACATAAGCCCTGTCTACTACCCAACAATTTTGCCCCCACCCATAGTCTTTAATCTATAAAGGTCATTTTCCTCTGGCCGCTATACAAGTTAACGGTAAATATAACGTTGTGTTTGTGCACTATGATTCGACACAGGACGTCCTGTCTGTTTTGCACCAATTATTATTATTTCAAACCGGAACATATTTAAATGTATGTGATAAGTTCCTAGTAATAGTTATTTGCTTTGAAATGTTTACGTAAAACAGTATTTAGAGCACTAAACGTAACCCTCTTATGTTAAGTGTAAATTTAAATTATACAGAATATATGTATTTATAGAACATATAGTTTGAGGCAACTTTACCTCTGAGAGGTGCAATCGCACAGAAAATTCATAAGCGCTTTTCCCTTTGGCATTTAAAAAATCGAAGATATTTCTGGATATTCGCAGAATCGCGTTCCTTAGAATATTTAAATACCTACATAAATGATTTAAAATCGTCCATAAGTTGTATACTGTAGAGGCCTTGATGGCTTTTGTAAATCATCTTTCTGGAATAATATTTTGTAAACAAAAACGATTGAAGGTTTTTTTAAGAATGAAAAGGAAGGGATAATTAGCTCCGTGTATCTTACTACTTACTACGTATGTTAAATTATTATATATGCATGGATATGGATTATTATTATATTGTTTGGATGGATGGCTGTTTGTTACTCAATCACGCCAGATGTATCGTATTACTCAGTACTAACTGAGTTTTGGAGGTCAGACAGGCAGTCGCTCCATGTAAAATACTGGTATTCAGCTGCATCCGGTCAGACTAGAAGCTGACCCAAACATAGTTGGGAAAGGGTAACGCAAATGTGATTTCAAAGAAATCTAAAGCGACAGGTACCCTAATCCAAATAATTTACGTTAGATTGTATCTGATGACACGAGGTATTAGTTTAATGGTTCATTCATCAAAAGCATATCATTAGGGGCTTGTATACAATTATTGTCACACGGAACGCTTGTAAGGTGGACATGTTTAGACATTCAGGTCCCTATCCATGACCATTCGTTGGTTCATATTCTTACCCATTAAAGATCCCTAAATGGTCAATGTGAGGGGGTCACACAGGTTGTTACTTTTGATACGGAACTTTGTGTCCAATACTTTTTTTTGTTGTTGCATACGTTTAAGTTTAGGATGAACCCAAGGTTTTTTTTTTTTTTGGGCAGTACCCCATAGCCCATCGTCATCATCATCATCAGCCTATAAATTTTCCCACTGCTGGGACACGGCCTCCTCTCTATGAGAGGGAATGGGCCTTAATCCACCACGTGGGCCTAGTGCAGATTGGTAGATGTCACATGTCTTCGAATTTTTTGGGTTCTAGGACAAGCCGGTTTCCTCACGATATTTGCTTCGCCGTTTTGAGAGCAGTGGTGATGAAATAAATAACACAAAGTAATGCACCTGTCTGGGTTCAAACCCACGACTTACTATTCGTAAGTCAGGGCCGCCACCACTCGAAAGAGATACCGTGGCCCCGGAACACAAAGGGCGATGAAGGAACACGGATAGGTTTTAGTCAGTAAAAGTCTGACACTCCCTCCTGCTCCTCCCAGAGCGGGAGAAGTCATTTGATGATTTCCCATCCGAAAAAAGAAAAAAAAAAAAAAAAAAGAAAGGGCCGCCACCACTGGGCCACCGCTGCACCCATGCCCACCACATGCCCCATAGCCCACCAGACTCAATATCTAACTGGTCGGAGGATTCTCCATTTTCTGTGGTGGACAGAGGGAGTTTACTCCACGTGCTTCATTCCTCTTACAAAAATATTACTTAGGTACAATAGTAAAATAAATAAATAAATATCACTGGACATTACACACAGCGCCATCTAGTGCCACACTAAGCAACGAGGCTTGTGTCGTGGACACCAGATAGTTGATATAGGTACTACATAGATACTTTTTGTTTGTAAATACATACTTATTACACATATAAACATCCATGACTCGGAAACAAATGCCCATGCTCATCACACAAACATTTGCTCCGACCGCGGGATTCGAACCCGGAACCCTAAGAACGTAAGGCAGCCTCACTACCGCTGCGCCATTCGGGTCATCAGTAAGTTATTACTACTTGTTTAGTTGTTGTTGTTGGTACTTTATTGGTGAACATAAGTAGTTTTTGAATATTCATAATATGGAACATCCAATTCATCATTGTCCTGCCCATATCCCCATCTATTTATGGTCGGCAGCATGTCTTCTTCTTCCATACTTCTCTATTACTTGTAATCCCAGCAGTCACCTCCTTTCAAGCCAATGTCCAAATAAAATAATATAACTTTACACATTTTATGTAAATTGTAAGTACGTAAAGTAAGATTGACAAATATTAATAACACCACAATTAACAAATCCCCACAATTAGTTTAACGACCTCCAACAAAAAAAAACCAGCTTCGCGATTTCTAATTGCAGTTCTAGAACCGCAACGGGCTAGTTTCTTCCTGCGGCCCGTGGGAACCGGGGCCGGGGGACCAGGGGCCCTTCGATGCACCCCGCCACGCACCCCACTTGCGAACCACCTTGTAAATGGTTACTGTACCGGTATGTTGAGAATATTTGTGACGATTTGATTGGTGTATCTGGAGAAAGTTTTTTAGGGTTGCAAAGGAATTGGGTCATTATTTTTGTAATTATTTGTTTATGGTATTGGTGAAAGGATTTTGAAATTGCATATTAATTTTAACGATATAAAATTGGGTTTGTGAAACTCTAGAAATATTGCGTTTTAAACTTTCGGTATACCGTAGGTGTATCGATATCTTTTCGGGTATTGCCAAAACATCGCTATTTCTTTTCATACTTACAAAAATGTATTCTACCAACTTGAAACTTTCAAAGATTACATTGTTTAATCCGAAACGACATCATATCATCCTCAAAAATTAATCATTAACTAGTGCAAATGTGGATTAAATTAAAACCGTAATAATATGCATAACTTACCACGGTATTACTCCAAAAATATGCAAAGCATTTATTCATACCAACACCAACATTCGAAAGGGTATGATAATTGGCAAGGAATGACGATCATTTACATAACAAATAACACAAACATTTACGCAATAATATTTCGTAAACAAAAATACGAAACATAAATCTCTGTCATCGCAAAAAAGCCTACGTGTTTCACCAATACTAGACTGACTTAGAAATCCCACATTTCGTTACACCAACTCAGCTCCGAATAAGCAATCAAGTGTGAAATGAACTCTAACGAAACCAACGAAACTAACGAATCCGCGCAGTTACGAAACTGTCGTTATAACGATTTGCGAGCGACAGAATGTCGCAACGTGATAACGAATCGTTCGGTCTATCGTAAACAAAAACCAGCTTCCGATTGAGGAGGCCGTAAATACGACGGCGGCGTTGCCTTACCTAAAGTTATTTTTGTAATACTATAATGTTCAATGGTTATTGTTATTTTTTTGGTTTATACCAACATCTGAAAGTTCGGGCGGATATATTGCAGTAGAGGTGTTACATAAAGATGAGAGAAGTGTGGTACTTTTAATATCGTGGGGTCGATTCCCAGGTTAAAATAATAAAATTTTCAATAGCAGCCTGGAGTCTGGATGTATACCCGGTTGATGGCAATAGGCTCGCCCCCTATTACATAGGACTTAGTCATAACTGACTAAACATCGGTGTACAATGTTCAACTCTGCTTTATCCTTTACAGATTGACACGTTATATTATGTTTAAAACTTTTAGTATAAGCATAAGTGGCTAGGGTCTACATCTTCCACATAACTGAAGCCAAGGACAGAACCCAATGTATCAAGCATAATGATAACCCTATTGAAACGAGCCACCTCACATTACGTTCGCCTAGCTACCTGATCCTGAATAGACCATTATAACTTGCTTTTTACGACACATTAGCAACAAAACATCTCCAGTGACCGTTGGTCAACCCTCACGGAGACCAGTCGCTTCCTCGCCAGAATTATTGTAATTTAATAACCCTACCTTTTCTACTACACAACCGGCCACCATTACAAGCCATTCATTCGCGAAAATGACAATTGATCACTTGTCATACAGCAAATTCTTTTATTAGTCCCGTCCCACAGAAAGTGTTTTGGATCGTAAATTTTTGTATAATGGACACTTTTATTTAGATGCGTATCTAAACACGTGGTGAATTTATATGATAAGGGTATGTAGTACTTTGTTTAACTTGCTAATCGGTGAAGATGAACTGATAATTCGCACCCCAAGAGTACGAGTACATGACTGGTCTAGTTAGCCCGCTTTTCGAATGAAGAACTCGCGGCAAAGTTGGCCGTGTCGGTAATTTCCGAAGGCGCTTCTTGTATTACAGTATGGAGGTAATACAGGATAATATGTCAGGTTTCATGTAATCTTAAGTTCTTGCCAACTTTGCCTCTGGAGTTCCGCGTTGCCTATGTATTGTAAAACACGGGTTTCTTTGATTAAATAAGTTGTTGATCGTTAAATAAGAAAGTTTATTACGTATTCGCTTAAATGTAATGTAACATTTTCAGGAAAATATTAGGAGTTCAATACTTTCGTCAGACAAATTTACAGAAGCATACAACAGTCAACTTTTGGACGGTGAGGAGACAAAGTGTAGTGTTGTACCTTTGTTTTACAGATTTTTTCAGAACTCGTACCAATTAAACATCTATTTCACACCTCTAATTAACGTTATCATATAGTCCATCAAATTCTAAGCTAGTTTTGCAGTGTAGGAAATCTATGCTCTCCAGTTTGGTGCTTGTGAAAGTGGCCAGTACCGCCATCTAGTTCTGTTGACTGCAGTTATTGGAAAGATACTGTATGTTCAGTAGTACAGACTAGGTAGTGCGACAATAAGACAAGGCATTTGGACACTAGGCAGTGATCTCATGATCTCATCACTTCTAATGTCTAAAATATAGACTGAAAAAAAACCGGCCAAGACCGAGTCGGACTCGCGCACCGAGGGTTCCGTACAAACTTTTTAAAGGACAAACTTAACTTTACTGTTCGATCCCATGAAAAGGCTATTGCACCAACTGCAAATAATAAGTTTGTAATAGGAAAATCGCTTTTTTTTTGTTATTAAACTACATATTTACGGTTTTCAGTTTTTCCCTTTATATGTGCTGTAAGACATTGCTTCTCGCCAAATTTCGTGATTCTAGGTCAACGGGAACTACCATATAGGTTTTCGACCCAAAACCTATAGGGTACTTCCGGTTGACCTAGAATTCTCAATTTAGGTTAAAAGCAAGGTAAAGGGAAAATTTCAAAAAATAAAAATTTTTGAAAATTAAGGTAAATTTTTGACTTAAAAGTTTTCGCAAAAATCTAAATTTGCCCATACCTTTTTATCATGTTGACTCAGAACCTTGATTTTACACATCTAATAAGGACTATAGACCTCAGTATCTGGTATAATTAAATTTCAAATTGCTAGGTCCACCCGTTCCTGAGAAAATCGGTAGTGACAGACGGACGGACAGACGGACAAGAAAGTGATCTTATAAGGGTTCCTTTTTTTTACCTTTTGAGGTACGGAACCCTAAAAGTGCTTATATTCACCACATTAGCGACGTCTTTGGCATGGCAAAATATTTCGTGTGAGCTAGAAGTCGAAGACAGGTCATATGCTTGCTACCTACGTCCTAATTACAATTATTAGGTCCTTATATGCACAGGGATTAAGGACCTCATAAGAGATACATAGTGATGTTTCATTAATTAGGTACATTCACAGAAAAAACACAAATTCAATCAAATCATAAAAAACTAACAGGTCAATAAACCACACCAATTTTTTGTTGACATACAGACTCAAAGTACATCGTTCGATAATTATAATATAAAATTGTACCAAGCAACAATAGACCATATGATGTACACAAATAAGGTGACCTTGGCTTGATTCATAATGATAAAAAAGGTTCATTTACATTGCAACTGTTGAATGAGCACTATTGTTAGGACACGGTTCGCCCACATGCCACGATGCCACTACGGACTAACAGGTGCTGCATTGTTGTATGCAAATTACAACTTTCGCTCTCATAATATACAGTATTTTTTAGGGATATCGGACCAGTTTTTGATTTTGTTCGCGTCATATTTGTGTAATTGTTAGAAATGAAGAGTGGTCTTTGTACGGTAGCGAAACTGATTGCTGGTTTCTTGGAGTGTTTTAAATTCAAATCTTGCTAGTTTGTTACTTTTGATGGAAAGTGATAACTAGACGTCGGAACAAGATCATTGTAAGCGTTACTTCTGAGGTTCGATTTCCCATCGGGCAAAGTGTTATTGGGTTTTTCCATTAGAAATTTCTCAGTAGCAGCCATGGAGTCGGACTTTGTGCCTGGTTGATGACAATACGCTGCCATTACATGGGACTTAAACATAACTGGCGAAATGTGGTTTTACTAATGGGTACACCTCTGCCTCACCCTTCCGAAATTACAGGCGTGATGTTGTGTTATATTCACCTCTGCCTAACACATCGTGAATTCAAGCGTTCTGTTATGTTCTAGGGAGGACCACCTAACCATACTACAATATAAAAACAAAATCTCACAGTTTTAATTAATCAACAAAGCCTTCTTTACAATCATGACGTAATCACTTTAATGTAAATATTATGATACTGCACAAAACACGATCGGTTCAAACAACAGTTTTTATACTTTGTTATTATATTTATATGTATTTTGCGACCAGACTGTGTAGTGTGTAGTAGCTGAGTCACTGCTCGTGTATCATTAATGTTGGTTCATCAACAACAAATAAACAAAATAGATGTTTTCGACATTTTGAGTCGAAGTTGTATGAGCAATAGAACTCAGATTAATCTAGCAAAGTGTTGAAGTTTTTAAGGTTCCCAAAATATTTTCATTACGGGGCTCCCCCATGCACACTAGCGCCACTTTAGTAAAAAAAATCAGAACTCGTTAAATACACAATTAATATAAAATCTGATTGACAAAATCAATCTTTTGGTCTTCTAAATTATTTACGTCTGCTTAACTCATTGAAACATAACTCGCTGTCGTTACAGATACAAAATGGAAAAAAAACGGCCGTTTTTAGCAATTTTTCTAACTGTAACTACAGTGAAGTATATTTTAATGAATTAAGTAGACGTCAATAATCTAGAACTCTAAAGCATTGATTTTGTCAATCAGATTTTATATTAATTGTGTATTTAACGAGTTCTGTTTTTTTTACTAAAGTGGCGCTAGTGTGCATGGGGGAGCCCCTTAAGAGAGTCGATCTACGAAAAAAAAATTATCATAGCAATAACCATCGAAGTCAATGTCACAGAATACGCCACACCTTGTCTCCTGCCCATCGTGCACATCTAATTGCACTCTCCAGGTCTTGAATGAGAAAAACGACAGAGGTGTAGGTACAGGTCGCTACGTACTAGTCGGATAAAATCTGAGTCATCAACTCGAGATTCTCATCCATCGCTTTTCATCAGGCGTGATCGAAGTCAAGAGCAGGCCAATATTGTAATAAAAAAAAAGAGAAGAAGAAGACGAATGTCAAAGGACTGTGGATTTTTGATTGATGCTGCGAAATCTGATAAAGTGACCACGACAATAAAGTGCCGGTGTCTTCTATTAAAATCATCATAATACAGTTTTGTAGGTGTGTATTTCCCCTTCATGAAGGAGTTTCTAGGTGACTAAAAATGCTGCGACTTTTGCGCCATAAAAAATCCACGTAGCAAACAAAATCTCACGGAAATATGTATATCGAATAATATCGGTGTAGGTCATAAAACTTCACATTTACTTCTAGCAAAATTACCAGACATTAAAACGCTAAATAGATTACTAAAATAATAAACAACACTGAACCAACAATTATTCATATTCCATACCCGTTTCTCCTGACGCTTGAATTGAACTACAAAAACTACCAAACCTGTTTAAGTTCCAGACATAGATAAATCGCTCCCAGCACTATTGAAGTCAAAACTAGTGTAGGAACTGACAAACGGCTAGTTAATCGCCTTTGTTACTCGATATAATGTCTTGTATCGACTTAAAAGGATTCGCAGGACCTTTTAATGTGAATGTAGAATTGGTGCACATGCATGAATTTGAGGGGTTATTAGGGTCAAGCCAAGCTAACCAAACAAATGAATGCTTTATATCGGTTAAATGTCAACGTTGTCATGTCTTTCTGTTTCGAGACGTGAAAGTATTGTGGGAAGTCACTTTTTTATATTAAAAAAACCAGCGAAGTGCGGGTTGGACACTGCGCACCGAGAGGGTTCCGTATAAACTTGTAGGTATTTTGTTATTAAACTATATATTTAAGGTTTTCCTTTACATGTGCTGTAAGACATTGCTTCTTAGGCGTGTGTAACTCTTTACGGAACCGACTCACTGATCCGGATCATTGAAGTGATTCAAAAGATTGGTTCAGTAATAACGTTTCAAACGCATCATTTGGATCTGAAACATTACTTTGCTTTTTCTCATTCTGACTGAGCAGTGAGCGAGCGAGAGAGGGAAACTAAGACACACTGATTAACTTAACTATTATTATAAAGACTCGCGAGATACGAGTGAGCAGGCGACATAATTACAATCTTCTACAAGTCAGAAAGAGATACCAAAAAAGATGTGTATCACTCATACTCTTACAGATTTTCGTTATCGTTAAACTTATGCACGTAAAAATGACCACTAAGTCGCTTAACGTATGAAATACAATACAGTCGTTTTTTGCATCAAATGTTTGCACTAACTAGATATCGTTTTACGGTGATTTTATATCCTTTGAACCGATGATCCAAATAAGTCAAATGAAACATATCAGTGATTCGGATCATTTCAGTGATCGAGATGCAAATGTTCCAATCTCAAAAATGATACACTTTGCCCACCTCTATTGCTTCTTGCTAAATTTAAAGTACTCTATAGGTTTTGATTCCCTTGTAAAAAAATAAAATAAAACGGTAATATCTTTGGATCGTGTTAATTTTAAAGTTAATTTTTTTCACTGCTCTATGGAGTGGCAGACTTAAGTATTTGATATAATTGACAGCTTGGCTTGATACCTCAACACTTTTCTGAGAAAAAGGATGACAGACGGTCAACAAATTGATACTATAAGGGTTCCGTTTTTTCCGACTGAGGTACGGAACCCTAAAAATACCAGTTTTTTGCATAGAAGAAACAGTTGTATTGATAATTGCATTTTCTTGAGTTGACGACAAAATCGTTTAGCTGACCGTTAACCGGAATTCTTGTTTCGTGTGACAATCTTGGTATGTATCTTTTATAAAAAGACTTTTTGATTGAAAGATAGATTGACCCAGATTGTACACGGATACAAATAATAATAGTTGTAGGTATAGTCTGCTGGTATTGAAGGGGTATACCTCTATATACCTTGGGTTATATACCCACCATAGTACCTTACACGTGTTTCAACTGAGGTGACGAGTTCAACAGGAAAACCATTGGTCATCTTTCTTGTATAGTCTTCAAAAAACTGACCTCATTTGAGAATGGACCCTTATGTATTGGTTTTTTAACTGTTAAGATTTTATCAGAGGGACGAGCCTAGACAAATGGTTCTTTCAAAGCGATTCTTATTTCTTCAACGGGATTGGACTGGATTGATATAAGATTTTTTGTAAGATGTTAAACTAACACTTTTTTTATTTTTTTAGGCGTTATTGTCATTTCAGATGTAATGTCACCTGTAGCTCGTGACTAAATAATAACAAACCCTCGGGTTCATCTTAAGGTTAAGCAGCGCTTGCCTCGGTTGGTTCGCAGATAAGTGACTACCCATTCCATACCGAGTTTCCTCTGTGCCTCAGAAAGATCTTTGACAGTCGTTACAGGAAGTCAGTGGCCCGAAAGTCTTACAACCAGTTTTACCAAGGTTTACCCCATTACTAATTGAGTTGTGGAGGTCAGATAGGCAGTCGCTCCATGTAAAATACTTACTATTCAGCTGCAGCCGGTTAGACTGGAAGCCGACCCCAACATAGTTGGGAAAAGGCTAGGTAGGTCTGGACCTGTAAATCTATGTTTACCATGACATTTTGTTTTTGAAATTGGATTGTCGAAGTGCCTGACGATATTCCTCAATATCGGCTAGAGACGAAAATTTTCTGCAAACCTATCCAATGCACATTACCGATTTATAAGTTTATCAAATCCATGCAAATCGTAAATAAAATTCTCGGTAAACACATCCGAATAAATAAAATCCGAATAAAAAATATACACATTTGTAGACACATTATGTACATATAACGCACATAATATGTAACAACAGGTGCTGCTTATATTTACTCTTTGCTAGTTTGTTTTACACTGGTTCGTTGTTTTATTTTAGAGATTTTTGTGAAAACTCTTTGGTAGAAACCTATGGTAATGACGGATTCAACTCTTCCCTAGTCGCTGGATAGATGGCGCTGAACTTTGTACCGTTCTGCAAGGAACGGAACGTCACATCATTTCACTTGGATGTAATGGTTATATTCGGAAGCATAAGAAAACGAAAGTGTCAGTCAACGAGCGCATATGACTTGACGCAATGTTTTTTTTCCAAGCGTTTTGGCTTTGGCACTTGATAACGTAGTCAGTTCAACGCCATCTACCGAGTTCTATTACATCTATTTTTTTTAATATTCAAAAAGAAAAACTCTCATTGGAGAGCAAGCATCTTTAGCACAAGCAAAAAGAGGCCAATATCCAGCAATGGGTGAAGTCGGGCTGTGAATGATAATAATGATGAAGCATCTTGGCTTGCTCTCCAATAATTTGAGAAACTTATTTTTTTTTTTGCTCTTAAGGGCTATATATCCCTCAAATGGTCCTCCGTTACGCCTAAAATACTGCAGCATTAATTTTGAAATAAATATATGGTAAAGTTGAGGATTAATGCTAAGTACTACCTATGTGTGACGAAAACACGATTCCATAAACTTTTCTCAAAATAAAAAAAAATCCAAAGTTACCTCCAAATCAAACAATAAACCGCTGGTATTCAAAAAGTACTTGAAATTAGATCATGAAACTTTGCATACTAACTGAACTAACTATAAAGCAGGTCTTATGTGTTTTAATTTTTAAGTCCAATCAATAGATTTTTTGTAAATCGCAATAAACCACTCATTTCGCACTATTCGGCCGCAGTGACTGACGTAACAACCGCTTTGTAGTGCAAGCTAATTAGAACTTTATTCTAACAGTATTTCAAACGAAGTTTGAACCACCACAAATAGAGTTGCTAATTTTAGGGTTAGAAGTGCCTTAATATGCACGTCTTTCTACATCGTTCTCACATATATATATAATCTCAACATGAATGATGTAACCAAGATTCTGTAACAATATTTTGATTTAAAAGTGTGTCCATGGAGTTTCTTGCCCGTTCTTCTCCATAGAGATCTACGCTAGGGAATGGGCAACTGCAGTACTTTCTCAAGTTATTATGTCTTGTGTCTGGGACTGTAGCTTTGTTTTTTTTGTAATCGTCTAATTGAAATAAATGCTTTGAGTTTGAGTTTTTTTTTACATGTTCTCTCGTGGAACACACTTTGTCCACTTTCCTTTCCTATATCGTGAGCGTAACTTTTTGATATTCTTGAAATTGTAGTTTGCTTTTTTGCACACCGCAAACAAAGAAGGTAGAAATTGAAACTTTAGTTTAGTACTCATAAATTTAGACAAATCTCAGATAATTATCTCTCTAGGTATACTACAGAAGTTACCATCATCATTAATTTATTTAATCAAGTTACAAGGAATAAATTATACACAAAGAATTCAATAACACAAATGATACACAAATCATTAAACATTAGAAGTCACAGTTATATTAACACCCGACGACTGTAGGTGACGTGCAAGTCACTGCAGCGTCTAATGTAATGTACCTAATGAATGAGAAATACTAATCAAATTTTTATTAACCGAAATTTCCAGAAAAAATCATTTGTTTAACTATTTAACTGTAACTTTGAGCAGAAACTTCTTTTAAATTATTTTTATTATTCACCGAATTAAACTAGACTTCGTTAATGCGTACATTGCGTACCATGTTATTAGAGAAAGATCCGAAACGAAAATTAAATCAGCTAGTTAAATAACAATTTGTGAGAGAAAACGAAACATTATAAAATCCGTCCGCAACACTGCACCGTCATTGTTCTGCGTACGCTAGAAACAGAATTTCACAAACGTCAATTAATATTAATAGACACCTTAGCCAAAATTCCGGTAAGAAAAAGCCGCGGTTCCAACACCGGCCTCTTGTTTTTATTATACACCAATCAAATATGGTTCCGTAGAAACATATGACTATAACTTTCCGGTTGCCTAGGTTAGGCCGCGTGGATGGGTGACCCATTACATACCGAGTTCCCTCGGTGCATCAGAAAGAACGTAAAACCGGTCCCAGCAGTCATTTATAGGTCTTTGAAAAAGTTAGTCAGTGGCCTGGAAGTCTGACAACCAGTCTTACCAGGGGGTATCGTATTACCTAGTAGGTCAGATAGGCAGTCGCTCCTTGTAAAATACTGGTATTCGGCTGAATCTGGTAAGATTAAGCAGATGAGATGATGAGAAAAATTTGACGATAATTATTTTGACTTCTAATTTGTAATCTACGAAACTCACAGTTGTTAACACTACTATAATTCTGCATTTTAATAAGTCAAAGCACCTTGAAATCTTGATCCACACGTACATTTATTGCAAAGAAACATCAAACAAATTGAAAGGAAAATTAATTGGTTTCAAATATTTTATAAGGAACCTTCAAACACTTTACGTTCACGGGTCTTTATAACCGTTCGCTTGTGACCTCAGCAGACGGCGCGGTCGAATCCTCGAAATTAAAAAATGCTCACTCATCATCAATCAAACAAGCTCGATTCCATCAATATAATTTACTTTTTGTAGTTTTTACCCGAAAGCACCCTCCGTGACTCGCAACTTGGGCCCGCCAGGTACGGGCAGTGTGCCCAACTCTATAATAAGTTCTACCACGTGGATTCTAAGTTATACCTAAAATCCATTTCTATAATTGATTTCCATTTCGAATTGAAAGCGAAACTTCTAATCACTTTTAATGTATAATCCTTTTACGTCTTCGAAAATTTTCGTATTGATGTTTTCTTTGTTTCGATTTCCAACGCCAGGGAAGTTTTCGTAACTTCGTTTTTTTTTTTGTGAGAATTTCGATTTGACTAAAATAGTCTCAATATCGAAGAACTTTAAGCTTTCACGGTTTTAAACTATACTTATACTGTCACTTACGGGATATCTTCCGTGATTATTAATTGCTTTGAGCTCCCAATATAAAGAAGAAGAAGCCCCCAAGAAGAAGACAAACTGCAAGAAGTAGAGAGCCCGAGGAAGATATCCCGTAAGTGACAGTATAAGTCATATAAGAACTACGAGTACAATTTAATAAATGAAAAAAAAGAGATATCCCAAACCATATAAGCACGCCCAGCAGCACCTAATAATTCTATAAACCATCCGAAAACGAATACAAAAGAGGGAATCTAAGTCAAGTGAAGAAAACCTGCCGCTAAACAAAGGTCTGGGCCCGAGGGCGGGTAGCAACAGTTACCGTTTTATCCCTACTCGCTACACGTGACGCAGGCGTAAATAGAACTAGCGGTATCTCCGGGAGGAATAGATACTAGGTCTCCACGCTCTACGCAGATTTTGAATAAATTAAGAGGCTTTTTGTCGGCTGGAATGCCTGTTTTTGATAAGCGTCTGTTGTATTTAATTATTCTGGTTATGTTGAAAAATAACTATCTTCTGAGGTAATTTCTACATAGCGCAATCAAATATCGGAGACGATATAATATGAAGATCCACCACACCCTTCGTTTCTGTATATAGTACTCGTATATGATCGTATGAACTTTATACCCGGTATACTAAAAAGCTATTTTAGTGAATTGAAATGACTTCACAAGTTAATCTTTGAAACAAATGAACTAGTACAATTCATTGACACAACGTCTCTGCTTTGGTTTTCGTGTTGTTCATGGCCTAACCTGGTGTCAGAATTTTTATGTCTAAGATGTAGACTTCTGGATTGACTTTACATGCCGTCGAGAAATATCTCTCAGGGCATGCCTGAGCTCGCGGTCCGTCCGTCTCACGACGACAGGCCGTGCCGACGGCGCGTTCGTGTTCCACGCGCGCCTCAAAGAGAGTCAGCAAAAAGGAAGGGGTCCGCAAGGACCGATGCCTGCCGGGGTTGCGGGACTGTTCGAAAGAGATACCGTGGCCCCGGAACACAAAGGGCTATGAAGGAACATGGATGGGTTTTAGTCAGCAAAAATCTGACACTCTCCTGCTCCGCCCAGAGCGGGAGAAGTCATTTGATTCCCATCCGGAAAAAAAAAAAAGGGCATGCCTGATAGACATTTCTGGTTGGATGGTTTAGTTTCCTCAAGATATTTTCGGTCACCGAAGCTAGTGATAATTATACAATACGCACATTAATCTGATAACTCAGATGTGTGTTCGACGGTCACACCTTAGGCTATCACTGCTAACGTCTCTAATGTATACGTATATAAAGCCTGTCTATTAAGTACCTTACTACTACTACAACCATGTTTGACCCCTCGCCCCCCATGCGTCGCCAATTCATTCGCAGAGTCCAACACACACCATTGTATTCTCACACGTGTCTCCCAAGTTAATGGCATCCTACTGATCCCATCGGTCGAAGTTGACCACAAAAAGTCTATACCAAGCCTAACAAATTAAACTTATCCATCGACGCATTGTCAAAATATGTTCGATCAGAGCGTTCGTAGTGGTGACATGTCGAAACCGTTTCGGCCATGGCGCTGCCAGTAATCGGTTTTCTCCAATAAACGCCGATTAGACTCGCTGGCGTCAGCACGGCCGGGACCGACCGGATACTGTCGGGCGCAACACTATTTTGTTTATTAACGCTTCTACTGGTCCTTTAGTCCTTTCACTGGATAGAATTTGGCGGGATAGAAGCTTGCATATAAAAGATTTTGGTGTTTTGAATTTTAGTTTTATGACTTGTTTTGTGTCGTTCCCTCTAAATATTTACTACTAGCGGACGTCACGCGGTTTCACCCGCGTAGTTCCCGTTCCCGTGGGAGTACGGGGATAAAATATAGACTATGTTACTCGCTGATAACGTAGCTATCCATTGCTGAAAGAATTATTCAAATCGGTCCAGTAGTTTTTAAGTTTATTCGTTACATACAAAAATACAAATCTCCTCTCTTTCCTCTTCATAATATTATTAGAATAGAAGATTACTAAGACTATAGATGCTTTATATATTCTTCTTTGCAAGCCAGCTCAATTTAAATCTCTATCAAAATTATTTTCAGCAACACGATTGTTTTATTTTAAAGTCTTGAATCGACCATGCACTAACACCAATTTCGATAATCAAAATGCACTCTCGATTTTCATTCGATAGAACCAATTTTTTTTATCTAATCTCACCTAACACTATTCACGTTACACTTAGGTCCAATAAAAATAG
This sequence comes from Xestia sexstrigata, assembly GCA_941918905.2. Lineage (NCBI taxonomy): Eukaryota > Metazoa > Arthropoda > Insecta > Lepidoptera > Noctuidae > Xestia > Xestia sexstrigata. The sequence continues at coordinate 7,133,525 of OW799204.2, forward strand.
AGCTGAAAGAATAAGGAAAACATCTAAAGCACTTTGTTATCGAGTGTACAAGCTCTGGTCGTGACCAGACGGCGATTTCAATTATTATCTAGAAGTCGTTTCACGAGCCCACACTCCAGTACTTTTAATCATTCTCTTATCCTACTTTTAATAAGAATACCGTTTTTCGTGGAGGAGCCCGTGGCTAAATAATAGCAGCCGCTTGGGACGATCTATAGGTTAAGCCGTGCTTGCCTAGGTTGGTCTGTGGATGGGTGACCGCCCATTACATACCGAGTTCCCTCTGTGCCTCGGAAAGCACGTTAAGCCGCTGGTCCCGGCTGTCTTGTGTAGTTCTTTAACAGTCGTTACAGATTGTCAGTGGCCCAAAAAAGTCTGATAACCAGTCTTACCAAGGGGCATCGTACGCACAGGGTTATGGAGGTCAGATAGGCAGTCGCTCTATGTAAAATACACCTGCAGTATATTCAACTGCATCCGGTTAGACTAGAAGCCGACCCCAACATAATTGGGAAAAGGCTAGGCAGATGATAATGATGACCGTTTTTCGTGCAGTAAATATCACAACTTATTTTCCAAAGCCTATCGACTTCAACTTCAGTTACTTAGTAGGTAATAACAACCTTTGCCCACAAGGACGTAAACACACTTGGAACAAAAAATCGCTTCTCAAGTTATGGCGTCGTTAACTGCCGACAAAAACTGAAGAACTTGCAGGCATACGTCACAAAATGAACATCGGTGAACTTTGTTTACATACTGTATTAGGAATAAAAAAGATTATTTCTACTTTACACCTCATCTTGGAGTAAAAAACACAACATTCCATCTGTCTTTTCTCTAAGCCTTCCAAAACGATAAATAAACACTAGTCGGGTTCTTGTGTGGAGTAACGTTCAGAGTTCTATTATTGAAGTGCTCGCTAGCATGTCGAGCAGACTGTTTCAAGTTTGTTATGATTTTTGAGTGTATCAGATTGAGAGATTTTAATCCAAATTATATGATTGGTGGTAAACTATTAATCTCTTCCTAATTTAAATTGTTATTTTCATCCACAGTTCTAAATTATGACTCTTAATAGGGAATATGCCTAAATTTTCGTTTTTTTATTTCGTTTCTGAATGTCAAAGTATTATAAAATTAATGTCAAAAAGCGAAAACAAGACATAAATCGGCCAAACACCACAAAAGTTATAACCATTTAAACTTTTGTTTCTATCTCTTTCTTGATAAACGGAATTTAGTATGGATTTTGTACGTCGATGTAGCGAATGACGTCATTCGCTGTATCGGATCTCTCTGTCTAATCACCAATTTCAAATGCTTATAACTTAGTATTTTTTATAGATATTACAAAAATAATTTCACGTTGCTGTTTCTTATGTTAATACGCTTAGTTTAGAGTGATAAAAATCATGCATGTATTATCATACTAAATAAAAGAATCAATCAAATACGTTAAGCAGATGCATCTCTGTTACTTTGAAATGTACCATAAAAACACATTTGTGCAACCTGGATATACATACATCCTCCTGATAGTCTCATAGTTACCACCCTAAATCAAAATCAGTACGGTATCTTTCAGTCCTTGTTGCTCAACTTGATACAGCATCGGAAGAAAGCATACCCCTCACACAGAGGAGCCCTGGGCCAACAGTAAGAACAGTACAGGCGGACTAAAGAAGTCTTACCATCAAGGCAACTTGCTCTCAACTTACATTATAACCGCGGCATACGGCGCGAAGTCGGCCTGAGGTGACGGCGCGACTCAAAGCTTCGACAGGCGTCCAGCGCGGCTCATAATTAAGAACGGTGACTGTTGAAAAATGGCCGCCGCCCCCGGCCCGCCGTGAATAATCGTTGTAATTACGATTCGGAATAATTTCCAGCCAGTCATAGCGATGCTATCGGGAGGTGTCGACGGCTCGTTACTCGCACGCACTGAAATCACTACGTTCGTGGAATTGCGATTTTTCTTTGATAATAGACCGTTTGTTTCAGCTATTGGAAGTACTGCTGTTGTATTTTGTTTCTGTTTCTCTTCAGCTGGACTTAGTTTTTGCTTTGTACTGCTCCGTGAAAGACCACAGTCTTCTATTGAAAGCGTATGTCCCAGGAACTTTTCGGTTACAGTCTTTTCTGCTAAAGCCAGTTGCCAGACATTTTGTTAAATACATATTGTTACAAGCAACTCTAAATCATTCTCCAGCCCTTATCCCAATTTATTTGGGGTCGGCGTAGCATATCTTCTTCTCTATTACTCGTCATCTCAGCGGTCACCTCCTTTCTAGCCATATCATCCTTCACCCAGTCCATCCATCGTTTCTTTGGACTCCCTCTACTGTTTTAGCCATCTACATCCATACTCAACAAGTCAACATTTTCCTCAGTTCTCCGTATCGCATGTCCATTGTCCATACCACGATGTTACAAACAACTGTATACACAATTTTAAGAACAAGCTTACCTATTAACTATAATGATCACCAACAATCATGATCTAATGTCAAATTATCAAGCAGTAACGAACAACTGACTCAACAAAAGTTGAAGCAGTACTTTCAAAATACTATAAACTACGACTTACAAATACTCTATACCCAAATATGTAAATCTCATTATTATCACCAATGATCGTAAACGTTGGCACTACAATAGTTATGATCCCATAATGACATTTATCTCATCACAACACCATTTCTGCACTTAAATTTTTACTAAGTCGACATTTTGATGGTCACTTTATAAGATGAATCTTATAAATTTTTAATTTTATCATTCATTCATAATTTATTGATTTTTTCTTTTTTCATAGCTTTTTATCAACATAACATAACAGTGGGCCTTGTGTACCTAATCCCCGAAGACTTATGCAAAAGTGTACCACACCAGTACACCCACAATTCGCCAGTTATGTTTAAGTCTCATGTTAAAATAGGGGACGAGCCTATTAAAATCAACCGGTCACTAATCTAGGCTCCGAGGCTGCTACTGGAAAATTCCTGATGGAAAAATTCAACAACACTTTGCCTAACCCAATCGAACCCAGCACCTCGTGCTCAGCAGTTGCGCTAGGGATCACTAGACCAACGAGGCAGGCAGTGAAGGAGTCAGTTATAAAGTTATTCCATATTTTTTTTTATATTTGATTATGAGAAGCTTGCTTTTTACTTTCTCGTTCAGTTTTGGCTACAACTCACGGTACTGTGAGTTTGAGCCCTATCAATACAGACTATTTATTACGCAATAGAGGACTTCCTAGGGCCTGACAGTCGTCTAAAAAGGCCACCCATTTTGGCATTTGCATTTGCAATTTCCTTGATTTTATTTCTGTTTCTTAAACAAACATACTACACTACTACTACAACAGCCCATAACGTCCACTGCTGGACATAAGCCTCTCCCATGATGGGAGGAATTTGCCGTAATCTCCACGCTTGGCAGGCGGATTGGAGATCGCAGTGATGAAAGACTAAGAGAAAACGCTGCTGCCCATTCTCTGGTCTACGGAGGCGCAAGGTGTTCTGCCTCAGACATTAGTCGCCTTATACGACACCCGTGAGTGTAATGGGTTGGTTCTATTCTACTCTGCCGGATACCACACGGCTAAACCAACATACCAAAAATAAACTGCAACATTGCACTGCATCCGATCTTGATTTGTTTTACATTAAGTTCTTGTAAGTTTTGCCATAAATCCGTAACTGCAAGTAATAATTTATAAGCTGCTTTCAATATCATTTGAAGTTTAAAGGTCAGGTAATTACTGGTTTCTTAACAGTTGCCTTCAATCATTTTAGTAAATCCCGTCCTCTGCATGTTCTCTGTGTGTTATTGGGTTTTTCCATCGGGAATTTTCTCAGTACCAGTCAAGGAGTCTGGATTTGTGCACGGTTGTCGGTAAAAGGCTCACCCCCTATTGCATTAGACTTAACCATAACTGGCGAAATATGGATGTATTATTAATGTGGTGACCAATCAATTTATGTAAAATCAAATGGAGATGATCTCTCATTGTACGGGAAGCTCATAGAGAAGTCAGGTTATACTGGATTTGTATTGCTTCATGTGTCGCCGTATGTACTTCACCGATACCATTGCCTACCCTTCCGAAGGCGTGTTGTGATGTTAATCTATAAGTAATCGTAGAAGACTGAAAATCGAAATGTTACGCTTCGAAACTTAACAACAATAATTTTATTCGTTACTATGTACACTATTTACAAACTACAAATAGATCTAAAATATGTACAAGTATCAAAACGAGAAAAGAATCACAGGGCGTCAAAAAATTCGTCCACGTCATTGCCGTCAATAGCAAAAGTGCCCAGAAGGCTGGCAGCATTGCCACGTTGGATGGCAACAACAAACAACACTTGATTGCATCTTTTACTTAGTAAAAATACCTTTTACAAGCATCGACGGAAATGGAAAGCGAAATTGTAATATAATAAAAATATAAGTAAAATGCCAGAATTCAAGTTTCATTTCCAGAAATAACATTCTAGAATACGCCACTGAAACTGAAACTATCAAATCCAATATCCTTTATTACTTAACCAGCGACATTCCAAACTATCCAGTTCAATATCACGACCCTCGAACTAGACCCGAAGATAATAATTAATAAGATAATCTAATCCTTTCACTAATTGCTTCGAATCTACGTCGGAGGCGCGGCGGTTGCGCCACGTCGCGTCGTCGTGGGTAGATTTAATTAGTTTTAAATACTTTTTTTTGTTGCGTCAGCAACACGGCCTCCGCCACAATGAGGTTTACCAGTTACGACTCTCAAAATTATTTATTTTTCTTTTTTATTCGACGCGGAAAATGATTCCCGTAATTAAATTGATGGGACGAAAAAGTTTTGATAAACAACTATGATACTCGTATTTGGAAGCTGTTATGGTGAACTTTGAGGTATTGTAACACTTGCGTTAACTTTTAAGCCATGTTGTTATGAAATTGTTGGTAATCGGTTGTTGGTAATTGTTGGTTGATCGGTAAATTGTGTCGTTCTTCTTTGTTCTTAATTTCTAACTGAAATTACATTCAGAAAAAACAAAGACAAATAAACTTTTTTTTAGTGTCTCTGGACTATTGGCCGCAAACATTACTGCTCAGCTTGAGGCCTTTAGTTTGATTCCCAGATAGGTTAAAAGTTTTCCTGGATTTTTCCATCATGAGTTTCCCAGAAGCAGAGTCTGTGCTCAGTTGATGCCAAAAGGATCGCCCCTTTTTTGTTTAATTTAAGCCATAACTGCGTACGGCGTAGTACCTATATCTATTTGAACCTCCGCTTAACCTTATGGAGATTACAGGCGTGACGTTATGTTCGTATTCCTACGAAACTAAATGAAGTGTACCTTCTTGATCAACACTTTAACAAAACCAATCTCGAGCTTTCTCTTATATAACAAATCCAAAGCTTTGGAATTTGAAGTGATGTAACTGACATACGAATATATTTTCGATCATTTTATTGGCAAGTGACATTAAGTGGACAGGCTGGTATCTCTTTTGGAACTGCTCACCTACCGAACGAACCACTGTTGAACTTAGACCTCCACTTTTGTGTAAAGGTGGTGCTTGCAATGGCTTTCCGCAACCTTTAAAAGATCATCTGACCATTATTTATTTCATATGCTTTTACATAAGTCCGTATGCTTACGGATAGTAGGTAAGATTACTGTCAATACAAACTGCATTCAAAACAAAATAACTTAGGTACGAGTCTAATAGCGTCAGTGAGAAGTCGAATGTCGATGTTCTTAATCAACATTTGACTTCATAATAATTCGTGATAGATAGAGCCTAAACCAAATTATAATAAATTATTTTGAGAAATAACTAACATAACATAACATCACGCCTGTAATCCCCGAAGGGTTTGGCAGAAGTGTACCTAGTACAGGGCGTGTGGTATCCGGCGGAGTAGAATAGAACCAACCCATTACACTCACGGGTGTCGTATAAGGCGACTAATGTCTGAGGCAGAACACCTTGCGCCTCCGTAGACCAGAGAATGGGCAGCAGCGTTTTCTGTTAGTCTTTCATCACTGCGATCTCCAATCCGCCTGCCAAGCGTGGAGATTATGGCAAATTCCTCCCATCATGGGAGAGGCTTATGTCCAGCACGTTATGGACGTTATGGGCTGTTGTTGTTGTTGTTGTTGTACCTAGTACACCCACATTTCGCCAGTTTTGTTTAGTATTGAAGTTCCATGTAATAGGGGGCGAGCCTATTGCCATCAACCGGGCACACATCCAGACTCCGAGGCTGCTACTGAGAATTTCCTGATGGAAAACCCAATATCACTTTGCCCGACCCGGGAATCAAACCCAGGACCGCATGGTCAGTACTTGCGATCACTAGACCATAGAGGCAGCAAATTATATTTATTTATGCAAATTCACATCTTATAATAACACCACATTACCAGAAATAATATCACAATATTCGTGGAGATTAACTCTAACCTAACACAAAACTAACTCTGGCAGGAACTAATCGAGGCAGGCTGATGGATGACAAAGGTAATTGCCGACGTCGCGACTCCAAACACATTACACACGATTTTTCATTATTTATTCTGGACAAGCAACAGTTCTCGTAATCGAAGCTATTAGGTAACCTGAGGTTTTTTGAGGATGTTGCTCTGCTAGATGTTATGTGTAAGTACTCTAATTTCAAGGAAAAGAATTTGAATATAGTATTTTTTAGTTGTCATTCATTTCATAACGTACCTATACTAAAAACTTTAAAGTATCTGAACTCTCGTATTCAAAAAAATGCATATTTTCACATATACATTTTCGGTGGTATCAAGTATCAACCAACATCCAAGAAAACTGCTCACGCAATGTCCGTTTGCAATTTACAATAATCGTCTGATTCCTCGCTAGTCAACAGTCAAAGACAAAAACAAAAATACCCAGACAATACAATAAATAAAACGAATAAACAAAACAAACAAACAATGCCAGACCACTTCCAGCAGATCTATTCAATTGTTAACAAAATCAGGTAGCGCCGTCCGTCTACAGTTATTAAGATGGGCTTTTAAAATGAACTCTTGTTTTAATTGAGTTATACAAGAAGACTAGCCTATTAAACATTGTAGCATTTTAGACGCATTATACATGCATTTTATGTTATTTTAATTGGCATTATAAACGCTAGAATACGAATTATATTGGACGCTAATTGCATGTTCATTCAACACTTAATAAACAAGAATAGTAGCTATAAAAATATAAATCAATTACAAAGTTAATCCCGGTTTAAATTAATTTGGACAAACTGCTCTCGGCTTTTTCTGTTAGATTCGAGCGTTGATAGCTGTCGGATTTAAATAAATTTGGAACAAGCTTGTGCCTATGGTTTCCAATATACATATTGCTAGTGATTTAGTGATACCTAACACAAACGGGCCTATAAGGTTTACGGAGTATTTAAATAAAATAAAAAAGTAAATTATGTACCTATAGTATTTCCCTGACGATATATCCGTGAAAACAAAGGTAAAAACTGAATTATAGAACTGTTTTAACTGAAATTATTATTATTTAATTAAAAAAAATAACTATCACAAAATACTCTAATTTATAATGCAGTGACTTTTGCCAAAATATTTTAAAGTTCTTAAAAAAAGAGTTTGTAATCTCTTAAATGATAAAAAATATAGCCGACGTAACCAAAAACAGCACAAAGTAATTGAAAACAAATAATACGCAAGACAACTTTAATATGTGACATTCCACATGATAACATGTCAAGTTAAACAATAAGTTCTCACGGGTTAATGAACGTGAATTTCGGACATGTGCGTAATAATTTAATGATATTCAGACACATTGTACACGTGAAAGTTATTCATTCCCACACTCCTGTGTAAGAAACTAATCATTTTATTAAATGAAACGTGTAGTTGGGAAACGTGAGCGCCATTTTTCCACGCGTTCCAATTTCAATTATTTTCGAATTGCTTGTGTAGTGCGTTCTATTTTCGATTTAAATCGATGAAATCAAACCTCTTTTTAATCCGTGTGTTTAAAAAAAAAACAACCTGTTGCTGAAAGTTTGTGGCCAAAATTGCCGAAGTGGCAGCTGATGGTTGGCCAAGTGGCTATGTCTGTCAAAGGATTGAGAGCCGTTGGAACAGACAAGTACTTAAGTGGATATTGTGAATAAACTGCCCATCTAGATTGGGCCACGATCTGAAAAAGGGTAGAGTAGAGGCAACATTACGAAATCCTAAGTTTGAAAATTTACATCAGAAGGTACTTGATGACACAGTAATCATCAACGAAAAGTGTCGTACCTACCCATACATTTAATTGAACTAGATTCCAATACAATTGACCAAAGACACCAAAGCAAATTCAGTTGTTCAAGTATGAATCACGATGTCACAAGTTTTGTTCACCCTATAAAGAGACCCGAAACCAATAAAACGACAAAAGAAATGAAAAAGCCACGAAAATTTCTCACAGGGCAAGTGAATTTCACTGTGACGTCGTTAATAAGTCAAATGTGAAATATTGGTCGATATTCGAATGGCGATGAGTGGCGACCTCGCTTCCGAAAACCATCACAGTGTCGACCACAGCAGAAACAAAAAGGTACACGCCGCCGGCGCGCTTCCGATTGCACTGCCAACGCTGAAAAATTACATGAACATCCCCCCAACAAGGCGGGTTAATATATTTACGGGTGTTCACTGCATTCGGTAGGGTTCTATCTGATGTTCTTTTTGCGAAATTCTAATTTTATCGACTGTGCTCCCCGTTTGGTCTAGCCTCCCGGTGATATAGCAACTTCCTTAGTTACCCTGTTCGTTGGTTCTTGCTTCATTTATCAAATTGGCGTCAACAAATTTTTTATTGCTGTAAAATAGAATTTTATAAACCATCGCACGGTATTATGAATTTGATTGACACTTAACGCTCTACTAACAATTGAACATAACGTGTTAACAAAACGTTTAAAGTTTCGCAACGGTGATTGTATCAAATATTAGATTATTAATACCATTTTTTGCGATGAAGAGATGTTTTAATTATTGATGTGCTTTATAATGTTGTCAAATCAGGATGAGGCGTCAGACATAATGGACGATGATAGCCCGCCAAATCCCGCTGCAATTTTTCAGTGAGCGTTGTTAATGTTTGCCATCAGTGTGTCCGAAGCGTCCTAATGAGTTTGCGCACCACAAATCTTTCGTAAATGGGTGCACAATTTTTTTTCAAGTAATCACGACACACCTTGGGACGTCCTTCAGCCTTCTGAGAAGCGAGCATGACTTTGAAAAAAAACTCGGCAATTAGGTACAACTTTGTTGTTGTAAATGTAACAACGTTCGGGGAACGGAACGGTGACTTTCTTTTGTTTCGCACGCATCACTCCCGGGGCGAGCCGAATCGTGGCGACGACTTGTTCGCTAGCGGGCACATGTTTTGACAATGTATTTCAACACGTTTTTTATGAAACACAAAGTTTTCTCGAAAACAGATAAATCTGTGATCCTACGCTCCTTACCTACAATAGCGACAGACAACGATACTTTGACAAGCAGGAACGCACGTATACAATATAATATCGGGCTCCTACATTGTAGCACATGTAAATACTAAAGACTAATGCCCACGGTAAAACATTTAACAGTCAGCTATAACAACTGGTTATTTTAATGTCTTCCAATTACAGTGTTCAGTCGGTTAACGATTTCGCTGGGCATTAACTATTCCAATTTTATGTTTGAGACGGACGAAACGCGAAATTCTTAATATTTAAGGGTTACAACGTGCGTGCAATAATAGTTGAAATGAAACTACATAAATTGTAAGTGAAACAGAAGAATCGTCAAATCACTAAAAAATCAAAACTGGCTGCTTAAAATCAAACAATATGCAAACTTTAAAATTTCAAAAAGATTTTGTCAACTGCAGTTGATCTAGCTAGCTTTAGGGGCACTAGATAGTGTTCATATTAAGGGTGATCAATCATAACTACTATTCACTGTCCTTAAAATCAATCACTTGTTATTTCTCCTGCAACTTAGCAAGGACACCAAAGGACACTAAAAGTCAAATTCTATTATTTAGGAGATCAAACTTGACAGACATGCCAACTTCTCATCATAGTTATAGGTACTCACTTCCCACCAGACAACAATATTTTTGGCGATCAGAAAAGAGTTGCAACTCTCGTTTGTCTTCTAAGCATAAGTGACCAGTAACATATTATTCAATCCAAGCGTCACACACTTGGGCTTCCCGTTTCTGCGCTTTCGTCCGGCTTGGTGACTTACGAATTTTATTATCTATGGCTTAAAATGATATATGACCGCTCTTAACTGGGGAATCATAAAATATTTTCTGTTTGTGAAATATTTCTGAAGCAATAAAGCAATAATTCACTACGGGACTACGGGGAAGACGACGGCCTTTATTTGCTGTCATAAATGTTCTGTTTATGGTGTACTTTTTTGCTGGCTGTACTGGAGACGGCCAAGGGATGCACATAAACCTCGGCTTTATCATTACGTACCTGTCCTTAGTTTTAACACTTAAAAGTTAAAACGTGTGTCTAGAAAGCTATTGCTTTAATTTCAAATGTTTTATAGTATTCAATGTCAATATTTCCGATGGGGTTATCCAACTCAAAATTTATGTATGGTCACGCTCTGTGAGGTTCGCGTCCTTACGTGGGACAAAGCTATTAATCGGTAACTAAATGCAGTAGGCGTTTGGTATTAAACTTTTCAGAGCTTTCATCACATTTCGGAGAAATTTCATTAACATCGTTAATATTTCTTTCTTGAAAATTCTAATCTCAAAACACCTCTTCGATTTTCCACATCTTCAAAAAATAAATTTATGCTATTCAGAAATGTCAATTATGCAAGCAAGACATTCGACATTTCCTGATGCGTAGGCTGTTTCAATAGTTAGGTACTTTTTGCAGTGTACTTTTACATTATTTGTAAGTTCATTGACCTTATTTAACACCCGTTAGATACAGCCTTTTAAGAAGGAAACCTCTTGGTATGAAGCCTACCGTACCCCTTCGCAACCGCTTTAATTGGTACACTCATTGATCATAGCAGATCATTCGTTCTCGTCAACTAAATCAGAACTGACATGGAGGCGTCAATTCGTGCGTCGGCGTTTCACACGAGTGTGAAACTTAGGAAGTGTCGACGGGGGGCTCCATTAGTCAGCGTGATTAGTTCTCGAGAGCGTTAATGTTTCAATGAGATGAATAATCGCCGGCAACAGTGACAAATGCGCTTCGGTCTTTGCGCGCACGCACCTGACTCCCCCCACAAACGCGCCGCGCCATCACTCAGCATCACTATGTTATACGTACCAGATGAAGAGATTTATATTTATTAATGTTAGTGCCCCCAACGTTTTTGTTATTTTATGGACTCGCACGAAATGAGTTTCATTAGCTCATAGTACACTCCACTTATATGAGACGCATAAAATAAACGTAACTCGAAAGTGACTGTTGGACGGACTAGGCGTTAAGTGTGAAAGCAAAAGTGGGATAAACGTGGGTCCGATATTTTTATGAAGTTTTATGGTCACTGTGTGTATTGATAAATGACTCGGCTTACGTATTCCGAGTCAAGGGTTAAAGTCGGCTGCGATCTAGAGTCGGGATCTTTTTCGAATTCTCGCGTAGATTTTTTATCAAAGTGTGGCAAGATATCGATGTGTGTCAGTCTACTATGATTTAACATTGATTGGGTCCTTTGAGTTAAGCCGACTGTGCGTCAACGAGATTTACAACTGAGGCGATAGCTACCGACGGTGTTATTGCGCTAAAATATTCGTATGGAGCACTCGGATGATATACAGTTTCTGAGAAGCCGAGACGTTAAGACCTTGCGAAGGAAATTATGGCAGGATTAGTTTCTAGACCTGTGATGCGGAGGATTTAATGTAGGAAGCTGTTTGTAGGTACAAACTGTACATTTGTAGAAATACAGAGACAGATTGTACGCATTTATTAACGTTAACAAGGGAAAAGTTTATTTGGCATTGCATTGCAAATTGTTCAAAGGAGAAAGATTCTAAAAGGAAAGGTATTGAATTTACTTTTAAAGAACTTAATTAAAGACTTGAACGAAAACTGATACATCAGTTTGTAGTTCATAGGGCAACTATTGAAATGGTTGCCAGTTTATGAACGATCTGGCTATAGTTAATTCAACAACGAAGATGAAAATTTTAAACCAAGAGATAGGTATTTTTAACTGAATAAGTACTGTTACAATAAGATCGCAAATCAAAACCAAAAGGAGCACCTACTTATAGCAAAAATATTCACGATTAGTCGCAATAACTTTAATCATTCATCCAACACGCGCGGGTCGCGACAAGGCGCGCTGATCTGCCCGACATCGCCCGACACCGCCCGACCGAGACCGAAGACCGACCATAAATCAAAACATTCGTGTTTGTGATTAATCAAACAGACCCGAGAATACACCTTGAGGTTCATATTTACCTACACGTACCTGTCAGGTGTAATATTAACAGGTATAAAAGTATTCCTTTATATTTCATTAGCCGAAGAATTTCGACCGACATCGCCGCTTGGCACTTAGCCTAACATATGACTAATGGTTACAGCTATGATATCAAAATCATTTCAATAATTTGATTGAATGATAGTCTCGTTTCGCAACGCAAACGTATATGAAACAATATTTTGAAAAAGATACTTTCACTGAAGACATTCTCGTCACGTAGCAGAATTGAATTAGATTATCGCTGCTGCACTTTTATAAAAAAAATGTTTTATTAAATCTATGTGCTGTCACGTATGGCTATAAAACCTCTAAAAATGTGTTACAGTTATCAACCGCAAAATCGTAACCTTTTTTAACATACATTAATTACTTTCTAAATCATTTAATACGATTTCGTAACGTCGTAGTGTGGTCAGCGCGGTGGGCAAGCGGCGCGGGGCATGCCACACAACACGATGATGTAGCGATTTGTACATCATGTCGGTCTCATTTAAAACCCACTATCCTATTCCTTTTTTATATCAATAAATATTTATATTATACATTCCACACTGATGTTGAATCGATCGTAATCAGGTTAATTCTTAAAATAGATCTGCATCTCCACTCGCGAATACCTCTCATTTATTTTTTCTTCTCTTTCGGACCACACTTTGATCGGATTGTAAGTGTGTTCAATTTAAGTGACTTTTTGCCACTATCGATTACTATGACAGTAGCGGCCAATATGATTAAAATTAAATGCAAAATAAAATTCTATTACACACTGAGATGAAATGTGTGATTTCGTTATTGAATTTTAAATCGCAAGCACTAGAAAAAAATTATCGAATATGCACTTTGGAACGTGGTTACTTTCAAATTCTATTGTAATTTTTTTTTTTAATAAGTTAATAAAGTTATCTACCGTTAGTTCCAAAGTCAAAGTCAAAGTCAAAGTCAAAACATTTATTGCGAACCAAGTGTACAATGTGGTGTTAAGTTATGTTAGTACTTATGACTTAGCAGCCTTTTACAAGCATTGCAATTTCATATTCGTCTGCTCTTCTCACTTTAAATTAGCATGCATTAAACATTGTTATTACGTAATCTTTATATTTTAAATTAGTACAATTCAATAGCGATAATAATACCTAGTTATGTCAAAAAATTAAATGTCAATGATAGTGATAATACAATTCTATATAGTAGTTATGTCAGCATTTAATGTCAATAATAGTGAATGTAATACAATTATTAGGAATGTCAATGTAATCCTTTTCAGGTAGTACAAATTTTAATTTTATATGTAGTTAAATAGGGTAGACTCAATCTTACTGTTTGGGTAGGTCAGATCGCCACTTTTGTACATGGGAGAAAATCGTTATTTTAAGCTAGACTCTAAATATTCTTTTACTGAATAGAAACATTTTTGGATAAGGTATAGTTTTAGCCCACGCGGCGATGTTTATTGTTTTTGTTATCTTTTACAAACAACGTGAAAATAGAGCCGTTAATACGGTTAGACGTTGCTTACCAATTTGTTAGTAAATATAGTACCTTTTGTGCATCAAAAAACCACATTTTTATTATGAATTAACATGTTTATATAGAGACTCATTTGGTCGAAGATCTTTTTTGATAGTTTTTCTTTTGCATTCTTGTGCTGTTATGACAATGTGAGTCTTATTGTGTCTGATCATGAATTGTTTTCGTTTGAAGAGACTTTAATGTACGGCTTAGGTCCAGGCAGACTGGATGTCAAAGTTATGACGTGTTAGATTGATTATCGGATGGATGTTAAAATACGTTTTACGACTTTTTATGACGAGCTTTTGGTGTAAACCCGCCTTAACAGATTCGTTCGTGGTCGTATCGGCTGTTGGGAGTCAAAAAAAGAATAATTTAAAAATGGAACTTTTATTTTGAAAGAAATAGGTACTAGGTTGTAGTATAAAATTCACTAGGTATGTTCTTAGTACAATTTTGTAATGGGCTATAAAAAAAAATATCAATTTATTTTGTTGTAATTAATAAACGTAATTTTCCTGGTATGCATCCGGTTAGACTGAAAGCCGCCCCAGCATAGTCGGGAAAAGGAAGATGACTTCTTGCAGGGCCGGATTTAGGGCAGGACAACAGGGACACTTGCCCCGGGCCTCCACAAGGAAGGCCTCCAAAACTTGTTTTTTTATGCAAAAGAAAAAATACATTCTTTGTGTCCATGGTCCGAGACACCGCACGAGAGGTTCTACGGATAAGTCTATGTTACACCTTGCATACATTTTTTTTTCGTCTGTTCCAAAAAAAAAACCAGCGTCCACTTTTTGATTGCCCCAGGGCCTCCACACCTTTAAATCCGGCCCTGACTTCCTGGAAAGTCTTTACACCTACTGTGATTTTTCACACGTATCAATACGTTTGATCAATCAAGGATAATCGTTTCGTTTGTAAAAACTCTGATGATCATAGGTTACCAAATAATATATTATCAGATGTTTGATCGCTATCAGCTGTAAGTTCATCAAGATAATTATGTATTTAATGATATTTAAAATACACTAATAAAGCTAAATCGCAATTAGATCGGACTCGAAAAGCTCTCAAACGAGTCTAAGATATTTAGGAACAGACAGCGTCGAACAAGGAACATACATTTCAGCTGACATTCAAATTCGTTCACTGACGTAAAACGTAACACGCCTTGGGCACCAGCTTGGCGCCAGAAAACCAAAAAACAAAACATTAACATTTTTTCTTTTTTATATTTAAAACAAATCTGTCGCAGACGCACCCACACAGTGTAACCTGTCACATATCCGGAACAAAGCGGGGTCAATGCTCTGGCGACCAGCAGGGTATGACGCCAAAACATTTCAATCGCAGATCCTAGTTCCGATTGACATCCGTATAGCAGGTGGCCGTCGATTTAGATTGGTCATAAAAAATGCCTATGTCAACTTCGTGTGTAATCGGTTTATCAGACTAATGGGAATTGGAGGATTTGCGTCAAGGAAATCCTAAAGGTTAACTTTAAAATAAATGCTACTACACGGATCACCTGTATGAATTCTAAATCAGTGATTTATTTATCAGTACATACTATTATATTTTAGCAACATCTCTCTCTCTCTCTCTCACTCTCTTCTTCAACGTTTGGCCACCTAGGTCTCTTTTAAATCTCTCCTTTGGTTTATGTCATGGCCAAGGTCACGGTCAAGTTTCTTCCGGCCACTTTAACAAGATCGTCTGTCCACATAGTCGGTTGTCGTCCCTCATTCCTCCGTCCAGTTCGTGGTCTGTACTCCAGCAATTTCTCCAACATCCAATATCGAAATCTATAATATTTGAAAGTTTTTTGCTATTTCTAAACCATAGCAATTCTGATTTAATCCTTCGCGACAGGCGTCTAGTCTTGTACACCATTAGGAAACCCATTAATTACAGACCTGCTTATAAATTATCACTGTCACTAATCTTTAAATGCTAAATAGTTCCTAGTTGCGATTCAGATCTCCGTCTTCGAATTGACCTGGGTGGTCTAGACTCGAGACCACTTTTTGTGGCATTTACTACCTACTTATAAAATGTTAGCCGATCTAGAATTTAAATAATACAAGTCTCGTATTAATGATGTCTGAAATTAAAAAGGACGACTGGAGCTGTTAGTTTAAATTGGTTCTCGTCTGAATACTGAATGGGAGATTATTGATTTAAGTGACTTTGGGAGACACGGAGCAATCGGCCTGGTCGTCACTGAAGGGGAATTCTTCTACCATATTTCACCATTTATGTTAAAAAGTTTACAATTACATTAACCCTTCGTCTGTGAAGCCCGACCGAATCGGTCTGACGCCATTGTTTGACTATTGCGTCTACTTCACTAACATATGAAGGTTTGTGTAACTATTTGACGTCATCATCATCATAATTCATCTTTCTGCATTTATCTTGTTGTTACTTGTGGTCGGCGCAACACGTTTCCTTCTTCCATTCTCCCCTGTCAGACGTCACGGCAACATTTACTCCTTTCTCTTTCATATCATTCCTCACACAATCCCTCCATCGTTTCCTTAGTCTTCCTCTCCCTCTCCATCCATCAAAATTTATATTTATTACTACTTTTAGTCACATGCAATTCGTCCCTCCTTATCACGCTTTCATGAGGTCAAGTCAAGGAACCACTTAATGTGACCTCTTGAAAACTTATTTGACTGACAATTTTATTGTTGCTTATTTTATTAATCAAATTTAGTCATTCCTTCCTCTTGATTCTGCTTGCTTGCGACATGATAGATGTGATTTCAACTTAGTAAATCCTGAATTTTTAATTCTTCTCAGATTCATCAAAAAATATCAAAACAAAAATAATAAATTCCGATAATCACGGTCCCTTTAAACCATAAGCACAGGTTGACCGACAAGTGTGACCTGTGTGACATCGGAAGCGGAAGCTGCTCCCACGAGCGGGGAGGGTTCCGGCGCGCGCGCACCGCGATCTGCTCTGACGTCACTTCCGGACGGGCCTTGATTGAGAGTGAGGTAACGGTTAATCGCTGATTGCTCACTGATTGTGTGGCCTGTGTTTTAGTATCCGGCGACAGTTATAACAAATGCAAATGTAGGCGATTTAACATCAAGTAATCAAGATAACAGCTCGTGTTCAGAAGGTCATAAAAGGCGATCGAGCTGGTGATCTACCGACCACACTCATCTTATCTTTGAAATAAAGGTGACTCTTGAAAAGTTCCCTTGCATCCGTGAGATGCCTCAGGCGATTTTGTGGGAATTTCGTATTTCGCCTAGTGTAGTATGCAAGTGCTCATTCAAGGATCTCTAGGTGTTCTACAGTTCTACCACACTGTAACGAACTCCCTCTCAAAGAGACGAGTGCTGTGTTCCAGACATGAGTACATTATAGGCTGTTGAAACAATTCAACTTCGACTTTGTGGTTAGTAGGAAGAGCAATGAGCAAATCATGGGTGTTCAAACAACGCTCTCTCAGTCTTCTTGCAATTGGAATTTAAGACATAACCAATCGGATTATTCTTCAGTTTTTCCATAATCCCCGTCTCATCCTCATACAATAGACTAATATTTTCAAAAACTTAGTTGCTTTTAGTCAACTTAAAAAGTCAAGTACCAAATCATTCATTGTTAGGCTAAAAAATTATATGCATTTCGCATACACCCGTCACCCACATGCTTCACCAGAAAGCTTAAACATGGCATTTCCTTACTTTGTAATAGTCTATAAAACGGAGAGACAACTACAAACTTTTGCAGAACATAATTACTGACTATTATTCCGTTTGCCAACTACACTCGTCAAGAACTCTGAGTGACACACCCACACACCTACACCACACTCCGTTCCACGTTCGTACTTTCAATCAATGCCATTATTTATCTAATTACAGCCTGTCTTTAATCGTAATGATACAGTTTCGTTTGTTTCAAACAACACCAACGCGCTTATTCATCAAAAAGTCTCACCGACCGAAGAGATCGGCTCACAACTAATTCGTACATTTTACTGCTATAATTTGCCATAAGCAACACTTAATATCTCTCGTTAACTACAACTCGAAGCGTTATGCCTCATAAGAACCACGTAATACATCTCTTAAAAGCCGCCGAATTATTATAATGAGCAATACCCAATTGCACGAAGCTCACGTCAAATCGGCTTAAATCATGTAAATTTATGGTTATAACTCAACTTTTTTTGTGTTTTAGTGAAATTGCTGCGCGTTTTAAGCGATGAGCCGCAACGAGGCCTATTAGCGGCCAAATGGCGTATGGCGGGAACGATTCGTGAAAGAAATCAAATTACAATAACGATGCACGCTATACGGCAGTCCGCCACAAGTCCACGAACGCCACCGATACCTAAATAACGGGTTACGTCTAATTTATAAGAGGTAAATTGTAGGATGCCACGCGCTAGAGATCTGTCATTAGAGGGCCCTTGTAGCCCAAGAATTATGTTTGGTTAGGTTTGTTCAACGATGATTATACGTATTAGTGCCGGGGCTTAATAAAACGGAAGCTCGTTTGCCGTATTACGTAGGAAGTACATATGGTAAATTATTTTGGAATTTTAAGTGTATCGGTTGTTAATAAAAATGATATTTCCTGTTTATGGAACCGTTGAATCGTTCGCTATCTCTTTGTATCTTGAAGTATTCTAAAGTGACTTTCAGTAACTAGATCTTGAATCAACAAACTTATTATGCTTCTAGCTCCTTATGTCCTCATCCTTATTCTTGTAATCGCGTTCTAGAAACAGGGAGACAGTGTAAACGTTTTCCTTTTTTAATATCCAAAGAGTTTTTCGTAACTGTGCATGCAAAGTGGAACGATATACCTTCCCCCATGTCACTGAAACCATGGCCATGGTTATGGATGGCCAAATATATGGATACAAACAATGCCCACCACCACCACCACCACCTCAGCCGAAAGACGTCCACTGCTGGACATGGGCCTCCCCC
The DNA here is from genome assembly GCA_941918905.2 of Xestia sexstrigata. Taxonomy (NCBI): domain Eukaryota; kingdom Metazoa; phylum Arthropoda; class Insecta; order Lepidoptera; family Noctuidae; genus Xestia; species Xestia sexstrigata. The sequence goes on from OW799204.2 coordinate 7,152,553, forward strand.
AAAGGGGGGGGTTTTGCCATAATCACCACGCTTGGCAGGCGGGTTGACGATCGCAGTACGGTTGTTACAAAAGCACAGAGAACGCTGCTGCCCATTCTCTGGTAAGTCACTAAGTCGCCTCTTACGACACCGACGGGAAGTTAGGTTAGGTTAGTTTAAGCCCAGAACTAAAAATACTTGTGTGCATTGTCAGCTCTACGCAAGTACGCTGTGTCGTGTAGACATTTGCAACCAGGTCCAGTGACCCTCCTGACATTTATCGCCAGCATATGTGTCGTTTTCGATCTTAAAGCGCCAAAGACTCATACAGACTGACATAGTACCTGATGACACGACATTCTTCCTTACCAATATTTGTGTTTTATCCCAAAAATTTGGTAACGAGAGCCGAGACAGTGTGTCTACGTATGTGGATGTACCGGCAGCGCACAGGTAGGCATGAATGGCCGGCGCCCCGCTGCTAGTGAGTTATGTTGGGCCCCTGGGGCGCAGCGCGGGCGCTCCTTCACACCTCCGCCCGCGTGTGGTCCCGCGGTTTACGACGGACGAGGCTGCTGCGCGCGCGCAGGTCGGTGCATGCAACAGTCAGGCAAATAGGAAAGGCTTGCATTTTGTTTAGTAGTCCAAAATGTATGTCTGTAGTAGACCATTGTTTTTCATGCACATACCAAAGATAATTGTTAAACGTCACTATCCTCAAGGATAGTCAGGGACCCCACATGTGGGGTCCCTGACTATAATAAGCATCTCTACACTCCCCCTGATTGACAATTAGGAATGTTTAAGCGTTTAAAGTCTGGTGTCGGGACAGCTCAGATCAGAGACATCTCTGATCTTTATGTCCTGAATTAAATTGAATATTTATTACACACTTAAAGTCACTTACAACTTTAATTAATCAGTAAATAATATTGACCAATATTCTTGGCTGCATTCCACATAACTCCTCCAAAACAGCACCTAAATCTTCCGGCGTTACTAGTAGATATCCTTACCGTAAGATATTATAATATTAGTCACATTAGTGTGTATATTTTACCGAGGAATTATTTTATTTGTTAGACTTATTACGACCTACCCGGCTTCCTGCGAGATACGATACAGGCTGGTGCCATTTTTATTAGACAGGAAGGAAATTCTAACGTTTAATATATTCTAAGTAAAACGTTTGAGGTTTATTTATAACAGTCGTATAGCCTTCGATCCGGTTTGGGTGACTGGCGGAGCGAGCCTCTTGTAATATTGAACTTAGAAAGTGTATATGTAGTGGTACAGTACTGGTACTACTATTATAATGCGAAACTCTGTGAGGATGCATGATTGTCTGACTGTTTGTTACTCTTTCTCGCAAAAAAAACTGACCAGATTTGGATGAAATTGGCACACAGATAGTTTGTAAGCTGGATAAACACATAGAATTTAAAACGATCCCGTGGAACAATTACCGAACTCCACGCGAACGAAGACGCGGGTAAAAGTTTGTAATATTAAAATGCGAAAGTTTGAATGGATGGATGTTTGTATGTTACTCAATCATGCCAGAATGGCTGAACGGATCTATATAAAATTTGGCATAGATTATAGTCTGGAATAGCATATACCTAGGCATTATTTTACGTACCCATCCAAATTTTCACGCGAACGTAGTAGAATCTTATAGTGGAACCTAGTGATAGTTAGAGATAATGTTGCCCGCGTTTCGTATCACTTCACATCGCATGTGTGTTGCCAAATGAAAAATAAACTAAGCGAAGTTGCCATTTTGTTTTTTACAATTAATTTGCAAAGTGTGAATGTGTTGTGAGAGTCGGAAATACAGCATCACCTGATGAAAAAGCTTTAGGCGAGGAAAGTATTTGAAGTTGTTAAATTGAGGAAGTATAGCCATCTGACTTTCGCCATTTTTTGGGAAGATCAGTTTTTTGCATTACGAATTGGAGTATTCAACCTTAATGTTTCTCACTTATCATTGATATACTTACAAATAAATTAAATTGAAGTGTATATACGGTACTTACGTATTACGTCATTTTTGTCTGTCTGTTTGTTCCGGCTGATCTCCGAAACGACTGAACCGATTTTGGCGGGACTTTTACAGACAGAAAGCAGATAGCTGATGTTAGAAGGAGTAACTTAGTCTGTTTTAATTTTATGTTCCATTAAAAAAAAACCCTTGAAATTGTTAACAAAATCAGATTGATTGATTGATATAATTTTTTGTTTGTGTGTATGTTACGATTAAACTGAAGAACTCCTCAACCAATTAAAAAAAACTATCGCCATTAGAAAGCTACATCTTTACCAAGTAACATACGCCAAAAATATATTGATACCATGCAAATTAGCCGAGATATCACAATTTTCACGGACGTAGTCGCGGGCGATGTGCTAGTTAGCTATAAAACATAACATCACGCCAGTAATCTCCTAAGGTAAGATAGAAGTGTGCCTATTTTACACCCACATTTCGCCAGCCATTAGTTCTTACCCAGATCGTTGGTATATACCAGACAGTATATACGAAGGTATGTATAAAAAACAAGGGTCTTAACACTGACAGTTCCTACTGTAAGCCCAGTTATTTATCGTCGTCCCACTGACCGCACTAAGATTTATACTGTCCAGAGGAAATCATGACAGAGAAGCTTTTTGTTATTACTGCTTCCGTACTGAAAAAGTGTTGTATTATTATATTATTATATTGCAATCGTAATTTTAGGAATTTTAACGAAACTTTTCACTTTGTGAAAAGCATGAAATGAAACTTTTGCAATCAATTTTACATTTTTTTATCACTAAAAAAATATCATTTGTATCTCGAATTCCATTTTACTACAAAACTTTTGAGAACTGTCCTTCTAAATCTGATTTAAGAATAGTTCAGAAGCAGTTAACTGCTATCACAAGTGCCAAGTAACTCAAAAGCTTGCCATTTATAAACTTTAACTGTCCGAATACTCATAAACCTGAAATCACAATCAGAATTCAATCACAAATAAATTACCAGTTAATCATAATAAACGCCGTTCAAAGGTTACTTCGGTCAGTTTCACGTGTGTGTCAGAACAAAATCTCGTTGCAGCACCTGCGTGTGTCCCCTTGACTCGTGACCGGAGTCCGCACGGTATGACCTAGGAGCGTCGTCTGAATGCCGTAGTGCGGGGGCGAAGATTTATTAAACTGCTACTGCTTACCGAACACCGGAGGTCGATTTAAGTGAAATTTATTTATGTATTTGTATGTAGTTATTGCTCGTTGTTAGTTATAATGTTGGATATGATAATATTTTGGTGGTCGGTGGTGGACCAAGGGGTTTATTACGTTAGATAATTGGTTTTTTGATGAATATCGATGTAGCTAAAGGCGTATCAAAATCAAAGCATTTATTTCAAGTAAGCCAGTTACAGGCACTTTTGAATTGTCGAAACAAAGATGAAAATTAAATGTAGCTACAGTCCCAGTCACAAGACATAAAAACTGTGAAAGTACTGTAGTTGCCCATTCCCTAGCGTAGATCTCTATGGAGAAGAACGGGCAAGAAACTCCATGGACACTCTTTTAAATCAGAATATTGTTACAAAATCTTGGTTACATCATTCATGTTGAGATGGTATATTATGTGAGAACAATGTAGCAAGATGTGCACGTTAAAAGTGTCCACAGCAAAAACACACAAACAAAAAAAATACAATTCAAAATAATTCATTCAAATAAGCCATGGCAACTAAGAGATGACCAGTCACAACTGACAGCGCCCGTTCACGGACATGACGCATGGATCAGCACCATTCAACTCAACCATTTTGAAGGGAACTAAATGATCCGACACATGCGCCACCATCAGCGAGACATTTGAGTGAGCATGACATACTCTAAACCGCCAGGGCACATTCAAGTCAAGAAAAGACGTAGGTTTCCAGTGAATGATAGCTTTCTAGTACATAGTACTCACACAATATGGGCTATGCATTTATATAATATAATACTAAGGAGATTGAATCTATATAATGCAAAGATAGTTGTACAATCTTCAGCAGCTCCAACAATACATTTTAATGCTATCAATTTATGCGCCCCTGTCCTTGTGGAGCAGGACCAGCATTGAGCCAAGCATTTTTATCAGCGATATAATCGCTCAACTTGTAATATGCTTGCTTACATAGTGTGCGTTTAATGCATGTTTTAAATTTCGTCTCATTCAGTTCAAGAATACTTTGTGGAATTTTATTATAGCATCTCAAACAGTACCCCATGAAAGATGAGTCTACTTTAGCGAGTCGGAAACCTGGCTGAACTAGTTGGTCCCTATTTCTAGTACTGTAATTATGTCTGTCACCCCTTTTACCAAAAAGGTGCAGATTTTTTCTGACGTACATTATGTTTTCGTAGATGTATTGACAATGTACCGTCATGATGCCAATATCCTTAAACAGTTCCCTTAGAGAATCGCGCTTACGAAGATTATATATGGCCCTGATGGCTCTTTTCTGCAGAATAAATATAGACTCAATATCTGCAGCCCGTCCCCACAGTAAAATGCCATAAGACATTATACTATGAAAGTAACTAAAATAAACCAGTCTAGCGGTATCTACATCAGTATACTGACGGATTTTTCTAATGGCATAGGCTGCTGAACTTAGCCGCCCCGCAAGAGAAGTCAAATGAGAACCCCATTGTAGCCTTGAATCAAGCGTAATCCCCAGGAAAACCGTTTTATCTACGAATTCAAGTTTCTCTTTATTCAATATTTTATCACAATCACTACTTTTAACATTCGGTAAAGCAAATCTTATGCATTTGGTTTTTTTTTCATTTAATACCAAATTGTTTGCTGTGAACCAATTTTGGACCTGAAGTAGGGCATTATTCACGTCATCTAGATTTTGGGCCCGCCTATTTATTTTAAAAATTAGGGAAGTGTCATCAGCAAATAACACCATATTTTGCGGTTGGTTTTTCAGTAAATAGGGAAGATCATTTATATATACTAGAAAGAGAAAAGGACCCAATATTGAGCCTTGTGGAACCCCCATTTTTACTTTTAAACCCTGTGAATTAACACCATTTATTTGAACATGTTGTTGTCTATCATTCAAATAAGATTTTACCAAACTAAGTGCAAGTTTACCCAGTCCGTAATGCTCAAGTTTCAAAAGTAATGTGTCGTGATTTACGCAATCAAACGCTTTGGAGAGGTCACAAAAAATTCCTATGGCGTCTTGAGACTCTTCCCACGCAGTAAATATGTGCTTTAATAAGGTTACACCGGCGTCAGTTGTACAACGTCCCTTGGTGAAGCCATACTGTTGATCATGTAAGATTCTGTTGGTGTTAAAATGATAGAGCATTTGATTAAGCATTACTTTTTCAAAAACCTTGCTAAAAACTGGTAACACGGATACAGGTCTATAATTATTAGTATCTTTACTGTCTCCGGATTTGAAAAGAGGTATGACTTTACTGTATTTCATTAAATCAGGGAAAACTCCTTGGTCTACACATAAATTAAAAATTAAAGCTAAGTAAGGGGCTATAGTCTCAAGTATGGATGTACAAACTTTGACAGACATTCCCCATAGATCTTCGGTTAGTTTGATTTTTATTTGCCGGAAAGTTTTAATAACTATCATAGGATTAATGTGTTTAAATTTAAATTCAGCCAGGCAGCCAGACACATTCGCCTTTAATAAGCCAATTGAGAGTTCAGGTGAGGAAATAAGAGCCTCCGTTGTTTTTAGTGGTATATCGGTAAAGAAATTTACAAATTCTTGAGCTACTTCCTGATTTGAGCTTTTAGGACCACACGGTGTATCTAATGTGTAGCTAGTGTTACGTATTTTCTTCCTGTTAGTCTCGTTATTTATAACTTTCCAAACTGTCTTTATTTTATTTTCTGCTGTTTTGATCTTGTTGCTAATGTGCAGTGCTTTAGCAACCTTGCACGTATTTCTAAAAATTTTTGAATACTTAGCAACATACTTGTTAAAAGTTTCAGTGTTTATAAAAGGCTTAAGGCCATAAAGCTCAAATAGTCTTTCCCTACTTTTTCTGATACCTCTAGTTGCCCAATCACTAAATATGAATTTAGGGCAAATACTTTTTGTCTTCTTTTCAAAAGTTTTATTGGATTCCGTGTGAACTATTGAAAAGAAACGATCATACAATTGATCTATATTAATATCATCAAGGCTCATAACACTTAACTTGTTCTGTAGCGAAATATTATACCTATTTAATCTGCTAGAAGTTATAGGTCTAAATTTAATTTGAACTTTTTCCAATGGGGGTGTATTACACCTAAAGGTTACAGTTTGTCCGCTATGGTCAGAAGGCAGACAATTTACTATTGCTTTATTTAAGTAATCACAATCGCAGAAAATATTATCTATACAAGTAGCAGAAGATGGAGTGACTCTAGTAGGTTCTTTAAAAGTGTTGGTCAAGTCAAATGACTTAAAAAGATTTAATAAGCGACTGCTATTTGAGCATTCTTCTAAAATATTGATATTAAAATCACCACAAATAATTATAGATTTATTACTGGCTGCAAGTTTTGCCATCACATCTTCCATTATTGATTCAAATAAGGAAAAGTTTTGATAGTTTGGGGGTCTGTACACACACACAATTACATGCTTATCTAGCTCAACACAGGACAGTTCAACGCAATGTTCAACCGAGAGACCTACTATGTCATTACGTTGCTTATATTTAAAACAATTTTTTATTAATATTAGGGAACCTCCACGAAGCATAGTTTTACGGTTAAAGCAGCTACCCACCATATAGTTCTCATAATTGATAAGCATTTGGTAATCCTTTAGCCAATGTTCAGTAAAACAAATAATGTCAAACTTACTATTTTCTAAAAACAATTCAATTTCTAATAATTTGGAAGAAATGCCTTGGATATTTTGGTGGAATAATTTTAAAGTGTTCTGCTGAGGCCCTTTTTTGCTAACTAATTGAGTGCAAGAAGATACGTTGGTAGGATTAACAATATTGTTAATCGTACCTCCTGTTGTCTCATTTTCTAGTTTAAATTAATATTTGGAGTGAGGCCGGAGACTCCCGTGCCATCCTCAGACAACAAGACCCTATCACTAATACTAATAGACCCTAATTGAGAATTCTCCACGGTGACACATGGATCCTCCTCAGTACAATGTTTGTAAACATTTATAGCATTAATGCTATATTCATTTAAAGTCACCTGTACATTAGTATTACTACTAATAGTCGCAGTGTTAATAATAGAACTAAACTTAATAGAACCAAACTTAAACAACGTAGGTAGGAATGTTAGGAGTTTTGCTAGTGGTGTTCCCTAGTGTCTACTGATTTCTATTGATAAAATGCTTTAGGAATTAATGCAGATGTACGTACAGTGGTAACTTTACGTCAAAAAGCTGCCACATATGGAAATAAATTTATTTATGCTTAACTATCTGCAGCTCTTGAGCAGCGGTGGCCCTGTGGTGGTGGCCCCGACTTACGAACAGTAAGTCGTGGGTTCGAACCCAGACAGGCGCATTACTTTGTGTAATTTATTTCATGACCACTGCTCTCAAAACGGTAAAGGAAAACAAAGGAAACCGGCATGTCCTAGAACCATGTGACATCTACCAATCTGCACTGGGCCCGCGTGGTAGATCATAGGCCATTCCTTCTCATTGAGAGGAGGCCTGTGTCCCAGTAGTGGGAATATTACAGGCTGATGATGATCTGCAGTTCGCGACCTTCGTCCGCGTGAAATTATGGTAAAATATAACTTCCCGGACTTTGTTAATAACTTTATGGGTTTTCATTTTTTGCACGCAACTCTAGTCTATAACAAAAATAGCCTACATTGCTCCTTATAACATCATAGCTATCTACAAGCGAATGTCCTGTCAAAATTGGCCCAGCCATTTCGGAGATTAGCCGAAACAAACAGACAGAGAGACAACAATTTTATAAACATTTTTTTGTTTTATGTATCTTATCTTTCAACATTCAGTAAAAAGCCCAATTTTATTTATTTGTATAGATTTAAAGTGTTCATTCGATGTTACTCGAATGAAACGCAGCTAACTAAGGTAACCTTAACTTAACCAAGCAAAACATATTTTACTTAACCACCAAAATTAACAACAGCCTTCTAAGAACATGGCTCAGTACATTACCTGCAATACAGCAAAAAACTCTAATCATCATTCCTAAAAAACCTCCTAACAATTACATGTATATGTAACCGCTGATTCTTCACACGGTCATCTATCGACAGCCACCTCTACATTATACATAGGTACGTACGTGTATACATCTTGATAATAAGTGGACATATTATAAAAAAATGAATCATCATCTCGACTAATTTGCATCGATGCGTGCAATCCGACGCACTTGTGGCATCTTCAGTTTAATTGTATGGGTGTGTGTAAGATGTGATTACAATGGGCTTAGCTTACATGTACATGGAGGTACCTTATGGAGATTGGACGTATAGATTTCTTACATGTTTTGTGTTTTGATGACCATCTGCGTCTGTACATATGCTACACATATCCAGTATAACCTGACCTCGCTTTGTATGAGCTTCCTGTACAATGAGAGATTACCTTAATTTGTTGATTTAGCTTGATTGGTCGTCGTGCGTACATAATGAAGTGGTTCAACACTTTTGTAAGAGAGGAAAAGAAAATATGATTGGAATGGTTTAGGGTATTGGTGTTTATCTCGACATTTTCCTAATTCTATGGATGTTCGATTCTGTTATAGTACTTAATACTCAAAAAATTACACATTTTCTCTAAATTAAAAGAAATAAAATTTCTTAGCAACAAATGGAAGAAGAAAGAAAGAAAACATATTTATTATTTCATATTGTACACAACAAAAAAAACTTAAATACATATTAACAAAAAGAAAATGTTTACGGCTGCGCCAAATAGGCCCAGTTCAGCAAACCACCGAGCAGCTAGTGCCCGACACTGATTATTGGTCAATAACAATTTAGCGACACTAACACATTAATGATATAGATCTACGTTTTAATTGACTCCAGATGGATGATAAGTGTAATGAGATCCAAATTGATACCGATCCGGTCAAGCTCTATGTGTAGGTATATACTACCCAAGCTATTCGATTAACTACGATGTTGTTATCTGATAAGCTTTAATTGGATAATTTTTTATTTGATTTTCGTTGAACAACACCAGCTGCGGTTTGGTATTTAGTAAACTAAGTAAGTCAACAAGGCGTTTAGAATATTTGATTTGGAAAGAGTAGTTAAATCGGTATCATCCAAATACGTTCTACGCGGCCACGAATCTGAGCCTACGCGGCTACTAAGCTGCTACGCTACGGCTACGTGGCTACGAAGCTGCTACGCTACGGCTACGCAGTACGCAGCTTACACGCTGACCAGTCGTCTGACAGGCGATATGCTAGATATACCCAGTCTGAAGAAACTCTATTAATGGACGATTAGGACTATTGAGATTATTATTGAAAGTAGAGCTTACTAAACAAAATTATGTAAATTACTGGAATCAGCACCCCTAGCCAAGTTGACAATCTACAATCGTTAACGCTAGTAGAAAACTAATCAAATGAATGGGAATGACATCATCTCAACGTTAAATCACGTGATCAACACAAACGAATAGATAATTCGTAGACAAGTTTACATCGTTCAAAATTATAGAATAGAATGTTATAGTTTAGGTTTTTTTTACAGACATAAGAGAACGAGCGATCGACTCAGTCGTGTCAACTTGGCTAGCAATTTAGCGGTTTCTACAATCTCTTTCGCCGAGGCGTTTACGATTGTAGAAAGAGAATCGATATGAAACGTTTGTAACTTGGCTAGGCCTGCAGAAGTAGACGGTCTCAAACGAAAAATGAAATATTTTAAGTTACTAGTATTAAATAAAAATGAGTGAAATGTTTGAGGAAAGTTTTCAGTACAAATGGCTATAAGAGTAGAGGAAGACCAAAGAAACGGATGGACTGTGTGAAGGATGATATGGCTAGAAAGGAGGTGACTGATGAGATGACGAGTAATAGAGAAGTATGGGAGAAGAAGATGCGGCGTCGCCCCGAAATGTTTTGGGTTAAGGGCAAGAGAATCATGATTATGGGAAGCCTAACAACCTGACAGTGGTAACCAAACCTATAGACAAATAATTCTAATGGGCCTACCACACGCACAAGCTTTACTATAGTTTTGCCTACGCAAGCCGGTTTAAACACGGAACAGTACAGTTATTTTACCAACTGCACGCACGGTGTTCCGTGTACAAACCGGTTTGCGCAGGCAAAACTGTGGTAAAGCTTGTGCGTGTGGTAGGCCAATAAGTGTTGCCATACAACGTGGCAACGCCGCCAGTCTCTTGGGCACATTACCAGCTGACAGCGTTGAGGAGTTTTTCGATGCCCTTTTATAGATTGTTGTTAGTTTATTTATTTATTCATTCTAAATAGATTGAATAAAACTTGAGGTTATTGTTTAAACTAAAGGTCCTACACCTATAAACATCGGAGTTGACGCCTATTAAGTTTAATAGTTATAATTATATGTACAGCAAATAAAATTTATGTGAAATACATAACTCTTGTTCTTAAATTTTCAATAAACAAGTCTCCATGACATATTTTATATCTGGTTTTATGCTCGTAATAAAATATCGGTCGACTGGGATAGACCAACGACTGGGAAGATAAAGGATAAATCTAAGAAACTGAACAGATTCTATTTTTGTGTTCGTTTAGACGCAACTGCTGAGCATGAGGTCCCGGGTTCGATTCCCAGGTCGGGTAAAGTGTTATTGAGTTTTTCCATTTGAAAATTCTCAGAAATTAACAGTCACAGTAATATAGTTTTCTTAACTTTATAAAATCGTCGTGGTTCCAAAGATTCGTTGGTCTAGTAGTGGTGATGGCGAATTATGTTTTTCCATTAGGAATTAATCTGCTTGTGCTCGGTTGATGGCAATAGGCTCGCCCCCTATTACATGGAACTTATAATAACTGGCGAAATGTAAGTATACTACCTAGTACACCTCTGCGTAACCTTTCGGGGTACAGGCGTGATGTTAAGTTATGATTAGGTGTCTAGTATTGTGTCATTTTCCTCCTGATGTAGCATCCTTGAGTCGTCAGGTCACTTACATCTTTCTGCGTATACTTATGAAAGAGTAAGTTGAAATATCCAACCCACAAAAACATTTTCATGTAAAATGTTGCCAAGACGAGACCATATGACTCGCACTGTCAAAAAGTTGTCAGATCGAGCCAAGCTTTTAACTCTACAAGGTCTAACTTCACAAACTCTACACCTTTTAGTGAAATATGTGGCTTGGCCATTTACTATAAGATTATTATCGTTACACGTGCTTCTGTTGTTGTCGCATGTTTAAAAAGAAATGTCTATCTTCAAAAAAAATTGATGAATATAACGGAGCTAAAGTAAGATTTCCTAAAAACTTTCCAGAATATTCTAAATGTCGCGTGTTCCTCGTGTCGAAAAACAAAGAACCTTATAAATAACTGTATACTATACCAACCAAACCGAATTCTTCCGTAGCAAAACAACAACAAAAAATCCTTTTAATAAGAGCGAGATTAAACCGGTTCATCCTAGATTTCATTTGCGGATTCATTCTCTTAGATTAAGTTAGTACGACCACCGGTTCATTGTTGCATTTTCACGAGAAGTTTAATAAAGACCTTCCACACATAGCACAATACTCGTATTTCATGCCCACGCGGCCGGTGGGAGCCCGCGACTCCTTGTCAAGCGAATAAACTGCGGTTCTTACGGCTAGTGTGAAATGTTGCTTACATTAAATATGAATATATTTTAATAAATGCACCGTGTGCTAGTTATGTGGAGAGTTTATTGCGGCGAAATAAAATGTGTTGGGGATACGCGAATGTGGTTCGGTTTAAAATGGAAATTAATTGGGTTATTGTAATGATGTGGCTTCATAATTCGTTTTTATTCAGTGAACGACATATTCATGTTTTAACAATCTCTTGGCAAAGGGGTGTAATTAATGGGCCTGTGGACGGTGGGCTATGGGCTAGCTCGCCGTCCGTCCGTCTCATGACGACAGGCCGTGTCGACGGCGCGTTCGTGTTCCACGTGCGCCTCAAAGAGAGTCAGCAATAGGAAGGGGTCCGCAAGGACCGATGCCTGCCGGGGTTGCGGGACTGTTCGAAAGAGATACCGTGACCCCGGAACACAAAGGGCGATGAAGGAACATGGATGGGTTTTAGTCAGTAAAAGTCTGACACTCCCTCCTGCTCCGCCCAGAGCGGGAGAAGTCATTTGATGATTTCCGATCCGAAAAAAAAAAAAAAAAAAAAAGGGGTGTAATTAATGAAAAAAAACCTTCTTAAAAAAGCAGCCCAAGAAGCAAAGCAAAGCACATGAAGAAGAGCCATGAAGAAAATCTTAACGACAGAACAAAGCACTACTCTATAAGCCCTGCAAGACACCTAGTATAAACGACCACTATACTCAAAGACAGGTTACAATAATACGTAATTATTCGGGTTCGCTCGCAGTACGTGGGCGTATTTTCTACGTAAACGCGGTAGGCTGCAACGTATCATGTTAAGACATTAAGCTACTGTAAGCGAATAAAACGGTGTTTACATTGTGCGGCTGGCCCGAGATCCAATCTGGTCTGTAACTAATCGAGGCGACCGATGTTCTCGCGATTGAGTTATTACAGCTTCCTGTTAGGCTACTTGTTTTTGTGACTCCTACTGTTTTAATTAATTATCCACTATAAATAATAAATATTTTATGTGTAATGCGATACGCAGGTTGTTCCGATGTCTCTGTCAGATATGAACGCTCGGATCGAGTGTACGCTGCAAGGGTATTATTCAAACAGCCAGTTTTTATTGTTTCTTGAAGATATTAATGTTTTGTACGATTGGAGGATCTCGATGTTTGGCATTCTTTGTGTATGAGCTTCGGAGCTACTGTATTGACATAATTACCTACTTTTCTGTTGGTGATTAATCAAAATGAAAGCTTTGCTATAAAATGTGATCATGTTTTTTTTTTAATTTAATTAATTAGGCAATTATAGAATCGACAAACACTGGTGTCTAGGTAATAAATTATGAGACAGTTATTTTTGGCATACGTTTTTTTTTTTAATTTTCTTTCTTGCTCTTACATATTAAAAGCCCTAAGCTGTCGCAATAATTTATCTATGATGATTTTCCATTTCTGATTGTCCGATCATAATCCTAAACATCTTCACATGAGAGAATACCTACTGCTGATTCCAGGAACGACCTCACCAGGCAATAAATTAAAAGCGAGAAAATCGTGATGACAACCTCTTTTATCAACCTCTAACCATTTTAAACCTAATAAGGCGGCTAACAATTTGACTTCTAAGTACTTCAATAACATTTGCAACGAAACAGTTAAGTCACAGAATAAAGAAAACCAGTAAATCAACTAAACTAAGCCCTTTTTGTGCCATGAAACTCAGGTGCTTGTCAACCAAACGTTACCTAATGGTCTCTACACCCACATTTCGCCAGTTATGTTTTTAAGTTCTTTAAAAGGGGGCGAACCACCATCATCATCTGCCTAGCCTTTTCCAACTATGTTGGGGTCGGCTCCCACTCTAACCGGATGCAGCTGAGTGCCAGTATTTTACATGGAGCCACTGACCTCCACATCCGGGCACAAATCCAGACCCCGTGGCTGCAATTGAGATGTCGTGATTGAAAAATCCAATAACGCCTTGCCCAACCTGGGAATTGAACCCAGGACCTCAAATTCAGCAGACGCGCTGGCGACCAAGACCAAGGAGTGACTTGCAACGGGAACTTCTTGTAGTGTTGCACCACACACGTGAAACCTAACCTACTACTACTTACTAGCAACCAGTTACCTGAAGCACGCTTAGATTTTTTCCGGAGTGTGCGTTTTGCAGGAGTGTGGGGCGCTACAGACCATTTGTTCCAAGTTGAAATACTGTTTGTTAATACTAATATGTGTACTATGGTTAAGTTAAGAGTTACTGCTGATCCGAGAGTGTTCGACTGTTCGTCCGAGAGGCTCGTTACGGTACGTGACGCGGCACTACGCGAGCTCATTACACGTACCCTTTGAGTTCCACTACCGACATACTGACTGCGTGGACTACTCTCACCTGTCTGGCTAAATGCTGGGCTTGTAGTGCTTAAAAGTTGAAGCTGGAGAGTTGCTACCTATCAATACACGCAGACATGATCGTTTTATCATTCATATTCGAATCAGTTCGATTCTAATGAAGTAATAACAGTCTTGTTCCCGAAGTCGCTCATTAGATATGGACAATGATATGTTTAGTTGATGGCTACAAGAGTAGAGGAAGACCAAAGAAACGATAGATGGACTTGGTGAAGGATGATATGCCTAGAAAGGAGGTGACTGATGAGATGACGAGTAATTAATTCAAATTCAAATTCAAATTCAAATTCAAATTCAAAAGTCTTTATTGCTAACTATGTGTACATAAATAAAGTTCTTAACAGAGGATATCAGTTCTTAGAACATAGTGGCCCTGTTAGGGCATTGCAATTTCATCATGCATATATGCTTATAATTGTAACAGTAACAGTTGAACATGCATCATTTAAATTCATTAATTAAAAAGAAAAGTCATAAATATTAAATTTTATAGAGGACATCGTTTTAATTACATTATATAATTTTATCATTTACATCATATTAATTATAAATTATTAAAGTCATACCTAAATAAAAATACACATGTCATGAGTTACCTGATTTAAAAATTATCATTATTCATTAATTCAATTGTGTCACAGTATTGTAATCATTTAATATTAATTATCCTAATCCTTTTAAAAATATTTTACTGAATTATATTCACTTTAGTGATAGGTACTTTATTGAACAAAATTATTTTTCCTCAAGAAATTCTGCTATTGAGTAATAGGCCTTTTTAATTAAGAAAATTTTCAGCATTCTTTTAAAAATAATAATTGAATTTATAATCTTAATGTCCATAGGTAGCTTGTTATAAATCTTTGTGCTCATACAGAAAACACTATTACTATACGCTCTAGTGTGGGACGTTTTATTTCTTAAGGTATGTTTAAGTCTTCTGCTTTTTAACGTATCATAGCTTGTAATGTTTGATTTAACTAAAATTGAGGCCAGGTAGATAAATAGAGCAGGGAGTGTTAAAATCTTGAGATTTACGAAATGTGGTTTACATGAATCCGTTTGGCGTAACCCACATATAGACCTAATACACTTTTTTTGGGCTTTGAACGCAATTTCTTTATCAGTCGAGTTTCCCCAATATAGTAACCCATACGACAGAGTGGATGCCACATACGCATGGTAAGCAGTAAGAAGCGCGGTCTGGTTGGATACTTTTTTAAGCATGTATAGAGCGTAGGAAAATTGATTCAATTTGGTACATACACTATTTACATGTGTTTTCCATGACATATTCGAATCAATATGGATTCCTAAAAATTTTGTATTTGCTACTTCAGCTACTGTTTCATTATTGTATGCAATACTTAAAGGAATAGATGTCGCGTTTTTATTTTTAAAGTTCATGTAATGTGTTTTTGTGAGATTAATTTGTAAATTATTTATTTGAAGCCAATTTATTAATTTAGATAAGGAATCATTTATTTCTTGTTCATGATTTTTGTTTTTATTATTTGTGAAAAGAACCGTACTGTCATCTGCAAATAAAACCATAGGTTGCTGAATAGCATTAGGTAAATCGTTTATGTAAATGAGAAACAGTAATGGTCCCAGTATTGACCCTTGTGGTACACCATATTTTATAAATCTAGGACTCGATGTATACTTAATCTCTCTCTTTGTAAATGGACATAACTGTGTTATTTCAGTGAACTGTATTCGGTTACATAGATATGATTTGATTATTTGTAGTGCTTTACCCCGAACTCCGTATATTTCCAGTTTTTGCAAAAGAAGTTCATGATCAACATAATCAAACGCTTTTGTCATGTCCATGTATAGAGCTGTAACTTGGTTTTTTTTATCTAGTTCTGTAAGTATTTTTTCTAAAAACTGATACATTGCTGAATTTACCGATTTCCCTTTTCTGAATCCTACTTGATTATCTATTATTATTTTATTTTTCTCGAAATATTCAGTAAGTTTATTATTTAGTACTTTTTCAAATATTTTGGCGAATATTGGAATGAGAGCAATCGGCCTGTAACATCGTACATCTTCTGGGGTTAAAGGGAATTAAAGAGAAGTATGGAAGATCTGATGTCTTCTACATGCTGTGACGACCCAAAATAAATTGGGATAAGGGCCGGACAATAATGATGATGAATCATATGTTTACAAAGAGAGTGTTTATTGAAAGACAAGAGATAGATACTGAGTACGGGGTGTGAAATGTTAAAGTGTTAAACTCGCGTTTTCGTTTCCAAAGCCTTACCTGTACAGGGTGTAAACAACCGTCAGCCAAGCATTATGACGACCCGAATGGTGCAGCGGTGGTGAGGCTGCTTTACGTTCTTAGGGTCCCGGGTTTGAATCCCGGTTGGAGCAAATGTTTATGTCATGAGCATGGACATTTGTTTCCGAGTCATGGATGTTTATATGTATAATAAGTATGTATTAACAAACTAAAAGTATCTTTGTAGTATTTTAACTATCTGGTGTCCACGACACAAGCCTCGTTGCTTAGTGTGGCACTAGATGGCGCTGTGTGTTAATTTCCAGTGATATTTATTTATTTAATTTATTTATTCTGTACATCAACCTAAGTAACTTTACGCAAAAATTATTTCTGGGAAACTACTTTTTTTTTTTGGGATGAAAAATCATGTTTTGTGGTGGAACTCAATGTAACGCACTATACTGTACTACTACTGTACTGTACTGTGTTACGTGATGTAACTCAAAAATGTTTTTAAAAATAAACTTTTATTTAATCGTCACAATTTTGATAATTAATACTAAGATCTAGGAACTAGGCGAAATAGAATAAGAGAGTTTGAACAACGATGATGTCGGAAATAGAACTGATCTTTCAATGAAAGGAACTGAGCTTATATACTAAGAATCCAATGGGATAAGTAAACATAACTAATGGTGATTAGTTAGTGAAAAAGATAACTAATATGGACCAATAACAAAGTCCTTAACTAATTAATGAATGACATTACTAGTATCTTATTTACAATACAAGTATGTAATGGTTTGTTTACAATACAATTAGGATACTTGATAAAGAATGTAGAGACTCGACACATATGTATAACGATAGAGGGCTAATATGTAACACCTCCCCCCTTAGAACAAAGATTGGGCGTTAGCGCCTGATTTTTGAGGTTGAGGAGATGATGATGGCTGCTGGTCTTCGATGTCATCTTCGTCGTCGGAGATGCACGTGGTGGGATGATGCAAGTTGCTCATGGGGATGGCAACATGTACATTGCGGCGTCGGGAAGAATGATCAAAACAGTTGTTGAAGACTTGTATGCAGGTTCTAGAATTGTTGCGACGTATAAATCCGTTTGGACATCTATTACAAAGTTTGATGCTGATGTATATTAGTATTATCATGCCAATGGAAAGATATATCCATGAAAAGCTTGTTTGGTTCTTCTCCAAGAAGGATTGGGCTTTGGAGGCTTTCATATTTTGTAGTTCATCAGCATATCTTTCTAAATGAACCTTTATGCTTTTTAGAGAGTCAAGAGGCATGTCATTGATCGCAATGGGGATTAACTTTTGTGATTCTTCATTTTTGAATGTTTCGAAGCAATCTTCACTTCTAACATCTGGAACGATGATCGGAATGGTGATGTTTTCTTCTGAGGTCTGGAAGGCTGATAGAGTGCTATATCCAGTGTGTAACTTGCACCCTTGAGGTAAGGTGATTATTCCTGAGCCTTGTAGTTTTAAGTTGGAAATCTCGACGCTGCACTGAAGAACACAATTTGTCTCATTGTTCAGAATATATAACCAGTGGCTAGGGCCAATCGGCTGGAACGTGTTAATTTCTGCCGGGAAGGTTGTTGTGGTGCAAGTTGAAGGGATACTCGTTGTCTTGCTGAGTAGAATGTCCACTTCGCAGATTGGACGAACGGACGAGTCGTAGATGACGATATCCTTGCAGACACGTTTTCTTGGTGCGTAGATGATGCAGTTATCCAAGGAACTTGTAGCCGCATAATATTGTCCACTAGTGTCAGTGGCCAGGTAGGTATGCTCTGGGAGGATAGTGGTATGGAAGGAGGAATTGGGGTGTCTTATAGGAATAGAGTACATATGATACAAAGTAAAAGATTTATGTTGAACTAAGGGAAACTCTAGGACATATACTAAACGATTTGAGTACACGTATGCTGATAGAGAAGACGAATCCAAGAGACTATGGATGTTATCAATTGAGACAGAAGTTACTAACTGTCTATTACTTCTTATCTTATTAGAAATCAGTAATTGTTCGTAAAGCTTATTGAGAGATATGATTGAAGGATGTATAATGTTGGATTTCGCAAAAAGGATGCTTGTCAAGCAGTCATCTATTTCATTTTCGAGACTAGTGACTAACTCAAGAATTTGTAATGAAATAGTTGATATGTCTTCGCTAATTTTTATGTCAAAAATAAGATTTTCGGTTTTATTAATGAAATTATTAATGCGATCTATATTTTCATTTATAATCTGCTCATCGTAAGAGATTTTGAAGATAGTATCGTTGAAATTTTTTAAGGTAGACGATGTGATCTGGATTTGTTTTTGCATGAGATCCGTCAAATCAAGTTCTTGTTTTTCTAATTTATCAATGCATTCTTCGTAACGCTTCGCGTCTTTTGCATCAGGTGTACCAATAAGCCATTTAAGAACAGAGCCTAAACCATCTAGCAATTCTCGTTTTGTACGTGCGTTTTTGCCGAGGTACATTTTGAGTTCCGAGAGTCGGTTTTCGATCTTATGAAGGTTAACGTTCAGATAGGATTTAGTTGATTGAGTTATCGGAAGTTTAATGAAATTGGTTGACATGGTTTGAAACTTTTCAGACAACCGAACTAGAGATTCATGGGATATAAAAAGAGGTTTTAAATCTTTATAGACTATGAGTTTCCACGAATCATCGGAAATTGATAGAGCTCCCTCTTCTTTATAAAAAATGCTTGCATGTGAGGTTAAGGGCTGAGAGATATTTAAATGGGCAAGGGTTCCTGATGTTGCCCTGCAACAAAAGGAAGTTTTTTGTTGAGTAACTTAGTTCTGATGTAGTCTCTGATAAAGGTGTACAATTTGTATATAATTATGCATAATAGGACCTTAATAATAGAGCAAATTATATAATTATAAATGTAGTTAGGATCACTAAAAACTTGAGTAAAGGATAGGGTGGAGTTTTGGGCTGTTGTATAACGACAGACCCTGTGAATAGAGAAAAAAAAAAAAATGACTTAAATAATTAATCATAGAATAAACCTATCTAACTTATTGTAATTTATAAATCTAATTTTTGTTATAAGGTCTAAGGCGATTTGCGTGAACTAACTGGTTCTTGCCGGCTTTTCTTATTATATAATTTTCATTGAATCCGACACGAACTACTTCGAATGGACCGTCCCATTTGGCGTCTAGGTTATTAGGTGTAGGTACTCGCAACATCACTTTATCACCTAAGGAAAAATCGGCTATATTTTTAATCTGAGCGTCATAACGTTCTTTTGCCTTTTCTTTAGTGACTTCGATGTTTCGTACAGCGGCGTCTCTAGCTATCCTAAGACGTTCGTTTAAGTCTTTTAAATAGTCGGAAGCTGTATATTCCGGAATCGGCTTAAGTGCATAGAAAGGACGTGGTTTGTAACCGAAAAGTAACTCGTGAGGTGTAAACCCAGTTGAACTATTGACGGATGTATTGTGACACATAATAGCAAATGGAATTATTTTGTCCCAATTCTTCTGGCGACGGCTATTGTACATTCGTATATGATCACGGAGTGTAGCATGAAAACGTTCGAGTGCACCATTCGTTTGAGGGTGATATGCAGTATTGAAAGTTTGTGAAGAACCTAGGAATTTCATGAGCTGTTTCATAACACTGTTCATGAATTCTTTGCCTTGATCAGAGTGGAAACGTTTGGGAACACCGAAGTGTTGACAGAATTTGATCAAGCTTGATGCTACTGTAACTGCTTCTTTGTCAGGAATAGGGTATGCCTGAACGTACCTTGTTAGTTCATCTTGTAAAGTTAGGACATACTTGTTGTTGTTTTCACTGATTTCAGAGTAGGAAACGAGATCTATGGAAACGCGTTCGAAAGGCTCAGTGGATTGTGACGTGATAACCATAGGGGCCTGAAAGGATTTCCTTTGGATCTTATTTCTCTGACAGGTAACGCATGATTCAACGTAGTTTTTTATATCGTTTGTCATACCTTTCCAGAAATACTCCTCTCTTATTTTCCTTATGGTTTCTGCAATACCACGATGACCTGAGACAGGTTCGTCATGAAATGTTTTCAAAATTTCGGGGATTTCTTCTAGATTCGGATATTTAACTCTATTTTCACAAATAGTTATCTCGCAGTCATATAATTCAGCGAGATATGAAGAGATTTTTAATTGTTCGTTTCCTTGAAGTTTACAAGTTTGATCGTATTTGAGATCTGGCACATACAATTGATTTATCTCATTTCGCTGGAGGCAAGACAACAGGGATTTGAAATAGCTTTCTGAGTCCCAAGGATCGAAATGTGTTGGTCTAGTACAACAAAAGAATAGATTTTGATTATTATTAGATATAAGACGATCTACATCGTAGAGAGATTTAGGTTTGTCTAAATAGGGATCAGTTTGTGAACATGATTCTAAAGCCTCATAAAAAAGGTTATTATTATTTGAGTATTGACTTGAGGTTGGAATGAATATTTGTTTGTGTCTGGTATCTAGAAGTCTATCTGGTATTACTCTGACTTTTAGAGGATTGATAGAACGCTCTTGTGAAAGATAGTGTTCATAATTTAGTTGTAAATAATTAGAATCAGAGGAATCTTCGCAGGTTAAATCTATGATATTAGAATTAAAAATAGGAGGACGAGACAAAGCATCAGCATTTGTGTTTATTTTTCCTGCTTTGTATATTATTTCATAATCGTACTCTTCGAGTTTTAATCTCCATCGAACGAGTCTACTACCGGGGTCTTTGATGGAGAATAGCCAGGTTAGAGGTTTATGATCAGTGACGATTTTAAATTTTCTTCCAAATAGATATGGGCGGAAATGTTTGACTGCCCAAACGATTGCTAACAATTCGCGTTCGATTGTGGAATAGTTCGTTTCAGCTTTATTCAGGGTTCTGGAGGCGTACGCGATAGGCAGGTCTTTACCAATTTCTCCTTGTGATAGAATTGCTCCAATAGCATGAATAGATGCGTCAGTCGTTAAAACAAATTCTTTGTTGAAATCGGGGTACTGTAGAATCGGGGTTGTGGTTAAAATATTTTTACATGTATCGAAGGCCTTTTGCTGTTCCGTACCCCAAATGAAAGGAACATCTTTCTTCAAAAGGCTTGTTAGCGGTTTTGTTATTTTACTAAAATTTGCAATGAATCTACGGTAATATCCTGCTAAACCTAAGAATGATTTTATATCCTTGCAGGATTTGGGTATTGGAAATTCTCTGACCGCTTGTACTTTTTCCGGATTGGGTTTAACGCCTTCATTGGAGATGATGTGCCCCAAGTATGCTACTTCCTTTCTCAGGAATTCACATTTGTCGGGTTGGACCTTTAAACCGTGTTCTTTTAGACGATTGAATACCTCCGTTAATTTTTGTTCATGTTCTTGGAGGCTGGATGCAAATACTACGATATCGTCGAGGTAGACGAAACAGCGTTCGCCTTGTAATCCATAAAGGACGCTATCCATTGCGCGTTGGAAGGTAGCGGGTGCATTTTTGAGACCGAAAGGCATTCTTAAAAATTCGTAATGACCATAAGGAGTACTAAAAGCGGTTTTTGGAATATCTTTTGGATCCAGTTCGATTTGATGAAAGCCAGACGCAAGATCTAAAGTAGTAAAGTAAATGGAATGACCTAATTTGTCAAGAATATCTGTGATGTTGGGTAAGGGGTAACTATCTCCGATAGTGATATCGTTAAGTTTGCGATAGTCTATTACCACTCTCCATTTCTGTTTGCCCGAAGCGTCCAACTTCTTAGGTACTACCCATATAGGACTGCTCCATGGTGAAGTACTAGGCCTAACGATGTTTTGTTTAAGCATTTTGTCGATTTGTGATTTTACCTCTTGTTGATGGATATAAGGGAACCTATAGGTTTTAGTATTGATCGGTGTATCTGATGTTGTCGGAATGGTATGTTTGGTGTGATTGGTAAATGTAAGAGGATCGCCTTCAACATAGAAAATGTCGGAGAATTCGTAAATTAGTTTATCGAGGGATTCACGCTCTTCCTTATTTAGATGGTCGCGTCTAACGAGTTGACTTATGTCGTCTACTGAATGTAATTTATTATTAGATGTATTTACGGAATTAATAGGGAAACTGTCCGTCTCTAATGTTTCATCGAATGAGTTCACTTGGACTATAGGCATAGGGATGTGTTTGTCTTGATTGCTGGAATTTACACAAGTCACTAGAAATCGGTTATTCGTGATATTTACAAGGGCGTTGGGAATAGTGATATCTCCATGAAGTACCTGTTTATCGACGATCGCTGTACCATTTGCAATATCATTTGTATTACAACATATTACAGTTTCTGACCGTTGATTCACTAGTTGGTTATTGTGATGTGAATCATAGGAGTCTTCATTTAAATAGAATAGTTTATAGGTCCGATCACGGACGCGCATGGTTTTGGACTGAACGTAAATGTTAACATTGAATTTTGACATAAAATCGTTACCCAGTATGCCATCTGATGTAATATTGAGGTTAGCTATGTGAAAACTGTGTTTGGGTAATTGATCGAGGCTTAATTCCGAGGTACCGTAGGTCTTAATTGTTGAGTTGGAGTTGGATACACCTACGATAGACGCTTTGTTACAAGAATTAATGTGATTATTTCCGATTTTGTCTTTTCGAATGACTGAGATAGCTGCGCCTGTGTCTACCAATAATGTTATTGGTTGACCGTCAATGTGGAATTTACAGTGCAGAAGGTTGTCGTGAGGTACGTTTAGCGAGGAAATGTTATATGATTTGATATCAGAGTTTTTAGTTTTGACCGATTTTTTATGCTTTGATTTAGTTTTGGAACTTGTATTTCTTTGATTTTTAGATTTAGTACGTTGCGTTGAAGTAGTAAGACTTTGTAAAATTGGAATTGAATTTGTAGATTCAGGATTTGGAGTTGAATTTGTAGGGTTAGAAGTTGGGATTGAATTTGTAGAAGTAGCATGATATGGTAGATCAGTTTGAGTGCAAACGTCACGATATTGTCTACGATAGACGGAGTGAATTTGTGTCGAAGCGTCGCACTTAATTTGAGAGGCAGAAACAATAGCCGTTTGTCCCCGATGGACTGGATTTAACGAGCTATCACTTATACCCCTGGAAGTTGGAATATTGCGTGAAAAATTTGTTATTGGAGCTGCAGATGGTCTAAATTGATATGTGGGTCTTGAATTTGGGTTTCTGAGCAAAGGTCTAAAGCGGTTTCCGAGGAGTTGCTCATCTCTCCGGCCGCTTGTGAGTTTAAATTGTGAACACCGGCCGGGTTAGGAACATTCTGTTTAGAATAAACCGGACGTTGGTTGTGATTATTAGATCCAGTCTTCATTTGATTGTTATAAGCCCTTTTTCTACATTCAGCAATGTCATGTCCTGGGTTTTTACAATATCTACAAAATTTCTTCGGAGTTGAGTTCGGAATATTGGACTGTTGATAATTAGAATTTTTGGGTATGGGATTTCGCGGCTGTGATGCGTTTCTATGCAATTGTTGTCTAGCAGCATTCATGTTTCGAATTTTTTCCTCCTGAATCGCGAAGTTACCTGCGTCGCGTAAATGTTTAAACGAATGGACCCTTAACATAGTTCCTATGTCTGAGCTGAGCCCATTAACAAATACGTTTAGGGCGGCTTCTTCCGTATTTGCCTTACGACCTTCTAGGGTTATATCTTGCACTTCGGTTGATAACTTTTCTATTATTTTGCTGCGTAGCAAATCTACCCTGAGATAGTAATCGGTTATGCTTTCGTTAGACTTCTGGAACATGGATTGTAGTTCCAGGGATAAATGCGCTAGAGTCTTTGTTTGTGAAAATTTTTGGATGAGATATGTTTTAAGATCGGCCCATAACGGGAAGTCCTTGGCATGTAAATCAGATGCTCCAGGACCTAGAATTCTGTTTAGTGTGAATGTTAACAATATGCCTTGTTGTTGCACTGATGCAATTTGAAACACGGAGTCGCATGATCTAACAAATCGATAAACTTGTGTTGGTTGAGCCGTATCAAAAACCGGAATGAACTTGATTAGCGTATCTATGCTTACTGCTAAGTTATCCGAAACAGGCGTAAATTTGGTGTCTGTGTTAGACATTGTGATTGATTTAGCACTTAGTAAAGAATTAGAAATATCAAAGTAGAAGATTCGGTTATGTTAGGAGATTTTGATTTAGGATTTAGAAGAGATTTGGTAACAAGGAATTGAATAAGGAATTAGAGGGAATCAGAGCATAACAATTTGAGCCACTTACCACAGTAACACGATCAAGCGGATAGACATCTTCAGGTTCGGCAGGGAAGATCAAAACCCTTCAGGTACCGCACTGTTGTCGCTGCTTTACAACCTAACAGGTACGTTATCCCTGTCTGACTGCCCTAGGCTATCCTACCGGCTGCGCCAAAATTGTTACGTGATGTAACTCAAAAATGTTTTTAAAAATAAACTTTTATTTAATCGTCACAATTTTGATAATTAATACTAAGATCTAGGAACTAGGCGAAATAGAATAAGAGAGTTTGAACAACGATGATGTCGGAAATAGAACTGATCTTTCAATGAAAGGAACTGAGCTTATATACTAAGAATCCAATGGGATAAGTAAACATAACTAATGGTGATTAGTTAGTGAAAAAGATAACTAATATGGACCAATAACAAAGTCCTTAACTAATTAATGAATGACATTACTAGTATCTTATTTACAATACAAGTATGTAATGGTTTGTTTACAATACAATTAGGATACTTGATAAAGAATGTAGAGACTCGACACATATGTATAACGATAGAGGGCTAATATGTAACAACTGTACTGTATTTAAAAAAAACTGGTCAAAAAGTCGAAACGTTGACCCCCAATATCTCCGTAACTAGAAGGTTCCCAGGTATGGTGTTTAACAAAAAAAAAAACTCGCAATGACGGGGAGAACAAGTGCCTTTCGGCTTCGTTAAGAGGTTTTTGACACCCTTTATGTGTAGGTATTATTCTTCAACTCCAACAAGCCAATAAGCCACAACGGTAATATAAATACCAAAATAACTACTCAATTTATACAGCTTTCATAAAACAAGAATCTAAACAAATTGGAAGATCGCTTTACGCTCCAAAGTCTGGCCTTTGCCCTAAAGGATGAGACAAAATTGAAAGCGCCGTCAAAGCAAATGACACTAAAGTATTTCTCCTGAGCTTCGATCACGATTCACACTTATTTCGTACTGTTAAGTCATACTAAACGTTACCTGAAGGCGAGCCTGTGAGCGTATTGACCGACTCACGCGAATATTTCAACCCCTACCATGGATGACATGTAGTAGATAGAGTTTTTGGGTGCTTTTTTTGAGTAGTTTATGAATTCAGAACTTCATGACTGTCTGTGTAGGTAAGTGAGTGTAAACGCACCCACGATACAGGAAAAAAACCCTTGTAAGAGGCAACGTTTCAACGGGATGGAAGAGAGACCGACGCGAAAATGCTTACCACGTATTCAGTACATCATTTCCCCCCCTCAACATCGAAATTTTTATATTAATTTTATTTTTTTTATTTATTAAAAAAAACCAGCTGTTTTCTAAGGTGTCATGCTCCCTGGCGGAACCACCTTGGCTTTAACAAGTTTAATGTTACAAAAAAAATCTATGGAATGTCTATAAAATTGTAGTCCTCGTTTCGACGTAAACTTTTATTTAAAGTGCGGAGTATCCTTTTCGGCGAAACCACCATGACATACTATAAATAATATAAGCAAATACATAGTATCAAATAATTCTATATTGAACTAGTACCACCAAATACTTAATCTAATTTAAATCTACGAACAAAACGGTGCCTCAAACTTTCTCTTAAAAAGTCGTTAAGCGCCTAGATTAAAGTTTACGTGAAATATCATTCAATACTGTTCTTCCAGGCGTTTAGTTTATTGTTAGTTAGTTAGTTTATTTATATATATATTTTAACATTATACTTGTTAAAGCCAAGGTGGTTCCGCCAGGGAGTATAACACTAGAAAAGTGCAATACCTACACGGTAAAATGTATGAATGCGTGTTTACCGTTTTCGCGTCGATGACCTTGCCATCCCGTATAACATCAACAAAATTGATGATTGGACATCAACAAATAGATTCGATCATAGTGTCATCGGAATCAGTACATTTGAATTGACGTATCAAAACAATTTCCATTCTCATCATGAAATCCTAGCCGCACCACAAAAGACACGTGGTAGCGTCGAAAATTCGACAAATAATGAAGTCCGTTAAAGTGGGTACGGTCGCAGAGCGGTGGCGTCGGCCCCAGGCGTCGCGCACATCACTTAATGTCCTGATTATACGAGCATATTGTCATTATGGGTCATTACCGATACCGACGCTTATAGTCCACGCGGAGACACACAGAAATTGTTTAAAATTCTTAAACGGCTTGTTATTCCAAATATTATGTGATCTGACGTTGCATGAATTGCCGCACGTTTTGCGGCTGTATGTCACGACTATACTTGTCAATTATTTGGACTGGATTCTTTGGAAATTATCCTTTTGTTGCTCTGGATTTTTGGAAGTGCATCAGTATTTTTCTGGTTTAGTTTAGGGCATGATGTTGCCGATGGCTATTGGCTCAAGCTTGCAAGCATGTTCAGATCGATATTTAAGATACTGAATTGGTGATTTCTGGAATAGGTTGGGGCACAGAAGCACTTAAAATATTCCATCCCTAAATTAAAATACTAAGATAGAAAAAAAATCCAGCGTTACGAACATGGGCGTGCGCCCCTAAGAGGCAATTAGGCCAAGCCTACCCTACCAACTGGGCATTCATTATAACGAACTAACTATGTAATAAAATATCACATTATGTACAAAATATAAAAAAAAGTTCAAACTCCTGTTAGAATACTTATAGCAAGTCGCTCCCGCGTCACGCAACTAACACTTTATTGGAAGTTACTACAAAGGTTGGAGCTCCGCCGGACAGGCAAGCACTGGACTTGCCTTAAACCCATTGATAATTTTACGCACACATTGGCACATTGGTGCATATTTTCGTGTGTATAAACTGCACACATGTATAGATTGCAGTAATTTTAGGGCGGTAACTCCTGCGAGTGTAGCTGGGCTGCTGGGCTGTGATTGGCTGCTACAACACAAGGCCAGGATTCAAGGTGGATGTTCTTTAGCCCGCGAAATTCAAATTTCCTTACGTTTTTTGCAATTTGCAGGCCAGTGCTAGGGTGTAATGTTCAATGTTGATTAAAATAATGATTCCTGGGGGTTATTGGCGCGTATTATTATTATAATAATCAATAATATTATTGTTATTATATTTTACTTCATGGGTGTCGTTTTTGTGGTTATTGGGGTTGGTGATAATGAAAATGAGGTCAAAATGAAAATCCAAGATGGCGCCGATGAAAATTTTCGGTTTTTTCTTCATGGGTGTCGTTTTCGAGGTTATTGGGGTTGGTGATAATGAAAATGAGGTCAAAATGAAAATCCAAGATGGCGCCGATGAAAATTTTCAGTTTTTTCTTCATGGGTGTCGTTTTCGAGGTTATTGGGGTTGGTGATAATGAAAATGAGGTCAAAATGAAAATCCAAGATGGCGCCGATGAAAATTTACAGTTTTTTCTTCATGGGTGTCGTTTTCGAGGTTATTGGGGTTGGTGATAATGAAAATGAGGTCAAAATGAAAATCCAAGATGGCGCCGATGAAAATTTTCGGTTTTTTCTTCATGGGTGTCGTTTTCGAGGTTATTGGGGTTGGTGATAATGAAAATGAGGTCAAAATGAAAATCCAAGATGGCGCCGATGAAAATTTTCGGTTTTTTCTTCATGGGTGTCGTTTTCGAGGTTATTGGGGTTGGTGATAATGAAAATGAGGTCAAAATGAAAATCCAAGATGGCGCCGATGAAAATTTTCAGATTTTTCTTCATGGGTGTCGTTTTCGAGGTTATTGGGGTTGGTGATAATGAAAATGAGGTCAAAATGAAAATCCAAGATGGTGCCGATGAAAATTTTCAGTTTTTTCTTCATGGGTGTCGTTTTCGAGGTTATTGGGGTTGGTGATAATGAAAATGAGGTCAAAATGAAAATCCAAGATGGCGCCGATGAAAATTTTCAGTTTTTTCTTCATGGGTGTCGTTTTCGAGGTTATTGGGGTTGGTGATAATGAAAATGAGGTCAAAATGAAAGTTCAAGATGGCGCCGATGAAATTTTTTTTTTGCTATCATTATTTCGTGGCCTACCCTTCGTGGAATACTACTGCACGCCACTGGTTACGAAAGCGGGTCGATATCAAATTAATAGGTGCAATTTCCAAAATTATCCCTAATATACCAAAAATGAAAAAGTGATATCTGTCGAAACCACATCAATCTCATTAATTCAAAAGGTCGTGTTAGATACGTCGAATTAGGAGGTATTTGGGACGGATATCACTAGCTTACCAATCCCGCCATATGTCGATTTCAATCAGGAAAGGAAAAGGATACACACGTATCTGTGTTTGTATATTTGGAAATGAGTCTTTAACGAGCCTGCCGAAAGTATACCAAAAAAACTAAAAAGTGTACCAAACAATCTTTAAAGCGGAAAATCTGGTTTCAGGGAAAATCAAAAAAGATGTTAAACCTTTGAGTAAAAAATATATCAAAATGTTAACGTTTTTCAGTCGATGGGATGGTTTTGGACAAACTTAAAGCAATTTGATCAATATCATCTGTTTTTTTAGTCGTTTGTACCTGATACTTCTACGGCAGTTAATCATGAGCACCTATCTAGAAGATTTGCCTGATATCAATTGGAAAACTGAGAGATCTCTCAAATCTATAAACATCCAACTTTTATTTGTTACATTGATGCTTCACTGAATACTTGTACGCATACTTAGATACATCGAAATACGTAAATTCGTTTCGCTCTCGACCTTTTTGTCTCAGAGCGAAACCGCGTCGTCACCCTTTTTTGTAAGTCGTATCACGTCCAAAAATGATGTAAAAACAAAATAATATTTTTCGTCACGCCCGTCCACGCCACACTAGCTATTTATTTTCGAGTTCTAATAAATTAGTTTCTGCTGTTTTTGGGAAATCAAAAAACTTTTCAACACTATGTTTCGTATAATTAATTACCGGATCTCAACAATATGGCGATAATTAATGGCAAAATTATTTGAAAAATGTTTATTTCTTTTAAGTGAGAGAGAACGTTTTCAATAATTAATATTCATATTAAGACTGGAAACAGCAAATTGCCGTTTAAAAAACCGCAATAATTAAAATAATTAACCAAGGAAGCTAAAAAAACCTGAGATGATTAAAAGCTAGGTAAGAGTGCCACTTCGCACATGTCGCTTCCCCCACACAAAAGAGGGACAAATTAAGAGGGCGTCGTACAAAACACGACTTTAATTACACATAAGTAACAATCGCTTACTGTTTAATTTTAAATTTTATTCAATAGTTCTTTTAGTTGCTAATGTCTTAAGGACTACAATCGCGTTTCTATTTTTGTTACAAAACTTTACGGCTGAACACTTTCCATTGCTGATTTTGTTTATACCCTTTTCCGGCCTAGAGTACAAAATCTTTAGTGTATTCTGAGGAGTGTATAATAGTGTTGTTGGTAAGTAAAGGGCGTAGTTTGCGTGCGGGCCTGCCGAGCCGCCAGTGGAAGCCGACATATGGGCAAGACCGCTGTCAGGTGGGCCCTGAGGCACCTGTCAATATTATGAAATTGTAACGTCGATGGATGACGCCCAAGGTAGCTTCTTGGCGTCCCGATTGCTAAAGCGGGAAACAACATTTTAATTTAATGTGTTTTCGTTATCTTCTCAGTGTTTAAAAAATGCGTAGTGTTTTCAGTGAAGATAATGAATACTGAAAGTGCCAAACTCGTAGCCAAATTTGGGCTGACTTAATTTGAATTGTCATTGACACGCTATGAAAAAGAACCGAAGATAATTACAAGAATGTGTCCCTAAACTTTACTCGCAAACAAAAATATCCACTATGCTCCGCACGGAGACGTATGGAGACGTCAAAATGAAGACAATTTTCCTCTTTGACTTGAGTTTTACAAACAATTTGAAAACCCTACCAGTACCAACTATAATAATTGCATGTTCTCAACATCAAACCCAATGATATTCTAGTAAATAGATATGTTGTGAGCGCGTGAAGACTCGAAAACTTCTCAATTGGGTCGTATTGCCTTTATTCTGCGTCACTGCGTGTATGTCAGCTGACGCTGCTGCGCGGAACACTTTTCTCGGTTGATTTGTAGGTGTATAACAAGTCTGGTTATTAGAATATCATTGAACAAACCCAAATCTATCGGCATCTTATAAAATATATACACCCTGCCTGTCGCATACGCCGCTAATTCTTAATTTGCAATTAAAAAGTTACTGACGGAAACTTCCCTGGGAAACTCCTTCAAAATCTAGCAGTTTGAAGATAGCAACACAGCTAAGGAGCGACAAGGACCTTGTTCAATTGTAGCTACAAACGAATTCATTTTACAAAACTCATCTTGCAGGCGTCGCGTCGTGTGACAGCATCACAGATGTTGGCGGGAAAACTTTACGTTTTTTGGAAGAGACAAAGGGTTTTGTTTTTCGGTATGTAGTTTTTTTAGGCTGGTAGCATTTATACTAGACCATCAGTCCACCAATGCATGCATGCATGCTTAATGTTCCATACATTAAGCATGCATGCATGCATTGGTGGACTGGATGCATGATGAAGGATGCATGCATGGCATGGATAATCTTTTTAAATTAAATTGCACCCTTTTTTAAATCCATGTAATTATTATGGTGAATATATCTCACCCAGCTGGTGCGAATTCGTGGAGACCAACTCTGAAAAAAAAGGAATTGTATGTTTACGTCTTTACAATAAGACTTTGGCATTTGTTCGTCATTATATTTTTTAATGGAATATTTATATTTGTTTTCAGAAAGCATTTTCCAATCCATTTTACATAAACAACAACTTTTAGGATGGCCGCTTGACTCGGTTCAGTAATTCTGCGAAACGGCTAAGGACAGTTATTATCAACTTTATTGAAAAGTGTTCTACTACACAATTGCGCGCTCTATTCTGATTAAATTAAACAGCTCCAAAATATCTCTTCCAGTGAATCATTAGCCTCGTGAGCGGCGTCGGCGACGCGTGCCCGGAAGCGTCACGGCCGCGTGAAGACCGGAAATGGGCAGGATGACCGGATCCTATCTCCGCTCTCCTGCCTACCTGCCGGCCATGTTGTGACGTCACCTCGCCCCGGCGCACGCCAAGCACAATACCACATTCTGCTTAGATTTTGGAGTTGTTCTGTCACTCCGAAACAGTTTCCCCGGTAGGATTTTGAAAATGGAGATTTGGAAATTGATTTGTGTGAATAAATTCTGCTGTAGATATTAGAGATGTGTTTGCAAAACATAGTGGAAACAAACTGCGAGGCGAAAAATTGCTACTCAAGTCGTCGGATCTCGCTAAAACGTGCACACGGCCAAACCTGAGTTTGCCGAAGCGGAACATCCACCGGTTATCATTGCGGGAGTATATAATTGTTGGCAATTTCGCGTCTCCATTCAAGCCGTGAATAGCAACCATTAGGCAGAACCCTCCATGCGCCCTCCTCAGCTAATAAGTGCATTTTCCTTTACAGGACTCCTTAGTGCACTAGTTAAAGCCGCTACTTTGAAAAAATGGCCGTCTCCGCCATTTTGCATTCAGCTGAATATTAAAATGATTGCTAATTGTAGTTATTAAGCAATTCGTTTAATTAATCATGAGAATAAGTGCTGCTGCTTGTAATTAGTAGCACTGGCTGTATTGTCAACTTTTTTTTTTATTTTAAGCTAGCTTTCGAAAGGTCTACCCGTTTCACTGCTTTTGCGAAATAAGTCTTTATGTCTTTATAAAAAAAAAACTAAGAATATTTTTCCAAGTAGGTTGGAACCTTGATATATAGATCCCTACTTGCTTATCTTCTTTTAACTCAGCAATAAAATAATTAATATTAAGGTTACCAATAATAAAATGTTATATTACTTAGTATTAGTAGGCATAACATGTTCCAACTTCTTCAATAATAGCTTTGTCCTTAAACTTGTCTCTGGTAACCGCCATCGCCAGTCGGAATTCCCGCCCACAGAGTTTGCGGCTTCCAGAATTTTCTCATTCGAATACCAGATGCCATTTAAATATACATCCCATGGAATATTAACGTAAAACATAGCAAATTACTGTAATAACCACTTTCTTGGAACACGTATGATCGAATATTAATTTAATGTGGCATTTATATGCCCAACCTACCTATACCTCAATATTTTGAGCAACTACCTACAAACCGAAACAAAAGGCTCTCTCTCATCTGCTTTGTAGCAATAGAGGAAAAGATTATCCGGATTTGACTTCTAATCCTGTCTCTAAGCTAACCCACGAGACCTGAAAACGATTTTCACTTCAATATCTACCGTTAGATAATCTCTTGAGATGAACTTAGTAGAAGGATGGTTTTTAGGAAACAAAAATTTGAAATAAGAGACTTTGTATAAGCATATGAGCACCTTAATACTTCCGTATTTAAGGAACATTCGTGCTGCGGTGTCTTTAAGTATCCCATGATTGGTGTAATTGGCAATTTGGAGTAGTCACAACACAATATGGGCCGCTGCTTTCAAAGCCAACCTTAACCTGAGCGCAATGGGTCCTGACAATATTGCTGCCGGAGTAAGTCACGACTTGGAATCCCGCGGGCACCCACCTGTGCCCCACACTCATGGAAAAATTTGGAAATATTTTAGCACATTTCTTTTAATAATTTGACGGCATCATTACTGCGAACGTGATCTTTGAACAAAGAGCGGCTACTTTGAGCACATTTTGTATTGCCCAACATGTTTATGAGTTGCTACTGAACAGGAACGAATCGGAAATTCGCGAGGCATTTGTCTTTTAGAGAGCAGTCACGAACCTAACTAACAGAAAAATAAATTGAATAATATTAATAAATACCATTTAACGCAACCATTTTACCAATATACGCATAAGTAATCTCTGAAGGCTTAGGTGGAACCAAATCATTTAAGAGGTACAACAGTTTTGGACAAAAAAAAACTATATTTCTACAAAGTGCATATTTAGATATCTGTATACTTATGAGCAGGGACAGTGGGACATATTTTTAAAAGTTGTGACACTGTCCATCTTGGGGTGGAAAAGCAGGTGGTGGACAGCGGAAATAAACCCTGAAGTGTTCCTTAAAGCAAAGTATCTCTGTCAGGCACGTCGATGGCCACTTCGTGCGCCTGACTTCTTTCTTCTGCTCTCAAGCTGGCTCCTTCCAACTTCACAATCTCGCTTCTTACAAGGATGATGACATACCACTGCATACCTGTAGGATAAAGGTTTCATGGTATTAGAAAAAAAGAAACTATTCCTTTCTAAATCTTGGTGTTGGGAGAATTTATATCTAAACGGAAAGCTTAAAAGAAAATCAAAACTATTCGTAGATTTTTTTAAATTATACTATTATGAATGCTCTTATAATAAATTCAGCGAGCAGCGAGAGAACAGCGGTGGCCCAGTGGTGGCGGCCCCGACTTACGAACAGTAAGTCGTCGGTTCGAACCCAGATAGGCGCATTACTTTGTGTAATTTATTTCATCACCACTGCTCCCAAAACGGTGAAGGAAAACATCGTGAGGAAACCGGCATGTCCTAGAACCAAAAATTCAAAGACACATGTCTTTGAATTTTTGGTTCACTACCAATCCGCACTGGGCCCGTGTGGTGAATTATAGCCCATTCCCTCTCATTGAGAGGAGGCCGTGTCCCAGCAGTGGGAACATTAAAGGCTGATGATGATGATAATAAATTCTAGGGACTTTAGGGCAGTTATAGGACAAACTATGGAGATTAAAAATTATAATAGAAATAAATTAAGCATTCACGGAAGGCATGATAAAAATCTTACTCAAATTGCTCTATTCGAGTCTCAGTTTTATATTCGCTACTTGTGAGTATCAAAACTATTCCAAACACGACAAATATTTTACAAGATAACGTTAAACGGTTTATAAAGCGCCGTATGTAAAGTCACGTATCTCACTTTCTTTTATTCTAGGGGGTAAGCAGAAACGTCAGTCCGTAAGTACCGCTCAATCGTGACTGCCAATAGAAGCGGGTTTAATTAACGCAATAGTAGTAAGAATTTGCATTTACAACCGCAGTAGTGTACTTTACTTAGGTATGTGTCTCGAACTGCAAATGGTACCCACGTAACTAGATTTTATTGTGAAATACCATGCGTCGGATCGAAAACGTGTTACGTGTCGTTTTGTTCGGAATTCGTAACTTGGTACTTCTAAAATGGTGGATCGAAAACTTTTAAGCAAACAATCTGTTTGCGAGAATGTCCCAATAGGATGCATAATCTGCCTAGCCTTTTCCCAACTATGTTGGGGTCGGCTTCCAGTCTATCCGGATGCAGCTGAATACCAGTATTCTACATGGAGCGACTGCTTATCTGATCTCCACTACCCAGCTAGTACTGGATAATACGATACCCCTTGGTACCTAAGACTGGTTGTCAGACTTTCGGACTAACTTTAATGACTGTCAAAGATCTACAAATGACAGCCGGGACCAACGGTTTAAGTAAGTTCTGTAAGTATGCAATGAGTGGTCACCCCATCCACGGACCATCCTAGGCAAGCGCGGCTTAACCTGAAGATTGACCCGACCGGCTGTGATTATTAAGCCACCGCTCCTCAATGCCCAATGTCCCAATCGGATGCACTTAATGCAAATTCCCGTCCTTGCACAAAAAGGTGTGATCATATGTCAGGGTATTCAGTTCAGGGTCAGACCAATATAAAAGGTACTGAACAACTTTGTCCAGGGGACGAACATCGTAATCGCTAAAAGTAATCAGCTGTCACATACATTTGGGTTGAGAAGGTTTTGATGTTTTGTATGGAGAAAGTATTTCAGTTTTATGGTCTGAATCACACCCTGAAGTATGACCAAACCTTTCCGATACACTCTGTAATCCATACCCTAGCGTTGTATGATCAAAATTACAGGAAAAGATGACGTTCCCTTGTGTTTCTCTCTACACGTTCTGTCTCACTGTTCGGCAAAAGCTATCAAAGGTATTTTCAATCACTTCCTCGAAAACGGGTTCTTATCGCACTACGATTAGGTTCAACATGCAATGTATTTCACACGTGTGCGTTTTTTTTTCCTTTTGCCGCATGTGTGCCGGAAAGTAAAATTCCACAGATAACTATAATACGTAAACGAAGTTCAAATTGGTTCAATGCCTATAATAGTCGGAGGTGAATGTTTTTTTTTAATTTCGGCAAAACAATATGCGTCGTTACGGCGTAAATATTTTTTTGGTACTTCAAATTGTGTTTTTAAATAGAATATCATAGATAAACATGATTATTTAAAACTAATATTTACTTTTATAAGCAAATTAACATCTTATAGTGTTCTGAATTCAAAAATAAAAAATAAAAAAATATATATATATTAGGCTGTTTAACGGCTTCATACCTTTGCCTCTCCTTCAACCTGGCGAAAGCAAAGCGCGGAAAAAAAAAAGAAAATTCAAATCATAGTTTCTTAATTCATGATAAAAATATTTTTCGTTATTTTATTTTATTTCTTCAAAAGTGTATTGAAAAACGTCGTTTGACGTGGACATTTGTTATTGCAGTTCTCGGCTCAAAAACAATTCCGCCTCGAATGCAATAACAAACTTTCTCCACTTGTATCAAAATGTACTATTTTCCACGCGCGCCGCGTCTCAAACCAGATACCATTAATCAATTGTATACTTACATATCGCAAATAACGCGACACAAACATCGAAGGTCATCATCCTGGACAGCAGGATGAACGTAGGAACCAGTGCCGCCAATGTGGTCACCACCCCGTAGTACAGGTACAGACGCAGCATCAGTATGTCTTTCTGGAAATATTGACATACAGTTTGAGCAGAAAATGTATGCGCTTCGGTTGGTGTTTCAAAATGCTCACAGTATAAGTAGAAGATAGACGATGATTGCTGAAGCACATACTATTCCCAGAAAACTTGTAAGAAAAGAAAAAAAAGAAAAAAAAATATTTGGGACAAGCACAGGAACTACTAAAATAATAATAATAAAAAAAAAGAAACTAAAGCAGAAAACAAACAAGTATGAACACAAAAAGAAGCAAGGATGAATCTATGGTCTCAAATACTTGATAATGTACTTAGATACGATTGGTTGCGTTCTGCGGTAGCCGGAGACAAGACCTATTTTTCTTTGATAACATATCATCCGTTACCTATCTATCCAAGAAAAGAATTCGGCGGCCTTATAAATAAACTGTAAGTATCTAACGAAACAATGTAGCCTAAATATTGAATGTTCCTCTAAGTTGCTTAGGGTTATCTAAGTAGTGTTCTACAAAGTAATGAAATCGGTACATGAGATGTTTTAGGTATTATTTCACGTCATTCGGAAAAGTAAACATCAGATAATAAACATCGAGCTCTGCTACGCAAGACAGGACATGTCATGATTCATTGGTGCCTACCTATTTACAATCTACTTAAGTACATGGTCAAAATTCAAAAACCCAAGTACCTAACTAATACGTATGTTATTGAGGTAGGCTTTTTGTCCAACCTTTCGAGTCTGAATACCCACTTACTCATGATTTTTTACATTCAACAACGACGATGTGACCGAGTGATCGCCTAATCTATCACGACTAATCTACTCATTCAATTACCTACCTTTTGTAAAACTTATGCCCGCGTTCTATCTAGGTAATATTTATTACATAATCAGCTTTTATCTAACGTTCCAAGTGCTTGGACATAGACCGCCTCTATGTAGCCACCTACATAGAGGCGGTCTGTGTCCAAGCAGTGTGCAGAGTGCATCGTAATATCCGTAATTCAAATTCACGCGTGCCCAGCGCAAGTTGAAATTAAAATGTCACATGTCTTCATTTTTTTTTACTTTAGGATATGCTTGTTTTCTCATAACTAACACTAGGTGACATCAAAAAAATGCCTTAATGTAATTGCACTGTAGGAATGTCAACTTTCAGTGTTGAAGCGAGCGTTTGAAATCCAAAAATGCCCCTTTATTTTAGATATCGCTATGAATCGGCTTGGCTTACCTGACAGCTAGCAAAAAGCAACATAATGTTCAGTATGACGCTCATGCCAAAGATACTGAACAATATGGTCGAAGTCACCACCTCTAAGGACGAGCCGTCAATCAGCTTGGATTTCTTCAGCTCCGTTGTTATGACGAGACATGTTACTGCTATCATGGAGAATATCTGTCGGTAGAAAATATGCAGTTACATAATCTACAGGCAGTCGTAACTACCTTAGTCACCCGACGCACAAACGATCTGTTTGTGCGTCGGTAGCTTCCTACCGACGCACAACGGATCGTTTGTGCGTCGGTGGCTTCCACCCTGTCGTGTAACCCAGGTGAATGTCCGCTTACCTACTAACATAGACTAGGCTATGATCAAAACAACCACTGTTGCTCTGGTAAGACAACCGATCTTCTCCAATCACTATACCTACTTACATTTGCCATGGCGAAAGGGCCTTTCTGTGCCTTTCGGAAAGGCACAAACAGAAAGACAGCTTACCAATGGGTCTAGTTTGCATTAGCCTATCATGATTATTACACTGCTGAGTTACAGGCCTCCTCTCTGTGTGAAGGGCCGTAATCCATCACGTCACAGTACGGGTTTACACCTATGTCAAATATATCATATATTTTTATGGTTCTGGGACTGTAGGCCAGTTTCCTCACGATGTTTTCTGCCACCGTTCCGATCCGAGAGTAGTTAGTGGTGATAACGATAGCAGAATACACTACAGCAGATGTATCTTCACAAAAAAAAAAAAAATCTTGTAAAGTTACTTACAATGTTAATCAATCCAAACATAATAATCCCATGGCGCAAAGGAAAACAGCAACAGCATCGTTTCACTTCTGGCATTCGCATACGCATTTTAAAACTTAATTAAACCCAAATATTAATTCAAAATTATGCAACAATATAGACCGGTCTCGGTACGCGCTCCGCTGTGCAAACAAAACTATAATTATGCAGTTATTAACGATTATGTATGCATTATCTATCCAGTAAGTCAACACTAACATTGCTCAGAAGTCATAATGTCAATAAGTTCATTGACTCTTTATGTAAACAAATCGACAATGTTGATTTAATTAAATGATTAATTGGAGTGTTTTTTTAAGGCCAAGGAACAGTCAGCAACGTCCCTTGACTCTTATTTAATCATAAATATTGCATGAAGTAGGTAGGTACTTATTACACTTGTCGAATCATTTGCTCATTGCTAGTTATTGCATAATTGAGCCACCCAACGCACGACCCCCAACATAGTCGAACGATTATCCCCCTCATTGTTTATTTTTCGTTCAATTACCATCTGGTTCCAGTTAACCGTATTAGCGGTCTGTTTGCTGATTTAACTAATGCAGTATCGTGTATCAGCAGACCCATAGTTTGCTTTTGAAATTAACTGCAGTGGATTGATTTTAGAAATGATTTTGCTTATCTGAATAGATGGTAGGTACTTATACAGCTCTTCCAATAAAGTAACACCAGAGTGTATACCATGTGCCCCACTGCTGAGCGAAGGCCTCCTAAGGTTGCTTCTCGACGAATGGTTGGTACAGTACAGACCAGAAGAGTGAGAATTGAAAACGCTTGACATGTTTCAAATTCTTCTTTCACCGTAAGTTGGTGGCGGCAAGACAAACTTCAAAATTACACACACATTTATAGTAAGCAGGAATGGGAATAAGGACCTATCAAGATTGAAACCCGTGTCCTTAGGGCTCTATCACACAGGCGCTTTATTATCGGTCGATAATATCGCATGCGTTATTGCGATATCTGTTTTTAATACCTACATTATGTATTAGGCTACGAAGTTACACACTGCTGCGATAATAACGACGCAATAAAAGTAGGACGCTTGCGTTTTTGCGTCCTGCGATATTGCATGCAAAAATGGCGAATCTGTCCCGGCATTGGGTAAAAAACCTGCCAAAAACACGAATACGAAACAGAATTATCGGACGATAAAAACGCAGTTTGTGTGTAAGGAATAGGGACGCATTACGCCACTTCTCCTACGGCATCAGTGCTACTTAATTTTTATTTATGTTTTCAAATCTTACAAAATTAAATGTAGGTATTACTTTAAGTACCTACGAAATTTTGTAGTAAATTAATTTGTACAATGTAATAATGAGATGTTTTCAGGGCCAGCCTCCAACGAAAAATTATAGATGGCGCTGTGCAAGAAGAAGTATAATATTTTTTTTAGCTATGTGGAGCTGGTTTTCATTGTCTTTTTAACTACTATGCTGACCAATTCAAAGTGTTTGACCAGTGTGACCAGGATTCATTTGAAGACAGATTAAATTCTGGACATAGGTTGGAAGAGAGTAGCGGAAATACCGACTTACGTTTATTTATATTACAATACGTGAAAATATGACTTACTTAGAGGTTCGACATCGTAATCCATGAAATCAGAATCTTTTAAAATGTAGTGTACCTACATAAACTGGGATATTATCTCATCAGAATTCGCTCATCTGACTACATTGCTTTCATCCAAAATTCCAAACAGATCGTTAATTCTTGTCTTGTGGTATTTTGTGACGCCTGTTATGTTTGCACCCAGGCACAATACAAAAAAAATAAAAAAATAAAATTATTACCTTCAATAATTGTACAAGAAAAACTTATTCTAAGTATTACAACCAGGGACAAGAGTGTTTACGATGAGCTCTGGCACCCAATGTAAGATTTAACTTGTGTTTAGGGTGCCAGCGTCTTCACCTATACTTTGAACATGTAACAGTATTTGTAAGACGAGCACAGTTTATCATCATTTAATTACAATACTATATTTAATGCAACTAAGATATGGCCTATTGATGTTCTTATGTATGAAAATACAAATACCTACCCTTAATAGATAAAGGAGAATATTATACTCCACTTGTGTTTTATTCAGATTAAACACAGACATTTACTAGCCAGTATTTTATTCATAAAAAGGAATTTATACCAGCTCCATAAAAGCTAAAAAATACACTCCTTGCACAGCGCCATCTATAATTTTTCGTTGGAAGCTGGCCCTGAAAATACCTCAAGGGAAATTTTCCAGTGCTTTTTATGAACGAACTAGATGGCGCTGATAAACCCTGGGAATAAAAAAATGGCTAGTTTTTATGCCCACAAAGCCTTAACTGAAGTACGGAGGAACCTAAGCTCGACGACTCAGGAGTTTAGACGTTACGCAAAAACACTCAGAAGAACAATAGCAAAAACCAAGCAAAAACTTGTAGTTCAGTTCAGTGATGCAAAAGAACAGTAGACTTTAAATTAAAAGGTTAAAGGTTGACAAAAAAAAAGTTTTCTTACAGGTCTCACTTTAAATAAGTACAACAATGAATAATAAAGAAATTTAATTTTGACATATGTGTATGAGAGTTTATTTTTGCCCTGCTAAAAGATTTTACCATTGACCTACAATATAATACCTAAATTCTTTTTTCATTGGATTTTAACAGAACGCCGCGCCGCCGTCGCTTAAAAAAAATAATCCCTAAGCTGATCAGCGCCATCTATTGATATATACTGAAGCGTTGGTACAAACGTCAGTTAAAAATTTCTCATTGAAGAGCCAAAGGCCTCCCGTAGGCCAATCGACAACGATAATTTTCGGAAGTTTTCCGTCTGTCAAAAGACAGGCTGGTTTTGAGTGAAAACTCGCAAAAATAATTTACTGGCCACACGATATAAACTTCAATTTTTTGGAGACGTAAAAATAACGTTTAGTTGTCTCATCATTTTACAAATAGTAATCAAAGAAACTGAATACTAAAACTACCGAATAATCAGGCCTAGTTAGCGACAGAAAAGATCTTCCTTAAAATACATAGCTGTTTACTTTTGTTAACGTTCGAATTAGAATTAGTCAAAAACTAACGAACGAAACGTAGTTTTATACTTGTTTTTATCTGTGCTCGGTCTTGCTGAATTTCGATTGAATTTATGACCGAAAATAACTAAATAACACAAAATATACAATCAGTATTGTATTACAGGCATTAAAAGTAGTAAGGTAAGGCATGAAAAGTCATATTTACCGATATTTACTTGAAAACTGATGTTTCATTCCCGAAATGTATTTTGAGGTTAGCTTAGCTATCATATCGTGGAATTAGATAATTTTTGGGATTGTGAGTGAATTTGTTTGAGTGTTACAGTAAATACTTCTACAATATCGTCAGAAAGTGTCTAACATTGCACTTCTTTAATTTATAACGTAATTGGATGGTATTTTTCTTTCGGAGTCGCATGATGTTAATGACATTTTCGATGCTGCAATAGTGCCCAAAAAAGCCGCAACCTGAAATCACCCAATTTTGTTACTTTAGAGAGATTTTGAGATTTTTTACTGTTTGTTCTAGAAATGGCTGCTCAGCTCTTCAACCGGATTGGTCAGGTGGGCCTAGGTGTGGCGCTTGTTGGTGGAGTCGTCAACTCTGCTCTCTACAATGGTAATATTTTTTTTTACTAAATCTGTTCATAATATTTGTTTACATCACACTGTTGTTGTCTTACTACCTGCACATGTCCAACAGCAGGCTGATTCTGCTGAATTGTTGATCATTAATAAATCAACATCTTGCTGTTTAATCAAGATTCTTATCAGCAGCAAAGAATCTGTATTGTAGCTTGTCAAATTACGCTGTTACAAGTTACTAACAAACCCAGTATGACAGATTCGATGTTAGAATAATTTTAGTTACTTAGGCATTCCTATGATGTCAGTCTGTATTAATTATTATACTTTTGTGGAAGTCAGTTGTCACATTATGAATTATTTTCTTGAGATACAAGACTTGCTATCTGTACCATTATACTTCATATGATTTTTTTTCTCAATTTCCAGTTGATGGTGGGCACAGGGCTGTGATCTTCGACAGATTCGCTGGTGTCAAAAACTTGGTGGTTGGTGAGGGCACCCACTTCTTTGTCCCTTGGGTACAGAGACCCATCATCTTTGACATCAGATCACGCCCTAGAAACGTTCCTACTGTTACCGGCAGCAAAGGTAATTTTAATATTATACTTCTGTTTAATCATCACAAATCAAAATTATGCAATAATTTGAATATTACAAACTGTCTTGTAAAGAATAATCAGAAAATTTTAAAATCATAATTCCTTTTGGCTTCGCCATAGTCAGATAAAAAGTCAATAGTAAGGAGAAATAAGTCCTACTTCGACATTAAGGTTGAAATATTTCACTGCAGCCTGATCAAGTTCACAGGAGTAGCACTGGAGTGCATTGAAAAGGTTTAGAGATTATTTTTAATTTTAGGTGATTTTAATTTTAGGGATTTTAAATGTATTTTTGTATTTTGTCTCTCGTATCTGTATCTTGGTGGTAGTAACATCTCATTGGTGTTATAGCTGTTAAGGTATTATTTACGTAATTTTAAATAAATAAATTCTACCAAATAGTTTATGAAAATTGCAATTTCAAGTAATTTGTTACAAAATATTTTGCTATTTAATTCCAGATCTTCAAAATGTAAACATCACACTGCGTATCCTCTTCAGACCAATCCCGGACCAGCTCCCAAAGATCTACACCATCCTCGGTATTGACTATGATGAGAGGGTGCTGCCCTCTATCACAGCTGAGGTCCTGAAGGCAGTTGTTGCACAGTTCGATGCTGGAGAGCTTATTACACAGAGAGAGGTATGTAAAGGATTCTTTAACTCTGATTATGATCATCAACAGGTCTTGGGAACAGTGCCGTAAATAGGGTGGTGCAGGGCGTAGACTGGGGGCAAGAATGGCGACACCAGGCAGGTTGCGTTCGGTTTGCTCCTGATAAGTTTCCGCTGCGCCCCTAGTGCTCGATTCAGCACATACGTACCTACATGCCAGTATCATCAAAAAGTCTGTTAATTTAGACAAAACATCTCGCTCATTTTTTTGTCAGGCACAAGCATCAGGGTGGGCAATGCATTTGCACTAGTGAACTTGCGATTGAGTTTTAGTGAGTGAGACACAGTGGGTAGTATAATAGGCGAAGGGTCCACTTAAACAACTCGTCTGCTGGTTTGCTTATATCAGTTCTAGTTATTTAAAAAAATAGAGTTTTCTTCCAAAATAGTAGATTATTGGTCCACCAACACCAAGGTCCAACCAAGGACCAAGGACCAAGGTGCTTTATTTTATCAATCTAAATGAAATAAAGTAGGCCTATAAAAACAAGGGCGCAGATATAGAAGCTCGCACAGGGCGCTGAAAAGG
Organism: Xestia sexstrigata; assembly: GCA_941918905.2. NCBI lineage: Eukaryota > Metazoa > Arthropoda > Insecta > Lepidoptera > Noctuidae > Xestia > Xestia sexstrigata. The sequence continues at coordinate 7,196,471 of OW799204.2, forward strand.
CTATTTACTTGGGAATCAGTAATTCCTGGGAGAGGTCCTTATCAAGGTAAATACATCACACCTGTATGACAAGAAGAGACAAGCCTATGTGGCCAACTGTGGATGAACTAAATACAGGAATTTTCATTTTAACTCTTTAAGCTAGTTAATAACCAATAACATTATGTGCTTGGACATAGAGTTGCGGACACCATCCCAACCTTGTATAGACAAACCTCTTTTAATGAATGATTAAGTAATTGGTTGTGATTTTCTTTTGTAGATCTTTCATAGACATTACAAGTGGTCAGCGGCGCGAGTCTGACAACCAGTCTTAACAAGGGGTCTTATTGTGGAGGTCAGATAGTCACTACATGTAAAATACTGGTATTCAGCTGCATATGGTTAGACTAGAAACTGACCCCAAAGCAGATAATGAGTCTTTATAAATGTTTATATGTGACGCATTACTATAAGTTTAATTCGCTAACTGATAAGGCTGGAAATGGCACTGGGCAATCCATTGTTTCTATTCATACTGCGTAAAGACGTTTACGTCTTGTTTACAGTTAACACGTGTAGTGAGAATGTTGTCTGATCAATCTAAACTGATTGCTTTGCGAGTATGCCGAAATTCTAGCTACTACCAGCCACCTTGCAAAGATCGTCACAGTACTTCCAGTATAAGTCATACGAGTAACACTTTTTCTTTATTTACAGGTCGTATCACAGAAAGTCAACGAGAACTTGACCGAGAGGGCACAACAGTTTGGGCTCATCCTTGACGACATTTCAATCACACACTTGACCTTTGGCAAAGAGTTCACACAGGCGGTCGAATTGAAGCAGGTCGCGCAACAAGACGCTGAGAAGGCGAGGTTCCTCGTAGAAAAGGCTGAACAACAGAAGAAGGCGGCTGTCATCGCCGCTGAGGGTGACGCCCAAGCCGCCGTACTACTCGCCAAATCCTTCGGTCAAGCTGGAGAGGGTCTCGTCGAACTCCGTCGTATTGAAGCCGCTGAAGACATCGCCTACCAACTATCTAAATCCCGCAACGTTACCTACCTACCAGCTGGACAAAATGTTCTCCTAAATCTTCCTACACAGAACTAATTACGCCTAAAATAACGCTGGACGTTTTCACTTAAAATCAGGGTTGGTTCTGTAAAAATGCATTTGTATTTACATAACATTTAATATTGTATAAGTATGTTGCATTTGTTGAGACAAAGGTATGGTTGCGCCAATAGATAGTAGTCCATATTAGTTTTATGAAAAAATTGTAATTACGCATTAAACTATAATTTTGTTGAAGATTTTGTTTTATTTTTGCAGCACAGACAAATAGTACATTGTAATACAAGGGACTAAAATGACCCATTATATACGAGATAGTTTTACTACCGAGCTTAAAGCCGAACGTCCACCGCCAGCTAAAATAAGTTAGTTTAGTTTAGCTCGCATAGTTGAGCCAGTTTTTCATACATGTGCGTCCACCGCAAACTATGCCAACTAAGCTAACTAAAATATCCCAAATAAGTCAAACTAACTTATTTGTGTAGGCCGATACGAAGCTACGCGAACTAAGCTAAGCCTCTCTCACCCCCTTGCGTTACCCCTCTGGCGCCTTTCGCTAGTGTTGTTTTGTAGTGTGTGATCGTGATTCGTAGTTATAGCTTATTTTTCGGTGGACGAACAATTATTTCCTAGTTTAGCTTAGCTTAGTTCAGTGAGCTTAGTTCCTTATTATTTTAGCTGGCGGTGGACGTTCGGCTTTAGCGAGGTAGTAAATAGGAACCGAGTTATAATGGGATTTTAGCGCCGTGTGTTACACTGTACTTTTCATTTTGAGTGTGAGAAAAATAGTCAATTTAGTACAAAAACATTTATTAAATATTACTTAATAAAATAAAAATCACGACAGATTTTTTTATTTGAAGCTATGTGCGCATCACGCAGCAGCCGGGGGAGAGCACGTCGAGGTACTCGTGGCTCAACAAGTCACGAGTATGAGATTTACTTTACGCCCTAGGGCCTAAAAGGGCCACTTTAGGCCCGCATAGTAGGGCTATATTGGCGTACTTTAAGAGCATGAGAAGTAAAAAAATATAATTGTTGTTAACTCACTTGTCAGCATCGATTCGCATTGTATCTATTCAAAAAGGTTATTTTGTATGGAATACGTGTATATAAATGTAGCATTCGATAAGGATGCTTTCATGCTTTCCTGGACAGTAAGTTAAATTGGAGTAGTCACCTATATAATAATAAAATAAACAGGGCCTGCATCACCTTTTGGCAATGCAGGAGAATGATAGGTAAGAAGTGGGGCCTATCCCCTAAAATTATACTTTGGTTATACTGCGCGGTAATCCGACTTATGATCACTTATGGGGTAGTGGTCTGGTGGGCACCAAACTAACTACAGCCTCCATCAAACTGCAACGCATGCAAAGGTTTGCCTGCATGGCGATCACAGGCTGCATGAGGACTACCCTGACCGCAGTTCTCGAAGCCATGCTGGGGCTCCCACCGCTTCATCTGTTCATACAGCAGGAAGCGACGATGACGGCTGTACGCCTTAATACACTTCAACTCTGGGGTAAGAAAGAACACAAACAAACACACCACACTGGAGGGATACCACGAGTTCCCCCTGGCGAAAGCAATAAGATCGGATACCAAAACAATTCGTATTCGATAAGAAGTACAAAATCCAGCTCCACGAGGATCACCGCTGCGTGGGATTAAACCCCGCGGAACTACGGATCTTCAAGGATGGAACTAAAACAGGTACTGGCATAGGTGCTGTAGTCTTCTCGGAGGATCTCAACATCCACATAGCCAAACCTCTAGGAGCCCACAACACGGTATTTCAGGCAGAATGCATGGGCATTTCCCTGGCGGCATCTGCCATCTTAGCCAGGAAGGTTGTAGACCACTCAATTCGTATACTCTCAGACAGCATGGCTGTACTGCTTGCACTAAACAACCACACAGTCAACTCTGGGTTAATACACGAGTGTCACCAACGCCTGAACCAGGTTGTTAATCTCAATAATATAATCATCCAATGGATCAAGGGACACAGCGATTCCCGTGGCAATGATGCGGCGGACGAACTCGCTAGAAGGGGATCGAGCATGGCAGCGATGGGACCCGAACCTATCGTACCACTCCCTTTCGGATACCTACGCACACTGGTAAAAAACCGAACTAGTGAACAACACCACAAGCTATGGCTAGACCACGGCGAGTCCAGGCAGGCCAAGGAAGCACTTCCTACTATCGACGACCGCCTCACCAAACACCCGCTTCGGTTGACCAAACCGCAGCTGCGCACAGTTACAGCCGCCATTACTGGACTCGGCTCTTTTAATAAACACCTCTTTGTCATAGGAGTCACAGCCTCCAGGCAGGCACGGCACAGGGGTCTGTCACCCCTGTGCCGTGCCTGCCTGGAGGAAGACGAAACAGCAGCCCACGAGCTTCTGCACTGCCCAGGGGTTGCAACATACAGGGATAGCATATACAACATAAAGTACTTCGGTAACCCAGGTACTCTCCGCGAGATTGTCAGCAACACCAAGGCGCTGCTGGCCTTTCTCGGGGACATGGGTGGATCGAATAAATTTCCCACCCGTACGCAAAATACGAGCTTTGACGTGGAGTTGCGGACACCAGCCCGCTATACAATACAATACAAAGGATGCTTTCAAACGTAAACTTATGAGAAGGGATACCTATTCATGCGAACGGATGCTGCATACAAATGCATCTTAATTTTATTAATAAATCACGAGATGTGCTGTCTATCATTATGGAGTTCCATTGTATATCTCCCAAGATCAGCATCATAATTATCTTCACCAAATACATATAAATGGGACCAATGCGGAATAATATTCTTCCAAATAAAGAGAATCATCGAAATCGGTTAATAATTGGCGAAGATACACACAATGATGATTATCACACGATTTCTCCAGGATCCCATCATCAGCTCAGCAAAATAAGATGATGATTACCAGGCACAAATATTTAAATTGCGTTAGAAAGTAATATGAAAAACATTGGTGCCTATAAAATTTGAGGATTGCCCTTGATATACATAGGATTCCATAACCAGATTCTGACTTGGTGACAATGCGACCACCTCAGGGGTATAGGCTTTTAAATAAAAATAGAATTTTGAAAAACGGTGGACATAAAAAAAAAACAAATACATACAGTCGAACCTCCTCCTTTTGGAAGTCGGTTAAAATAGTATAATAATAGTATTGTTTGTAGTAGGTGAACTTACAGCATTATGAATACTTTAGTTGACAGTATTTTCTACTTCAACCAATCATCAAAAGCGCGGCAAAACTTATCTCTGACTGGCACGTATCCAACGAGCCTTCCTGCTCTGACCATAGAAGGATTCGCTTCTCACTAGTAGCTAACTTAAAAAAACCTGATCGTAGACGCAACCCACGCCGCACCAATGTACCCGGCTACAAACGGCTGTTGGCCTCCCTATTAATGCAGCACCAAACGCCCCAAATTCTAACAGACCCCAAACAACTTGAAGTCACCTGCACCGTGACAAAACTCTCAGAATTTATAATTGAAGCCTACCACGCCTGCTGCAAATTAAAAGATCCAAACACCAAGAGCAAGGGTAACTCCTGGTGGAATGCGGAACTTAGTAATCTCAGGCATACCATGCGCAAACAATTCAACAGAGCCAAAAACTCCAGACTACCAGAAGACTGGGACTCATACAAGAAAACACAATACACCTTCAAAAAACAAGTCAGGAATGCCAGCAGGGCTGCCTGGCGGAAATTCTGCGAAGAAATTGAATCGAACAGCGAAGCCGCGCGTGTGAGAAAGATCCTATCTACCGATCAGGATCGCAACCTCGGGTCGCTGAAAACCCCAGATAACACCTACACTAAGTCGGACCACGAAACAAGTAAAGTCCTTTTGGAAACCCACTTCCCAGACTGCAATCTCTCCGAGGACAGAACCTGGGCAAGTCAGCCAACGCACACACCAGATGACCAAGACTGGGCCAGAGCCCGCACCATAGTAACTGCAGAGAGGATAAAATGGGCAATAAAGACTTTTAAACCATATAAATCCGCAGGCTTAAACGAAACCCCGCCCCGCTTTTCCCCGCCCTGCTACAATGGGGAGTAGACGTCCTAACGCCGTGGCTGACCGCCATCTACCGAGCCTGCATAGCACAGAAATACATACCACTTGCATGGCGAGAGGTGAAAGTTATTTTCATCCCTAAGCCCGGCAAACCAGATTACACACAACCTAAGGCGTACAGACCAATAAGCCTAACATCTTTCCTACTGAAAACCCTCGAGAGACTCTGTGATCGACACATTCGGGACGGACCTCTTCGGGAGCGACCACTCCACAAACAACAACACGCGTATTCATCAGGAAAATCAACAGAATCTGCGCTGCATAGTGTGATCTCCAAGATCGAATGTGCAGTGGACCACAAATGCTCCTCCCTAGCCGTCTTCATTGACATATAAGGCGCTTTTGACAAAACCATCTTCCATAGCATCAACGCAGCCCTCGAGGAACACGGTGTGGACTCGACCCTGCGAGGATGGATCACAAATATGCTCCAACTGAGAGCCGTACAAGTTACTGTAAACGACACCACTAGAGCCATAGTGGCGAAGGGCTGCCCCCAAGGTGGTGTCCTTTCGCCACTACTATGCAACCTCGTAGTAGACAGCCTCATCAAACGTCTCAACAGCAGAGGCTACTATACGGTGGGCTATGCTCATGATCTGACCATAATAATAAACGGAACACACGAAAACACACTATGCAACTTTATGCGCCAAGCCCTAAGGATAGTAGAAGACTGGTGCAAGGAATACAGACTAGCAGTGAACCCTACCAAAACCGAACTCGTCCTCTTCACAAAGAAAAGGAATCTGGCAATGTTACAACTACCAAGCTTCTTTGGGGCAACCCTAAGCCTATCGACTGAAACCAAATACCTGGGTATCTTTTTGGACAAACAGCTGAACTGGGCAAAACACACTGACTACATAATCACAAAAGCCAGTATAGCCCTATGGCAGTGTAAGAGACTCCTCGGGAGAAATTGGGGCATAAGCCCCAAAATCACCTACTGGCTATACACCGCAGTTATCCGACCAATCACTACATACGGCTCTTTAGTTTGGTGGCCCAGGACCAACCTAAGTACGACCCAAAAGGATCTCGAGAAACTACAAAGATTTGCCTGCGTAGCAATCACCGGCAGCATGAGAACTTCCCCCACTGCTGCCTTACAGGTGATGCTGGGGCTACAACCCCTACACCTCGTCGTAAGAGAGGAGGCGGCCATAGCGTCTTTCAGACTCGAAGTATCCGGCACCCTAAGCAAGGACTCCAGAATCAAACACACACGCATCAGAGAAGATACAATCAAAGAACAGCCGATGATGGCATCACCTATCGACAGAATCCTGAAGACCCACTGTGTCCAAAAACACTACAACATAGAGCTCATAGAGGAGTTATGTGACTACTCAGGTACAAAAGAGCTAAGGATTTACACTGACGGATCAAAAACCGACGATGGGACAGGCGTCAAGGTGTTCTCCGACGACCTAAACATTAAGATATCCAAACCACTTGGAATGCTCAACTCTGTTTACCAAGCAGAGTGTGTAGGTATTATCCAAGCGGCACACGCTATAGAGGCCAGGGAGGTTACAGATACCAATCATCAAAGTCAAAATATTTTACTTCACATAAGCCTAAGTAAAAAAGGTCAAAAAAGGTGCACGGTTCGGGTTGGTCATTTCCTATGGAGAAGAACCAGCAAGAACCTCCATGGTTACTCTTTTCAATTATCCCTTACTTATTAGTTTTTTGTAATGCATAATTCAATCGATCTTCAGATTGTTCTTCACCTGTTTGGTTTTGTTTCCCATCTGGTAATTCAGTTTGATCTAGTTTATTGAAAAACAAATTTTCTCTGATACATACTTCTTTGAAATATGCAATTTCATCTGAATTGAAATATGAAGGTATAATTAACTGATCTTCTTCACCATTCATTTTGAAATTGCTTACTAAATCATCAACTTCTCGTTTAAATTCATCACTGACTGATCCAATTGCAGCTTGTCTAACAGTTTCAGCAATTAGCTTTGCTTCTTTATTGGCATTCCAAGTTTTCATTAACAGTTCATACTCTGCTTCCATTTCTTCATTCCCTGGTTTTAATTTCATTGCCCTTTTGAGTCTCTTTTGGGCCTCATCATACCCTCCAATTATTCTTAATGCTTTTGCATTATGGTAGAGCACCTTTTCATTATTCCATAGACTTCCGAGTCTGTTCAGTTCATTGCAAGAGTTGCATGTTGAAAGGGGTTTGTTCACTTTGTTATAACATACAACAAGGTTAGTGTACAATTTGATGAGTAGTTTTTCTTGTTTCTTTTCTTCTTTCTCATCTGCAAGCCGGCATCGGTGGAGCATGTTGACTGCTTTATTAAAACAGTGGATTGCTGCCATGTAATTGTTTGTTTTGTGCAATGTTTCCCCTGAGCTGAACAATAATTTGACTTCATGTTCCACCCTTTTGAACATGTTGGATTCTGAGAAATCTATTTTCCTGTAAAAAAAGTAGTGCACTTATATTTTTTATGGGTCCTATTCAACAAAGAGTGTCTGCATTCAACGGATTCAGAACCTATCATAATTTTAATAAGGGGATACATAAGATTTAGAGTTTGTGGCTAAATAATAACAGCCACATGTTTTGATTGAAGGTTAAGTTATGCATGGCGAGATCAATCTGTAGATGGGGTACCATTCATTGGCTAATGATATTGAGGTAGGGAACAAAAGCTTAATGTGCTTTCCAAAACCCAAATACTTTGGAAAGCATGTAAAAGGAGGCTGTTCAAAGCGGCTGCAAGCAGGCTGTTGTTCTCTACTGATATTTGTAGATCCATGACAGACTTTACTGACACTCAATGACTCGAAAGGCTCACAACCAGTCTTAACAAGGGGTATTTGCCTTGGGTGGGTTTTCACCTGCATCCAGTTACACTGGAAGGCAACTTCAACATAAAAGGTTTTGGTCTGACACTTCTTCCCAGCTAAAACACTAGTCTTCATGTTCTGATCTTCAGCCTAGATAGAATAAATGACTTGATTGTGACGATACATAATCTTCATGTTTTCTTTAAACTTACCCTTTTTTGGGAGTCAAAATGCTCCTTGTAAGTTTGATATAAAAAATGCAGTCAGCTTTAGGCTTGATCCTGGGTGGGACCCCCATCTCACCATACATGACTTTGTATGAGAGAAGGAACACAGCTGTTTCACCAACTAGCATAGACTTTATAGCCATCTGAAGACCTGGTAATAACCCATTATCTTTTAAATCCACTTCCTGAAATTTTTGAATGCCATATTTAATTTCTTAATTTGAGGATGTCACAAATAACAAATTTCAGTAGTTTGATAGATCACAATGATTAACCTAGAAAATAATAAATACCTAACTATTTTAATCTTACCATGGGCCTCTTTAATTGTTTCACATCAAAAGGTTGGTTTTCATTTTCCCAATAACCAGAAAAAGCAATAGACACAGTGCAACCTTCGTTGAGAGGTAGACCACCTCCTTCTTCAATAATTTTCTTTTTAACAAATCCAGTGTCGTCAATGGCCACAAGTTTTTCAGCCAATGTAGCAAAATTAGGAACTGGCTGTCCAAGAATATCAATATTTAGTACTTGATCTGCATTGTCCTGTTCCAATGTTAAATCATCCTCATCAAAGTCTTGGTTGATGTGTAGAATAGAACCGGTAGTCGTAACTTCTCTGAATTAAAGGAAGAAAGAAAATAACTTTGTTACGAAGTAGGTACCGGGAAAATAGAGACGCGGGGTTGAACAGTGACATGTGAATGGGATTCGTTGAATTAATAATAAACAATAATAAGAAGTAACATATTACCTCTCGATTCACCCCGGCGTTTCTCAAAGCCCCGTGTAATGGATGGATGTCAAAGAAAGCTCGGGGTATTTGTTTAAAATGAATACTTGCCTTAAATCGAGACCATTTTCTAACATAAAACTTAAGGATTTGGAGCCCATTGTTTCAATTGCACAATTTACTGATTGCTCGAATTTTTACTTAATTCTTTTGTTTTGAATTAAAACTTAATCACTCAAGTAGAATACTTGTGGAAAATTCAAAATCAAAACAAACAATAAAACTTTTCTCAATGAAAATGGACATCTGGATCTGACTGACGTCTGTCACTGTTAAAAGATTTGACGTTTCGCTTCTTTTTTTTTTTATTAGTTCCTGACGGAACAGGCTAAGGTCTGAAACCATGCTGCCCAGTCATCAGTTAGCATTTTTGACGTTTCGCTTCTTATGTGTTCTCAATCGTTAAAGGCGGGTGCACACCTATGTATGTGCGCCTTAGGAATAAAGCATAAACACATTTGGGCATATTCGTATATGTCCTTTCGCAGACACGAACAGTGTGGATGGCGTGCATCTGAGCAACATTCAATTCGTTCGCGCTTCAATGGGACAGATCGTTAAAAGCTCATTATAGAAGGTTCGAATCTGCATAGCTATTCAAACACTTCGATTCGATTCGGAAAGTCTTAAGTCTAATACTGTCTTTACCACCATAAGAGCACACGGGGCACGTGCCCAGTTCCTGTAACTTATCCCAGGCAGGACCGCAGGATACTAAAATTTTCGAGCTCGCTCCGCTCGCTTTTTGGCTTATGTCAATACTTACCTACATAATTTTAGAGGATGTTTTCTAGAGGCGGAGAACTTTAAATTAAACAAAACACAAAAAAGTTTTAATATCCTTGTAATTAGTTGACTGATCTGTATGCCAATAATGTTTGTTTGTTAAAGAGAAGGTAATGAAACCTTCCTTTGGCACTCAAGCGAAAAAACATTAATGTATTGCATTCGTCTTTCCATTTTGACCTATCTCAGACTCTGACGTTTGAAACCACGTGCCTGCAACATTAATGCCTTGTAATTGTCACACGAATAGTAGTTATCATGTCTTTGTACTGCTCGCCGTTGACTAAGTTCTGACCATCCTTGTTTTTGAACCTTTGACGAAATTAGAAACAGTGAGCACTTGGAAGCCAACATTCAACGCGTTATTGCCGAAATAGAGCATCCCGTTTTGGGCATGTTCGCAGCAGCCGCAGTGACCACATTACTGAAACCATATTCATGCATAAAGCATTAAAAATGTTTTTCTGCATTTTATTTAAAATTAAAGTTCTCCGCCGCTAAAACAACACCCGTTATTTTTGTCAAGAAAACCTAAACTATCCCAGGCGGGAAAAAAATTCGAGCTCGCTTCGCTCGCTCTTGCACTCTACAAGGGCTCCATTAAGTCTGCGTGTCTATCTCGCTCGCTTTCGTAATGCCACAAAAAAAGATAGACTTGCGACTTTTCGAATCGAAGCGTTTGTGAATTAAATAGCTATGCTGATCAAGTCAAGCCCAAGGTATTTTGAAATATAAATTACATTAGCAGATTTTGGTATCAGGACACTTGTGCGAACCGACTTGAACGGAAAGACAATTACTCGTATGAACTTTCGCGCAAAAGTCCAATCGCACAAGTGTCCTTGCGTGCTGAAGTCCAATCGCGCAAAATTCCATGCGCGCATTATGTCTTTTCGCGCAAGTGGGTTCGGTTCGCGCAAGTGTCTTTCGCGCAAATGTCCCAGATCCCACACAGTATTATTAAAGCTTATTTATTTAATATATTTTATACAATCTCAACATAATATGTATTATAATTAATTATTTATAATAAGTAATTGTTAACCATTTACAACCCTTATTTTTTACTTAGTTCAGATACTGTCTCAAAACGGCTATATACGAAGAAATCAGGTCGTCCATTTTGTATCCTAAAGAGGTTTCGCATAGAATCTTAGTTCCACGTAAGATATTGCCCATAGTCATGTGGAAAAAGGTGTTGCCTGATGACCAGTTGGAGAGTTGAGAGAATGGATGCGTCACTAATACATCCTGAAAAAAAAAACAATTGGATTAAACCCAGCACTTAATTACTACGCATTGAACTGTCTCTACTATTTGATTCAATAAAATAGATTAAGATGGCTGTTTAAACAAAAAAAACCGGAAAAGTGCGATTCGGACTCGTACACCGAGGGTTATTTACATCCGTCTCTTGTCAGCCTCAGGAAGTCAGGACTGATGACCTCATTGTGAAATTACGCAAAGAAAAAACATTAAAAAATAGCTTTCACTAAAACGAAAAGAAGAAAATTAGGTTAATCTATCTATAATTGAACACGTGTGCAAAGTTTCGTGTCCGTGCTATTAACCGTTGAGGAGTTCTCTCGCAAGGAGACGATCCTACAGGATCAACTCATGTCTGTCATAAAATTATATTGTCACCAGAACCAAAGGTGTTAGCAAAATTTCAGCTCAATCGGATACCAACAACTGCCCGCGTAGCATGACCACCGTAGAAACGAAAGAGCTGTGCAAGTAGAGTTATAGTGTATGAGTTTAAAACTCATTTTGTCGAGAATGACTGTCAGATTTATCGAATCGATTCCTACGTACTTGCACTGGAGAATCGACAAATCTTTTGTTCATCTGTCATTTTGTCGATTCAATGACAGATAAACAAAAGATTTGTCCATTCTCTTTCGTGTCTACGGTGGTCATGCTAAGCGGGCTGGTCGAAAAATGGTTTGCAAATAAATTACGTGTTAATTAGTTACGAGCTTGTAAAAATGCGGCAAAACTTACTCGACTCTGAGGATGAATAACACTGACGCCGTTCCTGTTGATCCCTATAACAACCATTTCTGGGTATGTAGGGTCTGATGTTTGTTTAACTTCAAAGAAAGCAGTGCCAAACGTCGGCCAGGGGTAGATTTTCTTCAAGAACATTTCTTTCGCTTCGGTCTCCGTCATAGCACCGTGTTCCATGTACGCCTTTTGGACTGATGCCTTCCATTGAGAGATAGTCTGAATTCTGACCAAATCGGCAGGCACATAGTCATCAAGCTGTTGCGTTATTTGTGAAAGCATGGAATTGTCAGTGCCGTATCTGGATCTATACACCAGTGCTGCTAATTCCACTAGATCTTGCTTAGAAGTTTTGTGATATCCTCTCAAGTACTTCGGCAACTCTTGAGGGAAATAGAATATTTCATCTGCGTTCTTATCCTTTCCAGGAATTGTGTTAATCCAGAGTTTCTTCATAAAGAAGATTTGATAGTTCATTTGCGTTTGTGTACTTCCTGAAATAAAATTTTATTGATATGGTTAGTAGAAACCAAGGGTGTTGCCAACAGATTTTGTAAAGGTTTTGTTTACAATTTATGGATGCAACTGTAGTTCTTCAAAGAATCAAAGCGAAGAATAACATAAAGAACAAGATAGGTGACCTGTCTCAGAAAAGTTAGGGAAAACGAATGGACGCTATTATTGATATGTTCTAAGCAAGAACTTTAAAATTTTACAAAATAATCTATGAAGTTAAAAAGTCTCGAGGTCGAGGTCTTCCTTGGCGACGCCTATTGTAGAAACCTATCTTTTATTTTATTTGTTCCGATGGAAAATCATCAAATGACTCTTCCCGCTCGCACGCGTGGAACACGAATGCGCCGTCGACACGGCCTGTCGTGGCCCCCGACGCCCGGGGCGTCTCCCGCGGAGGCCGGGACGTGAGGTTCTCTCCCTCTTACGTTCCGCCACCTCCTTCTCTAGCATGACTGCTTCGCAGAAGGAGGTGACGGCGTCCCATTCCGTCTCGCTTCGGACTATGAATTGTACCAGGGCCGCTACAAGGACGGCGGTGGTCCACCGTGTCCGCCGGTCGATCCTCGCAATGGTAGCACCCGGGCGTTTCCTCCCGCCCGATTCGGTGCAGGAACCTCTCGAAACAACCGTGTCCGGTGAGGACCTGCGTCAGGCGGAAGGTGAGGACGCCGTCAAGCCACTCCTCAAAGAGGGGAATTATCGCCACTATTGTGGCGTGTCCTGCACAGGGTTGCGACAGTCGCTCTCTCCATGTCGCCATGAGATCACGCCGGAAGTCTGTCCGCTGAGCGACAATTTGCCGGCAGCGGAGTTTTCCCCCTGACGTAGCGCCTCCGCGCGCCATTCGTGTAGGCGCGCGAGGACTATCGCCTCCAGATCCCATTATGGCAATCCGGCAAGGAGGCACGCCGCCTCGCGTGAGATCGTGCGGTACCCACGGGCCAGCCTTACGGCTACCACCTTTTGGGGCGCGTTCAGGTAGTGGGCGGCTCGCCGCTTCAAGGGACGCGCCCACACCGGGGCCCCGTAAAGGGCCATGGACCGCACGACTCCCGCGGTAGAAACCTATCTTAAAATTTATTTAAAAAATAGGAAATAAAACTTACCGCCTCGGGCCGGGCGTGTTTGCTTCATCCATTCTACAAGCTCATGAATGAAGTCAAAGAAGTAGTAGTTATCAGGTACTGAGAACACTTTGTCAGCAATTTTGACGAACAAGCTGAATCCATCACTGTTCTTTAGGTTCAATCGTCCCGTGATTTGTTCGCAGAGGTCTCTTGCCTTTGTCGAAGACTCCACTTCGAAGGCCTCGTCAGTATCATCAGGGAAGTATACTTTATGATATATTTGCATACTTCTATGTTGTATAGCTTCTACCTCCACAACGTAGGGAGGATACAGTCTAGGTCCCTTCTTTTGCGTTTTGAACACACGCTTCAAACATTCTTTGGCTATGGGGTGTGGCCGCGTTTTGAGGAATTCCACCAATTCCTTGAGGAGTGTTTGTCCACAGACAAAGTTGCCAGTCACTAGCCACATCAGCTCCCATCCTCTTTCTTCACTCAACTGTATCCTGTTGTTTGTTAACTGTTTCATTATCTGACAATAGATTTCGTCGCGTAGGTGTGGTTCGGAAACAGCAGCTTTAAATATCTCGTCCGTATATTCAGTGACAGCTCTGGCTTTGGGAGCTGGCATATCTCCCATGTATTTAAGAATTCCGTAAAAAGCTGAAATTGCCATCTTTGAATTCGTCTCGTCACCCAGCAATTTCTTTAGCAATGGTTTTCGTAAAGGATCTCTGGTGTGAGCCCATAAGTCACCAGCCATTACTCGTTTGGCTGTAGTTAAGGTTGTCCCCCTTGACACTGTCTGATTGATATCGTAATTGTCTCTAAAGTGCTGCTTTGCATAACTTTCAAGTGTGTACATTCTCTTTCTTTGAATAGTATTATATTTCGAGAATGATTTCTTTTCAGTGTTGATATTGCCCTTTTTGAACACTTCAAGTGTAGCGGGTGTTGGCATTTCCAGAGTGGGTAAGATGTAGACTTGCTCAGTTGGGAATAGTCCTTCTTCACCATTGCATACTCCGTGCCCCCAGGTAGTGTTCGTTAAAGTTTCTCCGGTAGTATCATGTAAAAGCACTATCAGATCACCTTTCTTAAACTGTAGGAAAGATGAAGCATCACTGTAACCTTGTAAATCTGACTGAGCGACTACGTATATAGACCGCCTCTTCAGTCCATCGATCAGGTATATTATAAGTGAACTCAATTCGCTAGCGTCTACACTTTGGAATTCAAATTCTTCTTGTTGGATCGTTCTTATTGTGATTCTGCCGACACTTTCGTAATCTTTGTCTGCATTAAACGCGACGTAAGTTACTTCTGGGAATGATATTTCAAGAAGAATATGTTCTAGCTGATCGACGATGTAAATGCCAGTCCAGTTCACTGCTATAATAACTATGTCCTTGTTGATAGTATCTCCTTTAATTTTAATGGCTTCAAAGAACCTTGAGAATAACATTGGCCATTTTAATTTAGCAAAAATGACTATATCTTCTTTACATCTCAAAGGATCTGTCTTATTTTGAATACTCGTCGAGTTTTCGAATGCCTTTGTGACTAAATGCTCCCATTTCGTTAGAGCCGCTTCGTTTGATTGGATAAATTGGTTAGGTATGTAGTTCACGATAACTCTTCTCAGAACATTTGGATCTATGCGTTCTCCAAATTCTATGTAATGTTGTTGAGCCGCGATCATGGCTAAATCTTTTTCTGAGTTACACCTGTATTCACCGAATTTAACTCCTTTAGTGATTTGATGGTATATTAGATTGGTAGCGGTTGGGTCATCCGCAGGGTTGTGCCACGGAGTAAATACTTCTTTTCTGTAAAACAGTCGCCAAGGGGCGCTCTTTTCGGGTGTTCCCTGTTCTTTAGCGAATTGTTCGCACTGTGAAATGGCGTCCATTATGTGTTCTCCCTCACTTCCTAAGGAAAGAACTTTGTCGTATAACGTGATGTATAGCGAAAAGCCGAAGGAATCTGTCAGTCCTATACTTTCTGCTATTTGCTGGCAGATCTCTTCAGCATTAGACGCTGAATCTGACTGAACTGTCTTCATGGTTTCATCCATTAATGTCACAGTCAGTAACACTGGTGTTTTGGTTTTGGTGGCCTGGAGTTCTAGCCAACTAGGTGGCTGTGTGCGTGGACCGTTCTTGAAGGTTCTCATAAGTCTACCTTCACAGTAAGGAGCATAGCCCGGTGGGCCAGAGCGTATGAAATTACGTAAGTATTTGACAAATCGTTCGGATGGCGGGAAGCAACCGACGCACAATGAGAGCAGAATCCAACCGCGTGCGTGCGATGCCTTCGATGGGTTGTTAGTAAGTTGTTTACATAGATGACAGAATATTTCATCTCTGGAATGAGAAAAACGATATTTACTATTCGGAAAGAATTCAGTTTATTCGTTTACAGCATTGAGCTATTACTACTACGCATAGAGAAGACACCGCGAACAAAATCTGTGCTCCGTTCAAATGCTTTCAGCTGGCTGCAATTCACTCAGTCGCTTGCTCGCCACAGCATCTATATATTATACGGGGTTAGCCACCCCCCGCGCGCCCCGCACTGCGCACAGATTTTGTTCGCGCTGTCTTCTCTATACGTAGTATTAATAGCTCAATGGTTTACAGCCTTATTACAAAACAAGGGCTCACTTTGGCCCCTAACTCTAAAGTCGAAGTTCGATATTCAAAAATGGTTGGAAGCCTGCCATGAGCCAGTTTTGAATTTCGTACATAATATTCCACAAAATTAAGTTACTACAATTTAAAAGACCACATTTGACATATGTCAGTTTAGTACTACTACATTAATTTAAAGTTACCATTTGTCATTATTATAATAATTAAGTAGGTTAGTAGTAGGTTAACTTCGAAGAAATAAATAATATTTTATGCCAGCAGTTACAAGGTTACGTTGTTGTATTTTGATGAAGTGGTGTCAAATGTGTCTATTAAATTGGCCCTACCTGTATGTAAACAATTTTTTTTTGCGCTGACGTTGATGTAAAGGGGATCATTCACAGTAATTACACATTTTTAAATCACACGTGTAACGCATTATTTTTTACTATGGCGTCAAAGTCGAAAACTATTTGGGTTCGGATATTAATATCGCTGGACATTAACACACAGCGCCATCTAGTGCCACACTAAGTAACGAGGCTTGTGTCGTGGACACCAGATAGTTGATATACTACATAGATACTTTTTGTTTGTAAATACATACTTATTATACATACAAACATCCATGACTCGGAAACAAATGTCCATGCTCATCACACAAACATTTGCTCCAACCGGGATTCGAACCCGGGACCCTTAGAACGTAAGGCAGCCTCACTACCACTACGCCATTCGGGTCGTCAATATATACAGGTGCAAAACACAAAAACCTGACACGGTTGTTTGAGCTCTGGCTAAAGTAAAATCTTGGGTAGTTAAAAGGTTTAATTATTATACCTGAGTTCCTTTCTAATGATTCCATGTCCAATAATAAAGTGTAATTTCTCCAGATTGGTACTTCTACGTGTGTTCAGCCAGTTGCTGTACATTTCATTGGTAACTTCGTCATTAATTAAGTTCTTCATTAAATCTTCGTCCAGTTTAGACCGGTTCTTTAGTGTTTTGGATATAAGTTTGTTCCTTCCACTTGGTGTGAGGTCTTTTTGCAAATATTCCTAAAATAAAATAAAAACATGAATACCATACCTCGTCAACACTTAACATATGAAAATATCATATCATGTCACACATGTGCAAAATTTTTCACCTAGATTTTGGCAAATATATGTATATATTATAAATCCCAAAGAAGCCCATTGTCATTTGCTCAGTATGGGCAAATCATCCAATCTATACCAATAGCGCTGGATGCAACCTATTCCGAACCAGGACCCCATACTCAGCAAGTCAGCAGCCACCCTTACAAGTACTAATAATTTATATTCAGGGTGGAAGGGGACATCGTCGCACAAACGGCTACCACGTATTCAGTACCTACTAGGACATGCTCCTGGGAAATCCCGATACCGAAAATACCGGGATTTTTTAAACAATCCGATACCGGGTCTTCATCCCGAAATCCCGGTTCTTTCGATACTTTCGGTAGGTACTTTACTATTTTCTTTCTTTTTTTCAACATAAAGCAAAAATCATATTAAATTAACTACTTTTTATACAATAATGGTAATATGAAACATTTTTAATCGAAATTTGTTATTATTACTTACCGAGAGAAAAAAGCTATTCAAATTCAACAATGTAAATAAGGGGTCAGTTATAAGAGATATAAGTTGAGTTTTGATTTGTTTCATTTATTGCATTACTTTTATTTTAAAAAGAATAACGTTTGTAATCCATTTTGTTGAATTTAATATTTTTTAAACTGAAAACTGCAATACCTACACGGTCAAAATGTATGGAACAGCTGTTTTTTTTTTAAATTACCGATGAAAAATTCCTCCTGTATACTTACTTAAATAAGTATCAAACACATCACATCTAACGACCTTGTTTAATAATAAATAAAGTTATATACTCACATCAAACTCCTTGCTCTTCTGGAAAGCTCGACCAAGCGTATCAGTCAACTTCGCCATAACGGGTATGTTATCAACCTTTTCATCGACATATTTCGGTTCAGACAAATCTCCCATGAACCTTAGTACAGTAATCCACAATGCTTGGGCCGCCATTCTGTCTACAGGCGAAGGCAAATCTAGAAGTGGATGCTTCAAAGGTTTCCTCGAATATTGGTGTGTCGAATTGCCCAAGAAATATGTTGCGGCGAATTTTCTGAAGTTGAATTCGTCGAAAGGCTCCTCGTCGATTTCTGGTAGCTGTAGTGGAATTACTGATGATATTTCAGGTTTTGCTGTTTTTGTCTGTGAAAGTTTTCAAAACGTTAAATTAATGGTTTACCGTTTATCATTCAACAGTAGTTACTTACATATTTTTATTAAACAACTAAAGGGTGTAAAACACCTCTTAACGAAGCCGAAACACACTTGTTCTTCTCGTCATTGCGATCATTTTTTTGCTCTACACCATACCTGGGAACCTTCTAGTTAATGAGATAGGGGGGGTCAAAGTTCCAACTTTTTGACAAGTTTTTTTTTTTAATACAAGTTTTTAATGTAAGATTTTTAAACACCTCCACGACCCACGTTCTATTCAATCCATCCATCAGCACAATGTTTTGAATGCGTTACATTGAGTTCTACCACAAAATTTTTAACCCCAAAAAAAAAAGTCGTTTCCCAGCAATAATTTTTGCGTAAAGTTACTTAGTTTGATGTATAGAATGCTTGGTTGACGGCTTCGTGATGAGGTCTTTTACAACCTGTATATACATTACTACAATTAAAAACGGTTAAACAAATTAAAATAACGAAACTAACAACAAACTATAAAAGGGCATCAAAAACTCCTCCATTTTTATTAAAACAGTAATTTAAAACCAACATAGAAACTAAAGTAGATAATTGATAAAGTTGCAATACATGTAAATTGTCTAAGATTGCATATACAAGTATTTAGTTGAAGAGAAAGAGAACTCACCACTCCAAAACCAGTGCCTCTAACTGTGCCACCAGGCGTCGCTGAATCCTTCAGGAATCCGAAGACATCATCCACATATCTATCATCAATCGCCGCTGTATTCTGTTCAACGTTCTCAGTCGCCG
The DNA here is from genome assembly GCA_941918905.2 of Xestia sexstrigata. Classification (NCBI taxonomy): domain Eukaryota; kingdom Metazoa; phylum Arthropoda; class Insecta; order Lepidoptera; family Noctuidae; genus Xestia; species Xestia sexstrigata. The sequence continues at coordinate 7,215,572 of OW799204.2, forward strand.
CTTCTTTCACGAACCATATAGACCTCATCATGTTAGCATACTTCTTCTCGTAACTGTCTCCTGCGGCATCGGGACTTCTACCTGATTTTATAACATCCGCCCTATCTCTATCAAGTTGTATTAACGTAGCTTTAATGACATGTCCTTTCTCCTTAACCAATCTCCTAATTTGATATCCTCTACAGTTCGCCTGGAATTTCCTGAAGAAGACTCTCATGTTTATGAACGTCTTCCTCAATTCTCTGGACCTTATCTTTGCTTGTAATCGGGAGTATCCTCGTTTCATGGCAAGGAATCTGCTTCTGTATCCACGAGCGCGGTAAGTCTTTTGTACGAGGAGGGCTGCCGCTCGCAATCTTAGATACCTCTTTCTATAGATAAACCTTCTTGCATTCGCTTGAGTTTTAATCACGGCTGTTATCAATACTTTGTGTCTTAATTCCTCTAGAACAGTATCATGGTAATCTTTAAGAAAAACTTTAGTGTGTCCGAAACGATAATCTTCATCTGTAAATACTGTTGCGCAGATTTTCATGGCGGCATTCCTACAATCGGTTTTGTCAGCAGGCGGTATGCCAGGGGCGACAAGACGGTAGCGGTGAACAAAGTCGTGGTATGAGTAACGTATAGGATAGCCAGCTTGTCTGATCTTAGCCGTTTCCATCAAACCAGCATATCGTAGCTGACGGACGCATAAACCTTTGTCGAAGATCTGTAAGCAAATAAAGATATCTATAGTATACCAACGTTCGCACGTGCCGCGGTCATAAAACGTGGGAGCGAGAAGACTCGAAACTTTTTAGAACTCTCATACTTAACATTCATCTTCCTACTCTCACTTTTTATGACCTCCACGAGTTTTCGTATTTAGTAAAGCAATGATTTCTCTAGAAGGAATGAAAATGCTACACTGGTTTATGGTATACTACTTACCCTAGGTTTCTTGAACTCATTAGGCTTAATGCACCTCACAAAGAACGGATGGCAAGCATACAAGGTCTTCATTAGAGCATCCAGAGAAGTCTTGAACCGATGACTTAGTGAGACAGTTTTCCGGCTCCCGGTCTGCGTAGGTGCATACTCGGTTACAAAAAGATTTCTCAAAAATTCGTTACTTGAATCTAACACCATTTCTTTCACGTCTGCTGTTAGCATGTCTCTGTTTTTATCGAGGAAGCCTGGAACATAAAAGTGACAAAATTAAATGTTTTTTAATTAAAAGCCTTGTAGAGTTTCCAAATTCCTCGTGGTGTGGAGGCCCTGGACTTACGAGTGTGGAGGTTCGAACCCCATGAGGCAGTTTACTTTATAAATTATCATTACCACTGCTCTCATAACGGAGAAGGAAAACATTGTCAAGAAAAAGGGAAGTCTTAGAACCAACAATTTGAAGCCATGTAACATCCATCAACTCGCATTGATTAGATCAGATAAACTCACAAAGAGACGGCATGTCTCAGCAGTAGGCACATTATGGACTAAGAGTTTCAAAATCATTTCTAATCTTACCTTGAACTGCGTATGAAACGTCTCCTGCGAAATGTTTGATACCAAACTTATACTCGCGAGATGACTTCGCAGTTATATAACAAGATTTAGCGGTATGATTACTGTTTAACTTAGACAACAAAGTTACGTCTGTGCCTTTAGGAAATCTTGACTCTTCATCAATTAGAGACAGCAAATTCATCGGTTTTAACCCTATCATATCCAAATTCTCTTGATTGTCCACATAGTTTATATTGGTCCATTTAATTCCTTCCTTCTCATACTGCTCCTGTTCAAGCTTGAAAATGTGTTTAACAAAGAACTGTTGTAAGTTCTCATTTGCGTAGTTGATGCAAAGCTGTTCGAAACTGTTGAAGTCGAAATTTTCAAAGCCAAAAATGTCTAAGATTCCAACTGATCCGCTGGTCAATTGTTGGTCTTTAAACAGTGTTTTGTTTATCATTCCAACTATGTACTCGAAAATGTGTCCGTATATAGCCTTTACTAATGCATCCTTGCCTTCAATAGCAGACGCAACATTCAGGGGAGATACAACCTTATCCCCGTGGGCTACGATTGATTTCTTTGTTAGAGCTTCAGTCAGTCTTGCTTTGGTAACCCCCAATAGATTAGCGATCCTGGTCGCATTTGCCGCATCAGCAACATCGGAACCTTCTATGTTGTTTGCGTTTAACGATTTGAATTTCAAATTTCCCAAGTGGAGTATGGCGGCCAGAAGACTGAAGGTTCCCCAAATTTCGTTATCCGGGAAATTCAGAACTTTAAAAGCGGATCTTATGTCATTGAATTCTAAGCCGTCATTTCTTCCATCAGCCGTTAACATTTTGCCAGAATTCAGGTAAGCATAATCTTCGGGACGGCCTAACTCCAGCCTCTTTTTTTCGTCGGCAGATAATCCGGAGACAAGAGAGTAAAAAATGTGATAGTTTCTTTCTCCTTTATTTTGGGAAACGATTCTTGATTTCTCCAAGAGATACTGATCAATGTTTCCACCCTCAATGATCCCTTTTTTACTGAAATAGATGTTGACATACTTTCCGAATCTGGATGAGTTATCGTTTCTGACTGTTTTAGCGTTACCAAATGCTTCTAGAATAGGATTTGTTTCTTGAATTTGCTGTTCAATCCATGAATGTTTACCACTGGCTGCAGCCAAATATTGAAGTAACAATTTGGTGCTTTCAGTTTTACCGGCTCCACTTTCGCCACTGAAAATATGGTTAAACAAAGTTTAATAATTATAAGCAATCAGTAAGTTGATTGAGTTGACACCAATACATATAAAGCTATCTACAAGCATTACAACCATTGTTACTGATACTATAGAGTAAATTAGAAAGATTATAGTTACATTATCTTTAGATTATGTCCGGTTGCACAAAAGAATAAGCAATAAATTTGTAGTATTAGTAAAAAGAATTGGTAATGCTTCTGAGATGCGGGGGTCGCACGCTAACGGGAAAAAGTGCTTAGAGAGCTTTGGCATCCACGAATATGGGAGAAAGAGGAGAAAACGACAGAGGAGAAAAACAATGACTAAACAAAAGTCAATTTCCATCGGCTGCAGACGTAGCAAAGCTCTTGTATTATTAAACGTTTTTATAAGTGATGACATGCACCGATAGTCTAAATAAAGTGCGATTAACAAAGTTTTATTACCTGATGACGATACACTGGTTGGACGACGTATTCAATAACTCTCTGTAGGAATTATCGCCGATAGCAAATATGTGAGGCGGGATGTCTCCCAGACTGCGGTCTTGATAAATATGTATTTGATCCATCGTGTATATAGGTAGAATTTCGTAGGGGTTTATTGCTATCAACATAGATCCGGTGTATGTCTGGAATAAAGGAATATCGAAGTTAAAATGAATGCACCAGCATAACGCTCGTTTATTGTATAGGTACCCAGAAGGGATAGACAGGTACGTATAGAACCCAAATCTTACCTGCTGTGTCATGGACATCGGGATAGGTACATAAAGCATACTGCATAATTCACTTTAACTTTAAGGAAGTACCATGTGGATACTACTTCTCTCTAAAATTCCGGAGTGTTTTAAAGTTCCATAATACAATTGTTAATTTGAGGGAAGTTTTCACTTTCAAGTGTTACTTCCTTGAAGTTTAGGTAAATGTGCCTCTATTCCGATCTCTAAATGCTTCTTTTCATAACCCTTCTACCTATCGAAGCATTCTAAGCATCATCGTTATCTACTACCGATTGTCTTACACGCATCTCTTCCATATAGGGTCTTCGTTCGGCTTTAGAAAGTTGAGGAAGTGAGTGGGTGCTACTAAGTATATCATATTCTACTACTACAACAGCCCATAACGCCCACTGCTGGACATAAGCCTCTCCCATGATGGGAGGAATTTGCCGTAATCTCCACGCTTGGCAGGGGATTGGAGATCGCAGTGATGAAAGACTAACAGAAAACTGCTGCCCATTCTCTGGTCTACAGAGGCGCAAGGTGCAAGGACTAATGTCTGAGGCAGGAGCCTCAGAAATTAGTCGCCTTATACGACACCCGTGAGTGTAATGGGTTGGTTCTATTCTACTAGTCAAATCTATCTATCTATCAGAGTCTACTATAAAATTATTCTACCGGTAGGTCACAATTAGTTACCAATGTAAGAGACATAAAGTCAAGCAAGACTCGCCATCGAAATCGTGTAAATCAGGTACGATAGAAAGCATGATATGAGCATAATTTTCATGATATCTATAGGTCAGTGTCCGCTGAAGAGGTCATTTTTGTTCCGAGACCTATCTCGGAACAAAAACGACCTCTTCCTCTTCCTCTTCCTTGAACCTATTTCCCTTTTAATTTTTCGTATACCTATATACGAAAAATTAAAAGGAAAATAGGTTCAAAACATTACGCCGTCGTTCTCTGAAAGGGACGGCAGAGATCTTCCCCACTAGCTGGTTCTCCATTTTCTGCTATTTAAAATAAGTCCTATAAACTACGCAAGGATACAACTAAGAATTTCTTTGGGAACACTCGTTATCATTTCGATCAACCCAGGTATCGAACCCAGGATTAGCACTTATTGTGCTCGACTGCTGGACCAATACCTAAGTAATGGATCTTTCTAACCTTGCCCGCAAAATAATGGATTCTGGAAAGCTATATTTTTTTTGCAAACTTAATGCCATCTAGATTCGGAACGGAAGTTAAAGGATACAGAGTTATTGATATTCGTAAATGACGCGAAATTATGTCGATAATTATCATCTATTCGGCATAACTGAGATAAGCCAATAACGTCATTCTTGTAGGTGAATATTTTGGAAATTAAAAATGCATTTTCTACGTAAGTTACATTTGTGTTATTCTTCATAGATAAGACGTCTAAAACTTTACGGTCGTACTTTTGCCCATCTGTTGCATTCTGAGTTCAAGTACGGTCGAACAAGCTACTTGGTTTACATTTTACAATGTAATTTGTGGGTTAAACTGTATACCAAATAGCTTGTACGACCGTAGAATACAACGGGCTATTTATAAACTGGGGCAGACAAACAGTTTGCAGCAAGCTCTTACAAACATTATTATAATATAGGGAACACAAGAAGGCATCTTGTAGAAATGCACAGAGAAGATACAGATAATATTATTATTAATTATCTGATATAACAATGCGACCTACACCTGTATATGTAAGTACCTATTATTCTACTAACTGCTTATAAATTAATTAAATGAAATTCCAAAAGTGCAATAAGTTGGGCATTCTTTTGTGTTGTATAGTAGGTACTTACCTACAACTGAAAAGTCACCTCCTTGAAGGATACAGGTAGGTATCTAAATCGACACCATCTAACTATGGTTTATTGCGACAAGATCAAAGTAGGTATTTAGCACTAGGTATTGTGGTAGGATCGAATCTCGTCCAGCAAAATATAGGACAAGATACTGTCATGGTCATACCAAAAACACGAAGAAGGTAGGTAGGTACTCGCTGTACGGTGTAACCATCGAACGACGAAGCTACTGATTATTACGAAATAACTGAAGGTAGACTTACGTAAATGAGCTGATTGGCGTACCGCATGTGAAGATTATGGAGGATCGTATATTCCTGCAGCTCGCCGAGTGTGATCATGTCTTCGACCCCCTGTATCGACGTCGAGTGCAGCGGCTTGAGAACATTCTGGATGGAGGTGGTGAACTTGTTCCCATCATGATCTCTCACTTCGATTTTATCACCAGCACTCTTGAGAACTTTCACAGCTATAGGGACGTCGAATTCCGAGGTCCCTGGTGGCTTAAGCCAGACGTGGTCCTGAAACGCATGAAAGGATGGTAAAAGCAGGTGTTATGCTGTGAAACTTAGGTAGGTGTAAGAAAGTTCTACTTCTAAGTTATGGTCAAATGGAGTTACATGGGTTTTTTTTTAGGTAAGGAAGGCATGCTGCACACAATATGTTCAGGTAGGCCTAAGTCAGCCTGATTTGGAAGCCTAAAACACAGAATATAATCACTGCGTTTTGTTTGACCGGAAAATAGGTAGATGTACTTACCTACTGAATAGGATGCATATCTACCCTCCTATATTTCAAGATAAGTAGGGTAGGTACTATAAATTATTTATCATCCAGGAAAATACAATATAAGCAGGGGTAGAGTCACAAAGTTTTTACTATCACAATAATTATTAGGTAGGTACCTACTTTTGGTACTTCATTACAGTGTTGACGAATTAGGTTGCTTGATACAGCATGACTGTGTTCTATGTTATGCGACTTACCTAAGTAATGTTTTCTCCAGTTTTTACATTATGGTTAAACTTACACTTACGTAAACTAATAAACATAAACTTACCGCTAAAGTTACCCGATCTGCCATCTTGTATTAATATCGAGATTCACTCCACAAAAATTTGGGACACCGTCATTTTTACATTCATAGATTCCGCGTGACGCTTGTTCGACGACTGTCGAATTTTATCAATAGTTCAGCTTTGTCTTATCACTATCAGATAGCAAGTCGGATTTATCATAAATATTTTCAGATATGAACTTCTACCAAATGGCTATCATGACTAAATATGTGTAGATTAATTTATAAATAATTATAAATCCTATTAATTTTATAATAAATGTGAAAATAGGAATAATAAACCCTCTACCTAAATATCAGAAATTGTAGTCCTTTGTTTTAAGTACCTAAGTACTTACTTTTGACAAATGTGTAAAAATTTATAACAATTTTAAACAGCCCCATTGATTTAAAATACATTGCCCAGCAGTTTTTGCCCCAGTATTTATGAAAGTAATTATTGCTATCATACAAATGTAATCTCAAAATGTTTTACAATGAAAGTGTGTTACTTATACCTATATCAAGAGAGAAAATGTAAACCAAGACTTTTTTAGAAATTTTCTATTCAAACCCATAAAATGCAACCATTTAATTATATTCAGCCAAATTTCAGTTTCCCACAGTAGGTAAGAATCACATGTTACTATGTTCTTACACACTAATCTCCAAAACCACCCATCTGATTTGAATGAAATTTTGCGAATGTGTATGGTTGGTTCCAGCTTGAAAGAAAGGATAGCTTTGAACTTCGTGACCCCATGCGAAGCAAGGGCAGGTCGCATATGTAAAAGCAATGACAAACAGTAAACATTGTGTTATGGTTTAATTTGGGAGACCTACAACTGAATTTTAAAATCAGAGCAAAAAAAAAAAAGTCTTGTTGGGCAGTCATATAAAAATTACTTCACTGTTTAGATTCTTTGATTAGTATCAAAAACATGACTTATTTGTTTTTAAATAATTCTATGCAATAATGCCAACAGATGAATTAATAAATTCAATTTATTTTTAAAAAATAATTCAGCATTACAAACAACTTAATCTAATGATGATTCTAAATTACTTTTTCTTCTCATCTTTTTCCTTCTTATCTCCTTTTGCCTTCTCATCTTTCTTATCTTCTTCCTTTCCATCTTTTCCTTCTTTCTTTTCTTTCTCCTTCTTATCCTTATCTTCTTTCTTTCCCTCTTCAGCATCTCTATTCGTAATCTTGTTGTTGATAAGGTTGTGTAAAGCTATGATAGATCTGACCAGTGCAGCTAAGTACACCACAAGCGACTGATCATTTGTTTTGATGTAAAGGTTGTCAATAAAGCTGTCATTGGCAATGTCAGGTAAAAGGTTAAAGATATCTTGGAGCTGGTAGATTATCTGATGGTTCATTGGGAGAGAGCCCTGGCCAACTTGAGTGAGGTAGTCTCGAATCTCGCTCAGTTGGGAGTGCAGACCTTTCAGACCAAGTAACTGGTTTGTAATTCTCTGGGAGAGACTGCCAACAGTGGTATCCTTAATATCTCTTAAAAGATGTTCTACACCAACTTCTTCAGCTTCCTCAGCACCAATCTCACTGGGTACATGTTCAAAGGTCCTTGTTGTGGGTGAACCATCATCATGGACCTCTTCTACAGCCTGGTAAGCCTCAGTGGGAAGACCAAGATCTTTAGGTTTAGCATCAATGATGACAAGGACTGAGTTAGGGCAGTAGCGCCTGACTAGTTCATTGATGGCTACATCATTCTGGTGGAGTTTAGGCCCAGTGTGGTACCAGCCCACTACTTTCTCTCTGGCATTAACTTTCTTGAACATACCGTACATGTTCTCTAAGTAGTCATGGTCTAGGAACCAGACTGACTTGTCTTTGTCATCCTCATCGAATGGAACTGAAAAAACAATGTAATTCTGTCAATACTAAATACAATATTATTGTCAGAGGGAGGATCCTGCGGGAAGGTTTTTAGTTAGGTAGGGTCAGAGGTTTTTCATTAGTGATTCAAATAAAAATAACTTAAATTACTCCGGTTTTACTCAAGTTACATGGACACAAAGCCAACTGTGCACAGTTTAATAAATAATGAGTCAGTCATTTACCTGCAAAACTGTTGGAGACGTCCAGGACACCCTTAGCTCTCCAGCATCCCAGCAACACGCCAACCACTCGTTTTTGATTGCCTATTTTGCCCATCCGATTGAAGTGGTCCACTACACTGAGTAAGACCAAGGGATGAACAACCACTTTTGTGGTTAAGACTTCTTGGCTCGGCATTATTGCTGCAGTATTTTACTAAAACTTGTACAGCTATTACAATCTTTGCCTTTCAAACGCAAACAAGACAACAATAATTACTCACAACTACAATTCGCTCAAAATACAGTGATTTTTGCCAAGCGGCAATCAAAACTAAAATTTGACAGTCATTATAGAAAAACAAAATCTTTGGTTATTTTCGTCTCTATGGGATTACATATTTTGGCTGGCAACATTGTACTGTAGTGGACATTCTCGGTAGTGTCATTAATAGCGAAAAGCCGATTGAGTAGGTTTAAAAAAAAACAATCAGCTGATTTTGCTGTCAATGTCGAATGAAACGTCAATAATGTCAACACCGGTGCTGCCCTGTGCTTGCTTAAATTTTATTTCAAAGTTTTCGTAAAATCATAAATTAAACTATTGCTTGAAAGTGACTAGTTGTACAACTCCTACCGTATATTTGCGGTAAAAAGTCTTTTGTAGCGCTTTTCCAAATTAAAATGGCGCAAAGATCCATAACCTTCGTGACTGGCAATGCCAAGAAACTAGAAGAGCTCAGGGCTATTGTCGGCAGTAATTTTCCTCTAGAAATAATTAGCCACAAGCTAGACTTGCCGGAACTTCAAGGGGAAATCGATGAGGTGTCTGTTAAGAAGTGCCAAGAAGCTGCGCGACGTTTGAAAAGGCCAGTATTAGTGGAAGATACAGCTCTTTGTTTTGATGCACTAAAGGGTCTTCCTGGGCCATATATCAAGTGGTTCCTGGAGAAATTAGAACCTGAAGGGCTTGTGAAACTGCTGAATGGTTGGGAGAATAAATCTGCTAAAGCTGTGTGCACTTTTGCTTACTGTGCTGGAAACTGTGAAGATCTAGATGTTAAATTGTTCCAAGGCATTACTACCGGAACAATTGTACCTCCAAGAGGTACTAGAGACTTCGGCTGGGACTGCATCTTCCAACCTGATGGCTATACTGAAACTTATGCTGAACTACCAAAAACAGAGAAGAATAAAATATCTCACAGATACAAAGCTTTAAAAAAATTCAAAGTACATTTTCATGAAAAATCTCTATAACTGCCTTGTGAAGTATCTAAAACGTGAGATGGCCCATTGGAAACAATGTATGACAAAATAACCATAACCTCATTTCATGAATAGGGTGTACACTACCTCTCGTTTCTAAACACACTGAATTTTTTTAAATGCACAGTGTTAGTCATAATAACTGAGATTGTTCTATTCTTTAATTTTTGGAAACCTAAAAACGATATACTTGTCTTAGTGGATGTATGGTTCAATGTTACCTATAAATAAGTGCATACAATGTAATCTAAACAAATGTGATAATGTTATCTGTTTTGTTAGAATAAAACCAAATATAAAAACTTACTGTTTATTAAGATATTATTATCAATTCCACTTATTTACACATTCAGCATAATGTTAGATTAATATTTTTAATAGTAGGGTTTTGTTCACAATGTACCTAAGATAGTGTTCTATTCATAGTATAAAATAATATAACAAATAAAATAAACTTATTGTATGTAATCGCATTACTTTTAGACACAGGCTTGTGTACACCAGGTGCTATGTATGGTTCTAAATTTGAATTGTTATAATTCTTGTAATACCAGTCATTATCACCAATCTGCCTTGTCTTAGTGTTGCCTGTGCTCATTATTTCTGAAAATCTTGTCTTTGGCTCTCTATTTGGTGAAAAGTTTTCTCTATGCTCATGTTCTATGTTTGGAAGGTTAACTTTGGTGATAGTTGCTGGCCTCTTTCCATGGTTCCTTTCATATAACTCTGCAGTGCTGGGTACTAAGACTGCAGATAGAGCAGTAGGTGCTGGCTCAATATGTTTCTTCATTGGAGGCTTAGATGTGACTGCAGTGGATGAGGAGTAAGATGAAGTACTGCTCTCCAGCCAAGCCTGCAGTGACATATCATTACTTGTATCTGTTGTTATCAGCATACTCTCTTTTTCTGTCACTTGTGTTATAGTCAAGTTTGACTCCATCAAATTGTATTTGCTCAAATTGTTGGGATCACTCTTTTGTTCTTCAACATTCTTAGTTCTGTTGTATGCAACATGAGTGCTATTGTCATCATCAATGTATGCTTGGAGTTCATGTATTTCACTCTTACTTTTCTGGTGGGTTGTGTTGTTATGAGATGTTTTAGCAGATGGTTTGGTTGAAACTGCTGCAATAGATTGTTCTACAGCACCTTGCTTAGTGTAAGTTGTAGCACTTTGTGCTTGCACAGCTGTATTAGAAATATTTAGTGTAGGATCAGGTATCGGCATAAAACCACCAGCAGTTGTAGGAAGAATTGGTGAGAACCCTCCAGTTTCGAACTTGGGTGGTTCCGGTAGCTGATATTTGTTTCCATTGTGAGAGTGGGAGTGGGAAAGTGAGTGTGAGTTTTTCTTGTCTGGCCAGTCTATTTTCCGGCCCGTGTTAAGTATCTTTCCCATGTCTATCGGCGGCAGGGGCATCCCAAAGAATGTGAAACCGCTATTAGCTCCGTTTGTTGGAGCCTGCTTGTTTCTATCTGTCGTATTTTTCATTGCAGCGTAAATCGTAGGGAGACCTCCTGATGATCTGTTATTATTTTGCGTCGCACTTACTTCGTTGTTCAAGCCATTTACTAAAGTTTCATTGTAAGGATAATCGACGTAATCGTCATAGAAGTAATCCGATTCTTCTGGAGACGGTCTGTTTATTTTGTTAGCCTGATACGTGTTCTTAATCTGCGATGTGTAGTCTTTTATTTTGTCTATTGTTGAATACACTTGTGAAGTCGCCAAATTAGGTAGAAGCGCTTCATTTTCATGTATCATACAAGTTCTCAGATCTACCTCATCCACTTGGTTGATTGCTGTGTTCGAGCAGTCATTCCTCCCGAACGGCATTCTCTTGACGTATGTTCCATCGGCACATTTCGGTCCAATAGAAGACGATTCCGATAGCCATGATTTTAGCCAAATAATATGGCAATTGCAAACTAGCGGGTTACCTGAAATAAAAAGGAAAATAATAGTTACCAATTACATACTCGAAAAACAAGGGCAATTCCTCTACCTGACCGTCTACTTACCATCAATATCCAAAATTGCGATATTATTTCTAAGCTTCGCAAATGTGTTCTCCAATACGGTGGTAAGTTTATTATGTCTCAATGAGAGAATCTTCAGCCGAGGCATGAAATCAAAGGGCTGACCGCTAATGTGGCAAATCATGTTATTGTCTAAATTAAGCTCCACCAACCATTCCATGTACTGAAATGACGCCCTCGTCAATCTCATTAGCTTGTTAAAGCTCAAATCCAACACTTCTAAAGAAGATAATTGTTTCAGCCCCGAATTATCGATATTCGTAATTTGATTATTGCTCAAATTCATGTATTGCACCAAAGGTAAGTTCTCGAAAGCTCGCAGCGAAATGTATTGTAATCGATTCCCTTGCAACTCGATTATCCTCAGCTTAGGCAGATTTGAAAGTACTCGGTCAGGTAAATCTATAATGTGATTCCGGCTTAAATATATGGACACCAGTTTCGGCAGATTGGCTATTGCTTTTGGATGGACCACTTCAATGTTATTGTTGTCCAAGTCTATCGTTTCAAGATCTCGTAGATCTTTGAAACTTCCAGTTCGTAGTTCCACTAACTTGTTGTTAGGCATTTTAAAATCTGTTAACGTGTTTAAGCTGTTTATGGAATTGCCGTCAAAGTGTTTTATGTGATTGTAGCTAGCATCTAAAACTTTTAACTTGGACATCATGTTTAAAGTAGCTGGCAATTCATTTAGATTATTCGAAGAAATATTTAAAGTTTCTACATCTAGAGCTCTATTCACAATATTTGGGCTTATACTTTTTAGTTTATTTTTGCTGAAATCTAAAGACGATAGGGCTGCATTGTCTTGGATTGCCATAAAGTCGAAGTTTTCAATTGTGTTTCCGTGCAAGTTCACTTGCTTCAGTTGATTTAATTTGCTAAAACTTTTCGGGTGAATGGCCATTATCTGATTGTAACTCAAATCTAAAATCTCCAGTCGATTTAGATCGCTAAATGTGGTCATTTCGACCTGTCTCAAACCGTTTCGTTTCATATAAAATCGCCGTAAATTGTGCAACGTTTTCAAGCTCCCATGAGGAATTTTCTGAATTCCGTTACTCGAAATATCCAAAGTTCTGAGAGATGGTAAATCTAAGTCTGGCGATGGAGGCATTGGTAAACTAGTTATTTGATTCTGATGTAAATATAGTTTCTCAAGCCCTCGTGGTAATCCAGGTACAAATTCTATTAGTCTATTGGCACTGGCGTCCAACTCGTAAAGATTCGCCAAGTTTCTAAAAGTAGCTGGATGCATTGAAACTAGACTATTCCCTGATACGTTCACGTACTCCAATAAAGGTAATTCCATGAAAGTTATTGGGTCTATGATCGCTAGCTGGTTGAAACTGAAGTTAATCCTTCTCAATGATGGAAGATTGTATAAAAGTTTGGGTTGTAACCGTGTGAAATAGTTGTAAGATAAATCTAATCCTTTGAGTGCAGGCAAATTCCAATATGGTCCCTCGTTCATATCGTTTAACGAATTGTTACTTAGATGCAATTCTCTCAATGCTGGCATTGCAACGAATGCATCTGCCTGTATGAACTTAATATTGTTTTTGTTCAAATGTAATCTTTCTAAACTAGGGTGACCTCTCAAAGCGCCTCGTGGAATTTCTTGAAGCAAATTGTGACTCAGATCCAAGAATCTCAAACGGGGTAGAGCATCGAGTAAAGCTCGAAATTCTGAAATATGCATTATTTGATTTGCGATCAAAGTCAACTCCTCAACTCCACTGCCGGATTGTTGCAAAAATGACTCAGGATGTATTTGGTTTATTCGATTGTAGTTCAAATCCACGACTCTTAGTTTTGGAACTCTATGGAAAGCGCCATGGTGTATGATATTTATGTTGTTGTGGGACAGAAATAGGTGCTCCAGCATTGGCTGATCTACAAATCCGCCTTCGCTTAATTTGTCAATCAAATTGTGGTTAAGATTTAAATGGGATAGCATTGGCAAGTCTCTTATAGCTCTTCCAACCATTGTTGCATCTGCGATTCTGTTGTTGCTCAGCGATATTTCGCTTAAAGACGGTAGCAGAGATAGAGCCCTCATATGAATAAGATTAATTCCGCAATTTGTTATTTCCAGTCTTCGTAATTTCGGTAAATTGTAAAATGCGTTTTCTTTCAGTATTCTGAGGTTAATACTTCCCTGGATAAACAGTTTCTCCAGGTTTGGCAAGTTTTCAAACGTGTTTTCATTAACAGCATTTAGACTTTCCGACTGTATGTTTATGTAGCGTAGTTTTTGCAAACCAGAAAACGCTGGTATCCTCTTCAGATTTTGCGATTGTATTGTTAAAGCTTGGAGGTTCTGTAGTTTCATCAGACTTTCCGCTGGAAGACTTCTCAAGTCATTTTCTACGATGAATATTTCCACCAAATTCTGTTCTTGCGTCTCCAGCCAAGCAGCGGATAGTCGCTCCAGTCCATTGTGCCGGAGCATTAATCTCATTATTTTCACATTTTGGAATATCTTCCCTGGGAGGGATGGGAGATAGTTGTTTTCTACTATCAGCTCATCTATCGGTTTTCTGACAAGTTCTCCTACTTTCTGTACACCCTTTATTACTTGGGGCAAGTCGCTGTGTGTGCACCTGTAAAAAAGTTAAAGTTTGTTATAACTCAGTAAAAAGGTCTTTCATGTTACAGCGATTACTTATACCAACCATATCTGGACATCTTCGTGCCGATTTGTGCATATGCATGGTAGGATTGTCTCTGGGGCTGGACATATCGAAATTTGTCCAGTCACATAAGAAAATACCAAGAAGAGGAGCCATGAGACTATTACTCCTTTCTTTGAGTCCATTCCTCTAAAACGTAGATGATCATTGTAGCATATTTCTTGTGTTTTCAGTCCTTTCTATCTGAAATTTTATGAAACAATGGATTAAAATACATTTGTAAAAAGCATGGGTCCTCGAACTCAACTGCTGTAAGCTATAGTGGGTCCTTTTTTATCAGGTTCAAGATGTTGACAGAGGAAACATCGTTTCTATTTCGTTTCCTTCTAACCTAGCTTAACCCTTGATTGCTTCATTTATTTAAACTCGTAATCCGGCGGCGCCAAGGACCAGTACTAATGAAAACAATGCGTTATAGAAACAATAGCCGACCGGAACGGTCCGGTGGTTGAGTTGCACTTTCACTTATACACCATTGTTATTAACGGCGATCTATGGTGCGCAATGTTATTTACATCATTGTTTTAGGGTTATGCAAGTCATTGATGGAGTAAGGTTGATGTAGGTCACTATTCGTCCTTCGATTTTGGTTTATTGAGATCATCACAATGGGGCTTGCTTGCTGTGTAATTACCTACCCGCCTAAATTTTGCAAGCATATCATGGAGTTGGATTGAAATCAGTCTTCAAGTGGCAATTGCCTCGGTGCACTTTAGAGACTTGTATTTTACTACTTATAGGAGCATAGCTGGTAACTAATATTAGCAATCAGTTAAGAATAGGCGCCGGGTGAAGTGGTGAAGCAAGATTTCAAAATATTGAAATAGTTATAATGTTTCAGCGTGTATTCTCTTAAAGTAGCTAACAGTATATTATCAAACGTAACATTTTTTTTTACCAAGCATCGCAGTTAACTTCGCAATGCGTTCATAAACGACTCATTATATTGCACAATACAACTCGTTAAAGGCTTAAAGCGTTACTTTGCAAGTGTGATTAGCATAATTTCTGTATTTCCAAAAAGAAATAAAATGCTGACGTTAATGCAAGAATTATACTCGTCGCTGAATATTTTAAAACATAAAAAACTTGAAAGAAATAATTATAGCAGTGACGCATCTTGACTGTGACTCTAGGATGTTGCGGCAGGTAGATACAGCTGCTAAATTCGTCATGATCCGTCTGGGTAGTAAACGTTAACTTATGAGTTTACGAACAATGCACGTCAAAAACGATCTGTTGAGTTTTCAAACTTCAGCTCAGCGCTTACAGTTGAGATTCCAACAGTGCAATAATATTTAGGCATGCATTTAGGTGTTGTGTTAATGCAAACAGACATAAGTTACTGCGCAGTGGCCAGTGTTGTTGACCTATCCTATTCGACATACAGTTGTGCGAGGTCGGTCACACAGCTAAGATAACATTTATGCAGACAGAATTGTGTGGCCTATTAAAATTCGTTGCTTTTCGTCGATCTACTTATCAATTAATTTAGATCCCAGCTTAATTTCTCGACATCTTCGACTGGTCGTTGCCGTCGGTTTACGATTTGATTCGATATGAAGCAATAAGATAACGTAACCTCCGATTTTGAAGGACTAAGAATTGGATTTCCTTGCCATTATCGCTTGAACCAGAAAATTCATGTTCAGCAATCGCTATAGTTTTTTGTCGATCAATTAATAAATCTAAATCCTAGCCTATTTGCCGAAAATCTCCTAATTGCAATCGGGTATAGTAGGCTTTTAGTATAACCACATATCACCAGTTACGTTTACGTTAAATCCCTTATTGTAGAAAATTCTGCGTGATTTGACATGTTTCTTCTGTTGGCAAATCCGCCGGTCTGGCGTAGTGGGAACGCGGCCATAAAGATCCTTGCCTAGTTTATGGAAAGTATTTCTCGAACCCAGATATCGTGACCTTGATAATTTTACCGTAGAGAGCACCAGACCTCATATGCATGATTCTTTATGATATAAGTAAATATCTTACATAGTAGATGGGTATACTCATCATGCGAGTAAGTACGTGTGTCGTACGTATGCAGTAAACGGGACGGCTGTCATTACGGTACAGTTATCGCATTTATCTCCGTAGTAAAGTAACTGTTGCAGACTGTCATCATGGAGGTAGTCGTAAGTAGTACGATCTTATACCTTGTGTTATTATTTGTTTTATTAAAGGTTTGTGGTTGTTCTAGGTTTATTATCTTGATGTAGCTATACTTACATATACATGAAGGAAGCTATACTGACTTCAGGAAAACATTTAAAGAACCTAGTAGGTAAATATTGCCGATTGATTAACCAGCAAGAAATAGGTACACAAAGCACCAAGCGCTATCTAACTTCGTCAACTCTTGCATATTTTTGATGTACCTACCAGTAGCGAAGGGTCAATTTTTGTAAGCGGTAAGCCGGAGTACATATCTTTAATGTGAATATAATATTTGTCATAATAGAATACCTACTAACTGTGCCATTTTCAAAGGGAATCCGGTAGGAATCGAGTTGTATGGATCCTTCGCCGCTGGTACCTACCTACTCGTAATCGTAAGTACAAAAATAAAATTGGTCCTGAACTGGTTAGTATAGGCTGATTAACCCTATAATACGGGTTAACCTTTAGTGTTTTTCACCTATCCCGACTAAAAACCCTATACCTTTACGGTCCCTGGGTACAGAGCTTACCTATTCTCAGTGCAAATATTTACTTGGTGTAGGTTCCTAAGTTCTTACAGATATTTAATACCTACTATGCAGGAAAGTACGTGATAACTAAAGAAACACGGAATCATCCTTAAGCTTATTAGCACATGGTTCCGGAAGAACGAGCTTCCTCATTGTTAAGAACAATAACAACCTCCGAATTGTTCAACAAATAATTTTCGGATTACGATATAGGTATGGCGCAATGTAATTACGTTTTCGATTTCTTTTGTTTTAGTTTGAATTGTAAACAATAATATTCGCAACGAAAAATTTCACACTTTTTGAATAGGTACTACCTACTCCCTAAGTGCAAAAGTGGCTCTAAATGTGTTGTAAGTAAGTAGGTACTCACTTAATAGTCGCAGGGATTTCATCGTTATTATACCATTTCAGATAGAATACGATACTTTTAACCCTTCAACTAATCCCGAAGTAGACACAATAATCATTGCAGAATTGCAATTTTAAAAATTGGTAAGTGAAGTTGATGCTGCATCGGCCGACCCGAAGTGCGTCATGTCAATAAACTGTGTTTCGTTTTCAGATAAGTACTTATTTATTTATCAGGTTTATTCGTGTCTATTATTACTATTACAATTATGTTATCCTCTGTGACAATAAATATTCATTGTATATTATTTATTAATTACCCACACACTTAGAAATGCCCATTTCATAGAATTATTTATTTACTACCTGGTCTACTACCCTCATCCGTGTGTCACTGCGGGGGGCCTACTGAAAACCAGCGCCGAGTGTTTTACACTCAGCATATAAATGATACATGATGTTTATTTTTCAAGTAGGTTTTTACAAACACTTTTACACGTCACTTTTTAAAACTAGATGGGGCCGGTGTTTCGTACCTGACTAGGTACTCTGAGAAGAAACAGCCAAAACAAACTCAGAGGTCATAGTCTCTTTTGAAGTCCAGACATAATCTTGCTATATTCACATGAGGACTATGCAGATTAGTGTCTGAGATGGTCTTTTGAAGAAAGAACCACACAGATTTGAGTGGACCTGCCCAGTCATTGCAAGCATTTGTCAGTTATCGTGTAGCTCGACTTATAACTCAAGGAGCTCAACGAAACGACGAACAATACCAAAGAATGGACATTTGGGTAGGTCCCTTATAGTAGGTACTCAAACTGCCAGACAGTTGTGGGAAAAAATAAACAAAAAATAAAAATGTGACCCACATGGTCCCCACATTCACAATAATCAAATAAAATTAATAACAATTTCTTTTCAAAATGAATGTAAATAAAATACATAATCACAAAAATCATTAAATGTCACAATGATAATAAAAAGTAAAATACTTAATGAAATAAGTAAATTCATGTCAAATCAGTAAATGTCACATAAAATAATAAAGTAAAAAATAATAAAATACATGTCAAATCATTCAATGTCAGAGTGTATAGGTACAAGAAAGGAATCAACAATAAACAAGCGAAGCCCGAAATTTCGCCATTCACAGAGCAAATTTAATTGGAGCAGCTTAATTTTCACAAACACGTGACTGAGTGTATGCGTAATTGTTATTATAGGCTTAAGATTTTATACAAAGCTCGTCCGTATCTTAGCGAAGAATTGCGTGTTTTGCTTGTGGAGTCTTTAGTTTTATCAAAGTTAAATTATGCGGACACCGTGTATGGTCAACGGCTTCTCTCAAAAACTGAAAGAATGATCCAAAGACTCCAAAACGCCTGTGCACGCTTCTGCTTTAAAGTTCCTTTTAGGGGACATGTAACACCCTTCTTAAATGAGCATAACATTCTAAAAATGAAAGCTAGACGAAAACTGCACCTAGCAACCCTACTTTTTGGAGTTATCAAGTCTCACTCCCCTTCTTATCTATACGATAGGCTGTTATGGACTAGTAGGCACAAAATCGGTGAGGGACGAAAATGTTGCCAACAGCTTTCTATTCCCCAGCATAAGTCGGCAGCCTTTAGAGGCAGTTTTCGTTACGCAGCTACCAAATGTTGGAACAATATACCGCCTCCCATAAAATTTAGTTAAAGTTGCTCGACTTTCAAGTCAAAATTAAAGTTATTTTTATTTAATCATCAAAATGAATTTCAAGATGTTCGAGCCGACATTTCAGCCATTTGAAACAAAACAATTATTTTATATATTTTTATCAACTCGGTTTACACATATCAAGTATTTATTATTTTATGCATTTTTAATTTTTAGCACTGTTATCAATTTTACACATTTTAAATTTTATCAATTTTATACTTTATTCAATTTTACCCATGCATGTTATTAATTTTTACACATTCCTCCATTTTTACTTTTTGTTACTGATTCTTAGCGTATGTCATAAAATTTATTTTTGCTATCAATTTTATAAAATTATCTACTTCATCTTTTGTTTTTTATTATTATTGCCTTTTTGTTGTTTTTATGAATGGGCACAGTATTTTATAAATATATATTCTACCAATGTTACTAATTTTATACATTCTATTATGTTTACTTTTACCATTGAATCCTACTGTATGTCCTCAATTTTATACATTTCTCGATTTTGTCATATTTGCTGTTTATGAATGTCTTTTTGTTCTTTTTATTAATGGAAACAGTATTTATAAATTTTATAAGTTATATAAGAAAAAAAAAACAATGTTTGTTATTTTATACACTTCATCATTTTTACTTTTTGTTATTGTTTTTTAATGTATTTATAATATAACATTTTATTTTTAGTTGGTATTTGTGCAAAAATTGTAGACTTTACTAAGTGTTTGTTTAAGTTGTCGAGCGTATGGCACTCGTGGGCTGCAGCTGAAAATCAGCGTCAGGTGGTACACCTTGTGTTGCCACCTGGCATTATGCTGAGCTGAGGCCCTTTTGGCATTATTAGTTTTGTTTTTTTATTTTGTGAAATTTTGTAATGTTTTTAATGCCAAATAAACACTATTTTCTTTCTTCTTTCTTTCTTTCAGCGTCCCGGCCGCCGCGGGAGACGCCCCGGGCGTCGAGGGCCACAACGTGGCCCTCGGCCACCGTAGGCGCGGGCTTGTGGACGGTGGGCTATGGGCTAGCTCGCCGTCTGTCCGTCTCATGATGACAGGCCGTGTCGACGGCGCGTTCGTGTTCCACGCGCGCCTCAAAGAGAGTCAGCAATAGGAAGGGGGCAAGGACCGATGCCTGCCGGGGTTGCGGGACTGTTCGAAAGAGATACCGTGACCCCGGAACACAAAGGGCGATGAAGGAACATGAATGGGTTTTAGTCAGTAAAAGTCTGACACTCCCTCCTGCTCCGCCCAGAGCGGGAGAAGTCATTTGATGATTTCATTTCCGAAAAAAAAAAGGTTGTTAACCTCGAGGAACTTAATCAGCCGGTCATTCATATAGCGCTCCAGAACTTTGTAGAGCGTTGGAAGAATAGAGATGGGTCAAAGTTGTTGACACAGTCCCTAGGCTGTCACCACCTTTGTGTATGGGTTTTAAAATAGCGGATTTAAACGCCAGTGGAAATGTCCCTGTAGACGTGGCGAGGTTGCAGTGCTGTCAACCAGCAACCGACCCGAGATCTGATAAACTTCGACAGCACAATCATCCCTTAATCCTTGAACGAGTTGCAGGATCTCAGTTTCGTCCGTAGGGAACATGACCAAGGAATGAAGAGGAGCAGTTTCCGCGTTATTATCAGCCTTTTTACTGAGAGGGAACTAGTATAGACGACAACAGTTAAACAATGGCGTCCCGACCGAATCAGTCGGGTCCACAGACGAAGGTTTCAGTATCAGTGGCCACTTAACCAGCGGTTATCGTTAACTCGATAGTTCGATACAACGTTTGACAAAAAGCCATCGCCGAATCGAACACAGTCAGTCGCCGAAACACGATGCAGTCGATAAAATACTGGGTACCGGGTACCTATATTTACCGGTTGAAGTTGTGCTTACCATGAGCCTAAAATCCCTTAATGATTGGATTACTTAATTGATATCATGCATAACTCTATACGGAAATTTTAGGCGATAATTCGTCGGAACAAAACCAGCAAGGCATTATGAAATGGAAACAAAGCGAAGAATCACTTTTGAGTATCATTAGAAGGGTTTCGATTTCTGGAGCTGCCTGCAGAAAAGAATGGATTGTAGCCCTATAGATAGATAATAATGGAATAGGCTACATTAGGCTCAATAGAAATGCAACCATATGGTAGTTATATCTTGACTTGACAAGGAGACCTTAAATGGGTTAGCTAAGGTTTGTCGATCTAGGTTAGTAGGTAAGAAATGAATAGTTACGATAGGAGTGCCTGCAACAAACAAGAATTTCTAGGTACAGAATAATAGTAGAATAAGTATGTAAGTGTGAGCTTGAGTGATTGAGTGGTCAACATAATGGATAGGTAGGCCTATGGTGTTGTAGAGTTATAGATACATTTGTATTTGGTACCTCTGCTGATGATAAACTATGAAAAATGGCAAACATTGAAAGTGACTTGGTAATACTAACCCGATCCCCCGTTATAGACACTTCATGCTTGAAAAATATCTAACGTAACCGACAGATTATCTACACAAATTACAATAACAAAAAAAAATTGCACACTAAAGATCCAGCAACCATGTCCATTACCTACCTTTAATATTACAATATTTGATTGACTTATTATTACGCAATCAAACAATTTTCTGAAAACTGGAGCGAATCGCAACCGTGTAGGACTACAGACGATCGTAAATTACGCATAAAATAATGTATTAGATGAAGCACACTAACCTAGTGCCCTAACTGATTTCTTAAACGTCTGTAGGTACCTACTCTCATTAGATGAAGCTCTAGTATGATGATGAGAGATGCTTTCGGGTGTTTATGATAATATTGTGTATGGACGAATTGACGGAAATACCAAAAAGATGAAACAGAGTGACTATCCCAAGAGAGAAAAACACCGTAAGAAAACCGCCATCACCAAAACATGTGACATCTAAGTACTTACATTACAATCACGCTTCTGTTCTCACGCTAAACTTCTACGTCCGCAGATTGCGGCCTCTTCCCTCTATTGACGGCCAAATAACTGACCAGAGGTATGTTATTTGGACGTCAATAGGAAAAATATAATATACTGCGCGTTATATACTTGGGGTCACCGAAATACAGCTGGAAGTTCATTACGACGCCAAGCCTTTAGTTCCTTGAGAAATTAATACCTTTTGTCCCACCAAAAATGAAAACAGTAGACTTACTTAATTCTAAAAGCCTTAAAGAGGGGGTCCGCTAACACACCGATTTTGCCATTCTGACCTTTGAAACAATAGCTTGCAAATTGAATGATTGTAAGGATATTTCCAATTAAGAAGGGTAACTGGAACAGTTATTGGTCATACGAGTAGCACTCATGGCAACAAGGTTGCTAGGATCGTAAGTGTCAAGAGTTTTTGATTGTTTACCGTTTCATACGTTCATAGTTCCACTTCATCTTTAGCATAGAGATGCGAAACAACTTGGTAAAGTTCAAAATTCAATGGCCCCGTCTTTTTTCTCATTTAGTAGGTACCTACCTAAAGAACCTATACTACATTTAACTATAATGCAATACATAACTACAGCAAAGACTAGCCAGATGCGTAAAATACAACTGAACCAATGTTCATGGAAAATAGCGAATGAAACAAGCTACACTGGGTTTTTTCATGAAAAAATGGAGCGTCAAATGTCACTCAGTGTTGAAGGGAAAGCAAATGCATTGTGCACGCGGCTGCAACTAACGGATCCTTATCTCTTGCATATTTATCAGTTAGATAAATCGGTACATGCATTAAATTAAATGCAGTTTCTTTAATTAAATAACTATAAAAAAATACCCAAAAGCATGATAAAATAGAGGTTCCCGTTGATTTGGGACATTTCACATAGATTATAGTGACAAAGACATGCTGGATTTGTTTAACCGATAAAAAAAATAAGTACCTACCTATCTATCTTACGGTATTGGTTGAGCAAAAGTCTGTCTAATTTTAATCTAGGTAAGGCTTGCTTACAAAAATTTGCATAAAAACCATATAATTAAATTTGGTAGAATCGTCATCAAATACCTATTAAAAATAGCAAAACACCTAACTTCTTACAACCCGCGTATTTGTTTACTAATAAAAACATATTTTGGGTCAAAAAACCAGACAAATCTATCTAAACGCCTAGACTGCTACAGGCACAGAGTAGCAGACTACAAATATGTATTTAAGCAACAACAACGTAAGTACTCATAATTACGATAATAGAGCCTGTCAATATTGAAAACCCTCATATTATCTAATCTAGAACAATGCAATTTCCTTAGACACATTCACAAACAGACACTCGACACTACGGTTACCTTCCTTTTTATCATTAATTTACAACTCAATCGATTTACCGTCAAAGATGATGAACAGAACACAGCGTCAACTCCTCTGATGCCGATTAAAACACGATCACTATTACGCAACAAACACAAACAAAACGGACTGGACAAGCGTGGCTTATGGTGGCCCAACGTAAACTGGGATGCGAGTATTTCGCATGTAAACACCAGACTTTCGGTTCACAGCACGATGCACATCAAGTAACTTATCTTTCACCATTGTGGCGCGTGCTGCCGCCCGTAACTACTTGTAAACTATCATAGATGTGGATGTTCGTTCAACTGTTGTCTTTTTTTGGCTATTTGCCTCTTAGAGGAATCCCATTGTTAGCAACCCCAAAGTCCGGAGTATCGGATTGCGGGTAGCTGCCCTGAAGGAGAGATGGCAGGACACTTGGCAAGAAGTGGGGATGACAGGTAGAGTAGCCCTCACTGAATGGTTACCGAGAGATGATAGAAGAAGTGTTGGTCGACCAACAATCATCTGGTTGTTGGTATATATCGAGTAAGACTTGGTTGGAATCGCGAAGGCCAGGGCAGAATGCCACAAAAGGGTGGATGGAGGCTTATCTATACTCAGCACTGTGTGGCCAGTGATGATGATGAACGGGATGAACCCCAACAGTTTTACTGCAGACTAGACTCTACAGTCCACTGAGAGAGATAGCAGCTAGATTAGAAAAGACGAAGATAGAGATAAGCTAAATGACATGCGACTATAGGTAGAGTACTATGCCCAACAGCAGAGGACTGCTACATGCTGATGATAATAACTTGCTACTGTATCTGGTGTCCAGCTAGGCAGGTGGTAAACTGTAGTATCGAACTCCTGGGGTATATATCAGTAGGACGACGACCTTGCAACTGGACTGCAGTCACAGACAAAGAGAATAATTATGGAGATATAAAGTTGTTGGTTTAACATCTAGGAAATCAGTTTGACGAGTCTGAGTTATGAGGTCATCTAATCACCTACCTAACCGTTCTGTGTCCTGAGTCCTGACTATCTGGCTGACCTAACCAATAATAGTTTGGCTTGTATCTACCTACAAGTACTTGTGCAGTCCAATAGCCTATCCTAGTTGGACTCGAAGGAAATAGGTACCACGATTCCTACTTTTCAACATTTTATATTCTTTGACCGTAAGTTGCAAAATAAAGAATGCTTAAGCGACTTATCTCGATTAAATCGTACGATGTGGTAACTAGGAAGGGTGGTCGCTTGGACAATAAAATTGTCATGTGTCGCCTTAATTACTCTATTGAAACATGTCTGTAAGTAATCAGAAATACAAACAATACAAGTGCAATTTCATTTAAATTACACATGTACAGTCGTGGTCTTTTCCGCCTGATCAGTAAAAAATTTTTTCGCATAAATCATGCGGAGGCGCCGAGCCACGCCCCTTAAAGTTTAGGTCTATTAGGAAAGCGTCAACTTTGGCGCGCAAAATAACAATAACTCTCGTTTGGCGTGCATCGTCAGTGCACTTGGCCGATCGGTTTCTTTCATTATTTCTATACAAAGTCAACGGGGTGGGGCTAGAGAGCACTTCTATGTTGCAAAGTGCAAGCAAAAATTTGCTTAGTGGTGCTCAGGCGTGATTGTCCTCGATAGTACCTATTACCTATATTGTGGAAATTCTCAGGAGCAGATCAAGTGTGGATTTGTGCCCGGTCGAAGTATTATTTATTATCTGTGGCTGTGGCCCGGTTAATGGCAATAGAATCGCCCCTATAGGTTTCCATATATATTACTATACTCTTTGGTTTACATGTAATAGGGTGTAAGCAACCTCATCATGAAGCCGTCAACCAAGCATTCTGTACATCAAACTAAATAACTTTACGCAAAAATTATTGCTGCGAAACGACTTTTTTTTTGGGTGACAAATCATTTTTTGTGGTAAAACTCGATGTAACGTACTCAAAACATTGTGCTGCATGGATAGATTGAATAATGCGGGGGTCGTGGAGGTGTATAAAGTAAAAATCTTACATTAAAAACTTGTATTAAAGTAAATGATCGCAATGACGGGGAGAACAAGTGCCTTTCAGCTTCGTTAAGAGATTTTTTACACCCTTTATACACGTTAATGTGGATGTACTGTAGGATGCCTGACCCGTCAAGGATGTCATGTCCCCGTCAGGTGTGATGCTGTAACGTACGTGCTGCTTGTAACGTATCTAGTATCTACATTGTAAGTACCGTTTGAATTTGACAAATTAATCGTACCTTACTCAATAAAAAAAGGTCGTGACGGCATTGGCGAAGGTGCTAGTAAAATTCTTAAATCTGAAGCGATAAAAACAAAGTTGTTTGCCAATTCTTATGCTCGTGAGTTTGCGAAAACCTGCTCACGTCCTGTTAACCTTGGTAATGTCGCACAAAAAATAATAGATGTGTTTGGGGCAAATAACACTGAGATCAAAATCTGCGTTGTAATGTAAACCAAACTATTATACGGGCCGTGGACGTACGGTATGCTGGCTCTGCGTATCTTCAAAATAAATTATATTTTTAATACGAGCTGTGTAATTTGAATAGAATTCTTTAAATTGCGATTTGGAGAGTTTAAATTTAATTATTATATAAGAGTCTTATGGTAGGTACTCAAATTATATAACTTCTCTACTTTAAAGGTCCGTGTGATGAAACAGGGCAAAGTACGTACCCTGTAGGAACCCCTAACGCTTGCATTTACATAGATGAATTGATGATGCATACCCCACAGCAATTTTTGTGAGATACGTATGTACGGTCGAACAAGCTATTTGGTTTACAGTTTAACCCACAAATTACATTGTAAAATGTAAACCAAATAGCTTGTTCGACCGTACTTAGGTACTAAAGTACTTTATTAACTTGTAAAGCAACATGTAAGTCTAAGTAGGTATATTTTGTGAAAAATAAAACAAAGCTAAGTGAACTAGTAACTTGATACCAATGTGACCCCATCCGACTTGTTTTATACCTATTTGTTTAATGACTGGTAAATTCACATGCTTAGACAACCTAGTACTTACATGGTTAAGAACAGACGCCAGCACATCAAACTAATACAATCTGCCAAATTTCTGTTTTTAGCGAAACAATTAATTAATTTAAAGCATTAGGTTCAAGGTTGATAGGAAAAAATTGACAATTTCGATGCGGTTAGGTTGTTCTTAATATACTGCGCTTGACAAGTTTGCCAAAACATAATTTAAAGCTTGAACTTCAACAAATGCAAATCATATACATAGGTACTTAAGTACCTACATACATAGAGTATAGTCTAGTCAGTATATATAATTGTATACGATTAGATAACCAATCCCTAGTCGAAATTCCTTACGAAAAATCTGGGTCTGAGGTTCGTCTCACTCCATCAGAGACCCAGCCCAAAACAACGCTTATACAAATCATTTTCCAATGCAACCTGGCCACCATCGCCATCGCCACCCCGATATTATTCTTTGAGGTTATGGTTTGAGTCCATAACGGCTCTGCTGCAGTACTGCTGCTGCTCTCAGCTCTGCTCCAGTATGCAATCCTATTGGTTAATATTTCTCCGTTTCTCCGCTCCGCAGCCTCGCTCCGCCTCAGTGGAACAGCATTACCGCAGTCTTATTTAGGGGTTTGGTGGTAGGTACTGTAGCAATATGCGCTTTCGTACATATTATCTCTTATTAGTTTGTTCTCATCATGTGGTTAAAACACGTGTGTTTCAGTTAAAACACACCTGTGTAAATTAGTCAGTGACGGCAGTGAAAACATCTAATATAATAATATCGTATTACGACCAATTTATTGGAAAATAACTAACGTGTTGCTCTTACTTTTCTTGTATGTAAACACACACACCTTAGATCCTATCCTACACCAACTTCATGTGCAAACGTAAACACCGATATTTTCCACTGCTAATTTATTTACAGGTGTAAAAAATTCAATGTCAAGTTTTTTGTCCGAAAATTGACGTGAGAGGCGATCAGGCGACACACCCACCAAATATCTTCATGGGCTATTGCAGCGTATACTTAAAGAAATAAGGCTCATTTCTTTATAGCAGGTGTCATCGTACGACGCACTCGTACATAGCTAGAATTAATATTGGTTTGCAACCTGTTTCTACTTCACGCGAGAGACCCCTCCGTTCTGTTTACCAGTTACCGTTTGTCTTACACAGTGTTTTATCGTGTCGTCTATCTGACGTTAGATCATCCGTAATAATTATGTTTATAAGGAATTTATATCGGACTTCTATTAAATTAAATATTAGAAATTATACTGGAAATAGTACTTTAAAAAAACCGCCAAAGATTTTGATTACGGGTAAGTACATAAGTGTGTTTAACTACATATGCTTAAAAGTTAAATTGATGGAACGAAGAAAATTGAGGGAATTAGTGGACATCAAAACTAAGTGACATGCTAAAAATCAGCAAAAATATGTTTAGAAAGAAACTATAATATTATTAAAATAAAAACCATTATTAATAGCACTAGATCAAAATTAAAACGCTAACGCTACGGTTAGGTCTTTACCTAGTTCATAGACGCCGTCAATAGTGAAAGGATAAAATACAGTGAAGGCTGTATATATAATAAAACACCCTATTCAAAAGAATGTGATATTATTATAGTTTCTAATAATACCTATCAGAGTTAATGATCGAATTAAAGCGAAAGTGTGAGAATGACGAATTGTTGCTCAAACGCGTGCATTCTGGTACCGATGGTCGCTTGGTTGAAACGGTAACTGACTTCAAACCAAAGAGTAAAATACTTACCTACTTATACCAGGATTCATACTGATTGGTTGAATAGAGCCATTCATACCTTGCCAAAAACAAAATACAGAAACACAAAGATTCTTTCTCTGGCTCCGAAAGCAGGTCATTACTCCAGAATTACTAAAACCCGTACTGGCCACAGCGCGGGGTCGTTAAGAATTCGGTGAAAAACAAAAACAAAAATTCCTGGGACGCGGCACTCGACACTACTCGGGGAGACTGAGGCAGGGGTATCTTTTTAAAAGCTATTCATACTACAACAGTACCACTGCATCCCAAATATGCATCAGTTTTTGGTTTGCGTGTTATTAGTTTTAATCAATTCATAGTACGTCATCGTAGTATCGAATTATATGGCCTCTTCTAAGATCACCAGAGCTATCTCCTTTTCGAATATTTAATATCTAAAATTCTAAATGCATCTAAATTCTACATTTATTACTGTTTAATCTTACGAAGATCGCACTGACCTACAAGGCGACAATGGCATCGGTGTCTGTAATGGCCTTGTCATCCTGTGTTAACCGATAAGATGAATCTATTATTTCATCGTCTCCTATCAAAAGTTCAATACAGTATATTTATTTCTATTGTTGTCAAAGAACGGAGCATGTAGCATAAATATCATTCGGTTGAATGATTCCAAGAAATAACGCTGCAAACATGACACCCAACCGCGTAAAGGCATTTCGTTGATTTTGCAAAAATAATTATTAGCGATGACCTGTTCACAAATTATGGTGAAATTGAGCCCAATGCTTCAACGCTGACGATCGCAAATCTACGTTTTAGCTTCCGCATAATTTGTTTGCGTCTAATATTCTAGTGCGTAGGTAATCTGTATCTTACGTCGTACCAACTAAGTATTGCAAAAACATGTTTGCTAAGGAAAACCGATTCGTGTCGCCGTATTTTCTACGATTAGCATAATTATAGTGTTGTGTGTCTAAATTTATTTATTTATGTATTCGGCAACGCAGTAAAAAAAAAAACCCATGACTAAGAGACTTGCAGTTCTGTGCAATATAATCTAGCCTGTGAGCCTGATAAATAAGTTAACCTTCTAAAGGAATAGGTGTATCATATATATGTTCTATTATTTACAGGAGGCCTCGGTCAACTAGGCGTAGAGTGCGCTAGGTATCTTCGAGGAAAATATGGCAGAGACAACGTCATCCTCTCGGATATAATCAAGCCGTCCCAGGACATAGTTAATGATGGCCCTTACATATTCGTAGACATTTTAGACTTTAAGGGCCTGCAGAAAACCGTCGTGAATCACAGGGTGGACTGGCTGATCCATTTCTCAGCTCTCCTCAGTGCGATAGGAGAGCAAAATGTTCCTTTAGCCGTACGTGTGAATATAGAGGGAGTGCATAATGTTATTGAACTTGCCAAACAGTATAATCTAAGGCTCTTTGTGCCAAGTACAATCGGGGCTTTTGGCCCAGACTCTCCTAGAAATCCTACACCAAATATAACTATACAAAGACCAAGGACTATTTACGGTGTGTCTAAAGTGCATGCGGAACTGTTAGGGGAATACTATTATCATAAATTCGGTTTGGACTTCCGTTGCTTGAGGTTCCCTGGTGTCATATCTAGTGATCCACCCGGCGGAGGTACTACAGGTGAGAATGGTGTTACATTATTTTCATTTGATCTCTCATCAATTTCTGGATTATATTTGTATTTACCGGTTGACTAGATACACATTATATACTTAGATAGGTATGTAAATAAAACCGGTCGCGCACATAGAGACACAGAATTAAGTATATTAGGTACTCAGCACAGTTATAAGGTACCTAGATCTAAGTAAGTACCTACTTTATGTTTTTGTACGATGAATGAGAAAACAACGATCTCGTTGTTTGTTATGTTATTTAATCATTGGTTAAAACCATAGATTTCATTTTCTGCAATTGGAATAAAAGTTAAAACTAAATATTAGAAGCTGTCTGGCAACAACTTTTCGTTTCCCTTAGGTATTTGTTTTTTATAAGTACGTGTTAATAAAATACGTCTTCTATGTTAATTTTCCGAAACGTTCTTAAGTATTGGTATTTGCTTATAGTTACATATTATGCAAATTGTTTTTGCCAAATAACCTTGAACAAGGCAACTGAATGAGTTCTACAACGACGTGACTTGCAAAAATAATATAATTTTTTTATGGGGATATAAAATTACGGCCCATACCACATACCACACGAGAGAGACACCAACCATTCACATGAGCCAATACCTTCTTCCAAACAAATGCTAAACTTCCACATAATCTATGTCCACAGACTACGCCATTGCGGTCTTCCACGACGTCATTCGCAAAGGCCAGTACCAATGCTACCTCAAACCAGACACAAGACTTCCTATGATGCACGTTAGGGATGCTCTTCGAGCTCTCTCGGAATATTTAGAGGCTCCCAATGAGATGCTAAACAGAAGAGTCTACAATGTAACATCAATGAGTTTCACGCCCGAAGAACTAACAGAAGCTATGACTAAATATATACCAGAATTCAAGATCACTTATATGCCTGATAGCAGACAGGAAATCGGTGAGTTTTATCATATTATTTACATAAACAAGACTAAGTAGGTACTTAGTTCAAAGACAGACTATGATGAATGAGATTATATTATGTTACAATAGTAAAATGTACAAAAGCGATCGAAGAATAATGTGAAGTAACACCAGTAAATTGGTGCATCCCTAGAAACCGGAAATGTCTTTATGAGCCGTTCCTAAATAAATATCGGTTTAGAAAAAGTTTGATCTGTCAAAAATTTGACAAACCGATTCCTAAACCCTTTATTCGCATATAATATTAGCTTCTCAAAATATTAGATTCGCTTCTCAAAATAGCCGAAGTACAATCAAGCCCTCAAAACAATTATTGTTAGTCCGGTTGACCGAACTAGTGCAACTTTTCAGTAAAAGCACCGAACTACACACATCAAAAATGTCTAGGGATCAAGCATTTTTATGCGGATTTCTTGAGATTGAGATGTGGCTTTGTAATAAATTTATGATTTTATAAATTTATATGGATCCTTTTTGGTGCATTTCATAATTTGAATCAGGAACTCTCAATCAAATTCGAGTAAAAGATGAAAATAAGCTGTCAATATTTTCCCTATAAAAACATACAACGCATTGAAGACATTATTAGTGCTACTGTTTCCCTA
Source organism: Xestia sexstrigata (assembly GCA_941918905.2). Taxonomy (NCBI): domain Eukaryota; kingdom Metazoa; phylum Arthropoda; class Insecta; order Lepidoptera; family Noctuidae; genus Xestia; species Xestia sexstrigata. The sequence continues at coordinate 7,247,052 of OW799204.2, forward strand.
CTACTGATTAAAACCAACGTTATTATGGAGCGGCGACGTCATTTAAGCAGGGAAGAAATGCTCAGAGCCGTGGGAATGATAGAAGCTGGTTCCCGGCAACGTACTGTAGCTTTAGCTCTGAATACAAGTCAGAGTGTTATCAGTCGACTTTGGACACGTTACCGAAGCACTGGTACCGTGGCTGAGCGCCATGGAGGACGGTATCGCTGCACCACACGGAGACAAGACCGATACATTCAAATCTTAACTCGAAGAGCTCCAACAATAACCGCCATGATGTTAGCCGTGAGGCTTCATCACTCTTCAGGGAACTTAATTAGCGACCAAACAGTCAGAAACCGCTTGCATGAAGTGAACCTTCATTCCCGAAGACCGCTACGGGTACCACCTATAGCAATGCACAATCGTAGGATTCGATATCAATGGGCTCTTGAACACAGAAATTGGGCAGAAGAACAATGGCGTTTCGTGTGCTTTTCTGATGAGTCTCGTTTTGGTATGAGACCGGATACAAGACGTATACGACACTGGAGAACCCCTGGACGCCAACAGCGATTAAAATCCTGCCAGGAAGTCCATCCTTATAGTGGTGGAACCATCATGGTATGGGCGGGTATTTGGATCGGCGGAAGAACTGAGTTGATTTGGATCAGAGGCAACCTCAACGCTCAAATTTATGCTGAGACGATTGTATCAGACGTCATCGTTCCTCTACAAGTGCAAATCGGTCCCTTATTTCAGTTAATGCATGATAATGCACGACCGCACACCGCAAGAGTTGTAAGACAGACTCTCGCCGCAGCTAACATCAATGTCCTGCCCTGGCCTGCTCAGTCGCCAGACTTGAACCCGATTGAGCATGCATGGGATATGCTACAGAGAAGAGCTCTGCCGAATATGGAGGGTATCCAGTCGCAAGAAGACCTTTTTTTGTTGTTGCAACGAACATGGGCGGCCATTCCACAGCGTGATTTGGATGAACTCATTTTGAGTATGCCAAACCGATGTTCTTGTGTTGTTAGTGTTCGCGGTAGAAACACGGATTATTAATTGTTTAAGTTACCCAATAAAATTTTAAAGAAAACTGTTATTTCAGTCTTTTTTTCGAACTTTAATGTTAGTGGTTCAAATGTCAAAAATCCCTTTATTAGGAAAATGGCAAATTTCTTTATTAATGCAAAGGTGACTTGGTTTATCGTTACTGTGACAAACGAAAACACTTTATTTGATGAATCCTTAAAGAAAATTTTAATTAATATCAATCAGGAGAAAAGTTATTGCAAAAATATATGTTGATCCCTAGATACTTTTGATGTGTGTAGTAGTGGGCGTTGCGACGACGACGAACCGTTTTCAAAGACCATTTTGTGTTCTGGGACGATGAAACTGTTTTATTTTACGCCTATGAAAATACAGTCAAGACGCAATGATTCAACTATCCTTCTCACTAGAGTCACTCGTCGCGTCGTCGCATCATTCCGCGTTCCTTTACAAGGACAAGGACTGTTGTCCATACAATAGTTGTAAGAAACTGCAACTATTTCACTCGACGGAAACGCAATTCAACGAACGACTCTTGACGAAAACACATGTTGGATAAGTTTTTTCCTTTGAGCCGTCTTCAAACCAGTTGCAACGACGACCGTTTTCTGCAACCGTTTTCGTCGTCGGAAAAACGGTTGCGTTTCTTCCGTCAAAAATTCGACAACGACCCACCACTACACCGAACTACCGATACTCTTTAGTAGCAACAGTTTATTTATTTATTTAAACTTCATGTACATGTACATTGTGGTACATAGGCGGACTTAATGCCACAAGGCATTCTCTACACTGGTAGAGAATGCCTTGTGGCATTAAGTCGGTCGGTCGTCAACAGTTCGGTTTGTAATATTAAGAATAACAATAAAATCTCAGAGGACTAACTAGTAGGTCTTGGGAGACACATCAGTATTCAGAGACTCACCGGTAGGTCTGCTTGGTGGGTCCTTGAAGACGAAGTGCGAAAGAAAACAATTAACAAATAATCCTTTATAGGGCATAGGCATGGGCACCGGGGCCGAAGGAGGCCGGCGGTGACCCAGCACTTCGGGGACAGAAGTCAAAGAGTGTTATTTATTATGCGAGCGAAGCGAGCGCGGGTTTACGAACCCATATCTTTGACGAAACTACTAGTCCGAGTGGCCAATTTTATTCTTAAAACTAGCGAACGTCCCCGCGTAGTTACCGTTCCCGTGGGAGTACGGGGATAAAATATACTATAAAAAAAAAAATGCCTATGTTACTCAGGGTGAATGTAGCTTTCTAATGGTGTAAGAATTTTTGAAATCGGCGCAGTAGTTTTTGAGTTTATTCATTACAAACATACACACACACAAAAATACAAATCTTTCCTCTGTATAATATTAGTGTAGATTACAAACCGAACTGTTGCTACTAAAGAGTTTCGGTAGTTCGGTGCTATAATTCAACCGAACTACTGCTACTGAAAAGTTGCACTAGTTCGGACAACTGGATTAATAATTGTTTTGACTTTTTGAGTGCTTGATTGTACTTCGGCTATTTTGAGAATATAATATTTAGTGAATCTAATATTATGAGAATCTAATATTAAGCAAATAAAGGGCCGATATCTCGAATCGGACAATAAATCCAAATGTAACCCAATAATTACTTTTTTTCTTCTTGAAAAAACCTATCCATCGATGTACGATTCAAGTCCATTGGTCATAAGGACCAAAACGCCCGAACCCCTTTGCATCAATTATTTACTTTAACACGGTTCTAAAATTGATTTCAGCTGATTCCTGGCCTCAAGTATTCGACGACAGTGAAGCTCGGCGAGATTGGAATTGGAAACCAGAGGTTGATCTGGACAACCTTGTCAAACTGATGGTCAAGGAGGTCAAAGAAAAAATAGCTGCCAATGGACTATCATAACGTGCTATCTCACTCACGTTTGCTCAATGCTCATCATGCTGTCTTTGTCGCCCAGTCTTTGTTCCCCCTTACAGGAATATTGTATATTTGCGAATTATTACTGTGTTGTACCCATAAGCAGTTTGATCCCAGTTTTGTTGCTAAATGGACGTCAGTAGTATTTAAATAGTTCTTATTAAAATAAAAGCTTGTAATGAATCTCCGTATACTTACTTATTTTTACATTGCATTGCAACGAAAAGAGTTATAAGTACTGCATGTAGTTGTAGCCTGTAGGTAGGTCAATACCATGATCTTTATTTTAGGTCAATGTCTTAGTGTACAGGGTGTTATTATAACTTAGGTTTGTTATATTAATACTGCATAACCTGTCCTAATGGCATTGACCGGAGGCTGTATAAATTATGTCAGGTAAGTAGATAGTCACGAGAAGAAATACGTTTAGTAACTTTTAAGTGATTTTCTCCTATCGTAATGATCGTAATTTTATATTGTTTCGAACATGGTATTTTGGAAACCGTGTTGGTAAGTTGCAATCGTTTGTTTTTTTTCATATTTGCCTTAAGTAACTGTATGTCAACGTCACTTTTTCTTAGATTTGGTTTAGATTTGTTGCAATGACATATTTTAATATTGGGAAGGTTGCACTGAGGACCAAGGAGCAGTCCGCATAGCATGACCGCCGTGGAAACGGGTTTTGTTGACGAAGAATCGACAAAATGACAGATGAACAAAAGAAATCTGTCATTTGTCGATTCTTTCTTCGAAGAAACCCGTTTCCATGCACGCTTGATTTGTTGAAAGATTGGTTTTCTTTTAAATTGTTGTTAATAGAATACTGCCGGGTGGCAATCCATGCCATCCCTTAATTAAAGTTAAATCCACCAGAGGGCACCAAGTCCCTACTTGAAATGGTTGGCTGTGTAAATACAGCACAAGAAAATCAATTTCTAAGGAGTAAAAACTGGAATAAAACAAGAAACAATTTCGATCAATTCCTTTATTTAAGCATAAAACAAAATAAAAATCACCTTTGCTTAGAGGAATAATAAAAACAGTGTTAAGCATGTACATGTTTGCTATCTACAGATACACAATGAAAAAAAGAAAACAACTCACCTCCACCATGAGTTTACGACAACTAGAATTTAAAAAGTTAAGAAGTGATGTCTACAAAAAAAGAGGCAAAGGAAATTGTGGAGTGTATAGACTCATGGCGGAGGTTGCATAGAATGTCAGAGGATGAAACTTAAAAATAAAATGACTTCCAATTCACACTATACACAACTCAGTCTTCGTTACGTTACTCGTCGGCAACACGGTCGCTTATATTATTTCTATGACAATATTCTAGATATGGACGTAACATTACTATAGGCAGAAACGTTCATTTCCATACTCATACATTTTTTTTTCTCAATGTTGCCGCGTTATTATTATGAGATGTAACTATTTCAATGCATATAGTTTAAATTATAATCTACTAACAATTTTTAATTCCAAAATAGTGGTGTTTCTGTGATTTTAGGACATTTTCTATTTCCAGTTTCAAAATACTTATATGTACTTAGTAATTTAAAATTTGTAAATTATACGGTGAAAAAACATTTACAAGCACATGCATCGGCATTTTCTTGCATCTTTTTCCCTTTCTGACACTTAAAATTGCAACTCAATAAAGTGAGAGGTCCGATCGCATGTTAAAAGTGCTTCCGATGCTTGCGATCGGAGTTTTCGCTTCACTAAACGACGCCTTAACGTGAAAGAATGAGATAACATATACTCCAAAACGCTGATCTGTGCATGAAAATGTCTGTTCACCTTTACGACAAATTAATTAAACAAAAATGCTTTTCCACCTTACAGCTACGTGTTATTATTTTTGTATTTATACTAGCGCGAAAAAATTATATACAAATATATAAAAATCAAAATTTCTAGCCGAATCTAGCCAACTTAAATTTATTGCACCTTCTGTTTACTATTACTATATAATAATTATCACAAATCGTATATACAGTCATTGTGAATGTTTGATAATGGCACTTTCGTCGACTTACATTTTTCGATGGAAGGCTTAGGTATGTATTTAGATTTCTGATTTATATTTGAAGATGAGAGAAATTATGCATTCGAATTGTAACACTTCTGAAGAAAGTTACAGAAAACAAAATCAACCCTACCAACATTACCTGACCCATCTTACAAAGCAGAAAAGGGGACGATGGGTGCAAGGTTATGCAGGACACTGTTCGTATTAAATATACAGACAAAATTAAGATATTATTATGTGACGTGGGTACTCATAAATTACTTTACTACACCCTTCTAATCAGCTAAAAAAACATTCACAATGCAACAATGAAGTTTGGTTATACTTAAAAAAAAAAACAAATTGGTAACATCTATACATTAAAAAATATATACAAAAAAACATACTTACATTACTTAATAATCCTCACCAAATAAAAATTCGCTTAAAACAATATCCCCGTACCTCAACTGTGTCAAACCACATTAAAATACATGGCAACTTATTTATATAAAACTTTACAGAAGAAAATACAATATACACTGGTAGTATGAACGAAGAAAATGCGTAGTTAGTTTAAGTACATAAGTTACAAATAAGAAAATGCAATTAGTTACAGAAATGGAATAAATATCGAGTAAATACAACACAACAATCACATTTGGGAGTCAAACATAATCGTAACAATATAGAAATACAACGATTAAACGATAAAACGAGCTTTCTTTTTGTGTGTGAAATCAGTAGGTTTGAACAGTCGGGGAATTCAATTGTTCAGCAAAGTATGACAATATGTCAATATGCATGTGTGTGTGTGTTATATACATGTGTTTTGGCTCTTGAATTATATTGTCAGGAGTAGTGGTGGTACTTTCATACAAGCTTAAAAGCTTGGCTTGCTAAAACCTACTACTTTTCATAATTTAAGGTTTCTGAACAGTGCTTGCCTTATGGGCTTGCTTTTAATTGCCGGAATATTGACCATAGGCAGGCCACTGGTCAGGAGAGCGTTGTTGGTAAACATTTTTTTGTCTGTGAATTGGAAAAACAAGATGGCGTCGTTAGTTCCGATTATGTGCACCTGACAAACAATAGTAATTGTGATGCTTCAACGGATATAATTTATGTTACTTGGTAGTCAATTTGCTTAACAATTAATTTCCTTGACTTTATATTAAGTTTTGTGTATAGCAGATGTCCGATCGATCTTATGTGAGTAACCATTCCAAGTACTTGTTGTTGTAAAGTAGACTAAAACTAAACTTGACCATAGCTAAGAAAAACTTTCATCAACTCGATCACAAGAGACTAGCTAGCTTCTCATGGAGCGAACTCTCTTCAAGCCTACCTTGTACCATGACCAAGAGTTGGAAAGAGATGGATATTGTCCGTATATATAGCTCCGTGTCTTTCACACTCTGGAAATAGATTTAGAGGATTTAGAGGCGCATTCAAAAAGTTGGCAACCTCACAAATATTCTGTCAAGTATTTACCTGATTTAATTAATTTTGCAATATTACTGTATGGAAATAAGAAATATTCCTAACTAACCATCTAGAATATTGATTATGAAATGCAATAATTAACACCGTAACACCGAATAATCAGTTTTAAAACTTTCCAAATGCCTTTTCTACACCTAAAACGGTTACTACATTAAATTCAGTGTTTTAATTGCAATTCACTATTAAGATTCTAGATAGTTAGTTACCGATATTTCTTATTTCCATACAGTAATATTGCCAAATTAATTAAAATAGGTAAATATTTGAAAGCTATTTGCGATGTTGCCAACCTTTTGCATACGCGCTCTTAAAACAATACTGCTTTAAGTCTTCATGGTAACCGCCTCGAACAAATAGTCCCTAGTCAAGGTATGTTAGTCCGCTGGAGAAAAAATCCAGCTCCAAAAGAATTCAAAACGTGACATTGCCATCAGGTATGGGGGCGTATGATACGCCCAGTTTAGTTCCTTTTACATACTGCGGTACGTTAATGGCTTTTCCGCCAGTATCAGTCACGGAGTCTGGCTTGTGATGGCAATAGGCACGCCCCCTATTACATGGGACTTAAACATAACTGGCGAAATATGGGTACTATTAGTACTACACCTCTGCCTAACGCTTCTGGGATTAAAGGCGAGATGGTGAAATAATGGCCTACGCAGACCGAGGCGGCGTGACAAGGGATTTAAATTTTTGCCAATGGACATTCAAACGTATTGATATAGAGATACGACCGTGGCGCGTCTTTCAATGCAAATCCCTTCTGAAGCCATGGCATGCCACGGCGGCATTTTAAAGCATAGCAATTTATGTCTTATTTCGATGTCAATACGTTTGAATGTGCATTGGCAAAAATTTAAATCCCTTGCCATGCCGGACGGCATGGCAAGGGATTTAAATTTTTAGTCGCTTCGTTTTTATTGCCAACCTTATCCAAACGGCTGCATTCTCCGTTTTTTGTATCCCTATTCTAAAGACGCCGTTTCAGGTATTTTCATCTATTGCAACTTTACAAGTCAAACTACTGCTGACTTGTTAACCATCTCGATGGTTTTTGTATTATTGTCACCAATAGATAATATGTACTAAATCATGCTTATCTAAACATATTTAGGCCAAGTTTCTACGTAAGATAAACCTTTAAAAGGTTGTATCACTAGCTACTAATCCCACATCATTCTAGCTCACTACAAATTTAAGTTACGATTTGAGGAACTTGGTGTTTAAGGTCCTCAATAAGTCAAAAGCATTGCGCATGAGCAAACATTTTTGTCACGATTTCAACCTATCATTGAAAGCACGGCTGCATGCGCCATCTTTGTGTTTGCACTCTTATCGCACATTTTACAAAAGCTCATGTTCGTTGCAATGCCTCATCTTAATGTATAGGAAACCTTACATTTTAGGTATCTTATTATTATTTGTTACGCATCCGACAAGCTAGAAGTCTACCGGTTAACGGCGGTGCCTGAGGTAGTAAAGGGGTGCGGGGGGGTGGTTGATGTCCATCAGTGGACGAATGACTTGGCCCTCGATGGCACCACACTCCCTCCGCACCGCGCAGTTACCTCAGCCAGGCCCCTTTTCAGTTAAGCGGTAGGCCTGTAGGAAAACAAATCTTTTGTTCGGAAGCGTGTCTAGCATACGAATAAAAATGTCGTTGTAATCTGGAAATATTATTCCAATTTGATCTTGTCTGGGGGTTTTATGAATGCTTTCAATTCAGGCAAAATTCGTTAGCGTTATGCAACGATTGGGCTATTGTGGCGCTGCAAATTGTCGCCCAAATCGAAAGTATCCAAAGGATGCGCTTACGCAAGCTCTTACGCGTCGCTGGTCGCTGACAAACGCTCCTTAAGTGTCTCTTTTCAGTGAATAAAATTGTACACACAAAATGTTAACAATGTTTCTGAACGTAACAATTCAATATATTCACACAATGAAAACTTCCTTATTCAGTCACTCTGATGCACTCTAAATTGAAATTCATAAACTGCTTGTGTATTGTGTGTGACACCATTCATAATAAATGCTTACAAGTCCGTAGGTGGTGTATGGCCTTAGTACTGATAAAGGACTAATTCTAGTGTTCATACCGAGAGGCAAGAACCATGCGATCATTTAAAATTAAATCAAACTTGTTCCACAAACACGTTATCTATCTATGTATAGAAAACAATGATTAAAATTAACATATTCCGTGTCCAAAATTAAGTGATGATTGTCGTCTCAAAAGATGACTGTAACAGGCAAGTTAGACAATGAAAAAACGAACACAAATTATGACATTTACGTGCTTCATAAACCGTGAAGTCTACATTAACAATACATTTAATTTTATTTTTATTACAAGCATTAATAAAACGCGTACGACCACGCTTTGCACAACTTCTTTCGCATTTAAAAACGTACTTTAGAAATATTTACATAACGTTCTCGTTAGGTTGTTGCTTAGTGGACGATGTGTCCTACGAAAATTCACTGTCACAATAATTGATTGTAAATAAATCACTGCGTCATATGCCTAGAATTAGATTCATCGTTTTCCGTCACAATGCTAGCAAAAATATTTTGATTTTCGTTACCTACATAATTTACTTGACCACTACTCTGCCTTGATGTGCTGCTGTTGTTCCCGGTTCATGTTCATTTCTTTCAATCGTTGTCTCAGCTGTGCCTTCTTTATGTTTGTCATGATCTGCGTTGATTGGTACAGCCATGAACCCTGGAAAATATGGACAAGAAACTTGTATATTGGTGTTTTCGTCATCACAATGTTTGTCATATTTAACCCTAAAATGTTGATTGGTATAGAACCTCGGCTTTGCCCAAAGTACAAATAAATACGTGACAGGCAAGAACAAAACTTTGTCATTAGGGGACATTTGAGCCCAGTTTAATACTTATTTTTTTATAAAAATTGCCCCACACTAGGAATTTCTCCTGTATCGTGGGTGCGTTTGACTCGGAACAACTACCTGTAGGTCATACAAATGTTTCGTCCGTGCGGGGATCGAACCCGCGACACGCAGCGTTCTAACCAATCGCTTAGCCACTGCACCAACCGTGCCGTCAAATTAAAATAAAAACAGATTAATTAATTTAAGTACGGTAGTACCTGCCTGCACATCAACTTACCACAAACTGTTAAATTTTCTCATTCGATTTTGAACTTAATCAACATTATTTAAAATAATTAAATACATATAAATATATCTTTAATGTGATTATATTATTTGTCTATAGTATACTGACTGTGCCAGTTTTCAAAGAGACCGGGTAGGAATCGAGTTGTATGGAACCTTCGCCACTGGTTACTAATAATCTGATTCAGTTACAAACTGGTCACATTGGCCTACCTATTTTCCAATTTCACTACAATAAACACAATTTACAATAACAAATCAAATCCACAAATAACGATACCTAGATCATACGATATTTTATCAACTTACCACCATTATCATGCAGTTCAGTAATATAGGGATGGAGAAAACGACCGATATGAACAGGCCTTTACTATCAAAGTACTGTTGTCTTGAGAATAAGGTCCAATTCCGCGCAGCAACCTCATTGATATTCTCCGAAAAATAGACTAGCAACACTGAAACATTAAAATCAAGGTTGCCATTAATTACCAGTACAATAAAATTAATCGCCGGATGTATTTCTAGACGATGTTGTAATTTAAGATGTAACATAATGAAATGGTATTGTGTGTACTTATCTTACTAAAAAGAATACATACTATCTTTGAAAGAAAAAGATAGCAGAGTCTGAAGGTTTAATGAATAAATAAACATTGTTCATTCCACGCAGACAGAATGCTTCCTTTTTTTCATCATTTTCCCAACTATGTTGTGGTCGGCTTCTAGTCTAACCGGATGCAGCTGAATACCAGTATTTTATATGGAGCGACTGCTTATCTGACCTCCTCCTCTCCTGGGTAATCCGATACCCCTGGGTATGCCAGGTTGACAGACTTTCGGGCCACTGAAAACTTGTAACGACTGTCAAAGATCTACAAATGACAGCCGGGACCAACGGCTTTACGTGCTTTCCGAAGCACGTAGGAAACTCGGTATGTAATGGATTGTCACCCATCCACGGATCAACCTAAGCAAGCGCGGCTTAACCTAAAGATCCGCGCGTCTGTTATTATTTAGCCGACGAACTCTTCTTACTTTTTTTAATATCAACAATGAAATAAGTTTCAGAAAAACGAAATTACTTTCACTATTTTGACGCAGTGCCAAATGACGCAGAGGCGCTTTCCGACGGCGGTTTCGATTTTCGCATTACCGCTAAAATGTGTACACTGTACAGCGAAGATATTTGTTTTGAAATCAAGTAGTGTGTCTAGGAGTTGTTTGTAAAGAGGGGCTTGGCCTTCATTGAGAAATCTTAGCGCGAGACTATGAAGTCATTTTTGTGTCTAAAAGGCTTATTTTTATTAATTGGCATCGCGTTTAAGGTTATTTGTATATGTCTGTCTTTGTTTTACAAATTTAAAATTAAAAAAAAAATAACCGTACAAGTCGCAAGTCGGACCCGCGCATGAAGGGTTCCGTTCAATCGTAGTAGGGGAGCCCGCTTTAATTTATTTTTATTATTGTTGTTATAGCGGCAATAGGAATACACATTCTGTGAAAATATCAACTGTCTACCTATTAGGGATCATGAGATACAGCACACCTACAGACAGACAGACGGAGAGCGGAGGTGAGAAATAGAGTCGCCCAAAAAAGCAAGAACTAAAGTAAAGGTAAAAAGTTCGGACTTTTCTTCAATATCCTGACTATTCTTTCGAAACCGTTAACCTAATGGTAAGTATGTACCTAATGATAGGTTATAGTAACTCGTCGTCAAGGCCGTAAGTGGTTAGATGATTTATGTATCTACAGTTCCCCCTATTCCGTTCTGCTTACAGATTTATTGAGACAAAGGTCATTGCCTTGGCTCCTTGACTAGCTTCATAAGATAGATGATTCTCAATTTAGAAGGCGAAATCGAAAAACATAAGGAGGTACTGTCTAAGAAGTATAAGTAAGTACTTACATAATATTATGAATAATATAACTTGGAAGTTCCCATAGTTCCTTGTTGAGAAGCAAGTGAACGTTATTATAATGTGGAAAGATATCAGCGCCATTAGCCATGGGTCGCGCCATTCAATCTGAAATTAAAGAAAATAAAGTTTTATTTCATCAGCGGATGTCACGGTTAGCATAATAAACCTATAATGTTCCCACTGGTGGGACACAGACCCCCTCTCCTATGAGAGGGATCGGGCTGTAAATGCTGTAATCCACCACGCGAGCTCAGTGCGGTTTGGTAGATGTCACATGTCTTCGATTGTTTTGCTCTTGGATATGCCGTTTCCTTCACCGTTTTGAGAGCAGAGGTCAAAGAAAATAGAAATATATATCTATGTTGCTTTGAAATTAATAAATAGTTGAGTATTTGAGTTGACCAAACAGTGACGTCACAGCGTGCTATTGCCATTAGGGCTTTCAAATACCGGATTTTGTCAATACCGGTATCAATACCGGTATTGGAAAAGTCAATACCGTGATCCCGGTATCAATACCGGTAGTCCGGTATTGAACGCAAGTTCAATTAGGACATTAATAAAACCAATAAAATACGCCTTTTTATATTTTCAAATCTGTCTTTACTGTTCTTAGTTATTGAAAATAATAAAATAAATACGTTTTATACATACCTATCTTATATAATAATTTGGTATTGGTTGATTATTTCGGTAGGACTAGGAATTGGGAACATAATGAAAACTTAAACTTAATCTACTCTTTTTGCAGGAAGGCATTTCACACAGAGTTTGTTTGTACAATATTAAAAAAATATACATTTCTTATTATTATCTAATTGTCATCATGTCTCATACTCTCATGTAAAAATCAACATAGGTAGGTATCATTATTTGTAAAAATGTAAGTAAGTTAAGTATAGCTAAGTGCTAGTGTAGTTAGTACTAGCTAAGTAGCTAGCAATCATTTCAGTAACATTATTAACAATAATATGTAATAAAAAATCAATCAAAAAATCTAAAACTAGTAAGTAAAAAGTAACAAAATAAATCAAGCGTTCATAACAATTTCTGAAAAATAGTAAAAAAAATTAAAAGTATATAAATAACACAATAATACAAATTTCTGAATTTTAAACGTTATATATTTTTTTTTTTGTAAGTGATATCGCAAAAACGAAAGCGCATTCATTGTTGAATCAAACAGCGTACTTGTCAGCCTGTTACATAAATAACTTAACACTACACAATAACAAAGTCTATGGACGCGTTATCCCGTCGCCTTTGCGAAACTGACTAACAATAACAAAACGACATAACTACAGCTCGATTTCGGGCATTGTCTCAGGCGGGGTGCGGGAGGGTGAGCTTAAGATAACAGCGGGACGCTTGTGCTGGAGGAAACAAGTGTGAGAATAAGATCACATAATTTTCAGATCTAATGTTTGTAATACCACCGTGATCACGGTATTGGGGCGACAATACCGGTATTGTAAAAGGCCAAAATAAAATCCGTGATCACGGTATTACGGGATCCCGGAATACCGGTATTGAAAGCCCTAATTGCCATACAAAATCTATGAGAACCGCGTTTTGACAACACTTAAGAAGTATGTCAATTGATTGGTGTGTCATCTACCCTATTATCTTCAAGAAAGACAAATATTTGTTAAATGACGCAAAGAGCAACAAAAAATACGTTTTTAAAGACAAATAATGAAAAAAAAAAATACTCTTTTTTTATGCTATTTTTGTTCTACCAAAACGAAAAAATACTTTATTTTTTATTTATTTTTTTCGTCCTATAAAAAGGTGGCAACCCTAGCCACCAGTGGTCAACTGCTCACTTCAAGGTGAATGCTCCAACCAGCCCGCGAAATTCAAATTTTCTTACGTTTTTTGCAATTTACAGGTCAGTGCTAGGTTGTATGATGATTAAAATATTGTTCGCGATTGTAACTGTTACTTGGAGGGTTGTATTGATGATTTTGATGATTATAATTCTGTAACTACATACGTCTTACAATCGCGAACAATATTTTAATCATCATACAACCTAGCACTGGCCTGCAAATTGCAAAAAACGTAAGAAAATTTGAATTTCGCGGGCTACCCTGGAGCATCAGCCCTAACTAAAGTCCATTATGCTCAAACACTGGTCATGTCATGTCAATGTGGCGATACTTATGTCCGTTTTCACTAAGGCGTTACCTAAATGAAATTTCAACAGTGTGTAATAATATTACGCGATTCAATTCAAGTACCCTTAGCTAGATATCGCTTAGTGAAAACAAGCATAAGTGCTGTTTATAGTCATTTATGGCACACATGTCACACAAAAGAGGAGTTTAGTTTGTTTACTACGACAAAATTGTAACAAAAGGTAATTATTTCGTAGAAACTGGAGCACTAAGCGCATTAAACATAAGGTCTACGAATAAAACCGAGTAGGCGTACAACTAAGGCTTCTAATCTCAAATCAGACATCAAATATACCTAATAATACAATTAGTTATTTTGCTGTGGTCTACACTCTACCACAGATAATATAATACTTCGCCCGAATGTACTAATGTCTGGTAAGATACATACATGAATCCGAAAAATCAGAGGAGCGTGTTTTGGAATCGAACTCGAGACCTAAAATAATACTTAATGTAAGCCGATTTAACTTTTTCTTACTTACTTTCTTTTAATTATTTTCTCCATTTTTCATAACAAATTAACCTTGTACTTAATACTAGACTACTTTATCGGTCAAGGTTATAAAAACCGATTATGGCTGTTCTTTATCGATTTCAAGTCGGAACGTGATATTTTTATCACATCGATTACGCGTTCTTCGAAGAAGTTTGCCGTCTCTTGTGTATAATAAATTAAGTGCAATGTTACGTTACGGAGCATTTGGATAAAAATTAACCCATAACATCACACCGGTTATCCCCGAAAGGCCAGTTAGGGTCAATTCACAACGAGACGCGACGCGACGCTGCGCGCACATTAAAATGTAACTTTATTTACTACACGAAAAGATACACTTTCATTACGATGCGTCTTGCGGCTTGTTCCAGTACCGTCGCGCCCGGTCGCGTCGCGTCGCGTGTCGGTGTGAACTGACGCTTATGTTTAAGTCCCATGTAATAGGGTGGGCCATCAACTGGCCACAATCAGACTCCGAGGCTGCTGCTAAGAAATTCCTGATGCAAAAATATTTTATATCGCGACCAAGGAATCTTAACCAGCCCACGATCAGCCGTCGCGCTTGTGCCGTGTGATAAATCTTTGTTTTTTTTTAAACAGCAGTTGCAGTGCGGTACCAATCAAATATTACGTCTCTAAATTGCCGTATGGGAATTCGGGATGAATTATTCAAACGATTATTTTCTCTATGTTGAGTATGAATGTAGATGGCTATAAGAGTAGAGGAAGACCAAAGAAACGATGGATGGACTGTGAGAAAGATGACATGGCTAGAAAGGAGGCGACTGCTGAGATGACGAGTAATAGAGAAGTATGGAAGAAGAAGACATGCTGCGCCGACCCCAAATAAATTGGGATAGGGGCGGGAGATTGATGATTTTTTTTTTCAAATCTATGATGTCAGATATTTATAAGAGACAAAATATTCCAAGTGATCAATTCGATACTTTAATTTTAATATACTCAGGAAACAGTGAAAAAAATCTAGACCAGGACCATGAGATTCAACTCCCTATTATACTGTCCTTTTTTGCAGATGACTTGATTATAGCAACAAATAATCTCAGTGAACTGGACGAAATAGTCACCAAAATCAAACCTTTGCTGGAATCAGTTGGACTCCACATTAATGAAACGAAAACAAAACTAGTAATCAGAGACCCACTCAGCACCGCAACCCGAAGTCTTATTAGAATTGGAGGAACCAGTATTCAACCGGCAGACGAGATTATGTACCTTGGCACGTATATAACATCGACACTTAATCGAAACAACACAGTTAACGCCAGATGCAAACAAGCGATGCGTAACTCTAAGGCCTTAATATCCTTCATAAAAAACTCGAAAATGGAGTGGAAAATTGCGCGTCTTATCTATAAAATGGTCATAAAACCTGCAATGACTTACGGCCTTAAGGCAGCGGCACTTACAAAGGCAAACTGATCGAAACTCAGAAGATACGAAAGACTCATTCTTAAAGATATGATAAAGAGCACGCGAAACCCCCCGAATAAGAAAACACGCGAAATTCTTATGGGAAAAACAACTATAAAAAAAAAATATGCCTACGGCTATGCTACTACGGGCACATCCTCCGACGACTAGACCCTCACTTTCTACACGCAGCTATTAGATACAAGGCGAAACGGTTAAAAGTAGGAAGATCAATATATACATGGAACGAGTCACTCCAACAAGACATGGAATATTTCAACAAAAGCAAAGAAGAATGGATTCAGCTAGCAGCAGATAGAGAAAAGTTCAAGTCGGCCACCCAGGAAATATATCACCTCAGCGAAACTGACAGTGAAACAAATACTACTGACGACGAAACATTTACACGAAAATAATGTTTAAATAAGACGTATCAAAAACGAAAGGAATCGCAACCATCAGAAACGAACATGATTCTCCAATGTTAGAAGAGACCAACCAAACGAAGGTCAAAACACCAATGCTCATTCCTATGGATTGTACCTGTCTTTACCATTATACCTATATTGGCTCTAGGCTGCATAGTCGGCTGATTGTGCCCGACTGGCTGCGGTTGGTCGGGCTTCCTTTCCCATCCCAGAGCATGTCTTTCCTTACAAAAAGTGCCCCCTGGTGTATCCGGCTTATCTGGGTCAGGCTTGCTCCTGGCTGGGTGTGGTGCTCAATCAATCAACTCAGGAAACAGTGAAAAAACAACCTCTCATCATCTATAAATAACAATTTAGCAAAATACTCGTAATGTTCTGCAAAATCAAACTAGTGTAACCAAGTTTAACGTACGGTAGTTATTGCTTATTTACACTTTCTGATAAGACTAACAAGCCGGCAAAATTGAAGATGAACATTTTCTCATACTTTTCAAGATAACAGAGTTCGAAAAGTGCGCAAGTACCGAAAGAAACATCAATTATGTATACTAGCTCAGCTGCACCCGCGTGGAGTTCGGTAATAGGCTTGTGTCCTGAAAAAATCTAATTAGTCCGTCAGTTAGATTATCAATAAATATTTTACACGTATTTTTTCTTTTGTTACGTAAACCAAAATTGACAAAGATACGACGCTTTTAAAATTCTCAATACGTCACGCCGCATAATTTTTAGTGCGTTGTGAAGTCACGAGCCCCCACTCTCGAGTTTTGATGCGTTTTATCTTTGTCAATATTCATTGATTTACAAAAACAAAAAATACGTGTCCATTAATTTCCAATAGTCTAACTAACGGACTAAATAGATTTGCAATTTATTGATGGTGGAAACTAGCCTATTGTCCCACGGGATCGTACTACGGGGGACTGTGTCGAATTTCATCCAAATCCGGTCAGTAGTTTTTGCGTAAAAGATTAACAAAAATCCATACATCCTCGATGGACCGGGGGACCCACAATCGCACAGAGCCATAACGACGGACTACTCGTTGAAGATCTCGCGAAATTTTCTGCACACTCGGTACTGTCTCACGAATTATTCTTATGGCGCCGAGTGTTTTATCATTTCAGTAATAATTAATACACTTACAAAATCTGGGCCGCTGATAAGCTGATGATATTAAATACAGCATGAAGTACTAGCTGATAATTTGGACTCTGATTTTAGCAGCCGTTGCGGATGGAGACATACTCGTAAGTACTAGACCTAGTTTTGAACACAATTTTCGCAATTTGGTGACCTCCTTTATGATGCTTAAGTTCTTATGGTGGTGCTCTATGAGCTCCCAAATATAAGATAATAAATTATGTCTTGTCCGTCAGAAACTGTTTGGTAAACAGCCTTCGATTTATACAAATACTGGAATGGGTGTAAAAAACCTCTTAACGAAGCCGAAAGGCACTTGTTTTCCCCGTCTTTGCGATCATTTTTTTGTTCTAGACCATACCCAGGAACCTTCTAGTTACGGAGATATTGGGGATCAAAGTTCCAACTTTTTGACAAGTTTTTTTTTTATTTAGGTACAAGTTTTTATTGTAAGATTTTTACTTTAAACACCTCCACGACCCCCGTACTATTCAATCCATCCATCATCTCAATGTTTTGAGTGCGTTACATTGAGTTCTACCACAAAACATGATTTTTAACCCAAAAAAAAAGTCGTTTCCCAGCAACAATTTTTGCGTAAAGCTTCGTGATGAGGTTGTTTATAGCCTGTATATTCATGCACTGTTACGTGCATACCTTATGTGATTTTCAATTATTTTGAGCTCCCGATAATTAAAAACCGTGAAAGCTTAAAACAGTGTTATGAATGCATTCATTCCCAAAAGTTTTTTTTTTGTCTTAGACGATAATATTCGAATTTTGGTTAATCGTACCCGTGGTTGTTTACGCGATAATGCCAGCTGCAATTTCTGAGGAAATTTGCCATTGAATTGTAAATCTGCATCTGCTGATGCAGATTTACAATTCAATGGTCTGAGAATTCCTGCGCGGCGTAGGGATGAGGTCCGAAGGTGTAGGAGAGCTGGTTTAACTGCCGCCTCTTACAAGTTCCGTGAACTCTCATTTCAATCAGCATTTTGGAAGATAATTCGCTTCCCTTTGTAAGGATTGCGTATCCACAGCAGAAAATGGCAAATATTAATTTTGTTCACGATAATTGTGCCATACATCGTGCAAGGATTATTATAACGGTGATTCCATGGCCAGCTAATTTCCCGAACCCTAATCTCATAGGAAATCTGTGGGGTTAATGGTGCAGCGATGGCATCACCGTAATGAACGAAGAAAAGAAGATCTGGCTCAACATTGTCAAGAAGTATGGGAAAACATGCGAGGGACTGATATTGGTTGGTTAACTCCATGCAATTAGAACTGCAAAATGAAATAGACAGCCAAGGAGCATATTAATTATTCTCGTTTAAGTCAGTCCAATAATATGATAGATAAACGAAATAAAACTGTTTTTCAAAGGTTGACTATTTTTTTAGCTTAGCACATTTCATGACATGTATAATAGCTACAACATGAACTCTTTATCAAATGGTAAGTAAATAAAATTCGTAATTCTTGCAAGATGGCGGCAGTTAGGTGTTATTTATGTTTATTAGATGTGTAAAAGTAATCATAATTATCATGAACGTGATCTTAAACGCTACGCGTTTGGATAAAATGGTGGGTTCGAGTTTTTCCGATGACGAAATTACACCAATCATAATTTCTCCGTACGTCAACGTTACAATGGCTACGCTAAAACAATTGTCGCTTGGTTACGGTTGCAACACCTGCAATTGGTCGACTTTGGGTAGTCACTCTGTACCGGTGAACGAAAAAAACACTATGTACGAATATAACCGACTAAACCTGATTTGCATTACACTGCTAAAATACGAATGGTGGCAAGTGGCTCATCATTTATAGTCTTTGACTGTACTTTAACTTCTAGTACCTACCTATTACACATAGTTACATGCATATAGATCGTAGGCAAGCCTTACTGCATCTGCATGGCATTAACCTCTCCCAGGAGACTAGGGTCTTTGGTACGATCTACGTGGGCAGCTTTGTGTCAGTCTTTACTGTCCTATTGTATAACTTCCTGGGGTGGGGCCGCTAAAACGCTCCTGTTAAAGTTGGAGAGAGCTCAAAGAGCCATATTAAAAGTGAGTTCTTTTCTTCCCATGCGCTATCCTACAGTGGACTTGTATAAGCGCTGTAAGGTACTGACTGTTCGACAACTTTTTATTTTAGTGACTGTTACAAAGAAGCATGCTGAACTTCCATACGACCCAAAAACATTTTCAGGGAAAAGGAGAAATACAACTGTCTGTGCGACAACGCAATATAGGACCAGTCTCGCACATAATTTCTACGGTTTTCTGGGTTCATATTTATACAACAATATGAACAAAACATTAATCATCTATCCTCTTTCCAGGGTAGAGTGCAAAAAGAAAGTGTTCTCGTGGCTTCAAGGCATTGATTACAGTGCAACAGAACGTTTGTTGAAACCCCTGAACTAATGCATGGAACGATATACTACACATACCTACACGAGTTGTTCTTCGCACTATTGGATTATTAAGTATGTGAAGAGTAATTTCTTTCACACTCTCACTGACACACACACACACACCTACACACACGCTCCACCAAATCAAAGATAACCCATTCTTGTCATCTCAAATGTCTACTTTTACTTTTATTTTGAAATGTTTAAATTATTAATCTTTGAATTAATTAATTGATTATCTAAAATTGTTAATTTAATTTATTTGCTAATTTTAATTTACTTAATTATATTAAATTCATCTTGTATAAATAAAAATTTAATGCAGTAAAATGTCATAAGATACATGTCCGACGGAGGGTCAGCCTGGTGATCTGTAATACAGGTTTTACCTAAAACAGACACCAGTCTCTTTAAAGTGAAAATTGACTTTGTACTGTATAAGTTGAGAGAAAATAAATGAATTATTATTATTATTATTATTTTATGTTGGACGTTAGTTGCTTACGGGTGTAATGTCCTATTTACAGTGAGCCATTATTTATGTCCATAAAGTTTCGTCGCAGAGTTTTGGTCAGGCGTATTGTACCAGTGGGCGTCGCGGATGTCTGTTTCGGAGTATTGTCATCTGTGGTATTGCGTTGTACGGTGACAGGCACATAAACTTGATTGATATTGATAACGCCTGTAGTAGTAAGAACAATTCCGTATCGTAGTATAATTAATTTACGGTTCACTGTACCTAAGTGCCCTCAGTTTGCTAAATTCTTTATTCAAATGCATAAAGCAGAGAAAATTTTATCCAATTGAGTGATACCTAGTACCTACCTACCGTTATAGTTACAGAAATGTTTAGAAATATCCGTTACACACGCTCCACCAAATCAAAGATAACCCATTCTTGTCATCTCAAATGTCTACTTTTACTTTTATTTTGAAATGTTTAAATTATTAATCTTTGAATTAATTAATTGATTATCTAAAATTGTTAATTTAATTTATTTGCTAATTTTAATTTACTTAATTATATTAAATTCATCTTGTATAAATAAAAATTTAATGCAGTAAAATGTCATAAGATACATGTCCGACGGAGGGTCAGCCTGGTGATCTGTAATACAGGTTTTACCTAAAACAGACACCAGTCTCTTTAAAGTGAAAATTGACTTTGTACTGTATAAGTTGAGAGAAAATAAATGAATTATTATTATTATTATTATTTTATGTTGGACGTTAGTTGCTTACGGGTGTAATGTCCTATTTACAGTGAGCCATTATTTATGTCCATAAAGTTTCGTCGCAGAGTTTTGGTCAGGCGTATTGTACCAGTGGGCGTCGCGGATGTCTGTTTCGGAGTATTGTCATCTGTGGTATTGCGTTGTACGGTGACAGGCACATAAACTTGATTGATATTGATAACGCCTGTAGTAGTAAGAACAATTCCGTATCGTAGTATAATTAATTTACGGTTCACTGTACCTAAGTGCCCTCAGTTTGCTAAATTCTTTATTCAAATGCATAAAGCAGAGAAAATTTTATCCAATTGAGTGATACCTAGTACCTACCTACCGTTATAGTTACAGAAATGTTTAGAAATATCCGTTTCAGTTGCTATGATGTTATCGTCAGTGCACAATGTTAACACAATTTGTTTAACATAAATTCAGAATCTCGTAAATAAGAATAGAAGAAAATAGAAATACTGCGAAGTCCAACTCGCACTTGGCCGGTTTTAAATAAAGTTCGTGGGTAGGACGAATCGAACCGAAAACGGAGAATGCCTTGGGCCGTGAATCTGTGATGCAAGCAAGGTCAAAGTAGCGAAAATCAGCGAAATCACGAGTGAACGTCATATTCAACGAACACACGATCTATTCTACAGCGATGGCGTCAGTTCATGGCCAAACGAATAATTTACCTATTGCGGTTATCAGAACATTATTAGCATTTATGTTCATATTCGACGACCGCAGACTTGCGGATTTTGCTGAGGTTAGGGTTCAATTTTCAGTGCAATGTTTTGATATGCGAATGGATCTTGTGTGCACTTCATACCTTGGTACCACTATGAGGAAAGGTCAAGGTAAAAGGATTTATAGTGCGACATTGCCAGACGTGTCTCATGCCCGAATTTGCGAAAGTGCGTCTTTTTGCGCCCGAAATAGCTTTCCTATCGAGTTAATCATACCTACTAGACAAAAGATAAGTGTACGTAGGTATCTACCTACCAAATAACATATTAAAGTTTGTTTAGGTATAAATTATATAAGTACTTGAGGTAATTACTTTAGCACAATATATAATAAACAATAAATAAATCAAAACACGCAAACATAGTAGGTAGGTATTTATTTTTGGAGTAGATATTTGATAAAATGGCTATAAAACTACTAGCAACAGTATGTGTGTGAGGTTGTATATAAACAAGTTTATTTTTAATTGACCTCTATTGAATATTAGAATGCATAATTCAAGGTGGTCAAGGTTTTGTAAATAAATGTTTCTAAATATGAGATACTATGTCTATACTATGAGAAGCTCGTGGCTAAATAATAACAGCCGCACGGTTCGATCTTTAAGGTTAAGCGGCGCTTATCAAGGTCGGTTTGTGGATGGGTGACCATCGTTATATTTTCTTGTTGTAGTCAGTGGCCCGAAAGTCTGACAACCAGTCTTACCAAGTTGTACCATATTCATTACCCCTTTACTAACTGGGTTCTGGAGGTCATATAGGCAGTCGCTCAATGTAAAATACTGGCATTCAGCTGCGGTAAGACTGATAGCTGACCACAATAAGTTGGGAAAAAGGCTAGACAGATGATGAATATGAGATACAATGACGCTTGCCAAAAATATTCTAGCAATCATTCAGACGGAAAATTCAAATATAAGTAGCAAATGTACATTTTGTATACAGGGTGGGTAAAAAATCGTGGATCAAACGAAACAGGGCGATAGATGGGGTTATCAGGATATTTTTTGATGGTACATTTTTTTTTACAGTATTGTTGCCAATACTCATAAATCATGGTACCCACTGTCATAAAAGCACTTTTGTATTGATTATACATTCCCTAGAAGCAACTAAACACCATTTATTGTTTTATTTGCCTATTTTTTACCAATTTTGGTAATTTCTTAAAAACACTCAAATAGTCATAACTTGTAAGGGTATTAAGTTACAGCGCTGCCACAAAGACTTTATTTATTTTTTAACCGACTACCAAAAGAAGGAGGTTCTCAATTCGATTGTTTTTTTTTATGTATGTACACCGATTATGCTGAGATTTTTACTGCAAATAATGCAAACTATCGCCCTGTTTCGTTTGATCCACGATTTTTTACCCACCTGTATATCTACATTTTATGTTATGAAATGATTTCAATAACAAGTACTTAATAAGTATATTTTTCATATTTACGATAATAACACTCAAAATAGTTTAAACTTTTCAATACTTTTGTAAAGATAATGTCCACACACTGATAACAAAAACTACAAAACATAATTATGTTATAATTGCAATAATGTTATCAATAAATTGGTGATAAATAAAAAACTGGTGATACTAATTAATATTTGGGGAAAAAATTGGAAAATTTTAACAGGACAACTACAAGATCACAAAATAAACCTACTTTGACAGCAGCACCTATAAGAATCATCACAGCAACAGCAACCTTATCGAAATTATAATAAAGATCACTGCGGCTTTAGGAGGAGCTCGTGGCTAAATAATAACAACCGCTCGGGTCGATCTTTAGGTTAAGCCGTGCTTGCCTAGGTTGGTCTGTGGATGGGTGACCACCCTTACATACCGAGTTTCCTCCGTGCCTCGGAAAGCACGTTAAGCCGTAGGTCCCGGCTGTCATTTGTAGATCTTTGACAGTTGTTACAGGCAGTCAGTGGCCTGAGTAAAAAAGTCTGACAACCAGCCTTACCAAGGGGTACCCAATACTAACTGGGTTGTGGAGGTCAGATAGGCAGTCGCTCCATTGCTCCCCCATGGCACACTAGCGCCACTTTAGTAAAAAAATCAGAACTCGTTAAATACACAATTAATATAAAATCTGATTGACAAAATCAATGCTTTAGAGTTCTAGATTATTGACGTCTATTTAATTCATTAAAATATACTTCACTGTAGTTACAGTTAGAAAAATTGCTAAAAACGGCCGTTTTTTTCCATTTTGTATCTGTAACGACAGCGAGCTATGTTTCAATGAGTTATGCAGACGTAAATAATTTAGAAGACCAAATGATTGATTTTGTCAATCAGATTTTATATTAATTGTGTATTTAACGAGTTCTGATTTTTTTACTAAAGTGGCGCTAGTGTGCATGGGGGAGCCCCTTAAAATACTGGTATTCAGCTGCATCCGGTTAGACTGGAAGCCGACCCCAACATAGTTGGGAAAAGGCTAGGCAGATGATGTGGCTTTAACAGTAAATTTGGTAAGTAGTTAAGTCACAGGGAACTAACTGTGAAAGGAGTGTAGCTATGTGGTGATCATTCATCATAGCAGTCACAGAGAAAATAGTTCCTAGAAAGAGTTGAATTATGAAAATAAATAAAATATTTTGTTTAATTAATAAGAATTAGATTTAAACGTAGGTATGGTGATTTTTATGTCCAATTTTGCAGTAACCAATTTCAGTAAGTTCTACTGTCGAGTAGCTATACTTTTTTTTATAATTTTTTTTTTTTTTTTTTGTATCGGCTACATTCGCAAGGTACTAAAATTGATTCAGAGACCTCCAGTTGTGCCAACTATTTCAAGGTGATTTAGTTTACATAATTTATATTATGCAAATGATTAAATGTAAAAATCTATAATGACGTTAGTTAGAAGCCTTGAGTGGTTTATTGATTTTTATTATTTTAGATACAATACATTGGAAGCAGGAAAATATCATATTCTCCCCTTTTGAAGTTGTTTAAAAATCTATTGAAGGTTAGTCTTGTCATAAAGACTTAAGCTGCATAAGCAGACGTGATGAATGATCTCTGAAATACAGCATAACATGCGATAAGCCAAATGAATGAATGTGTGAATGTTCCTATTATTTCAGTCATATGGGAACGGTCTTGCTGGTCAGAGGGTAGTTTTCACGATATTTGAAACCTTTGACATTAGTTTCACTTTATTTTTCAAAGATGTAAATAAGCAACTTCTTGTATCAAAGTCAATATTCTAGTCTAAACCAAAATAAAAAATGTAAGTACACATTGCAAGTCGCACAGTGCAGATACATAGTTGAATTATTCTAGCCTAAGTTTTAGGCTTTATAATGAAATGCAGTAAGTATTATGTTAATTAGGAACCTTTGCTCTCTGTTACCGGCAAAACAATAGTTCCATGATAATTAGACAGGTACCGATACTGTAACGCCGTTGGTCGCGTCTGCCAACCGGGGCGACGCAACGGCAACGAGTAACCGCCCAGATGGGAACATTTTATGCAATATTACTAACTACGAATCTACGATTATACACTTTCACTTAGTTCGAAAATAGTTGTTAAATAGTGTAACAGCAGTTTATTTTGAGATCCTCGTAACTATAAAAAATCATTGACAAATACTCACACTGCGAAGATACGAAATAAAATCCGATATTTGATTAACTTCCACAAATTCCTCCATGTTGAAAATTCACTCGTAAACACAAACTGTTTTCAAAAATTGCTACAATTATTTAATAATAGTTACGGTGTCTTGTAGAAATATTTTTTACTCATCACATCAATGAAATTATTGAACCAAATTGAATGAAATGATGAATGAGAATGACACGAATGACTTTATGACGTACGCAATAATATTGCCACCACAAAAAAATATCATTGGGTAATGGCTATTTCTTTCACATTCACATGATTCACACACAAAGTATTATTAGGTGACATGAAACTTGCATTTTTAGCCAAATTTCTGGCTGTGGCATATTATAGTTATGCCGAATTTTGGCAGATTACGAGTTATACATAAAAGAAAGCGATTGGTAAATTTTATCAATCCGAAGTGCCACTCGACTCACTCTTGCATGTATAGAAAACCTGGAACAGGTTCTTTCATTAGTCTGGCAAACATCACATTCACGCCAGGAGCCCATACGACGACATTTATACCGTCACACAATAATGAACTACAGCCGATTTATTTGTCCTACATCGTGATAATAAGTAATAAATAAATATCGCTGGACATAAACACACAGCGCCATCTAGTGCCACACTAAGCAACGAGGCTTGTGTCGTGGACACAAGATAGTTGATATACTACATAGATACTTTTGGTTTGTAAATACATACTTATTAGACATATAAACATCCATGACTGGGAAACAAATGTCCATGCTCATCATACAAACATTTGCTCCAACCGGGATTCGAACCCGCGACCCTTAGAACGTAAGGCAGCCTCACTACGCCATTCGGGTCGTGATCGTGAGCTTATAAAGCTGCAGTCATCGAAACAGAACCCCAACAACTAACATTAAGCAGTAGCATCAGCCTACCAATACAACACTCGTCGGGACCTCACTTTTGTGTTTGGGCTTACTTTAAAACTGCGTGGAAACCAGGGTTCCGATATTTGTTTTGAATTTAGTTGTGTAAAATCATTAAATTCACGTAAAATCTGGCTTGGCATGCGTCGATGGGAAGAGACCAGATGGTATGACCATAATGCCATGGAAGTTTGACAGGCCTTTGGTGTGGAACACAACTTGCATCGACACCCTTGCGCAGGGTGTCGATGTGAATGTCAACGGCTCTTAGCCTTTTTTGTTAACACCATGTTTTCACCTTGTGGAACGCAAATAAATGAATAATGAATATGAATATGAATATGCCATCCCATCTTCCTAGCACAGTCGGGAAATCGCCAATCGGTTGGTCGACTCTTCACCTTTTTATCACCCTGTAACCCTTTTGAAACTTGTACATATTTTTATTACATAATGTAGTTTATATATAATGTAATCAATACTGTTATCTTGTAAATATATTCGTTTAAATTATAGATTTCCTAATGAATATAAATTAATGGCATCGTAAAATCTAGGTAGAAGCCCGACTTTTATGGGTTATATATTTTTTTAATAGACAACACTTTTATTATGATGTCACTATTGTCACTGCTGTCATGTCCTTTGCTGTCTTCTAGTGATGGGTCGTTGACGGTTTTTCCTCCGACAAGATCCACGTTGTATCAAAAAATTTAACCTGCGATCTCAGATCAATCCGTCAGAGTTGTAGCATAGTTAATATATATATTTTTTTTGTCATGCACACTTGTTTTTTCAATTCACTCGACATTGGCAGAATAGTCGACATCGGCTTTACTTGCCATTAAATAAAAATAGAATAGAATAGACGGTTTTTCCGTTAACGTTGATTTACGTTTGTCACCTGGTTAATCAACTAGTTAAATTCGTTAATTTACTACTAATGTCAACTTGCAACGTAAACCGTTAATTAATTTAACGGTTTTTATTCAACGCTGCGACGCGACGTTCAATTTTAGTAGAAACAATTTGATTCAATGTTTGTATTGGAAAACGTTTGATTGGTGGTTCTACTTCATAGATGACCTTCCCTTCATACTTTTTCATCAGGCTTATGAGGACTGACTGAATAGAATACAATTAGCTATAGGTACACACGTAAACAATAGAGACGTAACTCATAGAGAGGAGACCTGTGTCCCAACAGTGGGAACATTAATAGGCTGATGATGACGTAAACAAACAAACTAGTATTAACCGGCGGCATGCGGCACGAGCGGGATGCGCTATTCCATCAATATCATCTTATGTACTATTCTTTAAATTAATATTTCGAAAATCAACTCTGTAGCACGTTACATAGAGTTCAAATTATATGACATGACCGTCTCTCGCAAGCTATGACGATATTTAATTCATTGCGTTTGCGTTCTCGATTTAAATTCAACGTCTTTGACGAATTTAACTTGTTGAATTCGTCAACGACGTTGAATTTAACTCGTTGCGTTTGCGTTCTCGATTATTGAACGAGACGCACGAGTTAAATTCAACGTCGTTGACGAATTCAAATAGTTGATTCATAAACAGTTAACGTACGTTTTAACGTTAACTGTTTGACAGGAGATTCGATTGATTCAACTAGTTCGTTGATTCAACGCCCATCCCTATGTCTTCTGCTTTTTTAAATTCACTCACTCATTCATTCTTGCCCTTGCACATTGTCATTCGGTCGATGGACTGAATACAATCATCATTCTTTTCATCAATTTTCTCTAAACAAATTTTTCAACAGTGCTTTGTTAGTTTTATTAGTGATTTTAGGTGATTCTAAAAGGATTTGTGAAGAGGCGATCAACTGATATAATTTAAATGAATCGGTTATGATATATTTCATGTAAGTCATCCGTACAATGGATAGAAATATTATGTTTGAGTAAAAATTGCTGACCACTCTTTTACAAAAGCTCGCAAGCCGGCAACGAAATGCTAAATAACATAGTTACAACGACTGCGGGTATTATAACAGCATGTTTAGTAATATTCGTCCGAGACACACAAGTTTTGGGTAACATAATAAATCGACCCAGTGATAGATATACACTAGATGTATCGGGATGTGCTTTGTATCATAAGCTGTGCTCGCACTTGGATGATGATCTCGCAGTACTGTCTTGTGCACTAAATGCGTCATACAACAAAACTCAAATTTTACTACTCTGCCAACACAAGCTATGGACTCACCAAGCAGAGCTTTTGGAAAATGATTATGTGGAGTTTAAATTAAAGGAACCATGTCAAGAAGAGCCTGCAATATTAAACTGTCTAAGCCCAAATGAATACATGATAGATTGTGTATTAAAAAAAAAATCAAGTGTAAGAGACAAAAAATGTTGGAGGATGATAAATAAAATAGAATCTCTGGTTTTCAATGATTGGCAGATCATTGGCAATTTCTTAAAGAATTGTAATGATGACATAGAAGCTCATACTTGTGGTAGAATTCCATTTGATCATAGAAGTCTATCTCAGAAGCAAACTTTAAACTGCTTACAAGGCCGGGACATTCACCCACGACCTGAATGTCAGTCTGAGATGACTGTTCTTGAGGAAATGAAGTATGATACCCTTCAGTTAGACAAGATAATATTTGCTGCATGTAACTTGGATCAGAAGAACTTCTGCCCTGATGAAGTACCAGGCTCCTGGTTAATGTACAAGTGTCTTTTGAGACACAAATATGAAAATGGTGAATATTCTTATTTATATGCTTTTGTAAGGGTAAATTTTATTGTTGATTGATAACATGTAAACAACGCTTGTTTTCAAGTTGCAATCAAAATAGTCCACTCTGTTATCCAACATTTTGATACAACATTTGTCCCACCCATAATAGGGGCGAGGGTCAGTGGGTCGTCTAAGAGCCTATTGCTATCAACCAGGCAGAAATCTGGTCTCTGTGGCTGATACAAAATTCCTGATGGGAAAACCCAAAAACACTGACACACAACCTATGAGGCGATCAACATTTTAAGAGTATCATTAAGTTGTATTTCCAATCTAGCTAGGTTTAATTAACCATAGTTTTATGTATATTCACTATTTTGTTTTAGGAATGCGGAAAAAGTGTCAAGATCAACTGTTTTATGACCAAAGAAATATTGTTATGAATTATAGAATGAGTAAAGGGTTAGTGAAGTCTTGTAAAGAAGATATTAGAAAATATCATTGCCGAAAGGGTGTTGTAGATGATAAGGATGTCCGACTCGCACAAATTTTATTATGCTTGGAAAATGTATCTCGCAACGAAAGCACAAAATTAAGCCCAGAATGCACAGCTGAGATGATTGATCATAGAAAGATGCTGATGGATGACTATAGGCTGTCACCAGAGTTAATGCAGAACTGTGCCAACGATATTACAACACTATGTAAAGGCATTGAAGCTGGGGGTCGAACAATTCACTGCCTCATGGATCATGCCAGGCCTAGAAAAAGGAAAGACAAAAGAATCAGTATACCATGTCAGA
Organism: Xestia sexstrigata; assembly: GCA_941918905.2. Lineage (NCBI taxonomy): Eukaryota > Metazoa > Arthropoda > Insecta > Lepidoptera > Noctuidae > Xestia > Xestia sexstrigata. The sequence continues at coordinate 7,276,752 of OW799204.2, forward strand.
AATCTTTGGAAACTTTAGTTCAAGAAGCTGATCCCGGTGAAGATTGGCGAGTGGACCCAATTCTAAGGAAGGCTTGCAAACCTGTGGTAGACAGAGCCTGTAGAGAAGTAAGCTATGGAAATGGTCGAGTTATGTCATGTTTGATGGAAAAACTAGGTACCAATCTAATGACCAATGATTGTGAAGCTGCATTGCTGCAAATTCAATATTTTATATCTAGAGATTTCAAACTGGATCCCATGTTATACAAGGCATGCAAATATGATGCTGTTACAGTGTGTAAAGCTAAACTCCAGTGGGCTGATGCCAGTGAACACCAGAATGAAAAAGACCCTCTTGTATTACCATGCTTGTACAACTATGCTTATAATCCTGATCTTAGAGGAAAGTTGAAACCCGGCTGTGAGGCCCAAGTGAGGAGAGTAATGAGGCAAAGAGCTGTTAGTGTGGATTTGATGCCAGACATTGAAGATTATTGCATGGACGATCTCATCAATTTATGCTTTGAAAATACTGGAAAAGGAGAAGAAATATCATGCTTACAAAATAAAATAAAAGAACTTGGACCAAAGTGCAGAGAAATTGTAACAAACTTTACAGAAACACAAAGTGGCCATATTGAATTGAATGTCATTGTTAACATTAACTGTAGGGTCCCTATTGAGAGGCTATGTTCATCAGAACTGAAAAGTAAGAAAGAGGAGGACGACATCATGGAATGTTTGATAAGTCATAAAAATGATCCAGAAATTAAAGCTAACGTTAACTGCAGAGCTGCCATAGAACATGAGCAACTGATCTCACTGAAAAATTATAGGTTTACTAGGAAATTCAAGAATGCTTGCAAATCTTATGTGGTTAGATTTTGTCCCAAGGCACAAACTAAAAGTCAGGTGGTGACATGTCTAAGTGAAATAGTAAGAAATGACACACTAACAAAGAGGAAGCATACAATATTCAAGGATTGTCGCCAGCAGCTGAGACAACAGCTCTTCCAACAAAAGGAAAATATTGATTTAGATCCGGAGTTAAAAGAAGCTTGTAAAAATGACTTGCAAATGTACTGTGCCAATGTACCCCATGGAGAATCAGCTGCATTGGAGTGTCTTCAAACAGCCAAAGGGAAGTTATCCGATGGGTGTAGGAAGGCTATATTTGTTGTTAGGAAACAAGAGTTTGCTGACAATGCTGTTGACTATCATTTAATTACAAGTTGTAATGATATGATAGACTTGTATTGCCATAACACTGATGCATCAAAGATTCTAGATTGTTTGAAGGTATCTATTACATCATGTTTTCTTTCTTTTAATACCATCACCAAATACACATCTTGTTATGGTTTTAATTGTTCCAGATTCATCGCCAAGAACTACATTTCGATGAAAACTGCAAAGTAGTTATTGTTAACAGGATGATTGAACAAAATATGGATTACCGGTTCAACAACAATTTACAAAAAGCTTGCAAAACGGATATTACGAAATTTTGTTCAGTTGTGATTGGTATAAAATCCATTTTTACATTAGGTAGACATATTTGCCAACTAGTAGATAATTTTTATATCAATAAATTATATAGTATCTTGTAGCTGTAGATGATTAAGGATGAGTATTTTAAACACAGAGTCATAAGTAAATGGAGTGTCAGATGCATGTTTCTTCAAGCAATGCCATTCACCTTATAAGTCAGGTCAAAAAAATTACAATATAGTGTTTCTTTACTTCATTTACCAACAGATAACAACCATATTTGCTTGCTACTCTGACTACTAAGAATCTCCCAATCTTATTATTTTTTTCTTTTCTAGCAAAAGAACCACAAGACATGGAACTTCAAGGCAAAATGTTATATTGTTTGAAAGAGAAGTTTAGAGAATCAAAATTAACAGTTGCTTGTGAGAATGAACTGGCAAATGTGTTAAAAGAGCAAGCTTTGAACTATCGTCTGGATCCTTTGCTTGGTAAATTATGCAAAGCTGAAATACAGACGATTTGTGCTGTGCCAAACGATATTACGAATTCTGATGGACAGGTATGGTAAAATTTCGAGTAACTAACTGCTTAACTTTTTATAACAACAATTCTACTATGCCAGACGGTAGCAACACAATATAGGCTTTGTTTGTTTGTGCAAGAATACACTACCTACAATCTTACTAATATTATAAATGCGAGTTTGTGTGGATGGATGGATGTTTGTTCCTCTTTCCTGGATAAACACATAGGGTTCTTATTATCCCGGTAGTACGATCCCGTGAGAAAATTACCGAACCCCACGCGGGCTAAGCCGCGGGGATAATCTAGTTCATTATAATCATGGTTTTTGTATCCAATGTTAAAAGACTTTATTTTCTCAACAGGTTGAAGAATGTCTGAAAAATGCACTCTTGAATCATAAAATCGTCTCAGCTGAGTGTGCGCGTGAAGTTGCGCAAATTATAGAGGAAACGGAAGTGGATATCGAGGCAGATCCTTTGCTGGAGCGGGCTTGTGCGATGGACTTACTGACGTATTGTAAAGATCTGGAGCATGGTGCTGGCAGGCGTAAGTCGACATACATTATGATCATAAATTACCACATCAGTCTAAATTAAAATAGTGCATTCCTGGAGATTATTCCACTTTTGCTATTTCAAGTCTCAGCGCTAATGTTAATTCAACTGTGCGTTTGTCACTGAATAAAATCCTTACTTTCAGGTTTAAAATGTCTGAAGATAATACTGAATGATAGCAATAGAAAATTAGAGGCTGACTGTCAAAAAGCACTTTCCAGTAGACTGGAAATGTATAAACATGTGGCCGCAGTAAGTATAATTTATTGTTTTACTAATTGCGATGGATAGAGCGGTTATAGACAGCGTATTCTGCAGCGCGTATGAGCTCGTACCGGCTTACGCGCGTACATGAGTGTCACATTACGTGCCAAAAACTCAAACGCGTTTATACCGGACCGGAGTGTTTCTCGGAAGCGTCTCTCGCGGCTCACTTTAAAGGTTGAACCTCATCTGGCAGCCCGGAATCCACTTTTCCATACTCCTATCCTTTTCCGTCGCTCAGAACCGGTTTTTGCAAGAGCGAAAAACAGAGCGGCGAAAGTACGCTAATCTGAACCTCCCCTAAACTATAAAAATAATATTATGAATTATGGAAACTTATTTTAAAATGGGTTTTTCACTGATTTATTTTAGTATTACATATAAATATAATCTGTACTTACTGAGTTACTGTTGTATTGTTATCATTTAAAACGTTTTTTTTCCTGCCTCGTGCCAGGATTTTTTGAGGTCATACAGTCATGAGGTATGTTTTGATAACATTTGTTTCTCCCTTGTTTCAGTTGAACGTGATAGAGAATTTTGGGGATATGTATAATGAGATATCATCTTCACCGTCTAAGAAATATTTTTTAATTGTAGGCATTTCAATTATAGGTTTAATTTTTATATGTGGTTTATATTGCGGTAATTTGGCTAGACAGGCCATGTATGTTAAAAAGAAATAGATATTATAAATATAATTTAAATCAAAATCAATAAAAATCTTATAAAATCTAGGATGTTGTATTTATTATTCATGAACAATATTCACAAAAAGTTTGCTATAGTGAAAATATGATAAAAAGTTATTATTTAGTTTCCTTTCTCCTATGAATAATCTACATGAGAAAGGTACTTAAATACATCATAATATTTAATCATTATTTTCATTAAGTAATAAATTACGACTATTTGTAATTATGTCCATTTTTAGTAAAACTAGGCGACACTTAAATTAGTGCCTGAATAAAATCACCGACTCCGACCACCCGACTCGGCTGGGCAGCGTTCGGGAAGTTGCACGGTATCTTCTCGTCCAACTTACCAGTGTCTCAAGGACGAAAGTCTATGACCATTGTGTGTTGCCAGTGATTACATACGGGACCGAAACATGGTCGCTCACAATGGGCCTCATCAGAAGGCTTAAAGTCACCCAAAGGGCAATGGAGAGGGCTATGCTCAGAGTTTCCTTGCGCGATTGAATCAGAAATGAAGACATCCGCAAGAGAACCAAGGTTACCGACGTAGCCCGAAGAATTGTCAAACTTAAGTGGCAGTGGGCAGCAGTAGCGAAGGGTCAATTTTTGTAAGAACATATTATCTCTAATGTGATTATATTTGCCTGTATAACACTGACTGTGCCATTTTTCAAAGGGAATCCGGTAGGAATCGAGTTGTATGGAGCCTTTGTCACTGGTGGGCAGGGCACATTGCTTGCAGAATGGATGGCCGATGGGGCCGAAAATATCTGTAGTGGCGACCGCGAACCGGAAGACGTTGCATTAGAAGGCCTCCCGCTAGGTGGACCTAAGACCTGGTGAAGGTTGTGGGAATCCGCTGGATGCGACTCACACGGGACCGGTCAATGTGGCGACACTTGGGGCAGGCCTATGTCCAGCAGTGGACGTCTTTCGGCTGAAATGATGATTATGATGAAAACCACACTTGGATATTCAAAGCTAGGCTCAGCACTGAGTGTTGGAATTACAACAAAACAATAATATTATGCCAAATATTTAAGCTTTACTTCGTCTTTGTGAAAATGGGATTTAGAGAACTGCTCTGGTTCAACAGCAGTATTAGTTAGTGTCATCTATATGTTTACATGATTTCATCAAAATCCATTTCATCTAGTTCATCAACTGCTTCCTTTTTAACTGACGTAGATTTGACTTCTTTTTTCACTTCTACTATGACATCTCCTTTAGCTATTTTCTGGCACTCTTCAAAGTACTGGTTAGGATGGTTGATGCCCAGTCCTAGGTTAGAATGATGCACAGCATCGAAGTACTTGCTGCAGGCTATTTGGAAATGTCCTTTCTTTGTCATGTCTATTATTTCTCCAACAGCTAAAAAACAAAATTATCATATTTTATAAAACATGGAAAATATTGGTTGTAACCTTCTTTCTTGGGGTAGAATTATAATGAAACTTACCTTGAGCATCAAAACCATAACCTTGGAGTTTATTCTTCAGAATACTAACATCACAATGCTTATAAGGACACCCATGGCAGTCTCCCGGCCCAACAGTAGTATTGATGATCTTCAAACAACTAAATGGAGAATAGTTCTTCTTACTACCCTCTTTTCCATAGTTGTATCTTACATTATAAGCATACTGTTTTTCAAACTTATCCAGGTCCATTATTTTAGTGAACTCTTCTCTCCAGAACCTTAGAGAATCTTCTAATGTTACTCCAATTCCTTTTAAGAATAATCCATATTGAAGTCTCCCACCATGCCTTAGATGGTGGGCCACTCTCAGCTGCTCATGAAGCTGTCGCATACACAGCGGGAATGATTTCACGGCTAAGGAGTCCAGACTCTCAATAGGTATAACAGCTTTAGCACTGCTGTAGTCATTGCCAGAATATGATTGATGCAATCCCTTCAATAATGAAACAAGTCTCTCATCTTGCTCAATCTCACCTAAGTGATGACAAGCTACAGCCAAGCTTTGCTTCAGTTGAGTCCTATACTGAGCAGAGAGCACAGATATAAAATCTTTATGTGCAATGTATGCATAACCACCACTAAGGTACACTTTTCTCATTTTTACCAGATCTAACACTTCATAGAACTTCACTTTGTAGAATTTCATATTTTCAATATTCGGATGAGGGGTGGACTCTCTCAGAAAGTGCATAATTTCACTTTTTTCTTCATCACTGATGTTTTTATAGCAAAGCTTGTTCAGTTTGAAAAAAGTTTCAACTGCTTCGCCCCTCATGGTAGCAAACCTCATTTTAAACAGCTCTAATTCCCTTGCGATGAACCAACGACGCAACTCTTCAGTTCTGCAGTAGGCTAGTCGAAGAATGAAGTGTGCTATGTGATCTTTACGTCTCGCTTGCAAGTCAGCTTCGGTAGTGGCACATGACGACTTTTCACAAAGCTTGACATAATACTTTAAGCCTTGAGTTCTAAGTTCAGCAATCACATAGTCTGTCCATTCCTCTGAATACATTCGAAGTCCTTTGAGAGTTGTTGCTGTTGCTAAACTTCTCAATAAAGCCACTCTTTCTAAGGCTAAACTTTCAAATTCTTGCAGGGTTAAGTCTTCAATAGGTGGAATCTTGTACATTTGAAGATCATGAGGATAGGTTTCTACGAGACTTCCCGTCAGTGGCACTTTGGTGGATTTTCTTCTTATATTTAAATCCATCGTGGTAAATTTATAAATTACGAAAGTTTACATTTACATGAATCTTTAGCAGAAATTGATACATTTATTTCGCGCCTTTTATGACGTTTAATCTGTCAAGTGTTTTTTTTTTTTTTATTTTAATTTTACCCCGAAGGGAAGGCTATAGTCTTTCGACCATATTGCCTAGTCTAACGTCCAAGTATTTTCTTTCGTAATAGGTTTTATACAATAACGTCTTTCGTATTAAATTTTCATATTTAGTTTTTTAGTTTTTTTTTAAACTGTCTTTAGTAAGTCCGTGAAAGTTGTCATATCCATTTTTGTCAAATCCAAGATAGTAAACGTCATTTTAGTTTTTACTGTCAAGTCAAATGACTTGAACATACTTGTCAAATAAATTTGAAATTAGCTATCTCCTCATAGAAAAAACATAACCTACAAAATACTATGATTGAAAAACAATATTATCAACTAATATATATAAACTTATAAAAACACGAAAATTAACCTAAATGTTATTTACAGTCTCTGTTATAAATTTGTACAAATATAGATAAGTTGAGGCATTCCTAAGTAGCTCCATAAAGCATTGCGGGACCTTATCAGGTTTTTAAATTTTTAGAAGCTCATCCGACAACACAAGGCGCTGAATGTTGAAAGACGAACACTCAAAGAAGATATGGTGTAAAGATTGAACTTTTTGCGATTGACAGTACTCACAATAAGGAGAGTTGACCATTCTAAGACGATGAAGATGATAATTTAAACGACAATGACCAAAACGCATACGGCAAATATAAGAATAAAATTTTCTATTTATAAAACTACTATTTCTGCAAAACCAAGGTGTGGAGTTTATTTGTTTATATAAAGAGGCATACCAAGTGCCTTTATTTTCAATCTGTGTGGACTGATATGAATGTCTCCCCCACGATTGACACATACGCTGTCTTATAAGACTAACAGCGTCTGTATGCGGTATGGAAACACTCATATCAGCGTCAGCATTTGGAATTAGTTCACCTAGATCAACAATTTTTTTGGCCAGATAATCAGCCTTTTCATTTCCTGCAACGCCAATGTGTGAAGGCACCCAAACAAATCTAACTTCAATATTGGAATGAGTCAATTCAATCCATAGATCTTTTATTAGATAGATTATGTAGTTAGTGTTAGCATGTAATTTATTATTAGTTAAATTTTTCAGAACACTCATGCTGTCACTTACTACAACCCACTTGCTGTGACCTGAATTGCAATTTTTAATATGTTTCAAAGCACTTAAAATAGCAACAGCTTCAGCTGTAAAAATACTGGCATTTTTATCAATTTTTCGACCAAGACCTATATTTGAGGTTGGCTCATAAATAGCGAAAGACACTGCACTATCATTTTTGGAACCATCACTATATACAAATTTATGATCTGACCACTCTGACAACAATGCATTAACTTCCTCTTTTGAGGACAGGTCCTTTTTATTTTTTATAATTATATTTATGTCTGGAAATTTTGCATTATAGGCTCCTTGATAACAGGGCAAAATATGAGATGATTGATAAATGTTTATATTTTTAATGAAATTTATAAAACTATGAATATCTTGTAACATATAAAATGGCTTTATTCCTAATCTAGAATTGGAATGCAACAAATTGTCCAAGAGACTATTATTAGTTACACTAAAAAGTTTTAGTATAGATCTTTCTTTTAAGTAATCAAACCGGATTCTTAATGGTGGAATGTTACATTCAATCTGCATTGCATTTATAGGAGTACTTCTGAATGCCCCAGTTATAACACGCAAGCATTTGTTTTGTAGAACATCTAGACTATTTACAATTTTGGTATCTGCAGCAAAACAGTAAAAACCATATTCAAAATGGCTACGAACCAGAGACTTATACAGCAATAGCAAAATTTTTGGGTCTGCACCCCAGTATGAACCAGCCAAAGATTTCAATATATTATAAGCTTTATTTGCTTTACTAATTATTTGTTTGATATAATTGTTCCAGGTTAAATTATGTGAAAAAAGGACCCCTAAAAGTTTTACTTCTTGTGAATTGGGCAATGCACAATTGTTATATTGCACGGGAGGAATATTATGACACTGTTTACCAAACACAACCACTTTGGACTTTGATGGATTGATATTCAGATCAAGGTAAGAGAAATATTTACACAGATTTGACAATGCATCATTGACTGTATGAACGACCTGTAATAAATTGATTCCAGAAGCATAAACAACTAAATCATCTGCAAATTGTAAATTTTTTACTTGAGATCCTAAAATTAAATTTAATCTACGTATATACAATATAAACAATAAGGGAGATAATATACCTCCTTGACAAACTCCTTTTGAAGCAAGTCTAGGACCATAAAGATGTCCATAAAATTTAGCGAACACTTTTCTATTGCTCAGAAAATTTCTAACCCATATTATAATTTTTGCAGGGATCCCTATTTGTAATAGTTCATGGCATAAAATATCTATATTTAAACTATTAAAAGCCCCAGCCACATCAAAGAAGACTCCAACCAAATTATTATTGGCTAATAAAGATTTATGTATATCAAGCTGCAATTGACAGTCACTTTCCCTAGCAGACCGATTTCTACGAAAACCAAATTGATTAGACGGTAGAATATGATTTTTTTCAACATAAAACTCTAAACGTTGCTTCAACAATTACTCAAATTGTTTACCAACACAAGAAGTACCGCTCTCCACTGCGTGGTCACACGCATAGGAAACGCTCTAAAAACCAAAAACCCAACACTGGGCGCCTTCATAGACATAGAGGGTGCATTTGACAAAACGAACTTTACCAGCATCAGCCAGGCATTAGTTGGGCACGGTGTGGCGCCAACGCTTATACAATGGATTCACAACATGTTAAAATACCGCGCTATTCAATTCACTGTGAACACCACCACACGAGGCATCGTTAGTAGGGGCTGCCCACAGGGTGGGGTGCTGTCACCACTACTGTGGAACCTAGTAGTAAATGAGCTCATTACCGAGCTCAACGCTAGCAGTCTGTACTCGGTGGGTTATGCGGATGACATAGCAATTCTAATCACGGGGAAATTTGAAGGCGTCTTATGTGACCTCATGAGGAAAGCCTTCAAAATAATCGAGAACTGGTGTATAAAACACGAACTATCAGTTAACCCCACCAAAACAGAACTAATAATGTTTACAAACAAAAGAGTCCTTGGACCACACAAACTTCCCAAACTATTCAACACTGAACTAACACTTAAAGAAGAAGTCAAGTACTTAGGAGTGATCCTTGATAGCAAATTGCTCTGGAATAGGCATCTTGACTACAAAATTAACAAAAGCACAATCGCATTGTACCAATGCAAAAAAATGTTAGGAAAAACGTGGGGGCTCTCTCCAAAGATCACAATGTGGCTTTACACAGCGGTGATCAGACCAATGCTGACTTATGGCGCTTTGGTTTGGTGGACCAGAACTGAATTCTCGACCACCGTCTCTAGGCTTCAGCGGTTCCAAAGGCTGGCCTGTTCCGCTATCACGGGCTGTATGAGGACAACCCCAACCGCGGCAATGGAGATAGCCCTACAATTAACTCCCCTTGAATTGTACATACAGCAGGAGGCAGCACTAGCAGCTATCAGGCTTATGCACTTGGGCATATGGGGAAAGAACCACACCAGTCCCCACGCAGGCATCCTGGACCGGGCGATCGAGTATCAACCTCTCATCGCTGCCCCGTGTGATAGGACACATAATAAACCCATGTTCAACAAAAGCTATAGCATACAAACAACAGAGGAATTAAGGGATCAGTCAGGAGTTAATGAAGTACGCATATACACAGATGGCTCTAAAACTCAAAACGGCTCAGGGGCTGGCGTACACTCCCTAGACCTCAACATTAACTTTCACCTACCACTAGGCGAACACAGCTCGATATTCCAATGCGAGTGTGTCGCCCTAACACAAGCTGCAACATCCGTAAAGCGTCTGGGGATTCACAATTACGCAATCAGATTCGTATCTGATAGCCTAGCTGTGCTTAAAGCCCTAGAAAACAAACAAACCAAAAGTAAATTAACATTTGAATGTCACCTCGCCATGGAGAGTATATCGCTGTCTAACAGAATCACTCTCCAGTGGATTAAGGGGCACAGTGGATCCTTAGGCAATGACGCCGCGGACGAACTTGCTAAGAGAGGTTCCGAAATGGCAGTGCTAGGCCCGTACCCACTCCTTCCCTTACCTTTCTCACATTTCCGTACGTGGATTCGCCAGAGATCAACTGAACTTCATAACAACAAATGGTCACGGTCTACAGACTGTAGACAGTCAAAAATGGCGATGCCAAGTCTACACCCACGACTAACAAAACGACTGCTCAGCTTAAGCAGAAATAACCTCAGAATAAAAATAGGGACAATAACGGGCCATTGCCCCCTTAACAAACACCTCTTCAACATAGGCGCCACGGACAGCCCACTCTGCAGGGGCTGCTTTGACGCCGAAGAATCAGCTGCCCATGTCATCCTGGAATGCGAGGCTGTGGCTACCCAACGCAAACAAATCCTCGGAACGGTGAGGTCGCTCCGCGAAGCCTGTGAAGATCCCAGGAAACTTCTGTGCTTCTGGACGGAGCTAGGCTGGCTAACCTAGCCAGGACACCTACGCACAACGGACCGAATGAGAGTCTAAGTGCGGAAAATGGAGTCCCTACTCTACTCTAACACAAGAAATAAGTGCTATGGGACGATAAGAATCGGGACATAATTTGGGTTTTTCTGGTTTTAAAATTCGTACAAGACAATCCACTTTCCACTCTTGGGGTATAATATTATTTTCCCATAACATATTCAGAACTATAAGGAATGTTTTGAAACCAGTAATGCTAAGTTTTTTAAAAAGTATGTATGGCATTCCATCAAGACCATAACTAGTGTCTCTTCGAGAGGTGATGGCAGATATTAATTCACTGATTGTAAAAGGATTAAGTAGAAAACTATGACTAGAGTTAGTACTATTATTAAACAAAGATCTTGGGGCATGTGACACAAAATCTGGAGTGTATTTCTTCAAAAAATCTAAAATCCATGCGTCGTTTTCATGATTATTAAAATTGTATGTTTTGTTATATTTGCGCATGAATTTCCATAGAATGGATATTGGCGTGCATCTGTTGAAAGTTTCACATAGAGACATCCAACTTTTTTGACGTTCTTTTTTTATAATTAATTTTTTAAGTGCTCGAAGTCTTTTGAATTGGATATAAGTTTGTTCTGATGGATTATTTTTAAAATTTATGTAAGCTGTTTTGAAATTTGATACAGCCTCTGTACACTTTTGATTCCACCAAGGAAGGGAATTTCTTCTAATCCTATTTGTAGGGCATGCATGATTGTTTGTATTTTTATTGACCTTATAATTTGGAATGGAATTAGCAGCAGCTGTATGTAAAATTGTACAAAAATGATGATATGAATCAAGAGGACATATATTAACTGTTTTGAAATCAACTAACAATTCATCCACATTATTACTATACATTTGCCAATCTACCATTTTGTAATTTGGGTAGGTGGGCAAATGTTCAGTGCTTGAACAATTTCTAGAAGAATCATTGTTTTGACTATTACTAAACACTACTTTTATAATTGCAGGGATGTGATAACTACTACCAAGAGGACTATCATGTACTTGCCATTCACAATTAAGTGCCAATGATGAAGAGACTAGAGACAAATCCAATGCATTAGGACGCCATGTTAGAGAACCAACAGTTGTTGCCTGACCATTATTAAGCAAAATTAAATTATTTTCTTCAATGACTTCTAAGACATTTCAACCACGTGGAGAGTCAGAGCCACAACCCCAAGATGTGTGATGAGCATTAAAGTCCCCAGCAAATATAAAAGGACCAGGGATAGACTTAACCAATGAATCAAAATTATCCTTATTGAAAGCTGGATTAGAATTTAAGGGACTATAGAAACTGACTATACTCATCTCCATATTATTAACTGTGATTTTTACACAAATATTTTGTAAAGAATTGTCAAAATAAGTGTTGATTTTATTATAAATAATACTTTTATGAATTATTATGGCAACTCCGTTGTGTTTGTTACCACAATCATTCCTTTCAATATTATAATTTTTTATTTTAAAAATTTTGATCAGTTTTGAACCATGTTTCACTAATTATTGCAATGTGAATATTGTATGTATAGAGGAAATTGGTAAATATATGTTTGTTGCTATTAAGACTTTGTGCATTCCATTGCATGTTTAAGTTTGAAATATCCATTAAGGAGGTGAAGGAATTTTAGTACTTAAAGTTTTTTTTAAAACCTCTTTAATTGATGATGTGTTTATAGGGACATCTTTATTGCTAACTATTTTGGTAATTGTTTCTACTAAAATATTTATAAATTTATCGGATTTCATTAAATTATTAATCTGTACATCTAAATTTTTTGCTGTTAGAGCTGGAAAAGCATTATTATTAAAAAGATCAGAGTGTTCGGGGTTGAGATAAGATAGATAGTTAAAGGATGAAATAAGAGATGAAAGTCAGTTTAGGGTTAATAAATTCACTGTATTGTCTGTTTCCACAAATATAAGATTAAGATTACTTTATACTAGAGTATGATGAACGATATGGGATTATGAGTCACGCGCACGGTATGTCGCCGAATTACGTACTGACTATTGCGGTGTAAGTGCAATAATATAAATGATAGAACATACTAAACGGGTGACGCATTAATGATGGCCCAGGTAAACATACTGTACGGTGGTTGACCCCGTACATGCTCCCGGGGGCAAAGATAGAGGTTAGTAGGATAAAAATGGAGATGAGTTTTACAAGATGATGAACAATATTCAACTTATCAACTATATGACAGGGATGAAGATTAGTAGTGAGTGATTAACAATATTTCGAACAATTACAAGTAGTCTAGCAACTACTTATCTTAGATCAGGAAGGGAAAATACGCGAAAAACAGGGGACGAGGCCCTATCTTCTGTTTGTAAACACTCGCTAGATTTAATAAGAGCTTTGGGATTACTTTTCATGGATTTACTAAATTGACCTTTTTCCCTAAGATCACAACACTCACTCACTTCACTTTTCACTTTGATTAAAGATTGCCTTTTTTCCCTAACCGCACTACACTCACTTATAACACTCTCATTTCCGGGATGTGAAGAGATCGCAGTAGATGCCTCTCCGTCAGGCACTGAGGGTTCTCGACGTGTTGACCGCCTGTGACGCCGCCAACAGTATACCGCCGCAGTTATCAGGATTCCAAAGATTAGAGCATACAAGACGCTATAAAGATGCACGTCGTGATAGGATATTTTATCACTCCATGATTCAGTCTGTTTCATGATCTCAATCTTTTTCTGTATATATTCAAATTGTCGCAATATTTCAGAGTTATTGGGATTAATTTCGGGAGATTCAGGGATAGATATGTTGAATATATGATTAATAGGTGATATTTGTGGCGCAATAATTCTTGCACCAATACTCATTTTGCTAGACAGCCTATTATTAGAGTGTACAACGAAATTGTCCGTCTTTATCATACAGCCTTCCTGCACATTCAACAGACCTGCATTCATCAATTTAACGGCGGTTATTTCGCCGTCACATAGGAGTTTAAAGTTGCATTCATTGCAACAGAAGTAATAATATTTATTATCGGCTGTTAATTCCTTCCAACTGTTTTTACATGGGGTTCTAATAGTTTTACAGGTTCTTGTGGGTGGGATCGTTTCACACAAGCTGTGATCATCTTTTAAAATACTTATAGGGTTTTTTGTATGACATAAAATCATCCCAGGATTTTGTCTTATACAAGGCTGGAGATCAGCCTCAGTAAGGGTTACGAATGAGTCCTTTTTGAGGTTAATAGCAGCAAAACTTGAGATAACTTGCACATGTATCATGTCGTGGTTCAATAATCGTGGGACTGGAATGAGGTTAAAGATTTCGTAAAGGTCTCTTTCGATGAGGGGTATTCTTATTTCAATGATCAAGTACGTACTATAGTACTTAGTCCGCACTTTTATCAAGTTGTAGAGATCTTTGAGATTCAAATGGTTGACAGGAAGTGCCATGTCTTTGGGGATATGTGCTGATATAGAGCTTAATTCCGTTCTCAGCTGTTTAGGAGATATCAGATGGAAGTCCAATTTTCCATTGTAAATATTAGTTACTGTGTCAAGAATGGAGTCTTGTATTTTCCTGAGGCTATACAGTAAGTTATTCGTCGTCATAGCAGATGCTAAGAAATCGATAACTAAAGTCATGTTCTGTACATTGCGTTGTAGATCTTGATAGGATTCTTTAAGGTAGTTAAGCTTTTGCTTTATCGATTTATGATGTTTGCTCGCAGCTTTCTCCATTCTTTTCATAAGATTAAATTCGGCTTCTACGATTGAGGTTTGGTTTTTCCAGAGGTTATACAAATGTTTATTATTTTCTTTCAAAAGGTCGATGTCTTGTGCGTATTTCTCCGCAAAACGCTGATCCAGCACGCCAAACAAGCTGTTTGCGACGTAGCCTACTCCGTCTATTAAACCACGACGCCGGCGCCGCCGCTCGTCTCCAGTTACAAATGATTCATTCATTGTCAACATACTATCATAATGTTTGATTTCTTCGAACTCGTGCTCGATTTGTAAGATGATACCGTCGCAAGGTGTGTGTTCTTTAATAGTAGAGCATAATGTTTCAAGATAATTGATATACTTCTCGAGTGCCGACGTGCCTTCTTTGTAGGGATATGTGTCATAATAAACAATTAAACGCCAATTGTCTCTAATAAGATGCATGTTGGAGATTTTATCGAAATAAACGCTGTTGTTGGTCAATGGGGTAAAACTATAGGATGCTTGAGATAAGTTAATTAGTGACAATAAGAATAGCGTTACTGACATAGCTATAGTCGAGAAGGAGATACGCTTGAGATTTTTCTTCCTTGGTGCTTCATCTTTAACCTTTGTTTCACTAGGAGGATTATTGTCTCTGTCCGCTGGTAATAGAGATAGCTTAACAACAGGCCGTTTTAGGAAACCATTTTTGGTTTTAAGGGTGACGACTCTGACGTGTCCGTCCGAACCAGGATGCAGTTCTACTACACGCCCTAGAGCCCACTTCCCAGGCGGGAGGTTTTCATCTTTGATGATAACAATATCGTTGAGACTGAGATTCCTTTGAGATTGTTTCCATTTAGTTCTAATGGATAGCTGTGAGAGATATTCATTTTTCCACTGGGTCCAAATATCTCTATAGATTTTTTGTACCAAGTGCCACCGAGTCCTAAGATCATTTTCTGTTTCAAAGATCGTTAAGGTAGGCCCACTTGCAAGAAAGTGTGCCGGGGTTAAAAAGTCCATGTCCTCGGGATCTTCTTTCAAAGGGCAAAGTGGTCGAGAGTTTAAACAACCCTCGAGTTGAGACAGGAGGGTGCTATATTCTTCGTAGGTGAGTTTTTGTTCACCAACAACACGCTTAAGGTGATGTTTTAAACTTTTCACCGCAGCTTCCCAAAGTCCGCCAGCAGAAGGCCATGACGGAGCATTAAAATGCCACTCGATGTTCATTTCTGCGATGTTGGCTAATGTTTCTTGGCTTGATAAGACTTCTGAGATTTCTAAGGTTTCTTGTTTTATGATCTTGTTGGCTCCAATGAAGTTAGTTCCTCGATCACTGTAGATGTGCCCGGGAACTCCTCTTCTGGCTGACATACGTCTGAGCGCTGCAATAAACGCTGACGCTGTGAGATCAGATACGAGTTCTAAATGTATAGCCTTTGTAACCATACATATGAATACTGCAACGTATCCTTTATCTGTTTTGATGCCGCGACCTTTGTTCGCTTTCACCAAAATATGTCCAGTGTAGTCAATTCCGGTATGATAAAAGGGTCTACTAGGGTTTAATCTGGATGGAGGCAAGTCACCCATGAGTTGATGTTTTAGAATAGGATCGTGTCTCCTACACTTTACGCACGTTCTTAATCGTTTTTTGGTAGCGCGGTTTCCTCCAATTATCCAATATTTTTGTCGTATAAATCCACACGTCATTTTCACTCCGCCATGGAATACTAATTTATGGGATTCGTCTATTATAAGATCAGCTAATTTAGTTTGATTTGGGATGATAATGGGATGCTTCATTTCGGGATCTAAACTCGAATGTTTTAGCCGTCCACCGACGACGCGGAGTACTCCGTGGCCGTCTAAGATAGGATTGAGATTTAAGATCTGGCTTTTTTTGCTTAAGGATTCCCCTTTTTCAAGTTGAGTTATTTCCTTGAAAAAGTATTCTTGCTGCACATGTTTTATTAACATTTCCGTCGCACGTTTGAGGTCATGCAGAGTAAGATAGTTTTCCCGCTTCTTTTTGTAAATCAAGATATCGTTGAATTTGTTTACATATGCTAAGACTCGAATTGTTTTTTTGTAACTGCTGTATTTCTCTAATAATTGTTTTATAATGGAATTGCTAGAGTCAGCAGTAATAGTGTTCACTAGCCTTTTCTTTCTGAGATCTTCATTTGTTTTATATAGGATGGGTTCAAGATTCTTTTCAGGATTGTATTGAGGTAACCAATCGGGTCCGTGCCACCAAAGTGAATGATTTGCTAAATGGGATGCAGTCAGACTACGGCTAGCGCAATCTGCGGGATTCTCTTGAGATTTTACATACCGCCACTTATTTTTTGGGATAATTTCGCAAATCATTTTTACTCGATTGGCAACAAAGGGTTTCCATTTTTCTGGTTCACCATTTATCCATCCTAGTACTGCCATGGAGTCTACCCAGCCATATGCTTGGATTTTGAGATCTGATAGGGATGAGATTATTTTGGCTATAAGTTTTGATAATAAAAGAGCTCCACTAAGTTCCAAGCGAGGTATAGATTGAGATTTTTTCAGAGGTACCACTTTAGATTTTCCAGCAACAAGGGTTATGTATGTCTTGTGGTTTCTTGTGATTTTACAATAAACAACACAAGCGTAGGCTTTGGTGCTAGCGTCACAAAATCCATGAAGCTCAATTATATCATTCTCCATGGTTTGTATCCATCGAGGTATTTTGAATTGGGATAAATAAGGTAAGTCGGCCTTTATTTTGTTCCATTCCAGGGCAATATTATGAGGAATCGGTTGATCCCAACCTAATTGCGTTTTCCATGTCTCTTGAAATAATATTTTGAGTTTTATTATGACTGGTGACAGCCAGCCCAAGGGGTCAAAGATTTTTGAGATTTCAGACAAGAATTGTCGTTTTGTTGGGATGCCTTCTGTGGTAATTTCTAGTGGATGAAAGATAAAGTAGTCTTCTTTTGGATTCCAGCGGAGACCTAAAGTCTTTGTAGATTCTGGCTGTCTAAAGTGAAATTCTTCATCTTGAGGATTAATATGATCGTCTAAAAGTTCCGTCAAGTTCGAGCGCCATTTCCTAAGATTTAAGCCGCCTGACTTAAGAAGGTTTGTCATCTCTGCTTTAAAATGTTTAGCAGCTGTCGCGGGATGAGCTCCATGCATGAGATCATACATGTAAAAAGAGGATTCTAAGATATCTGGGGCGCTACTATTAGGATAATTTGGCCTTTCATCGATGGCAAGTTGTTTCAGTGTCATCATGGCCAGGAAAGGTGCGGCCTTGGTACCATAGGTGACAGTCGCTAGCTGATATTCTTGCAAAGGTTGGGATTGATGATTTCTCCAAATTATTTTCTGGAACTTTTGATGATCAGGATGTAGCCAAATGTTACGGAACATCTTTTCAATATCGGCTGTGAATCCGTATTTAAACTGTCTCCATTTTAGGATGAGACTTAAGAGATCTTGCTGCAGGTTCGGCCCCCTGCACATAAGATCGTTGAGGCTGTGACCTGTTGAGGTTTTTGCAGAGGCATTAAAGACAACTCGTAATTTCGTAGTTAATGATTCCGCTCGAAGTACGCCATGATGCGAAAGGTAGCAATCTGGGGTTACGTTGACATGTGTCGCAACGGGGATCATATGTCCGAACTCTAAATACTCGTACATAAACAATTTATAATCACGTGCCAAGTCTGGTTGCTTAATTAGTTTCCTTTCTATTTGAAAGAATTGCGCAATGGATTTATTTTTAGACTCACCTAACTTTTCTTCAAAATTGTCTTTAAAGGGTATTTTTACGACATAGCTGCCGTCTTCGCGCCTTGAGGTTGAGGATTGAAAAAGGTCGATGCAAGCCTGATCCTCTTGAGATATTGATAAAGGTTCGCGAATATCCTCCATTTCCCAGAACTGTTGGATATCGGTGAGATTGTTTAGGATCACATTGCACTGAAGTGTTTTACAGTTACCGCTTAGGATCCATCCCAGCTGTGTCTGCTGGGCAATGGGTAACCTTCCCTCGGAACGGCAGATACCATCCAATAGTATTTGGGAATAAACGTCAGCGCCGAATAAGATATCAACTGGCCTACTTTTGTAGAATTCAGGATCAGCTAGGGTTATTTGGTTAAGAGTTGGCCAGTTGGGTTTAGTGAATGTATGACTAGGCAAATTCTTGACTAGTCTTTTCATTATAAATACATCGGATTCGAAAGTAAAGTCATTAATTAACGACATACACTTAATAGAGATCATGCCCTTGCAGCTATTTTCATTGTTTCCAATTCCAGAGATAAGTCCAGTGCATTTTTGCCGACGCAGGTTTAGGAGCTGTGCAGCTCGTTCAGTAATGATTGAGGTCTGAGATCCCTGATCTAGAAGAGCTCTCATTCTCTCGTAAGATCCATCAGCTGCTTGAACCTTGATAATTGCTGTCGCGAGGAGTATTTCTGTGGGATCATTTTGCATAGATACTAATGCGTTCATATCTTGCTGAGGTGGAGATTTTGTAATAGCGGCCGTGTTCGGCCCCGATCGCGACGTATCCAAGTTAGCATTTCTTGACGTAAAACATTCATGTAGAATCGTATTGTGGTCTTTATTACACTCTTTACACTTTACTTCCGAAAGGCATTTTCTACCTTCGTGATAGTGCAAACAGTTGACACAAAGGTTCAAATTTGCGATTGCGTTTCTACGGGCCGATGGATGCATTTTTGCTAGCTTATGGCAGTTTTGTATGCGATGATCGCTTGCATTGCAAATACAACATTGATTACGTCTTTCGTTATTTTTCCAATTGGACTTTGACGATTGCGAAATGACCTGGTTTGTCGAATAGGTATGATTTGAGGTGTTATTATTTTGTTTAAAACGATAATTAAATCCTTTTGAATGAGATTGTTGGCTATTAGGATAGCCTTTAGATGATGAAGATGCGTTTTGGGGCTGAGATGATCTTTGAATGAAGGGTTCTTGTTTCTTCCGTGAAGTTTCCAGTGACGTAAACTTATTCTCCAGAAACCGAAGAAATTCTTCCAATACTGGCAACTCCTTTGGAGATTTCAACGAATCTATATAGTCGTCGTTGGTTTCAGGGTCTAGTTTCTCAGCTAGGATACATACGAGGAAGGGATCCCAAGTAGATACATCAATTCCGAGATTTTTTATAGCGTTCACGCTCTCATACGTTGTATCGTGGATCCGTTTGAGGTGACTTGCTGATTTTTGTTGGGACGTCGGGATATTTAGGAGGTTTCTGAGATGAGATATAAAAATACGACGCTTATTGTCATAGCGATGCGTAAGTATATTCCAACAGACGGGGTAGTTGTCTGAACTTATTTGAAGATGTTGGATTAATTTTTCCGGCTCGCCCTTGATCTTACTTTTCAGGAACTGCATTTTTTGGGCGTTTGATAAGGATGGATTATTGTGTACAGTTTCTGAAAAAAGATCTTTGAAAGATATCCAGGACGTATAACTTCCTTCAAAGGTAGCTATTTCCATTTTTGGGGTCGATTTCTCAACATGAGCCACCGACCACATTTTTCGGTTAGTATCCCTTTTCAAAGTTTTATAATGTTTCTCGTAGTTCGAAAATTGCTCGTCGTACTGGGCGTTGGAGCCGTTGAGCTCGTTGTCCAGTGCCCAGTGTAGGGTGTCAATAGCTGCCCAACGAGTTTTTAAAGTTTTTAAGATGTCTTCAAACTCCCACTTTTCTGAGATGAGATTGAGATCAATGTCAGCAGCTTCTCTTGAAAATGCCCTAAAATTAGTAGCTTGCTTCTTCAAGAGGTCTTCTATATTTACGCTATCCATAGGAGGATTATTTTGAGATGATAGGGTCGAGGTTTGAGATGTTGAAGATGGTTGAAAAGTAGGGGACTTCAAAACAGGGGTTTGAGGTCTGTCTGTGGAGGGCTTATAACTCTGAATGGCTGTTTTAACATTGCTATACTTCACCTTCATTTGATCATACTGATTGGTAGTGAAATACGCATGAGATCGATCACTAAAGGATAACAGATTCATATGATTGTTATGAAACTCCGTAAAATATTGCTCTAGACTTTCTAATCGTCGACGTAAGTAGTCGGGGGTCTTCCGCTCTGCTCCATCTTTCTTGAAGTTAGAGTAAAGCCTATCTATGCCTTCAATGACTTGCTGTTGAGTAGCTAAAATGTCTTCCATAGTAGCCATAGTAAAGGTAAGAAGAAAGATACCTTACTTGTAGGGTTTCTTCGGGGATTAAATTGTGTTGCGATGATTGCAAGAACAAACCTGGAGTAGCAACGCGATGAGATGATGCGATGCTCTCGTTAAACCAGGTTCAACAGGATCAGCAGGATGGCGAAAGTTTTGATTCACTGAATTTTGTTCACCAGGGTCTGGTTACAAGATTCAAGCGAGACACTCACACTGTACAGTTAGTGGACACAGGAATTGCACTAATGCACACGCGTCGGTCCCGCTTTAATAGGCTCGAAGGACCAATGTTCGGGGTTGAGATAAGATAGATAGTTAAAGGATGAAATAAGAGATGAAAGTCAGTTTAGGGTTAATAAATTCACTGTATTGTCTGTTTCCACAAATATAAGATTAAGATTACTTTATACTAGAGTATGATGAACGATATGGGATTATGAGTCACGCGCACGGTATGTCGCCGAATTACGTACTGACTATTGCGGTGTAAGTGCAATAATATAAATGATAGAACATACTAAACGGGTGACGCATTAATGATGGCCCAGGTAAACATACTGTACGGTGGTTGACCCCGTAAACAGAGTATGTGGCACTTCTTGACTTTATTTTGTTTTCTTCTATTTTTTGTTTTTTTAAAGGACAGGATGAGGAGATAGCTATGTGATCGCCCTTGCAGTTTGCACACTTAGCATCTTTTGGGTCAACCAGACAATTCTTAAAATTATGATTTAGAGTGCAAATTGAGCAAACCTCAGTATTGCGACAAAATTTAGCGATATGTCCGTACCGAAGGCACTTTAGACATTGTTTTACCGGTGGAATATATTTGCTTACCTCGTGGCGCCATGAGTCTAGGTATATATAAGGAGGAAGAATGGTGGAGGCGAAGGTAACAGCAACTGCCTGTGTTGGTACAAATTCAAAACCGCCGGTGAAACTATTTACCCTGCGCATGAAGCGCCTGACTTGAATTACATTTTTAGAGCTGCCGATCAATGAAAATATTTCCTTATTGGCCATGTCGACAGGGACTGAGGTGAGAACCCCAGTTACCTCTGTGTCTGCAGCAGGGATGGATGCTTTTAGTGATAACTGATCCAATAACTTTTTATTTTTAATAAACATATTAGCGTTATTCGGCAAATCAAAAGTGATGCCGACCTTGTATTTATTGATGGAGCGCAAATGCATGACTCCTGAAACTCCATGCTCACGTATTCCTTTAGATAGAGCCATACGATCCCTATCACTAAAAGGTTTATTTTCTTCAGTATGATTGAGGAATACAACCAGCTCTTTTTGTTGATTAATATCCTCAGGATAGTTGCGGGTGTATCCCTTTACCTTATAAATTTTGTACTTTTCCTTTGGATCCTTTTCTGCTATCGTTTCCTTAAAAGAAAAGCAAGTTACCGCCGATTCCGCTGAGTCGGAATCGGTGGATAATACCTGCTGGGGATCCGGAGGCGGTTCCCCCTCCTTCCTTTTTCTCTTCTTAACCATTTTATATATTATATCTAATTATTCTTTCTAACTAACGCTTAACACTAACTATTAATAAATATTTACAGAGAAATTGTGAAAAATTTACAAATAAAAAATTTTAAATCAAAAAAGCGCGCCTTCACTCTTTCACGTTTTCCCGCCCTTTTTCCTGTCAAGTGTGTCATTCTGACAGCTGAAGTTTATGGTGTTGAAAAAGTTAACATTACTGAACTGGATACGAGTTTTTTAATAAAGACATATTGATAGTAGTGACAATAAATGGAGAAGGCTGGTCAAAGCTGATTGTAGATGGCGCGTCCATAGCTTAGACCCAATCTGACCAATGAGGTTAATCTATTTTGAAATATAAAATGACATTGACAGATTTTCAACCAATGACGATGTTTGGTTCATGCGCTGCTAGCGCCATTAGTTCCACCAGTTGTCCACCCCATTGGAATCGCGTGATCATCCTGTTCCTTTTTGCATAGATATAAAAAAAAACACTGAAGATTACGAGTTCCCCACATGGCTTCCAGTTTCTAACGGCCTCGTAGCATAAAAACTCAAGCCATTTCCGTACCACTATTTGGCAATTATCAAAAAAAAAGGATCGCTGAATTTTCGCAAAGGATATTGAGTTCCTTCACGTTTTCTCGTAATTTAGTTTTAATTGGAAAGGAAAATTATCATGCTACTTGAAATGGAAAAACATGTGAATGACACGCATGCTTCTTCTTCAGCACACTGTTTCCGGTTTTCAACTACACCCCTCTCCCCCTCTTCTCGGCTCTTGAATTCTTGATTGTCAATCTGTCAAGTTGTATACACTCAATAGAATCGAATTTTATTTATATTTTGAATTAGTTTCATAGAAAGAAATAAAAAACTATGTTTAACTATACTTCGAACAGTTAGAATAGGCCATTGCAATATTTTGGTACGGGTTTAAAGTGTAATAAGATTATAAAATGGTATCCAATAAGATGCAGTCGTCACTTGACGATTTAGTTCAATATACACAGCTTTTTAAGCCGGTACCGACTGTTCTGCAAGGGACGGTGCTGCCCTTTTTAATAATATACCCAATCGTGTTTTATTCGTGGATCTTTGTGTATGGATTTGAGGAAAATTATGAGGCTGGGTTTGTGAGTGTTGCAGTGGTCTGCATCACACAAATCCTCATTTCCCTCTGTTGCTACTGGAGCGTACACATTCAATGTTTCCTGTCGTGTTCTTCGGTAAGTGATTAATAATTGTCTTTTGACTGACTACTCAGCAGATTGCCTGTTATCAGTCAATTTACTAGTTGTAAGTATTGCATGGTCCTTGTACTGTTATAATTGGTTACTTTTACATTTTAGGTTAAAGACCCAATCCAGGCTGAAATTGTGAAAGTTGTTCCAACATCCAACAATGGTTTCTCTGAAATTGTTAAACTTCATCATACCAAGGTATATTGTAACTCTTTTTATTGATAATATTATGAGTTTGCCATTTAAACCTTTTGCATACACATTATTTGTTTAAATTTTCATGTTCTAATGTTCGTCTAACAATTTTAGTCAACCAAAAGAGGAAGTATACACCCAGATGTATGGTTTATATTTCAAAAAAGTAAGTATATCTACGATTGGGATAAAAAATCATTTCATACCGTTGAGTTTCCTATCAACAAGACCTATGAAGAATATATGGAATCCAAAGGTTATTTGGATGATGATGCCATTGAAACTGCTGAAAAGGAGTTTGGAAAGAATGAAATGATAATGGTAAGATATACTGCAATATCTTTAAAACACAATCCATCTATCACTTTTATCGCCCACTGTGGCCTATGTTGGGCCAAGTTGATTTGAAATTATAATCCTGCAAAATAAATTATTAATATAGCAATCAATTGCTATATTAATAATTTATTTTGCAGGATTACAATTTTATATTATGTCAACAGTATTAGTATCTGTTGACATAATATAATAATATAAAATTATAATAAAAAAATCACAATGTGTTCAGAAATCGTCATTCAATCAGTATTGTTTACAAGTAGTAGTTTTAAATGAATACATTGCAATGCAATTGTCTTATAAACTCTGTGTGATCTGTGCGGCTAAACAATTTGCATGGTATAATAATAATTATGAAAGTCTTACTTGCCTCAACCTAGTAACAGAATGTAATTAAATTAGATGCATGCTTGAGAAAATATTAAGGTTACACATACTTCATTCCGTTTTCTTTATTCTTGAAAAAAACCTTGTTATTCTAATTGGATGAAATGTAATTCTTTTCATGTCAATACATAATGTTATTCATTTTGCATTTTACCTGTGTTAAGTCCATGAACATGTATGTCTATAGTAGGTAAATAGTAAATAATTGACATCAATGGCACCTGTCATGTTTCCTTATACTGCCTCGATCCCCCAGCTGTGTAATGAAGAGGGCAGTAGGTATGTCAAAAAAGTGGTATTAAGAGAATTTATAATAAAAGTATATTTGACCATCCTTACTGATCTTTAGCAAATAAGAAAATACTAATTAACATAGAGTCATGGAAGTCAGATAGGAAGAAAGATCTATTGGCAAACATACTATTTGTGGAATATTTTAATTATTCAAAGAGCTGACTTACTGCTCTCTCGATTAACACAGGAGCCCTATGGACATAACATTTTTCATATTATCCATGTTAAGGGTAATATTATTGTTATAGGTTGTTCCCGAGTTTATGGAACTATTCAAGGAACGAGCAACAGCACCATTCTTTGTCTTTCAAGTATTCTGTGTTGCACTATGGTGTTTAGACAAATATTGGTACTACTCCATATTCACCCTGGTCATGCTTGTCATGTTTGAGTGCACCCTAGTACAGCAACAGCTCAGGAACATGGCAGAGATCAGAAAGATGGGGAACAAACCTTATAACATCAATGTGTACAGAAATAGGAGATGGCGGCAGATAATGAGTGATCAACTCCTGCCGGGAGATGTTGTGTCTCTCATCAGGTCCACAAATGAAAACCTGGTCCCCTGTGACATTGTCCTCCTAAGAGGTTCATGCATTGTCGATGAGTCCATGTTGACTGGTGAAAGTGTTCCCCAAATGAAGGAATCAGTTGACAACGAAAAAAATATAAAACAAGTGTTAGATCCTGAGGGTGATGGCAAATTGCACATGTTGTTTGGTGGCACCAAGGTTGTTCAACATTCCTCTCCTAGCAAAGCTTCTTCTTCAGCTCTTAAGGCTCCCGACAATGGCTGCATCGGATATGTTATTCGCAATGGCTTCAACACATCACAAGGAAAACTTTTAAGAACTATTCTGTTTGGAGTGAAGAGAGTTACAGCTAACAATCTTGAGACATTTGGATTTATTATGTTCTTGCTCATCTTCGCAGTCGCCGCCGCTGCATATGTTTGGATCAAGGGCTGCGAGGATCCAGAGAGGAATAGATACAAACTATTTTTAGAATGCACACTGATTTTGACATCAGTTGTGCCTCCTGAACTTCCGATAGAGTTGTCACTAGCAGTCAACACATCATTATTATCATTATCTAAATTAGCAGTATTTTGTACAGAACCTTTCAGAATACCATTTGCAGGGAAAGTGGAAATATGCTGTTTTGATAAGACTGGTACACTTACAAGTGATAATTTAGTTGTGGAAGGTGTGGCTGGTATAGCTGACCACAAAGATGCTAATGTCATTCCATTATCTCAAGCACCGATGGAGACGATACAAGTTCTGGCGTCATGTCATTCTTTAGTACAACTAGATGATGGTGTGGTTGGAGACCCATTAGAGAAAGCTACTCTGAAAGCTGCAGAGTGGAACCTGACCAAAGGAGATGCTGTAGTGCCAAAGAAAGGAAAGTCACCAGGCCTGAAAATTATTCACAGAAACCACTTCTCAAGTGCCCTTAAAAGAATGTCTGTAATAGCAGGTTACCAGGTTAATGAGCGAGGTTTCATGGAAACTCATTACATAAGCAGTGTCAAGGGTGCTCCTGAAACTGTGAAGACCATGCTCAAAGAGGTTCCTAGTCATTACGATCACGTTTACTTAACTCTATCGCGACGAGGAGCGAGAGTTCTGGCATTAGGTTATAGGAATTTAGGGAAATTAAGTTCTCAAGACATTAGAGACCTGTCTCGCGAGGATATCGAGTCGGATTTGACTTTTGTGGGGTTCGTTATTATTTCGTGTCCTTTGAAGACCGACTCAAAAAAAGCGATATCAGAGATTGTGAATGCTTCCCATTCTGTGGTTATGATTACTGGTGACAATCCGTTGACCGCTTGTCACGTAGCTAAAGAGCTGAAGTTTACTCAGAAAGAAGAAGTTCTGATTCTGACGGAAAGCGACAATAAGTGGGGCTGGACGTCGATAGACGAGGAAGTGAATCTCCCTGTGAATCCGTTCAAGACGTCAAAGCAGTTGACTTCGAAGTTTGATTTGTGTATAACTGGGGAGGGTCTGACCTTCCTGAATGAGAACCATCACAAGTTCCTGCTGGAGTTGATGCCTCATATCAAGGTGTTCGCTAGATTCGCGCCGAAGCAGAAGGAGTTTGTTGTGGTAACGTTGAAGGCGCTCGGCTATGTGACGCTGATGTGTGGTGATGGTACCAATGACGTGGGAGCACTGAAACATGCTGATGTGAGTATGACTTGTTGTATTTTAGTATCAGTTAAAATCTTATTCATAATGCTGATTGTTGCATCACCAAATTGAAAATTACGCCACAATTAGTTTATTGATAAGCCCTAAACGAGTTTGACCTGCAACTGAGCAGTCGCTGACCTACCGTAATTAAGTATGTATTACACGTTATCAAAAACCATACTTTCCCAATTACAGGTAGGTGTAGCGATTCTAGCGAACGCGCCCGAGCGGCCGCGCGAGAAGCCGAGAGAAGAACGCGCGGTAGAGGAACCGCCGGCGCTGCGTCGACCGACCAATCGCGCGGAAGCACGCGCGGAAGCACGCGCGGAGGCCACCGCGCGTTTTCGCAGAGCCATGCGCGAGCTAGAGGAAGAAGACACACAGCTGGTGAGGTTGGGCGACGCCAGTGTCGCTGCACCCTTCACCAGTCGCCTTTCCAGTATATTTTGTAGTAAGTTTTTAAGATGATTAGTAAGCCTAATCCTAACTATCCTAACTAATATTATAAATGCAAAAGTAAATTAGTTTGTAACCCTTTCACGCCTACACCACTGAACTATATATAGATAATAGATGGCGCCACGTGTCTTTCGAATGAAATGATGATTGTCATGATTGTCAAATGAACGCGAGCGAAAGCTAGTGTAGCTAAAGTTTTTATCCTTCAATAACTATCCTAATCTGTAGGTACCTGAAGCTGTACTTTAGGATCTGTTTAGACTATTCTCTCGCTCCTCCTTCCTGAATGAAATGTAAAAATATTTTATGTAATTTT
Organism: Xestia sexstrigata; assembly: GCA_941918905.2. Classification (NCBI taxonomy): domain Eukaryota; kingdom Metazoa; phylum Arthropoda; class Insecta; order Lepidoptera; family Noctuidae; genus Xestia; species Xestia sexstrigata. The sequence goes on from OW799204.2 coordinate 7,304,507, forward strand.
AATTTCTCATTCATAGTGTCATTCAACATAAATAAATAGGTGGCATTTACATATCGGCTCTTCAGAAATAGATGTGATACTCAAAACACTTTCTGAAGAGCCAATTTACCTACTCAATATAGCTTGGTACAAAAATCTTTACTTTGTCTGAACATTAAGTCAATCACTTGGCTTGGCTTTGGCTAATACAATCAAAGTAATGACCCCAGGGTCAATTTGTCAAGTCCACAGTTCAATGACATGAACGCAGATTACTGCACGTGGACAAAATAAGAATTCAAATGACCTTTCGGCGTCAACATAATCAGCCAAATGAAATTAGCACAGTTTTGATCTTGGCCGGGTCATATTTGTATCGAATAGTAAGGGGACTTGTAAGGGGTGAGGGGGTAGGGGGGGGGGGGGTTACGGGTGCTAATTTCCAAAAGGGATAGTCTTTCTTTGTTCAAGCGAAACTTCAGAATCGTAACTAATTACTTCCATGTTAATAGCATGCATGCATAGCGTTTTGTTGAATGTATAGCAGCGACTACACGGCGTCATCACGACGTCAACGCTCACTTGATGAGCATGGACATTTATTTGTTTCCGAGTCATGGATGTTTATATGTATAATAAGTATGTATTTACAAACAAAAGTTATCTATGTAGTTTATCAACTATCTGGTGTCCAAAATTTATTAAAAACCGTACTATTTTATTTTATAAGGGATTTGTAGATATAAATAAATAAATAAATAAATATCGCTGGACATGAACACACAGCGCCATCTAGTGCCACATTAAGCATCGAGGCTTGTGTCGTGGACACCAGATAGTTGATATACTACATAGATACTTTTTGTTTGTAAATACATACTTATTATACAGATAAACATCCATGACTCGGAAACAAATGTCCATGCTCATCACACAAACATTTGCTCCAACTGGGACTTGAACCCGGGACCCTAAGAACGTAAGGCAGCCTCACCACCACTACGCCATTCGGGTCAAAATAAAAAAGTCGGGTCGGGGTAAAATAAAAAAGTTAAAATATTAGACTTACTGTTTTTGGTAATTAAAGCAGGAAACAAAATTAAATGAAACAATACATTTTGTATAAAATTAGTAAACTGTAAGAGCACCTCGGATGGTTATAAAACATCTGCAAAGATTATTCATGCTCAAAACGAGCTTGTCAGATTTGTCTTAATACCACATAAAGGTACCAGGTCCGACGAAAATGCAAGAAAAGTGGCCTGTTCGGCAGCAGATTCGCCCGAAAATTCGTAAACACCTTCGTTGCAATAGCAAATTGAAATATTTTTTTTAATATCTGTAAAAAATACTAAGTTATAAGCATTTGAAACTGCTGATTAGACAGAGAGATCCGATACAGCGAATGACGTCATTCGCTGCATCGCAAACAAAATCCATACCAAATTCAGTTTATCTAGAAAAAGATAGAAACAAAAGTTTAAATGGTTATAACTTTTGTGTTGTTTGGCTGATTTATGTTTTGTTTTCGCTTTTTGTCATTATTTTTATAGTACTTTAACATTCCGTGTCCGTTGTTGTTGTTGTTGATGATGCATATCCCTATTCTAAGCTTGCTTAACAGAATTTAAATCCGGGGACGGCGTGGGCCTGGTCCAGCGCCGCTTCATTTGTTGCTGTAGCCGCCGAGTTACCACTCGAGTTGTAGTTGTGCGCTCTTCATCATGCATACACATAAAATCTTGACTCATTTGTAACCGGTGAGGTTGGAACACAGGTGCCAGCACCTTGTCACGTTATTTTGCAGCCGTTAAATTACATTTTATCTAAACGCGGTCAGTTTTCCCGCCTAGACGTAGTTCCACCTTGATATAGATAGACTTCCTAGGGATTTTGCAAGTGGGTCTCACGTCCAGGTGATCGCGAAACACGTATTCTTCATGTATCTGGAAGGAACTGAGTGTAACATCTCAGACCATTGGCGATTATTCAAAGCCAAATGTTCGTTTGCCTATTCTAATCTTTGCCCACAATGGGGGCTATCGTTTTTTAGCTCACCAGATGGCGCCACTGTCGAGTAAGGTCTTGTCAATAATTCTATTTAATACTGTAAAGTACCGATAACGTCATAAAAAGTTTATTTTATTACGTATAACAACATAGTGTAAACGTCAGATACATATTTACAATATTCTCCCTAAAATTAGCAAGCATGAAACATTCAAAAATCATTCTACCTCCAAGTAAGATCCTAAGTGGCTACTTAAAATCTTCAAGTCATAATTAATCAGGAATGGCTCAGTCTAGAACACAATCGTGAGTATTAGTATAAATACGTGATAAAAAAGCACGCAACGCGCGAACCCTGTGTGACTGACATTTCGGAAGACCTTACTCTACACGAACGCCTCTAGCGGCGAATTCATGCGCGATAGCCCCCATTGCATCGTCGTAGTGCTGGAACCGGAAATGGTGTACGAGCATGAAGGTTGACTTCATGTGGTCTCCTCATTCCAGTTTGGTCTCTAACGAAGACCATGTTCTAACTGTAACTTTAAATTGCACAGTCGTAGCGGTCGGTTGTTTTCACGTCGTCTATACTAATATTAAAAGAGGATAGATTTGTATTTTTGTATGTAACGAATAAACTTAAAAACTACTGAACCGATTTGAAAAATTCATTCAGCAATGGATAGCTACATTATCAGCGAGTAACAAGGGCTATATTTTATCCCAGTACTTCCACGGGAACGGGAACTACGCGGGTGAAACCGCGTGACGTCCGCTAGTCTATACTATCTATACCAATATTATAAAGAGGAAAGATTTGGATTTTTATATGTAACGAATAAACTTAAAAACTAATGGACCGATTTGAAAAATTCATTCAGCAATGGATAGCTACATTATCTGTGAGTAACATAGGCTATATTTTATCCCCGTACTCCCACGGGAACGGGAACTACGCCGGTGAAACTGCGTGACGTCCGCTAGTGTAATACTCGTATATAATATATCCCTAGACTTATGATGTGTAATGTGTATACTAATCTACCTTCATATTTTTTTCCCCAGTCTGCCACATTATCAAGCAAGGCCGGTGCACTCTAGTAACAACTCTGCAGATGTTCAAGATCCTGGCTCTCAACGCTCTCATCCTGGCGTACAGTCAGTCGGTGCTGTATCTCGATGGCATCAAGTTCAGTGACACTCAAGCTACGCTACAGAGTCTGTTGTTGGCATCCTGCTTCCTATTTATATCAAGATCTAAGGTAAGATTTTGACGAATACAGTTTGATAATATTCAAAAAATATGTTCATGGTATTCAAATATTGTGCTAATGAATCAAAGTAGATGAATATGTAAGACTTGATTACTATTGTGAAGAGGAGGACACTTTTCTATTTGCGATAATTGTCTTAAGAGGTGATGAAATGAACAGAACCGGCTGATTTGTTTCTAAAAAAGTCTTCAAAAACCATGTTTGCGAGAATGAACCTGATTAAAGTTATGTGCCACTTGTGTACAAGAAGCTAATATACCCGTTTTGGGGTCCTGAAATTGTAAAAGTGATTTTACCTTACTAAACTAATGCATAACACAGGTATTATTTATCCTTCATCAACTTTAACATACAATTTTCCCGATTATGTCAATGTGACCTTGTTGCAGATGTCACTAATACTACTTTTGTCTTATTTATATAACTCATACATAAATTAATACTTACTCTCCAGCCACTGAAGCAGCTATCGAAGCAGCGCCCTCTGCCGAACATCTTCAACGTGTACACAATAATGACAGTGCTCACTCAGTTCGCGGTGCACTTCCTCTGCCTCATATACCTTGTACACGAAGCTACTTCACGGTCGCCCGGAAGGTAATAGAAAATCTTATTTGAATTAGCGTAAAACTCATTCGAAAATCGCGAGATGGGTTCGCGGTAGGCCACGAGGGAGATGGCGGGATGACTTGGATGTCTTCCTTAGGAATTAGCAAGAAGATACGCCCAACCGATACAAATGAAAATAATGGAGGGAGGCCTTGCCCCGCAGTGGGATAGCGTATGCTAGTTATAATAATAATGCTATTGGCTTGGACCCTGTTCCCCATACCGATGGGCTACATTTTATGTTTTTTAAATATATATATATTTTTTTTATATTTATGTAATAAAAATGTAATTAGTTTGTTAAAAAGATAAAGGAAATAATAACGCTATTGGAATGAAGCTAGTCAGAAACTTCCAAAAATGTCAAGGGACAATATTGATATGCCTTTTGCCTGTATTACGAGTTGGTCTAAAATTCTAAATTATAATTACTATGCAAGATTTACGCAAGTGACTAGACATGCTTAAATATCCTTTTCTTAATTAAGAGTGTGATTTTTAGTGCTAATAGTAGGCGTAACTTTTGCCGCATGATTTTATTTGCACTGCGATTAGCCTGGATTTTACGATTGATTTTGTCAGTAAGTAATGTATTAAGTTATTTCCTAAAAAGGTCCAACGCGACCACAATACATTGTAAAAAAGTGATAAAATGGTTCGTTTTAAAAGAAGAATGTCTATCTTTACAGTATAATCCCAACCGCGAAACATACGCCGTAAATATTAGACGTCAACTACGAAATTGATTAAATAAAATTGCTTTATCATTAATATTAATGGTTTACAGGGATAATAAGCCGAAGTTAGACATGGATTTAGCAGAAGATGAAGAGCGAGAGTTCGCGCCGGATCTACTTAACAGCACTGTCTACATCATCTCTATGTCGCTGCAGATATCCACCTTCGCTATCAACTACCGGGTATGTACAACCATAACAACGGATCTACTTAACAGCGCTGTCTACATCATCTCTATGTCGCTGCAGATATCCACCTTCGCTATCAACTACCGGGTATGTACAACCATAACAACGGATCTACTTAACAGCGCTGTCTACATCATCTCTATGTCGCTGCAGATATCCACCTTCGCTATCAACTACCGGGTATGTACAACCATAACAACGGATCTACTTAACAGCGCTGTCTACATCATCTCTATGTCGCTGCAGATATCCACCTTCGCTATCAACTACCGGGTATGTACAACCATAACAACGGATCTACTTAACAGCGCTGTCTACATCATCTCTATGTCGCTGCAGATATCCACCTTCGCTATCAACTACCGGGTATGTACAACCATAACAACGGATCTACTTAACAGCGCTGTCTACATCATCTCTATGTCGCTGCAGATATCCACCTTCGCTATCAACTACCGGGTATGTACAACCATACCAACGACGACCCGAATGGCGCAGCGGTAATGAGGCTACCTTACGTTCTTAGGGTCCCGGGCTCGAATTCCGGTAGAAGCAAATGTTTGTGTGATGAGCATGGACATTTGTTTCCGAGTCATGGATGTTTATATGTATAATAAGTATGTATTTACAAACAAAAAGTATCTATGTAGTATATCAACTATCTGGTGTCCACGACACAAGCCTCGTTGTTCAGTGTGGCACTAGATGGCGCTGTGTGTAATGTCCAGCGATATTTATATTTATAACAACGGATCTACTTAACAGCACTGTCTACATCATCTCTATGTCGATGGAGATATCCACCTTTGCTATTAACTACCGGGTATGAACAACCGTAACAATAAATTGACAATCTGAATGCAAAAATGATTCCTGTAATTGCAATCCGTAATACCTAATGTGATTAGCTAGCCTAAATCTAACCTAGATAAGGCTAATCCGGTCTCAACTCATTAGTAAAGAAGCTGAGAGTCTGAATTTTTACCCGGTTTGTGAATGTATTTTCGTGAAACTTTAACATAACTGGTTAACTCTAAACACCTATGCTTTGCTAAAAGTCGTAAACTTATGGTATAAATCAAACTTAATTTTGTATTAGTACATTGTGTGTTAAGTAAGGAATTACGATCGAGGCTCTAGTAGAAGCCCGAAGTCGAAGACTGAGAGCTTTCTGAGTCGAGGTTCGTAATTCGCGTACCGCCCGTGATACATACAATGTTTTTCATCACATTTGCGAGTAAATAAATAAAATAACAGGGCAGAAAAACTTATTTACTTCAAATAAAAAAAATAAATAATTATGAAAACAATATAACAAACAATAACTAATGTTACAAAATGAAATTCATGTTTTTTTTCTAAGCGGGCTTTCTTTTTGAAAACATTTGTATTATCTGTGGTGTGGGTTCCACAGATAATACAAATATTTCGTTCAGAAACATTAAGGGCAAATACGTATACAGCCATGACGGTGTAAAAGTAATATATAGCGAGATTGCAATAAAACTCCTATTTAGATAACATTTTAAGTCAATTTTTAAATTTCGATCTGATGTAAACTCCTTGCTTGAACTTGAACCTGCATGACTTGTGTGCAGAACTACAAATAAAAAAAAATTACTTACTGGCCTTGGGCTTCATGGGAAGAAAAAGCTTCGAGGGTTTTATACGGGGCATTGCGGCCAAGTTAACCTGCATGTTATGATACTGTTTACGTGTAAGTGTGATGAAATAGTACATTATAATATGAGTGCGGTAAGTTGAAAATTACAGCCGAGGCGATATTGCTAGCGCGAGCCGTAGGCGAGGGCTACAAGAAAAATAAATCTTTAATCACTTGTTAAAACAGTTATAAAAATTAGAACAATTTGTAAAATTGATTATTACGTTGCCAGTTGGCATTTTTAATGTTGTCAAGTTATTATTATTATATTTTATCTCCCAAAGTTAATTTTATTCATAAAATGTTGACCACTTTTCTGACATAAAAACTCTTTGCTAAGATTTAAAAATGTACCGTTCGTTTTAGACGGAGCATCTTGATAAACCGTGCGTTTTACGTTACAGTAACGCACAAGTACGTAATGAGATACAATACGATATTGAAACTGGTGAAATAAGAGACCCTTTACGAGTAAATGTGTTATAAAATAATAATCATCATTCTGTTTTCTAGGGCGAGCCGTTTATGGAAGGCCTGCGCGACAACAAGCCACTTCTGTACAGTATTATGGTGTCGGGCGGCGCGGTGCTGGCGCTCGCTCTCGGTATCGTACCCGACCTCTCCAACATGTTCGAGATTGTATATTTCCCACCTGACGTAAGTGTACCATTAATTTGTATGTGCCCAATTTCTGAATGCGTCAAGGTGTCGTTTCTAATAGCGCTATTGAATATCTATATTCAAATTTATTTATCTTGGGACAACTAGATCCAAGGATCTTTTAATCAAATAACGAAAAATAAAGCCTGGTTAAGAATACCTCACAAACCGGCCATGGAGGAGATAGTGAAAATTTGAGTTCAAAAATGTAGTAACGTTACTACATTTTTGAACTCAATTTTTGACAAGAGTTGTAAGAGTTTTTTTATTTGACAAGGGCAGAAAGTTGATGAGTTCAAAAATGTTTTCGGTTTATCAAAAATGTTTCAAAAGGTAAATACATATACACATTTTAAAGTGATGCAAAAATCTGTTTACTCAGTTGTTCACAGAAAATAGTACCTTGATGTGAAACAAAGCGCTTATTTTTATCTTAGCTATTTCTAGCTGTTGCCTGCGACGTTTGAGCGCGTGAAATTATAAAAATATGTCTTCCCCATTAGAATCGAATTTTGTTAACAATTTCAAAGGTTTGCATTTTTTTGTACGGAACCCATTAATTATTTTTCTAAAATAAAAGTAACGTACGTTACTCCTAATAACGTCAGCTATCTGCCAGTAAAAGTCCCGTCACAAAAGGTCGTCACAAAAGCCGTTTCGGAGATTGGCCGGAGCAAACAGACCGACAAAAAATAAAAAAGAGCGTTTTTTGTTATAAGTACCGTATACACTTTCATATGCATTCAGTAAAAAGTTGTTATTTTGAAATTACAAACAGACACCAACACCATCATTGGTATAGATTTCAGTAAACTAACGTGTGTCATTTGTTTCATTCCAGTACCGGATTATATTAGTACAAGTATTGATAGCAGACATGCTGTTCGCGTATCTCGTGGACCGCCTCTGCCTCATCCTGTTCGGCGAGGGATTGAGGTCCAGGAGTTCGTAGCGCGGAGAGCTGCGGTATCCAGCGTCACACGGTCCTTATGTAACGGTATATAGGCTTATATGTTCGTCCATGGGTTATGTACTCGATTGATACTTTGTTTTATGTATTCGTCGCAAGGCAAACGATCGACAATGTACTAAAGTACGTCCAAATGGTGGTTGAAAATGTTGCAATGAGTTTGTAAAGTATAACGTTAGAGATGTTTACTTTAGGAGTTGGCTGTGTTAAAGAGGGAGAGCTTATAGCTTACAGGGCCGGATTTCCGTACTCTGGGATGCTATTGAGAAAATCCTAATGGAAAAGTGATTGGTTGGGGTATTATTGTTAATAAATATAAAATAATGAAAAACATTTTGATACCTTTACATAAGTATTTAAAAATAAATTGACATTACAGCATTATGAAGTAAGTACCGAAAATTGCGTTCACGATCGCCGAGCGACGAATGCATAATATCAAGTTCCTGAACAGTATGTAAACTGTGGGTGGATATTTGGTGTAAATATCTAAATTATAAAGAAAGTACGTTACGTGTCTCGGTGTAGTCTCATGACTGGGGACGGTGTAACCGCTCAAATATAATATATGCATTTAAGTGTGATGGATAAATGTGTCGACGATATTTATTATTATGAAATATAATTGTGTAGTTTAATTGTACCAGATTGTTTTATTTCCTTTTTTTCCATTTCTACCCGAAACTGTAAAATTTTCCCTTTACGGTTGATTCGGAAAATTTTACAGTTTCGGTTCCTAATGCTTTAGCGATAAAGTTGAAAATCTATTAAAAAAAAATTAAAGATTGTAGTAGCTTGATGTTGTGCTGGCGTGTGAACTAAGAATCACTTGATTTGTTTGCCTTTTCTACTTCCCAGCCTTTCAGCATCACTATCAACCCTACTTATAGAGAATACGAGAGAAGTGTAGGGAGACCCTCGAAGCATCAATCGCTAATTAAAAGTGAATTTTATGATACACCAAAAGAACTATGTTGTTACAAGTAAATTAGTGAAAATCATTTTTAATAAAGACAAGCTTTTAAATATATGCGTGTCGTCATTTTTTTTTTGTATTCTTCGCAGCAAACTCTTTTAATTGATACCAATATTATAGGGGTGCAAAAAAAATGACAAGTCGGCCATCTTTGGGAGTTAGCAATATTGGTTTTAAAATGAATTCACTTAGTTAACCATGCATTGTCATTCAAACTAAACGTGTAAGTATGCAAAATTTCAGCTTAACATGCTGGGAATAACTTTTAAAATTCAGTTGCAAGATTTGACCAAACATACAGAGACTGTCAAATAAAGATTGAAAAGTTAATTACAAGCTTGTAAAACAGCCTCAAGTGACAATTACATATTGACAAAGCTACTTAGCCTAAAGGGAAATAAACAAACGTACAACAATCCTCTTTGACACTTATTTAATTTCAGTATTTCACAAACAAATACATAGTCTACCTATACTATTCATATCGCCTAATGAACAGGAAACATTCAGATGCGAAAGGAAAGTAAGGTCGCAATAACGTTCGTAAAGGGTATTCTGGCACTACGTCATCACTTTAGTGCTTCCATCCGCCGCCTAGGCCTCCCAGACCTCCGATGCCGTATCCGAGGCCACCGTAGCCGATACCAAGGTCACCATGGCCTAATGAAATGCCGGGACTAGCCAAGCCGATACCGCTGTATCCCAAGCCGAGACCGATACCGCCTAGCCCAGCTCCATGGCCCCAAGACCCGACTCCAACAAGGCTAGACGCGTATCCTCCGTGAGCGATGGGGGCAGCCACAATAGGTGCAGCGGCGATGGGGGCCACGGCTATTTGCTTGCTCACGACCGGCGCAGCTACCAGCGTGTGCGGGTGAGCTGCGGGACCAACGCGCTTCACCACCGCGTTGAACCCTGAGACGTCGTCAGCAGTGTAGTCCACCACGCGGAGGGTACCGTCGGGTTCCGTGAGGGAGTAAGACCCCTTCACGACGCCTCCGTCGCGGGACTCCGTTTGCGCCTTCTGGTCACCAGTTACGGGGTCGTTGACCGCGTAGTTGAAGCCGTAACGTGGGATTGACTGGGAAGCAAAAGTAATAATAGGCTAGTTTCCACCATCAATAAATTGCAAAACTATTTAGTCCGTCAGTTAGAGCATTGGAAAATAGTGAACACGTATTTTTTGTTTTTGTAAATCAATGAATGACAAAGATAAAACGCATCAAAACTCAGGAGTGGGGGCTCGTGACGTCAGAACGCACTTAAAAATATACCACGGCGTGATGTTTTGAGAATTTTGAAAGCGTCGTATCTTCGTCAATTTTAGTTTACCTACGTAACCTAACAAAAAATACGGGTCAAATATTTTTTGATAATCTAACTGACGAACTAAGTAGGTACCTAATCAGATTGTTTCAGTACACAAGCCTATTGCGGGTAGGTATGACATATTATGTAAATATACCTAGTTATTATTTAGGTCTTGCTTCATGCTTGTCCTGAGCTAAGTTTCAAGTAAGAAGGGAGAATGGATAATACGTAGGTATACCGTTATACTTGGTACCTAAAAGTAACTGGTAAGATATGACCTACGATAAGATAGGTCAACTCTCTAGGACGAGGCTACTCACTGATTTCGAGTCTTAATATGAATTTATGGTAAGGTCTTTCTTCTTTGTCAAAAGTATACTTTTATGGGTAGGCATACTTTTCTCGTTTAACAATTGTATGCATTTGAATGTCTTCTTTACATAGTTAATTTGGTCTACTTACAATACTGCCGGTAGCGATGGGCACCAATCCGCCGACCCCAATCGCGGACGGAGCGGCCGTTGCTACACTCAGCAAGCAAGCAATCTGAAAATAAATGCAAATGTATGACTGAAGCAAGGTGAAGAAACTAGTATCATGAATATTTAATCATATTGTAAGCAAACCTATCGCGAAATCAATAATTATGGTGATTATACTGTTCGATTTTGTTGTTCAGTTATCTTTAACTGATACAATTAAAACTTCAAAAGGCTGTATCCTCAGAACACGGATACGCTTTGGCGGCTGCTTCTAGATGCGGCATTGTGAACTAGTTGTGACTTCCCATTGAATCCCAGCGTATCACAGTTTACTCGCTGTACGACACTAATAACGTAGCTATAGGTGCAGAAATGACGGCTTTGCAGGCGGTCTGTGTCAATAGTTGTGCCGTCAATTTACTACCGACGACGTCACGAATTTTATATTTTTTACGACTCTACCGGCACAGCTATTCCGTGTTCTGTGGCTGTTTCCAATTTCCAAACCCATACAAATCGACACTGTTTAATAAAATAATCCCGTTTTAGTTAACACATCACACACGTTAGTAATCGGGATTCTTCTCGAGGAGGATGTAAATGAAACTTAAACAAAATAACCTGTCTGAAAAATCTAATACCCGTATTCTTGAACATTGCTGAATCATTTCTCTGGTGAAGGAAAATAGGCACAAGTAAATGCATGTCCTATCATTTGAAGACATGTGACCACTCATTCGCACAAAGAAGAGTCCTGTGTCACAGCCGGTAGGGACATAATTTTAGGCTCATCTCGCTAAGACATGAGATTACTTTAATCGAGATGCGACTTAGCTGTTTACTAATACGGGCCTCTGATGAGGCAAATGCCTCTATTTCTTACCGTAATAAAACTGAACATGATGAACAGGTATTCAGTGGTCCTGTGAACGTTATCCAAACTGTTTGTGCAGTAATAATGCAATACGAAAGCCGCCGTTCGTATTTATACACGCTGCGGCTCCTTATTTGTCAATCTCGTACAATCCTTCGTCGTTTCACGCTTATTGACTATTCACGTTACGCACCTCCGAATATATTTTCATAACGTGTCCTAAAATCGGTTTCAGGCGATTAGTTAATTGTTAGTTCGCAGTGCGTCCGTCTGTTTGTAAAACACCGTAATTGTTTCATCAGATTCCTGCCCGATTATTAGGAATTATGTGAGTTAGTCGGTTGTTGCTCAATTTGCTTCTGCTTGATCCACTCAGCCATGAATGGCCGGAACTGGCTCGATAATTTATTTTTTAAGTAAACAGGAGGTCACGGAAATGGCATACCTAAGTACAATTAGAAGGGATACCATTTCGAAACTTGAAAAGGACATACATAACTGGACATTTGCAAAAAAGCCTAAGTACGGTCCCAATGCTGGGCAAAAGCCCCAAGTTCATCCGGGAGTATTTATTTCGTTACTTCGAACCAGACATTTTAATGATTGATATTTTTCCCATTAAACATTCAACTCGTTTTATGCTAAGCCAAGTCAGAGGCTCATGGGTGGCATAAAAACTCCAGACACCAGGTTAGGAACTAACCACACAATAAAGAAGAAGACTCGTGCAAAAAATCCTCTTAAGTCGAAAAGTCCGGACAAAAACAAGGCCAGGCGGGGGAACCAAAAAGCCGGACATGTTCGAACAAATCCTGACGGATGATTATTAGTCTAACCGTAACCAAACTATGTACTGTAGGTCCCTACATCATATTTTCTAACTTTGCCCTACTAGTGTATAGTGTGGAGTAGCGTTATCCGGATCATATGAAACAAATCTATATGCAAAGTTACAACCAAAGAAAAATCGGTACCAAGCCCGCCATACTGTTCCCAAACCACTGTAACTCCTGAAAGCCAGAATCAACAGTGGCGACCACCAGAAAAGCGCCGTGACAATGAAGCTCGACGAAGTCCCAGAGAATGAATTTAACTGTCTTGGATCCCGCAACGAAATTAATCAGAAAAGTATAGTGGAGGAGTAGGAAAAAACCGTAATTTCCACTTCAAAAACTCGGTACCAGTTGAGTAGCTCATAGAAATAATTGATTCGCGCGGAAATCGAAACCGCACCGCTGCGCAGAACCCAACCGCTCAACTACTCTACCCACTGTGATGATGCTTTTTATTAGATATCTCAATTTACCTCAGATGGCCACAAATTGTGAGAAAAGGGCTAATTTTCTATAAACGTGATGAAATTTTTTTGAACAGATTCGGATGCTCCTTCTGAAGAAGAAAAGGTTTTATTTTTATAAATGTTTCTGAACTTGTACATAATAAAGAATAAACTATTCTTTTCTGAAGTGCTGGCTCAAAGGAAACTAGTCTATTTGAATCAGAAAATAAAATTGATGGAGGCCTGTCGGTAACTTTAATTCACAGTCAAGGACCTTATCAGACCAGACCTTATCAGACCTTACCAGTCAAGTATCTTAGAAATATCCCAAAATGAACGTCGGAATCGAACCTAGAAATAGTCGACCCCGTAGTAGAAATGGGGTCGACTATTTCTAGGTTCGATTCCGACGTTCAAGTACAAAACTAACTATGTAGTAAGAGGTTGTGTTTCTGTGACACTGTGAAGCAAGACAAATCAAAAAAGCAAGACCCCAGTTGTTTTTTCACACTTCTATTAGGTTTTTCAGTTCAATAATCTTCAGTAATCTTTTAGGCTCTGCTACAGTACCATAGCTACCTACTTACATTATACAACGTCATGACTTGTACCAATCCGTGATAGCTTCATGTCAATCTCGATATATACCTGTTCTAATTCCCCAGCCGTAGTTAATGAACATGTTACAAGCTATGCTAACCGTTGCATGTTGCGCTGAGATGTTACCCGCTCTGATTGGACATTATTCTGCTCGGTGCTCTTCGTTTGACTGTCCAGCATCGTTTTGTCTGTGATCTGTGAGCCTGTGACTGGTGGCCTATATTCTTGATAGAACACGTACCCATATATCTACAGATATTCAAATCCGTTTCCAATTAATGTTAATTCCACTTAAACAAACAGGTATCTCTTCATGACAATAATATGTATGACAATAAAGTTATGTAGATTTCGAAATGACTTGTACTACTGAAATACGGTTCTAGTGTAAATAGTAACAGTGTAGTTGAAAATATAACGTTCTTATTAACGTTATATTTAAAAAAAACTCATATTTACTTTTAAGCATTATTTTTGGAAATTAGATTGCAAACGCAGGATTCCAAACACAGACAAACGTATTGTTACGAGCTGGGTATGAGATAAATAGAAACACTACCGATTCATCATCTGCTTTTCTCATAACTACATATGTTTGGCTTTTGGCTTCCATTATCACCTGCTTTCCACGACTTTTGCTAAATATTTCTCCAACGTTCGGTGGAATAGTTTCACCATTCCACCAAATTGTGGGTCGAAGAGGTGTTTCTGGTTTTGTACCCATCAATTGACAAGTTGAGTCTCCTGCAATACTTGCGGTTCAAAATTCCTTCCTCGATCGCTGTGTATTTGTAAGGATACTTCAAAACGACGGAAGACTTCCTAAACCAACTTTTTTGCGACTTTTGTAGCTACTAAGCTACGGTTAGGAATGGCGAGGACTTTGTGAAGTAAACCATGTCAACCATAAAATACTTTTTTCTTGAGATCTTTACCAAATGTTCCTTAAAGATTCCCTATGAGGAGCATCTGTTCTTCTTGGCGGCGGACCTGCTCCTCTTTATCTCGTTGCAATTGCTTTTCCAACCGCGGAGCCTGTACCTTATGACGGTAAGCCTGTTCCTCATGACGGTGAGCCTGTTCCTGCAGCAGCGCCATTACAGCAGACACGTCTGGCGCCGCTGAAGCTAGAGAAACTCCGGATAGGCCAGGGACTGACTCTGATGAAGGCTGGACACCACTCGGTGTCTGTGTCAGAGAATCTCTAAACAGTGTTTGGATGGACCAAAGGTGGTTTGGAGATTCTCCGTCGTGCTGTCTATGACTCCGTAGTCTGTACGGATACCGTCCGTGTCGTCCTTTGGTAGGTGATCCCATACCCAGCTCGTGACAGTAGTATATTTTGTAAAAAATAACAGGATAATAGTACCTAAATTGCTGATTACGTCAAGAAAAACTTGATGATGATGAATGGGTTTTCATTTGGTTGTAGTATCTAATCATTTGTGCCTCCTAGTAAAAACCCAGACAATTCATTGTAGTCGGTATGTTAACATGATGTACCTATTTCCTAGGAGGGTTAGGCAGAGGTGTACCTCCTACATTTTGACCATGTTTGTTGAAGACTCATGTAAAAGGGGCGAGCGTTACGTATTGCCATCCACCGGACTCAAATCCAAATTCCGGGCTGATACTGAGAAAAAGATGAAAAAAAAAAACTCAATAATATTTTGTCCGACCTGAGAATGGTACCTAAGATTTCATAGTCATACACATCTACTTGATTGTGATTGTGATCACTAAACCAACGAGGCAGTCAGTAGGTATTGTAGCGACTACATGGGAAACAATTATAAGGAAATCCAGTGAATATATTAAGTAAACCAAAAGTAAGTACTACAATGTAATAATGATGAAATCTCCATCAAAATTTAAGCAGACACGTGTAAGAAGCGAAAATACCGTAATATACTCGTCGCACGTGCCCATCTTTCTTCGGCTGAAAATATTCATGGATTCATACACAGCTATGTCTTCACTCGTTAACTATATTAATTAAGACTGTTAAATATTTATAAACTTTAATACAACTAGGCTTGAACATATTTACAACATTTTTACTGCCAATATGTATGTAATATGTACATTTGTAAATCTAATAAACTCACCCATTTACATGAATGAATTTGCTGTTTAGGGTTCCGTGCGAAACATGATTAAAAGAAACCTTTGATGGTATTATTTATTTTGGACGTGTCTATGGAAAAAATATAGAAAGGTGTGGCTTATTCCATACATCATAACATTCCAATGAATTGAGTGCCAGAAGATTAAATTAACAGGACAAAAAAATATACAAAAATAAATTAGGCAGGATGTATTGTCGAATTGTCGATGTAGAGTCCTACCTACTTGATTTGATGGGTCGTGAAAAGAGGATCGTCCAGTCAGCTCCGAGCAGACGAGTGTAAAATTTGGTTTCTCGATACAGAACTTTAAGTTTTCATCTGGCGACATAGATTTCACTACAGTACCATATCTCAAACAGCACTTTCGTGTCGTGACGGTAAATTGTGCTGTGCACCGTTTTACGTGCGGAACCCTCACTGCAAGCGTTCAGATTGCGATTAACGCAATTTTTTACTTGAAACTCGTTCTTGTGTGAAAATGTGAATATGGTTAAGGACAAGTTAGGGAAAGTAAAGATTTGTTCACACCGTACCTTTATACAATAATCTTTGTGTCAAACTTGGTAGTTATGGAGAAGTTTGATTCAGGAAGGTATGTTAACGTCATTTTGAATTGACCGATGGGATCGATAGTGCTGTCAATCCTCATAACTGTGTAATATGTTCTACGTCGTGGTGACCCGTTTTTTTATCTGCTCTGCTTCTTACGTCCCAAGTTGCGAGTTCAAACCCAGCAAGTACCAATGTGACTTTTTCAAAAGTCATACGTACTTATCGTCATGGGTACTACTGACTAACGGTGAAGGGATACATCGTGCTACCAGCAGGCCTGAGAGATATTTCTCGACGGCATGTAAAGACAAGTCAGAGGCCCATGGGCGGCATAAAAACTCTGACACCAAGTTAGGCACTAACTACACGATAAAGAAGAAGTGGGGTCAGTCGTCACTACCGACCTAAAAAACACAATTAAGTATGATGATTGACCTACTGGCAATGATATTCTAATAAACAGATATGTTATACACCTACAAAACCACCGATAAAAGTGTTCCCGGGGTAGAGCCAGCTCACATACACGCAGTGACGCAGAATAAAGGCAAAACGAGCCAATTGGCCAGTTTTCGAGATTTCACTATTGCGCACTCACAACTATCTGTTTATTAGAATATCATTGCCCATTGGTCAATCATCATAATTGTGTTTTTTTTTACATGATTGGTGTAAATATGTTCTAACCCTAACCGTTATTCAAATTACAACAGTGACGAAACCACGCAAGTTCCATCCAACTTACGGTCTCAAATGTAATTTATCTAGGCGCGTATTGCAACTAATTCGGCCTCACTCGACCGCCTCATTACCCCTTTTCAGTTGGAACACTCTTTCCACTCAGACTTACACAAATTCACATTTGCAATCAGAGCCCGGAGAAAAGTTCCTCCTTCCCTCCCGCCACCCCCCGGCCCCACGCCGCCTTTAATTAACAGAAAGTGGTTCATTAGAGCTTATTCATTAAAGCAAGGAGTAATTAGCGAACTCTAATGAATGCTGTAATAATGTAAGAGCGGCCGCGTCGGACTGCGGCCCGACTTCTAGATTAATCTAGAAACTACGAATAATTTAGTAATGGCGTTAATTTATTACTGGACTGATTGCGGGTATTAACGGGATACCTAGTTACTGCCTTACTGCGCTTATCTAGGGTAGGAGATTGTCAGTTAACTGAAGTTTTGTGGAATTACTTTGTATTGCTTTCCTGTATTGTTATTGAAGAGCTCGTAGCTAAATAATAATAGCCGCTCGGGTCGGTCTTTAGGTTAACCGCGCTTGCCTAGTTGTACCTATCGCTCAGTCATTGTGTCAACCGTGCCGTCTTTTAATCAGTTTATAGGTAGTGATTTTGTCCAAGCTGCTTGGCACTAATCAATGTGCCTCCTGAAATGCTTTTTTCTATTTTAGCAAAAACCATATCGAATAGTAATATGATTAAACACAGTGGAAACTTATGCCAGAGCGAATGGGAGATAAACATTTATGGCTTAAAGCTTCAACTTTTTTATTAAAAAAAAAAGTAAAAAAAACATTAAAATCTAAAACATTATGACAATTTTCCCTCAATAGTTATTGTTTTTAAAAACATTAATAAATAATGACTTCTAATAATAGTTGTATTAGTGCACAGGTGCAGCGCAAATTGAAAAACAATTAAAATTAAAAAAATATATAAATATACACACATCAACACGGTCTAGGGATATTTTTAAAAAAGCGAATTACTATCAATGTGTTAATTATTTATATGACATGTATATATTTAAAAGATACGTTATTTAATATTCTACCATTTTTTAATAATGGTTAAGGTATAGATTAAAATTTCAGGATTTTATGGAAAAAAAATGAAGCATAGACGGAAACCGTATATGAATGAACTTTTAATTTGTGAGTAAAAACTGAAAAAAATAGAAAAATCATTTAATTTGTGTTTATAAACTTGAAGTTAGTAGTCTGAGAAAGCGCCCATGATGTTCATAACACATCGGCAACGATTCGGCATGCTCAGAACAAGGTTGTCAATGTCTTGCTGCGGAATATTGTCCCATGTCCTTCTGAGGTGCGCAAAAAGTTGATCTTCTGTAGCCAGATTTTCAGGAACTTCCTTCAGAGCTCTTCTTTGCAGCATATCCCACGCATGCTCAATGGGATTTAGATCTGGCGATTGAGCAGGCCAGTCTAAGGCCCTAACATTATGTGTATGTAACCAAGCTGCTACCGTTCTCGCCGTGTGTGCCCGGGCATTGTCGTGCATGAGCAGGAAATCTTGCCCCATTTGTGTTCTGTGGGGCTAGATTACGGGCCCCAGCACCTGTTGGACGTATCGTTCTGCCGTCATATTGCCCCGCACCCAAACGAGATCCGTCCGTCCTCCAAGACGAATTCCTGCCCAAACCATAATTGTTCCTCCTTGGTATGGGTGAACTTCCTGAGGGTTCTGGAGACGGCTCCATCGTCCAGGAACTCGCCAAACACGCGTCCTTCGTGAATCTGGATGGAAGCCGAACCTGGATTCATCCGTGAACAGCACATTGGACCATTGGTCACGGCCCCAGTCCACGTGGTTCCGAACCCATTCTAATCGTCGTCCACGATTGCCTCTCCGTAAAAGTGGGACCCGGAGTGGTCTACGAGGGCGTAGATTGCTTTCATGCAGTCGCCTTCTTACAGTTTGGTCACTCACAAGCACTTGGTGTTCCACTCGCAGCCTTTGGACCAATTGAGTCGCCGTTGCATTTGGTTGTGCTCGCGCAGTAATTTGCAAAAATCGGTCTTGTCTGGGGGTAGTGATGCGACTTGGCCCCCGGTGCCTCTCTGCTACTTCACCTGTGGCACGATAGCGTGTCCACAATCTTGAAATTACATTTTGATGGGTCCCTATGGCCTCAGCAACATAACGCTGAACAGATCCAGCTTCCAGCATTCCCACAGCTCGTAACATCTCCGCCCTCGTCAAATGTCGGCGTTGCATGGCCACAATACCTCAATTTTAACTTTATCTTTCGTTTAAAAATGAAAAAAAACTGTAACTAAACGTAATTCGTATTGTTTTCTAAATTTCGCACAAATGAAAATTCCCTCTCCTATACATCAAGACATTTTTATGCCACCGAAACAAAAGAATTTTCAAAAATTTGAATTTGGAATTAGTCTGAGATAAATTACAAACAAATCGGTGTATAAAAGATTCCAATGCGGCCAGTACTTTTCGAGTTATTTAATAGAGTATGAAATATCCCTAGACCGTGTTGATGTGTGTATTACCTACATGATATGTCCTGACCCATCCCATTCCTAGGATGGGTCAGGACAGATGAGCCAGAATTGTCACACAGTGGGTGCCTGAAGACGGCCGTCGTCGTCACCGAGGCTGGCCCAAGAAACTCTGGCGTGACGATTTGGACTCGTTCCTGAATGATGGGACAGAAGCAGTGGGACAGAATAGACTAATTAAAAAGAAACATGATATGTATAGACCTCCGGCGCTTCCATACCATATGGTCTGCGCGTGAGACGGACGAAATAACAACAACATATCGGACCCTCTCGCACGATGCGCAGTGTTCAACTTCAAGTCCAAACAGTCTAAGTCCATGTATCTCCGTGTGTACACACACCAGCACATCAAGCTACTACAATCTCAAAATGCTTTAATAGATTTTCAACTTTATCGCTAAAGCATTAGGTTCAAAGTTGATTGGGAAAATTTGACAGTTTCGGATGTTTAATTGTGACAGGTGAACGAGAATACAAGTGGTAGAAATAGTCATTATTAAAAACTTATACTAATTTAATATACTATGAATAACAACATAATTAACGTTATTAAAAAATAATTATATATTTTATATAACTTTCCAAGATTTAAGGAAGTGATAAAAGAAGGACCTAATTACTTTGAAGTCTGAACCAACGAACCTTTTAACTTTAAACGCTATTCGTGTACTTAAGGGTTGCGTAGGTGCGCACCTCTTGCTAGGCTACGGGCCCTGCTACGGCGTAGCACGCGCCTTGCTACGATCGCGTAGTATCCTCTAATTTGAAATGTTCTATAAACATGTTTTATTAGCTTCACCTGGTAACTATGTAAAAAAATCTTTGAGTATGAAAAGTTTTTGACCCACTTCCGGTTTCCGATTTAATTATAAATGTTTAGTTTGGATGACAAAGCATGGTTAGCTGAGTGGCGTCATTTTAAATCCATATGGCGGACTTCCAAAGATGGCGGTCTAGTTATTTTTAATGCATTTCCTAGATACGGGTATCAAATAAAAGGGTTTGCTGAGAAGAATACGACAAATAAAATGACGTCACTCGAAAGCGCGTATTTTAGATTGTTTTTTAATTTTGTTATGTGTTTGAATGCAAGGCTATCCAGTGCGGGTTGTCACATGGTAGATGTCACAACCATTTTAATACTTATGTCTAGGACATGTCAGTTTCCTCATGATGTTTTCCTTCACCGTTTTCAGAGCAGTAGTAATAAGACATATAATTCAGAAACTAATCGCCTGTCTGGCGTCTCACAACTCAAACAACATAATTTGTTGATTTAATCTTTTACTCTGGACGCTCATAATGTGCACGTCTTTCTACATCGTTCTCACATATATCTATAATCTCAACATGAATGATGTAACCAAGATTTTGTAACAATATTTTGATTTAAAAGAGTGTCCATGGAGTTTCTTGCCCGTTCTTCTCCATAGAGATCTACGCTAGGGAATGGGCAACTACAGTACTTTCTCAAGTTATTATGTCTTGTGTCTGGGACTGTAGCTTTGTTTTTTTTTTGTATTTTTGACATTCAAAAGTGCCGTAATGGTCTAATTGAAATAAATGCTTTGAGTTTGAGTTTGAACTGGAGCTGCGACCAAGGCTCAAGAATATCAGGACCTTAATCATCAGTTTCCACCTTTCGCACACAATTTCCCTCCCCTCGCACGGTTACACACATTTCGCGAGCACACATCCGCACACGCTATTTCCATAAAGAAAACAGCGCTAGTCACTGAAGGGCCACGTTCATTAGTATTTCTGAAAATAGGATCACCGCGTTGTTCGTAGATTTCTTATGATGTCGGTACATGCACAGTATAAGGATAACCAGTATGCCAATGAAGCCTTTCTTGTGAAATCAAACGCCTTAGGGTTGTCAACAACTTTTTTTGGTATCTTGTACTAGCTCGTGGCTAAATAATAACAGCCGCTCGGATCAATATTTAGGTTGGTCTGTGGATGGGTGACCACCCATAATATACCGAGTTTCCTCCGTGCCTCGGACAGCACGTTAAGCTGTTGGTCCCGGCTGTCATTTGTAGATCTTTGACAGTCGTTACAGGTAGTCAGTGGCCTGAATATCTGACAACCAGTTTTACCAATACATATTCGTATTACCCATTGTTACGGGTTGTGGAGGTCAGATAAATATCGCTGGATAATAATAAATATTGCTGGACATTAACACACAGCGCCATCCAGTGCCAAACTAAGCAACGAGGCTTGTGTCGTGGACACCAGATAGTTGATATACTACATAGATACTTTTTGTTTGTAAATACATACTTATTATACATATAAACATCCATGACTCGGAAACAAATGTCCATGCTCATCACACAAACATGTGCTCCAACCGGGATTCGAACCCGGGACCCTAAGAACGTAAGGCAGCCTCACAACCACTGCGCCATTCGGGTCGTCAAAGATAAAGATATCAGATCAGATAAACAGTCGCTCCTTGTAAAATACTGGTATTCAGCTGCATCCAGTTAGCCGTGTGGTATCCGGCAGAGTAGAATAGAACCAACCCATTACACTCACGGGTGTCGTATAAGGCGACTAATGTCTGAGGCAGAACACCTTGCGCCTCCGTAGACCAGAGAATGGGCAGCAGCGTTTTCTGTTAGTCTTTCATCACTGCGATCTCCAATCTGCCTGCCAAGCGTGGAGATTACGGCAAATTCCTCCCATCGTGGGAGAGGCTTATGTCCAGCAGTCGACGTTATGGGCTGTTGTAGTAGTTACATTGGAAGCCGATTCCAATATAATTTGGAAATGGCTAGGCAGATGATGTTATTGCACTACACACATAAAACGTAACTACTTGTCTCCATGCGACTGCAACCGATGTGATCATTTAGATATTGACGACGTTAGCTGAAGCATGCTAAGGCCTGAATTCTTGTCGCGCTGACGGTCGGTCGTGACGTCAGAGAGAACAAAATACGGCTGTCAGTCGCTGCTGACGTCAGCGTCTTAGTATGGTGCTTTATAGAACACCTACCCCACCAGCCCACCGACTCGTACACGACCGACCGTCAGCACTACAAGAATTCAGGCCTTACAATCCGTGTAAACTCTTTATGTGTGCGTGAGACAATTCTGACCATCTGTTCATAGTTAAAATAACATACGTATCACGCCTGTAATCCCCAAATGGTTAGGCAGAGGTTCCCACACCCCACCCACATTTCACCTGCAGTTATGTTTTAAGTCCCATGTAATAAGGGCCGAGCTTATTGCCAAGCCTACGTGGCTACTACTGAGAAATTCCTGATGGAACAACCCAACAAGACTTTGCCCGACCTCGGAATCGAACCCAGCACCTAATGCTCAGCAGTCTCGCTTCGCGACCACTAGATCAAAGATGCAGTTGAAATACTGTATGTTGATACTAATACATAATGTGTACTGTGGTACATGTTACCCATGGCTCGCTGGACGTCGAACACGTATAATGATGTATGCTAACATTATTAAAGTGTATCATAATAAGCCTCGACTGAAAGAAAACAAGGTACGGTCTGCAGAAAAAAGTTTATGTTGAAAATAATAATCAGATTTTTTTGCATTGATAATTGTTGGATTGGTCTAAGTTTAATTTGTTCTAAGTAGGATAATCAAAATTTTGGCTTCTTTTTTCCAATGGGCTTTTTATGCAAAGTTAAACCAAATCGTCGGAAAAACTTATGAATATGATATGATATGATAAACTAGTGCTCTCCGCC
This sequence comes from Xestia sexstrigata, assembly GCA_941918905.2. Classification (NCBI taxonomy): domain Eukaryota; kingdom Metazoa; phylum Arthropoda; class Insecta; order Lepidoptera; family Noctuidae; genus Xestia; species Xestia sexstrigata. The sequence goes on from OW799204.2 coordinate 7,327,817, forward strand.
GCGTCTGTCTGTCTGTCTGTTCGCGATTAACTCAAAAACTACTGCACCGATTTCACCAATGGATAAAGTGGTTCTCGAGGTAGGTTTTAATATATAATTTGTCATAACAAAAACTTGACTTGACTTTATATATACATTGGCTAAAATATAATGATATTTGTTGGAGGTGTCGGAAAAAAATAAGCCATCTGGGAGCTTTACCATTGGTCGCGATAAACGACATCCACGCGGGCGAAGCCGCGTGCACAGCTAGTTTTAAATAAAATCTAAACTTATTGCGCACACCGTACCTCAGACAGAGTTGTTCCAAGTGACCCTCACTGACTTACATACAGCTAACAATTGCTTCGGGACTGTCCCGAGTCGGACATGTCCACCCTTGTTCATAGACAAATGAGCTCTTTTTATTTTAAATATTTTTCTATTTATCAATGTTTGTTATGTTGAGATTCGGATTTAATTGGGGGTGGGTGGGTTTACTTGAGTAGGTACCTACCTATTTCGTATTTTCCTCTTTTAAATTCAGTCTTGAACTGGGGTTGTCCTCTTTTTTTTACTCGGTCCATAGCAGTCTTTTTATGTTCAAGTATTATGGTCAGTGTGAGATTGGCAAAGACAATTTCTATTTTTTCTATTTTTTTTTTTATCTGCAGAAAGTTTTTTTTATCGGGTTTCATTAATAATGGGTGTCGTCTTGTTCACCCCGTCATAACATTGCGATATTTTTTTTGTTGTAGACTGGTGCAGAAAAGTGCATTTTTTGTCAATTTTGGTGGCGAAATTTATTCTTCAGTTTTCGTGAAAAATAAGGCCCTGGTATAACAATAGAAAGTCCAAGCTCAAAGAATCTTCAAGAGGCCCAAGAATATATTGATAACTTTTTGAGATATTTTAGTTTAAAGTGTAGTGTGGCCACCAAAATTGAAAATCACCTACCAAAATCGAAAGTGCCCACCAAAATTTAAAATCAGTGGCACCAAAATTGAATATGCATCGTATGTACTGTATATCTCGACCTGATCCCGAAAATGAGGATCTCAGAATCAACTTAACCCGTCATTTCACAGAAGACCTGTCAAGATGCAGCCAACATGAAATCGAGGCGGCTCTTAGACAGCTTAAAAATGGAAAAACCCCTGATGAGGATAGGATAACGACAGAGCTCCTGAAAGCGGGCATGCATTAAGAGACTTTCAGGAGCTTTTCAACTCGGTCCTGTTATCTAGGAGAGCTCCAGAAGCGTGGAGAAAGGGCGTGGTCGTTCTTTTCTTTAGGAAGTGGAACAAGACCCTATTAAAGTATTACAGACCCATTTCGCTTCTTAGTCACGTGTATGAGCTGTTTTCAAGAGTCGTCCCGATTCGTCTAGCGCAAAAACTCGAAGACTTCCAGCCACCGGAGCAGACCGGGTTTTGAAGAGGATGCAGCACCATAGACCACATCCACACTTTGCGGCAGAACATACAGAAGTCCGAAGAGTATAATCGGCCGCTCTGTCTTGCATTTGTGGACTATGAGAAGGCTTTTGACTCTATCGAGACCTGGTCAGTTCTGAAGTCTTCCCAGAACTATTGTTGTCAATGGCAGTCCAGAGGTTGTTCTAGAATATGTTTATCACAAGGAAACTCTGAAGCTTGGTAAGAACAACTTTGAGACTCAGAAAAATTCAGCTGGGCTGGGCAGCATTCGGGAAACCTCTCTCCCTCTCCTCTCCACCTCTCTGAGGTGGAGTGGGTCTCCGGAATGAGGTGAGCCGACAGAGAATCAGAGTTGTCAACATAGCTCACAGTATAAGTAAGCTGAAGAGGAAATGGCCCGGTCATTTAGCCGTTAAACCGATGACCGTTGGGGTAGACGTGTTTTTGAGTAGAGACCGCGAATCGGCCAACGTAAGGTAAAGGTGGGATGCCCTCAGACTCGAGTGACTGGAGTGACGATCTTCGCACGGTGGCTGGTAGCAACTGGATGAGAGTTGCTGAGAATCGAGTTAGTGGCATGCCATTGAGGAGGATTATACCTTAAATTATTACTTTGGTGAATGCAATTATCAAAAAATGGAACCGGGACAAGCCATCAGGAAAAAAAATTGCCTTAAAATTCAAGTTTGGTACTTGAATTTTAAGGCAATTTTTTTTCCTGATTATTTATAAAGACTTATAACAACAAAAAATTTGGCCCGTTGCACCAAGATGCAAGATCCAATCATTTTACACCTGGACTACCACGTGGACACGTAAAATTTGCTGCTTTGATAATCACCCAGACCATACTTGGGAACCTTCTAGTTACGGATAAATTGGGGGTCAAAGTTCCAACTAATTCATAAGTTTTTTTTTAATAATTAGAAGTTTTAATGTTATAACTTTATTGTAAATATCTTAACGACCGCCGTACTATTTAATATAACCACCAGCACAATGTTTGAGTGTAGTACTTTGAGTCTTACTGTAAAACGTGATTTCTCACCCCCAAAAAAAAAGTCGTTTCCCAGCAAAACTTTTTGCGTAGAGTTACTTAAGTTTCATGTACAGTAGACTGCTTGGTTGACGGCTTCGCGAAAGGCCCGTTTACATCTTATATAATGTTGTCTGTCGACTATTTTCACATAATTTTAATAATCAAGACGATCCTTAAGCGTATGAGTTTTACGCATCACAAAATATAATTTACAATCACAAACCAAACCAAACTTTCGAACGTCGAAAATTCAAAATATAAATTGGGGTCTGCGTGTTCCAAGCTCAGTTAGGAAGCGAGTGGTTTCGGCCATTACTAACGTGAATATTGCAGGCTACCCTGCAGGCGACTCTATTGATTAGTCTCCCGCGTATGCCACCCATCATTCATTCATAGTCGTGTCCGCAGCCCCCACGTCACTCAGGGCTCTCGGTATTTTTCGCCATTTCTAGCCAAAGGTAGCCGAGGTACATATTTGATGGTGCGTCAGGAAGGAAGGCGTCGTGCGTAATTGGTCCTGCCGCTCTGCCGCCGGATAAATTGTGGGCGCGCAAAACCCGTGGGCTCACCGCGTCGCGGCGTCGGATGTGTTTTAATGAGATGTATTGAATGTTTTGTTGTGTATTTGCTGGGTTTTTTTGAATTTTCGAAATGAGTCATTAGTTCATGAGTGGAGGGTGGGTTTGGTGATTATTTTTATTTGAGGGCTGAACTTTACGGGGGTGTTGTTATTGTCAAGCTACCGAGAAAAACAAACATTGAATTTCGTGTGAGCAAGATAGGTATTCGCTCATTTATTATTATTTTTTTTTTAACTTCTGTCTAATATTTATTTTAGTTTTTTATATTAATTTATTACATTATTAATATTTTATCAATTACAATCATCATCTGCCTAGCCTTTTCCTAACTATGTTCTGGCTTCCAGTCTAACCGGATGCAGCTGAATAGGTACTATTTTACATGGAGCGACTGCCTATCTGACGTCCACAACCCAGTTAGTACTGGGTAATACGGTACCCCTTGGTAAAACTGGTTGTCAGACTTTCTTGGGCCACTGACTACCTGTAACGACTGTCAAAGATCTACAAATGACAGCCTAGCTACTAACTGCTTAACTTGCTTTCCGAGGCACGGAGAAAACTCGGTACCTAAACCTATATATATAATGGGTGGTCAGGGACACCGATCCACAGACCAACCTAGGCGAACACGGCTTAACCTAAAGATCGACCCGAGCGGCTGTTATTATTTAGCCACAGACTCCTTAATTAATTACAATATAAACAAAAAATCTTCAAAAGGTTAAAACTTGATATCTTCCTTCTTGAATACAAAGGAAGATTTCTTGTTTTATCCCCGACTAATAATTAATGAGCTAAGCAGTTCGTTTATCTATACTTCTTTATCATTTATTTCTATCCAATGATTTCTTTCTCACATATCAAAGGCGAAAAGTTATTGCAAAAATTTGTAGTTATCGGGCATAAGTTATTTCGATCATATTTTTCTGTTGTGAAATACTTGCCGGCACAACAAGATAATCCAATTGTCAGACCAAACTCGTGGCCAACAGGCGTGAGGCGCTTTCGTCTGTGCACTCCATTGAGGCCTAACTAAGTAAACTCGAAGAGAACTCGCGTGAAAATTTGTTGTGAGTTTTAATTTGTCGTAATGAATTTCAGCCAGGTTTCAGGCTTGCTGAAGTAGATTGATCTTTCATGGGGTACTGTTTGAAATGTTACGATAAAATACCTCCCCACATTCTTCAACTGAATGAGACAAAATTTAAATCTTGTATAAAACGCACACTATGTAGGCAAGCATATTATAAGTTGGGGGATTACATTGATGATAAAAATGCTTGGCTAAATGCTGTTCCTGCTCCACAACCATAGGGGCAAACTAATTGATTGTACTGGTCAGGCATTATTTGAGTCTATCGACACGCAAAGATAAAAAGAAGAAGAATTGATTCCAATGTTGATGTATTGTGGAAGCTGCAGAAGATTGTAAAAATATACTTGCATTGTATAGATTCCAGTTCTTAGTATTAAATAATTGCATAGCACATGTGTGAGTACTTTGTATTGTTCAGCCACCATTTACATTTAGTTATCTTTCATTGATTTGAATATGCCTTGGTGGCTGAGAGAACGTCATGCTCACTCAAATGTCTCGCTGATGGTGGCGGGTATGTCGGGTCATTTAGTTTCCTTTAATATGGTTGAGTTGAATGGCGCCGATACACGCGTCATGTTCGTGATCGGGCGCTGTCAGTTGGACCTGGTCATCTCTGAGCTGCCACGGTTCATTTTAATTACTTTATTTTAAAATTGTTGATCTAATCTTTTACTCTGGACGCTCTTAATGTGCACGTCTTTCTACATCGTTCTCACATATATGTATAATCTCAAAATTAATGATGTAACCAAGGTTTTGTAACAATATTTTGATTCAAAAGAGTGTCCATGGAGTTTTTTGCCCGTTCTTCTCCATAGAGATCTAAGCTAGGGAATGGGCAACTGCAGTGCTTTCTCAAGTTATTATGCCTTGTGACTGGGACTGTAGCTTTGTTTTTTATTTGTAATTTTGACATTCAAAAGTGCCGTAATGGTTTATTTGAAATAAATGTTTTGGGTTTTGAATATTGTTTATTTTTTGTTTAAAGGGGAGAGAGAGCCTGCGAAATGCTGGTTGATACAAGTCTTGTGACGTAAAGCCCTTAAGAGGGCCCTTCCCGGCCCGTCTTTCGGCAACGCGAGCATGGTCGAAAAGCTTGTTGTTTCATCCAGAGCCATCGCGGCGATATTTTTTTAACTGCCCTGTCTTACCTAGCCCCGACCCCGCAATACTCGTCACCCGCGCACCTCATACCGACTAACGCGAGGTTTGTGAAATAAATATTTGTTATTTAGAATCTCCACTACATTTGCAAGGCTTCTATCAGGATATTTTCTTTACTTTTACAATTTATGAGTACATTATGAACGGCCAAAGTTGAGGTAGAATTTGTGCAAAACAGCAATTTTTGGACGCTTATACTGAGTTTGTTCCTACAAACTTTTATTTTTTGCTTCGATAGAAGCCTAGATATAGTGCACAAGGTACGTATCAGTTCAAAAAAAATAATGATTTTTGTGGAACAACGGCATAATCACGCACGAGCGTTTGTCAAAATTCTCGCGAAAAGTATGGCGGGTTGGCCGGTCTTAACGGAACCGAAATGCACTTGTTCTCACCCTCACTGAGTTTTTAAATATATTTTTTGGACATTCCTGGGATCCTTCTAGTGACGGAGATATTGGCGGTCAAAGTTCCAAGTTTTTGACCAGTTTAAAAAATAAAACTAGTTTTTAATTTTATGACTTTAAATACCTCCACGACCACCATACTATCCCAATGCATCTATCAGCAGAATGTTTCGAGTGCTGAGTTGAACCGTATTAATTAACGTGATTTTAGACCCCAAAAAAAAAGCCGTTTCCCAGCAATAATTTCTGCGTAGAGTTACTTAGTTTGATGTACAGAATGCTTGATTGAACGGTCGGTCAGACGGGTCTGTTTACACCTTGTACAATCAAATCTAAGGAAACAATGCCAATAACTTATCAGATGTTTGATAGCGTGTGAGATGTGTTTTTTTGACAAATAAATGTAAATTGAAGACCGCCAAATCTAGGTAAAGAAACCATCTTCCAAACATGTAGGTTATAATAATCGTCTACTCTGTTATGCATTATGAGGTCTATTATAGTAAGTTTTCTGAATAAATAAGTGTTATAAGCTGCAATAACCTTTTAATTTTCTTTCTTTTTCATTAAATCAGGCCCTCTCTGGTGCATTCAGCTTGTTGAAAACAGCTCTTGACTGAAGTCCGTAATGAAATAAGTTGATGAATTCCTCGTAACGCAATAATTAACAAGATTCTGTGCGCTTGTTATTAATTTTCATAGAATTGGGAAGGCTTTAATCCTGTTTTCACTAACAGTCCCTGCCCGGTTACACAGTACAGTACGGACAGTATCATAATTAATATTAAGATATGTTTAAGTTGGCGGACTGACATCAATCCTCTTTCTATCATAAATTTATTACCTGTAAAAAAGGATTATACTATAATGTGAGATGTGGGTATAATGCTCATTTCTGTAAAAGCTAACTGCCTCGTGGGTCTAGTGATCATGAAGTTCAATTACCAGGTTGAGCAGTGTTTTTGGAACAGGCACAGGAACCAGGCACAAGTCCAAACTCTATGGGAGTTTGGACTTGTGCCCGGATTGCAATAGGCTCGCTCTATTTTACTTTATAAATAACTTTTTTTTTAACACAACTGGCGACACTTGCTGTACTATTGGGTACACCGCTGTCTAACTGATTGGGGATTATAGATTGAGGATTTTATATTATGTACCCAGATTGCTAGTCATTTTAAAAGAAAATACTACGTATCACCTGCGTGTATTCACATTAAGGAAGTCGCTTCTAATTTTGAAAAGCCCACGGTTTTTACGGATAGGTATCTAAAGTACATTCTAAGCTAGTATTTAAAAGTCATCTTCCGTAGTAAGGGAACAGAATTCGGTCGCTATGATATAGATGTTTGGGCTCAGATTACAGGCTGATACAAGCCCGATGGGTTTCATGTGGACCCACTGAACGGAAGACTCGATGTAACGTGAACGCGTCGGGATTCGTCACATAATGCGCAAAAAGGATAAATAACCAAACAATTTTTTTTACAATAAAAAATTGTCAACAAAAATGGGGTTTTTCTTGCATTTAAGGTGGAGTTGCGTACTTGCGTGTAAAAGCAGGTTTTCTTGATTCAAAGTAATTCTTGCATGAACGCATCGTGTGAAAGATACCTCATGTTTTGTTGTTTGATGGGAACGCGATGGGGAATCTGATTCGTGATTTCTCAACGTCCTTTTAAGTCTGTTAATTTATTTTATGGTTTACTTATAAATTACAAATTGGCTCCTTGCTTACAAAACCTATGTGTTTTGTCGTGTTTTGCGTGGGATAGTATGTGGTCCTGTTTTCTTTACATTTCAGATTACCTTTAGAGTTAATCAGATTAATTAAGCGTACTTGTTTTGCTGATGATAGGTGGTCTGTGTTTCATCTACCATAAGGGCTAATGTCCTAAAACTGCAAATGTTGACTTAAAATACTAATCTCGGTTTAAAGATTTTGTTTTTGGTCGTCAGCAAGTTATTTGCATTATTATACAACGCTTTGCCCACAAATGGCTAAGTTAATTCAGATTTTTCTTACCCTCTGCATAAAGGAAATGAAATCGAAATATTTTTGAATTCTAATTAGTTAGCTCGTCCACTCATTGTGTCAAAAAAGGCTTCGCCAAGGCTTGTTTACATAATCGTTGAATTTGCAATGTTAAACAGTTTTGAGCAGATGTTTTCTTGCTTTTTAATCCGATGAAATGTAAGTAACTGCTGGTTTTTACTCCGGAACAGTAAGATCCGTGACGGGCAAACATTTATTGAAATTAAATTTGGCCAATATTTGCACTTTCTATAGAACATTGAAGTTTTCCTCGGTTATTTTCATGTTTTGTACAAACTACCGTTCTGGACTTAGGCTATTGCTGAAAATATATGGAACAGCAGATTTTTTTTATAACCGACGATAATTCAGTACCGAAAGTCACTAAACTTGTACTCCTCGTCATTGCGATAATTTTTTGTTTCTTAACCATACGTGGGAACCTTCTAGTTATGGAGATATTAAGGGTCAAAGTTCCAACTGTTTCATAAGTAAGCATTGAAATAGAATGCTTGGCTTCGTGAAGGGTCTGTTTACAACATGTAAACAGTGGTATACCTATTTTAATTTTAATATCTACAGTTTTTTGAACCCAATCTTTTACGTTGCTACTTATTGAGAACTGGAAAGTCAGGTGTAGCTAGTAAAAGTTTTCCCTTTTCAATATTTCAGGAAAATGGAAGTGTCTTTGAGTTAAGTTAAACGGTCCTGAATTCGTAGAAATGGCGCTTAAACACTTACGCTTCATAGCTAGCGGGAAAATATTTGGATACTAGGTTTGTTGTGTACCTACGAGTATGTCGGATATTAGTTTTAATAATCTTATAGTCATTTATTTTAATAAATAAAAATATTCTTACACAGAAAATGAGAGGACTTCATGTTTATTTTTTGTCGTGAATAAAAAAAGCAGAAGAATAGAGATTTATGAGTGCCCATGGAGTTACTTGCCCATTTTTCTCCATAGAGATCTATGCATTGGAATGGGCAACTAAAGTTCTTTCGCATTATTAATCACTATGTGCCTCGACTGTAGCTTCATCTTCTTATTTTTAAAACAATTTAAATAAATACAATAATAATAAAAATAATAATTATACAATACTTTAAGAAATAACACTGCTGCACCTAAATGTACACTTTTGTAATATCTACTTTTTAAATAAATTATTCTTATTCTTATTCTTTAACTTTCTTTTTGTAATTCACGAGTGCCGCTTTAGCAGAATCATAATAGGATTATTATACAATTCATAATATTAATTGCGTTTGTGACCATTTTAGGAATTTTAACGTGAGTCGAGCCTCACACCGTTAATTTTAGGTCATTCTGGAACCGAAAGCCATAAATAAACTCGATCATAGAACTCAACGCGATTAAGACTGTTTTTTTTTTAAAATAACAATAAAACAATTAAAATTTTTAGTGATTCTGTTTTCTCGTTTTTTTTTTTTCCAAAAATAACAATAAAAACATCACGAAAAATAAAATTTATAACAAAATAAAAAAAAGCAGTCCCAAACGTTCCGAGTTCGATGATCGAGTTTATGGCTTTCGGTTCTAGAACTACATGAAAATAAGCATGAATTATTATCCTGTTATGATTCTGCTAAAACGCCCATGAGGGCGGGCATTTTAAACTTCCTGATCTATTTAAAATAAGTGACTATGAGTTTGATATGTTTCGAAAAGACCCTCTGAGCACGAGATCATTTCATCGGCCTTTTCAATCCGACATAAGCGGGTGGTCAACCCGGTAAGCGGTTCGGCGGGCAGCGGCGACCCACCGGCACCGTAACCTCGGCGACAGTTGCTTACTGCTGATCCCGAGCCCCATGCGATGCCTTTACGATACCTACATTAAAAATAAACGTAGCGAGCTTCATTAAAAATATCCTGATTAGCTCGCGTTGAACTAGTGCTTACACATTGACTTTTAGTCGGTAACTTCTACCTGTTCTACAAAGGAACCTACTCTTTGCAGTTATAAATACAAGTCCTTTTCCAAAAAAATATTGCTGCGAAATTACTACTTTTTGGGGTGAAAATTCATTTAAAACATTGTGCTGGTGGATGGATTGAATAGTGTGGGGTCGTGGTGTTTAAAATAAAGTTCTTACATTAAAAACAAGTAATTAAAAAAAAAACTTGTGAAAAAGTTGGAATTTGCCCCCCAATATTTAACTAAAAGTTTCCCTGATATGGTCTGGAACAAAAAAGTGATCGCAATGGATGGGGAACAAGTGCCTTTCGGCTTCGTTGAGTCTTTGAACACCCTTTATTTATCTAAGACATTTCACTACACTGGGACGGGACGCTGACGCTCAAACGATTAGCACGTATTTACTACGTCCATCTTCGTCCATACATTTTGACCGTGTGGTATTGCACTTTTGTAGGAAACAGCTGTTTTTTAAGGTTCCGTACCTCAAAAGATAAAAAAAGGAACCTTTATAAGATCACTCTCTTATGTCCGTCTGTCTGTCCTTGTGCCACCGACCACCGATTTTCTCAGGAACGGTTGGACCTAGCAAGTTTAAATTTATACCTGATACTGAGGACTATAGTCCCTATTAGGTGTAAAAAAATCAGAACCTGAATCAACACGATAAATAGATATGGGAAAATTTAGATTTTGCGAAAACTTGTAAGTACTTAAATTTACCTTAATCTTAAAGTCAGTTTTAATGGTGAAATCAGCCCTAAGTCGATAAGATTTAGGCTTGAATTCCTCCTGCGCTGACGTCGCCGTCGGTCGCGCGTACGAGTATACATTGTGTTCTACGAGTATGTAGCACCATACTGCGAAGCTGACGACAGCGGCGCGTACGTTGCTACTGTTTCTCGCTGACGTACGCGATCGACCGTGCGCGGCCGACGTCAGCTTGGCAGGAATTCAGGCCTTAAGCTTAGGGTGTATTGCGAATAAAAACAACGTAAATAATTTACAAAATTTTATTTTCTCCTCCTGTCACCGGCTCTCTTAGGCTAGGTATGTATGTTCTTTCTTTGTGTACTGGTAACACCAAACTGTCGTTCTAACAAACCAACACAGGCTTCAGGGTTGACTCGACAACGGGAGGTCACTTCGGCAAGCTTCGTTATGACTCGGGAAGCTTCTTTATAACTCGGCAAGCTTCGTTATCACTCGGCAAGCTTCGTTATTACTCGGCAATCTTCGTTATTACTCGGCAAGCTTTGTTATTACTCGGCAATCTTCGTTGCGTTCGTCTATTGTCTGCGTTTGTACGTAAGCGCAGCGTGAAAAGCAGACGCTTGGTGATAGCTTACGCGATATTTCTATTACATAGATGCCTTTGAGTACTATAGCACTTATTTTCAGGTAACCTGCCTTCAAATGATGTTATTTCACTATGAACAATGTCAAGCCCAAAACCTGTGCTATTTTCCGTAATTTAAACATATCGTTAGATGGCAAGATTCACTAAACGCTAACATTATATTGTATGCCGGCCACCGTCAATGTCAGTTACAATATCTAACCACATACAGTTTTATTAAGTCGTAATGAATTTGAATAAAAAGAAGTTTCACGACAAATTTACTAATGCCATTGAATATTTAAATGAATAAATACAAGACTATTTTGAATGATTAAGTAAAGCGTACATGAACAGATATTATATGGAGTTGTTTAGTTGGCAGGATAAACCAATGGAAAGTTGGAAGATATCATTAGCAAAAGGTTTTTTTCAGTACCTACTTTATTAATTTTAGGAATTCTGTTGGCAGAAGAGAATACAGAAGAATACGTGTTGCGCCGTCCCCAAGTAAAATGGGACAAGAGCAAGAGCAGGGGAGCAATGGCCGCTTTACCAGAATCTGAATTTGAATCAGCTATGAATCACGTTAAAAATTTTAAATTCTTAAAATGGACTTTATAGTAGATTCCTTAAAGTCCATTTTAATAATTTTAGATTTTTAACGTGATTCATATTACGATTCTGATAAAACGGCCATTTTAGACCCCCGATGTTGATTATTTCAGGAATTTAGTGTAGGTATAGAGTCGCCCATAGGCAAAGAATAGGCTTCACCAGATAGCTTAATAATTAAAAAAAAAATGTAAATATTTGAAATATGTTCATTTCTTTGCTGGCCCACTTCCATTAATTTAACTAGCCAACTCAAGATGCAACGTCCTACTAATAAAGGTACACATATAAAGGAATGTTAGCGTTTAATATTACTTATATACATTAACTGTATACATTTAAATATCGATTCGAACAACTGGTAAAACGTAGATCAATATATACAGAGACCGTTAGTAAATTGAATTTTAACCTCAGAGATGGTTGGCATCAAAATTATTGCTACGAAGTTTTGCGCCCGAACTTTTAGCGCCAAAACTTATTAGGCAATTTTCGTTGAGGAAAGTGTTCCGATTCGTAATTGAAAAGCAAGGTAGTAATGGCGTTCAAAATGTACCTACATTGACATTAAGGGAAAGCGCTGAAAATATTGGCACTGACAGCTGTCACTCGGCTGTCAGTTTCATTATTTCACAAGAATGACACTGACAGCGCTTGAACGCGATATAGATATAGATAGACATGTACTGATTGCATTCGGTTTCCTTTTTGAAAATTTGAATTTAAACATTTTGCTTTTGCATTGTGAATCGGACTTTCACCAATAAAAAATTGTCTAACAGGCCCTCGCGCTTAGGTACAAGATGTGTCTACTTATATCTAAAATGTTTATACTAATATTTACAATATAAACGTATAATAACGAGTCATTTGATTTACAGCTCGTTTACAAAGAAATAACAAAAGACGAGAGAACTATTTACACAGCAAGGTTGCAAATCACAGGGATGCGTGCAGGAAACACAGTTGTTGCGATATATCATAGCGGTACTTAAAAATATAGTAAAAAGTACAATCTCTGGCAAGATTCGACAATACATCAGATTGGGTTTTATGGCTGTTAACTACTCGTAGCATTGTAAGATAAGGCGATTTTCAGGGGTTCCTAACTTCAGTTGAATAAGTACTGTCATTCATTTCTCGAAAAGGTGATTTTTAATCAATGGACAATCTGGATTTGGTACCCCTGACAATCGCTGATGATTAGATTTGTTCGCTTCTCCTAATTTACTCTTTCAACATCAATTATTATAGAATACAAAGTTTCTTATGGTAATACTTCGATTCAAACTGTTTGTTAATTTCATTTAAATTTAAAAATGATGAAAAATGCATATTTCTTTGTTGATTCGATACTGAAATGTGAACTGCGTAAGAACTTCAACAGTATTCACAAAATTACGCAGTTTTCAATTCATTTTGTTCGATGAATCGAGGTCATATAAATTAAAAACGTAATAATCAAAAAGGTGCTTCAAAAACAATAGTTTTTTTAACATTAAGATATGCTTGATCTTTCCACGTCAATTCATTATCACTTTAATTTAAAATAGAAACAACACGCTTGTGTTTAACACATCTCGTTCTGTTCAACTCTTAAGTATCAGTAATTTAATGGAAATTTACATATAGCAAGTTAAAGTTACATAAATTGCCATTTTCACAACCGAAATTAAATATGTAGTAGGTACTAACGTATAACTTAACAGTTCACTGACGATGGACAAATTGTTACTGACGGGCAGCATTCGAGCTGTCAGTAATAATTTTGTCTGTGTCGCGAGTTCAAGATATCGTCTGTGGCACAACACTGTCACTCAGCCTCGCCCTCGCCGGCCGGAGACGGCAGGTGTCGCTTGAGGGATGACGACGGCTTCGTCAGGTCGAGCGCCGGCTCGAGCGCGGAGGGGCCCGGCATGGGCAGGCTGAGCAGGCTCGGCGGCCGGATGTACGGCGGCAGCAGGGTGGACGGGCCCTCCCCGGCAGGGGGACACGCCATCGCAGGCGGCGTCCAGCACGCCGCGCCCGAAGCCTCAGGAGCCATGGCCGGCGCGCTCAAGTACGAACACGACATCATCTGAAACAATCACAATTACATTTTAAAACATCTCAGAACATAACTTGCAGCGAAATTAGGTTGATTGTGCGTGTAATCTCCGAGAGAGATTGGAGTAAAAACAGGACTTACATAAATAATGAAATATGTAGTATTATGAGATGAGAGGCCTAAAGAATTCGTGGATGGGGGTTCTGTAATCACGCTAATGGCCAATGCGCAGCATCGCCCGCGGCCCCCCGCACCTCGCGCCGCTTCAAGGAGGCTTTCATGCTAATGCAGATTGGGCACAGGAGCAGTTCAGCACTAAATCGCGTCACACGCCCAACACCTTGTAACTTTACCGGGAACTTTGAATTTACTTCGGGACTTTGAAGTTACTCTCTCCAGAATCTGATTAATTCCTTGTATCGTGCAATACGCGAGAGCTTTTATTTCGTTTCTGAAATCGCGGTCAAACCATTTCCCATCGATACAAATGTTGTGTTTAGTTCCTCACGTCTGCCAATATATCTTAAAGTAATTGTAAGTAAAGCATTTAGTGGCTATATATCACGCGCGGGTGCAGGCCGCTCGCGTCCATTTTTCACACATATCGCTGTGAAATTGATTACCGACACAATGCACGCGGCGTCCGAGCAACCCTTGCTCTTGTTCTAACAACTTGCTTCAATAACATGTGTAGCAAGTGGCAATATTGTCAAAATTAATATAATGTTAAAAATTCTCTCGCAAAATGTATGAATGGTAAATTGATCTGTACCGCGGTCGATAGGCATGTATTGTTATAATAGTTTCATAGTTAATGCCGCGCACAAAAGCCTGCACACAATTGGCATAGTTGGCGGCAACAGCTGCTGGCGTGCACGGAGTGTTCTAACAATGATATTGTAGCTTTAATATTTATTGCACTTGATCAACTCTGAGCCAGTTCTATAGCGCCTTCAAACATTATGCGCTCGCTCAAAAAACGTCAAAATTTAATGCATAAATTAAATTTATCCAAAAACAACAATCTACTCACGTCAAGTCTTTAAACAAGCAGAACTTAATTAACTTGACGCCATTGTACCCAAGAACGTAAAGTGCATAATTAAACCCTTCACGTAAACGCTTTGGTTAATATGTTTAAGCGTCGGTATTGCTTTAGAAGACCTAAACTCTCCTATGAGAATAAACAGGGTCTGAGGCGGCGGGCGCGCTGGCCGAGGCTCGCCGCACAAATGAATTAGTGGTGTTGTGACCCCCCGCAGCCTGGCCCGCGCTGGCCCACGCTGGCGGGCCACGCAGGGCGGGGGGCATGTTGCGATTAAAATATAATTAGGCGCTCGGCAATTGTTTCGCCATCGAGCCAGGTGGTGCGGCTCAGGCGGCTAGGTAAATTAAATAGCCGTATAGGGTTTCCAATTACGTGCGCCCGGTGGTTGCGGAAAACACGCTTATTGCCTAATAATGGGTCGGGGGGCGCAATATGAGGATCTTGTGGAGCTGATTAATTATTACACGTTCGTGTTAAAAATCGAGGATACCTTTGCTGTGATAGGGGGGAATTGTAACGCGATATTAATTGCTATCAAGACGAGGTGACTAATAAATCACGTTCACCTACCGTTGGTACTTTCAGCATTAATGAATTCAAACGGGCCGCGATAATTGCGTACCTAATTACGGGCGGACGGAGCTGTCTAATTTATCACTGTCGGATTATGAATTAGGAATGGCGTTAATTTAACATGCATAATATTTGTGGAGGTGATGTAGTGGCGTGTTATAGTGGCGCACTTGTGCCAACTCTAGTGCCAATTAGGTTACACGGTATGTAATATATCTGTTCTTGTGACTCTATGAACGCCTTGCACAATTAAAGCATTATGATTTCAATTGTTAAAGCTTTATCACTTACTGGCGTGGTTCCCGCGAGGTGACGTTTTCATTAGAGTCTTATATGACACTCGGGGGTTATACTTATATAGCTTCCTGGAATCAGGTCTGTTCATGAGTGTTAGAATGCAATTTGGCGAAATATTTGAAGTTAACAACTATACCAAATGGTTTACTATATTGCCATGTTTTCATTGAAAAAATAAATTAAAATAAACTGTAATAATATTTAAAACAAATCTTCCATCGTTCTGCCTTGAGGTGACGTCATCTTTTTCCGCCAAAAAAAGGTGTTAGAAGCCTAAGTTTCAAGTTTTAAGTAAAATTGCGGAAAAGGTATCAGGATTTTTTCCTGCATCAGGGTGTTTCTCCCTGTATTCACGATGCTTGGTAAAGAAGCATACGAAGTAGAAATAGAAACCTCACACCGTGCATCTTGATTTAACCGAACTAGACGTAGTACGGATTAGGGAGGAAGCGCCAGGGCAGCCCGCGAAAGTCAAAATTACTTCGGTTTTTTACAATTTGCATTTCAGTGTAAGGCTGTATGTTAAACAAAATTTGATTCGCGACAATAACACGTATGTAGTTCTCTGTAAAGTTATATTTCAAGAGGAAGGATAGATTAAGAGAATGATGATTAGGCGGATGATTTGAGGATCAGTTTTCGATCAAATATGTATATCGAAAGGAAGATACCTGTCAAATAGGAAGGCGTGTACAAAATACAAAAAAGGTTTCGCAATTTAGAGCCTAGGCTGTTACTATTGCTGACCGTGAAATTGACACCCTACCCCAATGGGGAGACACAGGCAAAGATAATCTAAGATGGCGCCACCATAGCTGGTCTCAATCTGACCAATGAGGTTAAGCTATTTTGAAATATAAAATGCCATTACCACATTTTCAACCTGCAATGACGATGTTGGGAACCAGCTATGCTAGCGCCATTAGTTCCACCGTTTCCTTCCCCATTAGGTTCCGTCCTAAAGCGTCACACAACTGTCAAAGAATCACAGTTGTGATTTGAAAATACAAGAGTTTACAAAAAAAAAAAACTTTTCTAATAGAACAAAAACAAACTACACAAGAATACAACTATACAAGATTATCCGTCTTAAAAATTTAAGTACAATTATAAAATATGGATTTCCTTACACCGTACTGCCCTGACCTCATCATGGCGTAGACGGGGGTTGCAATTTACTAAGGTCAGTCGAGGGGTAGTGCGCGACCCCTGCCATAGGTATTGTAATCAATATTCGTTCCAAGGCTGAAGTATTGCATTAAATATGATGGTCAACTTTAACAACCGTATAAATCAATAAACAAGTCAAACTGATTCCTTGAGTATAAGTAACTATTTAAGATACGATTTTTATTCTGTAGTTTAGTAATTGCTTAAAGTTAGAACTGTCAAAAGTTAAAATTCTTAGCTTTGCTCCTTACTTCGTTCAAATTCTTGTCTACTGCATAAAACTGGTTGCATAAGTAATTACTTAAACTCAAGTAATTAATTTAACTTGTTATAGACACAAAAGAACTACCCATCAATAAACAAAGGATGCCAAAATATAGAACTACAGATATATGACGAACGTTGTGTGGTAGGTACGCCGTAGCGCCGCTATAAATGTTTATATTGAAAAAATATATATATATATATTAAATATAATAAATAAAAAGAGTCTGCAAATCCAAACCTCCATTCTTTCAACATTTAAATCAACTGAAAGTCCTTTCAGACATTATTAAAAATTCACGAACATTCATACCCACCTTAATTCGATTAGAATGGTCACACAATTAGGTTCAATAAAAAGTATGGCAAAGCGAACGAGCAAACGTAGGGCTGTCGAAAAAGTTGCCAAAAATAGTTCCATAAGTCTCTGTTTCTGTGTGTGTGCAACCCTGTAAAGGTCAGGGACACGGTGCCCAGGTCAGAAGGTCGCGTGACCTCGCCGGCTGCACCGTAATCACCGATATACGATATTGCTCAAGAATGGAACGCTTTTATTAAGCCCCAACGGAACGTTATTTTAAGCTATTGTACCAGAAACAAACCGTACATTATGAACAAATTGTTGTGTCAAATTTCCGTAGTGTATGTGGGTTCGCAATTTATACTACAAATACATCAATTTTCATTATAGCCCAACGAAATTATCTAACACAAAACACACAGAATTACAATACATTTGCATTAATTTCGCCATCTACATACGTTTAAGCACAATATATACTATTGAGCAGACAATGGGCGCTTTCACCACAAATTTCGGTTATTACAGGCATGCCGCCGTTAAGGAACTTGTGCGTATGTGCGTTCAATTTAATATCGGCCATTGAATAGAAAACGCCTTTGCGCTCACAATGGTCCATCGGCATTCCATTAACTACTAGAGCAAACACGGGGACGCGTGCGGGCACTAACTCAATACAAAACGATTTCTAGCTAGCGATACTCGCACATTCGGGACATTCCTATTCGATTGTAACAACACTAACGACTGTTTATACTGGCAGGCGGGTTGGGCCCGATCCGAGCGACAATCGGGCCCGCCGGACGGAGCTCGCGAGACAATGCAAGACTGGGCCTAAATAATTTAATAGTTGTAGGCGGCGGTGCTTCGAGCGGTCGGCAAACAGTTGGCCGACGTTTGATGATATTGCATCGTTGGTGGGTATTGGGAGGTTCCAAGGTTTATGAAGTAAACCTTTGTCTTGTACGTGTTGATTAATTATCTGAGGCACGTGTGAGAGCCGACGCTTTGTTTTGAATCGGATGGCGGCTTTCGAACTGAACTTCGTCCGGTATTGCATTGCTTTGTTGTTTATATATGTTTTGCTTTGTTGAGAGTAGACATATAAAGAAATTGACTACTATAGACACTTTCTTTGTGGCCAACCTCTTGTATATGGTTTAAGATTTAATGATAAATTCCAAAGATTTCACATCTTTGAGGATATTTTTTAACTTAAATAATATAGACCTAAAAAAAACGTCGGCATTCATAATAAGCACTGTTTATTGCAGAGAAACAAAACCAATAATTTATCATCATAACTTATTTGTAAACATCTCAAGCACGAAATAATTCACACGTTTTATTCAAATTTTTAATTTAACTAAAGCATCAAAAGTTTCCGTCTCGAAATAATTGCAGTGCGGGGAAACTTTGAAAGACCTATGGACTTGGGCGAGCATGTCCTTTATAAAAGTTTTCTTTTTTCGCCGCTATAATGGATGATATGGAGCTCTGCGGGCTATAAGGTCACAGATGGTAAACTGTTTAGTATTTGTACAGTTTATTTCTAAATTTTGTCAACCTTGTGATATTTTGTAGACATTTCTGCATCTATAATGGGGTTCGTTCATCAACATTAATTTCTACTTAAGATTGCCCACAAAAAAGTAAGCTCCGAACACGTTTCTAGTACGTACATGAGCACTTTTCTCCCAGAGAGCCACTTTCCTTTTTATAGCCAAATAGATAAACCAAAAGGCCCTAGTTAGTAATTTCGTCTAATACACGAGTGCCATAAACACAAGGAGAAGCGCTAAAGATATGGCGAGGTAAGATATAAGAGTGATAGTGAGCGTTTGGTTGGGCGGGCGGTAATAAATTAGGGCGGGCGGGCGTAGGGCGGCGTCGCGTGCGCCGCGGCCGTTTGTCGCGTAGCGTGCGCCCGCGCTCATTGCTTATTCATGCACGCTAGACACGCACAGGTAAGGCGCACACTACGCTACACAAGTGTTACCCTACCGATAATGGGTTAAACACTGCGATATTACACCGATTGCATACTAAGATTATTTTCGCTTGTAAATTTTGATTTTGGATAATTAGGTTGTGGAATTCCGAGAAAAAGTTCGAAAAATGTTGTTAAAATTGATGTCTTTATAGGTTTAAATTGGCGTCACTTATAAATAATAGTCTGAAGCTTATTTTCATTACAAAATATCCAGTTTATTTTTCCATTGAACTTTTTCCGTAGCCTGTGTGCCCGGCCTACACATGGTAGCGAGCGTGCGGCGCGCCTACACTGCCGACTCGTGGCTGTGTCGCATCTGTCGGCTCGATGACCGCACATTAATCATCATTCACGTCTTAGCGATAAGCTCTCATCTGCCGTCTACGCCTGTCTGCCTCACACTGACGACTTCATCAAATCATCGTATTTAATCCCCCACAACAACTTCACTAAGCCACCAGAAACATGCCTCATTAATGATACACTTTAGTATCATAATTATACGCAAGTATCGGTAACCCATTTGTTACCTAGATACTTATGAAATCAATTTCCCGACAAGTTTTACGTTCAAAGCGAAATTTGACTTATACTGGATATATTACTAAGAACTCGTAAAGTTACAATAACGTAGTAGATTCTTACGTAAACTTTAAAGAAATAAGTGTATACGTCAAAGGATTTCGCATAATTCCCGATAACGAGCGTTCGAGTCGCTCTCTTACTTCAAAGCCGCGTTTCAGTTACAGTTTATTATTAATAAAATTTGGCTGGGTTTGCGAGCGGGCCGAGCGGGGCTGGCGGGGTGAGCGGGGCGAGCGGAGCGGCTCGGCGGCTGTAACGAGCGTGGTCCGCCTCGTTATCGGCAGCGCCGGCCGGTCAGCGCCGCGGAAAATTCGCCCGAAACTGACGCGCGTGAAAATTTAATGAACGGCCGGACGCTAGTTAACTAAAAGGTAAAGTGCACCCTCTTGACGTGTTCGGTAAATATTAATAGTGAGTGTGCTAGCGTGCGCCATTAAAAATGCACGAGTCCGCGGACACGCTGCCCCGCCGGCGGCCACCGCGTTCATTAGCCTCTTTACTTGCGGTCCCCGGGCCCTCCTCCGAATTCACTCCAGGTCGAGGCGCCTCCGCGCGTCTCAACGTCACTCCGCCATTATAACAACAAATTAAGAATTTCCCGCTCGCCTGCTTTGTCGTCCAATTCATCCAATAAAACGCGACATTCAATATCGAACTTCTCCGATACGGTGCTCTGCGTGGCCTGCGAACACTTCCGGAGAACAAGTTTTACTATTGAAACCATTTTAAAACTCTTACGGATGCTATTAAGGATAATAGAAACTGTCTAGCTGGAACGATGAGTCAAGGAATTATGTCTGGGACTGGAATGATCTAAGTTTGACTTTTATGTCGTTTTCCGTTGCAAGAGAGCGCGGCTGCTCACGGTCCGTGTGAAAAGTCCGCGAGTAGTTAGGAGTGGGTCACACTGCAGGGAGACGGCGGGATGCGGGCTGGTGCGGGCGCGGACGAGGGCGCGATAGCACGCAGTGTCTGTTACCGAGTAATGAGGATCGTTAATTATGTATCGCTAGGTGCGTAAGCTTTTCAATTTGGGAACGGTTCAGTGTCGCGGGCTCTCGCGAACGAGGTCAAGGGTTCGCGACTCTCTCAACCCTGAGGGGCTGCCAAATTAATGAGGCACTCCTTTGTAATAAAGAAATAACAAGAACTGCGCACGCGAACCCGGTCTCACCGACTTCGATGTCATTAAAGGCGTCGCGAAGTCTTGAAAGGAGTCGTTACCGCGCCTCGCCTAAACAACTGAGTTTTCATCAACATTCCGAAATATACACATAAATTGCTTAGCAGTCTCGCTAAGAAAAGTAGCATCGAAAAGTATGTTCAAAAAATATAGAGAGACGCACAAATGGGAGGAACACAACAGTCTACCACTATGATATTTCACAGACAAATTATTACAGTACTAATATACATAGTATATATTTTAGCAGTAGTTGCAATTGTTTCCCACAAGTAAGGCAGTGTGTACACGGTTGTGACGGTTCATATTAGTGGAACAGACAGGGTAGATTAGAGCGGGGGTGCGGCTGGTCCCGGCGGCCTGCGGGCACGGGTTTCTAAGTCCCGGCTAATTGGATGAGCCGCCAGGCCAGCCCAATTAGCAGCACCGTTGTGATTCATTTTAATCGGGCGCCCTTATCAGTGCACCACTCAGCGTCGGTGTAAACCTACCTTTAAAATATTTTCTGTATGAGAGAAAAAAATATTGCTCTCTACGAAAATTTTATTTTACGGAAAAGTGGATCATGAACTGCGCTATTTATTAAAAATGAAAGTTCTGGGAAAACAATATACTTTTCTCATATATTGAAAGAAAAATTTAATCTAAACTAAGTTTCTCAAGACCTCATATCTTCATTAGGAGAGAGAAATCTTTTATGAAGTAAATATTAATAAAGAAAAGTACCTAAAGTAAATTAGTGCAATTTAATATCTGGCACAGTTGAAGGCTTTAGGATAATTAAAATATTCCTTTATAAAGAGTTTATTCGGTACTGGCAAAGTTTATTTATACGTACTCCTCTGCCTATACATTTGGAGAATGCGGTCGTGATGTTATTTTATTTAGGATTTTCCCAACTGTGTTGAGGTCGGCTTCCAGCTAACCGAATGCAGCTCATGCAGCTGAGTACTAATATTTTACATGAAGCGACATTCTATCTGACCTCCACAACCCAATTACACGATACCTTGGTAAGACTGGTGCTCAGACTTCAAGTCTAACATAATAATCTCTCATTGTAAAATAACAGACTTAAAAAGAACCTTGATCTTTCAGATGGTTTTTATGACTTTTCTTCAAAACCACTGAAAAAAAAAATGCACCCAGTCACCTACTTAATAAATATAGTAAAATAGTTTAAAAAAAAATAGTTTCTTTTTCACAGTTGTATATACAACGTGTAACGGAAAGGTTATTACTATCCTTAACCACTACAGATTACAGCTGGTATAGAATCACTTTAGAAAGTTTCAGCTCAAAATAAAATACTCAAAAAATTGACACCAAATTTTCGGTTTCTTAGGTTTCTTAAATACAAATCATAACTACGTGGGTCAATAACTTTAAAAATGACAGTGCATCGTTTCGAGTTTGTCATCACAAGAATTAACTCAAGGACAAAACCCCGTATCTATAAACAATCTATCTAATCTAAAACAATTACTTGAGTAAAAGTAATAACTTTTATTTTGTAGTTTAGTAATTGCTTGAAGTTAGAACTGTCAAAATTTAGAATTCTTAGCTTTGCTGTCTTTGACGGTTCTTACTTCGTTCAAATTCTTGTCTATTGTATAAAAATGGATGCATAAGTTATAACTTAAACTCAAGCAATTACTTTAACTTGAATGTAGATACAAGTGTTAATAAATATAGGCATAAATTAAAATGAATTACTACTTCTTTTGTTTTTCACATAGCACGTGAATTAATTGAAGGTTGTATGTCGATACACCTGTGTTTAATAAGAATAATAATATAATTGTTTATTAATACATATAATATCATCGCGCCTGTAATCACCGAAGGGTAAAGCAGAGGGGTATCATTTCACCAGTAATCTTTAATTCCCATTTCATTGGGGCGCGCCTATTTCCATCAACCGAGCACAAATCTGAACTCAGTAGCTGCTATTACGGGGTTGCGGGACTGTTCGAAAGAGATACCGTGGCCCCGGAACACAAAGGGCGATGAAGGAACATGGATGGGTTTTAGTCAGTAAAAGTCTGACACTCCCTCCTGCTCCGCCCAGAGCGGGAGAAGTCATTTGATGATTTCCCATCCGTAAAAAAAAAAAGAAGTAGCTGCTATTAAGAAACTGATGGAATAAATCCTATAACAATTTGACTGACCCGGGAATCGAACCTAGGACCCCATGCTCAGTAGTAGCGATTGCGACCACTAGACCATTAAGTCAGTTTCAATAATAATTAAAATATAATTGTAAATTAATATTGTCAGTTAATTAAAACGTGACTTACTAACTTTAGTATGTAACCTTAATTAGTTATGTTCAATTAATTTTATAGTTCCTATATTATATTCTATTTAAATGCGCGTACTGGTTAATTGCTATATGTAACTACCTTCGTCATGCTAATATACCAAAGATATAAAAAATAGAGGAATTATTTTCCTCATCCACAATGCTCTTTAACTAATGCGTTTTTTTTTTGTATCACCTACATAACCAACCTATTTTCGCAAAACTACATTTATCTTTACAAATAAATAAAATTGAAGTGTCTGTTTGAAATTTCAAAATACTTATGATAGTATTTACGGAACTTACTCGTATAACCAAAAAAACGTTATGTTCAGTTTTTGTCTGTTTGTTCCGACTATAATTCGCGCACAAACTCCGATTCAAACCGGGAAGTAATATTTTTATAATAATTTCACGCGGACGAGTGTCGCAGGCAACAGTATGTATTTCAATAAAAGTGTTTGTTCCATAAAAGTGCACTGCACAGTGCATATTTATAAAACTCACACAGCTAATATTGTCTTTGTCAATTAACATGAAACTAGTATAGTGCGTATAAATTACATTGGTATGGAGGCTAGTGGGGCGACTAAACAGCCCGGGAACTCGATCCCGTATCCCGTGACGTCGGCTCGGTCCCCTGATAAGAATTAATCAAGCCAGACCCGTCCTGCCAGTCAATGAACGTGTTTGAGTGGAAAATAAAAATAGACCTACAAATTGCGTGTCTATTTGTAGACTTTATTTCTTTGCGTTTTATTGGAAGGTGAGTAATATTTTTGAATTATGAAGGGCAGGAACTCTTTTTTATCGATATTGATTCCATCTCTAATCTTTCTTTATCGCTTAACCTAGTGTCAGAGTTTTTATGCCACCCATGGGCCTCTGACTTGGCTTTACACGCCATCGAGAAATATCTCTCATGCATGCTGGTTTCCTCATGATGTTTTGATGATGTTTCCTACACCGAAGCAAGATAAGATAATTATACATGATAAGATAATTATATGTGCCTTGGGTTCGAACTCGAGACCTATGACTTTGCAGTCCGACGGTCACACTACTAAACCATCCATTAGATATAGGATCAATATCAATAAAAACAGTTCCAGCCCTTTTTTCACAAGACGACATTTCATAATCATTAAATTAAGCTCGGCAAAGGACACAAAGTTGCAGGACAAATGTTGCAGAAATTAGATTCTGGACTTAAAATCACATCAATTAATATTAGGACTTATGTTGACCATATTCACAAAGTACTAAAAATCACACAGTTTCCGTGAGAAAAATAAACCAGAACAAGAAAAATAAAACTTCTAAAACAATCCGAATTGATTGAATACATTACCAGCTGACAGCGTTGAGGAGGCGTTTTTGATGTCCTTTTGTAGTTTGTTGTTAGTTTATTTATTAATTATGTAAATAATTCGAACTTCTATCACCTGCCATTAAACTATTACGATCCACCACATAATCACAAAGTTTCACCCGTGTGTGAAAAAAACCCTACCAAAAAAACCCCCAGTTTTTCATCAACCGAAATGCATTCGATCGCGGCATATCAAGCAGAGTCCGTCCATTAACGGCACAAGTTTACAAAACACAAAACAGGCGAAGCTGTGCGAGAGAGACGACAAGAGAAACCACTTCCGCAATGAGATGGCGCACTTCCTGTGATTGAGGGCGCCCAACGCCGCGCCCGCCGCGTCCTGACCGTATCGCGGCGTTCGTGGCCCTACACTTGGGAAACTTTCTCTAATGTAAAATTAGCTGTAGGAGAAAATTGCGTGCTGGATTGTGGAGCTGAAGTTTTTGAGGGTCTTGTTAGTGAAGGTGGATGAGGTGATCTTTGAGGAGAAAGGTTAGAAAATCTTCAGGTGTTTGGTAATGAGCATAGAAAAAACATCTTTCTTTCAGCAAAGTAAATGGTAGTAGGTCATTAGGAAAACATCATCGTAAAATATTAAAATAGATGCGCGATATGTCTTCTGTTTACATTCTGTTATAAAATATGATATTATCGTATTTCTAGAAGAGTAATTCCGGAGTAGTGACTCCCGTTTCCTTGACCTGCAGAAAAACCCACATCTCATCTTTGTCATTCTATGTAAGTACCTAATAGCCATGGATGGTGGATCCGGCTCGAAGGACCAAAATGTTCCTTAACAGCTGGTTTTTTTTATCCACTATCACGAAGAAGACAGTTCTGATTAAGTGATAAGTAAGTGAGCAGAAGCCATAACAGACCTTGCTTGAACAGGACTTAACTGCGTAAATTTAGTCGTACCATGCACATTTGGCAAATGCGATGGGTACATATTGTGTAGTAAACGAAAGCACGCATAGCAGTACTGGCTGTGAACACTGGCTCGCCGTGTAATTTCCAGTGCATCCCGTTCTCATCTCTCTCGCTCAGCTAAGTAATGACTTAGATCCATTCCCGGATAAATAGCAAATTGAATGTGTGCCCCTCGTAGTGTGGTGTACAGCGTACAACGCCACCCCGTCTGCGAGCCACGACACCTGTGTGTGCGTCACTACATGTATGTGTGGGTGTCCACTGATAATGCAAGCTGTATATTCTGGTGATTAGTGGCGCACGCCTATTAATTCTACCAGACTTGAGGTAGTTTTTGAGAAGGTGCTTTAAGTTTAAGTGAAAATTTATTTTCCGAGAGAAGAGTGCAGATATTTGCCAAAGCATTAAAACGTGGTATTTTTGGGTGCAACAAGCATAGTTAAACTATGTTTTAAAAACTAATTTCGCGGCAAGTATGGCCGCCCCGCCGATAACCCGCTACTATTTACAATGTTTTTCGTCGGTCGTATTTTTTGGCTTGTTTTACGGTCGGCGAATATGAAAAGTTTTGAGGAGCTCTCGCCGAGAGGCGTAAAGGCGGTTTACGACGCGTCTTCGAGTTGAATGCGCCACATGTTAGCGTGTTCCACTGAATTTCCTCGCGGTATAACCGCATTACACGTGCTCCATGACCTGACCATGAAAATTTTAAACGCCTCGCTTCAAACTAACGGGCTCGTTCTCACCACCGTAAGTTGGTAAACGGGCGCATAATGTAGCTCTCGCGTTTGTTGAAGCAAAAACTTGAGGGTTAGGTTAAAACCGACGTCTTTTTAAATATTGCACAATGCAATCCCGCCTGGGCCAGCTGCAAAAACTCCCGCTCCAGGACAACAAAGAGGTGTCCTTATAAATTCTCGATTAAATTTTGGATACGAGCTCCAATGAACACAAATTCCTAGAGTCGGTCCAATAAAGGACGCCGTGCAGCCGCGTTAGGAGGCCATAAACGAACGTATTATCCATGTAAGGCGGAATAGCCGTTGCACAATTAATTGTTTCATTTTGGGAAACAATTCCCGCTCCTCATTCAATTAAGAGCGGCGACTAAAGGGAGTGGGGCGCGGGGGTTACGGGTGCGGGCTACCCCGCCCGCTCATGAGACGGACGTATTAATAGCGCCTGCAATATTGATATACTCGTATCGTATCCCACGTACCGCGTTCGAATACGATATTGTTTGTTAGCGAATTCGATTTGTGTCGATCATAAATCTTGCGCCTTATGTTGAATTTGGAGTTGATTGAATTCGCACCGAGGAACGCAAGACGAAGGAATGAGTGTCGCGCGAGGGCTCGACTAATAAAGAGTACGCGTTTACGTTTTAATTAGTGTTTCTGGATGAATAATAGATTAACGAAGCAAGCGATGCCGAGCGCGAGGCTCGGGGTTCGCGCTCGGTACTCAGGTGATACCGAAGCGGGACTCAATTAGCAAAAACACACAGAATTAAGAGAGACAAACATGTCGGGCGGGACACATGACGACTGACGAGGCGCCCTCCTCAATCCGAATTTTATATTGCGCCATTCATTATTCATTGTGTTTGTCAAGAAAATTACTGTGGACCTTTTAATATAACTTCCCGAGTCGCACAAACGGAGCTACAAATTGGAGTTGTGAACAAGTTTGCTGGGAGTCGTGACTTAA
Source organism: Xestia sexstrigata (assembly GCA_941918905.2). NCBI lineage: Eukaryota > Metazoa > Arthropoda > Insecta > Lepidoptera > Noctuidae > Xestia > Xestia sexstrigata. Next base: position 7,355,238 of record OW799204.2, read on the forward strand.
CCTTGGCGATTAGTACTCGCGTGTCGAGCTGTCAAACAAATTTAATTAGGTGCTAAATTCGCGAGGATCATTGGGCATATTTAGCGGTTTAGTTAAATTAAGTTTTGGCGTAAAATGATGAGCATAAGTTCGGTAGGTTACTTTAGCTATTACGCTAATGTAAGGAAAGTATTTAATTTAAAAGATAGCTACGTCTCAGGGCAGAGCTTTCAAATCAGTGGCGTTGGCTGAAGATTTGAGAGCAATCTGTTAGATTGGTTCATTACGGCCTCCATTAGTGGAGTAATGAGTCGCGATGCATGCCGAAGCGAGTGCGGGGCAGACGGGCGGGGAAATCACTAAAAACGCTTTTCTTTCTCTTACTTTAAATGTCATCGCTAAAAACTGCAGATACTAACTACTCACTGCGTATTTTTAGGAATAGGTTTCAAAATCTCGCATTTATATGAATATGGAAGCATGCAATTATAATACTCCGTGGGCAATAAATCATTAAATAATATATTTAATAAGTACCTATACCTAACCATAATTTTGTAGTCGTGATAGGTTACAAGCGGCTGGCATGGATGAATGTCTATGTTCTGTGTTACGGATACAATGTTGAACTTAAGAACACAAAATTTAAGTTATGACATTTTAAGAATAAAAATGTTTGATTTTTGTGTGATTTTACGTAGACTTCGTTTAAGAGACTATCAATCAAAAACTCTTCCATTACGTTTCGATTTTAATCGAATGTTGACCGACGAGTACTTAGCCACCAACAAAGCTCTATACATAGTAATATATAAGCTTCGTTTAAAACCTGGAAGGTAGAGGTTAATTCCCATCTGATCAAATAACCGCGTCAAAAACGCAGCGTTCGAATCGCTCGTCTGGCTTCCCGTAACGTTTAAGCGAAAATTAGCTGCAGCTTGGTGTGGAGGATTTCGAGTATGAATGCAGGTCGGGTTCTGTCCATTAGCCTAATTGGAGACGCGGCAGCACCGCAGCGCCACCTAGGACACGGCCCTTTGTTATGGCAGACACTAAATTTGACTGGAATCTCTTAATAGACCACTGAGGGTGCGTTCGTGTGGGTTTATGATTTTATGGGGCTTTTGATTTTAGCGGGGTAATCAACCGTATTTTTATAAGGGCTGCATTAAAAAATTGAGACAAAATACTTTTTTACCCGACTACGGCAAAAACAAAAGGAAGGGTTACGATTTTAGCAGTCTATCTATGTATGTATGTTTGTATTTACGTATGATACTCCGTAGTGCCTAAACTATTCATCTGATTTTGATGAATAAGGTGTCAATCGATTCGTGACCCGGGTAACATAGACTACATTTTAATCGACTTCAACTATAGGAATAGTCGATTTTTCAGTAGTCGAGTTTTTTAGTTGTAGCACACAAATTCTTGTTAGCGTTCTACATTTAATTTGAAGCTTTTATATGTTTTAGTTGCTTTAAATAATAAAGGTTTTAAGTAATCGCAGTTAAGTAGTAAAAAACGTTTAAATATAATGTTTCAAAATACAAAAAAATATTTTCTGCTAGATTTTAATTAATATCCTCATCCTGCCTGCCACAGTGAAAAAAAACTACCCATTGACTGTCACTAACTGTTAGAAACTTAATACATGACTAATGAGAAACCCTAAGTTGCGTTTATACTCATAGCATTACGACAAAAGGTAAGGGGCGGCAGCTCCTTCTAATTAAATGGTAAACTTTCATGAGCTCCCCCCTCGCCTCCCCCACCCCTCGTACCGCTAATTAATGCGCCCACGGGAAGCTCGGACGTCTCGCCTTTCGACCCTGAGACACTACATCATACGAGGACTCAACTCATTCAAAACCATCACATATATGTATTCTGTGGTATATGTAGTTCTTCCCACTCAATTCCCGTAATCAAATAACATTTTTCAAACCAAAATGGTTTGAAAGTTTCCTCCGATCTCAAGTATCAATGCGAACACGGCAATCCTTTTAGTAAGCGCTAAAAACTACGGCAGAGGAAGTCAATCCGCGGGCAGGTGGCGCCCGCGGCCCTGAGCCCGCGGCCCGCGGCCCGACTGCTCGCTAAACGTATTGTCGTGTACCGCTTCTGATGTGGTCGAAACTAAACCCCAACTACTTAATTGAAAACCGTAATAGAGAATCCAAATACACGGTATCCCTTTTGATCGCTATATTGGAGGTGCGATGCCAAATTAATTGATCGTCTCGTTAATGTGTCGCGTAATGGAATACGATTGTACTGGATATCCACTGTAAAATTATACAATCCACCGACTCAAATTTAAATGTATGAAGTTTTCTCTCTAAATAATTCTGAATTAATTCAAATCACTGTTAGTAATAAACGTCTGCGCTAGCGCCGCAGCATCTTCTGGGAGCTCGAAGAATACGGTAAAATGTTCCAAGTTTCTTCAAGCAATCAAGGCTTAATACCGTAGTGAAGTTTCAAGTTGGGAAATTATAGGGCGCGGGGTGAGACGCGGGCGGGGGGGGGGGGGGCGGACGTCCGCCGCGTGTCATCTCGTAACATCAAAAATGCATTTAAATTCTGCGCAATAAAAAACAGCGGCGGGAAGTTTCACAGCGGCCCGGGGATTGAAGACGCCTGCCTGCCTCCAACCCGTGCGCTTTATAGCACTACACAATTTCTGTCCACCCGCACTTTACACGATCCCCGATCTAGTTACTAATAAAAGTGTTTCATAAAATAAGTGCTATCTGAGCGAGCGGAACAAATACAAGGCTTTCGGCAAGTGCGCGCCAGGATTGTTAGTACAAGCAATTGCCTCATTGTATCGAAGTGTTCTCCCTACAAGAGGCTCAATACCTCTCCGGAGCTCTCATCTTGTTTAGGTTTAGCAGTACAGTCATAGTTGCGCTTTGTTTAAGTTGCGGAGAGAAGGATTTGGTTCTTTTTCTTGATGCCAGATACATCAATACTTATCTGACATAACAATTAACTTTTTTTAAAAAAAAACCGGCCAAATGGGAGTTGGACTCGGACACGAAGGGTTCCGTACCGTTATCAAAAAATCACGTTTCTTGTATGGGAGCCCCTGCTTAAATATTTATTTTATTCTGTTTTTAGTATTTGTTGTTATAGCGGCAACAGAAATACATCATCTGTGGAAATTTCAATTGCCTTAGCTATCACGGTTCATGAGATACAGCCTGGCGATAGACAGACAGACAGAAAGTGGAGTCTTAGTAATAGGGTCTCGTTTTTACCCTTTGGGTACGGAACCCTAAAAAACAATGCGAGAATTATGTACCATTCTTACAGACAAGACTGGTATAATCGGTTCTTCAATTCAACTGCATTTAACTTGTACAACAGTAAGCACAAAAGACAACAAAACTCAGTAAATTAGCATACACTCACAGCTGTGTTTATTGGAACTACGGAACGAGACATAACAGGTGATAACTGCTACGAAAAAACTGAAGAGAAAATATTTTCCGTGTCCGGGCCGTAGTCGAGTCGGAGTCGGGCCGGGCCGGCTCCCCTCGGTCGACTTGATGCGATAATTAGCCCGCCCACTGTCGGATAATTGCGGGATCCGATATTGTACCGGACATTTCAAGAATTGTTTACAGACAACGGTTTTAAGCGTTCGAGTTTCGACTATTTTTCGAATTCGGTTTGAGTGATATTTTTGTTGTAATGAGGGGTGAAATGTGACTGATTGGGGGTTACAGGAATAAGCTAACTTCGATATTTATCTAGTACTTATGTCAGTTATACTTTCAACAAAGGATTTGAATTTCGCGACGATAAACTTTAATTTATGACGATTAACAATAATTAATCAAAGCTCTACAAATTCAGCCATTCATTGAAACAATCGCTAATTACAACCACATTCCATTACCGGTTATAAATTGAATAATACAAAGGAAACGTCACAATAACGCACCCGTAGCTACAATAATACCAACTAATTACATTGTGACGGGAATTCTTTCGTTAGCTAAATGAAACATGTCCGCCGCTGCGACCTGACCACCCTATCAATTACAAAGCAATGCAATTACATTCGGTACCTAATAAGCGACTTTATGGTACACGTGAAATACGACAATTTAACAGGAAATTAAAGTTGGAGCCGCAAACCACGGATGTCATTTCGCAATAGTTTGTCCAATTTATCAGTGTTGAGAGTCGTTAGGAAATAATCGTAATCGAAGCGAGCTCCGCTGAACAATATGGACCGATGTCGGCCTCTCTAATTGGCCCTTACCTGGAGCGCACTCGAGAATGATAAAGCCCCCATTAGCCGCCCTATTATTTACCTACTCGTCATTAGCGTAGACTTCATTAGGATAACGAGATAACGGAGCCCCGGCTCGAGTACTCAGCCCCTGCAGTATATTTGGTGTTTTTGAGCGAATTTCAAGGAACGCCTGACTACCTAATAGATTCTGAGAAGATGGGTAATCTCGAACTTGATCTAAGTGGAAAAGAGGAACTGAATGGAGGAGTCTAACTGCTAATAAACAAGACGTTTGAAAGCTGATATTATTTGAAAGCTGGTCACACACAATACCATGAAGTGATCTTTTACCAACTAAGTAACACTAGGTAGATTATTCACGCCAATCATCTTCAAGGCAATGTTTCCCTGAACTAATTTAACAAACAAAGGCGGAGTTACAATAACGTAAGGGAAGGCATCATTACCCTGATCTGACGTACTCGTGCAGAAGTGGTATAATAACGAGCCGCGTTCGGAAGAATGAGCTAATTATTTCCGAGTATTCTATTTTCCGCGCTCCGATGTAAAGTTAACAACGTGCGAATCGGCAATAGGGACCACCCTATAGTAGTGTGTTATTAAGATCGGTATCGAGGGCAGGAAAAATGGATGCACCAGCCCCCAGCACTGCGGCACCACAAAAAACATACCGAATTTATTGTTAATTATAAAACTCCGGCGCGGAACATTAACGCAGAGATGCGATGCCCCGATAGCCGCTCGTCTATTTATTTATTATTTAGATATCGGCCGGTGCGGTCACGACTCCATATTGTTTCGCTGTAATGGCATTAATGACCTCGGTTTAAAGTTGAAGTGTTAATTTGATTTAAAATTATGCTCCCGATTACAATCTTCACGTTCAACTTTCGCCCTGAAGCTTTAATTACAGCGGTGATCCCCGATGGAGCAGCGATATGACCATCGCGTTCATAATACTGCTCGATGCTAATAAAGCTGGACACAAGCCACATCGGCTAGTAAACCTCGCTGCAATGCAGCTTAATGCACGAGTTGACATTATAAAAGTTAGAATTAATGATTTTAATCTCATTCGCCTTGTTGCTGAATGTACGCTTTACGGTGCATGTGTTTAGTGACAAATTATGCAAAGTGTTGGCCGTTTTAATGCAAAGATGCAGAACTATGGACGAGGTAGCTACCTAGATTGTTATCGGGACATTAAAAAACAATTGCATAGCGATGCCTTTTTGTATGTTTTTACTGTATATTTCGTTTTAACTGAGTAAGTTCTAAAGTATTTTAAAATAAAAGATTAAGATAAGAATAATAAACCCTTTATCGCGAATGGTATGTTGTTAACTTAAATGAGCATTTTAAATACAGTTTCTGTTTAACATACAATGGTGACTAAGTTTTCCGAGATGGTTTCCACAGTACACCTTACAATGGCGGAAATATTTGATCCAGGGTGTTGACACGAAACACGACACCGCTAACGCGCACCGACCGCGACGCGTGCGTGATTCTTACTAATAACTTAACGTATCATTTGGGCTTCTGAATTAGATAACAAGACAGCTGATAGCTTAATAATGAATGCATCACTCACTAATTGCCTTATTCCGTTTAAAAATAAAATACTATATTGGTCTCCTCAAATAGAAAAGCCCACTTTTCTACCTAAATATTTGAAAAACATTTTCAAATTTCAGAATTGCCATCGTAAGAAGCGATTATACCAATTACGTTCGATGCTCTAGTGAAAAGAAATGTGCAATAGTTTTCCAGGAATATAAGAATTGAAGTATCGGGAGCGGGCTGCGGGCCGCGGGGCGAGCGTCGCGGGCTGAGTTACGACCGCCGGTACTCGTAAATGTCACATTAATTAGCATGCCCACTAATGAGGAGTTATGGCGCTCTAATGAGAGGACTTGTACTCGACGTATTTATTAACGTACACCAAACGGCCGCTGTTAATCTGATAGATTTACGAAACAAACGTACGACTACGACTTTTTTAAGAAAAGTTTCCGTTGAAAGAACGCAGGCTTCGAGTAAATTGTTCAAATAAATCAACCAACAAGTAAGGACGCAGTGACAACTTAATAACATAATTAAACGCTTGACACATACCTAATTGCATACAAGTGTCCGCAGTTTTTTTTATTACACTCTTGGGTTGGCGAGGTCCCGTCAATGTCGCGAGCTGATTAAAATTCTGTCATAATTACCACAGATAACGAAGACGCGGTCCTTCCATATAACCCGTTCCGTGATTGAGATAAGTGTGATTCGATGTTATACAAAACCGTGCGAAAGAACAAAGCGCGCGTTACCCCCACAATGGAGGGGTGAAAAAGACGTTAATAATATTCGTCAAAGCACTCTGGTTACATTAAATCAATTTGCCCTTTCCGCGCGGTAAGTAGCGAACGGTGTAATTGATAAGTTGAAACCCTTGTACCGAGAAGGCTACAGTTTGGCACTGCCAACATTCTGGCTGAGTTTCCACGTCACGTGCTGCCATCTTTCCTCTCTTTTATACAAATGAAATCTGTGACGGTGTATGTTTAGAAATGGGAACTAGTTAGAGTTACTACGAACTGCCCGACTTTAACAGCTAGAATGATCGGATACGGTACTTGTAAAACTTATATTACAACGACTGTTTCAACGTTTTCGGGTGCTCAAAATTTTAGTGACTGACTAAAACTTGAAACTATTTTAGGGCTTCAAACGACGTTTAACGTTATCAATTGTGGAAACGGGCTTTTAGAGGTTACCACATTCTAAGAATTATTTAAAGACGGAGATTGTGATTTCCTAGAGAACTTTAATTAACGATTCTTGAAGAAAAAGATTAAAATCACGGTAATACCGATAAGGCTACGATATGGCAATACGGTCGATAAAATGTTCAATGGCTGTTTTTTCAGTACTGAGATTTGTCCGATACCGGGAAAGTACCAACAAATTAGTAATCAAACAACTTTATAGGGATGTCAAAATATCGATATCTGTAAAATCGGTATCATACTGAATTAAGTACTAAAGAATGATGGGTGGAGGAGCTCGTGGGGAATAATAACAGCAGCTCGGGTCGACCGTTAGGTTAAGCTGTGCTTGCCTAGGTTTTGTCTGTGGATGGGTGTTCACCCATTACATACCGAGTTTCCTCCGTGCCTTAGAAAGCACGGCTGTCATTTGTAGATTTTTTGACAGCTGTTACGGGTAATTAGTGGCCTGAAAGTCTGATAACCAGTCTTACCAAGGCGTATCGTATTACTCAGTGCTAACTGGGTTGTGGAGGTCAGATAGGCAGTCGCTCCATGTAAAATACTGGTATTCAGCTGCATCTGGTTAGACTGGGAGCCGACCCAACATAGTTGGGAAAAGGCTAGGCAGATGATGAGTGAAGAATATCGGTAAAAGAGACTTAAAAGTGAAAGCGTCTCTCCTACCAACAATCGCCAGGATATCCCTCGTTTAAATTAAATCGCAGATTGGTTTCAATGCTCGATAACTGTAATTTGACGTCGGTTTATTTTCACTCGCACACACGAGTGTTGTGAAAAAGTAAACTTTAAACGTGGTGTTAATCGAGGGAAATGGTTCATTAATATCGGGTTCAGAGCAAGTGATTACAGAGTGGTGTAATCCTTCATTGTGTCAACGTGCTTTTTAGTGGGTTGGATGAGTTTCTGTGGCCATTTTAATTTGTAACAACTTTTGCTGTACGATTTTTGAATTTACGGGTGAATTTTGTTTTATTTTCGTTTAGTTGTTAAATAATATACATAGAAAAGCTTCTATACAGGATGGAAACTGTGGATTCCGGACTCTGACGCGAAAACAGTTACTATGTACTTAATACATTATTCTGAACGCCTCTACATCGATTTTTTTTCCCGTTTATTGCCCCTGGTACAACCAGTGTTACCTCCAGTGTGCAATGGTACCACGGGCAAAAAAAAACATGCGGGGCAGTGTTTGGGGACTGCCGATAGAATTGAAAACAAAGCTATTGAATAGAATCAATCCAAAATAAACTTTATCTTAAATGTGTATAAGGTTGATTTTGACTAACCGTTCTGTGAAAGCGTTCGATGACGATGACGCGAGTTCCATGATTTTTGTTCACCCAAAAAGTGCTCAACGCGCCTAAAGTTTTCACTTGAAAAAATCCCGTAGTACTACCAAGCGATCCAGTGGCCCCACGGGAAGTTTTTTTTAATCGTCGTACCACTGGGATTGGTACATAAAATCAACAATCATAATCTCAACATTGAAAATCTTACAACCAATCTCAACGATTCAAAATCTCAACATTTTAAAATATCATACGTTTAATAAAATAACAAGTCATAATCTCAACTTATTAACTTTTTATATACATTCCTTTTTTTATTCAAACTGTAATTCTAAAATTATTTATGATTATGGTGTGGTTGATAAGCAACATTTTGACGGCGTAGGCATTGCAGTTTTGTAGAAAACAGCTGATTTAAAAAAAAAAAAAAACAGTATGTCTGAATGAATGTCCTACGTGTACAAAAAATATTTAAATGAAACTTTTATCCTTAAAAGGTTCTTTAAACTATTATATATATTACATCATCGCAATCTTTTCTTTTCGTTTTCTCTTTATCTAAATAATATAAAAGCTTCAATAAGTACACTCTACAAATAATGACCTCACATCTGCCCCCGTAACGTTATCATACATCTAATTGAATGTAAAATCCTTAAATCGATATCGTCCCACTCACTCGCCGCCCACGCATCTACTCCTAGCCTAGCTGCAAACGAGGATGGCCCAAGTGGGAGGCCTAATTGTATTGCTCTATCAATATTTAATCTGTAATCATCAATATGTATGTATGCATGTGTGTGTGTGTGTATGAATGGTAGCGAAGCAGCATAAGGAGTGCACCGGAACAGATCGCACGACAATATCCTAATTCACTCGCGCGAATGTAATCCATTAGTGTTCCCTCCTCGGGGCACCCCGCGCCTCCTGTCTCCTTCCCCTCTCGCCCTCCCCCGCACCAGTCTGTCATTCATAAACCTCCCATATAATTTGTATTGGCACATGTTTCATATGACTAATGGACGAGGGCACATTAAATATAAAAACGAACGTACTGCTTATTGCTGTTTACAAACTGAAACAAATTTTTATTTTGAAATGTATGAGACTAAAGGATGTTGAAGGAAAATTCACGGTAAGGATGAATTGAGCTGAGGCAGCCTTGGTATGCTAAAAGGCCTACTCTTAATAATGAAATTTGAGCCTTATTTTTATACCTTTTGCTAACTGCTCATACGCATCCATGGGATCATTTACTAATGAAGAAAACTACTTGTCTACAAATGTGAACGTCATCCTGCTAATGTTTTTATTCTTTGTTTTACTTCGTCTCATACACCTGTTCGTCGTCTGACAAGCTTTTACCTGAATTCGTTTAAGAGAGAATATCCTACTTTTATTACCTACTATTCTTGTGTCCAACAACCAGAATATGTCAACGTCAGTTACAGAGAGATTTAATAATTAAAGTATATTCGAGAACATCTGGAATTGATATTTGGCTCTTTTACAAAAAGGACCAAACCTAGTCACATCATTAGAAAAAACCGGCTAAAGTGCGAGTCGGACACGCGCATGAAGCGTACCATTCTACCGTAATGCGGTAATGACCGTACCATCGTAGTAGGGGAGCCCCCTTTCATTTATTTTTATATCGGCAACAGAAATACACATTCTGTGAAAATTTCAACTGTCTACCTATTACGGATCATGAGATACAGCCAGACGAACAGATGGACGGACGGACGGACGGACAGCGGAGGCTAAGGGGCGGCCTTTACGAGCGAGCGAATTCGGCGATTCAACGTATTTCTATACGAAAATATCGCCGCGATTCTCTCGCTCGTGGAGGCGGCCTCTTAGTGCTAGGATCCCGTTAGTTCCCTTCTGGTACGGAACAACTTTTAAAACGCGGAACCTAGCAACCTTATAAAAAAACACAAAGGAAAAATACTTTACAATTGCCATTTTAATGACGTACCTACCTAGCAAGTAAAAGGCAGATGCGCCGTTTGTATACCCACACGAAACTACATATTGCCTTTTTAATTTTAAAAATATATAATAACCATAATTATAATCCTCGTTTTAAACACGTTGCCCCCATAACGCGGTGTTTTTATTATGAACGTTATAATAAAATTAAAGCTAATGTGTAGTGCTGGCAATATGGCGGCAGGTAGTTTTATTAATTATTAAATTAAGCCTATTAAGTGCAAGAATTACGACCGTATCGGACAAAACATCTTGTTTTAGCTCCGTAATGTAATGTTGATCGGGATAATGGCCGCTCTTAATAATCATGATGATATGTTTTTAAATATTAAATTTATTTTTGTTTGTAAGTCATAGAGACGTTTAGTTTTTGATTTATAAATTAAAAAAAAACAGCCAAGGTTGAGTCGGACTCGCGCATGAAGGGTTCCTACCATCGTAGTACCGAGACCCCTTTAATTTTTTTTTTGTTATGGCGGCAACAGAAATACACATTCTGTGAAAATTTTAACTAAGTATCTGTCTATTACGGATCATAAGTTGATGGACAGCGGAGGCTTAGTAGTAGCGTCCCGTTGGTTACTCTTCTAGTACGGAACGCTAAAAAATGAGTATTTCATAAAAAATATATAGATTATTGTACGAGTCATGTATCGTACATGGCACGCGCGCATTGCATAGATCAGCACTTTTCCGTCACCTTGCACAAATTATAGTGTAAAGCGACAGTACACAATCAGCGTTCATAGTCAGCTGTACTCATTCACGCATTATTCATTTAGCATAGTTACGTGGTAGTTAAATATATTCAATAAATCATCATCTTTGGCTATCCGTGACTTATCATTCAAGCTATCACTCAAGGTGTGTGCGACCCATTCAGCAGCGCATACAATTATATAGAAACGTGTTGTTTTATTTAAAACTAGCGGACGTCACGCGGTTTCACCCGCGTAGTTCCCGTTCCCGTGGGAGTACAGGGATAAAATATAGCCTGTGAATGTAGCTTTCTAATGGTGAAAGAATTTTTGAAATCGGCGCAGTAGTTTTTGAGTTTATTCATTACAAACATACAAAAATACAAATCTTTCCTCTTTATAATATTAGTGTAGATTGTCAATTTCAGCAAATTATAAAATCTAAAGTATCTAGGACATTTAATTTGATTAATTTAAGATTACAGGAAAAACTTTTAGGAATATTTTGTTTTGACAATCCGTATCCGATCGTTTTCGTTACAAACAAAGCTTCTCGATTCAAGGAAAATAAAAATATACAGACTGTTTCTTGATATTTTTAAAATACACGAACTGTCTATCATGGATTAATTCTAAAAAAAACGGATCCATGCATGCGCATGACCTATATTCCTTTCAGCCAGCAGATTTAAATAGTATTTAGAAGTGCGACTTCCTTGTTGGTCTAGTGGTTGCATTCGCGATTGCTGAGCATGAGGTCCTAGGTTCGATTCCTGGGTTGGCTAAATTGTTATTGGTTTGACCCATCAGGAATTTTTCAGTAGCGGAATCTGGATTTGTGCCCGGTTGATGGTAAAAGGCTCGCCCCCTATAACATCATCTGCCTAGACTTCCAGTCTAACCGGATGCAGCTGAATACCGCAGACCTCCTACTACAACTCAGTTAGTACTGGGTAATACGATACCCCTTGGTAAGACTGGTTGTCACTTTTTGGGCCACCTGTAACGACCTGTCATAGCCCTACAAATGACAGCCTGACCAACGGCTTAACGTGCTTTCCGAGGCACGGAGGAAACCCGGTATGTAATGGTTACCCATCCACAGGCCAACCTAGGCAAGCGCGGCTTAACCTAAAGATCGACCCGAGCGGCTGTTATTATTAACTTACGAGCTCCTCCATTACATAGGATTTAAACAGAACTGGCGAAATGTGGGGGTGCTATTAAGTACACCTTTGCCTGCCTTATGTGTCAGAAGAGTAAAGTAAATTTATCTAGCCATCAACCAATAAACATGACTTCTGTTTTGAATAAACTTGACGTTCTGCAAAAGCGTGTTTCAAAGCTGCAACAGTTGAAACCACGAACGTTCGTCAGTAAATTATAAATGGACGAAAAATATTTAAAAAAAGACATTCGAACATTCAAATTATGTTCCTTCAATTTTCGTTAACAAAAAAAAGAATATTTTGTTAAAATTTTCATCCATTAAATGTATGCTCTTCCCAAAGCTTTAATACACTTAGGTACTGGCTGCGTTTTCAGAAAAATTAAAGAAAGTAATCAGTGGAATTACGTCGGCTACTAAAATATGTATTCGTCATAAAAGTATGCGCCGACTTCTGTCGAGGATAAATATTCATTATGACGGATCGTGTAGCGTTTTAGCGGGATTAAACGCTATTAACCCGCGTCGCTATGCTCTTAGCTAAATCAATCGGGTGGCGTATCTGTTGTTATGTATTCTGTGTAACATTGTGCTCGCCCACTCTCGAGGCCAATTACTTAAATTCCTTGTGAATTATTTAAGTTTTTTGGAGTTGGAGGTTTGTTTCTGTGATTGCCTGATCATACGGAATTGTTATCTGGACTTTCAAACTGTACTAAATCAATCTTTTAACTATTTATAATCCGCTAATGATCCTTGTAAAAGCAAGCCTTTACTTACCCGGTCAAGAGATTTGTTTCGACATGAAATAATCTACGGTTGTAAACTATCATTTATCTATCAAGCATGGGAATTAGGGCAATTGTCTCATGTCCGGCATAGTCATTGGAATACTTATGATATTGAGATACGTGTTTTTATTTCTATCCTGAAACTTATTTACATAGTTACAAACATAAAACGAAGTGCCGTCTGCCCTATAAATGTTATAAAAAGGCGAAAAATATACAACCTAGATTATAATCTTAGTACTTAGCCATTTTTTAGAGCCTTGTTTGTTATAATGAGCTTATTAGTATTCACGTTTAAATATAAAGTCTGGTATAAAAGTGGAACGTCATGGAGACAGAATTTTACGCGAGTTTTTACTATAAACAAAAATATAAAGTGATGTACGAGTATATCTAATCTGTGTTAAGACGTGTTGTCGCGTCGTCACTCACTCAATATGTATGAGCGCCTGTAAACACCAATGCTGGGTTCGCTTCATCCGGCTGAGAGCTCTCATTCGCCTCTAATTAATTACTCAACTCAGTTTCAATTAAATTAACTCGAGATCGGGGCATCGACACGCAATGAATCGATGCCAGCCGCGATTCGATTAAGATCGTTAATGCCGATCAATTTTACTCGTTAGTTATCAATAAAGTTATTAAACGCGTGCCACGAAGCCCCTACGCAAACATGCAACGACAGGTGCATGTAGTACAAGAGCTAGTTTCATGAAATAGGGTAGACATGATGATTTCCCATTGGTTCGTGAAGTTGTTAAGTGGGAAATGATTTTGATAAATGATAGGCTGCCATTATTTGTAGTTGCCAAAGGAATGAAGACATTAAAAATGTATGTTGGGGTGGTTTCTGAATTGAAAATGTTGTGACATGATTCCGTGGTGTCACGCAATAGGTACGCAGTCTGACGGTCGCGTCAGTTTGCGGATAGCGTGATCAGTCTGTAGTCCGTGACCTGCTGTGGCATCAATAATTTGTGACGTCTCCGGCTCTTTGCACAGGTACGAAGGTGAATATTTAATACTACGCCATGTTAATATCATTATGAATATCTAACCCCTTATTACTGAATAAGGGGGGGGGGACTAAATGAATCAAAGCAGAAAAGTAACTGTACTTTCTCCTTTGATTCATTTGAAAAGCGACAGTATCAACACACTTCGTGTTACAGGTAGTTTTTCCAATTTTTAAATTGGTCCTATTCCTTCTCTTTTCAAAATCCGACAAATGGATCGGTCAGTAAAGGATGCCAGTCATGCTGTGCCACGTCTATCTTGTCTATGACGGCAGTTCGCACCTACGAATTGACACGAGTGCTTGACACACTTCGGGCCCACTTCAGGGTTAAATGGCATAAATCTGGTGTTCTATAAGAAAGTGTCTTTAAAGGCTTACTAATGAACGTTACGGATGAAAAGACCAAGTTTTGAATAAAAAATAAAAAAAACTTTTGTGCATTTTCTGGAAAAATCGTTGTGCTTTCCTTTTTGGAGTGGTTATGACTGGTTGTTGGTAGAGACAAAGCGTTGAGCAACCATACACAAAAATATAAAGAATGTAGACTGAACATAGTCAGTCTAATCGCTAGCTGATAGCAAATTCTGCAATTAAAGCTCGAAACTCGTTACAAACGTTACTATGACGCTTTTGATACATCAACTTAAAATTTGTATCTCAAACACGCAGTAACACTAAAACTAAATTGGCCACTCGAAACTAGTTGAACCGAGTTTAAAACTGCGACCTTACCGGGGAGGGGGCGTTTTAATTACGGCGTTTAAGTAAAAGCGACACTGCGTCTAGTCTAGCTGCATTACACAGATTCAGCCACCAAAAGCCTTCCACTTAGCTAATGAAACATGTTCGCGTATAGTGTTTCAAGCGCCGTCGCAACCGGGAGCTCTGTGGGTATTGTGAGCGGAGCGGTCGCCAGCTTCGGTGGACTCGTCTCCGCAAATCCTCATTTACTTGCATTATTTTAATGGAACTATTGTGGGCGGATGTCCTTTGTCGCGTGCGGATGCGAATCCGGCGCACCGGGCGGTGGGAAATGTGCCGGTGCATAAGTGCATCACCGCTCTGCCCCAAATTGTGCCGCCGATCCCAAATTTAATGGCAGAAAGCTCTGTTTCAATTTAGCGGATTTGAATAGACGTTCAGGTTGCACAGTCGTAGCAGGGAACTGGGTTTATTGTACAGTCTATAAAAATAGATAAAAGAAATAACAACGTGTCCATTTAGCTAATTAAGTGGAGCGAGTTGGTTTCGAGGCCACGCACCGCGTCCGCAGAGAAATCCCACGGACCTCTAATAACTGGCTTCCCTAATAAGCTAAGAGGTTGTCTTACTTGTATAAAAATGCAATCGGCGGAGCGAAGGCCGGGCGATGTCGTTGAAACTTTTCAAATTTTCCACCAGCCCGACGGTATTAATTTTAAATTAGAGCCAGAGACGTAAATTGTCTCCACATGTGAACGACTGGCGTTAATTAAAGTTTTCTTTATATACCGTGTTTTATTCTAATGTGGGTATTAGAGGATTAAACTTTTTATGTTTCCATAAATCTGATTTACGGGTCCTTTCGGTCGCAAGAGTATTAAGTGAGTGAGCATTTGGCGTGTACTTTCTATTAAAGTTTAGCTTATTAGACTGCCAGCTAACAAAGAAACAAAGATTTAATTTCGATAATGGAGCATTAATTTAGTGTCGTATCTACTGGAGGCACGCGCTTACTTAGGTCGAGCACACACCGTCTACTGCCACTTAACATGATCAAGTCGTGACTGAATTACGAGCTGTATGGTTCATAATGTGGGTCTCGCGATTGGCCACGAGCGCGCGGCCAGTTTCACACGACTGACCGTATGATTTTTCATGATCACAGAGTGTGGGGCGACGGCGAGTGTGCTCTAGGCCTTAGTGTCACGACGTGATTAATTTCTAAACCTCCTGACGCCCTAACTACTTCGTAATAACTAAACTAGACACGAACCCAAGCCCAATGAATAAATTAAATACTAATTTCTTGACATACTTTGTTTGAAGCGGATTGCCTTGCGAGTAATTACGGTTATATTTTTATTAAGGTTCTGTACCTAAAGTGAAAGTAACATTTCATCAAAAATTTAAGTCGGAATATTTTCATTAATTTTTGGTGCTTTGTTCGGAGTTAAGTTTATGAAATGTTGTTTATCATGTTATCTGCTATTCTGGGAAGACGTTGTATTAAAGTTAAAAAAATAGATTATTCGTCACTCGTCGTTACATTGATTTGATATTTGAAGTACCTACGAATGTATAATTGCGTAGAGAGAATCATTAAGATTGATAAATTTAAAACACTCCCAAGAATTTAATGAACTGACTGTTAAAAGAGAAGTCTTTTCTTCATTACACATAGCATTCATTAAAAACATTTATTTGCGATCCCCTTTTTTAACATTTCCTTGAATTGAACAAGGCGTTAAAATACTCCGTAATTAAAAAAAATACAGACATAATTACACATATAACACAGGCATCGATCTAAATTGTTTATTTTTTACAGCGTCAGTTGAAACGAGTAATTAGTGCGGACTGATTAGAGGTGAGAGCAGCTGATAGACCGCGGCACGCAACGGTAGCGGGTTCGATGCCCGGCCCGCTCCCACGAAGGGCGTTCGATTAAACTACCTCCAGTAAAAATTGTAATGTAAACAACCCCGACTTACTTTGTAAAGAAAAATTAACGAAGAGTAAATTGGCCGTGATTATTGAAATAACAGAGTGCCGTGTTGGCTCACGGCTTATTGGAGTCATTTAATTTTGAAGAAAATGTTTGAAATCATACAAAAGCTTGCAAGTAACAAAAGACCTTTAGATACCCTACGTGCGGAACTTGTATGCAAGTTCAGATTCAATTATCCTTTCACACAACAGACTAGACACTTTAATTGGTATATTTAAAAAAAAACATTTCGTCTAGTACGGACTCCACTACTAACAAAAGGTACACAGAACTAGCGTGTCGTGCACAGTGCAAACGACCCCTTACTTCGCGTGCTACAACCGCTTTGAGGCCGATTGAATTAGATAGACAATAGATATCAGTCATCAATCAAAACGTCCAAGAGTTTAATTGTCGAAAGTGAATTATTTATGATCGAGTACCTACTAAAACCTCTCACGGCAAACTCGTTGAGTACCTATTATCGATAAAAGGTAGAAGATCTCAGCATCACCTGTCCACTGCACTACATTAGAGGCCCGAGATCAGAGGGACAGACCTCGCCCGCAGCAGCCCTTTGTGGAGAGATTCCCGGAGCGAGTGCGAGGGCACTTTGATGTCGAGCCCGCCAGGTAATTTGGAAAAACGTTATTTAATTAACTTTCGACAAGTCGGAGTAATCGTGTTACAAAGCCGCCGGTGAACGGTCAAGTCTTTGAGCCGGCGGCCAGCGGCAGTTTCACCCGGACTTGATTTTTACGCCAAACATACCGACCATAAAGGCGCTGTCATTTTCAGGTGTTTTCCAATTAACATCGCGCCTTTGACCACGTCCGAACAAAGTAATAACAACTACAGCCTTTGTTATTACCCGGGTAGTTTTATTAAAGGGGTAGCGGTGTAATAGAGACGCGCTTTTGAATAATATGAGAGCGGTATTAATACAATTTATAGGCTCGCGTGCAGTGATGACTTTATTAACAAATTTTTCGACATATTTGACGTGTGGGATATTTCTAACCAGTACAGCGTTAGCTAGAGGCGTCGTACCTAGAGTGTTTACTAGCACGGCCACAAATTGTTAGTTCATTAACAGGGCTGGACAATAGTTTTATGAGTTGCCGAAATAAGTTTGGTAGTGTTTAAACTTCGGAATTGGTTAGCGGTGCATTTTGTGTGAGCGCAGTTCGAGCCCATGAGCAAGTCCGGGGCGAGACCAGCCGGCGCCCGCGGCTACCGGACGACGCTCCGCTCCACGGGATAATTAACTGTGCGAACTATCCTCTTGTCCGACAAGTACTGCAATTAGAAATTTGCTTTACAGCGCTAATAAATATCATTAACATTTGAGCCTAACTGCTGCGGCTTAGTACCGTAAGTCTGTATCTTTCGATATACAAATATGTGCAGGAGCAAGGAATTTTTCATCAATGGAGTGCTCAAACGTTTCCAGGAAAAAAAGCTAAGGTCAAAGTAAGACGGCAGCTACGGCGCGGCGTAGCCGCGTAGCAGCGTAGGCTACGATATTACAAATTGGCCATTGTCACTGGAATTCAGTTTGTTTTTGTGGATGCCAGTTTATTTAGCACTTCATTAGTTAACTACGCCGTGCCTATTGCAGGTTTATAAAATGTGTTCCGTAGTGCGTTCCGTGCGGGTAACTCCATCACATAAACAAAGGCGCTCTTTGTGCGTTGCTCATTGAACAGCTTAATTGTATTTCTTCGCCACTTCTATTTGCGGAGTTTGGATGTCTAATAATTTCAATTCATTAATACGTCTTTCAACGGAGCGCGGTAACTGTGAAATGTATTCGAGAGATTTTTACATGGTAATTATTGATGATGAAAAATTGCAACTGCATCGTAGCTTTCATCTTTAACGTACATTAATATACTGGCAAACACAATACAGTCACAATGATATTCTAATAAACAGATATGTTATACACCTACAAAATCACCGAAAAAAGTGTTCCACGGGGCAGAGCCAGCTCACATGCATAAATACTTTACACCAACACAAATTTTAAAAGCGGTTCTCCTAATGAATTGACAGAAAATGTACAATGTTGCAAACATAATATACTCACTTTTATAAATAGAATATATGTTTTTATAGAATAAACGTTTTACAAGAAAATCGCTATTGACTGTTGCTAATGTAGGATATTTATGTTCGTAACAGTACATTTCCACGAAACCTGCTCAATACAGCCATGTATTTCAGTAAATATGATGCCAACCACCTCTCCGCTCCCGCACCCGCTCCGCTACCTAATCCGCTCGCACTGAGTGGTCGTGTCGTGAGTGAAAATGGTTTCCGGCAAGGCCTTCACTTCATCCCTCTGTTTAGCTTATGATTCGTGAATTTTTAACACAGCTGAGAGGACCGGCTTTGCAGTGTTGCTATAAAAATATTGATATTGGCTTTTAGAAATATGGTGTGTTTAAAATGTTTTTTGATTAGTCCTTTTTTGTCTGTGGTTAAGAAAAAAATCAGGGTAGACTACCCTTTGATTTTTGTTTTCTTTTTTGGTTGGAAAAGGTGATTAAGGGTTGTTTCAGATGAATGGATGAGGGATCGGTTTTTAACATATCCAATGTCCTATTTTTGCTAATACTACGGAGCAATGTATTCTACGCTCGGCTCTGCGCAAAGAGTTGCCTTTCCAACAGTGCCTCTATTGTTTCCGAGAACGGCCATTTTTGCTCTACACTGCTATGAAACCCATATTAAATTCGACACATTATTTACGCTCTTTATGTAATTAAAATATCCTGAATGAAGCTGGCACAAGAGCGTGGAGCTTGGCACAAGAAAAGAGAGGCCTATACCCAGCAGTGGGTGAAATTGGGCTGTGGATGATGATGATGTTAATAGGGAATATGCATACATTTTCATTTTTTCATTTCGATACAGAATGTTAAAGTACTATAAAAATAATGACAAAAAGCGAAAACAAACACAAACATTTAAACTTTTGTTTCTATATCTTTCTAGATAAACGGAATTTAATATGGATTTTGTACGTCGATGCAGCGAATGACGTCATTCGCTGCATATACCTAGTTTCTTTTTCTATTTTCCACAGCATAGAAAAAAATTGATCTATCATCAAAAAACGCTACAAATTTCAAGCAAACTTTTCATATTAGAACAAAGAAAGAGAAATTTTGAAAAAAAATAAAATAAAAAACGAATTTCAAATCATACGCAATACGCATATGATTTGCTTCTACTCCGTTCACCTATTGTACCTATTTTTTTTTGGAAACTGATAAAAAAGTCACCTGTATATTCTGTCTCACTGTGATCACATGACAAAGTACACGTGTAACGTTGGTATTACAACCGTACTACACTACCCACTACGTGCACTACTTTACGAGCTCTTTCACTTTTATCTCTCCGCCTCAGTTACTGCAATAGACAATAGCAAATTACGTAGTTACACGAGAAACTGCTCCTTAATTAAACCATTACAGACTAAAATTGCTTTTTATCAACACTTTCCGTTTGTTAATGTAAATAGGTAAAACTGTTGCTGATCTGGAACAGTTGCTAACTGATAAGGACAATATGGTACATATTTGTAGGTACAGACAGTACGGTCGAACAAGCAATTTGGTTTACATTTTACAATGTAATTTGTAGATTAAACTGTAAACCAAATAGCTTGTTCGACCGTACATCAAGCTACTACAATCTGTCGAATTTCTTTAATAGATTTTCAACTTAATCGCTAAAGTTTTAGGTTCAAGGTTGATTGGGAAAATTTCACAGGTTCGGGTAGCTTGATGTGTTCGCGTCTGTACTAGGAAAACGTGTAGAGAGGTATTTAGTGCGCTTATTATTAACTGATAACGTGTAGAGAGGTATTTAGTGCGCTTATTATTAACTGATAACGTGTAGAGAGGTATTTAGTGCGCTTATTATTAACTGATAACGTGTAGAGAGGTATTTAGTGCGCTTATTATTAACTGATTAAGGGAGCCTTAATTAATGGAATTGTTTTTTATTGTTAATTTTCCTTTTTCCTTGTGTAGGTGGAAAGGGTAACACAGTGGCTGTATTTTGATGGAAGTGTTATTAAAATCGTATTTTATAACAATGGTCGATGAAGACTAAGGTATTTGGATGTGGCTGAGATGAGAATGCTAAGGGGATGTGTGGTGTTAGGGGGCGTCCATTAATTACGTGAGGCTATATTGGCGATTTTTCGACCTCCCTCCCCCCTTAGTGAGATATCATGAGATTTGACTTTACCCTCTCACCCCTCACCTAATCTCACGTGAGATTTATCAAAACGCGTAGTTTATAAATACGGTAATCTGTGCTTGATTGTTTAATAATTTTCAGTGAATTTTTATTATTCAATATTGTGTACGATGTGGCCATGTTTTATTAGACAAATATATTTACTTACTTAAACCCAGTTTTCTCGCAATTTTACACTGTTTCTTGCAGGGAAAAAAAATCTGATATTTTTTTCCCCCTCTCTCCCTCGTGAGATTGTGTGAGATTCGGCTCGACGCCCTCCCCCCCCTAAACGCCTCACGTAATTAATGGACGCCCCCTTACGCAAATGGATAAAAAAAATAAGACGAAGTCTGAAAGTGGCGCCGGTGACTGAAAAGTTGGTAATCGGTTGTCGTGGTATGGTCATGTGATGCGGAGGGATGAGGAAAATGTCGTGAGGAAAGTTCTGAGTATGAATGGGGATGGGTATAAGAGTAGAAGAAGACCAAAGAAACGATGGATGGACTGGTTCAATAATGATATGGTAAGAAAGGAGGTGTCTAATGAGATGACGAGTAATATAGAAGTGTAGAAGAAGACATGCTGCGCCGACCCCAAATGAATTGGGATACTTAAGGGCAAGAGAGTGTTGATGGTCGATGAAGACTATTCAGTACAGGTTCACAGCCAAATATATCCTGATAACAACAAACAATTACTTACGTAACTAATATTGCCTACACAAACAGTCCCCAATTACGACACCAAATTAACGGAAGTACTTACAGAACTGGAAATACCGATTTCTGAATACTCCATTCAATTGGCAATTCACCGCGGTGTCAATCAACCCGCCTCCCCGCCCCCGGCAGACAATAATTAACGCAATTAATTAAGCTTAGGAAATACCTTAATTAATGATTACGCTAGTCACGATATGTAAGTGTTTGATGGTAAAGGTCAAGCGTGAACCCGCCCACGAGTTAAACCTTCAAAGGTTTATTAAAGAATGTAGAGGCTTGCTTCAATGATCGAGTCCGGTAATCGATTTATTGACGATTAATTTCATCATTGTTAATTCGGAAAGTTTGTATTCTATTAAATTAATCGATTTTGTTGGAAATTTATGGGCATGTATAAGGGCATACCGACTCGGTTCCGGTCAGTGAAGTTCTTTAAAAATATCTGAACAATGAATGGAGCTTTCGGCCGCGTTCTGAACGCGACGATCGCGTATTCGCGCGAGCGATTGCTTTGGTTAGGACTTGTGTTCAGAGGATTTGCGTAATTATTTTTTTTTGTTATTGTCTGTACAATAATATTAAAATATTTGTAACCACTTCTCATCAAATTAATAATAAAAAAACTGGTATGTTGAGAACATTTCCGTGATCACCTGATGTAGAAACCTTGTTCGAAATGAAAGGAGTACGTAAGGATCGGAGGTCGTTCTGCAGGTCCTGACTACCATCATGAATAAAAGAGCGAGTTTTTTAATAATTGTGAAGATGTTTTCGAATCCCGAAGATAATAAATAATCTAGGTAATCTCTCTCTAATCTTGTAAGTGAGGAATTTAACTACAGCATCCAGTACATACCTCCTCATAGTCTTTGTGCGAGTGTTGTGGCGCTTGCGCGCGCGCAGCCGGCGCTCATTCGCGCGAGCGGCGCGGGCGACCCACTTTGTTCTTGCGCATGGGCGCGCCCGGCGCCCCCGTCGCGTTCGCGCTCTTCATCAGCTTCTGCCAGTCCTGCTCGCACACTAGTGAGCCCGCGAGCATGTAATACCTGCAGGAATATGGACTACGTTAAAAGAAAACTACAGGAATCGATTATTTGAGAAACCCCATAAGTCAGCTTTTTTGGCAAAATTACTTTTTTTGTAATATGCATTCTTTGGCAGTAAATACACATTACAGAGAGAAATCCCACAAGTCAATGCATTAGTATGGAAATTATAACATGCTGAATATTTGGTTTATTTGAGTAACCCCTTAAGTCAGTGACTAATGGTGTTTCTCAAACAAATGAGTGGCAACACCGAATCAACTGTCGTCAATTGTCACTGTCAGTCAATCTTTATATAGTCTGTGTGTCACTCGTTGTTTTGTTTTAATTATATTTGTAACGGTTTCTTGTCGTTGTTGTTCTAAGTTCAACGGCGAAAAACATTTTCTTGGTCTCATTGCCTTCGTCATATGATATAATAGACTACAAAAAGTGGTGGCCAAAATTTTACAAAAAGAATATGCTCGCGGTTGAATCAGCTGGTAGACACATACCCAGAACCGAAAGTGTCATTCGAGATCAGCCAATATTGCTACTTTCGCTATTCTCACGAAAGAGATGGAGTAGTGGTCGTAAGGGACTTTATTGATGGTCTGATTGAACATTCTTTCAATCTTAGCAAGGCTTTTTAATGCAAATAAAGAGAGACTTGTTTTGCCAACCAACAAAGCGTATCCAGAGGGTCAAATACCAATTAACAAAAAGAAAATGGAAGATTTAAATAAACTTAAAAGTTACTTGCCTCAAGATAAAGAAGTACAGGACTTTTACGAAAAAATATACGCATGGCCGGTCACAGATCGCGATACAGATGAGACTTTGGCCTAAGCAATTAATAATTCAATTATTCAGAAGATAATTATTGCTTTATAATGTTGTCTGATTAAAATTTCATGATATTTAAACCTATGAAACGTGTTTCATTTTGTTTATTGGAGAAAGCCCTTAAGTCAACGACATTCCGGCGCTATTTATTCCATGATAAGGACAAAATTTTAAGAAAAAAGCATCAATTTATATAGATATCACTTCAACCATTTAAACTAAATACAAAACACATCCACTTCCATATATTTTTTTTTCACGTAGAGGTTTTTTTCGTTTCCTGTAAAGTTAGGGTCTGTTGACTTATGGGGTTTCTCAAATAAACTATTCTAAAATGTTTTTTGAAACCCCACAAAACTAAGGTTTTGCCAGATCTTACTTGCGACCACGGACAGAACGAAGCTTTTCTTTGGACGGGGGTCAAATTTAAGCACTTCGACTTGGAATTTTTTATTCTAGTCTTCAGTTTGTGACGTAGCACTGCTACGTCAAGTCTACAAGATACATTTATTTTTACAGCATTGAGAGATAATGCCATGGGGTGTGAGACTCTTACTACGCAAGAATTACCCGGGTCACACTCGTGTAGATGTGCTCCGAATCCTCTTAACAGATCAGCTCAAGAACTCCTCTGCCTGATGCCTGCTATCTCTCATCCCAGAGGGAGCACTTATACCAGTGACACTCCGTCAGTGTGTGTTTCCTAAAACCCTCTCTCCCATAACCCGTCTGCGTACAGGAATAGAGTGAACGAGTAAGAGTAAGCAGGCTCGTTCTATTGATCATTCATCGCTTTTCATCAAGTGTTGAAGGGCAGACCCATTAGGTCTACCAAGATTTGTAGAAAGAAGTACCAGTAATGCCCGCAGCTTTACTGTCTCCATATATTATACTGACCTATCGCCCTGCATGAGGTGTGATCCGCACTTGGAGCAGGCGAAGCACTTTATGTGAAACACGTGGAGCGGCTGCTGCGGCGCGTTTGTCCTCATCACGAACTCGCTGGCGGGGATTGCCTGCCCGCATGCTGCGCACGCGCCCCCTGAGCCAAACATTCTGGAACAAGACAGCCTTATTTTAGTTTGTTTTAGAAGCTCAAATACCCCGGGCCCAGGGCTTGGGCACACGCCCAGTGAGGAGACAAATTGAGATTTGATCTCCAAAAAAGGGAAAAGATTATTGGTACTTTTTAGGTCGGGTCTAGCATTAAGAGAAAATCAGAGAATAGCCCGCCATGGATCTTTCATGGAGCGCTGTCAAGAGGGCGCTGTTGGTAGACATTTGTATGAAATTGTATTGAAAAACAAAATGGCGGCGATAATTTCACCAATCAAAGAATGACTCACTGTAATTGAAGGACTCGGTCCCCTTGACTAAAATTAAAAATAAACGTGAATAAACGTTGAATTAAAAGTTAACTTTATAATATGTATATCACAAATACGAACGAATTAAAATAACCTTTAATCAAACAAAAAAGCAATTCAAAACCTACTTTTCTAGTTGCTAATTAAAACGAGAACTAATTACTAGTATTGAAATATTCTCTAATGAAGTTGGGAGTATTTTAAACGACCTGCTCCTACAGAATGTTAAAATTGAAGATTAAATTGATCGACATCCGAGGTACTAAGAGCTAACAATTTTAACAAGCTAGCTTCAATCCGTTAAAACGCCACGATTATTGCTCGTTAAGCTTTGATAAATGGATAATAAAGTAACGACGTTGACTATAAATCACTCAAATATACATGCTTATTTGTACTGCTGTTTGAACACTAAATTATTGAGTATATTTATAAAATTATTGCTAGTTTCAAGCCAGTCGCTTTGCTTGATATTGAGGACACCAGGCAGATTGTGGGTAATATTTTTATGTGACAAGTGAAGTGTCAAATGATAAAATAACATCATCATTCTGAATCTCTGAGCCTGTATCCCTTAAAGCTTTCTTCGGAAAACTGCTTTCGATGATAATGAACACAGTTATGTGGTATATTGCGAGAAAAACCATGTTTTCAGAATCAATATAAAGAAAGGGTGTCAATAGACCCTTAACGAATTCGAAAGGCACTTGTTCTGCCCGTCCTTGCGATATTTTTTTTTTGTTTTAGAAGCTACATCAGTCATCATCGTATTTTTGAATTGACTACATCTACATTAAATACCACATTTAATAGCCCTCTAACACGTATGGCAAGGCAATATAATGAAAGGTCCAAACAGACAGATTACCCTGTTGATATTTTCTCCATGTATTTCGCTTCATACAGACGTGCCGTATTTAAACAATGCGATAAATGCATGTCTAAGTAGCTCAAATTGGTTTGTTTTGTAGTGTTCTAGATAAATTTAGTGTTCTACTAGACACCATTTTTATTATTGTTCTCCTTTGTCTCTGATATTCATATTTCAATGTTATGCATTCCTGTTATTTGCATGATTACTGAAATGCCAATATTAGATGTTGTTTGATTTGAATTGTAAGTGATTGTGCTGTTGGTGTGCTTATTATAAATAAATAAATAAATACCTGGAAACCTTCTATAGTTACAAAGATATTGGAGGTCAAAGTTCCAACTTCTTTATCTTTTTTTTAAATAATAAGGTTAAAGGTTATTTTAAATACCTCAATGACTCGTTTACTATTCAATGCACCCATCATCACAATGTTTTGAGTGCGATACATTGAGTTCTACCGTAAAACGTGATTTTTCATTCCAAAAACGAAGTCGTCTCCCAGCAATCGTTTTAGCGTAGGGTTATTTAGTTAGATGTACAGAATGCTTGGTTGACAACTTGGTCAAGGGTCCGCCTTGTAGATATGCTTCTGCTTTTTCTATCACGAAGTTGTCTTTCACAACATATGCAAGAAGCGACGTTGGTCTATTCTCAGTCAAGACCACCTCAGCAGTTCGAATTTTAATAAAACAATTTATCAATCATTATTTCTCTGCGTTAAAGCTCTATTTCTTCTTTAACTTTTTCATTACTATATTATAAAATCAATCATTCGTCCCGTAGTGATTTAGCGGTTAATTAATAAGGTTTCAAGCAGCCATTTTGAATGGTTTATGATCAATAAAACGTGTAAACACAGACGATAAGACACACTTTATGATACCTTTGACGTGTGTCATAGTATTTATAATTCGCGATAAAATTTAATGATCACATTTGAATCATTTTCTTTTTATTGGTTGATAGGAATGTTTGACGATGGTGTGGAAAACCTGGTGGTTTTCACAAACGGCTTTCTTATCAAACTAATGTCGTCATGAGATAGTACGTCAAGTTTTTATTTATCGTGTGGTTAGTGCCTAACCTGGTGTCAGAGTTTTATGCTACCCTTTTTTTTTTTTTTCCGGTGGTTAATCATCAAATGACTTCTCCCGCTCTGGGCGGAGCAGGAGGGAGTGTCAGACTTCCCAGACGGACCCTTCCTTTTTGCTGACTCTCTTTGAGGCGCGCGTGGAACGGGCTTCTGATTTGGCTTCACATGCCGTCGAGGAATATCTCTCAGGCATGCTAGTTTCCTCACGATGTTTTCCTTCACCGAAGCAAGTGATAATTGTATAATACGCACATGAATAAGAAAAATTAGAGATGCGTGTCTAGAGTTCGAACTTGAGAGCTATGACTTGGCAGTACGATGGTTACACCACTGGGCTATCACGTTATTAAAAGTAAGTAATGAGTATAACTAGTTTTTGGAAGTAGGTTGATAATCAACTGAATAAGTAGAAAACAGAGTTCTAATTTCACTAACTCTTTACTGTTAAAAGTATGGAAGAAGAAGACATGCTGCGCCGACCCCAAATGAATTGGGATAAGGTTAAGAGAATCATGATGCTATGGTTTTCAGGTTTCGGATACAGGGGATTTCTCCTTGAGCCGTGACACAAATACAATTTAAACAGCAATTAAATGTTATATCTGCATCAGCAACAAGCCTAAATGTCTACATGACAGTCCCAACAACCTCGTTGCAGCTAAATAATTCCAATCTGTATTTCATTTCAGTTGAAACCTCGCTTGCTAAGTATAATAAAATAAATCTATAATTCTTTAGCTTGTTAACTACCATGATTCCGCATAAAGTTTCTCAAATGCCCGCTGCCGCTGTACTGACTGAAGTCCGCAACTTGTAAATCTTAACGGAAAGGTCTTTTTAAGTTAATGACATGTATCCTCCCAAAAACTGCGGCCCACTGTGAGAAGGCTGCGACTGTGGCAATTTAATAGCGGCATTTAATACTTAATGAGTCATTATTGCAATCGCTATTAGCGTCGCCGGCGAGCGTATTATTTACAACCAGCCTGAATATTAATAAATCGCAATAACAATCCGGCCAAAAGCAATCAAAATTTAATTACCTGCTCTTCTTAACGTTATTCGTTTTGAAATGATTCAACGTCGAACATTGGCAATGGGTTAAAGATAAATTTGAAAGTCTTAAAAGATAAATTCGCTTCAATCACTCGGAGCAAATAGGATTTCGTTTCATTTACTCCGGTAAGAGCGTTTTCAATTAAGGAGCGCCCGACAAACAGTATCGGCGTATGAAGGTAAAATTAATTAAACCGAGCCAAGACAAACATGTACGAATCTATTTGTGTTGGACTCGCGGAGTGTGTACGGGAAGATGTGCGGATTATACCCGGGAAAAATACGGGAAACAGCCCAACACTATACATGTGAGTACAGTTCCGCATCCGTACCGTATACATCACTACATATTATAAAACAAAGCCGTCGCGTCTGTCTGTCTGCCTATTTGCGATAAACTCAAAAACGACTGAAACACACGCACTGATTTTCATGCGGTTTCTAGCAACAGATAGAGTGATTCATGAGGAAGGTTTAGGTATATAATTTGTCAAGGTATTGTGTAAATTACGTGTTATAAAACAAAGCAGTCGCGTCTGTCTGTCTATTTGCGATAAACTCAAAAACTGCTAAACGGATTTTCATGCGGTTTTCATCAATAGATAAAGTGATTCATGAGGAAGGTTTAAGTATATAATTTGTCAAGGTTTTGTGTAAATTGGTTGAAATATGACGATAATTGTTGGAAGTGTCGGAAAAAGTCAATCCGCCTTGCTCTACTCTATCCGTGCGAAGCCGGAGCGGGTTGCTAGTAAAGCAAAAATATAAGCCGAAAACAAGGTTGACAGACCAATAAATCTCTACGCTAACCTAAGTGGGTCGAACTCCATGAATACCTAAATAAATCTACTCTTTTTTATAAACTAGTTAATTGTGAGCACTTAATTTGGACGAAAAGAGAGATAATATATTACGTAGTGATTTGCTATTGAAGGCCGGTGGAGCTGTATGTTATAATTAATTAAGAAAATTAATACGTTTAATATTTCCTTACGAATCTTTTGAACATTGTACACACATCAATTCTCGGACCGGACTTAATTAAAACGAGGACATTAACACACGCGAAGTTGTTTTATTCATTCGCCCGTGTGACTTTTAACAAGTTTAGTTTGGGGCGAACATCTCCAACTGATAAAGGACGCGCTTAGTTCAATACCTTTCATCGTGATCTGTGATTTTATTAACATATAATGTAGTTGAAAGTTGTTAAGAATTTCTAATCGACAACTTTTAGGTTTCCTTTCATACTCATATTAATTAAGAAGTGTGTGTTTAGCATGAGTTTAATAAATGAGAAAGTTTTGCACCGTATACATACCTACGTACTGGTATACAGGGTGGTGCGGTGCCTACTCGAAGTTTATTTGCTTTCGTTACTTGTAAAATTGAATACGTCGCCGTGAATCCTCATTAATTTAAGATGTAGACTGTATCTTGACATGTTATTTTATTCATTAAGGGAGCGTCTTGAGTCTCACGGCTGTGTACGTGTCGACATCGGATTGTTGTAAGGAACATAATTTAAAACCTCTCTACAAGATCATTAGAGGGAGGGTGTGGAGAGTCGCGAGAGGGCGCTGTTATCGCTTTTATATATATTGTGAGTGAGGACTAACATTACTCTCAATTATACATATATTTTGACTAGCACATCGCCCGCGACTTTATCCGCAAAAAATGTGATAACTCAGCTAATATGCATGATGTAAATATAATTTATAGCAAGTACCTACAAATAATGCGGCTTTCTGCCAGTTTAAAAGTTTTTAGAATTGGATTATTATTTCCGGAGATTACCTCCTACATACAAACTTACAAACAAATTTTACCTCTTTATAATATGAGATATAGTTACGGATATACAAACGTAAATAAATAATCAAAATATATACAAGTATCAAAAGGGGAAAAGAATTACAGGGCGTTAAAAAAGTCAACGGGAAAAGTATCCAAAAAGCTGAAAGCATTGCCACTGCTCACAGTCACCCAAAGGGCAATGGAGAGGGCTAAGCTCGGAATTTCCTTGCGCGATCGAATCAGAAATGAAGACATCCGCGAGAGAACCAAGGTTACCGACATAGCCCGAAGAATTGCCAAACTTAAGTGGCAGTGGGCAGGGCACATTGCTTTCAGAAGTCAGAACGGATGGCAGATGGGGCCGAAAAGTTCTGGAGTGGCGATCGCGAACCGGAAGACGTTGCGTTGGAAGGCCTCCCACTAGGTGGACCGATGACCTGATGAAGGTTGCGGGAATCCGCTGTATGCGAGTCGCACGGGACCGGTCAATGCGGCGAAACTTGGGGGAGGTCTATGTCCAGCAGTGGACGTCTTTCGACTGAAATGATGATAATGATGATGATTCATTGCCATCCAATGGCACGTTGGCCTAAAAATATGCCAGCCAAACTAATTATATACATAATTATCAGCGGGTTTTTCCTAGAACCTACTGATAATTATGATTATATTAAATATGTCGGTGGTTAGGTACTAGTTAGTTGTAATGATATAGGTAAATGTTACGACACGGATCAACTCAAACGTGTTTAATTAAATATATCAGATTTGTTATCTTTCCTTCCTCTTTGTTATCCTTGTTTGGGAATGAAAACCGTGTTATTTCGAACTTTAAATAGGTATCAGGAAATACTATATAATATATGAAATGACATGGTACCTATAGTTTGCTAATTAATATACTTGGCAACACCGAAAATGACGCCTAAAACAAAAGATAACTGTGGGATTTTCTGCAAATCAAAGTTGGAAATTCTCCAGTGCGTATTAGGCGCTGGTTTAAGCGTTTTCTAGTGTCAGTGAAAGCGGGTATAAGCTATTTCCTGACTGCGGCGAGGCCCAAAAAGAGGGTTGTGTGTTTGACCTGTATGTATGTAAAATAAAATATCGCTGGACATGAACACACAGCGCCATCTAGTGCCACAGTAAGCAACGAGGCTTGTGTCGTGGACACCAGATAGTTGATATACTACATAGATACTTTTTTGTTTGTAAATACATACTTATTATACATATAAAAATCCATGACTCGGTAAAAAATGTCCATGTTCATCACACAAACATGTGCTCCAACCGGGACTCGAAAACGGGACCCTAAGAACGTAAGGCAGCCTCACCACCGCTACGCCATTCGGGTCGTCAAATGTATATTCGGTTCTTTGTTTCCTCGTAACTCCAAAACGAAAGAACGGATTTGGATAAATTATACGTCGTTACATTTGTCTTGGTTAATTACTTAAACTCAAGTAATTACTGATACCAGTGTAGGTATGATAGCTGCATTGTTTACCAAACCAAGTAAAACAAATCTACTAACTTAATAATCATCAAAGTGTTTTATAAAGATTTTAAGTACGGGCCACATCATGTGAGGGGAGAGAAGGGGCAATTGGCTCAAAACGAATGCCTCTCAATAGAACCAAAAAGCGACCAGGCCAGATATTTAAACTCTTAACGTATTAGCAAACAAAACAAATCAACTGAACGAATGATCATCAAATAAGAATAAAAAGTACGGGCCACATTGTGTGAGGGGCGAGAGGGGGCGATTGGCTCAAGACGAATGCCTCTCAATAGAACCGAGATGCGTCCCGGCCGTGATCACTTGTTGCTTCTTCGTGTTTGCTATCAGACTTAAGGGAAGGACCCTGAAAATCTTTAAACGACGCCATTATGAGTATCAATCGGGATTATTAAATTTAGCGTCTGATTAAAGATTTTATTTGGTTTTATTAACATGGAGTACTTATGCCGTTTGGGTTTGAGCCAATAGATAGCGTTAGGTTAATATGTGTGTTAGCCGTGTGGTATCCGGCAGAGTAGAATAGAACCAACCCATTACACTCACGGGTGTAGTATAAGGCGACTAATGTCTGAGGCAGAACACCTTGCGCCTCCGTAGACCAGAGAATGGGCAGCAGCGTTTTCTGTTAGTCTTTCATCACTGCGATCTCCAATCCGCCTGCTAAGCGTGGAGATTACGGCAAATTCCTCCCATCATGGGAGAGGCTTATGTCCAGCAGTGGACGTTATGGGCTGTTGTAGTAGTAGTGTAGTAATATGTGTGAACAGACTAATAACTATTCACTACGGATTCGTTCGCGTGGAGGTCGGAAAATAACCAATGGGAAAATACTACCGCGATAAAAAGTAGATCAGATACTATGTTCTAATCTACGCGTCTGCTGAGCGTGAGGTCCTGTTGGGATTGATTCCCGGTTCGGGCAAAGTGTAATTGAGTTTTTCCATAAGGATTTGTTGATGGCAACGGGCTTGCCCCCTAATACATGGGACTTAAAACATAACTGGCGAAATAGGTGTAGGTTTTACTATTAAGAACACCTCTGTGTACCCTTCAGAGACTACAGGCGTTATGTTATTTATATATTTAAATTGAGTCAAGACAGGGAACGAGGCTAGTTTTTTTATAAATCATAATTATGTCTTATAAAAAATACTTTCAATATTAATTGATCGTTTGTGAAAGTTTAAGATTTACTTTCGCTACTTAGTACTTGGCCGCGGGCACTAATTTATCAATGTAATGCAATTTCTAAATTAATCGATTATTTTTGATGATGCAATGACTAATTTTGGACACGACAATTTTTAGGACAGGTATATTTTAAATTTAATCTTTTAACATTGCTATACGGATTAAATTTGTTGTGTGGAGGTGTGTTGCTATTTTTGGAGTTTGCAGCATTGATCCATTTACCTGACAGTATAGTATTTATGCTATACTTACACTTTATATTCATCATTCATAATACTAGTTATCATCCTTTTTTATTTGTTTCTATTTTTACACTCAACAAATCGATCTAAATACGATTCATTAACATAAAAATTGCTGAAATAAAATATTATTTTATCTTTTTTATTTTTCTTTCTGGCTTAGTCTATGATGGTTACTTTTTGGTTTAGATAATTTAAATTATTTTTATCAATATGTGCAGCTGAAATATTGTATTTTATAGATTATTGCGATTGTTTACTAAATAACTTAATTTTAAATTAAATTTATAAAATTATTTACGCACTCATGGATATGTCCTGGCCGACTACTCTTGTCAGATGATATGATGGCCACAAGAAGAAAAACGAATATTTGAAATTTGGAATAGAAGACTACTTTGAAAACGAGCTTACGAACCGCTGGAAGCGGTCTACCATGGAATCTCAGATGAGAGGCTTGAGAAAGCAGCTTGGTTTTTGCTGTCACGTACATATACTTCCCAGGGGATCCAACTAACGATTCACCTGGGACCTCTACTCCCGATCTTCGGAAGCTGTCTTCGTGCCTGCCACTGGTGCTTGTCTCGCAGAGCTACCCTGACGTCTGGCCCTAAGAACTACACTGGTGCCTTCTTACAGAGCTGGCCTGGTGCGTGACTCTGAAAACCGCACGACGCCATCAAGCTTCAGGGAAAACTCTGCTGGAAGCAGAGTTTTCCCTGAAGCTTGATCCTTTTCTTGTCTCTCCTACAGTGCTGAACGGATTTATCACCATCTAAATGCGTGATCTATAAACTTCCACCTTCATACTTTCCATAGTTCATGCTAAGTAGGTATTTTTATAATTAGCTGTAATTTTTTATCTCGTCTGTAAATGATTTATCTCTTTCACTTATTCAATTTCAATTGTACAAGTCTGCTTATATCCTTTCATTTTGATAGGATCAAGTAGATTTGTTACAACAGCATGACACAACTTTTTTTCATCGAAAAAAACAGCATTGTAGCACCAAAAACAATGCATATCTTAAATGCACTTTCTTAAGGGCTATATATCTCTCAAATGGCTTAGCATGATCCTCCTTTACTCCTAAAATACTGCAGCATTAATTTTGAAATAAAAATATGGTAAAGTTGAGGATTAATGCTAACTCCTATGTGTGGCGAAAACACGATTCCATAAACTTTTCTCGATAGAAAAAAAATTCAAAGTTACCTCTAAATCGAACAATAAACCGATGGTATTCAAAAAGTACTTGAAATTAGATCATGAAACTTTGCATACTAACTTAACTAACTATAAGGCAGGTCTTATGTGTTTTATTGTTTTAATCTAATTAATAGATTTTTTGTAAATCGCAAAAAACCACTCATTTCGAACTATTCGGCCGCAGTGACTGACGTAACAACCGCTTTGTAGTGCAAGCTGATTAGAACTTTATTCTAACAGTATTTTAAACGAAGTTTGAACCACCACAAATAGAGTTGCTAATTTTAGGGTTAGAAGGGCCTTAACTTAGTTAAGAAACACGACAAAGATAACTATTTAAGAAGCCCAAACAGAAGTCATCGGAATATGTAATAAACGATAGTATGATTGTATAGGATCACTTGCATGCAAGGCCTTTGGAGGCGGGACGCACCATCGTCGCCTGTGTAACAAGTTAGCATGTCGTTGGAGCAACTCGTTACTATTTTAGTGTAGAATATAGTATTGATAGATATTTTCCATATTTTCTTGGAAGTTATTAACGTTGATCCTATTAAATTGTAGAAAGACAACCCTTGAGCCACAAAAAATAAATATATTCTATTGTCTAATATCAATGCATGTCTGCATTGTCTCCGTGTCCTGCTGTTTGTTCATTACAGGATGTTGTAGACGCTACTAAGGGCGCTGAACTCGCATCCTAGTCCTCACCCAATTTGTTCGAGCATTTGTTCGAGCCAAAAACTTCAAAAAATACATCGATAGTATGATTGTGTACGATCACAATGCATGCAAGGCCTTCGGAGGCGGGACGCACCATCGTCTGTGTATCAAGTTAGCACGTCGTTAGAGCAACTCGTTAGCGGCGCGTGGCGACGACAAGCCAAGAATTTGCTAATGACACATGCTCGCGATAGGGTTGACTAATACAACCCGTTATAAAACGTATGAGCGTGTACCGTCGCAGACTAATTAATGGGATTAAGATTTTGCATCAGACTGCATTAAACTGAGGGAATGGTAAATGTGGTGGAGACCATTTTGTAACTGTTACGGTTTAAGTAGTGGAGCTGTTCACTTGCTTGCACATCAGAGTGGTAGGAATTTGGCAATGACAGCGCCTTTACGGCAAATGAGTAAGGGTGGCTTTCGCAGGGCAAGTGTTATCACCGACTGGACAGTACGACGTCAAAAAATCTGACACTTAAGTTGTTAAACTGCCATTGTTAACCAGGGATTAAGGACAAACTGAATGACAAAGTTCAATATGGAATTTTCAGATCAGTATAATACCAGCGTATATATTATATGTATATCTTCTGAAATAGGTTAAATCTGAAAGGTAAAATGTAATGATCATAGTATAAGAACCCTACTTTACTTCTAATAATATTTCCTTTAATCCAAAAATAAGTTGGATATCAATTTCAAAGAAGATCAGTTACTCATGGTAACCCTGTTGATATTCGCGGTCGTGGCGTCTACGGCTCGTACGCGGATGAATCAAGCGGTTTGACAAATCGGATCGCTTTAATGAATATCATGTTTATTATTCCGAACGAGTCGCATGACGATTGAGCTTAATGACGGAGCATGGTGGCGTCGGCTGCTTAGTGTTAGGATTATAATTATAGATGATCTGATAGTTTACTTTTTCTTGTAGTGTTAAGTTTCAGAAGATCTGTGACTATAGCTTCACCATCTTTGTTTTTCTGACGTTCAAAGGTTTGAGTAAAAGAAGTGTCAAGAATTAAAAAATAGTGTTTAGTTTTTTACTGAAGTGAGATCACATTCTATAACATATCCATATAAGACAACAAATTAAACATTAACGCGACAGATTGTAGGTATAAATATGTATACACAAATTGTTTTCTATATTTTCCAAACAAAATTTTATTTAGAGTTACGTTCGTTAACCGTGAGGCAATCTCGTATTCAAATTGACATAGTAAAACAACAGAGGCTCCGGACCAAGTTCCATAAACTCGTTTCAAACTCCCCTCTACACATTCTATCGGCGATTTTTAATTAAGTCCCTAGCGAGCGGCAAGCGAGCAAAGTAACACCATCAATTCATTATCCTAAACTCTGGCTCGATTGTTCCTCGCTCGCTACTTACGCAAACTTTCATTTTAATCAAGCGTTTAATTAAAAATTATCCGAGAAAAACAAAATAAGCCCGTTAGGGGGCGGTCTGAACTAATTAAGGCGCATGCGATGAGCCGGCCAGGCTGAGGTGAGCGGCCTTTCATTAAACGCCTTGTTCTACTCCAGTGGCGCTTAGCACAACTATTACTACTACTAGAGAGGAAAAACCTTACAAGTGTAAGGGGCGTACTCGTTTGTGAGCGTGGGCTGTGGGCACCTACTCGCCGTAATGACGACGTAATTATTAGCGACGCGTCCCTCGCGAAGCATGTATTATTAAAACAACAGAGAGGTGCCGTCCATTAGTTAAAGCGCTTTATTGTACTCCAGTGATAGCTGTTTAACGAGACTATCCTGCAATTATGTTAACGAGAAACAATTAAAATTCGCTAATGAGTTGCACCAGTTTTGTTAAGGGGCAAACCAAAAAGGGGGTATCACAAAAGATTTATACCCCCTAAAGGCTACTACTGTTCTACTATGAAATATAGCGTTGTAAATAATCGTACAACAAAAACGGTATAGCAAACTTTTCTAATTACTGTTAATACCAATATCAATTAACTTGCGCTAAGAATTAATTATCTCGGTATTACGGTCCCTCATTTATTACTAAACTTTCACTAATCAATCTTCCAAAGTAGCCAACATCGCTATAACATAATTCTATGAAATAAACCACTGTACATTTTGTTCATGAGAATCGCAATTTTAATAAAAAAAAGAATGAAGCAAATATAAGCACAAACACAAACATCTTATATAGAAAATTATTATTCTTGAAATTGAAATTTAAATCAATAAAGGGATAAACTAACGTCCCGGTAGCACACAATAAAACGTTTAATGTCTAGGTAGTCACAATAATATCTAACCACTACTAATAATAAACAAGTTTGACATTTGTGACGTGTACATAGCATTGTTCATTGCAGTTTATTAATGATTGAGTCATAACAATTTATTACATAACTTGTTAATACTTGTTAATAAAACTGCCTCTTGTGTCGACACGTTACAAACCCATAAATGATCTCGTATCACAAACTTTGACAGCTCAAATGTTATTTCGCGCATTAATTCAGCCAAAGGTGTACGAGGATTGACGTAGAGTATTAATTATGTCAATTATCGGTGTCACGCATAAATAATAATAATTTATTAAGTGGCAACATTTGTCAAAAGCCGCACACGATGAGCTAATCGACTATCACCGCTAATTGCGCGCACCCCGTCGGGGGAACACCCCCGCCTCCCGACCACCCCTCTCCACCCCTAACTAATTAGATAAGTTTGCAACTCCACTGTACTTCTGGTGTTCCACTCCGCCGGTAAGCATCAATCTTTTTAATTAAACATTTTTGACACCGCAACGATTAGCCATCGAATCCATTTCTATGCTAATATTGTGAATAGTTTTAATTTAAATGCAAAACGCGGAGCGAATATAGCCACTTTACACTTACGTGCGTTCTGCATTGTTATAGGGTTTTTCAACTACTCTTAGGATGCATTCAGGTGTTTGAACTAATCCGTTCTAATACTAGTGCTATAAAGATGAAAGATTTTTTTGTTTGTTTGTGCCGAATAAGCTCTGAAACTACTGGACCGATTTTAATCATTTTTTCACCAATAGAAAGCTAAATTATCAGGAAGTAACATTAGCTATAATTTATTTTCCGGAATCTAACGTACGCAGATGTAACCGCGGGCCGCAACTAGTATTAAATACATATTTAAAAACAAAAAACCAACATACTCGTACATATTCGAATAAATATTTAAAAAAAAACACCGTATAAAAAGCCTCTTCCACCTTATGGTTCATTCGGGGAAACACAACACATTATAGTTTTAAAAGCTTATAAATCCCGGTCGTTAAGGCCGAATAAACTGTGCTTGATGGAATCACGAACCAATCTCAGATTTATAGTTAATTGATGACTTTATGCTCAAAATTCATGCAATAAACTGACACAATTTGAATAAAAATGTCGTAATGTCCTTACGCACCGACATCAAAATAAATATAACTGTAAACGCGTCACGTGGAAAGCTTTCAATTAAGATATTATATCCTAACATGTCCGTCAATAGAAAATACATTATGCAAATATTTTACTCCAGGCGCAGAATTCTTACACAAAATAGGTTGTTATCTTAATGAATTGGTTATCGACTCCATTCCCGAGCCCATAATACTTGTTTTAATCAACCCATTAATAAGCAACAAAAATTAAATGGACGAATCAATTTCGTTAATAGTCCAAGAGTAGCATCGATCGACGTTAACACGAATGGATTTTTATAACTCCCGCCTGATCAAATATTACTTTTTATGTAAACATATTTATTAGAATCGATCGGATTTACGTCAAATTGATCATAATCAATTTCGTGAGCAATTAATTTATGAGACAAGTGTAGATGCCTGTTAATAAAACAAGAATGGACTCCATTATAGATGAACGGGGAGCAATAAATCAGGACATACAATGGCACATTGTCTGTCGCTCAACCTGATTAAATAAATAAATAGGTGCCGATCTGAGACGCTTGCGCAGATCTTATCACACATCTTGGGACATTTATAGAAGCGAAAACGCCGAAACGACCTCTCTTTATAAGATAATAAGGCTTTAAGTATCAGTGTATGAAATCGCATGTATCTAATCGTTGCTCGTGTTTGGCGTGTGCCGAAGCGATACAGAGCTTTGTTGGTATTGAGTTTCGGTTGAAAGTTGAGTGGTAAGTATGTCTTGTTAGTTAGGACGGGAGACGGCCGAGATGGATGACAGCGAGTAAGGCGAACTACGAAGGTTTGCACTTCATCTTTCATCGTTATATGGTTAGTGACGTGCGAGCTAGAAACGTAAATGAAGTGCATCTAGAACCAGAGACAAAATGCCTTATTAAGAAAAAATAACAGTTAAATGATGTTATAAATACTGCTTTAATGAAATCAATTAAATAAATTGCCACGTTGTTCCCTATAAGCGTTCTGTTTTCTAAGAAATCTGAGAATTATAGTATACTCGTAGCAAATATTTGAAATCACAAGTCTTTTAAACTTGACTAAGACTTTTGATACTCAAGCTCATGCAAAGTTTAAAATAATATGTATTTGTCATTGTAAGATTTTACAAATACACATAATAAAGTGTCACTCAAGGTATCAAACTAGGTCCAATACTGTATTTACCGAATGCTTGCAATGATTTGTCGTAATAATGACAGCCAAATAGCTCATAATCTTGATATTTTCGAAAACAATAAATAAATTATTTTTCCTGAGAATATTGTTATCCTAAGAGCTACACTTGTTATCCTTTTTGCATATGAAAAGGATGTCCATTGAAAATGTCTGATTCTTACCCGATAGTAGTCCAAAATAAACAGTTATTTAGTCTTAAGTGCCTATACTACCTCAAATTAGCAACTATATATTTGGTAGTTCAAACTTCGTTTGAAATACTGTTAGAATAAAGTTCTAATCAGCTTGCACTACAAAGTGGTTGTTACGTCAGTCACTGCGGGCCGAATAGTGCGAAATTAGTGTTTTATGCGATTTACAAAAAATCTATTGATTGGACTAAAAAAATAAATAATATAAGACCTGCTTTATAGTTAGTTCAGTTAGTATAAAAAGTTTAAGTTAAAATGATCTAATTTGAAGTATTTTATGATTGCCAGCGGTTTATTGTTCAGTTTAGAGGTAACTTTGGGTTTTTTTTCTAATGAGAAAATTTTATGGAATCGTGTTTTCGCCAAATATAGGACTTAACATTAATCCTCAACTTTACCATATATTTATTTCAAAATTAATGCTGCAGTATTTTAGGCGTAACGGAGGATCATGCTTAGCCATTTGAGGTAGTATAGGCCCTTAAATAAATGGTCGCCTATCACTGGTACAAAGCTACATACGGTAAGGCATACTACATAAACTGTGCCAAAACATGAGCTAAGTTAGTGCGATAATTAAGTTGCGCTTTCACATTACACGCAACACATGATATTCACAATTTACATGCGATATTAATGAATCTCGACGCAAATTTTAACCGGTGTCCAGGAACGGTCGTTAGGGAGCTTTATTTAGGGTAAAAGGCCCAGTAATTGGCCCCGCCGGATGCAGCGCACAGGTGCTCCGTGCGTGCGCCCTCTCGCGGTGGCCACAGGAAATGAGAGCCAATTTGAATTTCTTCCGTAGCGAATCGATTAATTGGAGA
The DNA here is from genome assembly GCA_941918905.2 of Xestia sexstrigata. Lineage (NCBI taxonomy): Eukaryota > Metazoa > Arthropoda > Insecta > Lepidoptera > Noctuidae > Xestia > Xestia sexstrigata. Next base: position 7,395,521 of record OW799204.2, read on the forward strand.
GCTATTAAATCATTTTTCGGTTATGAATCCAAACGAATGTATCGCGGTTATTTATTTTTTCCTCACACCTGTGCCACTCAATATAATGAAGAGTACATACAAAAAAGTTTAGAGACAATGAAGACAGAATGATTAACTTAGGTGCGGTTTTTATTCTCTCATAAAAAGAAAAGTTAATTAAATAAGCACCCAACAAAAAGGTTGAAGACAAAAAGGCATATCCTGGTGCAACGATGATTTGAGTGAAACAAATCTTAAGCACAATGAAGGCGGCAAACAAAGGTAACAGTGGATGGGAGGTCGTTTCCCTCACAACATTATGAAGGCACGTACTTCATATTTCACTCGATCTTGATTCGCCATCGCAAACAATTTGTAACGTAAAAGGGTAATTAGGAGTTTAACCTGCACGAAAATAAAGGAATTATTAGAAAACAATCCGGACAGAAAGAGGGGGCGCAGGTTGGTGGGGCGCGGGGGGTGTTCGAAGGAAGGGTGTCTAATTAGGGAGTGGGGGCGAAGGTAATGAGCCGCGATCGCCGCTCCGATATAACGAAGGCTATTTACGCGGTGGTCGCTCTGAAAATTGCGAGGTTTTGTTTTAAAAGCGGTTACCGTTTGAGTTTTGCGATTAAGGAGTTTAATTAGACAGTGTTGTTTACAACCTCATTACGGTAGGTAACGTCGGTGGGAAATAGCCTCCGATATCGGCCGATAATTTATGAAGTTGAAAAATGAGTTTCTTGCCGCTAAGTAGATTCTGTTGTAGATTATAACCAAACAATCCGGGCTTATGAATAAACATGAGCTCAATCTCCTTGTTTTTCTGTTAAAGTAATGAATGTGAGCCTTATTGTGTTCTGTTTAAAGTTAATTGTTATTTGTTGGTGGGTTATAAACTTGACCTTCAATTGTTTTAGAAAATTACAACTACCATTACCGTCTGTGGTTCGGTACAAATGTGTTAGTTGGTGAGCTTTGTGGGAATAGGTTATGGTTTTTTATGTAGATGCATTTTATCATAGATATTTATATAAAATATATAAGCCTAGCGGTGCGGGGGATCCGCTGGATGCGAGTCGCATCGCACGGGACCGGTCAATGTGGCGACACTTTGGAGAGGCCTATGTCCAGCAGTGGACGTGTTTCGGCTGAAATGATGATGATGATATAAACCTAGACATAAGAAAATAATTCACAGTGCTTAAAGACATGTATGTTTAACCCTAATTAAAAAAGAATACGCAAATCTTATATTTGAATTGCACCTAAAGTTTGATAAAAATAAAGTAAAACAATTTGCAATAATCAATAACAGTATACATACACCTTTATGCCTTTGGCCAAGTTTTACAAAAAAAGGCCCTGTAAGAGTAATTTATCAGCCAGTAAAGGTGTGCAATGTGCATTTTACATATTCATTATACGAACCCTAAGCATAGTTATATTATGTCTTTTTTCACTTTCCTCTAGCCACTAATCATCTCATAAATTATCTAAGATTACCATTATATGCATTTATTGCATTCTTACATAGTACTTTACACCTATTTACTGAAGCATCTCTATTAGCGTTTATGCTAACTACCCGCTTTAGAATTCATTACAAAACATAGAATTATTCAAATCATTTATACACAAGTACTTTGATTTACATTTTCCTAAAGAAACTACTTGATAACTATGAGGTATGTTGTGTCGTAAATTAATTGCTTAGCATAAGAATAATCGGCTAATAATATTCCCACTGCTGGGACACAGGCCTCCTCTCTATGAGAGGGGATGGGCTATAATCCACACGCGGGCTCAGTGCGGGTTGGTCTTGGTAGATGTCACTTGTGTTCGAATTTTGGTTCTAGGACAAGCATTCTTCACGATCTTTTCCTTTACTGTTATTAATTGGTTGTTGCAACTTAATTTATTTCAGTTGTGTTTACATTGATGGTGGTTGTGCATTTTGAAAGTTTGCAACGTCGCAACTCTCAAATAGCTGTCAAATTTTACTATTTTGATTAATTATGAACCAGTTAAGCTAAAAATTGATGTTTGATTGGATTGGACTCAGCGCGAAAGTTTTGTGACGTCAGAAGATTTTAGTAGCTGCGAATAAAAATACGTAGGTAATCGAAGTCGAGAGCAAAAGTAAGAATGTCTAATTTAAGGTGATCATTAGTCTCCAAGAAATAATTACTGTTTCGTGGAATCTCGAAGGAGTAAACGAAGTCATTGCAGTCAAGCCTTTGATATAGAACACGACATTCACCAATTAGAGTAAGAAATATGTCCCAATTAAATAATGAACAATGTGGACGTCACAGAAGAAAAACCAAAGAGGTTAGTTATTATTCAAGGTCTCGTAGTTATAAAAAAAATCTTGTCACTTAAAATTAAGGTTTGTTTTCACTGATGTCAATATCGTTATAAAACGGTGTTGTAAGAGACGGGACAGTGCGCCGCGCTCGGATGCGGTACAAAAGGGACGTTTTTTCTCCGTAATAGACGTCCCGCCGACATCATTAACGTATCGACAAAGTTGGTCGCAGTTATTCGCTAATGTGACAACAACAGAGAGAGCCCGCCACAAATGAGGGACCATCTTTTCGGATTAGGATTTGGGCACACCGCGGATTTTTGGGTTCGCGAGCCCCGTGAATATCGGAATGAATGTGTGAACCCGGCCACATTTTACAAATTAAAAAAAAAAAAAAAAAATGAAAAATACTTTGTAAAAATCACTACGTGTAGCCTTGCAAGGCGTACAAATCTTGTTTACATACACATTAGGAGCACAAGTATCAAGTTTTTATTTTTACATATATTTTCAGTTTATTTACAATTTCAGAATTTTCAAACAGTCGTTAATTTTTGTAGTAAGTGTGACAAGCAGAAAAGTTTTACTTATGGTACTCGAAAGTTTGAAGAAAAGAGAATCAAATAAAAAAAGATAAATTAGATTTAACAACTCTATTCCGGTGCTCGTAGCGCACCTACTACGGACCTCTTCGTAGTAGGCGGTAGATGCTTCAGAGCATCCCTGGGCGATAAATTTATGTGAGCATGCCTCGTGGTAATTTAACATTTATTGTCTAATGATAGTATCTTTATTTATAGCCGCACTAATCTTATAATTAAGCACACTTAGCCGCCACTAATAAATTAATCTCTAATTAGTGTAAAAATACGGATCATCTTAATCTGCACGTTACGAGCCGTTTAACCCTCGAACAAAGGCAAAGTTTCAAGAACGACCTCTACAAAGTGCAGGTGTTTTTAATTATAACAGTAATTTAATTTAATTATGTATTAGGTGTAATGTTTGCGTCCGGTGTGCCCCGGACGGGCGGCGGGGGTGTATTCTAATCGCGTGTTAGCGTGGCCCGTTTTTGCGCTAACGAACAGGTTGCGTTAAGGCGACGTAGACGGCGGCGAATCGACGAGAATTTCGCCTCATTAAAAGTTGCGACCTGCGGAGGAGGCAATTTGGAGGCTCGCGACGACTTCACCCGCTACTTATTAACGAGCCGACTTTACACTATCACTGACGTGACGTCTCGACGGACGTCTTCGGGACGAAAGTCCCTTTATACGTATTTTATTTGTATCGCGTTAGTGGCGCACTATTATTATTACCAGCATCCCTCGCGTGCTGCGAGCCCCACCTGCCCCACTCGAATTAGTAAACAAACGTCTTTACGAGCGGTTTTACGAGCCCCGCGATATTTCGGTCTCGCGCACGCCGGTTTACGACATAATGAATTTGTTGATGAACTAGGTATTAGAAAGTTTGGAAATAGACGCGTTAGTGACCGACGCATCGGTTGCGCTGCGACCGGTAGCGACGTACACGTGCTTTATGAACAATTAAATACGTGACACAACTACTTTATGTCCACAAGGGCAACGGTTACGTTTTACTCGCTTCTTGCTTTACCGCGAACCGTGGAAAAATAGATACGTAGTTTTATGTTGCAGTCTAACATTCACTGATCACAACCTAGAATCGTTACAAAACATAAACATGAATAGTTCACTAGTAAAATTGATCATACAATTTTATTACCCAGACGGGAATCGTAATAAAATTACGCCAGAAATACAAATTACGTCGTTAAAGTTTACATTTTTTCAGAATTTGATAATGATTACGTAATATTTGTAATTATAAGACGTGCTACTATAATTTAGGGCACGATGTAAAAAGACAGGCTTAATAGCTAGGGGATAACAGTGGTAAACTTAAGCGCTTTACTATTAAATTATAGCCTCTCTGGCACATAATTAAGGCATCCTCAATAAAGTTAAGCATAAATTTACATATCGGTGCGAGCATACCTCCTGTTATTAATAAGTAAGTCGTAGTAAGTTAGTAGTGCACAGAGCACGCGTCTCATAGTTATGGCGAGGTTAACACATGAGGTTAATTAAGATCTGAAGCGGGACCTGTAACTAGCTAACCTCGCTACCGACACTACGCGCGAGTTTACTGAGTGCTTCCCCTTAATTGATACGATTTGATCGTCATCACAAGCTCTCGCTTATTCCCGGTGTATAATTTAATTAAAATTTATGTTACGATAATTTAATTTATATCCGACGATAAACGTAATTGGTTAGTTTCCTTGCCGCGCGAATGTGCTCCGCAAAACACACGGAATACGCGACAAGCTCTGACAACTGACAATAAAAATCACTATCGACGAGTCAAAACAATATCTTTTCACTGGATATGAACTGTCAGAGCGCCAATCGTAACAAGTGGGAGTCCGAACTAACCGAATCTCGGGCGGTAAACATTATTAAAAATTCCTTTGACAGCAGTGGCTATCGAATAATGATTTGTGTACGTCACGCCGGCTTCCGCTGTCATACTTGCGCCAAATTTTCACCGGGAACATTTTTTACTATTTTTTGACGGCCAGCCGGACGCCCGGGCACTGCGTTTATTTATTAACGAAATTCGTCCGACTATGTAACACGTCTCGTTCGTCGCGCGCGCTGGCACGATGTGGGCTTCATACCGATGCAGTAGAGTGCAAGATGCAGTGGCCAAGGTGACACGCAATAAGCCTTTTTCAATCGGGCGGGTATCGTTTACGAGGCTGCATAGGCGCGACGCGGCATTGCGCCCGTGCCATGCGCTCCACCCATATCAATTTCGAATAGGTTTCCTATTCGGCCAGAGAGATTGCGTTTTGATCGTTTTGTGTGTAAAACTGTTGCCCTAAATTAAACGCTTTAATAATAGAATAGAAATAAAACCGGTCCGGTTCTGTTGACATGACAACATTGGACGATATCGAGCGTACAGTTGATGTTAATATTTCATTAGTCGATCGTTGGTGAAGGTAAACGTTGGGTATTTACGGTCATCGGACGTGGCTAGGCGGGACACGTAGAGTTCCAATGTTGGGATCATCAATTACAAACTACTTCCAATTAGTGATAGTGCAGTAACAAATCAAATTTAACCGAGTCCTGTTGGGGAGTCGTTCGCTAACTGGCGCTGCGGGCGAGGTGCTTCCTGCGAACTAATCAGGTGGCTAAATAATGTAGTCGTGACGGCGTCGTTAGCGCTCGAGAGACAGACGTTATTAATTAACATCACATCGAGCCACCCCCGCACCCCTCACCCCAAACCCCCTGGACCACCCCGCCTGCTATAACTGTGACACTAACTGTACTTAATGAGTTAATGCCTATTATGAGGACTGTGCATTCTCTATTGCACAAGCAACTCTCAAAAATATTTAATTAATTCGATGCTAAGTATGGTAATCACTACAGCTGGTTTACTTGCTCAATTGCCAATTGAGTTCCTTTTACGGCATAGGAATGGTATGAATGAGCCACTGAAAGCAAGAATCTAAATAATTCTGTGGGTATAACATTATCATTTGAACGCGACTTGACAACAGCATACCTTCGTGCGCCTGGACCTTTGAAACAAGCATTGACTTATTCTAAGAAATAATTCACTCAGTTTGTGCTTCGATTAAGTTAATTTCCATAACATATGAGAACCTCCTCCTTTTGGAAGTCGGTTAAAAAGCGGACAGCAGTCAGAGGTGTACCTAATAGCTCACCCAAATTTCGCCTGTTACGTTTAAATCCCACGTAATAAGGGGCAACCCTGTTGCCATCAAACGGGCATAAATCTAAACTCCGTGGCTGCTACTGAGAAATTTCTGATAGAAAAACTGCCCGACCTCGGAATCGAAGCCAGCACCTCATGATCAGAAGTCGCGCTTACAGGTAAGTTAATGTACTGGTTGAATTAAAACACTTATTTCTGAATCTGTCCAGCCTATGTATGGGTTTATGATAAAAGATTAGGGTTCAGCCTAGGCTAACAAGATCCTCTTTCATTAAATTCGATCCATGTTTATGTGGCAGTTAATTTGTTTTCAGCAGTAACAAATAACGCTGTTTGGCGTTGATAACTGATAGGTTTCAAATTGAAAAATGAATGATTACTATGCACGCGTGCGCGTAACAAGTTGTCACTATGCACAATTGCACTCATTCACTCATTCGTTCATTGTGCGGGCGCCTACGCTTGACCCATTTAGGTCGGCTCCTTAGCGTGGGCTGATTGGCGGATACAAGTTTATCGTCCAGTTTCATGACAGTGGGCTATTTGTGAAGTTTAAGTAGGTGTCTTCGTCCTTCGTTCATACTGTGTGTGTGTATACACACAGACAAAATTAACGTGAAAAAAGTAAATGTTTTTTTGACATTGAATGTACTTATTTTATTTATTGTTTTCGCTTTTTTTGAGTGTGTTTGTTTATTTTATGAAAGAAAACAACAAAATGTGGGGTTGTTAGTTTATAGAGAAATAATAAAAATGGTAGTAACTGAAAAAAATTAAAATGCTAAATTTACTCACTGTTCGTTCACTAACACGTTCGTTTCGCACTTCTTCCAAAACATTTCTGTCTGTATCGTTGCACATAACGGTGGATCACGGCTACTGATACACCCAACGTTCGACTGACTGTACCAATAAATTAAAAAAAAGTCACTTTTATTATGTTGGTATATTTGCGTACTGTCAGAAAACGCATCGTCAAAACTTCTGGGTCTAGAAGCATAACATTTTGCACTAGAATTCCTTATTAACGATCTTGAGCGTTAAGTAAAATTCACTCTTATGGGTGGTAAAATAAAGTAAAGAAAGATAAGTTTACTATGAGAGTTATATTAAGTGGCGAATTATTTTCCTGCCCTTGTCATATTCTACTTGAGGCAACACGTTTTGTTCTTCCACTCTCCCCCGACTGACGTCACGAAATCATATACTCCTTTCTCTTTCAATCATTCCTCACACAATCCGTCCATTTTTCTTTAGATTTATTAAGTGACAAATATGGATGTTATTTCGTTACAATACTTCCTAAATGCACCTCCACACATAATTTCTTAGTAATTGTATTTTTGTCTTTAATGTGAGTTGTCCGTTACTTAGATAACCTCGAAACTAATTTTTCATTACTCATACTCGGAAAGTAGGTCTAAAGTTGCCTGAGGAGCAGGTTGAAAGTAATACTTTTCAGCCCTAGGGAGAATCGTTTTCAACTGACAGCTGTCAAATTATTAAAAAAAAATAGTCCATTTTTCTATTGAACCATGTTCCAACTTTCTATACAGCCACGATGTAATAGTGCGTTGTTACCCTAGGGGTGAAAGTAACTTATTTAGTCCTGAGACGGGGTTTGGTGCCCGAGCGCAGCGAAACCCCGGCTCGGGACTAAATAAGGTACTTTCACCCATAGGGTAACAATGTACTATTTTATCCCTTCTATTCGAAAAGTGTCGTTTTGTTCCCCTTTAAGCGGGAGCAAAGTAGCTCTTTTCTCCACTAGACTTTTTAGCGGGCAGTAATGAGATTTGATTTTGGAACATGAATCGTTCATTGAAATCGAACGAAAATTGTATAAATTACTGGCTGTTAGTGTTTGCTGTACGGTGCGGGGGTCAGCACCCGCATTGTAGAAAATATTAAATTAAGAGCTCGTCCACACCATTGTCTGTCGCCACGCCCTTCTACATATACTGAGATTACAAACACTCAAAATACCGGATGGCTTTTTTATCACTTTCCAAAAAAAATGGGTTGATTAGGTGAACAGAGTAGAAGCTTATAACATACCTACACACATCAAAAATGTCTAGGGATCAAGCATTTTTATGCGCATTTCTTGAGATTGAGATGTGGCTTTGTAATAAATTTATGATTTTATAAATTTATATGGATCCTTTTTGGTGCATTTCATAATTTGAATCAGGAACTCTCAATCAAATTCGAGTAAAAGATGAAAATAAGCTGTCAATATTTTCCCTATAAAAACATACAACGCATTGAAGACATTATTAGTGCTACTGTTTCCCTACTACTGATTAAAACCAACGTTATTATGGAGCGGCGACGTCATTTAAGCAGGGAAGAAATGCTCAGAGCCGTGGGAATGATAGAAGCTGGTTCCCGGCAACGTACTGTAGCTTTAGCTCTGAATACAAGTCAGAGTGTTATCAGTCGACTTTGGACACGTTACCGAAGCACTGGTACCGTGGCTGAGCGCCATGGAGGACGGTATCGCTGCACCACACGGAGACAAGACCGATACATTCAAATCTTAACTCGAAGAGCTCCAACAATAACCGCCATGATGTTAGCCGTGAGGCTTCATCACTCTTCAGGGAACTTAATTAGCGACCAAACAGTCAGAAACCGCTTGCATGAAGTGAACCTTCATTCCCGAAGACCGCTACGGGTACCACCTATAGCAATGCACAATCGTAGGATTCGATATCAATGGGCTCTTGAACACAGAAATTGGGCAGAAGAACAATGGCGTTTCGTGTGCTTTTCTGATGAGTCTCGTTTTGGTATGAGACCGGATACAAGACGTATACGACACTGGAGAACCCCTGGACGCCAACAGCGATTAAAATCCTGCCAGGAAGTCCATCCTTATAGTGGTGGAACCATCATGGTATGGGCGGGTATTTGGATCGGCGGAAGAACTGAGTTGATTTGGATCAGAGGCAACCTCAACGCTCAAATTTATGCTGAGACGATTGTATCAGACGTCATCGTTCCTCTACAAGTGCAAATCGGTCCCTTATTTCAGTTAATGCATGATAATGCACGACCGCACACCGCAAGAGTTGTAAGACAGACTCTCGCCGCAGCTAACATCAATGTCCTGCCCTGGCCTGCTCAGTCGCCAGACTTGAACCCGATTGAGCATGCATGGGATATGCTACAGAGAAGAGCTCTGCCGAATATGGAGGGTATCCAGTCGCAAGAAGACCTTTTTTTGTTGTTGCAACGAACATGGGCGGCCATTCCACAGCGTGATTTGGATGAACTCATTTTGAGTATGCCAAACCGATGTTCTTGTGTTGTTAGTGTTCGCGGTAGAAACACGGATTATTAATTGTTTAAGTTACCCAATAAAATTTTAAAGAAAACTGTTATTTCAGTCTTTTTTTCGAACTTTAATGTTAGTGGTTCAAATGTCAAAAATCCCTTTATTAGGAAAATGGCAAATTTCTTTATTAATGCAAAGGTGACTTGGTTTATCGTTACTGTGACAAACGAAAACACTTTATTTGATGAATCCTTAAAGAAAATTTTAATTAATATCAATCAGGAGAAAAGTTATTGCAAAAATATATGTTGATCCCTAGATACTTTTAATGTGTGTAGTTTTGTTTTTCTTTTTTCCACAGATTAAAAAAGAATTAATCCATCATCAAAAAACGCTACAAATTTCAAGTAAACTTTTCATATTAGAACAAAGAGAGAGAAATTAAAAAAACAAAAACTATAAAATATCGAATTTCAAATCATACGAAAAAACAAAGTATGCCATTTGCTTCTACTCCGTTCACCTATTATACCCATTTTTTATTTGGAAAGTGATAAAAATGTCATCCTGTATAAATAAGTCCACAACTATATCAATCCCAAATAAAACACACACAGTGACAATAAATTTTCAAAATTTCGCCAGTGTATTAGATATCATTATAAATTTGTAATTGACCTTTTTTACATTCATGTCATTTTTTTTATTAAACTTATTCATTAATTACTTAAAAGTGTCTCTTATTTATTTTCTCATAGAACGAGATGAAAAGTAGAGTATATGACTCGAGAGCAAACATATTTTTCCCTCAGGCGATGTACTTTGAATCCCTCGCTACGCTCAGGATTCTCTCAAAAACGAACCTCGCCTACGGCTCGGGTGTTACTTCCGCCTCGAATACAATAACAAACTTTCTCCACTTGTATCAAAATGTACTATTACCTGAAGGCTTTTTGTCAAAGGCTTATTTCGATATTTCTATATCTTGTCCTCCTGTGTCACATTGTATGACATGCCGATTCATCTGATAGAGCCTGTAACGTATTAATTAAGTGCAGTTTCTCTCAAAGGCAATGGATTCTGAGAAGATTGGAAACGGATGCTGCAATACGTATTGCAGGTGTACCCAATACCTATTCCATTAGAAGCAGATGGAGATGGCTGTTAATTAAAGATGTGGTGCTTTATCATCTTAGAATAGAGATGTACTGAGATTCAATCCGGAACTAAGTTTTGGATAAACTTATTTTCTTGAACTTTTTTCTTAGATGGTCCTTAGTTAGTCTGATTTTAATGTATTAAAGGCTTCAACGAATTAGCATGTCTTGTTATTATATTTAATAACGCATATTGTAATAAACTTTGTACTTATTGCTTAGTTTTATGAGATCAGACAAAAACATCCAAGGAGTGAAGACTTGAAAAATCCTCTCTTAGTACACTAAGGAACTTTTAAGAAAGGTACATGTTTCTTTCATGTAAGTCAGTTACAATGATTTTTATATAGGTACTAAATAGGCTTGCGTTTTACCGCAACACACCTGATGTGAAGCGATGATGCGGCCTAGGATGGAGCACGCTTGCCTAGGAGAAACCAATTCACTCGAACTTTGAATAGATTCAAATTATAATGATCAGGGAACAGAGGAGCCGTCAGTAAATTCCACAGACTGTCTGTCATGTACTAGTTCCTTATGCCAAACAAAACATCCCAAAACAATATTCTCAATCGCTCACACTAGTTATCTTGTAACAAACACTTACAGAACCGTGCAAACGTTAGTATAACTTGTAAGCCAAGACTGTCCAATTAAGAAGCCAAACACAGTATCAATTTAATGTAACAGACATGGACGAACATGTACAAGATTGGTCCATCTAGTGAATTTCTCGTGGCTTTCCGTGGTACACGACTTGTGGACGTATACGTCCACACGACGTAGCTTTGCAAACACGTCCGATGACGTTCAACGACGGTAAATTGATGACGACAAATATCGGTGGTATGGAGTGTACTTGTATGGATGTATACATGTCCTAGGTTCTGCCGTTATTTGGCGTTCACAAATTGCTTTCTGTGTTATTCTAGGGTGCGAGTGCTTATACAGCATTTATGAGGACGGTGTGGTCATATTAAAACAGTTTGTATATACTATAAAACCGAACAAGTTTCTCCATGGGACCAACACTGTAATAGAAAAAAAAAAAACTAAAAACTCTTCTTGGATAGCTGACACTATTTTTGCGATAAAGATGTTACCCCCATGGAGAAAGTTGTCAAATTTGATGGTCCTAATACACTTAAATATGTATGACCACACCGTTCTGGAACATGCTGTATATGCTATGTGCTGGGTAGATTGTAACTGGACGTGGCAGGGCTAATGGGATTGGCAGATGACCTGTAGTCTCACAAACTCCCATTCGTTGCAATCGAGTCTAATAAACTTTATTTTGGGAGCCTTGTTTCGTGCTGCATTTGTGCGTATGCAAACTCGGTAAATACGATATTTTTTCTGACATTAATCTTCGATTGATTTTTTTCCATATACACACTTGCTTTGATGTTTTCTTGGCAGTCTACAATGTAAATAAAAAAAAAATACAATAATTTATTACATAAGTAATAAATTATGATACCTACCCGTCATCGACTTCCTAAGATTCTAACAAACAAATCAATGAATAGGTACTGCAAAAACTTAACGATTCTTCAACCTTTGACCACAAAATGTTGAGTGTAAGTCTCTTCCAAATCTCTGCTGTTTTGACGGTTTTGTGTCATGGCTATCCAGTTTTTTATAAACTAACGATTGTTTACTATCAATTCTGCCCATCTTACAAGACAAACAGCGTAGTACTCCATTCAAAAACGGATACTAATATCACTAAAACTCCAAAGAGAGGAACAATACACTTAAAATATTAATGATTTCTTTGTAGTAATGAACGGAACCTGATAGACGGGTTATGCAATGAATCTTATTTATCGAGAATGCTAATGTATTTAAATTTAAATCCATTAGTGTAACGATGCGAAGTCTCTGTTTATTCTAACCATAGTTTAACATTGAATTTTTAAGTAGATGAATGTGTGTGAGCATTATATACTTTTTTTTATAAAAAATTTAGTGCATAATGGTTTAAATTGTCTGTTTAGGAGCTCCAAGGGTTCAAAAAGTTGTGTGAAGTCATTAAATTATTTAAGGAAATAATAAGGTAGTAGCTCTGCTTACACGAGACTTGAAAAAAATACGATAATTTAATAGCAAATATAATTTTTATTTAGTTTATCAACAATTTAATTCTAATAGATCTCACGATAAAGTAACATTTCTGCCAAAAATAAAAAGGAGATAAGTTTTTGTGAACTCTCCCTAAAAGATAACCTAGATAAAATAGGTGAGTAAATATTTTCCATTTCAGTTACTACGCGAAAAGAAAGCATTCGATTCTCCGAAACCTTGAATGATTCATTCCCGATTAGTAACAGGAGTATCCAGCGAGTATCAAACATATCCTGACACAACCATGATACAAAACAATTGAACACTTACTACGCAAGAATATACAAACAGTATCATGAATATAAACTGCATTCCTTTATTCATTGATGCATCCACAACAAGGTTGAGAATCACTGACGAGTCCACGAGTTTATTTACAACTATAGCTTTTGTCTGCTGCTTCCCCCACGTGGAGGTCAGAAATTATCTCACTAAATAACCCACGAAACCGTACTACTGATATATAAATAATCTTTTATCCTAAACCAGGTTATGATCTAACAGTGCGCCTTATTTCATCGAAATCAGCCATACTGATAGACATATTTCCCGAGTGAATAAGTTACTTCTTGGCAAAGGCGGCTTTTGTCGTCGACCATTAAGTCAAACAATGATCAAACAAGGAACGACCTAATATTTAAAAAAAAAAACAACAAGCGCATATAATCAATCAAATCAAAATCAAACAGGAGCTTCCAAATTCAAACGCCTTCAAGACATCAATCAAACGTCAATATACGCCAATCTTTGTGCTTCAATGATTTACAGATGAGCAAATATTGTGCCTAGGAACACATTGCACGTCGTCGCCAGTTCTAGCCACTAAATTGCTCCTAACTAATGTACCCACTGTCCAAGCTAACTGCCATCGGCCTTGTAAACGGACGAATATATTTAGATCACCAATTAACGGCTAAAAGCTGTCTTAATTGATTAAGCTGCGCGTTGCCTTGGTCACGGAAGTGAGAAGTGTTGTTTAATGTGTCCAGTAATTGGAATTTAGTTAGTTAAATTAAAGTGTTTAAAGTTTAGCTAGTGCGAAAGTAGTTTAAGTCCAATTCAAAGTGTCAGTCTCAAAATCAAACGGCTTTTTCCAAAGAATTAGGGCAAGTCTCCTAAATCTGAAAGCTTGCGTCTAAGTTGGACTCCTGTATAATAAACGATTCGTCGTGTTCATAAACTTTTCAGAAGAGTTTATGGTCTAAACGATTTATAACTCTATTCCCATCTCGTTAAAAAATACAGTAATAGGCTAAAGTTTTAAAAGGAAAACAAATTATAAGACCAAGTGGGTGGAAAACGATTCAATGCTTTAGGAAAATCTTGTCTCCATCAATGAGGGAAGACCTAAAGTTTTGCTGGCAATGTCGTCAATACCGAGATGAATATCGGTAATCGAATTGTAGGCAAAGATCGTTTGCTGGACGCTCTTTGGGTTCTATTTAGAGGTCCGGAGACGGCGGACGAGCGCACGGACAAAGAGACAAACGAAATTAATCGAGACATGCGCCGACGGCCTAATCCAATCGCGGCTGTCCGGTCTTTGCCTTTTAAACAGATCAGCCATGGCTACGGGCGCCTCTCTTGCAAGGAGTTACGCTTGCAGCAAGGAATATACCAAGAATAGGACTTAACTTCGTTGGGACTACGTTTAGTCGGAAACATGTATGAAATTACAGGCCACATTTATACTGAAATATAGTCTGAATTAACTGAAGAAATAGTGGCTGTATTTTAAATAAAAACATGTCACGAAAAACAACAGCATTGTTCGCAACAATAAACTTCAGTCGCCATTTTATTGCTCTGCGAGACGAAAATATATAGCAGTCTCTATTCAACACCACAAATCTTCGAACCACCAATTACCGACACCCACACTCGTCCAACATAATGTTGAGACTTCATAATTAATAGAAGCGCAATTTTTAATTAAAACAGGCAACATCATCGTTTGGAATCGCGTATCGTGCTTTGGCGACATCAATTTACGTACAATGTCAATTTGAGCAAGAGAAACACCGGAGTCCCGGGATACAGGGACTCATTAGAGGCGAGCGGTTGCAATTAAACCGTGCGTCTTTTGCGACTTAACGAGCGCCCAAATTGGACGGCCCGCCCGCCCTGGACACGCGTTTTAATAAATATACATTTCGACGTGATGCAATAAATACATTCACTGATGCTATCGCCGTGAAATGTTGTGTTCCCTTTGGGTTTAAATGAGGATATAATGTAGAACTGATAATGATGAGAGCGAGGATATGTTGGAGTGTTTCCGTGTGAACATAGTACAGTTTTAATTAGTCGTAATAGTTGCAGCTAGCGTGGTGAACCTTTTCCGTATGAGAAAGAGACCTCACTACAGTCAGTCCCAGCAGTGGCACAGTCATAGGCTGATAATATTATAATTCTTTCCGGTTTTTTCTACCGAAATACTATAAACAATAAACTTGTGCCGACCAAGCCCATTATTAATAAAAATCACACAAATTTTAATTTGTTTGTATGTAAGGGGTAATCTTCGGAAGTATGTACAGAGGCCCTACTCTCTAACGTTTCGTCCGTATATTCGGATCTATCCGTCTCTCTCACTCGCACTCATCTGCAGACATGCGCGAGAGAGACGGCTAGATCCGAATATACAGACGAAACGTTAGAGAGTAGGGCCTCTGTACATACTTCCGAAGATTACCCCGATTAGCCGACCCCAACTAGGTTGGGGTCGGCTTCCAGCCTAACGGGATGCAGTTGAATCCCAGTATTTGACATGGAGCGACTGCCTATCTGACCTCCACGGCCCAGTTAGTTCTGGGTAATACGATACCCCTTTGGTAAGACTTAATCTATACGAGAATAATCTACGAAAATAGTGACACAGGTGTCTGAAAGTTGTAAGGATGAAAACCCATTTAATTTCCATGTATTACAATGTAAAACTCAACTCGCCACATTCCAGTACGCCATTTTGCAAAGGACGTTAGTTAACGAAAGTGTTAGTAAGAATGGGTAAGAAGTTGGTATTATAGAGGGGTCTCGTTAGGCGCGCGGGCGGCTGATTGCCGATTGAGCACCAATTGCCTTGATTGACGGCGCCCGCACGGCTAACGAACCTGCTTTCAACGTGGACGTGCCGCTCTTGCACGCCCCACGGACGTACGGCGGGAAGCTACGTACGTCTTACAGACGCATCGTGTATGTAGGTCAGTTATGTGTGAAATAGTTAGGTTAGTGGGCTGACGAAGTGATTGCGTGTTGGAATTGCGATAGAGATAAACATTGTGGAATTTGATGTTATTCATATAAAATCGTTTCTATGAAGAATTTCTTTTCCGATTTGTATCTATTTATTAAGATTTCGTTACAAAAAAGCTCGTGAGTGATAAATAGACAAGCTTCAAATACCTTAGATGTTCTTTTCGTTTTTATCAATCTGAAAAGTCGTAAACAGGAACAGCGAGCGCCCGTCGCTTCGCAAACTCGACATGTGCGCAACTCGTAGAGGTGCTACGCTCTACGACAGCTTTCTGATTGCTGACTGCCTCCAATAATTTGGTCCGATTGACGTCGAGAAATCCCCACTGAATTTGCTTCATTTGTACACAATCAAGGAATCCTGTACCACCTACAGCAACACGCCCTGTAGGCACTGCTTATTGCCCACACATGAAACATAATGTCTTCATTCGAACAATGCCACGCGCTATAAATCATTATAAAATTCGAATTAAGCCAGCTTAATGTTTATGTAACGCTTCCGCCGCTTTTATAGTCGCACACACGAGGCGTAACACCTCGCCGGCTAATTCGTTCGTACACAGTAATCAGCAGTACGTACATCATCAGCGTCTTTGTGGAGCGAGACCGCAATCCATCATATCGGGACAAAAGGAGGTGGATAAACGCGCCAGTTGTTTGCGTGAGAGAGCGTTAATTTTGTTAAGGAGTCTCAATCAGTGAAGGCGTGT
The DNA here is from genome assembly GCA_941918905.2 of Xestia sexstrigata. Taxonomy (NCBI): domain Eukaryota; kingdom Metazoa; phylum Arthropoda; class Insecta; order Lepidoptera; family Noctuidae; genus Xestia; species Xestia sexstrigata. The sequence continues at coordinate 7,412,153 of OW799204.2, forward strand.
AAGTAAAGTCGCTGCGACCGCCGCGGGAGCGATTCGAGCGAATTACCGTACCTGGAGGCGCGGGGCCGACTCGTTAGTTGTTGTTTGCCGAGTGACGCGGGTCAATCAGCAGAGACATGCACGGAACCGCACTTCTTCATCCCCCTCTGTGGCCCCTCACCTGTAGCCTCCCCTCCCCGCCCCGCTCGTTAGGCCGCGCCGTCTCTGTCAACTGTGAGACGAGCTTTATCGAATCTACGACGCACGACCCGCGCCGCGGTCGGCCCACTCTTCGCTCTAGTTTGACTCACAACCGCTGGTAAACAAGGGAAATCAGTGTAAAACGAATTTATATGAACGACAAATAGAAGGGGCTAAATAACGTAACGAGATATTATAGGTGTCTGTGATGACGGAAGGCGGAGGCAAGTGACGAATTATTCGTGAAAGATTTGACCCAAATCTTTTGAACGGGTCGAAAAGATCAAAAGAACATTAGAAGACAAAAAATCTTACAAAATGTGGCATGTCTAAAGCAGTAATGGAGTAAAATAATTGTATGGAATGGTATGCGTTTAGCTAATTAACAGGGTCAGACAGCTGCGGTCCACGTGCGAGGCTGCGCCTGCGCCGTCCGCGTCTTTCTACGACAGCTCAACTTACAACGGTGAAAATGTAATTTAACTATTTGTGAACAACTTTCATATGCACTGTATGATTAGCGTTTCTTTGAATAGCTGCAAAAATTCATATTATTTCATGCCTATAAATCCAGGCATTTTTAATCCATTTTTTCCGTCATTTTATGTAGGCCGATGCAGCTGTCTTATTTTAAACAAAATAATATAGAATCAACTTTTTATGACTGCAGTTATTGCATAAATAATTATATTTATTTGTATGTTTTATGAGTGTCCCTTAATTAGCATTTATCTGCGGCAAGTGGGCAATAAACAATTTTCAAGTAAGTACTTTACATAAACATTAGCTAGGAACTTGTGCTATGGACGCCGTAATTATCAACCCATAAAAAGGTATATGTAGTTAATTTACGATGCAAACAATAATTAACATTTGCAGTAATTATAAAGAAGTGATTGTACGTAACTCCACATGTCTTAAGATTATATGGCTTGTGTAAAACTTAATGGATATCGTAGGACATAATTGTTCTAAATACAACTTCAGGAATTTATTGGCCTAGATTGCTATGAACTATGTCTTATTCTTACAAAACAAGTACCAAAATGAACTGCCTACACACCGTACATTTATCAACAACGTCGCACAAAGTACTAACTATGGTTATTCATTAGTTCGCAAAGAGACATAAAATTTCCATAATCGTAGATAAAGCCGTAAGGCTAGGCAGCCACCTAAACACAGCCGCGGTACACTGACACACAAAGTCTGATTAGTGCGGAGTTTGAAGTAAAAACTTTGTTGGCTACATCTTAAATTAGTCCTTAGCGTTCTCTAACGAGACCAATTTAGTTGGTCCGCGAGACGCCGCCGATGGCTTGTTGTGTGCAAAACTGTTCACTTTTTGCTCCTCTCCAGGTAGAAAACACAACGGTTCGAAGCATTTTCATAACAATGCGCCTGCGGCTTTCTCGGTATACTTTTTTGGACGCGATGCGTTTGACAGACACGCCATTGTCATCGTCAGATGACGGACTAAAAACTAAACCTTATATTGATGATCAATGGGAAAGATCGATGCGAAGCCGAACACTTGGAATACCAAACCATAAAAGGTACCAATTAGTCCTGTCGAGCAGAAGTTGGAAATAATTAGATTATGAAGAACAGATCAGGCTCACCTTGTGTAATCGCTTTTGCATAATATCATTCCGCCTTTGAAGTAGAAGGAGCGGCCCATGTCGGCGAGCGCCTGGCCGCAGCAGGCGCACTTGAGGCAGCCGTGGTGCCAGTATCTGTCGAGGGCGTGTAGGAGGAACCTCTCCACGATCTTGCCGTTGCAGCCGGCGCATTCTTTGAGCGCGGGGTTGTTGTTGTTGTGGGGGTAGTCGTGGCCGTTGGCGGCGAAGGCGGCCTCCGGCGAGGGCGGGTGTGGCGAGCTGAGCTCCGCGTACCCGTGGTAGTGCGGGTTCATGCTCAACGCGCTCGCTGCCAGCTTGACGGTTGGAGCGGGGACCGCTCGCACCGACCACCACAACTACACGCCCTGCGGACAAAAATATATACTGGTTAGGGGATGCTTTTACTGCTGGGTATGGGTAACATTCTACATTCTCGGCAGAACGAATTAAGAACCGATAAGCTGTTTGGGACGGAGGAATATTTCCACTTTGACCTCTTTGAGATGTTGACCCGTTGTTTAATTTTTCTTGGCAGCCCTTGGCCAGGTCGCCGTGGTTCGGGCGTAGGCCTGCGGGCGACCGCGTTTATAAAATTTTCCAATTAGCAATTTCATACAATTAGGAGCGGGGTGAGGGTGCGGGCGACGGGGGCGAGGGATGGTTAGCGCGGGTCGCGGGGGGAGTGCGTCAACCCGATCCAATTAGCTCGCGGCCGGCGAAGCGGCGGGACGCCCGTGCCGTCTGAGCGGCCCTGTCGCCATAAAACTTAATTAAACGTTTTAAAACAAGTATTCATTAAAGAATAATCAAGCTTATGTAGTCATAAATAACCGGATTGTCCCGCGCGGAACGGGTGCCGTAATTAAGACTGCACAGAGTTGATCAAACGCACTGATTTGAAACTACCCTTCATTAAGAGAGCGCGAGTTGGGCGCGGGAGCTTCCGCTGCGGTGCAGAAACTAATTAAGAATAACGGACGCTTTAAAAGCGTAATTAATTTAGATTGTAATTCTATTTCTCCGAGAGTAAAGTAGACAATTATTTCAGTAGCCCTTTCTTTTGGAACGATTTGCTTTGCTGAATGTAATTTGCTTAATTTCTGTGTCCAACAGGATAAACGGTTGTTGCTGGTTCAAGATTTATTTCTTGCGTCACAATCGACAGTCGGGGTATGATAAATAACGTTATCAAGATCGAGTATAGTACGTCTATGATTTTATAATGAGTTACTAGGTACTAACGAGCGTATCGTGATTAATTAACGTTGTAGACTTCAATTACGATTGGTGCAATGGTGCTGTTAACATAACGTGTGGTTGTTGCATCACGGACGAGGGTATATCTGTGGAGCGTGAGGAAAGTCATTACACTTGTTGGCGCATGTCTAATGAAGGTTATAAGGGCGAGCGAGGGGTATGGCGTGGTGGTTCTGTGCCGGTGTGTTGCGTGCGCCCTAATGAGCAAGCTGGCGTCGCGTGCGCACCTATCGCACTTCGTTAAATCCCGAACTACGCGGCATTAATGTCTTTGTTTAGTTAATTCTGCAACGCGTTAGGCTTGAGGTATAAGGACTCGAGGTCTGTGGTGTGCGTGTTACATTTCCTATTTCACGTCTGTCAGGAAATTGTGCTTGAAGTGAGGTTATCAAGGTGTTGATTATTTTAATGTTTATACTAGGAAATGGTGATTTACATTAAGTTATAGCTCCTAGTTATTTAATTAAATTTCAATTATTGTATTTTAATTGAATTCCTAGTTATTTTTTATATTTTCCTCTCATTAACTGTGTGTTAATGTCCAGCGATATTACTTATTTATTTATTGAGAGGAGGCCGTTCCCCAGCAGTGGGAACATTATAGGCTGATGATGATGATGATTAAATTTAATAGTTATACTAGAAAACGATATTACCATTTTCTCCAGTTATTCCTAGTTTAAGTCCCATGTTGTACGTGTACTCCCAATTACTATGCTCGATCTGGGAATCCAACCCAAGACAAGAAAATGATCACTTGCGTGTAATGGGTGTAAAAATACCCTTTACGAAGTCCAAAGGCACTTGTTCTCTCCGTCGTTGTTGCGATTACCATACATGGGAACCTTCTAGTTACGGAGATATTGAAGGTCAAAGTCCCAACTTTTTCAAAACTTAAAAAAAATACATTGTTAAATTGAGTCCTAACGTAAAACGTGATTTTTTACCGAAAAGCTTTTCCCAGCAATCACTTTTTCGTAGAGTTACTTAATTTGATGTCCAGAATGTTTGGTTGACGACTTCGTGAACGGTCCGTTTACAACTTGTATGAGTTTGGTATCTGATGTTAGACAAAGAAGATATACTGAATTATTTTGAAATATTTCTAGGAAAAACGATTCGATGGAGCCAATGTAGATAAATAAATTATCCCTGTTAGGAACTCGGGTAGTTCGGCGTTGATAGTTTTTTTTAAAAAAACGTGACCGTAACAAATACGGCTTTGGCTTTACAAAGTCATTAAAGTCATCAATAAGTACCTACTAACTAATAACTACCAAAGGTCTGATTGATGACTTTTTCATGAATTAATACGTGTCGGTTGTAAATCATATTTTAATCAACATACCAACTGACACTGATCATTGACAAAACCAGCCAAGTGCGAGTTAACCTAAAACTATAAGTCCTCCGAAAATGATTTATATAAAAAAATATTTAATACTTTGCACATCTGTGTTTGGGTCATAGGATTACACCATCCTACCAAATTTCACCTGATTTGGTCCAGTAGATTCGGAGCAAATTGACTGTGACAGACGGACGGACGGACAGACAGACAGACGCACGAGTGTTCTGCTATAAGGGTTCCGTTTTTCAAATTTTTTGTACGGAACCCTAAAACGAAAGATAATGTGAATTTCGCGGGTTACCTTAGCACATAGACCGTGGGAATTATGGGCGTGATTCTAGCCAGTAAATAGTTTTATAAACTAGACTAGATAATTGCTAGAATGAACCATAAATCTTGTTTATGATTTAGATAAAATTAGGTATTACTTGGTTATTATGTGGTCTAGTATTTTATTTACATCAAAAATATTTTATGTTTCTTATGTGACTTTTCTGTGACCATGAATTGTGTAAGTATATTGATTTTAATATATTCAGTTTTGTTTATGAATGTGGATGGGTGTAACCTGTGGGTATAACAGTAGAAGAAGACCAAAGAAACGATGGAATAGATGGACTGTGTGAAGCATGATATGGCAAGAAAGAAGGTATGTGATGAGATGACGAGTAATAGAGAAGTATGGAAGACGAAGACATGCTGCGCCGGAGTCCCAAATAAATTGGGACAAGTGCGGTGAGAATGATGATAATAATTTTAATACAAAATACAAAATGTTTTATTCAAGAAATTTGTTACAATGGGTGGTTGTGTTTGGGGACTCCTTTTAAGCAATTTTTGCCTGTGTTAGGAGACCCCGCTCTTCCATAAAATAATTACAACAGTAACAAATTAAACAGTAAACATAACGAAGTAGTTAAACTTATCCTTAACTACTTATTTCTATTATTATTATTTATTTAAAAAGAGTCAAAATAAAATCATAGCAAAAATCAAGGAAAATAGTGTAAAAGTGTGAGTGAGTGATGAGTGCGAGTGAGTGTGTGTAAGAGTGTGAGTGTGCGTGTGTGTGTGTATGTTTCTATCAGGGATGTTACGGAGGTGGTTTTATCGGAACCGGAATCGGAGTCGGAGTTTTTAAATTTGGTTTGTCGGAGTCGGAGTCGGAACCGGAACCGATCTCGAAGTCTGAGGTGGAGTCGGAAATGATGGCAGAAGAAAAATGTGTTAAGGGCAGGCAATTAAATAAAATATTGAATTATGAATCGATGACAGAACGCGTGCTGTGTTCCCCGGGCGACATGCAAAAACCTGTTCGTACACGTTGACCACAGCCACCGCCGCGCGCGTCGTCGCCGTCGCTCGCTGCTATCTGCTATGCTTCGACCTCCGATTAAAACCTCCGATTTAATAGTATCGGAACCAAAGTCGGAACCGGAGGTGTAAAATCAATCGGAAGTTCCGACGTATCGGACTCGGAGTCGAAGCTTCGTAACACCCCTGGTTTCTATTTGATTTTATGTGCCAGTTTTTGTGAGATTGTATGTATGTGTGATGTGTGTGTGTGACAATTGAGTAACATATTGTTATTATGTATCTTGCTATTTATTGTTCTGTAGAAGTGCCTCAGTCTCTTCATACGTGACTTTTTGATCCAATTTGTTACGGCTTTCTTACAATCATAGGTGCTTTTGGTGTATATAAATATTTTTTTGTTTACCTTATTATAAAGTTCGGCTGAGCGTTTATTGAATTGTCTGCATGCAAACACGGTTTTAGTCTGGGAAACTGGTGCTGGTGCGGGCAAATACACACATCAAAAGTATCTAGGGATCAACATATATTTTTGCAATAACTTTTCTCCTGATTGATATTAATTAAAATTTTCTTTAAGGATTCATCAAATAAAGTGTTTTCGTTTGTCACAGTAACGATAAACCAAGTCACCTTTGCATTAATAAAGAAATTTGCCATTTTCCTAATAAAGGGATTTTTGACATTTGAACCACTAACATTAAAGTTCGAAAAAAAGACTGAAATAACAGTTTTCTTTAAAATTTTATTGGGTAACTTAAACAATTAATAATCCGTGTTTCTACCGCGAACACTAACAACACAAGAACATCGGTTTGGCATACTCAAAATGAGTTCATCCAAATCACGCTGTGGAATGGCCGCCCATGTTCGTTGCAACAACAAAAAAAGGTCTTCTTGCGACTGGATACCCTCCATATTCGGCAGAGCTCTTCTCTGTAGCATATCCCATGCATGCTCAATCGGGTTCAAGTCTGGCGACTGAGCAGGCCAGGGCAGGACATTGATGTTAGCTGCGGCGAGAGTCTGTCTTACAACTCTTGCGGTGTGCGGTCGTGCATTATCATGCATTAACTGAAATAAGGGACCGATTTGCACTTGTAGAGGAACGATGACGTCTGATACAATCGTCTCAGCATAAATTTGAGCGTTGAGGTTGCCTCTGATCCAAATCAACTCAGTTCTTCCGCCGATCCAAATACCCGCCCATACCATGATGGTTCCACCACTATAAGGATGGACTTCCTGGCAGGATTTTAATCGCTGTTGGCGTCCAGGGGTTCTCCAGTGTCGTATACGTCTTGTATCCGGTCTCATACCAAAACGAGACTCATCAGAAAAGCACACGAAACGCCATTGTTCTTCTGCCCAATTTCTGTGTTCAAGAGCCCATTGATATCGAATCCTACGATTGTGCATTGCTATAGGTGGTACCCGTAGCGGTCTTCGGGAATGAAGGTTCACTTCATGCAAGCGGTTTCTGACTGTTTGGTCGCTAATTAAGTTCCCTGAAGAGTGATGAAGCCTCACGGCTAACATCATGGCGGTTATTGTTGGAGCTCTTCGAGTTAAGATTTGAATGTATCGGTCTTGTCTCCGTGTGGTGCAGCGATACCGTCCTCCATGGCGCTCAGCCACGGTACCAGTGCTTCGGTAACGTGTCCAAAGTCGACTGATAACACTCTGACTTGTATTCAGAGCTAAAGCTACAGTACGTTGCCGGGAACCAGCTTCTATCATTCCCACGGCTCTGAGCATTTCTTCCCTGCTTAAATGACGTCGCCGCTCCATAATAACGTTGGTTTTAATCAGTAGTAGGGAAACAGTAGCACTAATAATGTCTTCAATGCGTTGTATGTTTTTATAGGGAAAATATTGACAGCTTATTTTCATCTTTTACTCGAATTTGATTGAGAGTTCCTGATTCAAATTATGAAATGCACCAAAAAGGATCCATATAAATTTATAAAATCATAAATTTATTACAAAGCCACATCTCAATCTCAAGAAATCCGCATAAAAATGCTTGATCCCTAGACATTTTTGATGTGTGTATATTCAAAATACATATTTAAGGTGGATGCTCCAGGGTAGCCCGCGAAATTCAAATTTTCTTACGTTTTTTGCAATTTTCAGGCCAGTGCTAGGTTGTATGTTGATTAAAATATTATTCGCGGCTATAAGACGTATGTAGTTATAGAATTATTATCATCAAAATCATCAATACAACCCTCCAAGTTCATAAAGGTGTAGGAAACAAAAAAAAAAGCAGAAAAGTCATTTCTACCCCTTTATGAACTTGGAGGGTTGTATTGATGATTTTACGATTTAAATTTGAATTTCGCGGGCTACCCTGGAGCATCCACCTTAACAGAATCGTCTAGCCTCAAGTAAAAAATTGAAATGATGAAATAGAGTTTATTAAAAGTGAAACAACTAACATCCGGATTTATTATGAATGCTATTAGATGTAAGTACAAAATAAATGAGACATTTTTAATTTGTGGATCTCGCTTTTTTTTGCCTTAAATCATGAACTCAGCCTAATACCAGTTCATAAATAAAAAAAGTAAATTCCTGTTTTGGAACACGAAACAATTGTGCATAATTACTCAAACTTATGTCTATTCGAATTTCAATGCGCTTAGTGATAATGTATCGTATTGATATTAGAATTAAGGTTTAAAATATGTTTTATTGTGCGAACACGGTGCGTGTTTAGACTGGAGGGGGTGGGCTGAGAACTTGGCAGGTGCTGTTTTCATTATTCAAGCCCCATTGATTGGATACTTTGTTGCCGTTTAAAAATCTTATTAGCAACCGGCCGACAACAAAGCGGTGCGATGAGCCTCCTCACAGCCCTCACAGACCCTCTCTGTTTACCTGTTAAGTGATTTTTTTTTTCAATTACCGCGATGAGCTGCAACTTCCCAACGAAAGTGTAAGTCATCTTGTTAGTGGTTGTTTATTTCCGCGCTTTTCAACATCTACTTTAAAACATTCGTCAGCTGCAATAAACGTGATGATTCGACAGAAAGTGACGGTGGGATTCCCAAAAAATAGATAACACAATGACAAACGATTTGACGTGAAAACCATAGTTGTTATTAATCATACTTATTTTAGTGACAAACGCTGGGGAACAGAACAATTTCCTGTCGAAATAAACATAGCAGTATCTACTAAGCGGTAATAAAGCTTTAATTATTATTCAGTAAAAAAAGTTAAAGTAAGTAAACGTATCATCGGTCACTTGTTTTACGAGTAACTGCGGGGTTTCCCAAGAACAGCCTGGCGCCCGCACGCCGCGAATAATGTAATTAAGGCGAAACCGCCGGCGAAATTAAACGCGAAAACGGAATGAGAATGTGAGCCTAATTAGAGTCGGGAGCGGGGCGGAAGACGGTGCAGCGGCACCCCAGACCCACGCCCTCCGCGACCCGCGACGACCCGCCAGCCCGCTCCACGGGACCCCAACACGTGACGTAACGTCTTCATCCATCGCACATACGAAGTCAAAGCCAAATAATCCAGATACAGCTAATGATGTGGCCAAATTAAAAAAAAAACACACACAAATTAAGGCCCATTCAAAAATGCCAATTAATTTTAATTTCCAGCAGAACTAATGACAAACATAACTACGCCGGTAATATTAATTCTGCGCTAATGAGCCGCGTTTTAACGAAGCTATAAAATATTAGCCTTTTTTTCAGCTTTTTATATTGCACCACGCAAATAATCACAGCACAGCGCACGTCGGTCGGTCGCAAGCATAAATCCAATTCGTTTTCTCTCACATCCATACTAATTAAAAAACTGCGGACAAATTGGAGCCCACTCTTCGCCCACGGGAACATAAAATATCCATTCCATTGACGGCACCGCTCTGCCATTGATTAATTTTATCCAATCGGATGCGAATTCAAGTTTTCCAGGAGTTAATTGTCATGCTTCATTAGGTGAGTGACTTTCGGCGTTGTGTACCATTACCGATATATTCTGTACCGAACATATTCGATTTCGATTATTGAAAATTGAAAAGTAAACTAGCGACTCACGCTGTTGAAAGAAAGATGGCAGCAATATGAATGTATCAGCCTACTTATAGTAAACGGGTATACAGTACATGAGACTAATGTGTGTAATATTATTTGCATATAATGACCGTTAATGTGGCCAGCGCATTATTCATCCGGCCTGACCTCAAAACGGCCGCAAGAACCGTTTGATCGATGTACCTACGTTCCCTCTTCGTACATATGTATTTTAAAATGGTTATTTCATGATAGGCAGGTAATTACTAAAGAATCACGTAGCACATAGATAATTTTATAGAAAACATGAGTGGTAAACGACGTAATTGACGCACGACGATATCAGATCCAACATAATTGTGTGCCATATTCTAAATGATGGTTATTATGTGGGTATCAAATAAAATATGGCTTTTAAATGTTTATGGACAGGAGATATTAAGCTTTAACTGAGTGATGAACAAAAAAAGCATACGTCACATGACAAGGACCCATTCCTCAATGTCCAGAAGTCCTTAAACGAACCTTAACCTAATTTAAAGAGATTCGCTCCAATACAACATACTGGCATCCGGTTAGACTGGAAAAACTAGGCAGATGATTATCCTAATTTAAAAATACCTTACTTAATCGTTATCCTCTCATCTATGTTAATTCAAAATTCAAATATCCTAATGAGCTCAAACATACTAGATCACAAACATAAAAAATCTAAAACGAGTACCTAACCTTGGCAAAATATTTTAATGATTTTATCTATACATACAGAGTTAATAAGTATCAGCTCAATTTGAAAAACAAAGAGGCGGCCTTCAATTTGCAATTTTTACTATTTTGTACGTAGTTCTGTCTAGTACTGTAGTTTTAAGTATTTTTTATCATTTACCTTGTCACTCAGAGCCGTGTCAGGGTTTTGCATGAATAGTCGTATTTGGAAACACTGCGTCCTTGCTTTGTTACCCGGCGTATATTAATTATTAACCGTCACTAACATATACAACGAAGTAAAACACACAACACTTTGTTATAAAATTACCCATATTTTTATTACACTATAAGTTCAATTTACTTCTTAAGTATGTAACCAACTAGTTCATGAATATTCTTATAATGGTAATTTTTAATGTACAAGTTAACTCATTTATAGTTGCTGCATTAATTAATAACGCGCTCACCAGAAAATATTCTACAGACTTTATAACTTTTCATAAAATGTGTTCACATATCATTAATTTTTTAGGGTCTGAAGAATTAACCCCTAGTAATAAAATTACAAGCGAAACGTAAGTGAATGAACTGGAAGGCGCGCGCGTGAAGAATGCTAATAGGAACGTTTTGTAGTACACTAATGGCTAAGGATTTGTCATTGCCGCCAAGCAGGTGTCGTGACGAAAAACACGTAATAATGACCGTACAAGTGTAGACATTGTCTCCGACAGATCGAGCGCTCTCGCCCGTAATTAGAGGCGGCCGACCGAGGACGACCGCGAGCTGTGAACAATAGAGGAGGCATCGACGATCGCAACAGCAAATGAGCACCTAATAGAAAAGCAGAAACCATACGGAAATAATTAAAAATTGATTATAATAATTCAGACCACAAAAATAATTAGCAATCCGACCCGTTCCCTAATGCTAATCAATCACAGATATTAATTCCAGATAATAAACCTAAATTCAACATTCCTAAATAAAAGGAAAATAAATGCGTATAGCATTTCAGCTGTGTAAAAATTGATTACGATCACTTATCATATAATAAATCTGCTATGTACAAAGCTACCGTTTACAAATTACGCACAGATATGAAATGAAAAAGATGATCAATAGGCGATAATTTAATTAGCTGATCGTAGATTACTTAAAATTTTGATATAGCATCTGTTAAACAACATTATTAATTAAATTGATAAAGATTTCGTTCGCAAAACAAAGGTGCCGACAATCACGGTTAATTGGATAACATTGATCTGATGTCCTTCTAATTAAAAATACAAATTTACCGAATATTGATTGTTATCAATATTCGGTAAGTTTGTATTTTTAGCCAAAAAAGTACCTAGGATGTTTCCTAGGTACTTTTTTGGCTAAATAGGTGTCGAATAGTAGAAACTGCTTACAGTGGTCTTTTGTAATGCACGTAACTTATTCAATCAGTGAGGGTACCGTTGTAACCAGTAAGGGTCTTATGGCACTCCCTTGTGGAATTCCTTCTCATATAAGCACTACCAAGCATAGCTAAACATTATAGTTCCATATTTTATCTCGAATAACTCACTTTCTCTTCCATTTATAATCCCAAACTCCATCCTTCAAATAATAATTTGGAAGTTTACGAGATTCATACAATGTGCCTCATCCAAAAGCGTTACCCAGTTCAAGCCTCCGTGTCAAACGAAGCGGTCCGTCACGGCGGACTGACCATAATTGTGCCTCGTCCAACAAATATATTAAGTATTCGTGATAGAAGTCAGCAGTGTGTAATTTTAGAACGTTTTGCCACAAATGTCAGCCGCGGGCGGGTCCGAAGTGTCGGCCACTTGAACTTGTTGCTAGTCCAGCAGGCCAACATGAATGATTGCTGCCTCGCTTTGATACCATGACAAGGATGGTTTGTTAACAAGATCTTAGGTAAACCATGCATTATATGAATTGCTGTAAACGGGCATGTAAATGTAATCAACGTTGCGAGACGGTGTGACGTCAGTTTACACAAAATTAAGCGTTTTATTTTATGAATTCCCCATGCATAATTATTTTTGTCGACGATATTCTTGGGTTTTCTTTAACAGGTTTAAGGAAAACAATGTTGGTTACTAGATGTGATAAGGAGAATTATTATTTGAAGCAGTTTGCTCGATGGGGCTTTCCATCGGCAAACATAACTAACTTCTATCAAACATAAACTTTCATCTCCTATTTAACCCACTTATTGAATGAGTTTTTAAAATCCTTCAATAGGGCTTACTTTTGTTATAAATAAGGAACTCTTGTGTAAATGCTTCTAAACCCAGGTGTTTAATTAAATACTGTGCGTTGTTGTGAGTGAAGTTATGATTTGTATTATGTTGTTGGTCGACTCTTTCCGTGACCAGAGGGCTGGCCTATTTTTTGGTCAAAGATTCAGCATAGCCATCACTGCAATGCTGCCAGCCTCCTGGGCACTATTCCTGTTGACAACGATGTGGAAGAATTTTTGACGCCCTTTAATATCAATGTGATTTTTTCAATTTATATGTACTTTACAAGTTTATCTTGGACATCACAGACATCGGTGAAGGAAAACATCGTGTAGAAACCTGGACTTATAATTAATATAAGTCTGAAATCGCCAACCCGTCTTGAGCAAGCGTGGTGATCAATGCTCGTGCCTTCTCTATTCTCGCGAAGAGGCCTTTGCCCAGCAGTGGGACAGTAATAGGTTGGTATTATTATTATTAAATACTTTTCTTGTTTTCGTATGTACATATTTTACAACAATTATTGAAAAAAGGCCGCCGGATTGGATTAGTACAGAACCATAGTTTTCTAAAGCCAGAACCAGAACTCCCTTTCAACAGAATTTTCAAGTGCATGCAAACGTAAATCTCGTTTTATCTTATCTCTAATTGGGTGCAAGTTAAAATCTTAATTGGCACTCGACCCAAAATGTTTCTAAGCTGTCGAACATAAAAAATGCACGTTAGTATGACGTGGGTCATAAAATTCTTTAGTATTTACGTCTAATGTCCCACAGCTCATTATCTGATGGTCGTACTGTGATAATACCTCACAACGCATCCATTGTTTCCATCAGTGAATGAACTTTATGTCATCAATATTATTATTTTTGTTTTTATTTGCCTTTTAGAGGTCAGAGACCTATGCAGCGACGCCATCTTTGATTAATTTATTTTATGGTATTTTTTAGTGACATCACCGTATCATGGATTTGTGTCTTGAACTCTGATCAATTTTAAAAACAAAAATAATGGCGAGATTTTTCTACCTTAAAGTACAGCTATGGCGCCGGAACAGTCATCAATTTGTCAAAAACGAATGTTTTTGTTTATCAAATGTTTCATCAGCAAGTTTTTGACGAGGAAACATAATTTCAAGTGGCTTCTACCGACCACACGAGACTCCACTTGAAACGACCGCATAAGACTAAATTATTGCAACGCTGTGTTCTAGTGGGATGACAGATTGATTTATTTCAACTTTTCAAGTACCGTAGGAGAACTTTCATCTGTCCCTCTGATACGATTATCTGAGTATGATTAATGTTCTTTAGTTTAAACTTAAGTGTATTAGGTAAGTGAGCGGGAACAAGCTTAAAACAATATATTTTTCGCAATTCTACATATATCTATAATATAATAAAATTATAAAGAGGAAGGTTATATTTTTTGTTTGTTACGATTTAACTCAAGAACTACTCAACCGATTTTAAAAATTCTTTTACCATTATAAATCTACATCTTTACCTAGTAACATAGGCTATAAATAATATTGATATCATGCCAATTAGCCGAGCTATCACAATTTTTGCGGACGAAGTCGCGGGCGAAGTCGCGCATTGAATATGCCAGACAATCAAAATTTATCAATTTTTTATCTATATTAACAAAATTAATTAACTACAACGTACACAAGCAAATAGACTTAATTAATTTTAACCAGTGCTGAAAACATTTATTTTAATTACAAAATTAATTAAGTAACTGTTGTTTTATAAATTAGTTATCCAAACAATGCGTAAAATATATGAATCTGTTAGCCATTTTTTATTGCTACTCAATCACAATCTTCAATAACCATTTAATTTTTTGTACTTAAGTCACATGATCTTTTAGTTTACACATACCTACATATTAATTTTATCATAAACTTAAAACCATTTTACAGAAATAAATATCATCACAGTTAGCGTTTTGTTATTTTCTTGCAACTGGGTGCATCATCAAGGCCTTCTACATGTTGAGTTCCAGTTCCCTCAGTCCAGGACAAATGTTGACCAGTGATCACACTGTCAGGGCTCAACATAGTGGATATTTTGGCCTCCAGTTTATTTTTTTAGCACATCATCATTTTTATAGCGTATGGCATTGGTGGACTGCAGCTAAAAATCAGCGTCAGGTGGTACCTACACCTTGTGTTGCCATCTGGAATTATGCTGAGCTGAGGCCCTTTTGCCATTATTAGTTTCGTTTGTTTATTTATTTTGTGTAATTTTAAGGTGTTTTTATTTTTAATAATTTTCTTTCTTTCTTTCACATAATTAGTTTAAGTACTTATTTCGATTCCATGAGTTAAAGTTAAAATTCATGTAAAGTAAATTTCAATATATTTGTCCCGTAACCTCGTTACTTCTTTTGATTCTTTTTACCTAATACGGATCGGTATTTCGACCACCGGAGATGGCAACACCGTAAAATGTCGGGATTTAAAATTAGAACTTCTATTCCTGGCTGCCTGTAACTCCCGGTCTATTTGTGGATTTTGTTTTCCAATAATATAATGAAATGTTTTTAAAGCTTATTACTTAAAATAGTTTTAGAGGAGCTCGTGGTGAAATAATAACAGCCGTTTGGGGTCGATTTTTAGGTTAAGCCGTGCTTGCCTAGGTTGGTTTGTGGATGGGTGACCACCCATTACATACCCAATTTTCTTCCGTACCTCGGAAAGCACGTTAAGCAATCCCGGCAATCATTTGTAGATCTTTGTCAGTCGTTATAGGTAGTCAGTGCAGTGGCCCAAAAAGTCTAACAACGAGTCTTACCAAGGGGTATCGTATTACCCAGTACTAACTGGGCTATGGAGGTCAGATAGGCAGTCGCTCCATGTAAAATACTGTTATTCAGCCGCATTCGGTTAGACTGGAAGCTGACCCCAACATAGTTGGGAAAAGGCTAGGCAGATAATAACTTAAAACTAGTTTTTGACGAAGGCATAATTCAGGTATGAACAAATTTTGACATTAGAATGTTTATTTTTTAACTGTCTAGTTATAAACACAAAGGAGTTACAAGTATTCAGCCTCAACGGTTGTTTTATTACTACAATTTCTACTATTATATACATATTTGTGCATTATAATATACAAGCTAAATACGGTCTGACACTACACTACATCAGCCCATAACGTCCACTGCTGGACATAAGCCTCGCCCATGATGGGAGGAATTTGCCGTAATCTCCACGCTTGGCAGGCGGATTGGAGATCGCAGTTGTGAAAGACTAACAGAAAACGCTGCTGCCCATTCTCTGGTCTACGGAGGCGCAAGGTGTTCTGCCTCAGACATTAGTCGCCTTATTCGACACCCGTGAGTGTTATGGGTTGGTTCTATTCTACTCTACCGGATACCACACGGCACACGGTCTGCATTTCCACAATATTACTATGGCTGTGATCGTAAAAGTGCAATTAGCTAGAGGAACTGTACTTGGCCACAGCTGTTAGTTTTACATAAATACTGTTATGAACATAATATAATATCTTTATCAAAACCATTTTCCCACTCATCCTTGAAGCTTGACTACTAAAAATGATTTATTGATATTTTACTATTTTAATTACTTTACATCGTAAAGTTTTCCAACAATTTTTACAGGTAGGTAAAATCGTATTATTATGGCGCAATTAATAGTTAATTAGTCATTTAATTTCAAATAAGGACTAGTTGTTTTCCTTGCTAACCTCCATTAAAACTAATTTCTTTGAAGACAAAAATGGCAATGAATCGTATTTATTATATCTACGTTGACACCAGTCTATGCCCAACGTTTAAAATTATTAATTAATGGAAATCTAAATGCCTGCTTTGAATCATAACATTAATTAACAGTAATATTATATTTTACAATATGTTAATAAAAACCCTGTCCGATCCGTGAGGGTATTATTAGGTATTATATACTAAAATTAGGAACTTACATGGTAACACAGTGTCGCGGGAGGCAGCACCAGCACTCCGGTCGTTCCTCGGGTTGTGACGTCAAACAATTGACGATCGAACATACGAATGCCAAAAATATAGTTGCCACATTTTAAACGTTTGTTAGATTTTAGGGAAATGGTGGTAATTTGGGCAGATTTTTTTTATTTGGTGGTGTCATTGGTATTAGCTAATGTAACTATATGCCCCTTTCGGATCGGACAGGTTTTTTTGTAACATATTGTATAGATAGATACTATTCATTCCAATGGTATGATTAGTTTTTCGTCATCACTTTCATCACTTGGTACAGCCTTAGCCGCCTTCTATTAAAAGCTCTCGGTGCTTAATTTTTTTATTATTAAATTACTCCAGCCTGGGATTCCAACTGACAACCAAGTGTTCTCCTCAGCTCGAGGACCAGCCACCAATCGTAAGTTGCCGTCTTCAGAGAGACATAGAAAAGTTCCCTTTCCTTCTAAACTACCATTAGCAACTGGCTTACAAAACATTTCAATAGATCATATGGGATTATTATATTTGTCTCCAGTTACGGTAAAACAAACTTCTAGCCCTGAAAGTAGATCAACATAAGCAAAGAGGCAGCTTAACATTCCATTCGCGTCATAGAATCATCCTATACTGCAATCCCCGTAAACAATCCACTACCTTGAGGCCTCTCGTAAAACTACTTTTTTTTAAAGCAAAATGCAAGTGAACATTACATTTTCAATCACGAATGACCAACATTCAATAAGTGTTGTTTGTTTCTTGTGCATTTTCTGGCACTTAAGTCAGAAAATCATCACGACCTGCCTAGCCTTTTTCCAACTTTGTTGGGGTCGGCCTCCAGTCTAACCGAATGCAGCTGAATATCAGTATTTTAATTGAGCGACTGAATATCTGACCTCTACAGCCCAGTTGGGTATTAAACCTTAGTAAGACTGGCTGTCAGGCTTTCGGGCCTCTGATTACCTGTAGCGACTGTCAAAGATCTACATAACTGACTGACTTTATTCAGAAAATGCAAACTATTTAAAAATATACCAGAGAAAGTACTGGTCTCTAAAGTGCATTCAAGTGTCCAGCGTGCAGGTCCACCATAAGATATGGAGGTTCACGTATAATTCTATTATTCTATCTCACACCGGATAGATAATGTCGTTATTCGGTCACTTTCACACCGTTTTATAGCTCATCGCTTATCGGACCTGCGCCGGCGCAGCAAGATGCGGCGCGGACGCACCGAGATAACCACGATTCCATGTTAATTTATCGCCTTTACTGCACACAAGCGCAGACTACTTTCTATCTTTCTATTAGATACATATCATAGAATTTTCTCTAGTAAAAAAATCTTGACATTTAATTGATTTATTTACTTTCTTGTACTGCAATAGAAATGACATGCTCTGGTGGAACAGCTGCATAATTTCCCGCGTCGTTTCACTGAAGGAAGCTGTGATTTGATTGGTTGATGGTGTTCGTGAACCATGTAGTTAATTGAGTTAGTTTTTGTGCAGTAATTAATTACGATTGTTTCAGTAAAATTGTACAACTTGTCGGTTACCGTTTAGAACAACTGTTTTTATTGGTTCAGGAATTAGTAATGGGTGCTTGCTTGTCACTAGGTAGTCAGTAAATGCAATACAAAACGTGAGCATTGGCTTACTTTTTTCACAAACTTGCGAAATACCTCTAGTGAATTCTTGGTTTTTTTTCCTAAATTTTCTATCTAACCTTTTTGCCGCCCGATGAAAAGCCATTCTGAAGTAAACACCATTCATGATGAGTGTGCCAAGGCGTAAAACATTTTGTTTCTGGTTTATACATACTTTTTGTGCCATAACTGTTAAGTTAAGCGGTTAACTGACGTCTACCGTTAGTTGCGCATGCGATGTCAACCGCATCATTAAATTCTATAACAGGATCGTATTTATTCCGATTCCCTTTCTCCTTCAGAGTAGACGTGTTATTTGTTGTACATTAAATATCAGACGATTAATTATGTTCTTTGATCAATCGTCGAGATTGCTCGGAGCTATCTTTGGTTTATAAAGGTTCAATTATAATAAATGTAGCTAATTTCAATCAAATAATACCACTAATTAGCTGACATGGATCGTTCTTTGTGCGGGCCGCTTAACAAATGACTCAATTGATGTTGTTAATAGTCGTGCCTTTGCGGGCTCATTATAACCAGAGTCATTCGGGGTTCACAGACAGTCACGACGGCAATAGAGTAATAGAAATCACTATTAAAATGAATACTGGATGGTATTCTAATATGGCTAACGATTAACAAAAAAAAAATCGCAACGAACGGAGGAAACAAAAAATCAAAAGTCGTGATTGGTTTTAGCCGGTGTTTCTATGGTTAGGGGCTGCAAACAAATTACAACAGAGCCGGTGTTAGATATTATTTTAAAAAACGAATCGAACATTCGAAATAGACTAGCAATGCAACTACCTGTTTGTGTCAACCGTGATTAGAGAATTCCGCCAGTATTTGAATGTCCCCAAGGTCTTGTTAAATATGCAGGAAAGATTCAGTCATTTGCAGACTCAAGAGGAGAGTGCAAATGACTGAATTCTCAAAGTAATATGTTATTAATGAAAATCTACTATACAAATAAATAAAATTAAAGTTTCTGTTTGTAATATCAAAATAACATCTTTTTACTGAAGCACTGTACTGCATATGAACATAATATGTAATGCATTTTTCAATTTTTGTCTGTCTGTTCCGGCTAGTCTCCGAAACGGCTGTACCGATTTTGACGGGAGTTTTAATGACAGATAGCTGATGTTATTAGGTCCAATTTAAGCTACTTTTATTCCAGAAAAATAATTAGGGTTTCGTGCAAAAAAAATAAAAAAACTTTGAAATTCTTAACAAATCCGATTCTAACAGGGAATTAAATATATTTTTATAATAATTTTTCAAAAATAATTAATTAATAATTATTTATTTATTTATTAATTTATAAAATTAAAAATAATTAATTTTTATAAGAACTCGCGGTTGCTAGCTGTTGATGTTGTTTTATCGGTTTGGGACCCATGGACCAAACAGATAAACAGAAAAAATAACAAAAGACTGTCGGAACTTATCTCCCACCATTTGTCAATGAGAATCATTATCTTTGCAAAAACGTGGCCATCAAAATCGTGGCCAGCCTCATCATCATTACAAGTCAAGGGATATTAAGAGCCTTTGATATTAATTTAATGACCTTTAAAAAGAAAAGTAGTTACTTAACAAATGGTCAAAAACGATGTTAATCGAGAGTTTCGTTCATTACTGGAGCCTGGGGCCTGCCGTCTGTATTCAAAATATTTTTGTTTACAAACTAATTACAATTAGACAGCGCCTCGCTTAGTTCTGTAAATACGTTATTTTTTAAATAATTGGTACACGTGTCATCATCATCTGCCTAGCCTTTTCCCAACTATGTTGGAGTCGGCTTCCATTCTAACCGGATGCAGCTGAATACCAGTATTTTACATGGAGCGACTGCCTATCTGACCTCCACAACCCAGTTAGTACTCGGTAATACGATACCCCTTGGTAAGACTGGTTGTCAGATTTTCGGGCCACTGACTACCTGTAACGACTGTCAAAGATCTACAAATGACAGCCGGGACCAACGGCTTAACGTGCTTTCCGAGGCACGGAGGAAACTCTGTATGTAATGGGTGATCACCCATCCACGGACCGACCTAGGCAAGCGCGGCTTAACCTTCAAGATCGACCCGAGCGGCTGTTATTATTTAGCCACGAGCTCTATTGGTACACGTGTCTTGATTAAAAATAAAAGATAATGAGGGGTAGTCAAAGGATTTTTTTATTTCAGGAATTTTGGACACAATTCGTAGGGTAAAAGGGTTTGTTTTTCTGTTAAAGAATTATCAAACATTTATAATTGAACAGACCTCAGGGAATTTGGAGAAACGCCAGATTTTTTGTAGAAAACCATTAAATTATTAATTTTTTTTAGATGTCGGTGATCAAAACATCCCCAGACCCACCGTCAAGACAAAAAATAAAATAAAAATATACTTTTTAATTGTAAAAAAAAAACTCAGTTTTGAGCGAATGCACCAATGATTTGGATTCTCGTTATCTATGAATGAACGCGGAGTGACATTGACTGACATCAGACTTGGATAGAGGTTGGAAAGCGACGGGCGGTCTGCCGCGAGACGTGGTCTCCGAGAACCTAATATCAAATTAAATCCTCTGAAGCAGTAAATTTTTTGTCTTAACATGAACGGCTCACTACTTAGTACTCAATTAAATTGCTCAATCAAGCTGTTCTTGAAGCAAGTGTTAAAGAACCAAATTCATATCTGGAAATTCAGGGAGACTGGGTACTGGGTTCGTGGTGCTAGGCAACTGGGCTTACCCCAGTTGTAAGCGTCCCTTTCTGTCTCCTGCTGATATGGAGGGAAGTGGAAATGATGGTTTTCCTTCTCCTTTACTTTACTTTTTATACACCTAATAGGGACTATAGACCTCAGGATATGGTATAAATTTCAACTTTCTAGGTCCACCTGTTCCTGAGAAAATATGTGGTGACAAACGGACAGACAGACGGATAGACGGACAAGAAAGTGATCTTACAAGGGTTCCGTTTTTTCTTTTGTGGTACGGAATCCTAAAAAAAAAACTGGCTATAGACTCGGTCTCTATTACAGTGGATAGAATAATCAATTTTCCCACCTGCACGCAAAATACGCGCCTTGGACATCGCGTTCGGACACCAGTTCAACAGCTACTTAATACCTGTGAGCCTGGTATTAAATGTTAACTACATCTCTGACAACTCCTTAAGAGAACGCAGTCGTGAACTTAAATTGTTTTGAGAAACCAAATTCTGAATCGGAAGTCATCGTTTGTCTGATGATGCGGAAAAGTAAACATAATTGTATGGCGTTGTGTGGTTAATGCATGCATGCGTAGGCGCTGTAGGTTCAAACACCACTGTTTGCCGAGACAATCCTCTATTAGCATTGGGTCCAGCTATTCTCTCATTAAATCTGGGTGTGACCACTTGCCCTAGGGGAGGAATGAAAGAAAGAAAGAAGAAAGAAAAAATATTTATTTGGGACAAGCACAGGAACTACAAAAATAAAAAAGAATCTTAAACTAAATGTAAATAATAAAATGAGGGCCTGTGCGAGGCCAAAAAGGCTCCTATCTCAGCATGATGCTGCGATAAATGAAAAACAAATACCGCAGCGCTGGTATTCTGATAGGGCCCACTGTGATGCCACGGTCATACCTACGGACACAAAATAAAATGTTTTTGAGTAAACGACAAAAAAAAATAAAAATAGAACATAATACTAACTTAATAAAATAAACACTATAGATATACAAACAAAACTAAAAGAGTACATAAATGAAAATATTAATAATAATCGGCTCGGCTGCACCGAACGCTCCGACTTCGCTTGTCAACGCCACAGACTATTGTCTATGGTCCATGACAAGCGAAGGGACGCGAGCGCAGACGATACATTGGCATTTTGTCAAGTGGCTGTCAATGTCAAGGTGTTATAGAAACAACTTAAGAAAATAACAAGAAAAACTTCCGATGCAATAAAGTTCAACAAATAAGGAATGAGTAATAATACTTCAGAGCCATGCGTATATAATAAGTTAAGACAGGGTAAAAAGAAAAAGGTAGTGGGTCGTCCTATGGTCTAAGTTTAAATAATTAATATAATAAATAAACAATAATTATAAAGCGCGTCGGTGTTGGTGTTGTGTACATGGTAGTGATCCAGGCGAAAGCTCCGTTACGATACCAGTACTAGCTTCATGCAGTCTTAGGGTAAGTAAAATTAGTGACTAGTTTCTTTTTGTAATTGTAGCAAGTGTTGTTTATATTTATAACTAAAGGTACCTACTGTTCTTAGAGCACGGAAAGGCGGTGGCAAGTCGTTCCAGCAGCGGGACGCAGCGAATTTAAAGCTTCCACGAAATGCAGCAGTTTTGTGGGATCCGGCCAACAAGAGGTATGATGAAGCCCTGGTTTTAATTCTGCTAACATCGCGGGACCAAGTCAATTTATTATATAAATAATCAGGTTTTCTTGTGTGAATAGTGCCAAAGAGAAGGGTAGCCAGGTGTAGCTTTCTGCGTGCTGACATTTTCATCAAATTACCCTTATTTAAAAATGGTGTGATGTGGGAGCGAGGTGGAACATTGTAGCAGAATCTTGCACAGGCATTCTGCACCCGCTGGATAAGCTTTTCGCTTCTACCGAGAATGCACGTCCCATACACAGTGTCAGCGTAATTCAACTTTGATAGAACAAGTGACTCACACAGCATGACACGCATATCCACACTTATGTAGGGACGTACACGATATAAAAGCTTGAGTCGGTAGAAACAGTTGCGCACTGCTTCTAATATGTGAGTTTCGAAATGCAGCTGCCCGTCAAATACTACCCCAAGATTACGAGCTTCCAAAACCCTTTCCACACCACAACCATCAATCCTGAGGTCCAGATTGCAAGCAAGCATTCTGTTCAGGAAATCCCTAGATCCCATAACAATAAACTTGGATTTACTTGGATTCAGGACCAAGGAGTTCCTCCTGGACCAACATGAAATCCTTTCTAAGTCCTCATTTATTCTGCTAACAGTTTCAGCAGTATCCTGGGAGCGGAAGGAGAGGTACAACTGCAGATCATCTGCGTAAAGGTGGAACTTCGAGTTGATCAGACAGTTGATGATGTCAGCAGTGTATAAAATGAAGAGAAGCGGGCCCAGGATTGAACCCTGCGGCACGCCCCTGTCCACACCTCTCGGACCAGAGGACATGGTTTCCCCACTGTCACCTGTCACCTGCACAAAATGAAGAAGAATGTAGCTTCAAGTATTTCTGAAGTGGACATTTTACTATGAATGAAAAGTGAAGGGATATTGTACAATAAAACACATCCCTTCGGTCCCATGCGACAAGTGATCATGGAAAGCACAAGAATTGCAATATGCTTTGGGGATGTTGGAGAAACGCACTAAAACCCACTGGGGAAATTTTGGGTCTCTCAAATCAGCAGTCGATTGATCGTTATTATTACTGTTACTGTTACCTTGAGTCATCCCACTGCTAGGCAAAGACCTCTCCCCATGACTTCCTTCGATCCAGGGCCAATGTGGACCACTGGTCGTTGGCACGACATGGTCTTTCGCGTCGTCTTCTGGCTGTATCAGAGCTCTATATCGTGGGTATTTTGGCCCACAGCTTGTAGGGCATACGGCAGCTAGCCGCTGTTTTTGAGCAGCGTCAGTAATTTGTGTTTTGGAGTGCAGTGTTGCGTACATGGTTGGCTAGTTTGACGCCTAGGATAGCTGCGCTCCATTGCACGTTGGCAAGCCTTGACCTTGGACTGCCTGTGATCTCACTGACTTGGACAGTCTAGGATCTATTTGTCAAAATGAGAGGAATGCTAATCTCCATGATAATTCGCCGATTAATCGACAAAAATCCTCATAATTAGTGCTGACGTTGCCTCTGCTTAGTTGGTATCGGTCTACACCCAGCATATCCAATGGGATATGCTGGGTGTCGACCGATTTTAACTGGGGAAGGAGTGCCTTCCCTAGAAGATAATGATCCATGAGGATAACCAAACGGAATATAACGTGTGATATAAAAAATCTAACAACTGAACCGTGCAACGATGAAGCAACGCATTCCCTACATGCATTACGCTTCAACGCCACTTTGACGAGCAAATTAAAAGTTTTATTATATTGCAAGACGGGATAATAAGCGGTGGCCCCGGTTCACATTGACAGACGTTTAACAGCGAACTGACAGGCGGTTGCCAGGTGGCCCTTACCCTTATGTGCCCTTATTGTGACTTGTGAGCTTGTGACACAATTCTACATTTAAATTTTCGTATGACTGTCACCGACCAACTATCGTATACGATTTTATTTGTTGCGTGTGTCATTGGCATTAGAATAAAAGCTGTCGTGTCTGTACCAGACCGGGCCGTTTCCATGCGTATGATTTTCTCTTTTACTTGTCGCTTTAACGAGCGCGACAGAACATTACCAACGTAGGTCGCCCATAAAAAATATCCTAGGCAAGTTTCCAAAGTACGTCGTGTCTTGTAAGCGTGCTACAGCCGATACATTCATGTTCCGGTCACAAAAACGTTGGAGAGCAAAGCAAACAACGAGAACATAAATCTAGAAGTTGTAATGAAGCGTTATTGGTACGATAATAAAAGCTAAATTGATTAGCGGTGGTCCCGCGCAGGTAGACCGCATTCCGGCGCCCCCTCCCCCCTCCCTGCTTTCCTCCCGCCTCCCCGCCGCGATCGCCGCCCGCAGGACCGGGACACGGGAATGTTTGTCATAACATTAAACTCACGTTAAGAAATTACGTTATGACAATTGGAACAGCTCACTGAACAAAACTATTTGGAAAAAAATATCACTTTGTGTTTTTTTTTTGGACTTTTCCAGGAAATTATCAATCTAATTATTGTTCTGTAGATGCAAAGAAGCTGTACATCTTCTAAAATCCTCCCTTTCATAATTTCTCCTAACTCACATTGAATACCGGTTACAATATACCGAAACTCGTCTTACCTGCAACAAAAATAAAGCATTCGTTAGTAAATCCAACAGTTTAGGAGTATCCAAGCTCAGGTAAGCAAGTTCCACTCACTTTTTACCATTGTAAGCGTGAATTAAGGGAGTAACCACATTCAACGACGTGGAATCAGCATTTTATAAAAATCAAATAGTCCGACGTGGAACAGAATCGCGTCGTCAAAACCGAAGTGAGGTATTATAGGAAAAGACGTATTTATCGCTTTTAATGCACGGATATAGCTCTTTCCGAGTCTGTCCAGCTCAAACCGATTCCATGACACTCCCGAAGGCGCTGACAAGAGCCAAAATCTCCAAAAACCGGCTTGTTTTAATATTTCTTTGTCTATCTATGGAATCCAACAATGATCCCACATTAACTCTTGTCTTAATAACTGTCTGCGCAAGAGCATGAATCATCGCAGGGCGCGGACAAAATAAGCGTAAAATTAATAACAGATCAAGGTTGCAATCAAAAAGAACGCCTGCACGTGTACATGTGGAATATTTAAATTGTTTTTACATAAAAAAAACACTAATTTATCGAATCTTTTTTAATGTACAGGGTGTACATAAGCATTTCGCGCAAAAATTTGAATATTTTTCTTAATATTATAGTGTTGTATTGTGCTAGCCGTGTAGTATCCGGCAGTGTAGAATAGAACCAACCCATTACACTCACGGGTGTCGTATAAGGCGACTAATGTCTGAGGCAGAACACCTTGCGCCTCCGTAGACCAGAGAATGGGCAGCAGCGTTTTCTGTTAGTCTTTCATCACTGCGATCTCCAATCCGCCTGCCAAGCGTGGGGATTACGACAAATTCCTCCCATCATGGGAGAGGCTTATGTCCAGCAGTGGACGTTATGGGCTGTTGTTGTTGTATTGTGCTAGTGCTACTTTTCGGGGAATACCAGCATTCGGTTGTTTTTGTAGAAAAACATGAACATCACATATTATTAGTGTTCCTCATTTAAAACTGTACTGGCTTCTGCCAGCGGCTTCGCCCGCGTGAATTTTGATAATTGTCCTATGAGATCTTACTACCGGAATAAAAGTATCCATGTGTTAATCCAGGTTTATACACTATCTGTGTGCAAAATTTAATCCAAATCCGTTCCATCCCATATTCATCCTTACTCTGCACAAACTTTTGCATTTGTAATATTAAGTAGGATTGTAACTGAAAGTGGGACCACCTACATAGACATAACCCCTCTTAGACAATACAATATATCTAAGTTTCAAGTTGTTGAGATGCACATAAGTAAAAATTTCATCAATCATTTTTTCTATTCTTAAAGTTTATATCCCATAAAAGTTCCACACATCGTCTTTACGTTCATATTATTTTATTATCTCAGCTATTGAAAGATTAATCGTAACCAGATGATCAATGTTTCATTTTACAAACAAACTAGAATCGGAACACTCGAAACATTAAAATGATCTTAGAGTACGTCTTTATTTTGTTCCACTGTGGTCCCGCGAACCAGTGACCATTTTATTGGGAGAGCGTGCGTGGGCGCAGCTATACAAACTATAAATTTAAGACCGCTAATAAAAATACTACTAACACATTTCCTACACTTTGATTTGACCTGTTTATATAGATCAAAGAAGTATGAAATAAAGTTTATATAATCTTTCATAATAACTTTGTATATTCATAGGATGTGAATGAGTGAATGAGTGAATGGCCCAGTTGCTGCAATTTCAACCTCCTGTTTTTCGTCAGACGGAGATACTTCGGGTCAAATTAAATGTTAACATTGAACATAATTATGAACACCTGTACAATACACAGAATGAACGTAATGAGGAAGCCGACACGTAACCAGCTGACGTATCAAGACGCATGATGACAGTGTTAATTGGGATTATTCCATTTAAGCTGTGCTCTTAATTCCTCGTTAATAAATTCGATTGTTAAGACAAGTTAATGCGCTCAGGTGAGCGGCTTAATGAAGTGGTGAGTGTTAATTACTGAGGCATGTA
This sequence comes from Xestia sexstrigata, assembly GCA_941918905.2. Classification (NCBI taxonomy): domain Eukaryota; kingdom Metazoa; phylum Arthropoda; class Insecta; order Lepidoptera; family Noctuidae; genus Xestia; species Xestia sexstrigata. The sequence continues at coordinate 7,439,456 of OW799204.2, forward strand.
TGTTCGTAAAGATTTCGAGTAAAGTGATATGCGATAATGCGAAGTTCCACGTTGCATCGTGGTCGGAGGCGCGGGCGCGGTATCCCTCGCGTGATGGCATCCCAGCTTCATGAATGAACGCCATTCGGACTCCATTCAACCAGTTTGGTCGCGCACTGATTACCGCTTACCCACTTTTAATCTTATCTACTACACGACTTGGTACCACCACGTGAACTGGACCTGCCGAGCGGCGACCGCGATTGGTCGGCTGGTCGCTCGTCCCAAAAAACTAACCGCTGCGCTGCCTTCCTCTTTTCATTCACACCTTTTTATGATATTTTTTGGTGAATGAAGTCGTGTTCGGGATAATTATTGAATTTCGACGATTCGTTACGAATATCGATGAGCCGGAAGCCTATCGGCGCGGGTGATTGCATCGGGTGATAAAATTCCGTCGCTCAGAAAGTAATTTTATGGTTTTTAAACTGAAGTTTAGTTTGATCTGAGTTGTAGGTGATGTTGACGGTTGCTTAAATTAAAAATGGTTTCCTAGAATCAACATGAAGGTAAAATAAAGTACAGTTCATAATTAGATCTGTCTCCAAGAAATTGTTGAGAGCTTTACAACGATATTAATCCGGAATGTCAAATTAAATTAATGAACAAACAAGCGTGGTGCAATGGCGGCCGCTGGATGGATATCAGGCAGGCATTATAAAACGAATCAGTGGTAATAACGCAAGGGATCTAATTAAATTGCCGCCGATAATAATGGCACTCAGTCTCCCCTCGCAGACCCCTCGACATTTATTATTCCAACAGTACCTGCACAATACGGAAAGGGAACAACATTTTTCTAAATTTCTCACCAGCTCGTAAATACTTTAATAGCAACTATGACGTAACAGAACAGAACCATTATTTTTAGCAAGATTCAGATTAAATGTAAATAACTGGAAACATTCTGGAAGTAGAACAAGGGCAGACTGAGTAACGTAATTAAAGGGCTGTGGATTCTCCTGGAAAACGTGTCAAGGAGACCGTAAAAGTAAATTTTATAGAGTTACTTCTGTTGCAAAATACCTAGGGTACATGGTTTATAAAAGCAGCTAGGTAAGACATTCGATTTCCCTAATGTGGACTCGCTTGGCGATTCTCTGCTTTGTGTCTACATTGCCAGCTACTCCGTCGAATTGCAATTCACGGCAATTCAAACGCACACCTTTATATTGTTATATCTCCATTTCATTGCTCGCCTGGGACTACATCTGCTCGAGCTTCCCTCGTGCTCCCCGCGCCCCTTCCCCACGTCCATTAGTGTTTTGTGAATGATTTAAAAGCTCTTTCGGATAACTACTCTGTAAGTGAGTAATATAAGACTTACTTCCTATTTTATCAGTGCTCCCCAAATTTGAGTGCGCATTAAAACATTAAGTTGTATTACAGGCATTATTATGATCTCGAAACAGGCGTACTGGCCTGTAAGGGAATGTAACTCGTTCAGCTCCACGAATTAATGGACCAAGAATTCTTGGCGAGATATAAAAAAGTAAATGATTAGGGACAATAAAATAGCTTTTAGCATAACGAAGATTCTTTGGCATCGCTGAAAATCTCATCTGAAAGTTACTGTCTTCGCCTTATAATGTATTTACCTAAATAGAACGGGTGACGACGTTAATTTCATCAGGCGAGAATGGTATTCGATTGGAGACATATCCCTGAGTATTTATACTCTCGTTATGTACCTAATATATTACACAAGAAACATTCACAATGCCGCATAAAAATATACATGTAAGTATCTATAGCACACAAACACAATAACACGAAATTTCCGAATCCGAGTTTTAGGCAGAGGGAAAGCGGAAGAAAATCCGTCATCTGTGGGTCGTAAACAATGGTCGTCGGTACGTAGGTGCATGTAAATGAGAGTTATGGTAATTTATCGGCGGGGATGGGGTGGTAATGATAAGATAACGCTTTTGTTACCGCGCCGCCCGGAGATACGGCCCGTGGACGAGCGACGCGCGACGCACCGCCGACAACACCGAATTATTTTTAGTGTACCCTAATGAAATTGGGATAACGGAACGCTTATGGAATTGTCTGATGTCTGCGTCTGAGTTTTGGTGTCACGGCCTTTTTAGAAGCTGTGGTGAAATAGACTTTTGGTCTAGAATGTTGTGTGCGACTTTTTTTGGCTCAGGGGTGAGGTGGGCAGAAAAGGATCAATTAGAAGTGTCCTGCTATGCAACAGATAAATTAAACTTAAACTGCTCAGTAATAAAATCTTAAAGAATTCCCCTCGCTTTATAAATCAAGTACGTAATAAAAAAAAACACGCAGGTCCACCTTAAGGTAAAATTGTCAGCTGCGCATTACACAATAAATATTCTTTAACACACATAAAAATATTTATTTAAACAATTTGTTAAACTTGTAAACAGTACGCCTAGAATGTTTCGGAACATTTATCACACGTCGGGCTCACACTTGACCGCCTTTTTATCGTGAAAAATTACAAAACAAAAACAAGATTTCACACTTAAAGCATTTTATTGGACGACGCAAGAATCCGTTGGACCATTGAGGTGAACGGTCGAGGATAATTTTTAACGTGAAAGCTTTTACTGAATGCTGTAGTACTGTCTAAAGAATTCACATTAACGAAACTCTTTTAGATTCTTTTAATTCACATTAGACGCTAAATATGTCATTTACTAGGAACGTTTTGTATTTCTCACAAAATAGATTTTTGATGCGGAACATTATACTAAACTTATTATGAGTGGATAAAATTGTATTGTCTATCACAATCGAGATAAAATCTTCAGCTTCTCATTGGCATTGAATTAACGTTTTGTCACTAAGCGATAAATGTCATCACGTATCTACAATAGAGGAGATTGGGGTAAATTGGCAGATAAAAATACATTTATCTGTGTATGTGCAGTTAACGAGACCCGCCAGGGGTCCCCGGCCCCATCTGTTTCCCCTGCAGACATAGCGACGCCAAAAACTATTATTATTGTTAAAATGATAATTCATAGAATTTGTTTATTCAAATATAAGTGTGTATTTATGTACGGATGCTATAAATTGCCGCTTAAATAGAAACATAAAAATACTTTTCGGTTGAAAAATTACAGGTGTGTCAAAGTGCCTTCCACGTGGTAATTTTATTTGGACATAAAATACTGTAGCGGTACTTGTAATAATGAATAAGTATGACAACACGTACACACATCAAATAAAGTTTGCGATCACTTTGAAAAAATCGAAATCTTTTTTGTTACGGTAGATTATATTATGATTTCTTTTTCTTTTAAGATTCTTTATTTAAAAATATAGATTTGGAATATAAAATTAAAAAAAAAAACACAAAACAAAATATTTTTCTTGAAATAGTTCAATTTAAACAATTATATAGCTTATGCTAGTGATCACAAACTTTTTTTGATGTGTGTAGGTAATGCATGTCAGGTGACTAAGTAATATTATTTATCAAACATATGTACCTATAACCTTTCAGAAACTAGGTATTCCTTTTAAAGGAGATTATTATTATCTTATTGAAGGTAACCTTATAAAACCGTAATAAAATGTTTCCCAATACAATATGAGTATTGGTATTTCATGTAACAGAGTAAATTAATGCACCGTTTTACTTTAATTTGTATCCAATACTTTAAATGTTCTGGATGTGATCATAACAAACAGCATAGGTATTGTTTTATAAATGATCGATGGTATTTAGATGTCAGAAATTATTACCTAGCTACATAATGAATACAAATATGGAAGAGCTGTTCGTTTTGAAACCATTACAATGAGTAGCATAATGTCAGCAAAAAAGTTTAATTGCTGATTGTACCGTTTTGCAAAAGAGATTCGATTGTTGCTACCTAACCTACGTGAATATTTTTATGCTTAGTTTTCTTTATGATAAGTACCTATGTATTTTTACTGTTACTAAGCTTAATAGCTTAGTAACAGTAAAAATACATCGGTTAACATGTTCTACACTTAAACATTGTTATCTTTATATTATCCTCTTGGTCAGTTCCAATTTGCCCGATCCTCCTCATCACAGTTTTTTTTTTGATCTGGAAAGCTCTCAATCTTGACTCAAAATACAACGATGTTACTTTTTTCAAAGTTTTCAGCAAAGTAATTTAAAACACATCATCAACATAAAAATGACTTAAAAGAGGTTTTTTTTTATCTAAAGCTAGGGTCAACAGAGTGCACAGAGGTAGTTAGCGTTTAAATAATTCATAAACAGGTAGCGAAGCGTTCGAATGCGTGTGCGCAGGTCGCCATTGTTCGCTGATGAGCAGTGTCAGAGGGACAAAGAGGTCATGTCATGCTACAATGCTGTATGGTACCTAAATATTGCTTATTTTACCTACTAAAAATGGGAAAATTTCTAAATTTCCATTTTAGGGGAAAGTTAATGTGTAAAGATCGTAGCAGATGGTTTTGGACGCGAGTTTTTGTAAGGAAGTGTATTTTCTATTTAGATTTTATTATGTACAGGTTTTTGTAGTATTCCTCATTTAGAAGCTTAGTGAGCTTCTAAATGAGGAATACTATACTTACTACTACTGTTAACGATTGTGATGCAATATGAGGTCGTTAATTCGGCATTGTCCCGGAAATGACCACAAAACTAATCAGGGACACGGTGATGATAGGTTTTCATTTAAACATGAACATCAAAACGTATATTTAATTTAACTGCGGTTTTATCCTGTAACATGCGCATTAAAAAACTATCATTTGTTAAAGAAGTCAAAATTTTTTACAAAAATAGGTTTCACAGCAATATAATTTGCTCACATATAACTCTTTGTTTAAAGCCAAAGGTTTGTGCTATGAATCACGATAAAAGGAGAAAACCTTGTCTTTATTGTTTGCCCTTAAGGGACAGGTATGTTGTTATTTTAATAATCATTGTAGCATGTATGGAGTCCATAATAAGTGAACTATTTATGTATTGCGACGGTTACTGGATCTACCTCGTTAAAACTTCACACGTCTCGGAATACTTTAACAACTTCAGTTAGGTGGCTTGATTTCAGACGACTGACATTTAATTTGTATAGAAAATGGTGGCGTCTAATACAAATTGTCACGAAGTTCAGCTTGTTATTGGAAAGAATATTGTGACACAGGTAGTACGTAGGTATTATGCGTTGAATAAATTCAAGTAACGTATTATCTTCTCTAATCAATTCAGCATTCAGGGAGTCCTGAACTCCAGACACAGTCAGAAGGCGATGCGGCAGACCTCGTAGAAGATGGCGGGACGAATTGGATAAAACCAACGACATTAGACCTGGATCTAAACAACTGGAGGTCATAGGGAGAGGCCATTTCCCACCAGTGGGATAACGCAGGATAACAGTATCAGTATCAGTGCAGTTTTAATCTTAGGATGTGAGGAAAAGATGATAATATGAGAGTTCGTTCATTATTTTCATCATTTTATGCTCTTCATTATCTGCCTATACTTTACCCAACAATGTTGGGTTCGCTCTCCAGTCTAACCGGATGCAGCTGAATACAAGTATTTTACATGGAGCGACTGCCCATCTGATCTCCACAAACTTTTCTGCTCTTATCCCAATTTATTTGGGGTCTGTGCAGTGTACAGCATTTCTTTTTCTGTAATCTTCCATTAACCGAAATTTAGGTATTGACTTCTATTATAATTATTCCAAGATATAACCCGATCATCTTTTAATGGTTTTGTTTGGTGTTGTATCCGTCATGACCACTGGCCACTGCCACTTCTTGCTAACCCTGTAAGTGATTCTCTACTCCTCCGAAGTGTTTTTATTTTCTGATTTGATTTATTTTGTTGCGATCTCCAAAACATTTCCTCTCAATAAGTTTGTTGATCGCCACTGATTCTGGCTTTAATGAGTTGTTTGGAAACCTTAAAAACCATAAACGGTTATTCCCCCGGTTAAAAGTAGACCTGTCAAACTTCATCGGCCATTTTGCACCTATCCTTTTTTTAAAATTTACCCCCATGATAATTACTAAAAGATCCCTATCATTAACACGGTGTAACGATATCAAACCGAATGTGGAAATTTCGCATACAATAGAGGAGAGAGTCAACGGAAGATTGTACTTGATAACCTGTGTTGATAACACTCGCACAGAAACGAATTTCACGGCGCGAAGTCGCACGTAATTGTGGCCGTAAATACATTGGTTTTAACATAAATAGGAAATGCTTTACTTATACTTATTTAATTAAAGGTTTTTGTTTTTGAGTCCATGAAGTCTGGATTTGTGCCCGAATGATGGTAATAGGCTCGCCCCTTATTACATGGGACTTAAACATAATTTGCGAAATGTGGGTGTACCATTAGGTACACCTCTGCCTAACATTTCAGGGATTATAGTTGTGATGTAACGTTTTTATAGGCTTTTTAAAATCAAGCTTAACAATTCAGAAACTTTGGGTGAAGCTGCGGGGCACAGCTAGTGCAAAATAACATAGTTAAACACTATAAAAGAGTACAATGAATAGTAATGGACAATTTGAAAAATGTGGACCGACATGTAAGCGTTTAATGATGCTAATTTCGCGCGTGGTTTTGTAACGTATGTCCACATTTGTTGAATAGTTTGTGAGAGAGTGGCCTTTTTGTAACTTGATCGTAATCCCTAATTAATGGACTTTTAATCAGCCTGTTACTTATTTTTTACTGAATTGGATATGTTGCAGACAGTTCTGTCGCCGTCCCTAATTTTAATTACGCGAAGTCTATTAAGACATCTTAATTGGCCACCCAGGCAAATAAAGGCAAGCTCCAATAAATTCATGCTGACTTGCCTTAAATTACGAGCATCCGCACCCAATAAAATGCATGTCATTATTTGTTTAGGATAACGTTTTAATAAAAATCCATCAGAAAACTACAAAAGAAAATAATAACACTTAACGATAAAAATAATTACAATATCGTCAATGAATGGTGACCTAGTGAACTCGTCGATTTCAAGTTTTCCACCCCAAATAAAAAAAAGATGCGTAATTGATTGCATCGACGCCAGCTCATTTGGCTGATTGTATAGGGCACCAAATTGCGTATTTAACGTATGGGAAGAACCCTCGTGCACCGTCGCCAATTTGGATGGCACCCCCTGGAGTCGCGGACCCCACCGCTCCCCCCAAACATGTTTATATTGCATTTAGATTCAGATCATTCAAAAAAGCAATACGTCCAATTTTATTGCCGTCAGATACACTTTTAGAAGCAAAAAATGTCTCGCACGAATATTGTACACTGGAAGTGGAACAGTGTTGCAAAATGCCGATCCGTTAAGGGCCATTCGCAGTTTTATCATAGTGCAAATAACCCGCCCTGAGCAGATTAGATAAACTACAGAAAACGGCGCGACGTGGGAAGCGAGCCGAGAATTATGACGTAAACACTGTTTTAATTACAAACGTTTGTGTGCAAATTACTCGCGAGCCATTAATCTCTTAAGAAAAATGTCTGTAACACCATTCTTGATAAACAACAATTTTTTTGTGTGAGGTCGTCCAATGTGACTCCAGTATCTGCGACTCTCCTCTCGTTAAACGTATTAGAATTGTTGTATTCGTTGACAATTTGCTCGGAATTTATGGCAGTGCAAATGAATGCGCATAATTTGTCAAAACTGTCGGATTTGCAGGGAGCGTGTACGAGCGATTCCCGGATCGTTCGGTATCTATGCAGATCTAAATTTAGAGGGTAATCGCTTGTTTAATAATATATGCCGCGGGGAGCACTCAGTATAATCTACACACATCAAAAGTATCTAGGGATCAACATATATTTTTGCAATAACTTTTCTCCTGATTGATATTAATTAAAATTTTCTTTAAGGATTCATCAAATAAAGTGTTTTCGTTTGTCACAGTAACGATAAACCAAGTCACCTTTGCATTAATAAAGAAATTTGCCATTTTCCTAATAAAGGGATTTTTGACATTTGAACCACTAACATTAAAGTTCGAAAAAAAGACTGAAATAACAGTTTTCTTTAAAATTTTATTGGGTAACTTAAACAATTAATAATCCGTGTTTCTACCGCGAACACTAACAACACAAGAACATCGGTTTGGCATACTCAAAATGAGTTCATCCAAATCACGCTGTGGAATGGCCGCCCATGTTCGTTGCAACAACAAAAAAAGGTCTTCTTGCGACTGGATACCCTCCATATTCGGCAGAGCTCTTCTCTGTAGCATATCCCATGCATGCTCAATCGGGTTCAAGTCTGGCGACTGAGCAGGCCAGGGCAGGACATTGATGTTAGCTGCGGCGAGAGTCTGTCTTACAACTCTTGCGGTGTGCGGTCGTGCATTATCATGCATTAACTGAAATAAGGGACCGATTTGCACTTGTAGAGGAACGATGACGTCTGATACAATCGTCTCAGCATAAATTTGAGCGTTGAGGTTGCCTCTGATCCAAATCAACTCAGTTCTTCCGCCGATCCAAATACCCGCCCATACCATGATGGTTCCACCACTATAAGGATGGACTTCCTGGCAGGATTTTAATCGCTGTTGGCGTCCAGGGGTTCTCCAGTGTCGTATACGTCTTGTATCCGGTCTCATACCAAAACGAGACTCATCAGAAAAGCACACGAAACGCCATTGTTCTTCTGCCCAATTTCTGTGTTCAAGAGCCCATTGATATCGAATCCTACGATTGTGCATTGCTATAGGTGGTACCCGTAGCGGTCTTCGGGAATGAAGGTTCACTTCATGCAAGCGGTTTCTGACTGTTTGGTCGCTAATTAAGTTCCCTGAAGAGTGATGAAGCCTCACGGCTAACATCATGGCGTAATCAACGCATGCAACATCAATGTCCTGCCCTGGCCTGCTCAGTCGCCAGACTTGAACCCGATTGAGCATGCATGGGATATGCTACAGAGAAGAGCTCTGCCGAATATGGAGGGTATCCAGTCGCAAGAAGACCTTTTTTTGTTGTTGCAACGAACATGGGCGGCCATTCCACAGCGTGATTTGGATGAACTCATTTTGAGTATGCCAAACCGATGTTCTTGTGTTGTTAGTGTTCGCGGTAGAAACACGGATTATTAATTGTTTAAGTTACCCAATAAAATTTTAAAGAAAACTGTTATTTCAGTCTTTTTTTTGAACTTTAATGTTAGTGGTTCAAATGTCAAAAATCCCTTTATTAGGAAAATGGCAAATTTCTTTATTAATGCAAAGGTGACTTGGTTTATCGTTACTGTGACAAACGAAAACACTTTATTTGATGAATCCTTAAAGAAAATTTTAATTAATATCAATCAGGAGAAAAGTTATTGCAAAAATATATGTTGATCCCTAGATACTTTTGATGTGTGTATTTACATTCGGAGTGGACCGATCTATTCAGTCGATATTACATGAACGGGTATTTACTATTATCGTGAAATTCTCCGTCACCACTCATTACAATTTCGTTGTTCAACATCAGTTTGGTTTTCGTCTTACTCGGCAAGTTCCTTATCAGTAATAACTCTTTTATAATCGGGCTTTGGATTAAATTCTTCATTAGCCTTTCACCGTTATAAACTGTAAATAATTTTCATTATAATAATAGTATTACTGGTCTTGAAAACCTCTCATAGAATGTAATAAAATGCAGCAGACAGATACTTCAACAGGTTCTTTTCAACAGTACGTTTCCCTTACAAATATTTTACATTGTCATCAACAAATCATATTCATTCCGTTTTCAACGACCCCATCGTTTGTATTCACGATGTCCATGCATAAATATTTATCTGTGAGAAGTAGTTAATTAGCAGCTATATAACTAAGTAAAGCAGATAATAGCAAAGGTATTCCTGTCATGAGGTCACAGATATCGTCAGTCGTCGCCACAGTAACATATGGCTCATTGTGTTAAAAGGTGGAGATAAGCCATGTCTTGAAGTAAACACGCTTCATCCAACAAGTCGACTCACCTACTTATAGGAAATGAAATTAGAGAAACAACGGGCAAGGCAAATTGTAGGTTATTACGAAACTCGCAGAAAGTGCCAAGTATTCAAATATATGAGGTTGAGCATTTTATAAAAACACTAGATGAAATACATAATATAATTAGGTTTATAAATGATGATTCAGCTTAAAGTGCTACAGCTCATCGTAAACATCAGAATTGTCTTCATCATTATTACATTAATAACAACAATGACTCAGTGTACCGAATAAATCAAATTACATCGCCCACTATGCGGGAACAATGAAACAAAATATAACGTTTAAAGTAACAATTAAACACAAGACAATGCCGCGGAAAGGAGCTCCGCGTAAAACTGAGAACTTCTTGGCTCCTCATCAATCAGCTATCACGAACCCCACCCTGGCTTTGCTCGTTACACATAATTAATCACTGAATATAATTAAAATTCCCGATGACAAGGCGCGATCACCGCAATATTCATCAGAGAGGAAAAGCCCCAGAAAGAATATTGGCGAGTTCAAAGAGCCAATGAAAGGACATTTTTTAACCCTTTGGGAACGTCGGCGTCGTCTTCGAGTGATTCAATTTTCAATTAATATTTGACGTGACTTGCAAATTAGTGGCTAATTCATTTATCTGTTATCATAGACTAGTTATTGTAGCTCTTTGGTGTTCTTCAGAGGCTTATAGTTTGGGGCCCAAGATAATGTTAGATTTGAGGCGCCTCGCTGGCGTCTGCCGTGGTGTAATTACCTAGTGACTCAGCATGGCTTTGTTCGCCCTGCATAGGATCCGCGAACAAACTTGTTTTAATTAATTTCGTGTCTCGAACAAGCCTTCAGCTGATTGTTATCTACTTGGTTGCTGTTAGCGCTCCGGACGCCCCGATAATGAAGCAACAAATTGTTCTAAACCAGACTTATGATTTTGATATCAATGAGTATGTTATAATACTCTTGGTTTGAGTTATTGGATGATGTTCTGTTGTTGACGATCATTTGTAGTTTGAAACAATTTCTTTTTGGTTGAATTAGGTACTTGCCATTATGTGGGGATATTTCTAATTTCCAATGTATGATAGGACCACAATTTTGATTTGCTAGAAAAAGATTGGAACAGTGAATTCGCCACAGTAAACTTCCTACTTTTGATTTGCAGTAAAATGCAAATATACACACACAGTTTTACTGCCTTAAATTCGCCGTGGTACCTACTTGTGGTGGTAGTGATTATTTAGCTTTGGACTAAATCTTTAAGCAATAATCTCGCTCATGAACCAAATTGGTCAATGAACTTTTGCATGACCGACAGTCAAATGGATTTTTAGATTGGTAACAGGTTTCAATGTTATTGTTGCTTCAAGTTTTTCGATATGATACATTTATCGATGAGCCTTTCCAAAAAGCTCTTTGGTTACACTCATTACGATCTTATTATCATGTTGTATGTAGATTTGAACCAGATATCGACACGTAACTACTGTATCTCCTCGTTGTTCGTGTTTGGCGTGCCAGTTACCATGGCAACCGGTGAAATATGGGCCCCGTCTTTACTGAGCTTATTGCGATTATCAGCTAAGAACAGCTATTAATTTCCACTTCCATTCTTCCGTTCTTGCATTCATTTTATAGTGGGAACCACTCCAGTCCAGAAATTGATGCAATTCATTTGATGTGTTTAAGTTTCCTTATCATGTACCTAACCACTTCCCTGTTTCAAGATACTCTTGGGTAACCTAAGTAATAAAAAGTCTTGATCTGTATGGAACCTGTTTGGCCATTTGTCGTAAGTGTATTAGATGTGTCTTGATATGTCATAAGTGAACGGTTAATGGAATTGGCAAATAAAAAATCAGCACTCAGTGGATTTTTATTGATAAATCTTGTTCTTCTTGATTTGAAAGTCTATTAAAATCTTATAAAAGACTGTACTGCCAAGTCAATCAATAAATCATAATCTATCGCGATTAAAACCACACGAATTTTACAACAGTCCATATAACAGAGTGCCCTCAAAACAATAATTAGTACCAATTACGACACGAAATATCCTCAACAATCAAATGGGATGACTGGCACAAGTTGAGTGGCCGCACGCAGAGAGAAATTAAGGAGATCATCCGTCTCTCTTTGGTGAAGGCACAATAACAACAGTCCCTTGCCCACATTCACAATTCAATTTAAGCTTTCAATCATCGACATCGAAAACTACCATTAAGATAGCGAGAAGTGCACTTATTTTGATTGAATAAGGCCAGCATTGTTTGAAAGGAAGGTCTTCCTCAGAAGAATTATTTCTGTGTTCCTCATTGCCTTTTGCAGCTTCAGTAAATATCTTAAAATCTTAAATCACAAATTCTTGAGGATTTTATTAGAAATTGTCTGATATTTTTAGCTTGACAATCCCCAGTACTTTGTGTAGTTAATATCAATGCTGTTTTTCTTCTCAACTGTCTGAGCTATATTAAAATTCTTAAATTCTTTTAATCAAAGAATGCCCGTCTCGTTATTATGATAGAGGTTAAACGCTTGTTCCTAAATTCTTCAAACATCATTATTTCATGGCCGAGACCCTCTTACCTACAAAACAAATAAACTTCGGTTGACTTTGTTTATTTTTCTATGGGAGTTGAATTGCTTCTTCCTGGAACGTGGGTAATATTGGTAATCGTTCTGTAAATATCAGTGGAAATTTTTCTAATAATGACTTAAGTAGTCCATACTTAGATACATAAACAGATGATACTGAAGTTCTAAGTTGTGGTCAAAGCAAATTATAGACATCCAAATCAGAATCAGACGATGAAAAACTTTAGCTAGTTGATAAGTGCTTGTTTGAAACAGTTTACAAATAAAAAAATCTAATTGTACATTGTAATAAGAATATGCACAACCAACCCACATGAGAGGTTCGTTTCCGCCAAACGGATAAGTAGGTAGCTATAACCTGTAATCGGAACCGGTTTAGTCAATGTGGACTTACGGACTGGGGAGAGGGCATGCGCGATATCATAGCAGGTGTTCCACTGTGAGCCTACTGCCTCAATGAGAATTCCAACTCAAGCCTTAAATAGTTTGTCTGAGATTTACTTCGCGGTCTAACTATAACTCAAGATAAATGTTGCCACACAGCCGGCCTTGATATACGTGTGATGTGAGTTTGATAAACGAAGATAAAAACAGTTGCGGAGCCCATGGAGTTGTCGAGGGGACAATCTTCTTACCATCAGGACTCGCCATAGACGTTCGAGAATAAGTTTAGGGCGGCGTGTCTGTAACGCGTGTTTAATAATGTAAGGTCTGAAGGCGCGCCGTCCCTTACCGGCCTGTTCTGAATAATAGATGCAACAATAATATGACTCGAGTACGCCGTCTCAAGTTATTCAATACCCAATTCCATATTGCTTGACCATAACTCCAACAGGAATTTTAAACTATGAATATTTAGAGCTCAAAGTGAAATGAAACTTATTTTAAATATTGATGTCATTGATACTTAGTAATCCTCTTAGTTCAACAATCAACTCTCATTTGTGGCGTTGGAATATCCTCCTCTGAATAAAAGGCTTTTATAAGAGAAACATGGGAACGTACACCTGTCGCACCCCGCATTTTAGAATAGCGTCTGGCTAGAGTATTAAATATATTAGTATTCATTCGAAATGTATCACAGACGAAATAGCGGTTCCAGAATAATTCGCACAAATTATATTATAGACTTATTCGAAATATCCCATTATTGTATAAGAAAATAGAAGTTGGGTTTACGTAGCTCTGCCATACTAGGTATATGCAAGCTTTATTTGCATAGTAAGCGAGCTGTTTAGTTGCTCTTTAAATGTAAGAAACTAATGTGTAGGTAGAGAGTTAGCCAGGCGGAACTGGTTATGTTCTCCTCAGTAATGTTAAGCCAAGTAAATTAACATTAGCTCTTCTGGGGATTTTAGCATTCCCAAAGTTTTGATTGAAAGAAACACGGCTTGTATTTAGATTATTCCAGAAAACATCCAATTTTCTTTGCAATCTTTGGACGTTTCCGTTCGGGAAGTTAACGTGGATTCAATAAAAGTTTATGATTATGCTTGGCGATGCTTCTTTTTCTTTAATCAAACCCCATTTGTGTAGGTTCATGGGTTTTCATGAGGGTGCAACAGAATGCGTTTAATTCGTTAATAAATCAGGGTGCGGGGTGGTGCGGGTTCATTAGGCTGATCGCCCGGGGCTTTCGGGGAGCTCGCCTGTCCGGCCCATGGGCCCACGGGCCCACTCCATGCACTCCAGCCTTCTGTTGCTTGATGCGTTTAATTTTGCGAGGTCATTCGATGATGGATGCGTTGCTAATTCCATTTGTCCATCGGCGAGCTTGTCGTTTACAAACAACCGATGCACGAAACATCAATTTGCTTTTGTTTCATAAATTCAATCAATTACTTCGTCTATATTGATGTTGCGTTTTTGTAGCGAAACAATTTGATTTGGGACATTCAAAGAATCAGCTGCTTTAATCCGTTTTAATTTCCAAATGGGAATCTTAGTTAAAATAAGTAATTAATTGGCTCTCATAACTTGGGCTTATCGCTGGCATAAATTAAGGTAGATTCGCGCGGCGCCTCGTCCACGCACGTAGTGAAACTTTTAATTGCATTGAGCTCTATCACTGTCGTCAACTGGGAGTTATGAACACCCACAGAGATTGTACTCTTCTCCGTGCTACCAACAAATAAATTTTAATCATGTAAAATACGGAACCAATTAAGCGCATTATCTGGCATTAGATGCGTGACATTATTTATAACTGCCTAAATATTTTAGAATTTTATTATCATTAAGAACCATTTTTAATCTAATGAAACGTTAAATCTATTATAACTTCGTAATTAAAATCCTCGGAAATTATTTAGGATCTCGAGAGTCAAGCACGAAATGAAAAATGGATTAATTAGAATTTTTAAATTAAAATTGTCACCGTGTATCCGTTCTGTGGCCAGCCAGCACAAACATAATACAATAGAGGCCAGGGCCGGACGAGAGGACTCATTAATTTAGATGATTGTACAATTATCTAAATATAAGCGGAGCGAGACGCCCACGCGGGCGCAGGGGCCCAGGGGGTACTCCAACCCGAAAACGAGGGAGGGGAGCGGGCACTCGTTTTTAATTAAACCGGCGATGAAATGAAGTGGTCCGTATAATATTGCTTAGACATGTTTTAAATTAATTTTAACCCGTCTTATTACGAATGATTTGATGAAATAATTTGTGCGCACATTTTCGTAAATCATCATTTTTAGACTGCAGCTATTAACCCAGTCAGCAGAGCTGATGTAATATCCTCATCAAACGGCAAGCAATAATGCGTTTTGTTTAGTTCGTGGCTTAATGTAGATTGACCGGCCCCCACGACCCCACGACTCATGAGCGAATAGGCCTAAGTCCTCAATAACAATGTTGGGGCCGGCCGCGGTGACGGCGCTCGTACGCAAGGGTTGTGCGCCTCTCCACTTCTCTATTTGTTTTTCGTTAAAGCTTTAATTAAAAGTAGGTTTATTTTAAAGAAAATTGATGTTCAAAGTAAATAAATCCTTGATGGTTTAATTATCTCTTAGTAATTGAGTTTCACCTGACGGTAAAATAATTAGTGCTGTGCTCACGAGATGCTTATTAATTAATGATTTTGGAGATACTGTTGTACGGGGTAACCTATTATGATGTCTTCTTTGGTGATAAAAGTTTTAATTAATAATTCATTCGGACACGTTTTTTCGCTAACATTAATTATATTTATATATATCCTCATTCAAAGTTCGTTACCCGATTTATCTGATGCAATCTAATGCCTTGAAATTAATTGCAATGTTGATATACAGTTTATTAAAAAAACTTACAGGAAAAACTTTCAAGTTTGTGTACTAACACATTCTTAGGCAGGAATAGTTTCTGCCGAAGTAATGAATGGTTGTTGAATATTCTCACTTCAAAAAGTTACAGGTAAGTAAACTTGATACGTCAACAATTGCCCATCACTGTGTGTGTGTTTGGAGCAATTAGTTGAGCAGCACGTGGCCGCTTAGTTTGAAGTTCGCAAGCCGTCGCGAGTGAAGCCGGGCTGGGCGGCTGCCCCACCACCACAATAACTGTTCTACATCTAGCAGCTGAGCTATTGTTGTAATGTACAACGTGTCATAGTTATTAGTTGATGCAGTCTGTTTACAAACATGCTGCATTGCAGTTCGACGCTCAAGACGTTCGATCGTTACAACCACCAACTTCTTCCCGATAGTTACCTAAAGGCTTTGTCCTCTGGGGTCCGTAAGCCGCGCGTCCAGGCTTGGTGCCTCGAAGGGACCCGCCGGTCTCCGGACCGGCACGATGCACCAAACAAAAAAACTTAACAATAACAAAAAAACACAATAAACGTACGAACTTAAGAAACTACACCGTCGAGCGCAATCTCTTAACCTTTAAGTTCGACAGGATAAAAGACTGGTCACATAAAAACTTCCTTGTAAAACTTTAAAACAAAACTGTACAGAGAACTTCGAAAAAAGTAGAAATGTTTGTGGGGATCGACGACACTTCCCCATGCGGCGTTTCGGTCGCGACTGAGCCACGCGGTCGGAGAGGGGCCGCGCGGGGGGCGGGGGACGCCGGCCCCGCACCTCCGCGGTATTATTTGATTAATTCGCCTCCCCCTTCTATACTCGTTGAGTCGTTACGACGACGGCGACGTTAAGTTTTTAAATTTCAGTGAGAGGACCGCAACCTTCACCTACTCCTTAATACTTTAATTGAATTAATTAAGATCGACGGGCGCCAACAAAGATTAGACGTTAATAAGCAAACGCTGAAGGACCCGTCCCGTTCATGGTTAATTACAGCGGCCGGGGCTGCGGTGCGCTCGCAGGAAAAAATCCCAGCCTGAAATAATGAGTATTACCTACCGAGCAACGTAAGACCCGCTAATTGGTGCATTTACATACAGAAGTAAAATAAAGTCAGAGTGAGTTATTTGACGATGTCAGATGTTCTCAAAGGAGTGACAGTACACGACAACGTTGCTATGGATTGAGTCTGTCCTGTCGGCCGGCCCGCCGAGGACACTTTATGCATTTTGGTGAATATTAATCATGGACCCGAATCCTTTTAGTGCTTACAGATACAGCCTATTGGGATACGAACACAAGAGTATTGGCGTTGCATTGATTGAAATGTTTGAGAGTCACAGTCAGTTAACAAATTTTATTCAACTTTTTCCTGTTACTTTTTGTTTCATTTTCGAAATAAAAGAGTGTAATGTCACAACGATCAGTTTACCAATTAAGCCAACTAAAGTCGATTAGACGTTGACTATTGAACCCTATCCGTTTGGTTCATTTGTTGTTCCCACGGGCAGAATGCGAAACTGAGGATGGAATTAGTGATGGGATTCCTTCATTTGAGGTGACTTGAGTCGACAGCTTTACTACTTTGGAGGAGGTAGAAAAATAAGTGATGGTGGAGGCAATTTAAATGGTGAACCTTGAGTCGGAGCTTTAGTAGAAGACGTTTTGAAGAAGATTGGAGAAGTAAAAGATGATGGTGGATGCAATGTTAGTGATGGAACTATGACAGATGTAAAGACGAATGGAATTTTCTAGAAGCCAGGGTCCCAAAATGATCCATGGACTTGGTAGTAAACAAAATGTTGTGTTTAATAATGTTGTAAAAGGATCTAAAGGTAGAATAAATTAGTGTAGATAGAATTCTGTATTTGAAGTGACTTGAGTCGGAGCTGTAGAACTTTTTGGAGAAGATTGGGGAAATAAAAGATGGCGGAGGCAAAGTTAGTGACGGTAAGGTTGATGTGACAGAAGAATGAAATTGATTTAAAGCCAAACTCCCAAAAATGATTTGTGGAACAACTAGCGAAGACATGTGGTTATTTCTAATGATGAATACTACTCCAAATAATTTATTTCAAAAAGAGTACCTTACCATCCCCTCTATAAAGATCTTGTCAGATGGACATAATTATGAAAAACCCATACAGGCCTGAATTTTGTTTTGCTTGGTGTCAATTCATATCAACGTAAAAATAAGTGAGTCGAGTCGAAAAATAACCTTAGCCATCCCGACAGGAAACTCATTACACATTCCGTGTCGGGTTACAAGAAAGAGGCCGGTCCCGATTTCTGGTTAATTCAATAATTTTACGGATGGAGCATTATCGGGCTAATTCGGTTTAGTTCGGTTAGGCCCGATCGATCAACTGATGCGCGGGCGCAGGTGGGCGCTTTAACAAAGTACACGTGCACCTCTGGCCTGTATTATGAAACTTTGGTGTGTTTAAAACTCTGGAGGTCGATTATAATATTTTTTAAGTACATTTTTGTGATACATCATTTATTCGACACATCGTGGCTAGATCTCCTTTCTTCTTTTCATAGAAGTCTAGACTCAATAATACCTTTTCAGAATCCATTTTATAATTATTCAGTTCTAATAACTCCCGGATGAGCTAATTCATAATCGGGTTGGTTTTGCATTGTTGATGTTAATCTAAAATAGGGAATTTTACTTACATTTTGTTTTTTGATTATTTATTTCTTACATTAGTCCTTTGAATTTTACGGGCAACTTGCGGTCGCAGGTGCCAACTGTAATTTCTCCCTCCACAGCATTGCTATCAATGTTTAATTAATAAAAGCTAATAGTAGTTTAGATGCAGTCAGATATTACTAACCTTTTTTAAGATTTTGCTAAAAGATCTCTTCTGTTGGAAATCATTACTTAGCGTTCCCTTTTCCTGTTCCAAATCTTCCGTTGTTTCCTTCAACTTCAATTTTGTAACAATTGGTTTTTCTAACACTGTATTTTCAGTAAGCTTCTTGTATTTTTGCGACTCGTTTCAACACAGCACTAAAGAGTGCAATCTATCATAAAATATTCACCCGTCTTTTACGTATAAATAAAACGTTTTCGAACGTCCTTAGTTTTCGTGGTTCAAGGAAATCTCTTACAAGACTGCTCCGCTTCGAAATTAATCATTGTTTAAAGTTAATGGCCCTTATTAATCATGGGCATTATGTCTAGATGAATATAATGTGGTAATCGGTGACTCACTCCAAAGATATCGAGGCTTTTATTACGAAAACGAATGCACCGTTACACAACCTGTCCGTTGCTCTATAACATTAAATTGATCCAAAACACAATAGAAATTACACTCTAATACACCGCATTAAAGGTCATTATTAACTTAGAATTATTCATTCACAGATATCCGGGGCAGGTGAATGTGTTACCAATATTATATTTCTTAATTAATAGAGGTGAGAACACTCAGATCCACGGGAATTTAATATAATGGGCTTTATTCCCGACTAATTTAATTGTAATGGGTATAATATGGTTTTATAATTTTATGGTTCCCTGTCTATTATAATTGTATTTATAATAAGTTTATACATTGTATCGACAGCTGCTTCAATTAGAGTGGTTATGTAAATAGACGTCTTGTGAAAGTTGTATTAACGACTACACTTGGGTATTGTGGGTGTATTTTATACAACCTTCTTAATCCTTAGTATAACAGTTTCTATATTCATGTTACCGTCTCTTCATCAGTATTACAGCGGAGAGACTAATGGGCGCACTCCCCTCTGTCTGTCAAAACGTACGGTGCTCCGCGACGTCTCATCCAATCAGGATAATGTGTGATACTCGTCAATCGTGTAAGTGGCTCCAAATTGTACTCCAAAAGGTAAAGTCTGCTCTTACTTATTAAGTGCACTTTTGTGATTAGCTAGTAGTTCTCTTGACTTGAAGGGTCTTTTGAATGCAATGGGAATGATAGCAACAGACCAAGTAGCGTAAATCCAGATAGCAGACATCTTATTTCAAGATTAGTTTACATAATCACGTCTCTAAAGCGGGTAACAACGAGACAAGGGTACAATTAAGGCGGTGGCACAGTGCATCGCTGCAGCGGAGGGCGGGTGTCGCGCGTCGGTCACAATGCGCCAAATGACGGCCGGTACGCAAATGAAGAATATTGTCGGACGGCGTGAATGCTCCTTAATGACGCGTCGGGAAGGACCCGTGTGCCGTCGTCACCCACACGACATTTGCGCGATTGTCGAGTGTTAATTATTGGATCATTGTCGAGGTAACTTCACATGGGAAGTGTCTTTTGAGGCGGTTTGTATGCCATGCGTGGCTATGAGCTTTCTGAGCATTCATCACTTGTAAGGAAGTCTACCTTGTAAGGGTGCTGAGGGGAGAAAAGTGTTATGAGCTTGAAGCAAAAGATTTACAGCTTGCAAAAGCTGTAATAATTGGAACTAAAGCTGGTTATGGAATTTAAGAAGAAGACAGAACCTGAACGAGTATTTCTTTAAAATACAATATTACAACCAAGCATAGCTAAAGCTAAAACTATAAATATTCAACTGCCAGTCAGTACTTTGTTGTGGAATTCGGTAAGTATTTGAGCTTGCGTGCGCGTACGCACGTTCAGGTGCCAAAGCAACAGTTACACAAACTTCGTCAAGAGGCGAGCGGACACTTCACCGACTACTGTCAACAAAATGTACCAACATGTGACTTGTGCCCGGACATAAATCAACAGATTTCACCGTTTGTAAACCCAAAATAAATCTGATGTGTACAGTACCAGCTTGTACAATAAGATCTAGTTGACATAGATACTACAAATTATTTCTTAAAGCGCAAATATTGGCTTAAAACCATGTATCGTCATCATTTACGACACTAATATGGCTTTAAATAGAATGATTTCATCAAACGCCTCATCATCAAAATTATCATCTTCAAATGTTTGTGTAAGTTCTGATTTTATATCGTCATGTTTAGTCTGCCCTAAAAACTCTTCAACGACACGATAATCACAAACCATTTAACGCAGCCTTCCAAACAGCTTTACTTATTACAGTTACAACAGTACTTACTATAACTTGACTATATCTTTGTTTCTATCGTGAAATACTTCACTTAAATATCATATTCGTGCTTAACATAAAACAGTTGGATGTAGGTACTACTGCAGGCTATAAAGCTAGGCAAGACCCGCAAGACAAACCGCGGTTGTAATATCAATATGAGGACACTAAAATGTCGAAGACTGACGCTTGCCCGCTACCAGGGCCAGGATACGAGTTTATGAAAACTACTTTTGAATGCGCGTAGAACTGGGAGCAGTAATTGATGTAATTGAACTTACAGCGCTTAGCGTTGCTCAGGTGCTTTAAGACTTTAGGACTCTTCCCAGATTTATGAGCTTATGTTTCCCAGAAGTGAGAATTACATACTTTTTAGAAGAGTATACTTATTGGAAGGTATGACGGATTGGAACAAATGACCCAAGGTTTAATTTGTGTAATGTAACGCAAACGAACTTTGATTTCAGTATAAATTTAAGAAAAGTTTGTATTACTGTTTTCGTAAATCTGCGTTCAAGTGGGACGTCTGCCAAATTTCTAGAAAGCACACGTTGCGGATGTACCATTTCTTTCCATTGTACTACATATTATTATTTATTTATTAATCACATGTTAAACGTATGATTAGTGAAGATTACAAGTTATCCGAGAAAGGAATATAATTACAACTTAGTAGTTTATGTATTGGGTGGGGTGTTTCAACTCGAAGCGAAGAAAGTTTGCGCAACTGGCAGGTGCGGAGATTTACGGTGCGCAGTTGACCTCTGCCAAGCAAATTGCCTTCACAAAAGAAGCGTTGACGGGGACGCACAAAACGGTTGACCCTAACCTTGAGAGTGCAGACGAGGGCCCGAGGTTTGTGAAAAAGAGCTTAATTAACTACAATTTTTAATGTTTTGTGACCTTAATTACTAATACTGGCGTTTCCATTGTAAAACACAAATCGCAAATAGAAGTATCCATAACAAGGAACAACGGAAGTTATCAGCAATTATTTTGAAACCGGAGAACATTGTTTATACACCTTGCTGATGTGAACATCAGATAACTAAATTAGTGAGCATTTATTTCTTAAAACTGATAACAAACCTTGGGCTTATCAACAAGTTAATTGTTAGTAGTTCTCAGAACAACACATTACGGGGTTGATTTCGGGGCTGGGAGATCAAGGACGAGCAGCTTGGCGTCGTCATCGAACGAGAGCGCATTACGTTCGATTGTAGGGCCAGGCGCGGCCTAATTGCCAGCATTGTGTCGGCATGCAGATGTGAATGGGCTTTGATTTGGGCCCGGGGGCGCGGGGGCCGGGGCCAGGGGACAAATCGCTCGTTACGGCTGCAGGTAAACTTTCATTGAGCGTCGGAAGGCGTCGGACGTGAGAGGCGGCCGACAAAATGCCCTCGTTATTCGCCGCCGAATCACTCGCTCATTGTGCTCCGGGAAACGGTAGACGCGCTCACCGAATCACGGTAAAGACTTTAATGAGGCGTGAGAACGTTCTAAATGAACGATTGTGCAGGAGCTCGGATTAATGAATGATTGATATTAGAGTGGCTCTGATTAACACCCATTACGAGATGTTCCACCAAATACCAGCGGATTCTTCGTCATTTCTTCAGCTTAATGTACGTAATAGATTCTTGGTTTCAGAAATTTTGGCGGTTCATCGAACCACTTGTTGCGCTGTAGAGGGTGAGAGAAAAACTGACTACTGAGTGTCGGGTGAGAGGCGATCCTCCCGGGCCCCGCGCCCTCCCCTCACACTCCTATGGTCCGAACTCGACACCACGCCAATTAAAACCTGACTCCTGGCGTTTTGTCATGTAGGTATGGCACGCGTTAGATTTAGCTAGCTGTGTTGAATTTTAATTGAATCAATGTTCTAAAAACTAAAAATATTTTTTAATTGGTACAGTCTGGCGTGGCGTTTGAATTTGATTATTTCAATATGTATTTAAAAGTCAACTGTTACTAGGGCCTATCTATACAACCTGAATGCATCTACACAAATAAATGAAATTGAAGTATCTGTTTGTGATATCTAAATAACAGCTTTTAACTAAATGCAATGCAATGTATAAAAATAAATTATCTGGGTATAATTTAACTCATTTTTTTCTGTCTGTCTGTTTGTTCCGGCTAGTCTCCGGAACATTTTTTAATAATTTCACGCGAACGAAGGTCGCGGGCAACAACTATAGTAATATAATTAATAATAATAAATAATAATAAATATCGCTGGACATTACACACAGCGCCATCTAGCCCCACACTAAGCAACGAGGCTTGTGTCGTGGACACCAGATAGTTGATATACTACATAGATACTTTTTGTTTGTAAATACATACTTATTATACATATAAACATCCATGACTCGGAAACAAATGCCCATGCTCATCACACAAACATTTGCTCCGACCGGGATTCGAACCCGGGACCCTAAGAACGTAAGGCAGCCTCACTACCGCTGCGCCATTCGGGTCGTCACTTACTCACAATTATGTATATAATTAGACTACGCACAAGTAGTTACGTAGGTAGGCAACAATGCTATGTGGGGTGCTTAATTAGTTGGCATGAAGTGTGTAGTGCGGTGCATACTGCAAATATCTGTGTGAGCACCCCAGTGCGTGAGACAGGTGGCGAGGGCGGCCGGCGGGGCCCGCCAGCGCGGGGCCGCTTGCCGGGGCCCGGGGCGCAACGGTGTAAGTGTAACAGTTGCCTCGCATCACCGACATATGCCCACTATTTGTATGTAAATTAAAAATTTTATTAACAGCTAAAAATAAACACCATTACTTTCCAACGACTATGTGCAAATGTATTAATACTAGTTGTTTTGAAGTTGTTTCATATAATTTGCTAAATATGTCCGCTGTTGCTAGGAACGAGTATTTAATTAGCTGGGTATGTATTGCTAAGCCTTTCACTTCGAGTTGCCCGGGGCTTTGGATCAGCTTAGTAACTCAATCTGATGACGTAATTTAAGGATCAATCGACAATGATTTACAATGTTCGGAATGAGGTCAACTGCTATGTGAGTGAGTCGATAGTAGGTAGTCTCAATATTGTACTTTTACTGACGTTTACTAAATCAGATTTCAGTTTGAATGACGTCTTTCGAATTTTTTCAAGAACACAAAACGGTAGGGTTACATTTGCAACTTGCTTTAAAAAGTTAAATATATACTTAGTTATGTTTGTTTCGTGCTGGTTAAAGCACTTTTTGGACAACTTTTTATTTCCTATTTTGACTTTTCGGAGTAGAATTTTCGAAAGTTCGGAAGTACTCAATAGGTATCCATTTAGAAAGACATTCGATAAATAAATAAAAGAAACCTAAATATCTAACACATGCATACAGTGTCAACCCTAGAAATACTTTTCAGAAATTTAATTTTAAGCACTAATCACTTGAAAAAAAACACATACCACTAACAAACTTTTTTTCCATAGGGTTAGAAATATTTAATTTATTTTGTGTCATAGGGGTTTGAACTAGTTTGGGATGACAAATAGTATAAAAAGAGACCCAAAATAAAAAACGTCTTGTTGGTTGAATAAAATAGTGTCATAAAATATTAACATTTTTGGAGTGGGACCCAACCGTAAACTGGAGTCAAGTATCTTTAAAAATATCACCTGTTTACGTCAACAATGCCTTAAAACATGATACTTTTTGTTGAAAACCTTCACGGTAAAACGCATTTGTTTGTTGTTAACAACAAAAAAGTTAATGAAATTAAAGGTGTCATGCTCCAATTAAAGCCCCAGTAGCCGGTGCATGGCTGCGTGTGGAGACATACGCACGTGATTTCAATATTTCATCTGCAAGGCAGCATACACACTGCGGTCTCGGGCCGGACCGGACTCGTTCCACTCCTACAATTACGCGCTTGTGTCATATTTACAGCCCAGGTAATTGCCATTCAATTACGAGGCCAGCCTGCTGTGCATCTGAGGGAGAAGTCCGACACCTCACCGATATATCCATCCTACTCCAACGCGGCGTGCAGCCGGCCAGCCATCAATCATCGAACACCCCCCGCGGGGCGCCCGTAGGGATGGGAAACGTCACAAAGCGAGTATCTCAGTTCAACAATGCTCGATAAGTGGGCAAACGCCACGCTAAATTGATTCCGAACCGATTCTGATCCGAACGTTGTTTAGCCGTATTAATTTAACTCGTCCATTTGTCATTCGTGTTGCAAAATAATAGTTATGATGGCATTCATATTGTAAAATAATTATGAATAACGATTAATCGTTGTTTGTAACGATATTCTAGGGTAAACAGGTGTTTTTAAATGTCATCGAGTCTTTGTGTTTGGCATTTGTTAACTAAGCATTATTTTATACATTAATTAAATTTAATATTTATAATTTTTCTAGACCCTAGCAGCCAGCTAAAGGTTTTGCATAAACGATGGCTTATAGCATTATAATAAAGGTTTCTTACACGTAATTGTTGGTAAATAATGGCATTGGCACTAACCAAGGCTTAGAAAAAAAGATAATAAATAGAGAGGATGTTCATTTAATAAACACGCCAATTAAGAAAGATTATAATCATTATTTAATGCAAGACACACGTAGAGGTATTTATTCGCTAAAACACTATGCTATTAAAGTATAATGATAGGTTGTAAAGTATCGATATAAATATCGAGTGTGTGCCAACCCTAGGTTGTGGCACAGGTATGCAATCTCGCCTTTATAACATCACCCTATTGCACTTCGGTGCTCGAGCCAATCTTTCAAATTGAGTTCAGTGCGATGTAGGGAATAATGTGATTTAAAACCAATAACTTAGTTATCTGTATCATTTATTTATGTTTTCTTGATTCGATTTTCATTTATTACCACTTTTTAAAATAGAGGGAATGTGGGATTGTAAGTGACACTAGTAGATGGATATAAATGTTTATTTCATATACCTAGGTAAGGCCTACACCATCCTACTAATATGATAATTTATGCGAAAGTTTGTAAGGATGGATGGATGGATGGGGTGTTTGTTACTCTTTCACGCAAAAACTACTGACCGGATTTGGACACGGATAGTTTATAACCTGGATTAACACATAGGATACTTTTAATCCCGGTAGTAAGATCCTGTGTGACAATTACCGAACGTGGGCGAAGCCGCGGGCATAAGATAGTTCTAAATAAAACTTTTGTTTTATCCTCTTCTCAATTTAATCACTTTGAATGATCTAATCTGATCAAATATGGACTATGATTAAATATGACCTACAGTTAGATAAGGTTATAAAATAAAGGGTGTAAAAAGACTCTTAACGAACACACACGACACTTCTTCTCCCCGTCATACCGATATTATTTTTGTTCTACACCATACCTGGGAACCTTCTAATTACGGAGATATTGGGGGTCAAAGTTCCAAAATTTTCACAAAGTTTTTTTTAAACATGTTTTTAATGTAAGAACTTTACTTTAAACACCTCCACGACCCTCGCACTATTCAATCGATCCACCAGCACAATGTTTTGAGTGCGTTACATTGAGTTTTACCGTAAAACGTGATTTGTCATTCTACCCTAACAAAAAGTTATTTCCCAGCAATAATCTTTGCGTAGGGTTACTTAGTTTGATGTACAGAATGCTTGGTTGACGGATTCGTGAAGAGTCTGCTTAAACCCGTAAACGTCTCCTCTGTTTTCACAACTGCAAAGTAAAACCTATAAACATAGTATTCCATGTCTAAATAAATTAATAGTTTTGGTTGGCTGGACCATCACATTGTAGCCCAGTCTCTTTCTCAACGGTCGTGCTTACGACCACTATAGTTGGTGCCAGTTAAGATGAGAATAGCGGTCATTGACCCACGTACATTAATTAAACTTCTTAACTTTGAACACCAAAGATAAGCCTGTTCAAGTCTGGAATCGTCATCTATCGTGATCTTCAACATTTTTTGTAATGAAAAACGATACAAGGTTTGTTTTGGTTCGTACAAAGAGATATTAGGGAAAGGGCAATGACCGCTATTCTCATCTTAACTGGCACCAACTATAGACCAAAGATGTAGACCAAGAATGATGCAAAAATGTTGACCTTTTTTGCATTTTTTGGGTGCATAATGCAACCCACCTAGAATAACTAATGTCATGTAACTGTAAGACTCGAAAATGTGAGTTGTTGCAAGTTCATGTTAATTCCTATCGTTAATTATAGGGGTGAGCTTAGGAACTATCTGTCAATTCTCGGTACAGCTTTAGTCTTATTAATTTAACTGTATATGAATATTAATTACGAAGTTTTCAATAGGTGTTTTGCTAGATTATTAATTACCTGAAAGTAATTAGGATTTTTTTTAAATAGGTTGCCATGTTCTTTTAGTCGTAAAAAATTATGACTTAGGTTTCTGAAGGATGTTTCAGGCCGGTCCTAATATAAGCACAAGTCCACAAGAATACACCATAGTCGTGTTCGCTTACGATGAAGATTGCATAGAATAGGACACTGGGTCAGAAACATCCTTCTGAGGTTTGACGTCAGTACTAAAAATTAAGCTAGAACATTTAGGTTTTGTCTTGTCAAGGTTTATGTAGTTCTACTTGAAATGTCTGACCTTGAAAGTCTGTTGATTTATGATTGAAAAAAAGTTTACTGCATTTAAGATACTTACGTATATGTATACATCAATCTTTAGGTTAAGCTGCGCTTGCCTAGATTGGTCTTTGGATGGGTTACCATTACACACCCAGTTTCCTCCGTGAATTGAAAGGCACGTTGAACCGTTGGTCCCGGCTGTCATTAGACAGTCGTTACAGGGTAGTCAGTGGTCCGAAAGTCTGACAAACAAGAGCTATCGTATTACCCAGTACTTACTGGGTTGTGGAGGTCAGATAGACAGTCACTACATATAAAATACTGGTACAAACTACCTAACTCGTACCGTAACTCTTTGAGTTCATAAAACGACAGTTTCGTTCAGGAAAATCACAAATAATAGTCAAGCTTTGTAATGGTAGAAGCTCTGATAATACTAATTCAGAGCGATCGGAACGAAGTCCTCTAAACGTTGAGGGCCTGCTTCGTTACTGGATTCTTAATGATTTTGGTAATTTACCTATCTTTTTTCTATTTCCTTTGTAATTAATAGTTTAGATAAAGCTAACATGTTACCTTTACTTGGGAAGAGACTGGACCCTACGATACAGGGTATGCTAGTGTGGAGTCCAGGGAATTTGTAAAAATCTAGTGCTTAAGGATCATTGTTTTTTTGTTACTAGCTTTTTGATGAATGATTAATAAAAGTTAAATTTAAAAAATTCCTACATAGGAAAAGGCTGGGCAGAAAACCATGCCCTAATATAAGCGAGTGAATTCGCGACGACGCGTTTGTTCACCCAATAAAATTAACTTGACGATATATATTGATTGTTCGCTGGGCCTCAACAGGAGGCTTAAAGTCACCTAAAGGGCAATAGCTATGCTCGGAGTTTCCATGCGTGATCGAATCAGAAATGAAAACATCCGCAAGAGAACCAAGTTATCGAGTAAGTAGCCCAAAGAATTATCAAACTTAAGTGGCAGTGGGCAGGGCACATTGCTCGCAGAACAGATGGCCGATGGGACCGAAAAGTTCTGGAACCGGAAGACGTTGCGTTGGAAGGCCTCCCACTAGTTGGACCGATGACCTGGTGATAGTTGCGGGGATCCTCTGGATGCGAGACGCATGGAACCGGTCAATGTGGCGACACTTGGGGGAGACCTATGTCCAGCAGTCGACGTCTTTCGGCTGAAGTGATGATCCATTGCGCAATAGCGGACCGATGCTTTATATGGGCACGGGTTTAGGTTTAACGTCTCTAAAATTCGTAATGATTATCAAGTAGCCTTCAGTGATAAGAAGCTCCAATCACCTTGCCCATGAAGTCAGTATCTATGTGATTACAAACGGGGCCAGGCATTTGTCACAACCTTACAGTTTGGCCGCCGAGAGAATGCGTTCCTGACAGGTCTCGAGTATTAGTATTATTGGTGATTTTGTATAACTTATAGCTTATGTAACTTACCTATTATTACCCTTTTTGCCTTATTAACAAATAATATTATTAAAAACGATATCATCAAATCTAGAAAAAATAAATGTTATAATTTCTCGCTAAATTTATGTACCAACTGATAGACGTCAGAATGCGTTTCTCAGCGGCCAAACTGGAGGGGATCACTCTGTAGATTAAGTGCTTTAAAATATCTGTGATTTTGGATTCTATGAAAGACAAGTTAGTTTTGCCTGATAAACAGGGTTAGTTTTCAATGACCAGCCAAAATTTAATTTAAAATTATTTATTAAATCTAGCTAGCAAAACCAAAAGTGCATTTTAAATATTATTGTCGAAAAATATAAAATAATATATAGCATTCATTTGAAAATGTCCTAAAAAATGTCCTAAATCATAAACCTAGTGGGAATCGATGCACTTGTGTGCGTGCATGCACCAGCAAATTTATGTGTGTGCTAACTGCTACCTATCTAGGTTGTTGAACTGAATTGTGCTGTTGCAATATCCACAAGTTCGCTTTTTAGTGGTGGTCAAGAATGAAATTTTATTTTAAAAAATGTTTTTTTTTTCATTATATCTAAAAATTTATCGATTCTAAAACCATCTCTGAAAATTTGGCCGGTCATTGAAAATTCTCTGTGTATGTCATTGGAACAAAGGGTGTTCTTTCAGTTGTGAAATTAGATTTGTCATTTGCAGTAAGTAAGAGAAGAACTGAAAAGAGCTACATCAACACGACATCATCACACAACATCGAAACGAACGAACTTCGTTGCGAACTTCGGCCTCGGGAATAATATATAAAAAATATTACTTTCTTTGCACGGAACCCTAAAATAAAAGTAGCCTAACTCCTTAAATAACATACATTACACATCATTACTCAATTTAGTTTTAATGTTTATTGTACCAATTTGATTATTCCTTTAGTTGTTAATAGATTTTTTTATTTTATAACATTGACTGTCCTAGATAATTTGTGGCAAGTAAAGTGATGGCCTGAAACACAGGTTTAAATAAACCTAGATCGGGTAGGTCGCTAACAAACATTTGAATTCCACATTATCGTTTCTTGCAATTGTTAAATATATTTTAGTTATAGTTTACTTTTATGCACTAATTATATGTTTCAGAAATAACACTACTGCACCTAAATGTACATTTTTGTAATACTTTTTTAAATAAATTATTCTTATTCTTATTCTTACTAGCTATAATATCTGCCAGTAAAAACCAAATTCATACCTAAACAAAAATTTAAATATTCTTTTGTTTATTGACCACCTCACCCTACGTATATTATGTTAGGACCTATTTACACATGTGCGAATATTTCTTTGTGAAAGTTGCTTTGGGAATTCATAATTAAATAAGATAGACAATACTTGGGACTGCCTTAATTAATCCATTTCGTTGCTGCTTATTAAAATGATATATATAAATATGTTTTCAATGTTAAAGCTTCTTTTCCGCTTTTAAAATATTTTCAGATTATTCTTGTATTAAATTAATCGATTCTTTTTCAAATTTCGTTTATTTTTCTTATTTTTATGTCCTTCAGAAAAGGTGCGTAGTACTCGCAACCGGAGGAGGCCTAAAATGGCCGTTTCAGCAGAATTATAAACAATAGGATATTAATACGAATTATGTCACAATTCTTAAAATGTTCACCAAGTGACAATTCATAATATGAACTGCGTTTATAACCATTTAAAGGATTTTAACGTGATTCATATTGTTTTCCTATTATATATTCTGCTAATACGGCCATTTCAGGCCCCCGATATAATTATGAAACTATGAGTGTATAAATTAAAAGAAAGTGTGAGGATTTTAACAGTAGGTAAGTTTGTTTTTCTTATCTTGCAACACCAATTTCCGAAAATAAAATATAATTAAAATTGATGGTTCAGCCAACAACATGTTTGCTTTTCATGTTTGTTTCACAAAAAAATGCAGTCTTTTGTTAAAAATAAATTGTGTTGATAGTTTTAATTAACCATACCTTAAATTGAAATAAATGCCAGTTTCGTATAGTATTCATTAATACCTTTATTATAAAAACAAAAGGCGAAATGCGAATTGAAGTAAAAAATGTGCAAAAATGCAGGTTCATTAAATTGGCTACGGAATAGTTAATGTTAAGCCAATGTGACCACGTGTTACTGTTTTTGTGAGACTTTCTCTTTTACATTAGATAAATCTTTTTAATCAATGTTGTTATGTAAGGTCTCAATCTTTATAATTAATGATTCCACATAGAAGGTGTAGCAACGAATAACGTTATGATTATTAATTGGTGTGCAAATTACTTGCGTTATTTTTGATGTAGGTAATTAATCAAATTACTACCTGCTTGATTTGTAATTATTATTAACAAGATTGTTCTTGCCCCAAAAAATAGATTATAAACTATATAATAATATTATATTTGCTGGTTAGTACATTATAAGTACAACATCCATCTGTTGAGTTTTGTAGTATACTTTATTTGGATTTAAGTAGAGGAAATCGTGTAAGTCATTCTCATACTATCACAATCACAACCTAGGGTATCAGAACCATTGTTTTTACACTGTAAACTACGGATTAATAATTAATTAATTAAAAAAAAGAACTATTCCAAAATTCTAAACAAAAAAATAACGAACCAATATCAAGTGTCCCTCTTTGAACTAAAAACCTTGCCACATTATGTATAGACAAAATTAACCGGAGATTTTTCTCGGAAAAATCCAAGGCTTGCTTGTTTCAATTACGGTTACTAATGAGTTGACTTGTGCTCACTAATTAGGCACCTCGCTAATTAATCACAACCAGTTCACCTTGTTCGAGAAAGTTCATTTTACTCCCGTTCTTGTTTACTCTCCTAATTATTTCCCTAATATAAATAAATACGTAGGTGTTTGTATTTTGTAGTGTTTTGTTTTTTTGTAGACGTTATTTTGAGTTATTTTAATGGTGTTTTGTTGATGGATTATTTTGGGCAAATTGGTTACGTAATTTTTTATAAAGTAACTGTTTAACTGATTTCTAAAAAGTGTAAAACACATGTTTTTTTTTTCTTGAAAAAACCTCTAGCAATAAGAAAATAACAATATTTCCCAACATTTAAAAAGCTGTAATTATAGTAACTTTTAGAAAGTGAGTTTTTTTTAAAACAAGCTAAAGTGTAAATTTAAAGATCATACCAATGATGAAATTCCTGAACGAGAAATTATGGAACATGGTCGAAGGGTTCTTAGAGACAGATCGTTGCTTCGTCCACCTGAGAAACTCAAGGACTATGTTTGCTAGCTGTGGTTACCAAGAACCAAGTTGTTACGAAGAGGCTATCAAAAGCTCTGAACGGGATCTTTGGAAACAGGCAATGGATTGTGAGATGAATTCTCTGAAAGAAAATAGGACTAGGGTCCTTGTGCCACTTCCTAAGAATAGGAAGGCTATACCATGTAAATGGGTGTATAGAGTAAGCTGAATGCTGCCGGGTCAGTGGACAAATAAAGACTTGTAATAAAGGGCTATAATCAAAAGAAAGGTATCGACTATGAACAAACATTCAGTCCAGTGGCGAAAATGGCAACTGTGAGAAGTGTGTTGGCTGTCGCAGCTAATGAGAACATGTCGATGTTGCTATTCCATGTTTCTACGGTATTTTTGTATGGAAGACTCGATGAAGAAAACTTCATGAAGCAGCCTGAAGGCTATGATGACAGTTCTGGTCGGGTATGCTTATTGAAGAAGAGCCTTTACGGCTTAAAACAGATAAAACTCCAAGATGCTGGAATAAGCGGATCTTGGACTTTTTCAAGGAGATTGGATTCAAAGTCAGTGATTCAGACCCTTGCTTATTACTAATTTATTTGACACTTAAAAATACACGTTACATGCCAATCACAATAAGAAAGCACTCAAGTGTATTTCCACAAATCTGATCCTAACCCCCAAACTAGGCCTGGACCCGTATTTTAGGGGTCAGCGTTCAGCCATGGATTCCATTTTTTATCTAACAGCTTTGAGAGTGTCCCTACAAATTTGACAGCCAAGGTTATTGCCATTTGGT
Source organism: Xestia sexstrigata (assembly GCA_941918905.2). Lineage (NCBI taxonomy): Eukaryota > Metazoa > Arthropoda > Insecta > Lepidoptera > Noctuidae > Xestia > Xestia sexstrigata. The sequence goes on from OW799204.2 coordinate 7,472,481, forward strand.
AACACATATCATCAAATAAATGGTGTTAATTCACAGGGTTTGAAAGTAAAAATGGGGGTTCCTCAAGGCTCAATATTGGGTCCTTTCCTCTTTCTGGTATATATAAATGATCTACCCTATTTATTGAAAAACCAACCTCAAAATATGGTGTTATTTGCTGATGACACATCCCTAATTTTTAAGATAAATAGACGGGCCCAAAATCTAGATGACGTGAATAATGCCCTACTTCAGGTACAAAATTGGTTCACAGCAAACAACTTGAATTCGTAGATAAATCTGTTTTCCTGGGGATTACGTTTGATTCAAGGCTACAATGGGGTTCTCATTTAACATCATTTGCGGGGCGGTTAAGTTCAGCAGCATATGCCATTAGAAAAATCCGTCAATATACTGATGTAGATACCGCGAGACTGGTCTATTTCAGTTACTTTCATAGTATAATGTCTTATAGCATTTTGCTATGGGGATGGGCTGCAGATATTGATTGTATATTTATTCTGCAGAAAAGGGCCATCAGAGCCATATATAATCTTCGTAGGCGCGATTCTCTAAGGGAACTGTTAAAGGATATTGGCATCATGACGGTACATTGTCAATACATCTACGAAAACATAATGTACGTCAGAAAAAATCCTCACGTTTTTGGTAAAAGAGGTGACAGACATAATTACAGTACTAGAAATAGGGACCAACTAGTTCAGCCAGGCTTTAGACTCGCTAAAGTAGACTCATCTTTCATGGGGTACTGTTTCAGATGCTATAATAAAATTCCACAAAGTATTCTTGAACTGAATGAGACGAAATTTAAAACATGCATTAAACGCACACTTTGTAAGCAAGCATATTACAAGTTGAGCGATTATATCGCTGTTAAAATTTTATTGGCTCAATGCTGGTCCTGCTCCACAAGGACAGCGTGCATAAATTGATAGCATTAAATGGTATTGTTGGAGCTGCTGAATATTGTACAACTATCTTTGCATTGTATAGATTCAATCTCTTTAGTATTATATAATCGCATAGCCCCTATTGTGTGAGTATTATGTACTAGAAAGCTGTCATTCACTGGAAACCTACGTCTTTTCTTGACTTGAATGTGCCCTGGCGGTTGAGAGTATGTCATGCTCACTCTAATGTCTCGCTGATGGTGGCGCATGTGTCGGATCATTCTGAGTTAAAATCGCACTTGATCGGTTTGTTTTAGTAGTAGAGATTTCAACGAACAAAAAGCCTACCGACTTTTTAAAAAAAGCAGATATTTTGACGTGAGAATTTTCGATTGAAAATTAGGGTGCTTTTTCGATAATAAGTCAAAATAAGGTGAAAAAAATTAATATTGTACATCAAAAAAATGGCAGTGTATTTGGGACATAAAAAGGTAACTTTCCACTAAATTTTGTGAAAACAAAAATTGTTTTGTAAAAGATAAAAATAAAAAACCAAATACTTGGTTATTTGAATTTTTCACATACATTTTGAGGTTATGCGAAAAAAGTGTAAACACAAAAGTTGTAGATCTTTTTATTACCTACAACTTTGCTATTCAACTTTTTTTAAAAGGACTTGTAGTTTTGCTGGAAATCGAGATAAACCATTTTTTACCCTCAAACGCGCCCGACTCCCACTTCCCGACCTCAGATCGCCCGTTAATTAATTTTCCTTTGATTTTTGTTATATTCTCTTTCTTTTGCAATGGGTTTCATCCTACTATGATTTTTATCGTTTTCAAAAATTATCTGCACCGATCTATAAGTGTTAAGTTTATTTTTATAAGTTCCAAATATAAAAATAAACCCAACAAATTGAACTACTGGCTGCGAAGTAAATCCTCAGCAAGAATTTCTCAAAAATTAAACCTCAATGGAAAATCTCAGCTTTCACAGGAAGCTCAATATATCCGTGTGTGACTGCCAACCAGTACCAATTAACAGCATAATACTTATCTAAACACCCTCATTATAACAAGTAATGGTGTAAGTGGCTTCAGTAAAACTTCATTATTTAATGTCAAAGATTGGAGCTTCGCTCGCCCATCACACGGCAACACTTGGGACTTGTTCGTGTATTAACTGACCCTCCAAGTCATTTTGAATTGTAACTAGTGTTGTTTAGAGTTGGGATTTGAATGGTAAGGTGACGGTTTAGGTGACACGAAAATACCCATGGTTTAAACAGTTATAGTCAAGTACTTGTAGTATGTTATGGTGCATTCAACCAATGTGCCACCTGTCAGTTCAGTATCGTGGAGTTTAAAATGAGGGTTTTCATTTATTTTGACAGGCAGAGATTTACTTGAGCGTATCTTCCGTGAGGAATGCTGTACAATAATTACATACACTTTAGGTAAAGTTAGATTTTTGTAGAATATAAAAGAAACACTTTTTTTCGTTATAGGTAGTCAGTGAACCGAAAGTTTGACAACCAGTTACTTACCAAGGGATATCGTACTACCCAGTACTAACAGGCTTGTGGAGATCAGATAGGCAGTCGCTCCATGTAAAATACTGGTATAAAATACTGCATCCGGTTAGACTGGAAGCCAACCCAACATACACACATCAAAAGTATCTAGGGATCAACATATATTTTTGCAATAACTTTTCTCCTGATTGATATTAATTAAAATTTTCTTTAAGGATTCATCAAATAAAGTGTTTTCGTTTGTCACAGTAACGATAAACCAAGTCACCTTTGCATTAATAAAGAAATTTGCCATTTTCCTAATAAAGGGATTTTTGACATTTGAACCACTAACATTAAAGTTCGAAAAAAAGACTGAAATAACAGTTTTCTTTAAAATTTTATTGGGTAACTTAAACAATTAATAATCCGTGTTTCTACCGCGAACACTAACAACACAAGAACATCGGTTTGGCATACTCAAAATGAGTTCATCCAAATCACGCTGTGGAATGGCCGCCCATGTTCGTTGCAACAACAAAAAAAGGTCTTCTTGCGACTGGATACCCTCCATATTCGGCAGAGCTCTTCTCTGTAGCATATCCCATGCATGCTCAATCGGGTTCAAGTCTGGCGACTGAGCAGGCCAGGGCAGGACATTGATGTTAGCTGCGGCGAGAGTCTGTCTTACAACTCTTGCGGTGTGCGGTCGTGCATTATCATGCATTAACTGAAATAAGGGACCGATTTGCACTTGTAGAGGAACGATGACGTCTGATACAATCGTCTCAGCATAAATTTGAGCGTTGAGGTTGCCTCTGATCCAAATCAACTCAGTTCTTCCGCCGATCCAAATACCCGCCCATACCGTGATGGTTCCACCACTATAAGGATGGACTTCCTGGCAGGATTTTAATCGCTGTTGGCGTCCAGGGGTTCTCCAGTGTCGTATACGTCTTGTATCCGGTCTCATACCAAAACGAGACTCATCAGAAAAGCACACGAAACGCCATTGTTCTTCTGCCCAATTTCTGTGTTCAAGAGCCCATTGATATCGAATCCTACGATTGTGCATTGCTATAGGTGGTACCCGTAGCGGTCTTCGGGAATGAAGGTTCACTTCATGCAAGCGGTTTCTGACTGTTTGGTCGCTAATTAAGTTCCCTGAAGAGTGATGAAGCCTCACGGCTAACATCATGGCGGTTATTGTTGGAGCTCTTCGAGTTAAGATTTGAATGTATCGGTCTTGTCTCCGTGTGGTGCAGCGATACCGTCCTCCATGGCGCTCAGCCACGGTACCAGTGCTTCGGTAACGTGTCCAAAGTCGACTGATAACACTCTGACTTGTATTCAGAGCTAAAGCTACAGTACGTTGCCGGGAACCAGCTTCTATCATTCCCACGGCTCTGAGCATTTCTTCCCTGCTTAAATGACGTCGCCGCTCCATAATAACGTTGGTTTTAATCAGTAGTAGGGAAACAGTAGCACTAATAATGTCTTCAATGCGTTGTATGTTTTTATAGGGAAAATATTGACAGCTTATTTTCATCTTTTACTCGAATTTGATTGAGAGTTCCTGATTCAAATTATGAAATGCACCAAAAAGGATCCATATAAATTTATAAAATCATAAATTTATTACAAAGCCACATCTCAATCTCAAGAAATCCGCATAAAAATGCTTGATCCCTAGACATTTTTGATGTGTGTAGTTGGGAAAAGCTGCTGGTCAGTTGATGATAGTTCATATTTTCACACAACCAAGTAAATTTTTTTCCAGCTTACATTCCATTGCTTTAAAAATTTCTAAAGCATTGTCAGTCAAAATCGATCAACTGCACAATCAAGCATCAAACAACAAAATGATGCCCAATTATTCATTTAAAATCAGACTCGCATTGTAAGCGGTAAGAATGAAAGAAACTGATGTAATAGAGCTCTGTATTCAGCTGCTCATTATACGAGGTAACTTGCGAAATACGTTGTTTTCGAGCTCAATGTGATGCCTTGGGCAAGCAATTTGTTTCTGCTTGGGCATCATTGATACATTTATTACCAATGGATTACGGCTGCAATGGTGTGAGCCAGGACTTATCTCATTCAGAAATGGGATCCTCTAAATAATACAAAAAAGGTTCTAAGAAGCAGTCATGATTCTCCTGTCCTTTAGAACAGCAATGGTATAGAGCTGCAAGTACTTGATATTTTTTTGTAAATCACGTTTTACGGTAGGACTCAATGTAACGCACTCAAAACACTGTGCTGATGGGTGCATTGAATAGTACGGGGGTCGTGGGGGTATTTAAAGTAAAGTTATAACATTAAAAAACTTGTACTTGTACATTAAATATTTTAATCTTTGACCCCCAATATCTCCGTAACTAGAACGTTCCTAGGTATGGTCTACAACAAACAAATGATTGCAATTACGGGGAGAACAAGTGCTTTTTGGCTTCGTTAAGCGTACTTTTACACAATTTATAACTACATAATAAATACCACATTCACACCTGTAATCCCTTTTTTTTCGCATGTTAAATCATCAAATGACTCCTTCCGCTCTGGGCGGAGCGGAAGGGAGTGTCAGACTTTTACTAGCTACATCCCATCCATGGTCCTTCTTAGCCCTTTGTGTTCCGGGGCCACGGTATCTCTTTCGAATAGTCCCGCAGCTCCGGCAGGCATCGGCCCTTGCGGACCCCTTCCTTTTGCTGACATCTCTTTGAGGCGCGCGTGGAACACGACCGCGCCGTCGACACGGCCTGTCGTCATAAGACGGACGAACGGCGAGCTAGCCCATAGCTCACCGTCCACAGGCCCGCGCCTACCGTGGCCGGGGGCCACGTGGTGCCCGGTGCATCTGCCGCGGCGGCTGGGACGTCAGGTTCTCTCCTGTTCTGTGTCCTGTTTTGCCACCTTCTTCGCTAGAATGACTACGCCTGTAATCTCTAGATAAGGCAGAGGCCTATCCAAAAATCCAAATATAGTACATCCCATTTCACTAGTTATGTTTAAGTCCCACGTAAATTGAGGGCGAGCCTATCGCAATCAATCAGGCACTATCTTAACTCGGGGCTGCTTTTAAGCAACGCTTGATAGAAAAACCCAATAACACTTTGCCCGGCCTTAAAAACGAACCTAAAGTCAACTCTAACTACATACATCACAAAAACTAAGCACACAGTCCTCACTTGACGCAAACACGAAGTTAAAATGCAAAAAGCCTACTGTTGTATGACATTGTTTGCATTGAGAACGGACGAATGGGGGACAAGAAAAAAGTTTTCCGAGAGGCAAAAAAAGTTAAGTGTCGTTTCTGCGGTTTTACTATTCGTACTCACGTATTTAAAATAAATTGCGTGTTTATATTCAGATGTTCATATAATTAAAAAATATCTTTATGAGCTGGCTAAATAATAACAGCCGCTAGGTTGGTTTGTGGATGGGTGACCACTCATTACATACCGGGTTTCCTCCGTGCCTCGGAAATCACGTTAACCGGTGATCCCGGCTGTCATTTGCAGATCTTTGACAATCGTTACATGTAGTCAGTGACCTGAAAATCTGACAACCAGTCTTACCAATACATATCGTATTACCCATTGTTACGGGTATACCTACGGGTTGTGGAGGTCAGATTAACAGTCGCTCCATGGAAAATACAGGTATTCAGCTGCATCCGATTAGACTGGAAGCCGACCCTAACATAGTTGGGATGAAGGGGTTGAGGGGTTGGGGATTGATACAAGGTTGAAGGAACAACTGAAAATTCCATCCATTCATTCGCGCAAGTGTCCTGGCGCATAAAAATCCGTTCGCGCATAAGTCCAAGCGCGCATATGTCTTTTCGCGCAAGTACCTTCGCGTAAGTGTCTTTCGCGCAAGTGTCCTGATACCCTTCAAAAATATAACCCGCGCCATACTAACTGTTGGTAAAACTTTTTAAACATCTATCAGAGCCACAAAATAACACATCAAGATCAATAAACCCCAACCTCCATTACTTAACGACTAAACAATCGATCAAAAAGATAACCACCAAAATCGGAATAAACTATTCAAAGCCTTATTATTAAGAGAAATTACAAGTTAACGCTATAGAAGACACGACTAATCGGATTGCGGGGAATAATGAGATTCCGATAGCGGCCAATGTATCCGCCGATAGGATCTACAGATAGTCGCGAGTCACGTTGCGCGCGCGCACGCCGTACAACTTCATCAACGACGAACAATCCCATATAAGGTTAAGCCCGAAACAATTATTTAATGTCGGCGACTCATAATTAAAAGGTAATATAAAATTTATGGGCGATTGTCATTTGTCAGCCATACACATTAATCATTTTGTGTTGCGAATAAAAACCGGCCAAGTGTTTCGGACTCGCGCATCAAGGGATCCGTACTATCTTAGTAGGGGAGCCGGAGCCCCCCTAATTTATAATTTATTTTTATTATTTACTGATGTAGCGGCATCATAAATACACATTCTGTGAGAATTTCAACTGTCTACCTATACGGATCATGAGGTACAGTGCGCTGACAGACAGACGGACGGATGGACGGCCGGACGGACGGACAGCGGAGGCTTAGTAATAGAGTCCCGTTGGTTACCCTTCGGGTACGGAACCCCAGAACATGTTTTTAAAGGTGCATTTGAAGCTTGAAAGCTCGTTGCGAATAGTTTCTGAACGTAGTTGACTTTACGGACATATTTCTGTTCGTGTAAGTTTTTAATTAAATTGAAAGCCTTATAAGGATGTTATAGAATTAAAAATCGATAAACCTGCGTTTATACTGTGTGCAGATGAAAAAGATATGAGTATTAATGTTTATGGACACGCTAACAACGATTAAATATTGCATTAGAATTTTGTATAAATTATAACTTGTAACAACTGCTTTTTCTTTGAATAACCGCTCTTTATAAGAACTATTAAAAAAGTTATTGACGCTAAATATGGTTATTTAGTATTAATTGTAGGTACCTATGTCCTGTTCGCCTTTTACAGTGCAAAATAAACTTAGTGGTTAGGAAAGTAAATATTTTTGTAGACCAATACTAAGTACCGTGACCGCGTAATTTAGAAAGTGTCATAGCTAATCATTTTCCTGTTTAAGTCCGGCTACATAGACCATTCGCGTCTACCTTCTGTGAATGGCTATATGACTATATTCTGCCCTCGGCTGCGACCGTGTTTTCCACTGTTCGTAGCTTCTTAAGGGTGAGCTTTTTCGTAGCACGCTACGAATTTATCATATTATACAGGGTGTAAAAGACCTCATCACGAAGCCGTCAACCAAGCATTCTGTACATCAAACTAAGTAACTTTACGCAAAAATTATTGCTGGGAAACGACTTTTTTTTTTGGGGTGAAAAATCATGTTTTGTGGTAGAACTCAACGTAACGCACTCAAAACATTGTGCTGTTGGATGGATTGAATAGTACGGGGGTCGTGCAGGTGTTTAAAAATCGTACATTAAAAACTTGTATTTAAAAAAAAACTTGTCAAAAAGTTGGAACTTTGACACCCAATATCTCCGTAACTAGAAGGTTCCCACGTATGGTGTGGAACAAAAAAATGATCGTAATGACAAGGAGAACAAGTGCCTTTCGGCTTCATTAAGAGGTGTTTTACACCCGTTATACGCAAATCGTATTTAAGTGTTAAAATTAAAGTAGTATGCCATTGTTAGCCTTGGTTAGTCATGGTTCAGTAATATTTATAATATAATTATGTGCTTCATGTATTTTCTGATAGCGGGAGTAGGCGTAGCGGTTTCGTAGGCGTCTACGAGAATTGTTGCAGTGTTGACATTTTATTTGTTTTATGTTCTTTAATTTTGACAGTCGTTACAGGTAGTCAGTGGCCCGAAAGTCAGGCAACCAGTCTTACCGAGGCGTATCGTATTACCCAGTACTAACTGGGTTGTGGAGGACAGATAGGCAGTCGCTCCAAGTAAAATACTGGTATTCAGCTGCATCCGGTTAGACTGGAAGCTGACCCCAACATAGTTGGGAATAGGCTAAGTAGATGATGATGATGAATTCTTTAGCTCATAATGTACGTTTTTTTATGAAACAAATAGTGGGAGATATAAATGGTATGAACATTCTTAAAATTATCATTTCATCATTAATTAGATCTACACTTTGCTACACTTTGATCTAAGAACCACGTTGTCTATATTTTTTGTTAAAATGATATCATTAATTAAAACCATAATCAGAAACAAAGCAACCGCAGTATTTACGTTTAAAATGCAATTTATCAGAACATGGTCTTGTTTAGTCCACTCGGTAATTAAACGAGAGCTTTCACTACTGTAATGGAATTCAATTAAAACTAAAATGCAGTGCATTCAGCCATGGATACCAACTTACTAGCAAGCGTAAACTTACTCTGAATACAATTAATTAAATTATCATTGGAAGACTTAGTTGGCGAACTTATAAAAAAACGCTTCATTTAGTTATTTAATTAAAATTCTTGATTGTCTTCGTATCTAGAATCCAAGGTGTAAACGAACCGAACTATTCACAAAGCCGTCAACCAAGCATATACATCAAACAAACTAACTCTACGTACGCAAAAATGATTGCTTGGATACGTCTATTTTTTTGTGGTGAAAAATCACGTTTTACGATAGGACTCAATGGAACGAACTCAAAACATTGTGCTGATGGATGTATTGAATAGTAAGGCGGTCGTGGAAGTATTTACAGTAAAGTAATAACATTAAAACTTGTGAAAAAGTTGGAACTTTGACCCTCTCGATATGTCCGGTACTAGAAGGTCCCAGGTATGGTATAACACAAAAAAAACCTATTGCAATAACGGGGAAAACAAGTCCCTCTTGGCTTCGTTAAGGGGATTTTTACACCTGTTATAGAGAGGTTAATCTAAACTTCCAAATTCAATTAGCTAATTAAACAGACGGGTAAGAAAGTACAACAAAACTATATGGAGAAGCGCAGCAAAGGCATCTCATATTGGCAGTGTAGTCGCGATCGATGGCTCGATGGCGCCCCCTCGCGGCCCCAATCAGCTCCATCAAAACTCGAGCTCATTACTCAAAATCAATTAGCGTTATTAGTGCGGCGCGTCTTCGTTAGCCCGTGATGGAGGGTAATTTATTGGCATCTCTTAATTAGGGATAAGTCTAATTGGAGGCTTAGTCGTAACGAGGCCCTCGAAATCTGACGTCCCGACGAATAAATTGGTCGGCCGGGCCACGGCCTCGGCGCGGCGGGGCACGACTCGGCGCTGTACGGGCGCGGTACCGCACGCCGCTGTCACCGCTGATATTTTGACGTGCCAACTCGATTTATGCTCCTCCACTATACTCACTTTAATGACAGCTCTAATAAGTTTCAAACATCGACTTAGACCTGGCTTAAAAGGATGCGTCATAACGTATGGGATTAGTAGATACTCGACGGTAATGAAAGCTATGCGGCTCGACGTCTAATGTCGGTCTGGGGGCTACTAAAACAATTTTAAAGTCACACCACACGAAACGTTAATAGTTAACGAATATTGATTTTATATGTGGTTTGTCGGAGAACATAATGCATTCTAGTAAGACTAATTCGGTCGGGCATAGTATCTGCGGCGAGCGCTAAGCGGTGCGGTCGGTGCGGCCGCCATTCAAAGCGGTTCGAACAAAAATAAAGGATCCCACATAAAGCATATAAATAAAAGAGTTCGGACAACGGCATGATCAAGTGCACCGCGCGATGTAACGCGATACTTTGTAGCGTGCCTTATTCCGACGAGAGGTGCCCCCTCCACCCCCTTCGGCCCACAGAACTGGTCAACTCTATAATTAGATCGCTCCTCTGTGTCACACTACGTGGAAATAATTTGTATTTTAATAATGAGATGAACTTAGATTTGAGATAAGTCCCGGTTCTATCACGGCCGGTAAGTGAGGCCTATAATAAAACGACCACGGAATTGTTCAACTTGTTGAAGGGAGTGTAATTAATGGAGCTGAATTTATTTTGTTGAAGAGCCTTAATATTTTTCTAGTTAGATACTCATACTGGTATCCTGCGTCATCCCACAGCTGGGCAAAGGTTTTCTGCCCATGACTTCTTTCGATTAAGGGCTAGTTTAGAACACTGGTCTTTGGTTTTGTTCAACTGGTCCCGCCATCTTCTACGAGGTCTGCCACGACGCCTTCTGGTTGTGTCCGGGCTCTAGAAAGAGGCTATTTGGTCTAGTTGGAAATAAGATGAAATAAAATTAAAAATAAATGTTGGAATATGCTGAATGAATGGTGTTGGCTAATCGATTAATTCATCAGAACTTCCCATCTGCAAAACCGGACAAAATCCAAACTTCCCTTTGAAGAAAACTAAACTTTGAAAATAATTTACCAAATTCATTTGCCACTCTCCACACTTGCTTATCAATAAAAAAACACGTATGAAGTATTAAAAATCTCTCACTTAATTGTTCCAAATCGATACACGGCCCGAGAGCGCCAAAGAATCGGTTTAATGCCAAATCGAATTACGATCAGTCGATGCAGGAACAAAGGTGGCTTGGAGCTGTGTCAACACTAAATGTTTTTAAGCCTTCACTAGTTTTATTTGAATAATATTGACCTTGAATGTTTACACAGGTGTCCATCCTCCATTCATGTTAAATACTCGAATAATTATCTAATTTGACGCACTTTCATTTTATGTTTTGTTTGTTTGAGGAAAAGAACTACGGATTGTTTGCGTCGATCGTATTTATTTATAAGCTTTTTATTACTTCTTTATAGCTATCAAGCTGCTATTAACTATGATCATAATTTTTACTATCTGTCTGTTTTATACATCTTTTATCAATTAATACCTGTTTTCGTTAACAAACTCATAAAAATATTTTGACAATATGGGTAATTGAAGACTCAATGAATTCCCGATTTTCTGAAAGACTATGATGCAAGTAAGTACTAGCTTTAACGTTCAAAACGTGTGGAATACAACACAAAACTTTCCTTCGATGAAAATTCTGAGAAGTCAACATAATGACTAAAAATTTCTCGCTATAGAACAATTCGCCATTGAAAACGGTCATAAAGATCAGCGCGCTAATCCCCGAGCGTTTCAAATAAAACCGAATGGACCGGCTACGTGGGCCATACATTACCCTTTCTTAGGACGACGCGGACGTCTCGCCGGACTAATGCCTACAATGTGTATTATAGCATTTAATATAATAATAACGTAATGAAACGTCTCGCGCGAGGGGGCGAGGGTGGGGGGTGCGCGGGCGGCGGAGGGACCGCGGGAACCGGTCGCCGGAGGTCATCGGCAGCGAGCCTTCCGCGACCGGTGTTGCCAGCTTAGGCCGGCTCGGTTGCCCATTTATGTAGTTTTTCGAAACGGCTGAGGTTAACTGGGACAGCCCGTAACATTTGTTGCCTTTTTAAGTCGTCTATTAGTCTTGCACGCGGCAACTACGAACAGGATACATTAGAAGTAATGATCTGTGCATTTGGCTTTACATTATGCAAAACATTTTTTCTTCTTTCAAGTACATATCCGCTTTTTGCAAGACTTCGATTTTCTTGGAAAATGCGAGTACCATTAAGGACATTTTCTATTTAATTACGTGACATTACTGCAAATGTACAATTTGAAGGTGTCCAAAAATCCAGGGATGGCAACCCGCCGACGGCTATGGTAATGCTCCGACGCGTCGCCCGCGCGTATGTTAATGCTCCATTAAGATTATACTAATTGAAAGCCAATAAATACAACGGCTATGAATATTAATTTTATTTGGCTTCGCGCTGTTACTGTACGGACCAGTTTCTGGATCGCGTGCGACGAATTACTCGCGACTCTTTCCAATATTTTATAAAAGACAAGTGATGACGTACTTCGAAGAATGCTGGCCATGTTTAAGTTCAGTGAAAGTCGCTTTAAGTTTATCGCTGACAGAGCTTAATTTGATGATTTGTGGAATAAATCGTTGCAAGTCTTTAAAAATATACATGTTTTGGGCCGTCGTCGTAGAGCTCGTTGGGTCGACAATATTGTTAAAGTCGCGTGAAACTCCTGGATGAGGGAAGGACAAAACCAAGAAGTGTGGCAGTATAAAGGGGAGGCCTATACCCAGCAGTGGGTGATTCCGGGCTGATATGAGGATGATGACGATGATAAAGTCTTTAAAGCACGAGTAGACTGGACAGACATCTTCTGCGCAGCTTTCGCTAGTTCTGTCGAAGATCTCATCTATATGCCGTGAGATCAAGGTCAAGAGCAGAGGAAATAGAACCTTGTATAATAGGTAAAAACTGCGTGTTTGGAAAATACCCAATTCGTGAAAACAACAAACTTAATGAGATGGATAAAATTAACTCAGGTCAACCACATAATACACCTTACGAAAATACTCCTTAAATTCATAAACAAACAATCAGTGATCGGCAAGCGTGACTCCAGCACTTATCTACAAGTACCGGCGGCGGCGAGCGGTGGCAGTCAGTTGCGTGCGTATCTTCGCCATCCGGCTCGCGTGACGTCTCGATATTCCTGTCAATCCCGCTCGTCGATTACACAGGACAAATCAATTACCGCTCGCATTCCACCGGCAGCCGACCGACGAATTCTCTGTCACGATCCCGTCCGACGATGACGAGACCTCTCATCGAACGGTATGCAGAACATTGCGCGCCCTTGTACACCCCTAAAGACTAGATTTGCACATAGAGAGCGATGGATCGCGCGCTTCCATCAATTGTCCGTGAATTCCACGCATTCAAACATACGTCTAGATCGAATCGTTGTGTACCCTCAAGCATGGCTCAGCTTTGACCACGCCAAGAATTTCGTGTTCGATACCTGAGCCGGAATGTTATCAGTGCGTCGCATCGGCACTCGGCATCAAACATGTCAGACACTATCGTACTACATTGTAAACCACTATTTAAATGAGTAGATAAATTAATTGTAAACGCAATCATGTAACGCGCTCGATATAATAAATATGTACGTATTACATGTGCATCCTGTGGTAATCAGCTAATTGGATATGAATTATTGATCCCGTAAGTGGTAATGATCGGATTGTGTGGCCGAGCGGATGAAAGTCGTGCTGAGGTGGTCTTGGATTTTTTGTTGAACTTGCTGCGTGTTTATGTAGATGATATTTCTGAAACACAAAAACTGCGTTGCCGTGACGTGCTGGTGGATAGCTGTGCCTGCACTGGCGCGCTCGCTGTAGACAGAGTGGGGCTCGCCAGGTCAATGTCAGCGCGTGCGGTTTTCCTTCGGCGTTGGGCCGCCGGCCGCGAGGTCGACTGACTGCTAATTATTTTTCGACCAACGAGTTGCAACATCAGCTGGTTTATGATGACTAACTGACTAAATGCGGTTTAGTGGTCACGAAATACTTTAGTGATTACCGAGCTGTGGTAATAGGATTGTGTTTGCTGTGTACGTTTGTTTTGTGCTAGGTTTATGGAGGTTTCGAGGGAGCGAGATCCCAATATAAGTGTCGGACGCGGTAGATGCGCGAGAGCCTGCGCCCACGCAGGGTCGCCGCTGTTCGCCTCGATTTTATGTTAATCGAAGAGCCGTGTCGTCGGGCGACGTGTACATAAGACACTACGGTTAGGTAATACGGAACATCCAGTCACAAATGCATTAAATACGCCATTATCCACAGCCGAGAACAATTTCACATTTACGACTTTACACTGACACGTCGTAAATTGACTTTATATTGTTTCTATTGCGGCCTTATTTGCACGTGTCGTAATTGGAGACGAACTCGATGGCAGGACAAAGTGTAACGATCGGTTCAACTATTATTGGATTTAAGTAAAATCAATATAAAAGGGTACTAAATTCTCTTTTTTTTCTTCTACGTAAAACTCGCTACACACGATCGGTTTCATGTTACATCATTTTGTATTTATACACTTAACGACTGCGGTGTTATTACCATAATTATATACCTAATTAAATAAGAAACATAATATAGTTCCCTAGTTTTTATTTTACTAATATTTAAAAAATAACGAACTTATGGAAACTGAGGAAAAAAACTTTTAATTGTGGAGTAAGGGTAATTGCAGTAATAGCTTATTAATAAAGAGTATGTGAAGGAATTTAAAGTCGTGTCCAAGATATCGAATGTGCTCTTTATTCATTTGTAGTGGCTCATAAATTAGCCATTTAATGTAATATTCATTACGGCGAGCCGCATTTTTCTTCGCTACCGCGGACTTTACAACTGTTCAGAAATTCCGTGTTCAAGTAGTTGTTGTAATTTAAATTGTTGGGCTACAAACTACAAGCATGATTAAGGTTTATTTAGAAAATATGGAAAAATCGTTTAACTTATAAAAATGTTAATGTGACTGGAAAAATGCTCGAAATTCGTGTTTTTTTGTTGAAATCTGCTCGCTGCTACGAAGTCTACGAACATTGTTCTCAAGTAGCTCTCAGACACGGAGTCGTCGGCTCCTGTGTTGGTTAGTCTGGGCGGCGCGGGCAGCTGCACGAACTGTTCCCACTGCTGGGACGTGGGATGATTGACTTTTACAATCTTTGCAATACACGGATTTACAACTCGAGAATAGGAATGTTGGAACATAGATAATACAGATTTCTAACACTTTTTCTGATTGAGATTCTAAATTGGCCAAAAGCACAGATATTTTTAACCGACTTCAAAAAAGGAGGTTACATGTTCGTGTGTCTTACATGTATTTTTTTATGTTTGTTACCTGATTTCCCTCACATTTGTGGACCGATTCTCAAAACTCTTTTTTATTTGAAAGGGTGAAGATCTGATGCTGATCTTCGGAAATATACAATGGCCCAACTAGCAAAGTAATCCTATAAAAACGACTATAAGTCTATCATTTTAATAACGTTCTTATAAAGGCTTTGTGGTAAACTATTTAACTTATAATAAAATTTGCCAAGCCTTAACTTACTCAATTATGTCTCGGTCTTATAGTTAGCTACAAGACTTACTTATAAGACAAGTATAGGACACTTTGACTAGTAATAGCATTGCACAAGCGTAGATATTCTCAAGTGCCTTAGTTCTTATATCTCAGTCTTGTAGTGATATACAAGATTATCTTATAGGACACTTTTAGGAATAAGTCTCTTATAATTGTGTACAGTAAAACTAAATAATCTAGAATAAAATTTTATTCCTATAGTAGCATTTTGTGAGTTAACATGATATTATAACATACTTAGCTAAGATTACTCTATGTTTGCGCCGTTATAGTTTTGCTCAAGACTCTTTTAAATCTAATAGTACTTGATAAGAGCGCTTCATGATCAAAAAAGCTTATAAGCTTAGTAGTTTATACGATTTTTTGATCATGAAGCGCTCTAGTGGTTGATCTAGTGATCAATAACTTTATTAGTAAACCTACAAGATCGGGAAGTAAATCAAGCGCGTCAAGTGCGAACGCAGGTGAAGTAAATGAAGGTTCCATGACCAAAAATATTTTTTCACCCCTACACCTCCACTCAGAAAGTGAAGGAGTTGAAAATTGGGAAGCAGAATACGATTTACATATCGAAGAAACCATTGACTATGAAAAAAATCTTGAATTGCTTAAAGATATGCAAAGCTGGGGCTATAAAATTTAATATATCTCACCTAGCCCTGAACGAACTATCTACTATTTTGAAATATTAAGTAATGTTACTCCACTTAAAAGAATACAACCATCTTGTTAATTAAATCCTAAAAAAAGTAAATTCAAACATTAGCAGGCAGGCATATTCCAAGGGAACCCTAATTTTTGTTTTAAAATGGAGGCGAGTTATCTGGACTGAAACTGCTATAAGTACTAATTTACCTATAAAGTACTTACTTACTTGCTACAAGTACTAATTTACTTACAAAGTTCTACAAAGAGAGCAATTACAAATTATGGCGAATATTCTCAAGAATTGATGAAATATTTTATTTACAACAATATACTAATGTGCTATTTTTCGGAGGGGACTGTAAAAACGAACTAAATTGCTGTACATATTTACAGTAAAAATAACTTCCCCACGAGTTCATACACTATTTACGATATATTACATTTTGTAATTATTATTCTACAATAATGCAAAATGATAGTAATAGAAACTTAAGTTTTATTAAGTATATACTACAAAACATTTTGCTACTACAAAACAACCTAAACAAAAAGAAATACATACAACTATTAACTAAGTACGTTCCTAGTGCATTATAAACAAGATTGCTTTAGTAAGATACGTATGTCAGATATTAACAAGAGCGTTTGTACTTGTAATTGTGTAGTCTCAGATCATAATAGAAGCTATTGCGCTTCGTCAAGTATATTATAGGGCTCTGTAACATTTAATAAGTTGATTATAAGATAGTTATAGAAATAAACGCTCCTATAACTGCGCCCAAATCCAGGCTTGTATAAACAATTTATAAGTTAAAATAAAAGTAGTCTTGAGAGCTTTATAAGTACTGATTTTGCTAGTTGGGGGAACTCATCAAAAATAGACGGCAAATCTGTCGTGATAGCTGCAACCGCTTGGATGTTTATTGTTTAAACAACATCATGACGTAACATCACGCCTGTATGCTCTGAAAGGGTACACAGATGTGTACAATACACCCAGATTTCGACAGTTAGGTATGTTTGCGGATGGATGGAAAAAGATTATGTTGGCATGTCAGAAGTATTGTGAGAAGAATTTATGAATGTGTGAACCCTTATTTTGTTATTTTGTATATTTTAATTTTATGTTATCTCTTACTCTTTTAGTTCTAGTTTTAGTTACAGTAATTGGTTTAAATATCATCTGCCCAGCCTTTTCCCAACTATGTTGGGGTCGGCCTCCAACGGTCGGTCGGTCTAACCGGATGCAGCTGAATACCAGTATTTTACATGGAGCGACTGCCTATCTCCACAACCTAGTTAGCACTGTTTAATACGATACCTGGTTGTCAGACTTTTTGGGCCACTGACTACCTGTAACGACTGTCAAAGATTTTTAATTGACAGCCGGGACCACCTGCTTAACGTGCTTTCCGAGGCACGGAGGAAACTCGGTAAGTAATGGGTGGTCACCCATTCACAGACCAACCTAGGCAAGCACGGCTTAACCTAAAGATCTACCCGAGCGGCTGATATTATTTAGCCACGAGCTCCTCTTGGTTTAAATATAACCATTGTAATTAAATAAATAAATGAATGTTAAGTTCAATTTATAAGCCTTTATATTACAATTTATATTACAATGACATGTATTTAACTTTTTGCAAAAAATAAAATCGAAATCACTAAAAGAAAAAAAAACACAAAAAAGTGAAAAATAACTTTAGTTTAAGAAGCCGGTGAAAATAACACCAAATCAATAAAACAAAGGTCAAGCTTCGGAAGTCGGTGACAAAAATCAATCAAACAAAGGCCACCGACTTCGGAGCTTAGCTATATTATGTCCCCAACACAGACTACATTTTTTTTAACTGAAAAAAAACTTTTCTAAGTATCTAATAAAATGTTATATTTTACACAATGGTTTATGCATAGTATATTATCAATTAGTTTCCAATAACTCTACTGGTCTATGATCCCACAATAATGTACAAATCTTCAAATAAGAAAACTGTATGCACAAATAACTACCCACATTTTACCCACAATTTAAAATAACTTTAAAGGATGTCTCAATTTATACAAATAAAGACGTTACATAAATAAAACCGTGTTTTGTTACATAAATATCGTATAGTTGGTCCCAATACTGTGATCTGTAAGCGTCTCCTACGCATACACCTACTCCTAAGTAGAGATAGCATTCGTTCGGATTTATCAGGACATGTGCGGGATTTTTCCTTTTCCTCAAGTCCGAATTTTTTTCATGCACCATGAAGTAGCTGTAGTGTGTCCACATTTTTTCCAGCCGTGTTCCAAAAGTTTTGCTCAAAAAGGCTATTTTTAGAAAATTTAAAAATAATAATAATTCATCATTTTATTGACACACACAAGTTACAAATTATACAAACAAGAAAATAAAAACAGTGAGCATAGTTAAAAGAGTACAAAACTAGAAGAAGCCTTGGGCCCTACACTAGGCACAGCTTGTATCTTGGTAGCCCAATACAGACAGTAAAGGCAGATTGAATAACTGACTGTTCAGCGTGACAGCACTACAAGACACAAGAAACAGTTAAATCTGAAATTGTATAAATAAACAATTAAAAAATAATAATAATATCAATCTCAATCAATAAAATGAATATTAAAAAAAAAAGCGAAAAGTGAAAAGTGTACATTAAGGTGCCATAGTATTATTTCTCAAACATTAGTATATTTTTTTATGTATAGAAGAATTAGAACTGAAAGAGAGAAACAAAAGTGAAATGTCAGGACTCTTCTGCAATACCCAGTTTTGTTGTCAGGACTTTTCTCGAAATGGAAACCCTACTCATAAGGTACTCATTGCTTACCTTTTACAATATCTTAATATATTCGATCCGGTCTACCACGGGCTATGACATTGTAATCGTAAATTATTTTTGTGGAAACCGATTTTATTTTCTTTTGTGATGTAAAACAAATATTTGGTTCCGAAAATGGTCATAAAACTATAAAAGTCTGTAAGATAATTAATTTATGGGCCATTGGGGCCCATACTAGATTTACGATTTGTAAAGAATCCATAAAACTATGAAGTCTATTGAGGCCCTTCGAAGATATTAAATAAATCGATATACAAAGGTATATTTAATAATTATTGCTTATCAAGCAATCGCAATTATTGAAAAAGAAATATTCAATTAAATTAAACTACTATTTGAAAGGTATCGGGTAGGTTGGTTAATATAATTTAAAAGGTTTCCAAGAATTGTAATTAATAATCATAATATATTCATTACTTACACATAATTTGAAACGTTACAATTTCCATTGTAATTTGTACTCAAAGCGGATAAAGGTAAAAGGAAAGTTCAAATGCTTTTTTAGCATTTAATTATAATGTTAACACAATACCCACTGATGTTTTATCACGAATTAACAATTCAAACAAAACAGTCGAGGTAAGCATGAGGGCCTTCTAGGCACAAGTATTAATTAAGAGGGTTGAACCACTCCGTCTCTAATTAACCGAAGACCCAAGCCAGCCACATTCGGAGTAATTAGTTCCCTCCGAGGGCTGTTCTCACGCTCTCGGACCAAACATCGCGAAATAATAGGAATTTCATCGATTACAATTATGCAAATAAGGCAAATATAGTTGAGTTTCAGCGAGTCGGACACATTGAATAAATTAGTCGTCATTAATACCGAGTTGAGAATGAAAGCCGCGCACGGTGGACGTAAGAGAGATGTCAGCGATGTCACACGTGCAGTGTCATTACGGTGGTCAGCTGGCGCAATTTGTCCCCTGCTACGTGAATCGGTTATTAATCTGTTGCTACAATTACTCGCTGACCATTGAATTAATTGTACCCCTTATCTGGCGAATTCACTCGCGAACGTCAACTTATCGAGATGTTAAGTTCTTGTGTAGCTGTCAAGAAACGTTCGTGGTGATATTTTTATTGTTGCAAAAACTGACCAATGTGATCGTGCGTTGTTATAATGTCAACCACTTGTCGCCGTAACGGCGCGTCGCAAAATACGTTCTTACTCAATGGCTCGTTTTACTTAAAAGAACTCATTTAAGGCATTCGATCGGAAAGCCGTCGACAATGAAATAAATGATCCCTCACGGCAATAAAAATTTCATAATAAGACTTTTTAAAACAATAACACTCGAACGAGGGTGGTCGAGAATCTTTATTAAAATCTCGAGCGAGTAATAAAAGCACAGTTAAATGCGGAGAACTCTGATGAAAATATTAATTAATGTTTTGGAATGGAAAACATGTTGCTAATTAAATGGCGATATCGCATAAAACGTAATTAGAGGCCGGGAACATTCGTTTCTCACGGGGCGGGCTGCATGCGCGTCCCGCGGGCGCCGCGTGCGGTACCGGCGCGGACCGGCCCGGCACGGCACGGCACGACGCCGGCTCACCCGCGCATCTCGCGTTTATGATAGGAATGCAACGCGTACGCTTACACAGCAAAACAGGTTACGCTCCAACTGCGTACTGTATAAAGATTTTCTTCGCTCGACACATTAAAATTCGCTCTTAATAGTTGTTAACTTTTTGCGAACCACCTCCTGATAACAATGTTCAAATTGCAATTTGTGAAAATGATTAAATAAAATCGGTTAAGTGCGAGTCGCGGTGATTCTGTTCAAGAGTTTAATTTAAAAATAGATTAAAGAAGGAGGAGTTTGTAATACAAAATTCCGCGAGAACGAAACCACGAGCATGCCGTGAGATGGCGGGCGTTATTAAATGCACTGACTGGCAACTATTAGCGGCGATGATAGACGCATGAATGGGCGGCGTAATTAAAAAAATCAATGATCACTTATTGTAATTAGCGGTGTATCGCTTGGCCGACAAAAAGGTAATTGTTTCCAGACGGCCGTCAATCAGTTGCGGGGAGAATGGTGCGGGATCGACACGTGCGCCCGCGCAGACCGGCCGACGGCTCTCTATTCTATTGCGATGCATATTAACGCGATATTAAAGCTGTGAATAACGAATTGATCAATAGAGAATGGTAATTATTTTAAAATTATTTGTAATACTTTTTGGTGAGTAATGACGCGACGTTTTCGAATTTTCGTTGATAGCTCATCGAAGTTTATGAGTCTACTTTCGACTGTTGAAACCGTCCTAATTTCTTTATGCATAGAACACAGAAGTGACACAGCCAGAAGGCGACAAACCTCGTAGTTAAGATGAGTAAGAGAAAACCAACGACCAGTGGTGAACGTATGTCATGTATCGTAAAAACTGGAAGTCACTCTCATACAGAGAGGGCTTTGCCAAGCAGTTGGATGATGCAGACTAACAGGGACAATAAACACAACTGAACCAAACATTTACAAGTTTAATAGGAGAGGTTTTGGCATAATACACCTTCTGGACTACAATAGAGCACTTATTTTTAATAAAATAACGTTTTAAAAATCAACATTTTGCAAATTCAACATTTTAGTCCAGAATGATACAGGAATACGATCGAAAACACAACTGCAACAACATATTTCTAAAGGACCATATTTTGTACCCAACCCATTGACATACAGAAACAAACTTTATTTTAATTAATGTAACCTTACATTGTTTACAATTTCAGTAATTGAACAAAGAGTATAGTCATAAATAAACCCTGGCAACACAGTATAACAGCGTAAGATACACAGAGTCGTCGCGTCGCGTTATCTAACAAACAGCAGAGGCTCGTATATTTCATAATGAGGTTATTACTGAGCATTCTAGTTGCCTTATCTATGGCTATTCCGAAGCAGAGACTAGCGCCAAATTGGCGTGGCGGAGTGCGCAGGCGCAGGCGATCGGTCGCGCAGATATAGCTAATTAAGGGCCGCGCGCGCCGATCTATTTGGAGAGATCTAGCCGCTGACGTGTGAAAATACCCAATTAATTAACGCGAAACGCCTTGCCCGATCGCGGGGCATCGCACCTCGCGTGCTACAGGAACGACCTAACGCTACCGAGTTTCTATTACAACTTTAATTCGAACTATCTCTCGTTAGCTCTGCCCATTACTAGCGTCTTGTTAAAGTTCAACTTTATAACGCGCCGTCGTCACTGAAAGTGTTATACTCGACATATTTACAGCTGGTGACTTAAGTCTAATCACAGCGATCACCCACTGACCACCAAGTTCACAATAGCGCCATAAATTCAAAGAATTCGTGCCATAAATAAATTCGATTGCACATTAGCCGCACTACCTATAAAGTGGAACATTTGAACGTTTATTTATAACAGTGGACTTGGACTCCCGTCAATTAAGCGGGGTTCCCCTCTGTCGCCGTGTAGAGATGACAGCGCGGGGGGTGGGGTGGGTGCGGGCTGGATTGGCGGTGCACTAACAGCGAATAGATGGAGGTGAGCGATGGCCGCGCGGTGTAAAGCGAGTGTTAATGGGCTATTAGCCGGTGGTGCGACGGCCGTCTAATTGGCGCGCGGGCACGCCGGCACGTCGCGCGGGCACGCCGCGCCAGCACGCGCTAGATGCGCGCTGATACCACGCACGCTAACTGCACTATTTTCGGATACTTAATTGCCTATTTCCCCTAACTTTGTTCTATCGTGATTTCGGAAGGAGGATACACGAAAGGTTCACCCCGTTCCTGCAAACCCGACAAGTAATTTTGCAGTAAAATCTCGTGTTTGCTGATGACAGAATATACAAAAATGTACATAAAATTGTAGTGTCTGTTGTCTGTTTGTTATGTAGAAATAATAGCTTTTTACTGAATGCATGTAAAAGTATATACGGTTTTTATAACAAAAAATACTTTTTTTTTTGTCTATCTGATCTAGGCATATCTCATCATATCTTATATCTTCTTTATTATTTCTATGGTCTTCCTGTTTGTTACAACTAAATTCTGAAATGGCTGGACCGATTTTGACGAGACTTTCAGTGGCAGATAGCTGATGTTTTATGGAGTAACTTAGGTTACTTTTATTTAAAAAAAAAATACGATTCCGTGCAATAAAATTGAAACCCTTCAATTTGTTAACGCAGTCGAAGGTGTATTTATATGTGTTGTATAAATATATGTGTATATTAGCCATATATAAAATGTGTTAATAAAAATTGGCATGCCTTTCAAGAACTGACACAATTTACTTCAACCAGCTTCCTCAAACAACACAGATCCAACAAAACTAAGTAGGAAAACATTAGCTAACAGTTCTTGTGGACGGTACGACTTGTACAATCAAGCGTCGGGACGCGGCGTCAACCAGGAAATTAAACGCTTGGACAGTGCCGCCTGCGACGCAGTGCCGTCGTCATGTCATGACGTCATTCAAGCCACCACGGGTCTATTTACAGGCGGATTTTGAGTGAGCACCTCTGTTCTCTCGTTTCAAGTAAATGGAGGCTTTTGAAGTTGATGGAGCCTTCATTAAGGAATGATTAAGACGTGGTATTCATATGACGGATACTGTGGATAAGTTTGTGTGATGGATTTAGAGATTTGAGTTTTTAGACTCTAGGTATGTTAACGGCTGAACCCGATTTCAGGTCAAACTAGAGGTAGGGCTTATCACTAAAAGACGATCATTCGGAACCCCGACTGAAGGAGTTGAATGTTACCAACATTTAACCTCCTTCAGTCGGGGTCCCCAACATTTTATTTTATATTTTTTATTACTTGCAACACTGCGTGAGTGCGTGCATGTTGTCAAAATCAGTCTCGTCATTAAAGACTATCTTTACTGCCTAGAAGAAAAACACGTGTCTTATTCGCCGCGGGCCCCACAGCTGCATACAAAATCATACATGGTACTTCGAGCCGGACTTGGTTAGAACTGTGACCACATCCAAGTTGCGTCGCAGTGTAATTATTTTGTGGGGGTTAGTAAATCTGAAATAATAAACCAGTCAACCGGCCTAGGACAGACTAGTTTGGTCTGACATCGGGTTTGGCCAGTGACCTATATTATATAAAATTCCGATGTTCGTGTGTGCGTTATTCGGCTCCTTTTAAACAGCTTGAAATTTATTTGGTGACCTTACGGAGTCACCTGGATGGTTCTAAGCTATAGCTGCACCCGATAGATGGCGCTGTTGTCGTCGCGTCCTTTTTATATTAGTACTTGAGTACAATTTAATACTAAATTTGTTTGCCTCTACGAGACTCCTCTAGCAAGCCAATACAGCCAACCAATAGTAAATAGAAAACCAAATAAATAAATAAACTTTAACTAATTTATAACAAAATTCTCTTACTTATATTTACCTGCGACCACCATCAATTCACTAAAGCAAAGTAATGAAAACCCATATAGGCAAGGATAGACAAAGATTTCCTAGGCCGTTATTACAGAAGCTGCGCGTAAATCAAGTAGTTTCTGGGCACAGAGTAAGCAACTCTAGAGTTAGCAAGGTAATTGAGCAGCCATAGACATCCCGTCCACAGTATGTCGTCGTTTAATTTCCTGGTGCTGAGATTCGCAGCGTGCGTCGTAGCACGTTGATTAGTTACGTTCAAGTTGTGGGTAGGTAGTATAGGTTTTTGTAAGGAGCTTAATTATTATGGGTTGGTTTGAGACTAGACTTATGTTGGTATTGGATGTATAATTTTATAACTACCTAATAACCTAACCTGTAGGGCGTTTCTTAGGGTTCCGTACCCGAAGGGGAACCAACGAGACCCTATTATTAAGCCTCTGCTGTCCGTCCGTCTATCTGTCAGCGGGCTGTATATCATGATCCATAAAAGGTAGACAGGTGAAATTTTCAAAGAGTTGGTATTTCCGTTACGCCGCTATAAAAACAAATAATAAAAATAAACAATTAATAAAAAAAATAATTGATGCGCGAATCCGACTCGCACTTGGCCGGTTTTTTATTATACCAGAACCTATAATTAACATAAATCTGAAATCACCAACCCGTCACGGGCAAGTGTAAAGACACTTCTTGCCTTCTCTGTATGTGACGAGCCCTTTGCCCAGCAACGACCCTAGTCATAGGCTAGTATTTTTTTATATATTATATGACTGCTTCCTGTTGACTGATTATATAATCTCCACAATAGAAGCTAATTACTAACGTTACTTAATGTTAAGGTAGATTTCCATGTTAGGATTCTTGTTGCTAACAGTTGACATCATTATATTGACAACGAACAACAGAAGTCCAACATGCAAAAGGGAACATTTACATTTGACACTTAGAATAAGCAAATAAAGGGCGTTTAAAAATATCCACGACTAAACGAAAACATAGCTGATGCGTTACAAGTACGCAGCAGATTTGTAGCACACTCGTAGCTTCGCGTAGCAGACGCATATTAGTCGAGCCTACGCGTAGCCAATTCGTAGCAAACTCAACGCGATGCGTAGTACGCGCATAGCAAACAAGTCTACGCGTAGCAGACCTATAATAAAAATAAATAAAATTTAAGTAAGTGTCATACAATTGTTTTGCCTTTCTGTGCGTTTGTTCCAGCTAATTAATCTCCGAAACGGCTAGACCGATTTTGACGTGACTGTTACTGGCAGATAGTTGATGTTATAAGGAGTAACTTAATCTACTTTTATTTGAGAAAAAGGATTAATAAAACCTTTGAAACCGTTAAG
The DNA here is from genome assembly GCA_941918905.2 of Xestia sexstrigata. Taxonomy (NCBI): domain Eukaryota; kingdom Metazoa; phylum Arthropoda; class Insecta; order Lepidoptera; family Noctuidae; genus Xestia; species Xestia sexstrigata. The sequence continues at coordinate 7,498,104 of OW799204.2, forward strand.
AAAAAATCCAAGTCAAAAAGGGAAGTCATATTTTTATAATAATTTGATGCGGACAAAGTTCGAGGGAAAAGCTAGTTTGAAATAAACGCGTAGCAGATATTTGATACATACGTTCCAAACACAGGAGTTCCCATACAGCGTACAATGCTTACAGCTAGATTAAAACTAACCTATTTCTACAGACTAACAATAAACTAACAAGGCTAATAAATCCTCTATCTGTTAACGTGAAACCTCCAACAAAACTTTAAAAGACAATAAAACAAGAATGGTTATTAACAACGCATTGTCCCTGGGAAGAAAGTGACCATATGACGTTTAATTTCCTCCCGAGCACCCCCCCCCTCCCCATCCCTGCTGCACCCCCTTCGTAGTGAGCTCACTCTCGCTGCCATCATCTGATAGTTGGAGATTCAATTAACACAGCAGAGCGAAACTAGGCCTTTGTCTGTTATCTTAGAATCTAGATTAAGTTGTTGGTCGATGAATGATGATATTAATCTATTAAAGATTGTGATTTTATTAAGTAGGTATGTTTTTTGTTGTAAATACAAGGAGTAAAAGCAAACGGGCCCTTCACGAAGTCGTCAACCAAGCATTCTGTACATCAAACTAAGTAACCCTACGCAAAAATTAGTGCTGGGAATCAATTTTTCTTTTAGGGTGAAAAATTACGTTTTATAGGAAAAGTCAATGAAACGCACTGCTGATGAATACATTGAATAGTAAGTAAAGTTAAAACGTTAAAACTAGTTTTTTTTAAACTTGTGGAAAGGTTGGAACTTTGACCTCCTCTGGTCCCCAGGTATGGGACAGAACAAATAAAATATCATCATGACGAGGAGGACAAGTACCTTTCGTCTTTGTTAAGGGAGAGTTACACCCTATGTTTTTTATTTGAAATGAAAGATTGTTCAGTTATCCATTTCAACTGTTGTTATTGTAGTTTCCATTGGCTAGGTTAGGTTGATTTTCAAGTCTGAAGTGGATTCTGAAAACGCTTCAATTAAACATACCATGAATCAACCAACATGAAGTATCTTAACACCTCTCTAAGTATCTACTTCCATTTTAAACAAACCCACCCGTAAAGCACATCAACAGTCCCCAAAAAAAACAAAAGCCGCACGACGCCAATATATAATATTATCAGAGGAGACCTAAACCTTTGATACACTATATAGTACTGAAGTCATTTAAAACAGTACTTAACTATTTCATTTTAAGGTATTGACGATTACTCAGTTCTCATTTTCGACAGAATTAACTTTTGGTTTTTTCCCATAGACTATTGGCTAGGTTAGGTTAACACTAAACTAAACTAGTGTTTAGTTTAGTGTATAACCATAAGTACAGCAATACTTTGACTAAGCACCTACATATTTAAATGAAAAATAGTAAAAAAAAAAAACAAAAACAAAAATCACCCTACTTTCTTGACGCCAATAACAATTCGCACAGACAAAAACCTTTGATACGCTACCTCCTACCATAGACAATAAGGGTCTGGTCTAGTCACCGACGCTACTACCGAAGTAATTTTCCCGTGCAGGTTTCACGGAGCGTTCGTCGCGTGTTTGCTAGTTAGAATTCGGGTGCAGTTCGGAAATTAATCAGGGCCCATTGTGGGCGCTTTGTCGCGGCCCTGCTGCCAATTATTGGCTGCGCAGTGCCCGTAATTGAACCAGCCTCCAGGCAGTTCCCAACTAGTGGGCGAACGAAAAAGTTTGCCTATCTGTGTTGAAGAATGTTGGTAATCGGTGGGTAGTTGTTTTATGTGGGAACTTAGGTGCTGTTGATTTTTCTGGTTAAGTGATAACAATGATTTTTTAACAGGGACATTCATCATCCACTAAAACTGCTCTAAAGTTATTCTTAAATAAATCAGCTCGGGAATTGTTATCTCTGAAAGGAATTTGATACAAGTGGAGAAATTTTGTTATTGCATTCGTGGCGGAATTAACATTTATTATCATTGTTTTTGAGCCGAGAACTGCAATAAAAAATGTCCACGTGTATCAAACGACGTGTAAAATAACGAAAAATATTTTTGTCATGAATTATGAAACTATGCTATGCTTTTTTTTTTTTTTTTTCGCGCTTTGCTTTCGCCAGGTTGTAGGAGAGGCAAAGGTATGAAGCCGCTAAATAGCGTAATATAAAAAAAAAAGTTTTTTTTTTTTTAATGTTTTTGATTTCTGAAAACAAATAAATGTTAATTTGTTTAAAAAAAGTAAATATTAGTTTTAAATAATCATGGTTATCTATGATATTCTATTTAAAAACACAATTTGAATAATCAAAAAAATATTTAGGTACGCCGTACAGACGCATATTGCTTTGCCGAAATAAAAAAATTGCCACCTCCGACTATAGGCATTGAACCGATTTGAACTTCTCTTTCCCGCACGTGTGCGGGAAAGAGAAGTGTTAACCATGTTAACCATGTTGAACCTAATCGTAGTGCGACAAGAACTAGTTTTGGAGAAAGTGTATTGAAAAATTATTTTCTTTATAAATCCTTTCCGAAATAGTACGCAATTAAATATACCTACCATCCTGTACGAGTGATCCCTCGTAATTGTTTGAATCCTTACGTTTCCGTAGTTAAATATCGTTTCCGAGAGCAAAAATTGCAATAAATATCGACGTTAAGAGGCTTAACATTCATTTTAAATACAGCGCAAACATGGAAATATAAAAAAAATTGTAGTGTTTCCGGCCGGTTGCGAGTTACACACATTTATATAAATTTAAAAATATTGAGAGGAAAATGCAGTTAACAATCACATCATAAGCAATCACTCGCGAGTGAATGAAATAAATTGCACGTTCACGTTTACAATATTCGTTGTTGAGAAAAATTGGGATGAAAACACGGTGAGCTCGGCAGCGAAAGCTTCGCAATTTGGCTGGCTTGTGTCGCCCGCGCGGCCGCGCCGGACCCGCGCGTCCCCTGCCCACCGCGCCACACGCTGATTGATTACAATAAAATAATTTGCGTGAAAGCGCAAACCTCGTCACCTTTGTGTTCGCTTTCTTTTTTTCACATTTCAATCACAGTATTTACTGCGCAAAAATATTTCAATTTTCATTACTTACCGTAGTTTTTAATCCGACAGGCGGATGGAAATAACACTACGGTCCGTTAGTTTGTGTTGTCGCTTTTGTAGATTAATTAATTATAGTGTATCTATGACAATATATTGGAGTGCTGTTTTGTAATGAAATTATTATCATCATCATCATCATTTCAGCCGAAAGACGTCCACAGCTGGACATATGCCTCCCCCAAGTGTCGCCACATTGACCGGTCCCGTGCGACTCTCCAATGGATTCCCGCAACCTTCACCAGTATCTCTGTTGACAAGTCGAAATGATAGTAACTGGGCTCTGTGTACATCAATTAACTGTCAAAAGGTTAGTTTCGTATTATGTATGACCAATCGCGATCAAATATGATGTCATTGGTTGGCATCGTGGCTGATAGTCACCGTAACTTATTTTGACAGACGCTTTCGTATCGATACTTATATTATTTCGATTATGTAAGCATAGTGGACAACAAATTGATGACAACTGAGTTTGAAGTGGCTTTCGTGAAATGCGTTACACCGTACCCGGGCTGTTAGTCACCGTAAAGTGATATCCACTCAGTGCGATACGTAATACCAATATTATGACATTCTCGGTTGTCATCAAAGTTCGGTGTACAACCGAAGCTTGATAGTCACTGGATATCAAAAAGATACGCAATAGGCCTACAGGTCATCGGTCCACCTATTGGGAGGTCTTCCAACGCATCGTCTTCCGGTTCGCGGTCGCCACTCCAGAACTTTTCGGACCCATCGTCCATCATTATTATGGGAAATTATTATGGGTCGTCTTTGAATTCGTTCATTTAATGAAGTGCTATATACGAAGGAGACCCATTTCTTTGAATACGTTCTGGACCATTAGTATTTTCGGCGCATCTTGTAAGATGAACAAAGTCAGTTAAGAAGATAAATTTCAAACTTTACTTAGTAAAAGTCTGACACTCCCTCCTGCTCCGCCCAGAGCGGGAGAAGTCATTTGATGATTTCCCATCAGAAAAAAAAAGGAATATAAACAATAAACTAAAAAAGACCAACCCCACATAACACCTAAATATTTACGTATATTACAACACATTGTCCGCTAAACAAAAACAAAGGATTAGCACTAAAGTCTCGTTATTCGGGGGTTAACGTATTAAAAGGTATAAAAGTCCAAGGGTGGCGTAAAGCGGCGGTGTTAAAACAATGGCAAGTAACGCGACGGTAACCGCCACCGAATTTGCATTCCTCATTGCGAGAGCACATAAAAATGCTCTCATTAACCTGGGGTGGTCAACTCACCCTGTATAGCGGCCACAGTACACAACACACGCTGTGTCAAAGTGCGGTATTGCCGAGTGACGGTGCCGGTGACGCGTCATGCGACTGACGTCAAAGATTAAATTGAATATCGTGTAAATGATATGGCTTGATTTGGTAATTGGTAACTGTGGAACAACAACAACAGCCCATAACGTCCACTGCTGGACATAAGCCTCTCCCATGATGGGAGGAATTTACCGCAATCTCCACGCTTGGCAGGCGGATTGAAGATCGCAGTGATGAAAGACTAACAGAAAACGCTGCTGCCCATTCTCTGGTCTACGGAGGCGCAAGGTGTTCTGCCTCAGACATTAGTCGCCTTATACGACACCCGTGAGTGTAATGGGTTGGTTCTATTCTACTCTGCCGGATACCATACGGCTTACTGTGGAACAACTAAAATACTATTGGTGAATTGTAAAATGTAATGAAGCTTAAAGGGTTTCGTTTTTTGATTTCAACGTCTGGTTTGGTGTTCCATTTTTGACGTACAGATTTTGAATTTCGATTGCATGAAATTAAAAGCAAAAATTTTGAGGATCCTAACGTCTCATGAGAACTTAATACTATTATTACCTCTTTTGCATTTTGAACGTGCAGTGTCCAAAATGTTCTTTTAACAAAACTTGCTTGAGAACCAATCGACGCACCTGCTTTAAGCGAACAGCCGACAACACACAGGGTGTAGAATTCCCAGCAAGATCAGAGGACGCGAGTAATCGTGTATCTGACGCAGTTTTCATTACCGCTGCTTAACATACCGGAGCCGGCGTCGCGTGCCCGCATACCGCCTCTTTTTATTCCATTTTATTCTGCCTAATGTTTATTGCTCACCGGTCAAGTAATGCGACACTAATTTCGCATGCCTTCGTTTAGCAATGTCCTAGGAAACTACGCTCGTAATACGTAAGCGTTTACTGTTGTTTGTAGGTGGAATACTTATAAATAAGTACAGTACGAGTTTGTTTTGTTTTTTCTGTACGGCTTCTCGTAAACGTTTGCCAGTAGTTTAGCTGCTTTTAAAGAGTCTACGCTTTTCGATTCCCTTTAAATTAACGGTTTTATTTCAAGATTTTAAATGACTCCATTAAAATAGACTACTCAAGATATCAACAAAGATTACCATTAAACCATTTAATTACACAAACCATTAATTTATTTGAGAAACTAAATTAGAACACTTTCAGTATTTCGTATATTTACGTCGATGCTCGTAATCTCCCCGCTTTCGAGGGTTAAAATTCAGTCCACAATGGCGGCATTGTTCCATTAACACAATTTTATACCCGACATATTAAAATAATAAAAACTTATGCCTCTCTTAATTAAATAATTTAGCGGCGGCCTGAGCCGAGATATGTAAATTGTTTTAGGGGATAGATCAAACAACCCTTTTTTATGACTTTAATATGCGGTCGCCGGGCGGGAAGGGGGGGGGGGCGTCGTGAGACAGTCGGGCCCGGGGGGCGAGGTAAGTTATGAAATATTTAATAACGGCGCACACGATTCCATTTGAATTACTTTCGAGGAAATGACGACGTGCAAAGCAGGCGGCACATCGCGCTGCCCCGCGCGCCCGCGCCCCGGGCTCACCTACGTGCGCCGAAATGAGCTAAGAAACAAATATTACTACAAACAAACTTTTTGCCTTATTAAAATTCAGCAACGCAGAATTATTTTTACATAGCCAACGTTTTGTTTTGCAGCGACGCGACTCCTTTCCCTTATGATCGTTATTATTTTCAGAGCGCTTTTCATTGAAGCCAACCAACAAAAAGTTCAGTAACAAAATACAAACAAACCTTGGCATTGAGAAAGTCACTTAATTGTTTTTTGTTTCTTTAGTTGTTAATTGTTGCTCTCTTTCAAGCAATTAAAGCATTATACCTAAATGGAGTTTCCGTACCGTTCCTTGCAAAAAGTAAATGAATTAAATAATGATATGAGTAATCTGCGCCCGCTGTGCGCCGGGTATTACGCGAGACTTCACTGTCTCAAATGCCGAGGGAGTGTTTTAATTAATGTTTCCCGACAAATTGCGAAAAAACCGGCTAATGTGACGTCACTGGGCTCGTGTGCGGGTAATACTAATGACGCGGCGTCATAATCAAGTAATGACGCTTATTATTGTAATGTGACGTCATAAAGACACGTCTTTTAAACGATGGCTGTTGAGTACAAATGCGTGTTAAGAAAAGGGTTTCTGTTTATAAGTGTCATTAATTTAAATATTTATTTTGCAAGTGTCATTTAATTAAATTGTGGCGTTATTTGTATTTAGGGATTTAGGGTATACAAACATTTTTCTTGATAGAAGATGTGTACGCAAAAAATCACAAATAAAAAAAAAAGTTTTATCTAAAGTCTACGACCGAAATGATGTTGGGCTATAACAAACATGTATATTTTTTTCATCTCGTCCTGAGAAATGATGCTGGGGCGCTTCTCACGCGTCTGTAACGAGTCTGTATTATCGGGCGTATCGCTCGAACTCGCGGCCGCCTCGCGTTCAGTGTGTGCACGCCCTAAACCACGTTCGACGAACAAATGTTATCAGTGAAATGCTGATTACTGAAATATATGATCTAAGAGCTAATAAATTTTGTTTCTTTGTCGTGTTTTCTACCCACAGTCGCGGTAAAATATGTAATTAGGGCAGGAAGTTGTTAGTATGTTTTTATTACTATTTTTAACAGTCGTTACGAATGGTAGAAATTAGCTGTACTAATTGATACTAATTAGTAATAAAAAAATATATATTTGCTAAGTCTGTCTGATTAATTAAAGAACTTGCTTTGTATTAATCGAAGCAGATATTTCTGGAACTTTAATTTATAATTAACTAATCAAATATATTTATCTAACTATATTTATTTTCTTGATAAACTCAAATGAGTTAAAATAACATCTTCGTCCACGATGGATCTTCTAATAGAGATTTTATCAACATTCTACAGTTTGATTGACTTTTAGTCATTATCATTACTATCCAGTTGCATCATTACCGTGACTCACATAAGACGCAACTTCCATTGGATTAACAACCTTAATTCAATTGCAAACAGTAAAATTTTCATTACCGCTAAAACGATCTTAAGCCTTATTCAATATACGTTGTCATTCTAAAATTAACTTTAATTACACGTATGAAAGTTGTCATTTGTTTAAGCTGCAGTAAGACGGCTAGTTTCTCGTACGAGAGTGGTTGCACTGTTGTTGATTGCATGATCTGTAGGGACGATACCGAAAAGATTCAGTAATGAAGGTGATTTGAGTCGGTAAATCACCGAACATCATTAAGTTGTTATAACATGCCAATTCTAAGTGACTTGGTCTGTACTTAGAAAACAGGCAGACACCAAAAAAGTGAGTATTCCAACAAGATAATAATCTTGATCGGCTCCGAATAAAATTGTTGTATTTTTTATGTGACGTAACATCAGGTCTGTAATCATCGAAAGGTCAAGCAGAGGTATACCTGAATACTGGATAAGGTTGTTCAGTATTACTGACTGAATCACAATAAAATACGACCACACCTATCTGTTTGTATTTTATAGACTCCTAAACTACCGAACCGACTTTGATGACATTTTGCACAGTTGTTCTACATAGGACGGACTACATTGGACGTTTCTGTAAAGAAAAAATAATCTGAAAAAAAACTTACACAAATTAGAAAAAGAAAAACAGTAAACGTTGGTTGCCTGCACACTAATCTATTATGTTGACTGTACCATAAAAACTTGTAAAGTATGGGTACCTACCTACAAGAGTGTATAATTTATAAATCTCTTCATAAACTTCAATAAAAGTAAATCTTTATGGGTTTTCGTGATTTAGTAAGTCAATTATAAAAGATGAATGTTAATTAACGGCTTAATTAGGAAGTCAAATTACTGCCAATAGTTTTCTATCGAATAATCAAGTTATGTTTCATTACTTAGTTCTTTATTTTTCAAGTTCGTGAGCTTTATCGATTGAAGTTTTTAATGGCTATATTTAAGTTCTCATAAAATGTTTGATTAGAATTGATTTATATGTTGATTTCTTTGAATAGGTCCAATACTCATTTTAAATACATAAATGTATACAATGTTAAACATAGTTTTGTTTTTAAAAGAACTTTTTTTCAACTATGAAATAAGCACATTAAATGTTTTTTTATTCCAAAGTTTTTAATTTGCTATTTCAGTGTTGGTCGCATAGTTAAAGTGGTCGCAGCCCTTGGAAAGATGCCAGACTTGCCACTGAATTCAATTTCGCTATCAATCGTTGGGAGAGAAAACAATTAGGTTTTTAACCGACTTCCAAAAGCAGGTTACCAATTCGTCTGAATTTTTAATTAATAAAAAATAAAAATGATCTTCTTCTTCTTAACCCGACAGCCAAGGAAGAATCATTCGTGTGGTTAGTTAGTGTCTAAACTGGTGTCAGTTTTTATAAATAAATAAATAAATATCGATGGACATTACACAGCGCCATCTAGTGCCACACTAAGCAACGAGGCTTGTGTCGTGGACACCAGATAGTTGATATGCTACATAGATACTTTTTGTTTGTAAATACATAGGTACTTATTATACTTAAAAACATCCATTACTCGGAAACAAATTTCCATGCTCATCACACAAACATTTGCTTCTACAGGTCTTTATACCGCCCATGATGAGGCTCTGACTTGGCTTAACATGCCGTTGAAAAGTATCTCTCAGGCATGCTGATTTCCTAACGATGTTCTCCATGTTTTTTCGATAAAAATGATTATGTTTTAAAATCGAAACAAACCAAAAAGTCAAGTCGCAAACAATGAGATTATTAAAAAAAATCCTGCTTATACAGTTGAACGAACTTCCCCAATAAAGTTTTGTAAGTATCGTTTTGTATTACGAACATAAACAAAATAATTAATTTACACACAATCTCTTTAATCTCCATTCCAAGAATTGAACAACAAGAGAGCTATTAATATCTGGATTCGTCACAGTCTTTTTTGCCCACACTGTGGGCGGATACTTAGGGCCTGTTCAGGCGGACCCAAACACACCACAGTGATAAAAATGTGAACTGGTACAAAATTGTATGAATCTTGAGATATCGTAAGATTTCGTTCACACGGATAACAGTTTTCAGACGCGGTCAATACAGACAATTTTGCGGCGAAAAACGTTAGTTTGGACAGCCACAAGCATAGTTTTTCATAATTTTGAATTATTTTTTTTGCAACTTCACAGTTCACGTATTAGTGGCTGTGTGATAACACAACTTCAGGACTTTGCAGCAAAACTATTTTACTCGACCTCTATCTGACCAAAATTTTACAACTCGTCATCATCTGCCTACCCCTTTTCCAACTATTTTTTATTACTTGTCTGACCATCACAACGTAGTAACTTGGTAATATAAAACTTGGCAAGACCAGCCAAGAGTTGTCATTTATGCAACTGTGATGCCTGAATGATATCATTATTTTTAACGTTAACGCTCTGAAAATTTGTTCTGTATCGTTTAGAAACATTTAAACGCACTTAGACAACAGCCAACACCCGGAACAACTACCTGTAGGCCATACAAATATTTGTTCCGTGCGTGAATCGTACCCGCAATAAACAGCCGCTGCACTAACCGAACCGTCAAAGTTGCACAAATGACAAAATTCTAGGATTTTATAATATGGTCAGTGTGAACGAACCCTTACCCCGTAGTCGTGAAAACCTTTGGCAGATAACTCTATGGCTAATTCGAAATGGTTCATTGTTGTCTGTAGTTTCAAAGGCAGTACTTTCGAAGATATGGCTCTTGCGCAATAGTGCTGGGACGTAAAGCTAACTAAATGGCAAACTAAATGTAAAACTAAATGTCGGCTGACGTGAAGACTTGACGTCAGTTGACGTGACAATGTTTGACGACAATGGGCGTTTTAGTTTTGAAGGATATGACATTAAGTATTGTTTGTTTTGTTAGTGGTTGTGTTTGTGAGAGATTTATTTTGTTTTGAATAGGTATTTAGGTACAGACTTTAATGTGAAAGCTTGTCTTCCTAGAAATCTTCAGAGCTTCTATTTATCCAAGTTATGTCAAGAATTCAGGCGTAAACTGAAAAAAGGAACTAGGCTATAGTCTGCGCCAGATAAGTAGGAATTACACGTCATTGCTCTTTCCTTAATTTATCTGCGTAGGTACCCCGACAATACATTATGAATCGTTTTTTATTACTAGATAAAGTCAAGGATCACGATAAAGGTAGTTTCGGGACAAGTATATGTCATTATTTCTGTTTTCGGAATTATGTATTTGAATAAATGTATGCGGGTTAATGACCTTTAATTCCTACTTATCTGGCGCAGACTATAGTCATATCTATAACATGGCAGACTGCCTCGTTAATTTAGTGGTTGCAATCGCCACTGCTGAGCATGAGAACCTGGGTTCGATTCCCGTGTCGGGAAAATTGTTATTGGTTTTTTCATCAAGAATTTCACAGTAGCAACCTCGATGTCTGGATTTATGCCCAGTTGGCGAAATGTGTTTGTACTACTAGGTATACCTCTGCCTAACCCTTCGGGGATTACAGGCGTGATTTTATGTTATTTTATGTCGGAGTATAGCAATGCACAAAAGTCAGGTGATTAAAATTAGAAGAAAACGACTTGGCAAGCCAAAGAGATCGCAGGATGAACTGGCCTCGTTTTTAAAGGATTGGCCCACAATTCCATTTAGATGGGGTAACGTGTGGTGATGATTTTATTTATTTATTAAAACTTTATGCTTGTGCATAAATAAATAAATAAATAAATAGGTCTTTGTAAAGTAAAAAAACTGTACAAAGGCGGACTTAATGCCTGATTTTGGGCCACCAATATACAGGCTGTGCCTAGTTTGGGTGGGACCCACGGCTACATCTACTTATGTACTCTTTAAAGCTCATTGTATTTTGTTTTTTTTTTGTTTGTATGTTACCTAACTTCTGTGTCAATTTTTCTTTTCAATTTAGGTCGGGAGTCAATGTGGAAAGGATGCTTTTACCCTGCATGGGCATCATGGTCACTATTAACTCAATGATTATGTGAACAAAAGTGGGTTCCATGGTTTAGCTGGTGACTTATTTTACGGTACAGGGTTATTAATTTGTCTGCTAAGTCTAGTGATTAAGTAAATGCCGTTCTTTATTGCCGTCTATGATAAAGTTAGTGCTGACATGATGGCCTCTCTAATTTCCGCACATTTGCGTATTTGAATAGCTATAAAACGTTTAATAACACTGTATAAAAGCGTAGTATGAGATGTAGGGATTTAGCTTCAGAATAAGAGCTTACTGAGGAGCTCGTGGCTAAATAATAACAGACATTCGGGTAGATCCTCAGGTTAAGCCGCGCTTGTCTAGGTTGGACCTTGGATTTGTGACCACCAAATACATACCGAGTTTAGATAAACACGTTAAGCCGTTGGTCCCGATTGTCATTTAAATCTTTGACAGTAGTTACAGGTGGTCAGTGGCCTCGTGGAGAGGAGGCCGTGTCCCAGCAGTGGGAACATTATAGGCTGATGATGATGATGATGAGTGGCCCGAAAGTGGACTGAAAACAAGTCTTACCAAAGGATGTGGTATTGCCTAGTACGAACTGGATTGTGGAGGTCAGATAGGCAGTCGCTCCATGTATTATGTAGCTGCATCCGGTTAGACCGGAAACCGTTGGGCAACTACAGTACTTTCTCAAGTTATTATGTCTTGTGTCTATAAGGACTGTAGCTTTGTTTTTTTTTTTTGTATTTTTGACATTTAAAAGTGCCGTAAATCCGTAATGGTCTAATTGAAATAAATGCTTTGAGTTTGAGTTTGGGTTTGAGTTGAGAAAAGGCTAGGCAGCTGATAAATAAGAGCTTATTGACTTATCGGTACCCATAATAATAAGCATGAAAATTCAATCTTTGCGTACCTACACTTTTTATTTACTAGGTTTTACCTAGTAACATTGTAAGTCTCTATAACCTCATCAACATGTAAGTATAAGAAAGGAACCTTTTTTTGTCAATGGAGACAACAAAGTTGTAGCATGAATTGAGCACTGTACAAGTGTACGTCCGTAGATACACACATGGCTTATAAATAATTTACCCTTTTTGTATGTTCACAAGGAATAAACAAGTTTATGGGAACAAACCGGAGATACAAGGTTGTGAGCTAGCGCAAACATAAGGGCGTGGACTGAGAGCGGCGAGCGGGCACGCGTGGGCGCAGACACGGCCGCCCCTAACAACTTAATAAGCGGTTGTGCGTGATTTACGCGCGCTCGCGGCGCCGGCGCACTCGCTCACTCGCCCCTCCGACTTATTTATACTAATTTATGACAGATAAACATCGATTTTACTTAGCAATACCAAGACAAAGGATCGAAATGCATCCCTCTTATTATCTTCAAGAATTCATACAAAAGGAAACACAACGGAATTGTATTCGTGCTCTCATAGTAGACGGTACGCGTATCATTAAAAGCTACAGCCAGTCAGAATGGCTCATTAGCGCTAAGCGTGCCATTAAAAAGTGGCCACTACTGGCTCACACTGGATACAAATCCAGATTATAAATCTAAAGGCGCGCTAATTACGCCGCACCCAATAAATCTCTCGCATTATATAGGCCGTAAATATACCACAAATATACCATAAATATACGATACCGTGGTCGTTGGCCATAGACCCCACTCGAAGCGGCTCTCGGTCCGAGTTATGGCCCTTCGAATGGCCGACTCGACCGTAACAATCGGTGTGAATCGGAAATAACCGGAAAATTTCCACAACTTGTCTAATAGCTTATTGTTATACGATTGTGGTGTTATTGTTGTTACGGCTAACAAATAGCCGTGTTGTCAACGTGTTTTAAACGTTATTTAGTGAGCACTTATGCGGAGAAATGTCCAAGACTTATGAAATGTTGAAACACGTAGAGAAATTCAAATAGGACGCGAGTCTGTGCGGCTGCGGGCATTTATACTTCATTTGGCGATCGATGAATAAATAAATAATGGAAATCAGTCAAGTGCGAGCTCAACTTGTAGGTTTAAGTTTCCGCGTCAATATTTACACGAAAGGTGTTTATTGTTGATCTCATATATAGATAATAGGGGCAAAACATTATGCCAAACTTTTGACATGAAATCCAAAAATGGCTACGGCTAGGAAAGATCAGTCACTAAATCATCAGAAATATTTCATTGCAATGTTCCATCTTTCAACTGCATTACTATACTTAAAGAAAACAAAGGGATTCCTTTTTCAAACTCCGGTATCCGGATACTCCCTCAAATACGTCAAAAGTTTGCTAGTCGAGTACAAAACCATAAATAAAGACAACTACTAACATAACATCGCATAAACAGTAATCTCTAATAAGCTGGCGGCCTGATCAATCAGTGCCTTTAATTACTATTTTTTACCCAATTATCCAAACTTGCAAATAACTAACTTTTTTTGATATTCGATGTCTAATATCCCACTTCCTACTAATGTAAGCACTTTGTAGATGTAGTATGATTATTCCTTTATATTTCAATTTATTGATGAGGAAATTAATTATTTATATAATAGGTATATTTCGTATATTTGCTTAATAAAATGCAAAAGTTTGTTATGATGTACCGATGGATGTTTGTTATTCTTTCACGCAAAAACTACTGACCGGATTTGGATGACGCACACAGTTATATACAGTTTATAAACTGTATTAACACATAGGTTATTTTTTATCCCGATAGTACCTACGATCCCGTGGGACAGTTACCGAACTCCACGCGGGTGAACCCGTGGGCATAAACTAGTTAGATTATAGTAAGCACAGTCATGTAGAAGGGTACTTTACAATTTACGAAGAGGACAGACGGTTCTTTTCATTTATACTAAAAGAAGTCTATAAGATGGTTGGCTCTTCCCAATATCCGGCAGCCGGATACTCGCTCTCAATTAATCTAAAGTTCGAGCTCAACACACAAAACAACAACTATCAACAATGAGGGATAACTGATTAAGATGCAAAGCAAGCTAGTTGGGAGGAAAAGTAAGTAAGCAAGCAAACTCAATCACTGCGTTACAGTTTTCAATAGTAGTTCCAAATATTAATTAATGTCTAAAGTACATACTTTTATCTAACTTTATTTAGACATGTGAATATACAGTAAGCACAGTGTAGAAGGAATCTAACCAAAGTTTTAAAGAACTACAGACTTATTATCTGCGATTCACCAAAAGAAAATTATTGGCTACTTTTCTCAACAACTAGAAGACGGATACTCGCTCTCAATTAGTTTAAAGTACACAAAACAAGAACTATCAACAATAAACCATAACTGAATATGAAGCAAAGCGGGCAAGTTAGAAAGAAAAGCAATCAGCTAGCAAGCTCGATCACCCACTGTATAAATTAGCGCAGTTTGCAACGCCATGAACGTACTCGTACGTGCAAACATCATGAATATCATTAATTATTAATTAATACAGCGGTTGTTAAAGAATAGTTTGGCGGACGTGAACTAACTGCTAATGTTTTCATATTAATTTTTAATTCGTTTTTGTGGAATTAGGTTTGGTATTTGTTAGAATTATAGTGACTGTTTTAACTTATGCATTGTATGTTTTTAGGTTTAGATAGCATGACTTTTATTTCGTTTATGGACATCAGAGCTCAGAGGGACTAAACAAAGTAATACTCTTACAGCTACAATTTAAAGTCCAAAATTAAATATATTGACACCAATAAATACAAAGTTTAGATGTGTGGCTAAGGTTTAGATATGGCCACAAAATTAAAAAAAAAAACCCGAAAAAGTTTGATTATTTCTCTCGGGAGTGTTCTAAGTAAATATCACAATTTTTCTTGTATTTGAGTGTTTGACTATTCAAACACTCGAATACAAGAAAAATTGTGCCCTCTTTCGAGTGACGGCAATTTATTTCTGCAATTTTTTTAGCAGACCCTTTCATTTGATACCAATAATATAGAGATGCATAAAAAAATGACTACCTAGTCCGGGTTGCATATTAAAAAATCAAAACTTTCTCGAGCAAATTTCAAAAGAACAATAAACGAAATAACAACATTTAAATGACCAAATGTTTTATTTAGAAAAAATTTAGAATCCCAATGTATGCGACATCAAATGAACGACTGATCAAAAGTTAGGTTAATTTCTTCTTTAAACAAAATGGGTAGGTTAGCGGCCGGCGGTTGCCAGAAACGACTTGCATTTATATAAAAAAGAGATTGTTTTAGTAGGTTAATTAATCGAACACGAGTGAAAACGAAAACGCTTCAAACAGTTTGTAACATGCATTAAAAATAATATTATTATCTAAGTTCTACCCGCATTAGTATAACGCCTATATTATTTGTATTAATTTATCCAGTAATCCATTTTGACCTTTAAACGATTTGGTCAATAGTGTAATAAATAATATAAACATTGATATTCCAGACTTTGGTCAGCTAAACTTTTGATCAAATGACCATCGTTTTTTTTAAACTTTGTTGATTTGTGCGTTGTTCTTTTGAAATTTGCTCAGAAAAGTTTTGATTTTCTAATATGCAACCCTAGTCCGCAATATTGGATTTAAGACGCCCTTACTTATAGCTAACCATGAATTGTCATCCAAACTAAACATGATTGTATGCAACATTTCAGCTCAATCGGAAACCGGAAGTGGGTCAAAGACTTCCAAGATTTTTTTACATAGTTACAGCTGAAGCTAATAAAAGCGTGTTAAAACTATGAAACGTTATGAAAGCGACTATCGGTTGTCTAAATGTTTAAGAACACAGAGTGATTTTAGCATATTTCTTCTAAATTAGAGCAGTTACAACTCTCTATCAAGGCAGGTTTTAACGTTAATAAACGGAACTTGATTCATCTGGAGAAGGAAATCAATCCTTAAGCTATAAATTCACAAATTCCCATTATTAACTTCAAGTGCGGCGGTAAGGATGTAAAGAATTAAATAACACTAAAATCCAACGAAGCAGTTTATTGTAATAACTTCCTTATATCCAATCAGAACTCATAAAACAAACAATCGTACAGGAAGTACCTTAAAATTTCGATTACACACTTTCTGTAGACGTTCAAACTTCGAACGTAAATCGTTTCGAGACGGTGACGTCACGGTCACGTATAGTGCTGCACGGTTCTTTTCGCGCGTGGCAATAGTCGGAACTAAAGACACCATCTTGTACACAGTCCACAATCCATCAGTACACTTACCCAAATTTTGACAGTCCTTCCACAGTTATTTTACCGCTGAATTTCCAGCACTGTCTTAGGGCGAAGTTCACCGAAAAGAAAACAGTCTGATTTTCTAAAAACAGCTGTTTAAAGCACATTTTCATGTTCACCAAAGCAAATCAACCGATTAAACACGCTAATCAACTGTTTTCTCTAACCCACCTCGGAGAGGTTGTTTAAAGTCCCGGTTAGTAGTTAATCGGTGTATTTTGACGTTTGTTGTCGATATTATTGTGAGAATTTAACATGCAGTCATGCCGTGCTTTGAATTATATTTTGGAAGAGGATAACGTTTTGGACGAGTTTGAAACCGTTGAAAGACTTTTGCGAACTTCTCGTTTGTATTCCACCAGACGACACTACTTCACGGAGTTCGGTGCGTTTGTTTTTAATTACGCCTTGGTGCTTTCACTAAATTAGTGACAATTTTTTTTTCTCATGCGTAAAATTAGCCATGCGCTTCTTATCCATTGTATTTAATTTAAAAACTCTTTCAAACGAACAAAACTTCAAACACAACAGATAATTTGATGGTTATAAAGAACTGTCATCTCAGGTATAATGCAACCATTTTAAGATGTTTCTCATTTGTATGGTTTTTTACGTGTATTTTACCCACCCTTTTTGACTGTATTATAATCATTCGGTCTTTCATTCCTAAAACGCTTATTTACTTAACCGAGCTAGAATAAGTCGTGGTGAACACCAAAATTCCCACGTCATGTTTAAACAACTGTTTACGTTTAGCGGGCCAATTACGAAACAGTCGGTTATTTTACTGTTGGTGAGCATGGCCCTTAGTCCATAAAATCTAATTTGATTAAAATGGCGATTGCTAAACTAAAGGATACTAGTCCCTTTAGTTTGGCAGCCGGCATTTTGAAATAAACAATTACAAATGCATATTTATACAGTCAGTATTTTAAGCTATGCAAAAATGGGATATACATAACATTCATGAAATTTTAGGCTTAAGGTGGAAGCTCCAGGGTAGCCCGCAAAATTCACCATCATAGGTACTTACTAACAATTTCAAAAATGTTTACCAACAGCTCTCTTAAGACAATGGCTTTCAAGCGCATAAAGAATACCATGACGCTGTCGAAAACGATTTCAAATGAAGAACGCGTTGAAGGAGGAACGAATGAACAACTCTTTACACCGACAATGGCGGTGGTAACGAGGCGATTCCGCAATCGCTCGGTCATTAGCGGTCACTCCCGGAGTCTTGCGACCACTTGTGGTAATGACCGTTACTTAGATTGGTGGAAAATATGTTTTTTTTTTTTTTTAATTTAACGCTCGTTAAAGAATGCTGAAAGGTGTCGTTGTTGAGTTACTTTACAAGAGTCATCTTTTGTTTTGTCTGCGTTGAAAAATAATTGAAATGGTGAGGGTAATTAATATCAACGAATTATTTCGCCCCCTATTACATTATGTTCAAATGTGGGTGTAGGTACTGTTAGGTGGGTACACCTCTGCCTTACCCTTCAGGGAATACAGCCGTGATGTTATGATAACACATAATGACACAAACATAAAAATATCTCAATGGCGACATCAGACATTTCCCATAGACCACCTCAACTAAACATATTCCTCAAACGTCCCATCATTCCCTCACCATTCAATTTGTGCGACCAGCCCGAAGGATCCTCGCGCCAACAGGCTTATTTTCCCGCGCACCGGTAAATCGAAGCGGAAATATAAATTCGTATTGATAACATCTTTGAAAAATACCTGTAAATATAACAGGACCAAATCGTCGCCAAACATCCGTTCGTGTCTCGAATTCTTTTGTTTTTTTAAATTTCGAACTACAAACGAATTGAGGTTTAATAAAATCTCCTTGGAATTGATGCTTTTTGGCCCATTTTATTACCGAATTTTTTTATTTTTTATTATTACTTTAAAATTATGCCGAACTAAGCAAGTACAACCGAGTATCGTCTTCATTGGGTTTAGTTTTAAACAGGGTTCGGTGAACTATCATTGATAATAAATATATATTGAAAATAACAAGACATCTTTTTCAATGTCACTACACGTGTATTGTATCCGATCGCGATTTGCTGCTTCCACGTGTATCTAAACGGGTTAAGTGTTTACTTAAAAAGGTCACTTACCTTATGTTTAAATAAGGAACATAATTTCTTGCTCATTTATTTTTGTTAGTATGTATTTCACTTAGTAGAACCAGAGTGACAGTTACGAAAATGACGAAACTATGTTTGGACTGAGTCCTGTGGCGTTAAAACAAAAAAAGAGAAGTTTGGATAAAATTACAGAAATTAAGTTATGTTAAGTTTGGGTAATGATCTGATAATTATGAACTTTGATTTGCCGATAACTACCAAAGAAAATAATTATCTTAATAATTACAAGCCCTGGTTTTCAATTAACCAAAACCAGATAAAAATAAAAATCGCAAAACTTAAACAAAAATTAAACTGAATTAATTTTCCTAAAGCCCAACAAAAAAAAAAAACAATTCCCAAACGCACCACCTTCAACTGCCAATCCTAATTTAAATTTCGAAATTAGAACACAGAAAAAACAAAAACTTACCCTTACAAACCCAATTAGCACGTCGTAATAGGTCTCATAAAATATGATTCATCCCAACAAAGATATCTAATACAGGTCGGCAACACGTATTAATATAAAACAAGGCTATTCATTACACTTTGCTTGGTTGCCGCGGCACCATATAATTAGGGCTATCGACTGGGTCATTTTAGATAATTCATAATGTATGTTAATTATGGAGGTTTCTTAGCCCCGGGACAAGCTTTCCTCCAGACTAGTGATGCACGATCCGAATCGATACTTTACGGTATCGATACTTCACAATGCAGCGATACTCTGATATTTTAGTTGGATCGATACAAAAGCAGCGGTATCGGAATGAATGGATCGTACTAAGTTGTTATACTTAAATTGCATGATCAGTCAATTTAAAAGAATACAAAAGGATGACAGAAAAGAATTACTGGAATTCTGGCTTGACTCTTAAGGTTCTTACAAAGGAGAGGCACGTTGCCAACGGCAGATAAACTGCAGCCGTCGCCACCCGTCGACAGTTGCCGTCGACGCGCCGCCGCCACCCGTCGACAGTTGCCGTCGACGCGCCGCCGCCGGTGGCAGCCGCCAAACCGTCGACGACTGCCGTCGACTGGTGGCGACGCAGCGTTGTGCGTTTTTTCCGTTTACGGAGAGGTGGCGCGTGCAGCGGCCCGCGTTATCACACGCCCAAACACAAACATATGGCAAAGTACGATGTTGTTCACGGAGACGCGGCGCGTACTGCGGCACGTTGCCTGCGGCGGTGGACGCGGCGTTATGTCATTATGTCACGTCAAGGATGTCAAACAGCCATAAGCTCTTTGTGTTCTTTTTCTTGCGAATAAATAAAAATACCAGTCTAATTCGCATAAGTTTATTGAATAAATACTTCTGTCAGTGCAACTTACGAATAACATTGTTATCTAGTGTTTATGTGTTTATGCCCGCCGCGTTGCCGCCGCGGTGGACGCCGCGTTGGACGCGGCGGTGCACGCGGAGTTCGACGCTGCATCTAAAGCAAACGTGCGTAAAAACGCTTCTCCGTAAACGGTCTCATACATTGCCATATGTTTGAATTTTAAGAGGCCCGCGCCGCCCGTCGTGACGCGCGACGCGCCATGTCTCCGTAAATGAGCCCTAAATGTGTGTCGACGACTGCTGTGGATGCGTCCGCGACTGCCGACGACGCGTCAACGGCAACCGTCGACAAGTGGCGACGGCTGGAGTTTATCTGCACTTGGTAACGTGCCGCTCGTCTGTAAGAACCCAAGAGGGTTTACTATGTACATACGATATCACTTCGGAAACTTGTATCGATACAAATGCCGTGCATCCCTACTCCAGACCCCTTGTCCGCGAACTGTGTTTATATTGTGCCTGTACACTTACAAATAAATAATGATAGACAACAGTGGGAATTCTAAATAAGCGAACTAAATAACAGCTTTTGTTATTTGATTTAAGAGAACCGAAACATGCTTTATTGTGTTGAGCTGTGCGTGAATTATAGTGGAGTGTGTTATTACTTATTAATGTTTTTATAGTATGAAAATTGTAAATATGGCCAAATTATGTATACAAAGGTGTAGTCATATTTAATGGTGTGGTATAACATATATATCTATGGGTATAGTCATCAAACTGAAAAACTTTCTTCATGGGACTAACATTGTAATCGCAAAAAGGAATCTATATGTACATAATACTGTTCCATATAAAACTTCAACTCAAATGTACAGGACAGCAGATTTTTCCTGTGATTTGTCAATCTTATACATGACTACACCTTTGTGATACACCTGCACTCCGTACTTATTGGCAAAATACATGTTTTTTTTTGCTTCTTATTTCTTTTTGAAACTGTAGGTAATTCCTGCTGCAGTTCTCCACTTGTATCAAAATGTACCATTACGGTACATTTTGATACAAGATGAGAAAGTTTGTTATTGCGTACGAGGCGGAATTAACTCCTGAGCCGTAGGCGAGGGTGTTTAAAAGCCGAGAACTGAAATAACAATTATAACTTATATATATATATATATATATATATATATTGTATTTTTGAATTTAGAACACAAATAAATGTTAATTTGTTTATAAAACTAAATATTAGTTTTAAAAAAAGTTCTATAATATTCTATTTATAAACACAATTTGAATATTCAAAAAAATTTTACGCCGTAAGGATGCACATTGCTTTGCCAAAATTAAAAAAAAAACATTTACCTCCAACTATAGAGGCATTGAACCGATTTGAAGTACGTTACTTACTTATGGATTTTTTTCCCGTACACGTGCGGGAAATTGAAGAAAACGCACGTGTGTGAAATACATTGCATGTTAAAACTAATCGTAGTGCGATAAGAACCCGTTTTCGAGGAAGTGTATTGGAAAAAAAACATGTAATTACACTTTTCTAGCCATAGAACTAGATCTCTTACTTCCTCCCCCCTCCTCGCCCTTAGTAAAGTACGAACTTGCATCTAACTCCAAGAGGAAATAGCCTACGCCCAACAGTTGCATGTTATTTCATCGTGAAGCTGACTAACCGGGAACTAAGATCTGAAGACTGATTAAGATATCAAGCCAGCTTTTAAACAATAGCAAACGAGTTGTGAAAGCCTTCGTGGTGATTTCAATAAATAAACAACTGTCCTTATTCCTTCAGAATCATCTTTACATTCCAAGACATGGTGAAAACTTCTCAATACAAGCATCTTTGCAACATTATGCTTTCTCTATGCAGAGGTGTGGTGTACCTATCTGTCTGTAGTAGGTGCACACGCCAACAACATCTATCTATGCAACTTTATTATTACAAATCAAAAATCAAAAGCAATGCTTCTTTCTATACCTTGAAAAATTGCGCACACATTCACCACACGCAATTAACATTGCAGAGAGCATATTTTGATTCGGGCGAGAAACTCGCGCACATCAAACTATACACAACACTTTTGTGTGTTTTTCACGGCATCATGAACGAGCGCGATACTGAAAAGCCTCAGGCTCCTAATTAGGCTGAAGTCGGACGTGCCAATTAATTCAAGTTTCACTCGGAAACTTTGCCGCGTCAATTAATTTCATAGTTAATTAGCAAGCGCGGCCCGGACAAAACCGGGTGGGGAAAGAAAGGCTAACGATGGTGGCCCGCGGCCTCCTACAATGCACCAATTACATCAGCTTTGTTGCGACCAACTCTAGGAGATCACAGATTCATTCAATCCGAGCGCGTTCGTTCCACGTACGAGGTCATTGTTTGATATCCATCTATGTTTTTTTTTTTTTTATAGTAATTGCTAGTTTAAAGTTACGAAATCTTCTAATTTGTCAAAATACACATTTACTATCCTGATTTTTAATAATGTTCTAAATAAAACAGAGAGGACATGAAAAAGAACCACTACAACCAATTAAAAAGTTTTTTAACCTATGTGCACATTTTACACTGGACATTTCGTTCAAAAAACAAAAAGATGCCATTTAAAAAGAAAAACTGTTTAATTTTTTTATGTTAAGTAATTGGCTTCTGTAAATATATTTAATGAATTTAATGAAGAGGTCGAAAATAAATATTGTTTAAAAATAAAAATGTGTTTTTGAACCATAAAATACAATAGCCGTCACAAATTCTAGATGAGCAATCCCGCCATCAACAACATTGTACCTATTTATTTTTAGAACGTTTGTAGCCATCAATGATACAATGTCATTATTTTCTTACCGTGACCATCTATCTATTACAAGACACTTCTAGCGAACAAAGTCCCCTCGATATTCTACGAAGCAATAAATAAGAGTGAGTATTTTATTTTATTTGTAGGCATTGTCTTACATCAAGCAATAATGGCCCACGAACGAGCCCGATGTACCGCGGAGAATTCAACAACATCACGCCGGGACTCGCCGGCATTCGAGCAATAACTCCAAGCAAATAAAATGTTAACCTCTGCTTAATATCTGACGGAACATTTCGACGAAGTGAACCAGCCAAATTGACAGACAGTAAAATATTTTATACGCGCAATAATTTCATTTGTAAGAAAAACAAGGCAAGCGCGCCCCGCCATCACCGCCGCCGCGCCGCGGTGCTCCACAAACATCTTCCACGTGAATTAACCTATTAAACACCAAATTCGGGAAATAAACTTCGGTTACCGACGTTCCATACCTACTCGTAAAATCGGGCTGTATTTTTTGGGTGCCATTAAAATGGTTAAATTCAATTGTTTATTTTACTTGTCTATGCGCAGAACGTCTTCATGTTGCTTTATTGTGCGTTTATCAACCGTCTGCTTAGCAAGGCAAATAAAAACGGCGTGTATTTTCGCTGTTTACGTCTCCAAGAGGGTGTTACGATCTTAAGGCCCACGCACACTTATAACGGTAAATCAGTCCACGACGTCTCGGGCTTCAGAACTCCCATGACTCGTCAAGTCGTCACACGTCCTTAGGCCGTATTTGAATCGGAGCGGGAGTTAGATGGCGCGGCAGTCGCTCGGCTGTGTCGACCCGGTTCGCTTTGTTTTCCCGCGCGATGTCATTAGTGGAAAGCCCTCGATATTTTCGCAAGCATCGATTATTTTTAATGGGCCGCCGCCGGCACAGGCACGCCGCACGTATTCGTCCACCAAGTAATTCGATAGTACATCCGCACTCAACAGGATATAAGAATCGCTGTTTCTGTAATTATACCAGACTACAAAAAATGCTAAGTTTTTCATAATATTAGTTTTGAACCAAACCGTGACTGCATGTATGCTTTAACTTTATTTCTTTCCTAATTTACATTTGGCATTGAGGTTTTGTTTACTTTACGTCATCTAGTTTGGCGTAAAATGTCATGATTCTTCAAAATAAAACTGTGTGTATTGCAATTACATCATTGTCCACTTCTGTTACTTCAATAGAACACTCAACCTGTTATTTTTACTGCCGAATCTATATTAAATGGAACGATTTATTTGAATCAATCAATTACCAAAATATTACATCAATGTTTTACCTCCACAAATTCTAATTCCTTGAAACTTCGAATTCGTTCACAAATCAACAGCACGCAACCGGGCCGAGGCTCAATCATTAAGAAATCATTAATGGCGCTTATATACGAACCGCTTTCGTGTCACCAGCTCCCGCCAGAGTTTGCATACGGCTTAATAAGTCAGCACGCTGCTTGAATACTATTATATATTGAGTCTTGGGCTGTTTTTTACCCAGTAGTTGAGAGCAGTAGTTTTGTTTTTTTTTTTAAGTTGACAAGTGGACTTTTATGACATTTTTTGACAATTAATAATCTACCATTTAGGTAGGAACTTTGAACGCGTGAAAATAGTATTGAGAGGGTGTAAGATAGGCTTTCAGTCGACCACTAGTCTGACTCCACTGAGTTTAGAAATATGTAACTTATAACATAAATGTACATTGGTAATAATTTAGTACCTACATGCAAATAGTTTGCCCATGAACTAAGGGCCTCCTGAAACCACTGACAGTTTTTTCATTCTGAAAATTTAATGAAACTTATTACTACCAGGCGCAAAGCTTCTGTTTAAATTATTATTTAAATGCAATAATATGTTAAATTATTGCAAACAATCCGAGTTGCAAAAGTTAGTTGACTTTCTGGTTACAGAGGTGCATAAGTCACCGTAAAATTACACATATCTGCCTACCCTCTCTCAACTATGTTGGGGTCGGCTTCCAGTCTAACAAGATGCAGATTACATGGAGCGCCTGCCTATCTGACTTCCACCACTTAGTTAGTGCTGGGTAAGACTGGTTGTCAGACTTTCGGGCCACTGACTACCTGTAACGACTGATAAAGATCTACAAACGACAGCCGAGACCACCGGCTTATTGTGTTTTCCGAGGCACGGAGGAAACTTGGAATGTAATGGGTGATCACCCATTCAAACACCAACCTAGGCATAACCTGAATATCTACCCGAGCGGCTGTTATTTAGCCATCACGAGCTCCTCCAGAGGTGGATACAAATAAATACCTATATATTCCTATAAAGCTGCAATTCAGACAAAGGGTATTGACGAAAAACGACACCTATATTTAGTATAAACTATATCACTTTGTATAATATTGCTTATTGTTTGTGAACTGTTCAATATATTTCATTTTATTAGTTTTAATCGACTGACTTCGATCAACAGTTTGCGTTAATGAACGAAGTTAACGGGTATAAAGTAGCGTAAAGTGGAGTTCTAAGCGAGAGAACTTGGCAAAAATATATAGACTTTTTTAGTATACGTAGTGGCTCCTTCAGAACGGTATTAATATACCAAAATAAATCTTTGCTTGTTTTTACTACTTGCACCTAAGTAGTAAACGATGGTGGATGGAATATATATGCGAGGAATCATATGAAAGAAAAATGAGTAAATGATAGCGTGACGGTTGACAAAAGAGAATGGAAGAAAAAAACCGGCCAAGAGCGTATCGGACTCGCACACCGAGGGTTCCGCACAAACTTTATTGAATGAAAGGTAAATTGCGGTTTACGATTTATGACGTATTAAAAAAAAACTACTTACTAGATCTTGTTCAAACAAATTTTCGGTGGAAGTTTACGTGGTAATGTACATCATATATATTTTTTTAGTTTTATCATTCTCTTATTTTAGAAGTTACAGGGGGGACACACATTTTACCACTTTGGAAGTGTCTCTCGCGCAAACTATTCAGTTTAGAAAAAAAAACCTCAGTATCATTTTTGAAGACCTATCCGTAGATACCCCACACGTATGGGATTGATGAAAAAAGATATTCGAGTTTCAGTTCTAAGTATGGGGAACCCCCAAAATGTATTGTTTTTTTTATTTTCATTTTTGTGTGAAAATCTTAATGCGGTTCACACACATCTTACCAAGTTTCAACAGCATATAGTTCTTATAGTTTCGGAAAAAAGTGGCTGTGACATACGGACGGACAAACAGACAGACATGACGAATCCATAAGGGTTCCGTTTCTTGCCATTTGGCTACGGAACCCTAAAAACGTGTTGCGCCGACCCCAAGTAACATGGGACAAGGAAAGAAGATTATGATAATGATAATGTGTAATATCACAAACTGTTTGTTATCAACTAAAAATCAAGCTGTATCCATTATACCTACATTTTGATTTCTTAGCATGAAAATGTTCTGAACTATCGGTCAAAGTCTGGTGTCTGCACAGTCCGGAACTAGTCCGCAATCTGTCCGTCCGGTTTGACTTGAGCCTTTTAAGAAAATGTTTACTGTTTAACTGTATTCGTGCTGTCACATTTAATAATGTAAGTGGCTTTTTATGTATCTGTCTGTATTGTTATTTATCTACTAGATTATGCAATACCTAGATTTCTTTCAGTGTCTAAAGTCTAAAATGATTTAAACTACGTTTGTATGACATAATTGTTTGCTTTGGTGTCCTCGATCGATACCTAATATTTACATATGCATAAAACATCCCAGACACAATGATATAAAAAGGTTCTTAGTGGTGTCGATTCTGTTGTGCACAAACTAAACTGAATTTAGGCTATTGCTATCTTTTACTAAAAGGCAGAGCGAGAAAAGAACGGCTATAGCTATGAACTAAGTTAGTTAGTCCACATGTTTTTACGTGCACCCTTATTATATATGGAAATATTAGTTCTAATACTCTTTCTCGTTTTATTAGAGAGAAAAAGGTAGCAATAGCCTTAATTCAGTTTAGTTTGTGCACAACAGAATCGACACCAGTAATATCTTCTAATTTACGTCATTCAAAATCTAAAAACCGGCCATAGTGCGAGTCGGACTCGCGAATGAAAGTTTCCGTACCATCGTAGAAGCGGAGCCCTCTCTAATTTTTTTATTATGTGTTGTTATAGCGCCAACCGAAATACATATTCTGTGAAAACTTTAACTGTCTACCTATTACAGATCATGAGATACAGCCTGCTGACGGACAGACGGACGGAAGGACGGACGGAAGGACGGACAGAGAGTGGAAGCTTAGTAATAGGATCCTCATAGGCACTAGCTAACCACACGATAAACCCTAAAAACGACGCTAAAAAAATATCAACACCTAGATCATCACACGTTCACTTTATACATTGCAATAAAAAAACTAATCAAATTAGTTAAAACAATTAATGACCGGAATCAATCACAAAAACAGTCTCCCAAGCCAACTACCGTGCTCTATCAAATTCTGATGTAATAGAAGTGTATAAAGGCGGCTTTGCTCCCACAATGGTATACAAAGGTTTTAGCGGTATAGCATAAAGCTGTATGTACACCCAGCCAGGCTGGGGTACATCAGGGTGGCACGCATCGTGTCGCCTGCGGCTCAATCATTAAGGGATCATTAAAAGTCCGCCATCAACCTGTTGGGCGCTCAACCGATGCCGTTTCTCTACTTTTTCTTCATTTCTCTTTCAAAGGGTTTAGATATTTAATTCCGCGTTATAATTAAACTTTATTTCTGTAACTTTAGTTTCTATGTAGGTGGCGGTTTTGTTTAGATTATTTGAAATGGATATTATACAACGTGTTTTTTTATATCTCATAACTAGGCTTATATTTTAACAGTAAAAATAATACAAAAAATCCTACACAGATTATAGGATTTTTGATTTTGATTTCTTTATTTCCAAAAATGCATAGATACGACGATATCATCAATAATAAATAATTTAAGTTTTATTGATAAATACGAGTAATTCATTTGTTTTCAAACCAATCAATATTTAAAGCTAAGCTTGTCGAATTATTTTGTTTGAAAAATGAATACAAAAAAGAACGATTATTGAAAAATATTCATATAATGCCAGTTGATTCTTTGTTATGGTCTCATTCATACGCTAGTGTTATGGGATATAAAAAAAACACCTTGTACCTTACAGGTATATTTCTTCAACTTACTACTCGTATCTTTGCATAATATGACAGTGGTTGCAATTTTAACTGAAATGAAATGAAATGATGATGAAATGATGTTTATTTTTGCAAGTAGGTTCTTACAAACACTTTTACACGTCATTTTTTTAAAACTAGATGGGGCCGGTGTTTCGTACCTGACTACTCTGAGAAGAAACAGCCGAAACAAACTCAGAGGTCATAGTCTCTTTTAAAGTCCAGACATAAAAAAAGAGAAGAAAAAAAGCTTCCGTTATCTGTAAACTTTAAAGACGTCTTGTCTTTCAGAAGTAGAAGAATGTTAATTTCAACAAGGTTGACCCATGCAGCGGTTTATGGAAATGTTACCTATTGAAAATTAATTACTCCACAGTGCATAGTACGAAAAAAGACTCCTTACTTGCATCATAAGGCTTCATACGGTACCAAATCATTTGATCCTTACTCCGCAAATGAGATACAAACGGCGATAAAACATAAAATCAAGTGCATAAAACATTCATAAAGTTTTATGACACCGATTTATCACTTCAGAGGATAGATAGAACGGTGTCGGTGTGAAAAGAGTGGTAACAAAGTCGTCGGCGGCGGGCGGCGGGCGCGGTACGGCGCGGCAAGCAAATGAGGCGCGACGCTCACTGCTAACTAAACCAATCGGCCGTGCTGGCGGTGCAGACGGGCGGGTTGGACGCTGCGTTTCTCTAACCACTACTATAAATGCGAAAGTTTTTGAGGGTGAATGAATGTTTGTTACTCTTTCACACAAAAATTACAGAACGGATTTGAGTAAAATTTGGAACACATAGTTTATAACCTGGATTAATTCATAGGATAATTTTTATCCCGGTACTACGATCGTTAGGGACAATTACTGAGCTTCAAGCGGGCGTAGCCGCGGGCATAAGCCAATATGTTAAATAGAAAACGTTGTAGCTTTTTGTTGATTATTTCGAAATAGGATTGAAATTGTCATCAGTGGGTTTGAAAGGAAAATTGTTCGTGTTTTCCTTCAAAAAACATGACTTTTCTCCTCGTGTGACAAAATAATTACTTCAAGAGATTTTACTACAGTAGCGTCCAACTTTTTATTATTAGAATAAACTACGGTCACCAATACTACAACTAAATAAGCATGCTCATTTTTGTATGATCACAAATCACTGTCATCAACAAGCAAACAAAAGACTTCAACGAGCTCATTTATTAAGGTGATGATTTTTACTAAATGTTCTCTATTATTAACTGGGTCAGTCAGATAGGCAATCGCTCCATGTAAAATACTTATATTCAACTGCATCCGATTAGACTTGAAGCCGACCTCAACATAGTTGGCTAGGCAAATGATGATATTCTCTATGTAAAGTTTTAACACTTTTGAACAGAGCCAAATCTCACATCAAACAATTTGTAATCGATCTGTTATTGTATGTAATCTATCTAAAATACTAAACTTAACAGATCAGCGTTTCCCACCCGCGCGTTCCAACTGCTTATTTAAGACGATAATTTTGCATCATTTGCGGGTTGCTTTTTAAACCTCATCTGCTTTTTAATGCGACCGCTGAATCCTTTCGCGTTGCTTGTTATTCGGATACTATACTGCGCACTGATACCCGGGTATCCGTATCCGTTCTCTAGTTATGAATTCTCTCTGAAGATTCGATACTGTTGTCCTTCTGTACCGACTTTTAGACAAATAGTTTCTTCAACTGTGATTGTAATTGAAATTCCTGGAGTAGAATTGGAATGTTTTAGCTTTATTGTTGACTGTACTATTTGAGACGTTTTCATTTCCAAATGCAAGTATTTTGTGACTTTAGTGCAGTTTTCGTTTATCAAATCTAAACAATAATTTTATAGTTCACATGCCCTTTCTAAATTAAACAAGCCATTGGAAATGAAAATAAAAATCAACAAGTCTGATTAAAACGCGGCGATAATCCAGCGACTGGAATATCATTTATAAAGCCATCAGCACTAGCGATCCAGCGCTAACTGCATGTAAACACATCAATATTTATCTCATAACGTTCCCGACCTCGTTACACGACACGGAGTAAAACCCTACAGAGTGTTAACGCATGCAATGATCCCGTGTCAACATGGGGAAAATGACGGTTAATTATCATGAAACTTATACTAACGAGTATCGCAATGATGTAGGTTTATTAAAATATCAAAGCATGTTTTCGTACTCACTAGCATTTTGGTTGACTTTGTGAAAAACCATTTGTTTATTTGATTTTTGGCACCACCGATATCTGAAGAATTATTTTTTTCTGCCTGTATAGTAAGATAATCCTGCGATCACCATTACTTTTATACAAATATTGTTTTATGATAACTTGAGATAATAAATAAATATCGCTGGACATTATACACAGCGCCACCTAGTGCCACGAGCAACGAGGCTTGTCTCGTGGACACCAGTTGATTTACCACATATATACTTTTTGTTTGTAAATACATACTTATTATACATATGAACATCCATGACTCTGAAACAAATGCAACAAATGAGCATGGGCTCATCACACAAACATTTGCTCCGACCGGGATTCGAACCCGGGACCCTAAGAACGTAAGGCAGCCTCACTACCGCTGCGCCATTCGGGTCGTCAAAGATAGATATTCCGTTCCCAGTCTTATACGATTTTAGTAAGTTTAATATGATTTTGTAGCGATTTAGTGGTGTCTTACGTTAGATAAAGAGTTTCCGGGCTTGATTGGCACTCCAATTAATTCTTACTCCGTGTAACAGACGAGTCATAACTGCTTAATTTTAAGCTCTAATTTATTAAAGTTATTGCCACTTTTGGATGTCGTACTGATGTCACTTCCTCCTCTTAATTAGATAACATATATTACCAAGCATTAATTGAGAAAGCGATAGATCTATCAACACTCTTTTAATGATGAACTGAATAGTTTTGGAATCGGTTTATTGATAAGTTATCATCTGGCTAGCACTCTTTCTAAGTTGGGATCGGTCTCACGTCCAACCGGATGCACCTGAATGCTAGTATTTAGTTTATGATATGATAGGTGTAAGTAACATTTCAAAACGTGAAAAAATATGAGAAAAGTTGATCAAAATAATTATATAAGTACGTTAAATATTAATTCAAAAAATAGTAGTCGTTAGTTTGAAAACAAGAAGTAATTTTTTTAGATATTATTTTGTAACCTATCACAATGCTGTCCTATTTAACCCAAAGGTTGATTGGTAGGTAATGCCTTGTGGCATTAAGTTTATATATGTACCAATATTTTACATGAAATTTAAATAAATAAGTAAATAAAAATCCAATACCTACGGCTTGCGAATTCAATTACCAAATCCATAAAACTTGATTACACTTTTTCAACCCTACAACAACAGACCGTTACCGATACATTAAATTAATTACAAACACGTAGTCACCACTATCCAATTCACTAATCCGGGCTAAACGCAACGCGAACGCAGCACAAACGCACTGTGAACGCACGGTAAGCGCACAATATGGCGGTGGCCCCCTAATCCGTGGCAGTCCCGGCTCGTTATCACACGGCGGTCATGTCATTATAGCGCTATATCGGTAACCAAACGTAGCACATGCATTTTTATTGCTCGTTATTGGATTTTCAGGAATGGCTAGGCTGGTTTTATAGTTAGTTGATCTATAATTTAACACATTATTATATTAATATAATAAAGGTTGATAGGAATCATTATTTGTAGCACACGCGTTTTATTGCAAATACCTGAATATTCGGGAGTGGTTGGGAAGTTTTTTGCTGATTAGTTTAGGTAAAACTGATACAGATCAAGTTAAGTAATACTGTCAATTTTATATCTTGGATGGACTGTGTAAAGGATGATATTGTTACATCGTACCCGTAGGTAGGTAGGTAGTAGTAGGTAGGTACCTACTCTAAAGAAGGTTCGAGGAAGTCGTGGATCTTTCTCGAACATTCGGTCGCCATATAAATAGTCGACGTGTTTGCGGGAGCAGTCAGTCTGATTTTGGCTACACAACGAAGCGAATCGAACTGAACTAGAAGTGCGATAGGTATCTAAGCGAATAGTGATCAGTAGTGTATTTGTGATTGAGTTATAAGTATTTTGTGTTTAATAAAGTTATTTAATTGTCTAATTGGTAGTAATTAATTTATCCCATACCCAGCTCGTAACAATATGACAAAAAAGGAGGTGTCTGATGAGATGACGAGTAATAGAGAAGTAATGAAGAAGAAGACATGCTGCGCCGACCACAAATTAATTGGGGTATACCTATATATCTCTTGTCATGCTATGCTGCAAATTGGTACCTAGCATTCACATCGTAGCTTGATTTTTATTTATTTATTTATGTACACACAAAATACTTTACAGGACAATATATTTACATAGAAGAGCACAAAGGTACTGCTTATTTCTTAAGAAATTTCTTCCAGCAGACCTGCGAGAGGAAAGTTGGATAAAAAATGTAGACACAGTGTGTAAAAAAGTTAGACACAAAAATTTAAATGTAAACTTAAAACAAAACTATAACTATAATAATAAACATACATACAAATAGTATAAGTATAGTATTTTAATTGTAGCATTTGCAGTTTCATTGCAAGTTTTCTGAATTTTTGGAGATGGTTCGGTTGGTTTTGGCGGATCAGTATAAAAGAGTTAAACAAATAATAATAATATAATAATAACGTAATCCTAAAGTTATTGATAAAAATCAATGTGTCTATGTATTTGTATGTACCCTATCTGATTTCGTGATGTCTTCTTATCTTAATTTGTTTGGGTTTGTCAGATTCATTTTTATTGCTCGTTGCTGGATTTTCAGGAATTGACAAACGGATTTTCGCGGGTCAGTTTAACACCTCGATAAAGGGTGTAAAATACCTCTTAACGAAGCCGAAAGGCACTTTTTCTCCCCGTCATTGCGATCATTTATTTTTGTTCTACACCATACCTGGGGACCTTCTAGTTACGGAGATATTGAGGGTCAAAGTTCCAACTTTTTGACAAGTTTTTTTTTTTATACAAGTTTTTAATGTAAGATTTTTACTTTAAACACCTCCACGACCCCCTTACTATTCCATCCATCCATCAGCAGAATGTTTTGAGTGCGTTACACTGAGTTCTACCACAAAAGATGATGATTTTTCGCCCAAAAAAAAAGAAGTCGTTTTTCCAGGAACAATTTTCGCGTAAAATTACTTAGTTTGATGAACAGAATGCTGGGTTGACTGTTTCGTGATGAGCTTGTTTACACCCTGTATAATAAAGTTTGATACGGATAATTATTTGCAGCAAACGCATTTTATTGCAAGGTGCTGGCTAATGGGCTAGTTTCCACCATCAATAAATTGCAAATCTATTTAGTCCGTCAGTTACAGTATTGGAAAATAATGGACACGTATTTTTTGATTTTGTAAATCAATGAATATTGACAAAGATAAAACGCATCAAAACTCGAGAGTGGGGGCTCGTGACGCCACAACGCACTAAAAATTATAGCACGGCGTGACGTATTGAAAATTTTAAAAGCGTCGTAATATCTTCGTCAATTTTGGATTACGTAACAAAAGAAAAAATACGTGTCAAATATTTTTTGATAATCTAACTGACGGACTAATTAGACACTATTAGATTTCAGAACACAAGCCTATTAGAATGGTGGAGCTGTATTTTGCGGGTTAGTTTAACTAGAGCTTAACATATTAGTCAGTTGATACAGATCAATGTTAACTGTGACTGTAACAGCAGTTGTGTTATAATTCAAACAAGTTCAAATCATACCCGGTGATTATACTCGTATTACCTGTATAGAGATAGGTTATTTATTTGTAGAACATGCATTTTTTTATTATAATAAGGTTTCGCTGTCTATAGTGTCTATAGATAGTGTGTTTTTGTTTATCCCTGATCATTAATCAATCAATCAAAATTCAAAAATAAATATTTTTACTTTTAATTGCATTGTGCTGGATTTTCGGCAATAGTAAGGCTTTTTCCCGTCAGTTACATTAATAGTGAAGTTAACGATCACAGTATTTTGGTTCAAACCAGTTCTAATCAACACAATATCTTATCTTCAAATCATCTTATCTTAGTTAATTTGTAATACATGTATTTTTATTGCCCGTCGTTAGTTTTTTGAAATGGTTAATGTGATGTTTACAGAAGGTATTAGTTTTATAAGACCTTCCTGTGTTAAGCAGTTGGCAATCTCCAAAATATTATCTTTGTCAGGTTTAGTGATTTTAGGAATAAGAATAAGAATAAGATAAATTTATTGAATCATTGTTACAATCATTTTCTTAAACTAACTTAGCACTTTAACAAAATCGTAACGAGTATAGTACATTACGATATTAGTGCGTTAAGATGGTTATAACATGCGAGGCGGAATTTCAGCCCGAGCCGAAGGCGAGGGCGTAATTGAGCCGAGCATGTTATAACCAATACGCACGTATATCGTACGACGTTTTTTAACACATTTGCGAGGAAACAGAAAAAAAAAGATATTCACAATACAAGTACTTACAAAGAAAAGAAAATTTGAGAAAAATGGCGCGAGGATTATTTTCTGCCGTGGCTGCGTGAAAATGTTGGCAAGGACGCTAGAGCATGCAGCCAAGTTTTTAAATTACCGAATAAACTGTTTTTATTTTTTATTTTAAATAAACTCACTCTGTGAATGCACACTACTGCTTGCTTTCCCGCCATTTTAACAGCGCGCTAGCGCTGCCTACTGACTGGCGCCGCGCGGCGATTAGTTCGAAATTTGAATCGCAACAGCGCGCTGCTCACTAGCTGGAGTCGTGCGGCGGCGATCAGTTCCATATTTGAAATGGAAAATAATACTGTTATGGAATTTGTATGGATTATAACTTAACTATTTGCTTTGGTAACACACGCGTTTTTTATGACACGCTTTAAATATTTAAAACCGGTGGAATTACATCAGCTTTACGAGCAAGGGTGTTAAAAAAATTTTAACATTAATATTTAGAAAACAGAGGTCCCCAAACTAGGCTGCGCCTGTATCTTGGGGGCCGGTATTTTGTATAAGGTTTATATCTTAGTTTAGTAAGTTGTTCTTGTAGTTTGCTGGATGTTTATTTATTTATTTAAACTGCATGTACAATATTGGTACATAGGCGGACTTAATGCGACAAGGCATTCTGTACCAGTCATTTGGGTTAAATAGGAAATCATAGTGATAGGGTACAAAGTAAAGTAAGTAAGTATGTCTAAAAAAAACTTTTTGTTAACGAGAGTTTAGATTGATACTAATACACATATTATATACAGATAAAATAAACTAAAAGATATTTTAACAAATACCAAAAATTAAAAAGAAAATAACAAGAAACCTAATAATTATTATTATGACGATTTCAAATTGAGAGCTATTTATTCTGACTTAAATAGTAGTTACGAACTTTGATGTTGGATGTGTTGGATGTTGGGCTTGCTAGCTACAAAATTGATTTTTATTAGATGTGACGAATAAAATGAATACGTGATTTGCATTTTTTAACCGACTTTCAGAAGGAGGAGCAGAATACGGTGGCAATAAAACTGAATCAAACAAACAAAAGTCACCGACTTCAGACGTATAAGTTGTTTTTCACTTTTTTGTATTTTTGGAGTCTGTTTTATTTTTTGCAAAAAGTGTTTTCTTTACGTGTATTTTATGGATACTTAAAATAACCTTTTTTAAAAACAGTCTTCTCAATCACTCTCCGGACATACGGAATAGAAAAAAAAAATCGTTTCGTTTCGTTACATCGTGCTAATTGACATTTTGGTTGCATTTTGGAATTAATAAAAAATAAAGTAAATTAAAGTAAAAATTTATTGGCATAGATTGCAGGTACCTACGTAAAATTGGAAGATACAATAAGATGGATGAGCCTTGTACGGTCGAACAAGCTATTTGGTTTACATTTTACAATGTCATTTGTGGGTTAAACTGTAAACCAAATAGCTTGTTCGACCTTACATCTACCTTATATCAGGCATGCAAATATTAATGAAATTGTTAACTAATGAATATTTAATTAAAATAAGATTATGGTTTACAGTTTAAATCAATAGTCGGCTTAGTACATTCGTAATATTAAAAAAAAAAACTACTACATACAATTGGAATTTTAAAAAATTGGAGAAAAATAGAGAGAATAAGAACAATAGGTACTTATGTTTAATGTTAATATTAACTATTAATTACATTTAATTATTCCATACATTAAATGATTAAATCATGTTTTTTTTTATTATAATAATAATAATAAAAAAGCAGTAAAAAACTTAATTCAGAAAGCAGTATTTCTGGATACGGCACGTATTGTTAGGAAGTTCCTCTCTCAAGAGCCCTGACCACCGACAGCTCGGACCCTGTTCCCAGCGCTGGTGGGCTACTATTTTTATATTTTTTAACCTGTAGTTACCCGCAATTACAGACACAATTAAAATAACAATGTTCTGTTCCCTTTCGGGAACTGCTGGGGACATACTGGTATGTCCTGTATGGACATATTTATAGTTTTATATTAGAATATTTAAATATGTGAATTAATATGTTTAAAAATCTATAAACAGAATAATAAAAAAAACAATTAGCTACATAGACAGAGCGGGTTTAAGAAATGAACTCTTCCAATTTGTACGATTATCTATATCGCCAATTTCAGTAAAAGTCATGAAAATGTGTTGTCAAAAATATTAATTACAGTCAAAATATACAAAAGAAAGATCTAAAAACCAAGGAACTAAATTAAACTTCAGATACAGACTAGCAAAAATTTAATAACAGGTCCGTTCCATATTTTGCTATTCGGTATCAGAAGTTAATTGAAATGTTTTATATTCATAAATAGAATTATCTTATTCAAATCCACCCACAGCTAAAAGACCAAACACTAGCAAAACAAACAGCACATAAAAATTCACTTTCCTTTTGAAAAAAAAAAAAAACGAGAAAAAATATAAAGAAACCGCAAGGACGATAAAGCACCCCAATCGAAATGGAAAAACGATCCATGCCAATTGCCATAAAAAGATCGTCGGCCCAATAAAACGGAATCGACATTGTCAGCGATGATTTGAGCGGGAGCGGGAGTTAAGCTGGGCTCACACGGGCAATTTTCTGCAGGCAATAGTTGCCGGAAAATTGTGAAGTAAACTACACTAATATTGTTGTTGACCAAAGCAACGATGGACGGACTGTGTGAAGGATGATATGGCTCGAAAGGAGGAGATGGCTGAAATAACCAGTAATAGAGAAGTATGGAAGAGAACATGCTACGGCGACCCCAAATATTAATTGGGTTATGGCAGGAGAATGACGGTGATGAGGTAAAGTTTGCAAGGTACCCAACCTTGCAAACTTTACCTCATCACCGTCCCATTCTCAGGAGACAATCTCAAACACAACTAAACCGATTTCGAAAATTCTTTCACTGATCGAAAGCTACGCGCTTATAGTCCCGGGGGGTCAGGAAACCTCATTCGTATTTATTGAATATGGTGTGGACGTATGTGATACAAAATTTTTTGTAATTTAAGCAAGACAGAAAAAAAGAAAATAATGTTACTAGCCTACCAGTTAAGAATAAAACCGTTGAACGTATATCCCAACCAATTTAAAAATTATATAATTTTAAGACTAAGAATTAAGAATATTGGTGACTGTTACCTAGAATAAGTAAGTAAGTAAGTTTACAATATGTTATTATAAGTTCTCATGTAAGTGGCTCTTTTGTTTTTTTGAGAATAAAGTAAATTAAACCTAGATACTTTCTTCGATTTAATATATTACTTGAACGAAATATCGTAATAGGACAAAATAAAACTATCGAGAAATAGTTTCACATTCATACAAAACTGCCATCGTTCAGAGAATAGTATGACCTCGCAATTACTCGATGTAGCATTACCGCAATTTTTGTTGCCCAAAAATGCAATAAGCACACTATCTGTTGCCCGTGTAACCCCACCTTTAGATAGCGAGCGCGGTGCGGAAGGGCGCGGGAGCGGGGGAACACGGTTTGGGCGGGCGGACATTTTTATACGGCGACAGGAAAAACTGGCATCTCGCAACGTTAGTGACTAGTGAGTCAGTGACGACTGATTTGTTCCCATTTCTATTGGTTTTAAAGATTATTTTCGTGACGTGTGTTTTTCGAGTCGGGTTCGGTGGAGTTGCTTGTTTATTTTGCTCGTTTAAATAAATTTGTTGTCTAATAAAAGAGTTCTGCTAAATTAGGAATGATAAAAAGAAAGTTACGAAGTAATTTTTGAAAAGATTTATTAGTTTAAATCAACGATAATTAATTAATAAATAATAACGAAATAGGATGTGTATTGGTTGGATATTATTAACTTAATAGCTTACGGGGCATAAATTACAAATATAGAAAAAAATGATTAATTAACTCCACATTTCTTTAGTTTCACCACAAAACTTGCCTAATTCTTTTAACAAATCCTGTGTACAAATTACTAGGTACTCTTTATTTTTTCATACAGGACCAATTTAGTTTATTTTATGCTTTTTTTTTTTTGTTAATTTCTTATAGATAATTTTGTTTTCTCCTGTGCGAGACAAATAAATAGGTACTTTTTCTTTCTTTCTAGAATATTCTACAGATATGTATTAAAAAGTGAATTTAACGAAATAAGAAATTAATAATACAGTGTGTAAACAGACTCTTCACGAACTCGTCAACCAAGCATTCTGGTACATCATACTAAGTAACTTTACACAAAAATTATTGCTGGGAAACGACTTTTTTTTTGGTCTGAAAAATCACGTTTTACGGTAAAACGCAATGTACCGCAGTCAAAACATTGTGCTGATGGATGCACGATTGAATAGTACGAGGGTCGTGGAGGTGGTTAAAGTAAAAATCTGACATTTAAATACATGTATTACAAAAAAAAACTTGTGGAAAAGTTGGACCTTTGACCCCAATATCTCCGAAACTAGAAGGTTCCCAGGTATGGTTTAGACCAAAAAAGATGATCGCAAAGACAGGGAGAACAAGTGCCTTTCGGCTGCGTTTAGTCTTTTTTACACCCTTTATATTCTCCTCAATCCTTCGTCTGAATTTGATCATAATGAGAATTAATGAACATGATAAATCATGGGATCCAATAAATAGTATAATACAGAACAAAATAAATCTAAACTAGATCTGCTAAAACTTTACAAAGTTCTCCAAATCTCTACGACGCTTTGTAATACCTTCATTTATAATTTACCTTAAGTTTAAAGCATGGTAAAGTTTTCAGGACCGAAGCAGAAAGTTTGAAGGTTTGAAGGAACAATGTGTTTTTTGTCATCAGCTTGATGATTTTTAATCTTATAATTTTAGTTGTTAAGTTTAATAATGCTTATAAAACTTATATTTGAGAAAAAAACTTATTACCTACTACAGTAGGTACTAAGTTTTTTTCTCAAATATAAGTTTATCTATTTAATATTAACATAGCAGGACGAAAACAACAGCGTTTTTTCATGAAAATATCTTCTCTCTAACTGTTAAACAAGTTTCAAGAAACTTTTAGTTTCTAAGTTTTACAGCACCAAAGTCTTTAGAAGATTAGAACCTCCTGTTTTTTTTTTAAAGTTTCATAAATTGGTGTACAAAAAAGTTTTCATGAGTGAACTTACTTGGCGTGCGTGTGGGGCCGTGCAGCGCCTGTCAAAACCACGTGCGAGTCCCCTCGGGGGCTCACGCCCACCAGCACACAAGTAGCACACCGCAGGCCCTACGTCCCTCAGACGTCACCAGCGAAGATAGGACAGCTAGAGATACTTTACAAGTTAGCGGAGCATCTGATATCGTAAGCGATGTTGAAAGTTATTCCGTCGCCGTCCGCGCAAAGAGATGAGCGTCAGACGTCGCGTCGACAGACCGACTGAGCGGGAAACGGAGCGCGCGCTGCAACGAAACCGGCGCGCCGCTGGGCGGTCCCGCCAACACGCCCCGCCTCGGACCCGCCCACTCGCCGCCACGCCCACCTGAATTAATAAAGGTGGCAAACACCGCCGGACACGCGGACAATGCCGCATTGTCCTGCGTCCAAAATAGTTTCAATTAGAATCGAGGACAAGGCACAAAAGCACCCGCCGGCGGATCATTCACGCCGAAATTGGCCGCTGCATGAGCGATTAGCGAAACCTCATACAAAACTGTCGATGATAGTCCAAACTATTGTCCCGCATTCGAACTAAACCGCTCGTTATAATCGATTGAGTCTGCTTTATTCTCGACGTGTTATACTGAGCTTAATGGGTTTCAATATCCTGTTCAAAGTTTACATTTCAAACATTGTTTTGTGAAACCTGAGCTCATTAATCTAGTCATAAATCCACTTAGAGTTTGACATATTTGATACTAATCTCGACTGAAGTATAGTTCAAAACGGCATTCTTTACTTAATATCGTTCTAGAATACAGATCCTAAACTTTATTCAAAGTTTAGAAGTAAAAGTTGACTCATTATACAAGTACTTAGGTATAGAAAGAACGAAATCAAAGAAGACCTATTTAAAAGAAAATAGTTCTTTAAGTCAAAGTTTTCACTCACCGTGACTTAGAACTTCGTAATAAGTACGTTATGAGAAAGATCCAGAGGTGTCTTACTATAACCGTTGATAAAAACCAACTGCGATAACCAATCCATCACGCAATTAATACTTATGATTGAAGTTTTCAATGTCGATCACTGGAAACCCTTTATTGAGAGCTGATATTAAACCGCTGTTTTGTTTGTCGCCTACATAGCATTATCAACAGCAAAAAAAGTAAGAAACAAACAAGCTATGAAACCTGAAACGATCGTTCAGTAATCTGAAAAGCTTGTTTCTGAGGACCAAAAAGCAAAGTATGCCAATCTTGCTGGCTGGCTGATCTTTTCTAATTGCTCCCAATACAAAAATTCAAACAGTTCTTCATAATTACAAATTCATTGCTTTACGAAGAACCACCAAGCCTGTTTTATAAAAGTATCCTATTCAGCCATGGGACATTTAGGTCTGTTGGTCTCTAGAGGTGGCAGTATAGTGTTATCTTTGAATATCAATCGGAATCTAGTCAATCAAGTTGCAAACGGTATCGAGTTGTGAATCAGCGCGCAGCGTAGATTTTATGAAAAAATAGGCTGTGTGTGAGATTTATCATACCTTTTTTATTATTAACCGTGATCGAGGTCATACGATACGTTATTTTTGTGAAAATGGTATGCCGCTAGCCCTGTGATAGACACACGGAAGGGCAGACAAAAAGACGGCGTAGGTTTAGTGATAATGAGTGATGAGTGTCTCTAAAAATGGGTGCGAAAATATAAAATTGCCCTTTAATTACATTGTTTAGACGCTAGAATTTAACTTCACAGGCTCTTAGGATGTTAAAGAATCCTCCTGCAAAGAAATGTAGAGTATCAAAGGTTAGGTAACTTTCAAAGTCATCATCGTCTGCCTAGCCTTGGCCCAACTATGTTGGGGTCGGCTTCCAGTCCAACCGGATGCAGCTGGATACAAGTGTTTTACATGGAGCGACTGCCGGATCTGATCTGACCTTCACAGTCCAGTTAGTACTGGGTATACCCTTATGTATACCAATCCGCACTGGGCCCGCGTGGTATTCCCTCTCATCATGAGAGGAGACCGTGTCCCAGCAGTGGGAACATTATAGGTTGTGTGTTGATGATGATACCCTTATGTTTTACTCTTTGTTAAGACTGGCTGACAGACTTTAACTTTAGACAGTAACGACTGACAAAGATGTATTTATGGCAGCCGGGACCAACGGCTTAATGTGCTTTTTGAGGCACGGAGGAAACTCGGTATGTAATGGGCGGTCACCCATCCATGGACTTATAACTATTGATTATTATTTAGTTTGGACATTGAGAATATGGTGTAGCTTTATGGCTTTATTTATAGATTTATTACCAACTTTTAATTTGACATCGGCAGCTGATTCATCTTATACAGTTGTTAACTTTTATCATCAATGTTTACGGGTAAAATAAATACAACAAAAACCGATAAAACTAACCAACTTGTGAAGTAGTTTTCCTCTGAATTATTCATCGACGCAGAAAGGCTCAAAATTAACGTAAACAAAATCCATAAATTTGTGGAATTATAAGCTGTTCACACATGCTGTAAAACTTGTTGAGAACTTTTACCAACACACTTTAATCTAAGTGATTTTTCAGGAGAACCTTTGTAACCAACATAGCCTGAAGAATTGCAAAACCTGAGTGGCACTGAGCAGGGCAAACTGCTCGCAGAAGGGATAGACGGCGCCGACGGCGACGGGACCAAAAGGTTCTGGTTTTTTTTAATGGGACAAGCCCCCCACTCTATTCCCAAACCACTGTAACTCCAGAATGCCAGAATCAACAGTTGCGACTACCAGCAAAGCGCTGAAACAAAGAAGCTCGACGAAGTACCAGAGAAACAATTTATCTGTCTTGGATCCCGCAACGAAATTAATGAGAAAAGTATAGTGGAGTAGTAGGAAAAGGTTCTGGAGGGTCTACCTTCCACCGGGAGACTCAGCGTTGGAAGGCCTTCCACAATACAAGGTGGACTGATGACTTTGTTAAAGTTTGGAAGATCATAGGGCCAGACGATGTGGTCACGCTTGAGGCTACGTCAAACATATCTAAGTACGTTTTTCAGTTGAAATAATGGTTCATTTTGTGGAGCAGTGCCTGCTCGTTAAAGTTTCACAATGATCTCATGAATAATGTTTCGTTTAAGATTTATTATAATTAATATTCTTTGTACCTTTTACCATATCCGTAAAGAAAATCAAAGACGTACTTTATCATCATCATCATTACAGCCGAAAGACGTCCACTGCTGGACATAAGCCTTGCTCAATTGTCACCACATTGACCGGTCCGGACCGCATCCCGCGGATCTCCGCAGACTTCACCAGGTCCAATGAGGTGTCAAGTGCCATGAAGGTCAAAGGCGTGTTTTCCAATTTCACACTCTTCTAAATAGTCATTCACATGCGCGAGTTCGCACATCTAAGAAGACGAATAAATGCGAAGGGTTTTCTCCGCTGCACACGATGGTCCATTCACGGATCAGTGCATTCTCCAACGTCACCAAACGCTACTCTATTGATATAACAGTGGGGTTACCATGACGTCTTAAAGCAGGATTGTTTTATTGTCATTCCTGTGAGGGCAGAGAAGCGACAGCGCTATGCAGGGTGTCTAGCGCCATCTCTTTCCCACACTGGAATAAGAATAAAACAATCCTGCTTTAAGACGTCATGGTAGGCCACCAGAGCGTAGTAATCGGTCAGCAATAAAACCTTTAAAATAAAGAGAAAATAAGTTGTAACTGTACCAATTCGATCTGTACGTCTAGCTTACTTACGTTTCATGTATCCATTTTTTCACTTAAATAATATGTAAGTGAAAAAAAATGCTGCTCAATATTTTTGGACACTGTAATTTGAAAAGTGTTAATTCGAAACGCTTGGCTCTTATTTTCTAGAAAACTGGAATGTAGAGGCCTTATTTTGCATGGCATTGCATATCCGTCTAAATTGACATGGGGTAATGGTTTTTAGGGTTTATAATATTAGTTATTAGTTTTTAGGGTTCCGTACCCGAAGGCTAACCAACGAGACCGTATTACTAAGCCTCCGCTGTCCATCCATCCGTCCGTTCGAAACAATACAATAGTAATTTTTATTACCTTCTAAAGCCCAGGTTGCTTTAGACTAAAATAAATATAATGTGAAATGTGTAATTAAAAAGAAGATTTTCGCATTCAAATGGAAAAGATGCAGCTACAACCTGCTTTATGGCATTCTCCTTTCCTGTAGAAAATCGTTCCAATTCATCTTATACACATGAGTGCAATTACACACCTACCTAGCAAGACAAATGAAACGCGAAAGGTTTTACTCCTTCGCACACGATGGTCCATTCACAGATCACTGCGTCCTCCATCGTCACCAATAGGACCCCTGTTCAAACTGAATATCCGTTTGCTTTGCTGGCCACGGGAAGGGATTTCTCGGCTGAACAAACAGACGGTCTCACTTCAAATATCTGCGTGATTTTCGAATAATACCTGCCCGACATCCGTTGTACAGGAAGGTGTGACTATTCTAAAAGATAACACGGTAGGAAAACGTAAGGAAACTGGAAACTGAGTATAAAGGATGTGGTGTATCCAGTCAGAGATGCTTTTGTTTGTGAGAGAGTATTGTTGTATTAACTAACGTACAGGGTTTGCCTTATTGAATTAGTTTGTACATTTTCCCAAGATACATTCAGCTACAAGTCTACTTTTAAAAGATTTACATGAAAGCAACAGAACGTTTTTACGCACTGAATAAGGAATATGCATGAAATACAAAACTTTTATTATTTATAAAAAATGCCTTGTATTGGCGCATGGAAACATTGTGTACACTTGCTTAAGTTTCTAATACATCACTTATTTTACAATTTACTGTTTTATGTAGTATGTTTTTGGTGAAACGGAAC
Source organism: Xestia sexstrigata (assembly GCA_941918905.2). Taxonomy (NCBI): domain Eukaryota; kingdom Metazoa; phylum Arthropoda; class Insecta; order Lepidoptera; family Noctuidae; genus Xestia; species Xestia sexstrigata. Next base: position 7,542,779 of record OW799204.2, read on the forward strand.
TCACTCTCAAAACGCATCGTCCTCAATAATCCTGGGATGGATGACAAAGTTCATTGTGTCAAAAAGACACTTTTATTTGATAAGTTAACGTTTCATTAAAACTTTATTATAATATTGTTATTGCAATTTTTACTTGAATAAAGCACATACAATCAGTAAAATTATTTTATTAAGGCCGGTACGGAAGTTTGAACTGTCGTAGAAAATTGCAGGAGTTTTAACATTATTTTTGTGCGACAAGCAGTAGTTGAACTTAACTTTTAATACTTTTCTTAGGTTGATAGTACTGTATTTTATTGATTTAAGTGAAGAAAAAATGACGTGCATATTCCCTATTCTTTTAAATTTTCAGATATTATTGACTTTAATTTACACTGTTAGAGGTGGGCCGTTTTTTAATGTAAAACTTTCAAGCACTATTGTAATTTGGTGGACCATACCTACATAAATACTTTTATTACCTGACTACACTGAATACCGTTCTGGGCCAACACAATTTAGATTGCCAGCGACATGCTAAGAAGAAGAATTAAACTGAAAGTACAAAAAAGAAAGCCATTCCTTCAGAAGAAATGAAATCATTATTCTACACTCTCGACCGGTTTCATCCAACAAATAAATAAATAAAAATAAATAAATATCGCTGGACATTACACACAGCGCCATCTAGTGCCACACTAAGCAACGGGGCTTGTGTCGTGGACACCAGATAGTTGATATACTACATAGATACTTTTTGTTTGTAAATACATACTTATTATACATATAAACATCCATGACAACAGAACAACAGAATTCTAAGTTTCCCTGACCATATAATAATTCGATAGAAAATTTGAACAAAGCTAGAAAGCAATGAGTCGTAATTGGAACGAGTTATTCGGCAAACAGTGCCGGTGTCCCGCCGTACTCCCGCTGTGCACCGCTCCGGTCACGTGGGCCAATATTTATTTTATCAATATTCAAACAGTTCAGACGTCGAGTTTTGTCTTGATCGACTATAGAGGGGTTTGGTGAAGTGGGGTAGGTAGTTATGTAGGTGATAGAGGTTGGATATTTTTTTCAGTTACCTATTCGTATGAATTTTCAGTATATTTTTATTTGTTACGTTGTTTTCAGGGTCACAAATTAATTAAAAAATACTAGTCAGATGAACATATATCCTACACCAAACATATTAACCAGTTTTTCTACAACTTTCCGATAAGAACTATCGAAACGAAAGTCTAAAAGTTTTCTTTTAGTAAAACATTTTAATACGACTCCTCAAAAACACAATTATTTGACTAAGCATATCAATGGTCATACAAAATTCGATACAGCCAACAATTTAGCAAAGCAACATACAAACTATCATCAACCCTTCAAGCCATTTCCCCATCGAACGCCATGCCTCAAAACTATCGACACATCTTCAAGAGCATAATCCCTTGTTAAACTCTCTAATACGTTAACGAGCAGCCATTTTACAAGTTTATTCTAGCCGTCGCCGTCCCGCAGCCGCCCCGCACCCGCCACGCGCACGGCCCGCACTTCGGAATGCTAAACAGACCGATTGACATTCCAGTGGCGGAGCAATCGAACAGAAAATACACTTGTCATACATATAACGTGGAATTTTCATGATTGAACTCGAACCGAGGGGGAATTATTACGGTTTTATTAGATTAGATTTAATAAAAATGGTTAAACGATTCAGGTGGTGTCTGGTGGTGCATATTTTTATGTAGATTGAGAGTTTTTAGCGGCTTATAAATTATGGAAAGAGTATACAGGTAAGTATGTGTTTTTTTTAAGATTTTTATTCTAACTGTTTTCAAAATTGTTTCAGAACTTCTTAGATCTTTAGAACTGAACGGATGAAGAGTACTTTACAGGGAACCTATGGGTAATGGATATATGTTCGTAATTATTAAGGTATATGGGCTTTAAAAACTTCTATATTATTTAAATTATTAAAAAAACACCTCTCAAACATCTCCGTTTCAATGAGAAGATAATACGAGTATTACAAAATTAAAAAAAAACGTTGCAATCAAATCGCAAAAACACACGTACGTAAAACAAAAAAATACACTAAATTTCTTCATACAAAAATATATTCACGTGCCACTAACCCTCATGAGCTAATAATTTGATCCGATCCCGCCGGGTTACCAAGCCGGTTACCTGCGGGATGTAACGTCAACTCGGGCCACTCGTCATCGGAGCAAACTCACGAAAATACGACGCCCGCGCCACCGCCTTACGCAGGACCTAATTCTTGGATGCTGTCGCATGTCGCTCTTGGCCCGTCAAATTTGCGAACAGGGCTACCGCGAAAAAATGTTCGGTTTTTGAAAATGTAGTATTCTTGCAAAAAAAAAAACCTTGATAGTCAATCGTACGGAGCGGTAATCACTAGTGTCTTCTACAGGTGGCCTAAATTCTATTCACAGACAATTTGTAGAAATTCGCTGAAGGAATGAGTTCGGGTCGGTGCGGTATTGTATGTTCCAGTCAAGCTTCATACGTTTAGCTCTCAAATCACTATTGTAAAGTTGAAAACATTCAAAAACAATTATTGCATGATGCAAATGGCGTCGATTTTAATCACTTCCACGAAAAAACATGTTACCACTAAATAATAAAACGCTTTCCTTTAGCAGGTTTTACAAATTATATTAAATTCATTACTTAATTTTACAGCATACTCAGTAGTAGGTATGCAATAAATACTAGTAAAATCGTATTGTCCACACACAGCCCAATATGTAATACATTTGTACACAATGCCGATACACAGTTTAAACTATAAAAGGCACAAAATATCATGCATTCAGCGCCGTATTTTGTATTGAATGCTAGCATTGTCGGATACAAGTTGAGTAATATTTATCAGTACGGCAAGTGTATTGCGATGGCAGAGTGGCAGTTGGCAGGTCGCGCCTCGCGGCTGGCACTGGCACCCCTGTCGGCCATCACAGACAACGTCTTCGTTGGACTGACAGCCGGCGACATATTTTATTCACGGCGCACCGTCGTAATTCCGTCGATGCAGATAAATTGTTTTACCGCGGGAGCCAGCCACGTCCCACGACTTTGGCGTTTGCATGATGAGCTCGTTTTTTATGCTCGAATAAAATTGTGTTAGCCACCGCGGCAGTGGCCCGACGTGTGAACACCGCTGGATTCCCAAGAAATTGTTTTCGGGAAGCCTGCTTTGATATTTATGAAAGTTGGCATGTTGAGACGTACGTTTGAGTGAAGGGTACGCGGTGGATTTTAACATCCTTATGACTATGTATTTGTGTGTTATTCTCTAGGGTACCGGTTATTGTACGAACGTTCATAGTAATGTTTGCGAACAGCCACCAGTTGCAAGATGTCAGGTATCGTAAACACGTTGACACAGTCGCTTTGCTGCAGCGCTGCAGCGCCGCGGGACCGGCACGGCATCCCGCTATCAATATTAAATCCCGCCGCGCAAACATCTGCTCGCGACTGCAAACGTATAAGTTTAATCAGTGGTGTTTCGATTAGTTAGAACATCGGTTTCTGCTGTTGACGGGATGCACGTTTAATTAAATGTTCTTGCTTAACGTATATTTAGATTAGGTACATTATGAAACTGATGAGAATTTAACCACGATTGGCTGTCACTGTTTTAAAAGTTTTTGCGTAAACTATACTTCTTTGATTTATTTGAAGAAAAACATGCGTTGTAAAAATCTGATTGAACATAGCCCATATAAGGACATTATCATGAAATACAAAATGTACAAACTTTAAACATCAAACTTTAGCCTTCTGCAAACAATGAACCTGCACAAACCACAAGTTCCTAATTTAAAATGTATGAACATCAACCAAAAAGTACGATTGACAGAATGCAAATACTCCCGTGTCCCACAGAAAATAAAATAAGCTTTGACCCGAAGTTTCGTGGGATTATGAATGTTTATACTGAAAATAATGCGCGGTCGTGGCGTTCGGTGCAAATATTTGAAGATGTAGTCAAAGGGATGGCTTTTTGCGAGGTCCTTTGAGCGTCCGCGGTCTGTGGTCAGATAACCCGATTAGCCGGCCGACGAGCGACGTCGCGATGTACCATGAGAATATAGAACATAGCTAGTTTACCTCAAGCGGTGACGGAAACTTTACTTTGATTTATTTTGTTTTAAAGTACAAAATTATAAAACATTTATTCAAATTAAGTTTTCAGTGTATACTACTAAATTATATTTACTATATATTTTTGAAGTAACACTTGAATCCCCTAAAATACTCCAGCGAAAGTTTGATCAAAATCAGACAGTGTGATTGTACCTACCTGTTTAGTTTTACCATGATTGATCCGAAACAGAAAGAACATTACAGTTTATTACATTAACAAAACAAATAAAGTCCAGGCATCAAGTTGAAGACCTAACCGTGCCTAGCCATTGGTTTGATAGCGAAACATAAATTCAATGATAGTCTGAACCCACAAACTGATGTTATGTTTTCTCTTTACGACTGACTGACACTAAAATGTTTCCGAATAAAATTGTTATCCATCAAAACAGCGAGCATCTTTAGCATAAGAAATGCAGCGGTATGCCTACAAGCAGTCGCATCTGAAGAAATAACGTGTAAGATGTTCTGGATAAGATATCAAATTTTGAAAGCGATACGAATTCGTACAAAATTGTTTTCTTTATTATTTTTAAACATGTCAAGTTTCATTGGGGCAAAACAACATTTTAATGAAAGGACTTGGGTTCACATTTCCAGTTCTGTCCTCTACATCTACATTGATCGGGATCACCAAGGCTTTTAAGGCTTCCATCAACCACCAACCCATATACTGACAGGCAGGCGTTGCTGTAAAAGAACCCTGGAAAATCTTAGGGGAAGTTTACGTGAAAGATGCTGTCATTGTGTGCATTCTTCTTCTTCGTCGTGGCACTGGCACGGCAATTATTTTAATAGTAATATCATCATCATCATAATTGTGAGTTTATGTTCCAATTAGTAGTATTGAATTAGACTCTCTCCTCTTTCATTTCTGTTCCCATTTCCATCATTCCATAATATCAGCCCGGAATCACCCACTGCTGAGTATAGGCCTCCCCTTTTTCTGCCACATTTCCCTCTCATTCACACTTTATTTTAATAGTAATATGTTGGTTGACCTAAAACTTACGTGCTTCCACGCCCACGGCGCCGTCGCCGCGTCGGTGATAGCGTAGAAGTCTCTTTGTGTGCATTAATAATTTGTCTATTAAAAACGAGATAGTACCATGCAGCACTGAAACTATATTTCTTTCATTTTGTCCTCTACCTGGTGTTTGCATATTTCCGGACACATCTGTACCAAATAGTTTGTACCCCTTCTAGCCAACTACATGTATGTCCTGCTGACTTATTCAGAACTGCCAGCAAAGGCTTCGCGGCCCTCCACCTGCGGTGAGGTGTAACTTAACGAACCCTCACTGAATCTTTAATATAGTTTCATTTAATGCTACTTGTAAACTACGTTATGCTCCTATTCATGTTGATTTTAGTTTAACTTTTGGCAACATGAGTATGGGTAATCGTGGGTCTTGTTTGAGTATGTATGGTTAATTATTTATGGGAAGTTTGCCCTAAATTATATGGTGGAAGCTCTTTTAATTAATGTGACGTGTAAAAGAAGTCGGTTAATTAAATGACACAGAACTTTTTGGGTAGTCTTTGGCTATACTCCTACCATTTTTCAGGGGTAAGTAAGATCTGTATTTGTTTTAAAATTTCATTTAAAATATGTACCTAATAACTACGTTATGATCCTTTTGATGTTGATTTTCAAAGTTTTCAGCAACTTGTATGTCTAATCGTGGCCCGTGTTTGAGTATGTGCGGTTAAATTATTTATGAATTGAAGTTTGCCTTAAAATGGTGGAGGTTTTGTTAGTTATTTTGTTGTGCAAAAGTAAATTACACCAAACTTAACCGGTGGTTTTTTTCCAGTATCTGTTTCCAGAGCTTACCATGGCCTGAAAAATAGATTTACATACAATTATAATGATAACAATATGATTTTGGGGTACCTAAGATGAAAATCCTGAACAGCTTTATTATCCTGAACGAGCAGAAACTTTTGTAATATATTCAGTATCTCATTAGACAATAAATCAATTAACTGAGTTAACAAAATCGTTCCAAATTGATAATGGTTCTTAAAAGCTTTTGATTTCTCGTAATTATATTTACACTGTTGATGAGAAAAGAGGACAAAATACGCTCCTAATATCAATTATATTCAGTAGGTAATTCTAGAGCAGAATTAATTCAATTTCTAATACAAACATCTACCTTGACTCAGGTACTCGTCAAACGAGCCGAGTTCCCTACTTGGCAAATTAGATTTGGTATAAAGCCTATTTTAATTTGCTCCGTCGTTAAACATTGGGTGCTCTTAAATGTTTAAGCGAGCGCACAACTGGTAGCTGTGTGCGGAGCGCCGCGTGCCCGGCACGGCGGAGGCGCGGAGCGGTGCGCGGGCGGCGCGCGCCCGCCGACTTCGTTGACATTCAACAAAGCAAATATGTTCTTGGCGGTGGCGCCCGGCCCAACGCGATAATAAGCTTACCGGCCGAGGGCGGGCCGCCCCCGACCCGCGCCGCCCGCTCGCGAGACCGCCCTAGCCTCACGGTGTTATTAAATTCTTTTGTTGCCGGAATGCCCAGTTATTTAGCCGTGGTCCGGCTCTACGGGATCAACGTAAATATCTCCAACATGTTTGTCTTTTGAACTCCACTAGATGCGGGATGAAACGGATTATTTGCATCCTTGTGTTTTTCCACGTGTGAGGGTTGCCGACCTTAAGATTTATAAATCGTGTAACAATCTTACATGATATATTCAAAACAGCAGGTGTTTGCAGTCTGGGCTCGCTACTCCTTCGTACATTGTAATATAAGCTGCTCGAATTAAAACATTAAAATCCTCGCTCCCCACTTGGTATGAATTTAGACAACATCTAAGCCGAGCGCGCTTCATTTCGAGCACATTACTCTCTGTTTAACAATAAAACTCATTAAATCGCTCGTGCGGTCGCGTTTTATAAATGTTTCACGTATTAATAAAATTAACAAAGCAGTGTTACATGAGAGGGCTATTTCCCGACAAAGCGTCGGAGCGTGGTACAATGGAATCTAAAATAAATACGAGGACTTTAGCAAACAGTGGAGCGCACAAAGCGTCCACCTGGTGAGTGGTGGCTTGCTCCGGCTCTATAGAAAATTAAGTGGCGGCGACGGAGTTCAATTAAAGGCCGCGAGCCAGCCGCCGGAAAGTCTCTTCACATACTGACGGAGAGACGCCTTTGCCTGCACATTATAGCAAACATTGCACTTTAATGCCATTATTGCAGCTCGTCGTAATTTGCCTGTGCGCTCTTTTGTTTTCACAGGAACAGACTCATCAGCTTAAATATCAAGTTGCTAACATCGAACTGGAATTACAGGGAAGATTAAATTATTCCATCTTCGTCAATGAGACACTATCCATCTCAACACCAAGAAAAGCCTGCATAAGATCACACATCCTACATCTGTTGTATAATCGAAAAAGCTTCGGTCAACAAAAAACCGAAGATATCACTAATGTATTCAATCCATAATCCTTATCTGTAAAAAAACCTCAGAGCACAGTATGGAGTCCCCTCTTATTCGCTGATCTCTATCGGCGTACAGCATCCAGCCAAACCACCGCTTATCTCACAAATTACACCGTTTCACTCGATCCTCTCGGAAAACTGCGAAAAGTAGACCTTTTTAACACAGCTTAGGACATCACCCCTACCATGTCAGTTCTTTGGGAACACGATGAATTTTCTGAACGTACCTAACAGCAAAGATTCTTCTTAGAACACATATTCATCTATAGAACCTTTTTATACAAACATTGTTCTTATAAAGTACTAGATATTATGCTTGTGTAAGAAGTTCATATTAAGACAAAAAAATAATTTGGAGATATTGTTTTAATTCTAATGCATTCGCGTTGAGTGTTTGTGCATCGTAGGCTTCGTAGCGGCGTAGGCGCTTGGTAGACGTTGCGTAGGCGCCTACGCAGATCCAACGCTCAACACAAATAAAACCATAGTTTTCTTATCAAAGTTATTCGTCTGCTAAAAGAGTAACAAAAACTTTTTCATATTTTGGAATACTAATAAAGTTTTAGTTAAAAATATACTCGAACAATGGCTTTACATAGCGACCAAACAAATGGCAGTCTATTAACATTTTATCGGAATCAGTTCTTGGTAGGGGCGGGAAGCTTACCAATCGCCAGTTGAACCCCGACGGCGGATTTTATTGCCATTCGTATTGTCGGCTAGAGATTTACTTTGACACGTCGGAAATTCGTTTGTTGACTCTTCGCCGCTATTTTCGAATGTCTATTTCGCACTGTTTTCCGCGTTTTTCTTCGTCGTAAAAGCTTAATTGCGGTTAAACTGCTCGTACGTTCACTTTAACTGTACTTCGATGGCTTTCTGAAATGTGAAACTGACACTTGAGGATTACCTCGTTGTGATTTAGCTTTACCTTCGAGAACATAAACTGTGGAGTGGCACAAAACAATGCAAATTTTCTACCGCTTGAGTAATTTTATCTAATTTATCAATTTTCGCGCCACTTCTTCAAAAACACTACACGCTCGCAGATGTAAACCACGCGTGACAGGTAAAATGCATTGGGTAACACATTAACAATGTTTCCTCTGAAAGCCTTTGTCTGCACTCAACGAATTACGGGGAAAGGCGAAAATTTAAATACCCGCCGGGACTGTTTTACATGTAAGAGATGCACTTTGCATGTAATGCGGCGATTAAATGAGACGAAAACGTTCTGAGCCGACGCTGACTGCCGCTCACCGGAAAAATGTTGACTACAAAAGAGTGACATAATAATTTTGTGAAACAATTTGTTCTTTAAACGATATTTTACTGCAGGACTTAAATACAATCATCCTTATTAGGTATGACTTACGATAGTTTGAGTCCGCGTAACACTGATCAGTTTCCCTCACTCGTCAGTTTATTTAATTCGACAGTTCGTTGATTCGTCAGTTTCGCTGATTGGACAGTTGTGTGAATTCGACACTTGCGTTAATTCGACAGTTTCCATTTTCTGTATTCAACTATGAAAAAGAAGAGAAGAATAGTGCAGATTAAGATGCAGACTGATCGAACTGTGATTATGTCACACCTCCACTAGATCTTACACTGCACCCCGCCATCTTTGGTCAGACACGTACTGACCCAAAAAGTCTCCAGAAAAACCTTCTTTAAAAAAAACTCCTTTTTTATCAATCGTCCAGTTGTCAGTGGAGCCACCTCCGTTCATGCGCTCCACAGCACACCTTTGGCTACCCTCGAGGGGCACCACTCGTCGCCACAAAGGTGCAAAGGGAAGAAAACTCAATTAAAACAACGTCGCACTTGTCCGTGCTCACATTACCACACGATTAAGCTCGCTGTAAGGTAATGTCGCGTACCGTATTCATTAGATACGTGTTTTTGTGAAAAATGGAGGAGTTTACCTTACTGTTTTACATTTCTTGTGCTACAACGAGTTCACTGGATTTTTCTATGTTAATTACTAAATGTATTGCAGAATGCATTGACTTAAATATGGAACCATATTTTCGTGAACATCTTCAAGAAGTTTACTTCTTCAGGTCACAATCATTTAAATTGTATGTGTATCATTAACTCTTGCTGGGCGTGTTTACCCTGTTAATTATTTGTTATGAGTTCCCGATATTTCGGCACTGTTGAAAACGTCATGATCACGGATAAACCCCGCGTTACATGTTTATCCGAGATAATAGTGTTTAAAATAGTACATTTTGATACAAGTGGAGAACGTTTGTTATTACATTCGAGGCGGAATTAACACAAGAGCCGTAGGCGAGGGTGTTATTGAGGCGAGCGAGAACTGCAATAACAAATGTCCACGTGTATCAAACGACGTTTTTCAATACACTTTTATAAAATAAAATAAAAGAATGAAATATATTTTTGTCCTGAATTAATAAGAAACTATGATTTTAATTTTCTTTTTTATCCGTGCTTTGCTTTCGCCAGGTTGAAGCAGAAGCAAAGGTATGAAGCCATCAAACAGCCTAATGTAGAAAATCTTTTTTTTGTATTTTTGAATTTAGAACACAATCATCACAGCCATTTTAATGTCCCCACCCTGGGACACAGAGGCGTCCTCTCTATAAGAGGGAATGGGCCATAATCTACCACGCGGGCCCAGTGCGGATTGGTAAATGTCACATGTCTTCGAAGTTTTGGTTCTAGGACATGCCGGTTTCCTCACGATGTTTTTCTTCACTGTTTTGAGAGCTGCAGTGGTGATAAAATAAATTACACAAAGTATTGCGCCTGCCTGGGTTCGAACCCACGATTTACTGCTCGTAAGTCGGAGCTGCCACCACTAGGCCACCGCTGCTCGAACTTAACTTTATCTAATAACTTTAACTTAGAACACAAATAAATGTTAATTTGTTTATAAAGTAAATAATATAAACACAATTGTTAAATTCAAAAAATATTTACGCCGTAAAGACGCACATTGCTTTGCCGAAATAAAAAAAAAATCACCTCGGCACCAGGCATTGAACCGAATTGAACTTCGTTTATGTGTATTACGTTACCTTTGGAATTTTTTTCCCGCACACGTGCGGGTAAATGAAGAAAACGCACACGTGTGAAATACATTGCATGTTGTTCACCTAATCGTAGTTCGATAGGAACCCGTTTTCGAGGAAGTGTATTGAAAAAATATTATTATAGAGATGGGTTAAATAAATAAATTCTTTATTTCAATACATTGACATTGCTATTACTATTTTCTTCTATGATAACATAGGTAATGTACAAATCTCTTACAAATACTTACAATAAGAACCTATAAGACGCGATCGGTATCAGGTAGTGGGGTATTATATTATCTACTACCACCTGAGTTAATAAATACACTAATTACTAAATAGTATTAAGAACTAATGAACCAACAAAGAATATAAAGAACTAATTCGTATTGTTTCACACCTTGCACACTTGATTAGAAGCAGTTAACTCTTTGTTCTAAGCACTCTGTACACTTGAACATAAAATATAAGAACTTTTTTATCTCCTAAAGTGTTTCTCTTAAGGTCCTATCTAAATGACATGGGTGTCCTTATAATGTAATGTTAGTGTGGGGCGTAAATGTGCGGCTATCTGACCAATGCCCGTCTTCGGAGGGAGGACTCCGATACGACTGCGAGATAACGCAGACATTCCGTGATTCTGCACACAAAGCCACTAAATCGCTGTAACAAATGAGGCTCTTAAGACGCTTTCGGAAGTGCTTTGTTGCCTTAGAAGTTTACCGTAAGCATTTATTTGTACGAATGAACTACAAAAGTTATCAAGATTTCTCTGCGAAACTCTTTTTTTGTGAGGAGATCTAAAAACAATTGACGAGTGCGATTAGAAGCTACGGTCTTCGACAAACTGTACCACAGCACCGGATTGTGTTGTATTACTAAATATGCTTACGTTTAGCCGCAACTCGACTGATGGGAAGTGATGACGCGGCCTAGGGTGGAGCACGCTTGCCCTGAAGAAACCGATTCACTCGAACTTTAAAGAAATTCAGATTATATTGATCAAGAAACAGAGAAGCCGGCAGTGAATTCTACAGACTGGCGATTCACACATTGGGTTCGGATAGCCATTACTTCACCTCATTTTTACCAGCGGATCCTGTTTCTAGGGAATTGTTACGGTGTTAACAGAATTGTTATGAAGTTTAAAAAAAAGTCTCCCGAACGGCTCGAGTTGAGGAGATGCAGTTCATTGATTATAAGTGTGCATAGACCATTAAGAAATACATGCTAATAAGCTTACCTATAGTTTTTTTAACAAAACTTTTACATCCTAACAATAACCATATTATGAGCCTCGATGAATAAATAGGCGGGCCCAAAATCTAGATGACGTGAATAATGCCCTACTTCAGGTCCAAAATTGGTTCACAGCAAACAATTTGGTATGGTAAATGAAAAAAAAACAAATGCATAAGATTTGCTTTACCGAATGTTTAAAGTAGTGATTGTAATAATAATATTGAATAATGAGAAATTTGAATTCGTAGATAAAACTGTTTTCCTGGGGATTACGCTTGATTCAAGGCTACAATGGGGTTCTCATTTAACATCTCTTGCGGGGCGGTTAAGTTCAGCAGCATATGCCATTAGAAAAATCCGTCAGTATACTGATGTAGATACCGCTAGACTGGTTTATTTTAGTTACTTTCATCGTATAATGTTTTATGGCATTTTGTTATGGGGACGGGCTGCAGATATTGAGTCTATATTTATTCTGCAGAAAAGGGCCATCAGAGCCATATATAATCTTCGTATGCGCGATTCTCTAAGGGAACTGTTTAAGTACATTGTCAATACATCTACGAAAACATAATGTACGTCAGAAAAAATCTGCACCTTTGTAAAAGAGGTGACAGACATCATTACAGTACTAGAAATAGCGACCAACTAGTTCAGCCAGGCTTTAGACTCGCTAAAGTAGACTCATCTGTCATGCGGTACTGTTTGAGATGCTATAATAAAGTTCCACAAAGTATTCTTGAACTGAATGAGACGAAATTTAAAACATGCATTAAACGCACACTATGTAGGTAAGCAAGCATATTACAAGTTGAGCAATTATATCGCTGATAAAAATGCTTGGCTCAATGCTGGTCCTGCTCTACAAGGACATCGCGCATAAATTGATAGCATTAAAAGGTTTTGTTGGAGCTGCTGAAGATTGTACAACTATCTTTGCATTGTATAGATTCAATCCCTTTAGTATTATATACTCGCATAGCCCATATTGTGAGTATTATGTACTAGAAAGCTGTCATTCACTGGAAACCTACGTCTTTTCTTGACTTGAATGTGCCCTGGCGGTTGAGAGTATGTCATGCTCACTCTAATGTCTCGCTGATGGTGGCGCATGTGTCGGATCATTTAGTTCCCTTCAAAATGGTTGAGTTGAATGGTGCTGATCCATGCGTCATGTTCGTCAACGGGCGCTGTCAGTTGTGACTGGTCATCTCTTAGTTATTGAATTGTATTTTTTGTTTTGTTTTTACTATGGACACTTTTAACGTGCACATCTTGCTACATTGTTCTCACATAATACACCATCTCAACATGAATGATGTAACCAAGATTTTGTAACAATTATTTTGATTTAAAAGAGTGTCCATGGAGTTTTTTGCCCGTTCTTCTCCATAGAGATCTACGTTAGGGAATGGGCAACTACAGTACTTTCACAGCTTTTATGTCTTGTGACTGGGACTGTAGCTACATTTAAATTTCATCTTTGTTTCGACAATTCAAAATTGCCTGTAACTGGCCTACTTGAAATAAATGCTTTGATTTTGATTTTGATTTTAGACCCTGCTCCCGCCACTGGCGGATCATATTTTTATATTTTTGAATGTTTTTTTATAGAAATATGTAAAAATATAAAAGAATATCTTGTAAGCTATAACTAATCAGACATTTACTTAAATAAGTATAGCAAAGAACCCATCAAACAGTTAACTAACAACAATAAAAAGCACACTTTATATTACTCTAACAACAAATGAAACGTGCGTCAACATAACACAAAAACAATAAAATTTCATTTTACGTTCAGAAGTCTTATTATGAAGCGGGTAAGACCGTTATACGGAACACCTTTCATGTCCCAATGGGGTAATATATTTTCAAGTTGGTTCATTAATTAATTGGCGTCTACCACGATGGGCCGTGTGCTTTTTACGATGACTATAAAACTTGTGTAAATGTGGGTAGCTTCATTATCTGCTAGTCTTGTTTATACGAAGGTGTTACTCGCGGATGCGGCAACTTTACTAAGCCTTCGTGTTACCTTGGGCAGCCTTGTTACCCCACGAAGGCTGTTTTGAGGACTGAAACTTCTGACATGGACTGAGATTGAACCAACCGAAGGTTTTTCTCTTTCAAGAGAATCGAATGTAGATAAATATAATATTTACTGGGACCACCACCGCCAATGCCCTTGCGTTTGTTACTATTATATTATATTGACAAACCTGTTATTACCTCACTTAAGTAATTATCGCGAATTTAAAATTATTAGGCCTTGGTTTATTATTTAAGTTCGTATACTTGACTCAAATGCCCCAAGAACTTGTGTGAGCTATTTTAATGGAATGAGATTCACCTAAAAATTCCATATTTAAGCGAATGTCTAAATTCGAAAGCACCCAAAGTTATTCTGAACATTTGAAGAGCTACCATATAACTTTTTCAGTTTCTTATACTTATACCCTTTTTATTCGGTACTAGAGTATACCCTTGCTTTGTTAGACAATATTTTCTCCCAACAAAACAAACAAGTAATACATCTCCTTGCTACTCGTTTTACGTATATTTAATTGCCAGCTACTGTTCGCAATTAAACAGTTCCTAGGCCAATTCAGTTTACGATCGAGCCTCCGTTCGAGGCTTTTCGACGCCGCAATCAGTTTTACGATGCTTTTTGTCAGAAATTTGCCATTTAATAGCTGAGACGAATAAGTTTGTTCGTGTAGTTGACGGCGAACGGTTGCGCAGCATCGATACTTACTGATTTTCCAAGCGGTTGCGTCTAATTTTAAATTAAAAAGGGGATTTGGAATTGTTGTCGTTAAATTACTGTCCCAAATACTCTATCTACGACGGGCATTTAAAATTTAGATTCATCCAAGAGTCTGTTCAGTCTATTGGTTGATTTTGTTCTTTTTTTGACCTATTAAGAGCTTTTAGAACACCAGTCGTTTTTATTTCTTTTAGGTATGCTGCCCCTTCAAACTATGTTAAGAATCTGACTTTGACTTTTGTTTTCACAATTTGTCACCACCGCATTTCATCCCTCACAGCCCTTAAAACAAAGATCACGTGACATATCTCAGGGTGCGTTCCCAGTTTCCCGCCACAACACCCCTTAAGTCAGGAGCCGCAGTTCGCGTTCCACTTGTAATAGCGGGAAACGCGCGTCGAATGTAAATCACCATCCGACGACATTTTCCAACACCTGACTATTTACGTTATTCTCCTCGTCTCCATTCCTCCCAAATTTTATAACTTTTCAAACTTCCCGAGACGAAATGTACGCACGTTTTACAAATAATTCGCATTTAGAATGGCGGCATTTGAATATGAAATAAGTAATAGCCAAACTTGTTGTTATAATTACATTTATTTTGTAAAATATTATTCTTTATGCATAATACATGTTCTTAAGTAAAATGTGTAGTAACAAAATATAATAGAAATATCTGAATTAATTTCAGGTACATGATCTAGGTATTAACATCTACACCTAACATGAAACTATTTTATGAGAATGTGTGCAATACGAACTTATAGCTATAAATACATTGAATACAGCCTACGACTGGTTATTTTATGTCTATAGTTGCTGCCAGTTAAGATCGCAATAGCGGTCATTGACCCACCTACATTTATTAAAGTTCTTAACTTTGAAATCCAAAAATAATCCTGTTCATGTCTTGAATCGTCACTAACGTGATCTTCAAATTTTTTTCTAATGTTAAACGATACATGGTTTATTTATTTTGGTTCGTACGAAGAGATATTAGGGAAAGGGCAATGACCACTATTGCACTCTTAACTGGCAGACAGTTCAAACTGTAGATACAGTTTGAAGTGTTTTTAAAAAAAAGTTCCAATTTGACAAAAAATATAGCAATGCCCTTTGTAGCTTCTAAATTTAAAGTATAAAAGACGTTTTTTTATCACAGCTACTTCTTTCATCAGCCAGAGCAATCCAAAAAATATTATATGAATATAAAATGGGTTAATGAACATGTCAATTGTGCGGGAAAAGTACGAAAGTTGTGTATTTTCAGCACAACTCAGAAAATGTTGCATTATCAGCAATAACTTACATAGATGATAAACCTAATACTGTTTTTAAGTAAAATCACATAAGTTAATATACAAACACTCTTCCTATTTAAATACAAACACACATTAATTAAAATAGAATAGGCAGGTTTTTTAAACTCCTGTGATAAAGTAGATAAAGTACAAAGCTTAAAGTAGTTCCAAAGATACATCAAAACTTACCAACTTTACTTCTGTATAATTGTATTATTAATTAAGTATAAACATATCATTTATCTGTTGCTAAAATGTTCAGATATTATTAATTCACCTTAAATAATGAAAAAAAACAACTAGTTATAAAATTAGATCTTTCACATTGGAGTGTTGCAGCTAATTCGAGTAAAAATATAATTTTAATGATAATACTTGTAAAAAACCTTCACCACAAATATACCATTTAAGTATAATCATATAAGTGTGTAAGTAGGTACTAGGTTCCAGCCAAAATGTTATAAGTAGATAGATAACTCTCGAAAAATTCGCAAGGGATTCTATAGAATCACCTACCCCGTCTCGTTTTTTTTTTTTTGACAAATAAAGGAAATGTTTGAATGGATGGACTGTGTAAAGGATGATATGGCAAAAAAGGAGGTGTCTGATGAGATTGACGAGTTATAGAGATGTATTGAAGAAGAAGACATGCTGCGCCGACCTCAAATGAATTGGGATAAGGGCAGGAGAATTATGATGATAAGCATAATAATCATAATCTTTATTTGATGATGAAAGGAAAGGTTCTAAAAATGTCAAAAATATAATAGGCATGACAACAATATCAAAAAATTGAAAATCTATTCAGTCCGTCAGTTAGAGTATTGGAAATTAATGGACACGTATTTTTTGTTTTTGTAAATCAATGAATATTGACATAGATAAAACGCATCAAAACTCGAGAGTAGGGGCTCGCGACGTCAGAACTAGCTAAAAATTATACCAAGGCGTGACGTATTGAGAATTTTAAAAGCGTCATATCTTCGTCAATTATGGTTTACGTAACAAAAGAAAAAACACGGGTCAAATATTTTCTGATAATCTAACTGACGGACTAATTAGATTTTTTTTGTCGTCTCGCCTATTAACAATATTATCACAATAAACCAACAATTTACCACAATAAAACTGCTTTAAGACGTCATGGTAGGGCCTGTACCATGAATCCTTATAGCAGTATTACTTTTGTCACTTGATTGGGGTAGATGATGGTGCTATAGGTACAGGACGATTAGCACCAACTCTTGCTGACGCTGAAGTTAGCTTAAATAATACCGATCATGTTATAACAGGCGATGGTAGGGCCCCAGTCGCTAATAAAAATAAAGCAAATAATATGGGGTGATTGGTAATTGGTTCCTTGGATGGGTGAAACAGGTCTAGTTACACCCATTTGCACCTAATTGAAAATCAAGGTAAGTTTCGAGCGGGGTTGCGGGACTGTTCGAAAGAGATACCGTGACCCCGGAACACAAAGGGCGATGAAGGAACATGGATGGGTTTTAGTCAGTAAAAGTCTGACACTCCCTCCTGCTCCGCCCAGAGCGGGAGAAGTCATTTGATGATTTCCCATCCGAAAAAAAAAAAAAAAAAGGTAAGTTTCGAGAAAATTTCTGAAGATGACCCTTATGGCGCTTAATTTCCAAAGCCAGATGTACTTTTTTGACCAATTAATATATAAAATATAATATAATATTATATTTATTCAAAAATAGAATTAGCACAAAAAATACAACTCAAATCTTAAAAATATTGTTGGTATAACAAACTACTATGCCTGTACTAAGGTAAACCTGTATCACTTTTTGATTTTAATTGATTAGTATGGAAGGGATTCATTCGTTCATGAGCTATCAGAAAAGTATCAGTGCGGAGGGTTTCGGATGTCGAAAAATTAGATTTAATATAACTACACACACACAATATAAAAAAATCTCAATCAATCTACTTTATTTGATGCAAGGCAAAATCCTTTTATGGTACGATGTCAATGTACGACAAATGATCAGGCCAAAACTGTTGGAAATTAGGTCTTGTAAAACCCATTTCAAAGATTGCCCCCAATTACCAGTCATCCTGTATTAAAATTATTACTTTTGAAAAGTAATAATCTGACTGAGATTAAAAATTTGGTAAAAAATCTTATTAAGTTAAGATAATGTAGTTTGATTTTATTTCTGGCTCATAGGTACGCTAAAATACTGTCACATTCAAATTAAGTTTGTATAATAAAGGGTGTAAAACATCTCATAGCGAAGCCGATAGGCACTTGTTCTCCCCGTCATTGCATTCATTATCATTTTTTTGTTCTACACTATACCTTCTAGTTACGGAGATATTGGGGGTCAAAGTTCCAACTTTTAGACTTTTTTTTTAAATACAAGTTTTAAATGTAAGATTTTTACTTTAAACACCTCCACGACCAACATACTATTCCATCCATCCATCAGCACAATGTTTTGAGTGCGTTACATGGAGTTCTACCACAAAACATGATTTTTCACCCCAAAAAAAAGTTATTTCCCAGCAATAATTTTTGCGTAAAGTAACTTAGTTTGATGTACAGAATGCTTGGTTGACGGCTTCGTGATGAGGTCTTTTACACCCTGTATAATAAATATAAATTATAAAAAGTATTACTTTTTAACAATCTAAACAATAATTAAGAAATATTACCTACTCTAACTTTTAGGTATAATTTATGCTATCTTTATAATATTTACATGCTAAATACGTTAAAATTATACAATTTATTATCATAATATATAGTAACAGAAAGCATGGATCGTGGATCTTAGTACCTAGGTACTTGTCGATCATTTATTTTAAATAAATTCTTAATAAACTAAAACCTAATGTTAGTTACTCACTTAAGACTAATTTGTTTAATATATATATATATACTTAATTCCTACATTTTGAATAAGTATTTTTACAAACGATTAACTTGGCACCATATAAGTAATTATAAAAACGAATGTTTATTTCTAAAATACAGTTTAGTAATAATATAATACCTAATACATGATAATGTATCTGGCCGATTTTGTTATTACTTTTTATTTATGGATAAGCTTTTCCTTTTTCTATAGGATGTGATTTGAACTGAGTTACAAACGTTAGTGTAAAAAAACCTAATGGTGATCGACGGTGTTTTAAAAGGCTAGTATTTAACTATAAATCAAAAACTCTTCCTTTAATAATTATATTATACAAATCCCAATGCTGATCAAAAATACTGATTGCACAGCAAAATAGTTAGTTAAAAATATTGTTTTAGCAACAATTTGAGTTCGTGATGCATCGCTATTAATTGAAAAGCAGAGCTTTTTTATGAACGCATATCTAATAATAACTAGCGCACAATAAAATTTGTATTTTTTTTTTTTTAAACAAAGCTTCTATTGTTTTAACGCATATTATGGCAATTTGTTATACCGAGTCGACACGACGGAGCCTCGCTATTTCTGTCTGCAGGGTTTAAAGTAACCTAACACGAAGTGGATGATGGGGTTGCCCACTTCGCTCGCTCACTAGACCCCGCCATCCCCTTCGAACCTAACCTGTCCGAGTCGGAGTGTCACAACAAGGCCCGAGCTCACATCGTCCGCTCTTGCATTCTATGTTGTCCTTGCCGCGATGCCTTTCTTACGATGAATACATATTTTGTTGTGCTAAGGTTTATAAGTTTTGACGGCAGCCTTTCTGAATTTATTTTAATTAATGTATGTATTTTCATTCATCTCCACCAAAAAAAAACTGGATTAAATAATTTAAAATTTCCATCGTTAACTATGTACAATGTAGTACTTATAATATATTTAATTAAAAGTTTGTTATTCTCGTACAGTCTTGGCATCTTAGCGTAGATATCAATTTGTAAATACCCAATGTAACATATTAAATTGCTTGCCAGCTGCGTATATATTTACCACACAATATACTTATTTGTACACTATAAAATGGTTAGTCTCTTGGTCCCATTCTTGTGAATATTCATTCATTCGAATACCACGTACATTATACATGGCACTATATGCAACATAACTATATCGTTTAAACACTTTCATAAACGGAATGATTTTTTTATCAACATTTCCACAAATAAAAAATGTTTGGTATTTAGGTACATTTTTAAGCCACATTTTTTTAGTAGGTACCTGCAACAATTATGTAACATAAAAGGCACATAAATATTTTACTTGGTCGGAAAAACGCTTCGTTACAAAAGTGTCTTCGTCAAGATGAATAAATAAATACAAAAACGTTGTAGTATCTGCTTGCCTCACCTACTCGGTTCGCCATTTGTTTCGGTCTGAAAAAAAATATTAAAAAAATGTAAATAAGATAGAACTTGACGGTTGGAGGCGAAAACGTATGGTTCTTACTGAAACATGAACTGATTATTCTAATAGGATAATTAAACTCAGTCTAATTTAAGGCCTCCTGGCTCCGGGGGCTCCTGGGTATTCCGCGAAATTCAAATGTTCATACGTTTTTTGCAATTTGCAGGTCAGTGCTAGGTTGTATGTTAATTAAAATATCGTTCGCGACTGTAAGACGTAGTTATGTAGTTACAGAAATAAAATCATCAAAATCATCAACCTTCCAAGTTCATAAAGGTCTAGCAATGACTGACCTGCAAATTGCAAAAAACGTAAAAAAAAATATGAATTTTGCGGGCTACCCTGATGCTTTCACCTTATGTAAAACATTTATAATTTTATAATAAATAATATTTAGTGCTGTTTTATTTCATGATACAGTGACAAAGCATTATCTGGATCCCGAGGATACACGTGTAGTGTTAAAAGGATAGCAATTAACTGCTTCTATACAAAGTAACTCCTTGCTGTGAGAATTTTCGCAGGCGTTTACGGTATCTTTTTATTCATGCTAATTCTTCAATCTTTGAATCTTTGAATCTGAAGTAAGGCTAAGAATTAGGGAGGGAATTTTAAATCAAATATTTAAAAAAAAACCAATACCATACCCAGGGTTTACGAGTTGACGTAACAAACTACCAGCAACAGTTACCTACAGTTATTATTGCAAATGTCATTATGATTCTCTCGCCCTGATCCCAATTCATTTGTGGTCGGCGCAGCATGTCTTCTTCCTCCATACTTCTCTATTACTCGTCATCTCATCAGACACTTCTTTTCTTGCCATATCATTCTTAACACAGTAATTGTATTAATTTCCTCGCAATAATTGAGAAATATTGAGAGGAGCTCGTGGCTAAATAATAACAGCCGCTCGGGTCAATCGTTAGGGTAAGCCGCGCTTGCCTAGGTTGGTCTGTGGATGGGTGACCGCCTATTACATACCGAGTTTCCTCCGTGCCTCGGAAAGCACGTTAAGCAGTTGGTCCTGGCTGTCATTTGTGATCTTTGACAGTCGTTACAGGTAGTCAGTGGCCCAAAAAGACTGACAAACACAGTCTTACCAAGGGGTATCGTATTACCCAGTACTAACTGGGTTGTGGAGATCAGATAGGCAGTCGCTCTATGTAAAATACTGGTATTCAGCTGCATCCGGTTAGACTGGAAGCCGACCCCAATAAAACTTGGGAAAAGGCTAGGCAGATGATGATGTTATTGAGAAAATTACTAGGTATACAAGCCTTGGCCTCAACTAGGCATTGATGGATTTACGTATGTGTTACGTTCGTCCATCATGCCTCTGTTGCTGGCCGCTGCAGTAATGTACTATTTCTTACCAGCTGTTCAAATAGGATATTGATAAATAAGACATCGTCATCAATTAATTTAGTACGTCAGCTATGAGTATTGGAAAATAATAGACTCGTATTTTTTGTTTTAGTAAATCAATTAATATCGTCAAAGATAAAACGCATCATAACTCGGGAGTGGGGGCTTGTGACGTCAGAACGCTAGAATTTTAAAAGCGTCGAATCTTCGTCAATTTTGGTTTACGTGTGAAAAGAAAAAATACGGGTCAAATATTTATTGATAATCTAACTGACGGACTAATTAGATTTTTTCAGTTGACAAGGTAATCCATTAATTCAAATAATACAGCAATGACAGATAATGTTAGTATTCTTTATGAATTCAAAGATAACAATTATTGTCATTCTACACTTTACGTGGTAGAATCGAAAAGAGTAGGTATGTATGTATCCGCCTACCCCCATGGGAAGAAGCCGTGAATGTATGTACGTACTAGCTTATGCCCGTAGCTTCGCCCGCGTCGTAGTTTAGTTATTTTCCCACGAGATCAAGCTACCGGAATAAAAAGTAACCTATGAGTTAATCCAGGTTATAAAATATCTGTCTTCAAAATTTAATCCAAATCCGTACAGTAATTTTTACGTGGAAGAGTAACAAACATCCATCCATCCTCACAAATTTTCACATTTATAATAGTTTATGATATAGGTACCTACGAGTATGTATACAAATACCTTATCAAGCGACGCTAGTATGAGAGGCGCAGAATGTGCGCGCGCCAGAAGTCTTTCCGAGTGTGCTCGTCTAGTGGAGCCTTTCCGATCCATCGCCTCCTGTGGCAAGAAGCGCCATATGCGGGGAGTAAACAGCTCAGCGTCCATCATCAAGGTTTCTTTTGCGTCGAACAGCCAGCCCACGATCATCCCAACTGAGAGCGTAGTGAAGAGACCCAAAGGCGCTATCCAGTGGTACGATAACCGGAATAGTGGGAACACTGTTTCTGGGTACTGTTTGGGCAAAGCGGAAGAAATTTATTTTTTTGACCCCACTGGTTTAGGGGGTGTAGTGTGTCAATCACCTAGTCACAATCAACTAGTTTTGAATCTATGGTATCGATGCCATATTCTATCTTCTCTGGTTAAGCATTACGCGGGAAAGTGCCCGTGACCGAGAGTCCTCGCGCAAGAGGTGTGAGACACGAAGGCAGAAGATATAAGACGCTACGCTTAACAGGCGAGTAAAGTCAACAAATATCTGCCTGGTATCTTTTGGTATCAAATTAATCGAATGAGATCGAATCGAATTGAGAACCTTAAAAAGTCGATTGGGCGTTAAGGTGACATGAGCTACATAGATCTGAGTCCTCATAATAGGCTAGTTTCCACCATCAACAAATTGCAAATCTATTTAGTCGTATTGAAAAATAATGGACACGTATTTTTTGTTATTGTAAATCAACGAATATTCAATATCAATCATAATCAAGTCATAATCAATCAATGAGTATCAAAAGTCGGGAATGGGGGCTCGTGACGTCACAACGCACTAAAAATTATAGCACAGCGTGGGTATACCGCCGTTTACCCGAATTTTATTTGCCCTAATATCATTTGCCATAATAGTCAACAGCCATAATATCATACGACATAATACTCATTTGCCCTACTCTCATTTGCCATATTAGTCACGTGCCAGAATCATTGTTTCCCATAAAGTCACTTACCATAACATCATTTGTCATAATCATTGTAAGCCCTAATTATCTCATGCCCTAATTATCACATGCCATAATTATGAAATGCCATAACATAATTTGCCATCGACATCGGGTGTGTAACGGTTGTTTATATCAAGAGAAATTGGATGCAATTGGGACTTTAGGGCACCCCGACTCGGACAGGTTAGGTTAGAAGGGGATGGCGGGGTCGTGTGAGCGAGCGAAGCGAGCGAATAGACCCCGCCATCCCCTTCGTGGTTATTTTTTTATAAACCACACAGAAGTAGGAGCCCCGCAAAGCGGGGCTCCGTCGACCTAACCCACCATCAACAATGTAATGATTATTACGGGGCTTAAATATTTGTCTAATACTTGTTATGCCATTTAAATATTATGCCATTTAAATATTATGTCTAATAATTATTATGACACATAAAAATAAGGCAAACAATACTTATGGCATTCGTATCTTATGGTATCTAAAATTCGGGCAATTAAAAGTATGTCATATGTCTTTTAGGGCAAATGAAACATTCGGGCAAATGAAATTCGGGAAAATGATGATTATGGCATATAATCTTCGGGCAAACAATAGACAACCCACAGCGTGACGTATTGAGAATTTTAAAAGCGTCGTATCTTCGTCATATTTGGTTTACGTAACAAAAGAAAAAATACGTGTCACATATTTTTTGATAATCTATCTGACGGACTAATTAATAACTGACGGAATAACTAATAAGAGATTGTTTCAGAACACAAGCTTAGTGCAACTTAACTAAGAAATAACAGATCATACTTACAAGAGGATCAATCAGGTTCACATAAGACGCATTCCGAGCACATTCCAAGGTCATATTGAGCGGCGGTGCTTTCAACCCGTTGGCTGCAGCCGTCTGTGACCCGAGCGATACGGTACCGGCCATGAGGCCCCCGGCTATGGCCCCTGCCAGTGCGCCCCGGGGCCCCACCCACCAGCACACCATGCCCAGAGTGAACACACCGCATGTTGCGCTCGCTGCGATGGCTGATAGAGCAGTTGCTACACCTGATAATGGTATAAAGTGTGGTGATGGTTTAGGGTTAAACAGTTGTACAGTTGTATGAACAAAATTGCCTTTTAAGAAAGAAGCCCCAAAGTAGTAAATAAGTAGAGAAAAAAAAATATAAAGTGTAAGTTTGGCTTTTCGAAATAGTGGTGGTCAACCATCAAATTCCAGTCTATACAAATAAATTAAATTGAAGTGTCTGTTTGCTATTTTAAAATATTAGCTTTTTACTGAATGCTTTTGAAAGTATATAATTATATATTATACCTGTAGGTACTTACTTTTTGCATATAATTATATATTTATAAAATAATATAATAGTATAAAAATTAAAATAAAAAGTCTGTTTCGGCTAATCTCCGAAACGGCTGTACCGATTTTGACTTTTACTAGCAGATAGCTGAGATTATAAGGAGTACATTTTTTTTATAAGTATTAGGGTTCCGTGCAAAAAAGTTAAAACCCTTGATTGTTAACAATTTACGCAAACGAAGGTCGCGGGGCACAGTTGGTGTGAACTAAAAATATTAAAAAAAATAGAATAATTCGTATTGGCAATGCAAATTGATGCAATCATACAAGTATTTTTCTAAATAAAACTAATCGTGACAATGAACTTGAGATTAGTGAAAACAAAAACAGTTGAATGTAAGATCTTGGCAGTTTACTTACCAAGCACGCCTCCCAGTTTCTCAACAACAAGCACCATGCCAACAGATATGAGAGCAAGAAGAGCTGTGACCCCTCGCGCCAGCATACCTTCAGTCCAAGGCTTCAGTTTCACCCTCAACCATCCGTGCATAATGTCTTCAATTACCACCAGGGCACACGCGTTTAACACACTTGAAAGTGAACTATTCAAAGAGAAAATACATTTTAAAGAAACCACTTAGTTTGTTGTCAATGTCCCAAATTTCAAAAGGTACTATAGCAGATTTCAATAACAATCAGAATATCAGGCTTTAAAAAATCGGTGGTTTATAATCATTTTTCGATCAAAATATCTCCTAAGTGTAACTTATTTTTATTTGGTGACCCGTAACACAGGTATTGTATACCTATTTCTGGCACCAGTGTCTCACAAATGTTTACCCTGTGTATTAGATTTAATAATTCCTGTTCACTGTAAAGTTTGTAATGAGAAAATAAACACATTATTTATTTATTTTAAAGATTCGCGATTTCAACTGTAATTCTCATTTTTAAGATTAAAATTTCAATAGTTAAGAGAAATTGCTTGACATTACTAATCGTTTTCCATATTTTTCGCCTTCATCAGTGATCAGATTTTTATAAGTCATAATATTCCAAGGGGTTACTTCTGCATTGGTAGTTTTTACTTTATATAGGACGGACATATTTGTTACGCTTTTTCTGATGTCTACCTTCTTTGACAAAACTTACCTAAGTCCAGCTCCGAACACTCCAGCTAAGAACACGCCGGGCAGACCAGGTAGGTTCTTGACCTTGGACACGTAGGTCACGAAGGCCGGTAGAAGCCTGTCATCCACCAGGGGCTTGCCGCCAGGGTCGCAGCCTCCTTTCACCCAAGAGGCCCAAGCAGCCAAGCCACACCACACGCAGAGGGATATCGCCAGGATTGCTCCCAGGCAGAATATGAAAAGAGCTCTGGAAGTTTTGATGTGGGTTACAAGAATTGGATAATTATTAGGTCTTTGCATATGAAATTGCCGTTATTTCATTGCGAGTGATGACAATACGGCGTATAATCTCTACGTTATTATGATATTTCAACGCGCGCTTGTTGCACTGGCGATCGTTCAGTTATCTAGCTTTTTTATCTCGCCAATTTCACGTAAATAGGCCAATATTGTTTTGGTGCTAAATTTAAAAGCTGCCGTTAAATGCTAACTCAGCCAAAGATTGAGTATCGTCAGGGTCCATACGTCGTTGTTTGTTGACTTTAGTTTTCGGGGTTACCCGTGGTCGCCCGAACACTGAATTTTTTTGTAATGGTACCGTCTTAAACAAGGTGCATGGTGCCGACAATCACTATCACTACATAAGTACATATTATAAAACAAAGTCCCCCGCCACGCCGCGTCTGTCTGTCCCTATGTATGCTTAGTTAGATCTTTTAAACTACGCAACGGATTTTGATGCGAGTTTTTTAAATAGATAGAGTGATTTAAGAGGAAGGTTTTAGTATATAATTTGTCAAGCGGGCGAAGCCGCGGGCATCAGCAAGTACGATGATAAATTGAACTGCGTATACCTCATGACGATTCCAGTTTTCATAAAATCAATCAAATACGATTTTTACAAATACGTTCAGTAGTCTAGTCACAAGATTTTCAGAATTTTCTACTTGATGTAGATATAGGCTAGCAACTACAGGTTAACGACCCCCGATCAGTATAAACACTAAATGTCTCCAACTTAATGCTACTTCAAAAACCTTTGCCAAATTCTATCCCTAAATTTTATTTCCAGATGAGAATTATTGCAAATTAGGTTAGTGAACCAATATTTTATAAGTAAATGGTTTATAGTTTTTTTGACAAAATATTTTTTTTAATATCGTTGTTATAATTTATCAAAGATATTAAAAAAAAAAATAGTTATTTAGTAGTAGTAGTTTTAATAGTTTCAAAATATTCCTATGAAATATTACTCCCAGTCCAACTTTACAACCTGTTCTTAATATTCCCTACACGTGTATCGCAAACTCGTTCTTCAACACGTCTTTGTGTAGGTCATGACAGTGAAGCAATGTTAATTATGTAAGTCGGACGATTTTACAATATTTTGTTACAGCATCACATGCATCGTATAACCGCTGCCGTAAATAGATGTCCGTCGTCAGACCGGCTTGACATTCACCAAACAAAAAATACGTTAGTGTCTACATAGTGGGACTTTTTCTGATAAGGTTTTGATGGAAAACTTTTCATGAAGCGTTTGGCCGGAAGCGATTAACGTAACGTATAAAAATTTATATTAAACTGTCACTTACGGGATATCTTCCGTGACTATTAATTATTTTGAGCTCCCGATATTTCGACGCTGTTGCAAGCGCCATGATCACGGGATGACAGTATAAGTTTAGTTTTAAACCATGAAAGCTTAAAGCAGTGTTGGAATTATACTATAAAGTTATGCACAATAATATACGGGCTGGAATGGGATAGATGACATCGAAATTTTTCATCGGTAATTTTCCGAAATCCCGAAGACGTACGAAGGTCTTTGAAATTGGAAATCGAGTTATGGAACTCAAATGGAGTTGGGCAGGACACCTAGCAAGGCGCGGTGATGGCAGGTGGAGTAAAGCAGTGACCGAATGGCGTCCAAGGAATGGAAAGACAAGTGTTGGTCGTCCGGCGGCGAGATGGGCAGACGATATTGTTGCCATTGCGGGAATATCCTGGATGAAGCTGGCACAAGAACGTGGAGTTTAGCACAAGCAAAGAAAGGCCTATACCCAGCAATGGATGGTGATGACTTTTTTTTTATTAGCTGTTCCATACATTTTGACTGTGTGGGTATTGCACTTTTGCTGGAACAAAGCAGTTTTTCTTTTTAATTAGGTACTGATGAAATGCGATGACCAGACCTAAAATTCCAGACCTCTCCGGAAAATTGCTGACGTACCTATGGCAACCCTAAACAGTTAAACTATGTGCAATATTTACTTTTTTAGAAGATGGTCTTACCCTTAATATTACAGATATTATGCTGTTCTTATCAAATAATATTTATGAGATCTCATAATCAGTGTTTATGCTTTATTCTTATCTCTACAAATATTGGCATTGTCTAGAGGACAAGAGATGTAATTCATTGCGGTAGGGTATACCACAATGAATTGCATCTTGTGATACTTCGGTAGACAAACACAATCATCATCTTCCTACCCTTGGTCCCATTCTACTCGGGGTCGGCGCAACACGTTTTGTTCTTCCACTCTCCCCTGTCAGACGTCACGGCATCATTTACTGCTTTCTCTTTCATATCCATTCCTCACACAATCCATCCATCTTTTCTTTAGCCTTTCTCTCCCTCTCCGTCCATCAAAATTCATGTCTATCACTCTTTTACCCCTTAAACCCCCCTTTACCCCCTTTTTCTTTTTTTGTCCTCTACTCATTAAAAGACCATACCAAGACAAACGACTTCCTTTCACTTTTTAACCGACTTCAAAACGGAGCAGGTTACTATGCTCGACTGTGTGTATTTTTTTATGTATGTTCACCGATTTTTCGCCCATTTGTAGACCGATTCTCCAAATTAGTAGACGGCAAATCTGTCGTGATTGTTGCAATCGCTTGGAAGTTTATGGTTTACACAACATCATAACGTAACATCACGCCTCTATGCTCTGAGGGGGTACGCAGATGTGTACAGTACACCCAGATTTCGACAGTTAGGAATGTTCCATTTTATTGGGGATAATCCTATTAACATGAAATGTATTGTTACCAAAAAAATAAATGCATAGCAAATATTTATTTAGGATATTACAACAAAAAAAAGGAAAAATAAAAAAAATAAAAACCTTTTTTGCAAAGAATAAAACCGGCTTCAAAAACACTAAAACGTAAAAAATTACTAGCTTTATTTTTTACGTTTTAGTGTTTTTGAAGTCAGTTTTTTTTGTAACAGGGCGCCACTTTCAAAGTTCCTCTGAAAAAACTCATACCTTACTTTATCCATTCTTGTGTAGAGAGACAAACACTATACTTAACATAATTAAACACATTTGTTGCATTGCAACGCATTCTCAGATAGACTAGGTACTATTGACTATATTGCTTATAAAAACTACTTACTGCATGTGATTGAAATCATTGGCTTCCTTCCAGAGAGTGATCCCAATTTTTGGGTGACCCCAAATTAGCGTACATGTCTTATTCTTCCATACTTCTCTATTAATCGTTATCTCAGCAGTATATCATCCTTCACACAGTCCATCCTTCGTATTTTTTGGTCTTTCTCTATTCTTATAATCACCCATATTTATACTCAAAACTTTTCTCATAATGTAAATTTCTTTTACTATTGGACTAAGGCTGGCGTCGTTCCTGATTGATTGGCCAGAGAAGGGTAAACACCGAGACAGTTGGAAAGGAATGGGGGATGCCTTTGCCCAGCAGTGGGAAAGCAGAAGCCGATACAAAAAAAATGGCACACTAAAACATGCAAGAAAAACTACACTTTCAACTGTCAATAATTAAATTTACCATCAACTTCAAGTTAGAAATACTACGATTTTATAAACCCTAAGGGTGTCCACGAACGTACTTGTCCAACATTATGTTATTGCTCTAATTTGTAAAGGCTATAGTCCTACACTTGGTCTGTTTCGCGCTATTGCAGATTTGGTCTCATATTCTAGCACAACATAGGACAAATTTCAGCTAAAGAAGCGAGCCTATTATTTCAACTTACCAAATATGGCTATGAAACAAAATAATACTTACATCCTTGCTTTCCGCTGGCTCGGCAGAGCTATGTACCTCTGTACCATAGTCTGGTTCACAGAATTGAAGCACGTCCAGTAAAGGAACCCGCCGACAACCGCACCCCATCCAGTCTGACGCTCGTACGGACTAAAACTCCAACTGAGAACAAAATAACAGCTGGTCAAAGAAACTCGAAGCTGGAGACACTGACGATACCTTATCGATGCGGAAGTGGCTAGAGCTAGAGCCGTGACAATCTATAGTTCGCTTTTATGGCATCAACATAAAGTTATACTGATAGGCTCAACCCGATTCCGCGTCGTTATGTGTGGTCACACAATAAGATAACTAATTTATAATTATTTTGAGCCCGTAGGTAGGTACTACTATTTTGCGGACTAACCCCTATTATTTAATAAATGAAAAAATTATAAAATTGGCGACAACTTTAATCGGGTCGTTACCCGTGGTCCCGGTGGGTCGACCCATTACCGGATCCATGGATACCGTAATTACCCGTGGTTCCATGGCATTAGGGATTGTTTCCTGGACTTCTGAATATATCGATAGAAAACACAAATCCATAATAACAGCATATCATCCCACCGGGACCACGGGTAACAAGTCATTGCATAATTAAAGCAAAGTCTCACAAACTACCAGGACGCCAGAATCATGAAGAAGTAGTTTCTACATTGCATATGATAATCGAAATGTATATACACAGATTGATTATGAGATTCCTATTGAAAATATAAAATACCTCCTTTATGGTTCTGTCCTCCTGGTAGTTGGTAGATAATTAAAAAATAGAAATATAAACCCGTAGTCAAATTAAGCAATCACTCGTTTTCCGTGGTCCCTGTGGGATATGATATGCTGTTATTATGGATTTGTATTTTCTATCGATATATTCAGAAGTCAATTAAACAATCCCTAATGCTATGGAACCACGGATAATTAAAATTACCCATGGACCCGGTAATGGGCCGACCCACCGGGACCACGGGTAACGACTCTTTAAATCAAACCCCTATTTTTTTAAAGTAATATTATACTTAATTGTAACAAACTGTTGTTTAAATTAATAAAGCAATTTTTTTTCTTAGCCTGTTTTGTCCTACTGCTGGGCCAAATATTATAGATTTGTGCAACTAAAAACACGCTTTAGAGTGACGTTATTTTATTTCTTGTATTCTTTCAGCAAACCCTTTACATTCAATACATGAAATGCATAAAAAAAATAACTCGTCCCCCATTTTTGGGAGTCCGAGTTTGCGAGTCCATTTTAGATTTATAAGAATGATGTCACTTATTTAACCATACATAGTTTACTTTGGATGACAATCATCCAAACTAAACTTGTAAGCAAAATTTACGATAAATCGGAAACCGGGAAGTGGGTCAAATTTAACTTCTAAGATTTTTTTACATAGTTACAGGTGAAGCTTATTAAGTGTGTTAAAAATATCTGAACACCTTGACAGCTCTGGCCTAACAACAATAGCTGCAATAAATAAAAGGGCCTATTACTGGCAGCAGGTTTTCCAATAATCAATTACAGAATAACTCACATTAAATTTAGTTCACCGTGCTCACTTCACACATCGGTTTCAGTATTTTCTCTTATTTTGGGCAGAAGTCCAATAAATTCATCAACATTGTTGTCATCCAGATGAATACCTATGGTATTATGTAATTACTAGTAAGTGAAGTTTAAACGTATATCATCAGCCACGTCGAGTTTTAGATGACGGAATGCATGAAAAATACAAGTTCTTGCGGTTACACTACCCATGTGTACAGTTATTTTTATGACGTTAATTATGTTGATGGATGGAGATGGAGAGAGGCCAAAGAAAATGATGGGTGGATTGTGTGAGGAATGATGTATGAAAGAGAAAGGAGTAAATGATGTCGTGACGTCTGACAGGGGAGAATGGAATGGCAGGGCAGAAAGATGATTAAGATAAAACACATTCAAAAGGATTTGAGGAGCTGGTGGCTAAATAATTACAGCCGCTCGGGTCGATCTTTAGGTTAAACCGTGCTTGCCTCGCGGCGTCTTTGCTTACGTTCGCCGAAACTCAGGTCCCTGTAACCTATGTGTTGTGTACTACATAACTACACTCTGGTGATTAACATTATACATACAAGTGCTTATTTTAGAGCTGAGTAGGTTATCTAAAGTTGTGCATTCGATAGGACCTAAATTAGTGTTGACGTTGTAGATACAAAGGTACGTCGTGCAAAAAGTAAAAATACTTGTTTTTGAATGTCATCATCATCATCATCTGCCTAGCCTTTTCCCAACTATGTTGTGGTCGGCTTCCAGTTTTACCGGATGCAGCAGAATACCAGTATTTTACATGGAGCGACTTCCTATCTGACCTCCACAACCCAGTTAGTACCGGGTAATACGATACCCCTCGGTAAGGCTGGTTGTCAGACTTTTTGGGCCTCTGACTACCTAACGACTGTAAAGGATCTACAAATGACAGCCGGGACCAACGGCTTAACGTGCTTTCCGAGGCACAGAGGAAACTCGGTATGTAATAGGCGGTCACCCATCCACAGACCAACCTAGGCAAGCATGGCTTAACCTAACGTTCGACCCGAGCGGCTGTTATTATTTAGCCACGAGCTCCTCAAATGTCCACGTGTATCAAACGACGTTTTTCAATACACTTTTGAAGAAATAAATAAAAGAATGTAAAATATTTTTGTCATGAATTATTAGGAGACTATGATTTTAGTTTTCTTTTTTTAGGCGCTTTGCTTTCGCCAGGTTAAAGGAGAAGCAAAGGTATTAAACAGCCTAATATAAAAAATAGTTTTTTTTTTGTATTTTTTAATTTAGAACACAAATAATTGTATAGTTATATATATAGTTCTTGTTTTAATTAAATATAAATATCACAAAATTTAACATTAAAAATTCTTTAGAAACTAATAAAGAAATTATTTAAAGTTAATTTGTTAATTAATAAATGTTAATTTGTTTATAAAAGTAAATATTAGTTTTAAATAATCATGTTTATCTATGATATTCTATTTATGAGATACACAATAGGGTAGATGACGCCATAAAACAATAATTTCAAGACACCAATCTCTAAAGAAAATACTTTATTTTGGGCCTGAAAACCCGATTTATTTTCAATTAATTGCCAAATTCGATTTTTAGTTGCTTTCAAAACAATAAATAGTTGAGTCATTGAGTTGAAAAAACAGTGACGTCACAATTGACTATTGTCATACAAAATCTATGAGAGAACCGCGTTTTGGCAGCTCTTAAAAAGTATCTCAATTGATTGCTGTGTCATCTACCCCATTGGAATATTCAAAAAATATTTACGCCGTAAAGACGCACATTGATTTACCGAAATTAAAAAAAAATTCACCTCCGACTATAGGCATTGAACCGATTTGTGGAAACCTGTGGAAATTCTTTTCTCTCACACGTGCGGGAAAATGAAGAAAACACACGTGTGTGAAATACATTGCATGTTGAACCTAATCTTAGTGCGATACGAACCCGTTTTCGAGGAAGTGTACCTATTGAAAAATACTCGTTTTAATTTTCTCTGTAAATTAAAAACAAGGCTCAAATCTCAAGTGCGTTTCCGTCTCCCACTGACAATGGCCCATCTTCTATCTTTTGCCGCAAGCCTCATGCCTGTAACCTGCGCACTTGATGACCTTATGATTACGCCAGGGAGTGGAATTAGCATAACTGAATATATTTGACCTTTTTGCCATCGATAAGAAGTGGAAGAAAAATTGAAAAAAAAATATCCTTAACAACTAAGCCGTTCATAAATCTATACTAATACTAGCTGCCCGTCCCGGCTTCGCACGGGTGGACTTTTTATTTTTTTCTATTCTATCCTATCTCTCAAGTTGGATCGAACTGCACATGGTATGCGAATTTTATTATAATCGGTTAAGTGGTTTAGGAGTCCATTGAGGACAAACATTGTGACACGAGATTTATATATATTAAGATTATAAAGCTAAAGAGTTTGTTTGGTTGAACGCGCTAATCTCAGGAACTGCTGGATCGAATTGATATTTTATTTTAGTGTTGGATAGCCCATTTAGCGAGGAAGGTTATAGACTATATAACACGCTACGACCAATAGGATCTGAGCATCAATGAAACAGGGAAAACAGTATTTTTATAATAATTTCACGCGGACGAAGGTTGTGGGCAACAGCTAAATGACATTATAATCGGCATATAATATATTAAGGCTATCACAATTTTTGTGTTACTTCTTAAATAAATTAATTCATTCTTGTATTTGAATGTTTTAAGAGTCTAACACAAAATATATCACCACAAATCCAAACCATAATCAAACATTTAAACTATTTTTGTTCTGAGATTATGGCCACAAAATTAAAAAAAAAAATATGCCCGTGAAAGTTTAATTATTTGTTTAGGGAGCGCTCAAAATAAAAATCAAAATTTTTCTTGTATTTGAGTGTTTAGACTCTTAAAACACTCAAAAAAATCACCCTGTAATAAAGGGTGTAAATAGACTTTTAACGAAGCCGAAAGACACTGTACTCCCCGTCATTGCGATCATTGTTTTTTTCTACACCATACCTAGATATTGAGGGTCGAAGCTTTGACAAGTTTTTTTAAATACAAGTGTTTTATTGTAAGATTATTATGTTAATCACCTCCACGACCCCCGTACTATCCAATCCATCGATCAGCACAATGTTTTGAGTGCGTTGCATTGAGTTCTACCACAAAACATGATTTTTCACCCCAAAAAAAAAGAGCAATAATTTTTGCGTAAAGTTACTTAATTTGATTACAGAAATACAGAATGCTTGTTGACGGCTTCGTGATGAGTCTGTTTACACCCTGTATTTGTATTGCTGGGACAAACGTTGGCCTCCTCTCTGAGAGACGGTGTGGGCTGTAATTCACCACGCAGAGCAGGTTCAATGCGGGTTGGTAGCTATGTGCCACATGTTAGTTTCTAGGACATAGGTACTACAACTACCCACAAACCTACGTTTGCGGTTTTCTAATGTTTTCCTATACCGTTTCAAGAACGTTATGTTACGTTATACCACTAGAAACACTAGTTAGGGCTTAGAAAAACCACTTAATCGTCAGTAAGAAGATGGACTACTTTAACCATTTGAACGCCATTGTCACATACGTGACAAGCAAACGCGTGCCCTGTACGCCACAAATATGTGACAATATGGTAGGTACAATTGTAGCTTGGCATGGAAGACACGCGCGTGCGTTTATGCTCTGGTGTTCAAAAGGTTAAGGGTAGGTTAGGTTAGGTTAGGTTAGGTCCGGGATAAGTAAGGACTAGTCGAACGACGGAACCTTACACGCTACGTTTTGTAGTTACCGACGTTTAAAATCTGGTTGCACTGGTATATACTCGTACATACCTATAGTGCACGGTGCATACAAGTTGACAAGTTCCACTTATGAATAGTACAAGAGATAGGATAGCTACCATTTGAACGATTTTCATGACGCGGACTAAAGACAAGATGTTCTATTTGGGACGTTTTCGAGTCCTCACAATGCGCGCGCGCCTGCAGTTACATATTATCTGCTAATATCATTCATGGTATATACTAATATTCTAAAGAGGACAGATTTGATTTTTTGTTTGTTTGTGTGTTTGTTACGATTTAACTCTAAAACAACTCGACCGATTTTTTAAATTCATTCACCATTAGACTAAATTCATTCAACATTAGAATGCCACGTTTTTACTGAGTAACAAAGGCAATATTTTATCCCCGTACTCCCACGGGAACGGGAACTACGCGGGTGAAACCGCGTAACGTCGCTAGTGTTTTAATAATTTTATATTTAAACTAGCACTTCGCCCGCGACTTCGTCCGCAAAAATTGTGATAGCTCGGCTAATTTGCAGGACATCAATCAATATATATATAATTTAAAATCGGTTGGGTAGTTCTTGAGTTAAATCGTAACAAACACACAAACAAAAAATCAAATCTTTCATCTTTATAATATTTGTATACAAGTAAAGATTATATGGGTCCCGTCTGCTCAATGCGGTTTTTATTCTGATCAGTCGGGTTTTTTAGTTTTATAGTATTTTTTTTTTGTTTTAACATTTTTTCTGATATCCGTAAAGTGTAAAATTTGCTTATGGCTGATTAACTTACATTTTAGCCGAGTGCCATTAGACAAAAAATACTCAAAAGGTGGAACGAAGTTTATAGTGGTCGGATTTTCATTGGACTTTTTTTATTGAGTTTCTGGAGGAGTAAAGAAGAAAGAAAAAAAAAAAGTTATCTAAATAAATTTAAAGGTCTTTAGCTAACATACTAACACAAATTATAATTAACAAAGGTATCTGCATAATCTGGACTTACTTATCTAGTTGTAATCTTCCAGTTTGGTTGACTATATTGATGAGCGTTCGCGGCCCGCCGACGGCTATCGTCCCGGCGACCGCAACCAAGAGCACTCCTATGAACATTATGGCTGTCTGCGCCGTATCCGTCCATACCACGGCTTTTAGTCCACCCTAGGGAGACAGAATATCACGATTAGGTTCACATGTCATATAATTAGGTATTATAGAATTCCAACAGTGGAAAATAAAGGCCCGTTTGCGTCAAAAATACATGAAATGCGTAATACACATAACAATGTTTTTAAAACGCAATTCAGGGGCCCTACTCTCTAACGCTTCGTCTGCAGACGTGCGCAAGAGAGACGGATAGATCCGAATATACGGACGAAACGTTAGAAAGTTGGGCCTCTGTCACTGTAACCTTTACTACGCTAATTGGCACTAATACGCTCAACGCATTTAGTGATTTGTGGTGCAAGCAGGGTCAAGGCCAAAATTCTTAAAATTAATATTAACTGCGTGTGTGACCACACACGCAGTTAATATTATGAATTGTCACTTTGTGACCATTTCACGAATTGTAACGTAGTTCGTATTATTATCCTATGCTGATTTTGCTAAAGCGGCCATTTTAGAAACTATGAAGATTTATTGTATCAAAAAAAGTTCAAAAAAATCAAAATAAAAAAAAGTTCCTAAACAAATATTTGCCATGAATTTATTTTACATTGTTTAGAATACATTTAAATTTCATGGTAATAGGCATAATTATACAAAATAAAATGTTATAGAAATGTGGGTGTACTGCTGTGTGCAGTACACTGTGTCTGCGTACCCCCTCTGAGGAAACAGGCGTGATGTGTTATGATGTTGTGTAAACAATAAATATCCAAGCGATTGCAACAATTACGACAGATTTGCTGTCTATCATTGAAGAGTTCCATTGTATATCTGCGAAGATCAGCATCAGATCTTCACTAAATTTAAACGGCACCACCGCGGAATTTTACTCGTTCAAACAAAAAAGGAATTATTAAAATTGGACTAGTCTGTACAACGTTGTACATTACAATCAGTTAGTGAACAATCAATCATCCTGTTTTCCTACCCTTAGAAGTGGGACCAACTTCGGGGTATACTCTTTCCAATAAAAAAAGAATTATAAAAATCGAACTACTCCGCAAAAAGTAACGCGTGGTCAAACATAAAAAAAATACGCCTCGACTTGAGAACCTCCTCGTTAGAATGAAAGATTAATGCATCAATATTTAAAAATTATATCAGCTTCTTTGATAAAGAATTGTATAATTATCTAGGCTCTAATTTTCTCCTTTTGGCAACTCAGCAAGTCTTTGTTTTATTTTTAATCAGACATATTTTGTATAACACCATTTTGTGACATGATTATTTTAAACACTTCGTATAGCAATCAGACACATAATAAATGTGGATTCAATACGAATACAATACCTTCAAAGCAGTAATTAAAAGACATTAATTGCGAGATATTAATTGTACGCAGTTAATATTATGAATAACTGTTAATTTGTGACCATTTTAAGAATTGTAACGTGATTCATTGTATAATCCTAATTTTGATTTTGTCAAAGTGGCCATTTTAGACCCGCAGATGACTTATTCAGAGTTATTTCTTTCTTTATTAACTGAAACCACACAATACGTACTAGCTAGCTGTAAGCAGTTGAGTTGATATGAGAACAACGTAACATAGGCTCTTGTTACCGTGTTAGTACGTTTGATCAAATAATGAAATCGTGTTAAAATAACGTAGTGTCACGTTTAATTTTCGGGAAACAAATGAAATTCACAATGGAGAATTTTCATGATGTTAATAAAACCGTAGGTATATAAGTAAATGGAATTAAAATGAAATGGAAAAAGGACGTTTTTTCAATAAATAATAATACCAACGCACTGCTGGGCAAGGCCTCTTCTCATTCTGAGAAGACAAGAGCATTAATAACTACGCTTGCTCAAGACGCGGGTTGGCGATTTCAGACTTATACACCTTTCATTTTAGGTCGTTCTGGAACCGAAAGCCATAAACTCGATCATCGAACTCGGAACGATTGGGGCTGTTTTTTTTAATAACTAAAAAAAAAAAACAAATTTACTATACTTCAATTGAATTTTTTTGCGTAATTTTTTTTATTGTTATTTTTTTATAACCCGAAAAATTTAATTTTTTTTTTATTTTAGTTATTTAAAAAAAAAACAGCCCCAATCGTTCCGAGTTCGATGATCGAGTTTATTGCTTTCGGTTCCAGAACGGCCTAAAAATAAGCCATATTTAATCATTATAACTATAAGTCCAGGTTTTTCCTTCACCGATTTCTGTGAAGTCCAAGATAAACTTAGAAAGTACATATGAATTGAAATAGTCACATTAGTACTTGCCCAGATTTGAACCCACAACCTCATGCATGAGAGGCGAGGCCTTAACCTCTGGGCCATCATGATTTATGTTAGTGCTGAAAAGAAAAGGAGATTAACTTTCCAAATACCAGGCCACTCAGAAAGTATTGCGAAAAAATGATTTTATGTATGAGAGACTGGCCAGTAATAGTCTATTTTGAAAATATGATTATTTCTAACTAAAAATAGGTACGTTCCAATTTCAAAATTTCCCTCCTCATTTTTTGCGAGCTAATTTAAATTATCGTGTCTCATTAAAAATGGATTTGCGCCGGGAACATCTTCGCATTATGATTTTTTTACGATTTCAAGTATCGCCTGAAATCGGACGAATCGTACGATAGACTTCAAATGGCATTCATTGATGAAGGTCCTAAGGCAATCGTGTATCGTTGGTATAACGAATAGGCATGACGACAGTCTCAAAAAAATTGCAAATCTATTTAGTCCGTCAGTTAGAGTATTGGAAATTAATGGACACGTATAATTTGTTTTTGTAAATCAATGAATATTGTTAAAGATAAAACGCAGCAAAACTCGGAAGTGGGGCTCGTGACGTCAGAACTAGCTAAAAATTATACCTAGGCGTGACGTATTGAGAATTTTAAAAGCGTCATATTTTCATCCATTTTGATTTACGTAACAAAAGAAAAAACACGGGTCAAATATTTTCTGATAATCTAACTGACGGACTAATTAGTTTTTTTTGTCGTCTCGCCTATTCAAGCGCGGTCGACTAGCTTTGGGGGATGAAAACAGAAGTGGTCGCCCTTTGACGGCTGTTACGGTAGAAAACGTGCTATCAGTGAAAAATTTAATACAAGACAATAGGCGAGTTACGTATCAAGAGATTCAGCACATACTGTAGGTTGGATCTGGAAGCCGTCACGAAATACTACACGTGCATCTTCGGGTGTGGAGGATAGTTTCACGCTGGGTGCCGCACGACCTCAACGATGCCCAGAAGCAGGCCCGGGTGGAATAGTGCCATGTTATGATAAACAAATTTGAAGCAGGCTCGTCTCGGCGTGTTTACAGTGTATCATTACAGGTGATGAGTCTTGGATTTATCAATACGATCCAGAAACGAAGCGCCAGTCGACGGTATGGGTGTTTCAAAATTGTTCAATGTTACCTTTGGACATTGACTCAGCACTCGGCCTGGCTGACGCGCGGCCCAGTTAAATGAATGATTTGGTTGCATCTTACACGCATAGGACACATAGACTTTGTATAATAGTGTGTGTTAAGAAATAAGTAGTATATAAGCAGAACATTTTGTAAATAAATCAGATTTGAATTTTATATTCTTGTCTGATTACCCCTCACTGTGGCCAAGACACCTTTAGCCATCTCTGATCAGTCTCGTGAGTCTGCGGGACTGGCAGTGAGTGTACCCTTCCCGAACCTGGTATTCCTGTCTACTATCCGTCTGTAACCTTAGGTCGCATGGTGCAGGCATCCTGAACTTATTTATGTATTTATTTATCACACTAGGTATATGGTAGGTTAGGGCTGTAGGGCTTATAGGGCTTAGGGTCGTAGGGACTGTTAGGCTTGTAGGTCTTCGCAGGTTCCTTTAACTTATCATATATTTTCATGTACCGTCACACCCTTGACAGTATTGCGGCCTTACGTGACATTTGTTAAGGGTGGACGTACAAAAATGAATCAACGCCTACCAAAGTGAAGCGATCAAGAAGCGGGGGAAGATTTTGATCGCAAACTTTTTCAATTTGACTGGCTACTTGGTGTCAATTCCTTTACGAAACCAAATAAGCATCACGCTGAATGGTATACTACCAAATGAATGGTATACTACCAAATGCTTGGTAGAAGTTTTCTCTGTTGTGAGCAACAAGCGACCAAACACAGGGCTCCGCGCGCTACTGCTCCACCACGACAACGCGCCTTCGCACACAGCGCTCGAAACGAGGGACTTCCTGGACAGCACGCCGGTCAAACTCCTGGGTCACCCTCCGGGTACAATTTTCGTCGCCGGTAAATGCGCTGACACCGTTCGAGCAGGCTGTAAACGAGGTGTCTACGGCGGACTGGAAAAAGTGTTTCGAAAACTGATTCAGACGCATGAAACTTTGTACAGAGGCTAGTGGAGAATACTTACTTTGTAAAGATTTATTAAAAGTATATTTACCTATAAAGCATTTATTTTTATTTTTGCAAAACTTTCTGAGTGTCCCACGTAAGTACTTACCTACTCATCTACCTTCTATTGGGATTGTTTTTCGTTAGCCACACACATGTATAAAAAGTACGATAAATAACTTAAGCTGTGGAAAAGGTTGCATATTAAAAAATCAAAACTTTCTCGAGCAAATTTCAAAACAACAATAAACGAAATAACAACATTTAAATGACCAAATGTTTTATTTAGAAAAAAATTAGAATCCCAATGTATGCGACATCAAATGAACGACTGATCAAAAGTTAGGTTAATTTCTTCTTTAAACAAAATGGGTAGGTTTGGTTAGGTTAAAACTGTGATCTCCTACGCCGGCGAGTGCCAGAAACGACTTGCATTAATATAAAAAAGAGATTGTTTTTAGTAGGTTAATTAATCGAACACGAGTGAAAACGAAAACGCTTCAAACAGTTTGTAACATGCATTTAATTTAAAAAAATATTATCTAAGTTCTACCCGCATTAGTATAACGCCTATATTATTTGTATTAATTTATCCAGTAATCCATTTTGACCTTTAAATATATTTCAGACTTAGGTCAGCTGAACTTTTGATCAAATGACCATCGTCATTTTAAACTTTGTTGATTTGTACGTTGTTCTATTGAAATTTGCTCAGATAAGTTTTGTTTTTCTAATATGCAACCGTGGAAAACGTATAGAACACACATGACAGCAGTAAGTAAAGCAATACAAAACAAAGTAAATACTCACTAATGCTGTATACAAGCCACATATTGCAACCATGCCACCAGCTACAGCGAATACACTGAAACCCGTCACTGAAAATAAAATAAATGAATCGGAATAAAAAAAATAAAGTTACACAGCGACCGAAAATTATACAAAAAAC
The DNA here is from genome assembly GCA_941918905.2 of Xestia sexstrigata. Taxonomy (NCBI): domain Eukaryota; kingdom Metazoa; phylum Arthropoda; class Insecta; order Lepidoptera; family Noctuidae; genus Xestia; species Xestia sexstrigata. Next base: position 7,584,526 of record OW799204.2, read on the forward strand.
CATTTGAATTTGGACTTACGTTGATTAAACGCTAATGCAGGAACATATATGACCAACGGCAGGAAAAGTACCTGAAAAAAAAAAAAACACAATTAAGTAAAAAATGAAAAAAACAAAAACCAACACGCCGTCCAAACTCTTAACTACTGTGCTACTGTTGTGATAGGTTGAACCAAAGAAAATAACAAACTAGCAAACAAAAACCTACTTAACAGTAATCGACATCAGATTCGTCTAAAAACAAACAATTTTGGAGCAAAATACTTTTTACTTGTTTATTTATTAAAATTGTTTATAAAATTATGGGTGTCTACTTCAAATTATTTATTTTTGCTGCCGCAATTAATAATTATTTTGCTCGAGTATAGTACTAAGACTTATATGTTTCCGCATTCTGCTGTAATTAGCTTTATTTAGTTCATCAATTTGTTTGTAACAATTCATTTGCTGGTTGGTGCAAAGGTTGGCACAATGTACCCGTAATTATTATAGAGGCGATTAAAGTGGTTAAATAAACGGACAATCTTCCTTCTTTTGCAACTTACAACCTAGACCTAAATAAAGGGTGTAATTAGACCCGTAACGAAGCCGAAAGGCACTTGTCCTCCAAATTTTTTTGCGTAGTTACAGTTATTGTCAGGTTCTTGTCTTATGTCGCGGATAACTTTACTTTGCTTGCGCGATGTTGGATTTTGACGTATTTCGCTATTAATTCATCATCTTTTTCATAGATGGCGCTGTAGTACTTTTTGTCTAATGTAGCTGCTGTAGTACTTTTTGTAGTGCCGCTACATCACGAAGCCCAACCGAATCGGTCTGACGCCATTGTTTAACTATTGTGTCTACTTCGCTAACAGATGAAGGTTTTTGATGTACAGAATGCTTGGTTGACGGCTTCGTGAAGAGTCCGTTTACAACTTGTAGGTATGTAAAATGAGATAATCTCGTCTTCTATCTATCTACTCCCTATAAACCTCTCCTCGAAAACGCCCCAGCTCCTGCTGCATATAAACTCCAGGTGTCGATTCTGCAGTGAGGTTGAGACAATGAAACGGTCGTCTCTCACTGAAACGCAACGTTGGCGGCTGGTTCCATGGTCTCCAATTAAAGATCCTTAGATACCTTTCGTATACCCTTGATAAAGCGGACAGCTTCAGTAAAGCTGGGCAGCTGGTTCGCTGGCTGAGTCCTTATTGCAACTTGAGCCACTTCTATCCATAGTTTCGTCAAAACAATCAATGCAATTTCCGGATATGAGTATATTTAGGTCATATTCTGATAAGCAATTGATAAGATAAACCACCGGAGTTTTTTAAAGGGGTGATTCGTAATGCTAGTCAAGGTATACCACAGAGTCCATTTTTCTATGCGTCTATTTAAATCACTTTAATAAATCTGGAAATGCTTTTTATTTCCTGATTTTTCTAAGTGGCTTTTAATAAATTTATAATAAATAGTATTTTGAGAAAAACATGTATGTTTGCGAGGTTGTGGGTTGAATCGATTTGGATGCGAATGAGAGTGTGTGTATTAGTTACACCTCTGCGTAACCCATGGGGATTACAGCCGTGATGCTATGTCTATTTATGAAATAAATAATACTGATGACAAAAGAGATTTAAAAAGACTTATACAAGTTAGTAATACATTTGAATGTCTTTGCTGATGACCCTTGTTCTTTTTTACCCGACTGCGGCGCAGCCCAAAAGGAGGGTAATGTGTTTGACCTGTATGGATGTATGTGTGTATGTCCGTTTCTTTGTTCCCTCGGTAACTCCTCAACGTATGGAGGGATTTGGATAGATTATATGTCGTTAGATTCTTCTTGATGGCGCAAGTGTCACTGGCTACATTATAATCAAAAAACAAATCAAAATTGTGGATTTGGGGTGCCATATTGTGGAGTTCGAATATTTTTTCTTTTAATACCATCGAGTGGGGTATCAAAATGAAGGGTTTTACAAAAATATATGCAACTTATATGTTTTAATGTAATTCGAAATGACAAATAGTATAAAAGTAAATAAAACTCAAATCTCAAATGTTTGGCACGTTTTGCAGCCTCTGATCTGTAAATTTATCTCTTTCACATAATAAATTTCAATTGTACAAATCTTCTTATATAGGTACTTTTATTTTGATAGGATCAAGTATTTTGTTACAGAGTGACACTGGGTTTATCAAAATAATAAAAAAAAAACAAAAAGGCGGATTTTTTGCGCCAAATTCAGTTTGGCGCGCTCTGCAGCCTGAACGCCTCGATAAAGGGCTTATCATGAAGATTTTATAAGGTATAATATCTAAGTAACTAAAAAGTGTAAAATTCAAAAAATATAAGTATATGTGCACATACATATACACATGTACAAATATGCTGAATAGTATGAAGTTTTCGTCAATTTGATAGAACGAAACAGGAGAGGGGATTATTTCTACATACCTCCATATCTAAACATAAACGTTCTCATTACACATGCACACATTTTCCCAAGTGGTCAATTGACCATTGTAATCTTTGACTACATTGCTTATGTATTGCCGAGTGCAAATTGCTCTGATCAAAGTCCTTTCACAACCATAAAATAACCTTGTCTGACTGAAATAGTACCTACTCAAATCGCAATAGATTTCTACACTGTCACTCACGGGATACGGATTTAGTTATAAAGCGTGAAAGCTTATACAAGAATTTGTGTAATATACTACAACTAAAAAACGCGACTACTGACAAATCACGCTGTAATTAAAATCGGGGTTTACAAGGTAAAATCGACTCCTCCTTTCGGTTAAAATGTAGCTTACATTACGTGCTAAAATCATAACCCTCCCTTTTGGCTTCGCCGTAGTCGGGTAAAAAGTGTTAGATTTCAAAAGTAAGAAGTAATCTATCATTCATGTAGTAAGAATGTCTCGTCGTTGTTTGACGTCCACTTTCTACTAAGTCTATACTACGCGTATGAAAGTTGTTACAACTAATAGTCACCAGCGTACTGCTGGTGGCTATAGATGGTTGTGAATTTAATAACAAGACGGGCAATAGATACTGTGAATCGATTTTATGCTTACATATTCATCAACTAACCGACCTCACTATAACTCACTAATATTCAAAGTTCAAACTCAAAGCAATCTACATATTGTACCTAACCTAACTACTAAAAATTGTACATTGTACTTATATGTCAATAAAATCTCTGCTTGCTTCCAATTTTATATAGTTAAAATGTGCTTGTTTTTTGTTTTCAGTTTTATTCCCACAGTCGAGATTTTTAGTTTTTCGAAATATTTTTTGTTTATTTCCAACATTTTAGTTTAGTAATAATGTGAAAGATTTCGCGGACGATGTAACCTTTTACATATGTATGTAAAAGGCTGATAAACACATTACCCTCCTTTGCGTCGCACAGTTTCAAAGAGAGCAAATATCGACAATTCGTTGACTCTACGAAATAAATTAACATGTACACTTTGCAACTGACTATGAATCAAAACCAGCATCTAAGTTCAATGAAATCGGATAGCACACATATTGAATAGGTATTTCTGTACTGGAATGATCAATACACTTGTATATGACTGAATTGAGACAAAAACAGACTTCTGTTGTTGAGAGAAGAGTTATTCCGTTTCAGCTAAACAAACCACATAATTCTGGATTTATTAAAGTTACCTATTTCCGGATTTTCCTTATGAAATATCATTAGTTTGCGTATTTTTACACAACTCCCCAAAAAAAGATTGCTGTGTTTTGATAAATTGAGATAAAGGTCAGACTTTTTCCTGCAAAATGCGGAAGTGTTCCATTTAGGCTAAATTAACATAAATTATAATCGTCGAGTTAGTACCTACCTATTGCTATAACATAGCATTCTTTTTTTAATGTTTACCTTTATAATTATGAACAGAAGCACGGTAATATTATAATACAGTAGTGTAACTCGGCCGCATGATAGAAATAAATGCCTACAGCCGCGCGGTACGTAAACATGCGTTAGGGCTGCCCGTCTCCAGCATTTTAATTACATTTGCCTACTTTCTGCTTCTATTTAGTTTTGTGATTGTAAATATCCTTTTTATATAAATAAATGAAATACTTTGTATATTGAATAGGAAGTGTTCAATAAAAATGCGTGTTGTTTTTTGATTGGTAGATTTAATTAAAAAAACATGTTACTCTATTCGCTTTATTTATTAATCCAAACACCTTTTTTTTCGTGAGATAAAAGGAAATACTTATCCATTAAAAAGACACACATTATGTACCTACCTACTAGTAAGTAAAAATATTTTATAGTCTTACCTTTCAGAGTTTCCAGGTAATTTAAAAAAACTTATGTCTGGATGCGTTATTGACAAATTCATACAACCAAAAACAGCACAATATTTCCTACTCGTCATATTAACTGATTTTTAGAGAAAAAATCGCGCGGTTATTGTTAAAAAAACAACACACCGTCCGTTCGACACTGCGGTACAGCCGTGACTGTCTGCGCCCCGAGCGCACCCCGAGATCGAGGCGCGTAGGTATAGCTCGCGTTTCGTCCGTTTGTATGAAGTTGGAGTACTGTATTATAATATTACCGTGACAGAAGCGTGTTATAATTATTGTGAATGTAGGTAGATGATTTAATACCTAGCTATTTCATAAAATCCGACCCTTGTGGCTGTTTTGTCTTTCGGTACAATCTTTATTTATCGTGTGGTTAATTTCTAACTTAGTAGGTATCAGACTATCAGAGTTTTAATTCCGCCCATGGGCTTCTGACTTGGCTCGGTACAATGAAATGATTTTTGAGTCAAAAAGCATTAAGAAGAAATTTCCCCGTAACCCGTAGCTCACTCCGTATCCATTTGCCATATTAGGCAGGCATGGAAACTGGCGAGCCACGCGGCACTGTTTGCCAAAGTGTCGCGGACAATTGATGTTGATTTTATTGAACCGACATCGACACCGCGTGGTCCAAAGTCCAATGAGACAGTGATGCGAACGACCTTATACTGTTATAAACACACACTAATAAGAATTGCTGATTCCAAAGCAACTAACATTTATACACTTTGACGTCTTCCGCACTATTTAAGATTTAGGTACCTATATTTTTACTGACTAGATCATTCTACTGATTATTAAGATTAACTAAAATGTTGAATATTGCACTTTGAGATCACTTCTTTGATCTTATGGTTTAGGTTGTACCTAAACGTTATTTCTCTTCAATTATTTTGTCTAAGGTAGGTAGGTACTACTGGCTTTCGCTCGTTCTATAATAACGGGGATAATATTATACTTTCCAATACCTACTGAACGAATTTTCGAAATCGGATCAATACTTTCCGAAGAAAGAGGTGTAACTTGTAAGTTTGGATGCAGGGAGTAACTATGTAGGTATATGGTTAATGCATCAATATTTAAATGGTTAACCCGTTAAAGTATTGTAAGTTAACCCGTAAAAGTTCCACGTCAATGTCCCTTACCTACTACTGTTATGAATACTACTTATTAGTAGTACTAATTTAATTAGTGATTTAATTCTTCTACTCTCTCTCGATAATACACGGTGTATTATCGAGCGATAAGAGACGAATTAAATCACTAATTGGAAAGCACTTAGAAATTCAAAAGAATAGATAATTTATTATAGGTAGTAGTAAAAATAAAGTTAGAATCACTTACGTCATTGTAGACCACAAGTGTATTGATTTGAGACGCCATTACTTGAGTACAAACTGCAAGTTCAGTGTACTATTAACAATTACCTCAACTTTACTATTTACTTAAAATGTATTAACATTAAAATGTTAGCTTGTCCACCAGCATTTATGTGCGCGAATTAGATAAGTACCTATATTACATGTTAATATGTACTAAATATTAACATGCTAGCTCTAGGTCTAGCTTTGTTATTTGTATGTAACTGCAAATAACAGTAACAATAGGTAGGTACTAATTAAAAACAATAGTAGAACGTGTGTCTAGTGTATTTAATATGTGTCAATGAGTGTAACATATATAAAAACAAATTGAAAACATCAACGAATTGTTTAATTAGTTAAATTATTTGATTTTCTAATCAAGTCAGTATATTTAAGCTAGAAAATTTATATAAACTACAATAGTAAGGTAGGTATCTGGTTTAATTAACAGTCATTAATGGATCTTTATACCTATAAGAACCCAAGAAGTGACATCAAGGCTGATTTATTACATCACCAGTGGAAGACGTAGTGTATTCTAGGATTTCTAGGCGAAATTACGCGACTATAGATACATAGGTATTGCTAGAATATTATCTTCCTTTTGTTGTATACAGGCCCAAGCGGTTTTTTTTCTGCGGAGATACTAGAAGACCATCTACTTACCAGCAACAACAGTAAGTACATCTCATCAAAATTATAACTCTCTTGGCTTTATCCTAATTTAATTAGGGTTAGCTGCATGTATATTTGTCGTCTTCCCCTTTCTAGTCAAATCATCTTTCACTCAGATAAAATATACATGTATAATCTATTTTAAAATAGTCTGCTTTAGGTAGATTTCTAGTTAAATATGACTACTTAATGCCTATTTGATTGACAGTCAGACACTATCTCAACGAAATTTTCTGTAATCATCAAAATCGCTATTTTAGCGTTGCTATCTAAGTATAGTACCTTCAAGACTTTGTCAAGAGGTATCTATCTATCTAAATGCTCCTGAAGTTGTTATATCATGTACACCACAAGCACTACTAATATGTATGTAGGTGATAGTGTAATGAAAACCCGATAATTTAGGTAGACAAAGGGAAAAGGCGTTGGTGCGAGCGAAAGGATTCAACGCGGCGGACACACTATTTTTTACTAACTGCGGGTAGACGAAACTTGCATAGAAAAATGTACGGTCGAACAAGCTATTTGGTTTACATTTTACAATGTAATTTGTGGGTTAAACTGTAAACCAAATAGATTGTTCGACCGTACCAATATTATAGTATATAGCTACCCACCAACGTCTTTATAATTATTTATTTATTAATGTCCCAATAGATGGCGTTACACGTAAAAGTATTTATTATTTAGCAAATTAATTAGCTATTAAGTAGCTAATTTAATTTATAACAATATTAACATGCGTAATACATATACAAATACATTGTAGGCGACAGTGTATTTGTATATTTATTATAGGTAAAATGTAAACCAAATAGCTTGTTCGACCGTACAACACTTAAGTCTAAATTAAACTTGCAAATGTGTACATTTAACTTTTAAAGTTAATTTTCTACTGTATTGTTTATACTTTTACGCTGTTACGAGCATATTACTTGGAAATTCTTATTCTATAATACTTAGAAATTAGTCTTATCTCCAAGATGAAATCAGCATTTCACGAGCAAATAGCTTTTTTAAAGTACGTTAAATAGCAATTAATTTTCCTTAGTGTAACTAGCTGAGTATATTAATCATCCAATGCCTTTCGATATGCGCATAAGAACTGAAAGCCGTGGTAACAGTCTCTAAGAGTCTGAAATAATTGTATTCGTGTTTTCAATGAGTAAGTTATGTGCATATTGTATACATAAGTAAGGCATTTACTTTGTTTGTGAGTAGATATAAAATATTCCGTAGATGAAAAAGACTAGTAAACTATTAATATTAAGTACTAAGTAGGTAAACTATAGTAAGTAAGTTAAGTATAGTAATAAACGAAAGATTACATAGAAACGAAACCGGAATCTTAAAATCATAAAGAGTAAATTATATAATGATATTCTTTTGCGAGTCAAATCATTCCAGCCCGCTTAGCATGACCACCGAAGAAATAAAAGAGAATCGACAAATCTTTTGTTCATCTGTCATTTTGCTGTCATTGAATCGACAAAATGACAGATTAACAAAAGATTTGTCGATTCTCTTTCGTTTCTTCGGTGATCATGCTAAGCGGGCTGTTATAGTCAAACTTCGTTTGAAATACTGTTAGAATAAGGTTCTAATCAGCTTGCACTACAAAGTGGTTGTTACGTCAGTCACTGCGGGCCGAATAGTGCGAAATGAGTGTTTTTTGCGATTTACAAAAAATCAATTGATGGGACTAAAAAAGTAAAACACTATGATGCTAATATGTTGCTTGTAGAATTATTTGCCAAAAAATTAGAATGATCGCATGTATTTTAGTATGGTTTTTACTCGCTAGAATTTTTTTTTAGAGATAAGTTCGTGATATTTTTCTATCGTTAAAATTAGTTGTATTATGTTTTCAAAACACTATCGTACTAGCTTAGATCCTGAGGAATATCATATATTTTTCTGGTTTTGTTTATTGCAGTGAATCACATGCTTCTCGCGTTCAGCTCATGTAGTCGCCTTAGCAGATAATATTTACGTGAAAAGGGGCGCTTTTTCCGTTTACAAAAAAATGTACGGTACCAAGTGTTAATCAATATCTGCTTTAATTAAAATAGAATTGAATATAAAAAGAAATATTATTAAAAGTTTACGAGCGTTGTAAATGGCATGTAATTAAATCGATATCTGTATATTCCCTTTTATCGAACAAAATATTTCAAAGTTAAACCAAAAATACTGACTTGCACACAAATTGCACACTAATAAATCAAATTAAATATACTGTTGAATGGTATTTGCAGAACTTTTTTTTTTGTTATTTTAGAACCTGCTACGACTCCATGACGCGTGCTCGCTTCGCTCGCATATTAAATAACACTCTTGGACTTCTGTCCCCGAAGTGCCAGGCCTCCGCCCGGCCTCCTTCGTCAGCCTACGGCCCGGTGTAGATGCGGCCATGCAGAAATTCCATTGTAAGATTGTACAATTTAGAGTTAAGTTAGTATTTTTGATAAACAATTCGTATTTTTGTTTTATAAATCATACAGGGTGTGGCGTAAGTAGTGGTCCACCGTTCAGGATTCGATGAACCAGATAATTAACTATAACAATTAAAAATTTAAACCATTTATACCCAAGGGTTCCGAAAATATTTCCTTTTTGTCTTTTATTTACGAAGTTTCTACCTTTTATTACAAATTTGGTTGTAGTTTCAACAAACGTCATTATTCTTTCATTTTGACTTCTGTTAATTACTGCTGAATACTAGAGCTACCATGACAAATTATGATTTTTTATGTAAATTCAGCTCTTTTGAAGAAAAAGTTGGTTCTTCTCTAATTTTAACCCAAATTTTTAACACACCATCAAGTTCAAGAGCGATTTTTGTAAAAAAAACGTCACCAACACCTCACAAACAAACCACATTGTCAGTGCCCATGTATTTAATAATATGCCTACTAAATGCCGATTTCAAAATGATATCATTATAACAGATCCAATAATTTAACAAAAAGATATTCAATTTTAATTGAAGAAAAGAAGATTTTCATTAAACTACTTTTATAAACTTTATTGCGTTAATACTATTACAAAATGATGGATACTTAAATCTACACCCACATCTCATAAGGCAAGACAGATCACAGTATCAATTTAAAATAAACCTTTGGACCGGTATCATTAACGGACAGATAATCGGTCCACACGAGCTGCCAGAAACATTAAATGCAGAAAGATATTTAAGTTTTTTGCAAATTGACTTGCCCTTGCTTCTGGAAGGTGTCGTTTCTGAAGTCCAAGAAGACATGTGGCTGCAGAACGATGGCTGTCCCGATCACTATGCTGTTAGAGTACGAGAGCACCTTGATACAGCGTATCCAAATGGGTCCAATATTGTGGCCACCACGCTCGCCAGATCTAAATCCCCTAGATTTCTTTTATTAGGGTTGCCTAAAAGAAAAAGTCTATAGCAAAGAAATCACAAGTATTGACCAATTGAGGACTAGAATCCAGGCAGCAGCTAGAGAAGTCAGCGAAAGCGGGTGTGCCCGACGACTTAAACGGTCGTTTATTCGACGTTGCAGAGCGTGTATTGCTGCGAATGGGGGCCATTTTGAACATTTCGTTTAATTTTAATGATTGTAATCATGACAAAGATTAATAATAAATGATAAATAAAGTGATTTGTTTTTTTTTTTAATTCTTTGTTCAAATACCTGAAGTAACAAGTTAGGTCTACATAACTCTGTTATAGTAGTTTTTTTTAAAACAAAAGGGGATTGACACTATAGTGCATTTTTTAGCAAATATCGTAAGTATTAACGCAATAAAGTTTAAAAAAATAGTTTAATGAAAATCTTTTTTTTTTTTCAATTAAAATTGAATATCTTTTTGTTAAATTATTGGATCTGTTATAATGATATCATTTTGGAATCGGCATTTAGTAGGCATATTATTAAATACATGGGCACTGACAATGTGGTACGTTTTTTTACAAAAATCGCTCTTGAACTTGATGGTGTGTTAAAAATTTGGGTTAAAATTAGAGAAGAACCAACATTTTCTTCAAAAGAGCTGGTTTTACATAAAAAAACATAATTTATCGTAGTAGCTCTAGTATTCAGCAGTAATTAACAGAAATCAAAATGAAAGATTAATGACTTTTGTTGAAACTACAACCAAATTTGTAATAAAGGGTAGAAATTTCGTAAATAAAAGACAAAAAGGAAATATTTTCGGAACCCTTGGGTATAAATGGTTTAAATTTTTAATTGTTATAGTTAAATATCTGGTTCATCGAATCCTGAACGGTGGACCACTACTTACGCCATACCCTGTATATCCGATGTACGAACCACATTTTTTTGTGTGAATTCGATAAAAAAACTAATCTCGTTTTGTGAGATTTTTTAGTTTTTTTTTGTAGGACACTTTTAGTTAATCAATTGGTTTCTTTGCACAGCATTCATTTTTCTGGTATGCATTCAGTTAATTAGTGGAGTTACCTAGTGTGCTGAAAAATTATACAGATGTGCATTTAAAAATATCCCGTTGTAAATCCGTCTTTTTAGTGGTTGACAGACAACTTCATTATTTTGACATTTACTCTTTCTGTTTATTTAGATTTTCGTAAAAGTGTTTTTGCAGAGTTTTCGCATTTATTCCGATTAGACAAGGCTTAGCTAATATGACCACTGTAATCAGAGATTAAAGAGGTTATAAGGAAGTAATCAAATTATAAAAAAAATACATACGAATATACAGAAGGGTACTATCTAAGGCCAAAAAAATCATAATATAGGAAACTATTAACAATTCTTGTAATTTGGGTAAAGAGGTTTGGACAAATATAAATAAAAGCACGAATAAAATAAAAGCACCGCATTCTGAAATTCTCTTGCTTAAATTCGACGGTAAAATGATAGAAAATCCCTTAGATGTTGCAAACGTATTAGTAAATCAATTTAGCTGCAAATGTATTTTGAGTAATTTTAAGAATCTCGATCCCCTAAAACTTCATAAACAAAGCACTAAAAGAGTTCAAAATGACATGGTTATTGCGCCTGTTACTCCATGTGAGATAGTGAAAATAGTTAATCGTATGGAAAATACGAAATCATGTGGTTATGACGACATTCCTAAAGCCGTTATTAAAGAAAATTTAGACATAAGTTGGCATTTTCCTTGATTTAAGCTGAGCCTTTGATATAATTGACCACAAATTACTCATTGCAAAATTGGAGCATTATGGTGTGAGAGGCAAAACTTTACAACTTTTCTCTTCATTTTTGAGAAACAGGAAAATGTATGTAGATATTAGAAATATGCAATATATGGTAATAGCATTTGCAATAAATTTTCTATGCAAGATATAGTAGCGGGCGTACCCCAAGGGTCGATCTTGGGGCCAATTTTGTTTATATTATTCACATATGATTTAATTAATTACATGAATTCAATATTTCCTGACACACAGCTGACAGCTTTTGCAGATCACACCAACGCTATAATAAAGCTAACGACATACGGGAGCTTTCCGCGAAGGTTAATGCAGTGTTGGCAGTTTTTAAATCTTGGTTTGAAAGTAACAAGCTTTTAATTAATACTGAAAAAACCAATATAATTTTATTTAGTACAACAGTTCATAATAAAGATAACATTATGATCGCACTTAATGAAGTTAAAATTGATATAGTTAATGAGGTAAAGTTTCTAGGGATATACATTGACAAATATTTAAATTGGAAAGGAGAATTGCAAGCCATTGATTCGTATATTTCTTCAGCGTGTTATGCCTTACGCAGTCTTGAGGACATAATAGACTTATAACACCTTAAAATGGTATATTATGCTCTAATAGAATCAAGATAGGATAGTAAATAGGAGATAAGTAGGATAGGAGATATTATAGTGTTCAGTTTTGGGGAAACAGTTTTCAATATAATTGCCAGAGAGCCTTTGTGCTCCAAAAGAGAGCTATACGAACCATGGTCCGGATTTCGCAAATAGAGAGCTGTTGGCCACACTTAGAGGCTGGGCAAAGTAAGAATTTTTTAATTTATATTAAAAAATTCTTACTGTGCCCAGCCTCTATGTTTTAGTATTGTTGGTCAATTCCAAGAAATATCTACATAACTATGAAACAGATGAGGAGAGACAGTTGAGGGAAAGTACGCGCAGGAAAGATTTTAAAAACAAAATAATACCCCAACTTTATATTGTGCAACATAGTCCTAGATATCAAGCAGTGCGGATTTTTAACAGGTTGCCATTGGACTTAAAAACTTTAATTTACAAAAGCTCATTTAAGTCAAGACTCAAAGCATTCCTATCAGAGAAATTTCTGGATTCGATAGACGATGACATATCCACATTTTAATATTTTTTATTTATTTATATCACTTAATGTGAGATTGGGTAATATTGGTATATTATAGATTGTTTTAGTTTTTATTTGTTGGTTGTAATTTAGTGTTATTAAATTTTTAATTGTATCGATTTCGTAATTTGTAATGTTATTGTTTTTTTGGTTATTTTCTGTAATTTATTGTTGAATGTGTTAGTTTTATAATTTTAATGCACGTGACTTTTTAACTCTTTTTTTGTGTAGATGATCAAAATGAAATGATTTTTTATAATTTGAATCATAAAAATCACAAATCACAATCTGAATTGTTCCTGAATAAATTGAATTGAATTGAATTGAAATCAATTTACGTTTAATTATTACACTACAATTAATGTGGGTGGCCTAATCTCCAAACAAAACAAAAAGACTCCTTTAATTTTCCGTGTTTTTTTTATGTTCTTTATTGTTTTTTTTTTTATTTTTTAATCACGTAAAATTTAATTTGTCTTGAATTTGTCCTAAAAATAATGGTGTAAGTATAATTGGAAAAACAATTAATACAATGTCAAACGCTACCTACCTATCCAGAAATTCAAAGCCACTTAACTGTAATTAGCGTATAATCAATTAATTAATTAATCAAATGAACTTACCTCGTCGAGCAAAAACATAAAAGAGGCACACGCTCGCACATGCTTGTTGAACCGTAGCTCGAGGTACTGCAACAAACAATAGCATTTCAGGATCGGCGAAAAATCTTAAAATCACTTATACAATATAATCGACACCCATATTGATTTTTAGGCATTCCAACCCCATCGCACAAATACCATCATCCCCTGTTGCGATGATGGTATTTCAGGTCCGCCACATTAAAATCGTTGTTTTTGATACCGATTCCGAGATAATCAGGGGAGCTGATTACGAATATGACATTTAGTTTGAGATCCAGAAGATGACGGATTCGACTTCTATACCTACAGGGTTATTGTTGATTTATTGTGATGATTGTGATAACGATGATGATGATTGTGATAACGATGATGATGATTGTGATAACGATGATGATGATTGTGATAACGATGATGATGATTGTGATAACGATGATGATGATTGTGATAACGATGATGATGATTGTGATAACGATGATTATGATTGTGATAACAATGATGATGATTGTGATAATGATGGTGATGGTTGTGATAGTGATTGTGATTGTGATAGTGATTGTGATAGTGATTGTGATAGTGATTGTGATAGTGATTGTGATAGTGATTGTGATAGTGATTGTGATAGTGATTGTGATAGTGATTGTGATAGTGATTGTGATAGTGATTGTGATAGTGATTGTGACAGTGATTGTGACAGTGATTGTGACAGTGATTGTGACAGTGATTGTGATAGTGATTGTGATAGTGATTGTGATAGTGACTAGGGAATGCAATCCCGCAACAAAATTTAAATCCAGGTATTTGCGGGACTGAGAGGTCTAAGTCCCGCGGGATCCTGGTATTTGCGGAATCCCAAATGATTCTGAAAGTCATTGAGAAAAGTGAGAAATCCTGTATCATAAATGCAACTAGAAGTAAAAATGAAACAAAAAAATATTGTTCAAAATTATGTATTGAGAGATTAATAAAAATATATAATTAAAGAATAAAAAATATTACAAGAGACAATAGATAGTTTAGGCATTATTTTGAAAGTAACTGCGCATAAAACTTAGCATGGTAATAGTCTTGTCTGCCAAACGACTCCTAAGTTTACATGCCAGATAGCCAGCAGCAGAAAACGCTCGTTCTGCTTCCACGCTTGTGGGTACAACTGTTAATAAAGCGTTGTAGGCGAATTGAAGATATTCGCCTTTTAATCCACCAGACTCAAACAAATTCATTTCTTTCTTAATCAAAACTTCGAGAGAATGAACTCCAGAATGAGTGCGACAAGCAGTTTTAAAACTCGATAGAGTTTGTTCAAGTTCATCTCGAAGACACATCGGTTCAGGCTCCGTAGTTTCTGTAGCAAGAGGTAAATCATCATGATCCTGAGTGGAGATAGAACGTTGATACTGCGTGGTCGTCTCTCTTATTGAATTGTAATCCCGCTAACCCCGCGGGATCCCGCTCGATTTATGTGCGGGATGGTCCCGCAAAAATAGTGCGGGATCCTGGTATTTCGGGATCCTGGTATCCCGGTATTGCATTCCCTAATTGTGACAGTGATAATGATGGTGATAGTAATGGTGATAGTGATGGTGATGGTGATTGTGATAATGATGGTGATTGTGATAGTAAGTAGTTGTGATGATTATAATTGCGATGATTATGAAATTTGGCACATAGATAGTTTATAACCTGGATTAACATGTAGGATACTATTTATCCCTATAGTATAATCCCCTGGGACAGTTACCGAAGTTCACGCGCGCAAAGCCGCGGGCAACAGCTAGTTATCTATAATTCGTAGGCCACACCGCCAGCTAGCGAGCAAGCGAGCGAGCCGGGCGACCCTCTTTTTATACTTCGTGTCGGCACTTTCTGTAGTTCGCGGTGTGAACCGTATGAAAAGAAGTGAACCGTATGAAAAGGAGGTGAATCGTATGAAAAGAGGTGAAACGATGCCTCACCCGGCTCGCTCGCTCGCTCGCTCGCTCGCTTATAGCTGCCGGTGTGGCCTGCGCTTTATGCACTACAATTTTATTAGTCACGAAACATGTCTTCATGATATTGTAACTGAAACTAAATAAGTTACTCAAGTACTATAATTATGCAAAAGGCACTTAATGCAACTCTATAATCATATTGATTTGGTGTTAGTAGACGACTTCATGTTACGAGGACGTCAAGACAAACATCATACTAGTCTTATCCCATAAGGCGCGGTTTATACAGAAGAGACATGGCGAGGTCGTGTGGCGGTGGCGGCCGATAATCAAAGAAACCAGAAATGACGAATGTCGCATAGCGTCGTTTTTATCGATAGCGAGTCACATGACGGTGAAGTCACCGCCTCCAGATGACGTCTGCGCCACCAGGTTTCTTTGATTATCCGCCACCGCTACACGCCGTCGCCACGTTTCTTCTGTAAAAACCCCGCCTGAAACACCTTCTGCGCACCATAGCTAACCCGGTCAATTTGCATTTGATTGACGTTTTCCTCTTAAAAAACCAAAACATTAAATCAATAAACAATCACAAATATTATATCCAGACATCCACGAGAGACACATCTACTGTTTCTACATACAAATACCAATTATATGCCTACTAAGTCGTAATCACGCTTTTTTTGCGCAAGGGCAAAGTCCAGTGCGAAACGGTTGTCATTTCAAGATAGATCACTTAATGCAGCGATAAGATCTATACGGACATAAGATCAAGCACAGAACGAGATGGTTGTTTGACGGTCTCAATATTTCATTGGCTTACAATCTCAGGCAGTTAATGATTTCAATGATTTATGTTCATGTTTGTGGTATTGAAATTATTATTAATCCCAAACATTCATAGTCCATTTGATTGTTATTATGCCATGGTTTTTGTCAATTCTTCTCAAATTGGAACCAACCTAAATATATCGACATTTGAAGATACATGCATTAGATTTTTAGCGCTAGGTCAGTTTTTATATATGGTTTGCATAGAACGAGTGACTGTACTAACTTAATAACTTCCTCAAATGGGAGCTATCGCGTGTGCATTTGCCACTAGAGGCGCTTGTGTAGACTAAGGTCTTCCAAAATGTCAGATGTCATAGTGTGTTCGCGCGTTGTGTGCTTTTTTATCACGTATTTATACTAATACTCACGATTGTGTTCTAGATTGAGCCATTCCTGATTAATTATGACTTGAAGATTTTGAGAAGCAACTTAGGATCTTATTTGTTAGTACTTGGAGGAAGAATGATTTTTAAATGTTTCATGCTTGCTAATTTTAGGAAGAATATTGTAAATTTGTATCTAAAGCTTACACTATGTTGTTATACGTAATAAAATGAACTTTTTTACCAAGTTATTGGTACTTTAAAGTATTAAATAGAATTATTGACAGGACCTTACTCGACAGTGCGCCATCTGGTGAGCTCAAAAACGATAGCTCTCATTACGCTCTTTTAGATTAATAGGCTCACTTTGCTTATCATTCACAGCGACAGAAATCAATGAATGAGTTGGTTTAAAAGATATAGCTATAGGAGAAAAATAAATACACTGGTGACAAAGCCCCATACAATATAGGCCGGAGAGCATAGACACGAGTCCAAAAGAACGAAAGAAAAACATGCAGATTAAAATAACAAAATTAAATAACTAGAAAAAAATGAAAACAAGCAAGTGAAAAAAAGACGAACTAAACTAAATTAGTCCTGAACAAGGGCCAAAAGATAGACATGCGTATGATAAATAGACAGAAGTAGGTATACAATAAAGACACGAGTACAAAGCATAAGACAAGACAGAAAAGAGTTCCAATCATAGACTAAGAACAAGGCGTTCAAAAATATAAAAGCTAGGCGTAGCGTTTAAAAATAAAACAGCACAATTAATAAACATACCTCATAAGATGAAGATAGCCTGAGTGTGCAGAAGACTGGCAAGTATACGGTAGCTACTATAATACAACTCAAGGTTACTCCTACGACTATTAGCCAGTATTGTGTACCATAGTTGTATATCTCTGCCGGTGTGCCTAATATCGTCACCCCGGAGACGTAGCTGAAACAAAAAATTTCATCAGACGTGGACTTTGTTTACATTCTTCGCTCGTTTTCACTAACATAAGGTCACACCTTTATCTAGGTATACACCACTAATTTTTAATCAGTAGGTAAAAAAAATGAGGGTCTATCCGTAACCTTTACTGATCATTTATCTAAATAGGCAAAAGTAAAAAAACAAAATCCCAAAATTGTCGACGAAAATTTGTCATAATGGTAAACTCTTAACTGAATCAATCATTTATAACAATTGCTACTAGACAATGACCACGCGACCGCGAGAGTAAGAGAAAACGATTAATGAATACGATTATGAATGTAAGTACAATATTTCCATAAATTGAGTGACATTTTGGGATATAAACAAACGCTAATAACTTTGTTGTTTATCAATATTATGTATCGAGACTTTTCTTAAATAATAAAAAGACCTTCTTGAATAAGCCCTTTAAGTATTAATTGTACTAATTAAACATTTGTGGTGTATATCTATATAATATATTCAATATAGAAATTAATTGCTGTTCGTTAGTCTCGCTAAAACTCGAGACGGCAAAAAAAATCCGGGGTATCTCAGAAACGGCTGCACTGAATTTGACGCGACTTAGGTAAGCTACGAAAATAATAATTTCACGCGGACGAAGGTCCCGGGCAACATTTATTGCGCTCGATGTAGCCGCGTCATTCACACCAGGCGAGTTGCGGTGGCAACTGACAAGTCTATTTAGTATAAAAAAATTCAATTTCTTAGAAACATTGATAATGTATTTGAAGTGCTGAAAACTTAAGCAATTTGAATGATATTTTGCAATAATATTTTAAGTCAACGCTTTGTAAAATTGTTTGTGTACCACAATTTGTAATAAGAAAAAAACTTTGGTTTAGTTCAAGCACTTTTGTAAACCTTGTTCTGTGTACGTACTGGGCGAAGAACGTCAGAAACGCAAAATGACAGATTAGCGAATTGTCAGAAACGCATAATGCTAGGTGTCGCAAAATGACAAGATCTGATAATGACAGATTCGCGTGATGACAGATTCGCATAACGACAGATTCGCAGAATGACAGATCAGTCTCAAATTTAAAAATAAATCATCAATTAATAATAATAACAAAATTCTTTATTAGTCAGTTAAATTAACATTTTTCAAATAATCAAATCAACAAAGCGATGGTAAGGGTCTCCCTTTAAAAAAAAACATAATCGTCCATACATTTTGTCTTAATTAACCTTGCGGAAATATTTTTTATAAATTGTTTTGGAGTAATTTTATATTGTTTTAATAATTTCCTGGTAGAAGAGGTAAGCACGCTGTAATTCTGGTAATGTTTCTACCTTCGCGAGAGTCATATAATTTTAAATCGTTCGTCTTTTTTTCACAGCTTTTTGGAAGTTAAAGAAGCAATCGTTGATGGATACATCAGGAAATACACACATCAACACAGTCTAGGGATATTTCATACTCAATTAAATAACTCGAAAAGTACTGGCCGCATTGGAATCTTTTATACACCGATTTGTTTGTAATTTATCTCAGACTAATTCCAAATTCAAATTTTTGAAAATTCTTTTGTTTCGGTGGCATAAAAATGTCTTGATGTATAGGAGAGGGAATTTTCATTTGTGCGAAATTTAGAAAACAATACGAATTACGTTTAGTTACAGTTTTTTTTTCATTTTTAAACGAAAGATAAAGTTAAAATTGAGGTATTGTAGCCATGCAACGCCGACATTTGACGAGGGCGGAGATGTTACGAGCTGTGGGAATGCTGGAAGCTGGATCTGTTCAGCGTAATGTTGCTGAGGCCATAGGGACCCATCAAAATGTAATTTCAAGATTGTGGACACGCTATCGTGCCACAGGTGAAGTAGCGGAGAGGCACCGGGGGCCAAGTCGCATCACTACCCCCAGACAAGACCGATTTTTGCAAATTACTGCGCGAGCACAACCAAATGCAACGGCGACTCAATTGGTCCAAAGGCTGCGAGTGGAACACCATTTGCTTGTGAGTGACCAAACTGTAAGAAGGCGACTGCATGAAAGCAATCTACGCTCTCGTAGACCACTCCGGGTCCCACCTTTACGGAGAGGCAATCGTGGACGACGATTAGAATGGGTTCGGAACCACGTGGACTGGGGCCGTGACCAATGGTCCAATGTGCTGTTCACGGATGAATCCAGGTTCGGCTTCCATCCAGATTCACGAAGGACGCGTGTTTGGCGAGTTCCTGGACGATGGAGCCGTCTCCAGAACCCTCAGGAAGTTCACCCATACCAAGGAGGAACAATTATGGTTTGGACAGGAATTCGTCTTGGAGGACGGACGGATCTCGTTTGGGTGCGGGGCAATATGACGGCAGAACGATACGTCCAACAGGTGCTGGGGCCCGTAATCTTGCCCCACAGAACACAAATGGGGCAAGATTTCCTGCTCATGCACGACAATGCCCGGGCACACACGGCGAGAACGGTAGCAGCTTGGTTACATACACATAATGTTAGGGCCTTAGACTGGCCTGCTCAATCGCCAGATCTAAATCCCATTGAGCATGCGTGGGATATGCTGCAAAGAAGAGCTCTGAAGGAAGTTCCTGAAAATCTGGCTACAGAAGATCAACTTTTTGCGCACCTCAGAAGGACATGGGACAATATTCCGCAGCAAGACATTGACAACCTTGTTCTGAGCATGCCGAATCGTTGCCGATGTGTTATGAACATCATGGGCGCTTTCTCAGACTACTAACTTCAAGTTTATAAACACAAATTAAATGATTTTTCTATTTTTTTCAGTTTTTACTCACAAATTAAAAGTTCATTCATATACGGTTTCCGTCTATGCTTCATTTTTTTTCCATAAAATCCTGAAATTTTAATCTATACCTTAACCATTATTAAAAAATGGTAGAATATTAAATAACGTATCTTTTAAATATATACATGTCATATAAATAATTAACACATTGATAGTAATTCGCTTTTTTAAAAATATCCCTAGACCGTGTTGATGTGTGTACAATATTATTAGCATTTTCATATCGCACTAAAAGGAGCCCATCCCAAAGCCCAATATATCTTTGACTAGTTGAAAAAATCTAACATACGTCTCTTCAGTCTTATTTGGCAATAAACCATAAAATAATCATGACACAAATACTTGTCGTAGGTATTTTCATCAGATCCTAAATCAAAATGCAAACTGAAAAGTTAGTAAAACGGTTTTGTTTGGGTGTGTATTGTATGTAACGGTATGGTGCACATTTAAAGGTATACCACCTTTAAATGTGCACCATACAATGAAGATGATCACCAAGATATTGTCCCGCCGGTTTTTGTACAAAAAATCAAAATTTTGTCGCTTCCACCACCATGACAAACCAAAAAATTTTACACACTTGACACGACTTGAAAGAGTCATTCATAAGCTTGAACAAAAACATTACTTGAGGTGCTCATGTTGCAACAAAAAAAACATTTCTGACGTTTTCCGCATTTGTCTATTGCGAACCTGTCATTTTGCTAATCTGTCTTTTTGCGAACCTGTCATTTGATTTTGCTAATCTGTCTTTTTGCGATTCTGACCATTTGTGACAAAATACTATCACCTGACGATTCGCTAATCTGGCATGTTCCCTGTATCACCGTGGAAAACTGTAGACTTGCAAACGTAAGTAGGGTTTACGACGTTTCGGTCGTTAGAAAATATTCAAAGAACAATGCATTTTTCAATAATTAAGGCTTCGTTCTTGACATCATTCTAGCCAAAGCGATCGTCGCGCGAACAGGCGACTGTCAAGCTACAGCTACGCCAAGCGAGCTGAACACGATCTGAGGCCGAATTCGCTTAGCGTAGACGGGCTTGGAAGCCTCGACCGAGCACTCCCGCCAAGGGAATTTGTGTTCCGCATGTGGTCTACTTGTGTTCGGCTCGCCTAGCATAGACGCAGCTTCATGTTCATTCTGTTCGGCGAACCCGAACCGAACGCGTGGTCACGCCAACAGACTTCAGGGTTTTCGATCAAACGAGTGACATGACCGCGACGATCGCATATTCGCACGACCGATAGCTTTGATTAGGACGCGAATAATGACACGAGTACACTAAAAAAAATGCCAGCCGGGCTTGCAACAGGTCTTAAGATTTGCAACGTGTTTACGCGTTCATGTTCATGTTTAAATTGAATGTCAACCAACTCTATCAAACGTCTCACCTGGCAATAAGTGACATGGCAACAGGGAAGGTGGACAGTGTTCTCCCACCAAGGAGGTAGTCTTTCACGTCCGCCACCTTTTCAGTCTTGGACCCCACGGCACTATACCAGAGCCCTCCAGCGCATGACAATCCGCATAACACGCCGAAGACAACGTAGTCACCGACCCCGAAGCCACCTTCTGTCATTGTGAATACAGGCTGCATTTTGATTGGCCGACCTGTGAAAATAATATGTATAAATAAATATGATGCTGGTTTTTCCGAACAGTACACTGAGGTGGTTTTTAACCCTAGATTTCGCCTGTTATGGTTAAAGTTCCATGGGCCAAGGGTTGGAAATTGTGAGAAAGCCTCTGTCTCCAAACACTTACTGTGAGTTATCTAGTGGACAAATCCCATAACTATTTGTTTGATTGGGAATCGAACCCAAGACCTCATCAAGACCACCCAAAGTGCTCAGCAGACACGTTAAAGAATCTAATTTAAAATCAAATTTATTTGGGGTCGACGCAGCACCTTCTACTGTTTATATAATTATATTCGAGTATGTTTTGAACGTCAGTGTTTTAATTTGACTGACAAGACACATTGGTGGTTATGAGCGAGTTGGCTGACGCAGTTGCGTTTACGTCATGATTGTTATTTTTTCGCTAAAAGGGTCAGTTCAGACAGAACGGAAAAATGCGCAAACAATTAACTGGCTGCATTGAAAAAAGTACCGTATCACTATTGTTTAAAGACGTGCGACGCGGCGGTGCGACCGAGTTGTAAGTATGCGAGAGGCGACTGTTGACGTCTGAGTCGATATTCATACAATTTTCTACTTAAAACAATGGTTATACGGTACCTATTATTTTCAATGCAGTCAGTAAATTGCTCGCGCATTTTCCGTTCTGTCCGAAGTGACCGTTAGACGGTTTATGCTTTTATATCTCATAACAATGAAAGTTAATCACGCGTGGGAGCTAAATAGGGTTAGTTTTCTAAACAAATGCATTTTCCGTCTGATCGTAAGTTGACCGATGTTTTTCAATTTTTATTTTTGTTATTTGCATTTGGGAATTCTTGAATCAGATACAAATCAGATACAGTCTCTCTATAATGTGCGTCCTCACCTTGTGGACTTGTTTAAAGACGATGAACTTTAACATTAACAACCTTAATAAATACTGTACGACATACGTAACATGATCTCAATATATGTCAAGATAGCCCGGAGAGAATGGGTTCAAAACAGCACTTTCAACATTCATCTCAGTTGAAAGGACCCCCGGTAAAGGAATAAATAGGTACTGAAGGAAACTTTGATTCAAAATATGATTCGGTAAAGTCTTTTAGTATGGTAGCAACAGGCAGAAACAGTTCGTCATAATAATGGCAACAGAAAGAATAAGATGAACTGGGGAGCATAAATGACAAGAAAAGCATACATTGATAGTTTGCATGACGATGCGGCTAAAAGAAACCACCAGACCTACGAAAATATGGATTTATTGTAAACAGCTGACAGGAAGGAAGATTTGGAAGAAAAAGGCGTAGGTAGTGCAGCGACTCCCAAAGTGGTCGTGGAAGGACTTTACATCGTAAGTCCTTCCACGACCACTTTGGTGACGACACGTCACGTCGACACGTTCGACACGTCTCTAAACGTCTAAATCAGTGATTCCAAAAGTGGTCCAGGTGGACCCGTCGCGTCGGGGCTCTACGTTGGCGTGAAACAAAAATGGGGGTTTACAAGTTGTAAGTGGTCTATGAAAATTTATCTGGTTTCGATAATAAAGAACAAAAATCTTGGCTTGGCTCTATGTATCAATGTCGACAGATAATAAGTTACTCGTAAAAAAAAAACCGGTGCTGACGGTTGTATGATGAAGGTTGTATTTCAGTAAAAATGGTCCTATTGAGTTGAGACTTTAAAAAGCATTTCGAAGCTGATTCTAATTTTCAGATGTTTTTGCTAAAAAAATCTTAGCAACTACGGTCCTCATGCAATCCCCCTAACAGATAGGGCGAAAAAAATAATATTTCAAATTTCTTGCTTTTCTTTTTTGTTCCACGGACTTGAAAAAACTGCAGCAAGGTCGACCGAAACCAGAAAATTTTGAAAGTGGTCTACCAGAAAAAGAAGTTTGGGAACCTCTGGTCTAAATGTACTGTCTTATTGGAAGTAGCAACAACATCGCGAAAACATGATTTAGCTACACGGTGTGCTACTTCAAGGCATAGATTAGACGACCCACCCAAGGTTAATTGATATAAATCTTAAATCAATTTAAGAAACTGGTTCCTATTATTGACATACATACTTACCTAAGTATGTAAAAACTTTAAAGAA
Source organism: Xestia sexstrigata (assembly GCA_941918905.2). Lineage (NCBI taxonomy): Eukaryota > Metazoa > Arthropoda > Insecta > Lepidoptera > Noctuidae > Xestia > Xestia sexstrigata. The sequence continues at coordinate 7,608,462 of OW799204.2, forward strand.
TTGACTATTGATATCGAATAATTGTTCAACTGACACGTTTCTGTATACCTATGAATAAAAAAAAAACAAGATACATATCTCCCTGCCCAACAGAATTAAAATTGTTAATCGAGACAATAGGGTAAGATGACACCATAAAACAATATTTCCCAGACACCTCTAAAAAAACACATTATTTTTGGCCTGAAAACACAACTTATTTTTTATTAAATGCCAAATTCGAATTTTTGTTGCTTTGAAATCAATATACCTATAGTTGAATAAACAGTGACGTCCCAGTTGGCTATTGCCATACAAAATCTACCAGAGAACCGCGTTTTGACAGCTCTTAAAAAGTATCTCAATTGATTGGTGTGTCATCTACCCCATTGATTTGAAACTAATTTCATAGCTCTGAAATACGCTTGGTATACCAAGGGATTGATTTGTAACATCGATAAGCACCATATAGGTACGTATACCGTGACTGTTTCGTCTTACAAACGTGGTCCACTCAATGTATCCAACATACATCTAGGCGCGATTTTTTTACCATTAAGTAATTAAGATGCCTAGTTATGTAGGTACAAAGAAAGATAAATAATAGGTACTTACATTAGAATTATGAAACATCCTGTTAATATTTTTTAGGCTCCCACACAGGTGAGTTATTGCGTTTTCCCGTTTCTGCGTCCCGCGATATTGTGATAAAGCGTACCCACACAGGCGCGTTATTATCGCGAGATATTGGGTGCGATGGTTTCCCTAATGTAAAAGAAACAGTGCTAGCCGACTTTCTTTGCTGACCATACTTCCTACTTACCTAGTTCTACACTGTGGCGATCATAGTGGCATGAAAACTAACCAACGTACTTATTACCTATGACATCAATGGTAGATAAGTACAATAATTATTTATTAACCTCGATCAAACAATACCTATATAATAAGTTGTAGTTTATTATCCTTAGGTAGTACCTACTGCTAAAAGATTTCCTAACTCGGTGTTATTCAGATAGCGTGAAATAGATTTTTATTAACTTTTAATTGGTAGATATAATATTAAATTATTAACTTACCTTAACTTTTACGTAAAAGGAAAATATTCTTTGTTGTTCTAGCTAGTGACGGAAGTAAACAAAAGTCCGCATATGGGATCTTGCCAACCTCGCAAGGGCATCCATGTACAATATTGATGTGATATTGGCAAGTACAACGTCACACGTCACCAAAGCTACACAACCGCATTGCACAGTTTACTTTCACTCAACATAACTTCAGAAAACACCGACCGCGACGCGAATACTCCAAGGAGTCTCGTCACCGCAAAATTCGAAATTCCCGCGCAATCGCGTGTCAATGTCACTTCATAAATCAAAACATTTTATGAATTTGCACTAGAAAAAAAATATATTTACATTATCACACGCGGCACATTTATTTCCTCAGATGTTAACTATGATTCAACAACTCAATAACTATCTTTTGTATCATTTATCGTACTCTTATAATGTTGTCATTCCGTAAAATAACAAAATGGTTTTTAATCGCAGCTGTCGGTCGCGAAACCGTGCCACAGATTGAATGAAACCACATGGTTTTGAAAGGTTCGTACTTGTTGTAGCTAGCGACATCTAGCGCGCATGATTGAAGGTTCAGCAATACAGGCCTACTGTTTTATCGACATTCACCTTATAAAAATGTACTCTGGATTCACCTTTGCTAATGGAATATCGTATGACAACTTTTTTGAAAGTGATTTCAATAAAACAATAATTAACAATATAACTATTTGTAGATAATTCACATTGAATAAATTTAATTTTACCAGCTTGTTGAGAGTTTTTTAGATTCCGCAGGCAAATATTTTCCCCAAACAGGAAAGGAAAAATAAGCAGGTATTATGAAAGCCATTTCTTTCAATACACTTTAGAATTAGACTAAAAAAAAAACAAATTTAAAATACTAAAACAAATTTAAAATAAAATATGCCGCCGAAGCCTAAGGAGACACCTACTAAAAAAGCAACTGCTACAATTTGTTCGGCAATCAATCAGTACTTTTAGTCATAAGTATATTCCTGAAGGTGTTTTTTATTACATTCTTAGTTCTCTAAAAACGTTGAATACCTTTAAGCCTATGTACGGAATGCCTAAGAAAGTCTTTTGAATGGCGCTATTGTAAGCAAATACCTATTGTTCACCGTAATATAATTAATATTTTTTAGCAAGTTTACTTTCACCAGCCCGCTGAACTGACCACTGTTACAGGAGCTATATCTTCTGAATCATCACAATCAATCAACTCTAGCAAATCTCCCGCCACAATACCCTGTTCTATACATTCCGCAACTGGTCTGACTGTTATATAAAATCGTCGGTCCATCTAACTGGAGAGCGTTCCATGCTACGCTACCGATTTTAATCAACGTTTTTCGTTTTAACTAGGTTTTGATACGCGTTTAGAAACGGACGTAGATTGGACGGGATGACGCACGTAGGTAATCATATGGCTCTTTCTAAGAGAGAACACATACCAAATGTGACCCGTGACCTTTTCTGAAGCTTTAGAAAATAAAATAAGCAAGAGCATTAAATAAATGGTTTCCTTGACGAGGAGTCCGCAATGTCCTTGGAGCAGCACTGGGACTTCTTGCTGCCAGCAACACTATGGGACATTGAGAAATTCGCAAATGAAGAAGGGAATATTATATTTTAGCAATAAGAACTGTAGGTATATCAGACGACTTGGTAACAATGATTAAAAAGGCAGTAAAAAGGAGATCGAAATAGTTTTAAAGATTCCATGAAACTGGTGAAAGTGTTACGAGTGAATGATTCGGAGATAATGCTGAAGTTCAACTGGTCTGTAGTTTTTTCAAAGATTTAAAGATTCTGAAGCATCCATTGTGTCTTAACAATATTAATTATCTTACCTATCAATTCTTGTATTGTACTTTTCCACAAAGCTTTGATCAAGATTTAAATGGAACTGTTACCACTGGCACTTTTAACTGGTGACTGAAATAATTTTTCAAGCGCGAAGAAGACGCGTATGTAGGTAATTTTTACCAACGATTGATTGATCCCAGCACAGTGATAGCTATGTGAAAAAGACGCTAAAGTCAGACTGCACTTACCATTAAGTATATATGGCGCTGTCAAACATTTTTCAAAACACTGAGCAAACCTCCAGATCGATGCAGTTAACTGATGCGATCCGTCGTATGCAGTGAAGTGATTAGTAGCTGCAAACTATTTTATTAATTACTATGATAATGATTAATGCTTCTTTGTAAATGAGTTTCTAACAACCTGTTATGTATTTTGAAGTTACAATCAATTTAATGCGATAGAGTGTGATTATTAATTCACTGCCGTGAATTCACACACAGTTAACAGTTTTAATTGTTTATTTAATCCGTTAAAGTTAGTAAGTACAGTGCATTACTTTAGAAATTCAAAATCCTATAATTATTTTCACTACCTTCTGGATGCAATTATTTGACGCAACATATAATGTGCTTAGTTTTCCTTTCTTTCGTTCTTTTTCAGATGACGGAATTAGATAAAGGATTAGCAGAGTATAACAAATTGATATCACTCTATTTGTGTATTCATCAATTATTCCACCATATTTTGTCAAGAGCTTTGAGCTTCTAACAAATCGTTTCAGCGGTGTTTCAAAGTTTTCTGAAACTTTACCCTACGAACTGCTATAGGTAATTAAGTACTTGGAATTGTCCAAGATTTTTATAACCCCGGGTATACAGGGCGTCCCACGGATATGCCACATGGAGGGAAAGTACCTTTAATATTGTAGATGGAACATTTTACTGAAAGAAGATATTTTTTAAATTTAAATAACAATTTAAACTGCATTCGTAGATATTTGAATAATTACATGGTTAAATCGGGAATCGAATCCGTAACTTAGAAAAATAATCACCCTGTAGCTTTATCAAACGGATCGAAGGGCTTCATCACAAGGATTATTTTTTGCTATTTAACATAGTGTCAGAAATAAAAGGAAGACCATGAATTTTAACATTTTTAATACAAAATTAATCAATTGATCAAATGCTCAAAATAAGTCCCTTCCTGTTGAAATTTACCACAAAGTATATCAAAATGTCGAGTTCATCGTCAGTGTTTATCATTTTTATTGCCGCGGTTGTGGTAAGCGATGATCGAAACGTCACAAATTTAGCAGATTATCCACCAATCGTTTCATAATAAATCGAGATGGTGTATTTCTATCAGGATATCTTGCGGTGCCATTATAAGGCTAATGTTATGTTTTTGTGGTTAAAAAGGATGCTTCCATTAAATCAAAATAATTTTGATACGCCATGGTTATATAAAAAATTCACAATACAATGCAAAAATACTACAATGAAACACAGATACAAAAGAATAAAAGTTTGAAAATGGAACTCATTTTTGAATTATATTTTTATAATCAGCCAGCCGCATTGCGATGTACAAAATAATGTATGTGTCTAATCCATAAGATGAAGCCTTTCGATCGGTATGATAAAGCTACAGGCTGATAATTTTTCTCGTGTAACGGGTTCGATTCCCGGTTCAACCATGTAATTATTTAAATATCTATGAATGCAGTTTAAATTGTTTTTAAAATTCAAATAATGTCTTCTTTCAGTAAAATGTTCCCAATATTAAAGGTACTTTCCCTCCATGTGGCATATCCGTGGCACGCCCTGTATAATATTAGACTGCAGCCCTCGTAAACTGAACAAAATACTTTGTAGTGACTTTCAAATCAAGAATCATAAAACTTGAACATGCTCTATCAGATATACTTAACACCTTCCAGAGCGCGATGGAAAATAATGGAGGAGGCTTTTACCGCTAGAGGCGGTCCTAAAATTTAAGGATCGCCGAATATTTAATAATATTAAAATAATATTCATGTTAATAAATAATAATTAATGATATAATTTTCCTAATTTTGAACGAATAAAATCTTATAACAACAACAACAACATCAGCCCATAACGTCCACTGCTGGACATAAGCCTCTCCCATGATGGGAGGAATTTGCCGTAATCTCCACGCTTGGCAGGCGGATTGGAGATCGCATCGCAGTAATGAAAGACTAACAGAAAACGCTGCTGCCCGTTCTCAGGTCTACGGAGGCGCAAGATGTTCTGCCTCAGACATTAGTCGCCTTATACGACACCCGTGAGTGTAATGGGTTGGTTCTATTCTACTCTGCCGGATACCACACGGCTAAATCTTATAAAATAATGTTAAATTGTATATTTTAGTTATAATAATTTTGCACGAAGAAAATAAAATAATGTCAATCGTTAATCATAATGCAATTATGTTAATAATTTTACATGATGAAATTCTTAGTAAATAATGATAATTGTTTATTATAAAAAGCTTCATTAAAAATAAGCATGTAACTCTTTTAGAATAATGTTTATTGATAATAACGAAAAAAAAAATTGCATGAAGAAATAAGTACCGAGGTGCCGAGATTCATACCACAAACCGAACTTTCCGCTCGGCCCCGCTGGCATGAATTACGGCACCTTGCAACCAGCAAATTCCAACCTTGTTTTTACTTTACATAAGGCTCTAAATCGTTTGCAAACGATTTGTCTCTGGGGCCTGACAGTAGTCGATTCAAACGATACCAAACACTAGTAACTTATAACGGGCAACTATTAAAAAAAAAATAGAAGCGCATCATAGTCGTTGAAATGTCAGTTTATGTAAACATTGAGTGCCAGTGAAGTGATTTATTGTGTTATTGTTTAGTTATGTGCTTGAAAACTTTGTTAAGTGAATGTTTATTACCTTATTATAGTATAATGCTACTTTGTAGCAAAACATTTAGGTAGAACAATATCCCAAAATTGTTTTTTGAGCCAACAAAGTATTTGTCGTAAGATTTATTTTGTCAATATGGAGTGAACAATTGAAAATGTGAAATTGACTGTTCTAAAATGAAATACGGTCTTGAAAACAGCATTAGCAAGGTAAGAATTAGTGATAATTCATTATTTTCATGTATTCGAGGCATAAATATTCATATTAATAAAATAAAAACACATATATAAAAAATATAATATACATAAAAAATTAAATGAAAACACTTGAAATCTATATTTCAAGTGTTTTCAAATCAAGGTCTTTGACAATAAAATCATAGTTCGCGGTATATGAACTTTTTGTTGGAATCTAGTTGGAATCTGACTTGAATGTATCAGTATGACTCTTATATGAATTATGTATTATGTTACTTGTGTATTTGTTACATTCATTCTAAAGTTTCGTGTAAGTGGAAGTTGAATCAGTAGTTTTACCAAATAAAATAAAATAAGGCCACAGGTCATAGCGCGGCCAATTTCATTTTAAGTATACTGCTATGTCCCGCATGTAGCTCATCAAAAACACGAGCACGTAAACTTTTGGGTATTGCCACTCTGGTTCCTTTCAATATGCAGTTATCCTGGAGTGTTAATTCACTATCACCATAACCATATTGTCGTAATGAGTGACCTGTCTGTAGTGCTTGTAGTATTTAAGTCATTGTCCTTTCTCGTTTCACTGACTATAACTTCTGGTCGGATTTCTAATATGTTGATCTGTTGTAATTGATACGCGCAATGTTGGTCTATTGAAGTTTCTTTTGCTATTTCAACAGGGAATCTTGATAGGTAGTCAGCGTTTGAATGTTTTACCGAAGCTCTGTATTCCACGTAGTAGTCAAAGCCCGATCGTAGATTGCCGTAGCTTCTTTGTCGATTTGACTATATTTGTTTTCGCTAGTTGAGAGTAACCTTGAGGCGAATGCTATTGGCCTTTCCGAGCCATCTGGTAATTTGTGAGACAGAACAGCTCTTAAGCCTGTCGGTGAGGCGTCAATAGCTAGTATCAGCGGTTTACCTGGATCAATATGAATTAGAACTCTGTCGCTCAAAATCTCCTTTATTTTGTTGAAAGCTTTCTTCACATTTAGAAGTCCAGTGAAAATCTTTCTCTTCCTTTAGTACTTCATTTAAAGAGCTCGTTAAAGAGGCAAGGTTCGGTATAAACTTGTTGTTACTAGTTGGCCATATCAAGGAAGGTTCGTAGTTCGTTTATGTTTCTGTATTCGTGATGGCTTTGACTTTGTCTTTGTTCTTATGTAAACCTCTTTATCTATTGTGTCCTAGGTAATTATCTCTGTTCACGCGGAAGTTACTATCTTTTAGTTTTTGCAAGACTTGTCTTAGACGTGTTAAAAGTTGGTCTTCTGATGCTCCTTGAATTACAATGTGATCAAAAAACATTGAATTCCGTGTAGTCCTTGAAGTAACTGATCCATACATTTCTGCCACAGGCTTGGTGCCACTTTGACTCCAAACATCAAGCGATTGACTTTGTAAGTACCTTTGTGTGTACTTAATGTTTGTAAAAGGGCGCTTTCTTCATCCATGACCATATTAAGATAGGCTTGGGTAATGTCTAAAGTACAGAAGTATTTGTCATTTCCGCGAATATATCCTCAATTATAGGAATTTGGTATTGTTCATCTCTAATGACACATTATAAAACATATGTAAACGGGTATTTTTGCGAATGTTACCTTTAATATAAGCCCGACGTGACGTTTCGACCGGATTGCACCAGCCGTGGTCGCGGGATTATATTAAAGGTAAAATTCGCGAAAATACCCGTTTACATATGTTTTATAATGTGTTCTCATCTCTAATGACTTTGTTAAGGGTGACCTTGTAGTCTGCATATAGTCGAATGCTCCCGTTTGGTTTCACAATCGGTACTATTGGTGTGTCCCAGTCTGATTGGTCTACTTTGGTAATCACCCCTTCTGCACACACAGTCGTTCAATTTCTTTATCGACTTTTTCCTTTAAAGCGTACGGTATACGTCGTGAGTCCTGCCTGTTCGTGTTGTTGTTGTGTTGTTGGGTGTCGGTGTGTTGTTGTGAGACTTAAGAAAAGTATTTTTTTTGGTTTTTTATCCCTATAAAAAAACAAAAAAAATATTTTTAATTAATTCAATTATTAATTCTTCAAAAAAGGCTTATGTACCCCCCTGGGTACATAAGCCTTTTTTCAAGAATTTAATTGAGTTAATTTCTGGTGAAACGTATTATAAAAAGGTTATTTTTTTGTAAAAATCAACATTTATTAATTAGAAAATTAATAGGCGCGTGCAGATAGGTCTATGACTGAATCAGTAAGCCGTGAGTTCCAATCTCACGTTGTTACTTTTAGACTTTTTGTAAGTTTTTACTCGATTGGAAGTAATGGGACAGAAATATATTCTTTATCTTGTTCGCTTTGTTCACACATTTCGTAAAGTTAGAACAAAAGTAGATCATAAAAAAATAAGTCAAGAATTTAGATTTTTGTGAGGTAGACATAAGTTTTATGAATATTTAACTTGATCGGAATGAACGTTGTCGTTTGGTTGTAGTTGTTGGATATTGACGTGTGGTTTAATATAGCGGTATTGTTGTTGGTATTTCTCAAAATGCAGGCTATATTAATATTGAGGCGAGGGCCACTATATAATCGTGCTGCATAAAAGTGGTCTTAATAGAACACAAATATCTGAAGAAACCGGACTGAATGTGAGTATTATATTTATGAATTGTAACTTAAAGTTTTATTAGAAATTAAAACCTAGTTTATTATTCTTTATTTATTTCGTGACATACGGGTTAATTAATTGTTTTTAAATCCATCATGAGCAAAGATCGGAGTAGGTAGATTGAATTGGGGTCATTGATCCGAAACGTATATATTAAATATGGTAATTCCTCCGGAATTGGTTGATTATTAAAAAAAAACAGAACTTAGGTAGGAGGTGGCGGAACGTGAGAGGGAGAGAACCTCACAGCGTCCCGGCCGCCGCGGGAGACGCCCTGGGCGTCGGGGGCCACCACGTGGCCCCCGGCCACCGTAGCCGCGGGCCTGTGGACGGTGGGCTATGGGCTAGCTCGCCGTCCGTCCGTCTCATGACGACAGGCCGTGTCTACGGCGCGTTCGTGTTCCACGCGCGCCTCAAAGAGAGTCAGCAAAAGGAAGGGGTCCGCAAGGACCGATGCCTGCCGGGGTTGCGGGACTGTTCGAAAGAGATACCGTGGCCCCGGAACAAAAAGGGCGATGAAGGAACATGGATGGGTTTTAGTCAGTAAAAGTCTGACACTCCCTCCTGCTCTGGCCTCCTGGACATGTGTATCTAAATTTTTCATAATATTTTTTAGTTAGACTATAAAAATCTGTTATCTACCCAGTGGTGTTTTCATTTTTTTACTATTTTCTAGTTTTGATCTACATTTTAAATCCATTTAGTTAAGTACTGTGTTATTAACGGAATCTCTTCTTTTCGCATAATTTTCTATTTCCTAATATACTTTGGCATAACTATTTTAGCATATTTTTTTTTGGTATTAATCTAATTAGCATAATGGATACTGGGCATAATGACTATTAGCATAATAGTAATTAGGCATACAATTAATAGAAATAACAGAAAGAAATTTGAGTTATTTTTACGTATTTATTTTGAATTAAATATTCAATATGTTGTGCTACAAAAGTTAGTGACAGAAACGAATCGCTGCAAAACCGACTCCACATATTCTTGTCTGCCCTACCCCTAGAGTGTAATCTAAGCCTGCGTAGACGCGGAGGGGCGAGGCGGCCCGCGGGGTGGTGAGCGTTAAACTCATCTGCGACGATAAGCTCGCGTGGGACCGCCGGAGCCCTGCAGCACCGGAGCCATGACAGAAACAATGTCTGTTGCATGTTGTATGCTTGCTTGTATGCTGCATGCTGTATGCTTGCTGCATGCTTGTTTGAATGCATGGTGTATGCTTGTTTGCATGCTTTTCACACGGAATAAAACCCGCACATGTTCACAATCAACTATGTTTAAAATGAATATGTTATGTATTATCTGCTTCAGGAGATATGATATTTTTCCAACCGTCGAAATAAATTGGTATAAGTATCTAATTATGGTATGTCTTACATTTTAGGAGTTAATTATTAAGCTTCTTTGTTATGCCTATAAAAAGTATGTTCTAATATCATTATGCGTCAACAATTTTATGCTTAAGAATGTTATGCTTAATCATTATAATGATTAGAGAAATTATGCTTAAAATAATTATGCGTAAGCTGTTATTGCACCCTTTGACTTCCTCAAGTCCATTAATTATGTAAAACCTTTGACATAAACTAACTAGGGTCAACTTTTTTCCAGCATGTTACAAACATTTGTGTTTATTACTAATTACTAAACGTGTAATGAATGATTTTTGGGTAATATGATAGGATATATCTGATCATATGGTATGTTAGCATTGTGTAACCTACCTCCTACTCTGAGGATACATAATCCATCTAAAAATTGATTTAAGGATTTTAAATTTGATTTCATTGTTTTCTTGGACATGATACAAGTTAATTCGTCACTGTGTTTGATCTTGTCTAATTATATTTTTGAGTGCAAATTCAAGTTCTTTTATTTTTAGATGTCTATAGACCCTATCTTCTTGCTTTACTTTGCAATTATTAAGAAACCTGTAAATATAGGCAATAATTCTTTTCAATTTGTTAATATCAGAATAATTTGAATATACACTGAAACCTGTATTTGACTCAGAAGTCAGTGTAATATTACAAAGTTTATGCTCAGGAATTTCCTTAAGAATGTTGATATTTGTAGATTCATGTGTGTAATTCTTACTATGTAAAATTTGTGGCCCATGCCACCATAACTGGTTGTTTTTAAGTAAGTGAGGTTCTATACCCCTAGACAAACAGTCTGCAGGACTCTCATTGGTAGTGATATATGACCATGAGGCATTTTGGGTGAGATCACGGATAGTTTTGACTCTGCAACATATACAGACAACTTTGTGGGCTCTGTGTTGAGCCAGGCAAGAACAATTTGAGAATCTACATATAAATGTATATAGCATAATAATAAACGGCACACACGAAAACACACTAGATGCAACCTTATGCGGCAAGCCTTGAGGATAGTAGAAGACTGATGCAAGGAATACAAACTAGCAACCGAAGTCGTCCTCGTCACAAAGAAAAGGAAGTTGGCAACTCTACAATTACCAAGCTTCTTTGGGACCACCCTAAGCCTATCGACTGAAACCAAATACCTGGGCATCTTTTTGGACAAACAGAAGAACTGGGCAAAACGCACTGATTACATCACCACAAAAGCCAGTATAGCCTTAGGGCAATGTAAGAGACTACTCGTGACTACTTAATTGAACAACGTAAAAGCTATCGCCGAGCGCGTAGGCATTTAAACAAGCTTAAAAAACAAAAGGTCACCGGAGACCCACTCAACTTTGCTTTAAATGCGTTTAGAGTTGCCAAGTCCCGCTACAGAGCATCGGTGGAAAAATCCAAGGGTAATTTACTGCGAAAAATAGTAGAAAAATTAGATAAAGAAGGTCCGTGGTCTCCTTTGTATCACGAATTCAAAGCTAATCGATCAGTCGACCTGGCGTTTGTCCAGAACATTAAAGTCAATAATAAACACACCACCGGTATTGAGGAAACAACCGAAGTTCTATTAAATAGTCTGATTCCTGATGATTCGCCGGTAAATGACAATGACTACCATCAACAGATCAGAGCGTGGGCTGCTGTGCCACCTGAATCACCAGCGTCAGACCTTCCATCCATTGACGAATTCATTAATGTTGTCAGGAAACTGCCTCTTAACAAATCATCAGGTGAAGATAAAATATCTAATCGGATGATAATAGAAGCGTGTAAAACAGCGGGCGACGCCATTCTATCTGTTTTCAACCGATGTATTGCGGACGGCGTTTTCCCTCGCGTATGGCGACGTGGCTTTATACGAATAATTCCAAAAAGTGGTGATAAGCCACCGGACGACCCTAAGTCGTACAGGCCCATAACCCTACTGCCATCTTTAGGAAAACTCCTGGAGCGCCTTATCGTTCCACGTTTGCTGCCAGACGGGCCAAAGTTTCATAACAACCAATTCGGTTTCACCGTGGGAAAATCTACCGTAGACGCGGCACTTTCTGTTAGAAAAATTGTTAATAACTCGGAACACAAGTACGTGGTTGGAATCTTTTTAGATATTTCCGGGGCCTTTGATAACGCATGGTGGCCGATGCTACTACTTAAACTGAAGAATCGTGGCTGCTATAAAAACATATATAATCTTGTTTATTCTTACTTTTTAAATGGTTCCGCGAAACTCAAACTCGGTCATTATTCTATGTCAAAGTCCCTTACCATGGGATGTCCTCAGGGGTCGGTAATCGCTCCGTATGTATGGAATTTAGGTTTTGATGATTTTCTCGCGATTCCCCTTCCTCCCGGCTGTTCATTAACCGGTTACGCGGACGACGGCCTGCTGCTCATTCAGTCGAGTACTCGGGCTGGTCTCGAGAATTTAGCTGATACTTGCCTACGATTAATATCTCAGTGGGGCGATCGAAACCGTCTGACCTTTGCACCGCAAAAAACTTATCAACTAATTTTAAAAGGTAATCTTAAATCGTGGCCTAGTATTAAATTTAATAACGTTCCCGTGAAAAGAAAGCAATCCGTGTGCTACCTTGGTTTGGTCTTAGAGAGAAATTTTTCATTCATAGATCATATAAAAACTGTCGGTGAAAAAGCTAAAAAGAACTTTTATGCCTTAACGAGAATATCAAAATCTACGTGGGGTCTGTCATTTATAACTTTAAAGACCATTTATGGGGCTACTTACTTGGGGTGTATGTGCTACGGGGCACCTGTCTGGGCCGATAGGGCCACCATAGGAGCGGCACGACGTAAATTGCTTCAAAGCCAGCGTTTGGCTTTGATATTCTTATGCAAAGCGTATAGGACGGTTAGTACTGAAGCCTTACCGGTACTTGCAGGTGTACTTCCAGTTGATCTTGAAGTGCAGCGACGGGCTGCAATGTACTATAACGCACGTGAGACCGCGGACGCAGACTTTTTAACCCTACGTGACCGTGTTAAGATTGCTAGATTATTCAAACCACAGACCGACGTCTGGGAGGAACTTTTGTCTGAATGGCAAGGTAGGTGGGATAATTCCATCAAGGGCCGACACCTCCACCAGTTCTTTCCATCCGTTCGTGAGCGGCTGGCCAGGACATGGTTGGATGTTGATCACTGTGTTGCCCAATTTCTCACCGGTCATGGTAACTTTAAGAGTAAATTATTTTCCTTCAAGCTTGTTGACTCGCCTTTTTGTCAATGTTCCACATCTGACTGCGAATATGAACAATCAGCACATCACATTTTATGGGAGTGCAGTCTTTGGCAGAATGAACGCAACATTATGTTGGATAGTGTACAGGTTACATCCGGAGTTATTTACTATACAGACCTTGTGGAAACTAGAACAAATTTCCGTGCGTTCAAGCGTTTTTGCCATACCTATTATTGGAATCAAATATAACAGCTCACAACTTAGGACCCATTAATGTTAATATTTATCCGTGGTGCTAGGCAACTGGGCCTATCCCAGTTGTAAACGTCCCTTTGTGCCTATTGGCCTTGTTTCGTTCTGTCTCCTGCTGAAATGGAGGGAAGTGGAAATTACGGTTTTTTCCTACTCCTCCACTATACTTTTCTGATTAATTTCGTTGCGGGATCCAAGACAGTTAAATTCATTCTCTGGGACTTCGTCGAGCTTCATTGTCTCGGCGCTTTTCTGGTGGTCGCCACTGTTGATTCTGGCTTTCAGGAGTTACAGTGGTTTGGGAACAGTGTGGCGGGCTTGTCCCAAAAAAAAAAAAAAAGACTACTCGGGAGGAATTGGGGCATAAGCCCCAAAATCACCTACTGGCTATACACCACAGTTATCCGACCACTTATTACATACGGCTCTTTAGTTTGGTGGCTAATTACGATTGCTAATTACGAGAAAACTACGTAGAAAAATAAATAAACAAAATCGTCACGATTTGAGATAGTATTGTTACCTATGTATTAGGCTAAACTCTTAAATCCCTTAAGGTTTCAGAGATCTAACTCAAAAAAGCGCAAAACGAGGTTATTTAGTTTTTTTTTTTATCCAATCGTGTTTTCGCTTCAACAGATTTAAAGATTATAAGTCCAAGTTGAATGGTGTCCAAATAGCGAACTCTTAGGTCCTATAGATACCGAGATCTAGATCGCCCAATATCACCAAACCACCATCATATGGACTCTTAATCGGCGATAGTTTTGAAATGACAGTGACTAATATTATGAGAAAAAGATTGAGTCCGCTGTGTAACTTGTGTGGTGACGGCTTGCATGATACACGATACACTCATTGATCGTTCGCAAAGTTAATTTGTAGATTTGCGTTCAAGGAATTGTTTACCTAAATGACATACTATCTGTGCATCTACATGACATACTATCTGTACACCTACATGATATACTATCTGTACACCTACATGACATACTATCTGTACACCTACATGACATACTATCTGTACACCTACATGAAATACTATCTGTACACCTACATGACATACTATCTGTACACCTACATAAAATACTATCTGTACACCTACATGAAATACTATCTGTACACCTACATGAAATACTATCTGTTATCGGTTATTGCTACAGCACACCTACATGGCTATTACTACAACACACCTACATGGCTATTACTGCAGCACACCTACATGGCTATTACTACAGCACACCTACATGGCTATTACTGCAGCACACCTACATGGCTATTACTACAGCACACCTACATGGCTATTACTACAGCAAACCTACATGGCTATTACTACAGCACACCAACATGGCTATTACTACAGCACACCTACATGGCTATTACTACAGCACACCTACATGGCTATTACTACAGCACACCTACATGGCTATTACTACAACACACCTACATGGCTATTACTGCAGCACACCAACATGGCTATTACTACAGCACACCTACATGGCTATTACTACAGCACACCTACATGGCTATTACTACAGCACACCTACATGGCTATTACTACAGCAAACCTACATGGCTATTACTACAGCACACCTACATGGCTATTACTACAGCACACCTACATGGCTATTACTACAGCACACCTACATGGCTATTACTACAGCACACCTACATGGCTATTACTATAGCACACCTACATGGCTATTACTACAACACACCTACATGGCTATTACTGCAGCACACCAACATGGCTATTACTACAGCACACCTACATGGCTATTACTGCAGCACACCTACATGGCTATTACTACAGCACACCTACATGGCTATTACTACAGCAAACCTACATGGCTATTACTACAGCACACCTACATGGCTATTACTACAGCACACCTACATGGCTATTACTACAGCACACCTACATGGCTATTACTACAGCACACCTACATGGCTATTACTACAGCACACCTACATGGCTATTACTACAGCACACCTACATGGCTATTACTACAGCACACCTACATGGCTATTACTACAGCACACCTACATGGCTATTACAACAGCACACCTACATGGCTATTACTACAGCACACCTACATGGCTATTACTACAGCACGCCTACGTGGCTTTCTCTACACGACGCCTACATGGCTTTCACTACAGCATGCCTACACGGCTTTCAGTACAGTATGCCTACACGGCTTTCAGTACAGCATGCCTACACGGCTTTCAGTAGAGCACACCTACATGGCTATCACTACAGGACGCCTACATGGCTCACTAAAACGTACCTACTTTGCCTACTAAAACCACGCCTACACGACTACTAACAAACTCTCACATGGCTCTTTAAAATGGATGTTAACATGTAATATCAGCACATTTTCATGGCTGCATTATAGTTAAAATTCATTTATTATTTAATAATCAAACGAACTTACCTGAAGTGAAGTTCGATTTTAATTATCCAGTCTTCGTCGAAGAGATTTAAATGTTCACTTGTAGTAGCCCCGCTACGCTTCGACTCACTCGCACATAGTTTAGCGCCATAGGAAAGAAAGAGATAGCACTATCTCCATAGGCGCTTGATCACCCTACTAAAACATTCCTCATTCAGTTCAGAGTAGGTACCGGTCTATTGGACGAACTATAACATTGTTTAGGGAAAAGAAAGGTCCACCTGAATGTCAGGGTCAGGAGGGAACTTAAATCTCTTCGACGAAGACAGGATAATTAAAATCGAACTTCAGTTCAGGTAAGTTCGTTTGATTATTAAATTATCCTGTCTTCGTCTTTCGTGATTTAAATGTTCACTTGTAGATGTTTAGAGATAGACATTTGCAATGTTATAGGTAGGACTAAAATGAAAAAATGAATTCCTTAAGTAAATAATACATGTATTCTTGTTTCAATTAATAAACACACAAAAACTAAAATAACTTAAAAGATTATAACCAAAGAAATAAACAAAACTTCCTTACTTATTACTGAGAACAGCGTTTGCAAACTCACAATTTGTTTGAGCGATTGGCCGATTATAAAAATTAGCAAAGGTGGCAGATTGATCTGACCACCCAGCGGTTCTCCTAATGACATCGACACTGATTCCTGCTTGATGTGCAGCAGAAGATGATGCATGTCGAGTGCTATGGGCACTAAATATTTTAGTGTCGATGCCACCAGTCAAACCCTGCTTTATCCATCGCCCTATAGTTTGCGAAGAGGCGGCGTGATGAGGTTTTTTAAAAGTTATAATTAATTTATTATCTAAAGTACTTCTTTTGATGGATGTAACATTCATGTAAGCTATTAAAGTCTCTGCAGGACAGATTGCAGGACGCTGTCGGAAAAAGGGAAGGTCAAGAATTGGTTGGGATTTACCTATACCAGATGTCTTAATCAAATCAGTAATAGTGATTAAAACTTTGTCTTGATTGATCATAATATTGGGTAACAGAATCAATGAGAGCGTCTGACATCTTTGGCCTGTTGACAAAGCCAATAATACAACCAATTTTTTGCTCAACTGCTCCAAACTTAAATTATCGCTGGGGTATAAATCACCAAAATAATTAAGTACGATATTGGGGTTCCATGTACACTTATACTTAGGGAAGGAAGGCTTCAACTTAAATACTCCCCTAAAGAATCTTTTGACATGTTCGTCTTGTCCCACATTATTTCCGGAAATAAGTGATAAAGCCGAACGATGAATGTTTAATGTTCCATATGTGGAACCATTTGTAAAACATTCAGACAAAACGTCTAGCAAATCATGTACTCCGATCTGGAACGGATCTAATCCCTTATCGTGACAGTATAACCACCATCGTTTAAAGCTAGAAGTATATTGCGTTTTAGTGCTCCCAGATACTGATGACGTCATTATAGTCAGTGCTGATTGAGGGATCTGAAATCGCGTGAAGGCTTCCCGGATAATATAGTCGCCGCCAGGGAAAGGTGGCGATGCAGAGGATGAGTTTCCCTGAAATTAGATGATAACAGAAATTTATCCGGAGGAAATATCAATACTTCACTTACAGCAAGGGATCTGAATACTGGGAACCATGCTTGAGATGGCCAATGAGGCACTACAATTATGCCGGTTGCCTCATCAGTAACAATCTTTTGCAGAACCTTTAAAATTAGTGAAAACGGTGGAAACGCATAAAAGAACATATCCCATTTAATAGTAAAAGCGTCCACGTTGTGTGCATAGGGATCGCGCTTCCATGATATATATTTTTTACATTTAGCGTTCGTTCTCGATGCAAAAATGTCCATCTCAGGTTTACCAAATTTTGAAACAATAGTATTAAATGCTGTAGAGTGCAATTCCCACTCAATATCAATGTTTCTTGACTCAGTGTCTGCTTCAATATTCTGGGATGACGCTATGTAGGAAGCAAAATGGAATATCTGCCGTTCTTCACACCACGTCCATATTCTACGGGCAATTTCATTGAGATGTGGGTATTGCACTCCACCCATTCTATTTATGTAAGCGATCGCCGTAGTATTGTCAATGCGTAGGAGTATGTAACAATTAGTGATCTTGTTCGCGAAAGATTTAAGTCCAAAATGGGCTGCAAGGAGTTCCAAATAGTTAATATGACGGGAACGCTCGTCCTCCGTCCACGAACCGCCTATACTTTCTCCCCCAGAGGCTGCACCCCAGCCGATACTAGATGCGTCACTAAAGATCTCTAATGCAAACGACATTGGTCTGATGGGGTTACTCGTGTTTAAAATTGAAGACTTCCACCAAGTCAAACCAACGCGTAAACTGTTTGGAACAGTCATCATCGTGTCATAATCGTCATTATCCAATAACGCCAGATATTTTGCCCGCTCTAAAGATTTTGTGTACAACCATCCGTACGCGACTGCCGGGCAAGCAGCTATCAGGGTACCTAAGTGGCGAGCAAAGGCACGAATAGTGATTCTCGTCGTAATCAGCATATTTTCGATACGTGACAAGATATCGCGTCTTTTATTTAAAGGAAGCTCTAGGGTCATGTTTTTAGAGTTTAAAATAAAACCTAAAAACTGACAACGTTGGCTTGGTACCAGTGAACTCTTCTCATAGTTTATTACAAATCCTAAGTTCACTAGACACTTAATGCTTTCATTAATGTTTCTTAAGCATTCTTCATAACTGTCTCCTAAATAACAACTGTCATCTAAGTAGAATACCGATTTAAAACCTCGAGATCGTAAAAAAGTAGAAACTGGTTTCATAAGTTTTGTAAAAGCATGTGGAGCTGAGCTCAATCCAAAAGGTAAAACCAAAAATTCGTACAGAATATTTTCAAAATAAAATCTCAGAAACTTTACATGATCATTGTGGATAGGTATCAAAAAGTATGCTTCTTTCAAGTCCAAGTTAACCATAAAGCAGTTATGTGTCATTAATTTGACAGCAGTCCTAACATCTTCCATCTTAAAATGGCTAACATCGACAAATTTATTTAGCTTCTTTAAATTTAGAATTAATCGTTTTTCGCCATTACTCTTATGAATGATAAAAATACTAGATACAAAATGATCGCGGGTAGGATTACATTTACGTATGAAATTCGCTTGCAACAAACGATTCAATTCTTGTTTAATAGAAAACCTGTCGTCTTTCGAGAAAGATGATTTTGGAATCATACCCGGATGTTGTACATGATGCTTAAGAAAGGGAATTCTATAACCAGAAATGGTCTCAAGAATCGTTTTGTCATTAGTAACCTTTTTCCAAGCTTCAATATAATGCCTTAAGCGACCAGCATGAGAGTATACCTGAGAAGTTACTGCTTCGCGTTCGTTGTGGGGGCCGCTCCCGCTGGCTTGCGGCGTGATGAAGGGTGCTGGTGAGGGGCTGGTGCCTGCATTGACCCGCGGCGGCGGTAATTCGATCCTGGCTTGGTCCCACCGCCGCGTCTCGTCTGCCCACGAACGTAGCGGTGATAAGGCTGGCGTGACGGCGGGACTTTGTAGTTTAAAGTGCTCGTTTGAGCTGCAGACTGGATCAGCTTGCCTGTCTTCTGTATGCCACGCGAAGATTTAATAAATTCTCCTAATTTCTCACCAAAAAGATGACTGTCTCTCTTTCTATCCTTAAAAGGCTCTAAAAAGGTCTTGTCAATCATTGGAGTGACAAGAGATCTTCTAGTCTCAGTTTCTGAGTAATGGGAATCCGACAACAGCTTTGTCGCGTCTGTAAGAAGACGAAGGATTTTGGCAGTGTCACTGGATTTAGTCAATATACCTGACATCGTCCTTCCTAAGATAGCCAGGACGCATCCTATCTGTGATTGCTTCTTCTGAATCCTTAAGTCACGATTTTTTGCGGACTCATTTAGCATTGCAGCTAATTCAGGATTAAGCGCTGGAGCTTTAATTAAGGGACAGTTTCTTGGAAGTAGGTACCTTTTTATTAGTTCCTCTCGTGTTTCTTTTTTAAGGCCATCTTTAAGGATAAGATCCCATCGCTTCGATAAATCAGCTACAATATCAGGACCCCAATCGGCGGTTTCAGCTTCGAAATCCCCTAGAGCCCTTAGGAGCTCGGGATCCGCGATAGGAGGAACATTATCGCTATTCGAATTAGTGTCATCGGCCGGGGCTGTCACACCCTGGGGGTCAGCTGGCTGTGATGTACTTCCCCCCGTTATAGAAAGTTCGGGTGGCACGGGTGACGCAGACCGCGCAGAGGTGCCTGGCTCATCCACGGGCCTCGCTGAGTCAGCAGGTATGGCATCAGCCGCCACAGCCATCGGTGTAGGCGAGCGGTCAGGTGACGAAGGCCTAGACGCACCGCTGTCCGATTCCAGATATTCTGGAAGGATATTTTTGGTTAATATCTCGTATTAACTGTACTAAAACACAATAGGTCAATATCTCGTATTGACTCAAAAAAAAAAGAAAACAATAGGTCAATATCTCGTATCGACTCGAATGTTTGATGTACCGTCTAACATCTCGTGTTAGATCTAAGGTACCATTGTACAAATAATTATTATAAACTAGGCCTTGTATTTTGCACCATAACAATTACCACAAAAAAAAAAAATATTATGTGGGTACATACCTTCGATTGACTCACGTCTATGACGACGTTTTTTCCTGGATAATTTTTGTACATATTTCTTTAATTTTCTTCGCCATTTATCTTCCTTAGTGTCTTCGTGCTTCCTTTTTGGCATTTCTTAAGTTTTTTAGAACTCAACACACCAATAATATCCAAGAACCGAAAGACTTCTTCTACTATGTGCGGTAGCCGCGCGCGCACGGAAACGAATGAGGAATGTTTTAGTAGGGTGATCAAGCGCCTATGGAGATAGTGCTATCTCTTTCTTTCCTATGGCGCCAAACTATGTGCGAGTGAGTCGAAGCGTAGCGGGGCTACTACAAGTGAACATTTAAATCTCGAAAGACGAAGACAGGATAATTATATGCCATGATTATATTATGTATACTTCTGCACACCCTAATCACGTGGAATTTTTAACAGGGTAGACATCTTTCTCTATTTCACTTTATTACAATAACCTCCATAGTGTAAAACACTACATAGCTACTTGAAAATCTATTTGTTAAATTTCCAACATTTCCTTTTTTTTTTTTTACGAAATTTTCTGACCTTTAATCTTACTACAGAAAGCATACATCATAATAAGATGAAGAAAAGGAAACAAATTACTTACGATTTTGCTGAGACATGGCTCGTGGTTCTTGTCACTTCTGATATATTAAGAAAACACCTTTTGCTTGCTTATTGATACTTTTTA
Source organism: Xestia sexstrigata (assembly GCA_941918905.2). Lineage (NCBI taxonomy): Eukaryota > Metazoa > Arthropoda > Insecta > Lepidoptera > Noctuidae > Xestia > Xestia sexstrigata. Next base: position 7,629,697 of record OW799204.2, read on the forward strand.
TTCGCACAACTGCACTGTTTGACAATCGAGCAACGACTGACTCCACACTCCATTAGAGCTTACAAACTAAATTCACATGACATTTTCCCCACCTAAAAATAACGATGATGTCATAACCGTTATTTCAAAGTGTTGTCAAAGTAAAAATATATTCTATGTCCCAATTGAAATTACATTTAAGAATTAGTTAAAAAAAACAGTTACAATTATAATTCATATTCTGACAGTGTTTATTACATACTAGTGCTTTTTTTTTACCTTTCCCGAACTCGTGCGTTCTCTTTCCCAACTGTCAAAATAATGTCTATTAAAAAGAAAAACCAACCATGAAGTTTTTACTAAAGAGTTTTTGTGATTCATACAAATACGTATATTTCTAAAAAGAAGCTATTAGTTTATTTCAATATCAGATTTAATGATTTAATTGAACGAGTTAGGTTAAGTTTCAATTCATTTCATCTCATTAAATTTCATTTTCATTTCATATCAAAAAAAAAAATCTGCCGAAGACTAAGCTGTATGGATAGTTCCCTTTGCCTACCAAAATAGGTGAAGAAAAAAAAAACTCTGCTTATATTCTACGGTTGGCGCCATTTTCCAGAAATTTTCTTTGGGAGTTTAGTTGTTTGTTGCACAAAATGAGTAATTTCAATTAGTTAGTTGAGATTATTGTGTTTTTATTATTTTATTAAATTGCTTTATTTTTTCGCAACTGTATTAAAAATAGTCGTTCAGTACACCTGTGGAACCGTCATTGCAACTTGTTCCGACTAGACATTTGTCGAAACTCTTTGCAATGACAGCCTTTCCGCACTTGTAATGAAATATACTATTTTTATCAGGTAACGTACTTGAATAATGTTTTCATTCCATAAAATAACAAAAAAAAAAAAATCGCAGCTGTCGGTCGCGAAACCGTGCCACAGATTAAATGAAACCCATAGAGCATCATAATTCATAATTATATTATACGGGGATCCACATGGTTTTGAAAGGAAATTGAAATAGTTCCTACTTATTCTAGCTAGCGACGTCTAGCGCGCATGATTAAAGGTTCAGCAACACAGGCCTACTGTTTTACCGACATTCACCTTTGCTGAAGGAAAACTTTTCTGAACATTTCAATTAATTTTGTATCATTTATTTATCTGTGATTTCAACTGCCAGAAATTAACAATATTTTTGTAAATAAATTACCTAATTCAATTTTTTTATAAATGTAATTTTACCCGTTTGTTGTGAATTGTCTATAATCCGCAGGCAAATTTTTTCCCCAAACGGACGGAAATAATAAATAATAAGGAAACCATTTCTTTCAATACACTTTACAATTAGACTAAAACAAATTTAAAATAAAGCATGCCACCGAAGCCTAAGGAGACACCAACCAAAAAAGCAACTCCTACGATTGTTCGGCAGCCAATCAGTAGTTCTAGTCTCATGTATATTCCTGAAGATGTAGTAGAGGGTAGGTAATTTCTAGTTCTATACAAACGTTGAATACTTTTAAGCCTATGTACGGAATACCTAGAAAAGTCTTTTGAATGGCGCTATTGAAAGCAAATTCCTATTGTTCACCGTAATATAATTAATATTTTTCAGCAAGTTTACTTTCACCAGCCCGCTGAACTGACCACTGTTACAGGAGCTATATCTACTGAATCATCACAACCAATCAACTCTAGCAAATCTCCCGCCACAATACCATGTTCTATACCTTCTGCAACTGGTCTGACTGTCATTTAAAATCGTCGGTCCATCTAACTGGGGAGCGTTCCACATACGCTACCGATAAGCGGTCGCCACTCCAGGATATGTTTGCTCCATGGGCCATCGGGCCTTTAACAAACGTGTCCGGCTGCCACTATAGCTTGCTAACTCTGTCAGCTCAGTGCCGCCGGTGTTGGTGTCGACAGTTCTTTTCTTTTCTGCGTTATTAAATTCAGATTCGTATCCTTCAAATAAACTCCCGAGTTCATGAAACTCCACGTTCCATACTACCTACGTATCAAGAATAGGTAGATAGTATGGAACGTGGAGTTTCATGAACTCGGAGTTTTTGCTTTTCAGGAAAGTTTATTCAATATTTAGGTACAAAGCTTACACATTTAAAATACCTTTAAAAGCTAGTTAACCAACACACATACTAAAAATGTTAAGTATTTTAATCAAAGTTTTTATTTTTCTGCATGACTAGGTTTTGATACGCGTATAGAAACGGACGTAGATTGGACACTTATCGCTTGCGGAGTACGCAATCATAAGGCCCTTTGTAAGAGAGAAGACATACCAAAGGTGGCCTTTTCTGAAGCTTTAGAAAATAAAATAAGCAAGAGCATTTTAAACGGTTTCCTTGACGAGGAGTCCGGACTGACCTTGGAGCAGTACTGGGACTTCTTGCTGCCAGTAACACTATGGGACATTGAGAAATTCGCAAATGAAGAAGGGAAGATATGTTTTAACAATGTGAACTGTATAACAGACGACTTGGTAACAATGATTAAAAAGGCAGTAAAAAAAGGAGATAGAAATAGCTTGAAAGATTCCATGAAACTGGTAAAAGTGTTACGAGTGAATGATTCGGAGGTAATGCTGAAGTTCAACTCTGTAGATTTTTTTCAAAGATTTAAAGCTTCTGTAGCATCCATTGTGTCTTAACAATAAGTACCTATCAACTCGTAGATGAGGTAGGTAATGATCCCGATTTAAATGGAACTGCTACCAAGTACACCTTTAACTGGTGACTGAAATAGTGGGGTAGATGACACACCAATCAATTGAGATACTTTTTAAGAGCGGTCAAAACGCGGTTCTCTCATAGATTTTGTATGGCAATAGCCAACTGTGACGTCACTGTTTATTCAACTCAATGACTCACTTATTTATTGATTTCAAAGCAACTAAAAATCGAATTTGGCAATTAATTGAAAATAGATCTTACCACTGTGTGTATTTAATCATTCATCTCCTTTGGGATCCTTCTCCAATTAAAAACTCCATTTTTCAATTATTCAACATCTTCAATCTAATCCATCTTAAAACTACATATCACCAAAATAAACTCATTAGATATTGTAAATTCCAAAATATAAAACTCTCTTAATCAAACCAGATGAAAATCTCAAAAGCAAGTCCAGCTAATTTTCACTTTGATATTGTAGCAACTACATTTAAAACATTCCAATTGCCTATACACTTTTAATCCCATAATCAAAATAAAACCAGCCAGTGAATACCATAGACATAACATTCTATCAAATTTATATTCCAACATCCCCTCTGAATTTTATGTTTATTACAATTAGAATAACAGCTATAGTATAATATAACTCCCATCAACTCTTTTAACCCACCCAACTTAACTAAATACAACAAACATACTTTCGAATTAATTAATCTAAATACCTTACTTAACTAACTTACACATTGCCACACACGACACAAGCCTCGTAGCTTAGTGTGGCACTGGATGGCGCTGTGTGTTAATGTCCAGCGATATTAATTTATATTTATTATTAAAATTTCAAATTAATTCTCTAACAACCTGATATCCTAATAAACCTACATAACTCATCACATCACAGAATGCTTTTTAAGCATCACTCACTATACACTGATTCAATCTCAAAAACTTTGTTGTGTCCAGTGGTTTCGTCAGTATATCTGCTAAATTATTTTAATCGAACAATAGTCAATTTTTTGTCTATTTTTTCCTTAATGAAATGATACTTAACATCAATATGTTTACTCCTTCTATTTAAATTTCCGTTTTTAATCAAAACTATTGCTTATTGATTATCAACAAACAATTGTGTTTTTAGTAATTTATTTGTCAACTCGTAAATCTAACTCTGAATGAATAATTGGTATTTTATACATTCGGCTGCAGAAATATATTCAGTCTCAGTACTGGAAAGAGCAGTAACTCACTGTTTACGTGAACACCAATGATTTGGACCACCACCATAAAATATTACAAAGCCAGTACTTTTCCTAGCATCAGGATCACCTGCAAAGGATCACAATACGCTTTTAAAATTAAATCGTTACCACGAACATATTGTATACCACTGCTGACTGTATTTTTAATATATCTTAAAAGATTCTTAATATTTGCAAAATCATTCAAGTTAGGATGTTCTTGATGCTTACTACAATAACCAACATGAAAAGCTAGATCCAATCTTGTTTTATTCACCAAATACAACAATGAACCAATTAATTGCCTATATCGATGCACATCATCAACTCCCACTTTCCCCTCTTGATGTGTATCGACTAAAATATCTGGATGACTACTATCTTTTAAGTTATCATACCTAAACTTTTCCAAAAATTTATTTAAATAACTTTCCTGATAAATTTTAATAAAATTTTCTTCTACTTTAACATCAAACCCTATAAACTTTTGAGTCTTATCAAATTTCCGCATTTCAAATTCTGTTTCTAATTTATTTAAAATTTTATTGAAATCAATCTCATTTTCACCAATTAAAATACCATCATCTACATAAATAGCCAAATATATTTCTTTGTCTTTATTAACAAACACACATGGATCTGATTTTAATTGTAAAAAATCAAATTTCTTCAAAAACTCCGTAAATCTCTTGTTCCACATAAGTGGTGCTTGTTTCAAATCCATACAAACTCTTCTTTAATTTACAAACTTTATTCTCTTTGTCTTTTATATCATATCCTAAAGGTATTTCCATAAAAATTTCTTCATTTAATTCTCCATAAAAGCTGTCTTTACATCAATTTGTTTAACTTTAAAACCTCTTTGAGCTGTAATCGTAAACAACAATCTAACACTAGTAGTGTTTACCACTGGACTATATGTCTCCCTAAAATCAATATTATATTTTTGCAGAAAACCTCTTGCCACTAATCTAGCCTTAAATCTTTTTTTTCGGTTGGGAAATCATCAAATGACTCCTCCCGCTCTGGGCGGAGCAGGAGGGAGTGTCAGACTTTTACTGACTAAAACCCATCCATGTTCCTTCATCGCCCTTTGTGTTCCGGGGCCACGGTATCTCTTTCGCACAGTCCCGCAGCCATCGGCAGGCATCGGCCCTTGCGGACCCCTTCCTTTTGCTGACTCTCTTTAAGGCGCGCGTGGAACACGAACGCGCTGTCGACACGGCCTGTCGTCATGAGACGGACGGACAAGCTAGCCCATAGCCCACCGTCCACAGGCCCGCGCCTACGGTGGCCGGGGGCCACGTGGTGGCCCACGACGCCCGGGGCGTCACTCGCGGCGGCCGGGACGTGAGGTTCTCTTCCTCTCACGTTCCGCCACTTCCTTCTTTAACGTTACTGCTTCGCAGAAGGAGGTGACGGCGTCCCATTCCGTCTCGCTCCGGACCATGGATTGAACCAGGGCCGGACGCGAGTGGTCGCGCTGCCTATCGCCGTTCCGAGGACACGGCGGTGCTCCGCCCACGCGGGGCACACCTCCACAGTGTGCTCCACCGTGTCCTCCGGTCGATCCTCACAATGGAAGCACCCGGGCGTTTCCTTCCGCTCGATTCGGTGCAGGAACCTCCCGGCTAACAGCCCGGGTACGGTGTAACGTCTTTCACGAAAGCCACTTCAAACTCAGTTGTTATCAATTTGTTGTCCACTATGCTTACATAATCGAAATAATATAAGTATCGATACGAAAGCGTCTCTCAAAATGAGTTGCGGTGACTATCAGCCACTATGACAACAAATGACATCATATATGATCGCGACTGGTCATACATAATACGAAACTAACCTTTTGACAGTTAATTAATGGACACTGAGACCTGTTACTATCATTTCGAGCTGTCAACAGAGATACGTAATAGCCCTACTGATCCCATGGCGGCAATCCGGCAAGGATCTAGCCTTATATCTTCCACCAGGCTTTATAGTGAATATCCATTTACTTGAAATTATTTACCTATTTTTTGCTTCACACTTATATTACAAGTTTTGTTTTTCTCTAAAGAATATTTTTTCTCATTCATTGCTCTTTTCCATAAATCTTTCTCAAAACTATAAAAAACATCTGTATAAGTCAAAAACGAACTTTCTAAATCATAATCTTTCAGCCTAGATGGCAATTTCCTTTCTCTATTCGGTAAAATCCTCAATCCATCATTAGTAACTGGTTCAATTGCATCTTCAAACTCATCATTATTTTCAACTACTGTATCATCTCTAACTTCCCCTCTCAAAGTATTATTTTCTTCCAACACTATCTCTAAAATTCTCATTATTTTCAACACCAACTCCAACGTCTTCAACGCTGTCTTCAAAAATGTCAGTGTCTTCAACACTAATTCCATTTTCAAAACTGTCTTCAATATTCTCGGCATCTTTGCCACTAAATTCAACTCTATTTTCAAAAACTTCTTCATCACCAACAGCTCCATCACCACATTCACCACGAATACCTTCACCAACAATATCAACACTAACATCTTTAAATCGCACCGTTTTACTCTCCAATTACATATTTTCAAAAAATCCGCAACGATCTTATTATTATTATTAAACACCACATCATCATAATATTATCTCAACTGCTTTGATTAGTTTTCTACTTCTAACGCCTTGAATATACTGAGTTAATCTTCCAATATTGGCCTTAATAGATTCTATTTTGTTTTCTAGTCTTTTTTGCCATTTAGGTTTGTGGGCTACAGGCTACAGGAAGCGCGAGAGTAATTTTACTACCGTTGGCCTTTGCAGCTGTCCACGCAGCGCAGTATATTACATATTGCTGTCTGGAGATGATTGAAATTTGTGTCACTGGTAACTTGTTCTGGCAAAATTACTTTGTTTATGTAACTAACTATATTCGCTAACTTTTTTGATGACTTTTGCTTCGGAATGTAACTCCTTTCTGTAGGATGGGTGTCTTTGTAGTACTGTAGTGTTTATGAGAATATTTCATGTATTTCTTGTGTGTTGTGTATGAAGATAGGGTGTTCTGGTCCTAAGTTATTAATATTACCGTCATCTATTCCTACTCCTATATTCTCTGTTTCTGATGGCCCTATATTTTCTATATCTATACTTAGTGTTTCTGTATTTGTGTGTAAATGTAAATTTCTTGTTATTGTTAATTCGGACTTATAAACATTCGGCCAAACAATAAGTATACCTTTAAATAATTTGTAAGCCTTCAAAATATTCGTTTAAAAAAGATTTTGCCAAGTGTGTTATGGCAAATAAATTTTGGAGCATCAAGATTCTGCCTGATAGAGGAAACTCAAAATTAGTAGGTAGGTACTGCTTTACTTTAGAAATTCGAAAAAGGTTTGGTGACAAACTGATCATCCATGAGTCCATAAGTCCTAAGTTTCTCTACCTTCTGGATGCAGTTATTTGACGCAACATATAATGTGCTTAGTTTTCCTTTCTTTCGTTCTTTTTCAGATGACGGAATTAGATAAAGGATTAGCAGAGTATAACAAATTGATATCACTTAATTTGTGTGGAAATTTCTTAGATGATATAAATACAAATTTTATTCCACCATCTATCAAGAGCCTTGAGCTTCAAACGAATCGTTTCAGCGAAGTTTCAAAGTTTTCTGAAACTTTACCTGTCGAACTGCTATACTTGGGCTTGTCCAAGAATTTTTTAACCTCGGGTATATAATATTATATGTAATATGTACATTTACTAAATCAAGTTTATCGTAAAGTGCTAAAACTTATCCTGATTATTTCCAGATACCATCGAAGGAATAGGATTGCTGCCTTTCAAGTTGACGGTGTTAGATTTGTCAGACAACGACATCTATCATTTGGAACCAGTACTAAAAGCTGTGTCACGACTGCCAAATCTTAATGGGCTGCAGCTGTCGGGAAACCCATGCTCGGTAAGCTACACGATTACTAAATAGTATGTGATAATGAACATAGATGGCGCTGTCACAAACACTTGAACATGGTTTTTTTTTTCTAGGTTTGTGCTGCATATTCTCTTGCTACTTTGACGAGATTGCCTCGTTTAAGATGGCTCGATTGCCGCGAAGTTCTTGAGAATGACCGACCAGAACAACCCGTAGAAATACACCCAGATGATTTACGGTCGGCATACTTTCACTTCACTGTTTTTCGAGTTATGGCCACCCCCCAACCGCCAAAGGTCGAAAAGGTAACTTGGTTTCTTCAAGGATAGGTTGCATTACCTTCATTTAAGGAAGTTCCGGTGTTATAGAGGCTCCAATCATTATGATATAATTAAACTTGATTCTCATGACGAACAACATTGTGCACCTGCACAATGTTGTCGTAACTAGCTGATTCTAAATAGCTGATAGCTAAATAGCTGATTCTCATGACGAACAACGTTGTGCAGGTGCACAATATTGTTCGTCATGAGAATCAGCTAACTACGTACAGCTTAATAGCTCCACTTTACGGGTGGGTAGCTTTTCGATTCTTACGTTAGGTTTAATTTTCCCCATTTGGCCAGGGAGTACTCACAAGCTTTCATCTTGAGATGGAGATACCATTACTAGATGTAGAAAGGAGGAAATTCCTGATGTTTCGAAGAAATGAGTCACTCATAGAATTTTTGCCTCCACCTGAAGATGAATTATGGCCAATACATTCTCAGCCCATTGCCAGTAAACTTACACCATGTAAGTTTCTCTTGTATCGTATTGATTACTATTATTATTCCCATGTAGTTCATATTTTCTGTGTCATGTCGCGATCTACCTACTGCAGTTATTGCTTGACTAGACAGATTCTGTAGATTCTACCTGTATGTAATGCATTGATATATTAAAGTCGTTGTTGAATGCGGTAATAAATTCATTGGCGTTTTTAAGCTTGTCTTATTCATACAACAAGCTCCCTTAGGTCTTTACTTATGAAATTGCCGTTTTTCATGAAATAAGTTAAGAGGACGCATTGGAAATTTTGGAGTCAATGATCTCAATTTTTGTCAGTAATTACAAAATAAATGAAAATATAAGTTGATGACCTGATAATTAATGATAAAAACCTTATTTTGTTAGTTTTCATTACATGATTATGTAACTTTTGTAACAGAGAAAAAAATATCAAACATACCTCTTTTTAAAAAGAGATTTACATGTTATGGGCAAACGGGACCGATTTAAGCAAAATCAAAATCAATCAAAAATCAAAATCAAAATCAAAACATTTATTTCAAGTAAGCCAGTTACAGGCACTTTTGAATTGTCGAAACAAAGATGAAAATTAAATGTAGCTACAGTCCCAGTCACAAGACATAAAAACTGTGAAAGTACTGTAGTTGCCCATTCCCTAGCGTAGATCTCTATGGAGAAGAACGGGCAAGATACTCCATGGACACTCTTTTAAATCAGAATATTGTTACAAAATCTTAGTTACATCATTCATGTTGAGATGGTATATTATGTGAGAACAATGTAGCAAGATGTGCACGTTAAAAGTGTCCACAGTAAAAACACACAAACAAAAAAAAATACAATTCAAAATAATTCATTCAAATAAGCCATGGCAACTAAGAGATGACCAGTCACAACTGACAGCGCCCGTTCACGGACATGACGCATGGATCAGCACCATACAACTCAACCATTTTAAAGGGAACTAAATGATCCGACACATGCGCCACCATCAGCGAGACATTTGAGTGAGCATGACATACTCTAAACCGCCAGGGCACATTCAAGTCACGAAAAGACGTAGGTTTCCAGTGAATGATAGCTTTCTAGTACATAGTACTCACACAATATGGGCTATGCATTTATATAATACTAAGGAGATTGAATCTATACAATGCAAAGATAGTTGTACAATCTTCAGCAGCTCCAACAATACATTTTAATGCTATCAATTTATGCGCCCCTGTCTTTGTGGAGCAGGACCAGCATTGAGCCAAGCATTTTTATCAGCGATATAATCGCTCAACTTGTAATATGCTTGCTTACATAGTGTGCGTTTAATGCATGTTTTAAATTTCGTCTCATTCAGTTCAAGAATACTTTGTGGAATTTTATTATAGCATCTCAAACAGTACCCCATGAAAGATGAGTCTACTTTAGCGAGTCGGAAACCTGGCTGAACTAGTTGGTCCCTATTTCTAGTACTGTAATTATGTCTGTCACCCCTTTTACCAAAAAGGTGCAGATTTTTTCTGACGTACATTATGTTTTCGTAGATGTATTGACAATGTACCGTCATGATGCCAATATCCTTAAACAGTTCCCTTAGAGAATCGCGCTTACGAAGATTATATATGGCCCTGATGGCTCTTTTCTGCAGAATAAATATAGACTCAATATCTGCAGCCCGCCCCCACAGTAAAATGCCATAAGACATTATACTATGAAAGTAACTAAAATAAACCAGTCTAGCGGTATCTACATCAGTATACTGACGGAATTTTCTAATGGCATAGGCTGCTGAACTTAGCCGCCCCGCAAGAGAAGTCAAATGAGAACCCCATTGTAGCCTTGAATCAAGCGTAATCCCCAGGAAAACCGTTTTATCTACGAATTCAAGTTTCTCTTTATTCAATATTATATCACAATCACTACTTTTAACATTCGGTAAAGCAAATCTTATGCATTTGGTTTTTTTTTCATTTAATACCAAATTGTTTGCTGTGAACCAATTTTGGACCTGAAGTAGGGCATTATTCACGTCATCTAGATTTTGGGCCCGCCTATTTATCTTAAAAATTAGGGAAGTGTCATCAGCAAATAACACCATATTTTGCGGTTGGTTTTTCAGTAAATAGGGAAGATCATTTATATATACTAGAAAGAGAAAAGGACCCAATATTGAGCCTTGTGGAACCCCCATTTTTACTTTTAAACCTTGTGAATTAACACCATTTATTTGAACATGTTGTTGTCTATCATTCAAATAAGATTTTACCAAACTAAGTGCAAGTTTACCCAGTCCGTAATGCTCAAGTTTCAAAAGTAATGTGTCGTGATTTACGCAATCAAACGCTTTGGAGAGGTCACAAAAAATTCCTATGGCGTCTTGAGACTCTTCCCACGCAGTAAATATGTGCTTTAATAAGGTTACACCGGCGTCAGTTGTACAACGTCCCTTGGTGAAGCCATACTGTTGATCATGTAAGATTCTGTTGGTGTTAAAATGATAGAGCATTTGATTAAGCATTACTTTTTCGAAAACCTTGCTAAAAACTGGTAACACGGATACAGGTCTATAATTATTAGTATCTTTACTGTCTCCGGATTTGAAAAGAGGTATGACTTTACTGTATTTCATTAAATCAGGGAAAACTCCTTGGTCTACACATAAATTAAAAATTAAAGCTAAGTAAGGGGCTATAGTCTCAAGTATGGATGTACAAACTTTGACAGACATTCCCCATAGATCTTCCGTTAGTTTGATTTTTATTTGCCGGAAAGTTTTAATAACTATCATAGGGTTAATGTGTTTAAATTTAAATTCAGCCAGGCAGCCAGACACATTCGCCTTTAATAAGCCAATTGAGAGTTCAGGTGAGGAAATAAGAGCCTCCGTTGTTTTTAGTGGTATATCGGTAAAGAAATTTACAAATTCTTGAGCTACTTCCTGATTTGAGCTTTTGGGACCACACGCTGTATCTAATGTGTAGCTAGTGTTACGTATTTTCTTCCTGTTAGTCTCGTTATTTATAACTTTCCAAACTGTCTTTATTTTATTTTCTGCTGTTTTGATCTTGTTGCTAATGTGCAGTGCTTTAGCAACCTTGCACGTATTTCTAAAAAAATTTGAATACTTAGCAACATACTTGTTAAAAGTTTCAGTGTTTATAAAAGGCTTAAGGCCATAAAGCTCAAATAGTCTTTCCCTACTTTTTCTGATACCTCTAGTTGCCCAATCACTAAATATGAATTTAGGGCAAATACTTTTTGTCTTCTTTTCAAAAGTTTTATTGAATTCCGTGTGAACTATTGAAAAGAAACGATCATACAATTGATCTATATTAATATCATCAAGGCTCATAACACTTAACTTGTTCTGTAGCGAAATATTATACCTATTTAATCTGCTAGAAGTTATAGGTCTAAATTTAATTTGAACTTTTTGCAATGGGGGTGTATTACACCTAAAGGTTACAGTTTGTCCGCTATGGTCAGAAGGCAGACAATTTACTATTGCTTTATCTAAGTAATCACAATCGCAGAAAATATTATCTATACAAGTAGCAGAAGATGGAGTGACTCTAGTAGGTTCTTTAAAAGTGTTGGTCAAGTCAAATGACTTAAAAAGATTTAATAAGCGACTGCTATTTGAGCATTCTTCTAAAATATTGATATTAAAATCACCACAAATAATTATAGATTTATTACTGGCTGCAAGTTTTGCCATCACATCTTCCATTATTGATTCAAATAAGGAAAAGTTTTGATAGTTTGGGGGTCTGTACACACACACAATTACATGCTTATCTAGCTCAACACAGGACAGTTCAACGCAATGTTCAACCGAGAGATCTACTATGTCATTACGTTGCTTATATTTAAAATATTTTTTTATTAATATTAGGGAACCTCCACGAAGCATAGTTTTACGGTTAAAGCAGCTACCCACCATATAGTTCTCATAATTGATAAGCATTTGGTAATCCTTTAGCCAATGTTCAGTAAAACAAATAATGTCAAACTTACTATTTTCTAAAAACAATTCAATTTCTAATAATTTGGAAGAAATGCCTTGGATATTTTGGTGGAATAATTTTAAAGTGTTCTGCTGAGGCCCTTTTTTGCTAACCAATTGAGTGCAAGAAGATACGTTGGTAGGATTAACAATATTGTTAATCGTACCTCCTGTTGTCTCATTTTCTAGTTTAAATTAATATTTGGAGTGAGGCCGGAGACTCCCGTGCCATCCTCAGACAACAAGACCCTATCACTAATACTAATAGACCCTAATTGAGAATTCTCCACGGTGACACATGGATCCTCCTCAGTACAATGTTTGTAAACATTTATAGCATTAATGCTATATTCATTTAAAGTCACCTGTACATTAGTATTACTACTAATAGTCGCAGTGTTAATAATAGAACTAAACTTAGACATACTATTTATGTCTGTGTGAATATTATAAGCTAATAGCCGAGCTATTTTGTGTCTACATCTAATAAGTAGATACACCTTACCCCGTGTCGACTTCAGTTTACCAACAATAGTGTTGATATCCAGATATATAAGTCTGTCACTATAGTGACCTACTAAAAAATGTACATGGTTATTTAACATATGTATATAGTTGTTTTTTCTATTACCCAAATTTTCAAAAAATGGAAAAGCACACAATATTATTTTATTACAATTTAACTTCAACAACTCTGAAACACAGTCAGTGATGTCTTCCTTTTTAATCTTGGAACTATTACCAACACATATAGTAATGGTGGTACTAGGATCACAAACAGTCTTTGTTACTGATGCCATAATCTGTTTGTAGGTTGACCCTGGCATGCAATAATTTTGGGTACAATAACTCAGGTTATTACTGATTAATTTCCCTAACCCTCTACCTATACTATCAGAGAACATAACTGAAAGATTAGAACCAACTGAAAGATTAGAACCAAGACTATTTGGTGAGACAAAATTACCTAAGTCAGGTATTGTATCTTGGGTGGAAATACAGTCCTGAGTACTCACAGCTAGGGACGGGTCCTCCGTTGCCTCAAGCTGGAGGGCATCATTGCTGGATTCCCTCTGACAAGTACACTGAGTGTTGCTGAGAGTCAGCGAGTCCACTTTGTCTACCAATGCATGTGTAGCAAGAATATGCTCTTTAATTTGATTTTGAGAGCCTTCATATTTATTATATAATGATTTTAGTGACTTATTAAGAGCCTGTATTTCTGATTGTAAGCGCTGAGTGTCAATTTCATAAATATTTATACTATCTTCCAATTTAATCTGATAGTTATTTAATTTATTAACTAGAGAAACACGTTCTTTCCTTAATTGAATATTTTTGGAATGGTGTTTTTGTTGTTTCTTATATTTATTACATTTTTTAATGATTCTATTTAATCGTGCATATTTCTTAATTTTATTTTGACTAATTTTATGCTTTAGTAAGGAGTCCTCTGTAAGGTCTATTGTTATAATGGAATGAGGGTTGCAATTTGTATTAACTAATTCATTATACAAATGTTCAGTTTCCAAAGCCTGAGTATGATCCTTTTCCTTTTTCAAATTTAAAAGTTTGACATTTGCATGGACTAATTCATCCTCTAGATCCCTAATTTTACATAAAGCCTCCTCATACAAGTTGCTACAAGAGTTGAACCCATCCGTGACCGCCCTTAGTTGATCCCGTTCATTGACAACATTCAAGAATTCCTGATGTAGGTCTACTAGCTCCCGTTTTAAGCTCGAGTTTTTGCTATTTACGTTAATGACCTCCTCCTCACTGTCTTCTCTCTCCTGCAACAGCTGTTGGCATTGGAGTTTAGAGTCCTTAAGTTCTTGGAGGGCCGTTCTCAATTTTAGCTCCATATCCTGAGCAGTAGCCTTACGGGTCATCACAGGCATGTTTTCCGGATTGGTTACTGAAAATTGGAAATAAAGAAACAGTGAGAACTAATAGGATAGACCAATGAAGAGAATTTAGAGATAAAAAAGGGGAAAAACAGGGAAAAAGTTTGTGTTACTCTGAAATGAGGTAGGCTGCTATATTAGCTTGACAAGAATGATATTAGCTTACTGAATAATTAATTTTATTGCTTCAATCAGAATTTTACTTTCTTATTGTTTTACTTTTTCATGTGGGTAGATTGCCTGGACTAAAAACTTATGATTATTACAATATTACTTCAAGACGTTAATAAAATAACTGTCACGAACTTTATATTTAACTACACACATCAACACGGTCTAGGGATATTTTTAAAAAAGCGAATTACTATCAATGTGTTGATTATTTATATGACATGTATATATTTAAAAGATACGTTATTTAATATTCTACCATTTTTTAATAATGGTTAAGGTATAGATTAAAATTTCAGGATTTTATGGAAAAAAAATGAAGCATAGACGGAAACCGTATATGAATGAACTTTTAATTTGTGAGTAAAAACTGAAAAAAATAGAAAAATCATTTAATTTGTGTTTATAAACTTGAAGTTAGTAGTCTGAGAAAGCGCCCATGATGTTCATAACACATCGGCAACGATTCGGCATGCTCAGAACAAGGTTGTCAATGTCTTGCTGCGGAATATTGTCCCATGTCCTTCTGAGGTGCGCAAAAAGTTAATCTTCTGTAGCCAGATTTTCAGGAACTTCCTTCAGAGCTCTTCTTTGCAGCATATCCCACGCATGCTCAATGGGATTTAGATCTGGCGATTGAGCAGGCCAGTCTAAGACCCTAACATTATGTGTATGTAACCAAGCTGCTACCGTTCTCGCCGTGTGTGCCCGGGCATTGTCGTGCATGAGCAGGAAATCTTGCCCCATTTGTGTTCTGTGGGGCAAGATTACGGGCCCCAGCACCTGTTGGACGTATCGTTCTGCCGTCATATTGCCCCGCACCCAAACGAGATCCGTCCGTCCTCCAAGACGAATTCCTGCCCAAACCATAATTGTTCCTCCTTGGTATGGGTGAACTTCCTGAGGGTTCTGGAGACGGCTCCATCGTCCAGGAACTCGCCAAACACGCGTCCTTCGTGAATCTGGATGGAAGCCGAACCTGGATTCATCCGTGAACAGCACATTGGACCATTGGTCACGGCCCCAGTCCACGTGGTTCCGAACCCATTTTAATCGTCGTCCACGATTGCCTCTCCGTAAAGGTGGGACCCGGAGTGGTCTACGAGAGCGTAGATTGCTTTCATGCAGTCGCCTTCTTACAGTTTGGTCACTCACAAGCACTTGGTGTTCCACTCGCAGCCTTTGGACCAATTGAGTCGCCGTTGCATTTGGTTGTGCTCGCGCAGTAATTTGCAAAAATCGGTCTTGTCTGGGGGTAGTGATGCGACTTGGCCCCCGGTGCCTCTCCGCTACTTCACCTGTGGCACGATAGCGTGTCCACAATCTTGAAATTACATTTTGATGGGTCCCTATGGCCTCAGCAACATTACGCTGAACAGATCCAGCTTCCAGCATTCCCACAGCTCGTAACATCTCCGCCCTCGTCAAATGTCGGCGTTGCATGGCTACAATACCTCAATTTTAACTTTATCTTTCGTTTAAAAATGAAAAAAAACTGTAACTAAACGTAATTCGTATTGTTTTCTAAATTTCGCACAAATGAAAATTCCCTCTCCTATACATCAAGACATTTTTATGCCACCGAAACAAAAGAATTTTCAAAAATTTGAATTTGGAATTAGTCTGAGATAAATTACAAACACATCGGTGTATAAAAGATTCCAATGCGGCCAGTACTTTTCGAGTTATTTAATTGAGTATGAAATATCCCTAGACCGTGTTGATGTGTGTAATATTGAAAAGATTGATGTAAGCAAGTTTAAGTCGTTAGAATTTTACTTTTTACGAAATGACAATTGTCAACAATGCAATCTAGAACCATCTAAATTAGCAAAAAAAAACAAAAACTATACTAGAATTGGCGTGGACGTGTTCTAAAGTTACGATTAAGGGACAATTTTATTGTGTGCTATTCTAAATATAAAAGTAAACAAATACTCCCCGTTTAAATCCGTAGTCCGAGCTGTTGGTTTTAGGTTACCGGTAACGTCGTTACGTCGCCGTACAACCGAATCCTTTATTAATTAACAGGAAAATAATTTTCCTGGGTATTTACACATTTAAAATACGATAGAACATATGATTACACCTTCATTTAACTTAATCAATCAAGCCTCTTAACTTTCTCCGTAGATGAGTCTATACATACTCTTTAATATTGTAGCAGGAATTTCTCAAATTATCGTTTCCAACTAAATTAAATAACAAAAACCATTTTGTCGTTTACGTCCTTTAGTTATAAGCTAGATGGGAGGCAACAAATTCTTCAAAGGCATTTTGAACTCATCATCATCATCATCATTTCAGCCGACAGACGTCCACTGCTCAACTGCTGGACATAGGCCTCCCCCAAGTTTCGCCACATTGACCGGTCCCGTGCGATTTTGAACTGCCTCTCGGTTATTGAATTTTTTTCCCGCCAAGAAGTTATCCAAATTCTGGAAAAAGTAGAAGTCTGTAGGAGCAAGGTCTGGTGAGTATGGTGGATGACGGAGAACTTCCAACCCCAGCTCTTGTAACTTGGAGACCGTCTGCTGTGCAGTACTTATGAGGTCGCGCGTTGTCGTGCAGGAGCAGCGGAGCCGAACGATTGACCAAAGCTGGTTGAATCAAAGATGCTGTGATGAATGATACCGGCGCTAGACCACCAAACAGTGACGATCACTTTGTAAGGAGTCAATTTTCGTTTGGGGCATTGTTTAGGTGCTGAACCAGGATCTAAACAACTTGCTGAGCGCTTGCGATTGTCGAACAGAATCCATTTTTCGTCGCAAGTAACAATGCGATTCAATAAGCCTTCGTTTGTGTGCCTGTTGTTGCAAGGCTCGACTCGACGCGGGCTTCGCGCTGGCGATCGTTCAATTCGTGGGACACCCATTTGTCAAGCTTTTTTACCTTGCCAATGGGGAAGGCAACTGTATAACTAATGGCGCCTGCATCGCTTTCACCAAACATTGCAGTCATTGGTTGAAATCTGTCAATGTCATTTTATATTTCAAAATAGTTTGACCTCATTGGTCAGATTGAGACTAAACTATGGACGCGCCAGCTACAATCAGCTTTGACCTGCCTTCCCCATTCGACGCAAATGGACCAATATTGTTTTGATGCTAACATCGAAAGCTGCTGCTAATTCAGCTGTAGATTGAGAATCATCAGCTTCCACAATCGCTTTTAATTCGTCATTGTCGACTAAAGTTTTCGGTCGACCACAGGGTTTATTTCTTATGTCTCCATTTTCAGAACGGAAGATGTCAAACCAACCGGGTGGTGCGATCGTTATAGTATTCGCTCCGTATACGTCGTTGTGCCGCTTCTGCCGCTTTGCTGCCACGACGGTACTCATACTCCATAATCACTCGAACTTTTAACGTATTCATGATGACGGAAAACGTACAAATGCGATGAAAACAGAACGCTTTAACAAATGACTAATTTTCAAAAAAGAATTCCATATTTTAAAAATAAAAGTAATTTGAACTTAGAATACTTAGCGAAAAAAGAAAAAAACCGGCCAAGAGCGAGTCGGACTCGCGCTCCGAGGGTGGTGACAGACGGACAGACGGACAAGAAAGAGATCACATCCATCATCCATTTTCATCCATTTTCATGTTCCATTTTTTCCTTTTGAGGTACGGAACCCTAAAAATGGACTTGAAATAGCCAGTACGGCAGAACGGCAATTTCATAGGTAAAGACCAAAAAACCCATGTGTTAATGTATGAGACAAACTGGGATCGGTTGCAATCAGTATAATTTCCCAGGCTGAAAACAGAATTATTATAGTTGTCTTATAGGTACAACCCAGGTCCACCATGATAATGAAATTGAATGTAAACGTTTGACCACTACAAGGTTATTCTTCTTTATCGTGTGCTAATGCCTAACCTGGTGTCAGAGTTTTTATACCACCCATGTGCCTCTGACGAAGTTATAATGGAAGTAAAAAACAATTTTAGCTTTCGAAGAAGCATCATCGCTTGAACCAGACATCTACGATAACATGGTACCGAAGAACCCTCGAGAGATTCACAATTTCACCACATTTGAGAGCAACAAGGTGCAATGGAACAAAATGATGAACTTCCAAGAGCCGACATTGAAGATCTTCTGTCCAGACCTGACCGCCTTGAGAAACACTTTCCAAACAGCTATCACCGTCAGACTGATTTACACGGTTGTAAGTTTTGGGTACCTGTAAATTTTGTATGACTCGGACATTACGGTTACCTACATGGTTGCTTGGTTCCCGGGAAATGTCAAGCCTCTAAGTACCCACTCAATTTGTCTTTCAACAGGCATCGCTATTATGGCAACATTATATAATGACTATGTAAACTCATGTTTCCTAAAATCGCGGAAAAAAATTGTTGTTCAGTACATTTTGACCTCGCCTAACCGGTCAAAATGTACCTGCCACCCTTTATATTAGCAGTTAGTCACGTTCACCATTTCGTATAGACTCATGGTGCCCAAAAACCGACCAAGCAAAAGAGTCAGCAGGCAGTACAGGTACCGGGAGAGGCGAGAGTGACCTTGGCAACGATCAGGTGTGCTCTAAAGAACCCAGACTGGAGCCAGCCCAGCCAACACTTCCACTGGGATGAAACCCTCGGTACCAACGAGGCATTGCATTGGGGCGATGGAGACCTTTCTGTGAGTGAAATGTTCGCTATCATACGTTATAAGGACATTTTCAATGATGGTAGGTTTATAAATGTGCAATTGTAACAAAATGAGAGACGTGATTTCAGAAAAGTTTTGAGTGTTACTGTTGTAAGCGAAATTTTGTGTGCTACATAATTAAGTTTGAACTACCAAATATAGAGTTGCTAATTTGAGGTAGTATTACCTCAAATTGGCAACTCTATATTTGGTAGTTCAAACTTCGTTTGAAATACTGTTAGAATAAAGTTCTAATTAGCTTACAAAGTGATTGTTACGTCAGTCACTGCGGGCCGAATAGTGCGAAATTAGTGTTTTTTTGCGATTTACAAAAAATCTATTGATTGGACTAAAAAAATAAATAATATAAGACCTGCTTTATAGTTAGTTCAGTTAGTATAAAAAGTTTAAGTTAAAATGATCTAATTTGAAGTATTTTATGATTGCCAGCGGTTTATTGTTCAGTTTAGAGGTAACTTTGGGTTTTTTTTCTATCGAGAAAATTTTATGGAATCGTGTTTTCGCCAAATATAGGACTTAACATTAATCCTCAACTTTACCATATATTTATTTCAAAATTAATGCTGCAGTATTTTAGGCGTAACGGAGGATCATGCTTAGCCATTTGAGGTAGTATAGGCCCGGAAAGAAACTCGATTTTACAAACTCGATTTTCCGTTACTTTTTATATTAGACACTAACTTTATACAAGATTAAAGAATCTCTACTTTCCAATTAAAATAATATCAAAAGAGTGCGCACTTATTTACGCATCATTTAGTATCCAATGATTTATAGTCATGAATCCATATCCAACAAGATCATAGTAGTCGATTCATAAAACCCATAAATAAAGGTATCGTTAATGCCTATAACAATTTTAAAGTATTCATCAAAATAAAATATAGTAGTAATAGTAGGCCAATGTTTAACATAAAGATGATGATTCTATATTAAATTCTATAAAAAGCTTTGTGGTCTAAAAAAAAAATAGGTACGTAGACAAACCAACCATGTTTGAAAGGGAGATGAAATGATTCACAGTACCTAATTGAAATATCCGCGAGTATGGGGGAGACGAAAGAAACCGCACCACGGTCTGCCCTGGTTTTTAATTCAACTAAAAGAAAGTGTTCATATACGAAGTGCTTTCCATAACTTAGGTGCAAATTAAAACCTGGGTGACTGACTGGTAATTAGTGAACGATACTTAAACACGGGATTGTACTCATGATGACAAACAACAGGTTTTACTATGGGAACAAACATAAAAACGCGAAAAAAAAACCTGCCGTTCAGTACATATTGACCAGTAAGCAAAGGTTTGTGTTATGAGCATGGACATTTGTTTCAGAGTCATGGATGTTAATATGTATAATAAGTATGTATTTACAAACAAAAAGTATCTATGTAGTATATCAACTATCTGGTGTCCACGACACAAGCTTCGTTGCTTAGTGTGGCAGTAGATGGCGCTGTGTGTAATGTCCAGCGATATTTTTTCATTTTAGTTGGGTAAACATAAATTACTGAACAGCAGATTTTTTTTTTTCGCGATTTCAGGTTTGGTTCGAACACATGTTTAGGTATCGGTCAGTAATCCTTGACCAGTCACCCTATATAATCGTATTTGCAGTACTGCATGCACTTGATGCTCTCGAGCTTGAACTAGTTTAGCGGAATTAAAAGTAAATATTTTTGTTATACTTATCATGCATCATTATCATGGGTTTCCGCTAAGTAATTCCATAAATAATCAAAAGTTTATCAATTATTTTTGTTTATAATGAATTTTCTTGAGATAGGTAAAATCACACAAAAATTGCCCTCACTAAACGAAATCCTGTTTGCGCGCCTGTCATTAGCTCAAAATAGAGAGGATTGGAAAGGCCTGCGGGACGAAATAGGCTGAAAGTAAATATTTTTCCACAACGTTGTTTTATTACACGTCATTTGAATCCCACAGATACTTCAGTACAGTCAGTTGGATTCCGCAAAAAAAACCCCTAAAGGAAAAGCGGAGGGAGTGGAAACCAGTTCTCGTCAAATAGTACCGGATAATTTAACTTGCCATTTTGGTTTTGGAATTGATACTTTAATGCACTAAACCCAAAACAAATATAGGTAAATAAAATGTACTCTACACTATAGCTTTTGAATTATTGAAATAAATGTGTTTTTGTCAAAGAATTTTGTAGTAAGTACCTACATTTGTTCCTTTAGTACCTAAGTATACATTTTATTCAATTATACTTTACCTTGACTCATGCAGAATTGTGCCAACAATCTTTGTTGTTAACTATTGTGGCCATCTCTACACGGCCTTAGTTCTGGGTTCAACACGGTTTGTTTCGAACCCTTAATCCAATTCGTTGAACTGCACCATTTATAGAATCCATTATCCTATTGTCAGCAGCTTAAATTGCTTAAACGTTTATTGAGACCCCCAACAAATCGGCTGGCTTGGTCAGTGACGAATCAAAACCTTGTTTTTAAGGACTAAGGTTAATCGGATAGGAGTGTTTCGTAGTAAGTATTCATATCCTCAATTTGTGGATGGTAGTCGGGAGTCCCAGTACGAGATCAGTTGAAAGATCTAGCGGTCGATTGTCTGTGTTAATGGCTGGGGTTCCTCACGAGCGTTGGGGCAGTCAGACGGAATATTTGCTGTCATGTCTCGGCTACGCGGTTGGCATTGGGAACCTTTGGAGATTTCCATACTTATGTTACCGGAATGGCGGAGGTAAGTAATTGTTATCCTTTAATTATGTTAATTAAAATGTTTATGTTGGGTTTGTTGTTACCACCTCAAACCTAAGTACTAAGTTTATTTAATATTTGAAACTGGAGTCTGTTAACAAAACTTTTTAGTTTGTCAAAGACTCTGACAAATGGTACGAATTTCAATTTTTAACAATGTTTTGCATAATTTTATATTAAAGCTCAATCAAATTCAGTAAAAATAAAACTAGAAAAATGTGCAAAGTTATATACTTTACCGCTCATTTTTCTAGTTTCGTTGGGCATACGAAAGCCAACAATTATGTTCATGTCGTTACAATAACAATATTTGGTTCTGTTTCAGGAGCGTTCCTCATCCCATACTTCCTCACTTTAGTAATATGCGGCATACCGCTTGTTTATTTAGAAACCACGCTAGGACAGTTCGCTAGCGCCGGCTGCATTTCAGTTTTCAACATTAACCCGTTGTTTAAAGGTAACATTTGCCATGGCATTGAGTTTGATTACGATTCCAATATCTATGTTTAGTTCTTCCTCGACAGGAGCGGGTTATGCGGCCGTAATAGCGAACGTAATAGGTGTAACGTACTTCTCGGCTATCATGTCATATCCAGTGCTGTACATTTATCACTCAATGAGCTCACCCTTGCCTTGGCAAAATTGTGGCAATTCCTGGAATACGGACAAGTGCACCGAGGTTGGGTAATTTTAGCTTTATGGATTAAGCATTTTGTTTATATGACCGTATCTTACAGATGGAGGAATTATTTTCAGATAAGCGGTAACTCTAGTTTCTTTACTTCGAATGGGACTATTACTACGCCGGAGGATGAGTTTTTCCAGTAAGTATATTAATACAGTAGGTATCATAAAACTTATCCAATACTCCATGTGCGTTTTTTAATTATTTTTTTACTGTTTCCAGCATTCGCCTGTTACGAATGTCTCCTAGCATCGGCCATATCGGCGGCATCGTGTGGCCTGTGTTCTGGTGTAACGTCATCTGTTGGATCATCGTGTATCTCTGCATCTGTAACGGTGTCAAGAGCGTCGGAAAGGTGAGCTTTCCAATATTTCCCGATTGATCTTTCTTGGCACGTTGCCGTCTTGTCAGTCACAAAATAAATATAATATATACTTTTTCCTCAAACCTTCAGTTCTTTGAATTGTTGTGTATTTTTGTTCCCAGATCGTGTACTTCACGGTTATGTTTCCTTACGTGGTGCTCTGCGTGTTATTTGTTCGCGGCGTCACTTTACCAGGCGCTTGGAAGGGCATACTGTTCTATATCCTCCCCGATTGGGGTCAATTGAAGAAGCCAAAAGTAAGTGTCTATAAGTAGCAATGAGGTCAAGTTCATCAATTAATCACCTACATTACTTGTGATTTGATTCTTGGTGCGGTCTACTTTAATTATATGAACACTCTTCACAGGTATGGGCAGATGCAGCTACGCAGATCTTTTTTTCATTAGGTCCTGGATGGGGTGGTTTGATCAGTATGGCTAGTTTCAATAAATTCCACTATAGGAATCTAAGGTTTGTTTTTTTTTCTCATTTCTTAGGTGAATGATATTTTCGAAGATAACAATAATATATTGAGTATTGGAATGTTTTAGGTCTTCAGTTATAATTCCGCTAGTGAACAGTGGAACAAGTATTTGGGCCGGTTTCGTGGTTTTCTCCGTGCTGGGTTTTGCAGCTGATCGGTCAGGTGTGCCCGTGGGTGAAGTTGCCACTGCAGGACCTGGCCTTGCATTCGTCACCTACCCTGCAGCAGTCACTATGATGCCGGCACCCAATTTTTGGGCAGTTACTTTCTTTGTCATGTTGTTTTTCCTAGGAATTGATTCAATGGTAAAAAATGTTTACTAGAATTTTCTTACCTTCTTGACATTTCTACGTACTTATTTATGCTTTCAACAAAAAAACAATCGTGCTGTGTCTACAGAAAACGAATCCCGAAAAAAACGCTACTGAAAGATACTGCTGCTGATTGATATTATCGAAATTGAGAAAAACTTTTAAAAACGTTGAATTATAAAGGGTGTAAAAAGACCCTTAACGAAGCTGTTCTTCCCGTCATTGCGATTTTTTTTTTTTGTTTTAGACCATTCCTGGGAACCTTCTAGTTACGGAGATTATGGGGGTCAAAGCTCCAACAACAACTCCTAAACACCTCCACGCCCCTGTACTATTCAATCCATCCATAAGCACAATGTTTTGAGTGCTTTACATTGAGTTAACCCGTTAAACGTGATTTTTCATCTCAAAACAAAACGTATTTCCCAGCAATAATTTTCGCGTAAAGTTACTTAGCTTGATGTACAGAATGCTTGGTTGACGACTTTGTGAAGGGTCTGTTTACACCCTGTATAAGGGATGTTTTATTTTCTTGTGTCGTATTAACAATCTTTCACTGTTCACAGTTTGTCACCATAGAAGCAATAATAGCAGGTCTAGTCGACGAATTTCCAGCTTTTCGTGCACGAAAAAGACTCATCACCTTCCTCACATGTCTGGTGCTTTTCGCCATTTCAATCATCTGCAATACTGAGGTTTGCATCCAAATGTCTCTATATCACACTGAAAAATACATACAAATTGTTAGGTAGGTACCCAGCAAATAGTTCGCTAGTTCTTGCTACATACAAGTTGCAATTGAACGACGCGTTCGCGTGACTACGGGGCTTGAAAGTTTCACATGCATGACTGCGAACTCGTTTAGTAGGTACCTATGATAACAACGGATTGTTAGTAATAATCGTTTAATTAATTGGAGTAGTGTTTACGATTAAGTTTCACGATATGTGGGTTTTAATTATCCTACAAGGTTGAAATGACTACAAATGTATAATTTTGTTTGACTGCTTACTGTCGTACATTTTTTTTCCTCTTTTCCTTATTCCTCTAATTCAGGGGTGTCCAACATAATTTGTTGGAGGGCCAAGTTTAGTATTTTTGTAACCGTAGAGGGCCAAAAGAAATGCAAAGTGACTTCTAAATAATTATAAGTAAAACAAACTTCCCCGGACAAGACTGCGATGATGCGGTCTGCATTCACCTACTTGAGGTGAGCTGGGGCGGGTGGGACCTAGATATGACGCGGGAATCACTCACTTGGGGACATTTTTTAACAATATTCGCGCAATATTTATTGATAGCTTTTAAAGTTTTGAATAGCTTGCGGGCCGGATGAAAGACCTATGCGGCCCGAGGGCCGTATGTTGTACCATATCTATTCTGTGGTTGTACGTGCCTGCTCTAGTTCATTCAACCTTAAAATGTAGATCAATAAAATTTTGCTTCTTAGAGTTACGTCTCTGAAAATGAAGGGAGGATCTTGGTTTATTAAACTAAACTTAAACTAAAACTTGGGTCTGATTGTGATTTATTTTACTCTTTCCGGAAGCAACCCTATGTCCGCCTCCAGCCTCGCGTTATTGGACACGTGTTTTTCCCAGGAAGTCCCAGCTTTTAATCAATTTCTGTCGTCAACAGGGAGGACTACACGTGATTGGCTTACTGGATACTCACGTGGCCATAGCCTGTATCCCGCTCGTCTGCGCCCTTGAGATTATAGCCGCAGTCTATACCTATGGACCAAAGAGGCTATCCGCTGATATCCTGTTCATGACTGGCAAACCTTTGGGAAGTATATGGCTGATCTTGTGGAGATATATCGTTCCTGCTATTCTAGTGGTACGACTTTATTTTTGTGGTGATAAGGACGATTTTCGAAGAGGCTGGGTCTTTAAATTTCTGTATATATGTATGTATGTTTTCTGTACGTATGTGTGGACCGATGATTGTCATAGAAGAAGTCTATTATACTTAGTAGCAAGGTAGATACCTACACCCAATTTGTTGCAGGATATGAGTAGAGTCGTAAATAGGCCTTGTTGATAATGTAGTAAACAGAATAATATTCATAAGTACCTATGTCACTCGTCAGTCCATCCGCAGTGACAGTACATCCTACTATTTTCCTACTAATATTATAAATGCGAAAGTTTGTGAGGATGGATGGACGGATTTGAATGAAGTTTTGCACACAAATACATAGTTTATAGCCTGGATTAACACATAGGATCCTTTTTATCCCAGTACTACGATCCTGCGTGACTATTACCGAACTAATACTTACCGAAAAATATATTTTTAAATTTAATATTCATTCAGCATCAAGCTGAAGAAATACTAAATATTTCCACACTTCTTTTTTTAAATATTATATGGGCATACGGTTGACCTCAATCTTGTCCTTAGGCCAGAGATGAGGTCGACGATGGAACGAGCTACTCGTAGGTAAATGACAGTGCCTATCAAACTCTTTGACAAGGTAGACGACGCAGAAGTTCTAAGTTTATTTCTGACAGTAGAAGAGAAACCTTGAGACATTTTCAAGAAGTTGTGCGACATAAAATAGTTGCGTAACACGTAGGTGGATCCGCGGGGCTTGATAGTCTATAAAGCAGTAAAATGAATAGTAAACTTTGTCTATGGCACTCCAGTAATTACACAGTGTCTCCATTTATTGTCTCTGCAATTTCCTTACGGCGATATTATTTGATGAACTACAAGATTACGATGGGAAATGAGTCGACTCATTGATATTTTATGACCTAATTATTTTCTGCATAGTAAGGTACTGTTGCCCGTCTATTGGACAGATCCACTTGTTCCAATTTCACGTGTTTGGCAGCAGGCATTTTCCGTTTTAGTTATCGTTCTATTTACTTATCGATTGTCTATTGTTTCTTGACGAGGGACACTCCCTGCTATATGGGATCCGCCAGCTAACTAGGCGTCTATTCTAATAAAGTAGATTGTAATGAAGAGTTTTAAAGATAAACACAACAAAATCCACTTTCGGCGAATAACATTAGTAACGTCAGTGAAAATAATTGTTTGGCAAATTGACTATGGTAGTACCTATTTAAAATGTCCCCTCTCAACATTCTCTCTTTTTTATTTTTCGTGTGGTTAGTTGCTAACCTGGTACTATTGGTAGATATTTCTCGACGGAATGTACCTAAAGCCAAGTCAGGGGCCTGGCGGCCTGACACTCCCTCCTGCTCCGCCCAGAGCGGGAGAAGTCATTTGATGATTTCCCATCCGAAAAAAAAAAAAAAAAAAAAAAAAAAGGGGCCTGGCGGCATAAACACTCTATCATTCTCAACTGACATTCATTGACAGTTGTATGAAATGGCACGTGCACCAATATCAGTCAAAATAAGAAGGTACGAAGGTACTGTTGGGTACTGGAAAACACTCGCAATCTATATCGGACTTCATTTAGAATTTATCACCGTGGAATCAGCAGTTTGATCTTTACAAGCTTCTATCAACCGCCGATGAGCTTCATCGGTCGCTATGGATGCACTTAGCCTCACTGGCTGGTTTGAAATAAAAATATATATATGTTTTTCCATTTCCAGGTTATAACAGTATATTGCCTTAGAGAAGCTACAGGACTGGCTGGCTGGTGTGTCGCTCTCGTATCGGTTCTTTGTATACCAATATACGCTCTTCAACTGCTTATCAGGGCGAAAGGAACACTCACACAGGTACATTTATGTTTAGTTCACATTGAATTTTGATCCCATCTGCTGGAGCACAGCTAGGCCTCTTCTATATGAAGGCGCGCGGCGAGCCGTTACCAACCACGCGTGCCCAGGACGGGTTGGTAGATGACACAATATGTCTTCGATGTTTTGCGTCTAGGACGGTTCTCGGTTCCCTCGCAATGTTATCTTTCACCGTTTTGAGAGCAGTGGTGATGAAATCAACTACACTAAGAAACGCACCTGCCTAGTTCGAAGCCACGACCGTAAGTTGGCGCTGTTACCTGTACAAACATGCCACTAATAAACTTAGACAAGAAAATAAACCTACTCAAAATAAGAACCATGCTACGATAAAATCGCAATGCAAAATATGCAGGTGCAAAATATTTACTTGAACTCATTAATATTATAATATTTATTCTCAGTAATTCGGATATTCGTGTGAGTCACATGTGATTTGAATTTTTCGTAATTTTACTGTTCTTAATTTTTTTTAAATTTCAGCTTTGTAGAAATGAGTGACTGAGATGAGTCACTCATTCTTGTGTCACAATATCTTTTAGCTCAGACGAGGAACTTTTGTCCGCCGCTTAAAAATTAACGTTCCTGTTCGTTGGTTGACGTCCATTGGTTGTTACAAATTGTTCACGGACAAATTGTCCCTCGTTTGCGCAGGCCATAAAGGTCCGAGGGCCTACTGGGAACGGCCTCCGACTTACTTGATATAGGGAGTGAATTCTAATCCAGGTGGTAAACCTACATTAAAACGAAGTCAAGCTGCACTATTATTCGCCGTATAATGTTAGGTTAGGATCACACAGTATTTTCATTCGGCATTTGTTTGTAACTGTATCAGTATCAGTATAGGAAGTTAACGAGTGATCTTGACTTTGTTCCGCACAATATCATGCAGGTCAGTGCCATGTGAACGGCAGATACTTGTATAGGTTTAAACTACAGAGATTTACTTAATTATTTTTGGTTCATCATCATTTCAGTCGAAAGACGTCTACTGCTAAACATAGGCCTCCCCCAAGTGTCACCACCTTAACCGGTCCGGTGCGTCTCGCATCCAGCGGATTCCCGCAACCTTCACCAGGTCATCGGTTCACCTGGTGGGAGGCCTTCCATTGCAACGTCTTCTTTTCAGTCCCATCGCCCCCATCGGCCATCCGTTCTGCAAGCAATGTGCTATATTTTGTTCCATGTAATGAAAATATACCTGTATTAATTTTTTTCGTAGCGCGTTCGAGACAGCTGTCGTCCAAGCAATGACTGGGGTCCTGCGGATCCTGAAATGCGTCACCTGTGGAAAGCTGCAATCAACAAACAAAATAATAAGGACATGAAACTAAATAATCTTGACAAGTCCTAACATTAAAATAATAAGTTTGGAAAATTACAGTTGTCTTATTTTGTTAACCTTTACCTACAGCGACTTATTTGAAAGACTCTTTTTACAAGAAAACTAGTCTTAGTTTTTCCGTTATTTTTGTCACTGTCAATATCAAAGTGATCTTTATTTTCATTTGTATTATACTATTACTAAATATACTTTTTAATTTTTTATTTTGTGGCGATATCTAAACCATAATCACACATCAAAAATCTCAATTTAAATAGTATAACCACTATCACTATCACTACATCATAGTATAAAACAACGTCACTTCTGTCTGTCTGTCCCTATGTATGATTAGATCTTTAAAACTACGCAACGGATTTTAATGCGGGTTTTTTTAATGGATAGGTATATTGATTCAAGAGGAAGGTTTATATGTATATAACATGCATAATATATAATAGAGAAACACTGATAACTTTAGAGGTTTCTAATGTGATGTCGTAAATAAACTCATTTTTTTGCGCTTACTTTGCAAACGCTGGCTGAACCCTACGAGATAGATCAAAATAATGTACTACAGTATTGTACACCTTAAACAGGTCTACAAAAAATTCGCAAATTTAGAAGATATCACAGAATTAAAATTACGCGCGACTGAAAATATCATTATCAGCGAAATAAATGGGGTCGCAGTGTAACAGTTGGTCACTTATACCATTTTCATCTTTTAAGTTTTGCGTAAAAAGTAATGCATTATTTTAGAAGCTTATTTATGGTGTATGGTGTAAATCTATATAGATTATCTTTAATATATATTTTAGAACGTATTTACCCAAAAAGCTATTCAATTTAAATGAGTATCTTAGGAGTTATCGCAACTGCCGGGGTCGCGGATCTGTCTAAACAGGGTACCGGGGCCCTGGAACGCAAGGGGCAACCGAAAGTACATGGTGTCTTAGTCAGTGTGTGTTTAGTCAGTAAGTCTGACAGTCCCTTTCGCTCCACCCAGGGCTTTCATTTAATGATTTTACCACCCAAAAAAAAATGGAATTATTGGAAAATAAAGGCATTACAAAATAATTTTACAGTAAGCGCACTTCTTTTTTACACGCTTTATATTAGCTTCACTTGTATGTTTGTAACCGACTTCTTAGGGCGCGATTTTGACCCACTTTAAACGGCCAAATTTTATTCAAATTTTGCACACCTGTCAAAGACCGATGACAATGCAATAATTCGATTAAAAAATCCGATTATCCTGATTAGATTCGCCAGCCCGCTTAGCATGACCACCGTAGACACGAAAGAGAATCGACAAATCTTTTGTTCATCTGTCATTTTGTCGATTCAATGACAGATGAACAATAGATTGTCGATTCTCTTTCGTGTCTACGGTGGTCGCATCAGGGCATGCGGCCCTGATGCGACCACCTTTGCATTACTGTAAGAGAGATAGAGCTAGTGCGCGAACTACGCATGCGTGCATTTCCAGAGACTTACTCTTTGATCGGGCACTAGCAATAAGAAAATTGCACCGTCACGGCCATTTATGGTGGACGATGAAATTTTTTCTTGTTGAGTATTATAGTCTTACTTGAATATTCACCCAATCCAATATTGGTGAGAAACGTGCCGATGGATGAATGGCAAGAGGGTGACTAAAAATGTTATGTCGTTAGCGTCAACCTCAGGGAACCGGGCACACTCTGTTGTATAAGTGCCTTACCCTCCTATCGGACCTCTGGGGGGGCGGACCGTTTAATTGTCCATTACTCGTGGGAACATCATGGAAAAAAAAAAACAAACAAACAAAATTTAATAAAACAGAAAAAAGGTCATTAGAAAAAATAAAAAAATTGTTTAAAAAACTAAAAAACTCGCTTTATATAGAAAACCTTTAGTTAGAATTTTTTAAAGTAAGTATTCTTAATTCAAATTTATTAAAATTTATTTTCTATTTTTTAGTTTGGTTTTCTATATTTGTTCTAAATTGGTCCCGAGCGAAGCCGGGGCGGGTCGATAGTATTTCAATATTAAATAGTTCAACTTAGATTAGTTTAAGCTATCATTTCTGTCGAGCGTCCCGAGACGCACACGTTATTTATTAGTATAGTCCAGTCAAATTAGCTCAAAAAATAGGGATAATTCGCATAGAGCTAAAAATTGGTACGAATGTTGGGAACACCATTACAAATGAAATGTCAAAAGTCCCCATCGAACCGACCTTTGCAAAAAAAAATTAAGGTCAAAGGTCGCGTAAACGTGTTTTTTGCATTTTTCAGCCAAACGGTAAGTTTTATCATAAAAATATGTGGACCGTGCAATTATCTATAATAACTGATTTTATACTTTTTCCAGAGAATCACCATTTCCGAGATATAGCTGTTCAAAAAGTAGAAAAAGTTGTGTTCTTCATAATAACGAAACGTTTCCACGGCACCGGTGAAGTGGTGTACCTGGCGTGTTTACCCGGATGAGCCTTATTCCACGATTTATTGTGGTCATGTTTATAAAAAAAATTGTACTATTGGAAATTGCGGTGAAAATTATGAGTAAACAGTTTGATAATTGCGCGCACCCGCGTGGAGTTCGATAATTGACCCACAGGATCATGCTAAGGGGATAAATTATATTCTATGTGTTAATCCAGGTCATAAACTTTCTATGCGCTAAATTTCATCCAAATCCGTTCAGTAGTTTTTGCGTGAAAGAGTAATAAACATACTCACTTAAATAAAAACTTTCGCCGTAATAATATTATATTAGAGTGAAGTGTGATTGTAGAAAATTATTCGTCTGATTGATAAATAATAGTATCTATTGGAACTAAAAACGAGTGCAATCAGCTGGACTTCCCACAACCTCGCTTCTGCTTGGAAATTAATTGACAATACATTGGACTCCAAAACGCACGATTAAGGAGTTTTTCGGATTTTTTATGCAATTTTAATTTCAAATTTCAAAGGGTCATGTCATGCTAAATGCGGCTGCAACAAAGTTGGGTTGTTTTGATTATAAGCATATAATTATGCCGGTTGTTAGGGCCAGTCGTGCTCAAATGTTGAATCGCCTTTAAAAGAGTATTCTTACGATATCAGCCAGTAGATATCTGATGTATCGGTCGTAGAACAATTTACTTGTACTCAGCAGGAAGAAGATAAAGAAAAGAAGAAGACATTACATTTGAAGTTCCGTTAGATAATTTTATCAATCAGACGAATGATTTTCTCCACTTAGGTACTCATAATTTACACCACTTTCATAATTTCCAATTGTAGCGTTTTTTATTTTATACAATATCTTTATGGTTCCGTTTCTGAAGGGTAACCAACGGACCCCTAAAGCCGGGTACAGACTGCTGCAACGTAACATGCAATGAAATAACTTGCCGTCCTCATTGTCGCAAGCTCGCAACGTATCATGCAATGAAACAGAATTCCCATAGTGTGGACTCCTTGCGCGCAGCGCACGAACCGCGCACACTACTCGCGCGAACAGAGCATTACAACTCGTGCGCGCCGCGATCCGCTGTTTGTCGGTTTTTTCGACGAACACAAAGGGGCGCGCAGTGTGCACGGAGCGCCAGTGTGAACGGGTTTCATGTGTCTACGGGCAGACTGGGCTATGTTCGCCGCGCGCATGCCGCAAACAGATGCGAGTAGGTACATGCTCGTCATCTGCCTAGCCATTTCCCAACTATGTTGGGGTCGACTTCCAGCCTAAACGGATGCAGCTGAATACCAGTATTTTACAAGGAACGACTGCCTATCTGACCTCCACAACCCAGTTAGTACTGGGTAATACGATATCCCTTGGTAAGACTGGTTGTCAGACTTTTTGGGCCACCTGTAACCACTGTCAAAGATCTACAAATGACAGCAGGGACCAACTGCTTAACGTGCTTTCCGAGGCACGGTGGAAACTCAGTATGTAATGGGTGGTCACCCATCCAGAGACGAACCTAGGCAAGCACTGCTTAACCTAAATATCAACCCGAGCGGCTGTTATTATTTAGCCACGGGCTCCTCGTCCTATAACAACAAATAATAAATTAAAGGTTCGCCTACTGCGATAGTACGGAACCCTTCATGGGCGAGTCCGACTCCCACTTGGCCGGTATTTTAATTAAATAGAGCCACAATAGATCGCGGAATAGGCTCACCGGGATAACCACGTTAAAAAAAACACGCCAGGTACACTACTTCACCGGTGGCGTGGAAACGTTTGATTATTATGAAGAACACAACTTTTACATCTTTTTGAACCGATATATATCTCGGAAATGGTGATTCTTAGAATTTTTTTTAAAATCAATTAGTTAAAGATAATTTACACGATCTACAATGTTGTCGAACAAATTTTTATAATAAAACTTACCGTTTGGCTGAAAAATGCAAAAAACCCATTTACGCGACCTTCGATCTTGAATATTTTTTTTTGCAAAGGTCGGATCTGTGGGGACTTTTGACATTACATTTGTAATGGTATTCCCAACATTCGTACCAATTTTTAGCTCTATGCGAATTATTGTAACATTGCATGTCTAATTTGACTGGGCTATAGTAGAGCAACAATCATTCATTTCTTCTCGTGCCACACTGGTGGAACAAGTTTGTGGCACGACGATGAAGAAGGGCAAAATTTGAGCTCAGTTGGAAAACAGAAAGTGGGTCAAATTTAACTTCTAACATTTATTTAAGTACATAGTTACAGGTGAAGCTATTATTAAAAGCGTGATGAAAAAAAAACAAATGTAACAACATAAATAAGAACGTTAGAAAACCTCTTTGGAAATGACACAAGCCATTCTGCTGGCAAAAAAAGAAAGATTAAAAAAAAAAACATGCCATGACATTATAACTGTCATTTTTGGCATGGCCTACCCAAATTAGAATGTAAATTACTGTAAAATAAAATGGTGGTCTCTAGTTAAAATTATTATGTGATTGTTTTATATTCCGCGATTTAAATTCTCAGTACTTACATATATTTTGTAGTTTTTTTTTTTTTTTTTTTCAAAATTGTAAAAATGACTGACGTCCCAAACACCAGCCCAGCTGAAAACGCTACCGGCAATGATGAAGATAAGGACAAAAGAGTCAAAATTAATGTAAGTACTTTAAGACAAGGGTCGCCGCCTCTGCTTTAGGCCACGGTCACGAAGTCAGCGGGAGCGGAGTGGCAGCGGGGGTGGCGGGGCGCGTGGGGAGTGGCGGCAGCGTGGCTACGCTGCACCTGGACGATCCTAACTCTTTAACGCTTCGTCCGTATATTCGGATCTATCCGTCTCTCTCACTCACACTCATTTGCAGACTTGCGCGAGAGAGACGGATAAATCCAAATATACGGACGGAGCGTTAGAGAGTAGGGCACCCGTTCTCGAAGCCAGTGCCCAGCGGGCAAACTGCACAGCGCTAGAGCGAAAGAAAGAAAAAAGAGAAATTGTATCTTTCTTCGCGAACGAATGTCTAAACAGCGACCACAATGGTGTCGATTCTGTTGTGCACAAACTAAACTAATTTATCCTATACCTTTCTATCTTTTTCTCTCTAATAAAACAAGAAAGAGACGGACGTAATTTAGAGCTGTAAAATTTAATCCAACTAATATTTCCATACAAATTAAGGGTGCACGTAAAAACATGTCGACAAAAAATTTTAATTTAATTTTTTTTTTTATTGTGGGTTTAGGGTTGTCAATCAAACCTGTGTGCAACATACAATACTGTTAGGAAGAAATGAGGTTTTACCTAGTTTTATGAAGAATAAAATAAAATAAATATCGCTGGACATTACGCACAGCGCCATCTAGTGCCACACTAAGCAACGACGCTTGTGTCGTGGACACCAGATAGTTGATATACTACATAGATACTTTTTGTTTGTAAATACATATTTATTATACAAAATGAGGTTGTACGCAGCATTGTTGGGAATGTAGCTCCGATTTATCATTAATCCTATTTTCATAATTCCTAAATTTCAATATTCCGAACGTTCATAATTACTATTCTCAAAATACCGAATTTCAATTGCCCGAGTCCGACTTTAGTGATAACGCGAAACATTAAAAATACGAATCCAATTTCTTTTTTTTTTACCTACGTTTTGAGAATTACGCGGCTGGGACGCGACTGGGGTTACTAAAAGGGGGCGAATTTTTCATTATTTTTGCGATAGGACGCCCCGTTTTCAAGATATAAGCAAATTTAGAACCTGCTACGAGTCCATGACGCGCGCTCGCTATATTCGCATTTTACATTACACACACCCACTTTCTGTCACAAATGTCGTCGTCGCTCCTTCGCGCCTTCGGCTTACGCTCCTCATGCCAGCTAGCGAGACTTTTACGACAATTTTCGTCGTTACAAAGTACTTAAAATTGGTCTTTAATGTGTATAATTTTGCTAGTTGGTAAAGCATGTCGTGTACTATCTAAATTACTACAAAAAAATATGATCTGAGGGTTTATTGATAACTTTTCGAACATGAACTGCTCAATTTTGGAAATTGGGACACGAATGGTTTGAGGAACGTTTATAAACTTAACTTTGTTGTTTATAACAATAGGTATACGTTATATACAGCTGTATGTAGCGCTGGAACTAAATTTTACGAGAAAAAAAAACATTACTTTTTATCTCCCCTAATAGTTATTTGGGGAGTGCCGCGTAATATGCACGTATTCAAAGAATCACCCAAAAACACGGTGAAGCACAAGGCATAAACTAACTTAGTTCATAGCTAAGTATAGCCGTACTTTTCTCGCACTGCCTTTCAGTAAAAGATAGCAATAGCCTAAATTAAGTTTAGTTTGTGCACAACAGAATCGACAACAATATTTTTGATACTAATTCGTTCCTAAAGTTCGATTTACTGTGGGCAAAAGATTAGGTAATACTACAACACTACGTCAATGCAGACGCTAGATTGGCACACATCGCTCGTACGCCACTCGCCGCCCGCCCGCTCCCGTTATGTGTCTCGTCGGCCAAGTGGTCGCAACTCGCAAGCACCATTGATGAGCATGATTGTTTGAAACATATCATCACTCCTTGTTATCCCCGAAGGGTTAGGCATAGGTGTACCTAACAATTACACCCATATTTCGCCAGCTATGTTTAAGTTCCACGTAATAGGGAGCCAGCTTGTTGCCGTCAACCGGCCACAAATCCAAACTCCGTGGCTGATACTGTAAAATTTCTGATGTGGAAACCCAATAACACTTTGCTCAACCGGGGAATCGAACCCAAAACCTCATGCTCCGCAGTCAGGCTTGCGACCGCTAGACCACGAGGCAGTCAGTGATATGTTTGATTAACCATTGTACGGATTATAGGTCTACACCCCGTCCCTGCTCATAATGTGTCCTGTGCTGACAGTGCGAGGCGTAACATCCTACAGATTTGTCACAGTCGCTCGATAAGCTGTGTTTTGACAAACAATAGGATTTGTAAGCCTAAGCTTTCTACGGATTTGCTTATAAATACGATAACGATCGTCTGCTCAGTCATTAACTCGATTTAATTTGATCACACGAGTTGTTTATCAAAAACTAGCAACCATTTTGTGTACACTACTTGTTCATCAAAAAACGAGTAAACATTTAGCCACTTCTCAACACCTTTAAATAAATACTCGCGATTGATGAAACACGAAAAGTCACAATATTATGATTCCAGGTTGAAGGTGAGGGGGAGGAGGGAGTAGGGGAAACAGAAATGGGTCGAAAACAAATGAAAAGATTTCAACTGCCAAATCTACCGCGATGGTGGCAAGCTGTTATTATTCAATATGCGTGAGTAGAACTCATTTATATTCACTGTACCTATTCGCAAAGATTTATATCGTAAAATGTGCTCTCCCCGTAAGCGGTCCTCGGTCGCTCGGAAAAATGTTTACCTACACTGAGAAGAGTGTGTAGCGGCATTACTAAAAAGTACTATGGTAACATTGTACAAAAAGTCTATGACACAAACAAAAAGGATTTGAAAGACTAAAGAGCGGACATTGGGAATATTTTCTTACAAAAATGTTGATGACATTTTCGATTTTGACACACGAATACTACCTGATAAACGGGCGTATGACACTAGACAGACCGATTTGTTACCAAGTAGTTACAAGTATTGGTTACGATTTTCTTCATCTTGTCCCGTCTATCGCTTACAAATATTTGAATGTATTTGCACACAAATGAAGAACTGACATCAAATATCACCAGACACGACACTCGTCTGATCGGATGTTCCTCCCTTTTCTATAGAGGATGCAAAATTTTACACCCTGTTCTTTATACCCCTAAGTGAACTCGCACATCCCGTATGAGATGATATAGGTACAGCATGTATCAGAAAGGTGTCATCATATTCAAGAGTCTAGTAAAGACCATCAAAGTGAACAATTTTTTGTATGGGACCAACATCGTTATCCCGAAAATATAATCAGCTGCCCTATACAAAAGGGGGTGGAATTTCTTTGTATGAAGCGTGGACTGCCCAGCTTCGTGTATAAGACAAAATCATCAAAAGCAGACAGGTATAATACGTGGGGTACTTTGAAAATAAAATAAAATGGCGGAAATTAGGCAAGGTAAATAATTTAAAGGGGCTTTGAATTATTTCAGGTATCTTCTTGACAGCTGATGACAACGTTGTTTACACAACGGATAATTTTTTGACGCGCGAGAGCACATCTAACAATTAAAATCTTTGCCTCATCGTAAGATACATCTATCAATGTCGAAAAGCTTTTCCGTATGGTATGGTGAAGAGTGAATCCAATTTATTTATTTCTATTTATCTCATTTAAACACATTGGAAGTGATCTGGTTTTCTTTTTATTGGTCGTCCATCAGGACCGCGACCTCTTTGCTCACTTAACCTCTTATTTATGCTTTACCTAATGAAAACTAAATCGTTTCTAAATGCTTCACTAAATATTACATAATTAGTGAAGATATTACTAACAATGCGGTGAACGGGTTTATGTTAATTACTTGGTTGGAGCTATGATTGGGATCCGAAGTTTCGATAAAATCTAATCGGGTTGGCTTTGGCGCCTTCGAAAAATAAAGTATCACTGCTTGCTGAATTTCTTAATAAGCAAAACAACAAAAAAAACCCGACTGCGTAAAAACTAATTTTAAAAAATACGTGAAAGAATTAACTTAAATAAAAACTAAAAAGAAAGAAACAAGCCCAGTAGTTTAGAATTCTGTTAAGTAATACTAAATAACTACACAATTGAAATAGTTTTATAATCGATACACACATAAAACAAATCATAAATTCTAATGCAGAACAGAACGACTCACAGTCGGGGCCCATTGGGAAGATTTGATTGGTAAAATTTAAATGGGCCCCGACTGTGAGTCGTTCTGTTCTGCATTAGAATTTATGATTTGTTTTATGTGTGTGAATTTTGATTACTGTTATGTCTTTAGTGACACTCGCAAGGTTAAGACGAATCGATTGACGTAAGAATTATCAAAATCGGCCTACGCATTTGGTCTCTAGAACGCCACATAGAAACAAACATACGAGTACATACATACATAGACTGATAAACACATTACCCTCCTGCTGTTCCATACGAAAGTGCAATACAATAAAGGGTCATAATTTATCTGTGGATTAGCTATTTTGTAATAATGTAGTCACAAAAAATAAATTGAGTCGTGTTCTGAATCCACGGTAAAACTTTTTCTCAAAACGTCCCTCACACAAGTCACAAACCGTTCTTACAAGATGTGTGACATGAACATAGTTATTTTTATACTCTTAACGTACCATATATAACTACTATTATTCCTAGCAACAGATTCGAAACCTTTGTCTTTTATCAATAAATTCAACTAGTTCATTAGACCTCCAAATTGCTTGACGTCAGCCTACTGCCTAATCATGTTTTTATAAAACTTGTAGTATAAAGTAAGCATAGAGATATAAAGCACGTGCCGGGAGGTGACGTGACCTCCTACAGTTACAGTATCGTAACATCTTTATTTCACATGTGTCACAAAACAAAAGACATTACCCTATCACATGCTGGCGATTGCTTTCATAAATCAAACGTGTTTTGAAATATACGACGGTATTAGAAGTTCACATGACTCCGTTTCTGTCTGTGAAAGTATACTTATACAGGGTGAAGTTAAATTAGCTAACGAAACTCGACAGGTTCAGGGTTTAAATCAATATTTCCATTGTTACATCTTTTTTATTTATTTATTTTTATTGGTTCACCAACAATTGTTTACACAGGTTGTATGCTAAAAGTAACATGCAAAAATGTAAATGCAACAGTGCAACAATCACTTATAGGTAAACTCCGCATGCTTAAAGAAGTTGTACAATTTATAATATTAATCTAGTTTAAAAAAAATACTAATCTAAAGATCAAAATAATTAATATGACAACATTAAGGAACTTACTATACTTATTATACATTAAGGAACTTATTATACCTACTTAAATATATTCTCTCATAAAATATTGAAAATAACGAAATGAAATTAAAAATAAAACTATTTTGCAAGGTGCTAAAAAAATTGGCTTTCAATTTGCCCAAACTTTCAAAGCGCAAATCAATTTGATCACTGCAGTTATTTACAACCTTGCATAATCTTGCATAGGGGGAATTGGCGCCTAGAACTGTTCTTCTCTGCGGCGGGCAGAGTGGTGTAATTGCTCTGCGAGGAATTCTCGACGGGGCACGGAAATTAAAGGTGCGCAATATTTGTGGGAAGTCAATTTTGTGGTGCATTACTTTGCACACAAACATTGCGTCATTAATGTCTTAATCTAATCTAATCTAAATCTAATCTTGTTTGGCTATCAATCAATCTAAACAAGATGTGATAGTGGAAATAATGATATGATAATACTTTTATGGGACAATGGCCTCAGGTAATCTACTACTTATATCCGATACCAATGAAGTCTGTAGAAATAATTATCTAGCGACTAACTCATCAATACTTCCAGTCATCGTAGTTGTTAGTCATTAACGATTTCTTGTAGTTGTATTTCAGCATTTTATTTATAAATTCCAACTAGTAGGTCTAGGTACCTAAAGAAAATTGTCCGTTAACCTAAAAGCCACATTATTGTCGTGAGTCTGCGAAGGCCGCCGCTGAGGCATCCGGCTGACCCGGTCGCGACCGGCGACGTTGGTGCTATCCGGGTCACCTCCGGATGAACTGACTCTGCAAATGTGCCGCAGTTAAACCGAGTGTCCACTAGATAAACACGATTTTTGACGGGAAAACAACCTATGATAATACCTTATCACCTAAAACAAAAAAAAAAATTATAGACCACGCCTATATAAATGTTTCTTTATCGTAAAGAAAACCTTGTGAAGCTCGCGTCTGAGCTTTTAAAGAAAACGTAAAAACAAATTCTCAACTTTGCATTGACTTCCAAATTAACCATTAACTTTGCAAAAGAACTATTAAAACGTCTTGTGAGTGTCTATAGACATCAGTGAATACGTGGGGAATTAGCCATGAAAGGTGTCGAGGCGGGAGATTAATGTTCGCGTGTGGCACACGTCGGTGTCGGATCTATGGGGGAAGGGGGTGGCCGGGAAACTATGATGGCGGCGGTAGTCATTGCACCTTAAGCCGCGGGTCGGGCAACATGCAACAGTGATCATTACCACTCCAAGATGCAGCGAACACCGTCGAGTGCCTCCGAAGGCTCGTTTTGGACGACCATAGAACTCCTTGCTGGCCGTGGCCGGAGACGATCTGCTGCTGATGCCGAAGACTATACTCACCTCGATGTCCCGTCCAGAAGAACATCTACGCTCAGGTTGTGATTGTATTACCACTTTAACAAAAGCACCTCTCTTTTCTTTTCAAAAAACTTTATTGTTTATTTTCTCATTTGCACAACACAAGTAGGTTTTGTTGAAAACTATCAGCTGTTGAGGATGTCAACAATTATAGTTATATTTATCACCGCGCCGGATATCAACATCGCATGCAGCACAGTCGCGGAATAAATCAAATTACGCCCACACACAATAACTTTTGAAGTAAACACACAATCTGCCTATAATCGTATAATTTTATATCAATGAATCCTCGGTGCTATTTTAGTTGTTTCATTATGGGCGTCATAATAACGACGATATTAATAAATCACGTTCGTTAAAATATTTGCACTTCTCACAGCGAATCAAAACAAGAGATGAATTTCAAATTTGTTTATATCCGGTAATTGGAGCTTGTTATGCCAAAACACACCAGCCCGCAATTTCTTAATTTTCAGAAGTTTTCTAATGATTTTGAAAAGTGAAAATTGTTTCATTTTAAATGTATTAAGCAAATTTTTTGTGTGTTCATTGAACTATTTTTGCTGGATAAAAAGATACCACATTTGGAATATTGGATTAGTTATACTTAATTAGCTGAATATTTGAAATATTTTGGGTTGGTATGTTTTGGCATAATTGGAACCAATTTAACAGGGATAATAAATCATTGTAGCAAGTTTTAGCGTGTTATCTGGCAGGATGGGACGGCGAGACACGCTATTGTTTTGGTTCAAAGTACTCGGATGATAATATTGCGTATCACCAAGCATTTTGCGTCATTCGCACCCTCCTATATTGGTTTAACGTAAACATTTTATTCGATTCCTGAGATATTGGAGGCCATTTTTTGTCTTATATGTTGATTTTTGGAAGTAATAAAATTAGGCTTTATCATTTGTTAATAGCTTTGAACTTTTGTGACGTATTAATTTGATTATTTCACGTATTTATAATATAGTAATTTTGAATAAGAAATCAATGGAAACGGACGCAAAAATATTTTTCTCAAACATGATTGGAAATTTGAGCTTGATAACCTTCTTCGAGATAAATCGAAATTGCTGTACTGGCCAGATACATGCGACCAGCGGCCGGCACAAGTTCTATGAAAATCCGTATCTGTCGTGTTTAGCGGCTAGCGGCCAAATAAAATAGGTACTGGCCAGATACATGCGACGAGCGGCCGGCACAAGTTCTATGAAAATCCGTATCTGTCGTGTTTAGTGGCTAGCGGCCAAATAAAATAGGTACTGGCCAGATACATGCGACCAGCGGCCGGCACAAGTTCTATGAAAATCCGTATCTGTCGAGTTTAGGGCTAGCGGCCAAATAAAATAGTAAACTCATTATCTGTCGTGTGATTTAAAAATGGAACGATCTTTTATTCTGAAACATGACAACAAAGGAGGTGACTTTTCAAAGGTTTTATTTAAATTTCGAGTTGGCTTGTAATAAGAAAGCAGTTTATTGAAAAAAAAAAAAAAAAAGTACTGTTCAATTTGCATCATTGATTTTGAAAAGTAATTGTTTTAATTTCCTCGCATTATTTGAGAAAATTACTATACAAGCCTTGGCCACAAGTGCCACAACTAGGCATTGATGGACTTACGTATGTGTGCCTCGGCTTTGCCTCGGCCCACATTTTTACGTTCGTCCATCAATGCCTCTGTTGCTGGCCGCTGCAGTAATGTACTATTTTAGTGAATTTCAACAACTATGATTTGTTACCTAATTTTGGTGGAAAAGTTTGTTTCTGGTTTTTTAATAATCTAAGATGTTGATAAGCAAGAGATACGTATTCAGGTACATAAAATGTGAGAGAAATTTATTTATTCCTGAAAGCTTCTAATATATTGTCGATACCAGAATTTTGGGTTCAAATTTTGGTGTCGTACCAAAATTTATATCGGACACCAAAATTAGAAATATTGACACCATAATTTATTTCTGTCACCAAATTAGAAAGTCTTGACACCAAATTTTTTTTACTGAACCAAATTATAAATAAAATAACAATAAAAACTTATTTATAGTGAATAAATGTTTTAATAAAAAATAAAATAATGAGATCAATAAAAAAATATCAATCAACAGATACAACTTTCTTATTTTTCTATGTCTTCTTCTACAGTTTTTAATTTAAGGCGGTTCCCCGAGCAAAATTAGCAACTCTTTGTGTGGTGGTTAGAATAAAGTT
The DNA here is from genome assembly GCA_941918905.2 of Xestia sexstrigata. Classification (NCBI taxonomy): domain Eukaryota; kingdom Metazoa; phylum Arthropoda; class Insecta; order Lepidoptera; family Noctuidae; genus Xestia; species Xestia sexstrigata. The sequence goes on from OW799204.2 coordinate 7,672,745, forward strand.
CTAATCAGCTTGCACTACAAAGTGTTTGTTACGTCAGTCACTGCAGGCCAAATAGTGCGAAATGAGTGGTTTTTATTCTTTATAAAATCAAATTTACGTCTTTTGGAAAAAATAAAACGACAATTATGTTCATTATTAAATTGTCTATCCATTAGTATAAGTAGCAAATCAAAATAATGGTTACTTTACGAGGAGAAGCATTTTATAAATAATTATTTCTCATTTCTGTGGTTTCGTTGTAAGGGGATTTATTAAACATTAAGCTACTTAAAAAAAAATGAAACGACAATTTTGGAGCCAAGAATATGCAGTAATTTAATGTATTTTTTATTAGTTGGTATTTCTTTTGGATAAAGAGGAGTAGGCTCCAAAAAACTGCTCGTTCAAGGTCATTTGCTCGGGGAGGCGCCTTAAATGAATTGCAATCACCTTCTCAAACCTCTATCATCATCATTTTTTTTTATAAGTTATTTTTCAACATGTTATGTTAACATAATATGTAATGAGATCAATTTTAAAAATTAATAATCAACTAGTTAACTTTCCGGGGATGGGACCGAATCTTGCGAAACACCAGTTTGGTTTCCGCAAAGGGCGCTCTACGGCGGTCGCCATCATGCGCGTGAGCGCCCTCGCGACGGAGTTGTCGTGGCGGTGTTTCTCGACATCGCCAACGCCTTCAATACCATGCCCTGGAGCTGCATTAGGGAGGCACTCCGGTATCACCCGACCTACCTCCGTTGTGTGGTCGGGGACTACCTGACGGACAGGGCCGTCATCTTATATCCCAGTCGCACCGGAACTGGCGAGAGATGTCTTGCGGTGTTCCACAGGGATCGGTTCGCCGCGGGAGACGCCCCGGGCGTCGGGGGCCACCACGTGGCCCCCGGCCACCGTAGGCGCGGGCCTGTGGACGGTGGGCTATGGGCTAGCTCGCCGTCCGTCCGTCTCATGACAGGCCGTGTCGACGGCGCGTTCGTGATCCACGCGCGCCTCAAAGAGAGTCAGCAAAAGGAAGGGGTCCGCAAGGACCGATGCCTGCCGGGGTTGCGGGACTGTTCGAAAGAGATACCGTGGCCCCGGAACACAAAGGGCGATGAAGGAACATGGATGGGTTTTAGTCAGTAAAAGTCTGACACTCCCTCCTGCTCCGCCCAGAGCGGGAGAAGTCATTTGATGATTACCCATCCGAAAAAAAAAAAAAAAAAAAAAAAAAGGGTTGCGAATGTTGCGATAGTCGTTGAGAGGATCCGGCAATTGGGTCTCGAGGTGGCATTGCACAAGTCCGAGGCCATGATGTGCGTTCATGGGCCTCGGAATGCGCGATCGTCGGGATCCCTACTGACGGTAGGAGGGGTTTCCATGAGTGTTGAGTCGACGTTGAAGTACCTAGGACTCGTTCTCGCCAGCCGGTGGATTTTCGTGGAACATTTCCGACGTTTGGCTCCTAAACTGGAACGGGCCGGGCTACCTTCAGGCGGCTCCTGCCCAACCTGGGGGGGGGCCAAACGCCTCCTGCCGGAGTCTCTACGCGGGGGGTCGTGCTGTCTATGGCCCTTTACGGGGCCCCGGTGTAGGCGCGTTCCTTGAGGCGGCGATTATCCGCCCATTATCTAAACGCGCCCTAAAAGGTGATCCGGATTGCCGCCATGGGATCTGGAGGCGATAGTCCTCGGCCGCCTACACGAATGGCGCACGGAGGCTCTACGCCAGGGGGAAACTCCGCTGCTGCGGCAAATCGCCGTCAGCGGACAGACCTCCGGCGTGATCTCATGGCGAGAAGGAGAGAGCGACTGTCGCAACCTTGTGGGGTTTCAGGGCATGCCACAATAGTGGCAATAAGTCCCCTCTTTGAGGAGTGGCTTGAGAGGCGCCACGGCGCCCTCACCTTCCGCCTAACGCAGGTCCTTATCGGACACAGTTGTTTCGGGTTCCTGCACCGATTCGGGCGAGAGATTTATATGTTTAGAATGTAGATGTGCTTGTACCTGAGAATATTTAAATTCTATAAATAATATTAAAATTTCAACCTAAAGTTTTCACTATGTAGTTTGAACTAGCCAGGTAGACATCAGAAACAAGATTTCTTTATTCACTTTAATTATTTTGATCATAGACGGATTTTACAGATGTCATGTTTCCAGTTTTATTAGTAAATTGTACGCTTTAAAATATAGAATTCGTGTCCCGATTATCATTGGAAATAATGTTTACTTAAAACCATAATAAAATTGTCAAAGGGGTCATCTGTCAGCAATAAATAATAAACATCAGACAACAATAATAATTAGAGTTAAAATCGTCATCAAATTCCATATTAAATTAACTGCGCGTACTGATTGCTAGCTTATCAAATATAATTATACAAATCTTTATTTTCCTTGTTTACATAGTATTAGGTATACATCACGATAAATCCGTTCCGTGTTTTTCAAGAGAACTAACTGAAATACAGAAGCTCGAGGAAACAGTTCAACGATATTATTCATGCCTGACTAAAAATATAAAATTAAATTTCTAAGTAAGTATCGTACAATTGCGTACGCACAGGGAAAACCCAAAAATAGTATTGGTAGGTACGCAAGTTTTAATTTAGTTCAAGTCAAGAGTCAAGCAAGGCATACTTCAAATGACGAAACCCAAAAACATAATAAAAACTTCTTTCGAATTTCTTTTTCAATTTTGTCCCTAACTTTTTAGTTAGAAACCCAGCGTCAAAGGCAATACGGTAAAGCCGGCGTTTTATTTTTCAGACGCATTCAAGAAATAAGTGTCGTTGATACCTACGTCTTCATAAAAAATCGGTACTTTGAATAATCTCAGTTCTTCGACCTTTTAATAGCTAGTAAGTTTTAATTTGTCAGTGGTCGTTATCAAATTAGGCATTGTTTTATCTCCAGAAGTAGCCGTGATTGCTCAACGGATCTATTTCACGGTGTCCAATTAATTCAAAAACGTATCATCAAAATACAGAGGTCACACACTTCCAAAATTGTAAACAGATGCGTAATAATTATTATGATAAAATATTGAGGTCGTAGTGAACAGGAGGTTTGAGGACAAGCATCACGTTAGCGCGGTTAAAACCAGAAAACGAGCTACTGATAATTATGATTTTCATAACACAACTGTGTAGAGTTCAAACTGCTTTATATTTTACCTTATTTTTAAGATATTTGAATGCGTCAAGGTGCGAGCTGCTTCAATTTTTTTTCTAAAACCTCATCTCGTAACGTTTTGAAATTGCCAAGCAATCGTTGTAATCAATGCTCTTACCTCCTTCCTATATGACCCAAGAAAGAGAAAACTAAACTACAAGTATTTGCAAATATAGCCCGAATACTCCGAAAAATGACAAAGCGCGTGTAGCGCCACAAACACTTGAAGAATCACTCTACCGTTAGCCAAGATTCTGTCTGATGACTAACATCTAATTTATGGTCCTAGCTGATGAATGGTTCACAGAAAACGTGGCGGCTGAATCTCCAAAGGTATAAATCACTCCTAGCTGAGTGATCCGGGATTCACTCACCTGGTTAGTATTCATTTTGTGTCATTAATTTGTAGACTCACATCTGGAATCGTCAGTCAGTGAACTACTTCCTAAATCTTCTGTTTTTCTACGAATAAAGAAGTTAAATAACAGTATCATTATCATTAATTTCAGGATTTTAGCGATACCACCGTACAATGCCGTTATCGAAATAAAAAAAATAATTTGGATAAGGACTTTTACATCATCATCAACATTTCAGCCGAAAGACGTCCACTGCTGGACATAAGCCTCCCCCAAGTGGCCACATAGTCCGGTCCCGTGCGACTCAAATACAGCGGATGACAAAGTTGAAAATGCCATGAAGCCACGTTTAATATTGAATTCTAACTCCTTAAGTCTGCATAGACAAAGCCCAATACACAAATGGAGCAGGTGGAGAGTGGTCAGCTCTCAACATTACCGAGCAAACAAAGCCGCAGTTTACGGAAACCTTCCCAGTTTTCAGAATTCCCAGTGTACTGACCGAGCGACCATACTCCTTACATCTGTTCACAGGATATTACACATCTCCGCTGAAACTACGGATCACAATAATATAAATAACATTAATGACGACACCTTGGACTCTCGCCCATTCACACTTGGAAACATCATCCATTTTTATGCATAAAACATAAAATCTAATCCTCATGAAGAGTAGAACCGTGAAGTATATAAATTCTAAAATCGTTCAATGTCCGTGACGTTTACTGGTTGTAAAAATATCACGCTTACGGCTTTACTGCCGCGATTTCGTGTACAACTTGTAGCCAACAATTTGTTGGATTGGTGGTAAATTCTCGCCTTTCAGTATTAGTAATTAAAAACTTAATTTGTTGAACGCTAATTTAGATAAATGCGCATTTAGAAATAGAGCCAGTTGTCTGTCTATCTACTGACCAGTTTTTCAGATAGTTGTCTCTCGTTATTATACTCGGTAAAATTAACGTGGCTAAGTATGCGTACAGCCTTAGTTTAGAAATAAAAATACAACTTTAAATACGAGTATACACTAAGCATACGTATCCACACATTGTGTCAAAAGCACTTGGAAAATGTGCAATATAGACAGTTCAATCCAAGAAGAAAAATGTACATTTGAAAGCTTTTACGCCATATCTAGTAGCTTGAGGTCACGCCGCTACAGTTTGAGGGTATAATTAAGGGGGAAAATAAATTTTAATTGTAACCGTTCCCATGGTACATCATGCTGTTTTAGTGTTTATTTGTTAGTATACAAAACCACAAAGGCAGAACTTTAGGGGACTATTACTACCGTTGGTTGCCGACAAAGTTTTTGTCTAGAAACGTAAAATGAGCTTAAACTTTGAATAACGATAAAAATGATATTGTTTTTCTTTCTAAAATACGAATTTTATAGGTACTAAACGTAGCTAAATATTTAATATCCTTAACGTATACGATTGTGTAAAATGATAAGTACCTATAAATCGGACTATATAGCAAAGTGACTGTTTCATCAAAGCTTAGCTTAAATTTTAAATAACCATAAGTTAGAAAATGTTTTTGAAATTCTGAGTCACATATGATATGACTCACACTTGGCATTAATCACATACATTTTAAAAACGTACATTCATACACTCTGGTCGGTATTTTTTGGCGTTTACACTGAAACTGAAAACCGAAGTGACGAGTAAATGTATCGTCACTCGTAATTTGGGCTTCGTAAACATTGACGTGATGGCGTTACGTTATGGCACAGATAACTAAGAACTATTTTCTGTTATGGTTTGTTATATTACGGAGATGCAATGTTTATTTAATCGTGCTGAAATTCAGACTGCGTGTGACTGGGTTTTAGTTGTATAATTATATGATGATATTAATAGCCAGACGGCATGGCTCATGTGTTAAACATTGCACATGAAGGTTCTTGATGAATTACAGTTTCTGCACTCATCATCCGTTTTTGATACTGACATCTTTGGATGTAACTGAAGTATAGATGAAGTTTCGTTCTACTTGTAACTTGTTCTCTCTGTAACTATATATTAAAAATTAAAGTAGCTTTTTAGGGTTCCGAACAAAAAAATAAAAAACGGAACCCTTATAGGATAAGTCGTGCTTCTGTCTGTTTGTACGTCTCTCTGTCACAGCCGATTTGCTCGGAATCTACTGGATCGAATCAGGTAAAATTTGGTAGGATGGTGTAATCCTATAACCCAAACAGAGATGTGTAAAGTATTTTTTTTTTTATATACTTAAGGGTAATTTTCGGTGGACAAATTAGAAAATAAAAATAAAAGTTTTGCATCAAATGAAAGGGGTCGTTATGAGAATCTCAAATATATTTTTTTTATTATTGTGAAATAAGTAATTTTGATTTTATTCATGGAAGAAGACGAAAATTGACTATTCGCCCCCCCCTCTGATCTCGGAAACTACAGCGCCTAAAATTTTGAAAAAAATTACAAATTATAGTTCATTGCTTGTAGAATACAGGAAAACCTTTAAGAATTCTATCAATTGAAAATAAAGTGGTAAACTAAATATAAGACTGACATTGTACGGATACCCTCTCCACGCGAGTTCAACTCTCACTTGGTCGGTTTTTTTGTGTTTTTTTGTGTGGCCTTTGTTAAAATGCAATTACTTCATTGCACACCAAAATTAATACATTCCTGATTCTCTTATCCCAATTCATTTGGGGTTGGCGCAGCATTGTCTTCGTCTTCCATAGTTCTCTTTACTCGTCATCTCATCAGATACCCCCTTTCTTAATCATATCATTCTTTACACAGTCCATCCATCGTCTCTTTGATCATCCTCTACTCATATAACCATCCATATTTAACATTCAATTTTTCAATATTGCTAATTCTATGGATATACTACGGCGGTCTTTTCGCTGATAGCAATCTGTTAATCTCATGCATTTTGATGCAATTTTCACTGTCATTTAGGAAATATGTTTCGGTAGGTTTATGTATTATAATATTGCTATACAACTTACATGTTTAGAAGAAATATCGATGTTTTATCAAGTCGTAAAAACCTTACGAAGCAGGGACGGGTAGCTTAGCAGCTAATTCCTATGAAGAAGAAGTATCGGTTTGTTTAGAACGATAATAATTCTGTATATAGACTAGACATGGTATTATCCACAAGTCCTAGTTACATAACTGAAGGTGATACAAATAGTAAAAGTGAAATCGTCTGTCAGACAGCACAGTATTTGTATTTATTGTCTTCCATTTATTTTATGGGTCTGGGTAGCTGGTCTGGATAGCTCTAAAACTTGACAAATAATAAATATAATTATAATATAAAGTTGTTACCAAGGTTGGATTTAAGAAATTCTGCAAATTTTTGTCCATGTTTCCACATCTGGTAATACACGCACACCAGAATAACATGGCCGATGCACGAGTCAGAACTCGGTATGAGGAATCAAATTTTTTATGACGTCAATTTTTCAACCACCCTGTTATACATTTGTATTGCATTGTTTTGTTAAATGTATCTTGCAATCATTTAGTAGCAGGTAGGTATAATTAAGTTGCCAAAATGCGTCTCATAAAACCAAAATACTTAATAAGTCATGGCGATGGAAATACCTAAATTTAAGTCTAAAAAACTAATTACCAAGTCAGACCTGAAACGTAGTCACGAAACCTAGATTTTATTATTCAAGAGTTTACATCTAGTCTTATTTAACTTATATCTTTAGACAATCTCAAAATCGTAAAGGTCAAAAGGCCTATTAAAATTAGAAACGTGCGTGTACTTTCCATATTCCACACTAATAAACGCGAAAGTTATTCTGTCAGTGTAAACAGCCCTATTACACAAGCGGATGCGCAACGAATTCGCCGCGAATAGCAGCATAAAAGTGCACTCAATTTTTAACGTTAGGCTGCAAAGCCTAGCGTTGAAAATCGAGTTTGCGTTGCGATGCGAATGCGCAGCGAATTCGTTGCGAATCCGCGGCGAATTCGTTTCGCGCCCGCAACGAATTCGCTGCGCGCCCGCTCCGCTTTGAATCCGCTCGCAATCCGCTAGTGTGATAAGGCTCTAACTACTTGACGAATTTTAATATTTGGCACACAAAGGTAGCCCTGATACTTTTATTTCGGTAACTTTTTTTTTCTTTTCTTAATGGCATCTCGCAGGTCAATCTATGAGGCTGGCTTCTCCTGTGGGTGCCTTGGGTGCCTCCAGCCAGGGGCAAATCTCGGTAACACGTCCGCATGGGACTATATCCGTCACGCCGCACGTGGCCGAACTAGTGAAGCCTCTGTCAAATGCTAGATAGAAATTATCATCTGCCTGGCTTTTTCCAAACTGTGTTGGGGTCGGCTTCCAGTCTAACCGGATGCAGGTGAATACCAGTATTTTACATGGAGCGACTGCCTATCTGACTTCCATAACCCACTTAGTTCTGGGTAATACGACACCCCTTGGTAAGACTAGTTGTCAGACTTTCGGGTCGCTGTAACGACTGTCATGGATCTGCAATTGATAGCAGGAACCAACGGCTTAACGAGCTTTCCGAGGCACGAAGGAAACTCGGTATGTAATGGGTGGTCACCTATTCTGGGACCAACCCAGGCAAGCGCGGCTCAACCTGAAGTTCGCCCCTAATATTTAATATTGTCAAGGAAACGTACAACAAATAAGCACAATAACGCAATAGCATATCGACGTAGTATTTAACACTGTTTATTGTTTGATAAAAGTTTAGTAGGTAATACTGTCATGAACTTACGATGCTCTTACTTATTGCCGAGCCCAACCGTCCGTATCGATATCGATATGAATTCAAATGAGCGCACAAAGTCATAGATTCAAGATATACGAAGGTAACTTATGGTAATTTGTAGGAACTTCAGATAAATACTCGATTGGGTACCATTTGTATAATATAAACCGTAGCTTAGGCTGGGTTGTTTAGTTCTGTCGTTTGTTTTGACAAAAAAGTTCCATTGCGTGTTTTACGAGGCAGTTTAAAAAATGCACTTTGTGCAGTTTTATCGCGACTGGACTGATTCAGCTAAATCGGTTAGTAGTGTCTCGTTTTTTCGAAAAACAATACTGTAAGTCTTACAGTTTACTAATTACTCCATTCTCTTAAAAGCTTCAACGTGATAGCTTTTATACGAGTACGTTCCTTTTTTATTAGCATCTAAATGATATTTTTTAGCCAATCTTATTACTATTATAAACGCGAAGGTTTATGCGGATACGTATGGATGTTTGTTCCTCTTTCACACGCAAAAACGGTTGAACGGATTTGAGTGAAAGGCACACAGATTACAGATACCTACTTTACAACTAGGATTAACATGAAGGATCCCGTGGGATAATTACCGAACTCAGCGCGGGAGAAGTCGCGGGCATTAGCTAGTATTAGATAAACACACCCCTCATTTAGGCAGCAACATGTTTACCTTGTCTGCCTCGGAGCCGTGTCTACGTGTCACCATCCACCGACTCACAGGAAACACTCGGAAGGGTGGACCTACGTTACCTAGCAACAGTAGTACCCTACACCATAGAACATGGAAAACTAATGGACGACACATTTTATGTCTATTATTTCCAATCATCATACCACGGCTTGTTACAGAGGAAGTGGACATTATATTTCTCTCACTCATCTGCTTTTTTCAGATTAATTTCGTTGCGTTATCCAAGACAGATGCATCATTTTTCCGAGACTAGTCGTGCTTCATTTCCACGACAGTTTACGTCATATTGTCACTTACGGAATAATCTTACGTGATTTTTTATATTGTTTTGAGCTCCCGTTATTTCGACGCTGTTGCAAGCGCCATGATCGCGGGTTGACTGGAGAATAACAATCACGGAAGATAATAGAATCCCGTAGGTAAGTGACAATATTTATTAGTTTAGAAGCTTAAAACAGATATTCACTGTAACGGAAGAATTAAATTTCAAACAATATGATCTTATCTATAAGCATAATGTGTAACCCAGGTCAGCATACACACAGCCTACGTAATAAAATATAATCCGGGTTATTTGCCCTTACAGCGATATACCATTTTCCTGTTAGTCGTTATCTTTGATGATAAGCCGTTTTTAGAATAGGTACTTTGTGGATGACATCTCTGAATTGTTAGTACTTCTTGGGTAATTTCGCTTTGACATATTACATACCATACAACATTACCATAATCAACATTTTACCTTTTTTTTTGTTAGCCTGTTTGAGTGTCCCACTGCTGGGCAAAGGCCTCTCCTTTCTCCTTCCAAACCTGTCTGTCCTGTGCGATATTTGGCCATGTTGGCCCCGCAAACGAGATCAGATCGATCGTCAAAGAGGTATTTATTTTCCCAGAAAATAAAATAATACACTTAAGCCTTTTCCCATGGGTACAGGCAGAAACTACAAGCCCTACATGCTGCTGTTACGATCCTCGCACATACCTTTTGCTTTTACTACGCTCACATAACTTTCAGACAAATTAAGTATGGAAATGCTCAGTCTGTCTCGTCTGTCTGTTTAGAAGGCCTATAAGTAATTATTTGCTTTGCCTACATAATGGTGCTTTTATGTGTTTCGCTTTACGCCCTCCCTAGTATAAGGTTGCAAAATAAAGTGATTTATTAGATTTATTTCACGGTTCCACCAACCGAATCATCCTTCCTTGCATAAATGTGCCAATATCGTATATAGGTTAATACTATTTGGAAACAAATAGACGTAAATATTAATGCAACTTTATGCATTCGATAAACAGTAAGTCAAAATTGCCATTCCGGTGCCATGTATGGCGTTGAGTTAAACTTTTCACAGTCACGTGAGCTTAAGGACCTTGTAGAACGAACCTTTTTTTGTTTGAATAGAAAATCACTTTACTCTTCTTTCAAAGTTTTTCAAAATTTAATCAATGTGTTTTTTTTTTAGAAGACTGGTCCTAAAAAGCCCACAGAGAAAAGTGGAAGGAGAGTCGGAAAGCTTTTGCACTGCATTGGGAATATTCAGGCATTTTTTTTTTTTAGTGGCTTCGCCCAGTTCTGCCTTTGACGCTGGCTTCTGCTTAACCAGCCTATGAAAATAATATGTTGTGAGGGTGGTATTTTGACATATCTTATCTCAAATGTTAATGTTTAATCATAGAGTATTATGTCTTCACAAACGATCAGTACATACGAGTAGCAATCAATAACCTTGCTACGTTGATCTTTACTTCATCTGTTTTATTGACGGCAACTTGAAGGGATAATATTATACATACTAAAGAAGCTAAAAATAAATGAACCAATATTTGTTATCCTTAACCCCTAATCATTTTAACTATAACTAAAGTTGATAACAATTACTTGGATGCTTCACAAGAACCAGTGAAAATGCCCGTTTCTCAAAAAAATCTATGATATTTCTAGGCAGGGTTCTCCTGGACTCCTTATAGTATAATTCTTCTTGATCAATTCTTTGTTTTCTTATTTTAAAATAATAAAATACATCACAGCTATATCTTCGAAAGGAAAACAAAAAAAATTACTTCCCGCCTAACACCAGCGTAAATAAAGGTGTGAATACTTCTTAACACGAATTTTGTACCAACATGTGGTGTCGGTGGGGGCCGTGCCATACCGTGCCAGGCCCATCGTACACCACGATAAAGGTCTCAACTATGACACTGAACATGTAGCGTCAAAACTACTAAAACTTTACGGCAGCGTCGAGACGTCTGGCCGGCTCCGGTGGGTTTACCCATTCTGCCTGAGCCACCGCCAAAACGGGTGCTGAAAGAGGTTCCACCGAGTCCTCGCGGCTCTGGTACGTAAGACTGTAGTACTTGGGCTATAAAAAAAACGTAATTGTTTGTGCTTCACGTACGCTTTGTTTATAACAAGTGTTCCATTTTTTTTTTATTTTTTTCACATGTTACCTTTCGTATCTGCCTCGTTTTATTGGTATTTGGTTTTATTTTATGTGTGAGTGATTAGTAAAAGTGAGGTTATTTGATGGTGAATTGGCGCCAAAATTGCGCTGTGTGTTATCGTTTCTCTTAATATTAGCTTATGATATCAACTTTTGGTGTTACATACGTGCAAATTTAATTTTATTAAAGTTTTTTTATAGACTAATTTGGTGATTTTAGAATATTCTATGAAAATTATTTAATTGTTGTAAGCTCTTTCGTTCAGTCTGAATGATTTCATCTCTGGTTTTCGAAAGCCTGTAAATATGACTAAATAGATGTTTAAAAATACTACAATTCAATTCGACACAATACCTGTAAGTTTATTTCAAAAATCGGTGTTAGATATACGGCTGAAGATTAGGTACGGTCGAACAAGCTATTTAGTTTACATTTCAACCCACAAATTAGATTATAAAATGTAAACCAAATAGCTTGCTCGACCGTACGTGTTTACATGGCTAATTTATCACGGGCCAAGGTACAAAGCCAAAGAGGTTTTTTTGTTATTTTTAAATCTCCTTTCTTGTCCAGCTTCTCGCACCCGCATGTCCGCGCCCGGCTGGAGAAGCACATGGGCTCTAACTTGGTGCGGCTCACGGACAAAGCCTTCATGAACGAACTCGAGGACAGGATCCGGGCGGTCAATGAGGAGACCCTCAACAGGAGGATCACTTCGCGTGTTGTGAGTAGATGACTTAAGCCTAAATGCGCGAAACCAACGGTGAGGCCCGGTTTCCACCAACGTGGAGACGAGCGGTGAGGGGACGAGCAATATTTGAACAATCACACAGGAGAACAAGAAACACGATAATTATGTTGTTTCAACGCCTCCACTGGGCCACCGTACTTCGCCACTGGTTTCGTTTTGTTTCGTTTTAAGGTTTTATAACACTAATTTGTAAAGTAAGCAGATCGATTATAATTGACTTGGCGTCGTTCTCGAATACCAGATCTTCTTCTCAGGTTTCCTCTTTAGAGTAGTCGTTGTTAGCAGTCTTACCAAGGGGTATCGTATTGCCCAGTACCTACTAACTTTGTTGTGGAAGTCAGATAGGCAGTCGCTGTATTTAAAATACTGGTATTCAGCTGCATCAGGTTAGACTGGAAGCCGACCCCAACACGGTTGGGAAAATCCTAGGCAGGTGATGAGTGGATATTGTTACTAAAATAACAATCATCCGGTCTTTCAGCCAGCACATTAATCGATCACAGGCATGACCACGTTTCTACAAAATAATGTAGGTTCTAAATACTGTTTTCAGGGACAAAATAAAAAACCTAGTACCAATCAATCATCACTGACACACGTACCGAGTACGCCTTTCGTGTCTTTCGCTTATTAAACGCCAGTCAACGTGAAACTAATTACCCACCCATCAGTCAAAGATTGCTTTATTTATGAACTTTACGATTTCATTTCGTACCTGCGACGAGCAACAATTACCCATAAAGAACTTCCCTAGTCAATATAACTTTTATTAACGTATAGACCAGTTTACGTTATGTTACTTTTTGAACGTGTGCATTTTATAATTTCTTAAACAGTAGGTCATGGTTTATTGACAGATGGATGAGATGGAAAGGCTCAAACGACTAATCCTAGTGGGGAAGACGCCGCTGTCAGAATGTCCTCCAGAACTGTTCCATCACCCAGTGTTTGTGTTTTGGCGGATGGTCAACCGTGAAGTTAACCGAGCGTCCAGGAAACGTGCTGAAGCTTACTACAGAAAATTAAAAGCTTCACAGAAATCGGACCTGGTAACGAAAGTTTTGATTAAAATAGACTCAAACAACAAATTAAAACTTGTCCTTAAAGTATGACTTCTTTCATAGGCCATTGGAGAAGAACAGATGCCAGAAGCAGAAATGGAGGGGGAAGGCGATAAGCTAACACCCGAAGAACTGCTAGCGAGATGTCGTGCAGAATTGGAAGAACAAAAGCAGCTGGACCTCGAGAAAGGTGTACGCTTCACCGACGAGCAGTTTGCTCAGCTCAAATACGAGACAAACGAGATCAAACACCTGAAGGCCCTCACGGTAATAAGATAATTTGTATTATTGCATGGTACCAATAACCAGGTGTCTCCAGAGAAAGAACTATGATTGTTGATTTTGTAATGGTTGGAACTAGTCGTTAGCAGCTGTATGCGGGGATGTAACAAAAATAACAAAGTCTCGGAAATATGAAGATAACATCCTGAATGTTATCTTCATATTTCCGAGACTTTGTTCTTTTCATCCTGAATGTTATCTTCATATTTCCGAGACTTTGTTCTTTTGTTACATCCCCGCATACAGCTGCTAACGACTAGTTCCAAGCGCCGCGCAACTCGATGAGGCGCGGAAAACACGCCCTCGCACGCCTCATGACATTTGTGCTGGGAAATTACCTACTATTAGGAAAAAGATGTGAAATCTATCGAACCATTAAAACATTGTAGGATGTAGTCACCTAGAATAGTCTGAATGCGTGGATATTACGTGTCACGGGGTCTTAAGGTTGCAATCTCATAATAGTTTGTTTATATAGTCTAGTGCAGTAGTGATAGCTCGTGGTGGACCGGTTTGAAGTGGAATAACTCCAGCTTAGCCTGACCTGGGGCCCTCCCGTGATATATTCGACCTATGGACTCATCTTGCGCTCGTGTAACAGTCATTATATAGCCGGTGCAGCTGCACACAGACACACTTCCAGACCTTGTGATCACAACTCAATCAGCCCACCGCTGACTCGACTCAGATAAATACTAGAGTTTATTTATTTTAATCAGTCTTATCTTACAACTTATTAGGTATATTACGGAGTGCTATTTTGTAGTCGAAATACTTCCGAAAATAATAACAATCGTACTTACGTAGACATACTATACTCACACGGACGGCTGATGTTGCTTTGTTTATATCACCCTTTGGTTGGTAAGTGCGTGTTGAGCACACATTATTGTAGGGATTACGCGTTATTTCTTATCAGATGTGAAGCTAGGCTGGCGCGAGTCTAGCAGGTCTAATACCTTGTTCCAATAGTTTCTTCTTACGCAATACATCCAAGTAGGACAAAGTCCCATTTATTGAAATTGAGTTCAATATTTGTTGGCAATATTTAATGTTGTACGCATAAATTGTTTTATGAAGCATTTCGTTTAATAGTATTCTAAGTTTTCAGAAAGATTCGACGTTATTTTACTATAGTTGTTGCGTTTTAGCTTGTCAATAGGGGTTATTGCCCTTTTCCTAATATCTCTTCGTACGAACCAAAACAATGAACCATGTATCGTTTTTCTTTATAAAAAATGTTATAGATGACGATTCAAGACTTGAACAGGCTTATTTTTGGTTTTTAATATTAAGAACTTTAATAAATGTAGGTGAGCCAGTGACCGCTATTGACATGTGAACTGGCAGCACCTATTAAAAGCTTCTTCTTATTTTTACTTCCAAATTATACTGTATGGGCACAAAAAAATGTAACCAGACTTCAAAAACAGGAAACGTATGCATTTCGGAAATCATCGTCCACCTTTGGAAATAGAACGCTTGATGGTGAGATCTAAAATACTTGCCTATTATTTTCTATTACCATGACTACAAAATTATAAATAACAACTCCTTGCATTTCCTTACACATAAGATCTGCGAGCAGCGTGGGTGTTCTGCAAAGAGAGAACACTTCGTACAAAAGCACAATGATGATGCTCTACTACAAACCGCGTCTCAATAAAAGTTAGAAACTTGCCTCAGTTGGGATCACTCTGCCGCGCGACGTTCAGGCAGATTCGGAAATACGAAAGTTACCGAAGCGCATTTATTTTCTAGTTTAACTGTACATAGGTCCCCAGACCCCAAATCGCCTGACATGATTTAACTTTAAATACTCATGCTACACTGTAAAAATGTAATAAATATTGTTAAAATAAAAATTGTAAAAAAAAAGTCGTTTTATCCGGAATTTTCAGAAATCCTTGTGGCAACCCAACTTAAAACTTAAAAGGTTATGTGATTATAAATCAAATTGAAATTGAAATGCTCTCCACAAAAAATCTTGTAAATTTTTCGAGCCATGAAAAGGTGATAAAAACTTCTAAAATTGTCAATTATCCCTTTTCGTTTCGCAAATTAAAATGATTTCTTGAAATACCCAGTGAACTTTTAATACAAAATCGCGTGATCCTGGTGCATTGAACTTCAAACTTTGTCCATTAACTGTTCCGGAGCTAACGTAACTTTTAGAGATAGGCAACACCACTGATTTGAGTCGATGAAGAAATTACTGTACATTAGGAATAATCAATGAACTAGTTCTCTCTGGTATTTAAAATTGTTAAGACTGCAGCAGACACGTCCTAACTATTGATCATCCAACAAATACCTACTAGCCAATGAATCGTCTATCAGGGTCTTTAATAAATTCGGCTCAAACCAGTTCATAACTGGACATGAATCACGTTAGAACACGATTGATAAGTAATGACCTAACCTCGCCACTCACTCGTGCTATCCAAACGTTTGTTACTCTGAATAGAATATTATCTATGTTTAACCAGAATCATAACAAAAATTAAACCATAAATTATAGGGTTAGGCGTAAGCGTAACAGACTTGAAAATACCATAATTTGATTTCAACGCTTTGAAGTTTTTTCTGCCGTTTTTTGATTTATTGGCGGATTCAGTTTCATACTTTTATAAGGTAATACAATATCAAGGATCTAGTTCTAGGTCATACAGAAAGACAAATTGTAAGTCGATCGCTCGTCTTTAAAGCTAACCTAACATAGTTATGTACTACGTTTTTTTATGTTTAGTTTCAGTGGAATAAAAAGCCCAGGTTTTCTGGCGCCCTACCAGTCCTACCACTGACCTGTGGCCTACTGCATCATACAATCCAAACTTTACAAGAATTATTCGTTTTAAGGGTTTCATTGCCAAATGACAAAAAACGGAACCCCTCTAGATTCGTCCTGTCCGACTTTCTGTTCATCCGTATATCACAGCCGTTTCACTCCGAGATTATTGGCACCACCACAGAGCACCACTTGTGTTGTGCGTCATGTGTCTTCAATTAACTGCTACACAAAAGTAATGTAAAAATACGAATAAACATAAAATAAGAATGGCCCACTTTACATGCAAATAAATCTACATAACTACATACGGGACCGAAACGTGGTCGCTCACAATGTGCCTCATCAGAAGGCTTAAAGTCACCCAAAGGGCAATGGAGAGGGCTATGCTTGGAATTTCCTTGCGCGATCGAATCAGGAATGAAGACATCCGCAAGAGAACCAAGGTTACCGACGTAGCCCGAAGAATTGACAAACTTTAGTGGCAGTGGGCCGGGCACATTGCTCGCAGAACGGATGGCCGATAGGGCCGAAAAGTTCTGGAGTGGCGACCGCGAACCGGAAGACGTTGCGTTGGAAGGCCTCCCACTAGGTGGACCGATGACCTGGTGAAGGCTGCGGGAATCCGCTGGATGCGAGTCGCATGGGACCGGTCAATGTGGTGACACTTGGGGGAGGTCTATGTCCAGCAGTGGACGTCTTGCGGCTGAAATGATGAAATCTACATATACGTATATAACTTTTTGTCGACCAGCTCTTAAAAAATGATATCGAGGTTCCAAAAATACTTTTTTGTCTTCTTAAGCCAATGGTTGACGAGATATTAACATCTAAAGCCGTAAAAATTGAGCCGTATCCCAAAATTATTCTTCTATAAATAATTTTGGCACCGAACTAGTTAACACGATTAGTTAATGATTAACTGACTTATTTATTCGTTACGTAATGTTTAAACAAACCGCTTTGTGGGTAACACTAAATACTACTTACTCTACTTAGGTATACACATATTCAATGTACATTGTTTGTGTACACTAGGACATTATATTTACATAACAATGAGTCTAGTTCATCATAACTGTCACAGTATTTTGTTTACTCACTCAAATGATAGTGAATCGTACTATTGAGACATTTCAAACCCATTTGAAATGGAGGCCGTAGTCGGTGACAAATGAGTTGTTTTGTGTCACTAAAATTTTGGATAATAAAAATATATTGGTTAAAACAATATCAATATTTCTTTAGGGACAAATAAGAAAGAAGAGTAGGAAATAAAAATAACAAAAAGTTGCGTTTTTCGACTCATTTCCGTATCATTCATGTAACTAGATATTGTTTACGTTTTCAGAGCTTCTGCATCACATCATATTGCGTGATAGTCTAATAGGATATGACGTCATACGTGGGTAGGTACATTCCAGCTCAACGTCTTCCGCTTCCCCATAAAACGTACTTTGTCAGCTGTCAGGTTTCTTGATATTTACGCATGAAGGGAGGTCTATTTATGCACACGCAAGTGTCAATATGTCTTGATTGGACATATGAAGGTCAAGGCCAAAGGCTTCTTTTATCTTACTCGTATGGACTACGCTCATTTTCTCGTTATCTGTCCAATGGTAGGAATTATTACTCGTATTACAGTTTTGTGTTAAAAAAACGATCTGCAAAACTTGATTATACAATCAGTTCTGCGTCGGAACTCGACGATTAGTAGATTTTTAAGAAAATGCTTGTCATTTGTCTTTATTATAATAACAAGTTTATTAAGAATTCTTTACTAAATAACTTTTTTATCTTTTACAGACGGTCGAGGAGCTTTACGCTTTGGCAGACAAGATCATCGGACTCAAACGTCTGTAAAAAGTTTTTTTTTTATTTTTAAGCATAATGTAATAATTTATTAGCGTGATGTACCTGAAATCAATATATACGTAATAATATGTCGTTGGTCAATCCTCGTATATTATATTATCAAACCATGTATTTTTGTCTCTTGACGAGAATTAAAAACATTGTAAACTTCAACTTAGTGAAAGTAAGCAATATGCATTTTATATGATGTAATAAATGTCCATAAAAATGTATTTTCTTTCAGTGACTCTTAAACACGATAAATTCAAACACAAGTTTAATACTTTGAATGTTTATTTAACTTAGTCATACTTATTAGATTATTTGTAACAATCTTATATGGTTAGAAACCGCATTGAAACTGTAGCCAACATATACTTATATGTTTAGTACAGTTAATCAAATTACTATAATAAGAACTTGACTAGATTACATAACGAGTAATTTAAATTTAGATACAATTAATTAACGTTTTTTTTTATGAAATAATGAACTTAAAATGGCGATATTTGTCTATAATCCTGAGTGTTCTATATATCAGTTAGGGGTGATTAACAGAAACGTCCCCTTGTTTATTACAACTAGGATAATAATGGTGGAACGATTATAAAGAACTAAAAAATCGTAACGCTACGAGGCGTAGCGGCGCGGTGTCACAAGTGACTTTTGGGTCTACGGCGTAGCTGCGCGTAGATAAGGCCGGCTGGCTTGTCGATGGGTTGGTAGATCACGTGCCGAGGGTCGCCCTTGGTCACGTTCGCGGGGAATTTAGACATATCGATGTTGAGGTAGTGCTTGTTCGGCATCGTCATTTTGATCCAATTGATCTGTGAACAACGAAATAAAAAATTAAAAACTGTCTCATCAAATATTGACATTCGTAATTCGTAACAATATTATCTGCAAAGATAATGTCCAAAAAGTTGTGTACAGTAACAGTATCTTAAGCTGACGCCGACGTCACGATGTCGCGAGATCAAATCCGGGCAGATACATCACATGACAGAAATACGTGCAGTTGTTAACGATTTCACGAGATTGCAGTTTTTTGTTATTGGTAACCTATTATCATACATTCATGTATCAGACATTTTATGTCATGAATACTCGTATGTACACCTACTTGTTAAATCGATATCACTAATTGAATGCCTTGAATGCAGAGAAATGTACTTGTGTTGTGACTTGTGTTGTGTGGATCGATGTAGCCAATTATTATTGTTACCGTAGAAACCACACTTGCAACAATGATATTATTTATATCTACTGTTGATTGATCACGCAGCTTTATGAAAGTGTTTTTAATAAGAAATAATATATTAATTATTAAATGATCCAGTAACTGTTCATTACTACACTGCTAATAAACACTTTGATTTTCAAGTAATTCATTTAGAGAGAAATATAGAAACAATAAGGCCACATATTTCTAAAACCAAAAAAAAATGATAAAATATCGAATAAGCCCCCCCCCACTTAGGTTTTAATTGAACTCGATATCTTTTGACCTTTGCCTCACGTGACTGTGGTTCGAAAACAAGTACAGCCCAATATGACGTCATCAGCGATATCGTTCATATCGCATTGTTACCAGAATATATTAGTATTCGTATTCGTTTCCGCGTAGGAACTCTTTTAAAATATGGCTAATTGGAACAAGGCCCTTAAATTAGTGTAGTGATATAAAACGTTATTGAACATAATGAAAATGATTATGGTCGACCGGTCATGATTGATAAGTAGTGAATATAAATAAAAATATCTTGGCACGTGTCATGCCCAATAACTAGTAGAAAAATATTATGTTTCCTTAACAGTTTCATATATATTAAAGGATTGTATTATGTAACTTATATATAACTAATATAGAGTTGATGACTTGCATATTTTTAATAATTAGAAAGAATAGAAAAAACGAAGTTTCCCTAGCCATATTGATTTTTCGCCCCCGTAAACTCCTTTGTTACAACTTTTGTCGAAATCGTTAGAGCCGTTTTCCAAAACGTTATCATATAAATATTGCTCATTTAATATATAAAGATATGCAAATCAGCAACTCTAAAAAACATCGAAAAGCCATAAAATTGGTTAATATAATTTACAACTAAGTCGAAGTAGAAGCTTTCTTAAAGCTTCTTCCTTATCCTACATTTTTTAAATAAATGTAACCCATAGATGGCATCTTTGAAATGTGGTTATTGTTCTCTTCACAAATGTCTACTGTGGCTACGTTAAATTATCCTGAAAAAAAGGTTCCCAAGAGAAATCATGACTGCGGGAACTCTGCGGGCTATTGACCGCCGCAGCTAAACATAGAAACTTGCAATATTTATTTCTGTACGGCTCAAAAGACATTTCGTCTGTGTGAGCCGTTGGTTGTACAAAAGAGAGAAAAGAGATTTCCTTAAAACAAAGTGTTTTTAAACAACACTAAGATAAAAAATCAGGTTTTGGTCGCTCCTTTGAATCTATTTCATGTTGATAACTCAGACAAAAATAATAGCCTCAGAAACAGTTTTGATAAGTAATCACAGGGGTCACCGCTAATGTTAAAAAAACAACCAAAATTAGATTCCTTAATTGTTCCGTACACGCAATCAAAAGAAACATTAGATACCGGTACTTAAGCGAAAATAATATTAATTACTAGTTTATGTTATGTCCGCGGTTTCGCCCGTGTGAAGTCCGGTAATCCAAGGGATCGTACTATCCTGTGTTAATCCAGGTTATAAACTATCTGTATGCCAAATTTCTTCCAAATCGGTCTGTAGTTTTTGCGTGAAAGAGTAATAAACATCCATCCATCTATCCTCACAAACTTTCACTTTTATAATATTAAGTAGGATACATCATATTTGTATTAAATCCAGCTAATAAGCAAATTGTTGAAAGTTGTAAAAGGATATTATCAAGACACGAGCTTGCCTCGAACATTAGTTGTCTAATTAATTTAGGGTGAATTAATACAAAATTCAAACTAGCGTAAATTTCGCTATCAACCCCAGCATAGATAAACAGAGTAGCTACCTAAATGGCAAATGTTATCAGGGTTATTGATAACAATATTTTGCATATAGTTTCAACTTATGGGCGTGTGCAAATATTCAGCAATAAGAATACAAATACGGGGTCAGATGCTGAAGGTGAATTGCACACTGCACAGTAGGGGTCTTTAAAGAGGGGGTGATGATGAAAAGCTGTAGGGGGGGCACATTTAGGGAAATATGTTTGGTGAACCCTACCTAGGATACTATTCAAAGCTACAATTAGCTCACTCTGAGCACTTGGCAGTCGCGTCACCATGGTAATAGTTTGTATCACGAGTTTACACCCTATAGCGATTTGGTTTTCCGAACGAGTAACACTACTCGTGTACTAGTGTTACTAGATGAGAATAAAAATTCGCATTGAGTCACACTGTTACTCCATGCGAATATTTTTCTCAACCAGTCACACGGTGACACGATTTAGTGTGACTCGTTGCGAACAAAGGGAATTTTCTGGCTGGTTATTCTTTTTATCACACCATATAGGATATTCTCATGTACCTTAAACCGTATGAAAGAAGAAGAATAAGATAGTTTTACCTCTGCAACTTTCTCCAGCACAGTTTTCTGTGCTTGATACAATGTGTGCTGCACTGATGGCGAGTAAACGCCGATATCTGCGGGGCCGGCGAATTTGTCCAAAATGGCGTCTTTGACTGTTAGCCAGGCGTTGTCGAAATCTGCTGTCCGCATGTTGTCGTATATCCATTCTGCTTCCACCACAGTACTGATGAAGAAGAAAGAAAAGATATAAGCACCTGCTGGATAAAGACATACATTGCAATATCAGGCAATCTTCGACATATTATAATCACTTCTTCTCCACTTCTCAACTAGATATGCACCAAGTAATTGAATGATTACAGGAGGAATGTAAGACCTCTGACCAAGAACAAGATAACAAGGTCGGAATCAATAAATAAATGCAGATAGAAATAAACAAACAATTACCTGAATATTCTTTCGGCAGCATCGGAAAGCGTAGTATATTCGTCTTGTACGAAATCCACGAATGCTGACTGTGTAGTTTTAAGAACACGTAGGCCACTTAAACCTGATTTCACAGTCACTGCCTCTGTTCAACAAAGGAAACAAATATAAATAAAAAGTCTGAAATTATAACTAAAACAATCACATAAACTAATACTTGTAAGCACAACTAACCGTGTCGAGCTTGGCTCACTTGGCACCATCTGGTCGCAGTCGGCGAAAATACGAAAGCGTGGTTATGAGGCGCGCCCGCCTGGAGTCGCTCCCAAGGATACTCGACGACTCTACATTTGGCCTCTACTACTTGCTTGTACATGTACAAGAAGTGGCCCACTACTACCGCCCCGAACTCTTCGGGCGTCTTCACTCCATGCTTCTTCGCCAACAGATACACCGTGTTCTTCTGAGAGTCCGTCGCTACCACGTCTTTATTGTCTCCGATCACGTAGGCGCTTTCAGAGTGCAATTTTAATTCCGTGAACACTTCGAACTCTCGAATTGAGTGGTATTCTGCATCTCGTTGAACATGGAGGAGTTTGACAGAGCACTTGCCGTACCCGTGGTCGCTCAGTTCAAAGCGACCACCGGAATCGGCAGAGGCTGTCAAAGCCGGACCAGCGGTGATGCTGCTGGTCCCCGGAGATTCCATGGAACTCGTGTTCGATGGTTTCGCGTAAATTCTGAAAACATGTTTAATTTAAACATTAATTAATCGTAATAGTCTATTTTGGGATTGAGAACCAGTAGATAATGATTCTGGGTTGATTTATTGTTAACAAACAAATGGATGTTTTGCGTATTACGAGCACGTACACGGACAAAATGACACATTAAGTAACTTGACAATCACAAAGTTAATTACCTGTTAATGCTTGCCCACGGCATTTTGGTTCAAGCAAATAAATCAATTAAATCACTTAATTTTGAGAGAGTGTAGGAAGCCGCGTCGCCGCATAGCCCAACGTACTGACTGTTCCGGCAGAGATGCTGCCCTCACTTATAAGAGTAACCTGTGACCTGCGTTATCAGCAGCCAGCACGCGCCCGCGCCGCCGCGATATTGTAACACTCATTAATTATCTAATGCGGTCCAGCGCCGGATTTGACGACACAATTAAACAACAAATAGTGTCAAATAGTAAGGGTCTTTGGTCTAGGGCATCCTAGGAGAAGGTTAAAAGGGTCAACCTGAAACTTTTTTTTCAATGTTCTTTAACAGTATATCGTTAATTAGTCGTTTTAATATTTTCTGGATTTATTAAGTGTTAATTTTCTATGGCCCTGAGCAAGCTGAATACGGACCTGGTGTTATTTATCAAGTGTTTATAACTATACCGTGCTATACATGAAGCGTGGACACACTCGCTTCTTTCCTTACACACTAGGGACTTTAGACCTGTCTTTGATGAACTGGTAAATCCCTGATTTTGTAAATGGCACCTTGACATTACACCCTGAAGACCGATGACGTAGGAGGTCAAAATTCATCAGGGGATGATCGCATAGCAACCCGGCAGACGATTTGATTGACTAAATGGTTCAGGGAAGATACGGCAAAATAATATTTTTATTTTTTTATCATAACTCATATTCAAATTATTGTAATCGTAAATGGTCGAATGACTTCTAAAACATGGATAAGTAAGGGTAATCTGTATTTTAGTTTTTTTTTTTTTAAACAATCAATTAAAGCAGGCCTTTGTGCTTCGTAACAAAAAAAATAACTAGAATTTGTTTTAACTATTAATAAGTAAGAAAAATAGGCATAATTAACTAAACTACATTGTGTCCTGTCTAATAAACCTAACTTGAATTCTGGAATCATGTAAATAACACGTCCTTCGTATCTATAACATAAAAACCGGTCAAGTGCGAGTCGGACTCGCGCACGAAGGGTTTCTTACCATTATCTATACAACATTAGACAAAACGGCAAAAAAATCACGTTTGTTGCATGAGAGCCCCCCTTTAATATTTATTTTATTTGAATTTAAGAAGAATTGAAGAGAATATACAACTAAATATTCTGTGAATATTTCAAGCGTCTACTTGTTGCCGTTATTAATTTCGAGCAACAAACGACAACAAAATCATGTTTGTTGTATAGGAGCCCACTGTAACATTAATTTTATTCTGTTTTTAGTATTTGTTGTTGTAGCGGCAACCGAAATACATCATCTGTGAATTTCAACTGCCTATGCTATCACGGTTCATGAGATACAGCCTGGTGACAGACAGACGGACAAACGGACAGTGCAATGGAGTTTTAGTAATAGGGTCCCGTTTTTACCCTTTGGGTACGGAACCCTAAAAAAGGGGCTTTATTAAGAAAATTTGTCGTTGTTTTTCGTGCCAGTAACTGCCTAAGGAAACAAATTGCTGTACTTCTACTTTCAACAGAAGAGATAACGAGTTCCCATTACTTAAACACGATTGAACAGGAAAAACGTGAAAAACCTAACAAGTAACTGTTGCACGAAGTTTCAGCCGGTGCCAAGGTACTCTTCAGTGATATCGTGAGCACTGTTAACCTCGTGAAGAAAAACGAGCGAAAAGATAAGTAGCTACCATTATATCAGGCAGTTCTAATCTACTGCTCAACAGATAATGACCGCTGTGATAAACGGTCAGCGGGAATAGGCGAGACGACAAAAAAAAACCAATTAGTCCGTCAGTTAAATTATCAGAAAATATTTGAACCGTGTTTTTTCTTTTGTTACGTAAATCAAATTTGACGAAGATATGACGCTTTTAAAATTATCAATACGTCACGCCTAGGTATGATTTTTAGCTAGTTCTGACGTCACGAGCCCCCACTCCCGAGTTTTGATGCGTTTTATCTTTGTCAATATTCATTGATTTACAAAAACAAAAAATACGTGTCCATTAATTTCTGACGGACTAAATAGATTTGCAATTTTTTGATACTGTCGTCATGCCTATTACTTACAGCTAAATCACCACGCTTGGCAGAGTTCACAGACATATTGGCGATCGCTGCTGTACCGATATGTTTCTTTTGAAAGAAGGTTTCATACCGGAGCCACCACGGTTGGCTGAGTTGGTAGACGGATTGGCGATTGTAATTTGTTTTCTGAAGAGAACGCTGCTATCGTCTTGACATAAAACCAAGCCACTCCATGACTCCAGTATAAAAACCAAATCGTCAAAATTTAACGCATAGAGCGTGATATCTCTTTGGCCTCCTAATAATTAGTCGCTAAACAAAAGACATAAAATTAGCAAACAGGTCTCGGTTCACGTCAGAGAGACACTGGTGGGGCAAGAGTGTGGTTTTAGCCGTTTCGAGTCCTGCACTACCTCGACTGTCTCACAACTCACAACCTGTGAGGCAGTCGAGGTGTCCAAAAAATTGGATCTCACTAGTTCCACCAACAATTAGTTCCATTTTGAGGTGAAAAACAAGCCACTCCAGTGAGTATGAAGGTACACTTCCGACTACAACTGCAAACTGCAGCAGCCGATCCATATCGCGATGTCAAATCACAGCGAGACGGTTGGTCTCTATTAAAATGCTTATGTATAGATAACGGCATTGCCGCTGATGTTCCCATTTTCATATGGATGAGAGAAGCAAGGCTTTTCGGCTACAGTTTGCGATAACGGTCGCTATACCCGACTGCGCGGCTACAAAGACCGGTAATGCTTTTACGCATTGTGCAATGACAGGTCACGTATAGCAACACCCAGGGATAGTGGGAGGTCTCTTAAACTTCAACTGGAAACAGTGCAAATACGTAGATAATGTTTATCTCATTTTCGGACTTATCACTATGGCAAAGATGTTGCAGAAAGTGCTGCAAACTTAAAAATCAAGTGCTTTAAGAACAAAAAATGAGATTTCGGGCTTTATAAGCCACGGGGGCTATTTTTGGTGACGATTATGTATGATAATTGCACTAGCAACCACAATTCTCAACTAAATATCGTAAAAAAACTGATTTGAGTATGTCTTGAAAAATATTTTTCCGTAAATTCTAATTTATTTAATAAGTATTTATTTTGTGCTCCCACGCAACCTGCCTAAGCATTGACCCAGCCTTTTCCTGATGCATGATGCCTTAGAAATCATCAACGTGAGCTTCTACGACATTTGATACGCACTGCGTTCAGAAGCGCCTCGAATGAATGCCTTAAATCAGCCATACAAAATTTCAATAATATTATCATTAGTCATAAAAAGACCGCGAATGATAAAGCCTGACAAACAATGACGCGACTTTAACAAAAACTTGCTAAAATGACGCACAGCCTGTTTTTTTTCGCACCCAAATATAAATAAGAAACGAGGTTAATAGGACATCGCAGATTTAATCTTTTCCCGATATAGGTACATACTTGAAATATTTTATTTACTTTACTGATGAAACAGTATATGGCAACAGCTACACAATAATATGTTATGTAGAAAATACGCATCACGTGAACTCGTGAGTAAAAAAATCAGGAAAGTTTTCATATTTATGTCATCAGACATAGACATGTGTAAGAAACGAAGATAATAATTACTCGCATGTTAGGTATTTACTATGTACCGACACTTTATGATACGGGCCTCCTCTCATATCCCGTTTGTTCTAAAAATAAGGAGGACGTAACATTAACGTTTAAATGTACGTGAAGTATCGAATGTGAGTGGCACGCAATTTTTATAGTTCGATCGTAATATTTTATGTTTCCTAGCTTTATGGCTATATATTCATAGCTTTTAATAAGACATCTTTATAGGTAGGTATATGTACATACATCGTCGGTAGGTATACAATAGTGCAAAGAACTTTCATTCTCAATAAATACATAAGAGTAATTTTTATGAGCGAGGATGTTATTCGCTACGTTTCCTAGAGCTTCAATAAAGTGTGAAGCCAACTTCCGTAATTTTTATTTTAGTCTCGCTATAAAAGTCTAAATCTGTGTAGTGATTGCTATTGTCGGTAGACATCGCGTGCGAGTAAACTTTAGTCTACCACTCAGAAGCGTGTAAACATTCCTCCGCAACGCTTGGCGCCAATGTATTATTTGCGAAAGAACGTCGGCCTCAGTGACTAAATCCGTCCAGCATCAGTCATCATTTACTCTCATTCCGCATCTTTGTTCAGTGAGCGATCATTGAAGGAAGTGGCGACTGCTTAATCGTGTTTAAAAGTGAGCCGTAGCGTCGTAGACGACATGCCAACTGTGAGCGGGCGGGCTGCGAATGCAGGGCGGGCGGGTTTGCGCAAGCGCGGCGGGGCGGGCGGGCGGCGCCGCCGTGACGTGCGGCTCAGCTGACGCCGCGGCTCGGCGGTGACGCGTCGCCGGCACGCATCGATCCCGCACGTCTGTTGCGAATATCTGCCGGTGCCGGGAACGCTGTCCTCCGCTAGTGAGCAACGTGTTATCCGCTCGGGAGTGCACGCTTCGTGCCGTGTTTACCTAAATAATGATGGTGCGACGCAGCGGACGGTACACTGTTAACTGGCGAGGATTTAAGGATTTTGCATTCGGAAATAAACCTCCCGACGAAGGTGAGTTTCAGTCTGTAGGCGTACGTCGGATTTGACGGTGAAAATGTTAATACACGGCATAACCTCAAAGAGTGTTTCAGTGTGTGAAATAAGCAAACAATAATTGCAACAGTCTGAAATTCTTGAGAGTTGAAATCGCGTATAAACTCGTAAAATTGTGTGCTGGCATGAGAAAATTACGATTAATATTCTGCCGGTTGTGCGAAACTTAGGAAGGTATAGTATTATCCTCTAACTGCTGACCCGGTATCTAAGTGGAACTCTCTACACGATCAGTTACTACTAAATAATAGTGCCGACTGAACTGAAATCATGCACAAAACGAACATTACGTTTTCATGAACTACGATCAACAATTGAGCATAATAAATGTCAGTACTAACTCTATAAACCTGGCACCTACCCATACTATCCGAGTATTCGGTTAATTTGTTTTCATCAGAGTAAATAACTACAATAAACATAATATGAGTATGTTCCTACTGAGTAATAAACTGCTTGCATACTACCCACAATGATAATATACTAGCCCATTAATATTCATCGCTGCGTTGAATGGATCATAAATTCCGGGCCAAGTTTCATCATTCTCTTTTCGAAAAAGTCAAAAGAAAATAATTTTCTTGAAAAATTCTTCATTATGTAGGTCAAGTAGGTATTTTACTTCGAAAAGAAAATCCTGCATGACATGAGCATGAATCACTGGGTGCATTCAATAGTATATATACCGTACTTTTTACAGTAAAACCCTTATTGTATTTAGGACTCCCAAGATAGTCATTTTATTTTATAACCTAAAAATACAAACCTCCCGAAGGTACTGATCAGTGATCCCAGTATATAATAATGTAGGTAGGTACTCTGTGAGTGATAAATATTATAACATTCACTTTTTTATGACATCGATGTAGTTTTTAGAGTTTACAAAACTCTTACAAGGTGTCGCTTTGCATCCTGGTCAAATTCAAGGGTGTGCTACAGATCAGATCATCAAACTGAACAACTTCCTATATCGGACAACCATCATCGTCAACGTAAAATAATAATCAGCTGTCTCATTCATATATTTGGTCGAAAAGGTATTGGAATTTTGTATGGGGCCTTTGATAATTTTTTCGCGATTACGATGGTGGCCCCATAGAGAAAGTCAAAATTTCAAAGACGGTCTTCTTAAAAAAGAAAACAATTTTCTCCTGTCAACAAAATTACAGACAAGCGTAACTTGGCCAAACCCCCAGACTGGATGGGTACTAATGTGTCTAGGCTAGGCCATATAATTAAACTTTACTTCGAACAAACTCTTATCTTTTGGCGCAGAAAAGTAGGCTGGGCCCATAAAGCTACTGCGCTAAACTTCGTTGTCGCGTCGCCATCTGTTACAATAAAGTAATGCCTAAAACCGGTATGCTTAAGTTTTTTATATTACAATTACTTAGAAGCCGTTGGAACTCCTAAAAAACCGGCCTATTTTCTCTCACCGTAAGGCACTGAAAGACTAACAGAAAACGAAGAACAATTTTATTCACAAAAGTTTGGTCAATAGGCGTTGCCGATTTCTGAGCATTTTGGCTAGCTGGACTGAAAAAAACTGTGGGATCCTAATTATGCTGATACAGATGGACATTGCATAAGAGCATTGCATTGTTTGACAAAAGTCTTTATCGAATTAGCGCACTGCAAGAGTGATTTTGATGAACGAAAATCAATCTTGTCAATCGATCTACTACTTTCGCCATAATTCAGATACTTATCTGAAGTTTCCGAACAGCATCTATATGACTGTGTGTCCTCTCGTCTAACGATGTCTGTCGTGGTCGTTATATGTCAAATGTGTAGCACATACAAAATTATATTATGGCCGTTAACATAGGTATGTAGGTACTATTTTTGCAACATCTGGATATTTTCACAGCAATGCTTTTGTAGTGATTAATGGTCCAGAGGTCCTTTCAAATCCTTTCATAAAGCTTTAAATATCTCTTCGAAACCATTAATAACGGGTCATAAGCCCCTGTTTTATGAAGTCAGTAGCCACGACCTTGAAATCAAAGTCGTCCTCGGTAGAGGGTACAGAATATCGACCATTAATTGAATCACTTTGTCCTTGAAGATTCTACTTCAAGGATCCGCTATCAAAGTCAATCAACCGCGCCAGATAAATCTCTTAACAAAAGCAGTTTTTGTAACCGGTACCTTCTTTGGTAGTTGATAGCTGGTAAACCATAGGTAACACAAATATAAATACCAATACTTACGTTATTTGTACAAAATTTGCATAAACAATGTTAGTTTTCCTTGTTCATACACATAATTTATGTCAGATGTCCAGATTTTCTTTTTCAGAACAAGAATTAGTACATATTTTGTTCTTGGCTTATGAATAATACGAGTACCTAGGGAACATGTTTTACGGAAACATTGCGTGTTGTCCGGCCACTGGCCAGCGCAGCTCCGTCGCAATTAGCAATGTAAATCAAAGCACCTCGGTGCTGCGATTTCTTGTATGTGTTTATTAGTCTTCCTATTGCCACAATGAATGGCAATGCTTAGCCGTTGGTCACGGGCAGCGCCAACAATGCGTTTTGATATTTCTTTTGAAAGGCTGTGAGCACTTGGACCCCATGACCCGAGGGTTTCAACCCAAAACGGCTCGAAAATATAGTTACCCGCAAGGGCACTTTACCTACGCCGCTTGAGATTCTCCGCTACCGCCGCACGTCACGCTGAACTAGGAAGATGAGTAGTGAGATGCAAGATGTTAGGCTGCACCTAGATATAGTAAGTGACCTGTGGTGTAAAAAGCAAGAGTTAAAAAAAAAGGTTACGGGTACTATGGATTCATTTATCTCACCATAATGAAGGTGCCTATGCCTATGGTCTCCAAACCGACTGATACGAGGCGTCTTTCAAACTGCAGGATGACCTCAAAAACCTACCTATCAATTAAATCTACGCGTTGTGGTCCACTACGCTAGACCTCTGTAATGTTGCGCTATTACTTATTTCTCTACCTTCCACGTACAATCCTTCTCATCTGCTGCCTTTTAATAAGATCCACATAGCTCAGTCTAGCGCCACGCCAATTTGCCGTCCACTGATACTTACCTACTCTGTAAGCCCACTCAAACTTCATCCCAGCATGACATTGCAAGCTAAGTGCAAGAGTGCAACCAAGAATGGGGTGGCTAAGGCAAAGTAAATCTCAGATGGCGCCACCATAGTTGGTCTCAATCTGACCAATGAGGTTGAGCTATTTTGAAATATAAAACGACATTACCACATTTTCAAACAATGACGATGTTTGGGTACCAATTATGCTAGCGCCATTAGTTCCGCAGTAAGCCTCCCCATTCTGTACATCAAACTAAGTAATTTTGCGCAAAAATTATTGCTGGAAAAGTTGGAACTTTAACCTCCAATATCTCCGTAATCCGTCATTGCAACAATCATTTTTATGTTCTCGAACCAAAAAATTAATGATTGCAATGACGGGGAGAACAAGTGTTTCGGCTTAGATACGGGTTCTTTTACGCCCATTATGTGGCCGAGTCCAGGTGATATTTTCCGATATAATACCTGAAAATTATGTGGTACTTAGATATGGTAATTTAAGGTTATTAAGGCTAATAAAAGCTCACCGTATGGGTTTTTGAAAGTTGTAAATTTAGGTATATAGGTACATTGATTTGATGATTTCCCACGAAAGAAGTTAAATTGGCATACCTATTATTCACCGAACTAACTCTTATTTCGATAGACCTTAATACAAATGGCTGCAGTTTGAGTGCGATTCAAATCTACGTAAATATCACGCCGAAACTCATTTTTTTCAGTCGTTTAAAGAATCTTAACGTAAATATTTCCTGGAAGGAAACGTTAGCAAAACATTTTCTTTATTCAAGGCACTCCGATCCGTGTAACACAGCATTAGAAAATTAGAAGACAGACAAGTAAATAAACATCGTTGTCTAGTAACCTCTACACGTATTTTTCATTTATCCAAACTAATACAATAAAATTGTTTTTTTTTTTTTTTTATGTTTGAATGCGCTAATCTCTGGAACTACCAGTCTTTGATAGAAAATTATTTTTATAACACATTTGCTCGTAAAGGGTCTCTTATTTCACCCTTTTCAATATCGTATTGTATCTCATTACGTACGGTCAAAAAAGTTTATGCTGGTTTGCATTACATTTTACAACATTTGTAAAATGTAATGCAAAACTATTGCATTACATTTTACAATGTAATTTGTGGGTTAAACTGTATACCAAGTTTAACCCACAAATTACATTGTAAAATGTATACCAAATAGCTTGTTCGACCGTACTTGTGCAGTAATGTAATGTAAAACGCACGGTTTATCAAGATGCTCCGTCTAAAACGAACGATACTTTTTTAAATCATAACAAAGAGTTTTTATGTCAGAGAAGTGGTCAAAATTTTATGAATAAAATTAACTTTGGGAGATGAAATATAATAGATAAACATTTAAATCTTTAATTTAATTAATTTTGACAATAAATTACAACCATTTATCTGTAATAAACACACAAAAATATTAATTTACTTTATTAGTAATACTGGCTGTTTTTGTCTTTGACTTAAAAAAAAGCGCTGATGGCGCGCATCGCTAATTTGTGAACAAGTAAAAGATTTAAGTATTCGTTCAGGAAAGTCCGACTTTTATTTATTTTCTCGCAAATATGTTATAAAACGTCGTTTGACGCCCGTGCGCTTTGATAATTACAGCCTCTGCTTTCTTGTAGCAATATCGCCTCGGCTGTAATTTTCAACTTACCGCACTTTTATCATAATGTACTATTATAACACATTTGTTCGTAAAGGGTCTCTTATTTCACCCAATTTCAATATCGTATTGTATCTCATTACGTTCTTGTGCGTTATTGTAAGGTAAAACGCACGGTTTATAAAGATGCTCCGTCTAAAACGAACGGTACTTTTTTAAATCTTAGCAAAGAGTTTTTATGTCAGAAAAGTGGTCAACATTTTATGAATAAAATTAACTTTGGGAGATAAAATATAATAATAATAACTTGACAACATTAAAAATGCCAACTGGC
Source organism: Xestia sexstrigata (assembly GCA_941918905.2). Lineage (NCBI taxonomy): Eukaryota > Metazoa > Arthropoda > Insecta > Lepidoptera > Noctuidae > Xestia > Xestia sexstrigata. The sequence goes on from OW799204.2 coordinate 7,705,545, forward strand.
AATGTAATAAACAATTTTACAAATTGTTCAAATTTTTATAACTGCTTTAACAAGTGATTAAAGATTTAGGTATTCGTTTAAGAAAGTCCGAGTTTTATTTATTTCCTCGCAAATAGGCATAAAACGTCGTATGACATACGTGCGCTTTGCTATTGAAGGATTTTCTTTTTAGCCCTTCGTAACGTACCAAGTTCAGCGCCATCTATCCAGCGCTAGTCGCTGGATAGATGGCGCTGAACTTGGTACGTTACTGCGAGGAACGGAACGTAAAAAAAACTGATTTTAATAAAGCGCGAGAAAACTAGGTTAAAAATATTCGGAAGCTTAAGGCTGATGCTCCAGGGTAGCCCGCGAAATTCAAATTTTCTTACGTTTTTTGCAATTTTCAGGCCAGTGCTAGGTTGTACGTTGATTAAAATATTATTCGCGGCTGTAAGACGTATGTAGTTATAGAGTTATTGTCATCAAAATCAACAATACAACCCTCCAAGTTCTTAAAGGTGTAGAAATGACTTTTTCTGCTTTTTTTTTTGCTAGTCTTGCAGCCGCAAATAATATTGTAATCAACATTAACCCTATTAATGGCCTGCAAATTGCAAAAAACGTAAGAAAATTTGAATTTCGCGGGCTACCCTTTTTTTTTTTATTTTTTTTCGGATGGTAAATCATCAAATGACTTCTCCCGCTCTGGGCGGAGCAGGAGGGAGTGTCAGACTTTTACTGACTAAAACCCATCCATGTTCCTTCATCGCCCTTTGTGTTCCGGGGCCACGGTATCTCTTTCGAACAGTCCCGCAACCCCGGCAGGCATCGGTCCTTGCGGACCCCTTCCTTTTTACTGACTCTCTTTGAAGCGCGCGTGGAACACAAACGTGCCGTCGACACGGCCTGTCGTCATGAGACGGACGGACGGCGAGCTAGCCCATAGCCCACCGTCCACAGGCCCGCGTTCGCGGGCTACCCTGGAGCATCCACCTTAAGCAAACGAAAGTGTCAGTCAACGAGCGTATGTGACGTGCGTGACGCAATGCTTTTTTTTTCAAGCGTTTTGGCTTTGGCACCAACTAACGTAGTCAGTTCAATGCCATCTAGAGAGTTCTTGGAAACTATTTTTTTTTTTAACCTCTCAAAGAAAACCTCTCAATGATGCTGTGACGTCTGACAGTGGAGAATGGAAGAACAAAACGTGTTGCGCCGACCCCGAGTAGAATGGAACAAGGGTAGGAAAATGATGATGATGATGATGATTTGATAGCACAACTCTTGAGGAAAGTTACCTATTATAGGCTATTTATTACCATCGTAGTAGCGCGATATAAATAAGTCAAAAGGACGTGGGTGAAACCGCGGAGCACAGCTAGGCTAGTTCCCTTGATAAAATGTATTTCCTACATTGAGGTTGCTGGTATTCTGGACAATAACAAACACCCTACTACATAAACGAACATAATATTTGTCACTTATGTTCGTTTTGGGGTGGAATACAAATGAAATCCCCTAGTTCCCCTACCCACACGTTTTATTGACAAAATACCTACATGTTTGCCTGTGTCGTGAGCTTTTATGTCCATGTCAATTAAGTTCGTACAGAAAAATCAATGATTCACACAGATATACCTACATCACCTATACCTACCAATGATACATTACCGTTACCGTTATAAAATGCCACAGAGTCTTCGTTTCCAATGGCGAAACAGATCACTGAGCAGGGTCTTAAATGCCACTCTTAGCAGGATATTTACCATGTTTATTGTAGTGTTATATAATGTGACCATGTATGTTTATAAAAAATGAAGACTGTATAATGTAAAGTGTGCGTTCGTTCGTCTTGTGGTCGCAGCGCTACTGCTGATCACGATCTCCTGAGTTCGAGCCCAGATTGGGCAACCAACTGCAATTATTTAAATTGGTTATCTGGGTTCAATGATAATTTTATTGTTTATGTAGGTATTTCTTGAAACTGGCTCCGCCCCCTATTACATGTGACTTAAACATACTTAGCTGGCGAAATAAGGATGTAGGTAATGGGTAGGTACCTACACCTCTGCTTATCTATTCGGGGTTATCAGGCGTAGTGTTATGTTATATGTTCCTAAAACAGATTTATTTCATTTTAGAAAAGGAGGAGCAGAAACCTGAAGCAGATTTGGCTAATCATGAATTAATATTTTTAAAAAGTATAGTGGAGAGTCCTGATTTCGGAAGAAAGTGCGAGGTAAATATTCTAACATTATGATTACATAAATATTTAGCATTTTAGATGATATTAGGTATTTGTTCCGAGCTGCCCCACTGTTAATAAGTTTTTTTTATAGGTAGGTACTTAATGATTTGTCCTATTGTGTAAATAACCCAAAAAGAGTATTTTCCGGTTCCGCTGTATCTGTGATCTAGGAATTCTGCTTCTGCATTTCCGCTGTCTAATTCGTATTTTTTTTTTCATACAAAATTATAATCATCACAAAGAAGCATTTAGGTAAAACTTAGGAATTTTCAGAACGTGTCTTCTTAAACATTAGCATCGTAACATGCCCGCTTAGCATGAACGCCGTAGAATTTAGAAAGAGAATCGACAAATCTTTTGTTCAGCTGTCATTTTGTCGATTCAATGACAGATGAACAAAAGATTTGTCGATTCTTTCGTTTCTACAGCGTTTATGATACGCGGGATGAAATAAAGTTAGTAGCGTCATACTGTATGCTATCCTTTTCTAATGCTTTATTCAGTCGCTTCGGAACAAAGAACGCTTCAGACACAGTATTCCAGCGACACAGCTACGGTGAATCGATAAAAGATGACATAACTATCAACTTTATGTCAATCACGTAAAGTTAAAAATTGCATGCAGTTCTCACTAATAACTGTCAAAAACTCACAGAAGGTTAAGCTTAAGCGAAATCGAACCAGTGTTCGTTTGGGTGTGTTCTTAGAATACAACAAAAACACATATAGTACATAAATGTAGCTGCTTTCTGCTACACTCCCCAGTATTAGCTCGTAAATAGTTTAATTAGTTCTTATTCGAAATGCAACGTAGTGTCTGCACGCTATTATTGTAGTTTTCATTCATCAATTTAACGACAACAAGTGCCACGCCTATAAATGTTCGTAGCTCGAATTCTGGACCTGGAGTGCCAATAGCCGTTCCGGGGTTCTATTTTAATTACTGGTGAGTGTTGTTATTACAGTCCATCGATTCGGAGGAGGACTTGATCGTAAAACCAGTCTCGTTGGGCAACGTAAACATAATACGCTTACTAAGCGAGTACCGTGGCAACAATATACGGACTATTGAACAAGCCGAACTCGCTATTATTGTGTCCAGGGCACACTTTAAGGTAGGTACGCCCCTTCCAATATTAGCCAGCCTTCAGCGACTTGTTTACAAAGTAACACAAATATTTACTGCATGGCTTGTTACGAGTAAACGCCAGTTTAATGAGTTCTTCAGCAGTTATACTGCATTTGTTATTATTGCTAATGAATATTAGAACATCCAAAACATAATGCTATAGAGTAAACAGTTACCATAGATACCAAGTAAATAACAAAACCTAAGAGCTGCCAGAAACAGCCAGTACTCTCTAAAATATGTTAGGATCTACATAGTAAATAAACCCATTTTTACAGGCTCTAATAGATGCTCATGACCAAATAGGTGCAATTTGGGTAGATCGAGGTTCTGGTATAGAAGAAAAGCCACCGCTGCCAGAATTAGAAGGAAACAAGGACAGTGCTGAGGGTGCTGACGGAACCACAGACGAAAACGGTGACATGCCTGTTGAGACTGTGAAAGTTGTGGGGCTCAGAAAAGTGCCTGGCCAGCCTTTAGGATTAACTGTAAGTATGATTATAAAAATAAGTTAATGAATTCCCTTTGTCTATGGTAATATTGAACCATAAGCATAACAAGTTTTGTTTTGTGCCAGTAATGTGTATTATGTTGAATGTTAACTGGATAAGCAAAACATTCAGAATTACAAGCCACTGCTGTAACTGGTTTTCATACAGTACAAGACAATTGGACAGTAATAAGTCAATTGCTTTACTTGTATCAGTTTTTAGTTTTACAAAACAACAACACATTACTATTCTGGCCTTGTAATTTTCTGTCCAATATGAATATTCAACATCTGTGTGTAATATAGAACAATACCACATATCCTAATATAGCCATATTGGCAAGAATTTGACCATGTATCAATGGAATAATCCTTTACTTCAGTGAAAGGATTTCTCTTTCTCTACAACAAAACTGTATGTATTCATGCACCTTTTTATCATTATCAGGTAACAACAGATGAACATGGACAGCTCATAGTAGCTAGAATATTAGCGGGAAGTGCTGCTGCAAAACAGGCATTAGTGTCCATAGGAGATGTATTATTAGAAGTAGATGGCGTCCACATAGACTCTGAAGACCAGCTCAAGGAAGCCGTAGCAAAGCCCAATGACAGGATCACACTTAAAGTTGGGCCTAATCTTAAAGAGAAGACTGCTCAGTTATCGAATAAGCTTAGTGTGAGTATGAATACATTATTTAAAAAAGATAATTAAATGCAATAAAATAACTGAATTTTGTTCTGTACTAGAAAGTTATACTGATATGTTATAAACTTATAATCATTATCTCAAACATATATTTTACATAATTATTATAGTAATCATGATATCACATGTGAGAGTTTTCATATAATCATGCAGTCATTATAAAATAATTAACCAACAAAGAAAGATTATTATAATATGTCATGTAGTGATTGTAACATCTATTATGTTATGATTACAACATCCTACATGACAAAAAGAATACTCAAATGATAACCACAGACTGAAATGTGAAAGAACATTTTAACATGATCACAGAAGGTTTAGGCAGAAGACAGAGGTGTACCTAACCACCGAACTGCAGGTATACTAGTACACCCACAGTTCGCCAGTTATGTTTAAGTCCCATGTAATAGGGGGCGAGCCTATTGCGCTATCAATCGGGCCCAAATCCAGACTCCGTTGCTGCTACTGCGAAATTCCTGATGGAAAAAGCCAATAACACTTTGGTAATATTAAAGAAACTATGGGTTGATGATATCGTAAAAATGGCTGGGTAAAACTGGATGAAGACAAACAAAAATGGAAAAAGATGGAGGAGGCTTTTACCCTACGGGGCCATATAATAATATACATTTTTGTAGTAATTAAGTATGAAATATTATGGATAAATAAAGCTTAAATAAATAATAAACAAAAAAAAAAATTGATTGTCTATTTGTTTTTCAGTGCTATATGAGAGCCCTGTTTGACTATGACCCTAAGGAAGACACCCTGCTACCATGCAAGGAAATTGGTCTAGAGTTCAAAAGAGGAGACATTTTACAAGTAAGTTTTCTTCATCCACTTTCGGTCGTAACAATTTGTGAATGACTTTCAGAGCTATTATCGCAATGTTACCACCATCTTCTGGCTTAACCACCTGGCAAAAGACCAAGGTCCTGAGATCTTGAAGTAATTTCTAAAAAACAAGACATCCAATCTAGATCTGACATGCTTTTTATCAAGACCATCAATAAAATATCAAGTAATTAGAAAAAAAAAAAACAATTAATTAGTTAGTAATTTTGCTGTAAATACAATGTGAAATCCCTACCTAATATTGTTCTCTTAAATCCATATATTTACTCTTCAGGTATCAGACAGGAAGGACCCCAACTGGTGGCAAGCAAGTCATGTAGAGAGTGCGGATACAGTGGGGTTGATACCTTCGCCAGAGTTAGAGGAGAGGCGTAAGGCGTATGTCGCGCCCGAAGCTGACTTCGTGCATAAAATCAGTATCTGCGGTGCAAGGGTAAGCAGTAAGCTCATATTATTTTTCAAGGAAACCTGTTATTGATACAGGGTGTCACAGAAACGCAAGACCTATCGTGTGTTGACCATGAAACTGAACCACTTTTGTTCTATGACTTGTAAATTCATTACTTTTTTTAGCTTTCCAATGTTGATGAGCTGATCGCGTTATTCCTTTAGAAACTCCAATTTCAAGAACTCATAGAACAATAGTTGTTCAGTTTCATAGTCCGAGACAACACGCGAGACGTCTTGCGTTTATTATGTTACACCTTGTATACTTTTAATATAAGATACTCGTATTTTCGATACAGTTATCACCAGTAGGCCTATTACGTATCTTTCTGATATCCTGTGACATCAAGCTTCGGTTGTACACCGAACTTTGATGACAACCGAGAATGTCATAATATTGGTATTACGTATCGCACTGAGTGGATATCACTTTACGGTGACTAACAGCCCGGGTACGGTGTAACGTCTTTCACGAAAGCCACTTCAAACTCAGTTGTCATCAATTTGTTGTCCACTATGCTTACATAATCGAAATAATATAATTATCGATACGAAAGCGTCTGTCAAAATAAGTTACGGTGACTATCAGCCACGATGACAACCAATGACGTCATATTTGATCGCGACTGGTCATACATAATACGAAACTAACCTTTTGACAGTTAATTGATGGACACTGAGCCCAGTTACTATAATTTCCAGCAGTCAACAGATACGTAATAGCCCTACTGATATACACACATCAACACGGTCTAGGGATATTTTTAAAAAAGCGAATTACTATCAACGTGTTAATTATTTATATGATATGTATATATTTAAAAGATACGTTATTTAATATTCTACCATTTTTTAATAATGGTTAAGGTATAGATTAAAATTTCAGGATTTTATGGAAAAAAAATGAAGCATAGACGGAAACCGTATATGAATGAACTTTTAATTTGTGAGTAAAAACTGAAAAAAATAGAAAAATCATTTAATTTGTGTTTATAAACTTGAAGTTAGTAGTCTGAGAAAGCGCCCATGATGTTCATAACACATCGGCAACGATTCGGCATGCTCAGAACAAGGTTGTCAATGTCTTGCTGCGGAATATTGTCCCATGTCTTTCTGAGCTTTTCTTTGCAGCATATCCCACGCATGCTCAATGGGATTTAGATCTGGCGATTGAGCAGGCCAGTCTAAGGCCCTAACATTATGTGTATGTAACCAAGCTGCTACCGTTCTCGCCGTGTGTGCCCGGGCATTGTCGTGCATGAGCAGGAAATCTTGCCCCATTTGTGTTCTGTGGGGCAAGATTACGGGCCCCAGCACCTGTTGGACGTATCGTTCTGCCGTCATATTGCCCCGCACCCAAACGAGATCCGTCCGTCCTCCAAGACGAATTCCTGCCCAAACCATAATTGTTCCTCCTTGGTATGGGTGAACTTCCTGAGGGTTCTGGAGACGGCTCCATCGTCCAGGAACTCGCCAAACACGCGTCCTTCGTGAATCTGGATGGAAGCCGAACCTGGATTCATCCGTGAACAGCACATTGGACTATTGGTCACGGCCCCAGTCCACGTGGTTCCGAACCCATTCTAATCGTCGTCCACGATTGCCTCTCCGTAAAGGTGGGACCCGGAGTGGTCTACGAGAGCGTAGATTGCTTTCATGCAGTCGCCTTCTTACAGTTTGGTCACTCACAAGCACTTGGTGTTCCACTCGCAGCCTTTGGACCAATTGAGTCGCCGTTGCATTTGGTTGTGCTAGCGCAGTAATTTGCAAAAATCGGTCTTGTCTAGGGGTAGTGATGCGACTTGGCCCCCGGTGCCTCTCCGCTACTTCACCTGTGGCACGATAGCGTGTCCACAATCTTGAAATTACATTTTGATGGGTCCCTATGGCCTCAGCAACATTACGCTGAACAGATCCAGCTTCCAGCATTCCCACAGCTCGTAACATCTCCGCCCTCGTCAAATGTCGGCGTTGCATGGCTACAATACCTCAATTTTAACTTTATCTTTCGTTTAAAAATGAAAAAAAACTGTAACTAAACGTAATTCGTATTGTTTTCTAAATTTCGCACAAATGAAAATTCCCTCTCCTATGCATCAAGACATTTTTATGCCACCGAAACAAAAGAATTTTCAAAAATTTGAATTTGGAATTAGTCTGAGATAAATTACAAACAAATCGGTGTATAAAAGATTCCAATGCGGCCAGTACTTTTCGAGTTATTTAATTGAGTATGAAATATCCCTAGACCGTGTTGATGTGTGTATGAATGTAGACAAAGCAAAAGGATGTAAGGGTTGCAGTATGTGGAGTTCTGCAGTTTCTGCCTATACCCATGGGAAAAAGGCGTGAGTTGCATATACTTAATCACCTTCCCCTTTCAAAGACAGTCTAGTGCCGGACATGGGCCTTTCCCAAGGTGCGCCTTAACAATCGAGTAATGTTGATTCTGAGGTCCCATTGGTCCCAGCATCATTTTAACCGACTTCTAAAACAGGAGGACGTTAGACATGGTTTAAGAAGGCGAGGTACGTCCCTCGTTACGCTTGTCATAATAACCGCTTGATGTAGTAATAATGATTCTAACAGTAGTAGGTACTAGGAAAAAGAATCAGGAACTTCAGCTGTTTGCCAAAAACCATTTGAAGGGTGACTAACGGAAGCATCCAATTACTATCAATTAATCGACGTTTCGTAAACTATAGACCACAGTCAATGTACCTGGAATTGTCCACATCAGCACATTTGTATGACTAAACGAATATAATACACATTGTTTATAATATTACCTTTCATTGTCAATTTATGAATCAAGGGATTCTCACGAACATTTCACGTCAGCGATTTTAGTTTCATTGTTATGATTCACAGACGTGTCGTGTTAACAAAACACTTATTGTTCCGGCATTTTGATGAAATACTGTCATTATGAGTCACTTAGTATTTGTTCGAGATCTCTAATTACATAGTTGTCTAGACATAAAGTAGTAATGAGCCAAAGATTCTTATTAGGAACTAGAAATCGCCCACTTTCTACCCACGTGTGTTCTGAATGCTTTAAAATATTCTACTTATATGACTAATATTCTGTAGTGTCTTTGTTATTATTCTTTATGTGACAAATTTTGCTGGTTTCCAGTAACAAATTAGTCTATACCACAAATAAGTACCATATTGCGGACCCAATACGATAGCATAATCAGCCTATAATGAAGAAAGAAAGAAACCACACGGGCCCAGTACGGGTTGGTAGATGTCACATGATGTCTTTGAATATTTGGTTCTAGGACATGCCGGCTTCCTCGCGATGTTTTCCTTCACCGTTTTGAGAGCAGTGGTGATCAAATAAATTACACAAAGTAATGCGCCTGTCTGGGTTCAAACCCACGTCTTACTGCTTGTAAGGGTTCTTACAGACGAGCGGCACGTTGCCAACGACAGTTAACTGCAGGCGTCGCCACCTGTCGACGGCTGCCGTCGACGCGCCGGGCAGCAGCCGCCGAAGCGTCGACGACTGCAAGCGTCGACGCGGCGACGGCAGCCGTCGACAGGCGGCGACGGCTGCAGCAGTTGGCAACTTGCCGCTCGTCTGTAAGAACCCTAAGTCGGGACCGCCACCACTGCTCCTAACGGTCCCCACAGCTAACCTAATCAATCGCCTTTTCCTATTCCGCGATTCGACCCTCGACAATTTTAATCTTACCAAAACTAACCAGCCTATTGTCCAAACTAACCATCTTCTAAAATGATACTTTCGTTTTCCATAAGAAAAATTCTAAATAAATCGAGAAAATCTTTCTCAGGTCTAGTTAAGTTTTTACCTTATCATCTAAACAAGTTAACAGTTGTCGAGAATCGGTCATCCGTGGCGATCGATTAGTAAGGCTCGGGGTTAACGATTTCACTTTATTGTTAAACAAGACCGCCCACTGCTCACGGTTCTTGTTGTGGACATGGGTTTTGGTTATGTACTACCTGTATTTTGTTATGGTTAGGTCATCGCCTGAGGTCAACGTACTCAGTATCGATAGAGTGGAGGTAGGCAGATAAGGCAGAAACGACAGGACGCCACTTGCTATAAGATCCTTACACATAGATATTTGATTCAATTCTTCTTTATGCTTTTCATATTGACTTTGATAAACGGTAGACTTAAGGGGACTACAGAAGCTAAACGCGAGTTTTATAATTCAAAAAAGCATATGATACACTGCAATAAACAAAACCAGAAAAATATCTGATATAATTCAGGGTATATGCTAGTACGACAGTGTTTTGAAAACTTAACACAACAAATTTTACTCTATAAAACGAACACGAACTTGTCTCTAAAAATTTCTTTTAACGATTAAAAACCATACTAAAATACAAGCGATCATTCTGATTTTTTGGCAAATTATGCTACAAGCAACATATTAGCATCATTGATCATAGTGTTTTATTTTTTTAGTCCAATCAATAGATTTTTTGTGAATCGCAAAAAACCACTCATTTCGCACTATTCGGCCCGCAGTGACCGACATAACAACCACTTTGTAGACTTATTACGTATTAGAACTTTATTCTAACAGAATTTCTAACGAAGTTTGAACCACCGCAAATAGAGTTGCTAATTTAGCTCCTGTAATCGCCTTAAGGATGAATTTAAACGACTCCCCTTCACTTCAAAGCCTGATTGTCATAATATGGCATAGAAGCTCAGCTGGTGAAGGTTGCGGGAATCCGCTGGATGCGAGTCGCACGGGACCGGGAAATGTGGCGACACTTGGGGGAGGCCTATGTCCAGCAGTAGACGTCTTTCGGCTAAAATGATGATAATGTCTGTAATCCCAAAAGGACATAAAGTCGACATTTCCCATGGTATTAGTTTAACCCCACTTAACGCTCCGTGTAAAGCTGCCCTATACCGGCCATAAAATCAGTTTTGTCAGCAAGCTTTTGATTTGTACTGATTGAATACGCGTGCCACGGTCACGTACGAATAATTTTACGAAACTTGGAGTCTTAAAGTCATTTAGAATATTAAAACGATTAAAAGGAAAAACGTAGCCTTACCTAAAAACTACACGCTGGTCCAGTTGGTTTTAAGTACTGGTGAGGTGAGTACTTACAATTACCTTTTTAATTATTCAATATGACAGATATCAAAGAAGAAAAAGAAGTTCGTATACGAGTCCCGTTCGAGCGTGAAACTAGAGGGCGCTGAGCTAGCGCTGTATGAAGAGGTTGCGCGTACGCCGCCCTTCTTGCGCCGCGTGCTGGCATTGGTAGGGACGAGGGGCGTGGGCAGGCGGACTATCAAGAACCGAATGATTGCCGAACATCCTGATAGATTTGGTGTTGTCGTGCCTCGTAAGTTCCTTTTACCTTTTTGGTTTTTTTTTTCAATCTTTGTTCACGCGCTTGCGTGGAAATAAGGTTCGATCAAATAAATTACTGATTTACAAAGACAATCACTGACTATTATTCAATCAAAGTATTAGGTACAAGATTATTTAAATCTCCGGACCAGTTACACTCGTATTCGTTGGTTTCGTCGACCGGCCGCTGATGGCGCGCGCAGGCAAGTGAACAAGTGGCGACCGTGACAGGATCAACGAATACGAATGTTTCACGTAATTATGGTCCCCAATAAAAACGTTTTCTTTCTGACTTTATACAGCAATGGTTTTTCCTCAAGATGACTTTGTACAGACGCGTGGACAAATAATGTTTTGGTGATTTTCTTTAGTTTTTTTTTAATATATTAAGATTCCAGGCCTAAATAAATCATTTTTGAATCATATTAAAACTTTGTCCATCTCGTGAAGTACATATTACTATTAAAAGCATAGATTCATTAATATAAACTCCATATGCCACTGGTAACTGACCTTTTCTAGACTCACTAATATCTATATCTTACAGACACGTCCCGCCCCGCTCGACCAATGGAAGAGAACGGCCAATCGTACTGGTTCGTGTCTCGCGAAGAGATGGAGCGCGACGCACACGCCGGCCGGTTCCTCGAGTACGGAGAGCATAACGGACATATTTATGGGACCCATCTTGATTCTATCAGGGCTGTTATGAAGGAGGGTGAGTGGTGAATTAATCATTATTATAGAATCTATAGACCCCGCCACACGCTTCCTGGCCACACGCATCCTGTGACAGCAACTGCCGAGAAAACAAAGAAGTTGTTAACCTTTTGAACGAAATGAACGAAATGAAATTTTGGCTTGGCGTGGAGGGCGCGCGCGTGCGTTTAAATATGCTCTGGCGTTAAAAGGTTAAGGAGGATGCACTAAGATACGCCGCGATTTTTTTTTTCTAATCCTTTTGAATGACTATTGCATGAAAAGTCATTCAATGGGATTAAATGAACTGAGGGTTGTATTTGTATTGATGATTTTCATTATAAAAATTCTGTAAATACTTAATACATGTTACGGTCACGGATCAAGTTTTGTTCAAGATACAGCCTGAAACTGACCTGCAAAATGAAAAACACTTAGAATCCAATCCACAGATCAGGCAATTTTTAAAGGATTTTTCATACAGGATATCCATTAGCAATTTCTCAGTAACAGCCTCGAGCTTGGTTTTGCGTCCGGTTGGGTCAACCCGATTTTAGATTGTGTCCACGCAAGCATAGCTATTTCTATATTTTGTTATTCATGAAAATACCTCACCTAATTTTCCAGGTAAAATGTGCGTTTTGGACTGCGCACCGCAATCTCTAAAGCTGCTTCACAACAGCGGCGAATTCCTCCCATTCGTCGTGATGATAGGAGCGCCGGGCATCGAACAGCTGAGGAACCTCACTTACGCCTCCAACCGTAACTTGACGGTGAGAAAACGAACATCTAAACAGTCAAGTTGTTGCATTCCACTAGTGAGCATTAGTCATTGCAATTTAAACCTTATGTCAACGAAATAAAAGTCACATGAAGCTCGCTCGTGGTTTACAATGACTGTACTTCGACGTATGGCCCACCGTGTGTTAGAAAGAGATCACTCAGAGTGTCATATAGAGAGCAGAAGAGTATCATAAAGCGGAGCTTTTTCTAAAACTCGATGTGCAATTTTTACGCCAAGTGTACTGTATTTATTTTTATTTATTTGACTCTATGAATGCTTGATTATTTTTTGAATAGTTTTAGATTTTATGTGCCCATTAGAGATAGATGATTTTTCAAACTTGTTTTTAGTTTAGAGACCCTGGCTTGCAAATAAGTCCTCTAATTAGTTATCAGTTTTTTTTTTTTAAATCCTCTTTGTTTTTATAGAGCATGTATTTCTCTGTAAAAATTTTCGAATAATTGTTGATATGCATTGACGTTGTGCGCATGGGTTCCGTAGTTCGACAGGCAGAGCTCCATTCGCTACAGTTCGCGGCGCGCGCGCACCCTCGAGTCTCTTGCATCGCTTTACGAGGTAAGTTTGAATGTTCCTTTGGTTATTTTACATTTCAAAGGCAAAAATATGTATATGCATAAGGTACCAACATAGCCTAGAACAAACAAATGATCGCAATGACGGGGAGAAGAAGTGCCTTTCAGCTTCGTTAAGAATCTTTTTACACCTTTTATTATGCGTTCGCCATTGTCTGGAAAGGCCTAAGAGATTGGGCCGGGTAGAAGGTAAACGCGCGCAAGTCACGCGCCGGGAAAATGGCTAGATGCGAGATGAGGTAGCCAGCGGTACACAATGCAGCAGACTGCATGGCTTGGAGACTTGTCATAATGTGGTCGCGATCCTCAGCAGTGAGAGAACGAAGAATAAGAAGATAAGATACCACTACACCTGTATGTCCTCGAAGGATTAGACAGAGGTCTTGACTACCATAGTACGGTCGACCAAGCTATTTGGTTTTCTAATGTAATTTGTATGTTAAAATGTAAACCAAATAGCTTGGTCGACCGTACATCCCCATTTCGCCAGTTATATTTGTCTCATGTATTGTGGAGCGAATCCATTGCCAAAATGCTTAGTAAATTAGTAATAGTGGTATGCTTAGTATAATTTATGAATAGGATGACTACATGTCATCAAGAGATGCGGCGAATAGATAATATGCATGCAAGAAGACTTAACTGTGTTGATAATTTTGCCTCCTCATAGGGTAGATGACAAAAAATATCTAATTAGTTCGTCAGATAGATTTCCAAACAATATTGGACACATGTTTTTTCTATTTTCACGTAAACAAAAAATGAAGACGATACAATGCGTCCGAATACTCGTGTGACGTCACATTTGAGTAATTTTTTTACTCAAATATGACGTCACAAGCCCCATGATCTTTGACACGTTTTACCTTGGTAATATTTTATTAATTTGATAAAACAAAAAACACATATCCAATATTTTTCGATAATATAACTGACGGACTAAACAATCATATTTTTTTTAGTCAGTCATCATCCATCCCTATTGTGATGTAAACTTTGTGATGAAATTCCGGTGTTAGTTTCTCATTAAAAATACCCCATGATAACTTACAGGAAGAAGACATGAAACAAACTCTGGAAGACAGCGCCCGCATTCAGCGACAACACGAAAAGTACATAGACCTCGTCATCACCAACAATAATGCTGATACGACTTATTCTAAAATCATGGACGCCTTGCATTCGCTGTCGACTGACCACCAGTGGGTGCCGGTCAGTTGGATTTACTAGCATTGCTAATGTTCAGGGCCACCTATTATAGCAGTATTACTTTAATGTCACTTAAGTGTGGGAGTGTGATGGCGCTATACAAGACCTCTAGCTCGATCTCTTTCGCACATCAAGGTAACATTGAAACATTACTGCTTAAAAACGTCATGATAGGCTGACAGAACTAAAGGCGAATTCCAGTTTGCGCTTGTGGCTTCGGATACGCTAGCGCCGCCATTATACATGCGTCCTCCCGCATTGATTTCACCGAAGAAACTAAAAGCGATCAGTACATCTAAACTGCGTTTAAGAGCTTTCCGTGTCATGATTGCTATGGTATACAGCTATTGACAACTGCAGTCCATTCACAGTTATTATACCTGTGGCTAGAATGCAGGTTAGCTTATTTTTAACTATTCAAAAGTGCCTGTCACAGGTTCAGGTTTCTATTTGAATAATACTTTGATTAAAGTTGAACGCCGTTTAGTGTGCTGATTGCGATTAGTTTTTGGTGAAATCCGCCCTTACAATTTAGCATGAAAACGTTTTAACATATCCAAGCTATTCAATTAAAACATTCGAACTGGGATAATTGTGTCATAAAACGTGGACCTAATAAATAAACACTGGAATAATGTTTAATATCGAGTCGATAAGACAATAATAAAATGTATTAACAGTAGTCATTGACAAAATCAGGCAATTAAAAGCTTTATCAAATCACATTTACATCACTTTTCTCTAAATAAATAATGCATTTGTAATGGCATTGCTACAATTTTGAACTTTGAACCTTTTTAATAATAAGATTAAACAAACATCACATGGTTGTATTTGCTTATTAAATTAATATTTTGATCTAAAAATGTTACGTAAATGAATTTAGCCTAAACATAATACATCCATTAAAATGGAATATGTGGAAACAATATGAACTTTGCTGACAAAACGAGGTTGCTATTTATTCTAAACAAGGCATTCCAATTAATATAAAATACGCCATTTTGTTACCATTGGTGTACAGATAATGTCAAATAATAATGGAGGCCTACCACAAACTCATAGCAGTATAATTATTATAATTTTACTTCACTGTGCGAAAGAGATGAAGCTAGACGTCCCATATACTTCCATCTCTTTCACACATTCAAGTAAAATTAAAGTTATATGGTGCTGTAAGGTGTTGGTTACAGTCCTGGTGGCCACCAGGACGTCATGGTAAGCCTACCATGACGTCTAAAAGCAGGATCGTTTTAATCTTGTTCCAGTGTGGGTAAGAGACGGAGCTATAGAGGACGTCTAGCGCCATCTCTTTTCCACACTGGAACTAGATTAAAACGATCCTGCTTAAAGACGTCATGGTAGGCCACCTGCTGTCCTAGATAGTATTCAGATTCTGTGTTCGAATTCTTATACCAACATTATCTTTTCTTTAAATCTAAATTAAATATTGTAAAGAAGTGTAAAACCTGCTCATCAGTCGAGGGACTAAAGACTTTTATGAAAGCAATTATGTATCATATGTAATAAAGAAATGATTCAATTATATTCCCACCTGAGGTATCGAGCATCGTATTAAGGTATTAGTATAAGTTAAACTAATTTGTGCAGCTGTATGGCCTAAATTATAAGTATTGAGTATATTTTGTACGAATCGATGTACGAATGTAGTAGGTAACACTTCTCGCTTTTAGCTAGTGTAAGATAGATGCATTTCTCTTATACTATATTACACTGCCGGTAAAATGATGTATGAAATTATTATCACAATGAACTCGGTAAAATGATGTATGAAATTATTATCACAATGAACTCGCGAAATTATTGCATCACATGAAAACACATCACATTTCGAACTCAAGTATTATGTCACTTCTGTTATGTTTTTTTTTGCAGGCATTCTTTATTTACTAGCGAAATTATGTAGTTTCTAATATTAAGAAACATGGAAATCATTTTACGTTAACTATTGTAACAACTGATAGATAGTAATATTAGTATTAAGATTTATTTTTTTAATGTGTATGTATATTTCTGTAAAGAAGGAAACGAGACAGCTGGTTCAGAAGTATATAACATTATATTTATGGCGCTGAAACAAGGCAGCTTCAATATTTGCTTACATAGTATTGTATCACTTATTTAAGCCACGTTTTACTGTGAACCTAGCTTGTACTTCATTAAGAATCTCACATTCCGTCCATTTTGTTTTGTTAATTAGCTGTAAATTTTATTGTGTCAAGAATTATTCAATATACATTATGTAACTACATTGCTTCATTTTATTTCAATGCTTTAATATTTCAATAAAAACTCTGCGCATGGATATTTGAATATTTTATTAGTTCTACAGTTTCTACTCATTAGCCGAGTGCAATTAGACAAAAAATACTCAAAAGGTAGAACGAAGTTTATAGAGGTGGGATTTTCATGGATTTTCTAGAGTGGAGTAGATAAGAAAAAAAAAAAATTTCGCTGTCGGGCCTTTTTTTTAGTTTCGCCGCGGTCAATGCCAATGTAAAGTATATCTATAGAGAAATACTTAAAGCCCATAATTGAATTATATTCTTGCCGGGTGGGAGAGGAGTCGTGTAAGTGGGCTAAGACCATGATTTCTTTTGAAATTGGTAACTTGGTTTTCACAGCCAACTGGATGTAAAAATATTCAAGAAAACCACTTTTACGAGTAAAGTGACTAAAAATTAATTCACAATTAACAGGAAATCGTCTATGTAAAAGTTAAAGAAGTCCATTTTTCTCAAAATATTTATAGGACGGTCAACATTAATATTATCCTGAAAATATCCTATCAACAGATAACACTAAAAAAGTTGTTGGTCGTACTCGATTTATTTTGATTATAGCTGTCGAAGTTGGAATGGGGCCGCTGGTAAATATACAAAAATTATCGTAATTATAACGTTACCATTTCTTTCTATCTAAGATTGGTTGCAAGCTTAGGTCTCTGTACGCAATTTAATATCAATGCCGAAACCGATACCACACCCATTTTTTTGCGATAGAGGCCTTTTGTCATGTTTTACTTTTTCAGCTGTAATTTAATGTTTAACAAGTAGGTATCCTAAAATATTTTTCTAGTTATTATCCCTCATTAGATAGTAAATAAAATGAGAATCTAGACAATAAATTGAACATAGCATAAAAATATTTGTTAAAAATATTGCTTTCAATAACTTATAGGATCTTCTGACATTAGCGAATGAATTTTTAAGTCACTTCACTCATGAAAGTGGTCTTCATGAATAATTACTAGTCCAGTTATTCTGTGAAAAAGCATGAGTTACCAATTACAAAAGAAATAAAAATAAATAAAACTCGATATCGATCTTAAAATTCGATATTTTAGAAATAATAGGGCTGACTAAAAAATATATATGATTCTGTTTAGTCCATCAGTTAGATTATCGAAAAATATTGGATGCGTGTTTTCTGTTTTATCAAATTAATAAAAATTGACGAAGATAAAACGTGTCAAAGATCATGAGTGGGGGCTTGTGACGTCACATTTGAGTAAAAAAATGTACTCAAATGTGACGCAATGTATCGTCTTAATTTTTTGTTTACGTGAAAAAAGAAAAAATATGTGTCCAATATTTTTTGGGAATCTATCTGACGAACTAATTAATTCCTTTTTTTGTCATCCACCATATCATATTGAAGAAAATAGGAAATTTTCAAAAAGTAGGTACTTGAAATACATTCAGTCAAAAAAGTATCGGGAATGGATGATTTGTTTATGGTTCCAAATTCAAATTTTTGTTTTTTTGTAGTTGTTAGATTGGCACAACTGTTTTCCATTTTGGCGCGGAGTTTGAGTTGCATCTGTTATTTATATTAAATACAGTGCTGGTTTTAGCAATATCATATATAGTGTGTATTGCGAATTTCACAATGGACAAAAATATCGAACAAAGAGTTTGTCTTAAATTTTGCATCGCCAATGGAATTTCGTGTTCGGAGTCACTGAAAATGTTACAGAAGGCTTACGGTGAATCGACTTTATCAAAAACTCGTGCTTATGAGTGGTTCAAAGCGTTCAAAAGCGGTCGAGATGTGATGGAAGATTTGCCTCGCTCTGGTAGGCCGTCAACGTCTGCAACTGAAGTTAACATCGCAAAAGTGAAGAAAATAGTGACTGAAAATCCCCATTCAACTCTGAGAGAGATAGCCGCCGAACTTTCTGTATCTCACGAGTCGATCCGTACCATTTTAACTAATCATTTGGGTATGAAACATGTTGCTGCTCGGCTAGTCCCAAAAGATCTGAATTTTCTCCAAAACTCAATCGCATGAAAGTCGCTGAGGACATGCTAGAACGAGTCAGTTCGGACCCAACATTCATGAAACGCATTGTTACTGGTGACGAGACGTGGGTTTACGAGTTTGACATGCAAACTAGTCAACAAGCTTCGGAGTGGCGCCTTCCAACTGAACCGAAACCGAAAAAACCACGCCAAAGTCGATCAAAAGTCAAAGTCATGTTGACTGTTTTCTTTGACTATCGCGGTGTTGTGCACTCTGAATTCTTACCGGAAGGTCTAACGGTAAATAAAGAATATTATTTGAGCGTTATGCGGCGTTTAAGAGAGCAAATTCGACGAAAAAGGCCAGATTTGTGGAATGAAAATTCTTGGATTTTGCACCACGACAATGCGCCTTCACACAAGGCTATCATTGTGAACGAATTTTTGACCAAACACTCAACAAATACCATCCAGCAACCACCATATTCACCAGATATGGCTCCTGCTGACTTTTTTCTTTTTCCTAAACTCAAATTACCACTTCGTGGCACCCGTTTTCAATCGATAGAAGACATAAAGGAGAATTCGCGGCGAGAACTGAACTCAATTCCGGAAGCAGCGTTTAAAAAATGTTTTGATGAATGGATTATTCGTTGGCGCAAGTGTATCGTTTCTAAAGGAGCATACTTTGAAGGTGATAAAATAAATTTGGATGAATAACAGACATTTGGTGTATTATTGATCTTTTCCCGGTACTTTCTTGACAGAGTAGTATGCATTATAACACTTCAAATACAACATTCATAATGTGTCGTAATAGTGTGACCTGCAATTTGTTCTGTTTCTTCGTTCATTGTTGTTTTGTTGTATTTGAAGTCATTCATAAACGAAAAATGAAAATTATTTCAAAGGAAATTCAACAGCAAAAAAAACGTCGCGAGCGGCGAAATCTTTCTTAACTTTCTTCTCCACTACACCCTACTCAATAAAATAAGTCCCATGAAAATCCGACCACTATAAATTTCGTTCCACCTTACTAACACAACACACACACACTAACACCTCATAATTGCACTCGAGTACATTTACTTTACAACGTTTTACGGGTTAGCTTGTCGCGTAGTATTTTTGTAATGGCGTACCGATGTCTTAAATATATTAGGATCAATATGATTTAATCCAGTTTCACTTGGTATTGTCGCCAAACCGGGCTGGATATCAGAGTTCTCTAATAAGTGTGGCGCAAGTAACAGGAACAATTGCTGCAATAAAAAAAATAGTATGTTTATCTTTTTCTTTTGTACAGACGCCAGTACATCAAGCTACTCCAATCTGTCAAATTTATTTAATAGATTTTCAACTTTATCGCTAAATCATTAGGTTCAACGTTGATTGGGAAAATTTGACAGTTTCGGGTAGCTTGATGTGCTGGCATCTGTACTTATCAGGCTCTATAAAAACTCTGAGTAAATTTCTTACTTCAGCCCAAGGTATTAGTGGTAGATTGGCAAAGGCTGCTTGCCACCCAGGAAGACCTAAATGCACGAGGGCCATTCTAAAATAGTGCGTAAACGAATCTGCAAGCCAGCCCCAGGCACCTTCTCGAGTTGCCAGCCATACTGACCACAACCCTCCTGTGTACACCAGGCATATCTGAAAAAAAAAATATCCTAACAAATTATAGCATTTGCAGGGCGTGTACCACTCAATTTCACGTTGTGGACTAATTAACAAAACTTGGTTCAAAATTTAAAAAAGTCAATCCACAATTCAACCTGCCACTGTATTATGCAGCATACTGTACCATTCCTGGCGGCTAGGTAACACGGAGCTATCTATCTCTAATGACAAAGGGCAGGTCGGTATAGTGTGTAGGAGCCTTTACAATAGCTTTACCTTTCCAATAGTCCTGCAGGAATCCAACTCAAACACTTTGCTCTTAGTATTTAGCATCGGGCGGGATCCACTTTCTTGGCGTGTAAGTGAAAAATCTAACAAGTCTTTCAAAGCCGGGGTAAGACACAACTCGTTCAAAGAATTCACGCGTATTGATCCAACTGGTAAAATTTCATCGGCTGTAATTATAAAAAAAAGCTTTAAAAACACTATATTGATCATCCATTCAACCTTACCGCCGTTTATGTATTTTCTACCAAAAACAATATTGTCAATACCTAGCCCTAATATGTGGCCCACCAGACATAACAGCCGTCTGGTCGGAGGACACTCCCTTTTCTATGAGGGATGAAGAGCTTTACACCCTGTTCTTTATACCCTCAAATTAGTGACCCCCATTGTTTGAAACTCCTCTTCAATGAGAAATTAGAAGCAGAAATTGGTGTCGATTCTGTTGTGCACAAACTAAACTTAATTTAGGCTATTGCTATCTTTTACTAAAAGGCAGTGCGAGAAAAGGACGGCTATAGCTATGAACTAAGTTAGAGATTTCAAACTAGTTTATGCCTTGCGCTTCACCGTGTTTTTAGTCGACATATTTTTACGTGCACCCTTCATTTGTATGGAAATATTAGTTCCAACTAATTTTGACAGCTCTAAATTACGACCGTCTCTTTCTCGTTTTATTAGAGAGAAAAAGATAGCAATAGCCTAAATTAAGTTTATTTTGTGCACAACAGAATCGACACCATTATCTATAACCATAATAATAACTTTGAACTCTCTAGATACCCACTAACCTGAATACTTATAATGCCAGGTTAATTGAAATCCATCGGTCGAAGCATATAAATTGCGGAGATCCTCGGGAAGTACAGCAGAATGTCTCTGCTCCCATGTAGAAATAGCTACACGGTCACAGGGAGGTCTACGTTCGACACTAACATTGCATATTCTTGGATCAGATTCTGCAACATGAAAATAGGTCCAAAAATACCGTTTATTATGTAGTAGGTATCCGACTACATATTGAACGGGTGGTTTGAAAGCAATTTCACACGAGGTGTAGTTACTAATTCAAAATTTTATTTATTTAATAAGGTTAGCCTACAATTGTTTACACATTACAGCTCATTTAAAAGTACACGATATACATAAGTGCAACAATTATTTACAGGCTAACACCACATGCACTATTTTATTTAAATTACAAGCTGCAGCTGCTTGCTTTTTCCTTGCCATAAAAATCGTTTCTGGACCCTTTCTAAGAGAAGTTTATGAGTAGCGTAATGTGGTCTCCATACGACACTACAATACTCCAGTATGCTCCGGACAAGGCTATTATACAGCGATATTTTCGTGCTGACCTGTTTGAAACCCTTGGTATTGCGTAGTACAAATCCCAACATTTTGGAAGCTTTTTTGATAATATTTTCGGTGTGGGGAATAAAAGTAACTTTCTTATCAAACAACACTCCTAGATCTCTCATAGTTTCTACCTCATGAATATTTTGTTTTTCTATAAAGTAGGTAGAATTAATGGGGTGAACCTTTCTAGAAAAGGACAAGTGGTAGCATTTTTTAAAGTTCAATTCCATTTTGTTATTCTTACACCATTCAATTACTCTATTCAAATCATCCTGCAGAAGCTCCGTATCATTTGATGACTCGACCTTCCTGGCAAACTTTAAGTCATCTGCGTACAGAAAACACTCTGAAAAGTGAAAGCAGTGGGGAAGATCATTTATAAAAATGTCACCGGAAGTCATGCGATAATTGTTGGTAGAGCGAAAACCATTTACCACTACATAAAATTCACGGTTAGCGAGGTATGATTCCACCCACTTCAGTAAGGGTCCCGTGATACCGTATGTTGCCAGTTTTTTTATCAATATAGAGTGGGAGATTTTATCAAACGCCTTACTGAAATCGGTGTATATCACATCAAACTGCTTATTCGCGTCAACAGTTTCTATCAGGGACTCAGTGAACGACATTAAGTTTGTGGCAGTAGACCTTGACGCTACAAAGCCATGCTGTTGATCGCAAAGATAAGGCTTAAAATGGTGTTGGATATGGGGACAGATCATTGACTCGAATACTTTGGCGAAAGTGGAGAGAATCGCAATGGGCCGATAGTTTGAGATAGTCTCTTTATTATCCGACTTGTGTACTGGAACGATTTTGGTTTTTTTCCACTCGGATGGAAACGTTCCAGTGGCTAACGACATCTTATATATTTTTAGGAGCGGGGAGACCAATACCGGCGCACAGGTGGAAACAAATAGTGGCGGGATTCCGTCAGATCCTGCTCCTTTTCCGGTGTTTAAAGATTGCAGTTTTCTGAGTAAAGAATCCGCTTCCAAGTCAGGGGTTGTTAGGCACTGGCTATCAGTTTCCAGTGAACTAAGATAGCTTGAATTATTTTTAAATTCTGTGTTATTTTCAGAGGTGTAAACAGATGAGAAGTAATTACCGAAAAGGTCACAGATAGTCGAGCCATTAGAAGTTGTAGTCTGTCCATCAGTCATTGTCATTGGATAGACACTAGATCCTCCACGTTTAGTCTTCACGTGAGTCCAGAATAGTTTTGGATTATCTTTGATTTCTGATTCTAGGTTATTCATATAAAAGATTGTAAGTATAAACTTTTATAGCTAAATTTTGACAACGTTTTGCAATTAATTTAAGTTCAATTTCATCTAGTGGGTTTTTGTACGTCATGAATCGCAATCTAAGCTTATTTTTTTCTTTTAGAGTGTTTATAATCGATTTATCAAACCATGGAGGATAACGACTGGACATTGGCTTACAATTAGGAACAAATTTATTTATGGCCGTGTTTAAGACGTCATAGAATATATTTACCATGCTATCCACATCATTTTGACCTGCAAATAGTTGGTCCCAGTCTTGTTCGATAAGATAGGATTTAATTTTATCATAATAAGCTTTGTGGAAGTTTTTTCTCGTGTTATGTCGATTGTAAGGCAGACTATTTTCTTTTAGTAATGAAAGAGTAAGATCAAGCGGTGGATGGAGTTTATCAACAGTAGTTAAAGAGATAGTGGATTCACTCACTGTGCAAGAAGGTAATGTGGATAAAACTAAGTCCAAAGTACGCGCAGAGCTGTTTTTAACGAGATTGTGCTGTGTTAGCTTAATAACATCCATGAACTCTAACAGTCTTTGACATGTGTTGGGAAGTGAACTATTAATTGCTCCCGGGGTCCAGGTTATTATACCCAAGTTAAAGTCCCCTGCAATACAGGTTGGGATGCTTGAAGATTCAAACACGTTATTACAGTGCTCGATAAAATGTTCAATTGTTGAGAGACATACTGGTGGAGGAAGGTAGACTGCACAAAGAGCTAGTTGTCGCGTATTCGAAATATCGATAGTGACCCAGACATCTTCACAATTACTTTGCCATTTGTCAATACGTTTTGAATTGATTTTTGTTGAAACGGCTATCAGAACTCCTCCGAAAATGGCTCATCATCATCAAGTTATCATGCTCTGTTTGCTAAATTCAAAAAACGCGCGATAAAATTGCGCTCCCTCTCTCTCATACACCATGCATTCAAAACACAAGGAAGCCAGCGTAAATAGTAATGATGGAAGCTGCTGAAGTTGATGCCGCCAGTGGTGTAAATTTTTTTATACTTTTTTACAATAAGGATGAATGATTCAGATCTGTGCCTAGCTAATCAATTTTGATGAAGGCAAAGTGACAGAAAACATAACGTCAATGTCATGCCTCTGTCAGTCAATGCTGATTTTCCGCCCATCCATCCTTCACCTTCACTTCAACTCGTGGAAAAAATATAACCTCTCAAAGCAGCCAAAATAACAATTACATTAATTAAAATACAGTAACAGTTCAAAAATTAAGTTTCGTATAGTAAGTATATTTCTGGTTTAGACATGACGAAGTCAATGGCTGGTGTTTGTGCCATAAAAGAAGAATTTGTGATTCAGCGACCGGTTCTAAGCAGCAGTGCTGAAGACGGCGTTGATTTCCTTAGTAAACGTAAGTTAGATGAAAACAACGAAGAAGAAAGTTCTGTGGACAATAAGAAATCTAGAACTAATGACGATGATGAAAAGAAATCCAAAAAGACTAGGAAAAGAGGTCAAAATAAAGCGCGACCAAAAACGTATCAAGATGAAAAAGAAAGTAAACCATGCCCTTCTATCATCAACGCAGAAGCACCCGAGTTCGTAAATCCATGTCAATACAGTAACTGTAAATATATACATAACCCACTTGATTATATAAAATCAAAACCAAAGGATTTAGGTGAAACATGCCACTTGTATGATACCCGAGGGAAATGTCCTAGGGGTATTGGTTGTCGCTTTGGATCAATTCATATCAGTGATGAAGGCTACAATAAAGTGGACTCAGATAAATGGAAGCAATGGAAAGATGATGTTAAAAACACACTTTCCCCAATGCTTCAAATATCACTTCAGAAAAAAAAGTATGATTTTAGTCTTTCTGAAAATCTTATAAAACATATGGACAAAAGGAAGAAACTAGTTAATAAGGAGCCTACTGAAAGCACTGGAGGACCAATAGATGACAATGAAAAACAAAAAGAGACCACTGACAATGATGGAACAAAAGTAACCAATAGCGGTGCCATCACTGATGAAGACTTGATTAAGTTATTACCAAGAGAAAAGAAAACTATAGACTGGAGAGATAAACTATATCTTAGCCCTTTGACTACAGTTGGAAATCTACCATTCAGGAGAATCTGCAAGCAGTATGGGGCAGACATAACATGTGGAGAAATGGCCTTGTGTGAATCTTTACTCAAAGGAATGAAACAAGAATGGGCTTTAGTTAAAAGACATGAATCAGAAGACTTATTCGGAGCACAAATATGTGGAACTAATATTTACACAATCACAAAAGTAGCACAATTGCTACAAGAGAACACTGACCTTGATTTTATTGATTTAAATCTAGGATGTCCTATTGATTTGATATACAAAAAGGGTGGAGGCTGTGGTATGATGCACAGATTGAATACACTGGAGTCATCAGTGAGATGTGCTTCCAAAATACTAAGCATACCTTTTACTATTAAAATGAGGACAGGTGTTTATCAAGATAAAAAAATTACTCATACAATAGTACCCAAAGTGTCTGAATGGGGTGCATCACTCATAACAGTGCACGGTAGGTCAAGAGAGGCAAGATACACTAGGTCTTCTGACTGGGAATATATTGAAACTTGTGCAAAAGCAGCTGCACCCTGTGCAGTATATGGAAATGGTGATATTTTGAGCTATCAGGACTATGCTGAGAAAAGAGCAATTGCTCCCACAGTACAGGGGGTGATGATCGGAAGGGGGGCTCTGATCAAACCATGGATATTTACCGAGATTAAAGAGCAGCGAATTTGGGACATAAGAAGTAGCGAAAGATTTCAAATAATAAAGAAATACACAAACTATGGTTTGGAGCACTGGGGCTCAGACATGCAAGGTGTGGAGAACACACGCAGATTTTTACTTGAATGGCTATCCTTTTTGTACAGATATGTACCTGTGGGGTTGCTGGAACAACCACCTCAAAAAATTAATGAGAGACCACCTGCATATTTTGGTCGAGATGACTTGGAAACATTGATGGCATCAGGAAACTGTGCTGACTGGATAAAAATTAGTGAAATGTTATTAGGTCCAGTACCTGATGGATTTAACTTCTTACCTAAACATAGAGCTAATTCATATTAATATTTATTCATATTATTAATTTGTTGTAGGAATACTGTGTTAATTAAATAAATAATTAGAAAAACATTACAAGCTGGTAATTCTTTTACTCCAGGCACTCCATAGTACCAAATTAATATCCTCTAATGCTAGAATTGAAACAGTCACTCAACAGTTTGTGGAGGCTATTCGAGGAGATGTTCAATTGGGGTAACTGTACCTATAACCTGAGAAGGTACCACTGTACACTTAGAAAGGGTAGAAGGTGAGTAGCAATCAGTCTAAGATGACCAAAACATACCATAAGTCAGAGATATTATTTGGTCTATGCAAGCTTCAAAGGCAACACCTCTAAAATATACAGTTGTTTTTTTAGAAACCCTACCATATATACCTAATAGTTTTGTCACTCCCAAAGTAATATTTTCATAAAAAGAATCCTCAGATACAAGATCCACACAAAAACTCATTTTGAACGACACCAATTTTTTTACACTTGAACTAGAACTATCGCTTGTATTTATTAGAAATTGAAATGACCGAAATAATATTTCCTTTTCACAACAAAAATAATTTGACATATAATTCTGGCAAGAAATTGTTTACTTTTGTTACCATAACAATAAAATCTATCAATGCTTTGATTTGACTGATCGATGGCATCTCGTTGAACTACCGCAAGTACCTACGTCTCCTGAGCATGAGGTCCTAGGTTTGCTTTCCGGTTCGGGTAGGTTTAAGGGAAGGGTCCACATGTCCGCATCGTACGAATCGCATCAAACCGATCGATCGGTCTTCCCGCATTAGACAGGCCCGACTCACAATAAAATATTGAAAAATAAAATGAAAGCTTCTTGAAATTGTAAGGTAGTCGGTAGAATCTTCAACATTTTCTTGACAGAAGTGTACGAGTGTGGAGACCACAGAACTTAGATACGCTAGAGATGGAGACCATGCAATGCAATCATGTCTTATCATGCATGTGTGCGTTTCGATGCCGCGACCACGCGGCAGTCGCGTCAGTCGTATCAGGTGCGCTCCGTGGCGTGGTGCGGTGTCTACCTAGACATGTGCGATAAACTATATATAACTCTATGGTTAAATCTCACTTAGACTACTTGATTGAGGACTGGGGAACTGCGGCCAAATCAAACCTAAAAATACTCAAAATTGCCCAAAATAGATTAATTAAAACACTATTTAGATATAACTATTTAACTCCTACTGAAAAAATCTACAAAGAAACACAAGTTATGAATCTCCTTCAAATATATAAGTACAACACATGCATACTCGTAAGAAAAATACTAATTAAAGATATACATTCTCAGATTATATTTACAAAAAGGGCACAAACATATAAAATTTTAACAAAACAAGCAAATGACATTTGCTTAACCCAGCCTAGGACTAAATATGGAAAGAGAAATATTATGTACGAAGAAGCCAACTTCTATAACAAACTACATAAAGCCATAAAAGAAACCAAATCGTCATACATAGACAAGAAAACTTTAAAAAATATACATTGAAAAATTTTTCCCTGCAGCTGCAAAAAAAAAATGGATGTATTAAAGTTAAACTAAAAAATTAAAACAACATACTAAACTAAAAAATTAAAAAAACATACAAACAAATATAAACAAAAAAATAATTATTATGAATATGTACAAATATTAACCGAAAACATTCTAATGAATCGCTTATGTTCTGCACTGTGTCGTAGGCCTTAGTACACACGCAACAAATATTAAATTGCACCCTACCATCATCGCCCAAAACTTTTGTGTTGTTTTTATGTTTAACCTACCTTCTTCTGATTTGATAATTTTGTACTTGTTATGCTAAAACGATGAATGCTAAGTCGAAGTATTATTGTAACGTAGTTTTCAGATGCATATTTGTTTTTATCTACGCTGCTGCGCGTGGCAGTTATCATTGTAAACTTAATTATGTTTTTCTCTGTAAGTGAATTTGTAATTCTTTTGAGAAATAAATATCTTTAACCGTAAATAATAACTAAAATCAATGAATACCGTCAAACTTTACAAGATTGCCCCAGCACTCTAACTTTGCCCAGCACGGTATTTTTTACAAATATTTAAAAAGACGGCAACATTTTTTAGTTGTGCTTATTATTTAAACTTATGACGAATTTTGATTACGTCCCTGGCAACATAACGTAACGGAATACCTAATGTGTCACTTAAGGCGGTTCCCCGAGCAAAATTAGCAACCATTTTGTGGTGGTTCAAACTTCGTTTGAAATACTGTTAGAATAAAGTTCTAATCAGCTTCCACTACAAAGTGATTGTTACGTCAGTCACTGCAGGCCGAATAGTGCGAAATGAGTGGTTTTTATTCTTTATAAAATCAAATTTATACTACACCTGCTTGGAAAGTACCTTGATACTTTATCAAATTTACGGTAGAAAGTACGTCATTGCATATCGAACAAATATGCGGGGAGAAAACGCATCTGAGCGGGAGAGAAAAGTGTATGAAAATCCATTTCTTACGTGGTTTTTCTTTTTTAATTTTGGGTAAGACGTATGCGCCGGTAACCTAAATATCAAAAGCCAAAAAGTTTTTACAGTGAGTTTTTATCTCCAAGTTCGCAAAATGACACTGGCCACTAGCTGTGTGTTGGATGGTGACGGGCTGGCAGTGCGAACCTTCGGCGGCAGGATAAACAATTTGAAAAAAGAACATGTGAAATTCCTCCTACATTGTCGCAAACATCTCAAACAAACATTAATGGAAAAAGTGTTACATTAAGCTTCACTAACTGCAACAATTTCAATATAAATTTAAATTAGTAAAGATTTCGTTTTTTTATTTTCCTCGTAGGTGTAGTATAAAGCACTATGTATCACTCGAGAGAAAGTGCGATTCCCGATCTCGGGTGTTTTAAAGCGGGGTGCGATGTCAGAAGTCCTCCACGTGTGTCTGGCGGTTGCTGGTCCCTCTCGATACGTCTGGAGGGAAGAGCAGCTGCTGGGCCGGTGCACCCTGGGCGCGGCAGTATCCTTCTCCGGGGAATGAGAGGAAATGAGAATTTCCTTTTATCCCTCGGGGAGTGTTACTGCCGCGGCTAATTATTCTGACATGGGTGGGGTCCTGCCAGGACCACCGGTGCGTTCCTCTGCGTGACCCTCTGTTTAGCAGAGGGCATAGCAGAGGAGTGAGGGCGGGCTCGGTGTGCACTCACTCTGCCTCCGAGCAGACAGAGAGGGATGCGTCCTTCTCTGTCACCGTCAGTCTCGTAATCCCACTATCGAAGTGCTGTGGATCACGTCTCGCGGCTTCGATAGGGACCGAGGGTCTTGGCTTAACCGCCCGGACCGCGAGGTAGAAAACCTCTATAAAAAGTTACCCCGAATCCCAAGCGGCGACGCACCGTGAGGGGATGTATGGCTGACGGGTGTTCCTTAGAACAAATCAGTCGTTAGTGCGCTCCTCGCCAGGAAAAATAAAAAAAAAAAACAAAATCTGCCCTTCTAGGTACAGGGGTCTCTGCCTAGATTGAGCCTTATTTCCCCCACACTCGTGGGAACAGTTATGGAAGATTTTTTAAAAACAAAAACCAACACCGCCGGCAACGGCATAGTAGAGGAGAGGAGGGATGCGGCGTCGGAATCCGACGTCGCATCCAGTGATGCGAGCGCGGGAGGCTCAGGGAGCTCCCGCCGCGCGAGGGCCGGGACGACCGCGGAGAACAGCAAGTTCTTCCGCAAGCGGCCCAGGCGGGATGGCGACCGGGGGTCGTCATCCGGAGATGAGGAGGCCTCGGCCCGAAAAATCCCCACCAACAAGCGTGGTGGGATCCGGGGCAAGGGGAGGGGGCTCTCTGCCTCCGTGAGGCCAGAAAGGTCAGCAAAGCTGGCCGAGGAGGGGCGCCACCCGGGCAACATTGCTCCCGGGTCAGGCGACGAGGCGGGCGCACCTGGCGGCTCCGAGGCGGAAGTGGCCCGCCTGACGGCCGCCACGGAGGATCTCCGAAAGGAGAACGCCAAGCTCCACGCAGACCTGGCCAGTCTGCGTGAGGCTGGCTCCCGCGTGGCGCCTAATAATCCGGGCCGGCAGCAGCGACAGAGCCAGCCTGCGCCGGTGGAGAACCAGGTCCTGAACCTGGTTCGGCAGGAGCTGGCTTCCTTCCAGGCGCGGTTCTCCGTCCTGGAGGGAATTGTCCTGCGCCCCCCTCTGGCGGTAAGCAAGGCAGCCACGGGCCCGAAGGCTGCCTCATACGCGGCTGCTGCGGCTACTGCACCCGGACCGGGGCCGTCCAGCCAGCCCTCCGGCAGGGTTGTGGCGCCCGTCCAGCCGGCTCCGGCGAAACCGGCGCCGGCTAAAAATGCGGCCAAAAAAGGGAAGGGCAAGGCAGCTGCACAGGTGGACACTGTGCCAACGCCAGTGCCTACGGCGAATGGGCCAGTGCCTGCGGTACAGCAGCTGCCGCCGCCACCACCGCCCTAACAGCCCTCTACACCTCCCTCGGCTGAAGCCAGATGGCAGGTGGTCGGGGAGAAAAAGAAGGGGCGAAAGGCGGCCAAAAAGGCCCGAAATGAGGAGCGGCAACGCCATCACAAGGCGCGAAAGATCGCGGCTAGGATCCGCGCCCCGAAGACCGCGGCTGTAGTTATAACACTACAGCCGGAAGCGGAAAAGAGGGGCGTGTCTTACCGCGACTTGCTGGCGAAGGCGAAGGAGACGGTGGATCTCGGAGAGCTCGGGATCACCGGGGGCCTCCGGCTTAAGGTCACCGCGACGGGGGCACGCATGCTGGAGATCCCCGGCGAAACGAGCGGCTCGTCCGCTGACGCTCTGGCGGAAAAGCTCAGAGCGTCCCTAAACGCGGACGAGGCCCGAGTGTCCAGGCCCGTCAGATGCGCAGACCTGCGCATCCTGGGTCTGGACGACTCGGTGACTAAGGAGGAGGTGGTGGCCGCCATTGCCAGGTCCGGTGGGTGTCCTGCTGAGCAGGTCAGGGCAGGCGCCCTACGCCCGGACCTCACAGGTATGCATACCGTTACGGTATGCTGCCCTGTGACGGCGGCCAAAACTATTGTGGAGGGCCGAAGACTACTGGTGGGCTGGGTTTCAGCGCAGGTGAAGCTGCTGGAGCCCAGACCTCTGAGGTGCTATCGCTGCCACGTGGGACACCACGTGTCAGTACAGTGCGCCTCGGGGGTTGACCGCAGCGGCCTCTGTTTCCGCTGCAGCCAGCCGGGTCATGTGTCCGCAGCTTGCTGCGCCACGCCGCACTGCGGTGCATGTGCGGCGGCTGGCAAGCCGGCCGATCACCGGGCTGGGAGCAAGGCCTGCGCTCCACCCACCAAGGCCATCAGAGGGAAAGGTAAGCCCTCCACCGCCACCGCCACCGTCGCCTCCGCCGCAGCCGCAACTGCCGCCGCTGCCACTGTCGCCGCCACAGTGGCAAGCCTCCTCCCTAGCCTCACAAGGGGCTAGGGAGGAGGAAGCGGTAATGGAGTGCCAATAACGGCCCCATTACGCTTCCTCCAAGCGAATATCAACCACTGCGCCTGTGCTCAGGATCTGTTGCTCCAGAGCATAGCGCAGTGGTCGATTAATATTGCTGTGGTCGCTGAGCCGTATTTTGTCCTGCCCAGGGAAGACTGGGTGGCGGACCTTAACGGCTCAGTGACCATAGTGTCATCGGCCGCCGCCGGTACCCCGACCCTTGAAGGTGTCAGGAGGGGTCGGGGGTGCGTAGCGGCACGGTTCGGGGAGATCATGGTGGTGGGAGTCTACTTCTCCCCGAGCCGAACTTTCGCCGAGTTCCACAACTCTCTCGCAGAGTTGAGTGTTGTCGTCGGAAACCATTCCCTCCCCGTGCTTGTCCACGTGGCCACCGGCCACCGTAGGCGCGGGCCTGTGGACGGTGGGCTATGGGCTAGCTCGCCGTCTGTCCGTCTCATGACGACAGGCCGTGTCGACGGCGCGTTCGTGTTCCACGCGCGCCTCAAAGAGAGTCAGCAAAAAGGAAGGGGTCCGAAAGGACTGATGCCTGCCGGGGTTGCGGGACTATTCGAAAGAGATACCGTGGCCCCGGAACACAAAGGGCGATGAAGGAACATGGATGGGTTTTAGTCAGTAAAAGTCTGACACTCCCTCCTGCTCCGCCCAGAGCGGGAGAAGTCATTTGATGATTTCCCATCCGAAAAAAAAAAAAAAAAAGGGTGTTTTAAAGCCCTCGCTTACGGCTCGAACGACACCCTCGACGGTAATCGGTCACTTTCTCCTCTCGATGAACAATGTACTATTACGTCTTTTGGAAAAAATAAAACGACAATTATGTTCATTATTAAATTGTCTATCCATTAGTTTGTAACAAATCAAAATAATGGTTACTTTACGAGGAAATTAAGACGCATTAAATTATTACGCATTTTATAAATCATAATTTCTCATTTCTGTGGTTTCGTTGTGAGGGGATTTATTAAACATTGCTACTTAAAAAAAAAACGGCAATTTTGGAGTCAAGAATATGTAGTAATTTAATATTTTTTTTATTAGTTGCTATCTCTTTTGGATAAAGAGGAGTAGGCTCCAAAAAACTGCTCGTTCAAGGTCATTTGCTCGGGGAAGCGCCACGCCAGTCGGCTGTAAAACCGTGTTGAAATTGGTAGTTTAATTTGCGGGCCAAAATTCGTGTGAAAAACTTTCATCAAAACTCGATTTCTAATTACAGCAGAAAATTTAATTTTTAAACCACTGGGGGCCTAGTCTGCTATTACAATAGTGTCACAATAATCTATCATTGATTTCATAGTTGTTGAATTTGACAAGATTGGTAATCTACTATGTAGTGGCGTCATTATGACTTTCCAATGATCAACCACTGACACTCCATTGAAATAAATAGCATAGAATGGTAATCTCGTACACAATGACAAATGAATGACTGACTTAAGCGGTAATCTGCAAAAATTTTGACAGTTACAGCCGAAATTTGCTCAATAAGCACCTTTGTATTGTAATAAATATAAGCTTCTATATTAAAGATAATTTAAAACACATAAATGAAAATAAATCAAAACACCGAAATAAAAACAGATAAAACAAGCAGCAATGTTACATTTGACTTTGACAGCTAAACAGATAAAATATTATTGAATTGTATAGCTTCACATTAATCTGCGTTACACATAACTTAATGTTTTTTGCTATTGTTACGTCGTACCCGTACTTACCTACAGTTACGGTAGTAGGTACCTACTAGTAGGTAGGTAGGTAAAACGAGTCCCGAATGATGTAGGTACAAATTCGCAAAATACCTACAAAAGAACATCATTGTAATTTCGACCATACGCCGAGGGCATAAAGTACCTACTACTTTCCTTTGTACAAGTTGTGGAAGTTTCTCGAAGGACAATGACCCACTATGGAATTGTCTAGAAGATTCTACGAAGTCGTGGATATTTCTCGAATGTTCGATCGCCATATAAATAGTCGACGTGTTTGCGGGAGCAGTCAGTCTGATTTTGACTACACAACGAAGCGAATCAAAGTGAACTAGAAGTGCAATATATAAGCGAATAGTGATCAGTAGTAGTGTAATTGAGTTTCAAGTGTTTTGTGTTTATTAAAGTTATTTGTTGTTTCTTCGGTAGTTATTAATTTATCCCATACCCAGCTTGTAACAATTTGGTGTCAGAAGTGAGGGATAAATTATGCCAATTCTACCTAAGGACGACACGGACGGTATCCGTACCAGGAGTCAGCGACAGCAGGACATGGACCAAAGGCGGTTTGGAAATTCTCCTACACAGACATCGGGTAGTGTCCAGCCTACGTCAGTGCCAGACGCTGGCCCGTCCGGAGTTTTTCCAGCATCAGTGGCGCCAGACTTCTCAGCTTTAATGGCGCTACTGCAGGAGCAGGCTCGCCGTCAAGAGGAGCAGGTTCGCCAGTTACAGGAGCAGTTGCAGCGAGATAAGGAGGAGCAGGCTCGCCACCAAGAGGAGCAGGCTCGTCGGTTTGGAAATTCTCCTACACAGACATCGGGTAGTGTCCAGCCTACGTCAGTGCCAGACGCTGGCCCGTCCGGAGTTTTTCCAGCATCAGTGGCGCCAGACTTCTCAGCTTTAATGGAGCTACTGCAGGAGCAGGCTCGCCGTCAAGAGGAGCAGGCTCGCCGTCAAGAGGAGCAGGCTCGCCAGTTACAGGAGCCGGTTGGAAGAGCAGTTGCAGCGAGATAAAGAGGAGCAGGTCCGCCACCAAGAAGAACAGATGCTTCTCATAAAGAATCTTCATGCAACTTTTAGCAAAGATCTCAAGGTGATGAAGGATCAGGTTCACCAGCACGAGAATCGCATCTCAGAGGCCGAAGTTCAGATCGCTGGGGTGAAGAAGGCTTTGGGAGAACTAAAGACTGGAGACGTGACTGTGGCTTCAGTAGTTGCTGCGCCTTCAGCGCGGGGTTTTAAGGTACCTCCATTCGATGGAACATCTTCGTGGTCGGCTTATAAAATTCAATTTGAGGCCGTTATGAAGGCGAATGGATGGACAAAACCGCAAGCCATGACCGCGCTCACCTTGGGCCTTCTAGACCAAGCCTTAAACATTCTTGAGGCGCTCGGCAAGGCTGTAAATTACGAGAAGCTGCTGGAGGCGTTAGAGTCCGGCGACGCGCACCTGGAGCATGTATTTCGTGCTAAGTTGAAGGATCGTGTTCAACGTAGTGCCGAGAACCTGCAGCAGTGGGCCCTGGAAGTTGAAAAGCTGGTTCGAAAAGCATACCAGTCTGCCCCTGCACTTATCAATGGGAATCTGGTACATGCGTTCGTTGATGGAATACGCGACTTGGAAGTTAGAGCCGCTGTGAGACTTGGGCACCATGAGACGCTGAAAGACGCCTTGGCCCATGCCTTAGAAGTAGAGGCAGTGGGGCAGGACCACCGAACGCACCGCGTCAGGGAGATTGTAGCATCACCTGTACGCGACCGCCCGCAAGGGTACAGTCCTAGGTGCTACACTTGTGGAGAAAGGGGTCATCTTCGGTCAAGCTGTCCTAAGCGCAGCACTCCGAGAGAGGATCAGCAAGGAAGGGTGGCTGAAGTGACTGCCCAGCCACAGCAGGGAAACGAGTACATGCCAGGACTGGGGGGCGGGTGCTGGCTGGTATTGAAAGAGCCCCGAGAATTTTGATCTCGCAAGCACATGACGGGAACAGCCTGACCATCAAAGGCGAAGTCAACGGAACACGATGCAAACTGACGTTGGATACTGGAGCTTCTCACACGGTCGTCAATTCTCACCTAGCAAGTCGGTTTCTTGGGGACTACTTCGATAACCACGACCGTATACGATTACTAACAGCTACCGGTCAGCACATAATCGTCCGATTCAAGAAGGAGGTGGAGTTAAAATTGGGTGACAGATTTTACAAGCACAATGTCATCGTGGCCGACATAGTGGACGATTGCATCTTGGGCTTGGATTTTATGCGGAAATATCGTTGTGAGATCGACGTTGATCAAGGAGTATTGAAATGTGGTTCAGAGGAAGTCTTCATGGAAGGTGCACCATCAGGGAAAGTATACTGCTTGAAGGAGATTGTTCTTCCTCGCAGGGGTTGAACAATGACTTTCCATGAAAGATGGCACGGACTCTGGTCAAGGCCACCAACGTCTCGGCAGTACGCATACTGAATCCAAGTGACAAGGAGCAAGTGATTAAGAAGGGCACCTTGATCGGCACTTGCGAGGAAGTAGCTTGGATGCGTCAATTGCAAAATCTGCCTACCGGAAATAAAATTCGTAGTTCAAAGTTTGACGTGACAACGCTTTTGGAAAACTGTGATTTAACTAAAGGAGAAATGGACAAGGCTAAGAAGATGTTACTTCAGTACGCTGACACTTTCTCTTCCAATGATGCTGACATAGGGAGAACTGGACTAGTTCAGCACAAGATTAATACAGGCAACGAGTTACCAATCCGTCAGCGACCAAGAAAACTGCCAGTTGCACGTGAAAAAGAGGTGGAAACCATGAATGAGGGAATGGTGAAGGACGGTGTTATAGAGCCTTCATCCAGTCCATGGTGTTCTCCTGTGGTCCTGGTAAAGAAAAAGGATGGCAGCATGCGCTTCTGTGTGGACTACCGACGACTGAACGATGTCACGAAAAAGGACAGCTACCCGCTGCCTAGGATCGATGACACACTGGATACGCTGACTGGTATGAAGTGGTTTACTACACTTGACCTGAAAAGTGGCTACTGGCAAGTAGAAATAAACTCCAAGGACAAGGAGAAAACTGCATTTTCAACAGGAAAAGGGTTGTGGCAGTTTAAAGTTATGCCATTCGGTTTGTGCAATGCTCCTGCGACATTTGAAAGGCTGATGGAGCAAGTACTCGCCGGATTGATTGGAGACGCATGTCTTGTCTATCTAGACGACATAATCATCGTGGGCCGTACATTTGAGAGAATATCCAAACAGCAAATCTCAAGTTAAGCCCGAAAAAGTGCTCGTTTTTCAGACAAGAAGTGAACTTTTTGGGACACATAGTTTCGGGGGAAGGTGTTCAAACAGACCCAGAAAAAGTAGTTGCCGTCAAGGATTGGCCAGTTCCGAATGACAAGACACAAGTCAGAGCATTTCTGGGTTTGTGCTCCTACTATAGAAGGTTTGTCAAGAATTTTGCCGACATTGCAAAACCTTTGCACAAACTCACTGAGGAAAAGCGGCAATTCTGTTGGGACGAGAACTGCGACGTCGCATTTCAGGAATTAAAGAAACGTCTGTGCAGTACGCCTATTTTGGGATATCCTGACACTGAAAATGACTTCATAGTTGACACAGATGCAAGTAATACTGGAATTGGGGGCGTGCTGTCTCAACGGAAAGGAAACCAAGAGGTTGTGATAGCTTACTTCAGCAAGTCTTTATCCAAACCAGAAAGAAATTACTGCGTTACAAGACGGGAGCTACTCGCCGTAGTAAAGACATTGCAGCACTTCAGTAAATATTTGTTGGGACGTAAATTCCAATTACGAACTGACCACGCTGCATTGAAGTGGCTATTACAGTTCAAGAATCCAGAGGACCAAGTGGCGAGATGGATTGAACTACTGCAAGAGTTTGACTTCGTAACTGAACATCGCAGTGGGAGAACTCACGGTAACGCAGACGCCTTGTCAAGAAGACCATGTCCTGAAGACTAAGCACTGTGCCAGACAAGAGACTAAGGAAGTAGTGCCCGTGAGGATGCTTAGAACGGATCTCAGCGATGAATGGAAGGAAACACTACAGCAAGCTCAGCAAAATGACTCGGACATCAAACCGATCTTCGAGTGGATCAAAGCTGGTGCTCCTAAACCTAAGTGGAGTGATGTGGCTGCGATGAGTTCCATCACGAAGAGTTATTGGGCGCAATGGAACAGCTTGGTGATCCACGATGGAGTCTTGTGCCGTAAATGGGAAAACGCTCGAGGGGACAGCTGTCATCTACAAATGGTTGTCCCTAAAGCTAAGGTACCGGATGTTTTACGGCTCTACCATGACGGATGTTCAGGAGGACATATGGGGGTAAAAAGGACTCTACTAAAAATTCGAGAACGATTTTACTGGATCCACTGTCGAGATGATGTGGAGGACTGGTGCCGCAAATGTACCAGTTGTGCGGCCGTGAAAGGACCCCACACACGCAGTAGAGGTGCATTAAAAGTGTACAACGTTGGAGCCCCTTGGGAACGGATAGCACTAGACGTTGCGGGACCATTTCCAGAAAGTGAGAGCGGAAACAAGTACTTCCTGGTGGTCATGGATTACTTCACAAAGTGGCCAGAAGTCTTCGCTATTCCTAACCAAGAGGCTACAACTGTCGCAGATAAATTAGTTCAGGAAGTCTTCTGTCGTTTTGGAGTACCTTTAGAAATACACAGCGATCAAGGAAGGAATTTTGAATCGCAAGTATTTCAGGAGACTTGTCGATTATTGGGTACCCACAAAACCAGAACCACCTCTTACCACCCACAATCTGATGGAATGGTGGAACGATTCAACCAAACGTTGGAAAGATATCTGGCAAAAGTCGTGGAAAGCAGACAAAGGGATTGGGACAAGCATATACAGCCATTTCTTCTGTCCTACCGTAGCGCCGTCCACGAAAGTACGACTGTGACGCCAGCCTTCGCGAACTTTGGAAGGGAATTACGGTTGCCTGCTGATTTAATCACTGGAACTCCCCCTGATGCTCCACGTAGTGTAACAGATTATGCGATTGACTTGCGTAACAAGTTGAATGATGTTTATGAGCATATCAGACAATCCGGCCAACAGATGTCTGAGAAGATGAAGACCCGTTATGACCGGAAGGCAAATAGTAGGGGTTTCGACGAAAGTTCACTGGTGTGGTTGCATAACCCAGTACGGAGCAAGGGGAAGTCTCCGAAATTGCAAGCAAAATAAGATGGACCATACCGAGTCGTGACTAGGATCAACGATGTCACCTACCGAATACAGAAGGGTCCACGAGGTGCGCCTAAGATTGTCCATGTAGACCGATTGGCGCGATACTACGGGGCTAATGATGCTCGGGACGAGCATGTCTAAGGAGGGGGCAGTGTTACGTCGTACCCGTACTTACCTACAGTTTAGTAGTAGGTACCTACTATCGCCATATAAATAGTCGACGTGTTTGCGGGAGCAGTTAGTCTGATTTTGGCTACACAACGAAGCGAATCAAAGTGAACTAGAAGTGCGATATCTAAGCGAATAGTGATCAGTAGTGTATTTGTAATTGAGTTTCAAGTGTTTTGTGTTTATTAAAGTTATTTGTTGTTTCTTCGGTAGTTATTAATTTATCCCATACCCAGCTCGTAACACTATTTACGAACTTCTTACTACATCAGAGTGCATAGAACACTAATAAATAATATGTAAAAATATATATAAATTAAATCTGGCATGATTAGATGTTCAAATTTAATTCTAGTTTTTCGAAAATCATTTCCATTAACAGGTTTTATAATAATGACAATACAACAATGTCATTGTAACACAATTCTATTACGAGACCATTGACCCACCAATGATCGACCATTATGAAGTTAACAGATTACGAACTTTTAACAAAATGACAATGGCATCGTTCAACAATTATTATGAAATCAATGATAGATCATTGTGACACTATTGTAATATAGCAGACTAGGCCCCCTGATAGTTTGTAATAAATACACAAGGAAGATCGAATATACTTACAAAGAGAAATTTCTCCCAACATCGAAAGTATGATGGTGGGCAATGATATTAGTTTTTCAGAAGTAGTTGTTACATCTTTGCCCACCAAAATAGTAGCGTTTTACCTTAAAATAAAACGCTTGTTGTGTCCGGAGACTCATTCGGGGTCATATAAACTATATTTGAGTCAAGCATCTTCCGTTTCCGTGTCACATCTACTTATACAGGTAGGTATATGCAACTATCGCCTTTTTGACAACACGATGATGACATATTTCCGTCTTCGTTCACCAGGTGGCTGCAGCGCGCCAAAAGTTCATTGTAGTCTCAAAAACCTAAAATTTAACTTGAAAACCAATTAAACCAGGCAGATTTTAAATTATGATCCCGAATGTGTCTCCGGACACAACAACCGTTTTATTTTAAGGTAAAACGCTACCATTGTGTCCTTCGGCCTCATTCGGGGTCATCTAAACAATATTTGAGGCTTTGTTTGTTGTCGCCTGGTGAACGGGACGCCAGTGTTATAAAATAAATTAGTTAAATTAGATCAAGGAACTAATAAGACCAATGAGTTTTAAAATAAAACCCCAATTTATATATTTACTAAATATTTTGCAAAAAAATAACGTTTTAAAATAACTGATACCAACCAATGACTAGTAAACACATAACAGAATAAACTGAACATTTATACGTAAACCTTATATCATCTTATAAACTTACCATAATCATACAGTACAACATTTATTATTCATCATTTAATATGAATAAAAATAAATTATTTAATGAGATAATTAATTAATTGCCTGAAAAAGATGAATCAAGGAGCTTCCCTGTGCTGGAACCACTTCCATCCTGTAATGTTTTTAAAAGTATTACTGGATCTCCAATTAGCTCGTCCCATTATCTCGTCAAGAGGTTCGTAATCCAACCAACTTCGGGAAGCAACCGCAGAACGAAAACTACCCGGAGTAGCCTGAATTTCTGCCTCCTTCAAAATCGACATAACCCAACCAGCCAATATAGTCTTAGTGGCTGGCTTAGCTTTTCTACAAACTGTAACAAATAATCTATCACTAGAAAAAAGCAGGCGACGCGATTTTCCGATTTCTATGAGCTTTTTAAGCCAAACCACTGGCTCAAGATTTTCAACATCACATAATAATCTCCAAGCTGACTGTACGTGAGTTACCGAATCAGTTTTGGACATACTTCTTCGGTTGCTGCAACGCTCTAACTTAATCATTTGCTTAACTAAATTGTTTGAACTTAAACGGGCCTCGATCTTTGTATTACTTAAAGATCCGAACACAACCGATTTATGAAGTAAAATTATACGATACCTACGATTTTAATTTTAAGAAATTTGGGCAAAGTTGTACGGTTTGACGGTACGAGAATCCGCGCGGAGGTTCGCGATGTTATTTCAATGAGGACAATGTCGTTAATAGTTTGACAGTGAAAATGCTCTGCGCTGCGCTTCGCCTTGTGCGCCGGCCCCAATGATATTCTAATAAACAGATATGTTGTGAGCGCGCAATCGTGAAGACTCGAAAACGGGCCAATTGGCTCGTTTTGCCTTTATTCTGCGTCACTGCGTGTATGTGAGCTGGCTCTGCCCCGCGGAACATGTTTTTCGGTGGTTTTGTAGGTGTTTATCATATCTGTATTAGAATATCATTGGCCGGCCCTTAGTTGTCATCAAAGTTCAGTGTACAACTGAAGCCTTTTAGCTACTGTTGTCGATTCTTTTGTGCACAAACTAAACTTAATTTAGGCTATTACTATCTTTTTCTCTATACTAAAACGAGAAAGAGACGGACGTAATTTAGAGATGTCAAATTTTATTGGAACTAATATTTCCATACAAATGAAGGGTGCACACGAAAGACATAAAACACGGGCTGCATTCCGTATTACAAAATAATCGCTTACAGCGCTCACATCTATATTTTGCGTTCCGATTTAGATATCACGATTAGCTAAGAGCTGCCATCAATGGGGAAGGCAAAGGCTGGTCAAAGCTGATTGTAGATAGCGCGTCTATAGCTTAGACCCAATCTGACCAATGAGGTCAATCTATTTTGAAATATAAATCACCGTAGACAGAGAATAGAATCTCTGTCTACGGTGTAATCGCAAGATGACCTTTGTCATGACGTCATCTATGACGATTCAAGGGACATCGATATCACGCTCACGGTAATTCGGAACGGGTTTTTGGACGTTCAAATCGATTACATCGCAATTCGGAACGCGGCCACGGTGAAGCGCAAGGCATAAACTAGTTTGACATCTCTAACTTAGTAGCTATAGCCGTCCTTTTCTCGCACTGCCTTTTAGTAAAAGATAGCAATAGCCTTGAATAAAGTTTAGTTTGTGCACAACAGAATCGACACCACTGGCAAACAATGAAAAATCAGCCAAACCTGCAGCTTTGGGGTCACAAGCCAGTTCAAGTCACTTGTCTGAGGAACGGGTAGTGTTGATAAAATAAAGTCAATTTATTAGTGAAAAACTTTAATTTCGTTCACATACAATGTAGATATTACAAGATACAATTCACTAGTCAAAGATTCATGGGAATAGAATACCTAAAGTAATTGCTTTGTTTTACATACTTAACATAATCTAATAACCTGCTAAGAACATAAATTGATCACAACTGCACTTAAAACACAAAAAAACGAAATCCAAGGAGCTTTTAGGTACCTTATGTTTAAATAAGATAAGATTATTTAATAATTAGCACAGCTGTCATCTCTTGAACAAGTAAAGATATACTTTGAATGACAGTACTGAGCCATTAGATTTCATTTTTCTTCACACTTGTAGGTACAAAAAGGGCCTATCAGTACACAATATAATTACATACCTACGATTATAATGTTGCTTAATTGAAGAGCTTATTATTGAAGATATTTAAACATTTGATGCTATATTCTTATTTAGGAGAAAATAGTGATTATATATTCGATATTTAATTATGTACAAATTAGGTGACTGCCTCGAACCTTGTGTTGTAGTACTACATAATGCGTATTGAAAAATAGTCTTGAAATGAATATACTGGCACTCCAAATACAGTTAAATATCAGATGAGATATATTAAGTAATTATTGAATCTAAAACATCAATTTAATGAATGTT
Organism: Xestia sexstrigata; assembly: GCA_941918905.2. NCBI lineage: Eukaryota > Metazoa > Arthropoda > Insecta > Lepidoptera > Noctuidae > Xestia > Xestia sexstrigata. The sequence goes on from OW799204.2 coordinate 7,748,307, forward strand.
CATTTACAATGCATTATTATAATTAAAAGGAGTACAGTCTACAGTGAGAATTAGGAAAATACTAAAACATGTGTTGTGTGACACTGCACTAATGGTCACACATTCAATAAATACAACATGGAATGGAAATCAAATAGTCTGTGTCAAATCTTATGTAACTAAGTTGCTTACTCCTTGTGTTCCACTTGCGTTTAACGTCTCCTGCGTCGACGAGAGTCCCCATTGTATCCGTTTTCTGAAAAAAAAGACAAAGATTTTTAAAACGCGTTTTACATATTATTTTCTTGTGACAAAGTTTTATAGAGCACAGATTTCAATAATATAACAACCATAATGCAGGTGTATATTACACAGTCGTATAATAAAATCATCAATTGAGAGGCCACTAAAGCAGCTAGTCTCAGTGTAATGTATAGTGGAGTAATGGAGTGGTTAAAATAGGTGAGTTGGCATTGGTTTGAATGTAACAAACCTCAGTCGTAATCATCGCCGGCGATTCCTCTGGCGGTCGTTATTGTACCCCACGGAGCCATTCGCCAGCGCACCGTTGCAACTCATCTGATCCATACCGAGACCGTATGGCCGGCCAGGTCCCACATTTTGCGGGCCATAAAATTCCATTCTACCAGCAGGATCGTTGTAACCCTCACTACTTTCGTTTCCTTGCATATTACTATTCTGTTTAATACTCTTTGATCCATAAGACCCGAACGCAGTAAAATTAGCGCCCTGAGGTGCAACACCGTCGCCGCCGCTTGCCGGAGGAAGCATGCGCGGCAAGAGGCTCCCGTGAGGTACGCCGAGACCGCCAGAACTGTAGCCGCCGGGCGGTTGACCCAGTCCGCCGCCATCGGGGCCTCCACCGAGCCCAGATGAGCCGAGTCCTCCTGAGCCCGAGCCGGCCGAGTCTAAGTCGTCGTGATCGCGTCCTCTGCCGCGGCGTCGTCGGTCGCGGCCTCGCGAGCGGTTGCCGGCCGGGCCATCAGAGCCTAGGCCGCCAGAGGAACCGAGCCCACCGGACGAGCCGAGCCCGCCGCCGGAGCCCAGCCCGCCGCCCGCTCCGAGCGCGGCGCTGGAGCCGAGCCCGCCGCTGCCGGCCCTGAGCCCGCCGCCGCCGGAGCCGAGCCCGCCCGCAGCGGGTGCATAGCCGCTTGAGCCACCGAGCCCGCCAGAGCGAGCCCCGCGTTTTCTGGAATCTGACTCGAGGCCACTTTGTCCAGGGCCCCTTTGCTCGTGACTTCCATTAGCCGGGGACTCGGAGGGCGGAGGAGGTGGCGGGGGAGGCGGCGGAGCTGCCCAGCCGCCCGGGGGGAGCATGGCCGCAGTGAAGGTCGGCATCATCATGCCGTACTGGTCGGCAGGGAAGTAGGGAGGCAGAGCGAAGCCTTGCCCATTTATTGGGGGAGGAGGAGCGCACATATTCATTTGGGGATTAAGAGCCATCAGAGGCGGTATTTGATTAGGTTGCTGTAAATAATTTGCATTACCGTTATTTGGGGGATTATTTTGATTTTGAATAATATTTCTATCAGGGAGAGTGACTTTTTTTTCTATAGGAGGAGTGGAGGGTCCTTTGCCGACGTGAGAGGGGAGTTGGGGGCCGATGGGAGTCGGCAGAAGGGTTTTCGGCGTAGGAAGAAGAGCTTGGGGCGCCTGTTGTTGGCCCGAATCCGTAGTATTCTTCTGGGGGCTGCACTTGCCTGAGCGAGATCGGCTTCGCGAACGGGAACGGGAGCGCGAATGACTTCTGGAAGACCTCGACGACCGGCTTCGCGATGATCTGGAGGAGCTGTGGCGTCTACGACGACGGTCACGGGAGCGAGAGCGCGTGCGTGAGCGGCGGCGGCGCGAGCGGGAGCGAGAGCGAGAGCGGCGACCGCGACGATATCTGCCGCCGCGGCCTCGGTGACCTGCTTGCAAAGTTGTAAAATCATTGTCTTGTTTATTAGTTATCTGACTAAAGAATTAATAGGTATGAATTTGTGAAACATGCTATATATTTTATTAATTTGTACTTACGTCTTCCACCACCACCACCTCGCTCAGCTAGTTCTTGTAGTTTAGGATTGACTACTTGTTTGGCTTCTTTCAATACAGCTACAAGGTCAGCGGCCTTGGCTGCGTTAGAAGGCGTAAAGAATGTATATGCTGTTCCAGTTTTATTCGTTCGTCCAGTTCTTCCAATACGGTGCACATAATCTTCTGAATTGCTTGGGTAATCGAAATTGATGACGAATTTAACATCATCAACATCTGAAATGAGAAATTGTGAATTTAAAGAGTGTGCACATAAAGCTGAGTAGGTATATGAAATTTGTTTTTGTTTTACAAAATACATACCTAAACCTCTAGCAGCAACATCCGTAGCTACTAGAATGGGAGCTTTCCCACTACGAAAATCTGTAAGAAATTATATGTATAAGCACCTTTAACGCACATTATCATTCATTGTTTCATTCAACATTAAAAACAATGTTGCTTGTAGACACTTGAAATATTGTCAATATTACACTCGAAATATTGAAAATCGTAGTTGTAAGTTTTGACTGTTGGTTCTTTTGTATATACTAGTTAACTAGAAAATCATTTTAATTATTATGTTCACATTGTATGACCACTTTTACTAAATCCTTACCCATGTCCAAACCATTGTGGTTTTTAAATAAATTCAAATGCGATTTATGAGACAATGAAGAAAACCTTAGTCAACAAACTTCAGAAGATATGTTGCACAAATATTTCAGAAGAGTTATGATTGTTTCAATAAAGAAATATATTCCATTGCAGGAATTTTCGCTTCCACAATAATGTCGGCAAAGCTTCTTACAACAAATAAATATACCCAGTGTGTCAATCCAAGCTTTATAATGTATCTTGCTCAATTCAATACCACTCATCTCACATTGCACCCCTTGTAGGCCACCAATTATGTTTATGTAGTATATAGTAATGATTGTGTTATGTTTGATAGTGAATAAATTAAATTAATATGGAAAACAAAAATGTATATGCATAGGCAATGTAATTACATAGAATAATAGAAAGAAAATAATAATAAATCAAAGGATAAGGAAATGTAGAATAGGAAAATGACATGACAAATGTAACTAAATGCAAATATTGAGGGCAACCTTAGGAGGTTTAATGAGAGACGTAAATATAATTTTATTCCATTCACTATTGTATTAGTAAACTTACTAATAATATCGACTCCGTCTGTCATATATCGCACAAAAAATAAAAATTGAGAGCGAGAGGTGAGAGGTCGCCCATCAGCACGAGGGCGAGAACCGAGTGCCGACCACCGTGGTCGGGCGCGTGCGAGCGACACCCGCGGGCCGCGCCTACACGTGCGCCGCGAGATGCCAGCCGCCGCGCCGGCGAGAAGCGGCTCAGACTAGCCGCGGGAGCGAGTCAGAGTGCATAGGGCTTAGCCCCGACAACGAGAGGCGGGCGCGGTGCGGGCCTGTCGCCGCCGCGAGCGGCTTGGCGGCGACGAGCCGCGCGCTGCCGCCCCGCCGCGCGGCCACAGCTCTCCACAGCCTGCACATGCAGACACGGGTTCAGAAAATGTTTACTGGCTGCGCTACACCCAACGCGCTCGCGTCTTATGTCCGACACCGCTTCTCGACAACCACTCGTGCTATTTTTTATGCATATTATTATACAGCACCAGTTCGATATGAAATCAGTTTTGCTATTATTGTGGAGCTAGTATCATTTATATTACTGTCAAAATCATAAATTAAATATCAAATCATCATAAGATATCAACAAAGTATATTTTGTATCAACATTACCTTGTAAGACCCAATCACGTTCATTTTGTGATTTGTCTCCGTGAATACACACGGCAGGCCACCTAAAAGAACAAACCTATGCATCAAAATAAAAGTCAAAGGTTTCATTCAGCTGCAAAATGATTTAAATACCACATGGAAAAATAAAAGATTTTTCTTTAAATTAAAATAAACATTAATTTGTTCCCAAAGTTAAAAATGTATAGATAAAATTAGAATTGACATACCCATCTCGCTTCATTTTTCTTGTTATATCATCAACTCGACGCTTAGTTTCAATAAAAATTATGGTTTTGTTTTCTTTTTCTGCCATGATTTCTTTCAGGAGTGTGCTCAGTTTAGTTTCTTTTTCATATTCCATACAGACATCAATAATTTGCAAGATGTTGTGGTTAGCAGCCAATTGCAAGGAACCAACATTAATTTGAAGGTAATCTTTCAAAAACTCTGCAGCCAAACTTTGAACTTCTCTAGGCCAAGTTGCAGACCACATAAGAGTTTGACGATCTGGTCTGATTTGTTCAATGATCTTTCTAATTTGAGGCTCAAATCCCATATCCAACATTCTGTCAGCTTCATCAAGTACTAAATATGTAGTTCTTTTTAAATTAGTTCTTCCACTTTCCAGAAAATCAAGAAGTCGTCCAGGGGTAGCAATAACAATTTCAACACCAGCATCTAAATCTCTAGCTTGAGGTCCCTTTGGAGCTCCACCAAACAAACAAGTATTGTGAATTTTGGATGTGTTAGCGAATTTGTCACAGACTTCTTGAATTTGTTGCGCTAATTCTCTAGTTGGTGCCAGCACAAGAGCTATTGGACCATCACCTCGACTAGACTTTGGCTGGTTGTTAATGTGCACAATAGCTGGCAAAATATAAGAAAGAGTTTTTCCTGAACCAGTAGAAGCAATGCCAACCATATCACATCCACTCAGAGCAATAGGCCAACCTTGAGCCTGGATTGGAGTTGGTTTAGAGAATCCCATTTTTTCAATCTCATCCATAACATAATCTGGGAAACCGGCTTCCTCAAATGTCATTGTCGGTTTAGGTATGTTGCGCCCTTTGAGAGTAATCTCATTATCACTCCTCCAAGCTTCAACTTCAGAATCTGGTCTGTCTTCTACTTCATTATGTGGTACATAAAAGTCTTTTTTGAATGGTTTCAGCCTGCTTAGATCCCATTTCGGTTTCCGCAAGTTTGCACCTGGGTTACTCCTACGCCCGCCGCCGTAAGCGCCGCCGCCGCCGCCGCCGCCTCCGCCTCCGCCACCGCCTGATCCGAGACCATAGCGAGGACTACGACTACGGCTCCTACTCCTGCTTCGAGTGCGACTGCGACGTCTATTATCACGACTTCGATCTCTAAAAATGGGATAAAATGTGCGAATGAGAAAATGGCATTTTTTTATCTAACAATGTGCTGTGTAATTCAATTTATATTTACCTTCCTCGACCCATGATTGAACTTGTAAACTGTTGGTAGGAAAGCTTTATATATAATAGAAACTTTTAATTATTAAAAGTCACTCACAATTTGCCAACCACACAGATACCACTTAATTTTTTTTACAATTCGCGCAAGCAAGCACTACGCCATTCATCTGGAATAAAACAAGATGGCGTCCGCGGAAGTAAATGCGGCATTACCAAAAAGAAAGATTTTACTTTTTAGTTTTTTAAATTCCTAAATTTCAAGCTTTTGTCTTTTAAGTTAGACGGTTTTTACTATCAGTAAAAGCCGATAGAGATATTTCCGTAATAAAAGGGTGTCTTTCTCATTCTTCTGCCCTCTCCCACTCGCTACACAGGCTTCTCTTCTTCCAGTCATCACAATTTTAACCAGACCTGTGAGTCTGGGTAGTACAGGAACCTCAGTTTATCTTTAAAAAACCGGCCAAGAGCGAGTCGGACTCGTGCACCGAGGGTTCCGTACAAACTTTTTAAAAGACAAACTTAACTTTGCTGTTCGATCCCATGAAACTACTATACGCACCAACCGCAAATAATAAATTTGTAATAGTAAAATCTCTTTTTTTTGTTATTAAACTACATATTTACGGTTTTCAGACTTTTTCCTATAAATGTGCTGCAAGACCTTGCTTTATGCCAAATTTCGTGATTCTAGGTCAACGGGAACTAACAGGTTTTCGACCCAAAACCAGCCTATACCTACTTCCGGTTGACCTAGAGAAGCAAGGTCTTACCAGCGCAATTAAAGGGAAAAGTCCGAAAAATTAAAAAGTCGAAAATGAAGGTAAATTTTAGTACTTACAAGCTCTAATCTAAATTTGCCTATTTCTTTTTAACATGCTGACTCAGGACCTTTTTATACACCTAATATGGACTAAACTCAGTATTCTGGTGTAAATTTCAACTTGCTAGGTCCACGGGTTCCTGAGAAAATTGGTGGTGACAGACGGACGGACAGACGGACAAGAAAATGATTTTATAAGGGTTCCTTTTTTACCTTTTGAGTTACGGAACCTTAAAATTAAAAACTTATTGCTCGATTGGTTTCGGTTTTTATTTTAAAAATCGGTTCACGTTTTTGGTGTTTTAATTTCAATTCATTTTTTATCTGTGTCGGAATCCATTTTCTGCGTTGTTGTGACATTTTGCGTTTTGCTCTTCAGCCAACTATTCTTGAGAAAAAAAGAGTTATATTGTATGAATATATATTGTCATGCTATTGAAAATTGCACTATCAAATAAGTGATGATATTTTTTTTGTATTGTTAATCATAAAATAGAGACACTTTTGCATCGCGAAGAAACGCACGATGGGTTGAAATAGTGATCAGTATCGGCAACAGTATAACATTCTCATTTCATTATTTGGTATTAAAACACACACTCTAACATAACAATGGAACTAGACGTATCACCTGCAGATAAAATAGACAACGATATGGAATATTCAGATAATTCAACAGACAGTAAATACACGCCATGTAAAAATGACCAGTACTCGATCATACGCATTCCCGAAGATGGTGAAAAGTCAAGTAAGCACTCCTCAAGAAAACAGTCAAAGCGAAGAAAGAAGAATTCTAATCATTCACGGCCTCTTCCTAGGATTATAGTGAAGCCCTTGCCACCACCGCCTCCTCCTGAGAACCGAGAATGGACAGCAGCTACATCCTATACAGAAACTAATTCTAGCTCTAACAGACCATCTACCATGCGAGAGGTATTGGCAAGCATTCCAGGGTTTAGTTTGAAACCTCGAAAACGAAGTGGTAAAAAATTATCAACAGCAGCACAGTTACAACAAACTAGAGAAGGGTGCATTGACTTAGAGACACCAGATTCAATACTAGTAAATACAAATATTAGGGCATTACTAAATAAACATACATTTTCACTTCTTCCACCTTTATACCAATATAAGCTTGGGCAGCTACTTCCAAGTGTGGATAGGTTAAGTCCTTCAGGTCGCTTAAATTCTTCTAGTCTGAATAATGAATTTTTTGCTCGTGCCTGCTTACAATGGCAAGACAGCCTCTCTGGTGGGGAATTAACCCCAGAAAACCAACAGAAAATGAAGACTGAAGCTGAAAAAGAAAAAAGTAAAATAGATCCATGGAAATTGAAACATTTTGAACCTATTTGGGGAGAGAAGTCAAGAAAGGAAAAATCGTCTATCAGTTTAAATTCAGATAGACCTTCTCTTAAGACCACAATAAAGTTAAGACCAACAGCCTCAATAACAAGCAGTAGTACTGTTCCTAAAATTAAAAAAAATAAATCTAGTACTAGTAAAAGAATGCGATCAGTAGGTGCAGTGACAAGATCGTCGGCCAGAGCTGATGATGTAATAGAAGAACCAGTCAGTGTAAGTAGTAAACAGTCTGCACCAGTGCCAGACTTATTGCCTCTGAAACACACTAAAAGTCACAGTCATCCCAACTATGAGGAATATCCTGTGGACTTTAGTTTCTCTGATTCATCTTCAACTCAGAGGATGGATGAATCACTATCTACAACACCTGTTGATCCACTCCTGCTGCCTGATGGGGACTCTGAACGCAGTGATGTAAAGCAAGAACTAGATCTCACTGTTGTTACTATAGAAGAGACTTCAAAAGATGGTGAAGAAGATAAAGCAACAGATTCTGATAGTAATCTACTTGAATGTTATAAGAGATCAAGTAATGAAGTAAATGAAGAATATTCAATGGCTAAGCGAATTAAATTTGAAGATGATTATGGAATACGTGATTCAAGTTACTTGGTACATAATGCAGATACTGCTAATAATTATTCAGATGTTGAGACTAATTACACTGGTGAGCATGAGCAGGTGTGTCCTAATGATGAGCTGCTGTATTCTGGACATGATCATGGAGACACAAACAGTGAAGACAGTAAAGCAACTGCCTCTGTGTATGAATATGATGCAAGAAGTGAATCCTCAGTATCCAGTCTGAAGATAGATATGAGTGTGAAAAACACAACTGAAAATGAGTCTACAGGTGCTACTGAGTCAATTCCTTATGATACCACAGTCACAGAACTGGAGGAAAGTCCTGAAGTTGATAAGGACAGTGCTCCGAATGTAATAACACAGGAAATTCATGAAGAATATGTATCAGAGCAATATCAGGAATGTGCTAAGTCTGACACTGATGTAGGATCACCTCAGCAAAGCAAAGAGGTTGTCGTTGAACAGGATGTATGTCAGAGCTATAACCAAGAGGTTGAGTGTCCAGTAACACAACCTGAGCAGCCCCATCTAAAGAGTGATGATGTGACCAGTCCTGAGAAATGTGAGAAAGAAAGCCTGCCCCAAAACATGGCACAAAACTATTATGATGAGCACTTCAAGGATGCCGAGTCTTTTATATTGGAGACAAGCCTCTCAATACTTACTTCTCGTGAGTGTTAACTTGATTTCATTTTGCCTGTAAAGTTTTTGTAGTAAAACTACAGTAACATTTTGTGTCATCATTGTTGAAAAACCAATTGTAATACTAATGAAAGAGCAATACCAACTTTATAAAACCAATTTATTTCTTTGTTTATCATAATAATAGATCACAATTAAATAGGTAGAGGAAATATATTTGCCTATACTTCAAGAAAGTAAGCAACAAGTGGAAAATAGCTTCCTCTAATTTTAATATGGAACTTAAGGGTAGGGGTATATGCCACATGTTACTTATTTCCAGGAAGTTTATTCAAACATACTCTACCCATTCTGATCTCTATTCATAACAAATCTACTTGCTTTCACAGAGAATGAAGATGTCAAATATACACCACATCCTAACTTGATGGAGCTGTCATCTTACATGAGTGAAACAAGTTAGTATGCTTGTTTTTATAATGCAAATTGAGGGTAGAATCAAACTATAATTTTGACATTTAATGACTTACTAATATTTTACAAGCCTACCCAAACATACCAATGTAATTATTTTTTTCATTTTGTAAACTGTTCCAGATGTTACTGCTGTTGTTACAATGCCTTTGACCCACAATTCATCAATACCAATGATGGAAGTCACTAATACATCTGTAAGTTAATTTACTATGATTTACACAAATCCAATAATCGCTTGGAAAACTTGTTTATTCTAAAACTTTATAACTTATTCCAGATTGTTTCTTACCCGGATGACAACATTAAAGATGCAGCTAAACCCAAAGCATCTGCAGTATCATGGAAGACTGATAGTGACTGGGCAAACAATGAGAATGTTATGACCTTACACCCATTTTCTAACTTAAGTCGAGAAAGTGCTAAATATGTTAGTGAAGACTCCAAAACGAGCATGGAAGATATAAATATGAATGATGAAAACTGTATGTACAAAGAAGATAGGGATGCTAATTTTAATATGGAATCCTCTAACTCATCTGAAAGCTGTCAGTCAATAAAGGATTCGTCTGTGAAGCAAGAGATAGATGCAGCGTCCAGTTTGATATCTAGCACTGCTGTTACAAACCCACCTTTGAATACTACAACTATTGCACAGGGTATGTGGGCTCGGGGGAAAAAATCGAAGTTGGGAAAAGATTCTAACAGGTGTGTACTGATTCTGTATAGAATTAACTTTACAGCCGCTTATGTGATGCATTTTACACCATGCTACTCCTTTTAATCTCATAAATTATGCGTGTTCCTCTCATAGTTTTTAAAGTTTTAAAGAAGAATATATTAATAATAAATATTTATTGCATTCCAGAAGTCGAAGTTCAAACAAAGTGCCGCCTGGCACGGTGAACCTAGAACGCAGTTACCAGATATGCCAGGCAGCGATCCAGAATAGTCCAAACCGCGACGCGTTGCGCGGTCAGCTGCGACCGCCGCCCGCCTTGCTGACACGGCCCACGCGGTCTGTGAGACCTCCACCTCCTCCGCCTCCCGTACTCGTGAGGCAAATGCCGGTCTCTATGATGCCTCATAATGAAGTATGCATCCTTATTTAATTTCTTACTTTTTGTGACATTTATTACACGGCTGTTGATTATTTCTACAAAATGTTCGGCTTTCTAGAGCGCCTGTTCGCTATTTGTCTCTTATTTTAGATTTACGTATTAACGCCAGGGAACTGTACGTATACATACTTTTACTTGTCCACCCTTTCGATCTATGCATTTAATAAAAACATATTATATGAGAAGGTTATGCATAAAAATATTACCCCTTTTTTAGAACACTTCTTTGTCTACATAATTCAAATGAATAAGCATAAGAACTAATTCACAAAAAACTACGCTACTCGCATTTCGTTATGTCAGCTAAGCGTATCGCCGGGTTTAGTTCAACATACCGTGACGTAGAACATGCGTTCTTCTTGTGCACGTTCATGTGACGTATATGCTCAAAAACACACAGCTAATGGTATACTGTTAGCCTGTGGACAAAGCATCCCACTGCTGAACTAAGGCCTCTCCCCATACCTTTCAGTTCGTAAGATGCAGAGCTGTAATATAATAAATTAACAAAACATTATGCTGTTTTTCAGATGAACGAGAATCGGTCTAATAACGTGGGCCAGTACATCCTAGTACAAAGGACTCCTAACGTTGCGCCGCGAGCGTCTAGTGCCCCACCTGCTAACCAGAATACTAATGTGGTTAGTATTGATTGTTATTATATTTTGCTCTTAAAACTCTTTTGCAAATAATGATGATTACTGATCAGTCAATGTGGCAAGATTATCTTAGACATGTCTTATGACTTCATTGGTTTCAACAAAGCGTCATAGAACATGCATTCTACCTATTTCTTACTCAAAACGAACTAGCAATGGCTCATTTTCATCAGTACGTATTATTTTTTAGAGTGTTGCGCGGTGCCGCAGCGTGGGCGCAGACGACGCGTGCGTGTGCAACCTGCGCGCCATGATACTGTGCAAGAAATGTGGTGCCTTCTGCCACGACGACTGCATCGGATCAGCAGAGCTGTGTCTCACCTGTCTTATACGCTGACCCTACCTCTACGGTTTCTCTACGGGCCATCACGCGCGGCCATTGCTATCTCGCTAGCATTAACCTTACAAGGAACTTTTGTATAGATCGAATTTAGCTACAGCTCTAATCATATTTTGTACCTTTAGTTCAGCATAGCTAATAGATTGAAATCAAGTAAATTCAGGATTGAGGTGTGTGTGAACAAAGTAAACGGTTGTTAGGAATGGTGGTGCTATCTGTTTGAATGTATCAATAAACAAAAATATTTAGTTTGTTATCTGTGTACGAATATTGACAATATTTTGTACTTCACCATCAAAGATACGTGGGGCGCTTTTTGCAGATTTTAATGTGAAGCTTTAAGTTTGTTGGATGGAAGTCACACTAAGGTCAAATTTTGCTAATCATTCATCATCGCTGAACTTAAGTTAGTCAACTTATTGATGTGATACTTCGCAATTTGTTTGCCTAAGAACGTTGAAAGTAACAAAATTAGTTTCAGACTCGAACTTCAAATCCATTCCTGTCTATAAGGCAGAATTATCCATTTCCTGTCCTAAAGTTGTAAAATGTTTATTTTGAATGGCGCCAGTGGCGATGCATGTTAGTGATATTCTTGTTAAAATGTTAGTTATTCTTCAAACAGCAAATATATTTACAGATCATACGTTGAAAATAATACTTCATATTTTAAGAATGCAGATGAAACTAGTACACAGCACAATATTATCCATTCTCTCGTACTTTATTTAGATCTTACAAATAAATATTTTAAAACTTATCGAAAAATAGCAGATAACTTGGTAGCATTTGTTAACATTTATTTGATACAAATAATATAGTAACGATGTTAAGAATACAGTACATGAGAGAGTAGTCGCAGGGCTGAGGATTTCATTTTTGCCATTATATTTTAGTAATAGGATATCTCATCACAATTTAATTTTATGCTACTGTTATATTAATTTTAGTGTTATTTTACCATTTCGTGACTTTATTTTGTATGTAGTTTGTCAGTAAAAGCTTAGTATTGGCATAGTAATTAAAATACTTGTGCACCATCTGATATCCCATCTATTTATAACATTTATAATTAAGAGTATGTACAGATATTTATTGATACGCGAGGGCGGGTGGGTAGAACATCGGATGGACTTATTGTAGGTATATTTAAGTTTTTCATTATGGCGACACTAAGTTATGCAATATATTTATAGTTGTCTATAATATTTTTATAAGAATCTTTTACAAATTGAGAAATAGCTTTTTGCTAATTTAAGACTTCTTAATGTATCCAAACAAAATCCAAATTGTCCATTTAATCTCCTTCTGATCTCTTGTTTTACTGTCCCACTAATGTATTAAGGACCTTTTTATTGCGTATTGGGTAAACAATGGATAAAATAATATAGTTTTATTATAACATAAATAACTGATTATCAACAAATAACGTTTAGATAGTTGACGACGCTGCTCCAGCAATGCCTAGTTTATTCACATAGCAATGCCTTACATGACGACGTACGGATGCTTTATGTTACGATTATATATTCATAGATTTTCTAATAGATAATTAATAATACAAGTGTTGCTCACTATGTTTGAATCACAAATGTATATCTGTATATTTTAGCTTATTTAATAATATCGATAAATGTTAAAAAAATCTATATAAACATGTCACAAAAACTAGATACACTCTAGGTTTTCGAGACGTTTCATGGAGGATTTATAGAAAACTATTGGGACTTTTAGAAATGTATGAAAGAATTGTAATTCTTTATAGTGTACTTAGTTTAAGATTTGCATAATCTCGGTACGCAATAATTTAAGTGTTCGAATAAAATATTGAATATGAAAAGTTATATTGGTATATTTGCATATGTTTAGGAACTGCCAACGACTTTTTATAGATGACTCTGTTTTTCTTTTTTCATGATTATTGCGAATTTCTTTTTTGTCGTGGAATTGTCGCATTATTGTTATTTATTGGTAATTAGTTATTTTATGCTCATGAACATTTTTTCTCTAATAAAATTATGTTCTTCTAAGATATGATATATTATTTCTTATTGTAGAAATACAGTGGGAACGGTGCGCGCGGCGGGAGCGGCTGCGGGTTAACACTGCGGATACCGCTCACCCGCGCCGCCGACTATCAGCGACAGCTTCTGCGTGTAAACCTACGCAGAAGAAGCTGTGTGTTAACGACACCCGCTTGCAGATTCCGACGCCCGCGCCTCTCCCACTGTGTTAGAACATTTAGACCTACCTACTCTCGCACCCTATGTTCCATGCCGGTTACAGCGCCTTATGGCGCCAAAATGCCATTAGAAAACTGCACGAGGATTTATCCGCTTGGCGGACCTTATGGTCTACCAGAGCGGAGCGGAGAGGAGTGCGGAAATCGACCAATCACATGGTTGGAATCTGCGTCTACGTCTCTACTGTGATTGGTCGAATCTTGCACATCTCCGCTCCGCTCGTTTCCGCTTTAGTGAAGTCCGGCCTTTGATATCCGATAGATTACTGTACTCTATTATGATGACATCCATCAACCCGCACGACCCACCCCCTCAGGGCATCTACTTTAATTTGTTTAAATATGAGCGGCGCTAAAAGTAGCGGGTAACCGGGGCACGTATGATTGTTTTCAGATATAATAATTGTCAGCGTGCTCCTGTGCGAGTTTTACCGGACCCTCACTGAGGGAGACCTTAGTAGACCGTAGTATTATAATTATTATCTGTGGTCACCCTTAACATTCATTTTAGCTGATTAGGTTACGATACGGTGTAAAGTTATAATACTCTTTGGCTGCTTGCATTTACACGTGGCCGTAGTCTGAACAAACGTTGCCAGTCCGCCCACAGCTTCGATCAACAATTAGGCCCACAGAGTACATTTTAATGATTTTAATACAGGGTAGTCCGCCATCTGGTTTTTTCAATAGAATATCGGCATACAATTTCACAAATATATACTACGAGCGTCTTCCTGGTAGGTATATTACTATACTCTTTGTTTCCTGGCAATGTCAGCACCAATAGAAACATATTGCTGCATTTTACCAAAGAATTTAAGTGAATAACAATTTTATTAATTTTACGTATCACAAGAAAGTTTACCATAATACAATAAGTAAACGATTTATCGGGCCCTGTCGATTGTGTGCCCTGGCAGGCAGCATTTAAGGACCCTGACTCCCTGTTTCTTATTACATTTCCCTGTCCCTGCGGGCAGGACCCGATAAATCGTGTAATGTAATAAGGCCTTTGACTCTGGACGTTGTAGTCTATTGCATAATTATAGAGTTTAGATAGCAATTTATTTTCACTATTTCACAGCTCTACTTATTCGGTTGATTTGATTGGTTTCTACATCCACAGTGACATAATATAAACCAATGCCGACATGGCGTTAACGTCTGTAACCAATCATAGAATGACAGTTAAATGTTCGACCAATGGGAATTTCCTTGAATTGTGGTTCTTGAACTCGTGAGTCTTGTGATGTTGTCGATGTTGAATTGTTGATAGTGATTTTTTTTAGTGGTGTGGTTGTGCGGCGGGTGGACGTTTGTTATTTCCTCGCGCGTAACGAGGAATACGGTTTAGTCGTTATTATGTAAAATTCTCTTCCTAATATCGAACGCCACGATCTGATTCCGATTAAAATACATCAAAATGTCGACAGTTCTGCTAGCAGTTATCGCGGTCATCCTGTGTGTACTTTTCAGAATACTGAACGTTAACAGTCAGCCCCAAAAACCTGTGATCTATGGGAGAGATAGGAGTTTTATTGAGAACATCTTGTTTATATCACCATTCCTAAATGAACCGTAAGTATTTCTGCTCCAGTTTGTATTGTTTTCATTTAAAGTTTCGTTTATTTACATCCTGTGCCCATGCATGAGGCTAGCTTGATGATGTCATTACCACGGGAGTCGTCAATTTTGTGTCACGATTTTTTTATCTCTTCTTTTATCTTTGTATTAATATAGATTTTCGTTTCATTATAGTTTGAAATTTTATTCAATAAAAATAGTGATAAGATATCCACTTTTATTGCTATTAAATATTAGACTAATGGTGGTGTTAATGTAAGCTTGATAAACTATTTGATGCCGGATACGGCACCAGCCAGAAATAACAATACCTAGGTTTTAGCCCAAATGAATCATGGTTTTGTTGCATAGCTCATACATGTTTTTGTTAATCTTTTTTTTTAACCATTTCTAACTACTCTTTAGACCTTATTATTTTCAAACGTTTATTTACCTGAGTGTCGGCAAGAAAATAAGATTTTATTACCTCCTATTGCTGTACCACTGCAGCTAAGACGACCCACTGACCCCTCTTTTTGTTAATGTGGAAAGTTTCTTCAGAACATAACTAAAACATATAATACTCCAAAGAATGAATACTAAAATAATGAAAAGATTGAGACCCCCAATTTTATGTATGTAACCTAAAATAAATTTATTGAAAACCCTAAGACTCACTGACCGGAAACTCACTTATTATACTCAATGCAATAGTTTAGGCCCTATGACAGAGCCTAGGGTATGTGACAAACATGCACTTAATTACTTTCAAATCCAAATTTTTTTTTTTGGACAAATACTTTCAAGTGATATTTATACAAAAACTTAGAAACCATTGTTAGTACTTAAATAAAATACAAAGGACAACACTCATCATAATAATATACATCTAATATAAATACAAAAATACCCCTGTGCTGAGACACCCCGCCCTATCAAGATAACCAATAGGGAAATACCTCCCCAATTACTGCTAAAACTATTTTTTTTAGCTTATCCATGTTTAGTAACATAAAACTCCTTGTGAATTGTGTACATTGTTACTTCAGAGTCGTAATTAGATTCTAGTATGGACTCACATCTATACTTGTATCAATACAAGTTAAAGTACTTTTTTTTGTATTGGTGAGTCACAGATGACTGCATAACTTGTCTCACTGCCTCAATAGGCATGATGTCAGGACTACCTTTGTATTAATTGGTCAGGAAATACTCCCACACTTCACTACCTGCCCAATTATATATATGAAACGAAAGCTAATAAGAAAATTCCCATTTAATTTTATCTTTTGTTTACAAACATTTTTTTAATTTTGTGTCAACAGTTCATTAACTTGAGTAGAATGAGTAGTTTAATATTCATGAAAGCCTGTCCTTAGATTGTGTTGATGGTAGATGTGTATTGTCTAATATATAATGTATGTACAATACCTACATACATAATAATGTTAACAGACAACACATGCCATATACATTCAAATTGGTACATATTTAATGCTAAGAACAAGGTCATGTAGTAATAATTAGAGTGTCACACATAAAACTATTTGTTTAATTTATATTCAATACATAAATTGTTTCAAATTTATTTCTGACAATAATTTGCTCATATTTTGCAGATAGGTATTGATTACAAGTTTGCAATAACAAGCAATCAAAACAATTTAAGATAATCAAGTAACATTGTATCATTGGAATGTCTCATGGAAAAATCTGCAAATAGCTATAACTATCATTTTAGAACAGATCTAATACACATGTGAGATCTTGTTAAGCCTCCATAAGGTTCAAATTCCTACACATACTGTCTCATGATATAAAAATAAAAAAAAACGATGTTCATTAAACGAAATTTACATGTTAATACAAATAAAAACATCTTCAAAGTCAAACATAAATACCATGTAACTTTGTACATTTTTAGTTTTTCTTAAAATGCTACTGGCATCTATTAACAAATTAACCCTGATGTCAATAGGTATTTAAAACAATCTTGACTCATTCACTAGCTAAACCTTGAATATCAGTATTGCTTCATTGAAATCGTAATAGCATTGTTGTAGTCAATTATTGATCCACATGCATCGCATTATCGTTGGGTTACTTTAAATATACAGTAGGTACAACCTACTTGTAGCAGTACATACAAAACCTAGTAAATACAAATTATTTCCAAATTAATAAAAAAAACCGACTTCAAAAAAAAAAACAAAAAAGTGAAAAGCTTCAGAAGTTGGTGACCTTTATTTGATTCATTTAGTTTTTTTTTTGTCACCAGCTTCTGAAGCTAAAGTTATTTTTCGCTATTTTGTGTTTAGTGTTTTTTGAAGTCAGTTTTAAGTTTTTTGGAAAAAGCTTTTTTATTTTTCCATTTTTAATTGTAATATCCTATAAGTACAAATATTTGCTATGCATTTATTTTACAGTGTTAACAATACATGTCATGGTAATAGGCTTATCCCCAATAAATGGAACATAACAAACCTAAACTGTCGAAATTTGGGTGTATTGTAGGTACACTTCTGCGTACATCTGCCCACCCATTACGTCATGATGTTGTATAAACAATAAACATCCAAGCGATTGCAGCAATCACGACCGATTTACCGTCTAGTTTTGAAGAGTTCCATTGTATAACTCCGAAGATCAGCATCAGATCTTCACGAAATTTAAATGCGACTATCTCAATAGTATACTCTTTCAAATAAAAAAAAGAATTTTGAGAGTCGCTCCACAAATGGAAGAGAAATCGGTGAACATACATGAAATTATACCATATGACTGAAGCAAAAATGAAACTGGGCTAAACTATGTTAATTTTTATGGGACCAAATGGCAACTATTCCGCATCAAACTAAAGAAGAATCACGTAAATCGGATCTTGTATTGTATTGTATAACGGGCTGGTATCCGCAACTCCACGTCAAAGCGCGTATTTTGCGTATGGACTATAATCCACCACGCTTGCCCAGTGCGGGTTGGTAGATGTCACATGTCTTCGAATTTTTGGTTCTAGGACATGCCGGTTTCCTCACGATGTTTTCCTTCACCGTTTTGAGAGCAGTGGTGATGAAATAAATTACACAAAGTAATGCCGCCTGCCTGGGTTTGAACCCACGTCTTACTGTTCGTAAGTCGGGGCCGCCACCACTGGGCCACCGCTGCTCAAAAAAATAATAATAATAATAATAAATCGGATCTTATGATCACACCGTTACATACATAAAAAAAAAAAACAATCGAATTGAGAACCTCCTCCTTTTTGAAGTCGGTTAAAAAAACCTCTTATTTGTTTTGTATCAATTAATTTAATAATGTATGTCATTAGGAATGTTTTTTTTTCATAATAATTATGCTGTGTAATATTAGGTATTTAATAATTTAAATAGAGTTCCTAGTAAATGTCCTATAATTAGATGTCTATAACCAAAGTGTAAAAAAATAACATTAATTTTAACCAAAGGGCTGGCTCCACATAGTTACATAAAATTAACTATATTAGACCTTCAACTACATAACTATTCTCGTAGGTACTTGTAGGTAAGGCGTCATTGGCGTCGTTGATTAATCTTACTTTTTATCCTGATGTGAAACAATTGATGCATTTTATTATTTATATAAGTAACCAACAGCGAAACATAAAAATATTTTACAAAATATGCCACAGTTATTATGGCCAATTATAGGTTTCCCTGTGTAACTGGGACAGTAATACATGCGAACGGACTAATGCCAGATATTTCCAATTAAACAACAAAATAAAATTACAATTCTTACAATACAAAATTACTTTTAAGTTAAATTTAGATTTAGATTACAATTTTGAAAAACTTAAAAAAAAAGGGTTATGATAAAAGATAGTACCTACAAGAAGAAGAAGATTGGTTGGTTGGTTGTTTGATGATATTTTATAAATAAAAATAATATTTTTATTATGGAAGTACCTACCAACAATTATGTAAATGACTGATACCAGTGGCATTGAACTACACTCGATAAGACTCACAGAATAATCCCAATGAAGATGCTTGTCAGTGATGCCCAATCAGTTTAACAAGTTTTGTGAATTCGCAGTATTTTTTATCTGTAGTGTGTGCAAGACCGACCACTTACTGACGGTACCATATATTACCTGTGGTACTACTTACTGAGTCTGCCATTTTGGTCACAAGGCATAAAAACTGAAAGTATTGTAGTTACCCATTCCATAGCTTAGATCTCTATGGAGAAGAACGAGCAGGAAACTCCATGGACACTCTTTAATAGGAAAATAATTTTATAAAACCTTATTTACATCATTCATGTTTTGATGGTACATTAAGTGAGAACGATGTAGCAAGCTGTGTACGTTTTAAAAGTGTCCATAATAAAAACAAAAAAAAAACAATTCAAAAATAAAATAATAAAGTAAAATAAGCCATGGCAAATAAAAGAGAAGCATTGAAACAGATTAAGATAAGTAAGTACAGTAGGTAAATATTTACATGAATATGTTTATATAGGTACCTACACATATTCATGGGGGTCGATAATTTATATGTTCTACTGTAATAAATCATATTTAAAATAGGGATGATGACTGACTAAAACAAATATGATTCTGTTTAGTCCGTCATTTAGATTAGGTATCGAAAAATATTGGATACGTGTTTTTTGTTTTATCAAATTAAGTAATACTCGTAAAAATTGACGAAGATGATTCGAAACGTGTCAAAGACGCAGTGGCGATGGCGGAGCGAGGGGGGGGCGGACTTGAAGACGGAAGCGATAAACCTGGATTCAACAGTAGGTAATAATGGTTTCAAAAAGTGGTGGAAACTAAATCCCAAAGTAGGTACATGAACTTGAAGCTAGCCTAGTATATCATGATAACTTCAATAAATGGAATTCTTTGGAGATAAGACTTCAAGTTGGTGCAACGATCGACAAGGAAACATAAAATGCGATTGTCAAAGAAGAGCAAAAGTGGAGACTTGGAGTGGAGTATTGGTCAGGATACTGGAGACATAATCAGATTTCTTGCTAAACAAAATCTAATTATTTTTACGACGTCAAAAGGGCGGCAAATTATGACTCCGCCCCGGGCGACAGTGGCTCACGCTACGCCACTGCGAAGACGTAACATTTGAGTAAAAAATTTATCGTCTTCATTTTTTGTTAACGTGAAAAAATAGGTAGGTACTTACGTGTCCCATAAATTTTTGAAAACGTATCTGAGGAACTAATTAATTTTTTTTTGTCATCTTCCCTATTCAAGCTCAATTCCTTTTTACCTCATGTGGGTATATTTTTGTACTGATTTCTTCAGATTCCATCTGGCAACACTAAACATAAGTGTTGAGAGTTCAAACTATGACAAATTAGTCATATAACACTGTACTCTTATCTAGAACATAAAGGAAAAACAAGTAGGTAAATACCTATAGGGTGATAATTAAACTTCTAGAATCTAGGCTAAGGAATGGAATCATGCGACATAACAACAGGTCGATCGATCCACGTTAAGCGCAGCATATAGTTGCCGCACATGGAATCAAAACTCCTTGCTGTGGCGAGTACGTAAAATAATGATTCATGCTAGACTCATACCTAGCAAGAGTAAACATAAGTACGGTGAATCACTGATTTAAATAAGAAACTTTCCGTGAAACCGCACCACTCTCGCTAAATGCTCATCCTAATCGAATTCTCAGCTAATCAGCGGTCACTTTACGTGAAAGATGCTAGGTAGATAGGAATCCGACCCCTACAAATTCCCATTCTTAGAAAAGCCGAACAAGATTCCTACTTACTCACACCGAAGGCAACATATTAAATAATAATAAATAAAAACAGAAATAGGTACCTATTCTATGAATACTTCGCGCTGAATGGGCTCTAAAGAATTCGAGCTCCCGGGCCCCGCCCCACGGTGGGCTGAAAATCGGCTTTCATAGACTTATGGATTTCAATTTGCAAGTGCCTGATTTTTTGCCGGATATCGCTTGTATTGTAGTAGTCATTATTATATACAAAAATGACACCCGAGTTAATTCTGCTAAAAAACGATGGAATTATACACACATCAACACGGTCTAGGGATATTTTAAAAAAAGCGAATTACTATCAATGTGTTAATTATTTATATGACATGTATATATTTAAAAGATACGTTATTTAATATTCTACCATTTTTTAATAATGGTTATGGTATAGATTAAAATTTCAGGATTTTATGGAAAAAAAATGAAGCATAGACGGAAACCGTATATGAATGAACTTTTAATTTGTGAGTAAAAACTGAAAAAAATAGAAAAATCATTTAATTTGTGTTTATAAACTTGAAGTTAGTAGTCTGAGAAAGCGCCCATGATGTTCATAACACATCGGCAACGATTCGGCATGCTCAGAACAAGGTTGTCAATGTCTTGCTGTGGAATATTGTCCCATGTCCTTCTGAGGTGCGCAAAAAGTTGATCTTCTGTAGCCAGATTTTCAGGAACTTCCTTCAGAGCTCTTCTTTGCAGCATATCCCACGCATGCTCAATGGGATTTAGATCTGGCGATTGAGCAGGCCAGTCTAAGGCCCTAACATTATGTGTATGTAACCAAGCTGCTACCGTTCTCGCCGTCCGGGCATTGTCGTGCATGAGCAGGAAATCTTGCCCCATTTGTGTTCTGTGGGGCAAGATTACGGGCCCCAGCACCTGTTGGACGTATCGTTCTGCCGTCATATTGCCCCGCACCCAAACGAGATCCGTCCGTCCTCCAAGACGAATTCCTGCCCAAACCATAATTGTTCCTCCTTGGTATGGGTGAACTTCCTGAGGGTTCTGGAGACGGCTCCATCGTCCAGGAACTCGCCAAACACGCGTCCTTCGTGAATCTGGATGGAAGCCGAACCTGGATTCATCCGTGAACAACACATTGGACCATTGGTCACGGCCCCAGTCCACGTGGTTCCGAACCCATTCTAATCGTCGTCCACGATTGCCTCTCCGTAAAGGTGGGACCCGGAGTGGTCTACGAGAGCGTAGATTGCTTTCATGCAGTCGCCTTCTTACAGTTTGGTCACTCACAAGCACTTGGTGTTCCACTCGCAGCCTTTGGACCAATTGAGTCGCCGTTGCATTTGGTTGTGCTCGCGCAGTAATTTGCAAAAATCGGTCTTGTCTGGGGGTAGTGATGTGACTTGGCCCCCGGTGCCTCTCCGCTACTTCACCTGTGGCACGATAGCGTGTCCACAATCTTGAAATTACATTTTGATGGGTCCCTATGGCCTCAGCAACATTACGCTGAACAGATCCAGCTTCCAGCATTCCCACAGCTCGTAACATCTCCGCCCTCGTCAAATGTCGGCGTTGCATGGCTACAATACCCCAATTTTAACTTTATCTTTCGTTTAAAAATGAAAAAAAACTGTAACTAAACGTAATTCGTATTGTTTTCTAAATTTCGCACAAATGAAAATTCCCTCTCCTATACATCAAGACATTTTTATGCCACCGAAACAAAAGAATTTTCAAAAATTTGAATTTGGAATTAGTCTGAGATAAATTACAAACAAATCGGTGTATAAAAGATTCCAATGCGGCCAGTACTTTTCGAGTTATTTAATTGAGTATGAAATATCCCTAGACCGTGTTGATGTGTGTATTTTTTTTACGAAAAATTTGTATGAAGCTAGTATGAAAAATCTAATTATCTCTTAATCGGAGAGTTTAACATGGATACTGGTCATTAGAGTGCTAAAAAAAAAAAAAAAAAATTCAATTACAATAGGCATTTCGATACATATTATTGAAGATCACCTTTTAAGCAAGGAATTGCTTGTATTAGGAGACTCCGCACTTCCACTTGTCATTTTTATGCAATTGAAATGTAGACAGTGTAAACATGAAAAACTAAACAAAGATAAAAATTAACAATAAAAATAAATGATGGTAACTTAGAAATTATACAAATAGCTCTGCAGATAAATAAATGAGCGCTAGTTATTTAGAGTGCTAATTATTTATGATTTTTTTGTCGCCAATTTCCGAAAATTTTTTGAGCAAAATTAACTCGAGTGACATTTTTGTATGTAATAATGACTAATAGAAGCGATATCCGGCAAAAAATCAGGCACTTGCTAATTGAAATCGCTAAGTCTATGAAAGCCGATTTTCAGCCCACCGTGCGCCCGTCACAACAAAACACCAAAAACTTTCCATAAAAATCGTTTATAATTAGTCCAACAGGTTGTTTACCAATCTTTTTAATTTCAGATACATACCGACTCGGCTGTGGGGTTTCAGCGGCCACGTTCAGACGATACTACATAGTCTAATCGGTCGTGTTCGTTGCCCCTGGCCTATTGGCGGCCGGGTGTCTCTGGTGCTGCCTGATAAGTCCACCCTCACCTATGACCTGTACGAACCGGTTGGAAATGAGCATGAAGGTAAGGTTTGAAAGAAAACACATGTCATGCCCTTGAAAGAAAACACATGTGTGTATGTCATGTAGATTTATTTATTAAGGCCCTTCTAACCCTAAAATTAGCAACTCTATTTGTGGTGATTCAAACTTCGTTTGAAATACTTTTAGAATAAAGTTCTAATCAGCTTGCACTACAAAGCGGTTGTTACGTCAGTCACTGCGGCCGAATAGTGCGAAATGAGTGGTTTTTTGCGATTTACAAAAAATCTATTGATTGGACTAAAAAAATAAAACACATAAGACCTGCTTTATAGTTAGTTCAGTTAGTATGCAAAGTTTCATGATCTAATTTCAAGTACTTTTTGAATACCAGCGGTTTATTGTTTGATTTGGAGGTAACTTTGGATATTTTTTCAAACGAGAAAAGTTTATGGAATCGTGTTTTCGTCACACATAGGACTTAGCATTAATCCTCAACTTTACCATATATTTATTTCAAAATAAATGCTGCAGTATTTTAGGAGTAACGGAGGATCATGCTAAGCCATTTGAGGGATATATAGCCCTTAAAGCGAAGGTCTCCCAATTTCCACCCTATTTTGTGCGATTACTGGCAATTCTTGTCCTGCAGCGGCTAGGCGGAGAATAGAGTTCGGATAGGCAGTCGCTTGCATGTAAATTAATGGTGCATTTCATGCTCGAAGCCTACACAACCGAACACCAACATAGCTGGGATATGGTTAGGCGAATGACGCCCTTATAGACAGTCCTGCACTTTGAGTGACGATGTTTATAACTCATCGCATCACAGAGTAGGGCTTAAGCACTATTTAACCCCCTGGCTCAAGTACATAAACTCCGTATGATTATGTTTTCCTGTTTATTTTTCCGAGAAATCATAAAATGGTTTGTTTTGTGTGAATCCTATCGCATGGCAATTGGTAGATAACTGAATCGGAGTGTGCGTAGGTGTTCGAAAGTAGGTGTGCACCTTTCCACTGGGAATAGTAGGCGTGACGTCATCACAATAACACTACCGTACCGGCTGATCTGTCTGCGTCACAACAATACAAATTATAAAGCCTGAGTAAATGAACACGGTGCAAGGTCACTTAATATGTAGCTCGCGAGACGACTGTCTTTCCACTCGATTGGTTCATCTCTTGCAACACGAAGTAGGTATTGTTGGGCTTAGTTAAACTTGTCAAACCGGTTTATTAAAATTATACTCTTTTGATTGTAGTGATGTGGTTCAGTTTTGGAACATACTGGTACGCACGCCTCTATTTCCCAATGTTACCCACATCTCGCCGATAATTTGTGTAGCCCATGTGATAGGGCAGTGTTTTTTCAACCTTTTTCATGACATGACCCCCATAGTATGAAAAAATATTTGGCGAACCCCGACCTTTCGCTTTTTTTTTATCATTTATTTTACTAGCTGTTGCCCGCGGCTTCGCCCGCGTGATGTTCGGTAACTGTCCCACGGGATCATACTAAAGGGATAAATGGTCTACATGTTGATCCAGGTTATAAACTATCCATGTGCCAAATTTCATAATCATCACTATCACCATCATTACCACTGTCACAATCACTACCATAATCACCATCACCGTCATCGTTATCACAATCACAATCACCATCACTATCACTATCACAATCGCCATCATCGTTATCACAATCATTATCATGATAACTAACACAATAAATCAACAATAGCCCTGTATAGAAGTCGATCGATATAGAAGTCGATACACCATACAAACAATAACCATATTGATTTTCAGACTTTGTAACCCCATTTCCCTCTTTAGGGGTTGAATTCTGAAAAAACCTGAAACACAAATGTTTACTTATTTGTCGATAGGAGTACTCTTATGAAGTTTCAAATAAAACAGTCTAACTAATCTCGTTCCCCATACAAACTTTCGACCGAGTCTGAAAAAACCTTGAAACACAAATGTTAACTCATTTAACAATAGGAGTACTCCTGTTATGTTTCGAACAAAATAGTCTAACTAATCTTATTTCCCCATGTAAACTTTGGACCACCGTTTCAGCCACTTAGGGGGTGAATTTTGAAAAATTATTTGTTAGTGCACCCCTAAACCTCATAAGGTACCTAAGTGCCAAATTTGGAATCTCTAGACTCAGCAGTTTGGCCTGTGCATTGATTTTTAGACTTTGTCACCCCATTTCCCCCTCTTAAGGGTTGAATTCTGAAAAAACTTGAAACACAAATGTTTACTCATTCATCGATAGGAGTACTCCTGTTAAGTTTCGAATAAAACAGTTTAACTAATCCTAAAAAATTGTTTCCCCATACATACTTTGGAGCCGCGTTTCACCCCCTTAGAATTTTGAAAAATCCGTTCTAAGTACACCTCTAGACCACATAAGGAACCTACTTGCCAAATTTGGAATCTGTAGACCCAGAGGTTTGGGCTGTGCGTTGATATAATATCAGTCAGTTTCTTCTTCTTTTATATATTTTTGTATAGATTTTTTCTAAAATAGAAGTAACCTAAGTTACTCCTTATTACATCAGCTATCTGCCAGTGTAAGTTCCGTCAATATTGGTCCAGCCGTTCCAGAGATTAGCCGGAACAAACAGACAGATAGACCAACAAAAATACCCTATAAACATTCATAATAAAATTCATGTAGTAAAAAGCGGTTATTTTAATATTACAAACAGACACTTCTATTTTATTTATTTGTACTTATAGATAAAGCCCCCTTTTCATCTTTCACCCCCTTAAGGGTTGAAATTTATAAAAACACCGTTGCATTATCTTCCAATTTCAACCATAAGCCTAGATAATAAATTTAGTGAGTTTTACTTCGAAAATTAAGGACTTTCCATAAACAACTTCATTCTCCTTTTTAACCCTTTGGGGTGGAATTTTGAAAAACGCTGAGACACGTATACATTAATTTTTAATCATCAGCCTAAACACAAAATTTGAAGATCATAGGTAATTTTAATGACGATTTTCCATACAAACTTTTATCCCTTATTTAACTCCCTTAGCGGTATATCTAAAATCCTTCCTTATTCCTTGTCTACATTATAAAGGGAAGTTTTGTGCAAAATTTCAGCTTTCTTGGTCCAAGGGTTTGGGCTGGGCGTTGATGAGTCAGTCAGGCCTTTTGTTTTTATTTATAATATAGATTAATATCACAAATATTAAATCCATACAAAATTTTTATGCATTTACATAATTAGGATTAACACATTTTTTTTTTATTTGGAAATCGATTTAATTCTCAATGTAGCAAAAACGAATCCACGATGGGAGAAATAGGGGGTCGCGAGTTCGCGACCCACAGGTTGAAAAACACTGTGATAGGGGCGAGCCTTTTGCCATTATACTGCCCTTATATCAATTTGATCTGATTCACGATCACGATTTGGTATCAAATCCAGGATCTCAGCTCCATTTGACAAACGAAACTACCAAAAAGTTTTAAAACTCTTACTAAAATGATATTGCATCATATCATAAGTATCATAACACGTCATGTTGTAATACATACCTAATTATAAATCAGTAGCATGGTTGTATCGGTTTTCAGTCCCAAAAGATAGCGAATAAATTCGCATATGTGACGCACGCTAATTTGTGATGTTGATAAACCTGTCATGAAACATCAAAGCGACTTAGTCATAATTTCAAATTGTACATAGCGTTATCAGCGCTATCTACTCTTTATCATAGCAGGAAATTTTAAAAACAACTGAGAGAAATTTTCAGTTGATAATCGTACAATTGTGGCTTTCATGAATTTTAATACCAATATAATTATGTGACCTATATTATATTATTATAAGTCACATTCAGAAAACATCACAGATGGTGATGAGTTGAATGCCGTTTAAAGAGGTTTTTGTCTGTCTGAGGACTGATGTAAACTGGAAACTGACGATCATAATAATAATTATGGTTCTAAAAAAAAAGGACTAAGAGAGTGCTCTGTTTTACATCAGAAACAAAGAGGAATATTTACTTAAGGCTGATGCTCCTGGGTAGCCCGCGAAATTTAAATTTTCTTACGTTTTTTGCAATTTGCAGGCCAGTGCTAGATTGTATGTTGATTAAAATATTGTTCGCGACTGTAAGACGTATGTAGTTACAGGAAAAAAATCTGATGAGAAATCCAAAGCCGGGAATGTCCCGGGACAGGCGGACCCGACTTGACACATTGTAAAATCAAAGTCTGATACCCAAATAAGTACAAAGTCAAAACCTCACTTTGGTGGTTTCATATTCATAGTCTTTGCAAGTTTACTCCTCATCTCAAACAGTTACGTCAGTCGAGTTTGAGTTTGAACAGGTGGTATCGTCCAATTTCACCGATGATGCACCCAGTAACCTACACCAGATATTTTTTGCATGTCAGCGTGACCAGATATGCGCACAAAAATAATCTTCGATGTCGTATGTTGTCTTATAAGTAATAGATACACGACTGTTAACTATGCATTGTTTAGTAATGTAACTGTTTACGAATGTTGTTTCTATGCAGTCGTAAAGGAAAAACAAATCATGAATCAGTTGGTCGCCATCCTACGGAAGTTGAAAGAGCCAAGTGGCGGAAACAGGTGGTTATGGTCACTCTAAGCGGGGGATAGTGGCCAGGCCGGTGATTATTTTTTCACATCCAGTCGGCTATTGCCACATTTAGCTACCAGGAATGTGGCACTGATGTTCAATCAACATCATCAGGTCAATGATTGTTTGAAATGTTTTATTGTATGTACCTATAGCTTATTATAGGAATCGATATGAAATTAAATTATCATATAGGTAATACTGATAAGATAAAGTAATATAATATATCCTCATCAGCCTTTTTCCAACTATGTTGGAGTCGGCTTCCAGCAACTGCATACCACAGGTACCAGTATTTTACATGGAGCGACTGCCTATCAGACCCAGTTAGTTCTGGGTCATACGATACCCCTAGGTTAGATTGGTTGCCATTGCAAACTTTCGGGCTACGGACTATGACTTTTTTATTCTTTAAAATAAAACTAAGTTTTAAAATTATAACTTGTTTATGTCCTGAGTGCTGACTATAAGTTAACCAATGGCACGGATTGCCGATGAGCCTTGAGTGCCTTGACACAACTCAGAATTCAAGTCACGTTATTAAGGAAGTTATTTGAAGAACATTAAAGATTCACGTTGCGTCAAATTTACTTTATCTGTAAATTTCGATCGATTATCGAATTTATTAGCCACCAAGCAATTGCAGCAATGGCGCAAAACCTAGCTCCTTTCATATCCTTTTAGTTAGATAAAGTGGTAATTATTGATGACCCATGTCAACGTCAACATGAGGTTGTCCCTATCATTATGAATCAACCACATATATGTGTTAAATAGTTGTTTCTTTACGATTTCAGCGTAAATAAACAACTGTTTAACACATATATGTATCATTATTTACATTCCGCCGAAAAATTAATAGGACTGCAGCTGCTTTATTTGTTTGTCCTACATTTTCCCTAACAATAACATAATTTTCCCCCCCACAGATGATGTGACGGTCGCGATCTGTCCCGGCATCGGCAACACATCGGAGAGCGTGTACATCAGAACCTATGTGCACTACTCACAATGCCACGGGTACCGGTGCGCTGTTCTCAACCATATAGGGGCTCTCAATAGCGTCCCAGTTACTGGCAATCGGATATTTTCGTACGGTAAGAGAATCTTATTTATAATGATTATTTGTTCATAGTGACAGCCAAGGGACGACATTTTCGCCAGCAGGAATAAGTTATTGGCCATTAAGGTGAATGCTTCAACCAGCCCGCGAAATTCAAATTTTCTTACGTTTTTTGTAATTTGCAGGCCAGTGCTAGGTTGTATGTTGATTAGAATATTATTCGCGGCTGTAAGAGCAAAAAAAACGCAACAGCAGCCGTCGACAGGTGGCGACGGCTGCAGTTTATCTGCAGTTGGCAACGTGCCGCTCGTCTGTAAGAACCCGTCGAAAGCGGCTGCCGCCAGCGCGTCGACGGCAGCCGCTGACGCCACAACTTTGTTGTTACCAGGCAAACAGAACCAGACCTAATTTCACTTATGAAAAGATTAATATTAATTATCATCTTCGGCCTAGGCTTTCCTTAACAACCACTATTTTACGTGGAACGACTGCCACTTGTGAATATTGATTGCAAAAAGTTGATTATTAGTTTGACGACTGCCATTATTTACATTCAGTAGTCCAGTAGGGCTATTACGTATCTTTTTGATCTCCAGTGACTGTCAAGCTTCGGTTGTACACCGAACTTTGATGACAACCGAGAATGTCATAATATTGGTATTACGTATTACACAGTGCATATCACTCTATGTTGAATAACAGCCCGGGTACGGTGGCGGTGTAATGTCTTTCACGAAAGACACTTCAAAATCAGTTGTCATCAATTTGATGTCCATTAAGCTTACATAATCGAAATATTAGAAGTATCGAATTATCGATACAAAAGCGTCTGTCAAAATGAGTTACAGTGCCAATCAGCCACGATGAGCACCAATGACGTCATATTTGATCGCGACTGGTCACACATAATACGAAACTAACCTTTTGACAGTCATTTGATGGACACTGAGCCCAGTTACTATCATTTCGAGCTGTCAACAGAGATACGTAATAGCCCTGCAGGTCTACGGCACTAAATCTATCTACCATACTATCTGCACTATACATCAACCTAAGCATACATTAAAATGTTGCTAGGTACTTTCACGTCGAGGTCTTTGCCATCCACTATTATATTACTTTGCACTCCAATACAACTAAACAATTATATGAATTATGAATTATTATGAATTAATTAACGCTAGATTCTTTGAACTTTGCTACTACTATTACGTTTTAGCGGGAAACCACTTTATAAATGAAGTAATTTGCGGTTATTTTTTCTCATTGCTATAATAAAATTCAGAGGGAAGCCTCTTTAGCATTAGAAGTTAGTCATCTGCTCTCCGTTTCAGTAAGTATGACTAGTCGAATTACTCATAGGCCTACGTAAGGCAATGTAAGCATAAAAGTACGTACATCAAGAAAAGGAATACGACTAACTACGTCCGTGACTTTCCCGTGAAACAAGACCGGTATACCTGTTTTCGTGTTATTTATAAGCACTAAAAAGGCATTAGCGTCACAAAATCGTCGTTTTCCTAGAAACTATCGTCGTCGTCAGTAAAACATAGGTTCTAGTGCATCATTAGAATACGCCTTACGTCGTAGGCATTGACAACACTTGCCATTTCCCACAATTTTCGCAGTCATACAGTGAGAAATATTGCAAGGAGCAATTTAATTGAACTTCGATCAATACAGCATTATTTTAAGGTGACAATATTGTATTTGAAAGTACATGATTATAAACTGCTCGTGTAGATTATGTAACTACGTAAAATAAATAAATATGAAGCTGTTTTATAGAACAATTGGCTATAAATATTAATTTCACATCATAAGAGGCGTGTAATTGCAATTTCACCTTATAAATATAAGTATATTTTCTGAAAAAAACTAATTATGACGTAATTATTTGCTTATCTTTACACGAGGCAGGCTTCAATGTTTTGATAGTGAAAAATACAGTAGGAAAAGTTTTTGATAACAAGGTAAATACAATACATGAATAAATATAAGGTTATATAAGTTATTTATTGTGTAAGTACCCAAATTTTTATCAATCCCAACGATTGCCCTATAATCACAGAATACATAAATCGCAATACCTACTTAGATCAAGAAATGAGGGAAGGGAGCCCTTTGCCCTACATTTCGCTATCATAGGCTGGCTCATACAAATAAATAAGAATAAAACTATTCCTACTTGATATTTTCCAGATCCTAGGTCCTCTAGCATCTAATTCTTTCTTGGAGGATCTATAGTCGAAATCTCGTACCGAATTATATTCCTTTGCGTGCAATCTAACTCGTTCTACATGCCAAGGCAATTGAGACTTGGAATAAAAACATTGCCCATATTGGTGATGACCTTCAAAATGGTCAAGTTCATTTGATATGGGTACGGTACGGTGAATGCTAAAGACTCTAATGGTTCGAGAATGTTCGAACGGGGAATAAATAATTATTCAGGCATAACACAGCCGACGGGTTTTATTGACGCTTGACGCATAAGATTTCATCTTGTTCTGAGAATAGTTTTATAGTTTTGATATCAATGCTTATTATTAAAATAAATAAATGGCTGTTTTGTTTGTCTAGTCTAGCTACTACCGAGAATTAGGTCTTACATTTGATTCCTAGGTTGGGTAAGTGTTATTCAGGAGTCTAGTTATAGGGTGGCCCTATTACAAATGACTTAAAAATAACTAGTGATAGGTATGCATGGAAGTGCCCTGCCAAGCCCTTTGCGTGATACAGGCGTGAGGGAATGACAATAACACAGCGTGACCGCTGATTCATTGTCACAAGATACAAACAGTACTCGTTAACCCTAATTACCTTTATCAGCATCACTATTTAAAACTAGGACATCGAAGAAATCATTCAATGACTGACGAGCTAATAACATGTAATTGAGGTTTCTATTCTTTTAGTAATATAGTTCTTATTTCCAGGGCACACGGATGACTACAACTATATGGTGGAGAACCTCATGGAGAGGTATCCTAACACGAAACTAATTCTAGTCGGATTTAGTCTCGGTGGCAACCTAATTGCCAAGTACCTGGGGGAGGACAGGAAGAGACCCACCAATATAATTGGCGGGATTTCAATATGCCAGGGATACAACGCTATAGAGTAAGTACTGAATGATGCCTTCAATTGTTTAATCAAGTTTTTATAACAAGTCCGGCGAGAGGTCGAGGTTATCATCAATTCATCATTGTCGAACAGCGCATTAAATCTCTTTGTTGAACGTACACCGATTAAACATTATGGGAAAACGTTACGTGAATGTAAAATGATCACGATTTTAGAATTTGGATACCTAAATAGGGATAACAATGATTATTTTTGGACATTACGAATGGGCCGTTTAGTCAAAAATATGTATATACAAATTATGACATCTTCAACCGAGTATGGACATAATTAAAATTGGACAGACTATAATACGAGGCATTTTGCAATATGCTAAATGTATACTAGTAGAAACTGCTTGTCTAAATTCAATGTCTTCAATACACATATTAGGTTGGCTATTGCAAAAAATAACCTTCAGAAGAATTTCTAGTAAAGACGGAACTTGGTTGCGAAGCTCGTAAAAGTATTTTTATTTATTATCTTGTTATTATTGCAATTTCGCAGAATAACATTTCACGAATGGTGATTTTTATCTTACACGTGTCTTGACCTAAATATCCCCTTTCTTAGCCAGCACTGGGTACAAATCAGCAGTTTATTATGACTGACACACCTTGTCTCTTCAGAGCAAATCGAGGTCGGAACAGTTGAACTACTTATTTATTATCTACTTTCATGCTGAATATCAGTAGTTTACTAGGCAATATGAGTCTGACCTCTGACACTCTCAATAAAGTGTTCGTCAAAATTAAAATTATTATTCACAAGCGGACGTCACGCGGTTTCACCCGCGTAGTTCCCGTTCCCGTGGGAGTACTGGATAAAATATAGCCTATGCTACTCAGGGTGAATGTAGCTTTCTAATGGTGAAAGAATTTTGGAAATCGGCGCAGTAGTTTTTGAGTTTATTCATTACAAACATACACACACACACACACACACGCAAAAATACAAATATTTCCTCTTTATAATATTAGTGTAGATAATCGGGCTGCAGCTCAATGAGGATCTTGGTAGAAATTCATATGATACCGACAGCATAAATGTAGCTCCAAACACATCTTTTTGGAAGGTACACAATCGAATTGAGATCCTCCTCCATTTGGAAGTCGGTTAAAAATCATCATGTTTCGAAAAGGAAATTAAGCCATTGGTCCTGCGGTCCTATATATCTCTGCGGTCGAGTCGTATTGCCGTCCCATCGGACTGTGAGAGAGGAGAGTGCACCAGTGTTCTCGGACACACTAAGGTCACTATAATGTTTCTTACTTACGTCGATGTCTAGGTAGTCTCCGCTGAGATTGGTCGCCATGGCCGATAGTGGTCAAGAGGACTATTTAATTAAAAGATCAATTGATTGGCGCCAATTGGCTTCACTCAACATTCAACAACACTCAATTACCTCTGAACATGCAACATTAACCTTATTGTTATTACTTCTAGCACTATGGTCTACCTCCTGCAATGGCAGAACTTCCGGCGCTTCTACCTGTACATAATGACGGACAATTACCGCAATATCATAACGCGACACAAAAGAACGCTGCTGAGCCCCGAAATGAAGAAGAAATACCAGTTGGATGAGAAGCTGATTGTGTCGGCTGGAACACTGCCTGATCTTGACGACGCCTACTCCAGGTAAGACGGAATATTTTAATGAATGCTTGAATTACTTATTGATAACTGAAATCGACGACGACGCAGCGACTAGCGTCACTTGAACATACATGTGTGCAGCACACAAATGTTTGGTTTGGCATGATCCGCCGAAACCAGGCGTCAAAGTCTAAAATAAATGAAAAACTGCAGTATAGGTTCACACGTTCAGGAAAAAGCTGCACGAGTTAGCTCGAATTGTGCGGAGCCGTTCCGAACATAAACTTCAAAAAAAGGAGGAGGTTTCTCATCATAATTCGTTTCGGCTCTTTTGGTAGTGCGCGGTGTGAACCAAAGTGTGAAATTAAAAAGATTCGCCCGCTCGCTAGCTGGCGGTGTGGCCGGCGCTTAATTCAGTGAGTGGATGTCGAACAAAGTTTGCCGAACCAGCACAAGCCGAATGAAAGCTGAAGATGTGTCGGAATGAATTCGGACCGGCTTTGTTTATCAACAAATACTGTGGAAAGGCGGTTTGGTAAAGATCACAGTTTCGAACACCTGCTGACATAATATCTAGTTGATATCGTCTTATTATCCAATTAATGATTCAGTTCAGTTAAGCAAAATGCTCTTCCGCATTATTGTGTTTAAATATCCTTAAACTTATCGACCTTTCGCCTTTCGCCTAGACCTACTACAAACCTTACCTATTGTTTGGTCAGGATGGGCAAACCGGAATTAATTGCAGATTTTTCAATAATACCTTTGCACTTCGGTCTAGTTTTGTACAACTACAAATTCTTATTGAAGCATCCTAGAACGCTGAAAACACACCTGCCTATAACTTCACAACTTATCTTAAGAAATCATCGTTAGACCATTTAGTCTAACGATGATTTCTTCATTATAAAAAAAAAACTACAGTATTTGCTACTTCTGGTTTAGCATCCATGAAAAATAATAAATTTACTAACAGTGAAAGTAAGTCTGGCCCACATTAGCAGTACGATACTTGAATTCAAAAAAATATTAGACATTTCTAGTACCTATTACTTACCTACATAGTGCTGGTTACTTTCGCGTTAATTTTACGTAAATAAAACGTAATAGATTGGTATATTAACCGTGTAGTTTCCGGCAAATAAAAGATAGAGGATTTCTTTACACGTGTAGAATCGAATATTATTACCGTAAAGGATTTTATCAAAAGCAGGAACCTCGTCTTTTGGCTAAGTAAGGTTTCTTGAAGTGTGATGAAGTCTCAACTGGTAAACCAATAAGGTTCACCAAAACAACCAATCATGTCAGTTGACCTGAGATTTGACTTTAGACTTCTCAACCGGGACTTAACATAAATAAAATCATACGGTGGCAATCTTTTGATGCCAGCCCAATATTCTACAAAGAACTTAGTATACCTGTTGTATAACTTCTATACATTAGTAAACGTAATTATGTTTGTCGTCCGAAGGTACATACAATATTGAAACAGTCAATTGGGGTAAAAAGGTAATTGCGGTGCTCCTACGCCATTTTATCGTTCTTAGGATCTTTGACTGATCACGCCATCTGCAATATTTGTTGTGGTTTTAAAGTTTTTTACTTTAAGTACACGTGTCAACGCACTTTTACGATTGACCTAAGACGGGTCAGTGCCGATAACCGCTTAGTAGATCAGTTACTACTAGAGAAGTAAACGTTAGGAAGGTACTAGTACTAGCCGCTGCAAACAAGTCTGGTTTTTTAAATCGACGTCTATAGACTTCAGCGAATTTCACCAACTAAACTGACAAAACTGCGTTCAAGAGTTGTCATTGTCAATATTCCACAACAATGATGATACTGACAGCTTTTGCTGATTGCGTTCGCACGGTAGTACCAACCTTCAGAACAAGCGAGGGGATATCTCAAGGAATCTTGAAAGAAATCCCTCGAGAAATCTTGACCGCAATCCAGCTTACATTATAAACAGCTAATGTTTGGAAGATCACCGGAATTTTTATGAGCAAACAGGTGCTAGAATGGCGACCATGACATTTGCAACTTGATACACCGTACACGCGAGAATTTAATACAATTTTGTTATCTTTTCAGGAGGGTTTACGGCTTCGAATCCGTGGCAGATCTCTACAAATGGAGTTCCTCGGCATTCTACCTCAAGAATATAAAAACCCCGATGATATTCATCAATGCGCGCGATGACCCCATAGTTCCTGAGCCCCTTTTACCAATAGTTAGGGAATTTGTCAGTAAGTAGTACCTACGTTCTACCCTTTAGAAATATTATCATAACGCGGGTTTTTTTCATTCATGACCTCCTGCTCTTATGACAATTTGTTTATCTAAGGTCAGCTCAAAATTCCGTTCATAAATCTTCATCAGTCGTAATTTCAATACCAAAACAAAAAAATAAAAAAAACTTTCCATTGAAACTTTGATCTTCCTGTTATTGCACTAGTAGTAGCTATACAATAACAGTCTCCTCAATCCTCACGCGACATTTCCAGGTAACACATCTAATGCTTTCAATCATGCAGTGAACTATGCTTATTTCACTATACAAATATGAAGGTATGTGAGTATATTTATCAGCTTTTTTGTCACAATGACTTTATATAGCCAACAAGTTATGTAGTATACTTTTACTGGTGTTGCAAGGTCAAACTTGTTGTTAGGTGTTTTCAGGCGGCTTGACTTTGTTAAAACAGTCTGTCCATTAGTGGTTCGACAGTTATTTATTTAAGAGGAATGTTTTCAATATTTGGTAATGTTCGCGTCACCGGTATTTTGGTAATTCATTTACATTATTAATGAAGGTGTTTCCAACTGGCAAAAGGCTAGGCAGATGATGAATGATGGTGTTGCCTGTCGTCTGCTTGTGAAATATGACATGTCCAATAATTATGGTTTGTTACATATTTATACATAATAATATGTATATTATGACTTGCTTCGCTAGTGCCCATCTTCAAAAATAAAGGTGATGTGCAGGACTGCAACAACTATCGGGGGATAAAGCTCATGTCACATAATATGAAAGTATGGAAGAAAATGATAGAGAGGAGAGTAAGATCACCCAAAATCAGTTTGGGTTTATGCTAGGACGAGGAACAATGGACGCCACTTTTGCACTCCGCCAATTGTGCGAGAAGTACAGACGTGCACACAAAAACTTGCACATGGTGTTCATTGATCTGGAGAAAGCGTATGATAGGGTACCTCGTGATGTGTTGTGGTGGGCCAGGTATACCTTTCTCTTTCAGAGAAAGGTATACCTGGGAAGTATTTACGAGTTAATTCGTGCTATGTACAGTCAATCTTGTACCTACGTCCGGTCAGCTGCTGGCAACACCGATGAGTTCAGTATGGCTGTAGGCTTGCATCAAGGGTCGGCTTTAAGTCCTTACCTCTTCTTGTTGATCATGGACGCTTTAACGTCGGACGTCCAGGAAGAGGCACCCTGGTGCATGCTGTTTGCCGACGACATTGTTCTTGTCGGTGAACATGGACCTGAGATCCAGAGCAGATTGGAGAAATGGCAACAGAAACTGGAGAATGTTGGCTTGAAAATCAGCAGAAGTAAAACTGAATACATGTTCTGCGATTTCGGCGGTCTCTCCAGTTCTGGAGCCACAGCGTTAGATGGCGCGCCTCTTCCTGCCTGCTCCGACTTTCGGTATCTCGGTTTACACGTGCAAAGCGATGGCGAAATAGATCGTAGTGTAAAGCACAGAATTAACACGGGATAGATGAAATAGCGGCAGGTCACGGGAACAATCTGCGCATCCCGCATTCCCCTTAACGTTAAGGGGAAGATTTATAAAACAATGGTTGGACCTGCTGTCGTGTATGGATCAGAATGTTGGGCCGATCAAAGGGGCATGTGTGGTGTTACGCGAATTGGATAATAGTAGGTATATTATGATACAAGTGAGCAAAGTTGCTCATTATACACGAGGCTGTGGGTTAAATCAAAGGTCAAAAGGTCAATCAAAAGGTGTGGTAAATCAGCCGAGTGTCTAGTGAGCAAGTTGCTCACGAGTTGCATACGCACTTTTTCAACACACTTGTGAGGAAAAAACAAACATGTATTGCATAAATCGTTTTACCACAGCAACAAATGCGATACAAACAAATTAAGAAAATTATGGGAAATGGCGCGCAAGTTTTTTTTTTTTTGCACGCCCCAAATGTAAGGTGATTGATTACGTATACAGGGTGTAAAAGACCTCATCACGAAGCCGTCAACCATGCATTCTGTACATCAAACTAAGTAACTTTACGAGAAAATGATTGCTGGGAAACAAAAACA
Organism: Xestia sexstrigata; assembly: GCA_941918905.2. Classification (NCBI taxonomy): domain Eukaryota; kingdom Metazoa; phylum Arthropoda; class Insecta; order Lepidoptera; family Noctuidae; genus Xestia; species Xestia sexstrigata. The sequence continues at coordinate 7,786,476 of OW799204.2, forward strand.
CACACAAACAAACACAAACTTTTTTTTTTCGGGTGAACAATCATGTTTTTTGGTAGAACTCAATGTAACGCACTCAAAACATTGTGCGGATGGATGGATTGAATAGTACGGGGGTCGTGAAGGTGTTTAAAGTAAAATCAAACATTAAAAACCTATTATTTAAAAAAACTTGTCAAAAAGTTGGAACTTTGACCCCCAATATCTCCGTAACTAGAAGGTTCCCAGGTATGGTGTAGAACAAAAAAATGATCGCAATGACGAGGAGAACAAGTGCCTTTCGGCTTCGTTAAGAGGTTTTTTACACCCTATATAGTCATACAGCCTACTTCAAAATTATAATTTTAGTGATAAAATGCAAATATTTTATAACAAATTATTGTGAATTATAAATAATTTGATAATAATAAATGTTTTTTCGGTTTAATCAGGGACACATTTATTTATTCCAAAAATGTAAATGGATTTTCAGCGGCATAAAACCTCTTTGTTGTTACAAATAAAAAAAAAGTATTACCCGGTTAAATTGAAAATGCTCTGTTTACTCGCATATAATTTGCAGTTAGGTACAAATTTAACTTTGTAGGGATAATTCTATTATGCACTAGTGAGTAATATTATTATGCACGTGTGAGTTATAGTTCGGTTTATGGCTCTAAGATCGATGTAATAAGGCTCACTTTACGAGCAAGTGTGTTGAAAAGTAAGAAATGAGTACCTATATAAGAGAAAGTCTGAAAGTGGCGCTGGTGACTGAAAAGTTGTGTGGTAATCGGTTGTCGTGGTATGGGCATGTGATGCGGTGGGATGAGGAAAATATCGTGAGGAAAGTTTTGAGTATGAATGTGGATGGGTATATGAGTAGAGGAAGACCAAAGAAACGATGGATGGACTGTGTTAAGAATGATATGGCAAGAAAAGAAGTGTCTGATGAGATGACGAGTAATAGAGATGTGTGAAAGAAGAAGACATGCTGCGCCGACCACAAATGAATTGGGATAAGGGCAAGAGAGTGATGATGATGATATAATGACTTGCCTATTACTAATCTGTCATTGCTTTATTGATCTCGTATTTAGTCAACAAGCAAACACGACTGCTGCCAGTGGGGTTCGGACTTTCGGAGGTTAATCCCCATGGCCTAGGAGTTATTTGGTTTTTCCATTATGAATTTCTCATTAACAGCATCCCAGTCTAGGTTTGTGCCCAGTCTTAATAGCAATAGGTTTGCCCCCGAATGGCAGAGCACATACAAAGGTCTTGCATATAATACAGATTATATAGGCGTGGTTTTGTTATTGTTTATCATTCATAGTGCGTGGGGTTTCTCCATTCAATTTCTGCTAATTTGTATGTTAACGAATGTCAATGAAAACATTGCGCAACAGAAATCAGGTCATTATCATTGTACCTACATGTGAACGAAACCAGTGGAACTTGATTGTAAATCTCCATATTTTTATACAAGTCTTAAGTTTACTAAATTCGGATTTCAAGGCTAACATTTCATCAGAAATTTTCGTTTGAGTTTAGAAGCTGTTCGCAAGTTAAATTGTTGGACATGGACAATTTCTGTCACTGTAGGTACTTACTTTGACTAACCAGTAGTTGGAGAGAAATGGTTTCTGCGTGCGATATGACAGCTCGTACTATATTAAAAAAAAGAGTACCATTATAAAATATTTGCATGATCAAGTGGCGTGACAGATAGGCTGATAGAGAAAACTTGAAAAAAAAAAAATGTTTATGTAGGCTGAGGTTATCTCCTACAACTTTTGCGTGCGTCCTATTGAATTTGCCACAGTATCTATCTGAAGTATCATAAATATTTTTTTAATACACTTACACACTAAACTGGTTCCTATCGCACTACGATTAGGTTCAATTGTATTTGACACTGGATTTTTTTTCATTTATCACAACTAGTGCGACAATAAAATTTTCCACAGATAAATATACTTAAGCTTAGTCCGAATTGGTTCAATTCCTACAATCGGCGGTGATTGTTTTTTTATTTAATCTCGGCAATGAGATTATGCGCCTTTACGGCGTAAATATTTTTTGAATATTTACTATTACCTACAAATTAACATTTTGTGTTCTAAATTCAAAATTATTTAAATATCTAGGTATTTTAAAAGCTTTTATTTCATATTTATTAGGCTTATTTTTTTTTATATATTAGGCTGTTAAGCGGCTTCATACCTTTGCTTCTGGTGAAACCTGGCGAAAGCAAAGCGCGGAATAGAATTCCGCCTCGCCTGCAATAACAAAGTTTCCCCACTGTATTAATGTCCAGCGATATTGATATTTTTATTTAGTTATATCAAAATGTACTATTGTGTTTGCAGGCTCGCACGACAAGGCGATGTTTCTCGAATTGGCACACGGTGGTCACTTGGGTTTCTACGAAGGAGGTCTTGTGTACGCCAACCCGGTGAACTGGCTGGACCGCGCACTGGTGGGGCTGGCCGGGGGCCTGCTCATGGCGCACAACAAGTGCTCGCACAAAGACGTCGACACCTCCGTGGAGTGCTTCTCCACCGAAGAAGAACCCGATCTCATCAAATCGGCCACCATCGTCTATCGCGATCCTTTAGAAAAATCATCCATGAAAGCATACTAGATATTTATTATAACATTAACTCGTGGCTCGTAGAGCTCTTTGGTATACTTATATGTCTAATGTTTATTAGAAAAACTAATGAATTACTGCAGTTCATTTCATCAGCGGCAGTAATGTTTTTATAAAGTACTTAAATTGTGTTGTAAGTACATCTTTTGGAGGTAACGATTCTCCACCACGTTTTATACGTCCTAATAAATAGTTGCTATATTGACATGTAGGCAAAACCGTATTTACCAAAACCTATTATGGGAACGCGTCGTTCCAGTGCCCTAAGTAAGATATTAGGCAGGACCTAAGAGGCAATTTATTATAGCACATGAGCTTTTTGTAAATATTTATTGTGAACTCGTTTTAAATGTTTTCCAGGCTATATGTCAAAACGTATGTGAATTCATGTTTATTGTTTTATGTTGTGAGTAGTTATGCGATTAGGCGTGGCGTAAATAACAATTTAGTAGTTGAGAATCTAAACAATAATCTAAATAAATGTCAACATGCGGCTTTAACATGCCGTATGTTGTAACCTGCACAAAACATTTTTGCATTTATAATACTGCCTTCCCCAGTTTTGAATCGTTCGTCGTACGGTCTATGCCACGCCTTATTTCGCTAATTTTATTCGAATGCACGCAGAGGACACACGGGCTTTTAGTTATTTTTGACATTGTGATATATTATAGCCGATTATTTATATATTGTTACATGTCACAACTGATGTGCACTTGTGTGAAAATGATGACGGCCGTGCAAGCAGCTACTTCTGTTCAACGGCCCTGGGTTCTAGTCCCGGTTTAGTCAAGTATGTTATGTATTATAATTATGTAACGTTGTTGTTTGATACTAAGAGTGAGAATCATTTACAAACTTAGGAGTACCTACATGAAGTTAATATAAAAATAATACAAATACTATTTTGCACAATTAACAGTTCACTGACATATTAATAGTTTACTGACGAAGTATTCAAATACATTTAATTCCCTTGCATTGGATCCCTTTAATGTTCTTAGATAGCAGATGGTATTCAATGCAGATTATACATAATTTTGTGTACTGTCAATTTCACAAGTTATATTATATGTATACCTATTTGATTCCTGATATTATGTATTTGCAAATAATATATAGACGAGTAGGCGGTAGAAAATAAATTATTTCTCTTTTTAATTGAATACCACATAACTGCTATATGAATTTATATTGAGAAAGATATTGTTCAGTTGTTTTTGAAAGTGTATGACTGGAAATGGGTTTTTAACCTTATACATTGTAATAAAGTTTGTGCTGTTCCTAAGAAACTTTAAACGTTATGGAATTGGTCGCATAGCGATGTTTTGTGAGCTTTATTCAGGGCTAACTTAACTTCCGTCCAAACTAATGTTCATAAGTCGAGGAGGTCGAAATCCTATTTAAGAGTCAGGGTAGACGAGGTTTTGTACATGTACAGTAATATTAGAAACCCATTTCTACTGTAAGAATCTTTGTACTGCGTGCAACTATGAGCCCGGCGTACGCTAAAAATCGCGGGTCACACGCTCACATTTATGTATTGAAAAATAGTATGAGCAGCGTTAACAGGGCCCCTACTCTCTAACGTTTCGTCCGTATATTCGGATCTATCCGTCTCTCTCGCGCACGTCTGCAGATGAGAGAGACTGGTAGATCCGAATATACGGACGAAACGTTAGAGAGTAGGGCCTCTGGCGCGGGCTCATGCGACAGGTTTTCTAAGGATAATTTAACAGCACGTCTGGAGCGAGCAGTGCGCGAGTTTTAGTGTACGCCCTGAAATCACGGTGAAGCGGAAATATGCGATGATAACAATGTCTTTTATAATACTTACGTCCGATTGTATGGTTGCGTGCACACGTGTGTACTGTGAGCAACTTCGATGTGTAGCTATATGACTGCCGGGTATGTCGATGTTAGTGTTTGTAAAGTCTTTGCATCTGTGTAAGAAGTCGCCTAAGTCTTAACGTAATGTTTGACAGGATTTGGACCAATCGTGTTGAAGCGTAGGTACCACCCACTTGCACAAATGCAAAGCCTCGTGTGTGATCTTTTGTCGGAAAGGAGTGTAACGACGTTTGCGAATTTAAAGGCCTGCACAATATAAGTGTAATGAAACTACATTTTATTTATAGGCTTTCCAAATTTCGAAATCCGTTTCTAAGGCCTAGTCAGACTTTAAAACATTGAGGTTTATATTGAAAATACTGGATAACAATCAATATTATGTTGTTACGAGTTCTTGCACAGAATATTCCAATGGTGGTTTATGATCTCACCGAAATTCGTTGATTTGCCCCAGTCAGTTAGATATTTTTCACTTAAGCCCGCCAGAGACATTTAAATACTGTGAAATTAAATTAAATTGCTACGGGTAGTTTGGTGCTAATTTTAGTATGTGGTGGTCTTGATGATTTCGGCCACTCCTTAGGGGATCGGCTTTACGCGTAGAAACATCAACGAGTAAAAACGAGCATTTATAGACTTAAAATGTAATACTTCCAAGTAATTCCACTGAACTAAACGTGTTATTAAGCTTATGTAGAGCGAGAGTTGGGAAAACGATTGTAGGAAAGTATCTTTTTAGATAATCGAGTTTGTATTCGATGGACAATGTATTTATATTCAAACCAGTCGAGATTCTGTAGGCATAACGTGATAAGATGCAAGTATGCAATCATACTTGTCAAAATGTCATATATATTTTTATAAGTACCTATTCATTCTGCATTTTCAACTCTTCCATCAGGGACTCAGTACTCTGGTTCATTATTTATATTTCTATCTAAAATCTCAATTGAAAGAACTGCTTCTTTACTTTTTTTTTTATCGCGAACAGGCTTTGTACGAAGCAATTATACGGCAAATAGAATATGACGTAAATGTTTAATAGCTTTCAATGTGATAGATTCAAATAATAGAATTGCTAATTATTATGTAATTGTTGTCAATTTAGCTAATTATTAATATGTCGAGATTAAACAGTACAAAGTTCAAACAAAGTAGGATCACACCAATGCTGTTAGTAAAAAATGTATTGTTACTTTGCTGGTAGTACATTTTCTTAATTTTTTAATCAATAAGGATTATGTACCTACTTATTTTAAATGACTTTTGGTATATGTCTGACATGCCTAAAAGTTGTATGTTTTATTTATGTACCTACATGTAATAAACGTTAAAATGAATAATACTCGTTTTTTTTTGTTTTATCCCATTCATATTGAAATTATTCATTACAAAAGGATTGATAAATAAGTATATTTCTAAGTCAATAATATAAAATTTCAAAGACGGGTGAATTTACGCTGTCTTAAATTCTAGCAAGTTATTATAACTAACTAATACTAATTTAAACATATTTTGTAAATGGAATATTATTAAGACATATTTTGATGACTTTTTTTTACAATACATTTGAGACTCATATAGATAAGATTAAACTGGGGTTTCTCTATACAAATTGACAATATATAAAACATAGTTGAGCATAAACACAATGAGATCATAAAATCATTAAAAGGTAGTGGTGCTTTGTTTCTTTACAGAAAAGTAACAAATAGCTCTTCTTAGCTGCGGGAAGACAATAAAATGCCTATTAATATGTATAAAACAATTTAGCTGCTGAACAAATTAAGAGTATTTAATTAACATGATAAATTAATACTATCAATATTCCAAATACAAATATCACAACATTTTCCTTAATTAATTCTTATTTCTCTTTACACATACATCTTAGCATAGTACACATCAATAGTTAAGTAATTTAGATATAAATACAAATAAGAACATTTACATTAGAAAATAATTTCAGTGCCAGTTTTATATTATCATTCTTATAAAATCATATTTGTCGTTCTTAAAAGAGAGCACTAATTCGCTTTATATTAAAATTATAAAAATAGCATGGCCACTGGGAGATTAAATGCATTACAAATATTCCAAATTTAGTTTTATGGGACCATTTGAACTTCTAATTTAGGGGAGGGATCACAAAAAAAACTTATTTTTAATAAATTATATACATTCGAATAAATAATAATTGTTAAGGTGTATGACGGCAGTGTTTTTTGTAACAGGTACTTACTTTAAAATTTTGTTCAATAATTGCCATATTATAGTATAATATAATAAAATAATGAGTTCAAATAGTCCCATATCGTAATGCTGAGTAAAAAATGCCAATATAGTTATGATAATTTCAATTAGTACTTACAAAAGATACTTTTACACTTATTACATAGGTATTTCGACAAAAAATAAGTCCATAGCTATGTCATCATGATCCATTGAAAAAAATATTTTTACCTTCTAACTAGAGTTATGAAACTGATATTTTACAGTCTTTTTACATATCAGTTTTATTAGATCTGAGTATTTTCAGAATAAATTAAAGCTTCTTTTTACAAAGTAGGTATTATATAAATAAATTACGTAAATGCAATCAAATCGTGACTGGTGTCATATAGTCAGCATATAGATGTAGGATCCCCTTCCATAGTGCATGCTATATTATCTAATTTATGAGCTAAGTGCATTTTGTTTTCTAGTCCTAATATAATTTGTTCTCTATATTTACTGACATAGATATACAACTCTTTTAAGGCAGACAGCGTGTCGAATTCATTCAACTGTTCCACCGAGAGTTGCTGCATAGAAGTACTTAGCTCTTGGTCTGTTACTTGAGGTAATTGAGATACAGATTGATAAAATCTTATAACCATATCTCTATACGTAGGCAAGTCTTTAGCAAAAAGTAATTTGTTAGAAGGAGAATCTTTACATAACCGGTGTTCTGTTAATGAACAAGCATCCATAAAAGTTTGAGCGATAACTGACAATGAAGAGTCAACCGTTGCTGTTTTATTTATATCAAATATAAAATCTGGATTTTTTATGAGATTCACCCAAAATCTAAGAGGTAAACTATTGGACTTCCAAGCATGGACTACTTCAGGATTCATGATACCATGTGTCCGCGCCGCGTCATCAAACAAATCGAACAGCCACTTGACTGCTGGTGGCAACACTTCGTTGACAGTGAGTATAGTGCTGAAGAAGTCGTCAACGAACTTGTGGACTGTGCCTTTCGTAGACAAGAGCCGGGTGAGGAATATCTCTGGAATAGCTTTGTGACTATGTTCCGATGATTTGTTGATAATATGCTGGTACTCTATAGGTTTCACCAAGTGATAGTAATGTACATTTTGGTCTGTGATGTCACTGTTATACACTCTTATGTGGGAATTAGAACAGTATATTCCTGTGCAATTCTTACAGGGTATTTTATACGGAGTGTTAAAACTGTCGTTTTGACGGGATATCAAGGACATGACGGCGGATTCTTTGACGCCGTAATGAGCTAGCGTATTTAATTTCCGCCAGCCATTTATCGTCTTCGTGGTAACATCTTCATCTTGAAGCGTAACATGTCCTCCTCTTCCGTGTCGCCATTCTAAATCAACTTCATGGACGGATGGTCTCATAGAGAACGGGGTATTTTTAAACAATGCGTCTAATATCTTAGCTTTTACTTGTGAAATACTATCACAATCTAAAACTTTACATTGAACTTTTTCATCGAAATCATCTTGGACTATATGCAGTGTTATGGTCTGGTGGTCAATCTGTTCCTTTAAAAGCTTCTCTTCCGACAAAGAGTACCGAGCTTCGTGAGTTATTGCATCAACAACTCCTTTTTCGATTTGATGCTTTATTGCTTTGAAAAGCAAAAACAGCGACGAACCTGCATAGTCTTTGAGATAATAATACATACATAAAGCCATCCAATTAGTTAACATTTTTTCAACCACGCTTTCAGTTCTTCTTAACATTAGTTGAGGATGCTTATTGCAAATAGATTTATCAATAAGTCGTAATAGCAGAGATTTTAAAATATCTGTTGCATATTCCATCTTCCCCATGAGTATTATCATCAGCAAAGAAGCCACATTTACTTTGTCTCGAATGTTAAACGACTTTTGTGACTCTAATGTGTCTATAAATGACAAAAGGAAACATTTGTTATTCAAAAGCTGCTCAAATTGAATCATAGCTGCATCGTAGTTGGTTCTGGGAGCATTAATAAATAATTGACGTTGTACATTCAATATAGGGTGGTCTGATACTCCTGGGAAGAACACTTTCATGACGTAGTTTACGTGATCTAACGTCGGTATACCTGAATGTTCCAAATCGGCTGCCAAATCAGACATATCAGTTTGCAACTCGGCAAAAGCCAGTTTACATTCTAATCTAACATTGCTCTCTAAAGTATCCATTTGAATTTGTATTCTTTTATATTCTCTTTCCGCTTTTGTGCTACGCCGTCTGTACATCACTAATACAATCATGAATATTAGCACTAGAAAGAAAGTGCCACCAGCGATTCCTGCGATAACTTCCGGCGGAAAATTGTAGTTTCTAAGTAATTCGTAATGTAGATAGCCAATAGGGAATCGTAAGTTTTTCCCAACTTTTACAACCACTAAAGGTAAATTTATTTCTGCTATCTGTACACCATTTTCATCAGTATTAGCAGGTTGTACTTCAGGAGGCGTACACAAAAGTTGTTGCATTGTTAGGCTCGTAACGTTGCAAGGTTCTGTTCCAATTGTAACAATTACGTCAGTTTCATCACTTGCCCTTATTAAATTTTCACCTTCTATTACTAATGGATCTCCTTTGTAAGATTTTATACCGTTATTAGGGAATTGATACACATGAGGATCTTCAACAAAAACCATATGAGTTCGAGGTGGATTGAAGTGTTTTTCATGCATTGTTTCCACATTGTCCAAAACAAAACCAACTTTCATTGCTATTTGTGGAGTACTGGTCTGAGTTTTTGTTGCTTGCAAAATGTCGAAATATTTTTTATTAACTGCAGGACTGGGACACTCCATCTGATGTTCATTAAGCACAGTACAAGCTGTATGGTTCACAGGTAGCACTTCATTGGCAAAATACAATTTCATTAGTGGTTTCTGGATTGTGTGTAAGTTTGTACCATGAACTGTTATCATTCTGCCTCCAGATACGAAACTTTTCAATGGTTTTATCTCCATAATTGTTGGGTCTGCTGTATAATTAAACAAATCACCAAACAAAGTTCGATTTGCATTATCTATGCCCACAGTCAATGTGTGAATCACTCTGGGTCCATTTGCCTTTGGAGTTATGCATATTAATCTGCTGTTTGATGTCTGTGTAGTATTGACAGAACATGGCAGTTCATCCAGGAAAGCTGATATGGATGAACCAATGTTCAAATGCTGCCCCCCTATGGCTAACTGGGTGCCACCTGCAACTGGGCCTAGTGTTGGATAGAGACCCTGTAGTTTTATATTCTTGTAACTGAACAAAACAGATGATTCTGTGTGGCCAGAATCATTTTCCACAATAACAGGTGCTACAGCAGAGCCATTGGCGGGTCCTGTGCGACATGTGATGCTTACAGAAACTTCAAAGTCTACTATTTCGCATGGAACTTCTCCAATGCGAACTTTACCAGATACTTCTTCAACTCTTAAGCCAAGGTTACTGCCTTCAATGGTTACTATGGTACCTCCTTCTATCGGTCCACTTAGTGGTTTGATCATATCAATTCTAGGTTTAGGACATTCAGTAACTGGATTTTCTAAGCATGTTTCACTGTAAGAACAAGAGTTGCCACACCATGTGCATTTATAGATAGAGTTTCGGGTTATACAAAGAGAACAATCAGCATGTTCTCTATGTGATCCTAGAATTTCACATTTGTACAAAGTGATGTTGATGGTGTCTATGTAATGTTTATGATTCCAGACAATTTTAACACTCACATTGTATTCTCCCACATCTTCTTCATATGAATAGGTTGTTTTGTCACAGACAATGTAATGATTAGATTCTACTCTAGCAGGGAGTATCATGTTGGCTAGCTCAATACTCACTATACACTGAAACCCAGTGTGTCCTGGTTGTAAGTGAGGTAGATTTTCAACTTCAAGTTCTAATTCTTTAGGCACATTATTTGGTAGTAAAATAGGTTTCTTGTATTGTCTTATTCTAGGACAGTGTCCAATTCCATGATTTAGCAGTTTTGTAGGATTATTTTCACCACTTATTATGGTCCTTTGGCAAACAGACGTATCATGTGTGCACCTGTTGTCATATATGCACCAATTACAAGCCCATTCACTTAATATGCAAGAGTGACATGTTGTATGTCTTGAACAATCATAGAAAGCAAAGTTTCTGGAAACAAAGTCCTTATTTGTTTCTGATGAGTGAACGGAAAGTGAAACATACACATGATCTTGATTTTGTGGTATTTTAGGTCTGTGCTTCACATCTGGTGTTGGGCAAGCTAGGCCATTTGATGTAACAGCGGCATCTATAGCTGGGGCATTTCCAAACACACACTTGTATTTGGCTTCAAATGGCAATTCTGGTAAAGTTCTAATGATAAGCTGCACTGTTGTTACTTCATTCATAGATATTCTATCAGGTTGAATCTGTTCGAAATCAATGCACTGCTGCCCAATGTATTGAGACAGCCATCTTGGTGCACTTTGGGTCCCTTTTTGACACATATTTTGAACTGTGCAGCGTTTTTCTAATGAACACCATCCACAGTGGGGATCATTTGATTCTAGACAAGAGGAACAATTTCCATGTTCTGCACATCTTTCAGTCGGTATTTGCACTATTGAATTTCTTGCCAAAACATAAAGTGTTTTCTGATATGGTGATAGTGTTGTGTCAGGTAGAATTCTCTCACCAGGCAAAATAGCTTCGCTTGAATATTCCAATGCCTTATCAGCATCTATCAGGACTTTCTTCAGAATGCCATGATTGGTCCCTAGAAATGCTACAGTATGCAAACCAGTTACAGACATAGTAACAGATGTAATCAAAGTATCATTCCAGTTAATTACAGACATTGTTTTTATAGGATAAAGTCCACTAATTTTAAGACCTACCTCACAAAAGTTAAGTATATTTCCAGTTGAACCAACACTGGGACATTTCCCATCAGATATCATGCCTGATATGTAGCCCATGTTGCGTGCCTTAGTGCTGCCATTGAAACACATGTGAACATTTTCATTAAACTTAATTTCTATTTCTTGTAAAGAAAATACACAAATAGCTGACTTAGCCATAGGTTCATTAGAAATACTTTTTGATGGACTAAAAATAGCAATAAGAACAGGATCTCCTGTCTCTATACCCAGCTGGGCAGCTAGGTTTGCACCAGCCTTTGCAATCTTAGCATCTTGAACTAAATTATAATTGACCACTTCACTCTTACCACTAACAGTTTCTTCTCGAACATGGCACTCCAGGGTCACTTCTGTGTAGCTGTTATAGTTGTCATCATTAACACATGTGCGAGCTAGGCGGGACACATACCCCAGTTCCTCATTACCAGCAAGGTGGGAATGCTTCTGGATTATCAAAAAATATGCATAGTCACTAGCATTAAAGCCATACACATACTGCACTAAGAAGTTATCTCTGTATTTAACATCTATTTGTATTGAACTTTGTTTGTTAAAAGTTAATTGTGCGGTGTCGAGAGTCATCAGGTCGCGGCTGGAAATCGCGGGAACATCGTGCCTGTATTCTCCACTGTTTGTGAATGTAGTCCCCACATAAAGCACATTGGAGCGTTCCCATGAATTATACCTTTCAGGCCCGATAAAAGCGTAGGTAGACGCTTCAGCGTCATTAGCTGCCACACTAACAGGAACGAACTCGGGCTTCGCAGAGAGGTCTCCGAGCTTGTACTTGGAACAGGAACCCTGCGCCACTGATCCGCACGCGATCACTCTCCCGGATTCTTGATCTATCACTAATATTTTGTTTACGTTATCAGTCCGCGTAGTCTGTATGTCAGCTGAAGGGCAGCCACTTGCATGACACATTGGGTTGTCTAATATCGGACCCGTGCCTATAACATGGATTGGTTTTAAGTCAGGGCTTAACTGGTGAATCCAGTTCAACGAACCAGCGTATACTTGGCCGCTGACTCTATCTACGGCGAGATGATAGAAGTGGTATGTTTCATTAGGCTGATTTGGATATTGTGATATGAATTCGTAACCATACACTATTGTGCACCGAAGCCAAAATGTTATGACTAACACTGTTGTAGAAGTAGCCATGATCACATTTTAAGTTGTATTTGAGTTGTTAATTTCACTTTTTCACAACCCGTACGTTGTTTTTATTTCATTTTCAACCCATTTTTATCCCATTACAAAAATGTAATGAAACTTGTAAAGCATCCATCGATGCCGATGACACGGAATAAACAATAGAGTTTTACACCATACTATATAACCATAGAGAAACAAATTCTATAAACTCTTGAAATATTTCCTGCCGCGGGGCGGGTAGTAGTAGAAAACTGCAAAACTACTAAAAGTGGGTAAGGATAGTATAAAGTAGATTTGCAGCTAGCTGCGGAACAAAAAGTTAGTAATTGCAAAAAAAAACTTCAGTTTACTTTACTCATTTCCAAGAAAATTGACTCTTGATGGTTGACTCTCTTGGGTTGACCATAAATAACTGATTTTTCAAGTGAGTTTGTATAAAATGGATACCTTGAGAACTTTTTATTCAGGTACAATCCCTATGACTTACTTGGATTGCAGTAATAGTGATGAAGAAGAAGCAGGGACCACATTCAACTGTTAGAACTGTTAACAATGTTCTTTTATCCAAATCCTATCAAATTCCAATTAGAAGAAGTGGTCCATCTGTACCAGCCTTTATTTATTTTTTAACCGACTTCAAAAAAGGGAGCTTTTTTGTTTTTTTTGCGTTCATTCATTCTATGGTCTATGCGAAAAATCAATCAAATAATTCATTTGCCTGTTAGCCAAGCCACAGATTAAAAATCTTCAATGTCGTGTTGAGCTCTCTTGTTGCGTGCATTGCTTGTTTTGTCCGGTTGTTTGGGTTAATATTTTTATTGTAGAGATTACTTGTGACTAATGTAAAGAATAATGATCTAACCATCTGTTATTAAATAATTGAAAGATGTAAATGTGTGAAGGACCATTTTCTTTGTATATTTTTTTGTTTTAACAACATGTTGGGTAATTCACTTGCTGGTGAAAATACTTAACTCTGAGACTATTTGCTGTGCACAATGATGGCTTCGATGGCTGCAGGCGGTCCTGGGGACCCGCACACCCAGATGAATACCTACAGGAGCTATGTGACTATGTTGGCGGACCCCGGCGCTAAGGATGAGATCAAACTCAAAGCGGCACAGGAACTTAGCGAAAACTTTGAGGTATGTACTATTAGACGATTACGGTAACCAGTATTGATAAAAAGTATGTCCATTATGGTTGCCTAATTGAACGTGCTGGTTGTGATAAGAAATCCATTGAATGTCTCAATTAACAACTAACATGTCACAAAAGAAATAATATAATAGCGATTTTCATGCTTAACAATCAGACTCCTCCTAGTCTTAGGCCATGTCTGTGTTTTTTGCCTCCGTAGCAAACTACATTACATTATTTTTCTGACATTTTCTTCCAGGTAATACTTAGTTCCCCTCAATATCCCCAATTCCTAGAACACTCCCTAAAAATATTCCTCAAAATACTACAAGAAGGGGAACCACACTTCATTGCGGAGTACAATATCCAACAAGTGAGGAAGCTGATACTTGAGATGATTCACCGTCTCCCAATCAGCGAGACTTTAAGAACACATGTGAGGAGTATCTTAATACTGATGCTGAAATTAATGGAAATAGAAAATGAAGAGAATGTTTTAGTGTGCCTTAAGATTTTTATGGAACTGCACAAGCAATACAGACCAGCTTACAGTACTGAGGTGGATGTAAGTACTTAATTTTTCCATGAAATATTGTCAGGAATGAGACTCTTTAGAAATGATAAATATTTTATTATATTGTTTTTATTTATCTAGATTCACAAGTTCCTGCAGTGGGTGAAAGGAATATATTCTGACTTGCCAAATCATTTGCCAAAAATATTTGAGCCCAAACCCACCATAAGGGTGAAAGATCTGTCAGAAGTGAACATTGATCAACTCCTGCAAGAGACTTACACCACCACACCTATACACACTGAGAAGAAATTACTGGATGGCAGTGTCGTTACTGTAAGTATTAATCAGATCACACATTGACTAAAATACTACTTAATAAGACTTTAGACACAGCTGAGGAAATGTCAATGTACTAATTATGGGCAGAAGGTGCCTATCCTCCTGTCCATTTATTTCAGTCAAGTTAAAGCATGAATTATGAGAAAAGACTGGAGTATCAAAGTCAGATTCCTAATTGAAAAAAGTTCTTATTTATATTGTTTTAACAACCTGCTGAGTTCTGCATTTGATTCCCAGGTCAGCCAAAGTGTTGTGGTTGGTCCAAATGGTTTATCCAATATCCATTAGGAATTTCACAGTAGTAGCTCAGAGTTTAGACTTGTACCTGGTTGCTGACAATAGGCAGTTCCCTATTCATGGGTCCTATACATAGCTGGTGAAATTTGGGTTTACTATTAGGTACAACTCTGCATAACCTTACAGGAATTCTAGGCGCGATGTTTAATATTATGTTTTATCTTGCAGTATAACCTGATCCCAAGATCAGTGCTCTCCTTGAAAGTGATCCAGGAGTTGCCCATCATTGTGGTCCTCATGTACCAATTGTACAAACAAAATGTTCATCAAGAGGTCAGCAACTTCATCCCTCTTATCATGGAGACAATTACATTGCAACCTGCGGTTACACACAGGTAAGATTAGAAAGATTTTATAGCCTAAATAAGTAGCCCAATAGTCTTTATCATCATCTGCCTAGCCTTTTCCCAACTATGTTGGGGTCGACTTCCAGTCTTACTGGATGCAGCTGAATACCAGTATTTTACATGGAGCGACTGCCTAGCTGATCTCCACGACCCAGTTAGTACCGGGTAATACGATACCCCTTGGTAAGACTGGTTGTCAGACTTTTTGGGCCACTGACTACTTAACGACTCAAAGATCTACAAATGCCCAATATTATTTATAATAATAATAAATTCATTTATTTCAGGTAAATAACAACCATTGCCAAATAAAAAATAATAAAAGATAAAAACATCAATACAATAAAATAAAATAAAACCTGCATCCATTAATTTTAACTTAAAACTAAATAAGCAATTTTTTATCTGAACTCATCTATCTACCAGCAGATCTGCAAAATACTGGTGAATTATTTATCAGTCTTTTGTTTAAATATTTTAGAATCATTTATCAATTTTTTTAGCCAAATGTATGATGTATTAAGGTCCATTTTTGACCAAGAACATCTATTTTTGATACCTGGGTTTTTGGATCCATGTGGCGTTTCAAGTATCCATATTTACTTACAGACAATCAGCTTCATTCAACAAGGAGGTTTTTGTAGACTTTATGGGTGCCCAAATCAAGACTTTAGCCTTTTTGGCTTACATCATTAGAATATATCAAGATACAATTGCCAATCACGCCAATTTGATGGTGAAGGGCATTATAGGGCTGCTAACTTTATGTCCTCCGGAAGTGGCGCATCTGAGAAAGGAGCTGGTCATAGCGACACGACATATCCTGGCTACGGATTTGAGACTGAGTAAGTTGCTAAATAATAACTTGTTAAACATAATAAAACATGTTTTGTTTTATTATGTTTTACCATTTATTTGTTAAAAAACTTTATTTCAGAGGTAAGATGTATTCAAATTAAACACAAAGTAAACAACTTAGTGGTTCATTAAAATTAACTCTCGACGTTTTATTTTAATCTTGTCAATTTGAACTTTTTGAGTTCAAACATTAACCAGTTTTGTGCTAGGTATACCCTAGGTGTACCCCAGAGACACGTCTTAACAAACCTTAATATGATTTTCTTCACAGAATTTGTTCCATACATGGAGCGTCTATTTGACGAAGATGTCCTCCTTGGAGGCGGGTGGACAGTCCACGAATCTCTACGTCCACTGGCGTATTCAACGCTAGCAGACCTAGTCCATCATGTCAGACAACTCCTGCCACTGACTGACCTAGCAATCGCAGCGCATTTGTTCTCAAAGAATGTGCATGATGAATCTCTGCCAACAAGGTATTGTTGTGCTTATGTAGTTCAAATCTTACAAGCTCTTCTCTTTTCGTGTGGTTAGTGCCTAACTTGGTGTCAGAGTTTTTATTCCGCCCATGGGCCTTCGACTTGGCTTTACATGCCATTGAATATCTCTCAGGCATGTTTGTTTCCTCGCGATGTTTTCCTTCACCAAAGCAAATGATAATTATACAATACGCACATGAGTCCGAAAAATTAGAGGTGCGTGTCTTGGGTTCGAACTCAAGACCTATGACTTGGCAGTACGAGGTTCACACCATTTACTCATCACAAACATTGCAAACTGATTTTGGAGTACTTTTTATTGGTCTATGAAGTTGAAACTTTGTAGATTGTCTGCTGAAAATACATTTCTATATTCTGCTATTGGCTTATCATTAACGAATACCGTCATTTAAAACATGGTAACAGTTTGTGCGTTGATGTTTCTAACACGACTGTTGCATTGAAGCCACTCACATATCAATCAGTAAAAGATAGAGTTTTGATAGTTAGACAAGTTTTCACAAAATAAGTTTAAACTCTCACCCAGCATCCAAACGATGTCCTGCAAGTTGCTACTGAACCTGGTGGACTGCATTCGTCAGCGGTCGGAGAGCGAAGGCGCGGCCGCGGCCGGCACACAGCCGCAGGGCCGGCAGTTGCTCATGCGCATACTGGAGGTGTTTGTGCTGAAGTTCAAGACAATTTCCAAGTTGCAATTGCCTGCGTTGATGAATAAGTGGTAAGTGTTGTCGTTTTTTGTTGGAAGTAGAGTTGTATATAATCTGTCACGGTTTTATATCACTTTTCGTGAAATGAACACCTGAACAGCTGTTTGTTAGCTTTACTAACACACGGATTCTGAAAACAAGTGTGTAGCACCCCTTGTATTGTATGGTGGGCACTAGCACCAGCCCACTGGCTGGTGTCCGCAACTCCACATCAAAGCGCGTATTTTGCGTACGGATTGTACGTATTGTGTGTAGCACCCCTTATTAACACTGAAAATATTTGCTATTTTAGACATCCAATCAGACATGGATTAGATCCTTCAGAAACCCAGTTTTCACATTAATCAATTGTAAGAAAATGGTCAGCCCATCGAAATATTCGCGCAGGTTTACAATGTTCTGACTAAAGTTATTAATTAATTGTAGTTATTTTTAGCGCAAAATAATATTGGTTATATATTTAACAACAACTTTTTTTTGAATGTTCACAAAACTCGTTCTTGTAGGGTAAATCAGTCGTTGAAAAGAGGTCCTCTCGCGCCCAACGCAAATAGTGCAATAAGACAAAAAGGTGGAACAAAGTTTATAGTAGTTGGATTTTCATGAGTCTTTTTTTATTGAGTTCCTAAAGGTGTGGGGAAAAAAAATGTCCCTGCTCGCGACATTCGCATTGGCAAAATTAAATAATGAACTAAATAACTACCCCAATTATTAAATCCAATATAATGAAACGTGATGTTACAGCAAACCAACAACACCATCAGCTAATGGTGGTACCACGCCCGGTACACCTACGACCCCAGGCCCATCAACCACCACAGTCGACACAAATAAGGTGGAAGAAGAGAAACTGGCACCTGACTTCCTGGACAGTCTATCTAAGGCTGAGGAGAAGTCCAAGATAGGGTTCCCATCATCGCAGATGAATAATCTGAATGTAGGAGACTATAGAACGCTGGTGAAGACGCTGGTGTGTGGTGTTAAGACGATTACGTGGGGTTGTGCTTCTTGCAAGGTTAGTTAAAGGTCAATTTTTTTGTTAGGTTTTAGTAGTATTTACTTGCTTGTAGATTTTTTTTTAAATGAGATCTATTATTGAGAGCCTTACACTTACCTTCAAAATACCCTTTTATGAATTACTGTTAAGGTGCAATACACATTCCCTGTTTTTGAATAACACATAACTTTGTTTTGAAATGGGCCTAAAAGGGATTGAAAAAAAAAAGTCTTTTGTCCTTTATAATTTTTTCTATCTTTAGTGTCCTATCGACGGTTATCATCGCTTATTTGTTAAAATTAAAACAGTCAAATTCAGTGTCTATTTTTTTCTTTTACTATATCACAGCAAACAACAACAAACACGGAAGGCACGTCAACTACCACCATAACTGGTCAGAAGCAGTTCAGTGCGCGCGAAACGTTAGTGTTTATACGTCTAGTGCGATGGGGGCTGCAGTCGCTTGACATATACACGTTGGCCGCACCGCGTGCGCCTGCGCAGCCGCCCGCGCAACCACACGTGCGTTCTAAAGAGGAGAAGGAAGTGCTTGAGCATTTTAGTGGAGTGGTAAGCAAATTAAATAAAAACTTCTGAATAACCATGATTTTAAATCTTTTAAAATTGGAGTGTGAATACAGTGTTGTTTCTTATTTTACAGTTTTCAATGATGAATCCACAAACTTTCCAAGAAATATTTACCGCGACAATTTCCCATATGGTTGAAAGAATCAACAAAAATACGACATTGCAAATAATTGCCAATACGTTCTTATCAAATCCTGCCACGTCCCCCATATTTGCGACTGTCCTAGTTGAGTACCTCCTCCAAAGGATGGAGGAAATGGGAACCAATGTGGAGAGGTCAAACCTTTACTTGAGACTTTTTAAATTGGTCTTTGGTTCCGTTAGTCTGTTCCCCACTGAAAATGAACAAATGCTGAGGCCACACTTGCATAGCATCGTCAACAAGGCCATGGATTATGCTATGACTGCTAAGGAACCCTACAATTACTTCTTACTTTTGAGAGCGTTATTCCGCTCTATCGGCGGCGGCAGTCACGACCTTTTATACCAAGAATTCTTACCACTTCTGCCAAACTTACTTGAAGGATTGAATCGCCTACAGAGCGGCCTTCATAAGCAACACATGAAAGATCTATTCGTCGAGTTATGCTTGACTGTACCCGTTAGACTAAGCAGTCTATTGCCTTATTTACCGATGCTCATGGATCCCTTGGTATCCGCACTGAACGGATCCCATACGTTAATATCACAAGGCTTGAGGACTCTCGAGCTTTGCGTGGATAACTTGCAGCCCGACTTTTTGTACGAACACATCCAACCTGTCAGGGCTGACCTCATGCAAGCGCTTTGGAGGACATTGCAGAACAATGAAGTCGCAAGAATCGCGTTCAGAGTCCTCGGAAAATTCGGCGGTGGCAACCGTAAGATGATGATTGAACCTCAAAGGTTAGAGTACCGTGAGACAGACGCGCCACCGCCTGCCGTGCAAGCGTACTTCCAAGAACAATCGAAACCTATAGATTTTGAAGTAGATAAAGTAATAGAGACAGCCTTTTCTGCGCTAAAGTCAAGCATGACAGATCCGTTCTACAGACGACAATGTTGGGAAGTGCTTAGGTGTTATTTAGCTTCGTCCCTCAATTTGGATGACGACAGGGCGACGTTACTGAAGCTATTCAACCACCCAAGCTTCATCGACGGCAAGATTCAGATCCAAAATGGGCCTTATTACAAGTGCACTAACAGTATTGTACGTAACACACACCGCACTGCTCTCACAGGAATGTTTGTGGCTGCAGCAATCAAGGAACTACGTCATCATGTGTTGCCAACGATGGTATCTTTAGTGAGACACTACACTATGGTAGCGATAGCTCAGCAAGCGGGACCGTTCGTCGAAAGCTCTTCACCCAAAGAAGGTCTCGATGCTTTGGTCCTCGTAGACGCAATCGCCGTGATAATGGGGCATGAAGAGAAGGAGCTATGCAAACCTGGTCATCTTGCGTTAGTTCTTATGATAGAGACTGCAGCAACGGTTCTAGGAAGCAGAGAACGTGCATG
The DNA here is from genome assembly GCA_941918905.2 of Xestia sexstrigata. Classification (NCBI taxonomy): domain Eukaryota; kingdom Metazoa; phylum Arthropoda; class Insecta; order Lepidoptera; family Noctuidae; genus Xestia; species Xestia sexstrigata. The sequence goes on from OW799204.2 coordinate 7,807,052, forward strand.
TCGGCTGCCTTTAATGGAATACCTTGCTGAACGAATGTCGGCCTTATGTTACGAACGAGCTTGGTACGCCAAGCTTGGAGGCTGTATCGCAGTCAAGTTTATGGTGGAAAAGATGGCACCCGAATGGGTTTATAAACACGTGTTCACTTTCTTGAAGGCAGTTCTGTTCGTAATGATGGATTTGACTGGAGAAGTGTCTTCTGGGGCTATAGATATGGCTACTGTTAACTTGGAGCGGCTTGTTCGCGTTTGCGTCGTGGGTGCTTGTGGACAGTTGTTGGAGACTGAAGGTGACGTCGCTGCAGCGAAAGCTAGAGCACTACATGACGTGCTTCAAGAACTTGTCCTGCAAGTTACGAGTCCACATCTTCTTGTGCGGCAGCAGGTAAAAATCTCTTTATTTATTTAGTAAACGCTCGTACTCCATCGCAGCCTGCTCAATTCCTCTTCGAGTTACGCTATCTTCTCGTCGGTTCGGAGTGTGCGTGTGTTGTATGTTGCCAGGTCCAGTCGTTGGTATAGGCAGCCGGATCCCATCCGGGGATTCTTCGCACCCTTTGCCACGCCGTAACCTCGACCGCTGCCGTACTCGAGGGTAGACGGGCTGCCGGATACTAGGGGCCATTTTAGTAATGCGGTATCTATTTTTTATATGGGATGGTGCTATTCTTTACGTCCGACACCATACGGAATAATAGCAAATAACTGTATAATATGCGATTTTTAGGCCATGAAATCTCTAGAGCTTATAGCAGAGCTACAAAAGAAGACTGTGACAGAAGTAATGGACCCACACAGAGAAGTGTTAGCGGATATAATCCCACCTAAAAAACATTTACTGCGACACCAACCAGCCAATGCACAGATGGGTCTGATGGATGGAACCACCTTCTGTACTACGTTGAAACCAAGGCTGTTTACTATAGGTGAGGTTTTCTTCCTTCTCTATGCCACTTTATCATATTTTGAAGGAACCACAGGCCCAACTATTCTAGCTGCTTTTTCTAAATTGTAATAATGCAGTTGCCAGTTGATAGCTGTGGGTATTTTACAGTCCTTACAGTTTTTTTTACATGTGACAGCAGTAAACCAACAGTAACCTTATCGCAACAGAAATAAGGATCAATTTTGACAGTAATGACTGAAGTAAAATAACTGAAAGGACTGTAGAATGGCAATATGTTGCTTATTTTTTTTTTCTACCATATTGTTATCTATGCTGTCAAACTTTTAAACTATTACACTACTGTTCTTAACTTCTAGATCTAAACATAAACGAACACAAAGTATTCTTCCGGGAGCTACTCTCCCTATGCGAGGCTGAAGACGCGATGTTAGGCAAGCTGCCGTGTTACAAGGGCGTGAACCTCGTCCCGTTACGAGGGTCAGCGTTGAAGGCACTCGCTTCCTGTCATTACATACAGGAGAAACACTGCCGGGAGAAAATATTCCAAGTGCTTTACAAGTCCCTTGAGAAGAACGACCAGGAATTGCAACAAGTAAGTTTTATCATATTATCGAAACCTCTTACGCAACTCATCATCATTATCTGCCTAGCCGTTCCCCAACTATGTTGGGGTTGGCTTCCAGTCTTACCGGATGCAGCTGAATACCAGTATTTTACATGGAGCGATTGCCTATCTGATCTCCACAACCCAGTTTGTACCAGGTAATACGGATACCCCTTGGGAAGTATGGTTGTCAGACTTTTTGGGCCTCTGACTACCTAACAACTGTCAAAGATCTACAAATCACAGCCGGGACCAACGGCTTAACGTGCTTTCTGAGGCTCGGAGGAATTCGGTATATAATGGGTGGTCACCCATCCACAGACCAACCTAGGCAAGCACGGCTTAACCTATCGACGAGCGGCTGTTGTTATTTAGCCACGAGCTCCCTACGCAACTGTTGTCCATAAATTCTGGAAAAGTTAAATGTGAATCTTGAGTGTTTTTGAGCCTCGGTAAAAATGACCATTGGTCATTTCAATCGAAATGTTTTTTGACGTACTTATGTACGTCAAAAAACATTTCGATTGAAATGACAAGACAATGACAGTGTTAGTGACCATGTCGGTTTAAAAACGAATATTTGAACTTTTTAGGTTGGCTTCGAGTGTATGCAAAAGTTCTTGTCTGGTTTCCAAATCGACATGGAGATGGTTCACCCAGTGATGCGACCTCTTCTGTTGACTCTCGGTGACCACAGACATTTGAGCGTAAATGGAGCCAAGAGACTCTCGTATTTGACTCAGCTGTTCCCATCGACGTTCAGTGAGAAACTATGCGAACAGTTGCTGCAACTCTTGAAGAAGTTGTTGGATTATTCTATACAGACTAACAGAGGTATGTGTTATTTTGATTCATGGCAATATTATTGGCTTAGTACTGCCGACTTCCAGTGTTTTGCTGTCTTACATGTTTGTGATTTTTGTACTAAAAAGAGTTCTGATTGTCAGCTTAAGTTTGCCATAAGATTTGGGCCATATCTAAAGTAGTACGTTTTTTAACATAACAATACATCATTCTAGCCTTTTCTTAACTATGTTGGGGTTCGGTTTCCAGTTTCTTCAACTATTTTCTTCTTTTTCGCTAGGTGGAAACTTCCTCCAAAGTGTATCAAAGAACATGGAAAACGAGCAAAAGATCATAATCTTGATCGGTATCTTCCATCAAATTCCGGCCGCTTCACCGCGCTTTATCGATGTATTGTGTCGACTTATATTCCACACTGAGAAGTCCCTCATGATCGAAGCTGGATCGCCGTTTAGAGAGCCGCTTGTTAAATTCCTCATGAGGTATGTGGATTTTAGAAATTCTTAGTATTATTGACAAGGAAATTACCTATAAACTTAAACGAGTTTATGGCTTGCACTCTCATCACCAACTAGATTCGAAATAAAGAATTGAAATCTGAACTATATAGTGTTAAACAAACAGTGACAAATCCTGAATACCGTGACAGCCAAGTTAGTTTTGTGTCGGTAAGGTGTGTCAGCCTTGTTGAGCCCTAAATTAATATGAGTATTTTATTTTCAGGTATCCAAAAGAAACATTAGACCTAATCCTAAGTGACAATAACATAAAAGACCAACAATGGAGCCGATTCCTGGTATTTTTAATCAAACACCCGAAAGCCGGTCCTCCATACCGAGAGGCATTACAAACGACCAAGAAGCCGCGCCTTATGCAATTGTTGGCGGCCAACACTGGCAGTACTGCAGCCAACTTGCCAACAGCTGATAGAGCGGAGATGCAGTTCCAAGCTATAAGAGTAATATCTCTCTTGATCAAGTTTGATGAAAAATGGCTGTCGGGCCAGCCGGATTTGATTGAGTTGTTGAAACGTATCTGGTGCAGTGACCAGTATCATGTAAGTATTGTTTTGTTATTTTTACCCGACGTCTCAGAAGGAAGCTAATGTGTTTAGGTTAGGCGACTTTATCGTGATTGAATTTGTAATCTCTGGGATCATCATCAGCTTATAATGTTCCCACTGCTGGGACACGGCCTCCTCTCAATGAGAGGGAATGGGCTATAATCCACCACGCGGGCCCAGTGCGGATTGGTAGATGTCACATGTCTTCGAATTTTTGGTTCTAGGACATGCCGGTTTCCTCACGATGTTTTCCTTCACCGTTTTGAGAGCAGTGGTGATGAAATGAATTACACAAAGTAATGCGCCTGTCTGGGTTCGAACCCACGACTTACGAACAGTAAGTCGGAGCCGCCGCCACTGGGCCACCGCTGCTCTGCTCTCTATCTCTGAGATATACCCCCAATGATATTCTAGTAAACAGAGGCCCTACTCTCTAACGTTTCGTCCGAATATTCGGATCTATCCCTCCCTCTCGCGCACGTCTGCAGATGAGTGCGAGTGAGAGAGACGGATAGATCCGAATATTCGGACGAAACGTAAGAGAGTAGGGCCTCTGATATGTTGTGAGCGCGCAATCGTGAAGACTCGAAAACGGGCCAATTGGCCCGTATTGCCTTTAGTCTGCCACACGCATGGCGACGAGCGAAACACTGCTACGAATTTAGATAAAAATTGTAAAAATGCCATCGTGCGTGTTCAGAAAGTGTATGTAATAAAGTAATTATGATACCAAAGTAAATAAAACACAAGGGATCTCATACCACATGTAAATACGCAATATACTTTGATTTATTAATATTTTTCATTTAATTTCCTAATATTCTGATAATGGAGGATAAAAAAAAGAAAGAGATGGGAAACGCATTTTTGTTGTGAGTACGACAAGGACGCTTGCTCTACAGACATAGAACAACACTATCTGTCTCTTTTTTCTTTTTGGTTTTATCGAGCTATCCCTTTTGTATCATTTGAAATGTAGAACGAATGAAAAGTGTGGTGCCGCTGCTGCGCGGAACACTTTTTTCGGTAGTTTTGTAGATGTATAACATATCTATTTATTAGAATATCATTGTAATACAGGGTCAAATTCATCTACGAAATTTCTATAGTTAATTTAATCCTGTAGGAGACCTTTTAAATGTGCAACATTTTGTGTGGAGTTTCTTTTTACAGGGTTGTATTTTGATTCCAATGATATTTGTTCCAGGAAATCCATAAGAAAGTAGAGATAGTGGACTGCACACACTGGAAGGAACCCAAGCTGATAGTGAAGATATTGCTGCACTACTTTGTGCAGCACAAGTCCAACATTGACCTGTTGTTCCAGCTGCTGCGAGCCTTGTGCGACCGCTTCATACCTGACTTCCAGGTAATTCTTGTTCTTGGAATGCTTTAGCCTAAGTTCAGTCAGTACCCTGCAATCCCTGCATTATTAGACCCCTTTTGTAATGAAGAAAAATTTATAAGGTGTCTGATAATGCTGCGCACTGACTGTACAGCTTATTTGATATTAAAATTTAGCTCAGCTTGTCTCTTTAGTTTGGATGAATAGAACCTGTCATATTATTAAAAACTTTCTCCTTTTATTATTTTGTTTGGAATGTCTTCAAAGATCAATTTTAGATTTATATTCAAGGTCTCATCGAAGGTGATAGCTTCAGCATTCTATCATTTTTGAGCACTGAATCTTACTTTCATCCCCACCTCATAAACACATCCAGACACTCACAATGTTCTTAGTCGTGGTGACTTTCAAAACGATAAGCTTTCTTACAAATTTTTCCATCCTTTCCTTATAAAAAATTAAACTATTCTTCCTTCCACAGTTTCTCCGAGATTTCCTGGAACACACAGTAGCGCAGACATACGACATAGAGTGGAAGCGTGCGGCATTCTTCCGCTTCGTGGAGCATTTCTCCAGTGACACTATGTCGCAAGACCTGAAGGCCAAAGTCCTGCAGATGATCCTGATCCCGTGCTTCGCCGTGAGCTTCGACAAGGGGCAGAAGATCGTGGGTGGCCCGCCGGCGCCCTATCAGGATAATCCAGACAATGTCGTCTCCGTGTTTATTAATAACGTAAGTTTTTATTCTAATGTAGAAAGTAGTGTTGCATGATTAAGAAATGCTTGACTGGAATAAGGGCTTCTTTTATCAGAGAACTAGCGACCCGCTCCGGCTTCGCACGGGTGCAACGTAGATATAAACCTTCCTCTTGAATCCGTCTATCTATAATATATTTGCATAGTTTTAAAGATCTAAGCATACATAGGGACAGACAGACAGCGGGAAGCGACTTTGTTTTGTACTATGTAGTGATATTACTGGCTTCAAAAGCGGTTCAGTACATCTAGAAAAAGCTTCAAGGGTTTTTAGTGCAGGACCTATTGAACCATAATATGACTAAAATACAATGACAGTAATTTTCTTCTAAAGCCTACTCGAAACTTGCGTATTTGAAGGTTTTAACATAGCTTTACATTCTTGAGTCCTAAAGCTGCACCCACACTCAATTTACTTTCTAAGGAACATCTATTTACAACATGATAACATCGAATAACTTTTGCCATAATTTTGGTAACCCGATGCTACCTACTAACACTCACAAACTCAAAGCATTTATTGTAATTTGACCATTACGGCACTTTTGAATGCCAAAAATACAAAAAAAAACAAAGCTACAGTCCCAGTCACAAGACATAATAACTTGAGAAAGTACTGTAGTTGCCCATTGCCTAGCGTAGATCTCTATGGAGAAGGACGGGCAAGAAACGTATTCTACACAAAGTTACTAAAGAGTAACTAAAAAGTAGTGATAGAGTAGTGGTGTGACCCTCGGCCTGCCAAGTCATAGGTCTCAAGTTCCAACACAAGACGCACCTCAGATTTTCCGCGTTCATGCGTATTGTATAATTATCACTTGAGGAAACCAGAGATATTTCTCGACTGCATGTAAAACCAAGTCAAAGGCCCATGGCTGGCATAACAACTCTGACACCAGATTAGGCACTAACCACACAATAAAGAAGATAAACTAACTTCACTGTGAATGCATCTTAAAACATAAATTTTACTAACAAAGCTTTCTTGCTATCAAAACGAAACTTGCTTATTGCTATCATTACACTCCACAACAATCATACGATACTCGCGTTAATTAATACCAGTTTTTAACACAGGTGATTGACCCCGAGAATCCATTCGCGTGTTCGGACGCGGTTCGCATCTCCCTGCTGCAGTTTGCGTGCCTACTGCTGGAGCAGGCGTCCGCGCATATTCACGATGCGAACAATAAGAAGCAAGGCAATAAACTTCGGAGACTCATGACATTTGCCTGGCCGTGTTTGCTGGGCAAGAACTATGTGGATCCTGCGACTAGGTAAGATGTATAAAGTAGCCAGTGATATATAAGGTAGATTTCTACTTTAGGCTCCAACCAGCCCGCGAAATTCAAATTTTGTTACTTTTTTGCAATTTGCAGGCCAGTGCTAGGTTGTAAGTTGATTAGAATATTATTCGCGGCTGTAAGACGTATGTAGTTACAGAATTATAATCTTCAAAATCATCAATACAACCCTCCAAGTTCATAAAGGTGCAGGAACAAAAAAAAACAGAATAGTCATTTCTACACCTTTATGAACTTGGAGGGTTGTATTGATGATTTAAATTTACAATTTTGTAGCTACATACATCTTACAGTCGCGAACAATATTTTAATCGACATGCAACCTAGCACTGGCCTACAAATTCCAGAAAATATTCCTATTTTAATCATTATTTCTATGTGTTCTGTGCTTATAACGCGTTGTCTTTATGTGCAGGTATCACGGACATCTACTTTTGAGTCATATCATAGCAAAATTCGCTATCCACAAGCGGATTGTGTTGCAAGGTAAGTTTGCTCTTCAATTAATTTGATTTTGTCCTTTATTTTCCTTCGTGTTTTACACATCCAGCGAGGAGTTCGTGGCTAAATAATAACAGCCGCTCGGGTCGATCTTTAAGTTAAGCCGTGCTTGCCTAGGTTGGTCTGTGGATGGGTGACCGCCCTTACATACCGAGTTTACTCCGTGCCTCGGAAAGCACAATAAGCTGTTGGTCCCGGCTGTCATTTGTAGATCTTTGACAGTCGTTACAGGTAGTCAGTGGGCCCAAAAAGTCTCTATTGATTTATTGAAAGCGAACGTTTCAGCCTGTCCAAATGAATTTAAATTTCAGCATATAAACCCCTTAACAGTCATAAAAGGTTTTAAGCAAATCAAGATCAAATTAACGGAAGATCTATGGGGTATGTCTATCAAAGCTTGTACCTCAATTATTGAGACTGTAGCGCCGTATTTAGCCTCAATATTTAATTTGTGCGTGGATCAAGGGGTCTTCCCAGATCTAATGAAATTCAGTAAGGTAATACCGCTTTTTAAATCCGGGGACAGTAAGGACACCAATAACTATAGGCCCGTATCCGTGTTGCCGGTTTTCAGCAAAGTGTTTGAAAAGATAATGCTCAATCAAATGCTTAATCATTTCAACACCAATAAAATATTACACGAGCAACAGTATGGTTTCACCAAAGGACGTTGTACAACTGACGCCGGTGTCACTTTATTAAAACACATATTTACTGCGTGGGAAGAGGCACAAGATGCCATAGGAATCTTCTGTGACCTTTCGAAGGCATTTGATTGTGTAAATCACGAAACCCTGATCTTGAAACTTGAGCATTACGGTTTAGGTAAACTTGCGCTCAGTTTAATAAAATCGTATTTGAATGATAGACAGCAGCAGGTACAAATAAATGGAGTCAACTCAATGGGTTTAAAAGTAAAAATGGGTGTACCACAAGGTTCGATATTGGGTCCCTTCCTCTTTTTAGTGTATATTAATGACCTACCCCATTTATTTAACAACCATCCGCATATGGTGTTGTTTGCTGACGATACTTCTTTAATATTTAGGATAAACAGACGTGCCACTAATCTTGACGACGTAAATAACGCCCTACTGCAGGTCCACAATTGGTTTACCGCCAATAATTTAGTACTAAATGGAAAAAAGACTAAGTGCATTAGATTTGCTCTACCAAATGTCAAAAGTAGTGATTGTGACATAATATTGAATCAAGAGAAACTAGAATTTGTCGATAAAACGGTTTTCTTGGGAATCACGCTCGATTCAAGGTTACAATGGGGTCCTCATTTAACATCTCTTGCAGGACGGCTGAGCTCAGCAGCATATGCTGTTAGAAAAATCCGTCAATTCACTGATATTGATACCGCGAGGCTAGTCTATTTTAGTTATTTTCATAGTATTATGTCATACGGTATTTTACTATGGGGACGGGCTGCAGACATCGAGTCTATATTTATTCTGCAGAAAAGAGCCATCAGAGCCATTTATGAATTACGTAGACGCGATTCTCTAAGAGAACTGTTTAAGGAAATTAATATCATGACAGTACCTTGTCAATACATCTATGAAAACATCATGTACGTTAGGAAAAATCGGCATTTATTCAGTAGAAGAGGTGACAGACACCACTATAACACTAGAAATAGGGACCAACTAGTTCAGCCAGGTTTCAGGCTTGCTAAAGTAGATTCATCTTTCATGGGGTACTGTTTGAAATGTTACAATAAAATACCTCCCCACATTCTTCAACTGAACGAGACGAATTTAAATATTGTATAAAACGCACACTATGTAGGCAAGCATATTATAAGTTGGGGGATTACATTGATGATAAAAATGCTTGGCTAAATGCTGGTCCTGCTCCACAACCATAGGGGGGGGGGGGGGGGCAAATTAATTGATTGTTTGGGTCGGGCATTATTTGAGTCCATCGACACGTAAAGAAGAAGATGAAGAATTGATTCCCATGTTAATGTTTTGTGGAAGCTGCAGAAGATTGTAAAAATATACTTGCATTATATAGATTCCAGTTCTTAGTATTATATAATTGCATAGCACATGTGTGAGTACTTTGTACTGTTCAGCCACCATTTACATTTATTTATATTTCATTGACTTGAATATGCCTTGGTGGCTGAGAGAATGTCATGCTCACTTAAATGTCTCGCTGATGGTGGCGGGTGTGTCGGGTCATTTAGTTCCCTTCAATATGGTTGAGTTGAATGGCGCCGGTACATGCGTCATGTTTGTGAACGGGCGCTGTCAGTTGGGACTGGTCATCTCTTAGCTGCCAAGGTTCATTTTAATTACTTTATTCGTAAACTGTTGATCTAATCTTTTACTCTGGACGCTCTTAGTGTGCACGTCTTTCTACATCGTTCTCACATATATGTATAATCTCAAAATTAAAGATGTAACCAAGATTTTGTAACAATATTTTGATTTTAAAAGAGTGTCCATGGAGTTTCTTGCCCGTTCTTCTCCATAGAGATCTACGCTAGGGAATGGGCAACTACAGTACTTTCTCAAGTTATTATGCCTTGTGACTGGGACTGTAGCTTTGATTTTCTTTTTTGTATTTTTGACATTCAAAAGTGCCGTAATGGTCTAATTGAAATAAATGCTTTGAGTTTGAGTTTCTGACAACCAGTCTTACCAAGGGGTATCGTATTACCCAGTACTAACTGGGTTGTGGAGGTCAGATTGGCAGTCGCGCCATGTAAAATACTGGTGTTTAGCTGCATCCGGTTAGACTGGAAGCCGACTCCAACATAGTTGGGAAAAGGCTAGCTTTTACACATCCAGCAATTTTAAAGATTCTTCAGCGCCACCATTTCGTAACACACTTATCACAATCCCAAAGATTTTGAAGGATATTTCTAATTCTTTGCTTCTTAAGTAAACTTCGTCTGCTCAACAACATCAAAATGACAGGCAGTTCTATTTTTAGTGTGTGTTACGTAAGTACCCTGCTGATATGCAATTTAAGTGTATTTTTTTTCCACCAGTATTCCACAGTCTTCTAAAAGCGCATGCAGTGGAAGCCCGTTCAGTGGTTCGTCAGGCGCTAGAGATCCTGACGCCGGCCATGCCGCAACGTATGGAGGATGGCAACACCATGCTCACGCACTGGACCAAGAAGATCATAGTCGAGGACGGACATTCTGTGCAACAGCTGTTCCATATCCTACAGCTTGTTGTTCGGCATTATAAGGTGCGTTGGTGTTACTAAGCTATCTATTTATACAAGTTGTAAACGGACTCTTCACGAAGCCGTCAACCAAGTGTTCTGTAGATTCTGTACAACAAAATTATTGCTGGAAAATGTCAATTTTTTTGCGGTGACAAATCACGTTTTACGGTAGGACTTAAGGCTGATGCTCCAGGGTAGCTCACGAAATTCAAATTTTCTTACGTTTTTTGCAATTTGCAGGCCAGTGCTAGGTTTTATGTTGATTAAAACATTGTTATGACTTTGACCTTTAAAAAATCGAAAAGTATCTATGTAGTACATCAACTCACCAGAGTGTATATACTACATAGATACTTTTCTTCTCTTTTCGTTGCTTAGTGTGGCACTAGATGGCGCTGTGTGTATTGTCGAGCTATATTTATTTATAGTTTTTCTTTTTTCATGTAAACAAAAAACGAAGACGAAACTGCGTCGGAAACTCGTGTGACGTCACATTTGAGTACATTTTTTACCGGAAAGTGACGTCACAAGCCCCCACTCATGATCTTTGACGCGTTTTATCTTCGTCAATTTTTATTAATATGATAAAACAAAAAACACGTATCCAATATTTTTCGATAATCTAACTGACGGATTAAGCAGAATCATCCCATGTATCAGTTGATGTGTTCCTCCCAGGTGTACTTCCCGGTCCGCCACGCCCTGGTGGGCCACATGGTGGCGGCCATGCAGCGCCTGGGGCTGTCGGCCACGGCGTCGCTGGAGCACCGGCGTCTGGCTGTGGACCTGGCCGAGGTCGCGCTCAAGTGGGAGCTGCAGAGGATACGGGACCACTCCGGAGACGATCACGTGGTGAGATGTTTTGGCTATGAAGCGAGAAACTTGATGAAGGGAGTAAATGTAATAATAGTAAACTGATTAGAAACCAGTTTAACACAGAACATAAAACAAAACAAACAAACAGACAAACAGTACCCCTTATGGGGTACTGTTTTGATTTCTTCAGGGGACTAGTGTAACAGTTTGCATCACAACTCATTTGATTTTTTCAACTGCCACCAAACACGACTCGGTACTGAAGGTTTCAAAACTTTCAAAGTTCTCTTGTGATGTCTAATGTCAATTTTTAAGGTTCCGTACCCAACGAGTAAAAAGGGACCCTATTACTATGACTGCACTGTCTGTCTGTCTGTCACCAGGCTGTATCTCATGAACTGTGATAGCTAGACAGTTGCAATTTACACAAAAAATCAGCTGTTCCCTACAATTATGTTCGCATATCTCGTCAAAATGTATGGAACATCTGATTTTTTTTCGCGATTCAGGGCTTGGTCCCATAGTAAAAGTTGTTCATAATGATGAGTACAATGAACGGTCGAAGTTTATCGATATCGTCCGGAAACACGTCGTATACGATAGTACGGAACCCTTCATGCGCGAATTCGACTCGCACCTAGCCGGTTTTATTACATCCTCTTTTGTTTCACTGTCTTAGTATCGTGAGCAATGGCTTTTGTTTAGTAACGCCTCAGATTTTACTGCACTATTGTTAAGAAAGTATTTGATAAAACCATAATATATATTTTTCACAGGTTGCAACATCACCAAGCGGCGCAATGAAGCGAATATCTTCAGACGAGAGTAGCTCAGAAGGACGTAAAGCCCTCAACACTGGCTGGGCGAGTCCGCAGGCCAGTGCGTCCCGCATGGAGCCCGACGCAGCCAAGCCGCTGGATAGGCAACACGTCGATGTTGTCGTCAATCTGCTGCTGAAGCTCGCTTGTCAAGTAAATATCTATGTCAATAGTGTTTGACAAATACTAATAAATATTAGCAGTATTTAGAAAGAGATGAGTTTTGTCTATTTTCTAGTTTTTCGGAATCAATTTAACATTTTCTATGCATAGCATGCTGTGTTCTTAAATGTGAAAAAGTTAAAAAAGGACGTGAACTGCACAGAACTGAAGTATCACTTTTTTAATAAAACATTTTTTTTTAAATTTGTGGACTTTCTCCAAAATAATAAGCATAATCACATTACAAAAACTACCTACTCAATTATAGGAAGCACTATTATTATTATTCATCCTCAAATCGTTTTTGAAATATCGTAAAGGACATTAAGCGTACTATTGTATTTTCAACGTTAGGAACACACCTGAAAGTTGGAAATCCGTATCAGCACAATGCCACAATCCCAAAAATGCCACAGGATTCAAATGTTGTTATCACAGTCTGTCTCCACACGTAGAAATTAAGGAAAACTCCGGCGGGACCCCGGTTGTATTCACAAGTTTCGGATCGGCGTTTAAAGTTGCAATTGGGATGACGACTGACTAAAAAAAATATGATTCTGTCCGTCAGTTACATTATCGAAAAATATTGGATACGTGTTTTTTATTTTATCAAATTAATAAAAATTTACGAAGATAAAACGTGTCAAAGATCATGAGACTTATGATCTTTGACACGTTTTATCTTCGTCATGTGGCGTCACAAGCCCGTCACATTTGAGTAAAAAATGTACTCAAATGTGACGTCACAAGAGTTTTCGACGCACTGTATCGTCTTCATCTTTTGTTTACGTGAAAAAATAAAAAATATGTGTATGTGTGTATGTGTTTTTTTGAAATTTGTCTGACGGACTAATTACATTTTTTTTTGTCATTTACAACTCTCGGCTCAGCGTTAGAAGTTGCAAATCCAGCAGCACGCTCATTGATCCATTCGGTATTTTAAATTCCCACCGTCGATGTCAGTCTATTGCCAAAAGAAGCCTATAACCAAATGATTATGAAATGTTTAGTCTTAATCAAGTATACCATTACCACAGCCCGTATCCCCACATGTGCAGGTGAACGAAGGGTCCGTAGCAGGCGGGACCGCGGGCGCGTCGCCGGGCGAACAGCTGTCGAGACGATGTGTACTGTTGCTCAAGACTGCGCTGAAGCCCGATGTCTGGCCGCATATGTGCGAGCCTAAGTTGCCGTGGTTGGATAAAGTAAGTCTAAAACAAAATCAGTTCAATCAATTTTGAGTTTTTTTTTTATGGCAAACCGTGTGTTTTTCCTAAAACACGATTTGCCAGAGATAAGTGACACTCGATGTAGCATAATGAACAGTCGAGTATCTCCTAAGCAATTCTGGTTTGATTATCGTATCCTCTTAGTCTGGAAGGAAATTATTTATAAACGGATGAGCAAAGAAACGATGGATGGATTGTGTAAAGCAGTGTTTTTCAACCTTTTTCATGAGAATGAATAAGTATGAAAAAATATTTGGCGAACCCCGCCAACCCTTCGCTTTTTTTTTTCATTTATTTTATTATATTACAAATATTAAATCCAAAATTTTGTATAAATCTGCATAATTAGGATTCGCATAAATATATGTAGGTATTTAACACATTTTAAAAAGAATTGCAATTCGATTAAATTCTGACGATAATAAATGAAGCGAAAACGGATCCACGATGGGAGAAATTAGGTTTTTATTTTGTTAATTTGTATGAATTAACATATAAATATCCTTTAGCTAACATTTTCTTATTAAATCTATCTTTCTAGGCTTTATTGTTTTGTTTATTGAGGTAGTTTTCGCGACCTCTTCGACCCCCTATAGAGGCTTCGCGGCCCCCCAGGCTGTCGCGACCCACAGGTTGAAAAACACTGGTGTAAAGTATAATATGGCAAGAAAGGAGGTGTCTGATTAGATAACGAGTAATGGGGAGGTATGGAAGAAGAAGACATGCTGCGCCGACCACAAATGAATTGGGATAAGGGCAAGAGAATTATGAAGTTTCTCCAAATCGTAGGTCGTTTTTGATGTTTCGAGTACACACTAATTCGAATATTACGACTCCATTTTTACGCTATTCTATGTATTATAAATCTCGAAATATACCTGTACCAAGCCAGCCAAAATATCTGTATTCTCTTTACAGGTATTCTCTACTGCGGATGCCAACGCAGGCGGTTGCGCAAACGCATGCACTGCCTTAGAACTGCTAGTCTTCCTATTAGGAGTGCTACGACGGGAACAGATCCTAGTGGCCTTGAAGCCGCTACAACGAGGACTGGCGGCCTGTGTGTCGTCCACCAACCCCAAGATAGTGAGACTGACGCATAACTTGCTCGCTAAACTGACGGCGATATTCCCGACCGAACCCACAGGAGCTGCGCAGGCGTCGAAGGTATGTTAGATCTTTTAAGCCGGATGTAATCTAATTTTTTTTTTCCATGTAACAGTAGTTATGTAGTCAGCTTTCAATATTTTCTTAAGGCTTTAGGATGTTACTATGGTGCGTCTGTTTTCTCGTTTATGATTGGTCGTTTTCTGCACGTCTCCGCATAGCTCGTCTCCGCGTCAGCAGTTACCCAGCCTTAATCTTATAATTTTATTATTGTTCGAGTTTCATTTTAGTTACAACATTTTCTTCTACATTCCCTTTAAATTGTCGCTTTTAATTACAACTTCTCTAATTTATTCCACAGTACGAAGAACTAGAAACCCTGTATGCCTGCGTGAGCAAATACGCGTTCGAAGGCCTAGCGACATATGAGAAATCCGCTGGGGGTCAAGCTGCAAGCGGTACCGCTGCTGCAGCCGCTGGAACCACAACCCCAAGCGGTGCGAGCGCTTTGCTAGGACCACTCATGATGCTTAAAGCATGTTGTGCGTCTAGCCCTTCGTATATCGATAGGCTGCTGCAGCCGCTGATGAGGGTATTGCAACGAATGGCAAGAGACCATGTCGCGCCCAGTCCGGATCACGCGTTGGCTGATTTACTTGTGAGTGTTTGTACATTTTTACTTTTACAACTGTTACTGTGTGTTCGCACTGGCGAAACTTTCTCTTTTTAGGGTTCCTTACCCAAAGGGTAAAAACGGGACTCTAATACTATAACTCCACTGTCCATATGTCTGTCTATCAACAGGCTGTATCTCATGAACCGTGATAGCTAGACAGTTAACATTTTCACAGATTATGTATTTCCGTTGCCGCTATAACAACAAATAATAAAGTAAAAAATTAAAGGGGTTCCCATACTATGATGGCACGGAACCTTTCATGCGCGAGTCCGACTCAAACTTGGCCGGTTTTTTTTCTTTCTTCTCTTAGTTAAAACTATCTATCTCATCAGACAAGATGTTTCTATATGAATATTATGCCAGACTGAACGCGCGGTCAGAACTTTCAAAACTGTTACATGTTTATAATCCGGTCTATTATCGGTTCTGATCGAATGAATCTATCAAGGCCTGAATATATGTCGAAGTAAACCATCCATTATAAAAATTAAACGTTCTCTTTCAGATTCTGGCACTAGACCTACTAAAAGCACGAGTGTCTGTGATGCCTGTGGATACAAGGAAGACTTTCATTGGCACTGTATTAGTTGGACTTATCGAGAAAACTACGGACGCAAAGGTAAAAGAACATTTACTCTGTGTGCCTCACTTTAAAGTCCATTTTCAATGGAATGAAAAACTACACTATTTACCGTATCTTTTTCCCATTATAGGTGATGAAAGCCATAATCCGTATGGTAGAAGAATGGGTCAAGTGGCGTGGGACAGTACCCGCTGCGGCCGGGACCTCCGCCCCCACTGGGGCTGCGCCCTCGCTGCGAGAGAAGTCGATACTACTGGTCAAACTCATGCAGTATGTGGAGAAACGGTTCCCTGATGACCTGGAGCTTAATGCTCTGTTCTTGGAGCTTATAAATTATGTGTACAGGTATGTGGGGGATATTTTATGGTTAGGGAGTGTAATTTTATGTTAGAAAGGGCTAATTTCACCATTGAAAGTGAACGTGGATTAGCGGCCTCTACGCTTGTACAGTCAACCGTAGATTTTGATGGCCTAATTAAGCTTCTGGCAAGAGCTTACATGTCAGCCCCCTCGACCATTGTTAACCTTTTCTCTACTGTTTCGCTACGGTAAAGAAAAGGTTTACAACGGTCAAGGGGTTCCTAGGTTTCATCAGTCTTGGAAAACCTAAAAAACGCCTTAATTAAAAAAAAAAATAACCCGCACAAGACAAAGAAAGATTAACTTGTAAAGATCATTTACAGTGAGACTTTCTTTTTAGACTTACCTACAAAACTCTCCGACTTTTTATATGAGCATACCATCTTAAACTTCCACGATCAGAACACATTATAAAACATGGAAACCGGTATGCAACCACAGCTGGTGCAATCCGGTCGAAACGTCGGGCTGATATTAAAAATAATTAGCGATAAATATACGTTTCCATATGTTTTATAATGCATACCATCTTACATAACTACTTCCTTTCACAACAGAGATGACCACCTAAAAATGACAGAACTATCGATGAAACTAGAACCAGCGTTCCTTGCGGGTCTTCGCTGCCCTCAACCTAAAATCCGCGCCAAGTTCTTCGAGGTGTACGACCAGAGTGTGCGCCGGCGCATCTTCGACCGACTGCTGTACATCATATGCTCGCAGAACTGGGAACATATTGGGCAACACTTCTGGATTAATCAGTGCCTTGAGCTGCTGCTTGTAACTTGTGTGCCGAGTAAGTTATTTATGTGTCAAAAATAGGGTTTTAGTGTTTAAATTCGAATATTATTTCTGTCTCTTTTGCTTCTGCCTTTTACCAAAATTCATGGTCATTTCGGGCACAAAAAATTATTCGAAAATTTTGCTATCTTTGATGTTTATGGTGAAAGCGTCAGGGTAGCCCGCGAAATTCAATTTTTCTTAAGTTTTATTGCAATTTGCAGGCCAGTGATAGGTTGTATGTTGATTGAAATATTGTTCGCGATTGTAAGACGTATGTAGTTACAGAATTATAATCATCAATAGAACCCTCCAAATTCATAAAGGTCGAGGAATGACTTTGACTTTGAAAAAGTCGTTCCTCCACTTTAGCACTGGCCGGGCTACCCTGAAGCATCCACCTAACTTGGTTAGCAATGTTATTCGGTTGTCTTTCAAGATAAATATGCTCGTAAATGCAGAGTGACTTCCCTCTCCAGTTTGACGTTTGATACAGTCTGATGCAGTACAACACCAAAGATCCTTTACAGTATAAATAATTCTTCTCGCTTTTCATTAGGTACACAAATCCGCCTATCAAACCCAAAATACTTGCTACCCAGCATTTCGTCAGTGATAAACACAGCGGACAGTGAAGATCGCAAATCGTTCGTCATATTCAGCAGTGTGAAGGAAGAATCTTCGGATGGGTTCAGTGACTCATTAGATCCTGATAAGGAAGATGTGCTCGATATGGATCTCGATTCCAGTTCCACTCAGAAAGAGGATTGCACGAAGACTGTGACTAATAGGTAAGTGTTATTTCCCTGTTCATATTGTAGCGACATCCAACTCGCAACTAACAGTTCGATTCAAACTTAATGGCGGCTCGGAAGTTAGCTGCGAGCGTCAGTCCGTGCAGGTACAGTCAAGACGATAGTAGTTATGTTACATTTAAATTTTATTATTCTTAAAACAATTAAATATTATTTTATAGGTATTACCACAGACTAAATTTGTTATTACAGTATAAACTGAAGTAAGAAAAATATACAGAATTCACCATAATTAATTTTGAATATTTGTATCAATAGGCTCCTAATTACATTGTTCTAAATACAATAATACGATAGGTGCCTAGTGTGTTTTGGTAGCAGAGACAATGTAATCCGAGGGTAATGGCACATTAGTTCTAGGTAATTAACAACAAAAGTAGGCCGGCTATTTTCACAAACGCTTCGATTTTCCTCTGGTTCACAGACTACGCACCCTAAACCAGATAGTAGCGAAACAATCGGAGTTCCTGGAGCTAGCGCGGCGCGTGCGCACAGAGCAGCTGGTAGTGGCGGCGGCGCAACTGTGTCACATGGACGATGCGCTCGCGCATCACACGTGGCTCCGCCTGTTCCCTAAGCTGTGGAATACGCTGGACGAGAGGCAACTTGGGGTGAGTGGAACTAGACTTTTGGAAATTATTATGATGTTAGAGCAGATATTCATATAAAAACATGGAGTCCAGCCGTGGCTGCTCAAACCGGACAAAACAAGACGTACATTTTCAATCTGAATTGAACAATGAACATGCCGTTTAAAAGTTTTGTTCTGTCGCTCATTACCATTTAATGATAAATGATGTTTATTTTGCAAGTAGGTTTTTACAAACACTTCTACACGTCATTTTTTAAAACTAAATGGGGTCGGTGTTTCGTTCCTGACTACTCTGAGAAGAAACAGCCGAAACAAACTCAGAGGTCATAGTCTCTTTTGAAGTCCAGACATAATCTTGCTCAATTCACATGAGGACTATGCAGATTAGTGTCTGAGATGGTCTTTTGGAGAAAGAACCACACAGATTTTAGTAAACCAGATTTCAGTGCAAGCATTTGTCAGTTATCGTGTAGCTCGACTTATAACTCAAGGAGCTCCACGAAACGATGAACAATACCAAAGAAAGGACATTTGGGTAGGTCGCTTATAGTACTCAAACTGCCAGACAGTTGTGGGAAAAAAAACAAACAAAAAATAAAAATGTGACCCACATTCACAATAATTAAATAAAATAATAACAAGTGCTTTACAAAATAAATGTAAAAAAAATCATAAAAATCGTTAAATGTCACAATGATTAAAAAAAAAGTAAAATACTTAATAAATGTCACATAAAATAATAAAAGAGAAAGTAAATAATAAAATACTGAACTAAGTATTCATGTCAAATCATTCAATTATTTAGGCTTAGTGCTTGAATTTGGCTCGGAAGTTTATTGTAAAAACGTATACATTGGCATCTGAACGTACCCCCTATTTTTTGAGCCCTGCAGGAACATTTGAGAAGACACATTTGAGAAGTGATGTAACAATATTTTGAATTTGAACTCAGTTGATTGGAGTACTTTACAAATAAATTTCAACAGATGCGTTTAGCACATGATGATGATATTTCTTATAGCTCTTAGAATCATGCAGTTTCATTATAATTTTTAAAATCATATTTCCTAAGTTTTTTTAAACTATAATTTTGTATCGATCGAACGTCACGTCTTAAGTTTCGTGATCGAATTCAAATGAGAGCACATTAAAGAACACTATATTATGAGCTATATTTCATAATTTCCAGACTGTAATGAACGAGATAGTCCCGTTCATAATATCAGGCGTACACGTTATACAGCGGGATCAGCCGCTCAGCGCTCTCAACACTTTTATAGAAGCTCTCGCACGGTGCAACCCGCCCGTCAGTATTAAGCCGTAAGTATTTGTTTTATATCAATTTTTTGTAATACCTAACATGTTTTTAGGGTTCCGTACCCGTAAAAACATGTTAGGTATTACAAAATATCACTTTACCACTGCGAGGATCGACCGGAAGACACGGTGGAGGTGTGCCCCGCGTGGGCGGAGCACCGCCTTGTCCTCGTAGCGGCGATCGGCGGCGGCGACCTCTCGCGTCCGGCCCTGGTCCGGAGTCAGACGGAATGGGACGCCGTCACCTCCTTCTGCGAAGCAGTCATGCTAGGGAAGGAGGTGGCGGAACGTGAGAGGGAGAGAACCTCACGTCCCAGCCGCCGCGGGAGACGCCCCGGGCGTCGGGGGTCACCATAGGCGCGGTGACTGTGCCTGTGGACGGTGAGCTATGGGCTAGCTCGCCGTCCGTCCGTCTTATGAAGACAGACCGTGTCGACAGAGCGTTCGTGTTCCATGCGTGCCTCAAAAAGATGTCAGCAAAAGGAAGGGGTCCGCAAGGGTCGATGCCTGCCGGGGCTGCGGGACTGTTCGAAAGAGATACCGTGGCCCCGAAACACAAAGGGCGATGAAGGATCATGGATGGGTTTTAGTCAGTAAAAGTCTGACACTCCCTTCTGCTCCGCGGGAGAGGCGAGAAAGCGGGAGAGGTCAGAAAACCTGAACATGACCATGAGAAAAACCCTTCTCGCACTGAGTCGCACTTGGCCGGTCTATCAAGTTTCTTGCCCGTTCTTCCCATTGAGATGTACGTTTTGGTATGGACAATTAGCTTTAACTTTCTGACTAACTGACCCTCTCCATGACAATTCAAAGACTCGGTTTCGAGTTTTGAGTGTGTCCCCTTAGCAAGAAATTGGAGTATGTTGCGGCTATAAAGCGCAGCAAAAGTGCCCCCAGAATTCTCTACTATAAAAAACCCAGACCTCAGAGACACAGCTAAGGATGTTTTAAAATAAATAAAAACCTTGTTATTAGTGTCTTAAAGTGCATCGCGTGGATGATTGAGTTTATTGCTCGATATATTGTTAGTTTTTATAAGGGTGAGCCGCGCTTTTGGGCTTGACTGGAGGTACCGCCACTGTAATGATGTAGCAGGAGATACGCACGTGTTTACCATACTTATGATTAACAATTACTATGTTGCCAGACCTATGATGAAATACCTGGGCAAGACACACAACCTATGGCACCGTATGACCCTCAACCTGGAGCAGATGGCCATCGACCAGGCCAGCGGACGGGCACAACGGGAGCCGCTAGAAATATACGACTATGAAGTTGAAACTACAACACCTACAGTAAGTATTGTTTACTTTTGTTCTCTTACTTCTTTGTGATTAATAAAAGTTACGTGGCACGTACAGTTATACCAGAAAAGGAATGCGCTTTAATAATCTTCGTGTTTTCGAATGAGAATGTCGAATGTTCACAATGTCGCACCTCAGAGTATCCCTCCACAGTGGCTTTGCATCTAAATATTGTACTCCCACGCTTTGTAGCAGTGCACTATAATTGCGCACTGTATGTTTTTATGAAGATTTCTCAGGTCAGGTGACCTTCTCCGATTGTAGATTGATGTCTGTCACTTAATTTTTTTTGCATAGTTCATCAATAATTTTGGGATTATAGCAATACAGAAAAGGCAGGCATTTGTATGGTTATAACAACTCTATAATGAGATCATTTAATCATGAGTTCGCATTTAGAAGATAATTCTCGAAGCGCATAATATTCCTAGTAGATCTGTACTTCGGCTGCGTTATGTTTCCGTTTCTGTCTTGCACATGTAATTTGACAGCTGTGCGACAGGACAGTGACAGGAATTATGCTAAGCCAAAGAACGTGATAAATAACGTTTATTAATCTCGATCGTGTCCCGACGAAAATGTTGACATGCGGTAAGTGTCAAAGATATCGGGACGAACGCACTGTCCTAAATGATGATAATAAAATTGTACAAAGAGAACAAAGCTGGAGAGTTTTGGAAGAGAATGAAAACAGTCTTATCAAATACTAAAGGATATGAACTTACCCATGAACACAGGTAACAAATAACTATTTAAATTTTGTAGTTAGTGAAATGCTTAAGTGTGTTATTGTAGTTTCGTAGGCTTCCGCGAATATTAGTAAAACATTCAACTGGCGCACAGGTTTATACTAAAATCACTTTCACTTCTTAAGTTTTCTTTGCACTGCATTCATGTTTGTAACTTGAAGTTAAAACGTCAAGCATAGTCAAAATTAGATTTTGATGTAAATCTGCACACCTCACTCTTGTAAAGGCTTATTTATATGGAGAGATTTTCGCCACCGATCATCAAAAAATATATATACCCAGTTAACCAAACGTAGGACACGTTGAATGCAGAAGTGCAAACCCTAGCAAGAAAGTCTCAATGTAAAATAAGCCTTAAAACTTTTCGCATAAAGTTGTTTTTCCCATGATAGAAAGTAACCAATGTTAACATTTGCAGGAGGTACTAGACTCGTTGAGCGACATGTTCGAGCTGCTACAAGAAGAGGACATGTGGTCCGG
The DNA here is from genome assembly GCA_941918905.2 of Xestia sexstrigata. Classification (NCBI taxonomy): domain Eukaryota; kingdom Metazoa; phylum Arthropoda; class Insecta; order Lepidoptera; family Noctuidae; genus Xestia; species Xestia sexstrigata. The sequence goes on from OW799204.2 coordinate 7,829,325, forward strand.
TCTGTGGCAGAAACACGCGCGGTATCGCGAGACCAACGTCGCGATCGCGTACGAACAACAAGGCTTCTTCGAACAGGCGCAAGTACGTATCACATCAGACATATGTCCAAGTATTAAAGACCCCTGAATACGAGATTTTCTGTTGCTGCTTAAACTGACACTGATATCATTATACTTACGGTCTCTTGAACTTGAATTGTGAGAATTCAAGTGATACACATAGGTATAGCTGTAGGTAAGAACCACGATCCTGACCCGGTGGCAGAAAAAAGGGCAGGCCTATATGTCTGACATGGATTTTAAATGGTCTATTAAAGACCATAATGTGATGTTAGTTCTGATGTGAATCTAAGTGGGTAGCAAAACTAACTGGGACCACCTTCAAGCTCTATAAGTTTATTTACATAGATAGATAGACAAAAACTATGAATAAACTGTTGCCGTTGACCTAACAGTGGTGTGTTCTGCTATCACTCACTTGCTAGCCGAGAAAAGTGACCATTGATGCAGAAACATTTGCAAATAAATTGAAGACTCTTCTTTATACTTTCCTCTTCAGGCTGCGTACGACGTCGCTATGGCTAAACTTAAACAGGAGTACACCGCCAACCCATCTTCCTATAACATGCACAAGGAATGCACACTTTGGACCCAACATTGGCTCAAATGCGCTAAGGAACTGAACCAGTGGGATTCTTTACTAGAACTTGGCTTGACCAGGAGTGGGAGAGACCCCTTCTTAATATTGGAGAGCTCGTGGAGGAATCCTAACTGGACCACCATGAAAGAGGCGCTTGCCGAGGTTGAATATAATTGTCCTAAGGAACTGGGTACGTAATTATCCATAAGTTTTCATTGATTCCTTGAATCAAACTTAAAATTGAAATTTTAGTGAATCATTGTTTTGCTTTTACTGATATCATATAAAACTTCTCGACCGCCGAGAGGAAAATAAGTCGAGGCGACGCTTGTAGACCAGTGCAGAAGCCTTTGAAAATGGTAAAAAGTCGAAAAAAATAGTAGGATGAAACCCATTGAAAAATTAAGAGAATAAAACAAAAAACCGGCCAAGAGGGAGTCGGACTCGCGCACCGAGGGTTCCGTACAAACTTTTTAAAGGACAAACTTGACTTTGCTCTTCGTTCCCTAGAAACGGCTATTGCACCAACCACAAATAATAAGTTTGTAATAGTAAAATCGCTTTTTTTTATTAATAAACTACGTATTTAGGGTTTTTAGATTTTTCCCTTTACATGTGCTGTAAGACCTTGCTTTTTGCCAAATTTCGTGATTCTAGGTCAACAGGAACTACCATATAGGTTTTCAACCCAAAACCTAGTAGGGTACTTCCGGTTAATCTAGAATTTGGATTTTGGTTACAAGTAAGATCTTACAGCACAAGTAAAGATAAAATTCCGAAAAATAAAAAAGTTGAAAATTAAGGTAAATTACTTACAAGTTTACGCGAAAATCTAAATTTCCCTATATCTTTTTATCGTGTTGACTCAGGACCTTGATTTATACACCTAATAGGAACTAAAGACCTCAGTATCTGGTATAAATTTCAACTTGCTAGGTCCACCCGTTCCTGAGAAAATCGGTGGTGACAGACGGACAAGAAAGTGATCTTATAAGGGTTCCTTTTTTACCTTTTGAAGTACGGAACCCTAAACATGAAAGGAAAAATAATTTACAGGCTATCTGAGGTCGGGAAGTGGGAGAGAGGGGGGTAAAGGTTAAAAAACGGTGTATCTCGATTTCTCGAATGGCAAAGTTGTAGGTAATAAAAAGATCTACAACTTTTGTTTTTACACTTTATTCATATAACCTCAAAATTTATGGGAAAAATTCAATTAACCAAGTTTTTTTATTTTTATGTTTTTGAAAAAAAAAATTAACCTTACCTTTTTCTGTCCCAAACACGAGGTATTCTTTTTTATTTAAAATAATAAACGTTATGATAATCTCAAATATATTTTTGATATTATTGTAAAATAAACAGTTTTGATTTTATTCATGAAAGAAGGCGAAAAGTGACTGGTAGAAAATGCCTATGGCATTAAGTCCGCCTCTGTACTTTGTGCTTGAAGTGTTAAATAAATAAATAATAAAATTAACAATGGCCCAATCCCTGATCTCCCGAAACTATTGAGCCTAAAATTAAAAAAAAGTACAAAAATAGTTCATTGCTTGTAGATTACAGGAAAACCTATAAGAATTCTATGAATTGAAAATAAAGTGGTAAACTCAATATAATATGTTCACTTACGTACCCTAATAGGCATTGTACGGAACCCTCTCCACGCGAGTTCAACTAGCACTTGGCCGGTTTTTTTTACACCATCAGAAAGTAGAGATTTCAACGAACAAAAATCCCACCGACTTTTTAAAAAAAGCAGATATTTTGACGTAAGAATTTTCGATTAAAATTTGGGTGCTTTTTCGATATTAAGTTAAAATAAGGTGAAATAAATAAATATTTTAAATAAAAATAAAAAACTGTTTGGGACATAAAAAAGTAAGTTTTCACCAAAACTAGTGAAAAAAAAATTGTAAAAAATAAAAAACCAAAAACTTGGTTATTTGAATTTTTCACATAAATTTTGAGGTTATGTGAAAAAAGTGTCAATACAAAAGTTGTAGATCTTTTATTACCTATAGCGGACGTCACGCGGTTTTACCCGCGTAGTTTCCGTTCCCGTGAGAGTACGGGGATAAAATATAGCCTATGTTACTCAGTAAAGATGTGGCTTTCTAATGGTGAAAGACTTTTAAATCGGTTGAGTAGTTTTAGATTGAAATCGTAACAAACAAAACTTCAAATCTTTCGTCTTTATAATATTAGAACTAGCAATATGTTACACAATCCACCTACATCTACAATAAACTGAATCTTAAGTGTGAAATATATCCCATGCGGTTATACGATTGTAAAAAAACAATAAGTGATTGGTTAAGATCTCTAACATATGAAGAAACCGAAAACATTCTGATCAGGGTAGGCTAACATGCTGGATAATTATCTGGATTATATATCGCACAAACACACACACATACACAGACAAATACACACACACACACACACACGCACACAAATACACACGCACGCACAAAACACAAGGAGAGCTGCTTAAGTAAGTAATTAATTAATTAATTAACTATCATTAAAATTTGTTTTATCTTATTCCTCTTTTATAATTTTATTCCTCTTTTATATTTATGTATGACACTATGTTTGAGCACTTCGCCCGCGACTTCGTCTGCGAAAATTATGATAGGTCGGCTAGTTTGCATGATATCAATATAATTTATATGACTATGTTACTCGGTAAAGATGTAGCTTTCTAATGGTGAAAGAATATTTAAAATCGGTTGAGGAGTTCTTGAGTTAAATCGATACACAAACAAAACATCAAATCTTTCCTCTTTATAATATCAGTGTAGATATAGCTGTACCCGCGGTATGCATTGCAATGCCCGTTTATCTACTACCTACCTCACCATTTTATTTCACTTATTTTATGTGTATTGTCCTGTGCGGGCTAATAAATGCTTTTTCTTTCTTTCTTTACCTACCCTACCTTCAGAAACAAATTCAAAATAGTAACAAAAAGTTAAAACCCATAATTGTCTTTTGATATAGAATGGTTAAAAGAAACTAAAAGTAAAATAAAACTATTTTGTAATGATTTGGAAATCTAAGGCTTTAAAAAAATAAACATACATTTTTATAAAAAGTAAAAACCAGCTGGGGATCGAACTTGCGAACCATGGTTATTATTTTTGAAATCTTACAGCATTCAAAAATTCTCAATAAATACGAAGAGAGGACATCTTATCAGAGGCTCGAAAACTTGCGAACTACTGTTCACAGGGCGGTTGCTGACACCAACAGGCTACTCAGTTCAGTAACAAATGGTCTAAAATAGCTGTTCTATTCTAATGCATGTCATGACAGCTATCAGCTGTCAAACAGTGAAACTCTTTTTAAGAGGTATTTTTTTCCGCCTGGCTCGACAAAAATTGTGATAGCTTGGCTAATATGCATGATATCAATATAATGGGTTTCATACCACTGTTTTTTTTTTTTGTTTCAAAAATTATTTGCACTGGTCTATTGTAGTCGTTGACAATCACCGGTTTCAATTGTGTCGTATGAAGTTTGCCTGATGATTTTATTGAAGACTGAGATTGAAATATGTTACCGCTGATGTTGGTTATTTTGAAAGATCAGATTATTTCGTTTTACGACATGCGAGTATTTTACGAACATGACTCAACTTTATCATGTCTTTTCGAAAATCGGCTAAAGTCTAGGACTCTAATTGCGTAAAGTATGCTTCAGTTTAATTCGCACACCAAATAAAAGTTTACAAGCATCCGCCCTTGTTGCAGCTTGGCTCGTGAACCTGTACCGCGGCTACCTGTGCATCTGCGCGGGCGGCGAGGCGTCGCTGCCGGGCGTGGAGCGGCACGCGGAGGCGGCGGCGGCGCAGGCGCTGCGCGAGTGGCGCCGCCTGCCGCGCCTCGTGTCACATGCGCACCTGCCGCTCCTGCGCGCCGCTCAGCAGCTCATGGAGCTCAGCGAGGCCGCGCAGATACACCAGGTGAGCGTCCTGTACACGTGGAGCGGCACGCGGAGGCGGCGGCGGCGCAGGCGCTGCGCGAGTGGCGCCGCCTGCCGCGCCTCGTGTCACATGCGCACCTGCCGCTCCTGCGCGCCGCTCAGCAGCTCATGGAGCTCAGCGAGGCCGCGCAGATACACCAGGTGAGCGTCCTGTACACGTGGAGCGGCACGCGGAGGCGGCGGCGGCGCAGGCGCTGCGCGAGTGGCGCCGCCTGCCGCGCCTCGTGTCACATGCGCACCTGCCGCTCCTGCGCGCCGCTCAGCAGCTCATGGAGCTCAGCGAGGCCGCGCAGATACACCAGGTGAGCGTCCTGTACACGTGGAGCGGCACGCGGAGGCGGCGGCGGCGCAGGCGCTGCGCGAGTGGCGCCGCCTGCCGCGCCTCGTGTCACATGCGCACCTGCCGCTCCTGCGCGCCGCTCAGCAGCTCATGGAGCTCAGCGAGGCCGCGCAGATACACCAGGTGAGCGTCCTGTACACGTGGAGCGGCACGCGGAGGCGGCGGCGGCGCAGGCGCTGCGCGAGTGGCGCCGCCTGCCGCGCCTCGTGTCACATGCGCACCTGCCGCTCCTGCGCGCCGCTCAGCAGCTCATGGAGCTCAGCGAGGCCGCGCAGATACACCAGGTGAGCGTCCTGTACACGTGGAGCGGCACGCGGAGGCGGCGGCGGCGCAGGCGCTGCGCGAGTGGCGCCGCCTGCCGCGCCTCTTGTCACATGCGCACCTGCCGCTCCTGCGCGCCGCTCAGCAGCTCATGGAGCTCAGCGAGGCCGCGCAGATACACCAGGTGAGCGTCCTGTACACGTGGAGCGGCACGCGGAGGCGGCGGCGGCGCAGGCGCTGCGCGAGTGGCGCCGCCGGCCGCGCCTCGTGTCACATGCGCACCTGCCGCTCCTGCGCGCCGCTCAGCAGCTCATGGAGCTCAGCGAGGCCGCGCAGATACACCAGGTGAGCGTCCTGTACACGTGGAGCGGCACGCGGAGGCGGCGGCGGCGCAGGCGCTGCGCGAGTGGCGCCGCCTGCCGCGCCTCGTGTCACATGCGCACCTGCCGCTCCTGCGCGCCGCTCAGCAGCTCATGGAGCTCAGCGAGGCCGCGCAGATACACCAGGTGAGCGTCCTGTACACGTGGAGCGGCACGCGGAGGCGGCGGCGGCGCAGGCGCTGCGCGAGTGGCGCCGCCTGCCGCGCCTCGTGTCACATGCGCACCTGCCGCTCCTGCGCGCCGCTCAGCAGCTCATGGAGCTCAGCGAGGCCGCGCAGATACACCAGGTGAGCGTCCTGTACACGTGGAGCGGCACGCGGAGGCGGCGGCGGCGCAGGCGCTGCGCGAGTGGCGCCGCCTGCCGCGCCTCGTGTCACATGCGCACCTGCCGCTCCTGCGCGCCGCTCAGCAGCTCATGGAGCTCAGCGAGGCCGCGCAGATACACCAGGTGAATAACACGATGTGCATACTGCACGCACCGACCACTAAACTACGATTTAAATTACAATAACTTTGAATGCTACCAGACAAAATAAATTGGACTTATACTAGTGGAAATGGTATTTCTATGTTCATAATGATGTACTGAATATGTGGTAACTGTTTTAGCGTCGGTGTCCGTTCCACTTTGTATAAAACAACATAACGAACATTTTATCTAGCATGAACAGTTTATTTTTTAAATTGGTACATTTAACGCTTATACTTAGGCCTTAAAAAAAACATAATTACAAATTCTATGATAAAGACTTGTCTTCCGACATCACAATCCACTGATTAAACCGATGTGATTTCATAGAACTAAAAATTCGATAAACTGTAACAGTAACACAGAGACAGGCGCGGTCACAGCCAAAGACTGGGGGGGGGGGTCACACAGGGCCGTAGTCAGGAATTTTGTTGGGGGGGGGGAAAGTTATATTAACCGTTTTTGGATTACCTAATACAAAATACGGCCCCTGTGAACACCCTACCCCTCCTTTGGGACCGCGCCTGCGCAGAGAGTCACACTACCCCATTTACCTTAGCTGCACTCTAGCACGTTAACGCACTGTTTTAAAAAAAATATAAGCAAAATTTTCTGCATGCTTTCTAAATGCTATCTTTACAATTTTTAAAATAACGTCTATGACTGATTTCCCTTTTATAAATCTGCTTTCTTAAAATACAAGTGACTAATTATATACGTCAGAAATGCGGCCACTATCGGCCATTGTGTACAGGAGTCGATAAATAAGGCTCTATATACATAACGTTGCTGCGACGCATCGTTTCAAGTGCGTATCTATCGCTGTTACACGCTACCACGCAGCATATGGAATCAACCGAGCCGTCACAGATTCAGACCGTGAGTATAACATCAGTGTGGACCGAAAGTAACATTGTATCGATAATGAATATATTATGTAAGAAGTTGCGAGCATGTTTGTGTTGCATAGAAAAACATTTCTGACGTGTCCTGTCTAGTGTCTATGCTATCTTGGGGGCAAACTCTTGCCCGAATAGGCTAACTTGCACGCAGTTCGTCACTCTTTGCTAAATACCAATATCTATACAAATAAATAAAATTGGATTGTCTGTTTGTAATATCAAATTAACAGCTTTTTACTGAATGCATATGTCGGCGCTAGCGAGATTGTAAACTGTCGAAATATTGTCAACTGAACATACTGCTTACAATATGACGCATTATTTTTCGGCGGACTATAATCTGTCGAAGTGAAACCGTAAAATTGTGACATGTATGCGACGGAACTGACCTCGCGCGCTGTAGAGGGGGAAGAGAGGGTGCCCCCCTTGCCCCCTGGTACCACTCCGATGAAAAGATAATGCATCATTCCTGAGAAAAACCGAGTAGTGTAACCTAACCTCAAAACACTTTATGTTCGCCTAAAATGCGTAGTCGAAGGAGCCCCGATTTCTATCTGCAGGGTTTAAAGGAACCTAACTAACCTAACGTCGGGGTGCCCCAAGTCCCGGTTATGGGGGCAGAGATAATTTGATCGCATGCATTTCACAATTTTACGGTTTCACTTCCACTTATATCCAGTTGACAATATTTCGACAGTTGGCAATTTCGTTAGACAGATTACAATCTGACAGGTTTTACAATTTGAAGCTGATACATATAAACTTTTAGCAAAACACATTTAATAAAAAAAATGTCTGTCTGTTTGTTCCGGCCAGATACGGCCCGGTTTTTACGGGACTTTATCTGGCAGATAGCTGATGTTAAGGACTAACTTAAGCTACTTGTATTTTTAGAAAAATAGGGTTCCGTGGCAAAACCCTAAAACCCGATTCAAAAAGGGAAGTAATTTTTTTATTTAATAATTTCACCAGAACGATGGTCGCAGGGAACAGCTAGTCTATACATATTATAAAACGTCGCTTATTATAACCGCTTAATTCTACTAACCCTCACAATGAATTTGATACGGTTTTCATTAATTTACACTCACAACTTATTCCGTCCTATGTGTACAAAACAAGAATATTAAACTTACGAAATCTCGATGTTTTGTCAAACCGAACTTACGAAATCTCGATGTTGTAATGAGCTATGAGGCCCAATCCGCAGTGGAACATTCCCGCTATACCCGCTCTTTTCACAGGGAAGAGAGGTCAGTGCAGTGTCCATTTTTGCTAAATGAACATGACTACTCCAAACAGATACTGATCAAAGACTTTATTTACTTTTCATTATTGTTATAAAAAGAATAACGAACTGGGTGCCACTCTCTTTTCTTCCTAACTCGTCCCACCCTCGAAACAAACAACTGTACTCGTATTATAACCACAGGGCCTGCTGCACAGCCGGCCGACATCACTGCACGATATGAAGGCCATAGTGAAAACGTGGCGCAACCGCTTGCCCGTAGTGGCCGACCCGCTGTCACACTGGGGCGCCATCTTCACGTGGCGCCAGCACCACTACCAGTTCATCGCGTCGCACTACGACTCGCAGTCCGACCACGCCTCTAATCATAGCATGCTGGGTGTACATGCTAGCGCTCAGGTAAATTAAACTTTCATAAAAGCGCTCAAGAGAGTTTGGAATTTGTATATTTGGGGAGTCTGTTTAGAAAAATTGATGCAGATGTGCAAAGCAGAGTGAATGCGGGAAATAAAATGAATTATGCTGTACATGTGGTGCGGGGTATAGGGCATTATTTAGTAACTGCGTTGTGGAGGTCAGATAGGCAGCCGCTCTGTGTAAAATTGATATTCAGCTGTATCCGGTTAGACTGGAAACTGCTGACCCCAACAAAGTTGGGAAAATGCTAGGCAGATCACGATGATAATACTAAACATGCGATTGTGATCCAGTCGATATCCAAAAAGTCTTGACTGGTTGTTCACTATGCTCTGTGCTTACACTTATGTATGGAAGTGAATGTTGGGTGTAGCAAAAGTGACATGAAAGTAGAATTAATGCTGTGGAAATGCGTTCCTTGCGAAGGAATGAAATATTGAATGATTTGAAATGTCAATGTTGCGGTTTAAAATATGTAAATGTAAAAATTTAAAAGACTATGCTTTGATGGTTTCGTATTACAAGACTGATGTGCTATGTGCGTAAGAGCGTGCGTCTATGACCAGCGGGCCTAAAATGGCCGCTTTAGCAGATTCTTAATAAGAATCACGTTAAAAAATTTAAATTCTTAAAATGAACTTTATGGTTATAAATTTAAAGTCCATTTTAACAATTTAAATTTTTTAACGTGATTCTACGAAAGCGTCCATTTTAGGACCCCAGATGTACTACTCTGTCAAGAAAGTGCCGGGAAAAGATCAATAAAACACAAAATATTAGTTATTTATCCAAATTTATTTTATCACCTTCAAAGTATGCTCCTTCAGAACCGACACACTTACGCCAACTAATAATCCAATCATAAAAATATTTTTTAAATGCTTATTCCAGAATTGAGTTCAGTTCTCGCCGCGAATTCTCCTTTATGTCTACTGAATGAAAACGGGTGCCACGAAGTGGTAATTTGAGTTTAGGAAAAATAAAGAAGTCGGCTGGAGCCATATCTGGTGAATAAGGTGGTTGCTCGATGGTATTTGTTGAGTTTTGGTCAAAAAATCGTTCACAACTGTGCGAAGGCGCATTATCGTGGTGCAAAATCCAAGAATTTTCTTTCCAGAAATCTGGCCCTTTTATCTAATTTGCTCTCTTAAACGCTGCATAACGTCCGAATAATATTTTTTATTTACCGTTTGACCTTCCGGCAAGATTGTCAGTCACTATTTCCTTCACTTTTGCGATGTTAACTTCAGTTGAAGACGTTGATGGCCTATCAGAACGAGGCAAATCTTCCATCACACCTTGACTGCTTTTGAACGCTTTGTACCACTCATAAGCGCGTGGTTTTGATAAAGTCGATTCACTGTAAGCCTTCTGTAACATTTTCAGAGACTCCGAACTCGAAATTCCATTGGCGATGCAAAATTTAAGACAAACTTTTTGTCCGATATTTTTGTCCATTAAGAAATTCGCAATACACACTAGATATGATATAACTAAAATCAGTACTGTATTTAATCTAATTAACAGATGTAACTCAAACTCCGCGCCAAAATGGAAAACAGTTGTGCTACTCTAACAACAACAAAAAAAAAACAAAAAAAAATTTGGAACCATAAACAAATCATCCATTCCCGATACTTTTTTGACTGAATGTATGAACGTGGACGAAACAAAAGTAGTATGTAAGGATTTTAGCAGATGTTCTGTAGTTTCTGCCAGCACATAAAAAGGCGTGAGTTTATGTATGTATGTTAAAGCCCGCAAACATTCACTGCTGAACACACAAACACATGGGTCTCTAACTAGGGTTTAAAGCACGTAGCTTCTCACTTTGTTAAAGCTGCCTTCTGTACGGAATAACAGCATACTGCAATCACCAGTCCGTTCGCCGGGCGTGGTGATTATGGCAATCCTATTTTCGCAACCGCTGCGCATTTAGGGCGAGGGGGGATACCTAGAGACCCATGTTCAGCAGTGTTCATTTACAGGCTTAAATATAGCTTATTGACTTCATGTACTGTGTTACTCTACCAATCATTCTTGAGGAATTGCCGTAATCACCATGCTTGGTAGAATAATTGGTAAATGCAGTGTGGTGTTTTTACGCAGGTCTCTGCCACAATACAGAGCTCTGATGTAAGTATTTTCTTAAGTTTTCTTTTGCCTCACTTGATCGTACCGCTCCGCTACCTGTGTCCGCGCTGGTGGCGCCATCTTCAGGTTGTTCGTATCCCCGTGCGGTCAAGTGGGGCTCTCGCCTCATCATCTCTTATATACCATAGCATGATGAGGACGCCTTTATTGTATCGAGAGTAGAGCACTGTAGTAGACAATTTTATTAGAGCATCAACTTCTGTGTCGTCGTAGATATTACGTCACTTCTCATCTTTTCAGGCAATAATACACTTCGCAAAGATTGCAAGGAAGCACAATTTGTCAGGCGTGTGCCTGGACTCGCTACACCGTATATACACAATACCTAGTGTTCCGATCGTGGACTGCTTCCAAAAGATCAGGCAGCAAGTGAAGTGTCACATTCAAATGTCGTGGACGGAGGGCAAGGAGGAGTTACAGGATGGCATTGACATGATAGAGTCCACGAACTTCAAGTATTTCACTAAAGAGATGACGGCTGAGTTTTACGCGTTCAAGGGTTTACTCCTAGCCCAGCTTGGAAGGTCAGAGGACGCGAATAAAGCGTTCGCGGCGGCAGTCCAGCTGCACGATACGCTTGTCAAAGCGTGGGCTTTATGGGGAGACTATTTGGAGCAGATATTCATAAGGGACCCCAGACAGATCCAAGTGGGGGTGTCCGCTATGACTTGCTTCTTGCACGCTTGTCGGCATCAGAACGAATCTAAATCAAGGAAATACTGTGCTAAGGTAAGAGAACTTCTCAATTGTTCACCTTAGTGAAAATCTTGAGTAAATTGGTATTAATCTGATTAATTTGCGCCATAACTCACTAGGATATGATTCATAATTTCAGGTTCTTTGGATGCTTAGTTTCGACGATGAAAAGAATAGCCTATCAGAAGCTCTAGACAAGTATTCAGTGGGAGTACCACCTGTCCAATGGTTGCCATGGATACCACAACTTCTTGCCTGCCTTGTTCAGTACGATGGGAATGTTATACTCAATCTTCTGAGCCATGTGAGTTACTCATTTATAACTAATGATAGCTCGGCTAATTTGCATGATATCAATATAATGTATAGCCTATGTTACTCGGTAAAGATGTAGCTTTCTAATGGTAAAATAATTTAAAATCGATTGAGTAGTTCTTGAGTTAAATCGTAACAAACAAACAAAAAATCAAATCTTTCCTCTTTTAATATTAGTTTAGAAGTTTCGATTTTCAATAGGTACCATAATTCAAAAATGTCCGTATCAACTCAAAAATTATATCGTGAAATATAATTATATCTTGTCTTATTAATATGCCATTGTGCCGATTTTTTCTTTCATATCGATGGTACGACAGATAGCGACATTTTGAAAATTTAATTAAATGATTTAAATGTACAATTTGCTAATTGTAGAGCAATATTTCCACAGGTCGGTCGTCTGTTCCCACAAGCGGTATACTTCCCCATCCGCACACTGTACTTGACTCTGAAGATCGAACAACGTGAACGACACAAAACTGCTGAGATCGCCGCGCACCTACCACATCAGCCCACCACCTCTGCCGTAAGTTTACTAAGAATGCAGCTTTTTATCGTACCATATTATAATGTGTGTAAAAAGACCCATAACGAAGCCAAAAGGCACTAGTTCACTAGTCACTGCGATCATACCTTGGAACCTAGTTACGGAGATATTGGAGGTCAAAGTTCCATATTATTCACAAGTTTTTTTGTAATACAAGTTTTGCAATAAAATACACAGCTAACAAATTAAGTATAACAATAAAATAAATGTTGACAATCAAATATAAAAAAAAAACAACAGATTCTGTAAAATATTGGAACATAGAATAATAAAATACCTAATTAAAATAACATTTACAGTTCATTACAATACATTTTTGAGACGTTTTGTGACATTTATCTAATTTTGATAAACATCGGTGTGTCTGTATTCAATGGCCGTTTTTCTCAATCTCAACTCTTCATAGGCTGGCAGCAAGGTGAGTGAAAGTGTATCATCATCGAGCAGTGGCTCCACGGGCGAGGCCGGCCCCATCAAGGCCACTGTGCCCATGTGGCGCTGCTCCAAGATCATGCAGATGCAGCGGGAGATACATCCCACCGTGCTCTCCTCGCTCGAGGGCATCGTCGATCAGGTCAGTTGTCATACTACGCAGTTCAGCAAGGAATGCTGTCCAGCATAATTAATTACTTTTAAAAAAGACATCCTCATGGATAGATAACATTGGCGCCGTAATTTAAAAAATGTTCATTGCTTTTTCCCAATGCCGACGACAAGTGCGAGTTGGACCTGTTCTTCTTTTAATCTGTAGTTGCTATACATCTAAGTATGTAGTGAAAGTCCGGCTCCACTAAATAATAATCCAAACATGAAAATCGATAATCAGGTTCCCCAAAGAGACCCATTTATATTAACTTTGTTGTAGAAGAAAACGTAGCCAAGTTGCTAGACAGCTATCTAGTTGAAGTTCCACGTTCTGCCTCACATTTTTTTTTTTTTACAAAATCCCGGCCAGATGGTATGGTTCCGCGAAAACTGGTACGAAGAGGTGCTGCGTCAGCTGCGCGCGGGGCTGGCGAAGTGCCACGTGGTGGCCTTCCACCACCGCGCCGCCGTCGCCGACGCCACCGTCACGCCGCACACACTCAACTTCATCAAGAAAGTCGTCTCCACCTTCGGCATCGGCATTGGTATAAGTGAGTACCCACCCGCGTGTGTCACGGTTAGGCGTTATACTTTTGTTTTTGATTTTCTCTGTCTATGGTTGACTAGGAGTTTTTAGGTACACCGTAGACACAACGATACAGTCTGGATACGCCGTTTGGGCATAAATCATAAAATAAACATGACAAACAATCCTATCCACTAGTTTTCAAGATGGTGTATTGAAAAAAGTGACAAATAAGTTTTACAAAATTAGCAAAGTAAATGATTATGATCCGCATAATCAATGGGATCACGAGATAGCATTCTTCATCAGTTATAATTCACTCATAAAAACACAATAACATACAATTTATTTCAGAGATATAATAACATACAGTACAGTGTGTATTGCTGTGCGATTATAACTTTGACATGACATAACAGGTAACAAAACTCGTATTTATTGATTCTCCACAGTTCACTAGTAGTTTGTACTAATCTCATTTTATTTTGGGTTTTTTCTGAATATATAACTGATGTTGTGCCTCCAGCGAGCGTCACTTTATACAGATACTCCATTTTGTATGTCTACAGAATGTATTTCAACAAGTTCTCTAAGTGGTGCATTCTCTTCAGCTGCATCAGAGAGTCTCGCTCGCCGCGCGCAGGCCACGGTGCAGGACCCAGTCTTCCAGAAGATGAAGAGTCAGTTCACCGCAGACTTCGACTTTTCGCAGCCTAACGCTATGAAATTACAAAATCTTATACAAAAACTAAGAAAATGGGTCAAGATACTCGAGGCAAAGACAAAGATTTTGCCCAAGTAAGTAGTTCAGTCAGGCATTGACCACTCCCCGCTAAGGTAAATAAAGAGGAGTTTTTATCACAATTGTGCCGTCCATAGTATCTAGTCCTAGCAACACTCACACTCGATCTAACATCATCGCGTAGTTCTAGAAAGGGTTTTGGTTGGCTTAGTGCTTTCTTCACTTCAGTGGCTTACGGGTTCATGATAACACTTCAAGCGATCATGTACTAACAAAGGTTGAGACGGAATCAAAGCTAAATACTTATCGTTCTTATTTACTCTTGCAGATCATTCCTCATTGAAGAGAAGTGTAGGTTCTTGTCCAACTTTAGCTTGAAGACAGCAGAAGTGGAACTCCCTGGGGAGTTTTTGCTGCCGAAACATACTCACTACCATGTTCGGATTGCAAGATTCATGCCGCGCGTTGAAATTGTACAGAAACACAACACTTCCGCGCGCAGACTGTACATTCGCGGTCACAACGGCAAGATATACCCGTACCTAGTCGTGAACGACTCGGGATTAGGGGACGCTAGGAGAGAAGAACGAGTCTTGCAGCTACTTCGAATGTTGAACCATTATTTAGGCAAACAAAAGGAGACTTCGAGAAGATTTTTGCACTTTACTGTACCGCGAGTCGTTTCCGTATCGCCGCAGATGAGACTTGTGGAGGACAACCCCAGTTCGATATCACTGCTGGAGATATACCGGACAGAATGCGTTAACAGGTAAAGGTTCTTTACGATAAATCTTATAGCACAAATACTTAACATAAGATCTGTGAAATATTTCGCGCATCGTAATCATCTTATATTGTCCCCACTGCTAGAACTCAGGCCTCTTATCTATGAGGCCCACTACCTCTTATAGAGAAAAAGCCTGCGGCGTTAATCCACCACGCGAGCTCAGTGCGGGTTGGTAGATGACACATGTCTTTGAAATTCCTGTTCGCATTCGATCATTCCAACTGCTGGGGAGCTCGTGCGTGGCTAAATAATAACAGCGGCTCGGGTCGATCTTTAGGTTAAGTCGCGCTTGCCTAGGTTGGTCCGTGCATGGGTAAACACCCATTACATACCGAGTTTCCTCCGTGCCTCGGGAAGCACGTTAAGCTGTTGGTCCCGGCTGTCATTTATATATTTTTGACAGTCGTTACAGGTAGTCATTACCCCGAAAGTCTGACAACCAGTCTTACCAAGGGTATCGTATTACCCAGTGCTAACTGGGTTGTGGAGGTCAGATAGGCAGTCGCTCCATGTAAAATACTGGTATTCAGCTGCATCTGGTTAGACAAGAAGCTGACCCCAACATAGTTGGGAAAAGGCTAGGCAGATGATAAACAATGAAATAAGCCACACGACGCGCGCTAATTGTATTATGTATATTATGTTATTGCTTTGATTATAGGGGAGTGGAATACGATGCTCCGGTCGCCCGCTACTATGAACGACTCGCGGCCGTCCAAGCGCGTGGCTCACAAGCTTCGCATCAAGTCTTAAGGGATATTTTACGTGAAGTAAGTTCGATCTTTTATTTATTTAAACTTCATGTACAAGTGTCAAGAGTGGTACATAGGCGGACTTAATGCCACAAGGCATTCTCTACCAGTCAACCTTTGGGTCAAATAGGACAGCATTGTAGTAATAGAATACAAAAAAATAAATAAGAAAAATACCATTTTGTTAACATATATTGATATACATAAATAGGTACCTATTAATACAAACACAGTAGTAGTGTAGTAGTAGTATTTTACACTGTGATGTATGTAGATGGTATGGCTAGGAAGGTGAGAGACCGTTATAATTTTTTTAAATGTTACAGTCTGAAACAATAAATTATATTCATTGTATAATTTGGGAATGTAAACTCTAAAGCGCAGGCCACACTGCCAGCTAGCGGGCGGGCGGGCTAGGCGGGCGAACATCGTTTCACCTCTTTACATACTTCGGTTCACACCGCGAGCTACCGACGAACCTAACGAGCTAAGCTAACGAAATATCCGACGATTCCAGCGAAGCTACTCGTTCACCTCGTTGGCGCGCCCGCGCTTCGCTAGCTTAGCTCGACCACCAGCCCGCAAGCCCGGTTCGTTCGCCCGTCCTCCCCGTTTCGAGTAAACTAGTCGACGCTCGTCTTTCGAATAGCAGTGTAGTGTAAGGCGATTAACACACTGCCACGCACCACGCAGCGTAGCGCGTGAATGCGTGTTTTAACGTTGCTTGTAAGTATCTCCGTTTGTATAGAAAACACGCACAGTCCAACACACAGAAAATGCATCTACGCGCGTTCATTCAGATCACGCGCCTACAAGCGGATAAACATGCGCACACGTGCGTGGGTGCGGCGAGATGCAAGGTATGGCACACCGAGTCTCGCAGTGCCATGCGTGATTTTGAACGGCTTTGAATGAAATGTGTCAGAGCCGCCGTGAATCCACAAAACGCAACTACGCGCGTGAGTGCGTAAAAAACCCGCACGATGATGCAGATCTGCACTCCCGTAAGTACGCGCGTACGTGCGTTGACACGCAACATGCAACGTGATGCGTGGCAGTGTGATAATCGCCTAATAGTAACGATGCTCGCCCGCTTAGCCCGCTCCGCCCGTCGCTCGTCTGTCCGTAGTTTTCGGTGTGAACCCCATAGTTTAGCTCGCCAATATTTCGCGTAGTTTGTATAGTTTCCTTCGTTCGCTTCGCCCACCCGCCTAGCCCGCCCGCCCGCTAGCTGGCGGTGTGGCCTGCGCTTAAAACTTAACAAACACAGTAGTGAATCTAACTTTCGTTCAAGTTCGTAGTTCTATCAAGCCTAAGTTTCTACTAAAAGAGCACAAAACAAGGAGATACTGTTTAGGACCACAAAGTTCAATCTAAGTCTAGCTAGCTTATACTTAAAGAATTAGGTTTTAGCATGTGTGTGTGTGTGTGTTTTGTGATATAAGTATGTTGTGAGTGTACAAATAGAAGTGAAATGGTTAAGAGAGTGTGTGAAGAAATCATGCTGGTCAAACAGCTAACAAATAGGGATAAGGACAAGTAAAATTATTTGTTAACGGTTACTTAGCAACCAGATAATTTTAACAATCAATCGCCTAAAACAGACAATAAAGCACTTACATACGGCGCACCTGCACTCAATAATTAAATCAAACGTGTCACAATGTAGGTACAAGCGACAATGGTGCCAAAGGGCATGCTGCGCGAATGGGCCGCGGCGACATTCTCCGCGCCCACAGACTACTGGACATTCCGCAAGATGCTGACTCTTCAACTATCCCTGGCCAGCTTCGCGGAGTATGTTCTGCACCTCACGAGGTTGAACCCTGACATGATGTATGTCCATCAGGATTCAGGACTACTCAACGTCTCCTACTATAAATTCGACGTTGATGATGCCACAGGTATGAGTCTTTTTGATTTTGCATAGGGCCTTTGGTGTTGTTCGTGTTAGCTTTTTAGTTAATAAAGTTTCAGTTGAATTTCAGTTGTGAAAAAGTTGGGGTAAGAATTTGTTTTATATACTTTTTGTGTCGCTGTTTCAGTAACTGTACTGGTAACTGATAAGCCTCATTGTTTTTCTCGGAATGGGTTTCTAATATGGCTTGTGTACCTACAGGTGAACTGGACTGCAACCGGCCAGTGCCGTTCCGACTGACGCCGAATATCTCCGAGCTGCTGACTACTATAGGCATCACGGGACCTCTGACGGCTTCTGCTATATCCGTGGCGAGATGTCTTGTCACACCCAACTTTAAGGTAAAGTATCAAAAGCCAAGATCTCGACACGATCAAGTTAACTGGCGCAACTTCACAGACAAGGACTTTTTAGCTTTCTTTTATCATCACACACAAGCCGCGTGCCCGATAACAGTTTCCACCATATAAATAAAAACTTTTATTCATTATAAAACCCCTTTAGGAGACGATTTTTTTTTAATCCTTTCTTTTTATTCTATTTCGTTATAACAGGAAGCCCTGTGTAAAATTGCATGCATTCTAGAACTAATGGTTTAGGGTAGAGGTTCCCAAACTTTTTTTCTGGTAGACCACTTTCAAAATTTTCTGGTTTCGTTGGACCCCTGCTGCATTTTTTCAAGCCCGTGGACTAAAAAATTAAGCATAAAATTGCAAAATTAAGCCTCTAAGTTTTATTTTTTGTCAAAAAAACTGAAAATTAGAATCTTATATCTACGAAATGCTTTTTTTAAAGTCTCATTGCGACCATTTTAACCGAAATACAACCTATCATCACCAGGACATTGTTGTTTTTTACTTTTTCAAGTAGGTAGCTTATTATCTGTCTACATTGATAGATAAAGCCAAGCCAACATTTTTGTTCTCTTGTATCGTAACCAGATAAATTTTCGTGGATCACTTGCAACTTGTGAACCCCCATTTTTTTTCACGCCAGTGTATATTCCCGACGGATCTCCCGTGAACCCTCGGGGGTGAACACCTGGACCACTTTGGGAATCACTGGTTTAGGGCCTAAACCATACAGCCTAAACTTTAGGCTATGCGTTGTCTGTCAGTGAATCTTAACATTTAAAAGGTGGATATAAGTAGTAAGAGTCTTATCACACTAGCGGATTGCGAGCGGATTCAAAGCGGAGTGGGCGCGCAGCGAATTCGCCGCGGATGCGCAACGAATTCGCCGCGGATGCGCAACGAATTCGCCGCGGATGCGCAACGAATTCGCTGCGCATTCGTATCGCAACGCAAACTCAATTTTCAACGCAGCCTAACGTTGAAAATTGAGTGCACTTTCACTCTGCTATTCGCGGCGAATTCGTTGCGCATCCGCGGCGAATCCGCTCGCAATCCGCTAGTGTGATAAGGCTCTAAAGTACCCACATAGTAGATAGTTTTAAGTGACTTTAACTAAGGTCCGAAAGAAATATATTCTTACCAAGTTTTCCTTCCAGATCCAATCCATCCTACGCACAATTCTGCGCGACGAAATGGTCACCGGCTACAGAAAACGACTTGAAGACAAATCCGGACTACCAACACCAGGGGCTTCCACGGAACAGAACAAACCTGTTGAAATGGACAACGAAACCATTATCAACATGGTTAACAAAGCAGTCACAGTTATCATGAACCGCCTTAACTCTATGGCGAATTTCGATGGACCGGATAGTAAGGTGGCGACCCTGGTGACTGCAGCTAATAGTCATGATAATCTTTGTCGAATGGACCCCGCGTGGCATCCATGGTTATAAGCTGCAAATTATATTATGTTAAAGATAAGTTATATTTTGGGGTGCTGCACATATTTTTGAGTCAACACAGCGGGCAAAATCTAATGTGAAATATACCTACTTTCGGGAAAAAGTCGCTTGGCTTAACTCGCTTTCTGTCAAGCTGACCCGAACTTGATTCAGCTATATTCGTTGCCGAACGAATGTTTCCTCGAACAATTGTTCAGCACCCCTTCTTACGTTTAAACGTTTTTAAGTCGTTATTTTAAGTTTCATTTTCGTCAAAATTTTACATTTTAAAGCTTTTTATATTCATGAATGTGTATTAAGATTTTATGATGTGAATGTACTGATTAGACAAACAAATATACACATACAGTTCTGTAATGTCCGAAAGTGCGATTACCAATGAATTAAAACTGTAAAATTAATATGAAGATCTGAATATTGGTGTCGATTCTGATGTGCACAAACTAAACTTAATTTAGGCTGTTGCTATCTTTCACTAAAAGGCAGTGCGAGAAAAGGACGGCTATAGCTATGAACTAAGTTAGAGATGTCAAACTAGTTTATGCCTTTGGCTTCGACGTGTTTTTAGTCGACATGTTTTTACATGCACCCTTCATTTGTATAGAAATATTAGTTCCAACTAAATTTGACATCTCTAAATTACGTCCGTCTCTTTCTCGTTTTATTAGAGAGAAAAAGATAGCAATAGCCTAAATTAAGTTTAGTTTGTAAACAACAGAATCGACACCATTGTCTTCAAGTATTTTAAGCACATTTATCCATGTGCAAATAGTAATGTTGATAATATAATAAAATCCATAGAACATTTTTAACCGTGAACTTTGTTGGATTTATTAAGATTTACCCGATTTTTTATCTATTAATGGTGTTGTATGCTTAGTTCTCAGTGAAAACACATACAATCATACTCATACTTGTATTCATCCAGAAAAAATATGTTTAATAACTCTTGGATCTCTGTTCATGCCCAATCCATGTCAATCACTTACAAAATCATGTGCAGTGTACAGAGGCAGCCTTTGTGAGTAAATAATAATTGTAATGCTAGTTGTAAGTGACTCATGTTGTTGATATAAAGATAAGAAGTCCGTTCTGTGATCTCTAAAGATGAGAAGTATTAAAAAAGAACGATAAATTCTGATTGGTCGTTTTATTTTTGCCGGCTCCATGAAACCTGTTTGGTGACGGTGACATACATGAAAAGAAGTTCTGATTGCATGTGCATGAGTGACAGCTAAGTACCTGCATGGGTGAAAGTACCGGGACGGCATCAAGTGCGCGACTAATAAGCGTGGATACCCCCGCTCCGCTAACCCACGCGCCTCGCCAATCTCACTCGATCGCTAGAGATAGTAAAACTGATTTCATCACGCTAACAATGGGAAAGAAAGTGCAGTAATTGTAAGGTAGAACAGGAACTGTTTACATAGCCTGCTACGCGAATGTCTGTTGTAACATTTGGTATTAGATAGTTTATTCGGTCCCCATTTACCTTCGAGATCTTTGAGAACAACACACATGCATGCTCCGCCTCTGGTTGCATGTTATCATGAAAATTATAACATGCAACCAGAGGCCTCATTTCATGAGGTTGTACAGAGACTCAAAAGTGCTATGACTCGTAGAGAAATCTATAAATTCTAGTATCATGTAAATAAACATCCCATGAAACTAGTCAGCCCATTACAATGAGAGAATAAATTTTCATGTTTATTAGGCATCTGTGAAGTTTCTTTGCTAATTTACACTGGTGGCTTTCCACTACTAGTTATTGTTACCATTTATGATATATACCCTGCTATTTCAGGCACTACATGAATAAATGAAGTAAATATGCAGAAAAAAGTATATTTAGCAGTGTGGGTCTAAAATGTTTTAAATGTTTTTGTGTGGGTAGTTGAAAGCTAAACATCTAGAGAGATTTAGACGTCATTACAGGCGTCGCCCGTCGTCTCCAATATTCATCCCTTCAATCAGATTCACAGTCTATCTCTAATCGGCAAGGGTCTGTATTGTTTTATTTCAACCTTTACATAAATTTGGAGTGGATTTTCTTCGAAATACCAGCTAAGTGAGACAAGCGGGTGACACAAGATGAATCGTTCAAGGAGGTATGTCGTACATGAGGTCGCCGACGGGTGTCTCGGCAGCGGCACCACGGCGTCGTCGCGCTGGCGTTGCTAAGCGCCGGGCGGCCGGGCGGGTGCCGCGGTGCGGGCGGCCACGTCGCGGCCGGCGCGCGCCGCTCTCTTCGCGCCGCGCCTCTCCCTCCGCAGCTCTGTCAGTCCGCTGAGCGGCGTTGCGTTATGCGCTGGTGTATTTCATGTTCCCGAGCCCGAACGGCGAGTGTCCGACCTCTGTAACCGACCGTTTATGACATTCGAAAACCCCGCCCTGTGCATTTTTCCGAGTTGCATTTCGATCAGTGCGAAGAGTACGTCGGCTGCGAGCGATTCGTGCCGGTGTCGGCGGCTCCTCCCGCGTTTATTTATGTTGTCGTTTTGGTGTGGTGAATATTTGTGTTGTACGGACGATAACCGTATTATCTGTGCGATCGAGTCGAGTGGATATTTTTAACGATCGACGGCTTTTTGCAAAGGTGAGTGAAATTTCTAAATCTGCAAATATTGTTCAACTGACGGGACGTTCGTTTGATTCGCCGCTACTTATACGTGGCGATCGTCTCGTCGATATGTTACGGAACATCAGGGATTGTATACAATTTAGCTATGTGATTGGCCTCGAAGATTCGTTTCCTAAAAAGCCACGTCAAATTCTGCATAATTATTTTCGAGCATGTACTTCCTAGTCACGTTACAAAACCTGTTGTTTCGACGCACTTAATTCTGAGGATGTCACGCTTCGAACTCTACAAAACATGTTTATGTGAGTCAAATAAGAGCATAATCTGGTTTGTTTTTAGCTTTTCGAGGGTTTGAAACTTATTAGATTCTTGTTAGATTCGGTCCTATCCCACTACACCCGGTAGACGGAAGCGAGTGGGTAAGAAATCATGGAGGTAAGCGGCGCGGGGCGGTGCGCGGCCGGTCGAGCGGTCGAGCGACCGCATTCCATATGGAATGCCGGATTATACGCAATGTCAGTGTGACTGGAAGCTTACTACCTCTACTGTACTGACCATTGCACATTTGCAACTATGTCTACCACCAGAAGTCTACGTTTTATACATGAAATTAAGCCGGGACGGTGCTATAAATTGCGCCGCTGATTGACATTACGGCGCAAGTCTCTTTATGCCCACACGTAAATATGTTTAACCAGCTTCGTTTAATGTATGAAGAAATATGAGCGTGTGCGTTTCAAACGAGATGACACTTATTGCGTGCTAGAAAAACGATATCTACAAAGGCTATTTGTAAGCAATATGCTACACTTATGTCCCGGGCTGTTGATACTTCGACCCACTTCGACCCGTTTGACAATCAACCCATTTTTACCCAATAACATATTGATACGAATCTGTGATTTTAAATAAGCCGCAGACAATGAACAAAACCACGCGAAATTTTCATTTTTTTTTTGTTTAGAAACAAAATAGTCATGTGTAAATTTTCAGTAGGTACAAAGAAAGTACCTAATTAAATTTACAAAATAAATTAAAGGGAATGTCTATTGACTCAATAAGAAGCATAATTTGGTTCTTCCCCGAGAAAAATCAAAAAGGGTTGCCAGTAATTGACAATTTGACCAAAAGTCAATTTAGATTATGAATAGTAAGTATAATTATTATCTGGGGACTAGGGACTATATTGTACTCTACTTATTATATAATAAATTGTAAGTAACAAACTCAGATCACCATTTGTTGATCTGAGGTAACAAACGCTCAGTTTTATGTTGGAAAATACTAACTGTTTGTTACATTTAAACTGATCATAGTTAAAACATAATTTGCTTGTTAATCAGTAATCTGAATTCTGAACTCTGTACCTACCTATTATTAATTGATAAGCAAAGTCCCACAGCGTTTGGCAATAGTCCCTTGGCCCGCGCAAGGGGCCCTGTAAACCCTTGATAAACTATTATCTCAGTGACATTACTCGTGATCTCACATAATGAGTATAATGAGTTCGATAGTGCGTGCTATATTTCGAAACACGTCCGTCGTCGCTTCCGCTGTGTGACCCACAATCTACAACAAACGTTTTAGGTGTATCTATAAAGTAATACATATAAACGAGAGGCCTGACATTTTTAATCCACGATTTGTTGTATAGGTACCTGTTGCAATGCCTACCTTTTAAAGGTTCCTGCTGTATGGTTGGAAATCTAACCCAACCGTACTGTAAAGAATGATTCATCTGTCTCGACTTAGGAATGCAAAAGGGACATGCCCAAGTTTCATATAGTGATTTTGGCCTTGGGTGCACACTTAAGAAATGATGTATTTTAATTAAGTACCTAATACAAATTGTCAATATATTAAAAAAGAAAGAATTGGTTAAATAAAACTTCGGATTTCATAGTAAAATAGCTTGTTAAAATAGTTTGTTGTGTTGTGGGTCCATGTGAGGAGTTTCGGATGAAGCGGAAGCAGAATCCATGTTCACGCCAAAGTCGTTGAGGTTTGAAGAATCGAGGAGTCCATTTTAATGCGAATTCATTGGTTGTAAGTAAAATCCAGAATAACAACAACAAACACGAACAACAGAAACGAGACAACAAACGCGAGACGAGACTCGAGAGTTTACGTACATAAGACTTTTTAAAATTAGGGAGCCGTTGCCAGTGCAATTAAATAAAAATCGATACCTTTTTGATTTTGATCGATAATAATTTTAATTTGATTTCACTTGATGACAATTTTCTCTAACTTATAATAATGTATAAAGGCACCATCCAAGTTTTCATAATTTGTCAGAAACAAAGTGTTTTTATGTCGATTATTGTCGCAAAACTAGAAAAACGTATCGATAATCGATATAATTGGTTTCTTATTTTAAAATGTCAACACTTCAGTGCCGGTATTTTGTTGATCCTTTAATATAATCATTTCAAAACTTATTAATTACGTTAAAATATAGCCTATTTATAAGATAAAGTGTCTAAGTTGATAGTT
Source organism: Xestia sexstrigata (assembly GCA_941918905.2). Classification (NCBI taxonomy): domain Eukaryota; kingdom Metazoa; phylum Arthropoda; class Insecta; order Lepidoptera; family Noctuidae; genus Xestia; species Xestia sexstrigata. Next base: position 7,853,894 of record OW799204.2, read on the forward strand.
CATATTTAATTATCATGTGTTTTTTAGCACAAATCTTTTTCGTGTGCGTTTCTTGGCCAAAAATGGGCAATTGCCTTTCAAACAAGGAATATCAACATTTTATTTTCTTTACACTTTTATGCAAAAAGGTTAGGTTTCAAGTTTCATGTACCTCGTGGAACTTTTATTTAGGTTACTTCGTTTGAAAGGTGACTAGTGTATACTACCCACGTTTCTTTGTAGTCAGTTTGACTACATGTTTTAATCTAGCTGCGTCTAAGGCTGTTTGTCGCAAACATGTTATCTATTGTTCAAAATCCAAACACTTTCTATAAATTAAACACAGATAACTGATTCAAATGATATTAACTAAAAAGCCATACTGCTCGCAACAATACCTATGCCACCAAATTCATTATCGCATAGTGTCCGGTTCTTGGGTCAAATTCACACAATCATGGCGACCTTTAATCTCGTTTCAGATAGCTAAAACTCGTTCCTTTGTGTAAATTCTCAGAATTGGTATCATGTCTTATTGTTTACATACAGCAGCGATAAATACTTGCGTGACCTTTTTATTATTCGTAAACCAATTACCGAAACTTTTGAGATTATCTCGTTACTGACTAGGTAGTTTGTAAAAATGACAATAAATATATTTTGAATTGAATCAATACAAATGTTACAAGTAAGTAAGTAGTTCAGACTACGCAGACACCGAGTATTACGCCGACTTTTTTAACCTTTTCGAATCGGTTTACAAACCAGTGCCGAGTCTAGGTAGTTATTTAAGCGGGTCCTTGACATTATAGACTACTTTTAATTTCTGATTCAAAATGTCATATGAGTTGCCAGTCTAGAAAATCACATTAAAATAGTAGTTTCGTTATTTTCTGCTTCCTCGTGCCAAAACTTTAAGTTGCATTGGGTGACGATTTCTTTGTCAAATTAAAAATAGGTAAACAGAATTATTATGTGTTGCTATTACGTTGTCTAGTTTATAAGACTGTTATTTTATACTGTTTGCAATTTACGATATATGATGAACTCCCAGACCTAGTCGACTCATGAGTTAATCAACCGGTTATGACTATGTGCATACTGCACCGAGATTAGATAGATAATAACACAAGCATGCGATCATTACGAAATATCTCGTCAACAGGATAATATAATCCTTATGTAGACGGATTGATTTCATCATTGTGATTTAAATATGGAATAAGGAAGTAGGAATAACATTTATGTGCCAGTCAGCCTAAACTTGGTAATCTAGGCCGGTAGTCTTGTTATGGCACAGATTTATAATCAAGTTTGGTTTATCTCGGGCAAATGTAACTAATGTAAATGAAAGTAGAAACAAGGCTTTTTCATCTGATAAAACCTCTTCTGTTTTGTAACGAATATGATATTTACTCACAGCACAGTAGACGCCTTTCATTTTACCGGACACTATTAGCCGCAATAAACACTCATTCTAAATTGAATTACTTTCAATTACCAGTAAATCGGTTAGGATGTCATCTTGCGATGCAAGATGCGGTCTTTCCTGTTGTTGGTACCAGATAGCCTCGAGTAGCGTTAGAGTTTTAGTTCTTTCTATAGTAAAATTTTGCTCTGCAACTTTCATAATGCATTTCATCAACACCGCTATTAATAGCGTTGCGCTAAATTTTGCAAGGTGAATGAAGATATGATCGTCAGTGTTAGTGATGAAATCTTGAAGAGATATAATCACATTCCGCGGCTAGCGTCCCCTCTCTCTGGCGGAGCCGCGGTGTTGCATACCGACGTCGCCGCACTCTTATGTGGGTTGCATTGCACTTTACCGGCGCTGTTGTTGTGGATCATCTACTTGAAGTTACTTGCCATCCTTTTATTTCATTCAGTAGCAACATTGTTGCCCCAAGGCACTATACCACTATAAGTAACATCTCCTTTGATACGAAGTCAATTATTTTCGGGTGAATCGTCAATGACATATTTTGTGACGTATGGTGAGTGAGGACTGGTTTGACCATTGCTAGATGATGATTGTATAGGTAGAGGATAGCGGGTAACGGTTTTGTCATGTTTGCAGAGGCACGGTTGTGGGCCCGTGTGTGCGTCCGCGCTGCTCACTCAGTCACACAGGCGCAAAGCGCTCACGGCGTAGCGCGGCCGTTGAACCGAATACTCGAGGAATTTCTCCAACGCCGCAGTCGCTTTGCTTTGCAGAAGAAGAAAATTATCGCAGGTGGTAGACTTGCACGACTAGAAATGATGACGACTGTGTGTTTATTATCCTCGTCTTGTATTAGAGGCATTATTTTGTTGGACGTTTCATTGCACTGCTGTGTCCTGGAAACTGAATGTTGTTGATTTTTGCTTTCCAACCATAATTTTTCGTCTAGATTTGAATAATGTTTGGTGTTTATTATTCTCTTAATCAACAAATAGACGCGCGTCAAAGGTTAACGTCGTCTGTGGGTAGTTCACAGTTCTCTATGATTTGGAGTGACGCAGCTGTACCACTTATTACTACAGCCACAATTTAGGTGTTAGTAAGTACCAATTTGTCGTAGACACGTGTGCAGCTGATCTCGCAATAGCATACCGAGCCAGGGCGCGGTCTGCCAATGGGCTCTCGAAACGCGAATAAATTTTATGTGACATATTATATTTATGTTACATTACAGTTTAAACTACAAATCTTCTTGTAATAAACGAGCGGTGTGTTTTAAATATCAATATAAAATTAGTAACTAATGATTTTTTATGAGTAAAACAGAACGAGGGGAACAGACACAGATGTGACAATAGAACAGCAATTAGTGAAGCGATTGTGAACACTGAGATTATGTCTAGTTGTCTGAAACACGTTTGTTTTGCATTTATTGTTCAAACATTGTATAAGTACCTACTTAATTTGAAAATCAAGCATCATTTCAGACTGGTTTACTGGTCGTTTGTAGAAAAAAATGCCACTTTTCCGTTTATTTTTCTTTCCATTGATTATAGATGGCGTCGACCATTGAACACGTTTAACTCAAATTGTTGTTCTTTCTCTTTTATTATTTTAGCGTGGCAAGCACGTTAAAAAGTTTTTCCGCGAAATTTTCACGTGACAGCTGTCAACATGTTGCTATTGACATAATTATCAGTGTTGCATGGCATGAGTAGTGAAAAAAAATCTTTATAAGGTCTTAGAACTAGGTACTAATATTAAACAACGTTATTATTTACAGTGGGAAGAAAATGCTTTTTCGTTATTTTAATAGCACACACACAAATTGCTTGGCTCCGTCAGCTCCGTGTCATTAAAAACATGCTTTTTATTTCACAGCGTGATGACAATAATCAAGACAAAAAGTAAAATCGATCTCTAGTTCTTTGTGTTACGTAAACATAATACGATATATATTTTACGTAAGTGACTAGTAAATATGTACAGACAGGTAGGTATATTTTATAGAATAGGCAATCATGCTGTTTTCCTTATGTGGTTAACAAATCTCTTAAAATTAATTAATTCGTAGTACGTTTCCTGGTAACTTTCAGCCTTAATATCTCTCAAAAGGACTGGTAAACTAATAACTATATAGGTACCTAGGTAGTTTGGGTTTCATTCATGATATGATGATACATTTATGCACCTCGGTACCTACATGACGTGTAAGATCGTGAGGTGTATTCATTGTCATATAGTCTCCAATATAGTTAGTAGCTTTGTTAAACTCCTGAAGTACTTAGCAGTTTTGCCGAAGGAAGTTGGTAGGTTGGTTTAGCATTTATCCAGGATCTTTTGGTTGTCATTGGTAGTAGGTAGTTTACAGATTTTTCAGCTTAGCTAGTATCGCCATTATATTGATCATTTACCTCCATTAGCTTCTAGAGCATGCGTGTGATAATAAACAACTGATAAGCTTTATAATCTTATCCTCAGATAACGACAACACTGGTTAGTCTAGTTACCAATGTTACCATACTGAAATAACTTACGTGTTTATGTACTATATTAAAGTTTGAGTGACGTGACATAGACCACTGAACACAATCAAAATTATACATTTATATGTTCGCATTTCAAAGAAATACCTACTTGAAAGTTAGCGTCGTAAATAATCACATGATTATGTTCGATTTTCCAATCGCAAGAAACTTTCGCTGCTCAAACCTCTGCTGCTTGCTATTTATGTGAGATCTCTTATGTACCGCTCGTAGTAAATGTACCAATGTATAGTAGTAATACAAATGCTGAAGAAAACCGGCCGAATAGACGGTTCAACTAAAACATTACGTAACTTCGTTGGATAACGCTATTTGCCATTATCATACCGAATTTTTAATTACCATTTGAGATTCTTGTACTTTTACGTGAATGCTTCGTCGGCAACTTACTAATAAAAGATTGCGTCACCAGCCTTCACTTTTAGTGTGTCGAAACTATGCATGAGTTGCACGTTGCACAAACATCCGGCTCAAAAGACCAACTGACTGACATAAATGACAATCGATATATTCGATAGGTCAGCTAAAAACCGATAAACAAAATAGTTTACACGTGTAACAGGTAACTGCGGCCATTACATTATAATATTATTATTGTAACCTGCCCGAAACTTGCTTCCTAAGTCTGCGCAGATTTGGCAACACGGGTGGATCGTTTACAGTAAATCTATACAATTGTTTGATTGTTATGTTTACTTGGCTTTTGCACGAATTGTTTTATGATAAAAATAATAATCGTGTGCGGAATGTGGGCTGGCATGCACGTTCAGGATTAAAGACAAGTAGCGCAGGGCAATCATACAAGGTTGTAGGCTAAAAATAATGCAAAATCTTGGGTAAAATAAAACCCTTAGTTGGCAGCCGGTTGATGGTGGCGGAGTGGTGTGGCGGGCGAGTGAACGCGCCGACCTTGGGCCCGTGCCGGCCCGCGGACGTTCGTTGAACGCGCCGTGTCCCGCGCACCCCGCGCCCCTCAACCCGCGCGCCCCGCCCCAAGCCCTACACCACAACTCGTTTGCGACGATTATTCGAAATTATTCAAAAATTAAAGTGAGAAGCTGCCAGTATTCTAAATATTCTAATAATTTTTCTGACCGTAATGCTCTACTTATTAGCTTCAAACTAATACTACAAAAATCAACTCAACGCAGAGATGTCATCGATCTCTCTCTACGATTAGCATTGTCTCGTTCACTAGAGTTCACTAATCTCTTTATCATACTTATCGCGATCTGTATTTATTTATCTCATTTCACAATCTACCATAAACATAACAGATGTTTTCTCAGTCACGAGGTGTTTAATACGTTATGCCGACAATGTATATCGTGAAACTTACAATAAAGGCCGCCATAAGTTCATAACTATCCAAAACAAAAGCGTTTCCACGTTTGGCTCACTAACACGCATGCGAACATAATAGACTATAAAAATATACCCAAAACAGTGCGTGACGTAGTATTTTGCTGCATTATTTTCGCAATAGTGTGTGCGTGGGGCCCGGCCGGGCGCGATGCTGGCCACTGCGAACATTGACCGCGCGTGTACGGTCAACAAAACCTCAGTACTGCTCAAATTGTAATAAATTATTAGCGCTTTTTCGAATGATAATCGACTATTTTCTGTCGTGTATATGACAAATTGATTTGTATGATTGCCACATTAATGACGTGTATTGTCTATGAATGAGGATCTGCGTTACTTTATTAGAAACGATATTGGAAATAGGTCTCGACAACTAACACTTTATGAAAGAAAATGACAATCCGAATGCATAAACAACATTCATGTGTTTATTTGGGCCGTTCTGTCACTGTGATAATGATAGTATGAACTAAACACATTAATGATTCACATTTATTTGTAGGAAGTAACGCTGATAAAACCGCCATGTTCCGTCCTTGTTGCTCAGAGGCGAGAAAAACATCACATAATATTGATAAATTGAGTGAACCGCTTTTGATCTTCTGGTGAAAATAAAAAAAAAAACAATGAAATGGAGATATTATGGGTATTCAATAATAGAAAAGAGCTTTACGAAATAAGACAGAAATAATGAAGCTATGGAGAGAGCTCAAATCCCTTAGAATTCCCACATCTAGACGGAGATGGCGGGATGAACTGGGGGCCTAGTATGCTATTACAATAGTGTCACAATGATCTATCATTGATTTCATAATTGTTGATTTTGACAAGTTTGGTAATCTACTATTTAATGGCGTCACTATGACTTTCCAATGCTCAACCACTGACACTTCATTGAAATAAATAGCCTAAAATTGTAATCTCGTACACAATGACAAATGAATTGATTGACTTTCGCGGTAATCTGCTAAAATTTTGACAGTTCCAGCCGAAATTTGCTCAATTAGCACCATTTTGTATTGCATTAATCTATCTAGAGTTGCTCAAGCTCCAACCTTTAGCAACTCTAGATAGAAAAACGTGGAAAGGGAGTTATAGAATACAGTGATACAATGATACGCACAAACAAGAACACGCTGCTAAATATAGGATTCTTACAATTATTGTAAATCAAATCTAGGTTGTTGTCGTACACCAAGTAATAAAATCACGTCAACGGTGAATTGCAGAAGAACAAATACATTATTATTTCAAGCAAAACTCTTCAGACAATGAATCCGTTAAAATTCTTGAGGTATACGAACTCTATTGGATCTTGGAACACAGAATGAAGTGGTTTAAAATTCTGTTCATGTGAGGAAATAAAATGTGGGCGCGGCTTCTTTATTGCGAACTTACTATGACGACTTCATCTCGGATTTATTGTCGACACTAATCTTGAGCCTTCCTTCAAGTTTTTAAAATAGATAATGTGAACGCATTCGTGCATACAAACAGGATGTGGAGGATTTTCCTCATTCGCTCAGAGGCAAGATGTCGGACGGGTTCTTGTGCGTTATTACTGCAAGATACTTACCTGTCGATTGTAAATGATACGAGGGAGAACTTGTTGTTGTTTTGATTGTTTTGCCCTTGAATCTTACAATTAATTTATTTAATTTGCCACATGAAAAATGAAATAAGTAGGAAACGGTAATTTCCAAACAATCTTAAAAGTTAGAGACAGTGACTTCTGAGGTCTTGCAAATTTTTAAGTCTAGTTTATTGGTTACGTGTGCTAATAAAAACTTAATGCGCTAGGTTCAATAACTAGAAAATTGCAGACAGATTTGAAAATTATCCAACAAAGGCCAGTAGTGATTGAACAGATTGTTAACAACTCAAAGGTGCAATTGTCGCGAGTGCGTCAATGGCAACTGAATGCTGTGTGAATGTGCATTACAATTATTATATCCAAGGATGAAGATGATTCTGCTGTCCGTACATTTTTATTTTACAAAGCAAAAGTGATTCAATTACTTTATTCTTAGTTGTGTTGTTTGTTAAATTTATTAGCAATATTAATTTATTTATCGATCGCACGCACCTGTAGTCTAAACCTGATTTTTATATGAAAAAATAACTATAGTCTGCTCATATCCATCTGCCGAGAGTGACCGTTTGGCTATTATTAAAACCCACATAGTTATGACGTAGGTATGTAATAATTCCGGTATATCGCCCGTTAACCTGCCATAATCTACTTTGCATGAGCTTTATGAAAACATTTATAGAAAACAATATTTTCGTACCACTTGCTCAAAAAAGTGACATTCTATGCCACAAAAAGCGAACATAACAATAGTCATTTTTAATCTGTTAAAAACAGTGAACGAAAATTGTACTGAATTTCATTCATCCTCTAGGGGGAGAATGTGATTTAAATTTGGAATACTTACCGAAATTTATACTGAACTACATCTGTGTTTACACCATGGAGTTTGTATATAAAGCATTATATATCTTTTTGAAAAAGGAATACGCATTTATTATGCAGCTATGATTATTAAATAAAATTACGAAAACCGACGAGGCCGTATGAGCTTGATGCCTTTGCTTTTCCGACAAAAAATATTAGTCTAGGAATTTGCCGCGTTTTTGTTTTCTTCAAATACATAAACGTTAAGTTTATTTTTCGCAAATGGCACGAAAAGTAGAGTATTTTCCTCGGTGATAAAGCTGTCTTAGTCTTGGGAGAACTTAAATCCCTCGCTACACTCAGGACTCGTCTTAAATCCCTCGCTTCGCTCGTGATTTAAGTTTTGAACACCCTCGCTACGCTCGGAAGTAAACCTCGAGTCCTTCGTTACGCTCGCGATTTAAATCGTCACCCGCGACAGAAGACTGAAGACTGCTTTATCCCCTTGGTTAATAGTCTACTATTTTATCCAATCTATGGATTTTACGTGTGCAATTTATACAGCTTTCTAGTGTGGCCAAGTTTATCAATTTTCCTTATTTATGTTGAATGAATCACAGCTTCTATATGTATAAAAACAAGGCAAGGTACCAAATCGAAGTAATATCCGTTTAATAATCTGGGTTCTCTTTCACCGAGAATTCAGTCTCTATGTAAAAATGGCGAAAGTGAAATTGTTTTTGCAAAAATACCTACATGAATACACCTGCGTTAGGTGTCGTTGTCGTGCATGCTCACCGCTGCTGAGCTGCAAACGTCAACTGGTGCGGAATAATGCACGATTTAACGTCAAAACAGGCAGATGTGTGCGATACGATCTCCCCACATCGGGCGCATCACGAGGCGCATCGACCACATCCACATGACACTTTCCCCGCATGCACTACATGAAAGCCACTCAGCACGTTTTGTTATTAAGGGAATTATCTAAAACGCCATCGAATCCTGTTCACACATGACGTGCCTTTGTGACAACTAGGTACAATGATGAGTTATGGATATTGCACTTTCGTGTGTGTTAGACTGGCAGGACGTTTTGATTTGTTAATAATACTGGAGCGTAAATAATGAATTGAATCTAAGTACTCGTATTTATCATTAACACTGAAAACGGAATATTATTTACTGTTTGTTTTGAGATCCCGATATTTATTTAGTCCCGATTCCCGATTTTGTTTGTTTGTTATTCGTATTTACTAAAATATTTTTACTATTAGGTACGAGATTTTTTATGTTATTCTGGTTCGGATAAAGAGTTTCCATTTTTAATATATTATGTTTTATTATAAAATTGTACTTTCTGGAGAACATAAGTGTCGGAAAAAATATTTTTATATTTTTTTTCACAGATAGCTAATATCGCCAATAGTTTATTGAGTAATTTAGATTATAATAACTATGCCGTTTGACATCAATAATGAAATACTTGGTATCACTAACACAATATTAAACTTGTTGTTTGTCAGACTTCTTACAATTTCAACATTTTTTTATTGTTTTAGTGTATTTGTAATTTGTTTACTAATAAACAAAACACTGCTGTTACTGTTTGAACTGAAAAGAGACTTTTTAAAAGTTTGTTAATTCAAGAGTTATTTGCACGATACCGGAGTTTTCCCCGTGGCCTTGCTCATGTAGTCATGTAAACAATTCATATTACGCAATTTGCAAACGCATATTTACGTTGCAATATACTTGAGATAGTCAAAAAGACGATAATTGACATGGATTACAAGACTTTTATCGCGCAGACCTATATTGGAACCACTTTCTTTATCAAAGTAAACAACCAGCTATTTTTAAACGGTTGGCCAAATGCCAAGACGTGTACACTTTCTATACTATCTCTACTCCAAAAATACTTTAATTTTGAAGCCTGTGTGGTTGCCAGGTTGCAATAAAAATTGTTCGCAGATTCTCAACTTTGTAGCCTAAACTGATTCCGTCTGCAAATCGCGTAGCGATTTCAGTCTACGAATATGTAGTATGATCTGTTTTGCGAAAATACGTAGGCAGCTTCTCATGTGGCTTTTATTACATTCTTGTACTTACTTTTTAACATGTATATTATCGCTAAATAATGTGTAGAAACAGTCCACGCAACTGAAAAAACACTGTTCATTGGGAAAAACTGAATAATATTTCAATAGAAATGTTCTGGTTTAATCGAGGTATGATTAGCGCGACGCGAGATGTAACAAGTGGTGCATCGGGGATGCGACGGGGGTCGGGGTGCGATCGATAGGGGTTCGTGGGCGTCGGGGGCGCTCGGCGGGGTGCCTCCCACGTCAGCTGGAGCCCGGCCAGCCTGCCTCCTCCAGTCCAGACCTGACATAAATAGCATCGATAGGCAGCACTGTTTACGTCGGAGCACGTTTTTCATAATACCTATTATATAAATTTATGTTATAAATAAATTAACCCAAGGATATTTATAACAAAGCTGAAATCAGAGGTAAGACTTCTTCTTTTTGCGATTTATTCGATGTTTCAATATTTTCCGAGGCGGGCGGCGCGGCGGCGGCGCCGCGGCGCGCGGCGTGGCGCGGCGTCATTTTGATTCTGAAAATGTTAAACCGGAACTGCAGGCTTTGATTTTATGGAAATGTGCCTTTTTCAGTTATTTTTTTATTGCTATGCTGATGCCAAAACTGTATGATTGTTGTTTACATGTATGAATGTTAATTATTAAGATAAAAGTAAATGGTGCTAAAATTAACTGACCTTTTTTTGTTTTTAATCCCTGATGAATTAACCGAAAACATGTGATAAACAATTCACCGTTGAAACGCAAGTTTATACAATATGCGTATAATAATAAAATTCAGCTCTAACAACAATAGTTGAACCTGTGTCTAGCTAGGCGGATATTAAGTCTCAGTTCTTGTGAAATAACCTCGGCTGGCGAAACATTTATTTTTGTACAAGTTTAGGTAGGTAGGTACATAATATCAATCAAAACGTGGTTTGCACCGCACATCCACAAAATACCCCACGTGTTACGAATTACGCCTTGTATGAGTAGACGTGGCTTTTACAGAACAATTTCTTGATTTTTTTAACAAAGATAAGTTATTTTTAGGAAAATTCCACGAATACTTTTGGTAAAAAACAAAATATATATCAGCCAAACGTGAAATGTGATTGTTTTGTACAACTTCCGCGGTACATTTTCTGACAATTTGTGTGAGCGACGCGGGAAAGTAAATTTATCTGTATTTTCTCTTCATTCGTAGATCTATATGACGTAACTGCTGAGTGAGTAATGCTCAAGATTTGTGTCCCTGACGTAATTTACACGTACATCTAACTGATAGCTATTCTCTGAATTATTGTTATGCCAACACTGATTAAGAGGAACGGTTGTCGTGAATTGAACTTTACTGCATATTGTTATCTTTTTACTCCACCACCAATCGATTCGTAGCTAAATCTTTTCAACTAACGGTATTTCTCGTGAACTGGGGTTTTTTAATGTTTTGAGTTCTGATTACGTTATTTTTTGAAAGCAATTTACTTGTTATTGTTATCTTTGAAGCGTATTCTCAGAAACCGTATCGCCTGTGCACTCGAAAACAATCTCAAACCTCGTGCCAAATGATGCTGTGGCTTTTCCAGACTTTTTAGATGTTTACGATCTTCTTCATCGTTTACACAAAATGGATTGTGTTTATTGACTCCAATTGTTTATTTATCACACATGTTTGTTTATTTGGTAATTACTTACTTTTATGGTTTGATTAGAATGTTCATAATAAGCTTTTCTGTAAACATTATCTGCATCTGCCCAAAAAAGAATAAATAAACTTTTGAATTAGCACTAATTATGTGGTTATTGGCATGACATAAAATATCAAACTTAGGTAAATCTAACATTGTTTTAACTTTTGCAGGTACGTACTTAAGACAAGATGGGCGGGTACTGGGATCCATCTCGTATTTATGCTAATGTAAGTAGGTACCCACAATTGAAATGTCTCGCAGTGTTTAAAAAACTTCTCATTGTTACCGGCCGCGGGGCGCATCATACAGCGCTCATGTTTTCCTGTGTCGCTCACAATGCTACAAACAACTATCGGACATTACTTCTATATGTGCGACACGATACAATCAACATTGCGTGCTTATCGAGCTCTCTACATTACAAATTACACACGTTCGCAATTATACTCGAATCCCGCAGTGATTGATATCTCTCATTGTGTCTAAGCTTACACCGTAATCTGCGGAATCTGTAATAACAACCTGCCTTCAAAACAACTTGTAGGAACGCCGCGACACGCAAAAATGTAACTGTGATCTATTTATTTATTTAGGACATCTTTTTCAAGCACAAATCCGTTTTGTCCGTATTTTTTAAAGTAGGTACAATATTATGAAACGGACTTAGTACTGCCATAATAAGCCAATCCACAATCTTTTATGTATTGTTAGAACAAAATATTTAAAATTAATCAGCGTTTACTATCCAAAAACATTACAATAACTTTGGAAAATGGGGGAAATTTTTATGTGTAGGTATTGGTACATTTTGGCAGAACTATGAACAAACGTTGTACCCTGTCTTATCATAGGTACTATCGTTGCCAAATAGTCAAGCATATCAAAATCTGCCTAGCCATTTCTCAACTTTGTTTTAGTCCGCTTCCAGAATTCAGTCTTAACACTCCTAACTGGATGCAGCTAAATACCATTATTTTACATAGAGCGACTGCCTAGCAGATAAATGTCCAAATTGTCCATATTCAGTGACTTTTCTATTTGTGATGCGTAGTTAAACGACGTGTGCACGGCGTCTTGATGAACACCATAATTGACTTGATAATTCAAAAAAATTTTGGTAATACGCATTAGATCCAGTTTGCAAATGACAAAACAATGTCGGTCGTTACATAAATGAGGATATACATATTATTAAGTGACTTGTGTGGTAAATAATCTATCTATACCTAATCTTGACCTTGATCTTGACTAAATATCAACGTGCAGCTCAGGCCGCTGGATGAATTGGGTTACAATTTAGCTTATAGAACTTTATAATATTATATAGGCATCCACTAAGAGAGAATTTTATAAAATTCAACCCTGGGCGGGTGACATCAGGGTTGAAAGTTTGTATGAAAATCCGTCACCAGCGCATCCGGTTGACTAGAATCCAATTTTCTATGATATCTGTCGACTAACTATTTGCTAATGTTTACTATAAATTACTTTTAATTTCTTAGTTTTGAATTATGTACCAGACAAAATTATTTTTAAACGCTTACATACTGTATGTGTCATGCATGTTAACTAATTATACATATATACGAAGTTCAATCACCGAAACTAAAAGTTCGTTGTGTCCCAAATTACCGTATGTGACGACGATAGACAGATAGATCTTTGTTATGTCTAGTAAAATACAAAGAAGTCTATCTACAAGCTTTGGTTTCTCGGCTGCCTAGTGCCTGACTGCCTGTGCTAATAACATACACATTGTGGTCGACTGCCCACTTGCCCAGGCGCATGCATTGTTGAGAATTCAGCCCTTGGGTATATGAAATGTGAATGAATGCGTGACTTGATGTCGATTTGTTTGTGGTCTGTACATCACTGCAAATTCCATTACGGCTTAGTCAGGACCAAGACGCACTTTTTAGTTTATATTTGTCTTAAGGTATAAGAATTTTTAAGACATTTTTTTTTTGTATTAACAGCTGCAGTATTAAATTTATAATAAATCCCATGGGAGTATTGGACCTCAGAATGATTCACTTACAATTATGCATAAAGTATTTAAATGAAGCTTTGATGAGTCCGCGGCTTGTGGCCGACTGTCGGCGCCAGACTTCATTGTTACTTTTATTAGCCTTGTTGGGAGAGTAAACGAATGATCATTTATTAGTATCCATCCACTGATTGTAACATTTGTACCCACGGTTGCCACCCCACGTGATTATTAACAAGTCATGCTTTCTAGCTTGTTCAGAGATCACGACTGCATTCGAAAGATACTACCAAATTAGCACTTCTAAACGGTTGCTGTAATGAATGGCTTCAGACAAACTAAATCTGTCTAGAGATAATTATGTAAGAGCAGAATGATTGCGATGGCAGCAGTGCTAGGATTTAGTGTGACTGTCAAAACACGGGCTGGCGCTGATGAGCGTAACAGCTGAGCGTCAGCTGGCAGCGCGGCCTCGCTCTCGCAACGCTTAGCTAAATATCGCCCTGTTGGCTGAGTTCATCGCCTAAACTATCCACGTTACGTAGGTATGTATATTATAGACTAGTCTATTGAAGCTCTCGGCTACGGGCTGCCGAGCGCCGAGCAGACGTGCGTTCACGACAATTGAGGGGCCACGCCGATTGGAGATCGCCTCTGGAACGTATGAGGCGCACAATCGAATGAAATTCTACGAACGTTTCGTCTCAATAACTGGCTATTGCAATTACCAGTTGCTCATTTCAAATTTTCTTTTCATTCGTAATGCATTCAACAACAGCAACAGTCTTCTCTAAAATCACATTGATTGCCTAATCGTATTTATTTGCTTCATTTAATGGTTTGTATTCATTCAGTTTGCCCTATCTGCCAACATGGAATTGATTAACATCTTTCAAGTTCAGACCGTAAGACTGTATCTCTCATCAGTCTAATCCTTTGTGATAAATGTGTTTTATCAATTTGCTATGAAATATTGGCGGCAAGTCGGAGCGTAACGGCGGAAAGAATGCATTCACCCAACTAAGATGGAAGTATGCTAAAAAGTTGACAGCGAAGGCCGTCAGTTCCGCGTGGTGTCGTAACTGCGCCGCACCACACCGCGCAGCGCACCGGTGCGGCTGCGCGGGCGCAGGCAGGCCGCTCACCTCGCCGTCTGCGGGTCACGGCGTACCTTCGATTCCTTTCTAAAGTGCTTTCTATATCTTACACACTCGCGACGCTTCCGAGCTTCGTTTTACCTTCACGCTTTTCCGCCAGTCTCATCTTTCCACTCAACTTATCAGATTGCAATGCGAAGTTTTCTGTTTAGGAGTATGTCGTATTGTATGCGGATGCAGTCTCTCTCTCTGGTCGGCGTCGCACCGCGGTCCAGTTATCTAGCGTAGTGTGTGTGCTGCGCATGCGCATGCATTCTACATCAGCATTCCGATAGCAGCGCGTCATCCGCGATTGTGCTCCGATGCGTTAGGTATTTAGGATTCGAGCTGACTACACCGACCCCCTTTGTTCTGATGAAGTTTTGTAATACCTTGAAAAGGTAATAACGATCCTAGGACTAGAGCATTGCATTTTGCAAGATGATAAATAGTTTGAACGAAAGAATACCTATCATTATTTAAACGAAATCGAAAGTGTACGATGTTGCACAATTCCATTGTCCTCACCTCGCTGGAGTGTTATCATGTAATTCATTCGCAGTTCTCAACTCCCGTCAGAGGGGCACTTTAATTAAAGTCCATGGCGATATAAATCCTATGGCACGTCGTCGGCAGTTAGAAAGTGCGCGTGATGTAACAATGCAACGCTCCCCGACTCTCAACCTCGGAACGTGAACGTGATTGATCTCTTCATTCTGCCACTAGTTGCGTTGCAAGATGTCATAATTACCTATCCATTTATGTTATGTCTCTTTAGCTTTTAGGTGCATTATTGTTTTAATATTCCTCATCCTATCAATAGCCATTTTTCAATTCGGTCAAATTTCCAATCTGAATCTGTCACCTGCTCAAATTGTCTATAAAAAGTAATGGTGTTTACCAATAGTTGGTTCAATTTACAGCTCGGGGAAGGGCGTATAGAATGAACGGCGTTGTTTCGACCCACTGATCCGCATGATGCTCCGAGACTTCCGGGGTCATGGCGTAACAACAGCCACACGACAGGTGACATACTACTTGCACCCACGTAACACGCTCGTCTCACTGACTAGACAAACACATAATATGATAATTACACTAATATACATTTTCTATCTATTTATGTTAAAGGGCTATAAACTGAGAGGAGTTCTGCTAAAATGTGCCAATCCACATTAATTTTTCTCCCATTTTTTTCAAGTAATTGTAATGATTTTGGATAGATAACGCAGATTATTTTAAAATCTCATGTTCTACGCATAAGTTTTCACGGAACTAAGACCACTGAATGGTAATTTACCTCATTAGTTAAGTTGGATTAATTTGACGTCTTGAACCGAATTAAGTAATAAGAGTTTGTGGGTTGGCTCATTTTGGCAGAACTAAATCCAAAATAATCTAAATTATGATGTCCTTCACAAAGAACATTTTACAAACAAAGCATTTAAAATGAATTAGGTAATAACGAACACGATAATGGTACCTGCATGCGAAATCGCTTATTTCGATGGGAGATAAGCGATACTAGCCAAACATGGCTATTTTACAGGCCACTTACGCAATATTTTACGTAAGAGGCACGTCATCCTGTGACGTGTTTACGTCACTACTTTTTTTATGGTGAGTGTAGTAATTATGCGCTTAGTTAGTGGCAGCCTACGTAGGTATATCAATTTTTTTTATTGGCTACGCTTTCCGTCTTAACCGTCATCGTCAGTTGAAAATAAAAAAATAAACCAGGCGTTAAAAAACGCTAAGAAACTTACTGTGATTACTAGGTAAACAAAATCACTTGGTTTGCTTTGTTTTTGCTTAGCACTAAGGTAAGTTAGGTACGTATTTTTTAGAGGTTCGGTATGGTAGGTATGGTCTATGGTGGCCCCGCCATTTTGATGTTCATCTAATCTAAGCGAATACTCGATGAAAAATCCTATTGTTATTTTGATTAATTGTGCATCAGGTGTATCTTGACCTCTCAGTACTACTATATTTCTTATTACCTGTAAAAAGCTCCGGTTGAAAGTACCTACACGATACCCTAGTTAGGTTCTTCGAAATAATATACTAAATCAATATGGGCCGACAAAGAAAAGCATCAAAATAAAAATGTAATCAGGTAAATAAATAACATTCTAATCGATTCAATAAATCAAATAGGTATTTCACTAGAATTATTATTTTATCTAACAAATCAAAACAATCACATGTACCTACACGACAATAAAAGTAATCTTTTGAATAACCCGATTATCTTTTACAAACATTCCATAGATTTTGACCGTGTAGGTTTACTTTTTTATGAAACATCAGTTTTTTTTTTAATTGCCGATGAAAAGTTTATTTATGTGGGGTTCGGATTGCTGAATACGTGGTATTCGTTCGTGCATCGATGTCGGGATTTCACCAGTGTGTGAAAACATGCTTGTGCTAGGTATGTTTTTTTTTTCCAGAATGGAATCATAAATTCACGGCTCTTTAGTCAACAGATCCCGCTCATTTGAATCCCGAGGGATCAGTTTAATAAAAAATATTTTTATGTCATTGTGTTTTGTGTTGTGTGTTTTGTCTGTGTGTTGTTGTGCTTTTTGTGTCTTTAGTAGATTGGTCCTACTCTTAAAATTAAAAAAAAAATGCTATCACATAACAAATTTGAAAATTCAAAACGATAAAAAACAGAACAGGGGGTCTAAAATGGCCGCTTTAGCAGAATCTTAGTAGGATAATAATAATGAATCACGTTAAAATTCTTAAAATGGTCACAGACGCAGTTATTATAGGAATTATCAATCAATGTGTGACCATTTTACGAATTGTAGTTAAAATATACTTAAAATACACACATCAACACGGTCTAGGGATATTTCATACTCAATTAAATAACTCGAAAAGTACTGGCCGCATTGGAATCTTTTATACACCGATTTGTTTGTAATTTATCTCAGACTAATTCCAAATTCAAATTTTTGAAAATTCTTTTGTTTCGGTGGCATAAAAATGTCTTGATGTATAGGAGAGGGAATTTTCATTTGTGCGAAATTTAGAAAACAATACGAATTACGTTTAGTTACAGTTTTTTTTTCATTTTTAAACGAAAGATAAAGTTAAAATTGAGGTATTGTAGCCATGCAACGCCGACATTTGACGAGGGCGGAGATGTTACGAGCTGTGGGAATGCTGGAAGCTGGATCAGCGTAATGTTGCTGAGGCCATAGGGACCCATCAAAATGTAATTTCAAGATTGTGGACACGCTATCGTGCCACAGGTGAAGTAGCGGAGAGGCACCGGGGGCCAAGTCGCATCACTACCCCCAGACAAGACCGATTTTTGCAAATTACTGCGCGAGCACAACCAAATGCAACGGCGACTCAATTGGTCCAAAGGCTGCGAGTGGAACACCAAGTGCTTGTGAGTGACCAAACTGTAAGAAGGCGACTGCATGAAAGCAATCTACGCTCTCGTAGACCACTCCGGGTCCCACCTTTACGGAGAGGCAATCGTGGACGACGATTAGAATGGGTTCGGAACCACGTGGACTGGGGCCGTGACCAATGGTCCAATGTGCTGTTCACGGATGAATCCAGGTTCGGCTTCCATCCAGATTCACGAAGGACGCGTGTTTGGCGAGATCCTGGACGATGGAGCCGTCTCCAGAACCCTCAGGAAGTTCACCCATACCAAGGAGGAACAATTATGGTTTGGGCAGGAATTCGTCTTGGAGGACGGACGGATCTCGTTTGGGTGCGGGGCAATATGACGGCAGAACGATACGTCCAACAGGTGCTGGGGCCCGTAATCTTGCCCCACAGAACACAAAAGGGGCAAGATTTCCTGCTCATGCACGACAATGCCCGGGCACACACGGCGAGAACGGTAGCAGTTTGGTTACATACACATAATGTTAGGGCCTTAGACTGGCCTGCTCAATCGCCAGATCTAAATCCCATTGAGCATGCGTGGGATATGCTGCAAAGAAGAGCTCTGAAGGAAGTTCCTGAAAATCTGGCTACAGAAGATCAACTTTTTGCGCACCTCAGAAGGACATGGGACAATATTCCGCAGCAAGACATTGACAACCTTGTTCTGAGCATGCCGAATCGTTGCCGATGTGTTATGAACATCATGGGCGCTTTGTCAGACTACTAACTTCAAGTTTATAAACACAAATTAAATGATTTTTCTATTTTTTTCAGTTTTTACTCACAAATTAAAAGTTCATTCATATACGGTTTCCGTCTATGCTTCATTTTTTTTCCATAAAATCCTGAAATTTTAATCTATACCTTAACCATTATTAAAAAATGGTAGAATATTAAATAACGTATCTTTTAAATACATACATGTCATATAAATAATTAACACATTGATAGTAATTCGCTTTTTTAAAAATATCCCTAGACCGTGTTGATGTGTGTAGTTATGTACACCTAATTTATAACCATTTTCCAAATAATAATAATGGCTGTAAAAAGTCCCTAAACGAAGCCGAAAGTGTCCGAAAGCCAGACGGGATGAACAAGTGCCTTTCGCACTTGTTCATCCCGTCCGTCACTGCGATATTTTTGTTCTGGACCATGCCTGGGAACCTTCAACAGTCTGTAGTTACGCAGATAGTGGAAGTCAAAGTCCTAACTTTATCAAAAGTTAAAAAAATTCAAATTTTACATAACTTTATACATTACTTTAATCACTTGTTCCATGACACCTGTACTATTCAAATCATCAGCACAATGCTGCAATGTTTTGAGACCTACTGTAAACCGTAATTTTTCAACCCAAAATATTTTTGCGTAGTCAATTATTTCGATTTACAGAATCTTTAGTTGACGACTTCGTAAAGGGTCCGTTTACACCTTGTATAATTTTCTGCTTTTTTGATCCCTTTCAAATTAATCCCCATCAGACATTATACACTTCTGCTAACGTTTGTTCCAACCCTCAAAAAACTTCAAAAAATCTTTTTTTGTGATCTTGTTCAGCTCCTCCTTCGATGACGTCTTTATCTCCTCAATCGTGGCGTAGCGTCGACCTTTCATGAGCTTCTTCAGTTTTGGGAACAAGAGATTAGAGAAAGTCTCAGGCGGCCAGGTCTGGGGAATACGGTGGCTGTGAGTGGCATCATTAGCGATCGTAGCGGCCATAATTTCGCGCACAAGCAACGTTGTGTGAGCAGAGGCGTAGGGTCGAAATTGAGCAATTTTGCCTCGAATTTCGCGGCGACCCGTCTCATGCCCAAATCATTGGTAAAAATCGAATGGCACGAGCCAATTGATATGTTTAGGTTAACAACAACTTCTCTAACGGTTTGTGGATTATCCTTGTGTAAAGACAAGCTAAAAGGAATGCATCAAGTCAATACAAATAAACGAATATGAAGTGGTGCATTACAAGCCGAGCCAGTCCAATGATACAGCCGAAGTACCGTCAACCGATCTGCATCTATTTCTCTATGTAGGACGCACCCATTACGACTGCGCTATACTTGCCCAGTGATGAGTTCCAAGAAGTTATTTAACACATTTAATATCTTCATCAAGGACTTTGTACAGTAAAAAATTGACCCAGAACTGGCCTAGCAATACGTATGTAACTAAAAGAGTGATGGACAAGAATGTTTGACACAAACAAAAGATGGATGGATTGTGTGAGGAAACATGAAAGAGAAAGGAGGAAATGATGCCGTCCAGGGGAGAATGGAAGAACAAAACGTGTTACGCCGACCCCTAATAGAATGGGACAAGGCCAGGAAGATGATGTCGGACTGGCCTATCAAAAAGTACGCAGTTCCAAAAAATAGCAGGCCAGCATAAATTATATTGTTAGCACTGGCATGCGGTTGGTGTTTAAATACCAATAGATAAATTGGTCAGCCTCGTATCGTACCAGCACTGCAAGTACGTAGCAATCGATAACGATCGAATCGATACGATTCGATAAATCCGACTTTTCGATTGGTTAAAAACTCATTTTATCGAGAATAACTGTCAGATTTATCGAATCGTATCGAATCGAGTGCTACGTACTTGCACTGTAGGTAAATGATAACAACTGCATGCAACTACACACCGTTAATTTTATATCTTTCTGGAACCGAAAGCCATAAACTCGATCATCGAACTTGGAACGATTGGGAATGTTTTTTCAAAAAATATTAAGAAAATAAAAAATGAAATTTAATTATTTCGAGACTTTTCTTTTTAAATAACAAAAAATATATAAAGAAAGCGTGTAGTAGGTTATACAATAGAAAGTTTTTATTTCAAACCAGAGTCCATAGGGTTAGTAACAATTTTACTTAAGAAACTCAAACTCAAACTCAAAACTCAAAGCATTTATTTCAATTAGACCATTACGGCACTTTTGAATGTCAAAAATACAAAAAAGAAAATCAAAGCTACAGTCCCAGTCACAAGGCATAATAATTTGGGAAAGTATTGTAGTTGCCCATTCCCTAGAGTAGATCTCTATGGAGAAGAACGGGCAAGAAACCGCATGGACACTCTTTTAAAATCATAGTATTGTTACAAAATTTTGGTTACATCATTAATTTTGAGATTATAGGTATATATATGTGAGAACGAAGTTCTAGTGTTAGTAAGTTAAAGACACAGATGAAAATATACAATCAAAATTTAGTTAGCTTCAGTTCAAACCACTCCATTAGGATTTATCTTTACACACAAATAACAAGATTACAAGCCTCTGACGTAAGCAATGCATTAAAAGTATATTTGTAATAAGTTCATTTACTTTTATTGATTTTTTATGTAAATAACACATTTAGCAATAAGCGGGTTTATCTCGAGTAGATAATAATGTCGCAATAGGCCTGCATGCCAGCACGGTTGCCAACACGCTCGCTCCACATGATTGTGGAAAATATTGTGAGTTGTGACTACTTGTGACCTACCGAAACGTTCTCCTAAACCTTTGATTGAGTCATTTTTATTACTAAAATATAAATATGTCTAAACGTAATGTAATGAAGTCGTAAAAATACCATAAGAAAAACCCAATAGCTTTTTAATGACGCCAACCAACAGATTAAAATTTGATGATACCTGAAATACGTCATATATCATAGAACGAATTGATCAACCAGTGAGAGTTGACGCGATTAATACAACATAACACGTATACTGCCCTACGTCACAAATGTTCAACTCTGTTCAAGATTGGAGAGTTTTGTACAAATCTATCTACAACATTTCGTAACATTGCCGATGCTGTTTCTGACACTCTAAAAAGCTTTTAAATAGTCTCATCGATAAGGCATTGTTGAGCGCTATAGAACAATGAGAGAAATATTCACACATTATGCCAGGCTGCGGAGCGGTCTCGCAAGATGCCCGTGGCTAACGATGTTCGTTATTCGTGCTAAATATAATAACACTTGATGTTACATAACCTGAACCTTCATCGAGATTGCACACGGGCTGTCCACTTTGAATATACCAGAAGGAATACTGCATACAGAATTACAGATTCAGACTTCAAACTTTTCCCTGTCTGTGTTGTTAACCCCAAGTATACAAACTCATCCTCAATTACGTGTCGCGACGCTATTAAATGTAAATCATCGGGTGGATTACCACTTATGGTGTGATAAATTTTACCGTATCACGTTCGAAATTGTCAATTTAAATGATTAAGCACTGTCTGCAAGCAATAAACTACTAGCGAACTAAACCAAAATTGTCTCGACTGGACTATTGAATGTAAATAAGTAATCATTTGTTAAATAGGTACTTCCTGTCTTACTATCTTCATAGTCACTCAAACGATAGTACGTTTTCGGTAGACATCTATGTTATTAATTGTCATTATTGAATTCAAAATGAATCTTAATTTGCACTAATCGCATTGATTACATACGTCATACGTATACATATTTTCAGTAAATAGTAGCGTTCCAAAATGTGTGCCAAAATCTACATCCGATTTAACATATTCAAAGTCGACGGCTGAAACTATTGGACTTCCAAGAAAAGAAACAATGCGTGCATGATTTTCTCCGGCGCGGCGTCGGTTGCTGGAGGTCCCGCTGGTGACATCATGTTCTTTGACCGGATGAATAAAACAGAAGGCGAGTTGGATATCTAACTATGTGTGAAATTTAAATCAGCTCTGGCTACACGGCTGGCTATGCGACGGCCGCGTCACGGCATGCATTAGCCACGACTCCACGAGTCGCAGTCTCTGCTTCTCAACTCTTGTTACCAAGAAATTTTATCATCACGTTTTGTTGTACACAAATGGCCATAAAAATTTCCACGATTGACGTTAGTAATAAAGTTAAAATGCGCGAAACATTCAATTACTGCTTGTTTTTAATTTGCTAACAACATGAGCTATGGGAATTCCAAGCTGAGTTTTCTGGCTCACGTGTGCCCGTAGGAGTACAATAGTTGGCTTGTGGAAGGTCATTGCCGTCGGGGCGTGCTCCCGCTGCGGGCCCGACCCTCACTAGTGTGTGCCGTAATTACACCTCCCCGATTACCCCGCACCATTGACCACTGGATAACAAGAGCGTACGTGGTGATTACTTAGTAGAGCAGCCTAGGCACGCACATTCTCAAGATGACAAACCGTAAATTCTTTGTAGTTTTCCTGAAATTACAGTTTATTTATGAGAAATGTAAGGAATTGTTTTACACAAAAGCTATTATTCTAGTGGGGAGTGTATTGGTATAATTATGCTGGCGCGTTACCAGTGGTGAGTGAAGTGACGGCGCCGGCGCAGGCGGGGGGAGCGTGTAATCCGCGGCTTTCGCGTGGGAGCTGCACCTGCCCTCGTCTCTATTTAGACGACGTACCTACAATTACGATAAATTAACATGCTTATGTATGTGTTTTTGCTTATTGCGCATTTTCAGCGCTATCACATCACGACTTGCGCCTATTGTGAGTGGAACACCGAAAGGTCTTCATTTGCGCAAGTGTTAATCTTGATTTAGAATGTTTGGGACCTTCATTGATTTCTAGCAACACTGCAAGGGCCTTCCCTTGCAAAAGCAGTCCTTTCATACCGTCAGGTAGTTATGTAGCAGTGACAGTGGGTATCTAACAAATGATATTGATACAGGGGGAGCGAAATAGGTTGAATGCACGTCAACCGCACTTTATCTATGCGGTGAATTGCGGTGCGGCTCCACTCCCGGAGTAACCGCAGCGCGTGCGTCGGCCGGAGCTTTTACACACGGCCCGGAAATAGAACCAAATTAAACTATAATCGAGTGCCACCGTACGTTAGGCTGTCAGTCCACAGAATAACGGATCGTCGGCGGTCGAGCGCTAAAGTGGGGACGAATATGACGGATCGGCTGAGGTTTGTTGTGCCCTGACACGGGGTTTGTCCTGTAAGGCCCAGCACACACAGCTGGAGGCGCAGCGGAGCGCATTTGAAGACAACAATTTAATATAAACCTTAACTACCTTGATATACTTTGATGTTTATTGTCCATACAACTTCATGACCCCCTAATTACCTGAACTATTCTATCTTTGAGTCAGTAATGGAAGATGCTTTGGCAAAACTTGTAACTGGTAATAAACCAATAATTATCTGTGGTGACTTTAATGTTAATATCATAGAGAATAATGTGAATAGCAGTAGATTCTTAAGTCTCTTTAAATCATTTAATTTGTCAAATGTGTTTTCAGAACCAACTCGAATTACTACAAATACTGCTACATGTATCGATAATGTTTTTTGTTGCTGCGATTACTTAGATAAATCCATCGTAAATTACCTGCCTTCAGATCATAGTGGTCAGACCGTTACTTTCGCGTACAATATACAATTACAAAGAATTCAGATACAAACTAGACAAATAACACCCAGCAATCTAGACAAATTTAATAATAATTTAATTAACAAGTTAAGTATACCGGGTCATATTAGAAACAATGTAAATGTATTTTATGAAGAATTCTTTTCGGTAGTGCACACCGAATTTAATAATACTTTAAAAAAGAAATCTAAAACTATTGGCCCAAAGTTTATTTTCAGTGACTGGGCAACACAAGGTATTAGGAAAAGTAGGGAACGATTGTTTGAGCTGTACGGCCTTAAGCCTTACATCAACACTGAAGCTTTTAATAAATATGTTGCTACTTACTCGAAAATTTTTAACAACACTTGCAAGGTAGCCAAATCCTTATTCATTAGCAACAAGATTAAATCAGCCGACAACAAAATAAAGACGGTTTGGAAAATTATCAACAATGAAACAAATAGAAATAAAAAACAAGGTAATGACTTCACACTAAAGACATCGCGTGGCCTTGTGAGCTCCAACAATGAAGTTGCTCAAGAATTTGTAAATTTCTTTACCAGTATCCCACTTAAAACTACAGAAACCTTAAATTCCTCTGCCTTGCTCTCTATTGATTTATTGAAAGCGAACGTTTCAGCCTGTCCAAATGAATTTAAATTTCAGCATATAAACCCCTTAACAGTCATAAAAGGTTTTAAGCAAATCAAGATCAAATTAACGGAAGATCTATGGGGTATGTCTATCAAAGCTTGTACCTCAATTATTGAGACTGTAGCGCCGTATTTAGCCTCAATATTTAATTTGTGCGTGGATCAAGGGGTCTTCCCAGATCTAATGAAATTCAGTAAGGTAATACCGCTTTTTAAATCCGGGGACAGTAAGGACACCAATAACTATAGGCCCGCATCCGTGTTGCCGGTTTTCAGCAAAGTGTTTGAAAAGATAATGCTCAATCAAATGCTTAACCATTTCAACACCAATAAAATATTACACGAGCAACAGTATGGTTTCACCAAAGGACGTTGTACAACTGACGCCGGTGTCACTTTATTAAAACACATATTTACTGCGTGGGAAGAGGCACAAGATGCCATAGGAATCTTCTGTGACCTTTCGAAGGCATTTGATTGTGTAAATCACGAAACCCTGATCTTGAAACTTGAGCATTACGGTTTAGGTAAACTTGCGCTCAGTTTAATAAAATCGTATTTGAATGATAGACAGCAGCAGGTACAAATAAATGGAGTCAACTCAATGGGTTTAAAAGTAAAAATGGGTGTACCACAAGGTTCGATATTGGGTCCCTTCCTCTTTTTAGTGTATATTAATGACCTACCCCATTTATTTAACAACCATCCGCATATGGTGTTGTTTGCTGACGATACTTCTTTAATATTTAGGATAAACAGACGTGCCACTAATCTTGACGACGTAAATAACGCCCTACTGCAGGTCCACAATTGGTTTACCGCCAATAATTTAGTACTAAATGGAAAAAAGACTAAGTGCATTAGATTTGCTCTACCAAATGTCAAAAGTAGTGATTGTGACATAATATTGAATCAAGAGAAACTAGAATTTGTCGATAAAACGGTTTTCTTGGGAATCACGCTCGATTCAAGGTTACAATGGGGTCCTCATTTAACATCTCTTGCAGGACGGCTGAGCTCAGCAGCATATGCTGTTAGAAAAATCCGTCAATTCACTGATATTGATACCGCGAGGCTAGTCTATTTTAGTTATTTTCATAGTATTATGTCATACGGTATTTTACTATGGGGACGGGCTGCAGACATCGAGTCTATATTTATTCTGCAGAAAAGAGCCATCAGAGCCATTTATGAATTACGTAGACGCGATTCTCTAAGAGAACTGTTTAAGGAAATTAATATCATGACAGTACCTTGTCAATACATCTATGAAAACATCATGTACGTTAGGAAAAATCGGCATTTATTCAGTAGAAGAGGTGACAGACACCACTATAACACTAGAAATAGGGACCAACTAGTTCAGCCAGGTTTCAGGCTTGCTAAAGTAGATTCATCTTTCATGGGGTACTGTTTGAAATGTTACAATAAAATACCTCCCCACATTCTTCAACTGAACGAGACAAAATTTAAATCTTGTATAAAACGCACACTATGTAGGCAAGCATATTATAAGTTGGGGGATTACATTGATGATAAAAATGCTTGGCTAAATGCTGGTCCTGCTCCACAACCATAGGGGGGGGGGCAAATTAATTGATTGTTTGGGTCGGGCATTATTTGAGTCCATCGAAACGTAAAGAAGAAGATGAAGAATTGATTCCCATGTTAATGTTTTGTGGAAGCTGCAGAAGATTGTAAAAATATACTTGCATTATATAGATTCCAGTTCTTAGTATTATATAATTGCATAGCACATGTGTGAGTACTTTGTACTGTTCAGCCACCATTTACATTTATTTATATTTCATTGACTTGAATATGCCTTGGTGGCTGAGAGAATGTCATGCTCACTTAAATGTCTCGCTGATGGTAGCGGGTGTGTCGGGTCATTTAGTTCCCTTCAATATGGTTGAGTTGAATGGCGCCGGTACATGCGTCATGTTTGTGAACGGGCGCTGTCAGTTGGGACTGGTCATCTCTTAGCTGCCAAGGTTCATTTTAATTACTTTATTCGTAAACTGTTGATCTAATCTTTTACTCTGGACGCTCTTAGTGTGCACGTCTTTCTACATCGTTCTCACATATATGTATAATCTCAAAATTAAAGATGTAACCAAGATTTTGTAACAATATTTTGATTTTAAAAGAGTGTCCATGGAGTTTCTTGCCCGTTCTTCTCCATAGAGATCTACGCTAGGGAATGGGCAACTACAGTACTTTCTCAAGTTATTATGCCTTGTGACTGGGACTGTAGCTTTGATTTTCTTTTTTGTATTTTTGACATTCAAAAGTGCCGTAATGGTCTAATTGAAATAAATGCTTTGAGTTTGAGTTTGAGTTTGATGACGTAACATCACGCCTGTATGCTCTGAGGGGGTACGCAGATGTGTACAATACACCCAGATTTCGACAGTTAGGTACTTATGCTAAGTTCCGGTTTTTGGGGATAAGCCAACAATGTAAAATAAATGCATAGCAAATATTAGTATGGGATCTTACATCTACTTTTTTTGGTTTAATTTTTTGAATAAAACTTTTTTCATCGATCGGTTTACGTCTATTGGTTGTTGCATCCGCGGACAAATTATCCATCGTCTGCTCAGCGCTTTTTAAATGTTATGCTTGGTGTCTACACTGTCTACCCTAGCTACGGTCCTACCAATAATTACGTATCCTTGAAAAAAGGACATTATTCAGTAGCATTTGGGGACACTCTTCAGTTGCATGATAAGTCTGGAGTCTGCACACAATCAATGACATACATCTTCACAAGTTTTTAAGTGTAGGTAGTATCTTATGTGTTTCACTATCAGTTTCAAAATGAATGGAGATAAAATTGATAACTATGGTGCTCATAGGTTACAGGTTATCGTGCAACGTAACTGATATTAGTGCGTGGTTACAATGTTCATTCATGTTGCTATGCCGCAGCTAAACAAATGTTATGCCTTTGCTTCTCTAACTTATTGCCTGTGACTTCGCGTGCAAGTATTTGATCAAAAATATTTCAGAATTAAAAGTAGTCTTGTGCTTATTTAGATCCTAGGCTACCTCTGTGCCAAATATCATGAAGATATCGTTTGCCGCGATGAGGTAACAAACAAAGGGGCAAAGTTACTTACGCTATTAAGATGATGACGCTGAACCTTTGAGTAGCTTTGAGGCTTTTATTGATTGTTGGAAAAAACATGAAACTATACTATTCTTTGTCCTGCAGTGGGAAAAGCTACATGCCAGACTTAACGAACACTAAATTGATTTTATTTTGTTTGTTTCCTTCTTCAACCCAAGATCACTGGAGAATCACAACATTCCGGTTTTACCAACATCACAGAAAAACCTTACGATCCCATTAATACCCGTCATCACGGATCAACAAAGGTCACTTTACAGCATTAATAGTTTTAGCAACTATAGGTACTTGTTTATCACAAACGAAATGGAGTAACCATCGCTTTCCGCTACCCACGCGCTGGGTCGATACCAGCCCATCAATGGTGGCTTACTTCTCCACTGCTACTATTAATAATTCCTCATGAAGGCGACTCCATTCACGTCCGTCGCGTGAATGGAGTCCATTAAGGGCTGCCCAGCTAATTGACCGGCACGGACGCAGTAAGTACACGCGACCTACGTTACCCACGGCCATACATTGTAACCACACATTTACTGTAGATTACTGAATACGTCATTTGTTACGACGATTTCATTGCGTGAACACGGGTATCCATAAATTGCCTCAAACCACAAAAATGGTACTTAAAAGATATGTTACGGAATTTTCCCTTGATTGCGTTACTAATTGACGCAATTTACATTTTCTTGAGAAAATCTAAGATTGTGTGCATTTCCTGTTTGTAATCGCGGTTTTTGAGTTATTATTATTACACCTTTATTTATCTTTAGAACCAACGATATTTTATTTTCGTCTAAATTCACGCCTACGTCAAATAGAAGTACGAAAATTGAAGTAGAATTTTCAGTTCAGTTATTTCACACACAAAGGCTTTAGAACGTGTGAACTATATTCAAACGAAAGGTTCCAGGAAAATCTGTTTAACAATTCAGATAAAGCATCGCGACGACGCCGCGCGAGCCACTGCTTTAGATATAGGTACATGTAGGTATGTAAAATAGATTACATACATGAATGTACTCTAGTTATCGCTATTGTTTTGTTTCAATTAAGCATTAGATACTACTTTAGTTTAGTTTTGAACATATAAAATTTTATTTTGTTTCTATAATTAAAGTAATTTTATTTGTTTTATATATTGTTAGAAGGTAAAAAAATAAAGATTTTGTCCATCCCAATTTAAGACTCAAAAGCAGAAGTCAAATCAAACAGCAACCCAGGTATATGCTGTATATGCATCACGCTCGTTAACGTTTTCAACAAGCAACTTAAGCAGAAAATCGAGTCTCGAGAATCGGGATGGAAATTACAAAAGCCGGAGTGCAGTATGATCTGGATACCGAGTATTTTCGTCGTATAACAATACGGTGAGGTGGGTCGGATCGGCAGGGGGATGGGTGGGCGGCGCTATCTGGTGACGGAAAAGGCGCCGTATCCTGCGGAAGATAAGCGCGAGCCTCATCTACCACGGGCGCCGTCGCAGCGCCATGAGCCAAGCTTTGTTCTATAAAAACTGTTTAAGAGGCCTCACTGGATTGTATAGCCAGTTGTATACCTTTGATCAAAGGTGGTTTTCGAGTATTCTCATTGGTTAATGCGGAGTTGCGTTTTCGTTTTCGTCAGAAGTTAACACAATTTTGTTTCGCGGATGACGTCGAAATCCCATTTTCAACTGTGGACACAGTCACACCGACCGTTGTTGTGTAGGTACCACTGATTCATTCATTTGTTTTGGATTCAATTTATCTTGCACATGTAATCACATGTTACTCGAGCCATTTGGCTCTGACAGCTTATCCGTAGTCCGTACCGGATATCCAAGTTCGATAAACGACTCGTCCAATTTCAGCGTCGAAAATCAATTTGAAAATCCTAAACAAATTCAATTGTATTCTGATGTCATTCACCAAAACTGACGGTTAATGAATGAGGCCCCGTAATTATTGAATGTAATTATTTCCTAGCGATATGGAACTTGTTTACTAATCGTACCGTCAAACCGTACAACTTTGCCCAAATTTCTTAAATTGTTTGATTTTACTTTAAATATTAAAAAATAAAAAATATTTTTATGTGTGATTGTGATAAACGATATTTAAATGTACTGTTCTTTGCATAGGATCTAGAACAATACCAAGAAAATAAGTGTTTATGTGCTAAAAAGCTCTATTTGTACAGCGGGCCAAATTTTTTGTACTTTTTACAAGTTTGCCCATTCTTCAGAAACTTTTGTAACTTCGGTATATTCTACCTTAAGAACATAATTGGTTTAGGGATCATTATAGAAAAATAATCAATCTACCATAGGACCTTAATACTAAACGATAAAACGTTCATATTGCCTGTCACATTTCAGTGGGCAAAGTAGCCACGATTTTTTCGTCATTTTTCATTCAAATGAACGAAAAAACCAGGGTTGTCACTTTTAACCGACTTCTAAAAAAGGAGGAGGTTATGTTGTCCACCAGTATCTTTTTTTAAATTGTACATCAGTACGGTGTACGCAGGAGATTAATCTAAAAATATCATGAAATTAGCAGTATTTTAGAACAAGCAATGTTATATTATGACTATTATCCAGTCATAATATTCTTTACTGGTTTAATAAGACATTTCTATATGCTTTCGATCCAAATGTTTTTCTTTTTTCTTGTAACCCTGTTGCTAAATTTACATAAATAAAAGTATCTGCTTATCTGCGATGCAATTTGACGTTGAGGTGACAACCCTAACGGTAATATTTTGGTGGGCAAAGATGTAACAACTATTTCAGAAAAACTGATATTTTCGATGTTGAGAGAAATTTCGCTTTGTATATTCGATCTGCCTTGTGTATTTATTACAAACTATCAGTGGTTTAAAATTCAATTTTCTGCTGTAATTAGAAATCGAGTTTTGATGAAAATTTTTCACACGAGTTTTGGGCCGCAAATTAGACTACCAATCGACACGGTTTTACAGCCGACCTAAGTGACGTTAGGCAGAGTCCATTACGTTATGTTGCCAAGGACATAATCAAAATTCGTCTTAGGTTTAAATAATAAGCACAACTAAAAAATGATGCCGCCTTTTTAAATATTTGTGAAAAGTACAGTGCTGGGCAAAGTTAGAGTGCTTGGGCAATCTTGTAAGGTTTGACGGTACTTCCACAAATGAGTGCACATTATCTCGTTATGTTTATTGTACCTACTGAAAAAAATATTGTTTAGGTACTTTATTAAGGGCCTATACCCCCTCAAATGGCTTACTTGGCATGATCCTCCGTTACACCTAAAATACTGCAGCATTAATTTTGTAATAAATATATGGTAAAGTTGAGGATTAATGCTAAGTACAATGTTTGACGAAAACACGATTCCATAAACTTTTCTCGATAGAAAAAAATAACTAACTATAAAGCAGGTCTTATGTGTTTTTTTTTTTAGTGCAATCAATAGGTTTTTTTGTAAATCGCAAAAAACCACTCATTTCGCACTATTCGGCCGCAGTGACTGACGTAACAACCGCTTTATAGTGCAAGCTGATTAGAACTTTATTCTAAAAGTATTTCAAACGAAGTTTGAATCACCACAAATAGAGTTGCTAATTTTAGGGCCTTAATGATTTGTGTTTCCATGTCTATTGAGATTAAAGCTGTCGATGTATCCGGTTGTAATCATTAGAAGAAAATACTGGAAGCTTGGCTTAATTAAATACAGATACAGCAACAAAAACATGATCTAAGTAGCGATGTTTAGAAGGTACTCTCAAGACTTTAAACATATACTTATTTTACTCTATGCTTTAAACTGATATAAAAAACCGGAGAAATAATAGAGACACAAAAGACCAATTCAATTAATACACATGAGATACAAAACCAGGGTCTGAAATCAGAGAATGACGAATAATAGATGGACTCAGTTAGGTATCCTGAGGCACACCCTGATTTCACTGTCTCGTAAAACTTACAACGAAATGAATGACTCCACCAACCACAATGTTATTTCCCTAAAAGTAATCGGTTTCGTTCTCAAAACGCACAAGGAAAACAATAAATAAACGAAGACCAAATCATTTGGATTCTGAATGGAGATGATTGGCCTGCTAATTCTATTGTTTGTTGCTACTTGTATACCGCTCGTAACTCGGAATAGAAATCAATTTCAAAACTTCTGCGTCCGTTTTATTAGCTTTCTTTACACATGTTTCTTTTTGTTTCTGTCCGTGATTTTCGTAACCAGGTTTAAACCTTCTGATGATGGTATCGGGCCCAATTAAGAAATGAAATTGTACTTTGTCTCACAATGTTTCTGTTTGATATGCCTATTCACGTTCCAAGTGTTTTCATATCTGGTTTTAGACCTATCTGTTTCTATTTTTCTGCATTCTGGTTAATTTGCTTCAGAGATTTTGAATTATTTCTTCTTTAATCATCAATCAATATTTTGTTGTGTTTTTCACTATCAATCCATCAAAGGCATGGCTGCCTCACACACATGATTTGCTGTCTTTGCTGATTCTGTAGTTTTGACTACTATTAAAGTTAAAATCGCAACTTCTAACCGAGCAGAATCGCGGCAAGAAAGAGCTAGTAATACATAAAACTAGGTACGTTCGATGCTAATGACATTTTTTCACATTGGCTTGTATGTGATTGCGTGTGCGCATACCATATTGCACATTGTAAATAATGTATGCGGCATAGTTTGTGCTCCATTTACGTTATCACGGCGGTAAATTAAAATTATGTTCGTTATTTACTTTATGTGTGAGATTGCCAATAGATAAGTAGATGGCGTACGCGTTTAACAATTAGGTAATTTATTAGTTATATTTTAGTGCTTGACCCTTCACCAGCCTTTCTTGTTTTGCAAAGATAATGAACAAAAATTATCTTGCTCACTCCCATTAAACGTTTCACTCTATCAGGCTTGAATGCGACTAATTATGAAATTTGGAATTCCCAATTGATCTTGTTAATGTTTTCCTCATATTGCGTAGGAATCAGTTAAGTAGGTATAGCATTTATGTTGTAATTAACGATTACATAGTCTCTACAAAGTGACGATAATATAGCTATCCTACGACGGCAATATGTGTCATCGATTGTTTCTAGCATTCATAAAGTGGAATGATTCTGTGCAAACGACCGTTACGCGTATATTGTATTTATGGTGCGTCTGTCTGTGTACACAATGTTAGTGTGAACAGCATTTGCTTGATTGTTATTCAGTTCAGCTGCGGAGCGAGACATGATGCCGGGCGTCGCTGCTCGACGATCGAATCGTGGCTTCTAGTGCACGAATGATTCGGAGGTCGACGTACGACCCCTCCCAAGTCCCAACAAGGCGATACACAAGCTTTGTATCGAAGTATCTTTGTATCTAGCGTCTAAAATTAAATTATTGTGATGAGTTTATCATCCGAAGCAGATCAAACAAAAAAAATACCCGAATTATGCGGTTGGAGTTATTGATTTTCGTTTGGCATTCCGATTGTCTAGTATAATTCTGATAGTAGCAGTTGCAGAAACAACAACAACGAATGGAAAAGCAGAATGTTCGATTCTTTAACGTTTCCAGACACGTGAAAGACGCATTTTCCAGTAGTTGCCTCTAAATAGATGTCTTTCCATAGTCAAGAGTTATCGACATTGTCTATTATGCATGCATCGGCTCTCGCTTCATTGATCGTTAGAAATCATTCATTCATTGCTGTACTCACTATCAGACTGTTATCATTTACTATTATTAGACGGATCTTTATAGTTTGGCGTATCAGAATACCTACACTTAATTACACAATAGTAATGAATAAATACGTATGTTATAGATCGATAAGTGAATTAATTCATAATTATAAGCTCTGTGATTTGCTTGCCTACTTCATGATAACAATATTCTGAATTAACTACGTAAACATTATAAAGTTCCTTTTAATTGTTAAAGTGGAATAGACTATAAACTACTTGAAAATTGTGTGAAGTTGTTGACATTTGGCACTTTATTATGGGAACTACATCGTCTTGAGCTGCATTGCCCACTCGTGCCGTCTCGCGTCTGCGCGAAAATTAAATATGGCAGTTACTTTAATCTAGCTTCTGTTTGCGTCAAACATAATTATATCAAAACAATTGAAACAATTGTCACATCCTTATCACTTGTAATAAATACAGAGCGTTACGCTTTTCAATGATGTTGAACTTTAATTTAACTTCTAATGATGATTAGAGTTTCTTTAAATTATTATTTCGAAATCACACTATGCTTTAATGATACTGGCCACGAACTTATGAACCCGAAATTAGAAAACAAAAATGATTTAGATATTCTTATAGACAAGTCGATAATTTGACTTTTTGAATTTAAAATACTTATTTTTTGGTGGTAACATTGGTAACCTTGTTATAAGCTATCAAGTAGCGTAATCTGCTAAACTCCAGACAAGTTAAAATGCTAGCGGCTGGCGGCATCCTAAAAGCGTTGTAGCCGAATTAAAAGAGCTTGTCACCGTGTCACCAGGGCCCCTGGCTTATGCCTTCTAAATTACAGGCCAATGAGTCATCGACGTCTGCCTTCCTTGTTAGGCACTAAGCTACTTTCTGTACGTAGGTACGACCGTACGTCATTAGGGCCATTTTCTTGTGCAAATTTAAATACTTATTCAAAGAATTCGTAGAAATACTGTGTATCTACGCGTTTCTGTTGCTAAGTAACTGAGACAGGAGACGCGCCGGTTTTCTTAAGCCGAAAGCGTCGAGTAGCCCGCGAAATTCAAATTTTCTTACGTTTTTTGCAATTTGCAGGCCAGTGCTAGGTTGTATGTTGATTAAAATATTGTTCGCGATTGTAAGACGCATGTAGTTATTTATAGAATTATAATCATCAAAATCATCAAGACAACACTCCAAGTTCATAAAGGTCGAGGAATGACTTTGACCTTGAAAAAGTCGTTCCTCGACCTAGCACTGGCCTGCAAATTGCAAAAAACGTAAGAAAATTTGAATTTCGCGGGCTAGCCTGGAGCATCCACCTTAATGCTCGTCTATGTATTCTTGTAATTTACTTTTCTGAGGCATAAATGTGTTCTGATAAATCATTCTAATGAATTTAAAGTTAATTAGTGATATGTACCTACTTGAGGATTGTATAAATATTTAAATGAAATTCCAAGTCTACAAAAAGATGGATCTGCGTTTCTAGAATTTTAATACGGTGTCCTAAAGCGGGTGTCATAATTTAAAAGCTGTCATTTCGAGGACATCTTGTGACCGATCTTGTTTGTTTGTACTTATTTAATTCTTTGAATAAGTTATTGCAAGTCTCAAAGTAGGTACGGGATCTAGTACGAACGAACGTTTTATCTTTTTTAGCAGTCTGTGTTTTTAATTGGTTTTCCTGTTGTCTTTTTAACTTTGTTGCAGTACTGTTTCAACTGCTATAGGACAAAACGGTAAAACTAGTGAATAGTACAAAGTACCTACAAAGTGCGTTGAGCACCTGTTTTTATAACTTTTTTGTCGTACCTGATATAAAGGATGTAAAAAACCTCTTAACGAACCCGAAAGGCAATTGTTCTCCCCGTCATTGCCATCATTTTTTTGTTCTACACCATACCTTCTAGTTACGGAGATATTGGGGGTCAAATTTACAACTTATTGACAAGTTTTTTTTTTTATATACAAGTTTTTATTGTAAGATTTTTAAACAGCTCCACAACCCCCGTACTATTCAACCCATCCATCAGCACAATGTTTTGACTGCGTTACATTGAGTTCTACCACAAAACATGATTTTTTACCCCAAAAAAAAAAGTCGTTTCCCAGCAATAAGTTTTGAGTAAAGTTACTTAGTTTGATGTACATAATGCTTGGTTGACGGCTTCGTTATGAGGTTATTTACACTCTGTATTATAAACGTATAAGTACGTATAAGAGTTCGACACAGAGAATTTCTTCAGTAGCATATATGTACTGGTTATTTTTAGTTGTCAATATTTCGACAGTTTACAATCTGACAGGTTTTACAATTTGACGCTTACAGACCCTCCCCCTACCCTCTGACTTAACTTTTTTTTTTTGTTTGCTGTATATTGTTATAATTATATTATTAATAATTGCCGATAGCTAACTTGTTGATTATTTTTCTTCGTCCGCGCGTAGCTCGTGAGGCGTGGCGTAGTATTTAGATACAATGAATTTACCCGACGTCGCCTACCATTGGCCTCGGTCCAGGAATAGGCCATCTACAGTTCAAGTGTACTCCGTTTCCGGCACATAGTTTTACGCCCGGCCGTTTGTCGGCACTACTGTTCTGTAATGCAGTTGTAGCACATTTAAGTTCAATTTAAGCTAGTTCAACTAACTACCTACTCCGATATTGATTTCGATTTTAAGTGGAGTAGTGGGGCTGTACTAGGGTTGCCACCTTTATTTTGAATAAATATAGTATTTTTCCCAAAAAAGGTGCAAAAATATAGTACTTTTAAGAAATTCGGGTTAAAAAAGTACACATTTATTTTTAAACATCATCTGCCTAGCCTTTTCCCAACTATGTTGGGGTCGGCTTCCAGTCTAACCGGATGCAGCTGAATACCAGTATTTTACATGGAGTGACTGCCTATCTGACCTCCACAACCCAGTTAGTACCTACCCCAGTACTAACTATTTAGTACTACTATTTAATACGATAATTATTTATTTTTCCATATATTATATTTGTTATTGCTGTTCGCTTTGGCCATCAATGTTCTATTGTTAAATAATTATAGGAATATGAACAATTTCAGATTTAGATTCATATTAAAATAATTTAACAATTCATTTTTAATTAAATTAATAGATGCTCTATTTCTTTCTTCTTTCAATTTTACATATTTGTTATTAACATCTTATTTGCACCATTCGCTCCTAAATTTTTGAAGCCCATTAGTGTCTTTTTATGAGTTTTTTTTTTGCTTTTACTTCGGTGACGTGCAAAAACCATCATCACTTTCCATGTTTTTTTTTTTTATTTTAACAGCAAATAAACACAAATAAAATCTGGTGGCATTCCTCGACAAATTATTGACTGTTTTACAGTTGACGTTTTGTTGCCGCGAATGCGTTTCGTTCTGGAACTCTGTGCAGCGCTGCGGGTACGTTCCAGAGTCCAGACTTCCAGTCACAGTTAATATAAAAAAGCGCGACAGTTGAATTAAGGGATAAAATTATAGTATTTTTCGTACTATATTATTTTTCTATATTATATAGTACAATTGACTGAAATATAGTACGATACTATATATTATAGTACGGGTGGCAACCCTACTGTACCTAACTAACTTATTTTATTATGACCAGGGCCTCAAGTCTGCTATTACAATAGTGTCAGAATGATCTGTCATTGATCTCATAATTATTGATTTTGACAAGTTTGGTAGTCTACTAATATAATGGCGTCACTATGACTGTCCAATGATCAATCACTGACACTCCATTGAACGAAATAGCATAGAATGGTAATCTCGTACACAATGACAAATGAAAGACTGACATAAGCGGTAATCTGCTAAAATTTTGACAGTTCCTTTGATCACTGACCTACCATTGGAACGTCATTGTGCAATCATTGCTTTTATTTCGATCGTGTTTGTGGAATATTGAATGGAGACAGTGAATTCACTACGAACAAAATATTCTCGAGCTGGCTAGCTCAGTGCAGTGGACAATAAACTCAACTCAGTGGATAATAAAGAAAGAAGATGGGCAGAATGCAGAAGACGTCGTCGTGCCCGTCGCTTGACGAGAATGATCATGAACCATTTTATTGATATTACCCAGGCGGAATTTGTAAAAACGTTTCGCCTTGGAAATGACTCTGGGGTTAATAAATTGAAGAACTCATTCCCCATGGCATCAGCATATAAGAAGCATGTTTCAGGTAAAGACCATCGCATTATTATAAGCAATTGTTTTAGACACTCAATAACAGTGATTAGATGCAATAGTTCTTGTTTATGTCAAGAACAGTATTAAATAAAAGTTAATCTATGTTTACCTAAATGCTTAGAAAAGTAAATTGATTTTTTGCAGGTGTTAGTTTGCAGCATATGCTTTACATTATAGTCCAACAACTGCAGGCAAGATTGTGAATGCATGTTACATATTGCACAATATTCCATACATGGCAAGAGCACCGTTGCCACCTGATGAAGTTTATACAGAAGCACTTGGCTTGCAACAGGTGATTTACATTCCACTATTTTAG
Organism: Xestia sexstrigata; assembly: GCA_941918905.2. Taxonomy (NCBI): domain Eukaryota; kingdom Metazoa; phylum Arthropoda; class Insecta; order Lepidoptera; family Noctuidae; genus Xestia; species Xestia sexstrigata. Next base: position 7,892,327 of record OW799204.2, read on the forward strand.
AATAATTCTATTGAAGATGGAATATTAAATAATATTAGGATAAAAAATCAACATTTCAAATAATCTTTATTTCTCATAAACTAAATACTTATTTATTTAACAATATTAAACTTGACTTTCAAGTCAATTGAAAAACCTGAAATGTAAATATAAGTACTACATAAAACAAAAGACAAGTTACAATATCTAATGTAATAATAATAACAAATCAAAATCAGTGTTCATACAAATCAAAAAGATCTTCAATATTTTAATCATCATTTGAATAACAAATCACAAATTTTACCTTTTAATAAAAATAATAACAGTCATGTACTGTCACTAATCACTAATCTATCTTTTAATTTAGGAGGAAAATAATAATGCAGCACCTAATTATCAAGACCATCAAAGGGTGAATGCGGGATCTTTTTGAAGGACGGGAAGCACTGCACTGAACTGGGCCACACACTGAGCAGGCTCTTGTTGACAGACTGTGGAGAAATGCATAAATTAAATTAGCAGGTATGTAATGTTACCCACCTCGATATTCTAGTGAAGTACGAAAATGCTCTAAGTATTAATAAAATGATTTAACTCTTTGTTTCAGATCCACAGTGACCACAGTATTGACAAAATATGATTTAACGCTTCAAGCCCGTGAACAGAACATTGTTATTTCTGTAATTACGGGTATCTACAGGTTAAAATAAATTAATACACTTTTTATAAACACTGTTTCATTCAATCATTTATCATGACATTATAATTCTGCAGAGTTTGTGTTTAAAAGTTGCAACTTCTTTTATAGCATGTTGTGTAACCTAGCGCTTAGTATCAGAGTTACAATCGTGATGTCAGATTCTGGCCAATGTACTACTGATTTGAGCCTAAACCTAACACAAGCTTATAAGCTTAGATGGAGGGGTTATATTAATTTATTGTATTGTTTAGTTTAGTAATTACCTTTTTTGGCACACAGTGGCCTCTATGATCCACCATTTTTTCTGTGGTGGAGCTCAGTCGATCAATGCAGCAGCTGAGTTGTAGATGGCCTGCCTGAGCATGTTTTAATGTTGCCTCGGCGTTCCTGGCTTCAATAGCGCCCAGCCTTGATTGAGCAACTTCGAGAGCTACATGGGCTTTTTCTATAAAAAAAAAATATTTTGTTACATCAGGCGACATACTAGAGTGGGGCGTTAATGGTCAAAACAAATAATTGCAAGATCTTTACCTTCGATAAACTTCTACCTTCATTGGTGGTTTTCCAAATAACTAGAGCCGAAATTTGCTAAATTATCACCATTTTGTATAAAATCAATAAATATAGGCTTCTCGGTCAGTGGGTCGTCTTAGGGGAAAGAAAATTTAAATATACTAACAAAAATCTAACTAGAACACTCAAATGAAAATAAATACAATAAAAAAACACCGGCCGCGGCCGCTAGAAACAAAAACAGATATACGTCAGTAAACAGTAATGTCACATTTGACTTTGACAGCTAAACATATTAAGTTTTACATTAATCCGCGTTGAACATTTTAATGTGTTTTCCTATTTACGAACTTCTTATTAATTCAGATGGCTTAAAACACTAATAAATAATATGTAAAAATATATATAAATGAAATCTGGCATGAATAAATGTTCAAATTTAATAGTAGTTTTTCGAAAATCATTTCTACCAACAAGTTTTATAATAATGGCAATACGATACTGTCACTACAACACAATTCTATTACGAGACCAGTGATCGATCATTGTGAATTTACCAGACTACGAACTTTTACCAAAATGACAATAGGATCATGTTGGAATGACGAATTTTAAAAAATAGCAGACTTGAGGCCCAGATGTTCACTGGCTCATAATTCCCGTCAGTAGTGAAAATTGCAGAAAGCGTAGTTCAGCTTTTCATAATTTCACAGAAATAGACGTTTTCCATGAACCATCCACCACAAATACCTCTTCATATTACTCCTAAGAAGTTTACGAATAAGAAGAATTCACAACAAAGCCCCACTTTCACATAAAAAGCAGAAACGATGTGCTGCTTGATTTAAATGCCGTTGTGTACAGTTTTCAAGACAAAGTTATATATCTGAAGATATTTTAGAAGCACATCGCTATTCTCAAAGGCTGTGAAGACATATTGTAATTGTTTTGACACCAAATTTATACACATATTAATAAAATTGACTCCCAAACTCGTAGGTGTAACTGTTAGGTGGTTGTTGTGAGGTTTTATATTTCATTTCAAAAGCTACTGAAGCTGGGCGGCGTGCGTCAATGCGTGGGCGCCAGCGGAGGGCGGGCGCCGGGCGCCCCAACACCGCGCGCCGCAGCCTCCGCTCACCCCCTCATGAGTGAGGGCGTGAGCGGAGATGAGTCTCCGAAGGCAAAGGCCAGTACGGCTACATTTCTAAAGGGGAAAAAGTGATTCAAAAGTGGGTAGAAAAAGAAATGATAAAAAAAGGTACCTACTGTCGGCATAATTATTTCAAATGTGTTCTTCAACGAAAAAGTTAATTAGTAAGAAACACTTGACAGTACTCTCTAATGATCTTACAATCACAAGTGGCGGAGTGGTGGTCTGTCGACCATCGGGTTGAGTGATGACTAACGTTCAAATATGCATGATATTGATAATGTATCGGGACTGTGGACTGTTACAAAGGGTACCTAATGGTTTGTTTGTGAGTTGTGCTACAGACGGAATAATCTCTATCAAAGTGGGCGTATTATTGAAACCTTATTGATTCAACCCGCAAGAGGCAAATGGTAGGTAATATTTTTATAATCCGACCACGGTCGATTTGTTTACTTATCATTATCAGTTGACGTTGGCCACAGGTATTAATTTTTTCCAAATCATCATTTTGTTATACGTACGTATCCACTGTTTCCAGGTACTTTTCAAAGTTGATTATAGCCTTTCTCAGACCGAGGTTTGTTGTTGTTACCAAGTAGATGTATGGATAATAGTTGTAAAAGCTTTGTGACGGCTAGACGCCTAGCGCGTGGGAGGTGACGCGTAGGCACTCACTTGTGCAAAAAATTACCCATAATACATGCTCGTACGTACGGTAAGGCAAAAACCTTTTTGTTCCGAGTATAATACGCCTCTTCATTGGCGTTAGTGACAGACTGATGTGATCGTTCCAGTCTGACGAATGAAAAATAACAATATTACAATGTCATGTTCAACGTTTCTTCGAAGTTGGCGATTGACAGCGCGCTTTAGCGTCCATTAATTACGCGAGGCAATTTTTACGATTTTTAGACACCCCCTCCCCTCTTGGTGAAATATCGTGAAATCAGATTTGACTTGACCCCCTCACCCCCCTCTAAATCTCACGTGAGATATTATCAAAATGCATAGTTAAGTGTAAATTGGATAATCTGTACTTTATTTTGATTGACTGACTAGATTTATTAAAAAAAAAATATTTGAGTAATTATTTTCATTGAATATTTAATATTTATTATTTTTAACAATTGTTGTGTAGGATTTAGCCATATCTAAGTGGAGAAACATGTTTGCTTAATTAATGTCACTGTTTCTTGCGGGGAAAAAAATTACGAGACATTACGGCTCGGCCCGCTCCCCCCCCTAAACGCCTCCCGTAATTAATGGACGCCCCCTTTGTTGTCAATGTGACTTGTCTAGCTTTCTGTTATGACTTTGTTAAGATTTCAACAGTTGTTGACTATTTACATCTGATTAATTTATGAGGGAACGCGGTTGGAAAGTAGTCAGCCCGAGGATCATAGAGCGAGTTTTACCCGACTGAAACAAGATGAGTGCAAGACTTACTCAATACCATATTATTATTATCAGCCCATTCTCACCATGTTTAGGCAAGCAATGGCACGGCTCATCATCTTCCCTTGGCCCACGTTATTTGGGGTCGGCGCAACACTTTTTTTTTAAATCCTCAATCCACCCATTTTTGGCCCCTCTCGGCTGTTGGCTGTAACTGTAAACCCAGTTCCACATGAATCTGTCTAATTCATCTTTACCTATGGGTGTTCCAAAGGTTGCTTTTTCCCGCTTCAAATTTTTCAACACTGACCTAGGATTGTTCCTACCATTTGGTTACGGATCTTCACACTGTACATTGTATTTGATCTGGCTAGCGTTTTGGTCCGGATCAATCATAACAGTGAGTTATACCGGCCTAAGTATACATTTGCTATGTAAATTAATTCTTGGAACGTCTCCGCCGCCGTTCGCAGTTCGAGTCGATTTGCACTTGGCTCGTTCTTTTGTAATGCACGGTCTTTGGGATTCCCGCCTGGGAATGTTTAACGGTCAACGGCTCCAACCTTCGCTGACTTCTTAGTTTAAGGAAAAAATGGGATTTACTTTAGATATTATGATGTAGTGCAGTAGGACACCAGACAAGCTAAACAGGGTGTATCGCTAAAGCAAATTCCTCTTAGGTGGTGATTCCATTGACATAGATCATCAAACTGAACCAAGGAAGGAAGTCGAAAATAATTAACTCTTCATCCTAATTTTGTCAGTCGATGCGATGTTTTATATGGAAAGTCCACATTTTTTTTGTCGACCTCTTTTTTTAGGGAAAGTGGTCGACAATGATGGTCATAATCACCACCTGAGAGAGGTATTCCGCTACGTTGCGTTACACTAACACCTTGTGTAATGTAGGCACAACAGACTAATTTGCGGGTCATAGCCCATTCGTCCCCTAAGATTCGCACCCTGTGCCCACTCGTCCCCTGGAACTTTTGAGGGGCCCATTCGTCCCCTGAAGAATATTTATTTTTATTCATTCTTCTAATATAAGTACATGTATATGTGTATACTGCAGCTTGGTAGTCCTGGTACAGTCGCGCAGAAAAGGCTAAAATAAAAAATATAGTAATTCGGTCGATATCATGTTTATTTCAAATAAGATTAACACATACAAAATCACAATGTACTAGAAACTAACAAAATACAACTCTTTTACAAAAATCAGCCTTGATTGACCATCATATAAATCAACATTAAATATAAAACCAATATCCCAAGGCGTGGGTGAAGATAATGTTCAAGAGTACGCACCTAACCTTGACCGTGAAAATGCAAAATGGCTTTCTCGAATTACCTCGAATCAAATAGAAAATTCTCACTAGTATCTTAGTAGGTTTAATAAAATATACTTTGATAGAATATACTTTATTTTAGGTATACCAATATTGATACACAGGTGTTTAACTAAGTATATCCTACACTACCAAATGAGCAATATTTGAAACACATTTGAAATAACGTTCTCGAAAACGGCTCTAACGATTTCGATGAAAGTAAAGTGCAGCAATACCCGGTTTACGTGGCCCAAAAATCGACCTAGCTGGGTTTCATATTTGGGAATATTCTTTTTCTCTATTTTCACCCGACCAGAGCTCGGTAATTACATGGTAACATAGGCGGTCTTATAGGACACCAAACCATAATGCATGTCTGTCCGTGGTTGTAGAAACACAATCATTATTTCATAAGTTGTTAATTTATATTTTGAGTACCATTACTAATGAATATTTTATTCTATCAATGATCTGTTATGATTTATTAAATTAATTCCGTTAATAAACTGTTCACAAGTGTACTATGTTAACCGTTTCTTATGTAAAATATAGCTAATTTTATCTCAGGGGACCAATAGGCACCTGAAGAGGTGCCGAATCTTTAACTTATATTGTATATATATTAGAGGGGACGAATGGGTACATTAAAAATAATATTTTTTATTAAAATATTAATTGGTCCCCTACCAGGAGACCATTGGGCACCTATATAGGGGCCGAATCTACAACTTTTATGCTGCGGGACGAATTTTAGGGGACGAATGGGCTCTGACCCTAATTTGCAATATCTTCTTCTTTATCGTGTTGTTACTTGTTAGTGCCTAACCTAGTGTCAGAGTTTTAATGCATGGGCCTCTGACGTGGCTTTACATGCCATCGAGAATTATCTCTCAGGCATGCTGGTTTTCTCACGATGTTTACTTACTGATTTGTCAATTTGTGGCGTTTCCGAACGCAACCGCACGCTGTCAGAACGAAACTCGAGCCGGTCAAAAAAAGACAATTCGAAAGCGGGACTGACTCCTTCATGCTAGATTTTCTACGATCTCTAGAGATATAATACTCGACATCTTGCAGTACCTTGTGTAAAACAAGCAACCGTGATCTCGGGCGCTTCGATGTGGTTTTGTTCACTGCCTTGAATAAACTTACCTTACCTCAGTGAAAAGAACTGTGTTTGCGATATAACTATACCCTGCTACTATCCTCCACCGGTTCTTACAAAAATTCTTTAAGTTTTCTTGATTTTCATTATTCAGATATTAAAACTCTAGCTTCACATTTTTATCTGGACTCAAAATGAATATTAGCTGTTTAATGAAAAGAAGATTATTTTACCCTGCACACAAAAAAGCTTGTTCCACTGTACGTTTCCTCGAACACAATTTTGCAATAGTCTTGAAGATAAACAATAGTGACTGTGACACATACACAACTATTTGCGAGACAAAGGACGTCAATATGTCATAGTCATTCGTACACTGACCTAGGTTTGGTACCTACCTAACTAATAGCCAATACGTGCCGACACCAAGTTACATCTTTAGTTCTACGTGGCTCTACCGCTGTAGCAACTTGTGCTTGTTTTCACTAACAAATGGTGATACCTAAGTGAATGCCCAAGTGTTTTGCATCCATTTAGGGTATTTTTTTATCATCTTTTTTTTTAAGCTCATTCTGTTAGGTTTTAAACACCCAGAGCCTAGCAGGAGCGCGTGGTGTAACGTAACCTAACACAAAATTTTCATAATTTGAAGATTTTTTCATAACGAACTCGTACGAATATGAAACTCGATAAGACTGCGTTCTAAAACTCAAATTGCCGATGTAGGTCACACTGCTGCCAAGCTTAAATGGAACTTATGGAACTAGGCTGGCTACAATCTGTCGCATGCCGGAGGAGGTATGGGCTAAAGTAACCACACAAGTCCCAAACAACAGCAAATGTCAACGAGGCAGGCCCAGGAGATGGCGGGATGAACTGGACTCTTTTCACAAGGATTGGCGAATAATAGCACGGGATAGGGATAAGTAAGGTGGGAAGTGAAACCTCTTGCCTTGCAGTGGAACACAACACAAGTGGCTGATAACAATAATAACACTATGGATGACACTGATTGTGCTTGTTGCAAACAAATTAACAATAACTGTAATTATATTTACTTTACCTACGTTTGAACCGCACGTTCGTCACCGTTCGTGCTAGGGCTCAGATCAACAAATTGTTGATCCGAATGCTAGGGCCTCAGAACAGCGCCCACGGGTGTAGCGATCGCTTATAATGTCACTAACATAAATGGGTACTAGATACTTAGTTCACTATCCTACTTCGCTAAAGGTTCTTGATCTTACTTGAATGTTTGATGAAGCCACTGCCATTTTCTTTTAATTTGGTGTGAAATGTTATAATTATATTGTCAGTCTGCTAGTGTAATTTGACACAAAATGAATACAATTCCTTTGTGAGTCATACGTGCGAATCGCACATACACTGAATATCAATAACTTTACAGTAGTTCCGTTTTACCAATATTGGCGCAGGCGGTTCGAGCAGTGCTATTGTACTGGCCAACTTTGTTTAGTTTATTAAATTAATTCAGATTTTATTTAGTAAAGCTTTTTCATAACCAATAAGATTATGTATTTTCAAAGACCACTATGCACACCTAGATACTGTAAAATAATGTTGAATGAAACTACAGATGACAAAAACGTAATTTTAATAAAACAGGTAAGGTTTTTCAGTTAACTAGGAAAACCACAAACTAAATTAACAATGAATAGGTACCTAATCATTTAGTTGCCACCGCAAGATATCGAGTGAAGAAAGACACATGTACATATTATTATATAGGTACACGTAGGATGCTAAGAGGAAAAATCAAATTGTTGTTGTGTTGTTTCTTTGGCTGAGCTAGTTTTTATCCTAAATTATAATTATTGTCGGATCGATAGCCGACGTGTGTGCACGTGCGTCAGCGGCGAGATTACGCTTCGTTTCAATTACCCACACACCGATATGAAAATCATAAAAATGTATTCGCCAAATTGGCTATGAGCTAACGTGAAATCGATAGAACTTGACGTCCGACTATTGACGGCAGAGACTATTAAAGGAACCTACATAATTTGTTATTTGCTTTCTAACTTCGCTTGACTTATTGATTGTTATTGTTAGACCTCATTAACATACGGTCAGCGTGTGCGCTATAAATAGTCGGCTAAGCTACTAATACGTAATTATAGCAAGTTATGACGTGGCATAATAGGCGAGGGCTGAGGGAGGGCATCGAGCGTGTGCTCGGCCGTGACCCTGGCATGGCGGCACCTCCACGGAGGCGAGCTCATCTGTCGGCACGACCCCATTTACATAACAACGCACGTAGGATCCGGCGTTAATAGCGATCGCCGCGCCACCATCACCTCCCTGCATTTATTCAATTGAACAAGATCGAGAGCAATAGATGAACGACTTGGGAATTCAGGGGGACGGGAAATTGTCTGCTGCGATTGCGACGATTTGTATTTGTTTACGAGTTGTGTACTGAGGCCCTACTCCCTAACGCTTCGTCTGTATATTTGTATCTATCCGTCTCTCTCACTCGCACTCATCTGCAGACGTGAGCAAGAGAGACGGATAGATCCGAGCCCCTGAGTCGTCTGCGCACTGCGGTTTCTACTCTGAATGGCATTAATTGTGAAGTGAATTCTTGGAAAAACCAGTTTAAGGTGGATGCTCCAGGGTAGCTCGCAAAATTTAAATTTTCTTACGTTTTTGCAATCTGCATTCCAGTGCTAGGTTGTTTATTGATTAAAATATGATTCTGATGTAGTTACAGAATTATAATCATCAAATTGTATTGATTATTTATTTTATTGATGATTTTGATGATTACAATTCTGTAAGTAACTACATACGTCTCATAGCCGCGATTCGCGAATCATATTATTTTAATCAACATACAACCTCCTAGCATTGGCCTCTGCAGATTGCAAAAAACGTTAGAAAATTTGAATTTCGCGAGCTACCCTGGAGCCTCCACCTTAAAGAAAACAGAATTGCAGTATATTGATCTAGATCTAACCATAAAAGAGTCTCGAACTCTCTATGATAGAACCTTGGTCTGAATATTCCAAATTCCAACAGGTCAAGATGTATTTTAGAGTTTTATTTTCGAACATAAAGGTGATTTTTTATGACGGAGATGGTTTATGAGTCACTTGTTTTTCCAATCGCCTGCGCAGCTGGCAACCCTGCCCTGAGGAAGTGTGCTTCTCAGAACAGTAGGGTAATAATATTCATATGTGCAACCTTCAAGGTTAGCTCTGCTAGCCAGGCAGCTAGCTCGCGTATTCGGCTGCGAATTGTAATCATATCGAATTAGTTAAGAATGCATGTGCGGTTCGGTCGCGTTCGAGTCAAGGCTGTCTCGATAACGCGAACGATCAATTAACGCTGCTTCCTAGCCATATTGGTTTAATAAATAATTTAAATACGTACTTTGGTCGCGTGGGTGAATAAGAGGGGAATAGTACCACGAAACTTTTTTTAGTTATAAAGAACAGAGAAGAACCGAACCGAAATAAGGAGTGGGACCTTCTTCTATCTCGTGAAGGTGGTGCGGACACTCGGCAGTGTTTTTAACATTTGTTGGCCCCAAAACTTCGTAACTTTCGCAGCATCGTTGGTGGCAGACGTGGCAGTGCAGTGCAAAGATCAATTAGATTACATTTTTTGGGGCACAGAACAGCAGCTGGAACATGGTTTCTGCTGTAGCTCCACATCCTTTGATAACTGCTTAGATTAGAGCTTTATTTTTTTTGTAAGTACTTAATGTTTATTTTGTTTCTTACGTTTAGGTACTGTTTGTTTTATTTTTTCTAATTAATCAAATATTTAAATAAGTTGTTTTGACTTCCGTACGTTTTTCTTTTCGCGGGTGACCACTGAAAACCAGCGCTGTGCTGTGGGCCCCCCATAGCACAGCATCATGCTGAGTGGTAACCTATTTTATCGCACTCACGACGTGCAAACTGTCAACTATTTTTTTAAATTTACTTTTTGTTTATGTTCCGTTTTGAAATACTCTCGTACACTCTCGTACTACACGTATTCAGGATTTGTGCAATGACTCGTCCCCTATTACATGGGTACGAGTAGTAGCTGGCAAAATTTAATGTGGGTGAAGGTGTACCTCTGCCTAAGCCTTCGGGGAAAACCGGTGTAATGTTATGATTATTAGGTACCTACCTATTTATCTAGTAGGTAACAGTAACCATCGCACCGTGAACAAATATATTTATCATTGCGTTTTTGCTATCGCAGTGTCATATTGCCAGGGGATTTACCCATTCTACGTGTACGCAGCAAAAAGTACAGAAATCAAGTTGCGGTATCAATTTTCGCACTTCAGTGAAATTCTGATAGTTGGACATAGCAATTTTATGGAGTCTATACAAATAATGCATGCTGGTGGTCTGTAGGCTGGAGCTGCCATTTTGAGCTACCAGAATCAAACTTGTACAATGTCTGAGGATCTCTGAAGTACCAAGGACTTATTCTTTAATGACGCATCATGTTAGAGTGGCCCAATCAATAAATTTTTTACCCGTTTCATAAGAAAGTTTCTGACACCCACACGGTCGTAGTACTCGTAGGCTCTGCTTACAAAAGCTAATAAAGAAATTAAGTAGAGTTTTAACGAAGTTAACAAAAGTGTAATTTACCTATCTGCTTAAATTAATTTAAATACCTAAGTACTTACGATCTTCCTGCAAAAATGTTTACGCAGAAATATTATGTATGAAATAGGTATAAAGTGCATGTTACTGAAAATTAATGAGGATAATTAAAACAAAGGCAAGTTTTTAAGCGAACGTCGAACGCACTCGTTGATTCAATAAAATATTGGTTGGTTATAATGAGGACATTTCAATGAATAACCTACTATTTCGGTAGGTAGCCATGTTTGGACACAGTTGACCTGTAAAAGTTAATTAACTAATTATTATTATCGTTAAAATTATTATGGAATTTCGCTTGACGCTTGACTTTCAGTTGACGTCACGTCATCCATTATCAACGGTTTTGTGAAACGTTTGTCCAACGTATACTAACTTTACTTGACATATAGGTAAATATCGAACAGTATTTATTCCAGTAGGTACCATTATAAAGTTATGTAGCGTATAATTGTCGAGCGGAAATGCAAAGGTTTCTATTACACAGTTATCAAACAGACACAAATAGCTGTTCTGTTGAGTTGCATGTCATGTGCGAGCGATAAGGAATCAAATGTTTGTTATCATTTAATCATCGGTATCCGCTGCTAAAGCCGCAGGGAAGTCCTAATCTTTTCTCTGACAGCTGCTGCAAATAAGTAATTCCGGAAAATGGCAATAAATGTACCTAAAAAGTTACTGGTGCTAAAGACTTTTACTTTCCTTTTAATAAGATAATGAATGTGGTGCCTTGGAACGTGGGTAGGCCTTTGGTGTGGGACGCAACCTGTGTCGACACCCTTGCGCCTTCTCACGTTGCAAGCACGGCGGGCTGTGCAGGCGCTGCTGCTGCGGCTGCTGAGATCCTCAAACGGCGCAAATACTGTAACCTTATTGGTAACTACAGCTTTGAGCCGTTTGGGGTCGAGACGCTCGGGTCATGGGGTCCGAGTGCGCGTCTCCTTTTTAAGGAAATCTCTTACCGACTGGTCGACACTTCGCGTGACCAGAGGGCTGGCTTTTTCTTTGGCCAAAGAATTAGCATTGCCATTCAACGTGGCAATGCTGCCAGTCTTCTGGGTACGTTTCCGAGTGACAGCGATGCGGAGGAGTACTTTGACGCTTATTGACGTCGTTGTATTTATGGAGGTTCTTACTTTTAGTTTTTATTTTTGTAATTATATAGCCACAAATGTGTAATTTAAACAATAAAGATTTCTTAAGATAATGAATTGGTTCTTATTGAATGTTTAATAGGATTAAAACTGAAATCAAGTTATCATTTCTCTTGTAATGTTCTACTTTGCGAAGCCTTATACTTCTGCTTTCAGGGGAAAAAAGGATGAAAAGAACTTTCTGCAATCGAATTCTAAATTAGATTTAATTTCTGTTTGCATTTTAAATAATATTACATAAGCCTTGCATAGTTGCAAATTCATCATCAGATCAATAATTCTGCAGGTACCTATTATGCAAAATATTTTCCTTGGAATGCATGAAGGCCTTTGATTAACCGTAATCAATCATCTACTGATATGCATAGTGCATCAAAATGTTGATTATCCACACAACCGACAGATAAATAAAGGTATTAGGTATAAGTAGTTAAGAATAAAATAACGTAAGTACTCATGTACCTAGTTACTTACGTACCTATTAATGATTAACTTACGACGTGTATAAGCGTATGTTGTACATAAACATCCATATCTCAGTCATTTTCTGCATAGAATTTGCTCATAAATTCCATAAAACGCATGACATTCCGTCGCAAAAAAAAAACTTTGCATAGCGGCCGGATTTGTGTTTTTGCGAAAGACAGTAACAGTTGTTTGAAGGGACAAGGTTAATCACAAATAAGCAGTTAGTCACTTATTAAACAACTACAGTGACTGTGGTTTGAGGATATCGTCATAATCACTAATGCCCAGTAAACAAAGGACTGAAATTGCAGCTTTGCCGTACATAATGAGCGGATTTCAGGAAACTGCTGCCCATCCTCCTAACATCAATTTAAAATGAATGAATGACATCTATTCAGTGTTCTTGTGACGTTTTCCTTTGGGATACCGAGTTATTAATAACATTGTTGTTATATGTATTAATAAACTTGATAGCAATGACACATGGTGAGCAATATAGGTGTTATCGCTTCACCTAATAATTAATTAAATTGTAGCAATTTTTAAATTGCTCACTAAGCTAGTAGGCAACCGCAATGTGCCCTCCCATGCACATGAATGACTCCACGTATTGTTGATTCGGTCGGTGAGTCAACCAACAGTCAACGGGCGGCGTACGCGGCACAGCACAGCGCAGCCGCACTCGACTCATTCATGCATTCACACAAAAACCTTACAATCACTCAAACAAATATTATAAGGATCAAATTACTTGAAATTATTATGTGTGTGGGAATACACGTCGACTGTGTGTGAACGTGAATTTGCGCGCGATTGTTATGGGATTAATGTTAATGAGCCGGTAACGTAAATAAATATAAACAGTTCTTTATTGTTCTTTGATTTATATTCGTATTCATATAGTTAGTGTTTCAAAGTTGTGTATAATGTGCCCAACGCTACAACCCAGGTAGGTCATAAAACTCTGTAAGTATTTTCTACTCTGATCGTGAAATGATTCTTTGAAATGTGATAACACAAATGGATGTGGAAACACAAAAATAAATAAACATTAATTTGTGTAACATGAACATCAATTTACGTATTTTTTTAACGAAGCAAAAAGCGTAATATGTCTTTTTGCTTTGATAAGCTAATTTCAGAGTTCTGTCAGCGTATCGTTAAAATAAGAACGCCAAAAGATAGGTAATGTAATTACTGACGAGCTAAGTAAACTAGAAGAAAAAACTTCGTTTAATAGCAAAGACGACCTCAAGAAAAATTGAAAGGTTGAAGAGACTCACAATATTTTAGCCACGTAATAGTTTTAAAACCACTTTTTTGCAGCGAATTGGCACGAGTTTGTTTCAAGGAGCTCCGCTCATGCCACAATCACTGACACAGTTTGCGAGCTCATCCACGCAGAACTCGTGAGGTGCCATGACAGCACCCCATTTAAAAGGCAAATACGGTCACGACGTGCTCACACGGATGTGTCGATATCGTTACGATGTGCCTTGTGCAACTCGCAACACTAATGCATCCTCTAGACAAAATCAACTTTAGAAATGTGATGCAACTTCTGGGCTATCTTCTTCTCACAATACTTGTTGTAGGAATAGGAAACCGACGAAATATAGGACTGAGATTTTTTATTCTGGATTTTATAGTGTTTTCACACGATCCTAGCGCAATAGCATAGCAGGGAGTCAAGTTCTACTCATAGAGTTCTTATATTTTTTAACAAGAACTCTATGAATTCATATTTCTGGGAATGATGATTATTTGAAGTGTCGATAACTTACCGAATATGCAGTGCAAGTACGAAGGAATCGATTCGATAAATCTGACAGTTATTCTCGACAGAATGAGTTTTTATCTTTGTTCTAAACTTATTTTGTCGAGAATGACTGTCAGATTTGTCGAATCGATTTCTACGTACTTGCACGGATGGTCATCGTGGAGGCTACTAGAAATGTACCTATTGGGTAATGATAACATTGTGCTCGGGAATTTGATCATAAAATTGGATTCTGGTATAATTCATGTTGGCTAAATTACGTCAACAAATTAATAAATGTGCCTTCAGTGACCCCTTTAAAAAGGAAGGAAAACTAAGTACTACTAACTACGACAAAAACCACATCCACTAATACGGCTGTAGACATGACGCCTGCCTGATTAGCTGTCTAATAACCCACCTATTAAGTGGCTCTAAACAATATCGAAGCATGCACCTTATTTGAGTACCGCTTACAGCACTGCTCACCCATTGAGGTAAAAAAGCGTGACGAAGACGATGACATCGGGTGAACGGACAAATTGTAACGGTTTGTTCGACTACGGAACTTTAATAACACCATGGATCACAAAAACTTTGGTAGACATAACATAATTAGTAATTACGTGAACGTCACGCATTTTATACTATATCATCAAACAGATTTTGGAAATTAACGAATCTATTATGAACTGCGATCTGCCAGCCATGTTATTATGATTTGGTTCTGATTGAAAAGAAGTCGGTTGGTCGGTGATACGGAGAAAGGAAAATGTCGTGTGAAACTGAAACTCAAACTTTTGCGTGAGCGCCGTACAAACAAGGAAGGCGTGGGAAAATATGGATAAATTGTGCGAAAGATGATAGTATGGCTAGAAAGAGGATAACAACAGAAATTACGACTAGGCATCAATTGTAAAGTCTGGGCCCACTAGGTGGTTTATGCCCCATCTCCTCACACAAAGAGGAGGTCCGTGCCCGAGCAATACGAACGGTTGAGGCTGATAATGCTATGGAAGAACAAGATTATGCTGCATGTTTACCCCAAATAAATTGGGTTTGGACTTTTGGAGTAGAATGATCTAAATGATGACAACTCACTGAAATATGCAAAAACTGGCCATCCACACATCTGCCCAGCCTTTTCCGAAGTACGTTGAGGTCGGCTTTCAGTCCAACCAGACATTTATTTCACATGGAACGACGGCCTGTCTTACCTGCCTATGGCTACCCTAAATATGTCATTTAACAGTTCCTCCCTCTTGTTCCCAGATCGTTGTCGAGTGATTCGGATGCGGCGCGGGCACCAGCGTGCCATGCTGTGCTAGACTCCACTATGGTGGGCGTGGGCGTCGCGGAGGGAGGCGGGGGCGGCGGCGGCCCCGGCGACGGATACTATGGAGAGTACTACCCTCCCGAGCAATACTACGTGCCGCAGGAGATGTGTCCCCACCCCCAGCAGCATCCGCAGCACGCGCATATGTGTACAGTGCTTCCTGAATATGGTGAGTTCATTTCCTCTGTTCAAAGACCGGCGCGCTGACGAAGGATTCATGTTTACGGAGGACAAAACTCTCTGAAACAAAACTGGTGAAATGTGGGAGTATTGGTGTAGTGTAGTACTATGGTAAGTACACTTCTGCTCTGCTAGTCTACCCATCACTTCTGGAAATACAAGCAGATGATGGAGTTGATGTGTATTAAATGATCATCTGCACAAGCCATTCACAAAGCAACGAATCAGCGCCATCCCGTCATCCCTATCACTATGTTTTCCTATTTAACCCAAAGGTTGACTGGTAGAGAATGCCTTGTAGCATTAAGTCCGCCTATGTACCACTATTGTACATGAAGTTTAAATAAATAAATAATCAGCACACACGCATCCCTGGAAAAATTCCCTCGTTTTCGCATGCCTTATACGATGTTTTCTAATGCCTGAGCTGGTAAGAATAGAAGACAATTAAGAATTGAAGAGAAGAATAGAAGACAATTTATGAGGAACCCTGTGTGTGGAGACAGTGTCGTTTTATCGTCTGTATTACGCATAATAGTCGTAAAATACGATAGGTACGGTCCTTGTAATCTCTCTCAGCAACAACTCGAAAGAGCGGTTTGGCCTTTCTTTTGGGCACGACTCGGCAGCAGTTTAGTTAGAGCAAATCGCGTGCTGGTAAAACAAAACAGTGGTTGAGGGAGGGCCTAGGCCATCAGCATCGCTTTCAAAGCATGGTTGTCGCTTGGTTTTTCTACAACGATTTTGAATAGGATTGAAGTTAAGTTTTATAACTTATGTAATATCTTTTTGACTTTTCCATCGTCGTTATCGCCAATAGAATATAATTTTGTTTAGACCCTAAGCGTAGTAGATATAGGCTAACTAAGCTAGGGAGTCCGCGTAACACTGGTCAGTATCCCTCACTAGTCATTTTATTTAATTCAACAGTTTCGTTGATTCGTCACTTTCGCCGATTGGACAGTTGTGTGAATTCGACAGTTGCGTCAACTCGACAGTTTCCATAATTTGCCAGTTTCGTTGACTCGTCACTTATAAGAGGAAAAAATATTTAAAAAAAATGTGGATATTTTAAAACAATAATTCTGACAGATCTTTTGAAATAAAAAAATATACAATAAGCCAGTTTGACACATTCACAAAATGAGTTTGTATTATATTTCATATACATTGTTAGAAAACGTTAGTTGTCAAATAGACCAACTTAAATCCCATCGTCATAGATCCAGCTATTTATTACTCTTATTCCTCTTTCCATGCTGTAAGGTTGGGAAACTCACTTCCATCGTTTCGTTCATTAATTCGTGATTTGAAGACCACGTCATTGTTCTAAACCAGAGTGAAAGAGCATAATCCTCTCATTTATGATTCATTATATACATATTATGTCGGATCAAGTTTTCGAATCGTACGGACACGGTAACGAATTACAAGTGCGCCAGACTTTAGCAGGTCAGCTGGCAGAAATTTATTAAGAAATAAGCAATACCTTTATGTCCTCGGTCAAATATTATGTTATTTTCCTGTGTTGTCTTTTGTGTGTAATTAAATAGATCTCAATACTTACCTAATAAAATTAACAGACAATTTCTTACTGACTGTACTTCGACTGACGAATTGGATAAAAGTGACGAATCGACGAAACTGTCGAATTAAATAAACTGACGAGTGAGGGAAACTGTCCAGTGTTACGCGGACTCAAGCTAGGAGGTAGCTTAGCTCCTTCTCTAAGCAATGTTAAAAAAAATGTATCTAAAATACTCGTAATTTTACTAGAATATTGTTAGGAGCTGGGTATGGGTCTATGGGAAAAATTAATTACTACCGATTAAACAACAAATAACTTTATCAAACACAAAACACTTAGAACTCAATCACAAATACACTACTGATCACTATTCGCTTAGATATCGAACTTCTAGTTCAGTTCGATTCGCTTCGTTGTGTAGCAAAAATCAGACTGCCTGGGCGCCGCCGGCCTATGTCGAGACTGCCGAGTTTCGACATAGATAGTGACAAATTCGCTAACTTTCAACCACTGATTACTAACGAATAAATTCGGTTGCAATAATGATGCTTGCGTGTAAAGCAAGTCTCTAGCTCTACTCTACATCCAAGATGCGTTTCTCGCAATGCCTGCGAGACTGCAAACACGTCGACTATTTATATGGCGACCGAATGTTCGAGAAAGATCCACGACTTCCTCGACCCTTCTTTAGAGTAGGTACCTACCTACCTACTTGTAGGAAACTACTACCGTAATTGTAGGTACGGGTACGACGTAACAATATCATTACTTACCTACTCGTAATATTCTGGACTGTACCTCCTACTATTACCTTGCCAGCGACCTAGCTAGTAGATTTCGAACTCTTTGTTCCCCTAACCCCTGAACTTTTGGCGCTAAATTTATGCGAAATTCCTAAAACATTTGAGTTTCATGTTTTTCCGAAACCTTTAGGATTCGAATGATTTTTTTAAAATAGTTTAGTTTTTCATACTTTTTTCATGGATGGACATCTGGACGGTTTCATTTGATTAGAAAATACTTTAGTCTTAGATAGACGATTATTTGATTTCTGTAGCATTTACTCCATCTGCGTTTAGTACCTACTTACTACTCTTAGGGGCCTCGCTCACTACGCGGCAACAACTATGTATCTCATGACCAGGCGGTATTTTGAACAAAACTGGTCGGACGCCCAGTCGTGCGACCAAACTTTCTTCCTAGTCAAAGCTTCTGCGACCAAAAGTCGTGGTTTTGGCAGCGTAGTGCGCGAGGACCGAGGACCCTATAAGACTAGAGCTAAACGCAGATTGAGGAAATTCTTACCATACTGTCTATAATTCTATGTTTATCAATATATTTCTTGTATGTAAATTATAAACGCAAGAGGTCGGTCACCTCGTCACTTAGTAACGCCTAATTAATCTTCATTTAGCGCAGGTAGGTAATTAACAAGTGTAATAAAAAAAAAGAACTAGTATTTTCCTGTAACTATTGAAAAGCGAATTTTTCATACAATTGATAAGTAGTCAAATGTTTTATTGTTTCTAATGATGTTTTATTACAGTTCACTGAATAGTTTTACTCGTGGAATTCGAATTTTATTTTCTACTTTATCATCTAGGTAAATACCGGTCGGCTCCATTAGCTCGCAACGACAAGCAAGTTCTTTGCTATGGTACGAAACTATGTAGAAAATAATTTTTCAAAAAAGAACTCACTGAAACTATTTCCCTATCGCTTTCGCTTGATAATAATTGGTCGCTCATTTGACTTATTGGCAATACAATAATAAGTAGTACATTTTGATACAAGTGGAGAAAGTTTTTTATTGCATTCGAGGCGGAATTAACACACAAGCCGTAGGCGAGGGTGTTATTGCGAACGATGTTTTTCAATACACTTTTGAAGAAATAAAATAAAAGAATGAAAAATATTTTTGTCATGAATAATAAGAAACTATGTTTGTTCATAAACGTTTTTTATTCTCGCACACGGTGTTAAAAAAAGGAAAAAAATAACGCCCGGGTGTGAAATACATTGCATGTTGAACCTAATCATAGTGCGAAATGAACCAGTTTTCGAGGACGTGTATTGAAATAGTACATTTTGATACAAGTGGAGAAAGTTTGTTATTGCATCCGGGCGGAATTAACTCCCGAGCCGTACTTAGGTGAGGTTGTTTATGAGCCGAGAACTGCAATAACAATAAATTGTCTACGTGTATCAAACGACGTTTTTCAATACACTTTTGAAGAAATAAAATAAAAGAACGAAAAATATTTTTGTCATGAATGAAGAAACTAATATGATTTCAATTTTCTTTTTTTCCGCGCTTTGCTTTCGCCAGGTTGAACGAAAAGCAAAGGTATAAAGCCGCTAAACATCCTAATTTTTTTTTTTAATTTTTTTTTTTCGAATTTAGAACACAATAAATGTTAATTTGTTTATAAAAGTTAATATTAGTTATAAATAATCATGTTTATCTATGATGTTCTATTTATAAACACAATTTGAATATTCAAAAAATATTTACGCCGTAATTTGGACTAAGTATAGGTAAGTTACTTATCTGTGGCAATTTTCATTCCCGCACACGTGTTGGAAAATGAAAAAACACGCACGGGTGTGAAATATACTGCATGTTGAACCTAATCATATTGCGTTATGAACCAGTTTTCGAGGAAGTGTATTGAAAAATTATAATTTCCAGGAAAATTCACTGAATTCCCTATCGCTTTTGCTTTATAATTGGTGACTTATTTGACTTTTAACTGGACACACAGACCACTAACACGCAGTCCTACTGGAGGGTTCGTATACTTAGTATAGTAGGACTGTAAAATAACAAGATTACAAGAAATTGGATAGGGTTGTCCTTATTAGAGAGGTAGGAATTTATTTAAAAATAGGTCCAACAATCTATTTCTAGAAACTCATCGTCATTACTTTCTAAATATGGAAACAAAGGCACGTATTTGGAATTTGTTGACTATCATAATTTTGTTTTCTAAAACAGTAATTAGGGTTGGCTAAAAATAGCAGCTCGCCAAACCACATTCAATTAGTGGTTGTGTCAGAAAGTTAAGTAACCGTAGCGAATTAAAACTCGGAAAAAACCCTTCTACCGTCAGTCGAAACAAAGAGCTTCAAGGCTCTCGTGGGATTCTTAGAGCACGGCATTGCTTAAGTCTGCGGTCGCGTTGCATCGCGGGTCGCGGCTGTGCGAGCCAACCTCAGCTATGCAGCACGTTTCGCGGATCATCCCACAAAGAACGTTTTCTACGAACACCCAAAAGCTAAACACGTTCATTCATAACCGCAGAGTTACGGGCCGGAACGACGGCGTCGATGTCAAAATAAAGCGGAATTAAGCCACCCGTGACGTGACACCGGCTCCGAACCCAGCACGCGAGCTGGAAAACATGCAAACATTATCAGCTGTGTTTATATTACACTGAATACATACATAAATTATATCTAGCTATTAACTTTTTGATTATTATTTATCTTATCATGTAAACATCTAAACATTAAACAAAAATACGTGTAACACTACTTGCAATAAGTTGAAAGTTAGTTTTTAGGGTTTCGTACCCAAAGAGTAAAAACGGGACCCTATTACTAATGGCCGAGTTACACCGGAATGGCAGCAGCCGGCAGCGACGCGGCGAGCACTTTCAGTGTGAAATAATTTTAAACTTTATCTACATACATAAAAGACCAGTATCGCTTGAAAAGCTTGAAAAGGTCGCGAGGCAACCCGCGGTGACGCGAGCGGCCGCGCGTCACGCGCCTCTCGTCGGTGGTTCTGTCCGCGGCTGCTAGCGGCGACGCGAGGCCGCTGGCGGCCGCGCGCTCCTCCTTGCCGAATGTAGAAACTAAACGACCAAGAGGAGACTAGGCGCGTGAGGTTTGGAGGTTTCGCGAGGCCGCCAACGGCCGCCAGCGGCGACGCCGGGGGCCGATGCCATTCCGGTGTGACTCGGCTCTAAGAGTCCACTGTCCGTTTGTCTGTCACCACTCACTAGGCTGTATTTCATGAACCGTGATAGCTAGACAGTTTAAATTTTCAAAGATGATGTATTTTGGTTGCCGCTATAACAACAAAAATACTAAAAACAGAATTAAATTAATATTTAAGGGGGGCTCCCATACAACAAACGTGATTTAATATAACGGATACAATATAATAACTGCAACAGGTAGACGCGTGACGTATTCACAGAATATTTAGTTGTATATTCACTTTAAAAATAAATAGTTAAATTAAAATAAAATAATTTATATTTAAGGTGTTCTCCCATTTTTTGCCGTTTTGTCTATTGTCGTATAGATAATGGTACGGAATCCAACGTTCGCGAGTCCGACTCGCACTTGGCCGGTTTTTTGGGATTGTTACGGATCACGAATAACTTCATTATTTGATTTTTATCTTATCTAGCTCTGTAGTTACTATATTCTTGGAAACTTTACTGATTTAACTTTGTAGATACGACATCACTGACAAACAATTGACGTCAGTTTTTAAAGTTCATTTTTTCCCCAATAAATAAGGTAGGTCTAGGTACATTCACGAGCACCAAAATGTGAATACTTAACAACTTTTAAGTGTTTTTGTTTTTTTTTCATTTTTCAACATCAAGTTACATTGTGTCTGAATGTGATACTTATGAAATAGTTTTGTTTTTCTCCTACTGTTCTGATTATTTCATGTTGTTACGATTGTTACGAACATAGGTAGTATTCTGGAACTCATATTTTATGAACTTCAAGTTTGATCGTTATTTCTCACGAAATTTGTTTTTTAAATATAGGAAAGTGTACATACAATATTGGTGCTCGTGAGTGACTGTACAGGACCTACTAACTGAAAGTGAAAAATAGCTAAGAAAATTAGGTACGTCGTTCTATGAATGAAAATTATTAATGGATAATATATTGGCTAGTCTTTGTATGATTCAAATTATAATAAATTCAGCGCACATTAGATTGGTCCTTTATGGCCACCTCGACATTTTCATAACGGTTTAAAAGTCACGATGACATCAACACTGTCTCATTTTGAAAAGGTTACTCTACCTGGTCATAAAAGTATTATAAATTAGTCATCGTGCACATAAAATTAACGAATTCTACTTCCACGTACAGATTTTTGAATGTGAAGCACATCAGAATGCCCTGAGCAAAGACAATATTTGGAACAGGAAGTAACCTCTCTTTTGTGTTTTATTTTATACAAACAAATGACACCAATAAATATTTTCGTTAATCTTATATCCCAAATTAAGCACAGACACATCATGCTCTTATTTTCACTACTGATTCAATACTACATTCTACCATTTTCATTTTGATAATAACGTGGGACGAGTTGCAGAATGAAAATATTATTTCATCAAGTCGCCCCAAATGGGCCGTAGCCCGTAGGCATGTGGGACGAGTTGATGAATTACTCTTATTTTTCCATTTGGCCATCGTATCAGTCAAATTCAATTAGCAGAACTTCATTTTAATTTTTCAGGTGGCATGCCAGTAGTGCCATCAGGCACAATGATGCCGCCCATGATGCCGCCCGTGCTCGACGAGAACATGCGGCACTACCTGGTGCATGCGCAGGCGCACCCGCATCACGCCCCGCACCACCAGCCGCCGCATCATCAGCCGCAGCACCACCAACCACCGCCTCATCACCAACCTCCGCACCATTACGTGAGTATTAAATCGCCATACTGTTGGTGCTAGCCTAGCCTGCATCATCCCACGGCTGAGCGTTAGTTTTGTCCAGCTCGTTCCTCCATTTTGGATCCGATTGACGCTACGTGCTGAAGACGCTAAAATCGTAGCCGGACCTGGGCTCTATCCATCAAGGGGTTTAGGTTACCGCAGTTAGTCCTTAAAGTGGACCATTGTGCGTGGCCATGGTGGCCGTTACTCCAACCAGCCCACCTCCCTCCAGAAGCAGATCAAACTTCCCGGTCTCCTCAGGCCATCCGCAAGGGATCTTGGTGTTCCCAGGGTCTCCTCGCGAATCTTGGTAACGCCTGTGCACTCAAGGAGCACATGCGTCACCGTTTCCTCTGCCTCCATGCATGCTCTGCACAGGGGACTGTCAGTGAAGTCTATCATTACAAATAACGTTCTTATAAAGGCATTGCGGTAGACTATTTAACTTATAATAGAATTTACCAAGCCTTAACATACTCAAGTGCATTTATTTTATATTTCGGTCTTATAGTTAGCTACAAGACTTACTTATAAGATATGTATGGGACACTTTTATTAGTAATAGCATTTCACAGGCGTTGATATTCTCAAGTGCATTTGCTCTTATGTCATTCTTGTAGTTAGCTACAAGATTATCTTATACGACACTTTTAGTAATAAGTCTCTTATAATTGTCTACAGTAAAACTAAATAATCCAGAATAACATTTTGATCCTATAGTAGCATTTTGTGAGTGAACAAGATATTATAACATACTTAGCTGAAATCACTATAAATTTCCGCCGTTATAGTTTTGCTCAACTCTTTTAAATCAAATAGTACTTGAAAAAAGCGCTTCCTGATCAAAAAGCTTATAAGCTGCTAGATCAATAAGTTTTTAAGGAAACCTCAGCCATTTTGTTGAAATTCAGTTATTGAGTGAATAAGCTGATCATGAATGTAAGCGATTGGACACGATTGAAAAGGAGCGGTGGTTACTGGAGAAAACTGAAAAATAGGTATTTAGAATTATTGAAGCCAAGTTCTTCAGGAATAAAATCAACAGGATCAGGAAACGCGTCAAGTGTGAACGCAGGTGAAGTAAATGAGGGTTCCGCGACCAAAAATATTTTTTCACCCTTAGCCCTACACTCAGAAAGTGAAGAAGTTGAAAATTGGAAAAAAGAATACGATTTATATATCAAATCAGAATCAAAATCTTTATTTGTTAACGAAGAAACCACTGATTATGAAAAAAATCTTGTGTTGCTTAAAAATATGCAAAGCTGGGCTATAAAATTTAATATACCTCACCTAGCCCTGAACGAACTATCTACTATTTTGAACAAAAGATTAAGTAATGTTACTCCACTTAAAAGAAATACAACTATCTTGTTAATTAAATCCTAAAAAAAGTATATTCAAACAATAGTAGGCATATTCCAAGGGAACCCTAATTTGTTTTAAAATGGAGCCCGATGGAGCCAAGTTATCTGGGCTGAAACTGCTACAAGTACTAATTTACCTATAAAGTACTTATTTTCTTCTACTACTCGTAGTACTAATTTACTTAAAAAGTTCTACAAAGTACCTAATGAAAAGCAATTTCTAATTATGGCGAATATTCATAAGAATTGATGATATATTTTATTTACAAACAATATACTAATGTGTTATTTTTCGGAGGGGATTGTAAAAACTTATAAAACATAAAACTTGTAAAAACATATTGCGGTATATAAAGGGTGTAAAAAGCCGAAAGGCAAGTGTTTTCCCCGTCATTGCGATATTTTTTTTGTTCTACACCATACCTGGGAACCTTCTAGTTATGGAGATATTGGGGGTCAAAGTTCCAACTTTTTGAGAAGTTTTTTTTAAATACAAGTTTTTAATGTTAGTCTTTTAATTTAAACACCTCCACGACCCCCGTACTATTCAATCCATCCATCAGCACAATGTTTTGAGTGCGTTACATTGAGTTCTACCACAAAACATGATTTTTCACCCGTTTCCCAGCAATTTTTTTTGCGTAAAGTTACTTAGTTTGATGTACAGAATGTTTGGTTGACGGCTTTGTGATGAGGTTGTTTACACCCTGTATTTACAGTAAAACTGAGTTCCCCACTAGTTCATACACTATATTTACGATATATTTTGTAATTAATATTCCACAATAATAGTAATAGTAAATTACGTTATTATTAAGTTTTACCACAAAACAACCGGAATCACCAGCCGAAGCAACAACAAACTCAACAAAGAAAACCTCTATTAAAATATACTTTTACTAGTGCATTATAAACAAGATACTAACAAGAGCATTTGTGCTTTCAGATTATTATAGAACATATTGCGCTTCGTCAAGTATATTATAAGGAACAGTAACTTTTAATAAGTTGATTATAAGATAGTTATAGAACTGAACGCTCCTATAACTGCGCCCAAAACCAGGCTTGTAGCGCATTATATGTAATTATTAAGTAACAAAAAAGTACCGTCTTGAGAGCGTTATAAGTACTGATTTTGATAGTTGGGACTTCCGTCCAGGCGCAGAAGGCGCCTGGTCAGCTTTAAATGCAGAGATGGCATAGCTTCCTTGGATTGCCTACACCCTGGTGTCGAGGTCCACGGACCTGGGCTCAATTTAGAATTTAGATTGCCTTCGACTGTCAGAAGATTTTCTGCCATAAAAATTCATGTTGACTTCAATTCAGATGAGGATTTTTTTTCACGATCTTCTACATCGTTGTTCATCTTCCTCTAGCGTTTCGTCTCTGAATCGCATGAAGTGTGTTGATTGGTTTATCTAAGAATTCACTGAAAAATTATGCTCGTCAGAAAGAACATTGTACATAAACAACGATTTATCATGAAGGTAATATAAGGTAGGTAGTATAAATTGTTCACATAGAATACATGCTCTGTCCAGGGTCGTGTCGTGGCAGATAAAACAAATAACAGACCGTGGCTATAGGAAATCTAATTAGTGCTATCCCGGATAGGGCTAATACGATTTCCTTCATTTATTAGATCCTTGTTTTGCTAGACTATACATATTATAGTTACTTAGAGTACTACTTCTAACGAATCCTCGAGTCATGTACGCCATATGTGTAGCCAGGATTCATGGCGGCACACATTGGCATTCTACTGCGAAATTAAATCAGTGTCCTAGAATGAATAAACTGTACGGATATCTATGACTATAGGATGGTTTAGAGTCCACATCAGGATAATCGAAAGAATTCTACTCAGTGCATTGTAGCTAGGATTTCCGACCTTCTCGTCGTGTATATACAGGATAATATCCAGTGGACCCGCAATCTTGCGATAGGGAATATGCACGTATTTTTTTCTTAGTTTAAATCAATAAAATACTGTACTATCAACTAAACAAAAGTATTAAAAGTTAAGTTCAACTACTGCTTGTCGCACAAAAATAATATTAAACTCCTGCAATTTTCTACGACAGTTCAAACGTCCGTAGCTGTTATTTGCCTTGTTTACATCTAACTTGTTGGCCTTAATTAAATAATTTCTCTAATTGTATGTATTCTTTATTCAAGTAAAAATTGCAATAAAAGTTTTATAATAAAATTTTAGTGAAACTTTAAACACTTTTCAAATAAAAGTGTTTTTTGACACAATGTACTTTGACGTCAGTACCGGCGTTATCGAGGACGATGCGTTTTGAGAGTGTGTTCCGTTTCACCAAAAACATGCTACATAAAACAGTAAATATGGTAAATTAGATGATGTATTAGAAACTAAAACAAATGTACCACAATGTTTTTATGCGCCAATACAAGGCATTTTTCATAAATAAAAAGAGTTTTGTATTTCATTCCTTATTCTATCATGCATTCGTAGGTTCTTGTTATTTAATAAACTTCTTGTTATCCGTTTGATAGTTTCGCCTCCAACAGCCAATCGCCAAGAAATTGCAGCCACAGTGTTATATAAGAACTTCTCGTGCAGATTATGTTGGTATATTCATATTAACTATGCATTCCGGAGACGTAGGTGCAGTGCAGCATTTGTACCTAAAGTTGCAAACTGAGCGATTTCTAACAAAGGAAGTTTTTGGAAGCCTTTTGTAGGTACTTACTGCTTTTGACTAATGTCTCACAGACTACAAACTATAAGATTGTTGTACTTATGTAGGTACGAAAGTGACACTGAAAGTTCTTAGAAAATCAAAAACTAAACGAACGAGCAAGTTATTCGTTTTATTAGATCTTTTCAAAATAGTGTCCATTTACATCAATACATCCGATGGCTTGCCCACTCGTCCTTAGGGGTTCTCTTTGAAGGCATTTTGAAATGCAGCCACTGCTTCCTCGACGCGGCGTCCTATAAAACGTTTTCCTCGAAGTTTTTCTTTTATTTTCGGAAATAAATAAAAATCGCAAGGTGCAAGGTCGGGGCTATAGGGCGGGTGACACAGTTATTCCACGTCTGACGTCGCCAAGAAGTCCATTGTTTGCTTGGCGGTGTGCGACGAGGCGTTGTCGTGGTGAAGGAGGATCCTAATGCGAGGTCGTTTCTCCCGAACTTTTCTAAGACAAGTGGCAAACAATTGTTAGTGTAGGTACCACTCAGCACTCTGCAGTAACTGTTTTTCGATCCTCTAAAACAGGGGTGTCCAACATAATTTTATGAAGGGAAAAGTTTAGTATTTTTGTAACGCAATCCGCTAGTATGATAAGGCCCTGATGTTATCTTCACTCGTCGCCGTAGAAGGCCGTCCCTCACGCAGATCATCGGTGAAATTATGCGACCACAATTAAACTCATTAAACCAGTTGTAAACAGTGGCACGAGATGGGGCCTCATCGTGAAAGGCCAATCGAAGTCTATCATAACTTTCTTGTTGACTGAAATGACAGCGAAAGCCATAAAAAAATCATTGTACGAAAATTTTCTCGCGTTAAATTCATGCTGACGTGACACAGACAATTTTCAATTTGCCGCCAAATCGTACACAAATGACAATGAATAAAATACACACAATAATATTGGCAGAGTCCAATTTTGAACTTATTTTTTTATTATATCGTTTACCAGTGGCCAGTTCTATAAACTTTCAGTGTCGCCCTCGTATCATTATGAAAACGTAATCTTGCTTACCTGTGGGATATAAACGTGCTTGTAAATTTCTCAGTATGTGTTGTCACAACTTTTCGTACTTCGACTGGTCTTGGATATCTATACTTAATAAAATTCTAAGATTAGTAACGCACAGCATGTATGAGGTAGGTAGGTAGTCATTACGCCAACTCGTCGTACTGTCCACAGCATACCTTATCGACTTATTCAGTGCATTGCCCCATCAAGGCCGCTCTAGGAGTCTAGGCTAATAACATAAAAATTTTACCTTCAAACAAAATTTGTATTATGTTTCCTAGGACGTCCGAAGTCCATTATAAGAGAGTGCACACTTCGTTCCATGAACAGCTGCTAGATGTCCTTACTTTTCCGCCTCGTAATCGCGCCACTAGCGCCCCCAACGTCATATCTGTGAACTACTTTCAAAAACCGCATACAAGCCGCCATGATGAAGTGTTAGGCCATTGTTAGGCTCATAATGATGCAAAAGTAGGTAGGCATGCACCAGGAAGACCTTATCTGGACTTCGGACGTCTTAGGAAACATAATACAAATTTTATTTCAAGGTAAAAGTCCATTATGAGAGATATGTTTGTTATCTCCTGGTGGATTGTATGAAGAAAAGCAACGAAGTGAATTATAAACCAAACCAAATAGTTTTGTAACCAAATTATTTTAATCACCATTTTAGAACATGTATCTAGAAACATTTAAAAAATGAACAAAAATCTAGCTATATACTGGCAGTATATACTTATATTAAGAGAAAACTTAATTATGTAAGAATCGTGCAATATCTTCATGAGTAATTTTAAACCTGATGCCGAGTTGAGGTGGTGAAGAACTCGTGGAAGCAACGCCGGTGGTGGGAACACCCATGCGAGGTCGTATCGCCAGTATCTGCTGAACGCGTCGTGATAATCAGGCGTTGGAGTCTGAGGAATCTAGAGAAACATAATTTATCACGACGTGTGCGGTTTGTGATGCGAACAAGTCCATGTTTGGTTTTCCCCAAGTCTGAAATATCTTTGAAGTCGCTGCCACCTGCAGGTGTCACTCGCTGCCGGCGCGATTTCGCGACAAGTGGTCGGCTTCGGTGTTAGACCCCTGGTAGGTGGTGAGGGATCAGTACAACATTGGGTCGTCTATCAGAGTTAACAGTTCCCGCGTAATTCCATCAATCGACGTGATTTCGTGCCGCCTTCCTTCTGAATGTACGAGACCACTGTCTTGTTGTCGGTCTGTACAATGATCCTGGAGTCCTGGAGGGCTCTGGATTCCTTCGACAACACAGCAATCACAGCAAACATCTCTATGAGATTGCAATGCCATTTTTTCTGGTCGGGTTGCCATGCACCTTGTACCCTGTTGTTGTTGACCAGGGCACCTCACATAATGCCGGAAGCGTCCGTGATGACAAAGTTTGTGGGTAGCACATCTGTGTGAATTGCTGTCTTTTGACTCACATTCTCTATCCACCACTCGAGTTCTAGGCGAACGTCTTGTGTCAGTTGTACTGCTCTGAGAGGATTTTGACGCAGTACTTTGATGTGACATTGCAGCGCACGGCAATGCATCCTTCCCCGGTGGGTGATGAAAGACGCAAAGTTGAGAAGCTCTAAGAGGCATTTCGCCTGCTTGAGGGTCCAACTGCCCGCTGCGAGTCTGGTCGAGAGGATCTGTCGAGTTTTTCTTACCTTCTCTGGTGGTAGGGACTTGCGGTTTGTTTCGGTGTCCCAACTGATTCCGAGATATTCGATCGACCTCGTTGGCCTGGTGATCGATTTCTCGAGATTTCAGACATCAGCCCAGACTGGACAGGAAGCGTACAGCTATGTTTAGGTGCGTGCTAAGTACTTTCTTGTTTTGGTGGACTAATAAATAGTCGTCTATATACACGACTAGGAGCAGACCTTTTGTGCGAAGGTATTCTGCAGTCCAGTTTGTTATAGTGGCCGAATGGTAGACATGTCATCTGCAAAAGTTGACCACTGTAGCTGATGCGCAAAAAGCGCTTGTGTTCTGTACGTATTGGGAGGTGATAATAGGCCTGGCTGAGGTCCAGTTTGATCATCCAGTCGCCTTGTTGAAAAAACGAAGGCATTTGTTGATGATGGAAAAGATGGAAATGCTTTGGCTCCATGCATACATTTAGTGCTTTCAAGTTGAATATCACTCGAGTTTTGCCATTGTTCTTTTTGATCATGAAAAGGGGGAAAATGATGGGGTCGAAGTAGCAGGCTCTAAAACTCGTTCTTGAATCATCTTGTGATTTTCAAGTGTAATTTTTTCCGAAACAGGGGTTTGAAATTATGACAGGTTGTCCGAAGTGGGTAGAATTAAGGGCGGTGCCTGATTGAAGGGGATACGAGCTCCCGCAATCATATTTATAATAGTTTTTGGGGGGTCGAAAAGATTCCACATTTCTATATAATGTTGAAGACAACCGCCCCAAAAACTCGGGTCCTGCTCGCCTCCCGTTCTTATCTTTTCGCCCCCCTTTCTTTTTTGAAGAGAAATCGTGATTTCGTCTGTTGTCTTTTTTGTCGTTTCGCTTCGGTTTGTTTTGTCGCGAACGAAAAGTATTATCTTGAAAAGACGACGAAGGCTCTAAAGATATCGGACGACTAGTTCCCGCACTATTATTCTGTTTTTCTAATTTTTCTATACCCCCATGTTTTTTAAGATAGTGCTATAAATTTTGAGGATTGAATATATATTCGATTGAGGGTGGAATTTTTTCTATGTCGTCGCGTATGTATTTACTTTTAACATTCTTTAATAACGATCGGCGCCGAGTCTATAGGACCTCAGCTCGTTTACCGCAAATAATTTGGAGAATAACGTGAGATACCGTTTTATAAGATGACTCGGCACCAAACAACTCTTTGAGTTTCTCAAAGAGGGTAGTTGAAGATAATTGGGCGCTCGAATTAGCAGACCAATCAATTAGTTTCTGTAATGCCGCGTTTACGTGCTCGTTTTGAGTTAGGAAAACATTAGATAACGCCGCAAAACTGCGTTCCATTTGAAATCATCTTAAGGCTGATGCTCCAGGGTAGTCCGCGAAATTCAAATTTTCTTACGTTTTTTGCAATTTGCAGGCTAGTGCTAGGTTGTATGTTGATTAAAATATTATTCGCGATTTTAAGACGTATGTAGTTACAGAAGTATAATCATCAAAATCATCAATACAACCCTCCAAGTTCATAAAGGTCTAGCAATGACTTTGACCTTGAAAAAATCGTTTCTCGACCCTTTGCAAAAAACGTAAGAAAATTGGAATTTCGCGGGCTGGTTGGAGCATTCACCTTAATGGTGAAATGGATCTTCAAAACGCCGCAATTCTTCGTTCACTTTCAATTCAACAAAACTAGGAAAAGCTGCATTTATTTTTTCTGTACTTCCGTGTAACGTACAGCATTCCAATCCGGGAAGTCGAACCTCTGCATTTTTGTTATTTTCGTGACACGTTGTGGATTTGCTTTAGGTACACTAGGTTCCTTAACGGAAACGTCTAAATTTCACTAAACATCAATATTTTCCCAACAAGGGGTAAGCTGCGGCGGACGTAAGAAATTTTCTTGTAAATTTAGGGTAGGAACAGTCGATGTTGAACGTAATGCGGTGCCAATATTATTTTGCGTGGTGGGAAGGCTTTGTGCTAGTGGAGCACTATTTGCTATCATGTAATTTGTTTAAACTTTATTGACATGACTCACCAACTGCTGGTAGTAGATCAAACCTGCGACCCAGTTCGGAATCTTGCGAGAGGGAGCGCTCGCGTACCTGACGAGGGCGTTTGCGTGGCGCTGGATCACCTACATCACTCTCCGTTGACACCGCATCTCCTCCTTTCGATGACGATGAAGAACTCGAACTCCGCGTCCTTTTCCGCGAAGTATCGTTTGGCGCGATAGTTTCACCGCCAATTTTTTTTTAAAATAAATACAGCACACGAGACGAAAAATTAGTTAAGTTATTGATATACTAATCGAATGAACGTTCTACTCTAATCTTGAAAGTTCTAAAAATAAAAAAATAAAATAACGCTAATTCGATTTATCTGACAATCTAACAGTGCGCACAGTTCGGAAAACGACGCAACGGACGCAACAATGGCCTAACACTTCATCAAGTTCATCATGGCGGCTTGTATGCGGTCGTACTTTACTCTATAAATGCGGTTTTTAAAAGTAGTTCACAGATATAACGTTGGGGGCGCCAGTGGCGCGATTATACGAGGCGAAAAAGTAAGGACATCTAACAACTGTTCATGGAACGAAGCGTGCACTCTCTCTGATTTCGGACGTCAAACGGAACACACATAATATTGTTTTTAAATGTACAATGAACTTATAATAAAAAATCGGCATAAAAAAAAAAGCGATATAAGTGCGACTTGGAAGGGTTCCGGACCAATAACTATACAACATTAGGCAAAACGGCAAAAAAATCACGAGTCCGCGTAACACTGGTCAGTTTCCCTCACTCGTCAGTTTATTTAATTCGACAGTTTCGTTGATTCGTCACTTTCGCTGATTAGACACAGCTGTGTAAATTCGACAGTTACGTCAACTCGACAGATTGCATAATTTACCAGGTTTCGTTAACTCGGCCAAACGAAAGCATTAAAAAGTTACCGTACATACATTTTTATGCATTTTTGGACGGAATGCAACTGTCAGTGTCAAAATATACATGTCAAAAGTTGACGTGCTCGGTGCTGTATACTTATTTTACTCTATGGTGCTATGTCAGTGTGAGAGTGTGTCAGTTTTTTGTAATTCCATTTCTCTAAATGAAAATGAAAGATAAGTTTATTTCACATTTTGAAAGGTATCAACGGAAATGGAATGAAGTTAATTTATTAAGAAATTTAAATAATACATAATTTAATTTAAAACATTATTGCCTCCCCAGGTTCCATCATCAATGTACCAAACATTAAATTTAGAAAATTAGAATTGAGCTGACGATCAACTGGGTCGTTATGATGTTGTCAGAGGTGAAGGAAGGATAGTTTTATTTATCAACAAAGTATAGCAAATTCCTTGATAAGTTTACATGCGCACTTAATGAAGGACGCCAGTTACAAACTTACAATACACGTGAAAATGTAAAGTTTCTTTGACGCAAACTGAACAAATGCGTGAACCTTCTGTGTAAACATTTCCGCTGATACTTACATCAATTGTTTTGCATGTAAATGTAACCGCGTTTATGTGGATTGTGGACATTTCGCTTTAAAATTGTGCACAAGCGTGTCGAGTTATTCGACTATTTTCAGTGAATATGTGAAATAAAGTTGCGGGGTATGCGACGTTAATCTAATCGTGGCGAAGTTATACCTACAGTTGCGACTCGCGTGTGATTGTGTCGTGAAGTGTTATCACGAAAACAGTTGGCTGTAGTTAGTACGTGGCACTGACGTTTTTTACACCGAATGAAAGCCAAATATTAATATTTGCATTAAAATCTGAGAAAAATGAGTGTTTCTGATCAAAAGAAAGGAAATAGTACTCCAGAAGGAAAGTTTCAGGTTGGTTTAACTGTACTCCCTTTTATTTCTATTTTATCATTTTATTACTAGATTCTACTCTGCCAGATACCACACAGCACAACCAACCCATTACACTCACGGGTGTCGTATAAGCCGACTAATGTCTGAGGCAGAACACCTTGCGCCTCCGTAGACTAGAGAATGGGCAGCAGCGTTTTCTGTTAGTCTTTCATCACTGCAATCTCCAATCCGCCTGCCAAGAGTGGAGATTACGGCAAATTCCTCCCATCATGGGAGAGGCTTATGTCCAGCAGTGGACGTTATGGGCTGTTGTTGTTGTTGTTGTATTACTAGGTTTAAAAAGTTGACCATTAACATTTTAATGTTTGCATAATGTTCATTAGAGTTATCTAATAAATGTATAACTCCAAATATTTTAATGTATTGATTTTATTTTCCTTTCTATTTTCATTGTTATGGTCTTAACTGTTAAATAAGATGCACTTTATATCACTATCACTACATAGTATAAAACAAAGTCGCTTCCCGCTGTCTGTCTGTCCCATGTATGCTTAGATCTTTAAAACTCCACAATGGATTTTGATGCAGGTTTTTTTAATAGATAGAGTGATTTAAGAGGAAGGTTTATATGTATATAACATGCATAATATAGTAGAGAAACATTGATCATTTTAGAGGTTTCTAATGTGATGCCGTAGATAGACATATTTTTTTGAGCTAACATTGCAAACGCCGGCTGAGCGCTACGAGATAGATCAAAATAATGTACTACAGTATTGTACATCTTAAAAAGGTCTACAAAAAAGTCTGCGATGTTATATGTCTATCTCTTAATCTCTTAGGGATAACCCACAATGAGATATAATGGCATATTTACGAAGCGATTTTAAGCAATACAGCATTAATCCTTATCCAATTAAGTATCTTAAATACATTGTGCATTTAATATACTAAGATCAATATGGCCCTTTAGAGCATGTAATGTAAATAAATATTTTCGAAGATATTACAGATTTAATATGCAGGGACATAGTGGTTACGGCGGTACCGGCCGGGGAGCTTGCGGCGCGTAGATAGCAGTCTAGAGATTCCAAATTTGGCACATAGGTTCCTTACGAGGTTTAGGGGTGCACTAAAAAAGAATTTTTCAAAATTAATAAATGGATTGAAATGGGGGTCCAAAGTTTACATGAACTAAAATTAGTTAGACTATTTTATTCGAAACTTAACAGGAGTACTCCTATCGAAAAATGAGTGAACATATGTGTTTCAGGTTTTTTTCAGAATTCAACCCCTAATATGGAGAAATGGGGTGACAATGTCTGAAAATCAACTCATAGCCCAAACCACTGGGTCTAGAGATTCTAAATTTAGCATGCGTAGGTTTCCTAGGAGGTCTAAGGGTGATTGTGATGATGATGATTGTGATAACGATGATGATGATTGTGATAACGATGATGATGATTGTGATTACGTTGATGATGATTGTGATGATGATGATAATGATTATGATTACGATGATAATGATTGTAAAACGATGAAGGTGATTGTGATAGTGATTGTGAAAGTGATAGTGATTATGATAGTGATAGTGGTAGTGACAGTGATAATGATGGTGATGGTGATGGTGATTGTGATTGTGATAGTGATTGTGATAGTGATGGTGATTGTGATAATGATGGTGATTGTGATAATGATGGTGATTGTGATAATGATGGTGATTGTGATAGCAATGGTGATTGTGATAATATCGTGATTGTGATTGTGATAGTGATGGTGATTGTGATGATTATAATTGTAATGATTATGAAATTTGGCACATAGATAGTTTATAACCTGGATTAAGATGTAGGACACTATTTATCCCATTAGTATGATCCCATGGGTCAGTTACTGAACTTCACGCGGGCGAAGCCGCGGGCAACAGCTAGTTATTTTATAAACTAGTAATAAACAAAAAATACTCAAATTAAATAAAAATTAGGTACTTTAATTGCAGTTTGAAATAAAAATAATACAATGAAATTATCATTTCAGTAATGTTTGCTAACTTTTTTTGATCACAGATTTGTTTTTGGTTTTTAATTATGTGTTTCAATATTATATACCTACCATGTTTTTTTTTTTCATTTTGGTATTATTTTCAATTTCCAGGAAAAAAATATTTTATGGCAAATTATGCTTTTTGAAACCAACCTGTAGGACAGGTTGGTTTCCTCACAATGTCAAAAAGAAACAGAACCAAAAATTCAAAGACATGTGGCATCTAATATGATTACACCCTATTCCCTCTCATAGCATGGCCTGTATCCCAGCAGTGGGAACATTATAGGCTGGTTATGCTGTTTTGATCAAATATTTGAAATATTGTATTGTAGACGAGGCTGGTCTTCACAACTCCAAATTATATTTCGTGAAACATGCAGTTAATGAATTAAATATGTAAGAGACTCCGCGGGAGAAATTGGGGCATAAGCCTCACCTACCGACAGTTATCCGACCAATCACTACATACGGCTCTTTAGTTTGGTGGCCCAGGACCAACCTAAGTACGACCCAAAAGGATCTCGAGAAACTACAAAGATTTGCCTGCGTAGCAATCACCGGCAGCATGAGAACTTCCCCCACTGCTGCCTTATAGGTGATGCTGGGGCTACCACCCCTACACATCGTCTTAAGAGAGGAGGCGGCCATAGCGACTTTCAGACTCGAAGTATCCGGCACCCTAAGCAATGATTCCAGAATCAAACACACACGCATCAGAGAAGATGCAATCAAAGAACAGCCGATGATGGCATCACCCATCGACAGAATCCTGAAGACCCACTTTCCAAAAACACTACAACATAGAGCTCATAGAGGAGTTGTGTGACTACTCAGGTACAAAAGAGCTAAGGATTTACACTGACGGATCAAAAACAGACGATGGCACAGGCGTCGGGGTGTTCTCCGACGACCTAAACATTAAGATATCCAAACCACTTGGAATGCTCAACTCTGTTTACCAAGCAGAGTGTGTAGGTATTATCCAAGCGGCACACGCTATAGAGGCCAGGGACGTTACAGATACCAATATTCGAATACTCTCCGACAGTGCCTCAGTTCTTCAATCCCTAAAGAGTAATCAGATCACGTCGAGACTAACACTAGAATGGTACACGCACAATGGTCCACTTCAAGGACTAAGTGCGGAAACCTAAAACCCCATGATAGATGATAGATAGAACACTAGAATGCCACAAGACCCTAAAACGAATCACGGTACTAAATCACAACACGGTAACGCTACAATGGATTAAAGGTCACAGTGGTCACTTGGAAACGATGCGGCTGACGAACTTGCCAGAAGAGGATCCAGCACAAAACCTTATGGACCCGACCCCATTGTGCCCATTCCTTTCAAGCAGCTAAGAAGCTGGTTAAAGGATCACCCGAATACAAGCGGAGAAATGGTGGACCTCGAGACCAGGATGCAGGCAATCCAAGGAAACTATGCCATCCCTGGTTACAAAGCTGACCAGGCGGCTCCTGCGCCTGGCCAGAGATAGCCTGCGTCTGGTGGCGGGGATCATCACCGGACACTGTTCACTGAATAAACACTTCCACACCCTAGGAATCACTGACAGTCCCCTGTGCAGAGCATGCATGGAGGCGGAGGAAACGGTGGCGCATGTGCTTAGGCGTTACCAAGATTCGCGAGGAGACCCTGGGAACACCAAGATCCCGGTCTCCTCAGGGGATGCCCTGTTTAATCTGCTTCTGGAGGGAGGTGGGCTGGCTAGAGTAATCGGCCACCATGGCTCACGCACAATGGTCCACTTCAAGGACTAAGTGCGGAAACCTATACCCCATGATAGATAGATAGAATGAATTAAATATTCAATCAATACAATTCTATTGTTTCAGGCTCCTACTAATGGTACAGGGGGTCCACAACACTACTACAGTGCTGGGTACCCACCGCATTTCCACCATGTTCCCCACCACATGCAGCATTCCCCACCACCCCCGGCTGTCTACCAGAAGGATGAGAGGACTCAACGGCAGTACTCCAAATTAAAACAAAAGTTGGAACGAAAACAAACAAACAGAAACAATGGCATTGGTGAGTTCAATCAAAGAAATATACAAAAAACTTTAAACATACCATTTGATGCTGATAATCTTCATAAATAATGGGATGGTAAATGGCTAGATCTGAGATTCTTATGTTTTCCCAGTATCATGTTATTTTACATATAAAAAAAACTACCACAATTAACTAGTAAAGTCAGCTTATAGAACTTGTTTCCATTTGAATGCAGATGCCAACTCGGGTGCCAGTACGCCGTCACTATCGCCACGCAAGGAACTGAATGGTCGCGCTGGCAGCAGTAGCGGCGCGAGCAGTGGAGGCAGTGGAGCCAGCAGTGGCAACAGTCTGCCAAGCAGTGGGCCCAGCAGTGGTGCCAGCACCGCCGGCTGTGCTGGCAGTGGTGGCACCACTTCGTCTGGCGCTTGGTCGGAAGAAGGAGAGGCTTCCTCAGCCGAAACCTCCGTGCAAGGCGACGGGTCAGCTGCAGCCTCAGTGCAAGGAGATGGTGAGCCTGAAGATGAAACGGACGCACAAGCTATACTCGACATGTTTGCTGCTAGACGCACACCACAGGTAAATATAACAAACTGAAGAATAACACAATGCTGTCGATTCTGTTGTGCACAAACTAAACTTTATTTAGGCTATTGCTGTCTTTTTCTCTCTAATAAAACGAGAAAGAGACGGACGTAATTTAGAGCTGTCAAATTTAGTTGGAACTAATATTTCCATATGAATGAACGGTGCACGTAAAAACATGTTGACTAAAAACACGGTGAAGCGCAAGGCATAAACAAGTTTGACATCTCTAACTTAGTTCATAGCTATAGCCGTCCTTTTCTCGCACTGCCTTTTCGTAAAAGATAGCAATAGCCTAAATTAAGTTTAGTTTGTGCACAACAGAATCGACACCAGGGAATATTTTATTTTATTCCGAGTTGTGCTTATTGACTAATGTTGCTATTTGGTTTGTATAGATTACTGACGTATCGTCGACCAGCGCACTAGTGATTTGGAATCTGCCTGTGCCGGAAGACGTCATAGTTCCAAATGGCGAGTTAACATACGACCTGCTCTTAGCCGACCGCGGAGGCCGATACAAAGCTATTTATAGTGGACAAAGCCTTACTTGCCGGTGAGATATTATCCAGTGGTTCTGTTCTATTATTTTGACTCTTCCATCTTCAATTGTATGACCGTATCTGAATGTTTTATCTTGTTATTGGCAGGGTGAGGGATCTGAAGCCGGGCTACGAATATTCAGTATGCCTACAAATCCGCGCCGGCAAGCTAGACGCGACGAGCGCGTCGGCCACGTTCCGCGCGCCGGCCGCGCGCCCCGACCAGATGCCGCCGCCGCGCATCAACCAGCGCGCGCGCACGTCGCTCATGCTGCGCTGGAACGCCGCCACCGACAACGGCGCGCGCCTGCTCAACTACGTGCTGGAGATGGACGACGGCGCCGGATTCGTGGAGATCTCTCGTCCGCGCACTCGCCAGCACACCGTCAACAACCTGCGGCCCCAGACTCGCTACCGTTTCCGCATTGCCGCCGTCAACGACTGCGGCCGTGGCGAGTGGAGCGAGGAGACGGTGGCGTGGACGACAGGCTCCCCGCCTCCCGCGCCCGCGCCCCCCGCGCTCACGTCGTCCAGCAGCGACTCGCTCGTGCTGGGCTGGGAGCGCCGCGCGGACGAGGAGTTCACGTTGCAGATGGACGATGCTGCGCGAGGCCACGGGTTTCTGCCTGTGTACTCGGGCCCCGATCGCGCTTACGTGTGCGCCGGGCTGTACCGTGCTACCGACTACCGTTTCCGTCTCCGCAGCGAGACTGTCGACGGCCAAGGACCTTGGTCCGTAGAAGTCACGTACCGAACACAGCCCGAGCGTCCCGGTCCACCCGGACGACCGACACCGCGCGGTCGTATTCATTCGCGTGCTTTCCGCCTTCGCTGGGAACCTCCCGCGGAAGACGGCGGCGCAGCCGTCGACTGTTACACCCTGGAGCTCGACGCTGGCGAT
The DNA here is from genome assembly GCA_941918905.2 of Xestia sexstrigata. Taxonomy (NCBI): domain Eukaryota; kingdom Metazoa; phylum Arthropoda; class Insecta; order Lepidoptera; family Noctuidae; genus Xestia; species Xestia sexstrigata. Next base: position 7,931,985 of record OW799204.2, read on the forward strand.
GGATACCGACCGGCCTACCGCGGCCCCGAGCGCGAAGCACACTGCGACCGTCTGCTGCCGGGCACGCCGTACCGAGCGCGCGTGCGCTGCAGCAACGAGGCCGGGCTCAGCGAGTGGTCCGCCGGCGAGACCGTCACCACCGAGCCCGCAGTCCCCGCCGCGCCCCCCGCGCCCGAGCCCGGCGCCGACCCGCGCAGTACGCTGGCGGCGCTGCGCTGGCGTGCGCCCGACTGCACCGGCGGCGCGCCGCTCACTGAGTACCGCGTGGAGGTCGCGGACGTCGCCGACACCGACGGCGCGGCGCGTCTCGCCTTCCAGGGGCTCGAGTGCGAGTGCGTGGTGCGCGATCTCCTGCCTGGCCGCGAGTACCGCACGTGGGTCACGGCGCACAACAAGGTGGGCGCGAGCCCTGCCTCGCCAGCTCTCACGTTCGCGACAGCTGCGGCGGCGCCGGACGCACCGGACGCGCCCACCGCGCAGCTAGAGGGCGCCCGCGCCGCGCGCCTGGAGTGGGCGGCGCCGCGGGACAACGGCGCGCCCGTGATCGACTACCGTCTCGAGATGAGTGCCACCAACGTCGACGACGCCTACTCAGAGGTGTACAGGGGTGCGGAAACGAATTGCCTGGTCGGGCGCCTCGTACCGTTCTCGCCGTACTTCTTCAGGGTGTGCGCCACCAACGCGGCCGGGCGCGGCGCCTGGTCGGGCGCGCGCGACGTCCTGACGCCGCGCGCGCCGCCCGGCCCGCCCGCCGGCCTGCGCCACGACGCCACGGCAGACAGTCTGCGCCTGCACTGGCGCGCGCCCGCCGCGCACGGCGCCGACGTGCTGCGCTACCGCGTGCAGGTGGGCGACGCCGCCTTCGACACGGACGGGCCCGCGCCCGAGCGGCTCGTGCAGGGGCTCGCGCCCGACACCACGTACCGCGTGCGAGTGGCCGCGCTCAGCGAGCTGGGGCTGGGCGACTGGTCGGACGAGGCGCGAGCGACCACCCGGCCCCCGCCGCCCGCGCCCCCCGCGCTGCGCTGCGTGCAGGCGCAGCACAACTACCTGCGGCTCGAGTGGCCAGCAGCGGGCGGCGAGGGCGCGCAGTACTGCGTGGAGATGCGCTCGCTCGATGCCCGCGACTTCCGCCCCGTGTATCGTGGCTCGGCGCGCTCCTGCAAGGTGAAGAAGCTGCGCGAGGCCACCACGTACGCGTTCCGGATACGCGCGAGCGACGAGCGCGGCGGGCGCGGCGGCTGGTCGGAGCCGCTGGAGGCCGCCACGGTGACGGCGCCGCCGCCCGCTCCTCGCGCTCCCGCCGTGCAGGCGCCCGTGCCGCGCGCCGCGCTCGTGTCGTGGGACGCGCTGGACGACGCCGAGTACGTGCTGCAGTGCGCGCGTACCAGGGACAACGTCTACAAGGAGGTGAGTCGGAAGTATAAAAAAGTAGTAGTAGTAGAAGTAGTGAAGTAGTGGTAGTAGTAGTAGTATAAGTGTAAAAAATACGACGAGTGATGTTTTATATCACTTTCCAGACACAACGTTGTTTTTGCCTTTACAGTATTATCGTTCAGCCTGCAAAATTGGACTCTCCCAAGCAAAAATTGAAGAAAGCCGTGTTTTGTCCGACAGGTGTACTCGGGGCGCTCGAGTCAGTTCCTGCTGGAGGAGCTGGAGGCGGGCGCGGAGTACGTGGTGCGCGTGTGCGCGGTGCGCGGCGGGCTGGCGGGCGCGTGGTCGCCGGGCGCGCGCCTGGCCGTGCCGCCGCCCGCGCCGCGCCCGCGCCGCGCCCGGCCCGCGCGCGCGCTGCAGCCCGGCCACGTGGCGCTGCTCATGGCGAGCGCCTTCCTGCTGCTGGCGGTGTGCGTGGCCGTGCTGCTGCAGCGCCTGGTGGAGCCGCGCCCGTGACGCGAGCTCGCGCTGGCCGCGCCGCGCGCGCTGGCCTGCCTGTAGCCGGACTCAGCCGGACACGGCCGGACGCGTGTGTACGAGCGGGTACTGGCGCCGGACGGGACGACAGCGGGGTGTCCGCGAGCCGCGTCCGTGATCGATGTTTTAATTTAGATTACAAAAATATTACCGGCTTTGCATTTTTTGCATCGATGTGAGGTTGCCATTCAGAGTGTATATTTTTTACAGTCGAGCGAGAGAGCCTCGCGTTCTGTCGTGTCTCCTATGTGTTGTATCTAAACTTTCACAAATTTTCATAAATCTAGTCTATGCTTGTAACTTATTATTTTATTTACTGTATTAGCGAAATACCGTTGTGCTTGTTTATACTTTATTTGAATATCGAATCGTAATATTTGTTTTAACGGTGATACGACACGTACTTCCGATATTTAGTATTTCCTCTTTGTACTTTTTCCATACATTTGATATTTTTATAAAATTGAATTATCGAACGATCTGTTGCATGACTTTATCAGATTTAATTATAAGAAGATAGCAAACGAGGTGCTCTATATTATTATTAAAGTTTTGTTGAGAGGGACGTGGCCCCTCGCTCTGCAACGAGTTCCAGTGTGTATGCTGTGATCACTTCCTTATGCGAATGAGACTGATTTTACAAGTAAAAGCTTTGTTTATAGAATGAATCAAAATGCTGCTTTCCCTTTGATGACTAACTGTGTCTGCGCCATTCACATAATAAGTGTAGGTTCGTCTGTTACTTGCGACAACATAGTGGTTTTTTTTTAATGGTGATGATATGGATAATGCCGTGTGTTTCATGTGTGAATGGAACAGAACCATGACACAGCAGACGTGGAACACAGAAACAATCCGATTTTATATGCTCCGAATGCTGCTTATTTGATAGTATCGATGTACCTAATTATATTGTATTATCGATTACTTCATAATATTGTTGTTTTTTTATTCTCAGAACATGACCTTTTATTGATGACATTATATAATATAGATTAATTTTGTTTTTAAATTTAGAGATTACGAATTATTGAGATTGTTACCACCCGGTATAAAAGTAGGATCAGGAATTCAATTTTAGAAAATTATGTTTCAAATATGATATTTTTAAATGAAATTCCCTTACTGGTGTCTGTTACTTTAATAACATTATTAGGAAATTGTTAACTGATGTTCATATACCTATAAATATAATTTTAATAAACGAATTTCTTGTAGTTATGAAAAAGTGAATTTAAGTATCATTTATATTCAGAATAAGATTAAATAAAGCATTGTACGGGGTTTGAACTTGATGTTTCTTAGTATCATTATTCAGAATTAATGTTGTTTCGTGGAGGTAATGTCGTACATAATAAATAACATTGAATATTGTCATTGTTACGTAGGCTTCGTATTGTATTCGAGTTTACTTGGCGCGCTCGTCGCCGTCCTCTAGTATCGTCGGCGGCGGCCATGTATGTTGGTGTATTTATTTATTATTATTTATGTGAAATATAATTACGCACCAATAGGCATAAAATATATCGTAAATATGTAATATTTACTTCTACTGTGATTAGCTTATTCTATTCTTTCTATAGTATTTTATATTAGTGTCCGAAACATTCCTAGGGTACGTGTTACTTTTTGGATTTCAAAGAACTTTTCTTTAAATTTGTTATTTCTGTAGTAGAGAAGAGATTCACTTCGTGCCTATTTCCGTACGGCATAATTTAAAACGTAAGCGCAGCTTACTCTGTTATAAATTATATTATTTTCGAAAATTTTATAATAACGACGATGTGCAATTAATAATTATTTATTCTTTATCGCTTAACATAAATATTTATTTTTTAGAAATTATATCTGATTAGTATCGTTTATCAAGTGAAGGAATCGATGTTCCTAAGTAAGTTTTACACTGTTGTACAATACACCGATTGCAAACTAAATTGTGTACTACGGTCAAGCATTCCAACTTTATATTCCACTTGTAAATAGGCCTAATGAATTCTATGACTTTTATAAATGTACATGCTTTAATAATGAAATGTAAATAAATCTGATGTTCATGAGCTTCGTGTAAGGAGCATGTTTAGATGCTGAACATGTATGCCAATTGAAATTACTGCATTGTGTTGAGAACTAAACGTTTTTAAATTAATGAGAATAACGGGGATAACATCTCATATTGTATTTGTGTTTGAGTATGTAACGTATAACGAAAAATGTATATGTTTTAATATAATATTTGATGATGTTATGTATACAATTTATTAAACATGAATATATCAATAAAACTATATTTTGTGTACATTGAATGTTTAATTTGTTTTTCTACATACAAAACATACCACAAACCTTGATTTACAACAATATTCTACACCTACTACATTTATACTTAAGATAATGGAACAATTAATAACTAATGGGTCAAATTGCACTCAAATATTTAATTAATTTTAATTAGAAAATATTTAATACCTATGTTATAAACACAACTTTGGTCCTATGAGAAGACTAGAGTTTTTGTACTATGAGTATTTTCACACTTAGGTACCTAGGGTTTTCAAACATCACACAAGTGGTTAGGTTGGTGGAAACAGTTGGCACGACTTTATATTTTCACTGTACACTGCAGTGTAGTTAGTTAGATAAGATGTCTCTCTTGTAGAAATATGATCAATACAGCCCTTGAAGTTTTGGGGAAATATTTTTTTCACAGTTGCATCTTCTTGGTCAGATATACCACCTGTAACACAAATGTCAGTTGAAATATCCAAACTAACCCAAGTATAATAACATGAAGAAATATAAACAAAATGCGATATCAACAACAACAATATTCATTTATTTCCAGGCAACTTTGGCCCATAGACAGAGACACCTTACACAGAAATTCACAGAATAACGTATGTGATAAAATACAAACTGTTAATAAAGGGTGTAAAAAACCTCTTAACGAAGCCGAAAGGCCATTGTTTTCCCCGTCATTGCGATCATATTTTTTTACACCATACCTGGGAATCTAGTTACGGAGATATAGAGGGTCAAAGTTCTAACATTTTGACTTTTTTTGTTAAATACATGTTTTTAATGTTAGATTTTTTCTTTAAACACCTCCACGACCCCCGTACTATTCAATCCATCCATCAGCACAATGTTTTGAGTGCGTTACATTGACTTCTACCACAAAACATGATTTTTCACCTCTAGAAAAAAGTCGTTTCCCAGCAATAATTTTTGCATACAGTTACTTAGTTTGATGTACTTAGGTTGACGGCTTCGTGATGGGGTTATTTACACCCTATATAAAGGACCTTAAAACTACGTTAGTATCACTTCACTGAAACAGGCCTTACCGATATAAACATCAACATCATCATAGTCTGCTTCATTCCGTAATCCAGGCTCTTCTGTGTACACTACTGTTCCATCTACAGTCAAAGTAATATTTGACTTGTCCATTTGCAATACTAAAATATGCCATTCAGCATCAGTAAGAAACCCTGCATGAGGCATCAACCTAGTCAGGGTTCTCGCAGGGCCTGCCAATGGTGCGTGGTTTGTACTGGCAGCTCTTGCATTGTTATGATGGAAAGACCAGGCAAGTCTTAGGTAGCCGTTCTCAAGTCCTAACCCAATGTAATCAATGCCCTGAAAACAATGGTGTTTTAATTAGGAACCATGGTCATTCAATGAAATAATTATAATAATGTCGAAAGAGAAATGGTCCGAGCGTTGTGCCTTGTAGAACTCCTTTGCGAACACGATTATGTGATGACGTGATATGCTAACAGAAGCAAAGTTCCGATTAGAAATTGAATGCTAATGAAGAGGAACTCAAGCACTCTAATATGTTGCATGACGTTGTAAGTATACTGTTTAGATAACTATAGTGCTAAACCTTGCTGAAGGCTTTTGGTAAATCGATTAGAAATAGTCTACTGGAAATTATTGGTTAAGTTCTTTCATGATTGAAGTTGTAGTCTACTCTTAATCAATTTCCACAATAAGAATCATCATCATCAGCCTATTAATGTTCCCACTGCTGGGAAACAGGCCTCCTCTCTATGAGAGGGAAAGAATAAGTAATTAAACCGAGTTACTTACCATAACAATCCAAAGTAGTAGACCATTAGATTCAGCCGTCGTAAAGTTGAGTGCGATGTAATTCGGTCGAGCGAGTGACGGTGCGATGCGTTGGTGGTTTTTATGACTCGCAGATGGTAGCCGCCCCAGAGACACTAATGATGTGCCATCGAATTGGGGAATTGTTATGTTGATTTCTGGAAGTGTGGTAAATTTAAAACTCCGATGATAGGAGAATTATGATTTATTACAGTTAACTTTTAAAACTTTGCGTCTGTATACCCATATGGGGTAAGCAGGGTTGTTATACAGGTACACAAGATTATACCCTTATTTTGCAAATTGTAATATTGCCAAATGAATGGGCCCAACTTTAGATTTCTAGCTTATTGGAAAAAACTTAATAACACTGTTTATGAATTGAGCCAAGGCAAAAAATAACAAATGAATCAATACTGACTGGTGTCACAGAAGATGCCAGCATATCCTGCTGCACACACACATCGGTCAGCTCTACAGACGCCCCTGGGCGGGACACAAACGCTAGTCTCGCAGGCTAGATGTCTCCTACACCTGGCCACAGGAGTCATATTAGTATTAACATACAGTATTTCAACTAGGAATAAGTGTTCGGAATCGGCTTAAGTACACATGCAAAGCGCTAAATTCCGAATTCTAAGGACTAATGTAAGTCGGGGCTGTCGCACAAATTCCAGTGGTAATGTTTTAGGGGTGTTGCGAATGCACTCATAAAATGCACAATTGATATGCATTTTATGAGTATGAGTATGAGCATGTATGAATATGAGTGCATAAAAAGTTTGGTTTATCCTATTATACCTGGGAGTCATTCCACAAAACTCAAAGCATTTATTTCATATACCAGTTTTAGAATTTCCATAGACACTACAGTCCAGCCACAAGGCATAAACTGAAAGGAATGTCGTCGCTCATTTGAAAGCGAAGATCTCTATGAAGGACTTAACACCAAAAGGTCCTATAGTTATTGAGTATACCTGGGCCCGTTGGTGGCCACATAGCTGGAGGAGGCGCCACAGGCACACGTGGGCCGGCCGCGCTGCAGCACACACACGCCGCCGCCGCACGCTTCCGAGCCACACGCCGTGCCGTCGCAGTCGGCTAGGTTGCGGCCCTCTGACAATGAATACAACAGATAGATACCACTTACTAAGGACTTGTTTAACAGTGACTCCTGGATACTAAACATACTCCAGAAAAAAATATCAAATGGCAATGACTCATGGTCGGTCATCTGGGGTTAAGGACCCCTCGTACTACTCGATCACGACCACGACTTTTGGCCGCAGAAGCGTCTTTAGGTCGAAACCAGTAAGAAAGTTTGGTTGCACGACCGGGGTTCCGACCAGTTTTGTTCAAGATGGCGGCTGTTTGAGGCCGCGTACTGCACTAGGTCGATTCGATCTTATGGGAATCTAAATCCAAACTAAAGACGTATTTCTGGAATCACAGGATCTGCTCACTCTCTAATAATGATCAAAATCAGAAGTGAAATACTCAAGATTTTTTTGTGACTAGATAATACCGATTAAGGAGTACCTTGTATGTTCTGTTGCTCCAAAGGCAGCAGTATATTGTTGACGTGGAGGTTTTTGATACAGCCGGTGTAGGGCGCTGGTGCACCAGACATTGCGTCGAACGGAAGTGTAGACAAATCTTTTGCACCTCCTACAATCATAGGAAAAATAATTTTTCAAACTTCTAAAGAAGCCCCTAATGGGTTGATAACCAGGGAATAGAACAGAAAAGGAAAGAAATGTCCACCTTCATTCAGTCACATCGCAAAAGGCGAAGTATTATATTATCTGTGCAAAAGGCAAATATTTTCAGGATCCTGAAAAAGACTTACCAAGAAGTATAGAAGCATTGCCAGCAGTGTGAGGGTATGCATGTGCCAGCATGGCCTCCGTGCTGAGAGCTCCGTCCACCCACACATACAGCCTACTGCCATAACGACCAGCCTTCACGCTGTGCCACTGTGACATCGAGACCACTACGCCACTGCGGACCAGGGAGGTCACACCGGATAGACGATCTAAAATGTACAAAGTTTTTTTAAAGAATCATCATCATCATTATCTTAGGTCGGCTTCTAGTCTAACCGGATGTGGTTGAATATCAGATTTTTTCATGGAGCGACTGCCTATCTAATCTCCACAACTTAGTACTGGGTAAGACAATACCCCTTGAGTAAAACTGGTTGTCAGACTTATGGGCTACCTGTAATGACTGTCAAAGATCATCCATCACCCATCGACGTTCCAACCTAGGCATGCGCGGCTTAAACTAAAGACCGACCCGTGGTACTGTTATTGTTTAGCCACGAGCTCTTCTTTATATAATGAGCTTATAATAGGAGTCAATACCGCAATGTGTGATTGGGATTAGAAATCTTCAATGTTAAGGGGACTACAGGAGCTAAACGCGAGTTTTATAATGCAAAAAAGCATATGATTCACTGCAATAAACAAAACCAGAAAAATATATGATATTTTTTAGGATATATATGCTAGTATGCTAGTGTTTTAAAAACATAATACAACTAATTTTACTCGATTAAAAAAACACGAATTGATCCCAAAAAAAATTTTTTAACGAGTAAAAACCATACTAAAATACATGAGATCATTCTAACAACCACTTTGTAGTGCAAGCTGATTAGAACTTTATTCTAACAGTATTTCAAACGAAGTTCGAATCACCACAAACAGAGTTCTAATTTAGCTCCTGTAAGTTTAAGGTGGTTTAAGCATGAGTTCATATGCGCTACATTTAGTATGTAATCATTTGCACCGCTTGAATGTAATTTAATTACTATTGGTAAGCTATTGGCAGTTTTAATTTATGAAGAGTACAATTCAAGCTAGGCAGATAATGTAATTTCTGATAACCAAAACATGTAGACAAAAAGTTAAGGTGAGAACTATATAGTGAAAAGTATGACACAAAAGCAATCGTTTTACAAACAAAAGTACTTTCAAAATTAGACACGACTTAGGTACCTGTCCACCGATACTCCAACAGTCCACCTTGCAAAGACAAGGCAGTGTAGAAATGGAGCGTCTCCAGAAACATGACCAGTCCTCGTTCTTTCGCCGGCTTGATCTCCGACTCGAGGGATAGGCTCACGCTGGATATCGTGCTGGGATGTAGCTCCAAGTATGACCTCGTGCCGGTGAAGAGGACATCCGTAGGAAGTAAGTCTAGAGGTAAGAATATACTTAATGCATAAAAGTTATTTTGATGGTTGAAAAGTGTAATAGCAGTTGAATATTGATGTGATTGTGTACTGATGTAGATACACAAACGAGAAGTATTAAACGAGGCGGTATAAATTCCCCAGCAAGCAATTCGGTAGATGACTATCGGATTAAATGGCCTATAAAGGGAGTGAAAAACCTCTCAACGAAGCCGAAAGGCAGTTGTTCTCCCCGTCATTGCGATATTTTTTTTGTTCTACACCATACCTGGGAACCTTCTAGTTACGGAGATATTGGTGGTAAAAATTCCAACTTTTTGACATGTTTTTTTCTAAATACAAGTTTTTAATGTAAGATTTTTACTTTAAACAACTCCAAGACCCCCATACTATTCAATCCATCCTCAGCACAATGTTTTCAGTGCGTTACATTGAGTTCTACCACAAATTATGATTTTTCACCCAAAAAAAAAAGTCGTTTCCTCACAATAATTTTTGCGTAAAGTTACTTAGTTTGATATACAGAATGCTTGGTTGACGGCTTCGTGATGAGGTTGTTTACACCCTTTAAATAGATATTAAGCCACACAAATGTCTAAACTGCTGGACTATCTTTAAATGCATTGACTGAATCCTATATATGCCTAACAAATTCATCGCCATCTTCCTCTAGCTTACCTTAAACTTTTCGAATACTTACCCTGATCACAAGCTAGGCCAGTCTTCCCATAAGGACAGTCGCACTGCGTATTCCCATCGGTCGTGATGACGCACTGTCCCTGACATTTGGAGAACGCTCGGTCGCAGGGGTTGCGGTTACTAGAGCATGTGGCTCCGAACCACCCTTCATTGCAGATACAACTGCGTAAAATTAAATTGGTTAGATACTGAGTAAGTTTACATTGTTTTGTATGGTCTTCAAAGTTCAGATGGTTTTCTATGGCGGATTTACATTGTGCGTGCAAAGATTCATGATTCTATCGTCGGTGATGGAGTTGGCCTAGCGTAGTATTGAAGGTCAATGGAATAATACACCCGTTATTGCTAGTTTTGGAATGCACAGACGTGCCACCGAAGATTAGGTAAGAAGACTACTTAAATGAAGGATTTTTTCAAATCACCGGATTACACCTGGCCTTTTTTTCGATCGGAAATCATCAAATGACTCCTCCCGCTCTGGGCGGAGCAGGAGGGAGTGTCAGACTCTTACTGACTAAAACCCATCCATGTTCCTTCATCGCCCTTTGTGTTCCGGGGTCACGGTATCTCTTTCGAACAGACCCGCAATCCCGGCAGGCATCGGCCCTTGCGGACCCCTTCCTATTGCTGACTCTCTTTGAGGCGCGCGTGGAACACTCCTGCGCCATAGAACACGGCCTTTCGTCATGAGACGGACGCACGGCGAGCTAGCCCATAGCTCTCCGTACTACACCTGGCCTAATCAGGTGTTTTCAAAAAATCCTTCATTGTGTGATAGCCATAGCAGTTGAATATCGAGAAGTGGTGGAACAAATTCCCCAGCAAGCAATTTGATATCTAATAAATTACTAGCAACCGTAAATGTTTGATAGCTATCTAGCTATCGAAATAAACTGTTCTATAGATGGATAATAAGCAACAAATCACCGGAGACCGAGCGGAGACGAGACCTGCGCGAATCGGCTAATCAAATTGATTGTAATCTACATAAACAATAGCGTCTCTCTAGTGATTGGTGGAATCTTGCACATCTCTGCACCGATCCGCTCGTGTCCGCTTTGGAGAACTGGATATATAAGTTGCATTGCTGATGAGCCCTGTCGGCGAAGTGTCCTGTCGGCGCAGAGTCCCGCCGAAGTAAAATCTTGTCGGTGTTCAGTCTGTCGGCGTAGTGTCTGTCAGCGTTTAGTCGTACACTTCCAAATTGACATACCCATAAGTAGCAGGCGAGTGTATACAAACGCCTCTTGGTGCGTTGCAGGACTTAGCCGTGCACTGCGCGACCCCGCACTGCCCCACGCCGCGCCCGCCGGCCGCTCGCGCCCCGGCGCCCGCCGCCAGCCCGCCCAGCTCCCACACGCAGCCGCGCCAGCCGCTGTGCAGGGGCAGGTCGTGCGGGAGATCCGCGAAGTCGGGGGATGGGTGACCGCCTGTGGAATACAAATTATGTGTGAAGGTAAGAGCATATCATCTGCCTATAGCCTTTTACCAAAGGCCTATGGCCTATAGCCTTTTATGATGAGGTCGGTTTGCGATCTAAGCGGATGCAGGAGAAAACCAGTCTGTCAGTACTGTCTATCTGACCTCCACTATTCACAATTATTGGGTAACATTATTGGAAAATCTTCCAGGCCGTGTAAAGAAAAGATTTTCTGTTTAAAATAATGTTAGAAAATACTGGACTATCATAAACGGCTCTGTTTTGTAGTTACATTCTTCTTGATATAAGATAAAGAAAAGCATCTTCTCTTGTGTAAGCTGGAGACGACTGTGGAGAAAGGATAAACAGTAAAGCTACGATACCGACTGGGCTGAATGCTCAGGATTCAACAGAAGAGACACCTAAGTATAACTTTTTCTATCTAATTTGGGATGCCAGGCGATTGGTTCAGTCTTACCTATAGCTGTGACTGATCAACGAGGTCTATTTCTGAAAACGCCAATATCTAACACAAAAGGGTGGTGAAAAAGGCTCACCAATAAAAATATAAGGCAGCAGCGTCATTTTGCTGCTATGAGCCGGCGCGTTGCCGGAGACATTGTGTCGTCCATCCACGTTGAGCCCTGCTGATCGGCCGCGTCTCCACACGCGCACAGCATGGCCACCGCGACGGGGACTCAGGGCCCGGGACGTGAATACCCGACGAGGACCTTCGAAATAAATGAAAAATTTCAGAACGCAGTCTTGGTTGTATAGGGGCTTAAGCCCTTATAATAACCCAACTAAGACTGAGTTTGCAGCAGCAGTGACTTACATACTTGTGTACATCCATATCAAACAATTCTTATCAGAAACAACGATATTGTCATCACGTCACGAGTAGAGTGGCGGTGAGTACGCTGACAAGTCTTCGTGAAGCGAAGGATTAAATACCTTCCCTCTCAAAATTTTAAGACATTATATTACTGAGACATCACGTGGCCTTGTGAGCTCCAACAATGCAGTTGCTCAAGAATTTGTAAATTTCTTTACCAGTATCCCACTTAAAACTACAGAAACCTTAAATTCATCTCCCTTGTTCTCTATTGATTTATTGAAAGCGAACGTTACAGCCTGTCCAAATGAATTTAAATTTCAGCATATAAACCCCATAACAGTCATAAAAGGTTTTAAGCAAATCAAGATCAAATTAACGGAAGATCTATGGGGTATGTCTATCAAAGCTTGTACCTCAATTATTGAGACTGTAGCCCCGTATTTAGCCTCAATATTTTATTTGTGCGTGGATCAAGGGGTCTTCCCGGATCTAATGAAATTCAGTAAGGTAATACCGCTTTTTAAATCCGGGGACAGTAAGGACACCAATAACTATAGGCCCGTATCCGTGTTGCCGGTTTTCAGCAAGGTGTTTGAAAAGATAATGCTCAATCAAATGCTTAACCATTTTAATACAAATAAAATATTACACGAGCAACAGTATGGTTTCACCAAAGGACGTTGTACAACTTGTACAACTGACCGGCGTCAGTTGTACAACGGCCTTTGGTGTCACTTTATTAAAACACATCTTTACTGCGTGGGAAGAGGCACAAGATGCCATAGGAATCTTCTATGATCTTTCAAAGGCATTTGATTGCGTAAATCACGAAACCCTGATCTTGAAACTTGAGCATTACGGTTTAGGTAAACTTGCGCTCAGTTTAGTAAAATCGTATTTGAATGATAGACAGCAGCAGGTACAAATAAATGGAGTCAAATCAATGGGTTTAAAAGTAAAAATGGGTGCACCACAAGGTTCGATATTGGGTCCCTTCCTCTTTTTAGTGTATATTAATGACCTACCCCATTTATTTAACAACCATCCGCATATGGTGTTGTTTGCTGACGATACTTCTTTAATATTTAGGATAAACAGACGTGCCACTAATCCTGACGACGTAAATAACGCCCTACTGCAGGTCCACAATTGGTTTACCGCCAATAATTTAGTACTAAATGGGGAAAAAACTAAGTGCATTAGATTTGCTCTACCAAATGTCAAAAGTAGTGATTGTGACATAATATTGAATCAAGAGATACTAGAATTTGTCGATAAAACGGTTTTCTTGGGAATCACGCTCGATTCAAGGTTACAATGGGGTCCTCATTTAACATCTCTTGCAGGACGGCTGAGCTCAGCAGCATATGCTGTTAGAAAAATCCGTCAATTTACTGATATTGATACCGCGAGGCTAGTCTATTTTAGTTATTTTCATAGTATTATGTCATACGGTATTTTACTATGGGGACGGGCTGCAGACATCGAGTCTATATTTATTCTGCAGAAAAGAGCCATCAGAGCTATTTATGAATTACGTAGACGCGATTCTCTAAGAGAACTGTTTAAGGAAATTAATATCATGACAGTACCTTGTCAATACATCTATGAAAACATCATGTACGTTAGGAAAAATCGGCATTTATTCAGTAGAAGTGGTGACAGACACCACTATAACACTAGAAATAGGGACCAACTAGTTCAGCCAGGTTTCAGGCTTGCTAAAGTAGATTCATCTTTCATGGGGTACTGTTTGAAATGTTACAATAAAATACCTCCCCACATTCTTCAACTGAACGAGACGAAATTTTAAATCCTGTATAAAACGCACACTATGTAGGCAAGCATATTATAAGTTGGGGGATTACATTGATGATAAAATGCTTGGCTAAATGCTGGTCCTGCTCCACAACTATAGGGGCAAACTAAATTGATTGTACTGGTCGGAAATTATTTGAGTCTATCGACACGCAAAGAAGAAGAAGAAGAATTGATTCCCATGTTGATGTATTGTGGAAGCGGCAGAAGATTGTAAAAATATACCTACTTGCATTGTGTAGATTCCAGTTCTTAGTATTATATAATTGCATAGCACATGTGTGAGTACTTTGTATTGTTCACCCACCATTTACATTTAGTTATCTTTCATTGACTTGAATATGCCTTGGTGGCTGAGAGAATGTCATGCTCACTCAAATGTCTCGCTGATGGTGGCGGGTGTGTCGGGTCATTTAATTCCCTTCAAAATGGTTGAGTTGAATGGCGCCGATGCGCGCCTCATGTTCGTAAGCGGGCGCTGTCAGTTGGGACTGGTCATCTCTTGGCTCCCAGGGTTCATTTTAATTCGTTTGTTGTTAAATTGTTGTCTTTTTCTACTCTGGACGCTCTTAATGTGCACGGCTTTCTACATCGTTCTCACATATATGTATAATTTCAAAATTAATGATGTAACCAAGATTTTGTAACAATATTTTGATTCCAAAGAGTGTCCATGGAGTTTCTTGCCCGTTCTTCTCCATAGAGATCTACGCTAGGGAATGGGCAACTACAGTACTTTCTCAAGTTATTATGCCTTGTGACTGGGACTGTAGCTTTGTTTTTTATTTGTAATTTTGACATTCAAAAGTGCCGTAATGGTCTAATTGAAATAAATGCTTTGAGTTTTGAGTTTGAGTTTGAGACTTTTAGACAGCGCTTGTTCTTTTAACCACTTGACCGTGCGGCCCCCGTGAATTTTATGACGTTTTAATTTTGTATTGTATTTTGTACTTATAACATGTAGAGCAGCTGCTCTACCCAAATCAAATAAGTATCGAGGTAATTTTAATGTACCAATATCGTGGCTTTTTAACCGACTTCCAAAAGGAGGAGGTTCTCAATTCGATTGGTATTTTTTTTATGTATGTACACCGATAACGCTGAGATTTATGATCCGATTTACGTGATTCTTCTTTAGTCTGATGCGGAATAGTTGCCATTTGGTCCCATATGAAATTAACATAGTTTGGCCCAGTAGTTTTCATTTTATTAACATTTTTTACTTAAATCGTGTGGTCTAAACATTGAGTATAAAACCAGGACTTCAAAAAGACATCAACGTGGTATCATTTTTTGTGTCATTTTATTGTTCACCGATTTCTCCCCCATTTGTGGGGCGATTCGCAAAATTCTTAATTATTTAAAAGAGTATACTTCTGAGGTAATCCCATTTAAATTTGGTAAAGATCTGATGCTGAACTTCGGAAATATACAATAAAACTCTTCAAAATTAGACGGTAGTCTATTTTTATGTTTTTTTAAGTCGGTTTTATTTTTTGTGTTTCTATTTGAAGTCGGTTTTATTTTGTGCAAAAAAGTTTTTTTAATAATTAATTCTAACATCATTCTGTAGCTGTGTCACCTTTAAACGGTTAACAAAACCAGAACAGCTTTGAAAAACCGTTTAGCCCTTGATTTAAGATGAGTACTTGTTCCAAGTATGAATAAGGCTTTTAGATACCTACTTTGTTTAATTCCCGCAAAACCTAGAATGAGTCACGACGTGTCGACGTTGCGCGTTGGTTGCGAATGCAAGATCAATAAAAACATGCATTCTTGAGATAGGTATCGCATTCTGTTGATTACTTTGGCGAGTTGCCAACGCTTGGTAGGTACTTCGTCACTGACTCACTATAACATTATACAGGGTGTAAAAGACCTCATCACGAAGCCGTTAACTAAGCATTCTGTACATCAAACTAAGTAACTTTACGCAAAAATTATTGCTGGGAAACGACTTTTTTTTTTGGGGTGAAAAATCATGTTTTGTGGTAGAACTCAATGTAACGCACTCAAAACATTGTGCTGATGGATGGATTGAATAGTACGGGGGTCGTGGAGGTGTTTAAAATAAAAATCTTACATTAAAAATTGTATTTAAAAAAAAAGTTGTCAAAAACTTGGAACTTTGACCCCCAATATCTCCGTAACTAGAAGGTTCCCAGGTATGGTGTAGAACAAAAAAATGATCGCAATGACCGGCAGAACAAGTGCCTTTCGGCTTCGTTAAGAGGTGTTTTACACCCTTTATTACGTCTGTTTTCGTCAAATTGGTAGGCAGCGGTGGGTGTTGAGGTGGATAATCATTTCAGCCGAAAGACGTCTACTGCTGGACATGGTCTCCCCCAAGTGTCGCCACACTGACCGGTCCCGTGCGACTCGCATCCAGCGGATTCCCGCAACCTTCAGCAGGTCATCGGTAGACCTACTGGGGCCTCCCAGTAGGTCTACCGATGACCTGGTGAAGGTGACATCAAACTAAGTAACTTTACGTGAAAATTATAGCTAGGAAATGAAAAAAATACGTTTTACGGTACGACTCAATGTAGTGCACTCAAAACCTAGTGCTGATGGATGCATTGAATAGTACGAGGCGACCCACAGATGGTAAAACACAAAAAAAAAAATTTTTTCATTTCCTAGCTATAATTTTCACGTAAAGTTACTTAGTTTGATGTACAGAATGCTTGGTTGACGGCTTCGTGGTGTAACCAAATGGTGTTTCTTGGTGGTCCCAAACGCTTTTGAAACTGCTGTGATGACTGTCGATTCCCAAATCACACCAAGTGTGCTAACAATAATGCAATGCGTGAATAACAACTTTCGGTGGGTAACCCGTCACCTGGATTTCTTTACCTTATTATTAAATAGCAATATGGGTATTAAATATGGGCTATAGAATCGCCGCCAATCGGAATTTAAAAATATGTGTTAGCACCCACCTCAAGTCAAGTCACCTCAAGTCTATGACCAGTGTTTGTTGCCAGTGATTACATACGGGAACGAAACGTGGTCGCTCACAATGGGCCTCATCAGAAGGTTAAAGTCACCCAAAGGGCAATGGAGAGGGCTATGCTCGGAGTTTCCTTGCGCGATCGAATCAGAAATAAAGAACAATCTTAAACTTAAACTTACCGCTCCCCATATTCCAAGTCAGCATGATATATCCCTTCACAAACGTCAATGCTAGATGTTGGCTCCTCGAGTTGTGTCTCCCACTTTGACCCACAAATGCCAGCAGAGCTATTTGGTCCATGTCTGTCGTCTGGAAGCGCAGGCGCAGGTCGAAACGGTCCGAGTTCATTGCGGCAGGGGATAGTGCGTACATTATGTAGGAGGATACTCCGGTGTTGATTGGGGCTAGCGATGGTCGGGTGATTTCTACATCTGTGGAGGAGACAAAAGAAAAGCGAATGAATCCATAAGTTCCATAACGTACCGTACTGATTGATCAGTGCATGTCTGTAGTTGAGTTGACATGTCCATCGCTGGATTGTTCAGATCATGTCTCCGGTTGAGTTAAAATAGAACGTAGACAAGCAACCTTGATAAATTGCACTTGAGTCAGTTGTGGGAGATATAATATTTTGAGGTCCTCACTTAGCTGGACGGCATCAGTTATAAACTCGAAAAGTGCAAGTTGCTTTAATCATTAAATGCGCTTATTTCTCATCCGTAATCCCCGAAGATTCGGGGAAAGGACACATAACTGGAGAATTATGTTCAGTCAGAGCGTAATGCTATCGACCGGGCACACATCCAGGCTCTGGAGTAGAGCTAGACTACCCACCTCACAAGAAAAAAAGATCTTTATTTTTTTTTGCGTACGTAATAGTACACTCACATCCGCCAGTTATGTTTTAGTAATAGGGGCGACCCTGTTGCTATCAACCGGGCCAAATCTAGCCCCAGTACCCAAGACCCAGCCCCAGCAACTAAGAAATTCCTGATGGAATAACCCAATATCACTTTGGCCGACCTGGTAATCGAACACAGGATCTCATGTTCAGCAGTCGCGCTTGCAACCACAAGACCAACGAAGCCGTCAGTCCTTGGAAAAAATAGCTATTAATAAAAATCAAAACATCGATAAAGCTGTAAGTATCATAAATAACTCACAGAATCTTGTTCAGCTTATGGAATCACAACTTGATAAGGTATGTTATTTTATTACCTGTTACTTTTTACGATTATGAGGACTAAGGATAATAAAATCGATTATCTCTTTATCGGTTCTTAGTGACATTTATGTTATAATCATAGGTTGGGAATGTAATTTCGAACTCCATTACCGATCGATGCTTAAATATAATTTACTTGAGTGCTATTACAAAACACCAATCTATCTAACCTTTGTCATGTTTGTAACCTTTAACGAATGGTATATTGAAATGAACAGTAGTGTCTACTACCTACCGGTATAGTAATGAGCCTGTTTGAGTTTCTAAAGGATCTTTTAATTTTTAACAATGATTTTCTACTAGAAGACCGACTGAATGTGGAAGAGGACGACTTAGAAATCTTGCTTCAAGCCTAGACTTCGGTGTATGCTTTACTAGAAATTAACAATATCCCAGTTGAAGAGTTAGAGAAGAAAATGAAATCTTCAACTGTAGGCGGATCGGCTGGAGCGTGTTGGAACAGTGCGGCTGGATTGTAAAAAAATTCAAGCCCTCAGACGAGTACGACCCATGATCCATGCTCCACGCTACCAGATCGCGGATCGCAGGATCGACGATCGGCGATTGGATCGTCTGGTGGATCCGGCTAATTGACTGCTGTGTTGTGTCGCGGGTTCAATCCCTGCACGGAGCAAATATCTGAATGGCCTACAGATAGTACTTGTTCCCGGTCTGGCTGTTTGTGTGTGTTAAAATGTTTGTAAACGAACACTATCTCACCGGCGGCGGCGTGGAAACGTATGCATATTATGAAAAACACAACTTTTTGAATAGTTATTATATCGCAGAAATGATAATTCTTAGAAAAAAGTGTAAAATCAATTATTATAGATGATTGCATGTTCAAGAATTTTTGTTTGAAATATTTTTACTTAGGTACCGTTTGGCTGAAAAAAGCAAAAATCCCCATTTTTGCGAACTTTGTCCTTGAATTTTTTTTTCAGGTGTGGGATAGGTCCACTTATCCTGTTTCATTTATAATGATGTTATCAACATTCGTACTTCAGCCCTATGCGAATTATTGTAACTTTGAATGTCTATTTTGACCGGATTATTAGTTTCCTTTCCTCCCGATCAGAAAGTCTAAAGTAGCTACATGTCCAACAGAGCGAAACGTTTAATGAGCAAAAGAGAGATGATGATGATGATGATGATGATGGAGATGAGTCTAATTAGCAAAATGTCCATGTAGAAAATCGTCTAACTATCATAATGGTCTGTATAGCAGAACATCTATTCAGATCAGAGAGAGAGACAGATTCTCAAAATGTCTGGATACTCAGGCACCAAATTCGAATCAACACACACTTTTGGATAATACTATGACAGATGATAAAAGACAAACTCACTGTATTCGCACAAGATGCCGTGTTTCCCGTAAGGACAGAGGCAGAGGAACCCACTGCCGGGGTGACGGACACAGCTGCCGCCAGACTGACACGGGTTGTTCTCGCAGACTGATTGGTTGCAGTGCTCTCCGAGGAAACTGAAACCCAAAGAGTAACATTTACACTAACATCACGCCTAATCGTAATCACCAAAGGTTTAGGCTGGTTAGGCAGAGGTGTATCTAATTGTAGACCTTGTTTGTAAGAACCTACTTGCAAATAAACATCATTTCATTTCATTTCACAGAGCCAGACTGCTACTAAGAAATTTCTGGTGGAAAACCCCAATAACGCTTTGCCCGACCCGGAAATCGAACCCAGAACGACAAGAGATCCTGGGTTCGAATCCCGGGTCGTTCAGCAGTCGCGCTTGCGACCTCTACAACGACGAGGCAGTAAACATCAAAATTGCTGCCGGACATTTTTAGGAAAGGGTTCACTGATGGCTATTAGAAGTAGTACTACTAAAGTGGTAGTGGTACTTACATAAATAATATTTGACATAGCAAAATAGACATAACTCTCTTCCTATAAGATCCCTTGAATTGTTTCGCAAAGTTTAACCTGCTGCTAATATCTTACCCATTGGCACAAGAGCAGGTGTATCCCCCATCGTGGTGGTCGCTGCAAGTTCCTCCATTCAGACAGGGCCCGGAGAGACAGGATAGTGAGAAGCATTCGGTGACTTCGCCGGCGTCGAGAGCATCGCCGAATACTTCGCGTTTTTCTCCGTTTACCTAGATTTAAAAACGAAGGAGGCCGTGTGAGGTCTGATTGAACCTATTCTAATTTCTGACTAAACAATTGTATGGGAAATTTTAATACGAAATATTAAACCACAAATCTTTTCTACAAAACTCATTGGTGATGGCAATGCAAATTACTCCCCGGAGTCGAAAGAACTCTTTAAAATGTCAAGGTAAGTGTTAAGGTGCATATTATCATTTTAAAAAGGGCCCTTTTTTAGGGGAAGTAAACGGTAACGCTTCCATAAAAAGTAAGGAGAACTCATTTTAAAGATGGCACAGACTTTAATACTTAAGTACTACGTAATAATTTATTAAGAAACCTTACAATCAAATCCCGAATGCATCCAATGAAAGGTTTGCTCTCATAATCTTTAACGTCTCTAGAGTTCCCCAGGTACAACGTTGAGTTATGATCCAGAGTAGTAATATTGGCCACTTGACCACCACTCATTGCCACTGTATCGTTCAAACGTAGAGTCGCATTGCAGTGCTGATCTTCCGGATATAGATCCAACCTGCAAGATGTAGGTGACTTAAGTTACAAAAAAAAATTAAAAACAATTAAAAAACCCAATTGCGTAAAATATAACTAATAACTTTAAATAAAAACTGAAAAAAATAAAACAAGTTCAGGAGACAGGACATTTGACTGCAACAGTCGGGACCCATATTGGATGTAATGATTTTAGTCTAGATTATTTAATGGGTACCGACTGTTGCAGTCAATATGTCCTGTCTCCTGAACTTGTTTTATTTTTTCAGTTTTTATTGAAAGTTATTAGTTATTTTTAAGCAGTCGGTTTTTTAATTTTAATTTTTTATTTTACACTTTTTAGTTACTTAGATATACCATTTTAAAACTCCTCATGATGAGCCCTTTATTGAGCCGTTCAGGCTGCAGAGCGTGCCAAACATTTGAATATGGCGTCTAAAATCCGCCATTTTGTTTTTTTTATTTTAATTTTGAATACCTACCCAGTGTCACTCTCACAGTAAATACAAATCTAACGACACCTCTCAAGCTAAAATCCATCGAGCCGTTCAGGCCACAGAGCGTGCCAAACAATTATACATACATACATACCTACATACATACATACATACTCTCGAAAAACATAACCCTCCTTCTGGCGCATTGGGTAAAAAGAAGCATATCATCGAAGTAGTCGACATTTGAATGGAATTGCGATGTTCTTGTATTATCATAATTTCAGGTAGGGTTATGACATATAGGTATCGTGACTATTATGGTAATGTACAAACGCCAGCACATCAAGCTACCCGAAACTGTCAAATCCCAATAAACCTTGAACCTAATGCTAAAGCGATAAAGTTGAAAATCTATTAAAGAAATTTGACAGATTGTAGTTGCTTGATGTGGGGCGTCTGTACATACAAAATTGACATAATGTTATCCCTTACCTTGTCTCAATTTTCATCGGATAACCTTTATTGACGAAGGTCTTCAGCTCACTCAATAGCATCGTTTGATAACCACATGAAAATTTGAATTTCAATAATCCAGAATTCATGTACAGCTGCATGTAAACCCCTTTTGCTATATCTGCATGTAATATTTGTCCGTCAGTTATCAGCGTTTTAGCATTGAATTCGATGTTGATAGATGTAGCGTTTTTCAATTTGTGAGCTATAAATGAATTTCCTCCGAAAGCCGCGGATATAATTGATATCGGTTCCTCGCAAAATCTTCCTCCGTAATTGAAATTGCAATGGCACTAAAATCATAAAAAAGATATTAATCATCCACATAATAACTATCGTTCTTTATATTATTTTCTTACCCGAATTCCATGAGGAGTGTTAATGCAGCTTCCATGCTCATTGCAAATTGAATCAGTGCATTCCGACTGCGGTGTAGTTAAAATCTCTGTATCAACAGCACTAGTGACTTCCATAGCTTCAGTAGTTGACGAATAGCCTGGCGGCAGATCAGTTGCTGGGTGATCGGTAGGAATATCTGTGAACATTTTATCTGTGCTAACATCAACTTTAGGTGTTGTTGTTATTTCTCCTGCAGCTTCTTCTGTAGTTGTCAATGTGGTGGTAGGTGGTGTAGTAGTTTCCTCTGTTATATCTTTAGTCGGCACTATCGTTAGTATATCATATTTAGTAGTTTCTGATGACCTAGTAGTAGAATCAGTCACAGTACTTATTGGTGGTTTAGTTACAGTATCGTTACAAACTCCTTGACACTGGGTTGTAGGTTCTGTTTTAGCATTTTCAGATTCCATAGTTGGTCTTGTCTGTTCATGTTCTGGCGCTTCTGAAATTCCTGCTTTCGTGGTTGTTGATTCGCTGGTTATTGTTGTTTCTTCAGATGTAGTAGTGACACCAGTATCTATTTCTGTGGTGACTTCTGTATCTTTGCCTGTAGTGTAACCATTGACTTCTGTTGCGACTGTTAATACAGGTTCCTTTTCAGTACTGCTCCCGACTACATCAGTAGAAATGGTTTCTCGTTCAGTTGTTAAAACAGGAGTTGTGTCATTAACCGAACTGTATGTGGGAGTCATGTCTGGGAAAGAAGGTTTGGCTGACGTAGCTTCTTCCATCAATGTTGTTAAGACCGACTGAGTGGAACTAGTTAAAGGTGTCGGACTAACATATTCACAATCGTAACTCTCGTCCTCAAGTATTAGGCATTCACACAACGGCCCAGTCAGTCTGGGTGGACATGAGCACGTAAAATTATCGACACCGTCGATACATGTGCCACCGTTCATGCACCTATAAATGAAAATAGGTATAGTTGTAGCATAATGGATAAAGTTTACAGCCATTTTTACCGGTTGAATATAATACCTGGGTCCTAGTAAACATTCATCGTATTGCAGCTCGCATCGCTCTCCATGATAGTCAGGCACGCAATAGCAGACTCTTGCACCATCTTCTACGACGCATAGCGCATTGTTACTACAAGAGTTATCGTCGCAAAACTCTATTTGTACTTCGCAACTTTTTCCCGTATATCCTGAAATTGCATCATGAATTCATGATTTATCATTCTTCGCTTATTATAAAGTGTGTTGAGTTCTAGTTACCATTTCCTTTTTTTATCGTTTTGAGCTAATGTGTGATAACTGTGTAACGTCATAATTATACTTAAATAGGAATACATATTAGCGTAAAAAATGCATTACCAAAAGCGCAAGCACACATGTAATCTGCGTGAACATCAATGCAAACACCGCCGTTCTGACACGGACTCGATTCACATTCGTCTATCTGATCTTCACATTTCGGTCCAGCCCAGCCTAAGGGAAAAAGGGTTAAGTCTTGTTATATTAAATTAACTATGAAGAAGTACTTATTGTAATTATTAAAAATAAATATGAATTAAATCTGAAATGCTGTAAAATAAGACCAGCTTTCGATGACGTTGAATGAGAATTAGTCTGAAACAAAATGTCAATCCGTATAAAGAGTATCTTTATTCAACAATCGCGTGACTAACACAATAACTGTACTATGTTATGCCATCAACATTGAATTGAAAGCATTACTTACCAGGTAAGCATTTGCAATAAAATTTAAAGCCAGGCCCCTCGATGCATTGACCTCCGTTGTAGCAACGAACTTCTTCAGTAGAATTGCAGACAGCTACATCCATCTCACAATGTTCTCCGGAGAATCCCGGCACGCAGGAGCAGAGGTATCCATTGTTCATGTCAATGCATGTACCGTTGTTGAGGCAAGGATTGGATTCGCATTCGTTGTAGTTCGTCTCGCAGTTGTCGCCTATAACATTCGTTTATGATAACTTAACATCACGCCTGTACTCCCTGGAGGGTTAGGCAGGATTACAGACCGATGGTTTTAAAGCACTATACTCTTTATGTAACAGAAAGCTTTCAATACGGAAATACCTTTGAAGCGTGAATTTACTTGAATCAAGGCAAGGCCAAAGCGCCACCGTACCTAATTAGTCATTTACGGCTTGCTAGATTTTTTTACAGACCTTGATGTAGAAGTACCCACGTACTTAGCTTAGCTTCCTACAGTTTCAAAATAATTAATTTAAACTTTGGTTTTGTTTTCATGCTGAGTTCTCATTGTATATACATATTTAATTTGACGTGGACTAATTTTGTTATGCCTTTATTTTATGCCGTGTTAAAGTTGGACATTTGGTATATTATGAGTCGGCACCTAAGTGTATTTATTCTACTACATACAGTACGTGTAAGGAAGTTGGTCAATCAATACTTTTACATCAATTTAGATAATAATCTTCATAAAATGTGTAACTCTATAGGAACCTATAACGTCGACCAGCAAGTAACTAAATAAAACTTTCAGGCGCATGACCTACCAATGAATATTACAATACTATACGTAATGTAATACAATACCAATCTAAGTACTATTGATTAGATAGAAGAATTTGGAAATGAAAAGCAATGAAATTTCGGTTTTCGTTTACGAAAGTCTGCAGATGTTTTGTTCATGTGCAATATTTTTGCATGCAGCTGCAAACGAAATACGATAGAAGAAGGTTAGAATATTAGCGACTGTAAAATAAGGTTGATTGTATTGCTAGATTTGCTAGTAGGTAATGATTACAAAACTGTCTCGGACATGCTGACTGCAGCATGTCCGAGACAGTCCGACCACAAAGATGACGGTGGCGGGTCACAGGCACTCACAGGCAGACTTGCGGTCCATCGAACGAAGCCATTTCGCGCTAAAACATAGCCACCTCTAGCTGGAACTAGATCCAACCAACCGCAAAACTGACGTTCGATAACGACGTAAATCCTGTCAATTAGCTGGTCATCGGAATCGCAGTGTTGCAAAATAAGTACAGAAATTTCATAGTCCTCTATCGAATAATTTTTATGTTGTTTTTAGGTTACATGAGAATGCGTGACTACTCCTTTTACTAATAATGAGTAGGTACCTACTTAGGTACTGTAAAATAGTTTTTATAATATTTATTTTTAGTTTGTGTTTTCCCACTGCAAGAAAAAGGCCTCCCTACCTCCTTTCCAACATCTGCTTTGAGTACTTGTATGGACCAGTCCTTTATTTAGGTGTCAAGCTCGTCCCCGGCATCTTCGCCCGGGCCCGCCGCGGTGTCGCCAGACGTTTTCCGGGACCCACATTGTCCGTCTAACATGCCGCAGACATAATAGGGTAGAGAGACTTCTTAAAACAATAATTCCCAGACACCTATCTCTAAAAAAACACTTTATTTTGGGCTTGAAAACCCGATTTATTTTCAATTAATTGCCAAATTTGATTTTTAGTTGCTTTGAAATCAATAAATAGTTGAGTCATTATGTTGAATAAACAGTGACGTCACAGTTGGCTATTGCCATACAAAATCTATGAGAGAACCGCGTTTTGATAGAGCAGCTCTTAAAAAGTATCTCAATTGATTGGTGTGTCATCTATCCCATTATCTGGCCGTCCAATTCCCATTTCAAATCAATCAGATCATCATCATCATCATCCATTCATTTCCATTTCGTTTGGCGACTTTAATGGCGCAGTTGTAGTGAGGCTGCCTTACGTTCTTAGGGTCTCGGCTTCGAATCCCGGTTGAAGCAAATGTTTGTGTGATGAGCATGTTTATTTGTTTCCGAGTCATGAATGTTTATATGTAGAATAAGTATCTATTTACAAACAATAATAATCTATGTAGTATATCAACTATCTGGTCTCCACGACACAAGCTTCATTGCTTAGTGTGGCACTAGACGGCGCTGTGTGTTAATGTCCAGCGATATTAATTTATTTATTTTAGTTTGGCTGCTGTTACAATGAAGCCTGGCTTTAGTGAATTGTTAACGAACCTATGAATCCGTCAGGGCATGAGCAGTTGTAGGAAGCAATGCCATCGATGCAGGTCCCTCCATTTTGACATGGACTGGACCAGCATTCATCCCAGTTCGTCTGACACTGCACACCAGTGTATCCGTCCACACAATAACATGAGTATGTACTGGAAACATATAACTAAATAAAAAACATTATATTTAGAAATATAGGTACATATATTTAGTGTTTAATTAAACCTACCTATATCTAGGTAGGTATTTTATTATGAGTGCTCTCCGATATTTTTAATGTTGGTTCCGATTATACATACAAAATTGAAGGTTCATTAATTCAAATTCAGATTGACACCAGAAAATACTAGGGTCAATTATTACTTAAAAAAGCCAATTTCGAATGGTATTTTTTAAACAAAATTGTGAATATAGATAGCCAGCAAGATTTGTAGGTATCATGTCATGAGCTGCAAGTTTAAGTTTACCTATTTATTTTGAGGAAATATCATATGGTATGTCCAGTATCAATTACTATCTATTTCCGAAAGAGTGTATATATACTGCTTTCTGCATTATACATTTTATTACACGTGCGGTCTGCATCATATTGCATGTATAAAATAAATAACATGACTATATGTACTTACGTATTGACGTCATCTATACATATACCATGAAGGCAGGGGCTGCTGAGGCAGGACAGCCCCGCGGTCACCACCCGCGCTGCTGCTAGCAACCACCAAACTGTATGTAATAAACCTTTCATCTTCTTCAAACACATCATGAGTATCTAAATTAATTGATTTCAAACATTCAGAACAACTTTCATGCTGCTTTCCAAAGTCAACGGCATCCAATCAAAAAAATACAGTTCATTGACACGATTTATAACTTTTTAGTAAATAGGTATTAAATTTTAAAACCCTTTTTTTACTTATTTCCTAAAATTATCTGAGAGCACACTGGTTTCCTAATCACACACACACATTATTCTAAACTGTCTATTTAACTTTAATAGTACATTATTGGGAAGTATGTCCTAACAAAGGATCGCACGGTTTACAGCGCACTGTCGCCAGAACTGGGTCTCATGGGCGAGGTGTGGTTTACCGCCAGCGCTCGTTGCCATGGAAACTGGTAAAACATACAATACCACGCTTCATGACATACGATTATTGATAAAATTTCGACACCATGGAGCAAACCCCTATTGTAATGAAATAGGACATTACAATGATAAAATTCACGAACTGTTAGAGGACCAAATTTTAAATAGAACTATGGTAGACAGGAAAAGAAACATTTTTTTATGATCTCTTTGACTTTCATTTAATGAAAATGGTGAAAAAAATTCAAAATGAAATAGGTCAAAATAAGTAAAGAAAACAAATCAGGACCTACCCACCTTCTTTCTTTAATTACGTTATTCAAGTTATTATATTGAAAATATTAAACAAACGCAATTTAATATATTTCCTTGTAGGGGCAGGATTCATGAACTTTGGTTGTTTTTCTTCAAAATTAAAAACATAAGTTTTACTTGTCTAACTTTAAATTTTGCCGCCGAACACATTAATAATATGGACCAATCCCAGTAAAGAGGTGATTGACAACTAGCAATAAATTAACCAATAGAATTGCACCATTTTAACATCTGTTCACAGCTGTTGTTTTGCCCAATCACAGTTGAAGTCGTAGACGGCCGTTCAGAACCTAACAAAAAATTAAAATATTCAAATATTATGATGTGGTTTTACACAGCAAAATAATAAAACTTGATCAAAGCGTTTGTTGTATTTTTACAAATAAAATAAAACCACTACAATTATTCTATTCAATATAACATATTGGTGGAAACTAGTATTTGGGATGAAAAGTTTTCTTAATTTGGATTAGACTAGTCGCACTTTCGAACGTATCCTTACCCTGCTTTGTCGAAAGGTTTCCAAGCGAGAGTCGAGTTGTGAAAGGTGGACAATGGCAGAGTTCTTACGAGGTTCTCATTAGGCTTATGCTTGTTCAATAAGTTATTCTGCTTTCATTTTCGATTAGTTTTCTAAAATCAACTGCATTAAATAGGGATTGTGTTAAAGTTATTAGACGTGACAGTTTCATTGAAAATTCTCCCATAGGTCTTTGTGCAAAAATGGATCCGGGTATTCTTTGTTTCCACCATTGTGATCACAAAGTATTTTGCACCATAATACCTGAGAAATGCCCGGTTTGTGATCAAAAACTGGATAGATATGACTACAATCTACTGCCCTTCAGGTGACGATACGTTTATGTAATCGGATGTTCTACTATCATGAGTATGAAGGTTGTTGCTAAGCGCCCTAATTTTGTTTTAGGGTTCCTTACCCCTTCGTTAAGGCATCTCAGCATCCTCGAGCTATTGTGATGAAGCCTACCCATGGCGATTTCCTCAAGTAAGTGGTTACATTGGGTGCTACGTGCCATAATCCTTCGATTCGTTTCAAGTTATTGCTCATAAAATGATTCACGACCTTATCAAATCGTTAAATATAATCGTTTGCTTACGTGATTTTTCATTATTTACAGCGACTACTATAATTCCAAAGATTTGCACATAGGGGTGACTAACTCACAGGGTTGTGTTGTGGAATTCAGTGAGGAAGGGATCCGTGGAGTGGATCTAATGACCAAGAAGTGGAGTGGTTGTGACTCCAGCTCAGATTGGGACCAGTGCCTGCTGCTAGAGCAGTTTGATGAGTTGTGGAATGAGATTTGGGATAGTGTTCTACTCAAGGTATGACAATATTATGCTTGTTGACAGTAAACAAAGTTGTTATCACTCCAATAGTTGCTTAAACATTTTGTTTCTTGTTACAGGTGAGTCAAAGCCCACTATGGGAGGCTGAGAGGTACAATGAAGAGAGGCACAACTGCTTCACATTTGTACTTGCGTTCTTGCGAGCACTTGACTGTGGAGAGCTTTCTGAGAAGGCTCGCGATCCCAAGCTTTTCTGCAAACAATATGTGGTTCCAAGAACTTCAGCCGCAGGGAAGTACATCTCACTGTACAGACAGCTCAAAAGGCAAAACTATTTCATACAGAACCAATGATAGCCTACCCTAAATTAACAACTTAATTCTATGTATTTATTTACTACTTATTCAGTATTAACTGTGATGTTTTATATTTAGGTATAAGACTTTTAAATTGAAGTGCATTTATTTTAGACCAATGAGAATTTAGTTTCTGATTACAATTTAAAATATGTTATCTATGAAGTAGGTGTATTTATTTCATAAGTATTTATTATTGTTTCAGTATGTCATGAGATGGTAAATTTTCTTACATTTAAATATGCATCTGTGTAAATATGAATGCTGTTAAATGTATTCAACAGACAGATACCTCTTCTGATAATAAATACTTAGGTTACCTAATCTGATAATATTTATGTTGTGACAGGAATAGAGATTGCTGGTTGAGTCGGTGGTTGTGGTGTGCGTCAAAATGTCTGTATGTGTGTGTATTATGTTGTTAACACTCACCAATATGGCCTTTTACACATAGCACACACAAATTTTATATGACCTTGTCTTGCCAGTTTGTAACTTGGTATGTATAATGTTTGTATCAGGACGGGATATTCACCATAGATATTATTATATAATAATGACCAGTGGCAGAGCCTATCTGTGGTAATGTAATAAGATGTCATATTATTATATCCATTTAAGTACGGGAATTGTCTGCAATTTAAATCTTCCAACATGTAGTTTACTAAAAATAACAATCCTAGAATAATAAGTTAACTTGGTGGCTGTAATAATGGAATTACATGTTTAGTGTAGTTGTCAATTACAGTTTTCTATACATTTACATAACACTCATTCAATATTAGTACTCGTCAGATATCATCTTCTCTAGTTGCTAGAATATGTACCGATGTAGTCGTCAAGTATTTATGTAAAGTTGCAAGTCTCAGTGTCACACAAACATCGAATCTTATGTACTTTTACGACTGTGTCATGAATGTTACTTATCTACTTATTTGCGGTTTGATCTCATTTCATATTACTGCAGATGAATAGCAACAATTATCAACTATTTACTTAAGCTTTCTTCTTATGAATTTAGCTTGTGCAGGCTTTAAAACTTATGAAATTATTTAAAACTTGTGTATTTTTACCAAAATGTGCTTTTTAAATTGTAAATGTGTTCTATAATGGATTTTCCTTTGAATTGTAATTTCAAAGAAATGCGTTTTCACAACTGAGACTTGATATGTTGTGAGAGTGAATGTAAAAATAGTTGTTTATCAACGTGTGTAGCGGTTTGTCTCGGAATTGCTTCAATGTGAATAGAACTCGAGCTTTACTCCTAACATAAGCTTGCTCAAAGACTTTAAAATTAAAGTCCCAAGATGTGGGCGTAAATAGTTGGGAGGCGAAGGGGCGAATAGGGAGAAATTGTGCTTATTATCTGAGGTCACCTTTAAGGCTCTAAGAAAAAAAAAAAAAACTGTGATAACTGATTGTATTCCAAAAGTCCGTCCCCCTTCTACTCCGTATTTCGCACATAGTTGATACTCGAATATCGATGCATATCTTGTGAGACTACTTTCTTATAGCAACTCTCTACTAGCTATATGGATTAAATTTATAAGTCTTTGAAAGCTTCATGCATGTATCTACAGTACGAGCATAGATATTAAAAAAAAAAAACGTATTAGTTATAAACTTTTTGTAGAAAAGCAGATTAGAATGTACTGCCTATCTTAGCCTGTTTATTAGATGATTAGATATCGATTTTTATGTAAAATATTAGATTTAAAAAATTATTTGCTTCTAAACCACGCTATGCCGATTTCAAGTTTTGGCCTAAGACTAACTAGCGAAATACCAATTGGTTTCTACCTACCTACTTGTAGGGAAAGTGTTCAATAATCGCGTGATAAAAGCAATAACTCGAAACAAATGGTATTGCCTCGTCTTCCCAAAGGGCCAAGGGTATGATTGAAAATTCTTTAACAGGGCCACGACGTAATAAATTGCAATAATAAAAATGCCTAAATATTTAATTATTAAGTAAAAAAATAGAAAATGTAATTTTCTTTAAACGAATTACCAGTGATAGTTAAGTATCTTTTATGAGTTGATTAGTGCTGTACTGTAGATACAAGCTATTAGTTCCTACCCTACTCTATTTGTATTTATTGAGACTTGAATTTTGTAAATGGATCTCGAAGACAAAAATTCTAGGTGCTATGTTTGAAATAAAGTATTTGTTAAAATTATTAAACGTTTTTTTTATTGAATACATAACGTCACGCCTGTAATCCCCGGCCCTAGGGTTAGGCAGAGGTGTAGGTGTACCTACCTAATAGTACACCCACATTTTGCCCAAGTTGGGACTCGAACCCACGACATCATGCGTCATCATCGCGACCCAGTCGCGATAGTGACCACTAGACCAACGAGGAAGGTTCTATTATCTTGTGCAGCTAAAAAAGTACTTTACAATTGGTTAGATTGGCCAGACCGACACCAGTCCCCAACATAGTTGGGAACAGGATAGGTAGCTGATGGTGTAAAAAAATAGAAACAAAGGTTTTATAAAGTTATTTATTTATGTTAAGAAATATCTAATACATCCAGTCAAAAGGAGACAAACAAATACAGGAATGTAAGGAGACATAAATTATCAAATAATAATACTCTTTGTTCTTAATTTAATAAAATTAGCTGACGACCTTGACGGGGGCAGATTCGACGCCCACCCAGAATACGGCGCCGTTCAGGGCGATGGTGGCTCTGAAAATAAAACAACAATTGGTTAGTAATCCAGAACCACAACCAAAGAAAAGCGGGAATGTCTTCATCTTTTATTTTGGGACCGCTTAAGTAAACAAAGTAGCAAACAATTGCGAAAATTGGTGGCTTTATACTGGCTCATTTTTCGATTAATTTTTCATTACCCACTGAGGAGTAGATTTCTTAATCACTGTTTTGATTTTATATATGAATTTTTATGCGGGCAGGTACCTACTTAATTTTTACCCGATTGCGCGACAGAAAAGAGGGTTACGTTCTTTCTGATTAGTCTTGCTACGAGTATTTCCAGTTTCTTCGTCTCAGTTACAAACTTACAGTAACCTATCGACATTAATTGACCTACCTATCAAGGTAAATTGATTCGATCGCATTCATACATTTAAGAACAAAGGAGCGAAACTTCGCCACATGATTCACTTAAAACACCTACACGTGCAATTTCTAAAATTAAGCTTGTTAATTTCAATCGCTTTGTGTTCATTGCACTGTTGTACCTACCCAAGTCTGACGTGTTGTATGACTTTCAAGAGGTTATGAACCCCTGGACTTCCCTTGATACTAGACTACATGTCTACTATTGGGACTATGATATATTGTAAGCTCATGCATTTAGAACAACGATAAGCTTGAAAACTTGCGAAACCAAGGGAAGATAGACGTTGAGCTGTTGAGCACTTTTGTTGTTTTGTTTTGGTAATATTTTAAGCATTTCGTTTTACCCGATTGCGGCAGTCTATGGAGGGTTATGTTTATCATTGATTGGTATAACAGCGCTGTTGATGGTTTCGTTTAAAATAGTAATTGGCTCATCTGATTATGGCCCTAAGGGAATGAGTCTTCCGATGGGTAGATACAAGCGTTTCATGTTCAGCAAGAAGCCCGTTAATGGACTAATGTAGGAAATTAATGTAGGTATTTACCTGAACTTAATATCGCCGCTGAAGCCAGCTGGGGGCGTCCATGTGAAGGCGAGGGTCTGGCTGTCAAATTTCTCGTCGTGTTTCTTGTGTGTGACGGCGTTCTGTAAATAAACGAAGTAAAGTTGGAATCATCTTTCTATAACTTTAAAAATATTCATATTCTTGACAAGAAACCGTCATAAAATCGTTTCTTTTCGGTACCTTCTTATTCAGCTTTTTTATTTCATCATTAAGTAGGTACTTAAATAATTAGCGCCAGGTACCTAACCCGCGAAACTCAAATTTTTCAACATTTTTGCTTGTCACTGGTGCCGATTCCCTTGTTCACAAACTCAAACGGAGAATGGAGGTATGATGAAGGTACAAATAAAATAAAACCTCTTTATTGAATAAGCCGTGTGGTATCCGGCAGAGTAGAATAGAACCAACCCATTACACTCGATCACGGGTGTCGTATAAGGCGACTAATGTCTGAGGCAGAACACCTTGCGCCTCCGTAGACCAGAGAATGGGCAGCAGCGTTTTCTGTTAGTCTTTCATTACTGCGATCTCCAATCCGCCTGCCAAGCGTGGAGATTACAGCAAATTCCTTCCATCATGGGAGAGGCTTATGTCCAGCAGTGGACGTTATGGGCTGTTGTTGTTGTTGTTGTTGTTATTGAATAATTCAATGTACATACCTACCTACGTGCGTTGCTATGGGGTGGGGAAAATTAAAGTTGGCGCCCTAACAGCATGAAGGTAGGTAATCACAACCAATTATTGTACGATGATTATTATTATAGTGTAATTTGATCAAATAATTACCAGCTACGAGCTATCAACAACACGTTCGTTATTATCGCGATCTCGGACAAAATCGACCGGCCCCCAGCCTAGCTAGACAGATTGCAATAATTCAGACAAGTGACCTGCCTAGCACCTTGCACGTTTACCTTCACTATTTAGTTCCTAGTTGTGCAGTATCTAGTATTTTTAACTGCTGTTTTGATCATGAACTCACTAACAAGAACAACTAGGTATTAAAATAGTGAGGTCACTTTGGGTTTAGTGGTATTCTCTTTTTCAATCAGGTTTTTTTCAATAACGCTCCTGCTGAGACTGAATGTGTGCCCGGCTAATGTCAAAACGGGCGCGTTTCGTATGACATTAACGAAATGTCAATCAACACTTGAGTTATAAGTAAGTATGTCTGTATGCCTCTGCGGCTCTGCCCCTCCCTTCAGGAGATAGGCGTGATGTTATGTGTCCGAGTTTAGTCTCGTCTTGGTCTGAACGAGTTGATAACTATCTAAGGCCTCATTAGGAATAAATGCACTTGTGCGGCTCTGTCGCAGCTTATACTTATAAAGATTGAACACCCTGCTAAGTGTACCCGGTCAAGGCCTGAATCGAACTGGGTAATAGTTCTGTACGCAACGACACGAACGTCTTACTGTATCTAGTAGTAATATGTGGTAGGTATAATCAATAGCAATGCTTTGTACATAAAAGGGATGATGACTGACTAAAAAAAAAATGATTCTGTTTCGTCAGTTAGATTATCGAAAAATACTGGATCTGTGTGTGTTTTTTGTTTTATCAAATTAATAAAAATTGTCGGAGATAAAACGTGTCAAAGATCATGAGTGGGGGCTTGTGACGTCACATTTGAGTAAAAAATGTACTCAAATGTGACGTCACACGAGTTTTCGACGCACTGTATCGTCTTCATTATTTGTTTACGTGAAAAAAGTACGGTAAAAAAAGCGATAAATTGATACCTAAGTCGATGTTAAGTGTTTTGTATTTGTGAACTTATGGGGACGTGTTCTTCGGGGATTCACTTTTCCAAATCACGTATCACACTCACTTTAAACCTAGTTGAGAAGAAAAGGGTTTTTGACATCGATCTAGATTTGTCACTAGCTTCTGTCCGGGTTCTGTTTACCACAAGATATCTTATGACACTCAGAAATAGCGTATCTATCTACCAGTGAAAGATTTTTTGGAATAGGATCTGTAGCTTCGGAGTTTCTTCTTACATCCCGACTTAAAAACTTAACCTCTTTGTATACCAAGTACCTAGTACAGACTGGTAGGTAATTAAAGCTTAAAAAAAAAACATTATACAGTCATTGTGCTATTACTACTACGTGTAGAGAAGACACCGTGAGCAAAATCTGTACTCCGTTCAACTGCTGTCAGCTGGCTGCAATTCACTCAGTCGCTTGCTCGCCACAGCATTATTTAATCGGGGTTAGCCGCCCCCCGCGTGCCCCGCACTTTTGACGACACGATTGGCACAGTGGTTGAGCGATTGGCTGCTGCGCTGCGTGTCGCGGGTTCGATCCCCGCACGGTACAAATATTTGTATGGCCTACGGTACAAATATTTGTATGGCCTACAGATAGTTGTTCCGGGTCTGGCTGTTTGTGTATGTGAGTTTAAATGTTTGTAAACGCACCCACGATACAGGAGAAATTCCTAGTGTGGGGCAACGTTTTTTTTAAAAGAAAGAAAAAGAAAAAAAAGAAAAACTGCGCACAGATTTTGTTCGCGCTGTCTTCTCTATACGTAGTAGTAATAGCTCAATGTTTGCAGTTGATTTTGTTTAATACAAATTTAGATCATGAATAGACATTAAAAAACAAAAAAAAAATTGTTGGTTAGGTACAGTTCTGGTGTTTTCCGCCTGATCAGTTAATTTTTTTTCGCTTAAATCATGCGGAGGAGGACCACATCCCCTTAAAGTTTAGGCCTATTAGGAAAGCGTCCACTTTGGCGCGCAAAATAACAATAACTCTCGTTTGGCGTGCGTCGTCAGTGCGCTCGGCCGATCGGTATCTTTTCATACATTATTTCTATACAAAGTCGACGGGGCGGGGCTAGAGAACGTTTATAAGTTGGTGCAAGCAAAAATTAGCTTAGTGGTGATAAGGCGGGAGTGTCCTCGATAGTACTTACGATTACATTGCCTGTTTTGTTGACTGTACTAAGATTTACGACAATTACGACGAATATCTAAAGATCCAACACAATCCACACGTAATTAACAGACACGCACAGCCTTGCATTCATATACATATACCTACCTCGTTGATACCGGCGCATGGACTATGTTTTTGTTCATGGAAATACCGACAAAAGACTTTGTTGCTAACTGCGGTGTGCCGTTGTTTGGCAATGACGATAATTGTATTTAAACCTGAGTGAAGGGATCTTGAATATGTCCTCGGAAGTTAACGATTTGTTTGTGATTTGACAATTTTGTTAGTAAAAAATGGAACCGGAAAAGCTCATTAGCAAAACGTGCAATTTGTTTTTTAAATGCAACTTGAATTGCGCATGCAGGTCCGAACAGAACCGTCTTTTTAATATTAAAATGAGTGTAAATAGTGTAATGAATTAACGTAAATTAACACAACATAACATCATGCCTGTAATCCCCGTAGGGTTAGGCACAGGTGTACCTAATAGTACACCTACATTTCGCCAGTTATTTTTAAGTCCCACGTAATAGGGGACGAGCCTTTTGCCATCAACTGGGTACAAACCCAGACTCCGCGGCGGCTGCTGAGACATTCCTGTTCGAAAAAACTAATAACACTTTGATCGACCCGGGAATCGAACCCAGGACCTCTCGCTCAACAGTGGCGATTGCGATCTCTAGACCAACGAGGTAGTTGCATTGTAAATTATTAAATGCAATATTATTATTACATTCTTATTGAAATATCGGCACTTGAAAGTATTGATTTAATACCATCCTACCTCGAACGAACCAAATCTATACAACCTTTTAAATCGGACAATAGCCTTGAATGATGCAACACAGCTTTGAGAATTCTATCATATTTTATGTCTGTTTTTATTCAAGCGTAGGCGTACCCCGAATTCGTTGAACGATAAGGCTACATAATAAATATAATGCATAATGACGATTAATATTCAAGAAAAGGCCTTTTAAAAACTTATGCTTATTGTGCTTTATATAAATTCAAAGTCAACCGATCGAGCGACCAAAGAAGATCCGTTTTTGGTCTGGCAGCTTGCCACATAATAATGCTGCATTGAGAAAATGCAGAAGAGAAAATTACTTAATTAATTCATCATCTGCTTAGCCTTTTCCCAACTATGTTGGGGTCGGCTTCCAGTCTTACCGGATGCAGCTGAATACCAGTATTTTACATGGAGCGACCGATCTGACCTCCACAATCCAGTTAGTACTGGGTAATCCGATACCCTTGGTATGACTGGTTGTTTGGGTCACTGACTACCTGTAACGACTGTCAAAGATCTGAAAATGACATGAGCCGGAACCAACTGCTTAACGTGCTTTCCGAGGCACGGAGGAAACTCGGTATGTAATGGTTGTGCACCCATCTACAGGCCAACCTAGGCAAGCACGGCTTAACCTAAAGATCGACCCGAGCGGCTTTTATTATTTAGCCACGAATTTAGCCACGAAAAAAAAAATTAATTAATATCATTACTTAAATAATTATCGCTCCTACGCGATAACATGAATTACAATTACTGCCGAGGCAGGCTGATTGCCGTGCCTCCATGTCGCACTGTTCCACGTCCTAAGTCGCCAATTCCTCGCACTCTGGCCGTGGATTCTACTCCAACAGACGATCTTTGCGGACGAAGATTTTATTGGCAATGTCAGAATTGTACCTACTGTGAGAGGAATTTATGAAAATGTGAACCTTCATTTTGCTATTTTGTTTATTTTAAGTTTATGTTATAACTATTTTAGTTCTAGTTACTGTAATTAGTTTAGAAAATACAACCGTTGTAATTAAATAAATAAATAAACATGAAACCTAACATCGTTACTTGGAGCCATAACGTCAAAAAAAACCCTTCCTCAATTAAAATTTAAATTAGGACTGTTTAAAACATCGCAACATTATAATAATAAGATTAAAGTCGTGGACGACAGTAATCGCGTCGTCCTATATGTGAACACCTCCATTTAAATACACAAGCCACGACACTTAAAACTACACGATTATCTGTCGTACATAGTCGTACGTATAGTGGGAACGGGGTCTAACTCAGGGTCATTTATCGTAGATACTCGTAGGTAAAGAATGCCTATATAAACTTCTATACCTGGTCCTGTAGGTCAGGTCCTATACATATGTATGTTCCTAAACTGTACCTATTGTCAAGGGATACCTCATTGAGGGACATTACGGCAAGATTTCTGTAAAGTGTAAACTTGGAAGACTTTCAACAAAATAAATAGATCTACGACAAAAACATCAATAGGTGTTGAAAACATAACATAACATCACGCCTGTAATCCCCGAAGGGTTAGGTAGAGGTGTACCTAATAGTAGCTACACCCACATTTCGAAAGTTATGTTTAAGTCCCATGAAATAGGCGGCGAGCCTATTGCCATCAACAGGGCGCAAATCCAGACTCCGTGGCTGCTACTGAGAAGTTC
Source organism: Xestia sexstrigata (assembly GCA_941918905.2). Taxonomy (NCBI): domain Eukaryota; kingdom Metazoa; phylum Arthropoda; class Insecta; order Lepidoptera; family Noctuidae; genus Xestia; species Xestia sexstrigata. Next base: position 7,970,271 of record OW799204.2, read on the forward strand.
CTGTAGGAAAAACTCAATAACACTTTGCCCGACCTGGGAATCGAACCGAGGACCATGCTTATTTACTTTAGAATAAGAAACATCTTCGTAGCCATGCAAACTACACTTTTTAAGGAAGTTTGTTATCACGAGTTCAAACCACGATTATATGAATCACCTACGAGTATTTACACCCGTAACTACCTAACAATATAACGTGACAATTCGTAACGATCTTAAATATATCTACCAATGTTCTTTTTTTTGGTGCGTTTGATTTAAACTTTTTGTGGCAACGTTTTTTATTGTTAAAAAAAAGTAGAAAGGGCCAATTTAATGAATACGTAACGTAACCATAATGTAGGACCATTAAACTTTTCATTTCTTGCTTTTGTAATAAAGAGACACAGATTTCAATCGAACGTTTATTAAGTATGCAAGAAACAGTTGTAGTGTAGTAATAAAAATAATTAAGTACGATTGTGCTCATTGATTGTAGGTACAACTTAAGTTCCTACATAAGAAAGACACTTAAGGCGCCTCCCTGAGCAAATGACCTTGAACGAGCAGCTTTTTGGAGCCTACTCCTCTTTATCCAAAATAAATACCAACTAATAAAAAATACATTGAATTACTACATATTCTTGACTCCAAAATTGTCGTTTCTTTTTTTGTTTCTTTTTTTAAGTAGTAAGCTAAATGTTTAATAAATCCTCTCACAAAGAAACCACCGAAATGAGAAATAATTATTTATAAAATGCTACTCCTCGTAAAGTAACCATTATTTTGATTTGCTACTTATAATAATGGATAGACAATTTAATAATAAACATAATTGTCGTTTTATTTTTTCCAAAAGACGTAAATTTGATTTTCTAAAGAATAAAAACCACTCATTTCGCACTATTCGGCCTGCATTGACTGACGTAACAATCACTTTGTAGGTAGTGCAAGCTGATTAGAACTTTATTCTAACAGTATTTCAAACGAAGTTTGAACCACCGCAAATATAGTTGCTAATTTTGCTCGGGGAACCGCCTTAAGGTTTCTTGTACATGATAATGCGGCAGTTGAAATATAAAGAAGGGTCATTAAATCAGCTGCTAAATCACACAGTAACACAATAAAGTTTACATATTCTAACAAAAACTGAATGTTAACCGAACCGTAAGGCTATGAAGCTTCTGAAGGACGCGTAACCTGATTCATGCAAATAATACTTAATTTATGACGCGCAGTAATATCTAGAAGTTATTATTATACCTACTGTAATTTATTAAGTCACACATTCTGCTTAGCAAAAAATCTATAGGTCTATTAAAGAAGCTAGATTAAATAAACAGACTATTATATGAATAATCTAGAGTGCAGGAAAGTTCCATCAAATAAAATCGAAAAAAACGCTTTATGGATTTCTATACGCAGACGCAAACTTTTCCGGAAACTTTTACGTAAACTCTTTTGCGGACAGTACAAACGTACTGACCTTTGTACTGTCCGCAAAAGAGTTTACATTCATCCTAACAGATATTTGCAGTTAACATAATAGGGTATATGACAAACAAATCTAATTAGTCCGTCAGATTTCCAAAAAATATTAGACACATATTTTTTCTTTTTTCACATAAACAAAAAATGAAGATACAGTGCGTAAAACAAAAAACACGTACCTATACAATATTTTTCGATAATCTAACTGACGGACTAAACAGAATCATATTTTTTTAGTCAGTCATCACAGTACACCCACATTTCCCCAGTTATGTTAAAGTCCCATGTAACCTATTGCCATCAATCAGGCTCAGATCCAGACTTCGTGGGTGCTACCGAGAAATTCCTGATGGAAAAATCCAATAACACTTTGCCCGACTCGGGGATCGAACCCAGGGCCTCCTGTTCAGCATTCGCGCTTGCAACCACTAAGCCAACGAGGCATTGCAGTATTTTCAATTTTGAAACATTTTTTATTGTTTTATGATGATGAAATGGATGAGATGGATGACAAACTAGTTGATGATGGACGCCACTTGATGCTAAGTGCATGGCATGCAGCATGCTCTAGCTGACTGGAGCATCTGAGATGATGCGTTGGCAATATCATGACTTGTGACTTGCAACCCGCATATATATTCATTCAAAGAACTTGACCACGTAATGGAAACTTCTGCTCATTTATTGCCTGAACATAACACTTTTTTATACTATAACTACCGCAAAAAAGTCTGTTCAAAATAAGTTTTTTTGGTGTTGAGGTACTTACGCCAGGTTGACCACAGTTCAGGGTTTGTGCGAAGTTGTCGTTGGGCTTCACAGTGAACGTGCCAACGGGCTTGCTCTCAGAATTACGAGCCTGCAGCATAAGACCACGGATGGTGTTCGTGGGACCCTTGCCGCTGATTACCACTTCCATGGGTTCACCGGATTTCACGTTCTAAAATAAAAAAAAAACTATATAAAAACACCACCTCTAGAAATAATTTGGCATGTAATTTAAAATGATTGACAAAAATAATAAAACATATTTGGCAGTTAATTAATCTTAGGCCCGATTGCACCACAAATCGAACGGAAAAGGCGTTTAGCGCCAATTAATTTAAAACATCATTCTGTCTCTGCAATCTTCAAATGATTGACAGAAATTTATCTAGGTAGAGATACCTATATTTTAAATGCAACCCAGCATTCAACAAAAAAATCAGTTTCTATAATTTATCTTTCAGTTACATCCTACAGGCTACGCTCTTTCAGGTGCGTGAATCTATAAGTTCGCATTTCCACAGAAAGGTCAGTCGGTCAGACGTCTCTGTTCTCTACCTATGAGTACCTTAAGTATTAAGATATACAAGTACGTGTCTCCAATATTTATATTATCTAAGCAAAGAAAAAATAAAAAAAGAACCACTTAGTTTTCTATTGCACACAGAAAACATTATCTTTTTAAATATTTACTTTTCCCAGATATAATATTAATTACGTTTGCATAACTTAGGTATAACGTTACCGTGTTTCGTAACGATCATTTAAAAAGACATAAAATTAAAACCGCCACCTGTGAATACCCTTAGTGCAAAATTATTTTGAATTAAGAAGGCGGATAGCAGATTCAAATCCGCAGCGTTAGACAGGATGATAGTGCCAGGATAGTAAATATATCTCTATATTCCTTTTTCAAAAATAACAAAATAAGTCCCTGCACGGACCACGAATTTGGACCATATAGGGCTCTGTCTTCGAAGAACAACGTACCTTGGTGCTGGTGGTGATGACGTAAGGAGGAGGGGAGGACTGCTGGGGAACGGGGTGCTTCGGTACCATGTCTCCGCACACGCTCTCGGGAGCGCCAGTGGAGTAGGCGTTAGCGGCTGCCACCAGGGCCACCGCGAGGACTACGTATGAAGCCAGCATCTTGATTATTTCTGAAAATTAAGGCTGAATTTGATACCCAAATCACACATAGAGCTTCCTAAGTTAATAGCTGTTTACTTAGTTCTTAACTTTTCAAAGGAGGGAGTGATTAATTTATGCGAGTCATATAAAAAATAATTTAACTTAATTCTTAGAAGAGTTGAGTAGGTAAGTAACTTTGCGGTTTCGATATTATGAACTTGAAATATCACTAGTTATTGTGACAAAAAACGCTGTTGGAAAGAACCCAAGAGGTCCAAAACTATTTATAAAGTTTGGAATAATGATTACTAAGGAGGCATTTTCTTGCTCAACACAAGTTTTTCATTGACAAAGTATCACTTTGATGACTTTAACATTTGACGAGTAAATATTAAGCTCGGGCCTCGAATATAATGATTGATGTGTATAATTTTAGATACAAAACATCGTAGAATCTCATCCGATGCTAAGTCGAAATAAATGCAAAGTAAACGAAAGCGGGTCATGGTCCTTTCGGTTCTTCAGAACTCAAGCTCTTGCAAAGCTACGACTCCGAGGACAGGTTCTCCACAAACATGGTGATGTAACGTTAACGATCGACAAACTCTGCCGTCGCATGCTTGCACACATCGTTAAATAAATAAAAACAACCGGTACCGTTTTTTACTATACTTTGGTAAATTTACAAAAGTATGTAAATTTTGTTGCAACTTAATTTAAACATGGAAATGAGAGTGACGGAACTTTGAAGGCGGAAAGAACTGAAGCCGTCCCAAAGAACCAAAACTTTAAGTAGGTACTTTGGTACTAGGTACTCGAGGCTTTGTAACGGGAAACATAATTAGATAGATCCTTGCGGAAGTAAACAAAATAATGTAATTTTAAAAAATACTGTCTTTCGAATTAGAAATTTTTTGAATTGCTTTTTTAAATGTGTAGGATGTATTCGGGCACATTAAACATTCACCATGTTCGGTTTTTAAGGCTCAAAAGTCAAAACATTTGAACTTATTCGTTTTTATTCAAAACTATCACTTCACTCGCGAAATCATTTTGTTATATCTGAAAACCCTTTCAGATTTAGGCAGCGTTTTCGTTGAAACCTCCCAGACGGCTTATTTTTTTCAGACACCTCCAACAAATATCATTATATTTTGGCCAATGTATAATACAAAAACTTGACCAATTATATACTGAAATCTTCCTCGAGAACCACTCTATCCATTGGGAAAAACGGCATGAAAATCGGTGCAGTAGTTTTTGCGTTTATCGCGAACAGACAGACAGACTTTATGTTATAAAATGTAGTGATATTTATAATTTCGCAAGTCAATCTGCACGATTCTGTCTGTCTATAAAAGTAAACAGCCGGAGACAGTTAACCTTTTGCGACAAACGCACAGTGCAACATCATCCAATTAGGACTGACCCCAGTTGTAGTATTTAACATGGCGAGAAGGCCTAGGTTAAACAATGACATACCCTTAGTATGTAAATATTATTAATTATATGTATTAATTATTAGGTTCATAATTCAGGTTTCATAATTACTAGGTTCCATGTTGTTATATTATTTTGGAACTATCATGTCAATACGTTATAAGTATTTATAGAGCTAACTAACTATGAAATCAAACAAACTGTCGTACGCGATTGCGCACCAAAGTGTTAAATATAAATATTGCTTATAATTGGTATGTAAGCACTTGGCGGTTTGGCACTAGGTACAACACCGTAATATGAGTGACGGTGAGCTCACAGACAAACAAACAGTTTTTTTAAGAGTTTATTTTTTTATGGTCAAGATTTTTATACTAAACTGCTGCAATAAAGCTGTCAAAAGCTCAGGCACTTTGTTTAAAAAAAAACAATTGAAATCTTTGAAAATCAAAACAATTTAATATCTCTTAGTGGGTAAGCACTATTTGTTTCGTCCTCTTATTTACCGTACTTTCTAAGCGAGTTTAATCAATTAATGAATAGCTATTCAGTAATGCTATTCACGAATTTATCTCAATGGTTACATTTTTACGCTAAGTAAATCTATATATGTCACTAAGCAGATTCCGAAATAACATTTCATCACTAACATGAATTTTTATCTAATATAAGACGTCAAAAACCACATAAATATTTATTTCTATCGTAAGTATCTACTCGTAGTAAACAAACGATTACCTTCACTTTAAAAAATATTGACCTCAGAAGTTTACAATAAAATCACTTTAAATTTAATTTTGTTAAAAAATTAAATAATACCGTATTTCAGTGTTATTGTTCCTTAAATAAATAGTAATAAATAAATTGTAATTAATTTACCTTTGATTTAGTTCAAAAGAGCGAGCGCCGCGTGTTTCGTCTAGTGTGTGAACGGTTACAAACGGCAAACTTGGTCACTTGCAAGTTTTATAGGTAACGCAACCACTGTCGATATGGAAGGGCAGAAGGCCAAAGACTAAGAGGCAGAAGGTGATTTTGTTCTCTGTGTTCAAATTTTCCTCTCGATTTGGACTGTAGTAATTTATCTTTAGCATATTGGCTTTACTTATGCGTGATATTCAATGAGGATATAAAATTATAGGTACTGTGGGTAGTGGGTATCCATCGTATGTATTATTATTTATTGTAATAATGAAATACCCTCATCAAAATAAAACAATGAACTATTCTTGCCATTTATAAAATGTTATGGTCTTCTTTTCTTTATCGTGTGGTTAGTGCCTAACCTGGTGTTAGAGATAATAATTAATAACTAAATAGATATGACTCGTTAGGTTACGTGAAGGTAAATATAACCTAAAATAGTAATAAAAGAATTGTGTTTTTAATTTACGAAGTGATGACGTACATTATTATTATTGTTTACACCCTGTAGATTAAGCTTTAATAAGCAGATTACAGAAGAAAGACAAGCAATCTAAGATATTATACCTAAGCAAAATAGGAAATGAAATGGAGTAACATTAATAAAATTTTAAAATCTCAAAACAGTTCTGTTTTTCTTTGCTCTTTGGTAGATTTACATTCAACTAAGATTATGAAGGCAAGCCCTGCTTAAAGGTGTGTCCTATTTAATTTATACAAATTTATAATAAAAGTCTAATTTTTTGGTTGTAACTACTACATAATTTTTGAACGCCACCTACAAGTTTGTGAATTCTAAAATCTTTCCATGTCGATAAAAAGTCGTAAATATTGTTTTTCTTGTTATTTTCCACAAATACGAAATGGTCAATAAATTTTAAAATAGGTACCTATATCAGATAAAACCCGCATCATGAGATTGGTGTTTATGTAATGTTTTCCTCATAAGTAGAATGCTATTTTTTTTTTCCAAATATTCAAGTTGTATAAAAAATGCTGCTGCTGATGAAAATTTCTGTTTACTCAAAATTATATGTATATCTACATTTTTAGTACCTACATAGGTATCTTTAATCAATAATAATTTTAATCGAAAAACTTTGTTTTAGTTTTGCAGTATTATTTCCTCTTATGGTAAAGAACATGTTCCCCCAAAAGTTAAATGAGTTTAAAACCCCACCTGGTGATTAAAATTGTACTCGAAATTTATACCAAAAATTCTACCAATTTTACAAGTATAAGCGATAAAGGTTTTCGCTATCAAATCATAGCAGCCCGTAAATGTCCATTATCGAATATGAGCTTCCTCAGCATTATGCAAACTTGTGACGAAATTGCCATAATCAACTTAGTCGGCATAATACAGCCAACATGGAATGTTCTTTGTTAATCTCTAAATGAGATCTACAGCTGCAACAAAATGCTGTGGGGTCCATCATTTTTCAGTAGCCTTTAATACCCGAAGGGTTAGGCATAGGCAGAGGTACAATAGTACACCCACATTTCGCTAGTTGAGTTTATGTCTCATGTAATAGGGGGTGAGCCTATTGCAATCAATCGGGCACAAATCCAGTCTCTGTGGCTGCTACTGAGAATTTCCTGACGGAAAAACCCAGTAATAATTTTCCCGACCCAGGAATCAAACCTTTTTTGAATAGCCTTGTATGTCCCACTGCTGGGCAAAGTCATCCCCCATATCCTACTAGGTACTCTTCTTCTGCGCCACCAGGAACCAGGCTTCAGATGCGCAATTCAGATACAGCAAAAAAACAGCAGTCTCATATAAAATCGCAATACTAATCAAAATGTATGAGGCAGTTGAATAAATACATACAGTTAACTTTGTTACAAATTATTTCAACATTTGTAAAGTTGTCAAGTCATTCTTCTCACGTATCGTAACTAATTCATAGACACCTACCTCATGCCTATGTCACTGTTAACATTTTATTAAGCTCGTCATTCTGATGATACCCAATCGTTTTCGTATGAATCCTTAATTTTGTACTCATACTAAACAAGGACACAGTGACATGACGTGAAATGATGATCTCTTTGCGTAGGCGCGGGCAAGTGGAATCTTACCGCACTCGATGGCTACGCTAAGCTAATGAATCGGGAAAGCGTTCCGATTTCATCCCTGATTTTCGTTCATGCACTTACTTCAAATTCTGTTTATTATGGCGAGCAACGCTTGTATTATGTACAAATGTTTTATCTAGTAAACAACTGACCTTAAAACAACTAAGTAACTGTTAATAATATAAGATGTGAATTATATTATATTATCCATGTATATTAACCGAGCTGTCATATTTTTTGCGGAAGAAGTCGCAGGTGAAGTGCTAGTGTACAATATAAGAGTTTTTCAGGAAGCTGCTCAGCAGGCGCTCGCTGCTACGTCGCCGCTACGCTCGCTGCTACACCTCCGCTACGCTCGCTGCTACGCCTCCGCTACGCTCGCTGCTACGCCTACGCTACGCTCGCTGCTACGTCGCCGCTACGCTCGCTGCTACGCTGCTTCTACGGTCTAATCATTTTATTCATGTCTCCTATATTTTTCATACTGTGAACTTATATTACATTACTACACGTCATCACCAAGTATCGGAAGAACAAAGAGACGCTACTGCTTATACGAGTAGTTAGTTAGATCATCTTCATTATTTACTTACAACAAATGTTTAAGGGATGCACATGTTTCCAAAGCAGGAAAACTAATTTATTACGATGACTTCTCAATACCTACAGCAGGTTCTGTCTCACATCAAAGCATTCTTGTTATTTAATAGCTCTTTGTGTTAATCATCACCATCCTCTGACTAACGTTTTTCCCTGAGAACATAAATGAGTAAAGGCAAGTACAAGTACTCCTTGCGCGATTTGTCAATTGGTGGACAGGTAGGTACCTAAGTGCAATTTCCTGTACCTACAGCAATCTGAAGTGTTCAGGAAAATAAGCGCAAAAACAATGTCTTTTGTACTTGGGGTAAATATGCAGGCGCATGTTTTATAACAATACCAGATGTGTCAGGGTTACGACTAATACTATACTAATAGGTAAATTCCCTTGCCTTATTATGAGGGTATACCGGGTTAGTTTTCAATCACCGGCCAAATTTTCGGAGATGGTTTAGAGTCGATAATATTTTCGATATAATGAAAAAAAAAACAAGATTTTTCAAAAATAAAATTTAATTCCTGTCCACCACTAAAAAGCGAACGTTGCAACAGCACAATTCAGTACAACAACCTAGTAGCAGTTAGCGCACACATAAATTTGGCGGTGTATGCACGCACACAAGTGCATTGATTCCCACAAGGTTTATGATTTAGGAATTTTTTAGGACAGAAAAAAACCCTTTTACACTTCACAATAAATTATGTTTTAAAACTAGATTTGGCTGGTGTTTCCTATCATAATATTCTGTGAAGACACAAACACAATTAAATTCAAAGGTGCATTCGTCATTTCTTTTCAAATCCAGTGTAAACTTGGTCAGAACATAATGAAAACCATGCAGATTAGTGTCGAGGTGGTCTTTTGAACAAAGAACCTCACAGAGTGACCCTGCTGCTGAATACCAGTACTTTTCATGGAGCGACTGCCTATCTGACCTCCACAACCCAGTTATTTATTTATTATTTATTTATATAAACTTCATGTACAATAGTGGTACATAGGCGGACTTAATGCCACAAGGCATTCTCTACCAGTCAACCTATGGGTTAAATAGGAAAACATAGTGATAGGGTACAAAGTAATGGCTAAAAAAAAATTTTTGTTAACGAGTGTTTAGATTTAGATTGATACTAATACAGTTAGTATTATATTATCTGTGGTACTGGGTAATACGATACCCCTTGGTAAGACCGATTGTCAGACTTTTTTGGCCCACTGACTACCTAAGAAAAAATATATAGGATATTTGGGTAAGCCGCGTAAAGTAACTACTCAAACGGCCAGACAATATTGTAGCTAACTAAACTAAATCATTTTTTTTAATACTTGGTAAATTAGGCTTGCGTTTGGTCACAACACGATGATGCGGCATAAGGTGGAGCACGCTAGCCTAGAAGAAACCGATTCACTCGAACTTTGAAGAGATCTAGATATAATGATGTTCCATCCTCTTATAGTCCTCATATTCACAGTACCTAAGTACCTAATTAAAATATTATAATACAAATTTGGTATAATGGTACTGGTTATGCTGTACCTTTAGAAATGTATTATCAACAATTTATAGATGAATAAGAAAAGTGATGTTATGCTTCACGCAATTCCCACGATAGGGTAGGCAGTTGTGAGAAAAGTGATTTTTGGTACAGAGGTACTATACCTACACCGGTAGGTACTCACATACTCAGCTCTCTTGCTTTACGAAAAAAATTTACTATTTTTATTTAACCTTTTTTTTAACAATTTAACTTAAGCACCTCATACAATACACACTTTAACACTCTTGATGCCACACATTTTGTTAATCAGAAAATAAGTAGCGTTTGGCGGCCTCGGGATCTCGGACCACCAGGGCTGTTGGGTATATACACACATCAACACGGTCTAGGGATATTTTTAAAAAAGCGAATTACTATCAATGTGTTAATTATTTATATGACATGTATATATTTAAAAGATACGTTATTTAATATTCTACCATTTTTTAATAATGGTTAAGGTATAGATTAAAATTTCAGGATTTTATGGAAAAAAAATGAAGCATAGACGGAAACCGTATAAGAATGAACTTTTAATTTGTGAGTAAAAACTGAAAAAAATAGAAAAATCATTTAATTTGTGTTTATAAACTTGAAGTTAGTAGTCTGAGAAAGCGCCCATGATGTTCATAACACATCGGCAACGATTCGGCATGCTCAGAACAAGGTTGTCAATGTTTTGCTGCGGAATATTGTCCCATGTCCTTCTGAGGTGCGCAAAAAGTTAATCTTCTGTAGCCAGATTTTCAGGAACTTCCTTCAGAGCTCTTCTTTGCAGCATATCCCACGCATGCTCAATGGGATCTGGCGATTGAGCAGGCCAGTCTAAGGCCCTAACATTATGTGCATGTAACCAAGCTGCTACCGTTCTCGCCGTGTGTGCCCGGGCATTGTCGTGCATGAGCAGGAAATCTTGCCCCATTTGTGTTCTGTGGGGCAAGATTACGGGCCCCAGCACCTGTTGGACGTATCGTTCTGCCGTCATATTGCCCCGCACCCAAACGAGATCCGTCCGTCCTCCAAGACGAATTCCTGCCCAAACCATAATTGTTCCTCCTTGGTATGGGTGAACTTCCTGAGGGTTCTGGAGACGGCTCCATCGTCCAGGAACTCGCCAAACGCGCGTCCTTCGTGAATCTGGATGGAAGCCAAACCTGGATTCATCCGTGAACAGCACATTGGACCATTGGTCACGGCCCCAGTCCACGTGGTTCCGAACCCATTCTAATCGTCGTCCACGATTGCCTCTCCGTAAAGGTCCCGGAGTGGTCTACGAGAGCGTAGATTGCTTTCATGCAGTCGCCTTCTTACAGTTTGGTCACTCACAAGCACTTGGTGTTCCACTCGCAGCCTTTGGACCAATTGAGTCGCCGTTGCATTTGGTTGTGCTCGCGCAGTAATTTGCAAAAATCGGTCTTGTCTGGGGGTAGTGATGCGACTTGGCCCCCGGTGCCTCTCCGCTACTTCACCTGTGGCACGATAGCGTGTCCACAATCTTGAAATTACATTTTGATGGGTCCCTATGGCCTCAGCAACATTACGCTGAACAGATCCAGCTTCCAGCATTCCCACAGCTCGTAACATCTCCGCCCTCGTCAAATGTCGGCGTTGCATGGCTACAATACCTCAATTTTAACTTTATCTTTCGTTTAAAAATGAAAAAAAACTGTAACTAAACGTAATTCGTATTGTTTTCTAAATTTCGCACAAATGAAAATTCCCTCTCCTATACATCAAGACATTTTTATGCCACCGAAACAAAAGAATTTTCAAAAATTTGAATTTGGAATTAGTCTGAGATAAATTACAAACAAATCGGTGTATAAAAGATTCCAATGCGGCCAGTACTTTTCGAGTTATTTAATTGAGTATGAAATATCCCTAGACCGTGTTGATGTGTGTAGTTACTAAACTTACTCCATCTTAAGCGATGGTAGGAAAACATTGTGAGAAAACCGGAACGGTACCTATTACTATATATATAATCTTGACTCAAAAAAGAAACGAAAAAAAAAATCGTCAATAATATGCATATTATATGAAATCCATTAACTAGAACCAAAATAGCGTGAAGCTGGTGGTTATATAGACCGTTGTTTCCCACAGAGAGGATGCCTAAGAGTTGTATTTGAAAATCCTAGTATATGGGCAGCATATTTCCAGCAGAAAGGATTTAAATGAAGGGTTCCGTACCACGGAAATTACGGAACTTTAAAAAAATATATGATCCGGACTCCCGGAGATGACAATATTGACAATAGATATTCACAGCGCCATCTGTCACTTTTACAGACAACTAGTTTGTCACCATAGTTTTACTCTAGTCTAGGCTGAATTTATTTGGTGAGTTTAACCCACAGAGCATCATATGCTTCACCACGGCTTAGCAAAAGGAGCCACAAACCTAACTCGATTAACGCGCTGTACTTTTTACCATAACATCGAGGACGGACGGTTAGAAATTTCATTAATAATATTATTGATCTAAAGTAAAATCAGAGATCATTTTTTTGTTGGCGAACATTGTGTCCTACAGCTGGGCAAAGACCTTCCCTTTGTTCATAGTTCCACAGACATTAACTTGCTTGATTTTATACATCTGCATTTTTGCAACTTGGTATAGGAAGTGTAGGGCGGTGTTTTATGTTGGGGTAGGACGGGCCCTGCCGGGGCTGCGGGACTGTTCGAAAGAGATACCATGGTCCCGGAACACAAAGGGCTATGAAGGAACATGGATGGGTTTTAATCAGTAAAAGTCTGACACTCCCTCCTGCTCCGCCCAGAGCGGGAGGAGACATTAATTGATGATTTCCCATCCGAAAAAAAGGGTAGGACGGGCAGGAATCACAGAACTAGTGAGAAAAGTAAAATTGGTGACGTTTCTAAAGACAGGTTCACACCAGCGCACGTACGGTCGAGCAAGCTATTTGGTTTACAGTTTAACCCACAAATTACATTGTAAAATGTAAACCAAATAGCTTGTTCGGCCGTACATGCGCGCGAACGTTCTGTGCGAACGTTGCAAGCTACGCGCCTCGAATAAATTAATTTATGCCTCGAATGTATATGAAAGCGTAACTTTCGACGCCTGGCGCGGTCCTAAAGGGGGGTTAATTTAACTTTGTTTTTCAAAAGTTATTCTTAATAGTGAGTGTAGTTAACACTGGCGTGCGCTTATCGTAAACATGTCCATCATACTGTTCTAATGTTGTAGCTGAATTAACTTATAGCGTAATGTATATCTAAATTAAAAAAATGTAACGATCAATGGTCCAAACTCCAAATTTGAATAATCCCGCTAAACAACACGGCGTCGAGAAAAAAAAAGTTGTCTATGATATTATAAGACAAATCAATTTATTTTTTTAATAAGTTGTGACCCTGCTTATTGCTAAAATTAAATGTTATGAGTTAATTATTTATAATTAACAAAAACAAAAATGACTTTTTTTGGATTTTGATTTGACATTGCAATTACTTGCCAGTAACAAAAAAGAAAAGCGTGTTCCATGGCTACAGGTTTTTGATGCATTATATTGAGCATTGTCGGCAAATAGTTTTTCGAAAAAGTAACATAAAATAAAAAAAATAACAATTTTATTTGAAAAAGAATTGTAACGAAATTATTGAATTTATTGATGATCGTCATAATTTTTACAGACATTGTTAATATTAATACGTATTGCTAGCTTTTTTTCCAAATTTCATGAAACATTGATGCTATTGAGTTGTTTTAAAGATCGGAACGTTATGGCAGTTCTTATTTATTGTTACATGGCAATACCGCGTTGTATACTTCATTATGCGGCCTAATTAGTCTATGGCTTTAGTTGCATTTTCGGTGTGGTGGTCGATTTATCAATATTTTTCCTTTAATTTGTTTTCGGAATATAGGCGGGAACCTGTTGTCTTCAATAAAACTCATTCACAATGAGCGTAGAAGAAGATATTATGAAAATACAAAAGAAACTGACAAAAATGATTTCAGCGGATGGCACGGTGGGTCTAATATTTTGGGAACGAAAATAATCGAGCTCAGGACGTTTTCCGCCTAGAAATTATCTAGAAAGAACCGCAACCAATCTGTTATAACATGATTGCTAATGAAATACATGGTCTACGATATATTACGACTTTCAATAATTAGCTTGAGGAAGAATAATGTTTTAATTTGTCGCACCAGACGCTATGCATACTTTACCCATCTAATTAGACATTATTGGCGGGGTTATATTTATTTTGTTTATTTGTTTTAGGGTCAAGAAGAAGCTTTGGACTTGTTGAAATCCCTACAGACCATGGCTATCAACTTGGATGTGTTGACTAAAACAAGAATAGGCATGACAGTGAATAATCTTCGTAAATCAAGCAAGGATGAAGAGGTAATATCTTTATGCAAAACTTTGATAAAAAACTGGAAAAAGTTCTTGTCAACCCCAGGTACACCGGGTAAAGATAACGGCAGCTCCTCAAAATCCAAAAAAGAAGGCAAGGATAAAGATAAAAAAGATGATAAGGAAAAAGACAAGAAGCAGAGAGAGACAACTTCATTCCCACCGACCAACACTACTGATGCTGTGAGGCTTAAGTGTAGGGAACTTCTTACACAAGCTCTTAAAGTTGATGGTGAGAACCCTACTAGTGCATGTGGTAGCCCTGAAGAGCTTGCTGAAGAATTAGAAGAATGCATTTATATTGAGTTTAAGAATACTGACATGAGATATAAGAACAGGGTACGGTCAAGAGTGGCCAATTTAAAAGATCCTAAAAATCCAACCCTGCGTTCAAACTTTCTCAATGGTTGTATTGCAGCTTCACGTCTTGCAAAGATGACCCCAGAAGAAATGGCGAGTGACGAGATGAAGAAAATTCGGGAGAAGTTTATAAAGGAAGCTATTGATGATGCTCAGTTGGCTACTGTACAAGGGACAAAGACTGAGATGCTTAAGTGCGGCAAATGCAAAAAGAAGAACTGTACCTACAACCAACTGCAGACTAGAAGTTCTGATGAACCTATGACTACCTTTGTACTTTGTAATGAATGCGGCAATCGCTGGAAATTCTGTTAAGACTGCTTTTAACCATCCTGAGGTGACTAGTGTACCCCACACGTATGATACTGTTTGTATCAG
This sequence comes from Xestia sexstrigata, assembly GCA_941918905.2. Taxonomy (NCBI): domain Eukaryota; kingdom Metazoa; phylum Arthropoda; class Insecta; order Lepidoptera; family Noctuidae; genus Xestia; species Xestia sexstrigata. Next base: position 7,985,354 of record OW799204.2, read on the forward strand.
TATAACATTACATTTTATTATGAATTATGGTTTCTGTTTTTGCTATTTTAATAACACCTTACTACAGTCATTGACTAAGAAATCATGTTTAGTAGTTAAGGTGATCTTAGTTTAAAACTTAAATAAATGAATCTGCGTAAGTGAGTTTAACGTTTTATTCTGAAGTCATGTTTTTAAATTAAGTGGTTTACTCTTATAGCGAATGATAATAAACAGTTAGACGTTTCGAGAAAATAAACTCATGAATAGAATGAGCTGTGATAGATTCACTTGTAAAGTATTTTTCACAGTTATTGCACTAAACTGGGGAGACCAAAGCCAAGCCTCTCCTTGTAGTGGTAAATATAGGCTTATTAAAATTATGGGTTGAATGCAAGAAGCTAATTAAACTGCTTTTTAAATTATTGAATAATCATATATTTTTAAAATATTTTGCACAACAGGAATGTGTCCTTTAGGACAAACCTAAAGTATATAAAACTGGCACTAATATAAACTATGATTACACTTATTATCATTAGTAATATGGTAGTTATAAATATTATTCTGTGTTTCAGTATTGTTAGTCTCAGCAATTGATGCATAAAAATATTGAGTCTCCACACTTACTATACACCAGAACAGATGGTAATATTGTATGGCCTCATTTTAAAATCATTTTGAATTTGTTTGCTTCGTCTTTTAGCAATAGGCAATGAAAGTTGTATAGAACATTTTAGTTTTTGAAACAATAATAAAAGAAGAAACTGAATGGAATCCCTATAGGTTGGTAACATTTAAAGACATAATTTCTCTAATCAATTGTTAAATAAGTACGATTTTCTATTGGGGGTTTTTCCAGTGTTTGATGCGGTAGTCGGCACTTTACGGCACAACTAAGGAAGAATTTGGCCAATGGAAAAACGCCCCAGTCTACAATTACAGTAGCCCAATTGCAACATTTTATAATTTTGCCTTTCTGTTTATTTCCGTAATAATCCAAAAATGGCCAGAATTGTTATAATCTAATATGGCAAGCTATGCTTTGGTGAACATCAACATTTTTCATTTGGCTTAGGCTAAAACTATACTTGTTACAAACGTCTTGTTATTAACAATATTTATTCTATTTAACTTAAATTATAATTACTTATTTATATCATTCGAATATTTTATTCGACCAAAAGCTCTCCCGTTTTAATTTTCACAAATATCTTTTCGTCATTACATGCAAAACTCTTGTTCTGCAGGTCTAATTTGAGATCAACTGATTCACTATCTTCATCCATCTTGGTTATTGTAAAACTAACAGCTTCATTAGCCACGAAACATTCGGGAATAAGAGTTTTGTGGTAATTGAAGTGTGTCTTCAGATGTTCCCGAAGGAAATGCGACTGAACAACCACTAGGTCGCAATGGGAACATTTATGACTTCCGGCGTTCATCACATCAGTGTCACCGTGTCTTCTGTAATGATTACTCAAAGAATCTTGACGTTGGTTGGTGTACGGACACAGTAGACACATGTGCATTTTACGTTCTTTGATCGGCAAAGTTTCTGAAGCTGCGTTAGTGTCCTTTACAGAATTATTCATAGACCGTCTCCTCTGTAGCAGTCTGAGCGTTTGTTGGTCGCTAATTGAGAATTGTTGGAAGTCGCTCTTAGCAGTACCTTTTGGCATAGTTTTTATTGCGAGTTTTATATTATCACTACTGTCCTCTTGCTTAACGTCATTTTGATGTTCAGATTCTGTAAAATCATTATTATCTTTCTTTCTTTCTGCTTGAGCTTCATCGTTCATTTGATGTTTTCGCATATGTTGAACGTAATTAGCGTAATATTTTACTGAATAATCACACAACTCACATTTATATCTTTGCTTGGAGCCGTGTAATGATAAATGAATTTTATATTGCTCTCTTTTCTCAAAGGCTGAGGGGCACTTGTGGCATTTGTATCGCTTTTCTTTTTGACGTCCATTTTTCAGGTATGTGGGATATATGAATTCTGGATTTCCATGCATTAAATAACCGAATTGGGGATCGGCTTGTAAAACAGGCGGAAAATGGTCATTCGGCTTAACTAACTTATCTTTATCAGTTAAAACTCTTTTCTGAGCCTCAGTCTTCCTCTGGAACAAATCTGTGCCCGACAGTGGGATATTTTTGTAATCCATATCTTCACCGGATTCATAGTCGCAGTTTGTCCTGTTCTCATTGTCGTGAAGAAGTTCGTGTTTGCCCAGGTTTCCGATGTTCTTCACGGCGTAGTTACACTTCTTGCACTTATGTTCGCCGTCACCTCCGTGTAGACCCATGTGATATGTAAGCGCGGAACTTTTGAAAAACTTCGCTGGACATTGTTTGCAGCTATATTGTTTTGGCACGTGTTTTGTATCATTTGTTTTTTTCATAGGACTTTCGATATATTCAACTTTACTTGGTCCAGTGGCTATCCACGTAATATCGGAGGTGTTAGGACAGTGAGTAAGCTCTAGCACGGGTTGTCTGTGCGAAGGATGTGAGTGGTGAACAAATTTAAGCATCTTCGTTTTTGTGTGATATTCATCCGTGTGCACTGTATCATGTGCCGCTAATTCACTTTCTTCGGTGACTGAAAAGTCACAACTTTTACATTTATGAGGCAATGTTACATCATGACATTTTTCATGAGTGTCAATTTCGCCCTCTTCAAAAAATCTTGCAGGGCATTTTTGACAAAAGTACAATATTTTTAGCTCTCTATTTTCGTGCGTAGTGCCTTCATCTCTGGAGAAACTTTCTGGGTTTGCTGACTTTTCAATATCTATAACTTTTCTCAATTTAGTGATTTGTTCTTCATCGGGTACATCATGTTCCACAGGACAATAAATGCGACCATATATTTCCCCGTGTGATTTAGAATGCTCCGCTAGCCGGCCGGCGTTATCACATGTGAATTTGCATTCCAAACACTTGTAAATGGTTGTATCATTGTTTTCGAATACGATGCAATGAATTTTTTCGTGATTTGGAATTTTACACTTGATAGCATTAACGTATGAACAATATCGGCACTTGTACATTTTATGGAACTCATTCTTTGCCGAAACCCAAACAAATGGTATTTCATCAAGATTCATTTGGAAGTCAAATTTGTTTTGTGCTGATGTTGATGCTTCCAATTCGGCCTCAGTTTCAGTTCTTTTGGTTGCTATTCCGTGTACTCGCAAATGCTGGTGCAGCAGGTGTCTCTTAGATACGCTGTAGTTGCATTCTGGACATTTGTAAGGCGTGTCGGCCGGAAGTCGATGGAACTGTTCGTGGTACATGAATTGTGACTTGCTATTTGTTTCGTATGGGCATTCTATGCATTTGTGACGCTTGGTGGAGTTTAGTGGCGTAGAAACAGGTGGTGGGGGTTCTGGTCCTGGGGATTTAGTTCCGCTTGCTTTAGCGATGTAATCTTCTGGGTCAGTGATGCCGTGCAGCAGTAGATGTTGGATCAATTCTGGCTCATCCTTTACAAAGAATTGGCAGAAGTAGCACTTGAATATAGAGTTCGCCGAGGGCTGATGCTGTTGTAAATGCGCGATGAGTAGTTTCTTGTCACTCGTTCTGTAGGGACACTTGTTGCAAGTATCGATGTTAATCTCATTGATGTTCATGGGTGGGTCAGGTTTTGGTTTGACTGTAGTTATCACTTTGATTATTCCATCGTGCTTTAATCGGCAATGGCGCTGAAAAAAGTAAATAATACTCGTAAGTCTTTTAACGTAACTACGTTAATTAGTTAGTTATGTAGAAAAGAAGCAGAAGCAAGTAAATTACTAAAACTCAATATTATAGTAACGCACCTGGATGACATGCTTCCAATTAGACAATTGATTACAATGCCCACAACGATACGCCAGATCTGCTGGATCGGGAGTATTATTTTCAGGTTTTTTAACAGGTGGTTTGTTGTGTTCGTCATGGAAGCCATCCGATCTGGAGTGTTCACGAACGTGTTCAAGAAGAGCTTCTTTTGAAGGATCTCTGAAAATAGAATAAAATTCAATGTAAGTAATCCATTCTATCAAATGAAAACAATAATCTACCAACATATATTGTATTTTAATATATAATTATACTGTATAATATGTATTTGGACTTACTTGTAATTACATTTTTTACATTTCCATAATGTTTTCTTGGGCTTCTTCATATCATTGAGACCTCTAATATCAATAAAGTTGTAATTATCTTCACTGTGTTGAGTCTGTAAGTTAAGCGGTTGCATTTCAAATTGTACGTCTGATATATCATTAAATGATTCATCCATTTCCATCGTGCTATCAACAGCAGTATTAGAATCCAGGTAAGTGAACTCATTTTCACCATATTCATTTAAAACCGGCATTGCTAAGAATTTGTTGTATTTGCTATAGTTTCTTCTCCCTGTTTCATCAGTCATAAGTACTTTTGCTTCGTTATGTTCGGGATCTCTCGCGGATTTCAATTTAATGTGTTTTGTTATATCCCATCTCCAATTAGATTTATATTTGCAGAGGGAACACTCAAATGGTTTCTTGTTTAAGTGACCCACGATATGAACGTGAAATCTGGACGCTGTTGTGGAGAAAAATGGACAATGTGGACATTTAAATACCTTCCTTCCAATAGCTTGACTCGGCGACAAATTCATGCTTTCATTGTCATCAACAATCTCAGGATCAAAACTTCGATGTATTTCTGGTAGTGTGGAATCATCATTTATGTTTATGTCTAGAGGTATTTCAAACTTGTTAGGGTCATGATTAATATTGTTCCAAACAAAAACGACGTTTTCCATTGGGTGCGGTTCAGTCTCTTTTTCATGGATTGGAATGATTCCATCATTACTATTTTCATTTTTGATAGTGTTTTCATCGTCGATATTCTCGCTCTTTCCGCAAGTTTGCATGTGGATGTACAAGTCTGCGCTAGATTTACATCTGTGTCTGCAATTCTGACATCGAGTGGAACTTAAACTTTTGACCGAAGTGTTTGCATTGATCCGGTTCGTTTGTGGTGAACAATTTTTCTCGTGGACAGAATGTTCTGATAGGCATTTACTTTCAAATCCACAGATCTTGCATATAAGTGAACCTTCTTCGCCTGTTTCTGTTAGCAGTCTTTCTTTTAATCTGTCGAAAAATGATTCATTTTTCTTTCGACCTGCGGTTTCTTTTGATGAAGTATTTGTTGGAAAAAGAGTATTTTCAGCAGATACATCGTCAATGTCGATGGGTAAACATTCCTTGAACTTTTTCTGTGGCGGTTCACCTGAGCTTGTTTGTTTTTGGTTGGGAGTCGAAGAGTTTAGCGGTATCAGTTGTGGTATTGGTCGAGGAATCTTTCTGCTTTGTTTTTGTAGCCTCTCATCTGTGCTGTTGGTCGGTGAAAGCTGGTTGTACCCATCTTGCGAGCTCTCCTTTCTGGTGATTGCGTCTGACGCTGTACCGTCATTGGAATCACTTTTGCAACTGACTAGCTCTCTGTCTGCGTATTGGAGACCCATGTCCTGAAATTAGAGAAAAATAGACTTTAATCGATTGTTTTCTTATTAAGTTGAAAAAAATGGATAGTGTAAAGTTACAGTAATTTTTAAAACATGTTATCCCGTTCGATTTTCGTACGTTTATGCGTGCATTTAAAAGTAATAAAGAAAAAAAATCGTGCAGGAATCGAACCCGTGTCTGCGCAAAAGCTTAATGTCCACTGCTGCGCCGCAACCTTATTTTATTATCGCCATTTCTTTAAAACAGCTTTTAATATGAAAACGTAGTAAAAGGGCCAGCCAAGAGTTTATTATGAAACAATGACGTCACGCTTATTTCAGAAAAAGCACACGTACAACAAAAATAAAAACACGAGTGGTCACAACAGTGGGGAATATTATGAGTGAATTTAATAGTAATCCCAAGAAATAAGCAAACACAGTGACAACACACAAGCACTTAAAGTAAATTAGTAAAAAAAAGGAAGAATTTCAGCTTTCAATAGAATAACAATACATATTTTGAAATAAGTTTTTATTTTAAGAAATCTTTCATAATAGGTAATTAAGTATCTAAGTAATTATAGGTTTAAAGTCAGTGTGGGTGCACCTATGCAGAGAACTACCTCCTTAACAGACATAGGGTAATCTAATTTCCAAATGTTGCGTTAAAGCGTACCTAAGTAAAACAGAATTAGCCTCCCGTAAAAGCCGACTTAGCCTTAGTCGTGCGCTTACTGAAGAGCTTTTTAAGGACTTAATAACCGAATTAAAGGACCCAAAGACACTTTCAATATTGAGTCTTTTCGTGTTCACAATAGAAGTGAACATTGCAAGATAGCTCTTTATTTGAGTAGGCAATACAACACTTAGATTAACAATTCCTTTCATTTGACCACTGAACAACATTTACTGCTCTATATTTGTGGTCGAACAGACGAACGTTTAAAGCTAATGAAGCAATGTACTATGGTGTATACCCTGACTGAATTTTATTTCAGAATGGGTTACGCAACTATGTATCTACTTACACCAAACGTGAAGGTTCGTTCCAAACGGGTATCTAAATGAACTCCGACGGATAAAATAATTTTGCAATTAAAAAAAAAAGAACTGGGCCAGCCATGCGGCAATCTCGACATAGAAATCGACAAAATCGCTAACTTTCGATCGCTAATAACTCACCAAAAAATTCGGCTGTAATAACGATGCTTACGGGAAATGCAAGTCTCTACATCCAAGATGCGATTCTCGCAAGCATCGTTATTGCAACCGATTTTTTTTGTGACTAATTAGCGATCGAAAGTTAGCGATTTTGTCGTTATCTCTGTCGAGACTGCCGGCCCTGAAGTCTCAGTCAGTGTTCGAAGTCAGTCCATAAACCGAAATTTTAGGTCTAGCCTCCTTTCTGGAACCTGTTACCAGTGTATACCTAGGTATCTAATAGGTATATGGCTGGAACATCTACAATCACCAACACATCAAATTTACCTTACCACAAACTGTCAAATTTCTCCAAATGATTTTAAACCATAAAGTGTTGACGGTTAAGTTCAAAGTCGAATAAGAAAATTTGTCAGTTTGTGGTAACTTGTTGCGGTGGCGACCGTACCATCATTATTGCGGACTTAGTACCGTACACACAGTTATTTAAAGTGCGTAATTTCAAGCAGTAAGCATCATTGCACACCCTCTGTAATCGTCTAGTTCTCTTTACGCACTTTCCGAAGAAACACAGTTTAACAGTTAAACTTTAAGTGATTCAAGACTAGGGACAATCAAATCTCTGAATTAGGATTATATCGTCCGGGGTTGCGGGACTGTTCGAAAGAGATACCGTGGCCCCGGAACACAAAGGGCGATGAAGGAACATGGATGGGTTTTAGTCAGTAAAAGTCTGACACTCCCCCCCACTCCGCCCAGAGCGGGAGAAGTCATTTGATGATTTCCCATCCGAAAAAAAAAAAAAAAAAGGATTATATCGTAAAAAAATAGATAACCTACCAAATTATAATGGGCAAATAACTTTTTCGTACTGAAGTTAATATTGTAGCACCTATTTTGAAGTTACATCGTAGCTCCTGAAAACCACGCTACCACTACTCTGAAAACTCGATTCACTTTCGTGATTATATATTCAGGTGAAGCACGAGATTCATCGGATCGCGAATTTAAGAAATTCCTGCAAAGTGTAAAACTCGTCTGGTCATTTAAATTTAGGACGTTGGAGTATTTTTATCTAAACGTCGGCGGTAAATCGTAATATTTGATTTTATCAAGACAAGAAATATTTTCCAAGTGTTATGCATGAGTTCAGTGGTAGCAAGTACACGTAACCGGGTTCGATTCCCAAGTTTGTTTATGACAAACGGCTCGACTACCTAGAACCTAAATACCTAATAAACATGGATACTATGTGCACGACTATACTATCAGCTGGTGGATTGTTGTTTTTTTTAATGACATCTTGTTAACACAATCACAAATCAGCGTACAACGCTCCTATAAGAACTAATTACATAATACTACCAACGATAACATCGTAGTCACAGAATGTTTACGGATTTGACGCGAGCATTATTAGTAAACAAGTTGTTTATCTAAAATGTTTAGGTGTTATAAATACTATCAGTTTTGCAAGTTAGTAAGTTTTAGTAATGAGCTCGTACGGTATTGGAAATGAGTGTTATGTGACAATGCATGCAACACAAATAGAAGCGTGAGAGAGACAAGCATAAATGTAAACATGATGCAAAAGGTTGCGAGAAGCGATATAACGTGGAGTGCAATCCATGTGCGGTGGCGCTTGTGATAACAGTGACAACGGCGTGACGTCACCGGTCGTACCGGCGGCCGGGCGCGGCCCCTCGCCACGCACACAACATACACGAAGACTCACCGAGACCGAGTGTGAGGACCGCGAGTCGCCGCTCCCTTCTTCCTCCTTGGGGAGCAACGCGCTCGCTACGTCGAACTCGGCGGACACCGTGTCGCTGGCGCCCACCCGGTTGCGGCGCCGACTCGACAACGATTGGCCCGCTGGCGGAGTGTGATGATTCATTTCGTGCACCGTCAGACTCTGCTTGATGTCCGCCGTGAAGTTGCACATCGAACAATTGAAACTTCCACTTCCACCGTGGTTCTTCATGTGACGGTCCAAATTCCACTTGTACGGTGTTCGGAAATCGCACATCGTACACTTGATCATAGGCATGGAATGATACTTTACGTGCTTTGTGAATCTAGCTCTTATGTGGGTGACATAGTTACACTTATCGCATGAGAAGAATTTGCCCTTAGCTTTAGACAGATGTGCCCTCCGATAAGACGGCGAAGTGTAGTCAACATTTCTATCACAGTCGCCGTCAATATCATCAGGTTGGTCCATTGAGTCCTCATCTACTTCCATCATCATATCCTCGCAGTCTTCAACTTCCTCTAGCATGTCTTCAATGCGTTCTGCTGGCTCCATGTTGTCGTTGGGGGGAGATAATAGCTCTGCGGCCGGTAAAGTGGGTACTTTCCCGGCCGCAGCATTTGCCTTCGATCCTGAGTGAACCATTTTGACGTGTCTTATAAGTTTCTGATGATGTCTCGAAGCGTAAACACAGTGTGGACAATCGTAAATCTTGAGTCTAACGAAGTGTGCGTCGCGCGTGTGGACGAGATAAGCGCGCGGGTTCTGCGTGTAGAACGTGCACTTGGTGCAATTATAATTTCTCTTTATCTTGCACTCTGGTAATTCAAAATCCTCGGCGGCATCTGAGGAGGCCTCCGAAGACACGTCGCCGCAGACTCGGCCTTCAAGGTGGCGCACGACAGTCGCGACCTCGCCGACTTGTGCGCTCGGCGGCGAGGACATCTGCTGTAGCATACTCCGCTGCAACAGAACAATGTTCGCTGTCGGTTAAACGTTCCGGGAGGGCGCGCGGCGCGGCGTGCGGGGTTTGCGGGGGGGTCGCGGCGCGCTGCAGCGGTACGTGTGCGGTGCGCGAGAGCGTCGCCGGCTGAATGAGGCGCCGCGGCCGGCGAGCCAGCAGCCGGCAAGCGCGGCGTGGCGCTGGAGGCCGGGCCGGAGGGCGCGTGGGCGCGGGCCGGGGCGCCGGGCGCGGAGGGTCGCCCGATGTCATGCTCCTATGTTTTTCATCCTCGACGGCAAGGGGAGCCGGCGGCGCGGCGGGCGACCTCCACTCGGCAACGGTCTAATGAGAGTTTGTGCTCTTGGATGTTGTCGGCAACATTTTTTCATATTAGGTTACGGGCTTGCGGTGTACATAAGCGACATCATCATTATACCGAGTGCCGAGAGAAGGTATCTACATTGTAATGGAGTAATAAGGACAGCGTTTGAAAAGGGAAGACTAATGATGAAGCACAGGTAAGCAGATTTACAAACACCACCTCACTACCTGCCTACTTCAATGCGAGGTTGAGAATGAATAAGTACTACGACTTCGGCTATGTTATGATTCTACGAAGTAGTGTTAGTAAAGCTGTAAGTTCCCGCTAGAATAACTTAACAGAAATGATAAACAACATGTTGTTGTCAAAAACAAAACTACTTATGTAAGTAGTTGCGGAATAATACATTTGAACAAATCAGAAGCGTTGATGTCTTTTATTTATAGATAAACACTTTTTACGATTGAAATTAAAATGTTTTTTTTTTCAAGCGTCTTCTTTAGGCATAGCTAATTATTGTTTTAAATGCGCTTGAAGTGTCCCTAGTTAAATAAAATATGAATGAAACTATCTCTAGATAACCTGTGATAACAAGTAAAGTTTGGGCGAAAAATATGGAGTTACGAATTATTTTAATAAATTGGATCGAGCAGAAAAGTCTTTTTAAGAATTTCTGAAATCCCCACAAAGCAGGTAGGTATCGTTACTTTATTGGGATTTAAAAGAACAAGTGTTACATATTAAGATATTGCATGTCGTTGTTTGATATCATCGATCACACATAAATGTTGCCTAAAACCTGCTTGGTCTGCTTATTGCAGATAAAAGACCGGGACTGCTTTATCAGTCACTTTAAACACCATACAAACAGACCATAACCCTTCTTTAGACTTACCGTGGTCTGCCATAGACGGATAAAAATGCGACACACTACATCAACGCAATTATCAACTTTATGACCGAGACATAAAGTCAGAAATAGAATGAACTGTTTCACTTGAATATATTCTACGATGCTGTACGTACGGCGGCATACCAACAGCTGTAGCATTTGACAGAGAGTCTTCAAGCAAGTTTGGTCTTAAAATCTAGAGCATAGAGTTGAGATTCAGGCTGAGTTTTTTTGTCAAAATTTATAACAGGCCGTCGGAGTCTATGTGTATCAGTTCAATGATGTATTTATAATATAGCGTATTTGTTTGAGAAATGAGGCATGATCTCGGGTTGATTTATTATTTGTCTTTAGGGTTCCGCACAAGAAGAACCTTATTTGGTCAAAAACTTAAACAATTAATAAACAATGTGAGTTTTGGCTCGTTGTAAAACCCATAATGCATAATACCGATGCGAATTGTATGACGTAAATTAAATTTGGCACGTTTTCGCAGTTCGTTTGCCGATGCTTTTATCATCGCTGGTTTAACTAATCTATCGCCTAATTGAAATGCACTTATGCTCCTGTAGAGGCTGATCTGATTTACTTTATACCCAAGGAACTTATCTTCTGGTTTTTTTTTTTTCATTTATTCTTGTATAGTTTATTAACACCGAAAAATTGTTGCTTCTACAGCAATGTCCATCAGACTATGTTACATGGTCTTACAAACAATATTAGCGGTACCTACGGAACCCACGGCTTACAATTAAATCTCGCTACGTTCCTTCAAAATAATTAATCAAACGAGACAAAAACGCTGCTAATTGCCGCTTGTCTTAACCAAAGCTATTAATGAAATTAACTAAATACTTTGTTGAAGCACCTATTACGAGTAGAACATTTAGAACTGGAACTGAACACGTTTACCGAATGTTACCGTACCGCAGCGGCTAAATTGGACATGTATGGATATTCTCCTCCAGTCCATAATTATGCGAGTAAAACAAACAACCATGGGCAAACAGGATTACATTGTGTTGTGATTTATTTATAACTAATGAACAAGCTACCGATGCCACTGCGCTGACTAACGCGTACGGCGAAACTGTGGTCAACGGCACATCGTTGAACTTTACGATCATTAACGCAATCATCGCTAATAAGTGCGAGGTCGGGTTATCGCTGCGGCCGTGTGCCTGTGAAGCACTCATGTGTTAGACAGGTGACGTGTGCTGGTCGGCGGGCGAGGGGCGAGGGGCGCGAGGCAGGCTCGCAGACGACTGACAGGGCCGAGGCAGGAAACGGCCGGAGAAGGCATCCCAGGCCGAGCACAATGAGGGCGGCGCGCCGCAGGGGGAGCCCTCGCAATCGATATGCCGTCGCTACTCGCTAAGGTCCGATGGCCGCTGCGAGCGGTTTGGAGCGCTGCAGAGGCGGATGCCCCCGCCCCGCGCGCCGCTCGCCCCGCTCACCACACCTGCTGTGTATTTATAGAGCGGCACAGCCGGCGCAGGGATGCAGGGATGTCGACTTTACCACGGCCGTCGCCGTACCTACCTAGCGATGTAGGCACGCACGCAATGTTCGCACGCACGCCGCCGCGCCCGCTGCCGCCGCCCGGGTGACGCCCGACCGACTGTTTATTATTTGTCACAATGAACATAAAAATAGCACCCGTCCGTTAAGTACCATGAATACACCGTTTGCAACGCCAACGGTTCATACGGTCGCAACGTATTCACTGATCGAGACTGGCGAAGTAGGTAGCTACAGCGAAGCAGCTAATTACCTTTCCACATTAATTAGTGGGTGCCGTTCGAAATTGTAGGGTCCTGAGCAAATGTATCGTGTGCTTTTCAGTCGTTGAAAAGCATTCATCAACAACTAAGCATTCAAAGCAACACATACCTACTAAAAACTTGCTGTAGACGGATAAGGCGCAAAGTTGATAAAGTCCGAAGTCTACCGGTATTATGAATAATAAACCACGTGAATATGGGCCAGCCCCTTTAAACATGTAATATAATAAACGTTATGTTAATACCACCTCATTGCTCTTACTTTCGTTCGAGTTCGATTCCCGAGACAAGTCATTTGGTGTTATTGAGGACGCTTTTGCTTTCATTGATTCATCTACCGTATTTTTTTGTCTATTACCTTCCTATTAAACGATTGAGTCATTGGGATTCCGTGGCGGAACCGTCATTCGACATCATTCTCTATCGACGAGAGATAGGACAGTTTGACGTCAAAACAGCAACGTTTTTGTTATGATTCTGGGCTGTAGGCGCAATGATAAGAAGAAAAATAGTCAACAATACCGTCTTTTGCCAGAAAATGTCTACATAAACATCAATTCTAGATATGAAGCGTTTCATTGAACCATCCAACCATTTCTCTTCGATATTGCAAAAACTGTTGTTGCTAAATAATGATGACTCAATGTAACTTGAGCTTTATAACCGTGTCGTTATTAAGGTTATTATCCTAACAAAGCAATTGACGTAAGTCATTGGCTTCGTCGCCTACCGCGCATTCAAAGTGCAACATGAGAGTAATTCTTTCTGTAAGTATTTTTATTTCAATTCTAACCAAACACACGGCTTACTTGTCTTGGTTTCAAAATGAATACGATTCATACAAAATTATGACTTTCGAGTCGTTAAGATACTCGACCAACCAACAGTCCAACAATTAACAGTACAAAGTTATTTGGTAAGGTGGTACTTATATGCTTCAAATTCAGACAACTTAGGGCCGACTTAACCGTTGAAATTGAACGCGATCAACATCTTAACCGCGTTCAAGAACTGTCAGTGGCATTATTCGTCAACATTGATGAAATTAACAGCTTTTAAGCGCGGTTTTTAGACATGCTTGTTTAGTTTCATTGGTTGCCCTACTACGAGTACAAACTACACTTCAGAAGTAACAAGTAAAAATACGAGAGTACAAGATTTACCAATACCGGTAATATAGGACATCTTAAGGTTTCGAACAGTAAACGTTTACTTTTTGTTGTTAAAGGAAGTGATTGTCGAAACTTTACAACACTGTTTAAAGTACTGCTAATTACTGCTTAAATAGGAACACTACACGTACACAGTACAAGAACTTTGCAGCAGTTAAATTAACTTATTGTCTAATTTTCTTGTGAGGTCCAGTGGTACTTTGATGCTTTCAATAAATATGCTGCCGATCGATACAAAGAGAAAAGACAGATAGATCACAAAAAGTAAACAACTATTTCTACAAACTTCTAGAGCCATCTAAACACTGAAATCCAGGCAAACCGAGATGTGGCACACAGTATTATCTGCCTACCCCTGCACGCAATATAAGCGCGACGAATCGTGAAAAATACCACACGAGGACTCGTTTTCAGCGGCGCACACTTTTCAGGCGTAGCCACGTAGCTATACTGCTACGATATACATAAATACATAGCTAGACTACGCTTAACATGGTGACATGTTGCTATATTATGTTATGTTTAAAGTGGTGTAAGCAGAGGTTTATAATACTGGTGTACTGTACCTGTGTGCTTACCCTTCCGGGGAATACAAGCGCGATGTCATGTTATGCTACACTACACCGATAAATGATAGCAAAGAGCCATTTTCAGCGGCGTCTGTGCTCTGAATTAGTCCGCATAACCACAAGTACATGACTGATACGACTTACGTACTGTACATATGTACTATGTGCATATGTGTTGCGATGTCGCTATAGCTGTGTTCAGACTGTGTCGTCATTTGTTTGCAACGTCTTGTAGAAGTGAGCAGTCGTAAGCATTCCAAGCGTGAGTAAGCAGTGCCTTGATGGTAGAGCGCTCACCTCGAAACGGCCTCAGACTGACCACTTCTTGAAATCAAACCCGTTTTTTATCCTTCGAGCTGTAGAAAGAATGCATAGCCGCTATCCCTATGAGCCCTGCCTCACTGCCTGCCACCCCTGGGTCGGAACTCGATACCTGTTTTTGGGTTTCTATTGCCGTAACTCTATAGGGCGTGTAGACAGCGGTGGGTGTAATGTTTTCGTAGCAAGTTTAATATTACAAAAACAAGTGATAGACAATATTCAAGTTATTGTTGTAATGTTAGCTCACTACGACAATTCAATTAGCCTAGTAATCTCGCCAACTTAATTAGCACTGTTTTTTTGAGTGATCGATACATTTCTAAAAGAGGAACGATCCTCCTTACCTTCCTGCATACCCACCTACAGTGAACTGGGCTTAATTACGAAGTTAAATCTGTCGGTAATTCTGCTGAGGATTGTCGACAGCTAGCAATCAATCGGCACGTGTATATACCGACAGTCCCTACGTAGGCATATACATGGACCTACCTACCTAGCTACCTCGGCATACAATACCTATTATGAGGTCCGATAAGAATGCGTGCCGCGTTCTTGCCTTAAAGAGTACGCGATGTTGGGCCAATGTTGAATCAGTGATCAGCCATCCATTATTAAACCGAGCCGAGACCATAATACGTGCAGCAAAGCAGGAGATGGACTTAAATCATGTTAGTTTATCGCGTCGCTGTCGGGATGGTGCAGCGACGCTGCAGATTTTGCGACGCAAATAATTTGCGCGCCGATTGACCTTTCGTCGGACGTCGTCGACAGAGTCGCGCGGTGGCGGCGGCGGCGGGCGCTGCGGCCCAACACGAGCTATATATAGTTGCGCGACAACACGCCACGCGGAGCGCACACCCGCCAGGGGCCGGCTACGTAGGCAGTTTTCCTTTATCACCCACCCGAGAGCCTCAGCCTGGATTTTACCGAGGCTTTGGCAGAGCCGCGGCCTCTACGGAGACTCGGCGACGGGATGCCGACCCACACCACCCTCCCGAGATCAATACAGATGGTCGCCGCAAGAACACCCTAGTGTGGAAACGTATAAACCGTAGACGCTCCTAAATAGGGTAAACTTTATAGGGTGCGACAATGTATAGGTGACTGCAGAGCGGCTGTCTACATCGGCCGCGCGTGTTAGTAAAACGTGATGCGATCTAGATGCTATGGTGTTTGTTAGCTAAGTCATCGGCAAACGCTCAAAGAGATCTACTTTGCAGGCAGCCGATCATTGAAAACGATAAATGCCTTGTTCATGCGAAGATAGATATTAATGCGATGAGTCTCGCTAACGAGCATGACTTGTC
The DNA here is from genome assembly GCA_941918905.2 of Xestia sexstrigata. Lineage (NCBI taxonomy): Eukaryota > Metazoa > Arthropoda > Insecta > Lepidoptera > Noctuidae > Xestia > Xestia sexstrigata. The sequence continues at coordinate 8,001,060 of OW799204.2, forward strand.
ACCGGTCCGACTGGTAATTAACACGACCTTGAAGCAGCTGCTAAACGATGCACGGCGCTCGCGTCGCATGTAATGAAAGGATCGGTGCGGTCGGCTGTCGACGGCCATCGTAGCAACAGTGTTCTCGAATGGAATTCGTACCGAGTGGCGGGTGGCGTGCACTGTGCTCGTTTAAAGATGGCTGCGATAAGGCGTAGTGACGCTCCTCGGGCGCGGGCGTCGTGTCGGCGCGCGGCTGTGTGCGTGCGGCGTGCCGGTGTGCCGACGCCGTCCCTGGTCTCCCGCCGCCGCCGCCGCGCCCCGCGCCCCCCGCGCCTGCACGTTCCGCAACATGTGCGGCTGCCCTGACTGCCTGACCACACTCCACACACCCAACAGCCGCAGCCGCTCTCATGTCGCTCCTCCCGCGCCGAGGCCCGCTTGACGCTCACCCGCTGATAAATACGCCTTATCAAAGCACCAGATAGCAGAGGTGCTGCTCGCTCGTTTAGGTGTCACGGACGACGCGCACAGATCGACGCCGACCGACTCGTGCATGAACACAGTCACGGCGACTTGTTTGTGTTACTTAGCGATTTACTCATTATGAGTCAATAGGTACTGTTTCCAATAGCGCACACCCGATATAAAAGCATTTTGCACATTGCAACGTATGTATAATGTGCAATTATGTAGGTATCGAGTGTTGCTAGTTAGTTCCGACGCCGCCGCCCGCGCCGGCGACTAGTCGCATGTTATGCTCGTTTCGTTTCATGCATTGAAAGCTGGAGCGAATGTTATGCGCATCTTGTTGGAGCTCGCCGACATTCTCGCGGTCCAGGCGACGCCACGTGTTGCACAAGACACCTGGTGACGCAAACGATTTCCGCTACACCCGACCACTGCGCCAGGTACACAGGTCCGCATTTACATTCCTAATCCCGAACAAATTTAAACTATAAAACTCAAAGACAAGTCAACAACTTGCTCTACATAGCGCTCTACCAACAATAACCATCACCTTATGTGATTATTACATAAAATAATGTCTAAAATCACGTGTTAAACACGAAAAGGTAAACAATCGAGAAGATTTACATATATTTTTTGGGATTTGATTGTCCATTCGACTTCCTCCATAAAAGATGTCTTCAATGTCACGAGTTTCGTTCAATGACAAACGACATAATCATATACCAACGCCGAGTTACTGGGAGGATAACTTGAATATGTCTGCCATATGTATATTAGTGATATTACATACATAAGTATTAAATACCATAATTAACGTCTTCATGAGTAATTTGCAGTGTTTATGCGTGGCAAATGCGAATTACCCATAAACTCGACGACTGTCTGTTGAGAAGACATTGCGCTACTGTCGTACATAGCTCACCTACATTCGAGTGCATGGTGTAGGGAGTAGAAACCTAGGAAAGCGGCCACATCGTGTCGCAAGAAGCCGTTGAAGTAACATAAGCGCAGCAAATTATCAGGGTCGAGCGACGACGCCGCCGCGGGCCGCACGACCGCCTGCCTACGCGCCTACCTAGCTAAACGTACCAGCTATACACCTATATAGTTGCTGCTCGTGTAAACAGCCACGCCGCTGTCTGCGCACAAGACGGAAAAATACGATCACGGACACGGCATGCGGCGTAAGGACAGCCACTCCACAATGCGCCGCGACAACAAAGCCATCCAACAAAGTCGCGCGCCCACTTCCCAGAAACACTCGACCGACCATAGCACTGAAGAATATCTTTAATATTGTTTTGCGTTCGCCTGCAAACGTCTGCGTAAATGTAGAGCGCTCCATTTGCGTAATACGTCAATTGCTGAAGAAGCGTAGGTAAGAATTAAAATCTGTTGGTAATCATAATACGACACGGGGGACGTTGGTGCCCATATTGAGGCGTCTGCTTCGAAACGAGTTTTGTTGTGTGCAAGCGCAGGCAGCCGGCTGCCAGCTGCTTGTGTCAGGTGGTGCGTGGCCTCGCTGCCTCGTTGCCTCGCGCCTCGCACATAACAACTAGCTAGTTAGTAGTTAGGTATCTACTGCCACTTCGTCGAGATGCAATAACGTCGCGATCACAGCCGAGTACTAATTAAGGTATAGAGCGGAGTCAATTAGGTGACGGCACGATTGTTAACGATGGCGACAACCGTTGCCCACTAGTCCACTACCGAGTCACGAACGACGGGTACCTACCTACACTGATATCAATTTGCGCAATACGCTTGTTTTCAAAACGTCATCACCTATGATGTTACTTAGGTGCTATGTAACACAATTTATTCTGTGCTAGGTAAAATATAATGTTAAGGAAATAAATTGTGACCTAATTTGACATGAGGCAACTTTTTATTCGTGGACATTTACAGCCTATTCCGATTTAAAATCAGAACGTTAAAAAAACTGAAACGATTTAATTAAAACGAAACAAAAGAAACAATACAACACACTTAGGTCATATTTAGGTGGTACAGCCGCCTGCGCATGAGGTCAGTGGCGAGTGCGACGTCCCGCGTCCGTGGAGCGACAACACGACATGGGCAGCAGCGCGCACGCATACATTACGTGCCGCCTATACATGCTATGCAGCACGCGCCTCTATCTACAACGCACATACCTATGTATGTAGCACTCTGTGTTCGATATAGCACTGGCACAAACTTCGCTCCTCATTGTTGGCGGGATGCGCGATGGCTGCCCGCCGACGAACGAACGACCTCTTTTCGTTTCAGTGACATCGCCACCGCTCCAGAGGGGAGCACAGAATGAAAGAATCCTGCTAAAACCTGCTTCATGACATTTGTAGCGATTTCAGCTCAATCAGCCAGAATGTTGGTAAAAGTGAATATAATCGGCGAAATTACACTGAAATTTGTCTTGGAAATGCAATTCCGGCATCGAAATTTTGTGGAAAAAATCTCGTCCATGTCATGAATGACCAATCCCGACACCAACCTCCACAACGCAAGATCTAAAATTGTCAATCTTGGTTCGAGATTGCCTATTCGTCATCTCACAAGTTATATCAACTTTATATCGCTTTCGGAAACCATCATTTGACCGCTTAAATGTACTTACTTATTAAGATAATGAACCAATTTATTGAAACGTTATTCGTTTAATATAGTATAATATAAATATCGTATAATAAGTAGGTAAACAGGTAGTTTGATGGTATCGACAACACCAGAGGCGCACTGACGAGTTGGGTAGAGGTAGACGTTGGAGGGCCAGTAAAGTCTTATAAGGAAATACTAAAGAAACAAGGAATGCTTTTGGCGATCAATAACAGAGATAACACTCAAATCTGTGTGGTTTTCAAAAGACCATCACAGACACTAATCTGCATTGGTCCTCATGTTACTTGACCAAGATTATGTCTGGACTTTAGAGAGAGACCTCTGAGTTAGTTTCGGCTGTTTCTACTCAAAATAGCCAGGTACGAAACGTCGGCCTCATTTAGATTATTTCGACGTGTAAAAGTGTTTGTGAAAACCCATTTACAAAATAAACATTAATTAAGTAATGAGTTAACAGTATTGGATTAACAGATTTAGGATGTCGATCTCGCTTAGATTTTGGCGTAATTCACCACTCACTCTTTGCATAATTTTCGGTTGACAGACAGACATATTACACTCTGTTTATAATTTCATTCAGAATCCGTGTGAATCTGGACTTTGTAAAACAGGCATACGAAAGATTACTCAAACTAAACTTGATGGAGAATCAGCCTATCCAAAAGATTTCGAAGACCTACGCCTACGCCCCAAAAAAAATCTCATTTACATTTTTGTAAAACGGCAGTCATATACGATATTACATATAAGGACAGCTTCCTAATCTAGCACTCCACAGTCCCGTTGCCTAGCACGTAGGTACCTACATACATGTTATGTATACGTCAGGCTATGTGGCTTCACAGAATCTTCTGCAAGGCTATCGCTGATAACGTTATCTCGGCTAAGTGCCGGCGACTGCGGTTACTACAGACCACCGTTTTTAGAAGGTCCACTATATTAAAGCGCTCAGAGTACCAATTTTATCTCGATCTAGGCTGGAACATGTGCCATCCGTTGAGCAGTGCTATTCTTTAAACATCACTTGAAAACTGAGCAACTCACTGAGCTTACTTTCGAGTTGTGCTCGAGTGAGATTCGAGTCGACCAGATTCGCTACGATAAATAAAATATAAAACTTACTAGATACTCCTAAAAACTGATGTTGAACTTATTATTCTGCTACTAACCTAAGCTCTAGGGTTCTCTAAAACGTGCGCGGCTAAACACATGTAAACAAAAAACCATCTGAAATTCATGATTGTAACGGGTATGCAAAGATATTGGCGGAAATCAAAAATCGATTTGGGGACGTCGAATTGGATCCCGTTAACATGTTGCTGCCAGTGGAAAGCAGACAATTTGGTTGTATTGGCTAACTTGTATAGCTGTCTATAGAGACACAGTCTAGGCTGTAAAGTGCCAAGGACGTTGGCGTCGGTCTCACAGACCTACGTAAGTATAGTACAAAGAAAATCTGCAAAGCAGCCCCCTGCCGCGCCCTAAGCCTGCGGAGAACGGCGACGGGAGGTCGCCCGACCTCTGCTCTTACGCTATCTGAACCTAGCGATGTTCGTATACGTACCCTACATAAGTACATGCTCATCGTTAGCCACAGTTTCCTGAGCTGGTATTCCGATGCGTAGTAGGAGAACAAAGTAGTGATGTATAAGAATTCGGCGACTGACATTGTAATGAGATCTTACGCGTCTCAAACTCATGATACAAGAGTCTAGCAATGTTTGAAGAACAATTTGCGTATTGGAAATACAGTAGAAACATAAGACTTTGTATTGCGCTCGCTATCTTAACAGGATGAGCAGCAGTTTCAATTAAGCCAGTTGTTTCAGTATCGCATTCCGCACAGACTATTGAAAATCATAATTTCGCAGGCCGCTGTCAATTATGTTAACTACAGCACTCATACGAATTGGCCGCACGAGGCTCACGATGGCACAATTTAACGCCCATTGCTCCATTAATACACGACAGGTCTGTAGAAGTACGTTATAAATCATCAACGGATGTTGAAATGTGGGCAACATCTGGGCTTGGTAGAGTCATGACCACTAGCGGACAATAAAAAGTAGATAACTGATACCAGACTGTAGTATCGTGGTACTGACCACTGGTATGATATAACAGTCGTATATGTCTTTATTTTTAAAGTATAGTAACCGATGAAAGGACTTCTCTTTGATTCTTACACATATACGTCTGAGCGCGTACCTATGCTAGACAGCAGGCCTTACTGACGGCAAGTTCATACCCAAATACATCCTCGATTTGCTTGCTATATGAATGACATTGTCAAAGCTCTATAAAGCCCATAGTCGACGCCCCAATCCCGGCGGAGGCCGACCCAAATTCCTATTACGTAATAAGCATGCAGCCACGACCATTACAATTTTATATGGACAGTCTCGAAATAGACCAGGACCTGTAAAATCTGGCGAAATTAAATTGTAAGTATGGTAAAAATATGACAGCTAAGTACGCCCGCCTCCTTTAATGAGATGCCTACATTTAAAACGCGTAATATTTTAGTACGTTATCATTTCAAAACAAATTGGATAATTTTTGAGATAGCAAAATTATGTAACTTTGTTATCATTCCAGCTGATCTTAATGCTCGCGGCATCTGAAAGACTGTATGTTAATTATATGAGTGCGAATGCTTCATGCATGAATTTTACGTGAAAATGTGTTAGAACCGGTGAAGAACCCTAAGTACCCTTCAGTTTGGTGAGGGACTACCTAAGATAAAAAATGTTCTTCAATTTAGAAGGAAAAGAAAAGAATTGATTTAATGTTGAAAAAGTTGTGAAGGTAAAACGACTAAAGAAATTCTTTCAGTTGTATAAAATACTTGGGAAATAAAACTGTCTCTCTTTTCATTTAGAATAAACATTATCCAGACTTAAATTTGGTAATATAACTATATCGATTTCAAATACCAAAACCACTCAACTTTTTCAGCACATCTTCATGGTCGGTTTTCAGTAACCAGATGCGTCTGAACATCAGTATTTATCCATAATTTATACGTTAAACCTGATCTCAAACGCTTGGCTACTAAATTCCAACTCTGCTCAACATCAGAGAGATCAAAAGCGTCATGTTCTTGCTGTGCTACGTACTTGTGTAAAGTATGTAGTGTAGTGAATGCACACACCGACCGAGGCACATGTACGTAGGTACATATCCAGTGTGAGCAGGATTCTGTGTAGTAAAACGAGCAAAAGCACACGCCAGCTGCAATGCAGCTGCCGCCATACCGCCGAGTCGCCGACGCTGCGCAACCGAGGTATAGGCAGGCAGTGTCGGCACAGACTCGCCCCGGCGAGCGGCGACCTCACCACACCATTACAGCTTAGCGAATTATTCAGCAGTCTAATGCAGGTGCGAAAGCTGCAGATATCTACCTTGCATGCGTGAAAAAGTTGACGTTGTGGCGTCAATACTGAGGTCTATAAATCTGTGGTTGGATATTATTCAGCGGTGCGTTCATGGTGCGAAATTTTGTGAAAGCGTGTTTCGATTTTTCAGATTATTTTTTGGGGTTTTATGTACGAAAGCGTTGGCGTGTATTCAACAGCAGGTACAAGACTTACACGAAAATAATAAATGCTTTACAGAGTTGTACGAATAAAATTGAGTTTCATTTTCTATGAAAACTGTCTCAGCAGTGGCGCCTTACCGTTCGCGTTCGGGGAAAAAGAGATTTTAAATTATGAAAAACAGTTTTAGCAGTCCCTAGGTTTCTGGGGGCTTTTCATAAAAAAAATATTGATATGCTAGCGGTAACCAAACGTTTTAAAAACATAAAGCTTTTGGTGTAGTGTATTTTATTTTTTATACAGTCCTTTCTTTTTTCGTAAATGTATTTACGGTGAAACGTTGCTTTTATCGCGTTAATAAGTTCTTTCGAGTTGCACGCAATTGCTGAAACGGTTCAGAAATTAATATTTCTAAGAAGCGTTTAGCGGTGACACGACATTTCAGTTGGCATTGTTTGATTTCAGCTAATTCTTTTTATTATCGTCCAAGACAAGTTCATTATTTACTGCGACTCTGAAGTTATTGAATGTATCTATTGTAACCGTTTTCAAAGCATTGAAAATCCAAGAGTGCGCTTTTATTTAGGCACTCATTTAGGAGTTGTTAATTGTTAATGAAAACGAGCTCTAGACACGTTTTTTACTTTAGTAAGTTATGTACGATTTCTATCTATTCATAATAGTTGTTACGTTGTTGTTAGATAGCGATGGAAGACTAGTATACCGATTATGACATAGTTAGGCTCGATCGATGGGTCTGTAACATTGACCCAAGGGTTGAGCGAGCAAATTATGTACATCAGTAAGTATAGCAACACTTTTTTCATATCCCAGGCATGTAAACAGGAGCGACCTCTTTTGAGCCTCTGAGCCTCTGTTTGTACTTTTTCCTTTTTGCGACTTTGCAAGTTCATGAAAAAATATTCGTCACTTGGTTTAGCCCGATGCTTCGCCTGTGTGTAGGCTGGAATTTATTTCATGAAAACGTACTATTGGGGTAAAGAAACCCATGACCTAAGCTCCAGGTCATGGTCAGCCGATAAGGCATGAAAAGGTGACAGTCAGATAGACAGAGTTACTTTTACAGTTTCTGTTGTGGTCCTGTCTCCTGCTGATGTAGAGGGAAGTGGAAATCATGTTGATCCTACTCCTCCGCTTTTCTTTTCTGATTAATTTCGTTGCGGGAACCAAGACAGTTAAATTGTTTCTCTGTGACTTCATCAAGCTTCATCGTCTTGCCGTTTTTCTGGTGGTCGCCACTGTTGATTCTTTCTTTCAAGAGTTGTCGTGGTTTGGGAATAGTGTGTTGGGCTTGTCTTTAAGTTTCTCATAACAAAATTTATATGGATATGAATCACGTACATAACGACAAGCCTGTAAATGCCGAAGGTTAGTCGGAGGTACCCCATTTGGACATTTAAAAAAGGGGTTGGCATTTGTAAAAGGGGGCTTCTTTTTGTCAACTGCACTATGTCCCTTTTCCTTAAAACCCCAATTACCAGCTACAAGTCATCCTAGAGACCTCATTTCCAACCGTCGCTAGGGCTTTGCCGATTCATTAGCAGTAACTCCGGGACGCTAACCAAGTTAGACTGTAAATTAGGTCATCCCATGATACCATGAGATAATACATGTTGTAAATCTGGCCGCACGATGTTACATATGCGTTGCTTGTAGTAAAAAATAGAATTACTACATGACATTTTTTATCTCTATTTAACACGTAAACGTAGTTGTGTTCACTGAAACGGCTTATACAGCCGAAAAAATGTTCATGTGTCCCATACTTTGGTATTAAACTTTTGTATGGGACTGTAAGAGACAGCTGAATATTTTTACGCGGTTACGATGTGTTTCCATACAGCAAGTTGTTTAGCTTGATGTCTGTATCACAACCTTTTTTATTTTTTTCGGATGGGAAATCATCAAATGACTCCTCCCGCTCTGGGCGGAGTAGGAGGGAGTGTCATACTTTTACTGACTAAAACCCATCCATGTTCCTACATCGCCCTTTGTTTTCCGGGGCCACGGTATCTCTTCCGAACAGTCCCGCAGCCCCGGCAGGCATTGGCCCCTGCATCACCAAAAGGAAGGGGTCCCTCTTCCTTTTGCTGACACAAACACACACAACAGCAAGTTGTTGAGCTTGATGGTCTGTATCACACTCTTCTGATACATCGTGTATACAACTATACCTATAGGGTGGAAGGGAATGGAACAATGACGCAAAAACGATGACCACGTCTCATTACACACTTAAATAAACCCTTAACGAAGTCGAAAGGCACTTGTTTTCCCCGTCATTGCGATCATGTTCTGGACCATACCTACTAGTTACGGAGATATTGGAGGTCATAGTTCCAACTTTTTCAAGTTTTTTTTTTAAATACATACTATTTTTTAAGGTCATAACTTTACTTCAAATATCTCCGTTTTACTATTAAATTCGTCCATCACCACAATGTTTTGAGTGCGTTACATTGAGTTTTACCGTAAAACGTGATTTTTCACCCTAAAAAAAAGTCAATTCCTAGCAATAATTTTTGCGTAGAGTTCCTTACTTTGATGTACAGAATGCTTGGTTGACGGCTTCGTGAAGAGTCTGTTCACACTCTGAATACACTTTTAATGGATGGAAAATTTATATCTGGAGGGTTCAGAACCATGTACTGAATAAGTAGTAACCGTTTGTGCATCGGTGGATTCCTTCCACAAATAAATATACATACTGCTATAGTGATACTGACCCAGGCCTGGACGAGCAAACGGAGGCGCGGTGGTTGAGGGGGGGGGGGGGTTATATGCGGTGTTACAATAAAGAAGAAAAAATATTCCTGGAAATTAACCCCGCGAAGAATTGCGAAACTTAAGTGGCAGTGGGCAGGGCACATTGCTCGCAGAACGGATGGCCGATGGGGCCGAAAAGTTCTGGAGTGGCGACCGCGAACCGGAAGACGTTGCGTTGGAAGGCCTCCTACTAGGTGGACCGATGACCTGGTGAAGGTTGCGGGAATCCGTTGGATGCGAGTCGCACGGGACCGGTCAATGTGGCGACACTTGGCGGAGGCCTATGTCCAGCAGTGGACGTCTTTCGGCTGAAATGATGATGATGATGAATACGTTGTATCAGTCAAAATAGTTTCGGACAAATTGTAGTCTGGCTGCGGACATTGGACACTGACCCACCAGTCAAGTATCTGTCAGAGTTCCAATCTGTCCGTACCGGTTTGAATGAACGTTAATTTAAAAAAAAAATTACTTATGTATGGCATAGTATATGAAACAGTGTTAACATCAACACCTACCTCCATATCACAAGAGCAAATTAGAAGGTCATTTTCAACTCGAAAGTGCAGCCAGACAATTAACCAAACATAAAGCGGATTCGCGACTGAACTTCCGCACCCGTAATAACTTAGTTACCTAATTGATTTGAAAGTCATGATGACACAGAGTAATAAATAAATAATGAATATCAAAAAGCCGTTTGTCCCGGCTGTCATTTGTAGATCTTTAACAGTCTTTACAGGTAGTCAGTGGCCCGAAAGTCTGACAACCTTAAGTCTTACTTTGGGGTATCGTATTACCCAGTACTAACTGGGTTGTGGAGGTCAGACAGGCAGTCTCTCCATGTAAAATACTGATGTTCAGGTGCAACCGGTTTAACTGGAAGCCGACCCCAACAGTGGGGAAGAGGTTAAGTAGATGATGATGTTGACTATCAAAAATAGACCTCCTGAAATATTGTTTTTGTTTTTTTTTAGGGTTCCGTACCCAAAGGGTAAAAACGGGACACTATATTACTAAGACTCCGCTGTCCGTCCGTATGTGTCACCAGGCTGTATCTCATGAACCGTGAGAGCTAGATAGTTAAAATTTCCACAGATGATGTATTTCTGTTGCTGCTACGAGTATAACAACAAATACTAATAACAGAATAAAATAAATATTTAAGCGGGGTTCCTCCCATCATGGGAGAGGCTTATGTCCAGCAGTGGACGTTATGGGCTGTTGTTGTTGTTGTTTTGTTTGTTAAGCGGGGTCCCATACAACAAACGTGATTTTTTTACCGTTTTGTCTTGTGTTGTATAGATATGGTACGGAACCCTTCGTGCGCGAGTGCGACTCGCACTTTGCTGGTTTTTCTTTTTTCTCGTAGGCATAGGCTACGAGTGCTACGTTGAATGTCATTATCAACTGAAAAAATTTAAAATGGAATGGATTTTGAATAGTAGTTATCTGTCAGATTATCGGGACACTTACTTAAGTGCTTATGTTAAGGTTGGGTAAAACCGCAACGGACAATGTTACGGGCGTGGCCCCAAACAAAAAAACAACCGACTTCCAAAAAAAAAAAAAAGTATAATAATTTTACTTCCGGAAGTCGGTGGCTTTTGTTTATTACAATAATATTTTTAAATTAATCGGACCAGTAATCACGGAGTGATTACGCCGTAAACAAAGGTAAAAGTAGGTAAAGCAAACGTAAATGAGGAACCAATCTTTAAAAACGAACTACATTGAGAACCTCTTCCTTTTTAGAAGTCGGTTAATAATCAGACTGAAGTATGTATCAGTGACCAGTGTCCGCAGCCAGTCCGCAATTTTGAATGCTTTGATTTTAATGATGATTCACCAATAGCGACTGACTCAAACACTAAACTATGTGGCTTCTTATGAAAGCGATGATAGTCGCTTTTAAAGTTGTGTACTGATTACGTTTCAGAAGATATAAGATTCTGATATAGATGCCGAAACAAATTGGCATAGATCACCCACACGAGAGGCGGTTGCTGAGGTTGAAATTATCAATTAGTTGATAATGCACGCGTGTTTCAGTGGAATATTTTCCTTATTTTCCCAGTTTTTTAGATTATTTCCTAGCTGCCATTCCGATTTACAATAATGAACACTGTTGGTTGAGTGACAGCTGGAGTAAGCAAATTGCCGACGCGCAGTAGCAATCCTGGTGATAAATGCTCATTCCGTAAATCATAGCAAAAGAGACCTTTGTGCAGGAGTGAACAGGGTGAACATTTTGAATTTTGAAAATTCTGTATGTCGTTCGGATAGGTGGGAACGATTTTCATATTTTTCATACAGAGGAATCTTTGTGTCTTGACAGTGGGGCGGTATAGACTCACTATGAGTGCTATTGGTTATGTACATGTCAGGAATTTCTCAGTTGCAGTCATGGAATCTGGAATCGTGTCCGGTTGATAGCAAAAGGCTCGTCCCCTATTACATGGGACTTAAACATAACTGGCGAAATGTAGGTGTAACTCTTCCTAACCTTTCGGGGATTACAGGCGTGATGATAAATGTATGTAAACATGTTATTTATTCCGATTCTTAATAACGTTTTAATTACTGTTTAATATGGGAGTTGCTAACACTCATCTCATTATAAGGAAGCACATAGGGTGTAAAACACCTCATAATGAAGCCGAAAGGCACTTGTTCTCCTCGGCATTGTGATAATTTTTTTGTTCTACACCATACCTGGGGACCTTCAAGTTACGGAGATATTGGGGGTCAAAGTTTCAACTTTTTGACAAGTTTTTTTTTAAATACAAGTTTTTAATGTCAGATTTTTACTTTAAACACCTCCACGACCCCCGTACTATTCAATCCACCCAGCCATCCAGCCATCAGCACAATGTTTTGAGTGCGTTACATTGAGTTCTACAACAAAACATGACTTTTCACCCCAAAAAAAAAAGTTGTTTCCCAGCAATCATTTTTGCGTAAAGTTACTTAATTTGATCAACATAATGCTTGATTGACGGCTTCGTGATGAGGTCTTTTACATCCTGTATATGTTAACTAATCCCCGTAATTTCTCTTACAGGAGACTTTTGGCCCGGAAGTGTGGCAGATAGAGGTCAAAGCAGTAAACGTGTAGTGCAGTTCAGAGATGTGGCCTTTGACAGACTCAATTTGAGGGTCACCGGTGCATGGAATAGCCGATTGGAGACGGAGTCGTGCGCAGTTTCGGCGAACATACGCACAGATCGAATGAGAAGAGCTACTGCAACTCAGTCACGTGACCCTGTACTAGTGTCCTAATTGCTTGACACACTTGAAACGTAAATCTGTTCCCAATTTAACTGTATAGATGTACAAGGATGTTGTGGCGCGTGGCGAAAGTCGAAACTAATGCCACCTTATTGTTTTTATTTTTAACCGACTTCTAAAAGAGGAGGTTTCTCAATTCGACCGTTTATATATGTTTTTTTTATGTGTGTTCGCGGATAACTTCGTCGTTTAAAAATGAACTGATTTTGATGATTCTTTTTTTGTTGGAAAGTAGATATCCCAAGGGTGGTACCATGATAAGGAAATCAGGATCTGATAATGGCATGCCAAAGAAATCCAGGGGAACCTTCGAAAATCGTAGTGCGACTAGAGCGTTTGTTATTTTTTTTCATTAGGTATTTTAAAGCACTACTATTTAATGAAGGTCTGGAGTCGATCTGATGGTGGAGCCGAAAGACAGCCGAGGGCACTCCTCAACGATTTACAGCAATTACCTGGTGTTTGGGCTTGATTAATTTGTATTGATGAGAACTTTACACCCACATGGGTTATAAGTGCCATTACTGGTTTGATGATGGAGACCATAGACAGTGGAGGGAATTCCTCAATGATTTACAGCAGTTTGCCTTACCTTTTGTTGGGCTTACTTCAAACGGTTCAATATGCCAAAATGATCAGTTCGTACAAAAATAATGCCTAATTAAGATTGAAGTTTGCATAGCAAAAATATTTGCATAGGATACATTACAACTAAAAGTGGAAAAATTAAAAACTTTTTTGCAAAAAATAAAACCCAGTTCAAAAAAAAAAAGTGAATAATAACTGTAGCTTCAGAAGTCGGTGGCAAAAAAAAACTGAATCAAACAAACAAGTCACCGATTTCTGAAGCTAAAGTTATTTCACACAAATGTTCACCAATAGTGCTAGCACTTAATGTCTACATTTTCCATTGCGTTTTTTTATGTTTTCGGCTTTCTCTAAGAGGTAAGGCAATGTATTTCGTTGTATTGTCATAATGAAAGATTGCCATTGCGAGGGCTCAATGATCCCGTATCAATGACCAAGTGCTGTTTGGTTTATACTTTACACTTTTTTATGTTCTGCGCTAAAAATTATCTACTTCCTCCATACAAAGTGGGGCCTTTTGATGACAAACATTTTCCAACGAATTTATTTCTGGTATTGCACTGTTGCAATCATTTGAACAATCTACAGAATGCTCTTTGGAGATTTTCAGATATTGTCGTCATTTGGAACATCCTGTACAGTCGCTCGGGTGACGTTGACAGAGTGTAGCTTATGGTAAACAGTTTAAAAAACAAAATGGCGGCGATAGTTCCAAATATGGCCACGCGTCAAAACAGCTAAGTACAGCTAGGTAACAATTATCTTGTAGAGATATTTGACATAGGATCAGCTGTATGAGCTGTATCTGACGTTATGTTACGTTGAGAATATTAAGTTTTGTAGATGTAATGTAGTACCTAACAAGTAGATATCTGTGGGTACCTACCTACCTAGTTACTTCTACACGTGTTTTTCGTATACCGCTCGGTGTGCCAGAGGCGTACCGAGTATGCCAAAACGAGTGCTTGTGTGCAGTGATATGAAACACTGCCCGTTTTCACTGCCACGAGTGACTTTAGGATTTTCAACTCTTGCCGCTGAGTCGAGAGTTGAAAATTCGACTGTGCTTTTGCTTAGGCATTCGTTTGGGTGACGCTTGGTGTTAGTGAAAATGGTCCTGATTTCATGAATAAGTAAGTATGTATACTATGTATCTAGATTGTTCGTAAACACTAATTCGTTGCTTAAACCCGAGGGCTTTGCTGTTAAAAACGGCGATGACTTACTACCGGGAATGAGTGACACCATGATTCAATGGGTACTAGGTATGTTTACTTCACAGCACTTTTTCAGTACCTACCTAATTATTTACCTATCTACTTAAGTTACGTGTTAGTTGCTTAAGAAAATATATTTACTAGTGTTTGGAAGTACCTGAGACGAATCTGTGTCTCCAAACACCGTTAGTTAGTACCTAAGCCAGTTCTTCTCCTATCTCTAATTACGGCAATAAATGCCCAATTTAAAAACGGTCATTTGCTTTTTCGGCATCCTCGGCGTAAAAGAAGCAGATTTAGCAAATCCTAGTTGGAAGTCCCGGGTCGACTACTCCTGCAGGGAGCCACCCCGGCTCTCACCCACCCTCCCAACTTTCACTCTCTTGTGCGTCGGGGATCTCGACCCTACAGCAGCTTCAAAAAGTTGTTCACGCCTGGATACGCGCATAACATTATGGCCTCTACAACCGAAAGCTTTAGAGGCGAACATCGCATGGAGGCGGATAGTGCGAGGTCGAGAACATTTGAGCGATGCGTCTAGGGCGTAATAAGTGTTTTCACATCGCCAAGGAATTCTCGTCCATATGTTAGCGACGATAAGGGCGAAGTCTGCCTGCCGCTTTAAGTGTTACACGCATAGTGTAGTGCTGCTGAAGACAACACCGGCGAGTACCGGATCCCTCGTCAGTGGGCAACCCGCGCACATTTCACGAATATTTCATATGCCGCGCCTGATTTAGCGATTAAAGAATACAACTAGCGCTTAATTTGTAATCGCTTGCGCTTGAGTGACACGTGTGCGGTGTGTGCGCCCGCGCGTTTCGTAAACAATAACAAAGATTGAGAACTTATAAAAATACCAATAGAAACTTAATCTTGATAAGTACCTACCTACCTACCACTTGTAATGAGTGACCCCTTTAGGATCTGAACTTATTTCAATAACATTGATTCAGTTAGGTAGGTGCGAGGTATGTGAGCACATAGCTGCACATAATAGTCACCTACTCAACATCATCACATTACCACATGACGTCATTGTCCGTAGCTCAACCTATAGTTTCCGTTTGTTTCAATTTTTGTGGTTTCTCATCGGAGCAACAGTGGTCGCTCGTGGTCGCTGTGAGCGTGAGTTTGCGCGAGAGGTCAGCAGAAGTATCGCGGGACACGTAATTTATCAGTTAACGTTGTGTACAAACAATTAACATCTGAGCGGTCATTAGGTACGAGTTGTAAATTGTATGTCGTTACAAGTAATGAAGGTAAAAACAGTAGGTACCTATAGCAGATCATTTGGTATCGAGTTATCTACTTTAAAAGTTTCTAAACAACTGTTGAGTGTAGTCGGTGGTAAACAATAACAAACAAACAGAATATAAGTAAGTTAGTTCCCGGCTGTTATAAGCAACGCAGTTTGTGGTGAAGTTGGTTATTGTTTGTGCTTCAACTTGTGAGCACGTAGGTATGAGAACGACGCAAGAGCAGAGCAAAGACAGAGCAGAAGCCGAGGTCGCGTCGCCGGCCGCGACGGGCGCGCTCGCTCCGACCCTACGGCCCACGCGATAAGGCGCACAACGCCGCGCGCGCTGGCTGACCTCACCGTACCGCCGGCAAATAATAAATATGTAACACTGATAAAAGCCGCAGAAGCGATGACCGACAAGTATTTAGGGATTCTCGTTTGGCAAACACGACGGGTCATCGCGCCCCCGGCGCCGCTCCGAGGCCGCCAAGTTGTGGCCGGTGCCGGTGTCCCGACCACCGGCTATTTCTAGTCATCCGGCGACGGGTGACATTCGAAATAGCCGGACGCGGGTCCTGCGGCGGCCTCCGGCGCGGCGCTCGGAGCCAGCGAAAGAAGTTATGAAAGTCACGTGCGAGTACGTACCTGCGTGAAGCGGCGGCGTGTGGTGTCGCGCTCGAAGCACTCGTGTCGGAGGCGCGCGGCGGACTGGCGGCCAGCAGTCGCGCCGGCAGCACGCCCCCCGCGCCGCCCGCGCCCCGCGCCGCTGCACCGTGCGCCCGCCGCCGCGCCGCCGTCGGGAGCGCCGCCGCTCGTCGCTTCCACTGACATCAGCGGAGCCGCCTGCCGCCTCCCCATATCTCGCACGCACGCAACTCGCTGTCACCTCTGCGTGACCCTCGCGCCCGACTAGCCGCACCGCCGCACACCCGCACCGACAGACCTACGTTTCATCGTATAGTTATAACCACTCAACACCGCCCATGGCGGTCGACGAATCTAATTACATTACCTATGTCTGCTTATAATATTCAAATTGACACAAAAACAAAAGATACCTGAGTCGGAGTTGTAGTGTTATCAGCAACATTCCATTTCCACCTGGAGGTGTGTCGGTCCCCTAACGCTTTACGACCACTTTGATGGTGGACGGCTGTCTCATACAAAAACTCTTTAGCAGGTGATGTTAAGCGTGTTGAATGATTTAATTATGATAGAATTCATACATTAATTTCAACAAAGACAATGGTAGGAGTGGTTGTTGTGTACACGTATACATGTGTGTTTACATATGTACAGCTATCGATTACCTAGCCTAGCTATAGATAGGTATGTGTTGTAAGTGCTTGTAACCTGCTTGTAAACTTTAAGAACAAAATAAATGTTCACAATGGTGTTAATGAAACAATCTCTTGATTCAGCAGTAATCAAGCGCTGGGTTTTCCTCGTTTTTGGTAAATGAAGCGTCAGATAGCGCCTTTCTTCCTTGTCGTTTAGTAAAAAGGTATAATATACTTATCTGTTGCTGATAGCGTGGTATCAGTACCGATTTGCAATAAGAGAAGTCGGTTACGTAACAGATTGATTCCAATAAGGTAGATAACAGATGGTAGAGCAAAACTAAAGCAGAGCAGAAGATTAACCTAATTAGCAAGACATCTTTATATTATTGTTTTTAATATTATAAGCATAACTTATTACATCACGCCTGTATTTCCCCGAGGGGTAGGGCAGGGGTGTGTCTGCAGTACACCCGCATAGGGCGCGAGCCTATTGCCAACAACCAGTCTTACCGGTCATACACCGGGGTGCTAGTACTGCTACTGACTCCATCGAATCATCATTCATTTTATTTTAATCCTTTTTGTCGAGCCAGGCGGAAAAAAATACCTCTAAAGAGTTTCAACTGTTTGACAGCTGACAACTGTCATGAACAGAGTGGACCGTAGTTATATCGAAAATAGTTATAGGATAAACTTAGGTATTATGATACGTATACATAAAGGGTGTAAAACACCTCTTAACGAAGCCGAAAGGCACTTGTTCTCCTCGTCATTGCGATCATTTTTTTGTTCTACACCATACCTGGGAACCTTCTAGTTACGGAGATATTGGGGGTCAAAGTTCCAACTTTGTGAAAAGTTTTTTTATACACTAGTTTTTAATGTCAGATTTTTACTTTAAACACCTCCACGACCCCAACCGATTATTTAATCCATCCATCAGCACATTGTTTTGAGTGCGTTACATTGAGTTTTACCACAAAACATGATTTTTCACCCCAAAAATAAAGTCGTTTCCCAGCAATAATTTTTGCGTAAAGTTATTTAGTTTGATGTACAGAATGCTTGGTTGACGGCTTCGTGATGAGGTTGTTTACACCGTGTATTATAAGTACTTCCTTACATCTTTTTCATCAGTAAATATACAACACCAATAAATATTACGTTTTATTTTCTTTCTAATAGGTTGCATGCACACTCCGCTGCACTTCTCTGGATGTCCCCTAAAATCTATTAGCATAAAACACTCCCTCCTACCCCCCAAACCCTACCTGTACCCCTCCCCCCCGGGACCTCTGATATGTAACAAAAACAAACCCAATTAAATTACCTGCAAGTGAGCCGGGTAGGAAGAGGAAGTGTTGAAACAGACTTTAGAATTTAGTCACCAAAAGGTTGTCGTCAATAGGCTTGGTCCTGAAAAAATCTAAAGTCAGTCAGTTAAATTATCAAAAAAATATTTGACACGTATTTTTTCTTTTGTTACGAAAACCAAAATTGACGAAGATATACGACGCTTTTAAAATTCTCAATACGTCACGCAGTTCTAAAATTTTTATTTTTAGTGCGTTGTGACGTCACGAGCCCCCACTCCCGAGTTTTGATGCGTTTTATCTTTGTCAATATTCATTGATTTACAAAAACAAAAAATACGTGTCCATTATTTTCCAATACTCTAACAGACGGACTAAATATATTTGCAATTTATTGATGGTGGAAACTAGCATATTCTGATGGCCAGATGACTGATGTGAGTGGAAACCCCGGGGAGGGGCGACCGACGCCCGGACATACACTGGCCTTATTGGTGACGGTCTACTGATAGGTCAGGTGCGTAGGTAGAACTCGCAACAGGCGTGCATGTATGACGACGAGATGTATGACGAAGCAAAAGTAGCACACATCAAAATAAGTTTGCTATCACTTTGAAAAATCGAAATCTTTTTTGTTACGGTATATTATTTTATGATTTCTTCTTCTTTTTAGATTATTTATTTAAAAATATAGATTTAGAATCAAACAGGGTATTTCTGTTTAAAGAAAACACACATCAAAGAATTTTTCTTGATAAAGTTCAATGTAAAAAATTATATCATCTTATGCTAGTGATCACAAACTTTTTTTGATGTGTGTATGTATATGGATCATAGCAAGTAGCGTTCCGTAGTTTTCTATCTACCCCCATAGGGAAAGGGCATGACTTTAAGTACCTACTTACCTCCCAACTAGCAAAGTAATCCTATAAAGTAGACTATAACTCTAATAACGTTCTTATAAAGGCATTCCGGTAGACTATTTAACTTATAATAGAATTTTCCAAGCCTTAACATACTCAAGCGCATTAGTTTTTATATCTAGGTCTTACAGTTAGCTATACAAGACCTACCTATAAAACATATAAAGGACACTTAAGTAATAGTATTTCACAAGCGGGGATATTCTCAAGTGCATTTGCTTTTATATCTCAGTCTTATAATTAGCTACAAGATTATCTTATAGGACAATTTTTAGGAATATTTTTTTTTATAATTGTCTTCAGTAAAACTAAATAATCCAGAATAACATGTTGATCCTATTGTAGCATTTTGTGAGTGAACAAGGTATTATAACATACTTAGCTGAGATCACTATATGTTCTGTAAGACTCTTTTAAATCTCTTTTAATCTGATATGTTGTGTAAGACTCTTTTAAATCGAATAGTACTTAGTAAGAGCGCTTCATGATCAAAAAAGCTTAAAAGCTACTAGATCAGTAACTTTATTAGTAAACCTATAAGATCAGAAAGTAAATCAAGCGCGTCAAGTGCGACCGCAAGTAAATTAAATGAGGGTTCCGCGACCAAAACTATTTTTTTACCCCTAGCCCTCCACTCATAAAGTGAAGAAGTTGAAAATTGGGAAGAAGAAAACGATTTACATATCAAAGAAACCACTGACTATGAAAAAAATGTTGAATTGCTTAAATATATGCAAAGCTGAGGCTAACTATCTACTACTTTGAACAAACGATTAAGGGTTGCGTCTCATAACATATAAAGTTATTTGGTATATTTTCATTTCAATAACGTTCACAAGATATAATAAACGTGAGTTATACCAACTGTTGATATAATTTCTTCAGATATAACATTTATCTACTCTAAAACTTATTTCGTATAACTTTATTGGATATAACGTTTATTTAATCGAAAATCATTATATAACATAACGTTTATTATCGAAAAGCGTGACAGAAACGAATCGCTGCAAAACCGACTCCACGTAGTCTTGGCTGCCCTACCCCTAGAGTGTTACTTGAAATCTCGTAGGCGCGGAGAGGTGAGGCGGCCCGCGAGCTGAGGAGCAGGTGGTTCTAACACTCACCGCCTCCGGCGGTGAGCGTGAGCCACATCTGCGACGATAAGCTCGCATGAGACCGCCGGAGCCCCGCAACGCCGGAGCCGTGACAGAAACCATGCCTGCTGCTTGCTGCATGCTTGATTGCATGCTGCATGCTTGCTTGCTGCATGTATGGTGTATGCTTGTTTGCATGCCTGCTGCATGCATGGTGTATGCTTGATTGTATGTTTTTTACAGGGAAATAAAAATCCACGTGTTTTATCATATTAGACTAAATAAATTGTATGTCTTCTGAGCGGTATATCAAACGATTTTATATTTAATGTAGGTTATGCTCATAAAAATTAGTAACTTTAAAATTATATCAATCGTTAACTGATCGATATATCGAATAAAATTAAAGATTCAGTTTTTATGTCTTGTAAATATTAGAGATTTTGTAATAATATCATATATTACTCACCCAATATTAAGTAATGTTACTCTACTTAAAATAAATACAACTATCTTGTTAATTAAATAAAAAAAAAAGTAAAATCAAACATTAGCAGGCATATTCCAAGGGAACCCTAATTTGTTTTAAAATGGAGGCTTATCTGGACTGAAACTGCTACAAGTACTAATTTACCAATAGAGTACTTACTTACTTGCTACAAGTACTAATTTACTTATAAAGTTCTACAAAGTACTTAATGAAAACCTTTTTAAAGCATTTCAAATTATGGCGAATATTCATAAGAATTGATATATTTTTATTAACAACAATACACTAATGTGCTATTTTTCGGAGGGGATTGTAAAAACTAGCTAAATGGCTGTACATATTTACAGTAAAAATTACTTCCCCACGAGTTTATACAATATATTTACGATATATATTTTATAATTAATATTCTACAATAATACAAAATGATAGTAATAGAAACTTATGTTTTTAATTAAGTATTTACCACAAAAAAAAAACTGAACATAAAAAAATACTTATAACTTACTTACTACGTACTTGTACGTTACTAGTGCATTATAAACAAGATTGCTTTAGTAAGATTCTAATGTCAGATACTAACAAAAGCGTTTGTGCATGTAATTGTGTAGTCTCAGATCATTATAGAAGCTATTGCGCTTCGTCAAGTATATTATAGGGCTCTGTAACATTTAATATGTTGATTATAAGATAGTTATAGAAATAAAGGCTCCTAAAACTGCGCCCAAACCCAGGCTTGTAGCGTATTATAAACAATTTATAAGTAAAAATAAAAATAGTCTTGAGAGCGTTATAAGTACTGATTTTGCTAGTTGGGCTATGTATGGTATAAAGTCAATTCATGTTATTTCTACAGATTACTTCACTACTTACTATAAGTAGTGATTGAGTAGGTTCATTTGGGTTGACGACCCGAATGGCGCAGCGGTGGTGAGGCTGCCTTACGTTCTTAGGGTCGGTTGTAGCAATATTTGTGTGATGAGCATGGACGTTTGTTTCCGAGACATGGATGTTTATATGTATATTATGTATGTATTTCCAAACAAAAAGTATCTATGTAGTATATCAACTATCTGGTGTCCACGAAACAAGCCTCGTTGCTTAGTGTGGCACTAATTAATTTATATTCGTATGACTGACCGTGGCATCACTTTGGGCCCTATCAGAATACCAGCGCTGTGACTTTTTTTTTTAAATGTCACAGCACCTTGCTGAGATAGGAGCCTTTTGGCCTTGCACAGGACTATTTTTTTTTTTCACTTGTTAAATAATTTTGTAATGTCTATTCTATCGTTTTGTTTCTGTATGTCCTGTGTAAGTTCAATAAATACTTTTCAAGAAACCTTCAGCAATAGTTTAAGTTTTCATCAACGAAAGAACTTTTGAAATCGAATTAGTAGTTTTGGTGATTAGCTCATAAACCTAAAAACCTTAACTCTTTAACAAGATTTTTTTTTTATCTTGCACTGTTTATGTTTGTTAGGGCCAAATTTCGCAAATGAATTTTGAAACGGTTATCCCCAACCGTTTTAGGTGAAAATATGCATGTTTACCTACTTCGGATGACACTGCATGGTTAGCTAAGTGATGTCATTCTAAATTCAAAATGGAGTACTCCCAAAGATGGCAAACTAGTTATTGTAACATAAGCACGAACATGATATGGGAATCAATTGAAAGGGTTTCCTGAGAAGAAAACGAAAAAAAAAACAAATTTAAATATTTAAATTTAAAAAAATTAAATTGTTTTTTACTTTAAGCTTAATAATTATAATATTAGTGTCGATAGTGTAGATGGTGCTGGTGGTGTCAGTACCTCTACCTCTGAATGTCCTATGCAATCCTGTGGTTTCCTTAAGTAGTGATTAAGTCCTCTCAATTGCTGTTGAGAGACCGTGTCGTGTGGTACCGTCGCCGTCGCCGGATAAGGGCAGGCCACGCCCTTCCATCCCGTGGGTGCGAGGCTGCTGCGATCTCGTAATGAGGTCAATTGCGAACCTCTACCTGTACATTTAAAGTATCATATAGCACTGATTCAAAACTGAATTGAATGTGTCTGAACCTCTGATGTCGGGTCGTTTTTGTATGATGTGGGGCTTGATAATGTGCTCGATGCTGTTGACATCCTCAAAACTGTCCCATGAGTAAATTCAATATAAGTATACTAATACTGTCACTTACGGAATACCTTTCGTGATTTTCAATTATTTTGAGTTCCCGATATTTCGACGCTGTGACAAGCGCCATGATCGCGGGATGACTGGAGAATGCTGGTGGATGGAAAATCTGGAGCTCAAGATATCCCGTAAGTAACAAGTCCCGTAAGTTTAGTTCTAAACCGTAAAAGCTTAAAACAGTGAAAATAAAGATTCTGTCAAACCGATACGGACAAATTGCGGACTCTGCTCTGGACACCAGATTCTAACGGATAACGTACTGAAATATCTGTCAGTGTCCGCGGTATCCGCAATATGTACTCACCGGTTTGACCAAACCTTTACTCCGTCTGTCTGTCTCTGTTACATTTTCAAAAATTAAAAGCTGAACAGATTTAGATAAAATTTTGTACACTGATAGACCATCACAACTTTGGTTAGGACATAGTATACTTTTTTTCCAGGTCCCGCGCCCACACAGGCGAAGCCGTGGGCAAATGCGAGTTGGTCCATAAAAGACGACATAAATGGTCTACACGTTTTTTTAACACAAGTTTCTATCGACCGACAAGTTTCAAGAATACGTGACATTGCTAGAAATAACTGATACTTACGTTTCCGTCAGGAATTGCTGGAAACCGCCTGTATGGAGTTCCATCCGGCTGAAGGCAGGCCGACCCCCTATTACATGGAAGAGGAACATAAACACATGGTGGAAACAACGACGCTAAAATAATTACCACATATTCAAAATAGTACTGATTCGATTAGTACTGACATTCTGAAACCCCGCCCCCCCCCCACATATAAATTTTTCGTAGGTTTAAAAAAAAAAAATCCATAGAACTGCAATTCCTGCACGGTCAATACTTATGGAACAGCTGTTTTTTTGTGGTATCTGTTTTAGGGTAGCTGTTTCTTCCACCATAAACAAGGTGTCGCTTTGCATCCTGGTCAATTTTTTAATGCAGTATGGTTTATTGCTTCTTAAGTTTACAAAGTTTAGTGTTTGGAGCTTCCCTTTAAGCAAGTAATGCCTGTGTTGGGAAGCCCCGCTCTTTAATAGCAAAGCAATACAAATTTAGCAAACTGGGTATTTACAAAAAACAATAAGTACAGAAGTATGATATTATAATACATTAAAAAAGTTACGATTTAATTTTAATCTAAAGAAAATCTTGAAGAAGGATAATAGTGTAATGTTGTGTATGTGTGCGAGTGTGATGATATTGAATTTCAAGGAAGTATCTATGCTATGCTAATGATTCTCGACCGGAATCAATAATAACATTGGTTTTATTAGTATTTTTTTCTTATTCACGGAAATCGGTAAGTGTAAACCATCCGTATTAAAACGCAGCTTGTCTGTTACTAGCCCTATAACTGCGCCTTCACACATACAAATAAACGCACACAGCGACCAGTCGCGCGATGGTTTATTCTGTTTATTACTTTCATGTTATTCTGAAATACTGTCAAAGTTAAACAATTTAAAGAAGCAGCTTTATTAATTATTGACCAGGTATCGTAATTTAAATTAATTATATATGTCGTGACAAGCTCCTCAATTTTGACTAGGATGCAAAACTGGACCTTGTATAATGATCACTGGTAAAATGTGGATTTACTTAACAGAGGAGCCTCTGCCTATACCTTCAAGTCAGGCGTGATATTATTCATTAAAACACTAGTTTAAACTTCGATACTTGTACAATAGACTGCACGTTCATCGTCACATTTAGCCGTAAAGTTGGTGAAGGTGGTGCTTGAGATGCGGGCTAGATGAATAGTGTTTTGATGTGTAAGGTTGTGGTGACAAAGGTGTCCAAGGATCAGTTTTCAACGGTGTTTTTAGTTTAATGTTGTCACTAATGCGGCAGCTAATTTTATCCTTATTTTGTATAGAATTTTCAATGTAGCCCTCTGCTACTACATCAGATTTCCAGCCACCGTGACTTTTAATCTGGGTCATGTCTGCTCCCGAATCCGCCAATAGTGTAGCCGTTGGTCTCCTGAAACAATGGCCCGTGTAGAGCTCGGCATTTGTCAATTTCAGGTATTTCGCATTTTCTTTCGGCATGCTGCTGATCTTATTTTTTCCAATGGCTTGCCTGGTGCACTTACCATTATTTTAGGCTATGAAAAATCTGTTAGTGTTTATATTCGAGGGGCGTGGAGCTTGGTACTTTTCGATAATTCTTACGTATTTTCCACGGACTACGAATGACCGTTCTTTCTTTGATTTTGTATCTGGCAAATTTACCGGCAACAAATCTGGATGTTTTTCGATATCTTCGATTTTAATGTTTACGAGTTCATTTCCACGACAAGCGCCATTCACTCCGAAAATCAATGCCACCTGTTACAAAAATAGGTAAGTAGGTTAGTATTTAAGTAGGAAGGTAACTTACGTAATATATTAATTTTTATGTATTACATGTCAAATACTATCTTATATTTGACTGAGCCACTCGTGTGTGTGTCGGTCTAATCTAAGAAAGTTCATTATTTTTAATAACAACACATAAACCTTACGAAGGTTTACAATAATAATTATTATTCAACTTACGAGTTAAAACATCACAATCATCAGTACATCGCACACAAGCGATCGATTCATGAGCGGGGTAGCTAGTACCTATACTTATATATAGTAAGTAGGTATGTAGCTATTTCAGTTACAAAAAATTAAATAGATAGTTACTTACTTTTGTGGCAAGAAAGCTGTGGTCAGGGGCTTCGTTTAGAAACGTTTCCACATTTTGAGCTGTGATAACTTTTGATTTCTTAGGACGATGTCCTTCTGATATCCTTTTAAAAATGCTAGTAATTTGGTGTATGTATTAATTTATAAATTATTTTTGATGCTTATTGTTGACCTGAGCATCGAATAGATGCACCATAGGCTACTTGGCTTCTTTGTACATGATAAATGCTGGAAGTAGACTAAAACAATGATTCAGATACAGATTTGACGCCCTTTGTAGTTTTCCACTTGTAAAAATCGTCGTAGGCTTTCATGTACGATTCCTTGGACTTGTCTGGGAGCAGATTGTTGGTAATGCCAATGGCTTCGAACTTAATGTACTCCGGTGTCAAATCACTATCATCACTCGACATTTTTGTGAAAATTTGCAATATTTTAAGTAATTTTGTGTATAACAATGAACAGAGCAAAGCAATTTTCAGTATTCGCGCCTCTTTTAATTTGTTCTATTTTTCTTTTAATTATATTCTATTTCGTGGTGGCTAGTTCGATTTTCGAACAATTCATTTTTTAGTGCAGATCATAATGGTGAATGCATGCAATTAGTTTGTACCTACTAGGTACCTAACGTAAATATTCGTATGCGATTTATGTTCCAAATTCAAATCACATTACTGACCAGCGGGTCATAAAGAAATTCAGTACAATGTTAATGCCCTGCCTGCTAGACCTCAGGTCGTAAATGACTTTTCACACCACCTGCTCGAAAATGTCAAATTATATATCAAGCAACCTTAACCTAAAGTGAGTCATTAGTGGCCGGGGGCACAGCCGGTCAATAATGTTGTACTGGATTTCTTTATGACCCGCTGGTCAATAATGTGATTTGAATTTGGAATCTCACATGCTCAGCTAAAATTGGCAGTATAGTACTAACAAACACCCTTTGGTGCCAGAAAGAGGAAAGCTATTCTCGATACCCTTACTACGCGTGGATGATATTCTCGATTTACTACAAAATCATAACGACTGCTTCTTCATATCGTTGCCATGTTTTCGAAGACATAATATTGTAAGAATAATTAGATAACTACGAACCATTTTTTAAAAGGAATGGAATAACATTAAAACTGGCATTAATAATAACAAATACCGTACCGCGCCGTAATACCGTAATAGTAATTGGCTGTAACATTAGTTAATTTATTTATTCTTACTGTTTGTTTATTTAATAAATACTTTGTTTTTCGTACTATGGCTATTATTTTCTCACAGTAGGTGTAAAAAGTAGAGTATCCTCCTCTGGGCTAAAGGCCAAAGGTGTCTTTGCCTTGGGCTAGCTTGAATCCCTCACTGCATTCAGGATTCTTGTATTAACTCCCTCGCTTCGCTCGTGAGTTAAACTCTTAACTCCCTCGCTGCGCTCGGGAGTTAAATCCCGAATCCTTCATTGCGCTCGAGATTCAATATGACGCCCGTGACATAAGACACAACTTTAGCCCTCCCGTATTATTATTATACTCTTTGCTTTAGCCCCTCGGTGCATAATCTACTATACTTTAGGTTAGGTTTGCATGAGATATAATTTGACATTATCGAGCAGGTGGTGTGAAAAATACTAAAAAAGGAAAAATAAATAAAAATAGTTAAACGTGAGTACATTTTTTTTTGTATGGCGTCTCGCTGGTCAACCTATGTGGCTGGCTTTTGCTTAACCGGGCTATCGTATGGGTGCCTTGAGTGTAAGGCTTCCCAGCCAAGGGCATAATAGTACATAACTGCAGCGGCCAGCAACAGAGGCATTGATGGACGAACGAACGACGAACTTGTAACGGAACGTGCAAATGTGGGCCGAGGCAAAGCCGAGGCACACATACATAAGTCCATCAATGCCTAGTTGTGGCCAAGGCTTGTATAGTACTTTTCTCAAATAATGCGAGGAAATTAATACAATTACTTTTCAAAATCAATGATGCACACAAACAACAATATTTTTCTCGCGTTAAAGAGTTCATTTACATATACATTCATTCATTTGATTTCATTTGTTTTACATTTCTATCTGTAATTTGTATGGTGTACATAATAAAGAGTATTATATTCTATTCATTTGTTTTTTTTTCAATAAACCGCACTTTGTTTTTTTTTTCTATTTGCAAGCCAATTCGAAATTTAAATAAAACCTTTGAAAAGTTACCTCCTTGGTTGCCATGTTTCAGAGTAAAAGTTCGTTCATCGTTTCATTTTTAAATAACACGACAGATATGTGTTTACTAGGTAATCTATTTGGGCGCTAAACACGACAGATATGGATTTAAATACAACTTTTCCCGGCCGCTGGTCGCATGTATCTGGCCAGTACAGCAATTTCGATTTATTTCGAAGAAGCATGTCAAAATAATGCTCAAATTTCCAAGCATGTTTGAGAAAAACTTATAAACAAGCTGTGAGTTCATATTGATAGGGGTAAATACAGATAAACAAAATGAACTCCGAGAACGCTGTATCTCGAATGTCCACGGTTCGTGTTCGTTCAAACATTTCCCACGCCTGCCCCCCGCTTGATCCCCCGTTGGTTTAGTGGCAGTATCTAAGGGCACCTCGCGGCATTTAACGAGTTCGATTCCAATAGTTTAGCTGTTGATTGCTATAGTTATGCTCGTTTTTACGAACATTAAGCAGCACCTATTATTAATGTTCATCAGACTACACTTAACGTCAAGTCATTTTTGAAAGATAAAATAATAATAATAATACCAGCCTAGCTATTACTGTCCCACTGCTGGGGATGCTGCATTGATCACCACGCTTGCTCAAGACGGGTTAGTGATTTCAGACTGTTTATATTAATTATAAATCCAGGTTTCCTCACGATTTTCACCTTCACCGATGTCTGTGATGTCCAAGATAAACATGGAAAGTACATATGAATTGAAAAGTCACATTGGTACTTGCCCTGATTTGAACCCACAACCTCATGCCTGAGAGGCGAGGCCTTAACCTCTGAGCCATCACGACAAAGATAAATAGTGGATTATTAACCAAGGGGATAAAGCAGTGTCTTCTGTCGCGGGTGACGATTTAAATCGCGAGCGCAACGAAGGACTCGAGGTTTACTCCCGAGCGTAGCGAGGGTGTTAAAAACTTAAAGCACGAGCGAAGCGAGGGATTTAAATCGTCGTAGAGGAAAATACTCTACTTTTCGTACCACTTGCGAAACAATTAACACAATAATAATATGAGATGAGCATTTATTAAAAATAATGACAATTAAAAATAAATTAAAATAAACATAACGTTTATGTATTTGAAGAAAACAAAAACGCGGCAAATTCCTAGACTAATATTTTTTTGTCGGAAAAGCAAAGGCATCAAGCTCATACGGCCTCGTCGGTTTTCGTAATTTTATTTAATAATCATAACTGCATAACAAATGCGTATTCCTTTTTCAAAAAGATGTATAATGCTTTATATACAAACTCAATGGTGTAAACACAGATGTAGTGCAGTATAAATTTCGGTAAGTATTCCAAATTTAGATCACATTCTCCCCCTAGAGGATGAATGAAATTCAGTACAATTTTCTTTCCCTGTTTTTAACAGATTAAAAATGACTATTGTTATGTTCGCTTTTTGTGGCATAGAATGTCACTTTTTTGAGCAAGTGGTACGAAAATAGATTTTTCATTTTTCATAATCGGAAAGTAGTGTTTGTTTGATCCGAGTAGCGGGTGGAAGATGCTACTTCCCATCTTTGGGCGGGAAAGAAATTGCTTCCCTCTCTAGGGTGGGAATAATTTAAAAAAATAGAACTAAACTAGTATTTGCGTTATGTCCGTGAGTCCTTAAAAGCTTTTGTTAATTTTATAAAATCTTTTTAATATTTTTAAAACCCATAAGAACCCTTAAAACATTCTAAAAACTAATTAAAAAAGTATAAAAGAAATACCTAAAAAACCTAATAAAATTAATGTAAAAAACCTTATTTAAAAAATAATTTTCCCATTAAAAAAAAACGTTACCCTTTTTTTTTTCGTTTTCGGATGGGAAATCATCCAATGACTTCTCCCGCTCTGGGCGGAGCAGGAGGGAGTGTCAGAGTTTTACTGACTAAAACCCATCCATGTTCCTTCATCGCCCTTTTTGTTCCGGGGCCACGGTATCTCTTTCGAACAGTCCCGCAACCCCGGCAGGCATCGGTCCCCTTCCTTTTTGCTGACTCTCTTTGAGGCGCGCGTGGAACACGAACGCGCCGTCGACACGGCCTGTCGTGAGACGGACGGACGGCGAGCTAGCCCATAGCCCACCATCCACAGGCCCGCGCCTAGACATTTCAACCCCATCGCACCCCAACAGGGAATGATGGTATTTCAGGTCCGCCACATTAAATCTTAAAATCGTTGTTTTTGTAATACACCCAAACCGATACACCATACAAACAATACCCATGTTGATTTTCAGACTTTGTTACCCCATTTCCGCCTTTACGGGTTGAATCCTAAAAAAACCTGAAACACAAATCTTAACTCATTTATCGATAGTACTCCTGTGAAGTTTCGAATAAAACAGTCTAACTAATCTTGTTTCCCCATAAAAACTTTCGACTTCCGTTTCACCCCCTTAGGGAGTGAATTTTGAAAAAAATATTTTCTTTCGTAGTGCTCCCCTAGACCACCTAAGAAACCTACTTGCCAAATTTGGAATCTGTAGACCCAGCGGTTTGGGCTGTGCGTTGATATGTATGTGAGTCAGTCAGTCAGTCAGTTTCTTCTTTTATATATTTAAGATGAAAAGTAGAGTGCTTAACACGGGTGAAAGACATCAATTCCTACTCGGACTATAGCCGTCTAAATACCTCGTATGGGAATTGATTCCTTTCGACACTCGTGTAACAATCTACTATTTAAATTTCAAAAAGTTCAATAACTAAGTTGAGATACAACGGCCACTTTTTTTTTAACTTTGCCGCCTATTTAGAATTTATACTGTATCATGGGTGCATTTACAAACATTTAAACTCACATACACAAACAGCCAGACCCAGAGCAACTGTAAGCCATACAAATATTTGTTCCGTACGGGGATCGAACCCGCGACACGCAGTGCTGCAGCCAGCAGTCAATCGCTCAGCCACTGCGTCATCCGTGCCCTCAATTGAGTTTATTTTGAGTAAGCTGCCGTCAATTTACAGTTTGAAAACTTACGTGATTCACTTATTAAAGAATATTAACATACCTCTGGCTACCCCTTTGCTTAAATCAGTGGCGTAATGTTTGTAAGACGACATTAGCACTTGAATCTAAGATCCTACACGTGAGACGCCTATTTAGAACATTAAAGCAAATATTCACTCAAGCAAAACTTGTCTATTACTAATGTGTATATGTCAGCGTCAAATTGTTAAACCCGTCGGATTGTAATCTGTCTAGCGAGATTGTAAACTGTCGAAATATTGTCAACTGGACATACTGCTTACAATATGACGCATTATTTTTCGGCAGATTATAATCTGTCGAAGTGAAACCCTAAAATTGTGAAGTGCATGCCGAAAAATAATGCGTCATAATAAAAGCAGTATGTTCAGTTGACAATATTTTGACAGTTTACAATCTCCCTAGACAGATTACAATCTAACGGTTTTTACGATGTGACGCCGACATATACAATTCTGTAAGGGGTGCTGCACGAGTTAGTTAGTTAACAATTACAATACAAGCGAAGAACATCCGTTTCCTCCGTTTCGAAGAACTATTTTCAAATGTCTGGTAACTTTCACATTGGTTTCAATGTTACCAGTGATAATTATAATTACAAAATATAAGTAAGTTATTCGTACATCACCGTGTGCCTAGCCTTTTCCCAACTATGTTATTCTAGGCTTCCAATTTAACCGAATGCACCTGAAAACCAGTATTTTACATGGACTGCCTATCTGACCTCCACAACCAATTTCGTACTGAGTAATACGATACCCCTTGGTACGACTTAAACAGATTTTCGGGGCACATGACTACCTGTAAAGACTGACAAAGATTTTCAAATGACAGGGACATGAATTTTTGAATTGGTCAACTGATCCGGGATCAGTTGACCAATTCAAAAATTCATATTGACCAATTTTATGATTTGTACCGTCAAGAGAAAAGTTTCTTGATATTAATTTACTTATATGGTGATTCCCGTTGGCCCATCGCCCGTGTCCACACTGGTGAGGCGGAGGTGGGTTTATTTTTATTAATTTATTACCTAGTTTCCCCACTCAAATATATTGTATGGGATCGAGTAGTGTTAGTACAGCTGTGCTAGTTATGGGCAGTAACCTTAAGAACAGTATTAGGCTGGCATGAATCCAAGAAGGTATTTATTACTGGAAGACCGTTCTTAGCCAGAATTATTGAAATGCATACCACCTTGAGCCTATGCCAGCCTGGTACTTTTTGGGGAACTATAAATACCATCTAGGATTCATGCCAGCCTAAGTACTACTGTTCGTAAGGTTACTGCCCGTAACTAGCACAATTACTGTACTACTACTCGATCACATACAATGTTAAAAATACGGTGGGGCCAACGGGATTTTATTTTTATTCTTCCTAATATTTTTCTACATGATGTTACTCAAATTTGAAATTCGACGGCATTTTTTTTTAAATTTTTATAGCGGGACCAATCTACTAAAGAAAATGACAAAAAAATAATAATTTAGTAAACTGCTCCCGCGGGATCCAAATGAGCGGGAACAATTTACTAAAGAGCCAAAAAATTACACCTTCTCTTGGATATATAGTAAGTATGTTGGGTTTTCGTTTTGTTGAACCCCAAAACCCACCACCCCTGCCTACGGCCTTGCTCGCAACCGGCGCGTGTGAAGTATGCACGTGGAGTAAGCTAAAAGAGTGTATTCTAGGATCGTGGTGGAGTTAGCGTTGAACTGGAGATTCTGCCTTCCCCCATGGCAAACAGGCATGAGTTTATGTACGTACGTTCCGTACGCCGTATCCGTGGCAAGAGCCTTTTGACCAAGTTAAGTCAGAAAGTAACTACGTAACACATTCACAATCTGTATTATTTCATTAGCTACACGATATGAACATGCAGCGCTTGCATCGACAAACAGTTCAGCGACAAAGCCGCTGAATATCTAAAGAGCATTCGCGGCCACGATACATTGCTTGGGCTATACGAGTACTATACTTCTGACGCCCCGAATGGCGTAGCGGTGGTGAGGCTGCCTTACGTTCTTAGGGTCCCGGGTTCGAGTCCCGGTTGGAGCACGTGTTTGTGTGATGAGCATGGACATTTGTTTCCGAGTCATGGATGTTTATATGTATATAAGTATGTATTTACAAACAAAAAAGTATGTATGTAGTAAATCAACTATCTGGTGTCCACGACACAAGCCTCGTTGCTTACTGTGGCACTAGATGGCGCTGTGTGTTCATGTCCAGCGATATTTATTTTATTTTATTTTTATTTTATTTATACTTTGTAAACGGCCAACTCTGGATAGCACACAGTTTTAAAGATAATATATTTATGGTGTAATGCCTCGTGATACTGAGCATAAAGTCCTGGGTTCGATTCCCAGGTCAAGCAAAGAGTTATTTTATTTTTACTACACGACTGCCCAAAAAAAGGAGTGTTATATGTTTTCAGGGTTCATCATTACGTATGTTTGTGAGTTTCTTTATTCCGCCATAACTCCTAAACGCCAAAACCGATTGTATCGATGTACGTGGTATCGTTAGAATCCTTGTGTTACCCCGGGTAACATAGGCTAGTGTTTTTTTTTATGTTTTTTTTTTGTATATTGCTTTGGGCATCAAATTAAAGGGCTTATCCTGAGACCAAATAAAAAACCAAGACATAGCGTTGCGAACAATAAAGTGACGCCAGCGCAAAACTAAGCTCCGCTCTGTGCGTACACGCTCACACGCACACATTTACATCAAACTACAATTAAATTAAGCTCAAAAAATGCACACAGTTTACGAAACCGGCATCACTTTATTGTTCGCAGCGCTGTCTTGGTTTTTTATTTGGTCATAAGGATTTAAAAAGGGTATTCTATGGCCATATTTTATTTAAAAAAAATGTGTTATTTATTAATTTATCCAAAATATGCTCAAATGATTATGTAGGTTTGTGAACTGTAAAGTGATAAATGTACACCAAAATAAATAACATACGAAATTCTCCATCTTAATATAATCGTAACTAAAAAGTGTAAAATAAAAAAATAAAAAAACCCGACTGCGTAAAAAACAACTAATAACTTTAAATGAAAACTGAAAAGAAAAAAACAAGGTCAATAATACATTCTAATACGGAACATATTTCAGTATTAGAATTTATTATTGTCCTTGTTTTTTTCTTTTCTGTTTTTATTTAAAGTTATTAGTTGTTTTTTACTCAGTCGGGTTTTTTTTTTCCCATAATTAATTACTCAGTAGCAGTCCCGGAGTCTGGATTTCTGCCCGTTCGATGGCCATAGGGTCGCCTCTTCCGCCAATTACAAGGGACTTAACCATAACTCGGGAAACAGTTCTCTTAGAGAATCGCGTCTACGTAATTCATAAATGGCTGTGATGGCGCTTTTCTGCAGAATAAATATAGACTCGATGTCTGCAGCCCGTCCCCATAGTAAAATACCGTATGACATAATACTACGAAAATAACTAAAATAGACTAGTCTCGCGGTATCAATATCAGTAAATTGACGGGTTTTTCTAACAGCATATGCTGCTGAGCTCAGCCGTCCTCCCAAGAGATGTTAAATGAGGACCCCATTGTAACCTTGAGTAGAGCGTGATTCCCAAGAAAACCGTTTTATCGATTCGAAGCCAAAATTTACTCTGTAATACCCCAGGAACTCCACATCCATAGCTTAAAAAAAAATACTCTGTAATACTCTACTCCACATCCATAACTTAAAAAAAAAACATTGTTTCGTAACAAAAACGAATAGGTAGTTGAAAAAGTAACGTAGCACCTAGTTTTCGTAGAGCTAGACGTAGGCCCATGCTAAATAGGAATATTTAAATTTCGTAGACCTTCGTAGCATGGGCCTACGCCTTCTTTCGTTATTGATAAGATTGTGATATCAATACAAATTAAACTATCATAAATGCGACAGTTTGTGAGGATGTTTGTTACTCTTTCACATGAGAACTACTGAACGGGTTTGGATGAAATTGCAAACGGATTATATTTACCGTGAACTAGATTAACACATAGGATACTTTTATCCCGGTGGCCCGCTCCCGTATGACAATTACCGAACTCTAGCGAAGCCGCGGGCATCAGCTAGTAAGTTTTCAAAGAGTATCTAAATAATCATCCTCTCCTCACTTGCTACGAATTGTCTTCGCTTCAAAACGTATTGTGAAACATGAAGAGTCACGAAAGGCCGCTAACAACAACCATTCAGCAGGTAATATCATTAGCATCAGAGAAAACAATGTCAAGCATCTATTTGTTTACGTCTAATGAGAAGTAGGTAGGCATGGACTATAAAGGTTGTAGGTACACGGGTCAATATGCTTAGCACTGAAGCTAAAGTGCACTTTCACGATAATTCCTTGAATTAAAACTTAAACAATAATATTTGGAGTTCGTTCTTTAATCAATTCTACGTTTGATTACTTCGGGGATTCAATTTAGCAGTTAGTTATCTGAACAATGATCTAAGTTACGCTAGTTACGACTGTTGCAAAATATACTGTTAATTTCAGCAGGTTTATTTACGTGCGGGTAGCGCCATCTCTCGTAAGCATTTGGAGTTAGATCAGACAAAAAAAATCAGACAACGCTAGGTAGATGTCAGCACTGGTATTAAAGATGAGCCGAAGTACACAGTACATGGACAGTGGTCCATGTCATCAGGGTGTTTGGGCATTACATACACCACTTACTAATGTTGGATCATCCATCGGGGTTATTTGGCAAAGCCCTAAGTCGTATAATTTGTAAGTTCGTAAATAAATTGAGTAACTAGTTATTTTAATTCCAAAAATACTTCATCAACAATCTACGTATAATTGCCAAACTTCCGCCATGTATTGAGTAAAAAAAACTGGCCAAGAGCGAGTCGGACTCGCGTACCGAACCGAGGGTTCCGTACAAACTTTTTAAAGGACAAACTTAACTTTGCTGTTCGAGCCCATGAAACGGCTATTGCACCAACCGCAAATAATAAGTTTGTAATAGTAAAATCGCTTTTTTTTATTTTTACGAGCCTGTCCCTTTCATGCCTTCCCTAGCGACGTCCTAAGCCGAGGCTCAAACCCCATAGGGTCAGGGGCTGCGGGACTGTTCGAAAGAGATACCGTGGCCCCGAAACACAAAGGGCGATGAAGGAACATGGATGGGTTTTAGTCAGTAACGAGAAAACTACATATTTACTGTTTTCAGATTTTTCCCTTTACATGTGCTGTAAAACATTGCTTCCCGCCAAATTTCGTGATTCTAGGTCAACAGGAACTACCATACTTATAGGTTTTCGACCCAAAACCTATAGGGTACTTCCGGTTGACCAGAATAGACAATTTTGGTTAAAAGCTTAGTAAAGGGAAAATTCCGAAAGATAAAAAGTCTATAATTAAGATAAATTTTGGTACTTACAAGTTTTCGCAAAAATCTAATTTGCCCATATCTTTTTATCGTGTTCAGGACCTTGGTTTTTATACACCTAATAGAAGACTATATAGACCTCAGTATCTGGTATAAATTTCAACTTGCTAGGTCCACCCGTTCCTGATAAAATTAGTGGTGACAGACGGACAAGATAGTGATCTGATAAGGGTTCCTTTTTTTACCTATTGAGGTAGGTACGGAACCCTAAACAAGAATTTTTTTTTCCGGAACCTATGTGACAGTGTAGATACAACTCCAACATCCACGCAATCGTGTCCTGCAGCCTGCTACCTAGGGTAGCAAGGTATCTTTCCACTACCTACTTCACTTACAGAAATAAACTGTCGCTTGCAAATCTACTGAAATCGTACGGTAGGTTCTAAGTGTAAGTAGGTTGTACTACTCTTGCGGTAACTTTTCGTGTGTACTATACATATAAGTCAGTATACCTACCTTTAAATCCACATATTTTTCTACGAGTCTGTAGCCTCGTTACCTCACAACATGTACGGAAGTGAAACGCTGTGTGAATACGAACAATCCGCACATCACATCCTATGGGAAGTTGAATGGAGTATTCTGCAAAATGTTATAAGCAAGCAATATTGTTGTTACTTTGTAAGCTAAATGTTGCTGGAGTTTAAATTGTATACTTAGAAATTGCAATAAGGTATACATATTAGATCGGTGCAGATAATTTTTGAAAACGAGAAAATTCATAGTTGGATGAAACCCATTGCAAAAGAAAGAGAATATAACAAAAATTAAAGGAAAAAAGTCCTAGGGAAAAAAGTGAATTCTTTTTTTCACCTTTTTTTTTTTTTTTTTTTTTTTTTTCGGATGGGAAATCATCAAAATCAAATGACTTCTCCCGCTCTGGGCGGAGCAGGAGGGAGTGTCAGACTTTTACTGACTAAAACCCATCCATGTTCCTTCATCGCCCTTTGTGTTCCGGGGCCACGGTATCTCTTTCGAATAGTCCCGCAACCCCGGCAGGCATCGGTCCTTTCGGACCCCTTCCTTTTTGCTGACTCTCTTTGAGGCGCGCGTGGAACACGGACGCGCCGTCGACACGGCCTGTCGTCATGAGACGGACGGACGGCGAGCTAGCCCATAGCCCACCGTCCACAGGCCCGCGCCTACGGTGGCCGGGGGCCACGTGGTGGCCCCCGACGCCCGGGGCGTCTCCCGCGGCGGCCGGGACGCTGTGAGGTTCTCTCCCTCTCACGTTCCGCCACCTCCTTCTCTAGCATTACTGCTTCGCAGAAGGAGGTGACGGCGTCCCATTCCGTCTCGCTCCGGACCATGGCTTGCACCAGGGCCGGACGCGAGAGGTCGCCGCCGCCAATCGCCGCTTCGAGGACACGGCGGTGCTCCGCCCACGCGGGGCACACCTCCACCGTGTGCTCCACCGTGTCCTCCGGTCGATCCTCGCAGTGGAAACACCCTCACCTTATTTTGACTTAATATTGAAAAAGCACCCTAATTTTCAATCGAAAATTCTCATCTCAAAATATCTGCTTTTTTTTAATAAGTTGGTAGACCTTTTGTCTGTTGAAAACTCTACTTTCTGATGGTGTAAAAAAACCCCGAGTGGAGAGGGTTCCGTACAATGCCCATTTTCCGTAAGTGAACGTATTATATGGAGTTTACCACTTTATTTTCAATTGATAGAATTCTTATAGTCAGATTCCTGTAATTTACAAGCAACTTTGCCGTTTCACTTTTTTTCATAGGACTTGTAGTTTTGCCGGAAATCGGGATAAACCATTTGAACCCTTAAACCCCCTCCCACTTCCCGACCTCAGATCTCCCGTAAATTATTTTTCCTTTTATTTTTGTTATATTCTCTTTCTTTTGCAATGGGTTTCATCCATTGCATAAGATTTGCTTTACCGAATGTTAAAAGTAGTGATTGTGATATAATATTGAATAAAGAGAAACTTGAATTCGTAGATAAAACGGTTTTCCTGGGGATTACGCTTGATTCAAGGCTACAATGGGGTTCTCATTTGACTTCTCTTGCGGGGCGGCTAAGTTCAGCAGCCTATGCCATTAGAAAAATCCGTCAGTATACTCATGTAGATACCGCTAGACTGGTTTATTTTAGTTACTTTCATAGTATAATGTCTTATGGCATTTTACTGTGGGGACGGGCTGCAGATATTGAGTCTATTCTTAGCGAAACCTCCTTCTCCATAACCTGGTACAAGCGGTGCACTATAAAAGACAGCGCGCCTTTAGCAACGGGCTCACAGCGCCCGCCTTCAGCGGGGCATGGTGACCGGTGCCTTGTTCTTCGATATCGCGAAAGCATTCGACAAGGTCTGGCACAACGGGCTGATATACAAGCTATACCAGCTCGGAGTGCCTGATCGTCTCGTGCTCATCCTTCGTGACTTTCTGTCAAACCGCACATTCCGATACCGCATCGATGGTGCGCTATCAACCCCACATCCGATTCGCGCAGGAGTCCCTCAGGGATCCGTGATATCCCCATTAGCCTTCACGCTATATACCAGCGATATCCCCAGAAACAATTCAACCCAACTAGCCCTCTTTGCCGACGATACGGCCATCTATTATTCTGGTAGAAGCTATCCCTGCATTACGCGCATTCTCCAAAAATCCGCAAACGCCTTAGGCGATTGGTTCCGGAAATGGAGAATCGAGGTCAATCCCGACAAGAGCCAGGCGGTACTTTTCTCTAAACCCCGCCAACTCCCCCCCACCCCTCAACCGATCTCCATGTTTGGCAAGCCGATCCCTTGGGAAAAGCAAGCCAAGTACCTAGGAGTTATCTTAGACCAGCGCCTAAACTTCAGTGAGCACATTAAGACGGTGCGTTCGCGCGCCGCCTTCGCTCTCGGTAGGCTTCACTCTGTCCTGAACGCACGTAGCAAATTGTCACTTAGGTGCAAATTGCGTATTTACACCGCGTGCATTAGGCCTATCATGACTTACGCATGTCCCGTTTTCGCGCATACCAAACCCTATCACCTCCATAAGATGCAGACCCTCCAAAACCGATTCTTACGAAAGGCCACGGGAGCCCCATGGTACGTTAGGAATGAGCAACTCCATGTTGACCTCAAGATCCCCACCATAGCCCAATTCATGAAACGCCTAACAAAGGGTTTTTTCGATAAGGCCGAAAAACACCCAAACCCCCTGATTTCCTCAGCAGCCAATTACGCCCTCTCCAAAATATCTAGAATTCGCCGTCCTAGGCTCACTCTTGCCACACCCGATGATCCCATCACCCTTCTCCAAGAAAGTTGTAGGGAAACCAGCACATTACACAAAAACAGACACAAGAACCGTTACAAACCGCGAATCCGGCCCCGCCGCCGAGGCCCTCCGCGACCCCCCAGTAACATCACAGCCCGACCCTTGCTCGACGAGCCAGCCCGCGACGCTGAGCATGTAACGACCGATTCCCCAATTAATGATCCGACCCAGCCTGTTGTCCCTTGCTGCCCTCTCATCAATGACGCACTAAGCCGAGGCCCGAACCCCACAGGGGGTGCCCTTAGTGACCGTTCATTTAATTTAAATCCTTAGTTTGTAAGCCCTGGCTGGGGGCCTTAAAGTAATTTTTGGCCACCACAGGATTGTCCGGTTAAGCAGTTAAGCAACCTTAGCGCGTTGCAACTGCGAGTGGTCCCACCTAAAAAAAAAAAAAAAAAAAAAAAAAAAAAAAAAGCAACGGGCTCACTCGATTATCGGTCGGCAACGGTTGAACATCGCTACCCTCGTTTGTATTTTTATATTCAGTCGCTATATTGTTATTTTGCTAATCAATTTATATCATTTGCAGTAATTAGAGTTCGGATGTCTTATTTTTTAAATTATCTTTGTTGTGATTTTGGTTATTAAACTTTGATTGTTGATTAAATAATTTAGGAAGTAATTGTGCGTTATTTTTTTAAAAAAACTGTCCTCACTTCTGGTTTCTAAGACTATATTTATTCTGCAGAAAAGAGCCATCAGGGCCATATATAATCTTCGTAAGCGCGATTCTCTAAGGGAACTGTTTAAGGATATTGGCATCATGACGGTACATTGTCAATACATCTACGAAAACATAATGTACGTCAGAAAAAATCTGCACCTTTTTGGTAAAAGGGGTGACAGACATAATTACAGTACTAGAAATAGGGACCAACTAGTTCAGCCAGGTTTCCGACTCGCTAAAGTAGACTCATCTTTCATGGGGTACTGTTTGAGATGCTATAATAAAATTCCACAAAGTATTCTTGAACTGAATGAGACGAAATTTAAAACATGCATTAAACGCACACTATGTAAGCAAGCATATTACAAGTTGAGCGATTATATCGCTGATAAAAATGCTTGGCTCAATGCTGGTCCTGCTCCACAAGGACAGGGGCGCATAAATTGATAGCATTAAAATGTATTGTTGGAGCTGCTGAAGATTGTACAACTATCTTTGCATTGTATAGATTCAATCTCCTTAATATTATATAAATGCATAGCCCATATTGTGTGAGTACTATGTACTAGAAAGCTATCATTCACTGGAAACCTACGTCTTTTCTTGACTTGAATGTGCCCTGGCGGTTTAGAGTATGTCATGCTCACTCAAATGTCTCGCTGATGGTGGCGCATGTGTCGGATCATTTAGTTCCCTTCAAAATGGTTGAGTTGAATGGTGCTGATCCATGCGTCATGTCCGTGAACGGGCGCTGTCAGTTGTGACTGGTCATCTCTTAGTTGCCATGGCTTATTTGAATGAATTATTTTGAATTGTATTTTTTTTGTTTGTGTGTTTTTGCTGTGGACACTTTTAACGTGCACATCTTGCTACATTGTTCTCACATAATATACCATCTCAACATGAATGATGTAACCAAGATTTTGTAACAATATTCTGATTTAAAAGAGTGTCCATGGAGTTTCTTGCCCGTTCTTCTCCATAGAGATCTACGCTAGGGAATGGGCAACTACAGTACTTTCACAGTTTTTATGTCTTGTGACTGGGACTGTAGCTACATTTAATTTTCATCTTTGTTTCGACAATTCAAAAGTGCCTGTAACTGGCTTACTTGAAATAAATGCTTTGATTTTGATTTTGATTGATCCTACTATGATTTTTTTTCGTTTTTTGACCATTTTCAGAGGTATCTGCACTGGTCTATTTTCTAATTGGCCTAAAAAAAATACTCGGGCCATGTACTCACCTATCATATAAGTTCCTATTGTTTGCCGGGGTTTGTGGCAATGAATCGCTACTTTAGGAGTCGATGGTAGTACTAAGCCTACGACGCTACGAGGGTGCTACGAACTTCTACGGGGACGTTAGAAAACTATGAAAAGATAGGTAGGTTAGATGAGTACCCTAAAATTGTTTTTATTTATAAGATAATTGTTTTTTATTCTAAATAAATAAATCTACATCCTTACCTTGTGTCCTATAACTTGCTGTATATGTCGTAGGCAATTCGTATAACACGCCGTTTTACATGACTCTAGTTGTAAAGTTTGTTAGCTGTAAAAATGGGGCTCGAACTTGGTCTAAGGTCGAATGTTACCAATCACTTGCACTATTTTTCTTCTTAGGAGGTACCTACTCTTTTATCTCGTAGTTTTGCTGAATGTACCTAGCTAAATACTCATCAACAGTATTAACCCTTACAATCGTTAACATAACTATTATTGGGGAAGGCTCATAATTATTTACTAGTGAAAATGGTTTGCATGGCGTTAGTTAGGTTAGATAAGTACCCTGTAAAATATACATAACATCAAATCTTTGGCTTTATTAATCCAGGAGAAAAAGTAGGTCAACGCCTCCTTACAGCGGTGGCTTCAGCGTATTAAACAGAGTAAAATACCTATATCTGGTGAAATTAATTTGCCTCAATGGTCGAGTGGTCGCAAGCGCGATTGCTGAGCAAGAGGTCCTGGGTTCGAAGACACCGATCACAAATGAATTTGGATAAGGACAAGAGAATGATGATGAGGTCTCTGAGCCTGGATCTGGGCTCGGTTGATGGCAATAGGCTTGTCCCGCATTACATGGGACTTAGAACATAACTGGCGAAACGTGGACGTGTCTATTTAGGTACACCTTTGCCTAACCATTTCGGTATTACAGGCGTGCAGTTATAACTTAACCTACCTATAATTCTCACCCAACTAGTTTTGTCTGAAAACTAATGTTAACATAGCCATATCTTCATGTAGGTTTTGCTTTAAAGCCTGTGGTTACCCTAGATATTCCCTGAGGAAGCTAAACATGTCAGAGCTCCTGAAAATTATTCAGGGTTCCGCTTTACAGCTAAATATTGCATGCCTTTAGGGAATATTCCTAGTAAAGGTAGAATACTGGCATAAATTGCAGGTACACCTCATATATTGACAATGATTGATGTTGTTTGTAGTATCTTGTAGTATCTTTATTGAGTTAAACACGAAAACAGTTAAAGTCCCGAACCGTAAAAAAATCGTGAATGCATGGATTACTCCTGGCCTTCTCCATTGCATTCGACATAGAGATAATCTACATAAAAAAATTAAAAATGACCCTGAGAACTCAATCCTAAAAACGACATATTCAAGATATAGAAACTACTGCAACAAGTTATTAAAACAATCTAAAATTGACCATGATAAAAAAGAAATCAGTGATGCTGGCAACAACACCAAAATTCTGTGGACAGCTATAAACAGCATAACTAGTAGGGTCGAAAAGAAGGACAGCGCTTCAGAATTGCTATCGACTTCAACTACACCAAAGCAATCGGTTAACGAAATCTATAACTTCTTCGCAAATATTGGTAAATCCCTTGCTGAAAAAAATTTAAGTCGGTCGGCATTGTCACCAAGTGGTTCTTTCTGCAATAATTCACATTCCATGGTACTGTTACCCACAGACGAAGCAGAAGTGACAAAACTAATACTGTGCCTCCGCAATGACTGTGCCATTGGTTGGGACCGAATTTCTAATAGTTTCCTTAAGAAACACAAAGCTATCATAGTTCCACCGTTGACTTACGTTTGTAACCTTGCTCTCGAAACAGGCCAATTTCCCAGAGCATTCAAGAGATCAATTGTTCATCCGGTCTTTAAGGGTGGGGACAGAAGCCGTGTCAACAACTACAGACCTATAGCCGTGCTACCAGCGCTTTCCAAGATTCATGAACGGCAGACTAGTTGATTACTTGGAGAGCAACAACCTTCTATCTTCCTCTCAATATGGTTTTAGAGCCGGTAAATCGACGTTCGATGCTGTTCATGATCTCACTAACTTTATCGTCACTAACATGGACAAGGGTCGTAAAGTCTTGGAGATTTTTCTAGACCTAGCGAAGGCATTTGACACGGTTTCTGTTCCCATACTGATTCAGAAGATGGAATGCCTTGGAATTAGAGGAGTCCAATTGAAACTGTTTGAGGACTATCTGAGTGGGCGTACTCAGAGCGTGAAAATTAAAGAGTATATCAGTGACGAGTGCCAAGTTACCTACGGCGTGCCTCAAGGCAGCGTACTGGGTCCTACACTCTTTCTTATATACATAAACGACCTGGGTATGCTCACTCTCCCAGAGGGTAAAATAATAACTTTCGCAGACGATACAGCCCTGTTATTCAGCGCGACCACGTGGAGTGATGTCTACGGATTTGCTCAGTCGGGCTTCAATATGGTATCGGGGTGGTTACAAAATAACATCCTCACTCTAAATGCTGCAAAAACTAACTATGTCACTTTCTCCATAAAACATAACAGGCCTACCTCGGCAACAACCCCGCATTCCATCGTAGCTCACACTTGTCCGACGCCATGCTGCGCCGCCTGTTCTTGCACTCAAATCGGTAAAGCCGATAGTGTGAAATATCTGGGCATCAACATAGACAGTGCACTAAATTTTCACAAGCACATTACCGTATTGAGTGGCAGGCTACGGAAGTTG
Organism: Xestia sexstrigata; assembly: GCA_941918905.2. Classification (NCBI taxonomy): domain Eukaryota; kingdom Metazoa; phylum Arthropoda; class Insecta; order Lepidoptera; family Noctuidae; genus Xestia; species Xestia sexstrigata. The sequence continues at coordinate 8,045,341 of OW799204.2, forward strand.
ATATATGTCTTCAAGACCCTTAGACGGGTGGCTGAGGATAAGGTGAAGAGATCAGTGTATTTTGCCCTCGTTCAATCTTTGTTGACTTACTGCATCACCTCCTGGGGTGGTGCCCCAAAATACACTATTCTTGAATTGGAAAGAGCGCAGAGAGCCATCCTGAAGGCATCACTGGGCCTCCCTTTTAGATACCCAACCAACCTCCTATATAAAGAAGCGAAGGTCCTGACAGTGCGTCAACTGTTCATACAACAAACAATTATGAAACAGCATAGCCTTTTAACATATTCCCCCTCTCTTTCACGTGGCAAACGCAGATTCGACCCCGTGGACAGTTATCACAACCGGCTTTCGACCAAGTTCTCTCAGCGATTCTTCTGCTACCTCGGTCATTATCTCTATAATAAAATTAACAAGATTCTTCCTATTTACGACCTTAACAAGATTAAATGTAAAATGAAATTAACTAGCTGGATCCAGGAATTAAACTACCTTGAAACTGAAAAAATCCTAGCTGTCTCGGTATAGATTATTATTTAAATAAATTAGTTATTAAATTTACTAGGTACCTATATACTTTTCACATCAATGATATTTATGTATATGTCCAGGCAACAGAAACTTCTACATCCTCACTCACTACACAAAACCACACTCTACACTTTCCTTCATCTCCACACAATACTAACCATACTAACACTATATAGATTTAGAATCATTTTAATAATTGTTAACTGACTCGCGACCACTGTCTGATTTGGAATATTATGTAACCTAAAGGGTGGAGACCTGGTGTCCTGAAATACAGGCCCCAAGCCTAGTTTAGGCACCAGTCTCCCGCAATATACTTACTGTATCCAACTGTTCCCTAAAAATATGTACTCAATGTGTATTGTGGCGAGAAAATAAATAAATTATTATTATTATTATTATATTATTATCTGTTTGCATGCCTAAAGCAATACACTAGATTGAATGATGAATTAGCAGTGGACGATAATGTATTCTTAGCCTGCGTCCGAACCAAAGCGATGGTTCATGCAGTCAGTCATTTCGTCAAAAACCGGCAACAGTCTTATTTTTTTGCCCGCGATCTTCTTTCGCTTGATATTGTTATAAAATAGTACATTATGATATAAGTGCGGTAAGTTGAAAATTACAGCCGAGGCTATATTGCTTGCCCGAGCCATAGGCGAGGGCTACAAAAAAGCAGAGGCTGTAATTATCAAGGCGCACGTATGTCATACGACGTTTTATAACATATTTGCGAGGAAATAAATAAAACTCGGACTTTCTTAAACGAATAAATCTTTTACTTGTTCACAAATTAGAAATGCGCGCGCATCAGCGCTTTTTTTTAAGGCAAAGACACAAAAAACAGCCAGTATTACTAATAAAGTAAATTAATATTTTTGTGTGTTTGTTACAGATAAATGGTTGTAATTTATTGTCAAAATTAATTAAATTAAAGAATTAAATGTTTATTTATTATATTTCATCTCCCAAAGTTAATTTTATTCATAAAATGTTGACCAGTTCTCTGACATAAAAACTCTTTGCTAAGATTTAATAATAATAATAATAATAATAATCATTTTATTATCAGGCAACTAAGGCCCATAGGTAAAATACACAAAATAATAATTAACAATAATAACATACTAATACATATTTTTAACTAAACGAGACTAAAACTATACACGCAACGTTGTCGGCGTCGTGTTTCGCTGCGTGGTGTCGCGTAACCGCCCTCGGAAACGTCGATATACGACACCCTTCGGCCAAAAGTCCTCCTTCATGCAGGTCTGTAGATGGTGGGTTGGAACTCGTACCACGAATGACTTAAAGTTGATGTTGTGGCGCGATTCCAACCTTTCGACCCTCAGAGTCCAGTTGGTCTTCACTTTCAAATACTGCACCACTTCCTCAGTTGTAGTGGAGTGATGCAGACGTGAAATGTACAGCTGCGTCGTAGGCACAGCAGGACGCAGCAGCATGTTGGGTCCACTCGGTGCGGTACCGCACAGGTTACGAGGACAGGGCTTCTTCTTCTTCCTCCTTTCCACTTTAGTGAAGCCCCCCTCATCAACTTGGCTCGTTCTTGGCACGGAGCTACGGACCGCAGCCAGGGCGATGGGCGGGGGGGGTTTTTAAAAAAGTACCGTTCGTTTTAGATGGAACATCTTGATAAACCGTGAGTTTTACATTACATTACTGCACAAGTACGTAATGAGATACATTACGATACTGAAATGTGTGAAATAAGAGACCCTTTACGAGCAAATGTGTTATAAAATATATTACTTCCCTTTTTTAATCGAAGTTTGTTACCAATTTGAAGGGCTTTAATTTTTTTGCATGGATTAAAAAAAACAAATAAAAACTCTACTAAAAACTGTTAAACTTTGTAACATCAGCTATCTGCCAGTAAAAGTCCCGTCAAAATCGGTCCAGCCGTTTCGGAGATAAGCCCGAACTAACAAACAGACAGACAAAAAATATTACCTACCGTAGGTATGTACTTTTATATATATTGAAATTACATAGTACGGACACTTCAATTTTATTTATTTTTATAGATACCAGGTTTTTCCCTGCTCTTTTTCACCCACAATCGGGGTGCACGGCAGTGCCCCCGCCAAGTCGAGCGCGAAGCAAACACTGCCGTACCATCCTTTACTGGAACTATTTCGCCGCATTTTCAGGCCCCTATTTGAGAACCTCTGGCTAAGACCAGAACGCAGAAATTCGACTGGTTATTGAATCAACGTTTTCCAAGTGGCAATTTTCCATTGTCAATGGGTAGCGGTTCTGGCGACAGATTGGTGCAATGGTGTCATGGAGTACCTGGTTTTGTACCCTTGTGTACCCTTCAACGGCCAAGTCACACAACATTAATAAAGAAATCGCAGTAAGGAACCTTAGACTTGGCACGACTTTGTCTAGATTTCATTACTTTTTAGAGATAAACAAGCAGCTCCATCGAGACTTGGCTAGTTTTTTACAGAATGTTTTTGGTGGGATATTTATTTTCCTAATGTATTGACGCGCTAGGATATACTAACTGGACATTATGCTGTCAGCAACATCACATCACGATTTTACACGAGTCTATTCCAGCAATTCATTGTTGTTCTATATTTGCTTTCCAGAAATACCGTGGCTTTGCGGCCAATAGCGAGGACTTTGTAGCTGGAATTTATGTAACTTCCGGCGGTGACACGTGTTAGGTACACGTGTTCAAAAGAGGAAGAAATCCTGGTTTGAAAGTAGCTGTAAAATGGGGCATTTCCAACAGACAGGTCTTCGATTCGAGGAGATTTCGTAGAAACTATTAATTCCTCTAAAACTTAATCTTTTGGAAAAAAATAAAAGGACCTATGATTTTTTTTTCTTATTTTTTATTTTTATGTACAAATAGAAATTCCCTTAGGTAACATAAACTTACTTAAGTCTTAAATTATGATACTGTACAGAGTTTGTACGACGGAATGCGGGCAGTGTGGGGAGATCCCGAATGTAGGAGTTATGGCAAGTCCTTAAATGTGCTGGTGCTTAATAAATACGATGTAGTACGATGTGCGTCCTCTATGGAGTGTAGTTTGTTAGAACCGACCTATATCTACGTAAATCCTAAATTCGTTTGAAAGAATACTAGCATTTTTGTAGCTAGTGACATCGGGACATCGATCCTGATGTAAAATTTGAGTATGATCACTGTAGTGTTTGGTAATATCTAAAGTTAGGGGATCACAGACGGAGACCGGGGTTGGTGCTGGCGATGTAGTTGAGGAGTTCGTCGGAGTCCTCGCAGACGACGGGTTTCTCGTGGTAGCAGGCGACGTCGTGCCACGCGATGCCGTCGTTGTACACGTTGTTGAGGACGCTGAGGCAGGACTCGGAAGTGGCGTTGATGTCGAACTCGGCGTTGTCGGGCTGACGCTGCTTCTTGTGGCCGGTCTGAGACCAAGGGTTGTAGCCCCAGCCGTTGGGGATCTGTAAAGGGCATTTCATTTAAAATCTCGATGTAAATACATTCGTTCGAGTCATAGCAAAGTCTTCTACTTAATCAAATTTCTCTACCAGAGCATTCAGGGGGAGAATTATGCATTTACTTTGAAGAATTTCTACCCAGAAGTTGTAAAATCATCGATAGCATTGCAAATGAGCTTATTCAGGTTAACGCTATCATAAAGCCCACCTCAAGCATCAAGTGCGCAAGTTAAACACTATGCACTTAAGTGATATAACGTAATAGAAATACTTCAGTGTTCGAAAATGCGTAATAACTCAACTTTCACACAACAAGGCACCAATTGTACGCACAGGTGTGTCGTCGAAAGTTTATGATTCAGTAAATAAGTACGTGACGGTAACTGGGAATTTCCCCTTAACGTTCACATCCATATGTAACGCATTAGTTCCGACCATAACAAAGAACTTTACGAGTTCTTACAACACTGTAAACAAATATGTACCTCATTTCGTCATTTTACCAGAAAAAGAATAGGACAGACGAAGTCTGTGTAGTTTCCTCAAAAAGAACGACTGCTTTTGAGGAGACGACACGGACTTCTTAAGTTAGAAGAACCATTCACAATCTACATAAGTGCCAATTATGGAATTTTTATCCGGTCGTCATGTAAGATAAGCCACTATTTCATCTCACCACAGGCACATGCGAGGATACCGATTTTCTGATACCTAATATTAAAAGATAACAAACTTGCTACTAACCTGGTTAGTAGGAGACAGCTTTTCACGGTTCGCGGACCAGAACCAACCGAACACATTCTTGGGCTCGAGGTCCTTGCGGTTTTCGCAACCCTTGAAGTCACAGAGGCGACCCGACGTCCAGATGTAAGGTACATCGTCTGCAATGAGAAAATTACTTGTATCAGTACAAGAGGTCAACGCAATAAAACGCCGCAGGGTCACACTTCAGATGTGCTAAGAGACCGTCAATGCCCATTACAATATTTATAATATTATCTAACGACGCTAGTGAAATGTGAAGGCTCCCAATTACTTGTAGCCTTCACATGGTACATCGGAGATGACATTAGAATTTCACAACACTTCAATACTCACTTTGCTGGATGAGCTTGAAGATTAGATTGTTTTCTTCTTGCGTCTCCATTGAGACGAGGTCCATACAGTATTCGCGGCAGATGTTGCGTCCGTCTAACCAGTCTACTTTCCTGTTGGCTAGGGCGGGAACATGCCCACTGTAGAAGTAGTTGTGACCTCGGTAGAAGAACTCTTTTGGTCCTAGAAACAAAAAGAAAAAAAAAATTAAATGAAGTTTGAATAATGCATTTACTGGTTGCATTTACAAAACATCCGAGCCAAGGTTGAGTCGTGACAGTCAGACGTATAAATAATATTTAACAGTGTATTGCTTCTATTTAGTAAGGCGTTAATAGGCGACAATCGAAGACCCTCGGTGTGACAGGTCATGTACCTACACATCAAACTGTTGTATCACGGTCGTGACATTGAGGTGCCTGCGAGCAATTGTGTTAAATTATCACGAGCTATGTCAGTGTCGCAATACAAGACGCCATTACATAACGTAGGTAACGGCCACGCATCGCGACCTTTACTCCTTATATAAAAACGCAAACGGCATATTTCAAGCCGTACATGGATAATGTCAACAAAAACCAGAAAAAATGTTATCATTCCAACCAAAATTAGATCAGCTTTGATCTAAATGGCGTTAGCATAAAATGTGGATCGATTTATTACGCAGTCACGTCGCGACGTCCTTGTTTTATTTATTTTATTCTAGCTCTTAAATATCATTAAAGTCATTAAAGTAGGTGGGGTAGGATGCATTCTGAGATGTTCACTTTGGATAGGTACTATTATTGAGTGTTAATGTTACAAAAAGTCCATTAGGAAATCATCATTATTTTACGAAATGGATAGAAAAGAGGTAATTACGTGACAGCTAAGTATATTGCATCTCAGCCTCAACGTTGGGCAAATTAATGGCTGGTCCCATGTGCTACAGTCCAATTGATATGGTTCACAAGTTCAATTGCTTAAATGCACAAAGCCACAACGCGGTACAAATCGTTTGTACATAGCTATAAAGTGTATCTGAAGGCATCCGCGACCTACATAGGTACCTAACCGGCTAATTTTAGTTCTTTAATAACTGGATCGTACGGTGTCGTTCTTTCATCATTTAATCAAATAATGGGCAGAATTGTTGCGTGAAGTATGTAATATGTTTATTCTAAGTCTACATTAGGTATGTGCAGAATGATTTTGGCAGACGGTGTCGCAATAGCCGCGGGCGCGGTGGGGTCGCGGCTGCGGGCGGCGCCGCGCGGCGCACAGAGTCACAGATGCGTCGGTCACGAGCCGCGCCAACTGGGCCAAGGATCGCTACCGGATGCGATTTTTATATTTAACCAACCGGCCAGTTCACACCCATTGTCAAGCCGACAATCCTAATTATCTGCATTATTAGATACCTGATACGAAAATATGTAATCATTTAGCGTTTCGTTGTTAATTTTTAACGCTACATTTTTTATCAAGTTCGTTTTTGAAGGTTTCAGTTGTTCACCGACAAAGTATACGTCAAGTTTGAATCGTTTAAGCTCATCGACCATTAAACTTTTATGACTATGAATGTTCTCGAGAGCTGGAACGAGCTATGACAACGATCACGTTAATCTCTACTAAGCTACATGCAAATTAAGGATAATTAGGTACGCGGACGCCCAAGCTAATCGTGAAGGTCCTTAATTTTTTGTGCACGAGTCCTATTTAGATGGTAATTATAGTGAACAGCATCGTTATTAGTGATTTTAGTGATTAAAATGCGAATGTGTTCGCACGACACGCCGACTAGCATACACAATGCTTGTGCTCAGACCTTGCTTAGTGACAGACTGACGGATGTTCGATTGTCTCTGAAATCCGGCACGGAGACGCTGACATCAGAAGCACGAATGTCTGGCTGAGTTTATAGCCAAGACGTAGACATTCATAAAACTTTAGTACTTAAAGCTTTAACTGTCAGGCAGGATATTTGGACGATAGGATCAAATTAAGTAATGGGACAAGTAGTCTACTGATTAGCACTGCATCTAAGGCCAACATCCATTTTATTTAGTGTGTGTGTGTGATTAGTTTAAAATCGATCCTCGCCATTTTATAGGTGCTATGTCATTGTTGCAATATCGAAGTATTGCAGTAAACATTTAGGTACAACTGCCATAAAAGCCACAATTTGAATCATAGAAAGGTACGAGTCGTAACTCATCAAAATGTGCCGTAATATTATATTATATTTGTTGGTACATAAAATAATAAAGTTCGCGTTGATTCCATGAATTCACGAGGTAATGTAAAAGATGAATTATTATTATATTATTGGATTGTAATATGGAAAGGAACGTTGAGATGAAGGCTGTGTTGCAAAACCTAGTTTTGTGTATAATACATAACAAGATGGGCAGATGACATTGTTGCCATTGCGGGAATGAGATGAGATCCTGGATGAGGCTGGCACTAGAAGAGAGGCTTATTATACCCTTTTTTTTATTTTATTTTTTTTCGGATGGGAAATCATCAAATGACTTCTCCCGCTCTGGGCGGAGCAGGAGGGAGTGTCAGACTTTTACTGACTAAAACCCATCCATGTTCCTTCATCGCCCTTTTTGTTCCGGGGCCACGGTATCTCTTTCGAACAGTCCCGCAACCCCGGCAGGGGCTTATTATACCCTGCAGTTGGTGTAATGATGACGATGCTGATGACCTTCACGATGGATATCCGAAAAGACAGAAAGCTTTAGCAATACTAAGAATGCATCTTGAATATTTCAACTTAAATCACAATTTTATATCAAATAAATAAAAATAAAATTCACTTACTTCAGATAACATGATCCATACAGTGAAATTAAAATTTAATATTATATATATATCAAGCATTAAAACATAATTTATCGCATTAATAAATTACCAGGACATTTTGAATGTTTAAAGCCTAATTTAATGATCGTTTCGATTTATTGCGAGCTACTACATCGAAACAAATGTCATTCTATAAACTTCTATTAGCTTTGGCCCGTGACTTCTTTCCACGTGCAGAAGGACGGAAACAGGCTAGTTTCCACCATCAAAGAATTGCAAATCTATTTAGTCCGTCAGTTAGAGTATTTGAAAATAATGGACACGTATTTTTTGTTTTTGTAAATCATTGAATTTTGAAAAAGATAAAACGCCTCAAAACTCGGGAGTGTTATTTCTGGTTGTTCTCGTCCGACTAACGGCGAGCACTTGCACAGCACAACCAAGTAGCCGGAGGCACGTGACGTCAGAACGCACTCAAAATTATACTTACCACGGCGTGACGTATTGAGAATTTTAAAAGCGTCGTATCTTCGTCAATTTTGTTTTACGTAACAAAAGAAAAAATACGGGTCAAATATTTTTTGATAATCTGGTGGACTAATTAGATTTTTTCAGTTGACAAGCCAAGCCTATCATGCCACGGGAACGTAGTAATTGGGATAAAAAGTTTAGAAAACCTATTTTAACCTAGGTCATGGTTTAGCTATATGCCAAATGTCATCGAAACCCATTCAGCCATTTAGGCATGAAAAGACAGACAGAGAGTTAGTTTTGCCTTTATAATATTCATTTTGAATGAAGTATGGATGACTAATTCATACAGAATACTTACATAATATTTGTTACATAACGAAGCCTAATCTGGCTGCCAAGTTTAAATGTAAGTTGCCATTTTTTGGGTCAAAAGCTTTTGTAAATGTAGGTTATATTTCTGGGGTCGATCTCTGCTAAAGACAGAGATCGACCCAGAAATGTTTGATTCGTATTCCAAGCAGATGAAAAAATTACATATATCACCAGGGTTCATAAGTCTACAGGTTTAGGTTACTTCATCTACATATGAGTATTCGCACGGAGCCCGTTCGTAAACCAACAGTTGAATTTCGCCATTCTGTACATTAAGTAAATTATTGTAAGTCATAATTTATTCTTTACATGCCAGGTGTATAAACGGAATTTGTATGTTTTAATAACGAATAATTGCACTAAGTTAAATATCATAATTTGTTTGTCTGATTTACATTACAAGTGTTTTCGACCGACGATACCCGTGACCTGTGCCCATGACCAGACACATAATAAACCCATGAACTTACGTTTACAAAGCTTTTAGTGTGTATAGGTAGATACTATCATTCTCCATTCATGGTGATACGTGCGAATGTCGAGTTTGGGTCGGTAAACTTGAGAGCCTAAACAAGTAAAAAGAATCTCGACATATAAGATTTACAGTAAGTTGTCAATTCATGACTTTGGCTTTTAAAATCGTTAGCGTTGTAAAATGTAGGTAAGTTTGTCTTGGCTTTCTTGTAATCTAAATATTATCAAACGCAGACGATAGCAACCACAGAAACAAAACAAGAAATATAGAGCTGCTGCAAACCGGAATGAAATATAAGGAGTAAAGTTTAAAACTTTACGCCTTTCTTAGTAACACGCTCGATTTTGGACGTGTACATACATGCCTAACTAACATAAGAGATTGCAATCTTGTTTAAAAAAGAATTGACCTATTCTGAAGACAACGCATGAGACAAGGACGCCTTAAGATTGACATATGAACTAATCCCATCCTACTAATATTACAAATGCGAAAGTTTGTTAGTATGGATGTTTGTTACTCTTTCACGCAAAAACTACTGAACGGATATGGATGAAATTTTGCATACAGATAGTTTATAACCTGGATTAAAACATAAAATACTTTTTATTCCGGTAGTAAGATCCCATGGGACAATTATCAAACTCGGGCGGGCGGGCCCGCTGACAGAAGCTTATAGGAAAAATAAACTAGAGTTACGATGCCTTTACATTTTTATACAAGACAGTTTAATGAAGCTTATTAACTCCGTACTGCTAAGATGTGGCCAGTTTTTTACATAATAATATCTCGTCCGATGTGGCCTTGCTGTGCCACAAATGACACACATCATACAATGGGTCGACGCATACATCTGGCAGCTGCATTGCTTCACAAGAGCAATTGCACCAGTCTAGCTCGGGGTGGATAGAGAACGACATCATGGTATCCATTTGCCAACTGATTTTAAACCTCAAACCCTCTGGAGTAAGTACTGAAACAGGTTGTGGCGATTCACCCCTCCTCAACCCGCTCGATACGTTTTCACTCATGTGTATAATGCGCCACATCGCTCATCTCTGCTTGCGTGAATAACCAGTAAAATGGTGGACGCAAAGGGCTCTTTATTTTTATTAAAACGGTGCTTCGTAATAGTATTGTTTTGGGACTTTCAGTTGTGAGTACTATGAAACTACTAGTTGGTCGTTCTCGACTCTAGGAAATTAATGACGATATACTGCAACTTGTTCCATAGCGATTGCAAAAACAGAATAAATTTAAAATGACTTCCTCAGATAACTGCCACGCCCAAAATACCAAGTATCTTCTGCACACAGAGGGTCAGTAAGCATGACAAATTCAAGTAGTCTCCAAGGGTTACAAGTTTTTTAAACGGGATAATGACGTGTTTACACAAGACGCATTAAAAAAATGCTTACAAAAATGAAGTAGAATAAAGATCCACTGCGGACGACCGTGAGCTCAAACCTCCACGTTTGTAAGCTTATAATAAAATAATTAATTCCAACTTAACGATGCCCCATTAAAAGTACAGAAGTTGTATAGTAAAGATGTCAAGCGTCGTCAAGGTACTATTGCAATGGTCGAAGATAAATAATATACATCGGAATACATGTTTACTATTACATACACTTATGTGCTTACAGTATATAATGCGTGACTACTTACAATGTTTATAAATGATGCCCACACGCTGTTTATTACTTTATTATGTATGCGTTAAGAAGTCCTAAAGAATGCTTTGAAGTGGTTAATTGCACACAAGATTTTCTAATGAGAATCATTTGTAAATTGTTGATTGTGAAATGTTTTATTGCTCTCTGTAGAGTGCTATTTAATGTCTTTTAACTTTAATTAAATGTTATTTCTGTTGCTATTCTAAAAGCAAATGAATTCCTAATGGCATCAACTCTAACGTGCTCCTATTATTCGAACCGGTTAACAAAAATTAAGTTGGTATGGCCTTTCGGCATTCTGAATTCAAATGACAGTAAAATCTGTCACATACGTTTATAAAAAACATTTTATTGCTCACTAAATCGATGCTTTTATGGAAAAAATACATTGTATAAAAATACATTAAAATCTGCAAAGAAAACCAGTATAGTTACTCAAATTAATTCTCATGTGGCTTAGAAACAATGCGTCTCTTATAGAACAATAAAAGCGACAGCTGTTACGAAAAGAGAAAAGACACATTGTTTATTTAAATGGCTCAACACTTTCACATTTTATAAAAAAAAAAACGATTATCACAATAACTAGAGATTTTTGTTTGTATTAATATTCGGGAGGTCCTCCTCTACAAAGCTACGAAAAAGAAAATCATTGAGTAGACGTATTAAAACGCCTTTTATATAACTAGAGAATGCTAAAGATCAGTCTTAATATTCGATTATACCTAGATTATGCAAATTATAATACAGTTTAAGTTGTTGACTCCCACGAAATAACAGTAATAAATAAAGAAACTAATAGTAGAATGTCTAGATTATTCTCTAATACAAATAAGCATTTCGTAGCGAAATCTTCCCATTTCCTATTTTCACTCTACGATTGTTTGTGGTAAATATACATTAGACCACAATGCCGACGAGTTTATTAAAAAAGTAAAAGCTGCGTTTGTAAATAGATTTACCTATACAAGTATAAAGAACCGAGATGTTTTCACCGACAATATGAGTTTGCGGAAGTGCAATAATTACACATCATCATCAGCCTATAATGTTCCCACTGCTGGGACACGGCCTCCTCTCAATGAGAGGGAATGGGCTATAACCCACCACGCGGGCCCAGTGCGGATTGGTAGATGTCACATGTCTTCGAATTTTTGGTTCCAGAACATGCCGGTTTCCTCACGATGTTTTCCTTCACCGTTTTGAGAGCAGTGGTGATGAAATAAATTACACAAAGTAATGCGCCTATCTGGGTTCGAACCCACGACTTACTGTTCGTAAGTCGGGGCCGCCACCACTGGGCCACCGCTGCTCTCTATAATTACACATATGAGAAAAATTATACCCTTTATGAAAGATAGCTTCGGTTGCCTTAAGGGCCAAGTTACAATTACAGAGTTACGACATATGAACGAATAACCGAGTTCTGTTACATAAATTGTTGGATAATACATACCTAATATTAATAATACGTCAGACGAATTTTATTTATTGATATTATAAAATACCGCAGACCGTTCACTTTCCACGAAATTAGTAGGTTATGGTGGTGCTTTAAGGAAAAATGTTTTAGTTTCTTTGGTCTTTCGTAAATTCACCATTTCTATTTTTAATGTAAGGCTGTTTTGCGGCTTCATACTTTTGCTTCTCCTTCAACCTACGAATGCACAGATATAATATATAGAATATTTAAAATTAAAGCGTTGTCAATTAAATAGTTTCATAGAATAGGCAATATATATATATTCTATTCTACATATATATATATAATACGAAAATACTTTTTTCATTATTTCATTTCTTCGAAGTGTTTTGAAAAACGCAGTTTGACTGCAGTTCTCGGCACCATACCAGCCCTTTTTCGTCCTAAAACTTTGAAGAACACCCTAAGTCCTTATACTTATCTAGATGACTTATAAGTACTAATATCTCTGTTCGGTCTATAAAAATAATAATATTTTTCTAAAAATATTATTATTATACAAGCAAAAATGTTTTCTTCGACAAAAATAAGTACCTAATCAATATTAAGCAAGGAAGAATTATTAATCTTGGGCCCACTTCAACCTTCATTGTTGACATTGGTGTATGTTAGAATTTGTGTAAACAAATCACATTCCTAACTCCTAAATATGTAAAGCCTATTTACACAAACGTGTTATTTATGAAGACGTATATTAAAGTTCAAGTTTAAAATAAATACTCCAAATATGTCACAACTGTATGATAATTAATAAAGACTATTTGAAATATAAAGGTGGCGGTTTGTTTTACCTAATCCAGTAGTATTATGATTTTTTGAAATAATTACGGTCGACCAAGCTATTTGCTTACACTTTATCATGCAAATTACATTGTAAAAGGTAAACCAAATAGCTTGGTCGTCCGTACGTTATTTTTTTTAATATTTATTCAGTTGACCTCACCTTTTGAAACAGTGAGTGCTTCGTTGCGTATATTTAAATAGACACTTACTTCTATTTTTTGTTTCATTTGAATATTACTTATATTCAAATCTTGAGAGTTGAGACACACCCTTTAACTCATCGCTACAATTATTTCGTATATTTTAAGAGACTAAAAAGGGTGTAAATTGACCCATAAAGAAGCCGAGAGGCACGTTGTTCTCCCCGTCATTGCGATATTTTTTTTTGTTCTAGACCATACCTGGGAACTTACTAGTTAAGGAGATATTGGAAGTCAAAGTTCCAACTTTTTCACAAGTTTTTTTTTTTAAACCTAGTTTTTAAGGTCATAGCTTTACTTTAAAAACCTAGTCTACAACCCGTTTACTACCATTAGCACAATGTTTTGAGTGCGTTACATTGAGTTTTACCGTAAAACGTGATTTTTCACCCCAAAAAAAGAGTTGTTTCCCAGCAATAATTTTTGCGTAGAGTTACTTAGTTTGATGTACAGAATGCTTGGTTGACGGCTTCGTGAAGGGTGCATTTACATCCTGTAGGTATACTCCATAGTTTTCTAGAACAAATACTATGAATTATACGAACTAAAGTTGATTTCACATTACTGTATCATAAAATGTAAGAATATTGTGGGATGTTAATGGAAAACTGTGGCTGGAAAATCCTCATTCAATTTACACCCAGTAATAATTGAACAGAGGATTAACAAAACAGAGGATATCTTCGCGAATGTTATATGGATACCAATTGGCCATGTACCGTCATAAACGTGAATTTACTTCTAACACTGTAAAAGCTAGTTTAGCTCTACGCACTAAAAAACTTAGCTAGCAGGCTAACAATATATCCACGGACATTAAACAACTTTAAAAAGAAAAAGATTTCTTGACGAGGAAACGGAAAAGTGCTTTTCCCAATTACGAGACCGTACTTGAGTGCGGACGGACGGACGTCGGGGGGAGAGGGGGAAGGACGGGAGGGGCGCCCCGTCCTCGAACGAGTCCGCGACCTTGCGAGGTCAATCACCCACGGAAGCTTTTACTTTCCTACGTAATAATTACGCGCTGTATCTTCATAGCTTGATAGATTATGCGTAAACTGTGCACACCGTGCCATGTTTATTTTATGGAACGTGTTTCCTTATGTACCGTTTGTACTCAAATAATATTGTTTGTCTAAGTAACAAGCTGTCGGTGTTAGATAGAGAGGATAATATTTAGACAAAATACGAAATTAGAATCGATAGTGGATGAAAGTTTTAAAATAAGATTGACGTAGAAGCGATCTATAGAAGACCGGATTCATGAAATGGAAAATACCTATTTTAAAAACTAATACGATTTGTTTTTTATCTGCTAGCCGGTACTTCGTGTGTAATAAAATGAACATTATATAACAGATAGTTTTAAATACCTAATAAAATCACGTATCACCTGATTATCTAAGAAGATTTTTTCAACACACTTGCTCGTGAAGTGAGCCTTATTACATCGTTCTTAGGGCCCTAAACCGAACTATAACTCACACGTGCATAATAATATTACACACTAGTGCATTAGAATTATCCCTACAAAGTTAAGTTAGTACCTAACTGCAAATTCTAAGCGAGTAAACAGAGCATTTTCAACTAAACTGGGTAATACAGTTTTTTTTGTTGTAACCACAAAGAGGTTATAGGCCGCTTAAAATCCATTTACATTTTTGGAATAAATAAATGTGTCCTTAATTAAGACGAAAAAATATTTATTATTATCAAATTATTTATAATCGCATTTGTTGCTGTGTGGTAAAACGATTTATGTAATACATGTTTGTTTTTTCCTCGCAAGTGTGTTGAAGTGTGTTGTATTGTATGCAACTCGTAAGCAACTTGCTCACTAGACACTCGGCTGATTTACGCCCTCCCCTACGGCTCGGGCTGCAACCCACAGCCTCGTGTATAATGAGCAACTTTGCTCACTTGTATTGTATCATAATATACTATTATGACTAAGTACTTAGGCATAATAATTCACATAGTAATTTACAACCGTGAGATTATCATTTATCATAAATTAATATCATTAGAATCCAGTTTTCTCATCACGTTCTTCTAAGGTTGATCTGAGCTAAATAAGTTCAAGGATCTATCTGTCATTTCCTGGTACATCAGACCACACATCAGTAGTAACGTTGACACTGAGATGGCCTAGCGTTGCACTCAATTTAATTAGAAATTTAATGAGACCAGTTTATACAGGTTTTGTTACCAGTGATGTACCGCTTACTGTAACTACATCAATCGAAGTTTTATGAGGTCAACAACATAAATTATTAGTATCTGGTATCGTAATCTGGTCTATTTTGTCATAAAAGTGTCTAATAAACGTGATTTAGTACAAGATTTGGACGGCATTCATCAAAGCTTAGAATAATAATATTACTTTATCGCGGAGAAGCATAATGAAGCCTTAATTGATTAAATTATTTAATAAGACCTGTTTTATCGTTGCCTCTCACGGGGAGCATTCGCCTGTAATGTAAAATTTCAGATTCGAGCATTACATCAATGAGTAAGGAAAACCGAGCATGTCAGTCCAGGCCTAGCCAAGTTACAAACATTTCGTATCGATTCTAAACGCCTCGGCGTAAGCGATTGTAGAAAGTGCTAAATTGGTAGCCAAGTTGACACGACTGAGTCGATCGCTCGTTTTCTAATGTCTGTAGAAAAAAATCTACACTTTAGTCTATGGTGAGCGTTCCTACCAAAGAGTTTAGCGATCAACATTGTAGAAACGATAACATTCTATTCTATCATTATGAACGATGTTAACTTGTCTACGAATTTTCTATTCGTTTGTGTTGATCACGTGATTTAACGTTGAGATGATGTCATTCCCATTCATTTGAATAGTTTTCTACTAGCGTTAACGATTGTAGATTGTCAACTTGGCTAGGGGTGCTGTAACGATACAATTTGTAACATTCACTTGTTTCTCTATAAAATTGAATTCTAAATAAGAAAAATAAACAACGCTTGGTGATTAGCGATGAAAAGTCCATGACGTTAGAAAACCTGTCTTCTATAAGAAGCAGAATACTTTTTGAATAAAAAAAATAAAAAAACCGTATTATGTATAATATTATTGAATTCCGTTAGGACTAACAGACTTTTATTTATAGACGTCGCTACACGTGTTTTTTTCATAGCCACATCCCGTTGGAGATAAATATCGCAAAATACCTATTTTTAAATTAACATAAATAATGTTGTCATTAATATGCATGCATGGCAATTAGTAACCAAATTAACAGTTGTTTTATCGCAACAAAAATGTGGTTCCCGGGTCGATACAGCGTCAAAACAACATATATTAACATATCATCACGCTTTTAATCCCCAAAGGGTTAAGCAGAGGTGTACCTACAGTACAACACATAAACTGAATAGCTTTGTTACCTTGTAGCATCATTGACACAACGAACCTGTTTCTACTACTTATTTATATCGATTCTAAATCATTCGTGATGAGTAATTATACTTGTTTGTTGTTACCATGTAGGTTGTTGAGAAGTCTTGAAATAAAATAAATAAACATTATAAAGAACAGCACTACCTAACATAGTCTACGTAAATATTCCGCCTGAACCGAACGTTGCCACAGCTAAAGATATGTTAGAAATACTTCGTGATTTGAAAAAAAAAGTAGGTACTGATACAAGTGGGGAAACTTAGTCATTGTAGCCGAGGCAGAATTTACAAGCAACCCCTAGGCGTGGGTGTTATGGATAAGAGAACTTTAAACGGCGTTCTTAAATGCACGTCGAAGAACAAAAATAATAAAACGAAAACTATTATTGTATTAATTCTATGATTTAAATTGCTTTTTTTTCTGCGCTCTGCCTTAGCAAGTTGAAGGAGAAGCAAAGGTATAAAGTCGCAAAACAGCTTTTTATTATTAATAGAAAATTCAGTTTTTTTTTTTAATTTAGAACACAAATAATAGTATATTATGATACAAGTGAGCTAAGTTGCTCATTATACACGACGAGGACAGCCTTGTCGTGTATAATGATCAACTTAGCTCACTTGGGTTGCAGCCCGAGCCGTAGGGGAGGGCGTAAATCAGCCGAGTGTCTAGTGACCAAGTTGCTCACGAGTTTCATACGCACTTTTTCAACACACTTGCGAGGAAAAAACAAACATGTACCTATTGTATAAATCGTATAATTATTTACCACACAGCAACAAATGCGATACAAACAAAATAATATGAAAATTATGGGAAATGGTGCGCAAGTTTTACGTGACGTGCCAATAAGGTGATCGATTACATAATTTTAGTGATAAAATGCAAATATTTTATAACAAATTATTGTGAATTATAAATAATTTGATAATAATAAATATTTTTTCATATTCACTAAGGACACATTTATTTTATTCCAAAAATGTAAATGGATTTTACAAAAACCTCTTAGTTGTTACAAAAAAAACCGTATTGCCCGGTTAAATTGAAAATGCTCTGTTTACTCGCATATAATATGCAGTTAGGTACTCACTTAACATTGTAGGGATTATTCTTTTCAACACACTTCCTCGAAAACTGGTCCATAACGCACTACAATTATGTACAACATGCAATGTATTTCACACGAGTGCGTTTTTTCTCATTTTCCAACACGTATGCGGGAATGAAAATTGCAACAGATAACTATACCTATACTTAGTCCAAATTGGTTCAATGCTTATAGTCTGAGGTGAATGTTTTTTTTTAATTTCGGCAAAGCACTAAGCGTCTTTACGGCATAAATATTTTTTGAATATTCAAATTGTGTTTATAAATAGAATATCATAAATAAACATGATTATTAAAAACTAATAGTTACTTTTATACACCAATTAACATTTATTTGTGTTCTAAATTCAAAAATACATTAAAAAAAATATTTTTTAAATTAGGCTGTCTAACGGCTTCATACCTTTGCTTCTCCTTCACCTGGCAAAAGTAAAGCGCGGAAAAAAGAAAATTAAAATCATAGTTTCCTATTAATTCATGACAAATATATTTTTCGTTCTTATAATTAATTTCTTCAAAAGTGTATTGAAAAACGTCGTTTCATACACGTGGACATTTGTTATTGCAGTTCTCGGCTCAAAAACACCCTTGCCTGCGGCTCGGGAGTTAATTCCGCCTCGTACGCAATAACAAACTTTCTCCACTTGTATCAAAATGTACTATTTATGCACTAGTGTGTACTATTATTATGCACGTGTGTTATAGTTCGGTCTAAGGCCCTAAGAACAAGGTAATAAGGCTCACTTTGCGAGCAAGTGTGTTGAAAAAGCTTATTAAGTAGTTGATAAACACAATTTAAATATTCATGAAATATTTAGGCTTTGCTTGGCTGAGGTATTAAAAACAATCACAGACAACTATAGGATTTGAGCCACGCTGGGCTGGGTTTTAAAGATTTCTTTGACGTTGGTTGAATTTTTCTTAATATATTCGTGTTTCTACGATTGTAAGTACGATTTCCAAAGAAAGTATATTGTTTTCCACATAATTCACATAGCCCTATATTCTTTTCCATTTAATTTTAATTCATAAATAAATATTGCTGGACAATACACACAGCGCCATCTAGTACACTAAGCAACGAGGCTTGTGTTGTGGACACCAGATAGTTGATATACTACATAGACACTTTTTGTTTGTAAATACATACTTATTATACATATAAACATCCATGACTCGGAAACAAATGTCCATGCTCATCACACAAACATTTGCTTCTACCGGGATACGAACCCGGGCCCCTAAGAACGTAAGGCAGCCTCACTACCGCTGCGACATTTGGGTCGTCATTGAAAATAATTTTCCTAGATATTTCAGATACCTACTTCAAACTTTCAGAACAAATTGTCCTAGAAAAAATGTGAACCTATGTCTCAGTGATGATTAGAAACAAAAACGACATAAAATTTGCGAAAAAAAACACGTTACACTAGCTAGAGAAACGAGCAAAGGTCAATTTGGCTCTTGGAAGCAAATTTCGATTCTGTTCATATTGTCCTGTCGGTCGTAAGGATATTAAAATGTTTTTGGTATTTGTACTTACTGCTAGCGCATTTCTGGGGGTTAGGCAGTGATAGGAAACGTCCAGGTTTCTGTGCTACTGCGAGCGTCGCAAGCGCAGCCGCGCATGCCACCAACAACCACGCGTGCATCTGTAACAAGAGACATACTGTGTTAGTCAAAACCAAAATGCAAAAGGAAACATTTACTTAACAAACTTATGTTTGTCCAAAGACATTCAAATATTTACAAGCGATAGACGGGATAAGACGAAAAATTTCGTAATCCAATACTAAACTTGTTACTACTTGGTAACAAATCGTCTGTCTAGTGTCATACGTCCGCTTGTCAGGTAGCATTCGTGCTGTGTCAAAATTACAAACGACAAATTGATCAGAATCAAAATCTTTGTATGTCTTTATCACCAACTAGCGGACGTCACGAGGTTTCACGTACGTAGTTCCCGTTCCCGTAGGAATACAGGGATAAAAAGTAGCCTATGTCACCCGGGCATAGTGTAGCTTCCCAACGGTGAAAGAATTTTTCAAATCGATCCAGTAGTTTTTAAGTTAATTCTTTACATACAAAAATACAAATCTTTCCTCTTTATAATACTACTACTACTAGTATAGACTAGCTTCTTTCTGCCAGCGGCTTCGCCCGCATGAAGTTTGATAACTGTCCCATGGGTTCTTACTATCGGGATAAAAAATATCCTATGTTTTAATCCAGGTCCACTATCTGTGTGCAAAATTTCATCCAAATCCGTTTAATAGTTTTTGCATGAAAGAGTAACAAACATCAACCCATACATACATTCTTTTAAATCTCTTTGTGTTTGTCCAATATTTTTTGTGACATCCATGATTTGGGACCACGAGTCCACGACTCAACGCTTCCGCAGCAAAAATACAAAAATATGAAAGTAAATCCATTAACTTAACCCCAGTCTAATCAGTAAAATAAAATTGACTCACAAATTAGGAAAACACTATAAATAAAAATTAATTAATTAATTAAAGCTCAATCAAACCAGCTAAATAAAATGATTTGCGAAAATAAGATTACGCAACGTTCGATTTTTAATTAAAAATATTTTGGTAGGAATTCGTTACTAACCAGTATCGTAGTAGGTATCAGTATGCAAACTTTTTACGATTTATTTTTGGACTTCAAACAGTTGGTAAGCAAATTAAAAAGAAAATGAGTGACTAAATAGATGGACATAATTACAAAAATATTCATCATTGTCATTCTACAGTGTCAAGTTTATAATCCAACTGCATGCTAACGTGTACTCGTAGCACCCATTTGAAAAACATTGCCGCTTGCAGAAGAAATTGTAGTTTTATTATTTTATATATTTTTATTATTTTTACTAACAAAATCTTCAGAATTTTATTAAAAAGCAATGTGTAAGAAGAACGCAATCTTTGATCACAAAACATGTTCATATAATAAAGTTTCGTAAATATATCATAAA
This sequence comes from Xestia sexstrigata, assembly GCA_941918905.2. Taxonomy (NCBI): domain Eukaryota; kingdom Metazoa; phylum Arthropoda; class Insecta; order Lepidoptera; family Noctuidae; genus Xestia; species Xestia sexstrigata. The sequence continues at coordinate 8,066,184 of OW799204.2, forward strand.
AAGGCATCATACAGCCGAACAATGGTCTATTCAAGTAATTAAGTTTGACGGGGCATAAATCTGATTGTGACGAAAAGCCTCAAGTTCTTAATCATACGCAACGAAATCGTACAGAAATGCTTGGGGCGTATACATGGGTGTCGTACATACCGGTTCATATACTTGTACCTAAAGAATTTATTGCATAAATAAGTTCGGTTGAACACCGTACTAATCTTATTCGCGGGAATTAGCACATGTGCCCTCAATGGAGGACGATGTGAAATATGTATGTATCTGCGCTCGTTTCTTAAATATAAGTGTTTACGAGAATTTAGTACTTATTTAGTAATGGACGTGTATGCCTTCTTGTTCCTGCGTTTTTCTTTTTTCCGGGCAAGGAATTCCGGTATTTAAAGCGGACTTTGAAGGGTCTACGACGCTACGTCGTAGCACTTCTTTGACAGTTGAAAATGAAAGTTCTCGTGTACTATTTGACAAAAACCATGACATTTTTATAATTTTAATGCAAGGCCTGCTGATACATGTGTATTAAAAGAATGCTGGTCTATGCAAAATAATTTCATGCTTGTCTTGACTTTCTGCTTTGAACTTGACATGCCAAAGATCTGCTATTGAAAAATAATGGATTGATTTATCTAATTTAATAAGACCTTCGAATCTTCGCGATGTCTTAATTACTTATTTTTAATCTAAACATTAATTAGGTATGTCGTCATTTGATATTATAGCACTCAAATATTTGTCATTCTAGATTCTGTCGACATTATAGAAGGCTAAAATACCTAATGTGTACCTGATGGAAATATTGCATTATATGCTTTTGTTTTTCGTTTGTTTAGCTACGAGTATTTTACCCGGTTCAAAACCACCAAAACAAGATAAATCGTTCGACTATTTCACAGTTCAACTATTTACTTTAAAATAAAATAAACGACCAACCGGGTCGGGCAAATTCTTATTGGGTTTTTCCATCAGGAATTTCTCAGTAGTAGCCACGGATTCTGGATTTGTGCCCGGTTGAAGACAGTAGGCTCTCGCTCCCTATTACATGGGAGTTAAACATAACTGGCGAAATGTGGGTGTAGGTACTATTAGGTACACCTCTGCCTAGCCCTTCGGGGATTACAGGCGTGATATTATGTTATAAATATAAACGATATGTAAATTGATATTTCAAGGTACTTATCTAGGAAAAAATTGACAACACATACATACATAGTCTTCGATAATATACATCTATCTTAATAATACTTTCTTGAACATATTGCTAGTATTCAACTCCAAAACAAAAACACATATGATATTACATAAGATCTTGTCTCTCAAAAGCAGGCTTCAATTCAGGTCTGTGACAGTGAGTGACCGGGGCACTGGACCGCGTTGCGTGTCATATTGAGCAACCCAACCTTTCCGAAGCAACCACGACATATTAACATTATTAACCGTTCAGTAACCTGCACGGTGTAAACAATATCTTTATAACTTTGACACTTGACCATGTTTTCTACTCGGAATCTGCTTGAGCAGTTCCTTGCAATATAAAAGAGAAACTTCATTTGTCTCGCATCGGGCTATAGGGTTTTATTGTATGGAAAGCACTCTCTGATTGGTCAAAGCTGATTCCTTCCTTAGGAACTATCGGTTAGTGTGTCGAGTCAATACGTGGTTAGCCTACGATCGGGACTTGCAAATATTGACAGTATGATTTCACCTGCTAGTGCCACCGAATAACATGCAATTGTTATGTCATGTCACATTTGTCACGTTGTTCTTTTGTTACGTAAGTCAAGTACGTCGCCGAACGAGTCTGAAGTTGACCGTGTCTAGATGACATCGGTTCGGGCGATGTATTACATACTAACCAAAGGACCACGTGAATCTCTTTTTTGCATGTTTTTGCCTCAAACATGATATAATCGTCTTTAAGTAAACTTGAATGGGTAAATATCCGATAATTCTCGCTAAGCGTTATTAAAAGACACGTCATGGGTAATCAATGAGGTAAAGTCTATGCAAATGATGTTGAGAATAGATCGTGCTGTTTACCCGGAATCGTCTGTCGTCAGGCGGAGCACATCTCACGCGTGGACGCCCAATTATGTGATACAAGTGTACAGGTACGTTCATACCCTTGACACTATTGCCTACATGACCGTAAGCAGTAATTGCGATCGCCAACTCATCAATAAAGTATAGGACGCGTCATCACGATCGTTAAAGGTAAGAATCAATCTTCATGCACAGGCACTCTCAGGGTAACGCTTTATGAACTTCCTCAACCTAATATGGATATTAAGGATCATATCATCATAGGTGTTTTAACTCCGATCTGCAATTATGTTAAAAGTTATTTAAAAGCTTTCCGAATTAAATGAAACTATGCTATTTAGTTATGCTGGTATTCGTCCGTTACAAGTATTTCGACTTCGGTAATTGAGGTGAAACCTAAAAGGATATACATAGGTACCTAATACATACCAAATTTTTTATTGTGCATGCAGGTACCAATGTATTTAGTAAGCAAAGTTGCGACCTGAAGTCGTGGTATGGTCGTTTTATGTATTTTGAAAACCTAAGACACTAAGATAAAAAGGCAATTCAATCCTTATTTCGTATCGAAACAGAGTTGTTTGTAAACAGTACTTAATTGAGTATCATTACAGCTAAATAAACATCTAAGTGATATTAAATAAATATCAGAGACCTGACCTCAGTTGGGCAACACACATTAATAGGCGGAGGCTCGTGTGTAATGCCATTATTACACACAATAATAAGATGAATGGGGAGTTCACAAAGCGCCGAAGGAGTTCGAGTACGGTACTTAAACAATACCTGTTCTATACAACAGCTGAATGGTATTCTTCGCGAATCTGTGTCCCAATCGCGAATTTAGTTCGAGACTTGCAGCCACAATGTTTCTACGAGAAGTTTCGCAACCGCCCGAGGCCGGTCGTCCGTCAGTTTCGGTCACGATCGTGCGGCTTCGTGCATCTCGCTGCGTCTAGCGCCTTGCCAAACACTGATGCCCTCCACTCACTAGCCGCTTTATTGTTTTGTACTTATTCACGTCGCCTTCATTTGGTTAATGACAGCAATACACAATAACGTACGACGGAGACATATGACACGACTTTGTACCGCATTTGGACTGTAATATTGCACACAATATTTGTTTAGCTATAATTTCTGTATCTGTAGTTCTCGGGTTACGAGAACTCACTAATAAACTAAAGGGTTTAGGTTAGATATTATTTCTATGGCAGTTGGTAATGCTATCGTGCAAATATTGCCATTTGTCGTTAATTTACGCGTTCTAAAATTAGTATTTACAAATGCGAAATCACATAGAAACATTGTAGATGTTTGTATATGTATTTGAAATAATTCTGTTCAATAACAGAAACAGAGTCGACCATAGTGATTGCTTCGATTAAAGGCAGTGAGGCGACAAAACGAAAGCCGCGTGTATGTAATTATCAGTCGTACTTATTCGTGTCGTGTCGAGTCGCCCTGTCGTTAATGCGTACTGCACTGAATTCATCATTGTGTCAAGTGAACATTTTTATTAGTAGTGCCTACGTAACGTCTGGGCTCGGTTTGGTGACACAGCAAGTCTTTTACATAATATGAGTCCATATGACAGACATTGCAATGTAATCGTAATCGAAATAATCTAGGAGTGGCTTGTTCTAAACTTCCGAAACTTTCCGATGTGTGCAGTTGTAACGGATTGCTCAGAGTCCGAATATCACTCATTCGTTCGTCTTAATACAGTACTATTTTTGAAAAGCTGACACAAAAATGCAGACAGCTAGCTCAGCTATTGGTGAACTTAATTCTTATTATTTTCGGGTGTAGAAGCTTTAAAAGCTTTTCTTAGTCTTCAGGTTTAAATGGTGATATTCTAGATCATATACCCCGTTGATAAATTACTTAACGTAAGATCTTGGGTATTCCTTTATTTCCTCATCTTGGGTCTTGGGTATTCCGTATAATGCTTTCAGTGACAGTTAACCTTAAAAAAATGTAAAAACGTAAAACAATGAGTCACCACCATGATGAACATTTCTATGGCACCACAGAACAGGTGCTTAGTAATAATATATATGGTAACATGTTCGAGTCAGTGTTTCATATCCTGTTTTGTTATCGTATGAGTTACCAACTTTATTACAATGGGAACCAGACTAACTCGCTTTTGTTTAGAAACTAAATGTGTTCTAGTTCTAGTTTTTTTTATCTTGGTAGGCCAATAGGTAGGCTTTACCTCTACCTAGATACTTACCAAACTGGAGCACACTTATTGTTTCTAATGCCCGTTTTCACAAACGCTAAACGCCACTTAATACGATTGAACTGTTGGAAAATTCTTTGCACTGAGCAGGGCATTGCAAATCGTACAGTGCCCTATTATTTAGGAATTTATTTATGTCTCGCTTGTAATTGGTAGACACTGTAGCTACCTGCCCGCTTAGCATGGCCACCGAAGAAACGAAAGAGAATTGACAAATCTTTTGTTAATCTGTCATTTTGTCGATTCAATGACAGCAAAATGACAGATGAACAAAAGATTTGTCGATTCTCTTTCGTTTCTTCGGTGGTCATGCTAAGCAGGCTGGAGATCTAAATAAGATTGAAGTGAACTGAAATGCATCGCAAATACATAGGTATACAAAGTTGACCTACTAAATCTAAAGAATGCGAGCTCAAATCTTGCCTTCGTTTTTTTTCTTCATACTAAACAGTGCTTTCAGTGCATCATCAGTAACATTAGTATTCGTACATCACCAACTTGCACAATACATTACACAGTGCTATCAAAGAGTACTTACTAAATAACCATTAGCAAACTGCAAGAGAATTAAAATCAGTATCGTGCTCATTTGCATTAGGTGGTTAGTACAATTGCTGGCAATACTAATGTACTGCTAAGATGTCTACACCGTCCGTCGTATCCGCGTTCCGAATGAAATATCTAGGTTTAAAGATTGCAGTACTACAGGCTACGAGTAACAAATAAATGCCCTTTACTTAGAATTGGAAACTTGAGAACTAATCTTTTTGTTACTCAAGTTTACCTTTACTTTTAATTTGCTAATAGTTTTATTAGGCACTTGACTTTTAGAAAAAAGGATAGTGCTATCTCTTTTATACACTTTGTGGTATTGATTAGTTTTGTTAATTTTCTGAAAGTCAGCGTGATTGAAGATTCTCCCACAATAGTATTTCTCGGGTGCAGCGCTTGCTTCTACACGAATAAAGCAGAAATACAACCTAAGGTACGCACATATTTTATAGACCAAAATAATATCTACATAACTTTTACTGCAACTAGTTGATAGACAACGCACAACCTAAACTGCTAAATCTAAAAGCATAAATATATTATTTATGCATATGTATAATAAGTATGTATGTATTTACAAACAAAAAGTATCTATGTAGTATATCAACTAGCTGGTGTACACGACACAAGCCTCGTTGCTTAGTGTGGCACTAGATGGCGCTGTGTGTAATGTACACCGATATTTATTAATTAATTATTTATATTATTTTGCAAAAGATTTCTCGTCATTTTTGTGGGAGGAAAATCCAGGGCAGGTTTGGGGAAGGAATTGGTAATCATTATACTAACCATACTGGCTTTATTTTCTGACACAAGAATCAACCCAAGACCCTAAACACTTAAGGCCCTCCGCCTCTACACAATGTAGGTCGTCAATTGTTTTTAAATTAGTATGTAAATTAGTTTGCCTAGGATGTAAGTTATGTATCCTTGCGCCTTTGATCAGGCCACTAATCATTTCCCGTGGGAGTCATAAAAACAAGACATTGTAGGAGGATGGCCAGCATAAATTATTATGTTTGTTATGCACTGTTCAAGGTGGGATTAATTCTGGGAAATTAAGTCAATTGTGATAATGCAAACAGAAGTACGTAAGCTCAATATTGACTAAGGATAAACGTGGAATACAACAATTATTTGTGTTTAGTTCTTCTTAGATATTTTATAGTCGAGTTACAGTCCTAACTCAAACAGAACTAATACATAACAATACGTTCCATTGCAAATATGATGTGTCACAAAACTGTTACTGGAGTAGTTTATACTGGGCCTCAAGTCTATTATTACAATAGTGTCAGAATGGTCTATCATTGATTTCATAATTGTTGATTTTGACAAGTTTGGTAATATAATAATATGATGGCGTCATTATGACTTTCCAATGGTCAACCAATGACACTCCATTGAAAGAAATGGCATAGAATGGTAATCTCGTACATAATAACAAATCAATGACTGGTGCTATTTACGAACTTCTTACTACTTCAGATTGCATAAAATACTAATAAATAATTTGTAAAAATATATCTATATGAAATCAGGAGGGTTTTATTGTAATGGCAATACCACAATGTCATTATAACCCAATTCTATTACGAGACCATTGACCGACCAATGATCGACCATTATGAATTTAGCAGATTACGAACTTTTAGCAAAATTACAATGGGATGAATGGGATCGTGTTGGAATGACGAATTTATAAAAATTGGGCTTGGGCCCCTGAGTATGACATTGTCTCAGGATTGTTAACCTACAACAAAAATTCTGGGACGCTGTCATATTTGGTCTAAAACTACTCGTTAATTAATCATGACATAAGTATTTAGTAAAATCAGGTGAACCTCATTGAGTTGTCAATATTACAATTAAATTCTAATATCCAAAACGTTTAAATGGCGGATCCACAATTCAATTATATTCAAATAAGCTTTACTAATCGGTAATGCATTAATTACCTTAGGAATTTCAAGAACCTCACCTATGTAAGCAACAAAATAAATATAAATTCCACCTATCCACACAATATTTATTGCTACCAATAGATTTATTATGAAGCGTGTATATTGTTTTGAAATATCACTTCCAACTTCCAATGGTTGCGTAAAAGCGATCTGTTAGCTTTCAACGACTGAATGGTTCATTTTATGAATACATGTAACGACTGTTATAAGTTAGAAGGTATATTATGTTTGCTAACTTCCCAGTTCTAAGTTTAAACTTGACCAATATTCCAAGTTCAATGTCACGATATTTTGGCGCGAATCACGTGGTGATGCCATATTTGGCGCTAATTTTGGCAGTTTAACCAGTCACGAGTTAGATATATTGGTAATTGGTTCTGTTAAACGGATTTTTAAATTAAACTAGGATTAGCAATGATATTCTAACAAACAGATATGTTACACGCCTACAAAACCACCGAAAAAAGTGTGCCGCGGGGCAGCGCCAGCTCACATACACGCAGTGACGCAGAATAAACGCAAAACAAGCCAATTGGCCCGTTTTAGAGTCTTCACGATTGCGCGCTCACAACATATCTGTTTAATAGAATATCGTTGAGGATTAGTCATGCTGGTTATAAGAAGGTAACAGTTTTATCACTTTTTTTTGTTAATTCAATATTTTTGATCTGTCAAAAAAGGAAAATAATACTATAAACGAGTAAAAACTAAATGTGTGGAAACATTAAGACGACTAAAAAGCTTAGGGAAGTGTGCCAAAATTTTCGATTTGAATGAATCTAAATAACCTACCTATGTATGTAAATATTACATCTCATTCTGTTTGCATTTTTATGAGTGTTTTTGTAGCACTGTGAAGCAGCGGATATTGCTTCAAGTTTCTGTTACACTGAACTTTAATACGCGAATAATTTTGACCTTGTAACCGAAAAACATTATATTAATAGTTAGACGGCGACCTTGTCATTACTGACACCTAACATAAACATGAACCCACCAATAAAGTGCATGTACAAACTCTGCTTGACCATTTAACATTTGACCCGCACAATATGTTCAACGGATGTTATATTAATTTCATTCAGCTATATTTTAATTTTACAGTTTCCGTTACAGACACTCAATAAAAAAGATGTTTATTTTCCTTTGTTTTCGATATTTCTTAATAGATTTTATTGTAAACTAATAAACTTATGAAACACGCAATAAAATTAGACCTACAGAAGAATTGACCTCTCATAAAACTTGTATTTGTACATCTTATCTGTATCCAACATAATGTTGTTAAGTTTCAAAATATTTATACACGAAGGTAATAACCAAAGACCATAATCATTTGTGTAAGTGTCTATGGTGACAAACCGGAGGCTTTTATCGATGAGGAAACCCTCTGCAATAGATAAGGTGATTGAATTATCCGCACTTGCGAAATACATCTTCATTAGTAACTCGCGGTCACTTGTGGGCACACAAGAAATGAGCGCGGTTTAAAAGACATCAACGCGTTTACTTAAATAAAATTTTATCATAAACAAATATATTCATTACGTTATTAATATTATCACAGCAAATAAGGAAATGATGACAACCATTGCCATTCCCGCAATCAGACGATATCTCTACTAACAAAGCTCGCAGTTCCTGCTCGCGGCTGTTAAGCTCAAAAGTAATGACAATCGTGAATATTCATAAGGCAGATTGTCGTTTCGCGTATAAAACATCGAAGTTGTAGCCTTGAACCGTTACGCAACGCGCTGGCATTTGTCCTAACGCATCAACGTCAATTGTAAGCTGCTGAGGGTTCTAAATCGACATGCCTTTCGAAATGGTCTATCTACGGGTATCCGATTCGAGATTACGAGGCGTAGTTGTCCGATTCGTCGCAATACTATCGGTTTGTCGAACTAATTCGTAGTAAGTGAGTTACTCAAGACGTCCTTCGATTCACGTGATCGAGTGGCTGCGGAGTACGGAGCTTAATTGTGGGACACAGATTCCGAGCTATTGTTGTACAGTACATGCCTCGTGGGATAACCTTTTTACTCGATTGCACATTAAGACTTATTGATTGTCTTAAAACTTTAATGTTTCGCCGTCCTTCAAGCCTATTGAAAATGTTCGTGATTATTTTTAATTACTAATACTTTAGGTAACGTTTAATGACTTCTGAATAGGTATGTGAGCTATTAAGTCGTTGCGAAAGCTGAGGAGGATATAAAAGTTAATTATGAGTGTGTTCATTAAAAAGCTTGAACTCTGAGGTTTCGAACTTTATTTGTATTTGGTAACGATGTTGTATTCAAATGTCAAGTCCATGACCAATGTGAGATGGTCATGTTGAAATTATTCGTGGTATCTTATTTTATGATAGTTGTAGTCAAGATCGAAGTCATAAATACGTAATCAAGAAGAGCCCTTCAGAAAAATACCAAATCTGATAAACTGAATGCAGTCATGCAGTGATAAACTGAACTAATGGTATAGACAAAGTATTTGATAACAAACAGACTTTCTTATTTTACAATCATCATTTTCGCAGTTCCGCTGCAAAGAACATCTATGGCAGGTTTTAAAGCCACGTTTTTTGAGGAAAGCTTCTGGCACAATATATAATTGTAGATACAATATTTATAAACTCGTAATACTCTGGGGATACAGTAATGATTTTTAACACCACTCACACACCTAATCATCTTTTTTGGCTTAAGAGATGATCTCGGGAACTTTTCTAAAGGTTCATGCTTTCGAAAAGCGCTTATGGAAAAGGGAGAGAAAGAACTTAGTCCTGCAAAAGGAATCCTGAATTGCGAGTTTGTTCAATTTATATTACACTACACTACACTGTTACTATACTAATACGAAAGTTTCGATCGATTGATGTTTGTGACGCCATCACGCCAGAACGGCTGTACAGATATGGATGCAATTTGGCACAGAGATAGAATATAGTCTGGAACAGCACATAGGCCACGCAATTTGCGAACAAAGCAGGCAAAGTTGCGGGCATAAGCAAGCTATAGTCATTTGAATTCATTTTCGAGCAAAACTATGACCAGTAAAGGTCCAATAAAGCTCTATTATCCATCTATCACAACTACAAAACTATCTTCTGCTGGAATCCATGCATCTTCTTGGAATTGACAATTTAAAACATGCAGTACATTCTGAGTATTTGTCATTCCCAAACTGTACGCAAATCTACGTAAGTGGTATCTATCTAGGCATCATGCCACTGTAATGACATCGAAACATCAAAGTTTTTGTGTCTGCTAACTACACCTAGACATTACCTAACACAATGATCAGCGATCCTCATCTGAAACACGATTCCTAGCAGTTTTAGCTCTAAGGAGTTCTAGCAAAAAAACAGCCCTTATATGTCATTACCTCGCTTTAATAGTATACTAATTACTGTGTCGTAATGTTATAAATATCAGTCTTGTAAAAAATTACATGATGTAAATCTTAATTCGCAAAAAAAAAAAATTAATTGGAGCAATTTGGGTGTCGACAGCGCAAACGAGATAAATCGAGCATCTTAATTCGCAAATAAACGACTTTGTTTAAATTGGTGCTTAATGAGTTAAAAGGGACTACATCATTTACTTTGATTTTTAAGTTAGAGCATCAATATGAAGAAATTAAGAACTTTATGCCTCAGCGTTTATTTTTGTGGCCCTTCCACCCTTTATATGTAATAATAGCTTCAATCTAAGTTTATCAAAATATAAAAATGAGTTACCTTCCTCTACATTTGCAGTTGATTAACCCCATCAATTTTCCAATCTAACGAAGTTCATGTAATAATAATAATTTGATTACCTATTTGATAGATATTATTTGATAAATAGTCTATTTGATTACCTCTAATAACTACAAAAACGTTAACGAATTGCTCTTCATACTATTATACCAAAGTTATTTAAATAACAGCAAAAAAACAGGTCACGAAGTCTCCACAACTTAGTTTCAAAGTGTTCGCACTCACTCAGTTGCGGTTAAGTATTACTTAAGTTCAAACCAACGTTTTTAAGTTCGCAAAGGAAATAAGTTTGAGAGATAACCTCGGGATAAGCTGACTACAGCATTGTTCTTTAACTGTTTGTCATTATGTCATCTAAGGTTAGCATGGAAATAATCAAATAATTATAGTTTCGTTTGTTGGTTTGTATCTTTATTCCCATTGTCTTGTGTTTTTTAGTAATTTTCTGATAAATTATATAATTTTTTTAAGTGCTTATAAGATTTGCTGTTTTTCATCTAATTGTAAATTAAATAAACATATTATTATTATTATTACCACGCAGAGCATTTAAAAAGCCGTAATTTAAACGTAATATTGGAAATCGTCATCTGTCTAACGTTTTCCCAACTGTGTTGGAGTCGGCTTCCAGTCTAACCGGATGCAGCTGAATACCAGAACGAAATGAACGTAATATTGGAAATATTACGTTTAAATTACGGCTTTTTAAATACTTACGTCACTATTATTCTTATGTTTATTCTGAAATATCGTGCGTAGGTTTAAATTAAAGCATTTGAATTAGTTCACATATTCAACAAGCCCAGATTCATATAAATAGCTTTTTTGTTATTCAACAAATGATATCATAAAAGTTTAGTATTTACATAATAAAAACATTTTGATCTAAATTCTTGTCTAAAATGTCAGACACGATACTCTTTTTGTTTTTTAAAAACACTGCCAGATAGTTTATACAGCCACATCTAATATTCACATAAGGTTACGTTGATTTATGATGTTTTTAAAAATAAGTTGTTTTTTAATAAGAATTAGGTTCTCAGGTACGTATGTTGAAGAAATTCGACATTGTAGTTTTTTTTTTCGTGTCAAATATGTGGTATCCCAGCAGTCTTATCACATTTTTATTTTTAAACAAATGAATACTTGTTTAAAAACTTATGTCCATAATCATTTACATCGGCGAGTTGGACAACGCAAGTGTTGATCGTTTATCAGTAACGTTGATACTCAAATCAAGAACAGGTTCCGATACTTGACACAGCCGAATCTTACTTAACTCACATATTTTCGTGTCACATGTAATAAATATTTGAAAGTCCACATCTTTCAGTCTTGCTAACCTTCACAATGTTATATTTTGAAACACTATTTTGATGCTTAACATGAATAAATTATCGTGTGCTTAAATATTTTTAAGGTTGTTTGACCGCAGTAACTAAGTTGTCGCTAAGTTGTGGTTAAGTTATTTGCACATGTGATTCGCTGAGCATCGCATTGTGTCCTCGAGTGTACGACAGTTAGGCACATTAACGGATAAGTCTCATCAGTTGAAAGTCTAGCACGTGATGAAACCTCATAGAAAAGGGCTCTCAGACATGTTCTCAGCATCAGTGCTCGGTGTTGCAACTGCGGCTTGACATACATACGATGTACATCGCCTGTAATCCGCAACAGACACTCTGCGTATTCTAAGGACACTGCCACTGACGGACCAAGCAATTTTCGTGTCAGTGTTGACGAGTGCAATCATCGCATGAATGAATTGACGCAACTTGAGCTCGTCAACGAATAACCGCGGGATACGACTTTAAATTAACTTTAAGCTTGCGCTTATGCAAGAACGTATTATCAAAATAAGATGCATTGAGTTAATTATAGCGTAAAGAAATAAATGCCTACTTACAAGCCGTCTTATAAGTTGAATTTTTATTTACAAAAGCTTGTTTTCTTTAATAATAAAAAAAAAGATTATTATTATTTTATTATTATTTAGATTTAAGGTACGTTTCAGTAAAAATATTTATTACTGAAACCTAAACTTTAAATCTATCCTTGAATTGTGTCCCAAATCATCCCTTAAACAAGTTCACTTACCTTTATTGTGGATTTAAATAAATACACGGCGGGAAAAATCACAGAGTCACTGTTGTAATAGCGCGCGGCAGGTTTGGGCTTGGTCTTTTATAGTCGCCGTAGCGGGGATGCGCGTGCGCCGCCGGGGGGCCGACACGTACGTCCACATGACTGCGAGCAGAGGTGACCTCACACCTCACTTAGCTTATCTTCTTCTTTATCTGCTTTACAGGCCCTCGCTGAAAGTTTTTCAATATCAGCATAATCTTCAGTTGCGTGTGTTCGGTCAAGCGTATAAAATGATTATAATTGAGGTGTTATTGTTTTGTTTTTATCTAGTACTTCGTCCGCGACTTCGATACTTGTGATAGCTCGGTTAATATGAATGATATAAATATAATTTATAGCCTATCGTACCCACGAATAATGTAGCTTTCAGGAGTTTTTAGAATAGGATCATTAGTTCCGGAGATTACCACCTACAAATAAATTTACAAACAAATTTTTCACTTTTTGGTCTGTAAAGTGCTATTATTTATTGGGGCTGAATCACGCTGTTCTATAAAATTTTAGGTTCCATCACAAATGAGCTATCTACTTAAATATTACCTAATTTTTGCGTGACAAAACAGTTTTAAATATACTTCTTATATTATTTATTTTATTCTTATATATATAAGCTTGAAGTTTATTTCAATATTTGTACAACAATCATTCGTTTAATCACGTCGATCGCATCCTGATAATCCAATTTAAGTTTTAAAAAAAAATTGTCATTGGGAACAAAAATAATATTAGGCTCTAGATGAATTAATTTCACGAAATTATACATAACTATTAAATAATAGGTGCAGGGTCATATAAACAACATCAATACTTAATTTTATGGCCTATTAAATAACAGTTGACGCAGCACGCACATCCTACGCAGAAACGTAACATCTTAAGATACTATTTGTGTTTTAAGATAGTCGATTTCAATTGACATTTCGTAATTACATCACGCTTGTAATCTGCGCAGGGTTCGGCAGAGGTTTACCTACATTACTCCCACATTTCGCCAATTTATGTTCACGTTCCATGTTATAGGGGCGAGCCCATTGCCATCAACCGGGTACAAATCCAGTCTTCGTGGTTGCTACTGAGAATTTCCTGTGGGAAAAACATCCAATATTACCTTGCTCGAACTGGAAATCGAACCCAAGTTTGTAATACATTAAAACTTACTAAAAATTTTAGGGATAAAACCGAGGAAAAATATATAATAATAATAATATATTTATTCAAAAATAGAATTGGCACAATAAATACAATTTAAATCTTGGAAATCATACAAAAAAAAAACAATATACTGTAGCATTTTGGATAATCTCGCTAATAACTATGGCCTTCAAGCTAAATTATCATAAGGACTAAGCTTGACAAATACTATGAGTGATTATTATTAGTGTTTGACGTGAATTTGTATGAACGTCTATGAGCAGTCTGGAGGTGTATGCCAGAATGACTCCAAATTGTGAAAATTGAATGACTCTCGTTTTAATATTACTGCAGCATTCACTTTGTGATTAATATATAACAAAGTTGAGGACTAAGTTGTATCTGTTTTAAAAACACGATCTCATAACATTTTCTCGATACAAAATTACCTCTAAATTACCTCTAAAATGGATTAGATTCTATTAAAAATTTAAATTGGGTCATGAAACCTTACAGGATAGTCAATCTAATGTATAAAGCAGGACGTATCTGACAATTTGGCTGTACTTTGAGAGTTTTATATCTCGAAATGTAAAATAGAAGGCGGGATGGGAGTTGTACCATCGTAATTAATTAGACATATGAGAGCAAACAGCACAGCACTGGGTAAGTAACCTAGACGCTCTTAGGCGTAACCTAGCAGAGTGAGAGCGTCTAAAAGTAGACAGAATTTAAGAAATTCCCTTTTACATACGAATTCACGAAACTGTAACGGCAGTGTCCCTTTTATATTTTATTGTGTATTGTGCTGATCCTCTTGATTTCCTCTTAAGATGCCTCAGTATACCAGTCATAGGCACGCACTTGCCGTTACCAGCCAGAAGGATTGGGTAGACAACGCGTGGTGTGGGATGCGGAGAATGTCACATGTCTTCGGATTTTCTGTCTTAAGACACGGCGGTTTCCACACGATGATCACCGTTTCAGGTATCAGTCATCAGGCACATGTGCACTCTCTGTAACCGTGCTTTCCGAGGCACAGGGGTCATACCGCCATCTTCCAAACTCCGGGCTTCTACTGAGAAATTTCTTGATGAAAAAACCCAGTAGCCCTTTTTGCATGAATTATGAATCGAACCCAGGAGCCCACGCTCAGAGGTCGCGCTTGCAACCCCGAGACCAACGGGACAGTAACAAGAAAAGTATTAGTTCATGTCTTGAATTTGAACATCCCTCCAAATCTCAAGTCACCACTGGGTCACCAATACTTTCCTTTCATAAGGCGAACTCTAAAATGTTAAAGGCTAGAAATACCAGTAGTCTGCAATATCACCAGGTTTTCTAGTCCTATACTTATTCTAATTATA
Source organism: Xestia sexstrigata (assembly GCA_941918905.2). Taxonomy (NCBI): domain Eukaryota; kingdom Metazoa; phylum Arthropoda; class Insecta; order Lepidoptera; family Noctuidae; genus Xestia; species Xestia sexstrigata. The sequence goes on from OW799204.2 coordinate 8,081,406, forward strand.
GTCCTGCTTCCCTGGTGTAAAATCCCCTATAATTGAAGGTTTACTAGGTAGCATTGGTTTATAATGATGATATTATTAGATCATTTTGTATGCATTATAATGGCACTAATTTCATAGATAATTAAGACTTTAAATTGCCGTGAAACCTTTCAATCAAGGAGTGAAGCAATAGTAAACGTAATAATTACGAGACGGTACAGTTGCAGTGACCCATATAACTTACATTCACGATTGTTCAATTTTCACTGGCAGAGAGTTAATATCGTGGAGCTCGTGGTTAAATATATTGATCGTGGATCGATCTCCAGGTTAAACCGCGCTTGCCTAGGGTGTTCTGTAGATGTGTGACCCATTACATACCGAGTTGATTCCGGTTGTCATTTGTGGATCTTTGACAGACGTTACAAGTAGGTCAGTGGCCCAAAAGTCTGGCAACCAGTCTTACCAAGGGCGGTCGTAAATACCCATGGGTTATATACCCAGGGGTCAACACTGGGTTGTGGATATCAGATAGGCAATCGCACCATGTAAAATACTGGTATTCAGCTGCCTCCGGTTAGACTGGAAATGGACAACAAAATGTTAGGAAAACGCTAGGCAGATAAGATGAGCGACTTAAGATCTTTAACCAATCTTAATGCAAGTTATCGTATTCCCCAGTTCATGGGTGGGTTGTGGAGGTCAGATAGGCAGTCGCACCATGTAAAATACTGGTATTCAGTTGCCTCCGGTTAGACTGGAAATGGACAACAAAATAGTTAGGAAAACGCTAGGCAGATAAGATGCGAGACTTAGAATCTTTAACCAATCTTAATGCGGGGTATCGTCTTCCCCAGTTGCTGAGTGGGTTGTGGAGGTCAGATAGGCAGTCGTTCCATGTAAAATACTGGTATTCAGCTGCATCCGGTTAGACTGGAAGCCGAGCCCAACATAGTTGGGAAAAGGCTAGGCAGATGATGATGATCATAGCATTAAATGGACAAAAAGCCTACAAAAACTACACAGAAAGTGCATCATTACGATTCATTGGTATGTATGTAAATAACGTTATATTGTAACAAACAGCTGTCACAATATACACACTAAACAAATTAGTTCTTCTGCATGTAACCAAACATAATACAGTCATCAATCAAATACATGCTGAAGTCTTTCTTGTAATTAAATCACCATTATAATTATGAGATCATCACTGCACGATTGCTCTTCAAAACTAGGCCACTTTTCAAGAGTGAGTTCTGCATAGCAATTTTTAAACGAGTGCTTGTGCATTTACTGACTGACTGGTTACGTATCTTAACTCATATATTATATTCCAACTGCTTGGTCAGAACGGTGTACACAATGTGGTAAATTATTATCATATTTTTAAGTATTATTTTCTAGCACTGTTTTCAGTAAAATTATGCCGAACTGTGTTATTGTACCTACCTATCTTCATACATCATTCAGGCCAAAATAAATCTATGTAGGCAGGTACCCGTCCACAACTCCACACTAATAAAATTCCTTGGGTACCTGATGGTCCTTCAAAAATATTATGAATTGAACCTTACCAGATTTTTTCTCTGCAAACGTTTTTTCTGGTTGGAGAAGATCACGTTAAAAACGATTAGTATTATGTAGGCTAGTTAACAGGAACCGGACAAGTATTACCTACTTACGAATCTTCACCACAACGGGTATGTTGGTCTGTATACGGAATCGAAACCATGATTAGCAGTAAACAGTTTGGGGCTAAAAGGAATGTATGAATGGCACATTAAATACGAAATTTGAATAAAAACTAACGGATCATACGAAACATCCTATAAATAACATGTTGTGAGCCAAAACTAGAGTTCCCTTTTGATCAAGTTTTATAGAGAATAATTAAACTTGTAGCAATTTTCGTTGCTTCATAAAATTTGTAGCCAGTTGCTACAACACAATACACTCACTTCACTTATTATAATTACTTGCAAATGTAATTTGATTTGTAATTCTCTCTGCGCTACAGTTTATACTTTTGCAGCTACCATCGTTTACCTGTTTACTTATTCTTGTGTTATATTATTACTTGTTCCGAAATAAACTTTTTTTATATTTTTTTTAATTACTTTATCCGATTCACTTCATGAAAAAGTGGAAAAAGCTACGTATAAACAAAAAATATAGAACTTAGGTCCATAAATTGCCTATAGTTTGTAAAATGTTACGGTAAAACCATTCTCGACAACGTTGAAAAGATACCATCACAACACGACTTTCGACATTTTGACAGCGCATGATCAGAGTTATTATTAAAAAAACAACATTATCAACTTCTGAATCTTAGAGAAAACCTACGTACTCAAGTTCAGTGGCGTTTTCAAAGCGGTTTAGTTTCCTACATGCGTGAATCTTGATTCACTGAAATTTCAATGAAATCTTGATTATCATAATCACGAAAGAGTTCGTTGTTCTCATCCAAAAATGCGGACTTACAACCTTTTGCCTACTAGGAAGAGACTGTAAGTTCATGGCAGTTCAACATTATGCACTCTGCACCGTTACTTTTTTGTCACCATTTTCAGAACACGTAGGTTCTATAAATAGGAGGAGCTCGTGGCTAAATAATAACATCCGTTCGGGTCGATGGTAAGGTTAAGCCGTGCTTGCCTAGTTTGGTCTGTGGATGGGAGACCACCCATTACATACCGAGTTTCTTCCGTGCCTCGGAAAGCACGTTAAGCCGTTGGTCTTGGCTGTCATTTGTAGATCTTTGACAGTCGTTAGGTAGTCAGAGGCCCAAAAGTCTGACAACCAATCTTACCAAGGGGTTTCGTATTACCCGGAACAAACTGGGTTGTGGAGGTCAGATAGGCTCGCTCCATGTAAAATACTAGTATTAAGCTGCATCCTGAAAAGGCTAGGCAGATGATGTAGGTTCTATAAATAGAGTGGTTGGTTCTTTGAGGAGTTCATGGCTAGTTACAACAGCCGCTCGGGTCGACCTTTTAATAAAGCCGCGTTTGCTTAGGTTGGTCCATGGATGGGTGACCACCCACGGCCCTATTACATACTAAGTTTCTTCCGTGATTCGGAAAGTTACGCCGTTGATCCCGGCTGTCATTTGTAGATCTTTGACAGTCGTTACAGGTACCTATTCAATGGCCCGAGGTTTTTCTCGAACTAGGCGTGACGTTTCGGTAAATCTTACAATCTTCTACATGTTAGTTTTTAATCGGAATTATGATTTGATCCTTAAAAATACTCAGAAGTAACAATCAAATTCAATTACGCAACTTCTTCGAATAAGTAAACTTTTTATGTGTACAGTTACTTATTGAAGTTGTTTAATCGACCGTTTCATGCAAACACAGTCATTTGATAAACAGTTTTTATTGTTCGCTTACTATTAAACGAGGCTTCACTTGCATGTAGCTATTAACTTTTTTTGGTTCGTCTCTCAGTATGTCAATGATACATTGATACCATGTTGTATAATTATCATAGTTTTACACATAAATGAGTGATTGTAACTTAGTCTTACTTAATCATGTGTGACAGGAATAATTGGTAATTAGTAGATACCTGTGTTTTTCTTTAACGTAACACTTGGGTAACATCACGATTGTAATTCGCGTAGGTTTAGGCAGAGCTAGTACCCTCTGGTGCCTGTACCTGCATAGCTATTCACAACGCTTCGATTCGATTTTCGATTCGGAAAGTCGTATGTATATCTCGCTCGATTTCGTAATGTCAAAAAAAGATAGAGATACGACTTTCCGAATCGAAAATCGAATCGAAGCGTTGTGAATAGGGGGCCTGAAACCTCCTTTCGACAGGGAGGTTTCTGATCATCATTACCATCTTCCCTCCCTTGTCCCATGTTGCTCAAGGTCGGTGAAACACGTCAGCCATCACGCTATCTATTACTTATTTTATTAGTTTTTTTTTTTAATCAATTCAAAAAAAGAACACCTTGTGAATAGGTACCAACTTGACCATTTAATAGACCTATATCATGTGAGTACGAGCTTTTTGCTTCAATTTAGAGCGAAACATTGACGTCATCATCATATCAATTTTGGTGTGAATTGAGATTACTAGAAAACATCTACTGCCCTTGCCCCGGGCTTCTAATTATATTATTATGGCAGGTCATTGAAACGATGACACATTCAAACCAATTATCTTTATGACCAGTTTAAGTACTCTGAATCCTGATCGAATGATTTTTAATTTATTTATTCTTAAACTTTTCTGTGTAAATGCAGTCACGGTTGAATTGGTCACGGAAGTCGTCCGATTTAATGTTACTAGGAACAATTCAGCATCGTTGCTGCTAAAAGCTCTTATATACTTGACACTATTATAGTTTATGCCCGCGGTTTCTCCCACGTGGAGTTCGATAATTGTCCCACGGGTTTATCTACCGGGATACAAAGTATCCTATGTATCCAGGTTATAAAATATCTGTGATCTAAATCCGTTTCTACTGAACCGATTTGGATTAAATTAGAAAAATTTTAGAAAGATTTTTGCATGAAAGATTAACAAACATCCATACATCCTCACAAACTACCGCTTTCAAAATATAGGGAGATATCACCCAATATTCACTAATCCGCCTGGTGCGATCACTACTTATGGCTTGGTTCATGTTTATTGTACGACAAGACGACGCTTCTCGAGATGACGACTACTTAATGGAGAAGTATGATAAAGAAAGAGAATGATGAAGAACATACTTCGACATATCCTATCCTCATGAAGGGTATGCCTTTAGTGAACCCACTCGCAAACGCAAACTTACTAGAGAAGCCAGGCTCCTTCACTATTGCCAGCCCTACCTATTGCATTTGACCGTGTATTTTATTCGTGTTCCGGGGTCCCGCAACCCCGGCAGGCTAAGGTCCTTGCGGACCCCTTCCTTTTTGCTGACTCTCTTTGAGGCGCGCGTGGAACACGAACGCGCCGTCAACACGGCCTGTCGAACGGACGGCGAGCTAGCCCATAGCCCACCGTCCACAGGCCCGCGAAGAGCAGGCCCTTAGAGTAATAAAAAAAAAAAGTATTCAGCACACTTATCAATTATCATCCTTTGCAAGAGCAATTAAAGCAATAACTAATGACTAAACAAATATTGTAACACATTAGAAAAATATCATTGTATTCATTTATAATAAGCTAGCAAAAGGCAAAAGACCGCGCCTTCGACCGCGAGGAGGTCAGAATTATCCCATGGGATGGTACTTTAGGGATTAAAAGTATCCTTGTCCTAATCAATGTCATGGTCTATCTGTGAGCCAAATATCCAAATTTGTTCAGTCGTGAAAGGGTAGCGGGTAACAGACAGACAGACAGACCGACAGTGAGAGTTACTTTCCCATCTTCTATTACTAATAATACTAAGAGTTCGTATGTACGAGGAGGGTAATCTCCGAAACTAAGGCACCTATTATAACTTTTTTTACACCATTTGAAAGGTAAATTATTCCAGACTGACACTGGCTACTTTTTAAGGTACCGCGTGTGCTGAGCCACGCACAGCTAGTTTATTATATTCGTATCAAGTAACCTTGATTAATTTATCCACATCAGTTATTACATAGCTCTGTAACAGGTACAAAAGTAAAAGCTTTTAATCGGTTGACCAAAGAAAGATCCTTTCATAGGAGTCAATCTAATTACTAAAATCTATCTATCTAGTTTATCTAATTACTAATTCATCACGAGGAACAAAATGGTTGAGATTGAGTTCGACCGCGAGGTCACTTAGGTCACATTATGCGCTCACTTGCTTATCAGAAATATGCATTTATGATAATCAGAGGACGAATAATAACAGCTGCTAGTGTCGATCTTAAGGTTAAACCGTGCTAGCCTAGGTTGGTCCGTGGATGGGTGACCACCTATTACATACCGAGTTTCCTCCGTGCCTCAGAAAGCACTTTAAGCCGTTGGTCCCGGCTATCATTTCTAGATCTTTAACAGTCGTTACAGGTAGTCAGTGGCCGGAAAGTCTGACAACCAGTCTTACTAAAGGGTATCGTACACAGAAATATAAATCTATGGTATCGTATTACCCAGTACTAACTGGGTTGTGGAGGTCAGATAGTCGCTCCATGAAAAATACTGGTATTCAGCTGCACCCGGTTAGATTGGAAGCCGACCTCAACATAGCTGGGAAAAGACATAGGCAGATGATAGGACGGAGTGAACGCTTCGCGACCCAAACATTTGATGAGCATGACCGTGTGAACTATCACAATAAGCGTCAATAAATAGTACACGGATCTCCGGCTCAGTTAGTACTTCTCAGTAAGGATGTAGCTACAATACTCGTACATATTTTTAATGTGCATAATCATCTTGACATTACAAAATTAATGGATAAAGGGTGACGTAAGGACAACGGTGTAAATATGTCACGCGAGGTAGCAGTTGCAAGGATTCTTGGTTATGTCACCTATATTATAATGTGAGGGTTATAAAGGATTATATGCATGTATTACTAATTAGATCAATTGATAAAAAAGTGACAGACCCAATAGAAAGCATCGAGAACAAAGAAAAATTTGAATACAAAAACGGAGAGTATTAGGTGCCTGAAAAGTATGAAATGTTAAACTTATATTATATTGTCGCATACGGGATATCTTCCGTGATTGGTAATTGTTTTGAGCTCCCGATATTTCGACGCTGTTGCAAGCGCCATGATCGCGGGTTGACTGGAGAATGCGGGTGGATGGAAAATGAATTGTTTGGAGCAGACAAATCAGTCTACCCTCTTTAACAAATAATAATCACGGAAGATATCCCGTGAGTGACAATATAGGTTGAGATTTAAACCGTGAAAGCTTAAAACAGTGTATGAAATGTTCTTCAGATCATTAGATTCCCCTGGCAGATTAAGCTTACATAGTTATCTAACTCAGTCTATCTTTACTGAAAAACTGTATAAGGTTAGTGATGAGATGGATACTTCAAAGAAAAATGTAAAGGAATCAATGATTCTAAGAATGCGCCAAGTAATTACACCGCCTGCCTTAACAACCAGTGTCACAATACAAGCAGTTGCATCAACTAAGAAGTTATTTATAAATTGACAACATATCAACACGAAATAACAAGGATTTCTTATTCAGAGATAATAACTGTGTAGAAATCCCCGTGCCTCTATTATGATAGAATGTCTCTATGGTGTCTTTTATAGTGCGTGTTTCGAACTGTAATGGCAAAAAATCATTCCAATTAAGTCATATGCCAGTGATCATTTTCCCCTACGATTCGAATGCGCGCCGCGGTTGCGAAGTGTGTACCAATCAGCAATCACAACTGACTGTAGCGCAAATTGGAATTTTCTCATACCGTCTTTAACGACTTACTGTATCCTAAGAACTGTGTTCTACTGACATCGATGCTTTTTCTCAAAACGTGGTTTCGAGATCTCTGATCTTTAACCTATAATTGCTACACACGAACTTGATGGGACTGAGGTGAGTGCATGTGACCTAGGTCACCTCGCGGTCGAACTCCTACTCAACCATTTTGTTATTCGTGATGAATAAGTGATTGGCAGATTAACTGCGTACCTATGGAAAAAATATCCTTTGGTGAACTAATTAGAGGGATGGGTGTGCTCTGAGCTATACAATTTTTACTTCTGTGCCCATTGCTGCAGAGCTGGTCACAAATGCTGTGGTTACGCACTTATTATCGGTCATTGCAAGGCAGACCTTGAATAATCAATCTAGACAGATGACGGCAGGTTTCCACCATGCCTCGAAAAGCACGTGTTGCCGTTGGTCTCGGCTGTCAATTGTAGATCTTTTGTAGTCGTTAAGTAGTCAGTGGCCCGAAAATCTGACATCCAGTCTTCAAATCAAATCAAAGTCTTGTCAAGTCTTGTCTTGTGAAGGTCAGATAGGCAATCGCTCCATGTAAAATACTGGTATTCAACCGATTAGACTGATGGAAGTTAACCCCAAAATAGTTGGGAAACGGCTAGGCAGATAATGACTCTAAATGGTCCAGGTCTGCCTTCAAGGCACTGTAGAATCCTAGCTCGTTTGCCATCCTAGCTAGCTAGGTCTCTTTCGATGAAAAACTGACATCATTATCTGCCTATTTCCAACAATTTATTCATTCAAGTTCTTGCTGCCTTTTTCTCAACTATCTTGGATCGGCTTCGATGATAAATAAACTACCATCAATTGGATTTGTGCGTGAAGATATTTGAACAACAGGTATTTCTAAGCTATTCTAATTAATCTCATTCATTCTCCTTATAGATGCATAAACAATTTACTTGAAAGCAATCGAACGTACGAAACGTTGTACTAAATGTTATAAGCTTTAGTACAGCCACAGATAATATAATCCATGGTACAGCCGACGCACATCTATGGTAACATTTTGATGTTGAGCTGGTTTAACGTCGTACGGAGTTTCGATACAAGTCCACCTTATACTGGTTTTGTCACCACTGATATGTGGCCTTATGTAGATATATAAACGTAGGTCAAACAATTGATGATGTCAGTAGCGATGTGAAATTTTATTTTATTCATTACCTTTGCCTTTGCACGTAAAATTCCTAAGGACCGTATCCAACTGTTTTATATTGTTCTTCAAACCATTGAATATATGCAACCCTGTTGAATTCTGATTCGATTGTGTGTTAATAGGCCGTGCAGCGAGTACTGCAGTCTAAAAAGGATACAAACTCGAAGGTTTCTTGAACATTGGGCAATCCGTCTTGAAGGGGAAGCTATCAAAGCGAGAAATTTCACATGATTGACTCTGAAGTCGAATCATGTGATATTTTGAGATAAACAGCCCTGAAAGATGTTATCGTGCGGTCTTACAAAATACCGGCATTTTTAGCAGTGAAGGTCGCATCACGACCTCTTTGGTCGAGTGGCCGCAAGGTTGACTGCAGAGCATGAGGGCCCTGGGTTCGATTCCCAGGTCGGGCAAAATATTACTGGCTTTTTTCGTCAAGAGTTTCTCAGTAGCAGTCACGGATTCCGGAGTTGTGCCCGGTCTAACTATAGGCACAACTGGCTAGAAGTGAGTCTATTAATTAGCTACGAAAGTAAGTTTGTTTGTTACCTTATTTCACGCCTAAACCACTGAACCGATCATCCTGAAATTTTGCATATACGTTGTCAGGTGTATAGAATCGGACATAGGACCCTTCATCCCGAAAAAAAGTACTGTTCCCGAGGAAAACAACAATAACGTTCTCATGATAATAGATGGTGCCACGTGTCTCTCGAATAATGATTGTATTATATTATTACTAGCTTCTGCCAGCGGAGTTGGTCTGGAGTTCGGTAATTGTCCTACGGGATCGTACTACCGGGATAGAAGTATCCTATGTGTTAATCCAGGTTATAAACTATCTGCGTGCCAAACTTCATCCAAATCCGGACAATAGTTTTTGCGTGAAAGTGTACCTAACAAACATCCAGACATTCATACATCCACACAAACTTTCGCATTTATAATAGTAAGTAGGATGGAAACTTTAGTATTGTGTAAGGAGATTAATTGTCAAATTCTAAATTAACGCGAGCGAATCTGCTGGCAAAAGCTAGTCTTTTATAATTTAAATGGGTAGACCATTTAAGTTACACGCAAACCTCACACACAAAACGAATTCTAAATTCCATGTCTTTGCCTTTAGCTATCATAAAATCTACGACAATGTTAAAATGATTGAAACAAGACAAACGCTCACATAAATTGTAAACTTAAACTTGCCTACATGTTAAGTACATAAAGACCAACTTAACTAATTAATGCGATCAACATCTTTGAGTGCACAGTCATTCATTCGAAACAATTGCCAAAGGCGCCCATTGTGTTTAAATGTAAAAAATAGGACCACGTGGGAAAACGCAATGTTTTACATCGCGAAAATGCAACGAGACTAGTTTAAACAATCAGTCTTGCTTACAACGGCGGAATATTTAATACTCCGACATTGTAAAGCTATTGTTTTAAAAGCTAATGCCTTGAAATAACATCACCATCCCATCACATCTAGGGGGGTTAGCTAGCTGCGTCTACTACTAATGACTGGGCCAGACATCATTAAATTTTATTAGCGAAACCGATGATGGAAATATCAAAAATGTTTCCGGTTAACATATACCTACATATTTACTCGTAGCTTGTGCATAAAGTCCAGTTAAAAATCTCATAAATCCTTAATGATTCCACGTGATTGAAGGGAAATAGGTTTGGTGTTTAGTCGTGACTACCGCGCCTGCGCTTGTTTCTTGTGTAATGATTGTAATCTTCACATTAGAAGAGGCCTTTGATTGACTGAATCATCACAAATTGACGCGAAATAAGCGAGACTGTTAAACGACATTTGAACTCGTCTCACAAGCGAGACTGCTGAGCAGGGTTCGATTATTGGCCGGTGTTATTCAGTTTTACCATGGAGCAGTTCTCAGTAGGGTTAATAAAGATTATTAATTTATAGGCCAGGGTTTCTCCATAATATTGGAGACATTGGACTTCAACTTTACATGAACTTTATAATGTGAGATTTAGGTATAGAGTACTATTCATTCCTCTGTCCTTCCTTTGAGATTACAGCTTTTATGGGTAGCCACTGTAGGCAGATTATATTGTATATTAATTTATGTTCAAATTAATTTAAATTGATTCTTCTTCCGGTAATTCAACACATTATTTGTTCCAATAAATATTATTAATAAAACGAATTTGATTTCTAAGATCACATGCCTTCTATGTCCTTACAGTTGGCAATAAACAATACGTTATGAACTCATCATTAATTTAAATACATACTTCACGGTCCCATTGCACATGTAATTGTTTGTTTCGTCAATAAATAAACATGTATTTTGTTATTTTAATGTGAATTCGGCATGATGCTTGTGAAGGTTTCATCGTAAGGTGAACTAAATGTAACGTAAAATGCAATCAACAGATAGGTACCATAACTTAAGTCGATGGTCGTAAACGTGGCTGCTTCCAGTCCTACCAAGGGGTATTGTATTACCCGGTACTACTACTAACTGGGTTGTGGAGGTCAGATAAGCAGTCGCTAGATGTAAAATACTGGTTAGTACCTATTCAGCTACATCCGGTCCCAAAATAGCCGTGCAAGTACGTAGGAATCGATTCGACAAATCTGACAGTCATTCTCGACAAAATGAGTTTATAACAAAGATAAAAACTCATTTTGTCGAGAATAACTGTCAGATTTATCGAATCGATTCCTACGTACTTGCACTGTAGTTGGGAAAAGGCTAGGCAGGTGATGTGCCTAAGCGCGGCTGCTAAGCGTTGGGTTCGATTCCCAGATTGGGTAGTCTTTTGTTTTGTTAAATCTATCCTGTCCTACTGCTGAGCTGAGATGATGAAATTTTCAGAAAGGGACCGAAGCTTGGGTTCGTAGCTGATCAATGGTAAAAGGTTCGCCCTATATTACATATTATGATACCTACCAAGTTTGACAAATCGATGCAAATTTTCTAAACAAGCATGCATAAACGGCACCTCGAAATGCAAACTTAAAGTGGTGATGGTACTAGATATGTACCTACCTAATGTAAAAGACAATTTGTCAAGTGTAAGATTGGTAGGTACTTGATTACTTTGTTTTTTTTTACAAGTATCAATAAACCTAAGTTGCCTGAAAATAAATGTAGGTAAGTAATAAGTATTGATATTTTGAAGGAGTGACTTCGTCATGATTTCAGTCATTTATAACTTTAACAATTTGTACTAACATTGAGATGATGTCATTATTCATTCATTCTTGATTGATTGATGATGGTATGGTAACTGCAATGTGTTGCTGGTCTAGTGATCTGTGGTCGCTAGAGTCCAAGAACGACCTCTGAGTGTAGGGCCCTACGGGTTCGATCCGGTGTCAGTCAGTGACAAATAAGTGGGTTTTTCCATTCGGAATTTCTCTAAATATAATAAAGCTTTATGAATTCTTGGTCCAATTTAGAAGCTGTTACACATGCAACATCAAAATCCTGCATTCCTGCATATCATTATTATATGAATATAATCACAAACTCGAATCTAGCATTTTAATCGTTGAGCTTGCTTGTTGAGAGGTTGCACTACATATTTAAGTATCTATCTAAAACACGATAACAAAACAATATTTCATATCTTTTTAATTATAAGATACACCAACGGTCAAGGTTAGCCGGCGTTTGGCGTTTGAAAGGCCTGTCAATGGTGTCGATTCTGTTGTGCAAAAACTAAACTTAATTTAGGCTATTGCTATCTTTTACTATAAGGCAGTGCGAGAAAAGGACGGCTATAGCTATGAACTAAGTTAGAGATGTCAAACTAGTTTAGGCCTTGCGCTTCACCGTGTTTTTAGTCGACATGTTTTTACGTGCACCCTTCATTTGTATGGAAATATAAGTTCCAACTAAATTTGACAGCTTTAAATGACGCCGTCTCTTTCTCTTTTTATTAGAGAGAAAAAGATAGCAATAGCCTAAATTAAGTTTAGTTTATGCACAACAGAATCGACACCAATAAGAACTATAGAAAGAATGTCTCTAAACTAAATCAGAACAGTAGATATATATACTTGTGATAAGTAGGTAGATACATAATGATAGTCTACCGAGCCCAAAATGTCTGACAACCAGACATACCAATTGATATCGTGTTAACTGGGTTGTAGAGATCAGATAGGCAGTTGCTCCTTATAACATTTATGCTAGTATACGTATTCAGCTGTATCCGGTTAGACTGGAAGCTGACCACAAAATAGTTGGGAATAGATTATAGACAAAATTAAACTGATCTATGCAAAATTTCATTTAATTTGATGAGGCCTAGGCTGTCTTCCAGCACTTGGAATGTTTACATGTCTTATTATCCCTGTTGTTTTATCTATGTACCACACCTTAAAAGTAAAAAACTAAAAGTTAATTAATACGATCAGAAGAAAATAGTTTATTAAATAAAATGACAAATCTATAAACAACAGTTGTCACCATAAAGTACATCGAACTCAACAAAAAACAGCGAAAACTTCTCATTTAAAAGCAAATAATTACTACCAATTATGTAAATTCAAAAAACTGGTATAATATTAATTAACTTCGACTGACGACGGAATAAATTGTAAGGTTTCCTAATTTTTCCATTGCGAGGATCGACCGCAGGACACTGTGGAGCACACGGTGGAGGTGTGCCCCGCGTGGGCGGAGCACCGCCGTATCCGCGAAGCGGCGATTGGCGGCGTCACCACCTCACAGCGTCCCGGCCGCCGCGGGAGACGCCCCGGGCGTCGGGGGCCACCACGTGGCCCCCGGCCACCGTAGGCGCGGGCCTGTGGACGGTGGGCTATGGGCTAGCTCGCCGTCCGTCCGTCTCATAACGACAGGCCGTGTCGACGGCGCGTTCGTGTTCCACGCGCGCCTCAAAGAGAGTCAGCAAAAAGGAAGGGGTCCAAGGGGGGCAAGGACCGATGCCTGCCGGGGTTGCGGGACTGTTCGAAAGAGATACCGTGGCCCCGGAACACAAAGGGCGATGAAGGAACATGGATGGGTTTTAGTCAGTAAAAGTCTGACACTCCCCCTGCTCCGCCCAGAGCGGGAGAAGTCATTTGATGATTTCCCATCCGAAAAAAAAAAAAAAAAAGTAGGTTTCCTAATTTTTTGTATCGAGCAGCGCTGAGCAGTCCTGCGCAGTACTGCACGATCACAGTAATTTTTGGGGTTTTTATTTTTCTTACACTGGCAACACCAATAGTTTTACCCGAAAAAACTAGTGACTAGGTGGCAGGTGGGGGTATTCTTCGCTGGACGTTTTGAATCTAACGGCTGTTTCGGATTTCGTCGAGTTTCATAATCGGTTATATGATATAATTGGTTATTTAACGGTTATTGAGTTTAAAATAACTTTTGGTGCTGCAATAAGTTTTGATATAGTATGTTTTGATCTAATAAGTTTGGATTCGGCTAATAAGTTTAGAAAATAGTTTCGGTGGAGATCTGTGGTTTTCTTTCTGAGATAATTTACGAAATTGTGACACAAAACTTTTATCACTGGGCATTTAAAATTAAAGCCACAAAGCCGTTATAAATCATCAGCTATAGCTAAGCAGATACCATTTTGACAATGACTTCGTAATAATCTATGGTTAAGCCTAAGGTTATGTAAAGCCTTACCAGAACCTGCGTTAAATGGTCTCCGAATAGGTTTTCAAAAGCTCTAAAAAGCACCTCGAGCCAAACGTATCGCTGTATTTAAAAGGAACCTCCTTTTAATCCAAGGGTTTTGTATGTATCTACATAAAGACTTATCTCCTAGTGACAGCTTACATTGTTGCATCTTAAAAGCTTAAGATCTCAAATCTCGAAGGGTCTAATTGTGTATCCACACCGCAATTGTTTTGGTACGCGACCTGATGCTGTAATGACGCAGACGACCTTAGCCCCTTTGGTCTCGGCAGTCAACTGAATTCGAGTGCATTATTATTTTGTTAGTTGCCTGCGTTTAAACGTTAAACGGTTGCACGATGTCGGTCGCTTCAGGAGGTCAACTAAGCTTTACCAAAGGTATTTAGTATCTATTGCCCTCGTAAATGTGACAAACGGTAGAATCTTTGAATTATATTAAATCTGCGTACCTTCTTAGGTAGGTACCTACCTAGTTCAGAGGCTAAACACCAAATTAGATTCTTGAATAAAAATACAAACTTGTCAACTCTACGTTTTCATAGCCTACGAGATTTATAGCTAGCTTTTAATACTGCATTACATATTTAAAATTCAATCTTTACTGATAATCACGAGCTGTGCTATTGTTGTTAGAGCTAAGTATATACTTAAACACTTATTGCTTTGCTTGACTAGTAGATTTCACAGTTCAGCCAGGTACTGCCTCCTTATGACATAATCCCATTGTTGTGTTGAATCCCACCTCAAGCTACAAAAGGGTCAGCTATTCGAGATCGTCATCGCCAACAAAAGCTGGCCACATTTTAGTTATTAGCCATTACTGTAACGGGTAATTACTGTCCTAACACTTAAATTGGGCCTTGTTGATAACCGTTCCGTTGCCGATACCCATTAAAAAATCAATTAACCATTCAAATCCAAAATTCCCTCATACATAAATTAAAATAATCTCAATAAAATACAG
Organism: Xestia sexstrigata; assembly: GCA_941918905.2. Taxonomy (NCBI): domain Eukaryota; kingdom Metazoa; phylum Arthropoda; class Insecta; order Lepidoptera; family Noctuidae; genus Xestia; species Xestia sexstrigata. The sequence continues at coordinate 8,096,550 of OW799204.2, forward strand.
TGCAACTCATCATAATTTTAATTTGCACAATCCGCTCAACCATGCAGCTAAGGCCGTCTTTCGTGTACGATGTACAAGTAATGTAAAGCAACTGGATGCCCGCAATTAATATACCTATCGGGTACATAACTTCTTAGCCTAATCACTGTGTTTAGATAGTAAGGCCACTGTTCTAATTTGTGGCACTTACTAATGTAAATGAGATGAGTCTCAATGGAATACATCGCATGGTAATAGCTGGGGTCTCGTGATCCGATATTATTATGCGTTCGCGCATCATCGTAGAAACGTCGTTCCTTCCGTATCGACCTTCGAAAGATGTCACCATACTTTTTCTTTCTCATACGTACCTAATATTTTTGTTAAGTTCCAAACAAAATTGAAAATATTGGTTTCGACAAACAGAAGGCATAAAACGATTATATCATACATACCACGTGATCCACAAACAAGCATCGCTTGTAACTTGTGGCTCGGGAATATTGATTGATCAATCACTTGAATGGAATGGAACTTAGGTAGGTACATCATTTTACAAGAACGATTTCTGTAAATGTTGACTTTTAGTTTCTGTAACTTGACGAAGCTAACAAGGACCTGCGCATCAAAAGACCAATGATAAAGTGAGACCAAGTTTTTCATCACCTAGGTTATTCATGGTAAGTACCTACTAATTTTGATAATACAAGCAACACACGTGGTCACAATCGCGACTACTGCACAGGAGATCCTGGGTTCGTTTCCCAGGTCGAGAAAATTGTTATTGGGTTTTTCCATCAGGAATTTCTCAGTAGCAGTCACGGAGTCTGGATTTGTGCTCGTTTGATGGTAATAGGCTCGCCCCATATTACATGAGATTTGAACATAACTGGTGAAATGTGGGTGTACGTACGCACACATCTGCCTAACCTTTCGGGGTTTACAGGCGTGATGTTATGTAATTTTAAATTACAAACACTTCAGCAAAAAGGTAGATCTAGATAAGTTTGCCTAAAATACACTGTTTCGACTAAATAAATTGGTATAAATAAATCTAATATAAGGTCAATACAGTCATGAATTCTGTATCAAATCGAAATTGAATATTTCGGATCGGTATTTCCTCGTGATGAATATTAAATGTCATTGCCACTTTCCTAGTAACACTTACATCCGGGACCTTTTATTAAATAATTTAGGCACTATTAAAAAAAGTCCAACGATATATTTAGCTGGTTTCGTAATTAACAAAAATACAAAAACCATATCAGGAAAAAGTTTTTAGACTTCTGTAAAAGCCCAATGTATCTATGTATAACTAGAATAATTGTCTGCCGAGACATTCACATAAAAAAAAAACGGCGACTTCGGTAAAACAACTAAAATTCAAAAAACAAGCACATTTGGAAGCAGGCATGGGTCCATTTCATATTGTACTCGTAATAATTTATTATACAAATGGGTTCCGACTCCTTCCAAATGTTTTTTTTAATTATTATTTTTAACGCCATATTGAATTTTGATTACTGTCATGTCTTCGGTGACACTCTTATACGAATCAATGGGGTGGCTAAGGCAAAGTAAATCTCAGATGGCGCCACCATAGTTACTACTACTGTACGTCCGTCCGTCGTGTCTGAACTGTTGGTACTGTAGCGGAGAACTACAGCTCTCCAATTGTATTTTTTCTTGTGCAGAAGGTAATTGGTACTAACACTAGATAATAAGTTTTTAAATATTATGTTACTAACACTCTAAGGATATTTTTGTGTCCGAAATAAAACAAATAATAATATTAAAAAAAAATAGAAATAAAATAATAAAATTGTTAAGTCTCAATCTGACCAATGAGATTAAGCTATTTTGATATATAAAATGACATTACCACGTTTTCAACCCATGATGAAGTTTGGGTACTAACTATGCTAGCGCCATTAGTTCCTCTGGTAGCCTCTCCCCATTGACGTGAATCATCAAAATCGGCCCACGTATTACGCCTCTAGGGTGCCCGAACAAACATGTATACATACGCTGATAAACACTTACCCTCCTTTGCTACGCGCAGTCGGCGAAAACCACGTCGGATGAGACAATAGATTCCAATCCAACTAGAGAAAGAATAAGAAATGGGGATTCCTACATATTGTATTTTGTGGAATTAGGAGTTACACACAGTAATGATAACGAAAGGCCTCAGAAAACGAGCAAATAAAACAAGCACATTCCGAGAAAAAAAAAAAATTCAATAACTAAAAAGATAAAAATCAAATAAAAATAACAACCTCTGTTATTAACTTATTAGTAACAATTACACTTAATAATAATCAGGTTAACTTAACTTTAATTTGTTTTAGTGCCGCTAAAGCTTGTATTGTGCTCATATTGGTAAATTAATAAATAGACATAATATTTTTACGATTTATGCTCATCCTTATTTTCTTTTTCTTTATTTTCTTTTTCTTTTTCCTTGTTTTCTTTATCCTTAAGTAGTCTAGAGTCGGGTCTGTTAACAGGATTAACTTTACAAGTAATCTTGTAAGATTCCACCATTTTGACAGAGTCCCTAACTAGAATCGTAGATCTAATCGTGAAAGAATGTGAGAAACATACGGATGTGTCGCACAACGCCGTATGGAAACTTAGATACAAGCGATAAAGGAACTTATCTGTTCGCTGTTTAAGTTTCATTTCCACTCGACCGGGCAGCTTCGTGCCTTTGCGAGAAGAGGTGATGAACTCGAAATCATGGAGAGTAACATCCTTGTTATCCTCATCGCGGATGCACACATGCCAGTTCTGAGGTGCTCCCGGAGTGAACTTGACGTTCTTCGTGTCGGAGTCCAAACTAACATTAAAATATATGATTAAATTGCCACATTTCCGATTAACAAATAGATCATTTTTGTACAGTATCAAATTCTCTGGTTCTGTAAACTTAGGTTCTAGTAAACGGACTTTGAAGTCTTGGCACACGTTTTTAGTTAGGTTCAGGATTTTGATGCAGTGGTTATTTGTGTCGGCGATGTAGAGGTATTTTCCATCGGCTGTGATGGACAGGCCTGCAGGTTCGTTGAACAATGCTGGGTCGGTGGTCTCGATCATAGTTGGGTTTAGCGTAGTGACTTTTTGAGATCCGATTTCGACTTTCTTTATCTTATGGTTGTATGTATCTGCTATGTAAAGAGTCTTGGATGAGTCGCAGAACGCTACGCCAAGAGGGTGTTGAAGTTTCGCGTCGATCCCAATGTCGTCGACGTCTCCAAATGCGAATAGGTTCTGTACAGAAATAATACAACATATTATTTACATTAAATTGTAAAAAACGGACAGCGAGACAGACAATTTTTGGCCCAGTAGTGCTTTAATAACTGATAAAGTAAATACAAAGAGTGAAAATTATTCTAGAAACTTATAATTATGGGCGTAACCATATGTCAACTAAGTAATGCAAAAGTCGGCTTAATAATCTCTAACAGTCACGCCACATAATTGCAAAATATCAGGTGGTGAACAGCACATTTTTCATATCACATATCAACATGAGCATAAATAATAAGATAATCATAATAATTACGATTATTAGCAATTACAATGCAGTCGTCGCAGGAACACTATAAAACTAATAAGTAGTAAAGCTCATAGTAATGTGATTACTAGTAATTATGCATACCAAAGGATTACGATCACCGCCGCACAGAGTGGAAACCTGTCCTGTAGCGAGAGCCAGTCTTCTGATTGACGAGCTTTCGGAGTCGGCGATAAAAATCTCGGGACTTGAACCTGTAATTAAATTATTCATTAAAATTTGATAACACTTACACGGCACCGTTTAATGTTAATGTGTTTATTACAATAATTTAGATAATTATTTTTGACATTTTATTATAAGGAATAAGGAACTCGGTAAAGTTCATCCACATCCGAAAAAACCGCATTTCGATTTTTGCGAATCTGCTGGGCAAATAAAATCTAAATATTTTAATTATACAATGTATATAACATTTTGAATTAACTGCCGAAAGAATAGGGTATTACAACCATTATTAAAAATTGTCTCAATTTGAAAAAAGATTTGCTATTTTATGAACGAAAACTGACGTTTTCCGACTGCTTTTTGCCTAACCTATCTCAATAATATATTTTTAGATTTTTTCTCAGAGTAAAATACCCTATTGCGAAAAAAACTCATTTAAACATAATTATTGTAAACCTTATAAGTTATACTCTTACCTAATCTTAGTGTGACTCCGGAGGGTTGCGCAAACGCAGCTGAGTTAGGATACGTACTATTACGAGCTGCTTCAGCCCCCGAACCCGCGATACACACACATGTACCTAGGATATAAAATATGTCAATATACCAACGGTATGATTTTAGGGCTGACGAAAGTTTTACTTGTGAAGAGTCAATATTTCGACGGTAGGTAAGGTTTCATAAGGGACATGTAGGGTGGTTGTTCGATTCCGAACGTTCGGCCCAACACCGTGTAAAGTTTAAAATAAAACAGCAGTGCGATTTATGCACATTTCTTGTTAGAGTAAGCTACAGATCTTACATTCCATTTAAAAATGTCTCTTACCTTCAGAAAAAGACTTGTATTTCCACCAAATCGTAGTATCGAGAAAGAGGCCCCAAATCTGATGAGAGCCAGCGCAAGCTATTATTAACACCCGGCGCGGCTCATCCTTCTTTTCTTTTTCTAAAACAATCGATATACGGACGTACAGTTTGGCAAAATAGAGTATGGCGTTGTTAGCGACTTTCTGGCAACCCTGAGCAGTGACAAGCCAATGACATTGCCGAGTTTGACAGAAAACGCGGTATTGCGGTAGAAAATTTGTAGTTCCATCTGTCACAGTGTGGACTCTTTTTTGCCAAGCTGTAAACCTGTATTTATACGATATTTTACAATATTGTGTGTACAGTTAATCGGCATTATTGCTTGTTTTCATATTTGCATTATTTGTAGCTGAAGTAAACAAAATGCGGGTTCTGCAACTGTCATGAAAACCGAACTACAGGGTACCAATTTAAGAGTTATAACCGAACACTCGACAGTCTGTTAAAGTTTCCTTACACCTGCTTCATCAGTACTTAGCTGTAAATGCTACAAAAATACAACCTAACATGAACTAACATAGTATTACCTTTTTCATCCTTAAGTTCTTTCTTGTCCTTATCAGGCACAGGCTGGCTGCCGGGCGGCGGCGGCGGCGGCGGGAGGAGCGGCCGGACGGACATGTCCATGTCCGGCGTCTTGTACAGCAGCACGTCCCACGGAGACGCGAGGGGCTGCACTCCGAGGCGCTTACCTCCTGAGAGGGAGATAGATAGTGTTATTTATTGTACAACTTGTAGTTACAGAACGAACGATGTTCTGAAAGAAAACTTAGAAAAGACAACCAATTACAATAGTTAATACCGACAAGCTAAGTTATTTTAAAAAAACGGGATATACTTTTGTTACACTTCAAGTAACAAATCCACACTCCAGACAGCTGTTAAGGAAGTCCTGATCGAAAAACCTCAAAATCTTCATTCTTTAGTGTGTCATATGCCCGGGAATCGAAACCCAAGAGTGTGCTTGGATTACTAGATATTGTGTTTGAATTACTTTGGAGAATATTTCTTATGTCAATTTATTTCGAGTCAGGGCAGTATACACTTCAAACAACTTATCTGTGCAGGCAGAAACCCACAGAACTAAATGAAATGTACCAAGCTTGCCATAACAATGCATTTTTCCTTGACAAGAAGAGCCATCTTGAACTGCACACTTAAACTGGTCATACTGTATCATACTTTTATTAAAACTTAAGACAATATAACATACGGTTGGAACTGTCATACCTTGATCCCCAAATACAGCTTGTTTTCCTGTCCCCACTAGAACCTCCACGGTTCCCTCGTCGAGATGTATAGCGCGCACGGCATGGTTGTTAGTGTCGCACACTGCTAACACATTGCATGTTAACCAGCATAGGCCCTGGGGCGTGTTGAACTGTGCCTCGTTTAACTCTAGGGAGAAAACAGAATTTTACTTAGTGTCGACTTTTTATTAATTGGAAAGTGTGACTATGGACTTATTTCCTGAATTCCGAACGGGGCTCAACTTTAGCTTTGCCCTTGTTATATGTCACCTATGAAAATCAGTAATATCAAGAGAATGATACGTGTCTGGTACATTGCCATTCCAGGAGTTAAGTTTACACGTCGGATGTGCCTCATACAGAACACCAGTCCAACAGGCTTTTGGTAGAAACAAAGTATAAGTAGTAGTAAGTACTAAAGAAGAAATACCTACATGCTCGGATTTTCTGTGGTTGCAATAACTATAGTTTAAAGAGGCAAAGGTTGACAATCTAACGGCCTGCACAAATGAGGGACAATTTGTCCGCGAACAATTTGCAACAACCAATGAACGTCAACCAATAGATGAAAAAACAACACAACAAACAATTAACAGGAATGGTCATTTCTGTCCGGCTGACAAAAGTACCTCGTCTGCGCAGGCCCTTATTGTTCCCAACCTGTTCAAAGATCAAAATACTTACTGCCATCCGTAAACCCAGGTTCCGGTCCGCCGACGATCCTCAACACAACTCCTGAGCAGTCAGTGAGCAGCACACGATGATGGCCTGTATCTGCGATCGCAAGGAACGGCTCATCGTTACGCCCGCGGTAGAACGGGTTCAAGGACAACTGGGGTGACAGAGATTTTGCAATTACAGTTTGTAACATTAAAGGTACAGAGATATTTAGTAAGAGACAGTAATGAATGAAAGAGAAACATGACGCTTTACAATGCTATACTTTTACTATAGCTTCATGTGCGGGCATGACTTGTGGTTTTACATTGACTGTGCTTTGTAATTTGTTCTTGCACCAAATAAACTTACGTAGATCATTACAGAGTTGTAGAAATTCGTGTATTGGAGCGGACCATGCATGCAAAGATGATATCAAGCTCCTCAGACTGTGCTTTGTAATTTAATCTTGCACCAAATAAACTTACGTAGATCATTACAGAGTTGTAGAAATTCGTGTATTGGAGCGGACCATGCATGCAAAGATGATATCAAGCTCCTCAGACTGTGCTTTGTAATTTAATCTTGCACCAAATAAACTTACGTAGATCATTACAGAGTTGTAGAAATTCGTGTATTGGAGCGGACCATGCATGCAAAGATGATATCAAGCTCCTCAGACTGTGCTTTGTAATTTAATCTTGCACCAAATAAACTTACGTAGATCATTACAGAGTTGTAGAAATTCGTGTATTGGAGCGGACCATGCATGCAAAGATGATATCAAGCTGCTCAGACTGTGCTTTGTAATTTAATCTTGCACCAAATAAACTTACGTAGATCATTACAGAGTTGTAGAAATTCGTGTATTGGAGCGGACCATGCATGCAAAGATGATATCAAGCTGCTCAGACTGTGCTTTGTAATTTAATCTTGCACCAAATAAACTTACGTAGATCATTACAGAGTTGTAGAAATTCGTGTATTGGAGCGGACCATGCATGCAAAGATGATATCAAGCTGCTCAAAGTGAGAGCAGGTCCCAAGTATCGGGTATGAAGACAGGTCTTTACTTTTAAGACAGCAAACATGATTCAAATGTATGGATTAGAAAGATTAAATTTTAAGTCACTCTTTTAAAAAACGTAAAAAAAACAACAATCAATGTTTAACTAATCTTACTACTAAATTTAATAAATTACTACTACTACTAAATTTAGTAAATTTATACAAACCTTGCTTGGAAAATAAAGCACCTCACTCTCTTTAGATTTCAAGTGTTTTGCAGGTGCTATCGATATGGGCGCAGTAGATATGCGACTGCCGAAATGACGCATCGCATTGCCCACATACCAGACCAGTTCGTTTTTATGACCTTCGCCAGTTAACACAAACATAGGCTTATTGCCTGGACCTGAGGAACAATAGAAATTGTTTGTTTTTTACTCCAAAATAATCATTGTCAGTGGAGCCCTTTCCCAACTATGTTGGAGAATGGTTTCCAGTCCAAGGCAGCAGTAAACAAGTATTTTTGACAATATCCGACCTCTACAGCCCATTTACTCGATATCTTCTTCATAGGGTGTCGATGATAATCTAAATATGGCAATGAGTTTGGCACTTTCAGTAGCATACATAAACTCCTGTGATGTGCAAACAACAGGACTGGCAGGACACAATATAAAGTATCAAGTGGTGTAGTGGAACTGATATAATTTATTTTATATTATTCTATTTATTGTATTCAGTTGTTTACATGTTGTAAACACTACGAGTAACATTTACTATTTATGCCAAAAAAATCAGTTGGTTCTGAATATTCATAAAGCAGAACAACAGCAATATAATTATGCCATTAACTTGTATTAACAATTAAAAATACTTCTATTATGTTATAAAAATCCTGTTCCTCATTCCATTGAGTAATCAAATAACTATTAAATCTGAAGATGTACGGGACATACTTTAGATTGGCTTTTAATAAGGCAATCACAAACATCAAAGTTTAATGAACCAGAATTGCATTGTTGTGTCTTTATCAAAAGAGTTTATAATAATACTAGTGCAACAAAGGGCTACCGCACACTATAGACAAGACTGTCTTTAGACAGACAATTACCCTATTAGTGCGAGCGAGAATACAAAGTCTGTCTCACTTGCACTAGTAGGGTAATTGTCTGTCTAAAGACAGTCTTGTCTATAGACAAGACTAAAGGGCTACCGCCCTTTGATGCACTTATATTATTATAAACTCTTTTGATCCCTAAGAGTTCTTGAGTTTTTACTTGTCCTACTGATGGAATATGGAACCTGGAACCCTGGCTACCTTCTATTCTTCCCAGTTTTATATTATGTCATACCTAATATAAGCAGTGTAGGCCAGCATTTTATTCCTAAAGCATCCCACATGCAGCTGTCAAAGTCATTCACAACTGGATGATGTATATCATATCTGAGCACTGCTGACAGCACATTTGTTGATTCCTTCTCATTTGAAAATTTGGCACAGTGCACACCTATCTGGAACATACAGAGGTGGATGTTAGTCACACTTGCTAATATAACTTTAGCTCTTAGTACATTGTGTAAGTTTGTTTGTATACTTAATTATGTTATAGTAACATTACATACATGACGGTAGGTTGCAAAATAAGATTACAACTTTATAATCACGGTGAAATGCATTGGCTTATTGGCTTCCAGTCTAAGAAGATACAGCTGAATGTACCAGTGTTTAATATGCCAGCGATTGCTGTCTTACTTGACAATCCAGTAACTACATACAAAAAATCATGCCTTTTTCGCATGGTAACTACTCTACTTCTATTAAGTTACGCTACATCTTATAACAGTTATAACTAAAATAGTTGTTTTTGAACTTACCACAACAAGACCACTTTCAACCGAGTGCAGTGTCTCAATATGAGCCAGATCAGGCAGCACATGGTAACAGTTGATACAGCAGTACGTCCAGAAGTCCAATATCACTATCTTGTCAGCACAGTGCTGCGCCAAAGAAATCGGTTCAGCTACATTCACCCATTCTAAGTCTGAAATATTATGATATTAATTATAGCACCAACCTAATGGTTAAATATGAAATGCGAGCAGCTTTTGCATATAAATGTCTCGTAGAGCTGAGTTTTTAAATTCATATTCAAGTAGCATGGTAAATTAATGTAAATAGGATTTGTAAGTGGGTAATGTTGATGTGCCCTGATAGGCTTTAAAAATTACCGTTAGACCAAGACTTGTGTTATATCCCTAGATCTAATTATGGTAGTAATGCCGCCTGATAGCGTAGTTTTACTATTTTAACTAAAGTCGCAACTTACTTTTTTTAAAGTCTTCAATCGGAGTAACTGTAGACATAACTTTCTTGATATGGTTTGTAATAAGAGTATCGCGTTCAGATTCACTTTGAACTGCATTCATAGCCTCGGTTAAGTCCATGCAACATTGGGCAACGAAATCTAAAGAGGATGGTTCCATTTTTAATAGTTTTATTACAAAAACTTTAATTTTATTTTGTTCAAACAGGTTCAAAAAGTACACTTTCGTTCGACTTATTGTGAGGCTATTTTCCTGTTTGTCAATTTTGACGTTGACATGAAATTGAATGAATGATTTTGCTGTCATTTGACCATAGACTTTTCATTGACGGGGGAAAAACATTTTGCCAACCTAACATGCCAAAAAATATTTTGTTGAGCACTAGCAACTTTGTAATCTTGTAACTTTCCTTTTCCTTTAAAATTTCCAAATCGTTGCTCCGGCAAGGGCCACGATATTAAGGTGAATGCTCCAGGGTAGCCCGCGAAATTCGAATTTTCTTACGTTTTTTGCAATTTTCAGGCCAGTGCTAGGTTGTATGTTGATTAAAATATTATTCGCGGCTGGAAGACGTATGTAGTTACAGAATTATTATCATGAAAATCATCAATACAACCCTCCAAGTTCATAAAGGTGTAGGAAACAAAAAAAAGCAGAAAAAGTCATTTCTAGAAAATTTGAATTTCGCGGGCTATCCTGGAGCATCAGCCATAAGGCTTTCAAAAGTATTTCTGGATTTATTTATTAGAAACGAGGAATCGTACAGTCAACAAAAAGATTTTTGCCATCATGATTCTAATCTTGACTTTGACATTTGTAAGAGATCGAATGAATTTCACTTTTCATTAGTTTTCATTCATTCATCTTGTGTTTATTTGTCGGAATCGGAAGGCGTATTCGTGTTTATTTTTTCTCGTAGCTTTTTGTACTTCTAATAATTTCTATTAGTTTTCTTAGTGTTTGCCATCAAATTATGTTCGAACATGGATGCCGTGTTTGATATATGTTACTTATCGTCTGACGGTAATAACGTTGAACCTGATGATATTCCTCAGACAAAGGAGAGTGTATGGATCCTAGGAAAAAAATACAGCGCTGTTCAGGGTACGTGAAAATGCATTTATTGTTTACACGTTTATTTCAAAGGTCAAATGTCAATGAGCATTTTTAGACGTTGATAGCTATTGTTTCAAGGAAATACCTGGATCGAAATTATCAGCTTTACAGCACATGACTTGTTGGCCAATAACGACGAAGTATTATTTTCCAGATTTAGACCGCATAAGAAGAGACATCACATCAATCATCTGGTGTACTTATAGGAAAGGCTTCATTCCTATAGGAGACGAGGGCCTTACTTCTGACAAAGGATGGGGTTGTATGCTGAGATGTGGACAAATGGTCCTTGGCGTCGCACTCGTACGAGTACACCTGTCAGCTGACTGGGTTTGGACACCTGAAACTAGGTAAACAAGTTTATGTACTTTACTAGTTAAATATGTCAAGGGAATGCAAGCAACTGATGCTGGTTATACAAACTAGACAAGTTATTGCAAAATCCTTGCAATGCCATAAAATATTTTATTGTTTATATAAAAGATTGTACAACAATAAAATATTGCTCATATTGATTGCAATTATGCATAATTGGCTATTACTCATAGCTTTTATCAATTAATTTGAACTTAATGCATTATTGATTGAGTTATAACATTATAATGACCCATGCATACATAGTGTGATTTCTTATCAGTAATAGAAATAGAGAAGCTCTAATCTGTCGTAAAAATGAAATTGTTTTTATTTTTATTTTGTAAACACTAAAGAATTTATAGAAGGACATAAGTAGTTGAATATAATTGTTAATGAAGGGCGCTCCGCATGACTTTCATGATCTTAAGTAAATTATCTAAAAACAAAACCATAACAGATATCTCTAACCATCACTGATAACATAATATCGCTTTCAGAGATCCAACCTATCTGAAGATAATCCAAAGGTTTGAGGAGAGGAAGCAGGCTCCCTACTCCATCCACCAGGTGGCGTTGATGGGGGCTTCAGAAGGCAAAGAGGTGGGCCAATGGTTTGGGCCTAATACTGTTGCACAAGTGTTGAAGTAAGTACCAGTATTAAGTCTAGGGTAATTCCCTAGACTATCAATGAGTCAACTATAGAGAATAGGCTACTTTAAAAAAAAAAAAATGCCTTCTCTCCACATATCCTGTTCTGAGGACAGAGTTAAGGTTGTTGATGGAACAATTAAATTCAGAACCTGTCCCATGCATTGCCATTTGATGACGAAACAAATTACTTGCTTGTTTGGGTAGTCATTATATTATATAGATATTGAAACCATTACCCTATTATATGGATAAACAACAGTGAGAAATAAAAATATTATTCACAAGGTAAATTTTTTTTAAACAGTGAACAATTTTACTACATTTTTGTCTATTATGCATATTGTGGCAAAGTTTGCATACAAATTGTTATTGCTTGCCATAAGAAAACAATTGTGCAAATACACACAGTGCTGTTCACAATCTTTCTTTGTGACTCAGCATGTTACCTCTCCTTTTAAGTATATCTTGGAATCCAGCCAGTCTATAAGAATGTCGCTATGTTGCATTCAGAAAACATGTTTAAAGAATATTTCAAATAATTACTAGCATTAATTGTTCTTTTAAACAGAAGAACAAATAATACTGATAATTATTTTTTTGAGATATTTCACTTTTTGTTTTAGAAAATTTGCTTAGAGTAGGTATTACATGATTAAAGTATTTTTCTAACGATCTAATAGCCATAATAAGAGGCTTTCCTACCAACATTCTTTCAAGATTTAAGTCTAAAAAAAAATCTTTATTACTTATTTCAGAAAGCTAGCAGTCTATGACAAATGGAGTTCCCTGGTGATTCATGTTGCACTAGACAACACAGTTGTCAGAGAAGATATCTGTAAGTATTATAAAGAAATCCAACATAAATGTTACTGATACCAAAGTACACTATTCATGATCGACGTGCTGTCGTGCTATATGCGGATGAAGACACGGGCAGTAGCTAGTTAATAACATTTTAGCCATCTAATTGCTTTTAAATGATACTAATAGCTAAAAACATGGGACGGCCATGTTAGCCGTAGAAACGATGACCGTTGGGGTAGACGTGTTCTTGAGTGGATACCGCGAATCGGAAAGCGTAAGGTGGGACGCACAACTGAATTGGCGAACATTTAGATGTACCTTGTCCGTAAGGACGGTAATTCATAACAATTGTCTCGCACAACTGATGTCATAAATACAAGGTGGGACGCACTTAGGCTCGGTGGAGTGACGATCTTCGCGAGTGGCTGGTAGCAACTGGATGAGAGTTGCTGAGAATCGATTTGAGTGGCGTGCGATTGAGGAGGCCTATGGCCTATGACCAGCAGTGGACTGCTGTAGGCTGATGAGTACAAATAGCCAAAAACATTATTGATATAGATATTATGGAAACATAGTAACTAAAAACATAATTAAATAGTCATAAATCATAACACGAAAGATCACATCTGTATTTTCATTATAAAATATTTATGTAATAATTATAAGAAAACACGTATTTCGTGACACGCAGTTAAAAGCGTTTCAAAATAAATTAGCCGTAACAAGTGACCTTGCAGAAAATAGTATTCATAATCACACTCATGCATGCCATTTATGTGATTAACATGCTTTCAGCTTTTTACTATAATTATTATTTTGCCAACCATTATTAAATTGACAGCATTGCCCAAGATGTAAAAGCTGCATTAGCAAATTACTTCATATCTAATTGACTATGGCTTCGTATTGTTATTTAAAAAAATGTTGTGTGCTGTAATGTCATAATATATTCCCTTCACTCTTCATCGTAGTTAATATAACAAAGACTGGTAGTATATAAAAATGTTATATGCAATGATTTCTTATATATTGTGATTAGTTAAGTTTAAAATGTTATAACTTTTCTTTAAATACCTCCATGACCCCTGTACTATTATTCAATGCAACCAAAAGCACAATGTTTTGAGTGCGTCACATTGAGCACTACCGTAAACCGTGATTTTTCACACCAAAAAAGTCGTTAGGTGGCAATCATATTTGCAAAAGGCGCACTGAGTTTTATGTACATAATGCTGTGATGGGTCGTTTTACATATCTCTTACTTCTCTTTTTTGTCTAATTTCAGTACAACAATGCGTTGTGAACAACGACAGAGGCGACTCCTCGTCGGCGCCAGACTGCTTGGTCACCGACTGGATGCCTCTGTTGCTGATAGTACCGCTAAGGCTGGGCCTCAGCGAAATAAACCCTGTTTACATAGATGGGCTGAAGGTAATAAGCATTGGTTCACTTTGTTTGAAGGGAGTATTTTTTGGCATAATTTTTTATTTTAATAGATTTTTCCAAGTGGTGATGTTATCTATCAATCGTTAGTGCCTTAAAAAGTAGTGTTTTTTAGAAACTGGAATGGCATTGCAATTTTAATTGTCTAGCATAAAAGACAAGTCATAAAAATTCTTCAACTAAGCACATATTTATCTAAACTCATTAAAGCTGTAGAGTAGATACAGATATTTTCACTGTCTCAATCTGTTGAGGAGAGCAGCAGTGGCCCAGTGGTGGCGGCCCCGACTTACGAGCAGTAAGTCGTGGGTTCGAACCCAGGCAGGCGCATTACTTTGTGTAATTTATTTCATCACCACTGCTCTCAAAACGATGAAGCAAAACATCGTGATGAAACCGGCATGTCTTAGAACCAAAAAAATCTAAGACATCTGACATCTACCAATGGGCCCGCGTGATGGATTATAGCCCAATCCATCTCAAAGATATGAGGCCTATGTCCCAGCCGTGGGAACATTATTAGGCTGATTATGCTAATCTGTTGGTAAAGTAAATAAAATAATATTGTGTTTTCAGATATGTTTTCAAAGTCCGCAATCAATCGGCGTGATAGGCGGAAAACCTAACCAAGCACTGTACCTGGTCGGATGCGTTGAAGACGAGGTTATATACTTAGATCCTCACACCACTCAGAGATCTGGACTAGTTGAGGTAAATACGTAATGCATACTAATATGTTGTTACTATGATAGTGTAATTCTGTCAGTCAGTTTGTTATGTTAAACTTTTGAACTAACTATGATGAAATTTTGTAAAGAGATAGCTTGATCCCTGAAAAAGGCATAAGGCATATTTAAAAGAATACATCTTATGTATACAATTCAAAATCCGAAATCAACGTCTTCGCAGTCGCGCGTAAATTTCTTGTATGGTGGATTTTGATTGTATCATTGATCACGGTATAGTGATTTTGAAATATAACTTCTAATTTAATTAAAATGCGTAAGACAAGGAAAACATGCAAAAAATTGTTGTTGCATTTGATTTTCATGTATCATTTACCATTTTGAACCTTATTTTGATGTTAATAAAAGCTACCAGTTATACCATTGTAGAATATAAAAATCGTGTCTTGAAGGCCACTAATAAGATCACTGCGTTATTATAAATGGTTGAATTGTTTGAAAGAGGATATGGCTAAGAAAAAAGTGAATTATGAGATGACAAACAGATAAGATGTATGGACGTGCTGTGACTTGATATTTATTGGAAAAATGGCAAAAGGTGCTTGAAGGTGCTAACTTATGAATCATATTTTTCACAGACAAAATTGACTGATGAACAAAAAGAAATGGACTGCTCGTATCACTGTAAGTTTGCTTCGCGGATACCTATGCTAGCAATGGATCCCTCAGTTGCCGTGGTAAGTACTAATTTGACTAAAATTAAAGATTTACGGCTGGCGATTGATCATAATTTTCTTTTAGAACTAGTCTCCTATCATGATCTGCCTAGCCTTTTCCCAACTATGTTGGGGTCTGCTTCCAGTCTATCCGGTTGCAGCTGAATACCAGTATTTTACATAGAGCGACTGCCTATCTGACCTCCACAACCCAGTTAGTACCGGGTAATACGATACCCCTTGGTATGACTGGTTGTCAGACTTTTTGGGCCTCTGACTACCCAACGACTGTCAAAGATCTACAAATGACAGCCGGGACCAACGGCTTAACATGCTTTCCGAGGCATGGAGGAAACTCGATATATAATGGGCGGTCACCCATCCACAGACCAACCTAGGCAAGCACGGCTTTACCTAACGATCGACCCGAGCGGCTGTTATTATTTAGCCACGAGCTCCTAGAACTAGTCTCCTATATGCTTTGATTATTCAATTTAATCAATATTTCTTTATCTCTGATGATATCTTAGGCCTACTTGCACCGGGTGTACAGTGTACTATGCCATATCGAATGCCAAATAATCGAATATCAATTGATCGACAACTATAAATCGAACTTCTAATACTCGAACGTTCATAATATCGAATGGTTAATAAATCGAACATTCAATATATCGTACACACAAAACTTCGAGTGTTCAAAATATCGAATGTTTGTTTGATCGATGATCAATGCATCGCATATTCATTGTATCTAATATATATTTATTTATTTATTGGTTTACCAACAATTACACTAGTTATGGGCATAAAGACAAGTAAAAACAGATAAACAATAGTGTACAATCACTTATAGGTAAACTCAGCATGTAAAACGAAAGTTGCACGTACAATATAGAAAAAGAAGAAGAAAACTACCTTAATGTATATAAACTACTAAATCGAACTACTACTCAATCTAAATCGTTACATGTTATTTAGATCCTGACACAGAGAACAAAGAAAAAAAAATGTTAAGTTAATCCTTATCTAGGTTTTTCAAAGTCTTCGCTTTTAGACTGTATAGTGAGTCAAAGTGCAAGTCGATTAGATCCCTACATTTATTCATTGGGGAACTAGCGCCTAAGGCTGTTCGTCGGAGCGGTGGACAGAGTGGCGTTATTGGCTTACGAGGAATCTTTGAAGGCACACGAAATTTAAAAGAATTTAGTATCTGTGGGCAGTTAATTTTCTTGGCCATTACTTTGCCCACAAACATTACGTCAATAAGGCGCTTTTCCAGCGAAATCATTTTAAAGTATTTCAGCCGCTTGTTATATGAACGCATTTTTTTTGCTATTCCGCTGGTAAACGCCAGGTGCCACAGAAAGCGTTTTTGGATTCTCTCCAGACGCAACGAATGTGTAGCGTAGTGCGGACGCCAGATCACACTACAATATTCCAACAGACTTCGAATGAGACTTTTTGTAAAGCATAATTTTAGTTTTAGGACACCTAAAGTGTTTGCAATGTCTTATAACGAAACCAAGCATTCTAGAAGACTTTTTTATTATGCAATCTACGTGTGACATAAAAGTTAATTTAGTATCAAAAGGAACACCGAGGTTTTTTGTTGTATTTAGTTCTGCTATTTTGATTTCATTTATGTGATAATCTTCTCTTACTAAATTATGCTCTCTTGTAAACTTGGCATGGTAGCATTTACTGGGATTTAACAGTATTGAATTGCGTTCGCACCATTTAACAAGCCTATTGAGATCACTCTGCTAAAGGGTGACATCATGTTGGGACTTATAATTTTAACAAGTTTCAAGTCGTACGGTCGAACAAGCTATTTGGTTTACATTTTATAATGTAATTTGTGGGTTAAACTGTAAACCAAATAGCTTGTTTGACCGTACATTTAAAACCTTAGAATGTAAGAAACATTTTGGAATATCATTTATAAAGAAATTAAACAAAACTGGGCCTAAATGAGAACCTTGTGGAACTCCGGAAGAGATATATCGGTTGTCAGACTGAAATCCGTTTATCATTACATAAAAAGATCTGTCCGGAAGATATGAGCTTAACCAAGAAAGCAATGATCCAGTTATACCATAAGTTTGCAGCTTATGAACCAATATTTTATGTGAGACTTTGTCGAATGCCTTACTAAAATCCGTATATATGACGTCGGCTTGGTGACCTGAATCAATTGCCTCTGATAATAGCTCGGTAAACAGAAAAAGATTTGTGTTTGTTGATCTAGCTTCCACAAAGCCATGCTGCTCGTCGCATAAGTACAGTTTCAAGTGCTTTTGAATAAATGGACAGATCAGAGACTCGAAAATTTTAGCAAAACACGACAAAATTGATATCGGTCTGTAGTTAGAGACTAAATCGTCCTTGTCAGATTTATGTATAAGTACAACTTTTGCCACCTTCCGTTTTGATGGAAAGACCCCGGAGGTTAAGGATTTATTGTAAATACGTGACAACGGGGTTACCAACTCAGCTGCAGACTCATAGATAAAGATTGGTGGAATACCATCCCCGGCCCAGCCCCCTTGTTGCAATCCAGACTTTTTAGCTTCTTGCATAGACTTTCACTGCTAACAATAATGTTTGATAAACATAAGCTATGAATTTCAATGTTATTTAAAAACTCGGTGTTGTTGCCGTTGTAATCGTCTTGAATAGGCATATAGACAGAAGAAAAGTAAGATGCGAAAAATTCACAAATTGTCGTGGGGTCAGGTGATGTACAAGTACCATTTGTCATTGCAATGGGATAGAAGTTTGACCCACCTCGTTTTAACGTAACTCCAGAAGAACTTCGGATTATTTTTGAGTTCGTCTTCCAATTGCTTCATATAATTGTTGTAACAAATTTTTGCAAGGTCATTACAGCGCTTAGTTATATAATCTGCAGTTCGATTTTGTCTAAAGGTTTTTTGTAAATATTGTGGCGATTTCTGATCTTATTTTTGCAATAAGTAATTTAATTAGATCCCGATTGAACCATGGTGGAAATTTACTTTTTTTAGGCACTCGTTTAGTTATAATTTTTTCTATACCTTTATGAATAACGTCATAAAATACCTCCACCATCTCATTAATTCCCTGCTGGGCTTTAAATAACTCATCCCAGTCAATTTCACTCAAATATTTCCGAATCAGTATGTAACTCGTTTTTCGGAAATTAAGTCTACTGCAGGTAGTGTCATATGGGAGTTTAGCTTCATTATTAGATCATTCGATCGATCGTCGATTCGATTCATTATAGAGAAATCACAATATCGAGGGGTGGATGATGCTGGTCAATGTTAGCAATCGGATCCTCACTTTGACTCACTCTACACAATGAATGGTTACACAGTATAAGATCTAAAATGCGGCCTGAAGCATATATTATATGTAGTGTATGTAATGGATAATAATCCATTCGATATTATGAACGTTCGAGTATTTAGAGGTTCGATTTATAGTTGTCAATCAAAATTGAAATTCGATTATTTGACATTCGATATGGCATAGTACACCCACTTGCACCACAAATGAGTGAACACATTTAATGGTCTAGTGGTCACAATCAAGACTGCGGAGCATGAGTACCAATTTAAAGGGTTTTTGATTTAACCAAAATTAATCCAGGTTTTTTTGTTTCAGTGTTTTTTGTGTCGAACAAAAACAGATTTTCAAGAATTGTGCGCCACAATAGAAACTAAGTTGATGTGCGAGGCCCAGCCATTGTTCGAAATATGCGAGAAGAGACCGTTGCACTGGGGCCCGATGACGTCTGATATCGATCTACAGAATACAACATTATTTGCAGGTAATTCGATAAATTATCTATAATGAACTTACTCCACTTTCAATGTCTAAACATCATGAAACGGACTCCTCACCTATTCCTTTTTACAAAAAAAAAGAATTTTTATGCAGGTAAAAAATTTCAAACTCGCATTACCAAATACCCTAGCGTATATCAGATATATTGTTTTGATTTTCCGTTTGTTATGAGACCATTCATTTAGTACAGCATAAGCCATTAATACTAAATTAAGTAATATTTTTACCCGACTGCGCCGAAGCCCAAAAGGAGGGTTATGTGTTTGACCTGTATGTAAGTATGTATGTATGTCCGTTTCTTTGTTCCCTCGTAACTCGTCAACGGATGAAGGGATTTGGATAGATTATATGTCGTTAGATTCTTCTTGATGGTGCGGGTATCACTGGCTACATTGTAATCAAAAAAACAAATAAAAAAATCGTGGATTTGGGGGGTATCAAAATGAAGGGTTTTAAAAGGGGATTACAAAAATTTATGCAACTTATATGTTTGAATGTAATTCGAAATGACAAATCGTATAAAAGTTGGAATTATTCTGAAATACATTGGATACTAATTTGGGTTTCAAATTAAAGGGCTCATCATGAGGATTTTAAAATGGTACGTCCAAGTAACTAAAAAGTGAAAAAAAGAGATTAAAAACCTGTAACTTTAAATAAAAACTGAAAGAAAAAAACAAGTTCAGGAGACAGGACATATTGACTGCAACAGTCGGGATCCAAGACTAAAATCATTACATCCAATATGGGTCCCGACTTTTGCTTGAATATGTCCTGTCTCCTGAACTTGTTTTTTCCTTTTCAGTTTTTATTTAAAGTTATTAGTGACCTATTTTCGGGTCGGGTTTTTTAATTATTTTTTACTTGGTCTTCTCACAGATTCACAAACATTCTAACATTATCGTCCTCCATTTATCATAACTTCATTGTGAGCTCATATATAAAATATTCTGCTGAAAGTTGACCCCCCACTGCATTTGTTGGTAAAGGCCATCACCAAGCACATGGTTACCAATTTAGCAGTTGATTTGCAACTCTTTGAACAGTACTTATTAGGATTTATTTAATTACAAAGTTTGTGTTATTTACTTTTTTCGGATGAGAAGAAAATCACACAGAACTTTTATTAAATAGAAAGATAAATTAATTAAATAATTTCAAGCACTAAGCCTAAATAAATTCAATCGTTAATAAAACGGAAGCTGTGCTTGAAAGCCTACTATCATGTTAACAACTATCTCGAAGATAAAAAGGCTTGGGATTAAGCTGCTCCAATGAAATTTGCTCTGTGAATGTCGAAATTTCGGACTTCGCTTGTTTATTATTAATTCCTATCTTTTATACACTCTGACATTGAATGATTTGACATGAATACTTACTTCAGTATTTTATTATTTTTTACTTTTTTATTTTATTTTATGTTACATTTACCTACTGACTTGACAGGAATATTTACGTATCTTACTTTTTAATTACTATTGACATATGATTTTTGTGATTTTTATTGACATTGATTTTGTAAATTATTATTAATTTTATTTGATTATTGTGAATGTGGGGACCATGTGGGTTTCATTTTTATATATTTTTGTTTGTTTTCTTTTTTTTTCCCACAACTGTCTGGCAGTTTGAGTACTATAAGCGACCTACCCAAATGTCCTTTCTTTGGTATTGATCGTCGTTTCGTTGAGCTCCTTGAGTTATAAGTCGAGCTACACGATAACTGACAAATGCTTGCACTGACTGGACAGGTCCACTCAAATCTGTGTGGTTCTTTCTTCAAAAGACCATCTCAGACACTATTCTGCATAGTCCTCATGTGAATTGAGCAAAATTATGTCTGGACTTCAAAAGAGACTAAGACCTCTGAGTTTTTTTCGGCTGTTTCTTCTCAGAGTAGTCAGGTACGGAACACCGGCCCCATCTAGTTTAAAAAAGAAAAAAATTACGTGTAAAAGTGTTTGTAAAAACCTACTTGCAAAATAAACATCATTTATCATTTAATGACACCTTATCGTTTTGTTACAGAATTTGAAGATGTAGACAGACAATTCGACGACTCGGATGACGAATTCGAAATTCTGTGAAAGTGTCGTACAACAGAATAACAATGCAATTTATCACACAAACATCATAATGTAGATAGACTCTAATATATAATACTTAATATAGAAGACGATACTCGTACTCGTGTACCAGTAACTGCGTAATATTTTTTGTTAAGTTACCTACATTGTAGACACGAAGTATATCTTGTTTCATGTATTAGTTATAGTGCCCACGACTGGATAGTGTAAGCCGCTACATTATATTTTGCAGTGCCTTTACAATTTTATTGTGCAATTTATGTAAATAAACGTTATTAATAAAATTACGTACGCTGATTGACATTCCTGTGAAAAATTGTGATAATCAGTGCATCTTGTAGGTTACTCGATTAGAGTTCAGGTATCATCTAGTCATAACTTAGGTAGACTCGAAATATTGAAGCTTAAATAATAAACAATTACATAATGTACACTTGAATTAATAACTTGTAATACGAGAATAGGTTTTAGTTCATGTGCATGTATTTGACCAAATAGGTTTTACATTAATTGCATAATAGCTCTATTGCTGAGAAGTTGGTTTTAGTTGTATTACGGAGCCAATTATATGCCATTAGCATTAATTACGAAAGCTCTTAGACTAGCATTTAGATCATGATAATGTATTTAAACATTACGTTTATAAGTTTTTGTAATAATAAAAAATGTGTTAAAATAAAATTTGTGTTGTGTTTCAGGGTAAATGTTTTGTTACAAAATTACAGGCTGAATTGAGCAGCCTACCCAAATATTTTATATAAATAAAAGTTTAAAAATATTTTTGTTAATTTGTCTATAACCCCTCTTGTACTAAACTGAACGCGTCCCTATTCTATCAGCTTCGGAACGAGACCAGATTACGAGGTATACTAAGTTACCTAGTTTAGTTAATCAGTTCAGTGCTGACTGGCTTTCGTTTCTCAGCGGCATGACTCGAAAACCGGTCTCGTGTCCGGAGCCCATCAATTCGGTAAGATCTGTTGCGCTTTTTCTTCCGTGTGGTTAGTGCCTAACAGGTCAAACACAGAGATATTTTATAGTCGCGAGTTTTTATGCCGACTATCTCTGTTTTTGACTTCTGTTCCGCAGACTGCAGGTAGGTGGTACTTAGGTGGCTGGCCAGTATTGGTTTCGCGCGTAGGTGGCAGTACCCAGAACCGGAACCTCGTCTCCGCTATGTGATTCCAGAGAAGAAAGGCGGAGACGAGATGTGAATTTCAACAATTTTATTGGATTTCGACGATTCTTGAAGAAACTCCTCCCGTCCTCCTCCCTCGTATCGTTTAACTTTAAAACACCCACCGTACCACCAGGGGTACGGTGGGTCTGCAGTGATATACATGCGGTACTGCCGTACTTACTGGCTTACTATAAAGCTGATAAGCAAGCGTGTTATACAAGTTGTGTTGCCTTTATGCCATATGTAGTAGTTACATTGCTGTAGTTTATACAGATTAACTCATGCATAATGCAACACAAAAATTGATTAGTTTTAGACGTAGGTGTTTTCCTTAGCAATTTCTTCTACTGACACCGGTAACGGTGTGGTTCGGTTACAACCTCAATTTCTCATTATCAAAACCAATAAACCGGGACAGCAATCAATATGCAATAGAAAGTTACAATTTATAGTTATCTGGAATAAACCGGTACCCATCTAGCGCACAGCAGCAGATCACACAGCCACCGCGTTGCCAAATAATTATGCTGTAACTTCGCGTTGTTTTGTTAATGCAGGAAGCCATACTTAGAAGTTGAAGCTGGCCTGCGTTTAATAAGTAATAGGTACGGTCGAACAAGCTATTTGGTTTACAGTTTAACCCACAAATTACATTGTAAAATGTAAACCAAATAGCTTGTTCGACCGTACCTTAGTAATAAATGAATGAAAAAAGATAATTTTACGATACCATTTATTTAAGTATTACATACAATATTGTTATACTTTGGTAGGTAGATGTGAGGCAAGCAATAAGACATCTGGACAACATATAAATAAACCTTTGAGGCTTAGGTACATTTACACATACATATAACACTGATTATGTACAAGTCAAAAATACTAACTACATAATTATACCTACCAGGATTATGTTAAAATCTCTACAAAATATAGGGTAACAGAAAGGCTTATTAGACATTTATATCGGCAAAAGTGCTGGTAAATAATCACATTATTATGCAAATACTCAAATTTTAGTTATGAAAACCAGATCTATAATAAAAATCCGAGTAATTTTGGCACCTTACATAATAAAATATAATGTTTTTCAGTATGTGACCAACAGCATAGTAGGCATCTAATAATAGGTCAAGTAGACATTAGATTCATTTGGCCCCATTAACGTGTAGTTTAAAAGATAGATAAACGTTACGCCATAGGCCGATGGTATACTTTGTAAACAATTTCTTTGTACTTAAATCGAACCTTCACTGTATAGATAGAATTACAAAAATATTTTGAATACATTAATCTGTTGACCATGTTGAATTTAAAAATGATATTTACATACTACAAGTTTTATGATGAACAGTGCTTGTAATGGCTATTATGCAAGTAATATTGTTTTGAGTGGAAACAAAATATAAAACTAAGAAAATATGACTAGCACCACAGGTAAATAAGAACCCAAGCCTAACATTTAAATAAAATAACAAGCTCAAATCAAATCAAATGCAGTAAGAAGTAAATACATAAGAACGGGGATCACGTTAATATCATATTTTTCAAACGCTTATCATAGAAGAATCATTGGCAATTTTATTATTGCTTGTGGATAATCGATTACACCAGCCTAACAACATATCAAAAGATATTTTATTGCACCAACAAAAATATTTATAAACACTCCATAGCATGTGCAGATGAATGATACGTTATGTTTTAATGTTCGTCTGTATTTAGTGAAGGATAATTACTCACTATAATATTATAAAATAGTTAAAATGGTTTGTCAACAGGACAATATCATGACAGGTAAACAATAAAACATTACTTTTAAAGACCACCCAGTTTTAAAACTGTATCCACATCACAACCATCCATAAATTCAAAACTTTAGATTTTCAAAAATATTATGATCCTATACACATTTACAATCAAAAATATACTTAAACGACTTTCGTCTAGGTTAATCATCTACTGGACGTAACTATATACAAAATTTTGTAATCTCACAATAACATCAATATCAGAAGAGTTAGATTCAATTTACATGTAAACTATGTAGGTTCTGTATAGTGAAGTAGCCAAAACATTAAGCAAGTTTTACTCATATTGCTTTCCCACATGGCAAGCACATCTCACCTTAAAAAACTCTTTCTTCATTAAAAATATTGACAATACGCATTCAAAATATAACAAGGTGTATAAATCAACCTACACACATCAAAAAAAGATTCACTTTAAAAAAACCTAAATCTTTTAAAAAGTTCACTTTGAAAAATCTAAATCTTTTTTGTTAAGGTAAATTATATTATGAAAAATAGTTTTATTTTTTAATTTCAAACAGGGTATTTCTATTTATAGAAAACACACAACAAAGAATTTTTCTTGTTATAGTTAAATTTAAAAAAATAGATCATCTTATGCTAGTGATCACAAACTTTTTTTGATGTGTGTATAAGAGCCGTCTCCATGATCGAGAGAATCGCGGCGATATTATCGTCGTGCCACGTATTTCTATACGATAATATCGCCGCGATTTTCTCGCTCGTGGAGACGGCCCTTATGATGCTTGCCATTTTTATTTTATTCTTTATCTGTACATGAATACACTGAAAATGAAAACGGAACATTATAGAACTTGACGAAAATTACTACAATACAACAATCAGATTAGTATTATGATACTTATTGAAAATTATTATATAGTTTAAAATGCAACTTTGACATGTGTTATTATGCGGACACTTTACAATACAACATATTTCATCTATCTCTTTAGAATAGTGAGTACAATGGTTTAGTAATCATAGTTTTTAAAATAAAAATATAACAAAAAATACAATAACTGTTAGTTATTCTACTTCTTCTACTTCAGGATTTTTTTTCAATATAGCTTGTTTTTAAAAGAATATAATTTTTTAGTTACTAATAAATGTATTATGCAAAGACAACAGTAAGTATTACATTAATTGTTACTTATTTATAGGTATCATATAGGAAAATGCTCTGAAAATTATGAAACAATTTTCATGCATTAATATTCGATCTTGAGTTAGTAAAAAACCCTTACAATGCTAGGGAAAAAATTTAAGTAAACCTTTCATAAATTGTAAGATTTTAGAATTTAACATGCAAGTGTACATATAATACCCCAAAATTTTACTGTGAAACTGCAGCAAACATTTTGTTGGTTAGAAAATTGATGACTAAAACTGTGATGTTGTCTACAGAGCCTCTGTAATATGCTTGTAATGTTAAACTTTTAGCTCCATAATCAGGTTCATCAAGCCTTTCTTTGATGAATTTCACAGCTTCCTCATTGGAAAAAGTATCCCATAATCCATCAGAGGCTAGAACTAAGAACATAGGCTTGTGGTCGTCCAAGTTAAAAGCCAAGATGTCAGGATCAGCGATAACAAATTTCTTATCTTTCAAAGGGTAGTCTCCCATGGCACGTGATGTTGCCAATATACCTGCGACCCTCCATACGCCGTTAAATGCTATGTAGCCACCAGCAGCCTCAATCCTTTTCTGTTCACGAACCTAAAAATATGAAAGTTTATTTATTCAAAAAATGTGGAATCATCAATAAATGTTTTCTATAAGCTTAGTGAGACCAAAAGAAGAGCTAGAATTACAACAATGCAAACATTTTAATGTATTTTCAATAACACAAATTGTATAATTATTGGTAACATGACAACTGTTCTAATAATTATCTGATTAATTACCTGTTGTGGTTTGTGATCAAACGACACGGGAATGGCATTGCCACGTGAGTCGCACATCACTCCTCGTGAATCACCCACATTAGCCACAATCAGATGGTTGCCTTCCATCACTGCAAGTAAAGCAGTAGTTCCCGCAACATTTAGAGACCGCTTTGCAGCCTCCACTAGTAGCCGGTCTGCATCCAGAACCTCATCACTCAGCAACTTTCCATAGTTTATCTTTCCCTTGTCCATATAACTGGACAGTGGCTTAGGCACACTCTTGATTGGCTTAGCAGCTGGTCTGACCTCTCTAGTGATAGGCCTTGCTTTCGACAGCTGTGCCAAAATCTCAGGATCTGTTATTTCTTTCTTTGATGTATCATCAGCAGTACTTACAGACTTTTTAAAGCTGGATTTACGATCAACAGAAACAGTGTTCTCTTGTTTTGGCTCGTCATAAATTTCTATTACCGGCGTGGTAATTATTTTGCCTTCCTTATATGCACTTAGTTCCACTATTTTATTGTAAAGGTTTTGAATTAGGTGCTCTTTTGCGTAGTTGGCGGCAAAATCACCTCCGTGTCCATCGAATATAGCGAACAATGAGATCCCAGTATTGTTTATGTTTTCATTAATGATAAATCGGTCTTCCATATGAGCTCGTCTACCTTTGATTGCGTAAGCAGCACTGAGTGTACCCTTTTTCTCCCAGCTTTGCTTATCGGTATCAGAGCCGTCCAACATCTTCATTCGTTGCACTGCACTTATAGGGCTCATGGCTTGCGACAATCTGCTCAGCATTGTACGACTCCATAGCTCGATAGTTTGCAAATACATAAAAAATATTATTAAGGCTAGCGTGAACACTACCACTTCGGATCGTAGTAAATAAAGGCGCACCATTTTCCATAAATAGCTCACAGGAGTATCAAGCGGAACACTATTAGTAAAACGTGACAAGATTTTCGTAAACGAGAGATATGTTTGGTATAAAACTCTGTCTTCTAGTTCGTCTTCCATGTCCTTGCAGTGCTTTCAATGATAACACAATAAAGCTTTTTTATTAGCACGCAAAGTGCACTCAGATTTTAACTCTTTTTGTGTATACCTACATTAAATTAATATGTACATACTTAGACATAAACTGCTAGAGTAGAGAAATATAGATATCGGCATGACATTTCTGTCATTCTATTTGAGTGATTTACCAACACCTGCGATAGATTGTATTTCGTTGACGTTAGGGTTTATTATGGGTTGGCCAGATGATGTTATGAACATCCGTTCCATAGACATTTGACTTCATAGAGAAGTCAGGTTTTCGTTTTAATATTGGAATTTGGATTGGTCTGAGGCAAATAAAAACGCACATACATTACCGATTCACCGACATAATTAGCTAACTCAAGGTCATAATTTTATGAATTTATAGATTTTCTATCATTATCATGTGACGTGGAGTTTATTAATGAATCTGAGCTTACAACTGAAATGACATACCTTAAGTTTAAAGATATTTATTTCTCAAGAACCTATTAAATAACAGTAATTCACTTGTAGTGAGATACAAAGTTACTCCATAATTACATATATAATAATTGCCTCTGGGGCGATAGTGACGTTATTGGATAGAAACATGTTTCTTTAGTTTACTTTTAAATATGTTAATATTATTGCATTTATAAACGTATTCCGGTAAATCATTGAACAGCTGTGCTCCCTCCACTAATACTGTTTTTACTACCTTCGATCAACAATTTGTTGATTGAAGTGACAGACACCAATCAAAATCAAACTATTTTTGTTACAAGATCTAACTGCCATTTAAAAAAAAAAATCGGCTGTTGTTCCTTTTATTTTAAAACCTACTTCTTTTGTGTGTGTATGTTCACCGATGTTTGTTTCGCGGTGGTCCCGTCTAAATGATTTGGTGATATCTGATATAGAATACAATGGATCTCTCCAATTAAAGACAGCAAGTCTGTCGTAATTGCTGCAATCGCTTGGATATGGTATTGTTTACACTTTACACAATTACATAACATATCATTACGCCTGTATGCTTTGAAGGGGTTTAATACCCACAAATTTCGCCAGTAAAAGCCGTGCCAGACTGTTTTAAACAAGCTTCCCACAGGGGTCACCTTGGTGGAAGGCTTGTGGAGCCTACGGTTTTTGTTTGCAGGGCCGTCTTTACCGAGTGTGCAGGGTGTGCGTTGCACACGGGCGCAGCGGTCCTAGGGGGCGCCGAGCGCCGCTCGCCTGGTGTTTGCGTCCACCCACACTGGTTTACAACAATGCAACCTCAGCGTGTTGTCAAGTCTTTGTTTGGAAGCACGCATTGCGAAATGGAATTACTTAACTTATTTATTTTTCCCGCGTAAACGCCAATATTCGTGCGTACTTACGTGCGCACGCAACGTAACTAATAATATTAGCCGCTTGGGTCAAAGCCGCGCTTGCCTAGGTTGGTCCGTGGATCACCCATTACATACCGAGTTTCCTCCGTGGTCCCGACTCAATTGTAGATCTTTGACAGTCGATAGTGAGTTGTCCGAAAGCTGCATTCGGTTAGACTGGAAGCCGACCCCAACATAGTTGGGAAAAGGCTAGGCAGATGATGATGACGTATAACGCACGCAACGGTTGCCGCTGCGCAACTGTCCTTGCGTGGTTTACAACAGCGTTTACACTGTGGAATACGTGTTTACAACGGCGGCATCCACACGCGGTTTTCAAACAAGACCTCCACACACCTCCACATCGGTCTCCACCGGCGGTTTACAACACTGCGTCAACAGTGCGTGTTGTTGTAAACCGCTGCCGGTGGAGTCCGATGTGGAGTTGTGTGGAGGGCTTGTTTACAACAGTCTGGCCCACATTTTCAACGCGCGTCCGTCCACAAAGGTTGTTCTCAAACAGTTTTTTGTTGCTAACAAAGTGTTTACACTGTTGTAAACCGCCTTGTTTACAACAGTCTGGCCCAGCTTTTATGCTCAAGTTCCATGTTATTGGGGACTAGCGGACGTCACGCGGTTTCACCCTCGTAGTTCCCGTTCCCGTGGGAGTACGGGGATAAAATCTATGTTACTCAGAGTGAATGTAGCTTTCCAATAGTGAAAGGATTTTTGAAATCGGCGCAGTAGTTTTTGAGTTTATTCATTACAAGCGTACAAAAATACAAATCTTTCCTCTTTATAATATTATATAGTGTAGATGTAGATTATTATAAACTCGTTTGCAAACAAAACGGGCACTTTCGATTTTTTCTCTACTTTAATAAAGAAGAACAAGATAGAGGTTTTATTAATTTGACGATGTATTGGCATGTTATTTATAGTATCCTGTCATTATTTTTTACGTTCCATATTTAAATTTTTAAATTAACAAAAGAAAAATAATGATTATTGTGGATTATTGTAAAATTGCTTTTCGTACCACTTGCTCAAAAAAGTGACATTCTATGCCACAAAAAGCGAACCTATCAATTCAATAGTCATTTTTAATCTGTTAAAAACAGGGAAAGAAAATTGTACTGAATTTCATTCATCCTCTAGGGGGAGAATGTGATTTAAATTTGGAATACTTACCGAAATTTATACTGAACTACATCTGTGTTTACACCATTGAGTTTGTATATAAAGCATTATACATATTTTTGAAAAAGGAATACGCATTTATTATGCAGTTATGATTATTAAATAAAATTACGAAAACCGACGAGGCCTTATGAGCTCTCTATCAATAATTGGACCAATGTTTCGAATGTTTACTTTTACTTTTAATTGTCATTATTTTTAATAATTGCATATCTCATATTATTAATGTGTTAATTTTTTCGCAAATGTTACGAAAAGTAGAGTATTTTCCTCGGTGATAAAGCTGTCTTAGTCTTGGGTGAACTTAAATCCCTCGCTACACTTAGGAGTCGTCTTAAATCCCTCGCTTCGCTCGTGATTTAAGTTTTTAACACCCTCGCTACGGTCGGGAGAAAAACTCGAGTCCTTCGTTACGCTCGCGATTTAAGTCGTCACCCGGGACAGAAGACACTGCTTTATCCCCTTGGTTAATAATCTACTATTACTAATGCGCGAATTGCTGAAACGATATTTTTACTGATCACTAAAATTTTAAAACTTTTTGGAAATTTTCTGCAATTTAAACAATTTTATGTTTCTTTTTACATTAAATATCACTTTTTGATATGAGTGATAAAGCGATAAGGGTCGGTAAAATAATAGCCCTACTTGAAGAAGGTTGCTCGTAAACTTACGTGTCTCCGCGGCTAAATGTGAGTCGTTCAACTGTCCAGAGGACTTGGCAACGGTATCAAGAGACCAGTTCGGTCAAAAGAAGACCGGTTCGGGAAGAAAACGATGCACAGAACCAAGAGATGCCCGCTTTTTGGTGAGTCAGGCGTTGCGGAATCGTAAGGCGTCAAGTGTGGACCTGAAGAAGAGCCTTGAAGAAGTAAGAGGAGTTAGCTTGTGGACGGTCAGGAGGAGGCTTTTGGCTGCCAATATCAGGAGTTACCGCCCGGCTCGGGGCCCTAAATTATTCCGTGAGCACCGTGTTATTCGAGTTCAGTTTGCTCGAAACTGTGCTTCATTGACTCCGGAGGACTGGAATAAAGTATTGTTTTCTGATGAAGCTAGAATCTCTTTGTGTGGAGAGGACCGACGCCGGCGAGTGCTGCGAAGACCTCGGTAACGCTATGCGGAAGTGTGTTTCAAAGAAATCACTCCTTATGGCGGAGGCTCCGTTATGTTTTGTGTAGCAATTAATTCGGCGGAGCTTACGGAGTTAATTTTCATAGAAAATAGAACATTAAATGCACACCGGGACTTAGTGGAAGTCCTAATTCCATATGCACAACCCGCATTGACTGCACTTGGGGAAGATTTCATTTTATGGACGACAATGCTCGCCCGGACCGTTGTGCCGACCGTGGAAGCATACATGAAAGAAGTTGGGATCCGTCGTTTAGATTGGCCAGCTCGAAGTCCTGACCTCAATCCAATTGAGCATGTCTGGGATGTTCTAAAGAGACGGGTAAGATCAGTGCAACCTGCTCCACAAAACATCAGGGAGCTAAAGAGA
Source organism: Xestia sexstrigata (assembly GCA_941918905.2). Classification (NCBI taxonomy): domain Eukaryota; kingdom Metazoa; phylum Arthropoda; class Insecta; order Lepidoptera; family Noctuidae; genus Xestia; species Xestia sexstrigata. The sequence goes on from OW799204.2 coordinate 8,128,065, forward strand.
GTAAAAGTATTCCTCAAAACGTTATTAAAAACATCGTGGAAAGCATGCCCAGAAGTGAAGAAGAATTCCATTTATAACTTTATTTATTAAAAAAATCTTCTTGTCTTTTTCGCCGACCACTTGTTATTGTTTGGCCGTGTACATCGGTTTTAAAGAATTCATCGTTTTTTTTTTTTAATTTCCAGAATTCATTTCACGCGTATTAATTTCCACGATTCTAAGTATACAGACTACGTCTAACAATTAAATTTAATTTAATTAACTGAAATCAATCTTAGAACGTTAATTTCCTTAAGTGCTCGTTTTTTTTGCAAAAGAGTGTATATACACTCTTTTGCAAAGTTGGGTATGTATTTGTGCTAGGAGTCAGTTTATACCAGACTATTGCCGTAATTGAAAGGGACGCATCTGAGCCTGAGGAAAATGAATTGGGAAAAATGGGCCATTAGTCCATGCGGCTTTTTTTAGTAAGGGTTATTTTCTAAATATGTTTTCTGCAGATACGCCTCCTTTGCTTACCCCTCCCCTCGATCAATTTTGAGCACGACGAACTTTCGAACACCTGGTTTGTCGATGAGGAAAAGTAAAAATAAAAGAAGTTTATTTATTTTATAAAATGTATTAAAACATGAAATTTAGATTACACTTCAGTAAGATTCAGAATAAGTCTTCCTTTAAATTTCGTGCTAGCTTATAACAACTTGTATTAAAAACTCATACTAAAGTACACACGGTATATTTTATATATACCTACCATGGGCAATAGGGAATATGCATAAATTTTCTTTTTTTTATTTCTATACGGAATGTTAAAGTACTATTAAAAATTAATGACAAAAAGCGAAAACAAGACATAAATCGGCCAAACAACACAAAAGTTATAACCATTTAAACTTTTGTTTCTATCTCTTTCTAGATAAACGGAATTTAGTATGGATTTTGTACGTCAATGCAGCGAATGACGTCATTCGCTGTATCGGATCTCTCGTGTCTAATCAGCAGTTTCAAATGCTTATAACTTAGTACATTTTATAGATATTAAAAAATAATTTCACTTTGCTGTTTCTGATGTTAGTACGCTTTGTTTAGAGTGATAAAAAAAATCATGCATATACCCTATTGAAATAATTTTATCTACCCACAACAACACAGCCAGTTATAAAGATCAAATCAAATATAAATTAGTATTTCGTAACTATTGTCGACGATTACTTTAAGAATAAATTAGGAGATAGACAATTTAAGAATATTAATCACACAAAATTGGTGTTAAAAGTTTAAATAATCCAATTATAAACATTTTCATATTTTATATTTTCATTTAAAATATTGACCATTTTATTTAAGAAGTAAATTTTGACTACATGAAAATTTTCTTCTACATTTATATAATTTAGAAATGTGTACCATGATATTTAAGTACACTTGAAATTTATAAAAGTTTAAATAGAAGTTGAATGTTATGGCTGTTCCAATGCGATGGATACTATAGTATAAAATAAATTATTTAATATTACGAATAAAGCAAGGCATTGAGTATGAGATTAATAATTTTCACTATTCACGTGTAATAAATAAGTATGATGAATAATAAATGTACCCTTCTCCCAAAATATAAAGCTTTACAATTTAAATAAATAAGCAATGGAATGGAGAATTATTAAGAACGCTTTAAGACTTAATAGTAGAATGTAGTCTGGTAAGAAAAATATTAATCAATAATTACGGATATCGTCAACTGAGAATAGGGAATATGCAGGTAATTTTTGTTCACTTAAATCAATAAAAAACAGTACTTTCAACCCAAGAAAAGTATTAAAAGTTAAGTTCAACGACTGCTTGTCGCACAAAAATAATATTAAACTCCTGTAATTTTCTATGACAGTTGAAACGTCCGTAGCTGTCGCGGCCATGATGTGACGTCATTTACCACAATCTGCCTTGTTTACATCAATTTATTTGCCCTTAATAGAATAATTTTACTAATTGTATGTGCTCTAGTCAAGTAAAAATTGCAATAACAATATTATAATAACATCTTAGTGAAACTTTAGCCACTTTTCAAATAAAAGTGTTTTTTGAAAAATTGAATTTGGCGTCACTACCGGCGTTCTCGAGGACGACGCATTTTGAGAGTGCGTTCCGTTTCACCAAAAACATGCTACAAAAACAATAAATTGTAAAATAAGTGATGTATTTGCAACTTAAACAAGTGTACCACAATGTTTTATGGGCAAATACAAGACATTTTTAATAAATAAAAAGAGTTTTGTATTTCATGCATATTCCCTTCCAAATCTAGGCTATAAATAAGGTTTTTTTACATTCAGAAAAATCTTACTATACCTTTTTGGACCTATGTAGATTAGCACGATTAAAATTTTTCTCATCAGGCATTTAGGTACAGTAAGAATAAATTGTTGTATAGTTTTTAAGAATGAAATCACTACCACGGTAGTTATTTCATGTCATGACATAGACAAATCAGTTACCCTTTTTTTCTTATACATTTTATTACGAAGCTAAGTGCTTTTATTTATTTGAGTAGTACAGGTAAGCTACTGTGCGTGCAAATCGAATAGTTCTTTTGAGTAACGACTTTTTGTCTACATTATGACTATCTCCTATAATATTGTAAAGTTTAAGAGTATTTGAGTAGTTAAATTTTATATTAGAACATTTCAAATAATACGCCATGTAAAGTTCTGATTTGATAGTTACACATAAATACATATTAGACTGAGCTAAGTATATAGATATCCGTGGTAGTAGATACATTATAACGTGCGAGCGCCATCTATTACAAAGTCAAAGTTAAATGAAGCCTTAATACGACAAACAACAAAATAAATTAAACAGACGTACAACTTGCGCCATAAACTTTTTTTACACAAATTAATAAAACAGTAATTAACTGAATACTAAACTTCTGATAAAAAATATAAAAAAATGTTCATCTTAATCTAGGGTCGGGTTTGAGTTTGTGATTTAAAAATATAAAAATAGATAAAAGTACTTAATACTTTACAAAAAAAGTAACCTTCTCTAAAGGTTATCGGCTATATTTATTGTTTCGTGCAAATAAGCTTTAAGCTGCACCCCCATGACTCATTCACATTACCAGCATCTTGCATAATGCTATACTAAAATTGCATGCCCGTGCTGCATTGAGTCAACATTGGGTACACCTGCGTGATAATTGCAAAATGGGGACGGAAAAGCGCCAGGATAAAACGCGAAATTACCATTTAATGAAAAAGCCAATCAATGGAATTAAATGAACTTCGAGGGTTGTATTTATGATTTGAATTATCACAACTCAGTAAAACCACATTTGTTACGGTCGCGAATCATATTTTGTTCAACATACAGCCTGACACTGACCTGCAAATTGCAAAAAACGTTAGAAAAATTGTATTTCGCGGGCTACTCTTCCTTAGGGCTGGCGTACATATGGCGGAGCGCAGCGTAGAGCATTTTTCACTGTCAAACTATTATCAACATTGTCCTCATTGAAATAATATCTAAACTCAATTAACAGGACAATCGGCGCACATAATTATGTCAATTGTCGTGTTAATTGATTATTTCTAAAATCAATTAACTTTTATTTCAATCAAGACAATGTTGATAATAGTTTGACAGTGAAAAATGCTCTGAGCTGCGCTCCGCCATATGTGGGCCGGCCCTTAAGGTGTACGGTGTGCAAACAAGCATGACCTAGCGAGACCCTGAAAAGTACCAAAACAAAGTGCAGGCTGTTCAGGTCCCTACAGTAAAAAAAAAGAAATAACAAATAGGGTGGTATCGTGAGATAGTCAATGCAATAATAAAGAATACAAAAAATCACACAATTTGTTCGGTGTTTGACAACTTACAACACATAATGATACTTTGAATACAATGAATGTTAGTAAGACATCTAATTATACAAAAAAAAAATAAGGAACTGCGAAGACTTACGACCGATTTCTATACAACGTGTTTCCGGACGATATCGATAAACTTCGACCGGTCATTGTATTCATCACGAAGGACTAAAAAAATCTGCTGTTCTATACATTTTGACGAGTTATGCGAACATAATTGTAGGGAACAGATGATTTTTTTTCGCGAATCTGGGATTGGTCTTTATTAAAAGTTGTTCATAATGATGAGTACAATGACCGGTCGAAGTTTATCGATATCGTCCGGAAACACGGTTTATAAACAAAAATTATTTAGCAATAATTAGTAAATTGTTCTTTCGAAAAACTATTACAGGAGAAAGATGTTAAAAGAAATTGGTAATTACAAATACATCAAACCGGGATAAAATCCTTAAAAACTAGTTTTATGTTAAGCATGGCAATAATAGCAAACAGTAGTTCACTAATGACTTGATACTCTTAGGTCGTTCTACTGAGGGTAAAAATCCTATACCAAACGCCAAGACTCGTGGCCGTCGCGGTCATAAAATGTGCGAGCGAGACGGTGGATATTTTCTAAGACATTACTAAGAACACTGTACTGATTCTAGTGTCATCTCGGTCCTACGTTTTAAGACCGCGGGTGCCACGAACGTTGGCGTATACTATAGCTACTTTAAATCGATATTTGTGCTCATAACAACAAGACTATTATTTAGTCTAGATTTAAGGTTCCTAGGTTTAGGTAAGAGAGAAATATCAGTCATGGCACTTTAACAGTTTTTGTCAGATCTTAATTTATTTGAAAAGAAAGTAGTTGATTGTAAGGTGGAGTTGTAATTGACTAAACATAATGAATTATGTTTCTGACGAGTATATTTCCTCCTTTATTTTTTGTTATTGTTTAAGTTTACTTTGTTCAGTGAATGGTGTTTAAAACTCGATATGATATCACCAGTAAGAAACCAGCTCTCACATAATATACCATCTCAACATGAATGTTGTAACCAAGATTTTGTAACAATATTTTGATTTAAAAGAGTGTCCATGGAGTTTCTTGCCCGTTCTTCTCCATAGAGATCTACGCTAGGGAATGGGCAACTACAGTACTTTCACAGTTTTTATGTCTTGTGACTGGGACTGTAGCTACATTTAATTTTCATCTTTGTTTCGACAGTTCAAAAGTGCCTCTAAATGGCCTACTTGAAATAAATGCTTTGATTTTGATTTTGACCTAAAAATTTACTATAAATATTACTGGCATTTATAAAAAGACTTTTGAACACATTAATTAAAAATTTGCGTGATAATCTTGAGCATGGTTTAAGGCGACATATTCTAAGATATTGTTTAACCTGTTTTATGTACTATGTCATTGTCATGTCATTGATAGCACAAATTTTCTTCTATATTTCACGACAACGCTACTACAGTACTTTCAGTTTTTATGTCTTGTGACTGGGACTATAGCTACATTTAATTTTCATCTTTGTTTCGACAATTCAAAAGTGCCTGTAATTGGGAAGGCAACTGTATAACTAATAGCGCTAGCATCGCTTGTACAAAACATCGTCATTGGTTGAAAATCTGTCAATGTAATTTTATATTTCAAAATAGTTTGACCTCATTGGTCAGATTGGGACTAAGCTATGGACGCGCCATCTACAATCAGCTTTGACCAGCCTTCCCCATTGGCCTACTTGAAATAAATGCTTTGATATTAATTTTTGACAATTGTTTAATTTAAGAGGCGTTGGACAGAATCGGGGTTACACTATCTTATTTTATTGGCTAAATATAACATGTGTTTTCTCATCGCCTTTTTTAGTAAAATTTTAAAACATTTGTTGGCAAGTTTATTATTTATTTATTTATGTTAACCAATTAATATAAAATTCTCCATATTAAACATATAATATGATGATCTCATATTCCACTTAAATTCATTATTGTTTCGACTGCAATCTTTTTGGGCAATTACTCGGCGATTGAAAGTGGTTTTTCGACCGCAATTTATTTTATCTTCTCAGATCTGTCATTCAATCTACCTTAGTTAATAGGATAATTTAATAAGGATGTTTAACGATACTTTGTCTTATAGAGGTTAATTGAAACCAATCTCCTTTAATTAAGGAAACTTCGCGGTTATTATGATAATACGATTGGACGTTTTGGAACTGAGCAAAGAGCCGTCGTTGATAAATAAAAATACACCACCGTATTTTTCCGAAGTCGATATGCTACTTTGGTACCGTTCGACCCCGATTTAAGGGTAAGCCACCTTGGCATAAGCCAAATAAGAATTAGTTAAAAGTACCCGACAGGCATTGCTGTTTTAAAAGGTCCATTCTTATCTCCATCTTAACCGCTTATTAAAAAATGTTCTAATGTTATGGATACAATATTTAAACAGTATTCAACTCTTACTTCTAATATTTTGCGAGCTTACTTTTAGGTGCAAAATCTATATTGGACTACTGTGCTCAAATATGAAGAGCAGTCTTAAAAACGTTTATTGAGACTTGAATTGGCATTTGTTTTTTTTTTGTTTTGCTAGTGTTAAAGGCATTTTCACCAGCACCCGACTACGAATAGCAAGAATGATAATGATACTGGTTGGAGAGATTAAATCAGACCTCATTGGTTAAAATCCGTCAAAAAGTTTTTTAGGATTGTCTTATTCCATTCCACATCTGTGTATTATTCTTTCAATATTTTACTTTTTTTAGTGATCGAATGCAGATCACAAATTTGTTACAAATAGTTACAAAGTCGAGGTGTTATACTCGTTTTTAATTTTGAGACAATAAACCCTTTGTCCTAGCAGGACAGAACATCGCAACTTTCGAAACGGTGACTCGCTGATTCAAAGAAATACCCGGCGATTATTGATTACATATTTCCGCACTGCCATTAACTAATGAATCCTTTTAAGTATCCAGAGTTACAAATTGTATTACAGTAGCGAAGGGTAAATTTTTGTGAGACGTAAACCGGAGAATACTGACTGTGCCATTTCTGAAAGGGTATCTGGTAGGAATCGAGTTGTATGGTACCTTCGTCACTGGTATTATACCTTCAGTATGTCCGATCACATGTTTTATTTCCACGTATCCGATTAGGCTAAACCAAAGTTCGCCTCTTCAGTTTGGCCTCTCCAAGTTGGTTTAAGCGAAGCACTGGCCAGCTAGGACATCACCTTACCCTCCTTTCAAGCATTACTAGACTCCAGTTCAACTCCAGGGACAGTAGTACTGAGGTTTCCATTAACTAATATGTCTTGTAGTGGCTGGCCTAACATGCCAGAGAGTGAGTGGCTCAGTTTGTAGTAGTTTGACTCGAGAGCGTCGTGATACGAGACCTGGTCGGAGGAGATCAGCTTGGCGTTCAGTTGCAGCGCTGAGTGGCATACCGTTAGGAACTCTCTGGAAAAAGAAGAATTCAAAATTTAAGTGATTCCTTAATTTAATTGCCTCGTTGGTCTAGTGGTTGCAAGGAAGTCGTTTGCTTTCGTATGGACATGAATGTTAATGGATGGAGAGGGAGAGGAAAGCCAAAGAAAAATGGATGGATTGGTGAGGAATGATATGTAAGAGAGAGAGGAGTAAATGATGCCGTGACGTCCGACAGAATCGGACAAGGGCCGGAAGATGATGTTGGTCTAGTGGTTGCAATCTTGACTGCTGAGCTACTGGGTTGAAACTCAGGCCGAGCAAGTATTGGGTTTTCTATTAGGAATTTCTCAAAAGCAGCAACTTAGTCTGGATTTGTGCCCGTCAATGGCAATAGGCTCGCCTCTTATTACATGGGACTTAAACATTACTGGTGAAATGTGGGTTTACTTTTAGGCAGCATTATAGGCTATTTATATGATTATTACGTTATGATCATGCTGCGATATGCTAATGTGTTCTTATCATCGCTTCACCACTGTCGCGGTCTGGCTCTATCTTTAGGGTCTATATTGGGATGAATGAATACAGTATCCCGTATCCGCAAGGCAATTCAGTTTTCAAGTTTCTCAGCGTAGTATTTGAATGCAGTAACCTACAGGTTATTTAATTCATAAAACACACCTAACATACCTACCTACGTTACACAAACGATACCGCTCCATTCAGACTGACGAAACTCGATCAATGTAATTCCACTATCAATGACTCCGGCGGCCAATATAATAATAAATAAAAAATATATGTAGGCAGTATGTACGGCCAATTATATCATGAATGAATGAGTTTGGACGTTGGACCAAATCTACACATATAATATAATACATAATAATTATATCTGTGATTGAATTACTATCTAACAACGGAAAATCAAAACAAAAACATGATAGAAAGATAAGACGTGCTACACACACTGGGTCCGGCATATAAAGATTCGATATTGTCATCCGGCCTGTGCCGTATCAGGCCGATCCGGAAATGTGTTAGCATCACAATGAATGGTGTGCTTGCCTGTAAGAGGTTGGAACACCAGTCTGTGACTCTATTGGATATATTTATCTTATATCTTGTAGCGGTGTATTCAATGGGGTGGCGAATGCAAAGTAAATCTCAGATGGCGCCACCATAGTTGGTCTCAATCTGACCAATGAGGTTAAGCTATTTTGAAATATAAAATGACATTACCACATTTTCAACCAATGACGATGTTTGGGTACTAGGTATGCTAGCGCCATTAGTTCCACAGTTTCCTTCTCCATTGTTGGTGGGCCAAATAATTAAAATAAAATAAGTCTTATGTTCCTTAGCCGTTGTTGAGGTGCATCAAGATATGATTTGTTGAAGCTTCTCCCCAGTGTCTCAAATGAAGAATGGGTCAAAAAAACAAGTTTACATTTTAATCTTGCTATACTATTATACTTTGCCCAGCATTGGGACATTCAGGACTACTGAAAAAATACTATTATAAATGGCAAACTTTGTTACTCAATCACGCCAGAACGGCTGAACTTTGGATCTGGATGAAATTTGGCACAGAAATAGATTATAGCCTGGAATGTGATATTCTATATAGGCTTCTCACACATACACATCAAAATTCCCACGCGATCGAAATCGCGGGCAACAGCTAGTAAGAAATAATACTCACTTGTATATCGCCTTGAGTTTATCGATCATGTCGTCGGGATACATAGGCGCTAGTGTAGGATCTAGGAAGGCGTTAGCATACGCTAGAGGGCCCGCGTTCACTTGCACGCACACGCTGCCTTGCAATCTGTTACGTAGAAAATATTTCACAATTAATTCGTAATCATAGAGTACACTCGGTCTCGCTTAGAAAAGATTTTCCGTACAATGAGAGATCCGCATGAACTGGTTATGTATAGCTTGATCGATCGTCGTGCGTAACACTAGTGTCATTTTGATGTGCAATAAAGTATGTCTTCTAACTCTAATCTATGTGATAGATACTGAAATGTATTGCATAATCATTGCAATGTTCTTAGACGAATACATACGTGTTTTATCAAAAATAATTATTTTGTATCGCACTTATTTAAATCGATAACAGCTAAACGGCGGTTAATATAGGTGATAGGAAAATCGTGAATTTGAGTTATGATATTTTCTATATTATCATATCTGTAGTTCAGGGGGTCTAAAATGGCAGCTTTTGCAGAATCATAAAAATAAAATAAAAAAACATAAACATCGCTGGACATTAACACACAGCGCCATCTAGTGCCACACTAAGCAACAAGGCTTGTGTCGTGGACACCAGATAGTTGATAAACTACATAGATACTTTTTGTTTGTAAATACATAATTATTATACATAATATAAAAAAATCAATCAAATTTAAAAAAAATAACGTGATTCATATTAAGATTCTGCTAAAGCGGCCATTTTAGGCCCGCTGTAGAAAACCTTCTCCTAGTTACTGTTATCTCTGAACTCCTGAATCTCTTGACTAAAGCCACTTACATCGCCTTAATCTTACATCATTCAGGAGCTCGTGGGTGGCTAAATAATAACAGTCGCTCGGGTCGATCTTTAGATAAGTAGGTTGGCCCGAGGATCGATGATTACTCATTATATCCGGATTTTCCTCCGTGCCTTGGAAAGCACGTTAAGCCGTTGGTCCCGGCTGTTATTTGTCAGTGGCCCGAAAGTCTGACAACAAGGGGTATCGTATTACCCAGTACTAACTGGGTTGTGGAAGTCAGATAGGCAGTCGCTGCATGTAAAATACTGGTATTCAGCTGAATCGGGTTAGACTGGAAGCCGACCCCAACATAGTTAGGAAAAGGCTAGGCAGATGATGACATCAGCCTCATCAAATAGAAAGAAGAATAAACTTATAGGACAGTTTACAATACCTGAGTTGTAACTTCTTAATATCAGGTGCCTTCGCGTTGACAATCTCCTGTAACTCGGTGACTTGCGCTTCCATTTCGGACACAGCGACCTCTATCGGGCTCTTCTCCTCAACTTGCGTATCGATGACGGGCACACGACGTTTGACGTACGGGAACCATGAATCCGCTGCAATTATGACGTCAGAATTTTATGTTCAGTGTTCAGTCACGAGCATAAATACCTTTCATTTACGTAATGTTTAGAAGCGTTTTCTTTCTTATGTATTGATAGATTACTATTAAGTCTTTTGCAGAGTTGTGACAGCTCTTTCACAGGACAATTCTTTCTGAATAATGCGTAAGTGAAAAGTATAAGTAAAATTGATAATAATACGATTATTGTTTTTTTTTTTTTTCATGTTATCAGACTTTATGTGTGTCTGTCTAAGACAAATGTATGAAGTATTCAATAAAAAAAAATGTAACAGTCCCTGACAACATTATTAGACGCACTACTCGTATAAGACTACTCGTTTTTTGTTTTTACTAGATACAATGTATATTTTTATTATCTATTTTTTTACACAAATAGTATAATCATTATTATAGAAAAAATATGTAACTACCTGTGTACTTGTAACTTATGAAAAAAAAATGGTTTCACTAAGATATAAATTTAACGAAAATTGGTCTGCATACTAGATTTGCTACCACAAAACTGATAAATTCGCAACAGATGCTATTGTGAATGCTACTGAGCGCACTGTAAAACGAAGTAAATTAAAAGAATTAGATTTTAAGGCCTGCCGCCCCACCAGGAAAACTGCTGCAATGTATGTAAAAGAGGGCTTTTTTTTTTTTTTTTTTTTTTTTTCGGATGGGAAATCATCAAATGACTTCTCCCGCTCTGGGCGGAGCAGGAGGGAGTGTCAGACTTTTACTGACTAAAACCCATCCATGTTCCTTCATCGCCCTTTGTGTTCCGGGGCCACGGTATCTCTTTCGAATAGTCCCGCAACCCCGGCAGGCATCGGTCCTTGCGGACCCTTTCCTTTTTGCTGACTCTCTTTGAGGCGCGCGTGGAACACTCCTGCGCCGTCGACACGGCCTGTCGTCATGAGACGGACGGACGGCGAGCTAGCCCATAGCCCACCGTCCACAGGCCCGCGATGTAAAAGAGGCCTGAGAGTGAAATATCCCATTATAGGGTTTCTTTTAATACGTACGGGCAGATTTTTTAATGCCTGCAAAAAGGCACTAAAAATATTCACCATGGTGTCAATCTCATATGACATATCACTTAACTTTCGATCTAATGAAATTTATTACAGGATGTTAAAGACATTAACACGTAAAATGTACAGTACAACTGGTTTTATTTGTAAATTTTACGCTGAGGGAGAATCATGTGCAGAATTCATGGTAATAGATTGACCGTCGCTATGATCTTTACAGTTACTTACTAGTAAGATGCGTGAGCCTGATCCGTTGATGATGCACAGGTCCCCTGGCCGCGCCATCCCTCGTGAAAGGCGTCTCGAACACAAAGCGCCGTACATTATGCGCTCGTTCGAAAGACCCCTCACCACCCCCGGAAACCACTACACCTTCAGGCGCCGCGCGAACCCACGTTACTTGTATATAGGCCAGCTTACTATCCAGCTCCTCACGATTCACCTAGATACAAACAACGTAAACATCCGTAAATAAATGAAGCGAAAAGACACTTTTTTGCAAAAAACCTAATTATTATTATTTATTTAAATGAAGATCGTTTACACGTCCGAGCTGTCATATTTGTTACGATGTTCCAATTCCAAGGTGCGGAGACATTATGGTTAGTCCTTTAAATTCAGTTTCTGTTACATTGTTAATTGACACATTGGTGCCATGGTGAATGTTATTAGAGAACTATTGTTCAGATAGAATAAATCTGCCGTGACTTATTTTATGGCGAGGAGGTATGTTTTAGAATCGCTCAAGACAGCAATTTTAAAGAAAATCAGTTAAAAAAGGAAATCAAGTACACGGATTGTCCTATGTTACTCTCATCGTTGCATTTGGGAGCACGACCATACGATTCTTTCAGAAAAATCTCTAAATAACGTCTTTTTATCTCAACAGTGTGGCAGGGGTCGAACATAATATAGACATACCCGAAGTCACATGATATGATGAGAATCTCAATTTTCAAGAACATTAAGTTCATCGACGACTCTTACTTAATGATGAATGCAATCACCGTTATAGCACCAACAAATTATGACAAGGCTTATGGCTTGCACGTGCTACAGATAAAATAAAAACATCAATCACCCCTGTTTCCATTACACAGAAAAATGTAACTAGTACGTAACGGAGTAAACGTATTTGTTTTGAATGAAACCTCAAACTCTTTGCTAATGACGTATTTACTGTATCAGTATGACTTTACCTTCACTAATTGAACAACTATTTTACACTTTTGATTGGTTTGGCTACTACATTATGTAATTATTATAAAATAAAATTAATAATAATTATACTAACCGGAGCCGAATCCATAATCATTTTGACATTTTCCGCGCCATACTTTTGTTCATAAAAGTTTTGTAGTTTCTCTGAGATTTCACTCAGTGACGTCAGTTTGGGCTCTTTGTAGATGAATTCGATGCCTTCCTCATCTTCGCCAAAATGTGCTTTCCCGAAGAAGGCAACGCGGTAGAATCTACCGAGTAATCGTTTCCCTGAGTTGGTCACTTCGATGACTTTGGCATAAGCTTTGGTGAGGTGCTGGTAGCAGGCAAGAAGGGCCTGATAGTCTTTTCGTCGTTCGTAAATGGGTATTATGAGACGGTAGAGAGGGCCTAGGAGTTCATATCTTTCAGCTTTATCCGCGGCTTCCGTGCAGATCATCAGCTGGTCGAGAAAAGCTTGCTCGTTGTAGTGAACGTCGGTCATGCCTGAAATATAAAAGAAACACACATGATTCAAATGTTTAATTTGCAATGATTGTTACTCATAATACTTATAAATATACTTTGATTTTGGTTATTTCTTTAAATTCTTTGCATTTGTCTAGGATATGTCCTAGTGATCTTCTGATTAATCTAGGTTAACGAAATCTTTGCAAGTCGAGATTATGTGATTATATCACTCTTTCTTTTTTTGCACAACTAATATTGTAACCTAATTAACAAAGAAGTCATATTTGAAGCAAAACTAAATAACATGAATGTTGTATTAAGATTGAATTCGCTAAGGTCTAAATTGAAATGGAACATTGCAAATGAAAACAATAATTTTGTACTATGTTTTTCGCTTTATGCTTGTTATCTGAAAGGATTAGTTAGAAGTTGGAATCGTTGATTATTAATTATGCCTTATATTTTCCTCGGTAGAAAATTAAGAATGAAGTAGTTTTACCTCCGTCACGTGATGGGACAATGGTTAAGGCCTTGGACGAGGTTGTGGGTTCAAATCCGGTTAAATAATAATGTGACTCTTCTGATTCATACTTTTTAAGGTTGTCTTAGACACTGACATCGGTGAAGGAAAACATCGTGAGGAAACCTGGACTTTTGACAAGTCTCAAAACGACAATAGCGTAGATGACGTTGAAAGTTTTTTTTTTAGAGATTGGTGTCTTGGAATTATTGTTTTATGGTGTCATCTACCCTATTGACCTTGAGAAAGCGTAGATATTAATCCTGGTGGCTTCTTTGTATGAGAAGATTTCCAAAGATTTTTAGGAGTCCCACTGCAGGGCAAAACCTCAGTCAAAAAATTACTAGTCTGATACAGTCGTATCAGACTGGTAATTTGCTAACTTGTCTGTGGGATCATTTACAGGGGAAAAAAACGGCCAGCAGAGACACAACAATTAAATGTGTCTTAAGTTAAAGGAAGACTATGAAATCTTCAATTGAATGGATATCAAGGTAAAATAATATAATCATTAAGGATAAATCATTAAGTGCACAAACGAGAATTAATTTACGTAAAACTGCAATAATGTCATCATGTCTATTGTTTTTTAGCCCTTTAGTAATATTTATTTTTATTAATAGAACTTTATGAGGACGAGAGAGCAGTTCATGATATCGCTAGATGTAGGTCAAATCATTGTTACTATTTGCCGAGTCTTACCACGGAGTTTCGTATTACCCAGATGTCCCAGTACTAACTAGGTTGTGGAGGTCAGATAGGCAGTCGCTCCATGTAAAATACTGGTATTCAGCTGAATCCAGTTTGCCTGGAAGCCGACCTCAACAAAGTAGGGAAAAAGCTAGGCAGATGATGGGTTTTGCAAAAAAAAAAACTAAAGAGGATAAAAAACGTTTTTATTATCCTTTTTAGTTGAAGCAGTCAACACAAATTCTTGTCATGTGTTCATTTTACATTGTAACAAGATATTAGGAGGTCACCAACATAGCCGAAGAAGATAAAATACGTACTGTAGAAGCTAACTCATAAATTACCCAAGCAAAGTTAATAACACTTATTTGGGACCACCACGCGTGCTTACTCTAACTTAAAAAGAATCACGTAAATCCGTCCATAATAAACGGAAATATCCATGAACACACATAATATATTATATATACAGTCAAACATAGAACCTCCTCTTTTTTTGAAGTCAATTAAAAATGTGATCTGTCTCAGTGAGACCATATAGCACAAACCATATGGCACAAGCCATAATTGCAAAGTCTATCTCGTTCCACTTTTCGGCAACAACCAGTTTGCTGCAAGTAGATTATAGATTTTATATAAATTATTATTTAAGTGTTTGTGATGCAGACGACTTTGAAAACTATTATACTTAATACAATTTTTTTTTATATGAAAAAGGAGATGTTTCCTTCAAGTAACATTTACTAACATCAATACTAATACTAATTAACTGTTTCGCTTTTCCGTGATTACTAATGATTTATAGTAATTGTTTAAGTACTGTATCTGCATTACGGACAATGAACCTGTGAATGTACTTTCCTTTTATTAACAGTTTATTTTGTTTCACCCTTTAAAGATGTCACTAACAAACCTATAGCGTTAAATGAGATTGTTAAAATACATAGAAGCGACGACAGGCAGGTTAAGTAGAATACCACCTTTTCACCACCTTCCAGGGCAGTAAGGTTATCAGGTTGAGTAGGAGGTCCTTAGTTGTCCCATGTTACAAGGAATCAGCGCAACACATTTTCTTCTTTCATTCTCCCCTCTCAGGCTTCCGGCTATAGTTTATTCCCTTTCTCCTCACACAATCTTTTCTTTGGCCTTTTGCTCTCTCTACGTCTATGAATTTGTTGTCAATGCATTCTTTATATTTACTTCGAATATGACAACAACAAAAAAATGCGAAGGTAATAATCATACTTAGTTTACTATCTATTGTTTTATGAATGTACAACAAACGCATTTATCTAGATAACGTAGATACGCGAACGCTGTACAAAAACGAACACTGAAAATGATATGAAAACCTCTATGAATGAAAACCATGACCTTGAACCATCCTACGTACTTAATGCCAATGGCTATTGTTCCGTGATCATGTCTCCTATATTAACCATATTAATGGACGTACATTTTAATTTGTATTAATATTTGAGATGTTCTAAAACCTCGCACGATAGACTCACAAAGGTGCAATTTTCGGTATTAATAGAGCTCTAACGACAGATTACGTTGTTAAAGATTCGCACAGCTATTGAAGCGGTGCTGTCCGCCGGCCCTCTTGAAATACTATTCTATGTATCTCTATATAAATGGAGCAGAGGCTCTGCGTGTTGCAGTCGAAAACGGTTCGCGAACGCGCGTACGTACCGCCGATAAGAGACCGCTCTGTCGGTTCGGCGGGAAATTTGCATTCAAAAATGGAGCTGGTGATAGTGTTGGTAGTTGTACTTGTGGGAGCTGTGTACGGTCAGGAGACCCCGGGCCGAGTGGTGGAGCCCCGCCGGATCGACTCCGCAGACAATGGCCTGGCGAACACAGAGCTGATCCTCGCATTTGTGGTACGTCTGATGACTTGTTATTCTACCGGCCACGACCGGCAAGCGTGCCAGCTTCCTACATGAATCGCAGGTCATTCGTTTAATGACGAACAGTGGTCAATTTATCAAACGACTGGGTTACCGGTTTACCAGTTACGACGACACAGTTTCGAAAATTAGCATTTTAGTTACTAATCAATTAGTTAAGGAAGACGAAAAAAAAACATAATATTTTTCTATACATATAATAAAAGAACCTGATATAATTAATGTTACTTTATAAACATATCGTAAACAATAACATATTTTAATTGCCATCAATGAATTGTTAACAGATGTTCCGCCATGGCGACCGCACTCCTGACCAAGAGGAGTTGGCTCTATATCCATCTGATCAAAAACTAACGGACGATCTTTTCTTTCCCTACGGAAAGAAAGCCCTGACAAATGTAAGTTTATGAAGAACGTTTATCTAAGGAAATAGTGTAAATTATTTACAAAATAAGCAATTCAAAATAAAGTAAAATAAAGCCAAGGGTTCCAGAGATAATTTTCAGGATAAATATGGTATAACCAAGGTGTGCTGTCTGGAGCAACTTTTAGAATGAATTGCAGGAGTGAGTGACAGCTCTGGGTAAACAAACAACCCTGGTTGGCGAGATTGGGCCATAATAATAACATTCAAATGTTACAAAATATATCGCATGTCACAATCCTTTCGCCCAGGAATTACACATAAATCCTAAACTGATTCCTAATATTTCCACCAGTTGTGACTTTGATATACTGACTGTCTATAAAATGGATACCATTTTAATATTACCTCGAAATAGATCGAAATAAATTATGAAAATGTCAAAGCCCAATAAAGTAGTGAATATTACATAATACAATATATAGCAGCGAGTTTAGGCATTAGCATAGCATGATATCAAACCTGAAAACCTATAATGTATTTAGCTATGGTTTTGGATTAAGTAAACATTAGCATTGCGAGCTAGTACTACATAATACAAGATTGTTCACGCATTTACAGAACAGCGGGTATTAAAATTACTTTAATATTTGGTTCAGACGCCAGCACTTCTAGCTACTGCCATATGTCAAATTTCTTTAATAGATTTTCAACTTTATCGCATTAGGTTCAAGGTTGATTGGGAAAATTTGTCAGTTTTGGGTGGTTTGATGTGCTGGCGTCTGTTCTAATATCCGATCGAACCGTAAGAATAAAGTTATAAACAAGGTCAAAGGATACTGAGTCTTTCATGAAGGACGAAAGGTTTGTTTGTGTTAATCAATAATTTAAATACTGTACCTACGTACACATTATCATGACCAAAGTTGAACCTTGGAAGAATTAGTTAGTGGACTGACGACCTAATAAAGATCGTACCAATTTTCTAGATCGGTGCAGCAGTTGACGTGTTTCGGCTGGTTAGAAAAAGAAAAAGCTACATGCTTTGTTAGGGTATTATAGCAATGAGGGCTTTCGTTTTTGAGCTCACCAGATGGCGCACTGTCGAGTAAGATTCTGTCAATAATTCTATTTAATACTTTATAGTACCAATAACTTTATAAAAAAGTTTATTTTATTACGTATAACAATAGAGTGTAAGCTTTAGATAAATATTTTCAATATTCTTCCTAAAATTAGCAAGCATGAAACATTTAAAAATCTTTCTACCTCCAAGTACTAACAAATAAGATCCTAAGTTAATACTTAAAATCTTCAAGTCATAATTAATCAGGAATGGTTCAATCTAGATCACAATCGTGAGTATTAGTATAAAGATGCGATAAAAAAGCATGCAACGCTCGAACACTGTATGACATCTGACATTTCGGAAGACCTTACTCTACACAAACGCCTCTAGCGGCGAATTTATGCGCGATAGCCCCCATTTGGATTATAGTTACTTGCACGATGGTAATACATTGTGTGCACCAGCGTAGAATTAACGCAAGTCCTGCCTTTTTTCATATTTTGATATCTAGATTTCAAGATAAGGTTTACTAGCCACCTTATCAGTTATCGTAAAAATACGCAAACACGTACCACGTGTAGCTCTTGCGTTTTTTTTTTTTTTCTAATATTCTTCATCTGTCTACAGAAAGGCAAACAACGAAGTTACTTCGTAGGCAAGTATCTAAGGGAGCTCTATGATGGTTTCATCAGCAAGTTGTATTTGCCTGATGAGGTCACTATACGAACTACTGACTACGCCAGAACCCAGATGACAGCATTGACGGCCTTGTCAGCTCTGTATCCACCTCAGCCAGCCCAGAAGTGGAACCCTAATCTAGATTGGCAGCCTATTCCATACAATACGCCGCCGTATGACGAAGATGATGTAAGTACCAAAATAGGCTAGAAAAGGAACTACTCAACACATTGTTAAGTAAGATTTACCTAGTGCATAGGTAACGATTTGAGACTATAGACAAGCAAAATGATTTCACGAATAATTTAATTTTTGGTACCGAAACTAGAAATATATCATACAATTTACACTGCCTCATATTTATCTAGCACAGTCCGTAATTAAGAAACTAATTTAAAATATCCATCAGACATTCAGGTAACGATATCTTAATTAGCTAACAACCGGTTAGTAAATAAATAATTTTCATCTTCTATACATAACTCGTTTTGGCGATAAAGGCGAAAACACACTGGCAAAAAGTCACATGTCAAAAAGAAAAAAAAAACTTGATGTTCCTACTTGTTATAATTCCCTAAATCAAAAAATAAAACAACAATTTAAAACGTTAAGATCATAAAACGTCAAATATCTTAATTATTTTTTTCACTGTAATAAGTATCATGAAAAAGTAGCCTTTTCCCAGATGATGACAAAAAAAATTAAAGTCAACAAGACTGAAGAATATTTTAAAAGTAATCAGATGAAACGCTATCTCATCATCATCAGCCTATAATGTTCCCACTGTTGGGACAGGCCACTCTTTGAGAGGGAATAGGCTATAATCCACCACGCGGGCCCAGTGCGGATTGGTAGATGTCATATTTTCGAATTTTTTGGTTTTTTTATTGGTTTCCTCACGATGTTTTCCTTCACCGTTTTGAGAGCAGTGGTGATTAAATAAGTTACACATAGTAAGTAATGCGCCTGCCTGCGCTCGAACCCACGACTTACTACTCGTAAGTCGGAGCCGCCACCATTGGGCCACCGCTGTTCTCTGAAACGCTATCTAATCATACTATATTCATTTTTTAGTACAATAAGTGAAAACTAGCAAGTTTTTTTTACAGTGTTACAACTTTTTCTTTAATTTTATTGTTTTCAGCTTCTTTACTGGTATAACTGCCCAAGATACCTTTGGTTGAGAGACAAACAGTATGAGCTGCCTGAGGTTAAAAAGTGGATAGAACCCTATCAAGACCTGTTCAATATGCTCAGTGAAAATACTGGGACGAATATCACAAAAACTGAAGATGTCTTTTATTTAGATAATTTGTTCCAAACACTGGTACGTAATAAATATGAATTCCCAAAAAAAGAATATTACAAAAAAAAATAAAAAAAAAATATATATTTAAACACGCTGTAAGGGGAACAGCGATGCACAAGCTGTTATCATGAATAGCACTTGATTCTAATGATGAAATTGTTGTTATAAAAAAAAACTGTTTTCCATACAATTTCACCGTGTAGTATATTGTATTTTTGTATGAAACAGCAATAAAAAAAAATACGACGTTATATTCTACACTGGGGATCTAGAATCATGAGCTGAATTTATGGTAACAACACTAACAACTTGCGCGAAGACGTCCAGTACACTATGTTTTATGCAGCTTAGCTAAAATATAGTAATATATTTTCAGAATAACGTCGGTGTAGACCCGCCTGAATGGGCGCAAGAAGTAATGCCGAAAATAAAAGACGTTACTAAAATGGAATTCGCTATAGAATTTTATAATGCCGAATTAATCAAATTGGCAGCAGGTAAAAACAATTTTCAATGCTCATTTTTTTTTCCTGCAAACTATTTTGTTCATTCTTGATAAGGAGACAGACTCATGCTTATTTTAATTACAGGTGTATTAATGCAATCGATAGTTAATATAACTCATTCGGCCATACACAACACAAGCGTTCCTTTAGAGCCGAAGTTGTACGTGTACTCGGCCCATGAAAACAATGTGGCTGCCTTCATGGCCGCGACGAGGGTGTTTGAAGCCCACCAGCCTAAGTACGGGTCTACCTTCTCGTTGGAACTTAGAAAGAATAACGTGACTCAAGAATATGGAATGACGGTGAGTAAAGCTTAGAACTAAGAAATAACATAACATCACGTCTTGGTATCCCCGAAAGGATAGGCAGAGGTGTGCCATACACAGAGTTCACCAATTATTTTTAAGTCACATTTCGAGGTCGAGCTTATTGCCATGAACCGTGCAAATCCAGACTCCGTGGCTGCTACTGAGAAATTCCTAAAGGAAAAATCTATAACACTTTGCCCGACCCGGAATTGAAAAGTGTGACATTGTGATCCTCAAATCTTTCGGTTCTTACTGGTTTTTGAGGAAGACATTGTAAATTGTAACCATAAAGATGTTTTGAGTGTTTGTATGTAAGTCATTAAGTACTTCATGAGACAAGGTCTTTTGCAGGAAAACAAAAGCGAAAATTGTCAACAGCTATATAATCTCTAAGAGAAACAAACTGAAATAAAGATTCATTGTTATTTTAATATTTAAATACCGGTTTGCTACAGATGACGACAATACCTACGTACATTCATCACGAAAAAACAATAAATGAAAGACACAAAACTGTCAACGTTTATACATATTAGTAAATCTAAAGAATAACCGTGAAATTAGTTTTATCTATTTTGTATAGGCTCTGTATGAAAACTTATTGGATTTTTGTAGGATAATTTACATAATCATTGAAGCGGTTAGACATATAATTATTATGTGGTTTGATTAGGTATATCCACCAACATTGGAATGATGATTTGGTATGGCAAATATTGTTTTAAGCAGTTCTTTTATGTGAAGCAAAGACAGTGCAAGTGCAAGGAAAACATATGGCCTGCAAATTGAACAACCTTTTCAGTCTGATTGCTACTGCCCTGCGTTTGAGCCAATAGTTTTATTTCAAGAAGTTACTTTGTATCATACTCCAACCAGGAATAAGCCAGTAACTTGCATGACAGCGAGACATATCATAATATGTTTTCACCAATCAAAAGTCGTTTTGGCACAATGATGCAACCTAATTGAATATTTTTGTACAAGTGTGTACAAGCATGAGTAATCTTGGATTAATATGCCAATTGTATACGTTGCCTCATATCTAAGTTAATGTTTATCAATCGTTGCATTGTGCTAACATTATTTTAGAGATTTCGAAGATATCAGCCACGTAAAATAACAATGGCACGTATCCTACATTAGCTTGCCATTACAAGATCACATTTAAAAGTCGGTAAAGTCATTGCAATAACATTTATTTTGCTTAACATTTATTTACTGCAGGATTTCATCATCATACTGTTTTTAAAACAGTATTTTTTGCTGACTGCGCTTGGGGTCTTTGGCTGTTGTATAAAAGGAAAGAGATAAATCGTGATATTTTTTCTCTATATGTTGGCAATATTGAAGTGACGATTTCATGGAAGTAGTAGATACTGATCGGGCATTGACCTAAGAGTCTGAAAAACTGTTGTCTTCTTTTAGACTTAAATATGTTTGTTTTTTTGTACAGGCGGTATACGCCCGTGATGCCGGTGGGCCAGGGGAAATCCTACCAATCAGCGGCTGCGGAGCCCAACTCGTCTGCCCATATGAAAAGTTTTGCAGCCTCGTACAAGACGTAATATGGTCGAAAGAAGAAATGGATCAACAATGCAATGATCTAAAGCCATTATAGCACATATTAAATTATTAAATAGATACTAGTTGACACGAATAAAGTGGCTGTGATTTTTAATCATTTTGTTTGATTATTGTATGAATTTAATTAACCTCAGACCAACTTGTAAAATAAAACATGCTATTATAGGATAATAGCGAGTGACCGTGGAAATAAGTATAAAATGCTGTGCAGACAGCACATCGAAACTAGTTTTTAACGTCCTAGTGATACGCCCTGGATTCGCTCATATGGTTTGTGAAAATCATTTACCAGAATGTGTCTCATGTAAAAACAATCACATACTTGTGGAAATTGGATTTGAATTCATGGTATTGTCTGCCATACCATAAGCTTGATATGACGAGTGGATTTTCACGGGTTGGTAGCAACTGGATGAGAGTTGCTGAGAATCGAGTTGAGTGCCGTGCCATTGAGGAGGCCTATGTCCAGCAGTGGACTCCTGTAGGCTGATGATTCCAATATTATCGTGGCCACCTACTGAACCTTATCATTTAATAATGTTTCGAAAGGAAAAAACACCGCTATAAAACTAATCAGACCTCTCCCCATAAACATTGTCTTTTCGATGACCTTAACCAATCGGTTATATTTCAGGGACTTTTTATTTGTGGTATAATTACCTCAAATAAACTTAACTTGGCTTTGTAGGTAGTAGTAATCTACTACAAAGCCAAGGTCACGATTTATAGGGGACAGGAAGTTAGGAATCCCCGGTGATGATTTCCCAAATGGCAGTAGTCGCAGCTCACAATATGCGGGTGCATTGTCACGATGAGATGAATCAAACATTAGGCCTTGAAAGTCTAGGCCCAATAATGCTCTAAACAAAGTTCCTAGTCTAATGTGCTCACAGCAGATTTTATCCATAAACTGAAAGTTTTAGCAAAGTGATTTCAATACGAAAGCGATTAATCCTTCTATCTTGGGAACACAACTTTTTAAGATGCACCTGCTCAGACTCATATACTTGACTAATTAACTCCACTCCAAAATCTCGTTTCTAGTTTCCAAACTGGTAACCCATACGAAACAGAACGAGGTATCTGACGTTTTAAATAAAATTATTTTCTGGAGAATGGACAATTCAACCGAAATAATTTATATCAATCGAAAAAGGACAAACATGTGAGAAAAGCAGCACCACAAGAAAGTCAATAAGAGAACATAAATTATGTACGTTATTTTCTATGTAACCAACAGTAGAGTGCAATTTATAGTGGTCGGATTTTCATGGGACTTTTTTTTTTGAGTTCTTAGAGGTGAGGAGAAGAAAGGAAAAGTCTCAATTGCACCCGGTTACTAAGAAAATGTGTGGAATCCCTCATCTTAAATACGACTCGATACACAGACATAATGCAAATAAGCAAGTATATTCACTGAAAACATAATATGTAACTACAGTACAATTGTAGTTACAGTATGATTAGATATGATCACTCGCAGTATGACTGCCATAGAATTATAAGAACAACGTTTCCTTCAACATCTTATTAATGTCTTATCACTAAGCGAGATGTGTAGATTATACAAATAATTTATACCAAGATAATTTGGTGTTTTAATTGGAAATACTGAGTCTCTGTGATGAGAAGATGGTGCATCTGACGAGTGTTATTTGTATCAAGTAAGTGGTAAACAAATTATTGTTTTCCTTGTATACTTATTTTGTGTTGTTCAAACGTTTTTGTAAGATGCATGGGAGCGCTTTATACGAATAATGTTTTTGTTTGTCGCTTTTTATTGTTTTTGTTACAATTATTAGAAGATGATGATGACAAGTCAAGTTGATTTATATTCACAATCCTAAATAAGATAAGCAATAGTAAACAAGTTCGCTCTTTTATTTTAGAGCCAAATGCTTGACCAACATTGAGGAAATCTTGTCAATACTCATTCCTTGTAACAAGTAATGCGAGGCAAGTAATTGCCTTGTAGCAAACAAATAATGCGAGGTCGTCATAGAAAAATAGTGTTTCAGTACCCAGCCCCCCACCAGGATAGGGCAGGCGGAAGGCATTGTACGTTCGCACGGCAGCGCGCGCGCAATCTTTTAATTCACACTATCAGGCGAATCAAAGCACCCTAGTGCAAATAATACTCACATGTTACTGTGCTATTCATACGTACACTTTGTTTCTATTGCATATTCACAATGCATTTCCTACAGGAAATTAACGTTATCCATCTCTAATACGTATGAAAATCCACCATGATATGGTCCATTCAGAGAATGAATACTCATGTAGAGGCATACATGGGGCCACATTGTGTGACTACATCTGATTTTGCCATTGAAGCTGAGGTTAACAAGGGCGCCGGCTGTCTAAATATCAACATCGGACGATACGGGCACGCATGTGTAAATAGGCACCGTGGTACAATCGATTGGACAAAGTCAATCATCTAAGCGGACACAGGTCGCGGCGACCGTGAATCTGGCCGAGCGTCCCGTATGGGTCTCAGTGGGACTCCGCCTCGCGCGCCGTGCGCTTCCTGCCTCGCATCGCTGACGTTCTAGCTTACTTATACCAGTGGATGCTACTGACAGTTCCCGTGGTTTATGTGTCAACACTAAACTATTAATTATGCGCTACCCCGAGTGATTAAAGCCCGATTAAGATCGGATTACAATGTAGAGCTGCCGACCCGGCGGAGGAAAATGTGAGTGTCATTTTTGAGACATCATTGTATAAAGCGGATGTTTTTGTCAATTGCAGTTTCTGTGCGGACACGTGCAACAATTAGCATGAACATAATTCTCTCATCGTAAAATTATAATACCGCACTTGTTCTGAATAATTAAAATAAGTAGTTAATCAAGTGTTCGAATATCATATCTTAAAGATAAACAATTATATTGGTACCAAAATATCTATCAAATAATTTGCACTGGTATCGAGAAACGGTAGAAGTTTAGCATGTGATCAAGTGTGTGGTGCGTTTGCGCAGGAAAGAGGGCGGCCGCGAGGAGGAGCCGACCAACGCGGCGGAAGAGGCGCCAGCGCAAGGCATGCGCATAGAACACACTTGCTGCTGCCTCGGCTTGTTGGTGGGCATCTCGCTCATCGCCGGTATGTATGCTATCAGGATGCAAGGCAATATATTTTTTTTGTATTTTGCCACAACAAGGCATTAAGGCTATGTTTGGTCAAGCAAGTTTATGAGGATCTTTATTAGAAATCGCATTAAGTCATGGCTGGTAAGGTAGCTTGCAAGCCTTTTATCAAAAGTTAGAATATGAAAAATAAAAAAAAATAACTCCCTATTTTCTCTGATTGTAGCCTTTTTGACAGTTTTAATTCTTAACTCTCCCAATGTTTTTATTTGTTCACTAAGCTGTCCAAAATATTTAGATTTGTGATTTTTTCTTTCGATGAGAATGATACATGTTATTCAGCATTTGCCCAAAAAGTCAATCTCAAAAAAGGGTAATCTTGAGACATCTAGAAACGTTGTTTATAAACGAATATTTTAATAACATTATATTCATTCTCCTTTAGCCCTCGTAGCAGTGATCCTGATGAAGGACTCAACGGTCGATGTGACTGTACTTCGACAAGTGCACGTGGTAAGGACATTAAAATAATTTAATTACAGTGAAACTTGGTTAAGGAGGACCTAGGTCCCACTATATGTGACTACACTACACGTGTACACTATAAGTGAGAAACCTCCATAGCTGGAACTCACGCTGAGGTCCCGACACTTAGGCACTGAATTACCTCTGACACTGGGTAAGCGGAATACCTCTTTAAGTGAGACAAATTTGCAGGTCCCTTAATGTCCCAAATTTCCAGGTTTCACTGCATGAAGACATGTCATTTGCAGGTATTAAAACTATAACCATTACCCGTTTAAAGAAGAGGGCTCACTGAATATAATTGGCATTTATTGAGAAATAAGAGTTGATTAAGTGCTTGGTCAGTATCCGGATAGTGTGACTACATAAAATGATACTACACTTGATAACTAGATATAATAACACTGTGATAGCTCGACTAATTTGGATGATTTAGCCCATAATAATGTAGCTTCTACCAGTGATAGAATTTTTAAAATTGGATCATTAGTACCGGACATTACCCCCTACATACAAACAAATTTTACCTCTTTATAATATTAATTTAGATGTATGGACAATATCACGAGTATTGGAAAATGTGTATAGTACACTGACAAATCAACAGTAATTTTTAAGTACTTTAGAAAAAGAGAAGACAAAATACTTAAGTCAAAAGAATATTGTTATGAAAATAATACCTCATTAAAAAAATACATAAATATAAACAAACGTAATCTTTCACTATGAAAAATACAGAAACTACTATGAAAGTTGCAAATTAGAGCTAAGTTAGTTGAACCGCACGGTTTTAATTATAGCTCAAAAGACGCCAACTAAATAGTTATCAAATAGTAAATTATATTGCTCTTTACAATACCATAATTACTGCTATACTGATTTGATGACGATTATGAGAAGGTTTTGTCTGATAAAAAAATTATGTACCGAGTAAATTTCAGTTAATAGATAGTCACTTATTTCGCGAACAATTTAAGAGAGGTTTTATTTGTATTTAAATCGATGTCTTTAATACTTTTGCAGCTAATGTCGCATGGGGAGCGTACTCCTAGCGAGGGTGAGCTTGCTATGCTTGGAACCCTGCCATCTGACCACGTGTTTTCGCCTTACGGAGCCGGCGCTATGACTAATGTAAGTGCCCATATGGTTTTCAACAAACCTTGTAAGTTTAAATTGTCATCAAACCATTTCCAAATGTATACAGATCGACATTCTTGAATTTAGTTTTTTTTTTATCATGCTTCAATTTCATGGGAACCGCAAGAGAGTCATTATTAACAATGGACCTTTTTGGCATAGTTCCTCGATACATTAAATTAGGTGTCCGCTGGCCGTAACGAATGGGTCTGACGTACACAAACCGTAACCGCGGCTGTAGCTGATCAATGTTGATGCTGCATATAGATTACTCATATGCGCCGCCGCTCCTCCATCCCGTACTCACAATGCTGGCAATGTAACAAAAGAGCACTTGTTGATCCGTCCTTGTAGGCCATCCACTCAGGTATATTAGCCATTCAAAAGATTAGCAAAGCAACAAATATACGTTACAGTTCCATTTTGAATGTCAAACCACAAATCTCATCCATGTACAATACATACACTGCATTTGCAATCATTACTAGTAATATAATACTAATGTGCAATTCCATTTGATTGTAAACGGCTACAAATCATATTAGGCGACACGTAACACTTTGTCGGGGCCGTGACAATGAATCCCCGGAACTACAATTAAGGGTCTGCGCAGAAGGACAAGTGAAGACGAATGATGTTATAACGAAGTGTCGCTTCCTTGTCCGAATGCGGGAGGGAGTCCCGATAGCCGAAGGCCGCGGCCCGCTAAACGGGAACGAAGTGTCGGCAGACACGCAGATTGCCGTCGGCCACTAATAATGATTTATAACTTGTCCCACGTCACACGACTCTAATAGAAAAGCATTCGTGCGTGGACCGGACTTTATTATTATAGACGTTTGTCTATTGGCAAAATCTTATTGTTACAGGAGGGCAAGACGTTGACATTTGAAATGGGCGCATTACTTAGGAAGAGGTATACCGAGTTTTTGGGACCTTACTATGAAAGTGGTAATTATTGTGATGTTCTACTAATATAGTTTATTTTTACAAGTGAGTTCATCATCGACTGCCTAGCCTTTCCCAACTTTTTTTAGGGTCGGCTTCCATTCTTACCAGATGCATATTTTATATGGAGCGACTGCCTATCTAACCTCCACAACCCAGTTAATACTGGGTAATACGCTACCCCTTGGTAAGACTGGTTGTCAGACTTTCGGGCCACTGACTATCTGTAACGACCGACAAAGTTCTACACATGACAGCCGGGACCAACGGCTTAACGTGCTTTCCGCGGCACGGAGGAAACTCGGTACGTAATGATGGTCATCCATCCGCAGACCGACCTTGGCAAGCGTGGCTTAACCTTGTAGATCGACCCGTGCGGCTGTTACTATTTAGCCACGAGCTTCTCTTTTAATTTGTAAGTTATTGTTAAATATGTCTTTTGTTTAGAGAGTAGTATCGTGATATCGTCGGATACGGAACTGAGTAAGATGACGGCTCTGCTGATCGCGGCAGGGCTGTGGCCGCCCGCGCCTCCGCAAGAGTGGAACGACACGCTGCCCTGGCAACCTGTGCCTTACAAATATCCGCCAAGACGCCAAGACTTTGTAAGTGCTTTTGACTTTAATTAGAATCAAGGATATAAATTAGTATAGTAAGTACAGTTTGGTGAGTAAATATTTGGAACAACAAAATAAAAAACCTTTTGGCGTTCACGCTTTTCGCTACAGCCTGCGACGGAAATCTGGAGAATCGACAAAATCATATTTTCATGTCAGAAGACTGTTTAATCTTTGGTTTTACAGATTTTTGGGACCATTTCACGAGGATTTATAAATTTAAAAATAAGAAATAAAGCGAAGAATGCGAAAGGTTCAAGTACAGATCAACCCCTTGATTCCAGAGATGTCATTTTAAAATGATAAGCTTGTGTTATGGTTCCATTCTGCTTCATGTGTGTATTTTACTTTCAGCTACTCTACGAAGAGAACTGTCCTCGCTACCAACAAGAGAAGGAGAGGATACTTAAAGCGTTCACCGACGAAGGCCTATTGTTGCCTTACCGCGATTTTTTCCACAAAATTGCGCAAATGACCAACACTAACTTCAGCACGCCGCAAGATGCTTATTACCTAAATAATTTATTCCTAATTCAGGTTCGTAGATACTGTACTTTTATTCCTCTTCTAGTAAATCTAAAGGTGCAACAGAAGTTGACAAGTTGTCGTTGATGCTTTAAAGCTCTGGCAACACTGAACGGAACACCGAGCTATTTGCGGGATGAATTTGCGAGCGGGGCGCATTGATTGTGTCAACTAATTTCTATAGAGGTGTTTGAACTGGCTTAATAAATAGTAGCGTGATTTCCTTATCATTCTAACAATCGATGCGGCTGCTCATCAGTGTGGATAGAGCTTCATGTTATGTCTCAAAATTATGTCCGTCATCAACCATTGGCGTTGATCGACCACAAACTAATTGTCGAAACTGACAGTGTGCTGTGTTGCTATTGCTAGGGAGTTTGTTGCGCCACCTCTTTTTCTCAATGGGGTAGATGACACACCAATCAATTGAGATACTTTTTAAGAGCTGTCAAAACGCGGTTCTGTCATAGATTTTGAATGGCAATAGCCAACTGTGACGTCACTGTTTATTCAACTCAGTGACTCAACTATTTATTGATATCAAAGCAACTAAAAATCGAATTTGGCAATTAATTGAAAATAAATCGGGTTCAGGCCCAAAATAAAGTGTTTTTTTTAGAGATTGGTGTCTGGGAATTATTGTTTTATGGTGTCAACACTAGGAAGTGGTCGGCGTTTTGGGGGTGTTTTATAACTTTTAACGTATAAAAAGAGCTGATCCAAAGCCCATGTTAGAATTTTAAAGCATTAGCTACTACGAATTACAAGCAGTCTGACAACCAGTCTTATCAACGAGTATTGTGTTACCCAATTACTGGGTTGTGCGGAATGTGCAAGTGAGATATGCAGCCTATCCATGTAAAAAATGGCATTTAGTAGCATCCGGTTAAACTGGAAGCCGACTCCAATATGGTTGGGGAAAGGGTAGGCATATGGTGATGATGACGAATAGGTCCTTACTCACTTTTATCGACTATTTGACCCACCTAATGTTTTTTTTTTATAAATTATAGGACGATATTAAAGTTGCGAATCCGAAGTGGGCAAAACACGTGAAGAGAAAACTTATGGATATTGCTCGATTGGAGTACTCAATGATGTTCCACAATAATTTGCTAAGGAAACTCAGTGGCGGTAAGTATTTTATTATTTAAAGACAAATGGAAAATAATCATCAAATAACACATTTAAAGTCTCTAAATTTATATTTTGATTGCAAAAAGTAACGGATTTTTTATTAGTCTTGTATTTTTTATTAATGTTTTATGCCGCACGTGTTCAAGATGGTTTAAATTTAAAAAAAGGTTTATTTAATAACCGTACCTATTTAATAACCACTAGTGATGGGCCGTCTATGGCTTTGGCCGACTAGTCGGTCATTGCCTTCAGTGGAATGCAGGGGGCATTGGCTATATCCATGGCGCATCTCTCGCCGCTCGCAATCTATTTATTTTTCTGTTATAAATTATGAATTTTAATTTTCTTTTTAAGCACATTTGTTGACTACCAAAGGAAGAGGTCTGACTCCTAGATTATAAAACTCTAAAGCTAAGGCTGATGACAGAATAAAAATATAAATGTTATAATTTACATTTCAATCACTCGAGCCGATTAGTCGGCGCTTTTTGCCGACTATTCGCTGACTAAAAATATGGCCGAATAGTCGGTACATCTCTAATAAATACCTTGACATTCAAACTTGAGACATTAATTTAAATTCAAAGGTCGTTGAAGTTAAACATCATGTCTAAACAGAATAATAGTTTACGTAAAAAGCGTTTGTTGAGACATTTTAGGCAAAAATAAAATAGTATGCAGTCTTGTTAGGGGGTACACTACATAAGTCCGAAAAACTGTATTCCGAAAGTCACAATTTCGAATTTCAAAATACCGATTTTCATAATTCCGAATGGTTCAAAATTCCGAATATAACACCTCCGATTTATCATCATCATTTCGACCGAAAGACGTCCACTGCTGGACATAGCCAAGGCCTCCCCGGCTCCCCCAAGTGGCGCCACATTGACCGGTCCCGTGCGCATCTCGCATCCAGCGGCGACTCGCATCCAGCGGATTCCCGCAACCTTCACCAGGTCATCGGTCCACCTAGTGGTAGGCCTTTCAACGCAAAGGTCCACCTAGTCTTCGTGTGTTCTTCCGGTTTGCGATCGTCACTCCAGAACTTTTCGGCCCCATCGGCCATCCGTTCTGCGAGCAATTTGCCCTGCGCACTGCCACCTAAGTTTGGCAATTCTTCGGGCTATGTCGGTAACCTTGGTTCTCTTGCGGATGTCTTCATTTCTGATTCGATCGCGCAAGGAAACTCCAAGCATAGGCCTCTCCATTGCCCTTTGGGTGACTTTAAGCCTTCTGATGAGGCTCATTGTGAGCGACCACGTTTCGGTCCCGTTCATAATAATTATTCTCAAAATACCGAATTTCAATGGTCCGACTTATTGATAATACAAAACATTAAAAATACAAACCCATTTTTACCTGCATGTTGAGTATTAAGCGGCAGGGGGGGGGTTATTAAAGGGGCAAATTTTTCATTATTTTTGCGATAGGACGCACCGTTTTCGTGATGTAAGCAAATTTAGAATCTGCTACGATTCCATGACGCGCGCTCGCTAAACTCGCATTTTACATTACTCACCCACTTTCTGTCATAAATGTCGTTGTCGTTCCGCCGGCCTTCGGCCTACGCTCCTCATGCCAGCTAGCAAGACTTATAGGACAATTTTAGCAGTTTATTCGAAGTATCGGAATGTCCTTTTTCGGACTAACGATCCATCGAACATTTTATTCTTCGGACATATGCAAATCCGACAACAAACAATTCGTATATATCATGAACTGTCCACCGACCGATTCGGTCGGGACGCCACTGTTTAACTATTGTGTCTACTTCGTGGACAGATCCAGGGATGGCTTTCGGAATTATGAATTTCGGGATTTTAAATAATAGACATTATAGTTTTTCGGAAAGATGAAATTCGGCCTTTTTATAATCGGAATATCGACTTTCGATAATTCGTAATTTTTGGGTGTTCCCCTTGATAAGGCATACGAAGCTATAGGCATAGCTTATCATTCCATTTCACAGGTAGAGACGAAACACGACAGTCCCTTTGCAGATTCAGATCAAAGTGATTTTGAAATCTCGCCGACTGCCTAGTTGGTCTAGTGGTCGCAAGCGCAACTGCGGAACATAAGGTCTTGGGTTCGATTCCCAGGTCAGTTCTAGTGTTATTGGGTTTTCCATAAGGAGTTTCTTAGTAGCAGTCACACGAAGTCTGGACGGTTGCTGGCAATAGGCTCGCCCCCTATAAAATGGGACTTAAACTTAACTGGCGAAATGTGGATGTACTATTTGGTATACCTCTGTATAACAGTTCGGGGTTTACAGGCATGATGTTATATTACGTGATTTAGAAAGTACTGAAAATTCATTTAGACTTTTGCTAAAACTCTTTATGCTATATCAACAGCCGGGTATTAACTTAGTTTATTTTTAATGTTGACATTTTATTTGACAAAAATTGTATTAATTTAAATTTTATTTTTAACCGACTTCAAAAAGGTGTATGTACACCGATTGCGCTGAGATTTATGATCCGATTTACATGATTCTTCTTATCTCATCATAAAACTTTAACATAGTTTGGCCCAGTAGTTTTCATTTTATGAACAGTCTTACTTCAGTTGTGTGGTATAACTTCATGTATGTTCACGGATTTCGCCTCCATTTGTGAAGCGATTCTTGAAATTCTTTTTTTATTTCAAAGAGTATACTCCTGAGATGGTCGCATTTAAATTTGGTGAAGATCTAATGCTGATCTTCGGAGATATATACAATGGAACTCTTCAAAACTAGACGGTAAATCGGTCGTGATTGCTACAATCGCTTGGATGTTTATTGATTATACAACATCATGACGTAACATCACGCCTGTTTGCTCTGAGGGGTGCGCAGATGTGTACAATACACCCAAATTTCGACAGTTTAGGTATGTTAAGCTCCATTTATTGGGGATAAGCCTATTACCATGACATGTATTGTTAACAATGTAAAATAAATGCATAGCAAATATTTGTATAGGGTATTATAACTAAAAATGGAAAAATTAAAAACTTTTTTGCTAAAATAAAAGCAGTATAATCAAATAATCAGAGACAAATACACACCACACAATACTATTATGTATACTGCTTTTATTTTAGCAAAAAAGTTTTTTATTTTTCCATTTTTAGTTATAATACCCTATACAAATATTTGCTATGCATTTATTTGTATAGGGTTAGTGTTTTTTGAAGTCGTTTTTTTTTTTTTTTGCAAAAAAGTTCGTTTATGTCTAGTTATAATTATTAGTATTGTGTGGTGTGTATTTGTCTCTGATTATTTGATTTCCAAGTAACATTATTGTGAGTGTGTTTATTATTAACTAAGTTATGGATCGTTGTGTCTGATGCAAATAAATTATTATTATTTATTATACTGCTTTTATTATCATACTCCTAATGATTGACCGATCACTTCTATCCTAGGAGCACTACTCCAACAAATAATAAAAGAAGCCAGCAGTAACAGCTTGGGCGAGTCCCAGCTTCGCCTGGTCGTGCGCACAGGGACCCCGGTGTCCGTGGCCGCCTTGCTAGGGGCCTGTGTGGCCCCGCCACCACGCCTGCCCGACCCTGGGGCAGCTTTACTATTCGAGCTACATGAACGACGGCCCTTACCGCAATCGAATAAGGAACAGAAGATATTGGCTGATGGACAGCGGTTTGGTCTTAAGGTAAACTTTTATGGTTTTATTTGTGATACGGATAAATATACTCCTATTTTAAGGGGTTCTTGGCTAAATAATAACAGCTGTGCAAGTCGATCGAAAGTTAAGCTACACTTGCCGTGGTCGGATGGGTGACCAAATGACTTATCTAGATCTCTCCGTACCTCGGAGAAATATTGGTTTTTAGCTGCATCCGGTTTTACTAGAAGCCCACCCCTACCTATAGTTGGTATCAGTTAAGATGAGAATAGCGGTCATTGACCCACCTATATTTATTAAACTTGTTAACTTTGAACACCAAAAATAAGCTTGTTCAAGTCTTGAATTGTCATCTATCGTGTTCTTCAACATTTTTTGTAATGAAAAGCGATACTTGGTTTATTTGTTTTGGTTAGTACGAAGAGATATTAGGGAAAGGGCAATGACCGCTATTCTTACCTTAACTGGCACCAACTTAGTTGAGAAAAGGTTAGGTAGGTACACTCCTATCACAGTATAGTACAGTATCAGTAAAGGCCACATAAAGACGGGTTCTGCGCGTTATCTCTCGCGACAGATTGATGCTTTATTGTGGTAAGAAAATGACGATGAGAGGGAACGAGTGCACCTGTGTTTGCGCACACATCGTGCACTATTATACAAAATGAACCCCCCCCCCCCACACATAAATGTTTCATCCCCACATTTAAAGTTTTCAGAATGATGTAGATGTGTATACATGATAACGTTTGTAACCCATCCACCTTGTTTATTTTGGTCTTTGATGGCTAGTGCCCGCTTTGTGGTTGATCGCCGTGACTGATATTCGGTCAGACGAATTGGAAAAAACAGTGACAGCGAACATTTCTGTGAAACGTGAGTTCTTACTGTTTTTTGGGAAGCCCGGAGTTTTGTGGACGATTTCTGACTAATGACTGCGACCTCTAGAATACTATGTAGGCTACAGGCATTCTCTTTAATTATCTCAGTAATTACAATTATTATTGGTTTATCTAAAGCAATCTGTAAGAAAGTCGACCGTGAACTTTGACTGTACATGACCGTCACGCTTATTGGAAACGAGTGTTTTACAAATTGAAGGACTTCCCCGAAAAGCTATTTTATTTTATTCTTACCTTCTTTGACCAATTAGTAATGGTTCAGTTTGTTAGTATTTTCCTCATTATTTGAATGAAAGACATTTGAAGGTTTGAGGAATTCGACGCGTATGCTCCTTTCATTTCAGCGTTACGCTAATTGTACAATTTACTTAAAAAAGGCATATAACGAAAAATAGTTGTATTATTATGATAGTTGATGGTCTATATTCAATATAATCTACAAATTAGAGGTCCTGAATCAGGTCTCCGTGAGTTTTTGTCTCAACATGCATCGGGAGAATGATTATTAATAAAAAAATAAAAAAGTTTTTTAAAATTCGCTTTATTATTATTGAAGTAGAGAAAACGAACTATTTGTAACAAATAAATCTCGCAATTTAGCGTTTTCTTTTTTGTAATACGCCTTTTTAGTTTTACTGTCAGAAAAAAGGTTGTTAAACTTTTTGGAAATACTGTTGGCTATTTGAGCTTTTATACTTTTACAAAAACTTTATTTTCAGATATATTACTGGGATGACGATTCAGCGGAGCCTCGCCTCATGGAAGTGCCAGGCTGCACCTCATTCTGTCCTCTCGAAACATTCAAAGAGCTAACCAAATACATAGTGTCACATAACTATAACGAAGACTGCAAACTAGTTCCTGAGACATAGTTAACAAAGGAAACTTTATTTAGTGCTTTCGACAATCGATGGATTAGGCTGTGGTATTTAAAATTGGACTTTATGACGCCTGGCGCAGGATATAAAATATATAATTTGTATTGTGCTATTGGTGTTTTACTTACCCTCGTCGATTTTGAGGCTGGTCTCGTCTCGGGGAATGTTGCGGGAGATCTCGGCGAATTCGTCCGCGCCCCATTGTTGAGTTCCTCTTAATTTGAGGTATTCTGCTATGAGGGCTGCGATGTGAAGTTGGCAGCACATAGCCTGTTCATATATTTAAGTGGTAAGATTGATTTGCTCAGAAGAAAAATGTTTGCATGACATTTAACTATAATTGAACTAAAACGGACCAATCATGAATGTAGTATTCTGAGAGTCAGGGGCTATTTGCTTGTTTGTCAGAAATTTTGACGTTTGTTTTCATGCCTGGGGACATGCCACCGGCTTATAAAGCTTAATTTTAATCTTGCTTCTAGTGTGGGAAAGAGTTGGAGCTTTGGGGGTCTGAAGAGCAGGGTGTAAAGCTCTTCATCCCCCGTAGAAAAGGGAGGATCCTCCGACCACACGGGTGTTGTGTCTGGTGGGCCACTGCCCGACAGTTGATTTTGAGTTTTTTCTATATAGTCTTAAGTCGCGGATAACTTTGATTGCGCGATGTAGGAATTCTGACGTGTTTCGCAGTTAGTTCATCATCTGTGTCATAGATGGCGCTGTAGTACTTTTTGTTCCATGTAGTTTAGTACTTTTTTGTAGAGCCGCTACAGAGCTATGCAATGAACATCAAAATTGCTGACAAACGACAAACAAGCAAATATTACCATTTGAGTTTTAAATAAAGCTATGCTCGATTTGCATATTTTATTTAGTCTACATAAAGGCAACAACAAAATACATGTATTCGTTTCGCAAAAAAAAAAAACCGGCTAAATGCGAGTCGGACTCTCGCATGAAGGGTTCCGTACCATCGTAGTAAGGGAGCCTCTTTAATTTTTAATTTATTTTTATTGTTATAGCAGCAACAGAAATACTCATCTGTGAAAATTTCAACTGTCTACCTATTATGGATCATTAGATACAGCCCGGCGACAGACAGACGGACGGACGGACAGCGGAGGCTTAGTAATAGGGTTCCGTTGGTTACCCTACGGGTACGGAACCCTGACAAGATATTTTATTTTATCCTCCATTGCCTGTCAAGTCGGTTAGTAAATAATTGTGTTTACCTCATCATAGTCTCCTTGTCGTGCATTATGTTCAGCCAGGTTACAGAGCCAGGCGTGCCGCAAGCGCGGCGTGGCGCGGCAGGACGCCGCCAGCGCGTGCTGCAGCTCGGCCAGGTGCACACTGCCTGCACCTGTATCGAAGGTC
The DNA here is from genome assembly GCA_941918905.2 of Xestia sexstrigata. Classification (NCBI taxonomy): domain Eukaryota; kingdom Metazoa; phylum Arthropoda; class Insecta; order Lepidoptera; family Noctuidae; genus Xestia; species Xestia sexstrigata. The sequence continues at coordinate 8,164,904 of OW799204.2, forward strand.
AAACGTTTACTTTACTGTGCTATTAGTTCACCATCATATTCCTGCTCTGCTCTATCCCATGTTACTTGAGGTCGGCGCAACGCAACACGTTGTTGTCTTCCATTCTGCTCTGTCAACCGTCACGCTATCATTTACTCCTTTAATGTTCATTCCTCACACAATCTATCCATCATTTCTTTGGACTTCCTCTCCCTCTTCAAACCAGTGCTGAGATATGGAAGTATAATCTTAATTTATTTCTAAATCTTGAAGACGTTTGTTTAGAAAACAGATATAGCACCCTAATGGTCAAAATTCAATTGTTAGGTCGTCGCGTCTTTGATGACGCTGTAATTAAAATAAAAGTAAGCTACTAAATTAGTTGCTGGTTGCAACCAATTTAATATTTAATCTGTGCTTGTGAATGAGAATTGTTAGTACCTACTCTATTAGTATTAGTAACAATTGTTGTTAAAATAAATAATATTCTTATTACCTGAAGCGCCAACTCCTCCCACTCCAGCGAGACGCGCCCGCGCTCCAACAACAGTGCGCACGCGACGCATCAGTTCCGCCACTTCGCTAGACAAACCTGGTACATACAAAACAAATCAATAAGTCAATAGATTTTAATAACAGCTGTAGTGATCGACGAAACGCGGTTACTACACGTCCTGGATATATTTGAAGAACAGCAGAAGGAAAACGATTAAACTCAGGTCGCTTACTGAGACGGTGCCCGAGGTATCTGAGTTAATGGACTGATACGGAGGGTTCATTCACCCGCTGACGGCGGCAACACCATACCCCCCCACCCCACCCCTCGTACCGCGCTGATGCTTCAGGCACCGTAATAGATCAGTTAAGTTAATAGAAGAAAAATATATTTTATTTCTATCTATTCTTGTACACTCTACGGGCGTGTTGTCGAGATTGTTGAATTTTGTTACCCACCCACAACATTAAGTTAATATTCTATTCCATTCTAAAGTATCGCCAGTTAGAACATTACTACAGGCATGTTTTACACCCGTATCTATAGTTGGTGAAGATGAGAATAGCGGTCATTGCCCTTTCCCTAATATCTCTTCGTACGAACCAAAAGAAATAAACCACGTATCGTTTTTCATTAAAAAAAAAATGGTGAAGATCACGATAGATGACGATTGAACAGGCTTATTTTTGGTTTTCAAAGTTAAGAAGTTTAATAAATGTAGGTGGGTCAATGACCGCTATTCATCTTAACTGGCACCAACTAAAGTCAAGTTAAATATTTTTATGCCATAGACTAGAATTTAAACGAAGTAAGAAAGAAAAACTAAGAATTCTAACTTTTGACAGCTCTAGTTACAAGAACACAACAATTACTAAAGAACAGAATAAAAATCGTACCTTGAATGTCTTTTACTCAAGTAATCACTTTGAATTGTTTATAGATACGGGTGTTACAGCTAAAAGCAATTTCTTACATTTCCGATTCAATGAACAAGATCATTCAGTCGTCGATTACGAGTGCAGTCATGCATAAAAAACAATTTTGTTTTTATAATAGTTATAAGTGATGTTTTGTTCCTTACCAGTTCCTTTCATAGCTTTATCGCCAGTCGCAAAACAATTGATGACAGAGAGTGATTCTTGAAATCGTTTGCAGTTGAGCGCCGTTGAGTTGTCGAGCAGCTTTGACACCGCCATGATAACCTGTGTGATTTTAAATAAGATAGTGTTGACAATGGGATTGTATGTACCGCTACATTGTAAGTTAGCTATTATATTCAGTTGCATCTGTTGTGACTGGTGTGGTGTGGAGGAGCTCGTGGCTAAATAATAACAGCCGCTCGATTCGATCTTCAGGTTAAGCCACGCTTGTCTAGGTTGGTCCGTGGATGGGTGACCACCCATTACATACCGCGTTTCCTTCGTGACTCGATCAGCACGTAAGGCCGTTGGTCATTTATAGGTCTTTTACAGTCGTTACAGGTAGTCCGGGGCCCGAAATTCTGACAACCAGTCTTACTAAGTGCTATCGTATTATCCAGTACTAACTGGGTTGTGGAGGTAGCAAATAGGCAGTCGTTCCATGTAAAATATTGGTATTCAGCTGAATCCGGTGAGACTGGAAACCAAGCCCAACATAGTTGGGAAAAAACTAAGCAGATGGTCCGGTGTAACTGGATGAAAGGCTGATAACTTTTTTTAATATTATAAAGGTGAATGCTCCAGGGTAGCCCGTGAAATTCATATTTTTCCTTACGTTTTTTGCAAATTGCAGGCCAGTGCTATGTTGTGTGTTGTTTAGACTATTAGTCGCGGCTGTAAGACGTATGTAGTTACAGAATTATATTCCTAAAAATCATAAATACAACCCTTTAAGTTCATAAAGGTGGAAAAATGACTTTTTCAAGGTCAAAGTCATTCCTGCACCTATGAACTTGGAGGGTTGTATTGATTATTTTGATGATTATAATATTACAGCCGCGAGTAATATTCTAATCATTATTCAACCTAGCACTGGCCTGCAAATAGCAAAAAACGTAAGAAAATTTGAATTTCGCGGGCTGGTTGGAGCATTCACCTTAATGCGAAAGTAACTCTGTCTGTCGGTCTGTCTCGGCTCGGAAGAACAGATTTCGTTGAAATTTAAGAAGGCAACCATGATCTGAGTTAGGACAAAGAATATTTCTGCCTCACTGGAATACTGTTTAAGCTCCACAAGGAAGAAACCTAGTTATTGATTAAGATAGCAATCTTTCATAGCATTCACCATTGCAACCCGTTGAGTCCAACCCAGTCTTGGATAGTTTGCAACCGGCGTGCATGTCTGACAAGATGAATCACGGGGACGAAACAAAATGTAAGAAATTATGTAAGAATCGTGGCAGATGGCTTGTGTAGTTTCTATCCACCGAGTTTATGTATGTGTGTACCTGTAGATGCACTCTAGTCAAGTCCCCACCAGTCCCGTGTTGGAAGTTGGCTCGCATCAGTAAGTACAGCGCGGCCGCAGCTTCGCGCCGCAACCAGGCCGCGCGCGCCTCGCACAGACGGACCACAGCGGCTACTACGCCGGAACATACCGTACTGCCTCCTGTATACAAATAAATCGTAGGTATGCTTTATAGACACGTCTTCTTTTGATAGAAAATTAGTAGACATCCGAATGAGCGGCAGTGCTAATGCACGCGGCAGCATGCTCTGTTTCTCGCTCTAGCAAATGACGGTTTTGAGCGATAGAAAAGGATAGGAGCATGGTAAAATGTGATTCCTTGCTGATAGATAAGGCTCAACCCTTAGAGAATGACACCATATATCGACATGAATCGGTTTGAGTCGGTCAGAAAAAAAATTAAGTTCAAGCAATAAGCGTCACTCGTCTCGTTTTGGTTCGGACGACGCGTCTCGGCACCACATGGAACTATTAGCTTTTATTGCATGGACATAAAGCTCTTAGAGATCGGCCCATGTTCATTTCGCATCTGTAAGTCACCCTTTCATTCACTTGAACGTCAATTTCTCTGAGAACATTTTTTTTTATCTAAACCCAAAACTGAGCGTACGAGTATTGTTCGCCACAAAACACTTCTAAGATTGAGCGCAATGTTAAAATCGTTTGGAGCTGGGGAGCCCTTTTTTTTCTTTTTAACGGTAATTTTCCCACAATATTATGAAACACATAAATCGTTTGCTCATAACAAAATACTGACCTTCAAACAAAGTCTCAGAGAACTGATTGATATACGCTCTTAGAGCCGAAAACAAATGTTTATACAAAGTCTCGCTCTGTGGGTATTGCAGTAGCTTGAGATAGGGCTTCGCCGCGACACCGTCAGCTGCTCCCAGGTTCTTCATAAAGAGACACGCGCGGTCTATAATGGCGAGGCCCACTTCTGTGGCCAGGCAGCTGGCGGATAGCACTGTGTGTTCGGCTATCGCTTCCAGTTCTATGAACAGAGAAAAATAATGGTAAGGTGGAAGGAAGCTATTATAACACTATTATAACTTTCCCAATTATGTTGGGGTCGGCTACCAGTCTAACCGGATGCAGCCGAATACCAGTATTTTACATAGAGCGACTGCCTATCTGACCTCCACAACCCAGTTAGTACTGGGTTATACGATACCCTTTGGTAAGACTGGTTGTCAGACTTTTTGGGCTACTGACTAATTAACGACTGTCAAAGATCTTCAAATGACAGCCGGGACCAACGGCTTAACATGCTTTCCGAGGTACGGAGGAAACTCGGTATATAATGGGTGGTCACCCACCCACAGACCAACTTGGGTAAGCGTGGCTTAACCTGAAGATCGACCCGAGCGGCTGCTATTATTTTGCCACTGTTATATTATGAGGAGCTCGTGGCTAAATAATAACAGCCGCTCGGGTCGATCTTCAGGTTAAGCCACGCTGGCCCAGGTTGGTCTGTGGATCGGTGACCACCCATTATATACCGAGTTTCTGAGTTCCATTACATACCGGGTTCTTTTCTCCATGCCATGGATAGAAATAGTATTTTCAACTGGATCTGGTTAGACTGGGGGCCAACGCCAACGTAGTTGGGAAAAACCTAGGCAGATACTGACGTATGTAAGTATACATACGTCAGTATCTAGAACGAAGACTAGAAAAAAAAACAAAGAAAAAAAGAAACCAAAGCGTAGTAAACATACCATTTCTGGAGAGAATTTTTTTTTTTTGGGACAAGCCCGCCACACTGTTCTCAAACCACTGTAACTCCTGAAAGCCAGAATCAACAGTGGCGACCACCAGAAAAGCGCCGAGACAATGAAGCTCGACGAAGTTCCAGAGAATGAATTTAACTGTCTTGGATCCCGCAACGAAATTAATCAGAAAAGTATAGTGGAGGAGTAGGAAAAAACCGTAATTTCCACTTCCCTCCATTTCAGCAGGAGACAGAACGAAACAAGGCCAATAGGCACAAAGGGATGTTTACAACTGGGATAGGCCTAGTTGCCTAGCACCACGGATAAATATTAACATTAATGGGTCCTAAGTTGTGAGCTGTTATATTTGATTCCAATAATAGGTATGGCAAAAACGCTTGAACGCACGGAAATTTGTTCTAGTTTCCACAAGGTCTGTATAGTAAATAACTCCGGATGTAACCTGTACACTATCCATCATAATGTTGCGTTCATTCTGCCAAAGACTGGAACATTGACAAAACGGCGAGTCAACAAGCTTGAAGGAAAATAATTTACTCTTAAAGTTACCATGACCGGTGAGAAATTGGGCAACACAGTGATCAACCTCCAACCATGTCCTGGCCAGCCGCTCACGAACGGATGGAAAGAACTGGTGGAGGTGTCGGCCCTTGATGGAATTATCCCACCTACCTTGCCATTCAGACAAAAGTTCCTCCCAGACGTCGGTCTGGGGTTTAAATAATCTAGCAATCTTAACACGGTCACGTAGAGTTAAAAAGTCTGCGTCCGTGGTCTCACGTGCGTTATAGTTAGTGTTGGGTTAATAGCCGGATGCTTTGAGTTATTATCGATTATAATCCATAAGTGTCCATTAATAGCCTTGCAATTGATGATAACCCTGCTATTATTGTATTGTTAAAAAAATAAATGCTTTTTTTTGTTTTATTGTAAAATCTGTGGGTGTGAACATAAATTGGGTGCGTCTACGCAGTGTGATTCAATGTATTGTTATTCTTTTTATTTATTTTCACTTTTTGTATGTGAAAAAGATAATCGGACTGCAATGGCTTTTGAACCAATATATTTAGCTGCTTATTTGCTCAACCCTGCTTCACATGGAATAGAACAAGATCCAGAAGAAGATATAAAAGCAATGCAATATATATATATAAGAACTGGGCAAACATTTAAAAATAAACGTCATGAAAGAATAAGCCGATTACAAAGCAAAAGACAAGTTTTGGAAGAATCGGTCTCAAGTCGAAGAAACAGACGCCTTTAGCTGGTGGAAGGGTATTTGCAGTTCTACTAAACTTCATAAAATTACAGTTTCTATTTTATCAGCTCCTTACACGTCAGCAGTTACGGAAAGGACCTTAAGTACTCAACCTGATGTACATACAAAAAAAAGAAATAAACTAACTACTGAACGAGCAGGAAAAATAACTTACCTATATATATATCGAATAGTCTATTTTAGTTATTTTCATAGTATTATGTCATACGGTATTTTACTATGGGGACGTACTGCAAACATCGAGTCTATATTTATTCTGCAGAAAAGAGCCATCAGAGCCATTTATGAATTACGTAGACGCGATTCTCTAAAAGAACTGTTGAAGGAAATTAATATCATGACAGTACCTTGTCAATACATATATGAAAACTTCATGTGCGTTAGGAAAAATCGGCATTTATTCAGTAGAAGAGGTGACAGACACCACTATAACACTAGAAATAGGGACCAACTAGTTCAGCCAGGTTTCAGGCTTGCTAAAGTAGATTCATCTTTCATGGGGTACTGTTTGAAATGTTACAATAAAATACCTCCCCGCATTCTTCAACAGAACGAGATGAAATTTAAATCTTGTATAAAACGCACACTATGTAGGCAAGCATATTATAAGTTGGGGGATTACATTGATGATAAAAATGCTTGGCTAAATGCTGGTCCTGCTGCACAACCATAGGGGCAAACTAATTGATTGTACTGGTCGGGCATTATTTGAATCTATCGACACGCAAAAAAGAAGAAGAAGAATTGATTCCCATGTTGATGTATTGTGGAAGCTGCAGAAGATTGTAAAAATATACCTACTTGCATTGTGTAGATTCCAGTTCTTAGTATTATATAATTGCATAGCACATGTGTGAGTACTTTGTATTGTTCAGCCACCATTTACATTTAGTTATCTATCATTGACTTGAATATGCCTTGGTGGCTTAGAGAATGTCATGCTCACTCAAATGTCTCGCTGATGGTGGCGGGTTTGTCGGGTCATTTAATTCCCTTCAATATGGTTGAGTTAAATGGCGCCGATGCGCGCGTCATGTTCGTGAGCGGGCGCTGTCAGTTGGGACTGGTCATCTCTTGGCTGCCAGGTTTCATTTTAATTCGTTTGTTGTTAAATTGTTGTCTTTTTCTACTCTGGACGCTCTTAATGTGCACGTCTTTCTACATCGTTCTCACATATATGTATAATTTCAAAATTAATGATGTAACCAAGATTTTGTAACAATATTTTGATTCAAAAGAGTGTCCATGGAGTTTCTTGCCCGTTCTTCTCCATAGAGATCTACGCTAGGGAATGGGCAACTACAGTACTTTCTCAGGTTATTATGTCTTGTGACTGGGACTGTAGCTTTGTTTTTTATTTGTAATTTTGACATTCAAAAGTGCCGTAATGGTCTAATTTAAATAAATGCTTTGAGTTGAGTAGATACGGAAAGTGATTTCTACATGGATTCGGAACCTTTCTGTCCAACATCAGAAATCGATGAAATATCCTGTGACTGTAATGAACCTGTACTTCTTAATGCACCAGAAATAGATCCATTAGCGTCCCATCCAATCGATGTACCAAACTTAGGAGATTTTGAAGAAAACACTGGATGTGTTTCTAGCAGTAATTAGGCTGAAAATTATTTTTGAGCAACAAACAAAAAAAAACAACTAAAAACGAAAATAAAAATTCCCAAAAAAATATCCCAAATACATGACCGAATACGAATTAAAAAAAAAAATACCAATTTTCAAAAATCAATGTAAATAGCTGATTAAAATTTTTTAAATGGGCCAGATTAGTTTTAAATTGCACATTTATTTACTACAAAGAAAGATGATGAAAGTGAAGTCTAATCTGACAGTCCTAAGCCTGAAAACCATAAGGGAATCACTAAAATAACATTAACAGCGGGGTTATCATCCATAATTGCTATTTATGGCTACTAACTGCTTTTAATCGATTATTAGCCAAATGATATTTAACCGGATTATTATCATTGCCCAACACTAGTTATAGTACATTGCAGCCCGTCGCTGCACTTCAAGATCAACTGGAAGTACACCTGCAAGTACCGGTAAGGCTTCAGTACTAACCGTCCGCTTTGCATAAGAATATCAAAGCCAAACGCTGGCTTTGAAGCAATTTACGTCGTGCCGCTCCTATGGTGGCCCTATCGGCCCATACAGGTGCCCCGTAGCACATACACCCCAAGTAAGTAGCCCCATAAATGGTCTTTAAAGTTATAAATAACAGACCCCACGTAGATTTTGATATTCTCGTTAAGGCATAAAAGTTCTTTATAGCTTTTTCACCGACAGTTTTTATATGATCTATGAATGAAAAATTTCTCTCTAAGACCAAACCAAGGTAGCACACGGATTGCTTTCTTTTCACGGGAACGTTATTAAATTGAATACTAGGCCACGATTTCAGATTACCTTTTAAAATTAGTTGATAAGTTTTTTGCGGTGCAAAGGTCAGACAGTTTCGATCGCCCCACTGAGATATTAATCGTAGGCAAGTGTCAGCTAAATTCTCGAGACCAGCCCGAGTACTCGACTGAATGAGCAGCAGGCCGTCGTCCGCGTAACCGGTTAATGAACAGCCGGGAGGAAGGGGAATCGCGAGAAAATCATCAAAACCTAAATTCCATACATACGGAGCGATTACCGACCCCTGAGGACATCCCATGGTAAGGAGCTTTGACATAGAATAATGACCGAGTTTGAGTTTCGCGGAACCATTTAAAAAGTATGAATAAACAAGATTATATATGTTTTTATAGCAGCCACGATTCTTCAGTTTAAGTAGTAGCATCGGCCACCATACGTTATCAAAGGCCCCGGAAATATCTAAAAAGATTCCAACCACGTACTTGTGTTCCGAGTTATTAACAATTTTTCTAACAGAAAGTGCCGCGTCTACGGTAGATTTTCCACGGTGAAACCGAATTGGTTGTTATGAAACTTTGGCCCGTCTGGCAGCAAACGTGGAACGATAAGGCGCTCCAGGAGTTTTCCCAAAGAGACTTATGGAATGATTATGGCTTGTGGACAAAAGTTTAAAAAAAAAACCCAGTTTAGTTTCTCTAGCATTTGCTATAGTAGCGACCGCCCCCACTTCTCAACTCGCTGTCTGCTTGACAGCAATAGGCGAGACGACAAAAAAATCTAATTAGTCCGTCAGTTAGATTAAGTATCAGAAAATATTTGACCCGTGTTTTTTCTTTTGTTACGTAAAATTGACGAAGATATAACGTTTTTAAAATTGTCAATACGTCTCGCCTAGGTATAATTTTAGCTAGTTCTGACGTCACGAGCCCCCGCTCCCGAGTTTTGATGCGTTTTATCTTTGTCAATATTCATTGATTTACAAAAACAAAAAATACGTGTCCATTAATTTCCAATACTCTAACTGACGGACTAAATAGATTTGCAATTTTTTGATACTGTCGTCATGCCTATTATGTGCTACCTCAGATTGCCCGACACGTAGGCAACGTATTTTTCCAAAATATCTGTCCAACTGCTGGGTGGTCGTCTACCCTAAAATCATCCCTTTAACTCTGCCCTATTCCTTTCATCCCTCTTCATCATCTTTTATGGTAAGATTGTCAGCAAAGAGAAGCGAACCTCAGTATAAAATGCCAAAGTTAAACTTACCAGTAGTAACCGAGGGATTAACAAGGTTTTCCCTATTAACAGTGTTGTTTTTCTCGACAACAATAGGAGGTTCTTTCGAGAAGTCAGGCGGACTCATTCTGGCGGGCAGAGTCCTTGCTTTCACGGGCTTCGGTTTACCGTTGCAGTCTGGCGTAGTCGCTTTCATTTCTGATAGGATCTTCTTTCGTCCGATGTACTGGAATTGTTCGGCGCAGATCCTGAAATAGACGATGGATAATTTAAGTAGATACAAAAAAAACCGACCAAGTGCGAGACGGACTCGCGCATAAAGGGTTCCGTACTATCGTAGTAGGGGAGCCCCTTTTAATTTTTATTGTTGTTTGTTGTTATAGCAGCTACAGAAATACACATTCTGTGAAAATTTTAACGTTCTACCTGTTACGGAATATGAGATACTCCCTGCTGACAGACAGACGGACAGACAGTGGAGGATTAGTAATAAGGTCCTGTTGATTGCCCTTCGGGTATGGAACCCTAAAAACGACAAGTGTGTAATTATGACACAGAGAGGATTAGAGAGAGACCAACTCATAGATCCAGAGATGAACTTTTTCTAAAATCGATTTTCCATTACTGCGGCCAAATACTTTCTTCAGTGTTCATTGGAACTTGCTCAAAGCAAAATAAAAAAGCTCGTAATAGTTTGCAAAATAAAGACTTACTCTAAAACATTAAAGAATGATTGCTGCTGAGCCTGTGTTTGTGTCTTCCACCAGTCCACAAGCCTTTCATCATCCAAATACTTCAGAACGAACAGGAAACACAAAAGCACATCCCGCACCTCTTCTGCAGACATCACACCGAACCTATACACACGGAAATTACCATTAGTCACTATTAATAATAAAAGGTCGAATATTCCATGATGATTTAATTCTACATACCTACCGAACACAACATTAAATGCAAAACACATGTTAATAAGGTTCAATATTATATGATGATATAAGTACCTGTTGACTTGGTCGCCAATTTCACTCAAATCGAGTCGTCCAACGTTTCTAGGTAGTGAGTCTCCACCGGACATTGTAGATACAGATTCTAAGGAGCTTTGTGACATGTTGTTGGCGTGATCTAAAGAAATAAGTGAACTTGCATGAGTTTTACAAAATAAAGCTAACAATATGTTGTTTTAGATTCTAGAAAATAGTTCTAAATTTTGGAACCACGATGATTGTTACCGTGAGAGAGAGACAGAGGTAGAGAGAGATAGACCAACATAGATAACACAATTGATTCTTCGCAACGGAAGGGTGATGGTTTTAACAAATTATAATACGACCCGATAATTCTCGAGACTAACTGACCGCTTCTTTGAACAGCGTTACTGGTAAAATGATGATTTTTCGACTTCGAATTGGGAACTGGGTGTAAGACATATTTTACTGGCTTGCTTTAAAGTGGCGTGAAATGTGCTCTTTTCTCAATTTCTTTCAACGCCCGATAATGTTACTTACTCTAAAAACACCAAACGCGCAAACATTTTCTTGAAAATTTTAATTACTCACCTTTTCCATACATATGATTGCTCGGTATAGTAGGTGGTTCCTTGAAATGCGCCGAATTTCTGACAGGCGTATGGTCAAAGTGCAAAGTCAATCTATTCCTTCTAGGGGTGCTATTAGCTGATGCTGCAGCATTCTGAGTACTATTGAGAACTGGGTTTATCGTCGCGTCTCCATCAAGTTTATCGTGACCATTCTCTACTGGACTAGCCAGGTTTTTTGTTATTAGACGGTGGGCGTTGTCTGTTGTAAAGATCATAGAAATTAAGATAAAAATTGTTTAAACATCATACAAATCAAAATATTTGAATTTAATGAGTGAGTGAGTGTGTGTGTGATGGATACAAATGTCCGTGATATCCGTGGTTGAGATAGCCAGTGAGTCAAAATTGACAGAAGTTCTCGATAGAAGGCCGATCAACATAACCCAAGAATTCTTATCTATTTAAATAGGGTATATGCATGATTTATTTTTTATCACTCTCAACAAAGCGTATTAACATCAGAAATAGCAACGTGAAATTATTTTTTTAATATCTATAAAAATACTAAGTTATAAGCATTTGAAACTGCTGATTAGACAGAGAGATCCGATACAGCGAATGACGTCATTTATCTAGAAAGAGATAGAAACAAAAGTTTAAATGGTTATAACTTTTGTGTTGTTTGGCCGATTTATGTCTTGTTTTCGCCTTTTGTCATTATTTTGATAGTACTTTAACATTCCGTATCGAAATAAAAAAAAGAAATTTTATGCATATTCTCTATTGTCGTGTTTATTTTATCCAGAATTACTTACCGAGAACGATAGTAAGCCACGGCGAATATAAGTACGCAAGCCTAGCTCGGCACTGTCGAGTTCTATACCGGTCATCGTGTTCATGCTTAGTCAATAATGCCCGTAACACACTCAACGCAGACCTACGTTTTAAGGGCGCTTCTCTCAATGATTGTTCTACCTGAAGAAATAAAAACAATTGAAATATTTGTATGAAAGATGAATAAATGAATGTATTCAAGCATGAGTCATGCTTCATAGTAATTAGCTAGCAATGTACATATTTGGAAAACAAGGGAATACTTGTTTTAGTAGGGTTCCAGCGAGAAAGTGTCTCATTATAAAATCTTCAGTGAGTCTCAGCCTGGCGGGATCTGTGTAAAAGTAATAGTTATTCACTGACGGTTAGGGACAAATACACTTTGTCTGATAGCACAGTCTATCTATATCTCTCTAAAAATATTTCGGGTTCCGTGACTCCCCGAGACACGATGCGAATAGTCGTTAGACATCGAGCGATTTCGTCAGACCTCTTTCGTTCACATTTCAGATCACAACATAACATCATGCCTGTAATCCCAGAAGGGTTAGGCAGAAGTGTACCCTAATAGTACCTACCCCCCACATTTCGCCAGTTATGTTTAAGTCCCAGGTCCCCAACCGGGCACAATTCCAGACTACGTGGCAGTTACTGAGAAATTTCTGAAGGAAAAACTCAGTAACGCTTTGCCCGAGTTCTGGGACTTGGACCTCGTGCTTGCGAATCGGCCCGCTTAGCATGACCACTGAAGAAACGAAAGAGAATCAACAAATATTTTGTTCATCTGTCATTTTGCTGTCATTGAATCGACAAAATGACAGATGAACAAAAGATTTGTCGATTCTCTTTCGTTTCTTCGGTGGTCATGCTAAGCGGGCTGGTGTCCAAGTCACAAACCTCGTTGCTTAATGTGGCACTAGATGGCGCTGTGTGTATAAATGTCCAGCGATACTTATTTATTATTTAAAACTTGTATCTGTCAAAACGCGATGTTACCAGTTATGCTGTGTGAGGTCTGGCGACGACGCTCGATGTCTCTCTTCTGTGAAATTTGTCCCCTCGTAGAATGTTGCATCATGAGGTTTTTTTTGTCAGCTCGGGATGGACACTCAATATGAATTAAAAACTTAAATAATGTTCAAGTAATGTAGGTACATAATAATATGACATACAGATACACTGTGCTTTTACATCAAATCTGCTATACTGAATTCTCACCTTCATCGCCGTCTCTTGACAATTTGTTCGCGTGTAAAGGTAGATTGAACGGCACAAAGTGCTCATGAGAACAAATTGTTTGGAGGAACGTGAACTTGAAGTCAAACAACGCTTTCGGATCGCATACTTTAAACTTGTCTAGATATTTCTTTATTTGTCGGAACACGAAACCTCTGTCCATGAATGATAGGCAAGACTGCAAAACAAAGATTTAGTTACGTAAAGTTACTACTAAAAACTGTGTACTTTTGTTTCCTTTACATTATAAAGGGTGTAAAATATCTCTTAACGAAGCCGAAAGGCACTTATTCTCATGGGCGTGCGCAACGAAGAGGCAATTAGACAAAGCCTACCCTACCAACTGGGGCAATTATTATAACTAATGAACTATGTAATAAAATAACACTTTGTACAAAATATTAAAAAAAAGTTCTAACTTCTGTTCGAATACTTATAGCAATTTTTCGCGCCCGTGTTACGTAACTAACACTATAATGGAAGTTGCTACGAAGCTCGACGCTCACCCGCCGGACGCATCTTATAGGCAAGCAGTCTACTCGCCTTAATCCCATTGATAAATTTACGCACACAGCGGCACATTGGTGCATATTTTCGTGTGTAGGAACCGCACACATGTATAGATTGCAGCCATTTTTGGGCGGTAACTCCTGCGAGTGTAGCTGGGCTATGATTGGCTGCTACAACACAAGGCCAGGATTCAAGGTGGATGTTCTTTAGCCCGCGAAATTCAAATTTCCTTACGTTTTTTGCAATTTGCAGGCCAGTGCTATGTTGTATGTTGATTAAAATATGACTACATACGTCTTACAGCCGCAAATCATATAATCATGAACATACAACCTAGCACTGGCCTGCAAATTGCAAAAAACGTGAGGAAATTTGAATTTCGCGGGCTACCGTGCAGCAATGCTCTAAGCAGGGTTGGTTCCGGTTCCTTTCCAAATTAAATATAAATTAGTGGAATTTCGTATTATCCTGCAAAATTTTGTTGATCACTGTTGTGAAGCAACTCGATATGAAAATGATGCAATTTTATTTGGTCGTATTTATCCATCGACAAATTAGAAATTATATTTTTCTGAAGGAAGCCATTATTGTTTCATTGTGACAAGCAATTTATATCGCGATCTTGAACGTTTTAATTGTAACATATTAAGTTATTTACACATTTGTTTTGAAACAAAAAACGTACATTTAACAGTAACAGCAGTGTAAATATTAATTTTGTTGTGTATTAATTGTTTATTCACCTAACAATGGTGTTTACTTGTGAAGTTTGTGCTGATAATGTGTGTTTGTTAGAAGTTAAAGGCAATAAGTTTTCTCTATTATCGTATAATGACAAGCTTCAAGTTGTGTCTAAAGGTAGATGTGTACCCGAATTACGAGAATTAATCTAAAAATAATATATGGTAATTAACTGACGTGTTCTGTAACTATCACCCACTCACTTGGATAAGATATTAGAGGTAGCCGAATCTTTCTTCTGTTTGCATCGTTAGAAAATCGTGAGTTAAACCTTAAATAATGTGGTGAGTTCTTTACTTCTTGTATTTATAACTTTTGTTTTCACAGGCTTATTTTCAAATATTATAAATCAATAAATGTGACTACTTTGAGGGTCATCATAATTATGTAGAGCGACGGACGTTGTGGAGTTGCGCGTTTTTTTTTTTGCTATCATTATTTCGTGGCCTACCCATCCTGGTGGACGACTGCACGCCGCTGCTTATTCTACCCATCATTGCGATAATTTTTTTGTTCTGCACTATACCTGGGAGCCTTCTAGTTACGGAGATATTCGAGGTCAAAGTTCCAACTTTTTGCCTAGTTTTTTTTTAATACAAGTTTTTAATGTAAGATTTTTACTTTAAACATCTCCACGACCCCCGTAATACTGAATCTATCCATCAGCACAATGTTTTGAGTGCGTTACATTGAGTTCTACCACAAAACGTGATTTTTCACCCCCCAAAAAAAAGTCTCCAGCTATAATTTTTGCGTAAAGTTACTTAGTTTGATGTAAAGAATGCTTGGTTGACGGTTTCGTGATGAAGTAGTTTACACCCTGTATGTAAAGAAAATATACATATGTATGAAATATGTATATATCCTTAGCATTCTATGAATGATTAATTACCTTTAGGAACGTAGCGAGGTTCTTGTTAAAAATATGAGTTTGCATCGGTTGCTGTAGTATGTAAGACGGTTCCACAGTCGATACTAATTTGTCAATATGGTCTAAGAGATCAGCATGAAATCTTTCATTGCGAGACATCTAAAAAAGGGTTTAGAAGACGGTTAATAAATTACAAAAGGAAAATATTATTAAATTAATTAACATTAATGCTATAAATACACAACGTGGTTTTCCTTGTGCTATTTTTAAACAGCGTAGGTACTTACTTTAATTCTTCCTGTGTTGATTAGATACTGTGCCATACTTTTGGTGACGATGTCGAAGAAAAAGCCGGAATACTGCATGAATTTGTTTCCTAGCAGAAAGTCCGGTTGGTTGGGGTCCACGAACATGTGGAGTGGGGCCGTCAACATTGTGTGCAGTTTGAATTCAACGCAGTTGAACACGTACTGTAGATAAAAAAAAGAAATAAAATAAAAATTATTCGAGTAAATGTTTAGACCTATTTGTAGAAACAGCTAATGAGACATGGAAAAGACATGTAAAAAAAATATGTAGCTAGGCCGTAATAATTACTAGGGAAAACGAATTAGGTAATTTACATATCATTCATGTTACAAATAATGTACATATCATTCATCTAACAGTTATTTTTTTATTATTATCAGGATTAAACTGGTAATATTAATAATTATCTTTAAATAACGACCCGAATGGCGCAGCGGTAGTGATGGTTCGAATCCCGGTAGGGGCAAATGTTTGTATGATGAGCATGGACATTTGTTTCCGAGTCATGGTTTATATTTATAATAAAAAAAAAAACTATGTAGTATATCAACTATCTGGTGTCCACGACACAAGCCTCGTTGCTTAGTGTGGAACTAGATGGCGGTGTGTGTAATGTTCAGCGATATTTTATTTTACATTAAGCTTACCTTAACGTAGCTATCCAATAAGTCTTTTCTACCGTAGTCATGTATCATGTGAACAAAATGCACGATCAATTTTACGATCTGGTAACCCATATCTTGTGTGTAGCTTTTTTCTACTGTCTGCAAATAGAAAGAAAGATTTCAAAGCGAACATGCATAAGAGAAACATTGTATCACCTAGCCGAAACTGTCAAATTTTCCCAATCAATCTTGAACCTAATGCTTTAGCAATAAAGTTTAAAATCGATTAAAGAAATTTGACAGATTGTAGTAGCTTGATGTGCCCACGTCTTTAAAACAACTGATGATCCTGCCTAATCCTTTATGGAATACAATAAGTAAGTTCATAGCATAAAAATCACTGAAAAAAATATTTACCATCAATTCAAAAAGTTGATTCATAATAGTCGGCAAGAAAGCAACGAGCGAGCTCAACTTAATCGCGTGCGCAGCTTTGAGCGCATTGCATACGTCATTCCACGGCGGCGGGGACGGCGAGGTGGGGGGGGAGCTCGACTTGATCAGTCTTTCAGCTTGGTTGAACAGATTGTGCAAGTGTGAGTCTCTGGTGGCTACTGTGGAGTCCAGGACTAGTTGACAGCGGAAGAGCTGCTTCTCACCTTCTACCCATACAACTTCCGGGCCCGTGTTCTGTGTTAAATATAAACATTTTTAAAGGCGATGTAAAAACGAAAAGATGACTTCGGAATACATTTCTCACAATTGTCGTACTCTGTAACGGTTTGTTGTGATTCACATTATTGTTATATCATCGTAACAATAATGTGATTCATAACGAAGTTGCATTACTTCCAGTGAAAATTAAGTACTTTAGTGTCTGTTTTCACTACGCCACAAATAAATGTAAAGCGAACTGTTGGGATTTTAACTCTACGCGCTAAGCCGAGCGTAGACGATGCAACACCTCGCTTTTACTAGGCAATACATTTGAAGTGTCGCGTGTGTTGGTTCAATGGGGCATTGTATTGTGTAATGAACTGGTTTCCGTAACTCCACTCACAAAGCGCGTATTTTTCTTACGGAATAATTATACAATAAATTATAAAAATATGCACGATAGCATTCCCAATGAGGGTTGATGCAGTTGATGGGTTGAGGCAGGTGCAAGACCCAACCAGTATGATACATATACATGGGAAAAAATGGGGCATAAAGAGCTTCTACATGACATGAATTCGTACATTACGCCCCGGTTAGGTACCCACTGACAGACCAATCATAAGTCATTCAGCATTCTAGTATACCTCAATGAGCAAAAGAGTGAAAGAATGAATTTTATGAACAAGACATACCCCTTTTCCAAGACCTAATGGTTGAATAGCCAAGTACCCAGACGGTAAGTGTGTTGCGATAGGTAAGTTTACAACTTCATCGACCAACTTATCGTTTTTCAACAACGGTATCCACGCGTATCTGAAAGGAAAGCGGACGCGGTGTAAAAACAATGGTATACCAATTGAGATCATTTTTATATAAACTGGTCAATTAATATAAAAGGCATAAGAACCCATATTGATATGGGCTAGATCTATGATGTATTGTTTGTTAGAAACAATAGGGGTGAATATAATACTGGTTTTTATTGGCAATCAAATCGATGACGATATGCCTCATACTATGATGAGAAAGTGGGAATGGATAGGCATTAACATAATATAACATCACGCCTGTAATTCCCGAAGGGTTAGAGGCATACCTAATAGTACACCCACGTTTCGCCAGTTGCGTTTAAGTCCCAAGTAATAGGGGACGAATGTTGCCATCAGCCGGGTACATAGCCAGACCTCGTGGCTGCTGCAGAGAAATTCCTGATGAAAATCCCCAATAACAATTTGCCAGACCCGGGAATTGAACCCAGGACCTAATGACGTGACTACTACACCAAAAAGGCAGGTAAAGAGGATAGACAGACGTGGCTACATAAGGCGTAAAACCGGTTATTAGTGTTTATTTCAATAGCCGATTTGGAACATGGCAACTTGGTAACATGCCCTGAGATAGACTGTGTTGGGCTAGTTTTGGCTTGCTAAGTACAAAAAAATCACATCACATCCTGCTACCAACCGCAAATAAATTGGGTTATCCAATTTATCACTCGGTGCAGCATGTCTTCTTGTTCCATGTTTAGATTATTCGTCACCTCAACATACACCGTCTGACAAGCGTATTCATTTTTTGTTTAAGTGGCATGTGACTGTTCCTGATACGATATCCTAGCTAGGCAGGCATATAATTCTCGTTTTTCTTAAATCTTATAAATATTTGTATTAAGGTCGTTATGGCTTTTTAAAGTTTGTATTTTAACAACAGTTCACGGTTTCTTGCCAAAATATACAATCAAAATAATTACCCAATACAAGTTTCAACGTTAGTATCGTTTTTCTTCGTGAGGTCGCACGATATGTGGTGGAAAGTGAACAATAGATGATGCTGGGAAGTTAGTGTGGCCGGTAGTCGGATCTTAGCCTCATCACTCCATGTGGGGCTCGCATTGTGATGCAGCACTGAGCAACGGTACTGTGACGTCATGCCGAATCTTCCGTAGACCGCCTAGAAGAATACAAGAATAATTGAGAATGGGATATTGTAAATCGGGTGAATAAAAAATGACCTGGCCACTAATGATGAGATGCTCGAAATACTAAAAAAACCGGCCAAGTGCGACTCGGACTCACGCACGAAGGGTTCCGTACCATTATCAATACAACATTAGCCAAAAAAATCACGTTTGTTGTATGGGAGCCCCCCTCAATTCTTTATTTTATTCTGTTTTTAGTATTTGTTGTTATAGTGGCAACCGAAATACATCATCTGTGAAAATTTCAACTGTCTAGCTAAGACGGTTCATAAGATAAGGTACGGAACCCTAAAAAGCGAACGAAATACTCATCAAATAATCATCAGTTTCACAATTTGAATATACATTCGCTTGTTTAAATAATTATCCAATGAGAATATTTCTTCTATATCTTTGTATGGAGAGGCTAAAGCAAGATTGACACCGGCCGGAGCTCTTCGGACTGCATCGAAGCGCATTTTAAAATGTGTTAGAGTAAATTGAAGTAGAATGTCTTATTTGCATGGAATTTGGGTTCCAACCTGTGTAAATTCCATGCAACCAACTACTTCATAACCGCTTACATTTACTGTGCGCTCTGATGAGTCCCGACACGGGCCGGCAAATGTAAATCAGTACGAGTATTTAAGTGCAATGGGCTATAATATGCTATCAAATATGCTAGCAGTTTTGATTGAAATCGGAAAGTACTTTTGTTCTTTTTCATTCTTTCTCACTGTATGTAAAAGTTGTACAGGGTGTAAACAACCTCATCACGAAGCCGTCAATCAAGCATTCTGTACATCAAACTAAGTAAGTTTACGCAAAAATTATTGCTGGGAAACGACTTTTTTTTTTGGGTGAAAAATCATAATTTGTGGTAGAACTCAATGTAACGCACTGAAAACATTGTGCTGGTGGATGGATTGAATAGTACGATGGTCGTGGAGGTGTTTAAAGTAAAAATCTTACATTCCAAAATTGTATTAAAAAAAAAACTTGTCAAAAAGTTGGAACTTTGACTCTCAATATCTCCGTAACTAGAAGGTATGGTGTAGACCAAAAAAAATGATCGCAATGACCGGGGAGAACAAGTGCCTTTCGGCTTCCTTAAGAGGTTTTTTTACACCCTTTAGAAGAAATACCATAATAATAAAACAGGAAATGTTATTTAATCAGATAATAATTCACCGTTTTCCCTAGAATTTGGGGAAAATATTCATGTCAAGGTCATGTTCATCTAAGTCGAGTGTTTCCGTCAAATTGGTTACATACATTTTACGTCTTTTTTTTTACTTTTGACAATGTGCAATAAAATAAATTATTTTTACCTGTAGAGACTTAGGTTCTCCGGTATCATTATCCCTCAACTCAATAGAACAGGCAATGTTCCTGGCTCTGGCAAACATTTTCTGAGATTCGAAATTCAAAGCCAACGGGCGGACGTACAAATGGTGTATGTATGCTGCATACGGCTGCTCCGGTTCCACGTTGAGTGTTGCCAGTTCTACTGTGAGTGGCGACGTAGGCGGAAGTGGAAAAGGTTTTAATGCAGCGTAGGAGTTTGACATACAATCTGTAAAGCATTGAGTGACGTATTAGAAAAGTATAATCGGAAATGGTTTACTTCAAAATACAAGTAATTCTTCAAGAGTTTTATTTATGTGGAATCCCTGCAAAAAATCCAAAAATTACAAAAAAAAAATACAAGTAAAATCCAGATCTGCATTAGAAAAAATATTCTTACTTGGTACTTGTTCGTTACTTTGATGTATATTAATACTGAGCCAGCCAGGTATCACAGTTAGTTTAGCCATTTTCTCAGACTTGCGGTAGTCTGACAATATTTTTAGCATATCATCATCTGACATTTTGTTGGGTTCCTGCCGATATATGGCAGGGAATTCAGGCGATAAGTCCAAGTCATTGCTGTACATTCTGAAACAAACACTTCTGTATAAAACAAATTGTTTATGAAGACGCAAATATTCCATTTAAATTGTAGTTGTGTGAAAGATTGTGAAGATTGCATGTCTGTTACTCAATCACGCGGAAACGGCTGAGCAGATTCAAATCTGTACAGCCTGATAATCCATGTCCACGATTACACGATGCGAGTGAAATCGCGTGAGGTATACATTTTGTGATACTTACTTGTACAAAGGTTTCGCTGCCCAAGCAAAGGGCATCCTGTAGGTTCCCACACGGTTTGCATAAGCTTGTACATTTTTGTGGACTTTGAGCCCGAGTCTCGGGTCCTTAGTAGCTTTGAGATACGGCTCCATCACCTGACTCACATGACCTTGCAAGATTTTATCAATTTTCACCACCAGAAACAAGTCGGGGTGGGGATTGTTTACCGACAGCATTACCTGAGAATTAACATAAAGATGTTATGGCTTTTTAAACCACGATATAATTATTATCATAAATGCATCTCAAGTTTCATTAGTTTTCTTATGTAAATTGATGTAAAATACCTGTCTCTTCGATCGAAACCACTCTTCCGGTATCTGATTAACGTCTAACTTAACATCGTAACTAAAATTTTCAACTAATGACTTTGTGCACTCCGTGTCCTTGACTAGATCTCTGACGGCATCGTGGTTGAGGTCAAAGTGGAAGTTCTCCGAGAGTTTCTTCCCACTCCTCGCGTCGTACAACGCTAAGTACGTGTAATAGGGCTCTACTTGACACAATAATTCTTTATCGCCGTCTATGGGCGCTTGTAACCTAAACTTTAAGCTTTCGCATTTGAGCAAAATTCTTTGGCCAAAGTGTTCTCTGAAACAATAAAATATACCGTTCAACCTAGACCGTGTAAACAAGAATGTTCGTGACAGTTAGGCTAGCAAAAAGAAGGCTAGAAAATAAAACAGTTTATAGCTTGCGGAATGTCAGTCTGGCTGAAATAGTTTTATTGTTATGACCTTGTGAAGACGAAAAAAAGGCACAACAAACAGTTAAGGCCTGCGTAGGAAAAGTCGCTTTCACTGGCAACCAAGAAACTGATAAAAAAAAAAACAGACAAAAGAGAGACTACGTACTTGAATGGTTCGAGCTGGGGTTCAGGCGAAGGCGCACGCTTATACGGCATACTGAAGATGTTATATCGGCACTCGTTGCGCGCGGCCGCTATGGACATGTCTGTCTCGCGGGAGTACCGCATTAGGAGCGGGTTCATGCTGTGCTCCAGACCCTTGAGGGTGCCGTACGTAGGGGGCGGAGGCTCCGCTGTTAGGGATACGTCGGCATCTAGATATTAAGTGTGGGTTAATGTAGCATTTTTGTGAATAAACTAAGTAATTAGTAGCGATAAAAAAGCATCTTGCTAAATTAACAGATGAACGGATGAATGCACCACACTTAACCTCCACCAGTGAAGAAACTTGCGATGTTTCCATGGACAGTCCACCACCACCTTCCTGATTGACTACTTCAGCTCTCTTTATTAAAGTATATGAGAGAATATTAGGTAATTCGAAAATAGTATTTAATTGTCTCATTTACGCCCTGCGCAGACGACAGACTTTCCGTGACGCACTATTTTTTTCGCGCACTTTTGTGCGGCGCGCCGCGCCGCTGCTTGATCTGCAAGAATGACACGGAATTTTTGGCCGCCGGAGTTTTTGCGCGTCGTATGCGTTACTGCATAAAATTCCTTAGGTTCTATTTTCACAGACTAAAAAGTGCGTCACGGATAGTCGGGCGTCTGCGCAGGCCCTAAATGAAACACTGTCGTTAATCCTACCTTTATCCAACGCCTCATCGCTTTGGTGAGTTTCTTGGCTATCCTGGTTCTTCTTCAGCGCTGCTTTAAAAGCATTGATCCAATCATTCACGTCCTCCTCATTCTCAGCTGCAAACGTATAACCTTTTCCTCCCGACATGCGCAATTCGAAGGAAAACCTTCCTCTTTTTGGATTCTGTAACCACGCGGAATATTATCTCCCGTAGCAATATCTTTTAGGTCCTATACGTATATACGTGCGGCTTTATGAACGGGTAAATAAAATAGTTTATTATTGATAAGCTTTTGCGAGATCTAGTGGGCCTTAGCTATATAACTAACTTTATTTATTCAAGATTCACTTTACGTTCAGAATTGTTCGATTCGTTTCAGACACAACGGATCACATCGCAAGTGGAGTCAGAAACAGTGGAGCAGTTCCAAATCGTTAAAAACAAATAAGCGTACAGCTAAGCCCATGTAAACAAGCAGATTATTCCATTTTTAGAATTCCCGAAAAACAAACTGGATAAGTATTATGTAAACGGTGATAAAGCCTTACCCTGACAACATCAGAACAAAAGTCCATAACGATAGTGAGCTTCGTATCCATCTTTTTATCATCCTTATACACTTCGAGTATGTACGTGCCATCGGCCTCCCTAAGCATTGAGCAATAACGTTTCTTAAAAGACTTTGAAGCAAGGTTACTGAATATCCTTTCTGAGCCGATTTCGGGTCCCTTGAGCAAGTGCCCCTCTTTGGTACCAAGGTCTAACTTGGCCGCCTGCGTTTCGTTATCACTCTCCGTTTCGGCGTCAATATCATATACCTCTTCCGGAAATTTGTTCTCTATTGGCCTGTGTAAGAAAAGATAGTGGTATTGGTATTGATAAGCAGTATCAATTACTAAGTAGCTAAGTGGTGTTTGAATTTACTCATGCACATTGTGGAAATGTTGATTCTTTGAATTGCTGTTTCATTGAATCAACATTTCCACTCCCTAAATTGGGAAATCCCTACCCATGATAACAGTTTGTAACACAAATTTTGAAAGGATTATATTGTGTGACCTTGTCGTCAAATAAGACTGTGAATGTCAATAAAAATAAATTCAAGCAATTTTAAGTTTAGATAAAGAGCGATCACATAAAAGAGCTTTCATAACTTAAAGAGAAGTTTGGAAGGGGTCACGATCTTTTAGATTAGGTTTTATGTGTGTTAATTATGTTACGAAAATATTAAACTGGTCTAAGACATTAATTGGAAACATAACATTTTAATATTAGCAGTGAAAGTGTCTGTCGCGACTGTCTCATTACCATATTATGTGTCTTATTAAATTACTATATTTGGTATTAAATCCTTTCATCGTATGTTGTGCAATAGGATATGAGTCATGCATCAGATATGAGAGCATAATGCCATGACCTTGGAAATACAGCACATTGCTTTTGGTTGGCCCATACATTGTTCATTGCCATGTAAATTATGTTAATTTTAACTACTAATGAGAACCCCTCTGTTTGTTACAATTTTAGCACATTGCATGCAACCGCCTTTCATTATTTTTCGATGGGAAGTCGATAACCAATGCATTTTCAACAATAATATTCGAATGTAATTTTTATGTCATGCATATTATTAACATTTTGTTTATATTTGGCATTTTGCTGAATTGCTTTCTAATCTTGACTTTTAAGTATGTTTTCCTAATGGACAAGTTTTAGTGTGAGCCTTATTAATATATTATTTGCATAATTTCTGCATCATACATTAACCACATTACAAATCATACAATACATGTTATATTAGGCTAAGAGAAGATGTGCATACACAATCAATAAAATAACAACATTGTATTTCCATGTAATACCCTTTATTAGATTTAAAATCTTACCTCGGTAGATTGAGGTAGGTGCCGGAGTAGTTACTGAACTTGTAATGTATGAGGTTCCAACTGGACGCATAGCTGAGGAGTGCCTGTCTCGTGAGCAGGGGGCAGGAGGCCGCAGTCCTAACGTCGGGAACCGCCGTCGTGACCGTCCGCCAGCGCCGTGGTAGTACAACACTCTGTCAGACAATACATTATACTTCAAGTTTTGTCATGAGGTCCTCATCAGGGTTTATTTCCCTGGTCATGCAAAGTTCCTTCCATCAGGGATTTCTTATTAGCAGCCCAGAGACAGTATTTGTGCCCGGTTGATCGTAATACCCCCTATTAAATGGGACTTAAAGTTAACTGTGAGTTTTGTACTGGAACACCTCTGCCTCACCCTTCAGCAATAGGGTACATGCATTATCTTTTTTTATCACTTTAAACAAAGCGTATTAGCATCAGAAATGGAAAAGTAAAATTATTTTTTTAATAACTTAAAAAATACTAAGTTATAAGCATTTGAAACTGCTGATTAGACAGAGATCCGATACAGCGAATGACGTCATTCGCTGCATCGATGTACAAAATCCATACTAAATTCTGTTTATCTAGAAAGAGATAGAAGCAAAAGTTTAAATGGTTATAACTTTTGTGTTGTTTGGCCGATTTATGTCTTGTTTTCGCTTTTTGTCATTATTTTTATAGTACTATAACATTCCGTATCCAAATGAAAAAAACAAAATTTCCCCTAATTCCCCTATTACAAATGTGATGTAAGTATCAAGTTTTTAGCTAGATTAAAGTTTAACAGGGAAAGAAGCTAGGTCTCAGCTTTTAATACCAAAATTTTTAAGTACTTGTGGTGAAGGACTAAGTGAATGAATGGTCTATCATCAATTTATGTTTTGACTTAAGATTTCCTCCAAAATGCACGTCCTCAATAATACACACATCAACACGGTCTAGGGATATTTCATACTCAATTAAATAACTCGAAAAGTACTGGCCGCATTGGAATCTTTTATACACCGATTTGTTTGTAATTTATCTCAGACTAATTCCAAATTCAAATTTTTGAAAATTCTTTTGTTTCGGTGGCATAGAAATGTCTTGATGTATAGGAGAGGGAATTTTCATTTGTGCGAAATTTAGAAAACAATACGAATTACGTTTAGTTACAGTTTTTTTTCATTTTTAAACGAAAGATAAAGTTAAAATTGAGGTATTGTAGCCATGCAACGCCGACATTTGACGAGGGCGGAGATGTTACGAGCTGTGGGAATGCTGGAAGCTGGATCTGTTCAGCGTAATGTTGCTGAGGCCATAGGGACCCATCAAAATGTAATTTCAAGATTGTGGACACGCTATCGTGCCACAGGTGAAGTAGCGGAGAGGCACCCGGGGGCCAAGTCGCATCACTACCTCCAGACAAGACCGATTTTTGCAAATTACTGCGCGAGCACAACCAAATGCAACGGCGACTCAATTGGTCCAAAGGCTGCGAGTGGAACACCAAGTGCTTGTGAGTGACCAAACTGTAAGAAGGCGACTGCATGAAAGCAATCTACGCTCTCGTAGACCACTCCGGGTCCCACCTTTACGGAGAGGCAATCGTGGACGACGATTAGAATGGGTTCGGAACCACGTGGACTGGGGCCGTGACCAATGGTCCAATGTGCTGTTCACGGATGAATCCAGGTTCGGCTTCCATCCAGATTCACGAAGGACGCGTGTTTGGCGAGTTCCTGGACGATGGAGCCGTCTCCAGAACCCTCAGGAAGTTCACCCATACCAAGGAGGAACAATTATGGTTTGGGCAGGAATTCGTCTTGGAGGACGGACGGATCTCGTTTGGGTGCGGGGTTTATGACGGCAGAACGATACGTCCAACAGGTGCTGGGGCCCGTAATCTTGCCCCACAGAACACAAATGGGGCAAGATTTCCTGCTCATGCACGACAATGCCCGGGCACACACGGCGAGAACGGTAGCAGCTTGGTTACATACACATAATGTTAGGGCCTTAGACTGGCCTGCTCAATCGCCAGATCTAAATCCCATTGAGCATGCGTGGGATATGCTGCAAAGAAGAGCTCTGAAGGAAGTTCCAGAAAATCTGGCTACAGAAGATCAACTTTTTGCGCACCTCAGAAGGACATGGAACAATATTCCGCAGCAAGACATTGACAACCTTGTTCTGAGCATGCCGAATCGTTGCCGATGTGTTATGAACATCATGGGCGCTTTCTCAGACTACTAACTTCAAGTTTATAAACACAAATTAAATGATTTTTCTATTTTTTTCAGTTTTTACTCACAAATTAAAAGTTCATTCATATACGGTTTCCGTCTATGCTTCATTTTTTTTTCCATAAAATCCTGAAATTTTAATCTATACCTTAACCATTATTAAAAAATGGTAGAATATTAAATAACGTATCTTTTAAATATATACATGTCATATAAATAATTAACACATTGATAGTAATTCGCTTTTTTAAAAATATCCCTAGACCGTGTTGATGTGTGTATTTGAAATGTATGCTTGCTTGGAAGGGACTAAAAGTCCCTTAAATTAAATAAAACACCGCTACAGCAACCTACCCAAGTATGTATAGGCATGGGCGTGCGCTCCTAAGGGGCAATTAGGCAAAGCCTACCCTACCAGCTGGGCATTTATTATAACTAATTAACTATGTAATAAAATAACACATTATGTACAAAATATTAAAAAAAGTTCAAACTCCTGTTAGAATACTTATAGCAATTTGTCGCTCCCGTGTCACGTAACTAACACTATTCTGGAAGTTACTACGAAGCTTGGAGCTCCGCCGGACAGGCAAACACTCGACTAGCCTAAAACCCATTGATAATTTTACGCACACAGCGGCCCTTTGGTGCATATTTTCGTGTGTATGAACCGCATGTATAGATTACCGTCATTTTAGGGAGGTAACTCCTGCTAGTGTAGCTGGGCTGTGATTGGCTGCTACAACACAAGGCCAGGATTCAAGGTGGATGTTCTATAGCCCGCGAATTTCAAATTTCCTTAGGTTTTTTGGCCAGTGCTAGGTTGTATGTTGATTAAAATAATGATTACCGGGGGTTATTGGCGCGTATTATTATTATAATAATTAATAATATTATTGTTATTATATTTTTCTTCATGGGTGTCGTTTTCGTGGTTTTTGGGGTTGGTGATAATGAAAATGAGGGCAAAATGAAAATCCATGATGGTGCCGACGAAAATTTACCGTTTATTCTTCATGGGTGTCGTTTTCAAGGTTTTTGGGGTCGCTGGTAATGAAAAAGAGGTCAAAATGAAAATCCAAAATGGCGCCAATGAAAATTTTCGGTTTTTTCTTCATGGGTGTCGTTTTCGAGGTTTTTAGGGTCGCTAATAATGAAAATGAGGTTAAAATGAAAATCCAAGATGGCGCCGACGAAATTTTTTTTTGCTATCGTTATTTCGTGGCCTACCGTCCGTGGAGAACCACTGCACGCCACTGTGTATAGGGGATTCCCATTTAGGTTTTCCTGTTTTTAACATAAAATATAATAAGTACTAGTACTTCTGTAATAACATTTATATTATACGTAATTTAAGTATACAAGAACAAAATAAATGTATTGACACATAAACCCTATGGCCCTTTCGGCAGTGCAGCTGTACTAAAGTATAACTGGTCATTCATGTCTTCCAACATTTCCATCTTCATTATTGTTTAATGTTGGAAAATAAAGCCTTATCCAAGCAGACTTTTCCAATCCAAGGCACAACAAGATATTTTAGTCAAGTGGCAATATGTCACTAGTGTAATTTTAGTTAGTTTGTTATTGGTGTCGATTCTGTTGTGCACAAACTAAACTTAATTTAGGCTATTGCTATCTTTTACTAAAAGGCAGTGCGAGAAAAGGACGGCTATAGCTATGAACTAAGTTAGAGATGTCAAACTTATGCCTTGCGCTTCACCGTGTTTTTAGTCGACATGTTTTTACGTGCACCCTTCATTTGTATAGAAATATTAGTTCCAACTAAATTTGACAGGGCTAAATTACGTCCGTCTCTTTCTCGTTTTATTATAGAGAAAAAGATAGCAATAGCCTAAATTAAGTTTAGTTTGTGCACAACAGAATCGACACCATTGTTTAGTAATCTCAAGTCTATTTGTTTTTTTTTTTATAAGCTTTTATTTAACTTGCCTTGTCTGTTAGTTAGACAAATCTTGAAACTGAATTTCAGACCAGTTCCCCCTAACCGATTGAGCTGAAATTTTGCACACACCTTTGGTTCTGGTGACAATACATTTTTGTGATAGACATGACTTAATTCTGCAGCCAGGATCGTCTCCGCAAAAGAGAACACCTTAACAGTTAAGGGCACGGATACGAATTTGTAGACGCGTAAATATTTGATGTTTAATCGTGATTTCTATCATGACCTCATGCTACAGTCAGGACTGTCTTCTCACGTGGGAACTCCTTAACGGTAAATAGCACGGATACGAAAATTTGTAGACGCGTTCATATTTCATAGATAAACATGATTTCTGTCATGACTTGATCCTACAGCCAGGATTGTCTTCTCGCGAGGGAACTCCTCACCGGTAAATATCACGAATATGAAAATTTTTAGACGTGTTCATATTTGATAGATAAACATGATTTCTATCATGACCTGATCCTAAGTCAGGATTGTCTTCTCACGAGGGAACTCCTGTACGGTTAATGGCGCGGACACGAAATTTTTTATACGAGTTCAATGATTACGACAAAACTAGAAATTTAAAAATAAAATTATTAATAAAAAAAACCTTTTTAAAAATAAGCTTTCATAGTTTTGCTTTTGCATTTACTATTCGCGCGACAAGCTTTTATAAAAGCTTTACGTTTTCATTTACGAAAAATTTTATTTTCTTCTTTTCAGTGCATTTTTATAAAAGCTTATTTTTAAAAAAGATTTTTAATTATTAATTTTATTTTTGCCTGCTCTGTCCCACTCCTGGACAAAGGCCTCCCTCCAAACCGGTCCAGTTCATCCCGCCATCTCCTTAGTGGTCTGCCGTAACCCCGCTTCACTGTGTCAGGGCACCAGTCTGCTATTTTGACCCACAGTTTGAACGGCATCCGTCCGACATGACCGACCCAGTCCCATTTGAATTGGGCATCCTTTTGAGCCACATCAGCTATATTTGTTTTGGAGTGCAGTATTGTTTATTCTTATTAGATCAAAAATATTACATATCTTTATGAAATTTTATAAATCCCTATACTCCGACAACACTTAACCATCCTCAATACCCAACTATTCCTGAGAGAATAAGTGAGAGGAATAAGTTAACTAAAAAGGAAAGCCAAGTGTAATTCTTACCAATGGAAAGTGTGTAAACAAATAAATAGGAAACTTACAGATACATCATCGGTTGGGTACAGTAGAATGTCCCTAAGTGGATCATTCAGTAGGAGAGTCTTGTTGTCTTGGATGTACTGCTCAAAATCCAGTGCTGTACATTTCTTGGCAATGATATTCTGTAACAAAGGGAGACAAGACGGGGATGTGATTATTATTATTTTTATTATTTCAAACACAATGTAAATTGTCTGTGAATAAATTGAATTGAATTGAATTGTGATAAAAAGAATTATAAACTTTTTACTACATCTACACTATAATAATATTATAAATAGGAAAGATTTGTATTTTTGTGTGTGTGTATGTTTGTAATGAATAAACTCAAAAACTACTGTGCCGATTTCAAAAATTCTTTCACCATTAGAAAGCTACATTCACCCTGAGTTACATAGGCTATATTTTATCCCCATACTCCCAAGGGAACGGGAAGTTATAAAGAACTTATAAGGAAAATACGGCTTATAGGTAGACTGTGACCTGTGACTGTGGCAAAGGATTTTTTTATCCCATTTGTATGTTTGTGTGGGATAATTTTTGAAGTACGAAGGATCAATCATAGAACTCTTTCCCATTATTGAGGATGATTATTTGGTATGGAATTATGCAGACATTCATTTTAAAGAGATTATTAAATGAAACAGAGTATTAAAAATATAAAAATCTATTATGGCACATCTCTCTCTGCCTAGCCTTTAATCTGTAAAACACAATCTGTGACTACGTAATTTCCTGGTCAATTGTTTTATTAGATAAGCATTTTTGTTATAGAAACATCAGAATAAACAAAACACTTGCTAATATTCTATCATAAATCAAAACTATTTTTTTACACTTATAACAAAACCATTAAATGACTTCTGTAAAATTATGTTTATTTGTTTACTATTTTCTTTAATATTATAATTACTTAAGTGATAGAGAATTATTATACTTAAGGCTTGTTTATAATTAGATAGGTTTCTAAATCAAGTTCTTCTTTTTTTTAATTAAACAAGTCACAAGGGTGCTTTTAAGATTCCACTCTAATATGTTAGGTTAATGTTAACTCAATGTCGTTCTTACGATGTTTACAATATCCGACAGCTAATGTTATGTAAATATTGAATGGAAGACAGACAGACAAGGTAAAAATATAATCTCACAGCACAAGGTAATTAATTAAGCCTTTGATTGAAAATGTTATGGTAGCATAGATGGAACTTACACTTTTTCTGGCACGGAATAGAGTGATTTATAACATGCATTCAGAAATTTCTAATGCAAATAGAAAGTTACTAAGGATTTTTTTTCAAATAAGAACACTATTTATATTCTGTTTTCAGCTATGAAACATTACAGGGGCGTAGTTAAATGAATCGATAAGACCTATTTAATATTTTCATGTTTAATTTAGCTCTAAATGATTCATAAAACACATCATAGACTTGGTAAATTTACCTCATATTCTGCGCCGTTCTTTTTCACCTTAGAATTGACTGGAGGCATCGTGGAAAATCTTCTACCACTGAATCTTTTAGGCCAATCACATCTATTTACTTTCAATAACACAAATGTTTACATTTCGGAAAAAATCTATCATTTTTCATTCACAAAACGCCGAAAACCGCAACACGAACGAAGATGCGAAACACGAACGAAAATGACAAGCGACAGCAATCAAACAGCAGCAACGACATTATTGGTATTGGCAATCTTTTGCTTTTTAATTCATTCACGGTGTTGCCACTACTTGCCAAACTACCTACTCGAAGTACTCATCTTTTAAGCACAATGGGGAAGTTTGTTCGAAGCTCATTGTAAATAGCGTGTCCATAGCACAGACGTCTATAGGTCTGTGGTCCAGAGCTAGGTTCTAATACGAGGAATGAGATTATGGTATTTGAGAGAGCGACTGTCGCAACCCCGTGCAGGGCACGCCACAATAGTGGCGGTAAGTCTCCTCTTTGAGGAGTGGCTTGAGAGATGCCACGGCGTCCTCACCTTCCACCTGACGCAAGTCCTCACCGGACACGGTTGTTTCGAGAGGTTCCTGCACCGAATCGAGCGGGAAGAAACGCCAGGGTGTTTCCACTGCGAGGATTGACCGGAGGATACGGTGGAGCACACGGTGGAGGTGTGCTCCGCGTGGCGGAGCACCACCGTGTCCTCGAAGCGGTGATTGGCGTCGGCGAACTCTCACGTCCGGCCCTGGTGCAAGCCATGGTCCGGAGCGAGACGGAATGGGACGCCGTCACCTCCTTCTGCGAAGCAGTAATGCTAGAGAAGGAGGTGGCGGAACGTGAGAGGGAGAGAACCTCACAGCGTCCCGGCCACCGCGGGAGACGCCCCGGGGCGTCTATATACGTCTGTATACGTCTTTTCGTCGTTGCGTCGGGGGCCACCACGTGGCCCCCGACGCAACGACGAAAAGACGTATTTTTTACAAAATAAAATTTTCATGTGTCATGATTTTCAACTATGTAATTAATAATAAGATCTGCTGTGATCTATCTAAACTAATATTATGTAGGGTTTTAAAAATTTTAATAATTCGGTTTTATATTTGAGAAATGACAACACTGCCTTACCGTCAAAGTCATGGACTTATTGTGTAATACCAAATAATTTGAAAAGAGTAACCATGGAGTTTCTTGCCGGTTCTTCTCCATGGAAGCGACCAAGCCGAACTGTGCACCCTTGTCGACGTTCGTAAGTGCCCATCCAGGCCTATGTGGAATGAAATACTTGGATTTGAACATACTCAAGAGTTTATTGGAGCTACAGTGGTTTTATTACACATGTTTTCAAATAATGTCGACGTGTGGAAGTAACCATGCCAGCTCCATAATTATGTTCCGCAGTTATCTTCAAAAAAATTGTGACTAAAACTCTCTTCATTGGTTTTTTTCTATCATATTAGAGGTATTGGAACTTGCCAAATAATAAGACATTAGCCGAGGTAAATCTCCAGGATATGATGGGCTCAGCATTGAGCACTTGAAGCCCCGCGGGCTTCAAGTGCTCAATGCTGAGCCCCTCAATGTAGACCATTTAAAGGTATTGTATATTGTGTACTATAAATATATTACCTGTGGTACTACTTACTGAGTCTGCCAATCTGGTGATTTGATTTAGATGTCATAAAAGTTTAATTTTTTAAAAGTTTAACTTTATGGATAAACATAAGTGGACAAAAAGTTTGTGTTGATGTTCAAAGTGGTTTGATAAAATGCATACGGAGGTTTGTGTTGTACTTGTGTTTCGAGAGACTGGGCTGCGTTAAAAAATCCAGCATATAACGAGGTAATTATTTTTAAGTTCGTTAGCATGAATTATTTTAAGTAAAGGTGATGGTTTTCTTTCTTGGAGATGGATATAAAGGTCATTAAAAACAATAATAGGCAGATCCCTACAAATTCAAAGTTGCTGGCGATGCTAAGATGTATTATATCATACTTATAATTCAAGCTCAAGTCCATTTTGCCTCATGTGGGTATGACTTTTTTATCTACTGATTTTTCCTTCGATCTACTGCTAAAACTTTAATTTTTCTACTGATTTCTTCAGATTCCATCTGGCAACACTGAGTTTCGGTACGGCATCGGCATTAAAGTCATAGATAATACACTATGGTTGCATTCCAAATGTTTTCTTTTCGAGGGATTAAAACAAAAAAAATAATTTCCAAGAACTCTCTAGATGGCGTTGAACTGACTACGTTACTTGGTGCCAAAGCCAAAACGCTTAGAAAAAAAAACATTGCGTCACGTCTCATACGCTCGTTGACTGCCAGTTTCGTTTGCTTCCGAATATATAACCTAGTTTTCTCGCGTTTTGTTCAGTTTTTTTACGTTTCGTTCCTTGCGGTAACGTACCAAGTTCAACGCCATCTATCCAGCGACTAGGGAAGAGCTAAAAAGATAATCCCTTATTACAAAATGGGTAATCGCTCACAGCGCTCACATCTATAATTTGCGTTCCGATTTAAATATCACGATTATGACAGCTAAGAGCTGTCATCAATTCGGAACGCTCGTGAACGCGTTGACAGTGAACATAACCCCAAACCAAAACCTTCCACAAAACCTATTTTAAAAAATGGATGTTATGTTGGTTGACTCTATCGACTCTGATAACTCAGATTTTGAGATAGAGAACAACGATTCGTCCAGTGAAAGATGAAAAGGATGACGGATGTGTTTATATTAGCGTATTTTGCTCCCGGCAAAGATTTACCCCTTAAAAAAATACCACGAATTACAAATTATATTGATGCAAAGATAATTACATATAATGTACAGTTTTATGCGACTCCTAAGTTCATAACAAAACAATACAACTGTCATTTTTGACAGCGCTCACGGTAATATTTATTTGGGGCATGGTCGGTGTAATCGCAAGATGGCGTATGTCATGACGTCATCTATGACGATTCAAGGCACATCGATATCGCGCTCACGGTAATTCGGAACGGGTTTTTGGACGCTCAAATCGATAACAGCGCAATTCGGAACGCGGCCTTTAAAATACAAGGTAAATGTGCAACTGAAGTTTTCGTTTGAAAAAACTGTGTACCCCAACTGTTAGTTGGCGGTACTTGTCTCAATGTCCCCTCCGCTTACGCTGTCACTCACTACATGGCGCTTTTAGTTTTTGTTTCTAGTATTAAATCCTTTTATCAATCATTCGTCAAATGATTGTTATTTATTTGTGTGGAATAAATTAATTCTTATGTGTATAAAATAGACTATGATGACAACATCGTGATTATCCTAGTCTTGTCCTATAGAAAATATAGAATTCGAAACATACACATAAGAATTTACATAATTCACAAAATAAATAACAATCAGTCGTCATTATAAGGAAAATCATTCCTCAAAATCTTAAGCTAGAAATGACATCATTATGAGCCATTTCAATAATGGGGAAGGCTGGTCAAAGCTGATTGTAGATGGCGCGTCCATAGCTTAGACCCAATCTGACCAATGCGGTAAAACTATTTTGAAATATAAAATGACATTGATAGATTTTCAACCAATGACGGTGTTTGGTTCATGCGGTGCTAGCGCCATTAGTTCCACCAGTTACCCCATTAAATGATAGATAGAAATGAAAACATTTAGTTGTTTAAAGAATTTATTTCCTTTTTTTACAATATGTGTTATAATAATATACATACAATACAATACATCCAAAAAGCATCTCGCATAGCATTCTCGGCATTTTGCAAGTTTCGTCGAATTCAAATCACAAAGGTAAAATCGAGGTCCAGTATACACGGCGTTGGGTCAATCGTTTACGTAACTTATCACAGGGTCTAAGGGAGAGGGTCCAACGTTTATATATATCAGATAACAACAAGCACAGTATTAGGTCGTAAAAGAGCACAAAGCAGATCACCAGAACACCACGAAACAACAAACGTAACTTAAAAAATGATTTCAAATGTACCTACCATTACTGTTTAAATAAATTAACTACTTGAAGTGAAAACGAAAAGGTGTTATTTATTTTGCTATATTTTTGAATTTATTTACAGTAATGTATAACATGTTATTACATATAATAGTAATAAATAATACATTTTTTATTAATATCTAGTCTACTGGCAATAGTATAAAAGTATGGCCAAACTTGCATACCTAACCACACAGATGGCAGCACTGTCTATGCAAATTTTGTTTGAAGTCAATGTATGGAAGTTTCACTTCACCCCCCTGATTAGAAATTAGAGCTGTGGATTAGAGTGCCGGATTAAGTAAGCGCGGGGCCCGTAGCAAATTCTATAGATCTGCCAGAGAGGGTACAAACATACTTTATGGGTTCTATTTCTTTTTGAAAAATACCAAAATAAATAAAAAGAAGGTAGTACTTAGCATGATAAAAGTTATTTTAACAAGATATTATTTTCTTAACATGCTTTTTATTACTTCATTTAATCTTAATTTTAATATATTTTGCTTTGAGATGTTCAATTCTAAGCTCATGACTTCGCCCAATTCTGTGAAGAAATTTCTTATGTGAGCATCACTTATTTCATCATTTATATTTCCTAAAATGGTGCAGGCACCAGGAATAATAATTGGAATTTTTTCCAAATCAAGATTTTTCCAAGTTGCATTATTTAAATTCTTGTCTATTTCTAAATTTTCTTTAATTACACCATCCTCATCTACCCTATTTAAATTAAAATCTTCATCATTAATTTCTATATAATCAACATCATATTCAATCCTTTGTTCATCATTTTCCATCCTTTGTTCATCATCTTCTATCCTTTGTTCATCATCTTCTATCCTTTGTTCATCATCTTCTATCCTTTGTTCATTATTTTCCATCCTTTGTTCATCATTTTCCACCCGTTGTTCATCGTCTTCTATCATTTCTAGGGCATGCGAAACCCGGTTTCGGTCCCATAGTACATCTTGGGAAAAACCAGTTTTACTACGGGACGTAAACCCGGTTACGCATGTCCTAATCCTTTGTTCATCATTGTCCAACCTCTGTTCATCATCTTCTATCCTTTGTTCATCTTCCATAATTTGATCATCTTCATCATCTATCTCTATACTATCTTTAATAAGTTCACTTTGTAATCCCAAATGCCTCTTTGTAATACATTCAGATGTGTTTTCTTCATCACTTGGAATCAAGATAACATCAGACTTACTTTGCACATTCACAGTATTTTCATCATCATTGTTTTCAATGTCATTAAATGAATTTGACAGATTTATTTGTAGAAGCTCCTCTAATTTAGTTTTTACAGCAGTGTCAATTACAATCTGTAGAGATTTTGTATCCATAGTATCAGATTCATTTTTTTCTTTTAATTCTCGTTTTTTTAGCAAGGCTTTAACTTGTGCATGTGTAATAACTAGTTTCTTTGCCTGGTTATCTGGTTTAATATTTAAAGTTTTTGGAGTTTGTTTGGTTTTTAAATGGAATATTTTATTTACCATCTTGTGCATGGTAAAAGGTATTTTTTCATCACCTATTTCACATAAATATGGATTCATAAAACTAAGACACCCATCAAAAAACCTGGCTGTTTCTGGATGGGACATTGCAGCCATCTTTGTTATTCTCCCAGTGTTAATTAAAGACATTATCTTGGCATATTTGAATAGTATACTCTTCCATAGTTGTTTACATCCTAGAACTGAAAGTAATGAACAAGTAAATCTCAAGTTTTGTTTGGTTTTGTTTTGTACAATAAACCATACAGATCTTATGAAAACACTTTGAGTGAGCTAAGAACCATTGCTATCTATAAGTTTGAAAGGTAAGGTAATCTGTTGATGGCGGGGGGCATAAAAGAGTAAAAGAAATATTTATGTTACATTGAACATTTTGTTCACATAAATAAAAAAATAATTGTGATGAAGGCAAGAGAATGATGATGGTGAAATAAAGGAAAGGATAAAAAATAATGCGAACTTACTGGGCTGGTCTAATTTAGATGAAATTTCTGTCCAGGCATCGTCCCACTTAACCTTATCCGATTTTATACGCCGTTGTTTAGCAGGCAATGGGATGTAGATAACAGGATATTTTGATATCATATAAATCAATTTAGCTTGGTGTGGAAACCAGCTTTTCGTGTGTTTCTTCAAAAGTTTTTCACGGTTATTGTCATTAAGCGACATACTTTTGTTGTCAACACGCGGAGTACGTTGATTTATTGATTATGAGTGAAGCACCGCAC
The DNA here is from genome assembly GCA_941918905.2 of Xestia sexstrigata. Lineage (NCBI taxonomy): Eukaryota > Metazoa > Arthropoda > Insecta > Lepidoptera > Noctuidae > Xestia > Xestia sexstrigata. The sequence continues at coordinate 8,202,437 of OW799204.2, forward strand.
GCTGGAAGATTTTTTAAAAGAATTATAATCCTGAGTATAAATAAAAACTTGAAGCTAAGCCCAACAACAACAAAATGATAACAAACAAAATGGAATAAGGATCATTCAGTCACCTGTCACAGTGACATTAGTGTCGCTGTCACCACAGAATACATATACTGCTGTCACTGTCAGTTGAGCCCATGGAATTATTAAGTAGTAGTAGTAGTCCAGTCCTGTCCAGTCATATGTGTTATGGATGTATTATGTACAGACACCAGCACATCAAGGGTTTGGATGATTTTTGTATGAAGCCTGGAAGGCCTAACTTCCGCCATTTTTTTTTTCAAAGTTGCGGCCATCCCTATCTTCAATGAGGAGATTTCAGGGCCAGCTTCCACTGAAAAACGATAGATGGCACTGTGCAAGACTCAGTGTAAAATCTTTTTTTTTGCTATATGGAGCTGGCGTTCAATGCCTTTTACAAGGAAAATGGTGGCTAGTAGGTGTGTGGGTGCTATAATTGTTCTTTCCTTGCTTGCTTGTCAGTAAATAGTTTAATTTAATAAACTATTGTTGTGCCTGGGTGCAAACATGTCGGGCGTCACAAAATATCAAAGTACAAAAATTGACGATCTGTTTGGATGAAAGCAGTGATGGATGGTTTCCGATGAGAAAATATCCCAGTTTATGTACACTACATTTTAAAGTCTCTGTTTCATGGATTACTATGTCGAACCGCTACGTATATAAGTCATATTTTCACTTATTGTGATCTAAATAAACCTAAGTCGGTATTAAGATTACAGACAAGCAAGCAAGAAAAAAACAAATAAAGCACCCGCAGACATTTACTAGCCCGTATTTTTTTTAAAAGGGAACCAATGCCAGCTGCTCCATAAAACAATAAAAAAGTTTTTACACTCAGTCTTGCACAGCACCATCTAACTTTTTTCAGTGGAAACTGGCACTGAAAACACCCATTCACACCGAAATGGCAGCGGTCGGCAGCGCAGTTTCACTGTCAAACCATCATATGCTTTATCTCCATTATGAAATACATAGTATCGTTTGAAAGACGCGCGGTCGCTCGCGGCGCCGCGAGACATCACGCGGGCCCGTCAAAGCGGCGCATAACAGCAAAATGCTAGACGCTGCTAGCCGCTGCCGACCGCTACAACTTCGGTGTGAATTGACCCTAAGACCTATATTAATCGATAGCTGGTTGAGATAAAATATTCTAAAGTGTCACGTTTCTGAGACTTAACCTATCAAATTTGTGCTGAAGATGCCAAGCCATCAGTGAATGGACTTTAACTTTCGGAAGTCGGATACAAAAAAGCCTGGCAATATGCTATTATTGTCGCACCTTGCAAATCTGCGGTCCAGCATGGTTTAGTCAAAATTGTTTCTTAAGGTGCTTGCATAAAGAATGCATTTTTAAAGTACCTACTGACTTATCGGTACGGGTCAGTACCTATAAAAAAGGACAGTCGGTATTTCTAATATCAACAGTAAAAGAAAGAAATATGGATCGTATTATCAATGATTTCTACAAGATATAAATTTCGATGAACCCAAGTTTTATGATTGCACTAAGATGGCACCAGAAACATTTAACTACATTTTAAGTTAAATAGAACATCGATTAATTAAGAATTAATGCTTCGCAATCCAAACCCATTTTTGTTTTCAACAATATTATTTTTACGACGACAGAAAGGACACAGTGTAGGGTACACTGGCAAATGCTTAAACCCGTACCTACAGGTACGGACCCGTACCGATGAAAAATGCATTCTTTATGCAAGCACCCTTTTTTTTTTTTTTTCGGATGGGAAATCGTCAAATTACTCCTCCCGCTCTGGGCGGACCAGGAGGGAGTGTCAGACTTTTACTGAATAAAACCCATCCATGTTTCTTGATCGCCCTTTGTGTTCCGGGGCCACGGTATCTCTTTCGAACAGTCCCGCAACCTCGGCAGGCATCGGTCCTTACGGACCCCTTCCTTTTTGCTGACTCTCTTTGAGGCGCGCGTGGAACACTCCTGCGCCGTCGTCGACACGGCCTGTCGTCATGAGACGGACGGACGGCGAGCTAGCCCATAGCCCACGTGCGTGCGTTGGGGGCGCGTCGGGGGCCACGTGGTGGCCGGTAGCCGGTGGGTGGGGGTGGGCGGCCGGGACGCTGTGAGGTTCTCTCCCTCTCACGTTCCGCCACCTCGTTCTCTAGCATTACTGCTTCGCAGAAGGAGGTGACGGCGTCCCATTCCGTCTCGCTCCGGACCCTGGCTTGCACCAGGGCCGAACGCGAGAGGTCGCCGCCGTCAATCGCCGCTTCGAGGACACGGCGGTGTTCCGCCCACGCGGGGCACACCTCCACCGTGTGCTCCACCGTGTCCTCCGGTCGATCCTCGCAGTGGAAACACCCCGGGTGTTTCCACTGCGAGGATCGACCGTTTCCTCCTTCTCGATTCAGTGCAGGAACCTCCCGAAAACACCGTGTCCGGTGAGGACCTGCGGCAGGCGGAAGGTGAGGACGCCGTGGCGTCTCTCAAACCACTCCTCAAAGAGGGGACTTATCGCCACTATCGTGGCGTGCCCTGCACGGGGTTGCGACAGTCGCTCTCTCCATGTCGCCATGAGATCCCGCCGGAAGTCTGTCCGCTGAGCGACAATTTGTCGCGGCAGCGGAGTTTCCCCCCGGCGTAGCGCCTCCGCGCGCCATTCATGCAGGCGCGCGAGGACAATTGCCTCCAGATCCCATGGCGGCAATCCGGCAAGGAGGCTCGCCGCCTCTCAGGCGATATGCAAGCACCCTTAGATGGCAACAACGTTATAAATTATCATACGAAGATAATAATATTTAGGATATCATCTAAGATACGTGGCGCCATCTATAAAGATGGCGCCACGTACCTTTCGAATCATGATTGAACTTTACTAGTGGGTTTTGAGTTTTTTTTTCTAAATTAACGCGAGTGAAAGCTAGTATTTATTACAGAGAACTTGCGAAATAATGAACAATAATAATCAATAATCATTTAATAATAATTCAATAATAATATTTTCTTTGATAGTCCACTGTCCACTACCACTTTTCGCCCCCTGTTCGATAGTTGCGACAATGCGGTTTTTCAATAAAAAAAATAGGATGGCCTCTACTTTTTAGTGGGATCATTGAATGTTTCTGATGTCCTACTCAAAGTGATCACGGGCTAAGCAGTAGGGAATATTTTTATCCAGCTAATTAATTTTGCGCATACCTACTTTGTGGCATTGCCTCGATGGAGTGGTCGCTAGCACGACTGCTGACCATGGTGTGGTTTTTTATTCACTCAATCATTTAGAGTGAGTGAAAAAAAAAAACCTACAAAACGACAAATAGGTAAGTTTTTTTTTTTTAATTATGTGGGAGGTGTAGTGTGGGTTTTCATGTCTGTATGTGTAAGTAGCCTAAGATTACATATTGAATGGTTTGTTAATAAATATCGTTATGATACATCAAGTCGTCTACTCAATTACACCTATCCCTACGAGGTTCTGAGTTCGATTCCCGGGTCGGGCAATGTGTGATTGGGTTTTTCCATTAGGAATTGCTTATTAGCAGCCATGGAGTCTAGATTTGCGCTCGGTTAATGGCAATAGGCTCGCCCCTGTTACATGGGACTAGGGTTGCCAACTTTTTTTACAAGAAATAAAGTATATTTGGGTCTGAGAAGAAAAATAAACAGTATTTTAGAAAAATTAACAGATTTTTTTATGTTTTAATGACATATATTTTTAGTGCTTCCCGCACAAGTTATCAATTTTGTATCATTTTAAAAGCCTCATAGGCCACAATTAAAACTAAAATTAAAATAAATGAGCAGCTCATTTTTTATTATATATATATTGAAACTCTATTTCTGTCTTCCCGCCACAATTGTACTATTTATTCTGTGCCGCCACTTTGCATTCATTACCTACCGAAAATTTTGATTAATTATTAATCATTATAATTATTTATTAACAGTATTTTGTATACTTTATTTTTGTTCAACAGTAAAAAGTATAATGTAGTGAAAACTAGTATAGTTGGCAACCCTACATGGGATTTAAACGTAACTGGTGAAATGTAGGTGTACTTTTAGATATACACCTCTGCCTAACCCTTTGTGGCTTATATAATAGGCGTGATGGTATGTTATGTTATGGCAAATTTGTGGTTACAATAAAGAGAAACTCGGTGTTTGTACACTTTATTTTTATTATTTTTCAAACATTTCAAAACATGAAAATGGTAGCGTTATCATCAAGATTTCTTGAAGATCTTTTGAATACCTACTTACCAACTTAATAAACAAGTATGTGCACGTTTATTTATTTTCATGTTTAAACTTTAAATTAGTAAGAAAAATAAGGAAATAATTTTAACTGTTTCTAGTAGATTACTACCTACTTACACTATGGACTTTTGAAGTCGAATTAATTCGGTAGTACTTACGTAGTTTTAGGAAACTGTTCTTTGAAAAACATTAAAATTTAAATTTGTACCTACCTACCTAAAACGCGTACCGGTCATAGGTTGAAATTGAATTTGAGTCAATGAGTTGAATTCTTTTGTTAAAAATTGATTACAAAACTATTGATCCGTTAGGGAGTACAAAGAATGCGATTCGGCTTTGAACTCAGTTGACTGTTGCTCCACATCTCAAAATGGGGCTTCTAATTTAGCCCAATTTTTGGGTTTGGCTCAACTCTAAAAACATAGCCTACGACTAGGATAAATGTCTAACTGTATGTTATGTACTACATCCCTAATTGTACAATTTTATACAGTTATTATTGTAATCATACATCTTACCAACAGATATAAGGTTCAGTCAATACTTACCTACATGTTACAAACTTAAGTGAAAATCATATAGTTTCGTTTTGTCACACATACATATTATCTACTTACTTACTGTTTGGAACACATACATTATTTACTTATTTATTCTTAAGTATTTAGGTATTATATAAACAATATTATGGGATAAATAATTGTTCTATCGTCTTACATTTTAGGTACTTTTATTTTTGGCATATGGCACACAGAATAATTAATATATTTTATGAACTAAGATAATATTATATCATACACAACACTCTTTTAAATATCATAGAGATTTACACAGCTACAAAAGTAATGTTTTCGTATAGAATATTTTTATTTATTATGAAAAATATCACACTTAGGTAGGTAATTGAGTATTGACTCTACATTTTCGCAATAACTTTACATTCCTGACCTCCTGGTAGACGTTGCAATCGATCGCCTGAACAACGAAGTTAACACTGAAATTGGGAGGAGACGCTACTCTGTGAACGGAATGTGCTGGTGAGAGCCATAGTGGCGGCGACAGCCGCGGGCGAGGAGCGCGGCACGTACTGCGAGGCCGCCGCCAGCGCCGGCTGTCAGGTGTACTCCTCGTCCTCGTCCTCATCCTCACTCGAGTCAAATGAAGCCTCCATCTCAGCGTGATCTTCGGGTGTAGGTAGTGACAGTTTCAAGTAATCAACCGGCAACTGCTCCTTCGGAATCAAATACCCTGTCGAGTCTTGTGGCGGGGGCGGGGGTCGCGGTAGACGTATTTGCATGACTTGCCCACCCGCAGCTGCATCATCTAACTTTCTACATATTTCATCAAAACCTATTCTATCGCGAGGATCGGCCTTCCAACATGCACGCATCAAATCGCCAGCAAAACGTGGGCAGTCTTCGGGAGGCACCAATACTATACCCCGTAAGATCAACTTTGTAGCACCATCGTTATTCTGACCATAGAAGGGCTGTTTGCCTCTGCTGTATATCTCCCACAGTACGACACCGTATGACCACACGTCTGATTCGTGGGTGAACCGAGCGTACACGATACTCTCTGGTGACATCCACCGTACCGGCATGGGCCTTTCGCCACCCATTTTGTAATAGTCGCACGTGTAAATGTCTCGTGACATACCGAAGTCTGCAATTTTTACTGTAAGATTGGCACCGACTAGGCAATTCCTGGCTGCGAGATCTCGATGTACAAATCTTCTTGAAGCAAGGTATTGCATGCCTCTGGCTATTTGCAGGGCTACGTGTAGTAAAGCAGGCTCGTCTAGCAGAGGTCCGGGTCGCCCGCCACCGCGGGATCCTCGCAGGACACCGGCTAGATCCCCCCACTCCATGTATTCAAACACCATCCAGGGACTCGCGTTGATATCATCTGCAAGTTACATTGTTTGTGAGTGAAATGTACGAAATAGAAAAACTTTAAAATGTTCATTACTTTTAATAATAAATAGTTAATTACCTCTGTATACGACTCCAACTAGTGCAAGAATATTGGGATGTCTAAACGCAGACATTATAGAGACTTCCCTTACGAAGTCTTCCTCCGCATTGCGACCTGCACTTTCTTTTAGTACTTTGATAGCTACTACTTGTTCCTCTGCGGCGGTTCTCAGAAGCCCTGTAACAATGATTTGGCTAAGTAACTAATTCATGCTAAGGTTGTTTGAAATAGTACTTATGATTTATGGAGCGTCTTGTATTTACCTTTGTGGACTTTACCAAAGCATCCTTCCCCGACCTCTTCAAGGAATGTAAGCGCGTTTCTGTCGAGGAGCTGGACTTGTGACTTGTTGGTGTCGTCGGCGTCCATGACCCCCGGGGTCCCTGGCACGGGCACGTTGCCTGCGCCGTACACTCCGTACTGCGGGTTCGTTATATACCGTTCAGCAAGCAGTGGTTCCCCAGGTCGCACACGCTATAAAAAACCAAGCTGTTCAATCATATTTGCATTTTTTGGAGTGCTTGTGTGTGTGGATAGTAGGAGTAATCAAGCAATCAGAAAGCGGCATACTCGTAATCATCGTTCAAATATGGTGTTATTTCTTAATTGATTGTATACCATGCAGAGGTTAAATAGAGTTCTTGTTTAGGGATATAAATTTCTACATTGACTTGACATTGTCTTGATTCTTGTTATATATATATTTTAAATCTACTTACTGGCTGCGTTTTGCCGTCTACACGACACATACGTTTTTTGAGGTACAACAGGATAATCGAGACGATTAGTATTAAGGTTACGGCCCCTGAAACGGTGACGGCTATTAGGGTGCCCACGCTGGCGGTCATGCCGTTCTCTATTAATGAGCCGTTCCCAGACGTAGATTCCGCGAAAATCTCTCCACTCGTTAAGGATTTGGAAATCTAGAAAAAAATACAGAATTAAGTACGTAAACTCTTAGATCCATACAGATATTTTTTAATTTGTGAAAGTTCTGTCTATTGTTTTCGTCTAGGCGTCTACCTTTTACCTTGACACGCCTAATGGCTGGACGGGTTTCGATAAAATTGGCACACAGGTATACCATGACCGTCACGGATACAAGGCATAAAGAAACAATATAAAAGTCTCTACGTAAACAAATTATCTACTCCCACAATTTAGGTGACAGCACGTTATCATGGCTGAATATCATCGCATATCATGAATATTTATCAGTAACTAACTATGGAAAAACACTGATTTCATTTTCCATCCCATATTATTTTAGCGTGTCTCATCAAAATCAATACTTTCAATGATAAAGTTCATCGTCTGCAATTTCCATTGTGTTCATTGTCCTCTAGCAAATTACTTTGCGCGGGAAAACATAAGTACGTAGGTGCTTCAGCTTTTTGGGTCATATTTTGGACTGTGTGACACATGTGACGTAGGTGACATAAGCCACAATACGAGACGAATTCATTAGGATCGATCTAAATGTACGCGTCAAGTGAGGTTTTTTTAGAACTTTCCATAAATCCATTTCCATCTGTAACCTAATATTTTTTAATCAAGCTGGCAATCTGTGCAGTAGGACAGAATGATAAGGCGATAACAGGGGTTTTAATTAAGATGGATGGTCTTACTTGTGCGGTGGGCGGTGACGGCGCGTATCGGCTGTCTGAGGCGTTCGAAGTTCTCGGCGGGATCACGTTGTATATGGGTTTTAAAGTCACGGGAACTGGAATTGATTAATACAGTTTACTGTTAGACCTTCTCTGACACAAATGTAGAATGGAAATGCAAACTGTGGTGACGGTAGCGCTGTGTTAGGCCTGGATTAGTGTCGCGCTGACGGTTGGGCGCGTAAGTTCGGTCGCGTACGAGTATACATTGTGTTCTTTATAGCACCATACTGAGACGCTGACATCAGCAACGAGTGACAGCCGTATTTTGTTCTCCCTGACGTCACGACCGACAGGACGCGACCGACCGTCAGCGTTACAGTTCAGGCCTTACACCCAGTTTGCTGACGGCTAAACATCTGGCTGGAAAACGTTCAGGTATAGACTCCAGCACATCAAGCTACCTACCCGAAACTGTCAAATTGAATGGGGATGGCAACTGTGGAACTAATGGCGCTAGCATAGTTTGTTCCAAGCATCGTCATTGGTAGAAAATCTGGTGATGTCATTTTATATTTCAAAATGGCTTGACCTCACTGTGGCCCCTTATTCACAACGCTTCGATTTGATTTTCGATTCGGAAATTCGTATGTCTATCTTTTTTTGACATTACGAAATCGAGCTAAATAGACATACGACTTTCCGAATCGAAAATTGAATCAAAGCGTTGTGAATAGCAGGCTGGTCAGATTGGGAACAAACTATGCTAGCGCCCTCTGCTTTCAGCTTTCACCGGCCAACCCCATTTGTCATTGTCTGTCACTGAATTGAACTTTGAAAATCTATTCAATAAATTTGACAGATAGTAGCTTGATGCTTGATGTGCTGGCCATCTGTACTTTGGAATTTTGTGCGCCTAATTTACTGAATATATTTAGTACAAGTTTAGTATTTGTAGATAACTTACTATGGGTTTCCAATACGATATCAAACTTTTTAAGTTAGACCTTTAGGCCTACTCGTAGCTCAACACTCTCGCATTTAGTGAAAAAAAGTCTACAACTTAACTGCACTTAGAAACGTGATTGTTTACAAGAAAATATCAACTGAACTTACTAAAATAACAACAAATAGAGTTGTAAGCAATAAAAACCACTATCATAGAAGAGACGATTACAAAACAGTACATCGACGTAGCATCATAACAACAAAAGTTCAATAAACTCAGTGTAACAAATTACGATCAATCAAGCATTGTGGGAGTTATAAATAGTCGTAAGGTTACCTGTGCTTCTGGGACATTTGAAGTCTTCGGTGACTGGCAGCCCGTTGGAGGTGCATCGGCAGTAGTGCATGGTGCTATTGTATGGCATACATGCCGCCTCTTTGCCGCACGACTGTAGGCTGCAAGTTCCCGGCATGTATTTCGCTGGAAGAGAAAATATATATTGGTATACTGGTAGAGAGGTTTTATTCAGGTAGGTATCTATAATGGGGGTAAGTGTTCAGCTTCAGTGTTAAACTCGATACGAATAAGCAGTAATTTAGGTAGGTATTAGACAACATGTTAGCAGATAAAAATTAACATTACAAATTGAAAAAATATACATCTTCATCGTCATTATTAAATAAAACACGTAGGAATGTTTATCTATTACCATTAAAGACACCACAGATAACTAGGTAGTTTATGATCTATTACCAGTTGCAAGTTTTGCTAAAGCATTACCTACTGACTCTAATATTTATAGCGTAGTTTTGATATTTCGGGGGTCTGTAAACGCACAATATTACATGCTTTTCCAGCTCAACACAATACATCCCAATATTATGTTTAACCGATAGATCAACAATATCATTACGATTCTTAAATTTCATACAATAGGCGGACTACAAAAAAAAACTAATTAGTCCGTCAGTTGGATTATCAAAAAATATTTGACCCGTGTTTTTTCTTTTGTTACGTAAACCAAAATTGACGAAGATATGACGCTTTTAAAATTCTCAATACGTCACGCCTAGGTATAATTTTAGCTAATTTTAGTTCTGACGTCACGAGCCCACACTCCCGAGTTTTGATGCGTTTTATCTTTGTCAATTTTCATTGATTCACAAAAACAAAAAATACGTGTCCATAAATTTTCAATACTCTAACTGACGGACTAAATAGATTTGCAATTTTTTTAATACTGTCGTCATGCCTATTTTTAACTAACTTTATGAACTCCCACGCATCTAAAATTCCAGTAAAAGCAACGCCACACTGTTATATCACGTAGTTATGGATAATTAATTGAGTATTGTCACTAGGTATATTTTATTTGTAAACTGAACATTGAATAGATTATTTAATTTTATTCTAACCATTATCTTAAATGCTGTCAAAAGGTACTTAATTAACATTTTTCCGATAACACACAAAATTAACGTCAAGTAATAGTTGTAATCAATGTAATTAGACGTTTCCACTGGCAATACATTCATACGAAACATGTTGAAGTATCTATTTGTCCCTCTTTCTCTTCTTTTACTTGAAATCTGCCTCGTTGGTCTAGCGGTCACGAGCGCGCGAATCCTGAGGCACTGAATTTGATTCCCAGGTCGGGCAAAGTGTTGTAGGGTTTTGACCACGAAGTTTGTAATTGTGCCCGGTCGATGGCAATAGGCTCGCCCCCTATTACATGGGACCTTAACATAACTGCAGAAATGTGGGTGTACTGTTAGGTAGACCTCGGTTTCACCCTACAGCCCGCTTAGCATGGCCACCGTAGACACGAAAGAGAATCGACAAATCTTTTGTTCACCTGTCATTGAATCGACAAAATGACAGATGAACAAAAGATTTGTCGATTCTCTTTCGTGTCTACGGTGGTCATGCTACGCGGGCAGGCGTGTTCTTAAAATAATTATGCTTTTATCTCATCAGACGACATGTTTTTATACCATTACACACAGTAAATTGTAATCAATGTCCACTGTCCATCAGTTTGAAGGGAACACAGCTAACAGAAATTCACGTCAAACGTTGTCCCACGATACTTGCAATTTAAATCCAAACTGCTTTAATTGTAAAGTTTAATTAAATGTTTTCTCTTATTTGTGGAGCGTGGAACCGGGTAATTAAAACTATTAATAGTATGTAAATTGTGATCACTGAGAGTATTTTACATTCATAGTATTGAATAGATTAATTTATCATTAGTATGAGAAATAAATTACAAGCTCTTTGTGTACTTAAAATAAATAAATAGACTGTGCTCGTGATTGACATTTTACAAGGAATTTCAAACCACTGTATTTACTTCTCAGCGTAAAAAGTTGGAAAACAAATCTCAAACCTAATTTCAGGCTGTAGTGCTAGGTATCCGTTGCCCGTGTATCAACTGCGTATTATCTATGGTATTTAAACTTTGCCAAAACAATAATACCATAAATACCACAAATTAAAATACATCTCAATCACATTTGTGCCAATAAATGGCTAGCACAGAACATAGGCCTTTCCATTTAAGGCGATTACTTCGACGGAGTAATTACCATAATCACTAGCTTGCCAATTGATTGATTAATCACAGCACACTGTTAAATAGTGGTCCTAAGTTTTCTGATTAACTTGAGTGATATACGTATTTAAATAAATAAACTGTAAATTAAATAAATGACGGGTCCATTAGACCACTGGTAGAACTAAATGAAACAATTTATGATTTCTATGGCCTAACGTACAGGTGTTTTGCAAAGGAGATTTGTGTCGGATAATACATCCGGTATAGAGGACAAATCCTACTTCAGACCATTGAGCTATTACTACTACGTATAGAGAAGACACCGCGAACAAAATCTGTGCTCCGTTCAAATGCTGTCAGCTGGCTGCAATTCACTCAGTCGCTTGCTCGCCACAGCATTATATATACGGGGTTAGCCGCCCCCCGCGCGCCCCGCACTGCGCACAGATTTTGTTCGTGCTATCTTCTCTATACGTAGTAGCTCAATGCTTCAGATAGCGTTTTTCCAACGGTGAAATCTCGAGCACCTATAAGTTTACACTTTGCAAAATTCAAAAGTTTTGAAATAAAACCTTTTTCATAATTTATGCCTGTTCGAATGAATTCTAATTTCGATTCAAATAAATTCGAATTTCGATTCGAATTTTATGTTCGTAAAGGTCTCTCCAGACGGTGCGAATCACGGCAAAACTGCCAAGTTCCACATTCGCAGAGGTTCGCGCCAGGTTCTAAGTAAAGTTCGCGAATTCTTTGACGCGGGACAAAAAACCGTCAATTTTTGGGAACGATCCGCGAACGTGACGCGAAGCCGGGAAATATAATTATGCGAATCGGATCCACACTCATAGATCGCGTGTGATTCGCGGCTTCGCGCGCGATTAACGCGGGAATGTGGAAGAGTCTTTACAACATAAAATAACAATTTACACCTACTGTAGGAGAATATCACTTGAAATTGCCAAGTGTGTAGGTAGGTAGAGTTTACCTCTCATGTGGTAGAGGTACCTACAGATTGGTGTAAAAAAGAAAATATAAGTAATCTATTTACTTGGCGGTGGTTCCTGTGTTTGTTCTGGCCTCGCCTCTTCTCGTGCGACTCTCGCTAGCTTTTCCGCGTATTCCCGTAACCGCTGAAACAATAAAATTAGTTTGTTGAAACAGAATACAATCAAAGAGAGTCTGTTGTACTCTTTTTGAGTACAACAGGCTCTCAGAACACTGAGAAGTCTTCTGCATCGTTAAAAGGTACCAATCATAAAGACAAATCAATAACATTGAAGTTTCTGTTTGTAATTTCAAAATAACAGCTTTTTACTGAATGCATGTGACAGTACATAATCTATACAAATTCAGCGTCCAAGCTTTGTGCAAATCATACATACATAAATTCTCGCCTTTTTCCTACGGGTAGGCAGAAACAACCACCTGCTGCCACCCTTACTTCCTTTTTTTGTCTACTTTCTTACATCTGGTCAAATTGTATCGTGCAAATCAATGTGCGGCAATATCCGATATCAACCAGGCTACGTAGCCTCGCCCAGAACATTTGATAACGAGTGCTTTACTAAATAAATCATGTTTAAACGCACCCTTCATGCACTATTGATTGGAATCAATCAAAACGCATTTTCATATTAATTGGATCCGATAGAAAGCCCAGATTCTGACGGTCTGGCGCCGACCAAAACCACTTGTTGAACGGGAATATCATAACATATGGGTGCCTACAATCTATCCATCACAATCTTGTTACGTAAATTACATAGCAGAGAAACAAACAATGTAAGTACAATAACAATGGAATTCTAAAAACAACAGTTACTAAGTAACATGGATTCTAGGATCTCTCGCATTACGTCCCTCATGTCAATCAGCTCATAATTAAAGAATTTACGTAAATTAGAATGCGTTTTCACGTTAATTGGCTACTGTGTGGCATACATAAGGTTGCTAATTACCATCGGGATGCATTCATACCCTGGTCATGGTAATAGAAACACGATGTCGCAATATCTTGAGATCGCCGGTCGGTCGAAACTGCATGCACTATCGTCCACGTTTAGTGGCACGATTGCCAAGATTTACGGGCGTTTTGCACTTTAAATTGGGCTTATTACCAGTTATAAGTATATAATAAAAATACAAGACGGACCGGGCTGCGTTATGTTATCTGTGGAACGTTTGAGATGCTCGGCGCGGAGTTATTTTGGCCACGTTATCGTGGAGAGTGGCTGCACTCCGCCGTGCCCTCGGGTTACGATAAATCAATAATATCGTGTACCTAAGTGAATTATCGATATTTTACATTTTATGCCTATTTGTTATCGTTAATAGGAACGAAGTTAACGATTGCACTGCGCAATTACCTCTAGGCTAGGCTGTGTGTCTGTCCCGCGGCGCGGCGTAATCATGCACCCCTTCAATTGCAAATACTTTAGGAATCAGTCATTTGACATTCTCTGCTCTATCGCATTGGAAAATAAATCTTGAGGGGATTCTAAGTAGTGTAACTGTAGCTGGATAGACTTTCAATATAAATAAGATATTTACGTACCTACATTATTCAGCCAGTTTGTTATGAAGCTTTCCTGTCATTATTTATGATTAAGTTTTCATTAGATGATTCCTCATCTAATGAAAACTTAATCCCGATAGTCCCGATTAGCTGTAATTTAAATACTTTGACGCTTGTTTATAATTTGTTTTTAATAATTATTTTAATTAAATACCTACCTAATAATTTCTCACCAGATAGTTTTGGGTACACTCCATTTCTCCATTAGTCGAAAAAACTCGTAGCTTATGATTTTCTGGATACAAATATGTAGATTATTTCCCAAGTCTCTAAATGTTGATTTATTCATCTACGAAATTGAGTTTTCCCAATCTACTGTAGAAAAGTCACCTTTTAAATTGATCGTTCAGAAGAAACTGAAGGGAATAACCTCAAATTGTGAAAATTGAATTGCTCTCGTTTTAATATTAGTGCAGCACAACTGGGTCCTGCTTGGGAATGTTAATCCAAGATATGAGACCTAGCTAGGTCGATTTTTGACCCAACATTGCAACGTTCATCGAAATCGTTTCTCAGTCAGTAGCAGTCCGGAGTTTGTATCTGTGCCCGTTTGCTGCCAATATCTCGCCCTCTATTTAATTGGGCCTTAAACATAACAGGTGTGCGGGTGTACTTTAAGTACAACTCTGCATAACCTTTCGGGGATTACAGGTGTGATGTTATGTTGTCAAACAAAATACGTGTCGATATCGATCATGTCACAACGCATGTAGGAAGAGGAACACAAACAACATGAATTGGAAATCAAAGGTTGTTTACTTACTCCAATCTCATTAAATTTTTTAAATTATACCTTCAATTCTGCCGAGGGCTCGATTGTTCGCTGCTATTCAATTTCTGCTTCCGTATTGAACTAATCATTGCTATTCAATTTTCTCCAATGCACGTGATCCTACCTATGTTATATTGGTTTATGCAGGAAACTTATACCTAGGTTTTTCGAAATGAAGGCTGGATTTCTATCTGCAATGTGCGAGGATGTGTAGCGAAAGACATAATTATGTGAAATTAACAAACAAATAACGCTTTTTTTATAACGAGCTAAACTAACTGGGTATCTGATTGGTTAGTATTACGAACATCCCTCGCTGCACATCCTATAAAGTAAGCAGTGTACTACATATTAACAGACAAATAACGCTTTTTTTATAACGAGCTAAACTAACTAGGTATCTGATTGGTTAGTATTACGAACATCCCTCGCTGCACATCCTATAAAGTAAGCAGTGTACTACATATTAACAGACAAATAACGCTATTTTTATAACGAGCTAAACTAACTAGGTATCTGATTGGTTAGTATTACGGACATCCCTCGCTGCACATCCTATAAAGTAAGCAGTGTACTACATATTAACAGACAAATAATGCTATTTTACAACGAGCTAAACTAACTAGGTATCTGATTGGTTAGTATTACGGACATCACTCGCTGCACATCCTATAAAGTAAGCAGTGTACTAAGTACATATTAACAGACAAATAACGCTTTTTTTTATAACGAGCTAAACTAACTAGGTATCTGATTGGTTAGTATTACGGACATCACTCGCTGCACATCCTATAAAGTAAGCAGTGTACTACATATTAACAGACAAATAACGCTTTTTTTTTATAACGAGCTAAACTAACTAGGTATCTGATTGGTTAGTATTACGGCCATCCCTCGCTGCACATCCTATAAAGTAAGCAGTGTACTACATATTAACAGACAAATAACGCTTTTTTTTATAACGAGCTAAACTAACTAGGTATCTGATTGGTTAGTATTACGGCCATCCCTCGCTGCACATCCTATGAAGTAAGCAGTGTATATGTATATTTTCTAGAGGAAATGCAGCCTTACTCTCCGGAGCGAAGATCATTTTAAATTTTTACTGATATTGGTGTCGATTCTGTTATGCACAAACTAAACTTAATTTAGGCTATTTTGCTATCTGTTACTAAGAGGCAGTGCGAGATAAGGACGGCTATAGCTATGAACTAAGTTAGAGATGTCAAACTAGTTTATGCCTTGCGCTTCACCGTGTTTTTAGTCGACATGTTTTTACATGCACCCTTCATTTGTATAGAAATATTAGTTCCAACTAAATTTGACAGCTCCAATTTCCGTCCGTCTCTTTCTCGTTTTATTAGAGAGAAAAAGATAGCAATAGCCTAAATTAAGTTTAGTTTGTGCACTTAAGAATCGACACCATTGTATATTATTACAGCTTTACTTAATCTTGTTATTCGCTTGACAATATACAGGTTGCAAGGGACATCTTCGCGTAAACGAATCCCGGAGATAGAACTTTTAAATCTTTTTTAAAATTACCGATGAAAGAAGTGTGTAACAAGGCCTGAATATGCAATATAAGACTACCTTATCCGATCTACGCATTGTTTTATATATCTTACAAGACTTTTATAAATGCCTAGCAAATCTAGACAAATAGGAGAATGTTTTGCAATCTGAGATAAGTATGGTAATATCTTATGCACATTCTCTGCGGTCGCAGTTACATACAATGTAGTGTACAAGGCAGTTGTCTATACGGTACTTGAAACCCTGACCGTAGGCGAATAGACAAAAATATACAAATGGAAATGTCAAATCACAATAACAAGTTAACAACACCATAAAAATGTATAGACTTTTTACAAATTATTTTAAACGGTACGTAGGTACCTAGTGTGTATAGTTCTGTTCAAACTTTATGGCAGCTCGGAAGTTAGCTGCAAGTTTGTATATTTTTTTAAGATATACTTAAAAAAATATACGAAACGGTTTGTCCTGCATATCCATATCAGGTAGGTATTATGATGATATACTGCTACGATTCTGAATTCTAAACTTACTACTGAGCAATAGGCGAGACGACAAAAATATCTAATTAGTCCGTCAGTTAGATTATCAAAAAATATTTGACCCGTGTTTTTTCTTTTGTTACGTAAACCAAAATTGACGAAGATATGTCGCTTTTAAAATTCTCAATACGTCACGCCTAGGTATATTTTTTAAGTTAGTTCTGACGTCACGAGCCCCCCTCCCCACTCCCGAATTTTGATGCGTTTTATCTTTGTCAATATTCATTGATTTACAAAAACAAAAAATACGTGTCCATTAATTTCCAATACTCTAACTGACAGACTAAATAGATTTGCAATTTTTTGATACTGTCGTCATGCCTATTACATAATTAAACCTACACAGTCATCTTTCATAACACCAGTAAGACCAGCAACTGCATGGTAAAACGGATTTATTATCATCAATTTGTACTTATTATCCATTGCATTGTCCATTGCACAATTAATGGGCATTCGTTCATCATAAGTCGTTTCATTGTATTTTGTAACATGACGTCTTACTACGGAAGTGTAAACTTAAGTTTCCTAATCGTTTAACTTTCCATCACGTTGTTTCAATAGCTTTGGGGATACATTCGCGAAGACATAGCGCAATGGATTGTAAATTACTGTGGCTGGTGAAATTGAACATGACCTGAAGAAGACTTTCAATTGTCCTGCTTTGAAAATCTAACAGCGCATTTTATTTAGGAATTCATTTAAAGTTAGCCCCATGTGTTCATTCTGAAAAGGGGTACATAAAAGCTTAGGTTTCGTACCTACTTAGTTAGTATAATCCAGGTTGGTAAGCACATGCAGTCGTTGCAACAAGATAATAAATTAATTGATTGAGTACAAAGTGTTAATAATATAATAATCTTGGAGAAGTTATTCAAGTACTAAACTCTAGGTTGTATAAATATCGAATACTAGGTTTTGCCTTCCATTTCACCCGTGAATCTCGGAAATTAATAATAAATTTATTATTCTCCCATAAAGTACAGTAAAGTTACAATATAGAGGTGTTACAAATATTGGAGGTACAAAGGTTTGTGGGAGTCAGGAGTTCAAACTAGGATACCCTGTGCTATGGACTCCTGGTCCCCCTCGCCTTATGCCGCGGGCACGTCCAACTAGGTACCGAGATAAAAAAGTATCCTATGAACTCCAAGCTACATCATGGTTTAACTGCGTTCCTTTCATCAAAATCCGTTCAGCTCTTGGCGTACAAGGATAGCAGACACTTACAGTTTTACCAACCCTACTGTTTTAACAGAAGATTAGCTGTTTTCACATTGATGCCCCTTTTTTCTGTTTAATTCTAAATTTTTACTGTTTTTCAATTAGCGTTCAGCGCCACTTATTACACTATGCAAATATTCTTTGATAACCATTATGTATTAAAAATTGTAACATTTTTTACGTAGTGGTTATCATTTGAAGCCACAGAAAGGCACATGAAAAACATTAACAGAAATATGTATTATTTAAAAAATGTAAATGAGTCTGAAAATACTGAAGATGAGGAAATTGAGGATAAAAGTGGAAAATAATTTTACTTTGATATTTGTTTTTTATTATGTCATGATCAATATTAAAATATAACAATGTATGTGAGTCCTGGTAACTTATAAAAGTAGGTGATTGTTTTAATTTTATGAGGACAGTATGAAATCTGCCTTTTTTACTTTACCTACTGTTTTCTCCTGTTTTTTTATTAGTGAGCTGTTGTTTTTTAGTTTTTTGGGGCTGGCAACACTGGCAGACAGACAATAACAGACAGATACACACACAGAGTTCATAAGTCCTTGGATTATGTTCTTTTGTAATAAACTCCTACTTCGAAGTGCGAGTATTTTGGCATGTGACACAAAATTATTTACTTGAATGAATTGGACAACCTATAGGTTCGTGACAAGCAATGTGGGTTTAATTTTAATTTAATGATGAAATTAAGCAAATAATTAGAAATTAGATCAAGTTTATAAGATTATAAACATCAATTAACTTCGTAAAATTACGACAAACAAAATCGTAAAGAGCCTATGCGGATAATAAATAAATAAAAATATTTTATTGTCAGGCATCAAGGCCCATAGGGTGTTAGTATATTTATATACTAGTATAGTATATTTATATATAGTTTATTATAATATGTAGGAAAAAGGAATACATAGGATGGTAGAGCTAAGTAGGGTTATGAAAGAAACAAATATTAGAAAATTCTTCGAATTTCGGTCTTGGTTACATGATCAAAGGTAAGTATTGTTTGTAACTACATAATGACAGGAATAACCCTTAGCGAAAGTACGTGCTTTTAGGTTTAGGCCGAGGTTAGCATTCCTAAGGGGAGGCTATAGTATTCCTAAAAAGAGGCTAGTACTCCTAAGAGGAAAATAAATTTACTGATAAAAGAATACATTACCTAGTAGTCAGCATAGTCTGTACAGCGTGTTCCATCGAAATGTACAGGACCCATCTCATCAGATCATCCTAAAAGGGTGTACGAAAGCGAAAGGCACGTGTTCTTTCCGTCATTAGGATGTTTTTCTATTTCTCCAAGTTACACATATTTTAAAATACAAATAGGTACAATTTGACGCAATGTCATTTAGCTTGATGTACAGAATACTTGGTTGACATCTTCATGAAAATCTTTAAATGATTTGCTATTGTACATAATTATAATGAATTGTCCGATCACAACAATAAAAACACAATAGCCGTTGAACATTGCTGACCCAAATACTTGTGGCTTCAAATCCCGACGTTGAAAGTTATTGCCTGCAAGGATTCCCGTGTTCGTGAGAATATTCAAGCGTCCAATATTTCCGTCTTTAGAATGTTTTGACATGGCCGATTCACGAGGTGTTTCATACATTCATCTTGTTTAATTTGTAGCCGTAGAAGGCGTTATTGTAAACTGCCGATGATCAGGAATGAAGCTAAGAAATATATTGTTTACATTTTCATCTTCATTAGGCACAAGATTGTATGAAGGAGATAGGTATAGTGGAAACTATAATACTAAAAAGTGTACTTTATTTCCTGTTCATATCTTTTCAATTGCAATAATTTAGTGTCCATGGCACTGACTACCAGTAACAATTGCATCTTGAGTTCGTTTTGCGACCACTCCTAGCTCATTCGCTCACTTCTTGTAGTCGTTTAATGCCAAAGACAATATTTTACATCAGTTAAATCGATGGCTCACGGCTATCATTATCTCGCGATCGTGTTGGTTTTCAATGTTTAAACGCGAATGAGAAATTCAGAAATGTCAAAACGATAAAATGTACTTTATTGAACTGTTGAGATAACGATAATCACGAAACCACGCGCCGGCGCAGTCAGTTTTACGTGTGCCCTTAACAATAATATTCATTACCGTGTAATGTAAGCAGTATCGAGAAAACAGCAGTAATCTAGCTGCAACATTGAAGACCGTGTCACTCTCGAACACATTAATAATCTAAAGTTCAATGCTTTTTTTTCTACGGGCAATTGGGTATTGGAAATCTCAGATTAGTCTAGAGTTATTTTTTACTATGTACCTATCGCTATG
Source organism: Xestia sexstrigata (assembly GCA_941918905.2). NCBI lineage: Eukaryota > Metazoa > Arthropoda > Insecta > Lepidoptera > Noctuidae > Xestia > Xestia sexstrigata. Next base: position 8,222,805 of record OW799204.2, read on the forward strand.
TACCGGTCGCTCACAATGGGCCTCATCAGAAGGCTTAAAGTCACCCAAAGGGCCATCCATGGAGAGGGCTATGCTCGGAGTTTCCTTGCGTGATCAAATCAGAAATGAAGACATCCGCAAGAGAACCAGAGTCACCGACGTAGCCCGAAGAATTGCCAAACTTAAGTGGCAGTGGGCAGGGCACATTGCTCGCAGAACGGATGGCCGATGGGGCCGAAAAGTTCTGGAGTGGCGACCGCGAACCGGAAGACGTTGCGTTGGAAGGCCTCCCACTAGGTGGACCGATGACCTGGTGAAGGTTGCGGGAATCTGCTGGATGCGAGTCGCACGGGACCGGTCAATGTGGCGACACTTGGGGGAGGCCTAAGTCCAGCAGTGGACGTCTTTCGGCTGATATGATGATGATGATGATGATGATGATGATGATGTATCTATCTAAAATCGATGCGACCCCAAAAAGTCACTGAAGGCTAATTGACCAATAAAATGAACGCGATCCACCAGTTTTAACTGCGTTCAAGTGCTGTCAGTGTCAGGCACGAACTCCACCGAAGCGAAGAGGAGACGATAAAACCACTAATTGAATTTCGTTATTCACACTTCTTGTATCCGATTATCTTTAGTGGAAACGGTTAAGCAGAGATGAGAGGACATATCTCATATTTGTTCAAACTAGCCTCCACAGTCCACACTCACAGCAGCGCACAGCAGAGATAAGAAAAGAGGTGAGCAGTGTGCTCATCGGACGCCGCTCACCTCGTTCACCTCCGCGGTCGCTAAACTGTGCGTGTAAGTAGCCTGTTCACGCATCTCTGCTCCGGTCTAGCCCGTACGCATCTCCACATAGTTTCGTTCGGTGGATCTATCTATCCTCTTTCTTAAGCATCTCCTCTCCTCTTGGCTTGGAACATCTCCGCACGTCTCCGGTTTGATGGACTCCGGGCCTCACCACTATATTGCGGAATATCGACACTGATATTTCTTGGTTAAAGGGCGTTCTATCGCGTTCTACTTTCATTGGTGAAATTAGACATACTAATCATGCTTTATGTGTTTACCGTAAATATAAGAAACAATAATTGGTTGAACTTCTGTTTTCCAAGTCTCACATGCTCGTTCGGTTTGTTAGTGGACCAAGCACCCACGTGACAGTTTCGTTGATAGATTACGGTATAAATAACCGTCGGACAAGTCGTAGCTTAGAGCCACGCTGCCACGCTCGACTCGTCCCGCTGAAGGCAAAACAATACAACAAATTACTAACACTATTGTTAACTTCTTACATCACCAACACCTACGTGTATTCTATCTATGTAGGTGGTATGCTGGACGCGTTCGAATTTTGAATTTGAACTATTGTTTCTGGATGTGATTTATTTAAAAAAAAAAATTTACTATGAAAAACTGGAGGTAAAATGGCCGGCTTTGTTTAAGGAAAAGCCGAATAGATAAAACAATAGATGTAAATTGTACTTAACTATTGTAGCGAAAGTCTATTTTGAGTCAACAGTCAGTCATCGAATATTTTTATGACTGATGGTCTCTGTTACTAACAAACTTAATAACAGACCCACATGTAAATGGTTTCAGAGACACATGGGTTCGATTTCCGTCCATCCGGTCATCCCAATAAAACCTCGAGAGAAGCTGGTCATTCAAATAAATTGGCCCATCGTCAGAAAAATACGCAATCTTTTTGTAACCACGTTTACGTTCTTCTCAGAATCATTCGGTACAAGAATAGGGCACTTCATTCAGAACCTAATTTATACTCTGGAGTATCCGCGCAAATTAAGCTTGGATTGGATATGAGTGCCTACGTGTAAATTACATACATACATTACAGACGCCACACATGATGCTACCTGAAACTGCCGAATTATCCCAATCACCCAACCTAATGCTTCAACGATAAGGTTGAAAATTTATTTACAGATTGCAGTAGCTTGTCTTTGCTCCCAATGCTCCCATCCAAATATTGGTGCTTTTCATAGTTTTAATAAATTCTAACCCTAAGAGTTTTACTTATAAAATCCCCAATAAAGTGACAAATGTATGTTTTAATGTAATACAACATTTCTTATTACTATTATTATTATATTGGTATTCAAAAGTGTGTTCACTTAAAATAAAAGACACAGCAAAAGGAGGAGAGCAGGGTAGAGCTGTAGAGCACCGTAGGACCGTAGCGTAGGCTGCAGCAATAGCGCGTAACTCATGAAGTTCTTTAATATTTAGTTTTGGTGTACATGGGCAAAGAAGATGATGCTATGTAAACCGCCTACGCACCCATAGTTCCTAAATTCGGCGACGCCAAAAAAAGGATGTCCGATCATTCTAGAAATAGTTTCTGTTGTTGTTTGCCAGCTGTCGAGGGAGGAAGGTTCCTCCTCTATAAATATTCGTAGGAAATAAAACAAACAAGTTTTGTACGGTTATATCACAATTCACAAAGCATTCCAATATGGAAATTAATAGAGGGTATATTTATTTAGTTCCGGATATGGTTCCTTTTCTATGTAAAAGCGTTATTTAGACTTTTCAAATAAATAGGTTACTGTTTTTGGAACAAAAGAAGTATTACGATTTGGGGAGGAGACGCGGGGTCGCGGGCGCACCGTCTGCGTACACCTGGCAGCGCAGGCGCACGCGATCATTAAAAATGTTTATTTAAAAATCCGACCGCTTAACGCCGGCCGACACTCCACAAAAGTGAACCATTTCGGTAAGACCAACGTGTTTATTATATTAAGTTATATAATTAATGCTTTGCTTCGTAATTTGTAAACATACTTACTGCCCATACTAACTTATTATATTCATATACAATAATTGTTAGAGTTACGCTTATCATTAAAGCAATCAATTAGTAGCTAATTATGCGTGATCTAATAATGGCATTGATATAAAATTCTATCTGTGCTATGTATATACAACGTAATTATTATAAGAATAACATAAGCCATATTGCATCAACAGACTTGACTAAATATAGAGCAGTGTTTGAACTTGTGTGCAACAAGAGGAACCTACGTAAAAGAATTTTGCATGTTGAAACGTAAATCATAGTGTTTAAGAGTTCGCGTAGGTGAATACACATAAGTTACTGCATAACCACTTTCAATGTCTACAAACGGTCCGTCTATTTTCCTAATGTGTCGGCGCGGGCGCAGGCCGGCCGGCCTCTACACCCATTGGACGGTGCTTTTTAATAAAACAAGACTCTTCCTGAAACATCAACAACATATCAATGAACGCATTACCAGATATAAACGAAAACAAAGCTTTTTATTCTATTTATTTGTGTTATTATAACGTTCAACAGATTCTGATTACGCTCGAAAAATTCCAAGGATAATTTTTATTTAGAGTGCTAAGGGGCGTTGCGTAATAAAAATATTGCCTTGTCAAAATAATCTTTGTAAACTATGAGGCTCTTCGAGGAATAAATGAGCCCCATACGTTTGTGTTGTTTTAGATAGAGTAGCCTAAGGGATCTCTAACGCGTTCAATATCAGTGAGTTTACACAACGGACAGTCCGCGACTGAAAATGTCGAAATAGGAAAGTTCATTAAGCTCGTGCTGCGGCTGCGACGTGTAATCCTGAAATGTTTACTCAGCAATAAAGGCGCCTAAAGCGCACTAAACTATGACATAAAAAGTTTAAAAAGCTCTCAGTAGATCAAACAAGACGAGTGGTGTCGCTCGACAGACGGCGCGGTGTTGGGTTACGGCCGGCGGGTCACATTTGTCCCGAATAATAAACTCCAGATTGGTGTCAAAAAGAACACTTTTTATGACACCATCAGCCCGTAAAACCCTCAATCCTGTGTTTATTTTTAATAAATCTTCCGCGAAGGTCGATGAGTCTTTGATCTGCCGAAGCACACTCTGTTTATCTATCATACATACATCCCATCTAATTCAGATGTGATTTGAGAATTTGACGAACAAAATAATTACGGAGTCCTACGACTTGTTTATCTTTAGTTCGGGCTGTGGTTCGGGTATACGAGCTACAATTACAATAAAACAAAGTAATTAATACTTTAGTGGTGTTCTCAATTTTGTTCGGATTTGTTTATTCCACCGAGTGTTAGCGGTACACCTAATCAGAGCTAGGTCAGGCGTGTCTAAAATAGACGGACAGATCTATCAGTACTTCGAGAACCATTGCCATAATGGAAGTGCATATAATGTATAATCCCTGCAATGTGGGCAGTAATGAGCCGTCATAAATCAGCGAAAGGGTAATTCAATAGCAATGACTGCTCATATGAAGAGAAAATTGCACGAACCAACGCGTATGTGCTTATAAGGGTTCAGCTTTCTCGCCATTTGAGTGAAAGCGATAAGACGAGAGGATGCACAGGAATGCAATCCACAATAGCATTGCTTTTAGGAGGGAATTCCCACAGCGCATTGATATGAAAAACAAGCTTGTAGAAAAAAAACTTTCTTAAAAACAGGCTATTAAATAAAGGTTTGCATTTTTTTCCTATTCTTCTCAGGGAACCCTTTTAATTGATACCACAGATTGAAACCCATATCACGGGGGCCGGGGGTGCATAAAAATAACTAGTCCGCCATATTGGATTTAGAATGAAATCACACACGAGTAACATGTCATCCAAACCTAATTGCTAAATTTCAGCTAATAATCGGTTGGGTTGGGGATAACTGTTTTAATTAAATTCAATTGCAAGATATGATAAACAAAAGAACAAACGTACAAACATTGCAAGCTTGTAATCATCTCAAGCGTGCGTCTGGTACGATAGAACTACATTAATGACGTCATGCAGAGATTTGATAGTACGATCAGTCGCGTCGGTCGTTGTCACCTGTCACATCGCAGCCGCCAGTGTCACAGGGTCTTAATGCGGAAATGTGCATTTGGGGCACCCGGTACGCGAATTGTTGGGCACGGCGCGTTCGGAACTACGTCCCAGTTGCCCAGTTGCAAGACCCGGCCCGACACACATTCCCCGAACAAAGATCCTTTAATTAGACGGTGCACCGGCTCTAATGTTGCATAGCTCGTTTACGCAATGCTCTGTTTCAGTTTGAGTTTATAGGAGCACCTGTTCAGCTCTCACAATGGTCGTCTGTTTGAAACGATTGGACACAGAACATATAATCCAGACACACTGAACACTTAGTAATTTTGGTTTATTCTTGAGTGTTTCGAGGCGATGAAGTTTGGACTGGATGTGTATAGGTACAGCCACGGAGTCTGAATCTGTGCCCAGTTGATGGCAATAGGAATATTATCGAGTTTTCAAAAGTTCGAGTTCAAAAGGCAACTTTTTCGATAGTCTTTTATTGACTGCTTCGTTGGTTGCGTGGTCGCAAGCAAGATTGTTGAGCATGAGGTCCTCGGATCAATTCCCAGGTCAGACAAAGTGTTATTGAGATTTTTCATCATAGCAGCCACGACGAAGTCTTTATCTGTGCCCGGTTGATGGCAATAGGCTCGCCCCCTATTACATGAGACTTAAACATAACTGGCGAAATATGGGTGTACTAATGGGTAAACCTCTGCCTAACCTTTCTGGTCTGCCTTCGGGGATTACAGGCGTGATGTTAAGTTATGTGATTTGTATAAGTAAGCTCACCTCCAAGTTAGTGTCTTTAGACTTCCCACAACGTTTGACCATTCAACGCGTTTCTTAATCCTTCAAACTAGAACACCTTCAGCTAGCGAGCGAGCGAGCAGCTTCGCTTCCGCAGTTCGGTAGTTCGCGTCGTGAACCGAAGTATGAAAAGAGACGAAGCGATGCTCGCCCGGCTCGTTCGCTTGCTAACTAGCTGGCGGTGTGGCCTGCGCGTTAAAGTCACAACATTTGCACGCAACTATTAATAAATACAGAGTAAAGTGAAACTTCGGTCTGTCTCTAATTTGTGCGTGTAACCGCAGGGGTTGCTCAAGTGTACAAGATTCGGTTCCCAACAGTACTATATTAAGTACAGATCGATTACTTATGAGTTAATAATACTTATAATGTTTATAAAACAATATTAGCTTGCTCAAAACAAGTTATTAAAATCAAGATCATGTTGCTATTTTGAAAACGTCTTTGGTGCTTTTATAGGAAAATCTAAATTGGTCATTAAGTTAGGTGTTGGATTACTTTTCAGTAAGCCAGTTTTTCTATGAAACGATTTATTTAAATCAGAAAGCGAGTTTCAATCTGAAGTAAAATCCTCTTGATTGATTACAGAGACGTTGTAATATTTTACGTGAACTGAAAGATGTTATTCAATTACACAGTAGGTAATACCAAGATAACCATTTAGGAGTAACTTATTTCTCATACTGTGCTTTATTCATAATCTGAGAAAAATCGGTATCTACCGATTTTAGTTGCTGGTAAAAATTTGAAGATGATTCAATCATAATGGATTTATGTAGCTCTTGCGTAATTCTTAATTTGAATTAACATGAGTCGTGAAATGAGTTATTCACGGATGCTTATTTACTAAGAGGTGCTTGCTACATGCATGTACAGTCACAGACTTTAATTGATAAGCCACTTTCGCTACCTCCCTATTTTGCAGTTTTATGCCTAAACATTCACGAGATTAGACGATTAAAGACGAACTCAAATCACATGCTCGGAAACAAGATGACAAGTTTTAGACTTTTACGGTTTTTCACTACACTTAAAGTAAGTACTTTAAGATGACAAATGACTAATAATCGGTAAATCGGAAGTATAATCCACACACTACCAAAACAATTCGTATTCGATAAGAAGTACAAAATCAAGCTCCACGAAGATCACCGCTGCGAGGGATTAAACCCCGCGGAACTACGGATTTTCACGGATGGAAATAAAACAGGTACTGGCACAGGTGCTGGAGTCTTCTCAGAGGATCTCAACATCCACATAGCCAAACCCTGGGGGGGGGGGCACAACACGGTATTTCAGGCAGAATGCATGGTCATTTCCCTGGCGGCATCTGCTATCTTGGCCAGGAAGGTTGTGGACCACTCAATTCGTATACTTCGAATCATCGATAGATAATTCGAAGTATACGAATATTCGATAGATGGTCATCGAGAGCTTCGATGACCATCTATCGAAGCTCTTGGCTATAAGGCCATTGGCCGTCACGACAATCGGCACAATGATAACCAAGTTCATATTCCACATGTCGCGAACCTCGTGCGCCAAGTCAAGATATTTTATTTGTTTCTCTTTCTCAGCTTTAACGAGGTTCTCGTCATGTGGAATGGTAACATCGATTATCATTACGCGGCGCGCCGATCGGTCTATCATCACTATGTCAGACTTATTGGCGACAATAGTTCTGTCAGTAATGATAGACCGATCCCAGTACAGCGTGACATGGTATTTTTCGAGAACTGGGTCGGGCACATACTTGTAGTACGGTACCTCAGATTCCACAAGTTTATATTTCAAGGCAAGTTGCTGGTGTATAATCCTGGCTGCTTGGTCGTGCCTGTGCAAGTACTCGCCGTTAGCCAGACGAGAACAACCAGAAATGTATTATTATTATTATTAATCTCTGTGGATTATACTACTGTATTGTATTGTATAGCGGGCTGGTGTCCGCAACTCCAAGTCAAAGCGCGTATTTTGCGTACGGGTGGGAAATTTATTCGATCCACCCTAACTCCCCGAGAAACACCTTGGTGTTGCTGACAATCTCGCGGAGAGTACCTGGGTTACCGAAGTACTTTGCCCTGTATGTTGCAACCACTGGGCAGTGCAGAAGCACGTGGGCTGCTGTCTCGTCTTCCTCCATGCAGGCACGGCACAGGGGGTCCGTGACTCCTATGACAAAGAGGTGTTTATTAAAAGAGCCGTGTCCAGTAATGGTGGCTGTAACTGTGCGCAGCTGCGATTTGGTCAACCGAAGCACGCGTTTGGTGAGGCGGCCGTCGATAGTAGGAAGTGCTTCCTTGGCCTGCCTGCACTCGCCGCGGTCTAGCTATAGCTTGTGGTGTTGTTCACTAGTTCGGTTCCTTACCAGTGTGCGTAGGTATCCGAAAGGGAGTGGTACGATAGGTTCGGGTCCCACCGCTGCCATGCTCGATCCCCTTCTAGCGAGTTCGTCCTTCGCATCATTGCCACGGGAATCGCTGTGTCCCTTAATCCATTGGATGGTTATATTATTGAGATTACCAACCTGGTTCAGGCGTTGCTGACACTCGTGTATTAACCCAGAGTTGACTGTGTGGTTGTTTATTGCTAGCAGTACAGCCCATGCTGTCTGAGAGTATACGAATTGAGTGGTCCACAACCTTCCTGGCCAAGATAGCAGATGCCGCCAGGGAAATGACCATGCATTCTGCCTGAAATACCGTGTTGTGGCCCCCCCCCAGGGTTTGGCTATGTGGATGTTGAGATCCTCCGAGAAGACTCCAGCACCTGTGCCAGTACCTGTTTTATTTCCATCCGTGAAAATCCGTAGTTCCGCGGGGTTTAATCCCTCGCAGCGGTGATCTTCGTGGAGCTTGATTTTGTACTTCTTATCGAATACGAATTGTTTTGGTAGTGTGTGGATTATACTTCCGATTTACCGATTATTAGTCATTTGTCATCTTAAAGTACTTACTTTAAGTGTAGTGAAAAACCGTAAAAGTCTAAAACTTGTCATCTTGTTTCCGAGCATGTGATTTGAGTTCTGAATAAGTCTGACATAGTGATGATAGACCGATCGGCGCGCCGCGTAATGATAATCGATGTTACCATTCCACATGACGAGAACCACGTTAAAGCTGAGAAAGAGAAACAAATAAAATATTTTGACTTGGCGCACGAGGTTCGCGACATGTGGAATATGAACTTGGTTATCATTGTGCCGATTGTCGTGACGGCCAATGGCCTTATAGCCAAGAGCTTCGATGACCATCTATCGAAGCTCTCTTTAGGCGGTTGGATCAAGTCCTGATTCAGAAGGCAGTACTTCTCGATACGGCTCGCATTGTGAGGAGGTTCCTGTCTCTGCAGGCCTAACCACCGGTGGCATGGACCCTGCTCCCGACACCGGCGGACTACTATTTTTATATTTTTTAATGTTTTTATAATGTTTTTTTTAAAGAAATATTTAATAATGTTAATAATAAGATGTTAAATAAATAATGGAGATAATAATAAATAATATAATTTATAATATAATAATAATAATTTAAAATTTTGGTGAATCGTAGCCGTAGTTATTATTTACGCGATAATGCCAGCTGCATTTTCCGAAGAAATTCGCCATAGAATTGTAACAATGCATCAGCGGGGTCTACGCATTCATGCGCGTTCTTGGGGATGAGCTCCAAGCTCCAAAGGTGTAATAGTACCGATGCAACATGGATATAATTACTAACTCAAAATTCAACTCAACTCGAAGCAATCATTTGTACGCATTTTTGACTGCTAATGAAAAATCCTGATGTTTTTCGCGTGCTCTGTCCACAGGAGGAAGGGGGCGCGCGCGGGCACAAGCGTGATCCGTGGTCGAGTAACCAGCGGACGCGTGGGATGCTGCACTCGCTACAAAAACGCGCGCCCTTGAGCACTCCGCTCTGTTTATTCGACTGTCGTCTAGCACTTAACGCCAACGTCGATATTTGCTATTTTTGCACGATACAACAGCAAAAGTCCGCTCTCTGGAAAATTATAGGCCATCTCCAATTCTCCATGTCTAGTGAGATTTTTGTTAAAATTTTCTTGCTGGAAACTTTTAGGAGTTTTTGTATTTGAAATGAGATAGTTCACTTTACAAAGATAGCTTAGCTATTTGAGAGATACGTAGGCGTATTCTAACGATAATCTAAATCCATCTCACTTAGTTTTGTGCTTAGGTACCTATGAAAAGTTTTATATTGGAGCTTTTTTATTAAGAACATAAGTAGGTAAACACTATACTGAGAATTTTCAAGAACAATTCTAATTACTTCTTAGAATCGGATTACGAGAGACTAAAATGAGAGACGTTAAATTGGATTTTTATGATGCTTACGATAGTTTGCGCCCGTTCCAATGTCAGTACGAAGACAAATAAAACAGATTTTTCTTTAAAGCTGAAAGCTGCTGCTGAAAAGTCCGTGGTAAAAAACGACAAATTATAAAAAGCCTTTTTCCAAAGAGGTTTAGAAAATATACATATAAATAACGACTGTCATACCCAATAAACCTCCAGTTTCTTGGAAATGGTAAAATTATTCAACTCGCACATCAAGTGATTTTGGGTTACGAAGTTAACTTAGTTAGGAAATTAATTACTGTAGTCATTCAGTTGTCAAGCCTTTGTCAGACAAATATGTTTAGAATTCAATGGAGCAATAAACGTATTTGGGTACCTTCCGTAAGGTAAGCCGTCAACCAAGCATTTTGTACATCAAACTAAGTAAATTTACGCAAAAATTATTGCTGGGAAACGACTTTTTTTTTTTGGGGTGAACAATCATGTTTTGTGGTAGAACTCATTGTAACGCACTCAAAACATTGTGCTGATGGATGGATTGAATAGCACGGGGGTCTTGGAGGTGTTTAAAGTAAAAAGCTTACATTAAAAACTTATATTAAAAAAAAAACTTGTCAAAAAGTTGGAACTTTGACGTCCAATATCTCCGTAACTAGAAGGTTCCCAGGTATGGTGTAGAACAAAAAAATGATCGCAATGACGGGGAGAACAAGTGCCTCTCGGCTTCGTTAAGAGGTGTTTTACACCCTATATGATTTACGTAACAAAAGAAAAAACACGGGTCAAATATTTTCTGAAAATCTAACTAACGGACTAATTAGATTTGCAATTTTTTGATACTGTCGTCATGCCTATTATATAGGGTGTCTCGCCTATTTATGCCTAAAGGGAAAACTAGCTTTGCCCTGTTTTCCGAATTGGCTTAAAACTTTGAATTTCGATCCGTTTTTGTATCATCTTAAGTAGTTTAAACAAACTTAAAAACAACTTATACCAATTGGGCTTTAACGAATTAATAACGAAACGACTATTTTTTTTAATTGAACCTGTATACATATTAGGTGTATCTAAGTAAACTTAACGTAGAGTCAGTCTCTACATTTAGTTTAACTTGTTCAATTACAGTAAAAAGCCTTTGATACCGTTACACTATGCACACAACTTAATTACAATCACTTTAAAACCATTTGTCGGAATAAGAACGTGTGTTAGCTTACTGATTTACGGAAGCCAGCCGTCAGCCCATTAAACAGACGTGGAAGATAATATTATAAAGGAACAAGCAATTAACGATAGTTACTCATAATTATCCATCGTCATATTAATGGGGTTATGTCAAAATGTATGATAAATTATAGATTATGTTAATTGAGTAGGCGAAACCACTTTTCTGTAACAGGCGCCACTTTCAAACTTCTAAATATACTCATTCCTTTCTTTATCCATAATAGGGTATATGGATGATTTCTTTTTATGACTCTAAACAAACCGTATTATCATCAGAAATAGCAAAGTGAAATTATTTTTTTAATATCTTTAAAAAATACTAAGTTATAAGCATTTGAAACTGCTGATTAGACAGAGAGATCCGATACAGCGAATTACGTCATTCGCTGCATCGACGTACAAAATTCATACCAAATTCCGTTTATCTAGAAAGAGATAGAAACAAAAGTTTAAATGGTTATAACTTTTGTGTTGTTTGACCGATTTATGTCTTGTTTTCGCTTTTTGTATTTTTTTTATTTTTTATTTTTTTATAGTACTTTAACATAATATCGAAATAAATAAAAAACAAAATTTGTGCATATTCCCTACACCACACATCATATCACCATTCTCATCTCCGCTACAAGCAAGGTGTTATTATTACATTGCTGGACATAAGCCTCTCCCATGATGGGAGGAATTTGCCGTAATCTCCACGCTTGGCAGGCGGATTGGAGATCGCAGTAATGAAAGACTAACAGAAAACGCTGCTGCCCATTCTCTGGTCTACGGAGGCGCAAGGTGTTCTGCCTCAGACATTAGTCGCCTTATACGACACCCGTGTGTGTAATGGGTTGGTTCTATTCTACTCTGCCGGATACCACACGACTAACTCTGCCGGATCATCATCATCATCATCAGCCTATTAATGTTCCCACTGCTGGGACACGGCCTCCTCTCTATGAGAGGGAATGGGCTATAATCCACCACGCGGGCCCTAAAGAGGATAAATGAAAATTGATGAATGCAATGACTCAAGAAGGTGTGAGTTAAAGAAAACTCAAATGGAGACTCAAGAGTGTTATAGGACTCGAGAGTGGTTAAAAGGAACTCAAATGTTAGAGAGCACGAACTCGAAGAGTGTGTTCGAAACTCCCACTCTTAAGAGTTAGGACTCAAGAGGGTCCGATTTAATAATAATACTAAAACGAAAATTAAAAATTGTAAACCAAGGAAAACTTATTTGTTTTGCTTTTATTTCGGATACCACACGGCTAAATAATTTTAATTATGTGAATTGTATTCTACAAATCGTAAAGGAGTACCTTCGTAAGGATACGATCCTTTTTTTTTTTTTTTTTTTTTTTCGGATGGGAAATCATCAAATGACTTCTCCCGCTCTGGGCGGAGCAGGAGGGAGTGTCAGACTTTTACTGACTAAAACCCATCCATGTTCCTTCATCGCCCTTTGTGTTCCGGGGCCACGGTATCTCTTTCGAATAGTCCCGCAACCCCGGAATAGTCCCGCAACCCCGGAATAGTCCCGCAACCCCGGAATAGTCCCGCAACCCCGGAATAGTCCCGCAACCCCGGAATAGTCCCGCAACCCCGGAATAGTCCCGCAACCCCGGAAGGATACGATCCTTATGAACTGCTTTCGTTGTGGCGTTCTGTATTATTAATAAATCTAAACAAACAGAAAAACAGAAATTGAATATATTTTCTATGTCGTTCAAAAGAAACCTTTTCTTGTTTTTAAAAACAATTTAGTTCTCATTTGGAACGATTCCTGAGTGTACATTACAGATATAATTTGTTCACTCTGTATTGAATACACAGTAACAACACAGAACAAAATATGTGAGTATGGTGAAAAGGGTAAATATTTACGTTTTCCTCGAATTTTGCAACTCTCCGGATAGCTTTTCCAGTTTTTTTTTTCATAAAAACTTTAGTTTATTTATTAATAATTGGCAAGAATTACAGGTCAGATTTCCCACCCGCACGCAAAATACGCGCTTTGACGTGGAGTTGCGGACACCAGCCCGTTATACAATACAATACAATACAATACAGATCAGATTTTAACCAAATGTGAAATAAAAAGTAAAAACACAAATCACTCATGTAAGTACATTAGAAAGAGCATCAATAAAATTAAAATAAATAAAAGTTAAATTCAAATTATCATAATTTAAACAAAATTAAAATCCTCGTATCCTCGTATTACGATTATGCAAATAAGAAAAAACCGAATCTGTCTAGCGCAGTTCTCAAGTGATTGTGCGCTTTATGGACAGCATTTTATTTCTATTTATAGATAGTATTCCACAATAATTTAATAATGCGCCTATTTAAACATTATTAATGTTATTTCCATAAAGTTTATGCAGGTAAACACTTATACAAATAATGTCCATAACTTTTATCCGTATCGGTATTTTCTTATCAAATTTTATTGACGTTATAAGGTGCTTTTCTAGTGAAACTTTTCCTTTCACTCTTGAGAATTTAATATTAGAGAACGAAGCCACCTACTTAAAATTGACACCAACTTAGGTACTAATACGTTAAATTGTTAAATTGTGCAGGATATAGGCTGCACAAAAACGAATTTTGTGCACAAGGGCATTAACGTATCTACTCATAAATGTATCTATATTAAGGCAAAGAAAATGAGCCATACAGCCAAACGCAATAAGTTCATAGATAGAATTTGTTATTTTATAATAGTACTTTAAGGCTGCTCCAGGGTAGCCCGCGAAATTCAAATTTTCTTACGTTTTTTGCAATTTGCAGGCCAGTGCTAAGTTGTATGATGATTAAAATATTGTTCGCGATTGTTAGACGTATGTAGTAACAGAATTATAATCATCAAAATAATCAATACAACCCTCCATTGTATGTTAGGCCCTACACTAAGGCCACGCGCCCAAAGAACCATGCTACACTGACACTTCAACCAACTTATCTGTGCACGCGAGAAAACAAAGAACTAAAATAAATGTACCTAGTTTGACATAACGATGCATTTCTTCTTGACGCCCTAAAAGTGGCCATACTGTAGTTCGTATATTCAAATCACAACTGTAATTTTCTGACAGTTGTATGAGATATTCTAGTTTTCTTGACTGTAGTACCTATGTACATGATAAAGGTATGCGCAATTTTTTTTTTTTATCTAAACACATGTCGGTCATCTTCCATACTAACATAGTATGGTGATTAGTCGTCTTTTTGACGGTGAAGGTTTAAAACTAAAAATTATATTCACCGGTCTTCCATTATCTAGCCCTGTATAGAAGCAGAATTGGAAAAAAAAAAGTTATGAGCGTCGAAACTTCCATATTTTAACACTAATTTTAACTCATCTTTGAGCGTAAATAAATAACTTATGTAGTATGAAAATGGAAAAAGTGAAACCGTCCAGGGATAGATAATTTATTCAAAAGTTCAAATAATTTATTTTGAGAAAATACATCCAGTAGTTTTTCCATAATATCTAAACGCCCAAAAGTCAATTTATGAAATTTTTCGCGCTCATTTTCGTTATAAATCGTAAATTATATTATTTATTATTATTATCGTAATATTTCACTGAATAAATAAATAAACAAAAACTAGATAAATAAAAACTAAATAAATTAAACTAGATAAATAAAAAAAAACAAAAAGCATGCATATTAACCACGCCCGTCAATGAGTTTGAGCCGTCGACTAGTGCACCTTAATTATATTTTCCCTGGAAATAGATATTTGCTTCTATATATATCTTCCTACTCAAATAGGCTTTCTTATAAACAGTCTGGACACAATGGACCGTTCAGTGAATAACGGTTACATGCCAGTCCGATTTTATAAACGAGTGTGTGTGTTTATCATCTCAATAATCCCTAGATACGGCCAACTCATGAACATGCCCTTGGGATGTTTTCGGGTCTACTAAGATATGTGTTACCAACCTCGTATAAAAAATCATGACCTACATAGAGTCGGCCAAAAGCTTCTAAGTAATGTGATTAATCTTCTGGCAGTTGTTGGGTGATTGTTTTGTATCTCTACAAAAGTCTTTGTAGAGATACAAAAGCTATTGACCTTGGCTTTTGACCTTCAGTCCTCTATGTAAAATACTAGGGTCTCATCTGCTAGGCTATGTGTTTGCTGAGATTATTATGAAAGCTTAATATTAATATCCAGTTTCGCAGTATCGCCTAGTGCAAGTGGTACTAGGCGATACCGCGATACGATACCTAGATATACAAGGAGTAAACAGACTATTCATGAACCCGTCAACCAAGCATTCTGTACATCAAACTAAGTAACTTTACGCAAAAAATATTGCTGGGAAAGGACTTTTTTTTTGGGTGAAAATCATGTTTTACGGTAAAACTCAATGAACCGCACTCAAAACATTGTGCTGCATGGATGGATTGGATAATACGGGGGTCGTGGAGGAGTTTAAAAATCTAAGATTAAAAACATGTATATAAAAAAAAAAACTTGTGGAAAACTTGGAGCTTTGACCCCCAATATCTCCGTAACTAAAAGGTACACAGGTATGGTCTAGAACAAAAAATGATCGCAAAGACGGGGAGAACAAGTGCCTTTTGGCTTCGTTAAGACTCTTTTTACACTCTTTATGAAAAAGTAGATAAAAGCTCGCTATTGAATTTTTAATACTCTAGTTAGATTAAAACAGCATAATATTTAGGCTTTTGTTTAGATGTAGGGGACACCTGTGATATTGATAACAAGCATAAGAAAACTGCAGTATAGTATGATTGCTATAAGTGTCCTGTTCAAGGTGGCGTTGCTTGTCAAGAAAATTTGCATTGATATGCCAAACTTTGTACAATTATTTTAGTTCTTTGTTTTCCCAACTGCACAGGTAAGTTGGTTGAAGTGTAACGGACGAAACGCCATAGAACTGGGTATCAGCTGGTCTGAGTCATGTTCTTATATGTTTCGATGTTGGCGCCACTTAAAGCGCTTTTTATTCGTCTTGCATAACAAGGCACACGATATTCGCAAATTGATGGGCACACTTAAACATAAATATAAGTTTTTTTATGTGACAATTATCGTTATAAATAATTATAATTTTACTGTCTTTAAACGCCACTGATCGTGACCAGCATATAAATAAACAGAAACCTGTTCCATTATATGTGTAAAAAGATTTATGTTCTTCCTGGTTTAGTTTTTACCGCCATTTTTTGCCTGAATCCACTTTCTGGTTGTCGGCAAGTTTGCTTGCTTTTGCGCATTAATTAGTCGTAGATACCTATATATGAGCTTTAATCTACGACTATTGTAGTTCCCCTATAATCTAGATATTGGTGTAAGATTATAATGTGGGAAATATCCAGTTTTTTTGTCTACATCTTATTCTAGCACTTTTTAGCAATAGTCGTTTGATTTATCTTTCTGAACTGTCGCGTGTCGTTACGGAGTCAGAAGCTCGAAAATCTGACAACCCATCTTCCTAAGGAGCTTCGTTTTTTTCCAGTTACTGGATGATGGAGGTCAGATAGGCAGTTACTCCATGAAAAATACTGTTATTTTGATTAGACTGAAAGAGATTAACTGATGATGAGTTGGTGATTTACAAAAGTAGAAACAAGTCCGCAACTTATATGATATCAAAAAAAAATCGTGTGGTTTTGTGTGGTAGAAAGCTAGCAAAATATAAGTTTAGTCAAAGCTTAAGTTACTACCCTAGAGTCCCAGGCAAGCCACACGCCAGGTTCGACTTAATTTATACGATTCCTGCCTCCTTCTCTAACACTGTTAGTGTCAGGTAAAACTATGGGTAGGGATTTTGAGAGGGTCCAAAAGGGGGAATATATCAAGAGAGAAACTATCCTTGATTAATTAGTAGGTACAGCTTTTATTTCTGAAGTTGCGTAGGTAATATGGTAATCTTTTCTCTTTTCCGTCTGATATTCACGACGAGGATTTGCCTTTTAATTTATTTTACATAATATCACGCCTGTAATCCCAGTAGGGCTAGGAATAAGTGTTGGTGTACCTAATAGTTTACTCACAATTCGCCTGTTATGTTTAAGTTCCATGTAATAGTGGCAGAGCCTATTGCCATCAATAACCGGGCACGAATCCAGACGAATAGTACTGTAGCCAGGCCCAGGAATCGAACCTCATGCCTGAGCATGTCGCAGTCGCACTTGCGACCAATCGGCC
Source organism: Xestia sexstrigata (assembly GCA_941918905.2). NCBI lineage: Eukaryota > Metazoa > Arthropoda > Insecta > Lepidoptera > Noctuidae > Xestia > Xestia sexstrigata. The sequence goes on from OW799204.2 coordinate 8,240,167, forward strand.
AACGAGGCAGATTTTTTTCTAACTACTTAATTAATGACTTTATCAACCGTAACACGAAAGCACTTTGGCATTATTGATTGTCTTTAATGCATCAGAGATAGTCAATTCCATCTAAAATCCAGTTAAGTTGTAAAGTAGTGCAATAAATTATCGAACAGTTTTAATGATCGCTAAAAATGGTCTGTGTTGACTATTACAAATTATATCGAGTGGCTTAGAGCTTATTTGGCTCCATTTTTCTACTACATGTTTGACAGTTAGTAGATTAGTGGGGTATCCAGTTGCCTTTGGGGGCAGAGCCCTGTCCGTATACGTTACTGGCTTTAGCCCTGAGACTCCATACATATATGTAAAGGCAAGTTTTTCTTACTGTTTCCTTCACTCGGTGATGGTCTACGTGCATTGGGTGTCAAGTATTCACTTCGGTGACTGTTTTGGATTTACCGGTTGAGAGGTATTTCCATTATTCTGTAGGGCAGTTTCTTGTTTACAAAAAAGCCGGGTCATGTAAGCTCAATAAGGAACTTTTCGATAAGACAATTTATGTAAAATGTCTGTCTGATATTTTGTTTATTTGTACGTATTTATGTATTGTTTACACAATAAAGAATATTCTATTCTGTTGTTTTGCTGATTTCTTTGTCCCTTTCTGAATTTTCATAACTTTGTTAAAACTTAAGTATCTATTTGGCTTAACTTGATAGATCTTAAAGCTAGCTTCGGGTTACTCCCTCTAGGCCTATCATGTTGACACTTTGTAAGTTTGTGTAGGTAGCTAAAGGCTTATAAGTGGAAACCAGGTGAAGTAAAATAAATCAGCCGTGAATCCTAAAGACTCAGGACTCATATTCGTTTTTATAACATACCATCATACCTGTAATCCCGAAGGGTATCCCGAGGGGTGTAGGTACATACCTAGTTATAGTACCTGCACCCACAATTCGCCAGTTACGTTTTAAATTGACGACCCAAATGGCGCAGCGGTAGTGAGGCTGCCTTACGTTCTTAGGGTCCCGGGTTCGAATCCCGGTCGGAGCAAATGTTTGTGTGATGAACATGGGCATTTGTTTCCGAGTCATGGATGTTTATATGTATATTAAGTATGTATTTACAAACAAAAATAATCAATGTAGTATATCAACTATCTGGTGTCCACGACACAAGCCTCGTTGCTTAGTGTGGCACTGGATGGCGCTGTGTGTAATGTCCAGCGATATTTATTATATTTATTATATATATTAATTCCATGTAATAGAGGGCAAATCTATTGCTATTAACCGAGCACAAATGACGCTTTGCCCGACCTGGGACTCAAACCTACGACCTCATCCTTGACAACACCGTTTGCGACCACGAGTCATATTGGTTTTCATCCAGAAAAGTTTCCTTTATCAATGACAATTTGTAAGCAATTTAAGGATCACGTATATCATCTCGAACAGACAAATATTTTGAGCCAACGTCTTGGTAATTCCCAGTTGGTAATATAATGAAACAGCCATAGGATGAATATCTTCGATTATAATGATGTCATCAATCTTCAATCTTGGAAGTGAATTCAAGTATATTGTCATGCTGATTGATAGTTACTGATTACAGACAACTTACGAAATATGAACACGAATTGTTTAGCTACGAAATCCTTAGGTTGTTGTGTGTGTGTGTTTTCGTAAAGTCTCAACTTACAGTGCCCTAGGTTTTGGATTATTATGTGTTAGCTAAGGTTTCAGCGAGTTATCTAGCTGAATTTCAGGAATTAATGTGGTATCTGAACTCATGATCTATAGGATATTTTGTGTAGCAACTAAACTATTTAATTACATGGATCTTGATTAGAGTTTTATCTCCTACTGAAATTATCTTCTGTTGTTTTGTTTTACAAGCTTTTATTTAACTTGCAATGTTTGTTTGTTTAGGCCAAATCTTGCGACTGAATTTTAAAAAAAAACATCCCCAATCGATTGAGTTGAAATTTTCCATAAGGTATAGTTTGGATGACAAAGCATGGTTAGCTAAGTGACGTCATTCTAAATCAAATATGGTGGACTCCCAAAGATGGCGGGCTTGTGTTTTTTCATGCACCCCAAGCTAGGGGTATTAGAAAAAACAATGTCGCACCTATATTAAAAATCTTGTTTTTAAAAATGTTTTTTACTGCAAGCTTGCTCATTTCTAAGAGAAATGTTCACGATATCTTTTTAAACACTTAGAAGTAGTGCTAAAACTAAAACCTGTGCTAAAAAATCCTGGAACCGACTCAAGTTTGCTTTCATGAAAATAAAAGCATGGCGAGGTTGACTTCTGGCATTTTCCTGTTATGTAGTAAACCTTTTATTGCAGTAATTTATTTAGATCAGTCGGTCAAGCACTCAAGGACATGAAGCGTTTATTGCAAATCGATTTCAAAAAGATGTTAAGTATGTAGGTACAAGAAAATGTATGTTATTAAGAAAACAGGCCAACTGCGTGTTGGACTTCCGTACAGCCGTACTGCCGTCATCGTCACCGCATAAACATAAAAATGCGTTTCTTTACGATTTCGATTTATTTCTAAGCATTCAATTTTTGCGTAGGGTACCTAACTTCATCATCATCATCATTTCAGCCGAAAGACGTCCACCGCTGGACATAGGCCTCCCCCAAGTGTCGCCACATTGACCGGTCCCGTGCGACTCGCATCCAGCGGATTCCCGCAACCTTCACCAGGTCATCGGTCCACCTGGTGGGAGGCCTTCCAACGCAACGTCTTCCGGTTCGCGGTCGCCACTCCAAAACTTTTCGGCCCCATCGGCCATCCGTTCTGCGAGCAATGTGCCCTGCCCACTGCCACTTAAGTTTGGCAATTCTTCGGGCTACGTCGGTGACCCTGGTTCTCTTGCGGATGTCTTACTCTACCTAACTTAGTTTGACTTTAAACAGTAAAAAAGCTCAAAATGGGTTTATAGGTTATTTCTTTTTTAGGTTGATTAGGTACCTACGCTGTCACTGGCGCGGTCGTCGTTAACAAGTACCATGGATCGATAACAACGAGACCAAGGATAGATATTAATTTGTCATTCTGTGGTGTCAAACGATTTCGTAGCACGATGACTGTCCCTCCCTATATGAAGTATACTTCGCACCATAACATTTTTTTAGTATTTCAAGTAGGTAATCGGCAGCACAATGCCAGATTTTGATACCATTTTCAGGGTTCCGTACCAGAAAAGGTAAAAAAGGAACCCTTATAAGATCACTTTCTTGTCCGTCTGTCCGTCCGTCTGTCACCACCGATTTTCTCAGGAACGGGTGGACCTAGCAAGTTGAAATTTATACCAGATGTCCGACTCGCTCTTGGCCGGTTTTTTATTGGGAAAGCCTGCCTCACTATTGCCAAACCACTGCAACTCCTGAAAGCCAGAATCAACAGTGGCGACCACCAGAAAAGCGCCGAGACAATGAAGGCGACGAAGTCCCAGACAATAGGTTGCATAATGCAAAACTGTGTGCAAGTCATGCACGGTGCATTTTATCCAAAATTAACTAAATCAACCTTGACCTAACAAAACTCATGGAACCAAACGGGAAAGTCATCAGGAAGACAATATCCAGAAACAAAAGAAACATTGCTAATTTAGATAGTGATTATTTAAAAAACACCAATTATTTTCTATTATAAAGGGTGTAAAACACCTCTCAACGAAGCCGAAAGGCACTGGTTCTCCCCGTCATTGCGATCATTTTTTTGTTCTACACCATACCTGGGAACCTTCTAGTTCCGGAGATACGAGTATTGAGGCTCAAAGTTCCAACTTTTTGACAAGTTTTTAATACACCTCCACGACTTCCGTACTATTTAATCCATCCACCAGCACAATGTTTTTAGTGCGTTACATTGAGTTCTACTTCTACCACAACAAAACATGATTTTCGCTCCAAAAAAAAAAGCAATAATTTTTGCGTAAAGTTAGGTACTTAGTTTGATGTACAGAATGCTTGGTTGACGGCTTCGTGATGAGGTTGTTTACACCCTGTATTTGGTAAACCCTCTCTCTGTACACAAGGAGTCGTTAATAACTTAGCTATTTAGCTAAGTACGGTAAGTAATTAAATAATAATTACCAAACAAACACCTCAACGTGTGGAATAACACCAAGAAACCAAAGGTAGTTAATGAAAATCATTATCCAACAAAAATGTATGTCAGCGGTAGAAATTTAACGACAGGCACCAACGACAACACCTCGCGAAGATTTATTAGAGAGGGATCATTTACGTCATCGGTCCAATCTAACGACTTGATTTATTACGATTCAACACCCTACATGGCCATAGACTATGCCTATTATAAATCTAAACGCATGCCGTGTCTATGCATTAGATTTAGAAGTAAACGGAAGAATAATTTCGGCCGTAGGTAGAGTTGAAGCTTTTTTGGCAACTTGCGAAGTTAATTCTGAAGGCGAAATCAATCTGAAATTATCAATGAAATTAAAATTTTGCTGTTGATAATGTATCTTTTTTTTTTATTTATTTAATCCATATTATACATAGTTATACTTAAATACAACATCTGCCAAACTGCAGAACAATTTGTCGGCAGTAGGTTCTCGCGGAGTCTTAATTATTCTATCTAAGTTAAAGTATAAATCTAAGTTAAAACTAGGTTATTGTAAAACTAAGACTAAGACAAAGGGTCAGTCAGAGCCATTATGCTCAGCGCCATCCGTCAGCCAATGTCATGAAACCATCCCATCGTCATAGACATCAGTGCAGGGTAACCAAGAATAATTGGGCTCACGACTATGGACCATCATCTTCCTGGCCTTATCCCATTCTATTTGAGGTCGGCGCAACACGTTTTGTTCTTCCATTCTCCCCTGTCAGACGTCTCGGCATCATTTACTGCTTTCTCTTTCATATCACTCCTCACACAATCCATTCATCTTTTCTTTGACATTTCTCTCCCTTTCCATCCATCAACATTCATGATTCGGATTAATTCTAATACACTTGTCAGATAAACTGGTACCTACTTACACGTTATTGTTTTCTTCGCTAATTTGCCTAAACAATTTGAATAAAGTTTAAAAAAAAAAACTCACAATAAGCTGCTGGCCTTGTCATGTAGGTAATGGACGATTTACTAATTACAGTTCCGAGCAGAATACAAATATTATATTGTGGTCTAAAAATATATTCCACTAACGATCTGATAAAAAAGAAGAGACAAGTCATTAATTAGCATAAACACAAGCAAAACCACCGGCAAAGCTATAATCTCGGCTTATTCAAAGATAACGTTATGTAGATGCACTAATCATTAATCTCAGAAATATTGTTCTCTCAGATCAAAGGTCGTTTTGTCTACCTCCAATAAATAACATTGACCCCGGGGTCAAAATAATTCAATACATTATCTTTGAAAAACGGGAATACAACGGGTATAGACACTTCGACAAATGCTTCTTATAAATTAATGTTTTTATTTGATAAATTAACGGATTATGCAACATAACTCCTTGGTAGGAAAAAGCCCAAGATCGCTATGAAGATAAAGTTTACACGCTTTTTACGACGAAAATTTATCTGAATGTACGAGTATTAAACAGAATGGTTACAAATTATATAAAAAAAGTGAATTACATAATATTAACCTTCAATTAGGGTTCTCTACCCATAGGGTAAACAACGTCTGTCGTCTGTCTGCCAGCGGGCTGAAATTTTCACAGAATATGTATTTCTCTCGCCGCTATAGCAACAAGGGAGCAGCGGTGGCCCAGCGGTGGCGGCCCCGACTTACGAACAGTAAGTCGTGGGTTCGAGCCCAGGCAGGCGCATTACTTTGTGTAATTTATTTCATTACCACTGCTCTCAAAACGGTGAAGGAAAACATCGTGAGGAAACCGGCATGTCCTAGAACCAAAAAATTCGAAGACATGTGACATCTACCAATCCGCACTGGGCCCGCGTGGTGGATTATAGCCCATTCCCTCTCATTGAGAGGAGGCCTGTGTCCCAGCAGTGGGAACATTAATAGGCTGATGATGATGATGATATAGCAACAAATAATAAATTAAAAATTAAAGGGGGCCCCTACTACGATCGAAAGGAACCCCGATCCCGAGCCCGAGTCTGACTAGCACTTGGCCGTTTTTTCTAGTTACTTTTGTCTTCAAAGGAGGATGTAAAGAAAAACACTAATGAGATGATACATGAAAGCCGAATAATCGCGAAGCTTAAAAGCTTCACAATCTACGCTACGAAAACGTTCTTAACAAAGTTTGCGTTTCTTTACACATTGTAACGTTCTTATTATAGCATGTTACATACTAGTATCTGTTTGGATAACTCTTCCCCAGATTGTAGTAGACAGTAAAATTTATTCATCCCATAAAATAACAACGCTTACAAAACCCATTATACTACGTAACGCCTTATAATTAAAATATCGTGAAAACATTTGTTTTAATTTGCAATTTCACGATACTTGAGACGTGCTTTGTTTACAATTACTATTACAACAACATCTCTTTAATCCTACGCAGAGGGTCTCGTGTTTACACTGGCGGTCATATGTTCCTCGATCTATATTATTACCACATATTAAGCCGTTTATCAGTATTGTAACGGGTGGTGTACCTAAGCCAACGTAGTCAATAACGAAGAATACGAATACGTGTCGATACACGGCGCAAAGACAATCGTGTACTGAAGACGTTCGCGTTATCTGGGGTCTTATCTGGGGAACGTGACCCCGCTGCCCCGCTATCTGCGAGCACGCCGCCACCGCCCGCCCATCTCCCATCTCACCCCGACAGTTCTTCTCGAGGCCCAACGCAAATAAATATCAGCCGAGTATTTTACGAAAGCCATTAATTTAGAAATGCCGATCTGTCGTACGATTGTTTATGATCATCGAGTCGGACCACCTTGTACGTGTTATTAATTGATCGTACGATAAGCTTTGCAGTTAACGATTACACGGTTCGGATTTCTTTCCTTAAAAATTACACGGTGCCGATTATTTTTGTTGGATATTGAAACAGGAACTTGGTCTAAAAATAAATCGAGAGGCAGTGAAGTGCGCGTGGTCACCGGACATGGTGGCAGAGGGGCCTGACGCATCGCGTGCTCCGCAGGGGCCCGCAATTTGGTTGCTCATTTCGTAGTTACGCACTTGTGTCCCATACCTTACACTCTTCGCCAACGTTCCTCCAGAACGATATTCAACAAGTCGTTGAAAACCTCGCACCACCTGTTGCGAGCTAAACAAACATCTCAACTAGGAAAATGTCGGAAGGATTACGTTAAGATAGCCATCATTTTTCTTTGGCTTACACAAACTCAGTCATAGCAGACTTTGCAAACATCTTGTTTAAGTACTGGTTGAGAAATAAACTAGGAACTCAATATTGTTTACTTCAAATGGACCGCATTACAAGCACTAGACTAGAGAAACATCAATGCGTATACATAGGTTCACGGTTGCAAATTAAATATGTCTTTCAATCATTGAAGGAGTTGTGAGGATAATCTACCGAGTAGAACTCCACGGTTCAAAAGACATGATCGAAAGTTTTTTTGTTTTATTTAATCCTTACATAAAGGTCTCCATTACGGAGTGTAACTGAGTCGACTCAGGGTAGCGCAGCTCATTGCCTCTGCCTGAGCAAGAGGGCACTGAGCGCGATTATAATATTAAATGTCTCTCTTGGCTCACTGCTCACTGGTCGCGCTTCGTGGAATTTAAGAAGAACTTGAGTGACACGTACAGACACATTATACAGCACTTACAAACATTACCTAGCCCTAACTCAGTTTGCAATTTCGTTTTTATGTAAATACTACCTCAACCAACTTGTAAAACCACTTAAAACATGAATTTATGTCCAAATGAAAATTGTCTTTAATAACGTTGTAAAGAACAGGAAATGAGCGGAAATAGTTCTTATGTATTATTACGAGTGAGATGTAATTCATGTACTGTCGGCGTTGTTTGAACTCGAAGAGTTACGTCATGTGACGATTGCAAACTACTCCTAACTCAGTTGAATTCGTTAAGTTTAGCCGATATCGAAACCAAAGGTCGGAGGTCGTTCATTATTGTTAGTAAGTTTCAACTAAACTTGAATGGCGATGTTAGTTTTAGTTTGAATGGTAGCATTATCGTTATACTTGTGTACTGTGTACACTCATTAGGTATAATATGTGAGATTTTTGTTACGTTTATAGGTACCTAGTTTAAAATAATTGGGTTCTTAATGTGTTTGTTTGGGGTGAGAGTGGCTGTTTGTCCTCATTATATTTCGGAGAATATACGATATCTTCTAATTTTTAATTAGTCAATATATATAATTTAGAGAAAGTAGTCGGTAACTGACATTAGGTTCACTGCTCATTACAAATTCGCTGTACCAACATACCCAGTCTAACAAAAATCCTATCTACATGGATAACAACGATTTTCGCGAAAAACTTGAGCTTTTATTCTATTTCTGGAACTTTAATACTTAGCTACCCAAGAAGTTGATCAAAACGGCAGACTGAGGTTCGTTATTCGTAGTTTTTATTCTAAATATGCGACAGTTACCAGGGTTAATGAAACTCGGTGCGCAGCTAAACGCATCTTACATTCTCTTCTCATTCTCGCATTTTACATTACAAACCCACTTTCTGTCACAAATGTCGTCGTCGAGCCTTCAGTCTACGCTGCTCATGCCAGCTAGCAAGACTTTTAGGACAATTTTAGCAGTTTATCAGAATATCGTTTTTCGGACCAACGATCCATCGAACATTTGATTCTTCGGACATATGAAAGTCGGACAACAAACAATTCGTATTTATGAATTTCGGGATTTTAAATAATATACATTATAATTTTTCGGAATTATGAAATTCGGACTTTTGATAATCGGAATATCGAAATACGGAATTTTTGGGTGTTCCCCTATAGACGTACGTAATTGCCAAGTTGATAGAGAGGACCTTCATGCTATATTTAGTTAAAATTGCTTAGTAAAAAAAAAATATTTACTTCTTATCTAGATATTATTAAAGAGTAAATAGGTTAGGTACGTAGGTATTGTTTTAGTATTTATTTTGTTACTGCGAATCTTTACCTACATAAAAATAAATATTTATGATAAAAATATTTAAGTGTCTGTTTGTAATTTTGAAACAACAGTTTTTTATTGAATGCATGTACGGTACTTTTAACAAAAAAACATTATTTTAATTTTTGTCTGCCTGTCTATTTGTTCCGGCTAATCTCCGAAACCGCGGGCCGATTTTGACGGGGCTTTTACTATCAGATGCTATAAGGAGTAACGTTGTTAAACTTTAACTTTATTTTGGAAAAATAATTAGGGTACCGTGCAAAAAAAACCTTTGATATTGTTAACAAAATCCGATTCAAATAGGGAAGTAACATTTTTATATTAATTTCACGCGGTCGAAGATTGCGGAAAACAGCTAGTATTACTATAATATTTAAAGGTAAGTACAGTTTAATGTGATTAGAATAGGAGCTAACAATAACATAAATAATTAAAACGACTACCATTGATAATTGATAGTGTAATTAAATTGTGTTCGAACTAACCTGCAAGGAGAAAGCGAATGTAAAATAACAATCACAGCATTATTGTAAGCTATTGAGTGAATTCAAAAGTCGATTCAATTTTATCGTAGCAACTTGTACTGGCATTATACATAACTAAAATCAAAACTATATAATTTACAATAATAATAAAAATATATTTGAGATCCTCACAAGCCCTTTCATTTGATATAATGACACAGTAAGGTTTGCAAAACTTTTTTCTTTAATTTCCTAATTTTTCCCCCGAAAATGAACTTTATAAAAAAAAAAAAATACTTTGCACATCTGTGTTTGGGTCATAGGATTACACCATCCTACCAAATTTCACCTGTTTTGGTCCAGTAGATTCGGAGCAAATTGGCTGTGACAGACGGACGGACAGACAGACGCACGAGTGATAACCCTTAAGGGTTCCGTTTTTTTAATTTTTTGTACGGAACCCTAAAAAGAACATAGTATCTCACCTGTAATTCCCGAACGGTAAGGCAGAGCTGAACTTACAGTACACCCACATTTCGCCAGTTATGTTTAAGTCCCAAGTAATAGGGGCGGGCCTATGCGCAGAAACGGTCACCCACCACGTAACAGAGTAGATAAAAAAAAAACATAGATTTCCTGTCTATTTTAGCAGTTGTACGCATTTCCTAGGAATAATATACAATGACGGATTACATACGTTTCCATTAGCAACAATACATTATCATTTAATTGCAGATTTCACAGTGAAACTGTACGTTATCAGCTCATCTAATTAATTTATTATGATGACATGTCGCTAGCATAAAATGATATTGCATTCGCCCAAAACTTCAGCACGTCCACGGCTTCATGACACTGACAGCTTACCGTTGTTGAAATTCGAACTACAGTATGACCACATCAAGTGTACAGTTCAAGGCGTTGCGTGTCAAGAAAAAATGCATCAATGTGTCAAATATTTGCATACATTTCAGAGGATGTTACAAAAGTTTATATCAAACTGAGTACCTTTATTTTAGTTTTGTATTTTCCAGCCTGCACAGCTAAGTTGGCTGCAGTGTAATTCGTATTATTTACTACCCATAGACGTACGTTTTAGGTAAGTATTAAACGTGGTTGTAAAGAAAATACAGTTTTACTTAATATATATAAATGTTGGAAAATTGTATAAAGAAAGTTTTTAAAATTAAATAGACAAAGCTCATTGAATTGTTTTGTACAGTAAACACAAGATGTTTGTGGTAACATTTTGGTTTTGAATAAGAGGTCAACTTTATACTAGGTACTAAATAAAGTCGCAGTTACAGGAAAATTGAGTTTAAGACAACAATTATTTATAGGGGGAAATTAAGTAGCTACCTTCACTGCATGTAGCAAGTTAGTGCCACGACGGAATAGGTCACTTTTCTTAGGCTTTTTTTCTTGTTTTGTTGACCATTATCGTGCGACCTACTGTACTAATGAAAGCTAGTACTAAACTGCGAAACTGTTTCCCTATGTACATTATTTCATTTCATCAGGTTGGAAGCCCACGCAAAGTATAAATCCCGTGGATATTGTGTATTTGTGTCTGATTCAACACAATAATTACGCGATAAACCACAATTATTGTGGACCTTATTTAAGACTTGATGCATTTTACACTATTTGCTTTACCGAGAATAGAAATCTATATTTTATTACTGTTGTTACGACATTTAACGCCTCAATTTATCCATATTTTATAAAAGTTGCAATACACACTATTTCTGCTGCACCTCATTGTTGCATTGCAGAGCACAGAGGTCCCGAGTAGTCCCGACTTGAACCGAGGGTGCCCGAGGGGTGCCAAAGCGTTTTACAAATTTTCTACGACGCGACGACAAGCTTTTCGGTAGCTTATCGGTGCTTATATTATCTGTGTCGGTGCTGTCAACCTCACGCTTGACAGTTCCATCTTCGTTCTCGCTGATAGATTGTCACGTTGTAGGTCCCTCTGTGTTCGATTCCCAAGCCGGGTAGAGTTAATGGGTTTATATAAACGAATTTCTTGGTATCAACCCGAGGTTGGGATTGTGCCACGTACGTGGGACTTAAACATAACGAACTGTGGGTGTTTGGGTGTAGGTACTATTCACCTGCATACCCGTCCAGGGTATAGTAAGTAACAATACAACATAATACATATGTTAACATTATACTTATGTCTAACACTACACCATGCTATATTCCACCAACTGTTAATCAGTCAAAACTACTTTTAACCGGTGAAAACTAGTCAAAACTACTTTTTACTTAAAAACTCATTAGGTTTTTTTTTGTGACCCTTTGAAAAACATCATGTAATTCTAGGACTATAGGTAATTACAACTGAGGCGTTCCAAAACATATTTTTAATGCAGAAAACGCGTGTTAACTTCATAAGGATTTTGACTGAAACCAGTCAAAAGTGGTTTTGACCGATTAACAGTTTTGACCGCAACATATACATCATCCAATAAGTATATGTTTTTAACTCAAGTTACAATACACAGTTTTTCCGTATGCAATATGTTTGATACAACATGACACGAGGGTTCGTGTAGTGTAAGTGAAGATACATGTTCTGTATGTTTTAAAAATATGTTGTCGCATTTATAAATTATGTAAAATAGACATCAATGTATATTCAACTTGTGTGTTAACAAGCTCTGGCTAGAGACATGTGTTATACAGTATAATAAAATGTAGAAAGCCTAATAAATATTGATTTTTTTACTTTATCATGGAATATTGAATTTCGATTCAACTATGAGTTTACATTGTAACGACGATAGATAGAACTACAAACTAATCAAAACTTTTCTCATACATACAAAGTTGTTTGGGGAGTTACAATAATACAACAAACAAATCATAGCAACAACAGCAAGACTCAATTATCTACTTTTTGAAGAAAATTGTGTAAGTAACCAGGGCAAATAAAATGGGAATAGCTGAAACAACGGTAGAGCAAAGAAACCCACAAATATTAATTCGGCTCTATGGAAAATGCAGGAAAACTCAAATCAAAAGCCGCAAAGGCTTATTAAGGATGTTGTTTATTCTTAAACGGCTTTTCTGAAAAAGTGAAGTTTTTGTAGTAATTTATTATTGAATTGAATTCATCTGTGTATAGTTTTCTAAACGTACAGTGCGTTTATTCTAATTGTAGTTATGGAACTAAGGACTTTTATATACGCCTGTCGTCCTTCGGAAGATAAAAAATAATAAGTAATATTTTTCAATTTTAGCCTATTAATAGTTCAAGTACCAGGGGCACTGGGTCACCACTCACCGCTACCGCTGGTGGTTGGGTTTTCCAACAATACCAATAGATATTGAGCGGGAATGTTGGCAATGCGTTGCAACATAATTACCTGTATAGGTTTGCAAAGTGTACAAAGGAAGTTAAGGTCGACGGCTCGTTGCCGTGTCGACGGCGCGTTCGTGTTCCACGTGCTCCTCAAAGAGAGTCAGCAAAAAGGAAGGGGTCCGCAAGGACCGATGCCTGCCGGGATTGCGGGACTGTTCGAAAGAGATACCGTGGCCCCGGAACACAAAGGGCGATGAAGGAACATGGATGGGTTTTAGTCAGTAAAAGTCTGACACTCCTTCCTGCTCCGCCCAGAGCGGGAGAAGTCATTTGATGATTTCCCATACGAAAAAAAAGGTTACTTTATTCAAAGCGTACTGCCAGACTTTTTACATCTGCAGCCTGTGAACGAAATTTACACGTAGATCGCTTGATGCCTTACGATTGATTCCTTGATTCTGTATAATAATGGTTTTATAATGCAGCTGGGGCTGCCTCGCGCGACAGGAATGTTTGCTGAGTCTAGAACTGATTGTTTTAAAACAATTGTAATACGCGTAATAGCCTCCCTGATGCTTCGTGTGCTCGACAGTGCCAGCAGTAAGCACATTATAGAAAGGGTGGATTGCCCTCTTGTGCGGTACTGGGACAGTGTGCACACGGGTTCCCGACCTGTTTCACTAACATAGTTTTAAGTCATGACTAACAATTTATGGATTGTCTATGGGTTTTTATCTGAAATAGATGCTTTTTATTAATTAAAAAAAAATGGTCATACGTTTTCCAAAGGTTTTTGGTCTACCTACAAAAACAATTCACATTTCAGTGAAATCATAACTGCTTCCTGTATCACTATTTTCTTATAATTTCCCGTAAGATTTAACAAAAAAAGAGTACTTAGATTTTCCTTAGATCTTTGAATTTGTTTCGAGTTTTCCTATAACGAAGCTCCATCTAAAATATAACATAGGTAAATACTAGCTTTTGCTCGCGGCTTTTCTCCCGATATTTACGGAAATTAACCCACGGTAACGTTTTAAATGTAGCCTATGACACTCGGGGATAATGTAACTTCCTGTTGGTGAAAGAATTTTCGGAATCGGATCAGTAGTTTCGAAGTTTACCCCCCATACTTACAAACTTCCTCTTTGTAATATTAGTATACAAGTATAGATTTGGTACATGTCATAATAATCTTGTAATACGCCTGCCCGGTATGTTATTTTATAGATAAATTCGCTTCCTACATTAGGCTTATACAGATGCGCATTAAACTTGAATTAAGTATCATTACATAGCTTTTAGATTTTATTATTGCCTCGATACGAAGCGCATTCGTGTTCAGAATTGTATGTACGACTACTTATTTCCTCCATTTGCATTTACCAGAGCTATAAAGTCAATGCGAAGCTTTCATTGTTGTAACTCGAACAAATGGCGAGAGAATAAAACAGGAAGATTTAAAAATTTTATTGCTCAGAAAAAAGTTTGTTTGTTTTCGTTATTTATTACGGCTTAAAGTCGAAGGTTAAATAAAGATTTAATTGAGGGTTTTTATTTCGCTGTTCTTTAATCAACGCTGTAACTTTATAAGTAAAACGGATTCGCAATCTTACACTAATACCTAATATCAACAAAGTTACAGCAGTGGTCGACTGCGCAAACTTACCCTTCGTTTTCCCTTCGGCTTTTCCGACGTCTGACTGTGGTTTCTCTTCTTCATATTGCCTTTTAATTCCCTCATGATTAAACTAGCATCTTATTCTACGATTGTGCAAATTACTTTCACTTATTAACACTATAGTGTCCCCAACACACATCCTTATCAAACGCTTCAATATGTTCGTCTGTTTATAAGAACGTCACAAACACTGAACATTGTCAAATCCAGAGAGAATTGAGAAATCCGGTGTTTTCACTGTTTGGGTGAGTTTTCAGATTGCTCTGAAAATGCGTGTGCGTAGTTTCCCGCGCTACGGCGCGCGTCGTGTGGAGCGGTGAGCGGTGAGGCGTCGCGCTACGCTTCCAACTTGACGTAGAGTGGGATCCTCCGCGGTCGCTCCCGCCTGCGGGCTCGCGACAGCGTCCCGCCGCGCGCCGCCCACTCGCCCCGCACACCCGCCAAACAGATAAGTAAACACAAAATTCTTTGAGAGATAACGCATAGTTAACCCCTTATAACTCACCCCTAATTAAAACTTAAGATAACGAACTTCAAGGACTTAGCCAGAACGAGTTTTTAATTACGAGATCATAGACAAATTACAGTCCACATAAATTCATTAAATAGAATCGTGAACAGAAATCACTTTAATTCACTTATCTCATACATTTCGAGCAACGATCGAATCCATATATATTCTACTATGTAAACAGAGTTATAATTTTATTTGCTACTCGCGCATAATTTGCTGGAGTGTTACCCTATATACAACTGAATTAGAGGATTTAGATGTTAATTGTTAATAACGAAAGTAAGGCTGGCTATAACCGCTTTAGTAAGTTGAGTGTCGCACGCGGCCTCTCGAGCTAGCAGACCGCTAATGATTCCGCCACAAGATTGCAATAAACGTCGACTCGCATCTACATCGCATACAAATTATCTAAGCTCTTAGCGCATAAACTTGAAAAGTCATTTCATAGCTGTTTACTATTTAGGTACTTACCTACATTTTAACGCTATGAGCAACCAACGTGTTATCTCTGACACAAAGGTCACATGTCATCGACGAATCATACGGAAATACACAGAAATACACATTGAAATCATAACAAGAATTGGGATAATAGCAAAAGAATTATTCACATTTCTCATTTTAGCGCTGAAAGCCTATGGAAAAATGTGTGATGTCAGCTCTGACGCAAAGCTCGACAGATTGAGTGGTGTCTACGTCAAATGCTCGGTCAGTGTTAAAATACTTGTCGATCCCAGTATTGCGCTGATTTATTAACACATTATGTGAGGCGCAGAAGGATTATCCAGGGCTAGGCTCGATAATATTTATGTTTCAACGCGAATTCAGGAAACGAATTTGATGTTTTATTAAACATTCTTTAACTTATCCGTGATTGATTTGAGATTTAATCTCTTTTTTAATTAATGATGTACTGTCGATAGAGCCACATATTTTGAGTATAAGGTGTAGAGTTTGTGAAGTTAGACCTTGTAGAGTTAAAAGCTTGGCTCTACATGAGATCTGATAACTTTTTGACAGAGCGTCATATTATTATGGTCTCGTCTTGGCAACATTTTACATGAAAATGTTTTTGGTGGGATTTCATTTCTTTTTGTAAGTTGCTTGTAATTTTTTTTTTATGGTACATGTTTTATAATTTTTTGTTGTTTGTGTACTAATAACAGCTTACATCCCAAATTTCAGCTTTCTAGGACATTGGGAAGTACCATATGTATTTTGATGATCATCAGTGACGAAATCAGGGTTTTTTAGATATCAATAAAATCTAAAGTATAAGAGCTATGCAATTAAAACTTAATATGCCTAATAAGTCTACTATTGGCAACATATATCGAGAATTTTGTTTATCTGAGACAATACAAACCCAAGTTATAAGGGTTCAAAAATGACGAAGCGCTTTGAGAAAAGGTAGGTAGTGCCCTTGCGTTTCCCTTGACTCGTCTTGGCGGGGCCACTACCATGCCTCCAGATTTATTGTAATCACGTTCTCGAAAACGGCTCAAACGATTTTGATGATTGTTGCAATATTGGGGCTTTACGGGGCGAAAAATCGATCTAGCTAGTTCTCATTTCTAGGAAAATTCATTTTCTCCATTTTTACCCGAGTCGAGCTCGGCGCCCCGGTTCTTAATAATAAGTGATAATGACAGCTGATCTCTGGAGAAAAAACTCTGTAATACAATGAAAACATTTTTAGTAACATTTTTAATTTATGTTTTTTAAGAAAATTTATTTTTGTGCTAGCTTTCTCAAGTATCTACCGATACTGTTGTAATGCGTTAAAGTGTGGTGTACGAGTAAATATCAGTTTTTGATAACAGATAAAATCCAAAACACTTCATGTAAATTTTTTAGCTTGCGCTTTCATACTCAATACAGTCAATATATAAAACTTTTTCCCGATTTTACTGGTTAACGTTTGACCTATTTTCTATCTGTTGGACTGTGCTGAATCTAGAATTTATTATAAATAAAATAAATATTGCTGGACATTACACACATTGCCATCTAGTGCCACACTAAGCAACGAGGCTTGTATCGTGGACACCAGATAGTTGATATACTACATAGATACTTTTTGTTTGTAAAAACATACTTATTATACATACGAGTATAACATCCATGACTCGAAACAAATGTCCATGCTCGTCACACAAACATTTGCCCCTACCGGGATTCGAACGCGAGACCCTAAGAACGTAAGGCAGCCTCACTACCGCTGCGCCATTCGGGTGATAAATATAATATATTGATGCAAATTCTAAATAAAATCTCGCGCACCAATAGGTCCTGTACCTCACGCTGTAGTTATCAATGAAACTGATCAGTCACTTGGTCAATCCTTGTGTTAAAAAGAGTGTGCGTGATTCGAAATATGGAAGGTCATTACGTAATTAAAGCTCAGAAAAATCTTAAATTAATTCCATTTCCACGTAATGTAATGTAATAAGACTGGTTTTCGGCTAAAACGCCAATCTGACCAATGCGTAGTGTCCTTTTAAGCATATTTTCGAGAGAGTATCGTACTTTTAACTTTTTTATCCTTGGAAATATTTGAAAGTGTTTTTATTACGGATTTTTTGCTTCTTTTAACGTGGTCACTCGTAGTTCAACTTCTGTAAGTTTGCCATATAGCTCAACCGGACTATCCTGTGGTGACCTCAAATGAATTTAAAGCCGGGGCTTTTTATAAAATAATCTAGGTGCTACCCTTTACAGTACCTATACGTTTAAGGGATCATAATAAAACGCGACAATGCTGAATGATTATTACTAAATTAACTTAAAAGTCTGTAAAAGCTTTCATACCGCTTCAATAAAAAATACTATACTAAAAGACTTTTCAAGATACCACCACCCCACTGGTACCTTCTCTGAACTCAATTAATATTTCCTTTGGGACACTGATTAAATTTTTATGATTTTATTTCATACTGATACTTAGTGAAAAGGTTTTTGTTTACAGATTTTGTTCTCGCAGTTACTTACTTCTAAACTTTTAACGGCCAAACTCCCACACAGCACAGCGGTATACTATACTTACACATGTTCGGGTTGGTTACCAGTGGCGAAGGGTCCATACAACTCAAATCCTGTTGGATTCCCTTTGAAAAATGGCAGTCAGTATTCTATAGACAAATAATATAATCACATTAAATATAATGTAAAATTTACCCTTCGCTACTGTTGGTTACATTCGGCACAGTCGGGAGCAGTAAGCGAATACTCTATGTTCGAGCAAATTGTGCCGAGAAGACCCAAACATGATTTTCCCTGCACGAGCCGAATGAAATCCGAAAATGTGTACCAATTGCTTCGGTCAGCTTTTCTGTTCAATTGACACTTGTACTGACAACTCGAATTTGCCAACCCGAACATTCTGCAGCGATATGCGATCCCTAGTAGAGCGAGGATTTTCACAAGGTGGCTGGTAGCAACTGGATGAGAGTTGCCGAGAATCGAGTTAAGTGTCGGCCAATTGAAAACGCCAGTCGTATTGTCCAGCAATATAGGTACTGTTGTAGGGTGATGATAATGCGATGCCTTCGCGTAGCAACGGAAAATCGTCCAGCACTTAGTGAAATTGCGTTTTTGGTCGAGATGTCCAATTTCCAACCGAATAATGATTATAAGATACAAGAGCGTACGTGACATGTACCCACCTTCGATTCAGTTTGTTGTGATTTTTCTTTTCATTACGACTTTTCTTTTTCTGGTGACAGGAACTTGAACACATTATGTAGGTTCATAAGCTATACAGCTTTTTATAAAGTTTGTTTTTTTTGTCTTGATTGATTGTCTTGCCTTTATCTTGCTTCTTATTTTCTTCTTTGCAGAATCATAACAAAGGATTCCAGCGTTCCATACATTTGTATTGTAATGAAGGAACAATGAAAGTCGTATTGGAATATTGAAAACATTACGGAGCATCAGAGATATAATGTAAATTTTCCTGTCATTTGTAGATCAGATCTTTGATAGTCTTTACGATTTTAGTCAGAAACTCGAAAGTCTGCCAACCAGTCTTACTCCCTTGCTAAGTCTGTGTTACCAAGCTGGGTTGTGGAAGTCAGATAGGCGACTGTTTTCCAAGTAAAATACTTTTGGAAGCATTTTGGTGATGAGAAATGTGTCAATTTTGTCAAAAGAATTTTGTACCAGTTTGTCCCTTTCGATTCCAGATAGTAGGTTGGCAGGCTGACTCCAGACTAAAGCCAACTTTTTTTCTTTTTTTTCTTTTGGGACAACAAATGACTCCTCCCGCTCTGGGCGGAGCAGGAGGGAGTGTCAGACTTTTACTGACTAAAACCCATCCATGTTCCTTCATCGCCCTTTGTGTTCCAGGGCCACGGTATCTCATTCGAACAGTCCCGCAGCCCCGGCAGGCAAAGACTGAATACAACTTGATTTTAATTAGTGTTAAAATTAGTGTATTTATTCTACAGGCATATTTTTTATGTAATACTAATTTTGTAACTAGACAAAATATAAATTCTCAAACTGCGTGAAATAAGAAGCCGACATCAGCAATTGAAATAACGTAGTTGTCCCTAATTACTTTTAGCCCTTTGTTGAGAGATAACCATCGAACTTCTAACCTGATCAACAGATGTTGTTATCACGCAGCTTCTGAAATCAGATGTTATCAGAGCCGAGCTGTTTACTGCGGAGTCATGTTCGAATCAATTTCGATTAAATCCAGAACTCAAGAGCAAGCCCGCAGAGATTTTAAATTGTATCAAGTAATAGGTATATTAGCAGTTTAGTGCGTAGTATTTTGTCCTAATGAGAAGGAGGTGCGTTATTTTCGCATATCTGTTTCATTTCAACGGCTGGTTTACTTGTATAAACTTGGCGGCCGACTCCATTCCGCGTAGTGTTGGGCTACGGCTAAATGTTTACATTATGCAGTTCGCATGCATCCCTACATCCAGACTACGATAACTATAAGCTAATTAGAGTCGTGAGCTGAATTTTAAAGACTACCTCCAGATTTAAATGCATTTGCATATTTTAACGACACATTACTAATTGAAATTATCATTTGAATGACCATCGCACATAACTCGACTAATAAAAATATTGCAATAGAATTACCTGAAAGACGCAAATGATGTACGAGGCAGAGAAGTTGCAATCAATCTCTGACTGCAGACTTTTATGGCCACAAGAATTACGAATAACAGCGTTTGAATATGCAGCCTCCCTGTAGAGCTATTTTAATCAATTATGCAATGGCCAGTTAGCCGTCATTTGTTAGCATTACTTACTGTAAACGCCGCTTACAATACATGTTGATCATAAATCGGTGAATAGTGACCACCACCGCGGCAAGCCGACCGCAAGCACCTATTAGCTGGTTACGACTGCCAATGACTGCGAACGAACGAATCGATATTTAGTATTTATCATCATAATGACGAGTTATGCCGTATCTGTCAGACACCGCTATTATTGTTTTGTCCTGGGTTCCTCAACAAACGGTATTCACACAGAAATTACGGTCAATGGGACTATCAAAAATGAAATGGACTTCCATTTACATAATAACTGATATTGATTGTATAATGTGAGATAATGATAAATTGGAACGTGCTTTAACAATAGATTTTCAATAGTGTCGCCTTATTATTTCGCATATCATCTGTTTGTAAGGGAAAACAAATTAATTTCAGGCCGCAGAGTCAGACGCGGCCGCTACTGAACAGTGATGGCGGCCAATATAATGTCAACAATATTTTATGTAATTATCATGAAATATTGTTATCAAAAGTAAAACAAAATATTGTTACAATCGAAATTCAAGTCGTTTGTTTTTGTATTTACGAAAGAAATAAAAACAAACTTGACCTTTCTAAAACGTGTAGTTTTTTTTACATGGCAGACCTATTGTGCTTTGAATTTCAGTAAAATAAACAATGTTACGTTCAATACTATTTATTCGTCTATCTATACCAAGGTTTAGGTTAGGTTGTACTGAAGTGAAGGTAGTATTCTGCCTAGGTACTGCTGAACTAGGATAGTAAGAATCTTATTTCTGAAAACGTTCCTACCTAATCTGTTCTAACATAAGATAGAGCTGTTATAGGAGCTCTCTGTCATGGAATTCATTCCATATTTAAAAGAGAAAATATCAATAATAAAATAGCTTACTGAAATTAGTAACTCAATCAGATCCCAAGCTTTAAATGAAACAAGCAATTATTAATAAAACCTAGGCAAGACTCAAGCGACTACATTTCATAGAAATTGTAAGTGATGAATTAATGTGCCACTTTAATTACACTCGTTCAGTATTACAAACCAATTTACATGGCTTGCCCATACGTCGTGACACTGAGTTTAGCTAGTTTCCCACAGACCTTAAAGACGTGTGTCGCTTCGTGTCACAAATTAAAATATTACGGTGCATCAGGCATCTGCTAAGTATGCAATGCACTGACTAGTAAAATACCAGCTACATAAGTTCAAGTACATACGTTTTACCAGCTTTCGGCGAGTATTCAAACTGATTTATACGCCAGTGTTTACACCAGTACGTAACAGGAAAGCAGATTACAAATGTAACAATGCGACTAAGGCCGTTTTATTACGTTTAAATTATACTTTCTACGTGTTGACGTTCAGATGTAGCGCTATTAGAATTCGAGTACATCGTGCCTTTGTTTTATTATGTGTTGGTATGTATAGCTCGCTTCTATACAATTTTATAAGGTATAGGAAGGCCGATGCAGTAAATTAAACAATTTTGGAAGTACGTCGTTAAACTTGCGAATAATAAATAGCGAAACTTTAGGGTTACACGGGGTTACGTGCTGCTTCGTCGAATGCGAAAGGTTAACTGTTCATTTCCCCTCTTCGAAATTGACTGTGAAGATAAAACCTTTCTACATAGTAGAAAGAAGATGGATAATGGAAAAAGGGATTTCAATGTATGTTATGTCATTCCTGCAGGTGCTCTATATTCTAAACATTAATGCAAACAACACAACAACAACAACAACACAACACATGCATTCAGCTTTTGTTTTAGTTTAGACACAATGTGTGACATGTGCATACTCGTAGTTCTAAGTATATTGAGCCTTGTGCGTCACATCGTTGCTCCATATTATGTAGAAAATCTGTTGATTATCTTAAGGGCTTCGATTTTTCTGGATCAGCCAATTTGTAATGCTTTAGTTCTTTTTTTATTCAGCCTTTTTATTAATTTGTGTGCCTACATTTGGGTTCGGCTCATTGTCTTTTTTCCTAGCATCATCGCCAACATCCTCTCGAGTAATACACCCACACAAGATGATGAGGATGTAGGTCTTGGCATAGAACTCTAGTTGCAAGTTTGCTAGCACTTCCCACGCTAATCGTTGGTTTACTAAACATTGGTGAAGTAACTTTAAACGGGTAGTGGTAGGTAGTTAGGGTACTTAGGCAAGAACATTACTTTGACTGTTTATCCCATTACCAATGGGTATGGGGGATGTTGTCTGTATGGTGTCGGACGTAAAGAATAGCACCATCCCATATCTTCCCGTGGGTGTCGTAAGAGGCGACTAAGGGACTTACCAGAGAATGGGCAGCAGCGTTCTCTGTGCTTTTGTAACAACCGTACAGCGATCGCCAACCCGCCTGCCAAGCGTGGCGATTATGGCAAAACCACCATGGCCACTGCTGGACATGGGCCTCCCCCAAAAGGGCCCCGGGGGGCCCTTTTGGGGGAGGCCCATGTCCAGCAGTGGACGTCTTTCGGCTGAGGTGGTGGTGGGGTATGAAGCAGTGTTAGTCGTTCCCATGAGCTAATTGGAGAAGTCAAAGGTTGTCTCTTTGAATAAGCCCACCATATAGGTATAATCTTTTAAACTGATATTACCATCATACTGCCTACCGCAAGCGTAACTACTGAACATGAGGCTCTAAGTTCGATTCCCAGGTCGGGCAAAGTGTTATGGAGTTCTTTTGAGTCTGTATCTGCGCCCTGTTGATGGCAATAGGCTTGCCCCCTGTTATATGGGACTTAAAACATAATTGGCAAAATGGTGGGTGTAATATAAGGTACCTACACCCCTATCTAACCTTTTAGGGATTACAGGCTCACATCTTATGTTATGTTACTCCCACCTAACAACTAACTGAAGGATTGATTTGACCCCTCTTACTAGTTGATCTTTCCGTAATCTTAAAGTCGTATTAGCTTTATGGAGATGATAATAGGGATGATGACTGACTAAAAAAAATTTGATTCTGTCGAGTCCGTCAGTTAGATTATCGAAAAATATTGGATACATGTTTTTTGTTTTATCAAATTAATAAAAATTGAAGCCGAAGCCCAAAGATCATGAGTGGGGGCTTGAGAGTTGTGACGTCGACGTCGTAAAAAAATTACTCAAATGTGACGTCACACGAGTTTTCGACGTACTGTATCGTCTTCATTTTTTGCTTACGTAAAAAAAGAAAAATAATTGTCCAACATTTTTTGGAAATCTATCTGACAGACTAATTGGACTAATAAATTAATAATATTATTGAAAAAAACAAATAATAAAACTAAAATAAAATCGTATTAAGTTTAATTCTGATCTTATGTATCTTTTTCTATACTAAATAACTACAGAAGAAATTAAAAAAACAAATATTATAAATAATAAAGATATTCAATCTAATAAAATAGTTTTTTTTTGTCATCTATACCCTATTATTATCTGTGTTAGTAAGAGAGGTAGATCAAGACCGTTTTCCCATCAGAATCGTCTCAAAATTTTGCGTGACTAGATTGAAGCAGTGCCGTTTAGTATGTTATTACATGGAACCTTGCCCATAAGATTATATCAGAGATTTTATGTCTTCTTAGTAAAACTCTTTTACCTGACCAGAAGTTCAAATTCAGACACGCCGTGAATGAAACCAAATGCTATTCTTGCAAAAACCATTGGTATACTTACACTTACTAGCATGATAAATCATTGGAGAGAACGTTTTATGAACACATGCAGGGTGTAAAAGACCTCATCACGAAGCCGTCAACCAAGCATTCTGTACATCAAACTAAGTAACTTTACGCAAAAATTATTGCTGGGAAACGACTTTTTTTTTTGGAGAGAAAAATCATGTTTTGTGATAGAACTCAATGTAACGCACTCAAAACATTGTTCTGATGAATGGATTGAATAGTACGGGTGTCGTGGAGGTGCTTAAAGTAGAAATCTTACATTAAAACATGTATTTAAAAAAAACTTGTCAAAAAGTTGGAACTTTAACCCCTAATATCTCCGTAACTAGAAGGTTCCCAGGTATGGTGTAGAACAAAAAATGATTGCAATGACGGGGAGAACAAGTGCCTTTGGGCTTCCTTAAGAGGTGTTTTACACCCTTTATACATACATAACATCCTGTAATCCCCGGAGGGTTAGGCAGAGTTGTACCTAATAGTACAACCACACTTCGCTAGTTATGTTTAAGACGTTTCATATAATAAAAAAATACTTAAAGAAATAAATGACTACCTACTTATACGATTAAAATGCTAGGTATATCGTTCCGCTATTGGAAATGACTCAAATTAAGAATTTATGTTCACTTCCGTGTTCAGGCGTTTCCCTTTTCATTTTTTTTAATGAAAGTTGGGGTTATTGTACATTCGCCACAAAGTTAATTCGCCACGAAAAAAAGTACGTGTAAACTCGCCACAACACTATATTTATGAAGAAAACACCATATGAAAAAATGTATGTGACACTGTTTGATCGGTTCTTTTATTTATTTATTGATTACTTTATTTTTTATTTAGGAAATGTCCTTTTGTCTTTTAATTATTGTATGACGTTTCCATCATTTATCTCAATTTATCTTTTCATTTTAATGCCAAGTGGTTTTGCCTTTAGACTAAATTGTAAAGCTTTTGATAAGTACTTTGTTGGCAATTTCCTCTTGTTTTCCAATTTCCTTTGTTTGTATTTGGCGTCGGTTATTACTAAGTTGAACAAACAGCAGTTACGTGGTTAGGGGGAAATGTAAAACAGAACGGAGAACTGCACCGCGGACTCGAGAGCCAGTGTGCCCTGATTACTCGACGTCTGTAAGTATTTCTCGGAATAATTGAAAAGTGCTTAAGTGAAATAAGATACATACAAGTCATAAGTTTACTGAGGATTTAGTCAGAAACATTTTCCTCTTGCATTTGTCACTTTGTTTTTGGTTTGTTTCGCTAATTCGTACCGTTCATGTTAATATTACCCTTACCTTTTAATGGATTTATTTCTGCTTTTATTTTGGCTAAGCGATCGAGGTGCCTATGTGAGACTAACGGTTTCGCTGCAAGCATAATTATGTGGCCAATAAACAGTTAAAGATTTAGGTGTCTTCCACAGTTACTTTTCAGATATATGAACCGATAGTCATAGAGGCGTTATTTGATGATCGATTTTCTCAGTCGCCCTTCCATTCACGGCAATTATGACAAGCCAATTACTGGTAGCCCAGCTTGAGTAATAAAGATTCCGTCACAAGTCCGAGGAGGCATCCCGGTGCAGCATCAAGTAGGTAAATAATGGTAATTAGATTCCGAACTATCCGCGGTGTGAATACTCAAGTGGCGGCCGGCCGTTTGGCTCGCGATGTAGGTCGACTCCGTCACGCACGCACGCCTGTAAATGCTTCCATATCTCCACTCTTCACTCCAAAGACACGGTCTGTTACTATTGTTCGGCGACCCTTTATTTACTTCGTTCTAATAGACTCCTAGCCTTCGGGTCTCTTGAATGCCGGTGGGCTCGCTCTCTCGAGTAATTTGTTAAAGGTGAAACGATGCGCTCTTGTCATCTGCTCTCCTGGTACTCGATCTGTATGGATGCCAAAAAAAACATATCATATCATAGTCATATTCTAGCTTTCTGACTTGTATTAATAGAATTACAAGCGATATATTTTCCTCAAAAGCCTAATAAACCCATTAACTTTTGATATTTTGTTCGTTATATATTTCTCCCAGATATTATTGTATTAAAACAGCGGGCTACAAAGAAACTCGGAAGCCGACATTAAGGAAGCTATTAGTGTGAAGTAAATAAGTAAAAGGAATGTCGAACAAATATGCTATTAACTCGAGATACACTTACCAGTTACCAGGCAAGCAGTTTAGTTAAGAGGTTCGATAATTACCACCGCGCTAATGTTCAGGCAAAAGTTTTAATATCATTTATTAACCTAATATGTTAGCGAAACCATGATTAGGACACAGTTTTAGGGCTGATAAGATAAACATACAAGGACGTTGTTCTAATTTAGTTAGATACAAAATAGGTACCAACTCCCTCAAAGGTATATAAGGTATATCCGTGTATATTTACTACTAGCTGTATATCTTAAAAAAAGAAAATAAAAGTAGTCTTAACTTGGAGTAAATACTTATTGAGGAAATTCTTTAAAAGTGTTAGTAGATTGACTAAGTACATATATATGTCTACCTTATTGTGTACCTTAGAGGCCCAATTTTGTTGGGCCTTTATTAAATAAACTACAACACTGCCTTTAATCAACAGCAATTCAGAATTGAATTATGTGTCCGGTCCCTAATTGATTATATTATTGGACAAGCAAAGCCCAGTAGTACGAACCTAACATAAGTAAATAGCTATCTTGAATTTTACCTACTTACTATGCTCCGTCATCTACCTAGCCTTTTCCCAACTATGTTGGGGTCGGCTTCCAGTCTAACTGGATACAGCTGAATACCATTTTATATGGAGCGACTGCCTATATCTGACCTACACAACCTAATTAGTCTTGGATAATAAGAAACCCATTAGTAAGACTGATTGTCAGACTTTCGGACCATTGTAACAACTAGTAATAATAGAATATTTGTAAATTCTAAAATTCTATCGATTTACATTCTAAAAAATCTCAACCATTTACGCAAAGGTGGGTCAGCAAATTACATGCTCTCCGAGACACGAAGGAAACTCGGTTTGTAATGGATGGACACCCATCCACGGACCAACTTCGGCTGTTAATATATAACCACGAGCTCCTCTATTTCGACTACTATGCTCCAAATGAGAATAAACATAACACTTGCGACCACAAGAACAAAGAAGCAGTTCATTATTTATAAGAATAAAACTAATTATATATGTAAAAAAACACTTCCATCCTGCAAAATCAGTAAAACATAACAAAAATAAATCACTACTGAAAAGGAATCCATAGACAAAATTATTCTTATTTTATTTTTAAAATAAAACAAGAATACTCTTTGGAGATGGAACAGATTACAGATAATCAAAACAGTCTGTTACAGATGCAAACAGCACCTCATTGTTAAATGTAGGTCACGCATAGAATTCGGCAATAGACAAAACGTGGGTCGGCAGTACTGATTTCAACTCCTAACCTGAATTTACAGTAACACAAGATAATCGATAATAAATATACTTAAGATAGCTTTGGAGCAGCAATTTCCACCAACATCCCATTTCTCATAGAGTTTAAAAGTTTATTTAACACTTGGATATCGAGTGTTGGTTATTTTCAAATATTTACCACCGAAACGTAGTTCTCAACAAATATTTTTCTTTGGAACTAAAAATATTTATGTGGCTCACTAGGACAATGTGTTTTTGTTCAGCTTTATTAATATTCTGCAGTAAACAAAAACCTACACAACTTACGAGTACTCCTACACATAAAGACATAGAGCAGGGTTGATGACCGCTCTAAGCTCCTGAAAAGGGATGGCGCCCTTGCGGCTTTGTTTTGTTCCCCCAGCTGGCGATTAAACACACAACTTTATTAAGGTGCTTCGACCATCGTAGGATAGGAATGGTATTTTCAACGCATTAGGGTCCCAGAAGGGGGTTGCATATTAAAAAATCAAAACTTTCTCGAGCAAATTTCAAAAGAATAATAAACGAAATAACAAAATTTAAATGACCAAATGTTTTATTTTGAAAAATTTTAGAATCCCAATGTATGTGACATCAAATGAACGACTGATCAAAAGTTAGGTTAATTTCTTGTTTAAACTAAATGGGTAGGTTAGGTTAGGTTAAAACTGTGACTTCCTACCAGAAACGACTTGCATTAATATAAAAAAGAGATTTCGCCCACATTCCGCCAGTTACCAATCTTTAAACATTTAAGTCCCTTGAATAGAGGGCAAACTTTTTGCCATCAACCGGGCGCAAATCCAGACTCCGTAGCTGCTGATGAGAAATTCCTGATGGAAAAACCCAACATAACTTTTCCCGATCGAACCCAGGACCTCATGAACTCATGCTGCATGTGGACCTAATACCTACTTACTTAATAAAACATAATTCTAAGTGCATGCATATAGCATTTAGCCCCAAAATTTACAATCATATTATTATTATTAATTACATTCATTTCAATATCTTTCATTTCTCGATGTTCTATGTTGTCTAAAACACACAGGAACAGCAAAAACTAATAAACACAGGCTCCTCAGAACTCGATCGCGAACCAAAGAAACGAACAAATATTGTTATTATACATGATTAAGATTATACATGCATTGCGGCCATTTGTGCCCAGCCTCCTGCTATCTCAATCGTTGGTGAGGATGTGCTCTTCGAAGTACCACTCTAATCCGGAGAATCGTATTGCTAAAGTAAAGATAATCATAATGGGAGCTTTTCTAAAAGGTTGGTCTATTTTATTCAGCTCTATAGGTATTGCTTACGACTTTGCGTTTCGGATATTTCCATTTAAACTGTTACAGATCCTTCTGTAAGTACCTTCCCTTGATATTTTTTAGTATGTCTAGGTTAATGCTTCCTAATCATTGAATCCTCATAACATCGGTGAAGGACACAGTAACTTTAGCTACAGATTTTAGTATTGGTATGGATTACGAGTACATTTGATTTATATATAGAAAAATATAATACAATGTCGTTGAGCTCATAATTATGAGTCGAGTTACACGATAACTAACAAATGCTTGCACTGACTGGATAGGTCAACTGAAATCTGTGTGGTTCTTTCTCTAACACTTATCAGCTTAAGACCTCATGTGAGTTGAACAAGCTTATGTCTGGGACCTTAGAGGCCGAAACAATCCGTTCGATGCGAATGTGTCCGATGCGTACGTAGCGGACAGGTGGAAGCTCACCTTTAAAGAGACTTGACCTCTGAGTTTGTTTCGGCTGTTTCTCCTCAGAGTAGTTAGGTACGAAACACCAAACTCATCTAGTTTAAAAAAAGACGACGAGTAAGTGTTTGTAAAAACCTATTTGCAAAATAAATATAATTTATCAAAATGACCCTGTTTTCACACCCTGGGGTCGCTCGTTAACTCCACCTCTGTTATCCATAATCCGATACTAACACCCGTACATACAAAGTATCCGGAACCGACACTCATAATTAAGTAAAATATAATTAGCCGAACACTTTATCTGTTTTGGCACTATGACGCAAATGATGACAAAAATAAATCTGCTACCATTTTCGGTAAACATTATATGATATTTTATCGAGCAAGCGGTTAATCAACGCTCGGCCACACATGACGAACTGACACTTACATTAGATGTACCTACCTACCTTAGCAAATGCGTCAGGAAAAAATCTATTAGAAACACGCAACTACATGTGAAGGTTAAAGAAAAGAGTCAAAGGAATTGATTATCGAGCTGTTAGGTCATGGAGCACGCCGTAACATCCCGAGAAAAAAGGAAATATTTGATTTTGCTTAAAATAAGGCTTCGAAGGCAGTATAAATAATGGTCTATCTTAGAGATACCAGAGAGAGATCGCAGAGTACCCAGGCTTACCTTTTTACACATACCTATGTATGTGTAAAAAGGTAAGCCTGGGTACTCTGCAAATGAATGTTCCATAGGTCCTTAAACATTATGTGAGTATGTAGTAATTATGAATTTACTTAATCTGTTCCGACACAAAACATGCTACTGTATAGGTAATTAGGTACCTAATTAATTAAGTTCACATGTGACAGGCTGACCCAAATGTTTGTCGTTAATACGTTTAAACGCTGAATCAACAATAATTGCGGGCTTATTATCAAGCGTTTTAGTCTTGAGATCATTTGGTGGGATCCTATCTGCATATATTGACACCAATATGTGACCTACAACTAATTGAATACATGTATCAATATGTATTCCGCAGTAAGTGAGTGTTGATAGCAGTCTGTCTTGCAAACGGCTCCGGAAAACGCGTGCCATTACAAAATTCACTTCGTGATAACATGTGACATAAATTCAGTATCGCCTTGCTCGCAGTTCATAGAACTTATGCTAGGTGGGTAAGGCCACGGTCATACATAAGTAAGGCGACAGCGATACGGAATCGGAAATGCGACGTGACTGGCGGAAAGTTACTGGTGAAAACGCACATTAAAAACAGCTATGCTTTTAAATGTTTGCCATTTAAATCAAAGCAGGCTTTTACATCTGATGAGTATCCGTTCTGAAGAGATAAATACAGTATTTAAAGGCAAATAGTTAAGCTTTATTATAGGTACAAAACCAATAGCGAGAGAGGGTTCTGTTTCAGCTATCTGCAGTACTATTATAGAAATAAGCCTTTCCATTAGCGTTGTGGTACATGTAGCAACTTCGCTATGTAAGTCTTTAATCTTATAAAGTAAAATTAAAAGCTTATACACCGTAACAAGTGATGCACCTCGTCTCAAAAGCATTGGAAATCTTTTACATATTAGTACCTAAGTATTTAGAAATGTCTAAAGATGGCTAGTGGTTTTAATGAAAATGGGCCTGTTGCTATTAATCTAGGTATCCTTCGTACGTAATTAAGCTGTGCAATGGGTTACCCGACTTAAATTACATTTCAAACCAAACCAGCTACGATGGATCCATAACTAGAAGACACAATTATGAATATTAATTAAGTAACAACTGTCAATTTTATTTTTCTTTAATTTAATTGTGATGGAGAAACGGGAGACGCCCTGTTTAAAAAAAAAACTCTGAATAACTGAGCCCTTCCCGCTCAGTTTTTCAGAGACATAAAAAAAATCGAATGTAGGTACTTACGAACCAATTTTTTTCTATGACTTTCAAATAGCCATTGCCTATGTCTTCGCTATCGGTTCTGTCGTAAAGACGTGAAAAGATTATAAACCGACAAAGTAAGGTTAGCATTTACAGATGTAGTACCCATGAATAGCAGTAGCGAAGGGTTAGATTTTGTAAGAGGTAAGCCGGAGTACATTATCTTTAATGTGAATGTATTATTTGTCTATCGAATACTAACTGTGTCATTTTTCAAAGGGAATCGGTGGGAATCGAGTTGTATAGAACCTTCGCCACTGATGGATAGTATGGATGAACGCTCAAAATCCGCCTCCGCATGCACCACCACCGCTCCTCACGATACCTACGAGCTTATTTACTCCACAACACAATATGAACATGAGTCAATCTCGAAAGTCATTACGTTATCATTCGTAGATGGTGTCGCGGAGAAATGGATGCGTTGTAGCATCGGGGACACGACTCTCCGCCCTTATCATCGACTGCCAAGCTCCGTCCGCATGCTGCAATCAATAAACATTTTTGAACTTAGGCACGTAAACATGTGCCTCTTTGTCATTGTGGAAGGAAGTTGGGTTTCGATTATTTGATTTCGTTCTGCTGTGAGTAAGAACGAGATGCTTAATTTGTGTCTAAACCGTATTTTTATTAACTGCTTCTAGCCGCTCATCAGTGTCAGTGGTACTCGTAGCAATTGCATTATGAAAACTGAACTCTTACTACACATAAATAGGTTGTCCATGCCAAATTGTGACTACTGATGAGATTAAATCTTGCTGTTTTCCAGTCTCATGTATATTTTAACGTAAATTCTCCACCGCAATAACTTGCTATAAGTGTTAGTCACAATAAGTTTCCTTATCATTGCCTATTGAGAAGACGACCATTTGTGTGCGACATTTTCCGGTCCATTGACACCACAGCAGACAGCCTTTGATATCTTTTCCACCTCACCGAAATATTCATAAAGTTTTTTAAGTGATATCCTTTCAAATGTACGACCTAAATAAGTTACAATACAAAATATTTTGCAGTCAATAAATTAATTTCATAGGCTCAATAAGGAAATCGATACCTAGCCTAATATACGAGCGTCCAATCGCTATGCGAACTAAGTGTGTTTATAATTACAACTATTCCGGTATAACTTACCAGTCAACTAACAGCAGACGAGACTACAATAGAAACAGCATTGATAAGGCCTAACATATTACTCTCTATTTATATCGAGTTGAATTTATGGCGGCCCCGTCGGGGAGTTGGCAAGGCAGCAAGGCTTGCCTGGAGGCGAAATGTTGCAGCAAATTACCATAGGGTGGTGAGAAGCCGGGATTCTTAACTGAATATAATCGTAAGTTCAGTAATCGTGTGCTTCGATCTCTGCGGACACGGCGCTGTCGTCGCGGATTCGATTTATCGTCCCTTCGGCACAACGCCAGCCGTTGTGTGGTTCCGGCTCTTTAGCCGAGCCTCAGCCCGGCCGGCTGCCCTGCCAGGGCTATCTGCACGCGATATCGCAGCCTCCGCTAACGAACTCGTTCACTTGCCTATAAAATCTTATTGACACCTCTATTACTGCACATCTGGATTCAATTGTTGCGTTCCCACTACGCAGTATAGCAGTACTCAATGGCTCTGAGTGACAGTTATCAGTTTGTTGGCTACACACAAGTAATTAGGTCCTGTCGTTGTTTCGTGTTGTTGAACTATGATGTGACATGTTTGCTTTAGTTTTACTACTGATACCTACCTAAGTGTAATGTTTATTGTTGAGGTGACCCCTGAGAACGGGCAGTTAGTAAATCAAACTCTGACAATATTAAGCAGTCCATAACCATCAAATAGCCTATCTATTTCTGGAGACAAGCTGAGTAAGGAGGATAGATGGATCGGCAAACGAAGATACCTAAGTTATGAGATTGGGAACCAAAAGGATTTTCAAAACTTTTACTCGTTGAGAATTCAATTACCTACATAAGTAAAAGTTGCCATAGATTCAGTATCCTTTCAGATAATGAGATATTTCATTCGAGATCTAAAATGAATAGGGAAATCTTTATTTATTAACTTATTTGATCACCAAAAAAAGTTTTATCAATATCAGTATTTGTGTCAACCCTGTTGTACGACTCGCAAATTAGTAGAGAAGATTGAATACATGAGGTGTCGGGTTGCAGCGGCCGAGGGCCTTGGCCCAGCCTCCGACTGCTAGCCATAAGAAGCTTCATACTATCTCCTCGACAATGTAGCGTATTATTAACTATCCGACAGCGTTCATTTATCGATTAGCTGTTACAATCTCTAAGATGTATCTCATTCTCGAGGTTGCTATTTATATTCTGTTTGACTTATTTAGGTTCTAAGTTTTGATATGTAAGAAGTCATGTATTCCTGTATTCTTACTGTATATATGGTCTAAATGGTGGACTTTTTACTAACAACGATGGTTATAAACCTATTTTAATCAAAGATACTTCACAGCATTTTTTATGACCAATTTTGGAAATATGGAAATCTTGTGAGAAATATTTGGGCTCTTTCTCATTGGGCTCAAAAATAAAATTGTGGGAAGGAAACAGTCCGTTTAAAAGTCTAACGTTAAATGAATACTAACAGTAATGTTATATGCTTATTTATTTTGACAGACCGCAGCTAATAATGTAAGTCATGAATTACAAAACAGGAATAAACTGAACGCTAGTCCAGTTCACAATAAATTGTTTTGCAACATTATTCATCAGTTTTGTTTATTTCAACCAACACTTAAAATGTAGCGCGATTTGTGGAATTGGTTTTGTCTGATCATCCTAAATAGATAGCGTAGATTTAATAGGATAAAGATATAGTGGACGGCCGCTGCCGCCATGCTGCTTACCCCCAACTATCTTCGGGACTTTATCTCCTGAGAATATTTGCGCAGATGAAAATAATTAGTTAGCAACCAGAACGCCTCCTTTTGATTATTATTGTTTTCTATAGGTACTTTTACATAATTATCACGCCTGTAATCCCCAAAGGGATAGGCAGAGGTGTACTCGTACTCAACAGTTCAACCACATTTCGCCAGTTATGTTAAAGTCCCATATATAATAGAGGCCGAGCCTATTGACATCAAACGGGCACAGATAGAGTCTCGTGTCTACCTCTCGTGGCTACCGCTGAAGTATTCGTGATCGAAAAACTCAATAACGGTTTGCCCGACCCGGGAATCCAACCCAGGATCTCATGTTCAGCTGTTGCGCTAGCGACTACAGACCAACGAGGCAGTATATACTTTTCTTACTATACTTGTATACTTTTTATTAATAGTATACTCATCTGGGATAGTACTTACCTACGTACCAACTGGTATTGGGAAAATATACAATGTAAATTTAAATTATCTACCGCAAGTTATTCTTCTTCGCATACTTAAGCTTACCTAAATAAAAGTTACGCCAGTTAAATTGAAATTGTGTAAATTCAGCGAATAATATAACAATTCAAACACATAATAATGGTCATAATACTGATGTAGTTTACGATATGCAAACGTAAGCCATTTAATCAAACCAACTATATTCATCCTATCAAAATTGGATTACGTTTTCTGCTAACAACTTATAATCTTATTTTGATTGTATGCAAATAATAAAATAATTGAAACGTTTATACATTTTAGCAAATTAACCGCGTACATTATAATGCATAAACATGGTGGCTAGGCTTATCTATCCCTAGTGCTAACTTCTAATCTGAGAATTTAAACAGCACAGGTGTTGCTTGCAGGTTAATTGAATTTACTATCGTTTGGGGCAAGAGTGTGGAGATCCTAGGCTATAAAGAGTTTATCTTGGCTTTGCATCTAAGATGTCAGCAGTTTCTGATGGGATGACAAACTCGAGTCTTTCTTTTCTTTACCGTGTGGTTAGTGCTTAACCTGGTGCCAGAGTTTTCATGCCGCCCGAGGGCTTCTGGCCTGGGTTTACATGCCGTCGAGAAGTATCTCTCGGGCATGCTGGTTTCCTCACGATGTTTTCCTTCACCGAAACAAGTGAACAATACGCACACGAATCCGAAAAACCAGAGGTGCGTGTCTTGGGTTCGAACTCGAGACCTATGACATATGACCGATATAGAGTCCCTGGAACTTAAATCAGTTTTTGTGTCAAAATATCAGTCTTTGGTCTTTGGTCAGTTGGAGGAGGATTGTCTCGGCAAGAGCGTACAGCCACCCTGCAGTCCTGGCACCCATACCTATATCAACACTATTTCCATGGTATAACCCAATATATTTGGGGTCGGCGAAGCGTGTCTTCTTCTTCCATTCTTCTCTTTTAGTCTTAATTTCAAGAGTCACTTCCTTTTCCTATCCTATCATATCTTGGAAGTATAAATGTATGTGCTTTCGTTATGTTCTACAATACATAAAGCTTAATCTTCCTTCGCAATTACCGTTCCCGGTATTCTCATCTCCGTTCTCCATCGACATGTAAGCGTATGGTAAATTAGCAAAAAATAATCGCAATGCCGATGTCTGCGCGTGCGATCGCCAGTCGGCCCTTTTTCAACACCGCTCGGCTGCATTCCCCGTAAGCGGCCTCTCAGATGTACTGACTTGGATTATAATGGACTATGTATGCTGTATGTTGATGATGCGTAATTTATAAAGGAGCAATGTAGCTGTGTTTATTGCTGCGTTTAACTGCATACAAACAGGAAAATAATGCTGTCTGGGAAGCGAATGTAGGAGAACGAATCTCGAATTAGGCATTCCGTTAGGTGTCACGACAGATCATAGAAACAAAAGTTGTTTCACTTTCACAATTACACATTAAGTTAGCAGAGTTGAGTATCATTAGTGAAAACAGGAATTAGGCATTCAGTTAGGTGACACTTAGTGTTGGTGAAAACAAGATCTAGGCATTCAGTTAGGTGACACTTAGTGTTGGTGAAAACAAGATCTAGGCATTAAGTTAGGTGACACTTAGTGTTGGTGAGAACAAGATCTAGGTATTCAGTTAGGTGACACTTAGTGTTGGTGAAAACAAGATCTAGGCATTCAGTTAGGTTTCACTTAGTGTTGGTGAAATCAGGAATTAGGCATTCAGTTAGGTGACACTTAGTGTTGGTGAAAACGGGCATTAGACATTCAGTTAAGTATCCCTTAGTGTTAGTGAAAACAAGATCTAGGCATACATTTAGGTGACACTTAGTGTTGGTGAGAACAAGATCTAGGTATTCAGTTAGGATTCACTTAGTGTTGGTGAAAACGGGCATTAGGCATTCAATTAGGTGACACTTAGTGTTGGTGAAAACGGACATTAGGCATTCAATTAGGTGACACTTAGTGTTGGTGAAAACGGACATTAGGCATTCAATTAGGTGACACTTAGTGTTGGTGAAAACAAGATCTAGGCATTCAGTTAGGATTCACTTAGTGTTGGTGAAAACGGACGTTAGGCATTCAATTAGGTGACACTTAGTGTTGGTGATAACAAGATCTAGGCATTCAGTTAGGTTTCCCTTAGTGTGGGTGAAAACAAGATCTGGGCATTCATTTAGGTGCCACTTAGTGTTGGTGAAAACAGGAATTAGACATTCAGTTAGGTGACACTTAGTGTTGGTGAAAACAAGATCTAGGCATTCAGTTAGGTGCCACTTAGTGTTGGTGAAAATGGGCATTAGGCATTCAGTTAAGTATCCCTTAGTGTTGGTGAAAACAAGATCTAGGCATTCATTTAGGTGACACTTAGTGTTGGTGAAAACAAGATCTAGGCATTCAATTAGGTGACACTTAGTGTTGGTGAAAACAAGATCTAGGCATTCAGTTAGATGACACTTAGTGTTGGTGAAAACGGGCATTAGGCATTCAGTTAGGTATCCCTTAGTGTAGGTGAAAACAAAATCTAGGCATTCAGTTAGGTGCCACTTAGTGTTGGTGAAAATTTAAAAAGCTTTGGGTAAGTAGGTAAGTACTCAGTGATTTTATTTATTACGACTTTGATTTTTAACGGGTAAAAGGCGGTGGTCTAGCTATCTGTGGCGCCAGCGTCTCTGATAATCTTTAAACCTCCGTTGAAGGTACACGTGACGACGCTGACACCCGTGCGGCCGTGTTGCTCTTGCTACCGTTTGTAATCTGTTACGATACCAACTGTTTACACTAGCGTGTGTAATAATGGTAAACAACAGACGCTTATAAAATGCTATCTATCAAAATATTTAACAGCGAAATCGCTGCTGTAGGAAAGTACGGTCAGCGGCAGAAGGAAGGAGTTGTTCGTCGTGAGGTTTGAATAAAATAATTCGTTAAAATACCCAATTAGTTGTACCTACATAGATTGTGAGTCTCCAATGCAATGCAGAGAAAAGAGATGCATGTCTCATCACTGCATGTTTAAAACAAAGTCACTTTTCGCTGTCTGTCTGTCCCTATGTATGCTTAGATCTTAAAAACTACTTAACTTTTTTAATAGATAGAGTGATTCAAGAGGAAAGTTTATAAGTATATAACATGCATAATATAGTAGAGAAACACTGATAATTTTAGAAGTTTCTAATGTGATGTCGTAAATATACCCTTCTTTTTCGCTTACTTTGCAAACGCTGGCACACCTTAAAAAGGTCTACAAAAAAGTCCGCGATGGTATATGTCTATCTCTTAGGGATAACCCACAATAACCATTTTTTATCCTTTACTTTTTAAGAGAAATAATGGTTTATTTACGAAGCGATTTTAAGCAATAAAGCATTAATCCTTATCCAATTCAGTACGTTAAATTAATTGTACATTTAATATAGATCAATATGGCCTTTAACAGTATATCATTTAAATGAATAATTTAGAAGATATCACAGAATTAAAATTACGCGCGACTGGAAATATCATTCTCAGCGAAACATATGTGGTCGCACTCGCAGTTTAACAGTTGATCACTTTAACCATTTTCATCTTTTAAGTTTTGCGTAAAAAGTAATGCATTATTTTAGAATCTTATTTATGGTGTGTGGTGTAAATCTATATAGATTATCATCAATATCTGTTTTAGAACGTATATACCCTAAACACTATTCAATTTAAATAAATATCTTAGGAGTTATCGCAACTGCCGGGGTCGCGGGACTGTCTAAACCTTACCGGGGCTCTGGAACCCAAGGGCAACCGAAAGAACAGGGTGTCTTAGTCAGTAGGTAAGTCTGACAGTCCCATCCGCTCCACCCAGGGCGGGAGGACTCATTTAATGATTTTACCACATAACATGCATTACAAAATAATTTTACAGTAAGCGCACGTCTTTTTTTGTTCTAAATTGGTCCCGAGCGAAGCCGGGGCGGGTCGCTAGTCTATCCATAAATTATCTTTTTATCATTTGTCCGAATGATCAAAAAACCTAAAAAGACCTTCGGACAAATGATAAAAAGATAATTTATAAATGAAATCTTGCAAATCAACTAACTTCTGAAACATTGCTTAGTGTAGTAATTTCTCACAGATACGACAAGAAAACGTTGTTTTTTTTATGAATAAGTAAACTGTTTAATGATTCGATACTTACTGTGTCCGAGAATCAACAAAATCAATAAGGATAAAACTCCAGGAGATCGCAGGATATTTTATTTTTATTAGCTTCCTTGAACATTACTTTATTTTTAAGAGGCGGATGACTCTACATTCTCATTTTTTTTATTTCAAAGAGATAAATTTTGCAGTAGGTACCTACAGACCTACAGTACAATCTTTGCAACAATTTATTTTCTTCCTTATAAATTCTTGAATGTATTTTCCATTTATGAATCACCAGTAGGTAGGTAATACTAGAATAAAAGTAATATGGTCAGGTTTAAAACAAACTCTTTTGCAAAAAAAACGGGCCCTTTCGATTTTATCTCTACTTCAATGAAGAAGAACAAGAAAGAGGTTTTATTAATTTGACGATTATTATCGATGGCATTTGAAGCATCCTGGCATGATTCTTTACGTTCCAAACTTAAATTTTGAAATTAACAAAAGAAAATTAATGAGTATTGTGGATTATTGTAAAATTGCTTTACTAATGGCGCGACTTACGGAAATGATTTTTATACTGATTACTAACATTTTAAAACTTTTTGGATATTTTCTGCTTTCTTTTTACATTAAATACCACTTTTTGATATGAGTGATAAAGCTACAAGGGCCGGTAAAATTATAGCCCTACTTGAAGAAGGTTGTTCGCAAACGTACGTGTCTCAGTGGCTAAATGTGAGTCGTTCTACTGTCCAGAGGGTAACGAAGGCAGAAGGCAACGGTATCAAGAGACCAGTTCGGTCAAAAGAAGACCTGGTTCGGGAAGAAAACGATGCACAGAACCAAGAGCTGACCGCTTTTTATTGAATCAGGCGTTGCGGATTTGTAAGGCTTCAAGTGTGGACCTGAAGAAGAGCCTTGAAGAAGTAAGAGGAGTAGAAGTTAGCTTGTGGACGGTCAGGAGGAGACTTTGGGCTGCCAATATCAGGAGTTACCACCCGGCTCGGGGCCCTAAATTACTCCGTGAGCACCGTGTTGCTCGACTTTAGTTTGCTCGAAACTGTGCTTCATGGACTCTGGAGGACTGGAATAAAGTATTGTTTTCTGATGAAGCTAGAATCTCTTTGTGTGGAAAGGACCGACGCAAAAAAAAACACTCCTTATGGCGGAGGCTCCGTTATGTTTTGGGCAGCAATTAATTCGGCGGAGCGTACGGAGTTAGTTTTTATAGAAAATGGAACATTAAATGCACACCGGTACATAATGGGAGTCCTAATTCCATATGCACAACACGCATTGACTGCACTTGGGGAAGATTCCATTTTTAGGGACGACAATTCTCGCCCACACCGTTCTGGCGACGTGGAAGCGTACATGCAAGAAGTTGGGATCCGTCGTTTAGATTGGCCAGCTCGAAGTCCTGACCTCAATCCAATTGAGCATGTCTGGAATGTTCTAAAGAGACGGATAAGATCAGTGCAACCTGCTCCACAAAACATCAAGGAGCTAAAAAGAGTCATTGCAGAAGAGTGGGAACGTATTTCTCAAAACGTTATTAAAAACATCGTGGCAAGCATGCCCAAAAGGATTCAAGCTGAAATTTTGGCAAGAGGAGGTCACACTCTTGATTAGGTTTTTACATTTGTAACTTTATAAAATTAATAAAAGTAAAAAAATCTTCTTGTCTTTATTGCCGACCACTTCTTACTGTTTGGCCGTGTACATCGGGTTTTAAAGAATTCTTTTTTTTTTTATAAAATCGAACTTCATGCGTATTAATTTACACGATTACAATATACAGACTACGGCAAAGAATTAAATTTCATTTAATTAACTCAAATCGTCCTTATAACGTAAATTTCCTTAGGTGCCCGATTTTTTTGCAAAAGAGTGTATGTACCTAAAGTGCAGTTCAGTACATAGGTATTTGTTAAAGTTCGGTGTTCAGAGCTATCGGTCTATTCTGTTTTCACCGAACTTTTTAAAATAACTCTTTTAAAATATTTGCAATAATAAAGTTGTTTTTCTGTGCCAGTCCACCAAATAGTTGACGGTAATTACATATCATCAGGTGTCATATCTCTGACCCCTCCAAAAAAAGTTCATAAGTCATCGCGCGACCGTTATCAATCGCGCACTGTGCGAATATCATAAGCAGTATGATACACTGCGCATCATGTGGCAGGGCTGCTGACCCAAGCCGGCCGTCTCTACACCACATTAATTAAAACACGAGCAAAATCTTACTACGATCCAACCAAGATGTGTGCAAAAAATACGCAAATCACTACTTATATTGCAAGCACAGAACACTCTGTATAACGTGTCGGGCGGGAGGTCGGCTAAATAGAACGGCATTTATATTTTTTGTTCCACAAACATTACTTGTTGAACGCATTCCGTGGCTCGGCAAAGTTTATACATTTTTATTTACAAAGATTTATAAATCTTAAATCGAATTTGAAAGTGATTGAAAGCCAAATAAAGTTTTAAAAGAGGTCATTAAAGCGTGTCAACACACGTGATGTTAAATAACAGTTACAGAAACAAAACGTAAATCAGTAAATGAATCTGTTTTGATAAACATAAATAACTTACGTCTTGGGTGTTAAAAAATGGCCAGTTGTACACCAGA
This sequence comes from Xestia sexstrigata, assembly GCA_941918905.2. Lineage (NCBI taxonomy): Eukaryota > Metazoa > Arthropoda > Insecta > Lepidoptera > Noctuidae > Xestia > Xestia sexstrigata. The sequence goes on from OW799204.2 coordinate 8,281,401, forward strand.
AGGGATACTTCAATCACAACTTGAAGCGCAGCATCGCTCTTTGAAGTGAGACAAAGCATTGTTTATTGGTATTGGTTGCGCCACCTCCTCGGGATATCAGCTCAGCCGAAGAAGAATAGGTTAAAACCTAACGTATGTTCGTCATCGGCAAGCTTCGCTGGGAATTCGTGGAAAACAGTAGTTTCTATTTTTCAATTCTGGAGCGCAAACATTTTTCGTAGACGGTTTATTGTTATCATGAAGCAGCCAGACTGTGTTGGCTAAGATTTCGTTTAAAGTACAATAAATACATGATTCGCAGACTATATTTAAGCTCCCATTGACTTTTAAGATAGGCAAGTGCGCCTACACTTGCACAGTATCTTAGTTGAACACTACGTGTACATTTTTTTTATGCACCAAGCCCGCCTCTCTTTTCCCAAACCATACTAATGTTATTGTTAGACTTAGACATCAAAGTTTGCCCCTATCCATGACACTATTTTAAACTTAGATTGTCTCTCACATGAAGACACAAGACTTAAGGCATAGACTACTTAGTATTGCTTGCACTTCCGCAATCCACAAGTATTATTTTTACGGATGAGTGTGGATTACCGTGCAAGCCGAACTATCGGGAGTATGCTCATGTTACACTGACCGTCTAGTCTTGTCTACGAATAGATCACCTTTGTTCCACTGCCGCAGATCGTGGGAGGCCACTGAGATATTAGGTAACTTCCACCTGGTACTAATTATATCATACTACGATCACTAATCTGTCTAACAAGTGGTTTGGTGAGTGCATTACCGTCCCAGGTCCAGGTCCAGTTTTTCTGTTATCTGCTTCAACAGTATCCAGATATACTGTTGAAGCAGATAACAGAAAAACTTGATTATATTTATTATCGTCATCTCGATGTACCGTTATACGATTCCTCCTTACATTTAAAAATAATTCAACTTTTATCAGCACTTAGGTTGAAATGGTGTCCTATATTTTGCAAAGTGCATCCAAAATTCCATAACAAGTATTTTTTAAGACTTTGAGGAAAGAAGTGACGCAATGTGAATCATGTTTATTGAACGTGGACATTACCAGTTGCTAAAGATAAACTTGGTGTCAACACCTAAAGAAAGACCTCTTATTTTGTTAATTATACATAAGAGGTAAAGAGAGGATATAGATACTAAATGACCTATGAATATGAAGATGAATATTCGGTATGAAGAAAAATATTTGTCATTTTATGAGTGATTCATTCCAATTTCCAGTAAACAAACGAAATGTTTAGGTATAGGGGTTTAACAACGAAATTAAAGTTATCAAAACAAGAGGCAATGATGAGTATCATTTCTTATAAATATTTGTTTACGTAAATGAAATGAACACGGATGTGACCGGCTGGCGTTTCAATACCGCTCGTGAATCCTGTCTGTTGCATTGAAATGATACAGGGGCAATCAGTACTAGGATACAGACACATAGACTTAGATAGATTATTACCAGTAATTGAACACAATGCGAGTGCTACCTATTTTTCACCATTCTTTTTATTATCTTTTATATATACAATCGTTTCTCGTGGCTGTAACAATACAAAATAAACAAGAAAACACATGTAGCTCAAACACAAACTAATCACAATCACCTTCACTATGAAATACCTCCACCACTCGTGCATATTATTGTCTATACCGGCCCACAGGCCAGTGAACACAACGGTCTCTATAGTACAAACTATAATCCAGAACACATGCCACACACGCACGTGCCGGAAACGTATCTTAAACTCCATCAGACAAAATAAGTATATGAATGCAAGGAACACATAGAATCCTCTCTTCACGGTGCTGGCTTTAGGTACTATGAGGAACAAGAGCATCGCTTGGTAGTGCGAAAACAGAATGATAATTGCGACGAGCGGAAAAAAGTTTATAAAACATGCTATAGAGAGCAGGCGACATACAAAAAACATGTACCAGCCTAGAAAATGTACTAACGCAGCTGTAGCGTCCTGAGGTTCTAGACCTCTCATGTAGGACCTGGGCACACGACGCGGAATATCCGGCTCATCTTGGACTACTTCATCGCAATACTTTCTTCTCGGCGGTGCTGACAGCCAGGTCGGAATAGATTCCGCATTTTCAACCATCTTTTCTGCCCATACAGCTAATGACATTGGCCTCGGTGCTAACATTACGGGTGGTGGGACTATTTCCACCTTTTCAACTGGAAACTCTGTGGTCCGTCTTAAAGGTGCCACTCTGTCGATTATGCTTATTGGTCTCACATATTCCTCATCACTGCTTAATTCTTCAGCTACTTCTTTTGTTTTTTCTCTTTTGGGAGTCAAGTAATCCGAACTGGTATCTGAATCACTTAACATTTCGTTATCGAAGAATCCTGAAGACATCATAGTATTCCTTGGAGAAAACTTTATTAAATCACTGTTCGCATCACGATAGTATTTCGTGCCGTCGTGATAATCTGAATTGATGGAGTCCTTTTTTGTGACCGTTTCGTAAATTGGTTCTTCGTTTGCTACATTTGTTTTATCACCATCCACGTCATCATTATCATCATCATCATCATTTTCGTCGTCATTTGTCAATAGAGGGTCAGTCTGTTTGCCCCACGGATATTTTCGTCCACTTAGCTTTTCTCTTTCAAATCTCCTATACATTGTGGCTGTACTAGCCATCCGAAGAGAAGAAGCAATGATGCTCACAGCTTGAACTGAAACTGATGAAAACAATGGGTACAAGCATATTTACATTTATTTTATGAACTTCAACTACGATTTTACGAGAGATAGAGAGACAAAGGTGAGTAAAGTTTTAGACGTTTTTAAACTACGCAATACGACAAAGTAAAATAAAAACATATCTAGCTATACTTTACACGCTTGGATATCCTAAGATTTAGTTTTGCTTTCAATTTGGAATTGGTTTCTATTGCTCAATAACTTTTTGATATAAGTACAAAATTACCTATAAAGGGTGTAAAAAACCTCTTAACGAAGCTGAAAGGCACTTGTTCTCCTCGTCACTGCGATAATTTTTTTGTTCTACACCTTACCTAGGAACGTTCTAGTTACGGAGATATGGGGGGTCAAAGTTCCAACTTTTTGACAAGTTTTTTTATAAATACAAGTTTTTAATGTAAGATTTTTACTTTAAACACCTCCACGACCCCCGTACTATTCAATCCATCCATCAGCACAATGTTTTGAGTGCGTTACATTGAGTTCTACCACAAAACATGATTTTTCACCGCAAAAAAAAAAAAGTTGTTTCCCAGCAATAATTTTTGCGTAAAGTTACTTAGTTTGATGTACAGAATGCTTGGTTGACAGCTTCGTGATGAGGTCTTTTACACCCTGTTTTGTTTATTTACCTTTGTCAAAAGTCATGTCTGAGTATCGCGCCATCAAATCAAGGATATTGACGATGGCATGTGGAGCCGCATGAATAAAGGACTGCAGAAACAGGTACAGTTCAATGGGTGAAGGTTGACGAGCTATCTCAATGGCCTCCTTCGTCCGTTCCTTGTCATCGCTGCGAGCTGCACAAACAGCTTCCACCCACCAGAATATTTGGTAGCAGTATCTGTAGAGCAGTTATATCGTTATAACTGACCATAAGAAAATTCTAATAACACTCGTTCGTTCGATCGTTCCCCAAGTGTTATTAGAATTTTCTTATGGTCCCCAACAGCTGACGTTGGATATGGATCGGATCGGATTGGATCGTTGGATGGTCGTTGGTTGTTGTTGGAGATTTGTGTCTGCACTGTAGGAAAAAGCTTGCCTCTGAACCATGTTACTCAAAGTAGTGAGATATGGGTATACTTAACACCACTGCCTACCCCTTCCTCTGAAATGTTATTAATTTGTCAGTGAGTCGACTTGTCGACCCATCCCGAGTTAACGACTTAGAATATGTAAATATAATGTCCGGACGAAACTAATTTAATATTGGATCGTTGACTTCTGTTCCGGACTGCAAAGGGAACCGTGTGAATGCGGTTAAACAGTTCATTTCCATCTATTTTTGTCATATTTTGGTCAAAGAATCTGTTACCTACTTCCTAATCGTATTATCGAGCTGTGAGATCTGACAACGTTATGACACGTTACTGGAGGTATTTATCAATACGTTACGGTGTAATTATACACATTGTATTTTTGGTTTAGGTACCTACCTACTTAAGGATTAATAATATATGGATAATATGGATACATAATAGTTTCTCTTAACTTCGTTTCATTAATATTAAAAGGAAATAAAAACATCGATGAGTCTTTCAAAATGGGAATTTAGGACACATACAAACCTGCCAATCGCAACAATAGGAAAGAAGATGGCGTTCACAAACTGCATGGCCAGCCATCGCATGTCGTGCTTTTCTATTGTTACAGAAAAAGCTGAGAAGTCAGTCTTTAATCCTGGTGGAGGCGACGCCAGCGTGAATACTAACGATATCAATGATGGTAATGCGATGAGAATGGTGCAAAATACTCCTATTCTGTAAACAAGAGAAAACGAATTATTCAAATTAGAGAAAGCATCTTAACAATTCTTAGGGCAATTTGCATGTTGACTGTTTAAGTGTGTGGTTGTGGGTACCTGAAAAGTGGGAATGTATGTAATATATTCGACATGGTTCCTTTACTTTATGAAGTACATAAATTCCCGTCCGTTACTAAATCTCCAGATCTAAGTCAATTGTTTAACTATTGTGTCTACTAATTCGTCGTTAAGTATCTACCTGATTCTAATTAGGTAGTATGATCGGCGATCGCATAAATGAAGCTACGTTTTGTGTTCGCCATTCAAATAGTGGCACCTGAAGTGAGTGTAGTAAGTTGAAGTGGTGCAATAAGTAGTGTTGATAATTATATAAGTAGTTATAGCAAATGTATCACACCATTAGTGACGGCTATAAAAATCCAACTGGCAGCACCTCACTTGCTGACCTCTAAATAGCCCTATAACTTATAAAAGCTTTACACAATAGCTTTTTTTTTTTACTTTGAGACAAGCCCGCCACACTGTTCCCAAACCACTGTAACTCCTGAAAGCCAGAATCAACAGTGGCGACCACCAGAAAAGCGCCGAGACAATGAAGCTCGACGAAGTCCCAGAGAATGAATTTAACTGTCTTGGATCCCGCAACGAAATTAATCAGAAAAGTATAGTGGAGGAGTAGGAAAAAACCGTAATTTCCACTTCCCTCCATTTCAGCAGGAGACAGAACGAAACAAGGCCAATAGGCACAAAGGGACGTTTACAACTGGGATAGGCCCAGTTGCCTAGCACCACGGATAAATATTAACATTAATGGGTCCTAAGTTGTGAGCTGTTATATTTGATTCCAATAATAGGTATGGCAAAAACGCTTGAACGCACGGAAATTTGTTCTAGTTTCCACAAGGTCTGTATAGTAAATAACTCCGGATGTAACCTGTACACTATCCAACATAATGTTGCGTTCATTCTGCCAAAGACTGCACTCCCATAAAATGTGATGTGCTGATTGTTCATATTCGCAGTCAGATGTGGAACATTGACAAAAAGGCGAGTCAACAAGCTTGAAGGAAAATAATTTACTCTTAAAGTTACCATGACCGGTGAGAAATTGGGCAACACAGTGATCAACATCCAACCATGTCCTGGCCAGCCGCTCACGAACGGATGGAAAGAACTGGTGGAGGTGTCGGCCCTTGATGGAATTATCCCACCTACCTTGCCATTCAGACAAAAGTTCCTCCCAGACGTCGGTCTGTGGTTTGAATAATCTAGCAATCTTAACACGGTCACGTAGGGTTAAAAAGTCTGCGTCCGCGGTCTCACGTGCGTTATAGTACATTGCAGCCCGTCGCTGCACTTCAAGATCAACTGGAAGTACACCTGCAAGTACCGGTAAGGCTTCAGTACTAACCGTCCTATACGCTTTGCATAAGAATATCAAAGCCAAACGCTGGCTTTGAAGCAATTTACGTCGTGCCGCTCCTATGGTGGCCCTATCGGCCCAGACAGGTGCCCCGTAGCACATACACCCCAAGTAAGTAGCCCCATAAATGGTCTTTAAAGTTATAAATGACAGACCCCACGTAGATTTTGATATTCTCGTTAAGGCATAAAAGTTCTTTTTAGCTTTTTCACCGACAGTTTTTATATGATCTATGAATGAAAAATTTCTCTCTAAGACCAAACCAAGGTAGCACACGGATTGCTTTCTTTTCACGGGAACGTTATTAAATTTAATACTAGGCCACGATTTAAGATTACCTTTTAAAATTAGTTGATAAGTTTTTTGCGGTGCAAAGGTCAGACGGTTTCGATCGCCCCACTGAGATATTAATCGTAGGCAAGTATCAGCTAAATTCTCGAGACCAGCCCGAGTACTCGACTGAATGAGCAGCAGGCCGTCGTCCGCGTAACCGGTTAATGAACAGCCGGGAGGAAGGGGAATCGCGAGAAAATCATCAAAACCTAAATTCCATACATACGGAGCGATTACCGACCCCTGAGGACATCCCATGGTAAGGGACTTTGACATAGAATAATGACCGAGTTTGAGTTTCGCGGTACCATTTAAAAAGTAAGAATAAACAAGATTATATATGTTTTTATAGCAGCCACGATTCTTCAGTTTAAGTAGTAGCATCGGCCACCATGCGTTATCAAAGGCCCCGGAAATATCTAAAAAGATTCCAACCACGTACTTGTGTTCCGAGTTATTAACAATTTTTCTAACAGAAAGTGCCGCGTCTACGGTAGATTTTCCCACGGTGAAACCGAATTGGTTGTTATGAAACTTTGGCCCGTCTGGCAGCAAACGTGGAACGATAAGGCGCTCCAGGAGTTTTCCTAAAGATGGCAGTAGGGTTATGGGCCTGTACGACTTAGGGTCGTCCGGTGGCTTATCACCACTTTTTGGAATTATTCGTATAAAGCCACGTCGCCATACGCGAGGGAAAACGCCGTCCGCAATACATCGGTTGAAAACAGATAGAATGGCGTCGCCCGCTGTTTTACACGCTTCTATTATCATCCGATTAGATATTTTATCTTCACCTGATGATTTGTTAAGAGGCAGTTTCCTGACAACATTAATGAATTCGTCAATGGATGGAAGGTCTGACGCTGATGATTCAGGTGGCACAGCAGCCCACGCTCTGATCTGTTGATGGTAGTCATTGTCATTTACCGGCGAATCATCAGGAATCAGACTATTTAATAGAACTTCGGTTGTTTCCTCAATACCGGTGGTGTGTTTATTATTGACTTTAATGTTCTGGACAAACGCCAGGTCGACTGATCGATTAGCTTTGAATTCGTGATACAAAGGAGACCACGGACCTTCTTTATCTAATTTTTCTACTATTTTTCGCAGTAAATTACCCTTGGATTTTTCCACCGATGCTCTGTAGCGGGACTTGGCAACTCTAAACGCATTTAAAGCAAAGTTGAGTGGGTCTCCGGTGACCTTTTGTTTTTTAAGCTTGTTTAAATGCCTACGCGCTCGGCGATAGCTTTTACGTTGTTCAATTAAGTAGTCACACCACCAATCACATCTATGGATGTTGGTCATAGATGCGCGACCAATGGCGATGTCAGCACAGTAAGTGAAGGTGTCTGACATAATTTCAGCACTTTCTTCAGCTGACAGCCCATCACGAGTGAAGTCTTTGGCGTGACACGCAAAAAGCGAGCTAAAGAATTCCCAATTCGCGCCTTTACTTTTATATCTAAAATTACCAGTGATATGAGATGGACCTTGAGAAGACACCGGAACAAATTCGTACACGATCAGGCGATGATCACTACAAGACGCATCTGGTAGGACACGCCACCTATCCAAGCGTACGTCTGCACTAGAAAGTGTGACGTCAATACAAGATTCGCCCATTGGGCTGCAAAAAGTAGGTGGTGCATCTGGGGTATTATGAATTGATAAGTTCATTTCAGCTATAAAATCTTCAACAGCACAACGTCGGTCGAAATCCGTAGACCTAACCTTGCCATACCACAGAGACGATGACGCGTTAACATCAGCGCCAACGATAACTTTACAGCCCGCGAGTGACTGTAAGACATGACGGAGGTTATGTATATGAGGAGCAACAGGGTCTGAGTATTGAAAGTAACAGCTCACAACGTAAACTTTAAAAGAAGCTGATGAGACTTCCGCAATGGCACAGTGGGGCGTCATGAGGTTACGCAAAGACGTTACTGTAAAGTTAGAAGAACGCGCCACGTAAATTCCGGCTCGTGCTTTGCTGTCCAGCTGAACTACTTTGTGACGTAAGCGAGCGTTCTGGTATTGTTCTTGAACAAGTACTATGTCTAAGTTATAATCGATAATTAATTTGTCTAATTCAGAGGTCGCCACCCTATCGTTGTGGAGATTTAATTGTCCTATAGTTAAACTATCCATTATTTTAGTAATTGGTGTTGAGGATTAACTGTTCGAGCTTAAGTTTGTACGTGGTACACTCGGGAGACCCGCAACGATGGTCAAACGGTTATTTAAAACGTACACAATAGCTTGTGCTAACAGTACTCCACTGTTAGCAAGTCTTATTAGCAAAACTCACCCCTTTACCAGAAATAGTAGGTAGTATAAGGTACCCTACCTGTAGCCACTGGGCAGCGCAAAATAAAAGAGTGACACTAAACTTATTTCCAACTTAATCTAGTTCTGGTAGAATGTGAAAAGTACCTGCGTACCCCAAGCACTTGAAAAGTAGGTACGTCTACTCAACTCATAGTACCAAAACGAGGTTAGAAACAAAGACGTACCCTTCACTGCCGTTAATAAAGTGTTCGCAAATAAGTGCAAAATCATAGCACATAAGAACGATGTAGATTATGAGACCTCCGCAGGAGGGCAGCACTCGATGCAGCAAGAGTGCTTGCCATGCTGGTATTTTCCACCCAAGCACCTCTCCCGACACTTCTTGATCCAATTCACAAGTCACCATTTCGTATTATCTTTGTAACATTATATTCTCCGTTTTGTTCTATGGATTTTATTTCACTTGACACATCGTGACGTCCCCGAAAACCACACTTTTCATTAAAATTATAACGGTATCCCGTAAAAAAGAAATTAGAACTGTTTTCGTTGAAACAATTGTACATAAAGCAATAATGTGTTGTATTCGTATTCCCCACGCCCATTGATAAAGATAAGATAGCAGAGTTGAGTCAAATAGATAACTTGGCTGACATAGTTTCTAATCAGGTGTGCATTAATATTTTCGTTTTAACCGCAAACAATAGCTGTATTTGTAGAACCTTTATTGAACACGAACGAAGTAGGTTTTGCCACCAACCTGTGCACCCTCTCAACTGAAGCAGTCTCATCATGATTCATCACCAAGTCTTGTTTTAAAACAGCACAGTGGAACTGCACTTTTCAACCTGACGGCACTGCACTATTCGCAGATTAGGAAATAACAAAAATCGAGTAACATGTAGCCTTCCTATTTGAGCAACACAAATATTCTAAAAGACCTAGAATTTAAAATAATGCATTTGCATTTCTAAGTATGATTTTTGTATGGACAAACCACCTAACCGTAAAACGTAAACATGCAAAAAAATACAAGCTGTATAATGTCATTCATGACATTGACAACTTGACAAGTATTATTTTTTAGGTTATATTTATTTTGTAAGTGTAAAATTGCGAAATAGAGATTATAGTATAGCGTAAAGGTCGTTTATTCCATAAATCATTGGCATTGAAAGGCAAAATGTTGAGGAAAATTATCTCAAGAACATTAGGTCACCGTCCAAGGAGTTCAATAGTGCGGTGTGCTGATAATGTTGTTAACAATAGGCAAATACACTGTGGAGTTTGTCTAAGTAATCCTAGGTATACATCCAAGACAAACAGAACCTCACCAGCTTTAGCCAGCAAGTACCAAGTAATTACGGATGTAAATCCCACGATTATAGAGAACACTGCAGAAGAAGTACCCGTTGAAAACAAATACACTTTACTTAGTGATGAATTTGATGGCATTAATTTAGAAAGTACGTAATCTGGCGTACATGTTAATTCTAATTATTTTTTGAAGTACAATACACATTATTAATTAATTTCTATACGTTTTAGGAGGCCAGAGAGGTGTTTTTGATATCGAAGATCTTGTAGAATTACTACAAAGAGAAAACTCCAAAGATATATTCGTAGCTACTGTTCCTCCAGAAATCCGTTATGTAGATTACATATGTGTTGTCAGTGGTCGTAACAAGAGACATATATTGGGATTATCAGAATTTGTCAGAAAGGTGTACAAGAAGAAGTGTGATAAATCAGACTCTATACCTAGAATTGAAGGCAAAGAGTCTGAAGAATGGATGGCCTTAGACTTGGGTAATAATCTCCAATCATTTTAAGTTTATCAGCTATCAGGACACTTTATATGACCAGTTATAAAACTCATATTTTTTACCCACATTATTTTGTTCTAGAGCCAAAGCATTTGGTTTCCTAGAACCAGTTTAATTCTCTTGTCCTGGTGCCTGGTTTTTTTTATTTTTGAATGAATAACTGCTATCAACATTAATTCAATTTGGTATTTTCAGGTAACATAGCATTACATGTCTTCACAGAAAAAGCAAGAAAAGCATATGATTTGGAGACGCTGTGGTCTGTTGGCCCTGAGTATGATGACCAGATAAACAAGAAGAGTGAAGTTGTAGACATGTTTGAGAACTATAGTGATTATTTGAAAGACCTCAAACCCTTGGGATAAAGCTATTAAATCATATTTTAGATTGTACATAGTTTTTTGTTAATATCCAATCCCTTATGACCTCTAATTAGTGATATGAATTAAAAGCCCTTTAAAAGTCTCATATAAAATGTTTATTTCTGCTTAATTACATTAAAGATACATATGGATTGTATAATTCAATCACAATTCACAATCTAAATAATTATGAAACATTGAATTCAAATATTTCAAATCAATTAAATAAAAACAAATATTCATAATATTTCAATATTGTAATATGAAAAAAAAATATCCATTATAATTCTTGTAATTGTTGTGTGTCTGTCTATCAAGATCAATACTAATATAATTTGATATACAAAATAACAATTTGGCATAATTTATAACTAGCTCAGAATTTTAAATGCAGTAATATGACAATGTAAAATTATACAAAAAGAACAGCAGTTGACTAATACATTCATACCACATTCACAAGATTCTTATTTCAGTCAAAATGCAGATGCACATACTAGTAAATCTAAGTATACACTAAGCATAGTTTTGAAAGCAACCTAATATTAGTGCTTTATGAGTTAAAACTAACTATGTTTAAGGATAAAATATAGTGGAAGCCAATCAGTAATACAGACTGTAACATATTTTGTGTAGGAAATTAGCAATTATAATAATTCATAAAAAAAAATGTTTGGACCACCAACAAGTCTTTCATTTTAGTGACTATGTAATTAGTAAATTTATGAGCATACAAAATAATATTGCACTGCCAATATAAAGCATTTGTGCACATACAAAATTAAATATTTTCACATTGTTCAATGTAATCTTTAAGACTTACATAGTTAATCATTATAATGGTATGAAATACCACTCACTATTGATTTCACTACCTGCAGCCTAATGATGTATCATCAAAATAAGTGGAAACTTTCATTTGTCACTTGATAAAATCCAAAATGTCAAATAAAACCTATAATTATCCCAATTGAAGATACATTATTAGACCTTTATTATCAAGGCAATAGTTGGCAGTTGTTGTCAAATATTAATACTTAAATATTGTAAATTATTGCCAAATAGTGAAATTAACATTCAATCGGGTGCAAAAATTCTAAATACACATTCTTATAAAATACACAAATATTATTTGTAGATTTGTGATTCATTTTGGATCTCAATTTTGGCTCATGACTAATCAGTTTATGACAATATGGCTACACTTCGCCTTACGCCAGCACCTGAATTGACATTGTCTAAGCTTGACCATTTCTTAATGCCATTTTTTACCACTTCAGCAGCTATTTTATCTTCCATAAATCGAGACATAGCTTCTAACTTTTGTGCTCTCTCTTTGCTTAAAGGTTCACTGGGGAATGCCAAATCATTGGCTTCAGCTAGGGTACGCAGATCAAAATAGTATTTAGCATACACACTAGAGGGTACATTGATATTAAATTGTAACATTTCTAAAAATTGCCTCTCAAGCTCATTCATATCTTCTACAGTGATATCTTTCAAGATCTGGCAGTAATCTACATTCCAAACAGCTTGATCATCCCACACTTTACTTGCCAGTAAGATTGCTCCCAAGACTATTCTTTTCCAGTTGGATGGAGCAATATCCAGTTCAGCACATATTAAGAGGCGCTCCAAGTACACCAAAGTGATAATAGCACATTCTGCTGTTAATTGAGCAGCATTAAACAATGTTCTTACAAACTTGTAAATCTGTTTGTGCTCAGGATTATACCTATCATAATCATCAGTTACTCCTTCTTTACTAAGGGGATGGAGCTTCTCATCAAATATGTCTAACTTCCGCTCTGATGTTCTGTTTTTAATATGATAGTAAATAGCAAGGGCTACACACTTGACCGTGTTCTTCAGATTAGGCTGAGATACTGTGCTATCATCTAAATAAATAGTTGAACAGGAACTGCTTTTTTTGAGCTTATTATCTGCGATTTGGTGTTGACTGCGTTTCCTGGTCATTCCATTTTCTATGGAAGCTTTAGAGCGCTCCATAAAAATGGTTCCAGCGATGGGGTCTTGTGAAGGATCGATGTCGCCGTCATCTGGCTCTCTCTCGCTGATGTGCTGTATATTATTAGAGCTTACTTCTCCTTCCGGAAGATAGTCCTCTAGTTTGACGATGTCCTTTCTGATCGGCGACGGACTCCGGTAACAACAGCAACTGTTTTGGTTACCCATTTTGTATTACATATAACTGTATTACAGATTAATTGTTATCATTCTACAAGCACTGCCTCACCTCTAGACATGCGTAAACACTGTGCCGATACATAGGAAAGACATAAAAGGCCCGTAGTATCTGAAACAAAAGGTGCTACATGAATATTCTATTAATGAATGCCAACATTAGCATTGAATAAAAATAGGTCTGTAAGGACATTACATTGTAAAATATCATACCCTAACATCTTCGGTTCGTAGAATAATCACACATTTCACCAGAACTTAGAGCAACCCCGAGAAGATTTCATATTACTTTTTTGACAGACACAGACAGAATATTGAATGAATTGAATTTGATAGTTGCAATCTTGTAATCATGCAAAACAGAATTCATTCAGCAGGTCAACCTTGATCAATCTTCCTCCCATAGACTCACATGGACTTATTATACAAACCTTCCTCCTAAGTAGTCACAGATTACTTATAGAGATAAAAATTAAAAATAGGTCTCCTGCTATAATTTTCAGGTTCAGGCCCCTTATTCACAACTCTTCGATTCGATTTTCGATTCGGAAAGTCGTATGTCTATCTTTTTTTGACATTATGAAATCGAGCGAGATGGACATACGACTTTCCGAATCGAAAATCGAATCGAAGCGTTGTGAATAAGGGGCCATCATAGCTATTCACAACGCTTCGATTCGATTTTCGATTCGGAAAGTCAGGGGCCAGGTTTTATTTGGATTCGAAGTAGGAACTTCATTAATAATTCGGATAGTGGAAGCGCATTTCAGAGAAACCGAAATAAACATTGACAAAAATGGTACAAAATTTTCACAAGCAGTAACAAAACATGGAGTAAAGTAGATAATATTTGGGCGCCATTGGGCCATCCAAAAACCGATGTTGTTTTTATGTATCACGGGGAAAATAAATACATCCTTTTTTTGTACAACATAAACGCAGCAAATAAAGTTTAATAACTATGGGCTTGGCAGGGGGGGGTTTCGTCGACCTGTAAGGTCCTGCAGGCCAACCTCCACCACAGCCAGACCGCGACGGCTCAGTTGCGGAAGTGGCTGGAGGTTCAGCACACGGCCATTGCCTTGGTCCAGGAGCCGTGGATCAGGGCGGGCCAAATACAAGGACTCTCCAACCTCGGTGGTAAGCTCCTAGTAAGTACAGATCATGACAAGCCCAGATCGTGCATCTATGTGACACGTAACATAAAGACACAGCCACTAACAGATTTCTGTTGCAGGGATGTCTCTGCAGCTAGGCTACTGATACAGCGGGGGGACACAGTAGCAACGGTGGTCTTCGCCTCCGTTTACATGCCCGAGGAAGAGGAGCCGCCGCCGCATGACCTCGCCCGCCTCGTGACTTATTGCGAGAGCACAGGGCTAGAAGTTGTCATAGGCGCGGACACGAACGCTCATCATCCTCTGTGGGGCGTGGAGACGCTAAATGCTCGAGGTAAGGCTTTAGTAGATTACCTATTTACAACAAACCTAACCCTACTGAACACAGGTTCTAAACCAACCTTCGTAAACAGACGTAGCCAAACAATCATAGACCTCACTCTGGCATCGGAGGGTGCAGCGGCCATCACTACCGGCTGGCAGGTCTCCAAGGAGGCTTCCTGCTCGGACCACAGGTGGATCCGCTTTGACATTCAGGTCTGTGTAACACCAATACTGCCACGGCGAAACCCGCGTAACACTGATCGCGCTGCATACACGCGCTTCCTCGAAAACAAACTTGCGTCAACAAACTACGGGATGACCTACGAGGACACGCCGCAGATCGACGAGCGTGTAAGTCATCTCACGAAATCTATGCTAGACAGCTACCATTCATCCTGCCCCGAGACCACTCCGCCCACAACACCAGGGAAACAACCATGGTGGGGAGCGGATCTGGAACGCAAGCGCGGGAAGGTAAGGTCAGCCCTAAACAGAGCCATGAACACCTGTGTTGATAGTGATTGGGATGCGTACTACGCGGCCAAAAAATGCTACAAAAAATGCATCAGATACAGGAGCTCCACTGGGTGGCGAAAATACTGTGGCAGCATTGAATCCTGCTAACAAGCAAACAGGGTAAGGAAGATCCTGGCCCAGCAGAACACGACTGGGCCCGCTGTTCTCCGCAAACCTGACAACACACTTACCACCTCGCCAGAAGAGGCGATGCGCGTCCTTATTGAGACTCACTTCCCAGGCTGCGCTTTTACACAGGCCATCGACTGGACAGAGGTAACCCAAACACCGTCAGAAAACGACTGGCGCTATGCACACAAAGTCATTACGCTGGAAAAACTCCAGTGGGCGATCCGGTGTTTCCATCCTTTCAAGGCAGCTGGTCCGGACGGAATCTTCCCTGCCTTACTGCAGTGGAGTGGGATCTCCGTCGCTAACAGACTGGTGCCCATAATGAGAGCGTGTTTGGCATTCAGATACGTTCCAAAAGGATGGAGGGAAGTGAAAGTCATATTCATTCCTAAGCCAGGTAAGAGTGACTATACCAACGCCAAATACCACCGAGCAATCAGCCTAACCTCCTTTCTCCTTAAAACCATGGAGAAGATGTGTGAGAGAGAGCTGAGAGACGGCGTTTTAAAAACTATCCCACTCCATACTAACCAACACGCATACAGCGCGGGTAAGTCCACGGAATCCGCCCTCCATCTAGTGGTCGGCAGGATAGAAGAGGCGATTCATCAGAAGGGCACCTGCCTGGGCACTTTCATAGACATCGAGGGAGCATTCGATAAAACAAACTTCTCCAGCATAAACACCGCGCTCTCTCGTCACGGAGTAGAACAGGTACTGATAGACTGGATTACTAACATGCTAAGTAAACGAGTGGTTCGACTTGAAGTGGAGCAGCAGATGGCCATGATAGCCAGAGGCTGCCCCCAAGGTGGCGTACTATCCCCGCTTCTTTGGAATCTGGTTATAAATGACCTCATCACGAAACTCAACGCGAACCATTTCTACACAATAGGGTATGCCGACGACCTCGCTATCCTCATTTCGGGGAAAGTGACGGGGACAATCTGCGACCTTACTCAACAGGCACTACGCATCGTTGAACGATGGTGCAGAGAGTTCGAGCTCTCAGTGAACCCCACGAAGACTGAACTAGTCATGTTTACCCAAAAACGAACACTAGGCCCTTATCGCCTACCCAAACTCTTCGATACAGAACTCCAGTTAGCCAATGAGGTCAAGTATCTGGGAGTCATCCTGGACAGCAAGTTAAACTGGAGTAGCCACTTAGACAATAAAATAAACAGGGCCTGCATTACCTTCTGGCAGTGCAGGAGGATGATAGGTAAGAAGTGGGGCTTATCCCCTAAAATTATACTTTGGTTATATGGCGCGGTGATCCGACCTATGATCACGTATGGGGCAGTGGTCTGGTGGCCCCGTACCAAACTAACTACAGCCTCCATCAAGCTGCAACGCTTGCAAAGGCATGCCTGCATGGCGATCACAGGCTGCATGAGGACTACTCCGACTGCGGCTCTCGAAGCCATGTTGGGGCTGCCACCGCTACATCTGTTCATACAGCAGGAAGCGACAATGACGGCTATACGCCTTAAAACACTTCAACTCTGGGGTAAGAGAGAAACACAGCACACCGCGGTACTGGAGGGATTCTACAACGAGTTCCCCCTGGCGAAAGCAACAAACGATCGGATACCAAAACAATTTGTATTCGATAAGAAATATAAAATCCAGCTCCATGAGGATCACCGATGCGAGGGATTAAATCCAGCAGAACTGCGGATCTTCACGGATGGATCTAAAACAGGTACTGGCACTGGTGCTGGAGTCTTCTCGGAGGATCTCAACATCCACATAGCCAAACCTCTGGGGGCCCACAACACGGTATTTCAGGCAGAATGCATGGGCATTTCCCTGGCGGCATCTGCCATCTTAGCCAGGAAGGTTGTGGACCACTCAATTCGTATACTCTCAGACAGCATGGCTGTACTGCTAGCACTGGACAACCACACAGTGAACTCTGGGTTAATACACGAGTGTCACCAACGCCTGAACCAGGTTGGTAATCTCAATAATATAACTATCCAATGGATCAAAGGACACAGCGATTCCCGTGGTAATGATGCGGCGGATGAACTTGCTAGAAGGGGATCGAGCACGGCAGCGGTGGGACCCGAACCTATCGTACCGCTCCCTTTCGGATACCTACGCACACTGGTAAGGAAACGAACTAGCGAACAACACCACAAGCTGTGGCGGGACCACGGCGAGTGTAGGCAGGCCAAGGAAGCGCTTCCTGCTATCGATGGCCGCTTCACCAAATGCGCGCTGCGGTTGACTAAACCACAGATGCGCACAGTTACAGCCGCCATTACCGGACATGGCTCTTTTAATAAACACCTCTTTGTCTTAGGAGTCACAGACAGCCCCCTGTGCCGTGCCTGCATGGAGGAAGACGAGACAGCAGCCCACGTGCTTCTGCACTGCCCAGAGGTTGCAACATACAGGGCAAAGTACTTTGGTAACCCAGGTACTCTTCGCGAGATAGTCAGCAACACTGGGGCGTTACTGGCCTTTCTCGGGGAATTGGGATGGATAGAATAGTTTCCCACCCGCACGCAAAATACGTGCTTTGACGTGGAGTTGCGGACACCAGCCCGTTATACAATACAATACAATACAATACAACTATGGGCTTTTTCTTTGTGATGCTATTTTATGATGGTGACACATTATTTTGGTGATAATATTATTACATGCAATGAATAACTAACTACATGACTCCCACTTGTGTTTTAGCGCCACTATGGCGCACCAGTTTGAATATTTTTTTTTAGCAATGGCAACACATTCAAATATGGCGCGCGGCCATTATTCGCTTCTGTTTTAAAGCACGCTGTTATTAAATTTGGAAGTTAATTTTAGCCAACAAATAAATAGTTACTGGTAATTTGCAGTTTAAAATTTTGTTTGTATGTAATTAATTAAGAAGTGATCTTATTTAATATTTGTTTCTGTGCGTATTTTAGGCTGCAATGCGTCGCAAAAGTGAGCGTACCGCAAGTAAAAAAGGGAAGCCTTCACCAGAAAAGAAGCTTGAAAAGGTAAAACGTACAAGAACTACTAGACGCAGAAAGCAGTCTTCATCTTCTGAGAATGAATCCGCCGATGAAGCGAGCCCTGTGCGAGAAGTTGAAACCGTCGTTGAACCTGAAAAAAACCCACCAACAACGCCCGCCAAAGAGGTCAGCCCTGAAGAAGCCCAGGATCAGGTGTGGCGCGTTAAAACTACGGAAACACCCGGAGATATTAAGAAACTAAAAATATGCTTGACTCGGCCGCCATCCACACCTGAAAGAGTTGATAGATCTCCACGTAGCAAAAGAAAGCATTCGCGTGCGACTAGTTCCAGCGATACGCCTAGTGTTGAGGGTGCGGACGAAAAGAAGAAAACCAAACATCGTTCCAAACGGGCACCTCGCGGGGATTCAAAAGATGAAGGTGAAAAAAATGACAGTCATGAAGAAGATCCTGACCATGAATCGGGTTCGCAACATGATCCAGATAAATCTAGTGATGAAGTAACACAAAGTGAAACAGTTGAGGAAACCGAGACCCCCATGTCTACAACTAATGAGGATGTAAAGGCGACTGAAAGTGAAAACGTGATACAATCCACTCAAGAAGTGCCAGAAAGTACAGAATCTAAGAAAACTGATTCACAGGACACAGACAAAGCTTCTGATGCTGATACAACTGTTGTTTCACCTAAAGATGAAACAAGAGTTGCATCACCACCAGTAGAAGCAAATGCTGAATCTGACAACCAGGAAGCACAACCTTCTAATATAATTGAGAACAAAAGTCCTGAATATTCTGAGACTAGTAAGAAGGAAAGCCCGCAGCGGAAGAGAAGCCAGTCTGTTGAGAAGTCAGAAGTTCTGGAACTACATGCAGAGGATAGTAAATGTGATTCCGACAATGAAGCAGGCCAATCCAAAGTGGAAGCTAAAGAACTGAAGGAGGATTCAAAGGAGGTACCAACCGTGCCACAAGAAGAAAAACCTGCATCAGAAGAACCAGAGGTAAGTAAAAATAATGAAGAAAGTATTAGTAAGGAAACTGACAAAGATGAATCTGAAGAAGGAATAGCTACTAATAAAACTGATGTTGTAGAAAGTTCTGAGAAAGTAGTTATAGAAAAAAATAAACGGAAAATGTCAACTGATTCTGGAAACCAACCTGAAAAGACTGCACAAGAGAAATCAGATCAAGAACAAAACCATGCTACAGAGAAATCAGATCAAGAACCAAACCAGACTAAAAAGACACAGCGTTCGGATTCTGTGAAATCAATTACTGAAGACCCAGTTGCTAATGGTCAATCTGCTCCTGTTGTAGTTGCCAGGAAGAGAAGGTGGGGCTCCAGGAGCTCTAAGCTCACAACCCAGAAGTCAATAACAATTTCAACAGATGTTTTAAACGACATTATACCTGATGTGAAACCTGTTGAGTTTGATGAAGTTATAGAAGAGAAGAAACACAGAAGACCAGAGCATCAGGAAAGAATTGAAAGACCTGTGCTTCCAAAGATTATTATTGATAATACAGAAAATGTGGAATTGAAAAAGGAACTTGATGAAAATGATAAAGATTCTCATACTCCAAAACCAAGAGATTTAGCTTCCATTAGAAAAATATCTATAATTAAGGATAATGATAGTATAATAACTAGACCCCCAAGCCCACCCAGACATAAACAGTCTTGTATATTGTACATCACAAACTTGGTGAGACCATTCACACTGCCACAATTAAAGAATTTATTGCAAAGAACAGGAAGACTTGTGGAGAATGGGTTTTGGATAGACAGGATTAAATCTAAATGCTTTGTTAAATATGAGAATGAAGAGTGAGTACCTTTATTAATTACACACAATTACTAAACTAGTTTTATAAAGTTTTCTACAAGTTTTGCTAAAAGGATAATATTTGCTGTCACATATTATCTTTGTACATAATAAATAATTTAATTTATTTTTCAGTCAAGCAGTAGAGACGAGGCATGCCTTGCATGGTGTCACATGGCCTGTCTCCAACCCAAAGACGTTACAAGTTGACTTTTCAACACAAGAAGCATTTGATAAGGCAAAGTTAAATGAAGAGACAGACACTACACCGGTTTCGACTATTCCTGGAACTGTGGAGGACTGGCTTCGGGAGCAAGATATGAAGAGGGAACGCGGGGAATTGGTAAAATTTTCATGTTTCACTCTCAATGCACAAACTTTAATCAATCTATTGTTGCCCATACTAAATGTTGTCACATTTTTGGGGTTAGTTAAATGTTGGTATAATAAATAATTATTTACTACTAAAACAGTAAATAATTTACAGGATATCAGTTTATTGGTATATAATATTGATGTAATTGTTTGATTAGGAGAAGCCATGGGAGCGGAAGGCGGCGACGCGGGAATGGGATCTAGGCAAGAATGATAAAGACAAGGATAACAACAAAGATAATACTAAGCTAAGACGTGATGAACGGCCCATGGACAAGAGAAGGCATCGATCTCCAGAGAAAAGTCCTGAGCCAGGTAACATTATCATCATGCTTAATAAAATTAACTCTTTAAAAAGCGTGATGATCAATACAAATTAGGATTTTTGTTTGATTTTTGTCATTTTTCCCGCGCACTTGGTTTTAAATCCTCTGCATCGACCCTACCAGTGAGAATACAGCAGAGCGCATACCTAGTGCGTTTAAAAACGGACTGTTGGATTTACAATATAGACGGTCAGCAGTGTTGGAAATCCTATGTGCGGTAAAATCATTGCAGAAATAAATTGCCAGAGTGAAAGTGGACTTATTGTGATAAAGACACAGTTTTAATATCACATAATTTAATATTCTGAATGCCTACAGATTGGACTCGAAAACCATTTATTGTAACAGCAGTTTATTGTAACAGTCATTCTCGACAAAATGAGTTTAAACAAAGATAAAAACTCATTTTGTTGAGAATAACTGACAGATTTCTCGAATTGATTCCTACGTTCTTGCACGGCAGTTAGGCTATCAGACACGGCTTAAGTGACATGGTATGTTGGGTTGACTGTCGTAATCTTATTATGTAAAAGTTACAGCTATAACTAATACAATATAAAAATTACCCTCCTGAGATTGCTGCAGTCAGGTGAAAACAATTGTAATGGCGAATATTATTAATACTTATTTTGTTTTATTGAATTGCAGTGAGTGCACCAAGTCTATAGTTTGTATATCACCTGTAGCATGTGCTGATGTGTTATTCGGTGTACGAACCTATTTAGTTCTTATTTCAAAAACAAACTCTTTTCATTACAGCGAGAAAATTCAAGAAAAAAGAGGAAGAAGCACCAGCTAAGCTGTTGGATGATTTGTTTAGAAAGACTAAGACAACTCCATGCATATACTGGTTGCCGCTCTCAGCTGAAACGGTAAATTAAAGTAAAAACATTTTTTATAAACATTTTCAAGCTTTACTGCGGTTTTTTTTAATTATTTTGATCATGACTATTAGATGTTTTACCTCTTGAAATCTTTAAGCATTGACTCGTTGACCGCCACTGCTAATCACATCATCCTCACACTATACCATATTTCTACTACTACTCACACACTACGCGCATGTTATGCGAATGACGCTTAAGGGCTTCGCACGTTAAACAGACTCGACGAAGAAAATTCTACATTAAGGAACACAATATAAAACTCACATTTCATGAGACGAGTTGGAGTGGATACCACGTGGAGTCTGTGTAATGTGCAAAGATCTTTAAAGTTATCACAGATGGCCATAGGATTGAGATTGTATTGTATAACAATATTGTCTTCCTGTGACCGTCATCAATATTATGTTAGTCAAGGGATACTAACATCGGCTATCATAACTGGGGCCATTTTGGGAATAGATGATTATTTTTTGTTCGGCCATGGCTGAAATGACAAGCTAATTATTGTATTTTTATTGATTACTTATTTTCTGTTATTCAGATAGCAATAAAGGAGGAACAGCGGCGCCAGCACATGGCCGAGCATGAGCGACGGCTGCAGGAGCTGCGCCGAACACACCGCCGTCACTAGCATGGTCCGTCTCACACTCACCATCGTCATTACATCACACACTCACACACCTCACTCTCACACTACATACACACACACGTTCACATGCACTCACAGTCATCCACACAAACTCAAACATTAACTCACAATCATATTAATATTTGTCGCTCAGCCGACATTCCTTTTCAGGCAGTGCTGTCTTCATTGACAGTAATTTTATTTTGTTTATTTGAGGAATAATTTTGTTACATGTTAGTCATATTACTATTTAGGTTTAAGGGCGACATATTCAAGAATATCTTGGCAGGATTTCTGAGACATGGACATTATGAATTGATTTTATACAAAATGTTATAGAAAGGCACGCTCGGAGGAAAGCCTATGATTTAATTCGTCGTCGGCGTAATGCAGTCACTTGATCAAAACGAGCAGGGGATGCCGCTGTGGGAAACAGATGCACTACGATTGACGTCGAATCCACTTGACTTTGCGTCGATGTGCGCCTTTCGGCCAGACGTATGCGCATGGCGCGTTTGGTGATACAGCCATGAAATTATCTGTATATTGACAACGGCTCTACAATCAACGGAACCAACAAAACAAATATTCAGAGTACAACAATAATACTGTATTCTAGTGAATGAAGATATTGAAGATTCATGTGATCAACTTAAAACAATCATGATTTCAACAGAGGAATTTAAGAACGCAAATAATGAATTTGTAATAGCGGAGGAACAGCTGATTACGGTACCTAAATTGGTGGAAATGGACATATTTTGGTTTGGGAATGTAGCCAGCATCGTCGTCTCAAATAGATAGACACGTATGTAGCGCAAAGATATTTTGCGAGTTAGTCAGGTTATCGTCGTAATGTTTCTATGTTTTTGTCTGAAGTATATTCGGTTCACTTGATGTTGAATAAATACTTACCTATCTGAAATGCTTTGTTTTTTTAAGCTTTCCTGGGCGATTTCCTAGGGGCCCGCACGATCCCCTGTTCTCGACATAGTATTCATTCAATTCACATTGGTTTCTTGTCCTACTCTAAAATCCAAAAGGGCAGTCTTATCGTGGATTGTTTTAGTATGCAAGACTGCAAGTTTAGTTTTTTTAAACGCCAACATCACTACAGCAAGGACTAGGCTCAATGATAATAATATATCTGAGTGTAGAATTGAGTCTAATTTTTTTAGCTTGTAAATAAAGTGATATTGACGTAGGCATTTCATCTTCTTAAAAGCACGCATGACGCGGCTATTTACTTACCTATACAAAATATTGTAATACGTTCTAATCGACCTATTAAAAATCTTATCTTAAAAATTTGGTCAATAATCTGCACCTATCAGCCGATATCTTTATCAAAGGGATAAGAATATTAATTTTGTATGATAATTTTGAGACAGTTGTGTTGGCGATTACAAACGCCAACCACTAAATTCCTGTGGAAAGGAGGATCCAGCATGGTAAGTGGAGTATGTTCTTTCTTTTACCTAAAATATTTGCCACAAAAATAGATAAGTAGTAAATACCTAGATAATGTTTGATGTGTTCAAACAGGCACTCGAAAAGATAATTCATTGCCTTGGTTGATATGGCTCTCTGCACCAGTTCAGTGCATGTTAAATTCATGATTGGTGGCGAAGTCCCCGAAACTAAAGTTCATAAAAAGAAATGGCAAGCTATCATTTATTTCGTCCTTACTCAAAAAGGCGCAAGCTTCGTGGTGGTGCATGTTGGCTGTGCTAGTGGTGTCTGCCACTGCCCAGCAGAACTTCACTCTTGAAGAGTTTGTGAGTGGACAGTTCGGCCAGAGAGGATTTACCGGCAGATGGATTTCTGGTAAGTTCTTACGTTACTTGTACCTAAGCAAGCAGTCATCAAATTAATCAGGAAATAATAATAAAATGACGCAAACATTCCTACCGTTGATCGTTATTGCTAGAAGTGAGAGTGTCATAAAAATAATAAGTTTGCTTTTAAATAGGTGGACTAACCCTGGATCCCTGGATAGGAAGATACCCAAGCATAGTCCACCTCCACAGATAACCTTCACCTCTCAATTGCTTTGTCACCTTACGGTTAATTATAATCATTGGGGCGACATAAACGTCAAGGTCCTACCTATTTGTCTGTGATGGATAGTTTCAGTTTCAATTTTAGTCGTTAAAGAGCTGTATCTTTACCCCTGACAGCTACAACCCAACAGCTACCTTATTGCAACGTGTGTGAAGATCACTTCACTTTGATAGACTTAATTGCCAGTGGAAGCAACCACCTGGAACCATTACCTAGGTAGTGCGCGTCTGTAAACGAACAAATCTATAAGACCAACGACATCATCTTTAAACCTGCGGCTAAATATCAGGCGCACGAGGCGACCTTCAAGGTTAAGCAACGATTACCTAAGTCGGTCCGTGGATGGGTGACCATCCATTACAGACCGAGACACATCATTTCAGCCGAAAGACGTCCACTGCTCGACATAGGCCTCCCCCGACTGTCGCCACATTGACCGGTTGCGAGTGTCTCGCATCCAGCGGATCACCGCAACCTTCACCAAGCCAGGGCGGTCGAGACACATCAGATCTGTGCTTTTAAAAGCAAACTGAGCCATTGTATCCGGCTGTTATTCGTAGGTACCTAGGTCCTTAGTCAGAAGCCCGAAGTTCTTACAACCAGTGTTAACCAGATAGAGGAGGTCAGATACGCAGTCACTCCATGTATTATCCTGGTATGCAGCTGCATCCGATAAGGCTGGAAGCCGATCTCAACATTGTTGGGGAAAAGACGGATGTCTAGCCCTTTTCTCCTTAAAATTAAAGCTGTATAAAAAAAGCTTGAAAAACGTCGCTGTTTTGTAATGCGTCTTCACGTTCAGCCGGATTACAATTCGGCTGAAATAAATTGTATCTACGCCGCATTGAATGAGCACGTTGCGTTCGCCAAAGTGGCGCATCGGCATAATAACGTGCCGCCCAAATACAAACGGGCGCATCGTCGATACGCCGCTTTGAAAGCGACCCTCATTGAGAGGAGGCCGTGTCCCAGCAGTAGTGACATTATAGGCTGGTGATGATGATACGATAGGTAGCCTGCGACATATACCTACATTCCTTTAGTTATTATTAATTTATTACCTATCTACTAATATTTCCCTTCCAGACACTCAGTTCACATTCACCAAAGCTGGCGAGCCTGGCATCTTCGTATACGATGCTACAACTCTTCTAGAAAGCGTCCTCGTATCTGGGGATCTTATGGTGTGTATTTTATACATTATTCTAAACTAACCTTTTAGTAGAACAATCGATGAATTACCTAATTATGGGCATGGCAGTTCACTACTGGACATCTGGACCACCTAAGTTGCGCGTTGTCTCTTTTTACGGTTCCGTACCTCAGTCGGAAAAAACAGAACCCATAAATGTACTTAAAAGTATAATTTTGTTGTCCGTCTGTTTGTCTGTCTGTCTGTCGAGACCCTTTTTCTCAGGAACGCGTGGTATCAAGTTGAAATTAATATCAAATACTCAGGTCTGCTTTCCCTTGGAGCAGTGAAAAAATCAAACAGGTAAGTCAACGCGATCAAAAGATATGACCGTTTAAGTTGCATATCTTGCGATTTCACAAGGGAATCAAAACTTCTATCAGGGGTTCCGAAACTGCGCCGCAGCGCCCTGGTGCGCCGTAGAGAGAAGAGGGACTCCGTGAGGCGCTTCTGTTTACTATCCTCCGGAAACTACCCTATGAGTGCCCTACATATACCTACCTATCTTAATTTTTGTGTGTATTTTTGCATGGGACTTAAACATAACTGGTGTACCTAATGTGGTAGTACTGTTGGTATACTTCTGGCTAACCCATAAAAGTTTAGAGGCGCGATTTAATTATTTGGAATTGGAAATTAGTTTTACTTAATGTACCTAATGAATTTCTGGGCTAATGATCGTGACTTCATTTTCCAGGAGGTGCTGGAAACCAACAACCCCATACTTTCTCCAGATGGAAAATTCATTCTAGCTTCGAGAGAAGTACAGCCGGTATGTTACTCAAGACACGCGTCCTCATAACAATAAATTAGATTAGCTTATCTTTAC
The DNA here is from genome assembly GCA_941918905.2 of Xestia sexstrigata. NCBI lineage: Eukaryota > Metazoa > Arthropoda > Insecta > Lepidoptera > Noctuidae > Xestia > Xestia sexstrigata. Next base: position 8,307,565 of record OW799204.2, read on the forward strand.
AGACTGAATAAAAAATTATTATGATATACATATCTATAGATAACGAAATCGTTAATCCTTACAAGTATCTAGCTTAATTATGTTGTATTGTAGTTTCAGAATATTTACCTAAGTACTTGTGCATAATAATATCTAATATATCTTTCAGGTTTACAGATATTCGACAACTGCTGTATACTACCTCTATGATATTGATAATGAGTAAGTTATAGTTTTTTAGAGCCCCTCGAAAAAGTTAGGCAAAAGATCCCAATGTCCGTGGCGATTTAATTGTTCATTAAATTTAATAGCGTCATCTAATAAGGTCTAATTTATAAAAGTAAATATCTACCTATTAGTTCTTTTATCAATATTGTATTAGTTGAAATAAAAACAATTCACTAAACTGAACATTTTTCATTTTCAGAGATCTGATTCCTATCGCGAATAGACAGCGTCTGCAGCTTTGCATCTTCAGCGGGCCTGACAGTAACAACCACGCTGTGGCTTACGTCTTAAACAATAACGTGTACTACCTACCTTCAAGCGATGCTCAACCAATACAGATCACCACCGACGGTGAAGTAGGCGTCTTCTACAATGGACACGCTGACTGGGTGTATGAAGGTACGATGAACGGAAAAATGTGTTCATATTATATAACTAGCGGCTAACAGTAAGTCGAACCCAGACAGGTGCATTACTTTGTGTAATTTATTTCATCACCACTGCTCTCAAAACGGTGAAGGAGAACATCGTGAGCAAAACCGGCATGTCCTAGAACCAAAAAATTCGAATATATGTGACATCTACCAATCCGCACTGGGCCCGCGTGGTGGATTATGCCAGTCCCTCGCATAGAGTGGAGGCTTGTGTCCCAGCAGTGGGAACATTAATAGGCTGATGATGATGACTAGCGGCTTCGCACGGGTGTAACATGTTTTTTTTTTAAATTTCATACAATCCCTATTTCCGACTTTTCCATTGATTTTCCAAAATATATCATAGAAACCTTATCCTGGAAATAAAGAACAACAAAAAAAAATGAGCCAAATCGGTCGAGCCGTCCTCACGTGTTGCTCCGTCATACATTGTAGCAATTGTTTTTTTTTTTAATTTAGATATACAGGTTGGTGGAAGCAAGGACACGGACGCACAAACATTTTACCACATACTCAGTACATCATTCTGAACCCTTTTTTTTTTTTTTTTTCGGATGGGAAATCATCAAATGACTTCTCCCGCTCTGGGCAGAGCAGGAGGGAGTGTCAGACTTTTACTGACTAAAACCCATCCATGTTCCTTCATCGCGCTTTGTGTTCCGGGGCCACGGTATCTCTTTCGAATAGTCCCGCAACCCCGGCAGGCATCGGTCCTTGCGGACCCCTTCCTTTTTGCTGACTCTCTTTGTGGCGCGCGTGGAACACGAACGCGCCGTCGACACGGCCTGTCGTCATGAGACGGACGGACGGCGAGCTAGCCCATAGCCCACCGTCCACAGGCCCGCGCCTACGGTGGCTCCCGATGCCCGGGGCGTCTCCCGCGGCGGCCGGGACGCTGTGAGGTTCTTTCCCTCTCACGTTCCACCACCTCCTTCTCTAGCATTACTGCTTCGCAGATCATTCTGAACCCTAAACCCCCAAAACAGTCAGAGAGACTATTCCCCCAACCAGTCCCCCAGACCGATGACACGAGTTCCTTCAGTCCCATGGCTTCATCGGTAATTTATATACAGGGTGTAAACAACCTCATCACAAAGCCGTCAACCAAGCATTCTGTACATCAAACTAAGTAACTTTACGCAAAAATGATTGCTGGGAAACGACTTTTTTTTTTGGGGTGAAAAATCATATTTTGTGGTAGAACTCAATGTACCGCACTCAAATCATTGTGCTGATAGATGGATTGAATAGTACGGGGGTCGTGGAGGTGGTTTAAAGTCAAAATGTTACAATAAAAACTTTCCGTAACTAGAAGGTATGGTGTAGAACAAAAAAATGATCGCAATGACGCAGAACAAGTGCCTTTCGGCTTCGTTAAGAGGTTGTTTACATCCTTTATAATGATCCAATCCGCTTTGCTTTCGAGTTGGGTTAGGATCATCTCAAGGGGCTCCCCCATGCACACTAGCGCCACTTTAGTAAAAAAATCAGAACTCGTTAAATACACAATTAATATAAAATCTGATTCACAAAATCAATGCTTAAGAGTTCTAGATTATTGACGTCTATTTAATTCATTAAAATATACTTCACTGTAGTTACAGTTAGAAAAATTGCTAAAAACGGCCGTTTTTTTCCATTTTGTATACTTTCTGTAACGACAGCGAGCTATGTTTCAAAGAGTTAAGCAGACGTAAATAATTTAGAAGACCAAACGATTGATTTTGTCAATCAAATTTTATATTAATTATGTATTTAACGAGTTCTGATTTTTTTACTAAAGTGGCGCTAGTGTGCATGGGGGGGCTCCCCCATGCACACTAGCGCCACGCCTTAAGCACTGCACTAGACTGACTTTAACCATGAGGCTTTACTGCCCATTTTTTCTCTTGCAAAGGAAATCTAATTACTCGCAACATTGAAGAGTGATAGTCGTTTAAGCTGGTGTTCATAATGTGGTTCATAAGGCTAGCAGCTGATTGATATTTGTAGATAAAAACGTTCAAGTAACTTGCGACAAATCTAAAGTATCAAACTTGAAACTTCTATTTCAGAGGATGTCATGTACACCGGCCAGGCGACATGGCTCTCTACTGCAGGTTCGTACCTCGCCTTTGCGACGTATAACGACACCAACGTCGAGAGCTATTCTTATTACTACTACCAGGAAAAGACCGACAGAGATGATCCTTACCCTGAGCTCGTTAACCTGAAGTACCCCAAGGTATGAGGTTTTCTTTTTGTTATTATTTATTTAGGTTTCTGTGACTATGCTTTTATGATTGTCAGCTTAGTGTTTAACGGGTTCTTAGCTTACTGTTGCTGCTGGAGTAACATTCAATAAAACATGTTGTCTGATGAGATAAAATAATTATTATTCAACTAACGACCGTTTTCTATAACTTACTTACGTATAACGGTTAGTTAATATGCCTATTTCTCGGAGCTATCGGTGTTTATATAAACAAATTTAGCTTGGGATATCCCAAGCCAAATTTGTTCCCGTCTTGGTGCATGTTCGCGTCACTCGGAGGACTGTGATTTATAGAAAAAAACAAAGAAAGCTTTTCTGAGATGTTTTGTTAGAGATAGCAACCTTCCGTTACCTGTTAGTAAGTTATTGAAAGTGGCCGTAAGTGAAATGAGACAGAGATTAACATACCATGTTAATATTTCTTTAGTGGGAACGCCCAGTTCTGTCGTAGTAAGGTGCCCTTTGCACAATAAGTACAAACCACCAACATTTCAGGTCGGCCGCGAGAACCCAACGGTCCTACTTCGCGTGGTGAACCTTGCCGCTTTGGTAGCCACTGGCCAGGTGAATTTCTTAACCTTGGAGGCGCCTGAAATTGTCACCGAAGACCATATCCTGGGAGGCGTGACATGGATCACAGATACTGAGATCGCGGCTCACTGGTTGAATAGAAGACAGAATTATACTGTCCTCAGGATTACCAATATTGTGACTGGACAAATTGAGGTAAATATTACATAATTTGTAATGCTCATTGGTGGAACTAAAGTTGAGTTTTAATGGTTGTCGATTGCATCACTTTTCCAACCTAAGCAAGCGCGGCTGAACCTGATGATTCAACCGCGCGTTATTATTTTATTGTTTGGTCTGCGGATGGGTGACCCATACATACTGAGTTTTTTCTCGGAAAGTACGTTAAGCCGTTGGTCCCGGCTGTCATTTGTAAATTTTTGTTAGTCGTAACAGGAAGTCAGTGGCCCGAAAGTCTGACAACCAGTCTTACCAAGAGGTATCGTATTACCCAGTACTAACTGGGTTGTGGTGGTCAGATAGGCAGTCGCTCCATGTAAAATGCTGGTATTCAGCTGCATCCGGTTAAACTGGAAGCCAACCCCAACATAGTTGGGAAAAGGCTAGGCAGATAATGATTGCATTACTTTACCACTGCGGCTGATCCCAAAATTAGGGTATAATATTATATTATTAATAGGGTTATTAATAATAGTTATTATAGGTTATTAATAATAGGGTAGATGACAAAAAAAATATAATTAATCCGTCAGGTAGATTTCCAAAAAATATTGGAGACATATTTTTTCTTTTTTCACATAAACAAAAAATGGAGACGATACAGTGCGTCGAAAACTCGTGTGACGTCACATTTGAGTACATTATTTACTCAAATGTGATGTCACAAGCCCCCCACTCATGATCTTAGACACGTTTTATCTTCGTCAATTTTTATTAATTTGATAAAACAAAAACACGTTTCCGATATTTTTCGATAATCTAACTGACGCACTAAACAGAATCATATTTTTTTTTGTCAGTCATCATCCCTTTTTTGTTTATGAGCTGCGAGTGTCATAAGTCGTGCGAAAAGCTGGTATAATATTTTTATTGTGGTGTTTAGGAAGAGCATCGTCAACAGCCCAACGGCTGGGTGCCCATCGCGATGCCGCGCTTCAGCAGCAAGGGAGACTTCTTCGTGTCGCTCCGTTGGTCCCTGAAACAGGCTGACGACAGCATCTGGCAACACCTATACGTGAGCATGCGCGTCGGAGGGGAGATCTTCTCCAGTTCCATTACTCCTGGAGCTTTCACTGTCAATAACTTTATCGGAATGGATGAAGACAACCTGGCATAGTGAGTACTATTGAAGAGGCTTTAATTTGAGACAAGCTAAGTGTTACTTAAAATGTCACTTACGGGATATCTTCCGGGGTAGTGTCGAAATATCGGGAGCTCAAAAATAAACAATAATCACGGAAGATATCCCGTAAGTGACATATTTCCAATTTCTGCTATCCAGATTTTTTCTTTCCATACAATATAATGTTTCCTACACAAAAGAGAGTCGAATTGCAGGAAAAAAATAATTTGATAACTTTTTATGGACAACTTATTTATTTATTTAAACTTCATGTAAGTACAATAGTGGTACATAGGCGGACTTAATGCCACAAGGCATTCTCTGCCAGTCAACCTACAACACTTGATCACAAAAATTAGTAGGCCAAAATTGTTTAGAACAAAAAAGAGAAGTTTCCTAACAAAGTTTCCCGGTATCTTTTATGGATTCGGATTTGCCCCTAGCAAATCCGAATCCATAAATGATACCTTGTCCATCTTAAAAGAATCACTCTGTACGTACAAGGTGGAAGGGACCGACGCAGAAACGGTTACCACGTGTTTAGTACATCAACCCCTTGCCACACATAGAAATTATTCAACGGTTATTAAAAAAATTATCAGCTGTTCCATGCATTTTGACCACGTAGGTAATGGGTTTGCTATGATATACCTACTGAACACGTGGTAACCTTTTGTGCGTCAATGTCCGTTCCAACCCGTACAATGTGCGTGTGTTTTAGTCGTGCATTTAAGCAGTTTGTTTTTGGTTCCCTCGGCACAGCTACTTCACGCGCACGGCAGTAGGCAAGCCGTGGGAGACAGAGGTGCACGTGGCGGGCGCAGGTGCCGGCTGCCTCAGCTGCCGCCTGACGCTGCCCGACGGCGGCCCCTGCACGTGGGCCACGGCCACAGCCAGCGCGCGCGGCTCCTACATGACCATCACCTGCTCCTCGCCCGAGGAGCCCTCCGCTACCTACATCATCAACCCGAGGGTGAGTACTTGCTATACTTGGCCGCCAGCTGCCTCAGCTGCCGCCTGACGCTACCTGAAAAACACATGTGCACTGCAGAGTGGTTGTGGACGTCAATTAAGGCACTGTCTGTTGTTGTCTGTCATGATTATATTTAGCGTTGGACTTTAATAAGAAAAATAAACGGTTTTCCACTGACGTAGGACAATCGTCGTTAGTCAAGCGTGAGAATAAAACTGACGACATTCAAGTATAAATTAACTGTCGTGACCGTTACGGTTCATCTAGTACGTAAGAATATGTACGGTACATGCGTACGGAGCATCTAAAATTCTAAATTATGATAATATTGTGGATATATTGCAATGCGTAACAGATGTCCATGACAAAGTCGGCGTAGCAACGGTCCACCATGACCACTTCCTCGCTTGAGTCATCCAGCTCCTTACAGTCTCTTCATAGTTATTTTACCTCTGATTGTACTACCGTGTTCACTGACGGTCGACCACTTTTTGACCTTATTATTTAGGGCATAAGAGTGAAAAAAGGCAGACCCTCAGTGAACAAGGTAGTACATAATTGGCTAAATCGTAGTGATAGTTATTCTCGTTTCAATAAGGTTGCTGTTGGGTTGATGCTACTGACAAGCCTGTAAATATAACAGTAATTTTTACTGTCTACTATCCTTTAATCACGTGAGGGTTTTTAGGCCCTTTTATAGACCACCCCCCACCCCCTTGGTGATACGTCGTGAGGTTTAGGCTACCCTTCCTCCCCCCTCCCAGCAACATGTGTATTTTTTATTATTGAAAAGATCAGATAGTTTTTGAATCTGTTTTAATAAAAAAATATTTTCTATCCTATGTTTTAAGATAAAAATTCGCTTGCTCGGGTTTTTTAGACAAAAAATCACTTGCTCAAGTTTTCAATTTGGTAAAAAATATTTTACATGTCTCACATGAAATTAATGTTTTTCGTCGCACGAAGGGAAATACCCGTGATTATCACAATATCTCCTGCCCCGCCCTATCGTGATTAATCGTGTTTTTTTCTGATCCCCTTCAAACCTCACGTGACTAAGTACGACCCCAAAAGTAAAACAGCACTACTCTATCTACTGTCTCTTTCTACAAATCGCAAATATGCCTGTCTTCTCAAACCCTTTCTTTTTGTAACCAGACAAACCAGACCCTAGCCACCTGGGAAGAGAACAGGCTCGTCCGCGAGCGCCTGGTCGGCAAGGCTCGCTGGACCAGCATCATCACGACAGTTCCCCTGGAGAACGGTTCCCCTGCCCCTGTGAGGCTACTCCTGCCCCCAGGGTTGAACGTCAACGATTCTACCGTCAAGTATCCGGTAGTGTTCTACGTGTATTCTGGACCTAATACACAAACGGTGTTAAATACTTTCACTGTTGGTGAGTTAATTTTTTGCCTTTTTGTGAGACACCATTTATGTTGAAATTTTTGTGAGGTCGTCTTTTGGGTACTTAGTTCTTTGTTAATAGAGCCCCGACTGACGAGTATGTTTTAGATAAAAATCTATAGTAGACTTCTGGGCATAAGTCGTAAAAAAAAATTAAACCATTTTAAGCGCCTTTTAGTTGTTAGGTAGCAAAGTCGACTGTAATTTGCCGCCCGTCTGTACCTGCCGGGATCGTGCTGAATCAGGCCGATCCGATACATAATATGTGTAGCACACATTAGGTTCTTTAGTACGCTTTGAAGACGGTTTTTAAAGTTCCATTTTCAACTTAGTATTTTTATCTAATACTCAGTTTCCGTTACCGAGTTTCAATTTTTTTTTTCGAACTCTCCACATTCCTTTGGTCAAAGTATACCTAAAGGATGTAAAACACCTCTTAACGGAGCCGAAAGGCACTTGTTTTCCCCGTAATTGCGATAATTTTTTTGTTCTACACCATACCTGGGACCCTTCCAGTTACGGAGATAATGAGGGTCAAAGTTCCAACTTTTTTTAAATACAAGTTTCTAATGTAAGATTTTTACTTTGAACACCTCCACGACTCCCGTACTATTCAATCCATCCATCAGCACAATGTTTTGAGTGTGTTACATTGAATTGTATCAAAGAAGATTTTTCACACAAAAAAAAAAAATGTTTCCCAGCAACAATTTTGGCATAAAGATACTTAGTTTGATGTACAGAATGATTGGTTGACGGCTTCGTGATGAGGTTGTTTACACCGTGTATTACTAATAACCAAGTTCTTTTCAAGGAGGAGCTCGTGGCTAAATAATAACAGCTACTCAGGTCGATCATTAGGTTAAGCCGTGCTTGCCTAGGTTGGTCTGTGGATGGGTGACCACCCATTACATACCGAGTTTCCTCCGTGCCTCGGAAAGCACGGTAAGCCGTTAGTCCCGGCTGTCATTTGTAGATCTTAGAGAGTTGTTACAGGTAGTCAGAGGCCCAAAAAGTCTGACAACCAGTCTTACCAAGGGGTATCGTATTACCCGGTACTAACTGGGTTGTGGAGGTCAGATAGGTAGTCGCTCCATGTAAAATACTGGTATTCAGCTGCATCCTGCATCAACACATAGTTGGGAAAAGGCTAGGCAGATGATGATTACTGATAACCAAGTTCTTCCTACCAGGCTACCACGCTTACCTGACGACGAGCCGCAACATCATCTACATGCTAGCCGACGGCCGCGGCTCCGGTCTCAAGGGACAAGACATCCTGTACTCGCTCAACAACAAGCTGGGCTCGGTGGAGGTGGAAGACCACTTTGTGATCCTTAGGTAAGGTGCCTCGCGTAGGTTCGCTGTCTATAACTAATTCATACTTAGTCTTCTTCTTATCGTATCGATTTTCCTTCCAATAGGTGAGACGACAAAAAAAAACTAATAAAACTAATCAATTAGATTATCAAAAAATATTTGACCCGTGTTTTTTCTTTTGTTACTTAAACCAAAATTGACGAAGATATGACGCTTTTAAAATTCTCAATACGTCACGCCTAGGTATAATTTTTACCTAGTTCTGACGTCACGAGCCCCCGCTCCCGAGTTTTGATGCGTTTTATCTTTGTCAATCTTCATTGATTTACAAAAACAAAAAATACGTGTCCATTAATTTCTAATACTCTAACTGACGGACTAAATAGATTTGCATTTTTTTTGATACTGTCGTCATGCCTATTACACGGTGTGGGCCCAGTAGGTGACCACGTTTATTCCAGCGGTAGAGGTGCTGTACAGGTCGTAAAGAGTGCAGGTAGACGGACACCTGGGACACTCCAGCAGGTGGGGCATTGTTTGGTCCGAAGTGCCGCACTCGCACTCGGTGTTGGAAGAACCAATTATACCCCATTTTGCCAGGTTATGTTCGCAGCGGCCTACTTGGGTACGCAATCGATTCAGAGCTTTCCAAATAGTCCACTGTTGTTCAACTTAGTGAAATTATACTTAATACTATAAATTATAACTTAGTGCAGTTTTAATTTACAGTAAATTCAAACTTCACTAAAGGCTCGAGCACAGGCTAAATAATACCAGCCGCTAGGGTCGCTCTTCAGGATAAGCCGCGTTTGCCTAGGTTGGTCCATGGATGGGTTACAGCAATAAATTTTATTTGATAGACTATATCTCTTTAACATGAATCATTTAATATCCATATGTATTTAAAATTAAAATATTTAGTTGCATCCGGTTAGACTGGAAACCGTCCCCTACATAGTTGGGAAAAGGCTAGGCAGATAATGATGTGTATTTAAAATATTGAACAAAGAACCACAATAAACTAAGACGCTTTTTTTTTTTATCTTTTTCTTGTGTATTTTTTTCTTTTGTTTGTATTTTGTTCTTGAAATTGAGTCACTGCCCTCGCCGCCCCCTTGTTGCTACGCCTCTGTCTATAACTGAACAATGTTTTTTTAATATTATTCACTTTATTACACCGTTAATTTTAGGTCGTTCTGGAACCGAAAGCCATAAACTCGATCAACCATTTAAAAATAACAAGAAAAAAAAAATCGTGATTTTCTAATAGTTATTTTTGAAAAAATAAAAACACGTATGTAAGTAAATACAATTTATGATAAATGAATTTTCGATATTTTACGGCTGTAATCCGGTTAAAGTTGCAACCAGTTTCAATTTGTCGAGAAAATCATTAAAAAACACGTAATACCAATGAAGAGGATATTTCGAAATCTTATGTAATAATATTGGTATCATAGAAACCGGTTCGGTTAATCGTGAGTCCTCCATTGACCTAAATGAATAAATTAATATGATGTGTTTGATATTTATGTATTTTTAATAATTACTTCCGGCATTAGCGGTTTTATGTAACAGATTCGCGTGTTTAAGAAGAAAGACATTTTCTCAAGCGTGCTTTGTTCGGTAACACCGGAAATTCTTATATAAGTACCTACTTATTATATCGATTGTTCTTTATTAGTGTAGTTCTTGATGACATCTCATGATTACATATTCGTTTTCTCCGAAGAATAAGGAAGGAGTGTCTAGTTCCTACGCTCTCATTTCGCCAGTTTCGTGGAGATCAATCCACAGGTCGGGAAAAATATTATTTGGTACTAGCTGATGCCCGCGGCTTCGCCCGCCCACGGCTTTGCCCGCCCGTGGCTTCGCCCGCCCGCGGCTTCGCCCGCCTAAATTATATACTAAAACCTTCCTCGAGAACCACTCTATACATTGGTGAAAACAGCATAAAAAATGGTGCAGTAGTTTTTGAGTTTATCGCTAACAGACAGACAGACGCGGCGGAGGACTTTGTTTTATAAACCTAAGGCCCCTAGCACGTGGCGTATTTTAAACGCGCAGATGACGCGCGTATACGCGTTTCAAACGAGATTTGAACGACACTTTGTAACCTAAACACACGGGGCGATCGTGAAACGCGTGTCTACAGCGCGTATACGCGCAGATACAGCAATACAGACGCGCTGTAGTCGCTCGTAGCTACCGCGTTTTGGTCAGAGAATCCTCGTCAGTTGTACAATGGCGTCGGTTGAGACACTGCTTACGCTGGCTTTGACCCTTTGTACGGGCTAGCCTTTAAACGAGCTTCGAACGCGCTTCACACGCGTGTTTGTATCGCGATTTACGCGCATTTGAATCTATAAAACGCAAAAATTTGCATCTCCGGCGGAGAAAACGCGCGTTCCTGAAACGCGTGTCGTCTGCTTCGTTTAAAATACGCCGTTTGCTAGGGGCCTAAAGCAAATCAAGTCATAAAAGTTTATAATGAACGAATACGAGGCCAACTACAATCTTTATTGGTACTTCCATCAAAAATTGCTGTTTGTGTATATTTGATTATGTTAGAAAAGCATTCAAATTAGACCGCTATTGCGTCTAAGTAGAATAGGATTTATGCTAAACCCAATTCTTATGACTTCATAGTGCATCACAGGAGTGTCCCCAGCCTAACCCGACTCATAAATGACTTGTTGGTGGATCATATAAGTGGCCCCAGTAGATCACATAGAGTCCACGGTAAAATAGAGAGGTGGTCTGGATGACACGGTTTCACAAGATGTTTATCTCTCGCTCTTCAGCAGTATGGCGACTTCGATCATCAATTATCACATCTGATGATAAACGATGATTCATTCTCTTGCCCTTATCCCAATTCATTTGGGGTCGGTGCAGCATGTCTTCTTCTTTCGACATCGATCATCATATTTATCGTATTCAAATAAAATTAACTGCCCTGTTGGTCTCGAGGTCGCAAGTGCAACTGCTGCGCGGTGAGGTCCTGGGATTGAATCCCAGGTGGGACAAATGCCTCGGAAAGCACGTCTAGCCGCTGGCCTTGTCTGATCTCATCCTGGTCATGTCGGTTTTCTGCCTCATCGACTATCAGAGTAAAATAAAATAAAGTACTTCAGCACCTATGTTTAACATATGCCCCATATGTCTAATCTCCGCTGAGACTAGAGAGAACTAATTAAGTTAAATCTGCACGGTCTACATTATTTTCATTGTCCACAGGCAAGTGCTAGACCGCTACCCGTTCATGGACCGCACTAGGGTCGGTATCTGGGGCCACAGCTACGGCGGGTACGCGACGCTGCTCACAATGTTGAGGGACGACGAGAAGATGTTCCAGTGTGGCGTGTCTGGAGCCCCTGTCACCTCCTGGCTTTATTATAGTAAGTTTAAACGTTTTTGTCTAGGGACCTCGCGGACTTCGTGGCTACGACCACGACTTGTCTCTTGAACGGCCACTATCTTGATTAAAACTGGTCGGTCACCCGGTCGTGCAAACAAACTTTCTTCCTGGTTTCTATCAAAAGTCGCTACTGCGGTCAGAGTCGTAGTCGTAGCCGGGGTAGCCTGGGTGAGAAGCGCGAGGCCCCTGAGTGTAGAGTGTCCGTGACCCGAAGTGAAGAAGAGTAATAGGAATGTATTTGACCCACAGAGAAGATTTCTTCTTGATTTGACTGCTTTTACGGGTAGTCTTTTGGGCTTTTTCCAAATCTTGTCCTGCATAAGAATTATTATGGTAATGGGGCAGTTTTAGGTAATATTTATTTAACCGTGTTTAATATTCAACCGAGTTTGGTAAGATTGCATTCTATAGTGTATTCACGGAGACGAGTTAGTATAGCGCCTTCTCTATCACACATTATCATACAAATGACAAAGACAAAAAAAACTTTTTTAGGGTCAGTGGGCGTTAACAATACCTTAGAAATGTAAATGCGCGTTCACACTGCGTTTCTTAAAAGTTCGCTTAGTTTATACCTGCTGCTTCATCAGTCGTATTTGAGAGCCATTTATTAGGTAAGAAATTTTTTTATAGATATTTTTTTAATATATTTGAAGGATATGAAGGAAAGCAATAAAACTGAGAGTTAATTATTAAGTTAAGGTAATTTATTATATTATAATATACAAGTTCATAGCATATCATCACTCTCTCTGAAAAGTCCGTTAGGAAAGCAATCAATCATAAAATCCAATAAACAAACTAGTTCACGAGTTGAGCATACAGTCACAAGTAAGAGCACGTCTGCGCAGTACGGGAAGTATGAGTAGACTAAAAACTACTCGTACTGTGTACACCGCCTTAGCGTTTATCACTGACCAATCGCAGTTAATAAATTGTGTGAGTGAGATAGCGCTCTACTAACTCGTCTCCATGAATACACTATAGTTGGTAAAAGGATGGTAGCGTTTGTAACACCTAAATTGAAACTTAAACAAATTATATAAATCTTGTAGAATTCAGTGGCCATTAACTATAACTCCTCTTATAATAAATATAAATTATAATATTATCATGATGCTTTAATTTATTAAAATATGCTTTCATAATTCGCGTAATATACAAGTGACACTTTCGCTTGATATTAGCATACATGTTCGAAAGTGTTTCATTGCTGATTTAAGAAGCCAAAACTTGATAATTTTGCATAACGATGCTCCTTAGATAAATCAGAGATACAATGTGTAAAGACGGTTATAGAATAAAATTACACCATGCCAATTAAAATGAGGCTCCATTTCAGAATCTACCAAAATTCTTCTCGTTTCAACCTAAATATGAATTATTACAATACTTTCCCACTGATGGACCAATGTCGTTGGGGTTTGTGAACCAATCATTTACGAAACAGTATATTTAATCTCGCTCTATATCTCTATCCACATCGCCTTACCTTAATTTTGCTCAGGGAAATTCTGTCACTGCAAGGCAAATAAAAAATTGGTCCTTAAATTTTTCTAATATTCTAGCAACTTCAACGATGTACCCAAAATTCGCGCTTTGGACGTGGGGTTGCACCAGCCCTTAAAATACAACTTCACTAATCTTTTCCCCCAGACACAATGTACACAGAGCGCTACATGGGTCTTCCTACCCCCGAAGACAACCTGAAGGGCTACCAAGATGGCGACGTCACCCTCTTGGCCGAGAAACTCCGTGGTCATGACTTCTTCCTCATGCACGGCAACGCTGACGACAACGTGCACTTCCAGAACGCGGCTAAACTGATGACAGCGCTGCAGCAGCTTGATATTCCGTTTGAGCAGATGGTGAGTATCAACAGTCCACTGTATAGCAGAATGAGCCTATAAGGTTCGCACTACTGGGACATAGGGGCAGAATGATGGAGTATAGGTACCGCCCAAATAATGACTTGCCATGTCCTTGGAAAGAGACGAATTCTATAAAACTGACATGAGTCTAAATTGATGGTTGTGTAAAATACTGAGATAGACCGTGGTAGCTGCAAATTATTTGAAGTTCTATGGAATTAAGCTTTTTTTTTTTTTTTTTTTTTTTTATTTCTCCGAAAGTGAATTGAAAAGCGTCGGTTGATACACGTTTTCGGCTCCATAACACCTCGCCTGCGGCTCGGGTGTGAATTCCGTCCCGACTGCAATGCAAAAACAAAGTTGGCACTTACATCAAAATGTACCTACAATTTTTTTACACAGCCACCAGACTTCCTTCTTCCACCAGACCAAATTGTCTTTCTACTACCAGGAATCAAGCATTCCTTTTTATGGATCTCTTGTGTGTCTTTCTACCTTTTTTAATTCAAAAGACATAGTTTGAAACAATTTGTTATGTTTCCAGTCATACCCGGACGAGGCGCACAGTTTGTCAGGAGTGAACTTACACAGATACAACGCGATGGACCGCTACTGGACGCGTTGTCTCAGGCTGCAAGATTGGGACTAATAGTACTTAGCTGCCTCTTTGATTGTACCTATTGTATACGTAATAAATAATACTTTGAATGTACCTACGCTTTGAACATATTCAACCATCTATGAGTCAGACTCAAGAAGAAATAAAAATAGGTAGTATGGTAAGAAATAAAAATAGGTAGTATGGTAATGTGCAATTTTAATCCAATAGGACATTTGGATTGTTCGCATTGCCAATTTGATACGTATATCTGTGTTTTATACAAACATGTTTGTTTTGTAAATAACATCCCAAAGTGCTGCTTTTTCTATGTATGCTGTTCTGTTTAATACATATTACCTAAGTTTAATTTAATAGAAGTTTCCAATAAAATGTTATGTAAAGTTCTGCTTTTTATTTTGAACATCTTTTGACTAAGTATTTAGGTATTTGGTAAGGTTTCCAAATTTATACCTAGGCATTACAGTTATCTACCTACCTAATGCCAGGTAACTTATGATAAATAACTTGTTTCCTAGTACAACTTTCTCGAATCATGCAATTGATGCATTCACTTTCATTTGTAAGTTCACATGGAAAGATTGGAAAGGAAACGCTAAGTTGACCTTTTTTCCTCTCAAACCACAAAATTGCTCTATTGGCCATCTAGAGAAAAAAAACTGGCTAAAGTGCGTGGCGGACTGCGCATATTAAGAGTTTCTTAGTCAGGATGAGTATTTACGCTTTCAACATCTACCTAGCCTTTTCCCAACTATGTTGGGGTCGGCTTCTAGTCTAACCGGATGCATCTAAATACCAGTATTTTTCAAGGAGCGACTGCCTAATCTAATCTACACAACCCAGTTAGTACTGGAGTGGGTTATACAATACACCTTGGTAAGACTAGTTGTCAGACTTTCGGGCCACTGACTACTAATGACTGTCAAATATCTACAATTGGCAGCCAAATTACGATTTACCAATATTCATTTTATCGGCCGCAAAAATAAGCTTGTGTTTCCAGGTATATATCTAAAAAACCAAGTATGAACTTACAGAACGGACTAACATTACATTTTTCTCAACTTCCGTGTTCAATCTCTTACTCAACCTCTCATAACTCTTACAAACCAGGTACTAGGCTGGTGTAACCTTGGTACTAGGCTAGCAGATCAACGAAGCGGTATTTAAACCAAAATGTAGCACAACACAAACTTCTATTGTGTCCGGCTATCACTTCCGATGCCGTCGTTCATCTTCCTGATTATGGTAATGTATGCTATGTCTACATTATAGTGACGGTAGCCAACACGATTTATTATTGATATTTTATGCTTCTTCCTTTGACTGAAGACGGGTGTAGCATGTAAAGAAGTTCCTTAACGGCCAAATGTAGCTTAAATTGTTTAGTTAAAAAAATGTTAA
Organism: Xestia sexstrigata; assembly: GCA_941918905.2. NCBI lineage: Eukaryota > Metazoa > Arthropoda > Insecta > Lepidoptera > Noctuidae > Xestia > Xestia sexstrigata. The sequence goes on from OW799204.2 coordinate 8,323,345, forward strand.
GGTGTGAGTGTTTATTTACATTTTTTTTTCTGTCTGTATCTATCTAATTGATAAATCCAAAATGATAATGACATCAAGCAATAATGTAGGTACCATGAGGCACCCATTGCAGTGCTATATTGTGAAGCATGGTGCTTGGTAAAAAACTCGGTACCCCAGTTGGACTGAAAGCTGACCAAAACATTTAGAAAGAGGCTAGGCTGTCGTTATGATGGTGTCTACTACATGTCTAGTTTGAGTTGATTTGAGTTGTGTTCCCGCCCAGGTTTCACGGCACTGCTGCTGCATCTTTTTCGATAAGAGTCATGCTCGGTCTCAGAAAGGAAACTTAGGACCGTTCACATCATATGTATCAAAGAATTCCCGTAACTACTAAGGAGTAAGATATTGTACCAAGACAGTGTGCTATACTATTAGACTATAGACATTACAATATATTGTCCGCTATTTATTACTTATTAGGTAATTATTACTCTACCAATTAACGCTGATCACACTTTGCAGTTACATTACTTTATGCCTTGACAAACAGGTGTATATCTATTGAGGTAGGTCAGACTACCTACATACAGACTGAGGTCATTCTTATCCGCTGAATCCCACACTATCCCGCATCATAATAACAAATAATTATCTCTTTATCGTGGCTTGTGTTACGTGATGGCACCGTATTCAAAGTATCTAGGTTTCTAGATAAAGTGTCGCAGTAAAATAGTTGAATGAACCAGATGCGGGGAGTACTGCAACTCTGAGCCACCATTACACACGCTCGGAGTACACTCTTGAACGAGACCTCTCTTTAAGAGGGCTATTACAATTTTTCTCGTATTTGAGTGTTTATAGTCTAACACTCAAATACATGAAAATTTTTGATTTTTATTTTGTGCGCTCCGTAAAGAAATAATCAAACTTAATCACACATCTAACAGAGATTTTTGATGTGTGATTATGGTTTAGATATGGCCAAAAATTAAAAAAATATAGGTATATGCCTGAAAAAGTTTGATTATTTCTTTATGGAGAGCTCAAAACAAAAATCATTTTTTTTTCTTGTATTTGCGTGTTAGACTCTTAAAACACTCAAAAACAAGAAAAAATGTAATAGTTCTATTATGTCTCTCTCGAGATGTCTCGCCATAAACTGACACTTCACGGAGAACAAGCAAGAAACATCGAGGCAAGACGAGCGCTACTATACAGGTTGTAATGGACAGCCCTCCGCAGACTGATGGGCTGAATTCAGCCCCTTATTTTGAATCATACCGGAATTTTTCTCACACCCTGTATACACTCGCACTCGCCCTACCTCGGATTGTCTCGGTGAGGGTGTACAGTCACCATAAGTTTCCTCTCTATTGGCAGACTACGTTGCGCCAAAAATGACATGTTAATCTTCATATTAAAAGCGAATTCATCGATAAACATTTGCAACAATTTCAACTTCAGCCCTCTAAAAATATTAAGATTTTAAAATGGCTTTTGCAGACGCAGTTAGGTAAGTAGCATGTAGGTATGGACATTGCAATTAAAACCAGTGTGGCTATTGTAAAATGTCGTAACAATCTAGATTTTTGTATCATAAAACCTGGCCCTCGCTTAAAATACATGAAACAATGCGGATCAACCCGCATTGTTTCATGTTTTATAAGCGAGACACTGGAGGCATTCATCATAACTTGACCCAAAAATGTCACTCGTAATCTACTAGATTTATTTCAATCGATTTAGTTCTAAGCTGGATTATAAGACAAGATTGAATGTTGGTAACATTGTGTACCTACGTGCTACGATGTCGTAAATCATAAAACATTAATAACCGTAACTTTTTTTTTTAGAAGCGTTTTACCGAGTCCGCGTAACACTAGTCAGTTTCCCTCACCCGTCATTTAATTTAGTTCGACACTTTCGTTGATTCGTCACTTTCGCTGATTGGACAGTTGTGTGAATACGACAGTTGCGTCAACTCGACAGTTTACATAGTTTCCATTGCTCCTACCAATAAAACGCATATTAATTTACTTACCTTATTCGAAGCTTATTTTACGTTTTCTGCCTTCTATATCCGTCTCTTTCTTGTTGTATCCGTCTCTTTCTAAACCCTCGACCTGGCAGAGTGGGAGCGCACTGAGTGAGCCGCCATCATTTTGCCTCATTGCTTTTTGCTTCGAATAAGGTAAGTAAATTAATATGCGTTTTACTGGTAGGTAAAATGCTTCTATTAATTTGACTTGACTGTTATTCGAAGCTTATTTAATTTGAGACCTGTTTGTTATCGCCTGGTGGTGGTGAGTGACACAGTCGCCAATGTGAATTACTTGTTAGTAAAATATGAGAACTAATTTGGCCAGCAATGTCTGGATTGCAAAGTGTGGAAATTACAGATTTGTGCAACCAAATAGTATTATATGATAAATTATTAACCAGATGAAGGTCCGACAGGAATCTGGCTACTTATCTACCGCTAGGATTATGAGGATTAATTTGGTGTTCTTCAGACCAGATTAACCATTTTTTCCAAGCAACATCATAAGTTTTTAGTGTGGAAGGCCGCCAAGACTTCTTCAATAGTTTTATTTGGTTATCATTCCAATCTTTTAGGGTCTCTGCTCACCCCCACATTTCTATACCTCGGGAATCATGTCCTGTGTCCTCAGAGGTGGGAGACCCGGCGACACGTCTATTAGGACTTGATCGAGATTCCGAAGTGTGAATGGGGCTGCCAACGCTCGGCGGGCCTGCAGATCTGCCCGCCTATACACTCGATCCCAATGCATAACTATAACTAGCAAGTATATCCCGTGAGCACTGTTAAAATGGGATAGCACTTTGGGAATCAAGTACGGTGGCGGAAAAATCTCAGGTCTGATGTCAACATTTTGTTGAGGAGATCCAATAAAGCCTGATAATTAAGTCGGCCCCTTAGGACAGTAAAACTCGCAAAAATTCAGAAGTTCGACCAGACTCTGAACCTCCTTGAGCATTGTATGCTCCTGGTCTAGCATTTGGGACAGCTTGGCAATCAGCGACGTCAGCTTCTCCTTGGGAAGTTGCTTCTGATTTGTCCAGGCATTCCACTGAACGCCCAGATACGCCAATATTTTTGACGGAGTCAACACAGATTTCTCGTAATTTAGGATCCAGCCTAACGTCTCGCGAGTCTGGATGACAATATTTACATGTTCCCTTAGGCTTTGCTCGCGTTAATTAGCAATCAGGAAGTCATCCAAATACCTACACCAGTATTCGTATTCCTCGTTTTCTGAGCATTTGGGCAATCCAATTCGTCACTGTTGCGAAAGTCTTGGGTGCAGTACTTAGACCAAAAGGTAAACATGTCATTTCCAGTAGCTCTTTTCGATAGACTAGGCGCAGGAATCTTCTGTGGCTGCGAGCTACTCGAACGTGAAAGTACGCTTGCGAGAGATCTATTTTGCACAGCCAGTCTCTTTGTTGTAGGAAGTCTGGCACACAAGAAACATTCACTAATTTAAATTTTGTCGTTATGACATATTGATTGAGGGCCCTTTTTTTTTACGGATGGGAAATCATCAAAGGACTCCTCCCGCTCTGGGCGGAGCAGGAGGGAGTGTCAGACTTTTACTGACTAAAACCCATCCATGTTCCTTCTTCGCCCTTTGTGTTCCGGGGCCACGGTATCTCTTTCGAACAGTCCCGCAGCCCCGGCAGGCATCGACCCTTGCGGACCGCAAGGGCCGATGCCTGCCGGGGCTGCCTGTCTTCATTTTTGCTGCACCTCTTTGAGACGCGCGTGGAACACGAACGCGCCGTCGACACGGCCTGTCGTCATGAGACTGACGGACGGCGAGCTAGCCCATAGCCCACCGTCCACAGGCCCGCGCCTACGGTGGCCGGGGGCCACGTGGTGGCCCCCGACGCCCGGGGCATCTCCCGCAGCGGCCGGGATGTGAGGTTCTCTCCTTCTCACGTTCCGCCACCTCCTTCTCTAGCATTACTGCTTCGCAGAAGAAGGTGACGGCGTCCCATTCCGTCTCTGACTGAGGGCCCTCAGGTAGAAAATGGGCCGAGCAGTGCCGTCGCTCTTGAGAACTAAAAACATTGATGAGAGGAAACTTGGAGACAGATGTGCTCGTTCGAGGACCCCTTGATCCTTCATTTTGTCGATGACAGTGGTCATCTCTGCTCTGAGCAAGGAACTATCATACCTTTTTTTATGTTCCTTGGAGGTCTTTGAAGAAAGGGTATGCGATACCCCGATATCATCCTGAGAATGACATTTGGAGCTCCAAATTGTACTTACTGAGTTAAAAATTTGCTAGACGGCCTGCTTTGAACTGCATCATGTCAATATTTTCGACGTTTGAAGTCTCTATTGTTGTTGGGCGGAGATGGTGCTCGTTTCTGCACAGATTTGGATTGATTCCTGTGCTTGGGTTGAATTCTCGAAGAAACTCGTCCACGAAAAAGCCCCCGATTATTCGGTGCGCCCGGATGAGAGCCATGTCCATGATAGTGAGAGTTATAACCACCCTGCGAGGGTGATGCAGTTTGACAACAGCCTTGCACATACCCATGTTGACCACCCTGCGAAGGTCTTTTTCGAGTTGCGTACTCCTGCGAGAAGACGCCAGTTTTGTGTGTCTCTACCTGCGAGGTAGAGTTGATAGACTTCTTTAGCGGCCAAAAACATTTTCGCACTCCACCCGCTTTTTCTAACGCGGCTTTAAATTTTTCTGCGTTGAACAAGTTTGTGCATGTAGGAGGAATCTTTCTTAGCGTATATTTCACTAATACCCATTAGTGAAATATACGCTAAAAAAGATTCCTTCTTCTCGCCTTTATCTGTTTCATTACACAGTATCGGCGCATTTGCAATATTTCTGCGCGATGGCCACAACAAACAAGCTGTAACAAATCTGAGGAGGTTGTTTGAAAATCACTGCAAATTTATAAGTTCTGTTAACTTATTATTAATAACTTATTATTCTGGGGTTAAATCTTTAGACCACTGGGCAAAATCAAGCAGTACCTTCTGAACCGACTCCTGCTTTAAAATGCACATTGTTACGGCTCAAAGGCTTTATCAGCGTATATCAAGTGGCGGGGGGACTGGAAGGCTGCAACTTCTTTATTTATCTCAATATCCGTAAAACCTGGTTTGTGTTTATACACTTTTTGAGTTTCGGAATATCTTATTTCGTTCCAATTACTAGTATCCCAATGTTGGAGATCACATAGCAGTTTTAAATGGGGTTCAGAGCTCTTGGGCATAGGTTCTTTTAATTTAGTTTGAATATTACAAATAACTTTATTAGGCGCGTCGTTAATCGACGCGTTATCATCTAAGTCTTCGTAAAGATTACGACTAACACCAGAAATTATAGACATGGAATCGTTATAGTTGTGATCATTAGTTTGAACTTGACGCTCATTATCACGAGCATACAAAGATTTACGAAGATCACGTACCTCCTTTGATAATTTTCGATACTCCTGTTTCGAATGTCTTCGTTTTCTCCCTCTCCTCTTTTTTTCATGATGACTCCGTCGACGCTTTGGGGAACTTGATGAAGACGAATATGAAGAACTGCTGTGGGAACTATTACTGCTTAAATTTGAGCTCCTAAACCGTTACTTACGCTGCATACCAGATGGTCCTGGTAATGGTGCGGTCACTTTATTTTGTACATAATTATTACCATCAGCCATTCTAAAACAGGAAGGAGGCTTTAGAACAACACTAACGGTATAAGCCATTAAAATAAAAGTTTAAATAAAAAGTGGGTTTGTAACTACTACTACACATACAAATAAAAATATACGTTCTAAAAAGCCGATGAAAAGATTTAAAATCATATACGAACGGAAAAATAAACCGTTAATAAAAAACATGCGACTACACACTGAATACAGACACACTATTTATCTTGTATAAAACTAAACAGTATAAAATGTAGGTACGTATTGTACTTTATTTATTGTATGCCACAGATTTCTAAAAAGTATCACTGCGTTTTAAGAACATAAAATTACTCAAGTGTAGTTTTGTGGGTATTTAATTAGCACCCCACTATCACTGTTATGCACCACACGACAAAAACACCATTTTTCGAAATTCTAAAATTTAATACCTACACTTATTATTTAAAATAAATTTAATTATTGTGGTAACACAACCGTGCGAAGCGAAGGGAAACAAGATGCCAATGAGGCAAAATGATGGCGGCTCACTCAGTGCGCCCCCACTCCAGGTCGTGGGTTTAGAAAGAGACGGATACAACAAGAAAGAGACAGATATAGATGGCGGGAAACGTAGTGACTATCTCAAATTAAATAAGCTTCGAATAACGGTCAAGTCAAATTAATAATATAATTTGGTACTCCTAAAATTAAATGTCCGATTCTGAAATGTAGTTAATTACTGCCAGTTTGTAAAGTAATCGTTTCTTAAGAGTAGCAATCGAAAAAATTATTGCCGATATGGAAGATGCCTTCTTGGTACCAACAACGGATAACGTTGTACCTATATCTACTTAACAAAGTAGGTAAATGAAAAGTGTGGATAGATAATCGAAATTGATTAAGCACCTAAGTACATGTAAATCGTGAGATCTTAATAGGAAACCTAGAAGTTTCATAAATGTATTTTCAATACACTTCCTCGAAAACTGGTTCTTTTTGCACTACGATTAGCTTCAACATGCAATGTATTTCCCACGTGTGCGTTTTTTTTCATTTTCCAACACGTGTGCGGAAATGAAAATTGCCACAGATAACTATACCTATACTTAGTCCAAATTGGTTCAATGCCTATAGTCGGCGGTGGTTGGTTTTTTTTTTAATCTCGGCAGAGAGTTTAGCGTCTTTACGGCGTTAATATTTTTTGAATATTTAAATAATGTTTATAAATAGAATTTCATCAAAAACCATGATTATTAAAATAAAATAAACGTTTATGAACAAATTAACATTTATTTGTGTTCTAAACTCAAAAATATTTGAATTTTCTATTTTTCATATTAGGCTGTTTAGCGGCTTTATACCTTTGCTTCTTCTTCAACCTGGCGAAAGGGAAGCGCGAAAAAAAAAAGAAAATTTAAATCATAGTTTCTATTCATGACAAAAATATTTGTCGTTTTTTTTATTTTATTTCATCAAAAGTGTAGGATAACGTCGTTTGATACACGTGGACATTTGTTATTGCAGTTCTCCGCTCAATAACAACCCTCGCCTGCGGCTCGGGTGTTAATTCCGCCTCGAATACAATAACAAACTTTCTCCACTTGTATCAAAATGTACTATTTATCGGAGAGGCCACTAAGACCAATCTTTTTTTTTTTTTTTTTTATTTTTTTTCGGATGGGAAATCTTCAAATGACTTCTCCCGCTCTGGGCGGAGCAGGAGGGAGTGTCAGACTTTTACTGACTAAAACCCATCCATGTTCCTTCATCGCCCTTTGTGTTCCGGGGCCACGGTATCTCTTTCGAACAGTCCCGCAACCCCGGCAGGCATCGGCCCTTGCGGACCCCTTCCTTTTTGCTGACTCTCGATGAGGCGCGCGTGGAACACGAACGCGCCGTCGACACGGCCTGTCGTCATGAGACGGACGGACGGCGAGCTAGCTCATAGCCCACCGTCCACAGGCCCGCGCCTACGGTGGCCGGGGGCCACGTGGTGGCGCCCGACGCCCTGGGCGTCTCCCGCGGCGGCCGAGACGCTGTGAGGTTCTCTCCCTCTCACGTTCCGCCACCTCCTTCTCTAGCATTACTGCTTCGCAGAAGGAGGTGACGGCGTCCCATTCCGTCTCGCTCCGGACCATGGCTTGCACCAGGGCCGGACGCGAGAGGTCGCCGCCGCCAATCGCCGCTTCGAGGACACGGCGGTGCTCCGCCCACGCGGGGCACACCTCCACCGTGTGCTCCACCGTGTCCTCCGGTCGATCCTTGCAATGGAATGGAACACCCGGGCGTTTCCTCCCGCCCGATTCGGTGCAGGAACCTCCCGAAACAACCGTGTCCGGTGAGGACCTGCGTCAGGCGGAAGGTGAGGACGCCGTGGCGTCTCTCAAGCCACTCCTCAAAGAGGGGACTTACCGCCACTATTGTGGCGTGCCCTGGACGGGGTTGCGACAGTCGTTCTCTCCATGTCGCCATGAGATCACGCCGGAAGTCTGTCCGCAAGTTTCCCCCCGGCATAGCACCTCCGCGCGCCATTCATGCAGGCGCGCGAGGACTATCGCCTCCAGATCCCATGGCGGCAATCCGGCAAGGAGGCACGCCGCCTCACGGGAGATCTTGCGGTACCCACATGCCAGCCTTACGGCTACCACCTTTTGGGGCGCGTTCAGGTAGTGGGCTGCACGCAGCCTCAAGGAACGCGCCCACACCGGAGCCCCGTAAAGGGCCATGGACCGCACGAATCCCGCGTAGAGCCTCCGGCAGGAGGCGTTTGGCCCCCCAAGGTTGGGCAGGAGCCGCCTGAATGCAGCCCCGGTCCGTTCCAGTTTGGGGGCCAAACGTCGGAAATGCTCCACGAAGTTCCATCGGCTGTCGAGGACGAGTCCCAGGTACTTCAGCGTCGACTCGACGCCGATGGATACCCCTCCTACCGTCAGTGAGGATCCCGGAGGTGGCGCATTCCGAGGCCCATGAAAGCACATGGCCTCGGACTTGTGCAATGCCACCTCGAGACCCAGTTGCCGGATCCTCTCGACGACTATCGCAACCCCGCGTGTCATTATTTCGGCCGCCGCCTCGTGCGACCCCCCTTGTGCCAGCACCAGCGTGTCGTCTGCATAGCAGACCACGCTGACGCCGCTAGGGAGGTCGGCGCGCAGCACCCAGTCGTACCCGATGTTCCACAAGGAAGGCCCTAGGACCGATCCCTGTGGAACACAGCACGACATCTTTCGCCGGTTCCATTCTCCGCTGCGACCGGGGTAGATAACGGCTCTATCCGTTAGGTAGTCCCCGACCACACGACGAAGGTAGGTCGGCACCCGGTGATAACGTAGTGCCTCCCTAATGCAGCTCCAGGGCATGGAGTTGAAGGCGTTGGCGATGTCAAGAGACACCGCCAAGACAACCCCCCCCCGGGACACTGCATCCCCCGTCGTGAGGGCTCTCACGCGCATGATGGCGTCCACCGTAGAGCGCCCCTTGCGGAAACCAAACTGGTGTTCCGCAAGATCCGGCCCCGTCCCCGCAAGGTGCTCGGCGAGGCGGTTTCCAATTACTCTTTCAAAGAGCTTGCCCACCTCGTTGAGCAACACTATGGGCCGGTATGCGGACGGAGAGTCCGCAGGGCGCCCCGGCTTCCGAATGAGGACCAGCTTCCCCGTCTTCCAACGAAGCGGGAACTGGCCTCTCTCCAAGCATGCGCTTAAGAGCCCTTCCAGTCGGGGCCCGAGAGCCTCCGAGGCCAGGACCCAGGCTTAGCCAGGCAAGCCGTCGGGTCCCGGGGTGGTATTTTTGGCACTGAGCCTGCGTACCGCCACTCTCAGGTCTACCCCAGTCACTACCGGAGTGTCGTCGTCGTCGTCCTGATGGTCCGCTTCCAGCACCGCAGGTGGCGGAGCCATAGGCGGGGAGGGATGTTCCCCCCGCGTAGGGAACAGAGTGCTCACTACGTCCTCCACGAGCTCAGGCCGGAGACTCTGCGTCAGTGGGGGGGCCCAGGTGCGGAGTTTATCCCGCACCATATGGTAAGGGCGCCCCCATGGATCTCTGTCGAGAGTCCCCAGCATCTCCTCGCGGGCCAGATCCCTGGCCCGCAGGACAGCCTCGCGGAGGGCGGTCTTCGCCGCTCTGTACCCCTCATATAGCTCCGTCTCAATGGCTGCCGCATCCGGTGGGCGGATGCGGAGCCTACTAAGACCAATCTGACAGATAGAAGATCCACCTGAACCTAAATGAACCTTAACTTCCTTGAATATCTTGGATTTTTTATTGACGTAACGGAACGTTGCAGTGTTTGAAGTTGGAAGCCCCATAGCAAATGAGGTTGATACTAGTCTTCGGTAGTTATTTGAACCTATTATGTAATGCTAACCATCAGTTACTTGTAACAAAACATAATTGAAGAAGCATTGCACAACGCTTCTAATACAGTCGATGACATGACATTCATTAAAAACATAATTACACACCATAATTCACATTCTTCAGTCCAAATTAAAGCCGCAACATACCCACTCGTATATAGGTACAAAACATGCGGGTAGTAATTATCGGTTGAGTACGTTTTAACAGCGGTTGCGTCTGCGCCGGTGATGCTGCACTATTGTGCTCTGTTACGTAACAGAGCTGGCCCTTCTCGTCTCCTTTCACTTAATCTCTATTGACCGCAGTATCTCTGAGGGACACTTTTCTTGCGTCGGTTGCGCATGTTTTAGTTGACCCAGCAGATTTTGTGCTCGATATCTGGAATAGACATGTATCATGGTATATAAGTTTTTAAAATTACATGGTCACTTACACCATCATTAGCACTTAAGAGCGGCCAACCCGCCATACATTTCACAATTTTGACAAACGCTCGTGCGTGAGCCGTTGTTACACATATATCTTTGTTTTTTTTGCACTGATAGGTATCTTGTGCACTATATCTAGGCTTCTATCGAAGCAAAAAATAATAATTTGTAGGAACAAATTCGGTATAAGCCTCCAAAAATTGCTGTTTTGCACAAATTTTACCTCAACTTTGGCCGTTCATAAAGTACTCATAAATTGTAAAAGTAAATAAAATATCCTGATAGAAGCCTTGCAAATGTAGGCATTGTGTTTCGGCAATAACGGGACGCGAAACAAATAATAAACATGGTAAATATTCCGTGCTTATGAAAGTGTCTAAGGTATTAGGTATGTCTAGGGTTTTTCTCCCGATTTTCCGAGATGAAAAGCTTCCCTATCTACGATTTGTTCTATGCTTACTCTACAGTATCTGCATTATGATAAAAGGTCCTTCGGCTCCTCTTCATTATGCCGATTTATGCGAACATAAAATGTATGGAGCAGCAAATTTTCCCCTCTTAAAAATAGTCATAGTGTAAAGTCAAGTAAAAATAATGCATTGCAGGTAGATATTATGTTATGCGATAGGCTCACGTGGCGGCTAGAAATCCAATATTTAGTTATTGTTACCTTATTCATACCCGTCAGTATTGTTATTTAACCATTTACGAATTAAAAATAACAGTCTACGCACTTTATGTTTGTAGACTGGTTTCATTTCTGTGATATTATTAGTCCACACTCCTCCACAGACAGCCACACACTTCAATCGCTACGCATCCTCGCACTTGTCTGGTGGAAACGGGTTCCTTCTATCTGGCAGAATCTTCATGCTCCGAAATTTATTTGGCATAACACACTTGGCATAATCTTCTATAAACGAATATTTTTAAGGCATAAAAAATATTTAATATAGTTATTGTTTGGCCGAATGTTTGTAAGTACGAATTAACAATGGCATACTTTTAAGATAAGTTTAATTTAGTCCGCCAATAGCTCCAATAATAATATTTATTAAAATAATAATATTTTTTTTATTTAAATAATAGGATAAAATAATTATAGGGCAGAATTTTATTTGGCATAATTACCCTTGGCAATTTTCAAGTTCCGCATAATTTCGTTTAGAATAACGTTTATTTAGAGCGACGATTATTTGGTACAATTTCACTTGGCATACCATGAAGATGGCAGAATTGCATTCGGAATATTTTTTTTTGGCATTATTGCCATTTCTATAAAATAGCATTTTAAACCTTAAATAAAAATTAAAACATTGTTTTAAAAAGACAATAACGTAACAATAACGCGCTAAAAAAGTTAGTGAGAGAAACGAATCGCTCCAAAACCAACTCTACGTAGTCTTGTCTGTCCTACCCCAAGAGTGCAATTTGAATCCGCGTAGGCGCGCAGGGCTGAGGCGGGCCGCGAGCTGAGGAGCAGGTGGTTTTAAGGTGAGCGTATGACAAATCTGCGACGATAAGCTCGCGTGGGACCGTCGGAGCCCCGCAGCGCCGGAGCCGTGACAGAAACCATGCCTGCTGCATGTTGCATGCTTGCTTGCATGCTGCATGCTTACTTGCATGCTGCATACTGGCTGCATGCATGGTGTATGCTGGTTTGCATGTTTGCATACCGCAAGCTTGTTTGCATGTTTGCATACCGCAAGCTTGTTTGCATGTTTGCATACTGCATGCTTGCTGCATGCATGATGTATGCTTGCCTGATCAGAAATATGCAGCAATTAACATTATCGTCGTATGTTTGTGGAGAAAAAAATAATGTTCAATCAATTTTATTATTAGGTATGGTAAGAAATACCAAATTATTCTAACTATGAATTTTCTGGAATGTGATAGATGAGGCTTTCCACATTATGAAATGGGTGCCAAAAGATGAACCTAACTGTAAACTTTCTGAAATATGACAGTTCTGCCTTCTAATGACTTTCGATATGAAAGTTATGCCAAAAGATGACTTTCTGCGAAATTTATGCCTAAAGATGATTCTGACTTAAAAATTATGAGGTTTGAATGTGTGATAAATAAGTGTGTGCCAAATGATTTTCTGCGAAATGAAGTTTATGCTATCCGCTGTTATCCAAAATAATATTATGACATAAAAAGTTCTGACATAAAGGGTAGACCCAGAAGCAGAGCGGCTAACGAACACCACAGTAAAAACTAAAAAATAAAATAAATATCGCTGGACATTACACACAGCGCCATCTAGTGCCACACTAAGCAACGAGGCTTGTGTCGTGGACACCAGATAGCTGATATACTACAGACACAGCGTATTGTGCTACCCAAAATTACTAAATTGTGCTGTTAGTGCTGTTATTCATGTTACATTACATGTACACTTAAACATTAACAGAAAGTTTAGCGTAAAACTCACTCAGCTAGATGGACCGAGGACGATCTTATTTAAAACTAAGACATTGAACGCGGAAGGAGAAAACTGAGGGATAAAAAAAAAAAAAAAAAAAGGTTTATTGCAGAAACTGCAGAAACTTGTACAACTTTTACAGTAAATCTTACATTGGGACCTCCTCTCTACTACTTCTCTAATAGCCCATTGCTGGACATGCTCTGCGATACGCTCGATCACAGTTTCACCCCTTCTAAATAATCTTCCCACTGCTGGGGACACATGTCATGATTTATTATATACATATTTATATTTATTAGTCTATATATCTTAGCATTATGTATTTATATAAGTATATATTAATATTTACTTATATGTGTATTTATATATCTTAATAGGTTAAGTTAGGTAAGGCACATAATCTCTATTCTCTTCCTTTTCTCTCACACTATTGTCTACATTTATTTTTCATTTCTCCTTTTGCAGGTCTGCTGGCAGAAATTTCTTAAGAAATAAGCAGTTCCAGAGTGAAAGGGTCGTAAGTCGTAATCTGCCAGTGCGGGTTGGTAAGCTACATGTCTTCGTTCATTTTTGGTTTTAGGACATGCCGGTTTCGCATGCTGCACTGAATATGTTTACTCATTATAACAAGCACTAGGTCTGCTAACTTAAAAGTAGAGGCTAACGAACACCAATGTTTAGGGAACTGTGTGTGCAACTAAAATTACTCGTGAATTGTCCAGTTTGGCGTATAATAATAAATAATTATATTCCATGCAAACTGTTTTGTAGTACTTAAATATTAAACAACTAAAACATTACCATTTATTTCTAAGTTGATATATGTGTGTGTGGTTCCGTGCGAAATTAGACTACAAACTGTGCGTGTGGATAATAATTGTTCCTGTTTGAAACGAGCACAATTAAATTTGTTAGCGATAATGAAATCTACGATTGATGTAACAATTCTAAAATATATAAGGTCAAATTAAATTAGGTAGAGAAACTATGCACACTTGATGGGCATCGATGATTAAACATGATAAATACGAAAATAAAATACTTTGCTTGTAACATGATTTGATCCTGTATTTTTTTTAACACGCTTTTTTACTTAGTCACTGGTGTACAGAGTTTCCAGTTTCAATACTATTATAGTATTATTATCAAACATTTGTTCTTTAAATATAAAAATATTAACGTAGCAACAGCTGTGTACCCGCTTACTGTTCTCGTTTAATAAGGAAGCGACTGCATTGTTTTAGGATGCTTTATTTTTAAGTGGAAACTATGCGGTGGAATCTCGGTCAAATAAACAATTTAATCATAATAAATGAGTAAATAAGAACCTATACTTAGTTTTAGAGCAACATTTCGAAAACAGTCAAGCCGAAGAGTGGACGTACCGCGTGACTGCGTTTCTGCTAGCGTATAGTGGGATGCTCACCAGCTAGGTGGACCGAAATAGAAACCGACCGAATAGACCGGTACAGAAAGGTAAAATTAGATAGGGAACTACGACCATTCTTTGTAGATTACCCAGGATAGTGTAAGTGTACGATACTTAAACACGTGATTGTACTCATGATAACAAACAACTTCTAATAAGGGACCAACTAGAAATCGCGAAAAAAAAAACTGTCCGTGTAACGGACGATAATTTTACGGGATAACGTCATTTTTCATGATATTAATGATTTTAACTTAAAAAACAAAATTTCATCCCCCTTTTCACCTCCTAAGGATTGAAATTCTAACAATACCTTTGTGCCTAGATAATAAATTTTGTAATTTTAACTTCGAAAATTAAGGACTTTCCATACACAACTTTATCCCCTTTTTTAACTCTTTGGGGGTGGAATTATCACAACACTTTAAGATTTTTCACACAAAATTTTAAGATCCTAACTTTAAAACTGAGGGACTTTCATACAAACTTTCATCCCCTATTTAACTCCTATAATTGAATATCTAAAAATCCTTCCTTATTCCTTGTCTACATTATAAACCAAAAAGCAAAATTTTAGTTTTCTATGTCCAATGAAAGGCGATGAAGGAACATGGATGGGTTTTAGTCAGTAAAAGTCTGAAACTCCCTCCTGCTCCACCTAGAGCGGGAGAAGCCATTTGATGATTTCCCATCCGAAAAAAAAAGGGCTTGGGCTGGGCATTGATCGCGGCGCGCGTAACGGTGAGCCACTTTTTCGTGCGTGCAGCCGGTGTTCATCGATTTAAAAGACGTTATCACGTCAATGTACTGAACAGCTGATTTGTTTATAACAAATATGATACCAGGTTTGGTCCCATAGTAAAAGTTGTTTGTTATCATGAGTACCTACATTCACGTGTTTAAGTATCGTACATTAATTACCATACACTCTATATGTAGTCTTGGTGATGGGGCCCGCCGGGAAAGGCTGGAACCTTTCCCGGCTGGGGTGCGTGCGAATTTACTTGTATCTCCCGGCCCAGCACATGGTTGCTGTTGGAACAGTATGTGTTTAGTTGCTTTCAGTCCGTCATTGCCTTCTGCTTGCCCCGTGCATGAGTATTTTCTCGTTATTTCCCACAAAAAAAAAAGGATAGATTAGTCAACTGATCATGAATGCTACGCATGCTGGACTTATCACGGAATAGCTACTTTGCCATCCAACAAAAGTTATTTTAACAAACATTTAACATTGTTACTTAAGCTACGCATATTATCTCGTTTATAATATTTACACTATCCTTTCAATGCGTCCATAATTGAAATTAAATAAAACTAATTTATTTTATTTTCTGCAGTTCCACCCATGCGCAATTTTAATTGCTATGTAACAAAGAATTATTATTTAAATACTTAAAAAGATTTATATTCACATTCATGTTAAAATTAAATGTATTGTTAGGTGTGTTTAGGAACGACAATTTGACATTATCATGCGATTTGTGATAAACGAGCAAGTACAGTCGCCAGCACATCAAGTTATCACAAATGATTTTAAACCATAAAATGTTGACGGTTATGTTCAAAATCGAATGAGAAATTTTGACAGTTTATAACTTGACCTAAACGGGTACCATATTCAAATGTTGACGAAATGAGACTCAATGTATGAAGATCAAAAAAATAGTTCCAAAATGGGACTTTTGTGATGCTATTTTGTTTAGTTATCGAAATGGAAAAGTTACGGGGTGGGACGTACGCCGACGTACCCCCATTTTGCGGTTACCAATATTCAGTAATGTTTCAAAAGACTACCTTAATAAGCCAACACATTCCGTTAATAGAATAAAACAGGAAATAAGACTTACAAAAGCCACAATGGTTCATCATGGACAATGTACACTTGGTTAATAACATCATTCATAAAATTCATAATATCTAACTTAACTATCAAAAAAATAGACTAACGGCTCTTTGTATCTACCGTTAATTTTGTTTCGTTAAAGGTCGAATGTCAATATGTGACCGGTTGAGTTCTCCTTTTTTAATAGTATCGTAGTAGGTTTTATTGAGGTCTCACATCACACCGGTAAAGATCACTGAATAAAATAATGCATTTAAAGGTAAATATAATATATCTCAAACGAATTGAGAACCTCCTCCTTTTTTGAAGTCGGTTAAAAATGTCTAAAAATCTGATGAAATAACTACGTTTTCTTTTCTTTCTATAGGTTACCAATATACCAAATGTAGCCTACCTATTCCCTATATGCCTATCTTACTGAGTCTGATCATCGTTATCGTAAAATACTGACCACAAAACTTTAGAAGTACTTCGAAATTGTCCCGGCCTTGACATTGCAACCTGAAATAGAAATAAAATACAAAAATCTGCATATCCCAGGAATTCAATGAACTTTTTTTTTCCACAAATAGGTATCTCTTGAAGATGAGGGAGAAACCGGATTTACAAAGAAATGGAGACGTTTTGGTTTTAATAACCCGAAGGTCGTTCGTAATGTTTCGGCGAAAATTAACGTTACGATATAAGAAAATAGTGAGAAGTATCGGTGAGTACGTTGGATCTTCTTCTACTTGTGTCACTGGCACTTCCACGATTTAACTTTAACTCCCTTATTTGGGACAAAGAGATCAGAATAGGAGGTAGATTATCTTAGTCTTTGACACACCTCCATATTGTTTCCTCATAGCTCATCCCAGTGTTGGTGCTTTCTGGACCGCGATTGGTGAAGCCGTCAAGGAGCGAGCGAAGCGAGCTCGAAAAATTGGAGCTTTCTGGACCATGATAAGTTATATTTTCTATCTTTAGGCAAGAAGAATATTTGAGGTAGTAAGAAAATGTTGTGATTTTTTCCTCATCAGGGGCCCTTGTTACTCGGGGGCCCCGTATCATTGATACAGCTGATACGGCGGTAGCTACGCCCCTGGCTCAACCTGATTAACTTTCGCGACTTTAAGCTTTAAGTCTCGAGAGAATAGGTTTCTAAATAAACGTGCTCCTTAGTCAACCATTTCCAGCCCTTTTCTGAGATAAAATGATGAAACGAGACTAAACTTTGGATGAGAAACGGCAAAGTAGTCGTCATAACACACGGTAATGTCACGGAGTGGGGTCACCAAGTTGGGCAACCGCGAATACCCAATTTGGTAGTAACAGATTATGCTGACTAATTGGCAAGTTTAACTTTCTGCGTCAGTTTGACGTAGGATATACCACTGTTTTGTTATTCTGTACCTAAACGAGTGTTGTACAAAATTGGACTACCTTTCATCACCTGTATTGGCACACAACAAAGCGTCACTCTCGTTATTTGGGTCGGTCTTCTTGTTTTGTTTGGGTCCACTTCTGATATTGGAAAGGATGTTGTATAAGTGCTCACATAACTGCATGAGACGAGATCTCCGGTCGTTGCACGCTTGCGTCACCGCCACCGATACTAAAGATTACCAAGCGCTACGAGTGACTTTGATGTTTCTAGAACTCAATTTTATTAGGAGGCAAAAGGTTTCGTAAATGATGATTCAAATGGAATCAATGTTAGTGGTGTTAGTGAAAGTTATGGCACCCACTTTTGTAGAATCATACAAATACGATTTGGAAACAGAAAAGCAAAACAAAAAAAGTTTGTGAAAATAAATGGGTGCCGAGATGGGAAGGTGCTGAAATCGGACTAAACTGTGACTCCACGGTTTTTCCAAAATTACGAAAATGATTATAAGCTGTGAAGTATAACTAATTTTTTACTGATAGTAGTGCTTACGTACATAACAATACAGATTTTCGCATACTTACTACAATTCATCATGTTTATTGCCGACTGCGGCGATGCCCAAAAGGAGGGTTATGTGTTTGACCTGTATGTATGTATGTCCGTTTCTTTGTTCCCTCGTAACTCCTCAACGGATGAAGGGATTTGGATAGATTACAGTCGGGACCCATTAAATAATCTAGACTTAAATCATTACATCCAATATCCGATTGTTGCAGTCAATATGTCTTGTCTCCTGAACTTGTTTTTTTATTTTCAGTTTTTATTTAGTTATTTTTTTCTTTTTCGAATTTTAGGATAGTAAAGCAGTAAGCACAGTAACTGGAGGAGATAGGAAGGCAGGTCAGCTAGCCAGCTTCGCCGTAATCGCAGTCTCCGCAGTCGGTAACCGCGCGCCTCCGCGTCAACTCGTGCGCAGGCAACGAACGGTGCGGTGTGTTAGTGATGACCGCTGATTGGACCATTAGCATTCATTGAGGAGGTCTCGACCTCGCATCCTGCGGTACTTGCGTGTACGCGTACGCGTGTGAAATGGTGAGTATTTCCGTTTGTTTATTGATAGATAGGTACTATCACGGTCATTGATAAAGTATTTTGCAGGATATTTTTATTTACTAGTGCGATTTTGAAAAAAAAAATATAGTTCTTGAATAGTTAGAATCTAGAAAGGTATTAGTGACTTCATATTAAATATTGATCTATGTATTTATTGAATTGCTAGAATAGTGGTTTTACAAGGCAAACTGAAAATACTTGATTTCCTCTGTGGGCAATTTTTACTTTGGTTTATAAGGTCCAAATCAGTTCATGGACTCAAAAGGCTCATAAAATACCTTAATTTTATTGCCAGGGTCTGGTTTTCTCAGCAGTGAGCCAGGTTTATTGCGGCATACCTTCATAAAATTTTAAATTTTAAAGAACCAACAATACCAATCAATGTTTTTGTGTTACATGAATCAACATTAATTTGATTTCCTTCAACCGTTACCAAGCGATTTAATTAACAAATGTATCATGATTATACGTATATAGCCATAAAAGTAAATTACTAATTTATTTTTGTTCAAAACATTTCGACAGTATTGGCTTTTGTATAACTTTATGTTACACAAAAGCAAATACCTTTATGGTATTCAAGATAACAGAACAAAAACCACATGACATTGAAGTAAATATTTTAACTATATGCATTAAAGCGTGGAAAACCTCTACAAGTATAGTAATAAGTAGGTACGCATACCTAAGTAACATTTTCATAAAAGACATTGATGATTTTCATAAACAATGCCACTCGTGATTATATGAAACTGTTCTCCGCGGCCGTTTCTTGTGCTGCCATTTCTTTTTCTAATCGGGTCCTAAAGGTCGTAGCGTAATGTTCAATAGCCTTCCTCAAAAATGGGGATTTAGAAAGGCAAAAGAATTTTGAAATCCGACTTGTAGTTCCAGAGAGTTCAAACAAACTCTTCACCTATAATAGATTAATTAATTCGTCTGCGTCACATAATATAGCTTATAACCTTCCTCGATAAATGGACTATCCAACACAAAAAGAAATTTTCAATTTCAACCAGTAGTTCCTGAGATTAGCGCGTTCAACCAACCAAACAAACAAACAAAAACAATAGATTTTTAATGTTAGTATAGATATAGATGTAAGTCCAGTCCTTTCAGAATGATTTTAGGTACCCGTGACTTTGCATCATTGTGGTCTTTATTTTCATCACCATAAGGTTTCTGTTGCGTTGCTGAGTGAGTTATATATACGTTGAGATACACAATAAATTGAGTTGACGCTGTCAGAATAAAAACAAAAAATTAAAGGACCGTAGTTTCTTTTTGAGTATGAGGTATTCTATGCAGAGTGAACAGTGCCGGTATGTGTTGATGCTATTGTTTATAGAGGCTAATACAAACAGTTTTCCTGTCACCCTCATTCATTTGACGCAAGACTAGTGTTGTTTAGATGCGCACGATTGTCGTGCATTTGACAGATGTATACGGTACGGTAACTTTTTGTTTACAAGCACACTGAGGCCCAAGTCTGCTATTTTTATAAATTCGTCATTCCAACACGATCCCATTCTAATCCCATTGTCATTTTGCTAAAAGTTCGTGATCTGCTAAATTAATAATGGTCGATCATTGGTCGGTCAATGGTCTCGAAATAGAATTGTGTTTTAGTGACATTATTTTATTTTATTCATGCCAGATTTCAATTATATATATTTTTACATATTATTTATTAGTATTATATGCAATCTGAAGTAGTAAGAAGTTCGTAAATAGCACCGCCCAAGTCAGTCATTATGTACGAGATTACCATTCTATGCCATTTCTTTCAATGGAGTGTCAGTGGTTGACCATTGGAAAGTCATAATGACGCCATTATATTAGTAGATTACCAAACTTGTCAAAATCAACAATTATGAAATCAATGTAAACCATTTTGACACTATTGTAGCAGACTTGAGGCCCTGTATGAATAATTTATATGTGGGGTTCAGAATGATGTGCTGAATACACGTGATAAGCGTTTGTGCGGGTCCTTTCCACCCTGTGTAGAAGTGTGTCTGTGTGTGTTCTAAATTCTAAGTGGCTCACTAAGTGTCAACGCTTTGTCCAAGTTTCTACCTAAAGATACTGTACTAATGACTATTATTGTTGTCTATGTATTTCCTATGAATCATCATCAAAACCGTAGTCGAGGCGTTTCGTATTCCTGCAAGACTTTTCAACAAGACTGACATTAAATTTGTCAAATCTTCAGCATGGTCCTGAGTTCGATTCCCGGGTCGGGCGGAGTGTGATTGGGTTTTTCCATCAGGGATTTCTCAGTAGCAGTCACGGAGTCTAGATTTATGCCCGGTTGATGGCAATAGGCGCGCCCCCTATTACATGGGACTTCAAACATAACTGGCGAAATGTAGGTGTACTACTATAAGGTACACCACCGCCAACCCTTCGGGAATTACAAGCGTGATGTTATGTTATGTCAAGTTTTTCAGTTTTCATCATCGTGGCACTAAACAATGGTTTCCAACATATAGTCCGCGGACCACCGGAGGTCCGCGGGAGACTCGGTCTGCGAAAGGTTAAAAATGTTATTCGTATAACTTTTTAACTTGCACAGAAGATGCAAGCAAGCCCATCTACAGGCTTATTCCTATTTCCGTATGAATGACTTCTGAATTTTTCGAGCTCACTTCGATCGCTTTTGTATCTTTCACTATCTTAATTCCAAAGGTTTTCATCCTATTTTTTTTTTTTTCCATTGTATGAGTTAAAGGTTCACCCCTCTATAGATATAATCCTGTTGGTGTCCATGTTTATCTGGACCTTATGGCCCCTGCTAACAATAAAGACACCAAAGTGGTCCCTGGTTCATGAAAGGTTTGGAACCACTGCACTAAAAGAATGGCCTTTTGTCTAAGCATCATAATCATTGTTTTCATCTACGTACACATCATAAATTTGTGCTGTCCGAATACAGTTTATTTACATTCCGCTATCGAGATGAATAACTTTAGGTTTGTGCAAAAAAATTATCTTCTATCCACCGCTTCTATCAGCATTGCCATCCAACGTGGCAATGCTGCCAGCCTTCTGGGCAGTATTCCTGTTGACAGCGATGTGGGCAAAGACATTCAAATATATTACGAGCTAGGTGTGGACGAATTTTTGGACGCCCTTTAATGCTTTTCTTCTTTTATAAATGTACATATTTTTATTATTATGTTAAGTTTGGTTACAGATAATTATGTGATTTTGTTCTTTTCCTGGAGTTTTTCTGTGATCATAGTGCTTGCAACAGCGCCAAAATATCCGGAACTCAAAACAAACAGTAAACATGGTAAATAACCCGTTTTTAGTGTTAATTATAATTTATATCTTCTAATTCTTCTACATTCAAACCTCAGGTAAACCACCTTCATAGGTAAATAAACTGTGAGAGGAGTAGCTATTACTTATGGTTTTGCTATTAGTTCCACAAATCTTTACAAATTATACAAGTAGGACAAGCCTGATTATCAGCATAATTCTAACGTCCACAAGCTATAGAAAATCGTCATAAATATAACAACGACTTATTCAATTTAAATGCCGTCGTATTATATAACCTCATTGGTTGTCGTCGTAAATCCTGTTATAGGTTATGCAGCGAACAATTTTAGGCGGAACGGAGAACTTCTATATACGTTTTTAATGCATTTAAATAAAGCAACGACTTGCATAATAATCAAAATGTTGGCACCTGTGTATAATATTTCGGTATCAACAAAACAATCAACATCATTCTCCTGCTCTATTCTCTTGATCCCAACTTATTCGGGGTCGGCGCAGCATGTCTTCTTCTTCCATACTTGTCTATTCCTCACATATCATCAGACACCTCCTTTCTAGCCATAGCATCCTTCATACAGTCCATAAAAAAAAAACGAAAACGACCCTTTGTGCCTAGTGGCCTTGTTTCGGTCTGTCTCCTGCTGATATGGAGGGAAGTGAAAATTACGGTCTTTTCCTCCTCCACTATACTTTTCTGATTAATTTCGTTGCGGGATCCAAGACAGTTAAATTCATTCTCTGGGACTTCGTCGAGCTTCATTGTCTCGGCGCTTTTCTGGTGGAATTAACAGTGGCGACACTGTTGATTCTGGCTTTCAGGAGTTACAGTGGTTTGGGAATAGCGTGGCGGGCTTGTCACAAAAAATAAAAAAAAATACAGTCCGTAAATCGTTTCTTTGGTCTTCCTCTACTCTAATCATCCACATGCATACTCAAGACTTTACTCACGACATTTTCCCTATTCCTCCGTATCAGATGCCCCATACCATGATAGCCAATTACCACTGAACCTACAAAACAATATTCAGCCATATTCAGTTACACGTCTTCTAAGCTACTACAATCTGTTTCTTTATTAAATTTTCAGTTTTATTTCTAAGGAATTAGGTTCAAGGTTGATTGGGAACATTTGGTAGTTTCGGGTACTTTGATGTGCTGGCGTCTGTACCACGACTCCATAACCAAGTGTTCATTGTTTTTTAAATGAAAGAATGTGTTTGCTTGCTCACATATGAGCGTTATTGGCCATATCAATAATGTCCAAGTCAAATAAATCTTAATAAAACCCATAAAGGAAGTTCTTTGTGTAGAATCACAGTAACCTTGTGGGAAGCAAAAATATTGCACATAAATACTAATAAGCCCCTAAATGATGTTTTTGAAGACTGCTTCTTCGGTGTGCACAAGATCTGTTGAGCATGACGTATTCGGGTTCGATTCCCAGGACAGCCAAAGTTTTATTGGGTTTTTCAACTAGGAATTTTTCACTAGTATGAATCTAGATTCTGGAGTCTGGATTTGAGCATCAGGCTCCCTATGTCATGGTACTTCAATGTAACTGACGAAATGTGGTTTAACTGTAAGGTAAATCTGCCTAAACCCTTTAAGCCTTAATGTTAATAATGAAGTTTGTATCATAAACATTTTGACATTTCAGTTACGTAGGCAATCAATCACATTAACGTTATTAGATATCCAAGTAACGCACCAATGTTTAAAAAACGCAGCTCGACAAGTGCATGACAAACATGACATAGGGATTGGAACTACTACTAGGCTGGATTCACCAGACTGATTGCACTTATACAAGCTCTAGGTTAGGACGTCTAAGTAATTTCGGACGCTCAAACAGATTGAGTAATGACGGCCAGCAAGAGCATTGGCTTGGCAATGAACGATACAGAGTGGTTAAGATAAATGCGGTGACACATAGACAGTTGTATCTAGGTACAAGGATATTTCAATGCGTGGTTAAAATTAGAACTAAGGCCGCTAACTTGTTTCTTTAATACAATTTGACGAACCAATTCCTCAATGTAAAACAACAACAATTCTCTGATGATGTCATTCAAGCACCACAAGATTCTTGTTCCGTTGTATTTTTCTTATTCATGGGCCAGCAAAATAAATAAGGTTTTCGTATTGTTGTACGTTGCATAATTTGTAGTTTACGTAAACAAAAGCGTAGCAAAAGGCAAAAATGGACAATCAAAAAGTTTGCTTTTTAATATATTTTGTTATTACTGGTCGGCTTCCTTATTTCTTTTTGTCTATGGTTTTTCGCCGTAGAAAAAAAAACAAACACTTTTCTCGCGAAACAGTTTGATACACAGAACACTATATACTCTGTTTGATATGTTGGATTATTTGAATACCAAAATGTTACCAAGCGGTTTTGAGATGAATGGTTAATATGCTGTTTTACCTATGAAATACTAGTGATAAATTAGGTACCTACGTATATAACTAAGCAGGAAAAAAAAAGCAGGAGCAACTGCACACGTACGAAAATTAACGATAACGACCGTACTTTTGAAACCGTTTTCCTTGTTTGCATATTTTTACCAACTTTTACCTACTAGCTACCTATTCATGTTTATGTTATAATGTAAGTTTTTTTTAAATAGTTGGATTGCAATGCAAGACCATAAACATTTAAAGATTTTTATAAATGGCAATTAGGTGTAGGTAGTGCTTTCGCGATTTTTTTGTCGATCGTTATTTTGTTATTTTTTTACTGGATCGCCTGTGCGTTACTTATAAAAAAAAAATGCTACTTTCAAAAACTGCAATTTGACGTAGTTATAGCCTAGCCCAATACCATTTTTATCAAGACTTCAGTATGTCTATAAGGCTAATCACAGTAAAAAAAATAATCTATTGCAATATCGCTTAATCGCTTTACGCTTATTAAACGGGCAAACATGATTGAATTGAAATAAAAGTCACTATTTTTTCTTTGAGTGATGATGTTTATGTCCCATCCAATACAGTTTATTTGTATTAGGTTTGGCTGAGCAGAAACTTCTAAAAAAATCCTTTTCTGCGTAGTGCAGTAGCCATGTTCAGAAATAATTTATTTATTTAATAACAACGGTTGTTTAAAACCAATAACAGTAATTAAAAGAGAAAAAACATAAAAACAAAAAAGACAAAATAACTAAAGTCGATTAACACTTCCGCAAAAAGATATGAAGTAAGAAGACCTCCACCACGGTGTACTCCACTCTCACTACTCCACACCCTGCTGGTACTGGATTATGGTCTACTCCCTTTTCCAGGCCTGTGTGCACATTGTCTGTGGGAATATTGTAGGCGGCTTTTACGTGTACCAATTTACATGCATTATTTCTGAAGATATGTTTGTTTGTTTGTTAACAGTCGCTGAAAACGATCATCAGTCTGGTCCTGGCGCTACTCAGCAGCCACACAGAGTCATCCCCGTACTTGAGAACGTTCTCACTCGAGGAAGTGGTGCCATTGACCATCGGCTTTTTTCCAGAACAACTGTCTATACAATGGATTTCAGGTTAGTCTTACAAATTAATAAGATTTATTTTAGGTGGTGAACCCTTTTTTAGATGCGGAATCGGCTTGAGCCGATAACGTATCGATGCCGCGTCGTAAAACGTGGCCACTCTCTTATCAAACTCCCGGAAAATAAATTGGGCTCGAATGAAGTTGGTTGGTAAACTAGTTCTACTAGTAGGTACTTTTACCTGCTGCAATGGTTTCTTAGTCACATGCATGACCGTGAAGCGTTTTGTTTTGGGGTTGGGTGGATTAATAAGTACCTACCTATAACTATCGAGTGCTCTCCTAAAAAAACCTTATTGACAGAATCTGGATTTGTGATTATTTGACTTAGAGAAAATATAGCTGCCGTATTGTGGGTGTAAGTTATCATCAATATCTGCCTATAATCCTCCGATAAATTCAGTCGTAATTTGATGTTACGTGATGATAAGGTCCTAAGACACTCTTACAACTATTGGTATATTATATATATTTCGCTACAGAATAAGTTAAGTGTTGTGAGCTTTGACGATATTAATATAAATCAATTGTATGATCGTTTCTTTTCAATAGTTCACACGGAATTCAATAAAACTTTTGAAAAGAAGACAAAAAGTATCTGCCCTAAATTCATATTTAGTGATTGGGCAACTAAAAGTATCAGAAAAAGTAGGGAAAGACTATTTGAGCTTTATGGCCTGAAGCCTTTTATAAACACTGAAACTTTTAACAAGTATGTTGCTAAGTATTCAAACATTTTTAGAAATACATGCAAGGTTGCTAAAGCCCTGCATATTAGCAACAAGATCAAAACAGCAGAAAATAAAATAAAGACAGTTTGGAAAGTTATAACGAGACTAACAGGAAGAAAATACGCAACACTAGCTACACATTAGATACAGCATGTGGTCCTAAAAGCACTAATCAGGAAGTAGCTCAAGAATTTGTACATTTCTTTACCGAAATACCACTAAAAACTACGGAGGCTCTTATTTCCTCGCCTGAACTCTCAATTGGTTTATTAAAGGCGAATGTGTCTGGCTGCCTGGCTGAATTTAAATTTAAACAATAATACCCTATGATAGTTATTAAAGCTTTCCGGCAAATAAAAATCAAACTAACCGAAGATCTATGGGGAATGTCTATCAAAGTTTGTACATCCATACTTGAGACTATAGCCCCTTACTTAGCTTTAATTTTTAATTCATGTGTAGACCAGGAGTTTTCCCTGATTTAATGAAATACAGTAAAGTCATACCTCTTTTCAAATCCGGGGACAGTAAAGATACTAATAATTATAGACCTGTATCCGTGTTACCAGTTTTTAGCAAGGTTTTTGAAAAAGTAATGCTCAATCAAATGCTCTATCATTTTAACACCAACAGAATCTTACATGATCAACAGTATGGTTTCACCAAAGGACGTTGTACAACTGACGCCGGTGTAACCTTATTAAAGCACATATTTACTGCGTGGGAAGAGTCTCAAGACGCCAAAGGAGTTTTTTGTGACCTCTCCAAAGCGTTTGATTGCGTAAATCACGACAAATTACTTTTGAAACTTGAGCATTACGGCCTGGGTAAACTTGCACTTAGTTTGGTAAAATCGTATTTGAATAATAGACAACAACATGTTCAAATAAATGGTGTTAATTCACAGGGGTTAAAAGTAAAAATAGGGGTTCCACAAGGGTCAATATTGGGTCCTTTCCTCTTTCTAGTATATATAAATGATCTACCCTATTTATTGAAAAACCAACCTCAAAATATGGTGTTATTTGCTGATGACACTTCCCTAATTTTCAAAATAATTAGTCGGGCCCAAAATCTAGATGACGTGAATAATGCCCTACTTCAGGTCCAAAATTGGTTCACAGCAAACAATTTGGTACTAAATGAAAAAAAAACCAAATGCATAAGATTTGCTTTACCGAATGTTAAAAGTAGTGAATGTGATATATTATTGAATAAAGAGAAACTTGAATTCGTAGATAAAACGGTTTTCCTGGGGATTACGCTTGATTCAAGGCTACAATGGGGTTCTCATTTAACATCTCTTGCGGGGCGGTTAAGTTCAGCTGCCTATGCCATTAGAAAGATCCGTCAATATACTGATGTAGATACCGCTAGACTGGTTTATTTTAGTTACTTTCATGGTGTCAATGTCTTATGGCATTTTGCTGTGGGGACGGGCTGTAGATATTGAGTCTATATTTATTCTGCAGAAAAGAGCCATCAGAGCCATATATAATCTTCGTAGGCGCGATTCTCTAAGGGAACTGTTTAAAGATATTGGCATCATGACGGTACATTGTCATTACATCTACGAAAACATAATGTACGTCAGAAAAAATCTGCACCTTTTTGGTAAAAGGGGTGACAGACATAATTACAGTACTAGAAATAGGGACCAACTAGTTCAGCCAGGTTTCAGACTCGCTAAAGTAGACTCATCTTTCATGGGGTACTGTTTGAGATGCTATAATAAAATTCCACAAAGTATTCTTGAACTGAATGAGACGAAATTTAAAACAAGCATTAAACGCACACTATGTAAGCAAGTATATTACAAGTTGAGCGATTATATCGCTGATAAAAATGCTTGGCTCAATGCTGGTCCTGCTCCACAAGGACAGGGGCGCATAAATCGATAGCATTAAATTGTATTGTTGGAGCTGCTGAAGATTGTACAACTATCTTTGCATTGTATAGATTCAATCTCTTTAGTATTATATAATTGCATAGCCCATATTGTGTGAGTACTATGTACCAGAAAGCTATCATTCACTGAAAACCTACGTCTTTTCTTGACTTGAATGTGCCCTGGCGGTTGAGAGTACGTCATGCTCACTCAAATGTCTCGCTGATGGTGGCGCATGTTTCGGATTATTTAGTTCCCCTCAAAATGGTTGAGTTGAATGGTGCTGATCCATGCGTCATGTCCATGAACGGGCGCTGTCAGTTGTGACTGGTCATCTCTTAGTGGCCATGTCTTATTTGAATGAATTATTATAAATTGTATTTTTTTTTTGTGTGTTTTTACTGTGGACACTTTTAACGTGCACATCTTGCTACATTGTTCTCACATAATATACCATCTCAACATGAATGATGTAACCAAGATTTTGTAACAATATTCTGATTTAAAAGAGTGTCCATGGAGTTTCTTGCCCGTTCTTCTCCATAGAGATCTACGCTAGGGAATGGGCAACTACAGTACTTTCACAGTTTTTATGTCTTGTGACTGGGACTGTAGCTACATTTAATTTTCATCTTTGTTTCGACAATTCAAAAGTGCCTGTAACTGGCTTATTTGAAATAAATGCTTTGATTTTGATTTTGACTATTGTTTTACTCGCTCCCAAACAGCAATATCATGAGAGCGTGGTCCTATTCACATCGAATGGCATCTCAATGAGCATCATTAAAAAGACTATCCCACCCTACTTACTTATCATTTCGTAATTTAACAACGTGTGATAATTAACTGCACCTTAGGTCTAGCATGAGGTCCTGGGTTCGATTCCCAGATCTGGCAAAGTATTACCTTTGTAATTAGAAATTCTCAGGATGAGCATGGAGCCTGGGTTTGTGATTGGTTGATGGCAGTAGGCTGCTCCCCTGTAACATAGGACTTCGAATCTTCGATACAGCTGGTGAAACGTTGGTGTACAGGCAGTGGCCCGTATTATACCCTTCTTACGAAGAAGAATAGGGAAACAGACCAAGTTTTTAAAAGAGTTAGGTATGCAGGCTAGCAATCTTACTACTAGTATAAATTTGAAAGTTTGTAAGGATCGATTTTTGTTATTCTTTCACGCAGAAACTACTGAACGGTTTTGGATGAAATTGTAAACAGATTGATTATAAACCTTTTGCATTTATAAAAGTAGGTAGTAAGAAGATTGCTAGCCTGCATACCTAACTCGTTTGTTGACTGCACATCTTAGTCTACCCCTAAAGAAACAGGCGTGATGGTATATTACAATTTAATATTGCAGATACGGAATACATCTATAAAGAGCCGGGTCTGGGGGTCTGGAAGTTCGATGTGGCTCGAGAGACTTACTCTACAATCCTAAATGAGAATGACTTGGTAAGTGGATCTTAACATTTTTATACTAAGTAAACCATTTTTCACTTTGAATTTATTTTCAAACTTGTTTCTTGTTTTGCACACTTGACGGAAATCGCGTAACGACCGATCTTACGTGTAGTATGCCCGTAATTAGTATTGGCGTTCCGACGCGGAAGATCCGCGACGGAATTTCCGTCAAGTGTGGCTAAGGCCTTTAATGTTATTGTTCCTTTATTGAATTGCGATTAATTGAAAGAAAAAGAAAAAGAAAGAAAAGTATTTATTCAACGACAGTTAGACACACACATATATAAAAAAAGGTACACATTATGGAGGAAAACATAGTATGTGCATGTGTGTGTATGTGCGTAGTGTATGCATGTGTGTGTGTATTGATTGTTGAAGACTTCTTTAACCGACTTCTAAAACAGGAGGAGGTTATGTATTCGGCCGTGATTCTTTTTTTTTCATTTGGTAGAGCAAGCCCGCGCGGTAATTCTATAAATTTATAATATTCACTTCGCTTAAGTAGTTTACGAATTAGTTCTTATAATAGGTATTTTTTATTTTGGTGCAAAAAAGTCAATGTAACAAACAAATTCATCGCCATCCGAAAATAAATTAAGTAAAAAACACAAAAAAAAAAGTTAAAATTTCGTGAAATTTTTGTGTTTTTTTTTAAGTGATTGGCTGGTTATAAGTAGTGCCTGATATTCTAAATAATTTTAGCGTGGTATAATTTGAGGTGTAAGCAATAAGTATTCGCGTCTTCTTTGTTGCTGTAATGAATCACGTTTAATCTATTTTTGAAACTATTTTGTTCTTACCCTCTCTTCTTCTGTTGTAGCTACATAAAAGATCAAGCAATACTTAATGCTCTAACTTCCGGGTAGGTTTTTTCTAGTTTCATTGGTAATTGTAGTCATTACGTGTTTAACTATCTCCATAAATTTCTTTAGAAGCTTTATCTGATAATATCATAATTATACTTTTTGTTTTAATTTTTAATTTATCGGGTGGATAATTACTATAGCTGTCTTTAAAGGACGGTTTACTGTTGTTTTAATAATTGTTTTTGTTTTACAGGCAAAAATAGCAAATTACACTACGTCGTCGTTTTCCGAGGACATGAAATATTTGCTGCTGATGACGAACAAACTTAAAGTGAGTTTCTTGACTATTTTTTACATTTGGGTTTACTAATACCCAAATTTTTTTAAAAAAGTCTGTAGTTATTTAATTAGTCGACTAATTTTATTTTGGGTTAGTATTTTTCCTCTTTTATAAATTTATTCAAAAATATTGTGGTAAAGTCACCGGGGTGTTTAAGGAAAACAAACCTAAGCAATGAGTACCTGTTCTAGTTTTATCTGGTAATTTTAATCTCGTAATTTTAACTTAGAGGTAATTAAAATGGTATGTTGTATATTGAGGAAAACTAGATACCCAGGCGAATTTTCATAAATAAAAAATAAGTATCAGCTCAAACATGAAATATCCCAGTTGATATCGAAAAACACAAAACAAATACCTCAGTCCTACAGTTGTATAAATAAAAAACATGATACAGTCGTAATGATTCGTCATCTGACCAATCGATTTAGTAAGATTATTACCAACTTATTACGTGATTTACTCTAACAATGCGTTAACCGACAAAAGAGTTTTGTTCGTGAGACTATAGATTGTTCCATCTCTTACTTTTGGCGGCGCTCTGTCGCTAACACCTGGGATTCCTTGTGAGGGAATTCCTGCAGTATTAGGTCCGGCGCAAACTATTTTTGACATTGTCCTTATTGAAATAATATCTAAAATCAATAAACACAACAATTCTGCGCGCGGATGCTCTCAAAACTTCGCGGGCATGCTCTGCGCTGCGCTCCGCCACATGTGCGCCGGCCCTTATGTTTCCCTTGTACATTCCTGCCGTTTTTATGCTGCATGCCGCGTAAATGTGTGTCGACGGCTGCCGTCGATGCGCTGGCGGCAGCCGCCGACGCTACAACTGCAAGCGTCGACGGCAGCCGTCCACAGGTGGCGACGGCTGCAGTTCATCTGCCGTTGGCAACGTGTCGCTTGTCTGTAAGAACCCTAAGCTGAGCGTTCCAATAGAACGATTTTAAGCAGGCATTATTTATTTGTCACCTTGTATCAGGGATGCTTTCTATGATCCAGTACTAACTTGTTACTTACGCATTCTGACTGAATGTAGATATTTACGGTAGGTAGGTACTTGCACTTACATGGGCGGTTATCATACTATAGGTTGGTTTCTTCTCATCATCTGCCTAGCCTTTTCCCAACTATGTTGGGGTCAGCTTCCAATCTAACCCGATGCAGCTGAATATCTGTATTTTACATGGAACGACTGCCTGTCTGACCTCCAGAACCCAGTTAGTACTGGGAAAACGATACCCCTAGGTAGGTTTCTTAATCTACCATGCAATAAATCAATATTCACGCTAAAAGATTTTCATTCATTTTAGTTTACAATTTTCTTTGCGATCCAGCTGAAACAGCGTTAAAACTACGATTAAAATTATGAAATTCGCTGCGATAATCTGAAACTATGATAATAATCGTCATTGGCGACCTATGTAACTGTAATATTTACAGTACGCACGCAGTTTCGTACGTATTTGTTACATGTAGTAATTTTTGGTCCCACTAGCTCTACGATATTGTACCACTTTAAATCGTAGGACTAGTGGGAAAAATATTCTCATTAGCTCTACCGTAGAACTGCTTAATTAGAACTAATGGGAACAAACCATAAACATTTGCGAAACACTGCTTTTAAGTTATGGTTCCATAGAGGTATTCAGGTGAACATGATTAAAATGGGGGGCTGACCCCAACAGGCTAGGGAACTGGCTAGGTAGACGATGATAACACTGTTTTTCAGCACGTCTCCAACAAACAAAAGTTTGGGTTACGTAATCGTTACGGTTTGTAATTATCACCAATGGCTTACGCGAGGCTATTACGTGAAAACATACTGTCTAACTAACCGGATACTGCTGAAAATCACTATTTTACATGAAGTGACTGCCTATCTGACCCCCACAACCCAGTTGTTACTGGGTAATATGATACCCCTTGGTAAAACTGGTTGTAAGACTTTCGGGCCTCTGACTACCTGTAACGACTGATAAAGATCGGCTAATGACAGCCGGGACCAGCAGTGACTTAACGTGCTTTCCGAGGCACGGAGGAAACTCGGTATGTAATGGGTAGTCACGACTTGTATTGTTGACTGTATACCATTACCATTGTATTGTTCTAACCCACCATCTACAGACCTGCTTGAAAGAGGACTTTTGGTCGAAGGGTGTCGTTTATCGACGTTTCCGAGGACGGTTACGCGACACCACGCAACGTAACACGACGCCGACAACATTACGTAAATAGTTTTAGTTTCTTATGGTTTTAATTATGTATTAGTTTATTTGTATCTATGGGCCATTTAGTTGCCTGATAATAAAATGATTATTAACTGTAATAATTGATGATCGTGTCTGAAAGTGAATATGTGGCTCTAAAACTATCGGGATACGCACTAAAGGTGTTACAGAAAGACAAATGAAATATTTATGTCTTCATTGGATGTTTCAGCTTCATCGACCAAGTATGAAAACAAATAGCGAAAAAAGCGCATAGTAGTGAAATCCTAGTGGTGTAACCGTCAGACTGCCAAGGAAACAGGTTGGTCTCGAGTTCGAATCCGAGGCACGCACCTCTGATTTTTCGGATTCATGTGCGTATTGTATAATTATCACTTGCTTCGGTGTAGGAAAACATCGTGAGGAAACCAGCATGCTTGAGAGATATTTGCTGTCGACATGTAAAGCCAAGTCAGAGGCCCATGGGCGGCATAAAAACTCTGACACCAGGTTAGCCACTAACCTCACGATAAAAAAAAGAAGAAGAATAGCGAATAAAGTTCGTTTTCTTTACTTACGCATTGCTTTTAATCGGCATTGTGGGAGGATACGATGCGAGGTGTTGAAGTGTTTGTACAAAAACGCCACCATGTCAGTCCGACTTCAGGACCAAGCCTCGGAACCTATCCTTCTGCAGCGAGGTGTGAGACAGGGAGACGTCATATCTCCGAAACTGTTTACCGCTGCCCTGGAGGATGTCTTCAAGGTTCTGGACTGAAGAGGGCTAGGCATCAACGTCAATGGCGAGTACATCACTCACCTTCGGTTTGCCGACGATGTAGTGGTCATGGCTGAGACCATGGAGGACCTCAGTACAATGCTCGATGACCTCAGTAGAGATTCCGAAAGAGTGGGGCTAAAAATGAACATGGACACAACCAAGGTCATGTTGAATGCCCATGTAACACCCACTCCTATTAAAATCGGAGACACTACACTCGAAGCTGTGGACGATTATGTGTACCTTGGACAAATGGTCCACTTAGGTAGGTCTAACTTCGAGAAAGAGGTCAATCTTCGAATCCGACTCGGCTGGGCAGCGTTCGGGAAGCTGCGCGGTATCTTCTCGTCCAACTTACCGCAGTGTCTCAAGACGAAAGTCAGTGTGTGTTGCCAGTGATTACATACGGGACCGAAACGGTCGCTCACAATGGGCCTTATCAGAAGGCTTAAAGTCACCCAAAGGGCAAAGGAGAGGGCTATGCTCGGAGTGTCTTTGCGTGATCGAATCAGAAATGAAGACATCCGCAAGAGAACCAGGGTCACCGACGTAGACCGAAGAATTGCCAAACTTAAGTGGCAGTGGGCAGGGCACATTGCTCGCAGAACGGATGGCCGATGGGGCCGAAAAGTTCTGGAGTGGCGACCGTGAACCGGAAGACGTTGCGATGGAAGACCTCCCACTAGGTGGACCGATGACCGAAGGTTGCGGGAATCCGTTGGATGCGAGTCGCATGGGACCGGTCAATGTGGCGACACTTGGGGGAGGCCTATGTCCAGCAGTGGACGTCTTTCGGCTGAAATGATGACGATGCGGATGAGAACAATTTTAATTTTACAATTATTAGATTCTTTTTTGGTTTTCCGCGAAAAAGTTCAAAATTAAATCATATGTTCGGTAAACAATAAAAAAAAAAATTGTTAATATAATACGCCTATTTGCCTGAAAAATGGCGGAAATGCGTACTTTTAATACTATCTTTATATTACCATATCTATGTAGTTATACGAGGAAGGATAAAATGTTATAAATAATTGGTTGGAAACCTGATGATCGAGCGCAAATAGACTGTAGTGGCTAAACGTATGATTTATTTGTAATATTTTTAGGGAGAAAATGACTTCACGTCATGAATATCATTCGTAATTTTTTTATTAACATACACGTCGTTTTGTTATCATAAACACTCGTACTACTAGGTTCATATATACTAGTAAGTAATATGACAGTAGTATTGCTTACATGCTACGTTCAACGACTACTGCTCAGTCTCCCCTTCTCTTAACACTTGCGACACGCGTTATCTAATAGTTCAGGTCAAGGCGTGCCTAATTCTTAGATTCGGTATTACGAAGTATACATACGTTGATGCATTCACGTTTTTGTTTACTGTTTAGACACGCATAGTTCACTAAATCGCGGTTTAACGATGCATACTTAAATCGTTTTTGTTATACCATCTACTGTTACCCTGTATCATCCCACTGCTAGGCAAAAGCCACTCCCCATAACCTCCAAGTCTTTCAATCCAAGGCCAATGTGGATCCTTGGTCCAACTCGTCCGGCTTTTTCCTGAGAGACTATATCATTTCATCATTTTTTTTAAATCTCTTCGCAAGCCGCAGGAGGTAGATTTCGAAGAAGGTTCCACCTATATTTTTTCAAACCCTTGTTAAAATCCTCCCATAAGAGTTTAGCACAAAAAATTAAAAAAAAACTTAAATTAAAAAAAAATTTGACCCTAAAATGTTTACGGTTTCGGAGTTTTTTTTTTTTTTTTTTTTTTTTTATTACTATTTGGGCCTGCTCTTTACCTCGATCACGTCTGACGGAAAGCGATGGATGAGATCTATGATGGAACGAGCGTGCCCAGAAGATGCAGATGATGATGTAGAATTATTTTTCCAAAAATTTTGGAAATTTCAACCCCCTCCCCAAGTTAGGGGTTGCATCAAGAAAGCTTAAATTTATAACTTGTCCGTATTGTTACTCGGAATGATAAAAATGTTAATTTCCATCGGAAAAAATTTATGGCAAAAAAACTGATTTTAAAAACCGCCCCCGCGCAACTGCTGAGTATGAGGTCTTGGGTTCGATTCCCAGGTCGGGCAAAGTGTTAAATTGGGTTTTTTAAAAAGGAAAAAAAAAGATAAAAAAATAAAAAACAAAAAAAAAACCTGATAGAAAAACCCATCCAGACTCCGTAGACTGGATTTTGTACCCTGTTGATGGTAATAGGCTTACCCCTTATTACATGGTATTGAGACATAACTAGCGAAATGTCTGCCTAACCCTTCGGGGATTACAGGCGTGATGTTATGTTATGTCTACACAACGTAAATTGGGACCTAAAAAGGATATAAGGTATTTTAGAAAGGAAAGTTTATAAATAAAAAGCTAGGAAAACTAGTTTATGTTGACTTGTCTAATAGGAAACGTAATAGTGGCAGACATTTAAAACGTATTAAATTTGTATATTGCGGTTGATTATATAACACTAATCTAGTTTTTATTCACAAATATATATATTAACATAAGAACTGCGGAATTAAATAATAGACTCCACGTGTACCCATTATAATAATATTTGCATTTGATCCAATTAGTTTATTTTTAATTGGCATAATGGTAAAATTATCAATACCTGTTTCTGCGTATTTATGTAAACAGCCGGAAACAGGCCGGTTAAAAGGATGTTATTTACATCTGTTTTTTTTTTTATGTGTTCAATAATTTGAACGTAGCTAAGTAGAAAGGACTCAATCCACAATAATTCACTTTTGGCCTGTGTCCGCAACTCTAACTTTTGAGTTATGGGCGTTTGAAGTTTCAGCTGTAATTTATATAACAAAAAAAATTTTTGTTTTAAATTTTTGCCCGTTATTATTATTATTATTATCATTTATTTCAGGCATTAACCCATATAACTCAATACATACTTATTACATAAATTACACTATAACTAATTCACATGACATTACATTATTAAACTTAAAATTGCATTGCATTGTTAAGAAGATAGTTTATATTTTATTTGTCCTTTGGCCTAGCATATAGGTAACTATAATGTATACGGGAATTTAAAATACAACTTTCTATTTCAGAAATACAGACACTCGAGCACCGCCGAGTACTGGGTGTACGACCTTGAGACCAAGTAAGTTAACTAAGTAAAGTTCAAAAACTTATGTATTAAGTGCGAAGCCGAAAGAATTTTTACATTTTTTTTTTTTCAATTAAGTACTACTTTTTAAGGTCATTTTACTATTAAATGCGTCCATCAGCACAATATTTAGAGCTCGTGCGGTTCATTGAGTTATACCGCAAAACGTGATTTTTCACCTCAAACCGTTTCCCAGCAATATTTTTTGCGTAAAGTTACTTAGTTTGATGTACAGAATGCTTGGTTGACGGCTTCGCGACGGGTCCGTTTACACCCTGTATAATCTATTTAATAATATAGTTTCCGCTACCGTTAATAACATACTTTGTTTAAAATATGTGCAAAAAATTGTATCTCTTTGATCATTCTATAACATTATTATTTAAAATGTCATTCAGTACAATTATGTTTAGTTAGTTAAAACAATCTTACGAATACCACATCCGCTGACAGAATACAGCAATGGTTTCAAATATTAAGTTAATCGTGATTATTGGTCAATTTTAGGTTAAGCTGTTGGCCCCGGCTGTCATTTGTAGATCTTTGACAGTCGTTACCTGTGACAACCAATCTTACCAGGGGGTATCGTATTACCCAGTACTAACTGGGTTGTGGAGGTCAGATAGGCAGTCGCTCCATGTAAAATACTGGTATTCAGCATCCGGTTAGACTGAAAGCCAACCCCAACATAGTTAGGAAAAGGCTATGCATATGATGTTTCGATATTAAACCTATTACGTTTTTATACTTCTTCTTAGTAAACAGTCTAATTAATCCTTAGTAATTAAGAGTGGTGGTTTCAATGGCTATGACAGTTCATCTGAGGTGCTCACAAACTATGGGGCTTAAACTGGCCCTTTGGAAAAATCATAGAATCATAATAGAATCTTCTTCTTAGCGTGTCGATGGCAATTTTTTATTAAATATTATGCGAACTGCACTCACTGATGCAC
The DNA here is from genome assembly GCA_941918905.2 of Xestia sexstrigata. Taxonomy (NCBI): domain Eukaryota; kingdom Metazoa; phylum Arthropoda; class Insecta; order Lepidoptera; family Noctuidae; genus Xestia; species Xestia sexstrigata. The sequence continues at coordinate 8,361,148 of OW799204.2, forward strand.
TCATTAGATCGTCAAGTGCGCAGAAGTCAGAGCATGCAGTGCAAAATGAAAGATGGGTCATTGTCTATGGTGACTGCCGCATACACATTTATGTCCTGATCCGTCCATTAATCCCCATCTGAAGCCATTGTCTTTGCTACGGCCGACCTGGGTTCGGAGTCTATTCAGAGATTTCTAAGTCGGCCACGGCAAAACATACCCAGGTGGAGGAAGGCTTTCAGAAATATAATAGGATAAAAATATGAATACTTACGTTATAATTCATAATATAAACTGCGTCTGTGACCATACTGACCATCTGAAGAATTTTAACGTGTTTCATATTAATGAACCTGCCAAAGCGGCCATTTTAGGCGATACCAGGCATATACATGGTGTAAACAACCTCATCACGAAGCCGTCAACCAAGCATTGTGTACATCAAACTAAGTAACTTTACACAAAAATTATTGTTGGGAAAAGATTTTTTTTTAGAGTGAAAAATCATGTTTTGTGGTGAACTCAATGTAACGCACTCAAAACATTGTGCTGATGGATGGATTGAATGAATTGGCTGATCGGGGGTCGTGGAGGTGTTAAGTAAAAATCTTACATTAAAAACTTGTCTAAAAGTTGGAACTTTGACCCCCAATATCTCCATATCTAGAAGGTTCCCACATATGGTGTAGAACAAAAAAAATATCACAATGACGGGGAAAACAAGTGCCTTTCAGCTTTGTTAAGGGGTTTTTTACACCCTTTAAACCTCCTGACAATACAAATAAATCGTAACGTAACTGTTAGAATTGAACAACTGGTTCGTTGACAATACACTTATTCCTTTATGTGTTACGTGCAGTTTTCCAGGGGAAATATACTTTTTCCAATACGGAAACTGTATCGGCGAGGCTACTTGTTGCGTGTTCAATGTACGAGTATTTGTTTCTACTAAGGTGTAGACGTAGAGACTTTATGTGCCGGTCTAAATATAGACCAAAGTTATCTACATTACAGTTATCTACAAGGCATTACAAGAACACAGAACATGGTGCCATGTTCTGTGTTCTTTTGTGATGCCTTTTATAGATAGGTTTATCTGGTTATTGTATTTGAAGCTTTTCTCTCTGCATTACCATAGTACTTTAACAACGTCATTTAATGTGTAGATAACTTTCTACTGCTGTTCCCAAAATTAAATGTTTGAGGTATTATTTATTAAGTGTATTGATTTAATTACTTGCAGAATAAATAAGTTTTCTTTTTCGTCTATAAATATCTATCCCAACACAACTACTTATGATGATCTAGATTCTAGCTGCACCTAGTCATCATCAACATCTGCCTAGCCTTTTCCTAACTATGTTGGGGTCGGCTTCCAGTCTAACCGGATACAGCTGAATACCAGTATTTTACATGGAGCGACTGCCTATCTGACCTCCACAACCCAGTTAATACCGGGTAATACGATACCCCTTGGTAAGACTGGTTGTCAGACTTTTTGAGCCACTGACTCCCTGTAACGACTGTCAAAGATCTACAAATACAGCAGCAATATAGCAATACAGTTGACAGCCGGGCCAACAGCTTACCGTACTTTCCGAGGCACGGAGGAAACTCGAAACTCTAGCAGTACATAATCAATGATTTTAATTAAAAAACCCTTTTCCTTTTATCCAGGTCTATCATAAGACTGGGCCGCGACTACCTGGACGTGGTAGTGTGGGGCAGTGGACGTTCCCTGGCATACGTGAGGGAGAACAACGTGTACTACGTCCATGACGTGGAGACTGACAACGCTGTGGCCCTCACTACGGATGGGAAGCCAGGAGAGGTGTACCATGGTGTCACTGACTGGCTATATGAAGGTGAGTTGTTGGGTTTTTGTTATTTGTACGGTGAATAGGCAGTTTTAGGAAATGCCTAATTTAGCCCGATAACGTTTACACAGAGTTGCCAAATAGGTATCTTGACCACAATGCGTAAAACATCCGATTCGCTGAATGTCCGGGTCGCAAAATGTTTAATTTCGCAGAATTGCCGATTCGTAAACAGTTCGGTTTTTTTTTCAGGGGTTTTTTCTAGTGTCATGGAATTGCATTTTCACTTAGACATAGTAATTGAAAAGAGTGTCAATGCAATGATAGGTAGAAGATTTGGTCAGCAGTGTCTACCATTTTTAAAGTATGAGGAAGTAATAATAACTAATTTCTAAAGTAATGTTTATTTTCAGAGGAGATGTTCAACGCAGCTGAAGCCTTGTGGTTTTCTCCCAGAGGCAGCTACTTAGCGGTGGCATCTTTCAACGATACCGATGTGGAGACAGCTACGTACCCCTTCTACGGACAGCCCTTCGACGTAAACTATCAGTATCCTGAAATAATACACTTCAAGTATCCAAAGGTAAACATGAAAATAGCTATGACTGAATGCTTTGTACAACCAAATATCAATGCTGTTTAAGAACGAAAGATTCATTGTACAGGAAACTATTTACAAACTAAAAATCTTTTCATAATACGGGTATTATTTTGCAGCTAATATCAAAATCAGCGCGTACAAACTTTTTGTTTAACATGCAATCACTTAACAATATCAATTTTATTGTCAGGCAGGTCGAACAAATCCACTAGTAGGGTTACGTGTCTTCAAACTCGACGACCTTCACGGAGAACCGTGGAACATTCCAGCACCCGTGGACATAGTCGGACTAGACCACTACCTGGGAAGGGTCGACTGGGCATCCGAACAAAATCTCGTAGTACTATGGCTCAACAGGCGACAAAACGTCAGCGTACTAGTCAACTGCGACCTAGAAAAAGATAAGTGCAGTATCGTCAAAGAGCATTCCGAACCAAACGGCTGGATCGATGTGAGGAAGCCATTCTTCGACAGTTCGGGGAACAAGATGTTGGAGATACAAAACTTGTACAACGGTGACCAAAGGTTCCCCCATGCGGGTCGATTTAACTTCTTATCTTTAGCGACTGAGGACTTAAGTCCTGGGAACTCGTCAGTGATGTCGATATTGGGTTGGAATCAGGCCACTGACACTGTTTACTACGTGGTATCTCCGGGGAACGTGCCGTGGTTGCGGCAGATGTGGGCTACTTCGGGGGGAGTGGTGCGGTGTGTGTCGTGCAGGGAGCCGTCCTGTCACCATGTGTCAGCGTCCTTCTCGCCTGGTGCCAGCTATGGCATTGTGACGTGCAGCTCGTCCTTCAATCCGCCGAAGACTTTCTTATATAGTAGTAAGGTAAGTTTTGGTTACTTATTTATATGAATGGTATTGAAAAAAAAAAGAGCTCATGGTAAAGCCTGGTATAATAGGCTTGTCAACTGAAAAAATCTAACTAGTCCGTCAGTTAGATTATCAAAAATTATTTGCCCCGTATTTTGTTTTGTTACGTAAACCAAAATTGACGAAGATACGAATCTTTTAAAATTCTCAATACGTCACGCAGTGGTATAATTTTTAGTGCGTTCTGACGTTACGAGCCCCCACTCCCGATTTTAGATGCGTTTTATTTTTGTCAATATTCAAAGATTTCCAAAAACAAAATATAAATACGTGTTAATTATTTTCCAATACTCTAACTGACGGAGTAAATAGATTTGAAATTTATTGATGGTGGAACCTAGCCCAACCTTCCCTTATAAAAATCTCATATTACGAGATTTTTGGAAACACTTCATACCTCCTCAGTAAAATGTCACTTGGATACAAAGAACAATGGTCCTTAACCACCTGTGATTGATGTTATTTTATTTTTTTCAGACCGATAGCTTCAAACTGATCAAAGACAATATAAGACTGAAAGAAAAGCTAAGTCAATACAAGTTGCCAATGATACTATTCAACGTGATGTCGCTGGGAGAGATTCCTTTGGGACATGTTAAACTGCTACTGCCGCCTAACATGAAGAGTGGGGTAAAGTACCCCATGGTAGTGAGGGTCTACGCAGGGCCTGGGACCAGCAGGGTTAAGGATGTTTTTGATTTAGGCAAGATATTTTTTTGACTTTTATTAAGTTTTTCTAGATTTTAGACTCGGTGACTCGTTTAGAAGGATGAAGATAGTTGGTTTTAGATTGTTTTTAGACTTTAGGTTTAGCCATTTATTGATCAAAGCCTCTAACGTCCAAAGTTCGGATGAATGCGAAGATATTTATTGATCTAAGCCTCTAAGGTCTAAAGTTCTGAAGAATGCGAAGATATTTATTGATCTAGGCCTCTAAGGTCTAAAGTTCGGATGAATACGAAGATATTTATTGATCTAGGCCTCTAAGGTCTAAAGTTCGGATGAATGCGAAGATATTAACTGATCTAAGCCTCTAAGGTCTAAAGTTCGGATGAATGCGAAGATATTTATTGATCTAAGCCTCTAAGGTCTAAAATTCTGATGAATGCGAAGATATTTATTGATCTAGGCCTCTAAGGTCTAAAGTTCGGATGAATGCGAAGATATTTATTGATCTAAACCTCTAAGGTCTAAAGTTCTGATGAATGCGAAGATATTTATTGATCTAGGCCTCTAAGGTCTAAAGTTCGGATGAACGCGAAGATATTAACTGATCTAAGCCTCTAAGGTCTAAAGTTCGGATGAATGCGAAGATATTTATTGATCTAAGCCTCTAAGGTCTAAAGTTCGGATGAATGCGAAGATATTTATTGATCTAAGCCTCTAAGGTCTAAAATTCGGATGAATGCGAAGATTTTTTACGATACTACGTGCTTTTGCCCATTGTATTGTATTCAGAGATCTAATGATGAACGGAAATTTGCTTGGCCATTGTGTAAAACATGTAGACAGCTCTTTTTCTTCTTTCTCCTCTATCCCTCTGGGGATACAAGCATGAACTATGGTGATATTGTATTACACTAGCACTTTACCCGCTACTTTGTATGCAAAAATTGTGATAGCTCTGCTAATATGCATGACTTAAATGTAATTTATAGCATATAGCACCCATGAATAATGTAGCTTTCTGCCAGTGAAAGTTTTTTTAGAATTTGGTCATTAGTTCCGGAGATTATCCCCAACAGACAAACTTACAAAAAAACAAACAAATTTTACTTCTATAAAATATTAATATTAAGTTATTATGTTACATAAAAAGTTCGATGTCTGCAAGTTAAATTTTGGTTCAAATGAGGCCACATGCAGTTCGAGTTGATGACGAGGCCGCAACTTCAGAAGTTATTTCGAAACTTTCTGTGCGGCACACGATCTCATCTGTCTTTGTGTGTTGTTTGTGTAGATAGGATATTTACTTGCAAATTACATATTGCATTGCCTGTGTTGGTTTTAGCTTGGTTTCTAGATTTAACAGACATATGTACAGAACCCGCTATTCAATTCCTAGGTATAATTCTAATGATTTGGATAGGGATAAAAAGGCAATTTAATTTGATTATTTTGTGGCATTTTTTTTTTTATAGCCTTGAATGTCCCACTCCTGGGCAAAGGCCTCCCCATATCCTTCCAGGTACTCTACTATTGAAAATTGCCATTTCGATTGAAAAAAAAAAACTAGTTACTGTAGCTTGGTGCGCTTATTCACGTGTCATGTGCTTCGTGCCCATTAACACTTGAGCCTCATAACTTCGTTAAACTCTAAACAATAATACAATTTGTCCCATTACAGAATACTACAATACGTACTTAGCGACGAACAGGAGTTACATCGTCGCGGCCATCGATGTGCGCGGCTCACAGGCCATGGGCGTGGAAGCTATGCACGCCGTCAACAACGCGCTTGGAACTGTCGAAGTGGCTGACACTTTGGCTACCATCAGGTGAGAAAAGAAGAAAGTTACTTCAACCATTATTACGATTATCAACCTGCCAGTCTTCAAAGCTAGAATCATCAGTGGCGAAGACCAGAAATAAGCCGAGGTATCATCTGCCCAGCCTTTTCCCAAGTTTTATTGGGGTCGGCTTCCAGTCTAACCGGATGCAGCTGAATACCAGTATTTCACATAGAGCGACTGCCTATCTGACCGCCACGACCCAGTTACTACTGGGTTATACGATACCCCTTGGTAAGACTGGTTGTCAGACTTTTTGGGCCACTGACTAGCTGTAACGACTGTCAAAGATCTACAAATGACAGCTGGGACCAACTGCTTAACGTGCTTTCCGAGGCACGGAGGAAACTCGGTATGTAAAGGGTTGACACCCGTCCACAGACCAACCTAGGCAAGCACGGCTTAACCTAAATATCGACCCGAGCGGCTGTTGTTATTTAGCCACGAGCTCCTCCAAGGCCGAGCTACCTAATGAAGTTCAATGAGTCTCGAAGAAATGGTTTAGCTGTCTTGGTTCTTGGAAAGTGGCTAATAATTTTATTTTTATCATTGTATGATAAATGATAAATTATGATGAATGATAAATGATGTTTATTTTGCAAGTAGGTTTTAACAAACACTTTTGCACGTCATTTTTTTAAAACTACATGAGGCCGGTATTTCGTACCTGACTACTCTGAGAAGAAATAGTCGAAACAAACTCCGAGGTCATAGTCTCTTTTGAAGTCCAGACATAATCTTGCTCAATTCACATGAGGACAATGCAGATTAGTGTTTGAGATGGACTTTTGAAGAAAGACCCACACAGATTTGAGTGGACCTGTCCAGTCAGTGCAAGCATTTGTCAGTTATCGTGTAGCTCGACTTATAACTCAAGGAGCTCAACGAAACGACGAACAATACCAAAGAAAGTACATTTGGGTAGGTCGCTTATAGTACTCAAACTGCCAGACAGTTATGGGAAAAAAAAGGAAACAAATAAAGAAAAATAAAAATGTGACTCACATGGTCCCCACATTCACAATAATCAAATACAATTAATAATAATTTACAAAATCAATGTCAATAAAAATCACAAAAATCATATGTCAATAATAATAAAAAAGTAAAATACTTAACAAAGTAAATATTCCTGTCAAATCAGTAGGTAAATGTAACATAAAATAAAATAAAAAGTAAAAAATAATAAAATACTGAACTAAGTATTCATGTCAAATCATTCAATGTCAGAGTGTATATAAGAATGGAATTAATAATAAACAAGCGAAGTCCGAAATTTCGACATTCACAGAGCAAATTTCATTGGAGCAGCTTAATCCCAAGCCTTTTTATCTTCGAGATAGTTATTAACATGATAGTAGGCTTTCAGGCACAACTTCCGTTTTATAAACGATTTGAATTTATTTAGACTTAGTGCTTGAATTTGGCTCGGAAGTTTATTGTAAAAACGTATACATAGGCATCTGAACGTACCCCCTATTTTTTTGAGCCTCGTTACAGGATCAACAAATTTGTGTTTGTTCCTCGTATTTATGTTGTGGATATCACTGTATTTTTTAAACAAATTAATATTTTTGTGTGCGTACAATTTACAAAAGGTTTTCATAAATAAACGGAGAAGGCACAGTATGAATATTAATCTCTTTAAATTTTTCTGTGAGGGACTTAATTTATAAATTGAACGAATTGCACTTTTTGCAAAACAAATATTGTGTGAATATCGGCGGCATTGCCCCACAAGAGAATACCGTAAGACATCACGCTATGGAAATAACTAAAGTAAACTAAACGGGCTGTCTCTAAATCTAACTGATTTAGAGACAGCCCGTTTAGTTTACTTTACTTACTCACGAATTCTTCTAACGGCGTAAGCTGCAGAGCTAAGTTTGTTCGACAATTTTTCTATATGCGGGCCCCACTGAAGCTTGGCATCCAAAGTTATGCCTAGGAACACTGTGCTACCTTCCGGTTTCAAATCTTCATCCTTAATTAGTACAGTAGTTTCCACTTGTCTTACATGGGGAATCGTAAACTTAATACATTAAGGTTTTTTCTCATTTTAGAGTTCTCATTTTATTAACATTAAACCAATTAACGACTTTTGCCAGAGCGCTATTAACATCATCCGTAACTAACTGCTGACATTTACTGCTGACTGCTGAGTTTAAATAAAATAGAAGTGTCGACTGCAAACAATACTATGTCACGATTATCCTTTATGAGGTAAGGCAAGTCATTTATGTAAATAAGAAACAAAAATGGACCAAGAATTGAGCCCTGGGGTACCCCCATTCTTACTACGGATCCGGGAGATCTTTTCCCGTTAACATCAACTCTCTGAATCCTATCACTCAAATAAGAAATAAGAAGATCCAGAGAGGCGTTACGGATTCCGTACTAGTGTAGTTTCCTGATTAATGTTTCATGAAGAACGCAATCGAAAGCTTTAGATAAATCGCAAAAAATGCCCAAAGCATTTGTCCTCGCATGCATTGTAAATGTGTGCTAAAAGTTCATCAGTAGTTGACCGACCCCTTGTAAAACCGAACTGATTTTTATGTAATAACTTATGTTTATTGAAAAAACTTTGCATTTGTGCCAAAATAATTTTTTCAATAATTTTACTAAAGGTAAAAAGGTAAAGTACTGAAATGGGTCTATAATTAGTGGGGTCTGATGTACTACCCGATTTAAACAATGGTATTATTTTACTATATTTCATTAGATCAGGAAACTCACCACTGTCAATACAATCGTTAAATATTACAGCTAATGAAGGAGCTACAATGTTTATAATGGATTTAGCAACGTCCACAGAATGACGTCATTGATCAGCGGTCTTTTTAACATTTAAGGAGTGAAAAGTTTTAATTATATCTTTACAGGTGACGTATCGAAAGTTAAATTCGGAATCACAGACTGAAACGTTTTCCCTTTGTAAAGACTCGGCAGCAGCAGGTGACGAGTTTAGTAGTCGATACGGGAATATCCGCAAAGAAATTTTCAGTGGCAACTTGAGTGTCTGAATTTGAAAATTGTATCGCCAATAAATTGTATGACGACCCGAATGGCGTAGCGGTGGTGAGGCTGCCTTACGTTCTTAGGGTCCCGGGTTCGAGTCCCGGTTGGAGCACATGTTTGTGTGATGAGCATGGACATTTGTTTCCGAGTCATGGATGTTTATATGTATAATAAGTATTTATTTACAAACAAAAAAAACACAAGCCTCGTTGCTTACTGTGGCACTAGATGGCGCTGTGTGTTTATGTCCAGCGATATTTATTATTTATTATTATTAATAGCAAGACTGTAGTCACTATTTCGGTTGCAAGATCTTCCCGTTTCGCTATTAATAATGTTCCATGTCATTTTAATTACGTTACTACTATTTTTAATTTTTGAACTCAAGTAACGTGACTTTGCTATAAAACAAACTTTTGAAATTGAAACATTTAAGTTAATATTATAAACGCGATCCAGTCGGATATCTCGTTTAGGATATTTCGTTGCGGGATCCAAGACAGTTAAATTGCTTCTCTGAGATTTCCTTGAGATTCATTGTCTCGGCGCTTTTCTGGTGGTCGGTCTTCTGGGTTAGGACATAATATAAGTACTATTTTTCCTGATAGTATGCTCCCGTGGGATAATTTTAGACCAATATGAGGGCTAAGTCCGCCGGCAAAATTGGTTATTAAAAATAACTTCAATCATTACCAAACTGCATGATTTAGTGCTAAAAGTGAAACCATTTGGTTCTATCTAGGTCCGAATTCGTGTTAATGTTTAGTATACGAGTACCGAGATGCACGTTTTATTAACTTGTTGGATATGTATTTTGAATTATTTTATAATAAGAAGGTGTCGTAAAAGTGGCATAAAACATGTACACATGTATATAAATAGAAGCCATTAAATATAAAAGCAATCGTTGGCACATGTATAACCGTAGACCGTAGATGTAACGTATAGTATTTAATACTTCCACGCCTTACTACCGGAAACTCATGCTTTACCTTTCCAGAGCCATACTTTTAGTTGAAACACAATTTAGAAGAATCCTTAGTACCTGCCGACATATTATTTTTAAGTGTGTATTTGTGTAATTCGATATCTTTTAAGCTAATGAAATGACCTAAAAAGCCAATTAAGTGACCCCTTCTTACCAGTTTACGTTACAATGCGTCTTGTAAAAAAAGTGGGAAACCTTACTTTCAGACTGTTTAATCTTTTGACACTTTTATTACTAGATCAAGTAGCTATTTGAGCTCTTTCTTATTCATTTACTCATCGTATAAAGGGGGCGTCCTCGGAGTCTGTTTATAGGATGTAAAAAACCTCTTAACGGAGCTGAAAGGCACTTGTTTTCCCCGTCATTGCGATATTTTTTTTGTTCTACATCATACCTGGAAACCTTTTAGTTACATATTGGGGGTCAAAGTTCCAACTTTTTGACGTTTTTTTTTTTAATTCAAGTTTTTAATGTAATATTTTTACTTTAAACATCTCCACGACTCCTGTACTATTCAATCCATCCATCAGCACAATTTTTTGAGTGCGTTACATTGAGTTCTACTACAAAACATGATTTTTCATCCCAAAAGAAAGTCGTTTCTCAGCAATAATTTTTGCGTAAAGCTACTTAGATAAGATGTGCAGAATGCTTGGTTGACGGCTCCGTGATGAGGTTGTTTACACCCTGTATAGCCAATCTTCTTAATTCAATGCACAATTTGATAGACAAAGAAGTTGTTTCTTGCGTCAGTAATTTACCTTTTTTATTCAACAGTGCTGTTTTTAAGTGCTTATTTATAATGCATAAAACACTACAAACCGTAATATTTTCTCTAGTTTCGCAAAAGGCAACTATTTCGATAAACTTTGCTTCAATTGATTGCCTCGTTGACCGCGTGGCCGCAAGCCCGATTGCTGATCATCAGATTCTGGCATCGGTTCCCAGGTCGGACGAAGTGTTGTTAAGTTTTTCCATCAAGAATTTCTCATTATAGCAGCCACGACGTAGTCTGGATCTGTGCCCGGTCGATGGCAATAGACACTTCCGGCGTTTACATGGGACTTTAAAATATATCTGGCGAAATGTGGGTGTTCTAATAGGTACTTACACTTCTGCCTAACCCTTTGGGGATCACAGGTGTGAAATCCCATGCCACCAAAAAGAAAAACTAGTTTTCAATATTTTTTCAAACAGTACTTGTTAGGCGTGTTTTCAAACAACTATTAGATCACTTTGTATAACTACGCTGCGACCGTGGCGTTAAATCAATTTGCTGAACTGCCGTGAATTTGAAACAAAGTGTGACAGTGCCAATTTAACTCAATTTCATGTTTGCAGTGTAAATTTTGAATTCACATTTTTCTAAGCGCAGTTTAGGTTGTTCTTTCTGAGGATTTTATTCAGAACAAGGTCTTATTCAGGATTTAGTATTTATATCAATACTATCATCATAAGTACAGTGGAAACCGTATCACCTAGCAAATCTTATTGCCTAGCAACCGCGTATTCAGATACGATGACTTGTGTAAAAGCTCGTTTCTCTACGGCCGTTTTCTATAACTTACTTACCGTACGTATAACTGTTGCTGTTGGTTAATATGACTACGTCCGTAGCTATCGGTGTTTCTATAAACAAAGTTAGCTTGAAATATCCTATCCGCGTCACTATCACTTGATTCATAGGAAAAGCAAAAAAAGCTTTTCTGTGACGTTTTGTTTCTAACCGTCCGTGAGCTAATTGCCAAACAGACAGAGATAGCAATCTTCCGTTATTAAGTTATTGAAAATGGCCGTAAATGTGCTAATTACAGTCATACAAGACTATTTTACAAATGACAATCTAAATTGAGTTAGCCCAAAATTTGGCGACTAATTTGTCACTTTCAGTAGCCTCCGCAAGCTCCTGTGATGCGCAATCGACAGGAAAGGCAGGACACGATATCAAGCGTCCCATCGTTTGAGGGACAGCACCCCATTTACATTCCAGGGCAGAATAATCTATAAATCTCCTGAACAGGTTTCCCTTGCTTCGGCCAACCTGTGTTTTGACTCTATTTAAAGTCTTCCAGGTCAGTTATGGTAACTCGCGTCCAGGTGAGAGATTTTCACCATGTGGCACAAATAGGTTGGGAGGGTACCCTTTCTCAACACAGCTTGAGTCTTTCCTTAGAACGTAAACCAGTTTATTGTACTGTTTTACTTAGTTGATTTTTTCTATCTTTTGCAGGAGTCTAGCTAGCATATACTCATTCATCGATGCGGACCGCATCGGCGCGTGGGGCTGGAGCTACGGCGGGTTCGTGTCAACCATGATGCTCATACAAGATGACCACAAAACGCTTAGCTGTGCTGCTGCCGTCGCGCCGGTCACTTCATGGCTTTATTATGGTATGTTTTCCTTGTATTGAACCGGTTTTGTACCTCAAACTTGAAGAATTTTGGGCTGAATCAATTTAGATAACCATCGACAGTTTACTGTTTACTTTGGGCCAAACTACTGGAAAGACGGAGGTCTAGGTTTTTACCCAGGTCCAAAACCTCTGGTTACAGTAACTACTGCTTATTGTTAAGGCCCTTCTAACTCTAAAATTAGCAACTCTATTTGTGGAGGTCCAAACTTCGTTTAAAACACTGTTAGAATAAAGTTCTAATCAGCTTGCACTACAAAGCGGTTGTTACGTCAGTCACTGCGGCCAAATAGTGCGAAATGAGTGGATTTTTGCGATTTACAAAAAATCTATTGATTGGACTAAAAAAATAAAACACATAAGACCTGCTTTATAGTTAGTTCAGTTAGTATGCAAAGTTTCATGATCTAATTTGAAGTACTTTTTGAATACCAGCGGTTTTTTTGTTTGATTTGGAGGTAACTTTGTTTTTTTTTCTATCGAGAAAAGTTTATGGAATCGTGTTTTCGTCAAACATAGTACCTAGCATTAATCCGTAACTTTACCATATATTTATTTTAAAATTAATGCTGCAGTATTTTAGGCATAACGGAGGATTATGCTAAGCCATTTGAGGCATGTTAGGCCCTTAAGGGGACTACAGGAGCTAAAACGACTACAAGAGTTTTATAATGCCTGAAAGCATATGATTCACTGCAATAAACAAAATCGGAAAAATATATATGATATTCTTCAGGATATATGCTAGTTAGATAGTGTATTGAAAACATAATACAACTTATTTTACTCGATAAAAAAATATCACGAACTTATCTCTAAAAATTTCTTTTAACAAGTAAAAACCATACTAAAATACATACGATCATTCTGATTTTTTTTGCGATAATTCTACAAGCAACATATTAACATAATAGTGTTTTTTTTTTTGATCCAATCATTAGATTTTTATATTAAATTTTTTATTATTTATTTTCTTCAAAAACTGGCCGCCCAGTAACTCTCTCGCTCTCGTTTATTCCGATACAAATAGACAGTGTGCGCGCATTAGCTCCTAGTCCCTTATGTCATTTAATTACGTCTACTGCAGTTTAGTGTCCGCATTATACACAACTTAGGCAAGCAATTGTTTTCCAATGACGGGGACGGGGCTGAAAGCCAGAATCAACAGTAGTGACCACCAAAAAAACACCGAGACAATGAAGATTGACGAAGATTTGGGTTTAAGAATGTGTCTACTATTATTATTATACGGTAAAGAAAATACTTCAGGACATGAAAATGTGTCCTGAAGTATTTTCTTTACCGAGCTTCGGCAAAAAGTCGTGCCGTAGAGAGTAGCTTCACGAAACAAGACCCCCCCCTTTCAGGTCGAGAAACTTTCCATCTTGTTCCTCTACCTCTAAACACCTACAATATATAAAACCGGGCAAGTGCGAGTTGGACTCGCGCACGAAGGGTTCCGTACCATTGTCTATACAACATTCGACAAAAAAAAAAAAAAAAAAAACCACTTTACAAAAATCACTTTTGTTTTATGGGGCCTTCCTTAAATATTTATTTTATTTTAATTATTTATTTTAAAGTGAATATACAACTAAATACTCTGTGAATATTTCAAGCGTTTACCTGTTGCCGTTATTAATATCGAGCAATAAACGGGCAAAAAAAAACATGTTTATTGTATAAAAGCCCCACTTAAATATTTATTTTATTCTGTTTTTAGTTTTTGTTGTTATAGCGGCATCATAATCATCTGTGGAAATTTCAACTGTCTAGCTACCACGGTTCATGAGATGCAGTGTGGTGACAGACAGACAGAAGGACAGTGGAGTCTTAGTAATAGGGTCCCATTCTTACCCTTTGGGTACAGAACCCTAAAAATATACCAAACTAGCCTTTAATATGCTCTTTCCATTCACAGACACGATGTACACCGAGCGCTACATGGACACGCCGCAAGCGAACCCGCTGGGCTACGAGCACTCTGACGTCATCCGCCAGGCGGCGCAGCTGCGCGGGCGCCGCTACCTGCTGGTGCACGGCACGGATGATGACAACGTGCACTACCAGCACAGCATGCTGCTGGCGAAGCAGCTGCAGCATAATGATATTGACTTTCAGCAGATGGTGAGTGAACTACTTTATCTTTTTTTTTTTCGGTCCGTGGTTACTCCCATTGATAAGCCGTGCTTGCCTAGGTTGGTCTGTGGGTGGGTGACCACCCATTAGGTACATACCGATTTTTCATTGTGCCTCGGAAAGCACGTTAAGCTGTTGGCCCCGGCTGTCATTTGTAGATCTTTGGCAGTTGTTACAGGTAGTCAGTGGCCTAAAAAGACTGACAACGAGTCTTACCAAGGGGTATCGTATTACCCAGTACTAACTGGGTTGTGGAGGTCAGATAGGCAGTCGCTCCATGGAAAATACTGGTGTTCAGCTGCATCCGATTAGACTGGAAGCCGACCCTAAAATAGTTGTGAAAAGGCTAGGTAGATGGTTACTCCCATTGATACCATTTGGTTAGAGAAATTCAATATCAATATCTGACACTACGGACTGAAGTCCATTGAATACGGTTGTAGTTGACAGTATGCCAACCTCTCAGTGGCTTTCTTTGTCTATTCGGTGGTGTCATCAACAATAAAGTAGGCAGGAAAAACCGAGGAAAACCAAACTGACCTGGAAAACAGAACTTAATTTATGGAATGCTCTCGCAAATACTACCCTTCGTAGACAATTTCAAACATCTTATAAGATTGGCACACAATGTACAAAAATAGAGCCTGAAATAAAGGGTGTAAAAACCTCTTAACGAAGCCGAAAGGCCCCCCTGTCATTGCGATCATTTGTTTGTTCCACACCATACCTGGGAACCTTATAGTAACGGAGACATTGGCCATTTGCCAAATAGTATTTAAGACTTGCCATTGCCGATGTTCAAAAGGAATCCAAAATGTTATTATATATTTTTTTTTATCTTGTATGTTGTTGTTGTCCAGAATGTTATTAGAAAAAAACTATTACAGTGTTCAAGAATACTTAGAGGATAAGACGTTAGTGACCATCCAGCAAAATAAAAATAGCCTTTAGTCCACCACATGACATAGTCATTGTTAATTAGTATGATCACTACAATACAATCTTTATTCATATATTTTGCATAATTGATTCCCTAACTCATAATAATTTATTAATACAATAGTTTATTAATTATTAATGGTGTTGACTTTCACAAATTGATTTCAAAATATTTTAATTGACCTTATCTCCTATTGTTCTTATTTGTAGACATCTATCATTTTTGTTATTTAATAAATCCTATTGCTGACATTTTGAGAAAATTTATGGTTCAAGTTGCTTTGACATTATTGTTTTGATGGTATTAAGGGATAATGGTATTTTCTGCACGTGTAACTTAATCTAAATTTATGATATTATTTCTATACGCCATCTCAAGCACTCTGTAACACCTACTTTAACAAATAAACATTCTGATTCTGGGTTAGTGACATAAGCTTTGTTTTGTATAAAAATATTTGTACGTCATATTATGGCAGGATATGCTGGAACCAATATTGTAACATCTATTTGTACCATGTCCTAACAAATAAACATTACATTTTTGATTTGATTTGATTTGGGGGTCAAAGTTCCAACTCTTTAACAAGTTTTTTTTTTTTTAATATAAGATTTTATTGTAAGATTTTTACTTTAAACACCTCCACGACCCCCGTACTATTCCATCCATCCATCAGCACAATGTTTTGAGTGCGTTACATTGAGTTCTACCACAAAACATGATTTTTGCGTAAAGTTACCTACTTAGTTTGATGTACAGAATGCTTGGTTGACGGCTTCGTGATGAGGTTATTTACACCCTGTATAAAAGTAATAGAATATGTATTACCCAACCAGAAGGTTCGCAAATTTTCAAGTTAACAGATAAAGCCACTAAAAAAAGTCTATTTTTGATTGTCCACAACCTCATTGTATGATTTTATTTCCAGAGCTACGCGGACGAGAAGCACTCTCTTCTCGGCGTCAGTCGACATTTCTACCACATGTTGGATCACTTTTGGACTAAATGTTTCGAAAGCGAGTGAATGTGTCGCCCCCTGTCGGGCATGTCGCGCACTGTCGCTGTGTTGTGTTCAGCGACTAAATGTGCCTCGTGCTCCACGCTGTCATATTGTGATCTCGTTACCCTCGAAGAAAAGAAAACTTTAGATTTAAGACAAGCTCGATGTAAGCATTAGTTATTTGTAGTGATATTTATAAAGATATGCTTAAGAAGAACTGTTGTTTTATTTCCTTTTATACTGAAACAATACCGGCCGGAAACAAAACATTAATATTTATAAACTTATATTGTCACTTACGGGATAATTATCTTCCGTGATTACTATTTGTTTTGAGCTCCCGATATGTCGACGCTGTTACAAGCTCCATGATCGCGGGTTGACTGGAGAATGCGGGTGGATGAAAAAATAAATTGTTAGGAGCAGACAAATCTGTCTACCTCTTTGTCTTTTGCTACGCAATGGTAAGTAATGTTTCTCCTTGACAAACATTAGTTACCAAGGCTGACCAGAGAAGCAATTGAAATAAGAAAACAATCATAAAATTTAAATCGAGAGGATGGCTTCAAATTGTCTAGTACGTGGAATCCAGTTCTGAGTATGCTCAAAAGTAGCAGCCGGCATCATAATAAGGACTCCACAAAACCTGGTGATACTGTCAGTGTGTTTTGTCGGGATTTAGAGTCGAGTTCCAATAGTGCGCGTAGCAAAAGACACAGAAAGAGGGTAGATTTGTCTGCTCCTAAAAAATTACTTTCCATCCACCCGCATTTCCAGACTACCTGCGATCATGGCGCTTGCAAGAGCGTCGAAATATCGGGAGATATCCCGTAAGCGACATTATTATAAGTTTAGTTTTAAACCGTGAAAGCTTAAAACAGTGATTAATATTTATTTCAAACTAACTTTTCCTTACTGCAGGTAGACGTACCTCTCTTCCTTGATTCTGCAAATAGCTAAGAAAAACTGCGAGTCTTAAAGAACATATACTTTATACAAATGGTGAAAGCAATTACTCAGTGTACAGTTAGCAAACTTGGGAGAAGTCTAGCAATTAGTGCGCCGCAAAAACAAAGTAGAAAAATCACAACGGCGCCAGAATGCTCCCGTTACCCAAACCACTGCCAAATAAAACATTAACCGTTTCGCTTGCTTTTTACAAAGAAACTTTTTTCTGCGGTCAAGTTTTGAAAAAACGTTTTTATTGTTGTGGGTAACTGTACCGAAGTCTTGACTCGGGAAGACTAAACTCTCTCGGGTTTAAACTTTGATATCTCTACCAAAATATGGTCGTTTAGACAGACACTAGGAGTCTCTGTTTTATATAAGGTGTTTCTATTCATTCGTGTATCTCATAAGGGGTCATTGTTCTCATCATTATGAACAACTTTTATTCTGACTCGCGAAAAAAAAACAGCTGTTCCCTACAATACAGGGTGTAAGAGACTCATCACGAAGCCGTCAACCAAGCATTCTGTACATCAAACTAAGTAACTTTACGCAAAAATTATTGCTGGGAAACAACTTTTTTTTTTGGGGTGAAAAATCATGTTTTGTGGTAGAACTCAATGTAACGCACTCAAAACATTGTGCTGATGGATGGATTGAATAGTACGGGGGTCGTGGAGGTGTCTAAAGTAAAAATCTTACAATAAAAACTTGATATAAACAAAACTTGTCAAAAAGTTGGAACTTTGACCCCCAATATCTCCGTAACTAGAAGGTTCCCAGGTGTATAACAAAAAAATATCGCAATGACGAGGAGAATAATTAATAAATAATTAAGCCTTTCGGCTTCGTTAAGAGGTGTTTTATACCCTTTATGTTCGCATTAACTCGTCAAAATGTATGGAACAGCCGATTTATTTTTGGCGTTCAGGGTTTGGTCCCGTAGTAAAAGTTGTTCATAATGATGAGTACAATGACCCCTTAAGAGACTTCATGTATGAATAGATACACCTTATAATTAAATGTAATAATTCATACATATTTCAAAAGTGTCCATGCCCGCGTGTTTGTATGTGTTGTGTGTGTGTTTGGAATAGTCTTTTTCTACTATAAAACTTACCAGCATTATACCTGTATGTAGGTATCTAAGGTCTAGGTTGTATTTGTATAAGTACAAGTTCTAAGTCTAATCATTTGCCCCCTTTGCTACCATGTTGAATATTTCGGACAGCCGGCCGAGGGCATAAACTTCAAAAATGCTTCTCCTTAAACTATTTTCAGATCTTTAAAAAGAAACTTAACAATACTCTATGACAGAACGGGCTTGTCACATGTTTTGCTGTCAGTGCACTTAATCCAAAAACTCCGTACCATATTATTTTTAGGCATGTAACGTGAATTTTGAACTTTGAAATTTCGCTTATACATATGAAAATTTTCAGTAATTTACCTTTAATAAGAAAGCTATGGCTGAGGACTTCAATTCGCAGGTACGTGAACAAAACGTAAGGCTGTTCTTTGCCCTGAATCGTCAGTTATAAGGATCGTCTGTCTAGATTTTCCCAACTGTGTTTGAGTCGAAATCCAATCTCATAGGTTGTATCTGAATAACAATATTTTAGGTGGACCGACTTCCTATCTGACCTGCACGACCAGCTTACCGGGTAATACGATACCTACCCCTCGGTAGGACTGGTTGTCTGACTTTCAGGCTATTCTGTAACGACTGTTAAAGATCGACAAAAGACCAGATCGGTGGTCTTTTGTCGATAATCGGTGGTCTCTCCTCGGCAAGGAGGGTATGTTATGGATGCTGTCAGGGGGACACGTACAAAAGCGCTTAACAGAAAATTGGTGTAAGGGGTGAAGTGCACTTAGCGGCAGACTTTACCGGTACTCACTTCGGTACTGACTATATCTCAGTCAGTCTTATGTATTATTAGCAAAATTCGATATAATATTAGATACATTCTCAAAAGACTGTAGCAATTGAGTTACGTGTTTTCTCCCCTCCCAGACATTCCGCTAACTATTGCAGTCTATCCACGATATCCAGGTCTCCTAAAATCTGTGAAAAATCAGAAAAAAAAAACAAATTATTAAAATTCAAAGTTTTTAATGTTAATTTTAGGAAGTTGGCGTTTTCGATCGATAGCCCCTTCGCTGCTAGTGACGCAATTTGTGACCCAAATTTAGAGGACCGTGCTATATGCGCGGTCACCCCATGCGACGTCGAGAAATGCTACCCGGAGCCCCGCGTCGTCATCATAGGCGCAGGCATGGCCGGCCTGTCCGCCGCGGCCCGGCTCTCGCAGCGCGGCATCAACAACATAGTGGTGCTTGAAGCTTACGAGAGGTTAGTATATTTTATTTATGTATTTAATTACAACGGTTGAACCAATTACAGTAACTGAAACTAGAACAAAAAGATTTAAAATATAGTTGATCATTTTTACTTAGGGCATACTGAAAGTTTCTGGATTCTGATAAATAAGACCGATATAAGACTTACGATACATTTATTGTTTTTCAAAGTATATTCCCTCGCAATTAATGCATTTTTGCATTCGCTGAATCCATTGTACAAAGCAACTTTGGAAGTTGGACCAATCTTCCTTAAGGACCTCTTTAATGGCTTCATGGAACGCATTCACTGCCGATTAAGGGCCCGTAAAACCTGTACCTCCTAGTTTTTTTTATTTGCAGCCTCTTTTTTTTTCGGGATGTTAAATCATCAAATGACTCCTCCCGCTCTGGGCTGAGCAGGAGGGAGTGTCAGACTCTTACTGACTAAAACCCATCCATGTTCCTTCATCGCCCTTTGTGTTCCGGGGCCACGGCATCTCTTTCGAACAGTCCTGCAACACCGGCAGGCATCGGCCCTTGCGGACCCCTTCCTTTTTGCTGACTCTCTTTGAGGCGCGCGTGGAACACAAACGCGTGTCGATGGCGCGTTCGTGTTCCACGGCCTGTCGTCATGAGACGGACGGAATGCGAGCTAGCCCATAGCTCTCCGTCCACAGGCCCGCGCCTACGGTGGCCGGGGGCCACCACGTGGCCCCAAATATCAAATTATGTATTTTTTTATTTTTCTATTAAGGAATAAACAAGGTTTTTTTTTTTTTTTTGTCAGTTTCAATAAGTTGTTGTTCGGTGTCAATATTAGATTCTGTAACCGCAGTCGCCGGCCGACCTTTACGTACATGTCGTCGTCATGGGGATGATCACGTCCATGTCTAAATTCTCCAAACCACGAATCCAGAGAGCTGCAACATGGTGCTTCATCACCAAATGCCAATTGAAGTCTCTGGTAACTCTCTTGCTGACTTAAGCTACAGCGAAAATCATACAAAATCATTGAATGAAACTGTTCACGAGTTAAATACATTTTGATAGAGACACAACATTTTCGAAAGGACACCACAGTGAAAAAACAAATGACAGTCTCGCAAATTAAAAAGTATGTTCCCAATGAGTTCCATTTTCGAATGCCCTAATTGTTTTTTCATTGTTTTACTGTAAGTGGCCAGATCCAGAAACTTTCAGTATGGCCCACGTAGTTGTTTAGACCCACTAAGTATACAAATACCTGCTCTTTCCAGACCCGGTGGCCGGATACACTCATGCTGGCTTGGAGACATTGTTGCTGAATTAGGATCACATTGGAAACCAGATGAC
Organism: Xestia sexstrigata; assembly: GCA_941918905.2. Classification (NCBI taxonomy): domain Eukaryota; kingdom Metazoa; phylum Arthropoda; class Insecta; order Lepidoptera; family Noctuidae; genus Xestia; species Xestia sexstrigata. Next base: position 8,382,060 of record OW799204.2, read on the forward strand.
AGCTTCACTCATCCTGTTTACACGATGTCTGCCACCGAAGATCCTCCCCGTCCCGGTGTACCTGGCTCTGAACATACTCGCGGTCTTTTCAACCGAATCGTTACCGGTAAAATGGCGTTTCCCCCCACATTAGCTGCATACCATAAATTTCGTCAAATAGAACAGGAAGCTGCCCAAATATACTGCCTCGGCGGTAGTAAACAGGCAGGTTCCCTGTTCAATTTTATGAGTCTGCGAATTCAACAAGAACTGCACGAGTATCCTGAGGACCAGCAACATGACGCAGCGAGGATAATGTTCGGGCTGTGTCACATGCTAAGCGCGCGCTGCGGGGACGACACGGCGATGCTGTGCGCCGACCATGCCGGCTGCTTCATGAACATGCCTGGTGGCGAAGTACGCGTGCCCTTGGGCTTAGTCGGTATACTAGCTCCGTTGTTACGTCAAATACCGGAAGGGGCTATTCGGTATTGTAAGCCGGTTAACTGTGTCTACTGGGGAACATCGCAGAAAGAAGGTTATAGAGCTGTCGTATGTACGTGTGATGGTGATGAATTTCCTTGTGACTACGTCATAATAACGGTGTCTCTCGGAGTGTTGTACAATAATGCAGTCAAAATGTTCTGCCCCTCGCTCCCAGCGACAAAAATAGACGCCATGCGAGGCCTCGGATTTGGATACTGTAATAAAATTTATTTGGAATATTGTCGGCCTTTTTGGTATTGGCATAAAGGAAACTTGAACTTCAGATTCTGTTGTAACGAGCTTTGTGACCGCCCTGATTGGACTCGAGGAATAACTTCAATAGAACCAGTACCAAATAGTAAACATGTCATGTGTGCTTGGATAGTAGGCCAGGAAGCTTTGATGATGGAAGGGCTTTGCGACAGAGACGTAGCTGAAGGCTTGACCGAAATATTACGTGTCGCGACGGGGAACTGCAGTATACCGTATCCAATTACAATGTTACGATCGCATTGGACTTCTGACCCCTTTTTCTGCGGGGCATATTCTTATGACAGCTACGGATCTGACGGGGATTTACAGCGGGCGTTGGCGTGTCCGCTGCCGGGGCCTTGCGAGCCTATTCCTCCGATATTGTTGTTCGCTGGTGAGGCCACGGTGCCCGGCCACTACGCTACCGTGTCAGGTGCTCGCCTGAGTGGCGTGCGCGAGGCTGAACGAGTGCTGAGTTTAACTCTGCGATACAAAGGCCCACCTTTACCTGTATCTGGTGCAAAGCCAAAAGCTGAAAAGGAGAGTAAAAAAGAAGGGAAGAAGAAAAAGAAGAAGTGAAACTCGTATTCCATACCGTTAATAATATTAAATGTTCTAAGTCTAATCCTTTGCCCCCTTTCTCAGAATGTGAGTAATACATATAATGTAAAGTTTCACGTTACGCTTTTGTTTTACTCCTTTCATATTTTCACCCGGAACTCGTGTCTACGTAACTGCTAACTTATCTCTGACAAGTTTGCAGGACTCGCTGTGTGTCTGTTGTTAGTTTTGAAACTAGAATGATACTCTGCTTGTTTGATGTCTCATCTGTTATCTCATTTTGTGTGGTGGACTGCGCTGAATTTATGCACTATTAAAATGTTATTTTAAAGTATTTGTAAAAGTCTATAATATCAACACACACACCGCATCTTTTTACTTTGCACTGTATTTATAAGCTGTGCTAATAAAAATATTGGCCACAAGCTACAATCAAAAATAGACATACAGGAGCTCCGAAAAAATAAATTCATAATTGTACCCACATAATCTCGAACAACATACTAAATCTGGTATTGGCAAAACGGTCTGTAGTCTAACAATTTGCATAGGTCTCGAATGTTATACATAATAGCGGAGAATTCGGCTGATTGAGCTATTGTTCACCATGTTTGCACATCAAGATTGAATGCGGATGAAGGAGACTTTATGATTTCCAGAGGCCGTAGCGTGTACTATGAAATCTGTTGGTAGTCAGATTAAAGGCTGATGTCCAGGGTTTTTTTTTCCTGCTACGGTATTTTTTGTATTTTCAGAGAATTGAAATTTTATGCCACGAAATGGACAACTATAGTCTGCGCCAGATAATTAGGAATTGAAGGTCATTTGCTCTTTAATTTCTATGCGTAGGTACCCCGACAATACATTATGAATCGTTTTTTATTACTAGAAAAAGTCAAGGATCTCGATAAAGGTAGTTTCGGGACAAGTTTATATCATAATTTCTGTTTTCGGAATTATATATTTGAATAAATGTATGCGGGTTAATGACTTTTAATTCCTACTATATACTATAGTCTAAACTTCTGAAGAGAAGTGTTGACGTTTTGACGGCGCGGTTGGCGCAGTGGCTAAGCGATTGGCTGCTGCGCTGCGTGTCGTGTGTTCGATCTCCGCACGGACCAATGTTTGTATGAGCTACAAATAGGTCTGACTGTTTGTGTAACCTTGTGAGTATGAATGTTTGTATGCATCCACGATACAGGAAAAAAACCTAGTGTAGAACAACGCTTTTTTCTTTAAAAAACAAGAAGATGGCAGATTTACTGACAAACCTAAAGGAGCAAATATTAAGTTTACCACTTTATTTTCAATTGCTAGAATTCTTATTTCTATCAATTGAAAATAAAGTGTCGTCTTCTTTCATGAATAAAATCAAAACTATTTATTTTACCATAATCACAAAACTATATTTGAAATCCTCATAACGAGCCCTTTCAATTGATTATTGTGACACAGTAAGGATTGCAAAACTTTATTTTTTTTATTTTCCTAATTTGTCCCCCGAAAATGAACCATTTTTTTTTTCGGATTGGTAAACATCAAATGACTTCTCCCGCTCTGGGCGGAGCAGGTGGGAGTGTCAGACTTTTACTGACTAAAACCCATCCATGTTCGTTCATCGCCCTTTGTGTTCCGGGGTCATGGTATCTCTTTCGAACAGTCTCGCAACCCCGGCAGGCATCGGTCCTTGCCCTCTTCCCCTTGGACCCCTTCCTATTGCTGACTCTCTTTGAGGCGCGCGTGGAACGCGAACGCGCCATCGACACGGCCTGTCGTCATGAGACGGACGGACGGCAAGGTAGCCCATAGCCCATCGTCCACAGGCCCGCGCCTACGGTGGCCGGGGGCCACGTGGTGACCCCCAACGCCCGGGGCGTCTGCCGCGGCGGCCGGGACGTGAGGCTCTCTTCCTCTCACGTTCCGCCACCTCCTTCTCTAGCATGACTGCTTCGCAAAAGGAGGTGACGGCGGCGTCCCATTACGTCTCGCTCCAGACCATGGATTGAACCAGGGCCGGACGCGAGAGGTCGCCGCCGCCGTTTCCGAAAATGACCCTTATTTAAAGAAAATTTTGATTTACTTTGCACATCTGTGTTTGGGTCATAGGATAACACCATTCTACCAAATTTCACCTGATTTGGTTCAGTAGATTCGGAGCAAATTGGCTGTGACAGACGGACGGACAGACAGACAGACGCACGAGTGATCGTAAGGTTCCGTTATTTTTTCAATTTTTGTACGGAACCCTGAAAACAAACTCTTTTGAGGCGTGACGAGTTTTCCAGTTTCCCCATGTTATTGTTTAAAGAAAATGAATTGTTTGCCAGTAGAACCTACTGAGGACATATTATTACGAGCGGCTGCGGATTCTACCCCACCGTACAATACATTCCGTACATCCGGAAGAATAAATTTCGTTCTTTTGTCATCAACGCGAATTTTGTCCTCCGTAAACTCGGATTTTTGTTACAACATGATTCGCGCGCGCGTTTCAACAAAGACAAAGTTAGATCTTAGATTTTTTATGTGTTTCTTGATCCATGGTTCAATCTAAATTTAAAATAGGCAAGTTAAACAATATTACTTTAATAGAAAGCAGTTTTTACAGCTCAGTAGACCCTTCGCCTATTATACTACCCCCTGTGTCTCACTCACTAAAACTCAAACGCAAGTTCACTAGTGCAAATGCTTTGCCACCCTTAAGGGGCTCCCCCATGGCACACTAGCGCCACTTTAGTAAAAAAATCAGAACTCGTTAAATACACAATTAATATAAAATCTGATTGACAAAATCTATCGTTTGGTCTTCTAAATTATTTACGTCTGCTTAACTCATATATATATTTTAATGAATTAAATAGACGTCAATAATCTAGAACTCTAAAGCATTGATTTTGTCAATCAGATTTTATATTAATTGTGTATTTAACGAGTTCTGATTTTTTTACTAAAGTGGCGCTAGTGTGCCATGGGGGAGCCCCAAGATTTAATTTTAGGGCCACTACACAAATACGCCTGTGCGCTTTCAAAAAAATGAGCGCGATGTTTTGCCTAATATAACAGACGTTTTTGATGATACTGGCATGGTACGGTCGAACAAGCTATTTGGTATACAGTTTAACCCACAAATTACATTGTAAAATGTATACCAAATAGCTTGTTCGACCGTACATATATGTTGGAATCGAGCAGTAGGGGCGCAGCGGGAACTTATCAGGAGCAAACCGAAAAAATAATAGTCCTGTCTGGTCTGGCCATTCTTGCGCCCCCCAGAGCCTACGCCCTGTGCCTGGGCACCGGTGGCACCTCCCTATTTACGGCACTGGCAGAGCTTACCATTAAATTCTTTTTGAGATACTGATTTTTAGAATACTGCTGCCTATTTATTTATTTAACACTTCAAGCTCGCAGTATAGAGGCGGACTTAATGCCGTAATCATTTTCTGAAGTCCTATGGGTGATACAGAGACAAACAGTGATAGATAGGTGTAAATCTGAAAATATTTTTTTATTTTATACCAAGACGAGCTGTGCCCCGCGGTTTCACCCGCCGCTTCTGACTTGTTTTCTTTTTCCTCGGCTCCTATTGGCCGTAGCGTGATGTTATATGCCTTCCTCGATAGCTGGAATAACCATCACTTAATAGATTTTTCAATTCGAACCAGTAGTTCCCGAGATTAGCGCGTTCAAACAAACAAACTATTCAGCTTTTTAATATTAGTATAGATAATAGATATACGTCGAGGAGGTGTATGACGAAATGGCAAGGAATAGATAAGTATAGAAGAAGATGACATGCTGCGCCAACCTCAAGTAAATTGGGGCAGGAGACTGTTAAGGGTGATGACTAACATAATAGGCGAGACGACAAAAAAAACTAATTAGTCCGTCAGTTAGATTATCAAAAAATATTTGAACCGTGTTTTTTCTTTTGTTACGTAAATCAAAATCGACGAAGATACGGCGCTTTTAAAAATTCTCAATACGTCACGCCTAGGTATAATTTTTAGCTAGTTCTGACGTCACGAGCCCCCACTCCCGAGTTTTGATGCGTTTTATCTTTGTCAATATTCATTGATTTACAAAAACAAAAAATACGTGTCCATTAATTTCCAATACTCTAACTGACGGACTAAATAGATTTGCAATTTTAACACGATTTTTGAGACTGTCGTCATGCCTATTATGCTACAAGGATATTTGAAATGTATACGATAAATATTTATATCAAAATATAGACAGGGTGACTTTTTTATCCCATTCCAATAAAATGGGTATAATAGGTAAACGGAGTAGAAGCCAAATGGCATACTTACTTAGTTTAAAAAAAAAAAAAAAGATAATAAATAAATTAAAATCATACGCGAAATGCGTATGATTTGAAATTCGTTTTTTTTTTTTTTGATTTATTTCTCTTTCTTTGTTCTAATATGAAAAGTTTACTTGAAATTTGTAGCGTTTTTTGATGATGGATCATTTTTTTCTAAGCTGTGGAAAAAAGATAAATACTAGGTATGCCGTAAGCTTCTACTCCGTTCACCTAATATACACATTTTTTTTGGAAAGGGATAAAAAAGTCACCTGTTTACATAAACATAATACACGGAAATACTACAAAAAAGACAAACAATAGAAAAAATATTAACGTTGCCAGTTTTTACTTTCAGCTATTCTTATGTCCTTAGTCTTAGACGATACCCACAGCAGAGGTTACTCTTATTCGTCAAAACTATACTGCCAACTAAAAATTATACCAATTCAATCTAATTTCAGCTTAGGTATAAACACGTGAGAAACAAACATATCACAAAGTGACTTACACAGTTACCTCGCTAACCAGAATTCTTCGAAGAATATAACTCAATTATCCTCCAATAGAGGGAGTTTTCTCATATGGTACGATCGCAGCATCGTACGTGCAATTTTATCTACACACATTTTTCATCAGATCAGCCGCTGAATACCAGAGTGCAACATTAATTTCAATAACGTTTCCTGTGAAAGAATTTTCCTTAAGGTACTAAATCTTTCCTTTTTCTATATTTTGTCACGAGAGGAAATGGCAACTGTAAGTGGGGCCATCAATATGATTTGATCTCAAACTCAAACTCAAAGCATTTATTTCAATTAGACCGTTACGGCACTTTTGAATGTCAAAAATACAAATAAAAAACAAAGCTACAGTCCCAGTCACAAGGCATAAGAACTTGAGAAAGTACTGTAGTTTCCATCTGGTTGCTAAGCTACTGTCGTGATTATGGCTTCACCGTCTTATGGCCGTTCCTTAATGTTGTTAATTAGGACTAGATTCGGTAATAGACTTTAATGGCTAATATTGTGATGATGTTATGTGACTACTGTCCAGCTTATGTATGTGTATGTTGGTCTTGATTTTGGTTTTGCAAGCACAACAGTTAACATGCGAACCGGCCAGCGACAGGGAGGTGAGTTCGAAGCCCTTCCTCGTTTGATCCACGTCGTAAGTATGTAATAAATACTAATTATTGCGAAATTATGGAAATCACCAACAAGACATTACTAACACATTCAGTCTACTTATTGATAATGCTAGAAATGTGTATCACGAGCTCGTATATGCAATTATTTTATAATCCACAGTAGTGTATCCCCATCACGAGGGAAACATCGCCTGAATAACAAATATATCGGCGTTTCCTACGAATTGATTCCGCAGTGATTGATGTTCGCTGTTCTACTGGCTTGGCTACAACGCGCGCTTCAAGAGCCTTTTGATTCCACGTCACTTTACTCAACACAATCAATAGGGAGACGGAATTCGCTTTATCGAGTTCTCTTTCATTGGATTATTGGGTATTTGTTTCATTATTATTTGCTAATGTGGTAAGTATTTCATTCGAGCGGCAAATTATTAGCCTTGAGCAAGAAAACATCGAGCTTATGCACATAAACTTATGCTCTAGTTTCATGAATTGCGCGTTCAAAAATAAACAAGAGGGTAGCGGAAAATTGCATCAAAGTTTTCAGAAATATTAATTTATGTTGTAATTAAACGTAGCTTGTCTTCGGAGCTCATGGTTGTTTATTAATTAATTATTATAACAGCAGCGGAAAACTACGGAGCACTATCCGTGTTTCTCGGAAAACAGATTATGAACATATTCTGCGAAACGCGGGCAGTTTTCCGTATAAGTAAAAATATGACCTTGCCAGCGTCGAACGGCAAATATCTGATAATTTGGCTCTATCGAGCTTTACGGATGTAATGCGAAGAGTTTCGCGGAGGGCATTAACACCGTCGCAATGAGCGGGCGGCGCGCGCCCGAGCGCTCCGAGCGAGCCCGGCCAGCACGTCTCTGCAGATGGCGGGCTGCGGGAGCACGCAAGAAAGCGTCGAGACAGATGCGTGACGCAGCGCGCAGGACCGCCCCCCCCTCCCCACCGCCCCCAGGACCGCGGGACCCCGCCGGCGGTGCGTGCCGCGCCCCGCGGTCCCTGCTCCGCGCGACACATCTCACAGAACACATCGATAATCGCGTGGTGCGTGAGCCCGCTGCGGGCTCGGACTCGGGTAGGTAGCTCAGCGCGCGGCGCGGCGGCGTGCGGTGTGTGCCGGTGCAGGCGGTGCGTGGCGCGCGCGTGGCGCGGGCGGGGCGCGCGCGGCGGCCCGGGCGGCAGTCGCTCAGAGGCAGGCGGCGGCTCGCGTCGCCCTGCGCTCTCTCGCTGCACGCTGCATCGCTGCGCTCGCGATCTCGTGACAAGGTACGCGCCGCGACACCGCACGCGCACCGCACGCTGCACATGTTACACATCACACTCGTGCATTTTTCATTCATCACTCGCAGATTTTTGCATTATAGTCGCTCGTATCGTAATCCGCGAAACAACCTTCTCGGGCGCGCGCTTATTACCTTAAATTATATTTAAATTCGGTTACATTTTGAAAATCACGTTTGATGATAATAAAAAAATACTCGGGTAAGTAAGAATAACTAAATATTTTCTGCGTCTTCCTTAAGGCTGTAACGAAACAGAAACAGGCCTGCGTAAGCTCTCTAATGGCAGCCGAAATATAATGCGAAGCTAAGAAAATAAGAAAACGTGGTGGAAATTTAAATTTTCTTTGTTATTCGTAGGAAATAAGGGAATTATTATGGGTGTCATTAATTTTAAAATGGTTTTCGAGACGCAAAGACTGCGCTTCGTTTTATCCTATAGAAGATGTCATGAGGGAGAAAACAGCAAAAGCACTGGCCTGATGCCAAATGTCGACCGCGCCACACATCTTTCAGTAACAAAATATTTTAGAAATATCAGAGATATAATGTCTGGACATTTAAATGTCCGTAGTGGACTGAAAATGTGCGTTGTCGAGAAGATGAGCTCTGTCATCGTTTGTTCGTTTGATAAATGAACGTACCGGAGACCAACACGTAGCGCACCTTAGGTAACTAATTAGAGAACAGTTGCCTCTCCCAGTGATCTGTGACTCTCAGTGTGAAAATGTTTTCCCACAGAAACTGGAAGATCTCATTAGTTATTTCTTAACTTGATACAAATCTTATCTTGATATTTCACACATTTTAGCAAAACGATTGTAATAACGGAAGAATAAATCTCTAAAATGGCCACCTCAGCGCAATTTTAATATTTTCTCCGAACGTTCATTTTCATTTTAGTTGATTTTCTTTCATGAATATTTTTCGGCGTGAGACGCTCGATCTTCACGCCCACAATTATGATAACGTGCTTGATGACAAAACATGGAGATAACAGACTCGACATTCCGACAATCGTCTTTAGGATTCTGAATTTTATTTTCCGCCAAAATTTTCACCAATTCTGCAATTGTTTTACCGGCTGCGCTAACTGATCATTCTATGTTTTTGAATCATTACAAATTGATATTTATATGTAGGAAGACAACGTAAATTGTAAATTAACTACAACATGTAACATAACCTCACGCTTGTATTTCCCAAAGGGTTGTGCAGAGATGTATAACACATCCATATTTCACCAGTTGATGCATTAGGCTCGCCCGCCTATTACGCGAGACTTAAATTGCCTATAAATGGTATCAAATACTGGAAATACCAACATACAAATCCAAGATATTCGAAGGTTTCGGTAGTAGGAAAAGATCGAGTGTCAGCTCTGTGACTGAATATTTGGCACGCGGCGTGCCTTGTTGCGGAGAACTACCACTTTGTTTGAGTGCTCGCTATTTCTTATTGAATAGACAAATGTTATATGTATATAGATACTAGCTGTTGCCCGCGACCGAAAATATTATAAAAGTACTATTTTCCCCGTTTCGGCAACATTTTTCATTGATGCTCCGTTCCTATTGGTCGTAGCGTTATGTTAAAATATAGCCTTCCTCGATATTTTTTTCACCAGTAGTTCCTGAGATTCGCGTTCAACCAAACAAACTCTTTACCTCTAAAATATAAGTGTAGTAGGTAAGTGTAGTAGGTAGTAGGTAAATATAAGTGTAGTAAGAGAATATTAAATAGTTTTAAAGAAGGCTTTTCGAATATTATTTGTAATTTCGATATTTATGCTAAGCTTTCATAGGAATCTTCTTAATTTAAATCTTGATGAACATCAGACAGACAGTACTGCGTCTAGAAGCATGTTTTGCAGAAGAGTTACTTTTATAACGAAAGTGAGCATTTCGGAGGTAATTTTTAAAATTCACCCCCTAGAGGGTTGAAACAGGGGATAAAATTTTGCATTCAAGTTCGTCATTTTTGCCGAAGGGAAATCGGGCGCACGGCTTGTTAATAAATAAAATGTTGAGTAGGTAGGTACAGGATTCAGGATTTTATAAAATCGCTTACATGGTATGTTGTTGTCTTCATTAAAGGGTAGGTTGGTGTGCTCGTTAACTCAATTAGCTCAGTCGAAATAAACTGTCGTTTGTTTTGGTTGATTTTAAACCTGCAAGAGTGCAGTAAAATTTTAAGGGAAGAGCTTGGTTTCAATTATTGGTACATACAAGATGTAAACGGACCCTTGACGAAGTCGTCAACCAAGCATTCTGTGTCATCAAACTAAGTAACCCTACGCAAAAAATATGGCTGGGAAACGGCTTCTTTTTGTTAGTTACGGAGATATAACTAAAAAGTTCCCAGGTCTGGTCTAGAACAAAAAGAAAACAATTCGAATTGACGGCGAGAACAAGTAACGTGCCTTTCGGCATCATTGTGGGGCTATTTACACCCTTTATAAGATAAGATAAGATTTCTTTATTTGTTTAAACATTGTATACATACAAGAGCATCCAAGATGTTACATTGTTTTAGTCAATGTTTAGCCGTTAGTAACGGCAAACAAATATTTCCATAACATTGAGAGAAAAAAATAAATTAACAATAAGAAATGATTTAAAAATTACTTAGAATAGGCACATGCAAAGTTTATAATTTTACAACTTTATAAATTAAAAAAATATTCTGATGTGATATTGTCAAAACTCCATATTCATATAAATTTAGTATTAGTGTCAACAAACGAAAAAATTATTAATTAAGTCAAACAGAAAAATCTTTTTCAATACACTTCCTCGAAAACTGGTCCATATCGCACTACGATTAAGTACAACATGCAATGTATTTCACACGCGTGCGTTATTTTCCATTTTCCCGCACGTGTGCGGGAATGAAAATGGCCACAGATAACTATACCTATACTTAGTCCTAATTGGTTCAATGCCTATAGTCTGAGGTGAATGTTTTTTTTTTTTAATTTTGGCAAACCACTAAGCGTCTAACTTTACGGCATAAATATTTTTTGAATATTCAAATTGTGTTTATTAATACGATATCATAAATAAACATGATTATTAAAAACGAATACTTACTTTTATACACAATTTAACATTTATTTGTGTTCTAAATTCAAAAAAATAAAAAAAAACCTTATTTTTTATATTAGGCTGTTTAGCGGCTTCATACCTTTGCTTCTCCTTCACCTGGGGAAAGTAAAGCGTGTAAAAAAAGAAAATTAAAATCATAGTTTCGGAATTCATGACAAAGTATTTTTCGTACTTATAATTTATTTCTTCAAAAGTGTATTGAAAAACGTCGTTTGATACACGTGGACATTTGTTATTGCAGTTTTCGGCTCAAAACACCCTCGCCTACGGCTCGGGAGTTAATTCCGCCTCGTATGCAATAACAAACTTTCTCCACTTGTATCACAATGTTTAACTATTTCGGCTAGAAATTCGGAGATACTATAATATGCCTTTTGCGAAAGAAACATTTTTAATTGGCGTTTGAATGTCTTACCATTCAGCTCCTTCCAGCATAGTTCCAGTATAGTTTGGTCTAATTGAATATAAACCTAATTTCATCCACATTGTGTATACAGTCTTATTCATAGCAATACTAAATGTGTTGACTGCTCCATAAATCATAAAACAGCAAACAATTATCAACTATTCCCTTATTGTACGTTTATTACGGAAACTAATTTGTAACACTGTTGGCATAATTCATTCGCAAATGCATATGAGAGCTTTTGCTATCCCGCTGAGTTCCCTCCGAACTTACGAGTTGGTTGTATAAGTAAACATATAAGTTCCCGACTTCGGCCGTAAGCCCCCAAACACTCAGAAATGCACACTTGCGAATGCCGGAAAACTAATAGTCAAAGGCAAATTGTCATTTCAGTCGAGTTGCTGACGTTTGGGGCAATTTGTGAGCTATCCCCAAGAGATGCAATTTCCCCCTTCCGCCTAATTGCTCCCGGGGCGTGTTGCTACAAAGCTAGTTAGGAAACTGCCTCTCGGACCACTTGTGTCGCCTCGACCCCAATCAATTATGTGCTCACTGTGCCCACGATGCCCACTGTACCCGATATGACCGGCGCTGAGACAATGTCATGGGAAGATTCATCTAACCGCACACCTACTACTTTGACATTGGTATTCCACTTTGTGTAGTCGCCGACTTCAATCAATCTTTACAACATCATTAATTACATTCTTCTGCTCTTATCCCAATTCATTTGGGGTCGCCGCAGCATGTCTTCTTCTTCCACACTTCTCTCTATTACTCGTCATCTCCTTTCTCGCCATATCATCCTTCACACAGTCCATCCATCGTTGGTTTGGTCTTCCTCTTCTCTACTGTTACTCCACTCTATATAGCCATCTACATTGATACTCAACATTTTCCTCATTTCTTCGCGTCACATGTCCATACCACGATAACTGATTACCGAACCACTAATCAGTCACAGCCGCCACCTTTAAAATTCAATTAACCTTTGTAACATTCTCTATTAATTACATTCACGTATAACACTTTATATTTCATTCCAAAGTACGGTTTATGCATTTCTGCTTCTAGTAATATATCGTTCTCTCACAGATAGCGAACACGTATTAGAGAATGCGACCTCACATTTTCAACCGATGAATCGCATACGGATTCTTTAGACGAATAATTTTCAGTAAACGACATTGTGACGATGTCTGTGTGTCGTGCCAGACAACAATGAATGGGCTACATGTGCTTCCTGAATTACATAACTTGTCATTCAATTAAATACGTGATTGGAATTTGAGCTAAAATAGTCGCACTGGTAACAAAAACATTGTTAATCGCGTGTGACCACACAAATAGCAATTAAACTGTGTAAATAAATACATTATTGTTTCTGCGTTAAGCGGGATACGATTCACAATAGTTGTGAATCGTATCGCGGTTTCCTAACGCGGTAACCTACTGGTTTTTGATTATGCGGAAATAAAACTATTAGTTAAGGTGCGGTGGTCATAGTGATCGCAAGCATATCATATAACTACTGACCACGGGTTATGGCTTCAATTCCCGGCAAAGTGTTAACGTTTATCAACATTACAGGCGAGACGTTCTATTACATTTTGGTTCGTAGAACTATTAGTTCCTTTCCATAGTCCAGTGATTAAAGAATCAAGAGGCGAGGAGTTACTGAGTCAATAAGCAATGTTAATAGTATTATCTTCTTAGCCGACACCTCCAGGTTTCCTGAAACCTTATAGAGACCCGTTTAATTTCTTGGTATATAAAATGTGCTGGTTACATTTTAGCCTTGTCATTTGCGTAATAAATGACATTATTACATCAGTTATCGGCCAGATTTCAGATTGAGTCAGAACAAACAGACAGGCAGACAGTCAAAATTAAAAAAAAAAGAATACAGGCACAAATTAAAAAAAAAAGTACCGTTATATACTTTTGTATGCATTCAGTAAAAAGCTGTTATTTTGAAATTACAAACAGACACTTTAATTGTATTTATTTGTATTGGAAAATGGGTAGGTCGTATGTTACGAGTATAACTGATATAGTTAAATTCAAGTTTAATTAAAATACGCCCATTCGTTCAAGGAATTCGAGCACCATTTAGCACAATGTGTAACGGAGTCGATTCCTTTATTTTTTAATTTCTCTTTCGCCTTTAGGCATAGGTATTGATTTCCAGCTGGATTTAATTAAAATCTGTGAAATTTAAGGAACTATGAGGCAGTGATGTAAGAGCGGCCGCTCCGCTGAACGGATGGTCAAAAACGACTGAAATTATAGCGGTTACTGGTTTTCGGGCTCCTAAAATAGGTTTTTACGATAAATTCTGATTTTGCTCGGTGCAAATGTATTGATTACAAAGGGATGTTGAATTCAGTTGATTTTTAAACGCTTTTAAAACGTGATTGTTCAGTAATTACGGTGGATTATACAGATGGGCCAATTTGTGGTAGAACTTAGTTCGACTAAAAATTGTACTAACGAAGTTATTGATTCGCAAGTTCATTCAGATACTTATTATAATAATCAAATAGACCCGATATTTTGACCAGAAAATAGTCAATAAATCATCTATCAATATCCCGTCAGAACGATGTTACTGTATCATTTTCCCATTCGTCCCTATTACGGACGGCTCTGCATCTCCACTAGACTCGTCGGCACCACTCGGGGCCGCTCGGCGCTCCTCGATCACAACGCTAATTTAAACACCGATCCGTTACCTACACCTACATAGTTAACATACATTTAATCTCGTTAGTCATTGCGATCGCTTTTTTTACACGAAAAATCCCCCATCATTTTCCGAACCCAATTTATCACTAACTACGTTTGTCGCTGTTGTGACCTGAATTTTTACTAATGGCCGCCAATAATAAAAACAATACTTAACACGTTATGAAAATAGTTCGCGACTGGAATGCGTATCATCCGCGGAGCCCCCCAACGATGGCAAGCAAATATTCAAATAGATAAATCAAGTGTCTAGTCCTGCCGGCTTTTTGCACGGGGAAGATTGATGGTGAAATTTTTGCGAAAATTCCTCTAGATGTTGATCGTCGGCTATTACGTAGAGAGAGCTTTTGTACGAATGATAATACGGTCCGAGGGACCGTCGGCCGATGTGATTGCAGAGTTGAGATATGTTCCAGTTGAAAACTGGCTTAGTCACGTCCGCAGAGCCAGGCTCGAGCGGTAAACAATGACATATACACCCCAATTCTATATCGTGAGGTGTTTTGTATTGATCACTTCTTCAATATCATGACTTGCTGCGTAGTCGCGTCATTTTAATGGTATTCGAAGCCCTATACTATTCTCAGAACGTAAGAAATGTCAAACGAAATTGATCTGGATTTCTGTTGAAGTTACATGATTAGGTTGTACGAATGGCAAACGTTGCGTGACTGCAATCTGCCCTATAACATTTTATTCTCTAAAAATAAATATATTAATGTTTCTGCGAATAGATGTGCGTTTGGAAAGTAATCGTAGATTTAGGTCCCAAAATCGACACATTCATTTCTCTGACATACAACCATTATGAATATTTCGAATGGAATTGACGTACAGTCGTATAAATGTATAGAAATTTGAAACCATAAAATGTTAACAGTTAAGTTTAAAATCGAATGAGAAAATTTGACAGTTTGTAGTTACTTGATGTTCTTGGCATCTGTACCATTTATCATGAATTATTCATTTCGGAATATACACACAGGACCATAATAACCACACATATTACTCACCTTCAAAGCCTCTACAAAATGACCGTTTTTCAACTAAACATTCGTTTTGTTTCAGGTGCGAAAGTCCTGCGAACATCGGTGTAGGTGTGACGATCAGTATTGTTAGTCAGTGCTTAGTTTCTGTCAGTCATATTTAAAGTGCCTAAGTTACATTTGTTAGTACATTAAAAGACAAATAGACGGTGTAGTGTAGTGAACTAAAACTGCTGTGTAGAATTTTCTCGTGAACTGTACTTGTATTGAAGAAGATAGTGTGTTTTTTTTTCACCTTCAAAGCGCTTCTGTGTTCACCGATTATGATATAAAGGTAAGTTATTTTTGCTTAAACAGTTTGCTTTTTCCATTTACACGAGAATGGAGAACTTTGTATTAAACTGATTCTACAGTTTTTGGTTGCGATTATAATCCTCTCATTTCGTCGAATTTGATCGGGTTTTCAGTTTTAAAATCCCGGTTTCACTTCAACTTTTGCGATATTCTACCATTTTCGAATACTCCAACCAATTTTCTAGGTATTTTAGCAAACGTTGCTTCCCGACTCTCTGCGGAAACTCGACCAGTTTTTATAGACTGCAATGATTTCTGCGAAGCGCAGATTTTGATGAATGAGAGCCAAAGCGATTTATCATAACACCGTATAACTGAACATTATTTATGCGCCTCAGGATCCTCGTCTCTGTAACTATAACCCATAAATTAAAACAAAAACTAGGTCACAACTCTGTTTACTATAAACAACGCTTATTGGCAACAATATTCATATTTACATACTTACGAAATATTCTCTGGCTATTGCACAACTATTTTTTTGAGGCACTTTCTATTTTCTAGATTTACAGTTGTAATTAGAATACTATTTCGATGCAGTAAAGCAAATGTACATCCAAATAGTGTTCTAACTTTGTAAAGACCTTGCTTTTTGCCAAATTTCGTGATTCTAGGTCAACGGGAACTACCATGTTATAGGTTTTCGACCCAAAACCGGTACTTCCGGTGGACCTAGAATTGTCAATTTTGTTTAAAAGCAAGGTCTTACGGCACAAGTAAATGGAAAATCTAAATTTGCCCATATCTTTTTTTCGTGTTGACTCAGGACCTTAATTTTTACACACCTAATAGGGACTACAGACCTCAGTATCTGGTATAAATTCAACTTGCTAGGTCCACCCATTCCTGAGAAAATCGGTGGTGACAGACGGACACACGGACAAGAAAGTGATCTTATAAGGGCCCCTTTTTTACCTTTTGAGGTACGGTACCCTAAAAATGAAGTTTTTTAACAACTTTCCGGTTTCCGCTTGAGCTGAAATTTTGCATACATGTTTCGTATCGATGACAATGAATGGTTAACTATTTTTCTTTGCACTTTCATGGGAATGCATAAAAAGTACAAGAATCAAATGTTTTTTGAGAAAAATAATGAGAAATAAATTGATGTCACCTAAGCGCGTATTTTTAAACTATAACATTTATCTAAACAATTTAGAGGTTAACTGGGCACTGACCATGGCATTGTGACACCCACCAACCACCGACCCGCACTAGGCTCGCGAAGTAGTGCAATACCCAAAATTTTCCACAGAGACGAAGCCCGCGGCCCAGCAGGGAAAACATCATGGTCCGACTGTACTTATGCTGTGCACTAAAAATAGGCACAAAGTATAAAAAGCCCTTCACACAAGTGTCCTCCAGCCCTAAAAACATTTCAATAAAATGTATTGTCTAAAAAAAAAAAAACAGAATTAATTTCCTCGTTATCTATATAGAATCGGATCAGATAGTTACCACTATTATAAACATTGGCTATGGTCCAACTTCGCGACACCAACCGTGGCCTTACTAGAGGTTGCTAGTATTAATCTAAACATATGTAAGCTGTTGTAATTATGACTGTTTGTATCGTTCAATGTCCTTAGCGTAGCAGGAAATAGTGTTTGGCTCGCTCCAGGTGGTTCAATTTAATAAACACCCTGTATAAGCTTGATAATAGAACATCCAACTCGTCTGAGATAAATCTGTTACCGACTGCACAGTCTTCGTATCTATGATCACTGTCCACCCAGGTTTCAAAACAGAAAATAATTTGTTCAAAATTCTGTCAAATAAGCCGTTGGTCCCGGCTGTCTAACAACCAAGGAGGGGTACAATAGTACCCAGTACTAACTGGGTTGTGGAAGTCAGATAGGCAGTCGTTCCATGTAAAATACTGGTATTCAGCTGCATCCGGTTAGACTGGAAGCCAGCCCCAATAAATTTGGGGAAATGGTAAGCAGATGTTGATTCTCTGCCATATGAGACTCTACTGCTGACTAACGGTCATGAAAAAAGCTACCGAACTATTGTGTCTTTTTTTTACACAAAATAAGTTTGCGTTTGGCCGCAACTCGCCTGATGTGAAGCGATGACGCGGTCTAGGGTGGAGCACGCTAGCATATATGAAACCGATTTACTTGAACTTTGAAGAGATCCAGACTAAATGATCAGGAAACAGAGAAGCCTACTGAAAATGTCTATAATCCCAGAGTATAAACTCAGGACCAAGCTTGGCATTTCTAGAGATTCCCACAACAAGCATATTTAGACGTTGGCCTTACAGCGTTTGTCAGTAATCTGATTTTGCTCGTTACGAGATAACGTCTAAGTACAGTTTTGTACCTACAGTCTTTGAGAACACAGGTATCGAAGGCTTTATATTTGATGATTTCTATTGGGTTAGCTATCCAAAAAATAAACAGTATTTAGTCATTTGTTTCTTAGCGTGCCGATGGCAATCTACAGGGTGTAAACGGACTCTTCACGAAGGCGTCAACCAAGCATTCTGCACAACAGACTATAAAGAAAAACTGCGCAAAACATTTTTTTTGCTGTGGAAACATATTGTGATGATTGATACAAAGAATAATACAGTGGTCATTTGTTCATAATATTACCTATAAATGCTATACAGCCTTATATATATTGTCAACCTCCTGAAGTATTTACTGCAGGTAGGAAGCATGTTAAAGCGCTATTAACTGCTTTAATCGGATTAAAGCGCTGTGTGCGGTGTGTCGTACACCGCTGCGTGAATACTTTACTTAGGTACTTAATGTGCATGCCACCCGTTATATGTATTATATTATGTATTATGCTCGTGAATTAGAAACTCCACTAAGTATTAAGGAAGTTTTACTAATAGGTATTAGGTAAATGCAGTATTCGTGCTTTTGGGACCTAATTTCGCTAGAATATTTTCTTATTGCAATGGCAACTATATTGTAGTCATAGGGACGGGGTTATAAAATTTTCTACAATATAGAAACTTGTTACAAATATTCAAAATAGTCTTCTGAGAAATGCTTTCCGTTACCTTATCACGATATACTATTTAACCGATAACCGAACTGGGAACTGGAAAAGGCTACTTTTCGTCCTAGATAGTAGATGATGTTTCAGGACACTGTTTATTTTAGTAACTTTCTTCCTCTATTTTGTTTTATCTATGGTCTGCAGCTATGATATCATCCTTTGCCATTGCTAAAAATCCTTTCCTAATATCTAATAATTATGTACTTGTACTATCTGATTTATATCAAGTTTTCGCTTTACAAAATAATACCGTTAAGGAAGATACATTACTATTGTGTCATTGTTTTACACATAACGAACCTTGTTTCTAAACGTGATAGTTACGGTCCAAATATCGGGTTTATGTCCCCAATAACGGCCGGAAGGTTGTCCGGGGACGGCCGAGTGGCCATCAGCTGTCGAAGTGCCACCTGCGACCTGCATCCGAACTAATCTTTACCTATGCTTTACTCTTAATACCCAGCTCTTAAGGTGATGTGTTTCGACTCCAGCCATACGAAATAAGGTGGGATCGTTTGCCATACATAATTGTACGCATAAATGTATTTAGAGTAATTATTGATAGGATAGTTTTAACTTTTTCCCAACTATGTATGGGTCGGCTTCCAGCGGCTTCCTAACGGGCACAGCCTATTACCAGCACTATTTGTGTTTCTTAAAAGAAAGAAAAGAAAAAGCATTTATTAGCCCGCACAGGACAAAACACACAAATTAAAATGGTGAAATTAACAGTAAGTACAACTAATAAAAATTAAACAAAGAGAAAAATAAAAAGATACGAAATGAGGGATTTTCTTTTTAGCTCTTCCCTACATAGATTCGCTGCATAGATGGCGCTGAACTTAGTACGTTAATGCAAGGAACGGAACCTAAAAAAACTGATTTTAACAAAGCGCGAGAAAACTAGGTTATATTCGGAAGGTTAAGCAAACGAAAGTGTCAGTCAACGAGCGTATGTGACGTGACGCAATTTTTTTTTTCCCAAGCGTTTTGGCTTTGGCACCAACTATCATAGTCAGTTCAACGCCATCTATAGAGTTCTTGGAAAATAAGTTTATTTTAATACCTCAAAAAGAAAACCTCTCATTGGTCCTGTACGAGGGCAAAAGGCCCCTATCTCAGCGTGGTGCTGTAACATTAAATAAAAAACGTTACAGCGCTGGTATTTTAATAGGGCCTAGAGTGATGCCACGGTCAGATACGGATAAAATAAAAATATATAAAGTGTAAACGAAAAAACAATACAAATATGTGAAGAATTAATACGAAGAAAATAATAATTACGTCTACACCCCACGTTCCTACCATGACTTTCACAGGGAACACTGACGAACAGAGACACGGGCGCAGACATATATATATAATCTGTGATTTGTTTGGAACATTATGGCGAAGAGGCTAAGAGAAATCAAATATAACAAAACAATAATACTGTACCTACCTAATCAAATCTTAGCAGGTGGCGTGCAGGGATAGTGTAACATAATCGTATTATACTGGGGCTGTCAACAGAGTTAAAACAAGAAACCAACAAACGGTTCGGCCGGTTCGGTCGATACGGTCTTAACATCATCATCAGCGTACAGCAGTCCACTGCTGGACATGGCCTATGTCCATCGCACGACACTCAACTCGATTCTCATCGAATCTCATCCAGTTGCTACTATTCACCCCGCGAAGATCGTCACTCCACCGAGCCTGAGCGCATCTCACCTTACCCTTGCCGATTCGACTCAAGAACATGTCACCCTAACAACGATCACGTCATCGGTTCAACGGCTAATATGGCTATCCGAACTGATATAATTTTATTGGTCATAATTTTCTTTCAATGAGATCAAATAATACGAAACAATTAGCTGCCGCCATAATAACTTTACAATTTTTTTAATTCATGGTCTGAGAGAGAGAGTGCAAAACTTCACAATCGAGAGTATTCCCCTTAACTTCCCATCTCTTAATGGATTCAGCTGGTCGAAGCGTTATTAGTGGTTATTACTACTGACCACATATTTTACGGCTTCGTCCGGTCCGGGTATTTAACACACGTTTACTACCAACTAACTCATGCGCCAGGAGTTTATCACCTGTGCACTTACGCGATAACGTTTTGCAATTTTGTTACTAATAAGATGAAAATGTGCATGACTTTACATTTTACTTCAAAATAGTCGAAAATGGTTGTAGTTTATTAAAATGAACACAATTTTGTTGAGATCGAAATTTAAGTTTAAAATAAAAACACTGCAATCATTTTTAAAATTGTACCAAAAATGATTATTCTCAAATTAAAATGTTTTCAACCTTTTTCTTTGATTATCCTACTTAAGCTAGCGTTTGGCCGCAACGCAACTCGCCTGATGTGAAGCGATGACGCGGCTACGCTTGCCTAAAAGAAACCGATTTAATCGAACTTTGATTAGATTCAGATTATAATGATCAGGGAACAGAGAGGCCGGCAACCTATTTCAGTCCAGACATAGGATTCTCCTAAGCTGCGCTAAAAGACCTTGTCCTTTATCTTGTGAAGTGAAATTGTAATTACTAAAACCATTTTCCGAACTTACGTAGGCTTTCTGAATCGCGTTGTATCTGTTAATGCGTTCGATTGATTCAAATATGGAAATCTGATTCGATTCACAATGAAGTGAACTGTTGGATTATTAATACTCATTAACGTACCTGGTGTTTTGTGTGTGGTAAGTGGTAAATGCTTTCAGCATTGTTGTGGGACAGTTTCAAGCTCATCAACCTAGTAGCTTTATACCTTGTGCTGGCTTTGTTTAAATTACTAAAGCCAATCGAATCACCGGTATTCGTAAAGACCATAATGCTTTCTAAATTTTTCGACTAGGACTACGTAGAAATAAGCCTTTTGCTGCCTTCAGCAAGTCATCACTGAGCTGAATCGAACTCCATAAAAGACTTGTACTGAAAATAAACTTTGACATAACAGCGATATATTGTTCTTTTATCGTGCAATCAGTCCATTGAATATGAGAGCTTTAAAGGTTGAGGCAGTGGTTTGGTCGCTCATTCAATCTTACGACATCATTGCTCCAACAAAGAAGTTTTTAAGCCACCCGCTACACTACCCACAAATGATTCGTTCTCAGCTCACTAGGTAATCCGCGTTTCCCAATAACTAAGCCGGCAGTCACACTCCAGAAAGCTTAATTAACCTTGAAATGATACAAAGGCAACCGTCTTCCTGTTTACACGATCACATAAGACATTTAAATAGATTTTTTATAAATAATAGTGCCGACACGTCAGCCATTTTGAAAACATTTACCTAAACTTTTAATGACCTTTTGTTTGGTGCTAAAAATAAGTAGAGATAAGGCCTTCGCACATTACACACACTCATGTCTTACTCCACTCCGGCTCGACTCAGGAAAACTTGAAATTCTACGGCAAGGAAAACGATATGTACCTCGAGTTCGAAGAAAGATCGAAACTCGTGTGAGAGACGATAGAAATCAATTCCAGAACTGTTTATTTGGTTACGATATGGAGTATTAGGATAGGATACATTCATATTCACCCTTGATTTTAACCGCATTCGGAACATCCAAATATCGTCGAATGCTGACACCCGCACGTTATGTACTCAGGCTACTTTGGCAAATTCTGGTTTGTACGGAATTGGACTACGCTCATCTAAGTGGTCCGAAAACAAAAGTATAAGTATTTGACTTCGTTAATTTATGTAACTAACTAATTAATTATTTATTACCTGAGTGATATTTCTTGACGGCATGTAAAAACAAGTCAGAGGTCCATGGGCGGCATTAAAACTCTGACACCAGTAGGCCTATTACGTATCTTTCTGATATCCAGTGACTATCAAGCTTCGGTTGTACACCGAACTTTGATGACAACCGAGAATGTCATAATATTGGCATTACGTATCGCACTGAGTGGATACGACTGACGGTTCGATCGAACAATAATATAATTGCGCCATTTGTGTCGAACAATCAATAATTTTACAAATTTTAATCAGTCAGGTCACTTCCATTAACAGTATAGCGATATCAGAGACATGAATAAGTACTTTTATCAAAAACATAAAACTAACTGATGAAGAAATTGATCATTTCAAGTTTTTGGTATGGTCATCAGTTGCTTTAATTGAAAGAAAAATCAACTCTAAAGTGGTTTCGTACAAAACTTTTCATCTCACTAAAACCCCACAATGTAGATACTCATCCATACTAGCTAACACTAACTCGGCGTAATGATTGCTAGTTAGTAACGGAACTGCACTGAGAGACTGAGAGTAAATAAAACAGCTCGCCAGTAGTCGCGCGTGATTTGTCAGTGTTTGAGCAAATAGTGATATTTGTTTGGTATTGGCTACGTTTATTCGCTCCTTAGCCAGATAAACATTCACACCTGTATTCTCTGCAAGGGCTGACAGAGGTACTTATGAGTTATGCCCGACTCATCACTGTCTCTACTCCAACATTTTGCCAGTTATTTTTATATTCTAGCCATGATGATGCTATTGTAATGATTAAGACAATACTAATATTCAGATAGACGAAAATCTTCTGTAGGAATTTAGTTATACATGTCCCATTTTCAATAATGAAAATCTAAAGGAATTAATTTTGAAATGAATTATCGTATGCTAGTATTTATGTTTCAGAAAACGATCCTGGTGTCCTTTTCTGGTTTTAATCTCACTAAATACGACCGAATTATCATTATCATTATCTGTCCATCTTTTTCCCAACTCTGTTGGGTTCGGCTGCTAGTCTAACCGGATGCAGCTGATTACCAGTATTTTACATAGCGCGAGTGCCTGTCTTATCTCCAAAACCCAGTTAGTACTGAATAATACTAATACCCCTTGGTAAACTTAATTAAACTCAAACTCAAAGCATTTATTTCAATTAGACCATTACGGCACTTTTGAATGTCAAAATTACAAATATAAAACAAAGCTACAGTCCCAGTCACAAGGCATAATAACTTGAGAAAGTACTGTAGTTGCCTATTCCCTAGCGTAGATCTCTTTGGAGAAGAACAGGCAAGAAACTCCATGGACACTCTTTTGAATCAAAATATTGTTACAAAATCTTGGCTACATCATTAATTTTGAAATTATACATATATGTGAGAACGATGTAGAAAGACGTGCACATTAAGAGCGTCCAGAGTTAAAAAGAGACAACAATTTAACAATAAAGGAATTAACAAGACTGGTCAGACTTGTCAGAATTACTACAGGGTAACAGCAGGAAAATCCCGAAAAAAATGTTCGTTTTCCGCCATAGCCGGAAAAAAATTAACTGTCCATTTTAAAAAGGCGCGTATGTGAACTTCCTGACAACTCGACAGCCTCTGAGCAAACTTTAACTTCGTCGTCCAATTTCATTACAAAAAGTTCTGCCACGATTTTAATCTACACCATTTACATCGTTCTACATCCCAAGTAATTTACGAGCTGTGTTGATTATGAAGATTATAGATTCCTTTACCAAGTTCGCGTGCAGCACCTTTATTTGTTAAGTAATAGCATTTGGTGGAGCAAACGCAAAATAATACGAAACTACCTTTTCCCCGCGGCTTTGCTCGCGTTAATTTAGAATTTAACAATTAATTCGGTTTGTACTCTGCTTGTCATAATATATTACATTCATGATTTGAAAGACACGTGGCGTCATCTATTACCTTAAGAACGTTATTGTTGTTTTCCTCGAAAACAGTACTTTTTTCGGGATGAAAGGTCTCGTTTCTGTACACCTGACAACGTTTATGCAAAATTTCAGGATGATCGGTTCAGTGGTTTTAAAAAACCAGTTTTCAACAAACTTACTTTCTCATTCATAATATTAGCAAGAAAAGGATGTAATCAATCACTACAGTTTCAATAGCAGTGTGGTTCAACACGTAATGTTCTGATTGTAAGTTAGAGGTCTGACACACCCCTAGATTTCAATCACAGGCGGGAAATGAGCAGTAATACCTATTATGGCACCTGAAATACCTCGTGTACGGTCAGTTTCTAAATGATCCCTGTGGGCTCGGGTTTGTGTGTCAATTCAATTGGTATCTATTGGAATGGAAACTTGTCATTACTAGCTACTTTGTCTAACTTGACACTGGACGGTTGGAAACGATTAAGGATCCACAAAGTGTTACCGACAAAAATGGCGGTTGATCTCCATCTACAGATACTCCAATTAATGTTTGTATGGAGGTGTCCATGTCCGGAGCCGCGTCCGCAATTTGTCCGTCTCGGTTTAAGAATTAATGATGAATTCTCTCGCATTATAATAAATTTGGTCGTCTTGTGGTGATTGAGGTAGGTGGTATTCAGCTGCATTCGGTTAGATTAGAAATAGACCTCAACATCGATGGGAATAGGGTGACAAATACCAACCAACAACCAACCATTAAACAACTAACCAACCAACCATTAATATCCTATCCTATCCTATCCCTGTTCTGTCCTTTACTTTTTATTATTATTGATATCAACCATTTTTTGGTGGGGTCGTTGATGATGAAACTTATGGGTATATAATAGTAAGGTGGAAGTGACACCAACGTACTAACGGTTTCCACGTGTTCAGTACATCATTCTCAAACCCTCAAAATCGGCTATTCCGTACACTTTGACCGTGTAGCTATTGCACTTTTGTAGAACAGCAAATATTTTTTTTAAATTACCGATGAAACATTTCTGTCTGGGTCCCGTCCACCCTGAATATTTCCATTTCATTTCTAAAACTCGATAAGAAGAAATTGTCTTATCAGAACAATCGAAGGTCTGTAAAAGCAGAATGTAAGCTCCTTTCAGGGGATTAAGTAGAAAAGTTGTAACAATCAGGAATGGATCACAATGGTCAGACTACTTTGCTTAGAACAAAGGTTTCAAAGACAGCACAGGTCGATTGCATTGATGTATCCAATACGTAGCACGAAGACGAAGAGAAGTATCTATGTAACTATACTCACTTAATTGTGTTTAGTTAAGAGTTTAGATTTTAACGATCCTTCAATTGTTATTGTACGAAGGAGCAGGATTCAACTCAGAAAAATCTTAACGTAGACTTAATATTTTAGATAAAACGGGAGTTCCACTCTAGAAAGATATAAACTGAACTTATTGGTAAAGTTCTTCAGTAAGTTCAGATGTGAGTATGACTAGATGTATGAAGGCGGTCGACGCGAGGCAGTATATAAAGATTGTGCAGGTGTAATATCGTTTCAGCCCATCCCCTCCCCGTGGGAAAAAAGGCGTAATTTTATATGTGTATGCGTATGTATCTTTTAGAAAAAAAAATGGAATTTAAAAGAAATGGTACCCGCAACTTATTATTTCGAAATAATACTTCTTCGTAAATCTAATTTCGGTTGTTAGATCAAGGCAAGAAATAAATCATAGGCTCTCCTATAATAACAACAGTTCTGCCAATTAATCGAAAAAATATGTTAATGTCGAAAATTACAAGAAAAGGCATGTTATTAATACTGGAAAACCTTGAATTACAAACCTTCGCACACTTTAGCAATAAATTGGAGATGTCATGCGATGCGCAGTTAGTTTTGGCTAGCAGACTTGCGAATTATCAGCGTCCTCTTATCAAATAAAATCAATACACAACAAACGCAAGGCGCGATGATCGAGTCGCTTTTTGGAAGCTCGATGCAGTATAATTAGCACTAAACCCAGGATGCACTAAACCCACTAAAACCATGCTTACTATTTGTTTTGAGTTCCCGATATTTCGGGACTGTTGCAAGCACCATCATCACGGATACACGGTGTTAATGATAGTCTTAATGATCATGTCAGTGTCAAAGATTATATAGCAATCGACGCAGAAAGTCATCAAAACGCGATGCAGCATTGAAGCAGTATCAAAAATGCGAGCTTTCGGTCTTTTTCTAGTCGATGGATCCAGCAATTAAACTCATAACAGAAAGTCGCCAAAGCGCGATGAAGAATCGACGCAGTCGCAACATCGCGAATCGCCAATTTTAAAAGTAGCAAGTCTGCTTTGGCCCAAAACGACATCAAGACGCGTCTTATTAAATCGAGATAGCAAACACAAGCTAAATATAGAAATGTATTACATGCTTAAAATATGCACTTTAAATATATTATTAGATAGTGTACAGTTGTGTAAATAAATCAATTAACACCTCGTTTTGATCTTGTAAGTTAATAAAAACACTGATCAATCTTCACGTTGAGTAAAAATCTAAAATTAATGGCACTCGTACTATTCGCGTATAACATGAAGAAGATTTATTTTATTTTAAATTCGTATGGATATCTAATAAAACTAAAATATGTGACTCATGTTAATCCAACGAGGCTACATATGGTTACCACTTATGATGCAATTCGAAGCCAAGACAATATATTACCGATTGCCAATTGCCTTGACCACTGCAGCTTTTACTGGCATCAACAGTGACTTTTATGAGTTTCAAATCTTCTATCTTTATGTAATATGTCCAAACTTTTAATTAAACTAAACAGCAATTGAAGCAAACTGTGGCTAGAACCAAACTGCAATAGCCGGTAATTTTCATAGATCACTCCCATTCATTACACTTATCGCACCTTTGCGCGCAGCCGCTACCACAACAGCACAGTTAAGCCTTATTTAAGCTCCGATTCGACGTTGCTTCAGGCCCCTAAAGCAACAAATCGAATATCAAACTGATTGTCCTAATTCGCTAATCTCCGGTTACTGTATCGGTGAAGTTAGTTGTAGTATCGGCTCTATCAATTGCTGTTAATTGGGATGAACGGAGAAACAGATGTAATTATATTCTGCAGTTAATGCGGCTTTGATGAGTAATAGCGCCATGTGTTCTCGGTTTACTATAACGTGACTTCCTTATTATCGTTTTTACGACTGTTTTATGGAATCATCTTAGTGCTACTGCTCATCTTTTAATCACTAATGTCATATAGAAAGGCAATTATGAAAATTACGATGTAAATCCTCCCGTTTTTCTTCATCTCATGTGTATCATTCAAGAAAAAGTAGGTAGGTATAGTAGTTAGGTTTCTACCTTTACTGTGCAGAAAATATTATACAGTTAAGCTGATGCCCGCGGCTACGCCCGCCCGCAAATTATTTATACTAAAACCTCTTGAATCACTTTATCTATTAAAAAAACCCGCATCAAAATCCGTTGCGTAGTTTTAAAGATCTAAGCATACTGTAACGTTACATTTTCTTGGTAGGATCCAGAAAACTGTAAGGTCACACTGAGCACTCACCTACCTAACTTTCAGTCTGGAGGAGAGTACGGTTAAAATTATTAGTCACGGGGATGAGATAAGAGAATTTATTATTAAAATACAACCTAACTTATATAGAGCCTACCTATATGGGCTGGAGCTATCTAACCCTAACTAGGCCAGAGAAGCCGGCGTACGGAGCTGAAGATGAAATGGAGAGAGAGAGAGCCAAGGGTTGTCAGACATCAGCCTTGGCAGCGGAGGGCCGAGGGACATCAGTCTTAAGTCTTCACGGCGGAGGGCCAAGGGACATCAGTCTTCTGTCATCGTAGCGGAGTGTCCAGGTTCTGAAGTCGAACCACCAGCCGTCGGAGTGTTGTTGCCGATAATGATGTTTCTGTAACACGGTGATAATATTTATCGACGGGCTTGTGTCCACATGGCGTCAGGGGTTATGACAGACGCCAGGGCTGGGCGTCGCCGGCTTGGCGACACTCTGGAGACGTCAAGGGTGAAAATGACGCGTAGCTTTGTTTGCTATACCGACACGAGCACCAAACGGAGGACGGAAACTGCCCTACCATCAATCGATACTTAAAAAAAAACAGACTTCTTGCCGACACGAGCACCAAAAGTAGACTGAAAATTCCACCACCTGGCTCCCGTCGTCTCCAGATGATTGACATTCTATAATTTCGAATGAATTTCTAGAACATAATAAAAAGAAAAGATAATGAGGTAGATGTGATTTACCTATACGACCTACAACTAGCTCCAGCAATAAATTAAAAATAAAACTAGGCCTGTCACTCACTTACATTATTAACGTAAACAAAGATGCAAGAGAGATGAAAATCTACAGAAAAACTTAGATAACATGAATTACAAGGTAAAAATGTATGCTAAGCCTCCAGGAAATGAGCATGAAGCTACCTAGAGAGGACGAATGTTTAAATTTTCAGGTTAATAATATCCAAAAATTTAAGTGTAAAACCCATGTAAAACAATCATTACAATACATAGGGACAGACGCAGCGGGTGACTTTGTTTTATAATATGTAGTGATTAAGAAGGTCTGTATGACCATGACTGCCTCTGGCTTTGCTGGTCTAACGTAGGTATGATTCATCAAAACATCACTCAGGAAAGATCTTCATATTCAATTCCAATAAAATTAAGTAGAATAGAATAGCCATAGTATTATGGTACAATAGTTTCTGGTAACGTTTGACTTCCAGTCTTCTTCATAACGTGGCCTAAGCTGAGCCACGAGTTTTGCATCCTCAGTAGCTTCCATCAATTTCCTTATTTACCAAGCAAAAGGACACGCAGTGCACGATATAAAGTGCCCTATCGTTTGTGGAACAGCACCACATTTACACTCCCAGAGCAGAGTCATCAATGAATCTCCCCCTTCGGTCGCATTCGAAACTAAGGTTCGAAACTGGTTTCTAAATAAGAATAATGTTTCTTCAAACCACCAGAGCAGGTTTTAATTGCTGCGGTCAACTTGGGTCCGGAGTCTATTTAAAGACTTCCAGGGTCAGGTGGGAGATTGAAAACCGTTAGAACAAATATATTTGGTAGGGATACACTGATGTCTTCCATTGTAAACTCACATTAATATTCACAATGTTCCAAAACAAAAACCCATTGGCACGTAAAAGCCACCAAAAAAAGACTATTACAGAAAGTTAAACGACGTCAATATGTCAATGGCACTTGGTATCGATGGGTAAAAAGCCGAAATATTCCCCGAAGTATATTCTATTGAATAATGAGCGGTGTTCGCTAACGCATTGTTGTACTTTACGCAACTCCACAGAGTACTATTGTTATATATCAGCGAACGCTCTTTTACATACGGACTGTTTCTCGTCCGTCAAGGCTTGAAAATGTATGCGAGTCTTGTAGGCCATCCATCCGATTTTAACACTCAACGGGAAATAAAAACTTGCCTATAGTCAAGTATGTCTAATAAGATTCTTCAGATGACTCACTCAAACTGTGGAAAGAAAACTTCTATCTTAAATGATTTTTCTCAAACAGATGTTTTAAAATAAGGCATAGTTCTCTGAATTTTAGGATTCATGCGCGCATTGCATTCACTTGCTTCGGTGAAGGAAAACATCGTGAGGAAACCAGCATGCATAAGAGATATTTCTCGACGGTATATAAGGCCAAGTCAGAGGCCCATGGGCATAAAAACTCTGACACCAAGTTAGGCACTAACCATACGAAAAAGAAAAAAAAAGGATTTTGAAAAAAAGGTTGACTTAAAGTATTCAAGGTTCAAGGTTGATTGGGAAAATTTTACAGTTTCAGCTTGATGTGCTGGCGTCTGTACATACGAGTATTGTAGATTTAACCGCACGTTATGTTACTGGTAACACTTATGTAATGAAACCCGCCCTTACTGGGCACTATCAATGACAAATTACCGCCGAAGACATTTGGTCAACCACACATAGGTACTATTTACACAAGTCATTCTTCCATAATCGCCAATTCGAAAAGAGATACTGTCTTCGTGTAAACGAACCTTGAGTGTCGGAGTGTCGCAGTGTCAGTGTACACTTGCTACAGCTCTCCTTTGGGTTGTTACCCCAATAAAACGGAGCACGTTGCCTCATCCTGACAAAAGGACGAGCATTCGGTACGTTTCCAACTTTATCTCGCGTTTAACTGGTTAATTTTAATGGCTGTGACGGTGTGACCTTTGTATGGCTTTTGAATTGATAAAGGTTAATGGCGCATTTCGTCTTAAGTTAGTTTAGTTTAATAAAGGGGTTATCTCGTCTTCGTAGGTAAATTATGTTCCTAGATTTCAAGACTTTCTTTTTCTTATTTTTCAGCAGTGTAAATCAACTCATCCTCAGATTCATAAATCATTCTTTACATAGATTCATATCTTTTTTCGTGTGGTAAGCCCTAACTTGGTGTCTAAGTGTCTATGGGCCTCTGCCCATAAATCTCCCAGAAATATCTGCAGACGTGCTGGTTTGGTTTCCTCACGATGTTTCCTTCACCGAAGCAATAATTAAGTGATAATTATATATACGCCTAAAAATCCCAAAAATCAGAGGTGCGTGTCTTGGGTTCGAACTCGAGACCTATGACTTTGCAGTCCTACGGTCACACCACTAGGCTATCACTGCTAACAGAGAGGAGCTCTGTGTCCCAGCAGTGGGAGCATTATAGGCTGATTATGATGAAGCATAGTTACTATCTTACTGTTCCCCGCAATGCAAATCCATGTTCTCCTACACTAAGAAGTCTAACAACTGACACAATATTAATTCCGGCCGAAAATCAACGTCACAACTGCTACTACAACTAATCAAACTATAATTTCACCGATTGAGTCGTCAAACTCTCCTAATCACAATATAAAAAAAAAACAAAACATAAGTACCTACAGAACAAGATATTTAACAAAAATAACCCCACAAGACGTCAATACACAATATACTACTTACTACATAAGTACACGTTATATACTTGTGAATATTAAGTATCTGAAGATATCAAATGGAACGCTGTGTATCTACCAGCTCCCGGAGAGTTGCCAAATATCGTTTTATTTCATCTCATGATTGTGATCAAATATATTGTTCGTGCTTTTTCCTTGTTCGGATAAGCTTGATAAAATATACAGTGGTATACCAAGATACGAAGCCTGACCTTCACCGATAGAATTATTAGGGAAATGGCCATTTGTGTATCATGGTGGGTTATAAGTAGGTAGTTAAGCATGTACTAGTTCCGGTATTTTGAATCTGAAAGCTGGCTCGGTTTTATAACAAGCCTACGCCTGATTTTTAAGTCCATTTTGTTGTGTTTTTTCTTTTAAGCTTTAAGGTAATTAAAGCCTACACTTAATTAACTATACCGTAAGCTATGAATTAAATTACGCTACTATGTTTACTTGAATCGGTTGAAGTCAGAACCGGTAGGAAGTTAAACCAAACATTTTTGAAACAGCATTGACGTCGTACTGATTTAAAACCGTAATACGAGTATAATGTAAGCATCATTTTGGTCAATATTTAGTAAAAAAACATATTCAGGAGTACTTTTGATCCCTTGAATTTAAAGTGCTATATTTACATACTCTACTACTTTTTTCATTAATCTCTGAGCAGAAGATTATCCACGATCAAGTGGAGTCTCAAATATCTGAAAGCTTTAGCCAGCGGAACGCAACACAACCGTGTGAAGTGAGA
Organism: Xestia sexstrigata; assembly: GCA_941918905.2. Classification (NCBI taxonomy): domain Eukaryota; kingdom Metazoa; phylum Arthropoda; class Insecta; order Lepidoptera; family Noctuidae; genus Xestia; species Xestia sexstrigata. The sequence goes on from OW799204.2 coordinate 8,414,167, forward strand.
TCGTGAGAGAGGGACTCAACTTACAACGCAATGGAATACGACACTGCACTAATACTTGGACAGATAACATAAAAGAAATATGAATATTAATACAAGTCTGATACGAGGAAGATAAGTAGATAAAAACGTAGATTAGTTTATTTTATATATTTAACCCACAGATAAATCGGGCATGAAATAGGGCATGAAAGTACGTCAGTTTTGCCAATGGCAAATCTCGTCGGGGCTATGGCTTGTCTTGCCAGAAAAGTAAGATTTCAAATTAGGTAGGTACGTGGCTGGGAGTTTTCTGATATCAATAATTCAAGTGCCTACGTTTGACAGGAGTGTTTTTAATTTCTATATAGACCGTCGAAAGTAATGAAACATTCAGTAGCTACCCGCTTGCAACGTACCAATATTAAATAAAGTCAGCTTAAGAGCTTAATATCAATTAAGAAAAAAAACCCAGGCTCTCTAAACTGTGCTTTAATAAGTGCATGCATACTCGACCCGTCTGCATTATGTGCTCGACCGCTAAGCAAACATCGCTTTCAGCGCTGCAATGCGCTGCAAGACTAGGCGTTTAATTTCACATGCAGCCTGCAGCCATTTAGCTGTACAGGCTGACTTAGATTCTATTGGTTATTTTTCAGCAGTATGGTTTTATTGCTGATAAATTGGATCTACTGGTCCTGATTCATACAAAAATCTGAGTAGACTTGGCAACCAAAAATGCTCTTCCCAACCCCCATCAATTGATTATCTCCACCTTACCGACGACCCAAATGGCGCAGCGGTAGTGAGGCTACCTTACGTTCTTAGGATCCCGGGTTTGAATCCCCGTAGGAGCAAATGTTTGTGTGATGAGCATGGACATTCGTTTGCGAGTCATGGATGTTTATATGTATAATAAATATTTATTTATAAACAAAAAGTATCTATGTAGTATATCAACTACCTATCTGTTCTCCACGACACAAGCCTCGTTGCTTAGTGTGGCACTAGATGGCGCTGTGTGTAATGTCCATCGATATTTATTTATTTATCTTTTTCTCATTTATGTAGAAGTCAGCTTCCATCCAACCGGATGCAGCTGAATACGAGTATTTTTAAACGAAGCGACAAAAAAGTTCATGAAACATTAAGTTCAATTTTATAATATATCATTTGTATGATTGTCACTATTTCCGGGTATGTCCCAAAGCAAAAGTAATTTATAATTATGACCCCTTTCAGATCCTAAAAAAAGGATTTTTTTTCAGTAAATAATTTTGTAGTAAAACTTCTTAATAATCAAGAGTACCTCCCTACTTTCAAGCCCAGAGAGATTGCCAATGAATTCAAAGTCAACTTGTAAAACTAAACATATTATGACCCACCCTGTATAATGCACTATGTCCACGTGACAATCCACTTGGAGATGCCACCTCCGTAATCGAGTTGAAAGCTTTGAGAATTGAGACGTGGGTGGATATGTAGGTACTGACAGCATCATGGCTCCCTGAACACAATGTAATTTAGCTGGCTGACCATAGTAAATTGTGTAATAATTTTATTCACATTTTTTTTTTTTTTTCTTTTGTTGTACTTCATGTACAATAGTGGTACATAGGCGGACTTAATGCTGCAAGGCATACTCTACCAGGCAACCTTTAGGTTTAATAGGAAAAAATAGTGATAGGCTACAAAATAATGTCTAAAAAAACTTTTTGTTAACGAATAATCTTGATACTAGATCAGGTAGATAATCCTATCCTATACTTTTATTATTAAATGAGCAATATTTGGAATTTTAAAACCTTACCTGGAGGGAAAGCTTACTCTAAATACTGGAGATCGCACATTTATTAAAAAAAAAAACAATAATCTGCTTTAAAAGATTTTCTATTTGCTTGCCATAAGGGCCAATCATATGGATCAAATCTCTCTAGCAAACATGTCAAATTAAATGAAAGGAAACCCATAAAATTGAAACTTTTAAATTCAATGGGATAAAGATAAAGCACTACCGTCCTAAAAAGAAAATTCGTTTTCTCTATTTTCACTCGCCCAGGTGCTGAATAGTTAAAGGACACAGTATTTTTTAATGTGTTTGTTGACTTTTCTTGCACTCTGTATTTTACACACTGACCAGTGCTCAGTTGGTCACAAGCGCGACAGCTGAGTGTGTGAGGACCTGGGTTCGAATCTCAAGTCAAGCTTTTTTTTTTGACGACCCGAATGGCGCATCGGTAGTGAGGCTGCTTTACGTTCTTAGGGTCCCGGGTTCGAATCCCGGTAGAACCAAATTTTTGTGTGATGAGCATGGCCATTGGTTTCCGAGTCATGGATGTTTAAATATGTATAATAAGTATGTTTTTTAAAACAAAAAGTATCTATGTAGTATATCAACTATCTGGTGGCCACGACACAAGCCTCGTTGCTTAGTGTGGCACTAGATGGCGCTGTGTGTAATGTCCAGCGATATTTATTTATTATTATTTTCCATTAGAAATGTCTCAGTGTCAGCCCGGGGCTTAGAGTGTGATAGGGTAGGTATCACACGTACCTCGGAAAACACGTTCAACCGGTCTTCCTGCACTTGATCTCTCTCTTTGTTTGTTGTGACGGATTTCCATCCTCTGTGCAACCTGTATGTGTGCACAAACTTGTGCACTATAACATCCCCTGTGTGATGGTCTACAGTAAGAATGGCCTTCATGACAGAAAATTGGCCTGGATGACTATTTCTTACTATCCCCACCATATACTTATTTAAACTATCTACAACTAACTAGACACAACTACAAAATTTCACATACGAAAATAAATACTCAAATAAATTACACTTGGGAAGCAATAATTTAATCAGCAACATGAAATATCACATTGGCATAACTCTGATACTTACTTTAATGCAAATTAAATTAATATTACGAATATTATGCAAATGTTGAACATAAAGACATCTGCCGCAATAACTCATACGATGTTATTTATGACGTAACATTCCTAAGTTACGTGATAACGATGACGTCACAATAACATTTGCAATTCGAGTTTTACATACATTATGATATTTTTTTCATAACACGAAATTGAAGGTGCGATGCTGCGTTTAGACGTATGATATTTGCAATTCGAATGTACGAATATCATGAAATTATTTGATAACACTGTCCGCGATGAGGCGTTTAAATACATTAACTTTAAAAGAGTTTGGCAAGACAAAAAGCTTTCTCCGAATTAACAGTACACCGCATATCTATCTATAAGTACTCGTATAACCTTAAAAAAATAAATAAATAAAATATATAAATACTGTTTAAAGTCGTTATAATGTACGCAACGACCAGACTCGCATAGACCAGGGGGCCTAAAATGGCCCCTTTAGCAGAATCATTAGGATAATAATATGAAATTTTACGTTACAATTCGTAAAATGGTCACAAAATGACAATTCGTAATATAAAGGGTGTAAATAGCCTTAACGAAGCCGAAAAGCGCTTGTTTTCCCCGTCATTGCGATATTTTTTTTGTTCTGGACCATAACTGGGATCCTACTAGTTACGGAGATATTGGAGGCCAAACATCCGACATTTTCACATTTTTTTAAATTTATACTAGTTTTTAGGGTCATGACTTTGCTTTAAATACCTTCATAGCCGGTTTACTATTAAATGCGTCTATAAACACAATGTTTTGCGTGCGTTAAATTGAGTCTTACCGTAAAACGTGATTTTTCACCCTAAAGAAATAGTCGTTTCCCAGCAATATTTTTTTCCGAAGAGTTTCTTAGTTTGATGTACACACGTTGGTTGACGGCTTCGTAAAGTCTGTTTACACCCTGTATACTGCTTCATCATTTTAAGAATGTTAAAGGGATTTATATTAGTATCCAATTATGATTCTGCTAAAGTGGCCATTTTAGACCCCCAGCACAGCTTTAAACAAGAGACGTAATAGGCCTTTATCTACTTAAATGTGGGTAGATAGAGGCTGCATTAGCACCAAAGATGATGATAATGAATCGTTGTAAAAAAACGAGAGTAAAGCTAATCAATGACTTTTGAGCCCCTGTTTTATATCCCCCCGTCAACACTACGTACAAATGTAATATTCACGTATATGTGTCTATTCTAACGCACCTAAACTGGGCCGCTCGCTGCTGACGTTAAAACAATCTGTGATAATTTCCTGCGGGCTCAAAACAACTGGCTTTAACACCCGACTCTATGTGGTGACGTAACACCATTATGTATTTACTTTTCAACGTAAGATAAATAATTATACCAAAAGTCTAGGTAGTGTTTAAGTGTAGGTACTAGTTTATGTATGTGTCCGTGGTACGCCCGCTTGTGGGTGGAAATGGTTTATCCCAAAGGCGGCATACCATATTTCAAGACAGGACAGGTAGACCATGCCCTGGGCATCATGGTGCCGAATTCCAATAAAATGCTGAAAAGGTGTGAAAAATTATCAGACAGACAGACAGACTTTTGAATTTATTTATTTATTATAAGAGAATAGTGCATCCGGTTAGACTGGAAGCCGACCCCAATAAAAATCAAAATTATTTTTTTTGTAAAATAACTTCATCAAAAAATCTCAATCGTATTAAAGCAAGATAGTATGATAAACAAAATCTACACGATAAAAAACGAATAAAATTTTGTGAGTTTTATTTATTAAAATGAAGTCTATTTGCTTTTAAAACCACAGCCGTGTGAAATTTTTTGTTAGGATAACGGTAACGGCGTTCTCAATTCTGGGAATATTGCATAGGGGTTACGTTCACAAACAAAACACGAACGGTCTACCGAAGCCCGTATACTGCAAACCGATACTTGTTCCCCGTTTGTTTGAGACTCAACATTGCACCATATTCGGGGAATGAAAGCCACTTTAAATCGCCATTTCTCGAGAATACAGATGTTTCATTTTGCATCATCATCATCAGCCTATAATGTTCCCACTGCTGGGACACAGCCTCCTCGCAATGAGAGGGAATGGGCTATAATCCACCACGCGGGTCTAGTGCGGATTGGTAGATGTCACATGTCTTCGAATTTTTGGTTCTAGGACATGCCGGTTTCCTCACGATGTTTTCCTTCACCGTTTTGAGAGCAGTAGTGATGAAATAAATGACACAAACTAATGCGCCTGTCTGGGTTCGAACCCACGGCTAACTGTTCGTAAGACGCGGCCGCCACCACTGGGCCACCGCTGCTCTCTCCGGGATCTATCCGGATAATATCCGGGATCCGCCATTTTGCATAACAACTGCATATTCTATTGGTTATACTCGATGCCACAAGCAAAAGAGCCGCATCTGAAGAAATAAAATAAACCTCAATAATTGCGTCTTTTTATCTTGTACGGCTTATTTTTCTTTATTTACTTTCCTCAGATGCACCCCTCTTGCTTACGACGACAGCATACGCAAAACAAATTTGTCAGACACAAAAAAGACAAAGGGATTCTTAAATAAAATCCAACAAGAGATAAATTGGATAAATGCTTCTTGTATTCACATCTTTAATCAAAATATCCAAACAAAATCAAAGATTACCCTTATTTCATCAACATTTAACGACGTATTTGACGCTTGAGCCCAAAGGAAATGGCTCACTCGCACTCCAAAACTGTAGTTTAACCTCATTCCATCAAAGTCCTAAAGGCCCGTTGTTGTATTTATGTAAATGCTCGCGTTACACCGACTTGGAGACATTTGACTTGCCTTCCCAGCCCTAGATTTGCCGTCGTACCCTAAAACGTTGTTTAAACACAAAATATTAAGTAAACAGTAAATACATGCCGTGAATGTCGTGCCTAATTAATATTACACCGTAAATCGTGTCGCCTGTTATAAATCGCCTGCATTGTAAGTCGGTTGAGCGAACACATGCACCGAACATTTATCCAGCTTCCGGTAGTTAATGGCGGCATTAAATCGCTGTTGATTTTGGCCAATGATTTGCGTGTCGAGTAGTCGGAGGGGGGGGGAGTGACGCACGCCCGGGCGGGGGTGCGGCCGTTACGTCACGCGTGTCGTCACATTCCAGTGCTACGCGCTACAAAGGCTACGAGCCACGAAGGCTACGAAGCTACGGCGTAGCAATCAAATTTCCCCAAACAACCGACCCTGTAGCCGATGCTAGAGCTATTTTACTTTATCATAAGTTGACACGAGATTCTTTTAGATGAGGCAGCATATTTTCAGGCCATAAAACAGCACCCCCTTATATTTTGCACTGCTATGGAATACTAAAACTGGATCCAATCAAGTTAAGAGGTCGTTTCACAACGTAGTCCTACCGTGCAGAATGCAAGCAATATCCATTACTCAACTAAATATCTATAGGTGAATATAGTATCATACCGCAATCGTAGTCGTTGCGGTTTGTATCGGGCCGTATTACGATTTCAATAAAAGTTTAGTTACTAGTTGAAAAATCAGGTCAAAGAGAGATATTTTTCATCGGTCAGATATTTGGAACACGATCGCGCTGCCACCTATCGCAACGAACGAATGCTGAAATTGCCGAAAGATGTTCTGAATGCCAAATATCCACCTTTCGATACAGGTGGAGGGGAATCTGAACTTTTTAACATTCGCAACTAGACTCATTTTCCTAATTAAACAGAATAAGTGATAATGAGAGGGGCATTTTGTATTATAATTACAGTTAGGTATTTTAATTTCTTTGTTCTCTAACGAGAACTTTTTCTATCAGGGACCCCTAGTAATTGTCTCATTTAGAATCAAAAACTTATTGTGTTCTCAAAAGTATAATGTGCAAACGGATTTTCCAAACTGATCGCCAATTGATTTTTAGCCAAACAAACACCAAAAAACCGGCCATGTTGGACTCGCGCATTAAGGGTAACGTACCATCGTAGTAGGGAAACCCCTTTAGTTATATATGTACAAATAAAAAAAAAAAAAAAAAAAAAAAACACATTCTGTGAAAATTTCAACTACCTATTACGTCTATTAGTCTACCTATTACGGATCGTGAGATACAGCCCGCTAACAGACAGACGGACGGTCGGACAGCGGAGGCTTAGTAATAGCGTCCCGATGGTTACCTATCGGGTACGGAACCCTAAAAATATGAACAGTAAATTGTTACAATACGACAAAAAATCTGTTTATAGTATCAGGGACCCATATACGTCGCATAAAATTAACAAAGGGCATGGCACACGATCACGCACATCAAAATGGCGTAACCCCTACGTAATATTTACACATTCCTAACGATTTGAGTAAATACCTGTATACCGTAAACACTGATTCGGTTTAGTGCTAAATTTAACTCCGCGTTAATATTTAGGATGTTTGTACTTCAGATTTTATTAATGTTTTGAGTATATTTACATTTTGTTTGTATGTTTATGCAAACAAATAGACGTTTGTTTGTACGCGGCGTTTCATCTTTTATGACACAAATAGATGTCTTCATTAGAAATTCTTGGAATATAAATAGATGTAAACAGTGCTGGAATTTAAGCAGGGCTGTCTGTTACTCACTGAAGGTTCTGGTCACTCTAGGATTATGGTGTCTCTACGCAGAATGCAAAAGCTCGAAATGTTTAGCACTATAACTCGGATAGGTTTAAAACAAGGAGTTGTGGGGTCTTGGGCACTCGCGCAGAGTGGTCAATGAAAGAGGTGGCACTGAATTTTAGACTTGTCGAGTTTACTTATTTGGTCGATTAGATATTGGATAACCCTGGGTGCTGAAGATGCTAATTAATTTGTTTTTTGGAACCTATAAGATAAAGACAAAAATATGTCACTACAATCTGCCCCTGAAATCACAGAGCACAAGTGTTTTGTTTTTCACTAACTAATAAATCTCAATACCAAAACATTGACAATATTTCCAATGAACTGCTCTCAATATGAATCTATCAGGTCCATTTTTAGCGAAACTCTTACCTTGCTTCGCTAACAGTAAATTGTTTACCCAATTAAAAGTTTGTACAACAACACGACGAGCAGACCGGGCGACGGTGTACTTTATTTATACGACTATATATCTTTCTGCCATATAAAATTAGCTTTTAACAGCCTCATTGGTTAGTTGATGGTTTTAATCAACTGTAGGCATATAAAAAAAATATTGTAGTTCTGTATTAAAGATATATGCTAGGGACAGTTTTTATGTCTTGTGACTGGGACTGTAGCTACATATAATTTTCATCTTTGTTTCAACAATTCAAAAGTGCATGTAACTGGCACACATACGAGTAAATGCTTTGATTTTGATTTTAAAGAATCCAAACTTAGGTATAGGACTCGTTCAAAATTCGAAACGTATTATACGCCATCCTGTATTGTTTCACAGGGGCATCTGGGCAAAGACTTCTTTTCTATGTGACGTCCGTTTTCTGGCTACCTCTGCGCGTCGACTCTGGCCCATCTATTTGTCTTCCATAAATTCTGTTTTTCAATCTTTGCGACTGGCTTGGATGTGGACTACCGTAGTATATTTTAGGCTCTATGTGTGTATATATGGTATCTGCCCACCCTTTTCGAGAATACCAGCGTGACATACATCGATGGCGAAAATTTGGAATGATTTATGGGACATTGAGCGTGCCGTTGGATTTTCAGCCTTTCGGCGCGTCATGTAACGTTGCCATTTCAACAGGACACTAAGTGTCGCTTACGCCATTTCTCACCGTCCACATTTTACTACCTGGAGAAACCCGTTGCCGCACAGATGAAAAGATGCATGAATGTGGAAGAAACGAGAGGTATGTGCGGATCGTAACACGTGGCGTCGAGTTTACATCATGTAAATATAAGTATATAGGTGTACATGTGGGAAGTGGGCACCTCTTGTAATGTTGGGTGAATGTCAGGTTTTAGGTGGGATAAGAGATTATTTTAAACCGAGTTACAGAACCCTAATCTGTACATATAGAAGAGCATTCTGCGAAAACATGGTATTTGGAAAATACTTTGTTTAAACGTCAAGAGACTGCCTATTCGTTTGTATACTCTTAATAGCTATATATATGCTATATACTGTTAATAGCTCTCATGTGTATTGATGGGATGTCGCATTATTTTCAAGAATCACTCGGTTCATCATTGGATCTCCTGAAAATACTAGCAGCTAGCTGAAACTAGGTAGATAACCGGGAAATCTTACTAACATGCAAAACATGAAGATGAACGATGCGATATTTTCGCAACAGATTCCAAAGAAATGTGCTACTCTCTTTTTGTTTTCAAAAGAAACGCATATCATCGTCAGAATTGTCAGAGATGTTTACGAGAAAAATGGCAACCTGCTGATTTTGTAAATGTGAACGTTGTTGTAGATTCGATGAAACAGATTATTCTTTTTTTTTCTTGACAAGTCGTCGTAGGTACGCACACATACATTCTTATTGTCCGTTTCCACTTAAATATCTAAATGAATGCGAATTATTATTACACACTCGTTGCAGACTCGACCATTGAAAATTAGACAGTAGGTAAGTTTTTACGCCTAATCTTCATCACTCTCCTGCCCTTATCGCAATTTATTTGGGATTGTTTTGGACCCGATAGGTGGCGCCGTGAGAAGCAGGGGCGGCTATAAAAAAAAATAGTTTTGCTACAAGTGTCAACTTGTCATACCTCTTCTAATTCCTGAATCATCGTACATTTAGGCCATATCCAATACCTAATTTTCGTGCAAAATTCTCCTCCCAATAATCATCAAAATTTGCTGTGCAAATTCGTGAAATCCATGTATCTAGGTGTGTCGAGCTATAATTTCGCCGTGCAATTTAAATAACTCGTCACTGCCCGCTACCCGACCACAGAGGCGTGTTGCGAAACCGCTGATCCATCGATACATCCCTACCCTAGTAGTGCAGATATAGTTGGTGCCAGTTAAGAAGAGAATAGCGGTCATTGCCCTTTCCCTAATATCTCTTCGTACGAACCAAAACAAATAAACCATGTATCGTTTTCCATTACAAAAAATTTTGAAGATCACGATAGATGACGATTCAAGACTTGAACAGGCTTATTTTTTTGGTTTTCAATGTTAAGAAGCTTAATAAATGTAGGTGGGTCAATGACCGCTATTCTCATCTTAACTGGCACCAACTAGTTTATATTATTTTTGAGTGGAGGAGAGTTTTCATGTTGATTTTGTTTTATTTATGATACAGTGAAGAAAATGATGCTTTGACGTCTGACAGGAGAGATTGGAAGAAGTAAATGTGTTGCGCCGACCCTAAATAGAATGCTACAAGGGCAGGAACATGATAATGATGTGAAGAAAATGTATCTTTGTAACAAAGAATAAAAAAATAAAAAATATATCTTCGCACTGTAACCTCGGCCGTACAGTGTTACGCCAACAGAGCAAAAAATAACCTCATCTGCTGCTTTACAACCAGTCTGTGGCTGGTACACATCTAGCTCCATGTAGAATACTGGTATTCAGCTGTCAGTTGCTTGCTTGACTGGAAACCGATCCCAACATGGTTAGGAAAAGGCTAGGCAGATGATGAAGAAGTAGACCAGACAATGGGATTGTGTCAGAATGATGACATGGATGGTTTTTTATTTTATTACATGGGACTCAGGTATATTATGTAAAATGCAGGTGTAGACTTCTGCCCTTTTTTCTTTTTTTTTTTCGGATGGGAAATCTTCAAATGTCTCCTCACGCTCTGGGCGGAGCAGGAGGGAGTGTCAGACTTTTACTGACTAAAACCCATCCATGTTCCTTCATCGCCCTTTGTGTTCCGGGGCCACGGTATCTCTTTCGAACAGTCCCGCAGCCTGGACTTCTGCCCTTAGACTTGATACCATGAGTAAATAATGATTAGTTATGTTAATTATGTTGTATTAGTATTGTACGGTCGAACAAGTTATTTGGTTTACAGTTTAACCCACAAATTACGTTGTAAAATGTAAACCAAATAGCTTGTTCGACCGTACACACACACACAAACGCGTACAACGCGTTACATTATAAACTCGAAACTGATTTAGCTGAAAATAACAGCACAACCCATTACGGTTTACGTTCCTAATTAACGTAAATAACCATACGTAATAACATACGTTTATTAATTAAAGCAGGGAATTCCACGTTGTAGTGAAGGCAAATTGAATGAACCCCTGTATTAACGGGAGACACGCGAAATGGCGATTTTCAACTACTTCTAAAAATGATTACTTTATTTTGTAGCAAATATTAAAAGGGACGCCCAGCGCTTCCATTTTTAAACTCTCTTGAAGTGGTACGACATTATTATAGTTTGAAGAAGTGGTTTTACAATGTTTTAACAATTTTATTGTTTTCATAATAAACAATATGAACACAATATTCAGCTGCATTCAGTTCAACCGTAAGTCAATCCCAACATTGTTAGGAAAAAGGCTAGGCAGAGGACGATGTTTTACAAAAACTTTGCATTGAAGTCATTGAGCTATACTACTACGTATAGAGAAGACAGCGCCAACAAAATCTGTGCGCAGTGCGGGGCGCGCGGGGGGCGGCTAACCCCGTATATGTAATGCTGTGGCGAGCAAGCGACTGAGTGAATTGCAGCCAGCTGACAGCATTTGAACGGAGCACAGCTCAATGATTGAAGTAGGTAATTTATTAATTGATTATGATCCTCATCAACATTCCACATTTATTCATTGATCATCCTTCTGCTGACCAAATTTTAAAATCCACAACATTTAAAAAGGAACCCTCAAGGACCCTCGAATCGGCGACTTACTGCATCTAATATAGACACAGAGTGGTATATCTGCAACGACCCAAAAAAAAACAGCCACGTATAAACGTCACTCTATTTTGTTTCATTCGGTACCAAAAATCAAAGTCGAAATAATGGAGGCTTTCATATTGTTCTGGTGCCAAAACAATTCAAATTCAGTTCCACAAAAAAAGAACACGATATGCGAGACCGAATCGCACTGAATCCTGAAAACATCGATCGTTTAATCATTGACTGAAAGTAAGCTTTAGGCCCAGCACACACCGCTGGGGGCGCAGCGGAGCGCATTTGAAGAAAACAATTTAATATAAACCTTAACAACCTTGATATACGGTCGCGCGCATGCTCTTGTGGTAGCTTGAGGACGCTCCGAATACCGCGTGCGAATTTATTCTTATATTGACCATAATATCAAGGTAGTTAAGGTTTATATTAAATTGTTGTCTGCAAATGCGCTCCACTGCGCCTCCAGCAGTGTGCGTTGGGCCTTATGCAGTCTACCGCAATTATATCTAGCATTCAATTAAAAAATATAAATATATTTTGAAAAAATCTCATAAGTACCTACACTGGACCGTTTGTTACAATCGCTCATCTTTAATTACAGCCTGACCTGGCCTGACTACTGCTGATGCTCAGATCGTGGATGCCAAATGTCCTCCAAATTTTCTGTTCTCCCGAATTTTCTTTAATTCTGCCGGACTATGATTGCTTAATTCCTGTTTTACAGTAGAATTTTCCAAAGTTTGACCAGGCATGCTGTAGAAATGTGTTTAAATTCTTCCTCCGTGCCTTCGTAACAGGTAGACAGTGGCCCGAGGGTATTGTATATTACCCAGTACTAACGGGTTGTGGAGGTCAGATAGGCAGTCGATCTTTGTAAAATACTGGTATTCAGCTGCACTCGGTTACACTAGAAGCCGACCCCAACATAATTGGGAACAGGCTAGGAACATGATGATGTTTAAAAAATACGAAAACAAAAGAATATTTTCACCTATGTTCTAACCGAACTTTACAATTTTATTTATCCATTAATACAGACAACCCTATTTAATATTACAGGGCCAACAACCTTAAAAACTGTCATACGAAAAATGATATAAGGATACTGTGGCTTGTTAATCTCCTGTTCATATACCTCCAGCCCGACACATGCGAACCATCGGTAATTAATTACGTTTCATTAATCACCAGTGAACGGTGATCTTTCATCGTAATCCCCGTTTTGTCATAAGCCTTTTTAAAGTGTCTTGTGAATCGTAAATGTGGGTTTTTATGAAATATAGCGAGGACTGGCCTGTCATGTTGGATTACGATTGAATGTAGATTGTTTGCGCTGTTTTTTTATAAGAATAATGTTTTTACAATATGCATAACTCATGTGGTCATTACCTATGACATGTTTATGCCTGTGGTATTTTTATATGTTGTGGTTCGATTGAATAACTTACATTTTATTTTAAATCGAATCTGGGTTCAGGGGTTATATAATTAATTGTTAATGTATTTATTTTATTAGAGACCCGTACTAATATTTTGTGTACCAATTTTCATTAATAGATAAATTCTTTTTACATTTCTATATATTATTCATTCTTGAACCTATTACAAAAAAAGCTGCTAATTTAAAGTAGTTATACTAGGCGTTATCCATTAATCAATTCGACCTAAGCTGAAGAATAAAAATCACCTCTTCTGCTACTACACCTTGATTAAGAACAGGATTACCTTAACCGGCGATAGGAAATCGTAAATTCAGAGCTTTGAAAATTTTAATTCAATTTTTAGAAAACTTTTGCAAACTTTTTAGAATCGTAGTCGGCGTCTCTAATAATTTTGATTTTATATATATATATATATATATATATATATATATATTTGTAATAACTATTTTGAACGTTGAATATATTTTTCAAAAATTCAGGCTCAATGCCGCAGTAAACATGATGAACTCATCTGAACTGTAGTTTTGCCTACAATAGACAGCTGTGCCAATACCAGCTGGACGATCCCTGCATTTCCTAGAATCAACACGGACGACCGGCATAAACATCAGTCAGTCTTGCTAAATGGCATGAAATTGTATTACAAACATTTAAACGAAGTATTCAGGATAGTCAGTAATTGTTTGGTTATTGATTTTCCTTTTCCGTTTCGTTTCTATAATCCATCTAAAATTAGTTTACGTAATTATTTATGCAAATAATTACAACACAAAACATATCGGAAGACAGACAAACACAAACAGCTAATGCGTAATCATTAGCTGTTTGTGTATGTGAGTTTAAATGTTTGTAAACCGCACCCACGATACAGGAAAAATTCATAGGTAGTGTGAGACAAAAATAAAAAAAAAAATAACTTTCAGAACGGTTTGAAAATTAAACTAGTTAGGTACTATTGTAACAACAAACCAGAACCACAATATCTACTAGATATCCCATTAATCCCAAAGCGTTTTGAAGTTTCAATTAGCGGGATGCATGCAGCCTCTAGCACGTAAAAGCCATTACTCTCCTTTGAACTCGCGCAAGTAAAGCGAAAAGGAAACGGCACACAAGCCCAATAAAGTATGACACAATTTAAACGAAGCACGGGAAATTGTACACATTTTTTTGTGTTCTTATCGGATCTCCGTGTCGACCTGACGTGCGGTAACACAAAATAAACGAAGAATTTGTGTCTCCAATACCTAACAGACATTCGTACGACAACGAAGCTGTTTGTAACTAAGTTTCGCTGTTTTATTGACTTGTCTAACTTGTATCAGTGTTCTTGCCATGTGAATATTATAGGAAATTGAGCTTTAACTTGGGAAGTTCTAGTTACGTATCGGAAACTATATGGGTGGGTTAGGGACTGAGGACCCTTGGCGTGTCCAAAGAGAGGTTATTATTTATTAAGCAGCGATAGCTCTGCCCGTCGGACTGCCTAAGGTCTCAAGTTCGACCCAAGACACGCACCTCTGATTTTTCGGATTTATGTGCGTATCGTATGATAATTATCACGTTCTTTGGTGAAGGAAAACATCGTGAGTAAACCAGCATACCTGAGAGATATTAATTCTCGACGGCATGTATAACCAAGTCAGAAGCTCATGGTCGGTATCAAAACTCTGACACCAGGTTAGGCACACGAAAAAAAAAAGAGTGTTGTTATATGAGTGTTAGTAAATATTTAAAAACAGCACAGCTTCTCACGCAACAAATGAATAAAATTGATACCACGCGTATCGTTTTGAAACAAACTAAAAAAAAAATTACAACTTTATAAAAGCGAGACGTGGTAACCTGTACCTCACACATAAAGTATACATATTACTTAAAATTTCACCCTAACTATTTGGAGCCGGCGAGTGCATGCGAAAGTTTTCAAGCGCTCGAGTGTTCTGGCGAAATAATAAGTTTGAAACGACTCCCCTAGACATGAGCACACTCTTTCTAAACGCTGAAGAGCCCACAGTTACCAGTGTTTATACCAGAATATTAAAAGAGATAAAAAAGATACGAGTAGTAGTCTGGCTCTGCAGAACGCCACAAACGAGACCAAAAGCTTTTAAAGCAATAACTTAAAATGCGCACATATATTTAGGTTTCGTGAAATTCTCCAAACTCGCCTGGGGATCGCCGCTGCATTGCTGCTGAAATAGATACACAAACTTGTTTAAATGTACATACTTTATATTTTTCAGAGAAGTACTCATTGAGCGAGACCTACGAGTCAGATGCGAGTACCGTGCGACCTTTACTAAAGTTTTATCTCATAACGCGTCTTCATGTTCACGTGCGAATCCTCTTGGGTCGCGTGCGGTAATTTTAATTAAGTATATTTAGTGAGACGAGCGCCGAGCACCCGGGTTTCGTAATAAATGTTAGCCGTAAAGGTAACAAATGTTGTCGGGGAGGGTCGGCGGCCCGAGTGAGGCGTGAGAGCGCGCGTTGCGGAACTGCCGCCTCCCGGCACGACAGGTGATATCCACCTGCGCGACTTCTTCCTTCCTGTCTCTCTATACCTTTAATATTTGAACGCTCTCCTCTTTTCTCAAGCACTAAAATATTTTATCTGTAAATTCCGAAAATGACAATTTTGTTACCACATTTCGTAGTGCTTTCGGAAACCGATATATCATATCGGAAAATGATTTCCCCGAATACGCTTCGTATTTTACAAATTGAATGTTAAATAAAGAAGGATCGCTTTAAAAAGGGTCGTGTCCACGACAGCATTGCAAAAGTAAGCAATTGTCGAAAAAATACCGATTGCGATTCGGGTCAATCTCGACAAGTCAGCGAAGATTTAAATCCTTCAAATTCTAAGTTACGAAGGCGAGTTGGGAATTTAGAAATTTTCTTGCGCCCGTATTCGGGTCGGGTTTTGCTCGGCTGAATTCGGAGAGCTTCCGAAAGTCTGTGAAAATTGAACGCAAATCCGATTTGTTCGGATATAGAACCGAAATCTTCGTAAAATGTACCTATGCACATTCTTAGTGCCCTAGTGGCAATAGATTCGCTTTGTCAACTGAGCTCGATACAGTGTGGTGCGAATATTTTAAAATAGAGTTATTCTAGGAGAAATAACTTACTTGGGTACCTACTCGACGTTAACTTATAACACAGTTAAGTATCACAAGTACACAAATAACTCCATAGCAGCGGCATAATGAAACCGTTCCCACGTACGAGGAGCCTGCTAATTTTAATTCTACAATACATTAATTCTCATCCCTGTAATTAAAGTTGGCGGGTAATATTAAGTCGGGAACGAGTATTAACGCCTGTACGTATAATGTAGGGCTACGTGGCTCGTGGCTCGTGGATGGTGGCTCATATCCTTTACTAAGTTTAGCCCCATAAATTTAGAACTTTGGCACGTAGAGAGAAACTATGAAATGCTACTAAATCTGTTACTCAAGTTGCGGTCTCAGGATATGGTTGAATGAGAAAATGTTGTAGAGCTGAGGAGAAGCTTTGTTAAACTTGGCTTATTATTGAAACCTAAAATACACTACACACTGAAAATACTAATCAAGATTTTAGACTACAGTTTGAAATATTGTTAAGAAAAACCGTACCGCCAAAATAACTATTAGGCGATTCTCAGACGACACCGGTCGTTCGCTCGGTCGATCGGAGACGGCGAAGCAATGTATGCGTCGCGCGGAGATGCGTAAGCGCCGCTCACCCACGCGTCGGACGACGTGCGTATTCTGGGCATTAACGGATTCCAAACAAGCCAATGCGAGGAGCAGCGGTGGCCCAGTGTTGGCGGCCCCGACTTACGAGTTGTAAGTCGTCGACGTACTACTTACGAGTAGTAAGTCGTGGGTTCAAACCCAGGTATCATTACTTTGTGTAATTTTTTTATCACCACTGCTGCACTGCGCTCAATACGGTGAAAGAAAACATCAAAAGGGAACCGCCATGTCCTAGAATCAAAAATTCCAAGACATGTGACATCTACCAACCCGCATTGGGCCCGCGAGGTGGATTATAGCCCATTCCCTCCCATAGAGAGGAGGCCTGTCCCAACAGTGGGAACATAATAGGCTGGAAAAAATACAGGATCTTAATAAAAACTGCAGCATAAGATTATAATATAATAACGGAGTGTTATGAGAAAATATTTTCCTTCCAGAAAAAATATTTCAGCGAACTCATTTTGCACCGAAGTAATTAGCGCATGTTTGCTGCGAAAAACTTGTTCATATAACCGTATCAGTTAACAGCGATCTAGAATCTACATTAAACTATTAAACACAGCCATTAGCAATCTTACTGTGTTTTTAAAACATAAATAGGAGGCGTTGTGGTAATCATACAGTGTGCTTTATATTAAGTGTCTTTTTTTATTAACTGCCTCGTTGGTCGTATGAGGTCTTGGGGTCGATTCCCGGGTAGAACAAAGTGTTATTGGGTGATTTAAAAAAAAAAACTCAGTTGCAGCCACGGAGTCTGAATTTGTGCCGGGTTGATGGCAATACGCTCGCCCCTACTACATGGGGCTTAAACAATCTGGCGAAATGTAGGTGTACTGTAAGATTTACTTCTGCCTTACCTTTCGGGGATGATGTGGTGTCATGTTTGATGTTGACTACAGTAAACTAAATTAATTATCTCCACTTAAAATCGATATCCATCTTCTTTTTTCTCGTGTGACAGTAGGTGGATATCACCTGTCGTGCCGGGAGGCGGCAGTTCCGCAACGCGCGCTCTCACGCCTCACTCGGGCCGCCGACCCTCCCCGACAACATTTGTTTACCAATAGAGATAAGTAGAAAAGAATACACTTTACGAGTACAACCGCAATTAAAGAAGAAATCAACCATCAACAATTTAACGATGGGGAATAAAAATGTACTGTACTTAATTCATTTTATTTGCTGTTAGCCTCTTAAATATCCAAGAAAAGTTGTAGTTTATTAGATAGTACTTAAAAATAGCAATAAAAGTAAAAATGGCTGACTTGCCAAAGGAGTTTATGACCACTATCAAGTCAACCGAAACGTTGTGACAAATTGATTTCCGACTTGTTCTAAGGCTTCGTCCGCGGTCTCCGGCGATGCGACTTGACCCAAGAAATACGCACGCGCCTTTCTTGTTTCCTTCAGTCGTGGTTACTCTCGACATGCAACTATGTGCAACTTCTTTTATATAAATATACTTCTTTTATATAATATAAATTGTTTTTCCACGCAGTTGTTGTCTAACAACTTGAGTGTGTATTTCGTGGCCCGTGGTATGGGTATGTAATGTACGTGTAATGGGTACGTGTAATGGGTAATTTATATCAGGTTTTTTTTTTAGTATAGTAATTTTTCGACATAAGATTTTGCCCAGCTATGGGCAAGTAAAAGGCATATAAAGATATTAGTGTCGCCAAGTCATGAGTTTCAAGTTTGAACTCAAAACGCGCACCTCTGACTTGTCTTTAATTATTCTCTTGCTTCGGTGAAGGCCAGCATCGTGAGGAAACTGGCCGCGGCATGCCCGCTAGATATTTCTCGACGGCATGTAAAGCCAAGTCAAAGGCCCATGGGCGGCAGAAAAACTGACACAGGTTGGCACTAACCACACGATAAACAAGAGTGTTCCTCTAGGCTGTGACAAACTTTATTGGGCAACTAAACATGTGCACTGGTTTAGAAATAGGTTGGGTATCTGTCTAAAAGTCGTACTATAAAATAATTAAGAGCACGGCTTTGCTAGTAAAGTTGTAATCTATCTTCTACAATCTACATAAATAAAAATCAATTGCCACATGTATTTGTTTTTATTTATTTAAGGACAACCAACAAAGCATACACCAAAAATACATGTTTAGAACTCAAGTTGAATTTAGCCTTAATTAAAGGCTGCCACGGCATGCATAGGAGAAAGAAAATGCAGTTAAAAAACAGATTTTATTTGTTTAGATGTATCTAAACAAGTTAAATCCGCTTTGCGCTGCTTTGACTGTTTGTTTCTGTGTCTATTAACTGTATTTATATACCAATCTATTGGTACACAAATACAGCCAACTGTGACCTAAAGCTAACATACAAATACAAATGAAAACATACATACTAAATTTTTGTTCGACGTTGTGCCAACCAGAAAGAAAAAAAATATAAACAGTTTCTCAGTATGTGTGACAGGACATCACCTGAGAAACGCTTGACCGATTTGGTTGTTGTTTTTTTTTATGTTCATAATTATCAGGACAGGTGCTATAAAAGAACATTTTGGTTTTATTTTTAGCTAAGGGTATTTTCCGGGTCGGGTTGCTAGTTATAAATAGAAAACAACAATATCTAATAAAGTAGGTATTCATAAGTTTTCCGACTATGAAAAGTCATTAACCGCTCTAATCACAGTGATTGCGTGGGTTAGCAAAGGGCCCCTCATATACGTGGAGGGTCTAATCCAGGGCACGCCAGACCCAAAGCTGTTTATCCGACCTACTTACAAGGCTTACTCCTGCAGTTTTATCTTCATTAATCTGTAGGAGAACAGTGGAGTCCAGTGGAAAGGGCCGTGACTTAAGAATCGTTCGTGTGTACGAATCACACTTTCATCATCTTCATCGTCATCATCACCCATAGCCTGAATACATACGGTCTTTTTTTTGCGCCACTCTCGAGAGACTTTACTTTTTGTGCATCACCACACCACCGCAGCTGCTCACAAAACGTTGAAGGAAAACATTGTTGTGAGGAGTCTTAACTTGAACTCAAAATTCAAAGACATGAGACACCCACCAAACCCATACTAGGCCCGTGAAGTAAGTTAGTCTGTGTCCCAGCAGTGGGAAACACTCGAATAAAGATGCTAATCTGTATGAAAGCAACCTTTTAATTTCCATCTGTTTGGTCAAACTTTCGCAAATGACTCGGAAAAGAAACTTGGTTGGAACTTTGGTATTTTAATAAGCGGGTAGGTGAAATTTTAAATAAGTTGGATTTTGGTGAGTGGTAGTTAGTCTTGATGAAGTGCCACCGCATTCTGAGGGCTTAGATTAATTGCCTGAAGTTCTTTCGTTAAAGACTGCCAAAGTTTATGTAATAATGGCGTCAGAAGAACTAACATGTGTGTGTAGGCTTACCCAAAAGTCGTTATGCACAGACACAATCTTATAATCAATATATGTGAGGGTTTTCTAAAACTCTACGTTTTCTAAGAAAAATATCAGAAGATAAAACACAGAACTTCAAATAAAAACATTGAAAGTTTTTCGAAAAAATATTTGGTTGATCAGACAAAGGAAGGGTACGATATTGATTGAGACAGTGAAGAAATAAGAAAAGATTCTCATTGCAGCCACACTTCAATAGACGAACGAGAGCGAGCAGCTTCTGTGTGCGGAGGTTCCCAGTGAACAAACAAAGTAATAGAAACATTCCATTTTTCAGCTAAAAGCCCGCCGCTTCTCGCCGACAATTTTAGACTAAACCCAGACATGTTTAAAACAAATTGTAATATTATATTCCCTATTGTTATTGTGCACGGTATAAAAAGAAATGTCACGTCTTGCATCTGTTATGTGCTTTCATAAAACTCGTCTGTCGTTGCTCTCGGGTGCGCTAGGCAAATCATAAAAACGATCATAAAAACCAGACGTAGAGTTCACAAGCTGCACATACTTTGGGCATGAAAAAGCAAAAGTTAGCGTTTCGTGTATACCATTAAAACAGAACGTGATGCATAATCGGGATTTACTTGTGGCATGCAGCCGTATTTCAAGCAATCATTTCCTGTATCAAACTACCTGTACACAAAGGAGAGGTGAAATCTTGATAATTTTAGAACTACAGCTACTTGCGTGCACCGGCTAACTAATAGAATGCTCGGAACAGAGATTGCATCGTAATAGCTTTAGGAGCTGGAAGATAACCAATTCCTGACAGCACGCGGCCTTGAAGGCAGCATAAAGTCATAAATATTGCATAGAGGGGACCACCCCTGTAATTTCTAGAAGCCTTGTTACTCTAATTAAGTTTAACCTTGTTTTTTATCGTGATCAAATTACACTGTGTTGCATATTAAAGCGTGCACTTAAAGGTCATGGAAATTAGCTGCCTACTGTTTACATATTATTATATATTACTCGGTGCCTTTGGTTACGTTCTCTACCTAGTCTAGTGATTCTGTTAAAATTCTGAATTTAAATAACACTGTTATACCCCGAATAGTTTTTGTTCGGGATTACCGGGAGAGTGCATGCGTTACATTAAATATTCAGATGACTATTGTATTAATTTTAATTTAGTTCCGTAATGTTAATAGGATTTATTTCGATAGCTCATAGATTGTGTAAACTACTTATTACATGAGTTGAATACGTAAATCAGCATACAGCTGCACGAATCGTGTTAGTCTCAAATATGTATTTTAGGGAATTATCTACTTATAGCATCTTCTAGTTTAGTGGAGTTTCATAACTTGTTATTACAAAACGATTATTAAAAATAAACCAGTTGTTTTCCACAAAAGTGTATTACTCACACGACCAAAACGAATGGAACAGCTTACTTCTTCTTCTTCATCATCATCATCAGCCTATTAATGTTCCCACTGCTGGGACACAGCCCTCCTCTATGAGAGGGAATGGGCTATAATCCACCACGCGGGCCCAGTGCAGATTGGTTGGCTTCTTCATAATTGGCGAAAATTTTCTACTCTCTCTCTCTACTAAATTCATATGGTCTATGAATGTCCCTCCTTCTTCTTTTTCGTGTGGTTACTGACTAACCTGGTGTCAGAGTTTTTGACACCAGGTGTCTTCTGACTTGTCAGTCTGACGGTCACACCACTGGGCTATCACTGCTGTTAATACGAGTATGTAATGTCCCTTCATCATCATCATCATCAGCCTATTAATGTTCCCACTGCTGGGACACGGCCTCCTCTCAATGAGAGGGCACGCGGGCCCAGTGCGGATTGGTAGATGTCACAATGTCTTTGAATTTTTTGGTTTTAGGACATGCCGGTTTCCTCACGACGTTTTCCTTTACCGTTTTGAGAGCAGTGGTGATGAAGTAAATTACACAAAGTAATGCGCCTGCCTGGGTTCGAACCCACGACTTACTGTTCGTAAGTTGGGGCCGCCACCACTGGGCCACCGCTGCTCTTCCACATGTCCCTTACATTCTGTAAATCGTTTCTCAATTCATTAGCAAACCTTTCATCAAGATCATCCCGTTTATCCTCTTACCTACTCTCTGCAGCTAATGACCGCCGTATCTAGTTAACATGAGTAAATATTCATCAGCGCGACGCAAGATAAATGAGGCCCGCCACCTGCCGCCACCGCGCCGCACCGGGCCGCAACCTGATACCCACCGCACACTTACCGCTTTTTAATCCTTTATTACCGGTTTAAAGCGGTTTAAACCGGTATTTAGCTTCACGCCTATGTCGCGATGTGGCAAAATGGTTTAGTTATTAAATTCTCGGACGGTTAGTGAAGGACGAGTGCAGGATACTTGGCTTGACGTTGACTTGGTGATGGTTGGTAGAGGAATGCATTAAGTAAATGGTTTCCGGGAGATGGTAGCAGAAGAGTTGGAAGACTTACAGACAAATAAATAATAAATAAATTTCGCTGGACATTGCACACAGCGCCGTCTAGTGCCACACTAAGCAATGAGGCTTGTGTCGTGGACACCAGATAGTTGATAATTATATACATAGATTTTTTTTTGTTTGTAAATAAATAAATAGGTGAATCTTCATTATCTCGGCGCTTTTCTGGTGGTCGTCAATTTTTTTCGGATTATTTCATTAAAAAAAAATAGGTGGATGACTTAAAGACCTGATGATGAGTCTTGCACAAACCATTGAAACATACCACTAAAGGGAAGAGGAGGCTTTCAGTTTTCAGCAATGGAATAAAAAACTGTCAATAACGGAGATTAAATTAATCTCTCTCATAACTTAACCGTTCGTACATTTCACTTCATATTTTTTTTGCATTTTAATTTTTTTGTGAGGAGTGGAGTTTCGGGCTGGAGTGTTTTAAAGATCAACGCCCTGCCTCGTAAATGTTAGTTTAACTCGTATGTGAATTATTTCCAAACGTATATTTTTCATTTTCTGAGTTATTATTATTGGCTAAGATACAGGAATTTTTCATCTCTTGTCTATACGTTACAACATTTTAGTCATCGTTGTTAATCCAGTAGATATTTGCTCAGTACACAACAGACAATGACAAGGACGTTTTAACACCATATATATAGAGTCGGTAATCGACACACAGCAATTATCTCGAGTTACTGAACAAATGTTAGTAATGATATATTTCTGGCTATATTGACTCAATGGCAAACAAATATTGTAAATCTATTAATAGACACGGCTGAACTAACTATGGCCGGTTTATTCTTAACTGGAGATAATCTATTTGTTAAATACAACACATATTCTGACATGATTGTACGTGAAAATAATAAAATGCAACATGGAAAAATCCAAATTCTTAACAAAATCTAACTTAGAATTTCTAAAGTAAATTGCATTTATTGCACTGCTTTAGTACGATCCACTCCATCGGGCATTATGTGGGAAGTTCTCCAAATTTCCCGCAACTAAAGAGAACCCTCGGACCCTTAGGGAAATCAGCCCTTCGTAGTATGGTGTAGCTGTTGTCAATTTAAGTAAGTAGGTAGACATTCAGGCAGATGTTGTTATCTATCTAACCCGTTACCATTGAATTTCTTTCGTCTGCGATGAGAAGCTGTACTGTATGGGTATACAGTACAGCTTCTCATCGCCTACCTAAAAAACCTACCTGAAAAGATAAATAGGGTTATTTATCTTTTCAGGTAGGTTTTCAGAATAAATTCAGAAACACATCATGCCTGTAATTCCCGATGGATTAGGCAGAGGTGTACCTAATAATACACTCACATTTCACGAGTTACGGGGAGGGCGAGCCTAAACATTATCTGAAATAAATTATTTCCATGATAGCGAAAGTAAGTGCCTCTGGTTGTACGTTTTCATGCGTACAATACTAAACCAATTTGTTTGTTGGCAGGAAAATAACTTGGCATCTTGAAAAGTACTAACGCGTGTCATAAAATTCATGTCTTGGAAAATCGAAACTTCAAACACGAGCCAAAAGTATTGTCTTATTCATCATCATATGCCAAACCATTTCATAACTATGTTGGGGTCGGCTAAGTCGGCTTGTAGTTTAAACTGATGCAGTTGAGTACCCAGTACTTTACATGGAAGAACTGTATATCCAAAACCTGAATAGTCCTTTTTTTCATAGCCCGATCTGACCCGCCCCTGGACAAAGGCCTGCCCCATTCTTTCCATTTTTCTCGATGTTGCGCCTCTTCTCGCTAATTGCCATACAGATCACCCAATGGGGGCTATCGTTTTTGAGCTCACCAGATGGCGCCACTGTCGAGTACGGTCTTGTCAATAATTCTATTTTATACTCTAGAGTACCAATAATGTCATAAAAAGTTTATTTTATTAAGTATAACAACATAGTGTAAACTTCAGATACATATTTACAATATTCTCCCTAAAATTAGCAAGCATGAAACATTTAAAAATCACTCTACCTCCAAGTACTAACAAATAAGATTCTAAGTTGCTACTTAAAATCTTCAAGTCATGATTAATCAGGAATGGCTCAGTCTATAGAACACAATCGTGAGTATTAGTATAAATACGTGATAAAAAAGCACGCAACGCGCGAACACTGTATGACATCTGACATTTCGGAAGACCTTAGACCTTAGTCTATACGAACGCCTCTAACGGCGAATTCATGCGCGATAGCCCCCATTCCAGGAAAGCCTACCCAAGTTTTGAAAACTAGATCATTTCAGTTACTTATAGCTTGTCTCTGTGAAAGAAAATTCGAGAAAAAACAGAATGTCCTAGAAATTTGAAGACCTGACACGCTGTAACACCCAACAAACCGCCCTGGTCCCGCATAGTGGGTTACGGTCCGTGTGGACCGCGTGAGCTCGACAAACGGATATGCAATTAACGCTTGTGCGACAAAACAGTACTGCGACTCGCCAGGCTTGTGCGACAACTGAAGCTTAACATCACACTATTGCGACAAATGCTTCTGCGACAGTAGTTCGACACTACCCACATGCGACAATATTTTTGTATACCTACATGGTGTACAAGGACCCTTTACAAGCCGTCAACAAAGCATTCTGTACTTTTTTTTTTTTCGGATAGGAAATCATCATCATGAATCAAATCATCAATCATCAAATGCCTCCTCAGGGAGTGTCAGACTTTTACTGACTAAAACCCATCCATGTTCCTTCATCGCCCTTTGTGTTCCGGGGCCACCGTATCTGTTTCGAACAGTCCCGCAGCCCCAGGAGAGTCCCGCAGCCCCGGAGCATTCTGTACCTCAAAAAAAGTAACATTGCGCAACAATTGTTGCGCAATGTTACTTTTTTTATAAGGCTGATTAGGCAATTCCATGTACGGTAATATGTAGAAGGTTTAAATCCCTGTGGTTTTTGACGTCATAATGCAGCCAAAGTACTGGCTTATTCATCAAACAATATCAGCTAATATATAGCTACCTCTGTCACTCCATTACGAGTAGGTAGAAGGATTATTTATGTACAGACGACCGCAGTTAGCATGCCACACAATACAAATGCAGATTTTGCTGATTTGCGCGAACATTTTCAGGGTGCCATGTAGGTAATCTATATTTATAAAGGCATTTTCTCTTTACATATAAAACAGTTTCGTGACTGACTCAATGCATCTTTGAATACATAACACTTGGAATGTTATAAGCCGTGAAGTTTGATGTCATTTTGCATGGTAAAATGGTGAAGTTCTTCTTTCTTCCAAACATATTTTAATCTCCTATTTAACTCCTATAAAGGGTGATTTTTCCATAGACCTTGACTTTGTCTTTCTATAAATCCACTTTACTTCGTCGTACAAAGAGCTCATGTACAAAGAGTACATGTGTCTAGAACTTTAGACCCAGGGCTTTAATTTGTGCATTGTCAGCAGCCCATGAATTTGTCGACGACCCGTTTTACGTTCTTAGGGTCCGGGATTGGAATCCCGGTAGGAGTTTGTGTGATGAACATCGATATTTGTTTCCGAGTCATGGATGTTTAATAAATAAATAATAATAGCCTTTATTCGCTGACCAAAATACAGTACATTTTAAACTCTAGTTGATAAAGAAATAAAATAAAATAAAATAAAATAAAAAAAGACTTAATTCTATTAGGTAAGCTATATTATAATCTTCAGCAACCAGTTTGTTGGTCAGGTTGTCCTTCGACATAGGCCTCCCCCAGTTTCTTCCACTCATCTCTGTCGCGAGCCAATCTTCTCCATCCTTTTGGTAAGTCGTCTTCCCATCTCTTTATTTGGCGTCCTTTTTGTCTCTTTCCATCTCTAGGATACCATTCCATTATGTCTCTCGTCCATTTTTCTCTGTCCGCTCTCATAATGTGACCTGTCCAGTTCCATTTGATTTTTTTTACTTTTAGTACGACATAACTTACTTATATTCTTTTTCTTATTTTTGACGTCGTCCACCTATCACGTGGCCTTATATTTAGCATGCCGCCCCATATTGCGTTGGCACACTATAAGTTTTTGGCTGGTCTTGCTCGTAGCTTGACACGCCAAGTTTGACTGCACCCATACGTGAGGCATGGGAGGATGCACGTGTTATAAAGTTTGCTTTTCACTGACATTGGATTTCTTTTGGCGACCAATACCGTTTCCAGGTGTTGCTTATTCTCCTATCAATTTCTTTGGAATGCTGATCTTTAATTGATATTACCTCTCCCAAATATATATATTCATCTACATATTCGATAGCCTCCTGCCCTGTGCCTATCTCTATTTTTTCCTTTATTGCATTCGTCATCAATTTAGTCTTCGCTGGATTCATAGATAAACCTGCTTTCTTGCATTCTTTATCTAAGTAATTGCTGTAACATGGTTTGTATTATGTTTGGTCTCTCTGCGAATATCACTATATCGTCTGCAAATCTTAGGTGATTCAGGTTTGTTTCATTTATGTTTATTCCACAATCTTCCCAGTCTATATTTCTGAATATATTTTCTAACACTACCGTGAAAAGTTTTGGGGAAAGTGGATCACCTTGCCTGACGCATCTTTGGATACTAAATTCTACTCCTTGCAGTTCAAGTTGAATCTTCGCTGTGGAGTTTTTGTATATTTCTTTTACGATTTTAATGTATTTGCTTTCTACACCCTGGTTTTTAGCGTCTTTCAGATATAGCAATCATTCAGAGAATCAAAAGCCTTATTGTAATCGACGAATGCCATGTAGTAGTGCTGGCCATTTTGAGTGACAGTGACATTCAACTGTCAACATTGAGTGACAGTGACATTTAAACGTCAAATACTCCACAGTGTTACCACTGTACAAAGATAAGTATCCACCAAAAATGGAGGAACAATTCCAAATGCTTTTCGACAAAATGAAAATAGAAATGGAGAAACAAACGCATATTATATTTGAAAAAAATAATGAAAAAACGAACCACTTATCGAGGATAACAAAATTATGAAAAACAAAATAGAAGTGTTGGAAAAGAATATTTAGAGAAGGAAAAGAAAAAGAACAACATCTTTTTGGTTTGGAAGAAAAAGAAAAATCCCCATTGGATGTTTAATTATGTCAAATGAATTAAATATGTATAATTACTCTTTACAAAGAACACACCCTCAAAGTTTCATGTCTTTAGGACAAGCGGTTTGGGCTGTGTGTTGATATATCACCCAGTCAGTAAGCCAGTCAGTTTACTATTTTATTTATATGGATAAGTATGGATCGATGCAGACCTGGTGAAGGTTGCGGGAATCCACTGAATGCGAGTCGCACGGGATCGGTCAATGTGGCGACACTTGGGGGAGGCCTATGTCCAGCAGCGGACGTCTTTCGGCTGAAATGATGATGAGATAAGTATGTATTTACAAACAAAAAATAATCTATGTAGTATATATCAACTATCTGGTGTCCACGACACAAGCCTCGTTGCTTAGTATGGCACTAGATGGCGTTGTGTGTAATGTACAGCGATATTTATTTATTTAAGATTATTATATTTATAAAGATGTATTTTTTTGTGCCTTGTTGGTCCAGTGGTCGTTCTGACTGAGTGGTCGACTGCTGAGCATGAGTGCTTGGAATCGATTCCCAGATCTGACAAATTGTTATTGGTAACAGCCACGGAGTCTGGATGTGTGCCCAGTTGATGACAAAAAGCTCGTCCTCTATTAGATACGACTCCTTTTATTAAGGGGACTACAGGAGCTAAACGCGAGTTTTGTAATGCAAAAAAGCATATGATTCACTGCAATAAACAAAACCAGAAAAATATATGATATTCTTCAGGATATATATGCTAGTACGATAGTGTTTTGAAAACATAATACAACAAATTTTACTTGATATAAAAAAAAACACGAACATATCTAAAAAATAATTTTAACGAGTAAAAACCATACTAAAATACATGCGATCATTCTGATTTTTTAGCAAATAATTCTACAAGCAACATAGATAGTGATAGTGTTTTATGTTTTTAGTCCAATCAATAGATTTTTTGTAAATCGCAAAAAACCACTCATTTCGGCCCGCAGTGACTGACGTAACAACCACTTTGTGGTGCAAGCTGATTAGAACTTTATTCTAACATAATTTCAAACGAAGTTTGAACCAGTACAAATAGAGTTGCTAATTTAGCTCCTGTAGTCGCCTTAAACATAACACCTCTACTATAACACCCCTGGCTAACCCTTCAGAGATTACAGGCGTGATAATGTTATGTATATTTTTCTTTCATCACCACACATGTTATCTTGAAACAAACTAATTGTAACTTAATCAACTTACATTTCTAAACTGAGCACTTCTTAACATGCATGGCCCATCGCTAGTATTGATTGTTACTAATTAATTAACACTCCACAAGTCTATATCGATAACACCTGCTTAATTGATATAATAGCCTTGTTAGCCAACACTTAGTAACATGGTGTTAAACTACAAACAATAAACATAGTACTTATACGAATCTGTAATTATATTTGGTTTACGTGGAAGTCTAGAATTAGTGATCCGATGGACGCTTTAGTTGCGACATAAGATCCAGATTCGCTTGATTTAAGCTAAATTGTGAAATTAAAAAGTTCCAAAGCTAATTTGGGGTCATAACACAGATCATGGTGTATACGAGTACGTTTGCCAATTTTCTTCCAAACACGTTTAATTAGGTTTAACAAGTTCGTTCTTCTCCATAAAGATGTACGCTAGGGAACGGGCAACTACAGTACTTTCACAGTTTTATGTCTTGTGACTGAGACTGTAGGCACATTTAATTTTCGTCTTTGTTTCGACAATTCAAAAGTGCCTGTAACTGGCCTACTTGAAAAAAATGCTTTGAGTTTGATATTTCAGTTTAAAAAGGTAACGGACAGACCGACCGACTGACAGAGTTACTTTCTTTTAGGCTCGTCCCCTATTACATGGGACTTAAACATAACTGGCGAAATGTGGGTTTAATATTAGGTACACCTCTGCCTAGCCGTTCGGGGCTTACAGGCGTGATGTTATGTTTTATGCCAATTTCAACTTACATCAAAATTTTCACATAAAACCTTAACGAGATGTTTACAAAACAGTTTAGAGAGCTCTTAATCAGCCATGCTCCGTTGCATTTTATTGCGTACTTCAAGTCCCTCCTGCCCACGCTTTAAAGATTGATAAACAGCTAAAGTTACTTGTTGGAAACTCTTGAAATGATACCTTTGAAAGGAAAACCGTTGAGAGAGTTTTGCGAAGTTGCCTCTTCCAGTCAAATAAAGACGTTTTGTGAGAGCTGGCCCTTAACTTCGTTTTGCAGTGTGATGTTCACATTTTGTAAGATTGAGCTTTGTCGTGCTTTTACGTTTTAGTTTGTTTTGAGAGTTTTTATTTTATCATTTATTTTACTGAATGAATTTAGAATAACTCTAACTAGTCTCACAAAATTTAAAAATTTTGTGAGACTTAGTTCTAACAAAAGTTAAAATGTTAAGATTAAAAATAAAAAAACAAGTTTTTAATGTTGTAACTTTAATTACCGCCACAATCCCCGTACTATTCAATGCATCCATCAGCACAATGTTTGGAGTGGTTATCATTAAGACCTACCGTAAGTACCGATTGCCAGCAATAATCCTATCACATTATAAAACATATGTAATCGGGTATTTAGCAATAATCTTTGCGTACATTTACTTAATTTGAGGTACAGAATGCTTAGTTGACGGCTTCATGAAGGGTGGGTCCGCTTACAGCCTGTATGTAACCGTGGGGTCCGAGTGCTCACAGCCTTTTCAAGGAAATTTCAAAACGCTTAGTTGTCACTTCCTAGTTCCTACAACCCAAGGGCTGGCTTTTACCTTAGCCAGAGGCTAAGCATTGCCATAAAACGTGGCAACGCCGCCAGTCTCTTGGGGACATTACCAGTTGAGAGCGTTGAGGGGTTTTTTGACGCCAATTTTTAGTTTTAAATTGTTAGATTAGTTACTTTAGGGTTATTATAATTTCTAAATGTAGATAACTGGCAAATATTTTGGTATTTCATCTTTGCTCATGCTTCATGTATAAAGTTATGTATAAATATATCTTATAGCCCAATAACAGACAAGGATAATGCACTCATGCTTTTAATTTGACAAACTAGACCGATGAGTAACAAATTGTCAGAGAGAGAAGATATTACCTTTGAATTGTGGTGATGGTACATTTTATCCAAAATTAACAATGCAAAATATGCAATAATAATATTCAACTACGTGGTTTTGAAATCCAATAGTTTACGCTGCGATCGCGGCCGGCTGATATAATTAGCGGCACAAAGTGTATTGTGGTAATAATTACGAGCTTCCAGTCCCAGGCGACGAAAGATAGCAGCATCCATTAGCACCCATATTTATATAGTAATGATTAATGGTAACTGAGATGCATCAGGGATGCATGTTTCATAAAAGGATTCTATTATTGAGTGAATTTTCCAGATGAGATGTAAAAGCCATTTTCGGTGTTTATTTACTTATTCTATTTATTTAACACTTCAAGCACAAAGTACAGAGGCGGACTTAATACTGTAGACATTTTCTACCCGTCAACCTCATAGGAAGGTTCAACTGGATGAATTTCTGAAGCATCAAAGGAAATATTAACTCTGTTTTTCTTCACATATTTCAGTTTCAGCTCAGAAAATCATTAAGTTGTATTTCTTTTTATGTATTTCCGAAAGGAGGAGTCAAAATTTTTTTTAGCCGTTACAACTACGTCACTGATTTACTTTTTTGCATTTGTTACAGGTACTTACAGAATCTTGTGATCATCTTTTGGTTCAAGTACAATCGTTTTTATAACAAGGTATGTATGTATGTACCTAACCCTTCCCTTTCAATTTCAAAGGCTATGTCAATAGGGCACGCTTTGAAAAATCAAGTGGAAGATCGTAATAAATAGAAAGAGTTGCAAGATAGGTTGACCTCTTCTAATCCGGGCCCGTTGTTCCGGTGCCCGGTCCGTAATGGGCCGGTTCATTTCCGTCTCTTTCTATCGATGAGACCCGTTTTCTGTTAGCTCTCCTACTTTTCGTAGTTATGTTTTTGCTCAAGTGTAGGTGTTATTGTAACTGTCAGTGTAACTATGTTATTGATCAACTTTTGCGAATATACTTGGGTACCTACTAGCCAAAGTGTCTGCCCAGGGCTGCCTGTTGTGAGCTGTGTGGTTAGTGGTGGTGCTTAAGAACCTACGCTGGGAATTTAATTGTCCGAGTAGATTTTTCATCAAAACGTACCAGTATGTTCAAGAACAATTCGAAGAGCTGCGACATCCACAACCCCGTATTGGGCGCGCACGGTGGATTTAAGCTACCTGTCCACTGGAGCGGCGAAGAGAGAAGTGAAGGGAGCTGTGTAAATTAAAACCTATATAATTGCATAAAATCTAAACACCGCCGCTTCGCTCTTCTCTTCTCTGCTCACAAAGCGGAGCGCTATATGTTGTAGGAACGTCGAATACCATACCAAAATAATGAAAATCCTTTAATCATCATCATTTGCATAGCCTTTCCCCAACTATGTTGGGGTCGGCTGCCAGTATAACCGGACGCAGCTGAAAATGAAAATCATTTATACAAGCTCAAAATTCTCACAACGGCTAACTATTAAAAGATTCGCTACCTCCATTAAGAGGACATTTCCAGCAAAAAGTAGATAGGTAAACGAAAGTGCACATTTTCGAGGGTTACACACTAGCCCAGTTTCCAGTTTAAAAACACATGTAGGTAGCATTGCTCCGTAGTGTTGTGGAATATGCAAAATGTAGTGTATTCTCTCTTTGTTTTCTGAGTGTGAGAGTAGTTTTAGGCGGCTGCTCGGGGAATCGCGTTACGTTCGAGCTCGTAAATAAGAATACTTCGGCCACATGCGGGTGCACTTTTATTCTGGTGGTGTATCTACATATTTAGTAGTTTGCATTATCTATTTTGTCTTGTGATTTTATTTTATGGTGTTTTGGTATTCAGCTTATTTCTGTGAACGCTGGTTAACCTGTAATTGGCGACTGTGTAAGTCCTAAAACCTATGTATATTTCATTGAGTTATTACTTCTACGTATAGAGTAGTCACCGCGAACAAAATCTGAGCTCCGGACAACTGCTGTCGGCTGGCTGCAGTTCACTCAGTCGCTTGCTCGCCACAGCATCTATATAATATGTCGCAGCCAATTCATATAACACGCCGTTTAACATAATGGCACGCCGGATTAAAAAACGGCGCCGCATCGTCAATACGCCGCTTAGAAAATTTTAGTCCCATTTATCGCCGCCAGTGGCGCTGCATGATCATAACAAGAAACATGGCGTCGCAATCGACAACGGTGTCACAATGAAATGGCCGCTTTTCTGAGTTTTTTTTTTTCATTTATTTTTTTACCCACATATTGAGAATTACGTGGGGGTTATTAAGGGGGCAAATTTTTCATTATTTTTGCGATAGAACGCACCGTTTTCGATCTATAAGCAAATTTAGAACCTGCTACGACTCCATGACGAGCGCTGGCACTCCCATTTTACATTACACATCCACTTTCTGTGACAAATGTCGTCATCGCTCCGCCGGCCTTCAGCCTACACTCCTCATGCCAGCTAGCAAGACTTTTGGGAAAATTTTAATAGGTTATTTGAAGTATCTGAATTGCTGACAATACGGCTAAACGTTCGACGCCGCTTTGTCGAACGTATCGCCATGCGCCACCACAATCCGGCTGAACGTGAGGACGTATTATTTAACGGCGGTGTTTTTCAATCCGGCGCGTCATTAGGATGTAAAACGGCGTGATATACGAATTGGCTGCCACATATATATGGGGTTAGCCGCCCCCCGCGCGCCCCGCACTGCGCACAGATTTTGTTCGCGCTGTCTTCTCTATACGTAGTAGTAATAGCTCAATGGTATATTTAAAATATGTTGTACTCTGCAGAAGCTGTTGGTGAACCTATATTGATAAATAAATAAAACTGTTTTTTGGAAAATATAAATGAGTATGAGAATATTATTTCGAAATTATTTTCATTTAATATATACATATTTCATTATTATCATGGTTAAATTAAAATGGTTTTAATTTACACAAGCTAAGGTATAAATTTGGGACAGTTTTTAACCACAAATTCATTTTGTGTTTGCTTTATAAACCAAATATACCAAATGTCATCATTATCATCTGCCTAGCCTTTTCCCAACTATGTTGGGGTCGGCTTCCAGTCTAACAGGATGCAGCTGAATACTAGTACTTTACATGGAGTGCCTGCCTATCTGACCTCCACAACCCAGCTATTACTGGGTAATACGATACCCCTTGGTAAGACTTGTTTGTCAGACCTATGGGCTACTGACTTCCTGTAACAAATGACAGCCGGGACCAACTGCTTAACGTGCTTTCCGAGGCACGGAGGAAACTTCGCATGTAATAGGTGGTCACCCATCCACAGACCAACCTAAGCAAGCACGGCTACCTGAAGGTCGACCCGAGCGGCTGTTATTATTTAGCCACGAGCTCCACCAAATACCAACCAAATAACCAAATGTAACCGCGGTTAATAATTTCTATCAAGTTGTACTTAATAACCAAAATAATTTAAATAAATGCCTTGTCCGTGTATAAAAAGAAAATGTTAAAGATATTGAACAGTGAAGTTTTAGACTAATCTATTAACACCTACACCAAACATATACCCACTCAATAATAATAAACGATGAAAAGTGATACAATATCGGATTGATCAGTCTATCCGATTTGATTTAGTAATAACTAAGACGTTCCAAAGAGTCGAGAGCTCTTCCCCTAAGCCGTTATTTATTTTTGTAAATAGACTTCCGCAAAATAACGTCTCACTCGATATATTAAGTTTTATGACCGACTATTAATACCGATATAAAGTTATTTTTAATATAACATCGTAACCAACAGTTTATGTTATTGTATTGACCATGTCTTTTGCAAAGTTCTTGGAATGGAAAAACAAAACACAAAAACCGCGAAATTAAAATTTTCTTACGTTTTTTTTAATTTGCATATCTAGACCAACGCGGCAGTCTTTAGTGTCGCGGCAGTGTAAGATTTAACCAAATAGTAGCACAAGCATAATTCCGCATAGTTAAGTTACCAATAATAATTAAACGAACGAAATTCAACCAGGAATTACTACTTTAAAAAAAAACATCACGGCTTTAAAAGCTCTATTTATCTCACTTTCGTACTCCTAATAACGTTGCCATCTTTGTTTGCAAACTTCTCAGCGCTTTTTACTTTCAGTTTACCTGAAAAAAGTGTACAAATCATAAATATTACGGGAGGAACGCGGATGGGGTGCAAAAAGCTGCCGTTACCTCATATATTGAAGGAACAGGTTCGATTACCAGTGCAGCTGACAGTTATGAGCCAAGCCCGACTAAGATTACGCACGCAACACATGAAACCTTTTTAGATACAACCTTTTTATATTATGCAGCTGAAAAAACTGAAAAACGAGCAAACATTTTTGTCAAGTTGCTTTTTTCAACGGCAAACGCAAGTTTGTAGCGCAAAAATGTGTGAAAGTAAATAAACACACTTTTAGCTAGCGTGTGTTATGTCATTCGCATGTGTATGCTCGTATGTGTTAGGCCATTATCTCCTAAATGAGAACGTCACCGTTAATTTGCGGTGGTCACGTTATATGTCAGTTTTAACGACTTCACGTAATGAGATCTAACTTAACGGTCTGCTTTTTAATGGTTTTCATCTTACGGACGGCGGGAAATTGTGCAATTACTATTCTAAACTGGCAATGTTTCCGTTGTTAAATTAGTTATTTTGCGATAAATTTATCGAAGAGAAGAGATAATATTATTTCTCAAAATTGATCTATAACTCTCTAAAACAGCCCATTTACAATCCAGCTTCTATCTGTTTCATCATATTAATACGTAAATATTGCGCAGCATTTACACCACAAATAACATTCTGTTGATGTTCATTGTTCATATTTACTTGGCTGAACATTAATAACTTCATACTCGCGAAATATACGCATTACGTACAATATTTCATTTGGCTCACCTCGCGTGCTACTCACGCCAACATTTTCCCTCCGAAAGTTCGCCCTCCATTCAAAAGTTTTTAAATCTATTAAACAAGTTACAGACTTACCTACCTATCAGCGTCGGATGATTATAAACACAAAATGAAATCTATACCACAGAGTGCAAACTGGTGTGTAACACGCACGCCACACGCAACGTCGACGCACCGCTAACGCCGTGACGTCACGAAACGCAGATAAACGGAACCCTCAGGAAAAGATTTACCTTCAATATATATGAACTCTATTTTCGGTGACACTTTCATTGAGAATTGTGGTGTTGAGAATAATACCCTCGGCCTTTACAATGACGAGCAGGATACCTACCCTAGCTATAGCGAAGTACGTACGAAAACCGTAACTTTGTTAGAAATGCTGACACAGCGGTCGACCGCAGTCATTCGTGGTGACGCAACGAGAAATATTCTTAAGTGACACTCAAAAAGTAAAAGGTTCATCGCCCTACAAGCTACTGCGTCTGTGTTGAGGAGCGTAGGGGCAATAAATGCGAGCTAGGGTCACCACAGCGATGTTTAGTATAATGTTCGTCTGGTCCCGTCGGATGGCCCGCTGCCATTTGAATTCCTGAAAACGTTTCCTTGGGGATCAGCCCTGGCCCTGAGTAGATAGCGTCTGAATCCTCCCCGAGCTGTGTTTTGGCAACCCTGTTTGAGCCACTCGGGTCTTGGATATATATTGAATAGAAATGACGTAATCGACAAAATTTTGACGCAGCCTGCGGCGTCCTAGCTCCCCTCTTCTTTATCGACACTACATCGCCATTGCATTAGAGTTCCCTTCAGAATACCGAAGCGCTGATTTAATTTTCTTTTGACCTGCAAATTAGGCCCGTTATCGACCGAATGTAAATGAATTTTGCACACGTAATTAAATGATGTTTCTCAGTTAAGACGATCTAATAGCTACTGAGTTTATAAATACTATAAGAAGATTTATAGAAACACATGCAGCAGTGATATTTTGAGAAAGATAAAGTTTTTTGCGAAAGACTGCCTCGTTGGTCTAGTGGTGGCTATGAGTTCCAGGCTTCGATTTCCGGGTCGGGCAAAGTGATTTTGGGTTTATCCATTAGGAATTTCTCAATAGTAGCCACGGAGTCTGAATTTGTGCCCGATTGATGGCAATTGGCTCGCCCCCTATTACATGGGACGTAACATAACTGGCAAAATGTGGGTGTACTATAGATACACTTTTAATCCTTCGGGGATTATAGGCGTGATATTATGTTATGTTTTTTGGTTTCAATCTATCTCAAGTGCTTCGCCTCAATCATTGAACATTTCATTCAACCCACGTATTGTTATTGAATACATGTGGTAACTTCCAGTAATTTGTGCAAATCCAAGCAAGATTGCAATTTGCAGGACGGTCGGGAGAGGACATCTCGTACTCTCCTCTCCCTCTCACGCAAAATTACCTTACGCTAGACAGAGAAAGTCCATTAGGTTTTATGGCCTCCACTTCGCAGGACGAATGGTGCTCGAAACGTTGAAATTAATTAAATTCTCACCTAAACGCGACTCAAAAGCGAATTGTGCTCTTTCAAAGATAGGTTTAGGTACCTAGGTACATTTTCTTTTAGCTAGTTTTTTTAGCGAAAGCAAAATGTTTTCTAGCTGACACTGTGATTTTTGATTCATGGTTATTTTCAGACAGTGTTTTTGATAGGTGTTTCTCGTCATGATGATTGGCAGAGAATTTATATAACTTTTCAATATTATGAAACGTGTTGTATGTAAGTACGTTCTAAATCGCTCATATCTTCTAAAGGTCACCGAGATCTCTGTAAGTACACGTTTCTGGCAACTCTCCTAGCTTCGACAGTTTACTTAAGGTAGATTTATCAAGATGGCTTTTAAGCTTCTACTGCACGCTTATGGTATATGTATACAGCCTATCATTTTCAGAATTAATTTGTGTTTCATCATTTCTTAGTCTTTTCTTTATATTTTTGTACCTGGACTCGGCTGTTGGTGTATTAAGCACCTAATATTTAGGAAAAGCAACCACGATAGTGTAATTTTTCCACTGATGGGATACAGGATACAGGATACTGCTTATCCACTTCACGGGCCCAATGCGGGTTGGTTTGCTTAGAATTTTGGTTCCAGATCATAGTTTTCACGATAGAGGACAGATAACCCAAATCTAGGCTTAGGTATTATTATTTGCTCATAGTTCTTCATTTATATAGAAGCTGTTTTTAAAAATAAATACGAGTACGTTACAAAAACTTACACATGATAAACATCGACACCAACCTCTTTGAAATCAGGCGGATATCGTAATAACTTCCTCCGCACATATTCTCGAAAAAAAGTCCTTTAGAAAACGTGGCTATGTTATAACGAGGCAAAATTTCTCCTCGCCTTTTGTAGACACCTTTCAACTGCAACCCAGCAATTAGCCGACTATTCATTTAGGTCTATTTCGGTGAGACGTCATCAAATTGCAGCTAAGAAATTCTACCTACATTTTAAGACACCTGAAGAGGTGCCTAAACGCCAAGACCCTTCTATTCAAAGTTATTTTACTGCAAATTACACTCGGTTTGCAATTAAAACTATGTACAGCCATGAATAATTCATAAGGAAGCAATTTGCAATGTTCCGACCGACATGTGTCATGTGTGAGCACTACGCCCAATTACTCATACAATACGGCGGAGTGCGGTTTACAAGGAACATAACTCTCTCTTTAGTTATCGTGTCGCCCGGGACCGGGAGTCCGGGACGGCGAAACAGATCCGCTATTGTATCCCCGTCATTATGACACGGGACGTTTTCTCTCTATTGGGGCTCTCCTTTAACACACCGCCAACGCCGCGACCCGCAAAACGAAACTTATTCGATTTCAAAACCGCATTAATACGCGTGACGGAGGTACACACTTACATTTTATTTGAGTTGAAAACTTTGTTATTGTTTTCAAAGTACTTAATACCTATCTCTATCATTTACGAGCGGCTGTTTGTGCAAATGCAAATTTCATGTTTAATCACTTCTCCCTGAACGATCCCAGCTTTTGGGTATTATATCAGAAAAGTTTACTCGTAAAAATCTGGCATACTGAGGCTAAATCGTAAACCAGTAGAGTTTCAAAAACGGCTACTTTTTAGCAGGAATGTCTCCGGCGGCCGCGTCGAACTTCCGAACTTACAACTCTCATTTTAATAAACGTGGGCGGCGGTTGCGCCACCCGACATTCATTTGTTTTACTGTGTAACTTGTTTAAATTATAGCAGACCAATACAACGTCGTCAGAGGAAAAAGTTTGAAAAGTTGTTTCTAGGTAGCAAGTTTATATTAGCAGCGGCTGCTCACGCGGACTCTGCGTCGTCGATAAATCTTGTTTACTCTGCAGATTTCGATTTTCTCCCTATTTCAGATTCCTGAAATATCTTGTTCATTTCGGTGTCATGTACCGAGGTCCATAGCAAAACTAATAGAGGAACAATTTATCCTCAAAATTCCAGGTTCCTGCAAACTATTTCTTGTTACTTGAATATAGCGTAAATTGGTATAGGTACTCACCACGGCCACATACTGCCGATATATAAATCGTAACCCAATCCCAAACAATATCTATAAATTAACACACAAGGGGAAATAACATGGATGTGAAAAAACAATAAAAGTATTGTCGGCAATCGGCGCGAGGACATTTAATTCGGTAATGGATTCTTCTATCTGAACGTGCATCTTTTAACGCAGGTTTTATTTTTAGCGATGATATTTTCTTACTACTCAATAAGATCAATGTAGGCCAAAAACAACGAGCGATAAACCCGAAGAGTAGAATGCTATCTGTGGTTGGTATAAGTATTCTCTTTTATCTGTGGTTCGGGTGTCAAGTTATCGACGTATTTTTTTTAAACTAATTTTTGATTTACTTTTTCTACCAAAGTAACCCTCGAAAACGAATGAACAAATAAATAATGACAGAGAAAAAAACCGATAACGATTTTCATAAAACTGGGCTAGACTGCACTAAAAATAGAACATACCGAAAACATGTTATAAAATCAATGATATTATTTAAAGTACTGAATAAAATATGTCACCGATGCTGACCAGACGCCGAGCCAAGGATAAGGACAGAACAGAACACTTCCATCACGACGACGAGGCAGAGGACGGCTACCAGCGAGCTTGGGACCTCGTGGTAAATGTTGGAGGTGGGAGCGGCAGGCAGGGAATATGAGAAAATAACGTACACACTTCAGCTTTATATTGTTTAATCAAATAATTGGTATTTGCGACATTTTATTTTATATAGTTATTGAATTATGAATCAACACCATGGCAACCATAAGGTTGCTCAGTACCTACACTTACATTGGGGATGTGCTACAAAATCGATTTGATTCGATTCAACAGTAAACAGGCTCTGAACAGACCCGGTGAAAATATATAGCGCATGCGATAAGCTCAGTCCTTAAATGAAAATGTCATGCGCGCAACATTTAAAAATAAAAATAAATAAATAAACTGTGTTTTATATCAGACAAAATACCCATATAGAACAAAAATAATAATAAATTGAAACGAATAAAATTGTAAAGACAGTAAAGAAATCATTAAAAATCATTTAATGTTTTTTTTTTGTTTGATTTTATTTTTATCATTTTTACTTAGCAAAAATTTTGTCCTAAACACAGCCTTCTCATCATCGTCATCATCCTCATATCAGCCCGGAATCACCCACTGCTGGGTATAGGCCTCCCATTTTTTTTTGTCACTCTTCCTGGTTCTGTGCGTCCCTTATCCCGCGACTTTGACGATGTTGTCGACCGAACGAGCTTTAGGATGGCTCTGGTTTCTAAGGCCTAACCTTGGCCACCACTCGTTTAAAGCCTTCTCATACGCAATCCATTATAAACCTAAACGGTCCATCTTTTATCCGCATACACAAATATTGAAACACTTCGAACATTCCAATTGGAAGAGTTTATACGCTATTCAAAACAATGACATACTCAAACGCATATGAACATCGCATTATTCACTTCCGGGATAGTTAGACATGTTAGCAACACGGTCAACAAGATAATTGGGACTGCAATGTATTGAGTTCAGAACTTAGGGCGGTTTCACAATAGCGAGTTTCAGGCGCGTTTAGGCGCGTTTAGGCCCGCCTATGTCTCGCGCGCAACTCTACTACCGTTGACGCGTTCTTACACGTATGACCGGGCTATGTGCGTCCGGGTTTTTTTTTCAAAATACGCTAGTGGCTAACTGCTCTTACAAGCACTGCACCGGATTGGCCTCAATTTTTTAGCTGATCCCGTTGCAGGATAATATGGAGTTTCTTAGTCCCGAGTCGAAACTCGAGTCGAAATTAATAGACTGCCGATTCATACTTCATTTTCGTTAAAGTTATTTTTTGTGGAATTGTAGTTTGTTTAAATACGGGATTTTAAGCTGAATACCGGAAATTTCAGTCTATTGAAAAAAACATCAAAAAAGGTGTGTTGTTCATCATCGAAAGGTCAATGTCAGCATTGGTACTATGCCTGCCGGGGCTGCGGGACTGTTCGAAAGAGATACCGTGGCCCCGGAACACAAAGGGCGATGAAGGAACATGGATGGGTTTTAGTCAGTAAAAGTCTGACACTCCCTCCTGCTCCGCCCAGAGCGGGAGGAGTCATTTGATGATTTACGACCCGAAAACAAAAAAAAAAAAGCAAAAAAATTCTTTATGATATAGCAGTCATTGAAAAGACTGCTATATCATAAAGAATTTTTTGAATGGATGTAAATTATGCAATACGGGATTAAAATCGAATACCAGGAATTTCAGTTTATTGGAAAACAGATAGCGTTTAATTGTTTTAAAGGTTACGAGTTGGCACTCGTATAATTTATATTATGCATTTAATATCATATGACGTGGACGTGACTATTTGAGCTTAATAGCAAAAAGAATTTGGCAGATGGATTTTGGTAGACTACTATGAGACGGTGAAAACTCGCCTTCTTTCTTCTTTTTAATAATGGGGTATCTACCCCATTATTAAAAAGAAGAAAGAAGGCGAGTTTTGACACACCAATCAATTGAGATACTTTTTAAGAGCTGTCAAAACGCGGTTCTCTCATAGATTTTGTATGGCAATAGCCAACTGTGACGTCACTGTTCAACTCAATGACTCAACTATTTATTGATTTCAAAGCAACTAAAAATCGAATTTAGCAATTAATTAAAAATAAATCGGGTTTTCAGACCCAAAATAAAGTGTTTTTTTAGAGATAAGTGTCTGGCAATTATTGTTTTATGGTGTCAACTACCCTATTCATTTAACTTTTAACAACTGCGGTTCGCACTGTTCCACTGAGGAGGTCGTGGCTAAATAATAACAGCTGCACGGGTCGATCTTAAAGGTTAAGCAGTTCTGCCAAGGTCGATCCAATGATGGGGTGACCATCCATTTGATACTGAGTTTTCTCCGTGGCTCAAAAAGCATTTTAAGCCGTTGATCCCCGCTGTCATTTGTAGATTTGTCCCAGTCGTTACTGGTAGTCTATGGCTCGAAAGTCTGACAACCAGTCTAACTAAGAGGCATCGTATTATTCAGCACTACCCATTATAACTGGGTTGTGGAGGTCAGGCAGTCACTCCATGTAAAAACTGGTATTCAGCAGTATCCGGTTAGACTGAAAGCCGACCCCAACTTAGTTGGGACAAGGCTAGGCAGACGATGATGTTCACTGTTCAATCTTTGTACCACCTCAGTAGGGGCTAAGGAATTTTCATGAAGGCACACACACACAGCAATGTCTTTTAACAATGATGGTCTTGTGTCAATCACAAGACCATCATTGTTAAAAGACATTGCTAGTATTTTTTAGAATTTCTTTTTAAAAGAT
Source organism: Xestia sexstrigata (assembly GCA_941918905.2). Taxonomy (NCBI): domain Eukaryota; kingdom Metazoa; phylum Arthropoda; class Insecta; order Lepidoptera; family Noctuidae; genus Xestia; species Xestia sexstrigata. The sequence continues at coordinate 8,456,948 of OW799204.2, forward strand.
GCGTAGAGAATTCATTTAAATCTTACTAATAAATGCGAAAGTTTGTAAGGATGGGTAGATGTTTGTTATTTGCTCTTTCACGCAAAAAAGACTCGCCGAATTTGAATGAAATTTGGCACACAGATAGTTTATAACCTGGATTAACACATAGGATACTTTTTATCTTGGAAGTACGATTCCGTGGGAGAATTACGAAGCAATAAAGTATTGAGTATTGAGTATTGAGCTACTCGTAATATTAAATATGTATTATATATTTTGTCGTTACCCAGTATAAATACACGATAATGCAATAATGAACATGGCTTAGAGCGTTTGAAGTTGACAGGCGATCTCGTTAGTCTGCAGGCTAAAATCCTGTTACGTCCTGCTTTTGCAATTACGTAGAGCACCGAATCCTGTTTGAACTACACCACGATGTATCGACATTTTAACTGGAATAGATTGTGAATACATTGTGTTTATTATGGGATGTAAGTATTCAATTACAATTATGTGGTAAGCTGTAGTGTATTGTAATATTCTCATTATGTGTTTGATTTTCTTAGCTCATCTCTATTGGGAAAATAATCATATCGGAATGAACTAAAGGATGCTTTCTCATTGACATTTTCTTTTCATCAGTTGCAGTGATGAAAAAAATGTCAATTAGCAAGGTGGGATTCAAAACGGCTTGTTTAATAGTACGTATTATTAATGACGCAATTTTAACATTTTAGTTATATTCGTTAGAAAAAAGTAATCACATCATATATTCGAACCTCGATGCATTTTCGAGATTAGGTGAACTTAACCATTTTCGACAGGAAATTCTTACCAGCGCAATGCATCAGAGGAACGGAGTAACTTGCAGAAACTTAATCAAACGTGTCAACCGAGTAACCACCAGTCTGATTGAGTGTTTCTACTGACCGAGCTACGATTACTTCTAACGAACTCGCAAAACTAAGGAAGGGGAATTGAAGTATACCTAACTTTAATATAAAAGACGATTTCTCCTTTGCCCATACCAAACATGCCGCATGACAAAAAATTAAATCTCTCCGTATCTGCACAGTTACTTACCTACATGACAATGTGTACTTATATTTTATTTATAGGAGCAAGGATCCGCAATATAAGGAAACATAAAAACGGCGTGGAAAGGGACAGGAAACGTACAGCGGACCACGATGGAAGGGACGGGCCTCGCCTGGCGCCGCAATAAGTCACGCGCGATATTTACATATCACAATGCATTTAGGAAATGAGATAGCTAGCACAATACCATCTTAACTTCATCGGGAAATTAGTCGCCAGTTCGTGAGCGAAGTAAGTCGTGAACGCCGAAATTCGCACGTTAATCGGAGACCGAGGCCGAGCGCGTGACTCTTTCCCCGCCCTTTATAACACATTTTATTATTCAAAAGAAGGAAGTGGTCATGCAATGTCGCGTTGACAAAGTTTTTATTAGACTTCTGTCATAAATCGGTGCTGAGCAAACTTCCTTTTAATGAACGCTTATATAAATTAATGTGCTAGTAATGTGTTAGAATACGTCAAAGTTTATTTTTGGCTTCGATTCGCGAGTGTAAAAAGCTGAGGTGGGTAATGAAAGGCAGCACGCGAGACGGAGGTAGCTAACAGATTAGTTAGAGATAGCGGGGTTAGTTTTAGTACGGTTAATTACTGTATGATAAGGGTGGTGTTGGACATGCGATGCTGCCGCTGCGTGCACGCAACTGAGCCGCAGTGTTCACGCTATCGGGACAATATCCGGGGCACACAACGTAGCCGGAAGCTGTTCATCTCCTGTGTAGTTAGGTAACGCGATAACTGAACCTAATCCTGAGCGTGTTAACCAGCTGAGAAGGTTATGGTTTGCGTGTTCTCTGAGAAGTTGTGCGAACAGTTTACTCAAGTGATTATCTATAACAACATGATTGCTTTCCAGTTTGTAATGAATCTGTTGCTCAATTGAAGGTAATGCTATCGTTTTGCAAATCTTTCTGCCTCTACACCTTTTATAATATTTCATTTTATTTACAGATTTAATAATAACTTTAAGACTTGCACTTCATGCTTCTGAAAATCTAAACTAGTAGTAATTTATGGTCCAATTTTGAAAACTTCCAAGCATTTCAATAATAATTGCAGCAAATTTAGGTGTAGCTTTATTTGTTCGCACATGAAAGGTAGCCTTAAAATAGCTAGCCATACACACTTCCAAATTTACAGTCACTCCCGAAATAGAAACAAATAAATTCAGCATGTTAGCTATCCAACTGATCGGACTGATAAGCTAAGCACTGGCGAGCTATATCCATCCTTCGAGTCATGTCTATGCTTCGAGCTATATCTGATACATCTGACCTTCACCCACGGTTTGACCTGCGGTTCCAAGGGGTTCCAGGTAATAGAGTAAAGTTATCGGGCGAAGTCGTAGATTGCTTAGCAAATGGAGTGTTGTTTACGCTTCACTGCTGAATTATCTATGGTATAAATCCTACTGGCCTAGTAGCCTACGTATTAACTTTTCTTTTCTTTTGTATATTTATTTTTTGGAAGAAACACCTGCTAGCATTATAGATTTCATTCGGTTGACTTCGTGTCATGTCGACTTTGTTTCGGTTGGCTGCTTGTCATGCTCAGTTCTTTTTTTAAACTAAATAATAATGTTCTAATCGAGTTATTTACATACGCATATAAACCTTCATCTGTTAGCGAAGTAGACACAATAGTTAAACAATGGCGTCAGGCCGATTCGCTCGGGCTTCACAGACGAAGGGTTGAGCTGTTGTTACTTAATGAATTCGTATTATAATTATCCAAAACAACAATTTAACATGAAAATTAAAACGATCCATCAGAAATCAAACCATTCACCCGACATTGTCACTCCATTTCCTACCTACTCCATGGACGAGGACTATCAAGATCGCCGCGGCGCGGCTCGCTATTCATCATCGAACGTCACAGCTGATCGATCGTAGCCACGATTACGAGACCCTCCCTGCCCTCTCGCCCTCTCGCCGTGCCCTGACACTCTGTAACAAACAATCTCCCGGTATTGGAAATTGTTTAGATTTTACTTTAAAATTAGTTTGAAAATTTTGTTTTTTGCGTTTCGAATTGGGAATTAGGAATATTTCTGGGAGAAATCATATTTACTTACTTATATTTCTTTTTTTTTGCTTCTTATGTTTTTCGGTTTTGTTATTTGTTTTCCTTTTTCAACTTTACCAGCTGATAACAAAGTCTCAGTATTCACTTGTCCCATACTTAGATAAAAACATATCTATCTTCTGTAAAAGTAAAAGAAAAAGTTCTAAACAAAGCACAAAGCCTTATCAGGGTATCCTGTTCTCGTAAAACTTTCGACTTCGTAAGCCAGATAAATAGTTGAGTATCTTTTAAAGCACCTATTTTGTAGCGTGCCTTGCTCCACATAAACTGACTTGCAAGATGGAAGGGCAAGCTCGCACATTCAGATGTTTAGCAATTCTAATTCAGTTCCGAGTCCTATCAGTGTTGCCATTGTGAATAAACTTTAAAGGGCAACCCTGACACGCGAGCTTTTGGACAAATAAGCCGTTAATAATGGTAATGTGCCACAGATACAAGCAAGAGATATTGAATTTGTAATTCGTTTTTTTTATGGGTAGGAACATTTTTAATGAGCTTGATTAAAATAGGCGCTTTGGACTAGAAGTTGCGTACAGCAGCCCGATATACAATCCAATAACATAATGAGCTTGAGCATATAATATAACGAGTAAATGAAGAAGAATTTAAATGGTATTTTTTTTTAATCTTCTTTACCTAAAGGGATTTTTGTTCACAATTGCGACGATGTCAATCCCATCGCACTCTGAAATTGGAGAAAATAACATGAATATTAAAAAATAGATAGATATAGATAGATATAGATCATTTATATCCTTTCACAAGTTTTCTATACTTAACTCCTCTTTGAACAAAAGCGTTACATGCAATTTGTTCCGTTTAAAAAACTGTATATCATGGCGGAAAGAAATGAAAAAAAAAAACTAACCATGATGGTAATGAGCTACTTGCTAATGAGCGCAAGAAAAACGGCTAGACTCAGACATAAATAAATAGTTAGGGGTGAGTCCGTTTAGTTAAATCATTGAGCCAGCCTGTAAATAATGTCCTGCTACAGTAATTATGGTTTAAGTCCCATTAATAGATCGAGCATATTGCTATGCTATCCACCGGGCACAAATCCAGACTCCGTGGCTGCTACCGAGAAATTCCTGATGGAAAACCCAATAACATTTTGCCCGACCCGGGAATCGAATCTCACGGTACCTACTACCTAGATGTTAAACCACGGCGGGGCTCCGTCGGCCGCCTTCGTCGGCCTACGGCCGGTGCCCATGGCACCTATAAAGGATTAAAAAAAAATACACCCACTTTCTGTCACAAATGTAACACAAAAATTATAAAATAAAAATGTCAATGATTGCATTTCAAAAATCTAAGTACCTACAATTTAATTTGGCAGTATATATAATAATATATTTATATTTCTTGAAGGAACCACGGGCAAAAAAATACTTGTGGTTCCTTCCAGGGATTAAAGGACCGGGACCACGGGCGAAAACCTTAATTTTTATAAGATATTAAAAACAAGTGGAAATTATTATTTTTTTCCTCCGCTGTTCGTTTTCTTATTAACTTTGTAGTGGTTTCCAAGACATTGCATCGTTTGGCCGTGCCTTTGAACGAGGAGATTCATTTTCTCGACGCTTTTCTGGTGGTCGCTATTGATGATTCTGGCTGTTTTGAATTACAGCAGTAGGTCGAATGGCGGGCTTGATCCTAAAAAAAAATATTGAAATTCTTACTTAAGTACGCCGAAATTTTGTTACTGTTTACAAAATAATTATTCTGACTCGTAAATTTTTAACGTTGCTATTTCATAAAATAAATCTCACACAGTGTTACGGTCGTAAAATTATTTTAGGTACCATTAAATGACCCAACAATTAGGCTTTACATTATTGCTAGTCTACATGCGATTAGATATAACCTAACGCACTGCCTAAAAGCTAAACTAATTTAGATTATTCTACATGTGCTTTACAAGTGAAAACAATTCGTAAGGTTAATGAAACAACATGGGAATTTGCTGAATATAAATTTATTTCAGAAAAAAATGGATATTAGTGGTTCACTAGCGCAAAGACTCGACGAAACCAAAATTCGACCAAAATTTTGTGTTTTGCTTGGACAAATTTTTATCGAGTGTCCTGTGCTTTTAAATTAATTTTTCTAATATGGTTTAATTAGATTTAGATAATGTGTCTAATGCATAAACTAAGGATATGGTTTTTTTTTTATTATACCTTAAATTGTTACTTAGGTGAATGCAATTATATCAAAAAATTGAATTGGGATAATCCACAAAACTTGAACTTTAAGGCTTTTTTTTTCAGATTATTTATAAAGACTTATAACATCAAAAAATGTGGCCTAGATGTGTTTTTAAACTGCTGATGCTCCATAGTATGAATAAAATAGTCGCAACGCAAAAAAAAAACCCCAGAGGATTGTGGAAATAAAACACACAGAAATTCGCAATACGAAACAATACAAGGAGAAAATGCAACAATTCAGTAAAAACTAAAACAAAACAAAATATGGCATAAGTAAATGCTTGCAGACAAAGCCTTTGGCATTAAGCCGCCTCTGCACATGTCTGTGCTTAAAGTATTAATAAATAAACAAACCGGTATAACGAAACAATGTACCGATAAACTAACTGTACACAATATCCATACTTCTTTTTTCTTCTGTATAAAAATCTCGTGTCACAGTGTTTGTTATCAAACTCCTCCGAAACGGCTTGACCTTTTATTAATTTTTTTGTGTATATTTGGTAGATCTGAGAATAGGTCGTTTTTCATACACATCAAAATTGCCCAGTCCCATTTGAGTTGGGTAGTTTTCGGAGCGCAGGATCATAGGATATATTTTATATCTCAGTAGGGATAATACAGGGTAACAGTATGGTAGGTCTCATGGGATAATTCCCGACCGCGGGTGAAGGCAAGACAAAAGCTAATATAACATAAAATGCTTCCACACAAAGTGCTAAGGGAACACGTTACTATAAACAAAATGCATATTATATGTTACATTTATGTATAAAATATGGCGTCGTATATCCCAGTTTACATTATATTGCACGGGCTGTATTACCAGCCGTATATCCGAGCGGTATAACCAAGCTGCACGCTTCAGGAAGTTCACAACGTTAAACTACTAGTTCCGAAAGATTTTAAACATTGATAGCGCCATGTTTTGCCTAAATTACGTACCTGTTGTACCTAATCAATGGTTGTAAGTTTGTAAATGGTGTTCCACGGGTTAGAAAGGAAGTTTTGTAGGTTAAAAGGAATGCTGCTTTAATGCATTATAGGATAAAGTGGAATAAAATATGAAGCTAGAATAAGGCTGCACTGGATGTGTCTTATTTATTTAAATTGCATCGCGTGACTTATTCCAGAGTTTATTTGATGACTAGCTAGCTAGCCCGCGACCGCGACACTCGTCCGCGTGAAATTATTATAAAAACACTAGTTGTAAAAATACATATTATTTCATTATTTGAATCGGATTTTGTTAACATACCCAAGGGTTTTTTTTTGTACGGAACCCTAAACCTTTTTCAAAAATAAAAGTATCTTACAGCATCAGCTATGTGCCAGTAAAACTCTCGTCTAAATCGGTCCAGCCATTTCTGAGATTAGGTGAAGCAAACAGGCAGACCAAAATTTAAAAAAAAGTTTTAATTTTTTTTAAACTTTCTTAAGCAATCAGATAAAAGCTGTCATTTTGAAATTACAAACAGACACTTCAATTTTATTTATTTGTATGTATAGAAGCTAACTTCGACAGTCGAATATGATTCAATCTCATTCAACTTATTCCGAATATTTCTGAAGTTTTCCGAAGCTTTCCAACTCATCTATTCTTAATATTATACTTAGTTAAAAGTAGGTAAATATTTGGTTCGCTAAAACACCAGCTTTCCTTTGTGAGTGGCATAGTAATTAATGTTGCTACTACATAATTTCCCTAAAGGCCGAATACAAGAATGAACAAAAGGACCTAAATAAAAGAAAACAAATTACAGCCTCGGTGCGTCTAAATAGTAAAAAATATAGGGTTGATACTTAAATAGTAAGCAAGGTCCCACGGCCGGGGCGACCCTGGGTTCTTCAAAACGCCATTTCCGGACACCGAATCAGAGTGAACACGCGAACCGGCTTTACAAAGGGTGTTAATTTAGTTGCTGTGAAAAACCTCCACGACTTATTGCGCAGAAACGTGCGAAATTAGCATTTCCATTACTACATTAAATGCTATAGGTAAATCATTTTCACGTGCGGACTGTGCCCGTTGTTCTGAAAATCCAGTTTAATGTTCCGTTGCATTTACATATTAGGAAGCGAAGGACGATTTTGCGACAGTTTTAGTGGCCCTGTTTACCTTTAAATTTAATTGAATCCCCCAATCTTGTTGTTTGTCTCAGTTTTGCGTAAAGAGGGGTCTCTAGGTAGGTAGGTACGATCATGTGGGTAGCGTTTGTGGACACTAAATTAAATTCTAGTCCTGGGCTCCTGGCCGCTCGTTAGTACAGATTGAAATGTCCGTTTTATTTATTTTCCTACCTACATGCTGACGCAGGCTTTAAGCCTATAAACTACAGATATTCTATCTCAATATTTTTATCTACATCACATTTATTCATATTAATTTTTATTGCGTTCCACAAGGTTGAAAAAGGTGTTACAAAGGCATATAGCTAAGAACAATTATGGGCATAGGGCACAGCAAAGTACAATATTAAAATTAAGTTGTATGTAGTTACTATCTGACAAACGCAACTTCGTCTGCGTCACAAGGGAGAAAAAGCTCACAAAAGGAATAAACTTTTCCCGCTTTTGCAACATTTTTCATTAATGCTCCGCTTCTATTGGTTGTAGCGTGATGTTATATAGCCTATAATCTTCCTTGATAAATGGTCTATCTAACACAAAAAGAATTTTTCAATTCCAAACAGTCATTCCTGAGATTAGCGCGTTCAACCAAACAAACAAACAAACGCTTCATTCAGCCTTTTAATATTAGTATTATGTAGTTGTAAATAATATCATAGACAACCATTTCTACTTATAATTTACTCACTTAGTCATTGTCACTAGTCTTTAGACACCTTGACTACCTCGTTAGAGTGTTCACGAGCGCGATCGCTGAGGTCCTGGGTTCGATTCCCAGGTCGGGCAGTGTTATTGGGTTTGCCCCCTATTACAAGGGCCTTAAACATAACTGGCGAAATATGGGTGTACTATTAGGTACACCTCTGCCTAACCCTACCCGGGGATTACAGGCGTGATGTTATTTTACACACATGCTGTAAAACCCAACTGAGGAAATTAGCGGGAGCCACACTTGCCAGACGAATTGGCGGACTAGTCAGTGACCACCTTAGGCATGAGATGAAATAGAGTTTTGGAGGTTTAATTAGTGTAAGCTTCCCTGGCACACGTAACTGTATGGGTCCACTGGCACAAACTTTCTTATTCTGTGGTTACAGCTCGGAGTAAACGTGTTGTAAAAATGACATGGCGGTCGGTAGTATATTGTTCAACTTATAGTACAGTTTCAGTGTTGAATACGAATTGGGCGCCTAGATTTTTATTGAGTCCTATCTGACTTATCCTATCGGACTATAGCTCCGTCTCTTACCCACACTGGAACAAGATTAAAACGATCCTGCTTTAAGACGTCATGGTAGGCCACCAGAACTGGTTATTAGTTTTCAGTGGCAACGGCATGCGGCACACCGTTGCCACTTATTTTATTTAAGCAGGATAAAATAGTGATATCAAAATATCACTATTTTATCCTGCTTAAATAAAATAAAAAATGCGAAAAATTGTGAGGATGCCTATGTCTATGTATACCTATGTATGTTTATAACTCTTTCACGCAAAAACTACTGAACGGATTTAAATTAAATTTTGCACACAGATAGTTTATAACCTGGAACATAGAATGTTTTATCCAGATAGTATAATCCCGTGGGACAATAGGCATGACGACAGTATCAAAAAATTGCAAATCTATTTAGTCCGTCAGTTAGAGTATTGGAAATTAATGGACACGTATTTTTGGTTTTTGTGAACCAATGAAAATTTACAAAGATAAAACGCATCAAAACTCGGGAGTGGGGGCTCGTGACGGCAGAACTAGCTAAAAATGATACCTAGGCGTGACGTATTGAGAATTTTAAAAGCGTCATATCTTTGTCAATTTTGGTTTACGTAACAAAAGAAAAAAACACTAGTCAAATATTTTTTGATAATCTAACTGACGGACTAATTAGTGTTTTTTTGTCGTCTCGCCTATTCTCGAAGTCCACGCGGGCGAATCCGCGTGCATAAGCTGGTATACGTAACATAAAGCATCCTAAAAATTTTCGAACACAAAGCAAAACGTAAAGAAAATTTTAATAAACAATTAGTTAAATACAATTTTCTAATGTGTGTTTAAATTTTTATGACGTCGCCTTTAAATACAGTACCGACCACAAAACGTCATTTTTTATTGCCCCAGGTCACAACATTACAAATTTCTAATTTCCTGAACTCATAAAACGTTATTATTTTCCATCGTAATCACCGGTTGCCTCCCAAGATGCGTTTTTACGACTTTAATAAAACGTAGTACTGAGGCCGCACTTGGAGTCGTATTGTCGTTATGTCGTGTCACATGACATGTTACAACTTTTATCTCAGCATTAGTATTCATTGTCAAAATATTTAACGTCAGGTATGTTAAACGTATGTACGTAAATGTTACAACTAAAACATGATTTATCGTCGTAAAAGAAACTACTTCAAATAAAAAGTACCCTATATGGGTTTGAAGATTCTTTATTTATTCTAAAAAGAACATACATTGTTCAGTTATCGAATAAATACATAAGGTAAACGTACCAATACTCGTCGGATTTCGGAAATCACTGACTTTGAAGCGCTACTGTGTGTTAAATATTTAATAGACAGTGACAATTTTTGCATGACGTGATAGAGAATTTATTCGTTATTCTAAGTAACAATTTTTTTTAAATCATTTTGATGGGTATAAATATTTATTAAGGCAAAAGTAAAAAAAGGGCGATTTGTACCAATAGTCGTCTGATTTGTACGGATACTCGTCAAATATTCCCAGTACTCGTCAACTTTTAATGCTAATATAAACTCTCTGCTCTTGAACATAAAGTTCAAGATAAGTACAATTTTTTGTGCTTGAATTTGTTAAGCATGCTTGTGCCTTTGAAACATTAGGTAGATACATAGAAAACCAAATCCCTATTTAGAATAGCAGGTTATAATCTTTTAGAAGAGCAGGTATTCAATAAAACAGATGGTTGCATTTTAATTTATATTCCTAAAATCAAACGCTTGGAATCACAATGCTTCGCTTGCTCAATGGTAGCGTCGTATGAGAGCAGTGGCCATCCAAATAAAATATTATCGGCAGCTGAATGCCACTTCTTATAACCCAAGGGTAGAACACATTTGCTATATATTCATAGAAAGCTTCGCCAGTCATCCAGCCTCTTTTTGTGTGCCCTAATCCCCAATCATTGGGTGCTGAAGTCGAAATTTTGTAAGGGATTGACTTAAGCTTAAAAAGAACCATCGGCGGTGCCAATTCACCTGATGCATTAGCTGTTAGGAGAACTGTTACGCACTCTTTTTCTCCACTTGGTATTATATTGTAAACATTTTTAGACCCACGTTTCGCTAAGACTCGGTTGTCAGCGGGGGACAAGAAAAAGGCGCTCTCATCGCAGTTAAAAATTCTCCGCGGGTCTTCAGAAGTTGCCTGTAGCTGAGCAGTACAAAAATAATCCTGAACTTCTTTGAACCACGTACGAACATCACCTTCCGTGACTAATGCTCGAGATTGTGTCAAATTTTGGGACACCCTCCGACCCACTTCAGGGTGACGCTTTATGAATGACTCGAACCAATGTCGACCTGGTCTATTGTTAGTAAATGGGTTACTACGTTTGAATTTGGTAACTAATAATTTGACGCTATCTAATAACTGATCTGATGTTACAGGAAAACCACTTTCTGCCATGAAAATTAACCAGTTCTTTAAATGTTCTTCTTCTTCTGGAGTTAAAACAGTCGTTGGTCCTTTAGAGCAGCCGACTAAACTACGCCCTTTAATCTTGTCATTTAATGTGGTCCTTGGCACTTTAAATTTTCTTGCTGCATCTGATGTTGTGGCCCCTTGATTTACAGCTTCTATGGCTTTTAAAAGGTCCTCTTGCTTGTAGTTTCTTTCAGTCATGATCTGTAATTAAAATTACGATCATGCAATCACTAGGTACATACAATCAAATAAAAAAATCTTACTTAAGATTACTCTTTACCCATCAATATCGAATACGACAAGCAACGAAGTGGCAGCGATAGAATCTATGTCATCATAGTTTTAAAACTGATTTTAATAATGTTTACGTCAAAACTAGTTGAATGACATAATTTTTATACAGGCGCTATTAAGAGACGTTAGGAAGACGCGGTACAATACACGTGACGACATGCAGTTATTTCGAACAAAAAGCATAGTGTAATGCGTCGCAAGCAAAAATTGACTGTTCTTAACAGTCAATTTTGCTTGCGACGTATTGTAATCCAAGCGTAGTAGAAGCAAAGGCAAGTGGTAGACCTACTTGTACCCAAAGCGCGTAGATATGTATCGCGTGTCCTTAATCGAATGGCGGAGGCCTACAGCGGCCAATATTTACCTAACAAAAAACGCACGTAGAAAGTGCATATAGAAAACAGGGGGTTTAAACCATTAAGAAACAAAATAATTGAATCGAATAACATGACTGTGTGTACGTGCATCTAGAACCAGCAGAGTAAAATATACCCCTAAGAAAAAGATTAAAAGAAACGCAGTTTTATCAACAAATGTAGTCTAAACCTTAAATATGTTTGTACAAGAGAGTTAACAATTTTGTAAAAGTCCCGATATTATCTATTTATTCGCATTTTGTACTGTAAAACACAAAATATCTTCATTATGACGAGTTTAGGTGCAACTTTTGAGTATGTCCCAGTAGTCGTCATAATAATTCTAAAAATGACGGGTTTTGGGTCAAATGGGAGTTTTAAAGTACCAATAGATGTCTCATTAAAAAAAAATATCTTCTATGTTAAAAGTATTCCAAATTGCATATTACATCGTTAGCAAATAAACTTAACTAACTCATTAAACAAAGAAACTTACCGCAGACCCCACTGGAGTTATGTAAATCAAAACACAAAACCACGTGCTGAGTTTCACGTTTGACAGCTGAACTTCACGAAAAAACGATTTTGTTAGGGCACACACGTTTCGACTAACATATCTCCGACGCCATATCTGTTAAAACTCAGTGTTGTCATTTCAATTGTGCAATATGTTACCAACAATATGTTTCCATATAAACCGGCCCATTTTAAGTTCAGTAGAAAAAAATATACAAGTTTTTAGATTAATTGTCGACTATTGGGGGCATGACGACTTCACCCGCGTTTACCTTAACTAAGGTAAAGTGTAGTCCAAGGAGTCTGTCAGTGTATATCCTTCTCCAAGTTGTGTTTAAAGATCTCCCCGAAATTTAATGAAATCTTTACAGCGGTTTTGAAGGCAGAATACACAACAACACATAACAGAACAACAATACATAAAATAGAATACATAACAGGCAAAAATGCTTAAAAGTTCGTTTAATGGCAGAAAAGGGGCTTTCGCCACATTGTCGTTTTCGTTTCATGTTATTCAAAAGGTGCTTTTGATAAACAGAGTACCAAGGATCACCAACGCACTAATTATTACCACCGTATTCGGTACATCATTCTGAACACCCCAGACAGAAAATTTTCATTGGTATTTTTTTTTTAATCAGGCGTTCCATACGCATTGCATTGCATGCATGCATTTTTAGGGTTCCGTACTAAGACTCCGCTGACTGTCTGTCACCAGGCTGTATCTCGTGAACCGTGAGAGCTAGACAGTTGAAATTTTCACAGATGATGTATTTCTGTTGCCGCTATAACAACAAATAACTAAAAACAAACATCCTCTCACCCCGAAGCATACACCGTCTCCGTTCCGTCGTGGGTAAAAACCGAATAAAATAAATATTTAAGACGGGCTTACAACAAACGTGATTTTTTTACCGCTTTGTCTTGTATCGTATAGATAATGCAAGGCAAGGCAAGGCAAGGCAACCAAGGCATTAAGTCCGCCTTTGTACAGTTTTTACTTGTGCATAAAGTTTTAATAAATAAATCACTAAGCACGTATTATAAATCAAAGTCCCCCGCCGCGTCTGTCTGTCCCTATGTATGCTTAGATTTTTAAAACTACGTTTACGTACTAAGTTTTTTTAATAGCTAAATTCAAAAGGAAGTTCTAAGTATATAATTTGTCAAGCGGGCGAAGCCGCGGGCATCAGCTAGTAAATAATAAATAATAGTTACGGAACACTTTGTGCGCGAGTCCGACTTGCACTTGGCCGGTATTCTTATTTTTAAATGGGGAGGCTATAACTGTGGAACTAATGGCGCTAGCATAGTTGGTACCCAAACATCGTTATTGGTTGAAAATGTGGTAATGTCATTTTATATTTCAAAATAGCTTAACCTCATTAGTCAGATTGAGACCAGCTATGGTGGCGCCACCTGAGATTTGCTTTGCCTTCGCCACCCCATTACCGATGAACAGTTTCTATGTGGTGTGTTCATAATAATGTACTGAATAAGCACCTCGTGGTTTTAATGTCCTTTCCATCCTGTATTATACAAATATTCGAAAAACGCGATAAACGAAGTATAACCATCTACAATCATCTCTTTGTAACAAACTGTCGATAGAGATAGAGTTACAGTTTGCTCTCTCGGATATAATCCCCTGCTCGTCCCTGAAGACACTCGCTGAAAGGAGGCTCTATTTTTAGATTCGTGTTTGAGCAATCTTAATCAAAGACTAATCTAACATTTAAAGGTCAAGATCAATCAAGTGAACTAACAAGTAACACGGATTATTTTGAAGTGAACCAACAGCTTCTATTTATGGACAAACACAGTGTAAAATGGTTAAAGGGTAGAGGAAGATAGGAGTTTCTATTTAAGCTTACTGAAGGTGTAAACGGACCCTTTACGAAGCCGTCAACCAAACATTCTATACATCAAAGTAAGTAATATAACTCTGTACAAAAGTAATTGCTAGGAAACGACTTGTTTTTGGGGGTGAAATCATTTTTTCGGTAGAACTTAATAACGTACTAAAAACATTGTGCTGATTAATGCATTGAATAGTCATTGAGATTAATTAGAAAGTAGTATTCAAAAAAAACTTTGTCGGAACTTTGACCTCCAATATCGCCGTAACTAGATGGTTCCCAGGTATGGTCCAACACAAAACGAAAAAAAATCGTAATGAAGGGTGCCTTTCGGCTTCGTTAAGGGACATTAAGAGTACTAAAATACTCTACACCCATTAGTTATAGAAGATAAACACAATTAGTCTATTCTCTTCTCCTCTCTTTGAAAAAAAGCGTTAACGATAACGGCCAGCTTTATTAATTAAAAATATGTTTTTTTCTAACCTTCCTCATGACAAACAACCTAATGATACTTAAAAAGATTTCCTAAACACTTACTTCTTTAATATTGAACACCATTTTACCTTACCTCAATAAATCAGCAACGACAGAATAATCATAGAAACCTAATCAAGCAACTGCCACAAATGTCTTGAAGCTCCTCAGCACAATATACGTACATGTATCATATCTGCCATGACAGCTGTAGTGTCAGCGCCACAGAGCCGCACAGAGGCAGTCATATCCATCACGCAGGCTATCAATCATCTTGACAGTCTGTGCACTTTGCTCTGCTCTTTGACATTGCAACGTCAAATGTGTTATTGATATAAAGGGTGAAGCTTTTATGTTGAGAAGCTAGCTGGTGTTGTGAGAACGTTTTTATTTGAGTATGTTTTGCTTTGCATTTTTTTACCAAATCTTTAAAAGCTTTTTTTTGTTTGTGAGTATGAATGTAAGGCTTGTAAGGGGTTATCTTCGGAACTACTTATCCGATTTCGAAAATTATATCACTAATGGGAAGCAACATGATCTCCTAGTGTCATAGACCATATTTTCAAAGTGTTTTTGGGATAATTTTTGACTGAGCGAGCGAAACCGGGGGCAAAAGCTAGTGATTAAATATTTTTTTATTTAATTCAACATATTAATAGAGTAATTAATTCATGATAGGCGTCAAAGTGAAACTATCAATAAGTTTAGAACAAAGGGTGTCCCTTCCCATGTCTATTGTTCATCCATGCAGTGCTCTCGGTATTAATCGGTTCTTATTGTCTCTAATTGCAGGAATTACCCCGTTCAGCACTAAATTGGCAACAAAACGTCCCTAACACGAACACGGATCGAAAATGAATGGAATGCCGCTCCAATAATCCAAAATTGATAACTGCCATTCTAAAATGTTCACGAAACGGGGCTATATCGCACGCCTCAGCAATAGAGCGATTCGGCCAAATTATTGGCGTGTGTAAAATCAATACAAAACAGGGAATTGATTGTGAACATTTCCAATTAACAACTTTGACGTTGGAATGATGAAGAAACGCGAAAACAAAAGTTTAGCCACTTGTATTGTACGAACGAGAATATACGAGTGTGAGGCACGAATCGCCGGTGAATTATAATAGGTATTCATTTTGTGGAACGTAAAAACAACGTGAAAAGTTGAAACTACTTTTAATCAACTGTTGTCATCCAATCTTTTTATTTGTCTGTTTGGAGCACTATGCTGCCTTTAGCAACTGCTGATATATGAAGATAGATACATGCATGCAACAAAGATTTGCCGTAAATTTCCACCACACCATGCATCATTTCAATGGGGTGGCTAAGGCATAGTAAATCTCAGATGGCGCCACTATAGTTGGTCTCAATCTGACCAATGAGGTTAAGCTATTTTGAAATATAAAATGACACTACCACATTTTCAACCAATGACGATGTTTGGGTACCAACTATGCTAGCGCCAATAGTTCCACAATTAGCCTTCCCATTCCCCTGCCTCGAACCCAATTTATTTGAGGTCGGCGCAGCATGTGTTCTTCATCCATACTTCGCTAAGATCTACTCGTAATTTTAACAGCACACTCGAAAAAATTTAAAAAGTGCTTATTGACACTATTCTTAGTCATAATTTATAATACCTAGGTACAAAGTAATATTTAGTTTTAGAGTTAAATTGCTTATTAGTCAGTTTATGCATCACTAAGAACTTTAGTTTTATAACGAAAAAAAAACTCTTTTAACCCCTATGCCTGTCAACCGCCAAATTTGTGGAGTGTGCAATGCAATTAGAAAGTAAACAAATCCATCGACTTTAAACAAACCACTTATTTGTCACAGTACGAGTCCAAGTCAGCTCCGTGTCTGTTCTGTCAATGGACTTATCCGTTAAGTTTGTAATGGGCATTACCACCCCGTCACAGTGCGACATTGCCACAGTGCACTTCTTTTATATCTGAAATAATGTCCCGCTGCCATGATGCGCTGAGCGCGTGCACTCCGCGATGCCGCGCCCGGCTGTAAAACACAATGTTGTTTATATTTGCCCATAATATTACTGAATATACATACAACACACCTAACCAAACAACCACCACCACTGAAACCACCACATACATGAAACCTACCTACTTTCTAAGCTACTTTTAATAATTGTAGAAACAGAAAGACTCATCGTCATCACTCTCTTCCCCTTATCCCAATTGATTTATGGTCGGCGCAGCATATCTTCTTCCATACTTCTCTATTACTCGTCATTTCATCAGACACCTCAAAAGAAAGACTCATCATCGCATTTTTATACTAAAATGATAATTTCAGTAGTTGCCTAGCTTTCCACACGACTTGAAAGTAGCATAACTGTTGAACGTTACTATAAAAGTAATAGAACAAACTGTTTCACATACTGAAAGTTAGTCTGCGATTGGAAAAAAAAACACCAAAGATCCTCCATTTTATTTGTTAACTTTAGTTTTGTAGTTTAACAGTTTGTAATGCTACAAGAGAAAGTCAGTTACTAGTCAATTCAGATAGTTATATGTATTAGGTTTAACTATGGCGACTTATATCCTTTGTATACAAACTTACATTATATTTTGTTTATGAACTCACGATAGATGAATTTCTGCAGATGAATTAATAGCCGTCAATCACGATCACGTTTGAATGATTTTATCGTATCTATCTTCCGTATAAAGGTCAAGTATGTTTGCGGAACTTCGAATGTAAATATCATACTTAGTCAGTATGAATATTTTGTTCCCACTCTTTTGCATAAAAAAGTTGCAAAAAATATTATTAAGAGGACGACGAAAAATGTCGTGATTGTTGTTCTCATTAGCAAAAAATGTCACGTCGTGTTTGTTACTTTAAAATATGTTTTTGATTTCTAGAATGTTACATTGTGATGATATACCATATTAATGTATAATACCTAACTACTAACTTCTAACGTAGATGTAGCTCCACAAAGGCATTACTTCGTCAACAATGTTAGCAACTGTAGTACTGCGCCAAGCAGACATTGCAACAATCTTTGCGCGAGATTGCAAAAAGTTCAACAACTATTTGCTTTCAAGCGAACCTTGCCAATACTTTATAGGCGGCTGAAGTCTTTTATCTGTGCAACAATAGCACTTTTGTACACATACCACTCTTTGTGTGCACATATATTACTTACATAGGTATATGCCGCGTCTAGTCAATATACTATTCGATGTTTGCCCACCCGCCTCGACTTACACGCAATTTTCTTTTTGTTCTTTTCAAATAAATTCAACCAGTATCGAGATTTGTGAGATGAGACCGCGTCTTTTGAATGAATATTAGAACGTAAGCCAGCCAGCGTCTAGCTACTACTTTTTATATTGCCAACGTGAGGTAAAAACCTGGCTAACGCGACTCGAATTGAAAATGGACTGAATCTCGAGACAAATCTTCTTAGTAGACGCTATCTTTCATATAGCTCGTGGATTTCAATTCAGAGGTAATTGGATGTGCTCTACATAATGATTTAATCTAAAGTTGGGAGTCTTGATAACTGGCATTTAGCGAATTAACGTATTACGGGTGGAATTAGCGAACATCCTAACTAGTGCGAATTCACACATGGTCGCTCATTGGCTCCACAATCACGTTCTGTGATCACAATGAACTTTGCATGACGAAACTTGCATCAGAAGTGGGATATTTATATTTATCCCGACACAATAGGTTAGGTATCCCCCGCGGAATCTATTCCATATTTCTTTCTGTAATAGAATATAATTTCTCTTTGTTACTCAATCAAGTCTCTGTGGATCGATAATTTTGTCGAAAGAAAATTATATTACAAACTTTGAGAGTTTTCCGAAGACATATTTGTAGTGGCGGACCAAGTTTAATGCGGTGTTAGATTGAACGTTAGTTCTTCGTGGAAACTTGTTCTTGTAGACAGCTGATGAGGCTGCATTGTTTCGTGTTTTATGCCACAACAGAACACATGATCTGAGCCGGTGCTGGGCGAAGTTGGCGCAGCTTGAAACTCTCAGCTGGTCAATTAAACTTAGTCAATATTATGCGGCTGCAGACTGCGGCTATACTTCGCTGTTACATTGCATCGGTATCAGATCGCAACTTAAATTGATTATAGTTTTACATTGAGTTTTAATGGAGATTGATGTGTTTTATCAGATACGATAGTTGTTAATTAAAAGCTTAGGTGGGTAGTGTTTTTATTTCCAAGTAAAATCATTAATCACTTTTTCATTATTTTTAGATTACCACATATCTTGTTCCGATTCCTAAAATTGTTTCATTAACAGGAAGCTACATTTCGCCGAGTGTCTTTCCATAATATGAACGAGCAAAAACTATCAACGTTACCTGCTTTAATGCGACTATCGTTTCCCGAGACAACTCAATTTAACGCTCTGCCTACTACACGAGGGAGGTGTCTTGATGATACTCATTTTCTATAATAATAATAGTGTTTACTTACAAAATGAAAAAGGGTTTCAGTTTGTAAACATCCTCTTGTAATTAACCAAGTAGGTGGTACAATACGGGAACGTATCAATAAAAATATATATGGGTAAACAAGGTGTAAACGGACCCTTCACGCCGTGAACCAAGCGTTATGTACATCAAACTAAGTAACTGTATACAAAAATTATTGCTGGGAAACGACATTTTTTTGGGCTGAAAAATCACGTTTTACGGTAAAACTCAATATAACTCACTAAAAACATTGTGCTGATGGATGAATTGACAAGAAAAACGGGTCATGGAGAAATTTAAAGTAAAACTACAACCTTACAAACTAGTATTAAAAAAAAACTTCCGGAAAAGTTGGAATTTTGACTTCAATATCTCCGTAACTAAAAGGTTCCCAGGTATGGTTTAAAACAAAAAAAAAATCGCAATGACGGGGAAAACCAGTGCCTTTCGGTTTCGTTAAGGGTCTATTTATACCCTTTACACAGGATAGGGTAAAATTAACAAAGATGCCTGCCTGCCTGCCCTGCCCTGCCTGGTTCAATCCATGGTCCGGAGCGAGAGGGAATGGGAAGCCGTCGCCTCCTTCTGCGAAGCAGTCATGCTAGCGAAGGACGTGGCGGAACTTGAAAGAGAGAGAACCTCACGTCCTAGCCGCCGCGGGAGATGCATCGGGCGTCAGGGGTCACGTGGTGGCCCCCGGCCACCGTAGGCGCGGGCCGGTGGACGGTGAGCTATTGGGCTAGCTTGCCGTCCCTCCGTCTTATGACGACAGGGCCCAGGGACCAGGGGCCAGGGGACTGGTCTTGGTCGACGGTGCGTTCGCGCACCACGCGTGCCTCAAAGAGATGTCAGTCCGCAAGGGCCGATGCCTACCGGGGCTGCGGGTCTGTTCGAAAGAGATTCCGTGGCCCCGGAACACAAAGGGCAATAAAGGAAAATGGATGGGTTTTAGTCAGTAAAAGTCTGACACTCCCCCTTCCGCTCCGCCCAGAGCGGGATTTGATGATTTACCATCCAAAAAAAAAGTGCTTCTATTTTTTTAAATATTAAATGGGTCTACTCTCTTGACCTCAATCTGGTCAGAGGAGGACGGAGATGAGACGGTGGAACGAGCTAGCTCAAATATATCTATATTTCTATAGCAAATATAATGAGGCAAGAGTTGAAAACATGGCGAGCAAAACATCTTAATTACACACGAAAACCTCTTCCGTTTCAACTTCGACCCTAAACCCAAATTAATATTTTATATTCCAAAGGATCTCGGGCTTAATAGGGAAATCTCGAATTGATTAACATCAAATCAAAGGAGAACGTAGAATAATACACAATAAAAGTGGCGAGGTATGTCATTTAACCGTATCCGCCGTCCTCATTTCGGAACGAGCTAAATAAGGAGCCCGGGTACCTCGGTAGCCCGGGTACCTATATACCCGGGTTGGATTTTCCGATTCATATACTTTGGAATTTTTCCGGGCCGCGTATCCACCGTGCGGTACGAATTTTTATTTCATTTGCTTCCTACTAACAAAACGAATGCATGGTCCTGTGAGCACTAATGAACCTGCCTTCAGAGCATTCAGCCGACTGAAATGCGCGCCTACACAGACACATTTGCGACTTAATGAGCACCTGTGCCATTCCAATCTCCACCTTATGTCGTTGTGCGTAGAACTTTTAGATTCCGCTCTTCGTGTTTTCCAGGTGTTATTGAATGTTTGTCGGGGTAAAAGGGGAGATTATCGGGGAAGCGCGGCCGTTTCCATAACAGCGCCCGAGTGAGTGCGGTATGTAGCCGCCTTGGAGTGAAACCGTTAATTGTAATGAAACAGAAAAATTAAGCAAAGAGCTTGATTCAGAAGAGTTTTTAATTAGGTTCGGTTCGAGAATGAGGATACTAATTACCTTAGTGATATTGTGTTTTAACGTCCCATTATCTTCGGTTACGACTGTCTGGTCGTCGCTGCACAGAACAAGTAGTATGTTGTGGTAGCTACGGGTAGTAGTTACCCGCTGCCCGTATATTTTTAGCAAGAAATATAGGGCAAGTAAAAATGCGATAGGTCCTATCTCCTTTTCTTGTTTTTCAGTGTGATTATGAGTGGAATAAATGTAGGTATTTCCATGCCCTTGTTTACCTACAGCATGGAAATACATACACGAATGAAAGCGGCTGTTATCACTAATAGCAAACTAATTTTTTTTTTTTTTTTTTTTCAGGTACTTATATATAGCATAAAAAGATTCCATGAATCCAGTCAGGCTGTGCCTTAAAACAACAGGTACCAGCAATAAGTATGTTTTTTTCCAATATTTTATTTTCTAATTATTATCGCCTAATGAGATAGAAAAAGATGGAAATCTGTAACTATTTACATATTAAAAGTTCACGTAATTAAGATTTAATTTCACACTGCGACCAAAATGCAGCTAAGCGCTTTTGGAACACTCATTAGTGCAAACCGCCATTAATTTAATTTTAATACATGCATGCAATTATGTTGTTGTTCAGGGTGCAACCATACAATTACTTAAAGCTGGAATAGTTAAATATACTACACTATAATAGTACCTATAGTGAATGTACCGACTGGCCTACACACCCGTGCCGAGCACAAATTAGAAATTTTATTTAGCCCATTACGTGCGAAGCGTGTAGCCTAGACGAAATTTTAGAGCGGGCAACATTCAACTAAGGTTAATGCTCAAACAAATGGATCTAGGAAACGTTATACTCGTAGTAACGTGTTTTATAATAGTTTTAGTCTTCGTTAAAATCCAAAGCATAATAAAAATGCGCACGCGGTACTTGATCATTATTTTGCTGAGGAGTTATTTTAAAACAGT
The DNA here is from genome assembly GCA_941918905.2 of Xestia sexstrigata. Taxonomy (NCBI): domain Eukaryota; kingdom Metazoa; phylum Arthropoda; class Insecta; order Lepidoptera; family Noctuidae; genus Xestia; species Xestia sexstrigata. The sequence continues at coordinate 8,478,969 of OW799204.2, forward strand.
GTTATCTCCTACATAAATATCAAATAAATAATAATACCTCCTAGATTCGAACCAGCAGTTCCTGAGATTAGCGCGTTCAACCAAACAAACAAACTCTTCAGCTTTTACATTATTAGTATATAAGTTACGCGAGTAGGTACACATACTTTATGATACGAACACATCACATTACCTGGGTCTTAAACGTTACCGACAGATTGTGGTTGCTCCAGAAAAGTTCCTGATGGAAAACCCAACAACACTGCCCAAGAATCAAACCATAGATACAATATTACAACACAAACACAACATAAATCACGCAACCCTCACACCTTTATACACACAACACACCGATTGATCGCCATCATTGAATGCTGCTGAGCAGTTAGCCTGGTTTACGAGCCTTCGCTTCGACGCTCCGACCAACAGATAAAGTTTACGAGTGCGTGTTAAATAACCTAATGAAACTCCACTAAACTAACCACAGCCGACGTTACTGCATCGATAAAACTATCTGCTAATATCTGATACTATGTTGTGTGGGGAATTTTGTTTTCAAGTTATTGCTTTCTTGGTTTAGTATGCAAATTTTGATGGATGGAGAGGGAGAGGAAAGCCAAAGAATAGATGGATACATTGTGTGAGGAATTAAATGAAAGATAAATGATTAAACGATATCGTGACGTCTGACAGGGGAGAATGGAAGAAAAAAACGTGTTGCGCCGACCCCAAGTAGAATGGAACAGGGTCAGGAAGATGGTGATGGTAGGGTAGATGACACCATAAAAAAATAACTCCCAGACACCTATCTCTAAAAAAACACTTTATTTTGGGCCTGAAAACCCGATTTATTTACAATTAATTGCCAAATTCGATTTTTAGTTGCTTTGAAATCAATAAATAGTTGTGTCATTGAGTTGAATAAACAGTGACGTCACAGTTGGCTATTGCCATACAAAATCTATGAAAGAACCGCGTTTTGACAGCTCTTAAAAAGTATCTCAATTGATTGGTGTGTCATCTACCCCATTATAGATAGAAATAGTTGGGTAATATAAAAGTGAAAAGGTTATCTGTCCAGGGGACCTATCCTCTCTTAGACTGGTTGAATCCGATCACTCGCATTAAATTAGCAAAACGTGTAGATTATTTGAATGAAACCAGATTTGTTTTAGAACAAATTTTCGCCTAACCATTCGATTATTACAGGTGTGATGTTGTTCTTGAAAATAAATGGTTTTTTTTTGCGGTTATTCTATACTATACTTTCCGGTACCAGGGTAAAAGCGCCCAGCACAGTACTGCTAAGCCCTCAGAAGTTTGTTTCCAACTAAGTATTAAGATATGCGACTGAACATCATAATAAGGAATCAACAAAGCCTTTTCCCTTTGCCCTTAACAGCCAATCTTATGTTAATCTCAAAAACAAAGGATCCAATATGAAAGTAAAAATAACTCCTAAAATGCCTCATAATACTTGTAAATACATACTAACTGGAACGAAGGGAAATTATGCGCCCGTTTCGGTTTTAAAATATGCATCAAACAAAACATGCCACAATACATTTTTAGCATTCAGGTAAATTCTACAAAAGGTAAAATATTCGCGTCATAATATTTACCTCGTTCGGAATTCAAGCCTTAAAATATATATTTAAATCCGTTATTAGCATAAGTCCCGGGGTGGCCACCGCTCTATCGAATGCGCTCTCCACTGCAACAGGGTTGCCAAGCAAAAATCTGAAAAAAAAAATTGAACCGTAGCTTATGAATTCTGCCGAATATTTTTCTTTGATGCTAGATGTCATTTTGTCCGTTTTTGAACTCGAAATGGTATTTGAAAATATCGTGATTAACTGACGTGTTCACTAACTGGTTCTATGATATCGTGGCTGGGGGGGTCCGGGATATCAAAGGAAAAAGTTCGCATTGTGCTCTGGTCGAAAAAAATGGGGAATTTTCCAGTGACGTTTGTCACAACGCTTCAGTATAAAGAGTGTAAAACACCTCTTAACTCTTCTATTTACGGAGATATTGGGATATTGGGGGTCAAAGTTCCAACATTTTGACAATTTTTTTTTAAATACAAATTTTTAATGTAAGATGTTTACTTTAAACACCTCCACGACCCCCGTACTATTCAATTCATCCATCAGCACAATGTTTTAAGTGCGTTACATTGAGTCCAAAAAAAAAGTCGTTTCCCAGCAATATTTTTTGCGTAAAGTTACAGTTTGATGTACAGAATGCTTGGGTGACGGCTTCGTGATGAGGTCTTTTACACCCTGTATATCAATAGATGGCGCTGATCAAAAGTAAAAGTAAAAGTATTTCTTAAAAGTAAAAGTATTTCTTATGTATTATAGTATAGGTCAATGGTAAAATCTTTTAGCAGGGCAAAAAAAAACTCTCCTAGACACATGTCAAACTCATTGTATAGTAAAATTTCTTTACTATTCGTTGTTGTATTAATCGAAGTTATATACCTAAAGTGAGAACTGTAAAGAACCTTTTTTCTGTGAAACTATTAATAACCTAAAAAGTCTACTGTTCTTTTGCATCACTGAACTGAACTACAAGTTTTTGCATGGCTTTTGTTATTTTCTTCTGAGTGTTTTGGGGTTACGTTTACGCAACTCATCTTTAAGTTGATAGAGTGTCCAAGATCCATAGTCCTTCGCTATGACTTCACAAACAATGACACAAGAGTCCAGAGTTAGTACATACACAAAGTCACAACTGAAATACGGAAAAACCAAAGCTCGACTCGACGTACCAGGAGTGTATTAGTAAAAATACTTAATTCCAAAACCACAGCCAAAAACATCAAACAACCGCAACAGCCCAAAAAGTAGTGAGATTTTGATGGTGAGGTGACGTGACGTGAAGCGACAGTGGCATTGGAAGTTTTTTTTTATTTAATGGGGATGGCATCTGTGGAACTAATGGCGCTAGCATCGCTTGTACCAAACATTTTCATTGGTTTAAAATCTGTCAATGTCATTTTACATTTTAACATAGTTTGGCCTCTTCTCTATGAGAGGGAAAATGGGCTCTAATCCACCAACCGGCCCAATGCGGGTTGGTAGATGTCACATGTCTTCGAATTTTTGGTTCTAGACATGCCGGTTTCCTCACGATGTTTTCCTTCACCGTTTTGAGAGCAGTGGTAATGAAATAAATTTCACAAAGCCGCAAGTCGTGGGTTTGAACCCATTCAAACCCACGACTTGCTGCTCGTAAGTCGGGGCCACCGCTGCTCTCCAATAAAGCATTTATTTACGTCCATTCCCATCTAGATTACTCCGCTCATTGACAACCCTACTACGGGCCAGAGCGCTGATTGTTTCCTGAAGCCCAATGGCGGATTTAATTCAATATTACGCCAATTAGCATGCGTACGTGCTACTGTTTTATTTAAACGTTCCATTAACTGCCTGCAGATTGTAATGAAGTAACTTTAATGTATGCAGCTTAATAACTAATTATTGTATGTTTAATTAACAAGCTTTATGTGTTTTTTCATTTTTCTCATTCCCTCTCATTGAGAGGAGGCCGTGTCCCAGCAGTGGGAATATTATAGACTGATGATGATGATGAGGTCCTAGCTGGGTTCGATTCGCGGATGGGGCAAATTGTTATTGGATCTTCACATAAGGAATTTCTCAGTAGTAGCAACGGAATCTGGATTTGTGCCCAGTTGATGGCATTAGGGTCGCCCCCTATTACATAAGACTTAAATATAACTGGTGAAATGTTGGTTTAGGTGGTTATGATTAAAATGCATTATTTAATTTATTTGTTACACTAAGTTCTGTTTAAAAGTCCATCTCAATGTTTTGTGGCGTTGTTCATAGGGTCTAATAGACGAAGTTTCATATCGATTCTCTTTCTACAATCGTAAACGCCTCGGCGTAAGCGATTGTAGAAACCGCTAAATTGGTAGCCAAGTAGCACTGAGTCGATCGCTCGTTCTTTAATGTCTGTAGAAACAACCTACACTTTAGTCTATGGTGAGCGTTCCTACCAAACAGTATAGCGATCAACATTGTAGAAACGATAACATTCTATAGAATAGAATGTTATCGTTTCTACATGTTTGAACGATGTAAACTTGTCAACGAATTTTCTATTCGTTTGTGTTGATCACGTGATTTAACGTTGAGGTGATGTCATTCCCATTCATTTGATTCGTTTTCTACTAGCGTTAACGATTGTAGATTGTCAACTTGGCTAAGCCTGCTGATTACGATGACGCTGAAAATAAAAAATATATTGATTTTAATGGGACTGCCGTAGGCTACTAAAACCCGTTGGTACCGGCTGCCATCCGACGAATTGCTGATTTGACGAATATCAGATTTGACCAATGTCGTGCAACCCGATTGGCCGATGTTATATAATAATAAAATTATAAATTTTTATTCAAAAAATATAAGGTAAACGTTTTCAGTTTTTCTTAAATCTATGTCAAGTTCACCCCATGCTTTGAGCCTGAACTAGGTAATCTTGTGTTTCAGGCTATTTGAGGTAACTTAATTGATTAAATAATCATATATCATATTAATATTAATGGTACAAATTATAAAATAGTACATTATAATATAAGTGCGGTAAGTTGAAAATTACAGCCGAGGCGATATTGCTATTACAGCCCGAGCCGTAGGCGAGGGCTACAAGAAAGCAGAGGCTGTAATTATCAAAGCGCACGCATGTTATACGACGTTTTATAACATATTTGCGAGGAAATAAATAAAACTCGGACTTTCTTAAACGAATAAATCTTTAATCACTTGATAAAGCAGTTATAAAAATTTAAACAATTTGGAAAATTGATTATTACGTTGCCAGTTGTTTTTTAATGTTGTCAAATTATTATTATTATATTTAATCTCCCAAAGTTAATTTTATTCATAAAATGTTGACCACTTTTCTGACATATAAACTCTTTGCTAAGATTTAAAAAAGTACCGTTCGTTCTAGACGGAGCATCTTGATAAACCGTGCGTTTTACATTACAATAACGCACAAGTACGTAATGAGATACAATACGATATTGAAATTAGTGAAATAAGTGACCCTTTACGAGCAAATGTGTTTTATAGGTGTATAAAATTATACTATTTTAACTTAGCTAATTTAAAAAATAACAGTAATATGGACAATATTTACTTTAGCACACGTAATAACTTCTCTGTATCTTCATACGGCATAGTTTGAAGGGTTTCCTTAAGGATTTTCTTGCAGTTATTGTGATTTAAGGAGTAGATGCTTCCTTTTTCATTTAGCCTGATATAGAGTAGCGGTCCGAGGTACGGTCGAACAAGCTATTTGGTTTACATTTTACAATGTAATTTGTGAGTTAAACTATAAACCAAATATCTTGTTCGACCGTACATATAAAACTTGGCTGTGAAAACGTGTTTTGTTCTTTTTTGAGGGCAAAGTATATCTTTATGTCTTTTTTTAGTAAAATCAGTGCTGTATAGAATTGTTGCGGTTTTTTGAGTACAGTGCTCCTAATAAATAACTGTCGAACTGGTAGTACTTCACAAGATTTATGCAGGAGGTTAGTGGGGAAAAGGAAAGGGCGGCAAGTAGCTACCTTGAGAATAGCTCTTTGAGCTCTTTCAATGGGCAGTAACAGAGTTTTACTTGCCCCACCCCATGAAGTAATGCAGTAAGTCAGAATTGACTGACAAAGAGCAAAATTTACTTGCTACTTGTTACATATATCGTAGTTTTTTGAATACGAATATCAGCTTACGAATTCTATTATTTAGAGCTTCTATATGTTGTTTGAAGGAAAGGGTTTCGTCTATTAAAATACCCAGGTATTTTATTTTATTAGTCTTCTTAATATTGGGACACACACTGGCTGGGCAACAATGAGCATGCAACGCTGAGGGGATATTGAATATATGCTTGCGCATCGAAAACTTAATGTAATTTGTCTTCTCTGCATTTAGAGTTAGTGAGTTATTTTGTAGCCATTTAGTAACAATATTAAATCCGTGTTGTTCAAGCTTGTAGACTTCATTTTCTGAGTCAGCCGAAAAACGTAAAGCAGTGTCGTCAGCGTAAGTAATGATAGTACCATGCTCTAGTTGTAGATTGCAGAGGTCATTTATGTAGATCAAAAACTGGGTGGGCCCTAGAATATTTCCTTGGGAAACACCAAAAAATGTGTTTTTTGAACAGCGCTGAGAACATCGCCAATATTTACGCACTGGGAACGATCTTCTAAATAACTTTTGAATATTTTCAATTGTGTGCCACTTACACATTATCTCAAGCTTGCGCAATAGAATTGGAATGAAAGCTTTGGCGAGGTCCAGGAAAATTCCTACTGTGTGGTTACCCTTGTCAAGTTCTTGCGCTAGATAGTCAGTCAGGTGATGTACCGCATCGGCAGTTGAAACTTTAGGTCTAAATCCAAACTGCCTTTCAGACAGAAAAGATTTTTAGTTCATACCTATATTTTCCAAAATCAACGTTCAACGTAAAATGTGAATAACACATTCATGACGAAAAAAGCGCTGAATTTTTTTCCATGAAATCATAATTCAAACAATGAATGCAAATGAATCCGTAAAGTTTATTTCACTTTCATGAATAAAGTTGTCGCATTAAAAATACATAATGTTGGATAAATTCTCTCCACCTTAGTTAGATTTTAATGAAGAAGCCTGTTTTCTTTTACCTTCATGAAAAGAACATGGTTGTTCAACTATGTACTTTAGTTACTAGAATTAAACAACAAAATTACAGCAGGAGTGCAGAAAAATAACTGTAAATGCAGAAAAAGAACTAATTATTTTTGTTTTCATTAGTCAAGGTATCTATTCAAATAAGGCTTACCTACCTATTCCCTACTGCAGCTATTTAAAACTCAACAAACTCCCAAAGGGCGGCACGGCCATCTATCCTTGTACAACACTTTACATAACTAAAACCGTAGACAAAGCGTGTAATGAAAAACTACACTAACAAAGTCAAGCCAACGAGATAACACGAAGCTGAATGTTTCTACTTAAAGTTTTTAAAGTAAAATTCACTTCAAGTTCGTGCTTAACTGCGCTCCGAGGACAACATGAGATACTAAAGTAAATGTATCTGAATAAAGTCGCTCCCACAACACACCCGCGCCGCATGCATTTGTGTAATGAAAGCCGCTCAGACGCGCAACAGGTATCATAGCTAATATAGCTTTGAAACACGCTAAAGCGCTTAAGTTTTTTTATTCTAAATCACATTTACACAGCAGCCACGCGCCGCGCCGTATCCGCGGGCAACGCTCCGGGCGTCATCTCTTTACACCTATTTGCGCTTACATCGTCTCATTTCATATTCACATAACCAACATTATACCACTCTTTATGCGATTCTGATCTTCATATCATATCCGTTTTTTACATCAACGCGAAAACATATTCCATTTATGACACCATTCTGTTGTAGGCACAATACACAGCTGAAATGTGACTGTTTGAAATGGACCGTGTTAACTCGGTTGACAATAAAAATGATTTACTGTTCGCCGCGTCACGTGTCGTGTCCGGATAAAATCATTCATGCTAACTCTTCCGTGTTGCAGAGGCTTTGGAATAAACGCTTTAGGAAATTAAAGCGCCCTAAAGCGTTCTAAACGCTGCATTGTGCTGGCATGAGGCAATACGTGCGAGACACGGCTAAGTCTACCGTGAATTATGCTTTAGGCCCACATTCGCGTGCAAAAACGGTCGAACGGATTCCGAATAATTCCGAAGCACAAGATAGATTGATCGTTCGACAGCAGCACTAGAAATAAATTGTATAACAGTGGAACATCTTTCAGAGATCACAAAAGGCTGCAAAATCAATTCGGCTGGCGACGCATGTAGTTGGCAATATTTCAAATTCTCTTTGATGCAATATTTCCCTTCCTCTCTTTTCTCCGCATTACATAACCGAAAAAATGTGCTATTCGCATTTTGTTAAATTGACATCTCAAGAAATTTGATACTAAATGGTTTTTGAAATGTATACACTGAACACTGATATGTTTTCCGTCATCGTACGGTAAATATTTCTGCTTTAAAATGTCTTTGACATGGACTCTTTAGTACCTTGAATGCGACATAACACATAATTTTACTTAAACACTATAGTAACGTTCAATGTTATTTTTCATATGTCGCACATAGTTACCTGAATGCCCAACCATGAAGAATTCCATACAGAATTACAGACTAAATACCTCGGTGGAACTAATAATTAAGTAAACATAGTACACATAATTATTTCCTAGATCCTTTGGCGTTGGCGTATGCCAAAGGCAAAACGATATTAATCTCCATTTATTGTGTTTAACGATAACATCCAATAACCACAAGTCAGTTTAACCTGAAATATTAATTGAAATAATATTATCCGTGAAATTAAATTCAACAGATTATGTAAATGGCGCGGATGTGGTTAAAATTATTGCATTCCGAATTAAATTTGTGAATTGTAAATGACTAATTCGCTAGAGGAATAGCAGAGAGGTAAGGAAGATTAAAATGGAAGTATTATAAGGGTTTTTAGCGAAATGGTTGTTTCAGTTCTGCCGAAGAAACTTTTTGGGAGGATGACAATTTCGTATCGTTTGAGTTGGGCTTCGTTCATTAGGAAGTATTTTTAAGGGGTATATTCACTGTTGATATCTATTAATTTATAGCATTAGGTTACTGCACGTAAGGGGATATATAGCAATGCCTACTAATAACTTTAGAATCAAATAACGAATTAAAAATAAATCAAAGGAGTTAAAAAGTCTACCGCATTTTAAAAGTTTTGGATGTAATAATCTGTCTAATATTGTATCGTTTTCTCAGTAATATCTATAGTCAAACTGGTTACATACATTCATGTCGTAATTTTAAATTATACATTTTCGTAGCAACCGCGTAGCCAAGCGTGCTACGCGCAAAGTCAACGCGGGCGACATCGCTACGAAACGGTCTACAAATATAAATCCCTGTTACAAACCTACATCGCTCCTCTCTTACGCAAGAGGTCTGTTAAAGTTGTTAGTATTCCAGCAATCGACGTCGAAGTGTGTCCGTCGTTGCCTTTTGTGTACGGAAGCAATATGCTTAGTCGAACTTTTGACGAAAATTGCATTCTGGAGAGTATGCAATTTTCGTCTACAATTTGGTTGAACTCTGTCTGTAATCATGACGTAAGGTCTTGGAATCTGGTATGTTTGGAACAGTCCGAAGGCTTCATCAAATTGCTCCGTTTTATTAGTAGCACGAACACTTAAATCGTTAGCGATTTTGATCGAGAAACTTGGCCAGACTTACTAAAACAAGACCTGCTTATCGAAAGGTCGCGAGTATCTTCCAAAACCACGTTTACATGGCCTTACGTTTATTCTAGTAATAATATGTTTCATAGCGTTTAGTAAAGGTGTGCCGTTTCACGTGATACTACTGACAGTTTTGACTAAGGTGGCCATAAATTAATTCCTAAATATGAATGCATGGTGGAATTTCAACTCTCGATGCTGAGCGGAAGATTAAAAATGCAACAATGCGTTTTAATTTAGGCATGGATATACTTCTCTTCATATAAGTGATTTCTGATCATGTGTTTGGTCTTTGGGTCAAGTGATGAGTGATGAGTGATGAGTAAGTGATGAGTGGTGAGTGATTTTGGTCAAGTGATCCTCTATTATGGGTGAAGTAAGACCCTTTAAAAAGTAAAAAGGCATTTGTTCTGTCCGTCATTGCGATATTTTTTTGTTCTGGACCGTACCTGGGAACTTTCTAGTTAAGAGGTATTGGAGGTAAAAGTTCCGACTTTTTCACAAGTTAAAAAAAATACATTTTTTAGTTTTCACTTTACTTTCAATGCCCTAATGACCAAAGTATAATACCTTGCATCTATCTCTAGCTCCATGCATCTATCAGCACATGTTTGGAGTGCGTTACATTGAGTCCTACCATGATATTAGTCTCCAAAAAGAATCGTTTCCTAGCAATTATTGTTGCGTAGAGTTACTAAGTTTGATGCACTCGCTGCTCTGAGCTCCGTTAACACCTTGTATTACTGATGTAACAAAATTTTGACCCAGTACCTATGTACTGTAGTACCTAAGCTTATAAGCTGGTGTTTAGTAGGTCTCTAATGAGTCTATTGCTCCTAATTACCTGGTGTTTGATCGCTAAATAAAGCGCGCGCTAATGACCGCTCCTAGGAGGCAGTGCCCACTAACGAGATATCTATTTTTAAAGAGGAATTGTCCTGTTTATGATATTGTATTTCATTGTCTACCCTAAAGAAGTAACATAAAGTAAGTAATCTACTTTTGTTTCACTGACATGACAGAATGTTATGCTAGTAACTTATTAAATCGCCGAGTGGCAAAGGAAATGTTTTATGTTTAAAATAAAAGCTTATAAAAACACAACAAAATAAAACTCATGTTTAAAAAACAAGCTTTTATCAGAAAATTTGGTTTATCTATCAACATTTAACGCGTATACAAAGTCTCGTGTCCGTGCTATTAACCATTGAGGAGTTCTCTCGTGAGGAGGCGATCCTGGCTGGAGGATCAAGCCATGACTTTCCCAAAAATGTATAGTCACCAGAAACAAAAGTGTGTGCAAAATTTTAGATCAATCAATTGGAGGGAATTGGTCTGAAATTCAGTTGCTAGATTTGTTACATAAATAAATAATAAATAGTGCTGGACATTACACACAGCGCCATCTAGTGCCACACAAAGCAACGAGGTTTGTGTCGTGGACACCAGATAGTTGATATACTACATATATACTTTTTGTTTGGAAATACATACTTATTATACATATAAACATCCATGACTAGGAAACAAATGTCCAGGCTCATCACACAAACGTTTGCTTCTACCGGGATTCGAACCCGGGACCCTAAGAAAGTAAGGCAGCCTCAGTACCGCTGCGCCATTCGGGTCGTCAAAATACAACATACTTACTAACTAACAAGGCAAGTTAAATAAAAGCTTATAACAAGAAACTTAACGCGAACCAGCCACGGGCAGAAGCCAGTTATGGTTAAGTTATACATAATTCTAAGAATTAAGATGACAGTCGATAATTCTTGTATAATCTGATAGGTAACGATGGTGGAGTCTTCTTTGGCTATTTTATTGTGTTACAATTAATATTTTTAGATAATTATTTTGAAGCCTATAAGTAAAGGACATAAATCTTTGCAGCCCGGTTGGAATAAAGATCTTGTTCAGTGCAGTTGAGTATAAATAGGCGAATTTCACTTTGATCTTACATGACGTACACAACCAAAATTTCTTTCACTTTATTAACCGACTTATAAAAAAAGAGGAGGCTTGAGTAGTTTATGAGTAAAGCTCCTTTTAATACGTATTATTTTTATTTTTTCTTGGCCTATATGTTGATGACATGATGGTTAAATTACCCTTAATAAGTTCTAGTTACAATGTAAAATTAATCCATGGCAAAAATTTGTATGCGATACTAGAACTAAAAAGATGTATTTGCGAAAGTTTGTAAGGATGCATGTTTGGATGTTGTAACTCTTTCACGCAAAAACTACTGAACGGATTTGGTTTAAATTTGGCTCACAGGTAGGTTATAACCTTTATAAGTGTATGTGTGAATCCAGGTTATAACCTTATAGGATACTTTTTATGTTGATAGTACAATCCCGTGCGACTATTAGCGAAGTCCACAAAGTCTCGGTGAATCACAACACTTTGAAACAGCAGTCACAAATAGTTTTTCTATAGTATACAACTTTACTATTTATAACCTTAGCGTCGTGCTGAAGCGTGTATTAAATAGACAAAGCATTAAATTAACAGTACGTAGCTCCACTAATTATAACCGCGGTATCGCAAATTCACCACTTTTAACAACTAATTAATTTGGTGTTACTTTTGTAATTACAGTAAACTACATTGACCTTGTGAAGATCTAGAGAATTCTCTGTATATGCGAGTAGCATAGGACCGTTCGATGTGGCGCCTCTGGAGGGGCGACTATGTCCAGCCATGGACGTAATTCGGTTAAAATGATGGTACCTACATTAACGTCTTACATGACATCACGCCTGGGGATTACAGACGTGATATCATATAGGTAGAAGAGTTAGATAGACGTAATCTATGGTTCATCCATGTAACAGGGGGAAACCTGTATATTGCCATCAACCGGGCACAAATCCAGACGCCGTGCTGCCTCCGAGAAATTCCTGAATACCTACATTTAACATTATGATGATTGACGATGATTAAGTACCACACCCAGCCAGGAGCAAGCCTGACCCGGACAAGCCGGATACACCAGGGGGCATTTGTAAGGAAATACATGCTCTGGGATGGGAGAGGAAGCCCGACCAACATTATTATTATTTATTTATCAAAACAAAGTTTATAAAAATCTTCACATCTCTGCAAAACTATTTTCACGGTTTGTCTGTGGGAACGGAACAAACGGTATTTAACTAAATTATTACACTACTTACATAGTGACATGTATAATATGCCAAGACAGTGATACCTTGTCCTCCTACCCCGTGGAAAAGTCGGCTAAACGGATAACTTTAGTCCGCGCATCACTATCAAGACACAATTTCACACAAACTTCGCTGCATTGGAAAACTCGCTCAAAGTCAAAACTTACAATAGGTAAGTTTTTCCACTACAGTAAACTTATCGACAGCCCTCGCCTCGACCGGCCTTATCTATCTGATTTATGAAGCTTATCAGTCGCGCTGCTCACTCACTGATAGCGAACTTAACAAAGTGGAGCTTTAATCAATCACTTAGTCGCTGGCGTTTTCAATTTGTCCTTTTAAGCATTCCTCTTATCTGCTACAAGTTTCAAGAATACAAATTCGATTAAGGGCCCGCTTTTTAGCCTCTCGTGGCACGCTTTTGAATGAATTAGATATTTTTGGAACGGGGCGGGGGTTAAGAAAGTGGCTTTTTTGCATACGATTTGAAAAGTACCCCTGTTTTTACCCCGATTGTTGCATCTTGAGCTCTCTTACTTCGTGTGAACGTTCATTTTCGGTTGTAATTAAGAAGTATATCTTAAGTTCTGACCGTACATTTTCATTACCAATGTTTTCGAACTGTAATGGCCAGCCACAGTTTAGAAAATGTTTTGTAAGGGTCAAAATTTATTATAGCGCGTTGGCAAGAAATTTAAGATAAAATCGAAAGTATCTACTCTTGACAAATCAAAACGTGCAAAATGTGCTGACCAAAAGTGATTAGAAATTACACATCATCAATAAAAGACGTCTTTCATCCTGGTGTCTACTAAGATTCGTGGATGGCCTTTTTTTTGTAGAAAACATAGAGAAAATCTACAAAGAACAACCTCTATACTTGAACTATCTTGTGCAGGAGTTAAAGTGGACTCGCTGACTACAAAGTGGACTCGCTGACTCTCAGCAACACTCAGTGTACTTGTCAGAGGGAATCCAGCAATGATGCCCTCCAGCTTGAGGCAACGGAGGACCCGTCCCTAGCTGTGAGTACTCAGGACTGTATTTCCACCCAAGATACAATACCTGACTTAGGTAATTTTGTCTCACCAAATAGTCTTGGTTCTAATCTTTCAGTTATGTTCTCTGATAGTATAGGTAGAGGGTTAGGAAAATTAATCAGTAACAACCTGAGTTATTGTACCCAAAATTATTGCATGCCAAGGTCAACCTACAAACAGATTATGGCATCAGTAACAAAGACTGTTTGTGATCCTAGTACCACCATTACTATATGTGTTGGTAATAGTTCTAAGATTAAAAAGGAAGACATCACTGACTGTGTTTCAGAGTTGTTGAAGATAAATTGTAATAAAATAATATTGTGTGCTTTTCCATTTTTTGAAAATTTGGGTAATAGAAAAAACAACTATATATATATGTTAAATAACCATGTACATTTTTTAGTAGGTCACTATAGTGACGGACTTATATATCTGGATATCAACACTATTGTTGGTAAACTGAAGTCGACACGGGGTATGGTGTATCTACCTATTAGATGTAGACACAAAATAGCTCGGCTATTAGCTTATAATATTCACACAGACATAAATAGTATGTCTAAGTTTAGTTCTACTATTAACACTGCGGCTATTAGTAGTAATACTAATGTACAGGTGACTTTAAATGAATGAAAAGACTGACTTGACTTTTAATGCCTTGAAAAGTGCCTTGGTATATTCTTGGACCTCTCAAAAACCTTCGACACAGTTTCTGTTCCAAAACTAATCTCCAAGCTGGAGTATCTGGGTGTAAGTGGCATAGCTCTGGAAATTTTCAAAGACTACTTGAGGAATCGCACCCAGCTGGTAAAGATTGGCTCCAGCTACAGTAATGAACAGGTTGTGCTATACGGTGTCCCCCAAGGAAGCATTCTAGGCCCCACACTTTTTCAAATATACATAGATGACTTCTGTAGAATGTCATTGCCAGCTTGTAGGATCTATGCATATGCTGATGACACAGCGATTCTGGTTGATGGGATCTCATGCGAAGATGTGAAACGGAAGGCAGAATCTGCACTGTCTTCAATGATGAACTGGCTTGACATAAATCTGCTAAGATTAAATCTAAAAAAAACCTATTTCTTACCCTTTTGCAATCCGGTGCAACACCAAACCTACAAGTAGTTTTACGATAACGGCTCACTCATGCCAGAATCCGCTAATATCGTGCTCATGCCCCGCTATTGCTAGAGCTGTTAGTGTTAAATACTTGGGTGTACACATAGACGATGGACTAAAATGATACAAACAACTCGATACACTGACTACTCGAACACTTCGTCTTATTCACATTTTCAAATCTCTCCGAGAATCTGCCAGTATTGACATTCTCAAAATGGTATACTTCACACTATGTCAATCGATTATTGGCTACTGTATAACTGTATGGGGTGGAGCAGTAAAGACTTATCTTCTGCGAGCAGAAAGGTCACAAAGGGCTGTACTTAAAGTTATGTTGAGGAAACCCTACAGATACTCTACAACGCAGCTTTACGCTGATTGCAAAGTACTGACGGGCCAGCAGCTCTTTGTTCTCCGATCTGTCCTGAGGATACATGCCCGTTTACCTCCATCTGATCCAAGCAAGTGTACATATGTTCCCCCAGGTGTACAGTACAAAACCTCATTTGCACGACGCCAATTCTATGTCTTAAGCCACTAAGTCTTTAAAAAAATTCAGAAAGAACTAGATATAATAGACCTAAATAAATTTAACGTCAAATCAAAAACATCGGACTGGCTCATACTGCAGGACTATATGAAAATAGAATCTTTGCTATCATACATCGCTTGACTTATCAACCTCTTCAAAAAAAAAAAACACAAACACCACAAATACTCAAATACACATACACATACATCGGCACAAACTTACACTTCCCTCCCACACACACACTCATGTTACACACACCTCAACACTCACACATATTTGATTAAGACACATTAATATAGGTACATTTAGAATAGTAAATCGACACACTTTCACTCTTGTAAACTTTAGTTCTATTAAATTACAATTCTGGCCGATCACTGTCTCTTAAGATACAGGTCTCCTAGTTTTAGAAACAGGGTTCATTATTATTTTGTATGCATATACTTATTTTGTAGACATAAATCTTCTGTGCACAAATCTAAATTATATGCTTATTGTATTGTATTTTTGTCACCTTGTTTTGAACTGTGTCTGTGTCTATTATTCGGATAAATAAACAATTTTATTATTATTATTAATGCTATAAATGTTTACAAACATTGTACTGAGGAGGATCCATGTGTCACCGTGGAGAATTCTCAATTAGGGTCTATTAGTATTAGTGATAGGGTCTTGTTGTCTGAGGATGGCACGGGAGTCTCTGGCCTCACTCCAAATATTAATTTAAACTAGAAAATGAGACAACAGGAGGTACGATTAACAATATTGTTAATCCTACCAACAAAATATCCAAGGCATTTCTTCCAAATTATTAGGAATTGAATTGTTTTTAGAAAATAGTAAGTTTGACATTATTTGTTTTACTGAACATTGGCTAAAGGATTACCAAATGCTTATCAATTATGAGAACTATATGGTGGGTAGCTGCTTTAACCGTAAAACTATGCTTCGTGGAGGTTCCCTAATATTAATAAAAAATTGTTTTAAATATAAGCAACGTAATGACATAGTAGGTCTCTCGGTTGAACATTGCGTTGAACTGTCCTGTGTTGAGCTAGATAAGCATGTAATTGTATGTGTGTACAGACCCCCAAACTATCAAAACTTTTCCTTATTTGAATCAATAATGGAAGATTTGATGGCAAAACTTGCAGCCAGTAATAAATCTACAATTATTTGTGGTGATTCTAATATCAATATTTTAGAAGAATGCTCAAATAGCAGTCGCTTATTAAATCTTTTTAAGTCATTTGACTTGACCAACACTTTTAAAGAACCTACTAGAGTCACTCCATCTTCTGCTACTTATATAAATAATATTTTCTGCGATTGTGATTACTTAGATAAAGCAATAGTAAATTGTCTGCCTTCTGACCATAGCGGACAAACTGTAACCTTTAGGTGTAATACACCCCCATTGCAAAAAATACAAATTAAATTTAGACCTATAACTTCTAGCAGATTATATAGGTATAATATTTCGCTACAGAACAAGTTAAGTGTTATGAGTCTTGATGATATTAATATAGATCAATTGTATGATCGTTTCTTTTCAATAGTTCACACGGAATTCAATAAAACTTTTGAAAGGAAGACAAAAAGTATTTGCCCTAAATTCATAATTAGTGATTGGGCAACTAGAGGACTAAAGCTCAAATAGTCTTTCCCTACTTTTTCTGATAAGAAAAAGTAGGGAAAGACTATTTGAGCTTTATGGCCTTAAGCATTTTATAAACACTGACATTTAAACAAGTATGTTGCTAAGTATTCAAAAATTTTTAGAAATACGTGCAAGGTTGCTAAAGCACTGCACATTAGCAACAAGATCAAAACGAGAGTAACAGGAAGAAAATACGTAATACTAGCTACACATTAGATACAGCATGTGGTCCTAAAAGCTCTAATCAGGAAGTAGCTCAAGAATTTGTAAATTTCTTTACCAATATACCACTAAAAACAACGGAGGCTCTTATTTCCTCACCTGAACTCTCAATTGGCTTATTAAACACATTAACCCTATGATTGTTATTAAAACTTTCTGGCAAATAAAAATCAAACTAACCGAAGATGAATGGAATGTCTGTCAAAGTTTGTACATCCATACTTGACACTATAGCCCCTTACTTAGCTTTAATTTTTAATTTATGTGTAGACCAAGGAGTTTTCCCTGATTTAATGAAATACAGTAGTCATACCTCTTTTCAAATCCGGAGACAGTAAAGATACTAATAATTATAGACCTGTATCCGTGTTACCAGTTTTTAGCAAGGTTTTTGAAAAAGTAATGCTTAATCAAATGCTCTATCATTTTAACACCAACAGAATCATACATGATCAACAGTATGGCTTCACCAAGGGACGTTGTACAACTGACGCCGATGTAACCTTATTAAAGCACATATTTACTGCGTGGGAAGAGTCTCAAGACGCCATAGGATTTTTTTTGTGACCTCTCGTGTGAGCGTTTGATTGCGTAAATCACGATACATTACTTTTGAAACTTGAGCATTACGGACTGGGTAAACTTGCACTTAGTTTGGTAAAATCTTATTTGAATGATAGACAACAACATGTTCAAATAAATGGTGTTAATTCACAGGGGTTAAAAGTAAAAATGGGGGTTCCACAAGGCTCAATATTGGGTCCTTTTCTCCTTCTAGTATATATAAATGATCTACCCTATTTACTGAAAAACCAACCTCAAAATATGGTGTTATTTGCTAGTGACACTTCCCTAATTTTTAAAATTAATAGGCGGGCCCAAAATCTAGATGACGTGTATAATGGGGCTACTTCAGGTCCAAAATTGGTTCACAGCAAACAATTTGGTATTAAATGAAAAAAAAACCAAATGCATAAGATTTGCTTTACCGAATGTTAAAAGTAGTGATTGTGATATAATATTGAATAAAGAGAAACTTGAATTCGTAGATAAAACGGTTTTCCTGGGGATTACACTTGATTCAAGGCTACAATTGGGTTCTCATTTGACATCTCTTGCTAAGTTCAGCAGCGTATGCCATTAGAAAAATCCGTCAGTATACTGATGTAGATACCGCTAGACTGGTTTATTTTAGTTACTTTCATAGTATAATGTCTTATGGCATTTTGCTGTGGGGACGGGCTGCAGATATTGAGTCTATATTTATTCTGCAGAAAAGAGCCGTCAGAGCCATATATAATCTTCGTAGGCGCGATTCTCTAAGGGAACTGTTTAAAGATATTGGCATCATGACGGTACATTGTCAATACATCTACGAAAACATAATATACGTCAGAAAAAATCTGCACCTTTTTGGTAAAAGGGGTGACAGACATAATTACAATACTAGAAATAGGGACCAACTAGTTCAGCCAGGTTTCAGACTCGCTAAAGTAGACTCATCTTTCATGGGGTACTGTTTGAGATGCTATAATAAAATTCCACAAAGTAATCTTGAACTGAATGAGACGAAATTTAAAACATGCATTAAACGCACACTATGTAAGCAAGCATATTACAAGTTGAGCGATTATATCGCTGATAAAAATGCTTGGCTCAATGCTGGTCCTGCTCCACAAGGACAGGGGCGCATAAATTGATAGCATCAAATTGTATTGTTGGAGCGGCTGAAGATTGTACAACTCTTTGCATTGTATAGATTCAATCTCTTTAGTATTATATAAATTCATAGCCTATATTG
This sequence comes from Xestia sexstrigata, assembly GCA_941918905.2. Taxonomy (NCBI): domain Eukaryota; kingdom Metazoa; phylum Arthropoda; class Insecta; order Lepidoptera; family Noctuidae; genus Xestia; species Xestia sexstrigata. Next base: position 8,497,835 of record OW799204.2, read on the forward strand.
TGTGAGTACTATGTACTAGAAAGCTATCATTCACTGAAAACCTACGTCTTTTCTTGACTTGAATGTGCCCTGGCGGTTTAGAGTATGTCATGCTCACTCAAATGTCTCGCTGATGGCGCGTGTGTCGGATCATTTAGTTCCCTTCAAAATGGTTGAGTTGAATGGTGCTGATCCATGCGTCATGTCCGTGAACGGGCGCTGTCAGTTGTGTCTGGTCATCTCTTAGTTGCTATGGCTTATTTGAATGAATTATTTTAAATTGTATTTTTTTTTGTTTGTGTTTTTGCTGTGGACACTTTTAACGTGCAATAGTATCTTGCTACATTGTTCTCACATAATATAACACCTCAACATGAATGATGTAACCAAGATCTTGTAACAATATTCTGATTTAAAAGAGTGTCCATGGAGTTTCTTGCCCGTTCTTCTCCATAGAGCAACGCTAGGGAATGGGCAACTACAGTACTTTCACAGTTTTTATGTCTTGTGACTGGGACTGTAGCTACATTTAATACACTTTAAACACAAATCAAAGCATTTATTACATCTTTGTTTCGACAATTCATAAGTGCCTGTAACTGGCTTACTTGAAATAAATGCTTTGATTTTGATTTTGATTATGTTTGAGACTTTGTTTAGAAACTTTGTTTAGAAACTTACAAGCGTTGCGAGAACTCTTATACATTGTTAGTGTTACCGATAGTTCCTGAGTTCACACTCCTTATGGGAAGAAATTCAACTTAAACTAAAAAAAAACTAAAACTTGTTTTAAAAACTCCTGTCCTACGACGACGGTTAGTTCCATTTTTAAATATTCACCGAACGCTGTCAGTATTGCCAGACTGCCAGTAATAGCGCTTGAGCGGTCTTCTCCGAGGTTCCGACACTGCATACAACAATTGAGTGTAATGAAATTTGTCGAACAACGCGGCATTCGGCGCACGTCCCCGCACCGGCGCGGCGCCCGTTTAAATTGACGCCTAATTAAATTACAACCCGCTGCATCCGCGCCGACACGGAATTCATTTCGACCTCTTAAACTCCTCTTTTACAGTTCAAAAGACGATCAATACGTTTGTACAGATGAATTTACAGTCAGTGAACAAATAATACAATATTTGAAGACGTTTTCCTCGAGGGAAATAAGCTTTGAGCTTATCTTTTGATACTGTTTGGCCGATAGGAAAGTCTTTTTACTGCATGGAAATGCAATGTCCGCCCTCTCAGTACGGGGTCTCAATAGGCAGTAAGCTTTTATCACATTTCTATTCGCACACATTCCACAGCATACGAGTGCATATGACAACAGATAGATAAAGTTCTTTTCTGTAATCTCGGTGAGCTCGAGAAATCGGTCGCGGAACGCGCCCTATTGTTTGGAAGACAACACAACCGCGCGCTCGCTGACAGCGTCCCAGTAGAGACTGCATTATTTCTGCGAAGTATTGCAAACTGTCCCAGACTTTCTACTAAGAAACTAGTAACAATGAAGTATCGTTTATTACACCACCAACATAAATTTTCATTACAAGTAGGTACGTCTTTTAAAGGAAAATACGGAGAAACGGTGCTTCGAGATCGCCTCGAACGGAAAAGTTATTGCTTGTAAAATTGAACTGGGGTGTTACGTCATCAATTTTCAAACGATACAAAAACTATTTTCATTGCTTTTACATTGAATTGGAAAAGCATGATTTGTTTACACACAATAATAAAGTAGTTTAGGTGCTTTGATCATTCATAAAACGACAGACAAAAACATGCTTCAAAGTAATGGCCTCCTAATTCCCTATCCAAAACCTAATAAACAGTTTATATCTCTCAAACCAGAGCATATACCTAGATAACAGTCCTACAAGGAATACAAACAGAAAGTTTTATGTAAATGTCGCCTCCTTTGAGTCATAGCGGCGCTGATAACACAGCCTCCGGGGAGCGCGCCTGTCGTCTGATCCCAAGATGTATGCAAAATTGCCAATACGTGTTACAATATCGAACAGAATTACATTTTTAATACTTAAACGTTTGTAAATTCGTGTGTATGTAACATTTTTTGATTTTAAAGTATTAATGTTTAAAATAATGTCAATTTGCAATTTTATTTCAAACGTTGAAGAAAAAATACTACAAAACTTTTTTTTATATAACATCATCATCTGCCTTGCGTTTTCCCAATTATGTTGGGGAAAAACCTTTTTTTATTAAACCTATTTAAAAAAATGTTGCTCGCACTGGCCGTTTGAACTCGAAAAACAATCGAATGTTGTTTTTTTTTACTTTTTATTTTTTACTGGCAAATGGCCAGCCATTTATTTTTTCTTCGAAAACAGCCATTGTTTTCTGCGTTATTATAACCAAACCTCTTTTCTACAAAAATGAAAGGCAACGTTGTTACTCTGTCTTCAGCAACTGGTTATTTTAACTTTTTGCTTCACAAGTTTTCCATCTTTCACATTTTCATGCATAATTTAAGACGGAATAAGGTTTTTGCATTTTTATTTTGGCATTTAATAAAAGGTGTGTTTGAGTGGATTCTTATACACTGCTTTTACATTCATTGTGTTAATTTTCCTTTAATTTAAAGCTTTTGAAGTGAAACTGGTTTTAATAATAGTTTTGGCATTTCAAAAGTTAAAAAAAAAGAGTTGTGTGCCAGACCTTAACACCTTTTCTCTTAAACCTATTCTAAAAAGAGTGTTCAACATTGGCCGTTTGAGGTAGAAAAACAATCGGATTAAATGGCCACATATTTAATGGTCGGAGTTTTAATGTTTTTTTTTTGTTAAATGGCCATCTATGTAATTTTTTCACCTAAAACAACCATTGTTGTTTAAATTATTATATCAAAACCTTTTTCTAGAAAAAACGAAACGTAACTTTGATGCCTTGTCTTCAGCAACTGGTTATTTTAAATTCATAACGTCCAAGTTTTTCATTTTCATGCATAGTTAAAGACTGAATACAATTTTTACCTTTTTAAACCAGTATTTAATAAGTGAAGTGTCTGAATGAGAAAATACATTATCTATTTAATATAGCAGTAAAAAAAATAACATTCCTTGAAAAAGACTGAATATTTAAATTACGACTCGAGTTTCTTTCCTTTCCTTAAATCACATGACCATATTGTGTTTTTATGCCAAAAAATATGATTGTGTTTTTACGTTAATTTAATATTAGAATATTCTACGGTCTAAAAACAACGATCCACGAAGGACAGTCGTCAAACGCTCCAACAAATAACTCGAGATCTAAGACAATGATAACATCTGACCACGTAGAGCCTCCGTCTAAGTTTAGACAAGGAAGGAATGTTCCAATGTTCACGGAAACCGATTAATTTCAGATTCAGACAGTTACGCAGAAATTATGCCTTATTCAATGTAAATGGGAAGGGATGTTAGGGGTGCGGCTACACTGAGAGGGAAGATAGAAAACGCAATATTTTATGAAAATTTACTCAGGTACAATAGTTTTCAGTACTTTCTTATTTGTTTGATATTTGAGTTCATGGAAGTAAATTAAATTAGACATAATGATGTTAGTAAGTTTTGGTTTAATGCGGGAAAGTATTTATTTGCCTTGTAATTTTCTAACTGGAGAAAATAATCGAAAATATATCCTTATAAAATTATAAATATTACAAACGTTGAAATTTTAGTTTCTTTGAATTGAAACCTAGTGTTGTATTTATATTGCATTGAATAATTAAAAAATACATTAAAATTAAACATTTTCTTAAGAAAATATGCATAAATTTTCTTTTGTTTATTTCGATACGGAATGTTAAAGTACTATAAAAATAATGACAAAAAGCGAAAACAAGACAGAAATCGGCCAAACAACACAAAAGTTATAAATATTTAAACTTTTGTTTCTATCTCTTTCTAGATAAACGGAATTTAGTATGGATTTTGTACGTCGATGCAGCGAATGACGTCATTCGCTGTATCGGATCTCTCTGTCTAATCAGCAATTTCAAATGCAAAATTTCAATAAAAAAATCATTTCACTTTGCGATTTCTGATGTTAATACGCTTTGTTTAGACTTAGAGTGATAAAAAAAGATCATGCATTATTATTGGCAACTGTTATGAACTAATGAATTATGTTTGTCTTTTTTCTATACATATAGAAAATATAAATCTGGACTTTTTAAGGACCAATACTTAGATTTGGAATAATAAATTTAAAATACTCAAAGTTTGGTCATGTTACATTGAGTGTCAAACAGCATACCTAAGCCATAGAAAAGTAACTCTAAAAAACAAAATGAACGAAAAGGAACGAACGCTTGCTCGAAACAGCAACAAAGCTTAAGCACCTGGGGCAAGTCGATTAGCGCTAAGCTAGAATAGCCCTGCGTCGCGTGCGGTGGGGCGAAGGCTAATAGCCCCGGATTTGAACAAATCACTTCATTGGAACATTGGAACAGCGGGTAACTTATTGCCTCGCCAGCCGATATCCTTCGCTTCTTCCATAAGGCTCTTGATTAATCGATTTTATTTTAATAATTACGAGGCAGCAGCTTGTTTTCTGGAAGATTTTTTTGTTAATTTATGATAGTTTTTATTACCAGACTACTTTTATAAATAAGATTATTCGTGATTATAAAAAATGAACCTGTTCTAACTAGAATTAGCTCTCTTGTAAACATAAGTTGACATTTTCCACGAGAACTGGTACCTAATTCTTCTTTCAACTCGGGATTACCAGTTGAATATCAGATTAACGGCAGTTATGAATTAACATAGCCAATTGTCTTCGTACTGATCATTAAATTAATTGTAATACTATTCATGACCGGAATATAATAATAAAAAATAAAAATAAACATTTATTTCAGGTCCGAGACCCATATAAAAAAAAATTGAAACCAAATACAAACACATAAAGTATTGAAATATCAGAATTAAAAACAATATTCTAGATTAAATAATGAGAATTAGTTAATGAGATCGTAGCAATGTAATCTGCATATTCAATTAGATATAACGGAAAACTAGAACGTTGATAAGTCACTTTGTAGATATGTCCTTTACATTATGAGCAGTTTTCATTTATTAAACACAATTAACACGCTGTGTCGGTGTGTGATTCCACCTTGTTTTCAACCGACTTATGTATTTACGCCCAGATTTGTCCCTAGCACTGCTCAGTAAATACCTTCTTTTAGGAGAAACCGAATAGTCATGTAAAAACAAGAAAAAATAAACGAATAACGTATACACTATAAAAAGGTTTCGTAATTTGATTAAAACTTCGAACGCGAACCTATCTAACCAACATAAAAGTATCATTGAAATCTTTAATCCCGTTTTGCAAAAACACATCATGTTCGTGATAGACAAACAAAGCAAACAATTTTGACGCAGACGTTTTAACCAGATGATTCACATATCATTTTGTTTAAAACCTGCCATAACACGAAAACATTTTTAAAGAGCAGCGCGTACGCTAATTGAAATACATTATAAAGAATTTTTAAAGTACGTTTATTACCAACAATGAAACACTTTTGAGTAGGAACAGTAGTTGCCTAGGATAAAATATTTTCACAAAAGCAACAGTTGCGCATTTTCCTGAAGCACATACAAAAAACTGCAATTACACATCAATTATACTTTTATCCTTTCCACGTTTCGATTGTAAATCTAAAATTTGTATCTGAATCGCAATAAATTGGCGACAAGCAATTACCGTCGGGCCGCGATGAAAGATTACTCGCGACGATTGCTATAAATTATTTTTTACGATTGCATTTATTCAACTGTTTTATAGTTTCGTATACGAAAAGAGACAAAGAGAATGTGTCAAAATGAGATTTTTGCTTTTCGTAAGACTGATTAAGTATAACTCTTCTCCTTTTACGATGATTCATTATTTCTTTTCATAGAAAAGCCTTGCGAAAACATACAAATAGTCGGCGCCATTTCCTCATTACAAAGTTCACTTAGTAGAAATGTGTTAATGGCGGACCTCGTCATAAATCAATGATAACGACATTAGACTGACAACAGGGAAGCTTCTAGAAGCGATAAAAAAACGAGTTATTTATAGCAACAAACTAAATATAATTTAAACAGAGACGTTTATAAATAGCTGTTGTTAGCAGTTAATGATAGCTCAAACAAAGTGGCTGGCATTTAGTTCGCTAATGGGTATTTTTCGTACAACATTTACAATGTGGGTCGGGCCCTAAAGACCGCTTGGACACTGACAGTATAACAGATGCTCCAATTACGAGATATATTGACTTGACATGTTAGGTATCTATTCAATAAGGCAACCAAAGCCGGCTACAATCACGGCGTTTCGCAAGGGTAACTTATCGGTTCATTGCAGTTATTTACTATGCTTTTGAAGCAGCCTGCAAAAATATCTTGAAAACGGTTGACGTAAATGTGTAAAATAAGACGAAGATGAGAGCAACTCTTTTGCATGTGAACCTCACTGGCTTCTTTGCAAAAATGGAATTTGTAAAATTCTACAAAAAATAGTTAAGTTCCTTGTTATATTACGTGCCTCTCAACACAGTCAAATTCTGTAAACTTAAAGTTCCACAAAAGTGCAATCTCGAAACTTCTACAATCCCCGCTGTACTCCGTGGTCAGTCGCACACTTAGTAGCCACAAAGTGTGAGTCATCATTAGCTAAGTGGGATCTCACAGCAGTCAGCACCGCACCCTGCATTATGTTACCGCCAAGTTTACACCTTGCATAGCGAAACTGTCGAATCACCACTACCTACTAATTTTTCATGGAGAAGTTTTGATGATGATATTATATGGAAGATGATAACACCATGAGAGGAAAATTCTCCTCTGAAAACTGACGAAATATAGTTGTACTATTAATCTCTTCTATCTTACTGCAGGATGACCAACAATTTATTTAATTTTCTTGATAGGTCGTTTTTCTTTACGCTGTGGTTTCTTAGTCGAAACTATGTGATTTCAACAAATTCTTGTAAGACAACAGAAATTTAATTTGGTATTTACAATTTTATGCTCTCTAACATCAATAACGTTATTAATATGACATGAATGTCAAGCAGTTACGCGAATTGTTGGCACGTATAATAGCAATAATTAACATTATTAATACACACAACATTGATCCGTATGCTCCTAATAGTAATGTTCATTTTGAAATGGCTTTGCCAAGTCATTGAACGTTTATTGACGATAGTTAATGTTTGCACATAGTTATTAACAGATTATTGCTTTGTTCCAGGTGTGTGAGGACCGTAGTGTATGTAAACAGAGCATGACATAAACATCACAGGCGCCTGGTGAACGTGAGTTATTTTTAATATTAATAAAAACAAATTCCTTTGTGCAGGCAATCAACAAACATCTATGGACTATACAAGTACATTTTTGCATGAACAACGGACGCTGGGAAAACTTTCTAAATACAGGATACCCTAAAGCCCACTAAAGCCGTTAAAATATGCAATTTATGGGGAAAATTTCGACAATACCTCTCTCCATTATAGCACTGCAGTTGATTGCCTGCTCATATCTCTTTTGCCTACCGTACCTAGGTAGTGCAGTCAGCTAGGCAGCTACTAAGAGTACCTAGAAACGTACCAAAAGAACTCATTTTAATTTCAAGCTGTCCCACTGCTGCAATAAATAATGGCAGCGTATAAAAAAGCTAAAAACTGTTGGACCGTTTCATTTAAATACAGAAGCTTTATTTCATGGACTAGTGGATATGGTCGAAAATGGTGCTGGATTTCTATTTCGAACTATATTTAAATGTACTTTGGGTTGCAGTATATTGAGGGGTTATTGAAACGATACTATTTTTGTATACTGGCAATTTGTTCAATGGGGGCTATCGCGTGTGATTTTGCCGCTAGAGGCGCTTGTGTAGACTAAGGTCTTCCAAAATGTCAGATGTCATAGAGTGTTCACGCGTTGCGTGCTTTTTATCACGTTTTTATACTTATACTCACGATTATGTTCTAGATTGAGCCATTCCTGATTAATTATGACTTGAAGATTCTAAGTAGCAACTTAGAATAATAATATTGTTAGTACTTGGAGGTAGAATGATTTTTAAATGTTTTATGCTTGCTAATTTTAGGAAGAATATTGTAAATATTTATCTAAAGCTTACACTATGTTGTTATACATAATAAAATAAACTTTTTTATGAAGTTATTGAAGCTTTAAAATATTAAATAGAATAACTGACAGAACCTTACTCGACAGTGCGCCATCTGGTGAGCTCAAAAACGATAGCCCTCATCGTGTGGATGTGTTGTAACTTTCAGGCTCGTTTGCATCACTTACTAAATGCGTTTAACATTAATAGAGTTTAAAACATCATTCCATTTCTGTCGATCGTTTGAAAATGCAAAGATAGGAAGAATGTAATTATGTTACTTAGCATTAGATGCAACCTGACTATGATGCGGACCTTAGCCGTTGAAGAGTTTTTCGTGGACAAACATTGTTTTATTTAACTTTGCTTGCAACGGAGCCACGAAGTGTCTGCTGCGGATTAACTACAATACATTGTTTGATACGGGAGGATTTCAACTTTTATGGCTTCAAGTGCTGAAGTAGTAGGTATACTTTAATGCACTAACTAAGCGATGGATTCCACTAGATTATACCGGATGACTTTTCTATCACGTTCCAAAAACAATGAGTATATTAGGTGAACGGAGTAGAAGCTTATGGCATACCCAGTTTTTTTTTCCATTTTCCACAGCTTGGAAAAAATTCAAGTAAACTTTTCATATTAGAACAAAGAAAGATAAATTTTGAAAACAAAACAATGAAAAATATCGAATTTCGAATCATACGCAACACGCGTATGATTTGAATTTCGTTTTTTTTTTTTTGAATTTTTTGTTTCGCAAAAAAAAAAGAAACTAAGTGTGACATTTGCTTCTATTCCGTTCATCTATTATACCCATTTTTTTGGAAAGTTATTAAAAAGCCATTCTGTATACTTAGCGATTCTAATGCGATTCTGTGCATAAAAAATGCCAATTCTTTTGTGAAATGTACAAAATAAACCAATTTATATTTTCTTTACCCGATTAGAAAGCCAATATCAGCCTAAAAATATTTTCACAAAACTAACAAAATAAAATACGTAATCCGATGCAAAATATACGTATATAGCGCCATTTAACCACATTGAAGTAGATGGGAGCGTCGTGAACGCAGTAAAATAACATTTTACTGAACACAAAGTTATGCGGACCAAAGTTGCAACCATTGTGAACGCAGAATAATAAATTATTTATTCAGAATGAAAAGTAACCTGAACTGTGGAGTTAGAGTACCTGCAAGCTGATTTTGTACAGTTATTTTATTCTGTAATGTAAACCTTATCTAGGACAGAAGCCGTCCGAACGTTTCGGTCACAGCCTTTGTTTATGCGCATAATGTCCACAATTTATGCACGTGTGCATAAATTCAGGAAATTAGCCTCTGCTGTTGTTTTTGGTAATTAGGAAATATTGCTGTTTTAGTTAAACTGAGACTCGTTTTATTATAACTTTCCTAAAGAGCCTTTGGAATTAACAATTTTGTCAGAATCAAGAAGAAGTTATGGTGCATGACAATAATTGTAACTAAGCAAATTCTAAAGGAAAACTGCGAGCTTTACCTAACAAATAAATAAAATACAATTCTGTTTTATAAAGTGTCGCTCATTGTGCCATATGTGTCACAGTACGATACGCTTGCCGCTTTTAAAAGGATTTGCGTAACACCAATAGTTTGTGTCGCAGGTGACAGGTGTTGCCTATCTCCTGTTCAGGCTCTAGACTCGTATACTGAATATATTACCATGTGGGTCGAAAAGTTATAAACAGGAAGAGAGAATTAACGAGGCAGAGTGACTAAAGCAAGATGTTTCTGAATTTTGGCATCTTCAACTCCAAAACGGATTAATTAATTATTCCAAATACCTACCTAAGATTAATACGTTTAATTAAATGACATCAAACAACCGCAAATAAACATAAAATTAAAGTGGTTTACATCCTAAATGACAATCTTGACGCAAGAGTACCAAACACTTCCCTACGTAAGTATTTATTTCCATTCCGTACATTTATGACGCACGCATCCCAAAAGAAAACAACCCAAGGAAATCACCTACATAAAAGAGATATTACACATTAGCCGAGAAGATATCTCGAAACTAGTTCAGGTACGAATCCGAATAAATTGCATCGAGTAACCGACGGACGCGTTCTTGTAAATTTTTTATGGGCTCGAACGTTCCGGGGCTCAGCGCGACTAATAAATTGGGATCGGACCCGCAGGAGGCTGTTTGTTCCCGCCTCGGTCCCGAGAGCCCGAGATTCGTGTCCCGAGTTCCCGACCAGGCCATTAAGCACACCCGCTACACGGTTACAATCTTGTTTTCCAATACGATTTCGGGAACACCTATAGATCTTTTACTGGGACTAATCTTCGAACAACCACGTTTCAGTGTTATGCCGAAAACATTACATGATTTTGTCCTATGTCTTTTTTGTGTCGCTCGATACATGGAAACGCGACAACGTTTTTAATTGAAATGTACATTTTCAACCTACAATGAACATGTCCAAACGGTCGGGTAAAAAAATTGGATTAGAACACCGTAAATGCAGTGGTTAAAGTGAATATAAAGGGCGGTAGGTAATCCATTTTGCCAGTAATCCATTTTCCCGGCTTGACGGTCGCCACCGCCGTTCTGATAAGCCGTGAACATACTTTTATGGGAATAGCCGCATATTGTAGCACTCCGTTAGTCTGCCACACCTACAAATCTTTTTCATATAAGTTATGTTTATTTCTGGGAAAATGGAGTAATGCATGGAAAATTATGATTTATTTGGAAAGAATAAGCCATTGGTTTACAATTTACATCTTCAAAATTCTAAGTACAATTAATCTCATTTTGTCACTAAATAGAAAAGTAGCTTTTTGAAGACTTGCTAAAGAAACACCATCAACAACATAATGTAAAAAGGGCTCTAATTCGCCAGTAAATGAATTGAAGTTGAAATAAAGCTTAAAAGGTTCTTTGCCGCACAATACACCGAGTCGTCCTTAAATAAATAACAAAACTAAAAGTTAACCATCAAAACATATAATATCAACTTGTAACGGGCAATAAAAAGGTAAATCCAATAGAACAATCACAGCGCAACATGTTTTATGGTGCAACCGTTTGCAACAAGTTGGTGATCCCGGCACACAAATATAGAATAGTCCTTCTTGGTTATATGTCTATTATTACTTGAGCTACAGATGTAGATAGTAAACTGTGGGAATATTAGACAGGCGATAGACCGTAGTAATGATCATTTGATAGTTAATTTAGATCATGATAGCTAATTGATCTAGGTTTATAGATTAGTTCGAATAACATAGCGAGTGGTGCGATGTTTTATTTATCTATAAATTATTTAGAACGTGTAGAAAATATTTTTTACGATAAATGAATGATACAGATACATACTAAAATTACATGACGATTTTATCGAAACGAAGCTTACATTTGTATATGCCTATTGCCTTACTCTCAAATAAACAAATACATTAATTTTACAGCCACAAAAAATACTTAAAAGTACATATATACATATAAAACTCAACATCATAATTTCGTTTTTTACGTCTCACTCTCCAGTTGCTATTTATACGAACATTATAGTAGGTACTACTGTGCAAAATGTGTTATAAAATTGTTCGCAATAGGTAGGTACGTAATAGAATTTCAGTGAGTCCTCCGGTGTTATTATTGGTTTTCCCCGGGGATATTTCAAGATCTGCCGCGGAGACATTTCTCTTCATTGAAAGTGTTGATGCCGTTCTTCAGATGAACATTTTATAGCCCTTTTTATAGGAATACTGAAATATCTGAAATTGGCAAGTCTGTGCTACGATACGAACATTTTGGATTTCATATTTAATACTTGGCATATTTTATTATATTTTACTACTACACTACAACAGCCCATAACGTCCACTGCTGGACATAAGCCTCTCCCAGGATGGGAGGAATTTGCCGTAATCTCCACGCTTGGCAGGCGGATTGGAGATCGCAGAGATGAAAGACTAACAGAAAACGCTGCTGCCCATTCTCTGGTCTACGGAGGCGCAAGGTGTTCTGCCTCAGACATTAGTCGCCTTATACGACACCCGTGAGTGTAATGGGTTGGTTCTATTCTACTCTGCCGGATACCACACGGCTTATTATATTTTAATTCGTTTCAAATCCTGTTTCAACTACTACACACAACTACTTTTTTTTTTTTTTTTCGGATGGGAAATCATCAAATGACTGCTCCCGCTCTGGGCGGAGCAGGAGGGAGTGTCAGAGTTTTACTGACTAAAACCCATCCATGTTCCTTCATCGCCCTTTTTGTTCCGGGGCCACGATAGTTTCAACTTACTTAAAATGATCAGTAAGCTTAACCTTGTTATCATTGCAATTTCTCCCAAAATTACCAAATTGTAATATTTTTCTCAATCTCTAAATTCATTTTGTTTACATTTCCTCTATGATTAGGTCGATAGTGATGTGCAGTAAATCTATATTATTACACGAACATACTTTACTTAAAAATGTACTTTAAAGTCCGGTTTAAAGGCTATCCTTATAGGTGTTCATGAAGAGCTGTAATTTGTTCGTGATAGATACTTGACACTTAAGATGTTGGCAACTTATGGTTCTCGTGAGAAATCAATAATAAACGGTGGCACTCTTCGCGATCGGTTAGTGCTGTGGGCTTTTACACTTACAGGGTTTGTCTTTGCTGCACCTAGAAAGTAATTACCTGCGTTATTTCGTTATTAATATACAGCATTATTAATAAACAATCTTAATAGGATAGTAATATGAATAACGTTACAATTCGCTAAATGGTCGCAAAATGAAGTTCATAATGTTAACTGCTTCTGTGACCATTTTAAGAATTTTGATGTAATTCATATTATTATCTTTTAATGATTCTACTAAAGCGGCCATTTTGGGCCCCCATTTCTCTCTTTTGAGAAATCATATTATGAATTGAGTTCTAATTTTTTTAGGGTTTTATTCATTGATTATGATTTTTACTGAAATGCTGACGATAAACGCTGATCCTCACGCTCATACTTGTGTGTGTTTATGGTTTGTAGGGGTATACTTGAATAATCCTTATTAGAGTGATTTAAGAGAAAGACATAGTTATCTTATAGTAATTAGTTATATCCCAGAAAACTTATCTTCTTCCGTTAGCAGCAATAGCGACCGAAAACAGCTCAATATTTTATAACACTTTTCAATTTCCTCTTAACAGTCGATCGAGCACTGTGCACTGCAATTGCACTTTAATTATCTCCAGAATCTTCCGCTATAGCGGTGCCGTGAAACGCTTTCAAACAAATTGATGAAATATTGCATTGTACAAGAATTTATTTCATTTTGAAAATTGTGCCAAGGAAACTCTGTAGAATTATCATCAATATTTTAGTCGAGCTCATTAAGTAAATAAGATTTTAGTGCTTTTGAAGTGCTTGAGGTAAAATTTTACACTAGCAGCATTTTGGGGACTTTAGTAATCTTTTTTAAACTTTCATGATCAGAACACATTATAAAACATATGGAAACGGGTACTTGTCGCGAATTTTACCTTTAATATAAGCCCGACGTTTCGACCGGCTTATATTAAAGGTAAAATTCGCGATAAATACCCGTTTCCATATGTTTTCGTAATCTCGACTCGTTTAAGAAGAGCAGAGCACCAAAGTACTTAATATTACTGCACTCAACAGACCTTCACTACGATTACTTAGGAACACATATTCGTGGCCGATATGATTCAAAGCGGTTTTAGGTAATGAAACTGAACGCGATCAGCACACCCAAAGGCAAACGGAGTTCAAGAGCTGTCAGTATCAATATCTATAGAAATTATGTCATCGGCAAGTCTTAATCGCGGTTAAATTCGCCCAAAATCAGGTGACGAAACAAAATCACAGCGGATGAGAAAATAAACTTTGATTATGTATTTCAGAATAGTATGGATTAATACATAATCATAGTTTATTTTCTCATCCGCTGTGATTGCAGGCGTTACTCAGACATTTGCACTAAGCAATTAGGCTGCAGCGATGACTATTTGATATAGGCAAACACTGATTGACTTAGACCATCGGGTGTTGCATCCTAATTCCTATCTGTCGTGTGATTTAGCTGCCTGGAGGCAAAACACAGAACTAAATAGATAGACGGTATACCTATACTGGAGGAGTTCTGATAATATTTCGAATACTTTGAACATATAGTGGTCATGGCTGAGACCATGGAGGACCTCAGTACAATGCTCGATGACCTCAGTAGAGCTTCCGGAAGAGTGGGTCTTAAAATGAACATGGACAAAACCAAGGTCATGTCGAATGCCCATGTCACACCCACTCCTATCAAGATCGGAGACTCTACACTCGAAGTTGTAGACGATTATGTGTACCTGGGACAAACAGTCCAGTTAGGTAGGTCTAACTTCGAGAAAGAGGTCAATCGTCGAATCCGACTCGGCTGGGCAGCGTTCGGGAAGTTGCGCGGTATCTTCTCGTCCAACTTACCACAGTGTCTCAAGACGAAAGTCTATGACCAGTGTGTGTTGCCAGTGATTATATACGGGACCGAAACGTGGTCGCTCACAATGGGCCTCATCAGAAGGCTTAAAGTCACCCAAAGGGCAATGGAGAGGGCTATCGAATCAGAAATGAAGACATCCGCAAGAGAACCAAGGTGACCGACGTGGCCCGGAGAATTGCCAAACTTAAGTGGCAGTGGGCAGGGCACATTGCTCGCAGAACGGATGGCTGATGGGGCCGAAAAGTTCTGGAGTGGCGACCGCGAACCGGAAAACGTTGCGTTGGAAGGCCTCCCACTAGGTGGACCGATGACCTGGTGAAGGTTGCGGGTATCCGCTGGATGCGAGTCGCGCGGGACCGGTCGATGTGGCGACACTTGGGGGAGGCCTATGTCCAGCAGTAGACGTCTTTCGGCTGAAATGACGATGACTTTGAACATTTCTTTCGTTAATACCGTTTCAACAATTAATGCAGTTGCATTGCATTTGTTGATTGAATGTGTCCAATATGAGTCCAGTAGAAATCATTTAGTAAAATCCCTTAATTTGAACACAACTGCTGTAGGCATGTTCCATAGAACTCTATCCCAACCAAATGGCGACGATGCGAAGGTTTTTTGTTTAGGATACGATGGGACTGACATACGCTATCATATGATAAAGACATAAAGAGGAAAAAACCAATCAATGCATTCGTCATCAGTCAGTTCAGTTAGTTCAGTCAGTTCGCGTGGTGGCACCGGCAGTCTTCTAGTTTACCAAATAAATGACGGCCGGTTGCTTTAGTTAGGACGCGGGGTATTCCTATATTTGTAAATCCACTTGTTGAGTTACTTCAGCTTTCATTTGCTTGTCTCTTTGGAGCATTGAAATGAAAAGAAGTGTGAAAAAAGAAAAAGACAATGGTTAACTTTAGTATCAAAGGCTTTATATTGTCATTGTATAAATTTAATTTTGGATTTATGTGCGGTATTTCCAGCTAGATTTGTTTATAGAGCCACTGAAAAGGACATAGCAATATTTGATTCTGGCCACTGTTGACACGAACAGCAATGACACAAATCATTACCCTCGCTTGGATGCCAACTCCAGTAGTAAAAAATACTGCACAAAATGTGAATCGTATGAATATTCGAGTCATATAGTGAAGTAGGGATACCTGTGTAAATAGTTCCAATTTATCTGAAAAATAATGTTCATCAACTGAAATGCAAAAGTTCATAAAAAAATCGAAATCATGCTAAATTCTTAAATAGAACTGCAGAGTTGGAATGAAATAAACTGCGTAATAAGTTAACCAGAATGCCTAAAGAAAATGCAATTGTACCTACCTATCTCTTACCTTTTCTTTTTAGTGTTACCTGTCTCTTTCACCCATAAGCAAATTTATCAAAGTTAGATCAGTGATAGAAAAGAACTCATTTAATTTAGATCGTAAGTAATGTAATAAATCTTCAACACAAGTATCTATTTCGCCTATTTCTTTGCAACAACTCATAATATTCGTGCGTTTTCCTCAAGTTACAAGTTTTCCTTGTTTGTCAATTTCCTATTACCCAATATTGGCAGCGGAGGAAACCGCTCAACTCACTGCAAACTGAATTTGTTTTAAATTGTCGTGTAGATTCGGATGCTGTGTATCCAACGAGGAATTGAGATAAGTAAAAGACTTTGAGGTGACATGAGACAACTAGAAATATATTTGAAGTATCCCGGGATCTATTCTTGCTGCCTTTCATGTATTGGAGTAAGGATTTGAACTTAAATTACAATATCGTTACACCACTTTGCTTTACCTCTTGGTGCCCGATGGAGCAAAATGGATGAGCAATCTTCTGAAAACTACCAGTGAACAGGTTGGTGATTTGAGAAAAGTCTGTTCCGTTCTCCAAATCGTCTGGTAGATAATATTATCCTAACTCTTTGAACAAGGCTCTTAGATTAAAGCTGCTAACTGTATACGTATTATAAGTAAGTAACTACATTATCATTGTTAGTGTAGTTATCATTATAATGAAAATAAGGCCTTTATAAACATAACACAACATAACATACACCCATATTTCGGCAGTTATGTTTAAGTCCCACGTATAAGGCCTTAACAATCTCTGTAGAATCTCCAAAGCCATAGCTTGGACTTCTTTTTAAACATTTTAACGACATAACATCATATTTTTGCTCCATGCCGTGCAGTACAAGTTAGTAACGAGTCGGTCTAGGTTATCCGATGTTAGGCACTAGATCCGACCACTAGGCCGGCTCAAGTGCCCGCTGGTAAGTCACCCAGGCTAATGAGTTGTGGCTTAGATCCAGACTCTGCCTGCAAAATGTAGGCATGTGTCAATAGTGGCTGTTAAAAGTAAGGCTACCCAGTTAGTTAGGTTCAAGAAATTGTCAACTATGCATATAAGGAACTGCCATAAGCAGGGTAAAGTTTACTTTATTGATCCGGAAATATAATTAAATCATTTATCTACACCCATGCTATAAAACCTCTATAAAAGTATCTGAAACAGTTAGTTTATTGCCAACATTAAAACAGCCAGTGTCTTAATAACCATTATATCATTATCGTGTAGCTTAGAAGTATGGCGCGACATTACCTACAGAGGGCCTGGTTTGGCTCCGGTTTTGGGTGGTATTTATCTCAACCAACGACCGACCAACAGTCCTATAATATTTCGACGAATGTCCCTACGTAGGTATTCAACACAATTATTTATATTTAATCACAAGATAAAAAAATATTTCACAGCTGACTTAGCTCAATTTAGGGAAAATTGAACTTTTGAAACGAGAAAATTGAAGTTAAACAACTTTTTCGTAACATTTCGTGTTTATTCCATCGCATACATTTCTCTACGTATTCAACGCTTTGCATCGGTCGTGATCTGAATAACTTCTATTTTATGATTATCCTAGAATATGGGAATTATATATCAGAAAACATTATCAATACATATTTGATGGATAGATTCATGTTATTTTATTGATTTGCACTAGCACAACTCCACCCATCCAATGTAACAAATTTTCTTAACGATTCATATAACTGAAAGTTATTTATCACAAAATTGAGGGTGATCTCTGGGTTAATATATAAACAACACATTCAAAGTTAAGTTAGCCAGTCCCCCAGGAAGGGGACATTCGCAAAGTTAAAATGGAATATGGCGTCAAAATGTTTTTATGGGGACACAACACTGAAAATTGAATGCGGAGTACTCGTGGTGGATTTATTTAAAGCATTATTCACCGGGTGGAACACTCCGGGGTCTATTAACGTAGCTTGGGAGTTCATACTAATGATCTGGAATCGAGATGTGGAATCGATTGCGCTCCTACATCAGGATTTTATCGGAGGGCAATTCGACAATCTCGATTTGAAACTTTCAGTTGGATGCCATTTGAAATGTTATTACAATAGTGATTCGAGATAAGTTTGAGATGTAGGCGCTGGGGATTGAGACGGGCTAACGATCTTGTTACAGAACGAGCCAGCGAGCTGCACCGCACGGCTCAGGGTAATGAACCACGATTGAGCGGCTCTTGTACTTGTCTCGCAATATTTACTACAGCATCCCACAAAACAATCTCTGTGAAATCTGCTTAAACGGTGATTCAAAACAACACTTTAAAGAATTGTTTTCACTGTTCGAAAGTATATTTACGTCGGTATTATCAACACTCGTTAAACTCTAACATCTGCTGGTATTAAATAAATATACAAACTAAAGTGGTAACTATTTTATTAACAATCTCGTTCTCAAATTAGACGTTCTAAATCAACTTCGGGCTACATAATAAATATTCAACGCAGATCTCTTTGGTGTAACGAGGAACAATTTCACTCCAGTAAAGGTAGCTGTTTTAATAGTGGATTATCTTAAATTTTCATTTTATACGCGGGTTATGTTAGGCGGAAAACGAGCGAGAAACCCACAACTTTTAATTGACATATAAACTTATAACAATTTTCTGAGAACGTTATACAAAATGCACAGATAAACCAACACAGTGGGACGACCGCCCACAAACGGCATAGGAAACCCTTGAACCACAAAAAATAAAGTGTATTTTTATTGCTCTCCGAGATACAAACACAAGGTATTATTAAATTTTTATAGGCCTTTTTGCTCGATTGTTTGTTTTTATGTTCTTTTGTAAATATTACATTTCCCTTACACTAGGCACCGTCAGTCATGGCGGTCAACGGTTTGTTTTTAACGTATAAATAGGGATACGAAAATTAAACAGTAAATTATTTTGTTCGTATTGACCAAATCGTACAATAGAGAGCTTATAACGGCTATACATGTAAGACCATCGTTCAGCAGTTACTGAAATTACCATCAGGCTCGTAGTGAGGCAAACTTCGTCACGAGTAGATTAGCGTGATTCATATGTAAACGAGTAGGTATTGAGAGTTACTGTGAGGCTGTGCCCAAACACCAGCGTAGGCTAATCCATCGTATTCACGATAAGCGTGGCAGTGACGGCACGTGACGTGCCACGCGGCGTGAACGGCACGCAGACGTGACAGACGTGACAGCGACCCGGCCGATTGTGTGCGCCCTGCATCCGTATGTGACTGCACTCGACTAGCATTCACTACACGAATCAATACACTTGCAATGGAAATAACTAGCATTGTTAATTAAAAGCTTACCAGCCTGAACAAATATTTGCGAGCACAAAACGTAAAAAGCGGCAAATCGGATATAACATGTTATTGGATTCGCAGGTGTACGAGCGAAACAACAAAAACTTTTCACTGCAAGTTTAATAACACGTGTGTTGCGAGATTTTCATAAAAAAATAAAACAAGGCAAATTCAGGCGCATCGGTTTAACTCGACGCCTCTGCCACGTACATAGCTTGTTACGTGAATTTCAACAATATACAAAGGTATTCTCGTAAATAAGGACACACAAAGCGTAAAATGAAAGCAAAGGGAAGCACCGACATGATTTAGAGAGAGGTAGCTAGATAATAATATTCAAGAAGCAGATTACCATAACTTAACGGAGAGATTGGCTCGGCCTACCTTGGATCATTATTTAAATCACTGGCTGCATGCAAATTACTCAGATATCGGATAAACATGAATTGAAAATTAAACAGCGGTAGGTATTCAATCGCATTCCGGTAATCCGTGAAACAATAAAGGAATATTTTCGTACGTTTCGCTTATTTTTTGGAATAAATAACGAATGTGTGCTGTGCTGAGGGATAATTGATAACGACATTCACGAATCGGGTCCCAATGAAGTAATTATTAACTATCTTAATCCTTGATTTACTTTCAACCTTTCCTGTGCAGCAGTTTTTTTTTACTTCAGCCGGAGGTAGCGGTTAGGTGGTAAATTCGAATCGCTTTTTGACCCCTCGAGTCTTTTGTGCTTCCCTCTCACTTACTGCTGCCACACATCCTTGTTTGAGGTCAATAAACGCCTTTGTGGAACCTCTCGAATACAGCTCAACCCGCTCACATTTAACTCTTTTACTTTGTAACCTCAAATGGACTCCGAATAAATTAACCAAAGTTTTTGCCAATGGCTTCATGAATTACGGACTTCAAAAGTTATTTAAAAGAGAGAAATCTGTATGTAAACATACAAAGGGCATGTCATTCTACTTAACTACGAAGAAAATAATCCTGAGAACGTTGAAGATGAAGTTTTAAAGATTTCAATCAAGTCGCGCCCCGTTTTACTTTTAAAAGACTTTCTCGAGTCTTGTTATAAAGTATAAATAGAGCTCAGTCGTATTCGTAGTAGGAAAATCCCAGCAAGCCCCTTTACAGACGAGACACTCCCACGGAAAATGAATGTCGCCTACGCCTCACCTTCGAGATAGTAAATTTTTTAAAGAAAACCTTTTATGATCCATATTACCTGCCATTTTCTAGGCTCATTTTTGCCGATATCAACTACATAATATTGGAAAAACGATACGAGAATCGCAAATTTTCGTCTACAAGAATACATGATTCATATTGGCACCGATCTCTCTCTATAATTTGAACTGAATTATATTGATTTATCAAGGCTCTCAATCGTGGACACTGGCGCAATAACCGAGCCACCTCATCAATTTTAAACTGAAACCAGAGGTGCGTGTAAGCCGACATATGTAGTAGTAAACTATCCAGGCGATAGAGCGGCAATCAATCACTTAGTTAGTACCGTGTTGCGGTGCACAAGTTTGTAAGCGAGCCTTTCACCCGAAGTCTTCTCCGAACAAGTCGACCGCACCAACTGAATCCCCAGAGACACGAGATTTATAGAGCAGACACCGGACCATCTGAGAACCATATTGTACGTGCCAGGATATTAAACGTCACCATCTATCAATATAACACTATATTAATATCCAGCAATAGGTCAAAATAACTAATTATGTCATTCGACATTTAATTAACAATGCGTTTGTAAACAACACGCCTTAAAACCAAAATAAACAAACGTCAAATAAATTTAGCAGAGTAGACACAATTAATACAGGCAACGAACCAGATAAATTCATCTGCCTGCTTAAATAATGTTGGTATTGAAAGAATGAACATCCCGAACATCTTTATTTACCTACATTATAATAAATGAATGAGAAAACTAAAAGTGTTTTCCAATCATTCCCAAATTACAGGCAGCGATGTATAACATTTTCCCTTTGACATTGCAAATATTTTGGTCGTACTGGGTCAATGTCGTTTCGGCTTTTCGATGATCTCGATCGCAATTTTTTTTTAATTCATAGCTCGATTCTTTCCACAACTGGATAGACTATGAATAACGAAAGATTTCAAGCTTGGTGCAGGTGCGAGGATGGGCTGCTCGCCAAGTAAAATTAAATTACTAGCTGGAGGACCGTCGAGATCTTGCACTGATATCATAGTGGCGATCATTTAGCCATTTAACCGCCGCAGCAACATCGCTGATTGAATTAAAGAAATAAAAAGTGATGAAGTTTCTACTTCATCCCGTTTGTAAATCCAGTGCCTGAAAAGTTTGCTGAAAAAACGAAAAATGCGTTTATTAACAGAACGATGCGGTATCAGTTAACGATTCGGTTGTTTTATCCTAAGAAACTGACCTGAAGTCTGCTGGTCTGATTTTTGGTAGCCTTTTGCTTTGTTACAGCGTTCTCTTGAAAACGTTAGCGATTGGCTTTACATGACGTGTCCAAAAAAAAAAACCAAAGGGTTTTGAATTTCTACGAAACGCGGGGTCGCGTATTTGTCTAAAATTCACAGAACTCCCTGATACCAAGTCAAAAACGTAGCGAGCTGAATTGATGACGCTCTAATAGGTGCACCAAAAATTTTTTAAAGTTGGGAAGTTAAAAGGCCTTGCAGGCCGTAATCAGCTTAAATTGCGGCCATAAACATCCTATTAATGAATTCGGTAATTTACATTAATAGCTACCATTGCACGTTTTAAGTTTCCACATTTTCATTCATTAACAGTTTTTGGTAAAGCTTGTAATTTAAGTTCTCACTGCTGCAGCTATCATAGAAGTGGATTTTATGTTCATCAAATAAATAAGGGAGCTAAGTTCAAATTTTATAATATGTGCCTAAAACTAAGATTGCCCTGGGTTCGTGGACCCATTACAATCCAAAATTATACACCGTACACTGTGGACCAGGCACAGGATGTAATATGGTACCTATATTAGATCCTGTGCCTGGTCCCTGGTTCTCAGAATTATTTTTAATAATTAAACAAAAAATAATCACAAGCTAAGTGGGAGCGTCCTCTTGTCACGATAAATAGATTCTGTTGCCGCACGAGCTAACTGTCGACTACCGACTGAACACCCTGAATCCCAGAGTATAAATATGATCAGCTTGCTCTAGAGCACTATCTTAAATACCATTAAAATATATCCGCGGATACGCAGATACGCAAGCTACGCTTCGTATCAACAAGCTCACAAATTAATTGATGCACGGAAAGCATTTATGCTAAAAGCTTGAATGCTGCTTTCGCGTTATTGAAGCGTGTTAGTGTAAGTAGTGCCAGCACTAAGTTTTATCAATTATTTTATACCTATTGCAATTTACAGTATCGTAGACTAAAGAAACGAATGACGGGCTGTGTTTAAGATGATTTACTGAGATTGGTTCGCTATTCCTTCTCAAGGTAGTCAAACAAGAAATATCGACTCCATCTAGCTAGTTTTAAAATATGACGTGAAATAGAGATTCCAATATTTTATCTATGCTGCGTAGACCCAGAATAAATAAGGATAAGATCAAGAGAATGACGTCACAGTCATCTCAATCACCCTTATGTCTCTTTTATCCTACTGTTACTATAATTCATACTCAAACCGTGTGCTGATTTCACACCGTGTTACTCTATCCTCTATTTTCAACGGATTCTTGATAAAGAGATGTCGTTGTTTTCACTCACGGGGAAACACGCAAGTTATGGGGGCTTAGGGGAGAATGTTTTGCTCGCTGTATTTTTTTTCTGCCGCTGGCTTCCTCGTACTGTTTTTCTTGTTGTTTTCCTACTAAACGCGGCTTGGTTAGTTTTGAAGTTACTTTAAGATACGTTGGTATACGTATGTATTGTATATATATACCCTATAGTAACAAACATTCTATGTTTTCTCATATTTACGACTAGCTGTTGCTACGACCTTCGTCCGCGTCAAATGATAAAAATATTTCTTCATTTCTTCCTTATTTGAATCGGACTTTGTTAAAAATTTCAAGGGCTTGGTGTCTTTTTGCACGGAATCATAATCCTTTTTCTAAAATAAAAGCCTAAGTTAGGTCCTTACAACATCGGCTATCTGCCAGTAAAGGTTCCGTCAAAATCGGTCTAGGCGTTTCGGAGATTAGCCGGAACAAACAGACAGACAGAAAGAAAAAGTTTTTTTGTTAAAAGTACTGCATATACTTTCATTTACATTTATTAAAAAGCTGTTATTTTGAAATTACAAACAGGCACTTTAATTTTATTTATTTGTGTGTAAATATAGATTATAACATGGACAAAAAAAAAACAAGATTTGTTTAGTTCATAGTAGACCAGTTACCACATAATCGCCTACATTACATAACCCCTTGATGTTTTTCAGCCGACAAAAGCCATCGGTATTTCCGGTTGGATGAACTACACCACAAAATGGCTCCAAGGACCATTGAATTTGGGAACTTGAAACGTATCTAGTAGAGGGGGATGTAAATGTTAACGGCACAAATATAACGTTTTACGTATCTAAATAAACCTTCTCTAATAAACTCTGGAGTATTAATAAAAAGTAATCACACGCAATAAGCGTTATAGCTTCATTAGGTACTGTAACTAATGTCAAATCAGGTATATTAAGCCGAAACAAAAGACATTAAAATCTCGTATATTATGAGCTAGTTAGTTCATTTTTTCACAATAAAATCGGGCGTTAAAACGGAACACATTAACGGAACAAGATTTAATAGCTTTTATGGCATCATAAAAATATCAGGCGAAGTAACTGCGGCCCTAGGGTGTACAAATTGAATTAGATCCTGGCGAAGAGCCAGGATGTGACCAGCCTTGACACACTATT
Source organism: Xestia sexstrigata (assembly GCA_941918905.2). Taxonomy (NCBI): domain Eukaryota; kingdom Metazoa; phylum Arthropoda; class Insecta; order Lepidoptera; family Noctuidae; genus Xestia; species Xestia sexstrigata. The sequence goes on from OW799204.2 coordinate 8,522,016, forward strand.
ACTAATCTAGATTTAAAAGGACAATAACACAGTTGGAGTGACGGCAGCAAGTTGCACTGGTCAGTAGAATCGGGATTATCTCGCCCGAAGTGAATGCACGCTGTACAGCTGTTTACACACGTTTTGCGGCAAGACGGAAACCGAAAGCGAACGAGCGTTTGCCCGTTTTATCAAACATTGCATTGAGAATTATACAAATACATAAAAAACATTTTTCTAATACCTATAATGGAACACCTACCACTCAGCACAAGCGAGTTAGTAGCAACCAATTCATCAAGTGAAACAAAGTTGCACTACACACCTACTTTTTAACATCTGTACAAACACCCCCAAAATTTATGTCCGTACAAAACAGAAAAGTTTAACAATAAAGGCACATATAAATGTGTGTGGCCGTGAGGTCTTAAACGGAATCGTTTCGGACGAGAGGTCGCCGGGAACTGCTTACGGTGGCAACAAAGTTGTCGAATGGCTCAGAAGTACACCGGAGTACTCCGAAGAGGAATCGTAATAAATCCTCACTTACTTAATTAATGCTATAAATCCGAGCCAGCATTCCAGGTGAAGCTTGTCGCAATCCCACTGCAGACCGCTGCACTGTACAAAGTGTTATCTACATATTTTATTTCCTTTGCGGTATTGTTAGCTTCAAAGCTTTGTTTTTTTTTTCTCTGAAGTATTTTGCTTAGCGAGTCTATTGCAATCTAAATAGACTATGAGTTTGGGAACGTCAGTAGCGTCCGTATAACTAGCAAACAACAGAATTCGATGAACTCCTCCTTACGAACGTTGTAATGAAATACTAAGAAATATAATCACAGCAGCAGATAAGATAAGTACACCAGGTAGATAATTAACTGTATTGTAATTTTTCCCTAATACTCTGTATTTTCTCCGTAAATTGTAAAAAAAGCTTTATTTTACTACTATTCCTGACTATCCGCAATGCAGCCGAGTCCATTTTAGAGCCTTCTGAGGCTATAAAGGCTCCAGTTAAACGTCTGCAAGGCTTATTACAAGAAACATGCTTAATGCTCAAAATTGGGGTTCCCTGCAATGGCCACACTTCGAGTCTTTAGTCTTGCATTGCACGTCATTAATCTGAGCTCGCTGCAACAACTTTTTGCTTGGAAAGTTTGCTTGCTTCTCGTCTTACCGGAAGACACTTGACTTAAGTAGTTTGACTACAGTTTAAAGTTTTGTTGGGTTGGAAAAAGTTATTGCCTCGATAACTTGGAATCGATGGTACTGTAGGCAGTACCATACTCAACCGTAACCTACGAACTACGATTAGCATTATATGCTCTAGTAAACTCTAGTTCATCTCAAACAGGAAGAAATATCAGCAGAATTCTTGCCAAATGCGCGCAAGGGGAGCTCGACGCCAGACGGCCTAATACGGTAATTTACACAGGAGTAATTCTTACAAACATTTATTTCAGATTTATTTACTATCTAAGCTATCTATTTATGTAAGCGCATTCGCGTCGCTGTACATAATGATCGACTGATCTGAATATTCGGGTAATAAAAACAGCATCTATCTAAAAAATCGCTTCGAGAGAGCAGTTGAAATAATAGTTAAACGAAGTCGTAAAGTTGGCGTGGAGCGAATGTATAAAGTTGTTCGGGTGTGCGCGAGAGTTGGCAGCGGGCCAGCACCTCACACCACTATGTATTGACAGGCCGCGTCAGCGAAAACAATTAACAAATTATATCTATTACCCCGCCCCGCACTTGAGAAAGACTCATAAGTTTTAAACAAATACCCTATTTTATGTTTAAAATCTCCATTCCTACCTTTGGGTACAACATACCGTATTTCAGCAATTCACAAAAATCGTCGAATAAAACAAAATTTGGCTTTATACAATAGATCGAAAAAAACCGTAAAAAGAAGCAAGAGGCGTATAGTGCTACAATGTGGGGGTTGGTCTCGTAGCAATTTTTCAAGCGGATGCACGTCGACTGCGGTCGGCTCGGCAGCTCGCCACTGTAGCGGTCCTATGAAGCGACCAGACTGCACGCATTGCGGTCTTGTTTTGTTCCTTTTCACCGCATAAAATTGAAAATTCAGCTTAAACAAGAGCAGTTACGCCAGTAAATGCCACTTTTATTTCGAGTTGCCGAACGAAACCCGCAACATTCGGTCGGATTTTGCTATTGAAGATAATAAGGGACCCATTTTAAGCTTCTGAATTTTAACACATTTGCTTTGAAATGAGGTACTATAATGCGTATAAAATAATACGCATTATCGTAGCTATGAAAGCTACAAATAACTGGCGGCAGCGTTAGGTAATGCATGACAAAATCACACCGATGACCATATACAGGGTGGAATTTTTCAATGCCACCTGGAGGGAAAGTACCCTAAATACTGGAGATAGCAATTTTTTCTCAAAAGAAACATTCCTTTATTTTTTTAAAGAAACCAATCTGTATTTACTGATTTTTTTAAATTCGCTCGCCACGCTCGGGAATCGAACCGACTAAAGTTCGAAAAAATAACACTGTACTTTTTTTACATCAATCGATAGGGTCAATCATCTTATAAAATTTCTCTAACAAACATGATAAATCAATATGAAGGGAAAACCATGAAATCTAAACTTATAAAATCAACGCTCCAACATTTTCTTTCAAATATACAACTTTCAAAATAGCTTCACCTCGACGCGATAGAATTCTATAGGTATTGCTCTCGACTAGTGAATAACCTAAAATCTTCGTCTGCAGTGATGGGGCGGATTCCGCGCACGCGGCGCAGCGGAGCGGCAGGCGGCGGCAGCGCGGCGGGCGCGGCAGCGTAGCGCGGCGCGGTGGCGGGTGCGCGCGCGTCGGCGCCGGCGCATGCACGCCACCGGCCACACGGACCGCTCGGGCGGCGGCGGCGGCGGTGGCTCCTGGCGCCTCCCGCCCGACGAGACCCTTCAAGTCGCCGACCCCAAGTCTGCCAAGGAGGAGGTGAGAAGTATACAAGTTTAAAAATTAACGATATCTAAAAAGAAACCATTTCATATTTTTTTTCCGGGTACTAGCTAATTCAATTTGGCCCTCTAAGGTGCATATTTATTATATTAGTCAACACTGCTGGGCGAACGCCATCATTTCCTGAGATACCTTGAAATACTACGGTAGTCTTATCATTCGGTCTAGAAAATCACCCAAGAAAGTGAGAAATGAGATGAGAGACATTTTCAGCAGATGTAGACGACATTACGTTGTAATAACTGACTTTACTATCCTAATAAATCTTTGCTGCAACGACCTTTCCAATATTCTCCAAGGTATGCAGATCGATAAATTGTATTCCCACTCTTCTTGCAAATCTCAATTTTTCAAGGAAATAAATCAAGTAGCTTTAAAACGCAAAATTCATAAAAAACAATATTCAATGTTCCGGCGAAGAGCAATCGAAGTTACAGCCTTCGTCGGCGGAATCGTCGTAATAATATCGCGTCATTGAACCCGCGGCACCTTCCGGGGCCATAAATCAAATCTTGGTTTCTTTGGCTATTTTTAGCGACGCTCAAGATTGTTGACGAATGTCATTTAATTTGCCACACCTCTCCACACATTTCCACCCCATTCTTTAAACGAATAAATATTTTTCCAGGACTTATACCAAGGAGATGGCCACAACTGGCGGAGCATCGTATTTTCATTGATGGTCATCAGTTTTGTCATAGCCGGTATTGTCACAGCTATTTATCTATTAGGGTGAGTGGCCATATTCTATTGTTCCTGCTCTACTGCTCTACTTTATCTTGGATCTTGAAAAACACTTAGTTAACTGTTTTATAAATGACTTAAGTATGCGAAAGTTGGCGAGGCAAACTTTGATAAGAGAAGTTTGTTGAGAAGAAAGTTAATTCTGCCATTGTCATTGTTTGAGAAGCTGGTAAAGTAGAAGTGAAAATGTTAATATTAAAAAGTATTTTTCGCAGGTATGTGGACGAGTTATTGTACTGGTCGGGTCGTCGCATGCGATTGGACGAGTTCCTACACGGAGACCTGACGGGCGAGCGGCTGCCGACCACGTGGGTGAGCTCGCACCAGCTCGTGTACCAGGCCGACGACGGCGGCCTGCTGGCGCTCGACACTTTCAACAACACGCTCTCTGTTCTCGTCACCAATCACACACTAGTAAGTCAGGCTTTATAAAACCTTGTAACTGTTAAAATGTCCAGCCTCTTTGCCCAGAAGTCAATTTCTTCCGAGCCTAAGTAATTTCTTAGCAAGGAATAAGCGTGGTATGCATACAAATAGTACACCTAAAAAGTATAAAAAACTCATGCCAAAATACTACCAGGCGCTGATTTGAATCATACAGATCAATAGACTGCAATAAGTGACCTAAGTGTTCACTTATACCTACATCTAATATACCTACCTATCTTCCAAAAGCTCGTGATTGACATTTTCCAACAAAAACCAAACATAAAAGAAATGAAACTCTTTATCTTTTTCATACCTTTGCTCTCATGTTAGTACCCAAGTTCAGTAAGTGCGGACGGTATTACTTCGATGCTCTTTACTGTAAAATTTATGGCGACATCCCCGATTCTCCATAATGGCGTTATTATGCTGCGGGTAGCGGGCTTCGAGGAATGAAAATTTGAGTATGCCGCCGACTCTAAAGAGGATATTTCGCATTATGAAGGAATGAAGACATTTACGGATATTACTGAAGTAAAAAGCGTTTGTTAGTTGAGTTTTTCACTTGAGTGTGTTCCGGCGACCTTTACCGTGTTGGGTAGTTATGAAGTCAGTGCGCGTCCGGCACGCTCTATTATTACATCAACACTGGGTCCTGAAAGCTTCGCACGGACCGCTCTACGGCCGCCTCACGCTGACCGCAACTCACCCCTCGTCCGCAAAGTATATTTTACGCTAACCCTAAGAGGTTTTTCACAGAGTTGACTCGAACTTTTGTGTTACTTAAAACAATGCATTACTTTACTTTATTACGTTTTCGTTGCTTTACAGTTAATTAGTTACAAAAGAACTTTATAATTTGATCACAGAGGCAGCTAAATGTGCGCGGCTACCAGTGCTCCCCGAACCTGCGCTTCGTGCTCTTTCAACACAATATCAAGGAGGTTTGTAGCACTGCACTGTTTAATTGTTTTCTCTTCTTCAAAATAAACAAGAAGGCCATTATCAAGTCGGCACCACGCACGGGCATAGTTATTTAACTTTTATTATTTCGCAGGTTTACCGACGGACGTTTACTGCGCACTACACCGTTTATGACGTCACAAATGAGTGAGTAGCTCTTGATATTTGATGCTTGAACGTCGTAAAGGTCTCAGCTAAAGGCACGCCCGAAGTTTCCATAATTAAATTTCCGACTGAAAATTAAATTCGCGTTTCAAATTGGTTTTCAGTCACCACACCTTCTCCCAAGAGTTGCGTTTGTTTGGCATATCAAAAGATCTAGTCCTTCATTCTGACATGCACATTGAATTTCTGGTTGAAAATTGTTCGTAGAACCAGTTATTGCATAAATAGCGTCGGTGCTGTGTAAAGTATAACAAATGTGCGGGACGCGCGCACGGCATGCCTCGTCTCCCCTTCAAGAATATAAAATATCTGCACGATCTCAATTTGTTTCCTTTACACATTCATCTGTTTCCACTAGAATTTCAATGGCATCTGCAGTATTTCTTGCTTTTGCGGTTATTGAATATGTATGAATTTATATACAAACGATGAGAAAGGAAATTGCTATATTGGGTTAAAGAAATAAGCTCGAGATATATTGAATGCGACTATAAGCTGCATTCGCTACAATAAATTATTTTCTGAATCCCGCGGGTGGCTCAACATTTTGCTCTCTTTTGCTTGCCGTTTCAGAGCTAAACAAATTGATGATACAAGTTATATAGACAAAAATACAGTAATGAAAATGAACCTTATTTTTCTTATTTATATGTCGCAAAACTATTACTTCATTTCCAAAGTAGATAAATACATGCACACAGTCTGAAATACTCGAGTTGGTATAATGAAAGTGACTGTCGAAAACATTTTAAAATCATATTTCATGGGACATTACATCAAAAAAAGTTTTAAAAGCATATCTGCAGGCGACTAGCTTTAAAAAGCCGATATTAAAAGAGAGTCGTTTCTCCCCAGTTTGTTTTTTTTTCTCATAAATCATATCTCTTTTGTGAATTTTCTTTCTCCGGTCGTCTCGCGGGTGAAGAAATCGATTTAACGATAGCTACGTGAATGCGATTTCCAATTTATTTCAAAATTTGCGAGTAGAATTTTAATGTGGTAGGGGAAGGCAGCATTTGGGTTGAGGGGAGGTAATACTTTATGGCTTCGAATGACCGTCTCGGAAACTTACTGCACCGTCGAGAACTTAAGATACACTTAGATAGAAGATACTTGATACGAAATATGTTCGGATATTTTTTTGCCAAACAAGACACCTGTTGCTGCGGCTCCTCGCGTGGAACTCAAATCATATCATAACGACACTCGGCCCTGTTCTTACCTCGTTTACTTTTGTATGCATTCGATTTCGTGGGGAACCTTTATTGTGAGTGGTATTGGTGTTTGAACTTGTATGATATTGTAACCTTACTGAAATATAAAGGGACTTTTAGAGATATCTCCGTTGCGGTAGGTTGTAGATACAGCTAACAGACTAGATACACCTATATCTATACTAATATTATACAGCGGAAGAGTTTGTTTGTTTGAACGCGCTTATCTCTGGAACTAAGCAGTCGGATTATTAAAATATCTTTTGCATTTGGTAGCCCATTTCTTTAGGGAATAGTACATTTTGATACAAGTGGAGAAAGTTTTTTATTGTATTCGAGGCGGAATTAACTCCCGAGCCGCAGGCGACGGTTGTTATTGGGCCGGGAACTGTAATAACAAACACACATTTTTGTCATGAATTATTAGGAAACTATGATTTAATTTTTTTCCGCGCTTTACTGTCGCCAGGTTGAAGGAGAAGCAAAGGTATAAAGCCGCTAAACAGCCTACTATGTTTTTTTTTTTTTAATTTAAATATTTTTTTGAGTTACAACAAATTAACATTTTATTTGTGTTCTACACAAATAAAATGTTAATTTGTTCATAAACGTTTATTTTATTTTAATAATCATGGTTTTTGATGATATTCTATTTATAAACATTATTTTAATATTCAAAAAATATTAACGCCGTAAAGACGCTAAACTCTTTGCCGAGATTAAAAAAGAAACACCGCCGACTATAGGCATTGAACCAATTTGGACTAAGTATAGGTATAGTTATCTGTGGCAATTTTCATTCCCGCACACGTGTTGGAAAATGAGAATGAAAATACATTGCATGTTGAACCTAATCGTAGTGCGAAAAGAACCAGTTTTCGAGGAAGTGTATTAAAAAGTTATACAATATCGCTACACCCCTTAGGCGCCGAGCAAATCGAGCACAGCTAGTTAATGATATAGGATTAGGTATACACAAGGTCATACTACATTATTTTGCGACTGTCACAGACCTGATAGATAGGTATCCATGTCATGATCATGACTGTCATGATGTTATCTTGACTTTTGGAGCTTTTGGAAGTTAAGTTCGCACGCTGTTCCCGACTTGAAATATTAGTACCAAATAATTAATTAAAAAAACGTGCTAATAATTTCACCGGCTGCCGACAAATTAATCCTCGAATACTCGAGAATTCCGACGTAAATCGTAAGTACCTATCGTAGGAAAGAGCCGGCATTCTGAACGGATTAATTAGTTTTGCAGAAAATGCGGTGGCAATCCGACTCCTCTTACTTTATTAGGTACCTTTCTATTAAATAAAGTGATAGGACTGTTAGCAGTGAAAAACTTATTACTTTCAAAGTTGTGAAACTAACTTGGATAGTCGTAGTTACAGATGAAGCGTCAATTAATAGTAGAGGTTTGAGAACGATTACAATCCAAGTTTTCAAAAAAACTGCGCCATCTTTACCATTATCATCTTTTCAGCCACCACATCCCGCTGTTTGGCGAGGGCCAACGCAGTTGGGAGTGGCAACACGCGGCCTGGCTGGGCGGCGACGGGGCCCTGCTGCTGGCGGCCGACAACGAGGTGCTGGCGAGGCCGGGGCCCCCGGCACGCCGGGCCCCACTGCTGCGCCTTACCACCGACGCAACGCCCGGTAGCGTCTACAATGGCGTGTCCGACTTTCTCTATCAAGGTGGGTAAGAAACGAGGAGCTCAGGTCCTCAGTTACCAGGTAACTCTGTTTTGCCAGACACATATAGATGCATTGTTGACTAGAAGTTCCGTATACTCTTATTTAGAGGTAAGAGGAACAAGACGAAAAGTTACTCTCTTTCCATTAAAAAGAAAATATCCCTTGTCCAGAAGTAATGATGAAACTGTATTGAAAAGACAAGATAGCTTGAGTTATTTCCAATTTGGGCCCCGTGTTCAAAACGTAAGTTCTATCAAGTTCTATACAAGAGAAAACATTTGAATAAAACTTCAACATTTTCGCACAGAGGAGGTGACGAAAACGCCATCAGCGACATGGGGCTCCGCGGACGGGACGCTGGTGCTGTACGTGCAGTACGACGACCGCGCGGTGTCGGAGCTGCGCCTGCCGCGCATCGCCGACAGCCTGGGCGGCACGGGCTCCGGCCGCGCCGGCTTCCTGCAGCTGCCCACCAACAACGCCTCGGCGCACATTGTCTTCCCCGACCAAGTCACTGTCAGATATCCCACGGTATGGACGTTTGTGTTTCGCCATCTCTCAAGTATTAAGTAATTTTATTGTAATAGGTCAGTCATTAATCGTTAATTAAAAATTCTTCTTATTCTTTTGCAATTGAAAAAAAATATTATTCACCGTTATTTTTTAACTTTCCAGCCTGGCAGTGCGATACCAAAGGTAAAGTTATGGATAGTAAGTGTTCAAAACGCAACCTCACCTCCGAGATGGGAAGTGAGGCCTCCGAGTACGTTAGATGGAATGTACGTAATATATCACCAAAAGTACCTTGGCTTTGTTACCAAATGAAGAAAGGTTTTAATATGAGTCTTCGTTTTCCAGGGAATATTATCTCATATCAGCCCAGTGGGTGGGCAAAGACAATTCTCATGTAGGTGTAGTGTGGATGAATCGAGCGCAAAATCTTACAGTTTATAGCAGTTGTTATGCTCCAGACTGGACTTGCACTGAGGTAAGACATCTTTTAGCATAGCTTTATAACATATTTTCTTCAGTTAACTTTTTTAGTATAATATTCAGTAGAACGAGTAGCAATCGCTCCGTGAAAATATTGATATACAGCAGCATCCGGTTAGACTGGAAGCCTACCTCAATTATTATCGTACTCCTGCTCTCATCCCAATTTATTTGGGCTCGATGCAGCATGTCTTCGTCTTGTAGCTCACCCCAATATAGTAAGAAAGAAAGAAACAAAAGTAAAGTCAAAACATAATAGAAACAAAAAGATAGAATAAAAAAGAAAATAAAAAAAGAAAAAAATAGCGGAGAAAAGGCTAGGTAGATGATGATGATCAACTTATATAATCATTCTCCCTAAGTCTTGAAATTATTTGCCCTTCTTGCAGACACACTCAGAAAAAGCGACAGAGGAGCCTTGGTTAGAAGTTCACCAACAGCCGGTCTACTCAGAGGACGGGAGTGCGTTCCTCCTTCTAGCCGCAGTGCAGGAGGGGGGAGGGCAGTACTACACGCACATCAAGCATGTGGACGTACTGCGACAACGCATGGCCGTCCTCTCGCATGGCAAGGTCGAGGTCGCAGAGATCCTGGCATGGGACCAGGAGAACCATTTAGTTTATTATTTAGGTAACTGTACTTTACTTAAAAAAGATTCTTAAATATTCTTGTTCTTCAATCTTTTTATTCTAAAGTTCCAAAGCTCGTTATCCACTTTGTTCGCACACCCAATTTTGATCTGTGCATCTGAACTGTGTTTGCATAAAACAACCACCATGGCGAATTAACAAAGTCAACCAGGAGCACAGTTGGTGCGCGAACGACGAGTAGTGCATACCCAGTTTAACCTAATCTCTTCAAATATTCTTTTCTGATTTAAAGGTTTAGACAAAGAAACGTTACCAATGCTTAGACTGCATCCAGATTTGGTGAAGGGAGCAAATCAAATTAAGTATTTAGATTGAGTGCAGTTGAGTGTTATTTTTTGATTAGGTTCAGTTTACTAACAAAGATCCTCTTCACTGCAGGTTATTAACAACACCTCTCATGACCTTTCATTGGCATTTTGGATCAGGGCATGGTTTGGTTATTTCAGTGTCTCCTGGGGGCCTACTGCCACCTCATTAAGTAGTGTTATTTTAATCCTATTTCAGTGTTCCACCTCTTCACCGAATAAGATTACAGTAATACTGCTGTAGAAGGTGGTACAGGTCCTGGTGTGTGTTTGATTGTGGGTTCTGTTGACAACAGGCAGTGCAGACAGGCCTGGTCAGAGGCAGGTGTATGTAGTTAGAGACCCTTCGTACGGCGGGGGCAGTAACTCGGTGAAGGCGCGCGCAGACCGGGAGGAGCCGCGCTGCCTGACGTGCGAGCTGGCGGTGTGGCCGGCGCGCCTGCACTACGCCAACTGCTCGTACTGGCGCGCCACCTTTTCCCCGCCGCGCGCACGGCTGGGCATCACGCACTACGTGCTGGAGTGCGGGGGGCCCGGCCCGCCGCTCGCGGGCCTGCACGACGCCAGGACACATAAGCTAGAGAGAATTTTGTATGATACGAGGCCTTATAGGTAAGTGAAACTAGTTTCCTTTGGCGTACTGCATACTTGTTTGTGTCAACCTGATTTGGCACAACAGGACGATATGCTCCATCATGCCGAAGAAGCCGAGCCTTATCGACTTCCTTCACTTTTATGTCCTGAACAATTTAATTGCAAATAAATACAATTGAATCATGTCTCTGGGACTTGTCGAGCTTCATTCTCTCTGTCTTTGCGTGGTCACTGTTAATTTTGGCTTTCAGTAACTGCAGTGGACGGGAATAGTGTATCACAATTAACCCAAAAAAGCTTTATTTTATTAGTTTGTCTAAATTTGATGGGATAAATTTGCTACATAAATGAGTCTTTCAATCCAGCAATACAATTCAAACATATGATGTGGCCTTCAGATCAGTACGACTGCGCGAGTTGGCGCTGCCGTCGCGGCGCTCCTTCGAGGTGGCGCTGGGTAGCGGCTCCAAGGCGCGCGTGCAGCTGATGCTGCCGCCCTCCTGGAGGGAGGAGCTCAGGGACGCTGCCTTTCCCGTGCTTGTTCATGTGTAAGTATCAAACTGTATTACTTTACTTGCACGAAATTGCACTTTCTGTCGATGATACTCTCATATTTAAACCCAACCCTTTCCTTGAAAATGATGACGGACTTCGGAAATGGTGTCGGTACCTGGAAATGGTGCGCCTGCACTGGATCCTCCAAATAATTTGCTATTTCGTATTAGGTTTTTTCTTCTACTTCTCATAATGTCCATGCTGGGTAGTGAAATAATCATAATACAAAGTTTTGGCACTAAGTTGCTGTTCTGTTATTAGGCCGTGGTAATTAAAAGGAGTTCTTGCCAAAGATCCTTGCAATTGGGCCGGTTGTAAGTCTTGCTGTCTTGTTGTTTTTTAAGTTAATTTTTCTTCAAAATTACTTGCAATTTAGTGCAGTTTTTCCTTTATAATTTCAACTTATCGGACTAGTTGTACAATTACGTGAGTTCATGGAACTATCTCAATAATTCTGGAGGATAGCGACTGTTCCAGCAATCGACCTACTTACGTATTTTATTTTTATTTCCGATGCAAAACTGCCCCTGTAAAAAATTGTACGCACTTATTCTTCGGCTTGGATTCAAGGCCACGACCTACGACACCAAAGTCGGGCAGCACTTGGGCTTTACTGCTATCATGTTACTCATTGTATATTGCAGAGACGGCAGGCCGGGCAGCCAGCAGGTGACGGAGGAGTTCATGGTGGACTGGGGCTCGTACATGTCGTCGCGCAACGACGTGGTGTACGTGAAGCTGGACGTGGCGGGAGCGCGCGGCCTACCGCGGGCGCAGCTGCGCGGCCGGCTCGGCGGCGTCGAGGTTGCCGACCAGTTGGCTGTTATTAGGTATGTAGCAGCTGAAGCGATAAGAATAGACTGCCCATAGTAGCTTTAGTATCAATAGACGTTCAAGTAGTCAGTGACTTCGGGTAAAAGTATTTTTGTTTGGGACCGAGCATCTGCAAATGTAAGCCCCAATCAATATTCTGCTTTGGTTTGGTGGACAAACCAAAGCAGAATATTGATTGGAGCGGAGTGGATGCTGGTGCTGGATCAGCCTATTACATTGTTTAGAAATCCGTATCTCGGATCTCCTCTGCTTTGTCGAGTTTTTCCGAACCGTTCATCTCTGTTTTGATGGAAACCCGGTCCAAGGTAGGGTGCTCTGAAGTTAGATGGGAATGGGATAAAAATCTCAGCAGAATAGCTGCTGAATGAGAGTAGCTGAGGTTTAATGGTTTGAATTGGGACACTTTGTACGTTTGAAGCGTCTACTAAGTAATATGTATGTCATTGAATAGTATCCTAATTATGTCTTTGCTTTTGCAGATATTTATTAGACACATTCAAATTCCTGGACGTGACGCGGGTGGCGGTGTGGGGCTGGGGCTACGGCGGCTACGTCACGGCCATGCTGCTCGGCTCGCAGCAGTCCACGCTCAAGTGCGGCATCGCCGTCTCGCCTATCACTGACTGGCTCTACTACAGTGAGTGTCTATAATGATCAGTCTGATAATATAAGTTACATTGCAGAGCCAATATTGAGTTAAAAGCCCAGCCCACTAGCCTCAAACGATGGTTGGTTTGAGAAAAGAGCATGGAGTATTTATTTCTATTTTAACGATTTGCCTACAATGATCCATCGTCGTGATGATCGATTTTGAGGCAGCGTATCAGCTTCAAACGACACGGATTCCAATCTGATTTGACTGACTAATTTCTGCAGGTAGAACTGACTTTGTAAATAAGTGGGCTTGTTGTAGCAGATGAGAAAAAGGAACGTAGAACGGACCGTGAAGGTAGCCTGCCTTGAGCGCAGGAATCAAATAATAAATTGGTCCATTCATCTCCTCAGACGCAGCGTTCACGGAGCGCATCCTGGGCCAGCCGTCAGTGAACTACAAGGGCTACGTGGAGGCGGACGCGTCGCAGCGCGCGCACCACGTGCCCGCGCATGCGCTGTACCTGGTGCACGGGCTGGCCGACATGTCCGCGCCCTACCCGCACGCGCTGCAGCTGGCGCGCGCGCTCACTGACGCCGGCGTGCTGTTCCGGTATCAGGTACATCATCACAGACATAGTCCTGGCGACTTCTATCACGACACATACGGAACAAGGATCTCCAAAGTTGACCACCAAGATATCCGCGAGATTAGGATTAGCCTCCCGAAAACAACCGCCGCGCAGTAACCCAACAAGCATAACACCCGCTTGTTTGAAGGGATCCTTTTCACCCTGTTGCTCAAATTTCTATCTTCCTTCCCATAGCATAGCGGTCGCTTTATTAACTGGTTCACCAACAACCGAGTTTTTTTCGCATCCTGCAGATTCTCTCCACCTTCACCAACCATCGGTCACATAACACCCATTCTCAACACTCCTTGTAAACGACCAGTTAAACATATTAAATGAAAGAAGTCGGTCAATGAAATACTGGGAGTGATGTAGGTGTTCCTTCCCATTACGCCCAGTCTAGTTAGGACGTTGACTGAGGTTCTAAGAGTTTATAAACAGAACCTTAATCAACGTCCTCTGTAAGTTAGACTTGATGCTTGATTTCGCGGCACTTTGATTATCAGTCCTCTTCCACCTCGATTTTGTGAAAGACACACTAGATCTCTAAATTCTTCGAAAGCGAAGATCCAATAACAGAACAATAATTTCCAGGCGTACGCGGACGAGGGTCACGACCTGAAGGGCGTGATCGAGCACGTGTACCGGTCCATGGAGGACTACCTCCGCGAGTGCCTCTCCCTCGACCCCGAGGACACCAAGCTGCCGCCGCCCGACAGATAGACCTCCTATTGTTATTAATGTAAATATGTACATGAGACATAGTGCTTTAATCAAATGTGTTCCCCACGGCTCGGCGACGCGACGCGAGACAGCGACGACTCCTCACGTGTGACTCGTGTGAGTGCGACCTCTTGTGATTAGAATTAGGTACTTATGAAATTTGTTATAAAGAATAAAGTTGTATGAATTGAATTACTAAAAAAACACTAGTCTTAGTGAAATAATTAGGTTGATTTTATAATGGATAGAAAACAGACGACGGGCTACGAAAGTAAGATAAATTCTTCGAATTCAATATTTCCTCATAGAATCCATGATTCAGCTTCAGCACCATTCGGCTAAACTATCGTACTGTGTCTTTTGCTAGCTCCTAAGAGCCTAGATAGGGAATAAATTGTAGACACGAATGAAATCTCGTAAGAAATCAAACACAAATTTTGTAACTTGACGATGTATCGCGGAATGAGACGCCAGTCACAGATCGTCGTCGTAACGACTACAACCCCGAGCTTGTTCTATTAGGCTTTTACTACTATTTTCTACTGCGCCTTTACTATCAAGCTTTTCTATTTTATCTATTCCTATAGAAGTGTCCACTTGTACTGTACATAATGTTATATAACACAGTTGTAACAAATTGTTCAATTCTATGTATTGAGAGCTGACTGACAGAAATACAAACTCAATTATTTTACTTGTCGTCGAACATATTAGTTTTGTAAAGATACTTAACTTCGATGATTGTTGTTAAACACTTAAACTACGAAATGAGGAGCTTATCATTTAGGGAAAATTTACTAGGCCTTTTGAAATTAATGTTTATGTTACAGATGTTTAAAATGTTATGTTTTGTAAAATTATAGCGCTGTTGAAAATACCTCATGCGACAATGTACATAGAATAATAATTCTAATCATATGTAATTTGATAGAATGAAACGCGTTTTATAGTGACTTATAATGTTTAGAAATGAAGTGACCTTGATCATCCCCTAACCTTAGCTGCTTTGGCTCCATCACATCATCATTTCCTAATCTTCCTAGTCGATAAGAGCGTCCGGCGCGAGGGTCAGCAGTCAGTGGTGACTGGTGCGCCCACGACCCACAGCTGGCAGCTCTGGGCCCCTGGGCCCCTGAGCCAACCAGTCCCGATACTTCGTAGTCAGTGGACATCACTTCACTGTAGGACTCAAAACAAAACATTTGAGTATTAAGCTTGTACAAAATAGTCTATAAATTGAGCTAGAAAATTTGCCTTTCTGATAGATATTTCAGTAATGCAGTCTCTAAGTTTTTAAATCAAGATGTTTAAAGTTGTGATGTCTATGTATGTGCATAGATAGAGGGCAGATGGAAGGTGGGGTGTCGCAGTGCGCGGTCTGCTGTCGTCGACGACACTGTCCGGGTACACTGCGACACATTGTTGATGGTTTCCATAACTGTGACATAACTAGATAATTCATTGTTGTTGTATAGATAATAAACGTTTGCCGATATTGTTAAGTGTTATCGGATACCTGCATAGACGCATATCGTACATTCCATGTTTGTGAAGACTGCCAATTTGGTCTAAATTTTACATCATTGTACTAATTAAATACCTACGATACGTCGATGAGATTAATTTCAATTGCCGTTATGGTCTTAAGGATGCTGTGATTCTTCTATTGCATAAATTGTAACGTTAATGGATTAAATTATATTAAATAATAATTATAATGTCTCCATCTGACATTGCGTAGGGCCTAGTGAAATCGAATTCGTTGTAATTATTAAAAATTATTATTATAAGGTTAATATTAATTTAGATATTTTGAAAAATTCTTCCATTATAAAAATAAACAATATTGCTTTGTTCTCCAATTATGAAACAAAACATAGACAATATAATACGGGCTACGTGTACATCACACACTGAGATTTTATAGTTAGATAAAATACGAGAGAGTTCGGAAACCGGGTGCTTTAAATTTTACATCATGTTGTACGTATTGATTTCATTAGCGAATGTTCTCTAGTTATACATGGCGGGACGGTCCGCGGCCTGCTGAGGCGCGGCCCGGTCCCGCGCTAAGTAAGAATACTTTCCATTTCTCATAAGTTAAATTATGGAATATTCAGCGGATAACACCAATTAAATTCATATTATAGTATTTATATAAAGAAACGACAAACTTACCGGGTTGTTAATAAATTTTAGCACAATGATGGATCTAATCGTTTGCACGCCGCTTCACCCCTGACTTACTCCTTTCCAAGTCTCTAGTCCCTAGTCTTCCAGTACAGAAAGCTTCCGTACCTTGTCTTACTCTTGATGCAGGAACGTAGGAACTATGTGATGACTATGTCAATTATTTCACTTTTCCAACTCTGATCAGCTACGTAATTGTTAATTTCGTTTATCTAAAATCCTTCGATAAAATCTCTTTAAAAATTTAGATTTTCGTCCTAGTTTATCCAGATTCAATGGATGTGGTATAAATGTGAATCAGTAATGCTGTGTTCTTAGGATCCCTGCATTATACGCTACACTGCACTCAACCTACACAATTAATATTCTTATTAGATAGGTATTTAATTATGATTTGGGCCACTACCGATTAACTTACTGAGCCATACAAAAACTAACCTAAGAGGGAGTTAAAATCAGTAGAAACATTTGTCAATTTAGCTAAGCAATATAACAAAGTAATGTAGAGTATCGATACAGAGGTGTGGGTGGAGTGCAGTTGGGATGCAGCGTAGTGTCCGCCTTGTATCTTTAGAGTGCCGCGGATTGCTCCCTTAGCGGTTAGATTGAAGACGAACGATAGTGAATACAACACTCTGGTATACTGATAGACATGTTGGCAAGTAAACTAACAGCGATAGAGATTAACAAAACACTGAATTATACAGAGACAAATAAGACAGTCCAGTTGCAGTGTTCGGTGCATATGAGATGTTGTATTCAGTACCGCGCCGTTCGATGGCCCTAGAAAATCATCTAAAAATCTACGTTATTGTTAATCAGTGTTATAAATCTTATCGTCTCGTTTAAGAGTTACAGTGTTGTATAGATTGGTACGTTTAATTTGTAAAAATTCTGAGATTATTCTGTTATTATTGTAAAGTTTCTTTGAATAAATAAAATTTTGAAATTTACATAATCGTTCATATGGCAGTTTTATTTGAGGCAGTTAAAAGAGTGGTATGTTACTGTCCCTGGTCCATTAGTTCGAAATGCAGAGTGCTGGGCGGGTCGTTTCGGAAGTTGCGCGACCACATCTCGACGCTGCGGAAGTAGCGCTCCAGGTGCTCGTCCTTCATGGCGGCGCTGAGCTGCGACTGCGCGCTGCACGTGTTGCCGCTTTGCGCGTTACCGCTGTGCGCGCCGTCCGAGTAGCAGTTGGAGCGAGATACGTTGCGGATTAGCTCATAGTGCGAGAAGTTCATCGAAATCAGCGACGCGTTCTGCGTGTCAGGCTGGTAGCTGGAGCTCGTATCCATGAACATGTTCGTACCGTTTTGCGCCTCGGGATCTATCTGTCTGCTCGTCATGTACTCCCCGTTCACTAGTTTGCTCTTTTTCAGCCTACCCAATGCCAAGTCTAAAGATCTTACGGCCTCATTCACGTTAAAGGACTTTCGTTTCGAAGGTTCGCTCTTGAATTTCAAGGCTGCTGCACTATTATGGGATCTGGCCCTATTTGAAAACTTTCTGTCGTTGAGTAGGTCGCCATAATTTTCCATGGCTATGAATGCACTAATTTAGATTTGGCATTGCATGATATGGAGAGATTTATGATCACTACTAGGTCTTCAATGCCTCTTTTTAATTATCACATTTTTTGCAAACTGTGTAATAAACTGTCGAATAGATTTGACAATGAATTTCGTATCGTTGACTTCCAATCATAGAGAATAGTAATATAGATTGCTTCCAATGATAATAAATATCGAGGACCATGAAGTTCCGTTGCGTGTATTAGATCGACATCCAAAAGGAGGAGGTATGTTCAGCGATATCTGAACCGATTTGGATGATTCCTTTTTTGTTTCGAAGAATAGGTACTATTCCGCGGTGGTCCCATTTAAATTTGGTGAAGATTTGATGCTGATCTTCGGAGGTATACAGGGCGTCCCACGGATATGCCACATGGAAGGAAAGTACCTTGAATAGTGTATTTTACTGAAAGACATTATTTGAATTTAAAAACAATTTAAACTGCATTCATAGATATTTAAATAATTACATGGTTGAACCGGGAATCGAACCCGTTACACCAGAAAAATAATCTCAAAAATGGTCTTCCTTTTACTTCTGACACTATGTTATTTGGCAAAAAATAATGCTTATGATGAAGCCTTTCGATCGGTATGATAAAGCTACAGGATGATTATTTTTCTGGTGTAACGGGTTCGATTCCGGGTTCAACCATGTAATTATTTAAATATCTATGAATGCAGTTTAAATTGTTTTTTTTTTTTAATTCAAATAATGTGTTCTTTCAGTAAAATGTTCCATCTGGTACTTTCCCTCCATGTGGCATACCCGTGAGACGCCCTGTATAATGGATCTCTTCAAAAAGCAAATCTGTCGTAATTGCGGCAATCGCTTGGATGTTTATTGTTTACACAACATCATAACCATTCCATAACCTTCCATTTTATTGGGGATAAGTCTATTACCATGACATGTATTGTTGACAATGTAAAATAATTGCATAGAAAATATTTGATAGGATATTACAACTAAAAATGAAAAATATCTAATCTTTTTTCAAAAAATAAAACCGGCTTCAAAAACCCAAAAGCACGGTGACAAAAAAAAAACTGAACGAAATAAACAAGTCACCGACTTCAGAAGCTACAGTTATTTCTGTTATTTTCAGTTTTTTTATGTTTTTGAAGTCGGTTTCATTTTTTGCAAAAACGTTTTTTAATAGGTATGCAATTTTATTTTTCGAACAGAGATGGCGCTAATAGATGAGCAAACGCCATCTGTCAGTGGGACTTGACGTTACGTATAGTGGCTGTTGCGTTCCCCTCGGTTAGAACCGAACACCGGTTGTAACTTTGGTACCGAACTACGCCAGATAGATGGCACTACCATTCCAAATTCTAGACTGTGAGGCCTGCAGATGACATGGTGCGATTGAAATAAAGAGTGTAGGTAGTTCGAAGTAAACAAAATTCATAAATATATGCGTCAGTAGTTGAATAGTCAAAATCTGTTGGAAAAGGTCAATCAATAAATTTTACCGCAGCATTTTTACTAGTGTCATCTACATAATCATTTGCGTACTACGCAATGACGTAGCAGCGTAGCGTCTTGATAGGTGGTGCTACTTGCCGTAGCATTCGAAGCACCGCGCCGTCGTTGCGTTGTACTGTAATTTGATGTTTAAGTTGTTTCTCGAACGGATTTTTAACCAAACAACAAAAAATATCGCATTTGGGGCAAAAAATTTTTTTTGTAGACGAAGTAAAAGAAACCTTAATTATTATCCTAAATAATCGTTCTGTATAATTTTAGCAGGGAGATATGCATCACAAAGGGCCGCAGCGGTTGGCGCTATTGCTTCTATTTCAGCCTTCGTACCGCTAGATAGCATAACTGTCAACTCTTCTTTTATGCGAGCACCTGAAAGTATTTGTATTGATGAATGGCGCAATGGACATGTTTGAGATTCAGCAATAAAATCTTTAAAGTTGTCTATGAAGACTTACCAACTGGAGTATCCAAATAGGGTCTTTTGAGAAGATTCTTCAGCTTCCGCTTATCTAACTCAGTGAGAGGTAGTCGTGCTTCATTGGGAGCTAAGGTCATGACGTCACTATGACGGGCTCCTATCATTACTAGAGAATTGCAAGCTAGGGATGATGAAAGGTGAGACTGGGCCTGAAAAACGCCATGAATTGAATATAATACGAGTATGAATGGATCTTGGAAAAAGCCTAAACCTATGTCCAATTGTGTAGTGATAAGCTCCAAAAACTTTTTGAAGTCCAATGTAATATTTTTAAGCCTCCCGTTCACAACTTTCACATGCGTGCTTTTGATGCTTCGTTTAATATCAAAGCTTCAAAGGTAGGTAGGTTATTATTTGGTGTTCGGTTCGTTGACGGTTGACCATCCATTACATACTGAGTTTCCTCCGTTCCTCGGAAAACCCGTTCAGCCATTGGTCCCGGCTGTCTTTTGTAGATCTTTAACAGTCGGTACAGGTAGTCGGTGGGCTGAACATCTGATAACCAGCCTTACCAAAGGGGATCGTATTACCCAGTACTAACTGGGTTGTGAGGTCAGATAGGCATTCGCTCGTTGGAAAATACTGGTATTCAGCTGCATCCGGCTAGACTGGAAGACGACCCCAACGTAGTTGAGAAAAGTGTGATGTGACCAGAAAAGTCAGTGCAATAGAATTAGTGACCTATCTCTGGTAAGGGTAGGTAATGACGAAAAACAGATGCGTAGGTAACTTGCCAGTGATCCGTATTTGTAGGTGAGGAATATTTCATAGCCATGAGGGTCGGCGTCCACTAGTGCCAGAGCTCGCAGTCTCAACTCCGAGCATAGTCGACATAACAGCTGACGGGTACAGACGTCTGGATAGCCTTTACCCTAAGAATTACAAAGTATATTTTTTTAAAGATCTTTCGAACATCACCAACATCCATTGGTGCGTTTTATTTCCTTGTTATGACGTTAACTTTACTGAATGTTTAGATTACGGTAGTGGGTAGTTATCTGCCGCCCTAAAGTCATTGGAGAAAATTAAAAATTATAATTGTGAAACGCACTGCACTGAAAATACCGGTAATTGCTAGAAGTGAACTAACCGAATCAGTACATAAGTGTAGTCAATTGTAGATTATCCATTTTATCTCGCAAGAAATGCAAATTAACCTTATACTCAACGATTGGAAAAAATACATTAGAATTATCAGTTTTTATTAATGTAGGACTAAACAACAACATGCAAAAATACTGCTTGTACTACAGCTGCTGTCGTTATTATAAATCCCGTTTGGTGTCAACGAGAGTATAATCTTACGATTACAGCAAATTATCGGACTTGCCGCCGGCGGTATATCTCGTTTGCTTGTTAGACAAATACATGGACGGAGGATGTTTAGAACAATGGATATTGAATATATCAGAGCTGTATAGTATGGTATTAGGCTGTAGCACATTGTGGCTTGTAATAGTTGGACTTTTTTATCATAATTAGTCTAAGAAGACCTTTCCTGATTTATTTGGTTTTGTGAGGTTTTCCACATGAAGACAACTGCAACATCTAGATTCTAGGTAATAAATTCAGGTAGGTAATAAACAAAGCTTGTAGGCAATGAAAAGCAATCAAAACCACACTTTGTTTCAATTAAGTACTTATTTGTCAGGTTCTTATTTTTATTTATTTTAACCTGAAATGTACCACGTCTGAGTAAAATACAAAATACAGTTAAAAATACTAAAGTGTTGCACCTACCGTTATTATAATTACGGGCCCCAGTCTAAGCAGAATTCCTTCATCAAGCAGTTTCTGGAATATGGCGTCTTTTTCCACCACGAGAATGTATTTAGCAGTAGACTGGAACTCTTTAATGCCGATAATGTCTTGCGGTATTAGTACTCCTTTAGCGTAGAAAAAAACATGAAATAAAAAAATCTTTGCTTTTAGGTCGTGATTTAGTAGGTATAACTATTTATAATTCGTGAATACCATTAGAACTTAGCAATGTAACAATAAGTTCTTACTTTATTATTAGTAAGAAACGAAATAACAAATACAACACCTTAGGCTTAAGATCCCGTTGCGAACTTGCGTTTTTTTAAGAAATAGTTTAGTTTCTGGAGAAGCCCGTGGCTAAATCATATCAGCCGCTCGGATCAATATTATGGTTAAAACAACTTATCGACTATTTCCATTGAAAAGGAGCAATGCACTCTTTTAATTTTACTCTCAGTACTCGTTGCATGAAATCAGTTAATTAGAAGAAATACAAAATAACTTACCGCCAGACCCCGTACAATCGACCACACTGCCATCCCGATGGTGCATGGTGAGCGGGCCAGCAATCAGTCCCTTAGCCGTGGCCACAATACCCAGGCTCCAGGGTGGAGTCTCCAGCAAACAGCACACGTCTCTAACAGCTACGTCCAAGATGGCCTGGTTACGAAGCCTCATCACGTTTTGATAGAACAGTTCTCTGGATTAATAGAAAGAAGTTAAAGATGGGTTTAATGTTCTTGCTATTCATACATGGCGTGGCGTAATTAATGTATAACCCTTTCCCTGCGTATGGCATCATGGCTGATAAAAAATGAAAAGTTGTGTTCAGTAAAAGTCCAAAAAGTTTTCAGCATATTTTGGAAAAATTTACTTCTGCTCATTGTTTTTGATGCTATGATCTTATTTCAAGGAATTTTCTCTATCTGTTTTTTGAATATTATTCTTTAATAGTTGTGCTATAAGAAGGAAGGTTTTACCATTTTTGTACAATAGCGTAAGATTTTTTTAAATGACGTCTAATGTTTTAAAAATTATTTCAATGAAATTTTTTGAATATGCATTATTATGTATGTTTAGTTCCAGCTTGAAAGATAGGATAGTTTGGAACCCGAGAGGTGGCGCCGTGCAAAGCGGGTAGTGCACTTATATTTACGTTTTTTAAACATAAACTCTAGTAAATTCTTTTATCATGTGTGCATTTATAAACATTTCACCAACAACATTTTAACTCACAAAAAGCCAGAACCGAAACAAATACCTGTACTACAGGCCATACAAATATTTATTCTGAGCGGGAATCGAACCCGCGACATGCAGCACAGCAGCCAGTCGCTCAGCCACTACGCCAACCGTACCGTAATTATCGCAACGAGACAGATTTTTTTACCGTAATAAATTGCCACTGTTACTTACCGTCTGGTCACAGTTAAATTCTTAGAAAGTAATTCATGCACTTTTGTTAACACAAAAACAATAATATTAAATCTTGTTTTGTCTTCGCTACTGGAATAACAAAGCGTTGTTTTCTTTGCTTCATTAAACGATTTTAAAGTTACCCTGAAAATAGACATGAAAAAGTAATAAAGGTCACAGAAAAATCGCGTATTGTTTCACAATAATATAATAGACTAGTTTCTGCGCGTGACTTCGTCTGGTCGAAGAAATATCTGATGACACTTGGTAATCGTGTAGCTTTCCAACGGTGAAAGAATGTTTGAAATCGGAACTTGACTTCTTCATTAGGTATATTAGTATAGAAAGCTATGCTATTTTAATGACCTTAATTATTACCTATCTAAATCATAAATGCAATTACTCCACAGTTTTTGGTTTCTTATAACAAGTTTGGGAGTGTCTCCGCTTTCAGCGCGTTTGTTGATGTCGCTGAGAATATCCTCCACTTTTTTAATAAGCGACTTTCTTGCGTCATTTGTTTCCTTTAGTAAGATGTAGGAAGGCTTGAGGGCAGCTGAAAAGTATGAACATTTTAGCATGACTGACTTGAAATAAATTATGTGACAAGATCCTTTGATTTACCTTTTTCATTTACGGGCCCTTTTAAAAGCTGCTGGACCTCACTAAAGTCTAGCTTACGTTCAGGAAGCAACACGATTCCAGCAGCACCCAATAATGTCCTTTCACTACTACAAAGCTTATCAATAGCAGCCGCCAACTTCGGATCTTGTTTGAAAGCAGATTCTGTATTCAACGGCAAATCCTTGGTGAATGCCAACAACTCCGTATTCATTAAGAAGTCCATCCTAAAAAATGACGTCCCAAACAACCATTGAGTACAACAATAATTGACAAACAAACCCGAAGGAGCTCTATTAATGTAAACCACCGGTAAAAGTGACGATGATCCCTACCTACCTAGTGGCGAGATGTTTATCAACCGCAAACAATAACAGCGTCACAAAACGGAGCTCGTAAAAGGGCCACGAGACAATAGGGCAGCTCCTCGACTGTTTTTATAGCGAAGTCGAGCGAACAAGCGAACGGGACGAAATCATCGTCGGTGGCGCATCCGACTTGCGCTCACTGAAAAAATGACACAATAGATTTAATCGAGAGATAGTCGAGGCAGGCGTCTCGAGGAGCAGATGACACGCCGTGACGACCTCACAAAGGGCGTGAAATGACGTCATAATAGCCTCGAATTATCGCCCCCTCTTGTCTCAGGGCAAATATTTAACAGCAGTCTCGTTTTTGTCCTCCTTCTTCGGCAGGAGATCATAAATAACAGGGTTACGGCAGACAAATGATGCGGACCGTTACCGCAGCGCTTTGTTACACGGTGACATATTGCAACGAGGTGATGTTTATGTCTTATTATGGATTCCGAGGTGAGTTATAGGCGGCGACGGAATTCTTGGTAAGTGGCAACTTAGTTGTGGGCAGCTTTCTATGGTGCGGCTGACGGATTAGATCTATAGAAGATCAATATCAATTAGTTTGACTCGCAATGATAGTTAAATTTAATTTTTTTTAATCATTTTGTTCAACGCAATGAATAGGAAATTGACAAACTTTTAAGTAATCAAGTTGAGGATTGCGAATACCACTAAACCTTAGTTTCCGTAACCTTATGTGGTGTAAAAATACAGTGTATTCGGAAACTACTCAAGATCGCCCTAGGCTCTCCTTAGCCATTTTAATTAGGTACTTGAGGTGTGAGAAACTAACTACCAAAAACATTTCCCATTGGCTCCCCGAGGCGTTCGATAGCATCAGCGGGGGACAGCCCGCACAAATACCATACAAATTGCTCGATAGCTCCTTCAAATTGATTGTTGCAATTATTCGGCGAACCCTTTCGTGACGCGCTGCGCCTGCGACCACGGGGAGGTGAGAACGCACTTATCTATCAGCTCGATCGCTAGACGAACGACCCAACTCTTTGACAACGGTGTGAAGTAACAAGCCACTAGATCCGCAGTTGGGAGCAGTCGGGAGGTCGCCGGTTGTTTGCCATTCCTTTAATAAGATCTTTCTGATTGATATAATGCTGATAATGTGGCGTTTCTTATTATGATTTACAGTTTACACTCAAGTGTTTAACGATATTTCTTATCGACGGATCTTTGCAGCTTTAGGGTTAAATTAATGGGCAAATAAATTATTGGCAGAATAGTGGTGTATTGAAATCACGTTGACGTTTACGAAATTAAGGTAAAACCAACCTATCATAAAATATGTATTTTGGGAACTTTCCAAAGCTTTATTAACTTTGAGGTCTGCAATCCTAGCTAACAAAGTAAGTGCAAAAAATAGGTTCCTATAATACAACTTCCCACAAAACACGACCTCTAGTGCGGTCATCGGAGCGGCAGTAAAATCAACAGTTATAAAAATAGGAAACAGTGTCGTTGCATTGTATGGGCACGAGTGGCCAACGCTGGCAGCCATGGGGCGCCTACCCACAATGGACCACCATCGCGGTATCTCCATCCACGATACGTTGCCGCCTAATTGACTGCTCAAATGCTATTTTAATACTTTGTTATTGAATGCCGATTTGTGTATTAGGATCTCATGATCGGAAGCTGTTTTTCGATATAATGGTCGAAGATCTTATCGGATTGAAAGAAATGACCTTATGTAGTTCAGCAGTATTATGTGACTGATCTTTAGTTGTGATTGTGGAATATTGTAAGTACCGACTGACAAAATTTTCTCGTCATCAGCTTATAATGTTCCCACTGCTGGGACAGGCCTCCTCTCTATGAGAGGGAATGGGAAATTACTTCATCCAAATGAAAATATATATCTGCCGACCCGAATGGCGTAGCGGTGGTGAGGCTGCCTTGCGTTCTTAGGGTCCCGGGTTCGAATCCTGGTTGGAGCACATGTTTGTGTGATGAGCATGGACATTTGTTTCCGAGTCATGCATGTTTATATGTATAATAAGTATGTATTTACAAACAAAAAGTATCTATGTAGTATATCAACTATCTGGTGTCCACGACACAAGCCTCGTTGCTTACTGTGGCACTAGACGGCGCTGTGTGTTCATGTCCAGCGATATTTATTTATTTATTTATTTATGTCTAATGCCCTTTTAAGCAAAGATCATCAGCCAGGTTTATACCCAGCGTACGGGTCAGCACGGAGATTTAAAATTCCAAAAGTAGAACAATCTTAAGGTGTCGTTTAGTATTAGTGAAAAATTAGCATTAGAGAAACAAACAAATTACAATAGTAATAAAAAATACAAAGAAGACCATAAGTAATCAGTAACAAGTAACCAGTAGCACCTACCCACATTCCCACACGCGATCTGGCGGTAAAGCAACAGTTTCTCATACTAGAGTGGCTACTTACTCTTTGTGCTCGAAACAA
The DNA here is from genome assembly GCA_941918905.2 of Xestia sexstrigata. Lineage (NCBI taxonomy): Eukaryota > Metazoa > Arthropoda > Insecta > Lepidoptera > Noctuidae > Xestia > Xestia sexstrigata. The sequence continues at coordinate 8,548,443 of OW799204.2, forward strand.
TGCTCACAATGCTTACAATTGCTCACAAGTTATAGAAATACGTCTGCACAGTAGTATTTGTTGGTGAAGAGGCTATAAAACTAGGGGCCTATTTAATTCATTGTTAATTATTTGGCCTGTAAGTGATCGGAGACTCGGAGTATGATTTCGCTGTTCAATAATGGTGGTAATATCATATTATTGTAATTAAATTATTACTCAAGCAAGACTACACTCTTAGAGCCCATCAACTGGAGAATCGATTAAAAGGGCTGAAATTATCAAGTCGTTGAACAACGCCGAAGATCAGAATTATTGAAGATTTTTCCTAACTTCGGAAATTAAATGAATTTGATAGTTTTATGGATCATATAATTCCAAATGAAATACTTACACCTACGTAAGTCAACTTAACTACTGAACTAGAATCCCGAGATTTTCTAATCAAAATTGTCGAGTGTTTAAAACCATACATAATAACGGCATCGTCCCAAACCTCGGCAGTGAAGTGGCGTCCCGTCGCGCTCCAATATTGTCGGGGCTGTTCCGTTCCCACCCCACTCCACTCTTCCCCGGACATTTGCATACGACAAAGCGACTGTCACACATTAAACTGTATAATTACAATACATTAGATTTATAGACGAAAAACAATAGCCCTCAAGTACGTTCAACCCTTTTTTTCCTGAGCGACGAAACGTTAAGCTCATTTAGGGGGTAATTAATATAAAAGTTCTCATAATCCCCTGCAATTAAAAGCGCTTTTAATAATTCAATCTAAATGAGCAAAAAATTAACAATGATTTTTTGACCTTTATATCTGTTTGTTTTTGTTTCTGGGTAATTTATTTTGAAATGTTTTAATTTCCCAGCGTTTTTGATACCGTGTGGTAAACATGCTGCAATTTTTCTAAATTAAAGTATCACTTACACAGAACCCAAGAAAGAACCAATTATGACATTGTAAGACGATACATTTACGTAAGCATGCTAGTTTGCTAGCAAAAACACGGGTCTTAATTAGATCAGTGTTTTTTGCAAGCTGGCCACAATACCTACTTTTTCTTTTTATCCAGGCATTTTACACACACATAATCCACACACGCACCTCCACAAGCAGCATTCAAAGTCAATAATTATCAGGTTCTACATAATGTTGTCACTTTTTTATGGAAAATGTCGATATTTATGACTTTAAAATTCTAATACGATTGAGATTCTGCGTGTGCGGCATTAGAAGTCGCAAGCAGGTGTCACCGCAGCTGCGTTCCCATGCTACGACTAACTAAATCTAGACTTTTCTATTACATCCTAGTTCAATACACTGTATGTATAGTGTATACTAATAGGCAGTAGCCGCCTTTTTACAACAAGGCTAGGAACTAGTTTCAACATAAGCTTGCTGTCAATAATTCAAAGCTCCGTGATAAACTTGTACTGCGCAACAAAATAAATAATGAACATAAAAAATACGCACCTTTATAGTTTCACAATACATACCTTAAACATTAGATTTAATAAAATACCCAAAATATTAATGTTTCATCACAAAGTACTTTTCGTAAAATCAAACCTAACACAGACAAAAAACAAAAAACATTTTTTTTTCGGCGCCAAACGATTTGTTTTTTTTTTCGATAAAACAATACGAATTTTAAAAATATCCCTATATTCTCGATCAAAACGCCAATCAAATCTAAAATAAAAAGTTCATCACACCATAAACAAATAAAAAAATAATTTCAAAATTAGAACGCAGCAGAAATTAATTTCATTCAAATAATCGACATGTAATTTTGTTAGCATGGCTGGCATGGCTTTGTTTTTGTTTATTTACATTGAACGAAATAGCAATACCAGGCATTGACAAGTTCAACCACCCACAATGCTAATGCATTTATCGGCGTATTGCGATGTCCCCAACAAGATGATATCGGCCCAGCTGTCGTTGCCACGTGCATCCGCGCATCCCAGGTATTATTGACATAAAATGTTCTGGTGGCAATTTTACTGAGGTTACGGTAATAAAGGGTTTTTGTCTACATTCCAATTAATTACGACTCATGTTTTATTTATGGGGTTATAAATTATAGTGTGGAACTTTTGAAAGCACTTATTTTTATTTTATAATTTTGGCGGGCTAAGATTATAATAACTTAACAAAACTTTGTTTGTGTTTTAGGTTTTTATCAAAATGAAGGATCGTCTGTTATTTCAACGCTTTGAAGACTTCTGTAGGTAAGGCGAAAGTTTTCTAATGCAGAGATTAAATATTGAAAAACTAAAGTTCAAAAAGTTCAAGTTTTTTTTTTCCATAAACCACAGATAGCACAAGTACTTAGATCAGCCACTTATAGACATGTAGTAACATCAATTGTGTCGCTATCAGAGGGGAAGCTAAGCCGTTCATATTATCTGTTTGCTTAACATTCATGAGGTTCACTCTCCCTTGCCGCCACTACGAAGTGCCTACTGGTAACACATTTGTTTTACTAAACTACTAATATGTGGTTTAGAACATTTTATTTATTCATTCCAGATGTGCAGTTCAGTACTTAGTTTTATTTATTTCCATAATGTTGATTAGACGAGTCAGATAATAAAACTCAGTTAATATTTTAATTATTTCATTTGAATTTTATCTTTTTATGAGATTATGGGAGAGTGATGATTAGCGGTGTAGGTAAAAGTTTGTTTTTTTTCTATTCATTAGTACCCTTTCGACAATTGCTGCGAAGACACTTTTATGTCAACTCCTTGCCCTTTGCTATTATTATTTTAACTCAGGGAGAATGGCTTAAAAAACATTGCAACTTGCAATCATCATATAACGCCACGCCTGTTATCCCCAAGGCCTTTGCAAATTGCAAAACGGTGTTTAATTTATTATGATTTCAAGGGCACATATCTTTGCAAAGTTATTCCAATTCATAATAGACACGTAGATAGCCTCTACAATCCACACAATAATTCCTACTGTCCTAAAATGGTTATTAAAAGTGGCCCTCCCACGTCCGTGCCATCAACATGCGTTTTTTTATTTGACCATCAATTGTGCATCCGTCGTCGAGTGTCGAGGGAGGGCTGCATTCCCTCACACCTCGCGTCAGCTGGCGATGGTAGCGATCCTCACCCTCCGAACATTCCTATTAACTTCAATTGAGCCCGACAAATTTACATCAAGTTGGAGGCCACTGAATACGCGATGTTGTGTAGGTAAGTGGTCGATAATTTCCAAGGTTTTTTGTGCTACCTCCCATATTTTTGAATAAATGAAGGAATAAGTTTTCCTTAGTAAGGTCTACGTTGGCTTACATGCAGACGCCAATTGTAAACTTTACTTGTAGTGCTTGTCTTCGGGTCCATTAACACTTACCAAATACAAAAACATAGGAAAACATAGTTGGACCCAGTTAGTGCAAGCCAATTATCCACAATCGACAATACCCCTTTCTACAAACACTTTCTCTGTAACAGAAAAACCGCTACCTTTATGGGCACACATTAGCCCGTGCGCTACGCCATATGGCCAGGGTACGCGACTAAAATCGGTATTATATTGCTTTTAATTGATAACAATTTAAATATATTTGGTGATTCACACTTACAGAGCTCATTATTATTCATCGAGTCATTATCTCCGTGTTCGCGTTTTACCGAACGATGGTATCTTCAGCACGAATGTGTTTTACCTTTATGTTTTTATCGTCACGCCACTAATTTAATGTTGCTGATGTCATTGTTTAATTGTTAGTAGTTTTTAATTGTTATAGAGGCCTATTAGAATTTAAGTTATAATTTTACTCCTAATCTCAACTCCCAATACGCACTTGTTCGTAAAAACTTTCGACGAAAGAAACAAACCTAATGCTAAAATAGAAATACAAAAGATTATTTCTAAAACAGCAAAAATTTTCATAACAGCGATCGTTAAAAGGGAATTATGACCTATAAAGTTGTTTCATTTTGTGGAAATATTTTATTATTCAATAAAAGTGTGTGTGCAACAAAGGCACATTGAATCCCTGCGGTTTTCGGAGCCCGTAAATCAGGAGCAAAGACCCTTGGGGCTAGGTGGAGAGGCTTCTTGAACTGTCAAGGCCTCGTTGTGGTCATCCGCATTTCTCCGGCGAGTGCAAACAAAGCTTGTTCGCTGGTCAATGTTGTTGGCACAAATTGCAGAGTGTTGTTAAGATGATTTCATGTGGATTGTATGTAGATGGACTGTTTTTGTTATTTACCATAAACCTTGACAAATCACAATACAGGATGACTTCTTTATCACTTTCCAAAAAAAATGGGTATAATAGGTGAACGGAGTAGAAGCAAATGGCTCAGATTTTTTTTTTCGATAAAAAAAAAACAAAAAAAAAGAAATACAAATCATACGCTTAATGAGTATAATTTGAAATTCGATATTTTTCATTTTTTTTTTCAAAATTTCTCTTTCATTGTTCTAATATGAAAAGTTTACTTGAAATTAGTACGGTAGCATTTTTTGATGATAGATCAATTTTTCTGTAAGCTGGGGATAAAACAAAACAAAACTAGGTATGCCATAGCTTCTACTCCGTTCACCTAATAAACCCATTTTTTTTGGAAAGTGATAAAAAAGTCACCCGGTATAATGCAGACTACTTCTCAGTAATTTCTAGTTACAATTTAAGCATTACGTTTTACAGGATCAAATAAAGACTCCTTGTCGCTTTTTCTCCCTAATCGAATGACACTTAAATCACACTGTCCGTGCTACTTATCAACGACAGTGTTGTTCTCAATTTAAAAAAATATGAAATGATGAGCTATTACAAAAGCATAGAGCAATAACAGCAGCATACAATTAGTGCGAGTCGCGTGTCGATAGGATGGGCAGATAGTGAGGCAATTCACAGACCATATTGCATCCAGTCATTTACATAATTGTTCCATGTATGAGGATGAAAGCGTCGTATAAATCTTCACTGTACACAGCCATGATGGTTTTGTTTATTTTAAAATATAACATCACGCCTGTAATCCCCGAGGGTTAGGCAAAGGTGTCCCCATTAATACACCCACATTTCGCCAGGTATGTTTTAATGTCCCATGTAATAGAGGGTGAGCTTATTGCCATCAACCAGGCACAAATCCAGTCTCCGTGGCGACCGTGGCTGATAGTTGATACTAAGAAATTTCTGATGGACCCACCCAATAACCAGATTTAGGCTTTACGATAATTAACTTAGCGCCCTAATCTAATACGTATTCGACATTTCCACCATCTTGTTGCTTATAGAATTTTCTCTGGCTATTTTAGTAGGTAGTACACTAACTTCAAAACAACTTCAAGCAAATCTTTCAGAGACACACATTACACAAAAAAATCAATAGAAAAAAGTAGTTAGGTATAACGGAATAAGGTCCACAAACTAATCAGGGAAAATACGTGCTAAAAATGTCAATCAACCTAGTACTATGTTAAAAACCAATGACTAAACGATAAGAGGGATTCACCAGAATTACCACATCTATTATCATAGTACCTTCCTACCTACCTGTTTACTGTAACACGGCCAACCTACATAGAGCACGATCGATTTTCCGCGAACCACCGACCAATGGCAGGGCAGAGAATACGGTATATAGGTACTAAAGACAAAAGTTTCACGTGTAATGATATTACAATAATTAAGACAAAGTAACATTAAATAGTTGGGTTAAAAACAGACTCATTAATTACATTCTAGATAGTAATTAATGAGTATGTTTTCGGCAAATTAGTGCTTTTGACTTCCTGTCATTAAATACTAGAAAAAAAAAATGTTGTTTACCTAGAGTATAGGTACGAATTTAGTCAAAATTCGTAAAGATTCATGGAAAGTCCTTTGTGTAGCCTTAAACCTATATCAAACCACGATTCGCCTTTTCCCAATAATTCTGGGGACAACTTCGAGTCCAGCCAGATGCAGCTGAATACCAATATTTTACATGGACAATTGCCAACACAAAATAGAACCTGAAAAATAGGTTTAAAAATAAATAAATGTTTTAATAAAGAGTAGAGAAGACAAAGAGCTTTGACCGCGCACCTCGTAGTAATCCTTGTGCCACATTCAATGGGCTAATTGCACCACATGTGAGATAAACTCATTAACAAGGATAGAAGCGAGATTCCGCTGCTACCACTGCCGCGCTTATCTGTGGATGTTGAGGACATTGTGAGAGACGCAAGCGAGTTTGTAGATTCTGTGTGGTCTACTGTTTACTTTATGAATATCTGTCATTAAGTAAACAAACAAACGTCGGCAAAGGAAATTAAGTATAGTGCACAAATCATTATTTTAGGAATTTCAACTAATTATTTATGCAGTTATAAACCGTCACACGAATTATTTATCCTAAATTAGGTATATTCTTTCTTTTGAGATAACGGCGAAACCTCAGTATTTAAAAAAAAGGATAATAACAAATGATGATAGAGAATTAATAATAGTGGTAAGCTTTATAGAAGATAGAGTGTCCGACTGCAAGCATGCGATTTCAGCGCACCTGTCGGAGCTTGAACTGTGGTGACAGGTTTGCTAATGAATCAATATCATCGTTTTACAAGTTACCCGCTCCGCTCATCACTGTGTTTCAATTCAGCACACGTACAAAGGCCTTTGAGGCGCGCGGGGGCGGGTGGCGGGGGCGGGCGGGCTGCGAAGGGCGGGCAGCCCGCATGATCGCGCGATCGCACCCATTTGCGGCTCGTTACACGCCGATAGCACCAAACAAAACACACCCCAAGTAATTAGGAAAAGCCTTTTCCAGATACCGTAAGCACTGCTGTGACTTGTAGCTAACTACCTCCGCGTAGGTGTAGTGTTTTGGTAACAATACGTTTCTGATATGTTATGTTCATGTATTTTGTTGCGGAAAATGTGGGATCTCCGGTTAGAAGGATAAATAACTTAAAATGTACTCTACAACTAGCGCTAACAGTTTCGTGTTCAAAAACAGTAACAATTTTAACTCGACTATAACTCTTCGTCATCTGCCTAGTCTTTTACCAACTATGTTGGGGTCGGCTTCCAGTCTTACATAGTCACTCCATGTAAAAACATGGAGCGACTGCGTATCTGACCTCCACAAACCAGTTATTCCTGGGTGGGTAATACGATACCCCTTGGTAAGACTGGTTGTCAGACTATTTGGGCCACTGACTACTTGTAACGACTGCCAAAACAGCTGGGACCAATACCTTAAAGTGCTTTCCGAGGCACAGAGGAAACTCGGTATGTAATTAGTGGTCTCCCATCCACAATCCAACCTAGGCAAGCACGGCTTAACCTAAAGATCAACTCGAGCGGCTGTTATTATTTAGCCACGAGCTCCTCCGCTTAGCAACTCACAACCACAGCTCCTCATTGTAATATACACACCTTGAGTTACCTTTTAGGTAACTCAAGGTGTTTTAGTTAGTTCTGTTCCCTACGCGGGGAGAACATCCCCCCCGCCTATGGCTCCGCCACCTGCGGTGCTTGAAGCGGACCACCAGGACGACCACGACGACACTCCGGAAGTGACTGGGGTAGACCTGAGAGTGCCGGTACGCAGGCTCAGTGCCAAAAATACCGCCCCGGGACCCGACGGCTTGCCTGGCAAAGCCTGGGTCCTGGCCTCGGAGGCTCTCGGGCCCCGACTGGAAGGGCTCTTAAGCGCATGTTTGGAGAGAGGCCAGTTCCCGCTTCGTTGGAAGGCGGGGAAGCTGGTCCTCATCCGGAAGCCGGGGCGCCCTGCGGACTCTCCGTCCGCATACCGGCCCATAGTGTTGCTCGACGAGGTGGGCAAGCTGTTTGAAAGAGTCATTGCAAACCGCCTCGCCGAGCACCTTGCGGGGACGGGGCCGGATCTTGCGGAACACCAGTATGGTTTCCGCAAGGGGCGCTCTACGGTGGACGCCATCATGCGCGTGAGAGCCCTCACGACGGGGGATGCAGTGTCCCGGGGTGGGGTTGTCTTGGCGGTGTCTCTAGACATCGCCAATGCCTTCAACTCCATGCCCTGGAGCTGCATTAGGGAGGCACTCCGGTATCACCGGGTGCCGACCTACCTTCGTCGTGTGGTCGGGGACTACCTAACGGATAGAGCCGTTATCTACCCCGGTCGCAGCGGAGAATGGAACCGGCGAGAGATGTCGTGCGGTGTTCCACAGGGATCGGTTCTAGGGCCTTCCTTGTGGAACGTCGCAACCCCGTGCAGGGCACGCCACGATAGTGGCGATAAGTCCCCTCTTTGAGGAGTGGCTGGAGAGACGCCACGGCGTCCTCACCTGCCGCCTGACGCAGGTCCTCACCGGACACGGTGTTTTCGGGAGGTTCCTGCACCGAATCGGGCGGGAGGAAACGCCCGGGTGTTTCCACTGCGAGGATCGACCGGAGGACACGGTGGAGCACACGGTGGAGGTGTGCCCTGCGTGGGCGGAGCACCGCCGTGTCCTCGAAGCGGCGATTGGCGGCGGCGACCTCTCGCGTCCGGCCCTGGTGCAAGCCATGGTCCGGAGCGAGACGGAATGGGACGCCGTCACCTCCTTCTGCGAAGCAGTAATGCTAGAGAAGGAGGTGGCGGAACGTGAGAGGGAGAGAACCTCACAGCGTCCCGGTCGCCGCGGGAGACGCCCCGGGCGTCGGAGGCCACCACGTGGCCCCCGGCCACCGTAGGCGCGGGCCTGTGGACGGTGGGCTATGGGCGAGCTCGCCGTCCGTCCGTCTCATGACGACAGGCCGTGTCGACGGCCCGTTCGTGTTCCACGCGCGCCTCAAACAGAGTCAGCAATAGGAAGGGGTCCGCAAGGACCGATGCCTGCCGGGGTTGCGGGACTGTTCGAAAGAGATACCGTGACCCCGGAACACAAAGGGCGATGAAGGAACATGGATGGGTTTTAGTCAGTAAAAGTCTGACACTCCCTCCTGCTCCTCCCAGAGCGGGAGAAGTCATTTGATGATTTCCCATCCGAAAAAAAAAAAAAAAAAAAAAACGGTGTGTGTTTTTCTTTCATGATTGGAACCGTTGCATTTGATACCTCTTCATAATCAACCATATTTTTGTCGAGAGAGACTGGATCCTGCGACACAGGGTATCCTAGTGCAGGATCCAGTGTCACACCTTATTGTAACACAATTATGAAACAATAAAAAATATTATTATTTATTTATTCATAATCAATTAATCAATCAAGTCTTTATTTGTAAACACAGTTAACAACAGTGTGCAGGATGGTACAATACATTTTAAAGTTTCTCCATGTTTTGCCATTTGGCGTACAAATTTTGCCAATTAAGTAGTTAATTAATCTATAGGTAATAATATTATAAAGAAGTAAAAGTTTAATTAGCAGAATCAATATCAATTTTAATAAAATGCATAGGTAATGTCAGGCAATGTCAATATTAAATTAAATACGATAATGTCAATAATAAAAAATAGTCATGATGTCATTATGGTACTGTTACGAAAAATGTTTAAAATTGATATTGTCTAGAACTTTAGAGTCGTCATGCTTTTATTGTCATGTTACAAGTATACAAATATCATTATGTCAAAGAGCTGTCATCAAAGTAGTCGCTTAGTTAGACAATAGTAACATTTCTGTATTAATATAGTACATAATTTACGCTTGAAATTGACCAAATTTAGATTTTTATTGAGAAAGGTAACTTGTTAAATGTTCTTTGGGCCATACAAAAAAACTTTTCCTCATTAAAAGCATATAGAGCAGTGTTTTTCAAACTGTGGGTCGCCTCTACAGGGAGAGGGTCGCAAGAGGTTGGCGAAAACGATTCGCTACCGCAATAAACAAAACAATAAAACCTAGAAAGATAGATTTAATAAGAAAATGTTAAGTAAAGGATTAACATACATTTTTATATTCATACAAAACCTATTAGTATACTCTTCCATCTTATTGAGGTTTCGCTTGTTTGTCATTTAACTAATTTCTCCCATCGTGATTCCGTTTTTGCTACACTGAGAATTAAATCGAATTCCAAATTTAAAAAACAATGTGTAACATTCCGAATCCTATAGGCAAATGCATCAAAATTTTGTATTGATTTAATATTTCTAACATAATAAAATGAAAAAAAAGAAGGGTCGGCAAATATTTTTTCATACTATGGGGGTCGTGTCATGAAAAAGTTTGAAAAACACTGATATAGAGTAACACTCACGAACATGTAAGTCATGCATGCATTTATACCCGTTTAGAAAAAAATAGACACCGTTTAGAAAAGAAAACACAGCAACAACAGCAGCAACAGTAACTTAGACAATGAAAAGTAAAATTTCATATCCTATAAAAATAGACAAAGGAAAAGGAATCATTTGAGAGCGTGTAAAGGTGTACAATGTTTATGGCCCCTGACCACAAACTGACCATTATGTCTCTATGGTATTTTTATAGAAATGGTCGTCGGGTCGTCGGAACTCTGAATATTTAGCTAATACCCGAAGCTATTTAGTTTTGACCACAGACGCTCTTCTACATATTACGTAGTTTCTAATAATTGGATATTTAAGGACCTATGTAAATGTTCAGTACTAACTATTTGTGTCGTAAATATTTGCTTAACCTTTAAATTGTTTGTTGTGCTTCGTTTAAATTATAAAAAAGTATGCCTGCCACGTCAACACGACCATGACAGAAAAGGAACGTGAATTATTTTTTACGCACTATCTTTTACCGTGCAAACTATTTTATAAATACAACGACAAATTATTTTACAAACCACTTCAAAATTGATCATGATAATTAAATACTGTACTTTACTTGTTGACAGCGATGTGGACGAATTGTATGACGACCTTTTCCCCGTTTGATACTTGTATGTACAGTCGAGGACTTTAATTGATGAGCCACTTGCCATTATTCGTATTTTAGCTGTGTAATACAATCGGATTTAGTCGGTAATATTCGTACTCGTAAATCTATGTATAAAAGTGCCAAATTGGAAAGTAGTGAAAGTGGCAATTAAAGTTCTCGCCCTACATATATTATTATTTTTATAGATCTAAAGGGTGTAAAAAGACCCGAGGTTGCGAGACTGTTTGAAAGAGATACCGTGGCCCCGGAACATAATGGGCGATGTAGGAACATGGATGGGTTTTAGTCAGTAAAAGTGTAAAAGTCTGACACTACCTCCTGCTCCGCCCAGAGCGGGAGGAGCCATTTGATGATTTTACAACCGAAAAAAAAAGGGTGTAAAAAGACTTGTTCTCCCCGTCATTGCAATTTTTTTTTTGTTCTCGCTAGACCATACCTGGGAACCCTCTAGTTACGGAGATATTAGGGGTCAATTATTCAACTCTTTCACAAGATTTTTTTTTAAATACATGTTTTTAATATAAGATTTTTATTTTTAACACCTCCACCTCCAATCCATCCATCAGCAAAATGTTTTAAGTGCGGTTCATTGAGTCCTACCGTAAAACGTGATTTTTCAGAACCAAAACAAAATAAAACTTTCCCAGCGATTATTTTTGCGAAATGAAATGAAATGATGAAATGAAATGATGTTTATTTTTGCAAGTAGGTTCTTACAAACACTTTAACACGTCATTTTTTTAAAACTATATGGGGCCGGTGTTTCGTTCCTGACTACTCTGAGAAGAAACAGCCGAAACAAACTCAGAGGTCTCTTTTGAAGTCCAGACATAATCTTGTTCAATTGAGATGAGGACTATGCAGATTAGTGTCTGAGATGGTCTTTTGAAAAAAGAACCACACAGATTTGAGTGGACCTGTCCAGTCAGGCAAGCATTTGTCAGTTATCGTGTAGCTCGACTTATAACTCAAGGAGCTCAACGAAACGACGAACAATACTAAAGAAAGGACATTTGGGTAGGTCGCATAATGTACTCAAAGTGCCAGACAGTCGTGAGCAAAAAAATAAAATAAAATATTTGGCCCACATGGTCCTCACATTCACAATAATTAAATAAAATTAACAATAATTTACAAAGCGAATGTCAATAAAAAATAAACATTAAATGTCACAATAATAATAAGTAAAATACTTAACAAAATATAAGTATTCATGTCAAATCAATACATGTCACATAAAATAATATAAAATAAAGTAAAAAATAATAAAATACTAAACTAAGTATTCATGTCAAATCATTCAATATCAAAGTGTATAGAAGAAAGGAATAAAATTAATAATAAACAAGCGAAGTCCGAAATTTCGGCATTCACAGAGCAAATTTCACTGGAGCAGCTTAATCCCAAGCCTTTTTATTATCTTCGAGATAGTGATTAACATGATAGTATAGGCTTTCAGGCATAACTTCCGTTTTATAAACGATTTGAATTTATTTAGGCTTAGTGTTTGAATATGGCTCGGAAGTTTATTGTTAAAACGTACACATTGGCATCTAAACGTACCCCCTATTTTCTTGAGCCTCGTTGCAGGAACAAATTTGTGTTTGTTCCTCGTATTTATGTTGTGGATATCACTGTTTTTTTTTTTCGTAAAGTTACTTTGTTTGATGTACAGAATGCTTAGTTGACGGCTTCGTCAAACGTCCGTTTACACCCTGTTTATTTTGTAGCTTGTAATAGTACATTATGATATAAATGCGGTAAGTTAAAAATTACAGCCGAGGCGATATTGCTACAAGAAGGCAGAGGCTGTAATTATCAAAGCGCACGTATGTCATACGACGTTTTATAACATATTTTCGAGGAAATAAATAAAACTCGGACTTTCTTAAACGAATAAATCTTTAATTACTTGTTAAAGCAGTTATAAAAGTTTGAACAATTTGTAAAATTGATTATTACGTTGCCAGTTGGCATTTTTAATGTTGTCAAGTTATTTTTATTATAGTTTATCTCCCAAAGTTAATTTTATTCATAAAATGTCGACCACCTTTCTAACATAAAAACTCTTTGCTAAGATTTAAAAAAGTACCGTTCGTTTTAGACGGAGCATCTTGATAATCCGTGCGTTTTACATTACAATAACGCACAAGTACGTAATTAGATACAATACGATATTGAAATTGGTGAAATAAGAGACCCTTTACGAGCAAATGTGTTATAAATGAATTATTACCTTGTGCTGGTGTCCGCAACTCCACGTCAAAGCGCGTATTTTGCGTACGGCTGGGAAATTTATTCGATCCACCCTAACTCGCCAAGAGAGGCCAGCAGCGCCTTGATGTTGCTGACAAACTCGCGGAGAGTACCTGGGTTACCGAAGTACTTTGCCCTGTATGTTGCAACCACTAGGCAGTGCAGAAGCACGTAGGCTGCTGTCTCGTCTTCCTCCATGCAGGTACGGCACAGGGGGCTGTCTGTGACTCCTATGACAAAGAGGTGATTATTAAAAGTGCCGTATCCAGTAATGACGGTTGTCACCTTGCGCAGTTGCGGTTTGGTCAACCGAAGCGCGCGTTTGGTGAGGCGGCCGTCGATAGTAGGAAGTGCTTCCTTGGCTTGCCCGCACTCGCCGTGGTCTAGCCACAGCTTGTGGTGTTGTTCACTAGTTCGGTTCCTTACCAGTGTGCGTAGGTATCCGAAAGGGAGTGGTACGATAGGTTCAGGTCCCACCGCTGCCATGCTCGATCCCCTTCTAGCGAGTTCGTCCGCCGCATCATTGCCACGGGAATCGCTGTGTGTCCCTTGATCTATTGGATGGTTATATTATTGAGATTACAAACCTGGTTCAGGCGTTGGTGACACTCGTTTATTAACCCAGAGTTGACTGTGTGGTTGTTTAGTGTTAGCAGTACAGCCATGCTGTCTGAGAGTATACGAATTGAGTGGTCCACAACCCCTTTGGCTAAGATGGCAGATGCCGCCAGGGGAATGCCCATGCATTCTGCCTGAAATACCGTGTTGTGGGCTCCCAGAGTTTTGGCCATGTGGATATTAAGATCCTCGGAGAAGACTCTAAGTAATTATTACCTTAGGATTAAATACTTATAGTTATTTATTATCAATATTCAATACCTAAAACATAATGAAACTATGATTCTCCACACTCCATCTACAACTTTTTGTATATTGTTTTTGCCTACCCAATATATTAATAGATTGTGGTTCAAAGATCAGCCCGGATTGATGCGTCCATGTAGCGTGCAAGATGCGTCGTGTGCCGGGTGGCTCCCCTGCCCACCTGGGCAGTGTGACTACCCACCTTTTTGTCACAAATCAACCGAGCTCCATGTATCATGTCATGTCGTCAAGATCATCAAATAAGATTAGATTATAGTCCAGTTTACACTAGTTTAGTTTTTTTCTCATATTTTACTTTGAATCGAAGCAATTACTTAACTCTTTGTAGGAGTTACTGAATGACTTTGCACAAATGCAATAAAAAAACGGTTGTTTTAATTTATTTATTTTTCACACTGAATGTCAACAATTTTAATGAAAACATAAAATCATTTTTTTTATAATTACTTTGTTGAGATTGAAATGAATTCATAAACTTCAACGTTTTGCAGAAAAAACCTGAAGGTTAGTGTGTATTTGCCTTAACTCCGAGTTTTTCCTCAAAAACTTTTCCTGCCGACGCTGCTCTGCTGATGAATGACTCAACAATTGGCGGGTTAATACTCTTTAACAAGTATTGCATTAAGTTAGGGTGTCAGTGGAAAGTGTAACGGTATTGTGCCCGCCAAAGTCCTACGTCAATCAGTGGATGCGGGCTCACAATTAAGCGCACGCGCCGTTGGGAAAAACTCAATGCGAATACAAATAAATTCTCATATAAAACCATTTAAATATATCGCGTTACGTATCATAATGTAACGGTTTTTAAATAGCACTCTCTATTCTAAAAACAAATATGAAAATTAACTCTAAACTTAAAAGCTCATTACCTACTTTGTTGGGCTTCTAAACCACAAGTTTATATTTATCAGAATTGCAAAATATTATCCCATTTTAATCAATTTGCTAATGTATATTCCAATAAAGTTGTAATTAAAACTTATCTAAATAAAATTGTTGCCATAAAGTTAATGCAATTTATAGTTTGGCTTTTTTATTTTTTAATATCAATTTAATGCACGGTTTAATATCGTAAATAGATTTTACTTTTACATTTAGATAGTTCCATAGACAAGTGACCCCACGCGTAGTTTTTACAAGAAATAAGAAAGGTTTTTAGTTTTGTATTAAGTCATTAGCTAACATTTAGTGAGAATAGCTTTATTGCTATTTAAATAACAGGTTATCTGCAGTTTTGCTCACGACGTTCGGACCACCATAGTTTTTTGCGATTACCTCGCACATCTGGCCCGTAATTTGTTTATTACGAGTGTTCACGTAAATTGCTAAATTAATGCTGTTCACGCTGTTAGGAACATTTATTTGACTTGCACGCTGTTAACATGAAGTCTAATTATGGATAGTTTCCATTACAGATTACTAGGATTTGTAAAACGCTTTTTTTAGCTTACGACCCTATATTTATATTCTTCTTGAGAAAACTTTGGCACTTACAACTACATATGTTCCTAAGTTTTCTTTTACGAAGGACCCTTAAGGGGCTCCCCCATGCACACTAGCGCCACTTTAGTAAAAAAAATTGGAACTCGTTAAATACATAATTAATATAAAATCTGATTGACAAAATCAATGCTTTAGAGTTCTAGATTATTGACGTTTATTTAATTCATTAAAATATACTTCACTGTAGTTACAGTTAGAAAAATTGCTAAAAACGGCCGTTTTTTTCCATTTTGTATCTGTAACGACAGCGAGCTATGTTTCAATGAGTTAAGCAGACGTAAATAATTAAGAAGACCAAATGATTGATTTTGTCAATCAGATTTTATATTAATTGTGTATTTAACGAGTTCTGATTTTTTGACTAAAGAGGCGCTAGTGTGCATGGGGGAGCCCCTTAACAACTTCATACTCTTAAAACTGATGCTGAATTACTGACACAAAAAACAACAACAATTAAGGTCATATTGAAAAACCCAAAAACTCTTGAAGCTCCAAATACGAAATACACATTACCTATTCATTTAGAAATAGTAAATTTTAACCAACTATTGTTCTTTCTTTCAGAGCTGGGTCCCAACGTAATGAAAATAACTGATTACCAATAAACTTACAATAAATCCTACGCCTACGCCTAATCGTAACCAATTATTCCACCATATCCCTGTATAATTTGCATGTTAAGTCATTATAAAGAAACGTTGTCTCCGTATCAATATACTCATTTACCCGGTCAGTATCATCTTGTAAGTAGTTCATAAAATGTTCACAGGTTCATAGCTCCCTGGTACATCTGGACTGGTGTGCACACTTAAAGGCATAGAGTTATTGCGTAATAATCTAGGCAGGCAGATGCGCGAGCTGATTGCAACAGCTTAGATATATTTAGCTAACAGGTGCTGTTCTATCACCACGTGGTGAGCCAGGGCTGGCTTACAATATAATTATGTTTG
Organism: Xestia sexstrigata; assembly: GCA_941918905.2. NCBI lineage: Eukaryota > Metazoa > Arthropoda > Insecta > Lepidoptera > Noctuidae > Xestia > Xestia sexstrigata. The sequence goes on from OW799204.2 coordinate 8,564,859, forward strand.
CAAAACATTGTTTTGATTTTTAGATAATGTATTTTGCGGTCATTGGAGTTGTAACATTCAAATGAGTGTATTGATCATTAAACTTACATTGTCACTTACGGGATATCTTCCGTGAGTATAAGTTTAGTTTTAAACCGTGAAACATTAAAACAGTGTTTAAAATTGATAATTTCATTGGAGTTACTCGTAAAATTAAGTTACCTCACCACCGCTGACATACCTGCTCATTTATTATACAAAACGATGGAGAGGCAAATCTTCTCGCACCAAGTAATAAAATCGTATAAACGAAGAAAGGGGTAAATCTTAAATATAATATAAGTGATATGAGTGAACATGATGAAATCAAAAAAATGTCTATCATTCTTTGATTTTATCAAGGCAGTACGATGTGGACAATATTTTAATTTTCTTAACTTCAATTATTCATATTATATTTCAATATTTGAAACTGTTGGTTGTGACCTAAAATTAAGCAAGGCCTGACCACACACAACAAAGTAATACACTAGAAACTTCCACTAGCAGCCCTAACCAAGCTTGAACAGGACGAGCTTAACCAGTTGTCGCGATTTTATAGAGTGAACATTACATAATGGTTTCGAACGTGATAATTACCCTATCCGTAAAAGGAGCGGTTACAAAAACGACTAGTTTCTCCCAGTGTTTATACCGCATCCTATTAAAGTAACAAGGGCGTCTTTAAACTCTGTTTATTTACAATAACAACACTTATGCAATTCATTTACTTTGGTGTCTATACGATAAACAGTTGAAATAATTAATGGTCATTACGAACAAGCGAATTAGGATTGCGAAATTAGATATCTAACATCTCAGACAACAAATATGTATTCATTAACGTTATCTATCATTATCGCAAAAGCCTCTGATGGTCATTATAATAATCTAGTTTCATTAGAGCTCTGGTCAAAGTGATAAATCGATACATCGATACATGTGTCGTGGACTCAAAGAAGGCGACGTGCGCGCGCCATGATTAGAAACGGATAATGTTGAATCACGCAGGTGGCTTTCCTCGCAGAAAAGTTTTTGCACAGATACATAATATAGTGGGAGGCAGCTGCCGTTGTGAAAATTGCGAGCCCCTATGTCCACTACCAGTCATAATCCAAGAATTAATAGCCGATTGCTAATGACAAAATGGAAATGCAAGCAAACGTTTGGTCAAACGCTACGCAATTACCTGCGGACGTTAGATTCGAACATCGGGTGCAAACGATACGGGCTTACACACGTGCTGGCTGTCATGAGGACCTCAACTAATTTTTAAATAGAAAACCGAATGGTAAATATATTATAATTTGCATTGATAGTAAATAAAACACCTTGTTATAAGTAATGATTTTCTAATAGTCATTAACACCCACATGAGTGAGTGTTGATACAGGCGCATTATAAGACGCATAATTTCAACATACATCATAAGTTTTATGTTTAATAAAATAAGGTTTTATCAAAACACTTGCCCTGGATGAATTAAACGAGATAAGATGAAAAACAATGTATAAATAGGCACTTATTGTTTATTTGTTCAAGCCAAATCGCAGCAGACATCAATATTACTCGTAAATAGAAGAGCTACGCAAAGCCTTGCGAAGCTTTTGTGCGTGGCGCACATGCGCGCTCTCAATATGGATGGAATACCGCACAAAACGCTTTTCATTTCGTTTGAATCGCTCGCGCACTTTGTGCGTATACACAAGATGAGTCAGAAGCAGTGATCAGGTTCGAATCAGATGTGGCACTTCGTTGAAATGTTTAAACGCAAAGGTAATTATTTTAATTTCTTTCTCAGGTAATAGAAAGCCCTTATAGGAGATAAGTTAAACCAATGTGACTAGTGGCTAGCTTAATTCTTTGGAGTCCAGTGATTACAGATCAATATGCTGGCTATAATAGTAACTACGCGGCGACGCGACGGCGACGCTCACATTTTTCAGCCCTGTCCAATTCCTCACGTTTATTTTGTCTTCCTTTTTAGGGTTCCGTACCTCAAAAGGTAAAAAAGGAACCCTTATAAGATCACTTTCATGTCCGTCTGTCAGTCTGTCCGTCTGTCCGTCCGTCTGTCACCACCGATTTTCTCAGGAACAGGTAGACCTAGCAAGTTGAAATTATTTTAAATATAATTTAAACCAGATACTGAGGTCTATAGTCCCTATTAGATGTATAAAAATCAAGGTCCTGCTCCTGAGTCAACATGATAAAAAGATATGGGCAAATTTATATTTTCGCGAAAACTTGTAAGTACCAAAATTTACCTTAATTTTAACTTTTTTATTTTTCGGAATTTTCCCTTTACTTGTGCTGTAAAACCTTACTGTTAAACAAAATTGACAGTTCTAGGTCAACCGGAACTACCCTATAGGTTTTGGGGCGAAAATCTATATGGTAGTTCCCGTTGACCTAGAATCACGAAATTTGGCGAGAAGTAATGGCTTACAGCACATGTAAAGGGAAAAATCTGAAAACCGTAAATATGTAGTTTAATAACAAAAAAATGCAATTTTACAATTACAAACTTATTATTTGCGGTTGGTGCAATAGCCGTTTCATGGGATCGAAGAGCAAAGTTAAGTTTGTCTTTTAAAAAGTTTGTACGGAACCGTCGCCGTCGGTGCGCAAGTCCGACTCGCTCTTGGCCGGTTTTTATTGTTATTCATCAAAATTAAAAGTGGCTTTAATCAATTTAACCTCTCCACAAGACTTAAAAGCTCTATAATTTCCTTTTTCACGCTTTAGGCAAAATTCTCTCGCCCAAAAGCTCTCCACTCTTTGATCTCGCGTAATTAGTAGCGGGGTGAGTTGTCTGCGAGGAATTCTTTTGAAGGGAGACAAACGGAGGAGGCTTCACCGAGCTGGCATACAATGGCGTATCGTATGTCGGCCACCTGCATGTAAGCGCTCCTTTCATAGCGCTGCGCCTGCGCAGAGACGTGCGCAGGAGTGATGCTGTACGTGAACGTGCTTGCAGAATTTGATTGAATATCGATTGCACCGTGAACTTAAAATGGAATGTCCTTATAAATAACATAACTGGTTAATTTGTACAAACATGTATAAAATAGTTGTTGTGATGGTAGAGCTTTACATATTTTATCATATGAAACTGGTTACTTTGTCTTACATCCAAAGGTTAATATCCACTTTAATCGACTTTATAGATTAAGAGTCGATGATAAGGATTTTGCACCGTAGACTTTAGTATACACTGCAAGAAACAATAAACAAAACATCACCACGTCATTGTGGACAACCACAAAACATTTGACAAACAAATGTAACTGTATCGCCGTGAAACCTTTTAGAATTGTTTCTATTTCTTTACTGTACAACCAACAAGTCAATAATACAATAACAATTACTAAGTAGCTACCTTATTCGGAGCCAAAAAGCCGTAAACAATAATCGTAATTTTACAGCGCGGTCGTTACAAGCATTGTGGACTGACTCGTAAAATCGGTAGATCTCACACGGAGATACGATCGCCCCCGAACCTCCTGCTGCTAGTGAGAACGTCACTTATTACAAAACAGTAATTTTCTATCGATATAAAGTTATATTTCTCGATATAAATTGGCGTATCGATTTTATCGCGCGCCCATTGCGGTTTCTGTGGGAAACGAGTGCGCGTCGAGCGTTTTTGACGATTTACCTTAAGTATGTTAGCACGTGCTACTTTTTGTTTCAGCACTACAGCTGCCCGCCTACATTTAAATAGACGAGTGTGGTCATTTGATTACTTTAGTTTATCGTAAATAACCGCATGGTGGTGAGAAGTAACTTAAAAAACGGACGCAGTAATTTTCAAAGGAATTCCTAACAGACTGATGCTCGACAACCCTCAGCCTTAATCATTAGCCTTTTCTTTTGAAATAAGAATACTAAGTAAATATATACCGAAAGTTATAAGTCTTACCACTTACCACCCTCTTAGGTGCTTTGGATAGAGGGTTTTAAAAGGGAAGAAGTCCAAATTATCAAAACGGCCAATGCTACAACGTCTTGAAACCAAGACTCTTCATGAAGGCAACAGAGACTTCTCTTCAGCTTATTGATGCCAATGCTAATCCATGTTGAGTCGGTGGAGAACTTAGATACGACTTCTATGCTACCACTAGCATTAACAGATAGTCTGATAGACTGAGTCGACAAACTTGTTCAAAATAATGGGTGTGAAATAAAACAAACGAAACTCTCTTAACGAAGCCGAAATATTGCGATATTTTTTTGTTCTGGACCTTCTAATTACGGAGATATTGGAGGTCGAAGTTCCTACTTTATCACAAGTTTTTTATACAAGTTTTTAATGTAATACTTTACTTTAAATAAGTACTTCCATGTCCCCCGTACTAGTCAATGCATCCATCGGCACAATGTTTTGAGTGTGTTACCTTGAGAGTTAAGGTTAAACGTAATTTTTCAAACAAAGTGGTTTCCCAGCAATAGTTACTTAGTTTGATGTATAGAATGCTTGGTTGACGGCTTCGAAGGGTCCGTTTACACCTAGTGTACCTCAACTGCCACTGACATTATCACCAATCACAATAACTGGTAGAAACATAACCCTCGCCCAAAACAACTCATTATCTGGATATATACCTATCAGTTTATCAGCGTTAACTCGGTAACGCACGGAACCACCCTAATCGGCTGATTGTGGGAAAGGGCAAAGACAATGGCGATTATATCAGGGTTAATAGCAGCCATCTAGTATCTGACGGCAGTGGAGGGTTGACCGGTTATCTGTTAGGATTAGCCGATGGAAAGTTAGCTTGGATGATTGTGATGTAAGAAGATATATCGGTAGTTTGTCAGGGTTTGTTTGATGTGTTGTAGCTGGAAAATAAACACATGGATAAGGACGGAGTGATAAAGGTGTCCTTTTTTCGCTAATTTGGAAACACAGAGAAGTTCAGGGAACTGTAATTCAATATCCATTGATAAAATTAAATTTTAGTAATTAGATAAAAAGGGTCCTGAAACAATGAATAACAGGATCTAAAGTCAAGACACTCCATGATTTTAATTGTCGTTTTCTAGTGCTGCCGTCGGCAGCCGCAATCCGCCTTTTTTTTTTTTTTTTCGGATGGGAAATCATCAAATGACTTCTCCCGCTCTGGGCGGAGCAGGAGGGAGTGTCAGACTTTTACTGACTAAAACCCATCCATGTTCCTTCATCGCCCTTTTTGTTCCGGGGCCACGGTATCTCTTTCGAACAGTCCCGCAACCCCGGCAGGCATCGGTCCTTACGGACCTCTTCATTTTTGCTGACTCTCTTTGAGCGCGCGTGGAACACGAACGCGCGCCTCCCGTCGCTAACCAACTTGTTTGAACAAAATCGATATAAGGTATTTCATGTTTAACTTGAAACAGTTACCTAAGTTAAAGCATATCATAAGGAAACCCACATGACAATGAACTGTAGTGTAATGCCCTGATTACGATGTGTGGTGTTGGTAGCAACGACAGCACCTGACCCGCGTGTAACGTCATCGATGATAAATTACCAGGCACATAGTCAGGTGCTGACTTAATCACAATATAATAATTATTATCTAATGAAAATCTTGTCTAGCTCTTCATAGGTATTCAAATATACATAACAAAACAATAGTAGAAAATTAAGAAGACAAAAAATCTTAAAACCATTTCAAATCTTTTGTCACGGTTATAAGTAAAATAATCAAAATTGTAATACACATACCAACAATAAGATCCATTTAAGTGTACCATAACGTAAAAAGCAATCAAATCACTTCCTATAGAAATATGAACCATAGGCCTCACAACAAGAAAGATGACTATTGCTCATCATAACGATTGCACTTCATAGAGGGGAGCATTCATTGTGTTAATATCACAATATGGTGCTGTCAGTTAATTGGAATAGATTATGGGAATGAGGGAAGAAGTACGCCACAGAGTGGTCCCAGGGGATGCTTTGCGGGTGGACTTTTTATATTTTTTTATCAAGTCATCGAGTGACAATAGAAAATGGACTGATTATCACAATATTTGGAGGCAGGCGTGTGGCTGCGCTGAAAATTGACACCAGCTGTGGTTGCTCGATAATAGAACGAGTAAATAAATGCGCTTAATCATGTTTAATAAACTATTTGAGTAGATAATTACTGTGGTCTGATTTGCATTGTGGTTTTGCCCAGCATAATACAATTATGACTGCATATTCCGGGTATCCAAAACAAGAAATTATGTTTCCAAATTGTACGGTCGAACAAGCTATTTGGTTTACATTTGACAATGTAATTTGTGGGTTAAACTGTAAACCAAATAGCTTGTTCGACCGTACATGACGTGTTTACGAGCAATTAGTCACACCAGCTGTCCGACACATCTTCAACACTGACCTTCCCCAATCTTCTATTCGATTAGTCCCAATTATAACCGCATTACGTGTCAAATGGGTGCTGTACCCACTACCTACCAGCCGTCGGTCGGTACCGCGGTCGTGACCCAGTGAGAGGCCCGCATGTCTGAGGCACCAGACGGCGGGGCTCCGATCTCAGATGACCACCAAGACCTTAAACGAGAACGTCTCGAGTGAGCTGTGATTCACCGTGTTGATTTACAGACGGAAGTCTGAGCTTCTATGATGTAACTGTTGTGGAAGTAGCGTTTCCGGCTGTGGAGAAGTCTGCTAGAATGACGTTTGAGATTTTGAAAAAAAAAACAAGTGCAGCTTGGACTCGCGCACCGATGGTTCTGTAATAAACTTGTAGGTATTTTGTTATTACACTACATATTTACGGTTTTCATTGCAAGAGATTGCTTCTTGCTTCTTACTAAATTTCATGATTCTAGGTCAACGGGAAATATCCCTCATGAAAACGCAAAATATGTGATATAAACGGTCATATCTTTTGATCGTGTTTACTTATAACTTTGATTTTTTCACTGATCCAAGTTTTTGCCGACTGAGGTTTTGCGAAATACTAAAGTAGGTAGTACTGACAGAACTAAGTCAGTAGGCTACCTAATGTAACCTTACACCTCCGTTAAACCAACAAATGAAATCTGAGAACATTATTTGTTGCGCTAATCTGAAAAATTCTCAACAATTCCCATAATAAAGGAATCACAGTGGCTGAATTATAGCGTGAAAACATACATCGTTGTCGGCCGACATTTTTATTGATAAAAAGCAAATAAAAGATGTAACAAAGCTAACAAAGCTTTGAAGATGCGCAATAAATGTGCAATAACGTGCGTTCTTGTGCGCGCTCCATTGGAGCTGTGTGATGAGCGTGTCGGGCGTGACAATGGACTCGGTGGCGCGTGCGCCCCGACAAGCACACCTTTGCGCGCGCGCAGCCCAGACTGTAGAGGACGCGCGTAGAGTATTGATGTGAGGTTTTACTACCTGTTTATTTTTTAAGTATCATCATATACGTATTTCTTATTACCATTAAGGCTTACTCAGCCCAAGGGATATCGTGCTAGCCATTAACCGGGTTTTAGAGATCAGATAGACAGTCAATCATTGTACAATACTAGTACTCAGCTTTATACAGTTAAGCTAATCGAAGTCAATCAAGATGGTGGTTAAGTTAGTTAGTTTGGTAAGATGGTGGTGGTACTCTCCATTGTAACTAGAATAAGTTATTTAAGTTGAAACAATAAACTTTTTTTTTCTTTTTAGTTGATAAAGAAAACATCGTATTAATTGTTTAGTTGTTTGTCGTTGTTAGTGGTGTTTGGTTTAGTTTTTTTCAAAATAGTTTCTACATATTTTTTCTCCCTAACTTTTCACCTCATCTTTATCGCAAAATCCTATCGCAGCCACAATAAAAAAATAAGCTCCCACATTCAATTGTTATAATGTCCGAAAAAACAAGCTTATCGAACGAATAATAACAGCCAAAAATATTGAATGCAGATCTTGAACGGTCCATTGTACGCTGTTTCCTTTCATATTTGATTTGTTGCTACAAATAGCGGACATGAAAAGCGTTTAAGGTACTTAATGTCCAGTAATTGGCGATCAATGAGGATCAGTGGGCACATTGTACTAAAGTATCGAATGGCTTCACTTCTATTGTCCGAGCGGCTGATAAAAAATACTAATAAAAAATATTACTAAGCCAACTAAGCACCCGTCAAGGGTCAGCCTTCAATGGTGAGCTGTCGAATTGTGACGGATTAAAATAATATCTAATGAAACTTAACACTTTTAAAAGCTTGTCCCTTTATTTCTTTTAGACGAGACATGAATGGGCGACATCCGAAAATATTATTTACTTACACTTATCCCGCGACTTCTACCGCAAAAATTGTGATAACTCGACTAATATGCGTGATATAAATATAATTTATAACCTATATCACCCACAAATAATGTATCTTTCTATCAGTGAAACAAAAATTATAAACATACAAACTTTTACCTCTAAATAATGTTAGTATAGATAAAAGATTTCCGTTTGTTACATGAGCATGTACTTTTGCTTTACCTTGGCTTATAAGTATACCCGTTTTCGTGTATCAACGAAAATCATTTAACATAACACCGAGAGCTTACAAACAGTTTGCTTTACATATGATAATATTTGTCTTTAAATTAAAACAACAAGGTGTTCCTAACGGTCCTCCCTAAACGTTTTAAATGCATACAGACAGACAGTGTAAGCGCAATCACCGGGCGCGGTCCCACGCACTCTGAATAAGAAATATGAGCTGAACGGATACTGCTATTATCAAAACATTATTACAACACTCGAAAAGACCCCACGACTAAAAATTAAACAACAATTGCCTTTAATATTCGCTCGTCTGTACTGAACTACCCTCGACTGGTAATATAAAAAATCTGTCAATCTGCCGTAGATCAATCATCCTTGGTGAATAGTTCGGGGGGTGCGAGACACGCTTCTCGACCGCAATCAAACGTCGCAGATAATAAAAGGTAGTCTATATTTACGTAAACGCATCCATTTGATGTCCAATATTATGCGTAGGCGCATCCGACACTGATTTCTTTTTGTTCGTCCCCATTCACTCCTTTGTGGGAGTTTAACACTTGAATGACGTTTTGCAAATGTCACACAAAAGTCAAGTAGGCGTTTTGATGTGGAATTTCAGGAGATTCTTTTGAATAAAGTCTAGAAAGGACCATTTCGTTTGTTCTTAAAACAATCGGAAGTAGACAATTGCCAACCTTATTCTTCCTAAGCATCTTTTTTGTAAAGCTCTTCGTTTTGCCTACATGCCAAATTACCCCCGTGTTTTATTTTCTGCCAAGAATTCTAGGTTTCTCAAAAGCTTTTTACTAATGTTCACTCAATTGTTGCATGACAGTGTGAAATGGACCTTCTAATGAACAAGACTCCGCACTCTGCTGACCATCACTACTGCGATGCGCAGGCGGCGATGTGCGCGGGCGCATCCACGTGAGACCACGCTCCGCCGCGCCCACGTGCCCACGCGCATCGCACGCGCTTGGTACACCTAACGCGCGACGCGTGCCCAAGATAACGTGAAGTCGTAAAGGTAGGGAAAGAACATGTATGATAACAAAAGGTAAAATTATTCTTGAATATTTGAAAATTGTAGACTTTGGGAAACACTTTGTATCTTGAATAATTCTGATTTGAAAAAAAAAATTGTAGTTAAATAAATACAACAATAGTTAATAGTTACAACATTTATTACTTTACAACAAAGGAAAATCGAAAAATATAGATTCAGTTTTATTATGATCAATTTCAAAATTACCTCTAATAATAGACTACACACACCCATCGATGCAGAACAGAACTCATCCGTAGCCATTCAAGCTGACTTATGAGTGATTACTTAGTAAATACTTAAACCACTGCAAGCTTCGTCTACAACAGAAATGGTTACATCTTTGGCATTGTAGACTCTACAAGAATTCGTAGCAATTCGTAGCTTTTTCGTAGCAGCCTACGAAAAAATAATATTTCACAAGACGAAGCGGGAGGGTCCTATTTCTTGGTGTAAACGGTTAGACACTCTATACTACTAGAGTCTTCACCCATATTTTCGATGAGCTTATTTACACCCTTCTCATAAAAAAAGCTAAAATTCCTCAAAATACAATCTAATGAGTGTTTACGATGCTCAACGTTGGTACCAGTAATCGTAATGTCAGGCGTGCACTTTATCACCACGGCTAATCGCGTCGATTCGCGACCCCTGACGTGCGCCGTCTTATTGATGATCTGTCAATAGAAATCAATGGCTTTTTGTGGGTAAAGGCTTAGGCAGGCATTGGTAAATGGATTTGTATTAAACACGACAAAACACATGAATGTTCGCTGTTTTTATTTAAACAACAATTTTAATGATGTGCACAGTCGATTAAACGCGCCTTTAAATTCAGAATTTATAGACATCACAGCTTTGTTAATACAAGCTTTATAATAAGTAACGTTTGTTAAAATCACATTAAATTCCACTATTATGTAAACACTATATTGTAAACAAATAATCGGCTAAATACATCAATCGTTTGCAACAATAGATTATGGTCGGACGTGTGCGCACTGTCGGACAGTCCATTGATACCACCGGCTAAATGGCCACCGATGGGATTACAATAGTCTCAGCTTGTTTCCGCATCCGACTGACCACAGGGGAGCCTGATTGATCATTGAATATGAAGAATATACCTCTAATTTTACTAATCCGGAAATAAAATTTTCTATAGCACTTTCCTACTTACACATTATTTTTAATTCACACTTTTTACCGTAACGACAAAAGCGATTTATTATAGAATGGTGTTGTAATATCTGTCAATAAATATAGGAAGGTAATTTGCAGATGCGTTGAATATGATACGTCGGCAATAACCGTACATCTCGTATGTACAAATATTGTTCTAATAACAATAAACATAAAGTATTCGCGGCGGCGCACGCGCAACCCTTTCCCACCGCTCTAATTTTACTAATGCGCTCGACTAACAGAGGGGCAGTAAGTATTAGGTTAAATAAATGCATTAAAACTGTGTTTAACCTTTGAATTTACAAATTACTTTTGGATTGAGTTACCCATTTTTGACACAGAAATGAATTGTTTCGACTGTGGTCACCTGGAAATCTTGTGCACCTTTTTTCAGCGGTAGGTTCGCCTACATTGTATATTTTTAAAATTCATCTCAACTTGACAAGCATATCTTGCAAATCAACCAGCAATGAAGCGAATATAAGTCCTGAGACCCATTTGATTAATGTCTAATTAACCCTGCACGCGCTGAGAATCGTTTTAAGACCAACTGACAATGGCAATGAAATCCGTTCACATGGTATCCGCTGTCACAATCGTCGCTAATTGCGCATAATGAGTGGAGCAACAAACGCAATATGTTTTTTGCTATTATTTATGTGTACGAGCCCTTACACTCTGGCCACCCTCCGCAGTTCGCGATTGAAATAAAATTTAATGGTCCGCCGGTTACGTTTAGCTCTAAACGTTCAATGCTATGTGAAATATCGGATTTCCGGAGTTTAAAAGAATATCAGATTATCATTTGATCTGTTTTAGGGTTGTATTTTCCTGTTGAGTCATAAGTAGAGCTCGGACACATTCACAACTTATCTATTTCTTTATTTTATTTCATCAAAAATATTGCTTAAACCATGACCAGTTCTTTAATTGTAATTGTAACGCAGGAAACTAATATTTGTGTACTAATGAAATGAAAGTAGAAATTCGTATATTTACCTCTTACATCTTGCAATCACAAGATGTTTTTCCGATTTAACAACGTCGTTATTTCCGCCAACCTACTCTTTGTATTGATCTGCATTGAGTCTAAATTACTACCTAGAGTCCTACTCATTAAATAATAAGTATGTTCTTCCTCGGACCTTATAAATGTTAATAATCATGAATCATTCGCACCAAAATCAATCCTATAAACAGCTTTCCCACGGTGAGCCACAAATGAACATCAATTAATTAAACCCACCAATCAAGGTTCCCACGTTATGATATCTAGAAATCACGCAACATCTTTATTCGTTTATTAGATTATTCCCCCGTCGCCTCCCCATTGAAATTCCATTGTTTTTGGGGTTGGCGTGAAATGGGCCGACCGGTGAGACCATAATTACTTTCGTAATATTGCTACTCGTCAAAAATTTAACTTTCGAGGGGTGACCAACTCTGTAATTTATTTATTAAGTTAGCTAGAAAGAGAGCAGCGGTGGCCCAGTGGTGGCGGCCCCGACTTACGAACAGTAAGTCGTAGGTTCAAACCCAGGCAGGCGGCATTACTTTGTGTAATTTATTTCATCACCACTGCTCTCAAAACGGTGAAGGAAAACATCGTGAGGAAACCGGCATGTCCTAGGACCAAAAATTCGAAGACATGTGACATCTACCAATCCGCACTGGGCCCGCGTGGTGGATTATAGCCCATACGCAAAATACGCGCTTTGACGTGGAGTTGCGGACACCAGCCCGTTATACAATACAATACACAACAATAGATAGTGATGCATAGAATTTGAGCTTTTTACGTTAATTTGTATTCAAAACGTTGCCAGTCAGATGCTTTCATTTTTACCATCTTCTTTCGACTTGCAACAATCACAATCTCTACGGAAACCTATAATTTAAGTAGGCTCAAAATTCAAACCCTACAATAAATATTAATTTTATGGTATAATCTCACAATACCAACAATGTATCTAACGTGCTGCAATTAGTATAATACTGCCATATATCAATCTCTCCCATAGAAACGTTCGCATAATTATGCGGAAATGTCGCGACGAGCCCATGTTTATGCTAAATAAACTGTATTTGAAAATTCAAATGAATCTACAAATTGGTCGGGGTGAATACAATACAGGAAATATTTATACATTTTTGCGAATGTGTAGCTGAAATAATTTGAATGATCTATCTATTATTATCTAAAAAAAAAACGATTCCCGTAAGTGTTACAATTTGGAGGCATCATGTTGACAGAGTGTTCTGCATATCTTATGAGATGAACAGAGCGAGTTATGGAAGTTTTATAAATTTCTTTCATCCTGAAGACTTTTTTCCATCCTTTTCGCATCTTAGTTAGTAACTCTCTTTTCGCACTGATCTGTTTGATTGATTCTGCTTCTACACAATTCTGATGGTGGGTCCTACCTATTTAACCTATACAAAGGCCTTATCGTCAAAACACAGAGGCGACATTGTTTCTATATTTTAAACAAAATAAAAGATGCAATCGTCCAGCTCACTAACATAAACCATAAAATAAAGAAACAGTTGTCATAGTCGCGTGCTGCATGTTAAAAAGCAGCAGCTATCGGCAGCGAGGCGGGGCGTCGCCATGACTGCCGACTGCCGACCGGCGCGCGCGCACCCGCATCCTACAGATAACGGGCGACAATAAATTAACTAACGCACACCTACTACCTTTCACAACTATGAGTTTTCACCTTGTGTCTTTATCGTTCACAATAAACGTTATAGCCGATATAGTTAATAAAATCATCAATTTATTTTTAGTGCGAAATTAATGGGCTAGGAAAAACCTTAAAGGTTTACGCTTTAAAGGTATTGTATCTAACTCCACCACGGGTCAAATGAGAAACATTACACATTCGAAACAGCAAAAAAAAAAAACAACGTTAAACCAGAGACCAATTTCAAAATAAGACATTCTGGTTATTCAGTACTTGTTTATTACACACACCGAAAGGATGATATTCAAAATATGAAACCAATTGACATCCATATTCAATAACACACACAAGACACAATTAATACAAACGCAGCCGGCCAAGCTGAAGCTTTGCAAAGTCAAAAGTATTGCGCATTTTCACCAACGCATTAGTTCCACTCCACACAAACGACACAGAGGTCAATCACCATGCATTTGTTGTATGACAGCTATCCGCGGGGGCGTGCTATTTGTACTAACTTCCAAATAGTTATTTGATTAACTCTCTTTCATGTACATTCGTCTGTGTTCGTCTGTATGCGCGATTGTCTGCGGATTTTGTTTAATTTGATCCTTTGTTTGAACACCGTTTGTGTGGAAAGGCTTATGGAGTGGGGAGTGTGGGCCACAATGCAGATATGGAGATGCGTTATCAATGGCCGCAAAGGGTTATCTGTGACGTCACGAACAGATCGCTACGTGTAGTTGATTCGGTTTATCTGACTGGACTGTATTCGTGATAGGGATGTAATAGGATGGATTCGTATCTACCTGAAAGCGTATAGCATTGCATGTGGTAGGAATCTATTAATTGTATCGGATATTTACTTCGCTTGTTAAGTTAGTGGTGGACATACAAAAGCATGTTCACGGTCTGTAATCTGTAAACTATATTTTTATGCATCGTGATTCACATCTACAAAAACTTCATAAGACTCGTTTGAAAGGACTCACGGCATAGAACTAAACCTCCATCTGCTGCTGTAAACAACATATAAGTACCTTAAACAATGGAACTCAACTATACGAGGAAAACTTTAAATCGAATGAAAACGCGTGTGAAAATGTATCGCGCTGGCACATGTCGCGATGTCGCTTTGATCACTGTTGACAGTGCGCTGTGTCGCTAATTCCGTGTTTGTACACTCCCTGGCGGGGAGCTCTGATACCAGCCTCCACTGGCAAATATACTGCACATGTACAAATTACTTTTGTTTGAAAAATATACACCCACAGACATAACTCCAACCAGCCAGCAAAATTCAAATTTTCTTACGTTTTTTGCAATTTGCAGGCCAGTGCTGGGTTGTATGTTAATTAGAATATTATTCGCGGCTGTAAGACGTATGTAGTTACAGAATTGACCTTGAAAAAGTCATTTTTCCATCTTTATGAACTTGCAGGGTTGTATTGATCATTTTGATGAATACCTATAATCCTACATATATAACTACATATGTCCTACAGCCGCGAATAATATTTGGCCTATAATTATGGCCTGCAAATTGCAAAAAAACGTAAGAACATTTGAAAGATTAATTTCGCGGCTACCCTGGAGTATTCACTAAGAGACGATACAGATTTCAACGTGTTTTTATTTGAATACTTTGTCAGATCGAACACACAATAAGTACCTAGTTAGGTATATTTTCTTGTGAGTGTGGCTCTCAGTATATTACTTTCCCTGCAGTGGGAAAGTAATATACTGATTCTGCATTATTAGGTCTCATAAAAAGCAATGACATCTAAATATATCATATTCGACAAGTGTTGGGCTGACCTTTTTCTACATAACGCTCATTTATTTATCTGCAGAGCTATTTGTATAATTTCTAAGTTACCCTTTTATCATTTATTTTTATTGTTAATTTTTATCTTTGTTTAGTCTTTCATGTTTACACTGTCTACATTTCAATTGCATAAAAATGACAAGTGGAAGTGCGGAGTCTCCTAATACAAGCAATTCCTTGCTTAAAAGGTGATCTCCAATAATATGTATCGAAATGCCTATTGTAATTGAAATAAACGTTTTTTTTTTTTTTTTTGGGCGTTCACAACTCCAAGTTTCAGGAATATTTGCACATTCGAAACTTCATTGGAATCCGTCATTCCTTCCTTAAGAACTTTTTTTCAACTTAAGTAAATGATTTATCAGAAATTTTGTTTGATTTTTGTGTAACTAAGATTCGTATCAAAATAATAAAATCAATCAGTCACATCAGCACGGTTCAAAACTGATCGAAATTGTGAGGATGATTGTGAAGTGATTCACCTCTACCTACAGTGAGAGGTAACTAGGATAGAACTGTCTGAAACTTGTCAAAGATAAGCATCCGCCACAAAGTTAAGTCGCTAAATAGTCCAGTACAAGTTGCCGGCGGCGGTCGCAAGTCAAGAGGTTCCAATTTAACAACTAGTTCATTAATTGTTCACTGCAGTGCAGGGGTTAACAGCAAACCTCAACTGAAGTAAAACATACCTAGATAAACTTTGAAGCAAGCTGTGCTTCGGACTTGTCATGCTTGCTTGTCAAGTAGTACCATGTTAATTCAAAAGGAGTTAGGTGAAATCTTTACACTGAAATCTGACAAATTATTTCAATATAATTGTAATCTTCAAATTAGCTGGAATTTTAAAACGGTCTGTCCCAATGGACGCCTGTTAAATTTCAATGGATGTAAATTGTAGCAGGTTTTGGACACTCCCAATAATAAACTTCTTCTAGTTCTAGGCCGGAACTGTACCCAATTTTGCAAATTGGCTACTTCCTTTGGGCTGGGGACGCAAATTGTTCGCAGACTCGAGTCTACTTACTCATGGGCGTCAATTGGTGACCGAGGCGATAACTAGAGGGGACTCCCTCTCCACCAATCATAAACCGACACTTGTGTAGTTTATTTAATCTTGTTGTAGAACGAAATCATAGAGAATCAGCACTGAAAACGGTCCGAAACTTCACTTTCGCAATTATTCAAAGAAGTTTTACCACTATATACATAATAACAAAAAGTACCGACCAACAGAGATTACAACATATCTGAGCTGCAGAGATTAACTGACCCAAAAAAAAAATCCTCTTCCCATCCGAAAAAAAAAGAAGGCACTTACGAAAGTCACAACGGCATCCCGATCTTAGTAACAAGATAAACGGATAAACCAGTCCCAACATGTCCCAGTTTCCAGTCTTAAGTCTGCAAAATCACCCTGAAGTTTTGCCGGTTTAAATCCTAACATAGACTCCGAAATATTTCACCGGCTAAGCAATCTTAAAATCCCCAGGATTTGGATTAAACGGATTTAATCCATTAAACGGATGGCTGTGAGAACAAAAGACAGATTAAATGTAAACAATTGATCAGATTAACCCAAATTGTCTGTCGTTTATTGCCACCGTTAC
The DNA here is from genome assembly GCA_941918905.2 of Xestia sexstrigata. Classification (NCBI taxonomy): domain Eukaryota; kingdom Metazoa; phylum Arthropoda; class Insecta; order Lepidoptera; family Noctuidae; genus Xestia; species Xestia sexstrigata. Next base: position 8,581,718 of record OW799204.2, read on the forward strand.
ACTTAATACCGTAAATAATAAACAAAGGTTCGTGGAAATCATAAAAAAATAGGTGGAATTAAATTAAATAACTTTGCTTTGCAAGATGCTTGCTTTGTGTCGCGAGATATTTCTCGAAGTTGACGATGTTTTTAATAATAGGCCACTTTGATATAGCATAACCTTTATTTCATGCGACTATACAGTATACACAAACATAAAAGAGCACATTGATTACATTAACCTCGTGTAAATTTTTAAACTTTTAATTAATTTCTTCCCTTACCCGTTTCACTAAGTTTCCACAGATTTAGAGGTCAGAACATTCCATCAAAATCCACACGGCAACAATAACAGAGAACAATAGATACCCATGAACCTAGTAAAATACCTCAGTGTTCCTAGCTTTCGCTTATTAAACTAGTTTTTTGGCATGTGTCGGCTGAAAGTTGTGCTATATTCTGAAGTTTTTCAAACTCAATTATCATTTCATGATTAAGGTTTTTTATTAGTCTTCGTTGCAAGCATTAAGTTAACAAGAAGATTAAACTAATCCAAGCTCCAGAAACCGTATTAAGAAAAGATTATGTCACTTTGTTGCCGGACAGCTACCTAGATGGCAAAAACAAAGGATAACTAAAACAACTAAGATACCCGCTCTACGAACTATCCATTTATTTAATTCTTACAAAACGTAGCCGCAATTCTTTTACCAAAATTAAAAAAAAAAAAAGTAGATATGAAACAACTTTATAGATTACCGAAGTTCTTTATATTACTGTAAAATACTAGAAAAATGTCTGTATACAGACACTTCAGCATTTTTCAGTATTTTTACATTTGAAACACTATAGCGACTCTTTTACACGTATATAAATAAATAATCTTTTTTTTGCAACACAACAATAACAGCTATAAGAAAGCAGCTTTCCCATGCGCACGCGTCGATCGTAACGTGCGCCCGCATGCAGCGCTCTGCCTCATTTTATTGTAGGAACGCTCCACATCTTGAGCACTTGCCTTATACATCGTGTTTTGTAATTATTATGTGACTGCAGCTGCAATGGGAAATACGTTGAGGCTATTTTACATTTTGCCATTTTTACATTTTCTTTTCTTTGTCGGGCTTTGCGTCGAAAATCTTAGTATGGAAATTGCGACAAAAGATCGGAAGTAGCTGTATGTCTCTTATTTATGCTTATACCTGTTATCTTTTTCGTTATATGCTAGACGCAGGCTGCTAACTAGGTACTTCAGATTTCATCCTTCATAGGTAAACCCAGCTTGGGTATTATGTGTCTATTAACTATACTATCCTCTCTACTACTATCTTTATCTACTCTTAACCGAAACTATTCAGTTTTTTCGTCGTGTAGAGAAAGAGACTTCTTGCGCTTGCACCTTTCAGCCTTTCAACAACCTTTCAGCGCTTGGCAGTAGCCAAGCGCTGAAAATATAAATGTTATGTAAGTATCTGTTTCAGAATGTATTGCTCGTTTACAGATCTCAAAGTAATTAAATAGTACCTACTACGCTCGGTATGAAGTCGTGAAGGCCGTATCGTCAGTGACTCTACAAAACTATTAATAACGCAATAACGTGGCAAAAATGTGCTGGTTAAGATACGACCCCATCGCCTGAGCCACATAACAAATGATTTCCTGTCGTAGACTAAAATCCACACTCTTCAAAATCATTCGGAATGCTGTTGTATCAAACTCAATCTTAATCACGATTTTCAGGGTGCTCAAAAACAAAACAATGAAAAAACAACCCAGACTATTTTGATATTTTAGAGAAAACCGGTAGTTTTCGACAACGAGGCAATATCTCCTTTTAAAAGTTGAATTACAAATAATTTTACGAAATTTCGCGAAAAATCCACTACACATTTGGATATTGTTACGCAATAATGCGTCATGTGCTTGTTTACGTAACCTTATATTTTCAGCACTGTAAAATATTGACGTAAGTATACCTACTTTACAAAATAACCACCTCGCAATAGTACTCAACATTTAACAAAATACATTACTTACGTTAACAACTGATAACGATGTTCTAAAAATGGCGGCGCACTGAAAATTCCCATTTTACCTGAAAAATAGAAAAGTAATATTTTGGAAAACCGTCATTGGTGTTCAAGCTTGCATCCTGATTGGTCGGGGGGCGGTGTCATGATATCGGGGCTTGTTGATTGGTTGGTTGCGGTCCCCACCTCGCGGTATGGTGGGGCCCATCATCCCTATGTTTATTTTTGTTGTTCAACTTAGTAAGCTATAAGCTTTCATCGTGTGTAGATGTGTTGTTCAAACAGTATCGATATTCGCGACCATTGTTCACGTGTGCAGTGGCTTAATGGACTGTGATTGTTGTTTAGAACTGGACAGAATACCTGCATTGTGATTGTGAAACTTTTGCATCTTTTCGGAGATGGTTATCCTGTAAGTAGCTGTTTATTGTTAACTATTCAGTGTAAATCAGTAGGTATACATAGATATTTTTTATCGTGATAACTCACGCCAGATTTTGACAAACCAGTGAAGGTAGTAGCGTAGGCACGTAGACATTTACTTTAAACTTAATATAGAAATGTATTTAATTAGATAAAACTAATTTTTAGTCAACTCAGGTTTGTTGGATTGTTTTGTGATCATGCCAGACGGCTACTTTATTCGAAATACTAACTACCTAGGTACTAAATGAGGTTACAAACAAGACATAAGTACAAAAGTAGATTTGGTATACATACCTAGGCGCGTTTTTTTACACCTATAACCCACTAAATTGCCTGCACACAATTTGGTATATAAACCAGCGCGTTTTCAGCAATAGTTATAAAAACATACCTACAAATATTAATATTAATTGTTTTCAGAAAATAATTATTATGCCACTAAATTAGTGTTAGTGACCATGAATTTGCATTTTAAGCAAAAAATACTATTAATGCCGGACATCGATACCTACTAATAAAGGGTACTTTTTGACAAGTTTTTTTAAATACAAGTTTTTAATGTAAGATTTTTAAACGCCTGCACGACCCCCGTACTATTCAATCCATCCATCAGCACATTGTTTTGAGTGCGTTACATTGAGTTCTACCACGAAATATGATTTATCACCCAAAAAAAAAAGTCGCTTCCCAGCAATAATTTTTGCGTAAAGTTACTTAGTTTGATGTACAGAATGCTTGGTTGACGCTTCGTGATGAGGTTGTTTACACCCTGTATATAGTATACCTAATGGCGTATTTAAATCTATACCTAAATCAAAATTTGGGCACCGAAAAAGCTCCGTACCTTAGGACATCGCAAACGTAAACTATGACAAGTAGAGCAAAGTGGTCAAAGAAGTCAAGGACATGGAATAAGAAGAAAAAATAACAATAAACCATCCTTTAAGTTTGGAATATGCTTTGCGGGTATCCATGATAGTAAACGATATGCAAAATATTTAATTTAAACTATCCTGTGTCAAACTATAAATATTGGATAAGTCTTTGTTTATTAACAATCAAACATATGATTTCCTTGACCACTAAGGGATTAAAATAATTATATTCATCGTAGTTTCAGATTTCTCAGCTTTTATAAAAAACAGCCACCTTATTTTAACATCTTTCACAAATGTGCATGGTAATCCTAAACTTGTAAATTAATTACAAACTAAGGAAAATAATGAGGGTGGTAGAACCTTTCTGTTAAGATAGATAGTATAAGCTAAGGCAGCCCGCGAAATAAAATGGAATTAAATGAACTTAGAGGGTTGTATGATTTTAACGATTATAACTAAGCCATACCTATTTGTTACGGTCGCAAATACACACATCAAAAGTATCTAGGGATCAACATATATTTTTGCAATAACTTTTCTCCTGATTGATATTAATTAAAATTTTCTTTAAGGATTCATCAAATAAAGTGTTTTCGTTTGTCACAGTAACGATAAACCAAGTCACCTTTGCATTAATAAAGAAATTTGCCATTTTCCTAATAAAGGGACTTTTGACATTTGAACCACTAACATTAAAGTTCGAAAAAAAGACTGAAATAACAGTTTTCTTTAAAATTTTATTGGGTAACTTAAACAATTAATAATCCGTGTTTCTACCGCGAACACTAACAACACAAGAACATCGGTTTGGCATACTCAAAATGAGTTCATCCAAATCACGCTGTGGAATGGCCGCCCATGTTCGTTGCAACAACAAAAAAAGGTCTTCTTGCGACTGGATACCCTCCATATTCGGCAGAGCTCTTCTCTGTAGCATATCCCATGCATGCTCAATCGGGTTCAAGTCTGGCGACTGAGCAGGCCAGGGCAGGACATTGATGTTAGCTGCGGCGAGAGTCTGTCTTACAACTCTTGCGGTGTGCGGTCGTGCATTATCATGCATTAACTGAAATAAGGGACCGATTTGCACTTGTAGAGGAACGATGACGTCTGATACAATCGTCTCAGCATAAATTTGAGCGTTGAGGTTGCCTCTGATCCAAATCAACTCAGTTCTTCCGCCGATCCAAATACCCGCCCATACCATGATGGTTCCACCACTATAAGGATGGACTTCCTGGCAGGATTTTAATCGCTGTTGGCGTCCAGGGGTTCTCCAGTGTCGTATACGTCTTGTATCCGGTCTCATACCAAAACGAGACTCATCAGAAAAGCACACGAAACGCCATTGTTCTTCTGCCCAATTTCTGTGTTCAAGAGCCCATTGATATCGAATCCTACGATTGTGCATTGCTATAGGTGGTACCCGTAGCGGTCTTCGGGAATGAAGGTTCACTTCATGCAAGCGGTTTCTGACTGTTTGGTCGCTAATTAAGTTCCCTGAAGAGTGATGAAGCCTCACGGCTAACATCATGGCGGTTATTGTTGGAGCTCTTCGAGTTAAGATTTGAATGTATCGGTCTTGTCTCCGTGTGGTGCAGCGATACCGTCCTCCATGGCGCTCAGCCACGGTACCAGTGCTTCGGTAACGTGTCCAAAGTCGACTGATAACACTCTGACTTGTATTCAGAGCTAAAGCTACAGTACGTTGCCGGGAACCAGCTTCTATCATTCCCACGGCTCTGAGCATTTCTTCCCTGCTTAAATGACGTCGCCGCTCCATAATAACGTTGGTTTTAATCAGTAGTAGGGAAACAGTAGCACTAATAATGTCTTCAATGCGTTGTATGTTTTTATAGGGAAAATATTGACAGCTTATTTTCATCTTTTACTCGAATTTGATTGAGAGTTCCTGATTCAAATTATGAAATGCACCAAAAAGGATCCATATAAATTTATAAAATCATAAATTTATTACAAAGCCACATCTCAATCTCAAGAAATCCGCATAAAAATGCTTGATCCCTAGACATTTTTGATGTGTGTAATATTTTAATCAACATACGTACTACCCGACACTGACCGGCAAAATACAAAAAACAGAAAATTTTAATTTTGCTGGCTACCGTGGCGCTTTCACGAGTTTTTCTTTCTGTGCTGTAGGTTCATAAAAAGATAATTGTCTTAAATCAAAAAATCAATTCAAAAAAACAGCGTAAAACAATACGATCGTTTCCATTCGTAAAATTCAACCAAATAAGCAACGACGTGTAACATTAATTAACCGTACGTAAAATACGCGCTTTGGAGAGTTGCGGACACATGCCCGTTACAACACAATACTAAAACCCGTCCAAGTGCGAGTCGGACTCGCGCATGAAGGGTTCCGTACCATCGTAGTAGGGGAGCCCTCTTTAATTTTCTATTTATTTTATTATACGTTGGTATAGCGGCAACAGAAATACACATTCTGTGACCATTTCAGCTGTCTATACATATTACGGATCTTGAGATACCTACAGCCCGCTGACCGACAGATGGACGGACGGACAGCGGAGGCTTAGTAATAGGGTCCCATTGGTTACCCTTCGGGTACGGAACCCTATAAAAAGCAGATTATCGAATCATTTTAGTAAAAAGTAGCAGTGTTAATCGACTTTTGTTACTGACCGTACCTAATAATTATTTATTTAAACTTCATGTACAAGGGTGGTACATAGGCGGACTTATTGCCACAAGGCATTCTCTACCAGTCAACCTTTGGGTCAAATAGGATAGCATTGTGATAGAGTACAACAAAAATAAATAAGAAAAATACCATTTACCTTAACCGTTTTTTATGAGGAGGTAATAATAATAATATCTAAGCCCTCCATCCCGCTCTATCTTTAATTGTTTCGTCGCAAATAACAAGCGGTTACCGCACCTAGACCAAAGAGAACGGTGTCCAAAATGCTGCACTTGTTAATATTTTAAAATTAATTACAGAGTTAAATAAAATACCGGTTAAATAAATCTAATACAAATAAAAAAAATTGAAGTTTCCGTTTGTAATTTCAAAATAACAGCTATTTACTGAAAGCTGAATGCAGCTATACGGTGCTTGTAACAAAAATAACAGGTTTTTTATTTTTTTTGTCTGTCTGTCTGTTTGTTCCGGCTAATCTCCAAAACAACTAGACTGATTTTGGCGGGACTTCTACAGGCAGATAGCTGATGTTATAAGGAGTAACTTAGGTTACTTTTATTAAAAAAAATAATTAGGGTTACGTGCAAAACAATTAAAACAATTCAATTGTTAACAAAATTTGATTCAAATAGGGAAATAATATTTTTATAAAAATTTCACACGGACGGTCGCGGGCCTAGTCGTAAAATAAAATTGACCTTAATAAATAAACAGTACCTAACATAAAATAAACTCGAAGGCAAACTGGTCAGGGTTGGGGAAGGTGCTGGCCGTACTGGAGAGAGTCAATTGAATCTAATTGAAACTCATTGAAACTCTGACGTTGCTTTGTTGACGCATTAAGCCGCTAGTTTATTTTGAATAGGTGAAAATACTGAGCGTGGTGTTGTGACGTTGTGTTGTGCTAGTCATAAGTTGTTAAGGAGGAGTCTCCTTTCACGCTAACCAAATAAGGTTTTTTTTATTGAATTTTGCGAAGATAGAGACGGAACTCTAGTTTTCTATTGTGGCAAGGTACTATCTAAATCGTTATTGTATCTTGGGACACAAACCCAAAGGTCTTCTTCTCGAATCGATGACTCAGATTTTGTCCGACCAGTACGTAGCAGCTGGACAGCTCTGTCGTTTGCCTCATTCAAGTCCAGGAGGGTGCAATATAACAACAACAAAAAAAACTAATTAGTCCGTCAGTTAGATTATTAAAAAATATTTGACCCGTGTTTTTTCTTTTGTTACGTAAACCAAAATTGACGAAGATATGACGCTTTAAAATTCTCACGTCACGCTTAAGTATAATTTTTAGCTAGTTCTGACGTCACGAGCCCCCACTCCCGAGTTTTTATGCGTTTTATCTTTGTAAATTTTCATTGATTCACAAAAACAAAAAATACGTGTCCATTAATTTCCAATACTCTAACTGACGGACTAAATAGATTTGAAATTTTTTGATACTGTCGTCATGCCTATTGGGACACAGATGCAAATGTAGGTTAGGCACCTAATACTTGACCGTCAAACTAACAAATACCTACGACTAGAAAAAATACCGTCTTAATACCCTGCTTAATTTTCTGTAGTTTCTTGCATGAATAGTTTGTCGTAATAGTCAAACCCAATCCCTAACCACTGTATTAAAAACGAAGATCCCCATTCGTCTTCCATCTTGTAAAAATGCAGACAATCTAAAATATGTTCAAAGACTCGTCTTTATTTACTTACTCCCTCGTAAGTGAATATCTACACAAAGTTATTTGCCCAATTAAGGCGCGGCCGCCCCTTCAGACGATGTAATTCTGAAGCAATTGGCTCAACGAGGGCTTGCGTGGGGGAACCGAGCTTTCTCCGCGATTTGGATGTTTGCTTTTTATTCTGTAAGGAACTTGAACAAAAGATTATAAATATTTAGGTAGGTGGATAGGATCAAATGTGTATTGTAGGTAGGTGTTTGTACCTTTATATTAGGTAGGTGTTTGACGGAGGTAGCTTTAATAATAAAATCTTATACGTATTGGGTTAATAGGTTTAAAGTATTGCTTTAATCTAAAGCTTTACATCTTAGCGTACCTAAGTATCTAGCTTAGGATGGGTATCTTAATGCGTGACGAAATGTTCTACAACCTTCCATTCTTCCATCAGAACCAGCAACCGCGAAATGTCGGATGGCCAAACACCGGACTGGGACATAAACGACGCCGTGGTCCCGCGCGTGGCCGCTTTCGACACATTCGGAGAGTGGTGTGATGGTCACGTACGCCGCGTATACCCTCCAGGCTGCGAGGAAGCGAGGAGACATGCCTCAGGATGGGCCATGAGAAACACCAACAACCACAACGTACACATACTCAAGAAGAGCTGTTTAGGAGTGCTTGTATGCTCCCAAAGATGCCGCCTGCCTGATGGCTCCCGAGTGCACCTGAGGCCTGCGATTTGTGATAAGGCGCGGAAAAAGCAGCAAGGTAATGGAATTAGAGGTATATTTTAACTACCTTATCACTATTTACTGTAGGCACTTGACAGTTTTTTTATCGCTATAGACATAGAGTAAGGTCCACTGCTTAAACATCCTTAAATGCCGCAACCGGAAATAAATTTCAAGTCAATATATCATGATGCTTTTTAAGATTTCAATCGGTTTGGTAATGCAGTATGTTTTCATATTTGGCAGTATGACAGACAAGGCCTCTGTTGACCATCATTCTCTCGTGATTACCTAGGTAGCTTTCAAAATTAAAATAAATTTTTCCCTAATGTTAATTTTCCATCAACAGGCAAACCATGTCCAAACCGACTCTGCAGCGGCGGTCGGCTAGAAGTCCTTCCATGTCGAGGACATTGTGGTTACCCCGTCACTCACTTCTGGCGACATACAGAGCACGCCATCTTCTTCCAAGCGAAAGGCGCTCATGATCATCCAAAGCCTGAAGCTAAAGGAGCTAGCGAAGTTCGAAGGTCGCTCGGAGCAGGTAGAAGAGTTCGAGGCTTGGCTTTACTGCTAGCGAGGGAAGCAGCCATAGCAGACAAGATATTGACGAAACCTGATAAGCAAATGCCGCAGAAGGTGTGCAATCCACATCCACAACCCCCGCCTCTTATACCGGATAACCAAAGAGGTGAGTTGAATTTATTCTGTCATTTAAGATTATTTTTATCAATACTATCAATCGATCCCTCACTGTTTGCTAATGTTTATACATGGTTGGCATCAATATAATTATTGTACCTATTTTTCTTCTCTTCCAACTCCTATTCTGGACCAAAGTGTCATGAAAGTGTACACTGGTGTCGATTCTGTTGTGCACAAACTACACCTAATTTAGGCTATTGCTATCTTTTACTAAAAGGCGGTGCGAGAAAAGGACGGCTATAGCTATGAACTAAGTTAGAGATGTCAAACTAGTTCATGCCTTGCGCTTCACCGTGTTTTTAGTCGACATGTTTTTACGTGCACCCTTCATTTGTATGAAAATATTAGTTCCAACTAAATTTGACAGCTCTAAATTGCCTCCGTCTCTTTCTATAATAATAGCCTAAATTAATTTTAGTTGTGTGTGTCATTATTTTCTCAGTCTCATTAATTTAAATTTTTGTCCCGACAGTTCAACTGACATGCACCTGTGGACCATTCGAGTGTTCATGCCGGTGGCGCCCGGACCAGACTGCTGAAAGCTACGCCACGGCGGCGTGGACCCCCCAGGAGCCGCAGTACCAGGCTTACGCACCCCCTGCGCCACCCGGACCCTCCCTTCAGCAGCAGCAACACTACGACCCGACCGCATTACCAGCCGACGACATCTTCCACCCTGAAGAAATCTTCCAACTCGACCAACCCATCAGACTGGACTTCCCATTAGAAGAACACACCTTAGAATCACCACCGACCTTCGCTGACCTCAATAGCGAAAACTCCAGGCCTGAGGAAGCGTACTGGTTGGATTGGCAACGAGCTGCCGGCGGCTCCGAATCCAGTGAGACCCCCTCCCCGGAACTGTTCGGCGGATACCAGCAGACTGAACCTTACTGCGAACAGCAAGCATACATGCCCCAAGCATATTACCCTGAAGAAGCGCAACAATACTATCCTGCTGAAAGTAGAACCTCTCCTGTAATGGACATGCAGGAGCAAAGGTTCTACAGGTACGGGCAGGATTGTACGCAAACTAACTTGGATATGCAGAATTGGAACTATTCAGACTGCGCGTTCACCAACAACGACATGTCTGAATGTAAACAGTACTTCGATGTTCAGCACCAACAAGCTGTGAACGCTTTCAGTGGCCTCTTATAATAATGTTCCTGTACATAGTTTTGTAAATTGTAAATATTTTTACTGTAACCTAGTCTAAGTTGTTAATTTTGTCTCTAAGATACAAAGATAGATTTATTATAAGCATTATGTTCCTACACTGGTTTTAAGGAAACTTATCTCCTTCATTTGAAATGTGAGAAAATAAAAAACAGTTTGTATAAAATGGTCTATTTATTGTATATAAAAATTACATTAAAATTGTCAATTTTACATTTTTAATTTCTAACAATAAAATTGGTCACTACAAAATAGTCCATAAAGCGATCGCACGATTGTATTATGCAGTTGCAGAACATTCCGAAAACCTTCATAAAGACACGTTACACGACACCATAATTTAGACGACACACGTCCGCGACCCAAGCCTAATTCACTGCAAATGAGCTTATTCGTGTCCAGCACAAATGAAACTACGCGACATACCACTGATCCACCACGATGACCACAAGCAGTTCTCATGTAACTTCATAAACCGATATACCTTCACTTTCCATTACGAATTTTGGCTGATACCGAAATATCATAACTTAATTAAATTCGACACAATTATGGGTACCTATAACGATATCTCAAACAAGTATTTACAAACGATTGCATTAATATTGCAGTGTATTGCAATATCCGGGCTGGTATTGCACTATAACGGACAAACAACGCAACCGGAGCGCTACCCCGCACAATGTGCACCCCGCATATTGCAAGACTCGCCAACAAGTCGACCACATCACTGTCTCCTCCAGTCGCAACACAAATTACAGTTAATATTGAGAATCTATATATAACTGAAAATGAATTCATTGATATGAATGTTTACACTAAATACTATATGAAAATAAATGTTAAACGTGGTCATAAATACATATTTTCAAATTCAGAATATTGCTAATGGAGCCGAATTTGTTCGAACGGTTTTACATGTACAAATATACGTACAGCTAAATTTTAGCATTAATTTTACACTTAATAATAGGCCCCTAACTCATTAATTACTCGAAATTTAGTGATTCGCACATGTAAACCGTTCGGCGAGGGGTCGAGGAGAGCACAGCACGCACTATCACAGCAGTCGGCATTCCGCCACTAGGAGCCTCTAACCATATTTCCATCAGACGTAGCATGGAAGTAGGACTAGAGACACCGGTAGCCCCACGTCGGGCGCCACTTATAATAAGGCCACAAACAAATTTAACGTGAAGCATGTCATCTTATTTTACAATAACACCGTAATTTGCGCTTCGAACGAATCTAGTTTAGTGTTAGAAAGGCTAAAACAACATTCGGACGCAAGTGTCTGTGCCTCACTTTACATAATTTATTTAATTCTTCTCTCGTACTCCCACCGGAGTGTAGGACAAACAAATCACTGTCAGCTCGAGTGATCACTCACTCTAGCGAAACTATAAATATCATAAGTATCTAAGCTACAATGTGGATCGGTAAGGGTTCAGAGCTCAAATAGGGGCGAGATCGAGTGTTTAAAGCATTAACATCGCTGAAGCCTATCGACAAAATGTAAGAAGAATTCCTAAGAGGAACGACTGTCCTACTAAATAATCACTATGACTTAGTATCAAGATAGTACTTATAAAGGTAGGAGAATCTTAAGGAGAATGTGACTCTAACCATATTAGACACGTATCTAGCTATTAGACATAATATAACGCACTTCGTCGCTTTGTGAACAAAGCGCTGAGTCTGAAATCAAGTACACAGCGATACCACATTTATTAATTTTTGTGCTAGAATATAACTTGATAATCACCAATAACACTATACTACAATAAAATAGCTAACATGGTTTGGTATTCAATTAGAAAAATAAATGATTCTATTTGAAAAATAAGAGGGTATTAAAGGAACTAAAATATAACACAACACAACGTAGAGATAATAAGAAATATAAAAAATACGAATACATTTGCAACATAAGATCACGTAAAGCTTGAACACGACTAAAGAAATTTGTACTATTGAGAAGAAATCACTGCCTAATTGAGATACGAACTTCAATAGAGGGAAACGGAGACCGTAATTTCTGCGTTATATTCTAAATAGACATAGAATATAGGAGAGAGAGGGAAACACGGAGAACTTGCGAGATGTGTACCGCGACACATGCGACCGGGAGGATGGAAGCAGTACCGTGGAGGACTAACGACCGGCCGCTCCGATACACGCAGGATCTTCGAACGACGAGTACACCACGACCGCGTCGAATGAAGTTGCGCACGTTCATGAAAAGGCAAACTCGACGACCACGCACACGAAGTAGTAAATAAATGGAGTGCTAGTACTCTTTCCCCTGCTCGTTGATCTTTCTGGTGCGTATGGGCAAAAGAGGTGTTAATCAGCGTATGACCGCCGTATCCCACGGTTCTTTATAGAAGCGTTGTTTGTGTACTTTAGCCCCAGCAATCTCCTTTCTAGCCGTCTCGGCTTCATTCCTGGCCAGATGAGGTTGTTCAGTGAGTATAAAACTCATTTTTCTATTGTCACTCCATTAGTTTAGTATGCGTGGCGAGATACTAGGTTGGTGTTGGTGCGGGCGGGTCGGTGTGTCAGGGCTCGGCCTCCTGTGCGAGCTCGGAGGGCCCCTGCACGTCTCCGCGGGACACCACGGCCACCGCGCTCACTGTCAGCTCTAAGGGCTCTGCTCCCACGCAGCGACCTACGCTGCACTCCATGTCAGTACTGTAACAATAATGTAGAATAATAGGGATGATGACTGACTAAAAAAATATGATTCCGTTTAGTTCGTCAGTTGGATTTTCGAAAACATGTTACATGTTTTTTGTTTTATCAAATTAATAAAAATTGACGAAGATAAAACGCGTCAAAGATCATGAGTGGGGGCTTGTGACGTCACACGAGTTTTCGACGCACTGTATCGTCTTCATTTTTTGTTTACGTAAAAAAAAGAAAAAATATGTGTTCAATATTTTTTTGGAAATCTATCTGACGGACTAATTAGATTTTTTTGTCATCTACCCTATTATTTATAAACTAAGCTAAGTGTGGCATTCTAGCATTTTAATACATGAACCAGCCACCGTCAATTTCACGCTTCACTACTTTTTGCAAGATTTACATGAATAATAGATTCCAAATAGAATTTATCTTTAGAGCTCAAGTTTGCAGTAGTTTTTTTTTTCTATAAAATTAATGTTATTGTGTTTTTTGGAGTCAAATCTAACCAAGCGGGAAATATAGATGCGACACATTTATCAGTGTACCAAATGACTTACACAGCACTTATAGTAGAGAGATGCATCCTAGCATTCTGCCACTGCTCGCTAGCTTCGATAGAATCCAGCTGATCTTCAGAGTGCGTATGCGCAGATGCAGCGGAGACGGGATCGCTGCAGGATACAGGCGACTCCAGGTTGATCAGCGTTCCCGTGACCACTTCAGCCGCTCGAGCGCTTTCCTCTGTCGCTGAACTGGTTGACTGACTTGTGTCCACTGATTTCTGTGGGTCTGTTTAGAAAGGTTATATTTTTATTATAGCTGCTTTTTTAGAGGCAGTGATTGCCGGTTACGGACGGGATTAATTGTTAAAGCGCTATCCACACATGTCCGGGAACCCGGCCCTGACGTGTTTTGTACGAACTGTTTGACACGGAGGTAAGTGAATTTGTTAGCGCTTAATAATTTGGGGGTTATTAAAATACAGAGATATTTTGATATAAAATCACTACATAGTATAAAACAAAGTCGCCTCCCGCTGTCTGTCCCAATGTATGCTTACTGCTTAGATCTTTAAAACTACGCAACGGATTTTGATGCGGGTTTTTTTAATAGATAGAGGGATTCAAGAGGAAGGTTTATATCTACGTTGTACCCGTGCGAAGCCGGGGCGGGTCGCTAGTTATAATTTTACATAGTGTAATGGTATTATTGCACCATGCGGGTCGCCGCAGTAGAGAATTATTTCAACACAGAAAAAAACCGGCCAAGAGCGAGTCGGACTCGCGCACCGAGGGTTCCATACAAACTTTTTAAATGACAAACTTAAGTTTGCTGTTCGATCCCTAGGAACAGCTATTGCACCAACCGCAAATAATAAGTTTGTAATAGTAAAATCTCTTTTTTTTTATTATTAAACTACACATTTACGGTTTTCATAATTTTTCCCTTTACATGTGCTGTAAGACCTTGCTTTTTGCCAAATTTCGTGATGCTAGGTCAACGGGAACTACCATATAGGTGTTCGACCCAAAACCTATAGAGTACTTCGTCGAGCTAGAATTCTCAATTTTGGTTAAAAGCAAGGTCTTACAGCACAAGTAAAGGAAAAATTCCGAAAAATAAAAAGAGTTGAAAATTATGATAAATTTTGGTATTTACAAGTTTTGATTTTTATACACCTAATAGGGACTATAGACCTCAGTATCTGGTGTAAATTTCAACTTGCTAGGTCCATTCGTTCCTGAGAAAATCGGTGGTGACAGACGGACAGACGGACAAGAAAGTGATCTTATAAGGTTTCCTTTTTTTACCTTTTGAGGTACGCAACCCTAAACTGAGTGAAAACTTTATTTTTCACTATCTTGTAACAATTCAATAGTGAGGCGACCCTTTAGGTACTACTCACACTTATTCAGCTCTAATCATCTTATGCCTATTAGCCCAGTCAAATTATACGTGGAAACGTTTTTATTATGAAGAACACAACTTTTTCAACTTTTTGAACAACTATATCTCAGAAATGGTGATTCTTAGGAAAGAGTATAAAATCAATTATTATAGATTATTGCACGATCTACAATTTTGTCGAACATTTTTTTATGATAAAACTTACCAGTTTGACTGAAAAATGCAAAAAAAAACAATTACACGACTTTTGACCTTCAATATATTTTTTTGCAAAGGTCGGATCGACGGGGAATTTTGACATTTCATTTGTAATGGTGTTCCCAACATTCGTGCCAATTTTTAGCTCTATGCGAATTATTGTAACCTTACCCCTATTTTTGAGCTAATTCGACTGGACTATATAGAAAACAACGATTCTGTATGAGACGCGTACGCGTCGCGAGCGCTGAACATCAATTGTCATCAAGATTCTCATACAAGATTGCTGTTTTCTATGGGCATAAGCTGAATAGAGCTGAATAAGTGTAAGTAGTCCCTTAAATAGTCAACCTACCATTAATCCGCGGTTGATCTCCACCATCTTAAAACTAAAATAAATGAACACAAATGGCGATGAAGCAAAACAAATAAGCATGACGTGTGGCTCAGCAAGCTAATGAAAATCGTGAGAGATGAAGAGTAATAGGCAAAGACCTGGGGCATGCATGTAGGTCAACCATTTCTTGAGCGGGCGGGCGTCTGCGAACACCGGCAACACGCCGCCCTTGATTGCATCTGCAACGCAACGCGCGTGCACGGTTAGACAGCGAACACGTACTATAATAGTGCGGGAAAGAGATAGCGCTATTTGTCTATAGCCCATCTCTCTGTCACACTGAAACACTGATGCTATAGTACGGATCACAAAGACAAACAATGAAACAACATAAATATACTACTTGGAATTTTGTATGTCGATTACAAAACACGCTTGTAGTGCCAGATGAAGTCTCGCTTTAACAATGCATAATATGTTGTTTTTTGTATCAACATTTAAAACATTTTTTTGTACAGCTATTTTTTTAATTAATTATCCCGTTCTGTTCTTATTCCAGACACGAAATGATCACTACTCAAGCGTTTTGCATGTTTATTATATAGTCAGTTCAATCTGTTTCGTTTTGCCATTGTTTTGTGTACATTTTAAAAGCTGTTATGCAATATTAAAGCAAGTCTTTAAAAATGAATAGGGAGTTTCAGAAGCACTGCGCTAGATTAAACCAATGGCGTCTATTTCGTTTAACATAATTTTAGTAAAACTAAACAGCGTGGACAAGCGCAGGGGCAGAAGCAAACACTACACATTGACGGTGCTAGCTTAAACACCAGTGAGACACCATAAAGCGTTCCATATTTCCATAAAATTATAATTCAAAAGATATTTCCATAAAATGTGCCAGATTGAAAGCATTTATACCCAATTGCAAATAAGGGTTTTTTAAGATCTACTTGTACGTGTGCATATTGAGAAATAAAAATTACCCTCCATTTTTTGACGTTTCTCAAGGCATCTCGCTGTAAAATTTTTATACAATCGGATAAGATATGATAAGTACACAGAAAGACATACGAAGTATTCTAACTTAAATGAAGTAATATTTTCCAAATATTTCATTATATTGATCTTTTTTATTTAAAATATTTATTATGGTGTTTCACCGGCTTTTATCTGAGGTTTCAAGTTTTTATAATAACAAAAAATGCTTATTTTTTTTAATCATAATACTCACATGTTTAATACAAAAAATATCCTAAAAAAACACTAGATGAACACAACAATATTCGATTTCTAAGTTTTTATGAATTTGAAAGACAATACAAGCAAACTCAAACATATTTCATGGAAAACGAACTTTGAGTCATGAAAATAAAAACAGAAATACAATGAACTTAAGAATTTGCAATATTAAAGTGTATTTATTTATTAATATTTTTTCTGAATATAAATAAGTAAGTGAGTAGTAGGTGACTGTGTACGTACCGCTCCTGTGTTTGTGTTCGCAGCAGAGCGGGTGCGGCGCGGTAGAAGGGAGTAGTAGGTGTAAGTGAGTAGTAGGTGACTGTGTACGTACCGCTCCTGTGTTTGTGTTCGCAGCAGAGCGGGTGCGGCGCGGTAGAAGGGAGTAGTAGGTGTAAGTGAGTAGTAGGTGACTGTGTACGTACTGCTCCTGTGTTTGTGTTCGCAGCAGAGCGAGTGCGACGCGGTAGAAGAGAGTAGTAGGTGTAAGTGAGTAGTAGGTGACTGTGCACGTACCGCTCCTGTGTTTGTGTTCGCAGCAGAGCGGGTGCGACGCGGTAGAAGGGAGTATTACGTGTAAGTGAGTAGTAGGTGTCAGTGAGTAGTAGGTGACTGTGTACGTACCGCTCCTGTGTTTGTGTTCGCAGCAGGGCGGGTGCGGTGCGGGCGGCGCGCGAGGTGGTCGCACGCGCACGCGGTAGAAGCGCGAGCCGCGCGGCATGCCGTAGCGGTTGCCGCTCTGTCACACAATTGTGAGAAACTTTATTGTTAAACACTTACTTAATCATCGAATAAGGATGATTCATAACTAAAAAAATATGATTCCGTTTAGTCCGTCAGTTAAATTATCGAAAAATATTGAATAAGTGTTTTTTGTTTTATCAAATTAATAAAAATTGACCATGATAAAAAGCGTCAAAGATTAGTGTGTAATAGAGTAGGGGCTTGTGACGTCACTTTCCGGTAAAAAATGTACTCAAATGTGACGTCACACGACTTCGTTTTAGTTTACGTGAAAAAAGAAAACAATGGTGCCGATTCCCTTGTTCACAAACTAAACTAAATTTAAGTTGAATGCATCTTTTTCTTTCTATTTCATTATGAAAAGGACAGAAGATAAAATTAGTTTAATCCTGTCAAATTAGTCAGCACCTGACGTAATTTGATGTAATTTTAGTAGTCAACTTTTTAATCGCGTCTAAAAGTTGTATGGCGCTGATTAATTTGACAGAACGTAACTAAAATTTATCTTCTGTCCTTTTCTTAATGAAATAGAAAGAAAAAGATGCACTGAACTTAAATTTGGTTTAGTTTGTAAACAAGGGAATCGGCACCAATATGTGTCCAATATTTTTTGGAAATCCGTCTGACAGACTAATTAGATTTTATTGTATGCTGCATTGGCATGTTTTGTTATTATTATATTGTTATATTTTTTGTTTTTACTGACACTTTTAACGTGCACATCTTGCTACATCGTTCTCACGTAATATAACAATAATAATCTTTTGACTTAAAAAAGAGTTCAATTGTCCATGGAGTTTCTTGCGCGTTCTTCTCCATAGAGATCTACGCAAGGAAATGGGCAACTACAGTAATTTCACAACTTTTATGTCTTGTGACCGGGACTGTAGCAGATCTGAGACTTTTGCGCGAAAGGACAGTTGCGTGAATGGACACTTGCGCGATTGGACTTTTGTGCGACTTACTGGCCACTGAGGTTTACTCTTTAGAGTAAACATAACATCACGCCTGATATTACTTGAAGGTGAAGTTGAATTTTTTCGTCATGGGTGTCGTTTTTATGATTTTTGGGGTCGCTGATTCCGAAAATGAGGACAAAATGAAAATCCAAGAGAAAAAAAAAAACAAAAAAAAATGGCGCCATCGAAAACAATTTCGTATTCAGCGAACCCAAATACCATGAAAACGACACCCATGGTGAAAAAACCGAAAAATTTCCTCGACGTCATCTTGGATTTTCATTTTGACCTCATCTTTGTAGTCAATGACCACAAAAACCATGAAAGCGACACCCATGACGGAAAAACCAAAAAATTCCACCTTCAAGTAATAACAGGCGTGATGATATGTTTACTCTAAACAGTAAATCTCAGTGGCCAGTAAGTCGCGCAAGAGTCCAGTCGCGCAAGTGTCTTAATACCGGAATGTTCAAAAGTGCCTGTGGCCTACTTGAAATAAATGCTTTGATTTTGACTGCCGTGTGTTCCAATTACTGACTACATATTATTAATTGAATTCTTTCTACGAAACTATGTGCCTATTTGGAATAAATTATTTAAGTTTGAATTTAGTTTAAGAGTTTCATTGAGTAATAATAAGTACCTTCCAAAATAAATACGACTGAGCATAGTTTTTACCAAAAGGTTTGTAACTCATGCCCAGTGAACGCGCCAAGGATGCCCCTTACCGCGATACGTTTGTTTTGATCGTGTAGCGATACTGCCTTTACATATTTTTTCGTATCGTTTTGTAATATTGGAATACATGGTAGACGGGGGTTAGTGACCTTTATTTCTTACTTATCTGGTGGAGACTATAGAATCAGCATTGAGTAACGTTTGAGTTTCAGAAAACAATATAACGGGAAATAATGGGCTACTATGGAGTAGCCCATGATGCAAACAGACGAACGAGACTTCGTAAGTTTATTTTCTACCTTTTGTACCTATCAAGATACATCACTCTTAATGGACCGTTTTAAAAATAGTAATTAATATTACTATTTTTAAAACGTGTGATTAGTAATAAAAATGACATCCGGTATAATTACCGGATGACCTTTTTATCACTTTCCAAAAAAATGGGTATATACGTAAACAGAGTAGAAGCTAAAGCTAGGCATACCTAGTTTATTTTTATTTTTTCCACAGCTTAGAAAAAAATTGATCCATCATCAAAAAACTAATATGAAAAGTTTACTTGAAACTTTTCATATTAGAACAAAGAAAGAGAAATATCGAATTTCAAATCTTATGCAATACGATTTGAAATTCGATAATTCGCTCCGTTCACCTATTATATCCATTTTTTTTAGAAAGTGATAAAAAAGTCACCTGTATGTATTTACTTTATTTACACCATTTGCAAACTTCTTAGAAACGTATTGTGAACGATCCAATATAGATTGAATACACGACTGAAGCTGTCTCATTTATGTATGATACAATGTTTTGAGATAAAATAAGTTTTTTGTATTTTAATAACCTACCTTCTTGGCATAACAGTACTCCTTAGACTCGACCGCGGCGACTGCGTACAGTCGTCTCTCATTTTCGTTTTTGACCTGTATGCTCAGTTCTAATGCTGGCAAGCAGTCACTGTGCACGAAATACATAATTGACGCTTCCTGGAAAGAGAAACAGTTACTCGTCTTAAGGTTGAACTGCGCAACATATTTTCCATACAAATTTCGGGGGGCTATTACTCAACTGTTTGACATGGTACATCTAAAGTTAAACATGATATCGTTTTGTCTCATTATTAATTGTGTCTGTGCGGAATCAGAATAGTAAAATAAAAAGCCATTCAAAAGTTACGAGCTACCAAAGATTCATTTTTATAGCCAATTTTAACGTAACTTTGGGCGTAAATTAGTAATAAAAGAAGTGTCAAATTTCCAAAACAAAGTCCATACCGACACAGCACAATTATCGAAGAATTCAATAAATTTTATTTGATAATGATTTATGCAGTGGTTTTTTCATAAAATTCGATTTCCCAAAAGCCTTTTCATATTTTTTTACGCGCGCCTTTTACTATGAATTTTCGTGCATCTCACTGAATAATGTTTCCCCCGGTGCGGTGCGGGAGGGGGACACGCGATATTGACATGTCCTTCGTTTGATAGAAGAACAAGACCTATATTTCTGTCCTTGTCATTTCATGCATGACGTCAGTGACGTGTCATTTGTTTTTCGCTGAAGTTGAAGGGCCTGTGCATTTTTATTGCACTCCTATAATGTGTGTGTTTCGATGGCGCGACCACGGCATTTTTTTTTTAAACTATGGCAAGATTTTGTAAAAAAAATAATTTAAAATTAAATTAATTAATTAATTTCAATTTTAAATTTCACATTCAGAACATTTTGAAGGTTATAAGCGATACCGTACGTATGCTCCTGAAATATAAACCAAGGATTTTTTATATTTTTTTTTTACAAATTCAATCTGTTATATAAGTACCTAAATTTCAGGTCTCTGAAACGCTTAGTTTTTAAGATTTCCGTGGCCGCGCGGTTCTCCGCGTTTCGATGGCGTGGCCACGTTCAAACCCTTATAACTTTTTAACCATAACTTTGACAAATTTAAGGTTTTGGGAAATTTGAACCACATACATACATATTTTTACAAAATCATGGCATAGTTATTTAAAAAAAAAAAACGCCGTGGTCGCGCCATCGAAACACACACCCTATAATATGGTGTAGCGACCTACTTATTTAGAAACTTTATATACATAAAACCTTCACGATATAATTTTTGCTTTTCTTCTGATCTGTCACTTCTCTGTCATGTATTGATTAAATTTATATAGAATTATGAATTTTTTTTATATAATTTAGATAGTGTACATCAACCACTAAATTGGTGACCCCGACTTGATACGCCCTGAAAAGGAAATCCTAAACTTTATCAGGCCAAGGAAATCCACAGTACCACGATGACAATATAAAGCAGTCGTCTGCCGACCAACGTCCAGACTCTGCTGGCTTCACAGCCATTTATTTCTCTCGAGGGATTAGCAGACCTGGCGGAAAGCGTCCAGGACATCGTGACCCCAGGCCAACAATAACAAACAATATAGTTATACAATTTTATTGTTGCCACTAATCTCGCGAATTGTGTAGTGACGATGACGTTTTATGTTGATAGTAAAAGTTTTAAAGAAAAAGTTTATTTTATTCTTTTTAGCGCATTTAAATAAAAGGTCAGACGAAAGTATTATATAACTTCGTTTTTGTTCGGAACGGTTCGGAACGCTGAGTGCGTGCGTACGAACTAGACGCGCGTGAAGACTAGCGCCTAACTGCTCATCACTGATACTATCTCTGTCGGGCACGATGCCAGGTGAGACAGCGTGCTTTATGGCCACGCCCACCAATGAGTTCGAGCCCGTGTGATGTGTCACCTTAAGATTGTTTGGCATGTCTGTTTTCATCCTATCGGTAAGTAAGGCCGTCGTTTATATAGATATTTTCGTACGATCATTGTACAATTTTAGTTATTAACTATTCATCTGACTAGTGTGAAGATATTATAAATAAATAAATATCGCTGGACATTAACACACAGCGCCATCCAGTGCCACACTAAGCAAAGAGGCTTGTGTCGTGGACACCAGATAGTTGATATACTACATAGATACTTTTTGTTTGTAAATACATACTTATTATACACATAAACATCCATAACTCGGAAACAAATGTCCATGCTCATCACACAAACATTTGCTCTAACCGAGATTCGAACCCGGGACCCTAAGAACGTAAGGCAGCCTCACTACCGCTGCGCTATTCGGGTCGTCAAATTCGCTCATGATATTATTGAATATCATAAGCGCGCGTCGATCATTTTAACTTTATCCTCTGCACAAAATACGTTTAATATATTAATAATAATAATAGGTAAACCATTTATTTCAAGTAACAAAGACCCATAGATAAATACCTTTTTTTTTTTTTTTTTTTTTTTTTCGGATGGGAAATCATCAAATGACTTCTCCCGCTCTGGGCGGAGCAGGAGGGAGTGTCAGACTTTTACTGACTAAAACCCATCCATGTTCCTTCATCGCCCTTTGTGTTCCGGGGCCACGGTATCTCTTTCGAATAGTCCCGCAACCCCGGCATAGATAAATACCTTAACCTAAAATACATACTAATAACAATTTTTGTTAGTGTAATAAGCAACTTAAAAAACTATGTTATTAGCACTGTACTTCACTGACTCGTGCTAGTGAAGTGAAGTGCTAATAACATAGTTTTTTGTATGCACATAACATCGTTGTTTTGTGCATACTTGTAGAATTTGTCCGCGGAAGCGACGGAACACCACATCCTGCGGCCTAAAACTTTCTTCCAACACCAGATGGGGCATACACATTGGGATGCGCACCACAAACGCCTTGAAATTGACGTTGCAGCGCGACTCCAGAAGCTGTACTCTTGGCGTGTACTTCGGTCTTTGGCGCACGTATACTTGACGTCTTCAGCCTCAGTGATGTAATGTAGGCGATAGATGTACACCGGGGTGTTCGGCTTCGCGGCGCGCTGTTTAACGTTGGGCTCCACAGGAGCCTTGCCGGAGCGGTTCTTACAGCTTCGCTGACGGCGTTTCCTCCTTTGCACCGTCACGAAACCGTCATCATCAGCCCGGTCCGTTGCCCTAGCAGGCACGGGCTTTGCGGTGAGAGTAGCAGCATGCTCGAAAATCGAAATGACCACCGGCTCAGGTGGTCGCGTCGGTCGGGCAGCGCCGCGGGGAGGAGCTGCGGGGACGGGGGTGGGGCTGTGAGGCGCGCTTACTGCACGCAACGCAGACTCAGCAATCAGCGCCGGCGACAAACTGCTGACGCGAAACTCGTAGCCGATGCATTGAGGCAGCCGGCTCCTCGGCATGTGTTTACGTTGCTTACACGTGCCGGTGACCCAGTTAATGCCACAGAGTTGCGCAACTCAACTAGTTGTGTTGTGAGCTCAAGCCTGCAACGGTACTCTGGCATGTAGCCAGATTTCTCTGCACATCAGCCAAACTAGCCTTTAAAAAGACAATGTCCTTAAACAGGCTCGTCACGTGGACGTGGTCGAAAGTGACTGGAGGTAATTTGTTCAAATCCTTCGCCACAAACGTCGGCAAGTCGTCAGGGTCGGTCGCTTTCAGCGTCGTGATGATGTCTTGCAAACTGCTATTTGTCCCGTCAAGTCTATGAGACACCATCTGGTTGATTTTATTGAGACCGAAACAGCAGCAGCTTCGAAGCAGCAAATGTCGTCCTCGCTGAAGTTCGATCCACAGATCTTAATGGCGGACACCTCGTACATCACATCCAGTTTCTGTTGCAGGAACGCCAGTTGCTCGTTTACCACAAGTGTATCACTCATGGCAACAAAAGTTTCGAGCGTCAGCTTGCGCCGCGCTATACAATAATAATTATATTATGACGCGTATCAACTACGTCCGCCTTAGAGCGCAGTGCACACACGACTTAATGTCTTGACTGCATTGTTAGTCTAGTGGTCGTAAATGGCATACAATTAACTAACCACCAGATTTAGTCAAATGTAACGGCAAAAAAATCAGATTGCCAAAATTAGTAAATGATCACCAAAATTAATCCCCCCATTTTAGCGTGAAATCACAACCAAAAATTTTACCAACCAACTCCAAATTATGATTGTATAATCCAAAAATAGTTAATGACCACCAAAAATTTAACAGAATTTTAATATAAAACGACTTTAAAATTTGTAATATCGTTTTATTCTATAAAAGTAAAATATTTCCAAATAACTCGTTATATACCTACCTAAAAAATAGAAAATTAACCCCTAAAGTTTGACCCTATGATATTGTAAAATCGTAACTGTCTAAGCTTTCTGTGACTCTAATTATTAACCACTTCTAACTAAATTATAGCTATTTCCTATTTCGCGTTTATACAATAATGTTAAAAAATAAACAATTCGTATAATTAAAATAACCCTTTTATTAAAAATTAAACAAACTTAAAAATCTGACTGTGTAATTAACATTGGCATGTAATTAAATCGATGTCTCTATAATATTCCCTTTTTTCGAACAAAATATTTCAAAGTTAAACCAAAAATACTGACTTGCACACAAATTATGCACACTAAATAAATCTAATTAAATTATACTGTTTAACGATATTTGCAGAACTGTTTTTTTTTTTTTTGTTATTTTAGAACCTGCTACGACTCCATTACGCGAGCTCGCTTCGCTCGCATATTAAATAACACTCTTTGGATTCTTTCCCCGAAGTGCCGGGCCTCCGCTGGCCTCCTTCGTCGGCCTACGTCCCGGTGCCCATGCCGCCCATAAAAGATATTTGGTAGTATAGCAACATTTTATGGCAATCAAACGGTGAATTTAGGTATAAATAGTGCAATAATTTGCTCATCAAAATTTTGGTGATAAATTTACTAAATTTGGGTTCATAGTACAATTTAAAGTGCAGTCGTGACTAAAATAAGTTGTACCATTGTAATTTTAGGTTTTCATTTTTTGGTTAAGGTTTAATTTTTTTGCTGATTGGTATTATTTTAGGTAATAGATGTTATTGGACACAAAGTTAATTTTGTTGGTCATTATATTTGTCCCCGTCGTAAATATTACTGGTCCTAGGCATTAGCAGTAACTCCTTACAAGAATAAAAGCTCTTAGTAATTTAAAGGTGGAAAACAGTCTACGGGGTCTATAGGCTTGCCGTAATGTCGACCTCTAGGCACTCCACTGCTCTTAGGTAGGATTCCTAGGTCGTGTATTGTTGAAGTTGTAGAAATTTCTCAAAAGCATTTAAGATTAGTGCCCGGTTGATGGCATGGATGGCGAAATGTACTATAAGTTCGTCTCTACTAAATCTTTTGGGAAAATAGGTAATGTTATCATAGTTTCCAAGGCTATGCACCATGAGCTCAGACGAAATCTGCTCATGTTTAAAATAAAATCGTAAATTTTAAAATAGAAGAAGAACTTCTATTGGTCCACAAAAAGAGTGTGCAGACCAATAGTAGTAAAACGAAAAAAAATATGCGCCCCTTTTTTACGTTATCCTTTGTTTTATAAAAATTCTCTGCTCTGTTAATGATCACAGACTGATGTTTGACCACCCTTCTTGACTAATAGGAATAAAACAAAAAAAAAAGAACAAAAGTTTAGCGCTTCAACAGACAAAAAGAACCGTATTGGTGGTGAGATTTCGTCCGTTGATGTACCTGCAGCACGGTATAGTTGAGATGCTGCGGGTCCCACATGACGAGCACGGTGTGGCCGGGCAGGCACGACGACAGCGAGAGTGTGCCGGCCGACAGACCGAACGGCGTGTGGCAGCGACCGCGCCACTTCTTACTGTCTTCCTTCTTCGGTGACGATCTATAACAACATCATTATTTTCATCTTGTGTTTTCTTTGCATGTATACGCATGTTTTAACAAATAAATTATCTTTATCTTTATATTTATCTTTACCTACACAAATTACATCCTGTTTTCTTTTTTTACACCATTTGTTAATTGTTGAAACGTCCTGATTTAGTACAATATGGCTTTGTTTGTTACGCAGAATCACTGACTCCTAAGCCACAGGCACATACACCTAGTTTAGGAGTCAGAGTATTAAAATTATTGTGACCTTATAAGTCATGGTCTTTGGTTGTTGAAACGTGATGGCTTTTGGTGAAATAAAGAATATTTTTATTTTAAACAGCTGCCTCGTTAATTTGTTTTTCTTGTTGGCGTATCGTTGGCAAAAACGTTAAAATATACGTTTGGCACAAGATTGTGCTACGCGATCACCGGTGGCCGCACTCAAGCGTGACTGCCGCATTTGGGACTGAGTCTCAAGTCGGACACAGTAATATTGGGTTTTATCATCAGGAATTGCTTAGTAGCACACAGACTGGATTTTTGCCAGGTAATAACGACTTGCGAAAAGTAATAAGAAATCCCTTTAATTTTGTTATAATTGTTTGTTTGATATTTTTCGGGTTCCGTAGCCAAATGGCAAAAAACTAACGATTTTCACACAAAAATAGAAAAAAAAAAACAATAAATTTTGGGGGTTCCCCATACTTAGAACTGAAACTCAAATTTTTTTTTTCATCCACATACATGCGTGTGGTGTATCTATGGATAGGTCTTCAAAAATGATATTGAGGTTTCTAAACTATTTTTTTTTCTGTAAAATGTGTGTAACCACCCTGTAACTTCTAAAATAAGAGAATGATAAAACTAAAAAAAATATATGATGTACATTACCATGTAAACTTCCACCAAAAATTGGTTTGAACGAGATCTAGTAAGTAGTTTTTTTTTAATACGTCATGAATCGTAAACCGCAAATTACCTTTCATTCAATAAAGTTTGAGCGGAACCCTCGGTGTGCGAGTCCGACTCGCTCTTGGCCGGTTTTTTATTATTATAAGATACTTATTAATTATGACCGAAAGGACCCAAGCTGAACGCTTGTTCAGAGGGTTAAATCTTTTCTCAAGGTGTAATGGCTGATGCTTACCTGCCGTCGCTATCGTCTTCTCTGCTTTTCTCTTCTTCTGCTTTCTTTTCCAAATCTTTTTTCAAATCTTTGACTTGCTGCTTCAAAACTGCGTTCTCGTTTTCGAGGGAAGCCAACTAGAATAGGAAATAAATAATAATAATATTTAAGAATCATATTTACCTGTATACTGTGTTTGTGGTGCGTTTTGATAAACTCAAAGAACATCGAAAGCTATACAAAATCTAAAATTCCAAAACTACTTGCAAATCAAACATAAATCATTTACGAGCAACTAATAATTTAAGGCATGTATTTAAATCGATATCTGTATATTCCCTTTTTTCGATTAAAATATTTCAAAGTTAAACCAAAAATACTGACTTGCACTCAAATTATGCACACTAAATAAATCAAATTCGATATACTGTTTAATGGTTTTTGCATAACTGTTTTACTGAACGAATAACTATTATCAATATAGTATATCTAACAATTCTTTAGTTCAACAAACATATTAAAACTTTTTAAAGGAAAACCATCACCTATACTGTTTAATGGTATTTGCAGAACTGTTTTTTTTTGTTATTTTAGAACCTGCTACGACTCCATGACGCGCGCTCGCTTCGCTCGCATATTAAATAACACTCTTTGACTTCTGTCCCCGAAGTGCCGGGCCTCCGCCGGCCTCCTTCGTCGGCCTACGGCCCGGTGCCCATGCCGCCCATAAAAGAAATTCCGTAGTAAGATTGTATAATTTAGAGTGCAAGTTAGTATTTTTGATAAACAATTAGTTTTTTTGTTTTATATACGAGTATCATGTATCCGATGAACCACATTTTTGGTGTGAATTCGATAAAAAAGGTCATCTCGTTTTGTGTTATTTTTTAGTTTTTTTTGCAGTACATGTTTAGTTAATCAATTGTTTTTTTTGCATAGCATTCATTTTTCTGGTATGCATTCAGTTAATTAGTGGAGTTTCCTAGTTTGCTGAAAAGTTATACAGATGTGCATTTAAAAATATCCCATAATTTAAGCAAGGAATAACTACTATTCAGCACAGACAACTAAGGACCATAAAAAGGAGGATTGATCCAAGCACTCAATAATAAACCTTATCCTCAGTGTTTTAAAGTGCAAAGACTTCAGGGACATCTGAGGCGCTGTTCGATATCAGTCTAAATGACTTAAACAACTTTGCACTTAAACGAACTAAGAATAAGGTGTACTATTCAATATCATGCCTGTGATTTACTATGTCCTAAATAAATACCTGTGTCTTAAGCAGTGCATCGAGGTCGTTGGTCTCCGGATCGGTGAGCTGTTGTATAGTGTCGCGGTACTTGCCGCACTCCCGCACTAGTGCGGCCTCTCGCTCTCGCAGCGCGTCTATCTGTCTCTCTTTCTCCGACAGTAACCGACGGGTGACGTCGTTTGTCGACATTGACGATGAAAGCTATAAGCGAAATGTGGGGGGTGAGAAAATAAAAGGGGTTGGCTAATCTAGGTGTAGGGTGCGGTAAAAGAAGCGAAAATTACAAATATCTATTTTTTATTATACTGTCAAAAGCACATTGAAACTACTACTTATATAAAGTAACTCAACGGCAGTACATGCGCAGTACAGTAATAAGTCGTAAGTTTAAAAAAGTTCTACTTTAACCTGTATGTTCCCAGACGTTCAAAAAAGGGAACAGAACATTGTTATTTTAATTGTGTCTGTAATTACGGGTAACTACAGGGTAGAGGTGTAGAGGGTTGCCGAAGGAACACTCGTAAAGTAATTGTGTATCTCTTTAAGCCATATTAACGCCTAACATTGTTTTTTAAATTCTCATTTTTCCTTACATTTACGACACTTTTCAGACTGTCAAAAATCAAAATGCTTAAATGGCATAAAAAAAATAGTATAAACATTAATTGCCAAATAATCAATGTCTTTCATTTTTCTTTTTGCCACCTTGAAGACATCAAAAATCTAGCACTACTCACTACAGTAATGAATCAAACAACATGCAACCACTACATACCTGTTTCTCCGAGTCATATTTCGTATTAATCGCCGCTATCTCAGCTACCATCTTGACCTTCCATTCCACCTCAGCCTTCGCAAGCGCCTCTCTCACCGCTTCTTCCTTCTCGACCTCGGCGTTCTCTTTAGTCTGCATGACGATCGCGTTGTGACTCGATATCTCGATGACGTCAGTGCGCTCGATCTTCTCGAGGCTCGACTCGGAAGGCGAACGGTCCATGTTTGTTAGAGCTACTAGGCGGAACCTGGAGACAAATGGGTGTTTTTATAGTAAATGAGAGTAGGCCATTTTTGACCTCAATGTTGTTCTGAGAACAGAGATGAGGTCACGGGCCTGTGGACGGTTAGCTATGGGCTAGCTCGCCGTCCGTCCGTCTCATGACGACAGGCCGTGTCGACGGCGCAGGAGTGTTCCACGCGCGCCACAAACAGAGTCAGCAATAGGAAGGGGTCCGCAAGGACCGATGCCTGCCGGGGTTGCGGGACTGTTCGAAAGAGATACCGTGGCCCCGGAACACAAAGGGCGATGAAGGAACATGAATGGGTTTTAGTCAGTAAAAGTCTGACACTCCCTCCTGCTCTGCTCAGAGCGGGAGAAGTCATTTGATGATTTCCCAACAGAAAAAAAAAAAAAAAGGTCAATGATGGAACGAGCTTAACCAAAAGAATCTCTATAGATCTCTCTAGATCTATTTAGATTCAGAATATTATGGTTCAACTGTCTCTTTGGTCTCAACAGCCAATGCTGGGCGTGGGACTTCCGAGTTAGAGACTACTCACACTTATTCAGCTCTATTCAGCATATGCCCATAGAAAACAACGATTTGAGATGCGTACGCATCGCGCGCGCTAAACGGATGCGTAGCGTCTCATACAAAATCGTTGTTTTTTATTGTCATAAGCTGAATAGAGCTGAATAAGTGTGAGTAGTCCCTTAAATCCCCGGGTAGAGCTGTTATTAGGTATTTCTTAGTAGCTGGAAACTAGATTTCATCTGTTCACGCCATAGCCTCGTAATAAGAATTATTATGAGGAGTTTAAAAAAAAAAAACGATCTGCAACTGCTGAATAACGAATCATACTATCTATGAATAGCAGACAAAACCTTCTACACAGTAAAAGGGCAAACCCAGTGTAGCAAGAAATGTGTGACAAAATTCGATATTGAGTAATGTAGATGAAGCATGAACAAAATAACAAATTACAATAAAACTAATCTTACCTCGATCGTAAGGACTCAATTTCAGCCTTATAATCCAGATGCATCTTCTCTTGCAAGTCTTTGATCTCCTTCTGTTTCAGCGCTTCAATATCTTCTAACTTCTTCTCAAATCCCTGTATTTCCTCCCTAGTCTTCTCCAGTAAATCTTTCGTCTCCTGGTGTTCCTTTTCTAATCTTTCTATTTCTTTCTGGTGTAAGTTTTTAATGTTTTCTGTGTCAGTTTTTAAAGTGGCAATAACTTCGTCTTTTTCGTTGAGAGCTGCTTTCATATCACTTAGTTCTAATTCGTGGTCTACTGTGAGCCTTTGTGTTTCCTCACGGAACCTTATGGCACTATCTACATTGCTCTTTTCCCACGCTTCTAATATCTCTAAATACGTACACGTCATAAATTTCTTCTGTTCATTTACCTCATCTTTCAACTTCGTCAACTCCTCAACTAAGAATACAATATTTACTTTACAAACTGTAAATACTTTTATTAAAAACTCTTGCAGTCTTTCCATGTTTATTCTATGGGTATCCATGTTGTCCTAAAAATTAAAAAAAAATACCTTCAGAATATTGTGTAGGAGGAATTTGTATGAGCTCTACAGAACGCCACGATCATACAAATATGAAGGAAAACAAAAATGAAAGAATACGCAAAATAAAAATAATAAAAACAGCTCATACGGGGCCGGTGAAGACAGGAGCAAATAAAAGAATAACAAAACGGCTACCACTCCGGTAAGAGCTCCGAACGCGATGTACAGTCGAACAGAATTAATTATACAGGTGATAACATCAATTTATCCACTACACAACCCTTTATCATAGAGTGTAGGTATGTGTTAACTTTTATAGCTTATGAGAGATTTTAAAGACTTTACTATAACATTGTCGTATGGTCTCATGGACGTACAGGCGTCCTGAATTAAATACGCTCGGATTGGGCATGGATTTTATCGCGCCACAGGTCAAAAGAAATTGCAGCCTGTATACTAATCTCCCTGTTCGCGTGTAGTGTAGCGCGGAGCTCTTACGCTAGCGAGTGTGTCGCGGGATGTACACCTGTCGTTCGTCCCGGCCCCAGTCCAAGCTCGACGGTAGCGACTCCTCGATGTAATAATCAGAGTTTTCGAACTCGTTTGATTTCGGGCTCTCCGCGGTTTCCAATATAACCGGTAGTTTTCGCACCTCGGTAACCGTCGATACGGCCATCGTTTCGGGAACGCAAATAGTGGAGATGTCGATTTTCTGTTTTTGTGTCGCACTCTGTCCGCCAAGCTTTTCGAAGTCGCTGGTTTCTGTTACCGAGTCAAAATCTCTGTGGAACGAAAAAACAATAAAGTGAATTTAAATAAAAAACACATTTAAAAAGATAATTGAATATTAAAGAATTACAAAATACACACTTATCCATATCCACTTGAATATCCATATCTTTGCATTCAAGTTCCGAAGCTCGTATTCTGAAATTCATATTAAAAAAAAATTACCACTTCCATACTATATTTGAACTCATACTGAGTTCAAATATTATATTTTGTATTATATCTGAGATAATGATTATATTTTGGGAACAAAACCTGTACAAAAAAAAAATGTTCTTATTTGTATTTGTCATTTCATATTTTTGACCTTTTTATTATTGTAAATGGTCAGTGAAATATCAACTTAGAATGCGAGTAAATGCGATAAAGTAAATAGTTGAGTCAGAGGACAAACTGTAAATTATCTGAGTATACGAAGTCAAGTAAAAATAATATCACACCTCTGTTGGAAAAACTGCACAGTAACATCCATATCATAATTAGGTATATCTTCACTAAGGCCTGGAAACGCGTTGGCGATGTACGCCACATCTTCTACCGTGAGTTTGGGCAGGTTGGCGTCAAACGTTGGCGGGCCTTGTGTGGCAAACGTTGGTGGTAGCTCTGTCATACCCGGGAAGAGACTGCGTAGGAAGTGACCTTCAAAAACTGTGTTAAACTCTTGACGCCTGCGTATTTCTTCGTCGTGTATTTTGAGCAGTTTTTCAGCTAGGTCTGTAGCCCACTGGAATTTGAAAAATGTTATTTTAGTTTGGTATAATAATAGCGAACAGTTGAGTATGTTTTAGAGGCGGTTTCATAGTTGAAAACTTCATTATAGTCTGTCAGACCATCGCAGGCGAGAATCTGGGGTCAATTTATTTATCACTTCATGCACAAAGTACAAAGGGCGGACTTACAGTGCGCGCGGAACTAGTTGGCCGCGCCTTAGGTGCGACAGGGGTGAGGGGGCGGGTTGCCTACTGCTCGCAACGAACATGAGATTAGACAGTGATGACCAATCTCGAGATATCGTGAACAATAATTACAATAATTGTTCAATTATTGTTAAGAATAAATAAAAAACAATTGAACTTTTAGAAGTTTATATTGTACCTATCTAATTATATTGTAATGAATAAAACCAAAAACAAATTAAGTATATGAAATTATTGTGACATATTGTAATGATATATAAAATTATTTAATTAATATATACTTATATGAAGTTACTCTGAATCACTTGATTCTGAACTCTCTGAACTTGATTCAGAATCATTTTGTAAATTTATAATGATCTCGTCAATCATAGTATCAAATCTCATATCATGATTTCAGTATTCTTGTTCGTTTTTTTGTACGTGGTCATCACATTTTTGCCATTGTTCGGCAGAGAATTCGGAAAATAGCCTTGTTAGTATTGTAATTTTCTCGTCCAATGTAGCATTAATGTGATCTCGGGCCAGGCAATTTTTAATATTTGCCCACACAAGCTCGATCGGGTTGAGGTCTGGATGATATGGAGGTAGTCTTAGAACGTATGACCTGCAGCTTTCAGAAGTTCATCAATCGTGTATATTTTTTCTGATTGGGTCGTATTAATCAACCTCAAGAGTTCGGCTTTGACCATCGTGGGAGAAAATGGCACGTTATGATTTTGCAACCAGTTCTGCATATTAATTTTCAAAACTGGACACAGTCGGTTTCTTCTCAACTTGCACACAATGGTAGGCAACATTATCCATAATTATGACCGAGTTAGGTGGAAGTTTAGGTTAATACCTAAACTTCCACCGGAACTGGGACTGGGGCTTCCTTCCTTTAACTGGGTTGATCGAAAATTAATATTTTCGATCAACCCAGTTGTAAAAATTTGTAGAGTTCATGTCTCCATGATAATAATAATAAATAATAATAATAATAAATAATAAATATCGCTGGACATGAACACACAGCGCCATCTAGTGCCACAGTAAGCAACGAGGCTTGTGTCGTGGACACCAGATAGTTGATATACTAAATAGATACTTTTTGTTTGTAAATACATACTTATTATACATATAAACATCCATGACTCGGAAACAAATGTCCATGCTCATCACACAAACATGTGCTCCAACATGATAATCCCCCGTTTTTGAATCTGATTAAAAAATTAGCAAAGCATCGTCAACTAATGTTCCGGCTACCAGCGTGAACTATTATTAAACGCCTTCCTTTGCTTAAATCTGTATAATTTCCAGGCTCCGACGAAGATTGTAAACATTTTTGGACATTGTGACTTTAACGTAAGTTTCGTCCAAAAAGAATATATTTCGTTTGTCTTCTTATGGCCCTCAAATATTTCACTCGCCATTCAACAATGTTTGGTCTCTCTAATAAAAGGAATCTCTTCGATTTACATTTTTTAAATAAATATCCCAGTTTGAGCTTTTGCTCAAACTGGGATATTTATTTAAAAAATTCTCTTAAATTAAATTCTCTTAAAAAAGTTAATCCGCAATCTAAAATATTATCCCCTTTTAACACAGCATTTAGTTTTCGTAGAAATTTGAATTTTTTTCTCTACCGTATAAAACTGATTTATTTTTCTTCTTATCACTCCTAAATCAAAATCATCAACTTGTATTTTCTTATTTCTTTTGGTCTCCGCGGAGAAATAAATTTTGCTTCCCCTGTATTTTGCAAGGAAGTTTTACTTTCAGCAATCACTCTCCTTACACTTCGTACTGATATCTCTGTTACTTCTACCACTAATTTATGTATATTTGCATCAGTTTTATATTCTAAACTATTGACATAGGCTTTCCGTTTTTTAAAAAAACGTATGCACTTTAAATATTATATCCTTAGATTGTCTTTTTATCGGCGGACTCATCTTGCTATTGCAATCTCATGTGCGTTTTGTCTAAATTAGCCGGAACTTTCAACGCGTGTTGCCGTCGCGAAGTACGGCGCCGCACTGAGTAATGACAGCACGCGCCCCGCCTCTCCGTCCCACCGCTCACATACTGAAGGCGCGGCCAACTAGTTCCGCGCGCACTATAATGTATATGTACCATAGTAATTTTCTACCAGTCAACCATTCTACAGTCCTTTCTATCATTTGGCATATCAGATACGCTCTGATTGCACCTATGTAGATTAATAAAAACTTCAGTTGCGACAGGAGCATGCGGAACCCGGTCCCACAGTAAAATCCGGTTTTTCCGGGGTTTTAACTACTTCTTCTTTTACTGCGACACATATGCTCCAAACTTCCATCTTACGTCTAAACACGCTATCTACAGTTGATCGTCCCATTAACTAAACTTTACAGACCCTCTCAGTATCAAAACCCCATGATACCTTAAGATGTGCCTGTGAGAAGGTCCGTCTCCTCGACACCTCGTGCACTGCCCTGACGAACACTTGCGGAGCGCGGTGCAGCTGCGCCACGATGCTGAAGTACCGCGATAGGCGGTTGAAGCACTGGAACGACAGCATCGCGTGCGCATCCTGCACTGACATCGAGTTCTCGATCATTAGAACCGCCCTGGAAAGTGTAAGGGGAGATCAGATGGTGTCTTACGTCTGATAGATGTTGCCAGACCGATCTATCATTAAAAGTATGAAGGGTGCAGGCAACAAGTCTGCAAAAGTGACTTTGTGAGTCAATCTCATTATCAAAACTGACGACAGGAACTTACAGCTCGTGTTGGCCTTAGCACAGAAAACCTTTACAGATGACTTTGAGTCTAAATCCAATGTTAGATAATCTGCAAACAATATAGCACCTAAATAGGAATTATCAACACATATTGCGAGCCCTGATACATCTGTGGTTGCTATCCAAAATGATAAGAGTGAAGTTCTCAGTTCAGATTGCTGCCGATTGCCTCAGCAAAAAGAAACAGCCATGTAGCTTCTTACATCAACTCATTAGTGAGGATCAATTCTACTTCTTCAACTTAACCTAACATGACGCCTGTAATCCCGGAAGGAGACGACAGGCAGACGTGTACCCATTAGTACACCCACATTTCGCCGGTTTTGTTTAAGTCCCATATAATAAGGGGCGAGCCTACTGCCATCAACCGGGCACAAATCCAGGCTCCGTGGGTGCTACTAAGAAATTCCTGATGGAAAAACAACAATAACATAACACCCCGACCCGGGAATCTATTTGTACTGGGAAAAGGCCTCCCACCTTTCACCTTCCAAACCACTCTGTCCTGTGCAATATCAGGTCATGTTCGCTCCGCAAACGAGATCAGATCTACTTACTCCAATCTCGCCTTCAAAATATGTGAGAGTTCATCCTTCGACTTGGCGATGCGCCGTCTAATGTCGATGAGCATCTGATGTCCCTTCAGGAGCTTCTTCAGCTGGCACCAGTGGGACTGGACTAATGTGGGCAGGACGGATGGGTCGCATGCTGTGTTGAGACGCTCGCGGCACTGGGGAACAAAGATGGTTGTACTGTTAGACAGGTTACTTACCGAGTTTCGTCCGTGCCTCGGAAAGCACGTTAAGCTGTTGGCCCCGGCTGTCAATTGTAGATCTTTGACAGTCGTTACAGGTAGTCAGTGGCCCAAAAGTCTGACAACCAGTCGTACCAAGGGGTATCGTATAACCTAATACTAACTGGATTGTGGAAGTCAGATAGGCAGTCGCTCCATGTAAAATACTGATACTCAGCTGCATCCGGTTGGACTGGAAGCCGACCCCAACATACTCGTAGTTGAGAAAAGGCTAGGCAGATGATGATGTATTGTTAGGCACATTATTACAATTAATAACAACACCCTGTTTAAGTCGGTTTTTAAAAATAATCTTAAACGAGGCTCTATTTTATGATTTTCGAGTGCAATGTAAAATTCGAGTGCAATTTGAGTTTTATTTCCGTGTCTTAGAAGTCGAAATCAGGGGTCACCGTGAAATTCAACACACAAGCAGTTCATCAAGCATCTTGTTTGAGTATTACTTCGCTGTCGTAAAATTAATTCTACACGTCATCTTGAAATGCGAAACACTATAATCTACACTAATATTATAAAGAGACAAGATTTGTATTTTTGTATTTTTGTGTGTGTATGTTTGTAATGAATAAACTCAAAAACTACTGCACGAATTCAAAAATTATTTCACGATTAGAAAGCTACATTCACCCTGAGTAAGTTAGTTGTTCCATACAAGTCGCCATGAATTTATTTTACATTATTAACAATACATGTCATGGTAATAGGCTTATCCCCAATAAATGGAACTTAACATTTATTTAATTACAATGGTTGTATTTAAACCAATTACTGTAACTAAAACTAGATCGAATAACTTAAAAAATGGAACAGAATTTGTATGAAATTATCTGCCAAGTAAGTTAACAGGAACTTAATCTTAAGTGGTGAAACAGGCCCTTTAACATAGCCCTTATGAGCTAATTTCGAGACCATTTCGACCGACAGTTTTCTAGTTCGAAATTATTCGGGCATTACCGGAAAATGCACCTCAACCAAACCGTACCTATTAAATACAACATAATAGAATTTCAGAGGACCTACAGTAATTCAAATATACTTCTAGAATATTCTTTGTTCAATCATCCCACCTGAATAAGCGACGCAGCCTGGTCGCGTTGGTCTCTCTCCAGCTTCTTCACATCGTTCAAGAGCTGATCAAGGCCGTACAGCCTTTCTTCAATACCCTTGATATGCTTCAGGCCATGCATGTTGGCGTACTCCAGAATGTGGTACAGTTCTGCTTCACGCTCCTTCAGGGGATCTGCGTCGAGCTGTAATATAGATTAGGGTACTGTAGGCTTCGTTCTAGGGAGAATATTTAAATTAAATATATTTATTTGATTAAGTCAAAATAAACGTTATTATTATTAGTCATAGAAGCGTTTGGCACTCGATTACGTAGGCTAAGTTGAGGTAGGTCAATGGAACAAACGAATTTTTGCCAAATTCATATACTTATTTCAGATATTTCTAGTTTTTTTTTTTTATTTCAAGAGTATGAGGGGGCAGTATGTTACATGATATGCTTCGGGCCCTCGACCACTGTATGGTCCATGTTTCAGACACTTCGATACAACATCTGTATCGTGTTCGCCAAGTATTAATAATTTGAAAAAAAAAAACAGCGTATGATTACTAGGTAGTTACAATTATGTGATAACATCAATCGGATATATTACTACTGTGTAGCTTTTAAAATTTTGAATTACTTTACGAGAACGTACACAAGAAAATGTGTAACCTTAAAACATACTTTGATAAAGAATTTATGCGTTTTAATAAAAATTTAATACCCATTACTCATGGACATTATGAATGGAAATTGCATTTGTACAATTCCAAAGACTTAACCGGACCGTATTATATGCCAATGTTATTTAGAACTTTATTTTATTTCTCACTTTCTGATGATTGCTATACTCGTAAGTGCCATAATCGTCTGAATCTCACTAAAAGCAATATTTGCATATAGTAGATTTTTAATATACTATAGGAAATACCGCGGATCTTTTCATCTCTCAATCATCCTCCTAGGCCTAATTTAATTACTTATACTTACTAAAGCAAGTCCCTTCTGACAGTAGTCCAGAATATCCTGCAAGGAGGCCTTATTTCCCTGTGCGAGGATCCAATGCAGTAGGGAAGGTTCCTCCTTGCTCTCGTAGGACTGTGCTTTGAACGTGACCCCTTCATCAGACTCCTCAACGAGGGGTAATGGTTCCGAAGATGACGCTCCTTCGTTGCCTGATGATAGTTTTTGATCGAACACTGTAAAAATTTAAATAAAGATGATGAAGAACATTTGTGAAGCCGTAGCTCCCGGATTTCCGAAGGCCAATTCAATTTAATCTACAGGAAAACCAGAAAATATTTGCGCTTCGGTAATCTTCGTGTTGTAATCATTTAGGATTACAAATGGCGCTCGTTAAAGAGTAAAATGGGGTTACTCTTTAACGATTGCCGTTCGTAATCACTTTAATATTTCAGAATCAATCACAACAGATATGATATTCAACGGTAGGATTTACTGATCGATTTGATAGCCCCCACAAACATGGGAGGTCTATAAGTACTCGTATCAATTCTTGAGACGGCGACCCAAGAATTATGAATAATATAGACCGCAATCACCAACCCCGCTATATGTATTGCCCTTCTCTATATTTTATGCAGGTTTGTATAAGTATCTATCTGACCTACCTACCTTTACGAGACCCTAGATGCTCATAAATGCCATAAGTTAGCGGGCTAATAAAACGTAACTGTCAGAGGTTTAACCAATCTAGATGAAATACACAATCTGTTACATCATACCGCCGGGAGTGAGTCGTTGTGTTCGATTGATGGCAATGGGCTCTGCCATTTACATTGGACTGAATTGTAAATGCGGTGATGGCCCACAAACGATGGGACACTTGATATCGTCCTGCCTGTCCTGTTATTTGCACATCACAGGAGCTGATGGACGCTACTGAAAGTGCCAAACTCGTCGCCAGATTTTGGGCTGACTCAATTTGAATTGTCATCAACACGCTAAGAACAAGATTAGGTACCAGTACTTAACTAGGTTGTGGAGGTCAGATAGGCAGTCGCTTCTAGGGTTACCACCCGTACTCTAAAATAGAGTATTGTCCTCTTTTTCATGTAGGCTTACTCTACAATCTACGACACCAATAAAGTACGCTAAAATACTCTATTTACGTAAAACTGATCGGCTCGTTGCTGGTTATGAGTACTTATAAGACTAAATAAACTGGTATCCACAGCACTTCTGAAGGAAACATGAAAAAGTAATGCAGGATAGTTAAAAAAATCCGACTTAAACGGCTCAAAAGTGGCAATACATATTCAATAAAAGTGAAGATTTTCCAAGTATTTACAAATTCATGTTCATATATTTTGTCTGTTCCGGCCACTTCAGCGTTCACTGAGAGAGTATTTTCCCTTATGAAAGTAAAGTAGAGAGACGAAAAGGAATAGAACAGCCCTAAATTTAATAAAAAAGTGTTAATAATATATTTTAATTTTGATTGCAAAGAGGCTAAATATTTCAAGAAAGACAAATATTTGTTATAAAGACCAACAAAATTACGTTTTTAAGGACAAATAATGAAAAATAATAATAAATACTCTTTTATAATGCTGTGTACTTTATTTTTGTTCCACCTAAATGAAAAAATACTTTATTCGTCCTAAAAAAAAGGTGGCAACCCTAGTCGCTTCATGTCGTAAAATACTGTTATTCAGCTGCATCCGGTTAGACTGGAAGCCAACCCCAACATAGTTGGGAAAAGGCTAGGCAGATGATGATGACGCTAAGAAGAAGATTGGACTTCAAACATAACTGGCGAAATGTGAGACTTTTGCCGAACCCTTCGGGAATTACAGGCGTGATGTTATGTTCCGTGCGTAATATAATCATTATGACTTTCCTGCTTTCAAGAAGAGAATATTATCAGGTGATACTTAACGTGATTCACGTGCGTGGCACATGCTATAATGAATACTAAATAACAATAATTTATTGTTGCTAGATTGAGAGTAAATAAATAGAGATAATTAAAGCGATAACTGACACAATGTAAACAAAACAATGTATCAAATGCTAATCTTTTCTGTAGAACTCTACTGGGAAATTAGGAACGCCCACTTATTTCTTTTTCGTAAAGTTAGACCATTTAAAAATGGGTTTCGTGTAGGTTACTTACAACATTTTGCTGCTACGATTTCAGGTCTTTATTTTAATAATACCATATTACATTGTTATTATTCAAGTAAGTGAGTGAGAGTATGGCCAATTGGCCACATGAAATTAGTTTTTTTTTTTATATTGTTGTTGTACGAATGACCTTTAAATTTCACGTGGCCTGACATATATTTTGCATATTGAATAATCAATGCTATTCACAACACTTCGATCACAGTTTTAGGCAGTGTCACATTCGTGGTCAACGCGGGCAATTCATTGCACAACTCACAACAAAGATAAGCCAAAGTAATGCCTCAGATGGGTTATAATTGGAATATGTTATCAGTCAGTGCCCTACCTATAAGCCTATAACATGGGCACAATAATCTCTTTATAATTATAGTAAAAAAAACCCTTCAAAAACACATGGTTGACGTCATCGGTGCCCATAATCGTTTTCGCTCAAACCTGTTTGCGTTAAAAAGTCATTAGCTAAATATAGCTAGGTCGTCGTAGTAGCGACTCATTGACATTGGACGGTAAATTAATTCACCGACTAGCCTACTAAAATTATCAACTGTATCGTTCAATCAATTTCTTGATGATAAACTTCTTCTTATGGAAAGACTTGCTCGGATGAATGAAGCAGAAACGACGAATAATATTGTGACACGTGGTAAAATATGGACGAAAAACAATTTCTTTTCAACGAGCTACTGTTACATACTTTATCTACCTGTTTACATTTTAAATATGAACTCATTATAAATAGTGTGATAATAAACTCGGTAAATTAAACACAGACATGACTGTATTGTTTGAACCACTTACCATCTTCATCAGAGAGTTTAAACGCCTCAACGCCGAAATCTTGAACAGCCTTGTTTTCTGAACTATTGTCCAGAGGATGAGTGATCCTGTAGTGGGGACCCTCAAAGTCTGTGTCTTCGAATACATCAAAGGCCGAGAATCTGTGGGCCTCGGCATTTAATTGGAGTGGGGGCAGTATTGGGATCTTTCCTAGAGATTCTAAAACTTCGTTGAGCCTAGAACATAAAATATTTAAGCACTTGAGTTATCGATAGACCTCAGACTAGTAGTGTTTTATTCGATGTAAGATTGGAGGTGTTCTTAGAAATAAATTATGTATCTGAAACGGTGAACTTTTTCGTTCACCGATCTGAAACGTCAGCTCAAACGGAAAATCCCTTATACAGAACACTACAACTATGTACATATATGTATTACAAGGATGCTATGTTTGTTCTGTTCCCTTTGTTTCACAAACTAAACATCATTCCTTTTCATATGCTAAACTTGTTTACGTTACTAAATATTGAGAGACACATGTGTAGAGATTAGCAAAAGTATTCAGAATCATTGTTGTTTGTACTTTAAACACTTATCACGCGCAGATAACGAGGATCGTGCTTATCTTCAAAGTTTGGTCTAGACAGAATTATTTGCAAGAATAGGCAAAACAGAAGTGGGGCGCGCAGGTCAGGGTCACTGTAAATGCGACGATGCACGCCGAGGTCCGAATGTGCCCGAAAATACTTTGACATTAACATAACAACATATTACTCGTATAGTTAAGGTTTTATTTGTGCATCGCAAAGACAGTACTTACAGTGTGATGAACTCGTAAAGACAAAGTAGCACATTCGTATGGGGTACGTGCGGTTGCACTGGACTAGACAAAGGCGTCTAGAATCAATACCAAAGTGCTGCACTGTCCTATTACAGGCATGGCGCGCACGACTGTACCCTACAATTTATTCATAAAATTACAGCGCAGCACGGCCGCCGTAGGTCAACCAAACACACTCGGGCATGAAACATGCACAATGAGTAATTATTACGCACCTAGGCCATATAGGTACGGCTTTAATCTCCACGAGGAATTCATGTGTAGTTTGTATAGTAACATTTTTCTCCGCTTCCATCGAGACGAATTCTTTTATAAACAATGTTTTTAACAATCGATTTTTCCAATCTAACTCATTACGTTAATACCGGAAAAGACGCAATTTGTTCCAAGGTAAATAATAAAAAGGAATAAATTTGAAGTTTGAAGTGGTAGCCAATTTGTTCTATTCTTTTGCTAGCGAAATATTTGTAATCGCCGTGTTAGTAAATAAATCAATATTTGAACTTGCTGTGCTATGAACTTGAACGGGTTGCCGCTTAATGGTTTTTGACACGAACGTGAGGTGCTGCACATGAATTGCAGTTACTTACTATGTGTAAATAGGTACCTACTGCTACCTAATAATTATAGGTAAGTAGCATGTGGTATCTAAACAGGTTTATAATATTTTATGTTTTAAAAAACAAAGCATAATTACACATTTGCTTAGCTGTTCTGAGTACACTGTCTACATTATTATCTGCTGTATTTTGGAATCCGCGAAATTCAAATTTTCTTACGTTTTTTGAAATTTGCGGGCCAGTGCTAGGTTGTTGTTGATTAAAACATTGTTCGCGATTGTAAGACGTATGTAGTTACAGAATTATAATCATCAAAATCATCAATACAACCCTCCAAGTTCATAAAGGTCTAGCAATGACTTTGATCTTGAAAAAATCGTTCCTCGACTTTTATGAACTTAGAGGGTTGTATTGATGATTTTGATGATCATAATTCTATAACTACATACGTCTTACAATCGCGAACAATATTTTAATCAACATACAATCTAGCACTGGCCTGCAAAATGCAAAAAACGTAAGAAAATTTGAATTTCGCGGGCTACCCTGGAGCATCAGCCTTAAAGTCAGAATAAATATGAATGGGCAATTTTTACTTAGGGTGAACTTATTTGTGAACTTCTGGATCTGGAATTATGGAGTAGATACCGTCTACCCGGAAAGTGCGACAAACTAAAAATAAATGTACTACAGTTTATTAATTACTTACCCAGATAGCTTTTCATGATACTCCTCCTTTTTTAGTCGATGTTTTTTAAATGAGTCTTTAAAATTTCGTGATCTCTCACAGAATTCGTTGAATATGTCTTCCAGGTTCGCGACCACGGCCGCCCAGCCCTGTTTCAAAAAAACGGAATCATCACGTGAATGATATTAATTAGGGCGAGGTCGCACGCACCGATTACTTGAACTAGTTTGATTAATTTAAAATAAATTATGTCATTCAATCGTATACCTATTGACACAGATATGCACTAGTTATTTAAGTTCTTGAAGCACTTAATTTGACCTTTTTAGCTTTTCCAAGTAGGTACCTAGGTAAGTAATTTTATTTCGTTTTGATTTTTGACTAAACGTATCCTGTCTCGACTGTGAGTACTTCCGTATTGTAAGTTAAATAGAGCATTATTTTTCTTTGTAACAAGTGTTTCAACATAATGCAA
Organism: Xestia sexstrigata; assembly: GCA_941918905.2. NCBI lineage: Eukaryota > Metazoa > Arthropoda > Insecta > Lepidoptera > Noctuidae > Xestia > Xestia sexstrigata. The sequence continues at coordinate 8,625,266 of OW799204.2, forward strand.
AATAAAACAAATACTCCGACAATGTGTACATATCCTGGTTTATCTACCAGGTATAAAGCGAGACTTGTAAAATGCAAAGTAGATAGTTCAATCTGATGGCCGAAAACTTCGGTTTAGATAATGGCATTCAGATAAGAACTCTATTATAATAGCACGAGAATTTATAATCAGCGTAATATCCGTAGAGTTGGATTCGCTACTAAGATATGGTTAAAGTCCCGGGCATCAGTCGCTTCGCGCGTGCTAATTACGGAAGCTAGTTTATGGACTTAATCGCTTCCAAACTTTAATAGAGTTGTAACACTTTTCGGGTTCATTTAAATACTTCAAGGTCTGCAGTATTATTAGCAGTCGAGTTTTTGTGGTAGAGAGATGATTTCTTTCTAAATTACATATTAAAAATAATAAATATGTCTAAAGAAAAGTTTTGCTGCGGCATGGTTTGGCCTTGAAAATACTCTCAAGATGCAAAAAGGTTGTTTTATTGACATTAAACCATATGGCACCAACCCCCTCCAATAAAAAAGTATAAAGAATGCTCAAGAAAAGGCTGAATTCTGGGCCCATTCGTTTTGATTGCCATCGACACGCTAAGAAGTAGAATAGGTTGAAATAAAGCATAATTTAGGCATGTAACACACTTAGATGGCCACTTACTTGGTGTTGCAGATGCTGCTCATGCACTAGCTGATCACAACTGCTGGACACCTCAAGCGCGAGGTCACTGAACTGTTGCGCAAGAGTCGCGCAAGATATCACAGTGTATACATTCGGCTGCAGAGAACAACACTTCTCCACCGCAGCCTTTAACTCCGCTACCGATTTACCATCGAAAGCACTTCGGAACTCGCTTGAAAACTCACCAGTGCTTAACTCCACTATTGGACTTAGATCGCACACTAAAAATAACACATAGAATGATTAATAAAGATGGTATCATAACATCAGGTGTTTGTAAATAACTTGGAAGAGGATGTTGTGGAGATAAGATTAATAAATAAATAAACAATCTATGAGTGTAAAATAAAGTTTTAATGTATCATGCTTTTTGATACGAAGTCGATTTGACTTTTAAACAGAAAATTCTAGTCTTAGTATTAGTATAACACATAGATAGTGAGGAAGTTTTAATTGCAAAATAATGAACCAATTAGAAGACTTACTGGACTGTTTCAAATGGCTCTCCTTGACAGACGGTTTGCTGAACATGTATATAGGATTAGTGTCTGTTCCAGCACTGTATGAGGACACCATGTGGTCAGACTGTAGAACTTCGCCCCCACTCACAAGGAGCACCAAAGAGTTTGCTGACACTTTGGTTTTCCTCTCTATTGCTAGTTTCAGTGAGCATACACTAAAAATAATGGTTTTATTAGACTACTTGGTCAGAATAGAAACAGCAAATATTTGGAGATTTATTATGCATATCTAGTCAGAACTAATTAGTGTTTCTGTTCACCTGTTGAATTTAATTAACTAAAATTCATTTTTAGCTTGTTGCAAGAAACAGATACACTTCTGCGACGATACTATAATTTGCAGAATGTGCAAAGATTGACACATTCTTTAAAAGCATCTATCTAGCAATGCGGTAATAACCGCATGCGGGCAATATAGGAGACTACGGCGGCACTGCACAACTGATATTTACTGCTTGCCTATGGCTGACATATCTCTAAGCTTAGTTCAAGTTAGTTCAAGTCTATTTAAAAGATGACCAGTTTTGTTGCTATGAGTAAGACAAATTATAAGTGGATGACTTGTAAAATTGTAAAGCACAAAGAGTAGAAAAACAAAACGCAATGAATTACTAATTTAAATTAAGATTTATGTTTAAACTTATTCAGATAGGATGTGTTTGTTGTTCAAATATGTAAGTGAAGACCATGAAGATCTCTATTGATGTAACATCAACTAAAGCCTGTCTCCGTCCTGGGGACTAGTTCTTAGGAAGGTCATTGACATTGTGCAGGTGACTACATACTGGTCTAATACAATTTGAGTTTCTTCGACATGTAAAAAAGAATAAGGACGGTCATTGTTAGGCTACCTTTATAAATGTTCTGTGTTACTCATCGTCATTAGCCTAGGCTTTTCCAAACTACATTGGGGTGCCCTAGCAGTCTAACCGGATGCAGCTGAATACCAGTATTTAACATGGAGTGACTGCCTATTCCACCACACCCCAACTAAACAACATTTTGCATACTTACTTCTGCAATGTGAGGCTCATGTCGTATGTGGTCATTTGACCAGCATCCACATGAAAAACATACAGCATGGTGGCAGTATATTATGTACCTTCACAGCTAAAATATATCACACCTTTGTGTAACTATTGCTTGCATCTGTCTCGTGTATCCATGGACACTACAAATTAAAATGATTTAATAGCAGATTAATTACAATTTTTTAGGCCTGGTTTAGGTATGTCTGTTATCTTTCTGGAATTCACATATCAATAAATAGTTATATCATGTGTTAAAACCAGCTAGAATAATGAGATAAATTACACAAAATAATGTGCCTGTCTGGGTTTGAACCCACCACTTACTGTTCATAAGTCGGGGCCGCCACCACTGGGCCACCGCTGCTCTCTACAACAACTAGTGATAAAAACACAGTAAAAATGGCGGTTCTTAGCTCATAGTAGCTAAAACTAGCACATTCCAAAGGATTAGAAGGTACTTAGAAAAACTACTTCATGGGCACTTTTAAATCAAATGATTGGTTACATTATAACTCAACAAAGGATTAGTCTGTTCAATAACTAATTACCTACTTTAATAGATAAGTAATTATATTGATTTTTTAAGAAACAATTAGATACTATACAACCTAACCATGGTTACTGAACTCTTGTTGTCATAATTAATAGGTACTGGTTTAAAAAATGATCACTTGATATTTCTTACATTTATTCAATCATCTCATCAGAGATTAACTTGTATGTTTTCTTCTTTTGTTGATAAACTTCTATCACCATTTAAACAATGACAGCATGTAGAGTACAAACAACTAAAACATGTGTAATTTAAATATTTATTAGACCTGGGTACATAAGATTATAAAAAATGCAAACCGAAAATAGTTTTCATTATCTACTAAAATTTAATTACTTACAAAGAGCTATCTAGCAATTTATGCCTTTGAAATATTATATTTAACCAATGTTTTTACGGAGTCGTATTTTTTGTAAACTTAATTTAGAGACCACGCGTATTCAATATTTATTACAATAGACAAGCCTAAAATAAACAACAACGTCACAGCACTGACTATCTGCACAATCGGTACATTTGTAAACTTTACATAATATTTTCAGCGTTCAAATAATTATAACGCCTGATGCAATATAAAAACCCAATAATGAAGCAACAGAGTAACAGACTGGAGTAACTAAGTAAACCAGTTCAGTTTTTGCGTTTGAAAAAATTTTGAACAACAAAGATTTTTAGCACTTACGCAGTCCAGAAATCTCGCAAATACTCTTAGAGCATTGCTAAGCATTCAAACAGAATCCATTAACACGCATTTCTATTCATCACGGCAAATAATAAATGAACACATAAAGCGAAATTACACAGGTAAGTTAGGCTGTATATAATTTTAGCTCTCGAAATTGTAAAAACACCACCATTGCTCAACTCAATAATCACTCAGCTGACATGACAGCGCACACTACATACTCACAACAAAAACATTGAACTATGTAACGTTAGTGCTGTCCTTGTCATGCTTACTACAATTTTGCACACTTGTCTCTGTTTCATGCTATACAATCTAAATTCGTCTTCTTGGTCTTAATTCTAACTTTTGAAATGTCAAGCACAAATGGAAGTTTCACAGTCAGTCAACTCACAGAGTACCCATAGAGTACCTACACACTGTATGTATACTGCAGTCAGTGTTAAGAACCCTTTACAGTATAATATATGGAGGGATGGGCGTTGAATCAACGAACTAGTTGAATCAACCGTTAATCTCCTGTCAACGTATTAACGTTAACTGTTTATGAATCAACTAGTCGAATTCGTCAACGACTTTGAATTTATCTCGTGCGTCTCGTTCAATAATCGAGAACGCAAACGCAACGAATTAAAAAACTTACGCCGAAAATATTAGATGATATTGATGGAATAGCGCGCCCCGCTCGTGCCGCATGCCGCCGGTTGATACTAGTTTGTTTGTTTACGTCATCATCAGCCTATTAATGTTCCCACAGCTGGGACACAGGTCTCCTCTCTATGAGTTACGTCTCTATTGTTTACGTGTGTCTAACTAATTGTATTCTATTCAGTCAGTCCTCATAAGCCTGATGAAAAAGTAAGAAGGGAAGGTCATTTAAGAAGTAGAACCATCAATCAAACGTTTTCCAATACAAACATTGAATCAAATTGTTTCTAACTAAAATTGAACGTCGCAGCGTTGAATAAAAACCGTTAAATTAATTAACGGTTTACGTTGCAAGTTGACATTAGTAGTAAGTTAACTCGTTGACGAATTTAACTAGTTGATTAACTAGTTGACAAACGTAAATCAACGTTAACGTTTCGTTCACGGAAAAACCGTCAACGACCCATCACTATATAATATGTTCTGTGGTTACGAAAGTAAGTAAAAAAGAGTCTGGGGCCCTATTCTCTAACGTTTCGTTCGTATTTTCGGATCTATCCGTCTCTCGCGCACGTCTGCAAATGAGTGCGAGTGAAAGAGACGGATAGATCCGAATATACGAACGAAACGTTGGAGTCGATCAGTTAATAATAATGTACTCTGTGAGTCTGATGCAGTGACAGTTGGAACTATTTCACGATTCCTAGGCAATACCTCGTTTTCTGTCAAATTCGGCAATGTCATTGGCTTGTCAAGTTGTCACTGCTCAGGGTTGCCTGAAAGTCGCTAACACCGCCCTCATTTTTTCCATACTCTATTTTGCCAAACTGCTAATCTCAACAAATATACTAAACTACAATGATTTTTCCTAAAACATCGGCATTAATATTTAGCTACTTAATTGGATCAAGCTACTGCTGAATAAGAGAGAAGGGAAGAATGCGCTATTTCGACACAGACACCTGCGGAGGTTTAGACAGGTATTTTTGGTCCTGAGGGTTGAATAGCTCATCTAGTAGAAATTAAAATTTCGTCAAGTTCTGCATTAACTTCAATGGCCTTTCTCTTCGAATATTCCACTCTGAAGTAACAATATACTCTGTGCCCTGAACAGATGGTAGTGCCACCTAGCTACCAGTTGTGGAATTATTTCATTTTTGTACAGTTTTTACAATATAAGATAGATGGCGCTATTCTGTGAAATATCATCATCACGATCAATGATATTCTTACAAACAATATTATGTTATACACCTACAAAACCACCGAAAAAAAAATCCGCGGGGCAGAGCCAGCTCACATACACGTAGTGACGCAGAATAAAGGCAAAACAAGCCAATTGGCCCGTTTTCGAATCTTCACGATTGCGCGCTCACGACAATATCATTGATCACGATAATGACTTTCCATTTTTTTTGCAAGCTCTCCGAATTTTTTGACACGGAATTAGGCGTGACTCACACATAAACAAGCATGATATAGCCAGAATCACTGCAGGCAGGCATGACGAGCATGACAATTAAAATCATGACGATCGGCTACTTTAGTAATTGATTTCATCCGATATCCAGCACATGTCAAGTCATTTTGAGATAAAAAAAAAAACATAATAATCCTAATTATGTTACAAAACACAGACTATTACGTGGGACTTAAATAATCATAACTGGCGAAATGTGGGTGTAGGTACTATTAGGTACAACTCTGCCTAATCCTTCGGGTATTACAGGTTACAGGCATGATGTTATTTCGTTTCGTCTAAGAAATTAAAGAAAAAACATATATTTCAGTACCATACTGTTTATTTCAGCATTAAGTAAAAGTATTTTACATAACAATGATGAATGAAAGAATGTTTATATATTGCTGTAAATAAGCCCCAAGTATAATTATTATACAGATCTTTAATGCAAGTCAATTCAAAGGGTGATGACCTTTACAAGAGGTCATCGGTTTATTATGCATTACATTGGCACCAAGTCCTTTTCAATAGATACATAATTATGAATTAAAACCAATATTATAAACAGATCAATAACAATACATTTGTGATAAAATTTTACATACTTTATTTTAACAATATTGCTGTACAAACATTTATGTTCAAGAGGACACTTGAAAATTGAATTCAACACTTTTAGTGATAAGGCTATTGAAATCCAAATAAACATTTGCTATAGTTTGATAGCAAGCTCTTACAATTGCAGTATTTATAGCAAAACAACCTTGATTATTGTAGAACAATGAAACATATAAAATAAATGTTGTCTTAAATGCTTTAAATTCCTAAAGGAATATTATCCAGAAGTCATACAAATGCACATACTTTAAATACAAATAAAAACAACTTTCAACACACTAATAAAGCTGAAAATATGTGAAATCCCATGATAAACCTTCTTATAAAAACATTTGTTCATTATAAAATAACCAACTGCCTAAATTATTGGTAAGATATATTGTAGACTTTTATAAAAATATAAATTGTACATCACAAAAAATTATATTGTAGCTACCTTGTAACATTTACGGAGTATAAACATAGACACTCTTCTTACTAAAGTTAAACATTAAGTAGTTGAAATTACAGAATCATATTCATTTATATTGGTATAAAAATATTTGTCAATAATTAATATCATCAAAACCATAATATACATAAATTATTATCATATTAACCATCTTTTTATTGCATTTTAAATAGTATATCAAATTAAATTTCCTATTTATCACAATTCTTTACATGAGTGATAGCCTGACCTCCGACTATCTTAAAATAATTTGTTTAAAGGTAACTCACGCATGAGTATCACGTGATTATTATAGCTTACATTTACTTTCACAAGTCAATATCAGGTAGTCACAGAAGTGGATAAGGCACTCACACAACTATTGTCATAAAGTTAAAATGGTCCCCTTAATTTATTATACTATCATGCAAGAACTAGAATAATTAATGTTTGGTTTAAAAATACTTTGCAAAGATAACAATATAAATCTGTACAAGGTACAATAAAGGAATGCAAAATATAATTAAATAACAGTAGTAACTAATTGTGATTTAAATTGGAATGTTACTTAACTAATAACTCTTCTTGAACTAATTGTTAAAACATTATTATACAAAATAATAATTATCAAAAACCACAAAAGCAAACCACCACCATCAGCTCTAAATACCAGGCTTTAATTAGACTTCTGGTAGTGTGGGCTTCTGCCATTTATATGAGCCAGTGTACTTAAAGTTATATGAAGCAAGTTTGCTATCCGCTGCAGGAGGACCTCGTGATCCGTAAACATACGGAACAGGCTTAATATCTTTCTTTTCCAGTTGTTTGAGAACAGGCGTGAAAATACGCCAAGCCTCCTTCAATTCGTCACTACGTACAAAATGCATTTGTGTTCCAGTAAATACGTCCAGAATAAGTCTCTCATACGCATCGGGGACATCAGCTTCCCTGTAGCGCAAGCTATATGTTAGATCCAATTCAGTTTCCACAAGGTCAAATTTCATTCCAGGTGATTTGCTCATTAGTTTCAAATATAAAGCCTCACCGGGCTGAACACGTATCACCAGTTCATTTCTCTTTGCATGCCCATTGAAAATGTCACCAGGAACATCTTTGTACTGAATTCTCACTTCCGCTTTTCTTTCATTCAGAGCTTTTCCACAGCGCAGGATGAAAGGCACACCTTGCCATCTTGCATTATTAATCCGAAGAGCAGCAAGTGCATATGTTGGTGTCACAGAATCCTTTGGTACAGTTGGGTCCTCTAGATATCCCACTTTTTCTTCACCTTTGCCCTCAGGATTACCAGCGTACTGTCCAACCAGAATATCATCCAGCTCAATTGGTTTAATGTGGCGAAGAACCTTTACTTTTTCATCTCTTATATCATTTGGATTCAAGGTAACAGGTTTCTCCATAGCAACAAGTGACAAAATTTGAAGAAGGTGATTCTGCATGACATCACGAATAATACCAAAATCATCAAAATAACCTCCTCGGCCTTCAGTACCAAATGGTTCCTTAAAAGAGATTAGTACAGATGCAATATTTTCCCTATTCCATGAAGGGCTGAATATTTGATTAGCAAATCTGATGGTCATGAGGTTTTGCACCATCTCTTTTCCGAGGTAGTGGTCAATTCTGTAAATCTGCTCTTCTTTAAACAAGCCAGCCAGGTGACTGCTTAACTTATCCGAACTTTCATCATCTCTACCAAAAGGTTTTTCAATGATAACTCTAGTGAATCCCTTAATGGATACACATGCATTTCGTATATTTACTGTTACGTCTTCAAAAACAGTTGGTGGTACAGCTAGGTAAAATATTCTGTTGGCAATTGGACCCTTTTCATACTTGCAAACTAGTTGGTTGAGTTTTTCATAGTCAATTCTTTTGTCGTAAGAGCCCGCAAAATAATCGTTAGCTTCCCAAAATTCCTTCAATTTATCTTCTTCTCCAGGACGCACTTTTAAATATTTTTTGCATTTCTCTTTTACTTCTGCCATCGTTTGTTTCGTACGAGCATAACCAACAAACTTGGTATGACGAGGTAAAATATTGTCTCTATATAAATACCATATAGTTGGATAAATCTTCTTTCTTGCGAGATCCCCCGACGCTCCACACAATATGAAAGTGTGGGGGTATTGAAAATCATTTTTGTTTTCCATTTTCACTTAAGATATTCACTTGCAAAAACTTAAGTTTCTTCTGTTGGATAAACTATGTAGGTAACGTATTAATATAATGAAGCACTCAAATATCGAAGTCGTCGTCGTCGTACTGATAAAAAAATATTACAATGCAAAAACTACACTAAACGTACTAGACGCCGGGAAACTCAACAAAGTAAACTTGTAATTTTGTCAGCAAACTATTTATACAAAACTTTTTCCTATTTCAAACTTACACCGGTGCAAGGTCACTTAGCATTTCACAATTTGATTGGTTTATAGGCTTACAACCTACTTTTTAAACCAATAGAACGCAAATCACAGGTATATTTTCGTATTGACAATGAGAACTGACCTTATTATATGACATTAACTTGACATTGAAAAATAAAAAAGCGCGTTCCGTTATATCATAGATAAAAAAAAACATCTATAAATAAGCAGCTATAATTTGTGATGGAAAAATATGAAATAAACTTAATTGCCATACTCGTAACAATCATAAATTTTCTTTCTGTGAAACAAAAACTTTTAGAAAGTTTTCTGCTAATTTGTACAATTTCTTTTGATAATTTAATTTTAATCATTTAATGATATTTAAATGCAATAGTGCTTTTTTCAATAAAATAAAACAAAAACTACAGAAATTCGTTCAGAAGTTTTGAATTTATCACTAGACTACAAACCATCAGTATCATCAAAATTTCCGAACGAAATTCGACTGTGACGTGACGCGTTGTTTCATATGTCACTGAGAATTAATTGAAATTGGGTTATTGGAGAATTCTTATAAATATTAGCTATTGTTGTCGCCTTTTTTGATTATAGTAAAGTTTTAATACTAGTGTGTCTCATAATATCTTTAAAGACATTGATGTGCAGCAAGGGGGTGTATTATTTCATTTTCCTATAGGTATATTTAGTTCAACGACCTTGTTACTGACAGGTTCATCGTTAGCCACTGAACTGTTCTATGAAAGTGGTATATCGTAAACGATAGAGACATTTAACCAGATGATGGAGCCCACGAGAGATTCAGGTAAGAAACTTTCAGTATAATAAGCTGATAAAAACTTTGGCTATGCCAAATCATAGACTATTACAGTACCCATGTCGTATCCACCGTCCTCGATACTGTGGTCCTTGTTTTACATGATAAACAACTGTTCTAGTAGGAATTACTAGTTTATATGTTGTGCAGGGTACCAGTGAGTGTATTATTTGTTTCATGTAGTGTGTTTAGTTTATATTTGGCGCAAGTCATTGATTATACTTGACATGTAGGATGTTGTTATGATTGAGGCACATGCAGTATAATTAGGTAGCCATGTAGTATTAACGCATGCAGCACTACACATAACTAATGTCCTCAGTGTGAAACTGAATGAGGAACAATAGAAGAGATTTAATATGTTGATAAACATTGAATACTGTTCAACTAACAAACTGTTTCTACTAGATTTCTATTAGAAATCTTAAGATAACCCTCTGACCCTAGTATGCCTTGATGAAAGTGACCCATATATAAATTGATAGCATAACAAATTAATCCAAAGCAAGCTTAAAACTGTTTATTTTCAGCTTGTAAATAATCAATTTGGAATATAGCTCTAAACTTATATTTAATAAAATATTTTCAACTGCTTGACGTTCTAGATTATAAAAACAATAACTTGAAACTATAACTGCTAGCTTTAATTGCTTTTGCCTCCTCCATCATATTGAATATCAGCCAGATTCTCCTACAGAATCAAAGATAAAAAAAATCAAATTTCTATGAAATAGTTTCACATAGGAAAAGGTACTTCTAACTTTCAATGGCAGAAAGAAGATAAAACCTGCAAACAATAGCTAACGTCAATCTGCAATCTTTATCCAAACATTTTCTAACTTCAAACATTCCGATAAAGTGTAAATGCCAGAAATAAGCATTCAAAAGCTGAATAAACAATTAAACATACACTGTTTAATTGTTTGTTTATTCAGCTTTTGAATGCTTTTGCCACAAATCTAATCCAAACAGCAAAAAAGAATTTTCATTGTTTGTTTTGTAATAGATTAAAAAAAAACCCAAAGGTTTAGGCAGAGGCACCCACATTTCACCAGTTATGTTTAAGTCCCATGTAATAGGGGGCAAGCGTATTGCCATCAACTGGGCGCAAATCCAGACTCCGTGGCTGCTACTCAGAAATTCCGGATGGAAAAACCCAATAACACTTTGCCCAACCTGGGAATTGAATCCAGGACCTGATGCTCAGCGGTCACGATTGCATTTAAAAAATATTATTTGTATTTGGAATTTTGTTGCTTGGACACACCACACAACTTTTTCCACTTTAATACTACTATTTCAATAATGTCCCATTACAGGCCATGAAACTTTGTTGTGTTATTATAAAATAAGGTACAAAAAAATAAATACTTACTTTTCGTTCCTCATCATCCACAGCCCAAACTCACCCACTGCTGGGTATTGGCCTCCTTTTTCTTATGCCAATCTCCACGGTCCTGTGCCAGCCTCTACGCAACTATGTTGTCTGCCCATCTCGCTGCTGGACATCCCACATTCATTTTGCCAGTTCTTGGATGCCATTCGGTGACAGCCTTAGTCCACCTGTCATCACTGCGCTTAGCGTCCTGCCCAACTTCATTTGAGTTCTGTAACGCAATTTCCAATATTGTAAACCTTAGTGTGTTTTTGGATTTTGATGTTAGGAACTCGATCATTTGTTCCTACACCATATTAAAAAACCTCCCAATACTAGAGCAAACCCAGCAGTTTTTCCTGAGTTACCTTCATCATCATCAACATTTTAAGGTAGAAAATTTGGTTCACCACAAAATAGTCAGGAATACAGACTTAACTAACCATTCAAAACTAATTTTACTCTGTACCTGAGAAGGGTATTAATGTAGAAAATATTAAAAATATAATCAACCATGAATCAACTGTTTGTATTATTTAGGGTAACAATCAATAAAAATATTTAATACAAAATTAAATGTTACATTTATGGTAACTTCATCATCACCGTCATCCTAGGTGTGTCTAAAATAATAAACCAATTTTTTTTTTGGTTAGCTATTCTGTCCCACTGATGGACAAGACCTCCTCCCCCTTTCCTTTCCAAGTCTCATTCTGTTTTGCGTTCTCTGGCCAATCAGTCAGGAACGAATAAACCTAATATTAAAGAATAAAAAAAAATTGTCTCAGTCATGCAAATGCTAATAATTATCACAGTCGTAAACAGAATGTCAATTATCACAGTAGTATGTTTTCAGCATAAATTATGATCATCATTGAACAAAGGATAATGCATGTGTCTCTGACTCTGTAGAAATTATTTTAAGTTAGTGTCATTTCAACGTCCTAGATGGCGCTTATGAATTAGTTCCCAGTGTTATTGCTAGATGGCGTTGCAAACATGAACATGACATGAAGTATAAAATTTAAGTTAACTACGTAATTCGGATAGTATAAAATTTGATGCTTTATTGAAAAATATGTGCACCAATTTTTCAACTTTGGTAAAGCCAGCCTGTGAATTTGATCTCACAAATATTTAATTGTGAGTCTTTGTATCACCTGAAAAAGTTTTAAATATGTTATGCTTCTTTTTAACTAAACGGTTGTTTTTTCTGTATTCTTGTAAAAGGTAGGTAGCAATTACTGGTAAAAAAAATCGAGAAAATAATCGGTTTCGATGAAAATCATCATCATCATCTTCCTGCCTTTGTCCCTTGTTACTGGGGTCGGCGAATTATTTTCGATGAAATTAATACAAAAAAATACCGTCTTTTAATGATTTTTTTTTCAAGTCGGGTGTGTTTATTTCACACCTTTTTTGATGTGGTATCGCACAAAAAAATCTCGTCAAATATTAATTTTGCATTGTAACTAGAAGTTATTATACAATCGTAACCACATAAGTCGGACTCCTTAATCCACTAGGCAGCCCAAGTGCGGCTTCCTTACGATGTTTTTCTTCATCAGTAGTGGTGATGTACTAACTCCTGGTGCAACGACAGTGGCTGATCAGTCCGCAGATCTTGCGGATCGATCCGAGTCGCCTTTACGTCCTTAAAGACGAATGAAACGAGTCAATTTCGAAGGTGATGCACATACAATACCTACCTACTTCAACTTTAATCTCAGATCCCAGGATATAGGTCTTTAACAAGATCAACATCAACTCCCTACATTCTATATCCGGTGTATTATCGACAACACATACACAACATCACATACTTAAAAACATAATTTGCGAATTGCTTTGCCTGCTCCCTCTATCAATACAAGCGTAATATTTATTATACCTGAATTAACATAAAACTCAATACTGTAAAGTCTGCGGCTTTGTTGCTCCTTATCCTGGCTAAAATAGGTAGTCTTCATGAAATATTCGCACGGCAGTCAGCCTGAACTCTGGACAGTCAGCTCCGACGCCAACTTGCTGAGGGATAATATTTAAACATAAGAAATCTTCATAATTTTCCTTACGATTGCAGCATGTTGTCTTCTTTTAAACTTCTCTATTAGTCCTCATCTCATCTGTGCTCCATGTTCGCGTTTTTGGCCTACCCCAACTTTTATAGCTTTCCAAGTTCATACGGTTCATATTCAAAACTTTCTTCACGACATTTCTCGTATTTCTCTTGTGCTGAATCAAGACTTCTGAATTTTAGTTGGTTATCTTAATACTCTATAACAATACATAATTATATGTAATTTTATTGCTGACTATTTACCTGATTTGGCAATCAGTTATATTATCTACCGAGGTCACATTGGCACTGAAACATTTGTTATGTTTCAAAGATAACATAGATGATAAGAATTCATTTCGTCAGTTCTAAGAAAAAGTTGGACCCGACCCATACATTTAACACTCCATTATCCGTAAATCTGAATACATTAATTTATCCCTCGCAAACAAAAAACTTTAATTTGAGTAACGGCTAGTTCTTAAACAAAAACCAAAAGGTTTTGTGTAGTAAAATAAAAAAAAACCCAATATAGATACCAACGGCGTCAATTTCATTTTCCATTCATTGGGGTTCCGCAGGGTGGCGCTCTATATTCAACAATTTAATATTTAATTTTTATGCCCCCTTAGTTAGGCACCCAGTATTTATGGTGTAGGTCAGTGATTCCCAAAGTGGTCCAGGTGAACCCCCAAGGGTCCACGGGAGACCCGTAGGGAGTCTACGTTGGCGTGAAAAAAAAAATGGGGGTTCACAAGTTGTAAGGGGGTTCACGAGAATTTATCTGGTTTTGATACCAAAGAACAGAAATGTTGGCTTGGCTTTATCTATCAATGTAGGCAGATAATAAGCTAGGAGGAGAAAAAATAAAAAAAAAAACAAATGGATGACAGCTAGGTTGTAGTTCGGTGAAAATGGTCGTATTGAGAGTTTGAGACTTAAAAAAATGCATTTCGAAGCTATTAGATTCTAATTTTCAGATTTTTTGCCAAAAAACCTTTGGAGCTGCGGTCCTCATGCAATCCTAAACAGATACTGCGAAAAAATAATTGCTTTTCTTTTTTGGTCCAGAAAATTTTGAAACTGGTCTACTCACCAGAAAAAAAAGTTTGGGAACCTCTGGTCTAGATATATTTCCGAATATATACGGAAAAATATCAACAATAAACATGCAGAAACCCCAACCTCATTAAGTTCTTTAAAGAAATCTGGGCTCACGTACGCCAAATCTCCGGTAGTCGGTAAAGTCCGGTAAAGTTATTTGTTAAATAGCAACTCCAAAAGTTCCAAGAAGATTATTTCGGTAAATGAAGTAAAAAAGAATGATCAAAAAGGATTCTAAATGCGATTCTATGTAACGTGTCGTTAATCAAGAACAACTGAGATCAGATGACTGTAATAAATTCTATAGTATGACTTTATTTTACAATGCCGTGAATGTAAATTGCCACACTAACTAGAAATTTTATTTGACTTCGGCCGAAATTAGCTTAGCTTGTATGCATTGGAAAAAGCTCAATCAATCATCAAAATATGTTCCTAATATTCCATGAGACAACGCTTGTAATAAAGTAACTCCACTAAAAGTTCAAGTTTCAAATTGAAATAAAGTTCACTGTTTTAGACTTTCACGGTTTTTCACTACACTTAAAGTACTTAGGGTTCTTAAGTGTAGTGAATAAAGTTATACATCTAAGTAACCCTGACAATAATTTTCTATGAACGAAATTTCCCGAAAAGAAACAAACCAAATATTTATTGAAGATACATAATTATTCATATTTTACACACATCAAAAATGTCTAGGGATCAAGCATTTTTATGCGGATTTCTTGAGATTGAGATGTGGCTTTGTAATAAATTTATGATTTTATAAATTTATATGGATCCTTTTTGGTGCATTTCATAATTTGAATCAGGAACTCTCAATCAAATTCGAGTAAAAGATGAAAATAAGCTGTCAATATTTTCCCTATAAAAACATACAACGCATTGAAGACATTATTAGTGCTACTGTTTCCCTACTACTGATTAAAACCAACGTTATTATGGAGCGGCGACGTCATTTAAGCAGGGAAGAAATGCTCAGAGCCGTGGGAATGATAGAAGCTGGTACCCGGCAACGTACTGTAGCTTTAGCTCTGAATACAAGTCAGAGTGTTATCAGTCGACTTTGGACACGTTACCGAAGCACTGGTACCGTGGCTGAGCGCCATGGAGGACGGTATCGCTGCACCACACGGAGACAAGACCGATACATTCAAATCTTAACTCGAAGAGCTCCAACAATAACCGCCATGATGTTAGCCGTGAGGCTTCATCACTCTTCAGGGAACTTAATTAGCGACCAAACAGTCAGAAACCGCTTGCATGAAGTGAACCTTCATTCCCGAAGACCGCTACGGGTACCACCTATAGCAATGCACAATCGTAGGATTCGATATCAATGGGCTCTTGAACACAGAAATTGGGCAGAAGAACAATGGCGTTTCGTGTGCTTTTCTGATGAGTCTCGTTTTGGTATGAGACCGGATACAAGACGTATACGACACTGGAGAACCCCTGGACGCCAACAGCGATTAAAATCCTGCCAGGAAGTCCATCCTTATAGTGGTGGAACCATCATGGTATGGGCGGGTATTTGGATCGGCGGAAGAACTGAGTTGATTTGGATCAGAGGCAACCTCAACGCTCAAATTTATGCTGAGACGATTGTATCAGACGTCATCGTTCCTCTACAAGTGCAAATCGGTCCCTTATTTCAGTTAATGCATGATAATGCACGACCGCACACCGCAAGAGTTGTAAGACAGACTCTCGCCGCAGCTAACATCAATGTCCTGCCCTGGCCTGCTCAGTCGCCAGACTTGAACCCGATTGAGCATGCATGGGATATGCTACAGAGAAGAGCTCTGCCGAATATGGAGGGTATCCAGTCGCAAGAAGACCTTTTTTTGTTGTTGCAACGAACATGGGCGGCCATTCCACAGCGTGATTTGGATGAACTCATTTTGAGTATGCCAAACCGATGTTCTTGTGTTGTTAGTGTTCGCGGTAGAAACACGGATTATTAATTGTTTAAGTTACCCAATAAAATTTTAAAGAAAACTGTTATTTCAGTCTTTTTTTCGAACTTTAATGTTAGTGGTTCAAATGTCAAAAATCCCTTTATTAGGAAAATGGCAAATTTCTTTATTAATGCAAAGGTGACTTGGTTTATCGTTACTGTGACAAACGAAAACACTTTATTTGATGAATCCTTAAAGAAAATTTTAATTAATATCAATCAGGAGAAAAGTTATTGCAAAAATATATGTTGATCCCTAGATACTTTTGATGTGTGTATATCTGACGATAATCACAAAGGAATAATCTCCTTAATCATACAATCAATGGCACTCATTAGAAAGCAAATGATATGTCGTGAAAATGTACTTTGGATTTTGCTGGGAAATTATTTATTTGCGTAATTTCCTTTGAAAAAGAAAGTCCCAAGAAGAGTATACACGTAGTAGGTTAGGATTGATGTTATAAAGGGACCTGAATTAGGACCAACCCCAGATCCAAATCTATTTATTGGATTAAAAAAATAAAACACATGAGACCTGCTTTATAAAGTTAGTATGCAAAGTTTCATGATCTAATTTGAAGTACATTTTGAATACCAGCGATTTATTGTTCGATTAGGAGGTATCTTTGGAATGTTTTTCCATCGAGAAAATTTTACGGAATCGTGTTTTCGTCACACATAGTACCTAGCATTAATCCTCAACTTTACCATATATTTAATACAAAATTAATGCGCAGTATTTTAGGCGTAACGGAGGATCATGCTAAGCCATTTGAGGCATGTTAGGCCCTTATGTTGCTAATACATCACTTATTTTATAATTTACTGTTTTATGTAGCATGTTTTTGGTGAAACGGAACGCTCTCTCAAAACGCGTCGTCCTCGATAACGCCGGTAGTGAAGTCAAAGTCTATATGTCAAAATAACACTTTTATTTGAATATTGCTTAAAAGTTACACTAATATTTTACTATAATATTGTTATTGCAATTTTTACTTGATTAGAGCACATACAATTAGTATAATTATTCTATTAAGGGCAAAAAAATTTATGTAAACAAGGCAGATTGTGGTAAATGACGTCACATCATGGCCGCGACAGCTACGTACGCTTGAACTGTCATAGAAAATTGCAGGAGTTTAATATTATTTTTAAGCAACAAGCAGTAGTTGAACTTAACTTTAAATACTTTTCTTGGGTTTATAGTACTGTATTTTATTGTTTTAAGTGAAGTAAAAATTACGTGCAAATTCCCTATTATGGGACTTGGAAGGGAAGGGAAAAATTGGTGCTACCTACCCTTAGCTGCAATGAAGGAAAATGTATAACTGTTTTTATCATAGAAAATACAATCTTTTGCAAAAAATCATGAAAGAATTACAAATTTGATACGAGTAGACCAACTTGAATTTTAATGGTCCATCATCATTACCGAGGGTTTTAAAAGACAAAAACCAGTAACGACAAAATGGTACCTACTTCAATGTAAAAAGTTTTAACGAGTTTGAAAACTTGAACAAACAGAGAAGAATTCCAAAACAACAAATCCCACCAGTGTCAATCAGACTGGTAAATTGATAAGCCAAGCTAATTAAAACGCATTTGATAGAATCCGTAAAACCCATTATAGGCACCAAGATCGAATTCATCAAACATCAATTTATATCCAAGTAACAACGTGCGATAGTCTGTAGTCCAATAGGTTAATAGACTAGTGAACAAGACAGATCCAAGGAAAGGAAAGGTCGTGTAGTCACTAGTCTGGCTGGTCACATTGCATGGTGCGGTTCGAAGGATTAAAGCACGTGCGATGCGGCGCGACAGGCAGCGCGGGCGGGTGGCAGGGCGAGGGGTGCGCAGTCGTGTGCAGTGGACCACTCGACGTCGCACAAGGTCAAGGAGAATGATTAACAACGAAAATACAGCAAAACAAACGGTGGCGATGCGGGGTACGAGCGGGGACGCGACGCGCCAGTCAGAGCAGCGACGCCGCCCGCATCGGCCGCGAGAACGGCGCCGCTCGCGACACACACGAAAATCGATGCACGATCCGTACCCGGCATTTAACATTAATTAACTACCGTAATTTCAATATTAATCTTTGATGATAGTCGTCATGACGGGCTCCGCGCGCATTTGCCACCCATGTTTGTGATGTGTCACTCGTGTTGACGATTTAGGGTTGTCTCACGATTTTCAACTTTGGAAATAAGAGCGCTCTTGGATCCCATGCAACTATACAGCCGTAATTCATGTCTTCGTCTGCTGGTGTTTCTATGATTATGTATGCGTTATTAGTTGCACATATATTTGCAAATCTTGTGTGAAGATAACCAGTTATTCAACTTTCAATATTGCCTACTTAGCAGTTAACCAATATTATTAAAATTCTAATTTAGTCTCTATCCTTATTAATGTAGATTATTTCCGATAGAAAATTCAGTTTATTCCTAGTGACAGTTATTTTATAATTTGTAATTCATGTGCCAGGAGCAAATTCTCATCATGTTTTCGAAATATATCTGCACTTGTCAAAATTTGCAATTTCAAAACCGAAAAGCACCGTTACTATTGCTCATTTGAAGATACTAAAACAGTTCTCCTTTTAGCTATGATTGAAGTTAAAATCAACAACGTTAACATACGCAATATAAACTTGTAATGTTTTAATGCCCTTATGTCTTTATCTGACACGACTCGTAAAGAGCACTGCAAGGTTGCAAGTGTATTGACTCTAGTGTTTTGAATAAATTTATCTCGTGTGCTCTATTACTCTAGCCGCTGCATTTCCATTCGCGTATTCCCCATTTTCATATCGAGATAAGCCAGAACTTTCCTCGTTTGATAGTTTGACGTCAGGATGATGTAACCGAGTACCGAAAGCGTGCCAAAGCAGACCGTGATGAGATCGGAACCTCGTCAGTTTCGTGATCGCTCTGGGCTTAGCAGAGACATCTTTTTGCCTTCCAGTTCCAACATCACAATGGTTAATTAATACTGTATAAGGCATTTAATGCGTATCGTATTGTAAAGTATTTGAGATATTTCCGTCGTTATCCTCCCTAGATTGTAAAATATTGGCTTACTGCTCGTATAGAGATAAATCGATTTTTCATCTTCAATCATCTAACAGCTTTGTTTCAAACGAAAAGCATCTTGGTAACTGGTAATTGTTCAAAAACCATCTTGAAAAATTACCAGTGTGTTCCTTACTATTTCAGAATATTAATCCAGTTTTTGGAACTCAGTAAAATTACCTAACTTTAGATTTTTCTATTAGACAGTCTTGGATCAAACAACAATAAAACAAATTAAAAAAAAAATGTCGTTGCTGGAACTTAAAATACTAGTAACAGGCCCTAAGATAACCTCAACGATCTATAAATATTGTACGACCAATTCAAGGAAACGTCGACGCAAACCGACATGACAATTGTAAAATGACTGGGTACCAGTATCTGAAGCAGAACGTCTGATGTTTGTCATCATTAACAATTTGCTCATAGCATTACCCATAGCTATAACGAATTAATTACCCCTTTAACGGCTAACCCTGCGCCTATCATTGCTTGCATAATAGCTTTCTCATTTACTGGATATTCCTTTCATTTCTTTTTTATTTATTTCAGTCTTCTTCTGTATAATTTTTCATTCCACAAGTTTGTGAGGTATCCACAGTAACTTAAGTTTGAACATCATCTCAACCAAGTCTGTTAATATTTTGTCACCTGAGTATTTATAATCTACCTCAAACAAACAATGCCAATCTGTAATCTACTGCTAAACTGCAATTATAATAATATGTGAATTGCAGCGTTTCTGAAATTGGGCTTCAGAGGGTAAGAACAGCACCCTAGCTAGAATATCATGGAAAAGTAATATTAGGGGTTAAAGAATGAAATTGCCGATTTGTACTGAAAAATTGTAACTCGTTTTTTTCTAAGATAGGTATAACATATTTATTTAATCAAAATATTTACCCTCATTACCTATATGATATATATGATATGCCTTTATGATAGAACTCTGAGGATCTAGATTCGACAAACTGTGTGATCTTTTATCACGTAGAAAATTGTCCAAATCACGAAAAAATGGTAGTCCGTTGGAGCAAGGTCTGGCGAGTACGGAGGATGACGTATAGTTTCTAACTGCCGCTCCTGTAGAGTTACAACGGTTTCTCGTGCAGTGTGAGGTCTTACGTTATCATGGAGCAATAATGGTGAAGATCGATTCACGAGTCGGGGCTGTTTCACGGCCATTTTCACCATCCTTGTTCGAAGTTTGGCACAGTAAACATCTGCTGTTATTGCCTGACCAGACCTGAGAAAGCTGTAGTGAATAACACCATGAAGAGACCACCAAACAGTTACCATTACCTTTTTATTGGTAAGCTTTGCTTTAGGGCACTCTTGCGGCGTTTGACCTGGGGTCAGCCATTGCATTTTTCGCTTACGGTTATCGTAAACAATCCACTTTTTGTCACATGTCACAATTCGATCCAATATTCCATAATTTCTGTACGTATTCAACAAGGCAACACAAGTTTCAACACGCATTTCTTTCTGCAGATCAGTCAAATCATGGGGCACCCACTTTTCTTATTTTTTTATCTTATTGATTTGATGCAAATGAGTCAATATTGTAGGTAGGGTAACGTTAAACCATGCCGCTAATTCCTGGGTAGTTTGACTCGGATCAGCTTCTACCATCTCCTTCTACTACTACAACAGCCCATAACGTCCACTGCTGGACATAAGCCTCTCCCATGATGGGAGGAATTTGCCGTAATCTCCACGCTTGGCAGGCGGATTGGAGATCGCAGTGATGAAAGACTAACAGAAAACGCTGCTGCCCATTCTCTGGTCTACAGAGGCGCAAGGTGTTCTGCCTCAGACATTAGTCGCCTTATACGACACCCGTGAGTGTAATGGGTTGGTTCTATTCTACTCTGCCGGATACCACACGGCTACCATCTCCTTCAATTCAGTATTATTCACCTGTGTGGGCGGTCTACCACGTGGTTCATTCTTCAAGTCGAGGTTTCCATTACGAACGGTGCGTTCAATAGCAGTCTTTTCTCCAAACGCAACGTTGATATTGCGAGCCGTTTCTGCCGCGTTAGTTCCGCGTCTGAACTCGTATTCAAAAATAACTCGGATTTTCGAAGTATCTATCTTTACGTCTAAGCTGAATAAAAAAAAACAATTAAAAGTCGAAAATCTAATGTTACACATTTAAACAGTTCAAGAAGAACCTCATAGGTATCACGTGAAAAAAGTTTCACACTAAAATCTCACACCATGAAGATTTCATGTCAATTCGAAGTGTCTATTACTATACAACGGCAATTGCATACTTTAAGCCCTATTATAATGCTGCATCTTTAAATCAAGTCCAATTTATTTTATTTTCATTCAAGATCATATTTGGCATAACATAATATGCATTATTAACGACTAAAGAGCACGATTATTATTTTTATAGCTGTTATCGAAGACAAATACAAGACAAGTTTTATCATTGTCAAGGTCTTCCACTCTATTTGAATTCATTACCGCCCTCGTGGTATTTCACATATGGAATACTAATACGTTGCATTACGTTTTTGTTAACGCAGTTCCATCTTCTTTCCGTATTTTGTTCTATTCTGTTTATCTTTTGATTAAGAGTTTATAGAATACATTTTATAATAAGTCATGATGACATCATTGCCATTGTTTTTGTTTTTGAGAGCCTCTAAAGCTGTTATTTTTAAAATAGTTCAAGACGTAGTATTAGCTTGCATCTCAGATTGGTCGTACTCTGCTTGTTTATTTTGGCCATTTTTTCTGACTTCATTAATTTACTCTTTTTCATATTACTTGTAAATCAACTACTTTCGCTCATAACAGATAACTCTTGTATGTCAATGGCATTTATTAGAATGTTTACAAACATATCTACATCCGCGTCTTTTCGATAGGTTGACATTTGGAGTGATTCGATCTTCATTGTTTATCAGAATTACAAAACAAACGAATTGAGTTGATTCGTTAATAGCCTTTGTAGCCGCTTATTAAAATATTTTCGATTTATTACAGCTTGTTAAGGAGTGTTTAGTTTATTGTTGTTGCGTGTGCCTAATCGCAGGCGCGAGTGGCGTCACGTCACGCCGCGGGAAGTGTTACTCTCTGGCTTGGTCACGGCCAAGGTCTCGGTCGACACAACGCTTGGCGTCATTATGTAACGCTCGGGTAAATGATGAAACGCTCTACTTCTCATTATTTTTAATACAAACATATGATATGGATGTCATTTTATGTAGGCGATAAAGAGTATTGATCGTTTCTAGATTTTATGGCGCGAGTCTCTTACTTTCTTCTGCAGAGGTGCAAATTTTATTTTGGCGATAAATGTTATTTGATAAATATTGTTTTGCATTGTATTGTTAGGAGCACGTGAATAAAATTTAAGTGCGATCGAAGAACAAACAATAGGTCATAACAAATACCAACCATGATGTACTTACTACCTATGTTTGCACCACATGATGTTTACTGACCCTGTGGTCCCTGGTCAGTTACAGCAACAATTAGATTTCACGCGGGTGACATAACAAAATATGCAAATGTGAATCATGTACTTAAACCGTAAAGAAGGGCCTCCTTGTAATAGCCACATTTTCACCCTATTCAATATCTACATCTACTTACATGATGTATTTCATGGATAAGGTAAAACTGAAGCAATCCATGCGAACTCCAAGAGGGTATTTCCAGAAAAAGTCGCGCATCCCAAAAATTTATACAACATGATAGATATTGCAAAGATGAATGGGATTCCCAGAATAAAATCTTTTGGCGATAACTAATCACTTTACGCTACTGTACCACCTGCATTTTTGATAGCTGTTTATCTACGATCAAAATCCATTCGAAATCAAATCACGTGTCCATTAGTATAGGCCCCTACAGGTTGGCAATAATCATTATAATTACCACGTAGTCTCACAATGAACGCATCTCTGTGTTAAAAATGAGCATTGTTTTGTAGTTGGAGTTCCGGTTGGTCTCCCCGCGCCGCGCGTTTACCGGCTCGCCCAGTGCAGACTGGCCAGCAGAGGCATCGCTCAGCGATCTTGTGCACGAACAAAAAACACCTGTAGTCGTCAGCGAATCGCCAAGGTCGCAGGCCCCCGCGGCGCGCTTCTCTCTGCGTTCCGTTTACCCATATCTCGCGGCGAATGCACGCGCCGCGCGCCGCCCCCGCGCCTTGACTCACCGTACACCCGCACGCCTCGCGTCGCACGTCTGCTACTCTACGGGTCAAATCTAGGACGCCATTTAACTTCGCTTTTGCATTACTGTCTCGTAAAAACTACTAGGATCGTTTAATGGTCATTATTCGTCCGCCTATTTCTTTTCATGATCAATTTTTCGTAGTGAAACTGGCTGTATTTTGCTTAGGAATGCTACAAACCTTACTAGTTAATTAAAATGTTGAGGAGTTAAGTTAGAAAGTTCAATAAAGTGTTGCGCGTGCGTTGAAATTATCACAGACTCACATTAAAGCTATTGTCAATGTTAATTGTGGCTGGCGAGTGCGCGTCAAGTCAAGGTCGGTGCAGATCGATAACGCCGCCGGAGGGGGGCAGGCAGGCGGACTTCCATCTCCACATACTCCACATGCACGTATGCACGCACTTCATCGTCATGCGGACCAAAGAAAGTGTAGGAAAGTGGAAACATTCCTTGATAGCGCGACAATCTGCTCTACGCTCACTGAACGCTGCGTAATTCCTAACTTATCGAGTGGTTGCATCTTTTTAATCTGGAGCAGAAAAAAAAATCTTGACTGTAATGAAATTGAAATCTTCATTCCCTTTTCACTTCCATAACATTGTTTTATCTCTAAGTCTATAAATAATAATGTCGTTACAATATGTAATTATGTGTATTAAATTTCCTTTGTGAAGTTTATTACCGGTAGTGTTGGTGTCCGCTTAGTCATTGTCGGAGCGATTCCCTTTGTGTGGCCCATCAATCCCGACAATATCATAATGGCTCAATTCATCCATTACGTCGCTGAAGGCGACGGTGTGGCGTTTTACTAAAGCCTTTGTCGCATTGTCGATGGCGTGTTTTTCTTCGGCTGGTTTCTGTATTGATTTGTTGCCTTGTTCAACAAGCTCTATGTATATAAGCTCACTTACGTAGATTCATTTACGAAAGAGTCCTCTTTTCTCACGAGAGGCTATCAATTACATAGCCCCAGGGTCGTCAAGGATACGGCTTGATTGACAGGTTCGGGTAATGTAGTAGTTCTATGATATAGGTGCTTCCCTACACCCTAAACCGAGCGTAAATGGATATGGATGAATTCACGCCTGGCTGAGTTCTTTTGAATTGAAAGTGAATTTTATCAGACGCCTACGCGGTACGCCGTAAATAAGATAGATATTTTTTGCGCGCTTTCAATTCTGCTTTTCGGTTTTCAAAGGATTTATTATAATACCTATCAATTTTGTATTATATTTGTATTTCTAAATCAAATATTCTTCGGTAAAATTTTCTGACAGCCTGTACTGTATTTACTTTATTTACAACGAATGATTATAGGGTTTATTTGTACAAATATATAGATTGATCATGATTATTCGTTTACTGAGCGTCGCAGTATGTGGTCCAGATGTAATCTAATATCTCGTTATTATCTTATTTATTTTTCTGAGCCAAACCCTTACGATGTACGACGTTACTCTAGCTTTTTTTATCGCAACATGTATAGCGCACATTACAATTTTGGTACTTGATATTTTTAAATGATTTCAAACTGCTGTTTGGAATCTTTTAAAAATTATGTTGGTCCATCTCTTTTTGTCCACAAACTTATTTTTTAGTTTATTCTTTCCTGTCCCACTGTTGGGCAAAGGCCGCACTGATAGATAGACTTCTCTGCTCTCTGCTCCCTTTTCTGGGCAATCCGTGTAGAAAATCCGTCATCTCCATTTTTGTATGTAGATCTACCCCGCCTCCCCACAATTCTAGCTAATTCTCTTCGTCTACTTGATCACCATAGTTTGTTAAGCATCACCACAATGTTCTTTATTACTGGGTTCCTAAACATATTATTAAAAAATATAATATTGATCACTAATATTATAAATTGTGCAATATTAAAGCGTCAAGGTGTTACCTACACATTTTTTGGTTTAGGACCGGAAAACTTTTTGCCGTCAATCTATGACGAACGCCCTCACAACACGTGCAGCAGACGTCCCTATACGCACAGCCCCAAGGCCGCATATACCGTACATACAAACAAACATTTGGCCATGTTTTGAATTATGGTCTTTGATGCCCAAAATTTTAAACGCGACGCTAACGTATGCTCGGTTATCAGTTAGGATGCTTTGAACATTTGTCAATATTTATTTTGAAAGCTTTACAAGGGGAACCGCGTGCGTGACCGCGTCCGTGAAAAAACTTTAAAGAAATATTTGATTGTACGAACAATTGTTCAAATGAATAAGTACCATTTAATCGCGCTAGGTTTTTCTTAGTGACATAGCGATTTTTATATGGTAGAGGCTATCGCAGGGAGTTCGGTCTATGAGTGACGTAAAACTTAATTACAGAAACGCGCCGCAGCCACGATCACGAAGGCCGACTGCTAACAACTACAATTATTTAGATGATTCCATTCTGACATAATATAACTATAAAGTTTTAGATTATCTAGTTCAATTCGGAATCATTTGCAACTTTAAAGGCAAAAAATGTGATTATAGCAACTCGTTTTCAACATAAAATGAGATTTATTCACGTATGATTGTATGCGGACCTTGAGCACGTCGGGTGAGACCTTCACGCCGGTAACCGCGCGGAAGTTGACGGGTACATTTTTTGTCAAATTCGAGCTTGTTGAATTTTAGTGCGCATTAGTCACTAGCTAAGCATCAGCGCCGAAGCTCGTGGCGCAGTGTTGACGAGTTGCATTGCGATATCGTCGCGTCGGGTGCAATAACAGTCGCTATCACAATGTCACTACGACGTCTGCTTTGTCCCCGGTCGCGGCTCTGACGCTTTTATCCGTATCTCCGGCGTCGCACGCTCAGTCACATTTTCACGTATTATTTAGAAGCCTAGCGTCCTTACCATAATTCGTGGGTTTGATCTTTCACAGTGTAAATTGATCGTGACCGTCGCACCTCGCGCTAAGTTGTCCGTCGTAACTAGTGAATCAGTGCAGTTTAATTCTGAACGTTGCTGAAGTGCAGTGGGTTGATAGTGATGTGAGGATTCTTGTGCGTGGCCATGTCCGTGGCGAAGAAAGACAAGCCGACTATGTCGGTAACAGCACTTATCAACTGGGCTAGGCCCTTGCCGCCGGGCCAGCCGCAGCAGCCGATGACGCCTACGTCGCCCGGAAGCATGCTTCAACCGATGATGGCCCCACCGCCTAACATACCGACTGTTGACTGCTCACTCGATATTCAATGTAAATATCAAATTATGTAATTGGCAACGGAAAATTCTTTGGTTCACAGAGCAGAAAGTTTTCCGTAGCATTCTTGTTTTTGTGTCAACATGATATTTATGTGCAAAAATCTATTTTAAAATATATCATCATGGACATTTTCTTTTATGACGATTTTTAAAACATTAAGACTAGGTCAGTGTAGAAAAAAAGTCTTATTTTGAAGTTATTTAGTTGTTTACGGCAATTAGTTATAAAATGTGTGCTAAATATGTAAATTAAGACTAAACATACACCTGCAATGGGCTATTTTCAAGGTTTTGCGGTGTAGAAGCCTTTGTTCCTTATATATCAATGGCTACAGTTGATTGATATAGGTACTGTGATGTGAATAAGAATCTACTTTATACAATATCAACTTGATAGCAGCGTCATATAAACGAGTTATTCATTACCACAAAGCTAGTCAAAAACAGACGATGTTCTTAAACGATTCATACTCCTTGTTTTCAGTTTATTTATATTGATGACATTATAATTCATCATCCGAATTCCAAAGGTTAAGAACGTTAGCGAATCGGAACTGCGATTACACCTATTATGCAATTAAATTAGTAGGTCTGTACATTGGTATGGTACAAAATGAAATGATAATGAATGTTATACTTAATTTATAATGACAATAATTGATGTTCCTCTGTTGAACTTGGACTTGATTGGACTTGACGAAGGGATTTCTTCAGCTTCAGTTCAGGTGACAAAATTTTTGTAGAGTATAAAGTACACAGGTTGTAAAAAAAGACCTGTGTTCATTTCAATTTCGTGATACGACTGTTATACACTTCCGTTCTATTGTAATTTAGTTTCAATTACCTTAGTACCTAAAAAATAGTAGATAGTGCGAATTCATACTTTACAAATGTATTACTTTTTTAGTTTTTCTATTCACACTTCACAGCCCATATTATAAAGGTATGTCATTTGTCACAATTAATACGCACCGTTGATAATAGCTTAAAGTATCAAGAACATAATTATAAGTTTTTCTTTGCGCTTATATAGTTCGTGATTTTTCGTTTGCAATGGAAACTAGCTGTCGATGTTTTTTTTTGCAATTAGGACGTAAAGAAGCACCATCCCATATCTTCCCGTGGGTGTCGTAAGAGGCGACTAAGGGATTACTAGAGAATGGGCAGCAGCGATCTCTTGTGTTTTTTTTTGGAAGAACTGTACTGCGATCGCCAACCCGCCTGCCAAGCGTGGCGATTATGGCAAAACCCCCCAAAATGGATACCGCATTACAAAAATGGCCCCTAGTACCCGGCAGCCCGTCTACCCTCGACTACGGCAGCGGTCGAGGTTACGGCGTGGCAAGGGGTGCGAAGAATCCCCGCATGGGATCTGGCTGCCTATACCAACGACTGGTCCTGGCAACTTATAACACACGCACACTCCGGACCGACGAGAAGATAGCGGAACTCGAAGAGGAATTGAGCAGGCTGCGATTGAGTATTGTGGGATTATCTGAAGTCCGAAGAGTAGGGGAAGGACACGATAATCCTGAAATCTGGCAACCTGCTCTATTTCCGAGAGGGTGACCGGCAGTCTCAGGGTGGTGTTGGGTTTATTGTCCACAAGTCCCTTGTGAACAACGTGGTGAAATCGAGAGTGTGTCGACCAGGGTGGCGCGATGGCGTACCTTATACTCAGAATATCCTCAAGATATTCGCTGAAGGTCATACAGATCTACGCCCCGACCTGGGCACACCCCGACGACGAAGTGGAGACCATGTATGAGGATATCTCTAAAGCCATGCATGGTCTCAAAACTCACTTCACCGTTGTCATGGGGGACTTCAACGCGAAACTGGGCAAACGAGACGGGGATGTGCTGCAGGTGGGGCAATTTGGAGTTGGACGTCGGAACTACCGGGGCCACCAACTGGCTAGTTTTATGGAGAAGGAGGCCCTCTATGTGATGAACTCCTTCTTCAAAAAGCGTGAGCACAGGAAGTGGACCTGGCAGAGCCCCGATGGTGCAACCAAAAACGAGATTGACTTCATCATGTCAACCAAGAAGCAAATGTTCAATGATGTCTCTGAGATCAATTCGGTGAAAACCGGGATCGATCACCGCATGGTAAGAGGCACATTGAACATCAATATCAAGCTAGAGGAGAAGAGGTAGACTGACCTGACACTATACCGAAGACATCCCGGACGTCAGTTTGTACGAGATTAGGATGGCTCTGAAACAGCTTAAAACAACAAGGCACCGGGTGATGACGGAATTACGGCCAAACTCCTGAAGGCGGGTGGAACACCGGTACTTAAGGCCCTCCAGAAGCTGTTTAATTTCGTTATACTCGAGGGAAAAACGCCACAGGCATGGTGCA
This sequence comes from Xestia sexstrigata, assembly GCA_941918905.2. Taxonomy (NCBI): domain Eukaryota; kingdom Metazoa; phylum Arthropoda; class Insecta; order Lepidoptera; family Noctuidae; genus Xestia; species Xestia sexstrigata. The sequence goes on from OW799204.2 coordinate 8,654,478, forward strand.
GGGGTGTGGTGGTACTCTTCTTCAAGAAGGGAGACAATGCCCGTCTGAAGAATTATAGGCCCATCTAACTTCTAAGCCATGTCTACAAGTTGTTTTCGAGAGTCATCACGAATCGTCTCGTGCGCAGGTTTGACGATTTTCAGCCTCCCGAACAAGCCGGTTTTCGAAAAGGCTTTAGCACGGTGGACCACATACATACGCTGCGGAAGGTTATACAAAAGACCGAAGAGTATAACCTGCCTCTCTGTTTAGCGTTTGTGGACTACGAGAAAACCTTCGATTCGATCGAGACCTGGCCCCTTATTCACAACGCTTCGATTCGATTTTCTATTCGGAAAGTCGTATGTCTATCTTTTTTTTGACATTACGAAATCGAGCGAGATAGACATACGACTTTCCGAATCGAAAATCGAATCGAAGCGTTGTGAATAGCTATGCTGGGCAGTACTGCAGTCTCCAACAACGATGCCAAATCGACTACCGGTACATCGAGGTGTTGAAGTATTTGTACAAAAACGCCACCATGTCAGTCCGATTTCAGGACCAAGCCTCGGAACCTGTCCTTCTGCAGCGAGGTGTGAGACATGGAGACGTGATATGTCCGAAACTGTTCACCGCTGCACTGGAGGATGTCTTCAAGGTTCTGGACTGGAGAGGGCTAGGCATCAACGTCAACTTCGACCATTGAGGACCTCAGTACAATGCTCGATGACCTCAGTAGAGCTTCCGAAAGAGTGGGGCTAAAAATGAACATGGACAAAACCAAGATCATGTTGAATGCCCATGTAACACCCACTCCTATCAAAATCGGAGACACTACAGTCGAAGCTGTAGACGATTATGAGTACCTGGGACAAACGGTCCAGTTAGGTAGGTCTAACTTCGAGAAAGAGATCAATCGTCGAATCCGACTCAACTGGGCAGCGTTCGGGAACCTGCGTGGTATCTTCTCGTCGAACTTACCGCAGTGTCTCAAGACGAAAGTCTATGACTAGTGTGTGTTGCCAGTGATTACGTACGGGACCGAAACGTGGTCGTTCACAATTGGCCTTATCAGAAGGCTTAAAGTCACCCAAAGGGCAATGGAGAGGGCTATGCTTGGAGTTTCTTTGCGTGATCAAATCAGAAATGAAGACACATCCGCAGGAGAACCAGGGTCACCGACGTAGCCCGAAGAATTGCCAAACTTAAGGGGCAGTGGGCAGGGCACATAGCTTGCAGAACGGATGGCTGATGGAGCCGAAAAGTTCTGGAGTGGCGACCGCGAACCGGAAGACGATGCGTTGGAAGACCTCCCACTAGGTGGACCGATGACCTGGTGAAGGTTGCGGTAATCCGTTGGATGCGAGTCGCACGGGACCGGTCAATGTGGCGACACTTGGGGTAGGCCTATGTCCAGCAGTGGACGTCTTTCGGCTGAAATGAAAATATGATGAGATATATCTTTTTGTAATTACTTGTCTAACTTAGTGCATACTGAGCATGCTGTCGTAGCATGAGCAGAGAGGTCGAAAACTGATAGTTTTTTTTTACGTTTTTAATATATTTATTTTATCATTGAATAACTTACAATCTCCTGTTAAAGTCACGAGTAACGACACAGCAATACACTCTTAGCATGATGGAAATTAAATCTGCACATTAGTTTTTCTGACATGTAAAACCGCGATTCGCTGCTTGGTAGGCGCGCGTGCGACTACAATCTTTCTTTTTCACTGATTTTCGTTAATTACGAAGATTAACATGAAATTATACGATAGATCTCGTTTCGCGAGAGTGAAAGTTGTTATTACGCGCCACAATTATATCTCTTTCAAATAAAACTCAATTATAAACCTAATTTGAGTTGTCGTCGACTTTTTTATGAACTAACTAAATAACAGTTTGTGTATTAGATTATATGAAACTTGTTTAGACTTTGAAATAAGATTTTGCACTGAGATGGTTGCGTAGGTTTCAGTCTGGTTCTTCTGAGACGTAATCACTTTACCAAGAAATGAACTTTTATGACAGATTGAAATAATTAACTTCATTTAAATAAAGTCTTAGAAACTCTTAAAGGTGGTGGTGGTGGTTTGCTTGCGTCCCGATTTTAATAGTTTTAACAAATTGCAGTCCACTATTGTCACTTAAAACCGCATTAGTCTAGAATTACAGAAAGTCTATAATTCTAGATTGGTATATATTTTTATGGAACGATTGCTGATAAATGTTCTTACAAAATGGAATGTTGAGTAATTGGAAATAATATTTTCACGATGAAAGAGCAATCTCTTATAGGTTTTCCTCAAAGGGCTTGAACTGGTAGTTTTCAAAAGTCAAACTTCAAAGACTCTGATTGCTACTTATGAAAACCTCCAAGATGAGGGGACTAATTTTAGAAATGAAAATTAAAAATATTTGTGAACAAACTAGCCTCACAGCACTAACTGAATTTCCAGATGAAACTCACATACAAACAAAATGAATGAAGTCTGAATTAGGAAATCTATTTTATTTAGGCATTGCAGTAGACGGTTTGGGCGAAGAACGTCAGAAACGCAAAATGACAGATTAGCGGATTGTCAGAAACGCATAATGCCAGGTGTCGCAAAATGACAAGATCTGATAATGACAGATTCACAGAATGACAGATTAGCGATAACCATTGCATTAATTACGAAAAAGTTATGAATACTTATACATTTGTCGTTATTAGTCCTTATAATACTAGAAGAAGCAGTATGATAAAATAAATCATATTCAGTCATAATATAAATAGTATAAACTTCAGAGCTTTCTTATTGTTACAAACTTTTATTTAACTTGCGTTGTTCTTATGTAAGTTGTCCACTTGAAAATTTGCACACCATTTTTCGACCAATTTTGCACACACCTTTGGTTCTGTTGGCAATATAGTTTTATGACAGACATGACATGATACTGTAGCCAGGATGGTCTGCTCACGAGAGAACTCTTCAACGGTTAATAGCACGGACACGAACGGTTAAGGTCAGCTCCAGACGCAGCCTTTACGCAGCATATTTGGTGATGCAAAAATTATACCAATCTCGAAAGTCTTTACCAAACCGTTTTCCAAATCCAAATAAGGCATAGGACAATTCTATCGAAAAGGTTGAACCAAAAACATTAGTTCAGTAAATACCTACCTACATCAATTCTAACATATCTTACGTCTTGTTTTTAGAGGGTCTAAGCGCCCTATTCACATCACACGTAGAAATTGAAAGTGTTTGCTTGACACAGGCACACAACACAACGTCTGCCGTCAGTGTAGGCGTGATACGTTTCAACTCAGAAGCTGTTCATAACGCCCTTTGTAATGGACCTTGAATGTTCCTCTACATTGTTAAAGTTCTTCATCTATTGTGATGTAAATGTCAAACGCCATATTTTGGACTGTTTGTTTCACTATTTCGTATAGGTACAATCAATTTGGGAACTACACAGTCTTCTGCCGTTATTCTTCTCAGTGACGTCGCACTCGGCTGCGCTGCGGGCGGCGCGGCACAACTCCTTTATACAATACGGTGTAGAGCTCAGACCAAATAAAAAGGTGTGTAGAGGCAGTTTATTTGCTTCTTGAATACATCTTTTCTATCATTTCAATCAGTAGTCATGTTGGTTTTCATTTCCAATTTAGGCTGATCTTCATTCACACAATCCACCTTTCGTTTCTTTGGTCTTTTACTACTCTTCTAACTATCCACAGTACCCAAAACGTTCTTATCTTCTCAAGTTTGAAATTCACAAGTTCCATGAAAAAATCATCATCAAATCATGTTGCCTTTCAATATTATTATTTGCATCTGATAAATGTTTATAATAAGATTGCCAAGGATATTTTTTTCCTGGTAGGGGTCGTATGCTATTATAATTTGTAATGCTTGATGTCCATTAACATAAGTAGCTTGCTCATGATTTTGTTAGGTAGAAGAACAACATCATGCCAATACAAAATACCTACCTTGATTTTTTAAGCCATGAAAACTTGATTTTGAGGCCATTAGTAAAAATAACTACCTATATTTAAATATGTAAACAAGATTATAAGGCACTAGGTGTAGTCTTAAATATGTGACAAACAAAGATTTATTTTTACATTACCAAGATTACGCCAAGAGTCAAACCCAAGATATTGTTGCTAAAAAAAAAAAACTTCGCCCAAACTCAGGCTGCCTTCGCAAATAGGAATTTAAGAGATCGGAAATGACGTATCAGGTGATTTCTTGTTTTTGGAGGTGACGTAAGCCCAGAAGAGTCGCTGATACGATGGACAGACGTTATTGCGTACCTACACGAGAAACGGATGTATTACTAGTGAACCGACCGATGCAACCGGCTCACTCATAAAGATAACGTTTGTTTTTAACAATCTGCATTCAAGTCCGTCATCCATGTTGCATTCTGTACTTACTCGATGTTCATAAACAAAGATAGATTGAATTAAATTAGTAGGTACTTGCAGTAAAATGTTTTATAGCCTCGAAATTGGTTATTTTCCTAACCCTATTGTTTTATGTTCCGTTGATACGAGTTTTTTAATTACTATCGTTGTATTAAAACTTTCAGCTGTAGGTTATATCTTCTGTATCATCTATATCATCATCATCATCTGCCTAGCCTTTTCCCAACTATGTTGGGGTCCGCTTCCAGTCTAACCGTATGCAGCTGGATACCAGTATTTTACATGGAGCGACTGCCTATCTGACCTCCACAACCCAGTTAGTACTGGGTAATACGATACCCCTTGGTAAGACTGGTTGTTAGACTTTTTGGGCCACTGACTACCTGTAACGACTGTCAAAAATCACAAATGACAACCCATGCCGGGATCAACTGCTTAACGTGCTTGCCGAGGCATGGAAGAAACTCGGTATGTAATGGGGTCACCCATTCACAGACCAACCTAGGCAAGCACGGCTCTACCTAAAGATCGACCCGAGCGGCTGTTATTTAGCCACGAGCTCCTCAAGAAGATGCAACGCATTACAAATAAAACGTTGCGCTTACATACTAATTACCTACGAATGATGTCATATTTAAAAATAAAACTATGATAGGTGAGTTGTGGACTGATTGTTATTAATAACAAAATCCAAGAAAAAACAAAGCCAGGTTTTTATGACCTACCTACAATATACTGGGTTCGGTGCACCGAACCCAGTATATTATATATAATAATTATCAAATTATCAAGCATACATTAATAAATTAAAGTATGTTTTTCTCTATTATCTACCTGGCGTGAAGCACTTTGTATTTTATGCTTATTGATGATTCATCAACGCCGAACGAAATATCGGACAGTAAGAAATAATCATCAAGTGTGCGTTTCGATGGCGCGACCACGGCGGTATTTTTTTTTTTGAAACTGCCAAGATTTTGTAATAATTCGTAAAAGTTGATTCCCAAAACCTTAAATTTGTCAAAGTTATGGTTAAAGTACTACAGCTCCTGAAATATAAACCTAGGATTTTTTTGTTGTATTTTTACAAATTTCGACCAATTCAAATCTATGCTCTACAAAAAACTTCAGACCTCTGCGATGCTTTTTCAGTGAGATATCGGCGATAACATGTTTCAATGGCGCGGCCATGGGGGTTTAAGTCTTACAGCTCCTAAAATATACCACTAGGATTTTTTTCGGTATTTTTTTAACTTTTTTACAAATTCAATCTGTTATTTACCTAACTTTCAGGTCTCTGCAACGCTTGGTTTTAAATATCTCCGTGGCCGCGCGGTTCTCCGCGTTCGATGGCGCGGCCACGTTCAAACCCTTATAACTTTTTAACCATTACTTTGATAAATTTATGGTTTTGGGAATCATCTTTTACAAATTTTTACAAAATCTAGGTATAGTTTATTTAAAAAACAACGCCGTGGTCGCGTCATCGAAACGCAGTCATCATCGAGGTATACACTATTTCATAGAGAAAAAAGTAGGTTTTTAACCGACTTCAAAAAGGAGGAGGTTCTTAATTCGATTGGTATTTTTTTTAATGTATGTACACTGATTACGCTGAGATTTATGATTCGATTTACGTGATTCTTCTTTAGTCTGATGCAGAATAGTTGCCATTTGGTCTCATAAAAATTTAACATAGTTTGGTCCAGTAGTTTTAATTTTATTAACATTTTTTTACTTCAGTCGTGTGGTCTAAACACACCCAAACCAAGAAAGAGATTTCAATAAGAAATCAACGCGGTATCATTTTTTGTGTCATTTTATTACTTGATTTTATGTATGTTCACCGATTTATTCCCCATTTGTGGAGCGATTCTCAAAATTCTATTTGAAAGAGTATACTCCTGAGGTCGTCCCATTTAAATTTTGTGAAGATCTGACGCTGATCTTCGAAGATATACAATGGAACTCTTCTAAAATAGATGGTAAATTGGTTGTGATTGCTGCAATCGCTTGGATGTTTATTGGTTATACATCATGACGTATCATCACGCCTGTATGCTCTGAGGGGTACGCAGATGTGTACAGTACACCCACATTTCAACAAAAGTCACCAACTTCGAAACTTGACCGTTGCGTTGCTTGATTGATTTGGTGTTTTTGTCACCGACTTCGAAACTTGACCGTTGCGTTGCTTGATTGATTTGGTGTTTTTGTCACCGGCTTCTGAAGCCAAAGTTATAAGTTATTTATTTTTTTGTTTGTTTTTATTTGTTTGTGTTTTTTTGAAGTTGGTTTTATTTTTTGCAAAAATGTTTTTGTTTATTTTTCCATTTTTAGTAGTGCCCAAACAAGTCGCCATGAATTTATTTTACATTATTAACAATACATGTCATGGTAATAGGCTTATCCCCAATAAATGGAACTTAACATTTATTTAATTACAACGGATAAATTTAAACCAATTACTGTAACTAAAAATAGAATTAAAAAAGAGTAAGATATGACATAAGTACTCGTAAAATTAAAATATACAAAATAACAAAGTAAAGGTTCACACATTTTATAAATTCCTCTTACAATACTTCTGACATGCCAATAAAATCTTTGTCCATACATCCGCAAACATACCTAACTTTCGAAATCTGTATTGTACACATCTGCGTACCCCCTCAGAGCATAAAGGCGTGATGTTACGTCATGATGTTGTATAAACAATAAACATATTTTTGAAGAGTTCCATTGTATATCTCAGAAGACCAGCATCAGATCTTCACCAAATTCTTCTCTTTCAAATAAAAAAATAATTTTGAGAATCGGTCCACAAATGGGAGAGAAATCAGGTAACATACATAAAAAAACAAAAAAGAAATACATACACACGAACATATAACCTCCTCCTTTTTTGCAGTCGGTTAATTAGTAGCTCAAGAACAGGTCCATACACTCCACATAAATCAGAAACGTAAAGTATTTCGAGACAATAATTCAAATCGGTAAGCAGTATCAAATAAGAAGCAAGCCACTCCAAACAAGTGCAAAGATTTCTTATGTGATATCGATTTGGATGTTTTAAGACAATGGCAACTCGTTTACAAGGCGCACGCACGACCAACGAAGCATGTTCAGTTAATAGATCAGATATTGGTATTAAGACATTTAGCTTCTATGCTTTAGGTACCTACTTGGAACAAACAAAAATACAAAATTTACATTCTACGAACACGTTTGCTCACGAGAATTGCGTCACGCACGTATGCTTTTAAACCAAACTTTCAATGCTTTTATCAATTGGAAACACCTGAACATTTTCAATCATCGCTTGCCAGAATCATTGGGTAAAATGTGCCCACTTCTTGGACGATACAATTCGTAAAATATTTTTATAGAAATCCAAAGCAAGTTTTAGGAAATCAAAAGATTTTCTACTGCGCAGTAGAATGAGGGTGGTGGCTTGTGTATGTTTATTTTCTTTTTTGTCTGCTGCAGAAGCCCTCGGACTAATGAACCGGTTTTGTTGGTTTTTGGAACAACTGCCATCCGTACTTTTTTGTTTTCCGGAGAATTTGTTTAATACTGCATTATGATAATACTTCTCGACTATAACGCTGAGACAGTATTTAAGTTATCGTTTCCTGTCAAATTATGCTTAAAGATTATCAGTTATTTTGTAAAATTGATGATGAATGATGAGAAAATTACTTTTCAATACACTTTCTCGAAAATGGGCTCTTATCGCACTACGATTTGGTTCAACATGCAATGTATTTCACACGTGTGCCTTTTTTTTTTTCAGTTATCCGCACGTGTGCGGAAATAAAAATTTTTATAGATAAGTATACTTATACGAAGTACAAATCGGTTCAATGCCTATAGTCGGCGGTGAAAGTTTTTGACGTGATAACGTCTTATAAATCGATGAACACCGGCTGCACGCACGAAGTGTCACACCGTTACGCTTGCCCATACCCTTGGACCTAGAAAACTGAAATTTTGCACAGTGGTTCCCTTTATAATGTAGACAAGGAATAAGGAAGGATTTTTCGAAATTCAACTAAGAGAGTTAAATAGGGGATGAAAGTTTGTATGAAAGTCCGTCAGTTTTAAAGTTAGGATCTTAAAAAATTGTGTTTAGGCTGACGATTGAAAATTAATTTATACATGTCTCAGCACTCTCAGCGTTTTTGATAATTCCACTCGAAAGTCCTTAATTTTCGAAGTTAAAATTACAAAATTTACTATCTAGGTGTATGGTTGGAAGCTAACGCAACGGTTTTGTTGAAATTTCAATCCTTAAGGGGGTGTAAAGGGTTTGAAATATTGTTTTTTAAGTTAAAATCACTTAAATTTCGGCAAAGAGACTTAATTATGCGTCTTTAAGGCGTAAATATTTTTTGAATGTTTAAATTATGTTTATAAATAGAATATGATTATTTAAAACTAATTTTTACTTTTATTAAAAAATTAACATTATTTATTTGTGTTCTAAATTCAAAAAATAAAAAATATTTTTTATATCAGGCTGTTTAGCGGCTTCATACCTTTGCTTCTCCTTCAATCTGGCCAAAGCAAAGCGCGAAAAAAAGAAAATGAAAATCATAGTTTCCTAATAATTCATAACAAAAATACTTTTCATTCTATTATTTTATTTCTTCGAAAGGGTATTGTATTGAAAAATGTTGTTTGATATACGTGGGCATTTGTTATTGCATTCGAGGCGAAATTTACAACCGAGCCGAGAACTGCAATAACAAAGTTTCCCCACTTAGGTATATCAAAATTTACACATATAATACACACTCAGTTGTAACAAATACCCAATGATCTAGTTGATGGTGATTCTAGAATCATAATAATAATTGATAGGGATTTAGTAGGGACTTGTACCTAACCAATATTTTATTGTGTACAAGTAAATTTTTCATAGATTTATTATTCAAATAACTGCTGTTCGTGGTAGCTCAAAAGAAAATGAATTTACGGTTTACGCCTTCGCTTGACGTCAGTAATTAAGATTTTCATTATCGAAGCTGTTCAAATGTTGATTACACTTTTTTATTGCAGGGCTGAACTTGGAGGGCGGTTTTATGTCGCCGATGTCACCGCCGGAGATGAAGCCAGACACGGCGATGCTAGACGGCCTGCGAGACGACTCCACCCCGCCACCCGCCTTCAAAAACTACCCCCCGAATCACCCCCTGAGTGGTTCCAAGCACCTCTGTTCTATATGTGGAGACCGAGCGTCGGGAAAACATTATGGAGTATACAGGTACATACATCAGAATTTAATATCTTTCACAACTTTTGTATATTCTCAATGAAGTTACATTATAATGTAGAGAGAAACGAGAGACGCTCTCTTTCCTCGCAAAAACATCCTAAAAGTAATTTGTGTGTGTGTGTAGTAATACGTGATGTTATTATCGATATAAATGAAGTTACTTGGAAGGTGTTAACTTGGATCTCGATATTCTAACTTAACCCCCTCGGGCCAGATGTTCGATAAACAAGAGTTTGGCTGTGAAGTTTTTGCTCAACTTTTTTGCCACTCCCATATGCATACATTGGTCGGTCAGACGCGTTTGAAACTAAGAAGGGTCTGTCTGTAGCAAAGGGATCTATCCATATTTTCTGTTGCTCTTTCTTAAAAATTAAAGACTTCGTATAGGTATGTGCCTATTTACATATATCTAATTTAGACAGTGTAGAGAGTGTGGATAAAGGTCCTCGTAAATTATAAGATATTTTTTTGTGTGAAATAGTTCATTCATAATTTTCGTTCGCTGTCTTGTCTCTGACGGACTTAGTAGCGAGATGAGATGTTTCACAATAATAGACGAAAACCGTGTGTAAATAAAAAATCGCCCTGAATATGTTTTGGCAAAATACACGCTCACCTTTCATTATTGTTGTGTTTTTAAATGCGTCTGAGTTATAAATACGAACCAAATTAATGGGGTAAATTTTATCTGCTGAATCGCTAGTCGCTGGTGAAAAGTAAAATGGCAGGTCGTTATAATTTATTTTTTTCTTCTCTTTCCAAGTCTGTCTGAGCAGGTATTAGATTACTCTTGGGAAACCTAGACTTAGAATCGTTCGTATAAAATTAAATGTCAATCAATTCGTCTCGCATTCAGTTACGGTCCGCAATAGGCCATGGATCTTTATTATTTTAATTAAAAATGCAAAATGGCTGGCGATTGTGAATTTTTATTACAATTGGAAAAAACTTGATTTAACATCACGTGGCTGTATAGGGCATATAATATACGGAATATTGAATGGAATAATGAATTTTATGGTGAATGTGTTATGTAGTTATTAAAAAAGACGGCTTTATGAGACGTGTTGTAGTTTTAATAGGCAATTTAAGATTAGGAGGTATGCCGCTAATGAGGAGGTATTAAGCATCAAAGAATATTAATTAGCTGCTTATATTTCCACATTGAATTAGCGAAGGTCTGTCCAAAGATCAGTTAAGACATGATTAAAAGACAAATACAGATATGATTTACAGCAGAAAATTGTAACCTACCCTACGATTGATTAGGTATGATGTAAAATCTAGAGACGCGCTGTGGACGCCATAAAACGCACTTTAATTAAAGTTGTGCGAATGATTCAAAAGATAATACTTACCTAGGTGCTGTTGGTTCATTAGTAAGTATATAATATAGTTGCCTTGTTTATTTGTTATGTTGATATAATATATAAGTAGCTGGAGATGCCACCGTCTAGACAGCCACGCTTGTGTTGCGTCTGTGTTGGAAAGAACGTGGTTCGTGTGTATACACCCGTAGCTTAGATACAACATTTATTGGTTGCGTGTAAAATGAATATTATGTTACGGCATGCGCAAAATTAAAGATTTTACACCTTCTTATATTATTACCTAACATTTTAATTGAAGTTGGCGGGCGTGGGAGTGTTCGTTAGTTCATTTTTCGATTCGTTTATATCAATATACATGTTTCAAGCAGTATTGGGGCTAACTTCGCAGACTAAGTATATAATATACTCGCTCAGCTATACATTATTGAAACGATTTACAATTCTATCGATCGGTAGCCGCTCGTAATGCCATTCAGAAGACATTTTTTTCACCTTGGTAATTTTTTATGTTGATTTTAAAATCACGCATTGGAGGGCAGGTAGTCCTGGCTTTTTACATCACATATTGAGTCAATAAAGGTAGAAATCATTTGCGTTGTTTGTGGTGTCGCTCTATTATTGGAGTGATTTACACCGTGACATGGATATCCCCTGCAATGTCCATATAGGCTGAACGTAGAACATCCCTCTTTGGACAGGAGACAATCACTCCTTTCAAGCTAATATTTTCATTCTTCACCAGTACTGACTGTATTACGATATAGGAACTCATCCTAGGAATACTTTAACATGCACCGGGATCAAAAGTATCCAAACAAGGTGTGTACAACCAAACATTATAATGCATCATTCTGAGTAACTCTGTGCAAAAAGTATTGGAAACAAGATTTTTGGGGTGAAAAATCACGTTTTACGGTAAGATTCAAAGTAACGTACTCAAAACATTGTTCTGATGGATGCATTGAATAGTACGGGGTCATGGAAGTATTCAAAGTAAAGTTCTAGGTAACATTAAAAACTTGTACTTAGGTATTTAAGAAAAAAGTTGGAACTTTTCCTCCAATATCTCCGTAACTAGGAGGTTACCAGGTATGGTCCAGAACAAAAAAAATGTGGTCGCATTGACGGGTTCGTAAAGGGTATTTTGACATCTACATAATTATGTTAATCCAGGTCATGGTATACTCCCGTGCCCAAACTCTATTCATATCGTGTTAAGTACATACAAACATCCAAACTTTGACATTTCACTTTCTTATTTTAATTTTAAGGGAGGATGTTTACGTAAATTTCTATCCACTAAATCTCCTGGTTGATCCGCCCTTACGACAAAAACAACCCCCAATCCTCTGACAGTCCTACGCAAAGCAAGGGCGTTATCAACAAATTAATCTCGACAAATTCCTGATATCGAAAATTCTCACATTTGTTTATTTTCGCGTCGTATAAATAATTATACGGCTATGATGAGATGTATAGAGTGTAAATTCGTTCGTTGGCACGTGTTTAGAGGCATGTACACATAGACAGAACGCGTGTAGGTACCGCTATTTTTGTACCAAAGCTTTTTTGTGATATATACATTATTATGGGTACTACATAATAATGTTACTGAATCATCTGATTTGTTATGATTGTGAGTGAGCCGCTTGTCGTCATAATGAATGATGTTATAATGTGGGCGTGGGAGGAGGCTTTGAGCAATCCCTAAATTAGACTATGAGCTATGACAGGAGCTTTGTTATTAAAGCTTGTAACTAAGACAAGAGCGGACGAAAACTAGTCTCATTAGGCCCAGCGAACACCGTCGCATCGGAGCGCTTTTTTAAAGACAACAATTTAATGTAAACCTTAACTACAATACAAGAATAAATTCGCACGCGGTACTCGGAGCGCCCTCAAGCTTCTACAAGAGCATGCGCGCGACCGTATATCAAGGTCGTTAAGGTTTATATTAAATTGTCTTCAAATGCGCTCCGCTGCGCCTCCAGCGGTGTGTGCTGGGCCTTAGAAACCAATCCACAAGCCACTGTCTTGTAAATAGATTATGTCAGTTAGAAGAACGAAAGCGAAATCTGACAGAACCAATAACGGTTATCATTATCAAAGCCATAAAGAATGTCAATACTTAGATATAAGAGCTCTTTGTTTAAAAGTGACGGACTATCAGACAGCATTTTACGTTGAAAATAATTGGGGAATCCCCATAAGGTTTCACCGCATACCAACATATAAAAATATCATCATCAGCTGCTTTATTTTTAGCTCCCACGTTTGTGAAGAAATATTACTAGGTTATTGAAATGTTCAAATGAATCTTCGTCTTTGTTAGTTTTAGTATCGGTCGATCGTTAGCCACTTAGTAACGTGTAGCATGTAGAAATAAACTTTATAGGTATATATATATTTATTTATACTACATACCTATGTACTTACTAATAAGTTAACTTGTTTTTAGAACCGGTTCTATTGAAAAAGTCATAAAATTGGTTTATCGTAAACTGCCAAAAAAGAATAACAGGAAACAAAGCTAACGCAGGATAGGTAAGGGACCTGAATAATCCTACTGCCTATATCTTAAATCCACGAGATCCAGGCAAGTACCTAGCCTTCTTTGCTTTCTTCGTAAGGGCAGTAGAGTCTTTATTTGCCTGACCAAATATCTACGAAATGAAATAATTCCTAACATTCTGAAGAAACGATACTTAAGCGAAGTAGCTCACTTAATAAATACACCATGGATTCGCATTTACATAGGAAACATATTATGTTCTTCAAGGCAAAAGGAAGCCATAATATTACGAACGAATTAATTCCAACATGATAATGCCAGTTATTCTAAGCTGTCTAGAGTAGTTGTTCCACGATGTGCAATGGTTCTCAGTCCGTTGCGCAGTATCGACCGACGGTATGTAAATTATCTTGACCTAAAACGCAATGAAATGTGAAACTACTCTCACTTTGCTGGGTTTTCATTAAGTGTGAGTGCGGAGGTTTTTCTGGAGTTCACGCTGATTTGAATACTGAAACGAAGTGTGTCTAAGTTTTGAAGATTCCGGACACCGGACATTGACACACATATAATGGGTATAAAGATACCCTTGACGAAGGCAAAAGGTGCCTGTAATCCCCGTCATTGCGTTTTGTTTTTGTTCTAGACCATACCTGGGAAACCTTCTAGTTACTGAGATATTGGGGGGGCAAAGATGCTTTTTATAAGCTTTTATTCAAGTTGCCTTGTTAGTATGTATTGGTCAAATCTTGCGACTGCATTTAAAACCAGATCCCCCCCAACCGATTGAGCTGAAATTTTGCACACAACTTTGGTTCTGGTGTAAATACATTTCATCATGACTTCATTCTGCAGCCAGGATCGTCTCCAAACGAAAGAACTCTTCAATTTTTAATAGCGCGGACACGAAATTTTGTATACGCTACCAATTTGGATAGAAAAGAGATGTTTTTAACATGACCTTATCCTGCAGCCAGGATCGTCTCCGCAAAAGGGAACTCCTTAACAGTTAACGGCACGGATACGAAAATTTGTAGACGCATTCATATTTGATGGATAATCGTGATTTCTATCATGACCTCATCCTGCAGTCAGGATTGTCTTCTCACGAGGGAACTCCTTAACGGTAAATAGTACGGATACGAAAATTTGTAGACGCGTTCATATTTAATGGATAAACATGATTTCTGTCACGAACCCATCCTGCAGCCAGGATGGTCTCCTCACGAAGGAACTCTTCAACGATTAATAGCGCGGATACGATTTTTTTTAATTTTGATTTTTGATTACGACAAAACTAAAAATTTTAAAAATAAAATTTTAAATTAAAAAACCTTTTTAAAAATAAGCGAAAACTTTCATAAAAGCTTGTGTAAATAAAGGGTGTAAAAAAACCTCTTAACGAAGCCGAGAGGCCCGTCATTGCGATCATTTTTTTGTTCTACACCATACCTGGGAACCTTCTAGTTACGGAGATATTGGGGGTGAAAGTTCCAACTTTTTGATAAGTTTTTTTTTTAATACAAGTTTTTAATATTTTTTACTTTAAACACCTCCACGACCCCCGTATTATTCAATCCATCCATCAGCGCAATGTTTTGAGTGCGTTACATTGAGTTATCCAACAAAACATGATTTTTCACCCAAAAAAAAGTCTTTCCCAGCAATAATTTTTGCGTAAAGTTACCTACTTAGTTTGATGTACAGAATGCTTGGTTCACGGCTTCGTGATGAGGTTGTTTACATACTGTATATACTATAATTGTACCTAATAAATAAAAATTATACGTATACTTACATATACGTATAATTTTTCTTTTGCCTTTACCATTCGCGGGACAAGCTTTTATGAAAGCTTTTCGTTTTCATTTACTAAAGGTTTAGTTTCTTCTTTTCAGTGCATTTTTATAAAAGCTTATTTTTAAAAGGGTTTTTTAATTAATATTTTTTTCACAAGTATTTTTTTTAAATACAAGTTTTTGATGTAACTTTAAATACCTTCATGACCCCCGTGGCCCCGTACTATGCAATGCATCCATCAGCACAGTGTTTTGAGTGAGTTATATTGAGACCTACCGTGATTTTTCTTCCAAAAAAAAAAAGTTATCCCAGCAATATTTTTTGCGAAGAGACCATAGAGTTAAGTACTTAGTTTAATGTATAGAATGCTTGGTTGCCGACAGACGTGATTTTTTTGCCGTTTTGTTTTTTTTTACGTTTTATCGTGTTTCATCATCCACAGTCCGACTTTACCCACTGCAGGGTACTGGTACAGGCCTCTCTATGCTTGTGCCAAGCTTGACGCTGGCAAAATAACGTGATTAAGGGCTACCGCACACTTGAGACAAAACTGTCTTGAGACAGACCATTTCGATACTAGCGCGGGCGAGAGATAAATAGTCTGTCTCGTTCGCACTAGTAGCCCTAAATTGCCGCAATGGCAACAATGTCGTCTGCCCATCTCGCCGCGCCGGACGACCAGGGGGCCTAAAATGGCTGCTTTATCAGAATCATAATAATATATGAATCACGTTAAAAATTTAAAATTCTTGAAATGGTCTTTGTAGTCATAGACACAGACAATATTATGAATTGTCAATTTGTCAATTTATTTTCCTATTATGATTCTGAGAAAGCAGCCCTTTTAGGCCCCCAGCACTTCTTTCCATTCCTTGGACGCCACTCGGTCACAGCTTTACTCCACCTGCCATCACCTCGCCTTGCTAGGTGTCCTGCCCTAATCGTGTTTAGTTAATCAAAACTCAACGTTTCTGCAGAGTATCGCTAGCCAATGGCCTTATTTTGACCTTTTATAATAATATCTGTAAGTTCAATTAATTATCTAAGTATCATGTATTATGCATGTGATGGTTGTTATTCATCGAAAGCCCACTCGTTAAATGCCAACACACATTTTGTTGTCTATCGCTTGAGCTACACTCACAATACACGCACAAGCCTTTACCCTGTTGACATTTTACTTAATTGCTGTTAAACCTTCAATTAGTGAAAGCATTTCGCTTGTTTTATTTTCGTATCTAATAAACGACAGCACTGATAAAAACAATTATCGATTCGTAGTCTACTTTTGATACCTAAACACGATTGTAAATTGAATTGTATAACCTTCAAAACTTTCAAGTTCGATTTAATCGTGCGCCATTTTGTTTAGTAGTTACCTATCGCTTATATATCTTTGCTTTAAACACACGTCACACCTACAAACAGCCAAATATAAAATATTCCTAATTATACAGCATTAATTAGTCCATAAAACTAAATTATAGCATAATAACATTGACATATTAATCGCCAATATATCACGAGGGTTTCATCGGTTTTAAACAATAACTTGAGCTTTAAAGGGTGTTCTATTAAAATTCTAAAGAGTAGTACACCTACCTGCCTAATTTATTGGCGTGCGTGCTCGCCACGAGTTGATTTAAAGCTCTAACATACAAGATTTAAAGCTATGTTTGTAAACTTTGAAGAAACAGGACAATGGCCACTCGGGCACGCCCTCGACCGCGACCACGCTTTGACCATTGATACAGCATACAGCTATCGTATATCGTAATACCTAGGTAAAACATAAACACATTATGATTTACAAATTCTCTTCACAACACTGACTCATAAATACAAAGTGACGAACGCGCGAAAAATTTCATGTAACGGTTCGGTTTCATATTAGCATCTAGAATTTCTAAATTCGAGGAATAATTTACGCGTGTGTACCTATTTATATTCCTAAAATCAATATCCCATTAAGTGGTAAGGTAAAGTGAAAGTGGCGTTCGTCATGACTGGACGAAGTTGCGAAACACATGTCGATGTCGGAGGCTCAAAACGCAATCATGTCATTAACGCCGGGGGCTCAGAGAATTACATGCGTCACCGCTTGTTCCTTTTGACCCGACTCTTATTGATTTTACTCTTGCTTTTTATTTCATTGCACAACTCACCGAGTAATGCGCAGTTCTACATAGAAAACATGAGTAATCTTTATGCAAGTTTCTGCATAAATATTAGTAGTTCTTGCTGGCATTGTAGTAGCTATAAATAAGGAGGACCGTATTTGCTAAGATCTAGATAGAGATAAACTTTATCTTCTCTTAACTTGATTTCTGTTCAAATCACGTATGCGGATGCAGGTCTTACATTATGATAACTAGTGATGTCATATTCAAATCGTATTTTGCTGATGGTTTTCCCTTTCAAAAGTGATGTAAGCTGGCAGAGCAGCTATATGAAGTTTCTTAGTGTTTGTGCTGAATTTGCGTAGTTGTTTCTTACTTCTTCATTTTTATTGCTTCTTAAGCTGACTTTTATGGCTCCCGTGAGCCGATGCATCCTTCGTTTAATTTGATTACCAGACCGTTCCAAAAATATAATTAATTAAAATAACGTTCGTAAATTATTATCCGAGTTAGGTACTCATTTGAACTCACCCTGTCTCACATTGTCAGGCAAGTTACACCAAATAATATAATAGCAATAAGTTTTCTCATTTTCATCAATAGTCGATACAGCTCAACTCAACACCCAAGGATATCGAAAATTATGTGGGATAATATGATCGAGTGGCCGCCGATGTCATCCTTTATTCCCAAAGGAGCTGTCGAAATAATACCCACGCAGAAAATAACATACTTTTCTAGCATCACTATTATTACGTAATATTTCTCCTGTTATTATTAATGGGAAACATAAAGGTTCATTTATTTATGTTATGCGACTAACACCAATTGAATGAAGTGAATTTGAAATAGACCACAATGTGCTAAATTGATTCGTGATGCATGCTCCGCGTCTCTGTGATAAAGACGCGAATATACTGGGAGCATTCTTATTCAGAGTGTGGCTTGAGAAAACGTTAGATTGAACGAGTTTGAATCTTGGTGGAATAAGGCTTTAAAGTGGCCTATTTTCGAGGGATTACAAAATGAAAGTGGAATTCCATATATCAGTAGCTGCGTATGCTATGTCAGTGGCTAAAGTCGCTGTTGCTCTTATCAATTGTCAGTATATGACAATGACTGGTCTAATTGATGCCTGGATTCAGTAAATGCTTTGGCAATTATAGAAACTAAATACTTTCCTCGAAGCTTTCTATTATTAAACTTCTCATTCTTAATTCAGTAGTATCCATATCGACAAACGATTATGCCGTTTCCAAGCTCTTTATTAATTCAAACGCTGATTTTCTAGGCTGTCTACGGCTCAATCTATTTATACCGGTACTACAAGAAATGATATCGATCAATGTTTTAAACATGCAACGGCCAGTCCTAGTGTGTCTACACATAGCCAATTAGTAGTTATGTCCTGTTTATTAGTTGTATCTCTGCGAATGGTAATTAGTTCTTGTTTAAGAGTTGACTGGTTCAGTGACTACTCCCGAATTATATTATCGTCGCTGTCCGCATAGCAGGTGGTATATCATCATTAACTGATAACAGCCTCTATTGAATAAAGTGCAACATATAAATTCTAATAATTCTTATCATTCTCATCTACAAATGGTTTTTTTTAGTATCATACCAAAGCCAGCACATAACAAATTACATTACTTTTACTTTTAGTTGTCTGTAGATATATCTACCATTGTTTTTCCAGTTTTATGGTAATTTCGACATGTTTTGTATACTTATGTATGCTCATTCAAATGTTTCTTGACTCGAATGAAACTACGTTATAAGTAGCCTTTGTTGGAGAGAAATCGATCACTTTTAAAGGTTGTTTAAATAAATAATAGAGGCTGGTGCCTGGCAATTAGGGCTTCGCGGTACCTACGTTAGCTTTTTAGTCTTTAGACCTTTAGACTTGTCAATTATGGCGCTTTAGTACTTTTATTTCCAAGAATGACTTACAAATTGAGATTAATTGAAATGGAATTTAAAATTGGTAAAAAGGACTAAATAAATATTCGGTCACGGTAAACATCTAAGCTTCTTGTTTCAGTTGTGAAGGCTGCAAAGGTTTCTTCAAAAGAACAGTAAGAAAAGACCTGACGTATGCGTGTCGTGAAGAACGCAACTGTATCATAGACAAACGACAGAGGAACAGGTGCCAGTACTGCAGGTACCAGAAATGTCTCGCGTGCGGGATGAAGAGGGAGGCGGTACAAGAGGAGAGGCAAAGGGCCGCCAGAGGTGCGGAGGATGCACATCCAAGCAGCTCGGTGCAAGTACAGGTAACTAAAATTGAGATGTGGTGTTACTTTATATTTTGTGGTTAAGTTTCGTAGATCTGTCTTTACTGGTAGTCAGGAACCCGAAAGTCTTACAACCAGTCTTGCCAAGGGATATCTTGTGGAGGTCAAACAACCATGTCGGTACATACATTCAGCTGTATCCGGATAGACTGGAAGCCAACCTCAACATAGATAGGGAAAAGCTAAGCTGATTGAACGCGAAGGTCGTTCGTTCCTGAATAGGCCCTGGCATACCGTGGGTGTCAAATGAAAGGCGATGATATTCAACTGTGCTAATAGAAATTTTCCTGTCATCAATTCGTCACCAAACCAATCAATGTGTCCGGTAAACAAGAGCGTTAAGCACTTTGAATGTACATTTTTATCATCATCATAATGTTGTAGCTGATAATAATTATGAAAGTCTGATTAATTAGGTATGTGGATTTCTTTGTGTCAAACGAAATTAATTCCGTAGTAGATTCGGCTGGGCTAGGCCATCTAAATTATACGCTGAAATCAACTTAATTAAAACAAATCGGAATGCACAAATCAAAAATAATTCGCATATTGCTCAACAGACTGATGTTTGCAAGAAGCAGTTCCTTAATTATTCTCTCGGATACTATCCGTAGGGCACGGATAGTATCCGAGAGAAAAATAATTACAAACATAATTAGAGTGAATATTTACAACAGAAATGATATTTGAAGAACTAACGATACTGAGACGTATAAACAATTTTGCACTCGATGACTCGACTCCGTTCTTGTTTAAGTTGAATTTAATGAAAAGTTACTACGGTCAACGTTTACTTTTGCACATAAATGTCATTATAACTTTGGAACCAAACCAATTTTAATGGGACAAAGTATTGAAAAAGGCTTTATGCCTAGCTTCACTTCGATATTAATAATCGTTCAGACTCGTTATTTTTTCGATTTGAGGATAAATGTGGTCGTAAATGTTACCATGTTGTATGGACATAAAATTGGTAATAAATAATTTCTTTAAGATGAAGTTCGCGTTTTATTAGTGTTGCAATTGGAACATGAAAATGAAATAAACAAGACAACATTATACAAGATATTTTAAGCGCACCTTGTACGATCACCCATGAAGATTTATGCTAAGTATATGAACTTTTTAACCAACTTCAAAAAAGGAGGAGGTTATATGCATGTGGAAATAAATAGTTTTAATTTTTTTTATTTTTTTATATATGTTTGTGTATAAGTACCTTTTTTTATATTTTTTATTTATGTTGCCTGATTTATCCCCCATTTGTGGACCGTTTCTCAAAATTCTTTTTTATTTGAAAGTGTATACTTCTGAGGTGGTCCCATTTAAATTTGGTGAAGGTCTGATGTTGATCTTCGGAGATATACTATATAATGGAACTCTTCAAAAATAGACGGCAAACCTGACATCATTGCTGCAATCGCTTGGATGTTTATTGTTTATACAACATCATGACGTAACATCACGCGTGTATGCTCTGAGGGGGTAAGCAGATGTGTATACCCAGATTTTGAAAGTTAGGTATATATGTTTGCGAATGGATGGACAAAGATTTTATTGGCCTGTCAGAAGTATTGTAAGAGGAATTTACGAATGCGTGAACCTTTACTTTGTTATTTTTGTATATTTTAATTTTATGTTATCTCTTACTCTAAGCTTTTAGTTCTAGTTTTAGTTACAGTAATTAGTTTTATTAAATACAACCGTTGTAATTAAATAAATGTTAAGTTCCATTCATTGGGGATAAGCCTATTACCACAGAATAATTAGTACAAGTACTATTACCATGACATGTGTTGTTAATAATGTAAAATAATTCATGGCGACTTTTTTGGGTGCATCTTAAAATTGAAAAATAAATAAAAAAAATTTTTGAACGAAATAATCCACAATCTAATAAATTTTCTTAGACATACAAGTTAGTTTTCTACTAGGTATTACGAGTTATTAGTCTTACTACTCAAGCTACGCGTAAAACAACAATAGTAATTTCAATTACTTCTAAGTCTTTACAACAGATATTCAATTTTCTCCTGTCCCTCGCGGCTCCAATTAGTGTAAGTCAGGAGCTGGTAGTACAGTAGCTACTTAGTAGCTTACCTAGCATCGAGCAGTAAAGTAATATCGTGGTATTCATTAAAAGAAAATGGCCGGTGTAAAAACAACCGGACTAGTGATGCGCCGCGACTGATTTCTTCGTTTATGGCGAGTTGCGAGTTGCCAGTATTTTCCAATATCGATTCGTTGCGTTTCATAGTCCTGATGAACGTGATTGTTGGAACTGTTCGTAGATTATATTGGACGGATTAAATGCTGGAGTATGTGTAATCGAAGCTTTTACGCGAGATTATGTCACCAGACTCCTTGGATTTAAGTGCAGAATCCAATGACCGTAAAGCCTTGTCATGACTTTGAAAATGTAATTTCTGTAATTTTCAGTGGTCTGTTTTACTGTCGAAAATTGCGAAGTTAAGTTTCTACGACAATAATAAAACAGTGACCAAACCTGTTTGAAATAGAATTTTATCTTAATCTGCGTTATTTATATTTTTCTAAGTAATTTTGTACACAGTACCTATCTAATTAAATTACATATTTTGTACGAGTCCTTGAAATTCCATTGAATTCTGTAGGACAATCAAAATAATCGTAGATTAGGAATAGACACAAAGTACTTTCAGTACAGCTTATGTTATTATTAAATATTCTATAAGTCGTTGTAGACGACCACAAATTACAAAGTAAACGGACTCTGTTTAACGGATAGAAATAAATTAAATTGAAACCTGGTAATTTCTAGGTAGCCGGCCTGGCTCTTCTGATGACGCATTCATTACTAGTATATTTTCAGTAATCAACATTCAGACTTGTTAAATATTATTTGTTTTTGACTCCTAAGGGTGAAATTGTTCTAACAATTAAACTTTTAGGGATGTTAGTCTCATAATTGTTAATTTGTTATGGAATATTGCCACTGACAGCCCTTGAACGCAGCCGTTTAGATCTGTGAAATCCTCGAGTGTGAAGTGACAGAAGATAACTGTCAGAGCAACTTGCGTTTTCATCTCTAATCTTAAACTTATTTTAACTGTGACACTTTATGAACATCTTACTTTTCCTCCAGGAGTTATCAATCGAGCGGTTGCTGGAGATGGAGTCACTGGTGGCTGACCCCAGTGAAGAGTTCCAGTTTCTTCGGGTCGGACCCGACAGCAATGTTCCGCCTAAGTTCCGCGCCCCTGTCTCCAGCCTTTGTCAGATAGGTAAGCATATAAATATTTTTATTTATAACCATAAGGTGAAATTCCTTGAGCAGTTTCTACCAGTCTACCCTAGGGTGAAGTAGAGACAATTTAAAACAAGTATGTGCAACATAACTTTACTATCGCGACTGGTTATTTAACTGACATAGCTTGCAGAATAAGCACGCTTTAGTCGGCCTTGTTTGTCTAAGGACCGACGGAGCAAATGACTCCTGGCGTGGAGACCACGGATCGGCAAACGCGAAGCGTAGTTGGGTCTGGGACGCCCCGGCACTAGATGGACCGACCCACACCTTTAAACGGTGGCTGGAACTGTAGTGGTCTGTAATAGGCTGAGTTGATTGAATACTGTAGTTCAATCGTTGAAAAATCTATGTATAATAAGATCAGTTCCGGACCGGGTTCCGCCGAGCTTTCAGTGGTCCGGATTCCGAAACCCCTTGTGGGGTTGGAAGGATCTAACTCGGCCAGAATGGATAGAGCTTTAATTCGTTTTGTTATTACGTCGATGAACGAAGAAAATAGGCTCTTTGGAACCTCTACCAATTTTAATTGAAAACCTTGAATCCTAAAATCTATCAAAGGAACTTCGTGTTATGGAAGCCCTAAACAAAAGGTGGAAGAAAACATAGAAATTGATAAACAATACATGACGAATTTTCTTGAAGTTTGATTGTGTGATTATTCCATAAACCCCGGTCAAACGTCGGTCAATATTCACTGTTTAGCACTGTTTACGATGTATCATAATTATGCAGTTTAAGTTTTATGATGTAAGTACAAGCATTTGCCCGCTGCTTCGCTCGCGTTAATTTGGAATTTGAAAATAAATTCGGGTTCACAATCCGAATTAAAATAACATAATTCAATCATGATTCAAAATGTTGTTTTCCTCGGTATCAATTTTTTTTTGTGATGGGATGGACCCTATTTCCGTTTCTATACACCTGATAACGTATATGTATACTAAATTTCAGAATGATCGGATCATTCTTTGGCATTTGTAACATTAGTTAGGATTATTATACTGACGATCTAGCGAATGACACCTGGCGACTTTCATTAAGGTCATATGATTGCAAATTAGGTATTATTTACGTGAGTAAAGACAAAAAACAATCAAGATTGCATTTATTTGTGTAATCTTTAGGATTGTGGAAGACTTCTTTATAACTCGCAGTCGCAGCCGAAGTAAGACCAGTATCAGCTGGCATTTTATTCTATAGAATATCTATTCTACGCTAGGCCAGCACAAGTTCGATGAGTTACCACCGACCGACGCGCGATCGCCTGAACCTTAATCCTGCAGCCTTCGGAAAATTGGGCTTTTGCCTCTTAAAACCAAGATAAATAGAATACAATCTCCCTTAAACTCGCTTCTATCCGAAATCAACGACATATGATGCGAATAGAGATTAAAACGCAGAAATAAAAATTCCACACAATATGTATAAAAACTCAGGTATTTTGATATGTATTTATGTACATAAATACATTATTACAATGACATACATAATTCCGAACTGGTTTAAAAATGGCGTCACAATTTGTGTCTACAAAATATATTTATATGTTGCTTGAATTATTACAGTACGACATGTTTGTAGTTGTACCAGCATTTTTTTTTGTTTAGTATGTGGGAAAATTAAGTTGAGGTCTATAATTTTATGTAGGTCGTTGTGTTAAATTAATGTTTATTTATAAAAAGACCCTAAATCCTTAAAACATCAAGAAAATTCTTAGTAGATAAATCTACATAGAGGTTTACACTTAAAATCCGTTTAAAGATCCTATCGTGGTATTAAGGACCTTGTGAAATCTTTATTTTTACATTGATTTAATGCGATTAAAATCGCTGTCTTCAACACCATACATTAATTCGTAATTATTTGCAGCTGTTTATCCTTGTCAATTTGAGCTGACAAAAAACTGAGGACGAAGTTTTGTAAAAAAAATAGTTTAATATTCAAGTTTCTTGGAATATTTAAAACGTGCTCATGGATAAGTGATCCCACCAAAAACATTTTCATGTAAAATGTTGCCAAGACGAGACCATATGACTCGCACTGTCAAAAAGTTATCAGATCTCATGTAGAGCCAAGCTTTTAACTCTACACGCCCTAACTCTACTGTCTCACTTCACAAACTCCACACCTTAGTCAAAATAATGTGGCTTGGCCATTTCAGTACATTCACATGGGCGTAAGGTGAAAAATTTATTCACTTTTCTGTTATACAATTTCTTATACAATATACAAGTTCTTAGTAACGAAACAACCAAGCCTCGTATTTCCTCATATTTTGACTACAAGGTGTAGGTAGAGTTTGTGAAGTTAGACCTTGTAGAGCAGCCTTTCCCAAAGTGGGCGATAACGCCCCCTTGTGGGCGCTGCAGGCCTAAAAGAGGGCAGTAAGAGACCCAGAAAAAAAATGGGGGCGTTGTGTAGAGGCTTAGGGGGCGATTTGTAATTTCATCTTGGAGGACTCTAGTAACGGACTAAGATTACAACTTGTGAACATCAACTAATATAAATAAATAAATAATAAATAAATATCGCTGGACATTAACACACAGCGCCATCTAGTGCCACACTAAGCAACGAGGCTTGTGTCGTGGACACCAGATAGTTGATATACTAAATAGATACTTTTTGTTTGTAAATACATACTTATTATACATATAAACATAAACATCCATGACTTGGAAACAAATGTCCATGCTCATCACACAAACATTTGCACCAACCGGGATTCGAACCCGGGACCCTTAGAACGTAAGCCTCACTACCGCTACGCCATTCGGGTCGTCTAATATATTAATTAAGAGATCGAGATCGTGAGAAGAATAGATTGTTTGTTTTATTTTGAATAAAAGATACTCTGTCTGAATACAATAAAGTTGCGTTTCAATAATCATTCTCATTGGCAGGTGTAGCCCGTAAGAGTTAACTTGAGACCTGAGCACCGTTGTGTACTACCTACTGCGCTCAGGTCTCAAGTTAAGTCTTGCGGGTTATAGTAAGTCTCGTTTAGAATGAATGTTTAATCTCCGCTAATATAGCTCGCAAAAATTAATTTAATTTGATGTTAAAGTATTTTTTAAGTAGGTGAAAAAATGGGGGCGCTAAAAAATATTTTTTTCTCAAAGTGGGCAGTAGACAAAATAAGTATGGGAATCCCTGTTGTAGAGTTAGGGCGGGTAGAGTTAAAAGGTTGGCTCTACATGAGATCTGATAACTTATTGACAGTGCGAGTCATATAGTCTCGTCTTGGCAACATTTTACATGAAAATGTTTTTTGTGGGATTTAATTTCTTTTTGTAAGTTGCTTGTGTCATTTTTTTTATAAGTTACAAATTTATAATGTTTTTGTTGTTTGTGTACTAATAATAGCTTACATACCAAATTTTAGCTTTCTAGGACATTGGGAAGTACTATAATTATATATTTTGATGATCATCAGTGATGAAATCTTGAAATATTTTTAGATATCAATAAAATCTTAAGTATAAGAGCTATGCAATTAAACCTTAATACGCTTAATAAATTCGCTATTGGCAACATATCCCTAGAATTTTGTTTATCTGGTAGGTACAATCCAAACCCAAGTTATAAGGGTTCAAAAAAACGACAAAGCGCTCTGAGAAAAGGTAGGTAGTGCCCTTGCGCTTCGCTTGACTCGTCTTGGCGGGGCCACTAACGTGCCCCCAGATTTGCGTAGTTTTAAAGTCACATTTTCTTTGTGTATTGTATTCCGAAACGGGTAGGCGATGTAGGTGTCGATGTTGAACTATAACCAGGTACTCATTAGCCGTTGGCGTGGCCAATTAAATAATGAACCCAAGTCACTGGAAAAAAAATACATCGACGCGAAACAAAAATCAGATTATCACTCAGTATAAACTTTACCGGGTCAAATTAAAACAGATAGGGAAACTCGACGTCATGGGTATCGATATTTATTAAACAAAATAACACTTAACTTAACAATCACGCCTATACTACCAGGAGAGTTAGGCAGAGGTGTACCTAATAGTACACCCACATTTCGCCAGTTATGTTTAAGTAATATGGGGCGAGCCTATTGCCATCAACCGGGCACAAATCCAGACCCCGTGGCTGCTATTGAGAAATTGAAAAAACCCAATAACACTGCCCGCGAGTCCCGTACCTGGGAATCGAACCTAGGACCTTCATGCTCAGCAGTCACGCTTGCGCCCACTAGACCATCGGTAGTCACGATTAAATAAAATACATAATAGGGTAGATGACACCATAAAACAATCATTCTAACATTCCAAGACACCAATCTCTAAAAAAAACACTTTATTTTGGGCCTGAAAACCCGATTTATTTTCAATTAATTGCCAAATTCGATTTTTTGTTGCTTTGATATCAATAAATAGTTGAGTCATAGAGTTGAAAAAACAGTGACGTCACAGTTGGCTATTACCATACAAAATCTATGAGAGAACCGCGTTTTGACAGCTCTTAAAAAGTATCTCAATTGATTGGTGTGTTATCTACCCCATTCATTTGTAAAGAAAGCTGTCATACGTTTGGAATTTTCTAAGAGAACTCAATTTTAGGTAGATTTCGTCAGAAAAAATCTACCTATTGGTCTTGCTCCTAAAGTCGAGTTTTCCGAAAATGTCACCATAGGGGGTTTAGTTATGACCCCTAGAGCCTAAATCAACCGCTGGTTAAAAGTTTATAAATATATATATGTAAACGTATATATATGGGGCGCCAAGCAAAATTTAACCACACTCTACAGGTCGCAATTATGCACCAATTGCTTTCAAACTTGGCCCAAAAATCGAAAGGGTCAAAACTTAGGTTAAGTTCGTGAATGGGCGGAATTCGACCATGGGGGGCGGCGAGGGGCGGTTTTTCGAAAATCCGTTTTTTTATCCATAACTTTTTCCTTTGGAAAATTTTTGAACCGTTTAACATTTTTATCATTCAGAGTAAGAATACGGACAACTTTTAAATTTTAACTTTTTTGATGCAACCCATAACTTGGGGAGGGGGTCGAAATTTCCAAAATTTTTAGACATCAAAATTATATCTCCGAAACGGTAAACATTTTAGCGTTTTAAAGTTAAGCGATAAAACTTATAGTTTTCGAAATAAAAAATAATAACTGAAATATTCCAAAATCCAAAAGAGTTTAGCCCTTGGGTTTCCATGCTAAACTCCTTTGGTTATATAATATCTAGATGGAGCGTCGCCCTACAATCAAAACAAAAAAAACGAGCCAACAATTTCAAGCCTGTGTGCGTGCTGGCGGTGTATTACACTGCCCTTCTATGTCTCTGTGTGCGTGAATAATGATAGCAACAATACAATTCTCCCTCAAGTCACATATTAAAAAAATAGACTAATTAAATAAGATAAGTACCTATATATGTAGTAGGTATTATTCAGTTTTAGTAGTGTCTTTTTATTAAGTATGTAATTACTTTCTTCAATAAATAAAAAACACTATTAAAATTTAAATAGAGTTGTGTATGTGATATGTGAATGTTGTATCAGCTAAGTTAATTAAATTAGTATTACAATTGCGCCGATTCCCTTGTTCACAAACTAAACTAAAATTAGACAATTTCTATCTTTTTCTCTCTAATATAACAAGAAAGGGACAGGCATAAATAAAAACTGTCAATTTTAGTTGATCTAATCTTCTTTAATTTGCCACTAGAGGCGCTTGTGTAGACTAAGGTATTCCAAAATGTCAGATGTCATAGAGTGTTCGCGCATTACGTGTTTTATCACGTATTTATACTAATACTCACGATTGTGTTCTAGATTGAGCCATTCCTGTTTAATTATGACTTGAAGATTTTAAGCAGCAATTTAGGATTTTATTTGTTAGTACTTGGAGGTAGAATGATTTTAAATGTTTCATGCTTGCTAATTTTAGGAAGAATATTGTAAATATGTATCTAAAGCTTAAACTATGAAGTTATTGGTACTAATAGAATTTTTGACAGTACCTTACTCGACTGTGCGCCATCTGGTGAGCTCAAAAACGATAGTCCCCATTATAGTTGACATGTCAGAATGTTTTGATTAAAAATCTTATAAAGAAAGACTTAATACGAATTGATAAACTCCACTTTTTTTTAAATCGATAAATATAGTAGACCAACTAAATAATATAAACGTAACCATAAACTAACTAATATACCCATATAAAAATGACGTTAAGTTGGGAGAATGAAAAAAGAAACTGGCAACACTGATTAAAAATGGCGTAATTTTATGTTTATTATAACAAAAATTAAATATATAGTTTTTTGGTTACTTACCGATGATAGGTGATGTGCTTGGTATTTTTTACCCTGCCTGTATAATTCCTGCACAGTTTAATAGCACATACCGTAGCGCGCGTAATACGTAGTGATGCTAAAGCGGCACGATCGGCACTAATCGGCGGGTGAGAACTTATAAGCCAACAGTTGGCAGATATTTTTTGACACGTTTGCGCGCATTTGACGCTCCATCTAGACATTATATAATCAAAGGCTCTCTTATGGGAGGATTTTAAAATGTATAATAACCATTAAGACGTTTAATTGTCAAACATCAACAAATTTGTTGCCATGACGACCAAGTCTTTTGGCAACTGACGTATTCATAAAAGAGGTACTGCAAACAAAAACAAAAAAATACTGACAAAAAATCGGCCAGCGCAGCTGTGGCTAGCTATATATAGCCTCTGAATTTCCAGAATAAAGATGGGTGGAACCTTCTTCGAAATCTACCTCCTCCTGCGGCTTTCCGAAGGGATTTTTTTTATTACATATTTTTAGTGTAAGATTTTTACTATATACACCTTCACGACCCCCGTACTATTCAATTCATTCATAACAAAAATTCGACAAAAAATCGGCCAGCGCAGCTGTGGCTAGCTATAGCCTCTGAATGAGGGATTTTCTTTTTAGCTCTTCCCTAGTCGCTGCATGATGAGATGGCGCTGAACTTAGTACGTTAATGCAAGGAACGGAACCTAAAAAAACTGATTTCAACAAAGCGCGTGAAAACTAGGTTATATTCGGAAGGTTAAGCAAACGAAAGTGTCAGTGAACGAGCGTATGTGACGTGACGC
This sequence comes from Xestia sexstrigata, assembly GCA_941918905.2. Classification (NCBI taxonomy): domain Eukaryota; kingdom Metazoa; phylum Arthropoda; class Insecta; order Lepidoptera; family Noctuidae; genus Xestia; species Xestia sexstrigata. Next base: position 8,684,603 of record OW799204.2, read on the forward strand.
AATGTTTTTTTTCCCAAGCGTTTTGGCTTTGGCACCAACTATCGTAGTCAGTTCAACGCCATCTATAGAGTTCTTGGAAACTACGTTTTTTTTATACCTCAAAAAGAAAACCTCTCATTTCCAGAATAAATATGGATGGAACGTTCTTCGAAATCTACCTCCTCCTGCGGCTTGCCGAAGGGATTTTTTCAAGTTATTCGATAAAATTGGAAATTCCTTCCCAGTGAATGATGAATTGATATTTCTTTGAATTGCCAACCTGTATGTAAAGGAAAATACGGAGCCCAAAATAAATTCATATAAAAAACAAGCGATCAAGGAATATTTTCCTCAACGTGACGTAAATCGATACATTGGATAAAAGGCATTTCTTTTATCCTTATAATTTCTTTCAAAATGTATCGTATTCGTATGAAGCTTTATTACAGATAATTTTATTTACTAGGTAGTAAAAATACTGTTTCAGATTTTGTTTCCGAACATGAAACAAATATTTGTGTTATTGGAAAAAAATACTTTAAATCCAACGTTTAAAGTCCAGTTTGTACAGTCATTCTGAAATCAACTTAATTTATTCTTTAAAGCTTCTACTTGTTTTGAATCCTGACCTATTTCATATCGTGGCATTATGGCACTTTCTCCTATCACTTTTTAAGCCAGCAAGTATTTAATCTTATCTCAAAATTTAAAAAGGCAATGGTTTTCTTTGTTTAACGGTAACTTATCAAGTATTAAAGTGACGACACTAAATAATGCGACAAAGTGAGACGTAAGTGACAATAATAAGTTTAATGCGACAAATAGTTCGACATCCTATCCTACTAATATTATAAATGCGGAAGTTTGTGAGAATGGATTGATGGATGAATGTTTGTTATTCTTTTACGCAAAAACTACTGAACGGATTTCGGATGAAATTTGGCACTTAGATAGTTTATTACCAGGATACTTTTTATCGGGATAAATAATAGTACGTGGGACAATTAGCGAACTCCACGCGGGCGAAGCCATGGGCATAGGTACGCTAGTAATCTATACTAACATTATAAAGAGGAAAGATTTGATTTTTTTGTTTGTTTTAACTCTAAAACTACTCGACCGATTTTAAAAATTCTTTCAGCAATGGATTACTACATTATCAGCGAGTAACATAGGCTATATTAATTATCCCCGTACTCCCACGGGAACGGGAACTACGCGGGTAAATCCGAGTGACGTCTGCTAGTTATAAATATAAAGCACTTTTAAATAGTAAAAACAAAAGATAAAGTTGCAGGCCATCTACAGGCATAATATCCGTGAAAGGACTACAACAACAACAACAACAGCCCATAACGTCCACTGCTGGACATAAGCCTCTCCCATGATAGGAGGAATTTGCCGTAATCTCCACGCTTGGCAGGCGGATTGGAGATCGCAGTGATGAAAGACTAACAGAAAACGCTGCTGCCCATTAGGCATTAGGCAGAACAACTTGCGCCTCCGTAGACCAGAGGGTCTACGGAGGCGCAAGTTGTTCTGCCTAAGACATTAGTCGCCTTATACGACACCCGTGAGTGTAATGGGTTGGTTCTATTCTACTCTGCCGGATACCACACGGCCAGAAAGGACTATAGTTGCCCATAATAAAGTCCACATACTACATAACTTCATTCTCCTGTGTCTTTGTACGTAGGTCGAAGGTACGTTTTTTCTCAGCCTCAGCATATTTACCGGAATCCCTTTTCCTTGTTGTTTGTCCTACCTATAATTTGCGTGGGTACCGATTCAATTAAGTCTTAATTCTCTTTTAATTTATTGCGAATTGATCCTAACTTTGTTTCCATACAAAATTAATGGCGGACGGAACGTGCTTATTTAGTGCAATCAAGATTGTTTGTCTCGGGGGTCACAATATACAAGGTGTTTAAAGGCTCTTAACGATGCCTAAAGGTACTTTTTCTCCCCGTCATTGCTATCATTTTTTTGTTCTACTATGCTAGACCATACCTTCTAGTTACGGAGATATTGGGGGTCAAAGTTCCAACTTTTTCATAAGTTTTTAGGTAGTTTTCGTCAGAAAAAATCTACCTATTGGTCTTGCACCTAAAGTCGAGTTTTCCGAAAATTTAACCATAGGGGTCTAGTTATGACCCCTAGAGCCCAAATCAACCGCTGGTTAAAAAGTTTATATGTATACGTATGTATGTGGGGCGCCAAGCAAAATTTAGCCACACTGTACAGGTCGCAATTATGCACCGACTGCTTTCAAACTTGGCCCAAAAATCGAAAGGGTCAAAACTTAGGTTAAGTTCGTGAATGGGAATTCGGAATTCGTCCATGGGGGGCGGCGAGGGGGCGGTTTTTCGAAAATCAGTTTTTTGGCCATAACTTTTTTCTTTGAAAAATTTTTGAACCGTTTAACATTTTTATCATTCAGAGTAAGAATACGGACAATTTAAACTTTTTTGATGCAACCCTAACTTGGGGAGGGGGTTGAAATTTTCAAAATTTTTAGAATAAAACATTATATCTCCGAAACGGTAAACATTTTTAGTGTAGAAAATATTTTTTTTGAAAGAAATTTGTTTATTCTAAAATTTTTACTTTTTTAAAGTTTAGCGATAAAACTTATAGTTTTCAAAATAAAAAATAATAACTAAAAATTTAGGGCGCTTCTATGCTAAACTCTTATGGGAGGATTTTAAAATGTATGATAACCATTCATAACTATTAAGACGTTTAATTGTCAAACGTCAACAAAGTCGTTGCTATGACGACCAAGTCTTTTGGCATCTGACGTATTCATAAAGGAGGTACTGCAAACAAAAACAAAAAAATACTGACAAAAAATCGGCCAGCGCAGCTGTGGCTAGCTATATATAGCCTCTGAATTTCCAGAATAAAGATGGGTGGAACCTTCTTCGAAATCTACCTCCTCCTGCGGCTTTCCGAAGGCATTTTTTTTATTACATATTTTTAGTGTAAGATTTTTACTATATACACCTTCACGACCCCCGTACTATTCAATTCATTCATTAGCACAATGTTTTGGATGCGTTACATTGAATTTTACCGTAAAACGTGATTTTTCACCCCAAAAAAGTCGTTATCCAGCGATATTTTTTGCGTAAAGTTACTTAGTTTGATGTACAGAAACAGAATGCTTGGTTGACGGCTTCGTGAAGGGTTCGTTTACACCCTTTATAGGCGATATTGATAACCGTTCCTGAAATAACTTTTCTTATTATTATTTGCGAACAAAACAGTTTTGTTTGTGTTTCTGATTACATTATAAGTACAAGGATGAGTTTCCTTATTTGTAAGTAGATACGTCTGATAGAATTGTGGTAGGTATCAATGATGTTAGCCATCAATCAACGTCGACGGGATTGCGATAAAATCTACTTGTAGACATTACTTGCGTATTGATCTGCGAATGAGGTGCGGTCTTGTAAGTTTGCAGCACTTATGGGTCTTAGATCATATTATGTTTTTATACACAATGAAATTTGTAATTTGTGTTTATTGATGCTCTGTGAAATATTAAACTGGACTTTGTCCATTACTTTTACATTATCGGTTTTAATTTACATTTAAAGGTGCGCTTTACGAATTTATTCTCAAATTGTGAATACACTCACGCCCATTATTAGGATCAATTTTTATCATTGCTAATAGAACCTTAGCTTTAGGTAAGTTTCGAGTTTCGTTCGCGTTTCCAGGCTAAGTTTAGTCAGTCTAGCATTTAAGTTAGGATGAGAGGCCCTTGTTTTACACCTTGTCGTTCAAGGAAAAAAATTATGACTTCTTCTTTGAAAGGAAATTTATTAAAGCTGCCTGTAAAGTCTGAAAAAAACTTTCACTTAGGACTGCTGATAGAAAAAGCCATTACCCTTGACATTTATTTATATGTTTTAATTTATGCTTACAAAATGGTATTTTTCTTATTTATTTTTATCTATCTCAATATCATCTATCTATCTCACTATCTCTCTATCTCAATGCTGTCCGATTTGACTCAAAGGTTAACTGGTAGAGTATGCCTTGTGGCATTAAGTCCGCCTATGTACTACTCTTGTACATAAAGTATAAATAAATAAAAAGGAAATCAGGGGAAGACAAGTCCTTATTAATACCCTGGGGCTGCGGGGAACGGAGTATTTTGTCAGTCTCCTACCGACTACTGGGTTTCTCCAGCTGCTATACTAATTGACTCAGCATGTCCCTTGCTTCCGTCCCCTCAATGACGCCCTAAGCCGGGGTCCGAACCCCACAGGGGGTGCCTTAAATTCATTTGAAGTTACCACAGGTTAGTATGGTTAAGCAGTATTAATAGTTAACCTGTGATTAGCCCTACGTAAAAAAAACTTGAAGATTCTTATCTATACAAATGTGTGACAACATTCCATTTTTGTCATTTTAGGCAACAAACAGATAGCAGCTCTGGTGGTGTGGGCGCGCGACATTCCTCACTTCGGTCAGCTGGAGTTGGAGGACCAGACGCTACTCATCAAGGGCTCCTGGAATGAACTGTTACTGTTCGCCATCGCATGGCGGTCTATGGAGGTTAGTACTGGTTCTTGTAAGGGGAAGAGTGTTAGGGTCTTGTGGACAGATGATGTAAAAGGAAGAGGCAGGGGGGGTGGGGTGGGAGGTGAGCTAGGTGAGCAATTCGAGGGTCTTATAAGGGACATTTCTCCGGTTGTGACCTGTGGTAGGCTTCTAAATGTTTGTTTGCGGAAGATCTTTGCATATGTTCGTGTATGGTTCTGCGTTAGAAGTAGACAGTTGTTATGAAACAGAGAGATCCTTATCATCATCATCACCATCACCCACAGCTTGACTTCACCCACTGCTGGGTGTAGGCCTCTCTTTGCTTGTGCCAAGCTCCACGATCTTGTGCCAGCCTCATCCAGGATATCTTAAGAGCGCACCGAGAAAACAATACGTAATTCCAAAATAATTGCATTCGGTTGATCTCTTGCTGCATCGTTATTACTTATCCTTTAGTTATGCAATTAATATGTAAGATATTTAAGGATTCACTCTATACATCGCACACTTTAGAAACACGATTACTTTTAGTTTCCTCGATAGAAAAAAATCGAAAGTAATCTCTAAAAAATAAAATAAAACCCAAGTACGGCATAAATACTTCACGGAAGATCATAGATTTTGAATAATAACAAAACTACATGTTTTCTATAACGCATACGTTTTAAATTTTCGAAATGGGTATCTGTTTGAATAATATCAAGGAAATACCTAAATTAGCGTACGTTCCGCCCATTCTAACCAGAGCCGCCACGCTTCCCCCCTATCTGCTTTAGTCCTGCTTCGTCCTGCTTAGGACCTATCCTACCTAAAATCTATTAGCGCCAGAAGCTCGGCGCACTCTTAAACTTAAGGATAGCTTAAGTGAAAATTATGGGGGCATGCTTTTGGTCAGCAATGACATGGTGATTACTTACAATAGAGCTAGAGCCAGCTAGTACTCGCTTAGTTCTTTCTTCTTTTGTGCCAATTTTAAAGTGTTTCTCTTCTAAATATTCCAGTACTTGACTGAGGAGCGTGACGGAGTAGACGGCACCGGCAACAGGACAACATCGCCACCGCAACTTATGTGCCTCATGCCCGGTGCGTATACTCTTACTATTTAATTTCTAACATAAGGTTTTTACTAGCATGCATAATGCAGAAGAAAACCAAAGAAAAGATGGCGGAATTGCGTGAAACTTAGGTCTAGGATCCTTCTTTTTCTTCACTAGGCGCAGCGGTAGTGAGGCTGCCTTACGTTTTTAGGGTCCCGGGTTCGAACCCCGGTAGGAGCAAATGTTTGTGTGATGAGCATGGACATTTATTTCCGAGTCATGGATGTTTATATGTATAATAAGTATGTATTTACAAACAAAAAGTATCTATGTAGTATATCAACTATCTGGTGTCCACGACACAAGCCTTTGTGGCACTAGATGGCGCTGTGTGTAATGTCCAGCGATATTTATTATTATTTATTTCTTTGGCCCTCCTAGTGTTACTTCCTAAATAAATTGGATAACGGCAGGAAGCTGATGCTGTTTACTGGCAATTATTTATTTGTTGATCTAGTGGTCGCAACCGCGACTGCTGAGCGTGAGGTCCTGGGTTCGATTCCTAGGTAGGGCAAAGTGTTATTGGGTTTTTTCATCAGGAATTTTCCCAGTAGCAGTCACGGAGTCTGGATTTGTGCCCGATTTATGGCAATAGGCTGCCCTCTATAACGTGAGACTTAAACATAACTGGCGAAATGTAGGTGTACCATTAGGTACCTGCCTAACCGGCGTGATATTATGTTTTATTTATATTTTATATTTAGTCATGTTGACATCCTCAACGAACTTGCATAGTCTAAATATTGGCAGCGAGTCGGTACACTGCCAAACAATCACCAAGTAAATAAAATTAGCAAACTTTGACATTTCCTTGCCAAGTGGGGAAAAACATTTTACCTGTTCAAAATTGATATTGTTAATGAAGTGAGCCTTAAAACACTTTCGTTGATATTTGTCTTGAGATTTTCTTAGTCAAACTGAGACTGTGTCTTGTTAAGGATATATTCCCTGAATTTAAGCAGGCAACTGGCTAATTATACTATATAAAGCTTTACTATATAAAGCTCGATTGTTTTATAATAATGTACTTAACAATAGAACTCATGTAACACCATTTAGTCACGTGATGCATAATTTAGGCAACAATTAGTTTTTATTTATTTAGTCTCCATTTTGTAAAGGTTAGTGACATATAAAATACGATTCTATGCATAATCGGCTTAAGAAAATAAATACATATTTATGTTATTACATAATTGAATATTAATATTCAAATATCACTGGTATATGCTGATTGCTGACACGCCAGTTTTTTTTTGTTTAAACCTTGAGTTTCTAGTTTTTCTTTTAAGGTCATAATAATAATCGCAATATCCTGGATTTTGTATTATATTATTGATTATGTAATCTGTAAACATATAAATTATTAATTTAAATCGCAAGTGAACAAAAACTGCTATCCGCGTTTATTATTCCACGCTTGATGCTACGCTTATGTATGTACAAAGAAGTGGGTGACTTGTATACCAAGATTCAAAAGCCAAACAGTTAGGTAAAAACTTTTTACTTAAGTTGTTTGGCGGAATATTATGAAGAAGTCATAATTTCTTAGCTAACGAAGGTCTAATAATTTAAAACAGTTTACACGTTTTGCAATTTTTATTGCTCATAACAGGTTATACGTATTATGCATTGGATCGATTTTAAAACTCGCAAATTCTCGTATACTCCCCATACTCTTGCATAATATACAGGGTGTAAACAGACTCATCACGAAGCCGTCAACCAAGCTTTCTGTACATCAAACTAAGGAACTTTACGCAAAAATTACTGCTTGGAGACGACATTTTTTTTGGGGTGAAAAATAATGTTTTGTGGTAGAACTCAATGTAATGCACTCAAAACATTGTGCTGATGGATGGATTGGATAGTACGGGAGTCGTGGAGGAGTCCTACATTAAAAACTTGTATTACAAAAAAAATGCCACAAGTTGGAACTTTGCCCCCAATATCTCCGTATCTAGTTACGGAGATGTAGGTTCCCAGGTATGGTGTAGAACAAAAAAATGATCGCAATGACGGGGAGAACAAGTGCCTTTCAGCTTCGTTAAGAGTGTAATCTCACCTGTAGTATTAAAACCCGACTCTTTGTTATTTGCTTTTATTTACAATTCTTATTTTCCAATATTCCAGGCATGACCCTTCACCGCAACTCGGCGCTGCAAGCGGGCGTGGGACAGATCTTTGACCGCGTACTCTCAGAGCTATCTCTGAAGATGCGCACTCTGCGCGTGGACCAGGCTGAGTACGTCGCGCTCAAGGCGATCGTACTGCTCAACCCTGGTAAGCCATACCTTGATGATATACGTTTATTGTGCAATGAAGATTATGGACGAGATTTATACCCTGGCTAATTGTTGTTCCTGTTATTGCCACACAACTGGCTAACAACAACATCCATTTATTTTCAGGCAACTTTGACCCATAGACATATACATTACAGACTAACATACATATGATAAATAAAATACAAATTATGTTAGTAACACTTCACACTCTCTTTTCTTCTCTGTCAAATACAACAGCGCAAGATAAAGACAAAAACACTTCTTTGCTGTTTTATCTCTGCCTCGGTCTAGCGGTGTTATTTTGAAAATACCATCGCCTTGGAAGTGTATTTTGTACAGATAAATATGCGCGCTGAAAATCTGTTGTGTGACAATGTTACAGTGACTAAAACTTCTCCTGTTGTCATGTTGGAGGCGTCAGACGATGTATAGTTCAATTATTCATGTTTCTTTCTCGTTTATACTGAATGGGCACTCTATTTTCATAATAAACCGCAAACGAAACACGTAACATTCACATATTTGTTCACGTGTACTAAAACAACAAATACAACATGTTAAAATTACTCTCCGTTTATTTTTTCAGATGTGAAAGGACTGAAAAACAGACAAGAAGTCGAAGTGTTACGAGAAAAGGTAATTTGCATACATTGTGTTTGAAATAACACCTGACCGCAGATACATTTGAATATTTTGAATACAATTTAAATGTTCACTGCGGCGTTATTTTTGCGACGCTCAATGTCCGTGTAATTATTACAATGAATTCGCATTTGTCATATCACATTTGACCTCTTTTGCTTTGAAAGCGACGGACATTGAATTCTAAATTAGCCTTTGTTGCAAACACGTGGAGGATTATTAATAGAAGTTACTGCAACCTAAGTTATGTTGTTGTTTTTTTGTATAAAACTGTGCAGTAAACAGTTTTATTGTATAGTAGTTTATGCTCGCGTTTCGCGTTAAAAGTTTCTTAAGTGTTAATCCAGGTTATAAATTATCTGTGTGCTAAATTTCATCTAAATCCTTTCAGTAGTTTTTGCGTGAAAGAGTAACAAACATTCATCCATCTTGACAAACTATCGCATTTATAATATTAGTAGGATTTAACCGACATCTGCAGTGTAACTATAATATTTGGCATTAGGAGTCACCACTCTGAGCCATTTGTCAAGGGCTGTAGAATTTGAGATGAGCTCCAAATATGCTCAGTGTTTTACCGAGAAGCTTAAAGAAAGTTTTAGATGCGTGTGTGAGTTTTGTATGAAGGTAGCCGTGTGGTTCCCAGATGTTCTCGTGCCTGGACGAGTACTGCCGGCGGTCGCGCGGCAGTGAGGAGGGTCGCTTCGCGGCGCTGCTGCTGCGCCTGCCCGCGCTGCGCTCCATCTCGCTGAAGAGCTTCGAGCACCTGTTCTTCTTCCACCTGGTGGCCGACACCAGCATAGGCGGCTACATCCGCGACGCGCTGCGCAACCACGCGCCGCCCATCGACACCAACATGATGTAACGTGCCTGCTTCTGGGTGGGAGCCCAGCGTGACACTGGAGATATGACCGGCTAGATGACGACTTCTGTGTTTCGTTCAATTCTATTATCAAACGAGCGACCATTTGCCGGTCAAAGGTTCGAGGTTAAAAGTTCTGGTTTCGGCCATTTAATTAGGGTTTGTTATATGGAAAGTTAGCTTTAGACGTCGAGTAGGCGTGTCGAAGTGGTTAGGAACATTTTCGAGGTTTTAGATTATAATCTTGATACCTCACGATAATGTACGTGCGTGTGACCGCCGCACGACCTCTGGGCCGATGTAGGAGTTTATCAAATAAACGGAACCGTATAAAAAAGCTGTATTTATAGGAACTTTGTTAACATGAGCAAGATATTCTTTTCGGCAGCAAAATCTAATAACTTCGTTAAAAACAGGAGAAAAGCCTCTATTTTAAAAGTCGGAGACGACTTCGTGTCTTAGAAAACATTCTAGTTAAGCTGCTATGCAATGTACATTGTAGTTTGTATCATAGATCGCATAGTTGGTTACGTCCTCTGCTAATAAGTACCTGGGTTATAAATAGCCCTTATTCTAAAGGCCCTTTATGTTCCGTTCACCTATTGAGTTCGTACCTTGAAAAACGACCGAAACAACGTTGTATGAGGAGCGGGTCACGCAACATCAGCGCGTCGTGTGTCGGTGTGTGTACACGATGTACGAGATGGACGTCGTGCGATACATCGCGAACCACACATGTTAGGTAGTGTAAATGGGGCCGCCTCTTTTATTACGTAGAATATGATTAACGTAAATTAGTCATTCATTTATTAGGGAATTTTAATCGTCAGGTAGGTGTCCATAGCGAATTAATATAATGTTAGACTAATTAATGTGTAATTTTAACATTTACCAAATCTCTCTTCAAAGCACGTACATTTATTAATACGTATCTTTAACGGATTGATGATAGTGCCCACTGAACCAGTGATAAAAATCATGTTGATTCGTAAAAACGAAACTGAAAGAAAAATTTACAAAATTGTGCTTCATATATTTCCCATATTATACACATGTTGGTGCTTTAACATGCATTATTTACATATTATGCATATCAAATATGCATAGTAACCCTTAAAATTAATGTTACTTGATAAATCCTTATTTTCATTATGAGTAGCATAGAAAGTTATAAAAACTGTAAATATATCTTTGCATGTACAATGTAATTTTATTATGTTTAGACAAGTAATTTATATTGCATATTAATATATACCTCACCAATCATGGGTGGTGGGACTATGCGGATAGAATGGCCTACACACTACATTTGTAAACAGAAATATGTATTTATAGCAGGCCACTTTATTTTTGTACCTTGTGTATCGCGCATTTTTAAATTCACTAACAAAATTAACCAGTATTATAACATTCAAGAAATATTGAAGACTAAAATATCCAAGTTGTAGATAGGATAGCACGGAATCTGGACGATTCTTTCTGAAAAGCGGGTTTAGGCAGAAAGGTGTTTAAATTAATGTTTCATAAGTGTTGAAAATATTATAGAAAACTTATATTGTGATTAATCGCTGGATGTAGTAGACAGCTCAATTTACTAGAAAGTTCTTCATCCGGTCTATTCGATTTACTATTGTAGAACCGTATCTAGGTGACGGTTTTCACGTTCACTGTAGCTGTTGACGTTGAACAACCAGTATTTCTGTTATAATGTTGAGCAATGATATTATTATATGGATGGGTTTGAATTATATGATGGAGATGTTGCAGCGGTTGTGAGATGATTTATAATGATGTTCACTAATTATCTGACTAAATTTAAGTTATATTTTTTGTATAGACATACATAGCTTTAAGATTCATAAATGGTGATTATAATTATTATCACAATAACGATGTTTATTTATTGAAATTCAATCCTTACCCGTAGTCCGCGTCGAGCTAGCGCTTTATTTATTTGCTTGATGCTTTGGAATCGAATACGTCGGACATCCAGGAAGAGGCTCTCTGGTGTTAGCCGGCGACATTGAACTTAGATGCAGAGTCCAGAGCAGATTGAAGGTGTGGTGGCAAATAGGCGTGTGTAACTCTACGGAACCGACTCACTGATCCGGATCATTGAAGTGATTCAAAAGATTGGTTCAGTTACAACGTTTCAAACGCATCATTTGGATCTGAAACATTACTTTTACTTTTTCTCATTACGCGCGCGACGCGTCGCTCGCGAGGCGACTGAGCAGTGTGCGAGCAAGAGAGGGAGACTGAGACACAGTTACTTAATTATTATTATAAAAAGTTTTAAGTCAGAAAGAGATACCAAATGAGATGTGTGTATCACTCATACTCTTACAGATTTTGGATGTCGTTATCCATGCTCGTAAAATGACCACTATGGCGCTTACTTATCTAATACTATACGGTCGTTTTTTGCATAAAATATTTGCACTAACAAGTTATCGTCTTACGTTGGTATTTTATATGCTTTGACCCGATGATCCAAATGAAACATCAGTGATTCGGATCATTTCAGTGATCGAGATGCAAATGTTCTAATCTCAAAAATTATACACTTTGCCCACCTCTAGTGGCAAAGACTGGAGAATGTTGGGCCGATATTAAGTAGAACCAAAACGGAATACTTGTTTTGTGATTTGGGCGGTTTCTCCAAGTCTGTGGCTTTAACCCTTGCCGGAACGCCCATACCGATCTGCTCTGTTTTTTGGTACCTCTGATCGCTTGTTCAGGGGGATGATGAAGTAGACCGGGACGTAACGCACCGGATCAACATAAGATGGATAAAATTGCGACAGGTCACCTCCACCAGGTTGCCTCTCAAGTTAAAGAGGAAAATATACAAGTCCGTGATTAGACCTGTCGTACTGTATGAATGGGAATGCTGGGCTGTGACGAAGATTGCATGTAGCGGAGATGAGAATGTTGAGGTAGATGTGTGAAAAATGGATAAACAGTGAGGAATGAGTATATTAGAGGAAGTATGAAAGTTGCACCTTGGACATGTGATGAGGAGGGACGAATCGCATGTGACTAAACAAAGAGTGATAAATATAAATGTTGATGGATGGAGAGTGAGAGGAAGACCAAAGAAACGATGGATAGAATGTGAGCAATGATATGAAGGAAAAAGGAATAAATGATAACGTGACGATTGACGGCGGAGAATGGAAGAAAACATGGGACAAGGGCGGGAAGATCATGATCCCTTGCAATCGGACAAAAACTAACGTAGTGTTGGTTACGCGACCACTGGTCAGACTATGGCCCAGCGCACACCGCTGGAGGCGCAGCGGAGCGCATTTGAAGACAACAATTTAATATAACACTTAACTACATATACGGTCAATATAAGAATAATTTCGCGGAGCGCCCTCAAGCTACTACAAGAGCATGCGCACGACCGTATATCAAAGTAGTTAAGGTTTATATTAAATTGTCTTCAAATGCGCTCCGCTGCGCCTCCAGCGGGGTGCGCTGGGCCTATAGATGTTAACGTGGGTAAAACCACACATAGAGTCTGAAATGACGAGGAAACTTGGCCCAAAGTTGGAGCCCAAATCCTTGAAATAGACAACTAAATTATTTCTAGTTTATTCAACCACATCGCTTCATTTTATCTTTGTCTCTTGAATTTATCTTTTAGTAACTACACTCCATCAATATCCTTTCGCACTTCTGCTGCCTGATAAAATAAGTAAATACACATTTTTCTGTATACGTATTTTATTTCATAAAGATCAATTGTTATAAAATGAATTTCTTATGAATATTATTCTTAGTATACAAGAGGCACAGCCAAGCAGTACAAGAAACAGCAGTACATTTTGCATTGCTGATAGCATTATATAATATTGAGATTAACATAGCTTCGTATTAATATAATAATTGTACACTTAAAGCACCTAGAGTTGTACTCAGTTGTTGAAATGCGAAGCTTCCATCGATTCGAACACGTCTAACTTCACGTTCATTCTGTGAACAAAAGAACTATTTTGTAGTAAAAGTAACAAGTTGGACAATGAAGACAGTTATTTTCTGAATATTAAACACGCGGAAATGAGGTTGACGCAGATTTGGGCGGGGCACTGAATTGCAAAAATCCTACAATACATTCGTACATTTACAGGCCAGCATTGCGTTTTTTTTTTTGCATAGAAATGGGATGCGCTGCTAAAGTGGTCTGCAAGTATTTATAGCGCTTACAAATAAATACTTTTCGTCCGTTTACAGAAACCTTTATAGCAGTCATAGGTCTCAAGTTCGGACACACGCCCTTCTGATTTTTCGGATTCATGTGCATATTGTATAATTATCACTTGCTTCGGTGAAGGAAAAAAATCGTGAGAAACCTATTGGATATACAATCTTTCTGTATGTGTCTATGGTGTAAATTTGAATTGAATTTAAGAAAAGTATGTTCTTTTTTTTTTTTTTTTCGGATAGGTAATCATCAAATGACTTCTCCCGCTCTGGGCGGAGCAGGAGGGAGTGTCAGACTTTTACTGACTAAAACCCATCCATGTTCCTTCATCGCCCTTTTTGTTCCGGGGCCACGGTATCTCAGAAAAGTATGTTCTGAAGTACTATCGTGGACACTGCCTAATCACCACTCAAGCTAATTTTTGCTTGTACTCGCAACATAGAAACGCTCTCTAGCCCCGCCCCGTTGACGTTGTATAGAAATAATGAATGAAGACAATACCGATCGTTCGAGCGCACTACCGACGCACGCCAAACGAGAGTTATTGTCATTTTGCGCGCCAAATTGACGCTTCCCTTATTAGGGAAGCGTCCTATTGGCCTAAACTTTAAGGGGGCGTGGCTCGGCGCCTCCGCATGATTTAGCGATTTTTTTTAACTGATCAGGCGGAAAAGACCGCGACTGTACTTTTGTCAATTGTGATTCATTGTTACTACTGGTGTGCTTTCTTATATAAAATGATCTCCTGAATATATTTACAACAATTTGTTACCCCTCGTTTTTTTTATCCTACAAAACCAGCATGCCTGAGAGATATTTCTTGAGGGCGGCATAAAAACTCTGACACCAGGTTAGGCATTATTCACACGATAAAGAAAGACAGAATATTTTTTTTGAAAGAGAATCACCTACTTTTCAAAAGCAGTATTCATGTCGTTAACTTTGCTGGGATGACAGACGAGCGCGAGTTTGGTCCGTCGCGTGTCGAACAGCGAGGGCAGCCACCTGGCCGCCGCCGCCTGCGCCTCCTCTGGGGTCACCGCGAATATCGCTTGCACTAGCTCACTGAAAAGAAACAAATTATAAAAATAGTAGATTATGCACCGAGGGGCTAAAGTTGTGTCTTATGTCACGGGCGTCATATTGAATCTCGAGCGCAATGAAGGATTCGGGATTTAACAGTTAAGAGTTTAACTCACGAGCGAAGCGAGGGAGTTTATACAAGAATCCTGAATGCAGCGAGGGATTCAAGCTAGCCCAAGGCAGACACCTTTAGCCCAGAGGAGGATACTCTACTTTTTACACCTACTGTGCGAAAATAATAGCCATAGTACGAAAAACAAAGTATTTATTAAATAAACAAACAGTAAGAATAAATAAATTAACTAATGTTACAGCCAATTACTATTACGGTATTACGGCGCGGTACGGTATTTGTTATTATTAATGCCAGTTTTAATGTTATTCCATTCCTTTTAAAAAATGGTTCGTAGTTATCTAATAATTCTTACAATATTATGTCTTCGAAAACATGGCAACGATATGAAGAAGCAGTCGTTATGATTTTGTAGGAAATCGAGAATATCATCCACGCGTAGTAAGGGTATCGAGAATAGCTTTCCTCTTTCTGGCACCAAAGGGTGTTTGTTAGTACTATACTGCCAATTTAGCTGAGCATGTGAGATTCCAAATTTAAATCACATTATTGACCAGTGGGTCATAATGAAATCCAGTACAACATTTTTGACCGGCTGTGCCCCCGGCCACTAATGACTCACTTTAGGTTAAGGTTGCTTGACATATAATTTGACATTTTCGAGCAGGTGGTGTGAAAACACTTTTATTTGAAAAGTGCTTAAAGTTTCACTAAGATTTTATTAATAATATTGTTATTGCAATTTTTACTTGACTAGAGCACATACAATTGGTAAAATTATTCTATTAAGGGCAAAAAAAAATATGTAAACAAGGCAGATTGTGGTAAATGACGTCACATCATGGCCGCGACAGCAACGGACGTTTGAACTGTCATAGAAAATTGCAGGAGTTTGAATATTATTTTTAAATGACAAGCAGTAGTAATTGAACTTAACTTTTAATACTTTTTATGGGTTGATAGTACTGTATTTCATTGATTTAAGTGAAGAAAAAATTACGTGCATATTCCCTATTATAATTTGAAACAGCCACATATTTTGTATCTGATCACCCAAAATGTGCTAGTTTGGGTAACATCTCATGGAACCATGTTCAAGTCATAATGCGGCTGTTTACTAGTCGTTTCGCCGCGAGAGGGCGCTGAGTGTTAAACGCTTATCACCTTGAATGAAAAGCGATCGAGTCAAGTAACGACCAGACAAAACTCCTAGCGCGATGTCTCCTAAGTTTTCAGCAAGGAACTCCATTGGTAGCTGAATGTTTTTTTTTACGTTTTCCTTTCATATTCTTTCACAGACCCATACGGGGCGAATAGCGCCCTTTTCGCACCGAAACGCGGATCTAGTTCATACGTTGGTGAGTAAAGTCAACTTACCTGTTGTACGTAGGACCAACTCTGTACAGATAGTTCATGAGGGACCGCTTGACGACGTCTGCGGGACACTTCTCGTTCTCCACAACTTCAAATAGCACCGTACTCTTTGCAGACGCGAACAGATCCTCGTCGAACTTGGCGTCGGCCAAGTATTCTTCCTGCAGGGCATAACAGAAAAATTTAAGCAATTAAATCAAGACAGACACATCCACGTTATATGGAGAGATCGGTCTGATTGGACACATTCACGAAACGATATTTACTTTGCTTGTAATAGCAATCGGAGGCAAACGATCTTGAGACCGTTTCAGGCACACACTGTATGGATTTAAGCAGGTTTAGACGGACATGTTGAACTGACGATACAGCTGTGTCAACCTTCATGTCCGTCTTTTCCTAGTAGTTCTGTGGAAGGAAACAAAGATAATTAATTTAGCAAATTTTGCAATGTTACTTCGGATAAAAAAAGGCCAAGTGCTAGTCGGACTCTGTACCATCGTAGTAGGGGAGCCCCCTTTAATTTTTATTATTTGTTGTTATACTCGTATCGGCAACAGAAATACATCATCTGTAAAAAATTCAACTGTATAGCTACAGATAGACGGACAGTAGAGTCATGTATTGTATTGTATAACGGGCTGGTGTCCGCAACTCCACGTCAGTAGAGTCTTAGTAATAGGGTTCCTGTTTTTACCCTTTGGCTATGGAACCCAAATAAAAACTAGTCCACTTACCAAAATGCTCTTTGCTTTGGTGTATGCGGCGACCGCGTTGGTAGCTCTGTATAGCGAGAACAGCAGTCTGCCCTCGTTCGGTGACATGTTTATCGCGTAGCCGTAGGACAGGCCGCTGCCACGGATCAGACGCCACATAGGACCCTGTGGTAATGAAATGATGTTTATTTTTGCAAGTAGGTTCTTACAAACACTTTTACACGTCATTTTTTTTAAACTAGATGGGGCCGGTGTTTCGTACCTGACTACTCTGAGAAGAAACAGCCAAAACAAACTCAGAGGTCATAGTCTCTTTTGAAGTCCAGACATAATCTTGTTCAATTTAGATGAGGACTATGCAGATTAGTGTCTGAGATGGTCTTTTGAAGAAAGAACCACACAGATTTGAGTGGACCTGTCCAGTCAGTGCAAGCATTTGTCAGTTATAGTGTAGCTCGACTTATAACTCTAGGAGCTCAACGAAACGACGAACAATACCAAAGAAACGACATTTGGGTAGGTCGCTTATAGTACTCAAACTGCCAGACAGTCGTGGGGAAAAAAAATAATAAATATGTGACCCGCATGGTCCTCACATTCACAATAATTAAATAAAATTAACAATAATTTACAAAACGAATGTCAAAAAAAAAAATATAATAAACATTAAATGTCACAATAATAATAATAAAGTAAAATACTTAACAAAATAAGTATTCATGTCAATTCATTTAATGTCAAAGTGTATAGTGTATATTGTAAGTGTAAAAGAAAGGAATTAATAATAAACAAGCGAAGTCCGAAATTTCGACATTCACAGAGCAAATTTCATTGGAGCAGCTTAATCCCAAGCCTTTTTATCTTCGACATAGTGATTAACATGATAGTAGGCTTTCAGGCATAACTTCCGTTTTATAAACGATTTGAATTTATTTAGGCTTAGTGTTTGAATATGGCTAGGAAGTTTATTGTAAAAACATATACATTGGCATCTAAACGTACCCCCTATTTTCTTGAGCCTCGTTGCAGGAACAACAAATTTGTGTTTGTTCCTCGTATTTATGTTGTGGATATCACTGTATTTTTTAAACAAATTAATATTTTTATGTGTACAAAAGGTTTTCTTAAATAAACTGAGCGGGCACAGTAAGAATATTAATCTCTTTAAATTTTTCTCTGAGGGAGTATCTGGGACTTAATTTATAAATTGAACGAATTGCCCTTTTTTGTAAAACAAATATTGTCTGAACATCGGCGGCATTACCCCACAAAAGAATACCGTACAACATCACGCTGTGGAAATAACTAAAGTAAACTAAACGGGCAGTCTCTAAATCACGAATTTTTCTAACGGCGAATGCTGCAGAGCTAAGTTTTTTTGATAATTTGTCTATATGCGGGCCCCACTGCAGCTTGGCATCCAAAGTTATGCCCAAGAACACTGTGCTATCTTCATCCTTGATTTGTAGTTTCCACTTGTCTTACATGGGGTATCGTAAACTTAATACATTTCGTTTTTTTCTCATTTAGGAGTAGATTATTCACATTAAACCAATGAACGACTTTTGCCAGGGCGCTATTAACCTCGACCGTAACTATCTGCTGACGTTTGAGTTTAAATAAAAGAGAAGTATCATCTGCAAAAAATACTATGTCATGATTATCCTTTATGAGGTAAGGCAAGTCATTTATATAAATATGAAACAAAAATGGGCCAAGAATTGAGCCATAGGGTAGCCCCATTCTTACAACGGAACCGGGAGATCTTTACCCATTAACATAAACTCTCTGAATCCTATCACTCAAATATGAAGTAAGAAGATCCAGAGAGGCGTTACGGATTCCGTAGTGGTGTAGTTTCCTGATTAATGTTTCATGAAGAACGCAATCGAAAGCCTTAGACAAATCGCAAAAGATGCCCAAAGCATCGCATTTGTCCTCCCAGGCATTATAAATGTGTCCTAAAAGTTCAACATCAGTAGATAAACGACCCCTTGTAAATCCGAAAAACTAACCGGTCGAAGTTTATCGATATCGTCCGGAAACACGTCGTTTATATCAACATAAATTGTTTTGGGGCACGTATTGGGTATGCAAAAGCTTGTCTTATAACGGTTGAAGCTCATACCTCCAGCTGCGTGAAGTAGTTGAGTGCGACCTTGAGCGGCGCGACGTCCTCGATAGCGTGGCCGAGCGGGCCGGGGCTGAGCTGCGCGAGGCCGCACGACTCGTACCCGCCCACGCCCAGCACGAACCCGCCGCCCCAGCCCGACAGTAGCTCCGCGTCCCAGTACAGACGAGGGCTATGAACATTCACAGAGGTTTTTGATAATGTGTCAATAGGGAATATATAAGAAATTCAAAACTTTTTTTATTCCTTATAAATGCCTTGTATTGGCCCGTATAAACATTGTGGTACATCTGTTTTACTTTCTAATACAACACTTATTTTACAATTTAATATTTTATGTAGCGTGTTTTTGGCGAAACGGAACGCAAATCCAAAACGCACCGTCGTCGGTCACCGGTAGTGGCGTCAAAAGCTTTGTGTCAAAGAAACACTTTTATTTGAAAACTACTAAGTTTCACAAAGATGTTATTATGTACTTGTTATTGCAATGTTTGGGTTTGACGCAAAATGTGCAACTTCGCAAAATGTGCATTTCGCAAAATAGCACTTTACAAAATGAGCACTACAAAAATAAAAACCGTTTGCCTACTATTAGCATGATCATGCCAATTCTAAATCAATTAAATGGGATCAAGCTAAAAATCGTGTCAAGTAAAGTAAAAATATAGTATACAGATAGAGGGACGTGACGTCAAACGCTAGACAGGAATGGCCGCGACAATCACGGACGTTTGAACTGTCATAGAAAATTGTAGAAGATAATTTTAATTTTTGAGCGACAAGCATTCGTTGAACTTAACTATTCATTATTTTCTTGGGTTGATATTACTGTACTTTATTGATTTAAGGCTGATGCTTCAGGGTAGACCGCGAAATTCAAATTTTCTTACTTTTTTGCAATTTTCAGCCAGTGCGAGGTTGTAGGTATGTTGATTAAAATATTGTTCTATAGTTAGAGAATTGACTTTTTCAAGGTCAAAGTCATTGCTAGACCTTTATGAACTTTTACAAATTTTTAAAGTCGATTCTCATAATTAACTATTTAGAGAGGACATTCTGTTAATAACTTACGCAACAGGTATAATCTCATTCTCCCCACCAAACCTCTTCCATGGTTCAGTCCTCAGCTTGTATCTTTCAAAGTCAGTCGCCAGATGGAGCCACATGTTCTGTATGATACTCTTGAAAGTCTTCCTAGCCTCTGCGAGGGCTGCTTCGGCGGAATCCCCTCCAGCATTCAGCTGTTCTATGAGCTCCTTGAGGAACTTCTGCTGCCGAAGGACCGTGCACCAGTGAAGATTGCTGTTTTTGCTGTAGATTGAGTCGCGGAGGGCGTCGTACATCATCTTGTCGCCGGATCTTCTTACCTGGAATTGATTGTAATTTTATGATTTTGATTTTTACCTGACTATGGCGAAGCCAAAAGAAAGGGTTATGATTTTAGCAGTCCATGGATGTTTGTATTTCCGTAGCGTCTAAACAATTCATCCGATTTTAATGAATAAGGTGTCAATCGATTCGTTATAATGGCCGGGTAACATAGGCTACACTTTAACCGACATTAACAATAGGAGGAGTCGGTTTTACCTTGTAAAACCCGAATTTAATAAGAGCGTGATTTTTCAGTAGTCGGGTTTTTTACTTTTAGTACCACACAAATTTGTAACATTTACACACACATTCTTGTAACATTTTTGTATAAGGTGTATTGGATGAACCATAACCCTGGACAAGACTTGTATGCTCAGTGAAGTAGGTTCACGTATTTCAATCAATTAAATATGCTTTACATATAAAATACTGATAACTGCTTGCTATGCTTTGTTAAATATCATGTAGATAAAGACGCCAGCAACATAAAGTTAATACAATCTGTCAAATTTCTTTAATAGATTTTCAACTTTATCGCTAAAGCATTAAGTTCAAGGTTGATTGGGAAATTTTGACAGTTTCGAATAGCTTGATGCACTAGTGTTTGTATATAAACATCGTTTCAAACACATCGTGTTACATAGCATCAGTTGATGTATAACTATGCCTAAAGGGGATAGAGGATCGACCCTGAGATAAACAGGACTTCTTCTTAGTGCAAGAGTCCTTAGGTTAGTCCAAAACTCAGCCACGCGAATCCCGCTCACTAATGCAGTGAGTACGTCATCAGCTTCACAGGTGATAGGGCTGCGGTGCAAGATGGAAGGCGACTGTCTTGTTATTATTATCATTGTATATTTACCTGAGCGACGTCATTGATGAGTCTCTGAGCGAATACGAGCAGTCTTTCTTTTGTGATCTCCGGCGCATATAAAATCTCGTACAGGTGATTCACTACCTCTTCATAATCTTGAGGTTCACACTAAAACGGAAATTAAAATGGAAATGGTAAATTATTAATGACTCAAGAATAGGGATACTATATATACTAGGGATACTATATATACTAGGGATACTAGTAATATCTTATTTTTGTTTGTTATTATTTATTAAAATAAACATTTGATTAGATCCGGGTAATTTGAGAGTACCTTTGGAAATAGTTCAGAGTTCATATAAAACAAAATAAACATTTTTAGCATTACATTTTTTTAGTCATACATTGGTGATCCATATGAAACGAATTTTCAAACTAAGCGAATTTCAAATAATACTATAAAAATCATGAAGATACCACAGGAAAATCGTCAATTGACTGAATAGTTAAAAAAGCTCCCATTACGGATCTTCCTAAACCACGTTCACAATTAAGTTTACAAACATGTACAAAAGTATTTGATTTTGAAAAAACAACTATAACGCCCACAGATAAAGTTTATATGTTCACTCATTTTTATGACTTAGTTATATACTTAGTCATTAAGGAATCAACTTAATTTACTCTAACACAAAGTTGATATACATAAAAAAGATAAGAGTCAAATAAGAGCCATTTACCTTCGTCTCAATATGCACAAAGTTCCCAAAATGCCCGACAGCGAAGTTGCCGCCGCGATCAAACCCGATAGTATTGCTGAACATGATAGTCAGCTGTTCCGTAGCGGAGATGACGTCTTCATGAGGCACCAGAGTGTCTCCGCGGTGCACAGCGCACTCGGCCAGCCCGTTCATGTGTAGGGGGAGCCACTTGCGCGTCGACTCCTCTACTGAGCTTGTGTCGAAGATTAGGTTTAACTGTTTAAAAGAACAACAATAAAATTGTAACAAATAATTACTAAGCATTCATACTGACTTTTAAAACATCATGCCTTCTCAGAAGGTCCTGACCCCGGTCCTGGTCTGATCATTTATGATGAAGTAAGTGTAAACATTCACACTCAAGCATATAATTAGTAACCTCGAGCTCACACTCATTGAGACACTTTGATTGAGTATAGCAGTTATTTGGCCCCTAGGATTGGTCTGGCTTCCTACAGGAAGCATTGAAATAGTTCCCTAAATACTGTATACTGGACGACATTTTTATCACTTTCCAAAAAAAAATGGGTATATTAGGTGAACGGAGTAGAAGCTTATAAAGTGTTATAGTAAGGAAAGTATGATTTTAATTTTCTTTTTTATCCGCGCTTTGCTTTCGCCAGGTTGAAGGAGAAGCAAAGGTATAAAGCCGCTATACAGCCTAATATGAAAAATAGAAAAGTCAAATATTTTTGAGTTTAGAACACAAGTAAATATTAATTTGTTCATAAACTATTTTTTATTTTATTAATCATGGTTTTTGATGATATTACCATTTATAAATATTATTCAAATATTCAAAAAAATTTAACGCCCAGTGACGCATATCTCTTTGCACAGTTTAAAAAAAAAACAATCACCGCCGACTACAGGCATTGAACCAATTTGGACTAAGTATAGGTCTCTGAGTCAATTTCTATTCCTGCACACGGTAGTGGAAAATTAAAAAAAAAACGCACGGGTGTGAAATACATTGCATGTTGAACCTAATGAACCAGTTTTCGAGGAAGTGTATTGAAAAAATAATACTCACATAAACGAAGTTGGTCTTCAGACTATGCACTCTAGCGTAGAAAGGCAGTTCCTTAAGATCGAAGTGCGGGCAGGGCTCGCCGTCCGAGCTCCAGGTGCTGATGTTGTGGCACTTGAACTTGCAGGGCGGCACTGGGACTGAGGCTAACGAACCCGCGGGCGGGGGGCGCTGGCAAATATACAGGGTGAATATATCAAGTAGGCGAGTATGGCCATTTCTGAAACTATGAGGAACAGCGAAAAATATTTAAAGGATTCTGGGGCCTAATTTAGATGAAAACTAAAACGGCGCCATTGGATTTTTGAAAAATCTATATTCCTAGCCAGGAATCGAACCCGTTGATTTTGAAAAAAAATCACACACTATTATAACCCCATTCGATAGTGTCGCTAAAGGATCAATTTCTGCGAAGTAATAACATAAAAACTTTGAATATTAATATTATTTTTATTTCAAAGTAATACAATAACTGCTTCGTTGGTCTAGTGCAGCGGTCGGCAACCTTTTAGTCAAAAAATATGATAAAGGCACATATAATAATTTGTTACCTAATAGGTGTCTACCTAGTTATCTATTAATGTACGTAGGCAGGTATCATAGGTGATATTTATATCATCATATTTTATTTTATTTTTTGTTTACATTTTTTTAGATAATATAAATTTAATTCATTTTAAATTAATTTTTTGCCCCAGAGTACAAAGGCACTGAAAAAAATGAGGAGAAATCAATAACTAACTTAAAGAAAGACTCAATTAAATGTTAAATGAAATAAAAAAAATGTGTGAATATGTGGAACATAGCATTTTAAACATCAAAGTCACCGATCGAATACGCAACACCACAATACGCTCCAAGGCAGGCATCGCCAATGTTGACGATAAATCTGCGAGATTAAAATGGGACTGGTTGGGTCACATTTCCAATTGTGAATCGTAACACACTGGGTGTCTGAAAACTGTCGTCGTCACCGAGGCAGGCCCAAGGAACGCTAAATAAATTTAACTATAAGAATTAAACTTTCATTTACAAAGCAGTCGCGGGCCGCAAGGAGATAGGTCTCGGGCCGCATGCGGTCCGCGGGCCGCGCGTTGCCGACCGCTGGTCTAGTGGTTAAGTGTTATTGGATTTTGTCCATCAGGAATTTCTCAGTAGCAGGCACGGAGTCTGGATTTGCACCGGGTTAATGAGGATAGGCTCGCTCCCTATTACATGTGACTTAAAATATAACTGGCGAAATATGGGTGTACTATTGGGTACACATCTGCTTATCCCTTCGGGGATTACAGGCGTGATGTTGTGAAGCTTATGTAATGCTTAAAGTAATATCGTTGATTCATTACCCGTACCCATATAAAAAACTTCTCAGAAAAGTTGGTACCTACCCAATTAATGCCAGTGTTCATACACAATGATTTAGTATTCATTTATATAAAGTAATGGCACAGGTAATAATTGTTTGTGACTACCTTCATATAATTATTCATAATACTAGATCCTTATATCCACATGTTTGAGTCATGTTTAATTGTTGGTTGCAAGAATCCTTACATGCAGCACACAACAGATCTGTGGCAGTTACTTTTGATGACTTCATTGACTAGTAAAATCTCTGTTTCTTTTGTTGGAAAATAAGACTTTTTTGTAGGACAATAACAAAGACAATTTCGCGCAATTAGACCGCGATGCAAAAGCGAATAGGGCTATTTTTCATTAAGGTTGATAAAAACTTCTAAATATAGCCCAAACAATAAACGGTTTTTAAACATTTGAAGCGAGTATTTTCAAATAGTTACACAGTCTAGTAAATCTGTGGGTTTACCTCATTGAAATCCATAGCTTCTTGTAACCGCTTTGCTTTCTCAGCCAGTCCGGCTTCACCGAGTTCTGCTCTTTGCCCCTCTAGCCGTTTCTTTTCTTCTTCCGCCATTCTGAGTTAAAAATTAAACGTTTGTTGAGTTCTTTCAAATATTGTTCCTCTCTTCTCATCTTTAGATGGACCAGGACTTTTAAAAAAGGGTCGGTTTTGGATACTGTCGTCTAAATCCCTGTCCGAGGCTGACATCTATAGAGAACTTCGACTATAATCGAGCTAGGTACAGTAGCATTTAATACGAATATGCGACTGTGATCACGCGTCTCATAACAATACGAACATTAATTTTAACACACATAAGGTTCATTTCGTTAAGAGACGCTACTGTACTTAGTTTGAGTCAAGTCACACAATGGATCTCCACCAAAAACCGTACTGTACGTACTTGTCTTGCAGCTCAATGCTAGGCGACCCCATGACGGTGACGAAGTCCTCAGTGAAGTACTTATTCAGCAGACCGAGCCAGTAGTCTGGGGATTCCTCGAGCAAGGCTAGCAGGTCAGTTTGAGGGTTCATGCGGGAGATGAACTGGAACCAAACGAGGTTAAGTATGAACATCGAAAAGTCAAAAATAAAGAAATGCAAATAGTGTATGTTCAGTGTCTTCGTAGGCAAACCATACGCAACATTGTTCCACCAGCATGTTTTTGTGTTGCGGGCAACATTGTCGAGGAACAGAAATAGCGTTGAAAACAGTGTAAATAAAATAATCCCGTGATCCCGTCTACAATTTTTGGACTAAAATAGCTCTTAAAACTCACGGTTATCAAAGTAGCAAGATCAATCCAAACACGTGCCAACAAGGGTCGACGTAATTATTGCGCCACAGCTTTGAATGCCAAGGTCGATTGTTCCCCAAACAATACATTTGTGAAGCCTTATGAACAAACTTAACCAAACGTAAACTTTATTTCAAAGAATTCATGCCCTAAGCATGAATTCTTTGAAATAAAGTTTACGTTTGGTTATTTAACGGCATCATTATTTATATCCTAGTAGCTTTTGGTCGCGTCTTCGCACATGTGTAGGTTATAATTTATCCCACGGGAATTTACTACATCCCGATAAAAGGGTTTCTTATGTGCTAAACCCGGACATTGTCTACCTCATCACTCTCTTCCCCTTATCCCAATTCATTTGTGGTCGGCGCAGCATGTCTTCTTCTTCCATACTACTACTACTCTGTTACTCGTCATCTCATCAGAGACCTCCTTTCATGCCATATCATCCTTCACACAGTTCATCCATCGTTTCTTTGGTCTCCCTCTACTCTACTCACTCATATACCCATCAACAGTCACACTCAAAACTTTCGTCACATTTTCCTCATTCGACCGCATCACATGCTAAAACTACGACAACCGATTACCACTCAACTTTTCAGTCATCGCCACTTTCAGACTTCCTCATAGATACTCATTTCTTATTTTATTCATTCGAGTAACACCACATTTATCCCCCTTAGCATTTACATCTCAGCCACATTCAATGGTGTCGATTCTGTTGTAAACAAACTAAACTTAATTTAGGGTATTGCTATCTTTTTTTCTCTAATAAAACAAAAAGAGACGGACGTAATTTAGAGCTGTCAAATTTAGTTGGAATTAATATTTCTATACAAATAAAGGGTGCACGTAAAAACATGTCGACTAAAAACACGGTGAAGCGCAAGGCATAAACTAGTTTGACATATCTAACTTAGTTCATAGCTATAGCCGTCCTGTTGTCGCACTGCCTTTTAGTAAAAGATAGCAATAGTCTAAATTAAGTTTAGTTTGTGCACAACAGAATCGACACCATTGCCTTTCAGTCATCCATTTTGTGGCCCAACATTCTGATCCGATCCATGTGTGCCTTTAAAGAAAAAAATACAGACAGACGAGCAGACAAAAAAACTTAACGAAGTAAGTCTTAATAGATTTTAGGTTAATCATATATTTAGTTCGAAAGTTACATTCACGTGTTAGTGAATCACAAGTTTCCGTTAGACCGTAACTAAGATTCAATCAGAAATGGTTAATGGTGTCGATTCTGTTGTGCACAAACTAAACTTTATTTAGGCTATTGCTATCATTTTTTCTATAATAAAACGAGAAAGAGACGGACGTAATTTAGAGCTGTCAAATTTAGTTGGAACTAATATTTCCATACAAATAAAGGGTGCACGTAAAAACATGTCGACTAAAATCACGGTAAAGCGCAAGGCATAAACTAGTTTGACATATCTAACTTAGTTCATAGCTATAGCCGTCCTTTTCTCGCACTGCGTTTTAGTAAAAGATAGCAATAGCCTAAATTAGGTTTAGTTTGTGCACAACAGAATCGACACCCTTGTATGACATATCAGTAAGTACACATTGTTGTGCATTAATAAAACTCTAGATTGAATCTATAACAGAAAGTACACTATTTTCTTTCTAATTTATTTTCTAATACAAAATAAAATTGTCAACAGTTTTATGTGGTGCCACACGAATGTATTCAACATGGAAATCAATCTGCAATTGATTCCATTGTTTGAATAACAACAGTTTCTTCATGTTTATGGGGTAGTTTCAGTCTGTTTCAATTAAGCTTTGCAGTACTACAGAAAATAAACTTTTTTCATTCCTTTATTTATGTCACAATGCTGGGCTATGAAGAAGATGGATGAAAAACGATTGCATGTAGCGAAGTACTTGAGATGGATGTGTGGACTGTGGAGTGACAAGAATGGATAAAGTGAGGAACGAGTGTAGAGGAACATATTGAGGTTTGAAAGTGACGCAGGTTACAGAAAAATACGCATGTGACTAAAAGAGAGATGAACATTAACGTTGATGGATGGAGGGGAAGAGGAATGCCAAAGAAAAGATGGATGGATTGTGTGAAAAGTATGGCCCAAAAAAACAATGTTGCCATACATCTTATTCTTATGTAAGAACAAAGGCACAAAAATACTTACATGATGTTCATTCTGCGAGTACAACGCGTCACCGATACATCTAAACGCCACAGCATGATGTGGGTCGGACTCCAGGTCGGCGATGGATTCTCTCAGCTGTTTGCGCAGCAGTCTGCTCAAGCGGTCCATGTCCAATTTATCTTCACCTAGCCATACTGCCCGTAGGCATTTCAGTGCCTCGTCGCGAGCCAACTCTAGCTTGTCCATTGGAACATTATCGAGCTCGATTTTGATGAGGACTGCTATGTTTTCTGTTAGGACGTATGAGATCTGTGGGAAATATTTGAATACAAATACGCAATTGCATTCGAGACACGTAAAATTAGCTTACAATAAGGTTACGAAAATGCAACTGAGATTTTGGACTCTAAGACTATTAGGTGAATAAAATCGTTACATCTGAGCGTATTAAAAAGACTTGGGACTGTTTTATTCGGTCAAGAGTTAATTACGCCATTCCCTACATGGAGAATTTTGTTGGAGACCGGGGACCGGGGGAAATCTCTTAATCTTTTAAAAAACTTCTGGAGTGCCTCGAGATGCAGGTGACTAAAAATTTTCAAAATAAGGATTTACATTCTTCAAAGCTTGACAATTGCAGTCTAAATTGAGTCGGCCCAGAATTTCGCTACGAGTTTAGCGTCTTCAGGATATTGTTTGGAAATAATAAGTACTTCTCCTAGAAAGTTACATCAATGAAGCCTTACATCTCCAGCCAAGGCGTCTTCTCTTTCGACCAGGCCCCGTTGCAGCGGCGCCGCAGCGGTGTCGCACAGGTAACGCAAAAGAATCGCACACGCCGTAAGCTCCTTCATCGCCGACTGTTCTGTCAGCAGTGGACCGCGCCATCCAAATATAACCTGTGGGAACATCACGCATCAGCATAAACATAATTAGCTTGTGTCCCCAGTTCCCCACTGCTGGGACACGGGTCGTTTCATTGCGAGAGGGAGTGGGCCCTGATCCATCACGGCCCGCGTGGTGGCCTTGGTGGTGCGTTGGGTTGGTGGATGTCGCATGTCTTCGAATTTTGAGAGGTTTTTTTTGATGATGATGATGGGATAGTTCCCATCCTGCATATGTATAAAAAGAGCCATTACAATCAATGTACTAACATTGACGCACAAACGGTTAATGTATTCACTAAATAATTTCGAACCTCTCCACATAGATATTTTAAATCGGTAATAAAAAAAAACACTTGTTTCCTACAAAAGTGCAACAACTCCACGTCAAAATGTGTGGAAAAGCTGTGTTTTTTGATGTGAAACATCTATAGGCGAAAATGCGTGGCGACTAACGCGTCGCCAACTGTCAAGTTGTCAACCCCGCTCGGGATTGTTCAATCCTGAACATTGCCGACCTGTTGAAGCAGCCTATGATCTATATATTCGCCACGGTTTACAGCAAACCAGCTGGTCTCGGGGCACAGCGCTGGGTTACAATCTCGTGACTTCGAGTTCGATCCCAGCACAAGGATTTTCTTTTTGAGAATCGAGTCATTTTGTTTTAATTTTTTTTTTGTGTTTTTTATTTATATAGGTTTTTTAAGCATATTGCTTGTATAAAATAATCGATGTTTCACATCTGCCATCGGCGTCTCGTGACGGCTCACTTTTTTTTTATTATCGATGAAAAATTTCTAAGTTACTGTGTTCGGAACGATGTGCTGAATACCAAGAGAAAAAAATTGGTTAAAAACGCAATTGCGCTGGTGCACTATTTTCCTAATGGAAAAATGTATAGCTTACCATAATATGATTATACCACCTACTCGTATAACACATAAGTAATTACCTGTTTTGTTCAATAATTAGATATGCATTTTAAAACAAAACATTGTTTTCAGGGTTAAAGTAAAGTAAGGGATAAATATGATGTAATTAGGCTTCTTCTAATAAAACATTAATATACCAAATTTTTGAGCAGCGGTGGCCCAGTGGTGGCGGCCCCGACTTACGAACAGTAAGTCGTGGGTTCGAACCCAGACAGGCGCATTACTTTGTGTAATTTATTTCATCACCACTGCTCTCAAAACGGTGAAGGAAAAACATCGTGAGGAAACCGGCATGTCCTAGAACCAAAAATTCGAAGACATGTGACATCTACCGATCCGCACTGGGCCCGCGTGGTAGATTATAGCCCATTCCCTCATAGAGAGGAGGCCTGTGTCCCAGCACTGGGAACATTAATAGGCTGATGATGATCCCAAAATATCAACTTAGTAGTTTCCTGTAGTCTGTAAGATGATTAAACATAGTTTTTTCCCAGTCTTAAGGACAGATGAAGGAGAAAAGGTTTGGAATGGAATCTGTCCACTATCATGTAATAATACCTTTTTGATCCTGTACGTGACCAATTTTGTTAATACATACCTGACCACAGTCTTCGGTGTCTGCGGGCCACTGTACCTTCAACTCGCCGTAATTTGGCCTAGGGGGGATGGTCTGCCAAGGTTTGACCCATTCGTTTTGGCAACTACATTCGTTCTGTGCACAAATAAAACATTATTCTGTATTACCTTTCTTTATGGAGAACTTTGATTAGGTTTAGCGATAGAACTTTAGTCTATTTAATTAATTTGGAAAGAAAAAGAATAATATCAGTTTTAAAGCTTTCACGGTTTAAAGCTAAACTTATCCGGTCACATAGGGATATCTTCCGTGATTGTTCGTTATTTTGAGCTCCTGATATTTCGACGCTGTTGCAAGCGCCATGATCGCAGGTGACTCAGTTGACTGTGTTGCGATTCAAGATCCAATGCGAAACAATGTTGCAATATAAAGTGTGTTCAAACTTTATTTTACCGAATGCAGCTGAATACTGGTATTAATTACCCGACAAAGTTGGGAAAAGGCTAGCGCGACACACCATTAAATAAATAAATAAATATCGCTGGACATATGAACACACAGCGCCATCTAGTGCCACATTAAGCAACGAGGCTTGTGTCGTGGACACCAGATAGTTGATATACTACATACATACTTTTTGTTTGTAAATACATACTTATTATACATATAAACATCCATGACTCGGAAACAAATGTCCATGCTCATCACAAAAACATTTGCTCCAACCGGGACTCGAACCCGGGACCCTAAGAACGTAAGGCTGCCTCACCACCACTACACCATTCGGGTCATCATTTATTTCTTGTCATTCTTTCTGTCGTCATTTGTTTCTGTCGTTATTTATTTATTTAATTACCCGACAAAGTTGGGAAAAGGCTAGCGCGACACACTATTCCCAAAACGACGAACGAATGAATGTCAAAGATGTACAAATGACAGCTGGGACAGCAAGATGCTGCTGCTAGGAGACAGCTTAACGCTCCTCGCTCCTCGTTTGTAATCTACTGATTGAGTCTAAAAATATTTTAAGGATGCTTCAGTAGAGAGAAGGTTATTGGAATTAGAAATTAGGGGGATAAATCTTAAAAGATTATTTTCTAAACCAATTCAACTCCCAAATCACGAATTAGAAGAAATTGAGATTAAAGTTCAAAAAAATAAAATAAAATATAAAATATCCTATTAACCAAAAAAAAAAAAAAAAAGAAATTGTATTAATTTCTTTTGAGAATTAAAAACACTGGACATAAATAACATCTCGGCTATGGGTATTTATCGAAGGGGAAGGCAGAAATGCATGTTTCATAACCCAACATTTTACACGTTATCGTTATGTTTGGCCTTTAATTTAGAGGCCCATTTAATAGATCCTATAAAGAGTCTGTAACCAGTTAAAAATTCAGCTTCCGGGCTACTACTGCTAAAGAAACCTGGGAATCAAACTCAGGACGCTTACGACTGTCTTACGTGCTTACAACCGACGAGGAAGTCGAAAAATTGACTTAATAGACAGAGACATGACACAAGCATTGAATCATTTAATGCAGTCTGCGTGTCTAGGCATTGAATCAAATAATACCTGTGACCTAGTCTAGATCATTTTAATGAGAGCCACTCCATAATGATCTATCAATAAAGGCGTGAACCCTATAGACGCGCGTGGGTACTTTGGATGCAGCAATTGGTTAAATTGAATAAGGATTTGATTAAGCTCTTCCTGTGCAAATTAAGGAATGTATGCACCAAGGTATGCAGCTTGCGTGGGAATCAGTTTTTTGAATCACTAAACTCCCGCACATATTATGTCTGGTTGGTTTGGATTGTAAGTAGTATATTTTATATCGGGCTGGGGTCCGTAACTCCACGTCCAAGGCGCGTATTGTTCGTCTGGGTGGATAAAAGGCCAGCAACGCCTCGATGTTACTGACGATAATCGCACGGAGTATTTGAGTTACCGATGAAGGGGCCTTTATGTAAGATGTAAGGGGGTGTCTGTATTTATGCTTTCGCGGTTGCACAACGACATGCTTTGCTTATGCTTTGCTTGGTAGTATAGATGCAGGCCTACCTTACTGCCTCCCTCAGAGGCGGTAGGGTGGCGGGGTCTTGAGGGGGAGCGCTACGGTCGTGTAGATCCTCAAGGCAAGTCTGGGGGATTCACCTTCACGAGGTTGCCACCCTGTTCTTGGTCTAATTCCATAAGAAGTAGACGCAACCAAAACCCCCGGGCGCTTTTTCGCTTTTTCCCGAAAGCCAAAATCCCGGGCCCAGGGGAATCCTACACCACACTCCCATGATCCTACGCCCAGTCTCTCCCTCCTTTTCCCTTTTCTCCTTTCGGTCCATGAGGACGGGTAACCTCAACTCCAAAAAAGCCCACACACCCTACAACCATGTCGCAGAATGGAAAAAATTATATTCCCCAGGTGGGTCCCGGCAATGCCGGGGAATCCCACACCGACTCGTCGGTCTGCCTCCACCGTAATCTGGGGGGGGGCACCAATCTGCCTAGTAGCGCCGCGCCTTCTGCGCCGCTGGCCGCTTCGGCGCCAACAACATCGGCTGCGACTCACGCGCCGTCCGACACAACCATGGCTGCGACTTCTGCGCCTGCTGACTCTAAGACGGCTGCGACTCCCGCGCCGATCACTTTGACGAATGTTACACCTTCCACGAGGGCCTGGCAACAGAGCATCGTACGGAACAGTGTGACAAATAATCCTGACAACGACAGCAACAAAGCTCGACTCTCCAGTCTTAGCAGCGCAGCGATCGAGGCAAGGCTGAAAGACATGAACTCTCTCGGGACGGGAAAGGAAGCGGAATCTGGTGGTTCTGGTTTCATCTCTGTGGACGAAGTACGCATGCTGAAAACCAAGCGCGGAAAGATCCGTAACAGAGAGAAAGAACTCAACAACCGTTTGCGCAAAATCCGCGAAGGCAATAGCCAGCGCGAAGCACAAACGGTTAGTTGTAAGGGAGTACGCGACCGGCTACAGACACGCGAAGGGGAAACCCAGCGCGAAAAGCAGTCGGACGCGGAAACGTGCGGGCAGGGAACAGTACGCGAAGGGGAAACCCAGCGCGAGAAGTCACTGCCCGCAACAGGACCATCCAGAGGAACCGACCGGAACCGCGACGAGACGACCGAAGACCGACACCGAACCAGACAGAAGCGAGGCAAGCGGTCTGGGTTCCTACGCCGGGTGTCCCTGGCACAAAGCACTGTGCCAAGCCCCTCAGAACCGCAACCCGGCCCAAGTGGACAGGGAGCGGCGAAGAGGGAGCGCCCGGACGACACGGCTTCACCAAGTACGCTCCGGGGGGACGCCAAGCGTGTTAGAACCCAGGCCGCTCAAGGGGAGCAGAGAACCTACGCGCGGGCCACTAAGGATATCCCTGCGCGACTCGCCGTAGCGATCTGCCTCTCGCCTCCGTCCCGTGATATGACGACTGACGAGGGCGAGCATATCAAACTCAGCCTCGAGGACCTTATTGTGGAAACGTGTCGAACCAACCCCTCCAAAGTCCCGGCCTTCCGTGGTTACCCAAGGGTAGCGGATGGCACGGTTCATATGTGGTGCGAGGACGACAACGCCCTGACTTGGCTGACCCAGAACGTGCCTAAAATAAGACTGCCGAACACTGACGCGACACTGACAGTTATGAAACAGTCCGACGTACCGACTCGGGTTCGAGCGGCGCTCTTCGTACCCAGGTACAATGGGGACATAGCGCTGCTCCAGACGGTTCTGACCTGCCAGAACCCCTGGTACGACATCGGCAGGTGGTCCCTGTACAGGGCGACATCGGTCGGTGGTGATAACTACGGGAGTTATCTAACCCTAGGTATCCCACCGGACGAGGTCGAAAAGGTCTTGGGGAGGGAGCGACGGATATCGTACCTACTTGGGTCGATAAACGTGCGTTTCTTCCCCAACACCCATCCCTCCGACACCAAGACTGACACTGAACGGACGAAACCGGCTCCGACTGAACTTGACCTGACGATGACGCAACTGGAGGAGGAGATGGCCAAAACGGCGATGGCTGATGCTGACGCTGTGAGGATGCCAACCTCACCACCAGGGTGGACGGAGCAGCTGCTCTCATCATCACCGGCACTCAGCGAAGTCCAGCATGGGCTGGAAGAGGGGGGGGAATCATCCGATGGATCAATCTCCTCCTAATTCCACCCCACTGCCGCCCCCATCCCGTCCCGTAAATATCATCCAGACCAACCTCCAGCATAGCCAGACGGCTACTGCCTGCCTGCGCAGGGCACTGGAGATGGAACCTCGAACCATTGCACTCATCCAAGAGCCGTGGATCCGAAATAACAGAATATGCGGCCTTGGTAACATTGGAGGTAAGCTGATCCTCGACACACAAGGCACAGATAAACCACGAACCTGTGCCTACATACCCAAGGATGTACCCACCACCACACTCACGCAATTATGTTCCAGAGACCTAACAGCCGTCAGGCTCAAAACCGACGGCGACGCACCCGATATCGTCCTGGCCTCGGTATACATGCCTGGCGAGGATGAAGACTGCCCACCAAAAGGGATGGCCGACCTGGTAAGGTATTGTGAAGACACCAACCTCGACCTGGTCATCTGCACAGACTCAAACGCCCATCACCCGCTTTGGGGTTGCAACAAAGCCAACACTAGAGGTGAGGTACTATGCACATACTTGTTCTCAACTAACCTTAACATCGCAAACCGCGGTTCGGAACCCACTTGGGTCACATCGCGCGGACAAACAATCATTGACTTAACGCTGGCTTCGGAAAGCGCGGCAAAACTTATTTCTGACTGGCACGTATCCAACGAGCCTTCCTGCTCTGACCATAGAAGGATTCGCTTCTCATTAGTGGCTAACCTAAAAAAACCCGGACCTAGACGCAACCCACGCCGTACCAATGTACCCGGCTACAAACGGCTGTTGGCCTCCCTACTAACGCAGCACCAAACGCCTCAAATTCTAATAGACCCCAAACAACTTGAAGACATCGTAACAAAACTCTCGGAATTTATAATTGAAGCGTAACACGCCTGCTGCAAACTAAAAGACCCAAACACCAAGAGCAAGGGTAACTCCTGGTGGAATGCGGAACTTAGTAAGCTCAGGCAAACCATGCGCAAACAATTCAACAGAGCCAAAAACTCCAGATTACCAGAAGACTGGGACTCATACAAGAAAACACAATACACTTTCAAAAAACAAGTCAGGAATGCCAGCAGGGCAGCCTGGCGGAAATTCTGCGAAGAAATTGAATCGAACAGCGAAGCCGCGCGTGTGAGAAAGATCCTATCTACCGATCAAGATCGCACCCTCGGGTCGCTGAAAACCCCAGACAACACATACACCAAGTCGGATCAGGAAACAAGTAAAGTCCTTTTGGAAACCCACTTCCCAGACTGCAATCTCTCCGAGGACAGAACCTGGGCAAGTGAGCCAACGCACACACCAAATGACCAAGACTGGGCCAGAGCCCGCACCATAGTAACCGCAGAGAGAATAAAATGGGCAATAAAGACTTTTAAACCATATAAATCCGCAGGCTTAGACGAAATTTTCCCCGCCCTGCTACAATGGGGAGTAGACATTCTAACGCCATGGCTGATTGTCATCTACCAAGCCTGCATAGCACTGAAATATATACCACTTGCATGGCGTGAGGTGAAAGTCATTTTCATCCCTAAACCAGGCAAACCAGATTACACACAACCAAAGGCGTACAGACCAATAAGCCTAACATCTTTCTTACTGAAAACCCTCGAGAGACTCTGTGACCGGCACATTCGGGACGGACCTCTTCGGGAGCGACCACTCCACAAACAACAACACGCGTATTCCTCAGGAAAATCAACAGAATCAGCGCTGCATAGTGTGATCTCCAAGATCGAATGTGCAGTGGACCACAAATGCTCTTCACTAGCTGTCTTCATTGACATAGAAGGCGCTTTTGACAAAACCATCTTCCATAGCATCAACGCAGCCCTCGAGGAACACGGTGTGGACTCGACCCTGCGAGGATGGATCACAAATATGCTCCGACTGAGAGCCGTACAAGTTACGGTAAATGACACCACTAGAGCCATAGTGGCGAAGGGCTGCCCCCAAGGTGGTGTCCTCTCACCACTACTATGGAACCTCGTAGTAGACAGCCTCATCAAACGTCTCAACAGCAGAGGCTACTACACGGTGGGTTATGCTGACGATCTGACCATAATAATAAACGGCACACACGAAAACACACTATGTAACCTTATGCGCCAAGCTTTAAGAATAGTAGAAGACTGGTGCAAGGAATACAAACTAGCAGTGAACCCTACCAAAACCGAACTCGTCCTCTTCACAAAGAAAAGGAAGCTGGCAACGCTACAATTGCCAAGCTTCTTTGGGACAACCCTAAGCCTATCGACTGAAACCAAATACCTGGGTATCTTTTTGGACAAACAGCTGAACTGGGCAAAACACACTGATTACATCATCACAAAAGCCAGTATAGCCCTATGGCAATGCAAGAGACTCCTCGGGAGAAATTGGGGCATAAGCCCCAAAATCACCTACTGGCTATACACCACAGTTATCCGACCAATTATTACATATGGTTCTTTAGTTTGGTGGCCCAGGACCAACCTAAGTACAACCCAAAAGGATCTCGAGAAACTACAAAGATTTGCCTGCGTAGCAATCACCGGCAGCATGAGAACTTCCCCCACTGCTGCCTTACAGGTGATGCTGGGGCTGCCTCCCCTACACCTAGTCGTAAGAGAGGAGGCGGCCATAGCGACTTTCAGACTCGAAGCATCCGGCACCCTAAGAAATGACTCCAGGATTAAACACACACGCATCAGAGAAGATGCAATCAAAGAACAGCCGATGATGACATCACCCATCGACAGAATCCTGAAGACCCACTGCTTCCAAAAACACTACAACATACAGCTCATAGAGGAGTTGTGCGACTACTCAAGTACAAGAGAGTTAAGGATTTATACTGACGGATCAAAAACCAACGATGGGACAGGCGTCGGAGTGTTCTCCGACGACCTAAACATTAAGATATCCAAACCACTTGGAATGTTCAACTCTGTTTACCAAGCAGAGTGTGTAGGTATTATCCAAGCGGCACACGCTATAGAGGCCAGGGAGGTTACGGATACCAATATTCGAATACTCTCCGACAGTGCCTCTGTTCTTCAATCCCTAAAGAGTAACCAGATCACGTCGAGACTAATACTAGAATGCCACAAGGCCCTAGAACGAATCACGGTACTAAATCACAACACGGTAACGCTACAATGGATTAAAGGTCACAGTGGATCACTTGGAAACGATGCGGCTGACGAACTTGCCAGAAGAGGATCCAGCACAAAACCCTACGGACCCGAACCCATTGTGCCAATTCCTTTCAAGCAGCTGAGAAGCTGGTTAAAGGATCACACTCGTATACAAGCAGAGAAATGGTGGACCTCGACACCAGGATGCAGGCAATCCAAGGAAGCTATGCCATTCCTGGATACAAAGCTGACCAGGCGCCTTCTGCGCCTGGACAGAGATAGCCTGCGTCTGGTGGCGGGGACCATCACTGGACACTGTTCACTGAATAAACACTTCCACACCCTAGGTATCACTGACAGTCCCCTGTGCAGAGCATGCATGGAGGCGGAGGAAACGGTGGCGCATGTGCTCCTTGAGTGCACAGGCGTTAACAAGATTCGCGAGGAGACCCTGGGAGCACCAAGATCCCTTGTGGATGCCCTGAGGAGACCGGGAAGTCTGATCTGCTTCTGGAGGGAGGTGGGCTGGTTGGAGTAATCGGCCACCATGGCTCACGCACAATGGTCCACTTCAAGGACTAAGTGCGGAAACCTAAACCCCATGATAGATGATAGATGTAAGATGTAAAAGCAAGCGAAGCGATATCAAACAGTTTAGCAATCCGCCTCGGATAGGTAAGAATTTTACTACCGTTCATTCAGAAAATCTGATGCAAAAGCGAGAGTTTGAAAATGTAAGTACTCTGGTATAAGTAAGGTTTTATTTTGACAGCCCCTAGCTATGATGCTTATAGGAACTTTGGCCCCCCTAGATCGTGGATCCGTGGAGTCTTGCTCAGAGTGGCCAAAGGAAAAGAAGGCCCTGATGGACGGACTGAAATATAGCTAGAAAGAAATTGATTACGAGATGACGAAAAGAGAGAAGAGTGGATGTATATGAGATCCGCCTTTTTACTGCATTGGATGTCTTTTTTCTTTCCTTATTCTAAACAAACGAGCTTTGTTTAGAATTTTGGGTAAAAGCCAAAGAAAGCCATTGTGAATTTGATTTCTTTTGTATAGCTTGGAAGTTGTTGCCACGGTCAAACGTCCAGACGGCTTGTTTAAACAAAATTTGTATTATTGATCTGATCTGAATACATATTAAACTAGCTGTACATAGTAAATGGCGTTATTTAGATTCGTATCACTATGCAGGAATTGTAGTTAGTTCTGCATTAGTCATGCAACATGTTGGCATATAACTAAGTATGTTACAAAAACTTTCAAAATTTCTTCCTTCTAGTTTTATTCAGTTAAAAAAAAGTTTATTAAGTGTTTTCTCCCTTACAAAAAACAAACATTTTTTTCTTCTCTCGCGTGGTGTACTAATACCATCCATACGTTAGTATTTGTAAAGGGAAGTAGCAATACCAGAGACATTACACTTTGTTTTTAAGGTTCTAAAGTAGAGTATGGAACTCGATTTTTGGACCACTGCGCGTTATGTTGACGCTCTGTTAGCGTCGCGATTGCGCACCGTTTACCGTAGGTACATTCTAGGTGCAAAGGGCTTTAAACATAAGCATTTTAATTACAATTAAGGATATGTGGCATGTTAGAACCATTATTATTCTTAGGCCAAAAAAGTCGCGAGCGAAGTCACGTTCCTAAAATGTATGAGGAAAATCATTTTTATTCCACTCCTTAAGTGCAATTACCTACTTACACACCTGTTGAGCAAATGATGTAGTTTTTACCTTAGCGATGATGTCATCTTCGACCGTAGCTAGGACTGCGAACACATCTTCCGCTTCTATCTGACCTGTCAGTATGATTGTCAGGTTCTCAGGACGGTAGAATTTCTTGTGGAAATCTCTCACCTGTTAAAAGTAGTCTTGTTTACCATGGTTTTTAAGGGCAAAAATAAATGTCTGTGCTACACAAAGACATTAAAATATAGTAGCTAATATACTAGCTAAGTCTTTTTAAATCTCTTTGGTGCTACATTGATTTTATTTCACACTAGCTGTGCCCCGTACCGTCGTCCGCGTGAAATTATTACAAAAATATTTTTTTCCTATTTGGATCCGATTTTGTTAACAATTTCAAGGGTTTAAATTTTTTTGCAAAGACACCTCCTTTTTCTCTCTTTTTCTAAAATAAAAGTAGCTTATGTTACTCTATCAGCTATCTGTTAGTAAAAGTTCGGTCAAAATCGGTCCAACCCTTACGGAACAAACTGACAGATAGACAAAAACTTAAAAATGTTTCTTTGCTGTACCGTAATATACTTTCGTAATTTTGTATGCATTCAGTAAAAATTTGTTATTATGAAATTACAAACAGACACTTACATTTGATTTATTTTCAATTTTTTTTTGTTTTCTTGATTTACTACAATCTGTCTCCCTCGTAGGACATTCAGCAGTATGCTAGTAGGTGCTATCGCTGGCGCGCTCAGAATGTGACCTGTGTCACATCCTTATTGTTTAGACAGTAGTTATATTTACTGTGACCACAAGACCTAATCTAATGATTAGGTCTTGAGGTATTTTGCGCTTTAATCGTCGCACTTTGTTGTGATTCTCCATTATTGGCTGAGCCAGAGTATTTGGATGTTGTTGGATTCGTTCTCTATAGGACTCGGTACGGCGTACGATTTCCTGCTCCACAGTGGGCATTCGTAGGTCACGGTATAATAGTTTGTTGGCTACAAACCATGTTGTAAGTATAGAAGACTTTTTTGAGGGTCTTATTTAAAAAAATCTTCTGGGGATGTACCGACTAGTCACCGATTAGTTGGGAAAGCAAACTATCAGGCCATATTTGCAGTCGGCGACTATTTGGCAAAAACGCAGGCTAAGCGGCAAGAGATTGAAACGAAATTGTAATTTTTTGTTAATTATTTCTACATTTTAATCAGCCTTACAGTTTGTTAAATGATCCAGGAATTGTAGCTTTGATAGACAAAATTGAACTAACATCAAGATAAATTAAATTTTAACATTTATTTTTATTTTTAGAAAATATAATTTGTAATTTCTATGACCAATGCCGGCTGCGAACAACTGCATTTTATGATATATTCAATGTGAGCAACTCAGCTGTACATGAAACACCAAGGACATGGCTGATGCCACTGTACTCCACTGAGAGCAATGATCGGCTTAGCCCATCAGTCAGCCATTATTCGCAACCAACTAGTCGGCCAAAGTCATAGTCGGCCCATTTCTATTTTCTTCCCATTGGAATCTTTTAGGAATTCGAAATATTTTTGAACTCATCGTCACTTGACGTAACGTGCGGTCACGCTTCGTAGCACTCGTAGGCGATCCGATACGGCGTAGCACCACATACACATGCGCGGGGCATAACCAGTGCTACGACTGGGGAGGGGCCGGTGTACTTTTTGTTTTCACTTCTAACGGCAGTCCCCAAAGACTGCCCTGATTGTTTTATCAGTATATTTTTCTTTAGTGCTGTACGCAATTTGTAACTTTATCAACTTACTTTGGTATTATCAGTAGATGTCCTAAGATTCTTCATAATGCCACCAGTTTCAGCTGAATAACCACTTTCAGGATACATTGCACGCAATAATTGTAGCTCACATCTATAACAAATATTTAGCTCCTGTCAATTTCTTGGAGATAACTTAATTCTTACTTTATCAAGTTAAACCCAGAAAAAGGTAAATTAGAACCTAGTTTTCAGATTTTTTTCCTTACCTACTGTGGGCAGTATTCTCCCTTCCCTGCATTTCACAATACACAACACCAGCATCCTCTCCGTCACCATCAATATGGTGGACCTCTGTGATGAAACCTTCATCAGTGAGTGTTGGCCGCAGTATATGGTCCAGATATATAGGGATCAGTGTCAACATGCCTGCATCTCCAGCAGTATACACAGTATAACAAGTGTGGTCCGTATCAGTCCATGCATTCGTACCATGAGCCATACAACGGTTGGCCAGTAAATCCAGGATACCTTTGTATGGGTACCGCTCAGACCCAAGGAAGATGAGATGCTCTAATGTGTGGGGCAGACCGTCATCATCATGGGCCTCAGTTGCTAAAGGACAATAATAAAAGCAAATGTGTTATATATAGTATTAATATGATAAAGCGGTAAAGTTGGTAAGTTTAAATGTAGAGAGTTATCTTCAACACTACAGACCAAAAAATTCCAAAAATTATTTCATTAATGGGAAGCTACATTATCCCCGAGTTTCGTAAGCAATATTTAAAATATTCTCGAGGGGTAATTTCCCACCATAACGCGAGCGAAGACGCGGGCAATAGCTAGATAAGTAGTAATAGTAGTGTAGTTGACGAGTTCCTATCTGTTTTCTGTTATCATTGTTTGCAAATGGGATTAGATTTTCGTATTTGTTCTGTAAAATATTGTGATCCAGCTGTGTATCGGATTTAAAAGTCCACGTCGTGGGTAACATCGCAGAAAGTAGGTAGAATGCAAATAAAAACTTTTGTAATTTTAAAATATCTGATTTCCTGTTGAGAATTTATTTTTTAAGAAAATCTTACCCAGACAAAAGAAACCGTTGACCAGAGGACCCTCAACTCCTGCTATGATGACGGTG
The DNA here is from genome assembly GCA_941918905.2 of Xestia sexstrigata. Classification (NCBI taxonomy): domain Eukaryota; kingdom Metazoa; phylum Arthropoda; class Insecta; order Lepidoptera; family Noctuidae; genus Xestia; species Xestia sexstrigata. The sequence goes on from OW799204.2 coordinate 8,726,657, forward strand.
ATACCGGTCTTCTCCGACACATATTTGTTCACAGGAATCACATCCGACGCTTTGGTCGACGATACCAATTTGAAGTGTGACATTTTGAATTTATGCCGCACTTGGTTTATGTAATAAATGTTGTTGTTGAGAAACACTAGTCAGATATAAAACTTCGCAATATTCACCGGCACCAGCCTGAACCACAATAAATCAAAGCAAGTGATGAAATGTGATGATTCGGTGAATGAAATGATATCACACAGCAAAGATTATGTCAAAACTGTCACTCAATCTGTTCTGTCAGTCTGTCAGATTCGAATAGGAATGTCACCGCTACCATAATAGTGATGTGCAACGTGGCGGTAACCGTTATTACATATTTACCGTAACAATTCTAATTTTGAACTATAATTATGCCTTCCTATTTTTGCCTTTTCATCATCCATTGACTTCATAGCAACAACGTAATGAAGAAATCAATTCATGAATGAGTGTGGACTGAGGTGATAGTAGAAGTAGGTAATTGAATCCAAACAGATGTTTGGATTAAATGACCTATTATGTAGATTTTTTTATGTCCACCGACACATAGTTGTTTGGCTGTTCGACCATTTATGACCATTAAAGCCTTATCAGACATACTTCGTGTTCTGTTAAAACTATATGCCTTTGCAACGAGACGCGGTTGCGGTTTCGTGTCCGCGTTAAACTGATTCAAGCCTTTAAGACGAAATCGGTAGACAGTAGGTATGGTGCAGTCAGTATGGTATGGGTTACAATTCACAACAACTATTGATAAAAGCAGAGATTCAATATTATTAATTTATTTACAAAAAAATGGTTAAATAAAAGCGCTTATAACAAACCAGTGTTACGCAAATTCAGTGTGGAATCCATCCACGAAAACGCCTAGCCTTTTTCCATCTATGTTGCGGCCGGTTTCCAGCATAAACAAATGCAGAATAAAAACGTATAAATGATTTACGTTATAATACAACCACCTTAGTCTATTTACAACATCACTAGACAACAAGTTCTCATTCATATCGATCATTCATAATGACTCACCTTCCACAGATTAAAAAAAATGTTTACGACGGTAATGACATCTACTTGCCAGGTTGCGGATGTCTTATTTCAAAACCCATTGGTTCTTTTGTATGTAAAACGAGTTAGAATGGGTCGAAACGTTTAAAAAAATTGAAAGACAGAGATTTGTAATGTAAAATAAATCGACACAAAATATACTTATTGACATGATTCTTTCTGTAAATTTTTCAGCGACCATTGGAGTCGTATCATAACAATATACTTGGCCCTAATGATCTATAAATGCACAATATATTTAAGATACTTAATTGTATAAGGATTAATGCTGTATTGCTTAAAATCGCTTCGTAAATAAGCCATTATTACTCGTAAAAAGTAAAGGATAAAAAATGGTTATTGTGGGTTATCCCTAAGAGATAGACATATATCATCGTCATCGCGGACTTTTTCGTAGACCTTTTTAAGGTGTACAATACTGTAGTACATTATTTTGATCTATCTCGTAGGATTCATCCAGCGTTTGCAATGTAAGCGCAATAAAATGTGTTTATCTACGGCATCACATTAGAAACCTCTAAAATTATCAGTGTTTCTCATATACATTGATATATGTATACATACAAACCTTCCTCTTGAATCACTCTATCTATTAAAAAAACCCGCATCAAAATCCAGCGGAGTTTTAAAGATCTAAGCATTGCAAGGGGCAGACAGACAGAGAGCGGGAAGCGACTTTGTTTTATACGACATAATAATATGTAGTGATAGTGATGATGGTGAAAATGGGGTATATACAGGTGTTATAGGGCTACTACTACTACCTCAAATTAGCAACTCTATATTTGGTAGTTCAAACTTCGTTTGAAAAACTGTTAGAATAAAGTTCTAATCAGCTTGCACTACAAAGTGGTTGTTACGTCAGTCACTGCGGGCCAAATAGTGCGAAATTAGTGTTTTTTTGCGATTTACAAAAAATCTATGGATTGGACAAAAAAATAAATAATATAAGACCTGCATTATAGTTAGTTCAGTTAGTATAAAAAGTTTCATGATCTAATTTGAAGTATTTTATGATTGCCAGCGGTTTATTGTTCAGTTTAGAGGTAACTTTGGGATTTTTTTCTATCGAGAAAATTTTATGCAATCGTGTTTTCGCCAAATATAGGACTTAACATTAATCCTCAACGATACCATATATTTATTTCAAAATTAATGCAGCAGTATTTTAGGCGTAACGGAGGATCATGCTAAGTCATTTGAGGTAGTATAGGCCCTTAAGGTTCAGAATGATGAATACGTGGTATTCGTAGTAAACTTTAGTTACCTAAGCTGTCCGCGGTGAAATCTTGGAACGAAAATAATAATTGAGGATTTAATTTAAAGATAAGATTATGGTGATTGTGTTGGTTGTCAGGGATTAAAACTACGTAACTACTTACTGGCGTATGCAAATTGAATTAAATCATGAAAGGTAGGTATCTAGCTACCCACTTGGTTTTTTTTAATTGTCAACAGCAAAATTATCCTCCTATCTAATAATTTACTAACTTATTTACTTATTAATCACTGTTACTTCCATCAAAATTAAAATTGTCCGTTGTAATTCCAATATTTAAAAATCGGGACAGAGAAAACACGAACTGTTATAGATAAATATCTCTAATAGCTATCTTATCAAAAGTTTTTGAAAAAGTTATCTATAATTATTTATTTGACTATTTGGAAAAACATAATATCCTTGCGGAAGAACAAATGGGTTCCAGGAAAAATAAATTACACTTTCCTCAAAATGGTACTAAAAGGCATAGATAGTAAAAAACATGTCTCTGCACTTTATATGGATATGGCAAAGGCCTTCGACTCAGTCAATCATGAAGTATTGTTAAATAAATAAGAAGCGTATGGAATACGGGGAAAAGCTAGAGATCTCATAAAATCATATACAAATAAGTAACAGAGAACAACAAACTGAAATATGTAGCATTTTACATATCACAAAAGTCGAAAAGAAAAACTTTTCAACACTAGTAAAAGTCTGCAAAGGTGTACCACAAGGGAATATTCTAGGTCCTCTACTCTTTATTATTTATATAAATGACCTCCCCAAATCCATCAAATCCTCCTTGGTTCTGTTTGCTGACGATAGTACTGCAATAGTTGTATCTGAAGACCCCACGACACATGAACATGAAATGGACGATATCATTTATAGTAAACTGGCAAAATTTAAATGAACTTAATATTAACCTAACTAAAATATTTATAATGACTTTCAAAAATAACAAAAAATGCAAAATTAAGTAATTTCAATATAAATTACGACCAAATAAACATAGAAAACATAAACACAACAAAATTTCTTGGACTACACATAGACTCGGACGTGTCATGGAGGACACATATTGAACAATTATACGTTCTAAACTGACGAGACATGACGACTGACGAGGGCGAGCACATCAAACTCAGCCTCGAAGACCTGATTGTCGACACGTTTTGAACCGACCCCTCCAAAGTCCCGGCCTTCCGCGGTTACCCAAGGGTAGCGGATGGCACGGTGCACATGTGGTGCGAGGACGACAACGCCCTGACTTGGCTGACCCAGAACGTGCCTAAGATAAGACTGCCGAACACCGACACGACACTGACAGTCATGAGACAATCCGACGTACCGACCCGGGTTCGAGCAGCGCTCTTCGTACCCAGGTACAATGGGGACATAGCGCTGCTCCAGACGGTTCTGACCTGCCAGAACCCCTGGTACGCTATCGGTAGGTGGTCCCTGTACAGGGCGACATCGGTCGGTGGGGATAACTACGGGACTTATCTGACCCTGGGTATCCCACCGGACGAGGTCGAAAAGGTCTTGGGGAGGGAGCGACGGATATCGTACCTACTTGGGTCGATATACGTGCGCTTCTTCCCCAACACCCCACCCTCCGACACCCAACCCTCCGACACCCAGACTGACAATGACAATGACTCTGAACGGACGAAACCGGCACCGACTGAACTCGACCTGACAATGACGCAACTGGAGGAGGAGATGGCCAGAACAGCGATGGCTGATGCCGACGCTGTGAGGATGCCATCCTCACCACCAGGGTGGACGGAGCAGATGTTCTCATCTTCACCGACACCTAGCGAAGACCAGCACGGGCTGGAAGACAGGGAGGAATCATCCGATGGATCCATCTCCCCCTAATTCCACCTCACCGTCGCCCACATCCCGTCTCCTAAATATCATCCAGACCAACCTCCAGCATAGCCAGACGGCTACCGCTTGCCTGCGCAGGGCACTAGAGATGGAACCCCGAACCATTGCACTCATCCAGGAGCCTTGGATCCGTAATAACAGAATATGCGGCCTTGGTAACATTGGAGGTAAGCTGATCCTCGACACACAAGGCACAGATAAACCACGAACCTGTGCCTATATACCCAAAAATGTACCCACCACCACAGTCACGCAATTATGTTCCAGAGATGTAACAGCCGTCAGGCTCAAAACCGACGGCGATACACCCGATATCGTCCTGGCCTCGGTATACATGCCAGGCGAGGATGAAGACTGCCCACCAAAAGAAATGGCCGACCTGGTAAGGTATTGTGAAGACGCCAACCTGGACCTGGTCATCTGCACGGACTCGAACGCCCATCACCCGCTTTGGGGTTGCGCCAAAGCCAACAATAGAGGTGAGGTACTATGCACATATTTGTTCTCCACTAACCTTAACATCGCAAACCGCGGCTCGGAACCCACTTGGGTCACATCCCGCGGACAAACGATCATTGACCTAACGCTGTCTTCGGAAAGTGCGGCAAAACTTATCTCTGACTGGCACGTATCCAACGAGCCTTCCTGCTCGGACCATAGAAGGATTCGCTTCTCACTAGTAGCTAACCTAAAAAAACCTGATCCTAGACGCAACCCACGCCGCACCAATGTACCCGGCTACAAACGGCTGTTGGCCTCCCTATTAATGCAGCACCAAACGCCCCAAATTATAACAGACCCCAAACAACTTGAAGACACCGTGACAAAACTCTCAGAATTTATAATTGAAGCCTACCACGCCTGCTGCAAACTAAAAGACCCAAGCACCAAGAGCAAGGGTAACTCCTGGTGGAATGCGGAACTTAGTAAGCTCAGGCATACCATGCGCAAACAATTCAACAGAGCCAAAAACTCCAGACTACCAGAAGACTGGGACTCATACAAGAAAACACAATACACCTTCAAAAAACAAGTCAGGAATGCCAGCAGGGCTGCCTGGCGGAAATTCTGCGAAGAAATTGAATCGAACAGCGAAGCCGCGCGTGTGAGAAAGATCCTATCTACCGATCAGGATCGCAATCTCGGGTCGCTGAAAACCCCAGATAACACTTACACTAAGTCGGACCACGAAACAAGTAAAGTCCTTTTGGAAACCCACTTCCCAGACTGCAATCTCTCCGAGGACAGAACCTGGGCAAGTGAGCCAACGCACACACCAAATGACCAAGACTGGGCCAGAGCCCGCACCATAGTAACTGCAGAGAGAATAAAATGGGCAATAAAGATTTTTAAACCATATAAATCCGCAGGCTTAGACGAAATTTTCCCCGCCCTGCTACAATGGGGAGTAGACGTCCTAACGCCGTGGCTGACCGCCATCTACCGAGCCTGCATAGCACAGAAATACATACCACTTGCATGGCGAGAGGTGAAAGTTATTTTCATCCCTAAACCAGGCAAACCTGATTACACACAACCTAAGGCGTATAGACCAATAAGCCTAACATCTTTCCTACTGAAAACCCTCGAGAGACTCTGTGATCGACACATTCGGGACGGACCTCTTCGGGAGCGACCACTCCACAAACAACAACACGCGTATTCCTCAGGAAAATCAACAGAATCTGCGCTGCACAATGTGATCTCCAAGATCGAATGTGCAGTGGACCACAAATGCTCCTCCCTAGCCGTCTTCATTGACATAGAAGGCGCTTTTGACAAAACCATCTTCCATAGCATCAACGTAGCCCTCGAGGAACACGGTGTGGACTCGACCCTGCGAGGATGGATCACAAATATGCTCCGACTGAGAGCCGTACAAGTCACTGTAAACGACACCACTAGAGCCATAGTGGCGAAGGGCTGCCCCCAAGGTGGTGTCCTTTCGCCACTACTATGGAACCTCGTAGTAGACAGCCTCATCAAACGTCTCAACAGCAGAGGCTATTATACGGTGGGCTACGCTGATGATCTGACCATAATAATAAACGGCACAAACGAAAACACACTATGCAACCTTATGCGCCAAGCCCTAAGGATAGTAGAAGACTGGTGCAAGGAATACAGACTAGCAGTGAACCCTACCAAAACCGAACTCGTCCTCTTTACAAAGAAAAGGAAGCTGGCAACGTTACAACTACCAAGCTTCTTTGGGACAACTCTAAGCCTATCGACTGAAACCAAATACCTGGGTATCTTTTTGGACAAACAGCTGAACTGGGCAAAACACACTGACTACATAATCACAAAAGCCAGTATAGCCCTATGGCAGTGTAAGAGACTCCACACCGCAGTTATCCGACCAATCATTACATACGGCTCTTTAGTTTGGTGGCCTAGGACCAACCTAAGTACGACCCAAAAGGATCTCGAGAAACTACAAAGATTTGCCTGCGTAGCAATCACCGGCAGCATGAGAACTTCCCCCACTGCTGCCTTACAGGTGATGCTGGGGCTACCACCCCTACACCTCGTCGTAAGAGAGGAGGCGGCCATAGCGTCTTTCAGACTCGAAGTATCCGGCACCCTAAGCAAGGACTCCAGAATCAAACACACACGCATCAGAGCAGATTCAATCAAAGAACAGCCGATGATGGCATCACCTATCGACAGAATCCTGAAGACCCACTGTTTCCAAAAACACTACAACATAGAGCTCATAGAGGAGTTATGTGACTACTCAGGTACAAAAGAGCTAAGGATTTACACTGACGGATCAAAAACTGATGATGGGACAGGCGTCGGGGTGTTCTCCGACGACCTAAACATTAAGATTTCCAAACCACTTGGAATGCTCAACTCTGTTTACCAAGCAGAGTGTGTAGGTATTATCCAAGCGGCACATGCTATAGAGGCCAGGGAGGTTACAGATACCAATATTCGAATACTCTCCGACAGTGCCTCAGTTCTTCAATCCCTAAAGAGTAATCAGATCACGTCGAGACTAACACTAGAATGCCACAAGGCCCTAGAACGCATCACGGTACTAAATCACAACACGGTAACGCTACAATGGATCAAAGGTCACAGTGGATCACTTGGAAACGATGCGGCTGACGAACTTGCCAGAAGAGGATCCAGCACAAGACCTTACGGACCCGAACCCATTGTGCCCATTCCCTTCAAGCAGCTAAGAAGCTGGTTAAAAGATCACACCCGAATACAAGCGGAGAAATGGTGGACCTCGACACCAGGATGCAGGCAATCCAAGGAAGCTATGCCATCCCTGGATACAAAGCTGACCAGGCGCCTTCTGCGCCTGGACAGAGATAGCCTGCGTCTGGTGGCGGGGACCATCACCGGACACTGTTCACTGAATAAACACTTCCACACCCTAGGTATTACTGACAGCCCCCTGTGCAGAGCATGCATGGAGGCGGAGGAAACGGTGGCGCATGTGCTCCTTGAGTGCACAGGCATTACCAAGATTCGCGAGGAGACCCTGGGAACACCAAGATCCCTTGCGGATGCCCTGAGGAGACCGGGAAGTTTAATCTGCTTCTGGAGGGAGGTGGGCTGGTCAATCATTACATACGGCTCTTTAGTTTGGTGGCCTAGGACCAACCTAAGTACGACCCAAAAGGATCTCGAGAAACTACAAAGATTTGCCTGCGTAGCAATCACCGGCAGCATGAGAACTTCCCCCACTGCTGCCTTACAGGTGATGCTGGGGCTACCACCCCTACACCTCGTCGTAAGAGAGGAGGCGGCCATAGCGTCTTTCAGACTCGAAGTATCCGGCACCCTAAGCAAGGACTCCAGAATCAAACACACACGCATCAGAGCAGATTCAATCAAAGAACAGCCGATGATGGCATCACCTATCGACAGAATCCTGAAGACCCACTGTTTCCAAAAACACTACAACATAGAGCTCATAGAGGAGTTATGTGACTACTCAGGTACAAAAGAGCTAAGGATTTACACTGACGGATCAAAAACTGATGATGGGACAGGCGTCGGGGTGTTCTCCGACGACCTAAACATTAAGATTTCCAAACCACTTGGAATGCTCAACTCTGTTTACCAAGCAGAGTGTGTAGGTATTATCCAAGCGGCACATGCTATAGAGGCCAGGGAGGTTACAGATACCAATATTCGAATACTCTCCGACAGTGCCTCAGTTCTTCAATCCCTAAAGAGTAATCAGATCACGTCGAGACTAACACTAGAATGCCACAAGGCCCTAGAACGCATCACGGTACTAAATCACAACACGGTAACGCTACAATGGATCAAAGGTCACAGTGGATCACTTGGAAACGATGCGGCTGACGAACTTGCCAGAAGAGGATCCAGCACAAGACCTTACGGACCCGAACCCATTGTGCCCATTCCCTTCAAGCAGCTAAGAAGCTGGTTAAAAGATCACACCCGAATACAAGCGGAGAAATGGTGGACCTCGACACCAGGATGCAGGCAATCCAAGGAAGCTATGCCATCCCTGGATACAAAGCTGACCAGGCGCCTTCTGCGCCTGGACAGAGATAGCCTGCGTCTGGTGGCGGGGACCATCACCGGACACTGTTCACTGAATAAACACTTCCACACCCTAGGTATTACTGACAGCCCCCTGTGCAGAGCATGCATGGAGGCGGAGGAAACGGTGGCGCATGTGCTCCTTGAGTGCACAGGCATTACCAAGATTCGCGAGGAGACCCTGGGAACACCAAGATCCCTTGCGGATGCCCTGAGGAGACCGGGAAGTTTAATCTGCTTCTGGAGGGAGGTGGGCTGGTTAGAGTAATCGGCCACCATGGCTCACGCACAATGGTCCACTTCAAGGACTAAGTGCGGAAACCAATACCCCATGATAGATAGATACCGCCCGGCTTCGCACGGGTAGTAGAGCATAATTATGCCTACAGTATTGTCTGTCAAGGCAGTGTTTTCGATGATTTTCGACGTTCTAAACTAAGTCGGTATTCATATGCTTCGTAAAGTGGTAAATCAAAGTGCACTTCTATCTGCTTACCACGCTTACGTTGATTCGACACTAAGATATTATGGTATAATGTTTTGGGGGAATGCCACTGAGTGAGAGACTGTCTTCAAAGCCCAAAAGAAATGTATCCGGGGAATATGTGTATTAAAACCCACTGATACTTGTAAACCACATTTTATATATTTAAAAATATTGACATTGCCCTTCACTTTAAATCTATGAACTAGCATTAGACAGTAAAACAATTTAAGACGATAACAAAGTACCAGGCTTGCTAGTACACTTCGTGCAATACGCCATAGAACGGTTAGGTTTGACAAGAGTGCATTTTGTATGGGCCCTAAAATCTATAATAAATTACTTATTAAAATAAAGGAAGAATAGTAGATTATTAACCAAGGGGATAAAGCAGTGTCTGCTGTCGCGGGTGACGATTTAAATCACGAGTGAAGCGAGGGATTTAAGACGAGTCCTGAGTGTAGCGAGGGATTTAAGTTCACCCAAGACTAAGACAGCTTTATCACCGAGGAAAATACTCAACTTTTCGTACCATTTGCGAAAAAATTAACACAATAATAATATGAGATAAGCATTTATTAAAAATAATGACAATTAAAAGTAAATAAACTTAACGTTTATGTATTTGAAGAAAACAAAAACACGACAAATTCCTAGACTAATATTTTTTTGTCGGAAAAGCAAAGGCATCAAGATCATACGGCCTCGTCGGTTTTCGTAATTTTATTTAAAATCATAACTGCATAATAAATACGTATTCCTTTTTCAAAAAGATGTATAATGCTTTATATACAAACCAAGGATTTTTTAATTAAATTCCTTGATACAAACTCAATGGTGTAAACACAGATGTAGTTCAGTATAAATTTCGGTAAGTATTCCAAATTTAAATCACATTCTCCCCCTAGAGGATGAATGAAATTCAGTACAATTTACTTTCCCTGTTTTTAACAGATTAAAAATGACTATTGACTGTTGCAGTCAATATCTCCTGTTTCCTGAACTTGTTTTTTTGTTTTCAGTTTTTATTTAAAGATAATAGTTATTCTTTACGCAGTCGGGTTATTTAATTTTATTTTTTTATTTTACAATTTTTAGTTACTTGGATATACCATTTTAAAATCCTCATGATGAGCCCTTTATCGAGCCGTTCAGTCTGCAGAGCGTGCCAAACATTTGAATTTGGCGCGAAAAATCCGCCATTTTGTTTTATTTATTTTGATATACCCAGTGTCACTTTCACAGTAAATACGAATCTAACGACACCTCTCAAGCTAAAATCCATCGAGCCGTTCAAGCCACAGAGCGTGCCAAACAATTATACATACATACATACTCTCGAAAAACATAACCCTCCTTCTGGCGCAGTCGGGTAAATATGATTCGCGATCGTTACACGTAGGTATGTATATAAAGAACTATACATAATCATTTAAACTCATCAATACAACTGTCTAAGTTCATTTAAGACCATTTTTTGAAAAAATCGCGGGCTACTGCATCATTAGCGCATCTTCCTTAATTGCCCTTTAGTGTGAAGCCTCTTGATAAAAAAAAGTTTAGGTATATAATTTCAGGGCCACCAGGATTTCGTGTTATAAGGAGGTTTAATGACTGGTTACGTTTTTAGCTTTTTGGGGGTAGTAGTCCAAGGTTAGAAGGTATTTGAAGGTAACCCATACAGAACATCACGCCACTAATGTCCGCAGGGTTAGGCAGAGGTGTACCTAATAGTACACCCACATTCCGCCTGTTATGTTTAAGTACATCTAATAGGGGGCGACCCTATTGCCATCAACGGGTACAACCCAGACTGCGTAACTGCTACTGAGAAATTCCTGATGGTAAAAAGTAAAAAACATTAACAATTTGCACGACCCGGAAACCGAACCCGAGACCTCATGCGACAAATGAACCAACGAAGCAGACAAAAGAAGAAGGAAAGGGGTTTAGAAAGTAATATTCTGGAAATAGCGAATTGACTTATACCTACCTAATTAGCATTTAAAGGGGAGCTCTACGCGCCGTAGACCTCGTAGCCGCTCGTAGACCTCGTAGCACCCTCTACGCCAGCTACGCTAATTTATAAAGGAAATGGAAATTCTGGTACTAGATTAAAACTCCTTTAAAATATCCTTAGGTAAATAGTCAAATCGGTAATACCTTAACATTCAATCGTATGCAGACGGGTCAAATGTTTTAACAATACATATCAGCTACATACAGCTAAGCCGTTTGAATTTATTACTTTAACGTGAAATAAATAATACATGTGGGAATTGCTTTATTAGTAAAGATTGTGAAGTCATTTATAAATGAGAATTAACGCCAGTACTTGACAGATGAGAAGAGAACGTAGGTACTTATGTCAGCGACTTTTCATGAATTTTCTTTTACACAAAATTAAATAAACATTACTTAATTTTATAATCGAGGTACACCGTGAAGGTGTTAAGAAATGCCCATATCATGAATAATGACATCAGCATTTGATATTTTGATTGAATTTGAATCTAAGTAATAGGCATGTAGGTAAATAGGTTTGTGAGGATGTATGGATGTGTGGACGTTTATTCCTCTTTCACGTAAAAACTGTTGTACGGGTTACGATGAAATTTGGCACACAGATAGTTTATAACCTGAATTAATAGATAGGATACTTTTCATCCCGGTAGTACGATCCCGTGGGACAATTACCGAACTCCACGCGTGCGAAGCCGCGGGCATTTACTAGTTTAAAATATTGATGTCTGTTAGAGGAATAAAGGATAACCCTGTTTATTTATTTAACACTTCAAGCACAAAGTACAGAGGCGGACTTAATGCCATAGGCATTTTCTACCAGTCAACCTTTAGGTGATGCAGAGACAAGCAGTGGTAGGTGTTCCCTGTTCGTTCATAGATCCTAAAAGACATTGACAACTGACATAATAACAATTGAAGGTAGGTAAAGAATGATCAATCCTTACTGACAGACTCTCTCAGCTAACTCAGATTTCCACAATAGCCATGGACTTTCAAGAAAGAGGTGTACTAAAGATCTACCTTGCACTACTTACATTGTTGAGTAGGTTAACGATCAAACTAAAAATAAACAAATTCGTCCACCCTAAGCCCTTGACCATTTTTCCAGGAGGGGTTGTTTAGATTTAGGCCAGATAATGTTCATGATGCTATCGTGTGTAAAATACAGTTTTTGCACGATAACACCGGTTTCGGCAGAAAGGGCAATAACGGATTAGGGTCAATAGCGTAGGTCTTGTAAATATGATACTTAATTGATTTATAAACACTGTCTAAAGATGTGGACTGATAATAAGTCTGCTTGTTATTAATTGTTTGTTGAGTAGGTATACTTACCACTATTGTATATACATATAAAATGTATTAATTTACTTTGTGCCATTACACTCACAAACGAAAAAGTTATTTGGAATTAAAGGAAACAGTTTGGGTATTATTTTCATTTACAAAAAAAAAACATACCTATGTAACCAACCGTGACATTTAGGACATAGGGTGTATGGGTAGAACCTAGCTAATGACCTCCCGAATCCCTGGAAAAATTGTGTCGGTCTATAAGCCAAACACCCTGTATACACACATAGGTTAAAATCCACAACAAAGTTTTCTTCAGGTTGGTGGTTGGTGGTTTCAAGCGAATCGAGACGAAATTGTAAGGGGTGTCAGAAAATTTTCTGTAAAATGTAATTTAAAAAATATCAACGCCTAACAGAAAAATAAATTATAAGCAAGGTAATAATGGTTTTTTTTTACCAATTAAAAAAAAAAGAAATGAGGCTTTATGTAGGGGAACGCTACAATAGGTAGGTAGGTAGGTCTTACAGTCGCGAACAATATTTTAATCAACATACAACCTCGCACTAACCTGCAAATTGCAAAAAACGTTAGAAAATTTTAACTTCGCGGGCTACCCCTTGTTCGTCTAGTAGTCGCAAGCGCGACTGCTGAGCATTGGGTCTTGGGTTCGAATCCAAGGTCGGACAAAGTGTTATGGGCATTCTCCGGATTTGGTTACATTAATTTATTTATTTATTATGCCATAAAACCTCGGTTAACTTAGTTAAAAGTTACATAAAACGCAGCAGAAATTAAAACCTGCCAATGTTATAAGTCGATGAATGTAACTTCGAGTTACGCACATTTTGGAATAGGCTGCACATTACAATGTTTCAAAATTAGACATTATTCAATGTCTGTAGTATTATACTCTGCTCTAGTTATTCTGTAAGGCAATGCGTCGAAATAAACATTAATATTATTTAATAGACGTTACTTTTGTTGTGTAAATACGCAAATAAGATAGACATAAACATATTGAAATGATATAATTTATTCGTTATTTTCGTGTAAGTACCGTAACATACAAGGTGAACGTCAGTCATGCATTGCATGCACTTTAAAGTACCTAGAGTTTAAACATACATTGTTGTATATATTTTAAATTATTAAATAAAGTAGTTACCTAGTTGGGTATGTTTATTTTTAACAACATGTTTAAGTGACTGACTGCCTTTAAATAATTTCAAGTTTCGATTTAGTCTCTGGAATTGCAACTCAAGGTCTAGTGATCGCTAGCGCGAATGCTGAGCAATGCGTCATGTCCGTCTGTCTGTCTGTCTGTCCGAGGTTTTGCTAAGAGACCGTTAGTACTAGAAAGCTGTAATTTTGTAGAGGTATGTATATCAATTACGCCGACAAAGTAATAAAATAAAATGTGAAGTGGGGATCAATTTTTTTTGTTATCTTCCCCATTGTGTGGGGTATCGTTAAATATTTGTCTTTTAAAATTACTTAGGGATCCGGGTTGCTAATATAATACTATTTTTGATTTAATGCTTCATTTACGAAATATTAAACTGTAATGTGCAAATTTTTGTTCCAGTAGGGCCTCCGCCCCCCTTTATAAGCTAAGCTGCTGGATTGAAAAATCTGGAAAAATTCATGATGATAGTGCATTTCATGAAATTTAAAGGAAAACTATAGCGGTTAAGATAACTTTATTAGTTTAGCAGTAACAGTCGTTGAACTTGGGTGTTAGATAATTTTGTAACAGATACAAAATCCTATGAATAAATCCTTTAAAGTGACTAAGGTAGTAGTTGCTTGTTTATAACGGGTGAAGACTTGCATTGAAAAACAAAATCTAAAATATAACGGGCTACTACGGAACCCCACGCACTTGGCCGGTTTCTATTTAGGCCATGCCTCACTTATTTTCCAGCCCTCAGTGACTATGTCGTCTACGCCTCAAAAACTGCAGACAAAGCTCCCTCCGCGCTGCCACTGACGCCGGCGATGCTGGGAAGTGACGAAGTATTGGGATAATATTTATTATGGTACGGTAAGGTATGGTATTATCGACACGAAGATCTCAACAATAATATAATAACTTTAGTTTTTAAAGTTAGTCGTAAAAGCAATAACATTGCCTCAACAAAAACCACAAACATAAAGCTAACTCACGTCATTACAGAAATGGGCCACCGCAATCAAACATCCATCATGTTTTGTCCATAATTATTAATGCTAGCTCAGACGAGGCACTTTTTACACGACAGTGCCAAAACAAGGAGTGTTTTGGTCATTCGCATTTTGCAGATCAAATTACGCCTGTACAGGGAGTAGTTACAGACGAATTGGTCCGGACTCCACCAAAGCGGAGACCAGACAAGAGAGGAGATGTGTTGTAAACCATTTATAAAATTTCGTTAGTTACATTTCTCGTCTTGTAGAAGTGGAAAGGATTGAACAGCGAGGAGAGGAGATGTCTCAGGCCAAACAGGCAGCACAGTGGAGACGAGAAGAGACGCGAGTGGCGTCTGCCTTTCGTGTTAGATCGAGCTTAACTGGGCGTAAGTAGCCTTTTCACAGATCTCTGCTCCGGTCTAGCCAGTACGCATCTCCGCACAGCATCGGTGGGTACATCCTAGCTCTAAAAACATCGCTTCCTCTCCGCTTCTCATATCTCCGCACATTTTCGCTGTCAACCCGCTGGGCCGTCTGCACAGGCCTTAATGACGTAGTTACTTTCTAGCCGGCAGTGATGCAGTGTTTGTCTGTGTTTTTTCCCGTCTCGTCAATGGAGAAACGCAATCCTATGTGTCTGTATCCCACGGTGACAGCACCACAATATACTGTAAGGTAGTAAAGCATACAAAATAGAAACAAAACTAGTTAAAATAGGTTCCAGGTCGTTCCACTAAAGGAAGGAAAGCGGTGGTGACCCGTGGGTTCCATCCCAGACAGGCTTTACGTTCTGTTAATTATTTCATCACCGAAAATTTCTTGAGGAAACCTTCATGTCATGTCTTTGTGACGTTCACCAACCAACACTGAGCACGCGTGGTTGTTCAGGGCCCTCTCGCTGTTTTGCAGCGAGGAAAAGGCTTTTGTACCGGTGGTGGAAAGACTGAATATTATGCATGTTATGTTGCAAAGGCAGGGAGAAACGTTACTATTTGATTGGTATACGAATGGAGTCCCTGAACAGCTATACTTGCTTACTATGACGTTTTACGGAGCCTGCTGCGCTAGCTGTGGAAGCCAGCTTTAATATTTTGTCACAATCCCCGGTACCCCGGTAACTCACTGTTGGAGTACTCGCAGCAGTTGTTAGATTTCCGCTCGCGCGATAGTGCCGGTCGCTCAGCCTACGAGTGCCTGCGTTCACAAAGTCGCAAGCCCGCGTCGCGATCGCTTGCGTAGCGTTGTCGAGCTCTTGAACTATCGTAACCTCGGAACGAGACGGTAAAAGTTGTAAATAAAAAAAGTTTTCGTAACTAATATTTTTGCGTAAGATTGGTGTGAAATATTCTCTAAATCGTTCCGGATAAGTGCTGAGTTTTTTATTTTATTGGGTTGGCATGGTAAGTGAAATTATTAAAATTTTATTTGGTTTCAAGTAGGTAAGTAGGTACTTGTACTCATATTTTTTAATTTACCCATATAAAATAGGCTTTAATGTATGCTAAGGTTAAATAAATATATATATATATTCGATACCTG
This sequence comes from Xestia sexstrigata, assembly GCA_941918905.2. NCBI lineage: Eukaryota > Metazoa > Arthropoda > Insecta > Lepidoptera > Noctuidae > Xestia > Xestia sexstrigata. The sequence goes on from OW799204.2 coordinate 8,742,958, forward strand.
ATAGGTACATTCATTAAAATATTCTTCTTGCATAAATCAAACTAGGTACTTACCGGTTTATAATTTATTTTAGGGAAACAGTAAAAGCGAGTCCTTGTAAAATATTGCTAACTTTGTTTCTTCTCGTAATTAATTAATAATACTTATTATATGTTTCAAAATAAATTATGGGCTCTTAGAATATTCTTATTACCTATTCATCCTACTTTGCAATCTAATCTAGGCATAGTAATAACTATTTAATTTTTGAACTTCAGTTCAACTGAAAAAGGTAATTAAAAGAGAGAGAGAGAGAGCAATTACAAAGGTACATAAATCCAAGCATGAAGTTTATAGTTATACGTTTTGGAGAATTTATTATTCATTAAGGTGATAGAGTATAAAATAGATACAGTCCACGTAATTTATTATTTTATTTCATGATTTACATGAAATAAAATAATAAATTTCGTGGAGGTCAAATTAAATAGTAAAAAAAAGAAAAGAAAATAGACTTCACAAGAGTATCTTTTGAATCGAATAATTAGTATATTTACTTCAAAAACACGCTAAAATATTTTAACAAAATTTTAGCACTGTGTGTAATTTCCAGCCTTACCTTAGTTGAAACAGAAACTTGCGTAAAGTTTCAGCTAGGGCCGAGGATACTGAATTTTGATATCTGCATAGTTCTTGTTATAAATAAATAATTGATAAGTAAATAATAGGAATGAAAAGAATATGTTTTATTAAGCCATAATTATAATCTATCGCAAAAACAATGTTATCACGTCTATGATTACTTATCATGTTAATTACGCAAGTAGGTGCTCTATCAACAGATAATTGGATAATTATCTAAATAATTATTTGCAAAAATGTATTATTGACCACGTTTTACCCCCAGTATCTACAGATTAACTAAGACATTTCCTTCAAATCTATGGATTACCACATAATTAGCTAATATTTTTTATCTTAAAATACTTTATGCAAATCTTTTTTAAGTAATGACGTTTTGTTTTTTCTAAATAGTATAATGAATAAATAAAATATTGCAATAATTAATCAATGTCGTCTGAGTAGGTACCGGGTATTTATTTTTTGTCATTTGATATAAAAACTACAACATCATTAATTCAACTGTCGTCTAAAAAAATGATTATTATCTGATATTGAAACTTACGTAATTATGCATTTAATTAATAACGGAGAGGTGTTTATTTATTTGAAGCTTAAGCTAATTTATCATGTACCTACTACCTACCTTTGTACTTGCCCTAATAGTTTTATGTAAAATGAAGAAACAACTTTTAAGTAACATGCGGCCTTCTTTTCTCAATCAAGCAGAAATAACATAGTAAAACATAATTATGTACACGAAGCTTAAAATTTTGTCTAAGACTACAGTTGTTGTGTTATAATAAAATTGCGCAGCCGTGAGGAACACTGTTACATTTTTTGTGTTTGGATTGATGTTTTTTTTATCGACTTCCAAAAAAGGAGAAGGTTTTATGTTCGACTGTATGTATATATATTTTTATGTATGTTCACCGATTTCTCCCCCATTTGTGCACCGATTCTCAAAATACTTTTTTTATTTGAAAGAGTATACTAATGAGATGGTCCCGTTTAAATTTAGTGAAGATCTGCTGATCTTCGGAGATATACAATGGAACTCTTCAATAATAGACGGCAAATCGGTCGTGATTGCTGCAATCGCTTGAATGTTTATTGTTTACGCAACATCATAACGTAACATCACGCCTGTATGCTCTGAGGGGGTACGCAGATGTGTACAGTACACCCAGATTTCGACAATTTCATTAAGTTTCATTTATTGGGGATAAGCCTATTACCATGAAATGTATTGTTCAAACAAACAAAAGTCACCGACTTCTAAAGTTATTTTTCACGTTTTGGTGTTTTTGAAGTCGGTTTTATTTTGTTTAAATATTGTTTGCACTAGTGGCATGCGTCAAATAAATGTAATTTCTTTCGTTATTTTTTGAAAATACGTTCCCTGAAAAAGTTGGCAACGTCGGCTGTCAAATATTTGCCTATTTTAATTAATTATTCTAGTTCACTAGTTAGCCATATTTCTTATTTCCATACAGTAATACCTAACTAGCGAACTAGAATATTAATAGTGAATTGCAATTAATGAATTTGATGTTGTAACCGTTTTACGTGTAGTATACGGCATTTGGGAAGTTTCCAAATACTTTTTTATATCTAAAACTGAATAATCGATCGAAGCATTTCATAATCAATATTTTAGTTCTCTAGTTAGCCATATTTCTTATTTCCATTCAATAATATTGCCAAATTTATCAAAACAGCGTAATATTTGACAGCTATTTGCGACGTTGCCTCTTCATCACTGTTACTACAAATGATTTCGAGTCTGAGGAAGAAAGAACAGCCAGGGAAAACACTCGTAGGAAAGATTGTAAAAATAAAGTAGTACCTAATTTCAACATTGTCAAGCATACCCCTCATTACTAAGCTGTAAAAATATTTAATAGACTGCCAGCGGACTTAAAAATCTAGTTTTACACTAGCTCTTTTAAGGCTAAGCTAAAAGCATTTCTGTTGGATAGAAATTTGTACTCAGTAGACGAACTGTAATTTACAATTACAATTTGCTATAAAAAAAATGCTATTTTCGTACCACTTGCTCAAAAAAGTGACATTCTATGCCACAAAAAGCGAACATAACAATAGTCATTTTTAATCTGTTAAAAACAGGGAAAGAAAATCGTACTGAATTTCATTCATCCTCTAGGGGGAGGGAGAATGTGATTTAAATTTGGAATACTTACCGAAATTTATACTGAACTACATCTGTGTTTACACCATTGAGTTTGTATATAAAACATTATACATCTTTTTGAAAAAGGAATACGCATTGATTATGCAGTTATGATTATTAAATAAAATTACGAAAACCGACGAGGCCGTATGAGCTTGATGCCTTTGCTTTTCCGACAAAAATTTGCCGCGTTTTTGTTTTCTTCAAATACATAACCGTTAAGTTTATTTTAATTTATTTTTACTTTTAATTGTCATTATTTTTAATAAATGCTTATCTCATATTATTATTGTGTTAAATTTTTCGCAAATGGTACGAAAAGTAGAGTATTTTCCTCGGTGATAAAGCTGTCTTGGGTGAACTTAAATCCCTCGCTACACTCAGGACTCGTCTTAAATCCCTCGCTTCGCTCGTGATTTAAGTTTTTAACACCCTCGCTACGCTCGGAAGTAAACCTCGAGTTCTTCGTTACGCTCGCGATTTAAATCGTCACCCGCGACAGAAGACACTGCTTTATCCCCTTGGTTAATAATCTACTATTATTGTTATTGTTTTTGGTAATCGTGTTTTATTTTTAATTATTGCATGTCACTTTAGCATTTATATTATTATTATTAATTATGATTGAACAATTTAAATTGTGTTTGATACATTACATACGTAATGTATCAAACACAATTTAAATTGTTCCTGATAAAAAATTAAATTATAAAACAAAGTCGCCTGCTGCGTCTATCCCAATGTATGCTTAGATCTTTAAAACTACGCAACGGATTTTGACGCGGGTTTTTTTTAATAGATAGAGTGAATCAAGCGGAAGGTTTTAGTACATAATTTGCGGGCGGGCGAAGCCGCGGGCATCAGCTAATTCTGTATAAACGCTCTTAATGGGTATGAAAGTTTGTTTGAAATTTGGTCAATTTTAACCGATGGTACATCTCATCGGACAGGCGGCTTGTTTTTTCTTGTAAATAATGCGTTACACTGAAATATCGCTTGCGTACTTTCTCGTCAGCATAAAATTGCAACTTTAGAAAGGAGTCGAGAGACTGCTTCAAAAGCATTCTCTGACTCAATGAACTTAAACAAAGAAACTTTAACTAAAGCGTTGCATTTTTGACGTCACAGTGGGTTTTCCTCACAAAATCTTCCACAGACTTGATGAGCTCTTAATTTGCACAGCAAATTACCTCACAAGTAAGTACGTCTCACCTCCCATCTTTATTTTTAACCTGTTATTGTGGTTTGTGGGGTTATTCCGTGGATATAACTGACGCAGGATAAGAAAGGCAGTGTATTAAAGTACGTTCCCCTCAGATATTTATAGATAGGACGTTCTCAACTCATGCAGTCTTAGGTATAAGCTCGGAATACATGTGCATGCAAAAACAAAACGAAGAATGTAACCGAAGATAAATATAGAACACAAGCGCGAGGTATGAACGTAACGTAACCCTACCTACGTTGATTTTTCGAACCGAAAATACATTTTACTTTTATTGTACCATCCATCAGCACAATGTTTAGAGTGCGTAACATTGAGTTCTACCACGAAACATTATTTTTCACCAAAAAAAAAAGTCGTTTCTTAGCAATAATTTTTGCGTAAAGTTACTTAATTTGATGAACAGTATGCTTGGTTGACGGCTTCGTGAGCGAAAGGTTTGTTTATACCCCATATATTTATACATAAATTCTTAAGATTATAACAATATTATATGCGAAACGAGTCTTTTTAATTGAAAAATCGACGTATTTAATGTACGATTACAATGCGCTTCTTTGATTACATTTTTATAAACGTTAATCAAATTACCCTTTTGTAGTCCTAGTGCCATGGTGACCCACAAAAATGGGTTTAACTATTGTGCTGTCTGCTTCCTGGCGGTCAATGAACCTTTTGATATTAACAAAAGACATCAACAATTCAACATTCCAGGTCGAGTACCTATTTTACTAAAGTAGATATTATTATCTGCCTCGTTGGTCTAGTGGGCGCTAGCGCGAGTGCTGAGCTAGAGGTCCCGAGTTTGATTCCCGGGTCGGCCAAAGTATTGTTGGGTTTTTTCATCTAGAATTTCTCAGTAGCAGCCACGGAGGCTGGATTTGTGCCGGGTGGATGGGGAGTACTGTACTTATGAGGAATATGGGTGTATACTATTAGGTGCACCTGCGCCTAACCCTTCGGGGCAGGCGTGATGTTATGTTAATTATGTTACCTATGTTATAAATATTAATTACTCTCTCATGTAATTGGCATGTAAGTTTTATGAGGTAAAAGAGGTTTACATGTACATTTTTAAACTGAAACAATGAATGCACGTGGGATTTTATGAAAGTTATGATTATGCCTGTGGAAAATAGCTTTTGTATTGTGCCAATAATTTATGTTCATGTCGTGATTTCAGAGCAGTTAACCTTGAATAGTGGTGTGAATGCACCAGTTCATTCATTCTTCTGTTTTAGTCTTCTCACGGCAAAGCTTATTTTTCCGTGTACATCATACTTAGGTAGGTACTAAGTTTTGAAAACAATTGAGCATTTAATACATCATTATTTTTGTAATTTTGCTGAGTGGCTGGCTTTTTTATGGTTTTTCATAGGTTTCACTTATATTTAGTAACATTTAAACGAGATTTTGTCTGTGTTTTATTTTACTGGATTGCAACCGCTACGACTTACGAACATATTAATATTTTAAAATAGGCTTGTCAACTGAAAAAATCTAATAAGTCCGTCAGTTAGATTATCAAAAAATATTTGACACGTATTTTTTCTTTTGTTACGTAAACCAAAATTGATGAACATACGACGCTTTTAAAATTATCAACACGTAACGTTACGCAGTGGAATAATTTTTAGTGCGTTCTGACGTATCGAGCCCCCCACTCCCGAGTTTTGATGTGTTTTATCTTTGTCATTATTCATTGATTTACAAAAAGCAAAAAATACGTGCCCATTATTTTCCAATACTCTAACTGGCGGACTAAATAGATTTGCAATTTATTGATGGTGGAAACTAGTCTATTACCCCTTCCCCGCTTTTTTACCTAAATGGCAGGCACGTAAACATAACTGGCGAATTGTGGGTGTACCATTAGCACAGAATAGATAATACTACACTATACTGGCGATTAGATACCCTCTACTACCTAATCCTTTGGGGATCACAGGCGTGACGTTATATTTTTTCAAATTCTTCCACGAGACAATCGCTTTTTAATTACGCTAAGTATACCAATAGATATTTTTCGCGATAGTAACATGTAACAATCGTACATTACTGCAGAATCCAGTAAGTAAGCCTTCCTGGCCAAGTATGAGTTACCTCACCTCCGGTTATATACGAGGCCAGGATGGCTTTCTTACTGGTTGAGGTTTGTATAATGCTTTTCTCAAAAATGAAAGAAAGTTTAACAACAAATTCGTTTAATTAATATTAAAGGTTACATGCATATTAGGGCAATTACTGATAGATATTGTGATTTACCGGCGGCATTTATATTTGTTTGTTGTACATCTTGATTAACGGACTCTTGGCTGGCAGTAAATTATTGTTTTTGAAACTCCATGTTAATTTTAGAATGGAAAGTTTTAATCCAACATGATTTATAAACTGAAATTACTAAATACAAACATAAAATCCCACACTATACTTCTACAACATTATTAAGTACAAAACGCAACGTGCATACTTTTTCTGTCTCGCGTTAAGTGTCACAGACTATAAAACGGCTGTTTAAGGCTCCAAAAATATATGTATCTCATAAAATGTAATACCAAATAGAGAGATAGATATATATTTGGAGCCTCCCTCCTATAACCATGTTATAATGGCTAAACTGTAATCTGTGTCTGGTACTATGTTTTTTTTTCTAAGCCTGAAGAGGATGCCCTACTGTCCAGTTAGTAAATTACATACTTACTTACTGGACAGTAGGAGATTCCAAATTTAAAATCTCGCTTCTTACTGGACAGTTGTGAATTAGTCTCCGGTAGAGTTCACTTTTGGATACTTTTTAGAGATGTTATGGCAACATTACATACCATTTTTGAGAAAATAATATTAAATACCAAAAAATAAAAGTTTTAAAGTTTAGTGCTTAATTTTCTTTAAAAACTACAAGTTTACGACTACAGAACAAGTTTTATCAAAATGTTCATTATAGGACTAGAAGTTTACGTCATATTTTAATGATGATGACGTCTTCGAATTTTTTTTAAGCTTTTGGATTTTTATTAGGTGTGCTCCTCACGTAGGCCAAATCTGTTGCGAATTAGATACAACATTATCATAATTATTATATTAACTTACAAACAAACGTATTAAGATTAGAGTATAACTCACATTTTTTTGTTTAACCTTCCTATTCTGCCCCGCTACTGGGCAAATGCCTCCCCCATTATTTTCCAACTCTCCCGGAGTTTTGCCTTCTCTGGCCCTTCCGTGAGGAACGAGTCTATATCGTCACGCCAGCTTTTCTTGGGCCTGCCTCGGTCTTCAGGCACATAAGCATTATTCACGTTACCAACAAATAATTCATGAATTCACTATTTTAGATAAAAAATTGAATCAAAATAAAATCGATTTCGAAAGATTTTAATAATGAATATAATATCTGTTGTCATGGTATCTAATGATATCGTTGCTAAGTATTAAGTATTAAATGCATAAACTGGCGCTAACATATTTTAAACTAGATCCCTTAGGTGTTACTAGCCCACAGCAGCCCACTATTGGACAATAGACAATCTATATAAATAATAAAGCTTTTATAGAGAGATGTCCTTCTTTTTCTCGAATCCATGTTTTGGATAGTGTCCAACCGGTGCTTACGAGTGCTTGAAAGGTCGAGCCTCCCCGAATCGACCTGCGATTACTGTAACGCATACGGCTTAGTCTAGCCGACTAATCCTTTCATCACGATGACTAGAACATTCGAAAGATGTCTAGTGAAGGAAGAGCCCAGTAAGAGTGTTTGGAGTGGTTCAGAAGATTTCTTAGAATAAGTTCGAAATCTAAGCGGAAAAATGCTGCAAATATCATTTCCACTTTTCTTGTTTTCCTCATCTGAAATACAAAACAAAAAGTAATCTAATTCGCTACCTCCTTTAGATTTTAATATATGCGGATTATATCAATTAACTCGTTATTACATAAAAATATCATAAAATCACGTTTCCTTATGTCACCAAATTATATTTAAGTATACTAGCACTGCGCCCGCGATTTCCTCCTCAAAAATGGTAATAACTCGGCTAATATGCATTATAAAATAATTATAACATATAGCCTAGAGCAAGGCTGCTCAACCCCAGGCCCGCGGGCCATAATTTGGCCCACCAACGCATTTGAATTGGCCCTCCAAAAGTTTGTCAGCTGACAACAATGTGGCCGGGGCCGGCCACCGTAGGCGCGGGCCTGTGGACGGTGGGCTATGGGCTAGCTCGCCGTCCGTCCGTCTCATGACGACAGGCCGTGTCGACGGCGCATTCGTGTTCCACGCGCGCCTCAAAGAGAGTCAGCAAAAAGGAAGGGGTCCGCAAGGACCAATGCCTGCCGGGGTTGTGGGACTGTTCGAAAGAGATACCGTGGCCCCGGAACACAAAGGGCGATGAAGGAACATGGATGGGTTTTAGTCAGTAAAAGTCTGGCACTGCTCCGCCCAGAGCGGGAGAAGACATTTGATGATTTACCATCCGAAAAAAAAAAAAAAAAAAGGTATCGAAAAAAATTCAAACCATATAAAAAAAAAGTGTTTATCCTTACTTTACCCATCTCAGTAAGCCAATATCCAACAAACAATATGCAACTAACTGAAGTTAAAAGCTAAGTAGGTGGTTTAGGTATCTACCGGTACTATAGCAAGTCTTATTACTAGATGCTAGATGGCCTGGTTTAAAAAAAGTCGAGCAGCCTTGGCCTAGAGAACCCACGAATAATGTATCTTTCTACCACTGAAAGAAGTTTTAGAATTGGATCATTCGTTTTGGAGACTATCTCCTACATACAAACTTACAAACAAATACCTCTTTATACTTAATATTATAATATTACCACTATAGATTTTTCTTAAACTTGATCCTGCAACTTAATCGATAGGAAACTGGTTTGTACAGGAACCTAAAACATGTATGAAAAATGCCAATTTAGAAACACATTAGAATTTTTAATGCGAAATATGTTTTTGTTATTTTCAATCAACTGGCTTACAATTAAGTGGAGTTTAGTATATCTTTAGATTGCTAATCTGCGTGATTAATGTAACGTATATTAGGTATATCGTGCCTAATTTTAATTAGGCATCTCCATTAGATAGCTCTATTAATAAATAAACTAGAACATTGGTATTGCTAAGAACCCTTTAGGTACCTACCATTCGAGAAGTCGTTTATGGGTGAATTGTATTTAAATTCAGTAAAATTGCATATTCTAATTTTCAGACTGCGCAAGAGCAGTTGATATTTCATCTTGATAAATGCACTTTCAATGACTCTACTATCTACAATTTCCCAATAAAAATTATATCGTAACATTATATGCAGTTATTTCAACATTTTCACATTTTAAAACTGATAGAAATGTGTGATTTCACATCAATTTACGAGATTTCCGTGACAGAATATCTAGAGATAAAATATTGCATCGATGTGGTTTCGAAACTTTCGATTGTAGTTTTAGTCTTGCTATCTTTTTTTAACTACTCTCGAGTTCTCGACTACGACTACTTACCTACTTCACTGGTCTATAGTGGTCGCAAGAACTGCCTGTCAGGTCAAGATAGGTGGTCAGGAAAAGTGTTCTTGGGTTTTTTCCTCACAAATTTCTCAGTAACACCCTGGAGCCTGGTTTTGTGTTGTGCCCAGTTCTTCTAGTATGTCAATGATAATTTAAATTTAGTCAGTCCAAAATTTGGCGACGAGTTTGTCACTTTCAGTAGCGTCCATCAGCTCCTGTGCAAGCAACAGCATAGCTATTCACAAACGCTTCGATTCGATTTCGATTCGACAAGTCGTATGTCTATCTTTTTTTGGCATTACGAAAGCGAGCGAGATAGTCATACGACTTTCCGAATCGAAATCGAATCGGAGCGTTTGTGATGCTGGTCGGAAGGACACAATGTGCCCAGTTGATGGTAATAAATAGGCTCGCCCCCTATCGCAAGGGGCTCAAACATAACTGACGAAATGTGGCTGTAGCAGGGGTACACATAAACCTAACCCTTTAGGTACTACACGCATGATGTACCTAACGTTAGAGATTTCAAAATAATGAGAATGCTGCCTAGTGGCAGAATATAAATAAGACCATAATGGATAGACTTCTATGTAAATACAAAACCTGCAAAAACCTAATGACGTTATATACAAATGGACGTTCAGTCATTAGGTTGATGAAAAATGGTTAAGCAAGAAGTTATGTATTATATTTTTGCGTACTGTTTTTGGTAATTTGTTTCTTGTGTTTTGGCTGCTGGTTGGAATTGTTTTAAAGGAGCTTGCTGCTGGGTTCCCGGAGCTGAACTCAGGCGGCTAGAGAGAACAAACTTACTTCGAATAAACTGTACCAACTGGGATTTATGGACATGCTCGGAGAAAAACAATTTTCATTTTTCAAATCACTTCATCAAATCACTTCGTCATATGTGTTTCCACATAAAGGATTTTGTATTTCTAACTCGTCAAAATAACTTCATAAACGTTTAACGAGATGAAAACAATTGACGCTTTGCTAGCTATGTACCTGGCTCTGTCCAGGATGCGGAAAATGCCTGTTAAACTGTTATGAAGAAACCTTAAGCGTACGCGCATTAACTTAGTACGTGCATGCATTGTTAGTGGTGCTTGTGAAAATAATTAGTAATGTTAATGATGTCACGGATTTATTCATTAAAATGTTTTTCTTCGGTCACACTGACAATCGCACACTAGATGGCTACAACCAAGTATTTCGCACTTGTAAGCTAATCGTTGACACGGTAATATTATAATACAGTAGTGTAACTCGGCCGCATGATAGAAATAAATGCCTACAGCCGCGCGGTACGTAAACATGCGTTAGGGCTGCCCGTCTCCAGCATTTTAATTAAATTTGCCTACTTTCTGTTTCTATTTAGTTTTGTGATTGTAAATATCCTTTTTATATAAATAAATGAAATACTTTGTATATTGAATAGGAAGTGTTCAATAAAAATGCGTGTTGTTTTTTGATTGGTAGATTTAATTAAAAAACATGTTACTCTATTCGCTTTATTTATTAATCCAAATACCTTTTTTTTCGTGAGATAAAAGGAAATACTTATCCATTAAAAAGACACACATTATGTACCTACCTACTAGTAAGTAAAATTATTTTATAGTCTTACCTTTCAGAGTTTCCAGGTAATTTAAAAAAAACTTATGTCTGGATGCGTTATTGACGAATTCATACAACTAAAAACAGCACAATATTTCCTACTCGTCATATTAACTGATTTTTAGAGAAAAAATCGCGCGGTTATTGTTAAAAAAACAACACACCGTCCGTTCGACACTGCGGTACAGCCGTGACTGTCTGCGCCCCGAGATCGTGGCGCGTAGGTATAGCTCGCGTTTCGTCCGTTTGTATGAAGTTGGATTACTGTATTATAATATTACCGTGTCGTTGGTGTCCTTGATGGCTCGACTATTAGACAAAGAGTATGCAAATATTAGACAGATTGTTGGTGACTAGCTTTTGTTTGCGGTTACGCCCGTTTTTTGTTCAGAAATTAGTTCACGGGAATGTAGTACTGGGATAAAAAATATTCTGTGCCCTAATCCAGTTAAAATATCTATAAAAATAAATAAAATTGATGAATCTGTTTGTTACATCGAAATAACAGCTTTTTAATGAATGCTTATGAAATTATATAAGAACGGTACTTATAACAAACATTTTAAAAATATTTGTCTGTCTTTGTTCCGGCTAGTCTCCGAAACGGATTTTTACTGGCTGGCTGGCTGGCTGGCCGGCTGGTTTTTTTGGCTGGTTGTTTTTTTTTTTTACTTAGGCTACTTTTATTTTAGAAAAAGGATTAGAGTTCCGTGCAAAAAAATTAAAACCCTTCTAATTATTACATTATTACAAAATCGGTTTCAAATAGGGAAATACCTAAGGCGAAGGTCGCGAGGCAGCTATCTCATATACCTAACAGTAACAGACAGAGATTGCTTGCGCAATTATTATAATCGTCATCGTTCTACAAAAATATAACTGTTTACCAAATCATAGCTAATTAGCTACACAATACACAAACTTCTGTCAATAGGTATATATCCAAAATGCAAATGAATTCAACGATGGGAAATTGATTTATTAACACAAAAGTGTGCGTCGTTTAATTGGGTAGTTAATTACTATTGTAGGTACCGTTGATTACGCGATATAAAACCTCCAAGGCTAGGATATTATGTGCTTGGCACAATGATTGAATGGTGTATAACTAGGGTTCCCAGGTTTATGATATTTTTTCAGGTTTAAAACTCGGACATTTGAAAAAAAAGCGAACTTTACTTTGCATATTTTTGTTGATTTTTTTTTTTAAATTTCCTGAATTTAATTTTATAGAAAAAAAAAACGATTAGGTACCTACTATCGAATTCCTTACTTTTCTCATTTGGAGAAATTCCGAATGTTTTAGAATTGTCTTCAGATTCCGGACACTCAGCTTAAATTCCGGACTTGTTTATTAAAATCCGGCCGTTTGGCAGCCCTATGTACCAATAATGGATAGTCCACATGAGACCCCCATTACCTTTGCCGTAATCGTACTGCAATGCCAATGTTTATTAAACAATGGATGTGTAGTAGGAACCGTACGATTGTGACCGTTTGTAAATGTTTGTGTAGAAAATAGTCATAATAACGGTTTTTCTTGTTAAGTTAGTTTGCCGTTATTGCCAATATTGTGTGCACAGAGAAGCTGAGCGTAAACTTTCGCTTCCATTTTGTCAAAATCTCGCCAATGTTTATGTAATGCAAAGAGACGCCTAATAAATCGTTGTCTAATTTTATTTTTGTTCCATTTTGGTACTTACAGTTCATTAAGTGAAACGCTCCTATAATGATAAATGATAAATGATGTTTATTTTGCAAGTAGGTTTTTACAAACACGTTTACACGTCATTTTTTTTTTAAACTAGATGGGGCCGGTGTTTCGTACCTGACTACTCTGAGAAGAAACAGCCGAAACAAACTCAGAGGTCATAGTCTCTTTTGAAGTCCAGACATAATTTTGCTCAATTCACATGAGGACTATGCAGATTAGTGTCTGAGATGGTCTTTTGAAGAAAGAACCACACAGATTTGAGTGGACCTGTCCAGTCAGTGCAAGCATTTGTCAGTTATCGTGTAGCTCGACTTATAACTCAAGGAGCTCAACGAAACGACGAACAATACCAAAGAAAGGACATTTGGGTAGGTCGCTTATAGTACTCAAACTGCCATGCCAGACAGTTGTGGGAAAAAAAAGAAAACAAACAAAAAATATATAAAAATTGAACATTCACAATAATCAAATAAAATTAATAATAATTTACAAAATCAATGTCAATAAAAATCACAAAAATCATATGTCAATAATAATAAAAAAGTAAGGTACGTAACGTTTACCTTAAGACCCACATTTTAATGTGGTAAGATTCTTTTGATTTTCAGCAACGTTGTAATTATGATGCTACCTGGCTGAAAATGAGTACCTATCTACACTACCTAGTAAATTAAAATATTTTTGTTGTTCTTTGCTTATGTGACAAAGCAGGAAGTTTACAAACAACAAGAGCATACTATATTATGAACAAATAAAAAAAAAAAAACCTCACGAGACCGAGATCTTATTGTTCTTATGCCTTTTGTTATGTCTGCTAATTAATTATTTCTTATGGACTTGATAAATGAGTTTTGCATTTAAAAACCTAAACGTACACGTGCTTATTGTTCAAAAGTTAATTTTATTTAGCCTACGTAATAAAATCCATAAACGTAGTGCACTTATTAACGATGTATTCAAAAAATCGACGCACCATAATCTTCTTCTTTCATACTTCTCTATTATTCGTCATATCATATGATATCCACATTCATAAGTACTAAACTTTCCTTATGACATTTTTCTCATTTAAAATATTTGAAAATAAGTAGTCAAAAAAATATAACAGCGTTAGATAAAGTATTACCTATAAGTTTGCTTATGAATCCCAAGCATTTTCACGGTATGTTAATTTCATTGTGTTGTGGTAACGCAAAATCACCGAGTTTGTAAAGCCATGAATAATTGCTTTGTCTTTGCGAAATTTCTTGGCTCACTAGAAATTCATTGCAGTTGAAACATTGTTGTTTCTTCAAGACAATGTAAGATGTGTTTTCGACATAGGTAGGTATCCATCCACGTAATAATTTTAATTACCTTCCGCACGCGAGCACAATCATGTAAGTACTTTTTTTTTTTTTTTTTTTCGGATGGGAAATCATCAAATGACTTCTCCCGCTCTGGGCGGAGCAGGAGGGAGTGTCAGACTTTTACTGACTAAAACCCATCCATGTTCCTTCATCGCCCTTTGTGTTCCGGGGCCACGTTACGGTATCTCTTTCGAACAGTCCCGCGACCCCGGCAGGGTCATGTAAGTACTTAAATTACATTTAAATATGTCCTAGCGAGCCTCCCTCTCCTTATTACGTCCGTAATGACCGTTTACATTTAGATCTTAAAATCCCTACGTTAGCTCAGTTTATGAAGCGCCTCTCCAAGCGCTTCTTCGATTCTGCCATCAAACACGGTAACCCCCTAATCGCAGCGGCCGCCCGTTACGAACCCTCGCGAATTAGTCAGATCCGCCGCCCAAGGCATACTTTAGTCGATCCCGATGATGCTATTACCCTCCTCCAGGAAAGCAGGAAGAAAACTAGCACGCTTAGAAAGCACAGACGCAAACAGCCGTCATTCCGTCCTCGCCGTCGAGGCCCGTCGCGATGCCCCGATATGAACCCTCCCCGTCCCCTTGCTTGTGCCAGCCCGCGTTGCTGAGCCTGTAGTCCAAAATCAGTCGCTAATTAATGACACCACTCAGATCTAGCCTGTCCCCTTGCTGTCCTCTCCCAGCGACGCCCTAAGCCGGGACCCGTACCCCGCAGGGGGTGCTTAGCGTGTAGTCGATTAGTTTGTAAGTTTTAACGAAAAAAAAAAAAAAAATCAGACAAAAAACTCCATAGGCAAGGCAAGGTTGTTAGTAACAAGAATTATACCCTGGCTGGTGGCTTTACACTTAAGGCACCCACAGGATTGTCCGGTTAAGCAGACGACAACCTCTCTAGGTTGAACTGCGAGATGCCATTTCGAAAAAAAAAACCCGAAAGTCTGACAACCAGTCTAACCAAAGGGGTATCGTATTATTCCAGTATTAACTGGGTTATAGAGGTCAGATGGGTAGTCGCTTCATGTTAAATACTGGTATTCAGTTGCATCCAGATTCCAGTTAGACTGGAAATCGACAATAAAATAGTTGGGAAAAAGCTGGACAGATGATGATTGATAAGAAAATACAAATAATAATCCATTTATTTCAGGTAACAAAGACCCATGCATAAATACCTTAACCTAAAAATACATACTTACTAATAACAATTTTTGTTAGTATAAGCAACTTAAAACTATGTTAGTAGCACTTCACTTGCACGATGTTTTGTGCGTTCTTGTGGAATTTGTCCGCGGAAGCAACGGAACACCACATCCTGCGGCCAAAAACTTTCTTCCATCACCAATGGACAATGGAGCATACACGTTGGGATGCGCACCACAAACGCCTTAAAATTGACGTTGCGGCGCGACTCCAGAAGCTGTACTCTTGGCGTGAACTTCAGTCTTTGGCGCACGTACTCCTCGACGTCTTCAGCCTCAGTGGTGTAATGTAGGCGAGAGATGTACCACGGGGTGTTCGGCTTCGCGGCGCGCAGCTTAACGTTGGGCCCCACAGGAGCCTTGCCGGAGCAGTTCTTACAGCTTCGCTGATGGCATTTCCTCCTTTGCACCGTCACGAAACCGTCATCATCAGCCCGGTCCGTTGCCTTTGCAGGCACGGGCTTTGCGGGGAGAGTAGCAGGGAGGCTCAAAATGTTAAAATGAAATCTCCGTGCGATAAGATAGTGATAACAGTAGGACCCTAACAGAAACAACACGTGTCATGGCCATCGGACGCGCGTCCGAATTGAGAAATGGTCGTCGTCAGTCGTCTCCCGTCACAAATTGACCGCGTTATTCTCGGTATAATCAACGTGTACCTACTAAAGTACTTGGTAGGCGTCAGTCCTAACTCCCATACATCAAGCGGAAATCAGACATATTTACCTAGAAAGAACCACCAAGAGTACGTATCAATTTTCAGCAACGTTTGCAGTTGTGACATTTTTACAGTTTGGAAAAAGAAGACATGCTGGGCCGACCCCAAATAAGTTGGAATAAGAGCAGGAGACTCATGATGGTCATCGGTAAAAGAGTTTTTCCGGAATTGTTAGTTAAGTATGAGCGCGGAGAAAAGTAGCTAATTCTGAAAACTACTTTTTGTAGCTGCTTTAGTCTGTAGCACTACACGTGCCAATTTTGTACATGGAGTAGGTAGGTACATTTTAAGTTTCTACGGATTAAAGAATAATGTTCCGGGTTTAATCTAGGTAGGTCTCAGATCTGAGGATTATCTTTTTGTAGCATCATATGATTAGACCTTATTATACGTGAGATTGCACAGTCTCGCGTTATGATAATTGTACTGTATAGTACGTCTACGAGTTATGTATTTACGTTCTTATGACATAAACACTGAGCAGGTAACAGTTAACGTAGGTGTGTAGTGTTTAACGTTTTCAGAGACATAACAAGCTGTAGATTCACAGCAGGATTAGAAAAAATATAAACGTACATATCGCCATAACGACGTGATATTTATCTGTTTATGGTTGAAACAATGCTGAGAAAATGTACCTACCTATTCGATTCATCCTACTTAATATATACCTATACAGTTACGGTTACCGATACCTTAAGGGCATATTATATACTCATTTCTATCGACAAATACACGTTTATAAATACTTCTAACCCCATACCCCGCGAATGGCAGCCATTTTGTTTTTCTATCGGCTGATCTAGGCCTCTAGGGTATGTTCAATGAAATGCGAATATCTTTGAATTTAAGAGATCTAGAGACGTGCAAATGATTTTATTGCAAGAGTAAACGACGAGGCTATCAAATTATTAAATAAATTTTCCTGAAAAATAAGCAAAAAGAGCCTAAAAAAATTTGAAAGTACGAAATTTGACATAAAAATTACTTATTATTTTTACATTTTCTTCTCTAGTGCACTGGAATGTTACGCATGTTTTATGTGAAGTATTTGAGTCAGCCTACAAAATGATATCATAATATTGACTCAACACCAATTATTTTAAGAGTTATAGCCATTTGAACATAGACCTGTCCCAGCGCAAAATAATGCTCTACAATGTCGCAGTAGGTATCCCAGCAGCAGATAGATAAGATGGGGCACTAAATTTACTAGTTGAGATGCCAGTAAGCTAAGTAAGTGAGTGAACGGCACTTTAGAAAACTCAGTATGTAATTGATGGTCACCCATCTACGGACCGACCTAGGCAATCACAGCTTAACCTTAAAGATCGACCCGTGCGGCTCTTATTATTTAGCCACTGTACTCAATCACTTAATTTCCGCTGAAGCACTCCCAGTCGTAGGTGCCTTATGTACCTGTTCAAACAAAGAACGCGGTATCTGCAACATTGTGGAGCCTTTGCGCCTGGACAGGGCTATGTTCATATGGCTATAACTCTCTCTCGGATACCATTTAGAGAGAAGGAAAGAGGAAAAGAGAAAGACTGTTGCGTAGGTGGAAGGGGATCATCCACTACCTACACCAGGTGCGACATGGAGAAGGAAAGCTTCCGACCGAGGACAGTAGAAGTGTTGGGGAGGCCTATACTGGAAATCAAAATAATTATAATAATAAATAAATAAAAAACAGTTTTAATAGACAGTTCAGTTGAAGTCCATAAAGTCACGCTTTTGTCTCCTTATAGCCAAGAGCTTCAATGACCATCTATCGAAGCTCTCTTTAGACGGTTGCATCAAGGGCCTGATTCAGAAGGCAGTACTCCTCGATACGGCTCGCATTGTGAGGAGGTTCCTGTCTCTGCAGCCCTCACCGCCGGTGGCTTGGACCCTGCTTCCGAGACCGGCGGACTACTATTTTTTTATATTTTTAAGTGTTTCTTGTTTTTTTTTTTGTATCGTTTTATTTTAAGAAATACTTAAAAATGTAATTAGATAAGGATGTAAATGAATAAACGGAATCAAAGAATATATCAATTACTAATAGATAATGTATAAATCTATACTAGGTAATATTATAAGAGGTGAGAATGACTTCACACTAAAGACATCGCGTGGCCTTGTGAGCTCCAACAATGAAGTTGCTCAAGAATTTGTAAATTTCTTTACCAGTATCCCACTTAAAACTACAGAAGCCTTAAATTCCTCTGCCTTGCTCTCTATTGATTTATTGAAAGCGAACGTTTCAGCCTGTCCAAATGAATTTAAATTTCAGCATATAAACCCCTTAACAGTCATAAAAGGTTTTAAGCAAATCAAGATCAAATTAACGGAAGATCTATGGGGTATGTCTATCAAAGCTTGTACCTCAATTATTGAGACTGTAGCGCCGTATTTAGCCTCAATATTTAATTTGTGCGTGGATCAAGGGGTCTTCCCAGATCTAATGAAATTCAGTAAGGTAATACCGCTTTTTAAATCCGGGGACAGTAAGGACACCAATAACTATAGGCCCGTATCCGTGTTGCCGGTTTTCAGCAAAGTGTTTGAAAAGATAATGCTCAATCAAATGCTTAACCATTTCAACACCAATAAAATATTACACGAGCAACAGTATGGTTTCACCAAAGGACGTTGTACAACTGACGCCGGTGTCACTTTATTAAAACACATATTTACTGCGTGGGAAGAGGCACAAGATGCCATAGGAATCTTCTGTGACCTTTCGAAGGCATTTGATTGTGTAAATCACGAAACCCTGATCTTGAAACTTGAGCATTACGGTTTAGGTAAACTTGCGCTCAGTTTAATAAAATCGTATTTGAATGATAGACAGCAGCAGGTACAAATAAATGGAGTCAACTCAATGGGTTTAAAAGTAAAAATGGGTGTACCACAAGGTTCGATATTGGGTCCCTTCCTCTTTTTAGTGTATATTAATGACCTACCCCATTTATTTAACAACCATCCGCATATGGTGTTGTTTGCTGACGATACTTCTTTAATATTTAGGATAAACAGACGTGCCACTAATCTTGACGACGTAAATAACGCCCTACTGCAGGTCCACAATTGGTTTACCGCCAATAATTTAGTACTAAATGGAAAAAAGACTAAGTGCATTAGATTTGCTCTACCAAATGTCAAAAGTAGTGATTGTGACATAATATTGAATCAAGAGAAACTAGAATTTGTCGATAAAACGGTTTTCTTGGGAATCACGCTCGATTCAAGGTTACAATGGGGTCCTCATTTAACATCTCTTGCAGGACGGCTGAGCTCAGCAGCATATGCTGTTAGAAAAATCCGTCAATTCACTGATATTGATACCGCGAGGCTAGTCTATTTTAGTTATTTTCATAGTATTATGTCATACGGTATTTTACTATGGGGACGGGCTGCAGACATCGAGTCTATATTTATTCTGCAGAAAAGAGCCATCAGAGCCATTTATGAATTACGTAGACGCGATTCTCTAAGAGAACTGTTTAAGGAAATTAATATCATGACAGTACCTTGTCAATACATCTATGAAAACATCATGTACGTTAGGAAAAATCGGCATTTATTCAGTAGAAGAGGTGACAGACACCACTATAACACTAGAAATAGGGACCAACTAGTTCAGCCAGGTTTCAGGCTTGCTAAAGTAGATTCATCTTTCATGGGGTACTGTTTGAAATGTTACAATAAAATACCTCCCCACATTCTTCAACTGAACGAGACAAAATTTAAATCTTGTATAAAACGCACACTATGTAGGCAAGCATATTATAAGTTGGGGGATTACATTGATGATAAAAATGCTTGGCTAAATGCTGGTCCTGCTCCACAACCATAGGGGGGGGGGGGGCAAATTAATTGATTGTTTGGGTCGGGCATTATTTGAGTCCATCGAAACGTAAAGAAGAAGATGAAGAATTGATTCCCATGTTAATGTTTTGTGGAAGCTGCAGAAGATTGTAAAAATATACTTGCATTATATAGATTCCAGTTCTTAGTATTATATAATTGCATAGCACATGTGTGAGTACTTTGTACTGTTCAGCCACCATTTACATTTATTTATATTTCATTGACTTGAATATGCCTTGGTGGCTGAGAGAATGTCATGCTCACTTAAATGTCTCGCTGATGGTAGCGGGTGTGTCGGGTCATTTAGTTCCCTTCAATATGGTTGAGTTGAATGGCGCCGGTACATGCGTCATGTTTGTGAACGGGCGCTGTCAGTTGGGACTGGTCATCTCTTAGCTGCCAAGGTTCATTTTAATTACTTTATTCGTAAACTGTTGATCTAATCTTTTACTCTGGACGCTCTTAGTGTGCACGTCTTTCTACATCGTTCTCACATATATGTATAATCTCAAAATTAAAGATGTAACCAAG
Source organism: Xestia sexstrigata (assembly GCA_941918905.2). Taxonomy (NCBI): domain Eukaryota; kingdom Metazoa; phylum Arthropoda; class Insecta; order Lepidoptera; family Noctuidae; genus Xestia; species Xestia sexstrigata. The sequence goes on from OW799204.2 coordinate 8,763,491, forward strand.
ATTTTGTAACAATATTTTGATTTTAAAAGAGTGTCCATGGAGTTTCTTGCCCGTTCTTCTCCATAGAGATCTACGCTAGGGAATGGGCAACTACAGTACTTTCTCAAGTTATTATGCCTTGTGACTGGGACTGTAGCTTTGATTTTCTTTTTTGTATTTTTGACATTCAAAAGTGCCGTAATGGTCTAATTGAAATAAATGCTTTGAGTTTGAGAGTTTGAGTTTGAGGTAAAATTTGTTTGTAAGTTCGTATGTAGGGGATAATCCTCGGTTTATTAGTTAAACCAATTCTAAAAATTCTTTGACGGGCAGAAAGCCGAGCTATCACAATTTTTTCGGACGAAGTCGCAGACGAAGTCAAGTTTTTAATATAAGGTTGTTAATAAAGACTACTTGGATTTGAATTAAATGGGATAAAAACATGAGTCTCCTACGTAATTAAGCAAAAACACTATCACCCATGTGTGCAGCATGCAGTAGGTGAGGTACCTGTAGAGCAAAAAATAATGGGGTTTTAGCACATTAAATTCTTCATTATTTACCTAGTCATTCTTACATAAAAACTTCATACCATAATTATAACTTCTTTCAGATATATAACTACATATAAGTAGTCAAATGATGAATAGTGGTCGGTAGATAAATAGCTACTTAGTAATATAAAAATGATATGATAAAACTAATTAGTTTTAAGTAAAAATAAGCTAAGGACTTCTAAAATGTTGTAATGTACTGATTTTGAAGTCCTTAGAAGTAAATAGAAATATTCAATGATTTACTATTCAAGGACAAGTTAAAATAAATGCCTCCTTGCAACTCTACAAACACTAACACCGTAAAGCAATATTTACTTACTCGTATAATACTATAATTTTCGGTGTTGCTACACTACACAACGTTGCAACACCACGGAGTCTGTTGGCTGAACACGATAGGCCCCTTCGCCTACCATGACGTAATGACGGTAACGAAATTTACCTACATAATCATGTCATTATACGAAAAACGCATCTATGGTTTAAAATCTACCGAAATCTTTGGTTCACAAATATCAACTCAATACTGTTTTATATAGGAAAAAAAAACAGTTTTAATAGACAGTTCAGTTGAAGTCCATAAAGTCACTCTTTTGTCTGCTTTGAAGATCATACATGATTAGGGAAGCTGGGTTTATAAAACTTCTTAAAAGGATTTGTTAGTCGCACTTGCGAAAAACATACTTTGCTTAGGTACATAAATAAGGAAAAGACCTACGTCTTTTAAGGCCCTTTGCCTACAAAAAATCCTCAATCAACACATTTAAACCTTTAAACAGAGAGGTACATATCCCCTTCTGTCAATCTGTGTCTTCATTTTTATGCCAGGTAGGTACTTGCTTGAACTTCCCAAAGAAAAAAAATACCTCTGTGATTATATCTCCAGAGCAATTCTTTGAGTATACAGACGAATATAAATTAGGTTCAAATTAACACCCATGTCAAACTGATTAATTTGTTTCATTTTGATTTATAGTGCACTGGTTTACCACCTCTACCTAACTTTACCGGGTTAACAGGCGTAAAGTTATGTTATGTTACATACCTTCATGGTTTTTAGAGTTGAAGTTGTTCCGCACTACGTACCTAGAGTGCCTTGTTCCTAAAGGGAAGCTTGCAAGAATCGGCTTCTTAGGCGCCTTCGGGCCTGGTACCACACACTCACTAAGATTATATCTTAGAGGAAATTTCGAGTTTACAGTCTTGTTTTAATTAGTTTTCTGCGTCTCTCTTCTTTATCGATTGAAGTAGGTTCTAACAGTGATGTTAGTTTGAGTTTTTATACCCATCCGAAAACATAAATTTGTACTTAACGGAATACGATGATTCCATACAAATGATCATAAGTGAACGTTATCGTAATTTAAAAATCGCAATAAACCTTCTGTTTAACCCGTTGACTAATCCAGCTTAGAAAGATCCTGTTCTTAAGTTCTAGTTATCTTCCTCATATCCCTTGTTGATATCTACAGCTACGTAACGTCACGAGACAGAAAACATAAAATGATATGCAGTATACAGATCATCAAATGTCAGTCACCCGGTGAATGGATAGCGGTGTCAATAACGTCAGTGTTATTTTATGTGTGGTGTAACAAATTACCATTAAAACCTTACATAATAATGTAAAAACCTTTCGTCATGTAAATGATTTCTAAAATTTGCTTCGAGCAGGACCCTGCCACATCGACCGCATTGGTAGTCCCTCAAAGTGCAGCTGGTGTTGCACTAAGAGTCGGGCAGAAGGTAGGTCATCGTTTGTAATGTTACATTTGGATAATACCTCCCTATAAAATCTGTCAAATTTGAGATAGGTAATATCCTCTTTGTTGGTTACTTCCTTGAAGTTGAGGCACAAACTCAATATCGATATCTGGTAATAAAGTGAGCTTACAGCTTACACAATAATATGAGTATTATTTCATTGCAATACCGGACCAAGATCAACATACCTGCAACGGCCCTGATGGCCTACCTGGCTTCGCAGTTAGTTGAGAGTCTACGTTTAGGTAGCTCTCCATAGTGTGTTTAAAGTACTATTTTTCTGTGTAATTCCCGCATAATAAGACAAAAGTGGCAAAGCTTGGGTTTATTTTAAAAGCTAGCTTTTTCTTTTTTTATTATAAGTACAGTCAATTAAAAGACAACAACAACAACAAACAACAACAGCCCATAACGTCCACTGCTGGACATAAGCCTCTCCCATGATGGGAGGAATTTGCCGTAATCTCCACGCTTGGCAGGCGGATTGGAGATCAATTAAAAGACACACAAGACTTATAACAATATAGTTAACACATGTATTTTACTTAAAATAAAAAGTAAAATGCTGGAGAACGTGTCAGCATAAAATCAGCACTTTAAGTTTAAAATTTAATGAAATGAAAGGTTTCCATCAAGTTCAAAGGCCTTAACCATGACACATAAATTGCCATCGGCTGTCAACAAAGGCACAACAACAGCTGGGACCTGTCCCGCATATCAACTAACTTGAGGTTAACGAATGTGACTAATCTGAGTTTTGCAACTGTCCTTAGTGAAGGTGTACTGATGATCAATATCACAGGCAAAGCCAGAACTGTCCAGAATGAAAAATCATGTATATTACAGTAGACCCTTTTGAGTCAGAACACCATTTCAAGACGTTGTGCGCTGTGTATAAGATTAGCTAAAATTAGAGCAACTTTTTATATTTTTCATCTAATTACTATTTCCACTAAAACTATACAGGGACACCTAAATTAATGCCTGAATAAAAGCACTCTGTAGAATTTTCTACGCTAGTTTTTCGGTTGGGAACGAAAGTTAAAAATCAGCACTTTTGAAGACATGATTGTATTGTATGGTACATTAAGATATTACTAATGAAAACGTGTATTAGTGTACTATGTCATTAATAGACCGCGGTAATTTTTTATTCTGTAAGTACAAAAAATGCTAATGTTAAGTAGTCGTTAATATACGGTTCATTAACTTAACAAATTGATAATAATGAATTTTTAGTTCGTGCATTGTAATGAACTGTCTAATAGCATTCATTAAATATTATGATTTCAAGAATGACTGCAAGCTTTCTCTTGTAAGTTCGCGAAATTGTACTTTCACATTTCTCGTAATACAATTTAAAAAGCGTCTGCTACTTTGAGAGCCAATATAATTTAATAATCCGTCTTGTCACGCTTTTATATATATTTATTAAAAAGCTTTTTATTACATTTACCTGTAGTATTCATCAAATAGAAAATATCGCTACATAAACTAGTGTTCTAAACAAATAAATAAAATAAAAGTGTCTGTTCGTAATTTTAAAATAACAGCTTTTTACTGAATGCATTTATGAAAATATAATAAACGGTGGGTACTTAAAAAAATCTTTGTTTTTAATTTTGTCTGTCTTTCTGTTCCGGCTTATATCCGATTGTATTGTATTGTATAACGGGCTGGTGTCCGCAACTCCACGTCAAAGCGCGTATTTTGCGTATGAGCTTCAATCCACCACGCGGTCCCAGTGCGGATTGGTAGATGTCACATGTCTTCGAATTTTTGGTTCTAGGACATGCCGGTTTCCTCACGACGTTTTCCTTCACCGTTTTGAAAGCAGTGGTGATGAAATAAATTACACAAAGTAATGAGCCTGTCTGGGTTCGAACCCATGACTTACTGTTCGTAAGTCGGGGCCGCCACCACTGGGCCACCGCTGCTCTCAGCTTATATCCGATACGGCGCGGCGGGACTTTTACTGACAGATATCTGATGTTATATGGAGTAAATTAGGCTACTTTTATTTTAGAAAAAGGATCCGTGCAAAACAAAATTCTCTTGAAATTATCAACAAAATCCAAATTCAAATAGGGAAGTAATATTTTTATATTAATTTTACGCTAACAAAAGTCGCGGGACAGCTTGTATTCAATATTTAGTTAACGTATCATCTTTAGTAATGTATGAAAAGTTAAAACAGCCTTTATTTATTTTAACACTTTTGAGTAACAATTTTTGTACCTGTTCATGTTAATATTTGCGCAGTATGTACCTAAGTAAGCACACAGTATCCGCATACTTGTGAGATAAATACATAGAGTGGGCACTTATTGTTGAAGATGTGTTGAAGGAAGTTTATATTTTACATATAAACAAAGTATACCTAGGTACATAAATTAGCGTTTTAACCACAAAGGACTAATTAATTACTTATTATTTACTTACCAAAAGATGTTTATTATTACTAAGTGTGAAATGACAAAGATATACACTGACAAATTAGGGTCATTGATCATTGAACACACATCGGCAATTGTTGACATAAAACTAATACTATGAGAATAAACCTTAAGGTACGAAGTTAACCTGCCGGGGTTGTGGGACTGTTCGAAAGAGATACCGTGGCCCTGGAACACAAAGGGCGATGAAGGAACATGGATGGGTTTTAGTCAGTAAAAGTCTGACACTCCCTCCTGCTCCGCCCAGAGCGGGAGGAGTCATTTGATGATTTCCCATAAGAAAAAAAAAGAAAAGGTACGAAGTTAAGGTTCATCGCTGATAGTGGTAGAAGACACCATAAAGTACAAACTAATTTAAACGGACGTTGACTTTGGTTGTTCAAAGCTGAGATGATTGATTTAAGGGGAAGCGCCAGGGAACACCCGATATTCAAATCTTACGTTTTTTAACCGACTTCCAAAAAGAGGAGGTTATCAATTCGTCTGTTTTTTTTTTTGTGTGTATTTCAGCCTTTTTTTCGCCAATTGGGAACCGATTTCGATGATTCTTTTTTAGTTTAGAAGAAAGTTACTTCGCGGTGGCGCGGGAGAAATACAATGGAACTCTTCACCAAATTTAAACGGAATTTGGTGAAGAGTTCCATTGTATTTCTCCGAAGATCACCATCAGGTGATCTTCGGAGATATACAATGGAACTCTTCAATTATAGACAGAAAATCGGTCGTAATTGCTGCAATCGCTTGGATGTTTGTTGTTTTCACAACATCATAACATATCATCACGCCTGTATGCCCTGCGGGTATGCATGGGTATGTGTACAGTACACCCACATTTAGACAAGTATGTTAGGTTCCATTTTATTGGGGATAAGTCTATTACCATGACATGTTAAGAAATAAATGACTGCCTTGTTGGTCTATTGGTGGCGACAACTCAGCATAAGGTCCTGGGTTCGATTCCCTGGTCGGGCAAAGTGTTATTGGTTTTTCCATCAGGAATTTCTCAGTAGCAGCCACGGAGTCTGGATTTGCGCCAGCGCTTGCCCCCTATTACACGGGACTTGAACATAACTGGCGAAATGTGGGTGTAGGTACTATTGGGTACACCTCGGCCCAACTCTTCGGGGATTACAGGCGTGATGTTATGTTATGTTAAAATAAATGTATAGCTAATATTTGTATAGGATATTACAACTAAAAATGGAAAAATAAAAAACTTTTTTGCAAAAAATAAAACCGACTTCAAAAACACAACAAAGTGAAAAATAACTTTAGCTTCAAAAGTCGGTGGCAAAGAAACTGAATCAAACACACAAGTCACCGGGAATCAAACCCAGGACGTCATGATCAGCAGTCGTGCTTGCGACCACATACCAGCGAGCCAGTCAGGCTTTATGTTGAACAAAATATGATTCACGACAGTAACACATTATAACTCATATTTGCTATACGTTCAAGAATTATGTACTTTGCTTATATGCACAAGCTGTTTTATGTATGAAGAACATCATAGAGATGAGATCTTAACGATGATGTATGGGGATCCTGCAAGGATCATGGAATCAGAATAGCAGCTGCGTAGAAGCAGTACAAGCGCAGTGCATTCTACTAAATTAATCTAGATGAGGAAACGCTACTTTTGGTAAAATAAGAAAAGAAGCCGAAATTTAAATTTTAGCAAGAAATGTTATTAAGTCATTGTGTACAAATTTTCTAAAATAAAATAAAACAGTACCATCCAAACATAATAAAAATAATAAATTAAAAGCGATAATAATCCATTTAAAAAAATAAAAATTGTGTAAAAAAGATTAAAAACATATCATCTAATTTTCTGTGAATAATCAATAATATTAATAGAATGTCAAATATAAATAAAAAAAGAAAATAAAAACAAATTGTTATAAAAAGGTAGAAGGTAGAAAGGTAAAGGTAGGTAATAATATGTCATCTAATTCAAATGTCAGATTTAAAAATTTTAATTATACCTACTATTGATAATACATAATTGTCATTTAATAATATATGAGTAACACAAAACAAAAACAACACGAAATTATAAAAGAAACAAGAAAAAAAAAATTATAAATGTAAACACAATTTAAAATAATAACAGTCAAAATAAATCACTTACAATTTCGAACAATAATATTACCGTTGTCGCTTATCATTTAGGTACTCATCGACGCTGTTAAAGCCCTTCCTCAATCAATATGCCTTCAATTTATTTTTAAATAATTTTGCGCTATTAATGCTTTTGAATTCTAAGGGAAGCTTGTTGTATAGAAATACTCATTGGTACCTAGGACTGTGATGAACCACATTTATTTTCGGTTGGATTATGTTTGTCGTTGGTTCTCAGTTTCAGATTTGGGCAAGTTCTTCTGGTTGGCAGCAAGAATATATAAAGGCATACCTACTAATATTTCTTTTTAGTATCGCAATTTCTTTATTGGGGTATTTTTTAAAGTATTGTGATTACAAATATCACAGCGTGGCGAATAATAAATAATTCTTAGAATCAGTTTCTATGTAAAAGCGAGGATTACATAAGGATATATTTTTACATAATTTTAAATATCAAAACGATAGTTTTACCGACTGGTGTGGGTAGAAACACTCGACAAGCGACTTTTGCAAAAGTTCAAGGTTATAAATATAGTTCGAAATTACGTATCTTTAATGTTTCTTTTGAAATTCCAATGTGATTTTATTAGTGACTTTAAAACTGGTCGTAGCGACTTGCCAGCGCAAACTGTTAATTTATTTTTTATTGTTTGGAAGTTGCCAGAAGTTACTTACATCATCAGGACGAACGAGAAAACCTGCGGAGAAAACCTTAATGTACACCCAACAAAGTACGTGTTCGACGACTTCTCACCTCTATGGATTTCTAGTACCTAATGAGGTTGAAAAGTGGTCAACCGCGAACTTTGCCGGCTGAAAATATCGCCGCGATTCTGTCGCTCGTGGAGACTGACCAAAAGATAGGTATAGAAAAACGTGGCAAGCAAGGATGATATTATCGCCGCGATTCTCTCGCCCGTGGAGGCGGAAGACGTACCTTCCCCACGAGCTTCCTTACCTAGATCCCTAAAACCGTAACCATACCCTCTAAAACGGTAACCTACTGTAGGTTACCGTTTTAGAGGGTAAGGTAAAGAAGGTAAGGAAGCTTAGCTTGTTAGTGTGACATTCTTTAAGCACAGAGCTCTTGCGTTTATTATGTTACAAATTATTAAAACTGAAAACGGGATAATTTACCATGTTTATCTGTTTTTTTTTTGAGTTCCCGATATTTCGGCGCTGTTGGAAGCACCATGATCACGGATAAACGGAAGTAATAGGGTAGATGACAAAAAAAAACTAATTAGTCCGTCAGATAGATTTCCAAAAACTATTTGACACATATTTTTTCGTTTTTCACGTAAACTAAAAAATTAAGACGATACAGTGCTTCGAAAACTTGTGTGACGTCACATTTGAGTACACTTTTTACTCAAATGTGACGTCACAAGCCCCCACTCATGATCTTTGACACGTTTATCTTCTTCAATATTTGAAAGTATCCAATTTTTTTCGATAATCTAACTGACGGACTAAACAGAATCATATTTACTTAGTCAGTCATAATCTCTATTGCAGGTAGGTTTTTTACAGCGCCGAAATATCGGGAACCCAAAACAAACAGTAAACATGGTAAATATCCCGTGATCATAGATAGTAATGTCAGTGACCATGTCAGTTTAAAAACTTATGTTCCACATTATATACAACGATTGTATAATCGTCATGTGAAATCTTTAACTGTACATCAGTAACAATCAATGGATACGTGATTTTCAGTACGAATCTATATAACTATAGGTACATTAGGTAGATTACAAAAGATAACATTGAATTTGACTCGGTTTCGCTTTCTTCGAGCTAACCTACCCATTATGTGTTTATCAAAGGTCGTTGGCACTTACTTTCATTAGTAAGTGACGTTCCCATTGACTGCGCGTACGCAACCGTACGTGCGATCTTCTTTGAAAGGCATTTGCAAACAGTTCGACAAGAGACAAGAGGTCAAGAGTCTATTGCTTTCAAAGCATTTGGTATTTTTTTATAACGATTTTCAATAGATACTAACTTTTCTTATGACCAGATACGATTTGACTTATCCATTATTTTTATTGCTGAAAGGAGGGGTTATATTTTACTGTTTCTTCAGCTCCTTGGCCCCCATTTTTTAAATATTTATTTTGAAAAATTCAACATTCCATCCGTCTCTGCCAAACATTATCTTTGAACCATAACGTGACTACCCAGCCAATAGGAACTGAACATGAAGCTGAAAAAAAAAAGCTTTTAAAACTTAAGATCTAAAAACGTGTGAGTGTGTCTAGGAGTCTTATTGCCTAAATTATGATTAGTCATTTTCAAGGTCTCTGAGATAATTAGTATGCTTCTTATAACACTAATTATACGTTTTTTTTTTTTTTTTTTTTTTTTTTTCGGATGGGAAATCATCAAATGACTTCTCCCGCTCTGGGCGGAGCAGGAGGGAGTGTCAGACTTTTACTGACTAAAACCCATCCATGTTCCTTCATCGCCCTTTGTGTTCCGGGGCCGCGGTATCTCTTTCGAACAGTCCCGCAACCCCGGCAGGCATCGGTCCTTGCGGACCCCTTCCTTTTTGCTGACTCTCTTTCAGGCGCGCGTGGAACACGAACGCGCCGTCGACACGGCCTGTCGTCATCAGACGGACGGACGGCGAGCTAGCCCATAGCCCACCGTCCACAGGCCCGCGACACTAATTATACCTTACACCCGACTCTAGGCTAGGTATCTACTCAACAAATATCTGGCTATTTAATCTGACAACAGCCGGTACAACGCAAATGTGGCCTAGGAGCATTACATCACACGAGTGCAATAAATATTTGAATTCTATTTTGAACGTAAACGTTATGCTTTTGGAGTTACTTTTATAAGATAGGCAATTAGGCAGACTGCTTTAATTTTCTTTATGCTTTTCAGAAGTTTTTGAAGGTCAATTTTAATGTATGTTGCCCACATTTTGGCATTGTTTATCTAATCAGGTATAAGTGTATAGTATCGCTTTAAGAAACATTAAATAAATACGAGTTAAGGCCCTTGGGCTCGCAGGCATAACGTACGACACTCAATGATTGTATATTTCTCACGAATTCAACAAAAATTGTGAGATAATTAATGTCAAGACAATAAACCTAGCTTGACTGGCAGGACGTGCAAGCAAGAGAAAATTGTTCCAAATAATAAAAACCCTATAAGTTAGAAAAACAAGTAGCTTTGACATTCGTTTTATAAATACAGTTTTCATAGTAAAAACCGAAGTTATATTTTCGTAAACATTTTTAAGTTCATTTTTAAAATAATCCCACGTGATTTTTAATCTCGGCAACGAAATAACTTTGGTACAAAAAACTGTTTGATGGCAGGAAACCGCAATTATTATCATCTAGGTAATTGAAGGTTTTTGATGAAAAATACGACAAGTGCATTATTAGTTATTTAGTTGATTGCAAAAAGTTGTAACTAACATTATTTGTAGCATCTTCCAATTTTTCAACCTATTCGACCGAACCCTTAGCCCAAACCCTATCTGCTGGTCAGTTTGTCAAAAATCTCCGCTAGTACACAAGGTCTGTGCAATCATCTCATGATTCATGAATGGAACAACGACGACAATTCCATTGTAGTTGAAGGTAGGGATACAATGGGATTTGGAGGATAGCCAGATATTTATTGTGGACCTTTTCCACTTAATAAAATAGGCCTATTCATATAAGTACGACAGAAGATTTAGGTTGTCATGATATGAGTATGTGATGCGGAGTAATAAGGAGTTTTGAGCATGAATGTGCATAGCTTAGCTATAAGATAGGAATCCCAAAGAAACGCTGGATGAACTTTCTTTTATTGAGACAAGTCCGCCACACTATTCCCAAACCACTGCATCTCCTGAAAGCCAGGATCAACAGGGGTGACAGAAAAGGGCCGAGACAATGAAGTTCGAAGAAGTCCCAGAGAAAAAATTTAACTGTCTTGGATCCCGCAACGAAATTAATCAGAAAAGAATAGTGAAGGAGCAGGAAAAACATAATTTCCACCTACCTCTATATCAGCAGGAGACAGAACGAAACAAGGCCAATTGTGGCACAAAGGGACGTATCTCAGGTGTAAACGTCCCTTTGTACTGTATGAGCTGTGTGAAGGCTGATATACCTAGAATGGAGATTTGTGTGATGACGAGTAATATAGAAGTATGGCTGAACAGGGCATGCTGCGCGGACCCAAAATAAATTGGTATGAAGGCACGAGAATGACGTTAACAAGAAGATTTCTTAGGTATTGTACTCGTATAATGACGTGTAAAATTGTTTGTAAAAACCTACTTGAAAAAATAAACATCATTTCATTTCATTTCATTTCGTACCTCATAGGTTATCTTCTGTTCTCCTATTTGCACTCAACCGTTTGTAAAAAGTAAGCCAGCCCAGCAGGTGGTAGCGGAAATATATAACGACCAAATCTACACAATTCAATAATATTTGAAAACGTAGTTATGTCCTTCAGTCTTATTCACATATTCTAGCTATATTTGCGTATTAGCTAAATCTTGGGTAAATATAATTGACAATGAATTACCTGATTCACGTCTATGTCATAATTTCTTAGCTCTGTATGCATTTCTGTTTTTTTTTTTATTTTGGAAATATTACGGGATTAACCGTTGGAATACCAATGCGATTCGTATATTGTGTAAACTACCATTCACACCTATGTTATAATTTTCTAGTTAATATTTGAATTTACTATGCCTTGGTTTTTGGAAAAACCTGAGGAAATAACCTGGTGATGTGTGTTTTACATTTTAGTTGGTCAAGGGTTCTCGGTTCATTAATGAATAGACCCAATAAAACTTACTACTTGACATCGATGCCTATAATTTCCAATTATAAACCAAAAAGTACTAAAATCCGCCGAAGAAGAAACAATAAGGAAATATTTAAACGCCTGTGAAATGCGACAGCAACCTCACTTGTTGCATCCTTTGACGGGGTCACTACACAAAATTTCTATCTTCGTAAAACATCTCGGAGCTACAATCGCTGACCGCTGGAATAGGTCCTTTAGTGTAGTGATGGGTTGGCTAAGATCAAGAAGCATCATCTCAATAATCCGTGCCATTCCCGGCACAAGTCATACATTTAAACCAATAGCCAAGGCTTCGATGATGGAGCTGCAGCTCTACCTAACCAAGACTGATGTGAATTCGGCCAACGAACTGAGAAGATACCGATTGCAACAAAACGCGATGGATAAATGAGCCTGTTTTTTAATTCAATTAATATAAGATAATTTGAAGGTACTGTAGTTATAGATTATTTTGTTTTGAAAGTTTGTGATATAAACTGGCAGAATTTAATTATAAACCAAAGAATATCAATATAATATACCGGTAAGTGTTACGGCGCAGCATGAGCTACGAATACAGAATACGCAAATTTGCAAATTTCAAATAAATAGGTGGCCTAATGACCTCTTTCATATCCAATGCAAAATAGAAAGCAATACAAAATATGATGGTCAGTAGCTGCCTACAATAAACGTGTGCAAGAGTTTATCTCCAAAACAATGGCACAATCGTGATGCCGGGCACAGGAAACACTGATAACATAAAATTATGCTCGGATTTTCAACACATATCCGGATTGGTATGAAGCAACCTTTGTTATTGTTTTATTTCCGACTGCGGATTACTAACATGGCGGTCAACAGTTAAATAAAAGGACTCCCTGTAGGCATTTTTAATACCTTCATTCAGTGTTTAACTCAATAGGGCTAGATAAATTTGGATACGCTTGGACTAGACGCTTGGAGCGACTAGTTCAAAAAAAAAATCTTTTGGATTTTTTTGATAATTTTAATGTATTGCATCCGTAAATAGTTGTCAGTCATAATATATATGCTTAGTGGTCAGCAGTGATTGGCCCAGTAGTTTAGAAGTAGTAGTCCTGATATCGATCCCATTTTGACAGATGTCAGACATGTAACGTGTAATACTCGCTGCCCGCCGCACCTGAAACTGTGTGATGTAATAAGACCAACTTCCTGGTTCCCAGGAGTAGGAACATTACAGTCTTATTGTACTATGTTTTTGCTTAAAATCTCTGTTTCTTGTATCTCCAGAGATGAGGACAGTAATAATTAAGAACATACCTCGATAACTACCTGATTTGTTCACTATCTATTTGATTCTTCCGATAATAATTACGATAAAATACTTATTACATAAATATCAGATAAAGATCATTAGGTAATACTATTCGGTGCATGTTACGTGTTAATTAGCTAAATAGGTACGATAATAACTTATCAGTGATGGAAATAGTTGTAATAGAACACTTTTTAACACCCTTGCTCGTAAAGCTGATGTAATTCCACCGGTTTTAAATATGTAAAGCGGGTCATAAAAAACGCGTGTGTTACCAAAGCAAATAGTTAAGTTATAGTCCATACAAATTCCATAACAGTATTATTTGCCATTTCAAATATGGAACTGATCGCCGCCGCACGACTCCAGCTAGTGAGCAGCGTGCAGCGCGCTGTTGCTATTCAAATTTCGAACTAATCGCCGCGCGGCCAGTCAGTAGGCAGCGCTAGCGCGCTGTTAAAATGGCGGGAAAGCAACAGTGTGTATTCACAGATTGAGTTTGTTTAAAATAAAAATAAAACAGTTTATTCGGTAATTTAAAAACTTGGCTGCATGCTCTAGCGTCTTTGCCAACATTTCCAACATTTTCCATTTTTAGCCACGGCAGAAAATAAACCTCGCGCCATTTTTCTCAAATTTTCTTTTCTTTGTACTTGTATTGTGAATATCTTTTTCTGTTTCCTCGCAAATGTGTTAAAAAACGTCGTACGATATACGTGCGTATTGGTTATAACATGCTCGGCTCAATTACGCCCTCGCCTTCGGCTCGGGCTGAAATTCCGCCTCGCATGTTATAACCATCTTAACGCACTAATATCGTAATGTACTATTACCTCTTAATAGAATTGTAATGAAGTTGCGAGAATTGATTACTTATATTATCGGCTTTAATAAGAAAATAGCGTAATAAGTGTGCACAATTATGCATGAATGATTAGAAATTCCTACTTGTAACATTTAAATGTAAATTATTATATTCTGCTTCCTTGATCTAGTTTTCGCACGTGCCACTGCTGAGCATGAGTTCCTAGGTTCGATACCCGGATCGGGCAAATAGTTATTGGGTTATCCATCAGGAATTTCTCAGTGTCAACCACAGTGGTAGTCATGGATTTGTGTGTCCGGTTGGTGGCAATAGGCTCACCTCCTATCACAAGAAATGTACAAGGTACACCTGTGCGTAACCATTCGAGGATTACAGGCGTGAATGTTATGTGTTATATTTCGTTGACATACAATTTCCAGTCATAACGGCCTGGCCACAGCCAAGAGCGGCGCGTTTTGCGGTGCATATGTGCAATAATTAATTAATAAAAAATAAAAATAAATAAATAATAATTAATTTTTAATAATTTTATTTAATATTTTTATTAAGCACTCAACTTGATTGGATTATACTTTATATGAATATGGTAAATTATATTAATCATTAATATAATAAATATGTCAGGAGTTCATTTGTGATTTTGTGCAATGTAAATACATGACACGTAAATAATGTGTGCGTGTTTGATTTAAAAAGGCGAGTTGGATTTCCGCGTTTTAGAGTTTACTATGAATATTTAACGAAAACAAGCTTAAAAGCTATCTTCTACAGTATACCAGAAGCATGCCCTCAGCTTTTTTGACACGTTTTTGTTAGCTTCACCTGTAACTAACTATGTAAGAAAATCTTAGAAGTTAAATTTGACCCACTTCCCAGTTTCCGATTGAACTGAAATTTCGCAAACATGTTTAGTTTCGATGACAATGCATGGTTAGCTAAATGACGTCATTCTAAATCCAATATGGCGGACGCCAAAAGATGGCGTACTAGTTTTTCTTATGCATTCCCATGATCACCACGAATCTCCTGCCCTTATCCCAATTTATTTGGGTTCGGCGCAGCATGACTTCCTCTTCCATACTTAATGCATTCCTATGATAGATATGGGTATAAGAGAAGAATACGAGAAAGCGAGTTTTTTTTTATATAATAGATACTATTAGGATTTAATAAAATATGTTTTGGGACGAAGGAAGCATACTGTTTGGGACGAACCAGGATTTTGTTATGTGGGCCGAAACTCAGTGGGACGAACGAAGAATAAATCGGCTTGTTATAGTCCCTAAAGACTTATGGTATTGGCCCTAGTGGAAGGAAAACGCGATTTATGTGACTTTTGGAAGCAGCTTTCACCGAGCGCTCATCTCTACGGAAGACTGCATAACTTACGTCGTATGTGGTCGCGATTCCCAGCATTGAGGAAATGATCAAGATTAAAGAAAGGTGTTGCATATAGATGTCTGTTGCATCACACTCTATGATAAAATTCTCGTAATTATAGATTCATGTGACGTATTAGTGCACCGGCATTTAAATAGCGACAAATCAAAGACTTCAATCGTTACTTTCACTCTACCGCGTCAAAAAGTCACTGTCACTGTCTCGCTCACTCATACAGAAAATTTAATGTAGATCTTCTCTGTGTAAAACTTTTATATTTGCAAAACCTCGGTAAGAGTCCATCAAACAATTGAAATTTTTGCAACACAAGCATTGTGCACGTCCTTTATTACAAAGCATGGTAGGGGCGATGAACCTGTCAGTTATTCAGTTAATTATTGAGTAAAGACATTCCTCTATCTTTACTCGTATCCGACACCCGGCTACTATCGTCGTTGTGATGTAGAAACCCATAGATTCGTATCGCTTGACCACTACTGTTGTTGTAGTAGTGGAGAAGTGCGCGGCGGGTGTCGGACTAAGTAGTGCAGTGCAGTGAAGAAACACCCTTACCTAGCCAATCTTTGATCAATTTAATTTATACATTCGAATAATTGCAATAGAAGGTACTAAACAGTTTTCATCTCCTGAAAACAGTAAATGTTTTGTTTCACTAAAGTGCTTTTTAAATGGTTTAATTGAACAAGTTTTTAATATTTAAATTTTCTTTGTTTCAGGTGCTATAATCTACAAGATCAGCGAAGAAAAATGGCCCTAGTAATTTAATAAAAAATAATTATAAAATAAGGTAGTGAATCTTGTATAAGTTAAAGATGTCGAATACCGAGATGGTTGTCGACAGCAATATGAACAAAACAGACATTGGGAATCACAAGTTTGAGGTAAGAATGCAAATGATTACGTATACTTTATTTTGAAAAAAAAAACTCCAATAGAACCCGAATAACCGATAAACTGATGATCAGTTTATCCGTGACCATGGCACTTGCAACAGTGCCGAAATATTGGGAACTCAGTTTATCCGTGATCATGGCGCTTGCAACATTACAGTGTACAAAATATCGGGAACTCAGTCCGTGATCATATAGCGCTTGCTAAAGTGCTGAAATATCGGGAACTCATAACAAATAGTAAACATGGTTATTCCGCTTTTAGTGTTAGGTAAGTAATAATAGTGATGATGATGATGAACGATAGTGACGATACAATTAAAAGCTTTTTTTTTTTTTTTTTACGCCAATATTACACGTGCCGCACATCAATATAAAAAATGGAATGGAATTAGTTTTGGATCGTCTCAAAAAAACATGGTTAAAGAAAATTGACACACTACAGCTATACAATTGACGACCCGAATGGCGCAGCGGTGGTGTGAGGCTGCCTTACGTTCTTAGGGTCACGGGTTCGAATCCCGGGCCGGTTGGAGCAAATGTTTGTGTGATGAGCATGGACATTTGTTTCCGAGTCATGGATGTTTATATGTATAATAAGTATGAATTTACAAACAAAAAGTATGTAAGTAGTATATTAACTATCTGGTGTCCACGACACATGCCTCGTTGCTTAGTGTGGCACTAGACGGCGCTCTGTTAATGTCCACCGATACTTTTTATTTTATATTAATTATTTCCATTAATTTGCATAAAATTAATCTGTAGATTTGTTGTCCGAGTTAAATAAAAACAAAACCTGTTATGAGCAGCTCTAGAAAAAAAAGAACAAATTTAATGAAAAATACCCAATTGTCAGAATCCATCTTTATCGAATAGTTTTGTTGTTAGTAGTTAATAGTCGTGTGTTGGCTTAGGTACATAGGACAAAATAATATTTTCTGTGGTTTTCTTTCAACAAAACAAATAAGGTACGTTATTCCAGACTTTATAGCAACGGTACAAGTACTCACCTATTTCAATTCAATTCATTTATTTAGTCAGACAAAAATATCCATAAAGTAGTACACAAATTCGCAAAACATAAAATAATAATAATTCAATAATATATCCAAATCGAAATCAGCAAAGTACAATAATATTTCAAAATAACAAAATGAGGAATTTAATTAATGCATACTTATAGAGTTGAAACTGATATCTGATGATTTTGTAACTTCCTATCTGTATGACTGTGTATTACGAGTATGTGGCAAAGTTGATGATACTTAAAGGATTTTTTGTGAAAAGCAAAACCTTCCTTATTGTTTTGTTTCATTAGTAAGTGTTATAAAATTCACGCTCACACCAACATTAGATCTCATTTTAGGCTCGGCCTCAGCCAGGTAAAAGAAAACCTCTAGGCTCCAGTCAGTGATTTCATATTTCCGATGTAAGTTCTCTACCACTGAGTACATAAATTGTTAAAAAACCATAATACAAATGGCCAATCATTGCACAATACATAGTTAGGTAACTAGGGCTATTCAATAATCCATTACATTACATTTTGGTAGGACAATATGTACCTGCCCATAGAGGTGAAACAGGAAAACCACTTGAGTATCACATGGAACATTCGTATTCTTTTCTCATCACAAATAGTGGCGTGTTTCTTAGTAAAAAACCAGTCTTCTGACGTCCATGATTGTACCTATTGTTATACCTACTCGTTAGCAAAAACCAACTTATATTTTGTGTGCAAAATAAAATTGTGTCTTAAACTGTAGCTGTTTTTCGTGTACGCACGGTCGCATTCGCAAGCGCGAATGGAATGAACACTACGACCACAGGAATAGAATTCTTGATTTCCTGAATTCTATTCCTGTGGTCGTAGTGTTATCGGAAAATCTGTATTTTAATTCTGAGTTTGGATTAGTGGTCAGTTAGTTAGCAATTAGCTTGCCTTTCTGCACACGCCCGGGAGCTTTTTTAACGCGACGTTGTTTATCTGCGCACTAGATTATGTTAGGCCAGTGTCCCAGTCCATTGGATTTTTGAACCTTGGTGCTAAACATCTACACATATAACAATACATAAAACATCTACACTCATAAGTGTACGTACGACGACCAATTAGGCTATACATAACCAGTTTATACGGATCTCTCAATGTACGGGATATCTATCTCTAGTCGCCATGTGTACGATACACCATATTTATTTATTATTATTTATTTATTTATTTATTTATGTACACACAAAATACTTTATAGGACAATATATTTACATAGAAGAGCACAAAGGTACTGGTTATTTCTTAAGAAATTTCTCTTTTTTTCTTTTTTTTTCTTCATATACTTGATATTAAGATAGACTTTTTTAAAACTCATTTTGTCCTCTGCTCTCTCCATTCTAGCTGTAAAACTAATGATCTATCCAAGGCTGTAAACCTGTTATTTAATTAAAAATTATCTTTTCATATTCCACCGCTTTAATAGCACATTGTCTTGGTAACAAATGTGGGAACTATTTCTTTCATTATTTTTATGAGTGTATACTGGTAAAGTTCATTAGTTTTATCTTACTTTCATAAGTTTATTACTCGTCTTGTATACAATATGTATTTGTTATGGTTTCTTGTCATGTTTCTCTAGTGACAGACTAATAGGTTAGATTAGCCAAA
Source organism: Xestia sexstrigata (assembly GCA_941918905.2). Lineage (NCBI taxonomy): Eukaryota > Metazoa > Arthropoda > Insecta > Lepidoptera > Noctuidae > Xestia > Xestia sexstrigata. The sequence continues at coordinate 8,782,277 of OW799204.2, forward strand.
ATGCCCAATTAAAAATTGACATTAGAGATACAATTTTCTTTTTCTGTGCCGATTTTATTGAATACTTGGCGCAGTTTTGCACCCTCGTCAAAATTCAGGAGGTTGTCATAAAAGACATAAAGATAATCAATTTTTATAAGGGTACCTGGTCAATCTATCTATCTATATAAATAAAAACAAAAGGCCTGACTGACTGACTGACTCATCAACGCCCAGCCCAAACCCTAGGACCTTGAAAGCTTAATGATGATGATGGTGATGGTTGAGATAGTGATTGTGATAGTAATGGTGATGGTTGTGATAGTGATTGTGATAGTAATGGTGATTGTGATAGTGGTTGTGATGATTATGAAATTTGGCACATAGATAGTTTATATAACCTGGATTAACATGTAGGATACTATTTATGCCTTTAGTATGATCCCGTGGGACAGTTACCGAAACTCACGCGGGCGATGCCGAGGGCAACAGCTGGTAATGAATAAACGAAGTCATCAATGCAAATACGTACTTGAGGAAAGAATATCTTTAGGATTCATTACAACCCATTTTTATGTAAGAGCATGACTCTTATTTCAAAGGAAACATGCAATAATATAGTAAATACGTTTTATATACGTAAAAGATATAATGGTAACTACAGATTCTGGTATACAGATTCTGTCATGAGTATAAAATGCAACACTCCTTTCTTAAGAAACGATATAAGTAGGAATAAATTAAACAATATAAGTACATGTATTTTCCTATCATAAAGACATATAGGTATTTAATATTTATTTATATTCAACAAAGTTTTCCGGATTAAAATAACAGTATACAACATACTTGCATTGTGAGAGGTGCGAAACTTGTTAACTTGTGGCTAAAATAAACCTATGTAAGTAACGTGATACAATCTACTAGTGGTTTTATTGTTTTCAACCGACTCCTTTGGTATGTCCTTATCTTTATTTTTTATACTTAAAGCGCAATGTGATATATACGTAGCATTGTACCTTAGTACAACGCTGGGTTTTTCAGCGTCAGTTAACTTTTTTTAGAGATTTCAAGGCTTCGGAGTTCGGACGTCGTCGTAAGCAAATTGTGTTTTGCAAAAACAAACGAAAAGAAAAACACAAAAAGAAAAAACACTTTTGAGAGAGAGAATCGGTCTACAATTTGGGGGAGAAATTGGGTAACATACATTAAAAAAAAATACATATACACTGAACATGAAAAAGCTCCTCCTTTTTTGAAGTCGGTTAAAAAGAATACCACTTATTTTATATTGGATTCGCAAGTTTTCTCTAAGTTGGTAATTCATGGGGGTCGTTTTGCGGTAACAATCTACCACTGTCGCTAAATCAACGAATGAATAGTGCATTGTTCACATGTAATCGGTTTTCGTTGAGATAACTTTCAAGTTGTACCAAAGGTGAAGATCAGAACACGTCTCTAGTTTCTTTGTTTTTTTTTTTACTTACTGGCGTGCCATGGTTCCGCTCGCGTGTTGTGTGTTCTTTATGTACTCTTTGATGAAAACATCCTGTCATTCGCTAGAGACCATTTTTTAACCCCCGACCAAAAAGAGTTTAACGTGTCTGTGTATCTGTCTGTGGTATCGTAGCTCCCAAACGGATGAACCGATTTTCGTTTAGTTTTTTTTTGTGTCATAGATAATTTCTAACAAGATCCTGAAGCAAGTAGTTAGCCGATAGTAAAACAATACTTTAGTACTTAAAAGTTATGATAAAAATAATGCCGTAAATCAGTGACTGTTCAATAGTATAGTCAATAAAATGGCTGAAGTCAATTGTCACATAGGTAAATATAAACAAGCATTGTTGATGTTTGATTTGCGTCAACATTATACATTCCCGACTGATTGTGACGATCAGTTTCGAATCCACCTTTCTGCGATACTTCACGCTTTTGTGTTTCCCTCTCGTTTTAGTTTAGGTTTAATTAAACTTTTTTGGATCTACCAGCCGAGAAGTTATTTAAACTCATCTCAATCGTAATTAGCATCAAAATCATTGCAAAGTCCAATTCAATAATCCGCAGATAACCTGACAATCTTATCATTGTACGAGCTAATCAATGGCACAGTCAACTCTGAGTCAGTCTCTATCGGTTGAGTAGGTACGTCGTATAAACGCATTTTATTTTTCAGTTGAAAAACGGTGACGCCGACTTAGAAAAAGGGAGGAGTAAAAGCGAGAGGGTAACCTCCAGTCTACCTTGGACTAAGCTGGCTATGGGGACCTTTGCGGTGGGCGTGCTGGTCGGCGCGTGCGCGATCACCTGGATATTCCAGGACTGGAAGGCTAGTCTCCTGGTGCTGGCTATCCTATGTGTGGTGTACCTCATAGCGTTCTACTGGAGATGGATCTATGTCGCCATTATGACTGCTTATAGAGATTTTTCGTAAGTTCTTTGTGTTCATTTGTTTTTTTTTTTGTTAAATGTTTTTATGTTCAAATTGTTATGACAGTTTATATTGACATTGACACACAGGTTAAGGTTTAGTCACAAGAAGTTGAGAGGTTTTTGAGTTTTAAAAATCTGATAGGTTTTCAAGTTTTTAAAGAATTCGGAATCACGTCTTTTACATTCTTTTAGATCAAAATAAGTTATACAGGGTGTAAAAGACCTCATCACGAAGCCGTTAACCAAGCATTCGGTACATCAAACTGAGTAACTTTACGCAAAAAAATTTGCTGGGAAACGACTTTTTTTTTTGGGGTGAAAAATCATGTTTTATGTTAGAACTTAATGTAACGCACTCAAAACATTGTGCTGATGGATGGATTGAATAGTTCGGGGGTCGTGGAGGTGTTTAAAGTAAAAATCTAACATAAAAAACTTGTATTTTAAAAAAAAGTTGGAACTTTGACCCCCAATATCTCCGTAACTAGAAGGTTCCCAGGTATGGTGTAGAACAAAAAAATGATCGCAATGACGAGGAAAGCAAGTGCCTTTCGGCTTCGTTAAGAGGTGTTTTACACCCTTTAAATAAGGTGTTAGAATCACGAAAATAAAATCAGCTGTTCCCTACATTATGTTCGCATTAACTCGTCAAAATGTAAGGAACAGCTGATTTTATATTTGCGATTCAGGGTTTGGTCCCATAGTAAAATTTGTAATAATGATGAGTACAATGACCCCTAAAGAGATTTCGGGTATGAATAGATACACCTTGTAAAGTTAGTGAACTCGAGTGTTTTAAGGAAGTAACTGCCAACATAGTCCGTCTATTCAAATCTCAACTGTTCGAACGTACTCTCACTCTTTACTGTGTATCTCAACTGTAGAAAGGAACAACGAAAATTGACGTAGAATTTAAATTTGCGGCAACGTATCAACATTTTCATTTTGAACACATCTTCACCAACCAACCTTTATTCCATTTCATTTTGCAGTGCCCTATACTGCTACATCAAAATCCTGAGGCTAACGAAGAACTTCACAAAGAAGAACTGGTCCATGCCTGACATCTTCCATCAGATGGTGATGAAGCATCCGAACAAGGCCTGCTTTCTGTTCGAAGATGAAACGTGGACATTCCAACAGGTAAATATAAATCAGTGCAATATTAAATACTTGTAACGCAAACCTAATACAAGTTTCCTGAACCGATATGAAAGTCATTTTCCTTACCTCATATATTGTAAATGTCCCATTGAATCATTAATTGCTATTAGTTTAGTTATTCTTATAAATTAAATTGTGTAGTTAGCAAAAATTTTTGATTCGGGAAAAGTGTTATAGGGTTTTTCCATCAGGAAGTTGACGAAGTTTTCAGAAGCAGCCCAGAGTCTACATTTACTATAGTAGGTCCTAGGTCCTACACCTTTGCCTTCGAGGGATAGGGTGAAGTTATGTAAATATCGCTGATTATTTTAAACTTTACGGTCGATCGACTTTCATAATCGGCTGTACATACAGGAAGAGTTGTCAACATACGAGTAATAGTCGTGAAACTACATAACATTCTGCAGAAAGTTTACTTATGTGTGTAGTGTTGTAACACTCGTTAGCGACTTCCTATGACAAACTGTTACGTGAAACTATGTAATACTTAGGAATATAATGTAGAATATTTTGTGATCTTCGGACTTTTATGAAGGACATACATATTTGAGGACGAATAATAATTCCTTCCACGTGTAGTTACTTATGTCATCATGATTAATTTGCCCTTATTCCAATTAATTTGGGGTCAGCGTAACATATCTTCTTCTTCCATACTTCTCTTTTACTCGTCATCTCACGAGACACAGACCTAGCTCCTTTCTTGGCATATCATCTTTTAAGTTAGGTACACAGTATATCCATCGTTTCTGTGGTCTTCCTCTACTCTTATTGCATGCCCATAACGACCATAATTAGGTAGTTACTTACGTGCCTATTTAAATTAGATCTGGCATTTTTGTCAGTCAGCATATCCCTCTTGGTCTTGTCCTTCGGAAAAGTGACTCCAGAACCGCACAAAGTAGACCTTATCGGTAATTATATCGGACTTAGCAATACGTTGGAGTCTCCAAAGGGTCTTGACAATTTTTAAAAGCTTTTCGTATTTTAAAACGTTTTTATTTTTTACTTTTCATCACCCCGTTATCGCTAATGCATGACATATAATAATATTACTTTGATCTCACAAAGATACTTGTTTACGTGTATTGGAAATTTAATTTTAAAAAATTGACTCGGTATTTCAAACAAGTTATTTTGTTTTTGTCGCAGATGGTTAGAGCCTCTTTTACTTATTTTGAAAACTGGTATCTTCTAGTTATGCAAATAGACTGGAATTCTAGATCTGATTAGAACCATTTTTGACTCAACAGCTGGGTTTAACGAACTTTCAGGAATGCAGGATTTTATGTAGACCAACAGCATTTGATCGTATAAAAAAGAAATAAAAACCAAAAAACAAATTTTAATGCGATCCAAAAACACTGCTGTTTGCGTGTCGTGATTGAGAACACACTGCCATATTATTTTGACATCAATTTCCGTCATTTGACATTTTAACAGCTTCCGGCGGAAAGAAATAAGTGCCATAAACACAATTAACACTTTCATTAGTTTGATCTCAATCAGAATGGGAGCAATCGAGTTACTTACCTAAGTTTCACACGCCATTTCTTTCAAGTGCGGTTCCGGTGAAAAGAGGTCATCCCCTTACAGCATTCCAACTCTATAAAGTAGCATATTTCTAAGTGCTAGAATCGTACCAGTTAGTAGAGAGTTAACACCGTATCGATTCAATGAAACGTTACAATCCAGTTATTCTTCATTATCGTGTATAAATTTAGTGCCAAACCAGGTGTCAGAGTTTATGTCGCCCATGCCTCTGACTTGGTTTTACATGCCGTCTAGAAATATCTATCAGGCATGCTGGTTTCCCCACGATGTTTTACTTCACTGAACCAAGTGATAATTAAACAATACACACATGAATCTAAAAAAATCAGAGTTGCGTGTCTTGGGCTCGAACTCGAGACCAGACATGAATTCCCATCTAATATATATAATTATGTGGAATTGTGTTTTCAGCCTAATTCAGCTCATTGACTTATTAGTAATCCAGGACATAGATATTCGTGTAGACTCAAAAACAATAACTCCATATCGTATCATTTCCAGGTTGAAGAATTCAGCTTAAGAACCTCAGCAGTCTTAAAAGCGAAAGGCATCAAGCGCGGAGATGTAGTGGCTGTGATGATCGGCAACTATCCCGAGATGCCGTCTATCTGGCTGGGAGCTACCAGGATCGGCGCCGTATGCCCGCTCATCAACACCAACCAGACTGGCAACACCCTGTTGCATTCTATCAACATCGCCAAGTGTGATGTTGTGATTTACAGCGATGAGTTCCAAACAGGTTCGTTACCCTCTATATTGTCTGTAGCAGTACTAGCAGTCCGTTGCTAGCCATAGGCCTCCCTAAAGCCTCTCCCCCACACAGGCGCGTTTTTGCGTTTTCGCGTTTCTGCGTCCCAATACAAAATGCGATAAGTATTGTGATATGAGTTCTTAGAACATTTGGGACGCAGAAACGCGAAAACACAAAAACGCGCCAGTTCACACAGGCGCGTTTTTGTGTGTTTTGTGTGAGCCTTAATTGTACTCCACCGAGTTCGACCGAACTGCTTCATGACTTCGATTCTCAACCTCTGTTGTCCAAATATCACCAGCATTATTGTAAAGGTCGCTGGTTTACTTACCCTGAGGCCTGAAGAGCATCCTACCCTGCTTTTCTCGATTCTCAGTCTCCACCCTAAACACGTCTGACTTAAGTCTATTTAGATTTTTTTTTTTTCGTATTTATGTTACATTAAATTATTTGTGAAACTAGCAAAACTAGTTATATTATTTTTCAATTTCCGATTGTGAGATCATCCATAATTCATAGCTTAGTATCTACCTATTATCTACTTAAAAGTCAATTATGCAGCTAGGAAAAATGTATTAACATTAAAAAGCTGTCGTCACCTGCGACTAGAGGAAAAGTCACTCAATATTTTTGTTAAACCCACTCCAAATATACTCAGAAGTTTCTCGAGGCATTCTAAAGCAAAATCCTCCGTTACAGCATTCCAGGACATATCAAAAGAACTGAATCCATCCATCAAGCTTTTCAAGTTTGTTCGTCGCCCTCTCAACACTTCACCCAATGCCGTGAAGCCTGTGACTTCTGAAGATGACTTCACGTCAATGTTGGAGAGCACCAACCCATTACCCTGGCAACCGTCCGACGGTGAAGGTTTCAATGGAAAGCTGCTGTACATCTACACTTCTGGAACTACTGGATTACCAAAGGCAGCTGTTATTTCTTCTTCACGGTAAGTTTGCTCTATCATATCGAGACCTCTTCGGGTTTCATAAAGAACCTTAGCTATTTTTTCGACATTGGTAGATAAAGATCTACCAATGTCGAAAAAATACTATCAAAGGATAGTCGTTACGGCTGGTCAGAAGCCGGAATCTGACAAACAATCTTTCCATGCCATGATGTGAAGCCGACCCCAGCATAGTTGATGTGATGCTGAAGGTAAGTAAGGGTATTTCACCTTGGGATCTTTAAAACCGGTAATTGGTTATGTAAATCAAATCGTGCCAGTATTATATTTTATTGATTTCTCAATCATTACTTACGAATTAAACGGCAGACGAGGCCTACCAATCATCGAAATGTATATTATTTAAATTAAATGTTATTAATTTTGACTTTATAAAACCATGAATATTTAAATGCAGTTAACATTGACCTTCAAATCAATAACTACCCATAACTGTGACAAAATACTTATTTAATATTTTTAATTATTTACAGAATGGTGTTCATGGCTTCCGGCGTCCACTACCTCGGCGGTTTGCAAACTAACGACGTCATTTACTGTCCCATGCCCTTATACCACTCCGCTGGTGGCTGCATCACGATGGGCCAGTCCTTCATCTTCGGATGCACCGTGGCTCTTAGGACAAAGTTCTCAGCATCCAACTACTTCCCCGACTGCATAAAGTACAATGCCACGGTGAGTGAAAGCTCGGAGAAAGTACAGTGCATTAATGTGCTACATTGTAGCTGGGATACAGAGAAATCAAAACTTATGCGCTTGCGCCGGCCGATCGTTAAAAATGATTTGCTTTGTAGTTGAAGTGAAAGCGTGGAAGATGATGTTTGATTTAAGCTTAAGCTTAACGGTGTATGTGTTCTTATTCAGAACAGCCTCGGCAGACCGGTATATCGATCGATTTAAAGAAATGTTTCCTCATTGCTTACTAGTTATCACGGTCAATGATTGTTATGACATTCGTATTTGTAATATTAACGCAACCTCCGAAAAATTCCCAACTAGTTTATTTTACTGAAGACTGGCTCAATCAAAACGTTAAAGTACCTTGAATGTATGATTTAGGCTTATTTGGTGCAAAGGTGCTGATGGACTTCCAAATGCACTTTTGTCCCATAATTTAGCAACTCGAAATATTATGAGATGGATATTACGTGGAAATGAAAAATTGTTGTAGCTTGTCCATATCCATCATGTCATGTCATTGACGCTCCCTACAAGTTTTGCAGTTGATCTGCCTAGGGGGGTGTCATTTCTGTCTGAATCTGTAAATTAAGTTGATCAGTTCTTATTTCCTTTGACTAACTTGTTTATTTTATTTACCAGGCTGCTCACTACATCGGTGAAATGTGTCGGTATGTGCTGACGACACCACTAGCAGCAACGGATAGGCAACACAAAGTCAGAACAGTTTACGGCAATGGAATGAGGCCAGCGGTAAGACTCTCTTGTCCTACATAGAAGAAACAAATAAATTACTCGGCTTTTTAGAACTTGGATTATCAATTTCAATATTTTAGAGTCTAGATTTTTTAAGGATTTTTTGATCTTAGTACTTATGCTAATATTATAAAGAGGTATAATTTGTTTGTATGTAGGGGTAATCTCCGAAACTAATGATCCAATTCTAAAAATTCTTTCATTGGCAGATAGAACATTATTCGTTTTTCGTTTCGTGCATTCGAGCCGAGCTAGTACAATTTTTGCGGACGAAGTCGCGGGTGAAGTCCAATATTGTCTTCAGTTCCCATAAACTGCGTTTGGTTTCAGATTTGGCCCGAATTCGTCAAACGTTTCAACATAAAGAAAGTGGTCGAATTCTACGGTGCTACGGAAGGAAATGCAAATATAGGTGGGAAACATGAAATACGATAGGAACAATAATTTGCGAAATATTTTCGTTGTCAAGTATCTAATAAAGTACTGTCTTCGTTTCAGTCAACATCAACAACAAAGAGGGAGCTATTGGTTTCGTGTCCAGAATAATACCAGCAGTTTATCCTATTGCCATTCTCAAAGTAGACCCTGAAACTGGAGAGCCTATCAGAAACAGCAAAGGATTATGTCAGGTAAGGCGAATTTTGGACGTCACTACCTACTCATCATTTTAGGAATAGGTACTTCCAATGCTATCTTTAAACCTAGTACCGATGGTTCCTTCCTATGCTTCTCGCAGCCAGTGGGTTTCTGCGACTATCAACAGGTCATGTCCCCCTTGTGGAAGGTCTATCACATCTGTGTTTTCCGAATGCAGTTGCAACTTCAGAGGCTTTCGACCACATTGGCCATCCATTCTACAAACAATAATTATGTGCCTTCTGAGATTAAATAATTGAATTTAATTAGTCTTAGCAAAACGTTGTGAGAAAAGATTAATTAACGTTTTTCCACTTGCAGTTGGCGCAACCCAACGAGCCGGGAGTGTTCATAGGAAAAATTAAACCGGATAACCCTTCAAGAGCGTTCCTGGGTTATGTAGACAAGGCTGCATCTGACAAGAAGATTGTAAGAGATGTATTCACTTTCGGAGACTCGGCGTTTATTTCGGGTCAGTATTCGCCTTTTAACTTATAATTTTGGGTTGGGCGGTATAACTTACAGCCTGCTTACTTCGTTTTTTGTCGTTAGTGTATATAAAAATCGAGGAACCGTATCACAGCATATGTATCACATCATTTGTTTGTGTCCAAACAAACCCAAACCCGTTGAAGGTCCTATATCTGTTGACCGTCCAGTGGCATCAGCTTGGTGTATATCGAAGAATATCGACTGGCTAAAGTCAACTTGAGGTTTTAAATACTACCGGGGTTGCGGGACTGTTCGAAAGAGATACCGTGGCCCCGGAACACAAAGGGCGATGAAGGAACATGGATGGGTTTTAGTCAGTAAAAGTCTGACACTCCCTCCTGCTCCGCCCAGAGCGGGAGAAGTCATTTGATGATTTCCCATCCGAAAAAAAAAAAGGTTTTAATTACTAACTTTGTGGAAGAAGCCACCAGAATTTTGCCAACAGATTCAGAACCTCTCAAATAACAATAGGTATCAATCTTGTTGCAGGCGACATTCTGACGGCAGACGAGTTCGGCTACCTATACTTTATGGACAGAACAGGTGACACGTTCAGGTGGCGCGGGGAGAACGTCTCCACCACTGAGGTCGAGTCTTCAATTTCCAAAGTCACGGACCAGAGGGATGCGGTAGTTTACGGCGTTGAGGTCAGTTCAATTTTATTTTCTGTAGTCGTTACTTCTTCACAAATAGGCAAAGGCCATCCGCAGTCTTTTCATGCAGACACTCTATTCTCGCGCTGCGCGCTGCCTCGAACTAGCTTGTGTATAATAAGTTGACGACCCGAATGGCGTAGCGGTGGTGAGGCTGCCTTACGTTCTTAGGGTCCCGGGTTCGTGTCCCGGTTGGAGCACATGTTTGTGTGATGAGCATGGACATTTGTTTCCGAGTCATGGATGTTTATATGTATAATAAGTATGTATTTACAAACAAAAAGTATCTATGTAGTATCTCAACTATCTGGTGTCCACGACACAAGCCTCGTTGCTTACTGTGGCACTAGATGGCGCTGTGTGTTCATGTCCAGCTGGACATGAACACACAGCGCCATCTAGTGCCACATATATTTATTTATTTATTTATTACCACAGCATCAAAGATTCGGCGTATAGACCAAAATTGCATCCTGCAAAAGACGCTTCTGGTAGAAAAATCTTACGACTACCACGAAGTGCAACACTGTATCTTTGTTGCAGTAGCAACGGTGTGTCCGTCTAATACCTTGCCCAGTCTTCCCTAATTCACACAATATCAATAAATTGTAATTTCCCTTATTCCGTGTAATCAGAATAATCATCAGAATCAGTATCATCATCATATCAGCCGAAAAACTTCCAAACGATAAAATCAAAATATTTTATTTCACATAGGCCTCACTTATAAAACGTCGAAAAAATTGCACGGTTCGGGTTGGTCGTTTTCTATGGAGAAGAACCGGCAAGAAACTCCATGGGTACTCTTTTCAAATCATTTGGTGTTACAATATTATAAAGTTAAAGGATTAGGGACAGCGTAGGCACAGGTAGTGTAGATAGGATAGGTCTTGTGCTTCCCGCTTCCAGCAGATTCCTGCAACCGGCATCAGTTATCAGCCTAATCTGACTCTATTTGGCCTACAGATACCCAACACTGATGGGCGAGCGGGCATGTGCGGCATCGTAGACCCACAAGGGACTTTGGACTTGGACAAACTGGCGAACGACATTGCCAAAGACTTGCCCAAATACGCAAGGCCTGTATTCATGAGGATCATGACTAGCGTGGACATGACTGGTAAGTTTTGCATTTTGTATTGAATATATATACAACTCAAAACCCTTAGGTAAATCGTTATACACTTACTTGACTTGCTATTTGATCCCTCCTGTCTAAAAAACTCATTTGTTTCCACTCTATGTTCTATAAATTGGCAAAAGGCTGTACTGTACAGACCTTTCCCAGTTTTAAGCCTCTGAGTTTGCATCACCGTCCGAATCACAGTAATCTTTATTAACGTTACAATGAACTTGCTATTGGGTTGGTACAACTCACATTGCAATATGGGTGCTGTTTCTATACTGCTGTCTCAGGTAAAGTCCTCCAAATTTAGATTTTAGAGACAATTTATTCATTTTATCTTTATTGTTTACAGGAACATTCAAAATGAGGAAAGTTGACTTACAGAAGGAAGGCTACAATCCGTCACAATTGAAAGATAAACTATATTACGCAGATCCAAAAACAGGCAAATATTTGCCTTTAGGTAACGAAGAGTACGAGAAAATTCAATCAGGACAAATTAGATTGTGATTTTAATTACTCAAAATATTACTTTTACTGCCTCGTTGGTCTCGTGGTCGCAATAGCTACTGTTGAACATGAGGTTTTAGGTTCGATTCACAGGTCAGGCAAATGATATTGGGCTTCTCTTTGAAAAATTTCTCAGTAGCAGCCCGGAGTTTGAATTCGTCCCCGGTTGATGCCTTAAGGCTCGCCCCGTATTACGTGGGGCTTAACGTGTTAAACATAATCGACGAATTATGAGTGTGTAGGTACATCTCTGCCTAACCCTTTGGGTATCAGGCATGGTTTTTATGTAATCCTTTACCTACATGGAGTTATTATTGTGCCTTTATTGTGTAATGAATATTTTGTGATACTGTTAAGTGCAAGTAGGTACTTGTAACATTGAAACAAGTAATTAATTACTATTACTATTGACACGACGTAAGTAGAATAATTTTAGTCTAATGAAAATTTTGGATAGTTTTTTTTCCGTTAAAGATTAGGTACTTTGTTGTATTTGTGGTTATGTTTGTGCATGTTAATACTATCATTATCAATAAATAAGATTATTTCATTGTAAAATGTGTGGGTAGTTATATACTCCTACCTACTACCTACCTGCCTTGTAGGTATACATACCTAAGTACTTACAAATATAGCTATTGCAATGATATTCTAATATACCTATTATAATATTTACTAGAATATCATTGAGCTGTTGTTTTATCAAATAAGTCAGCACATATCATTATTATCTATAATAAGTACTTAGGCAGTTTGTCTACCAAATTACATTTCTTTATAAATATCAGGAAATGACCATTCTTATCACAACGCAACATTCACAACGCTAATCAAGCAAAAAATGAGTCCTCACAACAGCTCAATTAAATGTAAATGACAACTTAGTGTTCCAATCGTAGTTAATTATTTAATTCTAAGTTTATTTATTAAGTTACTGTATTTTATGCTACTTTTATATTTCCTGTGAAACTAGTAGATCTTAGAAGTATGTTCTTTATTAAGTTTAAATATGTACCTACACATGTTTTTGTACTTAGTCTAAGTACCTATGTTTCATGGACAAACGGTGTAACTAATAAATGTTTTCAAATCACGTTTCTCTTTTATTTAGACCTACCTATTGCTTATAGGTGCTCAATAAGAATTAACTAAGCTTTAAACTACTTAATAAAACAGTTTCTATAAATATTGATAAAGGACACTTGCGCAGTGTTATTTGACATGAGCAAACCGTATGACTTTATTGATCATGAAAAAGCATTACATACCTGTGGTATAGCATACAAATAGTTTCAAAGTTATTTCACAAATCGGCATCAATATGTAGAAGTCTCCATTGCAGTATTAACGATAAGAATATAGAACTCGCATATTAATCTAAATTACAATATAATAGAGTAGGAGTCTCACAGGGTAGCATATTAGGCCCGCCACTATTTTTACTCTACATCTACGATTATCTGTAGGTACCATTTTTGCAGATGATAATTATATCCCTAGTCATTCCACAGAAACTAAATACTACATTTGAAAACCACAACAAAGAAGCTAACGAAGCGGTCTTACAGAACACGTCTACCCCAACGGTCATCGGTTCTACGGCTAATTTGACCGCGGCCCATTGCCACTTCAGCTTACTTATTCTGTGAGTTGTGTCGACAACTCTGGTTCTCTGTCGGATCACCATCGTTCCGGATGTGATCCCTCAGAGAGACTCTAAGCATAGCCCGTTTCGTAGCTCGCTGAGAGACCTTGAATTTACTGACCAGTCGTACCGTGAGTATCCACGTTTCGGTCCCGTAAGTCATAAACAGGCAGGACTCACTGGTTGAAGACCTTTAGTCTTAGGCTCTGAGGAATACGCTACGAGAAGACCCGACGAAGTTTCCCAAATGCTGCCCAGCCCAACTGAATTCTTCTGTCAGTCTCCCTCTCAAAGTTACCAAACCGCAGTTGCCTGAGGCTGAGGTATATTTTCGAACAACCTCGAGAGGACCGCCAGGTCCTGGGGTGACGTGTTCGTCCAAGTTTACCCTTCCTGTGTACCATCTATCATGTAATTTAACATTTACATTCAGTCAAAAAAGTATCGGGAATGGATGATTTGTTTATGGTTCCAAATTCAAATTTTTGTTTTTTTTGTCGTTGTTAGATTGGCACAACTGTTTTCCATTTTGGCGCGGAGTTTGAGTTGCATCTGTTATTTATATTAAATACAGTGCTGGTTTTAGTAATATCATATATAGTGTGTATTGCGAATTTCATAGTGGACAAAATATCGAACAAAGAGTTTGTCTTAAATTTTGCATCGCCAATGGAATTTCGTGTTCGGAGTCACTGAAAATGTTACAGAAGGCTTACGGTGAATCGACTTTATCAAAAACTCGTGCTTATAAGTGGTTCAAAGCGTTCAAAAGCGGTCGAGATGAGATGGAAGATTTGCCTCGCTCTGGTAGGCCGTCAACGTCTGCAACTGAAGTTAACATCGCAAAAGTGAAGAAAATAGTGACTGAAAATCCCCATTCAACTCTGAGAGAGATAGCCGCCGAACTTTCTGTATCTCACGAGTCGATCCGTACCATTTTAACTAATCATTTGGGAATGAAACATGTTGCTGCTCGGCTAGTCCCAAAAGATCTGAATTTTCTCCAAAAACTCAATCGCATGAAAGTCGCTGAGGACATGCTAGAACGAGTCAGTTCGGACCCAACATTCATGAAACGCGTTGTTACTGGTGCCGAGACGTGGGTTTACGAGTTTGACATGCAAACTAGTCAACAAGCTTCGGAGTGGCGCCTTCCAACTGAACCGAAACCGAAAAAACCACGCCAAAGTCGATCAAAAGTCAAAGTCATGTTGACTGTTTTCTTTGACTATCGCGGTGTTGTGCACTCTGAATTCTTACCGGAAGGTCTAACGGTAAATAAAGAATATTATTTTAGCGTTATGCGGCGTTTAAGAGAGCAAATTCGACGAAAAAGGCCAGATTTGTGGAAAGAAAATTCTTGGATTTTGCACCACGACAATGCGCCTTCGCACAAGGCTATCATTGTGAACGAATTTTTGACCAAACACTCAACAAATACCATCCAGCAACCACCATATTCACCAGATATGGCTCCTGCTGACTTTTTTCTTTTTCCTAAACTCAAATTACCACTTCGTGGCACCCGTTTTCAATCGCTAGAAGACATAAAGGAGAATTTGCGGCGAGAACTGAACTCAATTCCGGAAGCAGCGTTTAAAAAATGTTTTGATGAATGGATTATTCGTTGGCGCAAGTGTATCGTTTCTAAAGGAGCATACTTTGAAGGTGATAAAATAAATTTGGATGAATAACAGACATTTTGTGTATTATTGATCTTTTCCCGGTACTTTCTTGACAGAGTAGTATGTACCATTTGATTTTTATACCAAGTTAAAATCAATAATGGATGGGGAAGCTAATAGAAAAGTGACAATGCTGCTTATCCAGTCTTCAGAAAAAGCGTGTCATTCATGCGCGTTAACTAAACGTAAGATAATCAAATCGTTTCTTCAATAATTATGGCTGATGTACGTCTTATTAAGATTCTAAATACTATAAATTATTGCTATAATAAATAATAGGAACAACACTTTTATTAAAATAATTAAAATATTTTGATGATTCTCGTGACACTGTGATTATCAAAACGCAACTGTCACTTTTATTCTCATATTTCTTGGCAATGATTGGTAGAAATAAAAATCAGGGTTTTTGTAAATTAAACATAAATTTATTTCTGTAAGAAAAATTAATAGCGACTGGGCTTAGGTAAACTCGTTTACAACTGTAATGTGCGTTAAATTATGGATAAGTTCAACGATTACAATTATTGTCAAGTAGCTTTCTCGTGGCAATAAACTGTTTAGAGCAAAAATAGTACTCCTGTAACTTGTTTACGCCTCGAGAGGTTCTCGCAAATAGTTCGAGTGAATGAATTAAAGCCGGTCAGCGAGCGCACAGCGCGCTACTGCCACAGTGGGTCGCCGAACAGCAGTTAGACGCGTTTCGTTGCGAAAGGCGGTCGTGATGGTGCTCGTGTTTGCCGCTGCTGCGGCTGCCTGTGCCGCCGTTTGGCTCTCCCAAGGATTCCTCTGTATGCTTGTGGCTGTTATAACTCTCTGTGCAGTTTACCTCCTTGCATTCCAAACACATTGGTGTTACATCGCGCTTAGGACTGCTCCAAGAGATCTCAGGTGAGGGTTCTAAACGGGCACGTCATCGCAACGCATTTATTAGTCGATAGAGTTAATTATTATAAATTATATTATATCATTATCTACTAATAAGTTAACATTCCATTCAGTTCTATGTAGTTTGTGTAAATTTTATTATCAAAGACACAACTTGGTCAAAAAGTTTTTATGTCAACATCATGACATCTAAGCTTGAGTATTAACATAAATTTATTTTATCATTTTAGAGCCTTATTATCATATGTAAAGATCCTATGGATAACAAGGAAGTTCAGCAGCAAAAACTTGACTTTACCTGATGTTTTTCACGATGTTGTGAACAGGCATCCTGATAAACCATGTTTCTTGTTCCAAGATGAAGTCTGGTCCTTTAAAGAGGTTTGTAACACTTTTGATCAATAATTTGTAGTCAAATAACCACCACAACAACTATTGCAAAAGCAGCAAAAAGTTTGTAACCCACAAGCAACAAGTCTTACTATTTTGTTGTCCATCATTACAAATTCACAAGTTGTACACACAGGACATATTACAACATAGTAGAAATCAAACCTTAGTAATCGATCAGTGTTATACGTGAATAGAATGAGCCCGTAAAACATAGAAAATTATGTTTAAATTGAGAAGAAAGTAAAGGAAAGCCTTTTGAAATTGCTGATGCATTATAAAAGAGAAAGTCGTCTACTGTATACATGTGTTTTTGCCTTTTTGTAATAACTTTTAGTACAATCTACGTATTAAGCTGTGTATGGGGTCAAATTTTCAATATTCAACAGTATATTGTCTTTCATTTTGTAATTCATTGCTTACAGAATAATAAATTCAAATAGTCATGTTGGTGTGGAATCTTTGTTTCAACTAATGTCCATTTATAAAGTGAAGTACAGTTGCATCAAAAAAACACATACAGTTCACTTACCTCATTTGCCAAACAATTAAATAAGCATAAAAGCAATCAATGTAATAAATAAAATGCATTCAAGTGACACTATGTCCTTCAGGAAACTGTAATTAATTCAGAAATTGTACTAATTAACCATTGTTTCAAATTCAGGTTAATTTATTACTTTTGGAAAGATGTTAAGGGGATAATGTAATCACAGTCATTGATCTAATTACAAATGAAAGTTAAAGCCTTTTGGCATAAATTAAATCGATTAAGTTACTGTGTTAACCGAATTCATTCTTCATATTGTGTCTATCACTAGGTAGGTACATGATATAAGAAAGTGTACCACATATTAGAGAAATGTACAGTTTCATGAGATCAAAGACTTATCAGAGATTGCAGGCCTGAGATAACATTGATGATAACAGACAATTCATAATTCTCATGAAAACAGCTATTTCTCTTATCAATTGTAATGCATCAGCTAAATAAGTTTTGTACTCAGTTTCAACTATAATATTCTAATTTATTAATCTTATTCTAAGACACAGATAAGAAGATACATGGTCCATACATATTTCAGAGAGTATTAAAAAATATTGTTAGAAAATAAATTCCTGAGCAATGCATAAATATCAGAGGATGAAGTTTTGGCAAATGCAACCATTGCATATTTTATATGCCACTAAGAAACTAACTAGATATAGTACACTAGATTACTACACTAGCTAGTATACTACTTTATATCTAGTTATTTGCCTAGTGCATACCAATATCTATCTGCATTGTCATCATTCTCTTGTGGTGATCCCAATTTATTTGGGGGAGCTGTATTTTATGTACATATACTATATGTACTTATACTTCTTGGGTGTATGATGAATGTGCTGCAGCTGTGGGGACAATAAAAAAAAAGCATTAATTAACTACATTTCATACTTCCTATTTATTTTTGTAAAGTACTTTATGTGTTGATTAGTACAAAGGTGTAAAGTTTTGAATCGCACAGAACAAAGTGTTTTGCTTTAGTCATGTTGCTAAAAATAGGTTTTATGCCGAAACGACTGCGGCATACGAACTTTTAAATCGTAGGTTCGAACCCATTCAGACATTTAACTTTGCAACTCAAATCGAAAAAGGGAATCATTATACTATTTTGACCAAAAATTCGAAGACATGACATGGCACTAGAACTGCGCGGTGAACTACGAGGCCCACTACCTCTTACAGATAGGGGGCCTGTGTCCCAGCTGTGGGTGTGTGATGATGGCTCGTTGGTCTAGTGATCACACACGCGATTGATGAGCATGAGGTCCTGGATTCGATTCCCAGGTCGGGCAAAGTGTTATTGGGTTTTTCCTTAGGAATTTCTCAGTAGCAGCCACAGAGTCTGTACTTATGCTCGGCTGATAGCAATAGACTCGCTCCCTATCACTTGGGACATTAAACATAACTGACAAAAAATTTGGGTGTATTTGTATACACCCAATTTTTTTGTCAGTTATGTTTAGTAGTTGTCTGCCTAGCTCTTCGAGGATAACAGGCGTTTATGATAACGATCTAAATGTTTTGTTTTAGGTGGAAGATTACAGCTTGCGTGTATCAGCTGTGTTAAAAGCCCAGGGTATTAAGAAGGGGAACATAGTTGGGTTGTTGGTTAACAACTGCCCCCAGCAGCCGGCACTATGGATGGGGATAGCCCGCCTTGGGGCTATCACCCCGCTGATAAACACGAACCAGCGAGGCAACGCTCTCATACATTCCATCAACGTCGCTAAATGCGATGCCTTGATTTTCTCTGAGGAATATTTACCAGGTAAGACACTCAAACAGGTTTCTGTTGAATGTGACAAACAACAATGACACCTTTCAACGCTAGTCTTTCTCTCGTTTCGTTAAAATAAAGCTTTAGTAGGAGTTTTTAGGTACAAGGAGTTTTTACATAGGTAGTACTACTCGTACTCTGCATTGTAAATTGTTATTCCTATACAAATATATGATTGGCTCAAATGATACCTATAAATTACAGTACAAAGGTTTCACGTGTAACTTTGTACCATCGAACATCGTAAACAGGGCACTAAATCTCGCGTCTCATGACAGTCATGACTCATGATACTAAAAATGCCATAGGTAGGTACCTACCAAAAAAAACTGGTTTCCCAAGTTTTACCAACTACCATTTCCAACTGACCTGTGAATTGAAAATAAGGCAGGCCGATACCGAATTTGGCTTCGGACATAATTTCTTATCTACCTTCGTATTTAATTGTTTAAAAATTGTTATTTTCGTTTTTCGTTTCTTTTCGATGTATCCCTTTTACATTACATGGGACTTAAACATAACTGGTACAATGTGAAGTACACCTCTGCTTATGCCTTACCGGAGAAACAGATATGATTTAGTAGTATTTCCAATAATATTTTATCTGCTACTTATTAACAAATGAATCTTGAACCTGATTCTGACCGAGACTGGCTAGCCGAGGAAACGATTGTTTGATTCAATATAAAAGTACTTGTATCCTCTTATCATATTCACGGGTTTACAGAACCCGACTCATACCTACTAAACTATTGACCCGTCAAAGTCTACATGGCATGCGTAGTTAAAA
This sequence comes from Xestia sexstrigata, assembly GCA_941918905.2. Taxonomy (NCBI): domain Eukaryota; kingdom Metazoa; phylum Arthropoda; class Insecta; order Lepidoptera; family Noctuidae; genus Xestia; species Xestia sexstrigata. Next base: position 8,801,701 of record OW799204.2, read on the forward strand.
TAAAACTAAATTAGGCAGCCGTTTAAAGATAAAAAGTTCGTTAATTAGTAAAGAAACTCCGTTTGTTTGTCACCTTAACACGCTAACAACAACAATACAAACAGATAGGAAGCCTCGGACCTGGAGGTCTACTCTCTAAGCACGAAATCCGTAGTTTCGGCCGAAGTTACGGTCGTTTCCCACTCCGTATCACTTGAGGACATAAGATGACGTTAGGGGCCCGAACTAAAAATGTAAGACAACACGATTGGTCATCTGCCCTTACTCCCGATGTGTTTTCAAAACTCATGAATTCGAAAATATTAGGGAGTAGGGTTTATTTCAAAGTATAAGCTTCTTTCGGACGGGCCTCGTATCTTGACGGACTTAGAGAGTAGACACCCTGGATAAGACAGCGCGTCGTTGAAGTTATAATAATACCACGTAACTGAAAGGAAAAAAATATAACAACAACAACAAAAATAGCTAAAAAAAACTTAACAGGAGATTGAAAAAACTGCTTAATTATATAATGTAAAGCCACAATACCATTTTATAATTTGTGTTCACTTAGAATTAGATAGAGATGTTGCTTGTTTCTGTGATTGGCTGAAACAACGCGTCTTTCGTTTCTAAAACCGCCTAAAATGACTTACCTACTTACGTGATGTTAAATTTTCAACGACCAATAGGCTAGTTTTAACCGTCGATCGAAGATAAAAGACAGTGGGCAAAAATGTATGGGAGTTGGTCCAAGCGTCGCCAAGGAGGAAGCATATACCAAATGAAAGGGTACAATGAGTGTTCAAACATGCAGAAGGGCATCAAAATCTGTCCGAGGGACTTTAATTTGGTATACGATAATGTTGGAATGTTTGTGGTTCTGCGAGAACACCGAGTAAAAGGATTAGGTATTCAATTTAGTGTTAATGGTTTTAAATACTGTACTAAATAAATAAATAAATGATTCATCCTTGGCGACGTTTGGATCACATTTGCCCACTATCCTTACCAGATAACAGCTAGCACATTATCAATTAGGGTAATTGTTCATGACTCTTCAATCACTCCCAAGTAATAGTACGATATATTAATTTTCGGTGAGGAACTTTTAACATCATGTCTTATTCTTCCAAACATCTTTATACCTGTTGAAATCTTAAGTAGTAAATTCCCTCTTCCAGTAAACTCAAGACATTGTCAGTAGCTAAGATAATTACGGCTAGGAAGTAGGAACCACACATTGAAGAACAGTTACCTTAACAAGACCAAAGTATGATTGATAACCAGAACATTCTGAATCATCATCATTGACCTAGTTATACACATTTAAGAGGCAAGTAGCGGTAACGGCCTTGGACTCCGGACTAATACGGAATAGCAAATATTAGATTGTGATTTTGAATCCTCAACTTTTCGCTAATGATTTAAACCCGATACGTGTATGAACATTGACGAAATAAAAGGAGTTTGTAACGGAAGCTCTAGTTTCTACCTACGCCCATGGGAAAAAGGCGTGTGTTTATGAATGTTAAACGCTGGCCTGGCAATTTGATTGAACTCATTCCTGACTGATTCGCCGGATCAAGCAAAGCAGAAGTAGGAAGTGGAAGAGGGCTTTGTCCAGCATCGGGACAGTATATATGCTAGTTTAAAAAAAATACTCAGCCGGATTCTATTATACCACGACCATATTAACGTAAAAAGCTAAATGTCAATGTCAAAACACAGTGCTAGTAAGTAAATACTCTTTAAAAAAAAACTTAAAGAAAATATCACCAAAAATACATTTTTTGTAAAATAATGTACTATAGTGCTAAAGGCCACCGTAGAAACGTAAACATATTCATTAATAAATAATTTAGTATTTTAAAACAATAGTTAAACATAATAACTTTGTTAACTATTGCAGTAATACATAGTAAAATTCCATTAGGGAATATTTTTATGCTAATGATACAATGTTAGTATTTGTTGACACACCTTTTTGTCTCAAAAACATTAGCATAAGTAAGTTTCTAGTGAGATGATTTGTTAAAGGTCGCTTTTTGCTATCTTCGATCTTCGCCCATACACAAATGAAAATCAATGTTTAACTTGTTTGTGGATTAAGTTTAATCATTTATATAAGAAGAGAAAAAATGTAAAAAAAAAACATCAAAATATCTATAGAAATAAAAGAGTTCTTTAAAGTTACGCTTACAAATGAGTTAAGTGGCCTCATTACGTTATTTATTTTTGATGTGTGGCTAAGTGGCTAACGACACAAACCCAAGAGAAGGTAGATAATGTACTTACTTGTACAGATAAACACGTCCATAACTGTATAAAGGTCTATTTTTTATTTTATTTATTAGGTTTCACTTCAATAATCTATTTTATATTTCACCGATATTCTAGTTTAATTCATATTTTAATTATATTTAGTTTATAGTGTTATCAACATCATGAATTTTCTCCATTACAGTGACTTCACGACCTTACGGTCTTTGACCCGTTCTTTTTGAACTTGTATAGATATCGATACCCATAACGACTAAATAATAACAGCGAACGACCTCGTGGCTAAATAATAACAGCGAACGACCTCGTGGCTAAATAATAACAGCGAACGACCTCGTGCATGGCTAAATAATAACAGCAAACGACCCCGTGGCTAAATAATAACAGCGAACGACCTCGTGGCTAAATAATAACAGCCGCTCGGGTCGATCTTTAGGTTAAGCCGTGCTTGCCTAGGTCGGTCTGTGGATGGGTGACCACCCATTACATACCGAGTTTCCTCCGTGCCTCGGAAAGCACGTTAAGCAGTTGGTCCCGGCTGTCATTTGTGATCTTTGACAGTCGTCACAGCTAGTCAGTGGCCCAAAAAGTCTGACAACCAGTCATACCAAGGGGTATCGTATTACCCAGTTTTAACTGGGTTGTGGAGGTCAGATAGGCAGTCGCTCCATGTAAAATACTGGTATTCAGCTGCATCCGGTTAGACTGGAAGCCGACCCCAATAAAACTTGGGAAAAGGCTAGGCAGATGATGACCCATAACGACTACAAAGTTTGGCTCGCTGGTTTAATTTTTAGTTTGACAGTTATATTTATACACAGTTTTCTCAAATCATCTTACTACCTTTTTCCAGCTATACAGGATGTAGGCAAAGAGTTGAGTGTAACTTTGAAGCTGTTCAAATTCACCCAGCGGCCTCTGAACTCTTCAAACCCGAAGGTTGACAGCAGTGGTGAGGGCATCTCCGATTTCAACAATTTGGTGGAGACCACACCCCCTGCACCTTGGGCTCTGGCAGACGCTGAGGGCTTCCAAGGGAAACTGTTGTATATCTACACATCTGGAACTACAGGACTACCTAAAGCTGCTGTTATTTCTAATGCTAGGTAAGAACTTTAGGAGGAGGTTGGAATCTGCATCCTGCATTGTCTGATGCTGTAATAAATGTTAATACATTGCACGCAGTTTCCGTCGAACGAGATTGTTTCCTTCTATTTTTGCCACGTTGTCAATGTATCGCGTATAAAATTGTTATTTTATTCGTTTTTTTTTTTTAATTCTTAGCTATCTATTATGGACCTTTTTATCTCAATTAAAATTTAATTCGCAGCAATAATAATAAAACAATTTCTAAATGATTATATTGAAACGACATCGAAAACGCGGCAGGTCCAAAAGGAGATGGCGGGATGAGCTAGACTCTTTCGCAAAGGATTGGCCTACAATCGCACTAGATCGCGAAACGTGGAAGGAGGGAAGGGAGACCTTTACCCTGCAGTGGGACAGTACAATTATAGGCTTATAATAATAATAATATAATTTAAAACATCAATAAAGCTCTAAAAATTATATTTACTGAATTATTATCCTTACAAGTACAAATAACTTTGTTTACCGCATGACCATATTTAGTTGTTGAATTTTCAGATTCGTCTTCATGGCAACTGGTCTCCACTACATGGGGTTAGAAGGCAACCACGTGTACTACTGTCCCCTACCCCTTTACCACACCGCAGGGGGAGTGATAAGCGTCGGCCAGTCACTGATAATGGGCTGCACAGTGGCGCTAAAACCAAAATTCTCCGCTTCACAATACTTCCCAGACTGCGTCAAATATCAGGCCACGGTACGTGAACACAATTTACTTTTGGGTTGGTAAATAAAATAATGCCTTGCATTTTAGCAGTGTTTTTTATATCCCAGACTTATTTTTGCTACGCTTGGCAAAGCATGCAAAATTGCTGTTCATTGCTCCTTTGTTAGCAAAAGAATGATTGGAAATGTGTTCATTGAAGAATGATCGTTCACACCTTTTAACATAGCTTACGATGTTGAAGCGAATCGATAACAATAATGACTACTTAAGAATGAAAAATCGAGTCGTGAATAAATGTTATGTCACAGCTCTAAATAAGCTTGTAGCATGTGCTATTATTATACTCTGCGAACAGCTGGATCGTGTAAAATTTTGTACGATTAGAGGAGTATATAAAAAAACGCCTACCACTTATTCATTACATAATTCTGAACGAAATAAATAGAATATTATAGATCAGATAAACATGATTATTTTAAACTAATGAACATCTAATTGTGTTCTAAATTCAAAAATATAAAAAAATACTGTTTTTCATATTAGGCTGTTTATCGTACCTTTGCTTCTCCTCCAACCTGGCGAAAGAAAAAAATCGAGAAAAAAAAAAAAAAAAAATGATAGTTTCTTATTAATTCATGACAAAAATATTTTTCGTTCTTATAGGTTATTGTTTATTTATGTGTATTGAAAAACGTCGTTTGATACACGTGGACATTTGTTATTGCAATTCTCGGCTCAATAAAATTTCTCTACTTTCAACAAAATGTACTATTCTATGACAATTCTGACAAATGATGGAAGTTGGTTGGTGGCAATGAAAATATTCATTGCGCTGTCGAATTGTCATTAGGATTGTAAGTGGTTTTAGGTATAATTATGTATAGGCAATATCATCAAACGTTTCTATTAACTATACAAGTTTACAAGGTCACTAGGCAAGCTTATCTACATAATTGACATTACTATTGTACCTATAGCGCGTAATTATTTGTGCCATCGCATGGCTGCCGTTGTGTAAGCAATTTACTGTGAATATTTTAATGTACCTATAACATCATGCATGCAGTCAGTCAAGCATTTATACATTGAGCTATTACTACTCGTATAGAGAAGACAGTGCGAAAAAAATCTGTGCAACAAGCGCGCAGTGTGGGGCGCGCCGAGGGCTAACCTAACCCCGTAGTATAGATGCTGTGGTGAGCAAGCGACTGAGTGAACTGCATTGAATGGAGCACAGATTTTGTTCGCGCTGTCTTCTCTAAACGTAGTAGTAATAGCTCAATGCATTTATATTGTAAAGTTGGTGCCAATTAAGATCGCAATAGCGGTCATTGCCCTTTCCCTAATATCTCTTCGTACGAACCAAAAAAAATGAACTATGTATCGTTTTTCATTAGAAAAAATGTTGAAGATCACAATAGATGACGATTCAAGACTTGAACAGGCTTATTTTTTTATTTTAAAGTTAAGAACTTGAATAAATGTAGGTGGGTCAATGACCGCTATTGCGATCTTTACTGGCAGCAACTATAGGAATTAAATGTTTACTCTACAGTTCAAAAAACCAGCCTTTATTGGTTTAAATATCTTAAAAGGCAATCATCAATATTGATTCCATCAGTAGCTATTGTGACAATATTTTAACTACAAATTAACTACAACTACATTATTTAATAACAAATGTACGAGTATGCATTGTAAAATAATCAAGAAAAAAAGTGATATTGACTAGAGATTTTGAACATTAATTTGTCACTAAAAAGCCACTAAAAAGTGGTTTTTCATTTAAAATATTATTCCTCTATAAAAAGATTTACCCATATTTATATTTCTTATAGCCTTCACATTCTTTCCTAGTATTTATTTGTTTTTCAATAATAATCTTTTTAATAAGTTAAGTTATGTTTTTGTTAAATGTACTGTTTATACACTTAGGCATATCCTCTTCTGCAGATCTCGCAACCGAAGTAAGTTTTGCTGTAAGAAAACCCATTTCCGTGTTAATCTCGCCATTGTACATAAGCTATATTTGTAATTTTGTGTGAATATCTATTAATTTTGTGTGCAATAAAGAATAAGAATGTTCAATTATACATTGTCTATTCCTCCCACAGGCTGCCCACTACATAGGTGAGATGTGTCGCTACATTCTCGCCACGCCCCCCTCTCCAGCTGATACACAACACAAAGTTCGGGTCATATACGGCAACGGGCTGAGACCACAGGCAAGTAAACCTAACTTCTAAAACAGATCCGTGACTAATTGATAGACAAAAAGCAGCCTTAAGTATTAGTAAATACTGACATTATTTCAAATAGATAATGATGCTTGTGAGAAGCTTACGAGATGCTGAATATATAATGTTTCTAAAAGTATCCATACCATCAAAAGTTGTTGAAAGAAAAGCGCAGGCCACAGGTAGTTTAAAAAAAAACCGTTGTTTATGCCCCGTGATTGGTTAATTGGGGCAATTTACGGCAGTTATTAGATTACTAAATCAAGATACATAAAATTTAATCAAAGCATCACGTTTATATGCTCAAGGAAGCAAAGATCTAAGACGTGCTGAATTCAGCTGCCATATGCATGCAAGATACATGGTAGGTAACTCACATACAAATGAATAACAGTAATATCTAGTTTTTGTAATAAACCAATTATTCTCCAGACTCATGAAGATAATTGGCGATTGGTTAACCAACAAATTCAATAAAAGACGAAAACATAGAGTAGATTTATTAGGAAGTTTCTACATAATTCATGAACCCACAAAAATATAATGATGCCTCATTTAGATCGAGGCATCCTAAACAAAATGGGCGAATTAGTATCTTTATAATACCTATATTTGTAATTTGAAAGTATACACTGTATATAGTATTTTTTTCTGTTTTACCGCTAATTATCAATTTTATAAATAAAATATACAAAAAGGCTTGTAACGGTAATTAATGAATGTTTCATTAAAACATTTAAAGTTTCTACCAAACATAAAAGGTGTAATGCGTACCGATGTGAATTTGTAAGAAGGGTGAATGGTACACAAATAACTTTACACCTGTAACCCGTTAAAAATATGCAAACTACGGTCAGTCAGTGCCCTCCTATCATTATGATAATTAAAGGATAATTAATGCACAGTTTGCGGTCAAGCGGGCCTAAGGCATGCATATATTCGGGTGAGTCTGAATCGGCACTAGTCGGCAATAGCCGGGCGGCAATGTAATGGCTGTAAAAGAACTCTTAACTAAGCCGAATAGCACTTGTTCTCCCCGTCATTGCGGTTTTTTTTTTGTGTTCGAGACTATATAGTGGGAATCTTCTAGTTATGGCGATATTGGAAGTCAGTTCCAACATTTTCAAAAGTTTTTTTTTTTATTAAAGTTTTAAATGTTATAACTTGACTTTAAATACCTCCACGACCCCCGGTACTATTCAATGCATTCATCAGCACAATGTTTTGAGTGCGTTACATTGAGTCCTACAGTAAATCGTGTATTTTCACCCCAAAACAAAAGATGTTTCCCAGAAATCATTTTTGCGTAGTTACTTAGTTAGATTTACAGAACGCTTGGTTGACAGCTTCGAGAAGGTTCCGTTTACACCCTGTATACATTTGACCCGAACAAGTATGGAGCAATTATAATTGAGTGCATTGAACTTTGACCAAGGTTAAGACAGATGTTAAACGTTTATCAATACACAAATGACGCAGGAATTTGCGTTGGTTTATTATCCACTAACCGATGTAATTATGCACGTAGGTAGAAACTTTATTTCTTTGTACTTTTATACACTGATAAAGAATAATAATAAACAATGAATTCTTTCTTTGACAATGAGTTTGCAATTTTATTTATTTATTTGTGTACACTCAAAATACTTAACAGGACTTTACATTGATCCAGTAGCTGGATCCAGCTTCACTGGATTCTAGCGTAGGATTGGCATTGACACTGGATCAGGCCGTTTACATTCAGTCCAGTAGACAGTCTTACTTTGTTGAGGTAATTACGCGGCGACGACTGACCATTGTATTTACGCGGATATAGTGCCACTGGCACGTGGAGCGCGGCGTACGGGGGGAGGACACTGGATTGAAAAATAGGAACGTAGTCTATTCCGATCCAGCGCTGGATATTGGACGTTGTACTGGATTGTAACATGTTTACATTAATCCAGCGCTAGAATCCAGTGAAGCTGGATCCAGCTACTGGAACACTGTAAATCAACCTTTACAAAGGGCACAAAGTTTTATGTTGTTTGTTATACAAGAAATGATTACTGTAGGAATTAGCTGATTTTGCACAGTATGATGAGAATAGAGATGGTAAATCTATACCTATATTATAAAGAGGTAAAATTTGTCGGTCTTCGGAACTGCTGATCCGATTCTGAAAATTCTTTCACTAACGGGAAGCTGCATTATCCCCGAGTGTCATAGGCAACATTTAAAACGTTTCCGTGGGTTATTTTCCGTACATAACAGGAGCGAAGCCGCGAGCACAAGTTAGTTGATTACTTAAGTACTTAAGATGGACTTAAGTTTTTTTGTTACCACACCAGATTTTATGCTTCTTTTTCATCACTGTGGTCGATATGTTTTTTCTTTGACAATGTTTATTATAAGTTTTATTCATACTTTATTCAAATGATTCCAGATCTGGAAAGACTTCGTTAAAAGATTTAACATTGAATCTGTAACAGAGTTCTACGGAGCGACTGAAGGGAATGCCAATATTGGTAAGCAACCAAAGCAAAAATTATGATAACTTAGGCTGGGCTTTTTGTGATTTGTCGTATTATTTTTCTGTGATGAATATAAAATATGGATGGATGGAGAAGGAGGGGAATACCAAAGAAAAGACGTATAGATCGTGTGAGGAATGATATGAAGGAAAAAGGAGTAAATGATGTGACGGTTGACAGGGGAGAATGGAAGAAAAAAACGTGTTGCACCGACGCCAACTAATATGGGACAATTTTACGGCTGATAATAGCTTATATCTGCAGTTTTCCGAAGCTATGCTAGTCTTTTTAAAGTAGGTATTAAAATAGCCCACTAGAAATCAGTTAAATAACGATTCAAAATATTTATTACAGCTAACGTTGACGGAACGCCGGGTGCCATCGGTTTCGTGTCACGGATCTTCCCGAAAGTCTACCCTATCGCCATTATCAAAGTGAACCAGGAGACCGGGGAGCCCATTCGAAACGCACGGGGACTTTGTCAGGTAATATATTGTTGCTAGAGAAGGAGGTGGCGGAACGTGAGAGGGAGAGAGCCTCACGTCCCGGCCGCCGCGGGAGACGCCCCGGGCGTCGGGGGCCACCGTAGGCGCGGGCCTGTGGACGGTGGGCTATGGGCTAGCTCGCCGTCCGTCCGTCTCATGACGACAGGCCGTGTCGACGGCGCAGGAGTGTTCCACGCGCACCTCAAAGAGAGTCAGCAAAAAGGAGGCAAGAGCCGATGCCTGCCGGGGCTGCGGGACTGTTCGAAAGAGATACCGTGGCCCCGGAACACAAAGGGCGATGTAGGAGCATGGATGGGTTTTAGTCAGTAAAAGTCTGACACTCCCTCCTGGGAATATAAAGGGCGATGAAGGAACATGGATGGGTTTTAGTCAGTAAAAGTTTGACACCCTCCTGCTCCGCCCAGAGCAGAAGGAATCATTTGATGATTTCCCATCCGAAAAAAAAAACAAAAATACACGCGTAAAGTAGCCTCAAATAAAAAATTACAATATCATAAATTGTTGGGATCTCCCAAACACATCTATCACAAGCCATGACTAGCAGTAAAAAAACGGTGCCAGGCTCTGGAGTTTAACAAAAATGCATTGCAAAGCAATGAGTGACAGAATTGTCCGTCTGTCTGTCACCAGACTGTATCTCATGAACCGTGATAGCTAGACAGTTGAAATGTATTTCTGTTGCCGCTATAACAACAAATACTAAAAACCGAATAAAATAAATATATAGATAATAGTACGGAACCATCGTGCGCGAGTCCGACTCGCACTTGGTCGGTTTTTTTTACACAAAAGTTATCTAATCCTATCAACAGCTAGCAGATCCCAACGAGCCAGGCGTATTCATCGGCAAGATCCAAGCAAGCAACCCAGCGCGTCAGTACCTCGGGTACGTAGACAAGGCCGCCTCGGACAAGAAAGTGGTCAAGAACGTGTTCCACTTCGGTGACGCCGCCTTTATATCGGGTAAGTGTGTTCTAAGCTCGTGTTTATTAGTTAATAACCTAGCTCGCTAGTATCGCCAGATCAATGAATCGACCAAAGATAAGTTCAGTTCACTTCTAGCTAACCAGATTTAGCTGACTGGACCGATATTTTTAAGTTTAGCTGAACATTTATTTCAAGGTAGAAGCGCTAGGGTATCCCCCGAAATTCAAATTTGGTTATGTTTTCTGCAATTATGGGATTAAAGGTACTATGAGCTCGGACGAAATCTCACCACCAATACGACTCTTTTTGCTTGCAGTATTCGGCCGCTATTAAGCTTATTTAAGCTCATCAACCAATAGCATCGCAGCATCTGATCCCTTGCTTTTGTTAATGAAAAATAAATAAACAATAAGTAATAAAAAATACACACATCAAAAGTATCTAGGGATCAACATATATTTTTGCAATAACTTTTCTCCTGATTGATATTAATTAAAATTTTCTTTAAGGATTCATCAAATAAAGTGTTTTCGTTTGTCACAGTAACGATAAACCAAGTCACCTTTGCATTAATAAAGAAATTTGCCATTTTCCTAATAAAGGGATTTTTGACATTTGAACCACTAACATTAAAGTTCGAAAAAAAGACTGAAATAACAGTTTTCTTTAAAATTTTATTGGGTAACTTAAACAATTAATAATCCGTGTTTCTACCGCGAACACTAACAACACAAGAACATCGGTTTGGCATACTCAAAATGAGTTCATCCAAATCACGCTGTGGAATGGCCGCCCATGTTCGTTGCAACAACAAAAAAAGGTCTTCTTGCGACTGGATACCCTCCATATTCGGCAGAGCTCTTCTCTGTAGCATATCCCATGCATGCTCAATCGGGTTCAAGTCTGGCGACTGAGCAGGCCAGGGCAGGACATTGATGTTAGCTGCGGCGAGAGTCTGTCTTACAACTCTTGCGGTGTGCGGTCGTGCATTATCATGCATTAACTGAAATAAGGGACCGATTTGCACTTGTAGAGGAACGATGACGTCTGATACAATCGTCTCAGCATAAATTTGAGCGTTGAGGTTGCCTCTGATCCAAATCAACTCAGTTCTTCCGCCGATCCAAATACCCGCCCATACCATGATGGTTCCACCACTATAAGGATGGACTTCCTGGCAGGATTTTAATCGCTGTTGGCGTCCAGGGGTTCTCCAGTGTCGTATACGTCTTGTATCCGGTCTCATACCAAAACGAGACTCATCAGAAAAGCACACGAAACGCCATTGTTCTTCTGCCCAATTTCTGTGTTCAAGAGCCCATTGATATCGAATCCTACGATTGTGCATTGCTATAGGTGGTACCCGTAGCGGTCTTCGGGAATGAAGGTTCACTTCATGCAAGCGGTTTCTGACTGTTTGGTCGCTAATTAAGTTCCCTGAAGAGTGATGAAGCCTCACGGCTAACATCATGGCGGTTATTGTTGGAGCTCTTCGAGTTAAGATTTGAATGTATCGGTCTTGTCTCCGTGTGGTGCAGCGATACCGTCCTCCATGGCGCTCAGCCACGGTACCAGTGCTTCGGTAACGTGTCCAAAGTCGACTGATAACACTCTGACTTGTATTCAGAGCTAAAGCTACAGTACGTTGCCGGGAACCAGCTTCTATCATTCCCACGGCTCTGAGCATTTCTTCCCTGCTTAAATGACGTCGCCGCTCCATAATAACGTTGGTTTTAATCAGTAGTAGGGAAACAGTAGCACTAATAATGTCTTCAATGCGTTGTATGTTTTTATAGGGAAAATATTGACAGCTTATTTTCATCTTTTACTCGAATTTGATTGAGAGTTCCTGATTCAAATTATGAAATGCACCAAAAAGGATCCATATAAATTTATAAAATCATAAATTTATTACAAAGCCACATCTCAATCTCAAGAAATCCGCATAAAAATGCTTGATCCCTAGACATTTTTGATGTGTGTAAAATAAAAAGTAAGACCAATAATAGTTCTTCTTCTTCTTCGTGTCGACGATTCGTTAAGGGTGGTAAACAGATGTGGAGATCGTGTGCACGGGATTTTGTTTTAAAAATAAGCAGATTTCGTCCGAGCTCATGGTACATAATAGTTATTTATGCAACTGTTGTATAATGAGGGGTATTAAAACACGAATGTGGGTTTATCACACGAGGCGAAGCCGACTGTGATAATAGTATCACATGAGTGTTTTAATACCTAATTATGTACAGTTGCATACAAGACTTTATCTACTTCCATGATATGAATCCTCCATAAAAGGTTCTGAAACCATAGGTTGTTGTAGTGTTGTAAGAAGTCTATGTAAATTCATAGAAAGTTGAATTGCTGAGTATTTAATACAAACAACCCATGTATAGGTAATAATATAATTATTTACATTTTGGATTGTACAATTACTAAAATACACAAAGCTTATTATATCACTCATTTTTGTAAACAACAAAGTAATGCAATACTAATATCGAACAAAAATGGCGGGATTCGACTTGAATTCGAATTAACCTATAAGTTTTTTTTAATTACGGCGCTGTGGTAGTGAATCGCATGTGCTAGACAATGTTCTTTTTTTAAAACGAGTTGCATAATGAATTTTAGTACAACATTATAACACCCGTTTGGGTGTTATAATGATTATTATGACACTGGCTGTTTTAATGTTGGCCATAAGCTAACTGTCTCAGATACTTTAATAGAGGATTTATAGCATGGGTGTAGATAACATTATTATAATTCTATAAATACATACGTATTACGGCTGTGAATCATATTTTGTTCAACATACAGCCTGATATGACCGGCAAACTTCGGCGCTTCCCCCCTTAAAGGCTCTTCTCTCACATAAAGGAGAAACCTGGCCACAGGCCGCCTCTCTGTGGCTAGTCGTAAATAATGCACCACGGGAGCTCAGTGCATATATATCCTTGATCAACTTTTTCCTTCTAGGTGACATCTTGGTAGCAGACGAGCTAGGCTACCTGTACTTCCGCGACCGAACAGGCGACACGTTCAGGTGGCGCGGAGAGAACGTCTCCACGACGGAAGTGGAAGCTGCCATCTCTAGGGTCGCTGACCATAGGGACGCTGTCGTTTATGGCGTACTGGTGAGGACTTTACTTCTTTTGTGATGTTACACACAGAATGGGGCACATAATATCGTGCCATGACCTGTTGCTTGTTCATAACTGGAATTGATGAACGCTATCGAGGCGCCGAACTACTACTGACTACTATAGAACTTTTATATAAAGGTATTTTATGACTTGAACAATGACTTGCTTGCATCATACGGTATTATGCATACAAATGCAACAACTGACTGCTGGTTTTTCTCAACTCCGCAACGGATTTTGACACGGTTTTCATTGATTAAAGAATTTATTTTTATTCCTGTAGTTTTATGTGTATTATACATGAATATTAACTTTATGGATATGAAGAAACCTCAACATTTTTCAACTCGTTAAACCAACTGAAGCAGGGGCGGGTTGTTAGTGAACAAAATTGACTATCCAAGATTTCATCATGCCACATTTGTTATGTGAATGAAAAACTATTCGCTGCCAAGAATTACATAACTGGGCCTTCATTGACTCATTGTGTATCAACATTGTAGTATTTTAACACTCGTGTGTTTACTAATAATAGAACTCTTTCTTTGTTCTCGTAATAAACAGGACTTCTTGGTTCGTTCCCAGTGTCGGGCATGGCGTAAAGCCCGACTAACATTGGCCAAGGACAGAGACCAGTAGCGACTACAAATATAGTTGCGAGTGACCAGCACTTAGGCAATGACTGTTTACTCGCTACTGTCCGATCGGTTTATAACTTTACACCAATGATTTTATAGGCTGGTTATGACTGCTGGCTGGAAACAGGCCTCCTCTATGCGAGAGAATGGACTATAATCCAGCACGCGGGCCCAGTGCGGATTGGTAGATGTCACATGTCTTCGAGTTTTTGGTTCTAAGACATGCCGGTTTCCTCACGATGTTTCACCTTCACCGTTTTGAGAGCAGTGGTAATGAAATAAATTACACAAAGTAATGCGCCTGCCTGGGTTCGAACCCACGATTTACTGCCCGTAAGTCGGGGCCGCCACCAATGGGCCACCGCTGCTCTTACTACTTATCAAATTCGCTAAACACCTGACCAATGTAAATCGGGCTTTAGGCGTTCTAAAAATACTTCAGGTCAAAATCGAATGAATATTTTGACCTGCAAATGTGTATAGCACCTTTTTTTATTCAAACTCCTTTGGAACCCGGACTATTGCCGGTATCATACCGGATAAATGGCATAGTGGCGCCCTCTATGAAATAGAACTAAATCAAAACATAAATGTGGGTTTTACTCGGTCGTTCATGAACTTTTATCTCGAAGCAGTAAGGGTAGTTTTCGGATTTTTAGTGTTACCACGCACTACCAAGTTCACTAGCGGTCGACCACTTTTCAACCTTATTACTTAAGGTATAAGAGGTGAAAAGTGATAGATCTTCGTTGAAGTTAGTAGTACGTTTGATTTATCGACCTTTCCCTCGTCCAAAATCTGACAGCCTACAGCACTGCACCTTCCAGGAGAAAAGGCGCCAAGTTTATTGTTATTTTTGCGGACAGGTGCCAAATACGGAGGGTAGAGCGGGCATGTGCGGCATAGTGGACGTGGACGGGACACTGGACCTGGACAAGCTGGCGCGGGACCTCGGCACGGACCTGCCGGTGTACGCGAGACCTGTGTTCCTCAGGGTCATGGATAGCTTAGATATGACTGGTTAGTTACAAGTTTTTCAATCATTTTGTGTTGGTAATAGTTCAATGATTATTATGTATAACTACGGGGATTCAAAGGTTCATAAAACTAGACTCAGTTACTCAAAATCAAATGACATTTATTCAAATTAGGCTGATAATCAGCAGTTTTTGAACGTCAAAGTTAACAAGAGACAGGCCCCCTAAACGCCCACTTTTCGTCACTTTCTAGTGTTTTAGCTACGAAGAAGAAGTGGCGGAACAAACTTCCCAGCAACAACAAACTCCCCAGAAACATCACGACTACTACAATAACTACTTTTCCGTGCAATTACATAATTTCACAATGGTGTACAAGAGTGCTTAGACCTAGAGTGTTAAGACGCTTAATTTCAGATATCATCAAGTTATTTAGAGACACATGGAATTTCATAAAGCATTGTTTTTGTGACCCCAAACCCACAAAAAACGTCAAACAGACAATTCGTAATGATCGTATATCACTGCTAATGGTATTTTCAAATTACCTTAACCTTCATTAAGTCGCAGATAATGAACAGCTAAACAATAATATTTTTCTTCCACAGGTACATTTAAAATGAAGAAGACTGATCTGCAAAAGGATGGTTTTGATCCAAAACTGGCCAAAAAAGATAAACTATACTATTTAGATCTAAAACAAGGCCGGTACCTACCCCTGGGGGTCGAGGAGTACGATAAAATTAATAGTGGACAAATTAGACTGTGATCTGTTTTAAAATCTGTTGTTTCAGTGTTGTTAACGTTATTACTAGTAGTTCAAATGACACGTTATGTCTTGAAACTAAGCTGATTTAGCTGTTGAAACCTACGTCTGCATATAATGTTCGTAAATAATGTCTAAGACAAACTTTTAGTATAAATTGAGGCTCAGCTCAGCAGAACAAACCATAAATAAGGCTCAAACATGCTTAGCTTGTTGGCTTTGGTCGAGGACTTCCCGAGAACTAGGATGTCTGTGTCAATATTCATACAACTTTGCACCCTATGTCACTGTTAATAAAATTCATTATAAGATGTCGGCAGGACATACCTCTAGGCCTGTCCTGAGCATAAGCCGTTCTTTCTTTAAATTAGAATAGGTAAACATTCACCTTTATCTTGCATTTACGCTAAAACTAAAATGGAATTGTGAACTTGGTTAGTTATTACAGAATTTTAGTAAAGCAATCATCTGCATTTTCTCTTGCTAACAGTTTTTTTATGTGAACTCAATACAATAGGCATGACGACAGTATCAAAAAAATGCAAATCTAGTTAGTCCGTCAGTTAGAGTATTGGAAATTAATGGACACGTATTTTTTGTTTTTGTAAATCAATGAATATTGACAAAGATACGCAAAACTCGGGAGTGGCTCGTGACGTCAGAACTAGGTAAAAATTATACCTAGGCGTGACGTATTGAGAATTTTAAAAGCGTCATATCTTCGTCAATTTTAGTTTACGTAACAAAAGAAAAAACACGGGTCAAATATTTTTTGAAAATCTAACTGACGGACTAATTGGTTTTTTTTTGTCGTCTCGCCTATTAAAAGTACATACCTACCGCCCGCTTTACTAACATTCAAGAGTACACACGTCGTGCCGTGATACTTTTCACACACTTATGTTAATTTTCTCATTTCGTCCTAATCGTGCGCAGGGTAATGTCATAAGAAGTTTAACTTCAAATCCTAGCTGTATGTGTAAGGCCTGTGACTGTTATTTTTAGCTGATTTCTGAACCCCGCTTTATACAAAAAAATATCACTGCTTGTATATGAGTATATAAACACGGGGTCGCATGCCTATATGTAAGGCATCATATTAAGAATCTAGCGTAGGTGTTTATCGAACATAATTATATGCTGCACAAATATGACGCAAATATCTGCGTCAACGCGATACACCAATGTTAGCGACGCTAATACTGCGTCTACGCAGCGTCATTGTGACGCTAGTGCGACGTCTACGCAGCATCATTGCGACGCTAGTGTTGCGTGTACGCAGCGTCATTGTGACGCCAGTGTTGCGTCTACGCAGTGTCATTGCGACGCCAAGGAACGCCTGATACGAAGGCATTTTACAAACTGTGGTGTCGTTCCCTTTAGCAGTTTTGTCAGTAGGATGTTGTGCAATGAAACCTGTGCAATGCCTTGTGCAATATAAAAATCATGTGTATCTAATATCTATCTATTTTTGTAATAACCTATATAAATGCAATCATAAATTTTAGAGAGCTTACATTCCTAGCGGTATTGAAAGTGTGCTTTTACAAAAAAAATATCTTTGATGTTTATAAGTTTGGCAATTTGATATTATTCAATGTTATAGCAATAATCCGTAGCGTATTGCTAAATCTAGAATACGTCAACGTATCTAACGACCGTAGTCCTAATGGGGAAGCGAGATGCATTTCTCTGTCGTTCTCGCACAGTAGGACCACCACAACTTTTGGCGTTTTTTATTGTATGTCGTGATCTAAAGGAGGTGGAAATTTATAAATTTATTAAAAGTAACATTTGTAAAGGACTGATCTGGTAGGGTGGTGTGTTTACTTTCAGATATTTATTATCAGAAGTTGGAATATCTAAATGTTCAATAATAAATTTGTAAAAAAATTCTAATGTAAAACGAACAGTTGCTTATAAAAAAGGAACTTTTTCATTGTGATGTCTCTGATTTCTGCATTCTGTCTATTATATTGTAATTCAGGTATATCAAGGCAATACAAGGTCTATTGATTGTAATTAATATTATCATAGTTACTTTTAGTCACTTAGCCAACATTATACCTCATACTTCTTCGAAAAGGTAGTTTGTTCAAAGGACTCTATTAGTTAGCTCAAAATCAACGCTTAGTAAAAAGTATGGTACTTAATAAAAGACGTTATTTCTGGTGTGGGGATTTTTCTTATTAAATTTGTTATCCGTTAAATCAAATTAAAGTTAAGTTAGTCTAAGAGCCGACGCGTTGTTAATGATAACCAAGAATTCTCATTTTTATTATTCTATCTTTTTCATTAAAAAAAAAAATGTAACTTGTACGTACAATACTTGCCTCGATAATAGTATGACATTTTTTTTTTAAATTTATTGTTTTACATTTTCAAGTTATTCCAGTCTTGTATTAAGACTAATAATTTTCGATACATAAAATTAGATTGTAAGCATATTTAACGGTATGGGATATGTTGAAAAAACTACATTAAATGTATATTTTCATATACGGTGTTTTGAATTAATTTAATGTTTTAGTAACCCTGTATAGTTTAGCCAAGCGGTCTTTTACAAAGAAACCTCGCGCACTACGCGGCCGCTACCACGACTTTTGGCCGCAGAAGCTTTGACCAGGAAGCACGAACAGGCTTCTGACCAGTTTTGTTCAAGATGGCGGCCGGTCATGCGACAAGTGGTCGTAACCGCGCAGTCCGCGAGTCAGCTAGTTAGGATTGTAAAACGGGTCTTGCTTAATAGCAGAACTTTTTAGGTACAGCCCAAGATTTTTTAGAATTTGAGTGACATTAACATAGGAGCGTTGTTGGTAAACATTTGTGAATTCAGTCTGGCTAAAGCAACGTTCTAACAGAAGTGATCGTCCCAAGAACACGCGACCGTATTGTTTAGTTCAGCGAATCCGAACGCGATGTTGTACGGACAGAGGGCGCCTTCCAGTTTTACGAATAAATAAGTGTCATGGTAGCGACGATTGCGTTACATCCGCGCGACCGATCGCTTGGATTAGGACACATGGTAAAACTTCTCGAATGCCTCGTTGGTCTAATAGTGGTCGCAACTTGGCAAGCACGAGTGCTGAGCGTGAGGGTTCGATTCCCGGGGCAAAGTGTCATTGGGTTTTTTCATGATGAATTTCTTAGTAGCAGCCACGGAGTTTGAATTTTCGCCCGATTGATGGCATTAGGTTCGCCCCCTGTTACATGGGACTTAAACATCAAAATGTGGGTACACTATTAGGATGTACAGTCGTGGTCTTTTCCACCTGATCAGTTATTTTTTTTTTCGCTTAAATCATACGGAGGCGAGTTTAGACCTATTAAGAAAGCGTCAATTTGGCGCGCAAAATAACAATAACTCTTGTTTGGCGTGCGTCGTCAGTGCGCTCGGCCGATCGGTATTGTCTTTCATTCATTATTTCTAAACAAAGTCAACGGGGTGGGGCTAGAGAGCGTTTTTATGTTGCGAGTGCAAGCAAAAATTAGCTTATTGGTGATCAGGTGGGAGTGTCCTCGATAGTACACCATTTTTACACAACATACGATTATTAGGGGAAAATATGATGTGTTCGAATCGAAGATTGGGGATTGGTCACGAAATAATTACATTACATTACCTACAGTGTAGGCAGAAATTAGGTACAGTGGCAGTTTGTGGTAACTTGATGTGCTGGCGACTATACATGACGCCTCATGCTGGAGTAATCACACATTAGCATAAACCATGTAGCCGCTCAACCAATCTACACGTTATTAAATTTGCTGAACTATCAATCGCTGATAATTTTGAAAAGAATGAAGTTACGAAAATCCTAAATGATCCAATAAAGTCTGCATTATGACTTAAAACATAATTTTCTAATCGGTTTCCGATACCTAATAAGAATTTCCTTCCTCCTTCTATCGTGGTTAACGTAGCCATGACCGTAGTCATTATATAATGAATAATAATAAATTCCGATCGTGTGCATTGTCCCGTGAACCATTACACCGTGGAGCACCTGTCACGTGCTGATGGCTTCGGCTAACGGCGCAACGTGGAACCACTCAGCCGTGTGAACCAACCGAGCTTGCTTGATTCTCTACTCCGCCGTGATTGACAATGATAAAATATGGAGATAATATGTAGGTATTTGAGCGATAATCATATCTGAGGATATTTCATTGTTACCTCTTTTGTTAAGATTGCCTGCTGCCTGTCTTTTTTTTTTATTTGTCTATGAAGTCAGACAAAAGAAATCAAATTCGGAATGTGAACGATCAAATAATGTAAAACGTCACCTCGTCTGTCGCTCCAGATAATATCATCCGCGAAAAATTTTGTAACTGTCGTATCTATATCGTTATTATTTTATTTTATACACAAGTTCAGATGAGTTAAACCGGGGTGGGTGACATAGCGCGCCTACCGTTCAGGGATCAGCTGTTGTCGGCGCATGTGCAGCTGGCGCGAGGGGGGCTGGGGGCCGGCGCTTCGCCATTGACGCGGCCGCTCGCTCGGTACTCGCACCGCACCGCTCCGCGTCCTTCCCGCATTTATACGAAACTGTTCGGTGTCGATGGACGCGCGCGTCCCCGGTGCGTAGTGCTCGCGCATCGTACTCACACGTACTGTTTATCTGTTACCGGTGTATAGTTAGCCGCTGTGTGCCTACTGGGCCGATCGCCAGCATGGACGCTATACTGGCAGCGCTCGTCGCTCTCATGGCACTGGCCGCCGCGATGGCCGCCGTGCTCAGTACACTCTCTAAGGCGGCGATATTCGTCATCCTCGCCATAGCGCCCTGCGTCTACCGATATAGGAGGCACATTTACGTGTTTATCAAGACTCTCCCTAGGGACTCCAAGTAAGTAGCCCTTGTATTTATTATTGTCTATCCGTAGCCCTAACTAAACGAAAGCATGTATGGAAACACCTGCATTAACAACCACTGCGTCAAAAACTAATCGGTTTCCGTGCTCAAGGAAACCTACGTTAAACGTATTTTTAATTCATGTGAAGATTAATTGAATGTTAATGCATCGAAGTCATTATTTCCCTCTTTAATATCGGTAAAACTATTGCGCCAGTAGGCAATGAATAATAACAACAATAGAGTGGTCAGACGTTAGGCCACATTTATATTTCATAAATATAATCTATTAAAACTGGGATCCGTAATTATTAACTAAAGGTTTACCTCGTGTTCTGGGATACCTAATGCGGCAAATTTATAGATGAAGGTAGCTGGCAATTTTGCGCCTAAATTTCCTTAGTTTTCAATTTTCTCGTGTTGAAAATGTATTATTGTTTTTAATATCTTCGGTGGAAGAAATGGCAACATATTATAATTATTACAAGTATAACTTGACGCTTTAGAGGATGTAAGTCCTTCGCACCACGAAGGACTGCTGACGTCCTTTGAATAAATAAATAATTAAATTGTTCGTCTCAACGTAGCTCAACCAAATAAGTCTGTTGTCAATTTGTCATACGTTTAAAAGGCGCTGGGCTGTCCTAAAGTAACGTTAATCGTATAATGTAATCAAGTATTTAAATATCATAGTAAATCTACCATGGACTGGGTCTAGTATCTGCCTACGCGCTGATACAATTTATTTGTCCTATGGCGTGATAAGATTACATATTGATAGTGATAAATATGAGAGTAGGTAGTACCATCGGTGCATTTTAAGATCGACAGATTTCCAGACGATTTAATTGTTTATTTTAAGATCCGTTACAGTCATCGACCTGCAGTCGCTTTGTTACTAAAATATATTTATGAAATAATTCATTGTCCTTATTGTGAGTCCTGATACACTTTAGTTTACATTCCTGTATCGCACGCGTTCGTAAAACAGATTCGTAAATTGCTTTCTTATTTTACATAACGATACAGGCGATACTACGTTACTATGCTATGACCTATCTCTGTTTTACATAATTAGGTACTTATCGAACTTCATTTTCATTAGGCTTAGCGTGTTATGTTATTGCTATAATAAATAACATTACATACAATAGGATATAATTTATTGACTATTGATAATGAATATCGTTGATTTTTTTCCTCATTTGTTTTGTTTGGCGTTAAGAAACCGTACCTATGTATAATAATATTTAGGCACGAGCACGACCGATATCCATAAGGTCCACTAACTACTAAAGTTAGGTACTTTACAAAACGTCTTACGGCCATTTTCAATAACCTACCAACAGGTATCGGTAGGTTGCTATCTCTGTCTGTTTGACATTTTGTTTACCGACCGATAGAAACAAAACGTCACAGAAAAGCTTTCTTTGATTTTACTATGAATAAAGTGACAGTTAGGTGACGCGGATAGGACTAACTTTGTTTATAGAAACGGCACCGATAGCTACGAGAGTAGGCATATTAACTGACAGTTATACGTAAGTAATTTATAGAAAACAGCCTATAAACAAAAAAGCCAAAAAACTCTTTTTCAGTATCAGACATGTCAAAGATGTCAATCCGTTTTCTGACATTTCGATTACCACGTGTGTACAATATTGTGCTTTGTCGTCGTCAATTCGGTTAACAGAAACAATTGTTTCGATTTCACCTGAAATACTGGTCCTCTGAGCCTGAAAGCCTGGAATATTGGTTTCTTTTGGATTGTAATTGCTTTGTCAATCAAGTCAATTATTAGGCACTGCAGTTACCCACATACCGCCCTATCCTGCACATAGGTTATCCCTATCACATATTATTTTCAGTCCATTTTGGAATCAATTAGTTGTGCATGTTTTCCGCAAATCCACATTTTAGTCAGCTGAGATGACTTTCGACGTCGCGATTTCTTGAGCTCAAAAGCCTATTTTTTTCTGGAAGCCTCAACTAATTTTCCATTTTCCCTTGTATGATTGAAACTGAAGGCTATACTGTCTAACCTTACCGCCACTAGGTGAGACAATAAAACTATCTGCTAAGTGTATTATCGATTGTGTGTCGGTACTAACTTATTTATTTATTTGTATACGTACGTGGAAGTATGTCTGGTATTTATCATTTATGTATAGTTCCTTTGCGAGTAGTGTTTGATATTGATACCTCGTGGTGTTTTACATACCATTGCAAATATAGCTCTAGCATGTTATAATGTGTATAAAAAATTTACAATACTACATGAACAAGTTATGTAAAACAAAGAATAACATACTTACGCGATAAAATGAGCAGTAATAACGATTTTATTTTCATCTAACTGCCATGGCTTCGATCCAAAAAATTGAAGATATATTTTTTCTTGAGTAAATAAAAACCTATAAATAACAATAATGTCAATTTACGAGCGAATTCGTGACTCCAGAATTCCATACTCAGTTTTATATAGGGTTTTTCATCAAAACATAGCCTGAGGCTTTACACCCGCGTATAACGAAACTTTTTGCTGAAACCTGAAAAAATATATGTTTGCAGAAAAGAATCTACATTAATTAGTTAGGTATTCGCATATTTCAACTTATTAGAGTCATGTTTCTTGAGTACAACGTTTCTGAAGCATTCTGTAGCTTTGCCTTGCTAACAAACTAGACACGATAACAAAAACATGAATGATAAAAAATACATGGAAAATGCTGGCTGGCTCTGAATTATTTATATGTAGGTAAGTCAACTTTCACGTTTGTCATTAAAATGAAGATAGTCTTAACAAGACTTGAGGTGTTAGTTTTAGTCACGATATGTCGCCTTACATTTTTTAGAAGTCTTTACTAAAACCAGTTTAAATAGGCACATGCTAAAATAGGGGCCTTTTGGACTCGTAAAGGACCAGTTTTTAATGTTGTCTAAGTACCTATTATTTTGTCATGTGCGAGTCAAATAAATAACAAAAAGTATCTATGGTAAGCATCATGGGCAACCCACACTAAGCAACGAGGCTTGTGTCGTGGACACCAGATTGTTGATATGTTGATATACTTATATCGTATATGTATATATACGGCCAGGCGCACGTACGTGGCGGCGTGCCTGTAGGTGTGTGTAGTACCTTGCTTGTCTGTGGAAGGGCATGTGCGAGGGGTTCTTTTTTTCTTTTTACCTATATCATTATTTTTATGCCTTTAATAGAGTTACCGACATAGAATCCTTGGTGAAGTGTTCTCTAACAAAAACGAACATTATTCGCAGTATTCAATCTACCCACTAATTTGTTCTTCAAGTCTGTTATTGTCATCAAGGTCTCATTAAACCTGTCGTTATACTATTTCTTTCCCTGATTATACGTTCTAGTACTTACAATTTAACTACTTACCGGGGAATTGTCTGTGGTATCAAGACACGTGATTGGTTTTGTCACGTTTTCGTCTGTCGCTAGAATACAGGCATGACCAGTTGTTTTTTTTTCAAAGTACCTATCACCTATTAATAATGTTAGTGATATCCGATGGACTAATGAGACTTGTTTGACATTTAAGTAGCTTTCGTCTTTTACATATTAATAATGAGACGTTTGGCATTGAAGTCGCCGTAGGGCGAGGGAGACATCAACAGTTCGGTATCGATCCATTTTCAAACGATATTATATGACTAGAATTAATTATGTTAAATGTTGGAAACTTTTGTTTTTCTTTTCGATTGATAACATCAGACTTTGGACTCGGAACGCGCGGTAACACGAGGCTCAAACAATGTTCATACCAATCATACTTAGAAATGCGCAAATCTTCTTCCATTATCACTTCATATTGATTATGAAATAATCCTGAGACATAGCCAGGAAAAATGAAATATTTTCATAACAATTCTTTTCTTCAGAATTTCTGGTCCTTAGACATCAACAATTCAACTCAATAAAATTTCTTTATTCAAAAGCTTTCAAGTAGAACCTGCATTATTTATGGAAACAAAGACGTGCGGTTCTTTTGCGGAATATTATGAAAATACTTTTCCGTTTTATGTTGACAATACCTACTACTTACTTTACGACAGATTATGTGATTTGTGCTACTTTTACCATATAACTATAAAATATAGACTCAATTAGTAGCGGACCATATTAGTGTCAGATTTGAGAACTCACAAATTAACTTAGAAACTAATTATGAATGAGTGTCTTCGAGCTCGATGTCCGTAGCACCCGCGTAGACGTATTGTGCCACGCGACACTGCTACGGGTCTGCTACGGCTACGTTCACCACAAGCCCCGTAGACGTCGGCGTAGCAGTAAAGCGTAGACGTCGCGCAAACGCTACATAAAAGATTTAAAAATGGATTCCGATGAGGAAATAATACTTGTGCAAAAAAAAATTCGAAAACAAAAGATGAAAAATATCGATTGAGTTTCGGTCCCCTGACCGATTTTTTTTTAAGCGGAATTTTTTCGTAAACCAAATCGGCGGGTAATATTCTGCTAATGTTGTATAAATATTCTACTAATGTTGTATAAATATTCTACTAATGTTGTACGATAGTAGATTATGGTTCAAAATCGATTTTTAATAGCAGTTCAATGTTTAATTGCTTGCCTAGCCCGTGTTGAAGTTTCAGTGCATAATTCAGGTAAATTGTACCTAATGTATAAATAATGCTATAAGTACTATATAATACAGTTTGTAGTATTTGTAGTATCAGCGTAAATCGGTTTCGTATCGTAACAACCAGAATTTATTATTCTTTACTGAGTTACGAATTGGATATCTATTATTTTAGCTTAATAGAAAATAAGTACTAGTGTTACATTTTCTATGAGGTTGTTATTTGTTTGGCAAAATACAGTCAAGTGTTTACAGATGAATATCTGATCTATCGTTATTCTATTCAAAGTAGAATCTTAGAAATAGAGATACTCATGTCTACTGTTGTAGATTAAAAATATAACCATATAAATATAATCTCTTAACATGATTAATTAATATATGAACTGTTTTTTGTTTTAAAGACGTGCATAATTATCTTTTTAAACCTTTGAGAGGTTTATTGAACTTGGATAATGTTTTTATTTATGTGACTTTACTTAATATAGCTGTAATAATTACCCATTTTTTGTTTTCGTAAAGGTATATAATGGCATCAGTACCTAACTCATGTACTTTTAATTTCTATCCAACCTGTATTTTCCCCCCTTTTCCACATTGTTCGTTATACTTTACATTGCTAGCTTTTGCCCGCTTCTTCGCCCGCAGAAAGAAGTTTTGCCTAGGGAACTAACTGATCTACTTAGTTAAAACAATCTAATATTCTAACCCAGACCGTGACACATGTGTGCCAAATTTCATCAAAATTCGTTCAACTATTAAGGCTAGAAAAGGTAACAGACAGTTACTTTCGCCTTTATTATGTTAGTATGCATGAGTGAGTTCACCAGTCAAGCTCGTCCCTACGTACTTTTGATTTATTCCTCTTATATCTGTACCCGACCTGGTTTACCCATCCGCTGTGTTCGCCCCTGTTCAAGGCCACGTTATCGCTCCAGCAGGGCTGCCACTGACTGAAACGAGATGTGTAAAATGTTTGAGGTCACCACATACTCGTCTTGTTATTATCTAGCCTTGTATGGAAGCAGAATTGGAAAAAAAACATATTGGTTTGGAAGTTATGAGCGTCGAAACTTTCATATTTCAACATTAATTTTAACTCATCTTTGGGTGTAAATAAATAACTTATGTAGTATGAAAATGAAAAAAGTGAAACCATACAGGGATAGATAATTTATTCAAAAGTTCAAATAGTTTATTTTTAGCAGATACATCCAGTAGTTTTTTCATAATCCGCCCAAAGGTCAATTTATGAAATTTTTACGCGCTCAAGTTCGTTATAAATCGTCGTATATTTCATTAAATAAATATATAAATAAATAAAAACTTGATAAATGAATACTAAATAAATTAAACTAAATAAATTAAAAACTTTTACTAAATAGCATGCATATTAGCCACGCTCGCCAATGAGTTAGAGCCGTCGACTTGTGCACCCTTTTTTTTTTTCGTATAGGATATCATCAAATGACTCGTCCCGCTCTGGGCGGAGCAGGAGGGAGTGTCAGACTTTTACTAACTAAAACCCATCCATGTTCTTTCATCGCCCTTTATGTTCCGGGGCCACGGTATGTCTTTCGAACAGTCCCGCAACATCGGCCCTTGCGGACCCCTTCCATTTGCTGACATCTCTTTGAGACGCGCATGGAACACTCCTGCGCGGTAGACACGGCCTGTCGTCATATGACGGACGGACGGCGAGCTAGCCCATAGCTCACCGTCCGCAGGCCCGCGCCTACGGTGGCCGGGGCCTACCACGTGGCCCCCGACGCCTGGGGCGTCTCCCGCGGCGGCCGGGACTTGAGGTTCTCTCCCTCTCACGTGACTTGTTCACCCTTAAGTTTTCATTTCAGTTTCCCAGTGCATTACTCGATACACTATATTGTTAACCTATTCTGTCTGTTTCACGGATAGTTGAAAATCATAATAAACGGTTCCTATAGCTTTTCGACCACCATAATTTTCCTGCCCTTGACCCGTGTTACTTGAAGCTGGTGTAAAAATTCTTCCTGCATGCGCCCCTTTCAACCGTCACGCTATCATTCACTGCCTTTTCTTTCTTATCATTTTTCAACCAGTCCATCCATCTTTTCTTTGGGCTTCCTCTCTCTAGCCATCCACATTTATATTTCCACATGCACCAATGTGTACTAGGTACCTAGATGGATATAATACTGTAATACTTAGGTAAAAAAAAAAACTACATGTGCCAAATATAAATAATTATTACGGTAAGCGAACGAGAGAGGGAATGATCGATCGTGTCAAGAGTAAAAACCACCTAAAAAGCGTCCTAAGAAAACACTATGTCGATGTGTCCATAGTGGCTGCGGTCGATTGACGGCCTCGGTCGGCTAATGTCGTGAGCCCAATTATACTTGCTTACCCTACACTGATGACTGACGAAGGGATGGTCTCATGACATTGGTTGACGGATGGCGCTGAGCATAGTGGCTTTGATTAACCCTTTGTCTTAGTCTTAGTTTTTCGATAACCTAATTCTAACTTAGATTTATATTCTAACTTAGATAGAATATTAATAAGATTCCGCGAGAACCTGCTGCCGACAAATTGCTCTGCAGTTTGGCAGAAGTTGTTTTTAAGTAAAACTATGTCTATTATGAATTAAGCGGCTCCCCTATGCACACTAGCGCCACTTTAGTAAAAAAATCAGAACTCGTTAATATAGAATCTGATTGACAAAATCAATCCTTTGGTCTTCTAAATTATTTACGTCTGCTTAACTCATTGAAACCTAGCTCGCTGTCGTTACAGATACAAAATGGAAAAAAACGGCCGTTTTTAGCAATTTTTCTAACTGTAACTACAGTGAAATATATTTTAATGAATTAAATAGACGTCAATAATCTAGAACTCTATAGCATTGATTTTGTCAATCAGATTTTATATTAATTGTGTATTTAACGAGTTCTGATTTTTTACTAAAGTGGCGCTAGTGTGCATGGGTGAGCCCCTTAAATAAATTTTTAAAAAAGGTACCTAAGGAAGTTCATACTACTTCTTAGTGTCGCTGCAGCGCTGGTACGACAATTTTTATATTTTGTTAGCCCAAGGTCATACTGAAAAATAAAGTTGTCGTTTGGTAAGTAATTAAAAAAGAAACAAATACCAACCCTGGCTATGTGATGATGTGACCTACATTATTGTTTGGGAGGATCGATGGCACAAAACGCCACGCAGTCTGCGATAATTATGATGGCTACTGACTCTTGCCGAACTATTGCAAATGGGATACAATTTGCGTCACACCATTGCTTAGAGGGCTTGTTTGCTACTTGCGAAAATCTCGGGAAGTTCGCACTGTTTTTGGTCTTACAGTGAAGGACGTTTGCAGAGCACTGAATAATAGATCGAGACGGCGATGTTCCGAGAACCAGACGTAATTAAAAACAGCCTTTTCTTTTTTATTAAAGTTTTAACCTGGCCTTTTTTTTACTGTGAAATATTAAAACAGTTATTCGTGAAAGAATAGATAATTCATTTGAAATTCAAGCTCTTGCTAGGACGCCCTTGCGTCTATGTAGATACCTACACTACACCTCGTATTTACAATCCGTTTACGTGAAACCGTAATTTATCAGCATGCGTGCCAAACCCTTATTAATTCCTACCTAAACATTATCTGCGTGCCTGTGTTAGCTGTAAGTGACCATAATTAAGGCAGGGTTTCACGATTTCACTTGTGAAAGCAAAGGCACATTGTCTTAATGCCACACATCAGTCTCGCTCCAGGTACCAAAATGAGCAACAATTTAGATCTTGGCTACCGTCCACTGCATGACATTTAGGCCCTACCAAAAAAAGCAATACAATGTAGGAAGACCTACCTACCTATTTAAGATTATATAGGGAGAAAATCAAGCCAACAATTTGATCGTGAAAGATTGTCAACAGTAAACAAAGTTGAAAAAGCGTCGTCGGAAAACTGACCTGTGAACCTATCTTCAGGTTCACAGGTCAGTTTTCCGCCTACGCTTTGTAGGGTTCCGTACTCGAAAGGAACTAAGCCTCCGCTGTTCGTCCATCCATCCGTCTGTTTGTCAGCGGCCTGTATGTCACGATCCGTAATAGGTAGACAGTTTTTTTCACAGAATGTGTATTTCTGTTGTAAAAATTGAAGCGATCTCCTCTACTACGATGGTTCGGAACCGTTCATGCGCGAGTCCGACTCGCACTTGTCCGGTTTTTTCCATGTGGCCTAAGCTAGGTTTAATAGTAGTCTATATTTAACCAGGTACATTTTATCTCAGTATGCGTGTTTGCAGTACGCACATCTCTTCCTGCTCGCGTGAGCCTTGTGCCACAGCTATTTATAATTGAATATCGTTTCGGACGCTTGCTAAGGACTAACAAAGACCGTTAAACGATGCATTGTGTTAGGTTAGGTTAGGAAGTGTAAAGATCGTAGATTTTCTAGCCAAACAAAGACGAGGTAATCTAGGTACTGTTTAAATTAGTATTAAATGGGCTATACGAGTAGTACGCGTCAACACATTCGTTAGGTCACGTTGTAATTTAATTGATAACCCCACTTACTTGCATACATTATCATAAGTCAACAGTTTACCTGAACTTCCTGAAATTATGTTTCCGCTAAATTAAATTCAATGTACATATTTCCAGCGAGACTGGTTTAAACAAAAATACTTCGGTAAGTAACTCTCTCCATATTTAGGTATATATTAGGTGTGTAGTGTCATTTAATTGCCTGAAAACACGCGACCTTTCAGCAGCTATCGGTCTCTCGTACCATATCATACATTGTTTACCCACGCATTCGTCCGCGCGACTATTTTCGACCTGAACTTTAGACGAAGTACGTGTACACAGTGTGATTAGGCGAAACAAATCGTACACTACGCGTTTACATGTATAACTGAATTACGCATTCTTAATTGACTGTTTATACTAATTGCTTTAACAGGTATGTTTCTATAGCAGAAAAAATCCCATTGTTCATATCATGATCACCGCTGTGAATCGTCGTGTTAGATTTTAGAGTATACTTGGTACACTTTATTATGAGAAAAAACAAGTCATGTGTTGTTTTTTCTCATAATACAGTGTACCTATTATACTTAATATAAATAAATAGTTAGGTATCTATGGTACTTCCACAGTTATTTACCTGTGTCACCAAGAACCCTACAGCAAACATATTGCAACAAGAATAAAGATACTGTGATTTTGATAGACTCAGTGGGACCAACCCAATAGCAACCTTCTTGTTATAGCAATAAAGATCACTTTGAAAGACGCGCCGGTGACTGAAAAGTTGTGTGGTAATCGGTTATCGTGGACATGTGATGCGGAGGAATAGAGGAAAATGAAATTTTGAGCATGAATGTGGATGGGTATAAAAGTAGAAAGTGGAAGAAAAAATAAATATGGATGGACTGTGTGAAGGATGATATGGCAAGAAAGGAGGTCACTCACTGCTGAGATTGCGAGTAATATACAGGGTGTAACCGTGTAAACTATCTCATCACGAAGCCGTCAACCAAGCATTCTGTACATCAAACTAAGTAACTTTACGCAATAATTATTGCTGGGAAACGACTTTTTTTTTGGGGTGAAAAATCATGTTTTGTGGTATAACTCAATGTACCGCACTCAAAAAATTGTGGTGATGGATGGATTGAATAAAACGGGGGCCGTGGAGGTGTTTAAAGTAAAAACCTTACATTTAAAACATGTATTAAAAAAAAAACTTTTCAAAAAGTTGGAACTTTGACCCCCCCAATATCTCCGTAACTACAAGGTCCCCAAGTATGGTGTAGAACAAAAAAATTATCGCAATGAAAGTGCCTTTCGGCTTCGTTAAGAGGTTTTTACACCCTTTAGAAGTATGGAGAAGACATGCTGAGCCGACCCCAAATAAATTGTGATAAGGGCAGGAGAATGATAATAGATCATTCTGATTTTGAAAATTTATTAAATTTTGAATGAAATACTATGAAAGGACGGAAGTTGTAACGGTAACAGTATAAAGTAAAATACAACCGGTTCAATTAACTGTAGCCGCGAGCGCTGAAACACAGGAGTTTCACCCTTTGCTGTCGGAACAAAGGAATTTTTGTTCAACCGAAATGAAAACGTAAACTGGAGTATTTATAACGAATAAAACAAACCGGATCCCCGTTCCGATATTTTACGATAAAAAGTTTTTATTTCAAACACAAAGAATATTGCGTTTAAATTTTATGCTGATAAAAACATCAGTGAGCAAATATTGCTATCAGTTTTGTTAATTATGTAGGTAGTTACATAGTGTTATCTTTACACAGATCGTCAGCCATTGCAGACATCTTAATTAGCTTCTGATTTTTCATAATCGTTTCCGAAAGCAATTTCCTGATATCCTTTAATTTGCATTAAACGTTCGTTATCATTAATAACAATTCATTCAACAACTGTAATTTTAGATTAGCACTATAGGAGTAGGTAGGTATGTGAACATTTGTGAAGGAACATAATCAGTTATCAGCAACAATGTAACCTTCACAGGGCACTATTTACAAACACTGTTGACATTCGCCTTACTTACAAAATGTCGGTGGTGGAGCGTAACACTAGTTATTTGATACGCAAAACAAATAGGATACCTAATAGATATTGCTATAACTTGTCAACAATTGCTAGCAAGCGACTAGACTAGAACATTAATAAATTATTACTGGTGAGTCTTAGTACATAATTCAGGGTATAAACAACCTCATCACGAAGCCGTCCAAGCGTTCTGTACATTAAACTAAGTAAATTTTCGCAAAAATTATTCCTGGGAAACGACTTTTTTTTTTGGGGTGAAAAATCATGTTTGTGGTAGAACTCAATGTAACGCACTTAAAACATTGTGCTGATGGATCGATTCAATAGTACGGGGGTCATAGAGGTGTTTAAAGTAAAAATCTTACAATAAAAACTTGTATTAAAAAAATACTTGTCAAAAAGATGGAACTTTGACCCACAATATCTCCGTAACTAGAAGGTTCCCAGGTATGGTTTAGACCAAAAAAATAATCGAAATGATAGGGAAAACAAGTGCCTTTGGCTTCGATAAGAGGTTTTTTTACACTCTTTAGGTTCGGAAATTAGGTTTTGATGGCGAAATAGGTAATTAATGGAATGGTACTGCACATTTATAATGTCAGATCGAGATTTGGAAACTTTAGTGGCAAGACATGAACATTATGAAAAATTCCGCAAAATCCGAGCCAATCCTTGCGATTAATGCCTTGCCGAAGGAAAGCGGATTAGGTCACTCAGAACTTCGGTCAAATGTGACTTAAAATGTCTGGCATTCATATTAAAAGATGCAAGATTGGGCACTAACCAAGAAAGTCAATTCACATTACTTGTTATTGAGATCGCTCTTTATGTGATATCAGCATCCTTTGTACCCTTTGTTTTATTGTCTTGTACAAATATGTGCGCACCGCACTCAAGTAGGTACAAAGGTATGTCTGTTAATGCTTTCAGATAATAATATCTGTTGTTATTTATTTAACTTATATAATGATGTAAACAAGGTCTTAAGTAGGTAATTGGATGTTTTTTGTTCGTCATTTTTAATAATGTAGGCAGCTATCACGACTACACGAGTATCGTTAAGGGATCAAAGGTAGCAAAATGGTAAAATGTTTTCGTCATTATTTCATACTAAAGAAGCCAGTCAGATTTTCGTGTATCCGGTTTGAGTTAAGCTCTTTTTTAGCAAAATATACCTATTATCAAGTAACAACCTGTGAGGTAAGGCTTTATTAGCCAGTCTGGTAAAATAAATTGACGTGTCAGTAAAAATCTCGCACCGAATTTCAGTTTGCCATAGCGATAGTGGTTGCGCGAATATTAAAAGAAAATTTGGCATTCTCCATTGGCCAAGCTCTGTATACGCAATGCTGTAGTTTCCCCGTTACATAATTTACCAGGTTATCCTGTGATACTGTGCCTTTTTGGCGATATGTTCTCGGAAACGGAAAATGGTGGAAACTTTGTTATCACGAGATTGTGAGAATTACATTCAATTCAACATTTTGCCATATTTTCAGTTGTTAGCAGATTTTTAGGGTTGATTCCTGGAAATCTGGTTATCCCAACTCTCCCTTTTGTTTCATTCGTTTCCCAACCATTGCCTAATCAATAACCACAGCGCGTTGAGAGTAGATTTGAATTATTGTATCTGAATCACATTTACCTAAGTAGGTAGGTATTACTTATTTCCTTTCGTAAAAAAAACGCTTCAGAAAAATGTCACTAGAAATGACGAATTATTGTTATCCCATAACAGAGAACACGAAGCATGCTCTACTTGTTCAATCACGATGATTTTGTAGACACTAGATATAGGTACCTCCGTGCTTGATAAAAGATGATGAAATGATATGATTTTGTTGATGTTGTGTCTTTGGTTAGATACAGTTTCCACATTTCCAGTCATATCTTTTGTTAGTCGTAACTATTTGTTTTTTTTTTATAATACAGAATGAATTTTGAAAACATCCTTAGTAGAATACCTAATCTCCGGGTTACCCTTGGAACTAACATTTTTAAAACAATCTTCAAAGAAAAAAATAGTTGTTTTAAAATTTAAAAATCTCAACCGGTTAATCATGAGTTCATGACAGCGATTCTAAAGTCATCGAACCTGCAATTTTGATACCGCATTCGGAACTTCCATACCGTTAAAGGGAATGAGCGTGACCGTACGTAATAAGTAGGTAAACAGTTTGAAAAATATAAATATATAAAAGAACATTAACTAGCAAGTCGAATGCGTCCGGATTCAAGACACAAGGTGAATGTCTCACAAATCTGTTGGCACTTATTTACATAAAATATCGATACAAAATCATACTTCACGA
Source organism: Xestia sexstrigata (assembly GCA_941918905.2). Lineage (NCBI taxonomy): Eukaryota > Metazoa > Arthropoda > Insecta > Lepidoptera > Noctuidae > Xestia > Xestia sexstrigata. The sequence continues at coordinate 8,835,861 of OW799204.2, forward strand.
TGCGAACAGCACGTTTCAAAGTCATAAATTTTTAGGACCTAATATTCACTTATCGGTTTTAGGTGGGTACTTACGTACTGATGTTTATTAAATAGCTCCTTATTTAATATAGTACCGTGACTTTTTTGAGCAGGTACACGGCTGAAAGCGCGTGAATATTTCTCATTAACTTCTTTATGGCTTCTGAGGAAGTCCAGCCTTTTCTTAAGTTTTTTGATTTTGCCTACACGGGCTACACGACCAAGAACTCTTCCATAAAACTGATTTTCATTGTTTTTATTCTCCCCGTTTTCCATAACTGTGTATTTTAATTAATTTCTACATTGCCCACATAAGGTTGTAGAATGAATAATTTAAATAACAAATCCCTGCTCAGATCTGCTTGCTTCCAAAGATTTTATTTAATAAACACGATCTTATAAATATATTATTTCCTTCTTCAATACATTAAAGATCTGTCACGTTGTTTTAATATATTTAAAAAGATTTCTAAGGTTGTTGTGTTGAAGGTCGCGTTGTAGTCATTTAATAATAGGATTACGAACACGTCAAGCTGGTCGCGTGACTGTGGGCCAAGCTCCGCAGCCGCAGTGCTGTTTATGGCTTCCTCGATATTAACGTTTCTAGCTCGCCCTACCGTGGATTGTACGCTACCATGCACAATGTTTTCGTAGCCAAGCTCTGTGTGCTTCTTACTGAGCACTGAGCAGAACTTTATTAACTGATCCGGTACGGTACAAACCATTACCTACTCGTACTTGTTATTTATGGATCAAACTCGCGTTGTTTAATTTGTTTATGAATGTTTATAAAAATTAATAGAAAACACGCCTATTGTATCGTACGTCAATATCGAGTTTATAACATACCGTGGAAACTGTCTGACAGCCTACTAACATAACGTTATTGTTTCATTTTATGACCCATCGTTTCATACCAAAACTGCACATTGTTCTGCAATATTAAATGATGTTTTAACATGTCATGTGCAAGCAAACCGCTGTCTTTCACCTAGACGTTCGATTCTCAATCATGATCACTCATAGGAATTTTTAATGATGGGAACAGTGCCCATGAGTGGAACTGAAAACTATGGACACATTGAAACAATCGATTTAAACCATTTACTGTCTGAAATCCAACATCTGGAGCTATTAAAGTCCTGGACTGATTTGTAGGTAGCTACGATCGATGTGAAGCTAATTATAGCATTACTGACCCAACGATATTACTTTTCTACGAAAAAGCTAGATTGACGTAGGCATGCCGCGTAGTTGGTAAGTTAATATCGTGCTTCAAAATCTAGGTACCTACCTACTGAAAAATGTTGGTAATGGTTTGAACTCCTGAAAGTTCAGACAGGCTTTCAACATCCGTTGTTGTGACTTTTGGTTGGTTGGTATTTGTTATTTTTGACAACCTACTTCATTAGCTCACATTAGTTTTTTAATTATATTAAACTAGCTGCTGCCCGTGACTTCGTTCGCGTGAACATTTTGATGTGTTTTCAGGGATAAAAAGTAGCCGATATCCTTCCACAGCATATAACCTATCTCCTTTGCCAAATTTCATTACGAACCAACCACCCGTTTTTGTCGTGAAAAGGTAACAAACAGAGTTACTTTACAGAGAGAGCAACTTTCGCATTTCGCATAGAGATATTTTGTTGACCGGATATTTTTTTACTACTACGTATCTTTTGAAACCGGAAGTTTTAGGTAGATTTCGTCAGAAAAAATCTACCTATTGGTCTTGCTCCTAAAGTCGAGTTTTCCGAAAATTTCACCATAGGGGGTCTAGTTATGACCCCTAGAGCCCAAATCAACCGCTGGTTAAAAAGTTTATATTATGTACATATACGTATGTATGTGGGGCGCCAAGCAAAATTTAGCCACACTCTACAGATCGCAATTATACACCGATTGCTTTCAAACTTGGCCCAAAAATCGAAAGGGTCAAAACTTAGGTTAAGTTCGTGAATAGGCGGAATTCGTCTATGGGGGGCGGCGAGGGGGCGGTTTTTCGAAAATCATTTTTTGGCCATAACTTTTTTCCATTGGAAAATTTTTGAACCGTTTAACATTTAATCATTCAGAGTAAGAATACGGACAATAAAAAAATTTAAACTTTTTTGATGCGACCCCTAACTTGGGGAGGGGGTTGTAATTTTCAAAATTTTTAGAAAAAAAAAATTATATCTCCGAAACGGTAAGCATTTTTAGTGTCGCAAATATTTTTTTTTGAAAGCAAATTGTTTATTCTACAACTGTTACTTTTGAAGTTTAGCGATAATTTTTCGAATTAAAAAATAATAACTGAAAAATTAAGGGCGTTTCCATGCTAAACTCTTATAGGAGGATTTTAAAAATGTATGATAACCATTCAATTGTCAAACGTCAACAAAGTCGTTGCTATGACGACCAAGTCTTTTGACATCTGACGTATCATAAAGGAGGTAGGTACTGCAAACAAAAACAAAAAAATACTGACAAAAAATCGGCCAGCGCAGCTGTGGCTAGCTATAGCTAGTCTCTGAATTTCCAGAATAAAGATGGGTGGAACCTTCTTCGAAATCTACCTCCTCCTGCGGCTTGCCGAAGGGATTTTTTAAATAGTATTCAATGTGTAAACAATGATAATAACGACGACGATAAGATATTTATTAGATAGTAATTTATTTTGTTAGTTTATTATTACAATCAAAGTCCAGTACCTAACACTTAAGCGAATGTACTTGGACTTCGATCTTCATTATTGTGATTTGCAGATGTAGGTAGATTTTCTAACTTCTACGTATAAATTTTTACACAGTATACATTTTTGAGAAACTGATGAGTCTGACTGGAACTTCTACCACCAAAATATTTTTTTGGAGTGAATTTTTATTTAAAAAAATCCGTTTTCAAAATATAGAAGAGATAGAACATAAAGATGTGCGGTCTTCAACGCCTCATAGGAACTATACAGGGTGTAAAAGACCTCATCACGAAGCCGTCAACCAAGCATTCTGTACATCAAACTAAGTAACTTTACGCAAAAATTATTGCTGGGAAACAACTTTTTTTTTGGGGTGAAAAATCATGTTTTGTGGTAGAACTTAATGTAACGCACTCAAAACATTGTGCAGATGGATGGATTGAATAGTACGGGGGTCGTGGAGGTGTTTAAAGTAAAAATCTTACATTAAAAACTTGTATTAAAAAAAAGACTAAGTTGGAACTTTAACCCCCAATATCTCTGTAACTAGAAGGTTCCCAGGTATGGTGTAGAACAAAAAAATTATCGCAATGACGGGGAGAATAAGTGCCTTTCGGCTTCGTTAAGAGGTGTTTTACACCCTTTATATGCACCCATCACCCTAACTGAACTTGACGTACACTCGTTCCTCATTCCTCTACACTTAAAGATATTAATACTTTGTTGTTTGTCCCTCAGATTCCTATGGCGTTACGCCAATGGCATGATCCGGTCGAAGCGGTGGGGGCGCCAGGACGCCACCGTAGCGCAGCTGTTCACCCAGCGCGCCCTCAAGAACCCCGACGCACCGTGCTTCTATGTAGTCGGTGACCGTGACTGGAGCTTCGGCGAGGTTAGCTATCCTAAAATTTACTGGTCATCATCTGACTAGCCTTTTCACAACTATTGTGGCGTCAGCTTCCAGTGTACCAGTATATTTCATGGAGCGACTTTCTATCTGCCCTCTACAACACAGTACGTTATCACGATACCCCTTGGTGAATGAAAGCCAGTCTTGATTTTTGTGAAGGAACTGAGTCTGGGTCTTAGGACTTATAGGGTAGGAAGGTTCCACCCGATGACAGGTGACGCTGACCTTTTGGTGGTGGCCTTGCAGCGTTGCTTGCCGTGTTCCGGTTGGTGGTGTATGGCGACTATACACCACTAACCAGAGTGGTATTGTATCCTGGATGGCGCTGAACCTACGATACCTTTATGCAGCAATGACAAGTCATTAAATGGGCTACCGGTTTTTATAATATCAGATTAACCTAAAAGGCTCTATAAAGAGTTACTTGTTTGTGCTCAAAGCTGACGTTTTATACGTATGATGAACTAGCAGATTACTTTATCTGAAGTAATCTGCTAGTTCAGAACACGATGTAAAGCGTTCAAAGGGAGTCAGTCTCCGTGAAATTAGTCTGACGTGAAGAGCGAGGCGGTTCGGTTAACCTTTATCTACCCGCAAAATATTTACATAATTTGATGTTTACTTAAACCAAAGTCAAAGAACCATTTATTCTGGATTATAATTTCAAATTGCCAAAATGCAGAACTTGTCGTGTCCTTCACCTTTGATCGGACGTTATTACGACGTTGTTAGATAGATTCTTGTATGTATTTTAAGTCAACACCGCTTGTTTACCTTTAATTTTATCAGGAAAGTTATCATACCTAAACTTAGTTGGTGTAGGATACATTTTCAACTAAGTACTATTCAAAATGTCCAATTAGTGAAAATGTACTGAAGCTTTGCTTCTCTTAGAGTAGGTAGTCTTCACCGTACTTAGGTGTACCTGCCTGCATGTAATTTACAATTAACATAATTATAATTTCCTAAGTAGTTTACATCAAGGTTGGTCTGCTACTAGGTACTTTTTAGCTTGATCATCATAGATAGCAATACTCAATTCAGCTTTAATCATAACAAAACCACAACTTTCAGGCTAAACTTACCATTTACAAATTTTAATACGGAAGTTTGTGAGGACGGACGGATGGATGGATGTTTGGGTACTCTTTCAAGCAAAAACTACTGAACGGATTTGGATACTTTTTGTCCCGGTATTACAATTACGTGGAACAGTTACTGAACTCCACGCTAGCGAAGCATATTCTAGTAACGATATAATATTTTCACCCACAGATGGCCGCAAACTCCAACAAAGTGGCTCGGGTAATGCAAGAGCATCTAGGCCTGAAGCGTGGCGACGTGGTCTGCGTGTTCATGCCCAACTGTGGGGAGTACGTGTGGACGTGGCTGGGCATGGCCAAGGTCGGCGCCGTCTCCGCGCTCATCAACAGCAACCTGCGCCACAAGCCACTGCTGCACTGCATCCAAGTCGCCAAGGCTAAGGCTGTGGTGTTCTCTAATCATCTTGCTGATGGTGAGCAATTACCACTTTCGACGCATTCTCATGACATTTACAAACTCATCGGTCCACCTTGTAGATAGTGCCTTGTCTATGATCATCTCTTAGGTATTCTTTGTTCGGGAAGTCGGAAACTTTCTCATAATATTGCTCCTGCAGACTGTTTACGATGTATCTAATAATATTTTACTTTCCGTCCCTCGGTGCCTATGTAAATTGTATCAGGTGACGTTGATCTCTTTGCTATAAAAGTATTACATTATCTGTGCTATAAGTAATAGACAGCTGCTCACCCCTTTTCGGTAACGTTTGAATAATATCTGGTTCTTTGAATGATTGAGAAGACTCGACGTTTTGTTAAGCTAATTTAAAACTCACTGCAATGGGGCACAATCTAGTTTTGATTGACAGAAGCATCTTTTGTCCGTCTAAAAGTTCTAAATGTATTGTATCTGCCCGTACGGCTTATTATACAAGCATTACGTAACTTACAACTAGAAGATTACATAATAACACACGTGCTTCATTTGCACTTTGGATATAACATTAAGTAGGTAGAAATATTAGGTACTTAATTAATTACAGGATTTTTAGCGGCAGGCCATTTATATTACAAAGGAACATAAGTCATGAATCTGTGACTGGACCTGTTTGCTATGTACATACTAAATGTCACAGGAAAACCATAATCGTGTCAGTTGGTCAATAAATAATGCGTCAGTAATGAAAAGGCATATTAAAATTATAAACAGCATTTCTTTGTTTTGAACACTATTTACCTACACGATCAAATTGTTTAGGGTGAATAAATTGTTACTTAAACCAAAATTGTCGAAGATACGACGCTTTTAAAATTCTCAATACGTCACGCCGCCGTGCTATAATTTTTAGTGCGTTGTGACGTCACGAACCCCCACTCCCGAGTTTTGATGCATTTTATCTTTGTCAATATTCATTGATTTACAAAAACAAAAAATACGTGTCCATTATTTTCCAATACTCTAACTGACGGACTAAATAGATTTGCAATTTATTGATGATGGAAACTAGCCTATTCTAGTCAAATAAGCTTGCTTTTCTTTAATTTGAATATTTAACGGCTCTTGAACGCGGTTTAAACGTGCTGATCGCGTTCAATTTATGGTTGGGTCTGGTTCGTTAAAGAGTGAAATTATTTCACTCTTTAACGAACCAGACCCAACCATAAACTCGTTACTGTTCAACAAAATCTCGTTACGTTATTACGTACGACCCCCTCACATCTAATAGTGACAGAAATCCGATAATAATGCAGTTATAGACCCAATGCCACCACCCTCATAAATTGTCGCTTGAATCGGCTGCCTATTGTACTTTCCGCCAATTAGGTCTTTGTGTTGGAATCTGCAGATGTCACCGCAATTAAATTCCGATAGTATTTTTAAAGACTTCCTCATTGGTCTAGTGGTCGAAAGTGCTACTGCTTAGCGTGAGATTCTGGGTTCGATTCCCAAGTCGGGCAAAGTGTAATTGGATTTTTCCATTAGGAATTTCTCAGCCGGAATCGATATTCGTGCCCGATTTATGACAATAAGCTCGCTCCTATTGCATTGGGCTAAAACACAACTGGCGAAAAATGGGTGTGCTTATAAGCTTATCTCTAAACCTCTGCTTAATCCGTCGGGGATTACAGACGTGATGTTGTATTTTCAAAGTCCAATCTTCTTTGTCGTGTTCTGCACGAACTAAAAAAATGTTTCGTTCGAAACATTGCATTTAATCGACGAAGCGAACCCTCTTGGGATTTTTTGTACGTCGTTATTAAGATTTCGAGAGGCTGACTATATACTTGTCTGATTTTTAACAACGTAATGTTAGTTAATGATCGACAGACATCAACCGTCACACGCATGTATTATTATCCTAATTTCATGCAAGGACAGGTAGTCTAATGGTGCATACCGAAGTTGCTTTTTGAAGAACATCATTTTGCAACTTGATACGTTAACTTTATTTCATTACATAACTTTTTATAACTTTTGCGGCTTTAGCTACAGGTACCGATTAACTTGTTATCTGTTGTTGCCCACTAATACTTGCAAACCTTGTTCCACAAAACACAAACACAAAACTTCATTGTGAATGAAACTTTATGCACTTTGTAAGAAACAATTATCATGCTAATCTAGGATGCCGTAGTCCAAGACAGTAGGATCACTATTTAGGATGCATCGTCGAAGTCTAAAGTTATTTATTTCGATTCAAAACACAAGGATTATGTAACTTAATCAATGTTTTCCTGTTTTCTAAATAGGAAATCTTTCGAACCATTAATTATCGTTACTACCGACTACCTCAACACGCTTTAAAAAACCAAACCTTTCCTGCACCAGCTATATCTGAGATCCGCGAGCAGCTGCCCGAGGACCTGAAGCTGTTCCAGCTGTACGGCTCGTGCTCCCCCGGGGTGCTGGACCTGGGCGCGGAGATGGGCAAGCACCCGCCGGAGTACCCCGAGGTGACGGACAAGCCGCGCTACAAGGACACGCTACTCTACATCTATACGTCTGGCACCACTGGCATGCCCAAGGCTGCTGTACTGCCCAACTCGAAGTAAGATAATGCATCTTCTTTGCTGTATTCTTCTGCAGGGTGCGTATTGGGATATTAACGTAAAACATCCAGATGTACACGATCTTTGAGCAAGTAGTTGTCCTTCTTCTTCGATTGTTTTACTTAATATTAAGTTCCAGAAGTCTCTAGGACTTCTTCAACTTAATATTAGGTAAAACACAAACATGAACCCTTTATTAACGGTGCAAACGCAAGAGTTAAAATTGAGAATTAACGACGAGGGCAAAATCGAGGACGTCTTAAAGTATTTATCACGGAATTTACTACCATTATAAAAAGTATCGTTTGCTCTATTAAAATTTCGTCAAATTCTGTTCAGCAACAGCAAAAGGTAAAAGAAAAGAAAGAAAGATAAGAAAAAATATTTATTTGGGACAAGCACAGGAATTACAAAAATAATAATAATAAAAATAAAGAATCTTAAACTAAATAATAAAATGAAGACCTGTGCGAGGCCAAAAAGGCTCCTATCTTAGCATGATGCTGCGATAAATGAAAAACAAATACCGCAGCGCTGGTATTCTGATAGGGCCCACTGTGATGCCACGGTCACACCTACGTACACAAAATAATTTTTTTGTGTAACAGAGTTGCTTTTGCAAATAAAAGATGAGTATGGATGAAATTGACAAAGGGAGTCTAGTTTTTGTCTCGCTGTGTGTAGCCAGTGTTTGTTGCGAGTTCCTTACCGTGTCGTGTTCCCCGCAGGTACCTCCTGGTGGTGGTGGCGACGGTACACATGCTGGGCCTGCGCAGCTCGGACCGCATGTACAACCCGCTGCCGCTGTACCACACGGCGGGCGGGCTGGTGGGCACGGGCGCCGCGCTCGTGGACGGCATCCCCTCCGTGCTGCGCGCCAAGTTCTCTGCCTCCAACTACTGGACCGACTGCATCAAGTACGACTGCACGGTGAGTGGGACTGTTACTGCAGCAAGTAGTATAATGTGTGTAAAAAACCCTTCAAGAAGCCGGAAGGCACTTGTTCTTCCCGTCATTGCGGTATTTGTTTTGTTCTGGACCACACCTGTGAACCTTCTGGTTACGGAGATATTGGAGGTTAAAGTTTAAATTTTTTCACAAGGTTTTTAATTTTATAACTTTCTTTAAACCATGACCCCTGAACTATTCAATGCATCCATCAACACAATATTTTGAGTGCTATAGTATTATGCTATACTTACACTTTATATTCATCATTCATAATACTATATTTCCCCAACGACCCTGAGAAAATTTTTGGCCTAGAACAAAAATTTTGCCAAGGTTAAAGTATTACAGCATTCGCAAAACATAACATAAGTCATTCAAACACACCGACATCTTACGAAATTAGGTCAGGTAGGATTCACATTCAATGATCACTACTCAACCTGATGAGTCAATAACTTTAAGGCTTATTTTAGGAATTGTAATCCGCTCGCGTCTAAATCCACTAATGAGATGAAATATGAAGATTTTAACAAAGGCTTATTTTTAACGGAGTTGTCGGAAATATAGTATTATGCTATACTTACACTTTATATTTTGCAAATACGCCGTTATTTTTCACCTCAAAAAAAGATCGTTTCCCAGAATATTTTTTGCGTAGAGTTACTTGTACAAAATGTTTGGTGGATGGCGTCGTGAGCCTAGACTGGACCCCTATACAAGGGGTAAACCGGGGTGTTTACCCCTTGTATAGGTCCAGTCTAGGTTTAACGGTTGGCCAAATATAAAGTATACATAACATGAGGCTATAGCAAATTTTTGTCACATTGTGGTTAGAGCATCCTATAATGTCCCATTGCTGGGACAGATCTTCCGTCAGGTTGGAGAGAAATTAGTGTGTGCGTCTGACAGGTTTGCTATGTGCCTTCATTTTATAGTTAGCTTTATGAGTAACCGCTTTAAGAAAAGAATACAGACTATAGTGTAGTTGGTGCCAGTTAAGATGAGCATAGCGGTCATTGACCCACCTACATTTATTAAACTTCTTAACTTTGAAAACCAAAAATAAGCCTGTTCAGGTCTTGAATCGTCATCTATCGTGATCTTCAACATTTTGTGTAATGAAAAACGTTACATGGTTTATTTATTTTGGTAGGGAAAGGGCAATGACCGCTATTCTCATCTTAACTGGCACCAATTATAAACACCCCGCTTAATAGGCTAGTTTCTACCATCAATAAATTGCAAATCTATTTAGTCTGTCAATTAGAGTATTGGAAAATAATGGACAAGTATTTTTTGTTTTTGTAAATCAATGAATATTTACAAAGATAAAACTCATCAAAACTAGAGAGTGGGGGCTCGTGACGTCACAACGCACTAAAAATTATAGCACGGCGCGACATATTGAGAATTTTAAAAGCGTCGTATCTTCGTCAATTTTGGTTTACGTAACAAAAGAAAAAATACGTGTTAAATATTTTCTGATAATCGTAACTGACGGACTAATTCGATTTTTTCAGGACACAAGTCTATTATTATACTTAGGTTAAGGTATTTATTTATCTATGGGCTTAAGCAACCAGATTATTAGAACCCTTGAGCTTAGTAGTATCTACGACTGTCATTCACATTCTGTGTATCATCAATATCTGTTCTATTATCAAGTTCAACAAGTGATAAAACCGCAATGGTGTTCCCAGGTGGCGCAGTACATCGGCGAGATGTGCCGCTACCTGCTGGCGCAGCCGGCGCGGGTCACTGACGCGCAACACCGCGTGCGCATCATGGTGGGCAACGGGATGCGCTCCGCCATCTGGCAGGACATCGTGGACAGGTACACACACACACAGCGGCAGCAACGTGTGCAGTGCACACCTGCAGTCTGTGCACTTGACTCAGCGCGGGTCACTGACGCGCAGCACCGCGTGCGCATCATGGTGGGCAACGGGATGCGCTCCGCCATCTGGCAGGACATCGTGGACAGGTACACACACACACAGCGGCAGCAACGTGTGCAGTGCACACCTGCAGTCTGTGCTCTTGACTCAGCGCGGGTCACTGACGCGCAGCACCGCGTGCGCATCATGGTGGGCAACGGGATGCGCTCCGCCATCTGGCAGGACATCGTGGACAGGTACACACACACACAGCGGCAGCAACGTGTGCAGTGCACACCTGCAGTCTGTGCTCTTGACTCAGCGCGGGTCACTGACGCGCAGCACCGCGTGCGCATCATGGTGGGCAACGGGATGCGCTCCGCCATCTGGCAGGACATCGTGGACAGGTACACACACACACAGCGGCAGCAACGTGTGCAGTGCACACCTGCAGTCTGTGCTCTTGACTCAGCGCGGGTCACTGACGCGCAGCACCGCGTGCGCATCATGGTGGGCAACGGGATGCGCTCCGCCATCTGGCAGGACATCGTGGACAGGTACACACACACACAGCGGCAGCAACGTGTGCAGTGCACACCTGCAGTCTGTGCTCTTGACTCAGCGCGGGTCACTGACGCGCAGCACCGCGTGCGCATCATGGTGGGCAACGGGATGCGCTCCGCCATCTGGCAGGACATCGTGGACAGGTACACACACACACAGCGGCAGCAACGTGTGCAGTGCACACCTGCAGTCTGTGCTCTTGACTCAGCGCGGGTCACTGACGCGCAGCACCGCGTGCGCATCATGGTGGGCAACGGGATGCGCTCCGCCATCTGGCAGGACATCGTGGACAGGTACACACACACACAGCGGCAGCAACGTGTGCAGTGCACACCTGCAGTCTGTGCTCTTGACTCAGCGCGGGTCACTGACGCGCAGCACCGCGTGCGCATCATGGTGGGCAACGGGATGCGCTCCGCCATCTGGCAGGACATCGTGGACAGGTACACACACACACAGCGGCAGCAACGTGTGCAGTGCACACCTGCAGTCTGTGCTCTTGACTCAGCGCGGGTCACTGACGCGCAGCACCGCGTGCGCATCATGGTGGGCAACGGGATGCGCTCCGCCATCTGGCAGGACATCGTGGACAGGTACACACACACACAGCGGCAGCAACGTGTGCAGTGCACACCTGCAGTCTGTGCTCTTGACTCAGCGCGGGTCACTGACGCGCAGCACCGCGTGCGCATCATGGTGGGCAACGGGATGCGCTCCGCCATCTGGCAGGACATCGTGGACAGGTACACACACACACAGCGGCAGCAACGTGTGCAGTGCACACCTGCAGTCTGTGCTCTTGACTCAGCGCGGGTCACTGACGCGCAGCACCGCGTGCGCATCATGGTGGGCAACGGGATGCGCTCCGCCATCTGGCAGGACATCGTGGACAGGTACACACACACACAGCGGCAGCAACGTGTGCAGTGCACACCTGCAGTCTGTGCTCTTGACTCAGCGCGGGTCACTGACGCGCAGCACCGCGTGCGCATCATGGTGGGCAACGGGATGCGCTCCGCCATCTGGCAGGACATCGTGGACAGGTACACACACACAGCGGCAGCAACGTGTGCAGTGCACACCTGCAGTCTGTGCTCTTGACTCAGCGCGGGTCACTGACGCGCAGCACCGCGTGCGCATCATGGTGGGCAACGGGATGCGCTCCGCCATCTGGCAGGACATCGTGGACAGGTACACACACACACAGCGGCAGCAACGTGTGCAGTGCACACCTGCAGTCTGTGCTCTTGACTCAGCGCGGGTCACTGACGCGCAGCACCGCTTGCGCATCATGGTGGGCAACGGGATGCGCTCCGCCATCTGGCAGGACATCGTGGACAGGTACACACACACACAGCGGCAGCAACGTGTGCAGTGCACACCTGCAGTCTGTGCTCTTGACTCAGCGCGGGTCACTGACGCGCAGCACCGCGTGCGCATCATGGTGGGCAACGGGATGCGCTCCGCCATCTGGCAGGACATCGTGGACAGGTACACACACACACAGCGGCAGCAACGTGTGCAGTGCACACCTGCAGTCTGTGCTCTTGACTCAGCGCGGGTCACTGACGCGCAGCACCGCTTGCGCATCATGGTGGGCAACGGGATGCGCTCCGCCATCTGGCAGGACATCGTGGACAGGTACACACACACACAGCGGCAGCAACGTGTGCAGTGCACACCTGCAGTCTGTGCTCTTGACTCAGCGCGGGTCACTGACGCGCAGCACCGCGTGCGCATCATGGTGGGCAACGGGATGCGCTCCGCCATCTGGCAGGACATCGTGGACAGGTACACACACACACAGCGGCAGCAACGTGTGCAGTGCACACCTGCAGTCTGTGCTCTTGACTCAGCGCGGGTCACTGACGCGCAGCACCGCGTGCGCATCATGGTGGGCAACGGGATGCGCTCCGCCATCTGGCAGGACATCGTGGACAGGTACACACACACACAGCGGCAGCAACGTGTGCAGTGCACACCTGCAGTCTGTGCTCTTGACTCAGCGCGGGTCACTGACGCGCAGCACCGCGTGCGCATCATGGTGGGCAACGGGATGCGCTCCGCCATCTGGCAGGACATCGTGGACAGGTACACACACACACAGCGGCAGCAACGTGTGCAGTGCACACCTGCAGTCTGTGCTCTTGACTCAGCGCGGGTCACTGACGCGCAGCACCGCGTGCGCATCATGGTGGGCAACGGGATGCGCTCCGCCATCTGGCAGGACATCGTGGACAGGTACACACACACACAGCGGCAGCAACGTGTGCAGTGCACACCTGCAGTCTGTGCTCTTGACTCAGCGCGGGTCACTGACGCGCAGCACCGCGTGCGCATCATGGTGGGCAACGGGATGCGCTCCGCCATCTGGCAGGACATCGTGGACAGGTACACACACACACAGCGGCAGCAACGTGTGCAGTGCACACCTGCAGTCTGTGCTCTTGACTCAGCGCGGGTCACTGACGCGCAGCACCGCGTGCGCATCATGGTGGGCAACGGGATGCGCTCCGCCATCTGGCAGGACATCGTGGACAGGTACACACACACACAGCGGCAGCAACGTGTGCAGTGCACACCTGCAGTCTGTGCTCTTGACTCAGCGCGGGTCACTGACGCGCAGCACCGCGTGCGCATCATGGTGGGCAACGGGATGCGCTCCGCCATCTGGCAGGACATCGTGGACAGGTACACACACACACAGCGGCAGCAACGTGTGCAGTGCACACCTGCAGTCTGTGCTCTTGACTCAGATCAATTAGAAAAGTTAAGACGGAACTCTGTGAACAGAGAAGTGAAGCCGGTTTCGTAAACATGTGTGCGGCGTAATGAGACGTAGTTTAATTGTAGTTTGATATATATGTGTGCGTGTGAGTGTGTATGCACAGAGCGAGGCGTAGTTTTGCGCATGGCTCACTTTATTGTTTGCAGCGCTATGTCTTGGTTTTTTATTTGGTCTGAGGCTTTTGACGTGTACCTATGTGAAATCTATCACAAACAAAAACGGGAGGCCACTTAAACGTAATGTTAGTGGAATCAAGGTTAATTATCTACCAATCTAGTGAAGAGCAACTCGCCACAAAATATTTACGCTCAACTTATCCTAAGATTAGGTAGTTCCTCCAATATTGAGGTAGCCTTAACTTGGACATCAATGCCCCTTGTCTTGTCACTAACATCGGTGAAAACTGTCAAAACTACTTTTGACCAGTGAAAACTATTTAACAATAACTAACATTTACTTAGAAACTTAATAAAGTTGTTAGGTTTTTTTTTGGGACTCTTTGAAAAACATCATGTAATTCTAGGACTGGATTGATGACTGAGATTTTTAATGCAGAAAACGCATTTTAACTTCAGAAGGATTTGAACTGTAACATTTATATAAAAGCACAATGTTGGATTATCATTAATCGGTATCAGTCTGCTTCCTGCTTCATAACTGATGCTAATTAATGAAACAGATAAATGGGTGTCAATAACATTTGCTCACTGCATCGTAACCTTTAAACAAAGTGCCAATTTCATCGCAATTAATATAAACTAATTAATTATTGTCCTATCTAGGTTCAAAGTGCCCCAGATAAACGAGATATACGGAGCGACGGAAGGCAACGCTAACATAAGTGAGTGAAAGTTTATTCATACATGAAACATATTTACACACAATGTGCAGTGTGGCGGCGACACATTTAACTTTGTAATTGTGGATATGTGCCGCCCGGGGTCATGTGCTATTTCGATAATATTGTAATTTATTGCTTAATGCTTCTTTTAACACTATTAATAAAATGAGCTCGTTTCGAAATTAGATTATATTTACGCAAGGTTTTTTGGGTATGATAAACATTATTTAATGGAATTTGTCTTGTTCATACATACCTATTGATACTCATTTTCATCATGGTGGGACTCTTTTTTTATAATAAATGTTGAAAATTCAACTTCTTTTTACTGCTTTATAATATCTGTGCCAAAGCTCACATTTCAATGCTTTACTGTGAGTCGAGTCGGGGTGGAATCTGTTTCAAGCCTATGTTATGAGCGAAGTCTTTTAACATGACCTCCACAACCCAGTAACTGGGTAGGTATTACGATACCTCTTCGTCAGACGGAGGTTGAGGGACGGAGGGTAGTAAAGTACGTCGCCGAGACAAAGTCACTTGCGAAGTGCTAGTAATTCATAAATTCATAATGCGTATTGTCTTCACATCGGATATGGTCTGGTCACGACCATGTCGAATCTTGGTTTCTACTCATATTTAAATTCTTTAGCCATGAGCACTTGTTCAAAACTAAATATAATATAAGTACATAATAAACATGAATTATGAATGTAATCCATCTTAACTAGGTACACATAATAATAATTTAGTATTTCCTTCATCCTAGTAATGGTAATAATACTGTTCATGTTACGTAGGTAATTCTATGTAATTCACTATTTATTTATGCTTCATACATAGTCTTAATAAAATATGCTTGTGTCTAGACTTTGGTCGTAGTAAAAAAAGTTGCTAAATACCTGTTTCAAGCTCGTTAAAATTTAGAAGATATATAAATAATAAATAAATATCGCTGGACATTAACACACAGCGCCATCTAGTGCCACACTAAGCAACGAGGCTTGTGTCGTGGTCACCAGATAGTTGATATACTAAATAGATACTTTTTGTTTGTAAATACATACTTATTATACATATAAACATCCATGACTTGGAAACAAATGTCCATGCTCATCACACAAACATTTGCTCCAACCGGGATTCAAACCCGGGACCCTTTAGAACGTAAGGCAGCCTCACTACCGCTACGCCATTCGGGTCGTCAATAGGCAAGATAAGTAGTTTGTTTTGTATCAAACGGGTGAGTGATTAACACAGGTTACATAGGTTTTTACTCATGTGTTGCGCTAGTTTGACGATACTGACTGGCAAGTTTCCTCGTGTATAGTTCCGTAATGTTTACTATCTTAGTTAATAGTAAAGACGTCTTTTTTTTTAAACATTTATGTTGAATACCTTTGTAATTGTACATATATATGCCTTGGAGCTTGTGGCTAAAATCAGATAGATGACAGTCTGTGAATGCTTGGATGTAATGGATGGTCCATCACATCGAGAAGCTTCAGGGAGCACGTAAAACTGTTGGCTCCGGCTGTCATTCCTAGATTTTTGGCAGTCTGGGTCAGTCAGAAGCCCCAAAATGTGACCACCAGCCTTAGGTACCTACTAATAGGAATAGCCTACCCCAGCTTAAGTATCGAAGAAAGCGAATCAGAAATTTCTCAGTCCGGAATCTGGGAAATTTGTACCTATGTTTCTTGTATGACATGCTGTCTTGTATGGATCAGAATGTTGGGCCACAAAAGGGATGAATGATGTGTGGTGTTACGCGAATGGATAAAGTAAGAAATGAATAAGAGAAAGTCTGAAAGTGGCGCCGGTGACTGAAAAGTTGTAAGAAATGAATAAGAGGAAGTCTGAAAGTGGCGCCGGTGACTGAAAAGTTGTGTGGTAATCGGTTGTCATGGTATGGGCATGTGATGCGGAGGGATGAGGAAAATGTCGTTAAGAAAGTTTTGAGTATGAATGTGGCTGGGTTGGTACATGAGTAGAGGAAGACCAAAGAAACGATGGATGGACTGTGTTAAGAATGATATGGCAAGAAAAGAAGTGTCTGATGAGATGACGAGTAATAGAGAAGTATGGAGGAAGAAGACATGCTGCGCCGACCACAAATGAATTGGGATAAAGGCAAGAGAATGTTGATGTTTCTTGTTAGCAATAGGCCCGCCCCCTTTTACATGCGACTTAAACATATGTGGCGAAATTTGGGTGTACTATACATAATACACCTCTGCTTAACCGTGACAGGTGTGTTATGATGATAAAAAACAATACAATTTAAATTGACAGTAAACGTGGACAACACGGTGGGGGCGGTGGGGTTCCTGCCGACGCTGGTGCCGCGCCGCCTGCACCCCATAGCGCTCGTGCGGGCGGACGAGGCCGGCGCGCTGCTGCGCGGGCCCGACGGGTACTGCATACGCTGCAAGCCTAGTCAGTATACACTACCACTACTAACTGTTGTGTAGCTGCTCGCAAACGATACTGCTGACTTTATGGTGGCTGGTAAACTCATTACCAATCACCATAAAGTCAGCAGTATCGACCGATACCTTAACACGTAATAGGGAATATGCACGTAATTTTTTATTCACTTAAGTTCAAATACTGCTTATCGCTTAAAAATAATATTCAAGCTCCTGCAATTTTCTACGACAGTTCAAACGTCCGTAGCTGTCGCAGCCATGTTGTGACGTCATTTACCACAAGAATAATTTTACTAATATTGTATGTGCTCTAGTCAAGTAAAAATTGCAATAACAATATTATGATAACATCTTAGTGAAACTTTAGCCACTTTTCAAATAAAAGTGTGTTTTAGATACAGACTTTGACGTCACTACCGGCGTTCTCGAGGACGACGCGTTTTGAGAGTGCGTTCCGTTTCACCAAAAACATGGTACATAAAACAATAAATTGTAAAATAAGTGATGTATTAGCAACTAAAACAACTGTACCACAATGTTTTTATGCGCCAATACAACGCATTTTTAATAAATAAAAAGAGTTTTGTATTTCATGTATATTCCCTATTGTACTCATGATAATAAACAAGTTTTACTATTGGCCAAACCTGAAATTGCGAAAAAAAATCTGCTGTCCAGTAAATGTTTGTCTGGTCAAAATGTACTGAAAAACCGTTTTTTTTTTCGCGATTTAATTACCAGTCACCGTATATTATAATTATGTATGGTTGGGTTTTCTCCATTAGAAATGTCTCAGTAGCACCTTGGAGTCTTGATTTGTACCAGTCAATGACAATAGGCTCTCCCCCTGTAATGGTTCCTAAAGATAAATAGTAAATTTGTTGTTCGAGACTGTTTTTACGAATCAAAAATAACAGCCATTGCAGTCTGACGGGTCGTCCCTGACCTATTTATCTACACGCCACTATTTAGGTCATATTGTATTGTGGACGGAAGTTCCTCATAAAATGTTTGGGGACTTTCCGCTTTGGATGCATCTGTTTGATGATCACTCAGCTAATTTAATGAGTGTCGTGTTATAGCAATATTGTTTGTGTTCCAGATGAGCCGGGCATGTTCATCGGGCTGATCGCTCAGGGCAACGCCTCCAGAGAGTACTACGGATACGTCGATAAGGTATGCTACTAAATTATATCTTCGCCATTTTGTTCCATCATTAATTGCATAAACCTAAATCGTCAGTCACGATAAATGAAACTCTCTTTTTGAGGCATCTTTTATAAGAGGTACCAGAGGACTGAATCAAGTGGTTAAACGGTCTCTCGATTTTGTTTTTTCAGTTCAGCCTTAAAAATAGGTCAACCACCTGGGCTAGCAGTCTCGACATAGATAACGACGCTGTCGCAACCTCACGATCGCTCTAAAATAACAACGAAAAAATTCGGTTGCAATAACGATGCCTGCAAGAATCGCATTTTTGATGTGACTTGCGTTTCTCGCAAGCATAGTTATTGCAACCGAATTTTTTCGTTGTTAGTTTAGTCAGTCGAGACTGCTGGCCCTGGTCGTATATGGATAATTTCTAATTTCTGCCGAAACTCAGTCTTAATGTTTCCATCAATTTCCAGGACGACAGCAACAAGAAACTAGTCCGCGATGTGTTCTGCAAGGGCGACGCGGCCTTCATGTCGGGCGACATCCTGGTGTCGGACGAGCTGGGCTACCTGTACTTCCGCGACCGCACGGGCGACACCTACAAGTGGAAGGGCGAGAACGTCGCCACGGCAGAGGTCGAGAACGCCATGTCGCCCGCTCTGCAGCAGAAAGCTTGTGTTGTCTATGGAGTGTCTGTAAGTAACAAACGATCAGTCAACCAAACACGCTTTGTATAATTAAGTGAATGGGGTTTGAATTTTTTGGCCGGATTAATTTCCGCCATTTTGTTTGTTTTTTTTTTTCAAAGTAGCGGTCACGCATAAGACCTATATTAATCGATAGCTGGTATCAAATCAATACAAACAAGTTTTTTCTGAGACAAAATCTTCTAAAGCGTCACGTTTCTGAGATTTAAGCTACCTGGTAGCGATCACAATTCCATATGTTTCGGAAACTTGACACTTCAGCAGTTTTGTTCTTTACAAAAGCTGCTTAGGGATATTTCGGTCTTACTTCTTGTACACACAGGACCTTGTTTATGTTTGATCTGTCCTAACTTCCAGATCCCGATGACCGAAGGTCGCGCGGGCATGGCGTGTATCGCGGACCCGTCCCGCTCGCTGGCGCTGCGCGGGCTGGCGCGCGACGTGGACGACTCGCTGCCGAGCTACGCGCGCCCGCTGTTCCTCAGGCTCATCAACGATATTGAGATTACTGGTCAGTAACACATACTGGAAGGAACGACCTTACTTTATTCATAGGATTATTTGTATAGTAAGCTCTTCCGAGACTTTCACACTATGTGAGTACACTACGAGGGAAATAATTGTATGCAATTCACGAGGTCAAAAAGGCCCAGAGAATCACTAGCTCATCAAGACATTATTTAAACATCATCTGCCTAGCCTTTTCCCAACTATGTTGGGGTCGGCTTCCAGTTTTACCAGATGCAGCTGAATACCTGTATTTTACATGGAGCGACTGCCTATCTGACCTCCACAACCCAGTTAATACCGGGTATTACGATACCCCTTGGTAAGACTGGTTGTCAGACTTTTTGGGCCTCTGACTACCTAACGACTGTCAAAGATCTACAAATGACAGCCGGGACCAATTGCTTAACGTGCTTTCCGAGGCACCGAGGAAACCCGGTATGTAATGGGCGGTCGGTCACCTATCCACAGACCAACCTAGGCAAGCACGGCTTAACCTAAAGATTGACCCGAGCGGCTGTTATTAAAGACATTATTAAGCAATTAGGCGAAATTCGACCGACCCACTTACTTTGCGCCAAATCGTCATCGTCCATCTTGGGCTGCTCTCAAAATTGTATAAGAAAAGATCATTAGGAATCCGGAATGGGTGCATTACGGCCAGTTCTTCTCACAGAGTGGAGCCCTGTGTCCAGCAACATAGAAACGATTGAATAGCTGATGATACTGCTCATGCTAAGTCCTTTGGCTTTCTTCTAGTGCGCTTCTCGCCATCAAACTGTAAAGTTTGGCGAGTATAAAACTGTATGACAATGATTTGTTTTTGTAAGAGATTTAATAATAAAAAAAAAAATGGCAATCCAACATACAGGGTGTAAAAGACCTCATCACGAAGCCATCAACCAATCATTCTGTACATCGAACTAAGTAACTTTAAGCAAAAAATATTGCTGGGAAACTTTTTTTTTGGGGTGAAAAATCATGTTTTGTGGTAGAACTCAATGTAAAGCACTCAAAACATTGTGCTGATGGATGGATTGAATAGTACGGGAGTCGTGGAGGTGTTTAAAAATCTTACATTAAAAACTAGTATTTAAAAAAAAAACTTGTCAAAAAGTTGGAACTTTGACCCCCAATATCTCCGTAACTAGAAGGTTCCCAGGTACGGTGTAGAACAAAAAAATGATCGCAATGACGAGGAGAACAAGTGCCTTTCAGCTTCGTTAAGAGGTGTTTTACACCCTTTATAGAGCTGATGCTTGGGGCGCCATAACTTAAATAAAAGAAAAAAAAAGCACTACTCACCTTTTTTTATATATTAGATACACAGGGCTTCTAATCTTGCGAAGTTGACCTACATTTACTAAAGTGCAATTCCATGTTGACATTTGGTCTATGGTTGTTGATAGTAATTATCTCGCCCCCACACAATGTTCTAGTTACATTGTAATTAGATAACAAATTGCAGAGGTCGGTCATTATGCAGATCGGATGTTAGTAAATAAAACAACACTCTTGTTTAGTTTGTACACATTTGTTGAACGAGCTTTTGATTAATTAACGAACATTCATTCATGAATTCGTTTCGTGTTGGGATTTCACGGACTACTCACATAACTGTTCGTCAGTTCGGTAAGGATTCCACTGTCACGCTACACACCATATATACTACTCTGTCAAGAAAGTACCGGGAAAAGATCAATAATACACAAAATGTCTGTTATTCATCCAAATTTATTTCATCACCTTCAAAGTATGCTCCTTTAGAAACGATACACTTGCGCCAACGAATAATCCATTCATCAAAACATTTTTTAAACGCTGCTTCCGGAATTGAGTTCAGTTCTCGCCGCGAATTCTCCTTTATGTCTTCTATCGATTGAAAACGGGTGCCACGAAGTGGTAATTTGAGTTTAGGAAAAAGAAAAAAGTCAGCAGGAGCCATATCTGGTGAATATGGTGGTTGCTGGATGGTATTTGTTGAGTGTTTGGTCAAAAATTCGTTCACAATGATAGCCTTGTGCGAAGGCGCATTGTCGTGGTGCAAAATCCAAGAATTTTCTTTCCACAAATCTGGCCTTTTTCGTCGAATTTGCTCTCTTAAACGCCGCATAACGCTCAAATAATATTCTTTATTTACCGTTAGACCTTCCGGTAAGAATTCAGAGTGCACAACACCGCGATAGTCAAAGTAAACAGTCAACATGACTTTGACTTTTGATCGACTTTGGCGTGGTTTTTTCGGTTTCGGTTCAGTTGGAAAGCGCCACTCCGAATCTTGTTGACTAGTTTGCATGTCAAACTCGTAAACCCACGTCTCGTCACCAGTAACAATGCGTTTCATGAATGTTGGGTCCGAACTGACTCGTTCTAGCATGTCCTCAGCGACTTTCATGCGATTGAGTTTTTGGAGAAAATTCAGATCTTTTGGGACTAGCCGAGCAGCAACATGTTTCATACCCAAATGATTAGTTAAAATGGTACGGATCGACTCGTGAGATACAGAAAGTTCGGCGGCTATCTCTTTCAGAGTTGAATGGGGATTTTCAGTCACTATTTTCTTCACTTTTGCGATGTTAACTTCAGTTGCAGACGTTGACGGCCTACCAGAGCGAGGCAAATCTTCCATCACATCTCGACCGCTTTTTAACGCTTTGAACCACTCATAAGCACGAGTTTTTGATAAAGTCGATTCACCGTAAGCCTTCTGTAACATTTTCAGTGACTCTGAACACGAAATTCCATTGGCGATGCAAAATTTAAGACAAACTCTTTGTTCGATATTTTTGTCCATTATGAAATTCGCAATACATACTATATATGATATTACTAAAACCAGCACTGTATTTAATATAAATAACAGATGCAACTCAAACTCCGCGCCAAAATGGAAAACAGTTGTGCCAATCCAACAACTACAAAAATACAAAAAATTGAATTTGGAACCATAAACAAATCATCCATTCCCGATACTTTTTTGACTGAATGTATATTATATACACCATATATTGCCGTGCCACTAGGTAGGTACTGAGTTTAGAAAGGAATACGAAAATAAAAAAGTGAGCCGTCGCGTGACGCCTGGCAGATGTGAAACATCGAAATTATTTTGTACAAGTAATAAGCTTAAAAAAAAGTCAAAATAAAAAACAAAAACATAAAATAAAATAAAAACAAAAGATTCACAAAAAGAAAATCCTTATTCTGGAATCGAACTCGGAGAATGTAACCCAGCGCTCTGTGCCCCGAGACCAGCTGGCTTGTTGTAAATCGTGGCGAATATGTAGATCTAATGCTGCAGGTCGGTAATGTTCAGAATTGTTCGGGCCGGGTTCGATCGCCACCCTCGCCACGTATTTTTAATTTGTTTTTTGGTTTACCCGCGCCTATAAATATTTCACATCAAAATCCCGTAGCCCTAATATCTGTCTTAAAATAAAATTTCTTACACGATTTTTGTCCATTTCCAGGCACGTTCAAGCTGAAGAAGCTGCAGTACCAGAAGGAGGGCTTCGACCCCGACGTGATCAAGGACCCGCTGTACTTCCGCCAGGGACAGGACTTCGTGCCCATCACTCCGCAGCTCTACACCGACATCTGCACCGGCAAGCTCAAGCTGTAGGCCGCACCCTCACTACCAGGACACAGTACAGGCCAGGACGGGAGACAGGGGCATCCGTTGCCAGAAATCTGCCTAGCCTTTTTCCTGGAGTCTGCTTCCAGTCTAACCAGCAGTGTTTTGGTGTACATTAAAGTATAATCTATCTGTGTATATGTATTTATATACAAGGAGCGACTGTCCATCTGAACTCCGCCAGGAATAACTGGGTAACACGATAGATACTCCTTGGTAAGACTGGTCTTGGGCTACAAACGTTTGTTGAGCACTTTGGCTGAGTGTTATTCTTGTCATCGTCATCTGCCTAGCCTTTTCCCAACTATGTTGGGGTCGGCTTCCAGTCTAACCGGATGCAGCTGAATACCAGTACTTTACATGGAGTGACTGCCTATCTGACCTCCACAACCCAGTTAGTACTGGATAATATGATACCTCTTGGTAAGACTGGTTGTCAGACTTTTTGGGCCACTAACTACCTGTAACGACAGTCAAAGATCACAAATGACAGCCGGGACCAATAGCTTAACGTGCTTCCGAGGCACGGAGGAAACTCGATATGTAATGGGTGGTCTCCCATCCACAGATCAACCTAGGCAAGCTCGGCTTAACCTAAAGATCGACCCGAGCGGCTGTTATTATTTAGCCACGAGCTCCTCTCGAATGTTATTCTTGTCTCCGTCAAAATAAAAGTGCTAGATAGAGACGAAAACTTGTCTAAGCTAAAGGAGATGCTGGTGAATCTCGGCCTCAGAAACAAACAGTTTATCTGATCAGTCAGCTTGTCAGTCCTAAAAGTAAGGTGCTCGATGTATTCATAGCTTTGACTAGTGCCTCTTCAGGTGCTTTGTCCTCGTTCAATATTGCTGAAAACATAATTGTTAACGAATCTTCCGTCCTGCCTGTACTACGTCGGTCAATCAAACTAAATCGTAACGTGAAGATATAAATATTCGGTACCGCTCAAGCCAACTCGTTGGTACATGTGATACACGAACTGTAGAAATTTTCTGTAATATAAATCACCCTTGATGGGCCGATGAGAGAATGCCTGCGAGGGCAGCTTAGTTTTAGCTAGACCAAAATCACAGATTTTAGCGCACTATAACGCCGGCAGTATTTCGTTCTATCCAGCTAATTAATTAGCGATTTTAGGTCAAATTTACATTAAAGTATAAACTTCGTAAGTTGTTGTTCAAAACATATTGTAGTTAAGGCAATGGTGGGCGGGGAGTGTGAAGACACTAGTTAAATTTTCATGTGTAACCTTGAAAGGAATGTGAGAATACAAATAGGCTTATTTTTTTAATTTTATTGTAACTATCTGTCGGGCCTTGTTGTAAACAGGTGTGACGTGTAGTGTGTCGGTGTCGTCACGTGTCGTGTCATCGTGTGGCGTCTTGTTACGGCGGAGTATGGACACCTCGACGGCATTTACTAGAGGCGGCAATAGGGAATATGCATAACATTTTTTTTTATTGCGATACGGAATGTTAAAGCACTATAAAAATAATGACAAAAAGCGAAAAAAGACCTAAATCGGCCAAACAACCTAAAAGTTATAACCGTTTATACTTTTGTTTCCATCTCTTTCTAGATAAACGGAATTTAGTATGGATTTTGTTCGTCGATGCAGCGAGTGACGTCATTCGCTGTATCTGATCTCTCTGTCTAATCAGCAGTTTCAAATGCTTATAACTTTTTTTTTTTTTTTCAAATATTAAAAAAATAATTTCAATTTGCTATTTCTGATGTTAATACGCTTTTTTTAGAGTGATAAAAATAAATCATGCATATACCCTATTACTCGCACTAGGAAAGTGACTGCTTTGAAGGCGGTCTGTAACAGAAGAAGCCACTGCCGCCTCTAGACGCTGCTGGTGCGTTGGTTCCGTGCTCTGTGCTTGTAACACTTCAACAAGTCGATAATAATAAATTGTTTAGGCGTGGAGGGGGGTAGACGACACTAGCTGTTGTTTCAAGACTCAATAATAATAGTTTTATGATTACAGTCTCGAAATCGAATCCTATCCTCCAAGCTTTTTCCTTTAAAGCAAAATCAGATTACACAAAATCATTCTAGCATTAATTATTGATACAGATTTTAGTCGGAAAGTAAAAAAAAAACTGTAAGAAAAAAAAACATTTAAATATGTATGTAGCGTATTAGATGACATTCCACCATCTAGTCACTTAAGGTGTTCTATTCATTTATCTTTAAAAAAAAAATGTATGAGTTCCTAAGTATTGTTTTTGGGCACTTTAAAGTCTTATTATTAGCGAAGCATACCAAATAACTTAACTACATGGCAATTAATCGCGATACGGACTTTGTATTTAGATTATTGTGCCTTGAAATGAAAATCGCTGCACAGTAGTGTAGTCTAGGAAAACTTTGCAGTTTACTCCTAAACAAAATTATTACGTAAGTTGTAAATAATATAATAAATGATTAAACGTCCATGCTGGTTTTATTTTACTCCTCCGGGAGTTTAGTCCCTTGACGTGTAGACGTCGCCGTCGTACGGGTAGCCGTACGTGACATTTTATAATGGAAAACATGATTTGGCTGTCACTATCAAAACAAATAACACAAAGCAAATTACACTAACAAACAAGGTATAGTCCAAGAGCTAGCTAGATCGAAGAGTTCATTCGATCTAGCTCTTGGACTGTACCTGACTATAATTGAATTCATTGTATCTTCTAAAGTGTCATGCTCTGCCGCGGAGCCACTATCTTAGAAATCGATCAATTATATCTTAAAATGATGTACGTCAAACGTCCATCATGAACGTATATCGTTATCGCTGTACGTCCATTAGGAAATGATAAAATAGACATTGATTGTTGTTGATTGGCTCTGCTGGAGAGCATGCGGAGCCACCCTGTACGTGTGCTCAGGAAAAACAAACGCTACTGTTTTTTCATTAAAACTTGTACGAACAGTGTTTATTGCGTACGTCTTGAAAAATATCATAATTAGCTATTAGTTTTATTTATTTTAACTTTACTAAAATTTTCATACAAATTATTTCGTGTCAGCGAAATGTTTTGGTGTGCGTCAGGATGGCTGGTTGTCTGTATTGGACTATCAGTCCGCATCAGGCTGGTGACCAAAAATTGCTACCTTTTTGCTACCCATTGCCACCCACCTATATTCAATTAATTGCTACCTAACTTGGAAACAAAATAAAGGGACTTCAAAATGACCAGCCATTCAGAAATCAGGCTGGCTAGTCAATTCTCTGTTTGTGTAAACTATTCATATTCGTGATATTATTTTAACTTGACTAATTGCTACTTGATTGCTACCCTACCCTCACGTCTTTCAATGGCCACCTTGTAGCTTCAACAAGTAAAAAGTTATGATCGTTTTAATTTTTACAGGGACGGGATTTAGGTTATTGAATAAAATCATATTTAAAACGATTACAACAATGTTTTCAATACACTTCCTCGAAAACTAGTTCATATCGCACTACGATTAGGTTTAACATGCAATGTATTTCACACGGCTGCGTTTTTTTTCATTTACCAACACGGTGTGCGGGAATAAAAATTGCCACAGAAATTGGTTCACATGTTTTTTATATTAGGCTGTTTAGCAGCTTCATTTCTTTGCGAAAAGCAAAGAAATGAAGCTGCTAAACTTCAACCTGGAGAAAGCAAAGCGCGGCATAAAGAAAATTAAAATCATAGTTTCGTAAGAATTCATGACAAAAATATTTTTATTTTTGTTATTTCCTTCAAAAGTGTTTTGAAAAACGTTGTTTGATACACGTAGACATTTGTTATTGCAGTTCTGAGCTCAAAAACACCCTCGCCTACGGGTCGGGAGTTAATTCCGCCTCGAACGCAATAACAAATTTTCTCCACTTGTATCAAAATGTACTATTTTATTAGAATACACCGACTAAAACTATTCTTATTTGGCTTTATTTACTCCAAAGTTTTTTATTCTTTTAAGTGCATTTTTATTACAGGTTTATAACTAATAATTTTATTTTCAAATTTTTATATAATATACTGAAAACGCGTCATTATCTCAACACTTTTTTCGTATCCATGCTATTAACCGTTGATTACCTCCCCTTTTGAGGAAACGACCCTGGGTGCAGGATGAGGTCATGATAAAAATCATATTAATCCATCAAATATGAACTCGTCTACAAATTTTTGTAGCCATGCTATTAACCATTGAGGAGTTCCCTCGTCAGGAGACGATCCTGATTAGTGCATGTTAGAAATCATCTTGATCTATCAAAATTGAACGCGGATACAAAGTTTCATGTCCGCGCTATTAACCGTTGAGGAGTTCTGTCGTGAGGAAACGATCCTGGCTGCTGGAATAGTAATGTCTGTCATCAAAATGTATTGTTATCAGAAACAAAGGTGTGTGCAATATTTCAGTTCAATCAATATCTCGCACCATTTTAATGAAAAGTTACAGAACTAAAAATTACTTGAATGCTTCGATCAACAATTAGCAACCTTGAATGTTTATTTTTCCAACAACAGCATGTGGGTATGTTTACAGGATCTAAACAACCTCATCACGAAGCCGTCAACCAAGCATTATGTACATCAAACTATGTAACCTTTTTTTTTTGAGGTGAAAAATCAAACATGTTTTTTGGTAGAACTCAATGTAACACACACACACACACACTCACACACACACACTTAAAACATTGTGCACAGATTAGATAGTACGGGGGTCGTAGAGGTGTTTAAAGTAAAAATCTTACAATAAAAACTTGTAATTAAAAAAAAACTTGTCAAAAAGTTGGACTTAATCAACTTGTCAAAAAGTTGGACTTGTTAAAGCTACAAGGTGGCCATTGAAATACGTGAGGGTAGCAATTAGGTAGCAATTACTCAGGTCAGGTTAAAATAATATCACGAATTTGAATAGTTCACACAAACGGAGAATTGACTAGCCATCCTGATATCTGAATGGCTGGTCATTTTGAAGTCCCTTTATTTTGTTTCCAAGTTAGGTAGCAATTAATTGACTATAGGTGGGTGGCAATGGGTAGCAATGTTTGGTCACCAGCCTGATGCGGACCGATAGTCCAATACAGACAACCAGCAATCCTGACGCACACCAAAACATTTTGCTGACACGAAATAACCAGGCGTTTTGTATGAAAATTTTAGTAAAGTAAATAGATATTTATATAATGTTAGTAAATAAAACTAATAGCTAATTATGATATTTTTCAAGACGTACGCAATAAACACTGTTCGTACAAGTTTTAATGAAAAAACAGTAGCGTTTGTCTTTCCTGAGCACATGTACAGGGTGGCTCCGCATGCTCTCCAGCAGAGCCAATCAACAACAATCAATGTCTATTTTATCATTTCCTAATGGACGTACAGCGATAACGATATACGTTCATGATGTACGTTTGACGTACATCATTTTAAGATATAATTGATCGATTTCTAAGATAGTGGCTCCGCGGCAGAGAATAACACCTTCTAAACTAAGACCCACTTAAATCTGTGACTTGGCGACAAATTGTGACTAATTGGCCACAAAATATGGGAGAAAACAGTTCTTCGCTAGGTGCCCTAGTTTTTGAGATATAAATGTGGCCAAGCTGGGGAGACTCTCCAGATCGACCCCTTATATCTTCTGTACCAGTGACCGACAAATTCTGATATTTGGCGACAAATATAATAAAGCAAGGGGAATGACACTAACAAACAAGGTCCTGGGTTCGGTTCCCGGGTCGGGCAAAGTGATATTGGCTTTTCCATCAGGAAATTCTCGTTTAGGCGCAGAGTGTCCAATTTTCAAGGTGGCAGCCTGGTACTTTTAAAAACAATACTAGTTCCATCAAGGAACTGTTAAAATGGTACTAGTAACAATGAAGAACAATGAGAGGGGGGGTGACAACGTTTTGATGAATATTGCGAATTGGACATTTTGCACCTAAACCGAAGTAGCAGCCACAGAGCCTGGATTTGTGTCTACTTGATGGTAATAGGCTTGCCTCCCATGGGACATAAACATAACTGGCGAAATGTGGGTGTATACCTAAACCCTCGGCCTAACCCTTCGGGGATTACAGGCGTGAAGTTATGTAACGAGACGAAATGTAATTCGGCCAATCGGTACATACGCTAAGCACACACAGACAAAGATGTTCACGCCGATAAGTTACAGCACCATGTGCGCCAACTCGTGAACATAAATTATCCATGTTGCGTATGGCGTCCAATCGTCCACACTGAAGTTGCTTTTTGAGGAGCAACTTGCAACTGTAAAGACGTTAGCGTAGTATAAGAGCGAACGCTAAAACAAGCGCGGGAGCGGGTGCACGTGCAGTGTGCACGCTCGCGTGTGTGTATTGAAAAATAGTATGAGCAGCGCCAATTGGCAAGCGCGCGTGCGCAGGTGCGGATCCAGCCTTCAAAAATGTAAAGGTTGGGTCCTGGCCACCCGAAAAAGTTTTTCGGTAGCTCTTATGGATACCACATAAAAGAATCACTATTTACATGGGCGCCGGCAGTAGGGTGCAAGGTGCACTTACACCCCCCCGACGGAAAAAAAAATATATAGAAAAACCAATGCATCCGAGCCAGAAAGCAAAAGTTTTCGAGCTCGTTCCGCTCGCTCGTACTCCTATTTTGCTTTCTGAGTATAGATGATGATTGATAATTGAGCACCACACCCAGCGAGGAGCAAGCCTGACGCGGACAAGCCGGATACACCAGGGGGCACTTTTTGTAAGGAAAGACATGCTCTGGGATGGGAAAGGAAGCCCGACCAACCGCAGCCAGTCGGGCACAATCAGCAGACTATGCAGCCTAGAGCCAATATAGGAATAGTGGTAAAGACAGGTACAATCCATAGGAATGAGCATTGGTGTTATATGTTTCGTCGTCAGTAAGTAGTATTTGTTTCATTGTCAGTTTCGATGGAACGTCGAAAAAATTCAAGTCGGCCACCCAGGAAATATGTGATATATTTCCTGGGTGGCCGACTTGAATTTTTCTCTATCTGCTGCTAGCTGAATCCATTCTTCTTTGCTTTTATTGAAATATTCCATGCCTTGTTGGAGTGACTCGTTCCATGTATATATTGGTCTTCCTACTTTTAACCGTTTCGCCTTGTATCTAATAGTTGCGTGTAGTAAGTGAGGCTCTGGTCGTCGGAGGATGTGCCCGTAGTAGCATAGCCGTAGGCATTTAATTTTTTTGGTAATTGTTTTTCCCATAAGAATTTCGCGTGTTTTCTTATTCGGGGGGTTTCGCGTGCTCTTTATCATATCTCTAAGAATGAGTCTTTCGTATCTTCTGAGTTTCGATCGGTTTGCCTTTGTAAGTGTCGCTGCCTTAAGGCCTTAAGTCATTGCAGGTTCTATGACCATTTTATAGATAAGACGTGCAATTTTTCACTCCATTTTCGAGTTTTTTATGAAGGATATTAAGGCCTTTAGAGTTACGCATCGCTTGTTTGCATCTGGCGTTAACTGTGTTGTTTCGATTAAGTGTCGATGTTTTATACGTGCCAAGGTACTTAATCTCGTCTGCCGGTTGAATACTGGTTCCTCCGATTCTATTATGACTTCGGGTTGCGGTGCTGAGTGGGTGTCTGATTACTAGTTTTGTTTTCGTTTCATTAATGTGGAGTCCAACTGATTCCAGCAACGGTTTGATTTTGGTGATTATTTCGTCCAGTTCACTGAGATTATTTGTTGCTATTATCACGTCATCTGCAAAGGACAGTATAATAGGGAGTTGAATCTCATGGTCTTGGTCTAGAATGGTTGAGAGCAGCGGTGGCCCAGTGGTGGCGGCCCCGACTTACGAACAGTTAGTCTTTGGTTCAAACCCAGATAGGCGCATTACTTTGTGTAATTTATTTCATTACCACTGCTCTCAAAACGGTGAAGGAAAACATCGTGAGGAAACCGGCATGTCTTAGAACCAAAAATTCGAAGACATGTGACATCTGCCAACCCGCACTGGGCCCGCGTGGTGGATTATAGCCCTTACGCAAAATACGCGCTTTGACGTGGAGTTGCGGATACCAGCCCGTTATACAATACAATACAATACAATATCCGCGAGAATAATTTTATGGTCTGATATATTTTTTCTCCACTCGCCTTTTATGTAATTAAATATATTTGGCTCGTCCGCAGCACTAAGTATATGGTCAATTTGTGATTTCTTTTTTTCCAGATTGCCACGTTATTTTTCAGCTTGATCTGCCTCGTGATGAATCTAATCTAAGGTTTTCTCTTTTTATTATATCTAATAAGATTTCACCATTGTCATTCGATGCTGTGTGCAACAAGTTGGCACCAATTTTATCAGTCGTTTGATTTCCATTGGTGTTTATGTCTTGCTTTCCTATGTGCGCATTAATTAGTCTCCTAGGAAGATCATGTTTAACCCTTTTGGCTTTGCATTGATGCAGTTGATCAAATCGGAAAATGTCTTAGTTGGCTTAGTGCTTGGTATGTGTGTTGTTATTATATACAAGTTCACAGGTTGTCCTTTGCAGAGAGCTGTTATAACTGCTGCCATGACGTTTGTATTTCTTCTTGTTATTTGAATTGTTATGGCCGTGTCTTTTCTTACAAGTAGCGCGAGACCACGGGCGTTTGGTTGTAGTGTTTTGAGTTAAATAATCCGGTGCTCAGATTTGTTTCCTGCAGGCATGCTATGTGTATCCCTTTATCTTTCAAGGTTTTGTCAATGTAATTTTTGTTGGAATGTGTGGCAGTGCCTCTAACATTCCAGGTTGCGATTTTGACACTATTAATTTCTGTTACTTTACTAGGGCAGGGTGGGGGTCTTAGTATTGTATATCCGGTGGCGTCAGGTTGTTCAGCAGGCGATAACGTTGCGCTCGTAATTTGTGGAGTACATTCTGTTGCAGATTCTTGAGAATTAAGCGCGCTAAGAAGGCTGTCATAGTGATAAAGTGAGTAAGTTAATAGTGGCTACAGCTTGTTGTGGATCTCTGGGGCGGTATGTAATGGGATCACTAGGCCCGGCTTGGTGTACTGTTACGTTAATGAAGTAGTACTCGGCTGCTGCAATGATGATATCTTCACCGCCCCAGGCGCCGTCTTTCTGTTGTTGTTCGATATATTTTTCCCTTTGCTCATCCGCACTTCCTTGGCTTGTGGTAGTAGGCAGGTTTCCCTCAAGCGCTAGTGCTATGCTGGGCTGGTCTTTATTCTCTTTGACATATTTCGCCAGGTCTCTTCATGTAGTGATCGAACGTCAGGAAAAATATGGCGTTTACTTGGTGCGCGATAGCCCTAAATAAGCAGTTTCCGTCTCCGATCATATGGGCTATTTCCATGCTTAGATGGGTCCTGTTTGCTATTATGCTGGACCGTTTTTGCTTTCCTACGGACAATATTGATTAGCTTTCGTGCAAAATAGAGCTTATTAACTAATGGTGTTTTGTTAGGACTTTTATTAATCTCACGTTGTTTTGACTTTACCTCTGTATTAACGGTGGTAAGTGTGGCTTTGTTTGTTCGTTAATGGTCGAACTATGCAATCTGTTTTTGTTTCATGGGTAATAGGAGGAAGTAGGGTTCACCATTGTCAGATTATTTGAGGGTTTGTTATGCCATCTGTGTTCGTTGGGCACAGAGTGAGGCAAAATAAAAAATAATAATTTATTGTTTTATGGCGTAACAATTTTTTTGCGTCCCAGTGACTTTTAAGAGTACGGCTTATGCTTTTGATTTCTTGTGAGTCCCTTGCCAGATGTTGCTGGCAAATGCGCGGAGCACAGTATTGGTGCCCTGGAAGGTGCCGGTCACAGCGATGCTATTATGTATGGTCATTCGGGTCAAGAGCACGCACTTTATTTTCTATGGTTTCACCGAACTATAAAAAATGATATATCTGAGTTGATTGAATATAGAGTTGGTTGAGATTTTAATATATTTTCATTATTTAAGTAAATTTACGTTCAAGATTAATTAGATTTTTTTCTACATATGATTAAAGTAACATGTTCCGAACGCGTACTCTTGCCCCGTAACGTGGGTAAAATTACGCAAGCCGTAGGGTAAAAATGCGCGTACCGGGTAAAGGTACGCATCAAAGAAATGTAAATGGATGGTGAAATAAAAAAAAAAGATTGCCGATAATCAACATTTATTAAACTTTAAGAAGATTATATTAAGAATAAACCATTTTTAAGTAACTTTGGATATTTTTATTTACATTGGGGTATAAGTACGCAACATGGGTAAAAATACGCGTGCGTACTTTTGACCTCGCACTCTTACCCCAATCAGCATAAATATTAAATTATCGATCACAATACACAGGTCAATGAATTTTAGAGAATAATGATACACTTACTTAAATACTACGATAATCGAACAATAGAAATGTAATATACTTACTGTCCTAAATCAATGCAAGTAACTTCAACACACTTTTCCCCGGCACAAATATTAAAGGATTTTTTTGCTGTTAACGTATTTGGCGACCTGTGGCGACAAGTACATATTTTGCGCCGGCGCGACACGTGGCTCCGAAACGGCGAGTCGTGCGTCACTAAGTTCCGCGAACACAGACCTCAGTCCCCCCACCTCTGTCGGAGATCGGGCTAGTGCGAACTTTTACCCGCCGCGAGCTCTTACCCCGAATGACTCTAATAGAAGGCGTAACCTTGTGTTAATTAACACGTGTGCATTCGTTGTCGCAGTATTGCAAGTTATGCTGTAGTATTTTAAACATTAAACGGTATACGCGGAGATATTGTTGACAGGGAGGCCCCAATACATCTCATATCAATATGTTTATGCTGCCATTTATGCAATTAGTATTACGCCAGTGTGCGGTCGGCGTAAGTATGAAAACTGGGGAAGGCTCTGGACTGAATTGCAGCTCCGTTTTGGTGGCTGTTCCAGGGTGGATTGGGCACACAATACAGCACCGGATTGATTTAGGTTATGTTCTTCACCAATAATGTATATTGGCTATTTAGAGAGCCAATCGTTCAAATAAGGAGTATTCCTAACTAGGTAAGTAGACTGGGAAACCACAGACTTGTACACACAAGCGACCGCTGGTTGGCCGGAAAATAATCTGTGCCCATTCAACATAATATAAATTAAACGAGTTCACCAAATTCCAGCCACAGGCTCGGGCGGGATCACAAGCTCCCGACGATATTTTCGGCATCTTGTCAGTCCGTCCACAAACACTACACTGCAACACTGTATGTGGATATGGAAACGTTTTATCCCCGGTCTCACTAATCTTACTTAAGTTCACGATATAAATCAATTCGATTCAAATTTATGGTTCATAAACACACCCGACTGTAAATTTCGAATTTCTGCAGCGACGCCGGGCCGTAAAACAATCAAACAATAAAACTTTTGTAAGGCCGTGCGAGGCGTCCGTTCACTGCGGTGGTCCAAACCGAACTCTCTTAATATGCTTTCTGAGTATATTAACAAAATTTATCCGCGAACATATACGAGCGTGCTAAGATACCATATGTCTTTAGCGTTCATCGGCTTTTTTTTTATAAATAGGCAGAATAAGGCGTATTTCTATAATAAAGGACAAAAGAAAACCTATCAAATTTTAGGTGAATGCAAAATTTTCAAGCTTGCTCCGCTCGCTTTTCAATCCAACTTTTTTCAGTTGATGTGCTTTTCTGAATAGATCGGCCAAGTTAGGAAAAGTTAGATAGATCGGACAAGTCCTTGAATCTAACATACTAATTATACGAGTCGGATTGTAAAAAAAATCGAGCTGTTTTCATGGAATTGATGGTGCACCTCCCTGGAAAAAATCTGCTGTCGCCCATGACTGTTTACTAATCGCAAAATAAGCGATATTGCGTAAATAATTATTGCAATTATAACAAAATACGCGCCTTGACGTGGAGTTGCCGACACCAGCCCGTTATACAATACAATACAATATAACAAAATTACGTTTATCATACATTTACGTACATACGTACATTTACCATACGTTTATATATATATATATATATATAAACAATGTAGTTTCGTTCTCTACTTTTCTAAATTACTTCGAATTGAGGTCAAATGTAACGAAAACAAAAGTGTCATGCGTTATCATTATCAATGAGTTTTATAAAGTTTACAGAGTTATTTTCGAAGTACTGAATATATTATTTTGTTTCGGGGAGTACCCAAATGATCTTTATTTAAAATAAATAATAAAGTTAATTTAATATAATAGTAGTAAGTCATCTACTCAGCTGGGTCCTAGAAGAACGAGTATGATTAAAACAAAGCATATTACTTATTGTAACTTTATTCAAATTTACAATAACAACACAAATACATGTTTGAAATTAAACAAAAAAATAACAAATAAAAATATATTAATCGTTCTGTCACGCAACATAATATTACTAAAAACTACGTGATCTCTTAAAATAAATAATGTAAAATAAACGAAAAATAAAGTTTTTTGTAACATCAAAATGAATAAACTCTCTATAGTACTATTCCAACAAGCTAATACTAGATAATGTACATTATATCGACAATTCGACAGAACCTGCGAACACCACATATCTACATACATACATTACAATACAAAAGCCTTCCATTGACAGTGCTGCTGCTCACTTATTAATAGGAATGCTTTAATTTACAAACAGTGAACTATCATGTCTTTTAAATAAACTTACTAACCCTTTGTGTATGTAAACTTTCATGTCTTATGTAGCAACAAAAACCATTTTTCTATATCCCCAAACTGCCATTCATATTACAATGTTTCCATAGCTTATTAAGCAACAAACTTTCGCTTTTCTTTAATATACATAAATTCTTACAAAAGTGAAAAACGGGTAGACCCGAGTGATCTGCCTAGTATTATATGCTGCCGCGGTGCTTTGCAGTTCATTCATCCTTGAAATTATTATATGCTACACAAAATTACTGAGCGGTTGCTAATATTGCTAGGATTCTTGTTCAGCAGCGTAGTCTAAGGGAAAACACTGAAGATACAAAAAAATACTTCTAAATAAGACCCATCAAGACTAATTTATGGGACGATTATCGTAATCGGGATAAAATATTCGGCTGTCCCACACAAAATTTCAATAGCTACTCGACCGAAATGCCATTTTTCCGCGATTACTTTGTTGGTCCAATGGAAAAAGTTGTTCAGTTGATGTTCACATCCTTAAATGGAGCCTTTTGGCCTTGCACACGACCATTTTGATTCTTTTTATTTTTCTCTTGTTTAATAATTTTGTCATGTCTATTCTATCTTTTTGTTTCTGTATGTCCTGTGTAAGTTCAATAAATACTTTTCTTTCTTTCTTTCAAAATATAAATCTCTTCCATAAACATGCTGTATTTTCGGAATCTTATGTCATAAAGATCTTTTAGAAACTTATACTCGTACTTTTGTATCTTCAATGTATCCTTATTTACTCGACAAAAGCTAAGTTTAATGTAGAAGTTACAAAAGGGCAGTGTGCAGTAATTAATGTATCACTTGAATATATTCCTTTACATATTTTTTTAAAATACATACATATATTTTACATTAATATTTCTCTAAATTATTCAGACCATAATTCTAATACAATTTGATGAAGCAATGCTACATTGATGCATCAACAACATATTAATGTATAGTATTGCATGATTATTTTGGTGTGTTACAGACAAACTTACATCTTGGGTATCACTGACATCGGTGAAAGAAAACATCGTTAGGAAACCAGGACTTATAATTAATATAAGTCTGAAATCGCCAACCCGTCTTGAGCAAGCGTGGTGATCAATATTAGTACCTTCTCTGTATGAGAAGAGGTATTTGCCCAGCAGTGAGACCGTAATTGGCTGGTAGGTATAGGCTCGTGTCCTGAAAAAATCTAATTAGTCCATCAGTTAGATTATCAAAAAATATTTGACCCGTATTTTTTCTTTAGTTACGTAAACCAAAATTGACGAAGATACGACGCTTTTAAAATTCTCAATACGTCACGCCGTGCTATAATTTTTAGTGCGTTGTGACGTCACAAGCCCCCACTCTCAAGTTTTGATGCGTTTTATCTTTGTCAATATTCATTGATTTATAAAAACAAAAAATACGTGTCCATTAAATAGATTTGCAATTTATTGATGGTGGAAACTAGCTTATTATTATAAACTAGCAAATGCCCGCGGCTTCGCCTGTCCGCTTGACAAATTATATACTAAAAACTTCCTCAAGAACCACGTGGTGCAGTATTTTTTGAGTTAATCGCGAACAGACAGACAGACGCGGCGGAGGACGACTTTGTTTTATAATATGTAGTGATTACCAACAGCTCCTTTTAACGTCATTCGAGCGCCAAAATTACCATGCAACTCTCAATAAATTCTCCTGACACAATTGCAAAATAATTGACAACATAATACGCATACAAAAACAATAACCATTTACATCATAAATATAATACATTGAATTATCTAAATAATGACTAGCAACTATTAAGGCAACTTTAATAAAATTTTCACAATGTATATTACAATAATGTTGTTCTAAAATACCATAAGATTACATACAATACTTACAATTACGTGTAATACGACATTCGCTTATTCGGGTATCAACTAATACCAAGAAGTAGATTTAATAACCTAATTTATCATGATATATGGCCCGTTTTATCAGACACTAGCAACGACCTAAATTAATACTTAAGGTAAGCGCCAGGATACCCCGCGAAATTAATTTTTTTCGCAATTTACAGGTCAGTTTCAGGTTGAATCTTGATTAAAATATGATTTGAAAACGTAACTAATATGGCTTTACTAAGCTATAATCATTAAAATCATAAATACAACCCTCTGCGTTCATTTAATTCCAATGAATGACTTTTTCATGAAATGTGAAAAAGTCGTTCTTAGAAATTTGACATTCCAAAGATATATTTATGCATTCGCTTAGGTGTGGCTGTGGTGAAACCGGGCATAAGAGTTATATGTATCATATTCTGTCGAGCAACTTATATATTCACCATTTAATGGGATATCAAGCTGTGATAACCGTAGTCATATATTTATCAATTAAAATGAGAACATTATTAAAAATAATAGCAACAACTTTTCATACTAAATCCTTGTGATTCCGATGTCAAAAAATAATTTGGTTTAGTTTAGCCATTTCACGAAGTTCTGACAGTTATTGCAATTTGGACCTTATGTTTAACGTTATAAACGCAACATCATAGGGCTTTGTGAAATAGTTTTACTATACCAAATGATTGATTTAAACTTTGTCTCGCATCTGTAGCAAGCTTCAAGCAATAATTATAATAAATATGTAAATAAAGAAAAACCTACCCCTAAAAAATATAATCATAAAACCTAAGGTACTTTGTTTAAATTCGTTGATCGCCAACTATCATAAAAATAAAAGAATAACAAAATAAATAATCGAGAACTGTGGTACTAAGTTTTAAGTAAACTATTTTAGATTATAAATACTCGAGAATTTGTTATGTTCATAAAATAAATTAAGACACCATTTGTATACAGTAATTCTAAAATAACACAAAACAGGTTTTATTAATATCCTGTGAGTTATCGAATATTTCACGATTCCTATTGTTTTATATTATTCTTCTTTAGTATTGATTCTCAACAACGCACTTGACCAAGGTAGAGACAATGTGCTATTTGTTTTTATCTCTCACACATACCTATTTTTCTAATACAATCGAGCGTCATCTTAACATAATTTTAATAAACAGGCCTTTTAACAGTAAGACATGGGAATCGAATGACTTCTTGAACTTGATGTACAGACGCTGCACATCAAGGTACTATAATCTGTCAAATGTCTTTAACAGATTTTCAACTTTATTGCTAAAGTATTAGGTTCAAGGTTGAATGGGAAATTTTGACAGTTTCGGGTAGCTTGATGTGCTGGCGTTTGTACGCAAGTCTTAGTTACTTTATGTTGACACCATAAAACAATAATTCCAAGACACCAATCTCTAAAAAAAAAACTTTACTTAGGCCTGAAAACCCGATTCACTTTCAATTAATTGCCAAATTCGATTTTTAGTTGCTTCGAAATCAATAAATAGTTGAGTCATTGAGTTGACCAAACAGTGACGTCACAGCATGCTATTGTCATACAAAATCTATGAGAGAACCGCGTTTTGACAGCTCTTAAAAAGTATGTCAATTGATTGATGTGTCAACTACCCTATTATGTTGTTGCTTCCAAAAATAACCTAATCAATTAACGATAATTTGCGAGCCCTGCTTTAACAAAAACATAAGAATTCGAGCACTAGTTATTAAAAAATAAATATACATAATCATAAAATACAATACACAACGACATGTCAATTCGCGGCCTCAACTCTCGCGTTAGGTATATAAAGCCCATTGTCTTGTCACAACGATGTTATACTAACCTCCCGAAGTCCCGACTAACCCACACAATACATATTTGATTTACAAAACACTCATCGTTCTTATAATAATACAACAGAACTAAACGCACCCGTAGAGCGCACACAAAGTGTGTTGACAAGACTGCCACCGTTAAAGTTTGAGAGCTACCACCAACTTATGAAATCCAATGAAGATCCAGCTTCATTGACTTATGCCTGTGCTAAACGCCAACGGAATTGGCTAGTGGTAGTAATAGGTACAAAAGGTTTGAGCGAGACGACACGACTTTCAGAAATCCTGTTTAACTCAAACTCAAAGCATTCATTTCAATTAGACCATTACAGCATTTTTGAATGTCAAAATTAGAAATAAAAAACAAAGCTACAGTCCTAGTCACAAGGCATAATAACTTGAGAAAGTACTGTAGTTGCCCATTTCCTAGCGTAGATCTCTATGGAGAAGAACGGGCAAGAAACTCCATGGACACTCTTTTGAATCAAAATATTGTTACAAAATCTTGGTTACATCATTAATTTTGAGATTATACATATATGTGAGAACGATGTAGAAAGACTACTTGCACTATATATAGTTCAGACATTATTTTATTGGCAAATCTACTGTTATCGTCTGACAAATTTTGCTGTGTGGAGTGCCGTAAATTCTGACTGGCGGACAATTCATTTGCCAACGGGGAAGGCAACTGTTTAAGGTGGATACTCCAACAAGCCTGCGAAATTAAAATTTTCTAACTTTTTTTGCAATTTACAGGCCAGTGCTAAGTAACTTAGAGGGTTGTATTGATGATTTTGATGATTATAATTCTGAAACTACATACGTCTTACAATCGCGAACAATGTTTTATTCAACGCACAACCTAGCACTGGCCTGCAAATTGCAAAAAACCTAAAAAAAAATTGAATTTCGCGGGCTACCCTGACGCTTTCACCTTAACTAATGCCGCTAGCATCGCTTGTACCAAACATCGTAATTGGTTAAAAATCTGTCAATGTCATTTTATATTTTAAAATAGTTTGACCTCATTGGTCAGATTGGGTCTAAGCTATGGTCGCGCCATCTACAATCAGATTTGACCAGCCTTCCCCATTAAAATTGTGTCGTCGACATCTCGGAAAGCATACACCATACCTTGCTGAATCGACGTCTTTCTACGACTTATTCGGTTAATAGCTGCTCTTCATCTGGTTAAAACTTACCAACTTTGACAATTTCCACGAGAAACGCAACATTAACAAAGAAATAAAATAGAAGCGCTGCTTGCAAAGGACTAACAGATACAATTCACATAAATACATACAAAATAATACTGAATTTGGCTACATTGCGTGTTACTTGCTCATTGTCATAGACAAAGCAAGCCTCCTAATCCCATACTGGTTACTCACGTTCGTATGATCTGTTCACACGTTCCTATGGCCTGTGTAGACCGATCAGGTGTTGAGGGAGGGGAACCAAGCGGCCAGGCCAGTGCGCGGCGGGAGCGCAGCCCGCAGGAGCGCTTCCTCGTGAGCGGAGAGGCGCAGGAGAGCGGCAAGTGCGCGGGTCAGCTGTCTTGCTTCTAGCTCGCGCGCGGTTAGGAAACGAAGCACCACGTGTTTTAAGTATCTGGAATAGATATATGCTGGCTGTTATAAATCATTTGAAGACACCATTTTAATCGTAAAATATTTCACTAATCACTATCGGTACTGAATGAAAGATACTTGATTTGTTTATCATTCTCAGCTTTCATAAGATTCTCGTAATATTGCACGGTTCTCCCGGCAATCTATCACCACAATATCAGGTTTATTTATTATAACAATATTTTTATTGATTATTTTTGTTGTTTAATGTTATTATTGTCTGTTTGGTATACATTAGTGTCGATTCTGTTGTGCACAAACTAAACTTAATTTAGGCTATTGCTATCTTTTATTAAAAGGCAGTGCGAGAAAAGGACGGCTAAAGCTATGAACTAAGTTAGAGATGTCAAACTAGTTTATGCCTTGCGCTTCACCGTGTTTTTAGTCGACATGTTTTTACGTGCACGCTTCATTTGTATAGAAACTTTAGTTCCAACTAAATTTGACAGTTCTAAATTACGTCCGTTACTTTCTCGTTTTATTAGAGAGGAAAAGGTAGAAAAATCCTAAATTAAGTTTAGTTTGTGCAATTGTGTGTTAATGGTGTCGATTCTATTGAGAATCGACACCATTAACACACACACACATTATTCATTATTTTATTTAGATTATGGATACAAAAAGTATTTAAATCTCGTTCTTTACAATAGGGTAGATGACAAAAACATCTAATTAGACCATCAGATAGACTTCCAAAAATATTGGACACATTTTTTATTTTTTCACGTAAACAAAAAATGACAGTGCGTCGAAAACTCGTGCGACATTTGAGTACATTTTTTACCGGAAAGTAGCGTCACAAACCCCCACTCATAATCTTTGACGCGTTTTATCTTCGTCAATTTTTATTAATTTGATAAATTAAAAACACATATTTTTCGATAATCTAACTGACGGACTAAACAGAACCATATTTTTTAATTGGAATCATCCCTATTGTATCTCATAACATTACAGGTGAAATTTAGGTGTACCATGCACGTCTGCTTTACAAAAAATACAGGTGTGATATTATATTTCAGATGCATGTAAAAAAAAAAGGCTCACCTCCTACTAATATCTTGTTCTTCGGCGGATGTGAGGTCAGACTTACTGCTCTGTAGTTCTCGCTGTAACGTCTTCTTCATATCTGATATTCTGTTGTCTAACGTTTTTATTTTCTGAAAACATATTGGAAAAAAAGTGTTTTATTTGGTTTTAAATGGTTGAGTTGAATGGTGCTGATACATGCGTCATGTTCGTGAACGAGCGCTGTCAGTTGGGACTGTGACCAGTCCCAACTGACAGCGCTCTTGGTTGCCACGGCTTATTTGAATTAATGATTATTCTTTTTAGTTTTTTTTTTGTTTTTACTATGGACACTTTTAACGTGCACATCTTGCTACATTGTTCACACATAATGTACCATACCATCTCAACATGAATAATGTAACCGAGGTATTGTAAAAATATTCTGATTTAAAAAAGTGTCCATGGAGTTTCCTGCCCGTTCTTCTCCATAGAGATCTACGCTAGGGAATGGGCAACTACAGTACTTTCACAGTTTTTATGTCTTGTAACTGGGACTGTAGCTACATTAAACTTTTATCTTTGTTTCGACAATTCAAAAGTGGCTGTAACTCTACTTGAAATACTACTTGAAATAAATGCTTTTGATTTTGGTTAGCCGCTGCAGATCCAAACTGGCTAGGTAGGGTATAATCGACCCATCTCGAACACAAAGCGAATGTGGAGCCCCAACATAAGATATGCCACACCTTCTGTCCTGCCTATAGTGCACAAACACTTGGACGAGGCAAAAGACAGAGCTATCTAGGGGAGGACAAAATCTGAGTCATCGATTCGAAAAAAAGAAGGGACTTTCGACTGATAATAAAAATGGAAGATTTGTATTTGGAACTTTTCCGGAAGCAATCATAAAAGACATTATTAGTCAATTAAGCAGCAATTAACTTGTTCGTTAGATTACGAGATTCAAAATTGTGCCTTGTTTTATTATCTTATTATTATTTGCCACGGTGAAATTACCAAAATTATGTTATTAATTAGTGTTGCAATGAATTGTATAATAAATAATAATGTTTGTGATATAGTCGAAGCTTGAGATTTGCATGCCTCAAGGCGTAATATGGTTGAACTATAATCTATTTTTTTAACAACTTTATGTAATTACCATATTAGCAAATAAATGATTTTAAAATTTGAATTTTAAATTGCGAGCTTGATATACTAATAAATTATTCCAAAACATGATTCTTTTTCCACACTATCTATCAATATTATTACATTAGGCTAACTTCAGGTGTCAGTTATTGTTTGTGAAATAGGGCATTCCTTGCCTTTTATGTGGGTTTTTACACGGATTTTATGCTACCAAGAAAATTCCTAAACCATTGCTTACCTTATTTTTATCACAGATTTCAGTTTCTAAGTCTTGTATAGTCTTTTTGAGTGCAGTCTCGTTTTCTATTAATTCGTCAATCTTCTTCTTTAGTTGTTCTATTTCTTGTTTGCGTGCCTCCTCGGTTTCTTTTATTAACATGCACGCGGCTTGGTTCTGAAATTAATGAAGGTCAAGGTCAAATCATTTGTTTTACTGTAGGTCCTTTTAGGAACAAGATATGATATAGTAAATTGAAATGATTGCTTGTTTCATATTTTAATATGGTATGAAGAATCACGAACGGTCAATAATTGTGTGATTTCTCTTCAAAAGTCAAATAAAGAAATATTTTAATAAAAATAAAAACAAAATAAAAATATAAAAATTTCAATTTAAGTGACTCATTGAAAAGAATAAAAGCTCTTCTCTAAAATAAAAAGCACGAAAATTATTCTATAACAAAAAAGCAAAAAAGGTTGAAAATAATTTGGGTGTAGGCGCTGTTGTGTTAGTAATGTTTAGTTGGAATAGCTAGATTTTATCTAATCTTTCCAAACATCCTTTATTATAATGTTTTAAAATTATGTGCCGAGTGTGCGGAATTCTTGCACATGTTTCGCCACTTATTGGTGAGGTATTTCCTTTAGTAGTAGTCATTAGCAAGAAACTTGTTTTCGTTGAAAAATTTAAAACACCGATGCTCGCCGATGCTCTGATCTCCATAACAGCATACAAAATTAATAAGTAAAACAAGTATAAATCACATAACGACGAGAGATTCCTGCATTCACTTATTTCTCCTTAGATTTTTTATGAGATGGGCTGCGATTCTCCACACAAATTTTGATGAAATCGACGTTTTGTATTCCCCTTTTTATAAACGCGGAAGTATATCTGTTAAGTTTTCACGCCTTAACAGCTGAACGGGACACAGGCAGATCATGACTTAGTTAGGTGATTTGAGAGAGTTTTAGAACGTTCCCGTCGAATATCATTAGTGTCCACCACGCGGCGGAAGCGGCAACTAGTACGTATG
This sequence comes from Xestia sexstrigata, assembly GCA_941918905.2. Lineage (NCBI taxonomy): Eukaryota > Metazoa > Arthropoda > Insecta > Lepidoptera > Noctuidae > Xestia > Xestia sexstrigata. The sequence goes on from OW799204.2 coordinate 8,880,468, forward strand.
AATGTACTACCTGTTGCCTGTGACTTCGTTCGCGTGGAAATTCTGATCTGTACTTAAGTGTGAGAAAAAAAGTATTCCGTGTGCTATCACAGACTATAATCTATCTTTGTGCCAAATTTCATCCAATGGATGGTAATGGTCTAATAGGCTTGTCGAGTGAAAAAAAATATTGACCTGCATATTTTTTTTCTTACGTAAACCAAAATTGACGAAGATACGACGCTTTTAAAATTCTCAATACGTCACGCCGTGGTATAATTTTTAGTGCGTTCTGACGTCACGAGCCCCAACTTCCGAGTTTTGATGCGTTTTATCTTTGTCAATATGCATTGATATACAAAAACAAAAAATACGTGTCCATTATTTTCCAATACTTTATCTGACGGACTAAATAGATTTGCAATTTTTTGATACTGTCGTCAAGCCTATCAAAATAAATGCTTTGATCCGTTAAGCTGAGATCGGCTTAACGGATCAAAGCATTTATTTTAGATGGATGATGGGATATATAGGATAGGATGGATGATATTTTGGATTTATTCATCCATCCATCCAAACTTTCACATTGATAATATTAGCATAGATTACCTCTTTATGTTGAGCTATGAGTCCCTCCAGCTCCGTAATCTTGCTCTTCAGCTCCACTATCTCGCCCTCCTGGTAGCGCACGTTACATTGACTCATCTCTATCGTCTGAGACATGTGCGCGTTCCTCAGTAAAGCTTCATCTTTCTCTCGTTTTTCCCTGAAATAGATCACATCGTTTATCAACTAAAGTACGTTGTAAACTAAACATTAAAAAAAAAAAAACCGGCTTCAAAAAACACAAAAAGTGAAATTTGTACAATGTTACAAGTGTATTATGATACAAGTGAGCAAAGTTGCTCATTGTACAAGGTAAGGTGACTGACTACGTATATATATACAGCCTACTTCAAAATTATAATTTTAGTGATAAAATTGTATAACAAATTATTGTGAATTACAAATAATTTGATAATAATAAATGTTTTTTCGGCTCAATTAGGGACACATTTATTTATTCCAAAAATGTAAATGGATTTTCAGCGGCATAAAACTTCTTTGTTGTTACAATAAAAAAACTGTAAGTATTACCCGGTTAAATTGAAAATGCTCTGTTTATTCGCATATAATTTGCAGTTAGGTACTTAACTTAACTTTGTAGGGATAATTTTATTATGCACTAGTGTGTTATAGTATTATGCAGTTATAGTTCGGTTTATAGCCCTATGAACGATGTTATAAAGCTCACTTTACGAGCAAGTGTGTTGAAAAATAACTTTAGCTTCAGAAGTCGGTAACCTTTGTTTGATTTATGTATTTAGTTTTTTTGTTACCGATTTCTGAAGCTTAAGTTAATTTTCACTTTTTGTTTTTTGCTGTAGGTTTTTCTTTTTTGCAAAAAAGTTTTTTATTTTTTCATATTTTTGGTTGTTCCCAAACAAATATTTGCCATGAATTTATTTTACATGGTAATAGGCTTATCCCCAATAAATGGAACTTAACATAGGTATTTATTTTTTGCAAAAAAGTTTTTTATTTTTTCAAGTTTTTTATTTTTGGTTGTTCTCAAACAAATATTTGCCATGAATTTATTTTACATGGTAATAGGCTTATCCCCAATAAATGGAACTTAACATAGGTACCTAACTGTCGAAATCTGGGTGTATTGTACACATCTACGTACCCCCTCAGAGCATACAGGCGTGATGTTACGTCATGATGTTGTATAAACAATAAACATCCAAGCGATTGCAGCAATCACGACAGACTTGCCGTCTATTTTTGACGAGTTCAATTGTTATTCTCTGAAGATCAGCATCAGATCTTCACCAAATTTAAATGGGACCACCTCAGGAGTATACAGAATTTTGAGGATCGGTCCACAAAAGGGGGAGAAATCGGTGAACATACATAAATAACAGTCGAACATAGAACATCCTCCTTTTTTGAAGTCGGTTAAAAATGACAGTTAACATCAGATTAGACGACAGCAGTGTCCAATGCTTTCGATTGTGGAAATCGTGTTATAGATTAAAAATGCAGTTGGGCAGGACACCAAGCAAGGTGCGGTGATGATATATAACGAAGTGCTAGCCGTCCGGCAGAAAAATGAGCCAACGACGTTGTTGCCATCGCGAGTAAAATGATGAGGCTGGCACAGGAATGTAGAGATCGGCACAAGCAACGAGAAGAGTATACCCAACAAAAGCAGTGGGTTCAGTAGAGAGTAGTAGTGGTATTTGATGACAGCTACACAGCAGCTCAGCTGTCCTCTCTTTAGTGAATAACTATATACCACTCTCGACGTAATATCTTAGCATAGCTAACTTTTAGCAGTTAATAGCAGCATCATTGTGTTAATAATAATAATAATAATAAAGATTTATTGTTGAACTAGGACTAGATTACATGGCAAAGTATTAAAAGATAAAGCACAAGCAAATAGTTTCCTAATCTAGTTAGTGGGTGCCGTACTGTTCTCCTAGATAGGTTACAAAGTAACCTGTGTTTAGGAGAAACAGTTCCGATCCCCGTCATAATGGTTGACTTAAGACAGCACGTGTTAACTATAGTGGTTTAAAGTAATCATTCATAAGCTACAAGAAGAGGGACAAAATTAGGTCCTTATACAATAACAAAAATAAAAACTTAGAATCTAAAAAACAGCAATTTTAGAAAAAATATATAGATAATTTAAATAAGTTGTTCAGTATTTGGTGTGGTGTGTATATTGTAAGTGTTGTGAGTGTTTCGTTAAATGAATGTGGAGTGTGATGTATGTATGTTTTGGAGTGATCATCACTTCTTTAGTAACTCTTCGGTTTCGTCGTAGTTTAGGTTTAGAAGGAAGTTGCGAACAGTCTTTTTGCAATTAAAGTTTGTTAAGCCGTAAATGGGAATTTTTGCATTGATTTTATTGTAGAGAGAGGGGCCAAGATAGAGAGGAAACTTTTTTATAAAAGCTGTGCGTGTAGCTGGAATTGTGCAGATTAGGTCTTTGCGGCGTTTGGAGATTTTTTTGAATGGTGTTTGTCGGTGTTGCAGAAGGACTGAATATAAAATATATTGTTGCCTTACATTAAGTACGCTACATGATTGATATAGTTCGATTGTTGGGTAGAGTATTGGTCTGAAAGTAGCCACCTTCAAAATAGCTCTATGTGCGACCTCCAGAGGCTTAAGTATGGTCTTTGCAGCACCACCCCAGCATGAGATACAATAGGTTAGGATAGACTGACAGAGAGCAAAGTAAACGTTTCGTATGATGAACTGGTTGGCTACATGGCGCAGGGTTTTAAAAATGTAGATTAACTTCCGTATGCGACCAGAGAGGGTGTTAATATGGGATTTGAAATTAAGGTTTTTGTCCAGAACTATACCGAGATATTTAACCTGCTCTACTAGGGTTAAGGTAGGACATTGACAATTAGTAAGTAGGTTTTGTGTAGGACAGGAATGGGCTTTTATAGAGATAGGGGTTTTAGGCTGGGAAGAGTTAGTCATTGAAAAAGTGACGAGATTAGTCTTGTTGGCATTAAGAGTAAGGGTGTGAGAGGAAAGCCACTTCAGGGCAGAATTAAAGCCATCTTGTGCAGTAACTTGGAGTTCCAGCCAAGAATTAGCGGTGAAAGTGATGGCAGTGTCGTCTGCGAAAGAGACTATTTTGGCATTTGGAATTGGGAGATTGCAGAGATCGTTAATGAACACAAGAAAAAGTGTGGGCCCCAAAATGCTACCCTGAGGTACGCCGTAGTGAATAGGTAGTTCTTCACTCTTGTAGTTCTCTATAGTCACTAATTGCGAGCGACCAGTTAGATAACTCCTGTTCACAAATCAATCTGTTAAGCATGGTAATAAAAACAACGCGCACTCAATTGACACTGTTCACCTACTTTGTAATAGGAATTGAATGACATGAACCAAATTTTAAATTGAAAAAAGCATATTGTTTGTTATAAACGAAACGCTTTTTTCAGAAAACATGGCGTTGTCGACAGTCTTCTGGTCAACAAATGAGGCAAATAGCCTTCAATTTAAAATTGGTTACGCTATAACGTGACAAACATGTGCCACTACCATTCAAGGTAATTAAAGAAATTGCTCCAGTTTACATGACGAAAACAAGCTGCACCGAGACACACTTAAGAATTGTCATAATTCATTTGATCTAGTTGTAACGATTCAAAATTGATGAGAAGTCTGTTAGGTACCTACGACTGCTGTGGCAATCTTCTGTACATCTTTTCGCAGTCTCTAAATGATGTCTATAAGTTTCGGAGTTGTTGATTGATTAAGAAATTGATCAGAACATGGGTCAAACCAATTTCTTATGCATAAAAAACTGAGTGTCTATAATTCGTAACATTTTATTGTACCGTATTTACCGCCCCTACTGGTTAGGTGGTACTTCTGAATGACCGTCAATTTCACAGAACAGATATAAGAGGTTAGAAGGGCCTTGTGGGCGGGGCAGGCGCGCCGCTCATATAAGTGAACGCTCATATGTCAATCGATTGCTAATTGGTCACCGTTTTGGCGTGTGTGAGTGGACGTCAAGCACAGTTTTTGCGTTAGTGTGAAAATCCGGAGACAGTAAAGATACTAATAATTATAGACCTGTATCCGTGTTACCAGTTTTTAGCAAGGTTTTCGAAAAAGTAATGCTTAATCAAATGCTCTATCATTTTAACACCAACAGAATCTTACATGATCAACAGTATGGCTTCACCAAGGGACGTTGTACAACTGACGCCGGTGTAACCTTATTAAAGCACATATTTACTGCGTGGGAAGAGTCTCAAGACGCCATAGGAATTTTTTGTGACCTCTCCAAAGCGTTTGATTGCGTAAATCACGACACATTACTTTTGAAACTTGAGCATTACGGACTGGGTAAACTTGCACTTAGTTTGGTAAAATCTTATTTGAATGATAGACAACAACATGTTCAAATAAATGGTGTTAATTCACAGGGTTTAAAAGTAAAAATGGGGGTTCCACAAGGCTCAATATTGGGTCCTTTTCTCTTTCTAGTATATATAAATGATCTTCCCTATTTACTGAAAAACCAACCGCAAAATATGGTGTTATTTGCTGATGACACTTCCCTAATTTTTAAGATAAATAGGCGGGCCCAAAATCTAGATGACGTGAATAATGCCCTACTTCAGGTCCAAAATTGGTTCACAGCAAACAATTTGGTATTAAATGAAAAAAAAACCAAATGCATAAGATTTGCTTTACCGAATGTTAAAAGTAATGATTGTGATATAATATTGAATAAAGAGAAACTTGAATTCGTAGATAAAACGGTTTTCCTGGGGATTACGCTTGATTCAAGGCTACAATGGGGTTCTCATTTGACTTCTCTTGCGGGGCGGCTAAGTTCAGCAGCCTATGCCATTAGAAAAATCCGTCAGTATACTGATGTAGATACCGCTAGACTGGTTTATTTTAGTTACTTTCATAGTATAATGTCTTATGGCATTTTACTGTGGGGACGGGCTGCAGATATTGAGTCTATATTTATTCTGCAGAAAAGAGCCATCAGGGCCATATATAATCTTCGTAAGCGCGATTCTCTAAGGGAACTGTTTAAGGATATTGGCATCATGACGGTACATTGTCAATACATCTACGAAAACATAATGTACGTCAGAAAAAATCTGCACCTTTTTGGTAAAAGGGGTGACAGACATAATTACAGTACTAGAAATAGGGACCAACTAGTTCAGCCAGGTTTCCGACTCGCTAAAGTAGACTCATCTTTCATGGGGTACTGTTTGAGATGCTATAATAAAATTCCACAAAGTATTCTTGAACTGAATGAGACGAAATTTAAAACATGCATTAAACGCACACTATGTAAGCAAGCATATTACAAGTTGAGCGATTATATCGCTGATAAAAATGCTTGGCTCAATGCTGGTCCTGCTCCACAAGGACAGGGGCGCATAAATTGATAGCATTAAAATGTATTGTTGGAGCTGCTGAAGATTGTACAACTATCTTTGCATTGTATAGATTCAACCTCTTTAGTATTATATAAATGCATAGCCCATATTGTGTGAGTACTATGTACTAGAAAGCTATCATTCACTGGAAACCTACGTCTTTTCTTGACTTGAATGTGCCCTGGCGGTTTAGAGTATGTCATGCTCACTCAAATGTCTCGCTGATGGTGGCGCATGTGTCGGATCATTTAGTTCCCTTCAAAATGGTTGAGTTGAATGGTGCTGATCCATGCGTCATGTCCGTGAACGGGCGCTGTCGGTTGTGACTGGTCATCTCTTAGTTGCCATGGCTTATTTGAATGAATTATTTTGAATTGTATTTTTGTTGTTTGTGTGTTTTTGCTGTGGACACTTTTAACGTGCACATCTTGCTACATTGTTCTCACATAATATACCATCTCAACATGAATGATGTAACCAAGATTTTGTAACAATATTCTGATTTAAAAGAGTGTCCATGGCGTTTCTTGCCCGTTCTTCTCCATAGAGATCTACGCTAGGGAATGGGCAACTACAGTACTTTCACAGTTTTTATGTCTTGTGACTGGGACTGTAGCTACATTTAATTTTCATCTTTGTTTCGACAATTCAAAAGTGCCTGTAACTGGCTTACTTGAAATAAATGCTTTGATTTTGATTTTGATTTTGAATCAATTGCAAGCTCGCGATCTAAGGGGCCGCCTCCACGAGCGAGATAATCGCGGCGATTCAACGTATTTCTATACGAAAATATTGCCGCATATGTGCGAGTTTATTTGTGTGCGTAATGCACGTACGTATGGGTCTCTTGCTTGTAGTGGAGTTAAAGAGTAGGAGACAAGCGGCGACATGCGTTCTAATACAAATCAGGAACTATTTCCTTTCTAACCTCTTTTATCTGTTCAGCAGTGCAAGTACAATCGAACAAGCTATTTGGTATACAGTTTAACCAACAAATTACATTGTAAAATGTTAACCAAATAGCTTGTTCGACCGTACGTAGCACTCGATTTGATACGATTCGATAAATCTGACAGTTATTCTCGATAAAATGAGTTTTTAACCAATCGAAAAGTCGGATTTATCGAATCGTATCGATTCGATCGTTTTCGATTGCTACGTACTTGCAGTGCTGTGGTCAATTTAAACCAGCTTGGCGTTTACCTACTGGCTCCCCTCGAGGCGACTGACCCCTACATTCGTAACATACCTACATACCGTTATGTGTGTTTTAGGCAAAATTGCCAGTTTACAGTAAAAATATCAGCTCTGCTTTTGTGATCGTCAGAGATATTTTACAGCCTGGCCATGTGAAGGCAAACAAATTCGGCCGAAATAAAATAGAAGTTTATATTTTAAACATCCCTGAGATTGGATACTAACTCTGGAAGGTTATGTCATTATGTGGGGATATTTGCTTGTTTGGAAGGTTTTGTGGTTGGTATGATTGTGGGTTATGGTATTACAAGCACACTTACTTGTCAAACTTCCTCTGTATATCCAAGAAGTCGTGTTGCATATCCGTGACCATTGAGTTGAGGTGATTGACCTCAGCCTTGCTCTCGTCACACAGCAGGTTCGATTTGTCCACCTTTTCCCTGAGGATCTTCACAAGAGTCCTCTCATTCTCCAGTGCCTCCGTCAACTCTCTGTTCTCTTGCGTCAGAGTTTCTATACGGTTTTCGAAATCCATCGTGTTATCCTGTAATATTGTACCTACGTTTATACTAATAGAATTTTAAGCTAAACGAAATAGCCCTTGTTTTTAAAACCCATGAAATTCCCATTAGATCTGCGTATAGCTGAAACTTATTGTTGTTATAATAAGACTCTAAATATCTTGATAACAATTATCTACGCCTGTACTGACTACTGTTTAAGTCGTTATTAAAACTAAGGCGACATAGAGTACCAAATGATTTTCCTCGTGTTCACAAGTTTTTCAACCTCATGTAGTTTACCACAGTGTTATAAATCGTGTTGACTACCTGGCGTGTGATTACCCTTATGATAAATTTAGCACGTGATAACTTCGTAAACATAAATGTTTTATTTTCTAAAGTATGCTCTACTACCTCATTCTTTGAAAGTAGAGCAGTATATGAACAACAAATCCTGTTTATGATTTCTCTTACTGAATGATTAGTTGTTAAAACATTTGTTTGGTTTATTGCATGTGTAATAAAGGATGACTGTCTTGATGAGTCATCACCTAATTTATTATGAAAACTACGTACCAAACGTAGTGTAAACACGATAAGTATTTATATCCGCACTCTTTTCGTTCCAGTCTTAATATAAACACAGCTAACTGCACTGAATCAGACACTTAGGCACTATTTTTTATCTATCGTCTGGTCTGTAAGCAACAGAGCGATTTCTAAACACTGTTCTTTACTATTTTTAGTTTGGTTCAATCATATTCATGTACTTTCTATAAACCGTGCACACAAGCGCTCGCCTCGACAGACAACAAAGCACTAAGGACCCGAGTGTAAACATTCGCCAATAATACCGGTTCTGTTGCAACACAGCATACTGTATTTTTACCTGCGTCCAATAGCTACGCGACCGAACCGTGCATACTCATTGGAAATTGTCGCAGTCACAATGTCAGATAGAATATTATATTAATAGGTGTCATATAATATTACCGGCTAACGGAATTGATTTGAAAGTTTAATGTTAATTTATTTCGAAAGAAACTGTTCTTTTTGTATTATGCGCGAAACGCGAATATTTGGCTCTAACGTGTGTGTAGCAGATTAGATATTGATACTTTATGTATCAAACCACTCAATGAATATTACTATTTTTATCTCCACTCATCTCATATCAAGCAGGAAGGTTAAGACCCCGATCCAAGATTAGATTAGTATTAAGTAACATGCACACACCAAACTAGCTGTTAGCCAAGCAACACCCATGCAAAATTAGGGAAAAAAAACAAAAGAAACATTAAAATTTGACCAAAAATAATTTATTTATACAAATCCGTGCATCACATCAAAACAAAATTTTAACAATGTGTAAATATAATTTTATAATTTTTGTACTTTATATGATATAAGTTTTTTTTAACTACTTACTTGGAATGGATTATGTTTCACTTATATGTAACTATGCTATGTTCAAAGTGGACCGTTTCGGTTATCAATGGTGTACCGTCACCTGTGCAAAGTGTATGACTAACAATCGGGACATTTTGGTCGTGACAAAAGATCACGTGTGGTGTACATAATCAATTTATCAACGCGACAGGCTCGATAACAAAACAAAGAGATATTGATACTAACCCGCAATGTGATGCAAGCGATGTGCTTATACCTTTGTGAGATGGACAATTGCGATTCAATATAATAGACACATTTATAAACATTATCTCTATCGGACGCCAATTCACAAATAAAACTTTGACCTCGGTTTCTGAAACCCTATTCAATTGAATCGGTCATCAAGTCTCATGTCGCTGGTTGCTGTCATTTTAGTTAAGTAATCATAATAGTAGTGGGCCCAGTTGGATTGGAGAATTAATTCGTTAATCGTGGCCTCAATCCCTTCACTCTAGGAAAGGCTGGCGGCGTTTAGCCCAAACAAACATATTACTCCACTATTTCTCCCTACAAAAAAAAGTGATCTTATAAGGGTTCCTTTTTTACCTTTGAGATACGGAACCCTAAGAACTAGAGCAAATATTTTTTTACTGTATAATCTATATCCATTCCTCTGTTTCGATATTTTACATAAACTTATTTTATAAAAATCGAATATGGAAAGAATCGTTAAAAATATGGAAGGAATACATTTGTGTGGGCTAAGCGCCGCTTGCCTTTCTTCTTAACATTGCTCTCAAACGATGAAGGAAAACATCTAGTTCTAGAACTTTCTAGAACCAAAAAAAAAACGAAGAAATTGTGACATGCACCAACCCGCACAGGGTATGCGTGACCAAACGGTATACACCCTCTCACAAAGTCCCTGAAATGGGAATGTTATATAGTCTGATTGATTATGCTAATCACTAACCATGGTTAACATGAGATTTGACAGCAGATTCAGCAATGTCTTGAACAGTATTCCTTAAACCGGGTGTCATCGATAATCGCTAATTGCCAATGATTCAGCTGCATAGTAAAGTGAGCAAAACAACCAACTCACCCCCTTAATCACAGAATAATAAGATCTGGAAGCTACCATTCACAATTTAAATATTGCTTTATCATTGGTTAAATAAGTTTTGCACCCATTTTTCTAAGGGTAAAAAGCGGTTGATCGCCCATGATCACGATTCTTCGTGAGAGCACAGCTCAGCAAATTACAATGTCTTCATAATTTTCCTCTTTTAAAACAAGTAAATAATAGTACATTTTGATACAAGTGGAGAAAGTTTGTTATTGCTTCCGAGGCGGAATTAACTCCAGAGCCGTAGACGAGGGTGTTTTTGAACCGAGAACTGCAATAGCAATGTCCACGTGTATCAAACAACGTTTTTCAATACACTTTTGAAGAAATTAAATAAAAGAACGAAAAATATTTTTATCATGAATTATTGAAACTATGATTTTAATTTTCTTTTTTTCTGCGCTTTGCTTTCGCCAGGTTGAAGGAGAAGCAAGGGTATGAAGCCGCTAAACAGCCTAATATAAAAAAATAGTTTTTTTTTATATTTTTGAATTTAGAACACAAATAAATGTTAATTTGTTTATAAAAGTAAATATTAGTCTTAAGGTGACACATCACACGGGCTCGAACTCATTGGTGGGCGTGGCCAAAAAGCACGCTGTCTCACCTGGCATCGTGCCCGACAGAGATAGTATCAGTGATGAGCAGTTAGGCGCTAGTCTTCACGCGCGTCTAGTTCGTACGCACACACTCAGCGTTCCGAACCGTTCCGAACTAAAACGAAGTTATATAATACTTTCGTCTGACCTTTTATTTAAATGCGCTAAAAAGAATAAAATTAACTTTTTCTTTAAAACGTTTACTATCAACTTATAACGTCATGGTCACTACACAATTCGCGAGATTAGTGGCAACAATAATATTGTATAACTATATTGTTTGTTATTGTTGGCCTGGGATCACCATGTCCTGGACGCTTTCCGCCAGGTCTGCTAATCCCTCGAGAGAAATAAATGGCTGTGAAGCCAGCAGAGTCTGGACGTTGGTCGGCAGACGACTGCTTTATGTTTTCATCGTGGTACTGTGGATTTCCTTGGCCTGATAAAGTTTAGGATTTCCTTTTCAGGGCGTATCATGTCGGGGTCACCAATTTAGTGGTTGTTGTACACTATCTAAATTAAATTTAAAAAAATCATAATTCTATATAAATTTAATCAACACAAGACAGAGAAGTGACAGATCAGAAGATAAGTAAAAATTATATCGTGAAGGTTTTATGCATATAAAGTTTCTAAATAAGTAGGTCGCTACACCATATTATAGGGTGTGCGTTTCGATGGCGCGACCACGGCGTTTTGTTTTTAAATAACTATGCCATGATTTTGTAAAAATATGTATGTATGTAGTTCAAATTTCCCAAAACCTTAAATTTGTCAAAGTTATGGTTAAAAAGTTATAAGGGTTTGAACGTGGCCACGCCATCGAAACGCGGAGAACCGCGCGGCCACGGAAATCTTAAAAACTAAGCGTTGCAGAGACCTGAAATTTAGGTAAATAACAGATTGAATATGAAAAAAAAAATAAAAAAAATCCTAGGTTTATATTTTAGGAGCATACGTACGGTATCGCTTATAACCTTTAAAATGTTCTGAATGTGAAATTTAAAATTGAAATTAATTAATTTAATTTTAAATTATTTTTTTTACAAAATCCTGCCATAGTTTAAAAAAATAATAATGCCGTGGTCGCGCTATCGAAACACACACATTATAGGAGTGCAATAAAAATGCACAGGCCCTTCAACTTCAGCGAAAAACAAATGACACGTCACTGACGTCATGCATGAAATGAAAAGGACAGAAATATAGGTCTTGTTCTTCTATCAAACGAAGGACATGTCAATATCGCGTGTCCCCCCTCCCGCACCGCACCGGGGGAAACATTCAGTGAGATGCACGAAAATTCATAGTAAAAGGCGCGCGTAAAAAAATATGAAAAAGCTTTTGGGAAATCGAATTTTATGAAAAAAACACTGCATAAATCATTATCAAATAAAATTTATTGAATTCTTCGATAGTTGTACTGTGTCGGTACGGAATTTGTATGGAAAATATGTTGCGCAGTTCAACCTTAAGGTTCAACTGCGCAACATATTTTCCATACAAATTTCGGGGGGCTATTACTCCACTGTTTGACATGGTACATCTAAAGTTAAACATGATATCGTTTTGTCTCATTATTAATTGTGTCTGTGCGGAATCAGAATAGTAAAATAAAAAGCCATTCAAAAGTTACGAGCTACCAAAGATTCATTTTTATTGCCAATTTTAACGTAACTTTGGGCGTAAATTAGTAATAAAAGAATTGTCAAATTTCCAAAACAAAGTCCGTACCGACACAGCACAATTATCGAAGAATTCAATAAATTTTATTTGATAATGATTTATGCAGTGGTTTTTTCATAAAATTCGATTTCCCAAAAGCCTTTTCATATTTTTTTACGCGCGCCTTTTACTATGAATTTTCGTGCATCTCACTGAATAATGTTTCCCCCGGTGCGGTGCGGGAGGGGGACACGCGATATTGACACGTACTTCGTTTGATAGAAGAACAAGACCTATATTTCTGTCGTTGTCATTTCATGCATGACGTCAGTGACGTGTCATTTGTTTTTCGCTGAAGTTGAAGGGCCTGTGCATTTTTATTGCACTCCTATAATGTGTGTTTCGATGGCGCGACCACGGCATTCTTTTTTTAACAATGGCAAGATTTTGAAAAAAAAATAATTTAAAATTAAATTAATTCATTTCAATTTTAAATTTCACATTCAGAACATTTTGAAGGTTATAAGCGATACCGTACGTATGCTCCTGAAATATAAACCTAGGATTTTTTATATTTTTTTTACAAATTCAATCTGTTATTTACCTAAATTTCAGGTCTCTGCAACGCTTAGTTTTTAAGATTTCCGTGGCCGCGCGGTTCTCCGCGTTTCGATGGGGTGGCCACGTTCAAACCCTTATAACTTTTTAACCATAACTTTGACAAATTTAAGGTTTTGGGAAATTTGAACCACATACATACATATTTTTACAAAATTATGGCATAGTTATTTAAAAAAAAAAAAGCCGTGGTCGCGCCATCGAAACGCACACCCTATAATATGGTGTAGCGACCTACTTATTTAGAAACTTTATATACATAAAACCTTCACGATATAATTTTTACTTTTCTTCTGATCTGTCACTTCTCTGTCTTGTGTTGATTAAATTTATATAGAATTATGAAAAATTTAATTTAATTTAGATAATGTACAACAACCACTAAATTGGTGACCCCGACTTGACGCCCTGAAAAGGAAATCCAGGCCAAGGAAATCCCGGGGTTGCGGGACTGTTCGAAAGAGATACCGTGACCCCGGAACACAAAGGGCGATGAAGGAACATGGATGGGTTTTAGTCAGTAAAAGTCTGACACTCCCTCCTGCTCCGCCCAGAGCGGAAGAAGTCATTTGATGATTTCCCATCCGAAAAAAAAAAAAAGGCCAAGGAAATCCACAGTACCACGATGACAATATAAAGCAGTCGTCTGCCGACCAACGTCCAGACTCTGCTGGCTTCACAGCCATTTATTTCTCTCGAGGGATATTATAACAAACAATATAGTTATACAATTTTATTGTTACCACTAATCTCGCGAATTGTGTAGTGACGATGACGTTATAAGTTGATAGTAAAAGTTTTAAAGAAAAAGTTTATTTTATTCTTTTTAGCGCATTTAAATAAAAGGTCAGACGAAAGTATTATGTAACTTCGTTTTTGTTCGGAACGGTTCGGAACGCTGAGTGTGTGCGTATGAACTAGACGCGCGTGAAGACTAGCGCCTAACTGCTCATCACTGATACTATCTCTGTCGGGCACGATGCCAGATGAGACAGCGTGCTTTTTGGCCACGCCCACCAATGAGTTCGAGCCCGTGTGATGTGTCACCTTAAATAATCATGTTTATCTATGATATTCTATTTATAAACACAATTAGAATATTCAAAAAATATTTACACCGTAAAGACGCATTATTGCTTTGCCGAAATTAAAAAAAAAAACATTCACCTCCGACTATAGGCATTGAACCAATTTGGACTAAGTATAGGTATAGTTATCTGTGGCAATTTTCATTCCCGCACAATGTTGGAAAATTAAAAAAATCGCACGCGTCTGAAATACACTGCATGTTGAACCTAATCGTATTGCGATAAGAACCAGTTTTCGAGGAAGTGTATTGAAAAATATTATACTAGAATGCCTTCTTAAAATTGGTGCAACACTTTTTTACCAGCGTAGCTAAGCTGCCCAAAAACAAAATAGTAAACTCAGAATAACTAACATAAAGTCACAATATATGAAAAGTTCGTAAATAAACATTATGTTTGTAAATAATAAAAAAATACTAATAACTAATTTCATAATAATTCGATATAGGAACATAATAATTAAGGCCCATGCTTATGATACAGGATTTGCAGTGATACAATATAACAATAGTTACTGTCTTCAATTCAATAAACAGTCTTCAACAATCGTTTTTATTGGATCTCGTAGATCACATCTGAAGCTGAAGAGTGTGTTTGGTTGAACGCGCTAATCTCAGGAACTACAAGTCCTTATTGAAAAAAAAAATTAATGTTCGATAGCCCATTTATCGAGGACGGCTATAGGCTATACAACATCACGCTATGATCAAAAGGAGCGGAGCATCAATGAAAAATAGTAACTAATAAATTCATCACTGCAAAAACTGAAAAGTGGGCATTTAATTTTATTAACTTGTTTTACTGTTTTATTTTTAAATAAATTAATTTAAAGTCAAATATACTATAGACGCTCTTAACAGCAAAACAAGTAATTGAAAAAATCTCTTTTTTTTTTCTTTTATACACACAAAGCTAGCAAGCTTAGCCAATGGTGCAACTTTTATAATTATATTATTATAAAGCCTTATACTGGCTGTTAGATTAGTACATTTTTGTAACAGTGTACACGAGGCTTTACCCGAAAAATAATATAAAAAATACGAGACAAAGGTTTCGACTAAGTCTTAAAAAATATAATAAAATATCTAAATGCAAACGATATAATCTATATACGACAACATATATTATATTCTAACTGTACATGTAATGACGCAATACTATATTACTGTAAACATGAACAAACGACGGAATAATTTGTAATATTTTACTGGATTTCTGACTAAACATACTAAAAAAATAGAATATTCTGGACACTAGAAATCATGATTTCAAATTCGGTAATGAACTAATTTACGCAATAACGCGGGAGTGCAGCTTTAAACATCTATTTATTTATCGGCTTTGTCCCTGCCGTTTCTTGAATGTGAATGAAACGCGAAACATTAAAAAAACTGCAGATTAAATTTCAATACAAGTCTAGTCGGCTGTATCGTGCAAATACAATGAATCAAAAATAGCTTCAATCTTATCTTCCATATGAGAAATCGCAAATTCACGCACAGTTTAGCATTTTCTTGCATCTTTTTCCCTTTCTCTCACATATTTGCTACTCACTTAGGTGAGAGGTCCAATCGCCCGTTAAAGAGGTTCCGATCGGTCTTCTCGCTCCATAATGAAGCTTTTACGTGACAGAATGAGACAGAGATACTCGAAAACGGTGATTCGTGCGTGTAAATGTGATTTCAACCTAAAATTAATATAAACGTGTTTGCTATTACGTACTACTAAATGAACCTAGAAGCTCATGTGTACAGCACTAGTAAAACGTCATAACACGCAGTGTAGGCGTAAGTACAGTACATTCACCTTCCATGTCATAATTGGTAAACAAACGAAAATCTCGTCGGTTTTAGCACTTAATAATGTGTCCGTCTTGATATTTATGAAAAATAAATATACCAGTATTCAACTTAGGTGACACCTGAATAAATTCCAAAATAAAGGCGCGCTGTCGGATTTTCACAATACTATTAGGGCCTGAATTCCTGCCTCGCTAAGAAAAACAGTAGCAAATGCGCGCCGCTGACGTCAGCGTCGCAGTATGGTGCTATACAGAACACAATGTATATTCGTACGTGCAACCGACGCACGCGACCGACGTCCGCGCAGGAGGAATTCAAGCCTTAGGCATTAATTCCGCAGTTGCTTAGCGTTTATCAAAACGGGATTTAACGAACAGGAACAAATTCAATTTAAAATAAAAAAAATCGCGACAGTTTCATCTTAGTTCGCAACATAACAAGATGGACGGATGAAGACTAAGCTAAAGGTCTGGGTATGGCATGGATTTGTTTACCAAATACGACAAGTACAGGGAACCTGACTACATATATGCTGGACTAGAGTGACTATATGGTGTAGAGGCTGGGACTCACGGCCGCGAGGTCGGCGGCGCTGCGGAGCGCCTTCACCTGCAGCGCCAGCGTGTGCACCTCGCCGTTGAGCCGCGACACCTGCTCGACAGATTAGCACTAGCTGGCTGACTAGACCACGGTACACCGAGTAAGACGACACAGTGATACAAGAAATGAAAAACTAGGGTATTTTTTGACAAGGGTAAAAAAAACTAAGAATTTTGACCCATCACAAAATATTAAACTAGGTAATAAGTACTGTTTTTCAGAATAATATTGTAATATCAAATTCAGAATAATATTGTAATATTTTTGCATCAGTCAACATCAATGAGAATCTCTGAATTTTCTCTTTATTATTATTATTTTTTTTTTATTATTATGCGTTCATGATCTTATGCACTTAATTGTGTACAGTAAAAATCAAGTAACACAAGAGACTTGGATATAATTATTGTTAGTTATTTTAGTATATTAAATGTGGCATGCAAATAGGTCTCAACATAATATTTCCTGAGAATACAAGTTAAAAGATAAGTTCTACATGCAAAAAATTGTAGGTAGACATCACATAACTAATCAAGACTAGAACTAGAAGACCATTTAGACAACTACGGAATTAGTAAACACAGGACACCTATAACCAAGTACTTCTGGCGACGTAACTAACAAAACAAGATTAATACACGAACTGTATACCTTAGCCTCGCTGTTGACAAGATTCTGTTTGGTTTTCTCCAGCTCGGCTGCTGCAATTTGAAGTTTTTCTTGCATCTCTCTCTTTTCGATCTCTACTCGTCTCCTCTCTGAGCCTTCCTCTCCCGCTTGCCGCGACAGTCGCGCCACCTATGTAGTATACTTATAACTTAGTATGGTAGACACGTTTACATTTTTTCTATGTTAAATAAATATTACTTAAATATAATGTATTCTTTGGTGATGTTTAACAATTAAAATGTCTTCCTACCTTAGAGTTCATAGATTTTGATGTGGCTAGATTTGAAATGAACAAGGTATTTAAATAATTCCGAATTCCGAGATTCCGAGAATTCCGTACCTACCTAAATATTTATAACGTTAGAGGCTGTAAAAATATATGATTAGTAATAAGTAGCTATAAAACTTAGTAAATATAAAATTATAATATAATTCCGGCAACAAGAATTCGATGCTGAAATAAAGTCGCAAAAAATAAGTAAACGTGTCTTAATTTTATGTATATACATAGAAATTATATGTACAAAATATAAGATAACTGTAAGATGCAATTATTAGCTTCAGACAAAAATAATTAAAACAGCGGTTATTAGATGGTGTGTAAGTAATATTTCATGCTTCATGCACATTGCGCACGCCTTTCACATGCACTTATACAGGCATTATATACAAGTTAGATACGCGATTGATGGCTCATGCACACGGAGCTAATCCTAAAGGAACAAAAACCGTCCGCTTGGAAAAAACGGCACTATTTGGCACAATAAAATCTGTATAAAGACTTAGTATATTTTTCCTAGTTAATCTTGTCGGCACTAGAGGTAAACTATCGGTATTATATTCCTCATAAACACAATACTACTATGCTTATAATTATGGAATTTTATTCTGAAATAAAGCGATTATTATTATTAACATATCTATACAGGGTGGAAACTTTCATCATGATCTGCCTAGCCTTTTCCCAAGTTTTATTGGGGTCGGCTTCCAGTCTAACCGGATGCAGCTGAATACCAGTATTTTACATGGAGCGACTGCCTATCTGACCCCCACAACCCAGTTAGTACTGGGTAATACGATACCCCTTGGTAAGACTGGTTGTCAGACTTTTTGGGCCACTGACTACCTGTAACGACTGTCAAAGATCCCAATGAAAGAGGGTGGAAACTTTCAGTGGAGCAGTAAAAAGAACTACCTTAACCATAATATTAACATAACCGTGTCGGAAACAGGATCGATTGGCATCAATAAAAAAAAATGTGTAAAATGGCCATTTTCTTGCGAACTGTATTTTTTTTTTTTAATCTGTGAGCGAGGATCAAAATTTCAAGAAAAATTATAGGTAGTCTCCTAAAACCATTTTCGTGTAGCTACAACGGTTAAGGTAGTTCCCCTTACTGACCCGTTGAAAGTATCCACCCTATATATTGTATAGAACCTGAGTAAAGAATTTCAAAGCTAATGGCGAAAGAAATGCAAAACGGCTAAATAAAAAAGTAGTGAAAAGTAAACCATATATCGAACCATTCCGAATGGCCCAAAGTGTATTAGAGACGGCCTATGAAAACGTTAATCATACTTAGATACTTATGATATAATCATGGTGCAAATAACGACTTCAAAAATGACATAAAACAACAAAATTATACAACAATAAATGCATTTTTTTTAAGTGACGTATTTCATTCATACACAGAAATTACGAGTTTAACGTGACAATACCGTGTTCAAAGTTTTCTTAAGATGATTGTACCTGAGTCTCCAGCGAAGCTATCTGCCCGCTCCAGGATGTCTTGACGTCGGCGAGCGCCATCTTGGCTTCCTGCAGCTGTCGCGTGAGCACGGCGCGCTCGCGGCACACGCGGTCGTAGTCCGCGCAACCAGTCGGAGTTACCTCGCGTTTGTCTGGGTTGCAGAAAGGTTATCAGAACTTATCAGTGAGTTACAGGTGTAATGGTTGGGCCAGATGTTGGGGTTGGAAGCACTTATTAAAAAACCAGCAAGTGCGAGTCGGACTCGCGCATGAAGGGTTATGTACCATCGTAGTATTTTTAGTTAGTTTTAAGTCTTTGCTTGTAAGCGCTTACAGACAGACGGACGGACAGCGGAGGCTTAGGTCCCGTTGGTAAGTAACCCTTCGGGTAAGGAACGCTAAAAAAAAGTCTGAAAACTGAAGTTACTGTGTTTCTAATTCTGAGGATAGTGGTAGAAGTCGTGAGAGTCATTTTAGTATTCTGAATGGCTACATTGGCTTCTGATAACAAACATTAGTGCATGGTAGGATTACATTGCTTCATAAGTGTAGTTATCGCAAGCATGAGTAGGTATTGAAAATATTATCGAGTTTTTCATTAGGAACTTCACTATCAGCCTGGAGTCTGACAATTAGTGACAATAGGCTTGCTCTCTATAACTTGGAACGTATAATGTAAATTGATCTGAAAAAAAGTAAAATACCGGCCAAGTGCGAGTCGGACTCGCGCACGAAGGGTTCCGTACCATTATCTATACAACAATAGACAAAACGGCAAAAAATCACGTTTGTGGTATGGGAGCCCCCTTTAATATTGATTTTATTTTAATTTTACTAGTTATTTTTAAAGTGAATATACAACTAAATATTCTGTGAATATTTCAACAGACAGACAGACGGACGGACAGTGGAGTCTTAGTAATAGGGTCCCTTTTTTACCCTTCGGGTACGGAATCCTAAAAACATCATGACCATGACTGCCAAAAAACTAATAAAAAAAGGAAAGGAAAAAATAAGAAAAGAGTCAATGCACTTGCCTCTTTTCGACTCGAATGGCGCGACACGACTCCATGCCGAACTAAATGCAACAAATGTGATGATAACTGAATGTTTAAGTAGTTACCATCGTCAGCCATGTGGTGGTGCGGGTTGTCGGGCGGCAGCGCGGCGCTCACGACAGCCAGCCGGTCGGCGAGCTCGGCGGCGCGCGCCTCCGCGGTACTGAGCGCACCGCTCAGCTCTGCTCGCTCGCGCGCCCACTCGCGACGGCATTGTTCTAGCTCCTCCTGCCAGACAATGTAGAAGGGTTAACTTAAGCCTTATCCAAACTGATTTAAGGTTCAAATTCGTATTAAAAAATATATTTTTATAAGGTTGTTGCAAGTAAATTGCGCATGTAAAGTGCCCATAACATACGCGCATGACACAAGAGACTACAACTTGCATGAAATCATTTGTATATTCTAGTCAATACAGTGGTAAAATAAAACTAAATCTTTGCCAGTACAAGGATAATTTGCATTCTTTTTACTAATATTATTAAGTAAATCCTTATCTATTTCTATAATAACAAAACAATGTAAGTTATCAACGATTATAATGTTTAACTGACAGCCGTGTGCGCGCAGGGATTTCCTAGCTTAAAAATTACTATATCCATTCAAACCTTCCACACCTTTAGGTTTCGTGCTCAACTTTAAACTTTGAGCTCTCATGCGTAATTTAATGCTTCGAGAGCCCCAGGCTGTCTGTTATCTACCAGTGAATTGCTGAATTAATTTAAGATTTTAGTTAATTGTGTTGCAAGTTCCTGCTTAGCACATAAAGGTGCAGGAAAGACTTTGATCTTGAAAAAGTAATTCCTGCACCTTTCTTAGAGGGTTGTATTGATGATTTTAATGATTATAATTCTATAACTACACGTCTTACAGTCGCGAGCAATATTTTAATCAACATACAACCTAGCACTGGCCTGCAAATTGCAAAAAAAGTAAGAAAATTTGAATTTACATTTACAGGCTACCTTAAACAATAAACTTAAAAAATGGCGTCAAAAAACTCCTCCTCAACGCTGTTAACTGGAGATTAGATTTTAGTTAAGTAGATATTTTACGTTAAGGTATAAATATTAGCTAGAACGGTTTTCCACAAGAAATTTGTTAGCCATAAAAATATTTCTGCCTTTGTACTCACTTATATATTCGTAAAGTTAAACAGCTCTACACAGGATGTTACACTTAGTTCGATAGATAAGCCTTGTATGTAATTCATGCTTACATAAGTGGAACTGCAGGAAGTTTCTATAGCTAACGCATCCAGTACCATTCGTTTCGTAACTTGCAAATTGTCATTAGCTGTGATTGCACTTGTACAATAGGCGAGACGACAAAAAAAAACTAATTAGTCCGTCAGATAAATTATCAAAAAATATTGGACCCGTGTTTTTTCTTTTGTTACGTAAACCAAAATTGACGAAGATATGACGCTTTTAAAATTCTCAATACGTCACGCCTAGGTATAATTTTTAGCTAGTTCTGACGTCACGAGCCCCCACTCCCGAGTTTTTATGCGTTTTATCTTTGTTAATATTCATTGATTTACAAAAACAAAAAATACGTGTCCTTTAATTTCCAATACTCTAACTGACAGACTAAATAGATTTGCAATTTTTTGATACTGTCGTCATGCCTATTCTAGTTGTGCTTTCAAGTTAAGGTATGCGTCAGTCAAATTAATGACGAAAGTGATTAGCGCAAAACATACTGGCTTTCTATACAACTATTAGGAGTATAGCAAGAATATAAAAATACTAATAACAGTAATAGATAAATTAGATATGCAGGGTGAAAGGAATATTAACGTGCAACCTTTTGCAAATCCTCTCCCAAAAAGAAAAACATACAAAACTAAAGTTGGTGCCAGTTAAGATGAGAATAGCGGTCATTGACCCACCTACATTTATTAAACTTCTTAACTTTGAAAACCAAAAATAAGCCTGTTCGAGTCAGGAATCGTCATCTATTGTGATCTTCAACATTTATTGTAATGAAAAATGATGCATAGTTCATTTGTTTTGGTTCGTACGAAGAGATATTAGGGAAAGGGCAATGACCGCTATTCTCATCTTAACTGCCACTAACTATACCCTTTCATACAAAAGATTAATATTTAAATCTTACAATTTGTCCGACCCTATCGATTCTTTTAATCTTCCTAAAAGACAGTCACTCACATTCAAAGCATCAAGCCTGTCCTGAGCGCGCTCAGCGGCAGCTAGCTGTGTCTTCAGTTCAGTCACCAGTCTCTTAGCTGTGTCTCTCTCTGTAGTTGCCTTTGCTGCCTCTGCATGTGCTGTGCGAGCTACTGCTTGTGCAGCGGCCGCCTCTTCGCCTGTAAATAAAGATCATTTCAATTTTCAAAAAAGACCAAGCAAACCATAATTTTGAATATTCTAAAATACATTGTTTTAATAAACTTGATTTTTCCTACGCAAACAGTGATCGGATAGTTTTTGAGAATTTTTAAATTCTATAACCTATTTGCTGTTAAACACAACACTAAAATTTGATAAACACACCACTCAACTATTATAAACCAAATTATTCATATCTACAAACTTGTATAAAAACTATTGGTTAACATCTGACCTTGCACAGTGGCAAGTGAAAGCTTCAGTTCTTCAATCTTGTGTTCCCAGAAGGCATCTCTCTCTCGGATCTTTGCTTCTAACTGTGCAGAGTACTGTTGTTGTAGTACAGCTTGGTCAATCCGCCCGCCGGTGCGCTCAGCAAGGTATGACTCCATTTGTGGAGATATCGACTAGAATGAAACAAGGTGATTGTAGGTATATTGGTATTTTCCTACACCTACCAATAGTAAACAATAACATAAAATTAGTAATTCAAATTCAGTTTTTATCCTTTTCTTGTTGTACAATTTTTTAATACAATTATATTAATCATTGGAATTAACTAGAAAGGAGGTGAATGTTGAGATTACGAGTATTAGAGAAGCATGATTGATGACACTAATCTCATTACATTCTTAAAATTAAGGATGCTAATTGCCTTATTGTGAAACAATATCCTTACAAAATAAAATGAACTTTGTAAGTATAACATGTAACTTACATCTGATGTAGAGTCTCCATGTCCACCAGAGCTGGAAGGACTAGCCGTTGACTGAAAGTGAAATACATTGAATTGGATTTTGTAGGACCTTTTCAGTTTATAAGTACTTGCTAATTATGAAGGATGATATGGTATGAAAGGAGGTGCCTGATGATATGACAAGTAATAGAGAAGTATGGATGAAGAAAACATGCTGCGCCAACCACAAATGAATTGAGATCAGGGCAGGAGAGTGATGACAATGAAGTACCTACATGTTATGCATATCTAAATATTAATAAATTATTTTAGTTAAACAGTAGTGTTTAATCAGTGAGATTAGAGCATTATGTACATTAAAAGTTGCAATACATTTCTTGACATTGAAATACTTAATTCATTAGTTCGGTGATTAGTAGTAAATACTTACAGAGTCGTCCCTTAGCGTTATTCTTCCTAAGAAGGCACCGTTTCGCCAGCTACTCGTTATTTTACTTATGTCACTACCAGTTTCTTCCTTTATCTTACTTTTCAAGCTCGCGAACATTGTAGCTTGTAAGTGATGCTACAAAAAAAAACAATCAAAATAAAATGTAACTCGTTTTACACTCTAAATGACCATGATATCGCTCGGTAACTTACCTGTTTCGATTTTAATTTATTACAATACTATTCTACAACAAGTCGAAGTTACATTGATGTAGTCACAAAATAATATGTATCGTATTTAAACATATAACGTTTGAACAGAACATAATGGCTTCGCAAGATTAAATAGCAGAACAACTAAAATACAGTAAGAAATCTTATATTACTTTACTCTATGAAGAAATCGTTCGCACAAAAAGATTACTGTCAGTGTCACACTGAATCTGAAAATACAATACAATAATGACGTCTTGGTTTGACAATTTGACAGTGGACTGACAACTGACTAATACCTAAATAGTGATAGCACAAAATCTACTATCTATCACTATATGATTTAGTGACTCATTGAACCTTTTAGATCATAAAGTGAATTAACTCTGGCTATTTTATTAGTTAAATAATGTATTTTGCAAGCAGTTGTAGCAGCTGGCGTCGCTAGATTTGAATTTTAAAAAAGTCGAGGAATTAATCGACTAATATAGTTGCAAAATGAGAGGTTTTCTTTTGCGCAATGATATTCTAATAAACAGATATGTTTTATACCTACAAAACTACCGAAAAAAGTGTGCCGCGGGGCAGAGCCAGCTCACATACATGCAGTGACGCAGAATAAGACAAAACGAGCCAATTGGCCCATTTTCGAGTCTTCACGATTGCGCGCTCACAACATATCTGTGTACTAAAATATCATTGCTTTTGAGTATTTAAAAAAAAAAAGTTTCCAAGAACTCGGTGGATGGCGTAGAACTGACTACGTTACAAGGTGCCAAAGCCAAAACGCTTGGAAAAAAAGCATTGCGTCACGTCACATACGCTCGTTGACTGACACTTTCATTTGACTACACTTCCGAATATAACCATTACATCCAAGTGAAATGATGTGACGTTCCGTTCCTTGCGGTAACTTACCAAGTTCAGCGCCGTCTATCCCTATCCAGCGACTAGGGAAGAGTTGAAAAAAGAAAATACCTCATTGATTTTATAACATTTAGCAGTAGGTTACCAGAATAAAAAGATTAAAATGTTGCTAGAACAAAAGTTTTAAATCGAAAATATCAATGATATTTTATTAACAGATATGTTGTGAGCACGCAATCGTGAAGACTCGAAAACGGCCCTATTGGGTCGTATTGCCTTTATTCTGCGTCACTGCGTGTATGTGAGCTGCCGCTGCCGCGCGGAACACTTTTTTCGGTTGATGTCTATGTGTACTAAAGAATATCATTGAAAAATATCCTTTATAAGGCCATCATTGTATCTTTTTCAACCTCAAATTAAATAATTACCAAAATGTTTCCTACCCAGCACGTAACAGGTCAGATAGGCAGTCAATCCATGTAAAATACTAGTATTCGACTGCTGCACCAGGTAGCACTGGTAGCAGCCATAACTGGTAGCCGACATTTGTTTGGGAAAAAGCTAACCAGATATGTGGTAATAATTCGATTCAGAGCGCAATTTTAACATACTTAACAGTTCCATTTTGCTATAGGTATTTTTAAGTTGTGGACCCGAAAAAGGTATCGGGTGGATAGGAATGGAGTAGATTAGTTACTATTCTACCGCAACAAGCCGCAGAAGCTTCAAAAGATTTTCCTGTGTGTACTATAATAGTACATAGGTACAGGAAAATCTTTTGAAGCTTCTTTTGTTGCTGTCGCGTCCAAGACAGCATCTCTATCTCTGTGTATAATTTGTGAAAATGAACAGGCAGGCAGGGTGTATAAAAGGCCTAATTAAATAACCAATTCTTCAAAGAGCTTTGCATTTCGAATTCTCAGCATTTCGTTATAGTTCTTTTTAATTTGATTAAAGTGACAGCTGCCAGGATGGAAGATAATGATGATGATGATGATGATGATGATGATGATGATGATGATGCAAGATGCAAGAAAACAACAATTAAATTTGTATTAAGTTATCAATAGAATTCTTGTTTCGTAGGAACTGTACAAGTGCCAACGGAACAGAAAAAGTGTTTGCAAAACTTGTGAAGTTTTCTTATGACTTGGAGTTACTTTTTTGTTAAATCCGCTCAAGTTTGTCTTTGTGGATGTTTAACTCTTTTTGAGATGAATGTTTACTGGTGATATAGCTGCTATGTTTTTATTTATCATCAGCCAATTATAGGACTTAAAAAAATTAGTTGGCCTTTTAAAACTTTAAGGCCTTGTTTCACTGCTACACAATGGTGGTGAGGTTTTGGATATTTTTTATGTACTGTCGTGCATGAATAATCGGATTACTCCACAAAAACCTCAGACTTCATGTCAATCTTATTCCTTCGATTACATTGAACGAAATAATAAGAATACCTAAGTAATATTATCTTATAATTTTCTTTTTGAGGGTTTAAAAAAAACAGTTTCCAAGAACTCTCTAGATGGCGTTGAACTGACTACGTTAGTTGGTGTCAAAGTCAAAACGCTTGAAAAAAAAACATTGCGTCAGCAAACGAAAGTGTCAGTCAACGAGCGTATATTATATGACGCATACGCTCGTTGACTGACACTTTCGTTTGCTTAAGCTACCGAATATAAACTAGTTTGCTCGCGCTTTGTTAAAATCAGTTTTTTTTTACGTTCCGTTCCTTGCATTAACGTACCAAGTCGCGACTAGGGAAGTGCTAAAAAGAATTATGACTTTTTCTATTGTACATATGATTGACCCTATAAGGAACGTGATCAACGACGGTGCTGCTGACTGGTGTCGCCAATCCAAAGTTATATATATTTTAGCCACCATTTCTTCATGCACCACAAATTTCATCAGAGGAAGTAATCGAAAGATATCAAATTCATATTATTAAACATTCATATTACGCTGACGATCATTATTGATAGATAGACCGGAACCCATATTTTACTACTCTGTCAAGAAAGTACCGGGAAAAGATCAATAATACACAAAATGTCTGTTATTCATCCAAATTTATTTTATCACCTTCAAAGTATGCTCCTTCAGAAACGATACACTTGCGCCAACGAATAATCCATTCATCAAAACATTTTTTAAACGCTGCTTCCGGAATTGAGTTCAGTTCTCGCCGCGAATTGTCCTTTATGTCTTCTATCGATTGAAAACGGGTGCCACGAAGTGGTAATTTGAGTTTAGGAAAAAGAAAAAAGTCAGCAGGAGCCATATCTGGTGAATATGGTGGTTGCTGGATGGTATTTGTTGAGTGTTTGGTCAAAAATTCGTTCACAATGATAGCCTTGTGCGAAGGCGCATTGTCGTGGTGCAAAATCCAAGAATTTTCTTTCCACAAATCTGGCCTTTTTCGTCGAATTTGCTCTCTTAAACGCCGCATAACGCTCAAATAATATTCTTTATTTACCGTTAGACCTTCCGGTAAGAATTCAGAGTGCACAACACCGCGATAGTCAAAGAAAACAGTCAACATGACTTTGACTTTTGATCGACTTTGGCGTGGTTTTTTCGGTTTCGGTTCAGTTGGAAGGCGCCACTCCGAAGCTTGTTGACTAGTTAGCATGTCAAACTCATAAACCCACGTCTCGTCACCAGTAACAATGCGTTTCATGAATGTTGGGTCCGAACTGACTCGTTCTAGCATGTCCTCACCGACTTTCATGCGATTGAGTTTTTGGAGAAAATTCAGATCTTTTGGGACTAGCCGAGCAGCAACATGTTTCATACCCAAATGATTAGTTAAAATGGTACGGATCGACTCGTGAGATACAGAAAGTTCGGCGGCTATCTATCTCAGAGTTGAATGGGGATTTTCAGTCACTATTTTCTTCACTTTTGCGATGTTAACTTCAGTTGCAGACGTTGACGGCCTACCAGAGCGAGGCAAATCTTCTATCACATCTCGACCGCTTTTGAACGCTTTGAACCACTCATAAGCACGAGTTTTTGATAAAGTCGATTCACCGTAAGCCTTCTGTAACATTTTCAGTGACTCCGAACACGAAATTCCATTGGCGATGCAAAATTTAAGACAAACTCTTTGTTCGATATTTTTGTCCATTATGAAATTCGCAATACACACTATATATGATATTACTAAAACCAGCACTGTATTTAATATAAATAACAGATGCAACTCAAACTCCGCGCCAAAATGGAAAACAGTTGTGCCAATCTAACAACTACAAAAAAAACAAAAATTTGAATTTGGAACCATAAACAAATCATCCATTCCCGATACTTTTTTGACTGAATGTATACCTTTTATCATATTCAAAAATAATATAATTGAAAAGACAATTTTGTTTACATTCAAAGAGATTTAAAAAGACTTAGTCTCTTTTGTCGATTTAGTGCTGTCACCTATTGTTCCTGCACGTTCCATAATATCATTATCAAGATGATAATGTTTGTAGTCTCTTTTGCTGTCATTTTAATCAAGTTATCTAGTTGTTGTAGTGTAAGTTAGCTATGGAATCTGCATGTATTTTTTTCTTCATTATATCAATAAAATACAGTACTATCACCCAAGAAAATAATTAGAAGTCAAGTTCAACTCAATGGTTCAACTAATAGAGCAAGACCCAGGCCCCAGGGCCGCCAGACTTTACTTATTTTCTCATGAACAAAATGTGTGGCATCAACTAGTGTTAGTACCTATGTAGGTACTGTAAACGTATGCATACCTGCTAACTTGTCATCATAAAAATACTGTCATCTCTTTTTAACTTTCATAATTTTGCGTAGGTAAGTGAAAAAGGATAATAGTGTTTTAACCGAAACTTCAAAAAGGAGGAGTTTGTCAAGTCGATTGGTATATATACAGGGTGGAATTTTTGCATGCCACCTGGAGGGAAAGTACTCTTAATACCGGAGATAGCAAATTTTACTCAAAGGAAACATTCCTTTATTTTTAAAAAGAAATTAATCTGTATTCAAAGATTTTGAAAATTCGCGTGCCACACTCGGGAATCGAACCGGCTAAATTCCAAAAAAATAACATCCTGTACTTTTATTGCACCAATCGATAGGTTAAATCATAAAGATCAAATCCCTCTAACAAACATGATAAATTAAATGAAAGGAAAACCATGAAATCTAAACTTATAAATTCAATGGGCCAACAAAAGCACTTTTACTCAAAGGTCCATCCAATTACCTAATATGTTAGAATCTATTAAACAATTACCTTTTGACGACATTTATTGATTCAAATGACGAAGAACTATTTAGATAGGAAGATTGCAATTTGCACAAACAAACACGTGCAAATTGCAATCTTCTTTCTTCAATTGTAAAGGTCCATCCTTTGAATAAAAGTGATTTATCGTATTGAATTTATCCCATTGAATTTATAACTTTAAATTTCATGGTTTTCCTTTCATTTAATTTATAATGTTTGTTAGAGAGATTGGATCCTTATGATTGACCCTATCGATTGGTGCCATAAAAGTACAGATTGTTATTTTTTTGGAATTTAGCCGGTTCGATTCCCAAGTGTGGCAAGCGAAATTTCAAAATCTTTGAATGGAGATTAATTTATTTAAAAAAATAAAGGAATGTTTCCTTTGAGTAAAATTTGCTATCTCCGGTATTTAGAGTACTTTTCTTCCAGGTGGCATGCAAAAATTCCAACCTGTATATATATTTTTTATGGATGTACACCAATTACTCAGAGATTTATGATCCGATTCACGTAATTCTTATTTTGATGAGGAATAGTTGCCATTTGGTCCCATATAAATGTACCATAGTTTGGCCCAGTAGTTTTCATTTTATGAACATTTTTACTTCAGTCGTGTGGTAGGTACCTATAATTTTAAGTATGTTCACCGATTTCTCCCGCATTTGTGGAGCGATTATCAAAATTCTTTTTTTATTGAAAGAGTAGGTACACTCCTGAGGTGGTCTTATTTAAATTTGGTAAGATCTGATACTGATCTTCGGAGATATACAATTGGAACTCTTCAAAAATAGACGGCAAATCGGTCGTGATTTCTGCAATCGCTTGGATGTTTATTGTTAGTACAATACATCGAGATTTCGACAGTTTAGGTATGTTAAGTTCTATTTATTGGGGATTAGCCTATTACCATGACATGTATTGTTTTCAATGTGCAAATATTTGCATAGGATATTACCTACAATTAAAAATGGAAAAATAAAATAAGTAAAACCTTTTTTTG
This sequence comes from Xestia sexstrigata, assembly GCA_941918905.2. Lineage (NCBI taxonomy): Eukaryota > Metazoa > Arthropoda > Insecta > Lepidoptera > Noctuidae > Xestia > Xestia sexstrigata. The sequence continues at coordinate 8,910,337 of OW799204.2, forward strand.
CAAAAAACAAAACTTCAAAAACAACACAATAAAAAAAAAAAAAAGAAAAACACAAAAAAGCGTATTTTTAGCAGCTATTCACTGTAAATTTTATTACTCTTTTATTTTAGCTACTCTTGTAGTTTGCGATTGTCAAGTGTTTTTATTTATGGCGTCTAATTACATGCGAATATTTCGCAAATATTCCGCGGTTAAGTCCATAAAATTCGCGAGGGCTGCGCGTTTCAGTGTAGGTAGCTACCTACTTGTCCAATTTGAAAACCTCAGTCAAAGTTTAACAATTTAAAATAGCAGCTTATTAATTATTGACCAGGTATCGTTATATAAATTGTTTATTTATGTCTTTTGTGACAAGCACCTGAATTTTGACTAGGATGCAAAACTACACCTTTTACATTTATTTACGGGGGCGAAAAATCGATCTAGCTAGTCTCATATCTGCGAAAATTCGTTTTCTCTATTTTCACACAAGCAGAGCTCGGCTTTTATCACTTTCCAAAAAAAAAGGGTTTTTAAAGGTGAACGGAGTAGCGAATTAATAGCTCATAAACTAAGAAAATCAGTTTACTGTTACGAAATAAAGTTCCCATCAAAATCAACCCAAAACTCGTGTTAACTCAAACCTGAGCATAGAATAACTCATCACAAACAGCGTAGATAAAATAAATGCGAGTTTTCTTTCATTGATCCCCTCAGTTGGCTCTCGGTTCAAGTGGCGCGACCTCAAATTCTTTTTAGGTCGCCGCCGTAATGAAAGACGTAGGTATGGGGTCAAGGTCGGTTTGAAGGATGCCCTCCACTCTGGTATAAGTTATTAGATTATTTGTTTCAGGTAGGTAATCAAAATACAGGGATGATATTGCGATGTTTTCTGTGTATTATAGACATTGATTTGATATTTGCTTGTGAGGTGAGGATAGCTTCGTTGATCACAAGAGCGATTGCCAGCAGTCTTCGGCGTTCGATTCCCAAGTCTGGCCAAGTGTTAATTTGGTTTTTCCATCAGGAATTTCTCAGTAGCAACCACGGAGTCTAGATCTGTGCCGGGTTGATGCCGCCGGCCTATTAGGTATACCTACATCTGCCTAACCCTTAGCCCGGGGACTACAAACGCGATGTTATTGTTATGTTCAATATGGTTAGATTAGTTCTGTATCAACTTCAGCCTGTCGCTACTGGTTATAGGCCTCTCCAGAGTCGTTTGTTCTTTCAAGTGGCAAAATTTCTAGATAGGTACCATCGGCAAAAGGTCATCGTGTTTACTCTCGACATTCTGTTGGTTGACCACTTTTCACGCTTATGTCCTCTAGTCATAAGGTTGAGACTTTTATCAACATCTATAAGTTGTAGAATACCATGTAATTCTCTTACAATTCTCGCGTAAAATGGTGCGTTTTATGCACTTGATGTACAATCTACTATTTTCTACCATCTTATGAAAGAGGTGCCAGTTTGTGTAGGTATACCTATTATGTATCTTATATTCTTATGGGAGTTCATGTGTAATGTAGGTATTCACCGTGCAGTCTGATAATGTAGCTGAATAAACTCATTTTTCTGAGACTCGTATGTCAATGACAAAAACTTCTTTAATGTTGTAGGGTATTATGGGATTTCAGGTAATAATGTCGATTAAATGAAAGACACAGATCACATATTCAGTTGTTTATTATCTATACTGTACTCAAAATTGATCCGAAGATCACATCACATAGTAATTTCATAAATAATATTACAATGTCATGTACTTTCTGTGAATGTTCGTGAATAAAAAAATGTTCACAATATTATCAATAATTTGTTCACTGGACCGGTTTACCTTTTAAGTAGACTGTAGGTACATACTACATAATAAGTTACCATAATTTTAGGTACTCAAACAACTTACAGTGTATTTGATGAGAGACATAATAATCAATTATTGTGTTGCAGTTCATTTTTTTGTTTGTCAATATATTTACAGTTTTACATTTTTTTTTGTGATTTACAAATAAATTCTTGAATATTTAATTAGGTCATCATTATTCCATTTGGATTTATAATAACAGTACTTTATAGTTAAAAATATCACAAAAATGAAATATATTATGTGTAAGACACACGCAACATTAAAAATACAACAAAAAGAAAAATATAAAATCCACTAGAAACCTTGGGCCAGAAGAGTCCCTTCTAAACAGGAAGGATACTTTCGATGTTCTATATTTCATAACGGCAATTTGATACCATAATTATTATTATCACACTAATTAATTATAAAAGTAATCGATTGTCTTACAATAAATGCGTCAGATCATAAAATTTTGATTATAAAAATTATAGGCAACAAATAATTCATGAAACGATAAATTCCAACAAAAAATAAATGACAACTTATATATTTAAGACTCATGTGCCGTATTGATAAAAGTGAACTGTTCACTTAGCCACTAGCACGGGACTGATAATAACAATCAACATAAACACAAACGCAACGAGTTACTAATGAGTTTGACTCCGCATCCGATATTCACCTTTTATCGATATGGCATTCCACTTACGTTACGACAATAAATATAACACGCTTACACATTAATCACTTCTTTAATTCCGACGCTAGGAATTATTTCATAATATATACCTAAAAATATAATCACGGCACAAGTATCCCTCCGACTAAATTACTAACGTAGTGTCACTTTATCAGGATTTAGAATCAAATATGTATTATGTATCTTAAATATTTCATTATTAATATATCATTATCAAAATATCCACTAAATGGGAGGAATAAATCAAATTATTAATATTTATACTAACATTAATCGCATGACTGATCAACAAAAAGGATATGGACTAGGAATAATATTAGGCATTAGGCTTCCATGCCTTCGGGCCGCGCGCGCCGGCCGCGGACGCGTCGAACTCGCGCGCACGTGCGCACACGCCGGCGAGTGCGTCGCGCGCACGTGCGCACACGCCGGCGAGTGCCACGCGCGCACACGAGCGACTCGCGCAAGTGTTAGGAACGCGCGACTCCGCGCGCGCGCACCCGCCTCTCTCTCTATCCGCATATCACCTCTACATACATACGACGAGCTAAATTTGATCAAAACGTTAATACTGTTTGTGTTGAAAACAATATAGGTAGCTATTTCTTTATGCTGTACTCACCGAGAGGTAATCGGACTCGATCGTCGGTAATATTTTGTGCATCGATAGACGGGGATCGACCGGTAAAAGAATGATAATCTAGCAAAATCTATCTGGAATAAAAGCCGACGTTCTATCCTAGAATTTAGGTAAATAGCTTGGAAGTATGCCTTCTTCGTTTTAATATTGTCCGTTACCTTTCATTGTATTATGAATTTCTGTCCTATCACTCTACGAGTGTCGCGATCTATGCTAATGTGTGAACTGGGCGACGCCTCGGCGTCGTGAAACGTGGGATGTGGTGCGAACGGGATGGCTCCATAAGGGAAGAACGACGTACCGACTAGTCGCACGAGCGAGCGCGCGCAGACCTGCGCACGCGCCGCTCGACACACGCGAATTGTGCTCCGGCGTCAAAAGATTCAGTGCCGAGGGAGAGAAGCGGCTACTCTATTGGTGTTTCATTACTGACTCACTTAATCTAATCTAGTGTAAAACTTGTCATCTAGAAAAAAATAATTTTATAACATACGTAAAAAAGTAACATAATTCTCACAAAAATGCTCACGTTAGGAGTGGGGTGATGCAATTTTTGACACCGGCATAGTCACCGGCTCGAGGGCCGGACACTCAGTGCGCTCCGCACCACCCATCAACATTACATCGCTTGCTTATATACAACAAAGTTTTAGTGCGACACCCACTGGCGACCGCACTGATCTTTACAGGAACTCAGATCGTATCTTAAAAAAAAATATACAATAGTAATAAAACATTTGAAACCTCACTAACTACTATTCGACGATCTCGGTACGATCTCGATAAAATTACTCAAACGGCTCCGGCGTCTCGAAATCTATTCATATCACAATCGCATGACCGTGCCTGAGAATCATATCCCGCTACTTATGTACACACTCTTTCCCGAAGACTAACGCACTCCAGGCGGAGGCGGGGCGCGGCGCGAGTGCGCTCGCGGCCCGCCCCGGCCGCTAACTCTAACCGATACTCTAAGATATCACCACCTCAGCCGCGGGAGCGACAGCAGGATACTTGCCGAACCTGCCTTTCCCGAGTGTGCCAGAGGCGCGATCGATATGGATAACGCGGGGGTGGGGGCGGGTGGGGGGGCATGGGGAGGGTGCGGTGGTGGACGGGTGGCGGGGCAGGTTAGGGGGGGCGCAGCGCGGGCGGCAGCTGCACGGGGATGTGGTAGTAGCGGCAGGCGGCGCGGCGGCACGTGCCGGCGGCGGCGTCGCGGCACACCACCACGCGACACCCCACCACCTGCAGCCCGCACCCTGCAACACACGCAGCCTCGCGTTAGCATGCTCACACGATAGAGCGTCGACGCGACGCATCCGCACACACGACCGAATTAAAGATACACATGAAATGGGGGTCAAGGTGATACATGGTCAGATAAAGGTCACAACTCTAAAGTCAACTAATTATGGCCACCTTAACCATCTACATGACGATCTGTCGCTACATAGGGTCCATGTACAAAGTCTACATAGTATATGAAAAGAAAAGCAAATACTATAACTAGTGAAAACTACATCACTGAACTGGTGTCTCAAAATGGTACAGAAGTAATAATATATGTACCCAAAACTCAAATATCTAAACTAAGTTGGTTATTATGTAGTTCAGTCTACGGATAGTTTTCTACTTTCAAGAAAAACTACGCTATTGATGAAATAGAATAAAATGTGGTGATCATGCAGATATACAAGGACGGGGGAAAGGGGACACTTCTATCCATGATCTGAAAACTTGACTCATTGTTGTCAATTAACATTAGTTACACAGTTAACAGTTATTCTGACTATTGATTGTCTATGAAGTAGAAGAGAGTGAATAAAAAATTGAAGCTGGATGCTCACCTTCACGAATATGAACAAATCTGCAGGTAGGTCTTGTACATCCTTGTCGATTAAAATCTTGGCACACCGGGAGGGTGTCCAGTAACTGAAAATATAACAATGTTCACATTAGTATTTATTGTCCGTTACTCAATTTCATATTCATACAAAACGATGGTCCCACAATGCTCGTGCTCTTTGACACAACATTATTTATTTCTTGATTACTTTTTAGGCTTGCAATTTCTTGCATATTGTGACTGAACAGTACTAAAGTACTAAAATTATTTCGATGGCTTTTTCGTTGTCTTCTTGTGGAAACTATTTCCATTTTCAAATATCAGGAGAAAGTGCTCTCTTTTGTTTATTTTTAAGGCTCGATTGTTTATCATATAACACATTTGCCCAACGACCTTCACATGTCAAACTATTGTATAAAAAACTTGTGTGAGTATACCAGAAGTGTCACTTAAATATTTGCATTGTGGAACAACTGTATGTATGTTTCTTATAACTATAATCTACTTCATAAACTGTCGATAATTATTTAAAGATATAAAAATAATTACAAACTACTCTTATTTATGATTTGTGTAAATATGTAAGAGTGTGTAGTCGCCAGGGACTGACTGTCACAAGGAACCGACGGTTTATGAATTCGTTATGTTAATAGTGTTAATTCTAAAATCTAGTTCATCACTGATTGGACATTCATACATCTGACACTGATCATTATCCTCATTGCACAGCCGTCTGAAAAATAACGCTGAAATAGTTTTTGTAATATCAAAGAGCAAAGTATCACAAATGGTCCATCACAGTAACCTAGCACATTGTATTGAATTAAGGTTCCCTACTCGTGTTAGCTTGTCTCTAGTGATCATATATATTATGGAAAAAGTTTATGCGTGTGTAGTTTCTCAGTCGCTACATAAAATTAACACAAAACGGGACACACGGAAGGCGAAAATTGCTCGAAATCAAATCTTGTTGCTGCTTCAATATTACAAGAACTTTACAAGATTCGTTGCACAATATGATTGGAGCTTCCAAGCATTCTTTTATTAACGTGCGCGATGATATCATATCATGTGTGTCACCTTTATATTGTAGTACTGTCGAGATAAGTATGCAACATTAAACAGAATAGTAAATTAAGAGCCCACTGTTGGAGTTATTCTCGTGAACGAGCTTCCATAACCGTCAGAGAGTAGTGTTAAAGTACGCTGCACTATGCACATAGGTATGAATATATAATGTCTAAATGGCATGCAGAACGCTTGAAGTATAATCATTATTGCGCAGCCAATCTTATTTAAGCGTGACTATATTTTACAAAAAAGCTAAAGCATGATGCTAGACAACTTTTACCAGGGCGAGGGCGTACTAGAGGTTTGTTTGTAGCGTCCAAAGTGTACCCATAAATACCAACTGTTGCTATAATAAAGCTAAAAGAGGCTGTGTGGGGAGAGTTACGACATGTGTCTGCTCGGCTGTGATGAATTTAGATCTCCCGATGTTCTCAGCAGAGGAACATAGGACGTCATGCTTATCGGTATCGGTAAGTCGGCATGGTTATAATGTAAATAGACAAATTAAATTTATACCTTTAGCTTACATGACAGTTCTGGACGTGACATGTTAGTGGTAGTACAAACTGCAACATAATGACCATTAGAGAGTGCGGTTACTGTACGACAAACAAAAGAAAACCAAGTATATTATTACATCTACGTGAACACTTTAACAAGCGTCAGAGAGGCCTCAACAAGTCGAAAGCGAGGAATTGAAGCCGCAACGGCGAAGCATTTTAAGCATTTTGAGAAAATTCGAAGTGAGTGCTAAAGATAACATTATATAGGAACACTACCTCGGGCACATTGTACCCTTCTCTACATAACAACACATATTCAAATCACTTCGAGTTTTCTTTTTTCACTATCGTCATTTCAACTACCAACTACGCATAAAAAAAATAATTGTTTACAAAAAGCATTTAAAAATGAGTGTAAAAGACCCCCTTATTAGCAGTTGATAGTTGATATTGGCCAAAAGTGAATTCCACAGGGAAACTAAACAGTTGACTAGGCATTAAAATAACTATTTATTATAATATTTACACGTTATTTAGTTGATTAGGCAAGTTTAAAGTTGTATTATTAAAATGGCCAACTGTTTAGTAGTTCGTAAAATGGCTTCGTTAAATTTCAATAATTAAAGTGACCCTGTACTGAAACTGCCGAGTTCATTAGATATTAGAAGCATATTTAGAAAAGAAGAATTTAGCATTTGAAGTTAATATTGCAATTGCAATTCCATGCGAGTGACAAAGCGGCGTGTTTCAGTATAGGTTCCAAACAGGAAATAACTTATACTGAGGATATTATAGTAAGCTGATTGTATCTTACCGGGTGTAAGCAAGGCAATACTGTCGAGTGACTTCTTCCACATTTGAAAGCAAGTATGTCTCACTATACAAAAACTAAAAATCATCAACAAGTAAGTTGTAGCATCAACTGTTCATACAATATATAATCGATACAGTTACAGCACAATGACTGATGGTGTGATGATGACATAGATATCATGGGTCGGCTGACAAGCGATGCCACCCGCGGCGACCGCCAGGCCGTCCTCGTACCTCCACTGTACTGTCGTGCCGTATATCAAATAGTTCACCGAATACATAGTGTCCTGCCTGCCACCTGTATCAGCAGGAAAGGAAGTTCTGTCAGTGGAGACGATGCATAGTATGATGTGAACAATTAGTCGGATTCCATTACGTCTTCCTTCGATGCGTGTACTCAGGTTTATTAAGAAAGCTCAATTCACCAAGCGCACCTTGACCCGCTGTTGTGAATGGCCCGCTTTAGTGATCGTGTTTGTCTGTTTGTTGCTCATTGTTAACAAGCGTCTGGTTGCCTACTAAGCCCGCGAGAAGCGTCACAAACTAAAACTAAATAGGGTACGTCTACGGAAGCCGAGTGAAGAAGCAAGCTCTGAAGTTCTATGCGGAGTCCAAAGTTGGTAGATTTACTTCTTTACTTTTTGATAACTCAATCAGAGATGATGGGTATAATAGGCGTGTGTAACAAGGATATCAAACATTCATATCTGTATGAAATAAATGTATATTTTCGTTTAATCATTACTAAATTATGTTAGGCCAATACATATTACTATAACACACAATTACAACAACAATAGATTTTAGCAGGATATTATTCAAAACAGTAGGTAATGATCAATTTAACGACTTCGAGCTTCTGAACAGAACATAATAAGCGGTAGACGCAGAGGTGTAGGAGGTGATATGCGTTCGATAGCGTACTGGTTAGAGCGAGGCGAGTGGTCGTAAGCCGGGCGAGCCCGGGAGTCCGGGACAGCGCGGGACAGCGCGGGACAGCGCGGGACAGCGCGGGAAGCGCGGGATACTGTGCCGTGAATAAAGAGGACTGCTCTTTGCGACTAATCTAATAATTAATGTGTTAACGTTAAGCCCACATCACACGGCACTTGCTTCGCTGTTTACTGAACATGGAGACGACACAGAATAGTAAATACAAATACAATTTATTATATATTAAGTACGTTCATCGCTAATAAACAGCCAACGAACATTTAGCGCAGTTGATTTACTGATCAAACCTGCTTGTCACTGGATTAGGTGCCTTATGGCAACATATAATATAACTGGGTAGTAGTCAATTTGGTAGTGGTACAATTTGATTATTTTGGTTCCACTTAATAGTCATTTTTATTTTTACTCGACTGTGGTGTCCCAGCAAGTGCATTGACATCAACAAATCATGTGTCGCGGAGCGGGCGGGCTGCTCTCTACGACTGGCATAGACTGGCGTTAACGCAAGCAGCATGCGGTGTGGGCTGCGGTGTGCGGTGTGCGGTGTGCGGTGCGGCAGTGCGGCAGTGCGGCACGCGGCACACGTTACCTGTCCGCGTTCGTCGGTGTACACCACGTAAGGCGCGTTTGGGGGCGCACAACCTTTCCGTCCCGACATAAAAAGCGACAAAAGATTGCAATGCGGACGCAGCCGAAGCGTCATTCGGATGGCATGTAACAGAAAGCGTTTAAAATAAATAGAAGGAGGTGCGACCGAAAGAAAAGTGCGGGAGTGACGCTCGTCACCCTCGCGCCACTACTGATGAACACGCCGGCACACTTAGCGCACACAGGAGCCACTAGAATAATGAGAATAATACCTGATGAGCCATACGTATAGGGTGGTGGATTCTATTCCATGCGAAAATTAGAAGGCGGCTGTGTTAGGTGCGGGCCTGCTGCTGCAAGCCGGTAACCACTAGTAGGTACGGGATCGACACATCGGCCAAAGCGCACCCGTGCGGAGCTCCTTCGAGAACAAGCGTGTACGTAGCGGGATCGACGGACCAAGCGCTCAACTCTCAGTACGACGATAGGTACTCACGATAAACGACGATCGACAAGAGGTAATAAAAAAACGTACAGTCATGCATCTCAAGCGTTATTATTACCGGGATCGTAGATACGAGAAATATACACGCATAGGTAATAACGGTAAGTGAGTAGAGATACAGTAGTATATATATATAGCGTAAAACTACCGAGACATCCGCGAGGGCGACGCCGCTCGCTTCGTCCTTACAATAATACAATACAAATGTGACAACACGCCTAGCGCTAACGCCCCGACAGGCCGGGGCAACACTCGGCCACACATACGAGTCTCTACGCGGAGACCCCGCTCCCGCGCCCCGCCGACCGCGACGAGCGCGTCTATGTCGTCTTCATCTTTTTGTAGGGGTTCACTGCCGCCGCGGCCGCAGCCGCCGCCGCCGCCGCGGCCGTGGGCGGCGTGGGCGGCGGCATCGCGTACATGAAGGGCTGCTGGTAGTACGGCACGGGCATGGGCGGCGCCGGCCAGCCGCGCGGCATCATCATGTGCGGCGCGCGCATGAGTCCCGCGTGGTGCTGCATGCCGGCGCGGGCCTTCAGCGCCTGCTGCGTGTAGGCCGCCGCCGCCTGCGCCATGGCCGAGTGCTGCGCCGCGAATGCGAGCGCCGCGACATAGTTCTTCTGTGCCACTTCCTTAGCCATAGCGGCCGGGTCGGGCGTGCCCGCGTCCCCCGCGGGAGGCGAGGGGGGAGGTGCGGGCGCGGGCGCAGGCGGCGGCTGCGGCGCGGACGAGATGGGAGCGGGCGCGGACGCGGTCGGCATCGGCGCGGACGCACTGGACTGCACGCTCGCGGTCGGCGGGGCGGACGTGGCGGGTGCGGGGTACTCACATGATACGGGCACGAACGGCTGCTGAAGCTGCATCAGCTGCTGGTAGGTCGTCGCCGGCTGGTAAACGGGCACGCCCGCTTTGTCGGCGGCGGGTCGCTTGTACGGCACCACGCCAGGGAAGGCCTGTGAAAAGTAAAGTAGAGGATGAGTGTCATGTCGAGAGGTAGCGGACGCAGCAGACGCGTCACAATTATAAACAAGATACTTACGAAGTTATCGTAGTAGAAGGATCCGACGCTTTTCATGTCCATCTGAAACGAGAAACAGACGGTTGAACGGAGGGCTCCGGACGGAGGGCTCGGTGCGGGCGACGGCGGCGCGGCGCGAGGGGCGGGGGTGGGCCCTGGCGCCGCGCCGCCGGGCCCGCGGCGGGAGGGAGAGGCGCGCGGAGGGATCGTGCGGGCGGGAGGGGGAGCGGAGGAGAAGCGTGCAAAGCTGGCGTTGTACCGGTGGCGGCTCGAGCTCGGCGGGCGCCGGACGTTTCTTGCCCGGCTCCGACGTCGCGCTCGCCGTGGGCTGCTGGGCTGCGGCGGCCGTCTACGTGAAGCGAAGCGTCGCAGGACGGGACAGAAACAATAACGATGTAGTAGATGCACAGAATACACCTAAAGCTCGGCGTAAGGTGATATTATGCGATAGATAAAAATAAAATAAAAGTGAAGCGTGAGTGCGACGGAAGCGTGGCGCGAGCCGGCGCGAACTGAACAGAACAAAGCTCTGCGAACGTAAGCGGCGTCGCGGCGAGCGAGATCAAGCGGAAGAACAGAAGCGAGCGCGAGCGAGCGAGGCGAGAGCGTGCAGCCTGGTGGCGTACCGCGCCGCGCGCCTGCGCCTTAAGGTGCGCCTGCAGGTGCAGGGGAGGGTGGAAATAGCGGCAGGGGTCGCGGACGCAGCGGCCCTTGACGGCGTCCATGCACACCGTGACACAGCCGTCGTCGTGCGCGGCCACGGGCGGCGGCGGGTGCGCGAAGCGACACTCGGACTCGGCGCGCTTGCACGCGCCGCGCTGGAACTCCCGGCACACCTGCACCACCACACACCAGCCATGTCCGCCGCTCGCGCCCCGCGCTCTTCTACCCTCTGCCTACTCTCACGTCTCTCCTACTGCGCGCCGCGCACACACACCACAAGATGCAAGGGCACGTTGCAATGCTTCACGTGTGCTTGCCATTCAGTTATATTTATTAAGACGCGATCGCGACTTTTAGATAGAGATAGCGCGTGAACAAAGGTCTATAGGTCCATGTGTGACATATGTATTTAGTTTTGTCACATTATACAATTTAATTGTACCATTGACCTCGACCGGACGCCGCTTTGTGATTGGTTAAACTAATCTGGAGTCTATCTAATACTTTTCTAATCTAACGATTTACGCATCCGTCGCATCTTCAAATTAATTTAGTTGGGAAAGATTTCCAATTGCCTATTTCTTGCCTAAAGTATTTGATTAACGAATGTGAAGCGTTCGGTACGTCTACACTGTAAGCGCAAATCGACACTTATTAGCCGGTGGTAAACGATAGCTCGTCTAATTCACCTATTTGGCAGATATGAGCGTGCGCAACATAGCCGAGTTTGTGCCGACAGTGTAGGTCCTTCACCAGAGGGAGAAAGCGAGTGCTGCTCGCGAAGCAAACGGGCGCACCGGGCCAGTGCGCCAGTGCGCCCGCGCGCCACAGACACACGGGGACGGGCTACGGCATATCGGCCCAAAATTTGCTGCGGGGACCGACATACTTTTAATCTTATGCACTCAATAATCATTCGACAGTTTACTCCTACAGTTTCAGTTTGAAAACAATTAGACCACAGGTCAATAGATATTAACTGCAAACGATTAAATATGGGTCGGTCCCGGCACAATTAAGTGGCAACATGGGGAAGCACTACTCGAGTGTAGACGTTAAGGGGATTAATAGAGTATAACGATGTATGCTTACCTCTAAGCGGTCGGTGCGCGGCAGCTTCTGCTGCAGCACGGGCTGCTGCATGACGCCGAGCGGCGAGGCGGCGGCGCCGGAGGGGTCGTGGCCCAGCACGGCCGGCACGAGCTGCGGCGCGTAGTACTGCGCGTACGTCGAGCCCACGCCCGGCACGCCCGACAGGTACGGCGACGTCGCCTGCACACCACACCAACACTAACACTCAGTATACTTGTACATTTACTCATCCGGTAGCAACAATGTTAGTTTCTTATTATCAAAATACGCAATATCTTATAACTTGTTGAACGCGTCTTAAAGCCCACTTTATGCTTGCTTCGAATACAACACTTATTATTTACAAAAGCGGTACACCTACAAACATCAAGAATAAATAGTAAGAAAAGTTAATATCCAGAAAACTGTTAGCCAAACAAGCAATCGCATGCAATCATAAAGTCAAGTAGAAATATTAAATAAGCATACGGTTTATCCAGTCTAGCTACCCACCGGCCACCAGAGACAGAAGGATAGGATATACCGAGGTCCGGGAGGGGGTCAATTAGGGGTCAAATCCTTGGTTAAGAGTGCATTATGGTGCTGAAGGTGTGCCTATCATGTGTGTGGAAGAGAAGAGGCGCAGGATGCAAGGGGCCGGTGGTGTCGTCGCGCTTGGCGGCGGCGGCTATTACCTGCGGGGCGAGCAGCGCCAGACTGATCGGGTCCAGCGCGGCGAGGTGGCTGGCAGCCGCGCCCGCGCCGCCCACGCCGCCCACCTCGACACAAAACCACACAAACACGCTACTCATCGTGCGAGGCCAGGTCTGCGCCCGCGACACCGCCAAACCGCCTCCACCTCACTCCTCGCACCGACTCACGGCTGCGTCGTATTGGCTGGACACGCTTTATAATCTCCGACTACGAGATGCGAGAGCTACAGAGTAAGATGCGGTAAGCGACGGGCGCCGAGGCGGTGCGAAGAGGAAGGTCGAGGAGTGTGTCGGGCCGCGTAGTTAGCGACAGTGTAAACAGTGAGGAGGACGATGTCCGGTGATTAAATTTGCATTACCGCGTATACCCAGATCATACACATGTGAGTAAGTTTGGAGAATAGTCATGCCACTTAAGGAACGATTCGTACAAACATGCTCAAGCAGTGGGGAGCGATCGGCCTCTGCGGCAAAGTTTAAGTTGTGCCTGAAAATTAGTAGACTATCTATATTCTAAAATAAATACACACTTTGTTTAGCAAGTTTAGCACTCGAAGCGAAACTTTAAATTAAAGCGCGGAACTAGTTGCAGAAACGGCTGTGCTGCCTTCAAGAAGTACATTACCATTACCATTAACTTTCAACGTGCACATGGTTAAGTTTCCCAGAAAACTTAACGAGGGAATCGAGTTAATTTACTTACGGATGAAAATATTGTCAATGCTCAGAACCTATGTGTAACATACTATTTGTTATGTATCTAACAAGTTAAGGATACATTTACGAGGCACAACTTAAACTCGATACGTTATAAAGTCTACGTGTTTCAATAATAAGAACGCTTATAATAATAATAATAAAAAAGTAGCGAGTAACACCGAAAGCTGCGTGTTGCGTGCATACTGAATACCTACATTAGTGTGGAGGTCCGATCGCTCGAAGCTTCGGTAGTAGGAGGGAGCGTAGCTTGGGTGACTCACCACAGCTGGGACTTGGCCAGGCAGCACCTGGCCTGGCGTCAGGCCCATCTGCTGCATTAGTGCGTTCTTGAGTGCTAGGTGATTTCTCCCGTTGATTAGCAACTGATCCTTCAGATGTTGCGGTGGATGGAAGTACTTGCAAGGTGGTTTCTCGCGGTTACACCGACCCTGGAATTGACAAATATTTACTTTTAACATGCGGATAAATTTACCAACACATTCATGTATTTATAAGTAACAGTATGTATAAAGGTGCCTCGCCCTATAGATATGTATCTGTATCGTAATGCTTGGTTACGTTCACATTTGAGGGCGACGATGACGCCATTATGGCACGTAAATGGAAAATGCAATAGATATGAGAGCTATACAGCGCAGGTAACCGACATTTCTGGGCTTTGAGAATAGACGAAAATGGCGGACCTCATTCGATATCATTCCGATAAGCAATATGTGTAGCGGGGCGGCGGGCGACCGCGGTTTAGGCTCAATATCGGCTGAATGTGCGGAAATCCCTCCATGCATCACAATTGCCGTGAGCCGGGCACGTAGCCACCAGAAATCCTCCACTCGATTTTCCTTATAACCGCGTCTTAGGCGGTGTCAAATATTTCTGAGGCGTGTCGGGGGCGGCCGCGCTCCTCGCTCCGCTCATTTTCGACGTCAATGAGGCGCGAGATAATTGCCTTTCGGAATCGAAGCCCTCCGCCGCACCCGTCTATGATGATTTATTTACATCCGTGTAATTAACCGTCGCACTACGTGACGGGAAGAGCTTCGCGGACGTTTTATCGTCGCACGCCGAGCCTCCTGGGCCATATTTTATTCAGTGAAAAAACGGAAAAGCGCTTATCGCAGTACCAAAGAAATACGTATACAAACAAACGCCATCTGAATATTCAGTACTCCACTAGGGGACTCCCTTGCTGATAATGTCCGCGAAACAGCTTTGGAGTGATTTACTGAGTAACTTTTCTAAAGCATGCCCGATGATATCACTTTGCCTTTGCCGACATGGCTATACAGTTTTAGGTAAAGGTATAAGAAAACATCGCGAAGTGTGAATCTTAGCTGCAGCCGAATCAGATGCAGAGATGTTCCGAATTTTCTCAGTTATTAAACTTCGGTGATGCGTGCTCGGTGCTACAACTAGTGGAAGCAGTCGGCTGCATTTAGATTAACTTGTTACTGGCAGGCATAATGTTAGTTGGACGGTCCTCTCACAGTTTAAGCTCGGGATAAAGTTATTATTTCCTGTTACTCCGTGCCGTCTACTTTAGCAGAGTTTCGAATCGAACCAACCCGTTTGTGAAACTTGAATGGGTGATCACGTTTCATCATTACTATGATAACTCTGTTGAGTTTATCAAACTTCTATTTATTAGCTGCCACAGTTTGGGAAGCGTAGATAAGTTTATTGTTGAAAGCATTGAGTTGCGTTTGTATCGGTAGAATTCAGTCTGAATATTCATTGTGAATTAGTATGATTAATGTTTTCGTCTACCGTGCGATGGTTTGTAGTGTCTGAGCCTAAATTGGCAGGCCTATCTATGTGTATTAGGGTATTATTTAAGTGAGTATCGGCGCATGCAAGCCGCTGCATGCAGGTGTATCGGCGCAGCGCAGCGATTAGCGTGACGGATACCCACGCGGATACAAATGGCCGGCCGCCTCAGACGGATGGCCGCGCCACGCTCGCCCGCCAAACGCATTACGACACATTAATTGCTCTTCGATCACTACGCCTCTACATTTGTTCGTTTAACATCACTTTGTTCATTCACGAGCTTTTATTTTGCGCTTTAGCCATGTTTGTGAAATGGCCATAAACAGCAGGTTTTTTACCCCAAAAAAAAATCTAGAAAATCTTTCGTCCAATGTTAAGAAAAACAGAAAAAATAAGCCAATATAAAACGTAACGTACGAAAGACATGTTTATATGAAGCCCCGAAAATTAAACAAAAACTTTCAATATGGCCTATTTGTTCGGGAAGGGCAGTGGGAGGGTCGAACGAGCGCAGGGTGGGCAATAACCGCCCAAAACTAATAACATTTTTGTGTGATAGTGGAGGGGCAAGCCGAGCGCGCTACCCTCGCCGTGTCCTTTATAACACAACAATGCGCACTTGCAATACAATAAGGGGTTAGCCGAGAGTCAGTTTCATCACTGCCTTCCTTCCCGGAGATAAAGAAACAACGTTCGAGGGGAAAGGAATGTACCGAGTGTGCCGAGCACCGAACCCAAACGACACGGATCCAGAGTTGAATATACCTCATTGTGACTTGGCACTGGTGCCCGATTAAAGCGAAAACGACATCAATGAAGCGAGACGCTCGTGTCTCGTTAAGATGAGAGCAGTAAGGCGGCGGAGTGCTCTCGGGAACTATGACGTGAATAACGAACAACCCTCGAAAGTAACGGCGTCCGCCGGCAGTCGGCACGCGCCACACCTTGTTACTCCATCGGGCCAGCCGCTGCCAAATGCCACCTCTTCCATTTTCAAGCCCGGAAACTGTATCAAGAGTTTACTACTTGATAATCTGAATCTCAGTTTTCCTACCTCGCTCATTAGGGAAGTTATGAATGACCTCATTGGCTTGGACTATGATGTGTGTTTGCCAACTGACTATTCCGAGGACTGGAATTTAAACAGGTAGGTTTGAATTCAAAGAAGAGCATTGCACATTACCCTTTTCAGCTGAAATTCAATTATTTACAAAATGTCAGGCACGTCACTACAATAAAGCAAAAACCATTCAGTCGTTCCATTGTACGTATTAGGGTGCAGTTCAATGTGTTGTTAGTGTGTTGTCTTAATCGAAACAGCAATCAGCCAACAGGACATGAAGAATGCGCCCGTCAGACGAGGCGTGCGGTCGTTAATCGATTAGAACGTTCGATCACGATTGATGTATCGGTGACACGGCGTCGACGCGCGGCGATGCGTGCTCAGGCGTACGCACAAGCCGATCTCGACTCGTCTATTTTACTATTGGGCGAGCGGACACGCGTCGGGATAAATGGACACACGAGGAAAACAATGAGGTAACGAGCCGATGAATGACACGCTCCCGTCGCGAAACGGCTCGGACTCCACTTGTACGCACGTAAGTGGGTGCCAGAAATATTTGGGGACAGACGGGAATAGAACCGGCCGATGAGACGTGCCAACTCCTGCATCGAGTAGGCAGCAAGCGCACGCGACACGTGGCCCACACATATTGCTGGAGGTTTCACATTCACGAGTTGTTTTAACTTCTACGTTAACACTTTTAACTTTATTGCGGACAGATTGTATTGAAATCAGAACGATGCGATGACAGATATTACTTTTATAGAGGTGGTTGCCTAGCGGAATGTGGTAGTAAGTCGAGATTTAGTAAAATTGACTATTTTTCTACTTATACTTCGTACTTTTTTAAAAAGCTGCACTATTTTCTAAGACTTGTACCAAACTATTTATCTTTCATGAGAAAATTCGCCATACTTTTCTCTGATCTAGTCGCTGTACTTCAAAGGATTATAACGAATGTATTCCTTAGACTTGTGCGTTATCAAGTATTTAATAAGTAAGTCCAATATGTTATATATTTTATGGAAACAGAAGACAAGCCAGATTTCGATTCGAGGTCGGATGTCCCGACGGGAAGAGGCTATTACAAGGTCCATAGGCTTGAATCGAGGGATAGAGGTAGGGAACACGATCACGAGCAGACTAAGATCCGGCGCCGGATGCCGCAAATAATTTTTTTCGACAACCCAGGGCGAGGGAAAGGTGAAATCTAATTTGCAAAATTTTGTGGTCGGGAAGGGAATTAGGTAAGCAAAGTCAATTCTGAAAGTAAGTAGAATTTGAATTTAAAATGATTTATAGAGGCACAGGGGAGTGGCTAATGAGGCGTCATGCGAGAGGGGCGCGTGTTTACGCTTGGCGCTCAGTGCGTATTTTTTATCGCGGCCTCTGGGCGGCGCCGCCCGCGTATAGCTGACGTAACAGCGAACACGCCTACCAGACGAAATAATTAGCCAACACCATTTAATTGACTTCGAATAATCATACATTAATGTTGATTAGAATTTAAATCTATTTTACTCATTTGAATATCAAATAAGGAATTACCACGCATTGGTGCTGATTACTGCTGATAGTCTCGCCTGGACAGCAGTGTAGCTTGTAATGTTATTCTATCTTACTTTTGATTAACAGCTAGATAAGTAAGTTCCTCGTAAACTAAACATTGTACTTAGTTTAATTTATAAGAATCGCTAACTCATCCCTAACGGCTCAAGAATTAGTACCTCGCTGAAAAGTTATTTTTGGGAAGATAATTTAGCAGGAAACTTTTTGTTATTTAAGTGTTCACAGGATCTTAAGAACTGATTTACTTTTGGGCGGATTGTACACAACTCACTTCTTAATTTTATTTTATCCAAGTTTTTCTTACTTTCATCCTTTCTGAGCTAGCCGTTAGTAGTGACTTAATGTAATTAGCACTCACGCTTATTTAATTATTACGGTTATATGTAGACGTCGAGTAGCCCTCCCTGGACGAAAAAAACTTGATAGGAGCCTTAAATTAAGAATTATTCAGTCCGGTGAAGTTCCCAACAAGTTTGCATGGCGGTGCCGTAGCTTAACGATAAAATATGCATTCGTGCACGGAGTTATCTCGGCCACTTTTGCCGTTGCCGGAGGCGAGCGCCCGCCGCTCGGTCACTCCTTGTTTATCCCGGCTTTAATATTAGTTGGCCACTTTTGAACGGTAATGTCGAAGCTTAGGGTTCCAAATTGCCATAAAAATTAGGTGTGCAAAGGCAAACAAAATTCTACAGTCAAATATTAGCAAATAAGTGTTGAGTAAGGGGTAGTTTCGTAGGTGTTCCGGCGCCGGTCGCGGGCACCTCGGGGTGCGAGATTAATGCAACGGAAGCAGGCGCGACCTCTCCAGGTGTTTCATTAAATTGCGCGCGGCGCCTCGGCCGGCTCGTACAGCCATTATGAACGCTGCAAGCTCGAGGGCCATTCGCTTTAAGAACGCCCGCGCCACTTTGTAACAGCCTTAATGAATCTTGTTACTTATAGGCTCGCGTAAATTGCCTGTTTTACTAACGTGGCGTGGGGTGAAAAAACATTAGGTCAGTGAACGCTTTCGTGAGGAATGCCTTTAGCTCGCTGAGAGGTTTTGTGTTTCACGGCGCTGCCAAGCTTTTGCGATGTTATTAGCTAACGGAAAGTCGTAATACCTGAGAAACAGTTTCAAAGAACCACAACAATGGTTTAGCTAGCTAAGTGCCAAAAACAATAAAATACGGAAGATTACATAATTAAACACGCCTGTTTTTGGAACTGAAACTAATGAACAAAGCATACTATTCAAGCAACATAATATTCTACAAAGACTGACAGAAAAGAAGTCAAGTAAGAGACATATGAACAGACAGACAATGTGTTGACTCTATCGTTCTATTAATAACTGTGCTAATTTCTAAGACTAACCGTCTACCACCTACGCGAATCTTTAATGTCTGCCATTATTAACTTATTTATGCTAATGCTAATATTTTCCGTGCCCATTTCTATTTCTGCGACAAAGAAAACAACTTTTTTCATGAATGTATGTTAAACATTGCAGGTATATTATGTATAACGGCAACGTAGTTAACATTTGTAACGAATGACTCAGAGTTTCAGTGTGAGGTAGGTAAACAGGCGGACCGTGTGCACGTGTTCCACGTGCAATCTAGTGAACTAAGAGGCGCAAGTTGATGCGACGCGACGATACGGAGCCACCCGGCCCGCCGCGCGCCGCCTCGAACCGACTAACCAGTTTAACGCTGCTGCTGCAGTAATTAGTCTAAGCAGCTAGACGGAGCGCGTGATTCCAAGTACCGGTACTCTCTTTGACTTTCTTGCTTATTCAGGGGGTTAACACTCGCCCGGGATACCGGATTTCACCGGTCCAATCCGCACGGCACGGCTAAATTAAGCCACCTTCGGCACCGCCTTATACAGGCTTAGACTAAATTTGGTCCGAGTCTAATCTCTCAATGACAATTACGTCATCAGATGCTTCTAGATCTAGAATTCTAGACGTTCTGAAAATAAAGAGATCGTTTTAAAACTAATTACAAAATGTCCAGAGACACAATAGAACTAGTTTTAAACAAAAAGATTTTGACTTTCAACATTGGTTATCTGTTATAGCTACAGACAACAATAGTTGTATCACAACAAAGGTTTCTAGGACGTTTCCGTAACGGTATTTTCTCTGCTTTTGTACTGAAGTTAATAGAAAACGTTGAACGATATCGGGTTCTTTTCACAAGACCTTGGCGTCGCGTCGGCGAATACGATAGTTAGTGTCTATCTTGTATCTACCACTATGCTGCTTCTTATTTTGTGAGTTCAGCTTGCCTTGAGACATTAATTTCTATGTTGTTTTGTTGTTAATACAAGGGTTGATTTAAACTATACTTTGTTGCCGAAATGTTCAGCAATATGATTTCTTGAAATTATTGATTTAAAGTACTTACTTTGCTTCTAAACATTTCAAAACAATTATCTTGCAATTTACGTTTAATTGCCGGAAGTGTAATTAGTTACAAAATAATTAATATTAACTCGCATAGTGTTAATTGTTTCGGCAGATACAACAGATTGTTATCGTTTAGTGAATTATTAGAATTCATTGTCCGTCTTTGTTTCTTTGATAAAAAGTAGACCTTAATAATCCAGAGCTTTTAATTAATTGAAACATTACTGTCGCGAAAAGCAACAAAAATACATTATCACCCCGCAGGAGATGGCGGGATGAGCTGGACAACAATTGTTGACGACAGATTTAACTGGGGCACTCATATTGACTCCATATGTGATAAACTGCGAGCAATGCTGGCCAAATTTGCCATAATTAAATACAAAGTACCTTTTAAAATTTTACTTAACCTTTATAATGCACTGGCGGAATCAATAATTTCGTATGGAATCACTAGCTATGGCAGAACGTTTAAAACATACATAGACAAAATATTTATCCTACAATTTCGTTTATTAAAAGTAATAATACCAAATAAAATAAGGAAAACCCTTTATAATGGTGATGACGTAACAGGTTTCTTTAAATATTGTAAAATTTTGCCAGTACACACAAAAATACGAAAGTGGTTACTAATAGAACAGTTCAGCAACAAACAACTGAAAATTAAATTTAATCATCGCATAGCAACAAGATTAGCAGCCCAATCAAAACTGGTAGTACCGAGTTTCAAGAACTATTACGGGAAACGAACCTTCGCCTATTTAATACCTACTCTAATTAATGACGTTCCAACAAAAATTCAATCGGAAATAACAAATAGTAATTATAAATATAAATACAAACAATACTTTAACTCCATCTGAAAGGCATCATCCTGTTTAAATTTCATTCCATTAGTTAAGCTTGGACGCGATGTCCGACCCGCGCCGTGTGTGTTTTTTGTAATCTTTCTTTTTTACTTACGAACTACCTCACAATTTGCTATAAACTGTGTTAACCTTAGATTTCAATGATTATTTGCTTTAGTACCTATTAAGATAGCTTATAAGTGTCTCAACATCCGAACAAACCTATAGAGGTTTTTGTGATGTTTCTCTGTTTAATTACAAAATGTCCAGAGACACAATAGAACTAGTTTTAAACAAAAAGATTTTGACTTTCAACATTGGTTATCTGTTATAGCTACAGACAACAATAGTTGTATCACAACAAAGGTTTCTAGGACGTTTCCGTAACGGTATTTTCTCTGCTTTTGTACTGAAGTTAATAGAAAACGTTGAACGATATCGGGTTCTTTTCACAAGACCTTGGCGTCGCGTCGGCGAATACGATAGTTAGTGTCTATCTTGTATCTACCACTATGCTGCTTCTTATTTTGTGAGTTCAGCTTGCCTTGAGACATTAATTTCTATGTTGTTTTGTTGTTAATACAAGGGTTGATTTAAACTATACTTTGTTGCCGAAATGTTCAGCAATATGATTTCTTGAAATTATTGATTTAAAGTACTTACTTTGCTTCTAAACATTTCAAAACAATTATCTTGCAATTTACGTTTAATTGCCGGAAGTGTAATTAGTTACAAAATAATTAATATTAACTCGCATAGTGTTAATTGTTTCGGCAGATACAACAGATTGTTATCGTTTAGTGAATTATTAGAATTCATTGTCCGTCTTTGTTTCTTTGATAAAAAGTAGACCTTAATAATCCAGAGCTTTTAATTAATTGAAACATTACTGTCGCGAAAAGCAACAAAAATACATTATCACCCCGCAGGAGATGGCGGGATGAGCTGGACAACAATTGTTGACGACAGATTTAACTGGGGCACTCATATTGACTCCATATGTGATAAACTGCGAGCAATGCTGGCCAAATTTGCCATAATTAAATACAAAGTACCTTTTAAAATTTTACTTAACCTTTATAATGCACTGGCGGAATCAATAATTTCGTATGGAATCACTAGCTATGGCAGAACGTTTAAAACATACATAGACAAAATATTTATCCTACAATTTCGTTTATTAAAAGTAATAATACCAAATAAAATAAGGAAAACCCTTTATAATGGTGATGACGTAACAGGTTTCTTTAAATATTGTAAAATTTTGCCAGTACACACAAAAATACGAAAGTGGTTACTAATAGAACAGTTCAGCAACAAACAACTGAAAATTAAATTTAATCATCGCATAGCAACAAGATTAGCAGCCCAATCAAAACTGGTAGTACCGAGTTTCAAGAACTATTACGGGAAACGAACCTTCGCCTATTTAATACCTACTCTAATTAATGACGTTCCAACAAAAATTCAATCGGAAATAACAAATAGTAATTATAAATATAAATACAAACAATACTTTAACTCCATCTGAAAGGCATCATCCTGTTTAAATTTCATTCCATTAGTTAAGCTTGGACGCGATGTCCGACCCGCGCCGTGTGTGTTTTTTGTAATCTTTCTTTTTTACTTACGAACTACCTCACAATTTGCTATAAACTGTGTTAACCTTAGATTTCAATGATTATTTGCTTTAGTACCTATTAAGATAGCTTATAAGTGTCTCAACATCCGAACAAACCTATAGAGGTTTTTGTGATGTTTCTCTGTATGGCACGTAAATGGAAAATGCAATAGATATGAGAGCTATACAGCGCAGGTAACCGACATTTCTGGGCTTTGAGAATAGACGAAAATGGCGGACCTCATTCGATATCATTCCGATAAGCAATATGTGTAGCGGGGCGGCGGGCGACCGCGGTTTAGGCTCAATATCGGCTGAATGTGCGGAAATCCCTCCATGCATCACAATTGCCGTGAGCCGGGCACGTAGCCACCAGAAATCCTCCACTCGATTTTCCTTATAACCGCGTCTTAGGCGGTGTCAAATATTTCTGAGGCGTGTCGGGGGCGGCCGCGCTCCTCGCTCCGCTCATTTTCGACGTCAATGAGGCGCGAGATAATTGCCTTTCGGAATCGAAGCCCTCCGCCGCACCCGTCTATGATGATTTATTTACATCCGTGTAATTAACCGTCGCACTACGTGACGGGAAGAGCTTCGCGGACGTTTTATCGTCGCACGCCGAGCCTCCTGGGCCATATTTTATTCAGTGAAAAAACGGAAAAGCGCTTATCGCAGTACCAAAGAAATACGTATACAAACAAACGCCATCTGAATATTCAGTACTCCACTAGGGGACTCCCTTGCTGATAATGTCCGCGAAACAGTTTTGGAGTGATTTACTGAGTAACTTTTCTAAAGCATGCCCGATGATATCACTTTGCCTTTGCCGACATGGCTATACAGTTTTAGGTAAAGGTATAAGAAAACATCGCGAAGTGTGAATCTTAGCTGCAGCCGAATCAGATGCAGAGATGTTCCGAATTTTCTCAGTTATTAAACTTCGGTGATGCGTGCTCGGTGCTACAACTAGTGGAAGCAGTCGGCTGCATTTAGATTAACTTGTTACTGGCAGGCATAATGTTAGTTGGACGGTCCTCTCACAGTTTAAGCTCGGGATAAAGTTATTATTTCCTGTTACTCCGTGCCGTCTACTTTAGCAGAGTTTCGAATCGAACCAACCCGTTTGTGAAACTTGAATGGGTGATCACGTTTCATCATTACTATGATAACTCTGTTGAGTTTATCAAACTTCTATTTATTAGCTGCCACAGTTTGGGAAGCGTAGATAAGTTTATTGTTGAAAGCATTGAGTTGCGTTTGTATCGGTAGAATTCAGTCTGAATATTCATTGTGAATTAGTATGATTAATGTTTTCGTCTACCGTGCGATGGTTTGTAGTGTCTGAGCCTAAATTGGCAGGCCTATCTATGTGTATTAGGGTATTATTTAAGTGAGTATCGGCGCATGCAAGCCGCTGCATGCAGGTGTATCGGCGCAGCGCAGCGATTAGCGTGACGGATACCCACGCGGATACAAATGGCCGGCCGCCTCAGACGGATGGCCGCGCCACGCTCGCCCGCCAAACGCATTACGACACATTAATTGCTCTTCGATCACTACGCCTCTACATTTGTTCGTTTAACATCACTTTGTTCATTCACGAGCTTTTATTTTGCGCTTTAGCCATGTTTGTGAAATGGCCATAAACAGCAGGTTTTTTACCCCAAAAAAAAATCTAGAAAATCTTTCGTCCAATGTTAAGAAAAACAGAAAAAATAAGCCAATATAAAACGTAACGTACGAAAGACATGTTTATATGAAGCCCCGAAAATTAAACAAAAACTTTCAATATGGCCTATTTGTTCGGGAAGGGCAGTGGGAGGGTCGAACGAGCGCAGGGTGGGCAATAACCGCCCAAAACTAATAACATTTTTGTGTGATAGTGGAGGGGCAAGCCGAGCGCGCTACCCTCGCCGTGTCCTTTATAACACAACAATGCGCACTTGCAATACAATAAGGGGTTAGCCGAGAGTCAGTTTCATCACTGCCTTCCTTCCCGGAGATAAAGAAACAACGTTCGAGGGGAAAGGAATGTACCGAGTGTGCCGAGCACCGAACCCAAACGACACGGATCCAGAGTTGAATATACCTCATTGTGACTTGGCACTGGTGCCCGATTAAAGCGAAAACGACATCAATGAAGCGAGACGCTCGTGTCTCGTTAAGATGAGAGCAGTAAGGCGGCGGAGTGCTCTCGGGAACTATGACGTGAATAACGAACAACCCTCGAAAGTAACGGCGTCCGCCGGCAGTCGGCACGCGCCACACCTTGTTACTCCATCGGGCCAGCCGCTGCCAAATGCCACCTCTTCCATTTTCAAGCCCGGAAACTGTATCAAGAGTTTACTACTTGATAATCTGAATCTCAGTTTTCCTACCTCGCTCATTAGGGAAGTTATGAATGACCTCATTGGCTTGGACTATGATGTGTGTTTGCCAACTGACTATTCCGAGGACTGGAATTTAAACAGGTAGGTTTGAATTCAAAGAAGAGCATTGCACATTACCCTTTTCAGCTGAAATTCAATTATTTACAAAATGTCAGGCACGTCACTACAATAAAGCAAAAACCATTCAGTCGTTCCATTGTACGTATTAGGGTGCAGTTCAATGTGTTGTTAGTGTGTTGTCTTAATCGAAACAGCAATCAGCCAACAGGACATGAAGAATGCGCCCGTCAGACGAGGCGTGCGGTCGTTAATCGATTAGAACGTTCGATCACGATTGATGTATCGGTGACACGGCGTCGACGCGCGGCGATGCGTGCTCAG
Organism: Xestia sexstrigata; assembly: GCA_941918905.2. NCBI lineage: Eukaryota > Metazoa > Arthropoda > Insecta > Lepidoptera > Noctuidae > Xestia > Xestia sexstrigata. The sequence goes on from OW799204.2 coordinate 8,936,016, forward strand.
GCGTACGCACAAGCCGATCTCGACTCGTCTATTTTACTATTGGGCGAGCGGACACGCGTCGGGATAAATGGACACACGAGGAAAACAATGAGGTAACGAGCCGATGAATGACACGCTCCCGTCGCGAAACGGCTCGGACTCCACTTGTACGCACGTAAGTGGGTGCCAGAAATATTTGGGGACAGACGGGAATAGAACCGGCCGATGAGACGTGCCAACTCCTGCATCGAGTAGGCAGCAAGCGCACGCGACACGTGGCCCACACATATTGCTGGAGGTTTCACATTCACGAGTTGTTTTAACTTCTACGTTAACACTTTTAACTTTATTGCGGACAGATTGTATTGAAATCAGAACGATGCGATGACAGATATTACTTTTATAGAGGTGGTTGCCTAGCGGAATGTGGTAGTAAGTCGAGATTTAGTAAAATTGACTATTTTTCTACTTATACTTCGTACTTTTTTAAAAAGCTGCACTATTTTCTAAGACTTGTACCAAACTATTTATCTTTCATGAGAAAATTCGCCATACTTTTCTCTGATCTAGTCGCTGTACTTCAAAGGATTATAACGAATGTATTCCTTAGACTTGTGCGTTATCAAGTATTTAATAAGTAAGTCCAATATGTTATATATTTTATGGAAACAGAAGACAAGCCAGATTTCGATTCGAGGTCGGATGTCCCGACGGGAAGAGGCTATTACAAGGTCCATAGGCTTGAATCGAGGGATAGAGGTAGGGAACACGATCACGAGCAGACTAAGATCCGGCGCCGGATGCCGCAAATAATTTTTTTCGACAACCCAGGGCGAGGGAAAGGTGAAATCTAATTTGCAAAATTTTGTGGTCGGGAAGGGAATTAGGTAAGCAAAGTCAATTCTGAAAGTAAGTAGAATTTGAATTTAAAATGATTTATAGAGGCACAGGGGAGTGGCTAATGAGGCGTCATGCGAGAGGGGCGCGTGTTTACGCTTGGCGCTCAGTGCGTATTTTTTATCGCGGCCTCTGGGCGGCGCCGCCCGCGTATAGCTGACGTAACAGCGAACACGCCTACCAGACGAAATAATTAGCCAACACCATTTAATTGACTTCGAATAATCATACATTAATGTTGATTAGAATTTAAATCTATTTTACTCATTTGAATATCAAATAAGGAATTACCACGCATTGGTGCTGATTACTGCTGATAGTCTCGCCTGGACAGCAGTGTAGCTTGTAATGTTATTCTATCTTACTTTTGATTAACAGCTAGATAAGTAAGTTCCTCGTAAACTAAACATTGTACTTAGTTTAATTTATAAGAATCGCTAACTCATCCCTAACGGCTCAAGAATTAGTACCTCGCTGAAAAGTTATTTTTGGGAAGATAATTTAGCAGGAAACTTTTTGTTATTTAAGTGTTCACAGGATCTTAAGAACTGATTTACTTTTGGGCGGATTGTACACAACTCACTTCTTAATTTTATTTTATCCAAGTTTTTCTTACTTTCATCCTTTCTGAGCTAGCCGTTAGTAGTGACTTAATGTAATTAGCACTCACGCTTATTTAATTATTACGGTTATATGTAGACGTCGAGTAGCCCTCCCTGGACGAAAAAAACTTGATAGGAGCCTTAAATTAAGAATTATTCAGTCCGGTGAAGTTCCCAACAAGTTTGCATGGCGGTGCCGTAGCTTAACGATAAAATATGCATTCGTGCACGGAGTTATCTCGGCCACTTTTGCCGTTGCCGGAGGCGAGCGCCCGCCGCTCGGTCACTCCTTGTTTATCCCGGCTTTAATATTAGTTGGCCACTTTTGAACGGTAATGTCGAAGCTTAGGGTTCCAAATTGCCATAAAAATTAGGTGTGCAAAGGCAAACAAAATTCTACAGTCAAATATTAGCAAATAAGTGTTGAGTAAGGGGTAGTTTCGTAGGTGTTCCGGCGCCGGTCGCGGGCACCTCGGGGTGCGAGATTAATGCAACGGAAGCAGGCGCGACCTCTCCAGGTGTTTCATTAAATTGCGCGCGGCGCCTCGGCCGGCTCGTACAGCCATTATGAACGCTGCAAGCTCGAGGGCCATTCGCTTTAAGAACGCCCGCGCCACTTTGTAACAGCCTTAATGAATCTTGTTACTTATAGGCTCGCGTAAATTGCCTGTTTTACTAACGTGGCGTGGGGTGAAAAAACATTAGGTCAGTGAACGCTTTCGTGAGGAATGCCTTTAGCTCGCTGAGAGGTTTTGTGTTTCACGGCGCTGCCAAGCTTTTGCGATGTTATTAGCTAACGGAAAGTCGTAATACCTGAGAAACAGTTTCAAAGAACCACAACAATGGTTTAGCTAGCTAAGTGCCAAAAACAATAAAATACGGAAGATTACATAATTAAACACGCCTGTTTTTGGAACTGAAACTAATGAACAAAGCATACTATTCAAGCAACATAATATTCTACAAAGACTGACAGAAAAGAAGTCAAGTAAGAGACATATGAACAGACAGACAATGTGTTGACTCTATCGTTCTATTAATAACTGTGCTAATTTCTAAGACTAACCGTCTACCACCTACGCGAATCTTTAATGTCTGCCATTATTAACTTATTTATGCTAATGCTAATATTTTCCGTGCCCATTTCTATTTCTGCGACAAAGAAAACAACTTTTTTCATGAATGTATGTTAAACATTGCAGGTATATTATGTATAACGGCAACGTAGTTAACATTTGTAACGAATGACTCAGAGTTTCAGTGTGAGGTAGGTAAACAGGCGGACCGTGTGCACGTGTTCCACGTGCAATCTAGTGAACTAAGAGGCGCAAGTTGATGCGACGCGACGATACGGAGCCACCCGGCCCGCCGCGCGCCGCCTCGAACCGACTAACCAGTTTAACGCTGCTGCTGCAGTAATTAGTCTAAGCAGCTAGACGGAGCGCGTGATTCCAAGTACCGGTACTCTCTTTGACTTTCTTGCTTATTCAGGGGGTTAACACTCGCCCGGGATACCGGATTTCACCGGTCCAATCCGCACGGCACGGCTAAATTAAGCCACCTTCGGCACCGCCTTATACAGGCTTAGACTAAATTTGGTCCGAGTCTAATCTCTCAATGACAATTACGTCATCAGATGCTTCTAGATCTAGAATTCTAGACGTTCTGAAAATAAAGAGATCGTTTTAAAACTAATTACAAAATGTCCAGAGACACAATAGAACTAGTTTTAAACAAAAAGATTTTGACTTTCAACATTGGTTATCTGTTATAGCTACAGACAACAATAGTTGTATCACAACAAAGGTTTCTAGGACGTTTCCGTAACGGTATTTTCTCTGCTTTTGTACTGAAGTTAATAGAAAACGTTGAACGATATCGGGTTCTTTTCACAAGACCTTGGCGTCGCGTCGGCGAATACGATAGTTAGTGTCTATCTTGTATCTACCACTATGCTGCTTCTTATTTTGTGAGTTCAGCTTGCCTTGAGACATTAATTTCTATGTTGTTTTGTTGTTAATACAAGGGTTGATTTAAACTATACTTTGTTGCCGAAATGTTCAGCAATATGATTTCTTGAAATTATTGATTTAAAGTACTTACTTTGCTTCTAAACATTTCAAAACAATTATCTTGCAATTTACGTTTAATTGCCGGAAGTGTAATTAGTTACAAAATAATTAATATTAACTCGCATAGTGTTAATTGTTTCGGCAGATACAACAGATTGTTATCGTTTAGTGAATTATTAGAATTCATTGTCCGTCTTTGTTTCTTTGATAAAAAGTAGACCTTAATAATCCAGAGCTTTTAATTAATTGAAACATTACTGTCGCGAAAAGCAACAAAAATACATTATCACCCCGCAGGAGATGGCGGGATGAGCTGGACAACAATTGTTGACGACAGATTTAACTGGGGCACTCATATTGACTCCATATGTGATAAACTGCGAGCAATGCTGGCCAAATTTGCCATAATTAAATACAAAGTACCTTTTAAAATTTTACTTAACCTTTATAATGCACTGGCGGAATCAATAATTTCGTATGGAATCACTAGCTATGGCAGAACGTTTAAAACATACATAGACAAAATATTTATCCTACAATTTCGTTTATTAAAAGTAATAATACCAAATAAAATAAGGAAAACCCTTTATAATGGTGATGACGTAACAGGTTTCTTTAAATATTGTAAAATTTTGCCAGTACACACAAAAATACGAAAGTGGTTACTAATAGAACAGTTCAGCAACAAACAACTGAAAATTAAATTTAATCATCGCATAGCAACAAGATTAGCAGCCCAATCAAAACTGGTAGTACCGAGTTTCAAGAACTATTACGGGAAACGAACCTTCGCCTATTTAATACCTACTCTAATTAATGACGTTCCAACAAAAATTCAATCGGAAATAACAAATAGTAATTATAAATATAAATACAAACAATACTTTAACTCCATCTGAAAGGCATCATCCTGTTTAAATTTCATTCCATTAGTTAAGCTTGGACGCGATGTCCGACCCGCGCCGTGTGTGTTTTTTGTAATCTTTCTTTTTTACTTACGAACTACCTCACAATTTGCTATAAACTGTGTTAACCTTAGATTTCAATGATTATTTGCTTTAGTACCTATTAAGATAGCTTATAAGTGTCTCAACATCCGAACAAACCTATAGAGGTTTTTGTGATGTTTCTCTGTTTATATTTTGTTTTGTTCTTTAGTTAATAAACAATAAAAAAAAAAAAAAACAAAACCATCGAACAGGAGTCCACACATTATCCCTTTTTTTTTCGGTTGGGAAATCATCAAATGACTCCTCCTGCTCTGGGCAGACCAGGAGGGACTGTCATACTTTTACTGACTAAAACCCATCCATGTTCCTTCATGGCCCTTTGTGTTCCGGGGCCACGGTATCTCTTTCGAACAGTACCGCAGCCCCGGCAGGCATCGGCCAGGCAAGGAGGTGACGGCGCCGGCGTCCCGTTCCGTCTCGCTCCGGACCATGGATTGAACCAGGGCCGGACGCGAGAGGTCGCCGCCGGCGATCGCCGCTGCGAGGACACGGCGCGGCGGTGCTCCGCTCACGCGGGGCACACCTCCACCGTGTGCTTCACCGTGTCCTCCGGTCGATCCTCGCAGTGGAAACACCCGGGCGTTTTCTCCCGCCCGATTCTGTGCAGGAACCACCCGAAACAACCGTGTCCGGTGAGGACCTGCGTCAGGCGGAAAGTTAGGACGCCGTGGCGTCTCTCAAGCCACTTCTCAAAGAGGGGACTTATCGCCACTATTGTGGTGTGCCCTGCACGTGGTTGCGACAGTCGCTCTCTCCATGTCGCTACGAGATCACGCCGGAAGTCTGTCCGCTGCGCGACAATTTGCCGCGGCAGCGGAGTTTTCCCCCGGCGTAGCGCCTCCGCGCGCCATTTGTGCAGGCGCGCGAGGACTATCGCCTCCAGATCCCATGGCGGCAATCCGGCAAGGAGGCTCGCTGCTTCACGGGAGATCGTGCTGACACATTAGCCCCGGATCGAAGAATTTGGAAGTCATGGGGATGAGGCCTTTGCCCAGCAGTGGCATGACACAGGCTAACAATAAACAGTATTATATTGATTAGTAATGTATAAAAATCAAATACACATTGAACGGAAAAACTAGCACATACGGTAATCAGGTAACGTATAAAATACGCGATCATTATGTGATCGAAGTTGCCAAGTTGCCATGTCAACCAATGTCATGCCTCGTTTACATTATCGTCAGCGACTCGGGTGAGTTACTGTCTTCGCAATTGAACTCTCATGCGGCTAATGTTTATACTAGTCGTTCTAACTCATTTGCTACATCCGGTACAGAATGTAAATCCCAATTCTAAAACTTCAATTACTAATTTAAATTATAATATTTTACAGTCTAAATATATTTTCATTAAAACAGACTACGAGTATGAGGCATGTGTTCGTGATATACATAAAGTCAATTGGAAGGATTATTGTCATTTGAGTTGTAATGATTATGTTCTGAAAGTTTATAATATACTGTGGGAAAATATAGATAAATACACTCCGAAGGGTGGGTAAACCTAAGAATAATTGCTATCCAGTTTGGTTCTCAGCTTCGCTGATTAAACTTCTTAAAAAAAAGCATAAATACAGGACTCGGTTCAAACGGTACAAAAACCCTCGGGACCACGATACTTTTGTTACCCTACAGATGCGTGCTGGGAGAGCTATGGATAACTGTTTTAAAGATAGAAAGAATTGAGAGTGAATTAAAAACAAATGTGAAAGCTTTTTGGCGTTATACTAAGTCTAAAAAATCTTATAGAGGTGTCCCGGATCAAGTTGCGTGGGGTGATCGTGTTGATGAGGGTGGTAGTGGTGTGGCTGATCTATTTCCAGACTATTTTGCATCTGTGTATGGTGTTAATCAACAGCCTACTGACTTGTCTCCAGGTTACTCCCCGTCTAATTACAGTATGTCTTCAATTGGCATTACTGAAAATGACGTTAGAGATAGCATCAAAAAGTTAGATCTTAATAAAGGAGCTGGTCCCGATGGACTTCTTCCTATTTATATTCGTCTCTGCATTGATGCTCTTGTTATACCACTGCAGATTATATACAATTAATCCCTTAAGGAAGGTACATTTCCTGATTTATGGAAAATCTCACACATTATCCCCATACATAAATCTGGTAGTATGAATGATGTAACTAACTGACCAATCTCTATTATATCACAATTTGCAAAGATCTTTGAAGGTCTTATATACAATGTTGTTTATTCCCACCTCCGTCATATAATTAGTTCGAAACAACATGGTTTTGTGTCTAACCGTTCTACTAAGTCTAACTTACTTATTTACACTAGTTTCATTAGTAACACCTTTGAAGCTAGGGGTCAGGTTTATGCTGTTTACACAGATTTTGCTAAAGCTTTCGATCGCGTTGATCACTCAATTCTTTCTATGAAATTGAATTGCGCTGGTATACATGGCTCTCTGTTGCGGTGGTTTGAGTTATTTAATTAATCGTTCTCAAATAGTTGCCTTGGCGGGTTATGTACCTTTTTCTCCTGGGTCTGGTGTACCACAGGGCTCTAAGTAGGGCCCTTTGCTTTTAAATTGTAATTGTTTAGCCTACGCTGATGATTTAAAAATATACTGTAGGATATCGGACCTGAGTGATTGTGCGAGGCATCAAAAAGATCTTGTCAAATGTCCTTCAACAATGGTGTTTGAACCACAGAATGAGTCACTCTGTATCAAAATCAATGTTAAAAAATGCCAGACTATTACATTCACTAATAAAGTGAATTACATTAAATTTGATTATCATATTGGCGGTTCAGTACTGACCAGAGTTTCGGTCATACGTGACCTAGGGGTACTCTTCGATACATCCCTATCTTTCCGCGATCATATTGAAAATATAGTTACTAAGGCTAAAATAATGCTTGGCTTTATTATTCGTATGTCAAAACCTTTTCGTAATTATAGTAGCATTATTTTACTTCCTAACGCACTAGTAAGGAGCTCCTTGGAATATTGTTCCAATATTTGGTCCCCCTATTATTCAAGTTATACTAATAATGTGGAATCTGTTCAGGCCCGTTTTGTTAGGTATTTATGTGTGAAGAATGGGATTCGAAAAGCTATACCTGATTACAATGACAGGTGAAGGCACTTTAAAATGATTAGTATAAAAGAAAAACGTAACCGTTCTGGCTTAATAGTACTTCATATAATTATTAACGGTTCCATAGATGCACATTTGGTAAACTATTTTAACTTTCGGTCTAGCCAACGCAGTAAGCGTCATCATCGTATTTTTGAATTGCCTACATCCACATTAAATACCACATTTAATAGCCCCCTAACACGTATGGCAAGGCAATATAATGAAAGGTCCAAACAGACAGATTACCCTGTTGATATTTTCTCCAGAGTTTCGCTTCATACATACGTGCCGTATTTAAACAATGCGATGAATGCATGTCTAAGTAGCGCAAATTGGTTTGTTTTGTAGTGTTCTAGATAAATTTAGTGTTCTACTAGACACACTTTTTATTATTGTTCTTCTTTTGTCTCTGATATTCAAATCTGAATGTTATGCATTCCTGTTATTTGCATGGTTACTGAAATGCCAATATTAGATGTTATTTGATTTGAATTGTAAGTGACTGTGCTGTTGGTGTGCTTATTATAAATAAATACTGAAATATTAAAAGTGTAATACGTATATATTTGAAACTAGTCATCATGTGGTCTATGTATTTAGTGTCTTTTCTATCTATATTCTGTAGGTGTGCCTCGAATTACTGGATAATGTATGTAAATTAATTATTACAAAAAGCAGCTGCGAGCTTACTCCTAGACACGTCAGAGCTTATCACTAAAGCGAGACAATCAGATAAAACTAATAATAGGATCGATCGTTAAACCATGTCACGTGTAGAAAATGGACGGTTATTTTCATTCAATCACATCCAGTCAAGTTTTATGAATAGAAATGCCCCAGCAAAGAAAATCACAACCGAAGAAGAGATAAAAGGCGATAAACGCGAAGCGAACTAACTACAAAATAAAGAGCCTTTACTACGTACGATAAGGGAAGTTTAAGAGGAGTTTTCGGGCTCGGGTCGCACCGATAAATTGGGCGGCACTTAATTATGATCTGGAGCGGCATCTTGCAGGCGGCTAATGTCCCGGACTCGTTTAATGCGCGAACTTGTAGTCTCGGCTCCGGCGGGCGTGATAAATCTCCATCTGTGCCCTGTGCCCGACCCCTACCTTCAACGTGCCGCGACTCGACACACACCCGTCTAGAGACCGTCCAAGCACCACGAAATATAACTTCCTACTTACTTTTAAATATTCATGTTGCTTTGTTCTGTTCGGTTTGCGCCAATGTGTAAGAGCCTAATAATAAGCAATAATTTTTTTACCAAAAAGTAACAAAGAAATATAAAGATAATTCCAAATGAACAAAACTTTTCCTTATGCTAAAAGTCTCCGGCAATGAAACGACCAACACAGTCTCTATCCGTGAAAAGCGTAGCAAGTGCTACGCGAGTGCTACGAGCGCGTAGAACAAAGGGAAGCCACAATAATGTCACGCGGAAGCAACAATCTGACCGTAGTTGGTGTGAAAAATATTTGTATGTTGTCTTTTGACGTGAATAGCTAGTTTGCGTAAAACTTCAGAACTGAACTTACTAGAGCGTCTGGTAAAATAAACATCTGTTCATAACTTGAAATAACAGGAACCCGATAAGGAAAAACATGAGAATAAATGTTCTATCTAACAACTAAGTGTAAACTCGATGTCTAACAGTAGCTAACACTTCAAGGACTTAATATCCAGGTGTATCTGGTCTAACGCGAGAGTTTCCTAAGTAGGTATCTCATTCGTAAACAATGTTCGCGGAGATCGTGCGTATTTCATCTACTAAAGCCTTAAAAGCCAGTAAATATACAATGTAGGCATAAATCAATTTTCTAAACAGAGTGAAATTATTAACCGCAATGATTTACGATGTACAACGAAACTTTGTTCCGTTTACATAGCCCTTTTATGTTGCGTATGTGGGTAATATAGGGAATTATTGTGTACGGCGGGTACATTAGGAAGAGTGGCACTGTGTTATTGCATCGTGTAGCGTTAATGTCGCGAGGCTGGCTCGGCGCGGCACGACACGATATGGGGCGGCAGGGCACAGTCGGCGCCACATTATCTAGGTATAATTAAAGCGGGCAAGACGACGGCGAGACGTTACGCCCGTCCTAACGACTTTTATGGCGTATGTAACATTGCCGGCACATAAAATAAATGTGCCGCCTCCAGCACCCCGATATAGCACAGTATTCCCAGATTAATCGCCAAAACGTTTGCTCACACGCTATACGACTGCCGTTATTTAGGCTATACCTCTACATAATGAGGTAAATATTGGAAAATGTTTTCCTTTTCCCTCACTGACACTAACGTAGAGTCATGATGGCTCTCCAAGTGTCGGATGAAAGTATTTCCTGAAGTTTATTTGTTAAAGTTTTTGCAATATAAGTTTCTATTTGGAAAGGGTTCAAGAGCTTTTTTGTAGAACGGAGGGCACAAAACACAGAGTATAAAAAGGTTGTTTACTGAAAACGTCGAAGGTCATTCATGTCGACTGCTCGTGTATTTGTACACGGGTACGAGAGTGGATTTGTTTTTTTCTCTCTCAAGTGTGTATTTAACGCACACCCTTATAATTTGTGTATTGTAATATCGTCGTCTTGGGATTTTTGTACGTCAGTGGATATGAGGGTATACGAGGTGACCACACAGTCGGTTTTCGTGGCGCCCGCGTCCAGAGGCGTCATTTCAATCTTTATATGTCCACATTAGCTTTATAGGCGACGGGGAGCTTTCTCCAACGCTAGCGGCGCCTGAGTGCACTTTTATTGAGGATGAAATACCGTAATTGCCACTCGGCGCCAAGCCGTGACTGACGAGTTTTGTACGTGCTAATTGTGCCAACTCATCTATAAGGTCGCATGACCGCCGCCGAAAGGTCAAAACATACTTTACTTACTTCCTAATGGGGTCTACGATAAATTAACTCTTGAGCGGGGAATTGATGTTTGTTTTGATTAAGTTGTAATATGAAGTACTTTAATATTTCAGTGGTCGTCACACGAGTAACGATATTCTTAATCAGCGGGCATCGTAAGTCTACGCGATGTTGGATAAAACATTAAAGGAAAATATTCAAAACAATAACCGCTTTTCGTATCTCAATCCCCGAACAGCTATAATCTTGACAAATGACGGTCTTGCGAGTGTAGTCGGCACCACAGGCCGCATTGACAAACCTCCAAATAAACTGACACCGACACATAAATAAGCATATTCGATGTTTTATTGAGTGGAGGAAATACGAAGGAAATAGTTTCCTGGGTCATTACGCGGGTCATCAATCAAGTGTGGCCCTGCAGCGCTTAGATTTGTAACTTGTAGGAAGGACGTGGATCGATTTGTGTGACGGTCGATTTCCGACGGTTGTGTCGTGGGCGCAGGCCGCGCAGGCTAGGCTGCTATCGGCTACTACGTGTCGACTGTCGGGCGAGCTTCGCGTGCTTGTAAACGGCAATAAAGGGTGAAGGCGTGAGGACGGTTGTCGGGCGTCGGTATGCAATGGAGTCGAATGCACGATATCTGCATTGTGGGGCGGCGTCGCGGCGCCGGCGGGTCTGGGCGTCGCGGCGGCGGCGCATACATCAGGCACGCGACCGCCGCCCCCCTCACACCGCCGCTTCACCCCTCGCCAATTATCATAGTTTTGTTCGTATTTTTTGCCGCATTAATGGTTGTTTTCAGACAAACGCCCTGATTGTTCGTGCTGCATTGCGATCACAGAATACATTAGGTGTCCACTTTTTCCCAAATTTTTAGGAGTTAGCGAGGTGCACCCACATATTTTATGTTTTCTTTTTGAATTTATCTGTTAGAGCACAATATTGCGTTTCTTACGATAGATTCCTAATACGTTAGAACTCAAGAGTTTTCCACTACACTGCGCTGTAGGTACCACATGTCACATACCGTCTTTTCGGCTTTCAGAGCCTTTAACTAAAAAGTAAGTACTTACAGCTAACTTCAGAAAATTTTCCAAGGATACTCGTAAGTTTAAGACATAGCATTACTCGTAAGCAACCGATTTAGATAGGTAGGCCGGTCGATAACAAACAAAATAAATGAGATATTAAGATGGCAATAATTAAATTATACGATACCAATGTTTTTATTTTTGAAACTTGCAAGGCATTGCACAATATGGCACAAACTCATTCTTGGAGAAGTTAGTATAAAGTCCACACGGGGCAGACTTGTCGTTACGTATGCAGCGAGTCAACCGGCGGTGGCGGGTGCCGGGCAGGTAGATTGTAAGGCGGCGCACATTGCGCTGCACCGGCACTCCCCATTATCCTATGCAAATCCGGATTTCCCAAATATCCTGCTCTGCCGCGGGCCACCTCGCTATCGCGGCTATTAATAACCCGCCGTGTTACAAATACGAGCCTCGGAGCTGAGCCGTTTAGTCCGTCGACGAAATACACTAGCCGTATGTTAGTTCATACGCTCCGTACGCTCGGTGGTCTTGGTACGCTCACGACCTCGCGCTAATATTAAGTAGCGCTGCACCGTATTTTCCAATTTTGATCAAATCCTTTTTCCAATTATGGAGCTTCGGGTAGGCGTTTGTTTTTATGCTCGCTTTAGGATAGGAATTTATGAGAACAGCTTATACCGTACTTGCATTATGGTTAGAAAAAATAATTAACTTTCAGAAAACGGCCAACAATCCTTTATAACGATATTGTTATAAAAAGTGGCGTAGTATAAACTCGCGTTAATAATACTTCCCCTTATATAAAATACTCAGTTGGATACGTAATACTTACGAGTTAATTTCTAAATGAGGAAACTGTCTTGCTACGTCGGTAATACGTGTTCTCGCGCTGTTCTACCTTTTACTTTGTTACGAGGCGCTACTGTAATAATTTCGCAAAATAACTTTGTATACTTCAGGGGAAGTTCGTTTAATATTCCACTAGGTAAAGTGTTTATCGCGCTAATCTCGTAAAACAGGTTAGTCGAATGAAGGGTGCAGATCATCGCGCCGAGGTCAGAGTATGGGGTCAGGTCGGCGCGGGTCAGCCGTTGAAAATAATCCCTTACCGTTGGGGCGAATTAAGTATTATTCGTTCGATATAAGTAAGTTGGTATCGAGTTATGGAGGGTTGTTATAATTGAATCGTTAAAAACAATTATCTACTTTGTGGGCGAGAAAATGAGGAGAAAAAGAATGGAGCAAACAGCTTGCACTCGCTCCTTGCAAGGTTTTTGAAGAGCGTGCTGGATAATTAGATTAGATGCTGCTGCGGCCGGCCGACGTACACACCGGCACGAGGCTTTTCTTATTAACTCCGCGTACGTTAACGTCGGAGTTTATATCGAGAGTAGCCAATTAGTGAAAAAAAACTGATTTTGAACTGAATTTCGAGACAAAAATATTTCCCCGGATAAAGTTCCAAGTTCGAAGTAATTCAATTCGTCGTTTACGACGAATTGGATTAATACACTTGATGATTAATATATGGGAACGTGGTTGATATTTTCAGTAGCCCTTCTTTTGAAACAATTCTAATGTAACTTAGTACTGTTAAGCAATTGCTTACACTTTCGTGAAGTAACACGGTAAATAAAAGCAACAATGAAAGATATGGAATAGAATGTATGCTCACCTAATGAATTTCCTAATGTTGCAGAAACGTTGGGTATGCGCGAGTACACAAGTCGTCCGCACTGAAAGACTGTAGTCCACCGAATGGACAGCGGCGACGTCCACCTACCTCACAATTTAATTAAATATGGCTTCAGATTAACTCGGTGAGGCTTCATACAAACTATTCTGTTTCATATTTTCCACCCCCCGATAACGATATCGCCCCCCGCTTTATCTACCCTGTCGACGATATTACGCTAATATATACATACGTACTTTTTACCGGATACAGACATTTTCCTCCATAAAATTATATCACAGCATTCTAATAAGATTACCTGAAACAAAAAGATTACACAATTAGTCGGATCACGCGATTTGTTTACGCCAAAGTCAATTAGGGCAAACAATGTCGCTAATAATAACAATGGGAGCAGGAATGACGAACCAAAGTTACTTGGGTGTACAGTCTTGACTTTGATAATAATGGGTTTGGTTGAGAGCCGCGGGTAGGGGTGCGGGGGTGCGGGGGAGCGGGGCCGAGTGCGGGGCGCGATTGTATCCGATGATAAACATCGGCCGCCCGCCGCGCCATCCAAGAGTCGGCGCGCTAATTAAACAACAACGGAGAAAATTAATTTGATTGTTTCGGAACTACGCCTCTTTGTTACGGCCTACCGACGGTTTACCTAGGAAAAGTGCTCGGCTGATGCCTCTCGAAGTCGCGATGGAGACGATTTTTCACTGTAACACCATTTATATTGTGTACGGAATAAGACGGCGAGCGCGCGACAGACCCCGGTGACAAACAAGAACATACTGAAGTTGACTGTTTGACACCTAATGAAAGGCTTCCAAGTGCAGCTAGCTAGATCGATGATACTTTGTTAAAAAGGTTATAGACGATGACGTCACGTTCTAGTATAATTTAGCTACAAAATAGTTAACTTTGGCTGTGATTAATTGTGTTTTTTCCCGAAAGTTGAACTTTTAGGAAATAGATCCAAATTGCTCCACAATATTGAATTCGCGAATCCGCAGCTACAAGGTTAATAATTTACATAAAAGTCACCGTTGTGGTAGACATGTGTGACAAATGAGGGGTGCGTGATGTGACGTCGGCGGCGCGACATGCGTGGCGTCGGCGCCGCTTGTTCCGGCCGCGGATCAGGTACCGCCGCGGAGTCGCGGTGTCGTCTTACATTACGCACACCCCAGCTGACATTACACCACGCCGCACCGCCTTCCTCGTCCTTATTAATGACACGCGGTAATTAATTAAACCTACGCACTCAGATATTCTAGTCACTAACATATGTTAACAAGATCCGATACCCCCACTGAGCGTAACAAGATCATTATATTATACCAGAGACGAAATAATACAGTTATTGTCATCTACACTACTGTAAATGAATAATTTATAGGGTTAACACAGAGTTCGGAGCTTCGGGTGTCAATTAAGTAAAGTATTTACGAAACGCCCTCTCAATAAATAAGTTAGGGAATAGAATTCGGAAAATTAATCGTGAATAGGCACGGGGGGTCGGACAAAAACTTTAATGCGTGCTTGGAAACCTTTCGGCGTGAAAATGTGGAATTACATGCGGTATCCGAGTCGGCCAACTCGTTCCTGAGCGTGTGCATTATTTACGCGCCGCCGAATACGGGCAGAGAGGCGCCGCCCCGCACATAGATTGGCGACGACTAACTTTTAGTTGATACACAAATAAGATGATTCGATTTCATTTGACCAAAGGGTAATTTTGCTAAACAAATTAGCGAACTTTATAATGTCGAAATATACATGGGAACAAAAGTTTAATGTTTATTAAACATTCTAACAATAAGTAGCCCTAGCATTTCATTCATGTTTTCGCTCCTCTACTAGTATGAGAATTGGGTATGATGCAACATGATTCATGAAATCATATTATATGACTCACTTTTCTCAACTTTTTGAAGTATATTCTATAACTCAGTAAACAAAGACTTTATTTCGTTATCAAATATTTAATTTAAGATTAATAACAACAAGGAGAAAAGTTTGATTATTATGATTTTGGAAGCTTTGACAGATTAATAAGACTTCTTTTATCTTAACCATTTTATTTTTCATGACAAACTTGACATTAACAAAACAGATCTTTAATTAAAAATTAAGTAAACTAAGTAAGAAGTATATAAAACCGAATTAAAATTCAAATGTGAAAATTCAGAGTGAAATGTTTAAGAGTGCATGAAATGTAGATGTCCGAAGGGTAGAGGCCGTATTCGCCTGGGGACCGACTCATTAAAGGATGCGCGGTTCATCTCATTCGGCCCGGACAAAAACGGGCCGCTGTCTGTTACGGTGTGGCTCGCAATTAAACACGACGACCGTTCATTGGAAAAGCGCTGAACAAGCGCACAATACAACAGCTATCTAATTACTTTGTGCCTCCTAGCCGCCTATTGTCTCTACAATGTAACGTCAATGTGAAGTTGTTGCCAAACGTACACGCCCCATGTGAACTTTCTGATAGCTCGGCGATCCTTACGCCCCTCCCTTATTAAATTAATTAGTAAACTAAACTTATTGACAAAAAATACTTGATATATATATAAATGCTACATTATTGTTGACGAATTATGACGCTCCTTGATTTCTAAATGTGACAGTAAAGTCTATTAAACGTCGTTATTATTAAGAGCCCTTTCGGGTCATTAATTGGAGCCGAAGTGGGGTTTAATACAATCGAAATCAAATTAAGTACATTCAGTTGCGGTAGACTCGGGTTCAGTTGATTCAGCGGTACGACCAACACGTGCGGCGAGGCGCGCCGGCTCCTGACGCCGCGCCGCAATAAGAATAAGAAGTAACTTACTATCTTGTCGTGCATCGTTTTATAAAACTTTTATGTAGATAGTGAACATGCGGGCTTTGTTTCTTTATCATTTTCCGTATAAATATTAAAGCAGATAGTATTTAAAATTAAAATCAAATGTTGTTGTTGTGAATATCACGGCAACACAATTGCGACACAATGAAGTCGAGACTGGCGATTATTCCGCTCCATGTGCACCCGACGAAACTTAATGCCGGCCGCCGACGCGGCTCCACTGGAACGACCCATTAATATGCAAAACAAAACTTGCAATTAATTGGGCTTTAAAAGTTAAATAGTCACTACAGGCGAAAATTGTTCTTGTGAATCAAGATTAATCGCTGAAAACGTGACGTAGTTTGTCGTTGATTCAGTGGGATCGTAAGAGGGACTCGACGGCGACTAGCTGACTAGACGAATCTAGTCGCGAACAGTGCAGCGCGACGTATTAGACTGGAAGGGACGTCCTGGCGGGGGTTATGAGGTAAAGCGGCGCGTAGTTGCACGTCGGGAATGGATGGCCGAATTAATTGAAATATAGCGTCGCGCCGGTGCGCGGTCGTGCGGTGGCGGATTGGGGGATTAAAGTTGCAGCAGTTCAGCGCGCTGGAGCAGGTGCGGCACGCGCGGGACAGGCGGAGGGGGGGGGCACTGCGGCGAGGGCCATCGGCTTGCCGAACACGAAGTCGAAGCGTTGAAAAATTGCGCTGAACGCCTTGAAGCGCCCCCCACAGCGGCGGCGCGCTACATACCAATAAGTCAGGGATGTTCGTGTCGCCGCTCCGCAGCCGACGTCGACGCCACTATCTCTACTTCGGATCGCTCTGCCGCGTAATCGACGAAAACTTCATAATTTATTACGAACGAGGCCAAACTTCCCAAACTGTATTGATGTTGCCTTTTTATGATAATATTACAATTGAAAAAAAAACCTCGGCAGAGGCGATGGTCCTAAAGTATTTTGACCTTTATAAAAAAAGGTTTCACGGGAGAAATTAATAGCTAAATGGAGACTGATATCAAGTTACTCAAGTAAAAGAAGAAAGAAACATACATCAACTACATTAGCTACACTCAAAAGTATGAAACAATAATTCGTCTACACCGCAAATGATATCTGAAAGTCTCCTCCGACCCGACTACGGAAAGGTCGAAGTAGAAAATATTGCTGCAAAGCTAAGCGCAACTTTTGCAATGACTCAGCGATCTCGCGACGTCGCAAGGCACCCGGTATCTAGTCGAAATATCAAAATAAGATTATTTTATTTTGTGTCTGCTCTTATCGAGCAGCAAAGAGGATATCGTTTATCTGAAGTGATCGGTAATCGACTGAAACTTTAGGATTTTCTAGTGAGAAATAAATAGAAGTAAAATAACAATCCGAATAATCGGGCCTAAATCCGTAAGTGAGGGTATAAGCGAAAGCTAAACTTTATTAAAGGTCCGACAGCGTCAAGGGCCGGGGCGGCCGACCTTCATAAAACAAACTTTATGACAAACAATAACATTTATTACATAGTTGAGTATTAATGCGCACTCCATTTACAGCTGGGCGGGCGCCGTCGCGGCGCCCCTGCATTGTTGGTCGCGCCGCAAACATCTTTTTAGGTTTAATAACTCACCCCACGACACGGGACTCCTTGCTTATGAAACGTGAATAATCCTAATCTAGTACGATATTACAGCGCTCGCCTTTGTGGCGGTCTCTGTACTCAAATCATGTAGGAAGTACAACAACCTAACCTCTATTTAGAATGACTTTACAAACCTTTTGCAATCATACTTCAACATTGCGACACGTTGATAAGCTCATGTCTACTTAAAGACGCAATGAAGTAAAGCAACTTTTAATAAAAATACAAAACGTCCTGAAGCAAGGAGTGGACAGCGAAGCGCGGCGGGTTGTTCTTGTTCTAGACTGAAATAAAATTTTATATAGGACATTATACGTGACAAACGACGTGAACGACACGAATATCCTCTATCCAGTTACGTTTTGGTTAGCTATTCTTATTTTACGCAATCGTAGCCGACGTTTCGTCGAGAGTAAACAGTAATATACAGCTAAACCACTATAAGCAATTAAATAGTTACATTTCACGAACTAATATCACAAGCAATAACCATTGCTCCTTGCAGCTACTAGCAATAAATGTCAAGAACTCTTTGTTCATTAAAATGAACGTGTTTACCCGCTGTTCGAGTGAGTCTGAGTGCAAAATACTGATTGTACATGTACAATACAGTCAATTATAACAGGATAAATGTTTGGTACATTACAGTATGTGTATAACCGTAGATAAGAATTTAATGTGTCATGGATTCGGTAGCCACTAGACAGGGGGTTTGTATAAAGCCAGTGGAGGACATGTGTCAACCGAGAGCTCTGCACAGGGAACGTTTTTATGCCAGCGAGCTGCCGAGAATATCGTGCGGGTGAACGACACGATTTAGGGAAATCTCAATTTTCCGACCATCCAAATGTACTGGCTTTTGGACTCCACTTTTTGTTTGATAGTTAGGCTCAGGCCTGACGTTCTAACAATACCGATATAAAAAGTAAGTAAAATATCTATTTCTTTAATATAAAACAGAATAGTAAGTACATATATTTAAGTGTATTCAGATTTCCCTATTGTCATTCCTTCTGAATCATTCATGACGATCAACCAGACGAGTATCTGATATTTATGACTGAGTTTTATTTATTTCAGTAGTTCTAAAATTATTCCGAGGACGATCACAGCTTTCGCGTGTAGCACGTCATTAAACCGTTATATGAGGTAGAGTCGCTGTTTTGTAAACTATTTGGATTTTTTTTTGAAAAAGAAAGAAAATGTCTACATTGTTTATGGTTAGTGTGCAAGGCAACATGAAACGCACGTGTTAGGTACGTTGCAGCATCAGTCGGTGTATAATGTGTACGCGTAATCGCGATGGCTGGCTGGCGGTACTTGTCGATGCTCATTTGCGTATCTAAGTGGGCCCGCGGAGGCCATTAGCCCACGATCGAAGGCGTCATTACTCGCGTAGTGGCGCGCGATAAGGACAGACCGCCACTACACCCTTAACGACACCGCCTGCGGTGGAAGTGGACAGCTACGTACCTTCCACCCTTCAGATTGCTATTAGAAAAAGAATTTAAGCAAATGTTACGGAAAATTGGGTCAAATGTTATGCTAAAAGCTTCTGGTTAATTGATGTTTTATAAGAATTTACGATTTAGTATATTATTTCATTTTTCCTTTTTCCGAGTTCACAAAATGTACTCAAAATATATTCAGCAAAAATGAGAGTTAAAGTGACCTTTAAAAATGCATGAGTTTCTATTACTCATTTTTGTGACCATGTCTTGTTGTGTTCTGCGAGTCGTGCAAGACATTTGGCAGGCTCCATTTTGTCAGACATATTGTAAGACAATCTCGGTGGACGTGAAGGTGTCTGAATGCTAAACCGTCTGTTTATCACAACAATAGAAGTTCAGAACATGACAACATCGTTCCGGTGTTATCGCTATTAGCGAGAGTTAGGTACAGCTTATGGTACAAGTGTAACTACTTACATACTATTAGGCGAGGCATGTGATTTCATAAATGGTCGTGAAACGCCGCTGCGGAGTTTCCTCGTAGATTTTAACGAGATTGCCGGTAGTCGCCGGTGCCTGTAGCATCGAACTTGCGGCGAGAACCCTCCAACACAAGTTTACAACTTATTAAAGAAGATCTCTCCGAATTGATATTAAAATCCGGGGAAATACTTTCCGTTTCTTACTTTTTACGAAGAATCCCGAACTTCTTACATTAAATATGTATTTTTATTGCAGGTAAAGATATTCTTCAGTAGAATAGCAAAATCATATTTAAGATTTAATTTCTTCGTAACTTTATCAGCATACAACTTTTTTAGTATTCACAGCGTTACTGGTTAGCGGTCTTTCTGAAGCTGCTAACAGAATTTAGAACTTAGATGACTAAATAAATTAAATTCCAACACCTTCAAAATTTCCACTGACCGCTTTGAAGAATCTGATTATACAAATTTATCCCTTCCTCATAATTGTCTCAAGACTAGGCAAGTCACGTTTCTCTAAGAGGAAGGCGGGAAGGCCCTCGTTTATAATCAATGTCAAGATAGTATTATCAGAAGATTGGTTGAAAATTGTGTACACGGAGGCCTTAACGATAGAGGCTTGGTGTTTATGATAGGCTTATCTGTGTGTGAGGTCGCGCGGGTGACTTATGTGTGAATAAAATATAATCCGGAGTGGCGGGCGATAGTGATCGATTCGACGGCGGCTGGACGCGGAGGTGAGCTGCGAGGGCTGGCTGCCGCTGATCCGATACATGTATTATTCAAGCGGCGAGGAGAGGAGCCGCGGCCCGCGGCCGGCTCATTACAATACGACTATACGTGCGAGCCGAGCCGGACAACTTCTGCGATGGCAGACAACGCGACCGATTAAAATTTCATCTCTCTTTGTTCGGGAACAGAGATAACGGATCGATGTGCGCCACTAATGCCCCTGCATGCTCCGCGCCAATCTAAATTCAATTCATCGATTCATTGTCTATACGCATCTAGCTAACTTTGATAAAGATCCCAAATGGTCAAATTGTTCTAGTGCTTAATTTGTCTATAGTAAATAATACTCGGTTTAATTAATATTAAGCAAACAAACGTTGATGATGATGAAACAAACGTTGCATTATAACAGGATATTACGTTTGGTACTCTGATAACATGTGCCTATGTTTGGGAGTGCAGCAGATAGCATAGAGATTAGAGAGTATACTAGCTAAACAAAGCATGGTGTATGCTCACGGGTTTATCAAATCCAACGACGAAATTGAAACGCACGACACGAATATCGGCTTGTTTGACTAAGGTTAATGTTTTGTTACACCGTACGCTGGCAGACTAGAATATTTATTTATAGCACAACATTCTTGAATGGCATAATCGAATGCACAAACTTGATAAACATGCGTAACTACATCGCTGTAAATTATAATACAATTGAGAGCTTTTGTCTGCAACGCGTGCAATAAAGAGGTTAATGTGTACTAGTACTAGTAATATACAATAAGGAATCCTAAGGTAATTGCCCGACAGATGTTCTGTCAAAGAGTGTGAGTGCAGCTACGACTCGTAGCCGTAGCTAGATTTCGTAGGCAAGTGGCGTAGCAAATGAATCCGCCCGAAGCGCTACGTAATTTGTCAATAAAAGGGATGATTTATTTTGTAAACAAGATTATGTAACTAAGCTGATTCAGTCGTACATCTGTGCAATTTTAAGAGAAAAATCTTAGTGCACTAACATTGATAGGGCAGTTCCCATTGAAGGATATTTGCAGAGAACTCGATTTTTACCAATTATCGAGCGGCGATTGAAAGCGATGCTGGCCTGTGCCGGCCGAGACTGCAAAATAACCCCGAAGTGCAACGTCCTGAAAGCTTTAATTTTTTCATGACCACTTGGTTCCGTTATAACGGGTAATAAATAAATTTAACAGACAGGACATTCTCGCTACAACCTTCAGCCATCTGAATAAAACCCGGACGTCTTTTCAACATAACTCACGTATCTAAAATAAAAAGGCGACAAAGAAGGCCATTTGTTTTGGTATTACGCTATCGGGGCGCGCACGGTGTGGGCTACAAGTATAGCCAGTGAGCGCGGACGCTTCTTTGCGCGTTCCATTTTGCAAACAGACGCCTCACGACGTGAACAGTCGAAACTGTGAAAAATAGCTGCAATTCGTGTCGGATATTTAGGTCCAGACAAGAGCCGTTAGTCTTTTCAATCGCATGTTTACAGTGTGCATTTTCAAAACTAAGAAATTGACCCTCGTCACTTCAAAGATTAATTTGAGAAAATAAATCAGGCTTGCTTTGTATTCCCGTCACAGCCGACAACGGAGTCTTAGAAGCTATTACAGTGTCCGTAATGAGATTTAGAGCGCTCATATAAAGTTATTTATGTGCAGAGTGCGGCTACCGTGAACCATAGCAGGGAGTGGAGACAGTATGGCTCAAAAGCTCCATAAAGAGCAGCTTCATTAAAGTACAATCACATGGTACGAGTTCATTATGCGAGAATTAAGTCTCATTGATGTATCATAAAGTAGAATGAGTGTCGTTGGATGTATGTATGTCAAAGAGGTGAGCTATGCTATAGTTGGTTGATGTGTAGCACGCAGGGTGAGGCGGCCCTTCTGTGATCATCCATCAAACTTGTCCTGTATAGTAAGCTAAAATGATTGAGCTTATTATGTGGCGGTGAAACACACAGACATTTCCTTTTAAGGAAAAAAGAAAATATCACTCATTTGAGAAAATCACGCGACATGTTTCATAACAACCTAATCTGTAGCTAGTTCGTGAACATGAGGTAAATCTTGCGTTTACTGATATTTCAATATCTTAACACTCGATGAACAATAAAACATGAGAATGTCTGATCATTGAAAGTACAGCGACCTTGGGTCTCACGACAATTAAAACTAAAGAAATGGGTGAATGGCATAGGCGTACGGAGTATTGGTGTCCCAGCACAATAATGTGAAGTCAGTCAAAATTACATCAAATAGCTGAAAGTATCGCTAACACGCACGCCGCGTTTGGACAATGGCCGGCACCATTGCCCTATTATTTATTATTATTTTTATTCGAGGAGGTGAATGATCGATAGTGCGTAGAGGGTTCGCGGAAACGGACTTCTTTGTTCGGCGAGATTAATCACACGCACTAGGTATGATGAAAACGACTGGAGATATTAATTAAAACGGCCGATCAGTAAAGCTGCACCAAGTTAAGAGAGTCTATTGGCCTTTGTATATTGTCTGAAAGTACAACAAAAGCTGCCTACGTATTTCGAATGAATGATTATTCAAAAACCGGCCAAGTGCGAGTTGAACTCGCGTGGAGAGGGTTCCGTACAATGCCAAAGTCTTATACTTATTGAGTTTACCAATTTATTTTCAATTGATAGAATTCGAGATAGATCTCCGAAACTACTGAGCCTAAACTTTTGAACTACGCTTTTGAGATAACAGAAACGCGCTAACGATCAATGTCAATTAACTATATTTCGCATTTTTTCAAAAGTTTAGTCTCAGTAGTTTAGGAGATCAGGGATATCAGAATAAAATCAAAACTATTTAATTTACAATAATAACAAAAATATATTTGAGATCCTCATAGTGAGCCCTTTCATTTGATATATATGACACATTAAGGTTTGCAAAACTCTTTATTTTTAATTTCCTAATTTGTCCCCCTAAAATGACCCTTATTTTGAAAAAATATTTATTAACTTTGCACATCTGTGTGTGGGTCAAAGGATTACACCATCCTGCCAAATTTCACCTGATTTGGTCGAGTAGATTCGGAGCAAATTGGCTGTGACAGACGGACGGACAGAGAGACAGACGCATGAGTGATCCTATAAGGGTTCCGTTTTTTATTTATTTTTTACAGAACCCTAAAAAACTTGCGTCGTTGTGAAAAATATAGCTTTATGCGCCCTATACTTATTGGACTGTCAGATAAGAAAGAACTATTCAAAATTGTGGAACTGCGCACTATAAAGTATCATTAAAGCTCAGTTCACGTACGGACTACAATTTATTCCCCGGGCAATTTAAGGAAAATTTCGTGGCAGTTTTACCTTTTCGCGTGGGAAGAGGAAGAGCAAAATCGGAATGTATTTTAGACGCCGTATGACGCCATGCTGACTTGGCATTTGGGTGACTCCGCATACGCCTACTCGATACCGACGCCGACGTGGCGTTTTTACAAATACAGATTATATATTATTATTTATTGTTCAGAAAGGGTTTAGAAGAAGGTTATGTGGTGCACCCTACGCAATGGAAGCGAATATTCCAATAGTTTCAAATGTGTAGTTGTGATTTATTTACCCCTTTCGGCAGTGCGACTGCGACATTGGTTACGGGGCGTCGGCGGGGCGGCGCGGCGCGGTAACGCGATATCGCAAACAAACGCTTGGACACCGCGCCTCGCGATGTCAATTAAGCTAATTAAACACACAGCGGGGGAGAGAGGACGGTCGCCCGTTACCCGCACCCTCCCACAATGTCCTCAACTGACGCATCATTTTAACAACAAAAGCCATTCCTTACAGAAGCGGAAAACAATGGTCTAACTATACAGATGAGCGAGTCGGCGCTTGTTAGAATACAAACATTGCATTTGTTATTAAGAACCAGAGAAAGGCGATAGTCGCGGCAATCTACGACAAGTACTCTATAATTAGTAACGATCTGCAAATGGTGTCCATCAACCGAGTTTAACTTTATTTAGGTGAAGTTTACAATGCAAACGACGACAAAATATGCAAACACAATGAGAAATGCTCCGCGTTAGTGGTAAGTAATTACTCGCCGATGAAATTATGGAAATGAGCGGTGAAAAGACAAATAATAGAATGAGTGCTAACAAGAGATAAGACACGGCTTAATTAATAAAGTTGGCGCGCTTGTCTTGGGGAGGCGCGCCGGAGAAGCCCGCGATTCTGGATCCGAATCGGATAATCGCATTCGGCTAATTGAGCGTTAGATTGACGCTATCGGGCCAGAGAGTCAACCAGCGGCGTCCCGTACACCCCACCGGCTCTTTGATCTACCCGCTAATACGACCAAATCATAGGATCAGGCTACAAAAGAAACTTCGTGGTGAGAAAACTACGAGAAATAAAAACTGCGATACGATAACAGATAAAAGTGGAATGAGATCGAGTCGAAGACAGTGGTCGTCTAAGTAATGGGGGCCAAGGAAAATGACAAAGGGTTGCAAGCGTGCGTCATATTTGGGAAAGTTTTAACGAGAGGGGCCGCTGAAGGGGGTTGCTTGCGTGCTAACGCGAGCTTCCATCAGAGTACTTTGAACTGTCATCGTTTGTCGACAGAACGTATAACAATTAAAATATTTTATGCTCCAGACTAAATAACATGGAAGAATTTTCCTTATTCAGTATATTTTACGGAAAAGATGTTCATGTTTCAGAATAAGACGAGTGATAATCGCCGTATTTTCGCCACTTCTGGCGTTGTTGTATGTAAATATTGCAAGACTTCAAGGAGAATGTATGAAACTGAGCGTGGAAGACAATGCACGTGTTATTGAATGGTCTCCATTCAAGGTCAGTAACTTTCGTTGCTTATACAGGTGCGAGACGAGCGCGCCAGACGTTGTGTGCGAACGTACGTGCGTGTCAGATATGAAACGGTCATATCGAGCTCGACCTACGACGACGCCGACGACGATACCAGTGCATGCGACTGTTTGTAATAGCTTGCAATTTGCGCTTACTACTGTTCACATGCTAACATTACTACAAAATGTAGTTCTCTCACTCGGTTTAGTCTATGTACAAATCAGGATAAAGTTCACAAGCGGCAGCCCTATTCCATTCCAGGCGGAAATGCGAGCGAAATTTAATCAGAAATTAAACAAGTTATGTTTCAACATGTAACTGATACACTGTGGTAAACGATGTCTAATTAATTCATGTTTGACTTTATTATGTTTACATCGTCAGTTTCAATTTACACATGATGGTTTTTGGCGTACCTACACCACAATTTTGGGTTGTTAATTTAAAAAATATTAAAGTCACAGTAAAGGTCCTTATTAAACGGGAGTCTTTTTTTGAGGGGCGACAGAGTGACTAAGTACATTATAAAAAGTGTATTTACACTCGACCTCACGCGGCGGACGGAGAAACTTTCGTTTCGGGTGCTTTATGGGCGGAAAAATTGAGAAAAGTTGGAGCGTAACGGCCGCTGGCGAAGAGGAATAGGGACTTCGGGCGACGGCGAGTTTAATATAATATGTAAATCGAACGGCAACACCGCGACCTCACGGTCGGAAGATACACGCCGAACTCATATCGGCTGGACGTATTACATGGGGAGTCGTAAATTATCGTGCAAAAGGCAAAGCAGCAGTTTTACGCTGAAGCGCTGCGGATGAGGCTGCATAAGCGGTAGAAGAGCTAGGAAGGGTTACGAGCCTATGAATGCAAATGAGCGTCACCGCGCGGGTGGAGGTCGGTTTATCGGCAGACATTTACATAAAACCGTAGAAGCCGACTGGTGAGCACACTTACCCGCCTATTGCTATGATCATATGCTGATTATAAGTACCCGACACGACGGGTAATACCTTTATAATTTTCCCAAATTTCACACTACCTACGGACCTAAATCTTTGCCGAAACCAAACGTATGTAGCAAACAAAGTTACTAATGAGACGTTAAATATTTAATGAAGTGTTTAACTGCACAATGAAAGTGAACAAATAATAGTTTATTAGTAGTTAAAGTAACTATTTATGTGGACGTGCCTTATTTACATTTGTTACTACATAAGCACATACGCACGTGTCTTTTTAAGGCCTACGATACCCAATTCTAATGCAGATGTCTCTATTCGAGCCATTCATGTAACGAGGTCATACTAGTCTGGTAGAAAACATATTAGCCAGCTATTCCTGCATAGATGTAGGAAACGTTAGTGAGTTTAAACACAGATTACTTTACGCGCTGTTTATTCCCTGCCGTCACTATCTACGCTCGAGATCAGCTCGTAAAACCGTCGGGTTCGAGCATTGTTTTATTATCGGTCCCCGCTGCTGGTGTAATACTGCACAATGACGCCGCTCTACAATCTGCCGCCATTCATTAAGTACTACTGACCGAATGTAATCTGAATCTGTGACCAATTTCGAACTAGCTACGTATGAATATATGCATAAAATCTAAGCGACGGCTATTCAACCGGTTCAAGCAAATTTTGAAAGGAAGTCTTTTAATCTTGCCAACATATCTGAAATGGTGGACAGGCGACCCAAAAGTTTCCTGTTGCAATGTTTACAAGGCTTCCAACTCTACAAAAACAACGATACATCAAAAGTGAGTTACAAGTTAACTGGCGCTATCCGCCGCGGCCCACGGCGAAATTTCGATTTAAGCTGACACGGGTACAGACCGACCGCGCCTGGGTTCTCCTTGTTGACTTACCTACGACACTTTTGAAGTTGCTCACTCAATAGAAGTGACCTCCTCAAACTGGGGAGGTAGCTATCCCTGTCCTTTATAAAATAACGCGACATAATGATGCTTTACAAAACTTTTCTATTATTTAGTTACTATAAAGTTGAGCAGCGAATCATGCGAGTCGTAAATTCATAAGCATTCAACGTGTCTGTTCAACAAGTAGGGCAGCGAAAGACACGGAGGGAGGAGCATTATGAGAGGACAGACGAAGGGCGGAGCTTTCTGAAAAACCAGTAGCGTGTCCACAACACATAAGAGACTTAACGTTCTTTCTGTTGTTGCTAGGAGATTACTACCAGATGTTTGTTTGTTCGTTACGTGCCATCGGGAAACCATTCGTGAAGTCCTTAACGTCCGTTGAGCTTTTATGATGTGGAAACTTCAAAGCGTTAAAGTTTACACACTGCGATTTGTTGAGAAAAGTATAGATGTTTAAATTTTACGCAGATAGACGAGCCCCGCGAAGACAATAAAGAACATAAAGTGTACAGTTTAAAACTTTTGGCGAGGCGAAACACTCCGGCGCGACGCTTTGAAAGTTGCAAGACGAAGCCGGCGGCGCGCGGCGCGGCGGAGGCGCGCAACACCTCACCACCGCGATCCCGCTGTCAAACTAAGAAATATTGCCGATCCGAAGTAGCTCCCACAGTTTTGTCCATCCAACTCGCAAAAAGCGTTTAAACTAGCCAAGCCGATGATAGCCACGCTAGCCTAGGGATATCTTTGTTTTTGTTGTTCCAGACGTTGTTCAATACAACAACAATGTTACTTAAATGTGAAATGTTGGGATTTGAATCAGTGTGGATTTTTTAAGTCGTGTGCAAATTGTGCATGTAGCTGTCTGTTTACAAAGTAGTTACTACGTTGTTGGAACCAGACAATTCCCTATCAAAATACAAGAGGCGGTAATTTTAAGAGCGTCGGTACTTCAGATCAGCACAGTAAGCCTGTGATCGCATCACGGCCCCGCGCCGCTCGCCCCTCCGGCGCCCGCTAATCCTATTCCCGCGACAAATTAATATGCTCATCGGCAGCCGCGTCACTAGATTACAGCGCGTTCATAGCGCGATTGTATTTTAAGTGTATTATCCAATTTGGTGGATATTGTGCGTGTGGTAATCAGCGGTCGTGGTACACACGCGAACGTTTAGTCGCGAGTCGCGGGGAGCCCTACAACACTTGCATTATAGCACGCCAGGCTGCCAGCGAGCTAGCGCACTTAATAGATTTTGTTGGTGCTGCATCCGACGCGGTCAGCCTATTGCAAACTAACGGGATTATCGCCTAAATATGATTTTAGTACGATAACGGAACGAGTATATTTGTGTGTGTGAATACGGCTGTAACATTCTGTGTAACGTTTCAGCCGTGTAAATCCAAGTGTTGATGGTTACGGTAAAGTCCGACGAATCCTTTGAACGTCTTCGTTAGAGATCAGAGCTAAGTCCTGCCAGTCCTCTTGTGTTGAAGAGCGCTCGAGAGAGATTCCGACTGAGTGTCTCATTATCTTGGATAGAGTAACTTTAATATAAGCAACAGTTCAGACTATACTGATACAAGTATGTTTATGGACACTACTTACTGTAGGTGCATCCGCAGTTTACAGCAGACTAAAAATAACAAACCTCGCTGTTAAAAAAACTTCTCTTACACGTGTACTATATTTTAGCTCTTACCAGATACGAACGCAAACGGAGTGAGCCAAAAATGGCGAAAATAATTAAAATCGACGCAAACCATTAAAAGCGCAGTTTATAATAGGAGAGTGCACCGTGAAGTGTCCTTCATGTAGGTAGTTAAAGAGTTGGAGGAGCACACTTGAGCATGAGGACGCACTGTAGCGGCGTCACCTCGCGACTAACGAACCTGCCGACAAAAACTCGCTGTACTTTCGTGCGATAATTCCGACGGTGAAACTCTCGCTTTGTACTTAAAAAAATCTCATCGAGTTAATTGTGTGCAAACTTGGGGCGCTGAATAATTGATAAATTACTCCGACCTGTGGAATTATTTTTAATTACGATGTTTGGGGTAGGTGCACGCCGGAATTTAATTCCGGAGTAAGTATTTAAGTAATAGGAGTTGATCAGATATTAACAAGTTCGTTTTCTCCAATAAATTAGAATAACTAATTAAAGAAGAGCGCTTTTATACAAAAACTTTATATAGTATAATATTATATGGAGTTTAGATAAGTAATGAAAAACATTCACAACAAAAATGATCGGAAGGCAGACAGGGCAATGAACCAATTACACTTATCGGCAGTACTCAATGACTTTCGCCAAAAACTACTAAACAGAAAAAGGTAGAACAATCGAAAGAGCTATTTAGTTTATGTTGTTCCACAAGAACCGTTAAAAGACAATAATGATCCATAGCACGCGATCCGGTAGGGTTCAGATTTTAATATCGAGATTGCAAAACGATCGCGATGTCATTAAACTGGTCTCATTTATAATTAGAATTCTAAACGTTCAATACAAAAAGTTGCCTGAGGCTAAGAATTTGTATCACTAGATCAGGTGCCTCTCAGAGGAGATGCTCAAAAAAAGTTAAAAGCAAGATGCTCAAATCTCAATAACACTCAAGAAAGCTTCCGTGACCCGGCCAGCGTTCGGAAACAGAACTTCAGTTCATAAAAAATGAAGAAAAAAAGGCAACGAAAACTGTAGTAGAAGTATTGCTAAATAATGAATGCTCACCACTTAACAAGAATGGTGGAGCGGGCGCGACTGTCAGCCGGCACTCATCCTCGCTCGCGCTAATTGAGTGGGGCATCTCACGACGTTACACGACAACGCCACGGAATGTAAACACCATCGTAAAAACGACACTGTCACATTATTTCGGGTGCTTCATCAACGACTTCCTCGTAGCACGATTTAATCAAACGATTCAAAGTAGATTTTCAAACTACGTTTCACGTACAGCAGTTTATCTAGTTTATGTTTTCCGGAAACACGGTGTTGGAACGAACGATCAATGGACGATAGTAGATATTTTGCAGGAAATTGTAAATACGATATAGCGGGTATGTGGTTGTGTTAAAAAAGCCAACCACAACGATCAGTTTCTTTTAAACAGTTTTTACTGCCGTTCTGCGTCAGCACGTGACGTTTATTATAGATAATGTGGGGTATAATGTGTCGTGGCTAGTTAGTTTGTAGTGAGGTGTGATCGGCGGCAATACATCACGCGCCGTCGGGAGATATATGGGCGTTGTCGTCTATCGGTCGCCAGTCGCCGTGAACGGTAACACATTGTCCGATGCTCCACGTCCTGCTTTTTGCAACATAAATCATGGCACAGCTCTTGTATCATGAAAAAGCTGCAGAACAAGCGTTGAGGACTTATATTTTCAGTGATCTGATGCTTATTATTTGGAAGTACAGAAGAAAACATTTTGCGTCCAAACAGTTGAAGATGATTTTCTTAGTTATTTTAAAGATAAAACTTTTGGAAATGACTCAGTACCAAGCCCAACAACGTCAAATAAAACGCAATAAATGGTTCTGCCATTGCAACCTTCGCCTGCGACCTTCGAAGGGCGAAGGCGGTGCATCGATTTTCAGTGTCTAACAATAGTACGGTCGATGGAATTGGAATGGATGGCGTAGATTTTATGTAGTCAAAAGTTCATGTGCTATGAAATAAAATGACTGTTTCAATCTGCGAACAGAAACTTGTAATTTCGAATTGGAATACATAAACGAGGAACATCAAGATTTAAAACCTGCCATCGTAACTAATTAAAACGAAAATAGAGCAAATCTAGGGCGTGTTTCAATAGTAAAACCGACAGTTCGCCGTGTTCAACTGTGTATATACGTGTGATATGTTGGTACAGGCGCTAATCCGACTTATCTCACACGACTGGTCAATGCATCGATTCTGGATGTACATAACATAAACTTCTTTGTGAATACACAAGTTGTTAAATATGGGATTAGAGAAAAGACTGCGTCTGGCTTGGAGTGGGCAAAGCGCACGATGCGAAACGAAACCGGTTATACTTGTTTATTTTGCACGCATTCCAGGCGGCCAGGCGGGAGCGAGCGAGAGGCATCCCGGACGGATCAGGAACTCGATTCCTACGGCGCGCTGGCCTTGAATCCCAACTCTTCGTAGTGGCTGTTAAAAATATTGTGAAGTTGTGTAACGTGTGTGCCAAGAGATGTAAACTAACTACCATTAGAATCTGCGTCATTCGCAAAGAACTGCTGGTGATTTATGTTCCGTTAATGGGATTCCTTTCTTGAATCGGCTGGTCTAAACAATCACCATGTGTTTCTTAAATTACTTGAAGCTATGTGTAGCAATAACGTGTTCAATTTGCGTACTTGCTAATATAACTATCGACTTGTTCGCTATTGACTTAGAATTGAATAATCGCTACTTGTTAGATTCCGTTTATATTATACGTCTCGCGGTTGCTTCCCGAGTCCCAATTAGTTCTAAATCATAAAGTTGCTTTGTATTTTACCAGGATATCTTAATCCTTACATAATTTTGTAACGGAATTATCCAATCTTGCGTCCCTAGCAACCACATTACAATCAAGTATGGCGGTTTGGCTTGCAGATGTGCGCTCTACATGTTTATATCTCATAACTTGTAAAGCAGGTTTCGCATCTCTCGACCAATAATGTCACTGTACTTCGTAGAAAGTTTTTTTTTTACTTCTTTTAGGTATAAACCGGGAACATATTCTACATGGCGAGTTTATGAGTCATTTGGATGTGTCATTTATTTATAGACGGCGTGTCATTAGCGTAGGCTTTGTTTATGTCGCGGCGAGTGAATCTATTTACGAGAAGCACGTCATCAGATACACGATCAGACCGGACATGAATTGGCAATGAATGCATTCATTATAATTAATAACTAGGAATTGTGGGAGGACTTATTTGCGTACAATAATTAAGGGGGAGTTCCTAAGCCGACAATCCTCTTTCCTGTGAAATCCATACAGGTTTCGTGTCACGTCCGCGATGAGAATTCACTTTAATTGGCAAATAATACGTAGGCCAATTAAGGATGCTAAGTTGGATGGAGGCGCGCGTGACGCGACTAGTGAATGTATTCAATTATGCAAACGTAGTCGTGAAAGAACAGCCCGAACTCTCGTCTTTTCCTCTTTTATTGACCGTTGGGAACGGGCTGACAAAGTGCACTTCGACTCAGTTCCCCGAATTATGTAACATTTATAGTCACGTGTTATTCTCGTGCTCCCGACTCGACTTTCACACCTTTCACTGACTCGTGAGCAAAAAAATTATATTACTTAGATTCGAACACACTTTCTCTTCATATAACGACTACGCCGACGAGGGTTTACATGTACACACGTACAAGTACAGGGTTCGTTTTTAATAAAACATTCGATATTGCACAAGGTAGTGAAACGGCGAGATGGCGACGCCACTGGAGCATCTGAGAGTCGCGACGACGACGCTCGCCCCGGGGACATCGCAATTGTCATGTAAAGCGTCGTCGGGGCTAAAGCGTGGCACATCGAGCCCGCGCCTTGCCTCCGGCTGAAAATGCACTTTTGCGAAGCGATTGCCTGTCGATCTAAGTTATTCAGCGAAACGGTGAGTAGCGACCTAAGTATGGATAACGATCTGCTCCGACAGTGTTAAGCCCCCAGACACTCAGATTTATCGTCAACTGTATCGAGAGATGGATTGTGGAATAGTCTAAAAATCCATACAAGTAGCCTAAAATACCGTAAGCTATGTAAACATAAAGTACCTAAACAATCGCAATTACCAACTCGTCACGACGCGACGCGCGACGTCGGTCGTCGTGGCGATTAATTGAAAGGTTTCTTGACTCTGTTGTACCTGAACGGATAGTAGCCGATACAATCGCGGTAAAAGCAAGTATCGAGGAAAGAGATGCCTGATGCGATTGTTCTGGCCGCGGCTATGTATCGAATAGGTTTCGAAGATTCGTGACCAATCACTTAGTACGGTGAGCGAATCTTATAGGGACATACTTTCATATTTTGTTGTAAGTGTCCAATTTGATTGTTCAATCAAGACGCTTATAAAGATTAAAGAGTCCATAATTTCGCATTTATCACTTTATGTGCCTGAAATGAAAGAGACATGTTTTCCTCAAAAATTTGGAAACAGAAACATATATTATGATGCCAAAGTTTTAGCATCTAAGGCGCCAAAAGTAATCAAAATCAACAGCGGAAAGCTGTTACTGTCATGCGGGTATGATGGCACCTTGGCGAATGCAATAGAGAAAACTCGAGCGGTGGCATAATTGGTCCACGTAACTTAACACTATATGGCTATACCAACTTAGCAAATAGTGTCCTTATAGGGCGACTGGGGGACCGCGTGATCGTACTGATTGTCCGATACTGTATACTGGAGTCGTTCAATATTGCCGTAAAGGGCCAGAGTCCAGACTAGACTTTCGCTATCGCGTAATAGTCTTCGCACTGGTGGCGCGGGTGGGGGTGACGTAACTGTGCGTCCGGCGCGGCGCGGGCGGCGTCGAATTCGGCACGTTGTGTACGTGAATCGTGGTGCAAGCGAGGTGCCAAGGTCGAGGCTGATTCTCGGCATGCAAATGAGCGCAGATAAGTCCCGCTCATTACACCCTACACCCGACGCCGGGGCCTCGAGCATCATTACGAGCCCTGTCGGAGCCGCCTTTATTTTATTACGCGGATGTGTCGAGAAAGGAGGTTAATGTCGTCGAATTACACGCATTGTTTCACCTAGCCATTGCCATGGAAACAACGGATGTTGCGAGCCTATTTTGCTTACGATTACACCCGGGCGGAAAATTACTGCTGAGCCATGTTTACATGCTATTTTGTTTTACTGAGAAAAAGCATTTTGGAGCTCACTGGTTCTGTATTTACCTATATGCTCAAAGTTTAGCTGCCAGGAGTCAAAGTGGCTACTGATATAAGGAAGAACATCAAGTTTGTTATCAATAGAATGGACTGAACCAAAGAAAATAACTTTGGAGCTATTTACGTGATTTTCCACGTTGGTGGTGGAGACGTGTCTCTCGGGCCTCACCGTTTAATTAAAGGGCGGCGGGGTGAGGGAGCCGAGGAGCAGGGCATAATGGCGGCGCAATATCGGATGGAAATGCGCGGCATGTAGGAATGCGCCGCGCGCCCGCCCCTCCTCATTCGCGAACGATTCGTGGTATTTTTTATTGACGACTCTGGAAATGCTATAGTGGGAATAAGTAGTCCATTCCATCTCCATTCTACTAAAATCATGCCCGGAAAAGACCTCCACTAATGAATATTAAGGGGTAATTTCTCCTATTGTGTTGATAGGTACAATTTAAGAGAATTATAGAATGATATTAACTGAAAGTGGGACGAAAGTTTATGTCGGCGAGAATACCATCTAAAAATATACTTTACCTAATGGACACGGCACGACAATATTTTTCATCCACGCTCTGCGCTCGGTGGAATGATTAAATTTAGAGAGTGACGTTTTTAGAAAGCACAAATTCAGCGGACATCGGCGAAAAATGATTTTCAGCGTTTGTAACTGGTCAAATGTTGAAACATTTGGAGAGGAAAAATGCATAGATTGCAAAATAAATAGAAGTTATTAGTCTTATTTTAAATTAATGTTGTAATATCGTGTTGTTGGCTAAGTAAGTGCATGAAGTGGGGACGAACCCAGCCCGAGTGCAATTTGAACGGCGAGTGGCGAAATCTGAGAGCGAGCGGAACGTGACACCCCACTTATCACGCAACGAGAAAGTTGGACATCTTATTAAAATCTGTTATTTATAACTGCGTAACGAGTAACGACTCTAGATTCCGGTCTTCATAAAAGAATCACACAATCGTAAGTCTTAACACAACACAATGTTTCGCATGGGTGGAGATTTTTGATTGCTCCATTTGCTGCGAGCATTTGAATTCTTTTCTTTAAGCTTTTCGCTACACTTATGACGTACTTGGCATGATTCAGAAGACATGAAAAAATACTGCATGCATAAACATATGCATGCAGTAAATAAATAAATCGACGCGAAGAAGAGAGCCATCAAAAACCTGGTACAATTAAAACGAGAACGACAATTTATGGAGCAATTACTTGAAGCATGCTGGCGTTCAATCCAGGTCAGATTAAGTGATTTTTAAAAACTAATGCAAACGATAGCACGCGACGAGTGCGCCCACAACGCTCACTGCTGCACAAACTTAATGAACGCTCGCTCGCAAAACGCAACCCTGCCCGATGGATCGCACATTCAGAGGTCCTAAATTGAGCTCCATAAATACTCTTAATGAAATGTCTTCATTAGTGTTCATTATCTCCCTTGCTATTTAAGGATTTATTACGTTAACATATTAAGATTTTCCGTCTGACTAGTCAAGTCGCCGCCGTGTCTAATGAATAAACATTTGATAGATAATGGCATTTCAAATGCATCGAGATCTGGATGATGTCCAATTAGGCGCTAAACATCGTTCAGACGAAGAATGACTTTATCAGAACCCGTTTGATCGTTTCTGTATATAGATATAAATCCATTTCCAATTACAGATTCTAAGTGAACCACGTAGGCAGTAAACATTCCATAGCTAATTTGTCGTCATTGCAGTCTCAGAGGCAGGACGGACGGAGCGGACAGACATACGTATATATACAAGAATGAATCACGTAACGGTGCTTGCTATTCTAACAGAGCCCACCGCCGTCTCGGCCACGTCTGCTTACCTATCTACAATGCGTGAAGGTTCACGAACAATCTCCAGTCTGAGATTGGTGACCTTGTTTATAAATCAGTGTACAAAATAGACTTCTAGGTTAATTATGAGACTATTTAATTTCGCTTTATAATTACATACAACATGATACCATCTCTGAGTGTGATTTATCTTCTAATTACACGTTGTACATAGTCATCATGATTGGCATTGCAGATACTAATTATTATGTGCTGGATGAGATATATACGGCTTTGTAAGAAATATTGAGGAGTTCGTTGAAGCTATATTCTCTCTTGCTTGCTTATTTAGTGCAGTCCGGTGTTTAGCAGTCCATAAAGTTATCCGACAATGAAACAAGTCCACCATGGCGCATGCTAGCCAGTTGAGATTACTGGCGGGCGGCTTTTAAATGCCCCCAATGCTCTAAATGTTCAGCAGCGAAACACTTGGCGGGCGAGTTTTGAAAACCTCTCCAGAGGAGTGCCCAAAGCAATAGCTTTTGCTCCAGATTTGTTGGCAGTAGTTATGCTCATTTGCGAAACGGCCGAGTTGAGGTGATCGGAGTTTATCAAAGGATTCTTGCATCCATTTTCGGAAATGTTTATAAAAGGCAATGAATTCCCTTTGGTTATCGGTAAATTCGCTGAAAGATCAATTCAAATGAGTTCCAAAAATAAAAAATATAGTTCAGCGGGAAAATTTCACAATATCGTGCGTAAACAGAGTACTGATTGTTGGAAGCGATTTATATTTTCCAAGAACTGAGTATAGGGATTTCAGCGCGGTACTTCGCTAATTTCGTACTGTGCGCGTTGTGTAATAATATCTTGTTTGTATTTAACTGTAGGCCCGGAGTGATAATCATCGGCGTGTTACATAAATTCGTTTACACCGGGATATAAAGTTGCGTTGATTTCATTTGAGTTTTCAAAGTGGAAGTATTTCGTCTTCAGCAGCGAGTTTGCTTACAATTCAGTTGTGCGATGAAAGCGAGCGCGTGGGTGGACGAGTTGGTTGTGTACTTCTATTTCGAGTTTTGAGCGCGGAGTGGCGGCGTGGCGGCGACGGCCGGTGCATCTATCACTCCCACGTATGGCAACTATACTGCAAGCTGTGCGAACAGACCACCTGAACCCACGCACACTTTCACTGATGCCCTTTACAAAGCACATTATTATGCGTGCAGGTATTTCACAGCGTGCGTAGGTTTTCTGATTATGGATATTTAAACAAAGACTGCTACAAATGGTGTTAATCCGTTGAGTTAGGTATACAGTTTTAAAAAAAAGAGTTTAATTAATTCGTAGCTCCGAAAATGGTGGCTGGCTCGGTAAGTAATTAACCTATCTAAGCAACATAATCGTTAAATAAATTGTAATTAAAACTAATCCCAATGTTACAGGTTACAACACGCCAACTTGGATATCACGCTATTTTATGAGTCAAAAGTGTAATGTAATTGTTTTATAAAAACTGGTTCGAGAATGACTTAGTCAACCGTAACAGAGTTGTTCACTAAGATGAAGTCACTGTCTCGTTGATTTCGCAAGACGACAGCGACAACGTATCTTTGCATGACATAACCACTGCCAGTTCTATTAAATAAATTGATGCAAGCACGCTATACAGATATTTACCTACCTAACACTAAAAATACCGAAGTGAATATTAAAAGTAGTATGTCTCTGCTAACGCCTACGTCATGAGTCGCGGTCAGTGTTTCATGGTCGTTTTAATGTCAGTAAATTGAGAGTCGGAGGTGATGCGATGAGACGTACGCGAATCCGGTTTGACAATACGACGCATCGGTCGCCAGGTAAATATCAGCGGCACCGCGTGGGTGAGGTTAAGTGAATAAGGCAATAAGCTCGGTTTAATCAACACAACACGTAGCCTAATCAAATATGACCCCCTCGTCATATCGCGTAATTGAAGGCTTAATCACGGGAGACGTTTCGCGAAAGGCGCGGCGGCGCGGGACGGGGATGAGTCGCGGGTTTGTTTGATCAGCCCACGATTACGAACGTACTGACTCGGTGACAACTTTTGTGAGATAACATTCGGTTTGTTTAATGAAATACTTACACATCCTACACTTTATAAGTTGATTGGGACGGAATTTAACATTAATAATTAATCAATGTGAACATTAAACATCACAGAATGCTATCATGTGGTATTCCAGGAAAAGCAAATATTGATATTAACTTCGACTTCAGTATTTCCTTCTTTTTGAAGTCCAATAAAATATACGTAGAAAATATCATTTGCGTTCCTACTCTGTAATGCCAGCTGTACACTCTCGCCGAGACAGTCCGAGGCAGAGCGAGCGCGAGAGTGTAGATGGAAGCGCTCGCCCGCCTCGGCCTGTCTCGGTGTTCCTCGCTGGCTCTCCATCCCGATTCGGTTTTTGCGCGCGAGTCAAAGGGTCTTGCGCCGCCTCGCCCGAACTGCGAGCGCGTCGCTGTACACTCTCGTTTCTCCTAGTTGCGATGCCGATATACCAAATAAGAAGTAAAATTAAAATCTACGTACAATGTTCTATTACGATGAATTGTGACCATCCACCATCTTCATTTACGCCCTTTTATGTATTTTTTTTTCATAATATTTACTTAAGTAACGGTAATAACTGATGGCACTATGCAACAGCAGCAGCAACTTCTGTTTCGTCCATTCCCTCGGCGTCCACAATTGAAAATGACGAGTGACCTCGCTCGGCGAATGTACATGGTCACTCATTTCGACCGAGGCTCTCGGGCGAGGCACAGCGAGTGCTCTCGGGCGAGAGTGTACAGCCGGCATAATAATATGTAACAGAAAACTAACATCTGTATGCCTGCCAAAAGGCAATGTGTGCATCGAGATAATCAAAACTAAAATTGCTTTAGCTCACCTAGCAATCGATCGCTTTATTAGCTTTCTCACAACAGACACAACACTTTTATTACATCAAGGGAAAATCGAATAACAACACCGTTTCAGGTTTCAGTGATGAAAGAACGAAGTTTTTGCTTTACCCGATTAGGCGAGCAGCGGTCCAGTGGACGGCGGGGCGGTTGCTCAAAGAGCCAGCACTAGTGCGCTTCACAAAGCCGTTGTTTACTTTTTCGTTCCCCCAGTTAAATATCTGGACGCTCCATCGCCGGTCAACAGTATAAGCGGCGTTCTCCGTCGTCGAGATGCTTTTTATCGTGCAGATTAGCGCTGGAGCGACGTACGATGCACTATTTCGCATTCTACGGGGGATTATTTAAAGTTTCCTTGAGCTACAGCTCCGTCCAAGTGCGGTTTTATCTCTAAGCGCGGATAGAAACTGTTTAGGGTTAAAATGCGTGCACATGGGTACTCATTCCAGCGTTATTTTTTAATATTTCAAAATCCGTTGAAAAGATAAAGTGTTGCAGCAATTTTGGACTGCCAAATGTCAAATGGATTATTGTCGAAATGTTGATCAAAATATTATTTACTTATGCCTCTTTTCAGGAGACCTTCACCTAACTTCTGAGTTTGTGAATTTTGAGCAAAATTACAAACAACGAAGCATGTTTTCTAGTTCTGATAGATTTACTCGACTTTATCGTCTACATAGAAAAGCCCGAGATTACCGATTAATAAGGTAATGGCTTCGAAGCGAGAGCATTGTGGAGTGCAGACAGTGTGGAGGCGACGGCGCGATACCACGATACCACAAAGCCCGCACAATGTACGACGGCTCATTGTTTAGAGTCTCGGACTAAACATCATCGCCGGCTTTAAGCGAATTACCTACTGCAGCCTCACACATGTATGTAACTTGATGTATAATACATTGCACGACGCGACGTAGATACTAGATAGCTAGCCGTGATAATATGGGGTAAGACTGCACATCCCGGATTTCTTCTAAGATTAAACACAGCCACACAGGCTTGGTATATTGTTGATGTAATTTATTATATTTTGGAAGACTAATTAGCCTGATTACTGTGTAAAGGCAATATCTTTTCCAATTCGAATTGTTGGGGAAAAAGTTTGGATTAAAGTGTCAAAATATGAATTAAGAAACAATAGAGACATTTATTGGCATCAACTATCAGACTAGACGGCCGATTCCGAAGATAATGTTACTTGCAAAAATAGAAAGAGATCTAAATCAAATTCAGATGCATGCCGGACTGTCTGAATTTCTCCGCGGCAATAAAATTTACGATATAAAAACACTAGTGCTGGTAGCAAAAACAGGCTCATCGCTTTACCGCCCACATTGTGCATTGGCGTACTGCATAGAGCTAGTCGGCATCGACGATGTATCCTAGCCGTAGCGTTAGAAACATGACCATATTGAATAGCGCACGCGGGATGGCAGACGTGGAAATCTTTACCAGGCGCACTGGCTCGCTCTCGATCCCAGTGCGTTTTATCTCTTGATCGCGTTATTCAACCAAGCATCAAAGGAAAATACGAAGGGAAATAAGTATTAAGAAACGAGAAAACGCCTTCTATTTATCTGTTTTGATTTGTTAAGCAAACGGTTGGTTGAATACAAAATAATGAATAACATTTTAGGAGTGCTAATGAAATTTTTGTTCGCGAGGAAAATACTGAGAGTGATAACAAGCTACGTATATTTAGCAAAATAAACGGACGGTATTATTTGGAGAGTCGAACCAGTGGACATAATCGCGATAAGGCCCTCCGGCCCGAGGCGATGCAGCGGCGCGCGGCGGAGGTGCGTGTTTACATGTCAGTTTTAATTTTTATCGCCTACCATTCGCCCGAAATACCAACCTACCTACCCGTTATCACGTCATTCTACCGTGTTGATAACGCTATAGCACGTAATAGCCTAGCAAACTTACCGATAAACCGTTTTATTTGGTGCAAATCGATGTAAAATATTCACTGACATTAAATTTGCTAATGAACATAATTTAATTCTAACCTGTT
Organism: Xestia sexstrigata; assembly: GCA_941918905.2. Lineage (NCBI taxonomy): Eukaryota > Metazoa > Arthropoda > Insecta > Lepidoptera > Noctuidae > Xestia > Xestia sexstrigata. The sequence goes on from OW799204.2 coordinate 8,976,874, forward strand.
CATTTGAATACGCGGAATATTACAAAACTGGCGAACATAACGTAGCATTAGATATTTAGTTATACAGTTAATGCGTCGTTATCGTTATGCTTGCCTCTTAAAACAGCCCGTATGTACATAATGTAATTTGTATATGTAGAGAACAAGTTAAGGCTGCGAGTCATCGTCCTGCTCATTATGTTAGCGCTATGCCAATTCCCATACAATAGTAGACGAACGACGGCGACGGCGGGCGTCGGGGATGACATCATTTCAGGCTAGCCTTGGGATTGAGGTCGGCGAGCGGAATAGAGGCGGCGAAATGTCGCCTAGAGGGGTTGTTTATTTTTCGACCGGAAAATCGCAGCTGCATAACTTTTTGAAAGTATTTACTGTAAGCCCTGTCCGATTACTTCCCATTCATAAGAAAAAAAATATGGAAACTCACCTTGATACTGTCGTAGCAGGCGGTGACTCTTCCATTTTGCACCTCCACGGTAGCCGGAGGATGCGCGAACTTGCATTCGGTGTCGGGTCGCGAGCACTTATTCCGTTGGAATTCGCGGCACACTTCAAGCTGCAGCCAACGTGAGTCCTTGCCGTTTAAGAGGTTATTCATGTTCACCATGGTGGCCATTGCTGCCATAAAATTCAGGGGCGGTAGATGCGCGCGCAGTTACGCAGAGCGAGTGCGGCGCATAGGCGGCGGGGAGCGAGCGCGCCCGCGCGCTCTCAGCAGGCACTGGTCACACGGAGGGAGGGACTGCTGCTGCTGCACTGGCTTGCGATCGCGCACCCTCACTACACTACGACACACACGCACGGGACGCGGTTCCGCGGCGATTCACGCGCGGCTACCACGCTAGGTACCTACTTACTAGTTGATTAATCTTACAATTAAGTTAGAATTAAAGACACCGACGTTGCAAGCTTATTTAGGCGAGTATTAAAATATTATTATCACACGCGTTCTTATCGATGTTGACGGTTGAGTTTAGTAGAGGGCGAGCGGTGCTTGGTGCGCGAGCATGGCGGCGGCCGGTGCGGGTCTGGGCAGGCGACGGTGGGGCGCGTAAAAAGCTAGATTAGCGGCTCGGCGGTCAGCGAGCAAGCCGGTGCGGTGCGGGGCTCAACTCTGCGAACAACAAAACACACTGGTTACTCTCCGGGCGTTTCGCCCCGGAGCCAAGCACAAGCGGCTACCGGGTTAGCAAGCTCGCGCGGCGGCCGCTCTTAGGCCCGCGCAGGCGACGGCCCCGCGCTGCCGAGGCGCGCGCGCACACCTCGGCGGAGCGCGGCGCCTCAACGGCAGCAGATCTTAGGCAAACATTATTTCAGGTCTCGTTCTGTCGCTTGTTATTTGCCAGCCACATGATGCATTGTGAACACTATCAGAGGTGCGCAAGAGAAATTAGCAGTTGTCAAGATTTTAATTTGGATGCTGGCTATTTAGGCACTAGGCAGAAAGGTACCTTCATACCGTAGAACGTCGCCTCCAACCTGCTACCCCATCATCTTCCTACTTACTAGTTACAGACTTCAATGACATGAAGGGACAATTTAGGTATGATGATATCATAATGAGGTTTTTTATATGCAAATGATACCTATTTAGGCAGATAATAAGGTCATACCTATCATTTTTTGTTTGGCAATGACTATATTACAGAAAATACATATTAAAATAAACAAACATGTAAATACCGCAATGACAATCGTTCTAATTTTTTGTTCATAAGCCCATCTGCCTCATTAACTTTAAAACGTGGATACCGCATTATTAAATAGAGATAATCATTCAAGGTGCCTTTAACATTTTCCTCTTCTTCTATCTTATATATTTTTGAATTTCATAATCAAACTCACTGCTACAAAGATTGCAACAAACAACACATCCGTTATCCGCCTCAGCATTTATTGGCAACAAAAACCTTTGAACAGCGGAAGAGCAGGTTTTTGACGTCAATCTCATCAGAATAAAACTATGAAAAGATGTAAAAGTGTTTTCACGGCGGCAAGCGGCAACGGCAATAAGTGTCAGGGGAATCATCGCACAGAAAAATTCTTTGTGTGGGCGAAGCCACTAGACACGTGTAAACGTATAACGGTCTGAGGCCGGGAACAGGGAAAAACTCGTGAAACCAAATCCTATCGTAATGCGCTATTTAAAGCATAACCTGGTTGAAAATAGCTCGGTGTGCGGCAACGCAACGTCGCGCTCTTCATCGTGCATAAATCTTCAAATTTTATTTTCAACGTAGATGCAACGGGACCGTTTTCACGTGGTGTGAATGCGCTTCGTAGGAGCCAACACATTTCCCTAACAATTCACGTTTGTTTTGAATTCTTTCATAAACTTAGACGCTTCCCTATTAGCGGCTGTTTCAAATAGTGGTTTTATTTATTAACGCAAATTGTTGAAATGGCACCAATTACTCTGTAAATTAGCCGGCGTGAAATTAGATTGTACTGTGTAACAAGGAAACAGGTAACAATGATTACGGAGTGCTGTGCTTGACCAAATCTAGTTACGTCGAGACTCACGAATTCACGATAGTAATGGTCATTTTCGTCCGTTGTAGTTTACAATTATCAATATTATTTGGTAATTTTAATTGGCAATGTGTCCTTGGAAGATATAATTTAAGTAAAACTGAAGAAACTCAAAGATAAGCGAAACTACTAGTGTATGGTACGTAGTAGAACCTTGATGTTTTTGTTCTAATCAAACACGAGAACGTAATGTTCGTTTACTGTTTACAAATAAACATATCGTTAATAATACACCTACATAACTATCATAAATAAACGCAAACCTTTGAAGCTGTACAGTTTTCCGCCGTCATGATTGCAACCTATCAAGTCCAACCCCTTGGAAACGCACACAAAGCAAATGGACGTCTCTTTATTTTCTACATTTAAACCAGAAATTGAGAATGGTGGTTTCAAATGATATCGCCGGCCGATTCTTTTCACGTCGGCGCCGATCTCTGGGAGATTCCTTCGGTGCTCGACACGCACGGGGAAGACATTCAATAACCCAGTGAAAAGATTACCAAGAGCAATCAGACGGAAGCGAATCTAAATAAGAATCTCGTGAGAGCGGTCGGGGACAGGGAGGGCGCAGGGGGGGGGGAAAAACAGTCGAGCGGGCCTTTGTGAGATCGCCGATTCGATCAAGTTACCATCGAGAGTATCATGTAGATTTAATAGTTACGTAGCTGAAAAGCGCGGCGGGTATTTAAAATTTTAATTTCACATTTTCTCATAAATGGCAACCAGACCATTTGCCCGCATCCACGGTCTCGACCGGGACTCGAACCTGGGTCTCCCACCGCCAGGGAGGGCGCTCTGACCACTGAGCTATCAAGACAATAAGAATGCGAACAGCTCGCCTGGAAACCTTAACGAAAATTTTACCAGAGGTATAACGTTCCTTAACAGGAAATATTTCATGAAGAATAATGTAACTTCGAACTGTAATAAATCAATTTAACGTCGTTGAGAAAGAAATTCTTCTGCTTTTCGTTTAAATGTAAAATACTTTGGTATTTATTCATTATTATGAATATTTTTGGAATTTACGGATAATGTTACCAAACCGCACTTTTCATTTATTTCAACAATAGACACCACTTTCAGTAACGAGTACAACGAAATTTTGCAAGCAGAAAAGTGAACGCTTAAATTTAAACTCTCGAAGGCTTTATAATTTGCGATTGAAATGGGTTCAACAGAAATCGGGGTAAGGTCGACCATACGCGTGGTACAGTTGTTTGAAAGGTAAAGCATAATTCTTTACCTTCACCGATAAATGGTTCTGGTACTTTATTTTTTTGTGCATTACGTGACGCGATTGTGTGAAGCAAGATTGGTAGGAATTATTTTGTAATTGCCGCATACTTTCAGGTACTTACGTAACATTTAAGTGTGAAGTTCTAATAAGCGTGTGATTTTTTTCCAGATTAAAAATGCTATAGAATCGATAACATTGCTATCAAGCTCGTAATTTTAGTTTTAATGATTTTTTATAATATCCGAATTCTACACATACTTGACATTAATGCCAACGCGTTTATGCAATGAGAGATTTTCTTTTTCTGCCCTGGTCGCTGGATAGATGGCGCTGAACTTGGTATGTTACTGCAAGGAACGGAACGTCACATCATATCAAATAGATGTATTGGTTATATTCGGAAGTTTATGGAAACGAAAGTGCCAGTCAAGCGTATGTGACGAGACGCAATGTTTTTTTTTCCAAGCGTTTTGGTTTTGGCACCTAGTAATGTAGTCAGATCAACGCCATCTACCAAGTTCTTGGAAACTATTTTTTTTTTAAATACTCAAAAAGAAAAACTCTCATTGAAAATTATATGCCAGTAACTTCAAATCTTAACTTTTGGACGAACAGAGGAATTCCAGGAAAAGAAAAAGTAGCAGGAAAGGGCGACCTACGCGTGTTTTTCAAAAACATTTAAAAGCCTTTGTCATTTCATTTTAGTAAGGTCGAAGAGTTTTTCAAACGTACCCGAGGATGTACCAGGAAGCAAGGACTCGAAATCTACTGCTATTAGGCAATTTTCATTCGTACTTCTTGGAACACAACATGAAATTCAGAAGGATTGCTCCACTCCTGGAATTGTTAATATCTGTAAATTCATTTTTGAGAAAAAACACGGTTAAACGAACAAACCCGTCCGATGAAAGCTGGTCAAATGAACTAACAGAGGGAAAACTTGGGACAAATGGGGACATCCAAAATAATATATAATATAATAATTATTATAATTATCAAAATAACGCGTTATTTTGTTCTGTATTATTAAAACAACGGTGGTGAAGCGTGTCCTCCTTCCTTATCGTTGGCGGCTATACTTATCGCTGCCGGAGATGGCAGTAATCGACTAGAGCGTTCAGTTGAACGATAAAAAGTTGCCGAGACAGCAAGGCCGACGAACAATGGTAATACAGCCGTAGAACAGGGCAGGCATGATCGCTAGGTGACCTTGGATTGTGGTGTCGCGGTTCGCCGCAGACGTAGTCGCAAAAACCACCACCGTGTTTACCTTCGATATGCTTGATCGGAGTTTCAGCTTTGGTATTATCTGCATCTAGATTTACATACAATCGATTTGAAGCATTTCACTGTGTGCAAATTGGATTAATCGCTTGATTCTGGGCTTTTCCAAATGTTTTATTTATTTCCTTCTTCCTTGACAGCGGACTAAAATTGATTTCAAACTATTATGTTTTAATTTGCAAGGCGTTATTTCATCCAGGTTTTAATTTTTCACATGCGACATTTCCATCAATCTAAACCGCGATTGCGATTTGTAATAACGTTCAAGGGCAAATTTTCTGAGTCATATAATGCAATTTTAAGTCATAAATCTTGTGACGATGGTTGAAAATTGAACGGTTTTGCTCAGTTTCGCATGTGTTCGGTTGCGTCGAAGTGATGTCACCGTTTGTTATTCCTCGCATGGCTCCATATTCGTTGGTCAGTGAGCGCAGTTGTTGACTCACATCGTTAAGGAAAAAAGTGTTATCAATTACTTAGAAGGATGTTTACAGAATTTTATGACTGAAATGCAAACTGGAACATTATTAGTTGAACCACTATATTGGGCGTTGGCAACTGAAGCTTAAGATAAAGTGTTAATTGGTATTAATTTGAGATATTCTCAACAAAACCCATGGGTTCAGAGGAAAAATGTGCTAATTAGAATCGGAATCCAAAGCTACTATTTTTGGATGCACTCAAACTTATCAGTCAACAAAATCATGTTAATTTACATAGGAAATAAGATTGTCATCACAAATTCTATGCAGCTCTGACTAAATGGTTTGTTGAACACGTAGGTGAACCATGGTAGCCAAAACAAAGGCTATTGTTTACCGTGTGCGAGGCAAAGCAGATCGCAACTAGCGCTACTTTCGCATTCGGGACGTGCACGAGGCACATTTAGCAGTCTCAGGGGACGTCGGCGGACTGGTAATTAGCGAGAGAGGCGAAAAATTTGCGACGGCTTAAATTTACGAGGCGCAAATTACACGATTCCGGCGCTATCGCTGCTGCACGACCGTTAATGTGCACGCCTTATCGAACGTGGAGCGAGGGCCTGCCGACCTGCCACGGCCCTCACACTCTACAGATCGTATCGACCCTACAATACACAAATACTAGACTAATCACACCATGATTATTCATTATTTGGAAATACACCCAGAAAAACGAAAACGTCAAACGTCCTTAGCTGTCGCGGCCATGATGTGACGTCATTATCCACAATCTGCCTTGTTTACAACTAATTTTTTTGGCCTTAATAAAATAATTTAACTAATTGTACGTGCCTTATTCGAGTAAAATTTGCAATAACAATATTATAATAAAATTGTAATAAAACTTTAAGCACTTTTCAAATAAAAGGGTTTTTTTGACACAATGAACTTGACGTCAATACCGGCGTTATCGAGGACGATGCGTTTTGAGAGTGCGTTCCGTTTCACCACAAATATGCTACTTATAACAGTAAATTGTAAAATAAGTGATGTAGGTATTAGAAACATAAACAAGTGTACCACAATGTTTTTATGCATCAATACAAGGCATTTTTCATAAATAAAAAGAGTTTTGTTTTTCATGCATATTCCCTACTGTGAAAAGTGGTGGACTGGTGGGTGGATTTGTTGCGAATTTTGAGCCCAAAAGCCTTAAATTATAAATTACTCGTTTAATAATTGATCCGCGTCCGATATGACTTTGCAAATGCAATGATGTGGACTGTGGTGTATGAGGATAAAAGGGTAAACAAATTATGCACTCAGACACAGGTCTAAAGCGTTGTACGGAGACAGCAGCAGAAGATTACAGATACACTTAGATAATATAGCGAATGGATGGATAGCGAAAAAAAAGAAACATAGACCGGGCGTAGAGCAGACAAGAATGAAAATTTCTGCACTGACAACAGCCAAACCGCCAACAGCCAACAGCCTTAAATTAAAGATGATGCAATGTTACAATGAAAAGGAGTTTCTTATAGATCCATGAAACACAGATGAATGTTATCAAGGAATTATTGGCACTAAAGTGGTTGATCCAGCCTGTTTGTTTCTTGGTAAGTTAGATTTCTTCTAGTAAAATTAAATATGAAATCCATGTTTTAAAAGCTGCCCCTACAAACAGGGAACTAACAGGAATAAAAATGAGATTGGGAAGATGTTTTTGCATACGACATTTTTGCCGTCAGGCTTTGCCAAAAACGGACTTCAGAATTTAAAAGACTAAAAATGGTTTAAAACTTCCATAACAACGGTACAAACAAAAGAAGATTATCAATGGATATATTTGGTCATGTAATTCAGTTAGACCGGTTTAACTTTACCCAGATAAGATAATTATACTGATAAGAGGAAGCTTATCGTGGACGGTTTAGGTTTTGTTCAATCCTTCTTTACCCGAGTTAGCCATTGTATCCTTGAAATCGTAATTAAATGTCAGAGTTTCCTTGTTTGGCCAATTTGCAAAATAAAAATCCCATTCAGTTTTGAAACGAGTTTTGTGCCGGTCTGTTATAAATTCAATTCAATTCGGTTTCATTTCTTGTAAAGGACAAAATGTAGATGACGGTTTCTAAGTATGTCACAATTGGTATTTAATTTGTAATACTACGACGATTCTTTGTCACTTTTGGGCAGTTTGTCTGTGACTGAGACATTTTTTCTTTGTCGCCGTAAGAGTTAAAGTGTACCGTCTTCAGTCGGTTGGGCCATAATCAGATATTAAAATAATTCTGTTTATTTTAAGCACATTTTAGTGCTCAAATCTGGTGTGATAATTTTCATTTTAAGCTCTGTATTAAGATCTAAAATGGGGCAATAATAATACTGCAGAGCGAGCCCTCTATTGACACACGTTTTTATTGTTGAGCAGGTAGCAGGGCCAGCTGTTACCCTCGTAGTAAAGCGTTGCAAACAAACCATTCCACGTTTAAATGGATAAAGCCCTGCCATTTTTAAAATTAACATGCTTATATCTCATTTTTCAGTTTTTAAATCACAATTTAGACTTCGTAGGTAACCCAATTAACAACTTTTTTTGCATATTTGGTTACAATACATATTCGTCTCATATTATCATTTCTTTATCATCTTTTCTGTGAACAGTTACGACTGTAACGGATAAGTTTTGATTGTCATTATCATCTTTATCACAGTAAATGACATCACCAGCTTAATTTGCAGTTTTAAAAGAATAAACATCGACGCATGCACTTATCATTTCATGGAAAATCACTTTTATTACAAGTTTTTTGTCGGGATACAGTGGAACATTTTTGTACTTAAATAATTTTTATTATCTTTGAATCAACGCTGTGTTGTGTTGTTTCAGAGATAAGATAAAACCTACGTAATTTCTCGCAGAGATATGATAAAAAGAACTTGCCAGTTTTGACTTATCTCACAATTCAGAAAATTGAGGATTTCTCAGTGATAAATTCACTGATTTACAAGATTTGGAGTGAATGAAAATGAAGTTTGGTGAAGATAAAAAAATCTTTTTCACATACAAAATTTAAAAAATAATTGGTAACCATTAATCCTAAGAATACACAATTTTACAAGAACAAAACAAAAGAGCAAAAGTAGAAGTTCAGGATGAACTTAACAACTTACACAAGAAATACTTACATGTATTTTAGAAAAGCAACTTAGAGAATTTTGAATGAAGAAATATTAGTTACATACGCTACGAAAGAAATAGCCGAATGCACTATTAGAAGAAATTGAATGTTGAAGGAGAAAGCTCCATCAGGGATTAAGGGAGACTACTTAGCGTAACTTTTACATTATGGGCAATATCGATGAAAGCTTTAACTTGGGTTTATCGTGCGTGTAGCGTAGGCCGCTCTGCACCTAGCAGGTTTGAACCAAGGCGAAAGCTCTCATGCGGCGGAGCGAGCGGACCCAGCAGCATTGCCCACTAGTAACATACCGCTCGCTCCTACTCTTGGAAACTTTTCCGTCGAATTTCGGAAATCGCCGGCGGTTTAACTCCAACCACTCCAAACAAAGACAAACACTAACGAGACAGATGGGTACGAAACACGATTGCCAAAAACACACTAGCCTTAGATTCACAAACTTTCACGATTTATACACTTTCCGAATTTCGACGAGATTATGCCGCATTTAATAGAATGAGCGTAACACTTACATGATGAGGGATAAAACAAGCCGGGTAAGGGAGTGTAAAATGTCCGTAAGTTAAAACATAGCAAGTTGCACTTAAGTTAGGAGAAACGTTTCGCCGGTAGCGTAGAGGTCGCGGTTCGCGGCCACAGCGGGGCGGCACGCGTCGTGTTCGGAGCACGAGTGCGGTGCACGGAGCAGCGCGAGTCACACAAGCACAAGCGGAGTCGGCGGGCGACTGACGGGAGGCGAGTGGCGCGGCGCGGGGGCTGCCGTGCGCGCGCACCCCGCGCCGACGTCCCCGCCGCGCTCCCCGCGCCCCGCGACCGACGCCAGCCGGCCGCCTTATCACACCGCGCGGCGCGCCGCTTCCTTTCTCCTCATGCAGTTGCGAGCTTTTCGCCACTGCCACACTTCCGCCCGCCCCGTCGATTGTGTAGAGTTTTAGCCGGTCAATGTGTTGCACCGATTATTTCCACTTCTTGAGCACAAGACATTCTTTTTAACGACGTTCATGTATGAAAACATTTTGTTTCGCTTAAAACACAGAAAATTGTAAACCGACGTAGTAAGTTATGGGCCAACATTTGCCAGTAGCGTGTATCACCACAATTTGGGGTGAAACAAAGGGGTCGAACCAAGTTCGACAATACATTGAAGCCGCATGGACAAATATGCTGATTTACCTTTTCGAAAACCAAACTCTCCGAGATTGCCAAAATACAAAATAGAGAACAAAGGATTTGATTGCAAGTTTGCAACATGTCCGGTAAGTTTAAGTTGTCCATGGCGGGTATTTCGAGGGGGAAGGGTACCGCGTGTGCAAGCGAGCTAGCAACAGACTCCGGCGCAGGAGAAGAGCGGCGAAAGTGCGCCGCGAAACGAGTTTGCGTGGCGCGTGACCTGCCCGAGGACACGCTTGCCTCCCCTGGCCCTCGCAAACTAACGAACACTCTAATGCAACACATCTCATGCCATTGTTGTTTAGTTGTCATAACTCGGATCGAAAATATTCCCCAAAGCGGACGGAATTAGATCCCTATAATCCAGATGATATACAAATACACAATAAATATACCTTTCAAAAAATTTCAGGTGTAAGTGGCAATATTTTAGAAACTAATTCTAAACTTTCACGTAAATTCTATGTTTGTATATCTACTGAAGGATTAAGAATGCTTAACACATGTTCTCAAGTTCCTCGCTGTACTTTTTACTCAGTAGTTCCATGGGCAAGGAACTCACCCCGCTGTGATCATATTCGCTATCGACGACTGTTGCTAGTCTATGTTCACAGTCCAAACTAAGTTTATTTATTGATATGAAACATCTATAGGCGCGGGTAAAAATGGCGTGGCGACGCATGCCGTGGCGACGCGTCGCTAACTGTCAAGTTGTCAACCTGGCCAGAGCAATCCCGAATATTACCGATCTGTTGAAGCAGCATCTTCTTCTTCTTCAACCCTTGACCACCCAATGCTGAGTGTAGGTCTCTTCCAAATCTCTCCACTTTTAGCGGTTTTGTGTCATGGCTATCCAGTTTCTACCGACCACTTTAGTGAGATCGTCTGTCCACCTAGTCGGTTGTCCCACATTCCTCCGTCCCGTCCGTGGTCTCCACTCCAGCATTTTCTTTCCCCATCTTCCATCCAGTCTACGGCATATATGGCCCGCCCACTTCCACTTTCTTTTTGCTATCAGTACCACCATGTCCGTGAGTCTCGTTCGTCTCCGTATTTCGGTATTTTTCACCCGGTCATAGAGGGAGATGCCCAACATGTCTCGTCCCATAGCTCTCTGAGTGACTTGCATGCATGCAATGCAATGCTTGCATGGTGGATAGTGTGTTTGATGAGCGTCAAAGTTTCAGCCCCGGGAGGACACACTGTTCGAACATGCGACGCTTTAGGTTTATGGGCACCCGCTTCGATTCGAGTACTTCGGACAGCTTACCGAAAGCACCCCACCCTAGTTGTATACGGCGCTTGATTTCGCGGTCTTGTCTGCTCATTGCTATACTCAAAGTCTGTCCCAAGTATACGTACTCCTTGACTTTCCCTATTTGCTGACCATTCACTGAAATGTGATCAATGTCGTCATCACAGCATATTGTTTTTGTTTTTGCGGCGTTCATTTTTAGACCGACATTGAGTGACACATCATACAGTTCTTGTACCATGACCGGCAGATCCTCCACGTTGCTGGCATCGTAATATCGTCGGCTAAGCGCAGATGGGTTATCTATTCACCATTAATGTTTAAGCCTCTATTAGACCAGTCGTATTTAACATCTCCCAAGCAGGCTGTGAAGAGTTTAGGTGATATCGTATCTCCTTGCCTCACCCCTCTTTTAACGCGTACTGGATTCGTAAGCTCGTGAAGTTTGACTTGTAAGGTAGGCGCACGGTATACTTCCTTTATTGCCTCCACATATCTGGTGTCTACCTGACTTCGTTTCAGCGAGTGAATGACTGCCAGTGTTCAACCGAGTCAAACGCTTTTTCGTAGTCGATGAACGCAGACACTATAGGTCAGTTGTACTCGTTGCACTTCTCAATTATTTGTCGTACAGTGAAGATGTGGTCTACTGTTGAGAACCCACTCCTGAATCCTGCCTGTTCCACTGGTTGTGCTGAGTCTAGTCTGGAGGTAAGACGGTTTGTGATGACTTTGGTGAAAAGTTTGTATATGTGGCTAAGTAACGAAATGGGTCGGTAGTTGCTCAGCTTGGTGTTGTCCCCCTTCTTATGCAAGAGTATGACGACCGCATTCTTCCACAATTCTGGAGTTATCCCCCCGAAAAGCACTTTATTATAGAGTACTTGCGGTTGTTTGAGCATGAAGTAAGTTGAAGTAGCATAAGATTCGCCACGGTTTACAACAAGCCAGCTGGTCTCGGAGCACAGCGCTGGGTTACAATCTCGTGACTTCGAGTTCGATCCCAGCATGAGGATTTTCTTTATGTGAATCGAATCATTTTGTTTTACTTTCTTTTATTTTACGTTTGTTTTTTATATTGACTTTTTTTAAAGCATATTACTTGTACAAAACAATTTCGATGTTTCACATCTGCCAGGCGTCCCGTAACGGCTCACTTTTTTTATGACTAATGGTATATGTTGTGGGGTCATCACCTAGGTACCTTGCCTTTTCCCTACATGTGGAGGTCGGCTTCTAGCTTTTCAGCCTTACCAGACAATACATACTATATACGAACTGTGTTACCATTCTGATATAAGTACTTAGAATAAAGTTAGCATATTCCTATAAAGCCTTGAATGAATAAGATATGATTAAATGTTTCTCAGTAGGCCAGCTATTGCGATGTGTCAATAGCTCGGTTCGGTGCTGGCTGGCTGGTTGGCTGTCTGGGCGAGGCGGCGGGCACGGGCGTGCAGCGGAGCGGGCGCAGGCGGCGGCAGTCACGAATGCGACGTGTGCTAGTTTTTGTGGCGCGCATGCCACCAAGCGTGACGTCTAAAAGCTCGTTTATACGCTTCTTATAGTCGTTTGACTCGAAATATCCAGCCATTTTTTACTGGCTATCATCTTAATAATGCAGAGCTGCAAATCATTTGTTGTAAGACCGTGGTCAATGCCCGAGACAAGGCCAGCTTATTGTTACCTTCAATTCTACTTTTAATTTGTTGTGTTTTGAAATAAATTCTTCTGAATAGAGCCAAGTGCCTAACTTCGGTCTGAACTTACCGAGCCGTTTGAATCGCCGGCCGACCCATCCACTGTGTTTGTTGTGTAACTTTGAATGTGCCTGAGCCACAAATACTTCAATATTGGATTAATCAAAGAGTTGATTAGTTTAATTAGAAAATATTTTGCTAATATAATACTCTGGCCTCACTGTGAAAACTATAAATGTTTTGTAGTCATATAATAAGTTGAAACCGATGCAGATGAATCATAAAGTCGTCCCAATTTATCATGCAATTAGTTGGTAGTAATGGCATTAAAACTATATCAGTACCCTATATCGCGTTCGTGGAAGAGCACGTTCTGAATTTTTATTGCACATTATCTTGGTTGGTGGCGGTTGGTTTCTTTGTACTTCACCTAGTCGCGAGCTTATTGTGCTTCATAAAGTAAGAAAGCACGCGTCGATCATACATTCTTCTCGGATGAAAGACGAGAAATAAGCACGGCAGTGCGGTGCTAATTAGTTTGTTTTTGAACAATTTTTTCACCGTCTAATGAGTGAGCAATGATACCGACAGCTGTTCCGTCTTGCCGCCCGCCTGCTCACAATGCGTGCCGGCAAGCCGTCGTCCAATGCTGACACGCGACCAAAGTGTTACCAACGGCTACAGTTATTTTAACGTTATTACCATTTTTTTTTAATTTTTTTTTAATATTTTTTTTACCAATAACAGCTAATACACTTACTGAAATGTTTGCTCTAAGATATAATACAAATATTAGAGACGCTGCAAAATCCTGAGCCATTTTATAAACAGATGCGACTGTAGTTCAATAAAATTGCAGCTAAGTGAAGAGGCTGGAAGATGCGCTCCGCTGGCAAAATTCGGTACCGAGACAAGCGACGGAGTTCAACGACCTGCCGTTCATCTCGCGTTCGCAAAAAATGCACTGCCCCGTCCCACGCCGAACGCAGTTCTCACACACATAAAAATATAAGTAGATTGTATATGAACACATACCAAGAACGCGGTTACCAATCGGCGCACATGTAATCGTACACCGCACCTCTCTCCTTGTTCGGATACTCGAGAACATTTCGAGAACAATGTTTATTGCTTGCATGATGCTAGCTGGTCATGGCGGATATCTTCTCCTTATGTAGCTAAGTGCAGCAGTTAAGATGATTGAACATGACTTAACACCATAACAACGGTAACCAAAGCAAGCAAAAAGTAGAGAGGCTACTTAAAATCCGAATATTATAGTCCCGTTACTTCAAAAATGTACGTTGAGTGTTACTTAGACGCCGAGAGGCCAATTGTTGGACAATAATAAATTAGTGGGGGTGCGCCCACACTGCTCATCTCCACATCAGTTTACCGCGCACGCGCCGAGTTTCCTGTACCATTCACATCATCACCATTTGAGCACCCACAAACACGATTGTCTTTTCCTTTTGTGACTTCATAAAGACAATATTTATCATATTTAAACATACGGTGGACATGACATCATTCTAAGAATAATCTATTCTTATATGTAACGTTGAATCACGCAACAAATTCGAATATAAATAAAACGTATTTACAGGCAGGTACGAATTCACTAATTCCAAGGGAAACAACAACATCCATAGCTTTCATGTAATGAGTAAAAGGTAGGTTACCTTTTTACGAATCAAGAATTCGGCTCCCACGCCCAATACAAACTAGTGCAATTTGTTTAGAGAGGCGTCCTTCGGCTTCTCGACATCGGCGTCGAGCCAACGACCGTCCCAAAAAGTAAATTCAGGCTTCCGATTAAATTGACCTTGAAACAACGTCGGAAAAACATGGAACGTTTATACGAGCAGAACAATACCACTTAAGTGATAAGAGAAGAGAGTGCGCACGATGTGTAATTCGCGGGGGTACCGTTTCAAACGCGATTTCGCCAACAAAGAGGCTCCAATTCTCGGTCGACTGCCTGCCGCCGTGTATCCACACACCAATTAAGCTAAATTAAATATACGAAGAATTTAGAAACTGGTTAGCTTCCTTGAAGCGCGACGTAGTAATTGGCTAACCCCCGCTAGGAGCACGGACGCATCACTTGTGATTTATTGATTGTTTTTTTTCATCTCACACACTTGCAGCCAGATGAACAATTACATTTCGATAGAAATTATTATCTAGATATTGCCTAGTCGCGTTTTTCAGAGGCCTGTATACTGAACTAACTGGGAAGTGATTCTATTAGCAATTAAAGTAAATTGGCTTTGGCGCTGTACATTTATTGGAAGAAATTGGGTTCAAGTTTTAAAAGCGACTTTGGGTAAACCTCGTCTAGATAAAAAGTCTGAACCACCATGCTACCCCATTTCCAAATTCCGGTGAGCAATTATGGATTTAAAAAGTACAATTTTATGCACAATTCATTCAATAAACAAAACCACTGGTGCCATTATTCGGTATTGATGCACAAGATACCCATGTAATATTCGCGCCAATGAGGCCGCTGATGTTCTAATTTATGTCAATCAACCGATTTAACTTGACAATATCAAAATGATACAATACTAGAAGCTGTGAATAGAGTAAAGATTCATAATGAAATATCCCTCTGTGCATACAAGGCAGCGAATCCTCTTTGTACAATTGACATATTTTTGATTAAACGTATATATAGAAAAGGGTTGGTGTGCTGGTAAGTGGATTGTAGATGACTTCTTAGCGCCGCAGTACCATCGTTTAATTAAAAGCGGCGGAGCGAAGTCGCGCTCCTGAGCTTGTCTCGAAGGCTCCGCGCTCACGCCTGTTTGATGACTCCGCATAAACGTTAATTAACTCGCTCCATCCGACTTAACATTGCTACTCTGTTGCCTGCCTACTGCCTCCACTGATCTGTTCACCAAATTCAACTGCACACAAATTGTGACTATTCCAGGAAATATGTTCATGTCTTAAAATCACACCAGCTTCCAAATTGTTGCCTCTATCCTTGTATGTCGTGTTGTTCATGCATCGTTTTGTGTAGCTGAAACAGAAAATGGACAGCTCTTTTGGTAACAGAAGCTGTGATTTCCTCGTTTTCGTATTTCGATGTACATTTACCCATTTTTAGATGATTCGCGTACTGAAATGGGTTCCGGATCAGTGACGTAGGCACGGAAATGAAAAACTTCTATGGCTGATATTTGATGCTGTTATAGTGGCCGAGGCGGACGTGAAAACGCCTCAGGTGTTTTGCTGTTACCTTCTGCTGTTACTCAATATCTCTATAATTTCCGTTCAGCCTTTTCCAGATAAAATGTATCCATGAAATGACGTAAGCTGTTTTATTCGTCTGATATTAATATTCATTAAACCTAGAAGAAAATTAAAATTTGCTGCCACTTAAGATTGCTGTTCATTTTATAATTGGTTACTTTATTTTTGATAATTAAAATGCGTATTTCTGAATGCACGTTTTATTTCAAGAAGTTAATTAGTTTGAAGTATTATAAGTATTATTATAAGATTCGTTTTGTGGAATCGCAAACGTGTTAAGTGTGTTGTGATTCCTGCATGCACTGCACTAAAGCAGTGTAATGCACAGAAACAGCGTCGATGTTAAAAAGGACAGTACATATTATGTACATAGTGTGAGTGGAGCATAAGAGCGGTCTCTGACTAGCTAGTTATTACCCGAATTATTCGCTAAGTAATAAGAAACGCAGCGAGCGGCGCCGGCGCTGTGAGCGCACTGTGCTAAGTGGCTTTTAAGGTCGCTTACCTCATCTCACCGCCCCTAGTGAGACTATCTGACTGTTCATGCACGAATTTAGTCCGATAGCTCTTTGTTTATTTGATCATATAACACCTTGTTGAGTTTACGAAACCGTATTTATGTTTTTCGTCTTCCGACGGGCCTGCAAGTGCACCGCGCTAAAAGAAATATCTCGTCGAGAACGTAGTTTTGCGTAACAGCGAACAAAATTACCAGTAGTACCTATGTTTTTATAAAACGTTTTGCTGTTTTACAAAAAAAGCCGTTGAGTCATAACATTAAAAATATATAAGCACAAAAGATCCTTTGTGTTGCAAAACGCCAATCATCGCGTCTCTTTAGAACCTATCATAGACGCAAAATTGAGATTTGTGAATCATGAAATTGACACAGAGATGAATACTTTGATACAGACGATTATTAGAGAATATCGTTCAAATAACGTTTTTGAAAACATTAATGGTCAGAATCAGAATATTGCCAGAATAAATATTATTCATACGAGTGTTAAAAACAATTCTGAGTTTAGTTTCTCAGTTATAGTTGAATTAGGACTGACATCACAAGGTTTGAGTTTTTATAAAACAGCGATTAACAAAAACCAATAAAAAATGAATCTTCTTAGTGCGTATCAGTCGACGCAAGCCGGCGGCAGACACGACATCATCGAATGACTCAAAAATATAATGTACCTAGTTACTGCTGACACTGTAAATATGGGTATGCCTGCCCAATCTGAACTCAGGTTTGCCGTATATGTAAGACTAGACGCGAATGTAATCAAGCATATTAGACTTCCAATTGTTAAAATTTAAGCCAATTGAATATCGATCAAATGAGGTAGGATACAACAAAAACTGGGAGCTTACCGGAGCGATAACTCTGAATTTATGTACATGGTAAGTATTAGGTTTTGCTGTAGTTTTTGCTGTCTAATATAATTCCACGAAGATTTTGCTTTAGTTACTTGGTTGTTTCCGGATAGGGACTAGCTGGAAGCATTGCGCTGCGTGCGATGTGTTTCAACTCGGCTGCCGCAACTCGTAAATAATGGCGTCTCATTGTGGGCCATTATTAATGAATCTGCCACCCCGCGCTCCCGACACCGCACCCGCCCGAAAGCCAAATAACAGGTGCGTCTAACCCCATTCGCACAATCTATTTTCGATGTCTTATAGCCGTGCAGAGAAACGCTCGATGCGTTCTCCTGCTCTAAATATTCATACCATATGCCAGATATTGAGATTTGTTTGGGCGTCATCTGCTCGACATCGTCGTCTCTAAATAAGCGCGGTCTCGTGTTGGCTTTGCGAAGTTTCATTAGCCGTCTGGGAATACTTACTTATGGTATCATGTTGCTTGAATTGTGTGCGGAATTTCCAGCTACCATGAAAGGAGTTCTAGGAAAATAACGCTCATTATACGGTGGTCTTGACTCTTGTGAATAACAAGAAGTTAACACGGAGACGGATGTATAGATCTAACTAAATTCCAATAAACGAAGTATAATGTTTTAATTGCGTAGTCATGCAAAGCTAATAAAACTGAATCCATACATTGCAGTTCTTGCGTAAATACTGAAAAGATTCTCTTTAAAAACCCAATGTATCATGTAAGCGGATAGGACAAAGTTCCCAGTTCTGGGACACGTTACTTGTCACGGGGTTGGATGTACGAGGCCTTCTCACAGTCGTTCTATTATTTACTCCACAGAAAACTGCTTTTCATATCACAAGCAGCGGCCCGCAGCCGAGTCGCACAAAGATGGCTCCCTTGCTCCTTACATAAATGCACTTACTTTATGAATGATGTAATCGTAATATTGTTCCGAGCTTGGATTTGTGTTCATATTTCTCTGCAATCAGCTTTGTGTAATGGTTGTGGAACTTGACTATTCCCATTAAATAGTCGAAAGGATATTTACTTAGAAGCAGACAAAAACCCGCTTGAGAGATTAGCGTGACGAATGAACGGGCGATAAAGCTAGACAAACTTAAAACGTAGCTTCATTTATCATATTATCATAGACAATCGCGTAAAACGTAAATCGCGACTGGGTTTTGTTGTTCGTGTGTCAGATTTAGATTTAGCAAGGACACGCAGCGAGCTGCGAGGCTAGCCGGCAGACAAGTGCGAGGTCGTAGTTGAATACTTTAACCAAAACTGTGTTTACATCTTATGGAGCAAATTGCGTGATTCACAAGAGTGACGTAATGGAGGAAGTTACCACTTGGCTGGATCCAACCTACGCGCTCCCGCCAGCTCGACCGTACCGTCATAATGTTTCAAAAATATTGCTTTGATCCGGCACCATTATTACTTAAACTGGTAAGATCTTCGCAATGGAGATTGAAGATTAACTTAATAATTCTGGTCAGTAAATTTTCGCAATTCGCTTCAAAAGGAATAAAAGAGACTTATTTAAATAAATAAAATGAGAGTATTGTTTGGTTTATGGCGTTCTGAAACCCGATGTTGTTGTGCTTAAATTGGAAAAAAGTAGTGGTACATTTTCCTCCATGTATCAGCGTCACACCCCACGTGTTCGCCCTGTATGTGTTAGTTCGCTACATAAACGCGTTACATTAAATAAATAAATGTTATTTGCATCTGTCAATAGTCCAGGTGATTTCGGCGGAGCATCCATCGTCGGTCGATGTTTAGATCACCGCTCGTGTTAATTAGCATATTGGTGCTGGAGGCGATGACGTCACGTATCTAATTTGATTACACACCGGGGCAAGGCCGGTGTGGTTAGCAGTTTGCACCGAGTGCGCAACTTTAACGTACCACACAAGTTTTCAGAAACGGTAATGTACCTATGTACCAACCTTTAGTGCAGTACCGCTAACTAAATAATAAACGTTTTTGCGTCATAACACGATCACGTCCAAACTGCACTTCAAAGCGTTTAGAACTTGAAACTTTAACAAAGGATACCTTTCAAAATCCAGTCACGGTGAGTGTTGCGCCGGCGATGAACCAGGGTCTCATTTAACAATCATAACAATTCTTTTGTCTGTAACTCCCGCGATAAGGCAAAGTTTTCCCTATTGATTTTGTTAGTATTCAGACAACTGATGGTTTTATCCAAAACATTTTGGATTTTGATAAACGAGTTTTGCCCGAGGTTGTAAGTTACATAATTAAATGTTAATCCGACGTTGCTCTTGAACAGATTTTTATTAAAACATTTATTTTTGAAGTTAATCGCTAAAGCATCGTGGAATGAATTGCCGACGTTAAATAAGAACAAAGAAACTCTCACTTTAAATAGCTGCTAAAATTCCGTTACTAATTCTCACATTTCCTCGAATTCAGCCGGCGCTCGTGTGGATCATTTGAATTATAAAGTGAGAAGCGAGTGCATGCACAGTGTATAAGATACCTTGGCTATGTAAATGAGGGGAAGCTGCAGCCTAAGTAAGGGCGAGTTTACACCTGCGGGTCGCGACTGCCGCATGCCGCGCCGCTGTCCGACCAAGCCGGTCATAGTTCAATCACAGCACAGGGGAATTCGGCCAACTACTTTTTTTTAACTCGTTTCAGACGCATATATTAGTGAAATAGAATAATCGTTCTAACCCTTCCCTAAAACGGTTTGTGAAGCTAGTTGACCATTGCATTCGGATGTAAAATATTTTTTTACAAAGAAGACTGGTCGGTCAGACGGTCATCAATATTTTTCAAGTAAAGTAGCACAAGTAAGTTGCAAGTTTGTGCAGAAGTGAAAAATACGTAAACCCAGTTTGGAGTAATTTCGCGAAGATTTTCTCAGATTTCAGTAGTGATAAATTCGGTTGTTTCGTCTGAGAAGTAAATGAAACAGCATTTAATTGTAAGTTACCCAAACAAAACAACAAGACGGATCCCAATAAAGCACTCTAAACCAACAGATAGAGGAATAAGTTTAACTCTTACAACGATCCTGTGACCGTTACTCAAAACTTTGGGCCGGCTTTGTTCAAAACACGAAACTAATTTATTCGTATCTCGGCGTACCATTCCACCGTACTAAATAATCGAAGAGCAAATTACAAATGCGTATTAACGGTCAAGTCGTAGTTCAAAGATTAGGGCAGAGGGCAACCCTTTACTACTAGTAATCGCCGGTAAGGTTAAGATTCAAATTATATCGGATCACTGGAGTGGCTCGATGCATGCTCAGACAATATTTGATATTTTAATAAAAGCCGTCGTGCCCTTTGTATTTGATTGTTATTATGTTTGCCGACAAGTACCGGTCGTGCTTTTTGTGAACTTAGTGAGATTACTTCAGTTTTGTAACGGATTTAATCTGTGGAGTGCATGTGTTATTAAAATGAAGTTACTATTAAACGATAACTGAACAGAAATCTTTTAAGCATTATGTGATCAGCCGTTAACGACTATTTCGTTTAAATTGCCAAATATTTAAAGAGATGTGTAAAACCAAACTTTAAGTCAGATTTCTTCCTTTTGGTTACGCCAAAGTCAAGCAAACATTAAGAGCTTTTGTAAAATCTCATTTACGAATGGACCATAATTTATTGTATTGTATTATGCGAATAATACAAAAGGCAATGTAACTAATGCATAGTCAATATTCTTAGCTTCCCTTCTCAATATGTGCATAATATTTCGTGTATGTATATTGTGTTGTTGGTGACGTCACGCGCCGTCAGGTCTGCTCTATTTGGGTTGAACCCCGCGGTCAGTCACGGAAGTGCAAACGCTTATCGCGGATCAACACACAAGTGGTATCGGCAGTCGTCAAGGGCGGCGGCGCGGCGCGAGTCGCCGCCGAGCGTCGCGTGCGGCGCCCGTAATGGATATTGATGGCTATGGCGCGACTAATTAGCCCCCACCACCACCTTCCCGCCATGCTTGCTTAAGCTCTTTTTTTCACGGTGACAACGAGCGATACAACACGATTTAACCGCCTCTCATCAATCTCCCCGGAACCTATCTCGTTCGACCACTCGAAATGAATCGAGCGATCGCTGTCTCGGGATGACATCATCCGCGTGCGTACAGATTAGATTTTGGCTCGTGGGAGTGACGCCGATGCGCGTCCAAACAATATCACAATCGAATTAGAAGCCGGCTTGGTCTGGGCGGTATCAATCACCGTGGGCGGGCCGCGCGACATTGGACTTCAATTAGGCGGGCGGCGCGTGTGATTGCTCTCACTCCTCTACACGCTAAAGGGTTACTTGACCCACTTATTAGCCTCGACGTACAGTCCTCGCAAACCGGAAGCACGGAAATGAAGAAGTGATTCAATATTTATTCGCGCTTATAGTCCTCTCTATGTTCTTAGCGAATTAAAAAGAAATACATACTACGATATAAATTGGATTAATATTAACCGTTCGTTTTAACAATTAGCATTTAAGAGTTAACGACTCTTATAAAAAGAATCTTATGAATACGAAAATTAAATATTATCGTATTCAGCTATCATGCTAACAGAATGTGGGTACATTATGAAACTATGTACAAATTAAAGCGGCCACCGTGACGGGAGAGCAGATTAAAATAATGATCGCTTATTAAAATTGTTAATTAACTTAAACGAGTTAGAACATGCACTTGCAGAATTTTATACCTATCAGTTATTTTGTGAAGTTATCATGCATGTAAAGTGTAACGATGTGACATACAAGTGCAAAATAACAGGTTTGCTAGAACTGAACACTGCGGAGCGATCGAGACCGTCTCGTACTGCGATTGACCACAAATAGGTCGCAGATTGAATAACACTGCACCGACCTGTGCAGGTTTCTAAATATGTACAAAGCGATATTATTATTACCGCAGTGTATTTCGCAACTGTGATATCAACTCCGGTGGGTAAGGTAAGCGACACGGTGGGTGCAAGCGCCAAAACTTTGTGGCAGCCACACTGTTTTGATATTACGCAAGATCCAGTTCATGCAATTTTGACATATTCTAATTTGCATTTATGCATGTCATTCATGCTGACATACATAAATGCAAATTAGAATATGTCAAAATTGCATGAAGTCCGCACTTGGGGTCTACCAACGAACTATAGAGCGAAATAAACTGGGTGTCAACAAACTTACGGACCGAGTCAGAAACTCCTTCGCTCCAAAACCCAAATAGTTGATGTTGGCCTTACAGCTGCTGGGTTGAAGTGGAACTGGGCTGGTCACATCTGCCGCATGTCGGAGGAGCAATGGGCAAAAATGACCACTCAGTGGATACTAAGTAGCAGGAAACGACAACGCGGCAGGCCCAAAAGGAGTTGGCGGGATGAGCTAGACTCTTTCGCAAAGGATTGGCCTACAATCGCACTAGATCGCGAAACGTGGAAGGAGGGAGACCTTTACCCTGCCGTGGGACAATAATATAATAGGCTTATAATATAATATAAATATTCATGCTGCGAACAGTTGTTGTACTGTTAATCGGTCAAAACTACTTTTGACTGGTGTCAGTCAAAATCCTTATGAAGTTAAAATACGTTTTCTGCATTAAAAATGTTGTTTTAGAACGCCTCAGTTGTACGAGTAATTACCTAGTCCTAGTATTACAAAATGTTTTTCAAAGAGCCACAAAAAAGAAACCTAATAAGTTTTCTAAGTAAATGTTAGTTATTGTTAAAATAGTTTTTACCACTCAAAAGTAGTTTTGACTAGTTTTCACCGGTCAAAAGTAGTTTTGACTGATTAAGTTTTGACTGTGACAAATACATCCATTGAAATAATTACATTGTAGGTATATGGTAGAAAATGTTTTGCTGCTTTTATGTCCAAAGCTATATCTGAAAAAAAAAACATCAAATGGCTTTGGTGCAATTATTGTGTTAAACTTGCAGCAGTAATAGCGTGTAGGGTATTGTCACAGGATTGTAGTATGTTACAACCAGTCTTATTTATAGCTATTGGTGCAATTTAAAAATTGTCTTGCTAAATAAAAATAAGTTATTGGTGTCGATTCTGTTGTGCACAAACTAAACTTAATTTAGGCTATTGCTATATTTTTCTTTCTAATATAACGAGAAAGAGACGGACGTAATTTATAACTGTCAAATTTAGTTGGAACTAATATTTCCATACAAATGAAGGGTGCACGTAAAAACATGTCGACTAAAAAAACATGGTGAAGCGCAAGGCATAAACTAGTTTAACATCTGTAACTTAGTTCATAGCTATAGCCGTCCTTTTCTCGCACTGCCTCTTAGTAAAAGATAGCAATAGCCTAAATAAAGTTTAGTTTGTGCACAACAGAATCGACACCATTGTCTAATTCAGTTGTCTGCAGTAATTCGGTGTAAATTATTGGTGGATTGGAACCTCTACAGTCAATTGATTCCGTTCTGGTGGCCTACCACGTTATGGTAGGCCACCTGATCGTGTTGTAACTTTCACACACTGGTAGTGCATGACTGTCCAATATTTAGTGCTCTATCGACTAATGGCTTGCTTCGCCACCTCCTGATAAGTTTTGGAAATGTAGCAAATAATTTCATCAGCCAATAATGTTCCCAGTGCTGGGACACTAGAATTTTCCTTCCGCTGTGAATGATCAAACATTATAATTAAAAGGTTAACGACTTATTGACATCAATGATCAAGATGAGCCGAGAATCATTTATACGTGTTATTGTGATAACAAACAACCTTACAGAAACTCAACAAATTCTTCACAGTTCTGGCTCTTTTCTCAAGTATGTTATCCTTATAACATTTCTTTCAAGTTTGCTGTTTCATGAATATTAATATTGCGAACACATTATTGGATATAAATAGGTCTATAAATAACAGGGTAGCACGGTTGATTTATTAACTGTTTGATAACAAGCAGTAAGAGTCACTCGCCATCAATCAATCAAGTTGTCGGTACCACTATGTAAATGACTGGATGTGCAATATCCATCACTATTGGATGGATGTATGATATTGTTACTATAGTCTCCGCTAGATAAGTAAGCATTAAAGGTCATTGCTCTTTCCTTAATTTCTCTGCGTAGGTACCCCGACAATACATTATGAATCGTTTTTTATTACTAGAAAAAAGTCAAGTATCACGTTAAATGTCGTTTCGGAACAATATTATGTCATTATTTCTGTTAAGTCATAAGACAATTTTTTTAGTCGTTTTTTTTTTTTTGTTTTCGGAATTATGTATTTGACTAAATGTATGCGGGTTAATGACCTTTAATTCTTACTTATCTGGCGGAGACTATACAGGGCGTTCGACGGATATACCACATGGAGGGAAAGTACCTTGAATATTATAGATGGAACATTTTACTGAAAGAAGACATTATTTTAATTTAAAAAACAATTTAAACTGCATTCATAGATATTTAAATAATTACATGGTTGAACCGGGAATCGAACCCGCTACACGAGAAAAAGCTTTATCATACCGATCGAAAGACTTCATCATAAGTATTATTTTTTGCTTATATTATTTTTTAATCTACAATATTTAAGGTACTTTCCCTCCATGTGGCATATCCGTGGGACGCCCTGGTGTAAAAAAAAAGGTGTAAAACACCTCTTAACGAAGCCGAAAGGCTTAGGACTTGTTCTCCCCGTCATGGCGATCATTTTTTTGTTCTACACCATACCTGGGAACCTTTTAGTTACGGAGATATTGGGGGTCAAAGTTCCAACTTTTTGACAAGTATTTTTTTTAATACTAGTTTTTAATGTAAGATTTTTACTTTAAACATCTCCACGACCCCCGTACTATTCAATCCACCCATCAGCACAATGTTTTGAGTGCGTTACATTGAGTTCTACCACAAAACATGATTTTTCACCACAAAAAAAAAAATTGTTTCCCTGCAACAATTTTTGCGTAAAGTTACTTAGTTTGATGTACAGAATGCTTGGTTGACGGCTTCGTGATGAGGTCTTTTACACCTTGTATAATGAACTTTCTAGAGCATCATGCACTTATCTATATTAAAACTAGTACTTAGCCCGCGCCTTCGTCCGCAAAAAAATGTGCCTTCCTGAAAATTTAGCTTTCTATTGGTGAAAATCGGTACAGTCGTTTCGGAGCTTATTGGTTACAAACATACAAATCTTTCCTCTTTATAATTTTAGTTTAGAAAATCAATTGCCGCATGTATGACGGATTGACGGAGCATCACCTGACAATGGCTCGACCGATTTGGCTGTTTTTTTTGTTGTTTTTGTTATTGTCAGATAAAAATTGTATGAATGAAAATTTAGACATTTTCTTCATTAGTAAGTTGCACCCGTGCGAAGTCAGGGCGGGTGGCTAGTTAATTTAATTTAATGATGTAATGTATAGTATTGTTGAGTCCTGTCGACGTTCGAAAAACAAACCAGGTGGTAGCAGACGATTCTACAGATAAATAATAAAACAACATTAAAGTAACAGACGTAGTTCCTATCGCAAGTAATTTAGTACATGTACCTTAAAAGCTCGAGAACAATAGTAAGATAATCTCGTACATCCGAGTTTTATTCCACATTTGGCCTTCTGACTGTGTTGTTTCTACATAAATTCATCATTTTATCATGTTTACAGCTCTTAAAACGGTGTCGATTATAATTATGCAGCCTACAAGAAATATTAAAATGTTAATTTTATAGAGGCTGAGAAGAAGTACTTGTTGCTATGCTAGCTATTCTTGCTATCTATCAGTTCACAGTATACTCTCTGCGGACAACGCTCTTCTCAAACCCTGACATTAATTGACATTCACCTAAAAGCCGATGGAGTTTGCGTGTTAATTGATAGATCTCGGCAGTGAATACCGAGGCAGGAATAATCTGTGAAACTTCGACCCTATCCTATGTGTTGCAAAATCGCGGCAACTATTCTGAATAGTTCACGATACCTGCAATGCTGCAGACTATTTTTGGACACATTTTTACACATGCCAATTATCTCTTTGAGGTGCCATTCTGGGTCGAAGATAAGAAGACGCTAAGGTCGTTCGCGATAAACGAATTTGATTAAGAATTTAACGTGCACAAGATTAGAGCAGACTTTTTAATCAGTTGAGAACACGACTTCATTTTTACGAGCTTCGTCTTAGCAGTTCTTTTTTAATTGCCTCTCGACGCGCCCGGGCCCTGTAATACGCTATTTAATGATGCTTCAAAATGTAAAATGCATTGCTGCACCATCTTTGTTTTACTGCTTCTTACTAAAAAGATCACGCTAAGTGCTCGTGATCTTTTGAACTTTATTAAGTTTGAATAAAAAATGCAAATAATTCTCTACAGCTTGGGTACATTAACCACCGAAATTCGGTTTAACGGACCAATCGAAAATTAAATTACACGTACAAAACAAGGTAGACATTACTGTGCCTAATGAAAACGAAGTGTCGAACAGTCGGTAATGGTCATTGTAATCAGTTACAACAAATCAAAATCGAGACGCATTTGAATTACTTTATCTGACGCAACGCGGTGTTTTGTTCCGGTTCAGAATCGACATTGAACAAATTCGATACGCCGACAGTCGAGAACAGCTAGTAAAAACATGACCAATCTAAATTTTCTAGTCAAATGACAATTTATATAAAAAAGGAAATTGCTTTTTAATATAACAATACACTAACAGTCAATGCCGCTGAGCTAGGCAAACAAAATACTGAAAAATGTTTGCCGATTGGATATCATAACTAGGCATCGATTACTGCCAACAAAAAAAAAGAAAACTAGTCTATATATAAATCCATCACGGAAAAAACAACGAACAGCGGAGGGAGTAATCCATCACCAGCGTGTATTAAAAAAAATAACAGGTGGGCAATTCAAAAATTGTTCGCAGTATAACAAGGGTTTTGTCGCCTACGCACATCCGTTCATTTCAATGAAATAATGTCATAATATTACATGCTGAGAAAAACGTATTTCGAATTACGCATGCACCCCTACGAGCGGTTGTAGCTGGCATGGCACCTAATTAGAATATAAATAATTTCTACCGGCGGCGCGACGGTGTTTACCAACTGACCCTGTCTTTGCAATCTTAATAACCCGGCACAGCAATAAAAAGTAGCACAATGTAATTCGCATTACAATTTTGTTCTCACTCCAGAGCTGTCAAAGCCTCAATTATTGGCTGCGTTATTAATTGCGTAAGTGACGCATATTTTAACTGTGCGACAGATTTTTGCTCTAAAAAGCAACGCGTTAAACTAGAGTGTAGTATTAAAATTGGGAGTGGATAAACTGGTTTTGAATGTTGATTTTTAGCACTAGATCATAAAGATACACTATGCGCATAAAAGTGGCAAGGCTTCCTGAGTTTTTGCTTGCAAGTTCGGCGCCGGCGCAGGACGACCGCGACCGCGGTGACCATGTGGGCACTTGCAACAATGAGCTCACACAACCGGTTGCAGGACCGTTACAGATGAGCCACCGGCGACTTCGCCGTCGCCTGTGAATATGCATGAGCCAAGATTTGACCTCGGGTTATTAGACCGCGCTCTCGGAGCGTGGGACCGCTCAGGTACCTATAACAATCGACATTTGACATTTGCGTGACACTCCTCGACTGACTTCCCGAAGTGCACGTCAAATATATTTTGAATTAATATTATTGCAGAATTATTGTTATTATTTGTGGAAGGGGCATATTAATTAACATTTCGATGTCGGTCGGTAATATGGTCTAGTTGTATTCTAATACTAATGGTTATTTTAATGTTTATTGGTGATTTATTTCCCCAATACACCTACTTCGACTATTTCCGAAATAAATTAGTCATAGATGCCATTACAAACGAAACGTAATTATTTAGAACAAAGGCCGACGGAAGACAAATACAAAAGCTGATGGAATTATTGAGGAAATGATTTCCGGAGTTCTTATTTGACAGCGTTACCTCCTAAATAAATAAAATATCCACAGAGCATTTCGGGTAAGGCGAAGTGCAAATCAAATGTAAGATGGGTAGTCAGAGCGTGAACGGGACGTGGCCATCAATCAGGCGAGAGGCCGCGGGTCAGGCCCCGCACCCCGACCACCTGTCGCGCCCGCGCCCGCCAGCTCACACCAATTGCTAATCAGTCACTAAGTTGCGCCAAATCTCAGCCTGACAGCAGGGGGACCTCGCACCGCCGCCGCCGTCGTGCGGGTAATGCTATTTTGACGAACAAGGGTATTAGCCGCCGCGACAACGCGTTTTGTCACCAACAGTTTTCATTCAGATCGACCCCTCTAGCAGAGTTGCCAGTTTATTTATGCCTTTAACTTTAATGATCGACTTGGGTCACTATTTTATTTTTTCTGGACCAACTACTAAATTCTAAAAAAAAAAAAAATTGATAATTGGACTGTTACAGCCTTTTGAACGTCCTTCTAACGCAGAATTTCTTGCTAATACCGCGTAATAAAAGTAATCTCATGGACCTTTCACCCGTTGAACAAAAGAATTATTGCTCATCGAAAGAGCGGGAATTCTCGCGTAAAATAGCAGACATTTTTGAAATAGCGGTAGCTTGTCATTTGAAGCGTCGGTATCGGAGTCCGGCGAGCGGCGAGCCGCGGCGATCGCTGTAAATTTCATCGCAATAGTGAATGTACACGCGAGACTAAAAATAAACATGGCGGCCACAACGGGCGTATTCAGGCGATACTGAGATAACTGCTCCAGCGTGTATCGCCTACAACAGATCCGGCGCCACTGTGTTGTGACATGCGAATACGCTTCACACAACATTTATTGTTTAATTAGTTGAGTTAAATTTAGTACACTGGCGTCTTTTGAGTGGGCGCCAAAGTTTTATTTAAAAGACAATTTCGAGTTTGCAATTTCTTAAGGTTTACACAGTATTTACCTACAACTCCAATTCAATGAAAAGTGCCCGATTGAAAGAAGTCTGAAAATAAACGCTGGATAACTTAATATTTGAAATGAATCGAATCTGAGATTTATATCTATGGAACAGAGTTATAATGGCTTTAAAAGTTTTTCACAGAAATAATTTATGGGATGGCAGAAGGCAGTGGCTTGAAATCAGGCACGCAGAAAAAACAAATCTGAATCTTGAAAAAGTTTTCAATCTCTTTCATACGAGGCCAATGTGTGTTCAAAGAGTTCTCTAAGGATAGTTTTTTTTAGCAACAAAAGATACAGAAGCTTACTGAAAAACTCAAGGAAACTTCATGAAAAATCATCATGTTTCAGTCATATTTATTGATCTGATATTTGACTGCAAACCGTTTGTCATCTTGCGTTGTATTGGAAACTAAATCTTAAGCGAACCATGACATATAGTGGTGAGGCAAATTCTACAAAAATGTTATGCTTTTACGTCGTATACGTCGCGGAAACAAATGGACAAGGAAATTCTCGCATCCGTAAAGGAAATTTGTATGCAGAGTTCCAAGAAAATTGTTTCATCTGTGGTAGTACGCAAAGCAGCGAGTGTGACAGGCAGAAACAAACTCGATTGAAAAGAGGAACGGAGCTATACTATCCGTGGGATTCATCTCGGCCAGATCATGTTCGTGGAACAAAAGAAGCGCGCGGCGAACCAACACAGGCATAACGAGCAAAAAAAGCTTGCGTTCAAATGGAGCTTTTCATACTTAACCAACTCTGTGCACTTATAGTGCCCCAAATGACGCAAGCATCTCACACTCAACATCTTGAGTATTTGTGTGTACGATTCGATGCGAACATTATTTCAGTACTGTGAACATCCAAAAAGTTTTAAGGAAGCTAACCGAGAATACCTTCGGCAGAACGGAACGAACAAACGCCAGCTCAAAATGTGCAATGTGACAACTCCATGCAGCATTAAGAAGACATTAGGGGTGGGGTTAGAGCGACGACAGAGGGCGCATTATTTAGCAATTTATCACGTATCCGATAGCAAAGGAATATGAACTTTCTGTAACTGTTGCCTGTTTATTATTTCAATAGTTGCTTATGTAAACTTACTTTGCAACGTGTATACTCAGAATTACATGTTATGTTTCCTGAAACGTAACGAATAGTCAAATAAAATGTTTGTGATATACATTAGAAAGCAAACATTATAGCTGTCACTTTCGCTTGTCGGGCTACAATGACTCGCTTGAAATCACCGCGTGAACCTTTCATAGCGCGTCACTACGAGCTTTCAAAAAGCTTTCAGTGGTCGATCGCGTTCACTATGATTATGAGCGTTGCCAATATACGTTGAATACGTTCTGCGATTGTAGTTATGGCAAATATATGAATAAATGTGGAATGTTGGAAATTGCTGTTGTATGAGTTGACGCAATATCTACCACGTTAACCTCTCAATTTGTATGGGTAACTGTGGCTCGCCACAAAGTGCGGTTGCCAAGCGCTCGCACCGGAAAATTTGGCGGAAACCGATCGACATCGCGGCTCAAAACTATGCATTTTAAGTCAAATCAATCGATACGCGGTCGGACGCACACGTGTGCTAGTTGTTTATGTGCCACAAAAACCACAAAGTTTTGCGAGACTGCCAAATGTGGAAGTACATACTTCGCATGAAGTGGCTTTTAGGGCTTCCCATGAGAGGAGTTAGCTTACGTTAGTGGACGAATGGAGCACAACTCACGCGGCGTCATTATCGTTACAGTTCAGTGGTCGGCGCCAATTTGAGCGGGTGTGTAACGAGCACTGCGCCCACACCGGTCCCAGGACTTGCTTAATTGAGCTCTCCACACACTCAATTTCTTTATATGAATTTTCAAATGTTATTCAAATATTATGCCATTCAAACTGGGCTACTGACGTCGATACCGAATTCACGACGAGGTTGTTAAAGTAGGGGGGACCAAAAAGAGCCAGAAGATAAGTAAAAATAAACCTTTTATTCGTGTTTAAACCCTACTAAACCTAAATTTGCATTGAACAACAAAATTACTGAGTGTAGTAACGTATACAGAACTATCGTCGAGGTTGATGGAGGTAGATGGCCCGTGGTGGAGCCGGGTACCGGAGCGTGCCTGCTCCCGCACCCATAAATATTTTACGGTGCACTCCTTTATGGTATTGTGATTAGATTGTCGCGCTGCTTGTGCCACGCGAATCTATGGTATATCGAATTTGGAATAAAGTGAACGCGTGTCTCGAGTACTTCGCGTATGTAATGGAATTTTGCCAAGAACTACATGTGTTACGGGATCCACAAGCTTTGCTAGTTTTATTTTGTTGTTTCATTAAATTATTACAGGTGTCACTTTTATGACCAGACGTAGCCAAATAGGAAGGCTTATGATATCGGCTGAATCAGTTTGTATGTTTGATTCATGTCTAAAAGTACCAGTTTTCTTATCTTAGTGAAGGACTTATGTAGGTCCCTATAATATTTTGTTTGAAGTGAAAATAATTTTAGAATGCAGAAGAGTATCTCTAGTATCATAAATCCTATTTATTGAATCATAAATCTGTTACGCGACTTCAGCAACTACCGATTAAACTCAATGCAATATTCACAATGCTCCTCCAAACAGATACCTATAAATATTTTGACAAGCCCCGGGTAAGTGTTATATTTTCGTTTCAATATCGGAATAATAAATATGAAATAGCGCAAGGTGGGTTAGATAGTGCGGTGTAAGTGTTCGATGTTCGATCTAGGAAAACCGGGGCGTCCGGGGCGCAGGCGAACATCATGTCTACATGGTGGCGGAGAAGGGGAAGTGGTAAGGTCGCGTTACGCCGTTTGAAAGTGAGATGCGAGGCGCCAGGAGAGCAACAAATTAAGTCCCCGCGGGGAGCGGCGCCGCCCACGCCCGCGTTGAGAGCCGCCCGCGATAACGTCTCGCCGAAGGGAAAACTTGAATATTTCCAACGAATTACGTAACCAAATTCGCTGAATAAAAGTTCGCGTACGTGCCCCGACAACCGGCAAAGTATTATTGAAGTTCTCTTTACATTCTAATTAGGAGTTTAGAAGCGTTTAATCGTAGAATATGTCGCCTTCGAGAACCATTACAAGTGGAAGTTTATATTGAATACAGTAATTGTACAAGTATCTGCTATCAATTTTGTTTGTAAGTGACTTCAGTGCTCCAGTAACGTCATAAATACGTTAGCACTCCCGAACTTTCACGAATATAACACACAATATAGCATGTCATCGCTACGTTTTAACTGACTGAAACATTTTTTATCCATGCACATTTTATCGAATCTTCTGTTGACAGCTTCAAATACCAAACAAGTAAATATAGGTAATCTTTTTAATTTATGCAGAGACAAAGGGACTTGATTAAATTCTTTTGGAAAATAACATGGGAAAGGCAAGGAAATATGGTGGTCATGAAATGGAGACATGTTCACGCAAAATATTTTATATGATAGGTACTCGTACCTACGGTTAAACCAGAAAAAGTTGCGCTTCGTTAATCTTCTTGTTTCCGAATTAGCACTAACGTGCCACAGAGTTACAAATACAAGTTGTAAGTGTCAGAAAGAAAAGTAACAGAATTCAGTAATAAGTAAATAAATTAAACTGTATTTCTGACTACAGACCATAGTTTTGTTAATATAACGCTACTGGCTAGGTCATACTTTTCCTCATGATGACTGTACATACGAGTTCATATATTTATGACTCCTAATGTCAAGAGTACAGAACATATGATGAAAATATTTTATTTTATTGGCTAATATTCCCTTATTTTATATTACGTTATTCGAAAAAGTTATAGTCGTTTCACGAGAGAAATAAAACTCTTACCGCAACATAAACTTTATCAGTCATAAATATTTTGTACCAATATCACTTCCCCCGTTTGAGGTGTGGCATTGGCGTTCGCTTCTAAATGTAAACTTTAAAGTTGATTGGTATCAAACTTTTTTATTTTTAATTCAGGCCATGTTATTTCAGTAGCATCTAACCTGCACGATCTGATATTACAAACGATACACAGGTGCGAATTCTGTATTTGATTATGAAATCGTTGTTGACGTGAAAATAGCAAGCCGTTATAAATTCACTGCGAGTGCCTGCATTTGAAACAACACTGCTGGATTAACGAGCAGATTAAACAAGCGAGAAATAATAGACGCACGATACAGTTAATGACGGAACCATAAAAAAGAAGGAAGAAATCTGCCAATAGCAAAGCTTAAGCGAGGGTATAAAATTAAATGGGTAGAAGGCGTTTTTACAAGTTTATCGAGCGTTCCACATCGGGCAGACGTCTAATGGGCTCGCAGGCGCCGCGCACGCTGCCTGTCTGTCTCGGTGGCCAGTGACGTGCGCTCGCCCGCCAGACCGTATGAAACCGACATTTAGACCTTACCAATTTCCGATCGATAGCCGCCTAGAAAAACGTTTCACTTATGATATGTCACGCTATGTTACACTCATGATGCTGGAGCGGTAATAGATTAAACAGTTCCTTATGAACAAGTGACTGTAGCGAGAACAAAAAGGTCCGAATGGGGGCTACTTACACAGAACGGCGCGGTTGGCTGCCCCCTCGCTTCGCTTTTAATACGGATTTATCGACTCAAATTAATCGTGTAAGTAGAGAACCGGCCGAGGAAAGTTGCGTGAAACGCGATAAAGGACCTCTATTCGTTCGAAAAGCCGTTCATTGCGTTTTAACTAAATTGACCTTCGTTTGCTATAAACCTGGTTGATCTTATTGAAGAGTATGTATTATAACGACGCAAGAAGTGTTGAATGATTGCATTGAATATTTTCAGCCAGAGTCATCGAGGTAGCTTATAGAGTCAGCTAGCTCAAGTGGCAGTGAGTGCGCTTGTCATATCTGTCGAAGGACCGATGCCCCGAGTGGACAAGACTTTGCAGGGGGTGAATCGGCAAACACAGCGTCAGACCGACACCCTTCAGACAGATTTTTCTATAACATGTAAAAGGTAGATGTAGCCAGTGGAGGGTGGAAGATCAGAAATCAGTGTTGTAGATTGTCAGGAAATACCAGGACAGTTGGAGACAGGTTTGGATGGAGCTTATTGTGAAAACAAGATTAATTTAAAAATATTCATTTTATAAGAAAAGCAAATATTACTAAAAGATTACATTCAGATACAAATGGTAACAAACTTACAAAGCTCTTATTAGAAACCATACCGACTAACGTGACTACACAAATCTCGCCAACAATATGATAGAAGCATGTTTTGTAAACAGCGAGTAGCGTGGCGATGCGGTTTCGGGTGCGATGTCGAACGCGACTGGGTCTCCGGAACGACACGTCAGCCCACAATCTCATTTGTGCTTCCCACTACAACGAGCGACACGTAGGAAATGAGATGCGATTAGCTTACCCAGCCGGCGAACATTTGCTCTGTACATCGGCACAACATTCACATAAATTTAAAATAGCTGTGACAACAAACCCGTAAGGAAATATTGCCTGTTTATCAGCACAGGTACACCCTACTTTACATTTAACATGTTTGAAGCGAGATTTTAACTTTATAAGGCACACAATCGCCCTAATCGAGCCGTTTCACTTACACATTCAACTGCAGTAAGTTACCATTGTGCGCTCTCTTGACTTTTGATAAATGATCCGATTAAAATGAGATTGCTGATAGTCTCTTTTTAGTTATATTACGGTTCTATATACCTGATCGTGAGAAATGGAAGACTGTGAATGCTGACGATGGGATTCGAAACGATAGATATTACAAATGGTTATTATTCAAAGTGCTTCCATTCGAGTACTAGGTAGTATTTGCAAGATCTCCCAGTAACTTTGACTTAGTAAGCTCAAGTTGAAACTTAAAGTACCATAAATATAATGCTTAAGAAGTCGTGTTTGTTGCCAAAAGAAAACACTGCAATAAGTTACAATCATCAGATCCGTCACCAGTAATTCACAAAAGATATTTGAAGCGAAATGGTTTCCACCAACTTTCGGAATAGAAAATTCTCAAGGAATAGCTGTGTGTTCTTCGACGTGGAGTGGGAGTGATTCCGAGCCGCTTACACTGGCACCCGCTCCGGGACTGCATAATACATTGCGGAGAATGCACCGCAGTTTGATCCCTTTCTAGACAAGGTAAGTACGACTGTACCCCGAGTGGAAAGTTCTCTTCATGTTACCTCCACTTTTCTACCAAGTAAGGACATGAGCTAGTAAGGGGCTTTACGGTTTCAACGTAAATTGACAAAGTTTTGAGTATGACATCTCTTTGTCTTCTTACAAAGGAATATCGACCATGTTCAATTATTTATGACTAATTGTTCTTACAACTTTGGAAGTGCAAAGTTCGAGCGAAGGTATTAAAGGGATACGTACAAACTTGTGTGGGAATAATGAAGGCATTTAAGGTACACTGCCGAGACATTGTCAATAAGGCACCAGGCACAGGAGCTAGAGAAATACTGTGTTATTAGTACAATATCGAGTAAAGTTTGTAGCAGTAAAACAATCTTTGGTTTCGGTCGTTAAAGAGGAATGTTCAAGAATTTAGTTCCCGGCCACGTCCATGCTAGCTCTAGGGCTCGTAAAAGTTTGGTGTGTGGATAATAAATATGCTGTTTTTACCCGAAGAGACTCCTAAAACGAGCTGTTGTTTGTTCACGTAAGCGCTGCATCTAATAATAAAACATTTTACGACGATGCTTTTAAAAACTTTAGACAAATTACATGTTTAATAAAGTTTAACTTGATTTTATTAAATTCAAATTTTATGTATTTACCTAAATGCCAATTTGTGCTGAACAATACTGAGAGAGACAAGGATTTCGAATTATAGCTGTCAAGCAACAAACAGTTAATTTGGTTTCTGTTCCATATAAATTACAAAGTTGCTTCGGAGTATTTAATTAAAGCATGAGATAAAATATTGCAATGACATAATTATCTTGAAATTAGTTTATTTTTATTTTACGTAAAATTTCTATAGTTAATTATTTTTACACCAAATATTGAAGCACTTCGTAAGCTAACAGAACTTGACCCGATTTTTTAATGAAAGATTTCTCAGAAAAAGAAAATCAACCTGAATTTTACAGAATCCAGAGAAAATTGGTTTGAAACATGTTATTCAGCAAACACAGTTCTTTCGCTATAGTTGTGTAGGCTTCACGGAGAGGCAATCTGGCATTTATTAATGTGGATCGGCCTGGCAGACCCAGACAATAGCGCGCATGTTTCTCCGAAATTGTGAACCGGAGTAGTGGACCTGGCCTTCGTTGCACGTACAAAAACCTTAGGTAAACGACGGCCCACATTAGTAATTCAAAAGGTACGAATAAACAAAACAACTAAGTAGTCTTCTTTCATGCATATCTGAGTACCTTTGTACCTACATTCATCTATTTAAAAGTTAGTTAAATGTAATGACGCGCGTCGTTTTCCAATCAATTTAACAAAGGACGGTGTTTATAAGCAGTGTCGTACAAGGTTAACTGGTGTTTCCTCGTTTGACAAAAACATTATGTTCAGAATCAGTCTCAATCAAGGCAAGACTTTTATTGAATTGCCGTCTGGTTACCTTGACAGATTAATTTATTGGTCCTAGTTTCCGCTGACATTTTGATAGCATCAAGACAGAAACATACGTTAGTCCGACATTTTTTTTTGTAATTAATAGGATATGATTTATTGAAAAGATTACTGGTGCCAGATAGAGACGGTGCGGTTTGTTTGTTTCTACGCATTTAAGAAGAATATAATAATTAGGAAGAAGATTAATTCCTCACCTGCTTGCAAGAGATATAAGACAGAAGATTTACTAATGACGAAAGGCGATCGTCAAATGAAAGTTTCATTTTAAAAAACTTTGTGAAAATATTGAGAAAACTTGAACCATTTTGCTGAGCAAAAGTTACGAAAGATAAGCGAGTAAGATCTTGGTATTTTGCCAAGAGAGTAATCATGAAAAATATGACAGAGAAACAGTACGATATTAAAATACGAAATAAATTTCCAGCTAGACAAAATATTACATAGCGTAGTAGGGCTGATTTATTATGAGCAAGGTATACGATTGATTTGTCATTGCGGTAGATACGTTCGAGAGGACTGAGGTATGAATATAGATAGGTAGATATTGTTTAACTTACTTTGAAGATAGCTCCTTTACAATGATATATGACTCCGGGCAAAAATCTGAAACAAAAAACACTAATGTTATTTATTAAGCTGAGAAGACTTCCAGTTTTAGTAAAAAAACAGATACATACTATAAGTTTCAGGTGAGCTATAACCGGATAAGATAAATCGCTTTACTGATATCATTCTTAGAACAAATCGGCGGTTGAATATAAAACTAAACCAATTACAAGTTTTCCAATATGCCCGGCAAATTATACCAATGTTGAACTCGCAATAGCCGCCCCACACGGCTTCTTGCAGACTTCTCCTCAAATTGAAATTTGGAGCGTTCGCGACGCACTCGGCCTGATTTATACACACACACACAAACATACGGAAGATACAACCATATTATATTTTATATGTGCAGTGGAAAGTATTTTAAGTCAACTGTGTTGCGGTGCGTGACTTTAAACTCGTTCTTTCTTTCGACCGTCTGGCTGACTTAATTCGGTTCTTGCTGGATGATACGATGTATGGTTAAAAGATTCGTATTTCTTTAACGTTACCTTTATTTTTTTTATGAAAACTGCCTGTCCTTCCGGTGAATAACAGAAACGTTGCCTAGATATTGTGCTTTAACGTTTATATTGCAAATTCCCAAGTCGAGAGTTAAAACAATAAATCTGTACGGGGCCCCTGTAGTGTTTGCTCTGCAATCACGTCGCTATTCTGGTTACATAATTCCCTTTTGCAGCGCACAACGAAAAAGCTGCGCTTAAAAACTCCATTACTGGGCGGCATTCGTTTCCCCA
Source organism: Xestia sexstrigata (assembly GCA_941918905.2). NCBI lineage: Eukaryota > Metazoa > Arthropoda > Insecta > Lepidoptera > Noctuidae > Xestia > Xestia sexstrigata. Next base: position 9,015,216 of record OW799204.2, read on the forward strand.
TGACACAATACGCGTTAACCGACAAAATGAGAGCGTCGTAGCTAGTTACGGAAATAAAAGCTGTTATTATGAATCGCAGCGATGGCTGCGCGGTCGGTGGCGGCGCGGGCGCGGGCGCGGGCGGGGCCAGGTAAACACTGTTATTTGCATTACACGCCGGGGCCCTTGGCTAGGATTTGTGACATCCGCCGGTAAGCTCAGCGAGCGCTCTCCTGCGGCAACTCTAATTATTGTTGAATTCATTACGGAAACGGCGACATGTACAAGATTGGATTTTGTGCAAATATCTTTACAAGGTACATTACCTTTCCTCAGTATGGGATTGCTATCTTATTGCCGAGTGTTATAGTTAGCTAGCGAAGCGAACACTACGACCACAACGGTGAGATACTGTACCGTAAGAGGAAAAGCTTCACATTCACATTTATTAACTAATTAACGCGATGAAACGGTGGCTGCGTAATTTAATTTACACGACTGAAGAGACAAGACACATACTTACATAAAAGTTAAAATAATGGGTGAAAAGAAACAAAACGGGTGCTAATAATTAAAAGTCTGTATTAGGTCTGGAGAGATAGGACTAATAAGAGGCAGTGGGGCGCGGGGAAGTTGAGCAAGCTTGTTGAGCGTGGAGGCAGCCGCAAGTGTGCAAGTTTCACGCTTGCGGCGGTAACGTGTAACGCGTCTTTTTACAGAACGTCTGAAATGGCGAGCAGGCGGAATTCAAAAGCTTGAGCTAGTTCCGTGGCGGCGCGACAGCTCGGGGACAAAGGCCCTACACATCCACAAAAGCGTACCTAGCAATTGAATTTTCCGATTTTCAGACATTTCATATGCGAGATTTTTACGAAGCTTGCAAGAAAATCTTTGAAAGTTTATTGTTTAAATCAACACGTGAACAGTAGATAGCAGCAGTTTATGTCCCTCGTTGTAGCTCAGAATTATAGTTTGAGCTTGTTGGTATGTATCTCTTGTGACCTATGGCTCGAGATAGGGGGATCACCGCTGAGCTAGCGTGGCCCAGACAACAATAGAGAAACTTTACACGACACACTGAACATGAGGAATTGGCTTTTGCTACGGTTAGTATTTATGCTTGTAATGAGGAAGCTATATTTTAGAGTTGGTAACTGTTTGTAAAGCAACTGTTAAAGTAAACTACGACTATCAAAACGATCCGAGAAGAATTTTTAATGGACCATGTTAATTTTCAAACTAATTGGCAGGTCGTGCTCAAGATAAAGTAATATCCATTAACTGGTTCCTGTTACAACGATATTTGCTCACTTGAATGTGTTGATGAATAAACGATATGTTAGACGAATTAGAAAAGTTCTTCAGATTACTGATGCAGTTGAATGATAAAGCAGTTCTTTGACTGGTTGCATTTATTAAAGTTATCTCTCGTTCCACTAAGTTAAGCTCCGGATGGAAGAACTTACTACTTAGTGATGTTTTTAACTGTTATGAACTTTGAAGCTCTAAGCTTAATTTTAAGACAAACAAGATAAATATTAATGCTAACGAAGTTACGGCTGAAAACTTTTAGTAGTGTTATTAAAACAATATTTTCAAAGAACATGTTGCAAAATACTTACTTAATATGCGAGTTAGTCGGTTTATTAGCATAGATGTGAGTACCAAACTTTTGTATTTTCAGAAAAAAACTTTAAAACAAGAATTTTATTAGTAAAGTTATAAAACGCGCTTTCAAAACTCAATCGAAGTGCGCGGCACGTCGTACGTAAAACTCGACGAAAGTATGACTATGACAAAAGCACGTGCGCACCCGAACCTTCCAAACTTCCCGAAGGACACCGCGACGTTATTTAGGGGCGTTTCTGAAAGGCAAGGTGTGTCGTCTCGGGCCCAAGGGAATTCACGACGCTTTAAAGCTGGTAATTTGATGTGAGTCTTTCGAGATTTTTCCATCTTCCCGGGCCATTCGGGGAGCAGGCGGATTAGGCCACGCACGGCATGGGCGAGGGCGGCGACGCGCCAGATTAATGTCGCGAGCTTTGCGCCAAATTTAAAATGTCACGTTCCATTTTTCCAGCCAACAGAGCCCGTCAACGACCCGAACAGTTCATACTTCCGATTGCACGCATTCCTTACGCAATAATAAATGGACACGCGGACGGAATAAAAAGTACCATACTCAGACGCTCCATTACTTACAATACATTATGTACGGACATTTATTTATAAGTAAATATAAGTTACAAAGTACAGCTCAATAAAGTTATTTCAGCGTAACTTAACAAAATAAGCAATCTTGTAGATGACGACGTGATAAGACTAGAGACTGAATAGTCGTCCTTGAGACAAATAAAGAAGAAAAAACTGTCAGAGGTCAATGATTCTTATGTGTGTCTGCAGCACACATACGCACACGTATTATCTAAAGTGTAGTCAACATGGAAACAGGGCGTAGGAAAAAAGGCAAAGTCGTAAAACTGGCGCCCACCAATCGCCAAATAAGGCCGGCGAGGCACCGGCGAGCCGCGCGGCGTCGTCCTTGACTCCCGGCCAAATGACATAAGTTGGCCCATGGGCGCGGATTCTTGACTAATCGATAAACAAGACGGAATGGATGAAGAACCCAAACGTTGAATCGCCGCACCCACGCTAAGCTATTAACTTGCCGACTAATTTGGTCATGATTCCATAAAACTGTTGAATCAAACGCAAACAGCGTCAAGGTCAATTAAACATTTGCAGTCCATAAATTTGCAGCACTTCGTTGTCAATGTCATCATCTGCCTATCCTTTTCCCAACTATGTTGGGGTCGGCTTCCAGTCTAAGCAGATGCAGCTGACTATCAGTATTTTCCATGGAGCGACTGCCTATCTGACCTCCACACCCAGTTAGTACTGGGTAATACGATACCCCTTGGTAAGACTGGTTGTCAGACTTTTTGGGCCACTGACTACATGTACCTAACGACTGTCATAGATCTACAAATGACCGCCGGGACCAAACGCTTAACGTGCTTTCCGAGGCACGGAGGAAACTCGGTATGTAAGGATGGTCACCCATCCACAATGATATGATAATCTTAATCTAATCGTTGCTTTTAGCATTCTCTAGGATCTTTAATCTCATTATCGTTTCCAATTAGATCTTCTATGTTTTAACCAGAAAATACCATAAGTATTTTAGTGGGCGGGATGTTTCGTTTCCAATAAAACTTAAAAACCCATACGACGTTCACATTTTGTCTCTGGGCTTACTAGCAGTAACGAGACGCCATCTTTTCAGTTGTCATGCATTGTACGCAAACGTCAAAGCTTAGAGCAAAATGACAGTTCTTAACGGTTGCCGATCGGAACGCACACGCAACTTCGCTACCGGCTTTAAGCGTTCAAAAATCTAACCAACTCCGCGTGTGATCATGTTCTCAACACATCTATATTCCTGAACCCTGACCCCATCGTCAGCTCATGAACATTCGATAGGTGGAAGTTCAACGAGTGTCAGTTTGCAGTCTGAGGTACGTACTTTGCACATACATATCCTTACTTTTGGCTGCCTAGATCAAAGTGAACATCTTATTTTTATCGTGTAACTCGTCAGACCTCTCATCCAGGTCTTCCCTGTGTAGTAGAAAGCCATCACAGTATGTCGGCGTGGTGCGAATGCTACAACGATTTGGTCCAACCTAGGCAAGCACGGCTTAACCTAAAGATCGACAGGAGCGGTTGTTATTATTTAGCCACGAACTTCATTGTCCTTTTCGAAATACAAGGCGTCTTGTAAACATGATCTCACTTAGCTTCAAGTGCGGAATTATGGTAAGACGCTGTCTTACATCTATCACGAGAGGAGAGTTCATCGCAGTTATATTTTCTAATATCTTCCACAATATAGGCTTGCGGCACATAAGTCGGAAACTTTTCCAATTTTCATATTCCGTCAGAAGTCAACATTCATAAAGAGCCTTAATTTTAATAATTTCACATTTATAGTATATGGAGTGCGTGTCCGTAGCAGCCATAAAATGTGCGTGCGGGTGAAAATTGATGCGTAGGGATGTGGTGTAAATTTTGAGCTTATTATTGTAGCCTTGAATTTTGATAGGTCTAATGGGGTATGGCTTGATACACTTTTCACACGATCGCAGCTTAGTTTGTTTTACCGTCTGAAGCATTCATAAAAAGCGTAGCTAAATGAGTTAAAGAATAAGAAATCTTGAACATTGCCTGTTTGAACGCGACGACTCGACGCGACGCCACGGATAAGTTCGTTACTGTCGTGTTGAGCTTGATCGCCACAATAAAAAAAAAAAACAAAAATACCAAGTTGGCCCATCTATTTGTCTACAAAGTTTTTAATGGTCGATTATTTAGTTAACTGTTATGACGCTGACACAATGTTGCTAAACAAGGTCGTACCGTGGAAGCTACGTTACGAAACCGATGCCTAATGAAAAATAGCGTGATCCTACATAATTGCAGGTTTAATGAAATTCCTGGAGTGTTATGTAGGGGCGCAACAAAGTAAGATAACTTGTAATTGACTAAGCCAGTGGCAGGATTAGCATGAAGAGCGGCAGGCGGCAGGCGGCAGGCCTGGTGTCAAGTTCATTGGCGAGCCCACGTAGCCACGTGCTCGCCCCCGTCAACAAGGTGACTGACTTCAACATACTACATTCATACGACAAGTATGGTGAGTAATTACATGTCCTATGTCTCTGTAAAGCCATGTCGGCCAATGACTTTTATAATCTCCAATCTTGTTACGCATACATACTTGATACTCATATTCATACTTGAGGCTTTGTCAATCATTGAGATTTGCATTTTCTGCAAAAAGAAAATTAGTCTGGTTCATTAGCGTTGTTTGAGAAGCCTAATCGTTTCTGCCATATATTTTGTCTGAATGATTTACTACTGCAAATGACGTCAACTACTATCTCAAATGTAATTTTTTCTTGTTTTTCATCTAAGTAAATGATATCTCAACATCATTCAGGTTTTTGTTTTAAATTACCATTACGTATCACGCAAATACATCCTATTTACGCAGAAAGAACAAATTGAGGTGGTCATATATTAACTACCGTTACTCTCAATAAAAAGCCATTCAGTAAATAACTTGAACAGGATCATACACATAAAGCTTTTATAAATTTATTTCCGTTACCTCTCCAGTGCATTGGTTGAACCATAATTCGCGTAATTCATTCCGATCGTTCCACATTATCAGATATTCACAGAAGAGCGAGTCAATTTAGTAAAGTGACGATGCAAGCTTGTCAGAGTATGAGAAGCTTTCCTAGGCACCAAATCAATGATTCATCGATCAATAATTGAACAAAGCGCATTAGTGAGGCGATCGCTAAACGTCCACTTCGCCGGTGAGTAAACACCGCGCGGTGAGCACGAAGGCGTAATCCGTAGGGCGGCACTTAGAGCGCGCCACAAGCTCCGCACTCTAATTGCACACCAAGTAATCTGTTTGCGTTTCCAACGCATCGAATTACCTATTCCATTCTACAGATTTTGACAATCAATTTCTGAAAGCAAATTCTCGCTTCTTCTTCACTTGCGTAACCACTGGAAATCTACACTGTGCTGTGACCCCTTATAATCCCCCCTCAGCAGCATCATGCTGAGTGGTCATCTTATAAATGTCAGAATCACGATTTTCAGCTACCTAGTACCGACTATTTATGTTCCGTGTTAAGTTATTATAATTCATTGCGTTTTTTTGCACGCGTCTCTGCCAATATTTTTATTTCTTTAAACTCAAGACACAAATTGCAACATAAAAACCATAACGCCAGACGTGCGTGCTGTTACCCGTCAGAATTCACGGCGTATATAAAATGCGAATAAAATGAAAAGTTCAGAATTACCATTATCATTTGATGCGCTTGATAACGTCATGTTCAAGCGCATTGCGCCCGCGCATCTGCAATCTTCACGGTGCGGACATTGCACCTATGACATCATCGGTGGATAAAATGGATGTAAAAATCTGGATTGAGATATTTTCAAAAGATATTCATTGAGCTTTGAGAATAAAGGAAGATGAAGAAATGAGTACGACTTCAAAATCATACCATGTGAATTCTATTCTTGATAAGTTAACAACAGGTAAATTAGTTTTGTAAAATAAATTTGAAATAAATGAAAAAAATAATAATGAAATGTAATTTTAAAAACTTCGACCCACAAAGCAAAAAATCAAAAATCTACAAAGCCAAAAATAATACCTGAACTAGAATAGAACAAACATCGACTCATCGATACCAAAAATGTAACGGACGATGTGAACGCTCCAATATCTAATGAAACGAATAAAAATACAAAACATTATACACCATAGTCTGAAGGAGAAAAACTCAATAACTTGGAATTATCATTGACAACATATACAATACACTTCCTCCAATACAGGGAAAAAGTAAGGGGTGCTTGAGCAAAGTACAATACGTGCCCTACTCGAGCGAAGGTTCCAAGAGTGTTCACATTGTTGGTGATTTCTTCGAGCCGAGTTAGGAAGGCTCGCTCCTTAAAAGGTACACATTCGATTTTAAATTTCACCAATATTTAATTTAGAATGTCACCTGTAGCCGTCTCAGCCTCTACATTGAAAAGGTTTTCCGACTGTTTTTTTTTTATATTTTTAATGTTGAACTGAAATGCGATAGTTTTTTGGGACTGCTGAAAATTTACTTTTAAATTTATCGCACAAGTTTATAACTAAAACGAATATTTTTTATTTTGGTACGTTATTGGACATTTGTCACGACACTCATTGTGTTGTGTTCATTTATTGGAATTGAAGTTTGGCAAGAATTTAGTTTAAAATCAATCTACTTACCGTAACTATAGAATTATATTTTTTTGCCATTTTTGTTATGTTTTGTTTTTTGGGTTGCCGTGCACTGTTAAGTGCTAGTAGCAGTCTTTTATACAGGGTGTGGCGTAAGTAGTGGTCCACCGTTCAGGATTCGATGAACCAGATAATTAACTATAACAATTAAAAATTTAAACCATTTATACCCAAGGGTTCCGAAAATATTTCCTTTTTGTCTTTTATTTACGAAATTTCTACCCTTTATTACAAATTTGGTTGTAGTTTCAACAAAAGTCATTAATCTTTCATTTTGATTTCTGTTAATTACTGCTGAATACTAGAGCTACCGCGATAAATTATGATTTTTTATGTAAATTCAGCTCTTTTGAAGAAAAAGTTGGTTCTTCTCTAATTTTAACCCAAATGTTTAACACATAATCAAGTTCAAGAGCGATTTTTGTAAAAAAAACGTACCACATTGTCAGTGCCCATGTATTTACCATTAAACCATTATAAAGGTATAAACCATTTAAATTTTTAATTGTTATAGTTAATTATCTGGTTCATCGAATCCTGAACGGTGGACCACTACTTACGCCACACCCTGTATAATTTCTGAGAAATGTATTATTATTAACTTTTAAATATTTGTCAACAGATCCTAGTCTCAGAATAACTGTTACATGCCTACATATATCCCTCAGAATTGTAGGCCCTATCTAAACTGAGCATCGCGTTTGGAGTATCTAAATATTTAGCAAGCGCTTTAAAGCAGAATACTAACAACAGTTCGTTAAAATAATGTAAATATTTCCGTAAGACAGTCTCGAGAAACAAGAGGGTAGTATAACTAGTGTTGATTCACAAACGATTGAATTTGTAGTGCTTCACACTGCGGCGTCTTACTCACCAGGCTTTTGTTGAATCACACAGAAAATAATGGAAGATTTATCTAAACGTACGAGTATATTTAAAAGAACAAATAAATTTTATTTCAAACGTGTAAATGTCTACTTTAACATAATAATATTATGTGTTTATAATGCCTTTATTTTTACGGATACGAGCAACAAGTCCAGTCACAATGATGTGCCAAAAATTAGCACCTACTTTAAAATTACACGTGATTTCAGAATAAATGTGTCGTGTGTTTACTACCAAATATATGTTTGGAGGTTCAATTTCGAGTTCAAGGAGGAACTTCTAGCTATTTGATGAAGATATATTATGGGCAATCGTTATGCTAATGAATTCTGTCTGCAACATTTTAAAATGGCATTGTGTGTAATGTTGCGTATCGCCTGACAATGTATCTGTAAATATTTATTGATAGATTTATTCCTCAAGTTGCTAAGCCCCGTGTACATAGCCCTGATTCTGAGCGCGAGGACGAAATTACCCGCTGAGTAATCGGGTGAGTCTGCTGTTCGTCTCGCTTGATGATTTCGTTTTATAGGCGCTGTTTTTTGTTTGTGTTCAAGTGACTGATTCTCTATTTAAGTACCTCAGTAATTTATATTTGTCTCAATGCAATGCATTCGAACGGACAGTACTGATTACACAGCATAAGCAATGCCCTATTATATGCTAAGTTGGGTTTATTGTGCTACAGTTTGCGTTGAATCCGTTTAAAAATAAGCTTTATATAAATCAAGCAGAATATTCCAATGAATCGCCTACACAGGATTTGTTTAATAGAGCAGAGTTATTGCAATGGAAAATGTTCGAGCTGACGAATTGCATCGCGCTTCGCTTGACCTTCGGTTCCGTAATAGCCAAAAGTATGACTCAGTGTGATTGCTGCAACGTAGACCCCCCTTTAGTTGGACGGTAGTCTTTCCTCAGAACAAACGTTTCTTTATACAAAATAATCCAGTATTTCCAGACTAGGTTTTTGGTTGCAACTGCATGGAGCACTCATTAGCTAACATATTTTATAATGAGCAAATGCAATTGCCGAGAATACGTAAAACTTTCTCCTGGCATTATAGCATATACGCAAGTGTTCTGAACGGGAATGACTTTTACATTAGATAAATTAGAGGCAGCTAACAATGGCGGCCGCTAACTAGAAAGTGAATCGAGCTGGTGCCGAGAATGGTCTTTCCGATCGTGTCGATCTTGGGTTCGTTACCCCGTTCATTATTCTCTCAATCACAATAAGACCATTTTACTTTAAATTAAGATATATCTCACGCTATTAAAGTCGACCCATTCGCATTAGTAAAAATATCTAAAACATCACCAATGGTGAAAATTATAATGTATTCAAAAGGTACATCAGAAATAAATCTGAACCGACCTTTTACATTTCCTAAAATAAGAGAGGTCAACGTTCACATTCCGGACACTGTCTTTTAATTCAAAGACTTCTTCTTTTATGGCTTTTGCCGCAACATGCAATAAATTAGCCCTTTACGGAAAAATGGACATCTGCTCCTATGGAAAAAATCCCTCCTTGGAAGTAAAAGGACGAAATTTACGATCCGTGTAACCGTGGGTAGTCGGACCTCGCCCACGAGTCGCATGCAAATGGCTCCATTGGAGCGGAGTAGCGTGGCTGCTAGGCACCAAGGAAGATTAAAATCGAAACACCTCGCGACCCCCGGTCGGCCGACTTGCCGGCTTGCTTCGCACTCCTTTCGCGGCACCAGCCAACCTGTACCTTTTTGCTTTTCAAATATTATTTCTTCGCAAGATGTCAGGATCAACCAATTGAAGCCATGCAATTTTGCTTATTAAATACGTTTACACTCGATTAAGTAATGGAAATAGTGTGCATACAGTGTCAAAACAGTTAATAATAAGCATCATAAAGAATTTGAAATGTTCTTATTTAAATCTAAAACAGTGTTTCTGATTCAACGATACGAATGATGTCCAAAAATAGAATTATTCAGTGCACTCCACATTAGTGCATGTCTTTGCATCGTGGAATATCAAAGCTAGAGGAGGCTCGTTATTCGCTGCCAATTTTACATTCAACTCAACGAGTATTGATATATTATGACACTAAGCTAAGGCCTACTTACTTGCAGCACAAATCACTAAATACGTTCAGCGCTAAACGAATTCAAAACTTCGCTCTATTTCTTTCAGTGGTTTGAAGATGATCGAGACAGAATGATGAATTGAAATTGTGTCGATTCTGTTGTGCATAAACTAAACTTGTGTGCCGTAGATAAATTAAATGTTTCACATACGAACAAAGTTAAATATAACAAATCAATACCTAGCAGGAAAACATAAAAACATTTCATGCGTTTTTCCTTCTTTTTGTACGAGTTGTCACACATTTAGTTGGTTGGTATCAATTTATCCTATACTACCTATTGGGTCATCATCATCAGCCTAAAATGTTCCCACTGCTGGGACACGGCATCCTCTCAATGAGGGGGAATGGGCTATAATCTACCACGCGGGCCCAGTGCGGATTGGTAGATGTCACATGTCTTCGAACTTTTGGTTCAGGACATGCCGGTTTCCTCACGATGTTTTCCTTCACCGTTTTGAGAGATCTTCACCACTGATGAAATAAATTACACAAAGTAATGCGCCTGTCTGGGTTCGAACCCACGACTTACTGTTCGTAAGTCGGGGCCGCCACCGCTGCTCTCCCGCTCTCTCTGCCCTATTGGGTAAAACTGCGTTATTAATCGTGATATTATTATAATAAGCTTCAGTGTATAAAGTAATTGCATGAAAGTAATAAAGGCCACAAGTTCAGTAGTCGTGTCGCCCACGCGGCAGACTTTAGGCGCCACCACACATGACATGTTACCCGCATATACGTAGTCATACAACTTGGATATTGCGGATATACTCATCTTGATGTAAATTAGTATTATTCACAGGAAACGCGTTGCCATGCATGCTTCATGAAATTGCTCTATGTAGGTACTAAATTACCGCACGCTTTACATATGTACCTACCTAATCTTTATCATCTTGTTACAATCGATATGCTACCTTGACGAGCATTGCACAACGTTTATTAGACCAGAACCGAGGAATTCAACTTCACCTTGCTATATAAGCCGAGCTGAAAATATCAAGTTTCTTAACATGAATCTTTTTAGTGCAAAGCAAATTTATTACATTGCAACACATTCTTTGCATTATTACGTGTTTAACTGAACTGAAACGAGGTGGAAAAGAACAGTTTTACATGAATAAGGTGTATGCAAATTATTACAATGTTTGACAAAAAAAATAATACATGAAAACTAAGAACCTGACAGATCCATTTCCGAATTACACTTGATCAATGGTTTTAAGCTTCCAACAGTCAAGACTTTTTCTGATCTTATATTTTTATTGATATTATTCAAGCAAAATAAGTTAAAAGAAGAACGAATTGGTTTCATTCGACACACAAATAGAATCTAACTAATAATAATAGAGGTGGGTGTCTATTATGAACATTTATAAATATAATCTATGTATAAGGAGTTACGGAGACGTTACGTTGGAAGACCTCCCACTAGGTGGACCGATGACCTGGTGAAGGTTGCGGGAATCCGTTGGATGCGAGTCGCACGGGACCGGTCAATGTGGCGACACTTGGGGAAGGGCTATGTCCAGCAGTGGACGTCATTCGGCTGAAATGATGATGATGATGATGATGATAAGGAGTTAATGACGCAATTGTTAGAACTATGCAAAACATAGTTATAAATGACTGAAATCAACCAATGCATTGATTCATGTGCTAAACAGGCAAGCCGAAGTATTAACATAAGTAACCTAACTAAGTAGAATATTATATTAACCAGTATGTCCCCAGCCGTTCCCGAAAGGGAACAGAACATTGTTATTTTAATTGTGTCTGTAATTGCGGGACTAACTACAGGTTAAAACTTGTTTTAATGTGCCTCCTAAAACTGAATATCAACCAGTGGGGCATTTCCTTTTCGTTTATTTTCCTCCTATATTATCCCTAATGCTATTTCAAACCGCTGCTGCTGTTTTAAAGCGGTCAGATAAACTCAAAACGTGTATGCTTCGTGCCTTACTTTACGACACATATATAGCAATTGTATACTTGTTTTATATAGCATAGTGTGTATTAGTCTGAAGTGGAAAGTGGAGCAGCATTGTACTTTCTCTTGCCAGAAAGCCAAGTGCGCATAAGCCGTGCAAATCACATTGTACTAACACTAACAAACACAACAATGAGCGACCATCTGACTGCTCTTCATCTTTTTAAGCTGTCATATTATCTAATCAGTAGAACACGACGAAAATTCAAAATTAGTCATGCAGCATGCGACAGACACATTACAAATGGTGCTGAAATAATGAACACATCACCGAGACTGTTAAGTTTGAAGGCAAAAGATGAAAAACAAAGTACAGAACGAGCAGTATTGTGTGTTTTGAGTTTACTGACAAGCAATCAAACGCGGAGAAGTTAAGCGTAGTTGCAAAACTGCCTTAGGGTTCTTACAGACGAGCGACACGTTGCCAACTGCAGATAAACTGCAGCCGTCGTAACCTGTCGACGGCTGCAGTTTATCTGCAGTTGTGGCGTCACACACATTTACGTGGTATGCCACAAATAACTGCAAGCGTCGACGGCAGTCGTCGACGCTTCGGCGGCTGCCGCTCGGCACGTCAACGGCAGCCGTCGACAGGTGGCGCTGCAGCTTATCTGCAGTTAGCAACGTGCCGCTCGTCTGTAAGAACCCTTGGTCGTTATGTCAGTCCTACCTAAATTTTATCTGTGTGCACTGTACATGCATACTCGTAAATGAAGTAATACTGTGACTACATGTTTGGTTACGTCACCGGTATAAATATAAGTGCACAGTGCAAGTTTTAACAAAACGATATTGTACTACAGTCAACACACATGACTGCTAAATTAAGCTGAACCAACATATAAACGCACTCGTCTGTGACAGTAACAAAAATGAATTTACTGTTTTTTTCACATTATAACAAGTTCCAGTAATTGAAAACATGCTTAATAGTAAGAGATGGCAGAAAGGCACAAGAAACTAATAAAGGTGCTAAATTAGCAACACGATACTAAGAATTACGAAATGTTCATAAAAGGAGATTAAAAGAACATTATGTAAGATTGGCTAACTTTGTTAAATCAAAAATGTTATGTAAGAGTTTTATAACAGTGCGGATTAAACAGACGGAGTATATAAAACGTGCAGAGTTGGCGGGCGAATGTGGGCATGCGGCGGGGGCGGTGAAACCGGCGCGGCGGCGGCGGCGCTCAAACCAGTTTGCGAAAGAGCCCTTCTGTCGAAGTCGGTCGCCATGCCGCCGCACGCCGAGGGCCGGTGCATTAGTCGGGTCATCTGCTTATGCACCGCATTAAAACCACGATTTCATAAGTTTAAACGCAGTGGGTAGGTAGGTACCTTTTATAGAGCCATTTATGTGGTACTCCGCCTTTCTTTTTGAATAATTTGTTACTTGGACTGCAGCTTTTAATATTCAAAAGTTACTTTGAAGGCCACTTTTAGTATCCATAGACTTGATAGCAGTACAATCTTTTGTTTGCGAAACCCGAGACTAATCCGCAACGACGACGTTCCAAAATAAGATATGTACACTGTCTGCATGTTTTACAATACAAGAATACACATCCGCAAGCTTCTATTATTTACAGAGCTTTATCTGAAATTGCAAACAACGACTACTGCTGGTCAATACATAATATAGTCCCAGCTCGACCAGCGACCCAATGGTTTCCGAGACAAATTTGGACACATTTCCATAGAAGCATACTAAACTGAACCGAAAGTTATTCGAAGGATGGAACAGGCGGGGAATTTAAGCAATTAACATTTTCTCAAATGTTAGTGCATTATCATTAGTGTACCTGTACAAGTATAGTTGTGTACACAGCAGTATTGCGAGTCCAAATGTGGCAGGCAGCGGGCTCATGGCATTATTTCACAACGCAACCAGTTTTGTGCATGCGATGTGGCGCGCACCGCGCACAGCAAAACAGTCATATTGCTCTATTTGTTATGATGCCGGTGTTTTATGTTGCAGGAAATGAGCTCATACTGTCGGTGAGATGTTTTTCCAGTTTTAATCCGGTATGGTAATAGAAAAATAGACAAATTCAACCATTCTTTACCACATTGAAAGCGAAATTGAAATGTATACGGTGAAGCTCACCAAAGCTTTTAATTAATTCACATTATTAATAAAAGTTCTTTTGTGGCAGACATAAAGGAAATGAGACAAAATGTGCATCATTGCATTCCGTGGAATGGTACACCAGTAAAACTGTTATTAGTCGTTTACTGTTGTGTCCATTTGAATTAGGTTTAACTTGGATCGTGTTAATGATTTCGTCTTTTCAGATCTTTTTATACGTGTTTTCACAAATTTGTAACGTTTAGAATTTCACCGTCGTGGCCTTTTTTAAATCCATTTGCATTTTTTATAAGATATATCAACAAGCCAATAATTTGCTATTAACAACACAATACACACATAACCGTGAAATCGAAACGTTTTAAAGGTGGATAACTTAATTTGAATACAATAAAATTGAACTCCTTGGCATGATCGTAAAAACGCAAGAGTTTATCGAGAGCAAACTGTTCCAGTATGACTGTCTGAATAACGTCTAGGTACTTTCGAAGTGGTCATTGGCGGATACGGAGTTATAATATCACTGAATCACCTTGCGTGGGTCAAGGTGGCTGGCGAAGTGAATGTAAAATTGTGATTGTTATCTACACTTAACCAATGTGTTGCTGTAGGCCTGCAGGGGGACAGGGGAGCGACGGACACTTTCAAATTAACCGTATATTGGATTCAATCTTTCAAATGCGCGTTTATCTGTCTCACTGCCATTTATCACTTGCTCCCGCGACCTATTAAAAGTAGACTGGTATGCAACGGTACTTATGTGGCAGTCTAAAACTAGATTCCATTTTAAATATCACCATATATAAAATGTCAGTGGGTGTTTGGCATTGAATATTAAATTAACCTGATTCCAAATAGCGACAAATTTTTAAGACAAAGCCAACATAGTGCAACGTAAGACGTTTCATGTTAAACCTAAAATTACTTGAGAGTGTCGACGTGTGTGACGAGTAACGTAGGACTCTTGATGAATGCAGATGTTCTACTGTAGCTAGAAAATCTCATTACACTTGTGTACATAGGTACGCTTTCCAGTAAATCTAGATAAGCAAGACTCAGATTCACGAGCAAACGAGCGCACTCTGCTCGAATAAAGTGACGTAAAGACTGACGCGATCAACTTAAGCACAAAGCAAGCCACAATCGGAACTGGAGCAATCAAGATACACAAACGCGTACACAGTACACAAACAGTGCTTAATTTAACAAACTTCATGAAAGGATACAATGAGTCAGGCAAATATTTACTTTTACTTGTAATTGAGCTCGATGGTTAACAGTAATTAAGTTATTATGTCGAACATAGGTCAATTAATAAATTAAACAAACAAATAAGCGATTTTTGAAGTAATCAATCAAAGTTACAATGCAATTTTTAAAACGCCATTTCTAAATGAAAAGGGTTGCACTGTTTGACACAATCAGTTCCTGAATTCCTAGAAAGAACCATTAGTACAGAGTTATTGTGTTTCTCACATCATTAAGGCTAGAGCATTAATTTTTTCATCAGATTTGCGGTCGGTCAGTGCTCTCTACCCCACTTTATTTTGCTACAAAGAAATAATAGGTAGAGTGCTTTCCCCAACAACCCCTTGATAGGAAATTGACGATTTTACGTTGCGATATCGTGTTAAAATTAACCCTTCGACGGATATGACTCATTATGCGACTATCAGGAAATGTCATTAAATTTTCACGATGGCGTTTTATGTTACCCACGCCGCTGTTTCGCCACTTCATGCATATTTATCAAAATAATGTTGCCGATTGAAAAGCTGCATATAAACACGCACTGAATTGCAGAACGATGCCAGAGTCTATCGAATTGGAGTTTACTGTTGTGGTTTCGAGGGTGTACATTCGCATGGTCGTCCAGGTTGCATTTCGGAGGGCGGTCGTTGTTGTCCGGTAGTCATTAGCGAACGCACCCTCCGCGAAGGGTTGCAGTTCCGCGAATCGTGCGCCGTGCGGCGGTGAGTCAGGCCGCGATGGCGACGGGAAAATACCGATCGCCCACTCGATAACCACTTTCGATTCAGCACGATTGCGTTACTTGCACAATATCGACCTGGCCAAATTACTTATTACAATGTTCGTGCGGATAAAATCACTGGCCCAATAATTCTGCTGCTATTGCAATTTTAGTACATAAAAGGAAGGTTGTTGCAATGTTACTTTTTTACAGGTTTTTTAACATTGCATCATAACTAAATTAAAAATAACTTTCTTTGCGGATAAATTCATCAAGTTTGAATTTCACGTAGATTAGTTCTCGTAAACCTGATACTAAGTACCGGTACAGTCTTGTAAACGTGTTTGTAAATTTATTTTAACTTAAGTAAAGCCTGGTCTAATTACTGAATAATTGAAGTTATTTTCATAAGCATAGAGCGACCCTTGTCTTCATAAATGTCTATTCTCTGTCTCAGTTGAAACTCGACAAACTGCCTACACACGTGATGAAAATAATACAGTCTATTTGTGAGGTTGTATACAAACTAAGAGTTATGTGGCTCTGTCACACTAAAAGTGAAATTAGAACTTTCTCTAGCTCGCGAAGCAGGAACAAACTAGCGTCGTCGGTGGCCAGGCCTCAGGAGAATAGCTAGTGGCATACGTCCACGCCAGGTGGCGCACGATGCCGGCGAATTTACATAATTGGCAAAAAAAATAAAACGTCACCATACCATACAACAATTTTTTCATTGTGTCAGAGCTCCCAAGGGTCTGAATAAAACAGAGGCTCGGGACGGCCGAGTTGGCGCTAATTTCATCCGACAACGAATCGCCAGTCGAGTGACGACATAGTTGCTATACACATTACGTATGCATATATGACAACGGTTTGCACATACTGCTAAATTGTATTCTTTGATTATGCGTTTTTCAATGGCAAAAAACATACTCACTCATAATAATGTAATGGCACTTGTGTATGTGGGTGAATGTTAGGTCAAGCGAATAGATGCCAGACTAAAGAGCACATGTGCTAGGCAGATGTCGAAGTCAGGGTTCCTATGAGACCATTGAGGCGTTCCAAGTGCGCCAATTTGGCTCCAGTTAAATCCAATAGCACGATAAATGATCATCTATTTATGGATTTCGTAATTCATTAACTAATTGGAAAATCTGGAACATGTACACGTTTTTTGTCAACTGTTCTTGTCTAGTTGAAATTCCCGGTTTTCACAGCGAGTAACATTTGAAATTTAAATAAACACTTGGTTCTCTTCTCCAACTTACATAGTAAGCGATTAGTTTTCTCGTTTAATAAAACTGCAGGAAAATGTTTCCTTGCTTTGATTCAAAAACTCCTTGTTGGTAACGAAGCAAATAGGCGCTCAAGGACTGAATAACAAACTTTTCTCATCCAATTTGTCGCACCTCATACTTTTATTCTCGGGAATGTGCCTTTCAGCCTTATTACCCTGCAATATAGACCGAAAAGTAAGAAAATTGCTTGATCCGTAGCATTGTAAAAGTCGCCCGCTCTCGTAAAACTCCCACATATTTCACGACAAATAAACTTCTCATCCTATGAAATTTTCTTCTCGGGAGCAGTTCACTGCAGGTAATATTTCAAAACATGTGTCATTCATAACTTTCGCCTTCGCAATGTCTGTCGATGGAGCTCGGGCGAAAAGGTCTCAATAATAAATTTTTCGTGAGCCCGCTCCGTTATCCCCGCGAGCGAACCCAGGTACGTTTTACGGCCGCGCAAGGGAAAATAAACGAAAAATAAAATAAAAGTCAAAATGGTCGACATAAAACTATTTGCCCGAATATATACTACGCACAAAAAGTTTTGAAAACGTAAAAGGACTGATATTGCTCATGTTGTCGGAATAAATTAAATTACAGCTTGTTCGAAACGTTGGGATTCCAGATTCAATTAAAGCTAATAAATAATTAATTTATCGATTTCTTTCTACGTTTCTTGATTTCGTAAAAATATATGAGTTCCATACTGTCTGTGATTTGCGAGGATTCAGTATTTAATTATAATATTCTTAAGTAGATCTATAAATATCTTCTATCTACCTACAGTTCTAAAATAACAACCAAAACGCAAATCTTAATTTGATAGCTTATCTCAAAGTTGTAACGGCGTGGTTAGAACTAAGTTAGTGATTTATTGTATCGTTAAAGCATTAGAGAGTTTTATGGTACATACGGACATTACTGCGACAACAATGAGGACTGCTACCTCATAAAATACTAAACAACTTTTGTAACTACCCCGTTGTCGTCGGTCGTATGAAATTTCAATCACGTCACAATACAACCAGTGTGTTATTACGTACTCTGTTACGGATATAATGTAGCTATTCAAAGATTATTCTATCCATTGTTACATTGGCAATAAGTTAATATTACTACGTTCGGGACTTTATCAGGCTCTATACAAAGGAGATGGAATTGAATATCAACACGCTTTACTATTCTTGTATGAATTTCTCATCTGCTGTCATGAAATAGGTAGGCAATACACATGAGCTTTGAATGCTGTAAACTGATTAGCATGGAAACCAGAATCATATTTAAACTTTTTACACGATACAATTCAGAAAACTACACGAGACGAACGTTCGAATTCAGAACACCTGAGTAATATTTATTAATAGAACACAATTCATTTGTTTAAAGAAAACTTCCTGCACTTGTAATAATGCAAATTGTACGAGTATAACAAGATCATGTAATGAGGAAAGCGTTTACGTAATACATGTATGTATGTATAAATAACTAATGGATAACGGCGTCTAGCAATTATTGTTTTATGCAAATGTGCATCGGTATAATAGAACATGTATTGAGCAACAATATCATTATAATTGTGTTCTAATGTTGCATAATTAATCTGTCTGGCTGACTATCCAAAGAAGCTTTACTTGTCAATACTGCATATCTGTTTTAATTAACTTTTTATGCAGATAAACTTACAGATGGGGTAAACACAGCCAGGGATAAGATCTCTGTTAGTGAAAGACATCAATGGGGGGCGGAGAACGATTGTAAAAAATATAATAAGGTACGTTAAGAAAATAAGGTTTCTTAATTGCGTAGAGTGTTGAAGGGATTTGAAAGACTGAAGAGAAGTATCCTGATTTAGTACATTGAGTAAATCCTGATAAGAAAGGACGAAATTGCGGTCAAATGTACTATAAAGAACCTAGATCTGATGAGAATGGGGACAGGGAGGAAGGGGATGGAGGGGGTTAAGTAGATGCTGTAAACAAACTTTTAGTTACAAATAAATTTCACCAATGGCGTGTAGTGTCGCGTGATGAAGAGCATTATGGTGTCGGGCTCGTCACGGCATGCTCCGTCGACCGACCCGCTTCGCACTTGATAAACTACCTCATATTGCCACCCGTTTTCCACTTACAAGCACTGTGTCAACGCATTAACAGACATAAATCCATACTCCATGCGTATATTATAAATACGAAAGCAACTCTGTTTGTCTGTAAACTTTTTACGCCTGAACGGAGTACGGTCAAACAAGCTATTTGGTTTGCACTTTACAATGTAATTTGTGGGTTAAACTGTAAACCAAATAGCTTGTTCGACTGTACATCTAGACTAGACTATAACTAGGGTTATGCCCAGCTACATGTAGTTGATATCTGGGGTTGGACAAAGGATACTTCTTATTCTGGTAGTAGAAAGAAGAAAAAATATTTATTTGCCGCAGACACACATGACGTGCAAAACATACAAAGCATAAAAGACGTTTAAAATATAACACAACGGAAAAGAAACAAGAAAAAAAAAGAAGTTGACAGCACGCGTCGTGAGTGCGACAAACAGGTTAAACCACACAGCATGATGCTGTACTATGGGGAGTCCACAGCACAGCGCTGGTTTTCAGTGGTCACCCTTGAATAAACGTACGTAAGCCAATACAGTGACATCTAATTAAGTAATTATATGAGTAACTAAAATAAAACAGCCAGTACTTACATTATAACAAAACATAGCATAAGAAACATAAACATTACAACAACAAAAAAATATATATAAAAGGTACTGTAACAAAAACTGCAGGCTAAACAAAATAAACATAAATACAAATTAAAATATGACGAGCTTTTTGTACGTCCTCATAGGACAACTTCGGACCTCTGCGAGGGCGATCCCGTGGGCAAAAGTTATAGAAATACACATTCAATATTAAATCTGCTCGTCAATCGAGCTCACAGCGAAAGTACGGCTCAAACTACAGTATGATGCTATTTAAGCTCGGTATTAATCTGTCAGTCCCACGTCCAAATATAAACTCGAGTATTGTCACTGACGTTTATCTTCTTTTTTTTCGTTAACTGTTTCGCTGATGTTGTTTTGTTACGATAAAATATAATTTTTACCCAAGTTTTAATGAATTGATTTTAATTTTAAATATTTGGAGCTTTGGTAGTTTATAATCAATCGTGAACCTATATGACTCAGGGAAGTACCAATACTCGTTTACGTTATAAATCACGTGTGAACTTATTTACAAGTAGCACATATTTTTCATTCCATCGGGCTTTATTTACTGACCGTAAAACATTGATCTACTATAGTTATCTATCCTGGAGTTTATATAAATTGATATTGTAAAAATCAGTAATAAAACATCGTAGTTTAGTTTTGATACTGAAAATGTTTAGCTCCGTTGAAAATATTTAAACAGACGGTCAACAACCCTTTGCTATAAAATATTTATAACAAAGACATCTTAATAAAAACGTAAGTATCAAAGTTCATAACGGCAGAGCTGTTGAACTTGTATAACACTACATTGTAAAACATCTTATTTTAACCCGACTGTAGAAGAGAATTTTTTCATGAAATAATTAAACACTATAGGTACACACTGTATCTATTACATACATATCAACATAAAATCTATTTTGCTGTTTTAATTCGTATATGCGATACGGTCCACAGCCCTTCTCAGGGACAAGTATTTGCTTCCACATGTCTCGCGGTTTTTCACTTTTCTATGTTACGTTCACGCACATACAACAGATTTCACTTTTCCTATTGTGTTAAGAGAATCTGTTTGTATTAAAGTATAGTTGCTACTGACTTAGGTCATTATGGGATGGGTAACATAGATGTACTTGAATGACTCCAGTAAATCTGTTAAGTAACTTGATAATTAAAAATAATATCACATATTTGTAAAAAAACAAAAAGCTCAAGAGCAAAAGCACACCCTTTAATAATTAATTCTAATTTTAGTAAATATTTTCTAACGGTTATGAGTAAAGGGTTGATATAATTTGATTTCGAATGGGATTTGGTACTTGCGGACTTTACCTCAAACGGCATCCTCGGAATGAACGTCTGTCTGTTTATCCCATGTCACAACATTTTACGTAATGATTACTGGGACCCGGGTCCCTTCAGAGACAGTACCATTGTTCTCATTTCACAATGTATTGTAATTTGTACGCGGTTCAAGATTTTACACGCCCTTTGTGACCCGTATAATAATTTGTTTTACTTTTAATTTAACAGTTGCCAGCTAATTGTGTTAATTTCGTCTGATTTTACAGTAATTAGTGTGTTTTGTGAGATTTTTAGGAGCTTCACACAGTATCAAATTATCAAAGCTAGTCCATTTGGATTGTATAGGTACGGCAGTGCAATTGTGGACTATATGTGACGTTGAATAGTGTCGGTGTCGGAGGGCAGGTCGGAAGCTCGCTGGCGCTCCACTGAAAGCAGGCAGACGTCAGCGCACCGTGAGTGACACGTCCTTCCGCCACAGAGCTTTCTATACGTAGCTAGCGCCACTATCCAGTTACGCTATGTTTGCGCTCCAGCCTGTCAGACAGCTGTAAATATCTGTTCGAATCCCGTGCAAAATTGAAAACTCGACGGAATAATGCTTATTAACATTGCCTTTTTATTGTACAACTCCTTATCCTCATAAAACGAAAGCACAATATTATAGCTATATTAGACATGTATCCGTATAAAATGAGTGTCGCGAGTCCTACGCTCTAATAAATATGGAGCTCGAATGCGACCCTAATCGGGAAGGCAAAATGGCAACAATGCAAACAGGCGTGGTATCAAATTGTCGAGCATGCAAACACATTAAAGGGCGCCGAGTAAACGACGCTTAATGATTATCTATACATTCGTTGCGTACAGTAAAAAAGAAACGTGGTGAAGGTAAATAAATGAGATATATTTCATTGTTCTTTGTTTTAGGAGGGCCGAGCGGCAGCTGGACGCCGCGCCGGGAAATGTCGCTTATCTGACGCCGCACCTTTTGTCGGTAGGCGTTGACCCAATTCGAGTGGCACTCTGCCGCGGCGGCGGCGGCGGTGTCAACAGCGTCTTCATTCATATCATTTAAAACCGAATTGAACTGACTGATCCTATCAAAATATTCGTAATCCTGATCATTTAATCCCGTACCATCATGTTCTTCTATTCCATATGCAGTGCCGTCAAAAGAGATTGCAATGTTATTGTGATTTGTGTGCTGACTCTGTCTTTGACCCGGTATCACAATGAAGGTATGCTTTCTTAAGAATTTAAAAGCCCTAAATTGTAGCTTTCCCTACTTAATTGCACCTTGAGAGTAAAAACGCGATAATTTACGGCAATACACGAAAGGTTAGCCTATAATGCGCATTTGCAACATTGCGGCACATTCACGCGATTAAAACGGCAAGTTTCTGGCGAGGCCGATCGCCGGAGCGATAGGTCGCGGGGTCAAAAATAGCGAGGGCCGTACCTGGTGCCACCCCGCGCCGTTCAATGTCAACTTTCAATCACGGCGGGCGGAAGGAAGAGGCCGAACCGAGCTCGTGCGCCGATGCCACGCCGCGCGGGGCCCGCACTCCACCGCAATTATTGCTTTGCCCTTTTTACGACGACACCGCGCCTCCCTTGTCTCCTCAACGTTTACATTCTGTCAAGTTAAGCCTCTTGTCGCCGAGTACCGACTGTCAAAGTCCTGACACCCTGCCACTATTATCCGCGGTCGACGCCACCTCTCTAACTCCATTGAACGAGCTGTGGTCAATAATTACCACAAATTGATGTCCGAATTATTGACTGTTCAGTGTTGACCGCAACATTCCTTAGTCACAGACTGCTATAGAAAATGAATTGGACAAGAGAAACAATAAATGATCTTCCAATCAAAGTTTCAATTTGGTGAGACAGTAAATTTTAAAACCACAAAAACTAGTTTGCTCTTATTGAAGTTGTAATTTTGCAGTTTAGAGTATTAAACTGGAAAATAAATAAAACTTTTATTACTTTTTGCTCCAACGTTTTTACCCTCTTTGTTTACATAGCTGCGAGCAAAGCCTCTCCGTGCCAACAGTCGCTTTGTCAAGCGTCGAGTGACATTAGCTCGACCCACTGTCAGATAATTTGGAAACCAAATAAAATAATTCCCGCCTCTATTTGTTTCCGTAAAATACTGATGAAATTGAAAATCTTTATAGACAATTAATTAAAAGAATAGGTTTCGTAAGTGGCTAGAGTCCGGAGTTAAAATCGATCCTTCATTTTTCTCATCAGTCTTTTTTTACGTCGCACAAAGATTATGATCATGTACGGTGCCAAATAATCTGGTCCGCAAACAAAGGTGTCGGTAATGGCGTGTGGTAATGGTGGATTGAATCTGTTATGCGAACTTCTAACTCTTAGGAACATCTTTATCAAATGTCAATTAGTGTTCACAATGAGTGACCCAACACAGGTGTCTCATGCCCAAGCCGTTTGCCAGCCCATTAAGCAAATAACGAGTCCGCAGGATAAACTTGGAGGCAGTAAAGTTTATTAATGGCTCGATTACAAGCTCGACCCGAGGTGGAAAGAAGTGCTATCAATCAGTCAGGTGCGCGACGGTAGAGGCACCTACCCCTCAGTAACGCTAATAACAAAATTCCAACGCCCCCCTGTTTGTTGCTCCAGAAAGGGGTGAAGATGAATATCCTAAGCGCTAGATCGGTTGGTTTTCATTGCGATAACAACGAATTCTAATGAATTTGTAATAAAGTAGAGGTGGGCGACAACGCTAGGGTGTGTAGGGAAGAATGTAGTTGAAAAACAGTCATATTGAAATGTAACACGAACAAGAAATACGGAAATTAAAAAATCTGTGAAACCGGCAAGTTAGCAGAAGAAGATAATGTTGATATTGTTTGTAATAGATACAACGACACACGTAAAGTGGTGGCTGAGCGGCCAAACTACAGAGGCAGTAGAGCGCGGCTCGCCGCTGTCCGAATAGCTCAATTACAGTTAATTCGCAGCGCACACACATTCAGAGCGAGGTGCATGCATGTGCAGCGTCCGCATTAATGTATGTAAATGCATGCGACCGGCCGCGGCCGCCCGCCGACGCTCACAATATTGCGACATTAAACGGAATATGGCCGACGAGACGGACATTTTCGACAAAAGTCGACATTTGCAAACGTTATTCAGCTACTCATCTGTATTTAACAGCATTTTCGAATACCTACGTCGCCATTAGCTACCGTGTTATAGGGATCAGGATTTGCACGGAATATTTCAAAGTATCGTTAATTTATGGAGGATTGATTATGCTGCTGGTGTTGGTTTGGCAAGCTTAATTATTAAAGTTAAGGGCATAAACAAGTCCTGGGTTCAGGATTTGGAGCTCAAACTTCCCGAGTTTGAATGGAAAAAAAACGAATTGTGAGTCAGAGAAACAAAAGTGCAGTCGAAATTGACTCTGTTCCTATGTTGAACTTATGACTACAAACCATGCTTTGGCTGATTTTGGTAACTAGCTTTTGTGGTCAGTTGTGGTTGTGGTACGACACTGAACATTTTTCTTTAATTGGAGTCAATTACAACTGTACAAGAAAGAACGAATTGCTAATGTATTCACTTTGGTATTAAGAAAACCAGCCACAAGGTTGTAAGATTCTGGCGGCTAATGCGAATGAAACCAGGTTTCAGTCATACATAACTTCTGAATGTAGTATTTAGGTTTAGGATGATAAGAGTTAAAAGCAATCACTTCGGGACTTAGAAAACTAACAAGGCATAACAAAAACAAGATTCGCAAAGGATTTGGCCTACAATCGCACTAGATCGCGAAATTTGGAAGGAGGGAAGGGAGACCTTTACCCTGCAGTGGGACAATATAGGCTTATAATAATAATAATAATAAAAACAAGATTGGTTTAAAGCAGTGGATGGTGGTGACGAAAAAAAATGTTGTCTAATTTAAAAACTATTTTTTTTTTTGTAATAATTGCAAGGTTTACGTAACTCCGAAATGTAGTTTTAAATTTTATGTTATTTCCACATTAAATTCTGAATCATTGCCAAAAATCTGTTCCAGTTTATAGTGACCATCTACCTGTCTTCGTGAATACCTATGGATCGGAAACATTAATAAGCTCAGACAAGCAAGTTTATTTTTTCAGAGGTCTACTGAAATGGCAATTAGTTCTGGGTTCCGTATTTGTTATTGTCTGAGTATACTTTAATAGCGGTTGTCTGAATGATGAAACTTTTAATTAGATAAACAAAACAAGTGATTTCAATTATTTACTGATAAGTAAATAATTGAAATGACCGCTCTATATGATAATATAGAGCGGTCATTATCATATTAGTCATTTGATGATTTCCCATCCGGAATAAAAAAAAGTTAGAGAAGTGACAATATTTTATGACAATATTATGACATTTTCTGATTAGATACGACAATAATTAAAAAAATAAAACAATTTAACGTAGAGCAGCTTTGGCAACAATTTGTAAAGGTGCAAATATTTCTTATTATAATGGTTGTGTTAAATTATGGCGTGCTGCCGACCGCATCGTCGTTGCTGCCGCGTACGCTGTTCTAGCACACGACGCGGTTCTAACTTTGAGCGACAGAAAAGGATAGTAGCATAGAAAAGTGCGAAGCCGTGCTGATGGATGAGGCTCAACCCTTAATTAACAATTTCAGCAATTTCAAAAAGGATTAGACAAGTAACATTTTTTGTGAAACGAAAAAAACAGTTTTCTTTGTTTAGTTAAAATATTACTAAAGAAGTCACACTACCATGATCTTTTTATGGACGGAACCCTGAGTGGGCGAGCTCGACTCGCACACGATGTTTTTTAAAGAGAGTACCTACTAGTGATTTGTGACTGTCTCGTTGGTGTAGGTAATGGTTGCAAACACGACTGCTGGCGGAGCATGAGCTCCTGGGGAAAATTCCTAAGTCAGATTAGGTGTTTCCAGGAATTTCTCAGTAGCAGCCCCGGAGCCTGCATTTGTGCCAGTTGATGGCAACTGGCGAAATATGTTTCACAATTAGTTAGGTATACCTCTGCTTAAGCTTTCTTGTTCTTGTCGTGTGGTTACTTAGTCGACGGAAATAATTTGATGGCTATTATAACTTAAATACAAATAACTTAACAAATTTCTGATTTACAAAGGACAAATGAAAAATTCAATAACTTAAGTACTCAAAAAACAAAGTAGGTACTTAAGTATGTATCAAATAGTCTGCGCCAGATAAGTGGGAATTAAAGGTCATTAACATGCATACATTTTTTCAAATACATAATTCCGAAAACAAAAAAAAAAATGGCTTATGACTTAAAAGCCACTACAAATAGCTACTTCAAATAAGCAACTCTATGTTTGGTAGTTCAAACTTCGTTTGAAATTCTGTTAGAATAAAGTTCTAATCAGCTAGCACTACAAAGAGGTTGTTACGTCAGTCACTGCGGGCGGAATAGTGCGAAATTAGTGGTTTTTTGCGATTTACAAAAAATCTTTTGATTTGACTAAAAAAATAAATAATATAAGACCTGCTTTATAGTTAGTTCAGTTAGTATACAAAGTTTCATGATCTAATTTGAAGTATTTTATGATTGCCAGCGGTTTATTGTTCAGTTTAGAGGTAACTTTGGCTTTTTTTTCCATAGAGAAAATTTTATGAAATCGTGTTTTCGCCAAATAATAGGACTTCACATTAATCCTCAACTTTACCATATATTTATTTCAAAATTAATGCTGCAGTATTTTAGGCGTAACGGAGGATCATGCTAAGCCATTTGAGTAGTATAGGCCCTTAACAGAAATAATGACATAAACTTGTCCCGAAACTACCTTTATCGTGATCCTTGACTTTTTCTAGTAATAAAAAACGATTCATAATGTGTTGTCGGGGTACCTACGCAGAGAAATTAAGGCAAGAGCTACGACCTTTAATTCCTACTTATCTGGCGCAGACTATAGACACCTATCATCATAAACATTACATAAGCCTACAGCATTCCACTGCTGGCCAAAACATAGCATACATTTAATCTCAACCGTACATCAGTGGTAACAATTTGACAGCATCTTTATATCGTTGTTATAAGGTCGGTTTTCGTAATGCAAGTGTTACTAACCTTCATTATGTTTTTTATTTGGATAAACATACAAATAAATAAAATTTGTAATTTAAAAATAACAGCGTTTTACTAAATGCATATGAAATGGTACAGTAACAAAAAGTAAAACCTTGTTTTTTAATTATTGTTGGCTGCTCCGATTTTGACGGGAGTTTTTTTACTGGAGATACAGGATGTTATCAGGAGTAACTTAGGCAACTTTTATTATAAGAAAAGTGTTCCGTGCGAAAAAATTAAAACCGTGAATTTGTGAACAAAATCCGATTCAAAAAGGGAAGTAAGCAATATTTTGTGAAATAATAATTTCATGCGGATGAAGGTCGCGGGCAACAGCTAGTGTTTCTTTAAAGGATAGAAGATTTAGATCCATAAAAAAGTGGCCAAGTGCGAGTCGGACTCGCCCATGATGGGTAGCAGCAAGTAACATAATAATATAAAAGTTCTTGTAGTTCGTTGTAACTTTGATCGATGTTTTAATAACAGTGTATTTTTTTTTTAAATTAAGTTATTGATAAGTAAACATTATAATAGGCATGACGACAGTATCACAAAATTGCAAATCTATTTAGTCCGTCAGTTAGTGTATCAATGAATATTGACAAAGATAAAACGCATCAAAGCTCGGGAGTGGGGGCTCGTGACGTCAGAACTAGCTAAAAATTATACCAAGGCGTGACGTATTGAGAATTTTAAAAGCGTCATATCTTTGTTAATTTTGGTTACGTAACAAAAGAAAAAACACGGGTCAAATATTTTTTGATAATCTAACTGACAGACTAATTAGATTTCTTTTGTCGTCTCGCCTACTATGTACCTAAATCACTTATTACAGATTTATTATTAGAAAATAGTGGTTTACGGTTTATGTATAAGGTTTATGTTTATGAAATTAAATGTTTTATTTTTTATTTTTATATTTGAGTGGATTGAATGAAAGGTAAATTGCGGTTTACGATTTATGACGTAGGTATAAAAAAAACTACCTAGATCTCGTTCAAACTAATTTTCGGTGGAAGTTTACATGGTAATGTACATCATATATTTTTTCAAGCTTTATCATTCTCTTATTTTAGAAGTTACAGGGGGGGGGACACATTTTACCAATTTGGAAGTGTCTCTCGCGCAAACTATTCAGTTTAGAAAAAAATTATGTTAGAAACCTCAATATCATTTTTGAAGACCTATCCATAGCTACCCCACACGTATGTGTTTGATGAAAAAAAAAAAAATTGAGATTCAGTTCTAAGTATGAGAACCCCCAAAATGTATTACTATTTTTGTGTGAAAATCTTAATGCGGTTCACAGAATACATCTACTTACCAAGTTTCAACAGCATAGTTCTTATGTTATCTGGTTTCGGAAAAAAGTGGCTGTGACATACGGACGGACAGACAGACAGACACATGACGAATCCATAAGGGTTTCGTTTTTTGGCATTTGGCTACGGAACCCTAAAAACTGTTCGGAAAAATTCAATTTATACAGAACACATCATCACGAGCATTTTATTATTTGGAATCGTGCGCGTGAGTCGGACGAAAAAGGTTAGCAGACACTCAGACAGCAACTTACTTTGAGACATCCATTGTTATCATAACCCTACTTTTTGGTACCTACTGTAGTTGTTTAAGTTTTTTTGGATAAGATTTTGGACATTTGTAGGGCCCTTTTAAGACAACACTACTGTATTGTTTACATTATTGGTACTGAATCTACCATTTACTTAAATAATATAGAAACAATGTTTGGAAAGCACGTGGACGTGTTTGAGTACCTAGGCATAGAACAAGTTATTTACAATAAGCAGCTGGTAACAAAGGAAACATGTTAAAAAAAAACAATAATAAACAGGCAAGTAAGTCCCTACACTACGTAGGTAGGTAAAAACCAATTTTGTCGATGTTATAATTGATGTGCAACGGCAAACAATACTGAAGACGGTAGTACATACTACATAGAGCAATTTTATTTTGTTCGCAATTTTCACCAAGCAACGCCCCCTGTGGGAACTCGATGGCATTGTTTTATCAAGCAAGCATTGTCATGGTGATTCATTAGGTATAGTCAACATTTCACCTGATTTATTCAATATACTTCCTAAAATACAGAATTTCTAGATAATTCATATCCGTATAGTAACATTTCAGAACAAAATCACTTCAAACAGGTAGTATTGAAAACAACATTAGCTCACTATTGAAAGAACTGCTGGAGTCTTGTACGAAATCATCAATACGGAACATAAACATAAAGTTGAACGATTACACTGAATGGAAACTTTATACCCACATCCGATTCTTTTATAAAGACCCTTAGCCAGCTCTACAATTCACATAAAAAGCTAAACGACTGAAATTGAGCATCGTACGTGATGTCAGAGAGGTTATGTTCGCGACAAACAAAAATATTAAGGCGTTTACCTCTTCCTTTCCGTTGTCCGGGGCCTGATACCACTGTATAGTTGCACAGTTTCATTCACAATAACGTAATAATTTAAATATTACTTAAAAAATCGGTTTGCATCACAGAAATAACAAAATAAAACGGAAAACATTGAAAGCGGACAAGAAGCGCGACACGAAACGGCAAGCTAAGCAGCAGCTGACTACGAGCGACGGCTCGACGTGACTTTGCATCGGCGTTCAAGGTTTGTTGATTTTGTTCGGTATGAATTGACCTCTTTGGAGCATGATTATAATTTTGTACGATTTGTACTTTTTGATATTATAAATCAATGAGACTGTGTTTTTATTTGTCTAACTTCAGTCTCTATATTAAATAAATAAATGTTTACGTACATTTTTATTTCTACAACTATTACGAAATAATTCGACTTGTACACTGTTTTTTTTTTCAATACTGGAACGTATTCAAAACATAAAACTTTACAAAATTAACCAAAACAAATAATTTTGCATCGCCTGCACGTCATTACAAGGTTTTTCGTACGGATGCGCAACGTGGAGGAGTGGAGTGGGCGCGCAAGGCGCGTCGCCGGCGTTGCCCTCTAGCGGGCATATTGTGAATTATCGATTCTCCGCGTGCCGCCATCCGCCATTGGCTCTGCTCGGTAATTGGTTTATGTAGCCCGTTCGTAACATGAATTCAAATTTAGCGCGCGCTGGGGCTCTCGAATGAACAGAGGCGAGTGTTTGTACAGGGGAAATTACCCGTTTCAGATAATAAAATCTAGTAAAATACTATTCAAACTTTGTTTTACTCTCGACCTGATGTTTCCGGCAAATAAAATATGCATGCATCCCCACGGATTATAAATTTTGAAGCCAGTTTTTGCCACAGAATGAAAGTGTCGTGAAAGTTTTTTATTTATTTAAGTAATTTAAAATGCTTTTAATATTATTAACCGACTTATAAATGCTTCAGTATTTGAGTAGTTAATAATACATAAGTACCTATTATTTTTCCGTAAACTTTCGGCCAATGTTTTACTAGTTTCTTTGTTGTTGGAACCACTGATTTCAGAACATAAACGTTTCCATAATTTTAAAGACATTTTAACATTGAAAAAACTTTTTGCTAAGTTGTGTTTACTCCTTGTATGTCCGTGACCGTGAAGAATACGCCCCCTACCTGTGTCATAGAAGTTGCCAGGTACAAAAAAAAAAAAAAAGGTGAATGAATTACTTAGAGCAGGTTGATTTGTTAGGAGCGCCGCGTACTGGCGCTAAATTGGGGCGAGGTGGCACGGAACAGATATTTATGCACGTTAATAAGACCAGGGTTCAGACAAAGCCTACTGCGGGCCCGTAAGGAAGCCGGGTAAGTGTATTAAAGTTATTACTTATTAGGTAACCAAGTACAGTGTAGTAACGAATCATTGTTTTGTTGCTTTCGTGATGGTGGAGGAAGTGTAGGAGTTTGTTGAATAGCTGTTTGAGTCACTAGGTACTTACAAGAATAAAACTAGGGACTATAAACTAGAAAAATAAAATGAATTGGGTACAGTCAGCAATAAAAGTAAATATAAATTAGGTTTTAAAAGCGATTTACAAATTAATAGTTAGGTAGCCAGTTCCTTTTTTAGGGTTCCGTACCCAAAGGGTAAAAACGGCATAATATATCTGTCACCAGGCTGTATCTCATGAACAGTGATAGCTAAAGTTTTGAAATTTTCACAGATGATGTATTTCTGTTGCCGCGTAAACAAAATAATAAAAACAAAGCTTAATTTAAAAAATTAAAGGCTCCCCTTTAATTTTTAAAGGGGCCTTTAAACGATGGTACGGAACCCTTCATGCGCGAGTCCGACTCGCACTTAGCCGTTTTGTTTAAACTTAAAGTTTTGTAATATATCAAGAAAAAAAATGTGATTGTTTTTAGTAAAAAAAACTCTTTATTATGATGGCAGTATATAACAGAAATTCGGCTAGAATTTTTAATTGTGGCGGTTAAGTGAAACACATCAGTAGTAGTAACGCTTGTACCCTACCTACATGCTACGAATATAGACCTTACTGCTACGACATAATGGGTCAATGTCAACGTATTACCGCTGATGTGCGATTGATTGTACAGCTATTTAATACTCTGTTGAAACACTTGAAACGGGCATACAAGCGTGCCAGACAGTCATTTAATATTTATGTTACTGACTATAGTAGCATACCTAACCTACCTATTCTATGTTTTTTTATTTTTATTACCATTATTATCAGTTTCCCTAAAGCTTTCAAATATTGTTTTTTTTTTTTATAAAATACCTACCTACCTTGTACAAGGAGAACACCTTTTCCCAAATAAACGGAGTAAATAAAAGGGGAATAAAAATTTGGTAACCGGAAAAATAATTTAAAATTGTTTAAGCAAACAGTCTTGTAAAGATTACGCGGAAAAATAAAACAAAGGGTCTGACATTTAAAGTCTTAGAGAATACCTAAAGGAAGGAGTACGGAACCTTCGGCGTGATATCGACCCGTGGGTTCAGTAAGTTACTGATTAATTGTTCAAAGTTCTAAGTGTTTTATGTTTAAAACAAAATTGGTTTTAAGAAAAATAAAGATAAAGAGATATTAGGGAAGGGGCTACGGCCAGTCCTAATCCTAATCATTACCTATGATTTATGGACATAAAAATAAAACAGAATATTTGTCTACTATTTTTGCTGCTGACCGTACCTACTTACCTACACAGACATCTTTTACTACTCATAGTTACTAATATTTTTATTTGTTTGTCGTAGTTTTGCGTCTTCAAACGGCAAAAGCAAAATTATTAAACTATATCATAAAAAAGTACCTATTCTACAAGTTCGCAGACTCAATCGAATGGTTTTTACCGTGGAAAGTCTCAAGAATTATGAAAAACTGTCTAATAAATACATAGATCATGACACAGTTTTCGAACAATATTTTTTTCTCAAAAATGGTATGTAATGTTGCCCTACCATCTCTAAAAAGTATCCAGAAAGTGAAACTCTACCGGAGACTTATTCACAACTGTCCAGTCAGAAGTTTGATTAAAATTTGGAATCTCCTACTGTCCAGTGAGTAAGTATGTAATTTACTTACTGGACAGTAGGTCATTCTCTTTAGATCTGCTTAGAAAAAAAAACATAGTAACAGACACAGATTACCTATAGTTTAGCCATTATAACATGGTTATAGGAGGAAGGCTCCAAATATACATCTATCTCTCTTTTTGGTATGACATTTTATGAGATACATATATTTTTGGACCCTTCGACACTTAACGCGACGCAGAAAAAGTATACACGTTGCGTTTTGTACTTGTAGAAGTATAGTGTGGGATTTTATGTTTGTATTTAGTCATTTCAGTTTTTATATCATGTTGGATTAAAACTTTCCATTCTAAAATTAACTTGGAGTTTCAAAAACAATAATATAAATGCCCCCGATAAATCGATCACAATAACTATCAGTAATTGCCCTAATATGAATGTAACCTTCAATATTAATTAAACGAATTTGTTGTTAAACTTTCTTTTATTTTTGAGAAAAGCATAATAAATGGCCTCGTATATAACCGGACCTCACCTGCGGTTCGGACCGATTAACTCCTACTTGGCCAGGAAGGGTTACTTACTGGATTATGCAGTAATGTACTATAACTTTATTGCTTTTATTATCTAGGTATATATTTTTATTACCTATCTCAAAAGTTAACAAAGAAATATAAATAAGTTTATTTAAATAAATAATTTGTAAATACAGTACTTTCAAATTATTGCTTTTAATTGGTGTCGATTCGGTTGTGCACAAACTAAACTTAATTTAGGCTATTGCTATCTTTTACTAAAAGGCAGTGCGAGAAAAGGACGGCTATAGCTATGAAATAAGTTAGAGATGTCAAACTAGTTTATGCCTTGCGCTTCACCGTGTTTTTAGTCGACATGTTTTTACACACACCCTTCATTTGTATGGAAATATTAGGTCCAATTAAATTTGACATCTCTAAATTATGCCCGTCTCTTTCCCGTTTTATTAGACAGACACATCGACACAAATATGACTCAAATTGACACAAGTGTAAGTTTAAGTGAAAACGGAATCCATAAGAATGGAATAATTAACATGGATAAACTTAAGATTACAACAGCGGGCTTCAGGGAATATGCACGTAATTTTTTCTTCACATAAATCAATAAAATACAGTAATAACAACCCAAAAAAAGTATTAAAAGTTAAGTTCAACTACTGCTTATCGCACAAAAATAATATTAACATCCTGCAATTTTCTACGACAGTTCAAACGTCCGTGGCTGTCGCGGCTGTGCTGCATGATGTGACGTCATTATCCACAATCTGCCATGTTTACAAATATTTTTTTAAATTATTAATTAATTGTAAGTGCTTTAATACAAACGGTAGACTATGACCTGGACCTCAAGTCTGCTATTGCAATAGTGTCAGAATGTGTGTGTACGAGTGAGTGTGTTGTGTGTGTGTTGAATGTGTGTGTGTGTGAATGAATATGTGTGTTTGTGTTAGTGTGATGTGTCTATCATTGATTTCATAAATGACAATGGCATCGATTAACATTTATGAAATCAATGATAGACACATATATAATATTTTATCTGTATAGCTGTCAAAGTCAAATGTAACATTTCTGCTTGCTGACGTTTTATCTGTTTTTATTTCACCCGGCCGGTGTTTTGTTGTATTTTAATTAAATGTTTTAAATTATCTTTACTATAGAAGCCTATATTTATTGCAATACAAAATGGTGCTAATTGAGCAAATTTCGGCTGGAAATGCCAAAATTTTAGCAGATTACTGCGTAAGTCAGTCATTGATCATTTGTCATTGTGTACGAGATTACCATTCTATGCCATTTCTTTCAATGGAGTGTCAGTGATTGACCATTGGAAAGTCATAATGACGCCACTTTATTAGTAGATTAAGTACCAAACTTGTCACAATCAATAATTATGAAATCAATGATTTGACCGGTTGTTGGATCGATATCAATAATATTAGATCTCAACGCGTGGCGCGAAAAGTGAGCAAAAACATTTTTTTTCAATAGTGGAAATAAATGTAACCTCTTTCGTATTTAATTGGATCGACATTTTCATTGCAGCATAAGTTTCCGTACAAAAATGGCTGCATTTTTCAAACTAGCAATTTTACGTACCACCACATGTCCGGATAGCAAAACTTTCCCGAAAACGTAAAATTATCCGTAGTAACGTAACGTATTATTACGGACATACAACAGGTTTTGACTTTATTTAAATATAATAACCGAAGCAATGTTTTAATAAGGGGTTAATAGGAACTCTTCGCCCGCCAGGCCGTGGCTTGCTATGCATTTCTTTAAGATACACGCTTTGTTTCGGAGAATCTCCCACGAAAATATTGAAAGGAACAATGCAGGTTTTTGCCACGTCCGACCTGTGGCCTGCACCAACTTTTTTAATAAATAGTGGAACTTAAGCGGACAATAAATGGAAAGAAGTTCTCTACTATTCAAGGAATTGCTTTATGCCTTGCTAACAATATTTGAATAATTTATTTCCTGCGACATTAAATTCTCTTCGGTTTTATTGAATCAGGTAGGTAGGTATTCCTATTAAATACTCTACCGCATTAACCTCGCCACTATGAAGCTAGAATATGTAAAGTTTGATATTCTTATAAGATA
The DNA here is from genome assembly GCA_941918905.2 of Xestia sexstrigata. Lineage (NCBI taxonomy): Eukaryota > Metazoa > Arthropoda > Insecta > Lepidoptera > Noctuidae > Xestia > Xestia sexstrigata. The sequence goes on from OW799204.2 coordinate 9,050,693, forward strand.
TAAAGCAGATTATCACCTTACTTGCAAAATCCGTTTAGTTGAGGAAACATTATTTAAATGAAGAAATCCGGAGTGAAAAAGTTAGGGGAAGTCTCCGCGTTCGCATGCATCGCGTGCCCCGATACACCAGCGCGTACAGAACTTTTGCACTTTGCAAAATGCAAAAGAACTTCATAACATTCACTATAGAACCGCAGACATTTATTTAATGCAGTCTCTTTTTATTTTATACACAAATTAATAGTCCAAACGAAACATTCGCTACTCATCACTAATTCTGCAAACGGTGTCGTACGATCATTACAGCTAGACCGGAGTTTCGAGTTGCAGTTTTCGCGAATTAGAGCAAATAAGATAGAGGTAGTAAATTTATTTTGCCGGAGGGTACGTAGTTGTGAATTTTGCACGGGACGGTGCATTATGCGGCGCACGTAGCCCGCTGTCTGCACGCGGGCGCGGGTGCGGGCGCGGGCGCGGCTGCGGCGGCACAATATTCAGTCGGCAGTCGTGCCGCCCACGCTCTCGATCTCTTCTATCACCGAGTCTCATTTATTATTTAAAAGCTCGCTACACTGAAACAGTCGTAAGTGAACCTGACTTCTCAGAGCGTTCCCTTTATGACAAATCGATACTAGACACACGCTATACGAGAAACTTTGAGATAACAATTTGCAGACTATGATCAAAGTCAGCTAAAAACTCCAACTGAAAATGTTTAATCCGAAAAGCAATCTCCAAAGAGGCAATAGGAAGAGGATTCCGTGCATATTTATTGCCGGTCTCTAAACCGTTTCTCGGGTAATTCGGTACAAGCAAAGCGACATTATTTTTGTAGTAATTTCGGCGAATGTCCTTTAAAATATTCAGAGTGCTGTAGCTGAGCCCATTAACGTGCCCGGGCGCAATTCGGAGCGGGGACTCGTCCGCAAATGGCGGCGATATCATTAACTTGACCCCGCAACTATCCGTCGCCCCGCAAGTTTTTCCCAATATTACACAGGAGAGGTATTCGCGACGAAGCAACACGACGTATATACGGTACCCCACAACATTTGTTTGGGAGTTTATCGTAGCATACGTCTCAAACACTAGGTAAACGTAATTCAGAGAGTCAACTGACACCGGTCATGCTGGAAATCGTTTCTTCGATTTAAAAAGGGTTCGCATTATTGCTGTCTTAATTGCTTTTAATTATGAAAGCCATTTTCTACCAACGGGACTCATTTAAGCGTGTAATATAACAATGGATTAAACGAAGACCTGCATTATAAACATGTGGACTACCTCTGACATCTAGAGACAGCTGCCCACAGCTTCAGTGTAGTGTGAATGTCAAACGTGATGAGATTTGTTCAAATATTCTAGGAAGTGCTTTGGTAAGTGTAATTTCCTCTCTGAAATGATCGAATACTGTTGATTATAGATGGGTAAACCTAAGTTCTTATTACATATTTGTCATATTATTAACAACATTAAATCATTCTCGTTTCGAATAAAAAATTAATAATGGCTTATCAAAGCCTGCCCTTATAGAATATACTTACATGTCAGTGAAGATTTTCACAAGGAAACGGAAACTTCCCCTGCCTCCCGTCTACACAAAATATGTGGTGCGATACGAAGATAGGTGTACGGAATTCCTAACTAAACTTGTGCGAGGGGATTTCTCAGCTAAAGAAATAAAGGTGAAAACTCACCAGCTCGCGACCTACGAGACGGCGATCAAAGATGCGATATGTATTTTTTTGCTCTTTATTTTGTTAGGGATGTGCAACTACTTATGCGTTCTAAGCGATTGATTTCGAGGAATTGTTTTTGGTTTATGTTCACTTAGACATGGTCTGTTGAGTTTGTAATATGATAACTGATTGATACAATTGATCAAAATAATATTATCTGAGTCCTTTAGGAAGTTGTCTAAAAAGGTTTAAGAAAGTCCTTTGAAACCACATGTTGATATGGTTCATGGTTGAAAATACTTTTTGGGCACCTTTTTTCCGTTGCAATACCTACCTACGTGAAGTTTTAATAAATGTGTAAACACCGATTACAAGTCTAAATACAGTTGAAATATTCTTATACAAGTCTCTCTATTGTACAATGGCTCAAGGACTTTAATCATCTTATGTTAACCCTAAATGTGCAGTCAAAAGAAAGGCCAGTCTTCCTCGCAGAACAAATTATAAGACTCCCACTGAGTTACCGTGTAAATTTAAATTTTTAAACTTTTACTTTAAAATGAGCTCGCTCTATTAGAAATGTGGAATGGCTGCATAAAATTGCACCCGTGACCAGTTATAACACTGGACTATGTTCACAAAAAATACGAGCTGACAACTTTTATAATGTTCATTTTTAAAATGAAATGCAAAGCCGACAAGAAAGTATTTCGTATGGAAAAATAAAGAAATTAAATTAGCATAATATTCAACATATTGTTTTATATAATATGCTCTTCGTTACATTGTATTTCCTCGGTCGATTAATTTTACGGCACTTGAACAGAAATCGCTGAACCTTTTCTAATGACTTTGAAACGTTTCGAGGAACTTATGGAACCAATGTTGAAAGTTCTTCATGTCTACATATTGTAGAAGAAACTCTCTTTTGTCTCGAATCTTGTGCCACTTGTGCCAGCAAAAGCTTTTGGATCAGTCAATAAAATGCCTTGGACAGTCATGATGATTGGTGGGTTTAAGACTGCAACGTCGGGAGACGCTAACATCTAACGCCCCCGCCATCACCCCCCGCCCCTCCTTAACCTTCATTGTAAGAAGAAATTGTTTTTACCAGCAGGGGTTCGCGGTCATAATATGAAAATATGTTCACTACAAAGAATCTTCCATTTAATTTACATTAGTCTGTTCAACATTTATAAAATAACTTCTAGGTATTCTACTATTGCGTGACTCGGTAAGACATCCACTGTAGACTTGCTGAAGATTAATGTAATGAAGTTGTAATAAAGTCACTCTTCTTAGAATCTGTTACTTCCAGTTAGTTTGAGTCCCGTATTGTAGCTCTAGTTCTGAAATATTCGATTTATTCCAACCAGTATAAAGTCATTCTGTATTCAAATTATAATTGCCTTCATATTAGTGGACAGTGTTACTTCCTGAAATACCCCTCAGGTATAGGGTCATACTATTATTAAGGGCTAAAATTAAAGTTGTATTTCAAACTCCCAATCCGCTCGGATGGGTTAATCACATTCTGCCACTCGTATTAACAAGTTTAACAGCTTGCCTGAAAATACAATCTCGAGTTTTCAAGGATCCAGGTGAATCGACGTAACGGGTCGTGAGCTTAGAACTCTAAAGCACGTTATATATTAGTCTGAACAGTTTAAAGTTACTTGTGGGCTCGCAAATAAGCGAGGGGTCCCGTTCGCAAGTTGGTCCGCCCGCGCTAAATTAGAGATTGTCAACTCGACTCAAGTAACCTGTTGACACAACGTTAAGTCACGATTTGAGAGGCCTGTTTGTTGTGGACACAACTTGTATCGCCGTCTTCATAACGGCGTATCCTTAGTCATATTCGACATCCCGAACCTTGATAGAATGTCCACTGCACCCATAAGTGGACCATATTTTCAAGCATGGACTTCAATTTCAAATTGAGTTTCGAATCCGAGCAAAATTTTATCTGATTTTAATATTCCTGTATTTTAGAACTCTGTTTGCATTGGTTTTCAAAAAAACATAGTTCTATAGCAGAATAGTATCGTGGTAAACGCAAATAATTTCGAAAAAGTCTGCATCCTGATGTCGTTTCGTCGGCTGGGACTACCCTGGCGCGCCGGTACGATGCCAGTTTAGTTCGAAATTTCATTCTTCTCGAACACATATCTCGACTTCGTCCGGGAATCTACTTTACATTTCTCATCCTAATGGCCATTGAGAGAAAATTGGAAAAGAAGTTTTCGCGTTTCTATTCTAAGAATCAGGTTCAATAGAAGCATTTCAGGAAAGTATCAATGCGATTTCAGATAAATAGACAACAGACAAGAGAACAATGCGTACGGAAGAGGCGGAATACGGTGGCGTATCGAGACAAGATCAAATTGATGTACGATATTTATTTTTATTCAAATGTCCTTTGGTTCCACATTGAACATTAATGCGGCAATTTATTTAAATGCTGTAGAACATTAAAATGCAATACAAATGACAGGGCCGCTTACAAATCCTACAAGATCTTTTATCTTTGTGATTATTTCAGCTACGCGAAATTCAATTTCCATTACCAGACCTGATTTAGAATATGAGTCAGTGATATAAATAATTACGTACCTGCAGGTAAAATAAAGAATAGTAGGGTTTGCAATGTTTTCCTGGAATGCGTCATGGGGGGCGAGGGCGGAGGGCAGTAATGTGTGGCAAACACCCTCCTGACGGTTCAACCTCATGTCTGGTGCCTATGGTGCCGATGACCCCTATCGATTCGCCCATTTCTACGAACACGTAATTGCAAATTGTAGACAAGTACTTTACAATACTAGGCTCCCCAATATGCGCGGCAATTTCTTGGAAGTTTTAAACCCCTATGAAATATAATTCAGCGTGATTATAGTGTCTGGGATATTGGGACCTACAGCAAAGGGAATAAAATAGATAGTTGGTTTAAACGTTTACTTTGAATTACGTCGGCACTCCTTTCCATTTTCTCAAAAGCAAACGTACATATCTATGATTCTTGAGAATTAGGTAAGGTAGGTATCTGACTCCTGTAATCTGTATATCAAAGCGCCGATTCGATGAATAAAAAAGCGGATTATCAGAAAGTTAATAGTATTAATAAATAAAGTAGTCTATTTCGTTTCTGGATACCTTCAGGAGTTAACAGGAAAAAAAAACTACAACAATCTGATTTAAATTCCATATCTCTTCTGAGCTTAGAGTATAGCTTCATTTCCAGTTACTCTTTAGTACTTTTAACATTTTTTCCACTGCTCTAGTTTCTCAAGTAATCGAAGGTATACGTAGAACGATCCGCTGGGGAGTTCTCACCGCCTCCTCGCGAGGTTCACGGCAGTGGTTTCCAATTCGCGGTCCGCACACTCCCGCCTTTAATTTACTGCGGTGCTAACCACGCAGCCCGCAGTTTGTATTCATTACCCACCTTAGTACCACCTCGCTGCAAGATTTAATGCTTCCAACAATCACTGCACTCATTTGCCACAATTCAAACATTTATTTAATTTATTCTCGCCGCGTGGTCTTTGCTGAGCTCGCATAATGCCCCAGTTTTCTCCCGTATTCTTGAAATTAATAGGCGATTATAAGTTTTTAACTCATAAGTTAGCATAGTGCTAATAAGTTTTCCATGTGTAAATATTTCTTGAGCCATTGTGAAACTCCCAGAGAAGACAGCTAAGTTTTTCTAAAACTATAAATCTAAGTAAATTGGAATTATGATGTTGTTATAAACAACTACTATCTTAACTTTCCAGAGATAAATAAGTAACAAAAGAAGTTCTAATAACAGCGTTGAACTCCATGTAAAGATGCTATAAATTATACTGACAAGCTGACTGGTGTTCGTAGTCGGCAAGCAAATTAGGTGGTCCAGAGTAAACGAGTTATGGCGAAGTTGTGGGCACGCGGCTCCGCTCTGGGACCGGCCAGTAACTAGGACCAAAATGTTCGTGATGCCAGCCTAGCGGAGTAGCGGCAACTGGAGTAAACTAGCATTAACTACTGACGCGGCAATCAAGTGCGTTTAGCTTGCCAGTTGCCACTTGATTAATAACTGTATCTGTTGCTAGTTTGTAAGTAAGACTAGTAGCTTTATTAAGAGTTTGTGCCGTGATTTACGTGGGTCTAACTAAGGGATACTGGCAAGAATTGTTTGCTTTTACAAGTAAACAGTCTGATATTTTGTACCGAAATGTTTTACGTAAAGCACAATAAGCTTTCCGGGTAAACTCGGTCTAATGATATAACTCAGATGTTCGGCAATTCAATGACCGAATTTTCCTCATGTATTATCTGATGTAGGAAAAAACAGTGTGTGAAGTCGCGAGGCAGGAGAAACATTTCAAGATCCGCCCTGTGGCGTGCCGCTAACGCTCCTTATAAATACTGCTAAGCCCCTGGCTTTTGTGGCTAATCTTTCGCGTGAAGATCGCCATTATACCGCTATTTATTATTTTTACCCGTATTTTTCTTTTTCTAAAGTCAAGTCGAAACGTGCTTGATATTCTTGAAGGATTTTTACGCTACTCATTCCTCGCAAAGTGCTGGTGAAAGAATTAAATATTATGCCCCTTTCAGTGGCGTGCTCTCCGCAATGAAGTATTTCATACGGTTTTGAATTTTAAATTATGTTAATTTAGAGACGCGGAATTTTAACCGACCGACGCGTTTACCAAATTTTATTTGCCTTTAATAATATTTACAACATTTTAATTTTAATACCGTCTGGTTCGGGGTATGAGATGGCGGTACAAATGTGAATGAAACGTAGAAGAGTTTTCGTTACGTTTGTTGAAAATAAAAACTAGTTTCCATAAATTCACCATAGGTATTTAAATAGATTTTCCTGGAACAAAAACAAGTCCACGTATAAGATAAATGGGGAAGGTATCTCCGTTCAATTAGTGGTGAAAATCACCACTAAGACAGTGTGTGATTACAGGGTCGCCCTTCCTCAACAGAAACAAATTAACTACGACAAATTGGCACAACTTAATCTGAACAAACATGCTCAAGAGCAGAACACTTATTGCTCGAAAACAATATTGAGAACTGGTGACACTTTCATTACGGTGGAGAAGACCCCATATGCACGTACATTTTGATTAGCTTCCGTGAGTAAGAACAAAAGCTGCGTTAAATGAAGCAGTATGTGTCTGTGAGGCAGGCTCGGTGTCGTAACCGACTAAGTTATGACAAAGTGTAGCGTGGTGGAGGCGCCGAGCGGCCCGCCACCGCGCCGCTCCGCGCCGCTCCGCGCCGAGCCCGCTCGCTGCCTGCTAGAGCGCACAACTCTTATATTAGCGCGAACTTAGACCACTTAGCTTCTTCAAGTTTTGTTTGTAGACGCCATAAATATTGTATGTAACGAACGCGATACAATACCAGCCGTCGACTGCTCGCTGCATTGTTCGCGAATCAAAGCGGCCTTTGTTGCTTAACAGTTGGCTCGAATTTTCTCGTTGTTCGCTTTGCTTGATCGGGGGGAAGCGATGAAAAACTACCACAAATCTCAACGAAATGTTTTTCGATTTGATTCTGTTTGATCACGAAGTTCCGTCGTTAAAATGGAGTTAGTTAAACCGTTTTTTAAACCATGTAAAATTGAGGCATTTTAATGATTATGATTCTACCTCCTTGCAGTCAAAATATTCATGAAAGCTATTTAAGTATTCAGTTATCATGATTGATTCAGTATCCCCGAAACTGTATTTAGTCATCGTACGGGAATATCAATAGGAGTACGTAGTCGTATTGAATGGTCGCGGATGGCCAATAATTCGATTTCGCGGTTATTTTAGCTCATGTAGGCTGCGTGGGACGCAGGTGGCCGTTCCAACTATAATGATCAAACTGAGCAATTCAATGTGTTACACGACGCACCGAACACAAGTTGTATGGTGCATTGTCTAGTTAACCTGAAATATATGTTGTTTAAATCACTAGCTGGTCGATTTTCCTCAGAATTCCCTCTAGACTATTTCTAAACAGACCTATTGAGGTGAAATAAAAATTTAGAAGCAGGGGCCCAAATTGTCATGCAAATGTCTGCTTATGTATTCGTCTTTTTAAATTGGTTTTACTTCGGAAATGGAAATTATTGTCTAACTTTAGAGTAAAGACAAGACAAATCTTTGTTAGTCGAATGAGGTCTTATTTAATTTGAATAGGTTAGCTATTGATGGCGGCTTTTTTTCAAGAACGAGAGAGAACTTTTCTTTTTTTTTCTTTTGTTTGTAGATCGGGTAACGAAAGGAGAGTGGACCCATGTCCTTGAAGTATGCACGAGTCACTTTTATAGAATTGACTTCATGTCGTGTCGTTTATAATATGTACCTATGTAAGTCTGTAAATATATCTATGAACCAAAGATGCCTGAAAATAAATGAATATAAGGTCATGTTATATGTATCACCTGGTGTTGTTCCATCTTTTTGTCAGAATATACGGACAAAGATACCTGTTTCAGTTAATCACCTTTTAAACCCTGATGGTACTTATATTAAGTTACAGGTGAAGTAGCACGTGGTGCTTAATGATGTTTAGAATCTCATTCAATAGTCTGCAGTATATTGTTTTTTAATCCTTATAAATGAATACGAGTGAAAGTCAGGTTAAGACGTTTAAGTACCTATAATAGACACGTGCCAGTGTAGATATTGTTATTAATAATACCAGCGTTACTAAGTCAGTTACACACAACACGAGTTCGACCTTTCACTGACACGTTAATCGATCATCTTGCAACACCTATTGTTCCCGGTGCAGCTGACGAATAACCGTTGTAAGCCGATGTAAATTCCACATTGTCGCTCCGATCCAAGATTTCCAGATTTAACAGTGTTGCAGCAAAGCATATTTCAGTTAGACGGTGCAGGTGTGCCGTTGGCTGCAACTTCGATTAATTCCCATAACGAGGCAGGTCCATCACGCGCGCGCTCGTTTGTCTCCGGCCCAGCTATAAATACATCAGCGTACTTGCAATTTAATCCGTTCTGTTCCGCTCCCGTGATGTGCTGCTTTCTCCCTCGCACACTTCCACCGTCCTGCATGTTTCGGTCAGCGAAAGTTGTTGCAATTAATCTCTTACGTAGGTGTAAGCCCCGCTAACTATTTGTCTAAATTAGAACATGTATCTTGTTTAAAACTAAACTCCCACTTTGTTTTCTCCCAGAAATAATACTTACCTATTTTGTCGATGTTTTGTCTAATTATGCCTCTATTTTACACATCAATTCATTGGATAGCTTCAATAAGGCCGAGTCCATGTTCAAAGTAGCAGCAGTTCGTGGAAAATTTAACAAATTTGCGTACAAAGCGCAAAGCACTGGCGGGATCGTCTTTGTATGCAAATATTATTACAGGAGTCTATTGAAGGACCACACTGAACTCACGTATTGAGCCGAAGTGGGTCCGCGCTACACGGCTACTGGGACTGTAATAAGAGACCCGTCCAAGAGCATCTGATATTACGCAGGCATTCACAGGAATGTAAGTGTTTCACTCCCCGAAGAACGCACGGGACAGCCGCCATCCTGAACAACACGCGCTAATAACCGAACTGAGCCAATTACCGGTGATGGTCCGTCGACCAATAGCTCAATCGAATTGCAGAGTTGAACAATTCATAGGCAAATCTGCTCTAAGCGTGTTAACATGGCTCCGGGGTTATTGCGGTGTGCCGATCCATGTGTCTATGCAGCGCACACCATTCTGTATTTGTACTTATCTACTGTCTGCCTACAATCTACATCAATACAGCTCACTAGTATCGCAATTCAGACTGCCTATGTATTATTTACACATAATCACCGCATGATTAAACTACTTGAAAGGATCAATTAGCGCACTGCCTGACCGTTTAGCTATTCAATAGAGAGCCAATTATTGCAATACCTATACGAGTATGTATCGGTATTGTTATAAATCTATCTGATTTAGCGTTTCGATTAGTCAGCCAGGGTGGGCGTTGGGTTGTTCTATTTTTCGGTTGGTCGTGCATCGTGCATCGCATAGTGATACATTGTTGAGTTACGCATGTAATTAGAGGTGACGATGTTTGGCGTGCGATCCGCGGCATAGGTCGGCGCGCGCCCGCTGCAACTGGCGGCTCTCAATCACTCACGTCACGTGTGTCACCGGCCCACCCCGCACTCGAAACTCTACTCTAACAGTACCCGATATAACACATTATAAAAATTCGCAACTGAAAGTAGAGCGGCCTGCGCTACGCTTGCAGTCTCTTCTTTGTATTCGAGTCGTTCCATTCATAGAGATAACGGCTTGCTCCGAGGCGACAACGGGAAACAATTACGCTATTACAAAAGGCCTTAAGGATTCTAATTACGAGTGGATCCTTTCATCCGTAAACCCGGATCGGATACGAAGCCTTCCCATTATCGCGTGCCATAAACATTTCTGGATTTCATATCCGCGGCACGGCTGGGACCGCCTCGCTTATTACCTCCGCGCGGAAAAGAATAACATCGTTTTGGCACTTTTGACGCGAATTCCGGATGCCTACGTTCATATTGTGCGCCGTTAATATTCTGCGCGACGCGTCCGACCTTTTTTATTTGTATCTAAAATTGAACATTTTGTCGCGACAACGAGCGCATGCGACTCTCCCCTCCGCCGAAAGAGCGATAAAAATACAGAGTCGGAGTGTTTGAGGCAATCGGCAGCACTAACGACCGCCAGCGAGCGGTTAATTTATGTAGACCTGTACGGAATTAGCCGCATGGCGCCTGCACTTGCCTTGACAGCTGACTGCGGAGCAACTGATAACGGCGGAGTTTTAAAGGTTCAACCTAGGTTGGTCCTGAAACTTCGGGACCAATTCTGGAATTACTCAGCGTCCCTCGGTCTTACGTAAAATATTTTAAAATGAAATTAAACGATTTTGCTATAAAAGTCTTAAAAGTACAACTAGGTATCATAAGCCGCTATTAATTCCCCATTTTATCATAAAGCACTGAAAGCACCAATTTGTCAATAAAAGCTGTAAAAGAAAAAATAGTTGGTTCTTTCTTTAGAGCTGATTGAAAGAAGTTGCTCCTTTAGTTTGAATGGAATCTGGGCAGAGAAGGATTATAAAAAAAATCTTCTTTGAGTGAAATGGTCCTATCAAAACAAGAACCGTCGGCCGAGCGATGAAAAAGTGAAGTTAGCAAAACAACAAACAACGAGCTCGCCTGTCTGCGGCATTTCGTGGCCACCTCTGCAATTTACGGCCCTGTCATTATTCAAAGTTTTGAAAATATTCAGCCGCGAAAATTAGAAAAAAGAGGATTTCTCCTCAATATGATCTTGCGAATCTGCTGAAGTCGGTTGCCTTTATGCTGAAGTAGCAAACTCCCTAAGATAAGGGGAGGAGCGGACAAATTGTAATAATTGCGAGGCGAGATAAGAAGTGACACCAGAAAACAAATGAAGGCGGGCGGCAGCGACGGCGTCTGCGAAGGGCGCGGGTGGTCGAGGCGCGGTGAGGGGATGCGTGACGTCACCACGCGCTGAGCTGCTAACTGCCGAGTCGGAGCCACCCCATGCCAGCCAAACACTAACGGCCATGTGTGACTTTACAATCACTACATTTACATAAGTTGCCGCTTCACTGGTTCATAGTGAATCACTCGTTTTTCAGGCGATTACATAAATTACAGAGTGATTTGGTTAAAATTGCACAAAACATAAGAAAATTATCACAGTAATTATAATGGGAATTTATTTGTTAATTTTATTTTATGTACCCACAAAATAATTATTTAATACAACGGATTTGAATTTAAACCGAGGGCTAGAGCGAATCCCGCGGGATCCCGAGGGCACACCTCGGCCCGTCGTCACCGCTCGCCAAATTAAAATGATAAATCAAAATCCGTCAGGCGGCCGCGCGCACAAATGCTGTAAAACGAACTAAGGCATTTGCGGAACTTGTTTAAACTTCTATCCTTGAAACGAATTAAATATTTCCTTGTTTCTGTTTAATCTTTTCAACTTCGTTTCATGTATGTAAAAATTGTATGAATACAATGTTAGAAGTAAGCTGAGTTTCAAACTGCTCTGAAGGGGTTAGTTGAGAATGTTGAGAGCGTATCACCAAGCACCAATAACGCGTTTGTTTAAAAATATGTGATGTTCACTACTACGCTACAAGCAGTCTCCACGGACACACTTCAATAAGTATGTTTTTCTCTTGAGGTACGTAAAATGGAACAACTACAATCAGTACTTTTTACCCGACTACGGCGAAGCCAAAAGGATGGGTAATAGGTTTTTTTTTTAGCCTATGTATGTATGTTTGTATGTTGCACTGTAGCGCCTAAACTACTAAACCGCTTTTTTGCTTAAGTTTTCTTTCACTGAAAACAACACAACCCTAAATATGAAGATTTAAGATAACATCTTCAAACGTATATTTCAACTCTCAAAGTTTTATATTATTATATGATATTTTCCACACGTTTCTCTATTATACGAAACAAGCAAAACTCTTTAAAATTTTATTTTAAATGCACGCCAGCGCTTTCTCTCCATTTTATTTTCGGCGTTCTTATTAAAAGAAAAGACTAAAAATTGGTGCGATTTAATCATTTCATTCAGAAACCTGCCGGGAAAGATAATGCTGAAATTATTCTGTAACAACTGTAATGAATAACAATGAATATTTCATTTGCACTGAACACTGGGTTGTTAATAAGAATTAAACCTAGCGACTGGTAACCAAAACATAGGAAAGAAAAGGCCAGGTAGAGATTGCTATATCTCTGCCTAGACTATTTTTAACTATGTACGTTTAATGTTGGAGTAGGCTACCAATAACGGTTAAAATACTTATTTGGCATGGAGCGATTGCCTACCTGACCTTCACCATCCAGATGCTGGATAACAGGCTACCCTAAGGTAAGAATGGATGACAGGGCTTCTGACTACACATAAGGCATGTGAAATTCCCACAAATGACTCGGAACCAACATCATAAATATGTTTTCCGAGGCACCGAGTTGTCTAGGTATGTATCTAATGGTAGACCACCTATCTACGGAATGACCTTGGAAAGAGTTACTTCAACTAGAAGATATACAAATACGGCTGTTTAATGCCTCAACAAAAGTAATGCGAGAAAACATTATCAAGACGGCAATGGTGTGAATAAACTCAGCGAACTTATTCATGTACAAATCTTCTATTCTGAAATGTAAACGTACTTATTCGTTGTGTACGTTCTGGTATAAAGTGGAAGGTTCTGTTTTGTGAAATTCGGCTCGCATTCAAATCAAAAGTTAGATGAAAGTTTCCGCGATACAAGGAAATGTGCATATTCTTGAACTAGTTCATACACATGGTTTATATTGAAGTGGCAGGGAGTAACGAATGCAAACAGTTTGTAATAGGATACTAGAACTTGCAAATATTTTCATAAGTTCTTGAAAACTTTCTTGTTGTTAATTGGCTTGGTGCCTAATGAATAACTGAGAGTTAGTGGTTGTATTAATCCTACTAAATTAATGATTTTGCAAGCTCCACTTTTGACAAGCAAGGTGCATGGATTCAGCAATTCATATTAATATTCTAGACGCGAAAGTAACTGTCTGTCTGTTATCTTCTAACGCCTCAACGACTGAATGGATTTGGATGAAAGGAGATTGGCAAACGCCCATAGTAAGACAAGACAGGCCCAGTAGGGAAAGGTCGTAATTTAATCAAATCCCTGCTACAAACACACAACTAACGATGAATGTATAATGTGAATATTTATCATGGTCGTAAATAGATAATCAAATGTAAAGTATAACAATTTTTAAAATGTTTGATTTTGTTGTTGTTTTTTTTCGGAAATTACAGCCGAGTCTGCAATGATTATAAATAGTTTATTTAATTGGTAAAGTCACAAGAAAACGGGGAAATCCGTATCTACAGCGCACGAGTGCAATAGGGGCTATCGCGTGTGAATTTGCCACTAGAGGCGCTTGTGTAGACTAAGGTCTTCCAAAATGTCAGATGTCATAGAGTGTTCGCGTGTTGCGTGCTTTTTTATCACGTATTTATAGTAATACTCACGATTGTGTTATAGATTAAGCCATTCTTGATTAATTAGGACTTGGAAGATTTTGAGTAGCAGCTTAAGATCTCTTAGGATCTTATTTGTTAGTACTTGGAGGTAGAATGATTTTTAAATATTTCATGCTTGCTAATTTTAGGAAGAATATTGTAAAAATGTATCTAAAGCTTACACTATGTACGAAATAAAAGATTTTTCAAGTTATTGGTACTTTATAGTATTAAATAGAATTATTGACAGGACCTTACTCGACAGTGCGCCATCTGGTGAGCACAAAAACGATAGCCCTCATTAAACAAATACAATCATTTTTGACATTTGATTTTATTTGGCATACAGTCTTTTGGTCTGACACATAAAAAAGATTCATAAAAATGTTTCAAATAAAATAAAAATAAAAACATACTAAACCCTTGGCTTTCGGACTTTTTACAAGCAATGATAGATAGACAAAAATGTGTGCTTTTTTTTGGTTATACTTTTTTCATTTCAGTCCGCTAATAGGCCGATTTTCTCCAATGTCCTTTGCCACAGAGCTAGACCATGACCTAGGTTAGGACGTACGATACTTTTTACTTTGGTAGTATGATTCCTGGGATAATTTCCGCACACCACACGGCACGGCCTAAATCGGGATGATATTAGGTATAAAAAAGTGGGTTTCAGAATGATGTACGTTGTTACGTCATCATAATTTTTACGTGGTTACCGAGTTGGTGTGGGATTCCACCCTGAATGTGTATTTCAGTTATCTGTAGATATTCACTTTCTATCTAAACTGATTGCCATCTAAATAGTAATTGATAACTTTCACCCACTAATAATAACAGACGCACTGTATCACATTTTAGCACATTTAAATATTTGTCAGGCACAAATGCGGTAATGGTAACGTGCTAAAACTAATTGTGTGGTAAATCGGGACGATACTGCAATTTGTCAATGACTGGAGCCGAGGATATGTGTTCCAACACACTGTGTAAGTTACCAATGTATGGTGTGTGTGTGTATTGATCAAATTGAGTAAAAATAATATACAGCTGTAACTGTGCTACTGATTGCCCGTCCTCACACACTCACAAAAGGTTTTGGTGTGATTTGGTGGCGGGTACAGACCAAAAGGTGCAGTTTCGGAAGGCCACCCACATTGTTGACCGCTGACCTGGAGAAGGCTGCTGGATTTCAGAAGTACATGACTGGGAACATGGCGACGTTTCAGGGGGATTTTCCGACCATTATCATATCATGCTAGCTCAGATGTTATATTTCTACTGATGACAAGCTAATCGTCTTGATTTTACTAGTTTGAATTTGGAAGGTTTCTCTACTTTATTTTGTTGTTTACAAATTGATAGGATTAATCGTTAGTATTAGAAATGAGTTTGTCGTATTACTTTAAAACCTGGTTCATTTTGTCTACCAACCCACAAACCACAACTTTGTGCGTGTTTCCGGTAACCGTCGATATTAACCACAAGTAGATATCACAAGCTACTATTGTTCTGCGGATGTGGTGTGCCTTTCATGTGGTCCGAAGAGTCCTCTGTAAAAGCTTCATTATTTTTGTATTAAAAATATTTGAATGCATTATTGGGTGTGTTTGTAGCAAAGGTAGGTGCGGTTATTTACCATTTCACCATCAATGATAGTTAGATAGAAAGATAATTAATTTTGGGAATTAATTACCAGTGCAAATATGTACTCTAATTGCAGGCAGGAACTACACACATTTGTGGGCTAACATTGATTAATTAATAGCAGGTGAATGCAAACAACATTATTTGTTCCTTACATATCTGTGATGAAATATGCCTCGATGTGTGAAGTGCTCGTATCTGAATATCTATTACTTATTTCAAGCCTAACTGGGTTCACAAAGAATGTCTTCATACAAGCTTCTCTTTTCAGATAAACGCGTCATGTGTAGTGTACACGGTTATCGAAAAGCATTTGTGAGATACCCATAATGTTTTATTAAATGTCATCCGCAATATAATGAGGTGCGAGGGATCCAACATCTGCGAGAGAGGCGCTACAGAAATATGTGCGAAGTGTTATAGAGTGCCGTTGTAAGTCAATGAAGCGGCAAATGGGGTGCTCTTGCCGCTCCGGTGGCGGGGGCACACTCTAATAAATAAAATTATGCCTCAGAAATTACAAGAATACGCGTGCCGCCAGCGATCCCGCGAGATTGGATGCTGGAGATTTTCATCGATATCCTCCAATAATGAATCTAATATGTAGTAAGCTGAGGACGCTATGACTGTCGTGTCGCCGCGAAAAAATGAGATTGCCTCCGCGGCGATATCGGTCGCTGCAAATGGCCACAATTTACCGCTGCTTGGCATTTACTAAATGTCAGAAATAGCTTGTGTAAGAGAATATTGTAATAAATTAGCGTTAAAATATACTAATTTGTTGTAAGACCTTGGGTTTCATCCAAGATTTCGTCTTCAAGGCTATCTAAGATGAGTCTGAAAGATTTGTTACTACTTGGTTGTACAAGACATAAAGTGTAAATAATGCGTGGCACACCATGGTGGATTAGCTACGTAAATATAAAAGTTTAAGTAGTTGACTGAAGCTCTGCATTGAAACAGAACACATTCAGTGGAATTCTTTCGGCAGTCAGTGCACGTGCAACGTTAGACGTCCGCGTCGAATGGAATCGAATTTCAGAAGAGTCGAGTTTTAAAATGTTCTCACTCTGGAATCATTTCATATGCGTGTTGTAAGGGGCTTAAATTTTGTATTCAAGATACTTATGCTTATGCCAGGGGCTAAATAATAACAGCCGCACGAGTTGCTCTTCAAGGATAAGCTGCGCTAGCCGAGGATGGTTGACACATCCTATGATTTCATGTTGAAACCCCTCCGCGCCTCAGGAAGCACGATAATCAATTGATCTCGGCTGTCGTTCGTAGATCTTTGACAGTCGTTACGAATAGTCAGAAGCCTGAAAGTCTGAATAATAGTCATGCTATGAGGTAGTGTGTTACTCGGAAGCTAAGTTGTGTTAGTCAGATAGGCAGACGCTCCGTTCGGTTAGAATAGAAAACGAACCAAACATAGTTGGTAAAACGCTAAGCAAATGATGATGGTTCAGTGGCTGCTTGACAATAAAGCAATTATACAGTTAAGTACACAACACCTTAGCATAGCATGTAGTTGATGTAGTGTAGCACATTCATGAGCACCCATTGTGCAGCGATGACGCGGAACATTTCCCGCCTCTACACTAATGACGCGTCTTATATCGTTGCTGTAAATCAAATTGCCCTTACTACATACATTAACAGGAAACTGCGAATTGCCTTTCAAAGGTTCATATTGATTGAGTAACTTGAAGCGGTTAAGGTAACCTAATTCCGCTAAGTCTTGCTATTTATAGTAATGTTCGGATTGAATGATTTATACAAAGGAACTAATTAGCAGCTTCAGCAATAGTATCAATTTAACAGAACTTCAAATTTCAGGAATAAGCAAAACCTCTAAATTTTTTTTCGTTTTTTTTTATGTTTTTTTTTGAAACCCCAGTGGTATAATCTTCTTATTCTCAAAAGTTCAGGATGATCTATCAATTAAATTCTCAAGTAAATTATAGAAACAACGAATATATCAATATCGCTGGAGAAATAAAGGAACCATCCTTATAAATCACTTAGATCAGTAGAATCATTGGCGGAATCTAAACTAAGACCAAGAAACATAACAGTGCTACGTTGTATCAGAGCGGATTGTCTCCAAGGCTATAATAAATAATATTATATCGGAGAATTATGTGGAAGCAACCCTTACGGCGGCGGTGTGTCGCCGTGTGTCGCCCGGCCACCCTCCCCCGCACTGTATTAAAGTGATATTGCTTATACGCTTACCATTAAGGCTATACGTTTCGACTAAATTAAGACCAATTTGCACAGGTTTTGCACGAATACGGGAATTTAATTTATGAGTAGTATGACGAATGTAATTTGAGTGAGCACGTAATTAACGACTTTAATTCGATTCCACACGAAGTGCGGATGCTCTGTGTTTTCATGGATCGTCGCGAGGGTTGCTTTGAATGTAATTGCTAACGATAAGCCGTGTGGTATCCGGCAGAGTAGAATAGAACCAACCCATTACACTCACGGGTGTCGTATAAGGCGACTAATGTCTGAGGCAGAACACCTTGCGCCTCCGTAGACCAGAGAATGGGCAGCAGCATTTTCTGTTAGTCTTTCATCACTGCGATCTCCAATCCGCCTGCCAAGCGTGGAGATTATGGCAAATTCCTCCCATCATGGGAGAGGCTTATGTCCAGCAGTGGACGATATGGGCTGTTGTTGTTGCTAACGATAACTCATCAACGATTCTTTCCTCAATCTATTCCGATGTTGACAGACACAAATCAGTTTTTGGTAATCGATGTATTTAATGTTTCTCGTTAACATTTAGAGTAGACAAATGCTGTTGACATAATTTATTCATTTATTCCGTCCTTACTTCAGTTAGCAGCGGATGATATTAAAAAAAGATTTTGAATAAAAGCCGTTTGATGTGGTGGTTGAGCTGAGTACCGTCGCGGAGTCAGGAGAGCTCAGCGAGCAGCAATAGCTCACCAATCGTGGTGCGATGATCTCAAGCCCGCACCTTACCCCGCATCATTCACGATAATGGCGGGGCCTATGTCTCGACCGTAAATGTAAATCGCTCTAATTTATACGCGCGATAACGTCGCCGCACTGCTGTTAACTGTAATTATATTACCAAGCGAGGACGTGTTGATCAAAACCCCTGATTAAATGCCCGTGATGCGAACCGGGAAAAATTCTGCCGGGCCGTCGCCCTCGTGGAAATGAACTCGCGAAAACATTATAATATTTTATTTGAATTCGAATATTTATTAGGAATTAATCTTGAATGTATTCACGACTATGAATTAAAGGGATTCCGGTGATTGGCGTTCATTTAATTGGATTACGAAATCCTTTTTTTGTTTTTCGAATTTATATTTGTCCTGTTATTTTATGAATTCGAATAAAAATAAGAAGTAGAGAAAAATGTGGCAAGGCTCTTTACTTTTTCGTGTCAAATAACTTTACTCGTCTATATTTCAGCTAAATTGTACCTAGTAGTTCTATTATCCTGTTATTGATATGCCAGCCAGAAACATTCCTAATATAATGCTGGCACACAGAGACAATGCCCCAATGGGCAATCTATTTGAGTAATTATCCGCTAAGGGCCATTGTCGGCCATCTTGTCCGCGTGGAATGAGGCTTGTTCGCTGAATGCCTGCTGTTATGTACCTAGTCCTACATGCTTTTGGCGATCACAGCAACCAGTGCCCCCGAGTGTCTTCAATGACAATACAAACACTTTAT
The DNA here is from genome assembly GCA_941918905.2 of Xestia sexstrigata. Classification (NCBI taxonomy): domain Eukaryota; kingdom Metazoa; phylum Arthropoda; class Insecta; order Lepidoptera; family Noctuidae; genus Xestia; species Xestia sexstrigata. Next base: position 9,069,817 of record OW799204.2, read on the forward strand.
TGTCCTCAGTTTGCGTAATTCATGACCCCGATGCACAAACTTAAATGTAACTATATTTTACGTTAGAGGAATATGTAAATGCAAAATGGTTGTATTCGAACTTTAACAGTTTTAAATTCGTACGCTTTTCAGTTTAGTTGAAAGGATAAGACCGTTGAGGATTTTTATAAGACCCAAAGACGGAATCAAAATATAGGTATACTTTTTTTTAAATCGATATTTTTTTCATTTTTGATGTAGATGTAGGGATTAAAGATGAGCGTAGGGTGTGCAAGTTATTATCTACCCGACTATGTTACGATAGTGAATGAATTAGGTCACTTCTAATCGTGTAAGCTGACAACATGACACTTTTTATTATATTCACTTTCCCTAGCGCATGGTAACGAAGTTAGAGATTAAATGTTTACGCTGTAGATTATTAAACACGCATAGTTGAACATAACAATGCAGTTGGATGATTTTCTTGGCTAAAATTATATTGTTGCAAACATCTACCAGAAGGGACAAAAAATAACGTGTTTTAAACCTCCAATATGAAGGTAAGCTTTGAAAAAGGCGACAATCCTATTACCTCCCATACTTTACCGAGTTAATATAACAAATGTGCGAGTATTCATTATACAGCTTAATGAAATATTCACAGCAAACGGTGCTGTACACTAAGCGTTAAATAACTTCTAATTACACTTGAAAAGCAAACGAAAGAATAAGGCGAGAAATGAAACATGCGACGATGTTTAATTATAACACTAGATAAGTTAACAATCTCGGAACCAAAGTCTGACTGCGGCTTATCTGACGCCAAATGTTTCAAAAGGAACTTTTAACGAGTTTAAAGTTGGGCCAAGTGTAGTGCACCCGCAGCGCTTCCGTAGCTTAAGATTAATTAAACAATTGCACGATGGCTCCTTGAAAACACTCCGACATGTCTCGGCCTGTCGTCGCCAACCTTGCCAAATTAAACTCATAAATCAAAATCCGACGACCGGAAACAGAAATGTAATAATGAAGAACTAACTTCGGTTACCAGTCGCACTCGCACGACACGACACTTTTGCGAAATTAATTCTTTTCGCTCCTGCAAATAGAAATAGAAGTAACAAGTGATTTAGTACCCGACCTAATGTAGGATTTTACAACATATTCTTCATTTACACCAATATTACAATATGTATTGGAAAGTAAATAAAATACACGTGCAACTGTAACGCAATCATCTTGCAGTAACTGATGCAAATTGCAAGTGTCAGCATGCTACTATCGTACGTAATCATTTTCAGTTTGTAATAAAAGTAATAAACCGGAATATTCAATTGGATGACGCATACAATTCGATTATTTGTTCAGAACAATTCTCCTAGTGAAGCTGAAATTTACAGCGGGGAGAAGGTGAGTACCTACATATGTACTACTGTGGCATCGGTATCGTTCGGGGCGGCTCGTATTTCACCCACAATTTATGTGCGTGCGCCGGTGACGCGCTAAAAGATTAGTCGCTCGCCACCGACGCCGAGTATACTTTGTTACTCTTGTTTACATAACATAACACTGTTTTGAAACTTTGTCACTTACGCACTGCTTTCATAAACAACTTGTCTACTGTGTCTAGTCACATTTTGTGAGTTGTTTTGAAAACCGTGCGAACTCGTTATCGTATTAATCTTTTTGGCAATGCACACTAAAACGTGTAGCAGTTCTTTGCTAATAAAGACGCTTTTTCGACCTCTCTACTTGTTAGTAGTTAGTAGGTGTAGTTTTCAGGATAAAGTTTAGTGTTCTAAACTTTATCCTGAAAAGAAAGTACGTACATATTTTAAGAAGTGTCGTGTACGCCGAGTCAAAAAGCGGCAAGTGCATTTGACTCACTCGAAAGCAAAACAGTGAAACTTTATAGTATCTAAATCACTTGTTTAAAAATGAACGCCCGGAACAACGGACGTGGGAAGTCGGGCCAAAGTTTACGACTATGAAGCAATCGTACGTACCAGCATTGAATTTGTTTCCGTCTGATTCCGCCCCGGCTATTGCATAGTTCACTAGTGGCGGAATACAGAATCAACTCCCGCCACATTGAAACCGTAACGAATGATTTGCGATGTAACAGCGATAATCATGTTTACTATTCGCATACTAGAGTGGCCTTTGTGCTCGTGAAATTGCTTGCGGGGAATTAGTGTAGCTTGATGGGAAAAATAGGTTTTACTTTGAAAATCGGCATAAGGAAAATGTCGACGGAAGAAAGGACGCAAGCGGTGTAGACGACAAAGGCAGAACTACAATCTTCCATAAAAGTACATGGTCTGGAAATGGAATCGATATCTCTAAATAAAACAAATCCCATGTTCACTCCATTCTTCTTTATACTAAATACAGTAAACACGAGGCTATAAAACCGGTTGTGATGTATCGGACACAATATTCTGGTGCCCAAGTGCCCGTAGATCGGCGATAAAAGCTGCAATTGTTTTCATTTGACAACATGTTTGTGTTCCGTTTGACAAATGGCTTGTAAGATCGTAGCGACGTAGAGTTTTACTGAGCTCTGCTGTGCTTGCCACGAATATATTGAGTGTCACTCATTTGGCGGGAAGAACGACATATTTTGGTACGACTTTTTTTTTAACCAAAGACCACACAACAACGTCGCGTAGACCTAGTTTCTGTTTAAATATGTTTTGACAGTTACGCGTGTATCTATTTAATTTATATAGAAGTGTGATTACAACGATTTATCTCCATGGTTATAACGCGTGATTTCGTAAATGTTATGAAGAACATAATTCTGCTCTCAGAGATTACTTTGAGTGTAAGATAAAAGCACCTGAATGTTATTAATTTTCAAGAAAACCCTTGTATTATTATTTGAAACAAACGCGTCTATCGTAACTTTGGTATGATTTAAATATCGAAACCCAGGGATGCAGAGCGCGTAATGAAACAAGCCAGATGTACAAAACGTAGAATGTTCTTTATGGGACACGCTTTTGCTATTACAACGTATCCAATTTGAGAAGACCTGTCATATTGTACCATGTTTTTGCTGTTTGGATGTTATGGCGAAGAAAAGGGGGGAGCGGTAGGTCAGGGTACAGTGGTGGAACGGGTCGGTTTGTTCGTAGGCGCCAGCGGGTTTAGGCTCGCACCGCGTCTATTGTATGCGATTGTGTCACAACAAGCCTCCATATTAAATTCACAAAACAGAATATCCTCGGCACATTTCAGTATGAAAAATAAAAAGTAAATCCGGAAAATCATAGATAAAAATGTTCAAAACAAATTCTAAGCTCTTTGAAAGGCTTTATAGTAGGTAGTATGATAAAAACTGAAGATACGAATTAAACGGCTTTTCGGATTCATTTCAGCATTAGACTAAAATAGGGTTTTAGAACCTATCCATATAGGTCTAAGGAGAGAGAGTTCTAATCTGACGCATATTAAAAGAATCATCATCGTCATCTGCCTAGCCTTTTCCCAATTATGTTGGGGTCGGCTTCCAGTCTAATCGGATGCAGCTGAATACCAGCATTTTACATGGAGCGACTGCCTATCTGACCTATCTAAGTATTTAAAGAATAAAGTAATGAATTCCATCAAACTCAATTTTTTCAAGTCAAAACAGTAGACACAAAAGTGATAGCATATGCATAAAGACCAACGCTTGTTCTATTTCAGCGCCAATTATTCCGTCGGCTTATATGTAGGCGTCAAACAAACTAACTTCTATTAGCTACGGATTAATTATTATATAAACAAGTCGTTTAATTCATATTTAATTGTAACTTATCAATTCAATCGTTTACTACGTCTCTTAGTTAACAACCGACCGTAATAGGTTTAAGTTTACATTGGAAAACAATCAAATATCGATTCCAGCCCTTACCATTACGCGATGTACAACACGAGATTTGCTCACACTGAATAACAATTGATAAGGTAGTCACAGAATTCTTACATGAAGTGATTAAGTAATAATTGCGTCTTAAATTTTTATGGGTCATATCGATAGAATGGCTGTGGTCGAATTCATTACCCTATGGGGTCCGGTGGAGTGAGTGAGGGGGTCGACGGGACTTCATGGCGTCGGGCAGGGGGGAGGGCGACGGGAATGTAATATCAGCAGAGTAGTGATATTGCGGTTTCTAGTTCGCGTGATACTACTGTGGAGTCGCTTGGCTGCTGATATAATTGCGCGGACAGATAGAAATATATTATTTGTTGTAAATACTTGAGTGACCTCTGGTAGTTTTAAAGGGCAGATAATGGGCGTTATAGTTTTTGATGTTGGATTTTTATCTTCTATGTTAGAGCTGTCTAATTAAACCTTTCTCCATGAAATGACAATCTCCATGGTAACTGAGTTAGAGCTGAATGAGCTCATATAGGAAGTAGCAATTGTGGTACCCTATAAATGGTTAAACTTATAAACCGATTCGCCAAAACGTAATTTAGGTCTTACACAAATAAAAATTGAAAAATATTGCTGAAAATTCACATCGCAATTGACTCTAAAACGTAACGGTTTATCATAAAACTAGCTTCATAAATATTCACGTAATCCCGCAATTCCAAACCCCCATGTAACTAATAACGCAGTTTTATACAATTAATAATTCCGAATGACGCGCGTACAAATGAAAAAACAAAAAACAGAAATATAAATATGTTTTGGTTTCCACTGGTTCAGTCTGTTGCGATAGTTTTTATAAATAAACTCAAGGTGTTGACGCAATGTTTCCACATTTTTGTAATAAAACGAATACTTCATCGAATATAAGAATTCCGGGGCTTCCGTGAGCATCTAGTTTAAATACATATATTATTGATGGTCTAGAACAGGGCTGTCCAAACTAAATACCTTGGCATGCTAATTAAATTAACTACAAAAGCTGGAGGGCGGCAGTTTTTTTTTTTTAAATTTTCAAGTAAAAAAAATACAGGGTAATCATTTCTTTAAACGTTTATTGGTTCTTCGTTAATTTATTTTAACAATCATATCGATATCGAATGGAACAAAATGGAATTCTATTATCCAAACTATTTATGTCCAAAACTATTTTCTGATTAATTTACACTTTAAAACATGCGTCGCGGGCCGCATGAAAACAAGCCGCGGGCCGTTGTCTGGACAGCCCTGGTCTAGAAGTCAAACTGTGCCAAGTGTCTTGCATTTGAACGCAGCATCATTTGCTCTCATTATAGCGTCTTTAGTTGTTTCTTATTACGCTGCATCACTACATTGTAAAACTAAGTCCTCCGACGCGTCTGTCTGTCTGTTCGCGATAAACTCAAAAACTACTGCACCGATTTTCATGCTGTTCTCACCAATAGATAGAGCGGATCTCGAGGAAGGTTTTAGTATATAATTTGTCAAGTTTTTGTAAACATTGGCTAAAATATAATAATATATTTGCTGGATGTGTCGGAAAAAAAATAAGCCGTCTGGGAGCTATACTTTTGGTCGCGATAACAGACATCCACGCAGGCGAAGCCACGGGCATCAGCTAGTCCTAACTAAAGCAACAGACGCACGAACATTGAATATGTCAGTTTTTGTTCGGAAAACGGGCCTGTGGTGTGTACTAAGTGTTCGGATTCGCCGATACAGATACCGTGATCAGTTGGTAAAAACATTAATTATTTTTCGAGGGAAACGGATCACGGTATCAGCAGATACAACTCGCCGTGATTCGTGGCTAATTCAATCTGATCACAGGATCGGTGGATACAAACCCAAAAAACGTAACACGACGGTCGCGAGTTTGCGAGACGATTGTTTTAGTTAGGAGGTGGCCGTAATTTAAAATATTGATAAATATCGTGTACTTTTGTATCATAATGAAAACGTTTTTATAATTTCATCCTGAAAAGTGCCTAGTTTTCTGAAGAATCCGCTGGTGTAGTAAGTGAAAAAGAAGATTTTCTTGTAACCCGATTAGCCGTTTCTACTAAGTTCGTTTAAATTTAACCGTTGTATCTTTTTTAACCTTTTGTGTGACTGAACTTCTTCGCAAGTTAGTTAGGTAATTGGTTACTAGAGATGTTACTTCTCTGAGTTGGAGTAAAGGTAGTATTTGTCAGGAACTGAAATCAGGTTGTGAATTCATCGGCGACTGGAGCAACTTAACGATTTAATGAAGGGAAGAATTAGGAAAGAAAGAAAATTGTGTTGATAATATAATATGTTTATTCGGCATTATTAAAAACAAAAACATCTTAAAAATTTAACAAAATAAATAAACAAACAAAAATAATAATGCTAAAAGGGCCTCAGTTTAGCATTATGACAGAAAACTTACAGAAGGAACTCGATATCAAACTTATTTAAAACTTAAATTACAGTTGAAATGGTTTATTCGAAGGATTCGAAGGAAAAACTACAAAAATAAACATAGGATACTTAGGAATATTCCGATAAAAAACGTTCTTTTGAACTGTTCAGTTGTTATAAGGGAATTGAATCCTAATGTTCGGGCGCCGCCGACCACTCTTCGGCTGCTGTCGGATGACGGCGGGCGACGGCGGGCGGCGGCGAGAGGTGCGGCGTGCGACGTGCGGGACGCGGGCCACCAGCCCACTTCGCTACCGATCTCTGAAGACGACGCGCGCGCACATTTCTTAGTTTACCAACAGTATTATTGTAGACACCTATTTTGGATTATACTATTTAAAATTACAGTCCACTGCTTTTGAGTTCAGTCCTTAGTTAGGTCCCTAACACCTAATAATGTTGGTAACGTGAATGATGAAAGCACGAATGCTTTTTAAAGTTCTTACTTAGTATCAATAATTTTATAAGTAAAGGCGACTGCACGGATTACCCTGTCCTCACGCAAAACTAATGCCAAGTGAGTCGGGTTGCAGTGCGGCACACACGCTTCGCCGGACCAGTGCAAGGTCCATCACAGTAATTATTTGTCTGTTATAAGTATACTACTCTATTCTTTAATTATCTAAGTAAAACTAGGGTTAGGTCTTGAACGTGGAGTTCAAAAAAACCTAAGTATATTGGTTTTAAAAAATAGTATGAATTTATTGTTGAGAGGAGAATCAACATTTTTATTGTTAACTGTAAAATGCAAATGAACTAACGGTGACGCACAAGTTATGCTAGGGGAATTTCTAACAATAGACACATAATGCATACATCTACAAATAACTGTCAACATAGTAACAAGTTAATTTGATAACTATGTAATTTCATCTGCAGCCGGTCAGAAATCAGTAGTCCCGCCGCGGTTACACAGAGTTATCGAGTATGCGGGCGCAGGAAGCTAATTACTGATAAACAAGTCGATGGTCGCCTCCCTATTGACAGTTTGACTTATGAGCCTAATCGACATTCGGACGTCGTAACTACTCACGTTCGGCCCTCCTCTCGTTCCAAATACACACAGAAGCTGTGTTCATTTCAACTAAAAATAATCTTGTTATTAATAAAGAGCCAATTTGAATTTCCCTATAAACAAACGTTACGACTATTATTTTATTGTTTTCACAAAATCTAACTGAGGGTGATAATCACTTGTATTATACGCGACCATTTTGAGGACTTGAAATAACAACAAAAGATTACATTTTCGTATTCATAAACGTCAGTTACGCAACGAATGGATTCCGCAACTATTTAAATTTCCCGGTTGCTCTGATAAAAGCTACGTACAATTGGCCCGATTTTGTTCTCTTTTATTCTAAGTTTTATTATTTTAAAGTATTTTAATTAAAACTGACATTGTTTTGAGGAAGAAGATTATGACAAGCTTGACGCAGACAAAAAGATTTTGTGGAATCCGCTTCGCTCGGCGCAGGGCTGGAAAGGGTCAGAATTATTCAAGTTTCGTTGGATGATTTTAAAAATTTAACGATGCCAAATTGTCGTAAAGTTGCAGGAGTATTAGAATTAAAACGTTTTGTGCCAACAATAAATCTTTAAGAGCCTGCCGTCTAGGCGGAATTTTTGTGAACAACAATAAACGTAATGGATGTCATTAATAATATATTAATAACTTTTTATGCTTGACTTTTTGTAGTCACTTGTAATTCATATTATTCTATATTAGTTATGTGTTTTTTGTTAACTTAGATCAGTACTGTCATCTGTATGTCTGTACTACATAACCGCATTAGATACTATTGTACATGAAAGTAAAATAGAAAATTTTGTTGCAATTTAAAACTAATTCATAAGTAATTTTAAATAAAAAAACACATATTATCTTCAGCTCATAAGTGTTTATTTGTGTATGTGTTTTTTCCACTGGACATTTATAATGTTTAGATGTTTTCAATCTAATTGCAACACGGCTAAGTTTACAGCAATTACTTTTAATTATTTTCATGTTTCAGTATTTGTCTAATTCACTAATTGCACAACACTGAGGTCTGTACAAAAAGTAATTAAACATTTTAAAACAAATTAAAAACAGTAAATCATTAATTACGAGTATCCACGCTGAAAAGCAATGTTAATTTAAATTTAATTGTTTAAATGCGACTAAAATGAAAGACACACGAACTGTCAACCTTGTAACATCCGACACTTCCGCAACTGACAAGCGGTGGGTATTGTTTCGTACAGCAGAGCATTGGATCTATCCATTTCATTGTAGGGTTAAGTTTCCTACCCGCCATTTGTTCAGAATACTTGACTTATTTTCTACACGTATTTTCTTGTTTACTCGTAACGTAGACCTTGTTTGATCAGGGGTAATCTTTGATAAATGTTTCTAGACTAATACGTAGGTAGGAGTAATATGGTTTGGAGGTATTACGCTTGTGATTTAGTTTTATTAGAGGGTATTAAATGATTTGTAAGCTAGTCTAATAAAAAGGAATAAGTGTAAGTAGTGTGACATGCTAGTCCGCGCTCGCCTCGCTCCGCCTAGCTTCGCCTCGCTCCGCAAGATCATTGTTATTTATCTCAGTGCCTCCCCGCTTTTATTTCGTCCCTGTCCGCCTCGGTTTATTTGTCTTCGGGATCTGAGGGTACATTAACGTATTTTTCTTCTCTATTAGGGAGACGGTCGTCGGCTCACCTTCAAACTTTGTACCGAGATCCACGAAATCCGAAACCCAACGTTTGTTTACTTGTTTTTTATTTCCAAGATAAGTCAAATAAAAGTTGACGATTGATTGTATTGTAGGAGCGCTCGTAATCACAAGAACAGAGGAAGTTTTGATGTGTTAAACCGAGAGTTAAGGCTAGTTTACTGCGGGAGGGAGGGGGGGGGCTATCAATGCGACTCAGCCGAACAAAACTGCCCAAGTTTGATATTTAAGTTATACGATCGCGTGATTAATATTTTTATATGTCCGTGTTGAGTTGTAAATGTGTGGCCATTAGGTTTATTTATATGTACACACCGCATAACAGTTTCTTTGGAACACACACTGATTCATGTTGTAATAAATAGGTACACTATTTCAAGACGTCCTTCGCACGATTTCTGAGCGCCCGTTAACATGACTGGAAATTACCCGTGCTGATATTAACCCAGAATCCGCTCCATTTACATAATACACTTTTTTCACGAACGGCTTTTATTTAATGACTCACTATCTGCACATTTGCGTATCTCAACAGACCGTAACAAAGGAACCAACTCAGTGATAAAGTCTAGAATAGGTGAATTAAGCACAAAAGCTCCATTAGCCGCCTAGCTGTTTCAAAATTAAATTATCTCGAGCAATAGCAGGCTAGGGAGTTACGAGCAAATTGCCAGAAAGAATAAATCCATTCTCGCGAATCGGTTGCATGAAAATTGCAACAGCAGGCAATAGCGGCGCGCCAGCGAAGCGCACAATTATAACGAGACGGTATAAATCAGAATGAGTTGTGGCATGTTATTAGGGCTATTCCACCACGAAATAGGAAGACGAAAGCGAGCTCGATGAAACTCGTAAACTGAACCGAGATGTTGCTTGCTCATTTTCAACAGATTTTTTGTCGAATGGAAATCTGTGTACTTTGTATTTTTATTTCCGACGCCACCGTCAAGTAACTCGGTGCCCAAACATGGGAACAAGCTTTTTGTATATTCAAATGAATCGAGAACATAACACTTAAATTTTATTGGTTCCTCGAACAAAGCATTAGAATCGCATTAGGAACAGAGCTCAAAGATGTCTTGAAAAACGTATCTTTGATTTTACCTCTCATATCGATTGTCAGCGTTTTATTTTGTTTGCTTATTATGTAACAGCGTATATAGAAGTAGAAGCCTGAGGACGAGGGTTTTACAATATTTTTCTGTTAGATTCTCATTAGATATTCTCCGATAAAAAGGATCAAAAGCTTCGAGAGGTAACGGCTCCCGCCGAGAAATAGTTCCCATGCTCGTGAATACAAATAGATGCTTATGAGGACTTACCTTTCGCAAATTATCTCCTGGCTACAAGGCAGCAACGTAACCTGAAAACAAAATTTTATAGACAGCTTATTTAGTTTTCGTAGAACAGGGGAATCTTCACATCGGGGGATTGGAGACAAAGTCGTAGAATATGATAATCATCATCGATATGTGGGGTGGGAAATACTTTCATAAAAATATATTTTTTATCTTAGTGATTGGGGTCAGGTGAAGGTCAAATAGGCAATTGAAAAGAAAGGTCTGTTATTTTCAGTCTAGGATTTTTAAGGGTGCACAAGTCGCGGCTCGAACTCGTTGGTGGCCGTGGCTAATATGCATGCTATTTAGTAAAGTTTTTAATTTATTTAGTTTAATTTTTAAGTATTCATTTATCTAGTTTTTATTTATTTATTTATTTAGTGAAATATACGACGATTTAAAACGAAAATGAGCGCGTAAAATTTAAAATTTTTACCTTTGGGCTACTGGATGTATCTACTCAAAATAAATTATTTGAACTTTTGATTAAATTATCTATCCCTGTACGGTTTCACTTTTTCCATTTTTATACTACTTAAGTTATTTATTTACGCCTAAAGATGAGTTAACATTAGTGATAAAATAAATATGAAAGTTTCGACGCTCATAAGTTCCAAACCAATTTTTTTTCCAATTCTGCTTCCATACAGGCCTAGATAATAATAAAATAATAATATTGAAATATTTTTATTGACACAAAGAAAAAAGTTATTCATTTCCATTTGAAACTGTGACTCCTGTGCTAGGCGAGACCTGTGTTACAGGAGTCAGTGTCTTCAATAATAATGACAAGACCAGTTGATACAATTTTTAGTTTTGAACCTACACCGTCAAACAGAAGAGACCATATTACGTTTGTATGGAAGAATGACCTTCTAATAAAAATAGCTTAGGATATCTGTGAAAATACCGTATTATTTTGTATTTTCTAACAAATCTGAAAGACTTTGAAACAAAACAAGTCCTATAAATAACTGATTGCTTACGCCATCAGAAATTCTTCAAACAAAATATAAATAGGACCAGCGGGATAGCATCATAGCACTATTGTTGTTATTGAACCAATAAGTAACATGCCTTGAGATTTATTTGTCATACAAGTTAATAAGTCCCGAGTCTTAGCGGAGAAAAACCAAAGTAAATGATGAGACAGTTTGATATTTTAGCGTTCCCCACAGGGAGAATGTAAATGGAACAGTGAAATGGAAATTGACATATTTGGAATCCCACTGTGGATGGAAATTTTAAATTGAGTTGGGATCCTCTGTTGAAAACACGGTCATCATAATAATTATAACAGTAGTAATATAATATTCTTGGCTGGCAATACCGGCTGGCCGGATTTTTACCCAATGTTGTGGAACAACGGAAATACTGTTGGTTATTATAATCATGTTTTTAATTTAAATTTAAAGTGGTTACTTTTTTTCGCAAATCAAGTTAATAAGACCAATTAACATTAGTGATACCCTATAATAACCCCACACGTAACAACAATATACATTACTAACAAACAAATGAAACAATAAGTTCTTATTGCAACATTTGTACGCTAGTTTAGGAAACCATAAAATATGATAAGCATCGGGCAATGAGATTCAGACGGTATCCTATTTATTTGTATTTACGAGCAAATCGAGCCTTGACCCGCCGCCCGAGACCTGGGCCTACTCAGGAAAACAACTTTTGCCAGATAAACACACAGCCGAATTCTTTTGTTGTGTCACCGCCGTGATTTACTGCTCAATATGAACTGAGGCAGACGAGAGTCGATTATGAGCGAGCGATTCTAGCGTGTAATCACGGATAGTCGTGTTTAATAAGAGCAGTTTGTCGGTGAGACGGTGCATCGGAGTTGGATACGCCCGTATTGCCGGTCGCCGGCGGTAAACAACGCTCGCTCGGGCGGCATCGCAGGGCGGCGCGCGGCAGCTGCTAGACCGAGTCGCCTGCATGCGACGCGCAATATCCCTCTTACAAAATAAAGGAATTCCCCGCGACAATCGTTCGCCTTCTTTACCCTCACCCGAGAAATACAAACGCACGGCTCCGAATGACTTTACAAAAATTTGCATGGCACCAGCTTTTTTTCTCTATATTTTCACGTTCAGAAAAGCAATTTTTGTACGTCGCCCGCGATACGGAACGCGGGAAATTGCACTCGTTCCTCGGTGAACGGAGAGAACAGTGGGAATGGAGTGGCACAGAGTATTATGCCGAATAGAAGCGACCGATTGCTTTCGGCTAGCTTTATTGGCCGGTACACTTCTGGAACTTTGATTATGTCTATACACAACTGTTTTCTACTTTTAACTATGAGTTAGCTTCCGTTATTGCGCCGTCGTTTGCTTTCAAGTATTGGGAAATTTAGGAGAGTTTTAGAAGAAAGTTTAACTTAGTGTCTTGCGCGCTTTTTCTCGTCGTAGTTTTCGTTATTGGACAATCCTAAAATACATAAATAACAAAAATACATCCGTATGTTCTATTCTTGAATTGATATTCAACTCAAATGCTCAACTTCACGTATCACTAGCAAGTGGAACTAGATTAAGCCGAGCTTTGCTATAATGTTAATTCACGAAAGAGTTTTACTGCAGTTGGAGTTACCCACGATGTTGTTTGATTCAATTAGACCGACGGCCGCGTCCCACTGCGTCACATTTCTAAATTTTCTTAATTACCAGCCTCAGGACAACAAAGTAACTGCTAGTTACTGTAAACTACAAAATATCAAACAAAATTATTATTTGGTCGAGCAAGAACATGAGATTTTCCATTTATTTATTACGATTGCGAACAGTGAGCCTTTTATTTGGGCTGTGTTAACAAGCTCCGAGAGTTAATAAGTATTGTTAAGGACTTAAATTGTTGTGATGAAAAAGGAAAACAATGAGTTTTAACATGCGAGGGAATGTTTTATTTACTTCGTGATGTAATCAAAGTAGAGACATTGTACAAAAGAGGCTGGTGTAGTGACGTCATTGGTTACTCTGTTTTTCAGTATTGCTGGCCATTAATAAGCCATTTATATAAAGTTGATATAAAGTATAAGTTTTTTTTTATTTTTTTCTCTTTTTTATTTAATTTTCATTTATTGTTTTATAAATACTTTTTCTTTCTTTCTTTTATTCACTAAATGCCTCAGGCATGTTTTAATACCTATTCCATCATGTTCACGTAAACTTCCATTTGTACTGAAACTGAACTATAGCGCCGTCTGAAGGCAAAGATGGGGAACACAAATTATTCCAAACAAATTGAAATTTATTTTAAAACAATCGAGTAGGTTTTGTCAGTGATAAAAACTCGAACTAGGCCCACTGGGAATGATAGCAGTTAAGTTTATGTAGTACAAATTAACGAAAAGACCGATTGATCAATTGTGTTGGTGATTTTATGTCAGTCATTATCGGCTATACTGTTGTATGGACGTAATCTAGTCTAGCCTTACCAAGTGGTATCGTATTACCCAGTACAGGTACTAACTGGGTTGTGGTGGTCAGATAGGCAGTCGCTCTATGTAAAATACAGGTATTCAACTGCATCCGGTAAGACTGGAAGCCGACCCCAACATAGTGGGGAAAAGGCTAGGCAGATGATGACTGTTGTATGTACATACGTACATACTATACGTATAACCGTATAGCCGAAAACTTTAACCGAAATAAATAAATAATGAAACTTATTTAAATGTTTACCGTAACAAATAACACATTAAGAATGATTCATACTAAGTGTGTTGTTTTTTCATTATAACAACGTTTTACCGTTACATGACGACTTTCAAATACACTGGCCACTTTTAAGAAACTACAGTAAAAAACTTTATACAATTATTACATTATTATTATGTTGGTATTCCGCGGGCCATAATAATGTAAATAAAATTATAATTCTCAACAGAAATAATTTTGATGTAAACAATTTATTTTCGTTACAACATTACAGCATCGAGTAGTTTATATATTTTTGTATCATTCCCAATGCCAAACGTTCTGGGTTGATTTCAGTAACCAGGTGTTATATAAATATGTAGTTTCAAGAAATATCATGGATGTACGTACTTAAGATGGCCGTGTCGTTAATTCAGAGCGACAGTGTTAAATGGTTCGTAATATTTTGTTTATTTAACGTAATTATAACAGATAGGCCGCCGTGCGAATCTCCCGTGGAATCGTGACGAGGTCGATTCGCGGTTCAGGGTGACTGATGACAAATTAGTAATTTGTAATGAGTATTTCTGAGTTAATTTGTATGTAGCGTCACGCTCCCCAGCTTTCAAGCGAAACTGAATTTCGAACGGTTAATGCAATTAGTTTATTGCTGCTGTTTTTTTAAACCGTTTTTTTCCCTGAGTCTGTCTAATATTTACCTAACTAACAAAATGTGGGTGTATAAATAGTATAAGCTACACCCCATTACAAGCGTGATATTACGTGTGTCGAATATTTAACAGTATTTCATCAAATATTTTATACGCCTTTATCGAATACTAAATAGTGACAGTGAAAAAGTATTCCCACTTTCCCAACAGTATTTTCAAACTTAAAACAATCAGTCTTTATACCTCGAAATAAGTCATCAATATCAATTCCACCTGGAACGTTCCCCTCCAACTCGAAAATCCCTGTACTCTTCATATTTTTCAGTTGTCACTCAAAAGTTTTGACTGACAACTGAAAAATATGAATCAAAACTGAAGTTTAGTCGACGGGCGTATCCGTCAGTTAGTAAATCTATGGCAGAGGTATTATTAGTAATGATTTACGAGCATGTCGCCGGGTTTCGACAGACACCCGTTAATGACGCCGGTCGACGAAGTGCACTCAATTTTATTTATTGGCTTTCTTGAGAGTCATTTTGAACTGGCAGCACACGGGGCGCGATGCGAAAACTGTTTGCTGCGGTTTGTTTGGGTATTCTGGAACGTTTTTGAATGTAAGTATGTTCTTTCATTGAGGTTTCGTGGTTTCAATTTATTGAATTTTTGTAATGCTTGCTATTTTTCATGACTTTCAGTTTGTAGAGCAGCGCTCGCTTCGAATCGGTTCTACTTAGGTACAGCGAAATTGAAGATTGTGTTTGGCATTAGAACTTCTGAGGTCGGGTGGGGACTACCTCATTTCGCTTGATATACTAAGAAACTGTTTCAGATCTTTTAAAGACCGATAGATGAATTATTTTAAATAACTAGTCTTAAAGGCACTTGTTTATCAACTTCAAATTTTACATAAAGTAGGTATCTTGAATTATTTTTTACTATAAATTAAATGTTACTAATATCTAAGCAGGAGAGGTGATCCGTACCTCAGGACCTTTCTACTTCGGACACCTTACTCTGTATAAGATTGTGAATATGTGAACCAGCGCAGGTAATTCTAGATTTCGAGATAAACAAAGATTTATGATAATAATTAAAAAAAAAATGATTTTTTTTCAACATTTGACGAACCTTTTGCCCGACACTAAATGATAGCGACCAACTAACATTTCGTGGCGCTTAGTGTTCTTGTAAGCGGGAATTTATTTATTTATTTATTAAAACTTTATGCACATAATGTACAAAGGCGGACTTAATGCATTTAACATGTAGCTTAAGTTAATCTATAGCGTAACTTACTGTGGTGTAATGAGCGCCCATACAGGTAAACGTTACATCCGTAATTCACAATAATGCAATGTCATCTCTTCTCATAAAATCTATTTTGTACTGTTAGAGACGTTTATAACGATTTTTATAATGATTTCTTGATATCGGAAATTAGTTTTTATTATGGTCTCTTTCAATAACGATTAAGTGTGTAATAGGTTTTTAAAAGAACTTTTGAATTTTGAGAAAAATATAACTAACGGGGTTCTTAAATTACTGTTGTGAGAATGTACGGTAAAGTTAAAGTTCTTGTTTCTTGCTTAACTATGGATTTTTGTCTGATCATGGGCCATAGAAATAATTCAGGGTTACGAAATTGCGACTGAATTTTTCTGCCATGGAACATACCTACTTAAAACATTTTTTGTTCTTCTTACAAGTTGTAGAAGTTTGGAAGATACTTAGTCAAATAATACTGTAGACTAATCTATACAAATAAAATTGAAGTGTCTGTTTGCAATTATAAAATAACTACTTTTTACTGAATGTAAGTAAGTAAATTCGGTGCTTATAACAATAAATAATTTTATTTGTCGGGTTGTTCCAGCTAATCTCCGAAACGGAGCTGAAGCGATTTTGACAGGGCTTTTACTGGCAGATAGCTGATGTTATATGAAGTAACTTAGGCACTTACTTACTTTTATTTTAGAAAAAGGGGGTAGATTAGAGTTCCGTGCAAAAAATAAAACCCATAAAAATGTTAACAAAATCCGATTCAAATAATGAAACATTTTAATAAAAACTTCACGCGGACGAAACTCCCGGGCAACAGCTGATGATACGGATAAATATAGATAATAAATATTATATGAACGGAGCAAAGGGTAAATAATATAAAGGAGGGAAGCACGCGCGATGAGCGGTAATCATGTAGGTACTTATTGTTCAACCAATATTAATTGATGAAGTAAAGTCAAAATGATAATTCATCAGTAGTGAATGATTTCACCGTACAAAGTATTGACTAGAACAATAGGCGAGACGACAAAAAAAAAAAAAAATTAGTCCGTTAGTTAGATTATCAGAAAATATTCGCCCAGTGTTTTTTCTTTTGTTACGTAAATCAAAATTGACGAAGATATGACGCTTTTAAAATTCTCAATACGTCACGCCTAGGTATAATTTTTAGCTAGTTCTGACGTCACGATCCCGCACCCCCGAGTTTTGATGCGTTTTGTCTTTGTCAATATTCATTGATTTACAAAAACAAAAAATATGTGTCCATTAATTTCCAATACTCTAACTGACGGACTAAATAGATTTGCAATTTTTTGATACTGTCGTCACTATTATAGATGAAAATTATAAATCAGTAAAACACTTGGCTACACATTATTATTTCACGGTAAATTATGAACAACATCAATTTTTCAAATGTATATACGGATCCGTCCGTGGAAGTCGATCGACTTCCATTAATTTGGATGATGGATGTCAAGTGTGCCACAAGTTTATGTTGTAAATCAATCAGAAATAAATCAAGCTCTTGATGGCTACTTATTTTTATGAATACTTCTGGTTTATAAATTCCCGAAAGGCCTGTGTGTTCAGAAAAATAGTAACATTTAGTGTTTTTTGTTGAATGTCTGGTCCAGAAGAAAATGTAAACAAATGAGTCGGTTCTTAGTCTATTCTTTGTATTTTTATTCTTTTAATTTTTTTTTCTTATCAATTTATGGTCGTTATATTTATTCATAATCCAATCAATCAATCACAATTTAATCAATTATAATTTTAATCAGTAATTTTATATCCCAATGTTCTCTTTTTAGTGTTGTATCCAGCGTTGAATTAATGATTTGATAGTTTTCTTTATTATTGTTTTAATTATTCTTTGTATATAAGTTCTAATGTCAATAACATATAAATATGTTATGTTAAACCATTTTTTGTGCATGTGGTGTTAACCTGTAATTAATTGTTGCACTTGTAAATGTTACTCTAGTCATTAAGTCAGAAATGTACATAGTGTAAACAATTGTTGGTAAACCTAAATAAATAAAACAAACCTGGTCTTAGATTTGATAATTTAAAAACATTAAATGACGGTAAATGTGTGTTTCTAACAGACACTTTCTAGATGGACAGTGTGTCCTTTCTTGCCATATCATCCGATATGGCAAGAAAGGACGTGTCTGGTGAGATGACAGAAGAAGACATGCTGCGCCGACCACAAATAAATTGGGATAAAGGCAGAAGAGTGCTGGTGATAAAAAGTGTGTTTCCAATAATTATTCAGGTAATTTTATAACCTCAATTTCTATTGACAAATATACAGTAGCAATTTAATAATGATATTCATAAAATAATTGTTGGAAAAATTAGAAAATTATATGTAAAGACAAACACTTAAACATCCAAACAAAAATATTCATTTGTTTGCTTTGATAGAGTAGGTAATCAGTTTTTATTTACTTTCGATTACACACAGAAATTCGTTTTCTTTGCTAAATAATTCAAGATAATTTGTTTGTCCTTTTATACACAGGTTCTGAAAAGGTCCATTCATACTTCTGGCTCACAAACATAAAAGTTGCTGAATCTCCTCAGTCAAGAAGAACATAAAAATCTTTAAGTTCGTGCGGTAATTTCGAGGACTAGAAAACGTAAGGTCCTTTTTTAAGACGGCTGTAAAAGATCAAATTGGCGGTTCCATATTGTTCGCAGTAAGACACTATACGACTATGGTATGTTAAAAGACTCGTAATAAGACGAGGGGCCTACAAATCATAATAAATTCGGGGAACTTATTAAGTCAGCCGCCAACAAACAATGGAGCGAGTTATTGGCGATATACCCTCGTTTTATCTAACGCCCCCCCTCTTACCACCTCACAAATGTCCCCCTCCGAGGCCAACAAGTGGAGCAATCTACGTTTTATCGGAAAAAGCTCAGGGAATCAAGAATATACCAATTAACAGAGGCAAAGAGTTAACAACAACAGATGTTTAATAGCTCGAGGTAGCTCTCAATAATGGCTGCCGAGAACGGATTTGCCTTTAGCGCTCACACTACTGATACTGTAGGAACGATATACATTCGACGGTATTTTAAATTGAAAATAATGGTGCTTGTTGCTAATTGACGTAGTGCCATAATATTATTTTCCAAACATGTTTTTTAAAAAAAATATTAGCCGATATAAATCCGCCCACCGGATAGATAAAAGTACGTACAATGGCTCCTTTGAAAGCTTCTATTCTTTCGATGTATTTAATGCAAATTCTGGAATTGTCGGTGATATTTCTAAAATTATTACACTACAGGTGTATTTTTGTGGCATGGAGTGTCACCTTGGCTCAGTGTTGGCAGATGTGAGTCATAATGACGTAGTACTACACCACCTGGCCCAATGAAGGGAACACAAGACACAAGTGTAAATCATTACTCATAAATAACGTCTAGTACACATGAATAGTGAGGGATGACTACAGGAATTCAAACGTCCATTAAAGTTCCGCTCTACTTAAGATGTTTCTGTTCAGCGAGAAGTAAATTACTAATACCGTCAAACTAATTAATTGTAAAATGATCATAGTTTTAAGCAGACATTAATGTCACATTAAAATAACAACTTTCTGGCCGTTAATGTTACCGGTGTTCACCGGTGCCATTACATTTACTACCAGTGATGTTTTAATTTATATCATCATATGTTACTATTATGCTGTCCACCGACTGAGCTCTTTGCCAGCGCAATTATGTATTGGTTGCTAAATTAGTAGAGCATTAAATTATTAATAAAGGTGACATAGTTGACTGTTGATTTGGTAAACGTTAGTTCGTAGGCCGCGGCAAAGTGGCACACAAATTGACTCTATTTTCAATCTACAAACAGAGGCATCCCTACGATGTGATACACGCAACATATCTGCTGTAAATAACCAGTATGCAGTAATATCTGCTAGACTGCAAGTACCAATAAAGACGGAAACGATAATTAATCTTAGTGCAACAAGAATTCAAGCGAGTGCAAGGAATTACGATTAAACGCTCTAGTTAATTAATGCGCCGACCAAAACCCCTCAAGCGAGTCAGTGCGAGCCGGTAATGCGCCTAACATCTCGCAAATCCAGAACAAGAACAAACCATTAAAACTAAGCGAACGAAATCGGATTCAATCTAACAAAATAGCAGCAATTACAATCCCAAACTATATGCCGTAGGATGTAATGGCCGCCCTTCGATAACATATAAATAGAAGGCTCCGTACGACTCCGCCAATAATAGTCCAAATATCGTTCAATAATGGGACACGAGCGGACGAAAGTGTTGGGCAAACAATAATGGGCCAAGACAGACCGGGCACGTACACCGAGTCGCAGAATTAATCAGTTAGTCACACTTGCGTCGAACTCAGGAAGAGTCGATTAGGAGGGTACCTTGAGGATTATTGAGACATTGCGGCGCATGCCAGCTGCGGCCGCCCAACCGCCCAACTTGCCGATATTGCCGCCCTGGCCAGGGCTGCCCCAACTTGTTTCCAACTGCCCAAGAATTCCCAGCTCCGACGAGAAACTCCGACGTTCGATCATACTTATTGGAAAAAGGGTTCTCGTTTTCTCATAATGTTGCCATCGTTGTAGGTACCAGTATTAGGATATTTCACTTGTTATATTTTGGAATGATGCCATGTTCCACTTTATGGGTTGGGGTTATTTATCGTGCAAAAGTTGTAGGATTTCATAATACTATATCGTTCGTTTGTTTCTATTTTCCTCTATGATCATTTGGGTTATCGCGGGTATGTGGAGGGTTGTGTTAGGCGAGGCATTTTAATTAACAAAGCTGTGTTCCCATGCGGCTCGGTTAGTGATGATGGAAAAAATTACATTACTTTCATATTCGGCATACATACGCGAGTTTAAATGATAGTTCGTTATCTTCTCGGTGACGAGGTTATTTAGTTATAAGCTGAACCAGGATACGGCTCGAATCTAGTTCGTATTCACGGATTCACGTATCGAGTAAATTTTATTTGATTTCGTCAGCTCCGACTGGGACCCTCGCTACGACTACTATTATAACTCGCGTTTTATAGTCTTGTTTATGGAAACAATACAATAGCTCCTACTAGTACAGAACAACCATTTTGCTATCAATATATCAAAAACTAAAAGAACAAACTAATCAATAATTATTTTCTTTTATCTCTTGCTGGTTTAATTTACTGTGCTTTTTACTCTATCATATGTTTTAAATGATTGCCTGTTTTTTTTCTCATACTTTCAAACTCAATTGATCAGGTGAAAATTAATCATCTCGGAGTCATACATAATTCACTGAAATTATATTCATCAACAATTTCAAAATAACTACCTTAATGTGTACGTGCTGTACCTATAGATGTTATGAAGTTAATGAACAGTGCACCGTGATTGACAATCTGATGACTCGATTATTATATTCAGACCGGGACGTTGTTGAGCCGAAACTCATCAACTAGGTCCAACACTTGAATATAAAGCCTTAAGTGGTCGGGGGTGGTTGGACGACCGACTAA
Source organism: Xestia sexstrigata (assembly GCA_941918905.2). NCBI lineage: Eukaryota > Metazoa > Arthropoda > Insecta > Lepidoptera > Noctuidae > Xestia > Xestia sexstrigata. The sequence continues at coordinate 9,091,358 of OW799204.2, forward strand.
TGCACAAAGCGGGTTCCTCTGCTATGGTGATTGTACAAAACAGATTGTGGATGCACCGGTCCTAGTCGGCATTGCACCAGAATAACAATTGTGGCTGAGGCTTTATCGATACTGCGTTACGATTGATAATGAGGTTTCATTGTATGAGTGTCCTTTTTTACGAGTAATGAGAAGACTACGTTTATGTTGGTTTGCAATTTTGATAAAATAACAAACACCTTCAGAAAGCTTGTTAAATAAATGAGTACCTTTTGTAAGATCTATTTACTTTAATAAAATTACCAATAAAAAATAATAAAAAACCAAATTACAAGTTTATTTTTATATTTTCATATAATCTGTACCGGTGTACTGTAGAGCAGCGGTGGCCCAGTGGTGGCCGCCCCGACTTACGAATAGTAAGTCATAGGTTCGATCCCAGACAGGCGCATTACTTTGTGTAATTTATTTTATCACCACTGCTCTCAAAACGGTGAAGGAAAACATCGTGAGGAAACCGGCATGTTCTAGAACCAAAAAAATCGAAAACATGCGAGATCTACCAATCTGCACTGGGCCCGCGAGGTGGATTATAGCCCATTCCCTCTCAAAGAGAGGAGGCGTGTGTCCCAGCAGTGGGAACATTGATGATGATGATGATAATCTGTACCCACCAATGATAGATTGTTTCTAGTTCAGTTAATTGAACTGGTCAACTAAAATAGTGGGAACAAAGGAGTTCAACGTGGTTTTTAAAAGTTTAAAAAGATTTCAGACATTTTATGTCTCATAAAAACGTAAGATGAGACAGTAAATAAATGAAGAAGTCATTGCCTTTCGTTACTATTAACTATTAACGAAAGGCAATGATTACTTCAATGACAGCACGCACTCACTGTACTTCTTCACAATTGATATAATAATGTCTCATAAAAACTTAAGATGAGACCATAAATAAATGAAGAAGTCATTGCCTTTCGTTACTATTAACTATTAACGAAAGGCAATGATTACTTCAATGACAGCACGCACTCACTGTACTTCTTCACAATTCATATAATAATGTCTCATAAAAACTTAAGATGAGACCATAAATAAATGAAGAAGTCATTGCCTTTCGTTACTATTAACTATTAACGAAAGGCAATGATTACTTCAATGACAGCACGCACTCACTGTACAGTACTTCTTCACAATTGATATAATAATTATTTTTAATGCCAATATTTATTTCCCATAACATTGCTCTACAAGACTCTTAAGTTACCAATAAAGTCACTGCGCTCGTAAAACGACCAGTTAGACGAAGACGTTGAGTCCCGTCAGAGACTATTTTTCTACGTTTTATGTGTTCCGTGTCATACGACACATGACACGGATACGGCAGATTCATCGGCCGGGCCGGGTTAGCTGTCAATCACAGCAAGTTGATTTCGATATTGACACCAATAGTTCTCCCCGGCACGAACCAGGTGAAACGGTCAAATAAAACATTTGGAACGGGTTTTTTTTTTTTTTTTTTGTCACAGATTTTAAGTTTGTGAAAATTATTTTTATTGGAACATGAAAATATCAGCAAAAATAATAATACAATAATAGCATAGGTAATGTTTGACAGATTTCACATAAAGTTTTGGTTTGATTCGACTACAAAATGCAACTACAATTTTTGACCGACTTCCAAAAAGAGGAGGTTATCAATTCGTATGTTATTTTTTTTTTCTTTTTTCGTGTATGTACAGCCTTTTTTTGGCCAATTGTGAACCGATTTCGATGATTCTGTTTTTGTTTGGAAGAAAATTACTTCGCGGTGGTCCCATTTATTTTTGGTGAAGATCTGATGGTGATCTTCGGAGATATGCAATGGAACTCTTCAATTATAGACAGCAAATCGGTCGTGATTGCTGCAATCGCTTGGATTTTTGTTGTTTTCACAAAATCATAACATAACATTACGCCTGTATGCTCTGAGGGGGTATGCAGATGTGTACAGTACACCCACATTTCGACAGTTCGGCCTGTTAGGTTCCATTTGAATGAAATTAATGACTGCCTCGTTGGTCTAGCGGTAGCGACTACTCAGCATGAGGTCCTGATTTCGATTCCCAGGTCGGGCAAAGTGTTATTGGGTTTTTCCATCAGGAATTTCTCAGTAGCAGCCACAGAGTCTAGATTTGCGCCAGCGGCGCAGTTACAGGCTCACGCCTGTCAAATCTAGACTCCAGCTTATAATATGTTAAAATAAATTTATAGCTAATATTTGTATATCCTATACAAATATTAGCTACACTACTTACAACTAAAAGTGGTAAAATAAAAAACATTTTTGCAAAAAATAAAACCGACCGAACCGAGTTTTGCAAAATAGTTTTTTATGTTATTTTGGTTTTGTATAATAATTGTGGTGTACAGTTAAATAAAGTCCTATTCCCAGAATATAGTTGCGATCAAAAGCACACATAGTCGTTTAAACACTTAAAACTAATTGTTTTGAACCAAAGAATACGTTTAAAATAAACGCCGACTTTATCCAACTAACACGATTCCAGTTCTAAATTAAGACCTAGATTGGTTGCAAAATCTCCGCCGGATCGAAAGTCTAGGGTCTATTTTGTGGTCGGCGAATACAGCTTAAAGCGAAGTGCTCAGCTATAATTAACTAATTAATGACGTCACTCAAAGTTTCAGTGAGTGCTGCCCAAAACTAAACTTTACGATTATTTTGGGAGCGAATCATAAATGTAGCGGAGTCGTTATTGCTTCATATAATTTTGTGATGGAGACACAATGGTCTGATTGGAGAAGCATTCGTTTAAGAAAGGGATTGTGAGACAGTGATTTAATGTCGCAACTTGAATTAGGTACTAGACGTGCACTTAAAAAGCTAGATAATGTTGGTAATGTCTTAAGAATTCAAATCGTTTCGATTCGAGGTGAAGAATTTTGTAAGTAGTTCACGATTGTATTTCAGAAGGTTAGCTTAAATCTAAACGAAATAGTAACATTCAACAAAAGCCTAAATGTAGCTTGCACTTAAGTAACTGATACATCGCCCTTTCATTCGCATATCAGAGCAGGACCAACCGAAACTACACTTTAAGGTGCGTTTAATAAATTTCATTTTTTGACATCGACTGTACGAAACGCATCGCCGGACCGGACTGGAATATAATCGATGCAGTGTTGTGTGAAATAGTATCATGGAAAGCTATCAATAACGAGGGCTCGTACTAAGTGCTCGAGACATTACCAGCTTAACGCGCTAATATATTGAACAGCTCGTTTGCAAGGTAATGCGCTAACGCCACCAGTTTGTATCAGCTGACAAGTTGTTAAGAGCTGATGCACGTTTCGTGGTTCAGGCGATTTGCCTTTAGCATGAAGGTGCTACACTCTGAATCTTTTATGTCAAGCTTCTTCGAATTTTGGCCAAACATTTTCATTAGAAGGAAGTGTATTGGACGTTAGTACCTATGTTCACAGAAATTCAGGATGTTGCAACATTCTAATAAATATTTCCAATAATAAACTGGAAAATATTTCGGTGTTCATTATAAGTTGACGCTCCCTTGGGAAATCTAAGAGTAAGAGTTTGGAATCCAGGGTCGTAAGTTCTGTTTAGAAGTTAATGTCTTAGGGACTGTTGAACTTTTTCGAACCCTAAAAAGTGCCCTTGGATCAGTAAAGTCCATCGACTGTGGTGACTTGGTGACCTTTACTTTAAAGCCACAAAGGCTTGATTGCAGAACTGTTACGTAAAACCGGGAACTGGTCCTAACATGAAGCAACTGATTCTACACTCGCTAATAAGCGTACAACTAGTTCCTTTAAGCAAAGTGGAAGTTCCAGAAAGTCCTTGGCGACAAGCCAAGGAAAAATTAAGACGAAGAAGTCGACAACAATTACGTAGCTTGTTTAATTTGATTGAGAAGATATGATCTTCTAAGATGTCGGGTCAGACCGTCAGACCGTCAGACGCGGCACTGGCCATGGCAACACAGCGGGTCCGAGACCTGGTTACAATTACATATGTATTATTTATCAGACGGCAAAGCGGGGCCTCGTCCGGAAAAAGGAATTGATTTCTGCATAATTTAACAGCGAAAACACCTCCTCGAGACCTCTCTCTAGTACTAAAAACAAAACATTCGTTTGTATTTTACTACGTTCCTCGGAATAAATGCATTTTTTATGTCATATACGCACTCCTTACGAAATGAAGGCGAGTTGATGTGGCGTTTGCTACGATATTTCTGGTTTCATTAACCAAACATTTTATTATTTTACACCGCGTGGAATGAAGAATGCTTAATTCCCTTTGACAGACCATGTCTAATATTTTATTCAAAAGAAGGTTTTCGTTAACATAATAATTAAATGTGCTTTATGAATATAAAGTCTTAGGTAATCAAAGTCTCGTAAATAGCACAACTTTTCCTAGTATTCTGCTCAATATACATTACTTAATATGCATATTAATTGGCTGCGCCTGAAAGGGACTATACCAACAAATAGGAAAATAATAATCCGTGGAATAAATTTGTCTTTGAAACATCTATTGAATATTGTGGTTAATTAAATCATTCAGGTTGGTCATATTTTATGCTTGAGCTGGTCTACAACCGCCTACACTCCATCGCTTTCATATCGAAATCTTATAATCATATTATATTTTCTGTCATTTAATTCTATGCAATAATAATTATACGTAAATTCATTAGAGAAAACATACCGCTCAATATCTGGAATTATTTATTAACATCAGATGCAGTTCATGCAGTACAGAAGCTACAGTTTTAAACTGCCCGTATAATATACACGTGCAGTTTCTAGCAGTAATAGCATCAGATTGATTAGCGGTGTGCGCACAACAAACACACGGCTCTGGTGTGGCCGGCTTTGTTGTCGGAGCCGGCTGAGTCAGATTCTTGTAGGTAATTAACCGTTGCTATAAATTAGTGCGGCGAGCGTCGTCCGGTGGGCCTCATTGCGGATGCGACGCACGGCCCGGACGACCGGCGAGGCGGCCGGCGGCGGCCGGACCAAGGATGCGGCGTCCAAACATTGTCACTGCACCGCAACTGCAGCTGTGTTCACTAGTTAGTGCCCCACAACACTACGTGTTGAAATATTGCCATTGTTACCGCTAACTAAGGAGGCGACACTTCATCGATATTCGATTACGTCATAACTTCTCATCGATACCATTTTGTGGATGTTCTTGTCTTTTATATGACAAGTTTATTGTACAGTTACGACTTTTCAAATTCCTAATTGGACATCAAACTTTTTAGTATTGTTAGTTATAATGCTTATTTTCCCAGACAAAGTCTATGTGAAAATGAGAAAAACAAATGTATTTTTAAGACAGTTCTCACTTGTTTTACGAGTATTTTTCATAGATGTTTCAGCAAAAAACCGAATAGTGGAAACAAACAGCTAGTTGTTTACGAGTTTTCAAAGTCTATAACATTGGAGAAATAAATTATATTCACACATCCGGCAATTGCTGAAGTATTGACTATGGCAGAACTAGTAACTCTATTAAATTATATGGGAATTGTGATAGTTACTTGAACTCTTGGCGACTCAGAACCCACTATAAGAAGACATCGTTATTGAGAGTCTATATATTAGGAAAAGATTTACCTACTAGTCTTCGTACATAAATCAAACCACAAAGTAAAAGTGCTTGTTGCGGTCGGAAATGCCTGAAAAAAGGCTGTAACTAGCCTTACAAGATGTTGGATTACTTATCCGGGGGAAAAATACATATCTAAGGGCTTTGTCATATTATGAAAGTCATGTATTAGTTTACAACAGACACGATGTTAATATAAAACATATTGGTAATGCATGTCACCGCGCCCTCACTATGTAGTTGGCTTGAGGTAATCGCTCCAGCTCACGTATCTGATGGAGTTTCCAAGCTTCCAAACTAGTTGGACTGTTGTCGGAAACTTCCGACGATGCTCGGCGCAAGGTGCATGTTCAACCTGTTCCGATAAGGAGGAGGATTCGACCTTAAATCCTAACACGCTCCCCGATCTGTCTAGGTTAGCAAAATATCCAGTCCTGTCTTCTCAATTAAAACTTTCTCCATACAATGTAGACTCGATGAAGATGTTGAAGGATGTCGCAGTGCTCATATCCGACGTTCATTATCAGCTGAATTAGTGAGGGCGTCACGCTCGGAGACGTTGTTTTATTCAATGTCTTGAGACAACTTATATGGCAGACCATTACCTAATTGAAGGCTGGCTCGTCGCGGCACCTCAGCCAAAGTGTTATTGCAAATGCGAGTCACGACACGGCGTGAACTTGTTGTCGCGGGGCAGCGGGACGCGTGGTGCGGGGTGTGGGGTGCGGGTGCGAGGGGTAGGTGTCACGTGACGGGGAGCTGCGGCGTCCCGAACGTTGTCGAGGCCATGAGACTTATGAGGATTACGGGAAAATGTGTATTCGATGACATTTTTCGGGGCCGTAGAAAAAGATGAAATATAAGGAATTCTAAACGTGACCGGAATATTGTATAAGGCGTCACCTATTACCGGGCTATGCGTTCTTTTCGCGGTCGGGCGGTCGGGCGGCCGGGTGGACGAGCGTCGATGAAACGTGACGTTCCATTCCTGATATAAAAATGTAAGTATGAAAAAGCTTTGTTAAACGCGACTTGGCTTCGGCGAAGTGGCAAAGTTTGAAGTGGAAAACTTTTCATGGAAAAATCTTTGCAGAAAACGATTAAATTTTAAGGCTATTTGTACTGTTTAAAGCGCGGCCGAGGACGAAATGTCTCATTTAATTTATGTTACTCATTATATTTAGTAACGAATCCCCCACCGATTGAACTCAGCTAATTGGCCGCAATTATGTAAATGTAGAACTTAATGGTATAACTTACTGAACACTCGTGATGATATTATTCAATATAGTGCAGAGTGCAGATCTCGTAGTCTTTAGAGAAGATTATTTTAATTAAATAATTGAATGAGCAGAGTACGGTGGACAGTGGACGCTGGCAGAATGTAGAGTAGGCGGCGGCCTCTGCCGAGCCGCCGTGATTACATTTGGCTTCCAAAATACTTCGGCCTTAGTGCGGTAAATCTGAAACTAGTTAACACATAAAACCGTGTCTCATCAAAACCTCAAATTGGATTAATCGAAAATCAATAGATAAGATTATCCAGACAAAGACACGAGACTCGGTCGAAAGGCGTCGTAAGAGGAGATTCTTACACCGAGATAAGGAAACGAGGCTTGTTTGTGGAGCGCAATGCTCCCAGGGAACATTTAGTGCGGACTTGGACCCTCGTTACAATCAGCGCTGAATTATTTACCAGGGCCCAGCTTACCGGACCGAATTGATTTCTGCATAATTTACTCGAAAGGAAATGTTAGAACCAAAACATAAAAACGACGATAAACTGCCGCGCACGTAAACGTATGACAATGCCGAATTGAGTTTAAAAATTTAAAATGTTTTCGGTGGGAGTGAAGCGAATCATCGGACGTCTGCAGATAACTATTAGATAGTTGAATCAAGAATGAGGGAGGCAAAAATAAAATCAGTACAGGTGGTATTAGGATTCAGTGCACGTAGCGTATCGGAGGTTTCGGAGGAGAGGCTGCGGCGGAGGCTGCCGCAGTGCGCCGCGGGCCCGCCGCACCGCACCGCGCACTGCCGACCACCGACAGATAGCTATTCGTGCCTGTTCTAAGACAATTACCGCTACGTAAACGGAAAATTGTTCGAGAGCTCTCTCAAACGTGTTTTCTAATCTTCGAGAACGAGATTGAAGGAGGAAAGAGATGCCACTTTTACATTTTTAACGTTCGAATGAGATTATTCGTTCTGTTACAGAATCGTTCCGTTCCTGAAAGGATAAAACGAAACCCTTATCATATCGTGAGAGTTGTTAATGTAAATATTACAGGAATAGCGTTTTTATACGCGGTGAGCTCAAATTGACCGGTTTTTATTGTGAGAGCCTTTTGAATAAAAGATTTTATAATAGCTCCGCTCTGTATTACGGTATCTCGTTCTCTATAATACTGGTATCACATAATGTGTGCAAAACAATGAAAGCGCGAGCTGTGCGAACAATTAATACCCAACACAATATTTTCACAAAGTTTCACTTCCGAAACTACATCCTCTGCCGTTTGGAACAAAGTGACTCCTCTCTGCAGACTATTTTACGGGTCATAAACTGCGAGAGGGACAGACAGAAACTCGACCTTAATGCCATTAAAAAAAATTCACCTTCATCGATATTATAGTGTATGTAGGTATGTGGCGGTTGCATACTTGCAGCGTGTTTTTAAGTTTGTAGCGTGTTAAGAGCGAGGTAGTGTTGACTCCTCGTCTAGAAAATTACAACGACACGGACGAGCGAGTTGTTAAGTCTTGTTAGCACGTGGAATCTCTGTGTAGTCACAGCGTAATCTCGATTCAGAAATCGAGGTGTATCTTGCGCGAGGGAAAGATTTACGCGTCTACACAAACACGCTAATTGATTAAATATAATAATCGTTTACGACCGTTATCGATATCACAAACATTATCGACGAGTAAATTAACTCGGTGTTGGGGTGTGTAATACTGTAATCCTATTTGTGTAATACAGCGTCTGTTTGTCTAGGTAATTCATCGCGTTAAATGTCTGACTATGGGCCATTAACAATAAATCCTGTTGTTTGTGCCTTCCCTGGTCGGCTGCGCGGTTGCTGGTTTGCTCCACACCCCTCCCGACGTTAATCAGCTTCCTCATCAGATATCTAGATTATACGTCTGTCTAGATCGAACACTCCTTTATTTCTGAGAAAGCGAGGTCATCGTGACCACAATCCTACTTCAAGTGTCCCTGGTTATTATTAAATTTGCTTCGAAACTATTTTTAAAAACGGTTCCTTGTGGACGATTTTATTTAGGAGAAATATGAAACTTTCTGTCGGTTCTCGTTATTTCCTTGAGATAAATGTTGGAGTGTATTTAAGTTTATATTTTGCAAAGTAAACTATCCACTGTAGGAATCTTGAAGGTACGAGCTTAAACACTGACCGTAAACGTAATTACTTCTGCTAAAAGTTTAGTTTTAAGTTGTATTAAAAACTTGTTATGTACTAATTCCGTCTAAAATGTTGGTATGAGAGAGCGGAACATAAACTTTAACTCGGAAAAACACAGACAGCCACAAGCTAAATTCAACTTGTAGGAAAAAAGCAGCTAAAACTGAAAGCAAAACGTTAACTCGGTTCCGTAGCTGGAAATCTCTGGGGAGCTGTTTTTAAGCTGCACGAAACATAAATTTTACAGCTCGTTTAAGTTTAGTTCATTATTTCATTACTCGCATTATCTGCTGCGAACTTCTCTCTGTACTTGTGCTACATGAAGACTGATAGTTCGTGCTGATATGATTTTAAAAACTGTTTTGTATTACTTAACGCTTCTCTGCGTCTTCGACTAGAAGATTTCTCGTAAAATGTAGATAACAATTTAATAAAACTAGTTTTTTGAAACAGATCTTAATGTCACAGTAGGTAATTATTACACTTTTAGAAAGCTATTTAATAATGGCGCATTTATATCTATTTTATAAAGCGTATTGGTTCACATTTCCACATTACAGTTAACAAATACTTCTTTAATTAAAAATCGACCGTTCAAATTCTATTAAGACGGCTCTAGTGGTAATGGTAAAAGCAAAGTAATTGCAACGTTGTTCTAACAAATCTCTCCGGCAACGGCCTCTCGTTTCTCTTATAATAAGGCTATCTCCATAAAAGCTGCATGGTTTACATACAGCCATGAGCCACGTGTGATGGCACAGACCCGTATCATTGTATGGAAAGCGTCTTGACATTCGAGTCACGTTTAATATTTCTTATTTCCTTTGTCTCATTTGTCCTCGACTCAGAATGACATCAAGTCTTGTATCTGAGTGTTTTTTGTTCCAATTCCTTGGATTGGATTTTTTTACTCAACATATAACTACAAATAAAATATAATGCTACGACACATACGGAACCGTTTCTAATACGGCTATAGTTGGTGCCAGTTAAGATGAGAATAGCGGTCATTGACCCACCTACATTTATAAAACTTCTTAACGTTGAAAACCAAAAATAAGCCTGTTCAAGTCTGGAATCGTCATCTATCGTAATCTTCAACATTTTTTGTAATGAAAAACGCTACATGGTTTATTTGTTTTGGTTCGTACGAAGAGATATTAAGGAAAGGGCAATGACCGCTATTCTCATCTTAACTGGCATCAACTATACTTGTTATTTTCCCCGTTTTTTGGTCTAATGCCACAAACAAACAGTACGCCCTCTTACTTTCCTTGTGGCCCCATTTGGTACGACAATTGGGCAAGTTAAACTCGGCCTAGAAAAAAAAGGCTTACTTTTACTAAATAGACTCCCCCAGTTTACCCAGCAAATATCGGTGTCTGACGGGAATTCTTGATAGCGACTGGACCAGTAACTTAACTTTATCTAGATAAGATAAATCTCGACCAACGCAAATATCTACTTATACGTTTTTAGGTTGACGATGGTTTTGTACTTATTCATTTGTCCGTATATTTGAAAGCGTGACAAAGACATGATACATTTTAAATCATGATAATGATGTATGCAAAGGAGAAAGTTTCCCTCTTTCGGACACAGATCATAAGTTATAAAACCTTTTAGACGCAGGTGAAGGCGCAGCATTAAAAATCTCATTTAGTGGATACAGGAATGGCCGGTGGGGTCGTGGCCACCCTAGCGCTCCCTCTGGCCCTATATCCCAAGGAGTCATTCGTACGCATACATGTAATATGAGTAAACGCTTTGTACATTTCACCGGTATTGCTTCCATTTGATATTGGATAGCAATTTATTTATCATACATATTGCGGCTGGGAACGGGTACCGAATCTCGCTGTAAAGGCGTCTTTCTTTCTGCGAGGAATCAGGAATCGAATACGTGTGGGGAATTCGGTACCTGACGGTGTCATTTAACCATGTTGATAGCAATATACATTTTAAACATATGTAGGTCAATTGATTTTATCGTCTGAAAACTTTTGCATTGCATTCACTGGGGACCGTGTTTGTTATTCCCGACAACGTTCGGTAAATTGTATTTTTCGTTTATTAAGTCGAGCCGTTTTTGTAGAGAATGCCCGGGAAATGCAGGTTGGAAATTGGTGAGGTTCAAAAAAGAATTGCAACAGGCCATTTTCATTCGTGTATCATTTTAATTAGGCAGGGAAATTATTGAATAAACTATGTCTTTGAATTAAGGATTATTAATTAAGCAATTTGAGATGGTTTGTTAGTTGTGATAACAAAATGTTACAATGGTTATGATTTCAGGTAATTTCTCGAAAACTCTTTGAGCTTAAATTTGTTGTTAAAATGATATTTTTTAGGGTTCCGTACCCAAAGGGTAAAAACGGGGCCTTATGACTAAGACTCCACTAAGCTGTCTGTCTGTCTGTCTATTACCAGGCTGTATCTCATGAACCGTGATAGCTACTTAGACAGTTGAAATTTTCACAGATGATGTATTTCTGTTGCCGCTATATCAACAAATAATAAAAAATAAATTAAAAATTAAAGGGGGCTCCCCTACTACGATGGTACGGAACCCTTTATGCGCAAGTCCGATTCGCACTTGGCCAGTTTTTCACGCTTTTGCTTAACGTGATGTTAATGCACAATAAAATCAAACCAATGTTTGCCATGATTTTACATAAGTAGGGATTTATATACTATAATTAGGTCAAACTAACTAAAGCTTATTAATACATCTCTGGCAAAATGGCGGAAAAAGAAGAAAAGAAAAGAAAAATACAATTTCGTTTTTAAACAATTGGTCATAATGCATCTACGGAAGATGCAATTGCCGACCTAACGGAAACTGTTGCTAAGAATTTGGATGATCATCGTAAATGCCTTTCAATATTCCTGGACCTGCAGAAAGCCTTTGACACGGTCTCTGTTCCTACTCTCCTGTCAAAATTGGAACCCATAGGCATTCGGGGAACACCGCATGAACTTTTCAAGAGCTACCTCCAAAACAGGCAACTCCGTGTCAAGATCGATTCATTCACTAGTGATGAAGAAATCATCACATACGGAGTTCCGCAAGGCAGTGTGATAGGACCCACACTATTCCTATCATACATAAATGACCTTTGCACACTAGCACTCCCCAACACGAAGACATTCACATATGCTGACGATACCGCGATCGTAGTATATGGGGATACATGGACTGACGTGAATATCATGCAGAACAATCACTACATATGGTTGTGAGGTGGCTGCAGAATAACCTTCTGTCACTTAATTTGGCTAAAACAAACTTCATCCCTTTTTCTATTAGTCACAGGACCAAAGCCCCATCTGATATAAAAGTTATTGCACATACCTGTTTGGACTCATCTTTGTGTTCATGTACAGCATTATCTCGTGTCAATCAAACCAAATACCTGGGTATAGTGATTGATGACGGACAAAAGTGGTAATCCCAAGTTGAAAGCCTTACATCAAGGGTCAGGAAACTTATTATATATCTTTAAATCTTTAAGTCATTGCGCTGACCCAAAAACATTAAAAATGCTGTATCTTGCACTTTGTCAATCCGTCATCAGTTATTGCATTCCAGTCTGGGGTGGCACCGCAAAGACTAAACTGATTGGGTTGGAGCGCGCCCAGAGGGCTGTGGTCAAGGTGATGCTCAGCAGGCCGTATAGATTTCCCACAAGTGAATTGTATTTGGAATGCGGGATACTTACTGTGCGGCAGCTCTTTGTGCTTAATGCCACCCTTAGGAAGCATAGACAGGTTCCCCCAATAGATTCAACCACTCGTAAAGCAAAATCTGCATGTCCATCTGTCTCTCACAAAACAACTTTCGCTGGCCGCCAGCTTTATGTAATAAGCTCACTCATGAAGGGTCAACTAGCATATACAAATAAGTAATTTAAACAAACACGAAGCAAAATCCAAATTACAAAACTGGCTATATAATCAGGACAGAAAATCTTATTTCTAAAAAATGTAGGCACGTTATAATAATACTACAAACAGGAAAAACAGAAACACATGCAACATCACACGAACATACCTTACACGACTACAAACTCCTCTTCTCATACACCACACCACGCCACGCCACGCCACACCACACCAAACCACACTACACCGCACTACACCACACCACACCACACCATACCACACCCCGCCACACCACACCTCACCAGACTTCACCACACCACATCCCACTCACACAGCCATTCCCCCCTTGCACACATTCTCACACATTCATAGCATAGTTAAACCAGGTCATATAGGTTTCACAAATAAAGGTTTATTTAGTACACGAAGTTACAGTAGAACACTGACTCCTAGGTCCCCCTAGTTTAGGAGGCAGGGTTTTTAACTATTTGTACAGCCTTTTCCTAAAATTAAATGTACCTATGTGGAATGTATTGCTATTGTATACAAAGGTTTTTTGTGCCAACAAACTTATTTTTATTTTTTTATAATGCTACACCTAACGACCCTAAATGTAAACATCGAACAGGAGTTATCGAATATTCGACCTACTAAGCATTCAGCAATAAGTTAAAACAATGACCATTTAAAGTAACGTTACGAAAACCTTTGAAAAAATGTAAATTAAAAATCATAAATCTTGGCCATTTAGCTGAAATTACTTCTGGTCGCAACCGTTTTAGGTTGTACTCGTATTAAAATACCAAAAAGAACCATTTACAGGCGGCAATAGGGACTCCATCATCACAATAACTCGTTCAATAAGTGCGCCACAACATTGGTAATATGGTTTCATTTAGAAGGATGCAAATGTCGCGACGCCGACCACGCTCCACCGAACGCGATATTACGCCTCCGTGGCCCTCCCCGGGACGCCCCCTCCCCCCGCGCAGCCCCCGCCTTTTACCTCGCTACACTTCCTCACCTCGACTATCTTCACTTTTAATCGCTCCCCTGAGAATTTATTAAAAATCGTGCTCGATTTTACCTCAACTACCTGCACAAAATCCAACGTTTTTAGCTCCGAAACACTAAAACGATAGATCTATCCGAACATTTGTCGACATACGCTCTCGCAGACAATTTTAGGAGAATCGAAAGTTGGCAATTCATAAATCTCTGTTAAGACGTAAAGCATGGGTGTACCGGAACGTAATAATTGAAAGAGTTAGCCGTTGAAAACGTCGGTGAAAAGTTGTAAAAACTTCATTCTGTGAATTCCGTACATTTCTAGGGTGGAGTTGTAGGTTTAAGTTGAAAATTTATGCCATGCGAGTGTTCACAGTGTTAAGCAAGAAGGAGACCTCGTGAGTGTCGCATAGATCAGGCGGGACGTGGCGTATCGCGCGCCGCATGTGCACCCAGACATATCTGACGTGCACGCGTCCTGACTCCCTGTATTGCTGTTAATAAATAATAAGCTCCCTAAGTGTACTGCGACCAGCGGACACGCTTGCATCTCTCATGTAAGCACACCATAGCAGAGCAGCATATGTATATGCTTTGATTGTTTCTGATAGTCTAGCAAAATTCGTATCTACCTAAGAATTGTAAAAGCAATGCACAAACTAATAGAATCCGCAAGCTCATCACACAGGAAGGCAGTTTTCTTCGTTTCGGACTCGAATTGCAAGCTAAGAATTGTTTTCCTAAGACGCCCGAAGAAAAACAAAGGATGTGTGCGGTAAATACCAACCCCTTTGAAAACTCATTCGTCTGTCGAACGTTTAACTTAGAATTCCTAGTTCGGGGCCATTTACATTCCGAAATGTGAAAAGTCATGGTGAACGAATGCGAGCTTCGTATCTTGGGATTTTCTAACTTCATGTGCTTTTCCGTATATTTCCTGCACGGTTCTCCCCCCGGCCCGAATCAGTCCGGGGTTCGTTAAGGAACTAATCGGCTCATTGTGCAGGAGCTGCACTCTGACCTCGTTCGATCTGCACCGACATCTATCGCTATCTAGAAAATTTAATTTCTAATTCTACCGTGAATTTTGCTTGGAATAAGATAATGCTTGATATTGCACAGGTGCAGGAAATGTGCTTTGTGTGTCATAAAAAGTACTGGTTCGCGATCGTACAATGTTCAATTAGCTAATGACTTCGATTAGCTGGGAGCATTTACGGCACATGTTGTGAGACTATCTACTACATTCTGCAGATCATATTTTCTCATTTAACCGTTAGTTATTTCCGTCACATTTTATCGTCTAATGAAACTAAGTAGTTTTAACTTGTTCAGTAGATGAACACTGATATTTGCTTCTAGTGAGTTATTTTCTTGTAATAGCATGATGACATGACATGACATGACAGCTATTGAGACGTGAGCAAATGAGATTTTTAAATGACAAAAACTCGCCAAGTTAAACAGAAGTGTCCGGGAAACAGTCTTTAACCGCGTGCCTATTTTAAAAAGTATAAAATTTAATGTAATTTGAAACAAAGCCGGGTGTAGTGAGCCCTCACGTCACCGACGTTATAATACGATCGTAGAAGGAGGTTTTGGCGCGCAGTTAGTAATAAAAACTTTTGTAATTACACTCATTTAGGGCAAGGAACCCGTCGTTGACGTGGTGTCGTGCCAAAAACGGCAATTATTTTTATAACACCACCCCGACCAAGTTTTCTCTCTGACTCTTTCGTGCCCGTTGACACATACACTTCGTGTTTCGGGAGAAAACATTTATAACCGCGCATTTTTGGAACGCTAATGTGCTATTTGACTCAAATTTCACGCTGTCTCTCATCCTTTTTTAGTCATGAAGGTGATGAAGATAATGTTTTTTAATGTTAAAATGAAGACGACATTGTACCTGCTTAAATGCACTTTTTATCAGATCAAAATAAAGTTAACATTAATATCTTCAACCACATCAATTTCTCATGCAGGGGAGGCAAGAAAAAACGTATGCGAATAAAACAAATGAACAATCTCACAAAACATGTGCAGCAACTTTTAAAATTACGTAAACATTCCGTCTCCGTCGCGGTTAAAACACAATGAACATGGAAGCTTATTAAACAAACCAAATAACAAAACAAGGGAGAAAAATACTGTAAACAAGAATCACAATTTGTAAATAATTTGTTCAGTAAAATTATAATCCGCGTCCGGACATGGGGGGCCGTGTCAGGCGGTGACAAGCGACGACTTGGCAAGGAACCGCTCGTAAAAACTTTTCTAATTATGTACATTTTGTAGCTAAGAACCTCGGGTACTCCACCACATTATATTTTCTAGTTAATTTGCCAGATCTGATGTGAACTCTGAGTCGTATTACGGGTGAGCCGCGTTTTGCGCGCCTTCGCCTGATCTCCGGTGTTACTTACACAAGCCAGCAAACTTAAATGGAAACACTGATTCGTCGTAAGATAAACCTGAGATGTGTGTTTGTACCTACATGTTGTAAATGCTTAACTGTTTTTCTGATAACATCAAAAAATAAATAATATTTCACCGTTGTCTCGGAAATTATTTTCATATCTCTACTGAACACCGAACACATCACATGTTCTGATCAATATCGTGTTTGAAAAGTTGGAAAACTTTCAGTAAATATTAAATTTTAATGGGATTGCCAATTGGCAGAAGAAACTATATAGAAAGAATGTAATGCCTTTTTTAAATCGGCCAAGAAATTATGAAGGGCAGAAAAGGCATACCATAAAGTTGCTGGGGTTAGTACAAAATAACGATATGCAATGGATTTTAGGAGCCAAGTTTTTATACTATAAGTAGGTACGTCTATGACATCTATTACCCGTTACTCATAATATCATATTCATGGGTGACCTAAAAGGCAACTAACTACCCCTTGGACGCTTTTTATTTTTGGATAAAAATTCTAGCAAAAAACATAAATTCTGTTTCATTTAAAAATCTATTTGGTTTATCCATAACATCTATGCGAGCCTATAAGGTAGGATACTGAGGTATTAAGGAATTATTCAAGTGTTTGGTAGTAGTTGATTATACGGAACTCGGTTAACTGATAAGCAGGTTTCTACCGGGTGTAAAAATATATGAACTGAAACTTAGAGTTATTCCATGTGTTGTGTCAATTTTCTTCTGGACCATAGCATGGAAGGAACCTACTGCTTACTAAGAAATTGAAGGTTTCAACGTTTTTTTTACGAAAATGTGATTTTTCAAACCAACATTACATTAAGAGCTAGTAACTAGTTTTTTTTAATCTTTGCCCTTCGCTAGGAATTTCTCCTGTACCGGGGGTGGTTTACAAACATTCGTTATTTTATAATCAATGAATTAACATTACATAATGCGTTGATAACGAAATGAAGTAATAGTCCTTCACAAATCCTGCATATTAACAACATGATTGATCACAAAACTATATTCCAAATGTGATAATAGTACAAGTGTGTAATGTTAGTGATTACCGCTGAGGCGCAATTGAGACCCGAGCCGTCAGGTGAGGGTCTCAAGAGAGCCGAGGACGGTAATCATCAATACACACGTGTATCATACGACGTTTTTCAACACACTTGTGAAGAAAATAATACTAAAAAATAATTTTATCATCGAAACTTTTTTTAAGAACAAAGCAACTCACCAATAAAATAAAAAAAAAACCAATAACTCACTTGTGAATAATAGAAATGAAAAGTCACAGTTTGATTACAGGTGTCATTATGTGCCTAATTTCGGTGAGATTTGAGCCATTTTATGAGCAAGTGTGTTGAAAATATGATTTATAACCTCTTTAACTCCCTATATTCCATTGTTCCGTATCATACCTAGTTCCCAGTTCTCAACAATATAACTTTACGACCCAATAAGACTTTAATACTAGAACTGAAATCAATAAACTCTTCTTATGCAACTTATGTTAAAGTTTCAAGAGTTGTAACAAGTTACGACACTTGAGCAGTTACTTTTGCGCAAGAGTAAAAGTAAAGTTGACAGTTACTGGCGATAGTTATGTCATCTTGTTTCCTGGTTAACTAATGAAAGAAATTATAGTTATCATGGATATCATCTTGTGAGTATTCGTTATGGTGTCTGTAAACATAGGTTCGAACGTGTCATTTTCTTGTGCGATATTATTATGGTGCAGTTTAAACTCTTGTCTCAGGTACTGGCTGGTTCGTGCCTGTGGACGGTGGGCTATTGGCTAGCTCGCCGTCCGTCCGTCTCATGACGACAGGCCGTGTCGACGGCGCGTTCGTGTTCCACGCGCGCCTCAAAGAGAGTCAGCAATAGGAAGGGGTCCGCAAGGGCCGATGCCTGCCGGGGTTGCGGGACTGTTCGAAAGAGATACCGTGGCCCCGGAACACAAAGGGCGATGAAGGAACATGGATGGGTTTTAGTCAGTAAAAGTCTGACACTCCCTTCTGCCCAGAGCGGGAGAAGTCATTTGATGAATTACAATCCGAAAAAAAAAGGTGCTGGCTGGTTTAGGTTCGTCTTATATATAATATTGAGGAGGATTACCGATTGAAAGAAGTTTGAATACCTTTATACTTTATGTGGAAGAGTAGAATAATGGAGTATAATTTAGCCAGTAAAAATATGCGCTTTGGAAATCTTCGTCTGTCTTCGGAATTACGAACATGATAATGATGAGGTCAAATATAGAGCTGTTACGACCATGGAAGGCCTGTCTATTGGTTATGGTTTTCATTTGAAAATCGAACACTTTGATATTTTCCTTTGTTTAATACTTGTAATGATTCAATTCAATTGTTTTCGATGAGTAGGTTCTGTTTAGGTACTAGAACTGTTTTCTTTAGCCTCATATCTAAAGAAAACGATATTCCATTTCGCATATTACTTACGTCCCAGAAATAAAGCCCTGAACTTCAGACAAGGGGTGAGTAATAGAAGACTTGGTAATTGCCTTTCGGGTAAGATATAGGCAATTAACGAATAATATTCTGGAAGCTGTGTTGGAGTGCCAAATAAAAGAACATTAAAGAGGTAGTCACAGATTATATAGTGACACATGGCTATGACAAGAAATGCGACGTATTTCTTGGCATGCATTCTGTTGAGTTGTGCTTACGGAAAGATCTAGCAAAATAAGCTAGTTTCACATTTTTGAGGTCATGCTTTATTCTGAACTAGCAAACAGAGTGGGTCCGCTATGCTTTACAAGTATTACAAATAAACCTTCCATAACTATGTTAATTATGGTGAAAAATACATCAAAATCCGATGCGTTGTTTAGAATAACTTCGCGGTCAAACGCACAGGCACTGAAAGCGAATTTGATTTCTAATAAGTACAACGAAATTGAGAATGAAAACTCTTTCAAAACTTTTCGCAACTTTAATTACTTGTAAAATCCTACTAATACTATCAACTCTTTCGGAATTAATAATAAAAGAACAAACAACAGCATAGAACATCTCATAGACGAGTCCCTAAATCCGACCGAGTTCGGTTGCGTCGCATATTTTTCCGAAAAACACATCTAACGTAATCCTCCATGTTCATACACAAAAAAAGCTTAAAAAAGCTTCGGACATTGTACGTTTCGGTTAAAAATGTTAAAAGGCAAATAGATGTCGGCGAAAAATAGCTCACCTCCGAGTCCTCACGAGTAGAGAGGAGTACCCTATGGACAAAGAGGTCCGTAACGCGTTCGCTGTAAACACGGAGTGGCCTGTAATCTGTTACTTTACGGAGCACTTGTTTTGTTTCCACGCGATTCCCGGGAATATTTTTACAACGCGAACCGGACGACCCATCCGACTGAACGATGCTGCGTCTGCATAAAACTCCAGGAAATTTTACGTGTTTCGACACAATGATTATGAAACACTCGTAAACTTGAACTAGGATTTTTCCCGTTGTGCTCCAAGGTATCCATTTTCTCGGCGACTATTCTCCGCCGGATCCGAAGTTTTCACAAAGAAAATATAAAACGAAACGCTATTAAGAGTTGTTTACGCGGCATGCATAAATACAAATGAATGGCCCTAAAGCATCGTGGTTAAAACTGTAGTGAGAAAGTTTTGCAATTATTGTAATTACGAGCGAGAAGCATTCACCGTCGACACAACGTCATATTTTCTACTTAATTGTGCCGAGTTGCCGGCATTATTATATATAAATCAATTTATTACGTTCGCTAGGCACCGCATTACTCACGCTATAATGTTTCAACTTTAACTAATACCTCACGCATCTGTAATAATAATTATAACTTATTTAACTAACGCAGTTATATACATTTTAAAGATCTGCTTTATCACAGTAAAAATTACTTTGAATGTGACTTACGTGCTTGCTAAATATTTAAATAATTAGGTAACTCAAATGTGTTTTCTATGTAAAACCTTTAGGTTAGGTGTAGGTACGTTTGTAGGTACTCGGCTTTGTGAGGGGCACACTTAATTCTGTCAGGAATACGTCAAGGGAATACACACAGTGAGTTTTTCAGGGTAATTTTCAGTCTACTTGCAACTGTGTTGTTACAAACAAACACAATAACCTACTTTAAAGGCTTGTAGAGAATAATTTGAAGCCTTAAAAATGTTCATATAACATAAGTATCAACTTATTTTTTCATGCGAATATACTGAAGGCATTGACTATAATATTGGACTTGTATTTTCAAACCTTCCACTCATAAAAGGTTTTAATTGGGCTTTAAAATAAAATGAACTTTCAACTGTGAAAATTGACCGTTCAGTTCAATGATTCAGTGTTTTCGATACGTGACAACAAAACTGACATTTAATTTTATGTATGTAGGTAAGCACTTACGAAAATAATTGACTTAAATCAGTTCACATACTATTATTGATGATGATACTCCGGATCAATATTGAAATGTCATCTGATTAAATAGCAAATCGATCTTTATTTATTACATGGGGCAATGACACCAGTACGTGGGTAGTTACACAAAGTATTAGTCATCCAATCCGTACGATCAATCTCGAACGCATTTAAAACTTTTGCACATAAATGGGTGCACTTAACGTATTAAATTCGCTGACAATGAGTAACGGGGCGGGCTGGCACAAACTGTAAAATATTCATCTTAAAAAAGCGACATTTAAACCTCCCCCTGTAATATGAGTAACGGCTTATTTGGGTGCAAATCGTGGAGCGGTCGTTCGTCAAATGGTCCCAATGAGCGACGCAATCACTTAGAGTACTACCCTGTTACATGTTTGTGGAACGAGCGACAGCCGACAACAACACTATTTTCAGATTACAGTTAAGCCCGGGATTGTAATAAGTACTTAGAATGCTTGTTTTCTAACCGCAAATATACTGTCTGACGCAGCAACTATGTGAACTTTAGTTAAGGGTCCGTCTACATTGACTTAAAACTAAAAATTGATTGATAAACAACAACAACAACAACAGCCCATAACGTCCACTGCTGGACACAAGCCTTTCCCATGATGGGTGGAAAAAATGATGGATGAATAAAATATTTATATAAAATATAAAATAAAAATAAAATAACTCTAATTATAAATGAGTACATAAAAATATATAAAAAAAACTATTTTTATGGGCCTATTTGATCATCTTTAAATTAAATTATAATAATGATAAATAAATATTTAAATATTCGAAAAACTCATCCCATTTTAAAAATAACATTGATTTAAAACTAAACTAAACTATACTTTTTCTCTTTTCGTAATTATGGAAGAAAACAGGCACAAAAACGCTGCGTTAAATGAACACAATAAAATTAACTAGTGCGGAATAAACGAATGCAGTCAGTTTATCTTCTTAAAAATGCCATTGTAACACACCTACGTCAGATTATCATGCTAATCTAAATACGGAGTGAAGGGGCAGTCTTATAACAGATACTATCTCCCCGCTTTAAACATTTATTTTTATTTTTAATCTCGTATAAGGGTGAGTGCAGACCGTAGGATCGATGCGCTGTTCATCGGCTTTTTTCATTTTTACCACTAATTCATCACAGAGCGATTATTAATCAACGCAGCCGCGGGCATATTTAACGCAGAACTTTAATGATCCGTTTGTCGGACGTTTGTATTTGTTCCTAAGCAGAGCACGTGCCGCGGACGGGTTTATGCCGCTTGTTTTTACGATAATTTACAAGTTCAATGAATTTTTAGCGCCGCTGTTAACTGATGCGAACTGCTTTGTTAACAGATCGAGCGAGGTTTGAGTGATCCTCTAATGAACGTAATTACAAGCTTTCATACCAATTACACCTCTCTAGGATGTAATGTCGATTTCGAAAATAAACAGTCATTATCAACGAGACTTTGATTGGAATTCAATTATTACCTACCTTATGATTGCTCGGGTTCAATATTCACAGAACAAAGTAGAACTTGTTGTGATTGGATGTCGATCAACAGCTGAAATTACCTGGAACAATACAAAACAATCATTAATTTTTGCCCAACCTGACAAAGTACAGAAATAATTACAGTACTGAATAACACCATTCACAGCGGAGTGATGAAAGAAAAACACGGGGGAGGCATTGCGCTTTTATTGAAACCAATCTCACCACTTGCCTCGACTGACTGCACCCCGAGCTGAATGCGCTTAATTGCTTCGTCATTCAGATGATCGCTGCTTTACGGCTTGTCTTGTTGACTGTACTTGTAGGCACTCGCTTTGTGCACGCGGCCTTACGTCGCGCGCGTCGCCTGACATGTGCTATTGTCTCGCACAGTTTCGCCGCTCGCTTCTATGACGGCAACAAGTTTCAGCTTGCATTGTAAACTACCCCTTAATGATAATTGTGCAATTTCATCATTCACCGCTGGAACTAGTGTTTTTGCAACCGCGGACTAATTTAGCACAATAATCGCATCATATTTTGTTACTAAATCAACTCGTTTTAATTAGTCGCGTCTACGCGATATGTTTACAAAAGAGAAACATTGTGAAAAGTTTTCATCACGATCTTCTCAAACAAGAAATATAAAGTGATGAAAAAAAAATAATGGATTAATTAACTGGGGACGCCGAGCCGAATTTTTATTTGATGAGATCTACGGCTATTTTGTTCGTTAAGAATTTTCATTTATTCAATTAGACTTTCAAATAGTTTGAATTACATTAGTTGCTCTCGTTATAATTATGTTTTATTTACAACTCGCTTAGTGGGTTCAACTTTCTAAACAGCTTCCTCGGTTAGTTGACTTTTACACGAACAATCGCGACATTGTTTACCAACGCGCACTTCATTTCTTAGGGACAATATTGATGGATCATGGAACCTACATAAAAGCGGTCTATACGGTTTTTTTCCGAGTAAGAGTGCTTTGCTCTGGGATATTGGATATTTTTTCTTTTTTTTTTTGCCAAACGTTGCAGTTATTTGCTTTGACGTCGCTCAAAATCAAAGGCAATCCAAAAGCGCTGGGCAAGAGAGCTCACCAAAAGAGTACTTTTGCAGGTGCTCTTGTTGGTAGACAGCTGTATCTTCTTACTTTATTTGTAAGGCCTACATTTTCAGATTACTAAAAAATAAACGCGTATTTACTTAGCATTTTTAAATCCCATGTTCATTGGCGTATGATTTATTTGCCAATATTTACAGAGAGAAGTCCAGAGCACTTGTGTACGCAAACATGGCCGACAGCCGTCGCTTTTGCGTCGCGCGTCGCCGTCGGTCATAACGCCATCTGTACTCCGCTCGGCAACCATTAATATTTTCATTTTCATTTCGAAAATCACAAGAAAGTGAACGCTCAAGGAAAAAAGACAAAATGAAAGGAGTCTGTGTTTTAATGGGTTAATTAGCCGACGATCCTCCGGTCGGAGCTTTAATTAAAATGAAAAATTTTCGTGACTAGACTGAGAGAATTAATTGCTCCCTTTCGTGAAACTATTCAGGTGAGAAGAGAGTAAATAAAGAGGCCGCGTTGCTCAACTAAATATCAAAACCTGTGCGACTGTTTTATTTTATATAGCCAAGAATGAATAACGTTTCATATCAATTACTCAAAGGGAAAGTAGTTGATATAAGGTTACAGATCAGTTCCATTTGGGCGCGGGATCAATAGACAGGCACACTGAATGTTCCATGATTGATTACACGACAAAACGTCCTGTTTACTTATGTTCAATTAGAGGGGCATAGAGCTCGTTAATTATAAACTTTTTCGCTTAATGCGGCCGGCCCAAAAATATTCAGATCGTTAGATAAAAAAAAAGTTTCCTTCCATCACGTCACGAACGACGTAAATTGTTTATTCCAAGATAATGGATCGTTTTAATTCCGTAAACCGATATTTAATTATGTCCGCGAGTATATCAGCGCCGTAATACGGTTCCGTAGCAGCCGCTGTAAAGTTATGCACAACACAAGTTGCATGCGGAATACTGAATACCAACGAGACATAAATCCAAGCGTGTCTACTTGCGTATTAACAAATTGCGTTCTTAAACCGCAATAAACTATGTAAATACGAAATTTAAATTACAAACACCAATGCGACAGTGTTGGGGTCGTTCGTCGGTGGCAGTGTGGTAGGTGGTAGCCTCGTCCGTAGGTGGCGGTGGTGGTTACAAGTAGAATGTTGGCTGTTGGTGCGGCAGACTGGTGCGATAGCGAGTGTCGCCCGGGTGAGTTATGTGTCGCGGCTCGCGTTAATTGTCGCTGACGAGGCGGCGCGGCACGGGGTACCCCACCGGACTTACCTACTGTACTTTAACCCTGTAATAATGACGCTGTTTGTTACTGAAATTATCATCATCTACCTAGCCTTTTCTCAACTATGTTGGGGTCGGCTTCCAGTCTAACTGGATGCAGCTGAATACCACTATTTTACATGGAGCGACTGCCTATCTGATCTCTACAACCCAGTTAGTACTGGGTAATACGATACCCCTTGGTAAGACTGGTTGTCAGACTTTTTGGGCCACTGACTACCAGTAACGACGACGACGACGTGTTATAGATCTACAAATGACAGCCGGGACCAACTGCTTAAATCGCTTTCCGAGGCACGGAGGAAACTCGGTATGTAATGGGTGGTCACCCATCCATAGACCAACCTGGGCAAGCATGGTTTAACCTAAAGATCAACCCGAGCGGCAGTTATTATTTAGCCTCGAGCTCCTCTACTACTGTTACTGAAATTATGACGACCATTATAATCACAATTAAATTTCTAACTCATTACGTTTCAGTGTTTACATTGGTGGCTTTGGCACTAAAATTCTGATATTTCCTCCGAATATTCAAACAATCGATGAACATTAAATTAATCTGTTTTTCCATCTTAGCTACATTTATTACAAAGTTGGCGTCAGCATTTTGGATTTAAAACCATAAACCGCGTAAAGCAGGCACTGCGCCAAAGTAGTCGCAAAAAAATACATTTTTCAAAAACAGAATGTAGTGTGCGCTCTACACTAAAAGTAGGAGTTAACACAAATCGGTTTTTATTTAGCTCGGCGATATTTCACAAGGTTTGCGCTAAATTGTCACGGGTTTAAAAAGGTGGCGGTTGTCCGCGTCGGGGGTAACAAATCGTTTTAATTTGAGTCGCGCGACTTGTCGCCCTGTTGCCATCGCGACTATTGTCACCGATTTGTCTTCAAATGTTATTATAACTAAGTCCTGTCTGATACGTATTTTCTTTGATATTAAAGTGTGTTTCATGAGGTGTCTGGCTGATTACTCAGTTCTTCAAAACATCTTTTGATGAGTGAGAAATATATTGCTCGAAAATCTTTTGATGTATTCAATTCTTTTCTTTGTATTTTTTCGATATTTTTGTATCTGATATTTTGAAAGCGTCAGACACCTTTTACGTACTCAATGACTCATCGATCCTCTTATTAAACTTGCTTAACGCTACTGTTTGCTTAGGATTGGAGAAAACCGCAAGATAAACCTCCATTAAATTCCATTAGATAGCCTAACACTATTTACAATAATAGGTTGTTATATGATACCGCAATTTCTGTACTAAGAGGACCCCAATCTGCCTGCTTCCAAATGACTAAAGTTTTAACAATGTATTTAGACAAATGAGTATTAACCTGTCACAGGGCGCCCCCAATGAGCCGGCTCATAATACCACGACGGATTAAATTAAGTGTCTTACAGGAAATCTTTTTAAACTTCCTCACTCACTCCGGTTGGCCGTTTAACTGGCGTTTAGCGGTCAGTTGTAGTTGGTGCCGTTTGTATCACAAAGGCGAGTGTCTAATGCAGTAGATTAGAACGTTATTATTAGCAGTTTGTGTGAACCAGAAGCGCATGGAGCAAGTCACGTCCAAACTTCACGCCGCAAATAGGTATCCCAGTGTTCACAGCGTTGTTTTGGAAACATTAACTAACTTGAGAGTACGCCAAAAACGGAAACATTTTAACGTTCGCCGACGCCGCGCCGCCGTATTGTCACTGTTGTTCCTATTACACGCCAAAAAAGTTGGGCCGTTATTTTATCCCTAAAATAAAGCCCGCCACAGTCAACACAAAAATAATTTAATCGAACGGAACGTTTCTAACAAATATTTGCGATGAAAACCTCAATGGTTGTAAAATTTCGGCTTCATCGGCCAGAACTTGACATGGGCAAATAAAAATGTTTTATTGCTTTTAAACTTCCATTTGTCCGTCGCTTCGAAGCCAAATCGGTGCGGTTTAGGCGCATTACTCGCGTACCTATAGCTGCCATCTCGTAACAATGGTTCGATGGCTATCTTGTTTGCTTTTATCCTTATAGAAAATTTGGTGCATCCCAGTGAATGCATCGACGAGCCTTCCAATATCAGGCGGATTATTCACTGTAGAACGTTGTAAACTTTTTCGGTGCATCCGTGATTCCCGACCTAGCATGGGTAGCCTAGGGTTGGGATTCGCATGGCGGGTAAAAGAATTTGTATTTTGCCTAAATATCGGTAACGGATTGGCGTGGCTATACGTGGTAAGATAAGGGTACGAGTTGCATAGTGATACATTGAATGGATTACTGCGCTGGGGTCTGCTTTGTGCGCTTCAAGAGACGTGGGTAATGTTATTATTTTGTACAAAAAGTCCCAATGACACGTGCATTCTCGTTGAGCAAGTGTTTACGAGATGCTTGTGAAGATAATGTTTATTTTTAAGTTAGCATTGCCAAGCTGGCATACGGCCCGTTTCACAGTAAGTGCATGCCATTCGTCATAGTCAACAGTGGCCGTTATAATGGTATTGAATATTATTATGGTGTACTCCTGTGGTATAAACTGAAGCGATGGTGGGCGTTCAAGTAAATTAATTTCTGTGTACCTAAATGATAAATGATGTTTATTTTGCAAGTAGGTTTTTACAAACACTTTTACACGTCATTTTTTAAAACTAGATGGGGCCGGTGTTTCGTACCTGACTACTCTGAGAAGAAACAGCCGAAACAAACTCAGAGGTCATAGTCTCTTTTGAAGTCCAGACATAATCTTGCTCAATTCACACAAGGACCATGCAGATTAGTGTCTGAGATGGTCTTGAAGAAAGAACCACACAGATTTGAGTGGACCTGTCTAGTCAGTGCAAGCATTTGTCAGTTATCGTGTAGCTCGACTTATAACTCAAGGAGCTCAACGAAACGACGAACAATACCAAAGAAAGGACATTTGGGTAGGTCGCTTATTATAGTACTCAAACTGCCAGACAGTTGTGGGAAAATACAAACAAAAAAAAAAATGTGACCCACATGATGAACATTCACAATAATCAAATAAAATGAATAACAAGTACTTTTCAAAATGAATGTAAATAAAAATCACAAAAAACATTAAATGTCACAATGATATAAAAAAAGTAAGTATATTGCTTTAAAGCCTTTTCAGGTGGGTTTTTTATTACACCAAATAGCATGTTAGTATTGATATTTCGGAAAGAATCACTGAACAAGTTGTGAAACATTTGCCCGTACAGATAAAGGATTCACTAATGTTTTTCTAAACAGTGTGACAGTCCAGGTTTCAAATAAAACCGGTCCCGCAACACTGTCTTCTTCACCAGCACCACGTTATGATATTTCATGTAAAGCCAAGTCAAGTGATTCCATTACCCTTGGCTCT
Source organism: Xestia sexstrigata (assembly GCA_941918905.2). Taxonomy (NCBI): domain Eukaryota; kingdom Metazoa; phylum Arthropoda; class Insecta; order Lepidoptera; family Noctuidae; genus Xestia; species Xestia sexstrigata. The sequence goes on from OW799204.2 coordinate 9,119,402, forward strand.
TTACTAAATCATCTTTGTTTCATCATCATCATCAGCATTTCAGCCGAAAGACGTCCACTGCTGGACATAGGCTTCCCCCAAGTGTCGCCACATTGACCGGTCCCGTGCGACTCGCATCCAGCGTATTCCCGCAACCTTCACCAGGTCATCGGTCCACCTAGTATGAGGCCTTCCAACGCAACGTCTTCCGGTTCGCGGTCGCCACTCCAGAACTTTTCGGCCCCATCGGCCATCCGTTCTGCGAGCAATGTGCCCTACCCACTGCCATTTAAGTTTGGCAATTCTTCGGGCTACGTCGGTGACGTTGGTTCTCTTGCGGATGTCTTCATTTCTTTCGCGCGCGGAAACTCCCAGCATAGCCCTCTCCATTGCCCTTTTGGTGAAACGTGGTCGCTCACAATGGGCCTCATCAGAAGGCATCTTTGTTTACACAAAATATTTGGGGCGAGATTTTTGTACACAGAACACAAATACCACACCCGAAAATTCAGCGTTCATCTAAACGCAGTTCATTACACAGGGTGATTCAGCCGAGTCAGGTGTTTGCTCGCTAAGTAGGTATTTACGTCAAAAGTCAATACTGGTCAATATTGATGTTGTACGACAGTAAACTGGTCTAAATTCGCGTGTTTGCCTGCGATATTGGTCGCTATATGCATGGCCGGCGACCAGGCCGTCTGACAGCCTTGTAATGGATTGTTTACCTCGCCGCGGACGCCCGCCGCCCCCGTCGATCACTGACACCGACCTAATTACATGTAAATAAATACAGGCCCGCCTGATCTGATCCGGTCGGCTCTGCCACATTTGTTGTGTACCGATTGATCTTACGTGCTCTTTTTTGACGTCGATTTGGGTTAACGTTGGTTAAAAAATGGTGGATTTGAACGTTTAGTTGAATTAACTTGAGTGGTCCTCAATACCCCAGCGTTTGTTAATTGGCATAGTAATTAAGTTTCGGTTACCAACCAAAAATATACTGGTACCAAACATTGTGCCATGCTAGTAAAAGCTGGAGAGACATTTCAACTAAATAATAAAAAAAAAAACCGAAAACTCTACTTTCAAATGCTATCAGAAGGCCAAAGAACCAATAAGGCAAATCGAAATGCATAAAGTATCAATATCATAATTATAGCTTAGCAATACATAGGGGGAGCAGCGAGGTGGCTCATGATATAGGAGCGGGAATCCCACGGGCGCAGTAAAGTGACTGGCTCGGTTTGCGAATTGCGATATCGGCGGGCGAGTGCGTGGTACATAGTACACCTGGGTCACGCAACTGGCCCGAAATTATTCAGCTCGGTACTAAACCCCACCCTACCCTGAATACCAAGCCTAATGCAAGAACCCGCCCTTAAATATTCTAGCTCACAAAAAATACGACGCGCATAATCTAACTTTCATTTTATTCTTGAAAAATCTGAGCTTGAAATTCATATTCAGATTTTTCTCCAAAAATATTAAAGCATGATTTATTTATAACGAAGGTGTTACGATTATTACTACAGACTTACAGAGAACTTTAACCGTCTCTCAAAAAGGAAATCATAAGAGACATAAAAAGTTTTCTAATCGTCCCGTACTACAATAGAGTGCGGGAACTTCACTTATGCTTATTCAATTTTCTTTATAGACAAGAAAATGTAAAACGGGTTTCCACAAGGCGACATGGAGCAAGGCTCAGCCGCGCGGCACATTGGCCCGACACAAAATATTGTGGAGCCGGGTAAACGCGCCGCTCTAACTTCCAATACAATATAAATTGCACTTTGAAAATGGCCTGTACTTCAAAGTGTGCATACGATTCGATACTTTAATACTGTAAGCGAGGGCATGTTTCGGGTCGCGCGCTTCGCCACCGCCCGCGCCGACTAGTGCCATAATACCGGTAATGTGGTGTCGCCTTTCTGTGGCGAGATAAGGGTACGCGACATTGACTATTCAAAGGGTTGCGGTCTTCAAAATTTGCGCTCAATAAGTCCAAAATACCTGCCTTCCACCTTTGAGTTACGCGCTATTGAGCTACCGAGCGATGTTTTAGCTTTAAACGTTCGTTTTGAGTTTATTTATCGATAATATTTTAATCATGAGTCATTCGGATCCGTTGAAAACGCGGTTGCAAACGGTGTTCGTTAGAGCATTATTGTAAGCTCAGTTAATGCGACCCATTTTGTTTCGTTTGTTTATTTTGCAACTGTTCGCCGGAAATTTTTATGTATGAGCAAGTCTTTATTATAACTAATAACTATATATCCCTCTGCACTGCTGGTTTACGACAATACACGATCATTATTCGCTTATTCCTAGAAGGTGAATTCAGGTCGAATCTTCTAAATGAAATTAATTCACTCCCCTCGACAATCTGTGGTTCAATCTCAAAATTAAATTGATAAATTATTGAGTTGGCTTTTGCTCAATCAAAGCGTCTTTCACGTGTTTCAAGGTATCAATATTTACTTAGTTAAGTGAACCCCACTGAATAAGGCTTTTAATTCAAATTCAACCATATTAAAATGAGGAATTATCAGATTTCATCAATTGGGCCGACAAGGCAATAAAATAATTTTATCATTTGTGGTTCTTGGAGAAATGTAAAGGTTTACTTTTTACTTTTTGAGACGGCTGAAAAATCTTATTTCTTTTTTCGTTACTTGAGTTTTCATCTACCTATACAAATAAATAAAATTGGGGTGTCTGTTTGTAATATCAAAATAACTGCTTTTTTACTGAATGCATATGAAAATGTAGTTTAAACAAAAACAAATGTTTTTGAATTTTTGTCTGTCTGTCTTTCTGTTTGTTCCGGCTAATCTCGACCGATTTTGACGGGACTTTTACTGGAAGATAGCTGAAAAATTATAAGGAGTAACTAAGGCTTCTTTCATTTTAGAAAAATAATTAGAGTTACGTGAAAAAAAAAAACCCTTGAAATTGGTAACAAAATCCGATTGAAAAAGGGAAGATATATATTTTTTATGATAATTTCACGCTAACGAAGGTCTTGGGCAACAGGGCTACTTTTAATATATGGCTTACGAAAAATGAAACAACTCATCCCAGTCTCACTACTTTACCTTTCTCGTTAACAATAATTCAGCCCAACCAAAACACCTAGCTAGGTAATTAGATAAGTAGGTACGCTTATATATTCCACACGTGTCTGGAGAGGTGGCTTATTTATTTGCAATTTGTAGGATATCGCCTACTACGTAGTACCTTAATGAGGCAATAACAATAAATAAAGACCCAAAAGTTTTCTCAGGCCTCCGCACTCCGCCCTCTGCCCTCCGTGGTCCCTCCGAAGAAACCGCCTGAAATTCATACGTAGCTGGAAAATGCTATAATTATTTAGCAGGGCCCCGTTTTCGCATTATGTCGGTAATTTGGGGGTGAATACGATTTAGAAAATTTTATCTTATTAGATACTTATGTGGTGGGATGTGTTTGTTTTGATTTATGTTATAAACTATACATTCACTTTGGATCAAAACTTTTCAAAAAAATATTAGTGGAAGGAAAAACTTAAAACCTGAGTTTCTTTCGCCATTTTATTTCAGGGGTAGTCAGATGGTACCGAGAAATGTCGACTCTATTTAGCCCTTGTTTAAAATATGACGTGTAAAAAACGTTTTTTGCAAAACTTAATCGACTTTCAAAAATAAACACTAAAAAATAGAAAACCACTTTACTTTAGGATCCCTTCTTTTTGCATAATGTTCTTTTTCCTAATATACTTTGGCATAACTGTTTTGGCATAATTTGTTTTGCCATAATAATACTTTGCCAATTTTTTTTTTTGCCATATAGTTCTTGTTGGCATAATCACCTTGAAGGCTAATTTGTTTTGGTATAAATTGAATTAGGATAATGTTACTAGGCATAATGACTATTAGCATAATAGTATTTAGGCATACAATTAATAGATATACCGGAATAAAATTTTAGTTATTTTTACGTATTTATTTTGAATTAAAAATTCATTAAGTTGTGCTACAAAAGTTAGTGACAGAAACGAATCGCTGCAAAACCGACTCCACGTACTACGTACCACATTCGGTCTGCCCCACCCCTAGAGTGTAATCTAAGCCTGCGTAGGCGCGAAGCTGCGGTGGTGAGCGTAAAACACATCTGCGACGATAAGCTCGCGTGGGACCGCCAGCGCCCCGCAGTGCCGGAGCCGTGACAGAAGCCATGCCTGCTGCATGTTGCATACTGCAACCTTGCTTGTATGCTGCATGCTTCCTGTATGCATGGTGTATGCTTGTTTGCATGCTGCATGCTTGCTACATGCACGGTGTATGCGTGTTTACATGTTTGCATGCTGCATGCTTGCTGCATGCTTGGTGTATGTTTGTTTGCATACTTCTTACAGGAAAAAACTCACATATGTTCGCAATCAACTATATTAAAAACAAATATGTATTACCTGCCTTAGGAGATATGGTTTTTTTTTCCAATCGTCAATATAAATTGGTATGGATATACCAATATAGTCTAACATTTTAAGAGTTAATTATTATGCTTCTTTGTTATGCCTATAAAAAACATGTTTTAATATCATTATGCGTAAATAAATTTATGCCTAAGAATGTTACGCTTTATCATTATTATGATTAGATAAATTATGCTCAAAAAAATATGCGTAAGCTGTTATGCGCAAATAAAGTTATGCGAAAATATAATTAGGAGAAACAAAAGTTTGCCAAGTTAGATTAGGTCTTAAAATGCAAATGGATAGAGAACCCTTTACTTTCGAAAGTCGGTGACTTGTTTGTTTCATTGACTTTTTTGCAATCGACTCTTCTTTTCTTTCCACTTTTTAGTGTTTTTTGTTTAAGAAGTCGGTTATTTTTTTCCAAAAAAGTTTTTATTCTATTATTTAAATCGTTGAAAATACATGAAAAAAAAGATACTGGTGGAATACATAATAACCACTTCCTTTTTAGAAGTCGGTTAAAAGTGATTTTGTTATCGTGGACAGTAAAATAATTTCATTTTAAATCATAAACAAAAGCGTCTAAGCACTAACGGCCATTTTCAATAACCTACTAACAGGTAATAAACGGTTGCTATCTCTGTCTGTTTGACATTTAGCTTACGGACCGTAAGAAACAAAACGTCACAGAAAAGCTTTTTTTGTTTTTTCTATGAATCACAGTCCTCCGAATGACAGGTAAGTGACGCGGATAGGATATTCTAAGCTAACTTTGTTTATAGAAACACCGATAGCTACGAGGCGTAGGCATATTAACAAACAGTTATACGTAAGTAAGTTATAGAAAACGGCCGTAAATAAACAGCAACGAAATCTATCTCCGACTTTAAAAGCTAAACTCCGCTGCGCTGATTCACTGCCAGCAAATAAAAAAGCGAGTGAATTCAAAGGTGAAAAACAAGCGAACTATGACACGATCTGTGCCTCAGTTGGATGACGTCGCCTGGTAGTCTGGTACAAATCACTGCAGTATTCTGTAAGGGCGTATGTGCATTTGCGGTTGGATTCACACCCCTTTGGAACAGTGTGTCCGAATCTGTCGCTAGCTAGCTACACATACTCAAAGTACAAATCATTGTATTACTCCTAGCTCCTCTCCTACGTGTAGGTACTTGTAGGTATGTGCGAACAACGATGTCGTGGCTCTGGGACGTTCATGTAAAATCAATGTGTACTGTGCCAGGTGTTCCGGTGTCCCAGGGGTACAGTAAAGTCTCCCGGTCTGCCTTGCGGTTCCGCACATAGTTACACGGGCGGCAGTATCTTGCTCTGTAGTTTATTGTACGGTTTGACTTAGAAGGGGACTTTCTTGTGGCTTTACATTCGTATCTACTGCATAAAGTAATTAGGTCCTACATCAATGATTTATGGTACTGCATCATGGTTCTTTTGGCGCTTGTGTTAAGGTTGTGCTTAGGGTGAAGTTGGTAAACTTTTCTGAAACAGATTGTGGAAATTGTAGTATTTAAATTTAATTAAACCTATTAATTTATTGCTTAATACAATTTATAATATGATATAAAAGTTTGTTGAGAGATTAACCTGTGTTTAATCTCGCGAAAAGCTTCATAAAATATAAATTGTATTATGTAATAAATTGGTAGGGTTTACTTTTTTTTAATTTTAGATTTAGTTTCGTATTTTTGTCAGCGAACCCCTTTAATTTATATTCATATTATCATGGGGATGCATAAAAAATAACTAGTCCGCCATATTGGATTAAGAATGATGTCTTAGTCTTAGCTAACCCTGCATTGTCAACCACGCTAAACGTGGATGCAAAATTTCAGCTCAATCGGTTTGGGAATCAAACTGTTTTGAAATTCAGTTTTATGATTTGACCTAAAAAAACAAACAGTGCAAGATAAGAACTATGCAGTACTACACAAACCAGTTTGAAACGTCACAATCGAATTTCGAAACAAGAATTCTTGTGAATTCACCGTGTGTCAAAACGTTTTGAAAATCAAATAAAGAAAACCTAAATCGGTTTAGCAAATTTTTTTTTTTTCGATATAAGCATTAAGGTATCCATGAATAATGTATTCGCAATCGGACTCAAATAAATGAAAAACGGCTAGAACTGGCTACAGTAGATTAAAAGAAATAAGATAAAAAGAAGACATTTCTCAGACTCAAAACAGCAAAATAAAATACGGGCATATTTCCAGCACAAAAATCAGTGTATTAGTTGTTTCGCACACCCTTTCATCCCAGGGAAATGTTGCGATAAATATCAATAGGTACTCTTCTGGTGTAGCGACATCCCGGACAAAGCTTTATGCACGTCAACTGCGTTTATCCGCCGCTCCTCGCACAGGCCTTTATGACGACATGATAATATGATGGGTCTCTATATAGGCCACCGTTTCTGGTGCACATTATGCAAATAACGTGAACATTATTTCATATTTTGTTTGCCGGCGGTGTCGCAACCCCGACCGCACAGTATACAGGCATTTCATTACGAATACATTGACTAGCGACGCATTAACGATTAATATATCACAATAATGCACAAAAACATGCCGCCGTTATTTAACAAATTACAAAGTTATTTACTGCGAGGCTTTAATTCGGCTAATTAAATTATTTTGCACATCAGTTACGGTTACAATGTTTTTATAATGCTAGCGGTCGGATTGCGAATGCCTGGGGCACCCCAGTACAGGTAGGTTATCTATAGTACTATACTGTAGGGCGTGGCAAACAGCAGACACTCACCAAAGCGAGTTTTCTCTTTAAGTTAAATGAACCGCACAAAGTTCGATTGTAACACCTAGAGTACGTTACATATTAACAGTGTTTTCAGAAAGTTTTATGCTTCGCGGAGTACAAAGAACTCGTAGTGTACATAGAGATAGAGGCGGCAATGATATAGTGTCGGGCATGCGGCCGTTCCCTCAGGAACGATAAACCCTTCCCGGAGCTTCCCGTCTACTCTTCTTTATGGGGAGGCCGGAATGGCCAGCCCACGTGAACAGGTAGCTAGATTGCGAAAGTATTTTTAGAACATCTTGTCGGTCGTCGGGTGTTTTTCCTTTGTTATCAAATGTGAGACATTGGAAGTGAATTTTCGGTTATGGCCGCTCCTAATGTATCCGTAAGGTTTAGGCTCACAGTTGTTCGCTTTTATGGTGTGAGGATAAAGAATATATTGTACGAAGCAGGTTTATTAACTCGCGTGTAAAGGTCAAATAGGTGTTTGTTGATCCCTTAGATAAGGGGTTCTATTAAATTCCTAATTGGAGTGAAATTTGTTGTTTTTACTTATCTTGCGAAGGTTTATTTTAGACATTTTGAGAAATTTCTTTGTGTTTTCATCGTGAATATATTCGTTTGGCGGTTCGCGAGAGAGTATCCACGTGCAGTCCCGCTTAAAAACAATTACCGTAAGTGTAGCGTGCTGCGTGCACGAACCGGACTAGGTAAGTATATTAGTAACTTTGTGGAACAAAATCTCATTACAGGCTCTGTGGAGTTAATGAATTATTAAAGCTGATCTAAGGCACATCGGTTAGTAGAGCAGCGGAAAAAATATCAGACATCCATTTGTTATTTCCATTTGAAACGGCGCAGGTTTTTATCGCATGTTGTGGCAAACGTTCGTTGTTTGATATCTTCCTAGCTTTATTTGCAAATCGCGTGCCACGAGTACACGTTTACACTCGTAATACTTACTTGTTGAATTACCTTTGTTCAAGTAGAATTTCGTTTGAAATGAATGTTTTATTTTTTACTGGTATTGGAAACCCTCGTATTTTGTCGTGTTCCCTGCCCTAGGTGTACGTGTTGAAGTATTTTCTTTACTCGGAAAAAGCTTACAGTAGAATTGTGAGGAGGTAAGTGGTCGACGATATAAACGTAAACATTTGTATCGACTTGATACTATGGGGACTGACGGTACTAAACATTGCGACGTGGAAGTGAGCTGATGTCGCAAAGGGTTCCGTACCTACGCAGGTAATGCTTCAAAAGATATACGACAAACGATATAATATCTACATAGGGTCACGGGTTATTTACTTACAGGCATAGGGACACAATATGAGAAAAATACTTTCAGGTAAGGTCTACTTTCGAGACTAAATAAAGGGATGCCACGGTATTATCTAACCTTTTATTTCTCTGAAACAAATGGAGCTACAGAACGATTTTCTTTCCAAAAAATATACTGTTCTTGTTATTAAATACACTGCAAACTTCACATACATTCCCACATAATAGTTTATTCAAAAAGCCAAGAAAAAAGCGCCATGTAATATTTGATTGACGGTATGCAGTTGGTAGGTCCGCATGGCTCATGAATCCGTAATGAGGATGTACATAGGGAGCTGCATTTTGCGGTGTCCACCTTCCTTGGTGGCCTGGCACCCCGGTACATTCGCGCTGCGTTAAGTAGCTAGCTCTAACCTACTGAATATATACTCGGAATTTATTCCTTCTGCCACTTTACTTTGCGGTGTTCCGCGAACGCTGTGTGCTTACTACATGAATATGAATACTGAACGTTTCTGTTTTATATTTTTGTTAGTTTTGTTGTGTGTACTGCAGTTTGTGTGATAATAATACTAAGGGTGAGTTTTTAAGGTGAACCAATAGGTTTTTGTTTGTAATTTTTTTGTTACTGTCATACATAAGCTTACGCCTGTTTGCTTTGGGGTTAGACAGAAGATACAGAACGCCATCTGCTACGATCCTTATTTTTTTTTTACAACGTGTGAATATCTAAACCACCATGCTTGGTAAATGAAAGAAAGAAAGAAAATAGTGTTTATTTGGCATTAAAAAACATTTACAAATGAATTGGTGTTGTATAAGGTGTTGGCTTATTTTGAAACAAAGCCCACGTTGACCCAGCTAGTCAGGTATGTAACCATGTTTTTATTTTTTGTTAGCCTGATCTGTCCCACTACTGGGCCACCACCCATTCCTTCCAGTTTTCTCGATGTTGTGCCTCTTCTCGCCAATTAACGAGAAAGTAACCTTACGAGTAATATTGATGCGATAATTCATTTACCTTCACAGGGTTTCCGGGTAAAAATAAGTCACTTTGTGACTTTCTGCGAGGGAGGTTAGGTCTAGTTACGTCTACACTCAAAACATTACCAAAGGAGAAATTGATCTTTTAGACCTTTTTCATTTGTTCGTGGGTTTATTGGATGGCTTCTGTAACGTAAATTAATTTGAAGGAGAATATGGAATTAAAGGTCGGTGTAAAAACCCCATGGTGCAACGCTCTCTCGTCTGACATTTTCTTATTGCTATAATTCTCGTAGCCATGGTGAATATACAGGCTGTAAACTACCTCATCACGAAGCCGTCAACCAAGCATTCTGTACCAAACTAAGTAACTTTACGTAAAAATTATTGCTGGGAAACGACTTTTTTTTTTGGGTGAAAAATCATGTTTTGTTGTAGAACTCAATGTAACGCACTCAAAATATTGTGCTGATGGATGGATTGAATAGTACGGGGGTCGTGGAGGTGTTTAAAGTAAAAATCTTACATTAAAAACTAATATTAAAAAAAAAACTTGTCAAAAAGTTGGAACTTTGACCCCCAATTTCTCCGTAACTAGAAGGTTCCAAGGTATGGTGTAGAACTAAAAAATTATCGCAATGACGGGGAGAACAAGCCTTTCGGCTTCGTTAAGAGGTGTTTTACACCCTTTGTACTACCTAAGCAACGTTACATAAACATGTTATCATCCCTTTTGATTTTGTTTTTCTTTCACCTCTGTATTGGGACAATTACAAGCCAACATTATTAAGCGCTTACCCGAAATTCCACGACAAAATTGTGCCAAAAATACCTTAATTCATTTTGGTTAAATTTTAAACGTACACTACATCATATTCCGTGAAGGGAATATTTTGATCGGCGCAATTTTATGAGTGCGGCGATCTGAACGATCAATTTGCATCGTAATTAGGAGTTTGCTCTGTTTTAACACAAATTAGCTTCAACCGAATAGCCAGTTATATTCTGAAAGCAAACACGTGCGTCGTTTTATAGACCCATTGTTGTATTGGATTATGAGTTGAACAAATATATAATTTGGGAGCGGCCTTACGTTGTTTTTATATTGTTTTGTTTTCAGGTTCTCGTTATTTTGTATTGATTCGATAGCTTTCAATGTACTTGTTGTGTTGGAAGCCAAAATTTACAGAATTCCAAACATGGCAGGAAGTGTTTTCTATCAAGGGGGTGATAATTAGTATCATCAGTCCCCTTTATAGCTCGTGGCTAAATAATAACAGCCGCTCGGGTCGATCTTTAGGTTAAGCCGTGCTTGCCTAGGTTGGTCTGTGGATGGGTGACCACCCATTACATACCGTTTCCTTCGTGCCTCGGAAAGCACGTTAAGTAGTTGGTCCCGGCTGTCATTTGTGATCTTTGACAGTCGTTACAGGTAGTCAGTGGCCCAAAAAGTCTGACAACCAGTCTTACCAAGGGGTATCGTATTACCCAGTACTAACTGGGTTGTGGAGGTCAGATAGGCAGTCGCTCCATGTAAAATACTGGTATTCAGCTGCATCCGGTTAGACTGGAAGCCGACTCCAATAAAACTTGGAAAAAGGCTAGGCAGATGATGATGAGTCCCCTTTATAGCACTTCCCTTTCTTCAGTGCTAGTGTTAAAATTCATATTATTATTCGTTTTGTCTTATTACGAGTCCTTTTCGACGAGTCCTTATACAAGGTGTTTTTTTTATATTCCATATCTCTAGGGTATGAATGAGACTATATCAAAGAATCAACTGGAATATGATTTTTTTTTCAATAATATATTTTTTTTGTTTTCATTTTTTATTTAAAATAATTCGGCAGTCACGATTATTAATGTAAAACGTAAAATAAGAATATGACGCATTTTCTTGACTTAAAAATGATTGATTTGAATGAAAATGAATTACTTGTAATTTCGAATGAAACTTGAATTAATTATGATTGATGATTTCCTTGAAACTATGCATTTTCCGACCACATATATAAAAGGACTTTTCGTATTATTTTTTCTTACGGAATATTCCCTAGAGTTGTGAGACAAAAAAACACGTATAATATTCACCACTATTTAATGAAGCTATAGTTCTATGACTACCAATATAAAGCGCATGGTTGTGTATAAATTAATACGTTATCTAATTAGCGGCTACGTCAATTAGCATCTCAATAAACTGTGGTTATTGTCACTAACGTGGCGAACTTGAACGTTATAATATGAAATACAGCTAAAATAAAACTAAAAAAATATTCAACGAAAGTAAAGGTTATGTAAGATATGTCAAAAAATCGAGATTACTGTATTTTATCTAAATTAAACTACTAGGGCGACTGCTGAGTATGAGTTCTGGGTTCGAATCCCGGGTCGGCCAAAGTGTTGTTGGATTTTTTCATCAGGAATTTCTCAGTAGCAACCATGGAGTCTGGATTTGTGACCGGTTTATGGATAAGCTCGCACTCTATTAAAGTCCAGTTTTCCCCCCTGCGGGGGATTCTCTTAGGGGGGATATTTGTGGAAGAAGCCATCTATTACATAGGACTTAAAAGATAACCGGCAAAATGTCGGTGTACTATTAGGTACACCTCTGCCTAACCCCTCGGGAATAACAGTAACTTAGTGAAAACTGAACATAAAAATCCGTTATGTACTTTAGAAGACCCACGCTAACACATACATACAAGAAAATCGGCTTTCCTTTATAAAGGGTGTAAAACACCTCTTAACGAAGCCGAAAGGCACTGGTTCTCCCCGTCATTGCGATCATTTTTTTGTTCTACAGCATACCTGGGAACCGTCTAGTTGCGGAGATATTGGGGGTCAAAGTTCCAACTTTTTGTCAATTTTTTTTGTTAATACAAGTTTTTAATGTAAGATTTTTATCTCCACGACCCTCGTACTATTCAATCCATCCATCAGCACAATGTTTTGAGTGCGTTACATTGAGTTCTACCACAAAACATGATATTTCACCCAAAAAAAAAACGTCGTTTCCCAGCAATAATTTTTGCGTAAAGTTACTTAGTTTGATGTACAGAATGCTTAGTTGATGGCTTCGTGATGAGGTAGTTTACAGCCTGTATATTCACCATGGCTACGAGAATTATAGCAATAAGAAAATGTCAGACGAGAGAGCGTTGCACCATGGGGTTTTTACACCGACCGAAAATATTGTCGCTGGGAGCGGCCCAGCGACAATATTTAATTCCATGTTCTCCTTCAAATTAATTTACGTTACAGAAGCCATCCAATAAACCCACGAACAAATGAAAAAAGTCTAAAAGATCAATTTCTCCTTTGCTGTTTATTCATCGACATCATAAAAGATAAGCGGGGAGAGCTTGTAGTTGTAAGCTTGACATGCAAATAGCTTGAAAATAAGTAATTTCTTAGGGCTATCATGCTTTGTTAAGTGCCTAGGTAAAAGACAGTTTTCTTGTAAAGAGAAACCGTATTATAATTGCCTATTTTCTCGTTGGTTTATGGTTTTTTTTTATCATAGCAGCTTTGCATTAAACGGTCCTACATAAAATGGAGGGAACTCTCACTGTTGATAATTAGTACCTATTGCTTACAATATAAGGACAATACAAACAATTTCAAGGAACGTTATAACCCCACATTGATTGTATTATCCGTATATTACACAGCCTTAAAATATTTCCAAGTTATTGGTGTTGTTTGTTGCCCACAAATCGCTCGTTTGCGACAAGGAAAACTCAAAAATGTTGATGTTGTTTGTAGTTGAATATAAAATTAACGACAGAAGTTATTAAATTAAGTAACGAAATTAGTAAACTAAAACTTTCAACTTTTGATGAAAGGTTTCTATGCAAAAAAAAAATATTGGCAATATACTGAAAATAATTAAGTGCACTTAACTTAAAAAAAAATTACTGTCCTGTATTTCACATTTGTGAGTTATGTCATTATTGTCGCAAACAAGCAAAATATATCCACAGAAGTTTTTTGGACATACATCAATCAAATCTTGTAAAACCGAACCTCCCCTTAAAATTAACCCCCAACCAGCCAAGGACTTAAAAGTATGCCATTTTCTCCAATGAAAGGCCAAAGTATAAGGCTGAATAGTGCGTCTCCATCGCGGACTCTGATCCGAGTAGAGCCGGATGTCAACATTTGCTCATGCGATTTCACCCCGGGGGCCGGCCGGGAAATGACATGCGCCCTTTATTCCCGGGATCCCGGCCACTCTTTACTGCGCCGAGATGCAATTGCATGCAAAATTTCAAAGGCCCAGCCCCCAGTGAGATGAAGTAGCGACTTTGTAAGGTTCGTTTGTGTCCTTTTAATTTTTAAATTAGGTTGTCGTGTAATGTTTTCGTTTTTATAGGTATCTGGGAAATACTGGCTGGTTTTTTAAGTCTATTGAAATATTCTTTGGCGGTTTAGGTACGCTTTGGTTCGATTATTTTGAAAATTCGAATGCTCTTACTTTAGGTGCATCTATGAATAAAACACGCAAACAAGTAAAGAGCAATCAGGCGGGTATAGGCGGGAGAGAGCAGCAGTGGCCCCGTGGTGGCAGCTCCGACCTACGAGCAGTTATTCGTGGGTTTGAACCCAGGCAGGCGGATTAATTAGTGTAATTTATTTCATCACCATTGCTCTCAAAACGGTGAAGGAAAACATAGTGAGAAAACACGAAGGAAGACATGTGACTCCTACCAACCCGCACTGTCTATTATATCGCAGCAGTGGGAATATTATAGGGTGTTTGCGCTGCATATGCCAGAGGCTATAGATATGTGCCCTGTTACTGGCTATGGAACACCACGTACAAACATTACCTATAAAAATAGGAAGTAGGTACTATACCTAAACCTTTGCAAGTCTGTTCAAGGAAGACGGCGTCCATTCAAGTTAAAAACAAATATTAAAAACTCTGAATTCAAAAAACGCTAGCAATATCGTTCTAGTTATACCAAGAAACTATCAGTTTTACAACCGTAGCTATTTGTTCCCGGCTGAAGTATGATAGGAACAAAGGCTATTAAAACAAAAACTTCTATAAAAGCTGGTTTACCTGAACACAGGAGAACGGCTTAGCATAAAATATTATTTTATATTGAAAACATGTGCTTTTTTTGAGATACTCGAGTTTTAAAACATTACTAAGTATTGGTACTCTATCGTGTTACCTAACTTTTTTATCCATAGGTAATCTAAAGTGCCATATTTTTTTTTGTCCTAATCATCATTTGTCCGATTGATAGCTTACCCGAACTTTATATCACATACTATCACATGCCATAAAATTGAAATCCCTAAATACAATATGCCCTGAGCCCGTTTGTCATAAATATTACAATCAATAATATACAAAAGATTTAAAATTGTTTTCAATAATATCTATAAATCCTAAATTCAAATTATTTAATGTTTTGATCCGAATAATATAAAAAAAAAATGTGTTACTAAGCTTTTGCTATGAACTTCTCTCAACACAACACATTTTTATACAATATTGCTCTAATGAAATTTGTAAGAATAAAAAAGTAGAACCATCATATCAAATCAAATCAAATCATTTATTTCTTTGCAAACATGGGTAATTGGTACATAGATGTATATGTACATATCTCTGAAAGTTCACAGTTAGAATCTTCTTTTGGCATACATTTAATTTCGATAGTCACTAAAAGGCAGAAAAACAATCAATCAATCAAAGCGTCAATCATTATAAAACAGTTGATTATGAACATTTATGTGGATATTATTTCCCTGTATGAAGCATGCAAACAAATATACACCATGCATGCAGCAAGCATTCAGCAAGCGTGCAGCAAGCATGCAGCAAGCATTCATCAAGCATGCATCAATCAATCATGCAGCAAGCATGCAGCATGCAAGCACACGTACAGTATTCAAGCAACCATGCATCATGCAAGCGAGCAAGCAACATGCAGCAGGCATGGTTTCTGTCACGGTGTTACGGTGATTTTAAATTACACTCGGTAGGGCAGACAAGACTGCGTGGAGTCGGATTTACAGCGATTCGTTTCTGTCACAAAAACCTCACTTTTAGCAAATGTTTTAAGACTAACAATTTATAAATGAACATTCGAAATAATACACATTATATAATACAATACTTAGGACATATGACTTTATGTCATGTAAAATTAGGAGATTCAATTATTATAGTATTCGATATTATGACAGAATAGTTTTATAAGTAAAGATAATTATGTAAAACTAAATTTCGGGATTTTGAACATTATGGTTACTGAAGTTTATAGTAGTTAGTATATATATATGTATAGTTAGTATATAGTAGTTTATTTTCGGACAAAAAAAATTAGGAGAAGTAAGGGAGTACCCTAAGTATTATATCATCTGAATCGAACACTAAACAGATTATTACGACCAATGAAATTTAAGAAACTATAAAACTGTGATTCCACGCCCTTCTTTTTCTTCAAACTTTGGCCACCCAATGCTGAGTGGTAGGTTTCTTCCAAATATTTCCACTTTTGGCCGGTTTTTGTCATACCTCAGTGACGCCTAAGCAAAATTACATAGTGAATTGCCATGTTGGACCCGGTACACGTCTTTTACCGACACTAACCAATTGGTTGATATTAATTTTATCGAGTACTCACCTAACTATTCATCAGGGACTCAGAATCTGGTGACATATGAATCAATGAAACTGTGTAACTCTATAGAGACATCAATAAGCCTGAGTAAAAACACTGCCTAGTAAATAGCCAGTAATAAAACGTGTAACTCACAGTCAATACATTGAAATAACAGCATCACTATGCACTTTGACGTGACGTATCGCCGGACAGTTGTCCCGAATCGAGTCCGACTGTATTTAACGTCACTGAAAATCGTGATGCACATTTTCGCAAAGCGGGAGAGCGGGGGAGAGAGGAAAATGCGCGTCACCGGCCGAGGGGAGCAGAAATCACGACAGCAAACATTGACTTTAGACTTTTACTCTTTCACTCACTTAGCCTAACTCTCCCCGCTGCGCTGCAAATCACTCCACTAGAAACGAAGAGGAAGTTTTAAATTCTGAAATTTCTTTAAATAATTTAAAGCCGTCGGCTATGAATCGACTTAGTGAGTTATTGAATAGTTCGCGAACCCGTAATTGGGTTCATGTGTAACCTTTGTTCGATAGTTACTTGAATACCTAACTATACGTATAGTATGCACGTACCTATCTATGAATTTATAGCTTTAAATGAGTCGTAGTAATTGAATGGGTAAATTGCTGGTTCAGAGTACAAGACACAATAGGAAGGAATTGATATTTGAGAAGCTGTTTGCTATCTAAATGGCTTGCGAGGTCGATGGATAGATATTGAAGGTCGGGCAATGTTGCCATAGTGAAGGGTAAGTTCGCTATTCTATCCGTGGTTTGGTTCCATCCATGTAAAAAAACGCGTGGACTTGGAGAGTTATGGAAAACGATTCAACGACTTTCTACGGCAAAGATTGACTCTTTCTGCCTTTGTAAAATGTTGTTGTTACTGATGTTTTCGAATCTAATGAAGATTACTGCAAAAGTTAAACTGAAATAAAACGTGCTAAATCAAGACCAAGTCAAACCCAAACCAAACTTAAAAACGAGACTTACACCACTATCACCAATCACACGATAGACTGCTTTCGAAACCAGCATAACTCATAATTAAGCGCTTATTAGCCACCTGGCTACAGATCTACCAGTTATTCAAATATCGAAGTCAGCGATCTAATAGGTGGGGGGAGGGGAATCACTCCTCTTGAATTACGGCGTGCATTTAATCTTTTCAGACGTTCTCAAATACTCGCTCATTAACCCGTGTAGCCACTTCAGACGTCCCCGATTTGTTACCTTCGATGTGCTGATAGAATGAAAGAAAGCGCAGATTTGTGAACACACCGCTTTATTTATCCTTTTTGTATTAACTTCTGGAATATTTTAAAAGGTGAAATGGAGTTGTTATTTTTTAATATTATTAAGAGTTTAAGATTCCCATGTGGTTATTTATTTCTTTGGGAACTTAGGCAGCTATTATTGGGCTTGACTAACTGACGGTTTGATGATGGTGTGGAAAATCGATATTTTACACTAATTGATGAAGACAGTGAGAGGCCGAAGGCACCGGACTAATTGGTTAGAGAAAGAAGAGTACAATACAACCAGTTTTTCAAGCAGCAGAAGTAGACTCTTTCATATGGCATTAGACCTAAACTTTCAACAGTTTGCAAATCAAACACGAATATTTGACAATGACAGGTCACGAACGCAGTTTAGGAATATTGATCGCGTTCAGTTTCAGTGGTGAAATACGAGTAATACGCCCTTAAGCAGATAATATACCCCCCCCCCTCCCCGTGTTATCTAAGTGCACCAGGTACACTTGTACCTACAAACAGTGTGACGGGAGGTGTTATGGTGCAATGGTGTCCCTGTGCCGGAAGACGTCATAGACTGACGTGGCTTAACGAACAAGGCCAACTAGCGATAGGCGACCGTCAGATTACTGTTTACGTACACTGGGATTAAAAAGAAATATTCAGAGAAATCAGTATAGTGGCCTAGTGGTGGACCTACGAGTTGGATGTCTTCAGTTCGAACCCAGACAGGTGGCATTACTTTTGTGATTTATTTAATCAAAACAGCGTCGGAGTATAGGTTGAGGAAATTAGAATGTCCAAGAATCAAAAATTCGAAGACATGTGACCAACCCGCACTGGGGGCCCGCAAAGACCATTTTTTTTTAAACGTTGTTCCGCGCTTTGCATTTCTCTTGTAGGTATCGTGGGTACGTTCACAAACATTTAAACACACATTCACAAAGAGCTAGTAACCGAGGTCCGAGTACCTGTAGGTCATGATAATAGTCTAGCAAAACTTAAAATGTCACTTACGGGTGGGTTATCTTCCGTGATTATCATTACTTTTGAGCTCAAAAGCAATAATATTCACGGAAGATATCCCGTGAGTGACATTTTAAGTTTAGTTATAAGCCGTGAAAGCTTAAAACAGTGTTTATTAGTCTAGCAGTAGACTGATTGTTTGACAGTTGATTGACTGAAGATAGAACAGGTCTATCATTTCATCACCAATAGTTTGAAACAGGGCGCCACGCCATGATGATGGCTTATTCGTCAACTGGCGAGTGAGAAACTCGCGAGTGCGCGCGAGTTGACACCTTCTGATTTTATCTATATGTTTTGTCGTCAACCCGCTCGCACAAAATAAAGTACAGTCAAATAGAAATTATTTTATTAAACTTGTTTTAAAGTCAAGTCGTTTAAAATATATTTTACATTTAAAGTGGGTACTTACACATTTTATAAGAAGTTTTTGTAGCTGAATGTACAGTCGTGGTCTTTTCCGCCTGACCGGTTAATTTTATTTCGCTTAAATCATGCGGAGGCGCCGAGCCACGCCCCCTTAAAGTTTGGGCCTATTAGGAAAACGTCAACTTTGACGCGCAAAATAACAATAACTCTCGTTTGCGCTTGGCCGATTCGGTATCTTTTTATTCATTATTCCTATACAAAGTCAACGGGACGGGGCTACAGAGCGTTTCTATGTTGCGAGTGCAAGCAAAAATTAGCTTAGTGGTGATCAGGTTGCCAGTTGACGAATAAGCCATGATGATTTGTCATAAAATGTACACATTAGAAGTGGGCTAACTTGCGCACTTCTCACTAACATCAATGTTTCAAAATACAAAGTAGACAATGACAACTGTATATTCCTGGCATTGTTGTTGGAATTGCACATACAATAGTTTCGTGCGAGTAATATAACTAGTAATATACAAAGAAAACTTAGGACATATATTAGTAGCTTATTGTTCCGCCGTACTTAGAAGATACAACTGTCAGAAGTGGTTTTATAATAGAACTTATAACTTGTTTGCTGTATTTTGTTATTACGTATTGTAATGTTTAAATATTTTACAGGTTTAACTTGTAACTTTCATATTGTAATACTAAGACAGTTTTCAAAGGTGGAATCACTTTTTATAAATATTTCATTTTAGCAGACCCGCACTGGACCCGCGCTGCGGTTAACTTTACGACCCCCTCTCACACCTTGGTGGCCAGGTGTTCCAGCCGTAGGAACAGTAAGGCTGATTACTTTATGCTTATCATATGATAATCATAAAGTAATCAGCCGACCGAGCCGGAATCAACTGGCTTTACATAAATCTACGTGTTCTATACAGCATGACTTTTTTATCACTTTCCAAAAAAAAAATGGGTATACTAAGTGAACAAAGTAGCAAATGGCATATTTAGTGATTTTTCTTTTTTTTTTCTTTAAAAATAAAAACAAAAATTCGAAATTCAAATCATACGCGATAGAGATGGAAATTCGATATTTTTCATTTTTGTTTTCAAAATTTCTCTTTCTTTGTCCTAATATGAAAAGTTTACTTGAAATTTGTAGCGTTTTTTGATGATAGATAATTTTTTTTAAGCTGTGGAAAAAAGAAAAAAAAACTAGGTAAGCCATAAGCTTCTACTCTTTACATGATAATGTAAAGCCAGTAAGTAGAATAGCCCATGATGGCCCATGGTAACCCATCCACTAAGAACCTTCCCGTATGAGAGCACCGTTGCATGTTACGTATGTATGACTAACACAAACAATTTCGCCAATACAAACAATATACAAAATTGAAAAACTTCGTTATTGTTTTATAAATAGCGATGTCGGTTAAAACGACTGTCGCAAGCACGACAACTGAGCATGCGGTAATGGGTTCGATTCCTGGGTTTTTTGTCACCAAAAAATCCCTAGATCAGAGTTAACATTTGTGTGCTTGTTGACGATAGTAGATTAGAATAATTTATTTAAAAAGTAGGTATTACTAAAGTGTACATTTAGGAGCAGTAGTGTCATTTCTTAAACAATTGGCGACCCGAATAGCGCAGCGGTAGTGAGGCTGCCTTACGTTCTTAGGGTTCCGGGTTCGAATTCTGGTAGGAGCAAATGTTTGTGTGATGAGCATGGACATTTGTTTCCGAGTCATGGATGTTCATATGTATATTAAGTATGTATTTACAAACAAAAAGTATCTATGTAGTATATCAACTATCTGGTGTCCACGACACAAGCCTCCTTGCTTAGTGTGGCACTAGATAGCCTGTGTGTAATGTCCAGAGATATTTATTATTTATTTATAATTGTATAATTAGTACTTATAACTACAATATATATATTACAGTTGTAAGAAACGATAATGTCGAATTCAATTTATGTTTCGTAGCTTTATATAATATTCTCGACTAAACGCTATTAAATGTGGGTTTACTTTAGTGTTCACCTCTACCTAACCCTAGGGGGACAACAAGATTGAAGCTTATCCTATACATTGTCTGTTTGTAATTTCAAAGTGATAGTTTTTGCAGAATGCATATGAAAGTACGGTCATCATCATCATCATCAGCCTATTAATGTTCCCAGTGCTGGGACACAGGCCTCCTCTCTATGAGGGAATGGGCTATAATCTGTGCGGATCGGTAGATGTCACATGTCTTCGAATTTTTGGTTCTAGGACATGCCGGTTTCTTCACGATGTTTTCCTTCACCGTTTTGAGAGCAGTGGTGATGAAACA
This sequence comes from Xestia sexstrigata, assembly GCA_941918905.2. Lineage (NCBI taxonomy): Eukaryota > Metazoa > Arthropoda > Insecta > Lepidoptera > Noctuidae > Xestia > Xestia sexstrigata. Next base: position 9,140,511 of record OW799204.2, read on the forward strand.
AATTACACAAAGTAATGTGCCTGTCTGGGTTCGAACCCACGACTTACTACTCGTAAGTCGGGGCCGCCACCTCTGGGCCACCGCTGCTCTCTTACTTATATATATATATCTTTTTTTTTGTCTTCTTGTCTATTTTGTTTGTTCCCACTAATCCCCGAAACGGCTGGACCTACTTTGACGGACTTTTACCGGCAGTACCTACTACTTTTATTTTAGAAAAGGATTAGTGTTCCGTGCAAAAAAATTAAAACCCTTGAAACTATTAGCAAAGTCCGATTCAAACAGGGAAGTTAGTAACATTTTTAGAAAAATCCACACGGACCATGGTCCGGATGATAGTCACGGGCAACAGCTAGTTTGCAATATAAGAAAGAAACTACCATTCCATTAGATAGTAAACAAGTTATAGTTATGAGTGGTGTTAAGAATAGCTTTAGTACACTTGTGAGTGGCACGCGTGTATTTTATGTTTCTTTACTACGATAATGGCGGGAACGTCTGAAATTAGTTTCGTTACCAGACGGTTACGGTTGCTAGTCTTTGTTTAATACGATTTAGTTCATTTAGAGTACATTTTAATGGGTTTATCTCTCTGTAATTTTAATAGAGATGATTAAACCCATGTTTCTGAAAGTCTATTTCATTTTTATTGTCTTGTTAAATTGTAATTTGTTTTTGTTGTTTTGGTTTCTGCTAATTACAACAGTTAGCAGTAGCTGTTAGATAAAATTTCTGCCAATTACAACAGTTAGCAATAGCTGATAGATAAAACTGGCCAAGTGCGAGTCGGACTCGCGCACGAAGGGTTCCGTACCATTATCTATACAACATTAGACAAAACGGCATAAAAATTACGTTTGTTGTAGGTATGGAAGTCCTCCTTAAATATTTATTGTATTTCAATTTAACTATTTATTTTTAAAGTGAATATACAACTAAATATTCTGTGAATATTTCAAGCGTCACGTGTTTCCGGTATCAATATCGAGCAAAAAACGGCAAAAAAATCACGTTTGTTGTATGGGAGCTCCCCTTAAATATCAATTTTATTCTGTTTTTAGTATTTGTTGTTATAGCAGCAACAGAAATACATCATCTGTCTAGCAATTTCAACTGTCTAGCTATCACGGTTCATGAGATACAACCTGGTGACAGACAGACGGACAGTGGAGTCTTAGTAATAGGGTCCCATTTTTACCCTTTGTAAAATTCTCAATAATTTCTCTCTGTTAATTCTCAATGTTCAAAATTGTAAAGAAAATAGACTTGATCTGGATTCCAAAAAGAAAGGATCAGGAAATCTTGACTTACAACAGCGGTCTCTTTAAAAAAACAAATAAAGCAAGGCAGGTACTCCTTAAATATTGTATATGTAATGTCTAAGCCATATTGCTTCAGTTTTCCATTAAACCATTAAAAGCCTCAACCTGGATCTTTTACAAAGCCAACAACATAATCCAATATTAAGTTTAATCTCTCATTTATCTAAAACAGGTAAACGGCCGAAAATCTGATTCGAAGCCTAGTGATGTTCCTACCTTACCTTCCGAGTTTCCGACTTATCGACCCGCCCAACACTGCGACAAAAGCCGGGAGGTACAGTTGTCTAGCAAAACAATAAATATTTGAATATTTTAACGCCGAATTCTGATAAAGGGATGTAAATGACTAGCTTGTCCAATTTGCATTGAACAGATTAACGTCATAATCGTGCGATTCAATCAGCGATCCCGGGAACACTCTGGACAGGGGGCAGGGGGTGATGCCGGGGGGTGAAGGGGGCACCAATGCCATTTAACGTGGATACTAATAACTTCAGATAAAATGCTAATTTTGTGTTCATTCGATTTGGGCGAAGAAGATAGGCGCGAATCTGGTAGACCGGTGGATCGGGTGTTGTGATGTTTAAGTTTCTCTTCTGGTTGTTCTTATTTGTAGTAACACATACATAACATCATGCTTGTGGTCTCCAAAGGGTTAGACAGAGGGGTCCTTAAGAGTACACCCATATTTCGCCAGTTATGTTTAAGTCCCATGTCATAGGGGGCCTATTGCCATCAACCAGCACAAATTTCCGACTCCGTGGCTGCTACTGAGAAATTCCTGATGGAAAATCCCAATAACACTTTTCCCGACCCGGGAATCGAACCCAGGACCTCATGATCAGCAGTGGCGCTTGCGCCAGTAGACCAACGAGGCAGTCAGTATTTGTAGTAAGTCGTTCTCCTGTAACACTTTCAAGTACGTTGGACAGTCGTGTTGGCCAGTAAAGCTAAACGTAGACCAGGACGGCATGGCTAGGGATTTAAATGTTTGCCAATGGAGATTCAAACGTATTGATATAGAAATACGACCGTGTCGCGTCTTTCAATACTAATCCCATCGATGCCACGGCATGCCACGGGATAATTTTAAAGCATAGCAATTTATGTCGTATTCCTATATCAATACGTTTGATTGTTCATTGATAAAAAAATAAATCCTTTGCCATGCCGTCCCGCACTGCGTTCATCTTTACTGGGCGGAAGAGGTCAGACAGGCATTCACTTCATGAAGTGTGTATAGAGCATTATTTTACATGTAAAATAATGCTATTCTATCCTGTTACACTTGAAGCTGATCCCAATATCGGCTGAAATAGATTCTCTTTTTAAACCACTACGGTGTGAATAACACAACCTCTTAAGTGTAGCCATCTTTACCCACCTCGATCTCAACGAATTACTAATCGCCACTTAACTTCCATAACAGCTAATATTTATGAAAAATAAAAAAAATCCCCGAACTCGATCGCCCTCAATCCAAGGGTAGCAATCCGATCCGAGTGAACGCTTGTCATATTGATTCAGAGACGTAAGTGAGTGTTTTCGGAAGCTACGATAAGGCGAAACGTGACTACGGAACCCGTCGACGGACCAGGCGTGTGGACCTTTATACTTTACACTCACAGAACCTTGTAAGGCCCTGCCTGCCCCTACAACCCCTGGTTGACTTACAACAATGCTCCAGTTTATAGGCATTTGCTTCAGAATAAGCCGTTCGATTCGAAACCTATTTTCGATATAGTCTTGCTTGAAACAGCGAAATAAATTGAATATGTCAGATGCATGATATGGAATTGCATTATTTTGCTTATGGGCAACGTTTTGGAATGTAGAAATGTTTATTTAAGAAAAATATTTCGCTAAAACGATTTGGTTTCTAATTCATTAATTACAAACGAATTGAGTTATCAAGCAACGTGAACCGGGATAATGCTCAAATGTGTTGACTAAAACATTATCATTGCAGAGAAAATAAACCGTGTTGCCATAAAACGTCTATTTATTAACAAACTTTTCTTTACGCATAAATAAATTTCCCACAATAAGTATCGCGCCGGTGTCAAGACATTAATTTTATGATCCACGAAATCCTGGCTCTAAATTCGTAACCAAAGTTAGTGTTCGAAGCAATAATGTAACGGTAACTTAACACCGGAACTTTAAAAAAGGAACGTACAATAAATAAGAAAAGAAAAAAAAAAGTGACAGTTAAGAGGTATACTTTTTGGAGTTCGTGAAGTAAAAAGGCGAGCTTTTGGAATTATAACTAGATTAATGTTCGGTGACTGGAACTACACTGGTGAAACTTTGAAACTAAGTTGGAACAGAGTTTTGTATTATTTTTAACGAACCGAAGCGCCTTCGGAATTCATTAGCTTGGAAAGTATTGAGGAAAAGTCTACTTCCAATATGTGGCGACGGACCTCGGCGACGACGAAGCGCAGCTCTAGAACCATAGATGACTAACATTTTCTTTTTTTAATAATTTTTCTTCAACCCGTATATCCTCGTACCTTCCCTCCTCACTTTCAAACTAACACAAAGTAACGAACTTTAACTCTTAACAGAATATTTATTTGCAAAAAGGAAAACATATAACCTAAGTACACAATAAAACAAGAAAGTTTTTTGCTGAAGTATAAATTCTAGGAAGTTTTAAACGTTATTGTTTGCGTCTAATATAGCCGTTATGAAGAATTTGTAGGAGCCAGAGTTTCGAAATATATTGTGTACCTATAGTCGTTATACGATTTATATGATGTAAGCTAAAAACTACTGTTATTTACGTAATTACGTAAGTAGATAGTTACTTTGTACATTGAGTAAACAAATATGTCTTAATATTAATCTGTAATAGTACCTACAAGCCATAAAATGGAGTAAAGGATATAACGGAGATAAAATATGGTAACGCAGCGCAATCGTCTGCTGTCTACATGTCAGATAGATAGATTAAAGAAAGATATTTGACAGATTGTACATCACTAAATATCGACTTACTAGGATGAATGAGGTTGTGGTAATGTAGCCCGATCGATGAAACTACTAATGATTTTCTTTTTTTTACTTTTATTAAACACAGACTAATAATATTTACATTATTTATACACTAACTCTATAAAAAGAAATAAAATATTTTACAAATATCAAAAAAAGGTTATAGGGCGTCGAAAAATTCGTCCACATCGCTGTCAATAGGAAGCCCAGAAGGCTGGCAGCATTGCCACGTTGGATGGCAATGCTGATTCTTTGGCCAAAAAATAGGCCCGCCCTCTGGTCATGTGAAGAGTCGACCAACCGTTTGGCGATTTCCCGAAATACTAGGTGGGCACTCGGACCCAATGGCCCTACCAATTAAATTATTGTATTTGCGCCGTTTGAGGTTTTCAGCACCTGTAGCAGCCGCCCCAGCGCAGCACACTGTGCTAGGAAGATGGGATGGCGCAAGGGTGTCGACGCAAGTTGCGTCCCACACCAAAGGCCTACCCAACTTCCATGGCATTATAGTCATACCATCTGGTCTCTTGCCATCGACGCGTGCCAAGCCAGTGGGTTCTAATACAGCTGGCACCCCGGCGGTGGCAAGAGCACGACGGATGAGATCATTAATGCTAGCGTGCCGCGCTATCCGACCTGCACTCTTACTGCAAGAAAGGCCATGGTGTCCGAGACAGTCGACTGCTTCACCACATTGACAGCGATGCGGAGCCCCACAAGGAGCGCCCAAACGCAAACATGTAGTTAGCCGGAAGGTTGTGTCACCTAACATAGTGCCTATATTAGGTGACGGTAGTGCCTGAAGCCAGAGGCCCGACTCCCATTCACCCACAGCCAGCAGGCGGGCACGCTCAGCAGTATTGGTAGACGTATCAATAAGTTTATTCCGTACCAACCTGCAGAGCGGCTCATCCCACTGTCTCTGGGAAAATGGGTTCTCGGGCCAATCCGTGTCCGGGCAAGTCACTTTCCAGCCGTCTTCTGCGTCGGTCAAGCACGGCACTTCCGAGCTAACCAGGGAGAGAGTTAACATTTTCCTGGTTAACTTTTCATTTTTTTTAAATAAATGTCTGTCGTGGCTTATTAAATTACATGTTATGTATTGTTTTACATAAGTGGTAGGTACTGATTTGAGCTTTTGTCTAAGAAAACCTTTTCGTATATACCACATAATAATGTGTGAAGATTATATTATTATATTTTTTAAAGGATAGAAATAAAACATTTAAAAAGATACTGTCGAAGCTGAAAAGCACTAGACCTCTTTTTGAAACAAACCCTACAACAAATTCTAAACTTCCCATTTGGAAGGAAATAAAGGCCTCAGAATAATGCATGCGCAAGTTGGAAGCTGATGCCCGTCAACAAGCCAGACAATAGCCAGCCACCTCTAAACTATTCAGGAAAGGAGACCGACTGATCTATTCCTGGAAAATGCCACATTTTAAAGGAATAGAACAGTCTAAGATTTCATAACAAAGGTTTCGGTGAACATATTATGGCGCGTGGCAAAAATTGGTACTAACAACTCCATATTGTTTTCTATCAAAGAAAAAAAAACAAGGTACAATATTAAAAAGCTGGTAAAAAAAAACAATGATCCTTAAGCGCTAGATTTTTACAAATTCCCAGGACTCCATACTAGGATACACTGTGTCGTGGGGTCCAGTCTCTTCCTAAGTAAGGGTAACATGTCAGCTTTAACTGAACTAATTACAAAGGAAATAGAAAAAAAAATGGTAAATTAAGATAATTAAGTTAACAAACTAAAAACTATTATATATAACAAAAATTTTAAAACGAAAGGAAAGAACGTTTGATGTTTTTGGAACTGTGTGTGGGTGAAGTGTGGTGGGTGTTACAGTATGTACGAGTATACATATACATTTTTGGTGTTCTGTTTGGTCATAGTTTTTGGGATGCAGCCATTTAAATATAAAATTTTTACAAGAGCTGTAGTTAGAGTGAGTATAGTTTTATTGTAAGAGTTGATTGAATTTGAAAAAATCATAAATGTTTTAACGCCTCCCTCTTCAACTTCAACTTCATTCGAGAGTTGAAAGTAGTTTTTTTTGCAGGCACGAAAGGCACCTAAGAACCCGATTCCTGCCAGCTTCCTTTCGGGAACAAGGCACTCTACTTAGTGTCTACTGTAACCAAACTATGTAGATAGGTGCGACTATAATCTTAATCTTATTCCACTAATCCTAATGACTGCAGCAGCACTTCAAAGTTATCTACTGTAATATCGTGAAACTTCCCTTAGCAAGCAATCTACATAATACTCACTCAGTACGTGTTTGTAATCATATCTTTAAACAATTGTTGTATTGCGATCAAGTCGGGAGCTGATATAGAAGTTAAACACAAGTTTGCATAATGTTCTTGTGCGGAGTTAGGCGGAGAGTGGAATCGCTCCTCATTAGGCAAATCGCATGAAGTTAGCTCAACCTATTAGCACAGTCAATGTTTGGCCAACCCATCACCCCGACTCGTCACTCCAATAGCTGCGATAAACCATCTTTCAATTATCTTTTGCACGTTGATTGACTTTCAACTTTAATTTCACCAAGGAATTTAATTAAAACCAAGCCAACATTATATTATATCGTAAACCGTTTCAGATCTTTGATGAGCTTAGTGGGTATTTAATTTGTAATCAGTAGGTATCTAACTCTCGTTACGAATAAATACCAGCTTAAGCGCTTAACGTTTACACAGAATATTTGTGAACAAACTTCTGTGTTAGATAGACTCGATTCTTGAATGCGAACTTTACTGAATTATAAGCGAACTTTAATAGCGGACACGAAGGTAAAAGTTTATTTTAAATAACCATCAAAAGCGAACATTTTTCGGCGACTTTATGAAACGTTTCAGTAGATTTATGAATAAAACCTTTCAGGGCGGATGCGAGCCGGCAATGTAATTTAGGTCGTGTAAGGAATAGAGCCGCAGCTTCCAAAATTAGACCGTTATCATTCCACCGCTGTCGCCGCTGAGATCACCAGTTATATGAGCCAATACACCGAACAGAATAAATTTGCTTTATACAGACAGTTGACCTTCATAACCGATATTGTTGCCTTTATACAAGAAAATATTTTGGAAATTCCCGACGTCCGCCCTCCGCACTCGGGTCTTGTGTCGTTTCTTTTTTTTTAAGTTATTTGCGCTGCAAAGCCGAAGCTACGAGTTTATGAGAAAATTGGAAAAACCTTTAAAGGAATTGAGAGTCCAGGGAAGCGTAGATTTATTAGACGTTGATTCATAATGGGACTTTAAGACTATTTTGAACAAATTAATAGTCAGGGATTTTTTTAGCTTCCTAGTTGATGTTTAAAATAATTTCAGTAACAACAGATTTTCCTAGAAGTAAATGCAAAACGTCATCACAGTTTTCTAGGAACTGTATAGCGAATGAAACTCATCCGCACACGCTGGCGATGATACCGCACGTCAGCGGCACGGCACGGCACGGCCACAGTGGCGCAGCGGGGGCCTTTGTCTCGACCTGCCCTTTTGTGAGAAATTCCAATTAATACGTTATACTTTTATGAAAAAAAAACCATGTATCGATACACGCTCTGAAATTGGAACAATACCACACACCACTATTGTGTACCTGTCAAACGTTCACGGCTCAAAACTCATATTTGAAGCGACGGTTTGAACCTTTAGGAGTTTAAAGTGTATCGTGTTGTTCAGCGGAGACTGCTAGCATTACAGTACATTGCGCTCATTGGCTGCTTTCATGCGTAATTCATGTGCTACACGACGCATTCCAAATGTAATCCAACACGCGAACTGCCCATGGTACATTTTTCGCCAAGAAACTTCATTAAATTACTGAAGATTCAGTCAAGTAGATGTATACAATTACCAGTTTCCAACTTTCCATTGTATTTTAAGGAGCTTAGACAGAAAAGGATGTTAAATATGAAATCAATTGGAACGGACTTTTCCATTAATAAAGGAACTCGGGAAGAAAGGACGCCGTGTCCTCTCTAATTAGAAGTCGCGACTCGAATTTTCAATGCGTCTACCGCAGCTTTACTAATGGTGAACTGAAATAAAAGTTTATATTTACTGTGCGTGGCTTCTATCTCTGAATGAATATTTATACTTTTTCTCTTCACTTTATTCACCTCAAAGCCAACAGCGCACCGGCTGAAGTTTTTACGGGTATACTTTTTATGGCGGAATTTTTCTTTGACTTTTCTTGATGTTCAGACTGAGCTGAAACGTGTTCCGGGATATGTTGCTCTCGGATACATTATTTTTATTATCTGCTGCGGTATTTACATATGTACGCATGTAGGTAATGATGATGTGTGTAGGTAGCTATGTCTATGTTCAGTTTCAGTACAAAACAAAATAAAATGGAGGCCAAGTTAATTTGTTAAGGGAGGCTGTATATTAGCATATGGGTGTGAAGCGACGCGGCGACGTGCGTCACATCGGGGGCCGTCACGTCGCCTCGCCAGCGGGGAATCATTTGTTAGAACAGCAATAAAGCGGAGGATTAGCAGCCGTCAGGAGGCGACAAACTTCCCAATAAGCCGCCGCCTTCCGGTACACCGCGACTCGCTTTACAAGAGTAATGATGCTTAATTTTAATGACGCGTCGCCGACCATCGCGGCATGAGCCCGCCCACGCGCCCCGCCGCCGCCGCCCGCGACGCGCACCGCCCGGCCGCGCGTGACCCGACTGCACAACTAACACTGATATTGGAAGACTCAACGACGACGACCGAAAGTCTGACGATAAATTTAGTTATTACTTGTGAAAATAGACGGAAGGAGATCGCTAACTTGTCCTCGTGAGAAGACATTATCTTCTCACGACCATTGTGGGGGATGTTTTTAGTTACTTCACGAAAAAGGTCTCGTTAAAAGCCCCGTTATATGAGGAGTTTTCGAATTGTATCCCGGAGTTTCCCTTTTAAACCAGAATTGACGATACAAATTTTGTTTTAGTGGTAAAAGTTTAGATTATATTTAGATCCCGTCTTACTAATCCAGCGTTTTATCACGCAAGTTTTTCTCGTTGTAAGTCTATCATCGTCTTAGGAAACGATATTATTAGAAAGAAATTTGAAACTTGTGCTATTAAGGAGGAACGTTTTTATAAACATTGTTCGGCACTCTGAAATTAAATTATTTGCAAGAGGAAATTAAATTAAGGCCTCATTAATTTACTCATAGTTTGCCAATTACACAACAGTCGGCAGGTCAACAAGTCAAACGATGCGAGGTAACGTTCATATGTTAACAAAGTCAGATAATGTTTGTCATCGAAAATGTACCAATTTATTGAATCGGAACGTTTGGAATGAACATTTCGGGTGTGCAAACAACAGACTATATAAAATTAAAGACAGCCGACGGCGACACGCGGCGGCTCGCGGTTCGTCCATCCATCCATCCGTCCGTCCGCGCTCAAAACTCGATGAATATTGTTTACAAATGCACCGCATCCATAACGAAAATATTTGGTTGATACCACCCAACTGATGTATCGGTACTTTTCAATATTTCATCACGACGTAAATGGTTCTCGTGTTGTTAACTAGTTGGAAATGTTTGATTTGATTTAATAAATCATTTTGTGTGCGATGTTGTCACGGTGATTGATACATTGTTTTTTCTTTGATTTATAAATCCCCAGCTTGTGTTTTTTCTCGTACTAAAATACCTTTTCCTGAAGGCTAATATATATTTATGTGATTATTAAGAGATTTAAAACACATAATGCTTGCAAGGCTTGACTTACCTCATTGCATAAAATTGCTCTACAGCGGTGCATCATGTTTCCTCACGACAATGCCAAAACTATCTCAAGGAAACTATAGTGAGACGAGTGTAGTCGACAGCAGTAAACGGTGGCAGGCAGGTAACAATATTTCCCACGGCAGCAAATTGAATAAACACATCACTGTGCGCCTTAAACGACGAAAAGACAAGTCCAATAACGGCGGGCACCGTAAGCGATAAATATCCTGCTATCTACCGCCGCCACGCTCAACATATTTATGCTATCCTAGTCAGCTTTACTAGCTCGCTTAAGATATTTGTTTTTCTCGGAATAATACAATTACAACAATGTTTTTGTTACGCATTAAATCCTCCAAGTTTCTTTTGCAAACTGCCTTTGTGCCTTTTGTTGATTTGATGAGTTTGGCACGGATTTGGGTCAATGTGCGTTTAGATGAAATCAATCTTTTTATTTGTTAATATAAAAATATGCTTGTGTCTGCTAAAATTAATAAAATGTTAAATAATAAACACACACGAAATTATAAACTCATCATAAAATCATTTGACGCAGGCACGCACAGATGTAAGTACGTAAGTAATATACCAACATACGCTAAAAAAAGAGATTCCCCTTTGAGAGAATTCGTGCTAAAACTGACAAACACACAGGAGGGCTCCTAATTTTCATATCGAAAAAACCAAAATGGCGTCGTTGTACACATGTTGTTGCGTGAATTTCTCTTAGGGTCACGTATTGGCATCGTCTAATACAATTTGTTCGGAGACGCGCGGCGCCCGCGGAATGCAAACACACCCGCGACACTTCATAACACATGACGATTATTCGCAATTTGTTGCCGGGACATGGGCGAAATAGAAAATATTTATGTGTCTCATATTATGTATAAACGACACGTTTCCTAAAAATATAAGGTACTTTTTATCTACATATTTAATTTACTTTTTTCCAAATAAATTCTCTCAGAAAGTTTTTCATGAAAAATGCGAAAATCCGTCCGTAACCAAGATGGAAAAGCACACTTTGAAACGGCAATATAGTGGTAGGCTTTGATAAAGGTCAAAGAAATTCAGTTACTTTCCGGTACAAAAAATCGTCATCCTCAATCCGTGAAATAAAACCTCATCATTACCTTGTGCCGCTAATTAAACCACAAAACAAACATGCTACTTTTAGAGAGACATCGCAAGAACTGTAAAGAAAAACAATTTGCATTTTGGTTTTAAGATTTAATTTAGAAAGCGTTTAGCCAACAACATTTGCATACGTCGGTAAAGCGTTGGGTACATCGATATTACTCTCGAATTATTAAGTCTTGGCGGCGTCCGCCCGCAAAGCAAACACATGAATAATAGCCATGAATACAGTAAAGTAGCACAATGTGCACGGGGCAGGGATTATCGGAATTTATGTGGCAGTGTGTGACGCACCTCCCGCTTGTTCGGCGCGAACAAAAATATTGTGGTCTGAGAGCTTAAATATTGATGGATTTATGGACGCTCTTAAAATTATGACAGGCTCGAGCCAGCGGCAACTTTATTGAGTCTTATCTCGACGCTAGATTTATTGGTGTCTGCATCAAGTTTAGGGGAATCATTTTGTTGTTTTCACTTACGAGAGAATAAGAAAGTTGCCTTTGAAGGGTAGGTTATATGCTTTAGATCTGTTACGGAACTCGAACTGAAACAACAAGTGCACTGAAACTGAAATAGTTTTATTGCAGCGAATGTTTTGTCTGGGATCTCGCGCAAATCTGTATTTCGTAATGTTAGTTTATGTTCTTTGTCCCTGTATGTGTGCCTTTGTGGCTCGTACACGCAATTTACAACAAAATCTTCGATATACAAGATTCCGTTGACGTTACGCGAGTCTTGTTTCAGATATTCATACAAGATACAACAATATATTTTCCCAGCAGGTAATAGTGAAATGTGATTGTGTAAATCTCAAAACGGCTCCTGTGAACTTATTGTCAGTATAGAAAACGTACCGACGACGTCGAGCCAGCCATTGTACATTCATAGGTCTGACGAGCAACAAAAGAAAATATTTTCTGAAAGAGTACTCCCAAACTAAATCATTTGAAGCAAGAATATAAGTTGCGAGTAGCAGACAGATGGCGCAACTTGAGGTGCGAATAAAGTTTGAGTGGAAAAACTTATTCCTCCGCGGATCGTCAGCGGGGCGCAGTCTGTGCCCCGGGACACCTTTAACAATTTGTAAGTTATTTATTGCTGCCAAGAAATATCATTAACCCTTTTAAATTTAACAGCTTTACACAAACTTTTGTTTGCCATAGGTATTTAATGAACAGTTCACGGAGGGGTGCATTTAGTTGTAGGAAGTGATTTCGCTATCAACATGTTTGCGACACTACTATAAATTACAATAGTACCATCTGCCCCAAAACTAATATAACTTTTCCAACTATTCGTTACATTCTAAATATTTCTGAGTAATCGTCAAGTTAGCTCGTTCCGAACAAAGTTGGCGGGGTTATTTCAACTAAACTAAACTATTACTTATGAAAACTGAGTTAACATGCAAATCTTCGTCCATTCCGAGAGGATCTTGCTTACGTAAGCGCTGTTTAATACTTCGCGCATACTTATACTTTTCTTTCTTTTTAAGTCCTTCCAAAATTAAGATTTTACGACACAAAAATGGTAACCGGGTGCTGAGGTTGCTCATCTCAGTGTTATCCAACTTCTGCAGTGTTATACGTAGCACTACTTTATTATAGAGTTATGAGCAAGTCGTTGGGTTCAGAAGAGGTACTTTTTAAATATTATCATTTTCCGACCTATTGACATCAGCCATTCGGCTTTTAAGAACTAGTCGTGTGCATTTTCCAGTCTGTTCATGCGTGAAATGATGGCGCGTTTATGGATGCACACTAAAGAGTTTTCAGTGCCTATAATGTTAACACAATTGAGAGGCGAATACCGGTGCTTGATTTAATTTGTTAGTCAGTCCTCACGATGTTCACGGGAAAAGAGATTTTTGGAATTTTATTTGTTGTTTCTTTTATTATTGTTCTTAAAATTGTGACTTTTAGTTGATGGAGAATGGACTCATTTAGTCAATTTTGGTATAACCTAGACCTGCTGCTATCGACAATCAATGCGAAATAAGTCGCAACCTAACTGTATGCTGACATCCTCATTATTAGGCTACGTTTTAATTTGAAACTAACCAGTCCATCTAATGGATTGCCCACCATTTTCCGATCCAAACTACACCAAAGAAATCACAAACATAATTACGTTTCCCTAAAACGGTAGTCAATAAAAACACCTTGAAATAATTCACGGAAAAGAATAGGTACTCGTATAATGAAATGACCTACACTTTAAACGGAAATTAAATATGCTTTTTCAATCGTGTTCCATTGTGGAATAACGATATACAGGGTGTAAAACACCTCATCACGAAGCCGTTAACCAAGCATTCTGTACATCAAACCAAGTAACTTTACGCAAAAAATTTTGCTGGGAACCGACTTTTTTTTTTGGGGTCAAAAATCATATTTTGTGGTAGACCTCAATGTAACGCACTCAAAACGTTGTGCTGATGGATGGATTTAATAGTACGGGGGTCGTGTAGGTGTTTAAAGTAAAAATCATACATTAAAAACTTGTATTAAAAAAAAACATGTCAAAAAGTTGGAACTTTGACCCCAAATATCTCCGTAACTAGAAGGTTCCCAGGTATGGTGTAGAACAAAAAAATGATCGCAAAAGAGGAGAACAAGTGCCTTTCGTTTTCGTTAAGAGGTTTTTACACCCTTTATTATGGTTAACTAGTATGGCTGCAAAGGTCACAGTGCAGGTAAAGCTGCGCTTACACAGGTAATTACTGCCTGCATGAGGTAGAACTTAGAGAAATTATAGAAACAATATTTTTTAAATTGACGAGAATTTCCCAAATTGTTTCGGAAATTTTGACTCTAATTGTTCCATTATTGTCTGTGTCGCATGTGACTAAAAGAGTGATGAATTAGAAATGTTGATGGTGGAGAGGCAGAGGAAGAGCAGGAAAACGATGGGGATGAGCAAGTGTAATGATGGCGTGACGGTTGACAGAGGAGAATGGAAGAAAAAAAAAACAATCAGGGCAGTCTTTGGGGACTGCCGATAGAAGTGAAAACAAAAAGTACACAGGCTACGCCGTAGCGGATCGCCTACGAGTGCTACGAAGCGTGACCGCGCGGTACGTCAAGTGACGATGAGTTCAATGTTTTTCCTTCACACAAAAAGTGTTCAACGCGCCTAAAGAAGTTTTCACTTCAAAAAAGTGTTGCGTCGACCTCAAATAGAATGGGACAATGGTACATTATATTCCGAATGTCTAAAATCGGCAAATGAATAGTTGAAAATAATACATAGGTACTCATGGGATATTTAATAATATGTCATTCAACGTGGTGAGTTATCTTTAGCAATAATAATAAACCGCAGAGAGAAGAGTGGAAGTGATTTTGATTTTGATTTTATATAATCATCATCATTTTAGCCCGGAATCACCCACTGTTGGGTAGATATAGCGTCCACTTTCTTCTGACATTCTTCTCTGTTCTGTGCGTCCCTTCTCCATCGGGTTTTGACGATATCGTCAACCCAACGCGCTTTTAGACAGTTAATACGTTATTGAATTTGCTCAAAAATGCCGCGAAGTCGGACTTCAGCACAAATTATTGCCAAATATTGCTCGATTCTAATTGCCCGTGTAAGTACCTACACCTTTACTTAGTCAAACGGAGCCGATCTCTTTTAAATCCCTTCAGTAGCCATTCAGGAGCCATTACTCTGTTTTTTATTTCCTAGCCGGCCTTAATGAATGCAAGGACTAATTTCTGTGAGTACCATAAGTCTACTACTTAAGCTCATAAGTTCTCGTGTGATATTTCACTTTTGCTTAGTTTTTCAGTTTTACTTTGCTGGTTTTAATTATGCTTTGCTCTCCTTGATGTTTTTGGCAAACGAAAATAATTTGGAAGAAGGGTTTTTTGGTGGCTTTGTATGATTTATGAAAAGCGAAATACAAATATTGCGCATTTCATAGTTTAGAATTAAAGTGCAGTTTACTAAGTCCGTCATTGTCGCCTTTGTCTATTTATATCTATATATATTTATTAATTAGGTAGATATTAAAGTTGCTACAGTCGTTTCTGTCTGTGTGACCGCGTTGTCCTACTAGACAACTAAATGGATTTTAATGTGATTTTCACAATCTTTCAAAGAATTACCCCGGAAATTTTATGTGAAAGTGTGTATTAATGATAAAGTAAAGAAATCTCGACGTTTTCTCAGGTCGTAAAAATCGCGCGATCGGGCGGTCGCGCGATTTTTACGACCTGTTTTTTTAACCAACTAGCGGCCCCGCTGGTTGGTCAAAAAACATCTTAAAGTCGGTTGAAAACTCACGTGATTTTACCTAATTAGTTAATTAACCACCGACTGTTCAAACGTATTTTACACCATTAATAATAACCTAGTTTAACTTTACAAACTAACAAAGAAAACACTTTTAATTTTAGAGTTCTCTATGGTTCCTAGGTTACCACGAAATATAGCACTCCCTAATAGTTCATTTAATCAGAAATTTTACAAGAAATATTAAACTTAAGTAGGGTGGCTCACGCTACGAATATAGCGCGGGGCAAAATCATGGGTTTGTTAATGCACGCCATGCCGTAGCTCAACATGCAATGCACCATAGGGCTACTCGTATATAGTCACTTGCTAAATAGCTGCACTTTTAAGTAGATGGTATAATAACTAGTGTCACGATTGTAGTAAGCAGCCTTGGGATATGGAATTGGCAAGTATACAGTGTGAGGGCCAATACCTATCAGAGTGGACGTGACGAAGTGCACAAGTAATCCAATACCTCGATCAAAGGTAGTTGAAGAACACCATGAAGTTTTTAGTCAGTGAGAGTCTGACAAACCTCTCCACCTGCCCCAGGGCGGAGGAAAATCAAGAGAATTTCACACGTTAAAGAAAAATACATTTATTATACAATGTAGGCTGTTGGTGTCAAACAAGCCTTACCAGTCTGTGAGCCACCGTAAAAATAAAAGAATTACAGGTGCGTTTCAGTCTCATTTGGGAATTAAACTAGGCATGAAAATAACTGTTTTATAAATATACCTAAAGGAACATCCGATATTGAAATAGTCTAACCCGGAAATCGCACCCTGATCATACCGCTCGGTAAGTTCCGGAGGACTTATTGTTGCTATTAATTATAATTGGCATTTCGTAGACATGCTATGGAAATTAAAGCAATTTTGTTAGCAATGCCTTCTTTATGGGCAGCCATAAAAGTATAGTACGTTCCAAATATTATCAAAAGCCTAATTAACGGTTAGTACCTTACATCATGAAGTAGCTTAAAAGAGCCTAGTTTAATGATCTACTGGTCACAAGCGCTACCGATAAACGGGTTGCATATTAGAAAATCAAAACTTTTCTGAGCAAATTTCAAAAAAACAACGTACAAATCAACAAAGTTTAAAATAACGATGGTCATTTGATCAAAAGTTCAGCTGACCAAAGTCTGGAATATCAATGTTTATATTATTTATTACACTATTGACCAAATCGTTTAAAGGTCAAAATGGATTCCTGGATAAATTAATACAAATAATATAGGCGTTATACTAATGCGGGTAGAACTTAGATAATAAAATTATATAGGCGTCATACTAATGCGGGTAGAACTTTGGTACTTAATAATTTTTTTAATTGAATGCATGTTACAAACTGTTTGAAGCGTTTTCGTTTTCACTAGTGTTCGATTAATTAACCTACTAAAAACAATCTCTTTTTTATATTATTGCAAGTCGTTTCTGGCACTCGCCGGCCGTTGCCGCGGCACCGCTCGCTTCCCTACCGTTTGTGGTACAGCACCACATTTTCACTCCAGGGCAGAGTCAATCCAGGGTTGCGGGACTGTTCGAAAGAGATACCGTGGCCCCGGAACACAAAGGGCGATGAAGGAACATGGATGGGTTTTAGTAGACAGTAAAAGTCTGACACTCCTTCCTGCTCCACCCAGAGCGGGAGGAGTCATTTTAAGATTTCCCATCCGAAAAAAAAAGGGCAAAGTCAATAATGAATCTCCACCTAAGCAAGTTTTCCTTGCTGCGGCCAACCTGGGTCCAGAGTCTATTTAAAAACTTCCCTGTCAGCCATGACAACTCATGTCCAGGCCCCTTATTCACAACGCTTCGATTCGATTTTCGATTCGGAAAGTCGTATGTCCATCTTTTTTTGACATTACGAAACCGAGCGAGATAGACATATGACTTTCCGAATCGAAAATCGAATCGAAGCGTTGTGAATAGCTATGCAAGTGGGAGATAAGACTGCACTACTGCATTTCTTCTGCCGAACACTTTAGGGATTACAGGTGCAATGTTACAAAATAATTTTATGATAATATTTAACTACACTTGACTCTGTCCTATAATAAAACTTATTATAATATAATTTACAGGGCTGCCCCATGGTAAGAGCATTTCTGAATAATTTTCTACGTAAAAATAATTAACCCAATTAAGTGAAAGTACGTCGTGAACCTTAGGGGGAGGCGCTGTGGCTGTTTTTTTTTTCTGTATTTAGCCATATATTAGCCAACGATTTTAAAAGTTCAGCCATTTAAAGGTAAACGAGAAGAGGTCGGTATGAGCAAAAAAAGGCTCGGTGTACTTTTTTCAAGTCCGGAAAGACAAAGAAGCGCTTGAAGAATAGGTACCACATAAACTTTGGGTGTTTCAGTTCAGAAGGAACGTGTCCATGAAATAATTTCAACCAAGGTCGACTAAGTGGTTAAATTAAGATAAATAATATTATCACGCCTGTAATACCCGAAGGGTTAGGCAAAGGTGTATCTAACAGTATACCTCGCCAGTTATGTATCATATATATGGGGGCGATCCTATTGCCATTAACCGAACACAAATCCAGTCTCCATGGCTGCTACTGCATGAGAAATGTCAGATGGTAAATTCCAATAACACTTTGTCCGACTTGGGAATCGAACACAGGACCTCGCTCAGACGTCGCGGTTGCGACCACTAGACCATTGAGGCAATCAGCCAGTTAAATTAGGATACATCCTAATTATTAAAAATTGTGTAAAAACCCCTTCACGAAGCCGAAAGGCACTTGTTCTCCCCGTCATTGCGATATTTTTCTTGTTCTACACCATACCTACAGTTTGTGGTTCCAACTTTTTGACAAGTTTTTTTTATATACCAGTTTTTAATGTAAGATTTTTACTTTAAACACCTCTACGACCCCCGTATTGTTCAATCCATCCATCAGCACAATGTTTTGAGTGCGTTACATTGAGTTTTACCACAAAATATGATATTTAACCCCAAAATTTTTTTTTTACGTAAAGTTACTTAGTTTGATGTACAGAATGCTTGGTTGACGGCTTCGTGATGAGGTTGTTTATACCCTGTAGTTAGGACCACAAAAAATGTCCTCAAGAAAACAAAAGAATTCAATAGATGAATGAGCATTAGCACTTGAGCAGCTTCCTCAGATTACATACAAACGCAGTCAGTACCTAATGGACGTCTTAAGAACTATCCCGCAAAACTAATTCACTTTATTCGCTTACTTTGTGCAGTTATATAAACGCTCTTTTACTACAGACTTTCTCATTTCCTATACTAACAGATGAAAATAATAAATGCAAATATAAAAGTTGTCATTTCTTAACCAAAGTGCTATTTAAAGTAACTCGTTTAAATGAGGTGAAGTCTGCTCACAAAATAGGTTTAACGTCGACCACGACCGATTTGATTAAGTTAAATTTCTGGCAACTTTTGAACGTTACTTGTTAAGAAGTACAATTGTAAATTTTAAAATTTTAAACTGTGAACTAATTTAATTTACGCCGCCGACAATTTGACGGACGTAATTAACGGGATTAGCTACGTTTCTTCGGTTTTAAATCTGTTTAAACTTATGATTTTACGGAAAAATAATAGACCTCCTGACTGGTTTTGGTCATGGCGACGCACCGTCGGACTTACAAATTATAGGTCTCGATTCCGAACCCAAGACACGCATCTCTGATTTTTCAGATTCTTGTGCGTAATGTATAATTAACACTTGCTTCGGTGAAGGAAAATATCGTCAGGAAACCGGCCTGCCTGAAAGATATTTCTTGACGGCATTTAAAGCCAAGTCAGTGGCCCATGGACGGTATAAAAATTCTGACACCAGTTTAGGCACTAACCACACTGTAAACAAAGATAGTCCAATGGGACTGCTATTCGACAGAACGGGAGCGAGATCAGGCGCAGAACAAACAGAAGATTTTACGAAATATAGCACTTCTTTTTTAATTAGTCTTAATTTATTTTTTAAGTCTTAATTACTTTGTTATTTCTTTGTTCTTACCTTAATTCACAAATGTTGTAAATAATCACATTTTGCATATTAATTTAAGTTATTTTCTATGTTTTTTTTTTTTGTTTGTAATTAAATGCTAACTAACCCAAGCTATTTTTCTTGCGCTAGCAGACCATTGTAATTTGTTTTAACTTGTGTTTTGTCTGGGTCACCAAGATACAGGCTGTGCCTAGTATGGGACCCGCTGTTAATCCTGTCAGTATTCTGTTGCATGCTAATAAAATGAATTTGAATTCTTTGTTTTGGAAAACAAGATTTTCAACTTAATATATTATGTAATCAAAGGGTTTTAAGTAACCTTAGGTTTACATCCAAAAAAATATCTAGGTCAAAGCCTTCCAGGATACCGAAGATATTTCAATAAGTTATTTACTTACCTCGTCTCACCCAGCGTAGTATCAACAGAAAGTCAGATAGATTTTTCGCCTTACCTGAAACCAACAGAAAAGTATTTTATTATAAAAAACTCTGATTTCTAAAAAAAAACACATTTTTTTTTGACATTTATTGTACAGAGAACGTTTGAACATTTGATAAAATTGAGTTTATTAAGAAAAATAAAGAAAGTAAAAATCTTTTCACACGATGAGGAAACGTAGAGATTAGAAAACTGGAAACCGATAAAATATAAAAAGTTGTAACTTAATTCTTGTGAAAATTATATTACTACACACAATTACACTCACATACAACACCATGACTAGTTAGACATCCTAACTAGTCATGGTGTTGTATGTGAGTGTAATTGTGTGTAGTAATATAGTTTTCACAATCATTTCTGCTATTATGGAAACCATTAATAACGGGAGCCAGAAAAATATCTTCTTATATGTAGTATTACAGGAATTGAGACTCTTATTAATTGAAGCTTTTACCCCTTCATAGAAAATCTGCTTTTCTCAAAACCTTAACTTTTAATAAATACCAAATGAATTAAAACATGTGAAATGACCATCACTTATTCTTTATTTAAAAATGATCAAGACACCAAATCAATAAGACAAAACCACCCCAACGTAGCCCAACTTGTGAGCAATCTTTCGCAAAGTGGAATCTTGCCCCAAGATCATCAGAGCGGGTGACGGATGGCCGCAGATACGCAGTCATGGCTCCGGGACTATGATGGATGTGGCAGACCGGAGTCCCGGAGTCCCGGAGACGTGTTGGCTTATTACGAACAATAACATACTTCTCAAACAAAATCTCCGTGTGTGACGTTCCATTATTTTATTAGATTAATGTTTATGTTCAACGAGACAGGAGATCTTTGTAGTTTTTCTGAATGGGATCTTGTTTCAGTAATATGTAGTTTGTTTAGAAGAGAATAATTTTAAAAACACTTAAACCACGGAATTTCTCCGTGGTTTAAGTGTTTTTAAAATTATTCTCTAAAAGATTCGCTAAGAACTGTAGTGATTCATCATAATCTTGAAAAATAAACGTTCTAAACTTTTATTTTTACTTTTAAACAGGCGTACCAAAGTATTTATTTAGGTATTTATTTAGGTAGGGTTAGTTATTTCATAATGAACAAGCGCAAAGTTTAACACAAGTTCAACCGGTGTCTTCTCAACAATCAACATGATATTAAACTTACTATTAAACAAGTTATGATAGTAAGCTACAACGGATAAAATGGATTGTCGGAGTTAAAAGTTTAGACTCGGCGTCAAGTTTTAGGCCTGTGGCGGGCCTCCGACGACTAGCGATAATGGCGCGTCACTCATCCGCAACTGGATGCTACAGATTTACATCCACGTGATTTATGACTTCTTCATAGAGAGGGGAAAAAATATACAGGAAAATATACGGAGGGAGCGCGGCGGAGGCGCCTCCACCGCTTGCTGGAGCGGCGCGGCGTCGAATTGAAAATACTCCTTCTTCTTAGAATTTAGCAATCGCTACAATAGGATATTGCTACTGTTTTGATATACTCAATTTGAAGTAAATCGTCAAAGAGGATGACGCTTCCTTTTCTATGCTTTATTTATTCCAACAATTGCGTTTCGGAGATTATAACTTTCCGTATTTAGAATTATATTAACCTAAATACCATGTGCGTGCATGGGTAGCGGAATTAATCTTTGTGTGCGTCCCTTTTACGCATTCTAATAATTTACTTCGAGTTGTAGTACATATTTAGGTTTGAAAGATGGGCAATTTGGAAGACTAATGGCGTAGAATCCAGAGGTCCGGTATCGATATCAAAAAATTGCCGCAGGCATGTGTTTAACATCAAGCGGTATTCAGATAATGTCTGTAGGTAATAAAAATTGTACCATCATCATAGACATTTGTGACCGAGTTTAAATCCGTAACCTGGTGCTAAAATCCGTTAAATAAAGTTTTTGGTCAAAAATTATCTGCAAGTCCGTTTGTAAAAATATTTACAAAGTTTTTGTATTTTTTGTTCATATCTCGTGAAAACTCAGACGTGAATATAAAGAGAGGATCGCGCGATATGCTTCACGAACAAAATAGAAAAAGGATATTGAATCGGTAAGAGAATGCCGTAACTTAAGAAAATGTCACCCTCTATCAAGCTCGACGTGTTGCTTGTGTCGAGCCGAGTTCTGATATTGTAACCGACAAAATATTCTAAAGATTTTCCAAAAAAAACACTCCATGTTTTTCGAAAAATTAACACCACATTATTTTCGTTCCAGCTTCATTTTCATACCGATATTTTTCGGGAAAAATCCCGGATCTTTCGCAAAACAAATGTAAAAAGGTCATCCTTTTATCTCACAATTTGCAATTTGAATACGCAGACAAATTAATCCGGCAAAAAATTAACCAAAAGAATACAAAGCGGCTGTGCGGGAACAACGGTCTGCTCCGAAATATGCGACAGAGGATATCATTACATTCTGCGGCTACTGTTTACACACAGTCCCGCTGCTAACCTGACTTTATCGCGTTTTACTTTTTCCGTTCCAAGTAGTGGAAGTAGCTTTACCACAAAAGACGTAGAGGAAATAATTTAATTTAAAAGTAGCGGGACAGTCCGGAACAGCAGGGCTACCAGATCCTAAACAACAGTGTCTCGCAACGTGTGCGTCCTCCTTGATATTCCGTACGCGTACTTCAATTTCAAAGGTGGCGTTTGTTATTCCTTAACAATGAAAATCACGCAACGCATTCAGACAAAAACAAGGAATCTTCAGTAACTAATTTTCGTTTCTAGTCTCCTGTGAATACCCGAGGACGTGTGGAAAATATCCGACGTTTTCTGACGTGTTTTGGCTCGTTGGGAGATAATAACCTGTCTTGTTTCCCGTCGTGCTCGTCAGCGTCTGTCCCGGCTGCGCGCGCGGCACGGGAGGGACGCCAGTACGTCGTTTTGTCACTAACGCATCATTTGTACTGTTTGCCAGACCGTTATTGGGCTTGTTTTTGGCAAACTCGCAGCGTATTGCGCCGCCCTGCGCCTCTAAGCCTGAAATGAAAGACCGTTTCGGTTCAGCCCCGAGAATTGGTTGCCTTCATTAAGCGTCTCTGTTTGCGCGTCTGGCGAAACACTGTTATTTAAACTAATTAACTGAGTATTGTGATGTGATAGAGAGAAAATAACGAACATTAATCTTCACTACCACCCTTTTATTAAGAACGTAATGCTTTCATCTGGTTTCAAATTGGCTTTGTACGCCGTTGTTTCGATTAATTCGGAGCGAACTATTGTCACTGCGGGCTTTACGTTGACGTGAACTTAATTCACCTGTAATGGCTGAGTAACTGAAATAAATAAGGCTAGCTAATTTTATTTTGTTGTTCAATTTGTGATGAAACTGCGGCCCGCCCCGTCGGGCCGCGCTCCTCACCCCTGCCGGCGCGGCGGCTCCGCAGCCAAATGTATATTAATGTGCCACCCGAACCACAACACTAATATTGTTTTCTTTTTATATCCACGACCTCGAAAGCTTTTACTAGTGTCAACTATTACGCTTGCTTTACGGTTTGAAGTAATGTGATTGTATAGACGATGGAACAAAGGAGACTGACATTGGCGGAATACTTCGTAAAAATAAGAGTTTACTCAAAGGTTCCGACGAGAAAATCTCGCCTAACGACTGAATATCGTGAGCGGGGAAATGTCACGATCCGCGCTTTGAGCTGTGAGCCTGTGACTCAGGTTTATAATAATTTTATTTTAGCTACCTACCTTGAGATTTTATTACGGCTCAGGATATGCATTGTGCGAAACAAGACTTACGTACATAAGTACTTACAGTAGAAAGACGGAACAGGAGGCACGAATTACCAATGGGGACCGACCGGAGTTAAAGTCGCTAATTAGTAATTCCTAATTTAAAGTAATCGCCGCCTTATGGAATCAAAATTCAACTTTGCTAATTCGTGGAAAATTATCCGTGAATTAAATAAAAAAAACAAAGCAGATGAGGCGGTAATACCTTGAGCCCTGGGTCCGTCGGTCCAGTGATGACGTAAGAATTTTATTACCTACCGTAGCCTCCCGCAGACCGCACTCCCCCGCCACCACTGGTTTCGTTTCAAGAGGATTAACTTGTAATCCCACAGGAGGACCAATATCATTCATTAGAATGCTATTCCCAGCTTTATTACGTCTGACACAATGTTTTCGTCGGCATTTGAAAATGGTTTTAAATTACTTTTTAACTGTGATTCATACGAAAAATATTGAGTGGACACCCGGTGTTTTCGGACCTTCAATTTATTAAAAATCTAATTTATGTGTCTACCGCTTTAAATATAAGGTGTTATAAAAAGGGAATCTGCAAAAATAAAGTTAAATTAATTCATAAAAAATATCTTGGGATATTTGAAGAAACAACAAAGAAAATTGTATCGTGTTAGTCGCCCACGCTAATTATAATAAATGGCCCGATGTTGTAGCCTAGCCCTAGTTCTGCCTAAGCAAGCAATTTAAAAGACAACTCAAACACTGGCTGCTATTTTTATTCCAGTCTTCCAACTTCCACTTTAACTTTATTTAAAAGACATTTTAAAATTCGAACTGCAGTAGCTTCTAGTATTGAATTTATCGGCTTTGAAAAGATTTTTTCGAATACAGAATGCAACTGTTTAGAATGTTGCTCCATTGAAATACTATTTCGAGAATACATTTTCGATTCAAATTTTAAATGAACCTTTTACAAACAAACATGGTTGTAATCACTGACAGCTGTCATCTCTCAATACGCAACGAGCTAACATTAGAAATCTTACAGACAGTTCAATTAACAGACGGGGTATAGTCACACGTAGTGCGTAGGCACAAGGACAATGCCGAGGCAGGCCGATCCGCGATGAGCCGTGGTATTAAATCTAGATTACCGTTTGGCGTTTCCGCTCGGCTGGATAATCAACGGGACTATATTAAAGCTATCAGTCACGTGACGCATGACAAGCTACGCGTGTTGTCACGCGGAACGTTCGCATATCAAACGTAAATTGTGGGATACTGTCGTGACAATTACACATTTTCATGGGTTAAAGGATCGTACCACTGCGCTGTACATTGGGAAGCTATTGTTTGTATTGATTCAATAATGTGGTGAGAATTTCAACATGATTTTTGTGAAACTTGATGTTTTATGTGCTTAAGGATAAATAGTGCCTTATCACTATTTACTACTTATTTATTACGGATTAAATTGTTGAGTTTAGAATTACGTAATAAGTAATCACGAAAGTAAACGCACAAGGCTAAAGCTATTAACCCTATACCAATTTACGGTAACTGTTGAACGATTCTTGATCATTAGTTCACGAAAACGACCGCATTACTAACTTTACGATGACATCGACGCGATCGATGGAATTAATTCAACTCCTCAAATTACAATCTCTTATAAAACATGGGGAATTGCGTCGCATTTTTTCCGTGCGTCGTTTAATCCAAATCGAATATTTGAGTTAAGCGGGCACCATAAAATATGATTAGTGGTTATGTGGGGACCGGTGCTGGCGACACCAACGGCAAATATGGCCGGCCGGCCTAGGCAAACACGGCCGGAGCGCCGCGGGCCGGATCCGCACCATTCACAAATATTGTTTCGCCTGATCTTCATGTTTCTGACAGTTGATGGGAGAATATGTTTGATTTATCGGCTGCAATGAAATCAACAGGAAAATTGGCTGGGAATGTTCACTTTCGCTCAACCCTGACATATTTTGTTAAAAATAGAAAAGGTAGCTTCAAAAACGGGGGAGCCGATTTATAAATATCACCTAGGTGAGACCAAAAGAGAACCATCGTCACTAATACGCAAAAAAAAACAATGTATAAGCTTCTAAATAAGTCTACGTAATCATAATCTTATACATATACTTACTTACATACTATAAGTTCTGGTTAAGCCCCACGTGTACGCACTTACGCGTACCTATATAGGTTATATAGGTACGCGTAAGTGCTATTCATAATGATTATGGCAAATAATATCTTTTGTGAGCGAAACACTATCAGGTTTTATGTCATAATTATGGTGGGACGGTGCCCGGGGCGGATGGCGGCCGGGCAGCCGGGCAGCCGGGCCGTACGCCCGGGCGGCAGGCCCGCCAATGTGTTTTCATCCGACATTGCGTAAAGGCGATTTTTACAAACGACGGGACTACCCAACGCCTGCATTAATTGGATGCACTGACCGCGATGCTGTCCGGATGAAAATATTTACGTTCTCCGCAAAATATATTGAAATATTTCCAGGTGAACGGTGACGGCTCTATTATGTGAGTACGTGGTTGGGGAATCAGGCAGATGATGCGAAAACCAATCGGTGTAGAGGCTTGGCCTGATAAACAGGCGCGGCGGTTTGTAATCCACACGGCTTGACTGGGTAGCTGTATGAACGGAGATAATTAAGCAATACGGTCGGTGCTTAGCGCGGCACTACATCTAAATTCAGAGATAATGGCGTCATACAATTATGTTTGAGTGTATGACGCTTGATCTGTTGTTGTGTTAACCGCTACTGTACACTGTAGCGTATCGATTGCGTTGTGCTTTTTATTTAAACCTAGTTAATACCTGATTTGGATTAGATATTGAATGAACTTGTTTTATATTTATAACATTCACTCTCATAGTTTCAGTTTAAAAGTTAAACCCATAATAATGTTAGTTTTGTTCAAATAATTGAGTGTCTAAGCCAATTTCGCCTTCAAATCTATAATTACCGAGTAGGTTTCTAATCGCGATCAAACCCCTGATCTCTCGTATTTAACTGATTAACTATGAATAATAGTATTACAGAAAGGAGGCTTTACATGGCTTCCTGGTAGCAATAATAATTAATTTGCCAGTTAATTAGTGCGGCTGCAGTTGGTGTAAATCAAGCGGTGGCCGGTGGCGTGATTTCTGCATTGTTAAGGTGTTTCGCTGTGTCTAATGCCCATGAAAGTAGAAGGGGTCTACTGAAAAACTAGCTGGTATTAGAAGAGTAAGTAAATATATAGTAAATAGAATAACTGGTTTAAAAACCCGCTTTACTGAAACCGTTTGATATTTAGTCGAAAAATGAAGTTTATAGATTTTAAGTGCCAGCTTTTTGTGTTTTTTTTTTTTATAAATTATGTTTCAATAGTTGTTGTGTTAATAGCCAACGAAAGGGTTTTTTACATGGTTATAATTTTCTTTATTGCAGGTAGTTTTAATTAAACAACGTGCCAATAACCTATTCAAATAAAAGCAGCAGTAATTGCTTACAGTTTCTATTTTACTAAGGTTATCTTTTAAATTTTATAAAAGTACCTTTTATATACACAACGGTCCAAAAAAAAAAGTGATTTTATATGAGTTTTATCATCATTCATCATTTCAGCCGAAAGACGTCCACTGCTGGACATAGGCCTCCCCCAAGTGTCGCCACATTGACCGGTCCCATGCGACTCGCATCCAGCGGATTCCCGCAACCTTCACCAGGTCATCGGTCCACCTAGTGGGGGGCCTTCCAACGCAACGTCTTCCAGTTCGCGGTCGCCACTCCAGAACTTTTCGGCCCCATCGGCAATCTGTTCTGCGAGCAATGTGCCCTGCCCACTGCAACTTAAGTTTTATAATTTTGTTTAATTCTCATTCGATTTGTATCAAACACTGCTGAATGCTCGCACTGTTGCTCCTATTATTATTTGAAGTGAAACATTTCCCTTCTCAATAGTAGCTACACACAGAATTACTTGACTAAATTGTCGAAACAATATTGTTTGTATCAATTCACCAGCTGAAGTAGCTCTTTGTACGGCAGTGGCTGTTTTAAACACAATGCTACTCAGAGCCGGTGCAAGCGGCTTATTTACCTAAATGAAGGCCTATTAGAGCTTTGCTAAACCCAACAGAAATTCTATGTTTGGAGGAAGATGCGTTACTGTATTTTGTGGTGGACTCTCGGCAGAGTTCCGTATTTAGGCTGGGGACCAATCTGAGTGGAAATCCGTAGTAGAATTTTGTGAGCGTAATTCCTCTATATTGTTTCGAGTTACATTGTTTTATTTATTTATTAAACTACTAGCTGTTGTGTGTAGCTGTGCCGCCGACTTCCGTCCGCGTGATTTTATTCAAATATATTACTTCCCTATTTGAATCGGATTTTGTTAACAATTTCAAGAGTTTTAATATTTTTGTATGGAACCTTATTTTTTTTCTAATATTTTTTTTATTTTTATTTGTGTGTAATTTAGATTAAAATATTCGGAATGTGACGAAAAGATAGGCGACCGAGTTGTTAGCGTCGACCGACCACGGTAAGTGGAAAAAACACGCGCGACAATATCAATGGATTTGTATAAAACGCATCGTGAAACAATCGGTCATTAAAATAAAATGGAACCCGTCAATCTATTGCCTCCAAGCCGACTTCTCCTCGAAAGAGCTTCACGGTTTTAATTTTAATCATTAGGATCATAAATTTATTGACGATAATACATACAGACATTTATCGGGTTAATTCATAAAGATAAAATTCATTTTACTCACACTAAATTCCCTCTCATCATTAACAATGGAAGATAACTAAAATACTTTCAGGAAATTAAGCTTCAATTATCTATTTAAACACCTATGCTACCCTGGAACAGTCACTCTAAATAAATCCGTGGAAGTTTTGAAAACAAGTGAATGTTGTGAACGTTAACAGACTGTGAACGGCGCCGGTGTTTGGAATCTACAGCGAGATATCTATGAGATTCCGCTTCCACGAGGCGCTGGGACATAACCTATCGTACACACGAACGTTTAGTTCGTACAACATTTTAATTTTTTTTGCAAAGGGTTAAGGTTGTTTGAGGTGGCTCAAAACAAGAATAAGTAAAGTACCTACTTGAAAAAAATGAGGAGGCCGTGGGACATGTTAGGTTTAAAAATAAATAAATAAATATCGCTGGACATTAACACACAGCGCCATCTAGTGACACACTAAGCAACGAGGCTTGTGTCGTGGAGACCAGATAGTAGATATACTACATAGATACTTTTTGTTTGTAAATACATACTTATTATACATCCATGAATCGGAAACAAATGTCCATGCTCATCACACAAAAATTTGCTCCAACCGGGATTCGAACCCCTAAGCACGTAAGGCAGCCTCACCACCGCTGCGCCATTCGGGTCGTCTGAAAAAGTTACTTTGGTGACAAATCTCCATAAAAAAAGTTTCAAAACGCTATCTGTCCTTCCCCTTCTAATAATTGCCACGAATTTTTGTTAACTCATCTGTCACATAGTCACAAATTTTAAGCAAACAATTTGTATTAATTGTTTAATCGAGAATACTATAATATTATTTTGTAACTATTACAAAATAAACGGACAATTTTACTCATATAAAATGTGCAAAAAATTCAAGGAGTATAAACTCAACACCGCACATATTTGACCCAACACAGCTTGACCTATTGTTCACACATATCGACCGTGTGTCCCAGCAGTTACCTGCACAGAAACTATGTTTATTACTGAACAGTAACCACCAACTTGTGTACCTACCCGGCGAGAATTTAGCCGAAATACTAACTACAAATGGCATACGGAACGTATTTTCAGATGTGTTTGGCTTGCTTAAGCAATTAATGTGGATGGAGGTATTTCGGCTGGTTTATTGTAGTGATAACAATTATTTGTTTGTTGTTATTTTTTAAGGATTAGTAAAATAAGGGCTACTGGTGGTGTGGAGACAGCGTATCGGCAAGCTTGATGTGTCGACTGCAGAAAGTGACGGGCCCCTAATCTGCCGTGCTAATTAGAAACCCAGTAAGGAAGGATTTTTGGAAAATTGATTTATTCATAGATTCGGAATCCTTGTAATGAGCTCTGTATAATGATTAAATCCTTATTTTGATAGCTGTCCCGGAAGTGGGACTTTTAATAAGCCAAACCGCAGTATGTTTCTTGCTGAGAAGTAAACTACTAAGCACAACTGCAGTAAGACATATTACTGCTCTTTGCCTTCTAGTATTTTTTTGAAAATAATTTATTTCACGAGTAAGAAGCGCAGTAAGGAACACTTGCTGCTGCTATGATTTGTTAATAATGTTTAGTGAATAATTAAAGGATACTACTTAAAAATGCAGTAACAGGGCAACCAGGGCATACATTTATGTCTGCTGACAGTTTTCATCACAGAGTCGAGCAATCTTTACAAAAGAAAGGAAAAGTTTACGACTTTACCGATTTTATTGATGCTGTGAAACAGCTCAAAAACCTGTCGACGCTAAAATCATGGAAGTATCCGATTTTTATTCTTGTTCTGATCTTTCTTCAATTCACAAACTACGTAAAATTAGTTCAAGAGTTTACTTAAAAGATATTGTGGTTGTTGTATCAAAAAGGGGCGCATACACGTTAGACTATTTAACAAGCCACGATGAAAATGAGTAGGTACCAAATTCTAGATTGTCTTCAGATAAAATTTATGAAGACTCAGTTTGCCTGAGGCTACACCAAAACACGCCTCTTGGGGGTATAAAGGTGAAAACTAAATCAGCCATCTTAATTAATAAGCTTTTAAATCTAATGCCCGATACAAGGAAGGAATTTTAGCTGAATTTGCCCGTAAATAGTAATAATTAAACAGATATCAAAGAGGCCTGCCTTTTTAATTATTTAAATTGTTTTGTTATACTTAAGAAGTCTGATAGATTTTTTTAGTGTTAAGTACTTGCGAATAATTTCTGATTGATCTCCTTATTTGCCATAGACATGTATAATTTTTAAGCTGTGGTTAAGATACCTTAAATGTTCGAAATAAGGAAAGAAGTTTGGTTGAAGTTGATACCTATTTGTTATTAATATTCCTAGATTTTGAGACTTTATTATTATATTGTTACTAGATTTTATGATTTCAGTGTAACTGGTGATAGTTGTAAGTCCTCGTCGTCGTCGACACAGGTAATTAAATATTAATCTATGATTTTGATCTCAACATAATGTGGTGCCATAATTATACTTGGCTGTGATAATATAAATTTTGTGTTATAAGATTTATTTTGAGTACATTTTTTTATTAAAATATTTTTATCATTTACTTCTTCTTTATATATTATAGATTCATATCCAAGTTATTGTGTTTTTTTACGTTTGTACATTAATTAGAAAAGCTATAACTTGACTTAACTTGACTACAAACCATAACTGCAGTAAAAGAGTGACCTCTTTTACTGCAGTTATGGTTTGTAGTCAGTCTAAGCAATAGCTTAAGAAAATAATATGTTACTAATAAAAAATGCAATAATTGTGTATGATTAAGATAGTTTTATTTGTCATTTAAAATAACGTATTTTTTTAAATGTTTATGTCGTTATATTTAATTAGGAAATGGTTAGGATAAATAAAACCAAATAAGCGTGCTTTTTCATACTTAAATACTATTTTTAATGGCAAGTTCTAACTAGTGCACTGCGTTTTTAATTTGTAGTCGGAGTGATAATAATAATTGAATTAAATAAAATAAGCGCAGTAATCTGCATTTGCTAGTAGAAAGCGCAGTAACTCCAAGCTTATTGCTGTTATAGCTTGTAATACTGGGTTTAGTCATGAAGACCCTGCTAAGCATAAATAGTTATTTTTGTTATGAAATATTTGTATTAGGCCCGCTTGTACCAAAACGTTGAGTTAAATAAATAACTCGAGGTTTACTAACTCAGTGTTAATGTTTTAAAGTTTTAACCCACAGTGTATATTGCACCAGTAAAAATTAACCCAGAGTCAACTAACCCCAGTCTTGTCTTGTTAATTTGTCATGTTCATTCATTATTTTTACATCTGGCAAAATATGGTAGATCGAATGCTGAATGAATTAAGTATACTGCTCTCTCTCGCTCCACAGTACTTTAAATAAGTCAAAGTCAAAGTCAAAACATTTATTGCGAACCAAGTGTACAATATGGTGTTAAGTTATGTTAGTACTTATGACTTAGCAGCCTTTTACAAGCGTAGCAGTCTTTTCCTTTATGTCAGATTAGAAATGATACGTGGTTCTTTGTCGCTTCATATTGACTGTTGTGACGCGTGACGCCGGTGACGCGTGTTGCATTTGCATTGTCGTTTAAAGTTGTTATTATAGTGGTTATTATATAGTGTGATAATAAATTAGGCGAACGCAGAAGATCTACAAAATGGAAAAGAAACCTCGGTTACGCGGCCCAAATTTCACACATAGCGACAATTTGCTACTGTGCGATGTAGTAGAAAAATATAAACACAGAAAGAAGAACAGTTTCTTTTTGTAGACTAAATCTTCAAAGAAAATCTTTGTCTCTTTGTAAGTAAAAATGATCAGTCCGTTCTTCAATTCTTCTGTTATAAAAGTCTGAACTAATGTATTCGATGACCTCTTCATCATCATCAGACAACAAGCAATCATTTATCATTTTACAAGACAAAATAAAAACGCTATAAAACAAACACAAGACACAACCAAAGCGTACCTAACCTAAAATATCTCAATTTTCACATAACTAACCCAGAGTTAGTTGACTTAACCCTCCCACATAAGTGGGTTAAAAATTTAAAAAATTAACTCATGTTTAACCCCTAACTCTTGATGGTGCAAGTCATAATTAGAATTTAACTCCAAAGTAGCATTTACCTCTGAGTTAACCGTGCTAACCTAGCCTGGCGCAAGTGGGCCTTAAACCTATAGAAAATAGGGTTAGTTCTTACGAAACAATTCATATTCAGCTATACATGTAACTCAAAACATTTTTGCAAAACTTCAAAATCATACCTTAAAAACCAAATAAAAGTAAAAAATTTTAGGCGCCATTTACTCGAAACTACTAATAACCTCCTTACTGCACTTCTAATTAGCACGGCAGTAATAATTATCTGGGTTAATAATACCTGACGGGGAGCGTGAAGAAGCATCCTGGCAAAAGGTAGTCGAAGAACACCGTGTGGTTTAATTCGGTATAGGAGTCTGAAAGACCCAGTCGCCCAAAACCAGAATGGAGGAATCTACGGTAAAAACGGAATCTAGCTAGGGCAGAATCTAGTGGACATCAATAGGCTGACTAGATCGGTATTGTTTTTTTTTTAACGTTATATAAATAAATAAATATCGCTGGACATTAACACACAGCGCCATCTAGTGCCACACTAAGCAACGAGGCTTGTGTCTTGGACACCAGATAGTTGATATACAACATTTAGATACTTTTTGTTTGTAAATACATACTTATTATACATATAAACATCCATGCAACAGATGTCCATGCTCATCACACAAACATTTGCTCCAACCGGGAATCGAACCCGGGACCCTAAGAACGTAAAGCAGCCTCACCACCACTGTCCTATTCGGGTCGTCAAAATTCAAGATTACTAGTATTATTTTTAATACCGCTATAGCAACAAGAAATAAAAATAAATTATAGGAGGCTCCACTACTACCACGGTACGGGACCCTTCATGCGCGAGTCCGACTCGCACTTCGTCGGTCGGTCGGTTTTTTTATTTCCAAAAACTTGTAAGTATAAAAGGAATTTTTTGAACGAAAAGCTAGTCAAAGAGGTGACCTGGTTGCTCTTCTTCTTTATGGATTCTATAGATTTGAAGTTCGACATGCGAGTTCGAGATTCCAATAATAAATTTTACTTTTATTTCTAGCTTCGAGTTTTCTCCGTTCTACGCTCTTAGGCTGAAATAGAGTAAAATCTGTAAAATCCGTTACTAGCCTGGAGAGGCACTCAAAATTCTGCTCAAGTTTTGTCTGACGACCAGTATCTATGCGATCAGTTTCCTACTATACCTACTGTAGATTAGTACTTAAGCTGTATGGAATTTTTTTATGTTATTCCTGGAAGACAGCGCCATTGCATACTTCTTACTTATTTTTTTATGTTACCTTCTAATATTGTTATAATTTTTATAGAAAAAAAAAAAAAAAACAGCAACTT
Source organism: Xestia sexstrigata (assembly GCA_941918905.2). Taxonomy (NCBI): domain Eukaryota; kingdom Metazoa; phylum Arthropoda; class Insecta; order Lepidoptera; family Noctuidae; genus Xestia; species Xestia sexstrigata. The sequence continues at coordinate 9,174,428 of OW799204.2, forward strand.
AATATCTTAATAGCGGCGGAATATAATAAAAGTATATCCCAAGGCCCACAAAAATCAACGAAAGTGAAGTTTTTTAAATAATTATTTTAATAGGACCAAGAGATTTTTATAACCATAATCTTCGTTTAGCTTGCTGATAAAAACATCGACCTTTAATAAACTTATAGAGGGCTTGAATGATAACCATTAGTTTCTCCTATTTAGATTTTACCGTCATGAATGGTGTTTAGAAGACATACAATCACTTACTATTGCATTGGTCTCGAAACTATTCCAGAAAAAATAAAAAACTATGAATATTATAATCTCACCACACTCTTTTGGGATCGGCTTCCATTCTAACGGGATTCACAAAAATACATAATAAATTAAGTTAGCTATTTACCAAAGTGTAAATCTTCATTGTCAATCCGTTCCACAATTAGGGCGATTAACCAATTACCTCAGGTTAAACTTACTACCTTTTTCCAATACTTCCCACTGATCCTTTACAAAATAATTCCAAGAACATTCTAGTTATTAGGTACGGCGACAAGAGTCTATATTCCGCTCCTCAATTTTCTGGATTATTAGTGATATATAGCGTTTCGATACGAGCTAATGACTGCCGCCGGATACGATGCCACTAGGGGTAACTGCTTATTTCTAGTGATTTATTGACACTAGTGTTTCGTGTGGAAATCTTCCGATATTTTATTAACTAATAACCGGTTTTCTGAATCTGTCTAATGCCTAAATGAAACTGGGATAAAATTCTTTGAAAATAGTTAATATTATATATTATTAGTTATTATTATTATTATTATTATTATTATAGGCGTTAGCTTTATTAGGTTAAAAATGAGTATTAAGAAAAAAAAAAAAAATTAAACATTTATTTGAAACCTGTTTTTGAAAACCATGAACTAAATTAATTTAAAAGAAAAAGAAAAGTATTTTTTTGCACCTAAATAAGTCTTGTATTTAAATACCTATTTGTCGAATTAACAGTAAGTTATTAAAACTTAAAAAGATAAGGCAAAGGATCATTATTATTATGAGACAAAAAATATAAAACCCACCACTCGTGGTCAGAACATTAACTTGTAAGCTTATTACAAAAGACAAGCAGGTACTCCGAAGATAAAAGATAAAAGAAAGCTCCTCTTGAACATTTCATCAGAAAACGTCGAAATTTAATTATCTAATTAACATTACTTGGGACGACATCGGGTGAATAAAGTCATTGGGGGTGAATTACGACAAATTTCTTATTAAAAAGATTCCTCTCAGAGATCACAATAATGAGAGCTTTGATTATTTCCTACCTGACTTTTTGTTTCTTTTGTTCAATTTTATATTACTGGAGATTTAGTTAGGTACCTGAAAATGTGATATTGTCTGTAAATTTTTGCTATTTATTTAAGGAATCCGTGTAAAAGTACCCTAACGAAGCCCAAAGTTATTTGTTCTCCCCGTCATTGCAATCATTTTTTTTGTTCTAGACCATACCTGGAAACCTTCTAGTTACGGAGATATTGAAGGTCAAAGTTCCTACTTTTTCACAAGTTTTATTAAAATAGAAGTTTTGAATGTTATAACTTTACTATTCAATACACCTATCCATCAGCGTAGCGTTTCGAGTGCGTTACATTGAGCCCTACCGTCAATGTGATTTTTCACCCAAAAAAAATGTTTCCACGTATTAATTTTGCGTAGAGTTACATTGTTTGATGTATAAAATCCTTGGTTGCCGGCATCGTGAAGGGTCCGTTTACATCTTGTATTATGAAAGATAAATTAATAAGGTTTTTGAATATCCGTCTCCAAAAGGGTTTAAGCGATGGAATTTTTCATATAAGTTCGTAATTTTCGCTGCGGGAAACTTCACCGAGTAGGTCGGTTCTACACGTTAACTACACGGTTTGCAAAACGACAAATTGCATTTAAATACAGGTTTAATTCCCATCAATTAGGGTTTCAAATAAGTAAGCCTAGTAAACAAATGAATGGTGTTAGTTTCAAAGCTCGCACATCTAAAATACCTACAGCAGATTTACGTTACACTGGCGGATTTTGGAAACCTAATCTAAACGAACTATACCTAGGTACAGTGTCCACTTGCGGTAAACATTGTTAACGGTAGGGACTTACTCGATCAATCTTTCTCATGAGTGCTTCTATTAATAGTAAAAGGTAAAACTATCTGATCATTGTATAAAAGGAACACTTATTTTTACTTTCGAGGTCTATTATATTAAATGTTTTTGAGGAGGTCAGGGTTTATTTTGATGAACCTATTATTGATTTGAAGGTTTGAACCAGTTTTGACGGATATAGATTTTCTAGGGAAACAGTTGAATAGACAGAGGCTGAGAGATCTATGAATGTTAGGCCTCATTTACGAAGTCGGCGCGGTGGCAGTGGCGGCGCGGGCGCGGGGCGTTCCAATGCATACATTTAAATGGAACTGTTCACGAAGTCAGCGGCGCGGGCAGCGTAGGAGCGGCGAGCGGCAAACGAGCGGTGACCTCGAGACTGCATTGACGTAGTGTTGTTGTTCAAGAATAAATCAAATGTTTCTGTACTCATTCTGGTATAGTCAAAGAATTTTTCGGGATATTTTCTCTTTTCTTCATAATTCCGATGAAACTCGCCTTTTTGGTTCCTCGCCCGTTTGTAGGAATTTATTACTTCCTCTGCCCACAATAATCTAACTTTAGGAAGGAATTAGAATTAAAAAAATGTTGTCGTCACTGTTTAGACACATCGTTCGCGAATAAAGATATTAATTTCTCGTAACACAACACTACACCGCTCCAGCGCTGCGCGATCTGCTTGCTGACTTCGTGAACACTACAGCGCCGCCGCGCATCGGCGCGGCGTCGCCGCAGAAGCCGCGCCGCCCGGCGCTGACTTCGTGAATGAGGCCTTACTTGGAACGTACTTTCGAACTTTATCCCAGCCGGACAACTGTAAAACTGCAACTGCAAAGAGGACATGTCTTGGCCAGAGTTTGTCTTAAATATTTTTTATAGATCTAACCATAGGGAACGAGCCTATTGCCATCAACCCGGTACTAATCCAGACTCCGTTTATTTCTGATTTTTTATTAATTGGTTTAAAACGAAATTACATCAAAAACCATGAGTCCATATTAGTAGGTAAACTGTCAAGTCAAAAATGTACCATTTATTTAATTGTGAAGAAAATATTCTAGGAAGACCGAAGTGAGTGAAACATAACTTTTCTCCCAATAAAACACCCTGGGGCAGTCAGTTGCTCTGACCCCATGAATTTTAAACCTGATTACTTAGCTAAGAGCGGTTGACATTCGGAGTGCCCTTAACTACTCCCATGTGGGATTTTTACCGCGTTTTTTATTTCACTTAGACGAGTATGTACATTTTAACCCCGTTACGTATGGTAATAGCTGAGAGAAGTTTCTGCCGAGCTGAAATCTACTTAAAGGTGAGGCGATAAGGTTCTTCGCAAGCTATCGAGATAGGTAGGTCGATGATCAGCATATAGGGCCGTGTAAATATGTTTGCCTTTCCTATGTTTTTCTTGGAATATTTAGAAGCAAGGTAAGACCACTTTGCCTGTTAAAGATATTCATACTGCTTGCTATTAATTCCGGGTGTTAGAAGGGATAAAAATAACTAAGCTGTAAATACCTTTATGAATATTTTTGTGTTGTGAATAGTGTAGGCGGGTTTAAGAAATCTCTAATGTTTTCTAAGAATCCTAACGAGTGAAATAATTAAACGACACACGCGTTATCTCACAAAGTTAATTTACGCAGAATTCTCTTTAGTTATGTACTTTTATAATTAAATCTCGGTGGTTTTCAAAGTATGTTTGTTGATATGTTCCCAGAACTTGATCGGGATCGTAGTTGCTTACGAAGAGTCTGTCATGAGCTCTCGTCTCGAGAATACTAAAATTCTGTCAAAATATTACGAATTTTCTAACGTCTAATGAATATTTATACGAACGAAGGTACTTTTAAGTGTATCTTGGAAATCACTGACATACGCTGAAAGAAAATATTGTGTGGAAGCCAGGACTGCGAAAATATAATAAGGAATCAATGGCACGCATTGGAGAAGCGTGGTTTTGCCTTCATAAGAAAAAAATAGGGTTTTACTATTTGTCTGTATTCACAGACAAACTAACACCGGTGGCCCAGAGGTGGCGGCCCCGACTTACGAATAGTAAGTCGTGGGTTCGAACCCAGACAGGCGCATTACTTTGTGTAATTTATTTCATCACCGCTACTCCAAAACGGTGAAGGAAAACATCGTGAGGAAACCGGCATGTTCTACAACCAAAAATTCGAAAACATGTGACATCTAACAATCCGCACTGGGCCCGCATGGTGGATTATAGCCCATTCCCTCTCATTGAGGGGAGGCCTGTGTCCCAGCAGTGGGAACATTATAGGCTGATGATGATGATGATGACAGTCAAACGGACTTACGATGATGTGTTTATGATGGGTTATGATGCTTAAATATAAAAAAAAATAAAGTAAAATAAACCTTCAATAATTGTACAAGAAACACTTATTCTAAGTACTATGCAGCATTACAACTAGGGAGAAGAGTGTTTACAAAGAGCCTCGGCACCCAATGTAAGATTTAACTTGTGTTTAGGGTCCCAGCGTCCTCGCCTATACTTTGAACATGTAACAGTTGTTGTAAGACGAACACAGTATATCATCATTTCATTACAATACTATATTTACTAGCTAATGCAACTAAGATGTGGCCTATTTATGTACCTATGTATAGGTGTGTATTTGAATCTGAGAGATAGGTAAATGCGCGGCCCTGTGGACGGTGGGTTATGGGCTAGCTCGCCGTCCGTCCGTCTCATGACGACAGGCCGTGTCGACGGCGCGTTCGTGTTCCACGCGCGCCTCAAAGAGAGTCAGCAAAAATGAAGAGGACCGTAAGGACCGATGCCTGCCGGGGTTGCGGGACTGTTCGAAAGAGATACCGTGGCCCTGGAATACAAAGGGCGATGAAGGAACATGGATGGGTTTTAGTCAGTAAAAGTCTGACACTCCCTCTTGCTCCGTCGGCCAAGAGCGGGTCTACCTATGCCTAAGTCTGAATAAATATAATTATAAACATATTACTTTACTAACTACATTAGATTAAGTGATCGAGATAATACATTACCTAATTGATTATGTATTGTGTATGGGAATTTCCATTTGTGGGTTGTGTTTATGTATGTGTAAAAAATAGAGCAATCGAAAACTTCCTATACTTACATATTTATTTTATTATTATTCACGTTACTTAGTGAACTTTTGAGTGGGCTGTAACTGCACTCGGGACTCCGTCCGTGTTGGTTGGTCGGTCTTTGACCATTTTTCCAAAACATTTTCTTAGTTTTACAGTTTACTCAGAATGTTTTTCTTCACCGATTTAAGGGCCTAACATGCCTCAAATGGCTTAGCATGATCCTCCGTTACGCCTAAAATACTGCAGCATTAATTCAAAATTAATGCTGCAGTATTTTAGGCGTAACGGATAAATATATGGTAAAGTTGAGGATTAATGCTAGGTACTATGTGTGACGAAAACACGATTAAATAACCTTTTCTTGATAGAAAAAAATCCAAAGTTACCTCTAAATCGAACAATAAACCGCTGGTATTCAAAAAGTGTTTCAAATTAGACCATGAAACTTTGCATACTAACTGAACTAACTATAAAGAGATGATTTTTTGTAAATCGCAAAAAACCACTAATTTCGCGCTATTCGGCCGCAGTGACTGACTTAACAACCGCTTTGTAGTGCAGGCTGATTAGAACTTTATTCTAACAGTATTTCAAACGAAGTTTGAACCACTACAAATAGAGTTGCTAATTTTAGGGTTAGAAGGGCCTTAACACCCGTGGTGATGAATTAAATAACACAGATACCAGCTTGGGTTTGAACGAACCATCCGAGACATACAAGGAGGTCATACCATAGGATCTGGTCCTGGACCAGCATTTATTACTACGAATTACTAGGTATCCCTTTGTGCAATTTTAATCTAGATTAAAGGTCTAATTTCGAACAGGTATCTCTTAAACTCTTTGAGATTCTGCTTACACCTCTGTGCGTAGCTAGAATAAATTATTCGCTTCTTTTACATAATTAGTGTACTTTATTTACTGTGTCCAAGAGATATTTAAAAGAGAATATCAAGCGCAAAGAGGGAATTAAGGAAATGAACAATTTTCTTTGTCCTTTTTGCTCAGATTAACAAGCAGCGCCATCTCTTAGTGGAGGGGAAACTAAACGTATTGAGTCATAGGAATTTAATCCCATTTTGTCATGAAAGGGGGGGTAACTGCTTATACAAAGTGTAAACGGACCTTCACGAAACCTTCAACCAGGCATTCTGTACATCAAACAAAGTAACTCTACATCAAACAAAAATATTGCTGGGAAATGAATTTTTTTTGGGATGAAAAATCACACACACTTAAAACTTTGTGCTGATGGATGCATTGAATAGTACGGGGGTCGTGGAGGTATTTAAAGCAAAGTTAGGGATAACCTTAAAAACTAGCATTTGGAAAAAAACTTGCGAAGTAGTTGGAACTTTGACCACCGTAACTAGAAGGCTTAAGGTTTTTTTTTTCCAGAAGAAAAAAAAAACCTTCCAAGAGCGAGTCGGACTCCGTACAAACTTTTTAAAGGACAAACTTAACTTTGCTGTTCGATCTCTAGAAACGGCTATTGCACCAACTGCAAATAATAAGTTTGTAATAGTGAAATCGTTTTTTTTTAATGTTATACCACATATTTACGGTTTTCAGATTTTTCCCTTTAGATGTGCTGTAAAACATTGCTTCTTCCCAAATTTCGAGATTCTAGGTCAACAGGAACTACCACATAGGTTTTCGACCCAAAACCTATAGGGTACTTCCGGTTGACCTAGAACTGTCAATTTTGGTTAAAAGCAAGGTCTTACAGCACAAGTAAAGACAAAAGTCCGAAAAATAAAAAAAACGTTGAAAATTAAGGTAAATTTTTGGTACTTACAAGTTTTCGCGAAAATCTAAATTTGCCCATGTCTTTTTATGATGTTGACTCACACCTAATAGGGACTATACACCTTAGTATCTAGTAAAAATTTCAACTTGCTAGGGCCACCCGTTCCTGAGAAAATCGGTGGTGATAGACGGACGGACAGACGGACAGACGGACAGACTGACAGACGGACAAGAAAGTGTTCTAGTAAGGGTTCCTTTTTTACCTTTTGAGGTACGGAACCCCAAAAATGATCGCACGGGGAGAACAAGTGCCTTTCGGCTTCGTCAAGGGTCTATTTACACCCTTTAGTCATATACTTAAATAAAGTTAATTTATGAAGTACGTTCATATGCTCAAATACAATTAATAATATTATGCTTTATTGAATTTTATTATAAATGTGTGAAAATTTTACTGAATCTGACAGCTTTAATTACATTCACAAATAAGTTAATAACTCTACAATATTATCCAATTTCGTACACTAATTTATTAGTAGATAGTTATTCTGGTTGCTTGCGTAGAAACTTTTCAGACAAGTTGTGGGTAATACAAAGACTTTGTTTCTGTTCTAGGTCTTTAATATAACTTAGGTAAGTTATATTTCTACTTGATTTGTTAAACTTCATAAACAGGCTTTAATTTTCAAAAGATGAAATTTGAATTTTTCGATGGTTAATTACATTATTGTAACAGACAGCCGAATTAAAGTTTAGTCAATGTTAAATGACAACATTGGGTCAGTGGTTTTCAAATAATTTTCAGAAGTAAATGTCTTTTGTTAGTCGTTTAAACATAATTTGACAAAGCGAAAGGATTATGTTATGGATTGTAGAATATAGTTTCTGCCAATCCCCATGGCGTAAAGGCGTGAGTTTATATTTATGTTTGTAAATAATTAAAAACTACCTTTAATTAATTTAAATGTACCATCTCAACATGAATGATGTAACTAAGGTTTTGTAAAAATATTCTGATTTAAAAGAGTGTCCATGGAGTTCCTTGCCCGTTCTTCTCCGTAGAGATCTACGCTAGAGAAGGAGCAACTACAGTACTTTCATAGTTTTTATGTCTTGTGACTGGGGCTACATTTATTTTCATCTTTGTTTCGACAGTTCAAAAGTGCCCGTAACTGGCCTACTTGAAATAAATGCTTTGATTTTGATTGATTTCTAATGGGGAAAATGTTGTGAGGAAAGTTTTGAGTATGAATGTGGATGGGTATAAGAGTAGAGGAACACCAAAGAAACGATGCATGGACTGTGTAGAGAAAAGTGTCTGATAAGATGACGAGTAATAGAGAAGTATGGGAGAAGAAGACATGCTGCGCCATCCCCAAATGAATTGGGATTAGGGAAAGAAAATGATGATTTAATTTGTAATGTTATTGCGTACATGTACATCGCTACTTCAAGTTACAGACATATCTATTATTATTTTTCCTAAAGCTTCCAGATTAAAGCTGTACCTATAACTAACTCATACAAGCAACTGTCGACAGATATTTATTAACCCCGTCTAAAAAATACATACGAAGTCAAACAAGGCCACAAAACACAATAGAAGCAAAAATCAATAACAAAGCAATTTCAAAATGCTTAACGACTAATGGATATCATATCAACAATGTTTACCATCTACTGATGGCTGATTACATGGGTTATGAGTGCCGGTATCCACGCCCGGGTGGTCGTAATCAAGCCCGGATAAACAAACAAACAACCGGGTAACCGGGCGATAGTACCCGGCTTCCGGAAATTAACTTATGCGACTGTAGCACTGGCAGCAAAGGATTTTTTTCTGTTGCACTTTGTAAAGATGTGTCTTTTTCACGCGTGTGAGCTCTGGTGTTAAATGATTTGTTACACTTTGGTTTTGGTTCGTTTTATCTTAACACCTCCATTTTTCATATTTTTTTAAGTGAACACTTCTTTAGGCGCGTTGAGCACTTTTTGGGTGAAGGAAAAACATTAAACTCATCGTCACTTGACGTAACGTGCGGTCACGCTTCGTAGCCGTTCGTAGCACTCGTAGGCGATCCGCTACGGCGTAGCACCACATAGGAATGGCACTGGGGAGGGGCCTGTGTACTTTTTGTTTTCTCTTCTATCGGCAGTCCCCAAAGATTGCTTCGATTGTTTTTTGTTTGAAATTAATATGTTCCTTTATTAGGCAAATAGTGGGTAGGTTCGGCTCATGGTACCGATTGATGTCGGATGGATGGATGTCGTTATTGCTGTCCACAGCATATTTTTACAAGGTTTTGATATCTTCAATATTTTTTGCAAGAAGTTGTATTTAACCTAGCGTATTATTCTGATTTTTCCTACGTTTTTCAACGCTATAAATTGTCGGAAAAACCTATGAAAACAAAATCGGGCGCTCGGTTTTTTGTTGATACTACACACAGATTTATTCGTTACCCATTTTCGTGTTTTTATACAAATATCTACCTAGACATATCCGATCAAAATGTATCCCCAGATCCCAATTGGCTGGCAATCTGTTTGATGCTAATACAATCTAAACGTATGACGCTGCTCGTGTCCGATACGGGGCGCCACTTGTCACGTTGGACATGAACTATGGAAGCTATGGTACATATGTATGTATGTATGTACCGTAACACGCTCATATATTAGTGCCAGACATTCAACAGACTATTGTCTATGTCCAATTGACCAGCGGTGGACGTCTTGCAATTGATGTAGTGATGATGACGATTTAACGCGCGAAAAAGATAACTGAGTTTTTTTTTCAAAATTGCATAATTTTTTCTACTACTTTTCTGCAGTTTCGGATAAACGATTGAAGAAAATAGCAATAAAGATAAAATAGGTACTAGTTTTGCTAAGTACTACTTAGGATTAAAGGTTACGTAAGGCCAAAGATCATGGGAAGACCAATGGTGAGACACGCACTGATTTGGTAAGGATGGCTTTACTGGGAAGAGACAGCCTTGGTTGGAACAAGGCTGTCAAGCCAACGATGATGGCGATATGAATATTAAAGTCGTTTTCGTCAATTATCCATCACAAACATATGATACTTAGGCATGCATTAAATGTTTTTTTAACAAAGCGTCACCAGAATATCGAAAAAAAATAATTGGTCGCACGTTTGCCGTGAAAAATGGCAATAGTTAAGCCAAATAATTTATCAAAGAATCAAGCAGAAAGTCGCAAAACTTAATATAACAATCTGCATAGTGAATTGCTTGTCACCAGAAAATGAAATAAAAAAGAATTTGTCGTACGTTTGCCGTGAAAAATCCCAATAGAAAGCCAAATAATTTATCAAAGAATCAAGCAAAAAGCCCCGAAAACTTAACATGACAAACTGTATGCAAAGAGCCTTCAATCCCGTCATCAGTGATTTTATACTGCACGTAAAAAGCATCAACTTCTTGTTCGATTTACGGCAGCTCCGTAGCTCCGTAGAACATTTTCTAATCAACATTCAAGTAGCGAAGTATAAGGCGGTGTCCCCATAAATTACGTATCAAGTATGTGTAGAGCCTTTATGAAAAATGTTTTCGTAACGCGGTTTCCCAGTGGATACTTGGATAGTTGCGGGAACTCCGCCGGCACGACCGTGCATACGCGGCTTTATGCAAACAAAATATATTGGCCCTTTGATATGTTGGCTTCTTAACTTTACTATTAGTTTCTTGTAGAGTTATTAAATTGGCTCCGATTGGCGCGTTTGCTAGATTAGCTGTAGTAGGTCTATCTTTGCTTCTGGTAAAGTATTTATTAGCTGGTAGGTATTACAATGTAGTTTGAGTAAGGAAAATTAATATCACCATGTCAGAGTATTTTACGTTTTTACTAAACAAAACATTATGCTTTTGTTTTTAACGCATTTTATTTTCGGTGGCTTTTATCTATTGGAACATTTAAAAATAAATATTTTAAAAATATATCCGATCACAAGTCCTTATAAGAACATACAGTAGGCATATTGATGTCACAAAGTATTTTTAAATTGCCCTAAATTAATAAAAGTAACAGCTTGCGTGTTTATCAAATACAACTTTAACCCAGTTTTTATTCAAAGCTTTTAACCCGAAAAGGATATCGAGAAGTCATAAAATGTCCACAAATATTTTCCAAATAAATTTCAAGTTCTATATCAATCATAATCCAATTTGAAAGGAGAGGATTTAGACTCGGGACACCATAAGCAATAAAGCACTACACGTCAGATTGAGAGCCATACGATTCCAATCCGCTTTCGAGCCAGAGACAAAGGGAAACTTCGATGAAATTGGAACATCAGACTTGATTCGACGCATTCACGGAAAAACCTTTTGATATCTAGGTTAATCAACTGAATAGATAAGACTGATTTAATTTATCACTTTCAAATAGCATTGTTAAAGTAAAATCCTACTTCCGACTAGTATTATAAATGCAAAAGTTTGTGAGGATTTAGGGATGTCTGAATATCTGGATGTTCGTTATTCTTTCACGAAAAACTGCTGACCGGATTTGGATGAAATTTGGCACACAGATAGGATTAACACGTAGGATACTTTTTATCTCAGTAATACAATCCCGTGGAACAATTACCGAACTCCACGCGGGCGAAACCGCGGGCATAAGCTAGTGTAGAATAACAATTCCAAACTTTCGAAACGAATTCATTGCGGATAAAACGCCGATATGTTGTGAATATTTTAAAGTCCAGCGTTCAATAGCGTAAATCCGTAAGCGTAATTCAAACTGTCGTTTTGCGCGCGTGTAGCCCGTGCCTAATCCCGGTCGGACGGGTACAAACGACATCGTCAGGTGATATCAGTTGCAGCTGCGACGTGCTCGCTCCCAGATTCACTTACGGATTGATGGCAATGCAACGCGATATATACTCTAAGCTACAAATCACCGAACCATTCCGTTCGACACGCACAAAAGAATATTGAAGATGTCTGCTTTATTATCTTGACATACACTTGTATCGAGCATATTTGACGCGAGCGGTATTTGAATATATCAAAGTTAAAAAAAATAACTTCGTTTTTTAAATACTTCGAATCGGGTTTTACGTACGAGTCGTGCCTACATTGTATCATGCACAACATTCACTTTTGTTTAGCGTACGGTTGTGACGATCATAAAAATAAAGAGGAAAAAAACCCTTAGTTTATGCTCCCGACACACGATAGTTACGCTCCAAATGATATTGTTCATCGTTGTTCTCTTTTAATATGTAGAGGTTTGTTTTACATTGTGTTCATATTATTTTCAATTACACTGCGTTATTTGTTCGGCGAACATTTTGTTATTTGATAAACTCACACAGAACATAACGATATTGAAAAATAGAATTGTTAAACAAATAAAAAGAATAAGAGAATGAGGTACCGGATTAAATACTTCTTTATTTTTATAAGAACAAAGAGTTTTTATGACAAACATTCATATGGAAAAGAGGACGGTCATAAAATCACGTTCATGACACTAAGAATTTATAGTCACAAATAATGAAATTTAATTTAAGTTGAGTTGTCATGGAGGCACATAACTGGCTCATTTTCCCGGAGTGCGTTAAGCATGTAGGTCATAAAGGCGAGCACACACTGCCACCACTGACGGCTCTCATCAAGCCCTCGATATTTCACCGAACATTACAAACGTGCGGGACGACTGATGTTAATTGGATGCACAGGCCGCAGCAGGCACGGCTATGAAATATAAAACAGGCAGTTTCCTGGTGACTGCAACTACATTATCTCCTGCTGCAGACGTAACGTGTCAAGCCTAGTTACCGTGTGGTTTTGGTTAAACGGTTTGCGGGAATTTTGTTTGGGAAATATAGGTTAGTGAAAAGTAACCTTCAAGTTCTGTAAAGAAGGCAAGATGCACTTGTGTTTCTTGAATCGTTGGCGTACTACACGGAGTTTGTTTTGACCTGTTGTAATTGTAACATTGTTTTCTCTAAATAATAATGATAAAATATCCTCGACCAACACCTTAGGAGGCTCTTATTGTGCGCCTGGGTCAAGGGCTTGATTCAGATGGCAGTACCCCTCGATTAAGGGCTTGCATTGCGAGGAGGTTCCTGTCTCTGGAACCCTAATCACCGGTAGCTTGGACCCTGCTCCCGACACTGGCGGAAACCTATTTTTTATATTTAAATGTTTTCTTTTTAATTCCTATAAAAATTGAAAAAAAATATGTGTATAAATGAATAGACGACATTATAATAAATTGTAGACATACCTACGTCTACATTGAGGGAGAGGAAGAAGGAAGTAAACCTACATGGTTTCTATTCACATCCCATCCTTAATCATATACCACTTCTTTATTTGGCCCATTTCCTCTTGAACACGATCCAATTCGGATCATTTCAACTGAAAATCCTGTCCATTTTTCGTTCTTTTATTACTGCATAAATTTTCTGCATTATGTATTTCAATTTTCTAACAGATGAACCAGGACTTCATCAAAGCGGTGGGCGTAACGGTAAAAACGCAGTGACTCAAACAGCAACGTTACCCCGCACACAATACAAAATATTGCTATTTTTGTAGCGCATTCGCACACAATACGTTTGAAACGGACTGTGTAATAACGGCCCATCAAAATTTCTACGGTACACTTGCCGAGCCGATCGGAAAAATTCACTCGACTCGACTCAGCCCGACTCAGTGCTAGTGTCGTAATCCTCGTGCCCCGCTATGTGTGAAATTGAAATTAAAATTCTATTAAAGCGGAACGATTCGAATAGAAAACGACATAGGTATCCTATTTTTATACAGCACTGATAAATTGATTATGTGATTGGACTGGCTCAGTGGGACGGCAAGGAGCAGGGCTGTTCCATTTAAACGTTCCTCTTTTATTATACGAAGCGATGTTATAGTGGCCATCTTTGATACTAGCAAGTTGGTAGTTAAAATGAAGTTGGAAATTAATACCCTCATCGTTTTACCATTTTCGAAACTTCGCTATTAGTTATTGTGGTGTTTCGTTATGGACAACTTTTAAAAGTTTCGCAATGCTTCTTCGAAGAAAGATTTTGCAATAGTTTGGTACCTTCAAGGTAAAAGTTTTGCGTCGTGTTTATTTTATAACTATTAATAAAACTTAGTTAGGGAAAGTTTTTGCGTAAGCTCACTTTTTTGCGTTCAATATAAGTCACCTTGAGTTTTATTAGTTACTAAGCCATGATTTATTACCTACCTTTGCTGATAAATACTTTTCAATTTATAGGGCTCCGAACTTCATGACAATGTCAGCCTATCAGACGCTTATTTTCTTTCAAAATATTTTTAAAATTTATAATCAGTTTTTGCGAACCAAATAGATCTAGAACTATCTTTTAAATATTTGTGTCAACCTTAAACTATAACTCTAAGAAGGTAGTTCTGCAATAAAGCGTGGAATGGAACGGAGGCAGTATTTATGAACTATCATTCCTACACAAATTTCCGTGTGCAGGTTTTACACTGCCGCGTTTCAGGATTTACACTGTTGGGCGTGAGTTGACGTTCGATTTCGTTATTCTTATAATGTTCAAGATATTAGTAGTAATCTTTTTAAGCACAAATGATATAAGAAGAAAGTTTTCTCTAAACGATTTTCAGTGAAAAGCAATTTGCTTAATCTGAAGTAATGTTAAACCATTTTCGGTGATTTTTCTAAAGGAGCAATATCGTTAATTTCCAACATAGTAGGCCACACCTGCGAGTGCGATATCACGTAATTTACTAGGGACGTTAGCTCGCTCAATTGGACTCCATGACGAGAAATTCTCGGATGTAAGAACATAGTCTGTTCCACGCTTAGGTACAGATTTATTGACATCGCGATAAACCGCTCTGTGGAGCACCATTCGTCGATTAAATGACGTCACAGGCTCAGGGTGGGGTCTTAACTGTCCTTTTGTTATTGTATTCATAGTACGGTCTCATATCTCGCTGCGTAGGTGTTGAGCGGCGATGTAGTTAGCATGGCTCGTATGTATAGGACAGACAGCCGCAATATGTCCGTGATAATGTATGGGAGTGCGAACGGGTGCGTCTATGAATACGTGTGTTGGATGTTTCCTTTGTTCATGCGTTATCGAGAACAGCCACGATGGTACAGTATTGTTCAGGGTTTTCTTTACCCGGAAACATATACGGTATCGAGTACTTGAACTGTTATTAAACAAACGAATTATGAAACGCGACAAGTATTTCTGCTGGAATCCAAGTGTCGGATAACCTTAATGTTTTCGTTCCCTTTCTAAAACGGCCTCGAAAATCTTGTGTCGAGCGAAGATAACGGAAGAGGACAAAAGTTTTATCATACTTTATTTTTCACTTCAGTTCCCTTGTGGGCCAGGCCGAAGTAACTGGCGTCCAACTACTGCAAATATTATAAAAATATACTTTATGAAAGAGTGCAAAAAGAAACGCTATTCATTGGTTTGTTTCTAAAAATATTTTTACGTGTCAGCTTTTTTTTACACTGTTAAATGACAAATGTACAGTTTTATGTGGACTGCTAAGCGTAAGAATCTGGTTTCGAATCCCAGGTTTGGCAAAATGTGGGTTTTTCAGCAGGGCAATTTCTCAGAGTAACCCGGTGTCACGATTTGTTCTCCAATGAGGGCAATAGGTTCACTAATGGGAAAAATAAATAACTGAAGAAAATGATTATATATGATGAGGATTAGTTATGTGATGATATAACGTTAAAAATTACGAAAAAGAAAGTTTTCTTTTCCGAATCTCAGACGAACTATAACAAAAATCCCATGACAAAACTTCAACGGAACGTGTAAATTAACTTTACGTAAACCTTTGAAATAATATTTCAGCTGAAAGTCTGAAATTCGAGGTAAGAAAACACAATAAGTCTTATCGCGATGCGTGCCCGGTGAAATATAACACTCGCTTGTATTTTCACTCGACTTAGTCCAACATTTGTTTGCTTAGGATAGATTATACGGGGAGTAATTGACAGATCAAAGTTATCCCATTACAAACAATTGATTTTCTTTTAAAATAATTTTGATAGAAAGATTTGGAGGAGATTGACCGTGATGGCGTAGTGATTTCAGCTCAAAACAGGAATGAATGGCTGATTACCCTGCTTCAATCAAATCATCATCTGCCTTAGCTTTGCTATAGCTTTTTCCCAACTATGTTGGGGTCGGCTTCCAGTCTAACCGGATGCAGCTGAAAACCAGTATTTTAAATGGGGCGACTGAGGCATCAGACCTCCACAACCCAGTTAGTACTGGGTAATTCGATACCCCTTGATAAAACTGGTTGTCAGACTTTCGGGCCAGTGACTACGTGTAACAACTGTCAAAGATCTACAAATGACAGCCGGGACCAACGGCTTAACGTACTTTCCAAGGCACGGAGGAAACTTGGTATGGAATGGGTGGTCACCCATCCACGGAACAACCTAGACAAGTACGGTTTAACCTCAAGATCGACCCGAGCGGCAGTTACTGTTTAACTACGAGCTCCGCACTGCTTCAATCAAATCAAAAAGCAAAAATAAAGCCTGTAATTCCAGCTTTATTTAAAGAATTGTTCAATTCAAAAGTTATAAGGAAAATAAGGTGTCGTTATTTCGTATATTTTCCTTTGTATATAGGATTTTGTGATATCGTTTTCCGGGAAAATAATTCTGATAAATATTCTTTTTTAACGGTATTAAATACATCTTGTTTTACATAGGATTTGACTAACTTTTCCTGTCTGTATAAAGTGAGGGTTTTTGAATGTAAAATCTTCTTACCATAAATTGTGTTCTATATCTTCTTACTATGTTTCTTAAGGTTTTATTTTCACATGAAAAGTTAGTAATATTGTTTTCATAGAGAACGAGAAACGAAAGTTTGCCATTGTCCAAATAAATATTAGTCGTTATAAATCAAAACTATTGCCTCTTCTTATTTTTATCCCATAGACCAATCAACTCAATAATATTAGGGACAAACACAGAAATTATACGACCGCGATATTTCAATAAAATTAACTTATTTTCTCAGTTATGTATATGAGGCAGACGGGCTGGCGCCCCGGCTGGATTATGGAGGATTTGGCGCGGAACGGTGCCTACCTGTTAATATCTACATACTTGTCAAATTGCCTTGTCAATTCATGTGACGGGTGATACAGCCTATTTACGCCTACGCATCGCTACGCGTGTTCGTAGCCGTAGCGGAGTTGCTACGCCGGCGCTACGGTTTCGTAGCACTTAATTGATACAAATATCACGGTTTAAATTATGCAAGTTAAGAGTTAAAAACCTCATAAACAGTATTTAAAATAAAATGAATACTAAGCTACGCAGATAAATGTGGTGTAAAGTACGTTTAATAAAATAGACATAATTCGAATGTGAATTGCCCCACATTTTATCCGTGCGGTATCTAATGTTCCCGTCCCGCACAACTTCACGGACGTAATGGGCTGTGGAAACGAAATGTGTGTGGCCCGCAAATGTGTCATCTAAATCAAAACGTTCGCTAAAAACCCTCACACCAATTAATTTCTAGTACACAAAATAAAAATACTCTTTAAGTATCCGTAGACTAATTCAAACTTTGGAGTTTATCAAAGAGATAAGCAAGTTTTTCTTATTAAGTATCAAGGGAGCTGTCGTAAATACAGAAATTAGCGCGAGTATCATCGTCAGAGCGGTGTGTAAACATGAAAACTTTGAAAGTGGCGCGCCGTCGTGCCGGCGTCGTGGCACGGCCCGGCGACGGCACGGCGACGGCGGCCAATCTCACCCGCCGTGTAAGTTGCCGGCTTATATTAGCTTATCGCATCAACTCGTGCTATTAGTTTTGTTACAACTTTTATTCTCCTTCGGTTAAATTATATCTTTAATATGTAGCGGGCACAAGCTTCTCGGGGTGTTATTTCTCATTACATAACTAAATATATACAATTAAATCCAAAGCCGAGTGTTCGCTGTATATAAACGTGGTGCGACGAACTGTGGCGTTAGGCGTCCTTATTAACTGCAGCGGTCACGCTGCACTGCAGGCGCCGCCTGATTAATGAATATTAGACTTTATGTATTCACAAGCAAAGGTTAAAATAATACGTGGATACCGCGGTTTATCGGTGTTCATTAATTAACTTTATTACTAAGCCGTAGATTTAAGGCAAAAAAACGTATGGCTAATAACAGGATTACTTTTTATGTCAAAAATAATACTGCATTTGGAACTTTTATTAAGTTACACAAATAATAATGAATACGGCAAGAACAAAGCGTTGTTGTCGGTGTCGGCGGGTGATGGCGCGCCTCAGTCGGCTCGGGTGGTCGAGAGGTCGGGTAGTCGGGTGGTCGGGAGGTCGGGTAGTCGGGTGGTCGAACGTGGCGTCATATTATGTTATTTACGCGCCCGCAGAGGACAACTTTTTAATGGGGCGATAACAGACCACCCGAGACCGCGTCGCTGTTAAATCTCATGCTCATAAATACGTTATGTAAACCCACCCTAATAATTAGTGGCGGTTACGGCGTGTAGTTAAGTTTTATGAAGCCGACGGAGGCGGCGAGCTCCTACACAAAAATGTTCCTTAATTTGTCTGCTGCGTTCCGGCGCGATCAACTGGAAATGGTTATGTTTATTCGTTTATTCAGAGAATCTTGTGTATCCACGAGTAGCTACCCTTTTTTTATTTTTTCCGCCGTTTTAATGCGATTGGGTTTCCGTAGCACCGCCGTAGCGCGTAGCCGAGATCCCATTGAATATGTATAGTTCAGTCTGATTCCAACCTTCGCTTTCTATGCTCTCGGCTCCACTGAATACTGACGAGATCAATTTAATAAACCAAATTTATCTACTTCATCATACGTACGGACTTCGGATTATCTGTTATCCGACAAATAGCGGTTCAAGAAACTTTTTATTGCTCTGTTTTATGATGTCAAGCCTTTTCATGAAAATAATATTACGTCGTCGAAAGTAAATACAATAATTCCCGACTTACAACAAAGTTATTTTCATAACAATGTTCACGGGAACTGATGCTAACGTACTTTCTGCGAATTTTGACAGATTCCGTTAACAATTTTATACTTACCTTTATGCCAATTTAACAGCTTCGACATAGATTTCGTGGCAATCGGATATTCTGCGTCCGTGAACATGTTATATTTCATACGATAGACGAAGACATACATACAAAGATATACATGTTTAGAACGTAAATAATGGAGTTTCATGTCTTGTATACAAATTGCGCGCCACATGATCGTAGCGGAAAAGTCAGTGACAGGCGTCAACAAGACGGCGTGTTAGGGCGCCGGGGCGGTCGGGGGGCCGAGGGGCCGGGAGGGAGGGAAGCGGCATACACAGTACCTTGCTAGGGCGCCGCGCTGCACGCCTGCACTCCTTCTCTTCACTGCTTCCCCACTTTTACTTTCCGAAAGTTTTTCAACTAGTTAGTTCACAAACTTGACGGTCGAGTTCAGGTCAGTGACCGAGTATGAAGCGTTCTGGCGGAAGCTAGCGTTGTCAGCCGTGGGGAGAGGATGAAGCGCGTGCTGCACGTACACAGGTTACAACGAGTACAGCGACGAAGCGAGATCCGGAGTCATGCGGTCAGCCAAAAGGACACAAACCTACTGGCGAGCTGGGTGTATCGGCGCTGCGGCCGGGGGCGGCGGGCGGCGGGGCCGCGCCATTGGCCCGCCGGGGCACGCCTCCGACGTCGCCGGTGACGCCGTCGCCGCCGCCGCGTCGCCTCAGCACCGCCGACCCGACCCGACCCGACCCGACCCTAGGCCATACACTCCACAGTTCCATACCACTCCAACATCTTAACTCACACTTCAAACTTTTCAACCGGCGATTTGCACATCTAAACTATTTTCGAATTCCAATAGTGCGTCTGTGCGTGCGTCAATGCGGATATAACAATAGTTCTTTTGTCAACACTATTTTATGTAACAACACATACCTGCATGCAATGGTTCCGCCGCAATTCGCCCCGTGCACCGTCAGCGACGAAAAATAACCGCGTAATCGGGTCATCCGGCGCTCACCACACAACACATAATACACAGCACTAACGAACTGGTCAACTTGACAATTAATCAACTTAATCACCGTTTACCATAATCGTGATAATTAAATAAGTTTGTGAAAGTTAAAAATAAGTCGCGTCGGCGCCGCGGGCACGCATATAGTGATTAGCTGTTGTGTTAATTTGCACCTACCCTCATAGAACACATTTGTTAAATAATTACCTTCTCTTTTTGAATATCCGATTGTCGTTCCAGTTCACGTAAGCTCCATTAAAAGAAGTGAAAATTTTATTTTACTATGGACATTTATGAAGTGAACAAAAGGATTTTGATGCGCTTTTCCCGCCTTTTTTGAAACTGTATGCATCTGCTGAAAATTGCGCTGCGGAAATTCTGCTTGTATCTTTTTCTGTTAAAATTACATTACATTTATTGTTTACATTCTTTAGCATGATCTGGCATGGGGGTTACCTTTATGTAAAAAGTATTGCTGGGGTAAACATACCGATCTTTTTTCTTCTTAGGCAGATGTGTTGCTAAACTAGACATTATCTTTTCTTAAGATTTGTTTTTTTAATTATTTATGATTTCGAGGTTTAGTTGTGTTCATTATGTATAATGATGAAAAAAAAACAACACTTATGTTAGACTATCTGTATCGGAATAGTTGGAAACTCTCCCGCGCATCACTTGGCGTACGGAAATTAAAACTCAAATAACGTAAATGGCAATTACTAAAAAAAAAAATCTATTTTCGAATTACCGTCAATATAATTTGTTATAATCTGTGGTGTGTCAAAATAATCTGTGGGCTTAGTTGCGTATATTCAATCACGAACACAGACCACATAGAGCTTATCACGAATAAAATAAACTAGAATAGTTATTGCAATAGTCGTAAACTTTTCCTTATTATTGTAATAGTTTCTTTACGATAATATAATAAACAAATAAATTATAAATGGTTTATTGAAACTTGTACAACTTTTACAGTAAATCTTAAATAGGGACCTCCTTTTAAGTAAAATATAAACCTGTGCTAGGAGATCCCGCTCTTCAAAGACTGTCAATGGATGAATGTCACTGTTGTCAAGAATCGGGTTCGACATTCAGTTTGTTTACAATTCGGTAAATAACCAGTGAACAAAGAGATTTAAAAAGACTAGCTAGTAATAGCTATATTCATATTTGAATGTCTTTGCCAGTGAACGTCATTTCATTTAGCCTTTTCTCAACTATGTTGGGGTTGGCTTCCAGTTTAATAGGCAGCATGCAGCTAAATACCAAAATGATACATGGATCTACTGCCTATCTGACCTCCACAACTGGGTAATACAATACACCTTGGTAAGACTGGATTGCTTAAAACAAAAGTATCATCAATATGGAATACGGGGAATCATATTATTCCACGAGTATTTTGAACGACCGAGATCCAATACAATTTGATGAGTGCGTAAACGCATCGTGCAGGATCATTACCATGATACACATTACGTTTTGTTAAAAGGTTATCACCGTATTAAACATCAGGAGAATCGAGATTGTATTATTTCTAATATTGTAGCTGACTTGAATGCCACCTTATCAAGAAAATCGGAATTTGTCAGTTCATTGGAAAATTATAATTGACATGTTATAATAATAAATGATTTCCATTTTGGTATCTTTTTATAATTATTTAATACTAGCACTTCGCCCGCGACTTCGTCCGCGAAAATTGTGATAGCTCGGCTAATTTGCATGATATCAATATAATTTACAGCCTATGTTACTTGGTAAGGATAAAGCTTTCTAATGGTGAGAGATTTTTTTAAATCGGATGAGTAGTTCTTGAGTTAAATCGTAACAGACACACAAACAAACAAAAAATCAAATCTTTCCTCTTTATAATATTAGTGTAGATGTAGATAGTGTAGATAACATAATCCAAATCATTTAAAACATAAAAAGGGCAAAGACAAAAACTGATATTTAGCTGCATCCGGTTAGACTGGAAGCTGACTCCAACATAGTTGGATAAAAGCTAGGCGAATGATGATGCCAAGGAAAAATCTTGTGATGGGATGGCCAACACTTATCCAGCTTTATCGTACTGGAGAATTTGTAAGCATTTATGATATGATTGGGTCTCACCTGCTTCCAACTTGTATTTAAGTTTTAATGTGTTGGTTTTCACTTTTCAGTTTTTTCAGTCGAATTTCATATTTTCGCCCCGGTAACGATAAGGTGTTGGATTTTATGTTTCCATCATTTTGTACCATAAGTATTCTGTCTCTGAAATAAACGCAAAATAACCCTGTTTAAAACAAAGCCTCCGTAAAGACAGGTGATAATAAATGTTGTGTGCAAACCTGAAACTACCCTTTTAAACTGATTACTTATAATTTAGGTAAACTACTGTACAGAACAAGCAAAAGGCGCTCTTATGAAATCACGTAGTTTTCGCGTGTTTTATACAAATTTATTAATTAACCCAATTAACAGTTTCACACACGCTACGCCAAGTACCAGCGAGTACGAGTACGTACTCGTTCAGTGAATACACAATGTATTCAGGCTTCATGAGTACATCTTGCAGTCTTTCCATAGTCTTCGACAAAGAGCTATTAATGGAGGGTGAAACGCTGAAGAAATTCAAACGAGCGTTGAGGCTGTAAGTATGCAGCTCACGTGCACTCCCAACGTACATACGAACACTGTAACTGGGTAGGCAGAAGTCTAGGTTCAGGGAAGTGTTTTATTTTTTCCAGAACCATGATAACGAAAAAGTTTATGGTTTTATTTTCAGCCAATATGTTTTCAGATAACGGCCATCTAAATACTTCGTCGGTGGAAAGGTAAAGGGTTTATAACTTCATTTGACCATGAATTAGTAAAGTACATATACTTATTGAAACATTTATGGCGTTTTTAACACGCTTTTATTAGGTTCTCCTATAAATCAGTACGTATCAAACTTAGGAGTTTTTGATCCACTTCCCGGTTTTCGATTGAGCTGAAATTTTGCATACATGTTTACTTGATAATATGGATGACAATGCATGGTTAGCTAAGTGACGTCATAATAAATCCAATATGGCGGTCTCCCAAAGATGGCGGACTAGTTATTTTGTATGTATTCTCATGATATGGGCATCAAATGAAAGGGTTTGCTGAGAAAAATACGATAAATGAAATGACGTCACGTTTATAGTAATTTTTTGACCATAGTTAAGTTTTAGCACTTGTGGGTGTGTTGTGTGTGTAATGTACTACCACTATGTCCCTCGTCTATCATTTAGTATCTTATTGACTCAACTACCGAATTAAAACAAGTAATTTTCTATAAACAATTCATTAAATCTTTTAACTTAACTTACTAGAAAACCCATAATTTCCCATCCAATATTTTGTAATATTTACTCAGAATCGTTAAAATGAGTGTTACACATTGTTCTCGTATCGCCTCACTTTCATTGTGCTCCTAAACCCATCATGGAAACAAAAGAGGCTCGCCAGAGAACAAAGAATGCCCAGTCGAAAGGTAATTCGCGTCGTTACAGCTATTCAAAAAATAAATAGCAAAGATTAGACCCACAGTTTGAGTGGTGTTGCTAATAATTATTGTGATTTGTTGCTGTTTTTATGTTACCGACTTACTTATGAAGTAGTTGATTGAATGGGTCAGGAGCTCGTGGCTAAATAATAAAAGCCGCTCGGGTCGATCTTCAGATTAAGCCACGCTTGTTTAGATTGGTCCATGGATGGCTGACCACCTATTATTTACCGAGTTTCCGAGGCACGGAGAAAGAAAGTTGAAAGCACGTAAAGCTCAACGGCAGTTTCGGATCTACAAATGACAGTCAGTTCATGTAGTTAGTGGCCCGAAAGTCTGACAACCAGTCTAACCAAGTACTAACTGGTCTGTGCAGGTCAGGAAGGCAGCTCCATGTAAAAATCTGGTATTCAGCTGCATCCGGTTAGACTGGAAAATGATCCCAACTTAGTTGAATGCTTTTAGTATTATTTATGGTCTCGTGGTCGCAAGCGCTACTGCTGAGTATGCGGCCCTGAGGTCGAGTCTCAGGTCTGGCAAAGTGTTATTGGGTTTTTTAATCACGAATTTCTCGGTCAGACACCATTCTTCGGGGATTACAGGCAAGATGTTAAGTTATTGTCATTTTCTCAAAGTAGTAACTATAATAAATAATATGTTCCCGATACCGGGGGGTACAATTTTTTATATTTTTAAATGTTTTTATATATTTTTTTAATTAATGTTTAAAAATGTAACAAATTTGTTTATCGATGAATAAAGGAAATAAATAATAAAATAACTAAAGTAGTAGTAAATAAGTAACTATAGTAAATACAATGAATAAACTAATACATATTTATCAAAAAAAAAATGAATGCAAGAAAAGCTAGCAATATGGCTACACAATTTAAATTATGATGACACAGAACTCTGTGTCATCATAATTTAAATTGTTGCAAAAGTAACTACTTTTGCAACGTGTGACTAAACAATAAACAATATAGTGATGTTATTTGCTTAGTTACACACATTATGTACACTCAAACTCTCTCTCTCTCACACACGCACACACACACACACACGCACACACGCTTATACAATTTATCATACTTTGTTTAATTTTGTTTTTTTCTTTCTATTTTTACTTTTTTCTCTTTTTGTTAATTGCCTTTTTATTTTGTATCTTTAATAAGTAAGGGAGGAGCGGAGCCTTCAACTACAGGCTTTTCCTATGCCTAAATGGAGACTCCTTGACATGCTATGTAACCCAAATTGATACGTAATAAAGTTATTTAATTATTTTTGTTTTTGATTTTATAATGCTTGTCCATAACACAGTTTGAGTTCAGTTTCAGTCCATAATAGGTCCTGTCAATCAAACAATTGTCAAATTGTACAGTTTATGTGCACCACAGATAGGTCGGTCGGTAAATCGAGTCGCTTTGTCACATTAGGTAAATAAATTAAATGGTTTGGGACCAATATTTACTCAAGACTTCCATCTTCTCGTAGGTCACCTGGAACTGATTGGCCAATAGGACACGGTCAGTTGTTCCAAATTGTTTTACACCTGTTTCAAACACGTTTTGACTGTTGTCCTTTGAATGTATATAAAGCCGTGACGTCATTGACAAATTTGCGAACATTTCACCGTACAGAAACACAAGACACAAATGTAATAAAAACTACAATATTTATTGCGTACATATAATGGAAACAGAGAAAGCATAATAAAAATCCGTACAATAAAAAACAGTATTATACCAATTTAGTTACTGTCTATCCGTGCCTAGGATTTTGTAGCTGTCTATAAACTAGGAAACATCAAAACACCTATAAATGGTAACATAAATATCGCAAAGGTCTGTAAAATATTAATTACTGTTTTGTATGTCAGGCCGGTAAATATAAAATGTAACTATTCTGCACCAAATATCTAGAGGGTTTTTTTTTAATTATTTTTTTATTACAATATGGGCCTGCTCTTGACCTCGAGCACGCCTGATGGAAAGCGATGGATGAGATCTATGATGGAACGAGCGTGCCCAAAAGGTGCCTGTTCACTCTTGCTTTGAAGGGAGGCGGGTTAAATGTAGGTGGGAACAGAGACGCAGGCAGAGAGTTCCACACTTTGGCTGTGCGCATAATAAAAGTGGAGGAGAAGCGCTTAGTACGACACGTCGGGATATCAACCAAGTGCGGATGGTACGCCGCAGTACGTCTGCTAGTCCGGTGGTAAAAGGGTGAAGGTGGGATCAGGTCGTGGAGCTCCCGCGCACACTCTTCGAAGTACAGTCTGTAGAAGACCGACAGTCAGGCAACATTACGCCGATGAGCTAGGCCGTAAAGCGAAGGTACCAACGTCTCGTCGCCTATAAGCCTTTTGGTTCTGCGTTCCACTGAGTCAAGTGCAGCAAGCTGGTATTTTGCTGTGCCATGTCGTCCAGATGTGAAGTATCGCCTCACCTTATTCAAGATGCCAAGCTTCTTAGCTGCGGTCTGAGCTTTTGACACGATGATTGCGCCAAAGTTGAGATCCGATGTCAACTCCATGCCCAAAAGCTGTAAGCGGTCAGTAACTGCTACAGATGCACCCCAGAAAGTGGAAGACAACTGGAACTGGCTCCTTTTTGCAGTGAAGAGACGCCTGTGTTTTCAGGGCATTGAATTTGACCAGATTGACGTCACCCCACTGGGAGACGAGATTTAGGGTCAAATTAATTCGCTTCACCATGGCCTCTCTAAGTGTAGCAGTATCCTCTCTGCTGGCTCTTGCACTGGACAGGTATCTTTCTGCGACTGTGCTGTCATCTGCGTATTCGATTACACCAAGGTCGTTGATGTGCAGCAGAAATAATGTCGCAGAAAGAACAGACCCCTGAGGAATAAATGGCCTTATGATCCGATGAGCAACCATCTATGAGCACTCTGATCGATCTGTCACTCAAGAAGTCGGAAATCCAGTTGTCAAAAGTCAGCAGAGATGCCGAGTGCAGGAAGCTACCCAACAGACTGGCGTGCCAGACCCTGTCAAAGGCCTTCGAGATGACAAGCGACACTTCGCCATGTTTCTCGATGGCCTCGCCCCAACATTGCGTAACATACACAAGAAGATCCCCAACTGGGGATCTCTTGTTCAACTGAACGACCACGATGGAAGCGATACTGGTGGTCACTGAGGAGCGCATTGTCTTCGAGGTATGCTAGCAGTAGCAGCTTATTGTTAAGTACCCTTTCCATCACTTTGCACAGTATGGAGGTAATGGCGATTGATCTATAATTGGCAGGATCGGCACGGTTACTCTTTTTGGGCACTGGCTGCATATTAGCCAGCTTCCAGGACTCCGGCACCACTCCGGTTTTTAGAGATATGTTTGGAAGCTCAAACGGCTGAAGCTGAAACCATCTTAGCACAGTTTTCAGAAGTCAGAGAGTCTTACAATATGAGTTAGGGATAGGATAGGGGTTAGGGATAGTTGTGCAGGATAGTCGGATCATGTAAAACTATTTTGCAAAAAAAATATTCAAAAAAAACAAAAAAGTGAAAAATAACTTTAGCTTCAGAAGTCGGTGACCTTTGTTTGATTCATTTAGTTTTTTTTTGTCACCGACTTCTGAAGCTAAAGTTATTTTGACCAAATGGCAACTATTCCGCATCGAACTAAAGAAGAATAACGTAACGGATCATAAATCTCAATGCAATCGGTGTACATACATAAAAAAACTACTAATCGAATTGAAAACCTCCTCCTTTTTGAAGTCGGTTAAAAATACCGGTATCTAGCTACATAGGCTACTAAATTCAAAATTGTGTTATTGTTTGGAAAAAGTCTAGCCAGGCAGACAGACAGCCTAGTTTTGATTTAACTATACAATAGGCGAGACGACAAAAAAATACTAATTAGTCCGTCAGGTAGATTATCAAAAAATATTTGACCGTGTTTTTTCTTTACGTAAACCAAAATTGACGAAGATATGACGCTTTTAAAATTCTCAATACGTCACGCCTAGGTATAATTTTTACCTACCTATACGTCAGGAGCCCCTACTCCCGAGTTTTGATACGTTTTATCTTTGTCAATATTCATTGATTTACAAAAACAAAAAATACGTGTTAATTAATTTCCAATACTCTAACTGACGGACTGCCTGTCGTCATGCCTATTAAATCAGAACTAGGCTGTCTGCCTGTCTGACCATACGGTCAGCTCCCTGTTAATTTAAACAAGGTTTACTGAGTGAGAAGCTTGCTATATCAAGTGTTGAACCAAACGAAAGCCTTGAGCATAACGATGGAGATGGATTTCACAAATTCTAAGGCTATGCATAGAACTAGACAAAACTGTTTAATCTAATTATCAAAAATAGTAGAATCTAGCATTTTCTGAAGCACGTTTTTTTACTTTCATATTCCCATTAGTTCTACCGTAAAATTGTGTAAGAGAACAGTAGAACTAGTGGGACTTTTTGTTCCCACTAGTTCTACGATTTTGTACCACCTGAAATTGTAGGACTTGTGGGAAAAAAAAGTCCCACCAGTTCTACCGTAGAACTGTGTAGTAGAACTAGTGGGAATGATCCTTATTTAAAAATACTGAAAACATAACGTACCTACCATTTTTTCCTTGAACATTTGACTTTAAAAAAGGTTGAACTTCTGTTTTCGATTTTACACATAAGTTGGTGAGTTTGCTGAAGTCTGTGAGTTCAGGTCATTGTGATGTACCCGCAGTGCGCCCAAATCGATGTAATTTGTATAAAAACGTTACATTCTTACACGGACCATTTTCGTACAATTTTCTTTTACTTTCAGAACTTGGGAATTTGAAAACCTATCAATGATGATGAATGTACCTATTTACTGATGAGTACAGTTTCTTATTAATTGTGCAGTTTTTAAAGCAACTGTTTTCACATTTACCTTTGTAAGGTACAATTTATTAGCTCAAGCATTAGCTAATTAGCTAAACAGCCACTCGGGTCGATTTTCTGGTTAAGCGGCGTTTGCCTAGGTTGGTCCGTGGGTGACCACCCATTACATACCGAGTTTCCTCCGCGCCTCATGATCCCGGCTGTCATTTGTAGTTCTTTGACAGTCGTTACAGGTAGTCAGTGGCTCGAAAGTCTGACAAGCAGTCTTATTAAGGGCTATCGTATTACCCGGTTCTAACTAGGTTGGTCAGATCAGACAGTCAATTCATGTAAAATTCTGGTATTCAGCTGCATCCGGTTAGACTGGAAACCGACCCCAACATAGTTGGAAAAAAAACTAGGCAGATGATGCAATGGTTGCTATTATCACCGAGCTTAGAATTACCTACTGCCTGGTGGCCTACCATGACGTCTTAAAGCAGGATCGTTTTAATCTTGTTCCAGTGTGGGTAAGAGACGGAGCTATAGAGGACGTCTAGCGCCTTCTCTTTCCCACACTGGAACAAGATTAAAACGATCCTGTTTTAAAACGTCATGGTAGGCCAGCTGATCGGAATAAAATGTTGTATAGTACAATTACGGTCACGAAACATGAAGTGAAAAAAAAATCATTAAGGCACAACCAAGGTGTCTCGGAAACGGCGCGTTCGTGTTCTCGGCGCGTTTGTGTTCCACGCGCGCCTCAAAGAGAGTCAGCAAAAAGGAAGGGGTCCGCAAGGACCGATGCCTGCCGGGGTTGCGGGACTATTCGAAAGAGATACCGTGGCCCCGGAACACAAAGGGCGATGAAGGAACATGGATGGGTTTTAGTCAGTAAAAGTCTGACACTCCCTCCTGCTCCGCCCAGAGCGGGAGAAGTCATTTGATGATTTACCATCCGAAAAAAATAAAAATAAAAAGGTGTCTCGGAAAACCACTTATGCAACGAGGGCGTTAAATCTATCGGCTGAATCAATGTTTCTTATAATTATGTCTTATTCGCATTCTAAGACTAAATTAATTTTCATCCTTTTTTCATATCATTTTAGCCTTTGAGGGGCTGTAGGTTATCCACAGATATAGATATACCTAGATAAGGCAAGTATCATGATCCGTATGAAAACCAAGCGTGCCAGTTTTTGACTACCATTACTATGTTGTCATAAGCACTATTTAGTTAAGTTACTTTACAGAATAGACTCGTTTTTGTTCTTTAAATGTCAATTAAGTTCTTGAGTTGTAACATTGTTGTTTTAAAAAAGTATAAAAGGCTTAAGCCGTAGGTGCTCTTGCGTTATTCTAGGTATAAATATATTGTGAGTACATCCGTACGAGGATGAACTTTCGACTAGACGACTCTTATAAATAAAAGTAACTTATCCTAGTAATTTTCCAACCTCGTACAGTATTTCTTAATAAAACATTCCCTTTGAAATGAATAGGGTATTAACAAAAAGTTCCTACTTAAGACTACCCAAATTGTACTCAACACTGGAACGGGCAGTATGGCCCAGTTAACTTAAACAACAGAAAGAAAGAGCCTTGCTTTCTTTTACCTCAATTATAACAAAAGGTTAATTATGAAACGTACTTATTTTTAGCTTGGTGAGGCTAATTTTATATCTGTAATGACTCCTTAGCCTTAATTTCTCTGTATAAAAAATATCTTAGTTACATAATTGCTTTATTGCCTGTATCTAAATATTGGCAAACTTCTTGTTTTTCCAAGGTCAGTGATCGTATAGATCTTTGACAGTGGTTAGGTAGTCAGTGGCCCGAAAGTCTGACAACCAGTCTTATCTTACCTAGGTTGTGGAGGTTAGATAGGCAGTAGTTTCATGTAAAATACTGGTATTCAGCTGCATCCGGTTAGACTGGAAGCCGACCACAGCATAGTTGGGAAAAGCCTAGGGAGATAATGAGTGATCGGGTAGTGATAATTTAAAGGGTGTAAAACACCTCTTAACGAAGCCGAAAGGTACTTGTTCTCTCCGTCATTGCGATCATTTTTTTGTTCTACACCATACCTGGGAACCTTCTAGTTTCGGAGATATTGGGGGTCAAAGTTCCAACTTTTCGACTTTTTTTTTTTTAATACAATTATTTTTTATGGGCAACGTTTTGGAATGTAGAAATGTTTATTTAAGAAAAATATTTCGCTAAAACGATTTGGTTTCTAATTCATTAATTACAAACGAATTGAGTTATCACGTGAACCGGGAAAATGCTCAAATGTGTTGACTAAAACATTATCATTGCAGAGAAAATAAACCGTGTTGCCATAAAACGTTTGCATGAAAGAAAATATTGTCATTTTCTTCATTAGTACTTAAGTTGTCCAATATAATTATTAACATTATGAACTCATTAGTTGATTGGTCTGGCAATGAAAAGGTTCAGGGTTTAAATTAGATCAGGCAAAGGGATATTGTACAATTTTGTTTTCACATTATCTGATTTAAAAGAGTGTCCATGGAGTTTCTTGCCCGTTCTTCTCCATAGAGATCTACGCTAGGGAATGGGCAACTACAGTACTTTCACAGTTTTTATGTCTTGTGACTGGGACTGTAGCTACATTTAATTTTCATCTTTGTTTCGACAATTCAAAAGTGCCTGTAACTGGCTTACTTGAAATAAATGCTTTGATTTTGATTTTGATTTTGACATGACATCACGCCTGTAATCCCCGAAGGGATAGGCAGAGGTGTACCTAATAGTATACCGCCAGTTATGTTAAACCCCATATTTTGCCAGTTATGGTAAAGTCCCATGTAATAGGGGGCAAGCCTATTGCCATCAGGCTACAGATCCAGACTCCGTTGCTGCTTCTGAGAAATTTTGAAGTTAGAAAATAGTTTTTTTTAATTTTGTTATCATTTTAATTTAAAAACCTAGACACTAACCTTTTTTTAAAGTTAGGTTAATCAGCTACCCTGAGCTTGTTACGTGGATGTCTCCGGCTATCCCTTTGGTAATAACGTTTTTTTTTTTACTAAAGTATGTACATTGGAATTTTAAGCAAACGGCTTCACTTAAACTTTGTACGTGACAGCTAGAATCCTTTTCTAAGTCTTGACCTAACATTTATAGGTACCTACTCGCCTTGCACATTTGCTTTGTAAAGATGTTCTTTGAGCTAAGATTCTAAAACGTTAGATATCAGGTCCGGACTCTAGCAAAGCGGAGATGTGCGAAGCGGAGAGGAGACGAAAAGTGCAAAGCGGCACACCGCTCACAGCACACCGCTCACCGCACGTCGCTCACAGCACACCGCTCACCGCACGTAGCTCACATCTCACTGCACACCGAACACTGCTCACAGCACATCGCTCACCGCACGCCGTTCAAGTCTCTTCTCGTCTCCGCTGGCATACTAAACAATTACGAGACATCTCTCCTCTCTACTGCAACTGTTTTCACTAAAGCTAAGCGGACACGAGAAGTGAAAATAACGAAATTCTATTGGTAGTTTACAACACATCTCCTGTCCTCTCGTCTCGTCTCCGATTCAGTGGAGTCCGGCTCACATGAAAAGATGGTCACTCTTTGTTTTGTTAACAACGACATTTCATTAGGCTCTGTCTCTCATATGGAAAATCTTATCGTAGAGTCTGAAAGCTCACTCTTCTCGTTTTGGACTAACTGAACACTATTTTGTGTGACCTTCGGACGGTGATGGCATAATAAACAATTTTAATCTTTGCATTGAGTTACATCAATTTAAACGTATACGAACGTACGACGTTGAGCCTATGATGTCTTTTGACGCCATACAACTTGGATGGACCTCTATCTAAATACGGATCGTTAGGCATGCGACCTATATGTTCTGTTTCTTAGAAATACCGAAATACCAGATGGCAAAGCCTAAAGGTATAGAATCACTATTGAATAGATCCATGACACAATAGGCAGTATTGAGCCACTGTTATTCAGCTAACATACGAGTACATAAGGAAATTGAAACTGACTTTTATAAAGAATAGGATTTCTAGATTTAGCCCGTTGGTGTAATGGCCCGGTTGCACCAAAAAATAAGTTTAAGTTTAAAGATTAACGTATTTAAAAAGTCATTCTTCCTGTGTTATCTTGCAACGAAAGTAAGTACAGAACGAAGTTTAAAATACGCTATAGATATTTAGCGATTTGTCGTGCAAGCAGGATATAAAACCTAAAAAAGAATACCTATCTAACTAATATATACGCTGACGCGTACACTCCGCACGCTCAACCTCATAGCGAGTGAGACAGACTTATTCTGTTGTTTTCTGGGTGAATTCACAAGGAATGCTAGGAATGCTTTGTTTACATTGTTATAGGTATTAGTTGTAAGTAACAATTAAGTTAAATTAAGTATTAATTAAGGCGCATTTACCGCATTGGTCAGCTGTAATGGTAGATGTATGTTGTTAAATAATTTAGTATGTGGTTGAGCTGCATTATTCAACAAAGCAAAATAAAATTTTGAAAATATTGGAATCTACCGCTAGATAAGTTTAAGTACCTATGTCCCTATCCACCTTTAAAAATATTGACTGTAACAAATCAACCGGATGATGACAAACATAACCTTCAAAGGCTGCTAACCGAAAAGTACATTTATTTTTGGCAAAAAAAAAACATTAGAATCGACATGCAAAATCATCAATTGATGTGGTAAATTGTGCATTTTAGTAGACGTACAGTCAAACAAGCTATTTGGTTTACATTTTACAATGTAATTTGTGGGTTAAACTGTAAACCAAATAGCTTGTTCGACCGTACATAGATAGGTAGGTAATCAAAGTGGGCAAAACTCAAACAAAAAGACAAGCCGATAACAAGCGATAATTATAATTCAAACAACAAACAAATCTATAAAACCCTCGTTAGGGTGAGTTCAGACACGCGACAATGCCACGACACCGTAAAACGGTCTTGCCATTATCAGGAGCCAACAATATGGATCGGCCTGTAAGCGACGTAGTGCCCGCCGTGTCCACCTAGACATAGCTTGCTAGATAGAAAACATTCATTACCCTCACCCCTGTGACCTGAGGGGGCAGGCAGATTTGTTGTTGTTTAGCAAGGGTGCATTAGAGTGGCTAGGGAATCGTGTCCTATAATGTTTGACCAGTACGTATTATTATTCAGGGTGTAAACAGACTCATCACGAAGCCGTCAACCAAGCATTCTGTACATCATACTAATAAGTAACTTTACGCAAAAATTATTGCTGGGAAACGACTTTTTTTTTTGGGTGAAAAGTCTCGTTTTACGTTAAAACGCAATGTAACGCACTCAA
The DNA here is from genome assembly GCA_941918905.2 of Xestia sexstrigata. Classification (NCBI taxonomy): domain Eukaryota; kingdom Metazoa; phylum Arthropoda; class Insecta; order Lepidoptera; family Noctuidae; genus Xestia; species Xestia sexstrigata. Next base: position 9,208,173 of record OW799204.2, read on the forward strand.
AACATTGTGCTGGTGGATGGATTGAATAAAATAGTACAGGAGTCGTGGAGGTGTTAACAATAAAATCTTACATTAAAAACATGCATTAAAAAAAAAAAGTTGGAACTTTGACTCCCAATTTCTCCGTAACTAGAAGGTTACACATACACTTATACATATACATACATACTATATAAATTAGTATAACTGTAAGATATCTATGTAAATAGTATGTATGTGTATGTATGAATGTGTGTGTAATGATAAAATATGTTTGTCTAGGTACGGTCTAAAACAAAAAAAAATATATCGCGAATACGGGGAGAACAAGTGTCTTTCGGCTTCGTTAAGAGTCTTTTTACACCCTTTAGCCAGAATAGCATGTTACTAAAAGAATGATAAAAGTAAAATGTTGATGGATAGAGATGGAGAGGTAGACCAGGAAGCGATGGATGGATTGTATGAACTGTGAGGAATGAAATGAAACAAAAAGGAGTAAATGATAGCGTGACGGTTGACAGGGGAGAATGGATAAAAAAACGTGTTGCACCGACGCCAAGTAACTAAATGAGATGGTATTTTGATATACCGGATGACTTTTTTATCACTTTCCAAAATAAATGATGGGTATATTAGGTGAACGGAGTAGAAGCTTATGGCATACCTAGTTTTGTTTTTCTTTTTTCCACAAATTGATCTATCATCAAAAAACGCTACAAATTTCAAGCAAACTTTTCATATTAGAAATAAGAAAAAGAAATTTTGAAAAAAAAATACTGAAATCATACACAATACGCGTATGATTTTAATTTCGAATTTCTTTGTTTTTTTTTTTCGAACAAAAAAATCTAAGTGTGTTTGCTTCTACTCCGTTCACCTATTATACCCATTTTTTTTTTGAAAGTGATAAATACGTCATCCTGTATATCTTAAAGTACATCCTGTATATCTTAAAATAAGGTAAGTGACATAGTAGCGGTCGTGTTCAGCTAGACATAGCCTGCTGCTAGATAGAAAACATTCATTACTCTCACCCCTGTGACCTCTGAGGGGGCAGGCAGATTTGTTGTTGTTTAGCTACAGTTTACTAAGGCTTGCCTTAGGGTAGCTGAGGAATTGTGTCCTATAATGCTTGGGCTAGTACCTACTAAAAACTTCATGAAAAGATAATGAGGTAGTGTTTTCGAATAAATCTTAGAGTAAGGTAAACCTAAGAGGATAGACTAGAGGCGTTTAGCCTATACAAATGTATTAACTTCCTCCTTTTTAGGGTTTTGTATCTCAAAAGGTAAAAAAGGAACCCCTATAAGATCACTTTCTTGTCCGTCTGTCTGTCACCACCGATTTTCTCAGGAATGGGTGGACCTAGCAAGTTGAAATTTATACCAGATACTAAGGTCTATAGTCCCTATTAGGTGTATGAAAATCAAGGACCTAAGTCAACACGATAAAAAGATTTGGGCAAATTTAGATTTTCACGAAAACTTGTAAGTACCAAAATTGACCTTAATTTTCAACTTTTTTTATTTTTCGGACATTTTAAATGAAATGAAATGATGAAATGAAAATATGATGTTTATTTTTGCAAGTAGGTTCTTACAAACACTTTTACACGTCATTTTTTTTTAAACTAGATGAGGCTGGTGTTTCGTACCTGACTACTCTGAGAAGAAACAGCCGAAACAAACTCAGAGGTCTCTTTTAAAGTCCAGACATAATCTTGTTCAATTCAGATGAGGACTATGCACATTAGTGTCTGAGATGGTCTTTTGAAGAAAGAACCACACAGATTTAAGTGGACCTGTCCAGTCAGTGCAAGCATTTGTCAGTTATCGTGTAGCTCGACTTATATATCACTTATAAATCAAGGAGCTCAACGAAACGACGAACAATACCAAAGAAATAACATTTGGGTAGGTCGCTTATAGTACTCAATCTGCCAGACAGTCGTGGGGAAAAAAATAAAATAAAATAAAATATGTGACCCACATTCACAATATTTAAATAAAAATTAACAATAATTTACAAAACGAATGTCAAAATAAATAAAAATAAACATTAAATGTCACAATAATAATAAAAAATAAAGTAAAATACTTAACAAAATAAGTATTCATGTCAAATCAATACATGTCACATAAAATAATGTAAAATAAAGTAAAAAAAATAATAATAAAATACTGAACTAAGTATTCATGGCAAATCATTCAATGTCATAGTGTATATTGTAAGTGTAAAAGAAAGGAATTAATAATAAACAAGCGAAGTCCGAAATTTCGACATTCACAGAGCAAATTTCATTGGAGCAGCTTAATCCCAAGCCTTTTTATCTTCGAGATAGTGATTAACATGATAGTAGGCTTTCAAGCATAACTTCCGTTTTATAAACGATTTGAATTTATTTAGGCTCGAAAGTTTATTGTAAAAACATATACATTGGCATCTAAACGTACTCCCTATTTTCTTGAGCCTCGTTGCAGGAACAACAAACTTGTGTTTGTTCCTCGTATTTATGTTGTGGATATCACTGTATTTTTTAAACAAATTAATATTTTTATGTGCGTACAAAAGGTTTTCATAAATAAACTGAGCGGGCACAGTAAGAATATTAATCACTTTAAATTTTTCTCTGAGGGAGTATCTGGGACTTAATTTATAAATTGAACGAATTGCCCTGTTTTGTAAAACAAATATTGTCTGAATATTGGCGGCATTACCCCACAAAAGAATACCGTACGACATCACGCTGTGGAATAACAAACTAAAAGAAATAATAAACTAGACGGGCAGTCTCTAAATCAGTTAAATCACGATTTTTTCTAACGGCGAATGCTGCAGAGCTAAGTTTTTTTGATAATTTGTCTATATGCGGGCCCCACTGCAGCTTGGCATCCAAAGTTATGCCCAAGAACACTGTGCTATCTTCCGGTTTCAACTCTTCATCCTTGATTTGTTGAGTAGTTTCCAGTTGTCTTACATGGGGTATCGTAAACTTAATACATTTAGTTTTTTTCTCATTTAGGAGTAGATTATTCACATTAAACCAATAAACGACTTTTGCCAGGGCGCTATTAACCTCGACCGTAACTATCTGCTGACGTTTGAGTTTAAATAAAAGAGAAGTATCATCTGCAAACAATACTATGTCATGATTATCCTATGAGGTAAGGCAAGTCATTTATATAAATATGAAACAAAAATGGGCCAAGAATTGAGCCCTGGGGTACCCCCATTCTTACAGCGGAACCGGGAGGTCTTTTCCCATTAACATCAACTCTCTGAATCCTATTACTCAAATATGAAGTAAGAAGATCCAGAGAGGCGTTACGGACAAACTACATATTTACGGTTTTCAGATTTTTCCCTTTACTTGTGCTGTAAGACCTTGCTTTTAACCAAAATTGACAATTCTAGGTCAACCGGAAGTACCCTATAGGTTGTGGATCGAAAACCTATATGGTAGTTCCCGTTGACCTAGAATCAAAAAGCAAGGTCTTACAGCACAAGTAAAGGAAAAAATCTGAAAACCGTAAATATGTAGTTTAATAATAATAAAAAAGCGATTTTACTATTACAAACTTATTATTTGCGGTTGGTGCAATTGCCGTTTCTAGGGATCGAACAGCAAAGTTAAGTTTGTCCTTTAAAAAGTTTGTACATAACGCCGGTTTTTTTAAAGTTTCATCATCATCGAATCATCATCACCATATTCCTCCCCTTGTCCCATTCTATTTATGGTCGGCGCAACACGTTTTATTCTTCCATACTCCCTTGACAGACATCACGTCGTTTCTATAGTCTATAATTAATAAATTGATTTTGATTATACCGGATGACTTTTTTATCACTTTCCAAAAAAAAGGGTATATTAGGTGAATCGTGATGTGTTGTGTTGGGCCTTGAAAGAGAAAGGTATACCTGGGAAGTATGTAGAGTTAATTCGTGCTATGTACAGTCAATCTTGTACCACGTTCGGTCAGCTGCTGGCAACACCGATGAGTTCAGTATGGCTGTAGGCTTGCATCAAGGGTCGCTTTAAGTCCTTACCTCTTCTTGTTGATCATGGACGCTTTAACGTCGGACATCCAGGAAGAGGCACCCTGGTGCATGCTGTTTGCCGACGACATTGTTCTTGTTGGTGACGATGGACCTGAGATCCAGAGCAGATTGGAGAAATGGCAAGAAACTGCAGGAGAACGTTGGCTTGAAAATCAGCAAAAGCAAAACTGAATACATGTTCTGCGATTTCGGCGGTCTCTCCAGTTCTGGAGCCATACCGTTAGATGGCGCGCCGCTTCCTGCCTGCTCCGACTTTCGGTATCTTGGTTCACTCGTGCAAAGCGATGGCGAAATAAATATTAAAAAATAATTAATAATAAATTAAAATTTATTAATTAATTAATTTATAATTAATTATTATTATTATTATATTATTATTTTGATAGATAGTGAGACAAAGCACAGAATTAACACGGGATGGATGAAATGGCGGCAGGTCACAGGAACAAACTGCGACTCCCGCATTCCCCTTAAACTTAAGGGGAAGATTTATAAAACAATAGTTAGACCTGCAGTCTTGTATGGATCAGAATGTTGGGCCACAAAAGGGATGAATGAAAGGCATTTGCATGTCGTGGAGATGAGGATGCTAAGGGGGATGTGTGGTGTTACTCGAATGGATAAAGTAAGAAATGAGTATATAAGAGGAAGTCTGAAAGTGACGCCGGTGACTGAAAAGTTGTGTGCTAATCGGTTGTCGTGGTATGGGCATGTGATGCGGAGGAATGAGGAAAATGTCGTCAAGAAAGTTTTGAGTATGAATGTATTTAATTTTTAATTTTGGGTTGGTACATGAGTAGAGGAAGACCAAAGAAACGATGGATGGACTGTGTTAAGAATGATATGGCAAGAAAAGAAGTGTCTGATGAGATGACGAAAAATAGAGAAGTGTGGAGGAAGAAAAGAAGACATGCTGCGCCGACCACAAATGAATTGGGATAAGGGCAAGAGAATGATGATAGGTGAACAGAGTAGAAGCTTATGGCATACCTAGTTTTTTTTTTCTTTGTTCCACAGCTTAGAAAAAAATTGATCCATCATCAAAAAACGCTACAAATTTCAAGTAAACTTTTCATCTTAGAACAAAAAAAAAAAAATAAAAAAAAAAAAATATACTATCAAATTTCAAATCACACGCAATACGCGTATGAAATGAATTTCGAATTTTTTTAAACTTTAATTTTTTAACTTTAAAAAAAAAAAAAAACTAAATATGCCATATTTTGCTTCTAATACGTTCACCTATTTATTATTCCCATTTTTTTTTGAAAAGTGATAAAATAGTCATTCTGTATAGCAAAAGGTTCTAGTTTTTTAAATTGATATTCCCCAAAACCTTATTATTTGAAAAATTTGATAATACTCACTAATGAGAAGCTACATTATCGCTGAGTATTAGGACTTGTCCGTGGAATAATTTTCAACCAAAAAGCGAGGAAAGCCGCAGGCAATATCTAGTTTCTTATAAAGACAAGAATTTTTCTCCAACGAATATTTTCCTAACTTTAACTGCACTCATCGCCCCATACTAATAGTGTACACGTTTGCGCAATCCCGCGCAACTGTGCACAGTCGACGTCACGTCCCGCCAGCACGGCGCAGCGTCTTAATATTATTTCCACGGCGTCTTATGTCCCACCTCTAGCGTCCTGACGTCAGGAGACTCGATCGCCGATTCATTAAGGTTAATAACCGGTGATCGCCTGATCGGTTACGGAGAGAGATTTTGAATAACAAGGGTTTTGATGCACCTTGTTTTCGAAATATGTCATTGTTGGAATTATCTGGTTTTATGTATTTTAGGAGCTCTTGACCAAATAATAACAGCTCTCTCTTTAGGTTAAGCCGCGTTTGTCTAGGTTGGTCCGTGGATGGGTGACCACCCATTACATGCCGAGTTTCCTCCATGCCTCGAAAAGCACGTTAAGCCGTTGGTCCCTGCTGCCATTTGTAGATCGTTGTCGTATTACCTAGTACTGGGTTGTGGATTGCCTATCTGACCTCCACAACCCAGAAGCATGGAGCGACGGTTCCATGTAAAATACTGATATTCAGCTGTATCCGGTAAGACTGGAAGCTGACCCCAACATAGAGTTGGGAAAAGGCTAGGCAGATGATAAAGTATTGTTATTACACAGTTGGATTCTTAACGGTAGAAGCACACGACACTAGACATAATGTTTAGCAGAACAGTACTCTAAATAATAATGAAGACTTCGTTCTTTTAAAATGTGCTAATCTCAAAATGTACTTCGTTTTCAGAGCTTTCAACTTAAGAAGCTCTGCTTACATTTTGTTAGTGTTTACAAGAAAACTAGCTTTTCTGTTGTTCTAAATAATTATAGGCCATCTGCAAGCTATTCAGACTTGATCAGGAAAATTAATTTTCAGAATATTATCCTAAGAAATGACCCGTCAGAAGGTAGGTAACTGAGTTCAGTTATAAACATTGTGTACGTACTTAGTTTAAATACGAAAGTAACATTAGTTGTCAAGGAAGTCGTATTTTTTAAAAACAGAGCGATAAACAAATGTGTGCAAACAAAACAAGAACTTTACATTAGCCAGCGTTAAACTTTTGAATTCAAAAATAAGTCGTCACAGCCATAATCTTTTGCGCAACTATTGCCATAGGGCATAACTCGCGGCTGTCTCGAGCTATGATATATTATACAGACTGTTAAGTGGCATGCAAAATGTATTTATACATTGTACTTCCTTACGCCATTATGGCATAGTTCCAAGTAAAACAATCTTCCGCTGGGCCGCGATAACGGCAATAGCAATCATTTTATTACGTGACACCGTAATAAAACTTAAATAAACTGCGTTTTCGACTATATTCACGACTGCATACACAATATTATGACAGCTGAAAGGATCATTAACTTAATACATTTTTTATCGTGATAAGTCGCGTTTTTAGTGCGAGTTCTATTTCAATTTGATGCAAATTCATAAAATTGAAGTGCTTCATGCTATTGCAGAAATGCTCAACTGTGTCGTAAGGCTATTCTGCAACGGCTTTCAGCTGTGTTTGCAAAGAAATAAAAAAAGGAAAGAATTAGGTACTATCGCTGTATACCTGAACTATTTTATAGCGCATAAGGTCACCACGATATCAATGTAATTCTTTATGTAAACGCAGCAATTTTTGCAAGTGAATAAACTGAAAATCGACCCTCAGATGGTTGAAATAAGGATGATGATAGTATCCAATCTCTTACGAAACATACCATTCCATTTATTACATGATTGTAACCAGTCATTCGTGGATCTTTGGTCCAGTTATTATGGGTTAGAAGTTAGAAGCCTGAAAGTTAGACGACCAGTTCCAAGGGGTATCGTTTTAAAAGTATCTATGTAGTATAACAACTATCCGGTGTCCACAACACAGAAGTGTATGGAGGATACGACGAATGAAACGGCGGTCCGGAATATAATTTCTATATTATAAATTTCTCGACATTTCCAGTAGGTTTAATGCTACAAATAATCTAAGACGACAGAGGACAATTTACTTAATACAGACACTAGGCTGCGGAGATGATATCGAGTCGATTAGCAAGATCTAGGTCTACGAAACCTGCCTGTTGAATCACTCTATCTATTAAAAAAATCCTCATCAAAATCCGTTGCGTAGTTTTAAAGATCTAAGCATACATAGGGTCAGACGCGGCGGGCGACTTTGTTTTATAATATGTTGTGAATTTATGATGATAGTGATAATTCAGCAAGTACCGAAGTAAAGTTAATAAAATGTACATGTATATTTATGAGACCACCATTCGAGTTTCCTCTACCATGAATACCGGCCAAGTGCCAGTCGGACTCGCGCATGTAGGGTTCCGTACCATTATCTACACAACATTAGACAAAACGGCAAAAAAATCACGTTTGTTGTATGGGAGCCTCCGCATTACCTTAAATATTCATTTTGTTTTAATTTAATTATTTATTTTTAAAGTGAATATACAACAAAATATTCTGTGAATATTTCAAGCGCTACCTGTTGCCGTTATTAAGCAAAAAATGGCAAAAAAAAGTCCGTTTGTTGTATGGGAGCCCTACGTAAACGTTTATTATTTTATTCTGTTTTTAGTATTTGTTGTTATTGCGTCAACAGAAATACATCATCTGTGTAAATTTCAACTGTCTAGCTATCACGGTTCATGAGATACAGCCTGGTGACAGACAGACGGACAGTGGCGTCTTAGTAATAGGGTCCCGTTTTTACCCTTTGGGGACGGAACCCTAAAAAGAATCACTAAAATCGGATCACCGAGTTATCGGCGTACACACATTAAAAAATATGCTGGTCGAATACATAGCCTTCTCGGTTGAAGAGGCTTCACAGATGATATTTATCATGCGTGTATTCACACATAGAGACATATTAAACATGTGTGTATAATGTTCCAATAAATTGTCCTATATTATAGTGCCTCAGCTGCTGTATTTTCCGTTATTAGTTTAAGTCGACTAACTACCAAATCGTGCTTATTGCTTCGAGAGATACTAACTTTTTATTACGAGTATATCTTTAATACTTCACCACAATATTTGGCTTTTATTTTTGTACCAGTAAGAGGAATAAACATAACATGACATAAATTCACGCTTTTGTCTCTGTACTTACACCGTGATCTGTTTCGTTTTTTTTTTCTTTTTCTCTCCACGGATATCGTGATCAGTGGGTAACACGATAACGAGGGTAACGGATAACGGTATCAGTGGATACAACTTGCCGTGATCCGTGGCTAACTTGATCTGATACTGTGATCGGTGGAGACAAACCCCTGTAATCCCCGTAGGGTAGACTGGGTACGGTTGAAACAAAGGACGGTTGAAACAGAGCAAATATCTCGTAAACGGTTACGCGGGGAGTGAGGAGTGCAAGGGGAAAACGAAGCAGACGAAAGCCCTACTCTCTAACGTTTCGTCCGTATATTCGGATCTATCCGTCTCTCTAGCGCACGTCTGATATGCCGTAGTCTGAGATGAGTGCGAGTGAGAGAGACGGATAGATCCGAATATACGGACGAAACGAGAGTAGGCCCTGGTCCGAACACAAATTCAGTGCTGCGCCGCTTCCCGCGCGTTGTCGTTGTGTGCAGGACGCCATATTGTTTATTTTTACCCAAAAGTTAGTATTTTTCTACTGACATTAACGCCTAATCTGTTCTTTTTAAGTGTATGTATTGAGTGTGTGTTTGTGATTATTATGACGCTATAAGGGATGGTGATATTATTACTGCTGTCGTAACTATAAAGTATATTTTACCAAAAGTGGGGTTGGGGACGGTTGAAACAGAAAATATATTAATGTTTATTTTTTGTAGATGTCGAGAGTTTGGGTGAGGAAGACTTCCAGAGGGGAAATTAACTTGTCGAGCTATAGTAATGCTTATGAGGATGTAAAAGCTGGAGATTCACTTCGTAAAGCGGCGGACAAGCATGGTATAAACCACTGTTCCCTGTCAAGCTACATTCGAAAGCGAGATGCGTCCGGCAAAGACAATGAAGGTATGGGGTATAAAGCACACAATCGTGTTTTAAATGAAGATCAGGAGCGAGAATTAGCAAAATATTTGATTCGATGTGCTGATATATATTTCGGACTATCTAAGAAAGAGGTGAGAAAATTAGCTTGCGAACTTACCATTAAGTATAAATTATCACGACCTCGAACTTGGGAAGACAACGGAATGGCTGGTGAGGAATGGTTTCGGATGTTTATGAGAAGAAACCCTGAACCGTCCGTACGCGCCGCACAAGCTACAAGCATGTCTAGGGCGACGAGCTTTAATAACTAACGTAGACGTCTTCTATGATTTTTTTTCCATTGTCATGGACTGGTATAACTTTGAGCCCCAAGATATATATAACACAGATGAAATCGGCATAACCATCATGCAAAAACCTGACAGAGTTAAAGCTAGACGTGATGCTCGTCAAGTTGGTTCAGTAACCTCAGCTGAAAGGGGTACTTTAGTGACAGTAACCTTTGCAGTAAACGCCATTGGAAATGTTTTCCCACCATTTTTTGTATTTCTGCGGGTGCGATACCATAACTATTTTTCAAGGGATGGGCCAATAGCGTCTACTGGAACCGCAAATCCCTCAGGTTGGATGCAAGATGAATCATTCCTGCATTTTCTAGAACACTTTCAAAACCATTCTAAGGTTTCTCTGTCACACAAAGTGTTACTGATACTAGATAACAACTCCTCACATGTACACATAAACACACTGGACTATTGCAAGAACAAAGGAATTGTCTTATTGTCCTTTCCTCCTCATTGCTCTCACAAGCTCCAGCCGCTTGATCGATCCGCATATGGTCCTTTAAAGAAGGCTGTAAATTTCACGTGTGATGCGTGGACGAGAAGCCATCTAGGAAAAACCATGTCAATATACGATATACCGGGGATTGTAGGGTCTCCGATGGCCCTCGCTATGACATCTTCCAACATTCAAGCCGGCTTGCGCAAAACAGGAATTTACCCATATAACCGGAATCTGTTTACTGAGATCGATTATGCTCCTGCATTTGTAACAGTTAGACCTAATGCGGAAAATACAACTGATAGAATAGATAGACCTAATCCAGAAAATACTGTTGAGTCTGCAGTTGTTTCTATATTTCATGAAAATCCAACTGAAGATGAAACACCACCATTATCGCCTTCTCTTTTAACTGAAGATTTACAGTTGTCTCTCCAGACAACAGTCGAACAACCTTGCTCTCTATAACTCACCAGTTCCAATAATCCAGCAAGTAAACGTTTATGAACCTGAAGAAACTATAAATACACCACGTAGACTTGGCAGCATCGGTATATATAAAGAAATTTCACCAAGACCGTCTACAAGTGCACAAGCTACTAATGACTGTATCGTATTTACTACGGAGGCAGTAAGGCCATTACCAAAAGCACTCCCAATTAATTTAATGAAGGGCGAAAAACTAGAAAATTAACTATTTGTACTGATACACCAGAGAAAGAAGAGATAAGAGAAGAGCATAAAGCAAAATTAAAACAGACCAAAGCTAAGCAATTTAAGAAAAGATTAGACGGAAGAAAAAGTAAAAGAAAAATTTCAGCAGGAATTGTCATCAGAAGAATCAAAAGAGGAAGAATGCTACTGTGTTGTTTGCTTAGCACCATATTCAGAGAGCAGATCCGGAGAAAAGTGGATTCAATGTACTTCGTGTAAACAGTGGGCTCACGCAGAATGCACAGAAGATGGTCTTAGCTATGTTTGCCACAATTGCGACTCTGAATACTCTGATTAATCTCTAAGCTAAATGTTTTCTTTAAGTTAATTCTCTGATTATTTGATTTAAGAAGTGTTTTCTTTAGTTTATTGTTAATGTTTATTTGATCTTAGAAATGTCTTTCATTTAGTTTATTTTTAAAGCTTATTTGTTTTTATGTGACATAGAGCTATAGTGCGCGTGGAACTAGTTGGCCGCGTCTTAGGTATGTGAGCGGTGGGACGGAGAGGCGGGGCGCGTGCTGTCATTACTCAGTGCGTCGCCGATCTTCGCGACGGCAACACGCGTTGTAAGTTTCGGCTAATTTAGACAAAACGAACAAGAGATTGCAATAGCAAGATGAGTCCGCCGATAAAAAGACAATCTAAGGAAATAATATTTAAAAAGCATACGTTATTTAAAAAACGGAAAGCCGATGTCAATAGTTTAGAATATAAAACTGATGCGATTAGACATAAATTAGTAGCAGAAGTAACAGGGATATCAGAATGAAGTGTAAGGAGAGTGATTTCTGAAAGTAGTTTATTTTACTATTCATTACAATATAATTAGATAGGTACAATATAAACTTCTAAAAGTTCAATTATTTTTTATTTATTCTTCACGATATCTCGAGATTGGTCATCACTGTCTAATCTCATGTGCGTTGCGAGCAGTAAGCAACCCCTGTCGCACCTAAGGCGCGGCCAACTAGTTCCGCGCGCACTTGTAGCACATTAGTATTTTGTGTTAGGAATGTGGTCCTGGTTAAAGAAAGTACAGATCTCAGGTCTTAGAGCATGAAACATATTTTTTTATAGAAATGTTTTCATTAAGTTTATTCTGAAATTATTATCGTTTCTTGTAACAAAGTTTCTTGTTTCTTGTGTCAAAGGCTGTGTTTTAGAAGTATTAAAATCTTGATGTTGTCATGTGGTGCCATAATTATTCGTATAATTAGTTTGAATAAAACATATTTCATTAGTATTTATTGTATTATTTGTATGTGTTTCAACTGACCCCAATTTTTATTTCTTATTAATTTCATAATTATATTTCTAAAAATAGTAACCCGGGAACTATAATGATAGAGAGCCATATCGTAGCTAAAGCTTCACATTTGAATTTCACGTATCAATAAGTCACTTGGTTTATAAACAACAAAATTATAAATTTCAACCGTACCCAGTCTACCCTACCTAATAGTACACTCCAATAGCTTACCCACATCCGACAGATATGTTTAAGTCACAACTGGGCAGAAATCCAGACTCTGTGGCTGCTAAAAAAAAAAAATCTGATGGAAATACCCATTAACATATTGCCCGACCCGGGAATCGAAGATTTTCTTGTTATAGTGTTGTTAAAAACCTTTTGCGTTGGGAGGACCCCAAAAAGAGAACCCATGAGTTGGTGAATGTCGCGGACATCTTCTGATATTATTTTCGTCATGTTAACATTTGATATTATTTTTCACTTTTCAGCTCACACAAGTTCTTCACCAACTCAGATAACTTAAACCGCTTTATTTAAACTTTCTTCTTGTAAGCAATTTAATTCTTTAAACCTTTTTGAAACCACTTTAAGATACAACTCTTCGTTTACCTGTCCGTCCGTTTTCATTTCGCCAATTGCATTAGACTTCGTCTTAAAATAAAACACTCTTTACAGTTCTCTGGAAGTATTTTCTAGAATTCAGAAAGAAAACTAAGAAATTGAATATAGGTGTTACTGAAAGCATAACCACAGGGTAATTGTAGGATATATCTTGAAATCAATTTTCTTTTGTACGTTTGCTTATTATTAAAAATAAAAATTTTAAGTAGCTTGATTTCAGTAAAATTGTAATCTAAAAAAACACCCTTATTTTCGCGCAAAAGCTTGGCACTTGTTGCAGTCCCCAAAAATGCAGGGGCCACCAAACAAAAGTAGTTATTAAAAAAAAAAGTAAAAAAGAAAAAAGTCGTTATTATTTCACTATAGCTATCCATTAAATAATTATTAAATGATCTTTCTCTACTGGCTTCAATGCCAGGCTGTTTTACCAGCTCTCGTAAAAGATCACAAAACGCCTGAACGATATACCTGAAGGCCCCGGATTTAATACCCAGAGTTATAACTGTAATATAATAATAAAAATTTATCACTAATCACCGCCAGTATGTTAACTTATTTATAATATTAAGTAAATTCCATAAATAATAATCTGATTTTCAATATCGTTGCCAATTCTGTGAATCAAGAAATAGGGAAACGTTATGTGCGCAGCATTGGAGTTGATACCTTTGGCATGTTCAATAGAGGTGTTCCCAGAAGTTCTATATCAATGCTCACAGTGAATTTATGTCAGGAATATTTAATTCCAAGTATATGAAATTAAAAATTCCTATTACTCATTCAAATCAAGATTCATTTGATTAAATTTCCATTTATACCAACCGTCTATAAACTAAAAACTTTTTTTGAAAAAAGAATACCCGACTTTTAAAAAAAACAAGAAAAAAGGCTAAAATAACTATACTTTCGGATGTTGATGACTTTGTTTGTATCATTTACTTTTTAGTGGTTTTTTGGAAGTTGTTTTTAATTTTTTATTTTTACCCTTTTTTTGCAGTAGGTATACAGTTACGGATAAACCCGCAAACTCTTGTCACCACAATTTTTACATTGTAACTAGAAATTATAAGTTATCATAGGCCAAGATGAAAAAAAAAAACAAACTACGGAACCGATTTTGACGACGGCAAATGAAATGACGGAGTAGTGAGGTAAAAAACATTAAAAAAAATACAACCAAAATTAAAACCTCCTCCTTTTCTTAAAGTAGGTTAAAAACAAAGTACCTAGTAGATGTGCTCACTGATTTTGAAACCAAGCAAATCTAAAAAAAAACTTAGAAACCACTTTAGCAACACAAGAACTTAGGTAAAACAACTAACAAAAAACTTATAAAAAAAAAACTACGCCGCTCCCATGACACGTTAATGCGCTACACACCTACCAATAAGAGGTCACTTATTGACAGCATCAAAAGAGGTCGAAGATTCATATAAAATAAATTGCCTCACAGTTGATAGCCAGGGGTCAATGAGCCATGACATTGACGAGGGTGCTTCGGCGCAACCAATATGCACGGATACCATCTCGAACCGTGTTTGTCACGCTTGGCTTCAGGTGAATACTGCGATTACATGAGTTCTACTTACTTGTGTCACTGTTTAAGCGGGTTTCAGAGATCGTCTTTTGTTATTAATAATAATATTTTATTATTCACCACAAAAATTAAACAATAACATATTTTATCTACACCCATGCTATAAATCCTCTATAAAAGTATCTGAAACAGTTAGCTTATTGCCAACATTAAAACAGCCAGTGTCATAATAATCATTATAACACCCAAACGGGTGTTTTAGTGTTGTATTAAATTTCATTTTGCAACTCGTTTTAAAAAAAGAACATTGTCTAGCACGTGCGATTCACTACCACAGCGCCGTAATTAAAAAAAAACTTATAGGTTAATTCGAATTCTAGTCGAATCCCGCCATTTTTGTTCGATATTAGTATTGCATTACTTTGTTGTTTACAAAAATGAGTGATATAAGCTTTGTGTATTTTAATAATTGTACAATCCAAAATGTAAATAATTATATTATTACCTATACATGGTTTGTTTGTATTAAATACTCAGCAATTCAACTTTCCATGAATTTACATAGACTTCTTACAACACTACAACAACCTATGGTTTCAGAACCTTTTATGGAGGATTCATATCATGGATGTAGATAAAGTCTTGTAAGCAACTGTACATAATTAGGTATTAAAACACTCATGTGATACTATTATCACAGTCGGCTTCGCCTCGTGTGATAAACCCACATTCGTGTTTTAATACCCCTCATTATACAACAGAACGTTGCATAAATAACTAATATGACTTGATAGGCTTATTAAACAAGTTTTTAATATGGAATCCTCTGTTGCCGAACTAGGACGGGTCCTGTATCTCGGCAAACAGTGCCATCCCTTATCAGATTTCACTACAATGATTAGCCAAGTCAAACTAGACATACAAGTTGCATCGATTCAGGATAATAATTTCTAAAATTAAATTCTATTATAACTCACATTACATTCAATAAAACAAGTAATAATAATATAATATATACAAATAAATAAAATTCGAATTAACGTGTAACCTTATGAAAAATATAAGTACCGTTTTTGTGTATGGGTGTGTGTATCTGTGTGTACGCGTGTATCTGTGTGTTTGTATGATGTTTATTTGTGCATGTAGTACCGAAAAACAGAATAAATGTTTGTAAAGCGTCTACTAATTTTGAATTTTTAGATGGTCCTCTTAAGAAAGACTAAGGAGAAACTAAGGTTTAGAATTTTGTTTATTTGTACATTGTGCATCACCTCATGCACAATGTACAAATAAACAACAATGTACATACAATAAATTCCTGCACTGAATCGGGCGGGAGGAAACGCCCGGGTGTTTCCACTGCGACGATCGACCGGACGACACGGTGGAGCACACGGTGGAGGTGTGCCCCGCGTGGGCGGAGCACCACCGTGTCCTCGTAGCGGCGATCGGCGGCGGCGACCTCTCGCGTCCGGCCCTGGTTCAAGCCATGGTCCGGAACGAGACGAAATGGGACGCCGTCACCTCCTTCTGCGAAGCAGTAATGCTAGAGAAGGAGGTGGCGGAACGTGAGAGGTAGAGAACCTCACAGCATCCCGGCCGCCGCGGGATACGCCCCGGGCGTCGGGGGCCACCAGGTGGCCCCCGGCCACCGTAGCCTGTGGACGGCGGGCTATGGGCTAGCTCGCCGTCCGTCCGTCTCATGACGACAGGCCGTGTCGACGGCGCGTTCGTGTTCCACGCGCGCCTCAAAGAAAATCAGCAATAGGAAGGGGTCCGCAAGGACCGATGCCTGCCGGGGCTACGGGACTGTTGTTGAAAGAAGAGAAAAGTAAAGTAAAGAATCTTTTAATGAACGCCGTTTTGGGTTTGTACGACTGGGAGCATACATATCGTTTAAAGGATAACATGATACCAGTGCCCGTTTTAATGAAGCGACTTACTTAAAGAAATTCTTAAATAAAAATAGTAGTCGCAAGCGCAACTGCTGAGCCTGAGGCCCTGGGTTCGATTCCCAGGTCGGACAAAGTGTTATTGCGTTTTTCCATTAGGAATTTGTCAGTAGCAGCTACGGAGTCCCCGGTGTGCCCGGTTGATGATAATAGGCTCGCCCCCTATTACATGGGAGTGAAAAATAACTGGCGAAATGTGGGTGTACTACTCGTAGTAATAACAACAGAGCAATAGTATTTAAGCTCATATTTAGGTGTGGCTTAGTATTTTTGAAAACGGGCTTACTTATAAGACAACAAACAAACCCAAAAATAAATTGTTCGTAAAAGTAATCCAAGTCTCTTCAAAGATTTTAGTTTTCTTTTATTTTTTCCCACCTACCGAAGCAAAGAAGTTACCTATCTGTTTTCAGTCAAAAAAATTGCCATGACAAACACGTCCACAACTTACTAACAAACAAGGAAAAAATAAATAAATCCTAACTTTTAACCTGCCATACAAACAAAGCAAGCTCCAACGTTTAATGAAATCATTGGAAACTGTTCAGGAAATTGTCGGAACCTATCGGCACGTAGAAAACCTTGTGATGCAGTTCTATATGAAATTTTCAGATATTCCCAGATAATACCCTCTGACAGTGATAAGGGTTGACTGGTGCTCCCACCCTTAAAAATATCCAACTGCAAGTTTTTCACTTATTTTAACATACTAGCTGTTGCGCGCGACATTCAATACTATAAAATATTATTTCTCTATTTGAATCGGATTTTTTTGCAACCTTTTTAGGGTTTCGTACGAAAAATTAAAAAAACGGATCACTTACAGGATCACCCGTGCGTCTGTCTGTCTGTCCGTCCGTCTGTCACAGTCAATTTTCTCCGAATCTACAGGACCAAATCAGGTGAAATTTGGTAGGATGGTGTAATCCTATGACCCAAACACGGTACTCCCTTAATTCTCCTAAAAAATGTTGTCCGAAAATCATTATCCATAAAACGTTTGCTATAAACTTCAGTAACCATAATGTTCAAAATCCCGAAATTTTGTTTTACATAATTATCTTTATTTCTGTCATAATATCGAATACTAAAATAATTGAATCTTCTAAATGTGTATTAGTCCGAATGTTCATATAAGTATAATAAAATTTTTGGTCCTAAAACATTTGCTAAAAATTAGGTTTTAGTGACAGAAACGAATCGCTGTAAATCCGACCCCACGCAGTCTTGTCTGCCCTACCCCTAGAGTGTAATTTAAAATCGCATAGGCGCGGAGGGGCGAGGTGGCCCGCGAGTTGAGGAGCAGGTGGTTGTAACACTTGCCGCCGCTGCTGAGGCCGGCCGGTGAAGCCGGGTAGCAAGCCGAAGCTGCGGTGGTGAGCGTTAAACACATCTGCGACGATAAGCTCGCGTGGGGCCGCCGGAGCCCCGTAGTGCCGGAGCCGTGACAGAAACCATGCCTGCTTGCTCGCTTGCATGCTGCATGCTTGCTTGCATACTGTATGCGTGCTTGCATGCTGCATGGTTACAAGCTTGTTGCATGCTTGCTGAATTTTTGCTGCATGCTTGCTGCATGCTTGCTCATGCATGGTGTATGTTCGTTTGCATGTTTGCATAGTTATTACAGGGTAAAATAAAATTCACGTTATTATGTTCATACTCAACAGTTTTATAATGATTGACAGTCACTTAAAGGCAGAAAATCAATCAATCAAAACTGATTGATTGATTTTCTGCCTTTTAGTGACTACTCGTACCGATTTGAAATGTATGCCAAAAGAAGATTCTAACTGTGATCTTTCTGCGATTCGATGGTTCTAGTTTTAATTCTTACAAATTTCATAAGAGCAATATTGTATAAAAATGTGTTGTGTTGAGAGAAGTACATAGCATAGCAAAAGCTAAGTAATACTTAACCTGTAGTTACCCGTAATTACAGACACAATTAAAATAACAATGTTCTCTTCCCTTTTGGGAACGTCTGGGAACATACCGGTTTGTTTTAAAAATATTATAAAGATCAAAATATTAGATTTTTTTTTTTTTTTTATTTAGGATTTATCACTATTATTGAAAACGGTTTTAAGTCTTTTGTATATTATTGATTGTAATATTTATGACAAACGGGTTTAGGGCATATTGTATTTAGGGATTTCAATTTTATGGCATGTGATATTATATGATATTCGAAGTTCGGGTAAGTTATCATTCGGACAAATGATGATTAGGACAAAAAAAGTTATGGCACTTTAAATTATGAATAAAAAAGTTAGGTAATACAATAGAGAACCCCCAAACACAGATGTGCAAAATCTATAAATATTTTTTTTTAAATCCTTAAGTCTTTTTCGGGGGACAAATTAGGCACTTAAAAAAAAAGTTTTTTTCTTAAAAGAATTTTAAATTTATTTGAATTCAGTATGTACGTTATTTACAAATCTATTAAAATATAACTAAACTAAATAACTTAAACTAAAAACTTCAAAAAAAAAAAAAACCCAAAGTTATTCCATAAAACATCAGCTATCTGCCAGTAAACGTCCCGACAAAATTGGTCCAGCCGCACAAACAGACAGACAAAAATAAAAAAAAAAAACAAAAACCAAAAACAAAATATACTTTCAATATGCATTCAGTAAACAGTTATTTTGAAATTACAAACAGACACTTCAATGTTAGATCAAACGTAAAACTACATTTGCGTACTTTTACAGGTTTTCTTTACCCAAAATAAACCGGCCAAGAGCGAGTCGGGCTCGCGCACCTTTGTTGATTTTTATACACCTAATAGGGACTATAGACCTCAGAATCTGGTATAAATTTCAACTGGCTAGGTCCACCCTTTTCTGAGAAAATCGGTGGTGGCAGACGGACAGACAGACGGACAAGAAAGTGATCTTATAAGGGTTCCTTTTTTACCTTTTGAGGTACAGAACCCAAAGCGAGTTCCTATGCTTTATTTATTGTTCACACTATAAAATATGTACTGAATTTAGGCTTGGAAAACTGTTAGCTACAATATTGTTCAACAATCGCATAGAACTTTTGTCATAAAATGACTTTTTTATTTGATGCTGAATATTTTAATCACTTATCACTGTAAAAGCGAGTTTGGCGGAGTGTTGCGCATTTTTTACGTTAATAAAATGTAATAGTTTAAAAAAAAAAAACTAATAAACACGCTTTAGAGTAACGTAATTTTATTTCTCGTATTTTTCTCGTTATCCCTTTCATTTGATACTTATATCACAGGAATGCGTAAGTAATAGCTAGTTCGCCATCTTTGGGAGTCCGCCGTATTAGATTAAGAATGACGTCGTTTAGCTTACCTTCTTTGTCATCCAATCTAAACATGTATGCAAAATGTCAGCTCAATCGGAAACAGGTAAATGGGTAAAATTTGACTTCTAAGTAGTACTACTAGTCTTCTGCTAGTAAAAGCTTGTAAACAATAACCTACACTGAAATCTGATATGGTTTGGTTTCTCTGTTTCAATCCTGACATTCGAACAGTGTAAAATGGAGTCCCAGAATTCTGAAATCTTGCAATTGATTGAGCTTGACAACCCCCGGGATCCTCTTGTGACCAAGGGCTGAAAATAAACTATTGTGAGTTAGGCCGATAAACCTATTAGCTTAGATCCCTCAATCACAATTAATGGTACCTTTTCCATATATAAATGCTGTGTTTCACTACAATTGTTGTAATTTGTGCTGTCACGTTTAAAATTATTGACGGACAGCAGTTTTACGCTAATCCATATTAAAAATCAACTTCTTTCGAAGTTTTGGTTGAATTTTTAAGGAATCACGTTTGATTGTGAAAAATCTGCCTGGTCTCCTTTATAACACGACTTCAGAGTTAACAATGCTATTTGTACTTACCGGGTCAAATCAAGTAGTTAGCGACCATTTTGGCTTTTACTTACACATACGAGCACTTGCATTTAAATGGTCATTGAAATTTGGCACGCAGATAGTGCCTATAGCCGAAACTGAAAAATGACTCTCTCCTCCGATTACAGCTCCCCATAACACCTCCACACACACCCACACTATATACACCCCCACGCCAACACACTCACACATTCACGAACACTCACGCACACTTATGGCAACACCTTTTCGATATTAATATGTTTCGGTACCTAGTAGATAACCCTTTAACATTTATTATTTTTACATCTTTGTTTGCATTTTTTTTTTGGTTTACCTTACTACTCAACATTGTAACGGCTGACAAGACCCCATGAAGGAACCACTGACTCTGAAGATACAGGTTATGCCTAGTTTCGGAGTCAGGGATACTTATTACTTATTTTGCCTAATATAAGCCCTAGCTACAGTACCCAGTGAAATTATAATCAAATGTCCATTCTCCTATTTTAAGTCACTATGATATACACCTTAGAATAACACCAATTGTAAGAAGGGTTGCAAATAAAACATTTATTATTTATTATTATTTTTCCGTTTATTCATTTACATCCTTATCTAATTACATTTTTAAGTATTTCTTAAAATAAAACGATCCATAGTCCGCCGGTGTCGGGAGCAGGGTCCAAGCCACCGGCGGTTAGGGCTGCAGAGACAGGAACCTCCTCACAATGCGAGCCGTATCGAGGAGTACTGCCTTCTGAATCATTAATTATTATTATTATTATAGCCTGGTTTAACACACGGGATACTTTTTATCCTATTAGTATGGTCCCGTGGGACAATTACCGATACCGAACTCCACGCGGGCGAAGCCGCTGGCATAAGCTTTTACAATAATAAATTCTTTATTAATTTTCCACTTTGTATCATAAGAGGATAAATTTGCCTGTAATGTTTCCACTGCTGTGACACTGAAGAGAAATAGTTTATTAGCATTAGCAACCAGTAGCTGGAACACAAGCCTCCCGTCTGTGATCTCTGAGGGCCACACTCCACCTAGCGAACTCCAAACCCTTAGTCAAAACTCCAAAGCTCTTACACTATGTACTTAGATGTTATCAATACTAATATACCTACACCAAGCTACTTAGGAAGTCAACTAGCTCTGATAGACACGTTATCAATCTATGATGACACGCCGATGGGCCTTTATTACGGAGGGCTCCGTGTCACGGCCCTTTCGACTTGGACGGCTAATTACATTATTATATAGCTCTTCCAGGGAATGGAAATTCATTGGTAGATATATACATATATATACCTAGTTGGATTTAGACGTTGAATTGAGAGTGTAGCGGGATGTATTTATGAGTAGGTAGTTAGTTGATAGAGGTACTTATAATGTTAATAGTAAAAAAAAAGAAAGAAAAAATATTTATTTGTCGCAGGGACATGACGTGCACACAAACCGACAAATAAATAAACATAAAAACAACACAACAAATATTTATAAAACATTTATTATTTATTATTATTATTACCCACTGTTAACATATTTCAGTAATGCTTGGTATAAAATTGTTGTAGTAGCTCATCTCTTAGTTTTTCAAGAGGAAATTCTCCTGTCTTGTATTTCTGTCCTCCTCTGTTCTACTGTATACCTCCACTTACCGATTGTAAACTATCAGGGTATTGTTGGAAAAAGTTAATTTTAAAATGGGAGGTTTTCCTGTACAGAAATAGTAGGCAGGACCTATTGCAGGCTTGAAAAAGAAGAACCTAGACTTACGAAATAAGAAAAAAAATAAACATGTTCTAAATACAAAAACTTGCTTTGATATTTCAAAGCTTGTAATATGTCCTAGAGAATAATAATAAAACAGGATACATGTAGAGAAAATAGCTGCAATCCCCTACATTGTAATGTAGTGGTTTTTAAATCCAATACATTGTTTGTAATACAGTGCACTGCTCAA
Organism: Xestia sexstrigata; assembly: GCA_941918905.2. Classification (NCBI taxonomy): domain Eukaryota; kingdom Metazoa; phylum Arthropoda; class Insecta; order Lepidoptera; family Noctuidae; genus Xestia; species Xestia sexstrigata. Next base: position 9,230,433 of record OW799204.2, read on the forward strand.
CCACGTGATGCTTACATATTCTTGCACTAGGATCATCTCTGGAAAAGCAAAAGAAAATGTATGTCAAAACATACCTAATCTATGTTATCAATACAAATTAATGTTTGTATGTTTGTCCTTTATGCGTTCCTAAACCAATAATCAGATTGTGATACAACTTACATGAAGTGTCATGAAGCGATGGTTCCTGGCCAACAAAATCCATGTAAGTACTTACATGGATTTTTATCTTGCAGGTACAGCAAGTATATTTGATGACAACAACTTTCAAATTATATCTTGTATACTTAATTTGATTTGTCTTGTCTTTAAAATAAATCGAATCTACGCTGTTCAAATATTTCGAGTTTTGTTCATACCCCACATGGATGGACAACCAGGCGCATATGGTCACAGTAGCCTCTGTACATACCATACTGATGTTAACCATTATCCATAGACATTCGCTTATATTTTGACGAATGCATAACTACCGTAAAGAAACTGAGGAGTTAATTTCGGTGACAATCACTGTAGAGGAAAAGTATGATACCTACCAATGAACAATACACACAAAAAAATTAAGAAATATGAAAATGAAAACAACATTGAAATACTGTACCGACCTCTTTAATCCCAGTGGCATACTTCCACCTCCCACTGTTTACCTGGAAACAGTAAATGATGAGAGAATTCTGTTTTCGCAGATTCCTAGAAATTTTTTCAGCCTCATTCTGCCAAACAATATTGACAATGTTTCCAGGAAAATTGTAAATTAATTTTTCATATCTACAGTTTTAATAATTCTTTTGGCATTTCATATTTTACTGGTGTATTTTATTTTGCCGATTCCTGCCAATGTTTTGTTACGTAAAAATAATTGCAGCCAATCGTGAATCTATTTTAAAATACTTATCCAGTTAAATTAACTTCACTATCACTACATATTTATAAAACAAAGTCCTTCGCCGCGTCTGTCTGTCCCTATGTATAATAATAAGCAACTACTACTTACTGCAGAAGGCAGTGATTTTAAACACATGCAGACTAGTAAGAAAGTTTCTGCAGTGTGAGTCGGAAAATATTACACAGTCTGCGCATAACCGCGTGGAAACTAATATCTCCATACCCGAAATTAACCCAACTGATGAACACTTGGCTTAGGCCCGTGCCATCAGAACTTCTCGGCTAGCCGGAGGAACAGAAATGTCAAAACAAATATAATAATAATAATAAATCTTTATTCAGAAACTCGAGAAGGTAAAATACAATATGAATCTAAAAACTAACTATGTAGGTATAATAATGTATGATGCCTGTACTAGGATAATCCTGTATCACAGGCTGCAGGAGCTCTAACAAAATGATATATGTAGGGCTGTAGTTATTTTGTTGTTTAATATTTAACATGAGTGACAAAATTATTTTGATTAACTTAAACTCTAATTACTTAGAACTAAACACATAATTGCTACACGAAAATTAGATCGATGTGATGAGGTATGCTTAGATCTGATGCGAGTTTTAATAGATATAGTGATTCAAGAGTGATTAGTATATAGTTTGCGAAGCCGCGGGCATCAGCTAGTTATTTAATAAACTAACCAAAGAAACGATGGATGGACTGTGTTAAGAATGATATGGCAAGAGAAGAAGTTTCTGATGAGATTACGAGTAATAGAGAAGTGTGGAAGAAGAAGAAATGCTGCGCCGACCACAAATGAATTAAGGGAATTATGATTCGATTTAATAAACTAACTACCTATAAACATTATTTCTTATAACAAACTAAAATAAATAAACTAACAACAAACTATAAAAGGTTAAGGGAAATTGTTATCACATGACATAATCCGACCCAGCTGCCCTCCCTCAATAACGCACTAAGCCGAGGCCCGAACCCCACAGGGGGTGCCCTTAGTGTCGCTCATTTAATGAAAATCCATAGTTTGTAAGTCCTGGCTGGGGGCCTTAAAGTAATTTTTGGCCACCACAGGATAGTCCGGTTAAGCAGTTTGACAACCTTAACGTGTCGTGTCTGCGAGTGGTCCCTTCAAAAAAAAAAAAAAAAAAGTTATCACATGACATAAATATTATGTCGTATGTAATACTATTGCATTCTATTTACAATAATGATTGGTTAGATATGAAATATTTTAAAATAAAATGTTATTTATTGGCTGTAATAACTGAAATTATTAATAAGTTGAAATATGAAAAATGTTATCACTTTTTCTTCGTAACAACAGCTTTCGATAGTAACAGACTAGGAAAATCGATAAATGTTTTTTATTCATTTGAATTAAATACCTGGTGGCCTACCATGACGTCTTAAAGCAGGATCGTTTTAATCTTGTTCCAGTGTGGGTAAGAGACGGAGCTATAGAGGACGTCTAGCGCCATCTCTTTCCCACACTGGAACAAGATTAAAACGATCCTGCTTTAAGACATCATGGTAGGCCACCTGGCCTCAATAGGTTATGAAATAATGTCTTTGGTTGTTGTTATAAAAGCAGGAGGAGGAGGCTCGTGGCTAAATAATAACAGCCGCTCGGGTCCGATCGTTAGGTTAAGCCGTGCTTGCCTAGGTTGGTCTGTGGATGGGTGACCGCCCATTACATACTGAGTTTCCTCTGTGTTTCGGAAAGCACGTTAAGCCGTTGGTCCCGGCTGTTATTTGTAGATCTTTGACAGTCGTAGTCAGAGGCCCAAAAAGTCTGACAACCAGTCTTACCAAAGGGTATCGTATTACCCGGTACTAACTGGGTTGTGGAGGTCAGATAGGCAGCCACTCCATGTAAAATACTGGTATTCAGCTGCATCCGGTACAACTGGAAGCCGACCCCAACATAGTTGGGAAAAGGCTAGGCAGATGATGTGGTTGTTGTTATAAAAACTTTCTGCAAATACACATCGATGAGTCACCTGCAGGCCTAGCCAAGTTACAAACGTTTCGTATCGATTTTTTTTTACAATCGTAAACGCCTCGGCGTAAGCGATTGTAGAAAGCGCTAAATTGGTAGCTAAGTTGACACGACTGAGTCGATCGCTCGTTCTCTAATGTCGTAGAAAAAACCTACACTTTAGTCTATGGTGAGCGTTCCTACCAAAGAGTATAGCGATCAACATTGTAGAAACGATAACATTCTATTCTATCATTTTGAACGATGTAAACTTGTCTACGAATTTTCTATTCGTTTGTGTTGATCACGTGATTTAACGTTGAGATGATGTCATTCCCATAAGTACATTTGATTAGTTTTCTACTAGCGTTAACGATTGTAAATTGTCAACTTGGCTAAGCCTGCTGAGTTTCCATTTTTCTACTCTTTGTAAACTTATGCTATAAGTTACTTGAAGGCTGGTATTTGTTTGATAGCAGCTGGTTATTTCTACGACAAAATCTGTCTCAAAAATCTCCACTATTTCCAAAATAAATAGTTTTATGCAAACCAACAACACAACGTAGAAATATGCTTTTCCACCCACACCAAAACAAAGCAACTAGTAACCAAAATCGAAAGGTCTATACATTATAAAATCAAATTCATATTAAAATTGTTGATATTACCTGGCAAACAAAAGTAATTGAAGGTCGCACTTCCTTGCAGCCTAGCCTTGCTTTACACACAACACAAATTATCATACATCATATTACACATTATAAAGACGTGGGTTCGCAACAAAACATGTTAACAAGTTGCACATATTATGAAACAAGGCCGGGCTCACTTTGTTGTAACGCGAAACTTTTGTCTATGCGGGACAGGGTAGAATTTTCATTAAAATCTTCTTTAGCGCCCTAACATAAAAGAGCAATTTTTCCCAGTAGGAAAATCTCGATGCAGCCGCATTAACGCTTTTATTTGCTCTCTTATTCGAAAAAAACTTATTATTCCACTTCCCTCACCCGGGGAATTACATTATTCTCTTGCACTTCTATTTATAGAAAGCATTTCAAATCTACCTTCTCTATGCTACGTTCAGATAGTGTTTTGTTTATGTTCGAGTTTAAAATCCGTTTACCGACTTCGAAATTAGTTTTTGTTGATGTTCGTTTCATTGATCTGGAAGCAGTAAGCTCGGATGGGTTTTTGTCGTTTAACCTTAGGAGAATTTACCAAGATTTTCTTCTTATTTTCCGACGTCTTCATGTTATTCTTAAAGAGCTTTTGTTCCGGGGCCAGGGATCGATCACAGTTCTCTTTGAGTTTACGATTGGTTTAAAACTGGTAATTGGTCTTGAAAAAGCTGATTTTTTCTTTATTTTGAAAGTAATGTCTCAACAAGCTAATCAGTTCTATTCCATCTTTGAAGTGTTATAATTAACTGCGCTCTTAAGCCTCGAGCTTATAACCCCTTATTAACCTTCGAGCTAATAAGGACATAAACATTAATGTCGGCCGTATAAAGCTAGCGGCTATAAACAGTCATAGGCATGACAGATGGCTGGGAAGATAATCCAGAAAATAGGTTATTAAGTAATTTACTAGATGCAGTGCTCATAGATACGCTGTCAAAAGTTCATTTTTGTTTCACAGGTTCCTGTCGTTCAGCTCCAGTTGTTTCCAGGTTATCTTGCATCCGCGCCTGCCTGTGTCAGTCTGTGGATGGGTGACCATCCATTACATGCCGAGTTTCGTCCGTGCCTCGGAAAGCACGCTAAGCCTTTGTTCCCGGCTGTTATTTGTAGATCTTTGTTAGTCGTTACAGTTCCCTGAAAATCTGACAACCAGTCTTACAAAGGGGTACCGTATTACCCAGTAGTGAGTACTAACTGGGTTGTGGAGGTCAAATAGGCAGTCGCTCCATGTAAAATACTGGTATTCTAAAAAAGGCTAGGCAGAGAATGATTTTCACAGGTTCCTGTTGTTTCGAGTTTTCTAGTTACTACTACCGAATAAACAGACAAACCAGTTTTCTACTTATATTTGGAATATGAAATAGAAATCATAGCTAATATTAATCAACTACCTATTTAAAAACAGCGGAACAAACTGTAACAGATACTGCTTATCCAGATTTATTACTGAAATAAAAAAGTGGGAAATGAAATGGTCTAAATTAAAAAGCAATGCCTTGTCGAGACAGAGCGAGCGGAAACAAAGAACCGGGAATTCATCAAGCGCTTTTGAACCCCCAGCATTGTGGTGCAGTATTCACAGGCCATTGGCGGAAAGAAAATCTTCGAGAGGATCGCCACTCTTTGACGCCCGATGCAAAAAAAGTAATCTTTTCCCCAAGAAGATATACTCTACTTCATTACTTTGTACGCTACCCACATAAAAGTATTGAGGAATTTTGAAACCGAGCTACTTGTTGAACGTGGATGCTTTTGAATAGATTATGCGGAGTTAATTAAATGATTTTTCCGCAGTGAATGGTAATGTCGCTCATATTTGAGGTTCAATCTTGGGTTTTTTGAATTATGTGGAGCATTGTTTGATTTCAATGCGGTGAGCGGTGGGGCGCTTTCGATTGTTTAATGCTTTGTGATTTCAATGTTGTGAAATGTTACTTCATGCTTTTATAACATTTAGATAATTATTTCTCTTACATTTATTTATTTTAAAAAATGTAAGATCAACTACAGACTGCTGTAGGTCGACTGCCTCGTTGGTCTAGTGGTCGCAATTGCGACTGCTAAACATGGGGTCCTGGGATCGATTCCCGGGTCGGGCAAATTGTTGCAAATTGCAGCGTCAGGTGCATGCGTGACACATGCTAAGCTGGACTCCTATTTGGTGCAACCTTGAGACGCACACCGCACCTTGTTTAATTGTTACTTAATTTTATTTGAAGTATGTCAAGGTACTATACTTATTTTCGAAAATATGTTTTTCTTTTTGTATATTGGCACCTTGTTTTTATAATCGGGTAAATAATTGTATCATTTAATTGTACTTGTCTTTTGTGCACATTTAGATAGATATCTATTTATCTTATTGGGTTTTTCATCAGGAATTTCTCAGCTACAGCCGTGGACCCTGGGATAGCGCCCAGTCGATGGCAATAGGTTCGCCCCCTATTACATGGGACTAAAATATAACTTGCGAAATGTGGGTGTACTATTAGGTCCACCTCTGCCTAACACTTCGGGGATTACAGGCGTGGTTTCATGTTATGTGTAAGTTAGATTTCTTACTATAGTTAAAGTCAGTTTATCAGTTTTGGAGCAATAGCGAAGTATCCAGTCCCAATGTTTTGCTACGCCGTAGCGGGTATTCCAAATGCTACGCAAAGAAAACAACTAATTTTAAAACAAAATTGAAGATCCACAACTGACGTACCTACATTTCTTATCTACAGTACCCAAAACAAAACGTAAAACAATTCAGTATTCAGAATACGCTTCCCATAGATACAGTGTATCTGTCCATTACGGTATTAGCATTGGAATTCTGTTGGTAGGTACGTACGGTCCGCTCACGTAGTGCAGCTATGGATGGACTGGCCGGTCCCCCGTGACTCCTGAACAAGATTGATGTATTTGTGAGATAGTGTCTCATGTATAGGAAAAACTACGTGCACTTGTTTTAGCTCTGTTCCGAATTTAAAACAAAACGAAAGAAGGTATATTTACATGGCAGATGCGGGTAAAATTGCCGGGGGACGCCCTAGAAGGATACAATGATTATCGGTGATGTACTTCAGGCTAAATAATGACAACCGCAAGGGTCGATCTTCAAGGTCAAGCCGCGTTTGCCTAGGTCGATCTATGTATAGGTGATCATCATTCCTCCGTGCCTCGGAAAGCACGTTAAGCCGTTGGTCTCGGCTATCATGTCGCTCCATGTAAAATAATGGTATTCAGCTGAATCCGGTAAGACTGGAAGATGACCTCAATAAAGTTCGGAAAAGGCTAGGCAGATCAGGATCGGTAATGTTCTTCAGAAAGGTCTGGTGCATTGGTGACGTGTCTGTATGACCAGATGTATAAACGTGGACGAAGCAAAAGGTAAGGAAAGATCATAGCAAGTGACGTTCTATAGTGTCTGCCTACCCTCATGGAAAAAAGGCGTAAGTTTAGCACATATGGCCCACGTGATCTATACTGTATGTTAGTGTGCTCGGCGCCTCCACAAGTTCATATAAAAACGATTAAGCTGGATTACACGTTGGCAACACCGGACCTTCTTAGCTTTATAGGCAATTAATTTTAATAGGTTATTGTCGGCTTCGCGGTTATTAATTAGGGATTTAAAGTCGAATATCGTAAGATTAACTATCCCTTATTTGACCTTTTTGTTTTTTAAACTTCCGTAGGTATTTGTAGAGAATCATGTTGATGTTCAACACCCGTATCCAATGATATTCTAATAAACAGATGTGTTATACACCTACAAAACCACCGAAAAAAGTGTTCCGCGGGGCAGAGCCAGCTCAAATACACGCGCAGTGATGCAGAATAAAGGCAAAACGAGCCAATTGGCCCGTTTTCGAGTCTTCACGATTGCGCGCTCACAATATATCTGTTTATTAGAATATCATTGCCCGTATATAGATACGGGCAATGATATTCTAATCACAAGTCAGTGTTTATTTGACTGGTGATTATTTAAGATACGATTTTTATTATGTAATTGCTTGAAGTTAGAACTTTCAAATGTTAGAATTTTTAGCTTTCTTTCTTTAACGGTTCTTACTTCATTTAAATTATTGTCTATTGCATTAAAAATCAATTATTGTCTATACTTAACCTCCTGCCGGGGTTGCAGTTCCCTGCAGGGGCTGCGGGGCTGTTCGAAAGAGATACCGTGGCCCCGGAACACAAAGGGCTAAAAAGGAACATGGATGGGTTTTAGTCAGTAAAAGTCAAGTCAGGAAATAATCACATGCTCTGGGCGAAGCGGAAGGGAGTGTCAGCACTCCCTTCCGCTTCGCCCAGAGCATGTGATGATTTCCCATCCGAAAAAAAAAAGTAATTACTTAAACTCTATTATTTAGTAATTACTTTAACTTGGCTAAAGATACGGGTGTTAGAGTTTATTTTTCTTAAAATTGTTTGCTGTCTTCTTTGGCTTGAAGGACTATCTTCACTAAAATATTGAGTAAGTAGAAAACAGTTCTGATGTCTTAACTTGCCTAAGGCTGCTACCTCGAGGAAAGCGGATAGCGGAAGCGAATCGGCTATTAGAGAATGCATTTAAATTATTTCCTTGGGATTAACTAACAAGCTTAATCAAATTTCATTAGCAAAATGCTAATAAACCAAACTTGGCATTCAAACTCAAATTCAAATCATTACTTCAATTAGACCATTACGGCACTTTTAAATGTCAAGAAAACAAAAAAAAAGCGATGCTACAGTCCCAGTCACAAGGCATAATAACTTGAGAAAGTACTGTAGTTGCCCATTCCCTAGCGTAGATCTCTATGGAGAAGAACGGGCAAGAAACTCTATGGACACTCTTTTCAATCAAAAGATTGTGTCTCATTTTAAGAATAAGTAGGTGCCCAACATTATAAGACAGACAGCTTGCTTTTATATAATTAAGTAATTATTACCTAAGCTCGTAAAATATTATGGTCTTAAAACATAACACTTTACTTACCAATACATGTACGAAAATATACAAAATTAAGGACGAGCGGTTCGTTAAATTCTGTGTTAAAAACAACTTATGAAATCGTTACTTTTTAAAACGTTTAATTGCCAAGATGTTTATAGACTACCTAAATAACATGGACTTATTGCAAGTTAGGTACCAAAACAGCGCCATCTTATAAAGGGCAGCTGTTTCAAGTTGTGAAAATAATGAATATTAATAATATAGGTACGTACAGTCCTGTAGCTTATAATATAATTATTTTTATTTGTGTAAAAACGTAAACATGTTTCGTCATAGAATAGCATACAAATATTAGAACATGTTTAACTTAAAATTTAAATACGAAACATGGTTTAGTTAAAATATGAATTTTATAAAATTTCCAGGTACCATAACAACCCTAGCAACCCCCCCTCCCCTAACAACTCCTAGGTAATTACTCTTACATTTTAATGATTCGTATCTATTCGAAATATTGACAGTAATAGATACTTATTTATAATTAAAACAACTTATAAAATTTTGTAGAAATCCTATTCAAGACTATTTTATAAAACACTCAATGTCGTTGTCGCAACAGTTTCAAAATCTGCAGAATTATAGTTTTAGAGGTTGGCCTCAACAAACGGACAGGAGGACAGATGCGCTAGAAACTTTACTCTATGATGTCCACTGAACTTTATACTTTGCTCCCAACTCATAAAGAATTCGTGCAGCTGTTTTAAACAGAGTCCATATACTCCTATGTTTATACATATATTCTACCTTAGACACTGAAGCTTCTTAATAAAATTTGTATAAATAAGTCCACTAGCTCATGAATACAGAATGCACAGTTATATAATCAAAACCGCATTGTGTATATAAACTTGAATTTTGTATTACAAACTTCATTCGTATGGAGAGACTTTTCTCAAGAAAAATGTCTAAAACGCGACGTTATTATAGAGTCATGAACGCCGAAAATAATAAAAAGGGGGTTTTTTATCAAAGGTAATGAAATTTCACGTTGATGGACCACATCAATTTATTTTATATGTATTCTGTGTGTGTGCATCGGCCGGAAGTCGGGGTTCGTGTGACGTCACTTCCTTTGTTTCGCACCACTCTCGGATTATGTTAATGTTGTCTCTGAGACATTTGTCTTTTCGTAATGCTGCTCAGCGTCTCTTGCTGGAACCTTATTACTTTCCGATGTTGTTCACCTACATACTTTATTGTTGTTTACGATTATTTGCTCTCACTCCGTCTAACAAGTCGCTATGAATTATTATCATGGAATCCTTTTGAAAATACATTCCTTGTACGTAAACACTGAAGTTTGCTCGGTACATAGTGAAAAGTTTGGTGCTGAAAAATAATATTTTAAAGATCAACATTTGCATTAACGCTTTAGAGTTTACTTTAGTTAAACAAAAAACTTTTTGTTTGATTATTTCCATATGTTTTTCAAAATCTAGGTCCTTGAGTACTTCTGTAGTTGTCTTTAATGTGTGCATTTCTATTATTGGCAGCCTTATGCTAGAAAACACCATACCATGCCTAGTTATTATTAAATTGTAAAAAATAATAATGCTACTATCATGAGTAGCATTTTTTATATATTTAGAATGCACTTGTGATATATAATAAAGAATGGAATAGAAAACAGACATGTTCATCATCGTCCATTTAAATTCCATTTCTTTTTTTTCCCTACGTCTTTTTATAACCTAGACATAAAATTGTACTAGTCTAGTTTATTTTTACTTATGTACACTATTAAATTGAAAGCGACTATTATATTATCCGACGGATGGATGACCCCTATAACACAGGTTTTACCAAGCATGGGGGTCATTGATCATTTATTTGCTTTTTGTACGCTTAAATTAAGTTTCGCCCTGTTATCTGTATATTTTTTTTGTGTCAAATAAATAATATTATCTCCTTTATTCATCTTAGGAACTTATTATTTACATTTTTAAATATTTCTTATAAAAACATTTAAAAATATTAAAAAAATAGTCCGCCGGTGTCGGGAGCAGGGTCCAAGCCACCGGTGGTTAGGGCTACAGAGACAGGAACCTCCTCACAATGCGAGCCGATCGAGGAGTAGCCTTTTGAATCAGGCCCTTGATCCAACAGCCTAAAGAGAGCTTCGATAGATGGTAATCGAAGATCTTGGCTATGAGGCCATTGGCCGTCACGACAATCGGCACAATGATAACCGAGTTCATATTCCACATGTCGCGAACCTCGTGTGCCAAGTCGAGATATTTTAGTTGTTTCTCTTTCTCAGCTTTCACGAGGTTCTCGTCATGCGGAATGGTAACATCGATTATCATTACGCGGCGCGCTGATCGGTCTATCATCACTATGTCAGGCTTATTGGCGACAATAGTCCGGTCAGTAATAATATACCAATCCCAGTACAGCGTGACATGGTCTTATTGTTGTTATTATTTCTTGTTCTTTCATTTTCTTCTCACGTAAGAGAGTACAAAACCCCTACCCACGGGCCGGAGCAAAGTTTGTAGGGGGAAGTTTAAATGGAGAATGTTGATGATATTGTAGAAGAAGTTAAGAATTTCCGGGTGAAGCGACACGTGTTCAGAATTGTGGCTTTTTGGAGCAGATGAAGTGTGTGGGGCGAAATGTGTAAAGTGTTTAAGCTTTGCATGAGAGATTTCGGTACGATACCAGTGGAAAAGAGCACTATAGGGACGATGTGGACGGTTTGTGCTTCCCACTGAGTTTTTATTTCTATGGCGAGGTCTTGATATTTACTAAGCTTTTCAGATATTGTAGTTTGAATGTTGTGTGAGTTCGGGATAGCTATATCTATTAGGTAAACTGTTTTGTTGGTTTTGTCGTGAAGGGTTATACGAGTATCTGGTCTATTTAAATGTATAGTTTTGTCAGTTATTATAGTCCTATCCCTATAGGCTTATGTCCAGCAGTGGACGTTATGGGCTGTTATAGTATAGTCCTATCCCAATAGATTTTCTGATTCCTATTTTCTAGTGTTATTTCGGGTTTATATTTTATGGTATGGTTTCATCTCACTTATGAGTTTATATTTGAATGCTAAGTGTTGGTGTATAATAGAGGCACCTTGGTCATGTCAATGCTTATAGTCAGTCTGCGCAAGTGATTTACAAGCTCCTGTAATATGTTGTATGGTCTCAGAGGCAGTGTTGCAATGTCTGCATAAGACAATCGGCTGATGAGGGTCTTTAATTATATATTTCCTGTTACTGCGAGTAGCTATTATTTTGTCCTGGATTGCCAGCATAAATCCTTCCGTCTCGGGAAATAGCTCGCCTCGTTTGAGCCATTCGTTCGACTTAGCTTTGTCGACGATTATTATTGTTATCATAATCATCCACAGCCCGACTCTGCCCATTGCTGGGTTTAAACCTCTTTTTCTTTCATCAAATCTCCTCATTCCTGTTCCAGACTCAACAAGGTTTTACCCGCGTTAACGAAGTATGTCGTCTACCCATCTCTTTGCCGGGGACCAGCACTTGCCTTTACAATCCTTGGACGCCATTCGGTCACAGCTTTACTCCGCCTGCCTTTACTAAGGTACCCTAAATAACCTAAAAATGTTGTTTAAATTATTTATGGAACAAAACCACACCTGTGGTTATTATCGCCACGCCAATACACACAAGAATAATATAGCAACATATACGTATACATGAAAGCATCAATGTACCTACATTTATATACTAGTATACATAATATCTTGCATGTGAGGTAGCAAACTTAGTAGTTACGAGCACAATAGTATTCATGTACAAGGCGATCTATTCTTAGAAGCCGGTGTGTGTTTATTGCATAGATAGAGAGCTTTACAGCGTGTTCGGATATTGAACGTGTCATTTTGCACGTGTAGCGCAAAGAAGGATGATATTTTATTTATGTTGTTAATCTCTTAAATAGTGGTTGTTGAAAATAAATGTGCTAAAAATGTGGATTTAATAGTCATTAGTATTTCGACAGTCGTTAAGTAGTAAGTGGCCCGAAACCCTGTCAAACAGCCTTACCAAGGGGTATCGTATTACCTACTGGTTTGTGAAGTTCAGATAGACAGTTGCTCCATGTAAAATATTGGTATTCAGCTGCATCCGGTTAGGCTGGAAGCCAACACCAAGATAGTTGAAAATTTTCCGAAATTTTGCATCAACTAGTTTTATAAAGCATGTTCGTCACTAACCAGTAAATACTGACCCCGTCTCCTAATATAAGCGATCATCGCAACAGCGCGCGCGATCATCGCGTGCTTATTGATGGTTCAGGTTTTCCGAACAAATGAGTGACACGTTATCATGACTATTGCGATTTTGCGCGACAGTCGCTTCCATTAGGACACAGCATATATGACAACTGACCCGATCTGACCTAATTAAAAACAACCATGAACACAAAGCAATTGCATAAGCTAGCACAACGGGTTTTTGTACTTAATCACCACCTCAAAAAAAAAACAGTAATTTGTTTCCCTTCAATAACTCAATACAAACACGGCACAGTACAGTTCAGCGACTCGACGAACTTCCCCGAAGTGGGGCCGCATTGGCGTGCAGTGTCCGCATAAGTGCGCCCGGCGTCAGCGCCACTTACACGCTTGTTGTATCACCAACACTATGCTTTGTGCTGTATATTGACTGGTAATGGAATCAGTTTAGGATGAGGATACAGGATTTTGCTGGTTTTTCCATGAAAAGTTAGGCATAGGTGTAAATTAAGGGTGCAAACGGACCCTTGACCCTGCTTGACGAAGCCGTCAACCAAGCTTTCTGTATATCAAACTAAGTACTTTTAAAGCAAAAATTATTGCTTATTTTACGCTCAAAACATTGTGCTGCATTAAATAGTAAATAGGTCATAGAGGTAATTAAAATAAAATATTTTAATAAAATATTAGTCCCATTTAAAAGGGGATAACTATAAAATACCGATAACTCATAAAATACCGAATCAAAGTTAATCAAATTAACATATGACCACCGCGCAAACTTCTTCAATCAAATAAAAAAGAATCATTTGAATCGGGCCAGCAATCACAGAGAAATCGGTGTGTATAAAAAAAAGATGCTGGCAGAATACATAACCTCCATTTTTAGAAATCGGTTATTAACTTTGCTTACGCGATTTCAGTGTGAGCATGACGTCAGATATATTGCGTAGTTAGTATGTGGCGTTGTAATAGGTTTGTGTCCTGAAAAAATCTAATTTGGCCGTCAGTTGGATTATCAAAATATTTTTGACACGTATTTTTTCTTTTGTTACGTAAACCAAAATTGACGAAGACACGACGTTTTTAAAATTCTCAATACGTCACGCCGTGCTATAATTTTGAGTGCGTTGTGACGTCACGAGCCCCCACTCCCTAGATTTGATACGTTTTATCTTTGTCAACATTCATTGATTCATAAAAACAAAAAATACCTGTCCATTATTTTCCAATACTCTAACTGACGGACTAAACAGATTTGAAATTTATTGATGGTGAAAACTAGCCTATTGTAGTAGGTAGGGTGCTATTTATCATCATCATCAGCTACTGTTATTCAATACTGAACTCTATTGAATTTTGCCATTTGAATACATAACAACCAAATAGTAACTCTCAAAAACACAAAATAACTTAGCTGTGTGGAACTTCCAACAATACTTCCTCACTCAAAGTTGCAGTCTCTATTGGAGTTCTAGGAATTTGTACTCACATGCACACAAATAAATGACTGCAGTACAATTTCATATTTATTGCAAACTATATTGGGTTTAATATTAAAGGACAAACAAAGCTTTATGTTCCTATATCCCATTAACACCTCAATAGGGTAATTCTCTACAATTTTATGCATGTCTCATTCAAGCTCCTCGACGATGGGGCACTGGAGACGTCCCCAAGTGGTCCCACTGCACCCGGCCTCGTACGAGGACATGTCGAGATGGAGTATTGAATATGCACTATGCAAGTTGTTAATCCGACGCTTAAGGACCCAATTGAAGCCCTTTTTATATAGACAAGGTGCTATATATCCTGAGTTACGACATGAAACGGAAATCTCCTGGAAACTTGATGTCTAATCCTAGCTCCATATTTTTTTTATTTTTTAACTGTGGTTTAAAGTAGCTATACACTACACAACGACAATAATCTATATCTATACATCTATCCTTAATATTATAAAGAGGTTAAGTTTGTGAGGTTGTAGGGGGTAATCTCTGGATCTTCTGAACCGATTTTGAAAATTCTCATACAAATAGAAAGCCACGTTATTTGTGAGTGTTCTAGGCTACATTTATTACTAGAAAAAATAAGAGCGGGCGGGGGGAATTAGAGGAAAATAAATGTCCACCCCAAGCCGGGACGGGCCGCTATTGGGAAATAAAAGTGCAAATCTTTGTATTCCAAAATAAAGCATTACTAATTTGTAATATGAAAATAACAGCTTCCAAACTCACAATTTCTGTTTGCAAAATATTCACTAAGTACAGCCTACAATATGCCATGCAAAATGCAACATGATTGGCTGCCCGTTGGAAAATAAACATCAGATAAATATTGTTTCCTTTACTCCCAAATCAAGCAGATTTACTGTAATATCAAAACATGATTACAGTACGTAGACACGTTAACAGCCTATGCAATTTCCCCCCTCGGCGTACATCGCTCGTTTGTTGATATTCAACTTTTGTATAAGCGTGGCGTAGTGTGATAGCGACCAAAATTTATTTCAGATACGTGAGCCGATATTGTCATATGGAATTGGGAAAATCCAATTGTGTCAACACACGAGTCGTCTGGGGTAAGTTTGTAGAATTGAATTGGTCGGCAGGTAAACGGTTATCGTAGGTAATAATAGCGCTCCGAATTTGTCCGTAGTAAACTGCCGTCTACACTGCAATTAGGGGCCGTTAGGCGATGGCTGGCGCCGACCTGCCTCCCTGCCTACTCGCCAACACACCGTATTACCGCAATGGACAAATAGTAGCTATTGTTTAAAAAGGGTTGTTTTACACGGGAAACTGTCGCATCGATTGTGTCGTGTTCGTTTACGTAGATGTCCGACGACTTCACCCGATAATCATGGTTTAATGACTCTATAAATCGACGGTGCTTTGCATGTTTAAATGACATGCTGTTAATACTTGTTTATGGGTATTTCCTCAGTGGACTACGAGAGTATTATATTGCTCATAAATATGTTTACACGATTTTTATGAGGAAATGGTTTAAACCACTACTGCAAGCATTATTTCACTTACCTACCTTCACGTTTGTGTAGGTATTCATATATGTTAATCTAGTTAATAGTTAAACGACAAAAACGTTCCAATTATCATAATCAATCAATTACAGAATCAAATAATACACCTACCAATAAAATCAGTCTGATTATATTTCAGTAAACCCGGCGCGTATTCAGCCGTAATGCCCGTGCAGTAACATTTATCAATCAATTTATTGTCCAATTACATGGGACATATTTCTCTAAAAGGTTACATTGCAACATTTACAACCAATGTCTCTGATACGTACGACCCATTAAAAGCCTATATATAAGCGAATAAAATTCACATGCATGGCTGTAAACGGCGCGATCGTAAAATTCACTGCACTCACTTTGTGGCGCACTGGAAATTTATTTAAAAGCTTTGACACGCAGTTAAGATGATGTAGAGCTACTTACTTCAACATAATTAGGCATCAGAATAGAATCACACGGGGCTACGTTGGAAAAAAAAGCTGGATTTTCTTTAACAAAACATCGCAATAACCCTCTCTATGTTTGATTCAAGAGGCAGCAACGATCCCCTGTTAACACCCTAACCCCTTGTGAAAAATACATACATAATTTATTACGAAAGCTGTCTAAATTTTTATTACGTTGTAAAGTTATGGTACCTAAACTATTTTCAGCACAAAATAATGCAAAACTATAGTTGTTAAGCTATAAGCAATGACCGAGAACTTTACTGTCGCATAAAATTACCATTTTGCTGAAGATACATGGTATTCTTTGAAATAGCAGAACTTAAGTACACGAGTAAACGTTTTGAAACGTACTATAAACTTGAACTACTTAATATTATAAAGTGTCTGATGTGATAATATGCTTAAACTAATTAATTATTTCAATGTGTTAACATTAACATATTATGGAACCTACAAAGTTCATGTTGGTATTTGTCGCAGGGAAGGTACAAAATCAGGAATTTCATCATTGTATGTTTTTTTTTTTATGTCTCTGTGCTTTGATTGATGGCAAAAGGCACCAATCACCCCCTATTACAAGGGACTTAAAATCAAAATCAAATCATCTTTATTTGTGAACACAGGTATTGAAATAAAGGTCTTATTCATACATTTTAGTTGAGCTCTATGTCCTACCAATAAAATTGGTGTACAAATATTGTGTTTAGTAATAAGTCTGGATTTATACAATACACTTAAACACTTAAAACTGGACTTAAAACAATTGGGTTACTAAAAGTACCTACATCTATACTGTATCCATTGGGGATTACGTACCCCTATTTTATTAGTTTTTTTTTACTAGATTTCCAAAAAATTCAACCACAAGTTACTCACATTATGTTTGCTGATTTAAAACAGTAAATGCAAATCATCAGCAATGTAAAAGCGACTAAGTTATATTTTGGTCTTCTAAGAAAAGGCAACCGCAAATAAAGTGAATTTAAAATATCGGGGCGTTTCCAACTCGGAGAATTTAGGTTACAAGTTAACTGTTGGGTCATTTTGTAGACGAAGAGCTAAATTTCTCGGTGACACATAAGTAGCACTGTGACATCATTTAGAAATACTTTTAGAAAAAAATATTGAGTAGCAACAACATTTATCAATAAAATTAGTTAATGTTTGGAATATTGGGGTGTAAAAGGTTTGCAATACCATGCTACATTTATTAGAAACAGTTGCAAAATTCCCAGCTTCACTATCACTACATAGTATAAAACAAAGTCGCTTCCCGCTGTCTGTCTGTCTGTCTGTCCCTATGTATGCTTAGAACTTTAAAAATACGCAACGGATTTTGATGCGGGTTTTTTAATATATAGAGTCATTCAAGAGGAAGGTTTTAGTATACTTAAAATTGGTGGGCGGGCGAAGCCGCGGGCATCAGCTAGTTATCACTAAAATGGTAAGCTGTTATTAACATGCCAGTTAGCCATTCACAAAAAGACATATTTCGCGACTTCCCTGCAACATTATTTAGTATGGAAATCATTATTTAATTTGCGTTTAAACGCGTTTAAGTCACACATAGAACAATTTATGTTAATCGTTCCAAAAAAACTATTACATCTATTTTATTCAATGGTGTCGCACCATATGGTGTCGTAATAAATTTAAATACTTTGATCGTGCACGTTTTACTGGATAATACAAATGTAATGTAGGTTTAAACGAAACATGATTGTTATATTTAGTATCAAAAACAAGTGACTGAATTTTGTACTACATTATTTTCACGGCCCTTTGGAGAAAAATATCCACATCTTATAGATACATTGGTATGACGTGCACATCGTATAAGTCATATCAACTCCGTGGTGAGTCATACGTATTTTTCCCCATCCCCTCCGTAAGTACGAACCTCAATTAGTGATTTAATCGCTATACCGAGATTATTTGTTTGCTATACATCGGATCCGGGTCTCCTGGGTCTCGACGAAGCTCCTAAAACGCTACTAAACGGAAACTCAGAACAAGAATTTTCCACAGTTTTGTCAGCAAGCAATTTAAAGCCACGTTCCCTTGCTTAAGATGCATTGGCTCATTCCAAACACAGGATTTAACGTTGGTTCGAGAGGCCGACACTACGAGTAAATGTGGCAATTCGTAGGCGACTCGTCCCACAACAGGCATTAGCACTAAATGACATCAACGAAAAATCTTCGCGAAGCGTTCAGATAAGATATAGGGGAATAAAAAAGATTTTCCCGCCTTTTACACTGTTTTATTTGATTCCTGTCAAAATAGGAACAATAGTTTAGTTTCGCTCTCCCTCGAGACAGCCGCTGACAGAATTGCGAAAGTGGGCAAATTATTTTGTTGTAATTTGAATTTATGTTTGTTTTGTTCTTTGCTGTACCTTTTCTAACCAACCTGGAGATGGTTAAGTACCTACCTAATATTAAACCAACTAATTAATAAAACTCAAAAGCAGCTGCCTCTTTTTTTTTTCGGTTGGGAAATCATCAAATGACTCTTCCCGCTCTTCGCCCTTTGTGTTCCGGGGCCAGGGTATCTCTTTCGAACAGTCCCGCAGCCCCGGCAGGCATTGGCCCTTGCGGACCCCTTCCTTTTGCTGACTCTCTCTGAGGCGCGCGTGGAACACGAACGTGCCGTCGACACGGCCTGTCGTCCTGAGACGGATGGACGGCGAGCTAGCCCATAGCTCTCCGTCCACAGGCCCGCGCCTACGGTGGCCTGGGGCCACCTCTTGGCGCCCGACGCCAGGGGCGTCTCCCGCGGACAAACTCAAACTCAAACTCAAACAATCAGCCGCCTAAGATCTTAAAGCGAATCGAGCAATTAAATTCAATTAACGCATTTCAATTCACCCCACACATAAAGTGGCATGTACGATGAACTAAAGGTGAGTGAATTCAGCTGTGTGATCTATAAAATATCAAAAGTTCAACGTAGAGTTAAATTGCTTAAATCATTATATGAGTCAATGTCTGGCGCCGCGGACGCGTATTAAGAATTTTGGTTCAACATAATCACCATCGGTGCCGCTGAAATGTATTACAATTTTCAACAAAGATATCTTATTACATCACTGGACCGGTCGTTGAAAAGAAATATTTTGTAGCTTTGTTCTGACACCTTCAGAGACATGTGTAAAAGGTTTCTAAAGTGAGTGATAGAAATTATTTTTGAATTTCTAAAAACAATACAGAAATCCTACACCATCTCAGTCAATTTTGAAGTAGACTTTCAAAATACGCGCTGCGGCCGTTGAGCGGTGACTCCATGCAGACGAAATTCTGGGAAAACGCTTTTTGCCGTGGGCTGTTGGAAATAACAGACAATTATTGTACAATGACTTTTTACTTCGTATTAGATTTTTCGCTTTATCTACAAATTGATTACGGAGAAACGTTTGTTCAGCTAAGAATGTTATTGTTATGAATTTCAAGTTGTTTGCGGAATATTTGAAGCGTAATACCGTAAGAAAATCTATCATTGAGAAAAAAACATACCTATTTTAGCTTCCATATTTTAGCAATTTAGGAATGTCTTTTAATTAAGTTCGACTGAAATTATTGTTCTGTAAACAGGTGCGCTAATACACAACACTCTATTCTTACATTCATGTTGTCATTGATTTCAATGATTTTTCTTTATTATAAACACGCTACGCGCTACTTTGCTACGCGCTACTGCTACGAGCACGTAGGCTTTGTTAAATCGTAGCACAATTCTTTACACGCGTACTACACGCTTCATAAAACACAGTTACGTAGCAGAAAAACAGCAATGTGCTAATTTTTATGAACCTTTAATCAAGGTGACGTGACGTATCGAAAATGGATTTATAATTCAATAACAAGGCACATAGTGAACGGAATATCCGAGTGTATAACTGGAATCAGTAAGTTTGCATAAGCCGGAGTAGTTATACCGTTATTATCTATGCAGTGTTAGAACGCAGGGGGCACCTGAGACTGCACGCTAATGCCGAGCTCAGCCTCTCCTTACGACCGATAGCTGTACGCTTGAACACGTCCGCCAGATAATTGCCGCATACGCAATTAGGGTAACGTTATTAGCGAAATGAAATTCCCACCTGTTTTAAATGCGGCGCCAACGAGTTATAACCGCGATGACTAATGATAAAGTAACAAAAGGTCAATAAACATGACTCACTGAATCGTTTTCAGTCGCGATGAACGATTCATGAACACGTTATTTTGAATGGGACATTGTTAAACGATACGGAAAAATCACACAAATTGAACATTTAGGACGTAAGCCGGCAGACACACTAAAACAAACAAGATCGCAAAGCCCGGTCGTGTCAACACGGGGCGGTAACGTGGAAATTATACGGTACAAATTACATCATTAGAAAGCGCGACTTTATACGGGTGTCTGTACGATAGCCGCTCCGAGCGAGCGATGCCTCGGCGCCTGTGATGCTGTTGTTATCGACCTCATGAGCACCCCAATCAATTACGATTGCTTGCTGTTGAAGTAGACGTCCGCGATCGATCGGCTGCATACAATGACATTCGCAATACTTATAACTTTTTATAGAGCTTGTCGCTGATTCGTCACTATTTCGAGTTTTCGTGAACCCGCCGTGACCTGCTTCCACCCGTCCATGACCGGTAACAATTAGGAAAACCTCCGCCGGTGCAAGTCGCGCGGATATAAAACTTTATGTACGCATATAAATTTGGATGTCGAGACATGTTTTATTGTACAGTCGTAAAATTTGGGGTCGGAAAAGACCGACATATTTAATAAATACGAACAAGGTCGTAAAGTTGAATGCAAACCTCTTCGTGGCATTGATAATATCATCGAACTATTTCTGATGTTCATCAGTACTTGTTTACCGATCGATTCTGAGGAAGTCCGCATTTTGGCGATACCGCTGTCTTTATTGTTCACGTAAATGAATTTAGCGAGATTGTGGAACGGAAACGTAAGAAACTCTTGCATTTCTCAAAGTACTATCTCTTTGTTGCGAATTTATCTGGAAACATTCGGCTTCCCCATACAAGTTCACAAAATGGCTCCAACAATAACGTGAATCCGCTTAACATTGCGCCCGGCCGCCCCGGGGTGGCGCGGGAATCCCGGTGACGCGCCTTAAACGTGGGAATACGCTAACGTTACCTATCGCTTCACTTATTTACCGAATACAACTCTAATAAATTTAATAAAGGGGAAGGAAACGTGTGACAGATGCACGAGCCACACAGAAAAAATATCTGTCGGGACGTTCCGTATATGTTCGGGCTCGAATAAATTTTTGTTTGCATTTATCGTTTCCAATAACTCAAATAGAGTAATAAAAAATGCCACCTTAGCAGCTGTAAATTTCCTAAAGAGCACAACATCTACAGGTAGTTGGCAGGGTTCCAGTCCCACCTGAACCTAGATGTGTTCTACATTAAACTCTGTGTCACGGCAAAAAGTTTAATGAGCCTCATTTATACAGGAGGGGTGAAACAGTGCAGCGAGCTGGCTGAATCTAAAATTCAAACTTCAAAAATGTAAAATATAGCCGCATAAATATAAAAAAAAACAGCAAGTTGGTCGACAGTGAGGCAGGACGGTAATCCCGCTGTCGCCGGCAGGTATCGATGGACGGATTAAAACACCATTTTTACTGACGGTTAAACCCTTTGCCGAGTATCATTTTCATGTTTTCAATTAAAGCACCGATACTGCGATTTTGTGGTTTGATTTTTTTCTATATTCAAATAGATTAATTGTACATTTGGTACCTATTTGTGTTTTGAAAAGCTTTTAAAAGTCAAGAGATTTTTCATGCTTCATTTAGCTTCATTTAGTGGCGGTATTTTTATACAAGCCTAAAGAAAGCTTAAGCTAGCGAAAGGCTTGGCTTGTCCTTATAACCTGCGACTCTTCATGATGTTAGGGTTTCAGAACAGTCTGTTTGTCCTAGGAGCTTGCCGTACGCTTGGCCCCTTGATACGCCCCTAGTTCAACTATAAGGATTGGGATACCGACAAGGAAAATATTCAATTGAGAAGGCAAAAAATCATTTGTGACGTGCTACAATGTGGAACACGACTAGGAAATCGATGGGAGGCAGGCCTATAAAACTATAAATAATAAATATTCGTGGTCATAAAATTTTATGTTGTTAGGAGGGCTGTGGAGGAGTGAGTGGCTTCATGGTGAACATCAATTGTTCCGCGAGCAGGCACGCCGCGCCGCAGACGGCACGATACATAAATTTAGCATACTGCCACCCTGCTCTCGTAGGCCAGAAAGCGGTATCTCCAAAAAATAAAAAATAAAACTACCAGTTTAGTATTTGCATATGATAGCTTGAAACATCTTACATCAGATTGACTAATCAAAACCAAATCGTATTCTAATGTTTTAAAAAATGTACCTAAGAAAACACTGCATATCTCGCCATTTCTTACTTTTCACGCACTTCTTCTTCTTCGTGTCGGTGATTCCCATTGTTACTTATTTAAATTTGTTTCGACCAGAACTCAGCCACGTCGACGGCGTTGGTGGTGGCTTGAGACAGGTCCCTTAAAGTGCAGGTGGAGTTGCACAAAGAGCAGGTCAGGAGGTGAGTCATAGTTTGAGATGAGGTTCCGCAGTCACAATCAGCTTTATCGGAATACCCCCACTTGGCTTGTAAATCGGTTTAGAGTCTTCCAGGTGGGCCATGGCAGTTGATGACCCGCTGGGAGCTTTTCTGCAGGCTCAACAGCGGATTAGTGAGCCGAGGGGGGATGTTTAAGGAGCCACAGCGTTTAGCGGGCTTCACCAACCCTAGTATGGTCGATTGGTGGAATATTCGACCTAAGGAAGCTGTTCCGATTCTTCAGCCTGCCTCGCGACATCTCCGCATTGTAAAGAGGATGGCGTTTGTCTGTCTCTTAATTATATTTTTCGGAGGAGTAGGCAACCTCTCTTCGAACTTCAGTTGGATTTAGGCAGCCAGTGATAACTCTACGTGTTTCATTCTACATGATTCATGTAGAATCACGCACTGAATAAGAGACACAGACATTTTTACATACTTATTCCCAGTTTTCACGAAACAGATTTGTTGAGTTACCGCGTTTTGCCTTAAGGGGGCAGTAACGAATCCACGATAAAATATAAAGAAGAAAATGTGTTTATTACTCCAGTACACAATAACCTACTTACGCAAACATAAGTATTATGTAATATTGTGATTCTTGGAAACTAAAATAAAATGTTACTACTATTAGTTTTATGCTTTTATCACTCTTTATTCTTAACTAGCGACCCGCCCTGGCTTCGCTCGGGACCAATTTAGAACAAAAAAAGAAGTGCGCTTACTGTAAAATTATTTTGTAAATTGTAATGCTAATAATTGTAATTTTTTTGGGTGGTAAAATCATTAAATGAGTCCTCCCCAGCAATGGGTGGAGCGGAAGGAACTGTCAGACTTACTGACTAAAACACACTGACTAAGACACCATGTTCTTTCGGTTGCCCTTGGGTTCCAGAGCCCCGGTACCCTGTTTAGACAGTCCCGCGACCCCGGCAGTTGCGATAACTCCTAAGATATTAATTTAAATTGATTAGGGTAAATACGTTCTAAAATATATATTGAAGATAATCTATATAGATTTACACTATACACCATAAATAAGCTTCTAAAATAATGCATTACTTTAAAATGAAAATGGTTAAAGTGACCAACTGTTACACTGCGACCCCATTTGTTTCGCTGAGAATGATATTTTTAATTTTAATTCTGTGATATATTCTAAATTATTCATTAAAATGATATACAGTATTGAAAAAGGATTAATGCTGTATTGCTTAAAATCGCTTCATAAATAAGCCATTATTTCTCGTGAAAAGTAAAGGATAAAAAATGGTTATTGTGGGTTATCCCTAAGAGATAGACATATACCATTGCAGACTTTTTGTAGACCTTTTTAAGGTGTATAATACTGTAGTACATTATTTTGATCTATCTCGTAGGGTTCAGCCAGCGTTTGCAATGTAAGCGCAAAACAATGTGTTTATTTACGTCATCACATTAGAAACCTCTAAAATTATCAGTGTTTCTCTACTATATTATGCATGTTATATACTTATAAACCTTCCTCTTGAATCACTCTATCTATTAAAAAAACCCGCATCAAAATCCTTTGCGTAGTTTTAAAGATCTAAGCATACATAGGGTCAGACAGACAGCGAGAAGTGACTTTGTTTTATACTATGTAGTGATAGTGACATGCAATGACATGATTGAATAAGAGTTTCTGATACTCAATTTCACTCCGTTTCCTAACCAAAACGATCATATGCCACTCGTTTGTTGGGATAACCAAGGTGCCCTCTGTTAGCGCGACCGCGTGTTTGTGTTTGTCGAACAAAATTTAGGTGATAGTTGGGTGTTCGCGCTGTGATCGTTTTGGTTAAGGCGCGGCCTGAGGTGTATTAGGTTTTACCTTTTATTAATATTATATATGTGTTAAGTTAATGAATTAAAACAATAAAATAAAATTGAATTATATTTTATTAAAATTTAGTTGTTAAGTAAAAAAGAAAAAATCGCTCTATTGCACATTGGTATAATTTATAATGACCTATTTCACAGAAGTTTTCATTGAAAAAATAATATCGTACTGGATACCTTTAATGTAAATAAAAAGTGTTGTGTAGAAACAACTCAGAGTTACGTACGTTGCACACATAAATATAGAAATATTTCTGATTCACGAGATCAAGCTGTCACTAAAGTATTCCTGCTCCATCTTCACATTGAAAGGCCCTGACATGTTTTCGCGTGCCTCTTACTCTCATTGAAACTGCTTTTATAACTGCGATTTGTATTTTCACTTTCAACCAGTACACTATTTGAGTATAATAAATAATAACAATAAAAAATATGCGTTTCCCCATTTCTCGTTAAGCATTGATGCGGTTTATTTTAAAAACTGTTATATTCAGTTCCTATGGCTCCATCGCATGAAATGATTAACGGGGTGAATGAGGCTCTTAAGTCTTCAGCTGCTCGGTCGTATTTTGAATGTTTCTCTCGGCTATGTCTCTGTGCTGTGCTTAATTGCCATGTGAGGTTGCTGTAAGAGGAATCACGTCAGCATTTACAATGCGAACGTCGAAGAACGCTTTCCTTGCAGGTTCCCACACACTGTTTAATAATATATCACCTATAAGTGCTGGTTGATTGATACTTGCGTCTTGTATTATGGGTTCTATTGTGCCAGTTCCCCAAGCTAGCTCAGCCCAATTTTTACAGTCATATCTGTGTTGATCGTGACCTTTTTTAATGAATCCTTCTTTCTTGCAGTTTAGTGCATGATTTAAGACGAAATTACTCTCTCCACATCCGTCACAAGCCTCTGGGAGGTTTGCAGGTTTGTGGGCGTCCCTAATAGCTAAAGCATCCCTAAACTGGGTAGCTGTGAGATCAGTATTGTTAGCGGAGGTCGGGATGATAGTTAGCCATTGCGAAGAATTCGTTTCAACAACTCTTTGGATACATCTTTTCAATTTGTTTCGTAATTTAGATATTATAAAATTACTTTTTTCAGCGTCTCTCTATTGCGCGATAGCTTTTCTTCTTTGAAAGTCTTTGTAGCATGAGTTATATGGGCTAATAAGTCTAGTTTTTCATCAGATTTGATGGCATGCATTAGTATTCTATTTGATTCTAACGAAGTTTTTTATCAGTCGTTGTTATTCATGGGGTCGGTGATACCTAAACCGCCAAGTTTCACCGGTAGACTGAACAGTTCATGTTCAAATGACGTTATTTCTCTGTCTAAGATTGATGGTATCAGCGTTGTCGTGATGGTTTTATTTTAATTCCTCACCGGTATTATTCATGACTGTTTGATTTTGTAAAGGCTGTATGTACAAGTTGTGGATGTGTTTAACTTGCTTTTGATAGTAGTCTTATACATTCAATCCATTCGTTAACTTTGTCCATGATGTATTTTTTCGTCAGTTCTCATTACCGATGACACCGCCCAGAAACCGATGTGAAAGTACAAACTTCACCCCAAAGTTTCCAAATCTTCTGTTGGCTTCTTCAATTGATTTATTTTTAACTATGATATAGCTTTTAGGAGGTTCTGGGAAATAACCGTATTTCGGGCCTTGTTTTATGAGAATTTCTAACCATTCTTTTACGTGTTTAAGTTTACCAAAGCAAGCAGAGTCGTCAGCATACCAGTTTTGTTTATATTTTCCAGGGTCTTTGCAGCTTTGGATTAAAGGTAGAATTCCGACTGCATAAATTAACATCGCTAAAGGATCACCCTTGTTGTTCCTTCCTTGCTTAAGATGAATTCATTTGAGCCTGATAGGCAAATGACTGCGAAGCCTCTATATGTGTTAAAAAGAAATATTGCACAGCGCGGCCTTGCACAGCGCGGCCAGTAGATTCTAGCATTCCAGAGAGCGATTGGGCGACTCAGCGCGTTGAAGGCGTTCAAGGCATCTAATAGGAGGAGTCCTTCATCATCTTCACCTTCATTAAAACAATTGGTCATGGCATGAATTCCACCTTCAATACCTGATTTCATGCTTGCGCATAGCTGATCAGAGCCGCATGCTAGTTGAACATCTAAGCTTGTTGCGGTCGCCATGGTTTTTGCAATGATGCGTTGAAGTATTTTACCAATGCCAATAGGTCGGACGCCCGGACATTTATCCAATGCTATACCTCTTCTTGCTAATAAAGCTCTTATGCAATCCCAATCGACAATTTCACTGCTTAGTTTTCTTGTTAGTGCTGCGATTGATTCTGTCAGTTCTGAGCTGTGGTTTCCATAGCGAAGTAGGAGTGATTTCCATTGTTCAGAGTCGGTGCCACTTCCAGCTCCGCCAGAGAGTTGTCTGGCAACTTTTTCTACATGGTTCGAAGTGATATCGACTTTTGTCATAATTGGGAGGTCAGGTAGGTCTATATCTGATAATTGTGGGGTTACTTGGTTAGGATGTTTGTCTTTAAATATTTGACGTACTGTTTTG
This sequence comes from Xestia sexstrigata, assembly GCA_941918905.2. Taxonomy (NCBI): domain Eukaryota; kingdom Metazoa; phylum Arthropoda; class Insecta; order Lepidoptera; family Noctuidae; genus Xestia; species Xestia sexstrigata. The sequence continues at coordinate 9,257,703 of OW799204.2, forward strand.
TTTCCTAATTTTTCATTTGGGTCCAAGATCCGCCCCCTGATCTTTCCGTTATCCATCTATTGTCTTGTCTTGTCTAATGTTTCCTTGTGATGAGACGGCCAAATATTTGGACAGTGTCTTGTTTCTGTTTGTTTTTTGATGTTATTATCGAGTTGCACATTAGAGTTTCTGCAATTAATTCATCATAATGACCCGAGTTCCACATCTCCATTCTTCTTTGAAGTGTTCACCTGATATCCTGGCCTGATTTAAATAAATTGCCTCGCTGTATTATTGTAGTACATAAGATGAATATTCTTTCAGAGTTTCCTTCTCCAGTAAGGTTGTTTGTGAGATCTTTTATTTCAGTGGCTGCTAGGAGTGTGGTTAGTTGCCTGCCTACATTTCCTTGTGGGATACTGCTTACTGTGAAAATTTAAAAGTTTTTTCCAGCGTTCCCTCCAGACTGAGTCTGGGCCACCTTCGCAATTAAGTAAACTTGCATTGAATCCTTTTAAGAACAAGTTTTGGATGGTTTCCGGAATTTATGATTGGTTCACAGGTTCACGGATTGTTTCCTTTTGTAATTGCGCTAGGTTGAGGAGTTCGATGGTTGTTTCCGTGGTTTGGTTGATATTTTGAGCAGTAGTGTTGGGTGGGTGGTAATAGTCTGGGTGTGACGCGAGAATATGTCTCTTTAACCCTCGTTTTTTGTATTCCTGTGAACATACCGGGCATGATACTTTTGTTGCTAATAATGTTTGTCGTTGAATTCCTTCTCCATTGGTGTCATCATTCGTTATTGATCGGATATTTTTAGTATGTAACTTGATATGTAAATTCACTATTAATTTTGTGATGAAATACAAAATAACACCGAGTATAAATTGTAAAATAATAATAAATTGAAATAATATTTTTGACGTGACGTTGACGTACCGAATCATAGGCAAGAACTCAAGATCTCATTGATATGGCCACAAATCTATCTTCAAAGCATGCAGAATCTAGTCTCAACAAAGGAGTCAACACTAGCATGAATCAATATGCTCAATACATGTGCCCTCACTTCTAATGCCTCTTAGCTTCGTAATACTGTCAATAAGTCCCACTCTCCCGAGACTTACATGCATAATATGAATATTAATCGTGTAAGAACATTCCTCTCATTAGATTTATGAGTATTTAGTCGTAATTAACTGCCTCGGTGGTCTAGCAGTCGCAAGCGCGACTGCGACTCCCTCTCCCTCCACTCCTTCTATGTCTCGCGAACCCAGTTTAGTTCCTATTGGTAATTTTTGCTCGTAGTCTGTACTTATAATATACTTCCTAAAATACTTACTAGAAACTAAGATGAAAATAAATCTGAAAAGAAAATAAAATCTGGTTTAGATAATTATGCGGGATGTTTTTTTTTATTCGCGTCAAAATTTTTTTCATGCCGACAAGATCTAAGAAGATATTCATAATTTATATGGACTCTGCCATCTGTCAATCCTAAAACAATGTCATATCTTGACTAGCCTCATAACAGTCATTGGTAACGACACCCCTGTGACGTAGGGTCGCCAACTAGTTAGGGAGAGCACGACAAAATATGATCAGTCCTGGATCATAATATATTGAAAATAACTGCTGTAAATGTAATACAATTTGCTATTACGCTCTGTTGCAATCGATACTGTAGTGTGAAGTGATGGGATGGTGCCACAGCGTATCTATAGTGGCACATCGCCCATACATTTGACAGGACTTGAAGTGTCACTATTCTTGTCATACTGTCTGAGTTGTCAAAGAAAAAAAGTGAAGATCTATTAACGGAAACAATGAAAGAAAAAGATTTTAAAAAAATGTGCGTGCCTCCGACGCGTATTGGAGTTAACTCCTGAATACAATTTTAAATCATTAAAACTCCACAAATTAGCATTTATTTTTATAAATGCTAATTTGTGGATTATTTTTCGCGATTATTTTTCTGTTCTAGACCATACCTGGGAACCTTCTAGTTACGGAGATATTGGAGGTCAAAGTTCCAGCTTTTCTAAAGGTTTTTTTTTTCGTGTAGAGTTGCTTAGTTTGATGTTCAGAACGCTTGGTTGACAACTTCGTGAAGGGTACGTTTACACCTTGTGTTTAAATATATTCTACTACAAGCAATAATTTTACCAACGCACTATTGCACTTGTAAAACACCTACATACTTTGATCAACTGTAAGAAGTCAATATTGGTAGTCTGTGGCAGTACATACTCCAGGTATTGGTACAGTAGTTGTGTGCCCTTGTACATTGACATTTAGTGCAGATCGAACCATGGTTTATGAGCCATGAGCCACCCGTCCCTGCCGTCCCGACTAACGTACTTTTACTATGATTACAATTTAAAAATATTCAGCTACATGTGAACGGGGTTTGGGCTTTTTGTTCCAGATGAGAATTTTATTGTTTATGTATTTTTTTGACACTATTTTTAATGGGCGTTTTTTATAGAGGCGTAGAACTTTAAATTGAAATAAAAACACAGAAAAATGTGTTTGATATCCATGAAATTGACTTTGTATTGTATAACGGGCTGGTGTCCGCAACTCCACGTCAAAGCGCGTATTTTGCGTATGGGAGAATGGTCACCGCGGCTGGCGCTTACAAGGCGTAATCATAATCATCATCAGAATGTATATAATTTATATTACATAAACACATAACAAATATTTAATATTTGTTATGCGTTGTATGTTTTTAGGGTTCCGTACCTCAAAAGGTAAAAAAAAAACCCTTATAAGATCACTTTCTTGTCCGTCTGTCTGTCCGTCTGTCACCACCGATTTTCTCAGGAACGGATGGACCTATCAAGTTGAAATTTATACCAGATACTGAGGTCTTTAGTTCCTATTAGGTGTATATATATATTTAGATTTTCGCGAAACCTTGTAAGTACCAAAATTGATCTTTTCTCCTTTACTTGTGCTGTAAGACCTTGCTTTTAACTAAAATTGACAATTCTAGGTTTGTTATTTTTTTGTCATTTTGTATGACGCAAGTTATGTCCTTGCGACAAATAAACATTTTTTCTTTCTTTTTTTATTAATCTGAAACTAAAATTCTAATTTGCAATGTATAATTCTTCGCAGTAAAAAACACTTATGACCCTTAAGTTATTCTATAGCGAAAAATACCAGCAGAATGTTGATTAATTTATTGTTCATATTTTGCTAATCGAATAATGTTTCAATATTTTTGGCATTAAAGATTTTATTAAAAGAAAAAAAAAACCATCAAGTTTTCTGTAGCTCGGTCATAAAAAATCAACTTTCTAAGGGTACTGTGATGATGAAAGCCAATGGATTTTTATAATACACCAGTCCTGTGCCCCACGGAGTTTGAAGGCAACTTTAGGTCTCCCATGGGAGCCCTGCAACTTATAGGGATAAAGTATATCCTATTATGTTAATCCGGGGAACTGGAGGCACCTTTACACAAAAAAAAGGTCCAATATATCTACGCACTTTTAAGAGGGATGTGTTACGGATTTTCTGGGGCGATAATAACATATAAAAATAACATTAAAGTTTTATCAATTTCTTTGTTTTTTTGGCAGTATGTGTACGTTTTTATAGTAGTAGATTGATTTCTAATGGACAAAGGCCTTTTAACATAGACTTACATTAATTATACCATAACCATAAACCATAATCAGCCTATAATGTTCCCACTGCTGGGACACGGCCTCCTCTCAATGAGAGGGAATAGGCTATAATCCACCACGCGGGCCCAGTGCGGATTGGTAGATGTCACATGTCTTCGAATTTTTGGTTCTAGAACATGCCGGTTTCCTCACGATTTGTTTTTTGTTTTTTGTTTTCCTTCACCGTTTTGAGAGCAGTGGTCATGAAATAAAAATAATTAATTGTACAAAAAGTGTTATTGGGTTTTTCCATTAGGAATTTCTAAGTTGCAGCCCTAAATTCTGGATTTGTGTCCGGTTATTGCAATAGGCTCGCCCATTATTACATGGGACTTAAACATAACTGGCGAAATTTGGGCTTACTATTACGTACACCTCTGCCTAACCCGGCGGGGATTGAAGGTGTGATGTTATGATAAGTAATAATGATAAGTTTCCTAACGATGTTTCTTTGATGCCTGTGATGTCTTAGATAAACTTAGAAAGGTACGTAAATACAGTGCAAATACCATGAGATTTTTAGTTGTATGTTTTTTTCTTATAAAAACCCGTATTGCCAAACTCCTGTATGATATATTTTATACCATAGCCAGTAAATGCGGATTTTACCTTTTGCGCAACGCAATGGTACTTGTATGTCAAAAGTATATGGTGGGTCCAAGTACCTAATAATAAATGGCCAAGGTTGGTCATAAACCCGCTTTGCCATCGTAATGCCATCGCGGACGCGTTGCCAACTTTAAAAGGGACCGGTACACATTAACACCGATCATATTTAGCCCACAGAGACCTAAAATAAAGTAAATTTAAAACGTACCGTGTTTTGATGGTTGTTTTGGTTCAAGCCCCGTTATTGTGTTGTACTGAGCTGTACCACCTCGCAAAAGACAAGGAGAAATATTCTGAGTTGATGGCTATATAACCTTCAGTCATTTGAAGACCCGAATGGTGCAGCGGTAGTGAGGCTGCCTTATGTTCTTGGGGTTTGAATCCCGGAAGGAGCAAATGTTTGTGTGGTGAGCATGGATATTTGTTTCAGAGTCATGGATTTTTATATATATAATAAGTATGTATTTACAAACAAAAAGTATTTAAGTAGTATACCAACAAAAAATCAAAGCATTTATTTCAAGTAGGCCAGTTACAGGCACTTTTGAATTGTCGAAACAAAGATGAAAATTAAATGTAGCTACAGTCCCAGTCACAAGACATAACAACTGTGAAAGTACTGTAGTTGCCCATTCCCTTATAGCGTAGATCTCTGTGGAGAAGAACGGGCAAGCAACTCCATGGACATTCCTTTAAATCAAAATATTGTTACAAAATATTGGTTACATCATTCATGTTGAGATGGTATATTATGTGAGAACAATGTAGCAAGATGTGCACGTTAAAAGAGTCCATAATAAAAACAAAAAATACTATTCAAAAATAAACATTCAAATAAGCCATGGCAACTAAGAGATGACCAGTCACAACTGACAGCGCCCGTTCACGAACATGACGCATGGATCAGCACCATTCAACTCAACCATTTTGAAGGGAACTAAATGATCCGACACACGCGCCACCATCAGTGAGACATTAGAGTGGGCATGACATACTCTCACCGCCAGGGCACATTCAAGTCAAGAAAAGACGTAGGATTTCAGTGAATGATAGCTTTCTAGTACATAGTACTCACACAATATGGGCTATGCGGTTATATAATACTAGAGATTGATTCTATACAATGCAAAGATAGTTGTACAATCTTCAGCAGCTCCAATAATTATATTTAATGCTATCAATTTATGCGCCCCTGTCCATGTGGAGTAGGACCAGCATTGAGCCACGCATTTTTATCAGCGATATAATCGCCCAACTAGTAATAAGCTTGCTTACATAGTGTGCGTTTGATGTATGTTTTAAATTTCGTCTCATTCAGTTCAAGAATACTTTGTGGAATTTTATTATAGCATCTCAAACAGTACCCCATGAAAGATGAGTCTACTTTAGCGAGTCTGAATTTAAGCCTGGCTGAACTAGTTGGTCCCTATTTCTAATACTGTAATTATGTCTGTCACCTCTTTTACCAAAAAGATGCAGATTTCTTCTGACGTACATTATGTTTTCGTAGATGTACTGACAATGTACCGTCATGATGCCAATATCCGATTTTATGTCCGTAGTTAGAACGTCAGCTGTTTTTTTTATGTTACCGGTATCGTTGTTGTGCCGAAAACTTTATTAATTGTCAGGATAACAATTTTCCTGAGTATTTACGCATTTATGATACGTATGAACAAACAATCACACCTTAATTTATCATAATTACTAATTAAATTTAATTTTAAATACGAATTTTATATTTTTTACATGTCACTCGGGCAGTGTTGCCACTTTTTACACTTCGGTGTCCACCACACAAGCCTAGTTGCTTAGTGTGACACTAGATGGCGCTGTGTGTAATGTCCAGCGATATTTATTTATTTATTTGAGAGGCACCTAAAGAAGATTGCGTTGTGGAGTATCTATTTCCATATATGTACTTATTAAACTTTTATTCGCTTTTCTGTCTGACATTCTCCTAAACTAAGCAACGGCTACTGATGTAGTTTTCACCATATTTAAAAGCATATAACGGAAAGTTCATGTGGTGGTATAATACGCTAACATAATATTGAAATAAAGAAGTCTAGAACCAGTGCGAAGCAGGGGCGAGACGCCAGTTTTTCAACACAAACGAAATAGTATTCGAGATAATGGATCCTATTTTCCTCTTATTAAAAGCAGTGAATACTCTATGTCAAATAACATTTTCATCGTATCATAATACTTTTAAAAGTTGTTAATCTGTTCTTATCTACTATGGACGAGCTATCCAAATTGATAACTAATGTCATTCCAAATAAGACAAAAAAGAGCTTTTAGAAAACATACAACATTCAATGTCGAATCTCTAAACCAACACCACCCCACCCAACCCCACCCATGTTATTAAACTCCCAATACATATAAACTACTTACCTGAGAGAGGTAACACAGAGTAAATACACTTTGTACTGCTCAATACTATTCGAAATTGAGTCTGTAGATATTGGCTTCAGAGTGCAAGTTTCAATCAGTCTCCGGACCCTCAAATAGTCAGTAGTAAATCAAAATATTTTCCCGGAGCACCTTGAACGTATTCTAATACCGAACCTTCGGCTCCCATCTCCGGCATATGAATGTTTATCCCAGATATATTTTTTCTACCTTTTTATTTTATCTCGTCCCTCTGAATAAATAAGGCGAGCCGGCGCCTCTGCACTAATTGAAGGCGAATTGCTCCACCCCAAGATATTGGCCTCCTTCACCAGCATCACTTACATTATTACTAGATTTGAATTGGTAATTAATTGCCTCTCCAGACGACACTCCAGCCTTCAGACGCCAACACACATTAAACTTTATTTTCAAAGTGAAAATTAAATTTAAAAAACATCTACAGTAACTTGTTACCTGTGAAAAATGTTATAACTAGGTGAAAACTTGTTCACACCTGAACTCATGTGGGATCCAAGTCATAAATTTGGAAAAAGTTGAAAACAAAAGTCGCCCAATGCACTTCCCGTTTGCATCTGCTGCTATTGCGAGAATAAAAAGAGCTTTTCTGTTTTACCATTCTCTGATTGCTTTCGGGATTTTATTTTTTTGTTGGTATCTAATAGAAAATATTTTACTATTAACTCTTTGTTGTTCGTATTTTTTTGAACAAGATGTTACAATATGTAAATGATTTTCGTTATCATATTTTAGTAATATCGTTAGTCGATACTGCATTTGCAATGTATTTGATTACTTGTTGTATAGAATGACAGTTCAATTACAATCCTGTTTAAAATCTCATTTATTTACGCTAATCGAATGTCTTTACAAGCGGCGTAGCATGCCTACGCAGCTACGCCATTCGTAGCACAGACTGAACAGAAAAACAAACGTTCGGCCAAAATTACTCACTTTATTAAAAACACATTACTAGATCAGATTTGCTAAAAGAAATCAGAAACAAAACGCCAGTTAACAAAGAAAATAGTGAAACATCCGAATGGATGGTCGATTACGGGCCGGAGCGACACGGCGGCGCCGCGTTTAAAACTCCGGCTAATTAAATGGATGAAAACGAAACTCGAATGTTTTCATTCCATTTACAGTTTCTATGTTCCCCTCTCTCCTCTCGCCCGTTTGCCGACCAACGAACGGATCTATGCAAACTGTATTACGATATTTCAAAATGTGACAGTTTTAAAAAAAGGTCGCAGTGCGTTTTAATTTCGTGATTTCTGATGATATTCGGGTTTTGTTTTGGACTAAGTGGTTTTAATTCAAATAGGTTTTTGATATAATGCGAAAGATACAATAAAATGGGGATTAATTTTGAACGACCGTTTATAAAGTGTTTTTCGAATAAAAACATTATATTTTTTAGTCTGGTTTTTTTATTGTTAAGTACTTCGTTATCTTTTTGCTATTAAATCGTTAGTTCCTACACTTAATCGTTTATTCATAAATCTTTTATTCGTAAAGCTAGTGCTTCGTTTTCATAGTAATATTTATTATTTTTTTCTACGAACTCGTTACATTCTAGACACTTTTACAAGAAAACACCATTAATTCGTCAACACTTTTATAACAACCTATTATCTAGAGAAAAACAACTATAAAATATTTATGTGCGCAACAAAATGCTCAACTCAGACGAGTTTAATTTATCGACAAAATCTGTCCCACTGTGCTCAATCTTGCACATAAAATTATCGTATTGGAAATCGGAAAATGTAAAATGCACTGCGAAATGTTAATACAGCAAAAATAATCCAGTTAATGTGGCTCCATCGAGGATAACACCATCCAGCGCTGAGTTCGAAAAGTCATTTGTGCGATTATCTGTCTCGCGGAGCACATCAGGCCCGGCATTGTATGTAAATTGAATTAATGACGGTGCACTTGAAGCCCTCTTTACTTTATGAATCGTTGTGGGAAAACGGTTCAAAATTCATGTAGGTTTTATTTGTACGAGAATTTCTAGCAAATGATATTTTGAGTCCACGCTTCGTAAAGTTTCAGATGAAACTAGTTTTAGGGATTGACACTAAAATTGAATGGTGGTCACTAATTTTTGGAATTGGGTTCGGTAAAGTAAATTGGTATTACAATTTTGGCAAGTATAATCGAATGGTTGCGTTTAATTTAGTCGGTCAAATGTGGCTTTCTATTAATAGGTGCTTATTCTGCTATCTATTGACTTAAATATAATACGATTCACGTGTATTGTCAGTCGCGGAAAAATTTGCCTGTTATAAAATTGATTACACTGTTTATTACTTTTTATTTCTGTAGTGCTGTTACCGATTTGTGTTTTAGTAGCTAAGATGCTTAAATAGTCCTAACTACAAAGAAGACAAAATAAACAACATACTAATTTAGACAAAACCCCGAACCCAAAAACCAACCACCACAAAAACTACAACAAAAATATTCCCTTCAATTATCCCAATAAAAATAACAAGATAAAAAGGAGCACTAAGAAAAGTATATAAGAAGAACGCACTCAAAAACCGACCAGTGTATTATCCCGGTTATTACCGAGATGTAAGATATGGTCAGCAAAGTGTTTTGCCTCCGGGGAGGGTACCTCACTAAATTCCTCCACTTTACGGTCCGAGGTAGCCATTAAGATTATGAAATTATGAAGCCGGCCACTTGCCGAGATTTGCTTCGTACGGTCACACTTAACTTGGCTGATTTAATTCAACCACACTGAATTGTTGGGTTTCAATTGTTTAGTTTGTAATTAGACTAGTGTTTGAGAGGGTTTATTTAGTGTGTCTCGGTTATATTGAGGTATTGAAGGAGTGTTTTAAGTTGTTCTAGGACTAGAGGAAACTTTAATGGTATGTTTAATATTAAACCGGTAAGGCGCTCTCCCGGGAGCCTCCTAACAATAGACGTTTGGTAGGAAATTCACGTGCCTGTATGTGCGTTTTTGGAGATTGCGATGATGTAGCTAAGCTTCATAAATACGTACGCTAACAAGTTATTTTTATACGTTTTAACAAAATCGAAAAAGCTATATTACCCACAGTCGTATATCGTAAAACTAAACAGTGGCTGACCTAAACTTTACTGCAGCAGATTCAATTGACATGACGTCGTATTAACTTCACAATGAAACGCGATTCAAATTGAGCTGTGCTGTGCGATTAGCCTGAAAACCCCTAACTGACTATTTATACGTATAGCCTAGCATATTTGAGATGCCTACATAATCACTTTAATTTAATAATGTTTTTCCTTTTCCTCAAAGATACAAATTCCTAAAAGGGTTAAGGACCTACACAGAATTTCGATATGACTATTATTTTTTATGCTAATACATAGGTAATGTGTTCCGACCCGAAACATAAAATGAGTGAGGTAGAACCCTAATCTTCTAATTCAGTATGCGGACAGAGCAAAACAGCGAGTTAATATAATAAAAAAAAATGTCCCACTTAGAAATAAAAGGCGAATCTAGGCCACGGCTAATTCTATGCTCGAGCCCCATTGCAAATTGTAATTTTCTCTTACCCTTATAACAGCAATTTATTTTATGATAAGAATCTTTTTTAGTCCTTGCAAAACGGAATCTTTGTCGGAATCGAACATTCCTCGGGTTGATTACTAAGAGCCCAGGAGGCCAGATTTCATGAAGCCAATTGCCATTCACGCGTAGGCGAAACTGATCACTGGGGTGATATTATTTAAATGTTATCTTTTTTCGATACTTTTTAACCGTTTATCTTAGTTACCTTTAGTTAAAGTAAAGCATGCTACACTTTGAAGATAAAGAAGGTTGCATACTAAATAGATAAGAGCAAGATGTATTGGAAAAATAAATAAATGTGGCAGTATTCGTTTCGTATTGGATTTCCTTTTCGTGTGTTAAATGTAGAAGAAAATGTGTTGTAATCGAATCACGGGAAAGTAAAGGAAAACATAGTTCGCGCACGAATAGTAGGAATCAATTGAGAAAAGTGGATTGGTGCTGGTGGTCGATAGGGCAACTGCCCCCTTAACATTAATGTACTGTTACAAAACCTCTGTGGCTACTGGCTTTACTGTAGCCACTTATTATTATAACAAGTCATGATGGGATTTCCCGTCGGTAAAAGTGATCTTTCGTAATAAAAATATAATCAGAACGTGACTGCTGGGATGACGAGTAATAGAGAAGTATTGAACAGAAGAAATGCTGCAATTGAGATAATGCTAATAAATTGAGATAACGGCAGGAGAATGACGATAATATCCCATAAACACCCATAAAGGGAATGATTTTTCAAAAATTTACTCCTTAGTCCTTAGCCTTGTATTATGGAACTCACGTGCCAAAAATGTACTTCTAACATCCAACGGATTAGGCCGTGCGTTGCTTCTCAGTGAATTTTCAGATTACCACTAATTGTATTGTCTGAAAGGAAAAATTAACAGGGGACAGGACATACAAAAGTAATAAATCCAAATAACGGAATTATTCCCGATATTTGGATTTATTATTTATTGAATGGCAGAAAAATCTAATCAGGGCATTTAAATATCTTAATTACTTTAATTCGTCTTTTAAATCCAGAATGTATATTACTTTGTTCATTAATTTCTGGTTTAATTTTTTTTTTCGTATTTCTTTGAATGCCAATTTCTTCCTCAAGTTGACATAAAGCGACCAGGTTAGATTATTTCCCCTTCTACGAGTAACATCATGTACCGTCAAACTCAAAGGTGAAACTTTGTTGGAATTTTGCAAAAAGTTATAAATATACCAAAAAAGATAATTCACAAAACGGCTTATTTTACAAATAACTTCGCGTAGTTAAATAGTAAAATATGTGGAACATTCATTTCTTTAGGGGGAAGACACATGAAGGGTTTTTTTTATTTTACTAGTGGTAGCTACATATTTTACGTTCCTTAACTTAGACACAACTTTTAAATTTTTTACGAGTTTCGTGTTTTATGATTAACGCCATTCCTGTTTTTCTTAAGTAAGCTGCAATTTTGTCTAATATATAAATATATAACGTTAGGTACTAATGAAGTTCTTTTGCCGGTTGAAGTTTTTTCTCCGTGTCTACTGTTGTTTTTCGCTGACATGAACAAAACTTTTTTTTTAATATTATTATTTGCTAAAATAAATAATTTAGGGTAAACTAATCAATGTTGGTATTTGATAATAATTTACAAGAATATTTTCATAAATTTTAGTTGGTCTACTTGCAAGTAAAAGCTTCGCCAGGTTACTATAAATTGGGTTTTTCTGTTTAAATAATTTCCAGAAAAAGCTGGGGCGGGAACAAACGGGGTTGGATTTACCCCTATCCAGGAAACAGTACTTTTCTACGAACAACAGGTGTACGTACAACACGCCTGTGTTTCCCGAAGGGGATACTGCATTATAATTACTTTTCCAAAAATAATATCTGATATTTCCATCAATTAAAATCCCTCTTTATTGAAAGGCTGTTTGCGCATAAACTTATCAAGCTTGTGTCATTGCACTCTGGTAGGTTAAACAAAGATTTACCAGTCACTTAGCAGTGATTTAGCAGTGCTGGCCTGTACACAGCCTTAAGTAAATTGGTCGCGTGCCGGCCGCGCGGCGCCGGTGTCAACGCCACGGACGCCATTGCACGACGCGACGCACTGCGGCACACCACTCAATTCACTGCCTTCCCCGTTCTTCTTTATTAAGACTTATGCATCGGGTAATTATTCCGCTGGTCTATTATTCCAATACTGTTTTTGCAAGTTTTTCGGTCAGGCCACTAGAGATGTTGCCAAGTTCCAGCTGGGAACTCGGCGCCCACTTACGCTTGCAACTTTGTACGGTCCTCCGGATGTTTTGGTTTTGTTAATGTACTTGGTTTAGCTGAAAATAAAATTGGTCCGGAGTCCGGACAAGTAAGTGAAAAACTTTTAAAGGATGCTTCGTTTCGTGTTACATAAAAAAAATTACATGATATTAATTAATTTCATCAGTTGGCGACGTTTCCGTTTTTTTTTCAGACTAGAACAGATTGAGTAGAGTGCGAAAATAACATTAACATTTCGCTAAGTGTTTATTTATTAAGGCAGAAGCGACGGTAGGTGAAGGAATGAATCCTAATCGTGTGTTGGTTTAGGACACGATAATGGATCTTTGTTTCCATAAATGTTTCTACCCAGTAATACTGGATCCATACGCAGTAACAAATCAAAGAAAATGCTTTGCAAGTCATGTGTTCGCCTTCCCACGGTCGTTATAAGTGTCGTTTAATATTTCAGTGTGCGTAGAAAGCTGTGCAATGCGCATTTTGCAAAGTAAATCCCGAGAATTCAGTAAAAAGCTTACCGTGAAAGTCCCACCTTCGATAACTCTTACTGTATTAAGTAGGTGGGACCCTATTCTTGTAAGAATAACAGTGTGTGTTATACAGTTTAGAATATCGGATTAAGTAGGTATTACATAAAAATGTATGGTAAGTTATTGTCATTTTTACTATACAAGAAGACATGAAATAAGCCAACTTCTGTTGTAAATCAGAACTACAGCAATATATCTGACTGACTGAATATACTGATAAAATCCTTGTAAGCAGAGATACACAAATCTTAAATAAAGAATTCCCGCGAACAGTTGACTTATGTTTATCAATTTAGACGTGTTCAAAGAAGCGATGTCGCACACTGCCAACGTATTATATTATAATGGCGAACGTTATGCCTTTATTCATTACATTCCTTGCACGTAAAAAATAAAACCTCCTCACATTCTTGACAGCTTTGTATGAGAAAGTAACATAGCTAACTTATATGTAAGTCAGAGGCCCCTCTACGACCCAAACAAATTATTAATGTACAAAAAAGATACAAAGACTTGTGCCTAAGCTAAGTAACTTCACTGAAGTACGTGATTTGAAAGATTTTTTTATCTCGTTCCCAAAATGAGAATTCAAACAGGGAAAACAATTGTTTCCATAACACGTTGCGTTGTTTAGAACATTCGCCTCGGGTTCCAGCAATCGTCAAAACTAATATAAACATCTGTTTTTATTACGGGTAAATGTATAAATCTTTTTGTAATAAATTCTATTACGGTTATACCGTTATTGAGATATCGCCCGTAGGTTCCAGTCAAAGTTCTTCATTATGTAGGGTAATTACTTTATTGTAGATTAGTTTTTCAGCATATTTACCTAACCGTGAGTACGACGGCATTTTTCTTGAAAACAAATTGAATAAATTAACATCATTTTCAGCTCAGTATGCTAATATACAGACGGACGTCGATATACATTAGTTATCAGCGGGCGACATCATATTTTCTGCAGCCCCAAGTTATAATAACCTAACTAAATGACAGCCAGCGGGGATACTTAGCAAAACCATCAGGTATCTGTTTCTCATAAAGCCTACTCTCATTTTCGTTATGATGTTAATAAAAAGAAATGGAAAAGTTGTTCGTGTGCGCGTCAAATGAAAAAGTTATGGCACGTGATGATACTGCAAAGACTGTGGAGCCACCTGGCGGTACACCAAACTAATTACAAACTCCCTAACTTCCTCAAACACTAAAATATTCTCCTAAAAACGTCACCTCGCGACGTACTCGAATAGAATAATAAATTTTACTTTCTGTGTCTCTCTTAGAATTAGTGGCTAATGCACATCTCTCACTCCTTTGGCGGAATATTTTACGCCACGGTTTAGCTGAAAAATACTGAAAGTTTTTGTTTAAATATTTGTGTAACGTTTTTAATAAATCATGTTGTAGAAGTCATTCAACATTTATTTAAGTAAGGTTGGAAGCATAATAAGCTGTCTAAAAGTAGGAGTACATTTGTTAAAACTTAAATCGTCCAGTAAATATATTATCGAAACTGGAGAAAAATACGGTTTAGTTTATTGCGTAAAGTTTTAATTACTAACACTCCCTTGATTACTATCAACACGTATAATTTTACTATACTCACCTCTTTTTTCTGGTTCCTCATTTAAGAATAAGTCAAACTGTAAAATCGATACGGACCAATTGTCATCGGACGCTGACAGATACTTCAGTGAGCAATGATATGTATATGACCATGTCCGGAACCGCGTCCGCAATTCGTACGTACCGGTTTTGCTGAACCTTAAGTCCGATTTTTCGATACTATCAAATCTAAACGAATTAGGTGCTACTTTATTAATCTGAAATTTTGTAGAAACTGCATCGTTCAGTTTAATATTAGATAATGTATTGGATGTTTCTAAACGTAAAATTTGCCACAATTCTTTTTTAGGTGCCGTACCGTGTAGGCGCCAATTTTCTAATAGAAAATAATAGCAGTGTCTCAACAAATACTATAGGAAAACACCAATTCTTCAGGGTGTAATCAAAGATACTATAATTCTGTAATGAGCCCTTATTCGCCATGATATGTCTTAGGGTAAAGTTTATGTTGCACGTTACGCGTCGTCCTGAGGGACTTGAGAAAACTCGACCCTTACTATGGTGTCTAGAGGAACATATTTATGTTGGTTATATTTAAAGTCATATTGCGATAATATGATAATATATTATAATGCAGTGAGGATGGTGTTTAAGAAAAAGAAAAAAAAAATACACTGTTTTTTCACCCAGTCTTACTAAGGGGTATCGTATTACCCAGTACTCACTGGGTCCTGAAGGTCAGATCGCCGGTTGCTCCATGTAAAATACTGATAATCAGCTGAATCCGGTAAGACTGGGAACCGTCCCCAACATTGTTGGGAAAAGGCTAGGTAGATGATGATGACACTGCTTTTTCACAGTAATTTCGTAGTAACTACGGTCCGTTCGCAATTATTTTACCTTTTTGACAGCAATCGCAACCTTATTGCATTTGTGTATATTTAAATATTCTGAAATGAGTGTAGGGCATCTTCTTTCACTAAAAAAAAAAACAATAGGTAACCAACGCAACTTTCGATTCAAATTAAAAATGGAGTAATGGACACCTCTACCTCTTTGAATTACTACTCTATATAGAAAAACAGTAGATAGGTACCTACTATACTTACTATTTACTATTCTATACTACTTACTATTCTATATAGAAAAACAGTAGGTAGGTACCTAATATCGCGTTCAGTGACGGTCAACAACACTCACGTTCTTGGATGACAGCGACATGGAGGAGTACTTTGACGCCTTTAGCGTCCTATAATGTCGTCGTTGTATACTTAATATGTATTTAATTTTGTCTTTTTTTGTTGTAAATATTTATCGAATGTTGTTTATGTTTGTAAATTATGTATTGTATTTAGAAATTGAAATTGGTCACAAAAACTTTACGACATTCTTTTCAGTGAAATGCTTTTAAAATTATTCTCACTTGTCATTCTCAGGACACTTTACATTAGACGTTTGACAAGCACGAACCCTCAAAATCGACTACACATCTCATAATCCCCATAAAATATGAAAGAGTAATTAAATTGAATACGACACTTAGCCTCTTAAGAACCTTCCCGTGGTCCGTTTAATATGTGCCAACACTCTACTCGTCCACTCGACTCAAACAACGTTGTCAACATTATTACCCCCAGGATTGAACACGCCATAAAACTGGAATGACTTTTAAAACCCGCTACGTTCACGTATCGGCTTATTGAAATAATATTACCTTTGTAGTTAATGTACTTTGCGTTTATGAAGCCGTTGGTGATGTTGTAGTTTTGTTTTAAAGGAGTTTTAATTAACTCTTTCAAAACAAAGTCGGCGCAGGTAACCAAAAGAATGCTGAAAGTTCTTGAACGTTCAATAATGTACAAAAAAAATATAGAGGTTTGGAAAGAGCAAGTGGAGGCTTATGCCCAGCAGTGGGACACAATTAAGGATAAAATAGTTCGAAATATCATCTTGATCAGTGTATCTTGAGTAATAGGGTCCCATTAGCATTCATCATTTGTTTTTTAGGGACCCAATATATTAGGAGAGAGAGAGAGAGAGTGGGGTCCCATAAAGGGAAGTGAGTTTTAGGGAGTTATTAGCGACTGAAACTTGAGTGAACTTAACTTATAATGTATTAACACACCAATAAGGTTTGCCATAGTTCAGAAGTTACTTAAGTGTCAGCTTTTATTAGGTACAATATCTGAAATTGACATGTGTTATATTACACGTACTGGAGTATTCTTAGTCTGTGGATATACTTAGCAAACCAGTGTAGTATTTCGCAAGTTATGTATAGAGGTAACTAACTCATTGCGGTTAATGTGGTGGTCGTAACAAATTAATCTATCTGATGTAGTAGTTAGTCGGGCCTGCGTAACATATAGCCATATGGTAGAGATTGTGTAGTTTGTTAGGTCCCAAAGAATGATCGTTCACTTGTTTTAATATGTGCTTTTTGCTTTCATTTTTCATCGTAATTTTACCATCGAGTTATTATTATACTATACAGGGTGTTAAAGTAGTTGCGTGCCATAGCCTAGAGGTGAGTTCAGTATCGATAAAGGAACCCGTAAAAAATAAAAAATAAAACCAAAAAAAATATTTACTAAAAAAAATAAAAACAAAAAAATATTGCAACATCAACCTAGTTTAGTACCTACTAACTTCAAATAGCAATATAAAATAATTTTATATTCTAAACGATTGCAATTTTAAGTTAGTAGGTACTAAATTGGGTTGATCCTGCAACATTTTTTTTATGTTTTTATTTTTAATAATATTTTTTTTTTTTTTTACGGATTCCTTTATCGATACTGAACTGACCCCTAAGCTATGGCACGACTACTTTAACACTTTGTATAAATCTTGTTATAAATGTGACGATTTGAACAGCAATACAGGGTTATTTGTAAAACACCGACAACCTCTCAGGACTATGTTACTAACATCATAATCAACAACTTTTGTTCTATGAATTTTAAAAAATTATCATATTTTAGTTCATCAGATTTTCATACAAAAATAAAAATATTTAAATTGAACGCTCTAAATGTTACATAGTCTATGCGAAGCAAAAGAAGCGATAGTACAATAGCGAGGGGAGCGGGGTTAGGGCGTTCAATTTAAATATTTTTATTTTTGTATGAAAATCTGATGAACTAAAATATGATAAATTTTAAAAGTCATAGAACAAAATTTGTTGATTATGATGTTAGTAACATAGTCTTGAGAGGTTGTCGGTGTTTTACAAATAACAATGTATATAACCACTGGGTATGGAACGGCAGAGTTGGTTGGCAACAAGTAAGTACATGCTTCAGATAGGAACATTATCAGTAGGAACGGATCCAAGCTAAGTGAAGACAAATAAGATTGGAAAGACGATAGTTTTATATGTAAACAATCTATAGGGAAAAACTAGTAAATAAATGTTAACTTGAGTGTTAACTTTGCCACAAAATAAGTGTCATTATCTTCATTTACATGCTCTTGTTTTTCGAGTTCGTGCAACACGTTTTTTTCTTCCATTGTTTCCCTGTCAATTGTCACGCTATCATTTACTCCTTTTTGCTATCGTTCCTCAAACAGTCGATCCGTTTTTTCTTTATCTTCCTCTCTCTCTCATCTCCAATGTATAGGATTAAAATAAATACAAATCAAATAAAGATTTCGAAGATTTATATAAATTTAAATACTATGTATGTGTTAGTAATAATTCTGTTATATTTCCCAAGATATTAGTCACAATTAAACGCAAAAAATTACTAACATATTAAGTAAAACACCTTAAATTTTTAAAATCATAAAATGGTTATTGTGAGTCAATATTCAAAGATAGACATATGCTGTTGCAGACGTGTTTTAGAATTTTTTAAAAGGAATAATTCCTTAATACATAATTTTCATGTAACTTGTACTGTTTAAGCAGCGCAGGCCCCGAAAGGACAATTTTTTTCGTCTTAATTCCAAATATCGTCATTCAGATAACTTTCTTTCGTAAATTGTTTTTAAATTATAATCTATAACCTTCTCAGCTAATTTTTCTTTCTACTAGTGAAAACCGTATCAAAATTTGTACAGAAGTTTCTGAGATCCTAGCGAACAAACAGACCCTTTGCCCGGCGGGGGACTCTGATTTATGACATGTATATAGTAATATTCTATTTTATGTATAAAGCTATAAGTTTTATGTTATTTTTAATTGTTAAATTTCCTTATCTACGTGACATTAGGTAATTGATACTCACTGCAATATTATTAGTTTGAAGTTATCTTGCAGCCCCCTAACAGGGTCATGTATTCACTAGTTTTAAGCATAGCGGGTAACTATGGCTGTGTTCATTGTGTATTAAACGAATAAATAAAGGTTTGATAAAACGTTCAGATAATCAATAAACTTCGCAGCACCAGCTTCTTTATAACAATATCCCAAAACAACCCTTATCAAGCAGACCGGAATGCATAACCTAGCGGACGCACATAGCATTTTCCCGGTTAGATAAAATTTTCACAGCACAATTTATTGGGCGAAACGTCTTATTTATCTTCTAAAGCATCGACCGAAGAGAACGGAGAAATCTCTTAATGGTCATGAACTTTGAAAGTATGAGTCCGGAGCCGCCCCAGAGAGCTATGATTCAGAGCCAGGATATCATTGCGTCAGATAATCTGACGCTGGTTATAACACATCTATATTTAGATTAAGTGAAGCGTGGGAGGCTGCCTTAGTAAATCCTATCTTAGTTTTTATGGAGGCGATAGGGAAAGTTACGGCGTAAATGAATTGGTGCGTCATGGGACACTATCAACGGAAATTGGGACGTTTTTGCAATGAGAGTAGGTACCTATATTTTTATTTAGTTATCTTATTGAGTGCTTGCAGCGCAAATCAGAAAGCGCTATCCTTCCACATTTATTGTGCGAACCGCCTTGAATCATCGTTTTATTCCTGTCAATCGTTTGACGATGACAAATACAGTCAGTTCTAAAATGTTTAACGGTAAACGCAGTTAGTGTTTTGTGGTGCATTCAGGCTTTAATAAAATTAACAAGTTTTCTTCATAACAAATAGACGTACTCGTGTTAATTATAATTAATGTAAGTACATCTTTACTTGAAACATAAACTCGGCGAAAGTTTCGGCAGTAATCAGACCGTATACGAGTGAAGTTGGCTAGAACAATTAATTAAAAGCACGAAATGATGATAGTACGAAAACTGTAGTTATAAAGTGGGATGATAAGTCGAAACACAAACGTAATGGCTAAATAATGTAACAGATTTAAACTTTCTGAGGATTAAGAAAGTCTTAAAGGTATCGTCACTTAATTATTAAATGATAAGTATAGGCCTGGCATCAACGCGAGAAGCAAAAGTAAACGATTTATAGATTGAAAATACTCGTTAATCATATTTTTCAAATTTTTGTTCATATCCATGGGTGGTGATACTTATTGTGCTTACTGCATAAACCAAAATGCTTATAAGATAGTTGCATTTTCAACTCAAAGACCGATCGTATCGACGTTATGTTTACTACGCGCGTTCGTGCTAGCTCCATGGATTGAAGCCTAAAATAATTCGCTAAGGGAATTGCTATTCATAAAGTTCCTCAAAATGTCGAAAGGTGACAAAGATGTCAAAAGTGAGTGCCGCTCTCTGTGGTGCGCTAAAAATTCTACGTGACGTATCAAAGGTCACGCAAACAAGAAAAAGGAAAGAATAAAACTTCACACGATGGCAAAGGTCAAAAAAGAATTAGTAAATTCACCTTCAGACCTTCCGAAAAATTGAATAAATGTAGTCGACAATCTAAATTTCAGGATGTTAGTAAAGATTCTATACCGGGTCTCTACATAAATACTTAGAGCTAGTTGTCTAAGAGCTTGTTCAGAGAATTCGTCATATGCCTAGCTTTTATCTGGCTATGTTTTGGGGTCGGCTTCCTGCCTAACCGGATGCAGCTGAATACCAGTATTTTACATGGAGCGGTTGCACAACTCAGTTAGTACTGGGTGAAACGATACCCCGTGTGTGGTAAGACTGGTTGTCAGACTTTTACGTCACTGACTGTTGAAACAGTTGTGAATCGTGAACTCCTTCAAATCTACAAATGACAGCCAGGACCAACGGCTTAACTTGCTTTCCGAGGCACGGAGGAAACGATTAATGGATGATCACCCATCCACAGATCGACGACCGAGAGAAGTCCGTGTTTGCCACGGAAAATTTGAGACGCTTCAACTTCCTATTTTTTGCGTCTGGACGCAATTTTACAATAAGTAAGTACATAAACTACTCGGAAAATAAACAGCATTCCACATCAAACAAACTCGGGACTTCGCCCGCGTAGAAGAAACATATCTTGTGACATCCAGCAATACTATAACTCATCTTTATCATATCAGATATAATCAATTTAAATTATATTTATGTATTTTATGTCAAGCTCCTGAATTTTGACTAGGATGCAAACTTGGATTGAAAACTGCACCTTGCATAGTTAATTTGTAAAATAATAGTAATGCTTAGTGTACAATGAATTAATATTTAAAAGCTAAGGACATGTTACGGAACTAAAGGAAAAGTTTATAATTATGTATTTCTAGAGCTATTTAATTTGAAAATGTAAATGTGATCGGAAATCTACAAAATATTTATCCTATAGTTTTCTTTATATTATTTTAATTTTATAAAATGTAGGGACCTACATATAGGTTTTCATGAGAACACTTGGTAGGAGCATAAGAGGACGCAATATGGGAGCTCCTCAGCTTCCATAGCAGTTATTGACCACTCGTCTAGTCAATTGACGCTTAAACGCAATATCCTGCCTCAAGTGTTTCGATTCTTTCTGTATACCGCTCTATAATAATTATTTGTACATTATTTTCTTTTCAGGATGGACAGATAGATAAACCATTTATTTGGTGCATCACAGAAGATAAAATACAACAATAACAATGAATTAAATGCTCGGATTTATAATCGTGCATATAAAGGGTGTAAGAAACCTCTTAACGAAGCCGAAAGGCACTTGTTCTCCCCGTCATTGCGATCATTTTTTTGTTCTACACCATACCTGGGAACCTTCTAGTTACGGAGATATTTTGGGTCAAAGTTACAACTTTTTGACAATTTTTTTTTTGTAAGATTTAAACACCTCCACGACCCCCGTACTATTCAATCCACCCATCAGCACAATGTTTTAGTGCTTTACATTGAGTTATACCAGAAAACATGATTTTTTAACCCAAAAAAAAGCCCATTTCCCAGCAAAGCGCAAAGTGCAAAGCGTTTTTGCGTAAAATTACTTAGTTTGATGTACAGAATGCTTGATTTACGGAACTTGCTTGGTTGACAGCTTCGTGATGAGGTTGTTTACACCCTGGGTACTTATATGTATAATGATATTTTATTAAAATCTATTTTCCACAAAATAATTACTTGAATATTTTTATGAACTGTAATCATAGTAATCCCTACAAATACCTTTTATAAATGTAATGTTGTCTGTCTGTTACCTTTATACGCCATAACGTCTGAAGAGATTTTTATTAAATGATATATATTTGGCTTTCACTACTTTCCAATTTTGCACTTTTATACATTCACCAGTACGAATATTACCGATTAAACCCGATTTGTATTAAGTACACGGCTAACATACGAATAGTGGCAAGGGGCTCATCAATTAAAGTCCTCGACTGTACGTAACCCATAACCTGGGTTAGGACATACTAACATGGGATATTTTATATCCCGGTATATAAGACGTTTCTAGGAGATAATTCATTAACGTTTCATTAACGTTTTTAAGTAGCATTCAGATTCATAATACGTTACTGTAAAATTGAATAATCGGCATTTAAGCTCAAAAATCATCTACCGTGTTTACTCCACAATTTATTAATACCGACAATTATTTATTTAGCAAGTCATCAGTTTCTCGAATTATTCATAACGCCTGTCTATTATAAATACCACTCTTAGTCAATTAAAGAGACGAACCGCATAAATTAAACGTTTACGTTCCGTCTCAGAGTGTTTAGCATTGCTAAGGAGTCACTAATGTTCGTTTATGGTATGATGAGAAGTCATAAAACGATATTGCAGTTTGATAGGCAGCCGCCGCGCGTACGAATGTGGCCACGGATTGCCTCTTAAATGCATTATTACTTATCTACTCCCATCGAGGGCCATCTACTGCTGCGATACAATTAGTACATTTCGTTTCTCAATAAGTGCCTATAAAATCTCAGAAAAGCAATGTCCGTTAGCGTTTAAGTGCTAAAGTTTGAGCAAAAGAGATAAACACAAAAATATCGGACGCTGCATTCATTTAGAACGTAGGCAACCTAGAGCTCTTAAATTACTTGATAAAGATCGCGATTAAGAGATTTACTTTCGATTTCGTATAATGCTTTAGTGGCTAAACGAAAATGGACGTATAATAAAGTAATATAAAAAGCAGATTTAAGACAAAAGTCTTTATATACATCTTGGAAAACAAACACTTAATTTCTCTCTACGTTGCTTCACACGCGTACCATAAATGGTTGTTTCTGGCAATTTCATGTAATCCGTTAACTGGCCATTTACAAGACACAATAGATAAACTACAAGGCTGTAAAGTACCAATAGACATTGTATATAGATATAGTAATAGTAACAGAACTACAGCAATTAGCAAAGTGGAGAAGATAGCACGTTAAGCTCGCTCCCAGCAAGTATATGTAGGGTTTTTATGGAGTTGTGTAAAGATGCCGTTGTTACAAGGTCATTATGTGCTGTGATGGGTGGAAAACTAATTAATTTTAATCTACAAAAGTTTTTTCTTTGTGCCCCTTTGATGGCTCTTTACTTAAATTTTTTATAAAACTTTCCATGTGATTGTGTCTTGGTGTCTTTTTGAGAATGACTAAAGTTGTGATGGAATATCAAACTACCTGCTGGCACCAACATTTAATGCTATACATCATTAAGTACTTATTTAAATTGATATAACGACAATTTACATTATTGTAATTATTACACAACTACCTTTATTTATTTATTTTTTCGGATGGGAAATCATCAAATGACTCCTCCCGCTCTGGGCGGAGCAGGAGGGAGTGTCAGACTTTTACTGACTAAAACCTATCCATGTTCCTTCATCACCCTTTGTGTTCCGGGGCCACGGCATCTCTTTCGAACTGTCCCGCAGCCCCGGCAGATTACCTACCTTACACAAGATGCGAATTAAATACCAAACCTATGTGAATAAAGTGGCGTGCAATTCGAGAGGCCTATGTCCACCAGTGGACTGCTGTATTTTGGGTTATAGACTGATGATAATAATATGATAAAATGTCTCAAAGGATTCAATGATTTTATCTCAGACCAAATAAAAAGGTGAAACTGAAAGGTTAAGAAAGAAAGTGAGGCCTTTAAATTACGTCTCGCCGTGTACGGTCGAACAAGATATTTTAGATTATTTGGTATACAGTTTTACCAACAAATTACATTGTAAAATGTAAACCAAATAGCTTGTTCGACCGTACACGGCGAGACGTAATTTAAAGGCCTCACTTTCTTTCTTAACCTTTCAGTTTCACCTTTTAAAAAACCAAAAAAATGTTAAGACGGATCGGCCTCACCTCCTGTTCGCAGGAGGTGAGGCCGATTTCGTAAACATGTTGTGCATTTATTGAGGTGTATTTTAATTGTAGTTTGATATAAATGTGTGCGTGATGTGAGCGTATATGAACAGAGCGAGACGTAATTTGCGCTGGCCTCACTTTTTTGTTCGCAGCATTATGTCTTGGTTTTTTACTTGGTCTGATGATTTTATAAAAGCTCTAACTGAATCATTTGCTCGAATTTTACCTACACCTACAATTCTAGATACTTGAATGCGACGAGCGAATACCAAGTTTCACGAAACACTCGCACGTAATGGACAATCGGACATTCCCCGGAACTGTGTTCCAATCTGTCTAATGTCACACACAGCCACGCTCTTTTGTTTGTTCCTTGAAATTCTCCTAACTTTGTACCTGCATATAAAATATGCAGTGCATACATGAATTTTATCTATTTTTATTTTTTATTTTATTTATTCGGGAAAATAAACAGTTATACATTAAAATCTTACACTAAGTTATAAATATACAAGGTTTATAAATGTATAACCTACGACATTTTCCACAAAATATTTAAAAGTTATATGTAACAGTACGCTATTCTAATATTTTACATTTGAAAAGTAGTTAAAAGTGAACTTAAACATAGACAGGCATGCAAACAACAAAAAAAGAGAGAGAGAGAGAATGAGCAAATATTATACTAAATTATTAAACTAACTATTATATTCTAAAATTATTTTTTTGGTAAGGTTTCTAAATTTTTGAGCAGAGACAAAGAAGAAGTCGATGTCTTCAAAGATCTTATTATATTGGTTGGTAAGGCGGCGTAAGGGTGCTCGCAAGCCCGCGTTTGTGCGACAAGAACTTACTGCAAATAAAGGTCTTGCGCGCACCCCACGGCATATAGTTGTTTTGGGTACTACGTAGCTGATTTTGTTGCGAATATCAATACAGTCATAAGTATTACACAGATCAAACAAGTCTATGTCTATTTAAACACATTCACATCACTTAATATTTCAAATTAGTTGATCTTTTTTTAAATTACCGATAAAAAAAAAATGTGGTTCAGAATGATGTAGGTACCAGTACCTACATCATTCTGAACATCATTCTGATACGTGATAACTATTTTAGCGTCGGTATACATTGACATGTCAACAAGGTGATTGGGATTGGAAAGGGATTCAACCTTTTTGACTTGTCAATATTTTGTCAAAACGAGCAAAGAGTTTCAGATCGCTAGTCAATAATAATACAATTAAATATAGGCATTCCAATCAAATGTGATTTTAACACAATATGATTAATGGACAGCAAATATCAGCATACAAATGAAATGCATTAGCGTTGATGCCTATTTAGTCTTCGTCCTTAATATCTAAACTATACAATCACGGGCTAGTAATCTCGGAAAATTAAAGCCCAAATACAGTGTGCATAAACTGGCGAACGTGTAGCTATTTTAACAAGCTTATTGTGGATTAATACAAAACAAGCTATATTAGCTCAAGCGTTGGATTTTAAACATAAACCAACATTTTGGATACTGTTTTGTTCGCGAAACAGTTTTTAGTCGAGTGCGCCATGCGATTTTCCCCACTTCGTACGGACAAAAATTGGATAAACCGAACATTTATAGGATCGCTCAGTGACTGTTTTGTACGTCCACCGTTGTCGTTGTTCAGAAAAAAAAATGCAACATTTTTAGTTCAGTTACATTTGAAAATGATTCAATTCAAGTTGAAAATATCGGTGTAAAATTACGATGGCTACGAAACTAACTAAAGATGTTAAGACAATAAGAAACTTTAGATGACAGCTGTTCAGTGGTGAGATTTAACTTTAATAAGTATTTTGATTTATATTAAACCACTTACATTATAAAACTAATTTAAAATGCTCCCAGAGGAAAATTCGGAGGAACGTCTCACCCTCGCTATCTTGCGAAGTAATGCCCAATAAACTTTTAAAATATATGACACGTAAAGCCCACTAGTTAAAAAGGGGAGAGGGACCCGACAGATCACCACTGTACCTACCTATACCCACGTCCAAATGAACAGAATCGTGTATAAATAGAAAACAATAAATAATTTAAGCTTACAATTACGTAAATTTTATTATTCTCGAAATTCAGAATAGTATTGTGTTCTATTTAGAATTTTCAGAATTGTAGGTTTTACTGTTTGAATCAATAAGCTTTGTTAAATAATCATTTTAATTAAATTTCAATTTGTAGTATTTTCCTGCAGAGCAAACAATAATCTATACTAATAATATTATAAAGAAGAAAGATTTGTATTTTATATGTTTGGAATGAATAAACTCAAAAACTGCTGCGCCGATTTCAAAAATCTTTCACCAATCGAAAGCTGCATTCACCCTGTGTAACATAGGCTATATTGTATCCCCGTACTCCCACTACTATGAAGGAACTATGCGGGTGAAACCGTGTGACGTCCGCTAGTTAATAATATACTTGGCGATATGAAAAAGCTTTCGAATATAACTAAACGAGATTTAGGTTTGCGAGCGAAAGTTTGTATCGAGCCCTTCATTTACATTTCAATCGGCTTTACCTATAAATATATGTTGGTTAGGGCTCCGCCCCGCGGTATGTCCTAAACATTTTATTACATTCCATGCACGTAAAATATAATATCCCTACCCACACTCAGATGTACGCGTTGTGAGCAAATATCTAAATGTAATTTCCATGAGTTGTCCCCGCAATGTTTTCCCAGAAAATATTAACATGGAAGGCAAGGGGCTGAATCTCTCCTAAGTAAGTTGCAAAAAATGTACGTGATTTTACTTCAAAGTCCCTTTTGTCTTTATGGAGGGAAGGCATAAAAGTACAGGCACGGGAATGGCACATACGAAAAAATTACGCAGCGTAATGATGATGTGCCCGCACTTGCCTTGAAAACAAAATATTTTCTCTTAACAGTGACAGAAATGTATTCAACGAGTTTTACTGTCGCGTATACCGCGTCCTACACTCTCGGAGAAAAACAAAGAGACAACGTTGCTAACTTACTTTTTCGAATTATAAAAATGTGCGTGTCTATTTTTACTTTGAGAAAAGTGCCGCACTGGTGTAATAAAGGTTTTTTGTTGTATATAGGTTATTACGTTTTATTTAATAAAATGAAAATACAGATAGGTAGAGTGCCCGTTGTAGTTTCTGATTGTCTAGTAACTGAGCTTTGTGTATTCAGTTGAAAAAATTGTCATTTTATTATGCTGAACACTAGTTACTACTACACCCTAACTAAACAATACTACTTTCCAGTTTTTTGTTTGTAAATGCGCAATTTTCTTGAAAACCTTTATATTTTATATCAAATATATTATACGAAACTATTATTATAAACATACCTATCCAAAATAAAGTAAAAATGCTTATAACATCGCAGTTCAAACAATTTATTTGTTTTACCAAGCAAACTACTACTAAACTCGACTACTAACGCCATCTGTTTTGGCCAGGTAAAACTAAACTCTGGTCGCTCACTCAAGTAAAGTTTACGAAGCAATTTATTATGAGTCGAAACACTAACTTAGTTGAGTGAATTAGAAAAACTACTAGCCATAATGTGGTTAGTACGATATACCTCCACACTTTGATGATCGCATTAAGGGTAATAAAAGAAAAGTGCGATTACTTGCGACCCCGGGAGGTCGTTCGGATCACTCCGGGAGGCTTGAGCACAGGAGATTGTCTAATGCTGTTACTCAAATAAGTGCTAATGCACTCAATTTTATTAAAACAATATGTTTACCGAACAAAACAAAGGCACCGACGGCATTTATATTAAATGAACCGTGCGGCTTTGCTTTACATGTAATTGTGATTGCAGTGTTGCTGAATATTATTCTGATCTATATTGCTGATTTAAGCGTAGGTACCTAAAGACAGCGGGAGCGACTTTTTTTATCCTATGTAAAAATATACACCTCATTTTACATCTTTTATGTAATACTAACTGCAATTGGTTTTTGATATAGAGATATTTGTAAAAAAAGCCTTTTAGATTTCAATTCTGGGGGAAAGGCATGCAATATCCGCTACTTAGAACATCACACTGCGACGAACAATATAGCTCCCTACTTAGAACATCACACTGCGACGAACAATATAGCTCCCACTTAGAACATCACACTGCGACGAACAATATAGCTCCCTACTTAGAACATCACACTGCGACGAACAATATAGCTCCCTACTTAGAACATCACACTGCGACGAACAATATAGCTCCCAAGTGTGAAAATCATGCCATTATTACCCCTCATTGCTGATGTTTTCCATGGGAGACTCACGTTTTAAGGCAAACTATTTGCAGCAAAATCACTGTATTGATGAAGCACACCGAGTGTGAAAACCAATCAGTTCTAAGTGTAGTGATTACGGCCATTCAGTTTTATAAGCAGTCATTGTATTGGCCATAGGGTTGGCGTATGTATAACGTGTGTGTTTAAATACGAGCTGGTGGATACCAGCAGGGTAATATTAGTGTGGATGTAGTAATAATATAAACTAGCTTATACCCGGCTTCGCCTGCGTGGAGTTCGGTAATTATCCAGGTTATAAAGTGCCAAATTTCATCCAAATCCATTCAGTGGTTTCTGCGTGAATTAGTAAAAAACATCCATCCTCACAAACTTTCACATTTTTAATAGCAGTTAAATACGAAAGTAACTCTTGTCTGGCTTACCTCTTCACCTGGGTTAGAACATGTGAAATTTTTATATAGGTACAGCTACACCGTGGGATAATATCCGACCTAAACACGGGCGAAGTTGCGGGAAAAAGCTTTTAAATTTCTAGATGCAAACTTCTCTATGAACACTGAGGAAAAAATCACCTCGTCACTTTAAATTAAAACAGCCGGTGCGCATGGTAGGTGCAATATCACCGTTTATTGTAATCCATTGGCTCGACAGGGTCAACCGTATGGCAGCAGGCCACAAATGCAGTAAGCCGTGTTTAAGTTTACGAGCCGCGCGTATCTTGGCTTTACGACGCCGGCGACTGCTGCTGTCGTGGCCGTAGATCATCGCTGGATGAGACTCGGAACGATCGAAGACATAATATGTTAAAACATAAAATATCACGCTTGTAATCCCCGAAAGGTTAGGCACAGGTGCACCTTATCATCTTCTCCTTCCACATTTCGCCATGAACCGGGTCCAAATCCAAACTCCGTTACTGAGAAATGCCTGATGAAACAACCCAATAACACGTTGACCGACTTGGTAATTGTACCTAGGCCCGCATTTGTGACCACTTTATCAACGGCAAGAATGGTACATACTTATTTATTTAACTTTTAGGAGCAAGTGTCAAGGACGCGCTGATTTACGAAGACGAAGAATTGCTACAGTTATGTTTTGCTTAATTTATATTTTATTGTAATTATTTAATCAGTAAATAAAAGCTTTATAATATTAATCACAAAATGAATGCTGCAGTAAAATTTAAACTATAGAGCCCTTAATTTTTCACAATTATTCTGGCCCATTTTTTTTTTTCGGATGGCATATTATCAAATAACTTCTCCCGCTCTGGGCGCAGCAGGACGGAGTGTCAGACTTTTACTGCCTAAAACCCATCCATGTTCCTTCATCGCCCTTTGTGTTCCGGGGCCACGGTATCTCTTTCGGACAGTCCCGCAACCCCGGCAGGCATCGGTCCTTGCGGACCCCTTCCTCTATTGCTGACTCTGGTTAAGGCGCGCGGGGAACACGAACGCACCGTCGACACGGCCTGTCGTCATGAGAGGGACGGACGGCGAGCTAGCCCATAGCCCACCGTCCACAGGGCCGCATGTTATTCTGGCCCTTAAGAAGAGTTGAGTAAGACTAGGGTCATTAATCGAAAAACTCTACCAGTCTACTATATTTTTGCTCCTATATCTACCACCGATTCTGACACCGATGGTTATGAGATACCTAGGTAATGGGTATAGCTTGACACCCGGAAAAATACTATAAACTATTCTTCTAAATATTCTGGATATTATTTATCATAAAAAAAAATGAAAAACCAAATACGTAATGCTTACGAAGTCGGCTATAATTTTATTGTATTGATTATTTACTTATTACAAAATCCACAGCTCTTTACAATCTTAACCTAAACCATTTTAACTAATCCTACAGCCAATTAAGGATTTACAATTTAACATCTATACATAGCTTAGAATACAACGTGTGAGAGTTTGTGTGCCTGAGGAGTTATTGATCAAATATTATTATGTTATCTTCCACGAAAATTGTGAAAACTTTTCAATTTCAACAATTCAACAATTCAATTTTTTTTTTCTAAGTCAACGCAATAGATAGTCTCTATTATTTATTGCACTATGGTATATGATGAAACTAATAACCAAAAAAAAATTTCTCGGTGTATACCTCTCCAATCTACACTTGGAAAGCTCAAGACTAAATAACATATTATAATAGTTTTTTTCTCAAAAAAGCATACTGATTTTGTTAAGTTTAAACGTTGGTATGCTTCTTCGTCTTCTTCCTCAAGGTTTATCTGAAGCAACTCTAAAAAATTTAAAAGAATTCCTGATTCAGCACGGCTGGTTTACACTTTCGCAACAAATTCCCGGCTAGATTAAAATATTTTTAATGCAAGACGCTATTCCCTGCTGTTCGTGCTTGAGGAATTTACTGAAAGGAAACTTGTCATTTGGAAACTCACACCGTGAGACTGAATGGGTTTTTGGTGAGAAACACTGTATTCTTGCCTAACCTTGAAAAAATGCTTGCAATTCAAGTAAAATTTGAACCCACGACCCCTTACTTAACCTAAAACTAAATTTAACTTAATAAAACTTGTTATTTGTATTAACTTACTAAAACTTACTTTTATGACAAATTAGAACAGAATCATACTTATATTAAAAAAAAAAAACACTTTTATAAAATCAGCTTCAGCTTTTTAAAAAAGCTTTCAAATAAAGGTGTGATGTTTTTTCTGTTCTTCTCAGCAAACCCTTTTAATTGATAGCCATGTCATGGGGTTGCATAAAAAATAACTAGTCCGCCATCTTTGGGAGTCCGCCATATTGGATTTAGAATTACGTCACTTAACTAACCATGCATTGTCATTCTAACTAAACGTGGATGCAAAATTTTAGCTCAATCGGTTTGGGATAACTGTTTTAAAATTCAGTTGCAACATTTGACCTAAACAAACAACAGACATACAAAAAAAAAGCGTTGCAAGTTAAATATAAACTTGTAAAAATTTAAATTGAGTGGACCTCTGCCTTAATTTTATATGCTAAAAATGGTGCTATTCAGCTGCTCCGGTTAGCCTGAAAGCCGACTCCAACATAGTTGGGAGGTTAGCCAGATGAACAATGTTTGACCGACATACCAGCGATGGAACTAAAAAACTAATGGAGCTGCTTTAAGCACGGCTGGAGATTAATTCCTGTCCTGTATGCCCTGATTTTGTGGCATTAATATATTTTTTGCCAGAATAAAATATACAATGTCTAGGATGATAAACAATGTACGTTTCAGTGGATTAGTTTCGGACTGAAAAACGGGCAAAACCTAGTCATAAATAAATATATAAATTTTTATTAAGTAAAAAGCAGTAGTTTGCCGATTCAATTTAATATTTTCATTATCGTTGTGACTCTAAAGTGCGAAAATATAAAACGAACCCGTCGTTTGATTTTTTCGCAGTTTTTATTCGCAGTTTTATATCTCTATACGGTTGTATGACAATCACGTCTGATTTTACTCTCGAGATACTGAAGCCTTGACACAGACAATAAGCGCCGTCTTGTGTCTCATCCAGGGAGTCTACATCGTTGTGACGTCAGAGCTCCTAGGAATGCTGACGCCGCACTAGCTCCGTACTTTCGTAATGGCTAAACAACATGTTTGCCCCTGGCTTTCTTTTACGGTTCCAGAAAAAATACTTTATAAACCCTTTACCTTTATTTGCATCATAAAAATTTACACACTGTTACCCAAAATATTACGGTTAAAAACAGATTAAACTTTGATCAGCTTAATTTATTTTCCCGAAACCGCTTTTTAATGTTTACCGTTCGCAATTAATAGAATACTTTTCCCCATTATACTTAATTATCATCTTTAAAACCATTGAATTATTAAATGGAACTACTTAATAATTCATCGCAACTCTCAAACAGAAAACATTATTAACTAAATAAATTTCGAACGAAACTTAATTGTGCAAAAATACGACGCAGCGAACGAACGGAGGATAACTGGATTATCGGGACGGTATACCCTCGGACAAAAGTGATCGTATCCTCCCCTCACAGAAGCTTCGTTTAAAGAAGTAATTACACGAACAGCAAGTTTGGACGATCTTGCGGTGACGTCATTAGTATGCGACGCACGTTACGCCCGACAGAGGCGATAACGCAAATTCGTTTGGCCGAACATCTCGCTAATAGAGTTTCACTAATTTATAAGACCGTTAAGCCGCAGCTAGGCCGGACCTGCGTAAAACTGTCCGCGGTGAACGTAAAAAGGATTTCATGGTAGACCCTGCTACATATTTGATGGGACTCAATCTTTCGCCGCGCCCTCGAGGTAAGCACACTTAATTATGAACAACTCCTGTGAAATTATACGAATTGTTGACTCGCGAGCTCTCAGTTAAGATGCTGTTTTCTTTTTGTGTTTCGTTTATTTAATTGAACTCGGCTCTTATACATGTGTATTTTCCATTTAAGCGGCACGAGTACAGACACGTGCCTAATTATCTAGATGGCAGATAGATACTCCAAGCCCAAAATAAAAGCCATCGAACTTTAAAAAACCGAATTAACAAAATTTTATTTTTAAAACTTAAAAAGCTCAAATGCGAGTCCCGAATAGTAAAAAGACTTTGTTATTTTTTACTGTGTCTCATGTGGATTATGATAGACCTTCTTAATTAAAATCTCGATGTACTTATAAGCCACAACCCGGGGCCGCACCTGGGGAGCGCTAAATTACGTAGATGCAGCACTAGCTACCTCCGACGAGACGATAAAAAATATCCATATAACAAACAAAGGATATACGTCATGCATACTGCGCCATAACACACTGTACGTTTTCGTTGCTTGATTTTTACGGAGAACGACTAAGTAAATGTTTTTAGTTAAAAGATGTTAAACAAGAGTTCGTCATTAATCTAGCAAATCAGTAAGTCTATTTCAGACTTAGACTTACTTATTTTCTAACAGTTCAGAAATCGATACTCAAACAAAATAGTAAACATCGTAGGTTCTTCTTACATAACTTTTCATTATATTTTATCTTAACAAGGACAAAATGCTATCTCTTAGCTAGTCCTCAAGCCGTCTTAATAAAGTAAAACGACCTCTCTTTTCACATCAATTCCCAAAATTGCCGTCTCAGAGTCAGATTAAAATAATTATGTCTCAGTAAAGCGTTACGTGCCGGTAAATATTCATAATTTATTTAGAAACATGGGGCTCTTGCAAGCCCGCGCAGTTTACTTCACTCCACCCACGTTAGGTACATCGTCTCAGCCACTTTATGTTAAGAAAATTTCATTTTATAAGCCCTGTGTTCCCCAAAATGTAGGTCTAATTCGCTTAGGCGACGTTTTGTTGCGAATTTTAAGAAATTATTTTAAATATACATTTTTATTCTGCAAAAAAAAGAAACTCTCGGATGTGATTAACTTTGCGGATTTTCTTCCGAGTTTGCTCTGAAGCCATCAAAGTCAAATAAAACTTTCGTTTCTTGCTTATATTAGAATTAGTTTCTGATCGGATTTCGGCGGTGTCTAAGGAATTCATAGCTAAAGTTACGTGGTTTATTTAAATGTAATACGAACGAATCCGCCGGAACAGTACCTAAGGTTTAGTTTAACTTAAGTTGACAGATAAATTAAAAAGTCCGAAAGTGATCAAAGTAAGTAAATGAGAATCAATTCAGAACTAACCAATGTTCAAGTCACTAATCATCAACGTCACATTATAATTGTTACATTTATAACGCTATTATGTTACCCTCTTAGTATTTCACTATTTTAAGCTAATTTGGGTAAGTCCACCCCACATAATTATTATCGAGAATATTTTGTCTTTACAAAGTATAATAGGCAATATGGTCCAATCTGCAAAACGAGGACGCGGCATCCGGCTGAAACGACAGCAGGTCCCAGGGAGCGCTCTAACTTGGATTTATATCGTACAGGAAGCTCCGTTAAAAGTGGGCCGGAAATCGCATCAAGACGCCTTTGCGGCCACTCGCCGACCGCCCGCTGAGAGAATTTATACTCGAACATACTTCAACACGCAGACGAGTAATTCAGAATATAAAACACGTTGTGTTGTACATTTATTGGAGTGTTCCTTACAGTCGCGAGCATTCCGGTCCAGCGGCTGCGACCCGGCCTCACCTTACCCTTTATTCCAATATTTCGATTTACCTGTCTCCCGATGGTTGTACTTCCCTCTAATACGGCGGCCGATCTAAATTCATATGACCGGGAAAACATTTTTGTCCGGAATACTTTCCCCCGCCTGTTCCACAGCCACGGCTGCTAGTGCGACCGCCTCTGTTCGTTTGAGACACAATTGCGCGTGTTTGCATTTTTATCTACTTGTTTTCGTGGGGTGAATATGAATGCAGTCTTTGTTTGGACTATGCAAAGGTAAATATTAATATTGCATTTGTATTGTCTTCAATTGACCATCTTTTCAGGTTTTGACGTTGGATAAAAGCGACCAATAATGTAGTATCATATTTTTATCGTAAGAGTATATCGTTTTTCCTGAGTTAATACAAATAAGTCGGGTTCGCGTTTTAAATCCCATGTTATTTCGTATTATTTATTCAGTTTCATACAGATATTCCTGACCGTTCATTTTATTTATTCACATTGAGCTTGTGTACGTGTTAAGCAAGTTTATTGTGGGTTCATATTTAATAATAAAAAGTTAGAAGATTCGAGTACTATGTTACTTAGACAAAGAGTAGAACTCAGTGTTTTCCTCTGTGACTTTATATTCTTTGCGTCAATTTCATAACAACACATTATTATTGTATGAAGTAAAAAGTTCTTCCTGCCCCTTCTCGGAAGTGATGTAAGCAACTCCATTATATAACGAGATTAGATACTTACAAGTAACTTAACTCACTTGTTTGAAGTAATAAACCGGATATTTTTCACAAATAAAACGCCAGTTGCTACAATGAGGCCCAGTTTTGATTTACCATTAATTTAAAAGGTTCAGTTTTACTATTTTTTAATACGATAATCATAAGAAAAATGTACATGAGATAAACAAAAAATATTATAAGCATCATCGCTACTAAATCACGTACAAACACCGAAAATCTGCAAAGCCGTACTTTTAACAAACTTCCAAAAAAGTCTAATAAAAAAGTCGTACAAACGGCACTTAATTTTTCATCTCGTCTGTGTTGTTGAGGTAGAAAACAGCTTAAACAGTAGAACAGAGAAGTGCGATATAGTGGTGGTCATAAAATTGTAGTAGTCGGTAATTAACACGTACCACGTCATAAGGAAAGAGTATCGCACTCACTATGAGCCGTTCGTCTAGTCGTATTCTTGTCAAAGAGTAGTTAGAGAAAGAAATAGATGTGGCTTTGCTCTTTCCTGAATTTTAAACCAACAAAACGAATATGGATTCCAAGACTGTTTATTTCGTGCATCACTCATTTTTTGTCACAATTTTTGTCGTTGGCGTGCAGGCCATGCGCTTGCTTGTCACGTATATGTGACAATGGCGTTCATAAGGTTATTCAAAATGTTGTATGCAAGGATGAATTCATAATTCTACTTCTTAATTACTCTTTGATTCTTAGAATTTTAGAAAATAGTACTAGCTAAGTTTACATGATACAGTTGAGAAGTGTATGTTTCAATATAAAATCCACAGTTACGGCTAAAATAAAAAATGTAATGAAAGACAACACTGCTCTTGCAATTCTTACTTATTTTTCCTTCCCACAAAGTCCATTTCATCCAGCATTTTGTGTCACAAAGCTCACTCTAAACTAGCAGAACAAAGTAGTATCGCGTCTACGTCAGTAGTGATCACGTTAGCAGCACGAGCCACGTCACGTTCCGCCGCGCTCGTCTCATGCAAGTAATCATAATATCATAAAACTTTTGCACTTCGCCGAAAACCTCGCAGATCTTCCCCGACATGACTTCTCTAAGGGTAATCAGAACTTAATGAAAAGTGCGCCCGGCCGTCAGTCGGGATGTTACCCAAAATTTTAGGGGTCACGTAAAATATTAAAGCGACGAAATGAAGTGGCCAGAGATTCATTGCTTTTCCTTGTTTTTATTATTCGTAAATAAGACGGCCCCAAACACGTTTGTGTGTTCATAACATAAAACTGTGCTGTAGTAAACTTGCTCCTCAAGAACGGCTCCTCTCGTAAATGTTGCTTAACTAGCAACAAATGTTCCTGTATATGGGTATTTATTCAAGATTTTCGGGTTTGAAAATGTTTTCTAAAAACAACATTCAAGAAAAAATAAAATACTGCTTTCTACAACGTTCTGCTGATTATTTTTACAACATAATTACAGCCTGTACAACGCTAGAAACCACGATAAAGTGGGTTTCCAGAAGTCAATAAATATTAAGCTTAGCCGTAGAAGCGCCATTGCCCCAAGAATTGGCAATATTCATGTTAAAAAGAGATCTATTCTGATGTATAATTAGCGCTACTCTGTGTCTCGCTCTTCTTTACTCTCTATTCCAAGTTATTATTACGGGCTCTTTACTTTATACTGCTTCCTCAACGTCTAATCCAAAATACACGACGCTATTAAAACAACGGTATCAATAAACCCAAAATTAATCCACACGATTTATTTTCCACCCAGTACTCACGACCCGTCAATAAAGATCTATTTACCATGTATCTAATAACATACATCGGCCGTGAAATTCATGTAAAGCTTGCGGTGTAACGTTGCTGTAACGTGTTACCGGATAAAGGTGTGAAGAAAATACTCCGATGTAAATATACGAAATATTTGCATCGAGTCGCCTAGGGCTGGGAAAATATTTTGTCGATTGGTGGAGAATATTTTCGATAAAATGTAGTTTTGGGAGTAAAATCTTTGGGCAAATTTCAGCAGTGAAGCTGAATACGATGAGCACATTTAAACTGCGTTCAAGGCCGTTTAGTGTCATTATTGCTATTGACATTGATTGCCCATGAATCTTATAAAATTATATATTGGACTTGATCCTGCATCACTTCATCATTTGACGCAAACCCGAGTCATACAATAATGTAATAAATAGTTCACTCGTTTGTGGAGCGTTATAATTTAATTGAACATAGTTGGCACTTAACCAATACTTTAAAAAACACTCACAATAATATAAACCTTTAAACTATAGTTTTGTTTTATAAAAAGTAAATATTTTCAAACAAATATTGCTACGCTTCGACGTCGTAGCGGCCGCCTACGCATGCAGCTACGTGGTCGTAGCACTCCGACTCAATTAAACGCCTACGCAGCTACAAATAAACTTGTGCTTATCGTATATCTTATCCATGTTGTATGCAGTGCGCACGTGTACGTACACTATTATAGGTTTCATTAAACAAAAAGAACATAAATAAAATATCTGTTTGTAAATAAACTGTACCACCACCACCTGCCCACCACCTGCCCACCACCTGCCCACCACCTACCCACCACCTACCTACGACCTACCTCCCACCTACCTACCAACTAGCCACCACCTACCTACCACCTACTTACCCTTCAGAAACCATCCCTGGCGTATGTAGAACAACTGTGCAAAATTTTATCAAAATCGGTTCAGTACTTTAGGAGTCTATAGGGTACGAACAGACGAACTGATGTTTTCCTTTGCCGTTTTACTATGCAAAGCTCATATTTTCAAAGACTGGCATTTTTTTTGTTTTCTTTCTATTCAGACTAAAAAACAAGCCATTGTAGGCAGTATCTACTTGATATATCGTATGTATGGTAATAAGACTAGCTCGTATAACAATAACCTATTTCTTCGCCTAAGTAATAAGAAATTGTTAGCTTAGTCTCCGAGCATAATTTATTTTTCTTGCTTATGAGGTAGAAAAAGGAGAACATTTATCTACAGTAGGGCCTATTTAATATTATAGATCACATTTGACACTTCATCAAAATACAA
This sequence comes from Xestia sexstrigata, assembly GCA_941918905.2. NCBI lineage: Eukaryota > Metazoa > Arthropoda > Insecta > Lepidoptera > Noctuidae > Xestia > Xestia sexstrigata. The sequence goes on from OW799204.2 coordinate 9,296,152, forward strand.
CAAAGTATCCTTGTAACGGCTGTCATAAAACATTATAATTTTTTTCGAAGTTAGAACTGCCCAATTGCTTAACTTTTTTCAATTACGATTACATATTTATTGTAATAATGACAAAAGAAGGTAACTTTACTGACAGTACTAGACTAAACTGACAGATGTCAAATGTGATCTATTCAATTGGCCCTACTGTAAGTTAAATACCACAAAGCAGGGTGATTTCTATCGTATACAATCAGTTCTTAACATACCTTTAGTCCTTTAAGTGCTCCAGTGGCGAAGGTTCCATACAACTCGATTCCTACCCGATTCCCTTTGAAAAATGGCACAGTCCGTATTCTATAGACAAATAATTTTATCACATTAAAGATATGTACTCCGGCTTACCTCTGTCAAAAATTAACCCTAACTTACTGAAGTACTCTTATATAAATGTTAGAGAAAATTACATACTGAGTTAGAAATAACTGAAATGACTGCCTCGTTGGTCTAGCGGTCGCAAGCGCGTCTGCTGAGCACGGGGTCCTGGGGTCAATTCCCAGGTCGTGCAATGTGTTATTGAGTTTTTCCATCAGAAATGTCTCAGTAACAGCCACGGGGTCTGGATTTGTGCCCGGTTGATGGGAATAGTCTCGCTGCCTATTACATGGGACTTAAACATAACAAGCGATATGTGGGTGTACTATAAGGGACACCTCTGCCCTACCCGTCGGGGATTACAGGTTACAGGCGTGATGTTGTTATGATAAAAATGAATCGATCGTAACTAGAAACTACTTTTAGTTCCGAGAATTAAAGCAGAAAATTATGAAAACAATACCTTTTAACAGGACCGAGAGTGATAAATTCACTCTTGGTCCTGTTAGAATCAGAATATTACATTAACTCTTTCTAGGTATAACTTTTATAAAACAAAATACGGGAAATCGTTGTTATTTTAATGGATAAAAGGTAAGCCTTGCAATACGCTTTTTATAATCAGCTTATAATGTTCTGTGTACTGTTGGGACCCAAGCCTCCTCTTTAGGTATATTGTATCTGTGATTACATCCCACTCCCTCTCGTAAGGAGGCTCTTTACGAGAGGGAGTGGGACGGGATGTGGGAGTCTTTACAAGAGCGCCTACTTCGCGTGCCCGGCTTAAGCATTTTATGCTTAACGTGACTACTGTCGCAGCGAGCTAATTTGTTTAACAGCCATTTTAATAACTTAATAACAGGCAACGGAAGGTTGCTATTCTATCTCTGTCTGTTTGACATTTATCTTACGGACATTTAGAAACAAAACGTCACGGAAAAGATCTCTTTTTGTTTTTCCATGAATCAAGTGACAGTTAGGTGACGCAGATAGGATATTTCACGCTAACTTTGTTTATAGAAACACCGATAGCTACGAGACGTAGGCATATTAACAAACAGTTATACGTAAGTAAGTTATAGAAAACGGCCGTAAAACAACAACGTTACTACTCAAGATAGTCATTTTGAATATAACTTATTTGTATAGTAACTACTACTACTACAACTGCCCATAACGTCCATTGCTGGACATAAGCCTCTTCCATGATGGGAGGAATTTGCCGTAATCGCCACGCTTGGCAGGCGGATTGGAGATCGCAGTGATGAAAGACTAACAGAAAACGCTGCTGCCCATTCTCTGGCCTACGGAGGCGCAAGGTGTTCTGCCTCAGACATTAGTCGCCTTATACGACACCCGTGAGTGTAATGGGCTGGTTCTATTCTACTCTGCCGGATACCACACGCCTTCTATAGTATATAGTAACTAAATAGTGCTTATGACGTAATAGTAATAACTTAAAAATGCCACGTTTGGTTTTCATAGCGACCGTAATACTTACATTTTTGTCCAGAGGTCAATCTCCAAAAATGGCATATTTATTATGGATATTAATTTGCAAAAAAAACGGCTGTCATTTGTAGATCTGTGACAGTCGTTACAGGTAGTCAGTGGCAAAAAGTATGACAACCAGTCTTACCAAGGGGTATCGTTTTACCCAGTACTAACTGGGTTGTGGAGGTCAGATAGGCAGTCACACCGTGTAAAATACTGCGATTCAGCTGCATCCGGTTAGACTGGAAGCCGACCCCAATATAGTTGAGAAAAGGCTAGGTAGATGCATGCGTAATACTTGCATTATCTAGATACAGCTACATATTTATATCTGTGACTGTAAACTACCACGAGGACCAGTTTGGTAGATGTCACAACATGTCTTTGACTTTTTGGTTCTAAGGTTGCAGTTTTTCTGTGATGGTTTCCTGCACCGTTTTGAGAAAAGTAGTAGCAAATGTTATTGGGTTTTTCCATCAGGAATTTCTCAGTAACTGCCACGGATTTTTGGTTGATGGCAATAGGCCCCCTAATAACATGGGACTTAAACATAATTATGTAACATGGGACTTAAACATAATTATGTAACATGGGACTTAAACATAATTATGTAAAATGGGACTTAAACATAATTATGTAACATGGGACTTAAACATATTTATGTAACATGGGACTTAAACATATGTGGCGAAATGGGTGTACTATTAGGTACACTTCTGCCTTACCCTTCGGGGATTACTGGCGTGATGTTATGTTATGGTGATGAAAGAAATGTGTGCGTAACCCTTGAGCTAACCGGAAATTATGACATTTATCGACGAAAACTCTTAAAAATTTCTCCATCCCAGCGGCCTGATTTGACAGCGGTAACACTGCGCTCCTTATTTACGTCGTCGGTTCAAAATTGAAGCAAAAAAAAAATGGAATTATCCCTTTATTGTGTTATTGTTTGATGTTTGACTCCCGCCCCGTCTACTTAGGGCGATTCACTCGGAAAATGTGTATTGTCGCGCTCTGCCGGAATCATTTGTCAGATTTGTAACGGCATTTAAATGGCAATTTACTTTGAATTTTTGTGTCATTGGTTCGGATTTGAGTGTTGATATTGAAACGATTTTCAATTATGATCTACTTTTGATTCGATATTTTATAACGTGTTTTAAACAACTATTGGTTAGAGTAAATAAAGTATCAGACCCTAGTGAGAGGGTTCAATCTTGGACCTTGACTTGCATGCCGAGGTCTGCCCAACAAAAAAACTGACATAAAGAAAGAAAAAAATATTTAATAAAATACAACAACAACTACTACAAATAACTCAACTCATATATCTACTTACTCAGGAAATAAATACATGCCATTGGTAGTTAGAAATATAAGGCAGTTCCAATCATTCTATAAATCTGGGACCAAATAACTGCGATCCACAAAGTTACTCCTATTTTGAAAACCCTGTATTGTATTTTCTACCATGTCCTGCCATACACTCTATAATTTCACAAGCAATTAATTTGCGTCATCTAGCCGTAATGTACAAAACCTTGAATCCAAGAACATTCACGTCCAAGGTTCGTCCTTGGCATATGACTTTTACACGTCTAATTACCATTCTGGTCCAATGAAAGAACCACTGTATTTACACATTGCCAACCGATTCATCTAGACGTTTTAAAACTATCCTAAGGAAACATACTGTAGCCGAGCGTAAATAGTTGTTTTTGTTATTAACAACATGAAGATGGAAGGCGCCACCATGAAGTCAGCTTTGCCTGAAAAAAAAAGAAAATTTGATTACGTACGTACGTATTACGGGGTGTACGTCATCAAATTTTCTTTTGTTTTTGTGAAAGTGGATGGATATCCACTTTACGTATGGTGGTGCAGTGCACATTGTAGCAGTCATTTAAAAAGATTAAAAAAAAAAAACAAGGGATTATGTTTGAATTATTGCACACCATTTATTTGGCTTTTATAAAACAAACCAAAAAAGCATTCTTGACATTTTAGCAACTAAGAAAAATTACACATTTTGAACCGAAAATTTCAGGCTACAGTTTAACTAGATCCAGGATATTTTACGATTTGTCTCGTCGAGTACGTCTAATTAGTGACTTAACGCGTGTTGACTGGAGTTTGTACATAAACTGACACATACAACAATAGTTATCTCGGTTTTACGTCGCTTTTGTTATCTCCTCCATATACGTTACATGATAATGTTTATGAATACGGTCTACTCGACTTTGTTTAGAATTTTAATATAGTCATTGCTGTTTTTAGATACGGTTTCAAAATGTGGAATTTACGAAACGCCTGTGCCCGCTACGTAAAGTCTACGAAACGCCTACGCCCGCTACGCGGTGTCTACGAAATGCCTACGCCAGCTACGCAGAGTCTACAAAATGCCTACACCTGCTACCCGGAGTCTACGAGACGCCTACGCCCATTGCACGAAGTCTTCGAAATGCCTAAGGAGCCTACGAGTTGACTACACAGCCACGAATTGTTGTCAATTTGGCATATACGACAAAACGCCTCAGAAGCGTGCGTGCAGTTTACGAAATGCTTGTGCAGCCTACACGGAGCTTACTCTACACAGTCATCAGTTTTCAGCTTTGGTTCTTTTGTTGGCATCCTATAACAAACAATAAAAAAACTTCTGCTTCATGAGGCGTTAATTTAATCAACCTTTCAACAATGCTTTCACAAGGAAAGAAAGATATCGCAAGTAAGATACTCCAGAATGACATGAATGATCTGAAAGTAAGAAACTAGCGAATGGATAGAGTGCGCTAGACAAACGCGATGTTATCGGGACGAGTGGATCCCGACTGAGGCGCCTTTCATTCTTTTATATAAGTTTCGTAGATAAATACCGAATTTCTCAAGGGTCTTTTAAAATATTTTAAAGGAATATTTTGAAAGAAATAAGTTTTATGATGGAGTTGCCTTTTGATATTGACATAAAGGAGGTAATAGGTAGGTATGTATTTGAAACGTTTAATGAAAGATGATGTCAACAATTTCGGTAAAATACCGACAAGTATAGGTTAATAAAGACAGTTGCCATGCAGCACTGGTAACTAAAAAATCATACATTTTACAATGTTTGAATGGTTTTAACAAGACAATCCTGACTCGATAAAAAAATGTATGCAACTTCTATCACCCACTAAAGTCCAGGATAACAAATTTGGGATTAGGTTAAGTAGATAAATAGACCTAGCCTTTATTACCCAACTATATTGGTGTCGGCTTCTAGTCTAACCAGAATTTCGGCTTCGGTCGACTTCTAGTCAAACAAGGAGCGACTACTATCAAATTTTCACCCAGTTAGGTAAAGAACATTTTACGTTACCATAATTTTATGCTTTTTAAAAGCATTGTATACTTGATACTCTTTATGTATTCTCAACAGTACGACGAAGTTTATTATGAACGCCATATTGTATGCAGTAGACATGAATAAAATGCAAATCAAAGGCATTAAACAACGTAGTATATAGTGATCGTAAATAGCTGACAATTGTGCCTCACGTATTCAATTAGCAAGGTACGTGATGCTGGAAAATGTGGAAATATAAAGCATTTTAATAATCACAGAAGAAATTAATGTTTTTGCAGTACGCGCGTTAAATGGACGCGTGCGATGAAATATGTGCTGGCAATTTCGTTATTGTGAATCGTGTACCTACTGTAGATTTGATCCGTGTTCGAATCTGAAACAAGGGTTATTTTCTAGTGGGAACTTTATTCTGTGATATAAGCAAATATCTCATCATTTTGTACATACTTAGAAAGCTTTATTCTTTTCTTAATCAGGTGATCTGTCTTGCCCATTTTTTAAGGCTCGGCAAAACATCAAGATTTCCTTAGTATGTTTATTAAGAACGTAATATAAACATGAATATTTTGTAAAAAAAATCTCTGTGACGCTGAAAATCATATCAAAATCCGTTGCGTCGTTTAGATGAACAAAGTGGCTACAAAAACAGTGACAAAAACTAACGACTTTCATTTATAACATGAAGAAGATATATAATATATACCTACACTAGAAAACCTAGAGAATGATTAAGAATGAAAATGTCCACAGTCTAAATATAAATGATTAAATTCCAATCAGGCCACAGTTAGAGTTGTAATGTTGGGACCTAAATAATATAATCATTATAATTAGCTGAAATCACATGTTAGTCTCACAGTATAGGTAAAGAAGAAATGAAAATTATGTAACTACTATGTATGAATATACATTGGACTCTCTCGTTGGTGTAGTGGGCGCAAGCGCGCCTGCTGAGCATGAGGTACTGGGCTCGATTCCCGGGTTGGGCAAAGTGCTATGGGGTTTTTCCATCAGGAATTTCTCAGTAGCAGCCACGGGTCTGGAATCATGCCCAGTTGACGGCACCTATTACATGCGTGACACCATTATAAGCGTGATATTATGTTATGTAAATCTTTTTAAAACCATAGAACTAGTGATAGTGTAACAAAAACACATACACAACCTGCCACGCCAAGTATCGTCTACCCCAGCCTCCCAGGCAGATATCCGTCATGAACTCCGTCCCAGCACCTTAAGGCTATATGTACTCATTTGCGTTATACCCGTAACAATAAGGCTAGGTAACGATGCCTTAAAACTGTAACACAATACAAGTACCAGAGAAAATGGCGATTATAAACAAAAGCCTAATTAACGGGTTCGTTTAATATCTTGCTATTATATTACGAATATCGGGTGTACTAATTTGTTAGCAGGTTTTATTTTACTTAACCGTCTTGGTACTTAATGATAAAGGTGTTGAGGTGACATCCAAGTTCACGATGCTTGAAGAGTAAGTAACAATCGTTGGATTACAGCAGCGCAGTGCCACTTTAATCTGAACAAATACATAGTTCAGAGGAAAGAATCGACTTATTGCTTCTTCTTCAACGTCGTGTCGATAATTCCCATAGTTATTAAATTAAATCACATCGACAGTGTTGGCAGTGGCTTCGGATGGGTCTCTTAAAGTGCAAGTGGAGTTGCACAAAGAGCAGTTCAGGTGGAGAATTAGAGATGACTCTACCCTGGAGTGCAAATGTGGTGTCGCCCCACAAGCGATGGGCTACTTGATATCGTGCTTGCACATCACAGGAGCTGATGGGCGCTACTGAAAGTGGTAAACTATAATAGACAGCTTGGGCTGACTCAATTTGAATTTTCATGGACACGCTAAAGGGAAAGAGGTGGGTTATGGTTTCTCGACTTGAAAAGATTAGTTTACTAGGATTATAACAATATCAAGATAACAGCATTAACGGAGATGATCTATCATCATCATCTGCCTAACCTTTTCCCAACTACGTTGGGGTCGGCTTCCAGTCTAACCGGATGCAGCTGAATACTAGAATTTTACACGGAGCGTCTGCCTATCTGACCTACATAACCCAGTTAGTACTGGGTAATACGATACCCCTTGGTAAGACTGGTTGTCAGACTTTTTGGGCCGCTGACTACCTGTAACGACTGTCAAAGATCTACAAATGACAGCCGGGACCAACAGCTTAACGTGCTTTTACGAGGCACTGAGGAAACTCGGTTTGTAAGGGTGGTCACCCATCTACAGACCAACCTAGGCAAGCATGGCTTAACCTAAAGATCGACCCGAGCGGCTATTATTATTTAGTAACGAGCTTCTCTTCCTCCATTAACGGAGATGATCCAACAAAGCTAAAAATACACATTCCATACCATGCAAGGAAGTAGCTTGCAAGTCACTGTGCCATTGCAGTCAGCCTATAAACTTCCCACTGCTGCTCTCTGTTTTATAATTTAAAATTTTCCGTCGCTAAAAAAACATCGTTTAACTTTATGTAGTACGTACTTATAGGTGTCTAGAAACATTCGATATCATTATAAATATCATTCATACAGTAATGTATTTTCGTCCATTGTTATCGGACTTTGCTGGTATTTTTAAGTAAAAATCATGAAAATGCATTAGTGGAGACAGTTTGACAACTTCATACAAACAGAGCCTTATTTCAGGCTTGTTTCATCGCTTTATGAATTTTGAAATAGTCTTTATTTATTTAACACTTCAAGCACAAAGTACAGAGGCGGACTTAATGCCATAGGCATTTTCTACCAGTCAATCTTTAGGTGATGCAGAGACAAGCAGTGGTAGGTGTGACTTCTGAAAATGAGAGAATAATTTTATTTAATGCTACGATAAACTACAAGAATATATAAACACTATACATATAAATCAAACACTATAAACATATATATAAAATACTATAAATACAGGGTGTAAAAGACCTTATCACGAAGCAGTCAACCAAGCATTCTGTACATCAAACTAAGTAACTTTACGCAAAAATTATTGCTGGGAAACAACCTTTTTTTTGGGATGAAAAATCATGTTTTGTGGTAGAATTCAATGTAACGCATTCAACACATTGTGCTGATGAATGGATTGAATAGTACGGGGGTCGTGGAGGTGTTTAAAGTAAAAATCCTACATTAAAATCTTGTATTATAAAAAAAACTTGTCAAAAAGTTGGAACTTTGACCCCCAATATCTCCGTAACTAGAAGGTTCCCAGGTATGGTGTAGAACAAAAAAATGATCGCAATGACGGGGAGAACAAGTGCCTTACGGCTTCGTTAAGAGGTGTTTTACACCCTTTATAGGTATATTAAAATAAATGTAAATAGACATTTACGCGAATATACTAAAATAAAAATAAAAAACAATGAGGAAAACATTACCGTTGTGACGAAGACGAAACAGCGACGCATACGATACATGCAGGAGGTTATGACAACAGTTTACTGTGAGGTTTCCTGTTTCATTTTACGTTAACTAGACCATACCTACGTATTTGATTTGATTGTCTGCCTTGCCTTTTTTTTTCGGATGGGAAATCATCAAATGACTCCTCCCGCTCTGGGCGGAGCAGGTGGGAGTGTCAGACTTTTACTGACTAAAACCCATCTATGTTCCGTCATCGCCCTTTGTGTTTCGAGGCCACGGTATCTCTTTCGAACATCTACGAACCATTATCTGCCTTGCCTCAAATTAATATTTACAGCACTTTCACTCAGAAGTCATATGGATCTCTTATAGAAAGTTGAAATTCTCGAAAAATTTAAAAAAAGCAGTGATAGCATAAAGGTGTGACCGTCGTCGGGCTGCCAAGTCTTAGTCACGAGTCTGAACCCACGGCACGCATCTCAGATTTTTCTGATGCATGTGTGTATTGTACAATTATCACTAGTTTGGTGAAGGAAAACATCGTGAGGAAACCAGCATGCTTGAGAGATATTTGCTGTCGGCATGTAAAGCCAAGTCAGAGGCCCATGGGCGGCATAAAAACTTTGACACTAAGTTAGGCACTAACCTCACGAAAAATAAAGAGAAGATCGATAAATTCATGGCTAATTCTGATTTTGAATTTTTTTTTTTAATATTAAAAACGCCAGAATATTTTCTTACCTTCTAGGAAACTTTCACCTTGCTACGACATTCGCACTAAACAACACCGCGGTGAAGGTCAGAGCATCTCTAGAGAAAATAAAATTTCATTGCTTCTGTCCTAACTCATCGTTGAAATATTGAACAGCGTAAATAGCTGCCATTAAGATGAAAGTACAGAGACACAGTCAAAAATGGCTCATAATTCTTAATACTAGTGTAATTTTATTATAGGGTTGAGATGAAAAACCCAGCCATGATTCCAGCGTAATGCAATAAAGCAGTTCTTAGTTGTTACTCTGAAAACAATTTAAACTGAGTTATTCCTCTTTGCTGGCAATAAGTCCGGGGCCTTACATGGCGTATAATGGTATGACACGACAAACAGCTTTAAGTGTGTAAAATATGGCACGTGACGTCAGCCAAGCGCAGTATGAGGGAGTTTATAGCGGAGCCTAGCCTCCTAGGCTAGCTTGCTAGGTCCGGAAGCGAACCCACGACCCCTCCCGACCGCCCGCCGCCGCCGCCGCGCCACGCGTCTACGCGCTCTCAAATATTTTTATGTGCACTTACGCAATATGCATGCAATTTTTCCCCCAACTGGAAAATTTATTGTAATGACTCGAACGCCTATTAAATTTCAGATTTTATTTTGTTTGCCCAAATCTTTAGTTGTTTACTTGGATTTTAGTGAACATTGCTAACTTTTTAATCACTTATACTTTAAAATAATGTCAATCCAATCCATACTACAAAAGCAAAACTAAGCGCGTCTGTTACCTTTACACTCCTAGCGGCTGAATAAATGTCGATGAGATGTGGCTCCCACGTGACATAGGAGGGCAGGGCGAGGGCATAGGATATACTTTCTATCCCAGTATTATATTTCCGTGAGATAATTGCTGATCTCATCGCGGGAAAAGCTGGTAAAGCCAGCAAAAGTTAGTAATACATAATAGGCCACACAGTAGCCAGTCACTGAACATGATATGAGTTTAAAATCAGTCCCTCGCGCCGCCAGCGCTGGCGTCAAGCCGTTTCGGATAATAACTATCTATGCATAAATAACGGCTAAGTAATGAACCGTACTAAAATTACCCACATGAAACACACATATCATTATGGAACAAAGACTTCTGAAGCTGCTCTTTTAGATACAGCATGAATGCCTCTGCTTACAACAAATACATGTTTTATAATCGAGCCTACGTCAATCCAGTGTCTTTTTGTCCTAATTTTTTTATAAACTAGCACTTTGCCCCGACTTCGTCCGCAAAAATTGTGATAGCTCGGCTAATTGGCGTGATTCGTGATATAAATATAATAAATTATAGCCTATGTAACTCCCTGATAATTTAGCTTTCTATTGGTGAAGAAATAGTTAAAATCGCAGTCACGGAGTTTCGGAGTTTATTCATTGCCAACATACAATATATTATATAATTATATACAATTTATTATTTTATTATATTATTATAATTCTTCTTTATAGGTAATATTAGTATACAAATAGAAGTAGGATTACCAATACAAGAAGTCCTGAAAGAAAGTGAGCGGAGTGGAGCGGTTGTTGTTTTTTTCTATTGTTGATATAAAAGTATAGAAGTAACTATAAAATTCATACTTTCCCATGACTTGTTATAATGAATCGTTGCCCAAAATTCCTTTCTTAAACTCAATTTATAAAACTAATAAAACCAATGTTGCATTTCAAAGATTACCGATTGATCACTATATCTATCAACAAAGGAAATATCAGTGCCACATAACAAAGCCATCAACGCAAATGACCAGAACTTAATTCTCATAAAGATATATTGTATTAACTGTATTAAGTTAGACAATTACTAGCGCGCGATATGGAGGGACGATGGTCGTAGGAGATTGGATGACGCACAACTCAATTGTTATCAGACTCATGGAAATCGATGGAAGTATCCGGTAGTGACGTCACAGCACGTCACGGATACCACGCGTCACCATTCTCCCACTGTAATTACGGACAGCTGCCAAAAACACTGGAATAGCACCGAATAGCACACTGTATCATACGACACAATGCAGTTTTATTGACAAAACTGACCCATTTTATAAAAACTGCAGTTCACAAAGCTTTCAAAGATATTTTTACTACGTTTGTTACAACGCTGCTCTAGATTTCGGGATAAAATTAGGGATACAATGTTTTTTAAGGTTAAGCGGAGGGAGTTACGTAAACTTTAAGATAAACACGAAGAAGAATTTTGTACACAATGTTGGCGAGAAAGTAGGTGGAGTATCCAAAAGTACAAAAAATATGTTGTTCCTTGACCAACTATTTTGTGGGATAAAATGAAGAACCATAAAGTATCTATTGGATGAGAGAAATCTAAAATTAAACTTTAAGGGTACCGCGACCCAATGGAAAATTGTAAACGTCTAGGTAAACACATTGAAGTGCGTGCTACGATGCTACTAACTCCTAGTGTGAGGTACGAACACTTTGTGCGTTCCTAATTAAGTTAAATAATCTTTGATCCTTATACTACCGAATCGACAGCGTTAGCAATGGCTTCAGCCAGGTCCTTCAAAGTACAAGTGGAGTTACACAAAGAGCAGGACAGGAGATGGGACATCGTTTGCGTGAGGATCCGCAACCACACTATGTGCGTTGAGTAAACAGTGTGGTAGAAAAATATGTTTTTGCATATTGGTGTGTTGTAGCTCTCTGAGCACTTTGGCTATTTAACTACAAGTACTCCTGAAGTACTTCTAGAACCTCGAATAAATTAAATTATAATGAAAAAATACTCCTTGCTTGTTAAAAAAAAGAATAAAGCCAACTTCATTTGCAAGAAGGGAAGTCAATGGTCTCGAAGGCCAGACATGGCGGCGCTAGTATCCGACACGACCCGCCGACATTACGCTATCATTTGTCGAACTTACCCAATGTTCTCGATTGCTTCACTAACATCACTTTCTACTAGAACCCGACAACTTTCAACAGTGAAAGACACGATACTTAAAACGTTATTTTTAGGTATAATTGAGATTTTAAGACTCGTTTAAACACTCAAACCGCTCATCGAAGAGAATGCAATTTGGCGCACGAATTCGATTTATAGGCACTTAGCTGGTACGTCGTAGCACACCTAAACATTATGTGCGCATATCTACACATGATGTGTGTGTAAAAAGATACGACTATCGTAAAAACCCCACTGAAAATAATTTGAGCGATGTTAGTCGTTTTTCGCGAGACATTCGGTGGTAGGACCCGCATAAAAGTTGAACATCAGACAGCCTAATGGATTAGAAGAATTGCCTCCAATCGTAAAGCTCGCCTTAAACATTGGTACAGCCTAGAGAAACAATAAAGACTGTAATCTGTATTGTTGTCGGTAGTATGTAATATATGAATATGTTGGTTGTTCTAGGGAAATATTGAGTGTTCATGTCTGGCCACTGGCGGAGATTCAATATTGTTGTGGCATTTACAAAAGTGGAAGTCACGGCTGCCATGTTTAACAGCCGATGTTTATGTTATTAGCCTTCAAATACCGTGTATTTTCGAACCTAACAGAGTTGAACACTAAATCAATTTCATTTTTCTTAATAACACGGTTTGCACTAAGTACACGTAGCGAACGTAGGCGACGTGGCATTGGGTCAGCTGTCAGTCTTCCCGCGCAAGTTGTAATAGGTAATTGAACAATTACGGAAGTTCCTAGGCGCCCGCCGGCCCGGCGATGTGGCTACTGGGTATTTACGTGCAAAACGTTGCAATGTGCCCCTTATTACTTTGTAGTTGGAAAATCAAAGTTTAATTTTATTCTTTTTGAAATTGCGACTTAGGTTAGATCATAGGGTTGGGTACATTTATTAATAGTTTTGACCGAAGAACTCAAAAATTATTATGATTCTGTATCGTTGATCAACATCATCATGTCTGCCGTTGTCCTTTAAATAGGGTGTAATATAATAAATGCAAGACCTCTTGTGTGGTGTCAAACCATAAAATTGAACAACGACTTTTGATCCACGACTTATGGTAATACATAACTTTTTTTCAACAACAATCATTTTATTATTACTGTCTCAATCACACTGAAAACAAATCGTATCTATGTGCACACCTTTTACGCTATCTAAGTACAAAAGCACACGTCGTAGGATTACGACATAAATCTTTTGAAAATTTTTGCTTTTAAAACAAGTTTCAGTCAGACTACAAGTGACTTTTTTGATCTGGGTCATTCGTTGGCAAGTGCGTCCCAGTCGATTTATTTCCACTTTTACTGCAATGGCAGTGGTCCAATTTCACAATCTACCCGCGTGTTCTACAAGCGAAACACGTTTTTCAAAAAGCACTACCTAGTACCTAGGAGGAGAGAAGAGTGCTCAGCTTTTATCTCTTATTCTGTCTACTCAGTTAATTCGACGGAGACATTTAACGTCTAGACACACGTGACTCAGGCCAAGCTACGGAATATATTTACTAATAACCTTCCTCCCTTACCTACTACCCACTTAGATCTAAAGTTCGTAGAATTACAAGATTCAGTTTATAGAATTTCATATTTTCACGGAAGCAAGGAAACTTTGCACTGCCCCGCTCACTCGAACGCTCAATCTATATCGAATTTGAGTTGAATTCTGGAGAATTTCGTTATACTCACGTTACTAAACATCTAAATGGAAACTTGTTAGAGGGAACTGGAATAGCCAAGAGCAATAACGTTTTTGATTTCACTTCTGTTTAAAATATATTATAAAACATTATATTTATAAAAAAGAAGGACGAGAACATCCTTACTTACAGTTCTTGGCACGTCTGCGAGAAAATAAGAAAATGCTCACCCAGTGTAGACGCCTTAGCGCCCGATTTATGCGTGGGACACAAAATAGGATTTAGATAAAATAAGACGTTACTGGGCCTCACAACAACACAATGGAGGTACTTGTGCTTTGGCTCAAATCCGTAATTTACATGCCACTTAAAATACGATATTATCTTTTGTATTATACCCAATGTGTTCCGAAAAGCCCGATATTGACCAATAATGCGACCCTCATTATTTTATATAGCTACAGCGATTTTGTAATGGAAAAATGCCAGAATATTACGTTTTTGATATCATTTGTCCTGTTATTGTGGAATTAATGTCGATTGAATTGGCCAATTTCACGTCTACGAGATCCTTTTCATGTATTGCTTTCAGTGAGATAATATACATGAATCCCAAAAACTGCTCCCAGTAATTAAATTACGTAATCAGAGTCTTAACATTCTCTAGCAAGACTTATATCATAGATAGAAACTGTCATTATTTGAAGCTCTATTCAAAGAACTTCAATTTAAATTAAATGTTCAAACAAAATTACAGTACTTGAAGAATATTATTACAAGAAGATGTAGTGAAAACTATCGGAGACAATAAAGTTCGTGTTCATAAGAAGGTTCTCGGTGGAAGCGAGCTCATCGGGCGAAACTAATGACATTTTATTTCTCTGGAGAAATGCATTAATTTCATTTGTTAGCCCATCGACGCCGGAACACGACCGTTCTTCTTCACTTTGCGAGAAAGTGGATTTTCTATAACATAGAAAAACCTATTAGTGCCCGGAGAATCTCAATTAAGTTATTGTATTTCAGTAAGTTTAATCCTCGCCTTGGAGTATCTTATTATTTTATTTTAACACAGACTTGAAGTCTCGAGTTTCAATATTATATTTAGTTTATGTATGATTCTGGGGTGTCGCTACAACTACTTTTAAGTTTCCAGGAATTGTCAATTTAAAAGTTTTCTGAGCAAAGTGTGAGGACAGAGGCGACAAACGTGTCGCTGACGTCATAAAGTGTAACTTTAACGATGTGAATATCATGAATTGATCTGGCCCAGTGCGAGTTGAGTTGTAAGTAGTGAAATGCGAGCGAGCGGAGCGGTGAGCGGAGAGCAGAGTGAGCGCACGCCGCCCCACAGCCCGCAGGCCGCACGACTCCGCCGGCTTGAATTATAGAAAAGCGGCGCGACATTTGCCAAGAAGCCGACGGGCCTTGCCTTCGCGGTCTCAACACTCTGAATAAGTAATTTTTACCGTCTGCGCAGTTTTACAAACAAATTAACGGCTTAATGTTGTTATTTTAATAAAAGTTTCCTGTTAAGTTTCTCTCGAGTTTCATTTTTACGACTCCCGCCATCGCTGTTGTGGGATTGTTTATGTTTTCAAATATACGCGCTCAGTTATTCACCTGAATGTACTACGATACATCGAACGTGTACTCGTACAAATATTAAGTGTATGATTTGCGCGTGAGGCGGAGGCTGCGCGGAGTGCGCGCCGCCCTCCTCACTTAAAACTGCTTATTCTAATTTATGACTCGGAGTATTGCACTGCTTATTACTTCCGTTGCAGTTTCGGGGACCGGAAGTACATTTTATGGCGTTGTAAACCATGAGCGTCTTAGCATAATTGCTGTGTAACATTAAATTAGTTTACCCATCAATTACGTCTTTATGCTAATATGGTGGCGAGACTTACGCCTTTAGAAATTAATTTCGCATTTTGTTGAGCACGTACGGAGTTGCGAAACTCATTACTGTAACATAACTATTAATATCATAACCGCACTGAATATACGAAAAAAGCTCACATTTACAAAAGGACAGGATTTTTGTGTGAAAATTATCGCGTAATACAGATTTAGGTGGCGAAATGAAATTCTAATGCAAATGTTAATTGTCGCCGCAACAGATGGGAGCGACGCGGCGACGACGGCGACACGCGGCCAATTGTCGCGCCAAACATTCGTAATTTAAAAAGCAAAATGAAATAAACCGCTCGGTCGCAGTACATAAATTTCATGTTTGCCTCGACCGGCGAACTGGCAGCGGATATTAATCAGCGGATATTGAAATATGTTGTTTTTTGGGCCGATTGATAAACGGCTCGCTGCGCTCCCGCCGGATTAAACATTGACGTTGCTTGCTCAATTATTGCTGCATTTTCATCAACGTTGGGTGTTTCTATTTCACATTTGATCTAACTCACTGTAATGATCTATATATCTATATACATATAATAAAACAGTAAAAAAACTGTACTTGAGCAAGTCTGCAAAAGACTCAGTCAGAGCTCTTATGCCCTTTACAGACTAAGGAACACTGTCAGTCAGTCTGCACTACTAACTGCCTATCATGCATATGTTGCTTCAATCATACGCTACGGCATCATATTCTGGGGCAACTCTGTAGAAAAGGACGCTTTAGGAGGCTTTTAGAGCTCAAAAACGGTGCATCAGATCGATGTGCAGTATACACCAAGTGGATTCATGCAGACCACATTTCACAAATTTAAAAATATTAACTCTCTCTCTTGTGTGTACATTTATGAAACTGTAATGTTCATAAAATCAAATCCAAATTTGTTTGAATTTTGCAGTAGGGCCAGACACAAAGACAAGCTGCGCATCATAGCCAGTAAAACAAAGCTTTTGCACCAAAGCATCTTTTGTATGGGCCCACGTATCTTTAATAATCTTCCACCATTTCTCAGAACTATGAGCGATATAAATACCTTTAAAAAAAAACTACACGAATTATTGATAAGTAAATGTTATTACTCTAGGCTTGCGTAATGCAGCACAAACTTTTCAACGATTTATGGACGAAGTGTTATGTGAACTTGATTTTGTGTACTGCTACATAGACGATATTTTAATCGCATCTAGTGACGAAACGGAACATTTATAAGAGAATTTCTAGATGACAATACATTGAAGCATATCCATTGAATAAATAATTTGTTAATCTGACATAAGTATTTTATAATTTTTTTAATTTAATCATAATGTATTTGAATGACAAATTTGATGTATTGTATTTTAATGTTATTGTTATATAATCTAAGTTTAATTTTAATTTAATTATTTTTAAGTATTGTATTTTCTACCGAACTTGTGACATGAATTTTGTATGCCTTAATGGCAGGACATAGCACACACCTGTATATAACACAACATCTTATGAACCTATGATCCACAATAAACTGTTTGAATTTGAATTTGAACTGTGTCTGTACATTGAATATATTAAAAAAGAAATAATTGAGGGGGGTTTAGAAACAGTAATAGAGCACGAATCCAAAAAAAATATCTGTCTGTTTGTCTGTGTGCCTGTTTGTCTGTGTGTCTGTTTGTTTGTACACGCTAATCTTCGGAACTACTGGACGGATTTGAATGTTTTTTTTTGTTGTATAGGTATTAAGCCTGGGCAACATTTAGGCTATAATTTATCTTGGAAACTTGAACACCTGATGCAGAACCGCAACAGACCAGCTAAACTATAAGTATCATAGCAAAAATTGTTCCGCGTGATGAGCATTTTCTGCTGAGAGAATAATTTTGAATATCTGGAACACCTAATGTGGAACTCCAAGAGCCCAGCCACACCATAACACATATAGGAATGACGTCTTAGCAAAAGTCGTTCGGTCTGATGGGCATTTCCTGTTGACTTATAAAAATCCAAGATCAGAATCATCTGATGAGGAAATCAAAGATATCACTAATTTCAATTAAAATAACATAAGCTGGGAGTATCTCCACGCGGTGAAGGCGGTAACAGTTTAGGACTGATTTTCGATGACGATGGTATATCATTGAAAATTTGACTCTACTGGCCAAAACTCCCATTTATTTTTTATTTTATCGAATAAATATGCCTTCGGGCTTATGTTATTTGAATGTTTAATTTCCTTTTCCATTTATCTTCGTGACACGGTAGCCTACCCGGTAACGCAGGGGAGCAGTCACTTGGATTTTAATTGATAAGGTATCTTCCCAATAAAACTATAACCATGTTTAGAAAGAGGTCAAATCTTTCCCAATGTTCCAAAGGAGCTAAAAGATTGAGGGTCATAAGATCCCAAGAATCTATGGAACACCTGATGCAGAACCGCAACAGACCAGCTAAAGTATAAGAGATATAAAACTGGTGCCATAGCAAAAAATATTCTACGTGAAGAGCATTTTCTGCTGTGAGAATAAATTTGAAGATCTGGAACACCTGTTGTGGAACTCCAAGAGCCCAACGACACTACAACATATAGGAATGACGTCTTAGAAAAAGTTGTTGTCTGATGGGCATTTCCTGTTGACTTGAACAAAATGAGAGATCTGGAACGTTTCGAATCGTCTCGCGCATCCCGTTGTTTGTCCCCGGGCTCTTAGAATTCGACATCAGACGTTTCAGATCTTCGATTTTGACGACCCCGTTGTCGCTGGCAGAAACAACAGGATCCGCGTACGAAGTCGCGGGTAGAAGCTAGTAGATACTATGGAAGCTTTCATCATCATGATAAACCATTCAAATATTTCGATTCATGAAAGCAATTAATATCAATGCAAGCTGTATTAAATAAATTATTCCGACTACGATATACATACACAGCAGGAAATTAAGCTAAACCAACAATTTTCATTAAATATGAAGGCGGGGCACGGGCGGCGCGGAATGCATGTTGTCGCAGCGAACGTCTGCGCCCTAAGATTTATGATGCGACCAACAGGCGAATATTGAAAATCTAGAGCACTCATGAAACCACTGGATACACTATAAATGGAGTCACTACGGCACAAATAATGATCCCTCCTATGTTATAAATAATGGCCAAAATTTGATGTTTTTCTCAAAGCTAGAACATTTCTAGGAATAAGATCGTGATATATGATCTAGTTTCATTATCCAGGCAGTCTTGTTGACGCTTACTTATGATATATGTTTATAGCCGGTTTTATATTAACAGAAGTGCGAAAGAATGTCTTATTATCATCAACGAGTAATTTATCAAGCTACGTTTAGTGCAAATCTACACAAAAATAGATCTACCTCTTTGATTATAGTGAAAAGTCTTTATTTAAGCAAAAAACTCTGTTTTTTTTTTATAAAATGTCTTAATTTCATCATCATCTGCCTAGCCTTTTCCCAACTATGTTGGGGTTGGCTTCCAGTCTAACCGGATGCACCTGAATTCCTGTATTTTACATAGAGCGACTCCCCATCTGACCTCCACAACCCAGTAAGTACTGGGTAATACGATACCCCTTAGTAAGACTTATTGTCAGACTTTCGGGCCACTGACTATCCGTAACGACTGTCAAAGATCTAGAAATGACATCCGGGCCCAACGGAGGTACGAAGGAAAGTCGGTTTGTAATAGGTGGTCATGGTCACTCATCCACAGACCAACCTAGACAGGCGCGGCTTAACTCGAAGCCATGAGCCAAGAGTCACGAGCTCATCTATCTGTCTAAACTTATCTATTACGGTTTCTTAAACAAATTCTTGCTATAAATAGTATTTACTTTTAGCAAAAGACATGACATTTTTTAAATACTAAAATTAAACTGAAATCTCTATTTCCATAAGCCTTTGGTAGGTAAAGTTTTGTTAACTTTCCAAGTATTTTTGTAATTTAAATACCCCTTAGTAAGACTGGTTGTCAGACTTTCGGGCCACTGACTATTCGTAACGACTGTCAAAGATCTAGAAATGACAGCCGGGCCCAACGGAGGTACGAAGGAAACTCGGTTTGTAATAGGTGGTCATGGCCTGGCCACCCATCCACAGACCAACCTAGACAGGCGCGGCTTAACTCGAAGCCATGAGCCAAGAGCCACGAGCTCCTCTATCTGTCCAAACTTATCTATTACGATTTCTTAAACAAATTCTTGCTATAAATAGTATTTACTTTTAGCAAAAGACATGACTTTTTTTAAACACTAAAATTAAACTGAAATCTCTCATTTCCAATAAGACTTTGGTAGGTAAAGTATTTTTGTAATTTAAATAAATTCTTTTAAATATCTTTAGATTTAAATCAATGACAGCCATATGCAACACACATAGCCTACGTTACAGGTTACATTAATACACGTTACGTTACGCTTTGTCATCATTTGTGATTTCCATTTCAGTCGGATACTGCCGGGGCGTCGCCGAAACACAATATCTCATTTACTTATGATTTATTCTCCAATAGACTTTTTCATTTTCCCTCTTCATTGAGATGCTATGAGTGTCATTGAATTATTGTAGTCTGCTTCTAATGCTGGGTGTGTTATGAGCCTACTTATTGTCTGTCATGCCTATAGGGAGCTATGTTCTAGAGACGCGAGTTGTTATGGATTATTTTTACGAAGTTTAAGAGGGCTCGAGGCATGAGGTCCTGGGTTCGATTCCCGAGTCGGGCACAGTGTTAGTGGGTTATCTCTTCAGGAATTTCTCAGTAGCAGCTATTGAGTCTGGATTTTTGCCCGGTCGATGGCATTAGGCACGCCCCCTATTGCATGGGATTTCAAACATAACTGGTAAAATGTGTGTGTACTATTAGGTACACCTCAGCCTAACCTTTCGGGGATAACAGGCGTGATGTTATGTTTTGGTGCAGTTTGCATTATATACACACATCAAAAATGTCTAGGGATCAAGCATTTTTATGCGGATTTCTTGAGATTGAGATGTGGCTTTGTAATAAATTTATGATTTTATAAATTTATATGGATCCTTTTTGGTGCATTTCATAATTTGAATCAGGAACTCTCAATCAAATTCGAGTAAAAGATGAAAATAAGCTGTCAATATTTTCCCTATAAAAACATACAACGCATTGAAGACATTATTAGTGCTACTGTTTCCCTACTACTGATTAAAACCAACGTTATTATGGAGCGGCGACGTCATTTAAGCAGGGAAGAAATGCTCAGAGCCGTGGGAATGATAGAAGCTGGTTCCCGGCAACGTACTGTAGCTTTAGCTCTGAATACAAGTCAGAGTGTTATCAGTCGACTTTGGACACGTTACCGAAGCACTGGTACCGTGGCTGAGCGCCATGGAGGACGGTATCGCTGCACCACACGGAGACAAGACCGATACATTCAAATCTTAACTCGAAGAGCTCCAACAATAACCGCCATGATGTTAGCCGTGAGGCTTCATCACTCTTCAGGGAACTTAATTAGCGACCAAACAGTCAGAAACCGCTTGCATGAAGTGAACCTTCATTCCCGAAGACCGCTACGGGTACCACCTATAGCAATGCACAATCGTAGGATTCGATATCAATGGGCTCTTGAACACAGAAATTGGGCAGAAGAACAATGGCGTTTCGTGTGCTTTTCTGATGAGTCTCGTTTTGGTATGAGACCGGATACAAGACGTATACGACACTGGAGAACCCCTGGACGCCAACAGCGATTAAAATCCTGCCAGGAAGTCCATCCTTATAGTGGTGGAACCATCATGGTATGGGCGGGTATTTGGATCGGCGGAAGAACTGAGTTGATTTGGATCAGAGGCAACCTCAACGCTCAAATTTATGCTGAGACGATTGTATCAGACGTCATCGTTCCTCTACAAGTGCAAATCGGTCCCTTATTTCAGTTAATGCATGATAATGCACGACCGCACACCGCAAGAGTTGTAAGACAGACTCTCGCCGCAGCTAACATCAATGTCCTGCCCTGGCCTGCTCAGTCGCCAGACTTGAACCCGATTGAGCATGCATGGGATATGCTACAGAGAAGAGCTCTGCCGAATATGGAGGGTATCCAGTCGCAAGAAGACCTTTTTTTGTTGTTGCAACGAACATGGGCGGCCATTCCACAGCGTGATTTGGATGAACTCATTTTGAGTATGCCAAACCGATGTTCTTGTGTTGTTAGTGTTCGCGGTAGAAACACGGATTATTAATTGTTTAAGTTACCCAATAAAATTTTAAAGAAAACTGTTATTTCAGTCTTTTTTTCGAACTTTAATGTTAGTGGTTCAAATGTCAAAAATCCCTTTATTAGGAAAATGGCAAATTTCTTTATTAATGCAAAGGTGACTTGGTTTATCGTTACTGTGACAAACGAAAACACTTTATTTGATGAATCCTTAAAGAAAATTTTAATTAATATCAATCAGGAGAAAAGTTATTGCAAAAATATATGTTGATCCCTAGATACTTTTGATGTGTGTATATACGAAAACAGTGGTTACTTTCAGTAACCTCACCGAAAAACTCAAATAACAATTTAATTGAGTTTTTCGTCAGGAATTCCTCAGTGGTTAAGAAAGTCTGCATTTGTGACCTCAATACGTGGAGCTTAAATGTTAGTGTACTATAAGTAGTAAGTACACGTTCACCTTACCCTTTGGGATTTCAGCATAACGTAGATTTGTGTATGTTGTCTAACACTGAATACTTGAGTAACTCACAGATGTGAGTTCAGCAAAAAACTATTTGACGTTCAAAGTCGTTTAAGAAAATCTATTTAATTCAACCCCATTTCTTTTTGAAAAGTACATAAATACTTAAAAGAGTATAAATAAATTCAAAAGGAACCACGTAAACACCTACACTTTTCCTCGAAAACATTTAACGTTGCAGGTGGCTGTTTTCTTCGCGGGACTTTTCATAGGCACCAAAGAGTAAGTAAGAGGTCCTTTTGTCGAGTACCTTCGCCTCATAGTGCGCTCAGTATCGCATCATTAATCTCTGTGCAAACACTCTGAGCCGCGCCGAGCTGCCGCCGAGACGCTCCCCTCCCCGCACGCCGCACACTGCACTAGCAATACTTATTAAAAAAGAACACCAAATATTTTCACTCACACACATACAAGCCTCAAGGTAAGCACAAAGGTTGCTCCTCAAGAATTTCCATGTAACGTGACTTGGAAAAATTAAAAAACTACACGAATAACTCCAAGGACTTCAAAGATTTTCTTAGTTTACTTTGACTAAATTTATTCAGAGAAAATTGAACTTTCAATGCTACTCTTTTTAAACTACTTTATATTCCAGCAACAGCTACAGTTTCGCGGAAATCTTGTTTTTATTTCCGATTGGATTCAAATCCACGTCACAAGTTTTTGGGATTTAGCTTGGTTTAGCTTTTGTATCGGTGTATGGGCGCTGGGTAAACCTCCAGTAATAATGATAATAATAAATTTATTTTTCTCCCACAAAGTACAGTAAAGTTACAATATAGAAGTGTTACAAATATTGGAGGTAGAAAGGTTTGTGGGAGTCAGGAGTTCAAACTAGGATACCTTGTGCTATGGACTCCTGGCCCCCCTCGTTGAGATTGGGATTATGACAATTTTAGAGCGACATGTCATTGTAGGACTATTGTAAAAAAGAATTACAAGAAAAAGTACTAATGAAATAAAAAATTAAAAAAAAGATAAAAATGCGTGTGTGTGTGTTTGTGTGTGAAGTTTGAGTGTAAAGTGGAAGGTGTCGTGTGTGTATGTGTGTGAGAGAGAGAGTAAGATAGTGTACGTATAAAGATGGATGTGTATACAAATGTGTGCGTGAGGGGGTGGCAGTATGTAGTTACGATAATATAGTAAGCAGTTTTTCTGTTTCTTCATAATCAAGTTCTAAAAGCAACTGTTTCAGCTTCTTTTTCATTCTACCCTAGACAGATAAACAATTTCAAGAATCTTATTAATTTTGTTATACAGTCTGCTTGATCTGAAATCATAGAAATTATTGGCAAAAGAGGTTTTTACCGGAGTTGTTTCACAGACTTCATAGAATCGTCTAGTATTAACCTTCTGATTAGCCGTCGAAACGTCTATAGAGGAATGTTTTTGTTAACCGTTTGCAGTATATAAAGTTGTCTGATTGTTAATACCTTTGCTTCGTCGTAGAGGGTTGTTGTAGCGTAAAAACGTGGTTTGAAGAGAGCAACTTTTAGAATAAGTCGTTGAGCTCTTTCAACGTTTAGGACATTTGTTTTATACGAGCCGCCCCAGGTGGAGATACAATACGATAAGATTGATTGGCAAAGGGATTCGTACACATTTTTAACTAGTTTGCAATTTGCAACATTCCTAAGCTTTTTAAATATGTGAACGAGTTTTCTAGTTTTCTGAACCAGATGTGCAATGTGTTGTTTGAAAGATAAGTTTTTATCGATCATTATACTGATTCTGTTTTTGATATCATTGCGCACAGGTACAGTTGGTGGTTACTGGATTACATGTGTTTGATGCTACATTATGTATTGTAAACTCTATATATTTAGTTTTAGTGGCATTTAAGGTCAGTTTGTTGAGAGCAAGCCAGTAAGTTACAATATTGAACCCTTCTTGGGCAGCAACAAATGTTTCGTCCAAGAGTCACCATAAAACGTTAATGTAGAGTCGTCGGCTTAAGACATTACATGACAGTTTCTAATGTTTAGCTGGCCAAGATCATTGATATAGCAAAGGAAGAGGGGGGGGCTAAGATACTGCCTTGTAGGATTCCAATATTAATCGGTCTTTCTTCACTCAGCGTATTGCCTATCCGAACTGATTGGTAACGATCTTGTAAATAGTTCTCGAATAGTTTTAATTGTGTGTCCCTAATTCCCATTTATTCTAGTTTGGAAATTAATATGCCTGGGCACACAGTATCAAAAGCTTTCTGTAGGTCCAGAAAGATAGTCAAACGTTTTTTTCTATTATCTAATTTATTTACTATGAATTCAGTGAACGTTTTACTACAATCAGTTGTGGATTTTCCTTTTCTGAAGCCATATTGGTTAGGTGATAAGATGTTTTTATCTTCTAAGAATTTTACAAATCTGTTATTAATAATCCTTTCAAATACCTTTGAAATAGAGGTGAGTAACGAAATTGGCCGATAATTGGCCACTTCTTCCTTGCTACCGCTTTTAAAAATAGGAATAACAATTGATTTTTTAAGGGATTCTGGAAAAATACCTTCTGCTAAACATCTATTCAGGATGTAGGTGAGGGGAGGGACTATATATTTTTTTTAAATTTTCAATGACTGTTGACATAATATTGTCCGACCCTGCTCCACAATCTGAGCGAAGGTTGCTGATTACTCCTTCTACTTCCTCTTCAGATGTCTCCAAAAGCACAAAAGAGTGACAAGAGGACTTGACATTTGCCACGTTCGTTAGGAGTGGCGACAGACCAGTTGGAATTTTACTTTGCAATTCCCTGCCCACACTTGCAAAATAGGAATTTACTGCGTTAACTGAATCTTGTGGGGATGTTTTAATATGTATAAGTTTCAAAGGTGGTGCGTTTGATTTTTTCAGATTGGTAATACTTTTAATAGCGAACCAAAGTTTTTTGTTATCACTTCCAGCCGAATCAAGTATATTCCTGTCATATTGTCTCTTATATTTTTTTATAACACATTTGCTCGTAAAGGTTTCATCTGCTTTGTAGTTTTGTCCACTTAAACTTAAACAAAAAAGGGTAGCTTCGTGGTCAGTAACTGTAGATTGGATAATAAATGTAATAGAAGGAGCCTAAGTTTTAATTATCACATGGCCCAGACAGCTGTCCTCTAGTTGGCTCGTAATGTGCAGGTATCATATCAGAGTAAGAAAGTAGGTCAAGGTAGCTTGATGTAGTTTCATTTGAATCCTTGATATTTATATTTATGTCACCCATTAAAATTACATTTTCGAAACCGGATAGTTTCAATAACAGTTCCTGTAAGGAGCGCAAAAAGTTATCTAATGTGTGAAGTTAGGCCGTCTGTATATTGCAATTATAGCGGTCGTTTTATTTATTTTAATAAGTAGGCAGTTTGCTTCCAATATATCTGGTTCTTCTATATTGAAGTTAATGTCATTATTCATGTAAAAAGATATTATAATGCAGCGTGAGTGAATGTATTTAGGTGTGGAGTGTGTATATAGTGTCTTGTGGAAATGTGTATGAGTAGTTACAAAGTTTTGTTAAACAATCAATTATGACATGAAAAAATAATAAAAAAGAAAACGTTATAAAATTACAACACGGATAATATAGTCAAATTTTCGGTACCAGTTTTTCGAGATCGGCTTCACATTAAACTATTAATGGTTTTTCTAGTTCACTTTTTCGAAGGAAAACTCTACCAGCTGAGGTCCAACACTATGAATAGTTATGTGCTTTTGCAAATTTTCTAGCTAGGTAGAACAGGTGTTGGGCTTGAGGGGGCAAGAAGTCAGACACATAGATGGGTGTGGCAGGGCCGCCCATATTTAGGTGTACAGAGCTGAGCTTGTTCTGCTTGTTATTTTAGTTGAATTGTCTCGTTTTCTTAATGATGGTTTCTTTAGTGGCAGCGCTAGCTAAGTCGACAATAATTTTTGAAGCTTTGTCCTTCTTGCTAATGCTATAGACCTCTTTAATTTCCGATCTTTGGAGAGGAGCGCCAACAGCATTGGCTGTCTTTAACACAATCAAACTGAGCTCTTCTTTACTTTATTTTGCAGATAAAAGAATATTTTTTATTTCCAATTTTTTGGTGTACAGCATCCGCTCCAAGTTGTCAACTCTTTCCTCAAGTTGGGAAATATACTTGCGGTCTGTTTTCTTTTCAGATTCTAACAGGTCCAGTCTGCTCCGCATGTCCTCATATTGGTCAGATACAAAGGTGATGGAATCTTTAATTTCGGAATTTTGTTTTAATAACTCCGTCATCATATGATGCAAGACACTTAACGAAGCATCTGTTTTGTTACTACGTGATTCAGAGTTTTTGCAGTGAGAATCGAACAGTTTTTGCATATCATTCATAAAGCCTCCAGTGCACCATTGACCTGCGTTTTACTTGAAAATCGACCGTAAAATTAAATATGTACCTATGTATGTACCTATTCTAGAATATGTTTACACGTCATCTCATATGCCTAGCCTTTTCCCAACTATGTTGGGGTCGGCTTTCAGTCTAACCGAATGCAGCTGAATACCAGTATTTTACATGGAGCGACTGCCTATCTGACCTCCGTCACGTCGGAGCGACTGCCTATCGTATTACCCAGTTAGTACTGGGTAATACGATACCCCTTGGTAAGACTGGTTCTCAGATCGTGTCAGAGGTCTGTTGTTTTTGGGCCACTGACTTGACTACCTGTAACGACTGTCAAAGATCTACAAATGACAGCCGAGACCTACAGCTTATCGTGCTTTCCGAGGCACGAAGGAAACTCGGTATGTAAGGGTGGTCATCCATCCACAGACCAACCTAGGCAAGCATGGCTTAACCTAAAGATCGAACCGACCGGCTGTTATTATTTAGCCACGAGCTCCTACACGAGCTTTTACACGTAAGTACACAGTTATAATAGAATTGCAACACCGAAAGCAGTTTTGAGTTCATCAACTTTTCTGCAGTACTAGGGTGAAGAAACAAGGCATGAAAAATGTAAAAAGATAACATTCATTCACTCTGGGAATTGTAAAACTTTTAGTGTTGGATTCTGTGTCGAATGCATTACCATTAAAGCAACAAAGTTGCGCAAACGGTTCCGTATCTAAGATTAAAACGCCTCCGCCACAAACTACCCACTGCGCTGCGAGGTGAAGCCACACATGAAAGCTAACATACTTATTTCAAATATCTAAACAGTTTTTTACAGAACCGTTACGTATTTATTTGTCCGTTTCGGCAACACGGTGAAGTTTCCATTTTGTCCGCGGCATCACGTACGTGACAAACGGCTCGTCTTAGGGATCGCCAAATATCGTTTAGTACGTGCGAGGAGAAAACCAACTCGCTGGGTAAATAAAATAAATCAAATATATAAGTAACAGTGTGTTCCTAAACTGAAATAATTCTTATCGCACTATTTTATTTTTATAAACAGAAAATAACATTTATTCCGGTATCTAAAAACAAAATTGAGTGTCGAAAGTTAAATAGTCGTAAGTCCGACGTCCGCAGTGGGAAAGATTAATATCTGCCGAGCCACGTTCGTGGCTGTTTGCTACGAGTGTACAACTTATGTGTCGAACTTGACTGTAGGAAAATTCCCTCGGTCTCTTAATAAAACCTACAACAAGAAGCGTGAACTGTTTTTCCAACGAGACACGTGTAATTTACACGTGTCGTTCCGTATTCAGAAAAGAACTTAGGGTAACAGAAACGAATTCATTTTCATTTGCCGTCTAAGCTGCTTATGTATTGTGACTTTCCTACCGTAACTGTACGATACGCGACTTTGGTAATAACACGTCCTAGGCGTATATCTTTACTTTACTTCCCCACATCTAAGGGCTCGTAATTTTTATCACATTCCACCCACATTTTTAGGCATAAAAAGGCAGAGTAATTCGTGACTGGTAAATAACATTATGTACATGACATTAGCGTGTCCCGGCTAACAGTAATATCATCATGTTCTTTTGTGTCGCGTCGTACGCTGGCCCCATATAAATAAGGTACTTATCCAGTTTTTCAAAGACGACTCATGTTAACACGTGTTCGCAAGTTGGGGCGAAGTTCAGGACGGGGCTTCGCTCCGGACTGCCGGCCCAAATGAAATTTGCCCCACTGACACCGGCCAACTGGGGAGATAAGAATGTAAGTGCCTAGCAGGTGTGCTTTATTGTTTTAAGCGAAACTTGCCGCCTGGAATTATCTTTTGTTACAATCTATTGTCTGGGTGACCAATATTATAGGGGTTCTTACCAATATCTTCTTGATAGTATCTATCTAACTTCATCTTCCGACGAAATTAAACGAAAAACTTATTTAGGTTTTTTTTTTCATCTTATCTTTTGTACTTGAAGAAAAAAGACAAGCTGCATCGGTTGATCTAATATACGTTATCAAAATATGTCTTGCATTAGTAACTTTTTTTGCAAAAAAAAAAGTTCGGTTGTTCTCTCAAAATCTGTCTTACCCAATTATGCTGAGGCGGAACCTAAAACTACCATTCTTCTCATAACTTTAAACACAAAACTTACATACCTACTTCTTCTTTTTTCTTATAGGTACTTAGAAGGAGCTCTATCATTTAGAGTTCTAAATCGCAAATTCAACGACATGTTGAAACCATATCATTTTACATAAAAATCACACTATTTTCCCTATACCGTATCCACATTTTCCATCGGAACATTGTAGATACACTCCGGTGGCGGTAAATACGCGTTTCCCAACGCCGCGCCGCGCGCCTCCTCCCGCGAAAATTCACTCTACACGCCTCCGTCAGACGCGAATGTTTTTATTGTTTTAAATGCGTACGTTATTTTTCGCAGCGCAACCGAGCGTCTTCAACGAGATATTTTGTACGAAGTTATGCTGCTGTACGTGGTTCAATTACGGAAAACGAGAAACTAACGTATCTTTTTGCTCCTTAAATCTTGCGTTGTTCGTCGAGTACAATGTTTTATTTCATCTTTATTTTTAGAACCTTGTTCAAGAATAAAGTTACAAGTTCGCACTAATAAGATTTTTTTTCTTTGAAATATAAAATCCTAAATAAGTTGATAATTTTAACAAAGTTAGAGACATCGTTGTCCCGACGTATTCAAATATGGGCCCGAATTATTATTCAAATCTCTCACACCTTGTCGCGTTACGCAGTCACCTCGTGCATGTTTTTTCTTAGGAATTTAATAGCTCATATTTATAAATAAGTTTTCCGGGCCCTGTAGGTAGGCAATAAATATTAAAGCGGCAAACAGGCGGTACGGATTAAACGGCAGGGCACGTCCTTTGCAAACTTTCGATTCCAATTCGGTGTCAGTCGATATTAAATTAAAAGCACCCACGCATTCCTCTCGCGTCTTTTTCCTGTCCATTTGCAAGGACCGTGTAGATCTCACATCACACTAACCTTCCGCCGTTGAAATGTTCAACGTTGTATGGATACGACACGAAACACATGTAAAACGTAATTCTCTTAAGATTTTATCAGCTCGGCCCTGTGTCGCCGAATCTCCTGCCAACACGAAAGCTGTCTAGACTCGTTGTGCCTACTCTTCTTTTTTTTCATCTAGCATGTCCACATTATTATAATGGGTCGAGGGCGCAAATTTCTAGGCAAGCGAGTGAATGGCGACGCATACTTGAGTGATGGCGGACTTTTTATTTGAATCGTGTGCGAATGCGACCGTCCGAGTGCCCAGACGCGTTGTTGCGACACATTACTTACGTAGACGAGCCCGAGACAGGGTGCTGGCTCTCAATAAATTATAGCAAATATTTTCAGGAGCAGGTGCTAGAAGGCGCTACGTGAAGGATTTCTTTATATCTGAAATGAGAAAAGGACGCATAAGTTATGTCTGGCTTTCATATTTGCATAGATTCTTATTTTACGTAAAAAGCTCTTAACTGAAGGGCCTATACCCCCTCAAATGGCTTACAATGATCCTCCGTTACGCCTAAAATACTTCAGCATTCATTTTTAAATAAATATATGGTAAAGTTGAGGATTAATGCTAAGTACTATGTGTGACGAAAACACGATTCCGAAAACTATTCTGAATAGAAAAAAAAACAAAGTTCGAACAATAAACCGCTGGTATTCAAAAAGTACTTCAAATTAGATCATGAAACTTTGCATACTAACTGAACTAACTATAAAGCAGGTCTTATGTGTTTTACTTTTTTAGTCCAATCAATAGATTTTTTGTAAATCGCAAAAACCACTCATTTCGCACTATTCGGCCGCAGAGACTGACGTAACAACCACTTAGTAGTGGAAGCTGATTAAAACTTTATTCTAACAGTATTTCAAAGGAAGTTTGAACCACCACAAATAGAGTTGCTAATGTTAGGGTTAGAAGGGCCTTAAGAAATAACCTATCTAAATGTACAAAAACAAAAAGTTTTCTTATAGAAACCCCACACCGAATGTGTGTGCAATTCACATACATGTTTTATTTAAAGAAGAACGCATTTTTACAGACCCTTACACGGTGCGGCTGAAGGAACATGACAGTACAAGGTCGCGTGACCGTCTCCTGAATTTTAATGTTATTCTCCCTTTGATAGTCGTAAAAATGATTTCTCAAGATTGCTGCCAACCCCGCTCGTCCCCACCGTACCTCACGCGTGCATTCATATAAAAGTAAACATATATTATGTTTTTTATACACACATCAACACGGTCTAGGGATATTTAGAATAGAATAGAATAGAATAGAATAGAATACTCTTTATTATGTACACCATTAAAATTACAGATACAAAATAAAGTAAAACATACAAGGGGTGACACAATGGGCGGTCTTATCGCTAAAAGCGATCTTTTAAAGACAACCTTTGGATGGATTTAAGGGGGATTTCATACTCAATTAAATAACTCGAAAAGTACTGGCCGCATTGGAATCTTTTATACACCGATTTGTTTGTAATTTATCTCAGACTAATTCCAAATTCAAATTTTTGAAAATTCTTTTGTTTCGGTGGCATAAAAATGTCTTGATGTATAGGAGAGGGAATTTTCATTTGTGCGAAATTTAGAAAACAATACGAATTACGTTTAGTTACAGTTTTTTTTCATTTTTAAACGAAAGATAAAGTTAAAATTGAGGTATTGTAGCCATGCAACGCCGACATTTGACGAGGGTGGAGATGTTACGAGCTGTAGGAATGCTGGAAGCTGGATCTGTTCAGCGTAATGTTGCTGAGGCCATAGGGACCCATCAAAATGTAATTTCAAGATTGTGGACACGCTATCGTGCCACAGGTGAAGTAGCGGAGAGGCACCGGGGGCCAAGTTGCATCACTACCCCCAGACAAGACCGATTTTTGCAAATTACTGCGCGAGCACAACCAAATGCAACGGCGACTCAATTGGTCCAAAGGCTGCGAGTGGAACACCAATTGCTTGTGAGTGACCAAACTGTAAGAAGGCGATTGCATGAAAGCAATCTACGCTCTCGTAGACCACTCCGGGTCCCACCTTTACGGAGAGGCAACCGTGGACGACGATTAGAATGGGTTCGGAACCACGTGGACTGGGGCCGTGACCAATGGTCCAATGTGCTGTTCACGGATGAATCCAGGTTCGGCTTCCATCCAGATTCACGAAGGACGCGTGTTTGGCGAGTTCCTGGACGATGGAGCCGTCTCCAGAACCCTCAGGAAGTTCACCCATACCAAGGAGGAACAATTATGGTTTGGGCAGGAATTCGTCTTGGAGGACGGACGGATCTCGTTTGGGTGCGGGGCAATATGACGGCAGAACGATACGTCCAACAGGTGCTGGGGCCCGTAATCTTGCCCCACAGAACACAAATGGGGCAAGATTTCCTGCTCATGCACGACAATGCCCGGGCACACACGGCGAGAACGGTAGCAGCTTGGTTACATACACATAATGTTAGGGCCTTAGACTGGCCTGCTCAATCGCCAGATCTAAATCCCATTGAGCATGCGTGGGATATGCTGCAAAGAAGAGCTCTGAAGGAAGTTCCTGAAAATCTGGCTACAGAAGATCAACTTTTTGCGCACCTCAGAAGGACATGGGACAATATTCCGCAGCAAGACATTGACAACCTTGTTCTGAGCATGCCGAATCGTTGCCGATGTGTTATGAACATCATGGGCGCTTTCTCAGACTAGTAACTTCAAGTTTATAAACACAAATTAAATGATTTTTCTATTTTTTCAGTTTTTACTCACAAATTAAAAGTTCATTCATATACGGTTTCCGTCTATGCTTCATTCTTTTTCCATAAAATCCTGAAATTTTAATCTATACCTTAACCATTATTAAAAAATGGTAGAATATTAAATAACGTATCTTTTAAATATATACATGTCATATAAATAATTAACACATTGATAGTAATTCGCTTTTTTAAAAATATCCCTAGACCGTGTTGATGTGTGTATATATATTGCAAACAAAATCAGTTTGTCGCACAAAATACCAAGAACCCTTTGCAGCAAAAATATACTTAATGAAAGTAACGTAAGTAGAAAATTCCTGCACGCCTATTATGGCAACACCTGTTTATTAAAATAAGAATGTTGCCAGCATAAAATATTGCTACAATTGCACGAAATTTTCTCCCTTGCGGATCCTATTTTCTGGTGGTGCCTTCTTCACATTTTCGTTAATAGATGTGTCACTAAATTTGCTTTTTCAATTCGGCGTCGGTCGCTGTGGCGCATGGCGTCGGAAGGGGCGGCGCCGGTGGTTTCAATCAAAACGGGCACGCACTCCTCCACATCCTCACCAGCTTCGCCTTTTAGAATAAGAATTGTCTTTTTCACAGTTCTCCGCGGTGACGGACAAACAAGTAAGGAAAGTGCTTCCTCTCGCTACGCACTTCTAGATAAATTACATTCGGTTTTGCTAACTTTTAAATGAAATATGTCAAGTGTTGTATGGCATAAAGCTGAGGAGATATTGATGTTTATAAAATGAGTTTATTTTTTCAATAATAGCTGAGAAATATGTTTAAAAAAAGGAGAAAGAATAGAAACACAATCCGCTAATCCAGAATCTCATAAAACTCCAAGTAAAATTAAGCGCAGCACTAGTTAAAAGACAAGTTCCCAACGGTTGAAGCGGCCCTATAAATTCCGACAATCTGCCACGATGTTCTAATTAATAGCATAATTCCAACAATAGTATCGAGATCGTTTCCACACTAAGAGGCCGGGCCGACGCTCGGGGCCGTGCCCACCCGCCATGAAATTAAAGCCGACTCGCGCCGAACGAATGATTGAATAATAAACGAAAGAATTCGCGTCCTGCCCTTGTATTACGTATTCATGACGACTGGTCCCGTGGACGCGATGCTGCGCTGGAGCGTACAGTCACGCGCCCCACACATGTACGTACGACTATCTAATGCCGAGGTCTCATGCTTCTACACCATACGGACTACAATTTTAATGCACTAAGACATACCTGCTGACAAGAATGCAGAGACTACTAGCTTGGAAAGTATTTTCAGCAGTCTCTTTTCACCGAGAACAGATTAGCCAGTAAGGTTACTTGCGAAGCGCTTCTCGCCGGGTCAACGCAATAGGCTAGTTTCCACCATCAATAAATTGCAATTCTATTTAGTCCGTCAGTTAGAGTATTGGAAAATAATGTACACGTATTTTTTGTTTTTGTAAATCAATGAAAATTGACAAA
Source organism: Xestia sexstrigata (assembly GCA_941918905.2). NCBI lineage: Eukaryota > Metazoa > Arthropoda > Insecta > Lepidoptera > Noctuidae > Xestia > Xestia sexstrigata. The sequence goes on from OW799204.2 coordinate 9,330,345, forward strand.
AGTAAACCGCATCAAAACTCGGGAGTGGGGCTCGTGACGTCAGAACGCACTAAAAATTATACCACGGCGTGACGTGTTGAGAATTTAAAAGCGTCGTATCTTCGTAATTTTTTTGATAATCTAACTGACGGACCAATTAGATTTTGTCAGTTGACAAGCCTATTGCCACTTTAAAACGAATGAGAACTGAACTGAAGCATTTATGTTGGCAGAACAGAGCAATATATTTTTGGGAACAGCTGATATTTTTTTTGCACCTTTAGGTTGGGCCCATTGCATTGTCATAATGATGAGTACAATGACCCCTTGCTTTTTTTTTGGATGGGAAATCAACAAATGACTCCTCCCGGTCTGGGCGGAGTAGGAGGGAGTGTCAGACTTTTACTGACTAAAACCCATCCACGTTCCTTCATCGCCCTTTGTGTTCCGGGGCCACGGTATTTCTTTCGAACAGTCCCGCAGCCCCGGAGTACAATGATCCCTTAGTTCAATTATTTCAATCACATTTGGTTTATAAAAATGTGAAAATTGTCAACAAGTTCAACAGACAGGTAAAAAAATGCTTAAATAAATTAGTGTTTTTTATTTAAATAAATATTGTTTCGTAGTATACTGTGTTACGACAAATATGCTGGACGTATACACGAGCAGGGTACGGCGACCACCGCGAATATTAATCTTCTTTTGTCTCCCAACCTTCCGACTATCCATTTATCACAGCAAAGTATTTTTATGAACTAATTGAACTCACAAACGTGGCTGAAATATTATGCTCGCTTTAAGTTATAAATAATGGACACAAATATTTTGGTATTTTGTAGTGAAGCTAGTTTGAAAATAATATAAAATAAGGTACAAAAAATAATTAGCTTGGCGTGGAGTAACCTTAATTAATTTAAAGTAAATGACTGTCAAGTGTCTACAGTCTTAGGCCTTTTTTTCTGATGGGACATCATCAAATGACTCCTCCCGCTCTGGGCGGAGTAGGAGGGAGTGTCAGACTTTTACTGACTAAAACCCATCCATGTTCCTTCATCGCCCTTTGTGTTCCGGGGCCACGGTATCTCTTTCGAACAGTCCCGCAGAAAGTCTTAGGCCTTAGATAATAATAGCATCATTTTCCTGCTCTGCGCTGCGCTGTTACAGCATGTCTTCTTCCATAGTTCTTTAATAGCCGTCATCTCATAATTCACTTCCTCTATAGCCATATCACCAATCCAATCCAATCCTATGATCGGTGATAGCCATATCACCGATCATAGAGTCCATCCATCATTTGTTTATTTATCCACATACATACTCATCATATTTCCTATGTGTTAGGCCTTACTTACCTACTCTTCTGTAATTCTGTCTATAGTTGGTGCCAGTTAAGATCGCAAAAGCGGTCATTGACCCACCTACATTTGTTTAAGTTCTTAACTTTGAAATCCAAAAATAAGCCTGTTCAAGTCTTGAATTGTCATCTATCGTGATCTGCTACATTTTATTTCTAATGAAAACCGAAACATGGTCCGTTTGTTTTGTTTCGTAGGAAGAGATATTAGGGAAAGTGCAATGACTGCTATTGCGGTCTTAACTGGCAGCAACTACGATGTGCTACGTGCGTGTCACCATGGTGGATCTATCGCCCTCGGGTTAGGTAGTCATCCACTATCTGACATAGGCCTCCCTCAAAGCATCAGTTACCTGCAGCCGTCATGACCATGACTTGTAGCGAAACGAAGTTAGAAGTGCCAAGTGCTGCCGATTTTCTAAGCACTAAGGCCTAACACTAAAGAACAAATTAATGTAAGGTAAATTCGGACGATTTCAACTGAATGTTGATTTTCTTTTTTTTTACTTTTCCATCCCAAATAATTCCGCCCTGTTTCCTAACCTAACCTTCCCCACACATATTGCGCATTTTGAATTTTGCTCAAGTATTGTTTTTTTTTCTCTTATTTTAATTTGGCGTATTTAATTTATAAATTAATTTAAATTATAATGTACTTTTTATAATTGTTATTTTTTGTTTATGCACTTTCCCTTCACATTTAAAATTAATTAGGTACTTAATATTGTTTATAGTGAAATAATCGAAATACCATGAGGCGGGACCCTGGTGATCTGCTATACACGTTTTCCTAGTGCAGACACCAGTGTCTCTCACAAACTTATCTACCGTAATTTTAAGCTCTATACATAATCATACATAATTTGTCATGTTTGTGAAGAGATAATAAATTATTTTGAATTTGAATTTCTAACTGAACATTCCGCACTCACACAAAACTTTTTCGTATCTATGGGTGTTGTTAACTGTCGCAAAAAAAAATACAAAATGTATTTAGTTATTGGTAATTGTGCTAGAGGGCCTTTGGTCTGAAATAGGCATGACGACAGTATCAAAAAATTGCAAATCTATTTAGTACGTCGGTTAGAGTATTGGAAAATAATGGACACGTATTTTTTGTTTTTGTAAATCAATGAATATTGACAAAGATAAAACGCATCAAAACTCGGGAGTGGGGGCTCGTGACGTCAGAACTAGGTAAAATTTATACCTAGGCGTGATGTATTGAGAATTTTAAAAGCGTCATATCTTCGTCAATTTAGGTATACGTAACAAAAGAAAAAACACGGGTCAAATATTTTTTGAAAATCGAACTGACGGACTAATTAGTTTTTTTTTGTCGTCTCGCCTATTAGGGGACATCACACGCAAGTCCAAATACGCTGTAGCTTTATGAAGCCCCGTTAACCCCTTACAGGGTAACTTTGGCAATTCTTCAAGGCTCTTTATAGAATTTTCTAGAGAAGTTCAGTCTTGCTAAATGTACACATGCCAAATGGCTTTCGGCCGCACAGATTAGATAACTAATTGAAGACATAAGTTTGATACATGAACTTAATAGTTTCAGCCAATGGTTTACTACACTACTTCTATTATTCAAAAGTTAAACTCTGGCGAATCCCGCGAGTAATGTGGGACGTAATGCGCTCGCGCCGCTTCTGTCAACTAACTTGTTTGGAAGTATTGGACTCATCCACCTGGCACGAGCAGTCACGTCACATTCTAATGATGGAACAACGCTCCAGCTTTACTTGTATTTCTAAAAGACGAACTTTGCTACTATGAATCCCAAAACACACTAGAATAATTAGATATTTCTAAGTCTATGTATTAGAAGATCCCATGATAAAACATTATTTTATGAAGTTTCTCGCGACTGGTACACGAAAACCTTTTTCATAATAAAACTCATCATTGTCCACAAATGTTGTGGGATCTGCGGGATGTTCTGTTTTGTGGAAACACAGCCTTTTCGGGCGGTCATGTCTTGGTTAACATCAATCACTGACAACGCAACGGTACCTATGTCCCTATCTAAACATTTGTGTATCCATGACTCACCGAAATAAAGATCTTATAGTGGATTGGTGGCCACACGTGTAACGCTGTGACTACTGAGCCCTATTTAAAATAAAATACACCACACACACACCTCCACATTACACCTGTAATCCGTGAACGGTTAGGCAGAGTCACACCCACACTTCGCCAGTAAGTCCCATGGCATAGCAAGCCTATTGCCATAAATTGCTATTGACAATGAAGTCGGAACGTTCGGTGCGGCCGAGCCGATTATTATTATTATTAATATTTTCATTTTTATTTTTGTTTGTATACCTATAGTGCTTATTTTATTTAAGTGAGTATTATGTTTTATTTTTTGTGTGAATGTATTTTGTGTCCGTAGGTGTGACCGTGACATCACAGTGGGCCCTATCAGAATACCAGCGCCGCGGTATTTGTTTTTATCTATCGCAGCACCATGCTGAGTTATGAGCCTTTTTGGCGTCGCACAGGTCTTCTTTTTATTATTTAGTTTGTGTTTTTTTTTTTGTAGTTTAGGTGGTGCTTGTCGCAAATAAATATTTTTCTTTCTTTCTTTCTAAATCGAGCACAAATCCAGACTCTGTGGCTGCTACTGAGAAATTCCTGATTGAAAAACACAATAACACTTAGCCCGACCTGGCAAGCGAACCCCGACCTCATGATCAGCAGTTGCGCTTGCAACCACTAGACCAACGAGGCAGTCCAATTTAAAATATTTAAAGTTTAACAGACTATATTTGCCGATTTTTTTTTAATATTTAAAGTTAAACAGATATATTTGTCAAAATATTTAAAGAATAACCGACTATATTTGTCAAAAAATTTAAAGTATAACCGACTATATTTGTCAAAATACTTAAAGTTAAACAGACTATATTTGTCAAAATATTTAAAGAATAACCGACTATATTTGTCAAAAAATTTAAAGTATAACCGACTATATTTGTCAAAATACTTAAAGTTAAACAGACTATATTTGTCAAAATATTTAAAGTTAAACAGACTAAATCTGTCAAAATATTTAAAGTATAACAGACTATAATTTTGTCAAAATGGTCACAATCACAATCAGAGGAGCTGTTAAGACGACCAATTAACGGTCAAACCAACTTCCAAAACTGACGGATTGAAGAACCACCTATCGGTGGTATTAATTAAAAATAATAATAATACTTTATTTCTCCAAAAAACATACAGAGTTTGAGCCTAATTAGACTGTGGTTCCCGAAGATATAATCAACGATGACTAACGATTATATGTAGAAATCACAGAAATATGTTGAATGGACATAAACTACCGAACAGCTTCTGTCAATCTTATTGAAAGTCGTTTCAGAAATGAGAAAATCGCCTTATACGGTAACGGAAAGTTGAGAAATCATGTCGATATACAAAAAAAGAAGAATGTGAGCGGAGTGCCTGAAATTCCGTATATAACCATTACATTACTATCATAAGTTATACATATAATCATTGCCTCAAATCTGTATTATAGCAAATAACCAAAATAAACGAATTTTAACTAACAAGTTACACGTGTCTAATATGACACGAGGGAATGCAAAAAGATCCTGAGACAAGAAATTGACATTCATACATACATAATTAATGCTTGCTTGAATGTTCGTAATCCCCTGAAGGTTATGCAGATATTTACGTTATAAATAGTACATCCACGTTTCGCTTAATTTTGCTTAAGTCACAAATTCAGACTCCGCACACCAATAACAATTTGCCCGACCAGGGAATTGAACCCAGAATCATGCTCAGCAGTCATCATCTGCAAAAATACTCAAGTAATTTCAGGAAAACCAGAGAGATAATATCCTCAATGGATTTTCGTATTATTTCTATTAATGTCTCTTTTATACAGACAGAGTGCCTGCTAATGGAGTTTAAGGTTTTAAAATAAAACGGAATAAACAAAACGCCACGCTGACCTTTTCCAGTTCTATTTTTGAATCTCGCTGACGTTTGACATTAAACGTTCACCTACCTTCGATTTAAAAAGTTTATAAATAGTTCGATTTTCAAATGAAATTGCATTCTGGGTATGAAAAATCGAAGGATTCGTCTTAGTTCTTGTAAAATACGTGACCGAACGGGAAAACAAACTTCAGCTGACTTGATCAACTCAATGCCCTCTCAAAACTGAGTCGTAAAGCCGTTAAACCAGTATAACAGGCTGATACAAATATCCGTATGTTTCGCACTAAACGTATCCAAATCCCACAGGGTCCGACCACAGGGCAACTTAACCCGAAATTAAATCAAAGAGGGGCTTAACCAATCAGGCCGAGTGGTATCATTGAATCGGCAAAGGAACACTAAAATTACTTCTTGATGCGGAGAAACGAAGATTCATCGTAAAAGTGGTGGGTGTGGGTTGTGGGGGTGAAGGGGTAGGTGCGGGGGGTGTCTGAACGGTTTTCCGTGTTTGAGAGAGGTCCGCGTGGTCCCCGCACGTAGCAGAACGCTGGCCCGTCGGCCGGCCGCCCCGCACCTAATGCTGTGTTTTAAACATGAAAAACCGTTCCGGTAATGCTGTAAATGTTAACTTCGAGATTTATCCTCCTTTGTATTTAACGGCTTCTTGTCTTAGAGACTCAAATGTTTATGTTGGAGGTCGACAGGTGGAGCTGAGCTGTTAAAACGTACGTGAGCTATCTGCGGCCGTAGGTTAATTTGAAAATGTGACTTCAGCTTAGACGTGTGCGTATCTGCAGTCGTACCATTACGATTCCAGTTACGCGACTAACTATAACTATAATTTTCCGGAAAACACGACAAAAAAACCTTTACTAAACTATCATAAGTAAGTACCATTGTGATATGTCCAAGCATTGAACAATTAATACAAAACGCAGTCTAGACCGACCAAAGACCACTAAACACACCAAGATAACGAGTCGTCTGATAAAATTAATGTTATGAAAAATTAAAACGGCTCCCAATTTAATAATTAACAGGCGGGCCCTTGGAGGTAACATTACAAAAAGACAAAGAGGCCGCAATTTACGCGCGTGGCGGTGTGACTAGCACCTGGGTCATGTCTCCTTTTACTTTATCCCATAAAGATTAAGTCCCCCGAATTTTCCCGAATTTCCCCGAATACATGGCGCCCGCAGTGAAGTGAGTCATTTAGCCCCTGTTTACTAGATTAGGGGATTTTTTTACACCGCACAGCTTTCTACGCCACCCCTCCTGGTGAGATGTGTCATACATACTACGTCTATATGCGTATTTTATGGTACATCTTGAAATAATAAGGACGGATTTAAGGATATTAGATTTATGCCGCAGGGAAAATATTTTCCTCGTAAATTCTCACAAATCCTGAATGAATACAGTTTTAGAACTGGATCGGTTTCATTAGTTCATTAAGATAAGTAAGTAGGGATTTCATTTTGAATGTTTCAATAGCGAGCTGGGGTACCTGTTGAGCAAACGATAAAATTAGGTATTCGGTAAAGATAGTTGTTTGCGTACGGCAACATTAGAAAGCGACCCTACTAATCCAGGTAGGCTAAATAACACTTAGATTGGACGCTATATTCTAGATTTTCTATAGGAACAAAATTGAGGCTTACAATACATTCACGAAAAGGGACAACAGTACCTATTCGTCTCTCACATTGTCAGTTCAATAGAGCTACTAAGTAACTGAATAAAGCGACGGCAAGTATTAGTATTCCCTCCACACCTCGGAATATATACGAAATACAAAATACTCTTCAATTGTGCAATAAGTCAAAACGTCCAATAGATTCTCCCGAAATTTACCTTTCTCGGCACAAACGAGAAAGGCGATCGTAAAACCACCCCACATTTGTACCTACACCTACACAAGGTCACTCACAAATATACGTATCTCTTGGAATTGAAAAATACATGTACTTCTTTCTTGCCTTGTGTATTTCCTTAGGTCACATTTTGTGTTCGGCTTTTCACCTTTGTCCTTCAAAAAATTGGGAGAATTTATCTAATATAACAACACCTCAATCTTTTCAGGAACATTTTCACGATGTTAAAGTAGGTACCTAATTCAAATTTTTCGTAAATTTACATTTTGTAAAATTACCTGCTTCCATACCTAAGTATTACAACTTTATGGAAACCGCTATCATTGCAAATTCAGATAGAACATGTTTTCCTTCGGAGCATTCTTCAGTAAAAATTAAGCTCAGCTTACAGGTCAAGAAACTTGTTTTCACTTATAAATCGAATGGAACATCGTTTATCAATATCAGCTCGGAGTTTCAGAGAAAATAACAAAACATCTAATTGGCCGTACTCAGACGGCTACTAAGAATACAACTATAAAAAATAACAAGAGCCGATAGATATCACATCATTAGTTTTTATTCACTTGAAGTTATCAGACACTGGAAGATATTTTTTAAGAGTTTGGAATAGGAACGTTTATACACTATCATTTATCATTAAGAGTATTCCATCTTCTATCTTTCTAAATATTTATGAGTTTAATGTTTTGAAGAAAAATACTTATGTTCAGGCAGGTGCTTAAGAACTCTCATGTCTAGGAGTAGGCGTTCGTGATAAAATGAAGAAGAAAACTCATTTCTACTCGTCGGTTCAATTTTCGAATTCATCCGCAGTCTACGAACAAACGACACACCAAATACCCAATCTAATAAACATGAAAATCTTCGATATCGCCCGCAGAGTACGTCTAGGTGACGTATCAGAATCACGAACACGTCCAACGCGAACAAATTTATTTGTAAATGAACACAATTCAACAGTCACGCATTTCTCATCTCAATTACATTGAAGTTACCCTAGCGTCGGCCGTACGTCGCAGAGACGTAGTCGTGGCGATGGCGCGCCGTGGTGCAAACAAATCAGCAGATAAATAGGGTATCCGCAGAACAATGCAGTGTCAACACAAGATGGAATATAAAAGCGCGCGAAGTGACGGCCCGTACTTGCACCCCGTTTACATGTCACGACTGGTAGAAAGATTTGTTTCAAAATTGGAATTGTTATTATTTTATGCGGAAATACAAAAATAGATTTCCTTTTTGCCTTTGGTGGGTGGGAAATGTATGCGTTGGTTTTTGTTACCCGTTTTCAGTAAGAGTTACCTTGTTATGTTGTTTCAGGTCCAGAAGGCTGTTTTCCTAACACCTAAAACCTTCTGAGAAAGTTTATTTTCTTGTCTAAGCTGAACTTTGACTTGCAAAAGTACTATTGTTTGATTATTGTTTTGAATTGTTAATTTTCAAAAATCAGTTCTCAGAATCAAATTGTGTGTTATGCAAACGTATTTTGTTTTAATTGCATACGTTTAATAAGTATCAATAGCAGTGATAGCCTATAGAAGTGTGACCGCCAGACTGCCAAGTCATAATAATAAAAATAAATAAAATATATTTATTTCGAGCAATCTAAACTGGAGTACACACATATACAAACAACACAGAGGATAATAAAAACAAAAAATAAAACTAAAAGATAAAAATAGTTAACATCTAACCGGCCCTGTTGACGGCAACATGCCTATCACAACAGTGCCGTATGTATGGGCAGTCCATCCGGTCCGCGATCATCTCCAGGACAGCATTGGTGGTCATAGGTCTCAAGTTCGAATCCAAGACAAGCACCTCCGGTTTTTCTGATTCATGTGCGTATTACAATACGCACATGAATCAGAAAAAATAATCATTTCAATTATCATTTTCTTCGGTGAAGGAAAACCAGCATGCCTGAGAGATGTTTCTCGACGGTATGTAAAGCCAAGTCAGTGGCCCATGGGCGGCATTATAAACTGTGCCACCAGGTTAGGCACGAACCACACGATAAAGAAAAAAAGATTGAATACGTTGTTTTTTAATGAATTAAAACTTAATAATTTTACTGCCACAAACCGCAAAGTTACACCAGACTCCTAACGGTCATTTTCAAAAACTTACTAACAGGTATCGGTAGGTTGCTATCTCTGTCTGTTTGACATTTAACTTACGGACGGTTAGAAACAAAACGTCACAGAAAAGCTTTTTTGATTTTTCTATAAATCAAGTGATGATGATGTAGGTGATGCGGATAGGATATTTCAAGCTAACTTTATTTATAGAAACACCGATAGGTACGAGACGTAGGTATTTTAACTGACAGATAAATGTAAGTAAGTTATAGAAAATGGCCCTAAGATGATAATCATCTCAGCCAGATTCCATAACGTTTCAATTTGTCTAGTTAATTTGGTGTAGCCTGTTTAATTTAACCAAAATATATTTTTGAAATAATTCTACAAACTGCGCTTAAAGTATTTTTGTAAGCATCTCAAAATGCCTTCTACCAAAATTGACGCAGTATTTCAAGCCTAAAATAAAATAAAATATATACAGTCAACCTTTAAAACGCTCATAAAAAAGGTTTAAAGCCTACGAATAAAAAATTAACCCAACCAAGGAGTTGAAATGTCGCGTATAAATATTCAGAGAGTCGAAACCGTCGTGAGATGTAAAAGGGGCTTTAGATCAGCGTGCCCCAAATCCAATCAGCTATTGAATTAACCCGGTCCGTGTGACGAGAATACGGATTCGCCCCATCCTCACGTCAAATGTTTATCTTTCATCTGGCAGAGCGTTAATGTAAGTACGCGTACAGCTTGTAATGGCAGGGCGAAGCTCATCGCCCTATACAAATGCTGAGCGAGCCCTGATCGAGGATTATACGCACACGATCGTCACCCGATCATGCCCGATTACTATCGCCGATATTTGAAATGTTTATTTTCTTCATTTATTAGGCAAAGATAACGTTCTCCACAGTTATTTTTTTTGTTACGTGGGTTTTAGGGTTCCGTTGCCAAATGGCATAAAAACGGAACCCTTATAAATTCGTCCTGTCGAAAAATTTCTGAGAAAATGATTAACGTCCTATAGCAGACGTTGAAAAGAACTCATAATAAAAAGAGTTTTTCTTTTTGATTTCACTCGAAAAGAACCCATAACGTTACCACATAATGTTAACAACAGAACAGGGAAATATAAACTGATACCGGGCCTAAAATGTAAAATATTGGTTACTTACCGTAACATAAAATGTAATAAATCATTCTTATTTATTATGTTTTCTTATCCGTAAATTGAATTATTTATTATTGAATGAATACACACATCAAAAGTGTCCAGGAAATTCTTTCTTAAAACATTCGTGCGCAGAATTGTATACTATTAATTTTAAATTTAAAACGGAACTTTTATTATTTTACAAGGGTTTTTTGGATTAAATTAAAAAAGTTAAAATTTTGCCAATATTAGACTAACTGTTTTTGGTGATTTAAAGCAGGAATCAAAATTAAATGAATCAATAGATTTTGTATAAAATAAAAACGAAGAAACTGAGAAGAAAACCTTGGATGTTTTAACACATCTGCAAAGATTATTCTTGTTGTTTACGGTACCAACCAGGACCGACGAAAGTAGATAAAAGTAGACTTATCTGAAAAAAACCGGCCAAGAGCGAGTCGGATTCGCGCGCCGAGGGTTCCTTACAAACTTTTGAAAGGACAAACTTAACTTTGCTCTTCGATCTCATGAAACGGCTATTGCACCAACCGCAAATAATAAGTTTATACTTACTTAATACTTCTACGCCTTTTTTTGTTATTAACCGTACATAATGTAGTTTACATTATGTTCCTTTACATGTGCTGTAAGACATTGCTTCTCGCCAGATTTCGTGATTCTATATAGGTTTTCGACCCAAAACCTATGGTACTTCCGGTAGACCTAGAATTGTCAATTTTGGTTAAAAGCTAGGTCTTACAGCAGAAGTAAAGCTAAAAATCTGAAAAATATAAAAAGTTTAAAATTAAGGTAAATTTTGGTACTTACAAGTTTTCGCGAAAATCTAAATTTGCCCTTATCTTTTTATCGTGTTGACTCAGGACATTGATTTTTATACACCTAATAGGGACTATCGACCCCAGTATCTGGCATAAATTTCAACTTACTAGGTCCACCCGTTCCTGAGAAAATTGGTGGTGACAGACGGACAGACAGATGAAATGAGACAGACGGACAAGAAAGTGATCTTATAAGGGTTCCTTTTTTTTACCTTTTGAGGTACGGAACCCTGAAGCGGCGATTGGCGGCGGCGACCTCTCGCGTCCGGCCCTGGTGCAAGCCATGGTCCGGAGCGAGACGGAATGGGACGCCGTCACCTCCTTCTGCGAAGCAGTAATGCTAGAGAAGGAGGCGGCGGAACGTGAGAGGGAGAGAACCTCACAGCGTCCCGGCCGCCGCGGGAGACGCGCGGGCCTGTGGACGGTGGGCTATGGGCTAGCTCGCCGTCCGTCCGTCTCATGACGACAGGCCGTGTCGACGGCGCGTTCGTGTTCCACGCGCGCCTCAAAGAGAGTCAGCAAAAGGAAAGGGTCCGAAAGGACCGATGCCTGCCGGGGTTGCGGGACTATTCGAAAGAGATACCGTGGCCCCGGAACACAAAGGGCGATGAAGGAACATGGATGGGTTTTAGTCAGTAAAAGTCTGACACTCCCTCCTGCTCCGCCCAGAGCGGGAGAAGTCATTTGATGATTTCCCATCCGAAAAAAAAAAAAAAAAAAAAAAAGGTACGGAACCCTAAAAATGTAATGATGTGATTTTAGTCTTCATCAAAATGGGAATCAAGACGTCTTTTGAGTTTTTTTCGCTATTCCTGAAAAATTCGGATTTGGCCATCCAGGCCCACTTGAAAAATAGCTGTATGGGGTGTTTGTCGAATGCTCTTAACGTAAAACCGATTTTCAAGGGAAATTGGTGTGAATAAGATTTGAGGTTTTTGAGATATTATGACAATCTTTCGTGAAACTTCAGCAGTAACTTTGTTTTTCACTATCATACTGTAAGAAACAAATTTAGTTTTGCTGTTGTACTTAAGAATGCGCGTTAAATATTGTCATTATATTGTTTGGTGCTACGGTTTTTAGAAGGTAAGTAGATATACTGTTACTTCATATTTTGTAAACAACCTGGCAGTCCTGCGTTCGACTCCCAGGTCATGCAAGAAGTGTTACTGGGTTTTTACTTCAGGAATTACTATATTAATACAGCGTTGAGAACAAGTTTTTCGATGCCCTTTTATAGTTTGTTGTGAGTTTATTTATTTCGTAGTTTTTTTTTTTCGGTTTGTTCATTTTTTTTTTTTTTTTGGAAAGTGATGTTTTATATGAATTCAATATGTACTTATATTATTTACAATTTACAAATCTATTAAAATAAACTAAACTAACTAATTTTAACTAAAAACTTTAAAAAATTGCGTCAAAGGAAGAAAGTGTCAACTAGGCGTTTTGAAATCTCCTTGAAAAGGCTGTGAGCGCTCGGACCCCACGGTCCTATTTAGTTTCAACCCCAAACGGCTCAAAAATATAGTTACCAATAAGGTTCCTATATTTTCGCCGCTTGAGGTTCACCGCTGCCGCGGCGGCAGCCCCTGCACAGCACGACGAAATAGGAAGATGGGAAGACGCAAGAATATCGACACACGTAGCATCCCATATTAAAGGCCTACCCATCTTCCATGGAAACAAAGACATGCCGTCCGGTCTCTTGCCATCGTCGCGTGCCAAGCCATTGGGTTCTAATAGAGCCCGAACGCCGACGGTGACCAGAGATCGACGGATGATGTCATTTAAATTCGCGTGCCGTGCAAAACGGCCCGCACTTCGGCTGCATGACAGGCCGTGGTGTCCGAGGCTGTTGACAACTTCACCACAGTGACAGCGATGAGGAGAACAACATGGGACGCCTAGGCGTGGAGCAACAGCGAGGCGGAAAGTAGTGTCGTCGAGCAACGTGCCTGGGCTCGACGACAGCCGCGTTAGTGCGTGAAGCCAAAGACCAGCCAGCAGGCGCGCACGCTCAGCAGTAGAAGCAGACGTGTTCAGTATATTGGACAATTGTTTTTAATTAATTCATCATCATCATCATCATCAGCCTATAATATTCCCACTGCTGGGACACGGCCTCCTCTCAATAAGAGGAAATAGGCTGTAATCCACCACGCGGGCGGTGCGGATTGGCGATGTCACATGTCTTCGAATTTTTGGTTCTAGAACATGCCGGTTTCCTCACGATGTTTTCCTTCACCGTTTTGAGAGCAGTAGTGATGAAATAAATTACACAAAGTAATGCGCCTGTCTGTGTTCGAACCCACGACTTAATGTTCGTAAGTCGGGGCCGCCACCACTGGGACACCGCTGCTCTCAACGTAATTAATTACGTTCATCAAATCATTCTTCAATCGGTTTTTTTCAAATGTTACAGCACCATGCTAAGATAGGAGGCCTTTTGGCCTCGTACAGGACCTATTTCGTTTCTTTTTTTTTAAATTTAATTTTTATTATTTTTCTCTTTATATTTACTTTTTAATAGTTATTATTACAATTTAACCATTTTACCTTTGTGTGTTTTGTCCTGGCGGGCTAATAAATGCTTTTTCTTTCTTTCTAACTTTACATAGTTAGTTTATGATTAAAGAAAGAAAGATCATCACCATAACCTTTTCCCAACTATGTTGGGGTCGGCTTCCAGTCTAACCGGATTCAGCTGAATACCAGTATTGTACATGGAGCGACTGCCTATCTGACTTCCACAACCCAGTTAGTACTTGGGTAATACCGTACGCAAAATACGCGCTTTGACGTGGAGTTGCGGACACCAGCCTGCTATAAAATACTTGGGTAATATGATAAAGAAAGACAGATAATTACTATAATATAATATTTTGTTTTGATTCAGTGTTTTACATCGGACAAACGGGAAACATACATTTGCAATTCGTATTAAAATTAGATTTGGTCGTAACTTATTATAGTTTTTCCTTATGATAATTAATTGGTATAAATGGGTCTCTGGAATGTCCTCTCACAACAGTCGAGTAGTAAACTTGAAGTAAACATGAAGCTCTTCATCATGTTCGTGGTTGTCGCGTCACTGGCCGCGTTGTGTTCGGCGCAACCTGTCGACAAGCCAGCAACCGATCAACCAGAAATTCCAACACATCTTCGATTCAAGAGACAGATTTTAGCTCATGTTTGCCCTCAAGGCTACATTAGAAAGCGCAATTTTTGCATTCCTGAGTAAGTAGACATATTTTATTTTCATACTACTACTCTAGCAGTTGCCCGCGATCTTCATCCGCGTGAAATTATTATAAAATACTATATTCCCCGTGTTTGCAACATTTTTCATTAATCTGCGCTCCTATTGCGCGTATATTGTAGCGTGATGTTATACAGGATGTAAACAGACCCTTCACGAAGACTTTAACCAAGCATTCTGTACAGTAGTCAGACGTAACTTCACGCAAAAATAACTGCAGAAAACGTTTTTTTTTTTGAGGTAAAAAAACATGTTTTATGGTAGGACTATGTTTTGAGTGTTTTACCAATGCAAAACATAGTCCTACCATAAAAAAAGTTTTTTCTCCTTTCGCAAATTATCGTTTTGTAATAAACACATCGCCTTGTTTATATCTTAAAGCCTTTTTTAATATCGTACATTTATTTCTTACAGAGATTATTTTGATGACTAACGTCCAGGATGGAGAGAAGGTACACAGACGACTAGAGCAAAGATATTAACTGCAAATGTATTTGGACGTGTGTACCAAATAAAAGCTTCCTCTTGAATCACTATATATAAAAAAACCCGCATCAAAATCCGTTGCGTAGTTTTAAAGATCTAAGCATACATAGGGACAGACAGAATATGTGACTTTGTTTTATAATATGTAGTGATAGTGAAGTTCTACATTTTATGTAAAAACAAATATAGGTATCTATTTAAGGCGACTACAATAGATAAATTAGCAACTCTATTTGTGGTGGTTCAAACTTCGTTTGAAATACTGTTACAATAAAGTTCTAATCAGCCTGCACTACAAAGAGGTTGTTAAGTCAGTTACTGCGGGCCGAATAGTGCGAAATGAGTGGCTTTTGCGATTTATAAAAAATCTATTGATTGGACTAAAAAAATAAAACACTGTGATGCTAATATGTTGCTTGTAGAATTATTTGCCAAAAAATCAGAATGATCGCATGTATTTAAATATGGTTTTTCTCGTTAAAATAAATTTTTAGAAATAAGTTCGTGATTTTTTTTTTCGAGTAAAATTTGTTGTATTATGTTTTCAAAACACTATCGTACTAGCTTATATCCTGACGAATATCATATATTTGTCTGGTTTTGTTTATTGAAGTGAATCAGATATGCTATTTTGCATCATAAAACTCACTTTAGCTCCTGTAGTCCCCTTAAGTGACTTCTTTTGTGTGGTGGTTGGAAGACGACACCATTTTAAGAGAAATATCCCTTGACTGGCAAAATGCGGTTGTGTACCATTAGGGTACACCTCTGCCTAATCCTTCGGGGAACTACAGGCTTTATGGTATGTTAATACATAAATATTATTGTGTAATTGCATATAATATAATAACGTTTTGATACAGAGGTTTTACGTCGGTCAAACAGGAAAAATACATTAGAAATTCGCACTAATATTTAATTCGCGTCATAACATAGTTTGCAAATAGTCTTTACGTATTAGTTTGTAATGTAGTTTTTCCTTAAGATAATGAATTGGTATAAATGGGACTCTGCAATGTCCTCCCACAACAGTCGATTAGTAAACTTGAAGTAAACATGAAGCTCTTCATCATGTTCGTGGTTGTCGCGTTACTGGCCGCGTTGTGTTCGGCGCAACCTGTCGACAAGTCACCAACCGATCAACCAGAAACTCCAACACGTCTTCGAACCGGGAGTGAGACTTTAACTAAAGCCGACCTTCCACTAGGCTACCACAGAGTCGATGGTTTTTCTTCTCCCTTGGGTGGGTAAGTGGAAATATTTTATTTTTATAATAAACTTCTATTTTTCATGTTTCATTAATGGATCAGTTTGGTAGATTTATTCTTCGTTCATCTCACTAAAAAGGCTTCTGGGATATCAAGACATTGTTGAATAATAAGTTTATCCATTCATGCTCATTTTTCATAATTCTTTTAATTCCCATCTGCCACCTTCGGCGTGCCATATCGAAGTAATTCGTTTTCTGAAAACGGAGTTTTTTCGAATCCGTTGAGATTTTAGCTGTCTAAAGACACTAAGGTAGTTTATAGATATTCTATGACAACATTTTTATGGTTCAATTACACAGATTATTATTTTGTAATAAACAAACCTATCTATCTGAAAATGAAGATTAATGATGTCGGTCAGTAATTCGACTGCGCTCACAAATATGTTTGTAATATCGTACATCTTTCTTACAGATTAGATGATGATACTATGAGTAACGTCAAGGATGGAGAGATAAGGCGCACAGACGACTAGAGCGAAGATATTAACTGGAAATGATTTGAACTTGTGTACCAAATCAAACTTTCAAAGATAACTTTTTGTACGTAAAATTATTTTTTTCACTGATAACCTAATAAAATATACGTAAAAATAACTAGCTTTTTGATTAAATGAAAAATACTACGTTTTTACGTAAAAACAACCTTCAAATTATCCGAGTAATGAAGGCATTTCCCAACATCTTTTTCGGCTTGTTTAGTTAGACTAATCGAAGAAAACGTTGCAATAAATTTAATATATCGATATCACAGTTTTGAAACGAATTACATCAGCGGTTAAGTCTAATGTTATCTCGTAAAATAAAAGAATACAACATTATATTTGTGATAAACATAGCTTCGTTTAGATGTTTTATTTCCAATAAGCTTAAGTACCGCTTTAATAATAAGTGATCTAGTCGAGGTTATGAATAAGGTTTTATTATGTTTGTTTGTCTGGCTCACCGTGTTTCTCAATATTTTACGTAGCGACATCTTCGTATATCTCGAATCTAATAACGGGGCTCTCTCAGAGGCAAAACATACATATTTTCCGGGGTTCGGCTAAACACAGCGACCTCTGGCGGACAATATTTTGCTCGGCTTCCGCGATATCGGTTTATTCAAATGCTCCTTGTCCGACCCGGGCTCTAAGAATCAACCTGCATAATATTATACATATTGAAATTCTTCCACCCCTGAACATCTACAGTATATTATTCTATGAATAAGTTTATTGTACGCAGATGTGCGAAATACGTACTTTACCAATAAAGTAAGTAAGTTAAACCGTTGGTCCCGGCTGTCATTTGTAGATCTTTGACAGTCGTTACAGGTAGTCAGAGGCCCAAAAAGTCTGACAACCAGTCTTACCAAGGGGTATCGTATTACCCGGTACTAACTGGGTTGTGGAGGTCAGATAGGCAGTCGCTCCATGTAAAATACTGGTATTCAGCTGCATCCGGTAAAACTGGAAGCCGACCCCAACATAGTTGGGAAAAGGCTAGGCAGATGATGATGACCAATAACACTGTGAACTACCACTACCGCACAGCTTTGTTTCGCGAACGTGGACTATAGTAATGGAAGGGAATGGGTAAAGCCATTAAGTACCTAGTTTCCGCACTTCGCAGGACGAATTATAAAAAGTAAGCACGAAGAAAGAGCAATTAGTGAGAACTCCAATAAAGCGAACGAAGAAATCTTATTAGATAAGTGCTACGTGCAAATTGATAAATAACAAAAAATAATACATTGTCGAGACTGGAGAGCGTACCGACTCTCAGAAATAATTCAATGATTCCTATCAGATATCGCTCTCTCCTCTGGGAAATTCTGTTTATTATGATTTGGCCGGTCGACAGAGGACGGGTGGCGTGGCCACTGGCAAACAATCCTGATTATAACATACACACCACATCAAAGCCGTGGACCAAGTCCCGACTACTTCAAAAGCAAAATTTTATTGGTAGTCCCCTTAAGTGACTTCTTTTGTGTGGTGGTTGGAAGACGACACCATTTTAAGAGAAATATCCCTTGACTGGCAAAATGCGGTTGTGTACCATTAGGGTACACCTCTGCCTAATCCTTCGGGGAACTACAGGCTTTATGGTATGTTAATACATAAATATTATTGCATAATTGCATATAATATAATAACGTTTTGATACAGAGGTTTTACATCGGTCAAACAGGAAAAATACATTTGAAATTCGCACTAATATTTAATTCGCGTCATAACATAGTTTGCAAATAGTCTTTACCTATTAGTTTGTAATGTAGTTTTTCCTTAAGATAATGAATTGGTATAAATGGGACTCTGCAATGTCCTCCCACAACAGTCGATTAGTAAACTTGAAGTAAACATGAAGCTCTTCATCATGTTCGTGGTTGTCGCGTTACTGGCCGCGTTGTGTTCGGCGCAACCTGTCGACAAGCCAGCAACCGATCAACCAGAAACTCCAACACGTCTTCGAACCGGGAGTGAGACTTTAATTAAATCCCACTGTCCACCAGGCTACCACAGAGTCGGCGGTTTTTGCTACCTTGAGTAAGTGGAAATATTTTATTTTTATAATAAACTTCTATTTTTCATGTTTCATTAATGGATCAGTTTGGTAGATTTATTCTTCGTTCGTCTCACTAAAAAGGCTTCTGGGATATCAAGACATTGTTGAATAATAAGTTTATCCATTCATGCTCATTTTTCATAATTCTTTTAATTCCCATCTGCCACCATCGGCGTGCCACATCGAAGTAAATCGTTTTCTGAAAACGGAGTTTTTTCGAATACGTTGAGATTTTAGCTGTCTAAAAACACTAAGGTAGTTTATAGATATTCTATGACAACATTTTTATGGTTCAATTACTCAGATTATTATTTTGTAATAAACAAACCTATCTATCTGAAAATGAAGATTAATGATGTCGGTCAGTAATTCGACTGCGCTCACAAATATGTTTGTAATATCGTACATCTTTCTTACAGAGAAGGTGATGATTACTATGAGTAACGTCGACGATGGAGAGATAAGGCGCACAGACGACTAGAGCGAAGATATTAACTGGAAATGATTTGAACTTGTGTACCAAATCAAACTTTCAAAGATAACTTTTTGTACGTAAAATTACTTTTTTCACTGATAACCTAATAAAATATACGTAAAAATAACTAGCTTTTTGATTTAATGAAGAATACTACGTTTTTACGTAAAAACAACCTTCAAATTATCCGAGTAATGAAGGCATTTCCCAACATCTTTTTCGGCTTGTTTAGTTAGACTAATCGAAGAAAACGTTGCAATAAATTTAATATATCGATATCACAGTTTTGAAACGAATTACATCAGCGGTTAAGTCTAATGTTATCTCGTAAAATAAAAGAATACAACATTATATTTGTGATAAACATAGCTTCGTTTAGATGTTTTATTTCCAATAAGCTTAAGTACCGCTTTAATAATAAGTGATCTAGTCGAGGTTATGAATAAGGTTTTATTATGTTTGTTTGTCTGGCTCACCGTGTTTCTCAATATTTTACGTAGCGACATCTTCGTATATCTCGAATCTAATAACGGGGCTCTCTCAGAGGCAAAACATACATATTTTCCGGGGTTCGGCTAAACACAGCGACCTCTGGCGGACAATATTTTGCTCGGCTTCCGCGATATCGGTTTATTCAAATGCTCCTTGTCCGACCCGGGCTCTAAGAATCAACCTGCATAATATTATACATATTGAAATTCTTCCACCCCTGAACATCTACAGTATATTATTCTATGAATAAGTTTATTGTACGCAGATGTGCGAAATACGTACTTTACCAATAAAGTAAGTAAGTAAGTTAAACCGTTGGTCCCGGCTGTCATTTGTAGATTTTTGACAGTCGTTACAGGTAGTCAGAGGCCCAAAAAGTCTGACAACCAGTCTTACCAAGGGGTATCGTATTACCCGGTACTAACTGGGTTGTGGAGGTCAGATAGGCAGTCGCTCCATGTAAAATACTGGTATTCAGCTGCATCCGGTAAAACTGGAAGCCGACCCCAACATAGTTGGGAAAAGGCTAGGCAGATGATGATGACCAATAACACTGTGAACTACCACTACCGCACAGCTTTGTTTCGCGAACGTGGACTATAGTAATGGAAGGGAATGGGTAAAGCCATTAAGTACCTAGTTTCCGCACTTCGCAGGACGAATTATAAAAAGTAAGCACGAAGAAAGAGCAATTAGTGAGAACTCCAATAAAGCGAACGAAGAAATCTTATTAGATAAGTGCTACGTGCAAATTGATAAATAACAAAAAATAATACATTGTCGAGACTGGAGAGCGTACCGACTCTCAGAAATAATTCAATGATTCCTATCAGATATCGCTCTCTCCTCTGGGAAATTCTGTTTATTATGATTTGGCCGGTCGACAGAGGACGGGTGGCGTGGCCACTGGCAAACAATCCTGATTATAACATACACACCACATCAAAGCCGTGGACCAAGTCCCGACTACTTCAAAAGCAAAATTTTATTGGTAGCATTTACATTTTTATTGGTACGCTAGGACACCGCCTGCCGGCTTCGTCCTGAAACGTAAGTGATTTTGAATTTTCTGATGTGTATTTTATTATCTGATTTTATGTTTGCTCAATATGACTACATATTACCATAGGAAATACATTACGGTCACGTATCTTAAAGCATTCTTTATGTAAATGGGTAACATACTCCTACACGGAAACGCTCTTGTTATCCTTTGACTCATTTTAAACATAATGTTTAGTAAACTGGCCAAACAAATTTTGTTCAGCTTAAAAATTAAACATCAATTTGCCTAACAAGTGAATTGTTCATTTTCCTATTGTTTTATTATACAATAGGTGAGCAATAGGAGCGTTTTATTTTACTAATTTGTTTCCATTGTACTCGACTTTTTGATTGTTACATCGTGAAATTAATTCGGATGAATACACAAACAGTT
The DNA here is from genome assembly GCA_941918905.2 of Xestia sexstrigata. Classification (NCBI taxonomy): domain Eukaryota; kingdom Metazoa; phylum Arthropoda; class Insecta; order Lepidoptera; family Noctuidae; genus Xestia; species Xestia sexstrigata. The sequence continues at coordinate 9,351,573 of OW799204.2, forward strand.
TTATCAATATTTGTTCGTTCTAATAACGTTTTCATGAGAACAAACTGACACAGAAAATCGTAGATTTTAGTACATATTGAGAAGAATCAAAGATAGAAATCTTTATGGGAAACCATTAGGTAAGAAAAGCATTGTTTGTGCTATCTATAGGCCATGTTTGGGCCGTTCGTGATTGATTCCACTGTAATTTCCATACGCGTGCCCTGCTCATATTAGCCACTTTATACACCCACCAGCGAAAAAGACCCCTCTTTCCCCTACAGTGTCTTGTGTATAAGCAGTCGAGAGGGGTAAACTGTTGTATATTCTAAGCTCAAGTTTATCTGGCCACCTTTTCTAGGACTATACAATTGTATGGCGGGGCGACCTCACGGCGCCTGCCGAGTCACGCACATATATTTTTTCAAAGCCTTAAATTCTATTGCCATTTATTATACTGATGGCACGTAGCTATTAATAAAGTATTAGAGATCTATCAAAGATCTTTTAAAATGGAAGTAGGTTTTATTCGGGTGGTTACACGCAACCTTGACGACTGTCAGTCTAGTATATGCAGTCGATTCGTAAGGCATATTTATGACGAAGCTTCTGTATGGCGCCGTAGAAGAATTTTCTAGTCAGAGAAAACGAATCTGCTTTGTTTTATCATTTTTGGGTATCAATAATAGGGGCGAGCCTATTGCCATCAACCGGGCACAAATACAGACTCCGTAGCTGCTATTGAAAAATTTTTGATGACAAAACCCATTAACACTTTGCCCGAACCAGTAATAAAATCATGTCCTCATGTTCAGGAGTCGAGCTTGCATACTACTAGACCAATGAGGCAGTCCTCAACATAATTGATTTAAAAGCCAAACACTTGATTAATTAAGACTCATACGACGTTCCAACAGAGAGCTAATTCGCCCCAACCTTAATCTACTCGGCGCGAGGAAATAAAAATATGATATTTCCACTTTGAGTAATCAACGTGATATATGGGCTGGTTGTACGTGCTCTTGAGAGCCAAGCCCTAACGGCTGACGGACAATTAAAACAGACATGCTCCCCATACGCGTGTACGCGGGAATTGCCGCAAATGCAGTTTGGACAAGCGGAATTTCAACAAGTATTGTGTGGCATTTTTCAACTTTTGTTTGTTTTATTCCCAACTGAAACTGCTGTCAATAGCACAAAATAAAAGTCAGTGTTTGATTTTATAGCATTGTGTTTTATTAAAATCAATATATTGACGTACGTACACTTTTAATAAAAGTCACAATATATCACGCGCTATCCACATTTCCACAATAGCTACATTACAATAAATTCAAAGAGGGTAATAGTGAACACATAAATAATAATACACGTACATAAGCCGAGGCCGAGGCGCGTTCCGTCGTGTGGCAACACTAATAACCGGCGGCGGGTGACAGCGAGCTGCCGACAGATATTGTCGTCAATTTGTTAGGGCTGCTCTTCTCGGCGCTGCTTAGGATTCGGCCGACGCCCGACCCGCGCCGCCCGGCCTTATGAACACACCACCAATAAGAACAACAAAGTTGAGATGTCAGCCGATTAGCCGCAAGTCACGTTATCATCCCCTTTTTCCTTCAAGTAAATATATTTTGTGAGCAAACATTCTGTCAGAGCAAATACGTAACTCGTTGACGTTGTTGTGATATCAAACTATACTCGTACACTAGATTTGGAAATTGCAGCATCCTAAAAAATCTGAAACGAAATATACTTGAATCTGCTAGACGCCGTATCCTCTCTATATTTCTAATAAAGCCAAAGATATCTTAATTGTACCGACCCGAGATGAGCTAAATTGTTCTTTTTTTATTAATGTACTTCGCTGCAATAACATATTTTGTTCTAAGTCCATAATAGTTCGCAATTAGTGACAGATCGCTTACCCCTCGCCTACAAGCTCCATTAAACACTCCACTTGCTTCCGGGCGAAATCCAATTGAGACTTTGTTATTCTTTTACTCTGAAATAGCGAAACTGTTTCGAAAACTCTGATAGAGCCTTCTCTCTTACCTGCTTCTTTGTTGTTACTCATTGAAATTCAGGCATCAATGTTGTCACCTTTTTAGTAATTTTGTTAGCTAAGTTTGCTCAGCAACATGGTGAAGAAACCCGAATAGTTTTAACACGTAGATGCATTAGGTATTCTACAGTCTACTCTATACTAGGCGTCAGTCGCGGCGCGGCGGCGGAGCGGCGGCAGCAGGGGTAGTAAGCCTTATTTGAGCCAAGCGCGCGTGACGTGAAACTGGAAACTCGACTTGTATGTCGCGCCGCGTCTTGTCGCCCGAATTCTCATCAAATCATCCCGCGACAATGTCGTTGCAAATCCCAACACGGGATCAAAAGATATTAGAGCTAAATTGAACCGAAGCAGTGATGACACCTAATTGCATATGTTTGTCACAGTACGTATACATTTCATACGCGCTCGGAATGCTTTAGAGGGGTGCTTGAACTGTAAGACGTAGATTTGATATACCGTATGTATTTTCTTAACAAAGATATTTTTTTTATTTTACTAAGAGATCATGGAAATCTAATATAATCTACATCCTGTTGGCTAACCTTATAAATTCCCTAGTTAAACATAACGATACGCTTTTAAAGTAGCTACATAAAAATGCTAATAACTCCCCGATTCAGAATTTATTAGCCTCTTAAAATCGCTAATACAGAAAAGTCGTTGCGACACCTGTTAGAAGGCAAGTTTAAATTATCTCTGCAGATAAAAAGTGACTAGATAATACAATGAGATCCTTCGAAGGCGGCTGCTGTCCTCGCAAATCATTAATTTTAATTCGTACCCCGTGACGACGGTCTCTCTAATGAATTATTGGGAATCGCTGGAGTGCCCCCTTCCACCCCTTGGACTTCGTACAGTTTCTCTTCGGGACTTAGCATAATGTGAAAAAATGTAACGCGGCCCTGCTGCATACTAATTGGTTGTTGTGTCGCTCTCTTTAAGTAATATTCAGAACTTACCGAGCGGAACTTCAGCGGCGCGAGACAAGATTAACAACTTTTACCCCAGATGCCTGATCGATCACTTAACATTGGCCTTTTATAAGCTTCGATTTGAAGCCGCTTTTGTTCGCATCGCCCGTTAAATTATTGAAAGGATCATCCAAATATAAGCTCATTTTTTTCGTGGAAAAAGGACTTCAGAAAGAGTAGCTGCTTGTCATGCACTAAATCTTCGGACATTTTAATGGGTTCTCATTCTTATTCTGACTAACGTTACGGGGGATGGCCATCGGGGATGGTTACCGCATACAAATGATAATACGTTTCGGAACTTATTTTTCAGGTTTTTCCTGAAGGAGTAATTACTTTCTATTCCTTGAAAGGTAAGTAAGTAAAACATATTTAAAGAGATGCGCAAGGCTCGGGGGGTGCGTACGTGCGAACGTTGTCGTTCGTGCCCGCGAGCCAGGGGCAAGGAAACTTGTATTTTTTAAACTTTTGCCTTCCCGTAAGCCGGAGCAGGAAAGTTACAATTGTATTCCCCCTTTGCCCCCTTCAATATGTGACCTGCTTATTTATTGGAGAGGCGTCGGCGGAGTTCTCAGACAATATGTCGCGAGCCACCCGAGCAGACGCACGCCGAACGAGCGACTTAAACAAAACACAATTTAACCCGACAGAGAAAGTGAACTATTTGATTTATAATAACTTTTAGTTGTGCTTCCGCTTCTAAGGTCGCATATTGGAAGTATTTGTCATAAGTTGGAGCACAGTAGTTGGAGTTAGATGGATGTTTATAAAGTGGTAGGTCTGTTCATGTGTGCGGCTGCCTTTAGTATTCAGAGCACAGCCGTCATTAGCCGAGGCAGACGTTGGATTTCCCAGAAGCAGCTCGAATATACATACCCTGTGCTGCTGAATAATGATGACATCGGACCAACTCAATTTCGAGTTCAAATTACGCGATACTTTTTAATATAGAGAGCTATTGTTTGGGCTTTTATAAAAGTCAGGCTTGCTATTATAAAATGGCAAAAATAAAATAAAAAATACTTCAATGCATGGACGTTTTTCGTTCTCATTGTCGTTCATGTCGTGTTGGAGCGACACCGGAAAAGTCGTAGTAATCCAACCGATAAATGGCAAGTAAATCCATGGAAACCAAAATGCCTTATGCATTTAACTTTCGCCGTTGTTTTACGGAATGCTGAAATTTAAATACAGAATCCATTTTGTGTTCAAATGAGTTTTCGGAATAGCCAATTAGTTGTTAGCGCCCGGCCGCCCTCGTTCGCTTTCATTAGGCTATATAGTTTCCCAAATATCTGAGCCCCTCAGAGATATATCTTTCGGTTGCTTTTCCATTTTCTTCTAACAGTTCGCTTATGCGAGAAGCGGGGAGCAACTCAGTTGTAAAATTTTACTAGTGTTTCGCGGTTTATTCGCGGGAGCCGGCTCCTACAAGCAGACGATACTTTTATTTAAAACATAATCCAGTGTCGGTCTTAAGAGTATACACGTGCAAACAACAACAAGGCTGCTTAACTATTAATATGAAAATAATGATTTTTATAACGTTGTAAAAATATATCTGCCCTGGTCTGTGTGTGACTGTGGTGGCCTTAAACCAATGTATTCCTAAAACCTAGTCAATATTTTTATTTTTATGCGCCATACAATTGTTATAGATGCCTCATGTTGCGACAAGCAGAATGCCCCTGCTCATAGGTACAACACTAACAGTAAAATCCCCAAATTCCTAAATCTAAATAAAAGAAGAAACTGACTGACTGACTGACTGACGCATCTATCAACGCACAGCCCAAACCGCTGGGTCTACAGATTCCAAATTTGGCAAGTAGGTTCCTTATGTGGTCTAGGGGTGCACTAAGAAAGGATTTTTCAAAATTTACCCCCTAAGGGGGTTAAACGGGGCTCCAAAGTTTGTATCATCATCCACTGTTGGGGTGCGATGGGGTTGAAATGTCTAAAAATCATCATGGGAGTCGATACCGAGATTATCAGGGGTGCTGATTACGAATATGGCATTTATTTTGAGATCCAGAAGACGACGATAATGATGATTGTGATAACGATAATGATGATTGTGATAACGATAATGATGATTGTGATAACGATAATGATGATTGTGATAACGATAATGATGATTGTGATAACGATAATGATGATTGTGATAACGATAATGATGATTGTGATAACGATAATGATGATTGTGATAACGATAATGATGATTGTGATAACGAGGATGGAGTTTTTGATGATTATAATTGTGATTACGATGATAATGGTTGTGATTACGATGATAATGATGATGGTGATAGTGATGGTGATTGTGATTGAGATTGTGATGGTGATTGTGATTGTGATAGTGATGGTGATGGTGATTGTGGTAGTGATTGTGGTGGTGATTGTGATGGTGATGGTGATTGTGATAGTGATTGTGATGGTGATTGTGATGATAAAGGTTGTGATTACGATGATAATGATTGTGATAACGAGGATGGAGATTGTGATGATGATGATTGTGATTACGATGATAATGGTTGTGATTAGGATGATAATGATGATGGAGATTGTGATGGTGATAGTGATGGTGATTGTGATTGAGATTGTGATGGTGATTGAGATTGTGATGGTGATTGAGATTGTGATGGTGATTGTGATAGTGATGCTGAATGTGATAATGATTGTGATAATGATGGTGGTTGTGATAATGATGGTAATGGTGATTGTGATAATGATTGTGATAATAATGGTGGTTGTGATGATAATAATTGTGATGATTATGAAATTTGGCACATAGATAGTTCATAACCTGGATTAACACGTAGGACACTATTTATCCCTGTAATATGATCCAGAGTGGGACGGTTACCGAACTTTACGCGGGCGAAGCCGCGGGCAACAGCTAGTATTATATAATGACATAAAGTGTTTATTGGTAAACACAAAACCATTGCACATTTAATCAGCAGCTTTAGATATTGCTTACTAATAAACCCCTACCGTTAACAAAATTAATCGCAATCAAAAACGCACCAAGTACCGCGCCGCGGCGGAGTATTTATTCGAAAGCAACTCTTTATAACGTGCAATTCCTTTCTTATTTCATAACGCAATCTTCTCGGCTTCTTATCTAACAACGAACATATCTCGCCCCCGCTCTCGAGGAAAATCGTCCAATATAAAATCGGTTTAATTTGCGCTTTTCGCACTCAATGGGATGGAATAATATCGGGCAATTTGGTTACCGCTGGCATAAATATGGCGGACCGCGCAGTAATTGTTACGCGGGCAATTCGCGCCTCGTAACGACCGAGAGGAGAAAACTTCGCCCGTTTGAGCTGGTCTCGGCCGACGGCGACGTACCGCCGCACCACCGCCGCCCACAGCGCCCGGCCACAGGCGCACGCGCACACTACACAGCTTTTGACCTACATACGACTCCAACTTGCTCTACGAACAACCATTAATGACCCAAAACTTACAATAATTATGTCTTGTACGAAATTGATGAACAAAACTTTTGAGGCAGAACAACTTGATATATTTTCTGCCTTATAAATGTACATTTCTCTAAGTAGGTTAATCCTCTGAACACAACGCTGTATAAAATGTTAGCTACTTACCTACTCCAGAAACATCAAACAAAAATACGACAATAGCTCACCAAAAGTCACAAAACTACGGACTACGTAAATCGTGGAATCCTTTATCTGATTGCAGAGAGGCATGAGTAACAACAAAAAGGAGCAATCTTCTCGTTCCGCATGGCGGGGCCGGGAGCCCGGGACCCGATCCTTGCGCCACGCCACGACACAATGCCGTACCACAGAATGATTACTATTACGAAAACAGATCCCGTTGATATAATACCAACACAAAAGTAATTACCAGTGCCTACAGAGCTCTTCTTTGCTCCTTTGCCTAACGTAATAGAATAACGAATGTCATTTTCTTTTACTCTGACCCTTCCGCGGTTCGCGCGGGGAATGCAAAATTCCCGAAATTAGAGTGAATAAACCTGCGATGTAATTAAAGTCGGGTGGCCGGGCGGGCTGGGAGCGTTGGCCGCCCATCTTTCTTGGCTGGCCTACGAATTAAGCACCGAATTGCTTTAGTAATTCGAAGTATATATTCCTCGCTCTCAGTTAAATATAAATCACTTTTACTGTCCCGATTTTCACCACTTAACTCCCTAATCTTCTAATATCTACCTACCTTCTTTTATTTAGTATGGAAATGCGAGATGTTAAGTCGATTGCCTGTAATTCGATATCGGTATTAAATTACAAGAGCTCGGGTCTTTAAATCAACAGACAGATCGGCTTTGGATTCGTCACGAAAAAATACAAAGAAAAAGGGGAATTTCACAATTCATTTTGTCTTCATCTGGTTTCGATGACGGTTTAACATTTGTTAGTGATGTTTGAACTTTCAATGTAAGTTCTGTATTAAAATAATAAATATAAACGGGTTGTGAACGGTGGGGCTGTATTCAGTGAGAGTACTTGGCGCCGGTCGGCGGCGACAATCAAGTGACGCAACAGTTAAACTAGGAACAGCCCTCGACCACTTCCGCCCGCCTAGCGCCGCCCGTCCAGCGCCGCAGCCGCTCAAACTCGTGCAAACACTCGTCAATTGCCTTAGTGCTGTTTATAAGAGAATTATAAAACTATCGATACAATGGAAAATGGTTTGCTTGAATTTTTTTTGCAATCTTAATATTTTTGAATTGTTCTTGTCATTTTCACTCTTTAGAGACATTTGCAATACAAATAAAAAAGCTCTTCTAAAACTTTACTTTACTACAGATTTACTGTTACAAATGTTTGTCGCGTCGTTTCGAATAACAATATCATTTAAATTCGTTTCCAGAAAACACTAATATCAATTCAATTCCATTATCGCGGCGCGGCTCGATATCGATACGAAAGAAGATTGAAAAAAAAACATCGACACGGCCGCTAGCCCTATCGCCAGCCAGTCGGATGGTAACAGTTTGCAGAACGGCTGATTGCTTTGATAATCGCCGCCTGAGACGTCACTAATGACGCAAGAACATTGTCTCGACAACCCCCACAAGAACGGCCTGCTACTATAAGATACATTATTACTAGTTATTCTAAACATTGCCAACACAGCAGTTTCTAAATAAATTAACCAAATTATACGAACACAGCCTTGAAGTGCTCTGAACTAGTTATAATGCAGTTAGGCTGTTAACTGTGACCATTTTATTGTTAAACTGCCGTAAATCTGATTTTCATGTTTGCTATGGCCTTTAGAGAATTCAGGCCAAACTGAAAATAAAACCATTATAAATGGCACCTTGAAAACATAGGTTATACGATTATGACCATACGAACAGACCGGGTAGCTGCCACATACATTCCACAGCATACCAATCAGTGATTTAATGGATTGGATCTATCGAACAGTTTGTCTATTCAAAGAGTTACGAACAATAGTTAGAAAACTTCTGAATACAGCCCAACTTTGCAGATACTTCCTTATATTATCGAAAAACCAATAATTTTTCATTTTATTTACATTTAAAATACGAAATTTTCCACTTGGCAGAATTTTATAAAAGCTTTCTCAAGAGAAGACCTGCATTGAGTTTGTAATATATTGGATTGTGACCAACGTCGCCTACTTACACGAACACAATGCAAAATAAGTTAGCAATGAAATTCAGTTGTGAAGCGGCGACAGCGTGAACTACTAGCTAAACTACATTTGCCAACTCAGTAACACGAGCAATCGAAAAATAGAAAGTTCCACTGGCTGGCTAGGATCGAGACTAACTGAGTAACTGGCATTCTTCGAGAACTTTAGGTGAGACTTGCTTCTCCGAGAAATTTATTCAGTTTGGTTTGTTTACCCAATCCTATTGTTCTAGAAAAACCGTCCCCGGAACCTCGCATTGGATTTACTTGCTGTGTTAGATGTAGCAGAAAAAAATATTCATACTACTCATTGTCAGTTCTGGGGAAGTTCTCAGGATCTAGACTTGAGGTTTAAATAATGGTTTATTCGCACGATTCGAATGAACCATTCTGACTGACATTCTGTGTGAGGAGTGAAGACTCCTCAATCAGTTTACAACAGTTCATTGAGTTAAACAATAATAAAACCTTGTGTTTAATGCCATGATAGAGTCGCGTCTGGGTTGCGAAAGTACACTCACTGAAGTAGTAAATGTCAAATTAAATCTTCAAGCACAGGTTTAATGAACCTCTATCAAAATAAAAACTAGAATCTCTTTTAAAACTAAATCCATTTGTGAAAAGCATAAAAACAAAACAAAGAAAAACAAAATTAGCAGATCAAACAAAATAATCGATAAACCTCGAATAAAAGTTGTCAGATTTATTTGCAAAACAAAACTTCGCCTCTCCCGTCGGTATAATATTTGGAATGTTTGATTTGTAAACCGAAACAATATCTTTCGGTCGTTTAAAGCGGTATATTCGGAAGTGGCACTTAACGCCACAGAATAAACTGTTGGCGGAGTCGTGTAAACACGGAAATTCCATCCTGCAGGCGGTTTACACGACCGAGGTCATTCAAGTTTCATTACCAATAGCTCGGAGCTCATAACTTATTCAGTTAGCGGCAGGTAACGTGCTTTAACATTCAATTTGCAGGCAGAAGAAACGTTATGGTCGGTAAACGTCGCAGGAGTGGCAATGGCGGGGAACGCCACAATGTCATTGTACTACGTTCTGCGCTCCTTGTGATAACGAAGCGGGCTCTTTGCCCGATGTATGGAGCTCATTTGATATAAATTATTTATTTAGAGCTATGCTTCTAGTTTGTGAAACGGTTTCTGTTTTCTTTTATGTGTGGCAATAAATCTTCTTTCAAAATTACAGTGATTAGGACTATCAAAGGGGAACTTATATCAATATTGCTCTTCGTGTGATATCGGTAATACTCCACATATAGGAAAGTACTACTCCACCCAAATTCCGGTCAGCTTATTGCCAGTAGGTTTTATGGCGGACATTGTAACCACTATATAAACACACACCTCCAAGAGTTACGCCCACCCACAGCACTTACGTAATAAAACCAAGAAAGTAGTTTTAAGGAAGCCTGCGACAGCCATTGCAGCCCCATATTACCCGCAGCAAAACCCTCCTTATTACACGAGACAAACAAGTTATTCGTTTCAAATTGAAAACTTTCCACCCCACTAGCCATGCTGGGGCTGTGGCCCATAAATTCCCGCCAATTTTGTTTTATTTCGCGATGCAGGCACGGTAATAAAAGTAAGCTGGACGTGAGACAAAGCCTCTAGCCGGGATTACGCGGCCATCGCAATGGATCACTGCAGCCTGTGATATGGTGTCTAAACAACACCTGACTAACTGGACACGCCCAAGTCATTTGCCAATGTGGATACAAAAAGGCTTTATGATACGACCGACAGCCTTGTTCTCGAAAAAGAAATCCCTCTTAAAACTCGTCGCACTTTGAAAAACATATCCATAAAACTATACTCCAAGTTTACGGCCGAATACATAAAAATATGTACCTTAACCTCGGCTCGGCAAAATTTGGCTAGAGAGAACACTTTTTTCGAAGCAAATAAAATCCCGTACCTTCATACTTTCGTAGATTCAATATTAAAGGACTCTGCGAACGAACTGAGTAAAATATCAATAAAATATTCCCGATAACAAGGATACTAAAAGTTTGAACTAAAAATGGTGTAATGATGTCTGTATGAGTACTGAGTAGGCAGGTGTATAGCTCTGGAGTTCCTCCAACCTCATCTGTTGTAGTTGGCAACGCACCGAGTGGCCGCATGTGCGATCTTTGCTCCAAGCTCATTGTTGCGTTCCTTTCTATATGAAACGTGTCGTGTAAGCACGAACCTAAACTGGATAAGTAAACAAATATTCTTGTGTTCTATTTTTGAAACATTCTTTTTTTTTATTTTCCCTTGTCGGAATCGAAGGTTATTTCCAAACATTGCCAGAATCGTTTTTCTGTCTGGCGAAAAGAACTCAAATAAAAATGTACAAAATTAAACAACGCAACAAATACCGAGGCTTCAATGAAGTGTGTCCGCTCGTACCGCAAGCTGCGCTTTAAGAAGTGCCAGGTGAAAGCAAGCTCTTTTTATAGCGACTAAAATAAAATCACCACGCGTGAGTAAGGAGAAGTCCCAATGGATGCAACCACAACAATGACAACATAAACACAAAAACATTCCTTAACCCAAAGTTCTAAAGTTGGTATTCACTCCAACCTCGAACTGTCTGTGAACAAAACAATGCCTGGTTTACGGATAGGATTGCAAACAGTTGCTGTGTCCAACGGTTATGATCCGTCGTTTCAGCAACACGCCAAATTTGGTCCCGTCATAAAAATAAAAAGTAAAGTAGTCTAGATAACACATGCTCTGAAGATTATCTGTACGACACACTGTGCCAGGTCTTGAACAATTCAGTCTTCAGTTCTGTGCAAGAATGAAATATAAAATGAAGTTGTTCTAAATCTGAGGCAGTAAATAATGTCCCACTAGAAATCAATATGAGGTACAAAACAACACGTAAAACAATAAACCCTGAAATAGCTAATGTGCCAAGAAGGAGCTTGGGAGCCAATTAATTTTTGCTGAGACCTCGGTTTATGTTTTCCCGGATAAATAAGGAGATTTAGCGGCGACGCCCAAAGCCGCCTCATAAAATGGCTTGCTCGTAACCGGCCGTGACCAGTCCCCTAACTAACGATTCTCGATAATGTTACAATAAGTCTGGATTTTGTACACTGCATCCAACCCATAGAAATAACGGCAATACAAGAAGAAAATTGAAAGATTGAATCGTGATTTTTAGTATAAAGTAAGAGAATAGTGACTATACAAAAGCGATTTAAAGCATATTATGCAGATATCAAAATAATATTTAAACTACCTACCAAATATTTTTTCAGGACTATCATATAAAACTTTTTCAATACAAACATCATAAACCAAGTTACGACTCACGGTACGGTACATTTGATGGTGCATGAAATTGCACCGTACATACAAGAGTCATTCGGATGCATTTTATTTTCGTGGAGTAGGCGAGGAGGCCGGGCGATGACTAAATAATGACCAGGATAACGCAGTTTTATTGCCGGCTCCGTGTTGCGAATATATAAATGAACCCTCGAGGGAGTGTTAAAGACGCCGCCAAAGAACTCCTGTCGAAACAAGTCGGGCTCAGAGAAATGGCGCAGTAAACCACCCCATCCGCTGAGACGTCATTTTGCACTTTGTACGAAACTGCTGTTTGGAACACAAAAAAATAATAATAAGAACTGTATATTTGTACCAACGAGCCAATTTTCAGCACCAATCGTTGTTGGCTGAATAAAGTTTGTTGATAAATTGTCTTTTCTTCTGTTAATTTTATTGTATTGTAGAGAAACGTCCGATTTATGTTTTAGAATACTTTGGTATGCTTTTTTTCATGTTTGCCTTAGGTTGAGCTGGTGAACATACTGAACATACCTGTTTGGTTGTATTATTTTATGAAGATGTTTACTTAAAAAATACACAGCTTTTATACGTTCTGCAGGTACGAGAAAAGCTTCACGGGTGAAGGTTAAAGACTTTTTTTCTTTGGTCTGCCAGTTCCGGATTATCTCTTCAAAACTGTAGAAAGAAATTGTGTTTAATTAGAACAAAAAAACCTAGAAAGCAACCCAAAATTAAAACTAGTGAAGCACACAAGGAAACAAATAGCAAGTGAGCACTAAAATTAGTTTATTTTATGTATTTAATAATGCCAGTTGTGTTCACGGCTCCAATTCAAATTGTGATTTCACGGTGTTAAAATATTAAAACTTTAATTGTATTCCGGCGCCCGACTCCATAGCCGTAAAGAAGTCGGCGAGGCGCTCCGTTGATACACTATTAATGCAATTGTTCGAAAACAGCGCGGGGCAATAAAATTTAGCCTTCAGGTAGAATATTCCGCCCCACTTCGCAGCCGTAGCCATAATTTTTCGCATTGCGGATTTTAGGTAAATGTATTTCATTACTTAATTTTACGTTTTTACGACTAATGAGATTGTTTTAAAGGAGCTGAGATTGCATGCAGATAAATAAATTTAATTAATTTTAAATTAAAAAATAAAGTTCTTGGTATTTATTAAGACTATAAATTTAATAATAATGTGGATTTCTAACATTTAAACTCAAATAAATTGCATAGTTTTTATCAGGCAATAATGCTTAACAGAATCCTGTCGAAATACTCACAGCAATGAACTGCACCGCGCTTTCACATTCTATGCACATTTGTTCTCTGCTAAAGAAAACTGCTGCTGCCGTATATACCATAACTTAGATACCAGTATCACTACTGTCGCTACTAATTGATGGGCTCATGGTAAGCCGTCTTAGCAGCATGGTAGCAGTCTGGAGTTTGAAAGTTGGTGATGCAACACGAGACACGGGAAGCGCGGAAAGCAAGTAGGTAAACCGTTGGTGCTGCGCGATATCTCCCCGGTTGAATCTGATTTATTTATTTGAATGATAAATGATGTTTATTTTTCAAGTAGGTTTTTACAAACGCTTTTACACGTCATTTTTTTTAAACTAGATCGGGCCGGTGTTTCGTACCTGACTACTCTGAGAAGAAACAGCCGAAACAAACTCAGAGGTCATAGTCTCTTTTGAAGTCCAGACATAATTTTGCTCAATTCACATGAGGACTATGCAGATAAGTGTCTGAGATGGTCTTTTGAAGAAAGAACCATATAGATTTGAGTGGACCTGTCCAGTCAGTGCAAGCATTTGTCAGTTATCATGTAGCTCGACTTATAACTCAAGCTCAACGAAAAAAAAATTTTGTAGTATTCACACATTTTATACATTTAAGTTGGTGCCAACATAAACTTAGAGTTTTACCGTGCACCTAGATCATCGACTACATAATTTAGAATTAGATCCACGGTAATTAGTTAAAAATAAAGAAACAACTACAAACGTTACAACGGGTATTTGGCGAAATAATATCTAATACATACCAACGAGCGAATCTCGGTGATCAATCCGACCGTCGCGTCGCGTCCGTTCATAAAAAAACAGAAGTATTGGAGGAAGTTTTAAATGATACAGGTTGTTCCTAAAAGTATATTCCTTATTTTTTTTATGAGTTATAATTGCTATGTATTACTTTTTTTGAATTCAATATTATCAATCTGCATCCTATCTATCTTCGGTATTAATATTTTGTAAAAAAAATTGCCTTAATTTGTATTTGATTAAGTAACCATACTAAAAAACACCTATTTACAGAATAGGTAGCTTAAATTAACAAGATACCACCATATTCAATTACAAAATAAGGTCTATCGGGATAGTAAAGACTAATTTTATTTATACTGCTACCCCCGCATCCCTATCAATCTACCTATCAGTGACCAAACACCCACCCACGTTAAAAGGCTAGTATAAAAATAAAAAACGTGTGTCTATTTTCGGAAAATGTTTTCCCATCGGCACTGATATTTTTATTTTTGAATATAGTTGAAGCTACAGTTTATTTCGTTCGCTTTTACAACTAAAAATGGTCGTGTTAAAATGTGTGTTTTTTTTATATACGTGCATAATCTGTGATGGAAAAAAATCTTTGTTGAATTGTCTTCTTGTCGACTTTTGATTATTAGTTAATATTGTAAAAACTGCTTTCAGAACCAAAACAAAATATGGAAGGGTCGACCGACAAACTTTAAACAAACAATCACTAAAAAAAAAATACTGTGACTGTGTTATAACTAAAAATTTAAACTGAATAATTAAAAAATATTTCAGGATCCGCAGTCAAAAAAGTACTTAATACGAGTAATACCACTATTTCTTATTTCAGCTTCAAAAAATTACAGGAATTTGTAAACAATAACCCCTACTTTCACACCAAGTTAAAAAAAAAAAACAGTTAAAATTTAATTTAAAATGTTACTCTAGAAGTGTCTAGAGTAACATTTTAAATTAAATTTTCAGGAATTTACAAGTTCGTGTCCATAGTAAATCTTTGTAAGCCACTTGTGACTAGAAGCACATAATACGAGTAATAAAAGGTAACAACACCCATTAATGTCTACAGGAGCATTTCTGTAGACATTATCAGAAAACAGAAGATATTTAATGTCAGTTTCAGAGAGCATTAAAGACATCGGAAACCGAAATATCCGGAATTTGTAGTCATAACTAATTTGAGTTATTATCGCTTGACCATAACTTGATATTTTGAATTGACTCCAATAGGCGAGAAGACAAAAAAAAAACTAATTAGTCCGTCAGTTATATTATCAGAAAATATTTGACACGTGTTTTTTCTTTTGTTACGTAAATCAAAATTGACGAAGATACGACGCTTTCAATTCTCTATACGTCACGCCGTGGTATAATTTTTAGTGCGTTCTGACGTCACGAGCCCCCACTCCGATTTTTGATGCGTTTTATCTTTGTCAATATTCATTGATTTACAAAAATTCATTGATTTACAAAAACAAAAAATACGTGTCGATTAATTTCCAATACTCTAACTGACGGACTAAATAGATTTGCAATTTTTTGATACTGTCGTCATGCCAATTGTAGATAAAAAAATCCTGATGTAATATCTAGTTATTTACGTATACGTTCTACAGTATTTACTGCGAAAATATGAGAAAGTTATTATTATAGTATAAATAAATATTAACAAAAAACAAATAGTGTTGCGGAATTTACTTTCAATTTCAAAATGAAACAAACACATGATGAAAATAATACATTTATTTAATGTGTAATTAATTTAACATTTACATTATTCATTTTACTTCGGACGATATACGTTTATTTATTGATACAATAATACTTATTTACAAAAAGGATAACACTAAATAACACTGTAACAATATACGTCCCATAAAATAATGACTGAAATTACCATAATAACATAAAGTATAATACATTTTCGAATAACGTTTTATCACATTTCTCGTACATATCGTAAAATTTCTATTGCGACGCTTTGGCTGTGTCTTATTTATATCCTGCAAGAGTCCTGCTACTCTCGTTTTGCTGTTTCCAATAAATCATAAGTAACAATTTTTAGAGCATTTTATTTTTCTCTATCCATAAAATCTTTCTTTGGATTGGTCTACTACCTACACTATTAAATTATTTTTTACTCCTGTACTCTATGAATTTAAATAAACTATTGCTGAATTCTTTTGTACAAGAAAACTTTAAACTTTTCTCGAATATTACAAAGATATTGTTGTTTTATTTTTCTTTGTTATCTATGTTAGAACTATTTTCTACTTAGCATTTAATCGTATTGTTATAACATTAAAATATTTTTATTGTGATCTTTTAGTTAACAATCCTGAGTACAAGGATTCAATGGTATCTGTATCAGTCGATCAGAAAATTTCAATTTTTTTTTTTCAAAATTCTGACAATATTTTCTAACACTTCATCAAAATTTGTTCATATATTTTTGAGCAAGATTGCCACATTCAAACACACGTATTCCCCGGTCGTGTAATATCGGGAGGTTAGTCCTGTTCCTTTAGCAGGAAAGTCAAGTGAATCAGTAGTGTTATCAAGTGGGGATTCATTCGCAGTACCAGGTAGTTCTCCTTATTTTCTTATCAACTATGCCTAATCTCTTGCACTCTCCGGGCACGCCTCTCAAAGAGTTATCTGAAATTAACAAATAAATTTATTAATTAACATCAACGTAGACATGTTAGAAAAACATACATAAGAGGAACTGTTATTCAAAATAGATCAAACCCAGCAACTGCCACCAAAAAAGAAACCATTTCCGAAATAAACTATAAAAACAATCCATACGATGAACAAACTGTAGCCAAAAGATAGGTAAGCTAAGTGAGAAAAGATGTCAGTTTTATTTCTAGGCTCGAAGGGATGTCGGCCAAAGTAAGCTCTATACTGGACCACTCTAGACCTATAAATATTTGGAGTCGATAGCTTACGCCGTTCAATAATTCAAGTTAAGAAATGTCGAATTTGGGTCCTAGGATTTACGGTAGAGGGAAAATGGGCTGGTCTGATCGCAGGTATTCTGAATCTGTCTTAAATACAAGGATCACTGGTCTATTGGGTTGAAATCTCTACAAAAGAAGCGGTTCAGAATTGTTCTCTTTTATTTATACACACGACGTGCGCCCGAGCTGGTTTTTCATCGTGAAAAATTACGAACTTTCATGTAACTATCGAAGTTTTTATCCACATTAAGGGATACATTTTGAAAAATTCTTCCTATTAAGGAAGAATTTACGAACATTAGTTCGCCTTCTTTATAAATAAATCTAGTATAAAATTTCATGCTTTTAAGCTCAAGAATTAAGGCTGGAGGTTAAGTAAGTTTTTCTGTCTACAAGATCAAGAACAAAACAATCTAGATCTAATATAAAATAATCATACAATACATTATGTATATAATCCATCTACTTAATTTAGTATACCTCATGCTTCTACGGATACCAACCAAAGAGGTCGTCTCTTCTACTTATTAGTTCTTATGAAAGGTAAGAGGTTTATTAAAATCGTATAATGCAATATCTAGGTACAGTTATTCTCACAATATAGTTTCCCGTCCTCCCGTCAATCCACAAAAGCGAAGGCAAGTAGAAGGAAAGCTCAGCAGATAATAAGGTGTAATGCTTGAAAGCGTGCCTAAACTTTACTGACCTACAAAGCAATTCATTGGTGCAACTTGACGAGAACGTAACCTTCTAACAGACCTGCGGGTGAGATAGTACTCAGTGTAAGTGACGGGTGCTATACATTATGTTCGGGTCGGCACAACCGAGCGGCAAGTCGACAATATCATGTAGACGTCCGAAATAAAACACGCGGATTATGCCGAATCGACCCTAATATGATACAGCGAATGTGGAACTGAATTTTCCGATCTGAACGAGCCGACCCGAGTGTGCCAACCAGAAAAAATGTGTAGCACCTCGAACAGTACCCGGTCATTAATATGACAAACCTGGCTTTAAAAGAGAATGGTCACAAATGGTTTCTAAATTGTATAAATGAGACTACGCTCTAAAACGCCGAACTCTTTCCAAAACCCGATACGCCATATTTACGGCCAGGTACAGTTAAGTGTTATTTACAACATTTACAAATACGACAATATTCAAGAACTTCTAAAGTCTAAATGGAGTGCATTGTCACAAAAACATTATTATCCTTGTTGTGGTTTAGCATCCATCGCTGCATGCGATGCGTCATTTGACTTTTTCGTCAAGATGACGCTATAGTCATATTTGAAGACGACAACAAACAACAATACACGTTTTATTTAAGTTTATACTATTTGATTATCTTCCAAGGAGCTCTATTGTGCGGCTCAAATATTCATCACGTAATTTTCTATAAGTATATCTAATCAATCACATCAAATCGGGGTAACACGGATCAAATATACACAGGTTGGGTTACAGTTATAAACTTGGTGTTCTACAAATCCTTTTTAATACTTATGGAAGTACATATAAGACCTGACACACTTATTGCGTTATGCAAAACAATGTCTAGCACGTAGTTAGACGTATAATGGGTGTATCAAGACGCTTCACGAAGCCGAAAGGCTCTTGTTCTCCCCGTCTTTGTGATATTTGTTTTGTTTTGAACTATACCTGAGAACCTTCTAGTTACGAAGATATCGGAGGTCAAAGTTCCAAACTTTTACAAAAGTTTAAAAAAAGTTTTCAAAATAATATATTTACTTTAAATAGCCCCATGACCCCTGTATTATTCAATGCATCCATCAGCACAATGTTTTGAGTGCGTTATATTGAGTCTAACTGTGATTTTTAACCCCAAAAAAAGTTGAATCCCAGCAATAAATACGTTTTAATACTAAGTTGTATGTACTATCGAGTACACTCCCGCCTGATCACCACTAAGCAAATTTTTGCTTGCACTGGCAACATAGAAGAGAGCGTATCTATATAGCCCACCCTGTTGACTTTGTATAGAAATAAGGAATGAAAATATACTTAATCGGCCGCACGCCAAACGAGAGTTATTGTTATTTTGCGAGCCAAAGTTGACGCTTTCCTAATAGGCCCAAACTTTAAGGGGGCGTGGCGAGGCGCCTCCGCCTGATTTAAGCGAAACAAAATTTAACTGATCAGGTGGAAAAGACCACGACTGTACCTATGTACAGCATGCTGGACTGTCGGCTTCGTGAAGGCTCGGTTTACACCTTGTATATCACAAAAGATGCGACAAAACCCATGACACAGTGAATTGATCACTATTGTTAGTTAGGCTTGTACTAGCTACATAAGACTCATTAGACGTCTAAAGTCCGATGTGCAAAACTCTTTATCGAGTCACAAAGACGTGTTATTAGTAAAAATGTGTTTGTCCTTACATTTGTCATTATCGTTCCTGTCCGATTCTACGGAATCCTCGCTGTTCATGGACACCATCGATATTCTTTTGTTTCTCTGCTGTAGTAGGAGTTCTGGAAATGGAGAATATTTTGATATTAGAAATTAGGATTATTTATATTACAAGTAGATTTTATGCCTTAATATGGACGCTTTTAATGTGCACGTATTGCTACGTAATTCTCACATAATGTATAATTTCAGTAGGCATGATGTGAACAAGGTTTTGCAATAACATTCCGATTTAAAAGTTTGTCCATGAAATTTCTTGCCCATTCTTCTTCATAGACATATATGCTTAGAAATGGGCAACGACAGTACTTTCACATATAAATGCTTATATAAGATTTAAACTTTTGGCAATTAAAAACTGGCCTACTTAAAATAAATGCTTTGATTATGTAGCAATCGCTTTCAAGGTGTTTTGCAACAAATAACAGGAATGACATTAAGCTTCTCTGTATCTGTCAAGCTGATCTTTCTGTTTTATCAGCGTTATCGTTCATGGAAATCTCACTTTTCTCTGGCCCTCAGGCAACTACTGTACTCGTAGCTATTTATGAGAAAAAAGGTTCTAAACACAAAACACAAATTACATAACCTTTTAAATAACTTTAAATGTTTATGATCGTATGAAACAAAATCGCAGACTAAAATGGCACAAAACATTACAATTTATGACAACGTTTATAAATTTTTGATCTCCCAACTTCCTCCAATGAGACATAAATGACTTCTCGTTTGTCAAAACAAACCTGAAGCTATTGTCGACGTTTAAATAATTTAGATGAATCTTATTTAAATAACTTTCCTTCTTTACCTTCAAGTTCGTCGTAACAAAGTAAAATAAAAATAGATTTTGATAATGGAGAACGAAGGTCGGGATGGAACAGTTTCATTCGACAATAATATCTAAATTATGTACAATATCTACAATAGGATATCTATTGACCGCAAGCACCAGATTACACGTCGATGGCATATCTCAGATAATTTATCGTCATGTCATGAATTTCTAAATTGTGTAAATCTACTATTTATCACGTTAACGAGTTGTGATAACATTGTCATTAAGGATAATGTAAAAAAATTTTTTTCATCACAGAAACTTTTGAATAGGCGAGACGACAAAAAAGAACTAATTAGTCCGTCAGTTAGATTATCAAAAAATATTTGACCCGTGTTTTTTCTTTTGTTACGTAAACCAAAATTGACGAAGATATGACGCTTTTCAAATTCTCAATACGTCACGCCTAGGTATAATTTTTACCTAGTTCTGACGTCATGAGCCCCCCCCCCCCACTCCCGAGTTTTGATGCGTTTTATCTTTGTCAATATTCATTGATTTACAAAAACAAAAAAAACGTATCCATTAATTTCCAATACTCTAACTGACGGACTAAATAAATTTGCAATTTTTTGATACTGTCGTCTCGCCTATTCGGACCTCTCCTGGTAACTATGGTGCAGTGGGGGATCAGTGGATAAAGCCGCGATTTGAACTTAATTCCAGACCACCATCATAAACAATAGACATAGATTCATATTTGATGATGATTTACGAGTTGTAAACATCGTAAGATCGAACACAGACAGGTACTTTATTTCATCACTATAGCTCTCAATTTCATCATTCAAAGCCATGTGACATCCCAGATCGCAAGACCAGCGAGTTGGACTACGACGGAGAGGAAAACCCTCTCACCGACAGGAGAGGCATCCTAACAGTAGGAACATTGTAGGCTGTTTTTATGTACCTATAATCGAATGGTACAAGAAACTATGAAAAGCAAATATTAATATTAATAATGGTATGATTAATTCTAGTTTAGTTTGTAGTCTAGTTTAGCCGTGCGGTATCCGGCAGAGTAGAATAGAACCAACCCATTACACTCACGGGTGTCGTATAAGGCGACTAATGTCTGAGGCAGAACACCTTGCGCCTCCGTAGACCTGAGACCGGGCAGCAGCGTTTTCTGATAGTCTTTCATTACTGCGATCTCCAATCCGCCTGCCAAGCGTGGAGATTACGGCAAATTCCTCCCATCATGGGAGAGGCTTATGTCCAGCAGTGGACGTTATGGGCTGATGTTGTTGTTTGTTGTTAATTCTAGTGGGTTATTTTTAATACTCCTGTGGTTATTGCCTCCTGTCCTCCGTTATCTTTAATCCCTTTAGAGACCATTACGGTATATAAAGAAAGTAATAAGCTATTCTTAACACAGAACAAGGCATATTGCTCTTACAAACCCGGCCCACGAGTCAAGTGGGGTAAATACAGGAAGATGAACTTTATTAGCCTTAATATTAGCGTCATATTCACGAGTATCGACACAACAACAGTTTTAGAATGTGATTTATAATAAGGCACCGCTGCTATCTGAATTAAGCCACACCTGACTGCGTTAGCAAAGCTGATAACAGCGCAGATAAAGCATACGATTCTGCGAAAATGTTCATACCCCATTCAGAATAATTTTACTATAACTGTAATACAATTGACGTTTGTTGAGTAAATATGCATGACTACTTGGAATGAGCCTTTGTCGACGCCTTGGATAGGTCGTTGCTCGATGGATTGACGGAAGATCGTCATAAACTTGTGATACATACAGAAAAATATTGTTTCCATATAAAGCGGATTACAGAAACTCGTAAACATTTTAAGTTATGATTGAATTCGAGCAGGATGTTTTAATTTTTAACGGAAATTCGAATATTTCGAAACATAATCTGCATATTTCAGATTTTAAATAAATACCGAGTGGAATTTAGGCCGTCGTTTAAACATTATAAACAGGCAACATCAAGCATTAAACATATTAAAAAAACAATCATGTAAAATCCAATCCAGAAACTGAAATCTATAGCGCTTCGTTGTGTCTAATTTCTTAACAAAATCCGCAGAACCAGAATTCCTACAAACGTACACTCCAAATATCACTTAGAAACTGTGAGAACCAACTATCTTGTTGTTAAACCAAAATTCAATATTAGCGGACATCGACCGGTGGAGAGGCAGCTCAAACTACACTATCATCAATAAACTCTGTTAGACAATAATAGAACTGGTTCGAATGCCCGTCACCTCCACCGATAGTTTAGATAATATTCACGTAATGACGCAAAATAAACTCCGGCAAGACGACGATAAAACTCAACTGTCTCGGTCGCAGCACACATGATCTGCATATACATCAAGTCGCCCAGTCCGACTCAATGCTATTTTGCAATAGACAAAAGCCCATTGTGCATTTGAGGATATAGCAATTGTCGCTAAATAACTCTGAGTAACAAAGAAACGCGTTACCAGAAAGATTTAAACACCAGTTTACGCTTATCGGCGTAATCTCAGCGAGAAATGTGGCGTTGTAACAGCGAGAGTTCAAAACGATCGTACTTTCGTCGCAGCATTCCCTTGTGATACTCCTATCTAATTATCCGTAAGGAAACGTTATTCAAGTTAGATAACACAGACGTTCTTCAAAGAGGAATAAAGAATACGAAGATAAGGATCGTAGGAACGTGTGAAACGTGCTGTTAAGTGTACAACTGATACTTAATTTTGTTTTGCGTAAAGCTGCAAACAGCGATCGTTGCATATTCGTTTGCATTTACAAAACAACGGTGTCAAAGAAAAACGTCGAGTTCCTGGCGTTCCCACAGACGAGACGCAACGCAGTGCACATGCAACTTGCCAGCGAGTGTCCAATAAAAAAGTGTGTCGTCGACCCCGCGTGCGTCAGCCTGTGATAAAGGACCCCGCTCCTTCCGTCACGTATAATACGGGGAGCAGATGATGATCAATTAAAAAGTTTGTTCGCATTAACTATACGGGAATTAGTTTCGTTCAGCGTGCGTGCCACATGGACTCAACGAATTTCTTTATGAGAAATGGGCGCTGAGTGAACGTTAATGGAACTTATCTTAATGTAGCATTATAATGTTGGTCACGATGACTGAAAACGAATGTTCAATAGGATGTCAGCACAGTAATATCAATCGATATAACATTTATGATGACATTAATAGATATCAAAACATCACGTGAGACATAAGATGCACATCGATGGAGAGATGGGTTACCGAACTAATAAAAATCTTCCTCGGTCATTAATTTAAAAACTGGTTTTATTACCAATTGCTTGAGTAGATATAAATACTTTCTACTGACAGAATCATTCAGGGAGTGCACTTACCGGACAGTATAGCGTTACACTGTCGTACGCAATGTTTGAAAGGTGATATAATTCTATCGACTTAGGACGGGCTCGCTTTGTCACACCCTGCTGTGTTACATGACGCTACACACATCTTTGCAATGTTTACTATGTTTTGTTTTTGCGTCCAACTTTTATAAACTCGGTACCTACTCAAATGAAGTATGGAGACAAGTACAATATTTACGAGTAGTCGTTACCACATCATGACGGAATCGAAGAAAATAAAACTTTGCAAGTGAATTTTCAAACCAAACAACGTAGTTTAATGAGACAATGGTGTCGATTCTGTTGTGCACAAACTAAACTTAATTTAGGCTATTGCTATCTTTTTCTCTATAATAAAACGAGAAAGAGACGGACGTAATATATAGCTGTCAAATTTAATTGGAACTAATATTTCCATACAAATGAAGTGTGCACGTAAAAACATGTCGACTAAAAAACACGGTAAAGCGCAAGGCATAAACTAGTTTGCCATCTCTAACTTAGTTCAAAGCTATAGCCGTACTTGTCTCGCACTGCCTTTTAGTAAAAGATAGCAATAGCCTAAATTAAGTTTAGTTTGTGCTCAACAGAATCGACACTAATAAATGTAATTTGAATGTTATAGCTCGTCATACAATAGCGGTACGGTACTTGAAATTGCATCATTAGTCAGTGCATTGTTTCAACGCTGTGCCCTTATCAGCGTGCTCTGATATTGATGTTCGTATCGTTGCTAATCGTTGAACAACATCTACATTTTAACCAATGCTGATAAATTGGCCCAAAACAATGCTACGTTATCTAGATGGGTAAAATGATATTTCAGCCATATTACTGTAAGTGTTGATACAGATAAAATAAGGCCTAGTTACCGCAATTTGTATACATGTAGTCTAACTAAGTATGTTGTTAAAAACGAATGTATCTATCTATTGCCTCAATTCCCTTTTGCGGAATTAGATCAACTTGGTTAGCTTCATCTTTCAAACGTTTCTCTCGGAAAACCTTTTCTTTTCTTTTCTTCCTCGTATCGTTTAACCATCGTATGTAATTACTATGTCCAGTTCAACTTATGGCAACTGGTCCCGCTCTTGCTAATACAAACACAACCAGTTCTTTCATTCATGTTAGCGAGGTTATGATTTCAATGCAAAACCAGATTGTCACAGTAAGCCTTATAACGTTATGAGTGCAATGACGTTTGATATTGCTTGCGTCTTTAATTCAAGTATCATTAGAAAATTATTTATTTTCCACACCATCATTAATAATGCTTGGGATAGATACTGTTTTTTGTCTTTCTCACTGAAATTCCAGCAAACCGCGAATAACAACCGCTGCTATGATTATATTATTGATCGTAACAAAACAAGAGAAAATAGGGCTCTTGAAAAGTATTACCTTTTTTCTGCATGGCTTGCTCCCATAGCAACGAGGTGATGCCTTCGACCCACGCGTTCCTGATGACAGGATCGCTAGTCTCCAACTTGTAAGACTTCAGGTTCCTCTTCTTGTACCAGATCGTGAACTTGTGCTGGTCGTGCTCCTTCGCAGTTATCCCCAAGTCATCCACGGGAATGTCGTCCTTATATATGAAGTACTCCACTCTAGGTTGCTGTAAATATTAAATTTAATGTTTAAAAAAAAAGTTTCTTTGCATAATAGTTTTACCTAATTGGGTTTGTCTTTAGAACGAAAATAGTTACGACCCTGATCATTAACTGACAACCAAAATTTAAAATTAATTGCTGTCATAAAACCAAATTAGAAATGAAATATACAAAAGGACACGCAACAAAAATGGAATTCATGGAGCTGGCCGAATTTAATATATTTTGTTCAAATGCAAACTGATATCAAGAGCAGAATATCAATGTCAAGTTTATTTTTACATAAAATGTAAATCAGAGTCATTGAATCTTTGGACAAAAGGTCACATTCGCCTTGGTTGGTTGTAGCGCTATCCAGTTCTAGAAAGTCAGTAATGGTGATATTGGTAGTGGACGTACAATGGGACGGTCTCCCAGTATTACGTGTTTCCTGTACCATCAAACAGCTGAATTCGACGATGCGTGGTAAATTATTCGTTTCGTAGCACTGGCAAGGTCATTTAACTCTCGCCACTACAATTGCTATTGTGTACACAACTTCATTACAAAAATATCTCACAATTTGCTTTTGTCTGTTCTCTAGCTCCTAATTTACATTTTTGTTTAAAGAAGCGTCGATAAAGTCCGTGACAATGACCGACTACGTACTCATTCAACATGTCATGGTCATAGAACCCGCAAACCTTTACTGTGAATTTGTGGAGAATCTCTGCAGCGTATAAAATTATTTTAACTCCAAGAGATAAGACTAAAATATTTGAGTTGTTACACAGAATACAATCCTTTGTTATGTTAACTTCAAGACACTCGACATTGATACAAACTTGTATCAAAACTATGAAACTGCGAATTGTGAATGATAGAATACAGATAATTCCGTCGGCGACGACGCCAGTGCGTCGCGTCTGCGTCATAAACACTTCGTTACGTCCGACGCACAATATCTCATTATGATGCAAGTTAAGTGGCAGCGAAGGGTATCAAATTAAAAGTAAAAATAAAAAAAACAATAACTGCTTGTAATACAGACTGAAACGAGCAATAAGTGAATGTAAACCTCTTTAGTTTCCGACTCAAAATTCGCCGCGTTCAAGTCAATACTTGGCAAGTCATCTTTCTTTCAAACGTCACCCCTTGACTGATTTCTAAACGACTTCAAAGGCATCTCCGACTAAGTTGAGTATTGAATAAAGCGCTTTCAACGTTTGTGTAAAGGAATTTAATTCTGCCAATACTGGAATTTATTGTATTTTAGCGAATCTGAGCGAAAATTTGCATACTACGGCAGCTATTGAAAATAGAATGCAGGTGGACAATTAGATTTAACCCGAAACTGGAAACATGTCTCCTATCAGCAAAAATGACAATAGTTTTAGTACTTACATTATTTTATCAAAAAACATTCGGTCGAACTAGCGCCATTACCGTAAGCGTTTCATACGTCAAGATATTACAATCTAATTTAAAGGTATAATAATAATAAAGTATAATAATCCATTTATCTTCAATGAAACTACAATTTCGACTTAGTCATTTCAATATTATCATCTTATACTATACTTATACATATTGATATAATATATGAATTATGATTATATAGTTAGTCACAGCCGCTGTATTTTCCCTAAAATCAGGGCACATTGAAATAATGTACTTGAAGAGCAATAAAAAGTCCCAACCGATACAGAATTACCATTAAGTTTGTCATGAAATAGCTACCTTATCATATCAGCCGACAGTGGGTACAGACGACTGTAATTATAATAATTTTATTGTTACATTGATAAGTCGTGACTCATTTGCATTAATTAGTCATCAAAACAATGTTTAATTTGATCTTATTAAGTGGTTTTTATAATTTGAAATGACCACAATCCGAAGCGTACCGCGTTCCCCTAAAATTGATGTCATTGTAGATCTGTTGCTAGGTCAAGTCCTACATTTACAAAATTAGTAATAAGGTACCAGAGTATTATCTGAATGTCCTAACAAATGTATATTTAGTTCATCAATGCTAATTGCTCGTATTGTAAAACTTATTATGACAAGGTTATAATTGTCTCTTGTCATCAAAGAAAACGAAAGTTCATTGTTCAGTCGAATAGTTCTAATGCTATCATTCCTTTAATACATTGTTGCTTTATCAAAATCCTAGGGTATATAAGTATTTTCTCTCCATACAAAGTGACTAAGTATCTTGGCATAGAATTTATAGAGAAGAACTAATGTTAAAATATATCTTCAATATTAATGTTTACATTGGCCTTTGTCACTGTATACGAATCCTGATCTATACATAAAATACCTACCATATTTCCAAAGACGTATTAGTAAACATTGTTTATGCCAAAAAATATAGGTCAAGTATGATGAAGTCGGAACCTTTTGATAACTTATGTACCTACTTACTTACTAAGATAATTATACTCTGAATATTGGTTGGTAAATTAATTTCATAATTACGTTGTATTGTAGTAGGTATTGGTAAAATAACAAAGCAATACAAAGGTTGCTGTTACAGTTAAATGTTTGAGGGAAAATACAAAGGTACGTCTGAAAACTAAAAATACGCGTAAAATAATAACTAAATAAATTCAATTGCAAACATTCCAAACTTTTCTGTAAGGGAGAAAAGAACAAGCATTATCTATTTTATTTTGAAACTGCTGTTTTGAAACAAAGTTTTTGTCCGCGAGATATAGGTGGGGCAGCCGATTGTTTGAAACTGAAATCCAATCATAAAAACTGCAATTCACGTTGCACAACGAATACGCGAAATGCGGAATTTCTGTATTGCTAATTACTGACAAGTACTACTCTACTATAATTATTTACTGATAAAGAAGCGTCACCAAGCGGAAGTCTTGGGAATCACGTCACAATATGTACTTTAACGTACCTATCAAAATATTTACATTGTTATCAAGAATAACTAGCAAAACCTCCTTAAAATAACCGCCCTCAATTATTCTGCGATGATTTGTTAACAAAGGAAAACTCATACATGACATAGTCGATTTTATGATCATTTATTTTTATACGACGTTTATCGATTAGTGCTTACGTCTATCGCAAGTCAGTATCATAATTTACGATGCCTGCAAAGTTTTCTTTAGGCGAGGCTGTCGATCAATTCTGTTAGACGTCTTTTATAGTCAAAACAGACGATGGCAACCAACATTAAGTAATCAATTAAGTAGCTACTTAATTACTTAACTCACTACCGACCTGGTTAAGTATTAATTGATTCCTTTCAGAGCAATTTTAATGTAGCCACATTACATAATCGATGAGGTTAATTGTCCCTTGTCTTTTGTTGTACAATGCGTTTTAAAGACATTTTTTTATGTCTCCAAGCTTTATTTTAATTATCAACGTATTATAATATTATATTCGTATGCTACAATGAATAATAATTGAGTTTTTACTATATATGGTTTATTTAATACTGCGTTATCACTCTAATGACTTTAATTCGGTTTCCTAAATAATTGCTAATAATATGAGAATTCAGTAACGAGTTAGAGCAGGTATTCAACAAAACGAACATCAGCAGTTTTGAAATAAAAATACTCAGACATTAAAAAATATGTAAAAAAAGAATGACCAAGCTGTCTGCGGCGTGTACCTATGTATGTGTTGAACATAACAGTAGACACTGACCTTTCTGTACACCACAGTGATGAGCACGAGTTTGTCGAAGAGGAATATCCTCATTAACTGTCGGCGGCGACGCGCCGTGTCCATCGCGTAGAACTCGTTCTGGCGCAGTAACCGCCCTTGGTTTAGCAGGTTCAAATAATGCTGCAACAGGGACGATCAATAGTATCGCGAATTAAATTAAAGCCCTACCGGATACAAATAGATTTCGGATAAAACCTACGGTGGAACGGTTGAGGGACGTCACCTATTTATGTTTCCTGATGGAAATAGAAAGTGCTCAATTTTGAAATTCATTATTTTCAAATTGCTTAGGTTGCTTGCCTTTTTCCGTGTTTACTGTTTTACCAGCAAGTCAATTAAATAATAAACAGCCATGGATTGTTGGTAATAAGTAGATATATAAGTGGCTAGTGCTTACAATCAGATGCTATTAATTAATTTCGCCCAGATTATTGTACACCCAACTATTTACCTGGTTAATATACTATCATTGGAAGGTGAAGGATTTTATATGTAAGCAGTAAAATAAACTTCAGTCAGATTATTATATTGCGGATGTTTCGTAAAATTAGTCACACTAATAATAAAATTATCTGTATCTCCTAACATACTATCTGAGATATGATAAAATAAGAGATAACGAACATTGTCCGACGCCTGTGGCAAACAACGTGTATTCCTCATGACTAACTAGCATTTACTGTAGATATTATTTACGGATATCTATCTATCTACATTTAATTTATTACCGATAATGTTTTACATGTCTCCATTATAATCAATAGCACTTTCAAGTCGTATTGTTTTCAAAACACGCGTATATATTTCACTCACCGGACAGTCGGTTATATTTTCCAGTGCCATGATTTCATCGACCGCAGTTAGTACACATTCGACCATTTTCTTCGCTAGCTTCAAACTTTCCAGCGGCGTCTCGTCGTTCTCCGAAGACTCTCCGTTGCTGCCGCCGGTCTCGTCGCTGTCCAAGCTCAGTTTGGATATCCTCGATTCCGTTTCACTGCGCTCGTTTTCATAATTTGTATAAGTTTTAACTAAATCCGCCAAGAACAGCTTGTATCTCGGTATCCTCTGCACTGGTTCCAGAAGGTAACTTGACAGATCTAATCGATCACCTAATTCTAATTGTATTCCCTGAAACAAACATTAGATATACAGCATTTGCAAATCGATTCGATCGGTAGCTATGAATATAAACGTTTGCGGTTAAATCACATTATAGCAAATACATATAATTTAATAGCGTTTCACCGGCTTTCATGCGTAATTTGGGTCGAATGATATGTGATCACAACCGAGGTGTGGGATATAACTAGAGCAGAATTTTATCCGAACAAGTAGACTGAGAAGGTTCACAGAAGGGAAATGGCGCGCGACAATTATAATAATAAAATACAAACTTTCACTCAACTTAGACGTTTATGTCGCAACATTTAGCTTTTTGGTCAAAGAAAGAAGTTACATTATGAAAATTCTAATTTGAGAAATAACGCGAGGACCGAGCTTCTAGTAGGTACATTGGCCACCGTTGCGCGGACAGAGAGAATTAAATTCATTTGTATAATTAATGACTGTTTATACGTAACGGAATATTATTTTTTGAAGCAGTGGCGGTCGAGCAATGCCTATGAATGTGCAAGTATAACGGTAGCGCCAACAGTTAGGCGGGTATGGCGAACACTTTACAGAAATGAGGAAACGACGCTCAGCGTCCATCGAACACCGTGATGACTGCTGCGTGCATGTGGCCAACCGATAATGCTTCAATCAATTTAGTTTTTACAGTAGTACATACCTCCTACTTTTAACTAGCTAACACTAGCTTCTAACCATAGAGCACGTACGACTTACATAGATAAGGACACACATCATATTCACAGTTAGAATTAGTAGGTATTTATAATGTGATGTAACTTATTTCTATAAATATCTGCCGGAATGTGGGAAGCTGTTACATAGATAGGGTTTTTTTTTCATGAACAGGGAAATCCCATAAACAGATAAATTGCGGATGCGCAGTTTAAAGTATCCTGAATTTTGTGATTACTTGTGATAAATGTCCAAAATTACTTGTGATTTGTTTGACATCAAAACAATACTCATTTAATCATCTGAAAAAACCGTAATGTCCCGCTGTCAAGAGGACTTTCACCTTTTGTTGTAATTGAATGTCGCAAAAAATAGCAGCACAATAAACTAAGCTTACCTGGAAAAACGGTTTGTGTTCGAATACCAGTCTCGTCGCTCTTTTATTATTCCTAGAGTACATAACGTACATATTGAACCTCTTTTCCTGAAAATAAAAAAACATGATTGCTGAGTAAAACCTTTCTACTATTGTTTAGATAAAATTCGGTTTGAATCAATCAAACGTCACGTACATTAGCTGCGATCATTATTTTAGATTTCTTATGATACACACTCGGTAGTTTAAGTGAAATTCTTTTACTTTCTCTGTGAACAATCGAAGTAAGTAAAGCCATCGGAGACCAGGGGCCAATGTGGCGATAAGCTGAGGAACTGTGAATAATCGTTCGGCACGTTTATAGATATTACCTGTCCATCCATTTATATATGAGCCGTGGTTATTCCAAGTTGCCGTTTTCTAGCCATTTCTATGAATCAAAACTGTGAAGAAAAACGACCTTTTTACGGCGGTGAAGTGCCAGGCTTGGAATCATGCGCTCCGCCAGTCCGTGACACCAATGTTTTTATAACGATTTGCTCTTAATCGGTCATTACGCTGACTATTTACTCTAGTTAGGAAACATAATTATTTCAGGGTGAACATTGACGGCAATTCGTCAGTTTAAAAATAGATGGTCATTAAAAAATAAAACAATTACGGTTTTCGGCACGTACGGACAGTTACTGCCTGATTATGACCGTAAATCAGCAAAACTGAAGTTTTTATCAAAGAAAATCTACGTGATCGTCTTGTCTTGTTAATGAAATACAACATAATATCTAGACCTACATTTATAAAATAAGGTTCGAAAGATAAGCAAAGGAACCAATCGTTATCAGATATCTCATCAACACTTAAAAGTTATCAGATTTAGGCTAGACACTTAAACGTAAACAAATAACATTGACACTTACGAATCTCCTAAAGCACTGTCCCAACTTCCTGAGATCATTTTCACAGTCTCTTAAAGCTGGTAGGAACTCTTCAGAATGAAACCTGAATATCCTCTCGATGTTGCCGAAGATCTCAGGTTCTAGTGATCTGAAGGTGGGGGATAGTTCAGGCTTTCTCATGTTGGGGATGTAGTCGTCCACGACATGCCTTAGTCGTTCAACGTAGACATTCTCCGTGTGGACAAGTTCATTCACTCGTTCAGTTAGCCGTCTGAAAATAAAACATTTTGTTATTGAAGGGAACCATTGTTATTGATAACAATTAGTACGTTTACACCCACTTCTTTGTAGGGGATTTTAGTTTACAGCTGATAGTGAAAACCCTGAATGTTATGATAGGGTTTTTCCTAATATTGTTTTTGAGAAATGAGCTAATTAACGTTGCTATAACTTATTGAGGTACGTAACGTTGCTGGTGGCTTTATATTTTAAACATTTTGCCACAATTATACCTAATTGGGACCTGTGAGAAGTAAATAAATAGGTCTAAGTTTAGATTATTCAAAGAAGGTTTTTGTAACGTTAGCCGATGCGCCTTTTTGTTAAAACAAATACTGACTCTGATCTTTGTGTGTAGAAATTGTATTCCGCTTCATCGTATCTTCATCTTTATCATGATATAATAAAGAAATTTTACAAGTAAATTGTCTGTGCAATTAACTACAGTCATAATCGCCCAAATAGAAATTTACGCATTGGGACTAATCAATTATATATCAGGCATGAACGCTCTTAATACATCAATGGGAACCTTTGAATGAATGAATGAATGATATTTACTTTGTAGGTATGTTACCTACACTGGAAATGTCCATGTTGTTCCTCAGATAAATACTCTTCTATGAATGCACAATGTACGCCCAAGTGAGGCTAAAAATATATTTATCATACTAGTTATCAAACAGGTCAAGATTGTTCCATTGTCAATAAGGACTTTATGATATTTTAGGATATTGAGTGCAAATGATAAAATGCATTACTTCCTACATTAATGTCTTGTTTGCAAGATACTGCTTCGGACCAACGCACCTGTCATTGAGACAATTAATACAATCTAAATGTTTAAGCAATATTATGTTACTTGATTTCGTAAGTTTGCCTTGAAATATTCAGCATAGAAAATGTATTACATGTTGCAAGTGTCTAGTTGGTGCTTGGTTATAAATTACGCAACATAACATAAGTTTTTGGGTACTTCTGTTCTGCTGCTTCCATAATAACCTGACCTGAACGATGACCTTTGATCCTGCTACAGTCTATGCCTAGACAGACTGATAACAAGATAAAAATTCAGTTTATTAAGCCAAATATGCGAGGCTGTGACATTGGTATAAACGTTTAGATGTACTAATTTGGGAAAACACTATTGTGAGGGGCAAATAACGATAAACTGAGTAAATATGTACTGAACACAACAGTTTTTTGTATATTTGAACTTTGAATTCGGCATCAAGACAAAAATAACGCCATTTTTTAGTTTAACAAGTAAATTTTTATTATATATCTAATAATTAAGTCTACATAAAGGTAATTTGATAGATAACCCGTTTAGGTAAATAACCTGATTTGACCGCGATAAGTGACGGGCTTCTGGTCATGGTTAAATGATTTTATTGATTCGAGTCGAGGACCTTTCAAACGATTTGGGCTTTAAATCAAAAGCTACCAATTATCTTCCTCTTGTAAACAAATACTATCTACATTGTGGAAAAAAACACTTAGAAATTTTAAAGCGAAAGTAACTGTGTTTGTTTGTGACCTTTTCACTACTAAATGGCTGCTGATCGTATCGAAATGTTTGGCAATCAGATAGATTATATTCTGGGGAAAGACAGGCTTACTTTTTTTTTCACACACATACACATTTCCACGCGAACGAAGTCACGGGCAAACTGCTAGTTTATCATCATTCAATTACCTATAAATGCTGTTTTATCAACATTTTGTTACACGCAAAGTATTGTTTATGGCAATAAAAAATACAGAACTTTAATAAACATTTTAGGAAGCATCTACATTAAGTATTATGTTTAGTTGCTGTAATCTATATCAAGGTTAGCACAATTAAATTTAATCAAGTTTTAACAATTCATTCCGTAAATTTTTCCTTGTATAATCTTTCCGATTGTAGAATCGATTCTCTGTACAAATTGATTCGATTGTTTCCATCGGGTAGGTCTTATTTAGAGTTTTTATTTACACAATATTTCAGATCTGGCGTCAATGCAAAGATCGCGCTGCCCGTGGTATTGAATAACAAACAAATCGTTTGAATTCGATAGCTTCGTACTGTGTAACAGTTTTGGTGTTTTATATATCTCTGTGGGGCAGTGCAAATTGTTGTTAGCAATCTTAGTAACAAAGGTATTTTTAATATTTTTTTGTTTCAGGAATATTTAATATCGAAGATAATATTCAATGAATTCAGTAGGTCTTTCTTTTATAAGCTGGTAATAATAAAAAAATTAATTCAATGAGTTTAGTCGTTATAAAGTACTATGAAAGCAGTCGATTGTCCAATGTGACAAGTTTTAGTGATGTTTTAATTAGTTCATTAGAGTATTGAAACTTGGCTACGTCTGTAAGAGTGATTCAACAACACAATAACATAAGTGTACTCGTAACGAAGTCAAGAACAATGCGTGGTTTCTGAAACAATTCGAAATAAAAAGGATGTTCAATTATTTTTTGTTTGTAATAACAACATTACAAGAGATGTTGCCGTTCGTCTTACATGTTTATTATTGTTTTGCATTTCTATTTCTTAACAAATTATTTATGTGATATTCAGACTTTGTGTAATCCGTTTCGGCTATTATATTAACCAAATTAAAAAAATGGTTCAATCAAAATAAATAAATTTAGTTTTACCACCTGCAGTTTTGTGGCTTCTCTTTCTTTCAATAAGTTGATAGTTTTTAAGTGGTTAATAAATTATGAATAACATATTTATCTAATTTTATCTGTTATTTATTTTATCGGGGGCGTAATAATGATTAGGCACTAATCGAAACATATCTATAATTAAAAGCGTCTTGGAGAATCCCACATACATGTTCTTATGACGTAACGGTCACCTGTTTGGAATAATCAATAGATATCATCGACTCATCGTCAAATATTGGCGAAAGCGCCAGTCTGACTCATTGATTTCACCACAACTTAATTTAAAACGTATGTACCTAACACCTAACTGTGCCGCAAGCACTATTCTTATAACATAACCTTCTAATTTTATCTTTGAAACGTACAAAAGTATAAATAGATTCAAAGATATCTACGATTTATAATATCCTTGACGTTTTTCCGCGATTGAACGTAAGCCGAGCATCGAGACTACCGCAATCTAGAAAAGTAACAAAATATGAGAACCGTATTTGTATTCTATATACCTTCGTAAATACAAGAGCAACCTTGGCATCCACGCCGACCGACGCGACGCTTGCGCATCTATATAAAAATATAGTTACGTTGTGACTGTGAGTGTTGTGACGTCACGAACCTGCCAAATTAGATGATCATGAATAATAACTAGTATTCGTTGGTAATCAGTTCGCCTTTTATACACACATCAACACGGTCTAGGGATATTTCATACTCAATTAAATAACTCGAAAAGTACTGGCCGCATTGGAATCTTTTATACACCGATTTGTTTGTAATTTATCTCAGACTAATTCCAAATTCAAATTTTTGAAAATTCTTTTGTTTCGGTGGCATAAAAATGTCTTGATGTATAGGAGAGGGAATTTTCATTTGTGCGAAATTTAGAAAACAATACGAATTACGTTTAGTTACAGTTTTTTTTCATTTTTAAACGAAAGATAAAGTTAAAATTGAGGTATTGTAGCCATGCAACGCCGACATTTGACGAGGGCGGAGATGTTACGAGCTGTGGGAATGCTGGAAGCTGGATCTGTTCAGCGTAATGTTGCTGAGGCCATAGGGACCCATCAAAATGTAATTTCAAGATTGTGGACACGCTATCGTGCCACAGGTGAAGTAGCGGAGAGGCACCGGGGGCCAAGTCGCATCACTACCCCCAGACAAGACCGATTTTTGCAAATTACTGCGCGAGCACAACCAAATGCAACGGCGACTCAATTGGTCCAAAGGCTGCGAGTGGAACACCAAGTGCTTGTGAGTGACCAAACTGTAAGAAGGCGACTGCATGAAAGCAATCTACGCTCTCGTAGACCACTCCGGGTCCCACCTTTACGGAGAGGCAATCGTGGACGACGATTAGAATGGGTTCGGAACCACGTGGACTGGGGCCGTGACCAATGGTCCAATGTGCTGTTCACGGATGCATCCAGGTTCGGCTTCCATCCAGATTCACGAAGGACGCGTGTTTGGCGAGTTCCTGGACGATGGAGCCGTCTCCAGAACCCTCAGGAAGTTCACCCATACCAAGGAGGAACAATTATGGTTTGGGCAGGAATTCGTCTTGGAGGACGGACGGATCTCGTTTGGGTGCGGGGCAATATGACGGCAGAACGATACGTCCAACAGGTGCTGGGGCCCGTAATCTTGCCCCACAGAACACAAATGGGGCAAGATTTCCTGCTCATGCACGACAATGCCCGGGCACACACGGCGAGAACGGTAGCAGCTTGGTTACATACACATAATGTTAGGGCCTTAGACTGGCCTGCTCAATCGCCAGATCTAAATCCCATTGAGCATGCGTGGGATATGCTGCAAAGAAGAGCTCTGAAGGAAGTTCCTGAAAATCTGGCTACAGAAGATCAACTTTTTGCGCACCTCAGAAGGACATGGGACAATATTCCGCAGCAAGACATTGACAACCTTGTTCTGAGCATGCCGAATCGTTGCCGATGTGTTATGAACATCATGGGCGCTTTCTCAGACTACTAACTTCAAGTTTATAAACACAAATTAAATGATTTTTCTATTTTTTTCAGTTTTTACTCACAAATTAAAAGTTCATTCATATACGGTTTCCGTCTATGCTTCATTTTTTTTCCATAAAATCCTGAAATTTTAATCTATACCTTAACCATTATTAAAAAATGGTAGAATATTAAATAACGTATCTTATAAATATATACATGTCATATAAATAATTAACACATTCGCTTTTTTAAAAATATCCCTAGACTGTGTTGATGTGTGTATATAATACGAGGCTACAGGGACTGAATTAATTAAATAGTTTCAAAAGTTTTGTTAAAGACTGAGAATAAATTCGACAGAAGTTGCGATAGATTTTTTTGTTTGGATTTTTATTGTTATTTTTTTTGGACTTTTATTGTTTTGTTTGGATATCAACGAAAAAAAAAAATTTCGTGGAAATACCAAACGTCTCTGTCAAAATGATTTCGAATAACGACTAGACTAGAGGAAAATAATTAAATTAGCATAGTTCTAGAAATTATGGCACTATAGAAGGCTATAGCATTAGTTTAGTCGGGCTTCTAACAAGCTCCTATAACTTTTGCCCACGGCATTGACCGCGGTTTGGACGGAAAATATCTCACGAGATCGTACTATCGGGGTAACGAGTATCCATCTATGTCATAACGCAGGTCATGGACTACCTGTTTTCCAAAATTCATTGAAACCCACTAAGGCGTATTTAAATAAATAAATAAAATAAGAAATGTAGTATTTATTGTATTATTAGGGAAGTATAAATTAACAGTATGTTATCTTCTACTAGATCATTAGTACCACAATGATGGAAAGCCTGATTGAGTAGGAGAACTCGACTTCTCCAGAAGTACTCTTTGTACAATTAATATCAATTGGACAAAGAGAAAGTCTTGAATCTGTAAAATCAGAGAGGACGTAGGTAGGAACATCACCGGTCACACAGCAAAGTGAGAAAGAGAGAACGATTGACAACAAAGTCTTCCGTTTGGCGAAGAATAATGAGGATAATAGAACATCTGAAATAAACATAAAGCTGCCATCGCAAGATGAGGAATGTTTATTAATAACCATTGTTAATTCTTGTTTTGAAGTTACATTTTGAATTAAACATGTTTATATAGAAATACCTACAATATACAACAATGGCAAAGTATATTGTTGTTATTATAATTGAGCACATTTATAATAACAACACTTAGGCTGTTTCTAATACCATAAACAAGCAGGCATTATTTTTTAAGTTAAGTTGTATCTGAGGCGCGAAAAGTTGTTTCTAAATAAGGAAAATATACTTAGTTGAAAAATAAGGAATTTTATTTCAACACAGGATAAACCGTAACACAAACTTTCTATGTATAAATAATATAAGGCATAACAGGATTTTGCTCTTGCTCACCATGAACCATAAAAAAATCCGACCTATTTAAATAAGACGTCTGATATCGTTATGGTATTAGTTTTTAAACAGACAGGGTCACTAACACTGCAAACGGGGATATTTACCGTGTTTACTATATGTTTTGGGAACTTAAAACAAATATTTATCCCGGTTTTAGTGTTCATTTATAGTATTGTTCCATAAAATTGGCGTTTTAATTGTCATTCCTGGTTAGGTTTTAAATGAAAGCAAAATTAATATTTATGTCAGAATCGTAGCAGGCGTCATTTTGTTGTTCCTGCCTGCCCCTATGGGAAAAGGCTCAAAAGAATAGTTAAGACCTTCTTTTAAAAAAACAAAAATGCTTTTCCCGGAACCATGATTCCCCTTTATTTCAAGGACTATCTAGATATTATTATCAACACCATCTATCGCTTTCGCGCGGTTCTTTCCTACAACGTCATATCATTCAAGTTCCGGACCTTTAAGATAAAATGAACCGATTTACTCAGTATACGAGCACCTATGATAAGTAAATACTTATCCTACGTATATATTCTATGTCATTTATCTAATCTTAAAAGAAGGATCTAATATTCTAACACCTAAGCACTGAGGTTCTGTATATTGGAATATACATAATTATGTGTAGGGTTAAATATCAATACTTAGCTGAATAAAGTATTCATTTTTCTTTGAGTGAATTATAGCTAGTGTGAAATAGTACATTTTGATATAAGTGAGGAAACACTATTATTGCATTCGAGGCGGAATTCACACCCGAAAATACTTTTCGTTCTATTATTTTACATCTTCGTAAGCCTTAGCGTATTGAAAAACGTCGTTTGATACACGTGGGCATTTGTTACTGCAGTTCTCGGCTCGATAAGAAACTCGCCTGCGGCTCAGGTGTGAATCCGCCAAGACTGCAATAACAAAGTTTTCCCATCATCTATATCAAAATGGACCATAGTAGGTACTACTACGTTCTCTTGCATGCGACCTAAAATTTCATTTCTTTCCCAAGGTCTAATAATGCTGTAAAATATGTATTTCACATCGTTACTTCATTACTATACGCCCTCGATTTCCATGTTTACAAATGAGTACCTTGTTCTTTCAATTCAATTTCGTTCCACAGCTGTATTTGGGTACACGTAAATGAAAACAATGCCAAACTTCATTAAAAGGCGGCAGCAAATTGAAGTACAGACCCAACGATACAGAGTATATCTACTTTACTCCTAATTACTACGAAACTAAGCAAACAAATCGCATATGTAACTTATCTAAATTACAAAATTCTTCTTTACATTGTAAAGAAACTAATATTTGTTTATTTTAGTGCGGAAGCAGCATTTTGAGATATCAAGAAAACTTACTGCGATTCTGGTATGTGCTCGTGAATTACAGAAAGGATGAACATTTCCAAAGGCCGGTACGATTCCCAGAAAGCAAATAATAAAAATGTATAAAAATGGTCTAAGTAATTCAAACATTAATTTTACCAAGTTTTCGGATAGATAACAAATCACTATCACTATCACTACATATTATAAAACAAAGTCCCCGCCGCGTCTGTCTGTCCCTATGTATGCTTAGATCTTTAAAACTACGCAACGGATTATGATGCGGGTTTTTTAATAGATAGAGTGGTTCAAGAAGATGGTTTTAGTATTAAATTTAGCTAGCGGGCGAAGCCGCGGGTCTCAGCTAGTGTTTAATAAAAAAAACCAAGCTCACTCTTCTCCTACTATCACGGTAAGCTGTTAACTACAAAACTAGAATAAAGTATGTCTATTTATATTTAACTCACACACACATTGCACATACCAGTAGGTAAGCATTGGATTTAAATAACTGTGTTTATAAACAGTAGTACGGTTGCGTTTTGGTTGTAGTTATGATTCTAATACAACTACAACGAATTTCACAGCGAGACGCCAATCAATCGATGATGTAATACTGTCTACATGGACGTAAACATGCCTTGTTTACTGGTAACTACTAATAATATAAGTAATAGACAACGCAATGCTAAGAAAAACCTCGAGTTATGGAGAGTGCCAATACAATCTACATACATGCATCCATGCTTTGTAATACATACTATGAACAAAACATTTTGTAACTCTCAATAACTTTATGTTTTAGCGTAACTTAATTCCCGCTGAATGTGTAAAATTAAAACTAAAACGATGAAAGCAAACAATGAACTATTTATTGATAACATTGATTTTGTAATTCGATATGGTTTGTACCGGCCGGCATGGCTTTTAGAAATTTACCACATTGTTTTCAAACATATTTTATGCAACGAGTTTTTGCCAAAAATAAACCACTGTGTCTTTGTAACAGCTATCATTACCGGCACTAAGGGATAAACATCGATCAAGATATAAAAATCTACTGCCTATTATGGAATGGAAAAGGCTTTTTCAAAAATTTCTAATTTGAATAAAAAAAGAATAATGTGACACTAATCTATACCTACTATAAATACGAAAGTAATTTTGTTTGTCTGTCATTTTCGTGTCTAAATATGGCTGCACGGATTTTCTGTTGGACATAGGACACTTTTCCTGGTACCTAGTACCTATGTTATCATGGAATATTATTCGGCACCCACACGGGCAAAGGGTAGAATCTAGTTATCATTAAGAGACCGATGCGTTCATTCAAACATATTCTGAAGGTAGTGTGTATTTATTTCGATAAGATTACAGAATATCTATGTTCTCAAATATATATTTTGAAAGGACAGCGATATAAAGACGAGATATGAGGAATTTAAAATTTCTATAGAAAACTTATTTTTTACATAACTCTTGTTTATATCAGTGCCCATTAAAAATATAAGTTTGGGAATCTAGATATTTTGTATTCCAATCGGAATAAAGACACACGACCTTATGAATATGTTTGATTTACTAATTATTTTGGTAAGTATTACGTTTGTATGAACTACACAACGGTCGCCGGCCTCATAAAGCATTGCAATGCATTTTAAAATGAAATCATTAGAAAGGTATACAATGTTATCAATGACAGTTCAGTTCAATTCCAACAAACGTTCAATTGTTTTAAACATTAGGTAGATACAGCAGTTCTATTCTATTGCAAGGAAGCCATCAACCCGGTAATGGTTGCTAATGGTGGTTCATCGCTGGGAACAGTATGCCGTTATAATAATTATAGATGCCAGCATAATAAACAGGTATGCTTCGCACAGCGACAACATAGAACGACCTTGCCACCTACGTTGACGACTGATTATCATGCTTCTCATGATACAAGAATCTTTGTGTTGTGAATCATGTGCAAATATAGATCAATAATTTTGTTTTCGTTTTTCATTATCTGAATATTAGTAGGTTCTTATACGTCATTACGTACCTCTAATTACTTCGATTATATTGAGTAATAGCACTTTATTCAGTAAATTGTGTTTTCTTATTGATTTTGTTTCGCAATCGTAAATTGCCGCCATGTTGTTTTTTTTGTTTTTTTTTTAAATCATATTGATCTCGGTTCTGATGTTTTTGTGCTGCTTTCGAGCAAAAAGTTTCAAAAATGGAATCAATGCCCTGTATCGAAAATAGTTAAGTATGTTATTTTGTAATTTATCGTGATTATTTTCTTTTTATATTGATCGTTGGTGGTTGACCGACCTTGGTCGTTGACCGAATTTATGTTTTATTCATCGATATAATCGACATACAATCAAAAAAAGTTTGCGATCCCTTTGAAAATCGAAATCTTTTTTGTTACGGTAGACTAAATAATCATTTCTTCTTCTTATACGATTCTTTGTTTATAAATATAGATTTAGAATATGAAACAATAAAACAGTTCAACTGTTTTTAAAGTTCAATTTAAAAAATTATATCAGCTTATGCTAGTGATCTCAAACTTTTTTTGCTGTGTGTATTTAAGTACCACTGTAGAAATAAATCTAAATGTCATCATCGGGCGGTAAATACGTATAAGCCACCTGCCCACTTGCCTCGCACCATATGAATAAACATCAAGGTGAAACCTCATACACGGTAACAAGACATAAGTACGTGAGCGACTTCGTATGCAGTAAGCGTTCTAGTTCATTTTCACGTAAAGTTATTAAAATTACACCATGATAAATAAACCTACAACAAAATCAGTATTCATTCAACAAATCGCGCATAACGCTAAAACAAAGACGCACTAACCATACCAACACGCACTCAGAAGGTAAAAGATATCTTATCATTCCGTGACAAAGCCAGGCGGCGATATCGCAAATATTTTCCTCGATAGCTTGAAAAAACTCGAGTGACCTCACCTGCGATATTTCTCCTTTTTCGATTCCACCGGCATCAATACCGGTTCCGTTGACTTGGAAATACACCATTCGTTCACTGCACTCACAGTAAGAAACTCTGAGTCCGGCGCGTGGCACACCTCAGAGCCGAACTCGTCCGAGGACACAGTAATGCTATCGTACTTCTGGTACGGAACCATGTCGAAAGACGATATCGATTTAATACTAACATTGTCATAATTAACACGACCACCAAAGTCACCAGAAGAAACAGAAACATCATCCCCTCGTTCACTTTGTTCATCACTATTTTCTTCGTTTATCAAAGTATCCGTAGAATGATCGGTCGACAAAGTATCCGCTGCACCATCATCTAAGTTCACTACGTATTCCTTTCCAGTACTCAAATTATCACTAGAATCGCTACTACTATCAGAGCTATCATTTTCTGACGATCCTTCAACGCACTCGTGACTAGGTGAATCTTCCTCATTGTCAGACGGATCTGATCGTTTAAGTCTTAGCAACTTTTCTAGATCACTTTGCTTAACACCATAAGACCAATGCCTTTCCCCAGGGTGCCCTTGACCTACGTTAGATTTTCTCCTAATGACAGGAGGCTGCCGTGAGCGCCTTGTGACGACAGGCGACGAGTTCGGCGTAGTAAAGGAAAACCGTCTCTCCTTAAACGTGGTTTCCTCCGCAACAGGTGATTTCGTCTCCGGTGGAGGTGAAGATGGCGGTGAAGTTGGAGGTGAAGGTGGCGCTGAAGGTGGCGGTGAAAGTGAAGAAACATCCTTAAATTGATCTGGAGGTGGGGGGGCAGGTCTGTGGGGCACAAGCACGTCTCCTGATTTCCTATCTGAGATAAAACCTGATGAACTAGATTCAAAACTACGCTCTGAAGCATTAGATAATATGGAATTCACTGATACGTTCGAGTTTCTGTCTTGAGACTTTGTCACTGGACACAAATGCTGAAATTGCGTTTGAATAGGATTAGCTACACTTGTCAAACTTCCCAAATGTGATTTGCACTTGTCTAGTGACTCTCTCGAGCCACCAAAGTTGTTTAGATTGGTCCTTTCGAAGCGGAGAATCATGTCTCTAACACTTGATCTGTCCTTTCTCATAATAACACTGTCTTCGTCGGAAGCATTTCCGGAAGACGACTGAAGCTCGTAGTCGAGCCGGCTGCAATACTCTTCTTGTGTCAT
Organism: Xestia sexstrigata; assembly: GCA_941918905.2. Classification (NCBI taxonomy): domain Eukaryota; kingdom Metazoa; phylum Arthropoda; class Insecta; order Lepidoptera; family Noctuidae; genus Xestia; species Xestia sexstrigata. The sequence continues at coordinate 9,395,453 of OW799204.2, forward strand.
GGCGTGGTGGATGCAAACACAAGGTAACACAAGCCGCGGGCGCGGGCTAACGGGCTCATATCAAACAGTTCGCGGTGCGCAGCTCCGACACGCGCGCTCTACTGATAACCAAACACGACTGACAGCGGCGCGCGCGCCACACCGCCCACCGCTTTCATAAAACACCAATGCGTACAGAATACACTGCCAGCTGGGATTGGAACGCGCAGTCCTACTTACACTGGGCGAATTTTAATGTACCCTAGAAAATTATCTATGTTTGGCTCTTTTGCGCTAGTCATATGAGTTAAAAATAAGTAAGCGATAAAACATTTGAATCATAATTTATTTATCGTCTGAAATAATATGAACTCGCGTTTCAGCGACGAAAAACAATATTCAAAGTAACATGATTGCAAGTATTTTCCATTTTTTAAATAGTATCTCTGATTGACAGATTAATAAAAAAGAACTGTCAAACATAATCGATTAATTTTCATAGACACGTCTGACTTATCTGTGTTTTAGGAAACAAAATTATTCTCCGATGGCCAATCGAACTCAACCAGCAATAGTCTGGGTTACTAAACTCGGTGGTGCTAAATAGTATTATATTAAGGTTTCGAGCCTCAAGCCAAGGTTAGCACAGCCGCCTACACTGAAAGTAGCCTACATAATTTTTAAAAAATAAAATCAATAAGTGCAATTAACGCTTACTTACTTGTTTTATTTAATTTGCTTTGTATTTTTATTTGTATAAGAACCGGAATTTTGTAACACTTGTAAAGTAATTATAAGGTTGAACAAACTCATGTTTCTGATATTACATTCGGTCCATTTTTAACGGTATGATTTACACGTATCCGAATCGCGTGCTTGAACATGCTACCTGCTTCCGAACCATGATACGTGCTTATAAAATGCATCGTTCAATTATAACAGAACGCTATTATTGCTGCATGATTTCTAGATGAAAATCTACAGAGAAAAGTTGATTGCCATGGAACGGAAATGGATTGACCTAAATTGGAACTGCAGTTTTAAGCAATGGCAAATCCCGCATATGTACGTTACCGTTCATAACATATTTCATTAATTAAACAGATATATTATTGTTTCCAACAAAATCAAAGTAGTGGCTTACTTTTAACTTTCAATACTAGGATTTGTTTTGTATAATTTAAAGTAAATATCTAAGAAATAAAACAAACTTTTCGGATTAAAAATAACTATAACTAATTATTTATTTGTACAACACAAACGTACATCAAAATAAAAATAACACTATTTAGTTCATTATCATTAATCGAAGTCTAATTTCCTGAAGGATCCTTCAACTCCAAACAAGTTGGAGGAGTTCTTTGGAGTGCCAGGCCTCTTGGACTCGTCGGAGCGGGCCACCTCTTGTTTCAAGAACCAGTCACCGTAACTCTCTACTTTAGCTTTCCAGTGATCTGCGAAAATTACATTATTGTGTGAGTTTCTCGTCGCCGCTGTCGCAACACATGTCATTTATTAAATACTTAGTGCAATATGTTTTGCAGGTAATCGTGATTTCTTATACAACAATATACGGCGTAAAAAAATAACGCTACCTTGTAATTCGCTTTTATTTCAAGTTTTGTACTTTGACAGATGTAACTAGTAGTCATCAGAAGTCCGAAAATCTGACAACCAGTCTTACCAGGGAGTACCGCCCCTAGTTGTCAGACTTTCAGGTTTTTCTTTCTATTGTGTAAGTCTGTGTTGTGGAAGTCATTTCGCAGTCGCTCTTAGAAAAATAATGGTTTTACTGCATCCGGTTGGACTGGAAGCCGACCCTAATATATTTGGGATAAAGCTAAGCAGATGATGTTGATGATTTGAAGTTTTGTTAGTTAGGAACCCACCAGTTAGTTCTTCCAAGTTGCCGTCGGTACCACCATATTCAACCGGGAGCACAGACTTTGGTAGTATTTTATACATGGACGCATAGTTTTTGTTATGCACACGAATCTGAAAACAAAACCAAGATGTTATTACTTGCTTGCTTTGTTGAGTCTGTTTCAAAGAATCGGTTCTTGTTTTATATTGCAAACATTCGATTAGAAATTTAAATAATTTAAATACGAAACATGAGTAATTCAAATGAAAATTTCCACAATAAGTATAATTTTCTTACTCTCTTCTTCAATTTTTCTGGTAAAAATTGTTTGAATATTGTGAAAGCCGTCTCAAATCCTGCTGGTGTGTTCAAGATGTGGTTTCCCTTGACTCGTACTGGAAGACCCTTCTCGAAGCACGATATGACTTTCTTGGCTAAGGCTGGGGTCCATTGACTTAGTACACTTATACCTACATCCTTCATATCCACTACTACAACCTGGAACAAAGGATTGATTATACAATGGGCCGTATTCTTCCTAAGACGTTGATTAACAACAAAACCATCTTTTGGAGGCAATTTTTCCTTAATATAGATTCACATTCCTTGTTCAGATCTTATTATGGAAAGAAGAAAGGCGTCGACACGACCCTTGTAATCCCCCCTGACCGGAATGTCGGTAAAGTGATCCTACCTCGCCAGCCACTGAGAAATTGTCATCTTCAAGCATTAATATCTCGGTCACCATGAGAGCCACCTTAATTAAGTCAGCCAGATGATACTTAGAGGGGTCGAACACCCCTAGCCTCATCAAACATATTCGTGGGGCATCTTCTCCTGTACAAGTCTTCAGAGGCAGGAAAGCTCTAAAATGAAAGTTAATGAAAAATAAACGTTTGATTATCCAACAGACTCAAACCACAATATAAATGAATTCGCACAAAAATAAAAGTAGGACGCTGGAGCCGTTTCCAAAACCACATTTTAGCCGAAAGTGCCCAGTGTTCCACTTTCCTCATTTAGTCAGCATTGATTAGACGCTGGGGTAAAAATATTTTCTTACCCGAGTTTAAGTATTTCTTGAACCTTTGTCCCGCTGGGATCTCTGTTTGCGAAAAATTCTGGTACAATAGTTTTTAAGGTGTAATACATATCCAACTTCTCTTTCGCTCTTTCGAGACTGTATTTTCCACCGCGCAAAAATCCTGTTATCCATTGATCCGCTGAAAATAAATTCGTTCTTGTATTAATACAGAACTGGTTTTCGTATTCGAATATTATTTGATTATTCTTGTAAAATGCCTGAAACTGCGCATAATATATGATTTACGCTATTCTTGCAAACGTCACTTACAGCGACATCTATTCGACACACTAGGTAACTAATGATTAAGGTAGCGTGCACACAGACGGCAGACAAGGTTGCCAGCGTTTTGATAAGTGGATTGCCGCGTTAGTTCGTGTTGTGTTGTTAAGATAGATGTCGCTACTATAGGAAATAACAAACGTATATTCATTAACGTATATTTTTTATATAAGTAGTTACACTAATATTATTTATTAGGAAGGTACCTGACCCAAATTCTTGTATTGCTGAAAATTTACTTGATAATGTTATTGTTGTTTTTAGGGTTCCGTACCTAAAAACGTAATAAAAGGAACCCTTATAAGATCACTTTCTTGTCCGTCTGTCCGTCTGTCACCACCGATTTTCTCAGGAATGGGTAGACCTAGCAAGTTGAAATTTGTACCAGATACTGAGGACTATAGTCCCTACAAGATGTATAAAATCAAGGTCTGTGTCAACACGATAAAAAGATATGGACAAATTTAGATTTCCGCGAAAATTTGTAAGTACAAAAATTTACCTTAATTGTCAACTTTTTTTTTTCGGACTTTTCCCTTTACTTGTGCGACTTTGCGTTTATCCAAAATTGACAATTAATCTAGGTCAACCGGATGGTAGTTCGCGTTGACCTAGAATCACGAAATTTGGCGAGAAGCAAAGTCTTTCAGCACGTGTAAAGGGAAAAATCTAAAAACCGTAAATACGTAGTTTGATAACAAAAAAGCACCATACCATAGTGTAAATACCATAGAGTAAAGTAACATGTGGTTTGTACGGAACCCTCGGTGCGCGAGTCCGGCTCGCTCTTGGCCGGTTTTTTTTGTATTGTGCACAAAATTGTACATTACTTACTTGGTTGTACAGATCTCAGATGTGGCTGTTTTCTGAGCCATTCTCTAATGGCTAAGAGGTCACCCTGAACCCTCCGGGGGTCTTCATTGACTTCTTTTGCCGCTTTCTTCGCAAGAGCTGCTGTCAGTGGCCGGACCGTCATTTTCTATCCTTGATTCGTTGTCGGGCCTAAAAAAGATAAGTTACATATTATTGTAATTAAGCTCGAATCTATTACCAACCTAGCTATCTTAAAGATTCATCATATCTTACGATGGATGATTCATTTTTGTTTTGATAAAGCTTATCCTGCTGAATGGACTTCTGTTCAAGGTTGCTGTTTTTTGTTTCATTATGTAGGTGTAATATCGATCTATGATTTTATCTTTTAGTCCGTGAAAGATGAGTGGCTTTTGTTAGTGAATACTCAAATGCAATAACAGAACTACCGCTACGCCTACGATTTATACAATTAGCTGGAACATGGGCACAGACGCCAGCACTACAAGCTACTACAATCTGTCAAATTTATTTAATAGATTTTCAACTTTATCGCTAAAGCTTTAGTTTCAAGGTTGATTGGGAAAATTTGAGAGTTTCGGGTTGCTTAATTGATGGGCTGGCAGGCATACATTTTTGTAAGCAATCCAAAAAGGTTTCGGTTTCAAATGTATCTCCAGCCTTACCTTAATTTGAATTGAAATGCAAATACGAAACTAAACGGAATTGGTAATTAGGATTACTTTATTTTAATGAACCTGCAACCTGCTTTGTATATTTTAACTAAGTAGGTAATTAGAGTATCAGACGGACTAATGTAATGTGATGAGTCACCGATGCTAAAATACTTACACGAAGTATGTACCTAGGTATTCTATTTAACTAACAGTTTATAACTAGCAACATTTTATATTGTTTGTTGATGTGTCTACACATTTATACAGATTTATTCTCACTGATTAGTGTCATTACTCGTATATCGACGCTCAAACGTTTAATGATGTCTGCACATGAATCTATGCGAGTTTGCATAAATTGTAATTTAGTTATTATTCTGTATTTTTTTTTATTAACCTTATTTAGTCTGTCAACCAGGTATATCTCTTTAATCTTGTGCGTCGACGTCTTCAGGGTAGCCTACAAACGAGTCGTAAAGAGCGCGTAGAGACAGCGTAGAGACGCGTAGCAGTGCGTAGTGTCACGTAGCTACGACGTAGAGGCGCGTCGTACCTTGTAGGCTCGGCGTAGTAGTGCGTAGGTATAGAGTCGCACATGCGCGTAGTCGTGAAGTGATAATTTAGTTTCGATTCGTTACATAGGTAGTTTGCGATTTTAGATACGCTGGACCACACGGCAAATAAGAAAGGCATGGTTGTTTTGATGATTTTAATGGTTATAATTATGTAAATACAAGCGTATTACGGCCGCAAATCATATTTTGTTCAACATACAGCCTACCACTCAAAAAACGTAAATAAAAATGACTTTGGCTACCCTGGTGCCTCCACCTTAACTTAAAGTTCATAAAACTTCTACTAATAGATTTTGTTCAATTGACAGGGTAAATATTGATATCACACAAATAAAGGTATTATACTGGATGCGAGACGAAAGGGACCGGTCAATGTGGCAACACTTGGGGGAGGCCTATGTCCAACAGTGGATGAGATGTATTGTTTATCATATTACAACTCACCAAATATACTTGTTTAAATATATCAGTAAATCTATATTTTACATAACTATAACACCTGAAAAAAAACACTGGTTTTTGAACTACAAGTTACAACTATATGTTATGACTTACCCTGCTACACTAACTACTCCATAATGCTTGCAAAGAGAGCGTGATATTTCTGTTATAACTCGATCATTGATTAGATAACGTGATAGTCTTATTAAAATAATAACATTATGAGATAATTAGTAACACCTGCGCTGACAAAGACACAGCTACTTTGTTTCATTAGGTAGTTACTTAATCGTTTAATTAGGTACCTAGCTACAAAGGTAATTGATAATTTGAGCCCACAAACGATATGGTTTCTGGTTGTTACTAGAACAATCAGACAAATGATTTTTATTGCATTTTAATATTATTGTAGAAATATTTTTAATTACCCATTTGCAGTAACGAAAAATAAACATTCTATTCCATTATATTCTATTCCGTTTGTATTAACATAACAATCGCACATCTTACTTCACATCTTCACACAATATATGTAGCTACCTAGTTATTATAGGTACCTATCCCAATGAAGTAAACAACCTAGATCTAAATGTGTATCTTGATATAAACAATGGAAACTGCAAATCCCTAATAAACAAACTAATGAGATCATGATTCGTGGTATTACCAAATAATTGGTATTAGCCGGTATTATTGGCCGAATATGGTTAACGGGTCAAACACAATTTATTTTGTAGTTATCAACAAACGCGTTAGGAAAACACGATATTTTGACTTTCCTCTCATGTTACTATGTTATGTTATGTGAATACCCATCCTACTAATACTCGTATTATAAATACGAAAGTTTGTGAGGATGGATGGATGGATGCATGTTTGTTACTCTTTCCCTCAAAAACTACAAAATGGATTTGGATGAAATTTGGCACACATATAGTTTATAACCTGGATTAACACATAGGGTACTTTTTATCCCGGTAGTATGATCCCATTGGACAATTATCGAACTCCACGCGGGCAAAGCCGCGGACATAAGATAGTTGTGCTTGTGATTTAAGAAGGCGCATCCAAAAAGTTGGCAATGTAGCAAATAGTTATCAATTTTTTACCTATTTTAATTAATTTTGCAATATTACTGTATGGGAATAAGAAATATGGCTAACTAGTGAACTAGAATACTAACAGTGAATTGCAATTAGAACACTGAATTTCATGTTGTAACCGTTTTAGGTGTAGAAAAGGTATTTGGAAAGTTTCCAAATACTTTTTTTTACATTAAAAACTGACTATTCGGTGTTACGACATTAATTAATGCATTTCATAATCAATGTTTTAGTTCTCAGTTAGCCATATTTCTTATTTCCATACAGTAATATTGCCAAATTAATCAAACGACGACGGCGACGTTGCCCACTTTCTAAACGCTCTAGAATCCTTCTTACTAATTCACAACTCCCCATTAAAAAAAAAAACAAATTAAAAAATTCTAAAAAAAACACTACTTACTACCACTCGCGTTTATAGCCAAAGAATTAACCAGCTTGAATTTTGAAAAACGAATGTTTACTTTTATAATCATTACGCATTGCAAAGTAATGATAGAGGTTTTGGAAAAAGATAATTATGTGGGTTGTGGATAATAATGATGATTCATTAAAGTAAATTAACATTTTAATCACTCGAACTAATCATCTTAATCGAAGCAACGACTTTAATACACTGAGATAACTATCAACATTGTATATAAAATACTTAATTAAAAACATATAAGTACAGTAAAAACGAGCATTTGACTTACCTACAATGTAACTGCTTTATCAACTCCACAGCACTCAGTGTATGTGAAAATTGATAGCCTAGTTCCAAAATATCTTCGTACAGGAAACGAGATGCATTTTACCGCCAAATGATCAGTAACGAATGCCGAACAGTTCGCGCCTGATCTCGCCCACTTACTTGTAAAATGTAACAAGAGCAGTATCTCAATGACATTGAATTTGCTATATCTATTCCCAACGTTGTGTGTAGGTACCTACGACTCAACATAGTCTTTCACACCTCGTCTTGAAAACTGAAACGTGCACGTCTGCGTTTACATGCAAATGTGGTAATTATGGTGTATTTTAGTCTAGAACATACGCTGGCCTAACAAATGGATATCGCTGTGGGTATAGATAATGCTTCGTAACGAATTGCAGTAAATAGAAAGGTGACTGTCTCTGTAACATGTTATTAAGATAGGTGTCATGTGGCATGACACCGAATGAAGATGGAGATACTTCATTATTGAGGATTTATTTGTCATGGTTATATGTGTCGATTGACTATCTTATACTTATTTTACACAGGTAGAAAAATATATGGTATTTCTGCGAAGGATGTAAAGTGAACGAACCAATTCTTATAGAGCAGCCTTTATGCGACAGCTTTATGTCTGTAATATCGTGTTCTGACGCAGTTCTGACGTTCATACGTCTTCTATACGATGATTGATCGGTGTCCTATCTCTGAGAACAACGTGTTTATTGTTCTTTATATGAAATTAAAAAAACAACTGCAATATTATTAGCAAAAATACGGCTCGTAGATTTATGCATAATTATTACAAAGCAATAATTTACCCATATTTTTTTTTATTTTTCCCTCTCATTGAGAAGAGGCCGTGTCCCAGCAGTGGGAACATTATAGGCTGATGATGATGAATAATTTGCAAAACACACTAACTATCTAATAATACTTGGCACAGTCGCCAACATAATTATGAAGTTACCACAAACTATCAAAATCCAAATGATTTAAAACTATAAAATGTTGACAACTAAGTTCAAAAACGAATGTGAAAATTTGACAGGTTTTGGTTACTTTAGCAGGAGACCATCACTCGGATGATCCAGTTCGAAATAATTTAAAATGGAGCCTTACATTTTGTCACAAAAAGGAAAATTATCAGATGTTTAGATTAGCATACGTGAGAAGGTCATCCATGGGGAAGGCTGGTCAAAGCAGATTGTAGATGGCGCGTCCATAGCTTAGTCCCAATCTGACCAATGAGGTCAAACTATTTTGAAATATAAAATGACATTGACAGATTTTGAACCAATGACGATGTTTGATACAAGCTACGCTAGTGGCTAGTGCCATTATTTACACAGTTGCCTTCCCTATTCACTAGAGTACCGCACAGCGTTGATAATATGTATTATTACAGGCAATAGTTGTTTCAGAAAAGCCAAGTGTCCACTAAAATATATGAGGCTAATGAGGCTATTTCTCCTTGCCGATGATGATTAAATAATAAATAATCTTACAAAATATAAACACCAAAATTCATGAAGCAAGCAAGGTTTAATAAAAATATTTTCCTAAGAAACAGTAACATTACAGCTGTACCACGCTCCAATCAGTCTATATCAAGCTTTCTGAAGGACCCATCTTCCATAAGGTCTACGGTGACCGGAGGCCCGATTCGTTTGGACTCGTCTGTACCTAACTGTTCCTCAACCTTCATCCAGTCATGGTACTCCTTGAATTTTGACACCCAGTACTCTGAAAGACAATTTAAAAAGTGTAAAAAGTTGCATCTATGTAAACGGACTCTGGTACAGTCGAATCAATCGAATGGCCGACAGTTCTAATAGTAAACCAGCTTGGGAGTACGTAACTCGTAAAATACATTTGAAAAAACAAGCTTCTAAATATAGGTATATCATGGGGATTCATAAAAAAACTAAACCGTTAATTAAAAAAAAATATGTATATTTCGTGATTTTTTTATTGATATTATATGAAAAAAAAAAAATTATATATTTTAATATAACGATTTCCAAACGTTCCGAGTTCGATGATCGAGGTTATGGCTTTCGGTTCCAGAACAACCTGAAAATAATGGTACCCTAAAACTAATTGTAATAGCGACAGCTTACCTATAAGTTCTTCAACAGTGGGCCCTGTTCCACCGTATTCAGGAGGAACTATTTCTTTCGGGATGTCTTCCATCATCTCTTCTTGTTTTTTGTGGACTCTCAACTGTAAATACAAGGAAACATTTTAGGTATTATAATTATATCATGATATAAAAAAGTTTTACCGCGTAATAATTCGTTCCTGAAAACATAATTTTGTCTTCAACATGGACAGTTAATGGAAAAACAAAAAGGTTACACTCCACTCGAATAACAAAAGGCAGGCTGATATTCACGAAAAAAATAATACACGCCATTTAAGGGGCTCCCCATGCACACTAGCGCCACTTTAGTAAATAAATCAGAACTCGTTAAATACACAATTAATATAAAATTTGATTGACAAAATCAATCATTTGGTCTTCTAAATTATTTACGTCTGCTTAACTCATTGAAACATAGCTCGCTGTCGTTACAGATACAAAATGGAAAAAAACGGCCGTTTTTAGCAATTTTTCTAACTGTAACTACAGTGAAGTATATTTTAATGAATTAAATAGACGTCAATAATCTAGAACTCTAAAGCATTGATTTTGTCAATCAGATTTTATATTCATTGTTTAGTAAACGAGTTCTGATTTTTTTACTAAAGTGGCGCTAGTGTGCCATGGGGCAGCCCCTTAAGTCTTAAAAAAATAAAACGAAAAGAAAACATTAATGGCATCTTTACAATATTTTTGACTACTTAGGGCCAGTCAGATTTGCATTCGAAACCAAAAAGGTTACACATGCAAATAAATCAAAACACTGATGAAATAAATTACAAATAAGTTCTATAGCTCTCTCTTTTTTTTGTTGACTTACATGATTGTAAAAAAGAACATTTGTTTTCCAAGCAAAAATTACCTGTATTTAAATATCAAAAACAATATTTACCCGTTGTTTAGCTTTTTCATTTAAAAATCCTGAGATGAGTGTAAATATTTTCTCAACGCCTGACGGTAGGTTTATGTGGTGACTGCCTTTTAATCGGAGAGGCATGGAATCCTGAAAAAGTTAAAAAGAACTTTGTTAAATTGCTGTTTTTACCAGATCCCTGATAGCATGGAGGCAGGGAACGAGGTTACGGAGTATCAATGTAAATGCTTGGTTATTTTTATGGTATTGGGCAGTTCTGCCTACAGTGTACTACTGAACATAGGCCTCTCCAATCGCAAGCCATTCAACTTTTCCCATCAACTCTCATTCATCTGCTACCAGTTACCCTGCGAAAATCGTCGCTCCAGTTACACTGAGGTTATCCCACCTTACGTAAGCAAAGCATGTATGTATCTAATAAAATCCTCTGAAACTAAACTTTGTTCCAAGTCGACATGCGGCCTGTCTAATTCCTAGTTGAACAGCATAATACGTACTTGGCTCACAGCGACCATTTTCTTCAACATCGACGGTGTGGCTTGCACAAAATGTGACATGGTAACACCCGCGTAATCCGTCACGATCTTAGTGCCCAACACGCAGGCGACATCGTCTTCTACCACCATAATCTGAAAACATGAGATGAAACCTGTTATCAATATGTTCAGAACAAATGTGATGCTGTTCCACAAACGATGAGTCTGCTTGTTATAGAACAGCACAATGTTTTTAGTTAGGTACTATCGAGGACACTCCCGCCTGACTACCACTAAGCAAATCTTTGCTTGCACCCGCAACATAGAAACGCTCTCTAGCCCCGCCCCGTTGAGTTAGTATATAGAAATAATGAATGAAAAGATACCGAATCGGCCGAGCGCACTGACGACGCACGCCCAATGAGAGTTATTGTTATTTTGCGCGCCAAAGTTGACGCTTTCCTAATAGGGCGTGGCTAGGCGCCTCCGCATGATTTAAGCATTATTAACATTATTATTATATTAAAATTTTAAAATGGTCAGGCGGAAATGACCACGATAGTACATTGAATTTTACCGAAAAAAAAAAGTCGTTTCCAAGCAATAATTTTTGCGTAAAGTTACTCAGTTTGATGTACAGAATGCTTCGTGAAGGGTTCGTTTACGCCCTTTATAATACAAAAAATAGAGGTAGGAGGGAGGGGAGGAGTGGTGTAGGAGGTAGATTTCGAAGAAGGTTCCACCCATATTTTTTACAACCCCTTGTTAAAATCCTGCAATAAGAGTTTAGCATGAAAAAAAAAAAATTTGCTTTCAAAAAAAATATTTGCGACCATAAAAATGTTTACCGTTACGGAGATATAATTTTTTTTTTCAAACATTTGGTAATTTCATTCCCCTCCCCAAGGTTGCTCGGAATGATAAAAATGTTAATCGGTTCAAAAATGTTTCATAGGAAAAAAGTTATGGCCGAAAACTGATTTTCAAAAAACCGTCCTTACGAATTCCACCCATTCGTCGTAACACTCTTCAAAAAGAAGTTCAGTTTATATCAGTTTCAACATTAGGCAGCGTTTACGCAGTTATACGTAATTATAACATACCGTCATCAACAGCCTAGCCTTTTCCCAACTATGGTGGGGTCGGCTTCCAGTCTAACCGGATGCAGCTGTATTTCACATGGAGCGGCCAGTCTGAGCTCCACGACCCAGTTAGTACTAGGTAATACGATACACCTTGGTAAAACTAATTGTCAGACTTTCGGGCCACCTCTCAATAGTATGTACAATATCAGCCGGGACCAACGGCTTAACGTGCTTTCCGAAGCACGGAGGAAACTCGGTATGTAATTTTATCATACCGTATGACCTTGATAAATAAAAACAGGCATCCAATCAAAGTACTAATCGTGAACTTTGATTAGTACTTATGAGTTGATTAGATTCACAGTTATCTTATATGCATTACAGATTGTATTGTAATGCTTTCCTGCTAGGCTGCTAATAGAATCTACGGCAGCTGATTTTCGTGGCGTGCTACAAAATATTGATGAAAAGTTACAATTTTCTGAATCACGGAAATGTTATCTATGAAAATCCCCAAGTCTTCTGTTAGAAACATAGATTGAAAGAAGATTGGAGATATACCTGATAAACACAAGGAACTGGACGCGTCAGTTTTTCATTTGTAATTGGTGCTAATTTAATCAACACTAATTACTCAATTAGAGCAAACACCTGTATCATTTATTAGCCATAAAGTGGACCTCTCAGGCGCTAACATTCAGAGAATGTTTACATCTTCGCATTTTATGATCGTAGATTGTATTACGATGAAGGAATGCAGAAGTTACTGGAGTTGACTCCTTTACCTTTGAAACGATACGTTATTCTTCTTTATCCAAAACCATGCAGAATCAATTTATTTTAAACTTTCAGATTTGTCAATTGTGATTCTAATTCGAAATTCTGCAGATCAAATCCGACATGCCGAAGTATTCTAATTGTTCATGCATCTGTACTTTTCCGCGAAAAATGCGCTTAGGCATATTTTTTTTAATTCTTAAAATCACTATCTATACAGGGTTAGTTTTCAATGACTGGCCAAATTTTCGGAGACGGTTTTGAATCGATAATATTTTCAATATTCCTTTCCACCACTAAAAAGCAAACGTGTGGATAGTGCAACAACACAATTCAGTTCAACAACCTAGATAGGTAGCAGTTAGCACACACATAAATTTGGCGGTGCATGCACGCACTAGTACATTGATTCCCACTAGGTTTATGATATAGGAAATGTTTAGGAAATTTTCAAATGAATGCTAGTATTTTAATTTATATTTTTCGACAATAATATTTACAATACACTTTTGGTTTGATATCTAGATCTTAATTTTAAATTTTGGCTGGTCATTGAAAAAAACTAACCCTGTATATACTTTAAATCACCTCCGATAATACGAAAAGCGGCCCAAGTTATTTATGACAAGTCCATTGATTCGAAATAAGATAAATCATCATTATCTTTTCCTAAACTATGTTGTGTTGGGATTAGCTTTCAGTCTAACAGAACGCAGCTCAGCTCAACTCAGAAAATCTTTAGATCACACCACCAACACTCATAATTACCTGAACTAAATAGTACAGCATGCACATGAGGTCTCCAACGCTGTTAGCGGACGGGTCGAATCTGCCTGCTCGGATGAGGATCACTCGGGGATGCAGCTTGTCCTTCGGGCTCGGTAGTATCAAAACTGTTCTGAAAAAGGATAAAAAATCATACTGAAAGTTTAAGTATTTGAAAAAGCTGCTAATGAAGCTAATTAATTAAAAAAGCTTATTAATATGTCAATCTTGTTGAAAGTCGGAGTAGATTTATTTTCTCTACTCCGACTTTGAGAGACAGGGATCGAAAAGATTACCCGTATATTGGTTTTAATCGGGTTATTAATTAGGGTTAGGTAAACAACCCTCGAGTAAAGGTTAACTCGTATGGTTGGGTTAATTATCCTACAAATAACCGGTTCACGCACAGACTCTTTTCTACTTACAAAATATGCAAGAAAGTGGCGGAGTTAGCCTACGCTCGGGGCTTTGCCTCTTTAATTCTGGTTAATCAGCAATATTTAAATGGTTAAACGATATAATGATTAATCAAACATAATAGGCTTGTGTCCTGAAAAAAATCTAATTAGTCCGTCAGTTAGATTATCAAAAAATATTTGACACGTATTTTTTCTTTTGTTACGTAAATCAAAATTGACGAAGATACGACGCTTTTAAAATTCTCAATACGTCACGCCGTGCTATAATTTTTTGTGCATTGTGACGTCACGAGCCCCCACTCCCGAGTTTTGATGCGTTTTATCTTTGTTAATCTTCATTGATTTACAAAAACAAAAAATACGTGTCCATTATTTTCCAATACTCTAACTGACGGACTAAATAGATTTGCGATTTATTGATGGTGGAAAATAGCCTATCGGGTTTCAAGTCTAACCGTTAACCTTAACCCGATTTACCGGTCCCTGTTTGAAAGCGATTGCCACTTGTCCCCAGGAGATATGTTTTGTTAAGAGGCCGGCGACCGATGCGTAGTTCATACAAACGTAATACCAAAATAATTTGTAAAACAAACATATTCTTAAGGTAGTGTGTCTTTTTTCCGATTGGAATACAGATTATCTAGGTTCCCGAATATATATTTTGAATGGACACTGATTTAAACAAGAGTTATGAGAAAAAAAGTTTTCTATAGAAATTTTAATTTCCTCATCGCTCTCCTATCAAAATATATATTTGGGAACATAGATATTCTGTAATCCAATCGAAATAAATACACACTACCATGAATTATGTTTGATTTACAAATTATTTTGGTATTACGTTGGTATGAACTACGCATCGGTTGCCGGCCTCTTAAGTTATGTCAAAAAAAAAACAAATTCAAATACATAAAATTCTCCCTTACCCCAGTCTGAAAAACTCAATAAACTTAGGATCTGTCGGTTTTATCCTCAACGTAATATCGGGAGCCGTAGTTCTGAGAGTGTAGTACAAGTCTAGCTTCTTCTTCACTCGTTCTAGACTGAACTTACAGCCTCGCAGTAACGCTATGAGCCACTGATCATCTGAAAATTAAATAAAGTATGTTTTTGATTAGTTATCCTTGATTTTAGCGTGATCGTTTCATAAATCGATGAACACCCGCTGCACGCACGAAAAAGTGTCACACCGTTCGACGCCCAGCCCAAAGCCCTTGGACCTAGTAAACTGAAATTTTGCACAGTGGTTTCCTTTATAATGTAAACACGGAAGGAAGGATTGTTCGAAATTCAACCTCTAAGGGAGTTAAAAAGAGGATGAAAGTTTGTATGAAAGTCCGTCAGTTTTAAAGTTAGGAACTTAAAATTGTGTTTTTATTCTGACGATTGAAAAATAATTTATACGTGTCTCAGCGTTTTTGATAATTTCACCCCCAAAGGGTTAAAAAGGGGATAAAGTATGTAAATTCCTTAATTTTCGAAGTTAAATTCACAAAATTTAATATCTAGGCGTATGGTTGGAAGCTAACGCAACGGTGTTGTTAGAATTTCAATCCTTAAGGGGGTGAAAAAAGGGGTGAAATTATGTTTTTTAAGTTAAATAAAAAAAAAAATGAAAATAATGTTAATATCATGAAAATTGTTGTCATCACGTAAAATTATCGTCCGTAAAGCGACTTTACAGACAAACATTTTTTTACCTAATTAAATGATCCAAGAATGATCCAAGCAAAAAAATTAAATTGTGTAAGTATTATTTTTTTCGTGGGAAAACAAAGACAACCAAACATTAACAGAGAAAACCCATTTTCCTCATAATACATTTACGTAATTTTTGTATTCATTTCATATACCTAATAATAAACAACTTTAGTCTGCGCCAGATACTTAAGTAGGAATTAAAGGTCATGGCTCTTTCCTTAACTTCTCTGCGTAGGTACCCCGACAACACATTATGAATCGTTTTTTATTACTAGAAAACGTCAAGGATCACGATAAAGGTCGGTCGGGACAAGTTTTTGTCATTATTACTGTTTTCGGAATTACTTATGTATTTGAATAAATGTATGCAGGTTAATGACCTTTAATTCCTACTTATCTGGCACAGACTATAGCTTAAGCCCGCGGCTTCGCCCGCGTGGAGTTCGAAAATTGTCCCACGGCATCATATTACCGGGAATGTGTTAATCCAGGTTATAAGCTATCTGTATGACACAATTCATCCAAATCCGTTGGATGTAGTAGGCTTGCGTAACAAACATGCATCCATTAATTCATTAAGATTAGCATTATTATAATATTAATTAAGTAGGATTAAATACCTACAATGTATGAGACTAAAGGGATTAATTACTAGAGGGCAATTAGGTTAATAAGTGCAGACCAAAAATTAAAAAAACAAATAAAATTAATATTATTGACGTTACTATGAAACAAATACCTACAGGTTGATTGATAATACGTGATCACGATAAACAGATAATTGTAATAACATTTTATTACGTGGTTTTAGTACAGGGAAACTCAACATGCTCTGATAAGCAATCTGTTACCGTGACAATTAATTACATTTACGAAAGGAACGAAATCCCCTTTATTATCTGTTGAAACGCACAGATTTTATGAAAAACATACCATCGTTTCTTTTGCGAAGCTATTAATTAGAACAACCTGTGGTCACAATTCAGTCCATGAGTTTAGTATTCAAGACACGCAAACTCTCTTTACCACATTGTTTTATAGACAGCTACAATGTTCATACGAACACGATTGTAACACCTCTATATTGTAACTTTACTTTGTGGGAGAAAATAAATTTTATTATTATTATTTTATTAAACGACAAAAAAAAATAAAGAACAACATTTGGAATAGATGATTCCAAATGTTGCTGTACCATCACACTTTGCCAAAGCCACATGACAACACAGGTACGTTATAATGTTATTAGACAAAGGGGTTAACTACCAAAACAATAGACCGACTCGGTCTTTCGAGGCTAACCTTTCAGGAAGTTTCAAGAATGGCCCAGGCCCATCAACTACAACCCATGTAGTTAAACTACATGGGTTGTAGTTGTAGTATCCTCAGCACAGAGGAACCGAGAATAAAGAAGTTAATATCATAATTTATTATTTATGTACCTGTTCTTGCTTTCAGATGAGGCTGTTTTGCAATCCATTCCTTCAGATGTTGCAAATCATTAGGAATTTGTTTCGGATTTTCGTTCAACTCCTTTTTGGCAATTTTTGCCAGCTCCGGAGTCAATTCACGAATCATCTTTTGTTGTTTAGATCTGTAAAGAACAATATAATTTGATAAAATAAAATCCAGCTCTGTCAATATTTGCTAAAACAAAAGATACTCAAATGATGACGAGAAAGATCAATAAATTCCCTATTTACTTAATATTGTTTTTTTTTACTTGAAAATAAACTGTTTATCAATAGAAACTTATCAATCGATTTGGCACTGATATAATGATAGTTTAAAAATAAACAATTTAAACCGAATCGACAGACAAAAACATGTCTAAATACTTACATTCGTGCACCAGTAATAAGTGAGGTAAGACCAACCTATGGTATCGCGCTCTGCCGGCGTATCGACTAACTGATAAAGAACTCGACTGTTATCACAGTCGTGTTGTGACACGGCACCGACTGCCAATATCATCCAATCATGCGGCAAGCACAATCAATGGCCCATTTCTACCATAATGACTAGATATCACAATAAAATTCGTCTTTGGATTGACATAACCTTCATATTGTAGAACCTTCTTCCCCATTATTTGTAGTCTGCTTTCTTAACGCGTTACTTTTGACGAATGATTGGACATAATTCACATGATTAAAATGGACCCATAATATATGCAGCTCAAATCACCAAACACATCACCACCATGTGGTAATCTATTATCACTCGCAAAGCCCAATGCTGTTCTTTCTTTGTTTTTAGTCCGACATTGTATTATTTTGCTTTGCATTTCATTACAATTTTCCGTCTACCTACATGCTGATCTTTTCTCCATATTATGACCCTGGCGAATGTTTACTATGGTTTAAAACAGGATATAAATACTTACTTTCAAAATACTTTGACTATTGTTAATTTCATAACAAACCCGGAAAATATTTTGCCTTGAGACATACACAATTACACAATCACTTATGCACTAAAATTAACAGAAACAAAACAAGATTTGTCTTTAAAAACATTTATATTTTAGCACGAGTTAACTAATAACTATCTAGACATGTTACGATATCCGAGTACCTAATGCTAATTAGTGAGATCTATTTAATATGTAAACACAATAATTCCAACAATTTCATCTAACGCTAACCTTAGATAAAGAGATAGACGACCTTACCGTAATCATAATGTAAGATGTACTTATAGCTTAGTCTACTTCACATTCTTCATTTTTATTTTATTAGTATTGTTTATTTTCATTATTTTCTTACAATATTCCTGCTATTGTAATGGCACAGGGTATCCTATAAGTTTGGATTCCTGACTCCCACAAACCTTTGTACTTCCAATATATATTTGTAACATCTGTACACTGTGATTGTATTTTATGGGAGAAATGAAAAAGTAGATAGCTTTATCACTCACTACAACATAACTGCTACATAAAGTTATTATTATGAAAATATTCTAACAGAAAAAAAGTCAATACTACATGGAAAAACAAAACCGGGCGACTCCCCCTTTTTTTTAGGATAGGAAATTATCAAATCATAAATCCCGCTCTAGGCGGAGTGTCAGACTTTTACTGACTAAAACCCATCCATGTTCCTTCTTAGCCATGTCCCTTTATGTTTCAGGGCCACGGTATCTCTTTCGAACAGCCTCGCAGCCCTCGAACAGTTTCGCAGCCCGGGTGACTCCCTCTTCTATTTGGATGACAATTAAAACACACAAATTTTATCCGCTAGGTCCTTACTAGTCCTTAGTGGTTCAAAAGTATCACACGATGCGACACAGATTATGCTTGTGTCCCGCAGTGGAAACCTTACAAGCTGATAGTGTGAATAAGTGTCGCTTCTATACGAACTACCTGTACATTATTTATTTTTAGGGTTCCGTACTACTACTAACTAACATAAGCTGCTAATCCACGTCAAGTTGTCTAAAGGATCCCTGGACCCCGAACATACTCTCCACAGTCTTGGGCTTGCCTGGACGCTTTGATTCATCAGTCCCAAACTTTAGATCTTCTTCAAACCAGTCTCCGTATTGGTCCAGTTTTTTCAACCAGTAATCTATAAACATAAACAATTTTTTAACAAATGTCCCGATGACTTTAAAAGGTAGTTTTTGGGACCTAACCTAACCAACTAAGTTGGTATCAAAGTAAAAAAATTGTTCATATTCAAAAGTACTTTTCTCAAACATGCTTGGAAGTTTGAGCATTATTTTGACAACATTCTTCGAGATAAATCGAAATTGCTGTACTGGCCAGATACATGAGACCAGCGGCCGGCAAAAATTGTATGGAAAATCTGATCGAATCGATCTATGAATCTGTCGTGTTTAGCGGCCAAATAAATTACATAGTAAACTCATATCTGTCGTGTTATTTAAAAAATGGAACGATATTTTACTCTGAAACATGGCAACCAAGGAGGTAACTTATCAAAGGTTTTATTTAAATTTCGAATTGGCTTGCAAATAGAAAGCGGTTTATTGAAAAAAAAACAAATGAACTCTTCAACTTTCAACGCGAGAAAAAAAAATTGTTGTACATACATACTTAGTTTTAATTTCCTCGTATTATTTGAGAAAAGTACTATACAAGCCTTGGCCACAACTTCAACTAGGCATTGATGGACTTCCGTGTATGTGCCAGTAATGTACTATTCAATTCAACACTGATAAACTGCCAGTGTAAATCGAAGTCAGCCTGCATCATAAATTATGGGAATATCTTACCTATAATTTCCTGTTTGGTACCTCCTTGGCCACCGTACTCTTCCGGCAATATGGATGGTGGCACATACTCGTGAAGGACTGTCAAATCCTTGCTATACACATGCAACTGCAAAACATTCATGTTAAGGTGGTTGCTCCAGGGTAGCCCGCGAAATTCGTGAGTGACTGACTTTGACCTTGAAAAAGTAATTCCTGCACCTTTATGAGCTTGGAGGGTTGTATTGATGATTTTGATGATTATAATTCTATAACTACATAAGTCTTATAGTCGCGAGCAATATTTTAATCAACATACAACTTAGCACTGGCCTGCAAATTGCAAAAAACGTAAGAAATTTTGAATTTCGCGGGCTACCTTGGAGCATCCACCTTAAAACGGAATTCTTTATTAGATACTCAAAGGTTTTACACTTCACCCAACTTATCTGTGCAGGCGGGAAAACACAGAACTAAAATAAATGTACCAAGGTTGACATATCGGTGCAGTTTTTCTTGACAAGCAGCGCCACCTTGAACTGCAAACTAAAAGTGGTTATACTATAAAGGTTAGTCACAACCTATTACTTACTTTTTTCTGATGTTTCTCATTGACAAGTTTAACAACAAAACTGAATAGTTTTTCAAATGCTGGTATGCTATTTATGAAGTGCATACTTTTCAGTCTTATCGGTGAAGCGTCCTGAAATGTAAACTCTTAATTAGAGCATGGCATTAAAATAATTGACTCAATTGAATAAATAAAAGGTGACAAAATATCTGTACGGCCAAGTCAAATCTTACTTAAGGTGGATGCACTCGATTGAATGACTTTTTCATGAAATATAGTCGATTCAATCAAGTTACATGAACTTGGGGGTTTACTACATAGGTACGTCTTACAGCCGCGAATCATATTTTTATCAACACACAACCTAGCACTGGCCTGCAAATTGCAAAAACGTAGCTACCCTGGTGACCGCGCCACCGCAAACTGCAAAGGACACCTCGGCGACACGGTGCACGGTGGTATTTATCACGATTCTCACACGTACGAGTACAACACACGACCGCGCGGACCGCGCGATGCCCTGTGAAAACCGCCTATCTCTGAAAATGTCAACTAGCGGCTATGTTCTACGGAAGCGTTTCTTAAGAATAACATTGAAACTAAGCCTTGTTGCTGCGATTTACGGTTGCAGTTGCCTTGGAAATGTATTCACCTTTGTTCGACTTGGCTATACATAGATTTTACATAACATCTCGCCTACAATCCCCGAAAGGTTAGGCTGAGGTGTACCTAATAGTACACCCACTTTTGCCAGTTATGTTTAAGTCCCTTGTAATAAGGGACGACCCTAATGCCATCAACCAAGCAGAAATCCAGACTCCGTGGCAGGAATTCCTGATAGATTTGTCTATGAAAAACTTTGCTGGAAATGTTACCTGTCCCGCTACCACCAACTTCTTCAGCACCGTCGGTGTCATTTGCATGAAATACGTCATATTTATCCCTTCAAGATCGATTATATTGATGCAGCCGTTTACCACGAAAGCATCATCTTCCAAATACTTAATCTGTAAAATATGAAAAACTTACAAAACTGAAGAGCAGCGGTGGCCTAGTGACCTTGACTTACGAACAGTAAGTCGTGGGTTCGAACCCAGACAGGCGCATTATTTTGTGTAATTTATTTCATCACCACTGCTCTCAAAACGGTGAAGGAAAACATCGTGAGGAAACCGGCATGTTCATAGAACCAAAAATTCGAAGACATGTGACATCTACCATTCCGCACTGGGCCCGCGTGGGGGATTATAGCCCATTCCTTCTCATTGAGAGGAGGCCGTGTCCCAACAATGGGAATATTATAGGCTGATGATGATGATAATGATGATGATGACAAGACTTAAGGTAAAAAAAAATCAATACTGTTATACCGTATGTAGTTTATAGTATCAAAATTAAACACAAATCTCTACAAACCTGTTGAAAACAATGTCCAAACGAGAGGAAATCTTCGGGAGCAATCTTATTAGGATCATAGAGGCTGGGTTTTACTAATACTACTCTTGGATCCAGGGGAGATGCCAGTTTCGGCAACACTAACCCGGCCCTAAAACAAAATAAGTTAATACCGAATTAATTTCACCCACAATTCATTAGTAAACCTAAACCCATGATATTCTACTTACCCAGTTTGCAGCAAATACTTAAACCTCTGATGATGAGGTCTGAAACTGAACAATTCCGGTGACAATGTTCTCAACGAGTAGTACAGATCTAGCTTCTCTTTGGCTCGTTCTAAGCTATGCTTGCAACCTCTCAGGAAGGCTGCTAGTAATTGATCATCTACAAGAAAAATAGTCATATGGTTGAATTGAATGGCACCGATGCGCGCGTCATGTTCGTGAGCGGGCGCTGTCAGTTGGGACTGGTCATCTCTTGGCTGCCAGGGTTCGTTTTAATTCGTTTGTTGTTAAATTGTTGTCTTCTTCTACTCTGGACGCAAGACGAACCTTGACAGGTCTCGTAAATATTTTTTGAATATTCAAATTGTGTTTATAAATAGAATATCATATATAAACACTTATTTATAACTAATATTTACTTTTATAAACAAGTTAAAATTTAAATCTGTTCTAAATTAAAAAATAAATGAAAAACATATTTTTTTATATTAGGCTGTTTAGCGGCTTCGTACCTTTGCTTCTCATACTTTTCGTTCTCTTATTTTATTTCTTCAAAAGTGTATTGAAAAACGTCGTTTGATACATGTGGACATTTGTAATTGCAGTTATCTGCTCATAAACACCCTCGCTTACGGCTCGGGAGTTAATTCCGCCTCGGATGCACTAACAAAATTTCTCCACTTGTATCAAAATGTACTACATATATGTATAATTTCAAAATTAATGATGTAACCAAGATTTTGTAACAATATTTTGATTCAAAAGAGTGTCCATGGAGTTTCTTGCCCGTTCTTCTCCATAGAGATCTACGCTAGGGAATGGGCAACTACAGTACTTTCTCAAGTTAGTTAGCCTTGTGACTGGGACTATAGCTTTGTTTTTATTTGTAATTTTGACATTCAAAAGTGCCGTAATGGTCTAATTGAAATAAATGCTTCGAGTTTTTGAGTTTTTGGGTCCTCTACAGGCTCCCTCCGCAGACTAATGGGGGTGCATTAAGTATATCATACTAAGATGACCGGTACAAAAAAATATTTCAGGAATGTTATGGAAATCCAATAAAGATTTGTTTTATTTCGTCATACGCAATGTATCGTTAAGTACCGTGGTAAAACGCTAGAAGCGAACGGCAAGCGCGACGACGAGTTCTAGGACTCTGAGCTCTGTACCTAAGCAGGAAATTAACAACAAAAACGGTTAAAAAAAATGAAAATTTTACTGAGAAAAGTTCCGGTGGAATATGATTCAAAGTAAGGAGCTGAATGCAGCGGTCAGTTTGCGGAGGGCTGTCACAACCTGTATATAAATTAACTAGAACTTCACCCGCGACTTCGTTCGCAAAAAATGTCATAGCTCGGCTAATTTGCATGATTTAAATATAGTTTATAGCTTAAGTGACTTTTTAATCATTTAGCTTTTTATTGGTGAAAAAATGGTTAAAATCGGTCCAGCAGTTTCGAAACTTATTCAGTACAAACAAACGAAAAAATCTTTATAACATTAGTACAGATAGCACTTCGCCCGCGACTTCGTTCGCAAAAATTGATATGGCTCGGCTAATTTGCATGATATCAATATAATTTATAGCCTATGTTACTCAGTGATAATGTAGCTTTCTAACGGCAAAAGAATTTTTGAAATCGGTCCAGTAGTTTTTAAGTTAATTCGTTACGTACGAAAATACAAATATATCCTCTTTATAATATTAGTGTAGATAAAATTGAAGTGTGTTAAAATTGATTTTTTTTTTACATTCTGCATTCAAATCACGTTATTTACGAGCGCCAGTAATGAAATTCAGTACAATATTACTGCCCGGATAAAGCCTAGGACAATAATTATTTACTTTACGTTAAGTTTGCATGACATAATTGTCCCACTTCTGGGCAAAAACCTCTCCCCATGACTTCCATTTCTAGAAGAAATTCTACCAAATATACAGAATGTCATAAACGAATATATTTACCTGTTCTGGCCCTCAAATGAGGCTGTTTACTGATCCAATCTTTCAAATGTTTTATTCCATCCTCAAGTTTCTTCGGAGTCTCATTCAGTTCCACTTCAGCCTTCTGCTTCAAGTCAGGATTCAACGGTCTCACCAACATTACAAAAAATATGTACTTATACGTGTACCTCTATTTAGCAAAAGCTATCACAGCTATACCGAACACTTTTCCTTAAAGTATAAACGAAACTCAAGGAAGTAATAGTCAGAACGTGTGAACTTTTAAAGCCTTTGTACTTATTATTAAAATAAAATAACAAGGTCAGAAAAAATAAATCCAATGTGCGACCGCCTCTGTTTCAGAGTATGAACACAATAAACGTAATGATACATCTACTGTAGTAATATTTTTAAGAACCAAGTTTATCATAAGCTTTCAGTGTTTATTTTTAACTTTGTAACATACATTGGCTCCTACAGCGCTCACTGACGGGCGACCAGTTTTGAACCTTAATAGTTAGCGCATAAAGGTGATACTCACTATCAATAAGGTATCTAGCATACTTTTAATAATTTTTCACCGGCTCGACAATGGTGTCGATTCTGTTGTGCACAAACTAAACTTAATTTAGGCTATTGCTATCTTTTTCTCTCTAATAAAACGAGAAACAGACGGACGCAATGATATTCTAGGACGGACGTAATTTAGAGCTGTCAAATTTGATTGAACTAATATTTCCATACAAATTAAGGGTGCACGTAAAAAACATGTCGACTTAAAACACGGTGAAGCGCAAGGGATAAGGGTGAATATCAGCAAACTGCATTTTTTGTCAATTTTGGTGGCGAAATTTATTCTTCAGTTTTCGTGAAAAATATGGACCTGGTATAAAAATAGAAAGTCCAAGGTTAAATAATCTTCAAGAGGCCCAAGAATATCTCGATAACTTTTTGAGATATTTTAGTTTAAAGTGTAGTCTGGCCACCGTAAATCCTAAATTGAAAATCAGTGTCACCAAAATTGAATATGCATCGCATGTACTGTATATCTCGACCTGATCCCGATAATGAGGATTCTAGAACCACCTTAATCCGTCATTTCACAGAAGACCTGTCAAGATTCAGCCAAGATGAAATCAAGGCGGCTCTTAGGCAGCTTTAAAATGGAAAAGCCCCTGATGAGGATGGGATAACGACAGAGCTCCTGAAAGTGGGAGGAACGCCTGCATTAAGAGAGCATCAGGAGCTTTTCAACTTGGTCCTGTTATCTGGGAGAGCTCCAGAAGCGTGGAGAAGGGGCGTGGTCGTCCTTTTCTTTAAGAAGGGGTTAAAGACCCTATTAAAGAATTACAGACCCATTTCGCTCCTTAGCCACGTGTATAAGCTGTTTTCAAGAGTCGTCACGAATCGTCTAGCGCAAAGACTCGACGACTTCCAGGCACCGGAGCAGACCGGGTTTTGAAGGGATGCAGCACCAATGGACCACATCCACACTATGCGGCAGAACAGAGAAGTCCGAAGAGTATAATCGGCCGCTCTCTCTTGCATTTGTGGACTATAAGAAGGCTTTTGACTCTGTCGAGACCTGGTCAGTTCTGAAGTCTTCCTAGAACTATTGTTGTCAATAGCGGTCCTCTTGAGGTTGTTCGAAAATATGTTTATATCGGGCAAACTCTAAAGTTTGGTAAGAACAATCAGCTGGGCTGGGCAGCATTTGGAAAACTTCGTCCGGCCTTCTCGTTGCGTTTTCACAGTGCCTAAAGATGAAAGGTCTTCAACCAGTCTGTTATGACTTACGGGGCCGAAACGTGGACACTCACGGTACGGCTGGTCCATAAATTTAAGGTCACTCAGCGAGCTATGGAACGGGCTGTGCTTGGAGTCTCTCTGAGGTAGGGTGAGTCTCCAGAACGAGGTGATCCGACAGAGAACCAGAGTTGTCAACATAGCTCACAGAATAAGTAAGCTGAAGTGGCAATGGCCGGTCATTTAGCCGTAGAACCGATGACCCAATGGTCATCAGTTCGACGGTCGGTGGACGGTGGACGTGTTCTCTGTCGGAGAACACGTCTACCCCAATGGGTAGACGTGTTCTTGAGTAGAGACCGCGAATCGGCAAACGTAAGGTGGGATGCCCTCAGACTCGAGTGACTGGAGTGACCATCTTTACAGGGTGGCTGGTAGCAACTGGATGAGAGTTGCTGAGAATCGAGTTGAGTGGCGTGCCATTGAGGAGGCCCTATGTCCAGCAGTGGTCTGCTGTAAGCTGATGATGAAACATTATTCTTGCTTTTCTTCTTGTTTCATCCATTCTCTTTTTAAGCAGTCTCTTTTCTCCTTATAATAATAGGTCTTACTTACTGCCAAGTACAGAACATTTATTTGTTGGCTAATGAAACAGTCTTGCAACGTAAAAACTGGCTTTATACAGGGTGTAAACAACCTCATCACGAAGCCGTCAACCAAGCATTCTGTACATACATCAAACTAAGAAATTTTACGCAAAAATGTGAAAAATCATGTTTTTTGTTAGAACTCAATGTAACGCACTCAAATGCTGATGAATGGATTGAATAGTACGGAGGTCTTGAACGAGTTTAAAGTAAAAATCTTACAATAAAAACTTGTATTTAAAAAAAACTTGTCAAAAAGTTGGAACTTTGACCCCCAATATCTCCGTAACTAGAAGGTTCCCAGATATATATGCTGTAGAACAAAAAAAAATATCGCAATGACGGGGAGAACAAGTGCCTTTCGGCTCCGTTAAAAGGTTTTTTACGCCCTTTATGTACAAACAGTACCTACGTGGAAACGCCCGCGCCACCAAAATTGGAACCAGGCAATTTTTTTTTTTTAAATAGGGTTTTTAAGTTACAATTTAATTAATATCACTGATTTATGCGTTACCCATATCACTAGCTATAACGTGTAGCTTACTATTAAAACACATTATAATCAACAGCAAAACGATCCACCAAAATTGAACAATTCTTGTCCCCCGTGCCACCCAAGATGAATACTTACTTACGTTTTTATCGGGTAATCGCAGCACTAAACACACACCGGTCTGTAACAGGCAAGTCCAGCTAATGACCGAGAGGTGTAAAATAAAAAAAAACGCGATTGGTCGCACACGCCCGAAACTTCATGTTATAGTAAGTTGAAAAAGTGCCACCAAAATGTTGTGTTTTGCTTGGACAAACTTTGATCGAGTGTCCTGTACTTTTAAATTAGTTTTTCAAATAATATATGGTTTAACTGTTTTTAGATAATGTGTCTAATGCATAAACTAAGGAAATGGTTTATTTTTTATTGTACCTTAATTTGTTACTTTGGTGAACGCAATTATGTCAAAAAATGGAACTGGGACAAGCCACCAAACTTGAATTTAAAGGCGATTTTTTTTTTCCTGGTTATTTATAAACACTTATAACAACAAAAAATGTGGCCCTAGTTGCACCAAGTAAGGTAGTTTACTATAAAAAAAAAATAAGAATCATCCTATCATTTTACACCTTGATTCTCAACGTGGAAAAACAACTAACGTAAAATTTTTTCAACGTAAAATTTGCTGCTTTGATATTCAGCCAAAAACCAATTTGACATCTCTAACATAGTTCATAGCTATAGCATAGCCGCACTTTTGTCGCACTGCCTTTTAGTAAAAGATAGCAATAGCCTAAATTAAGTTTAGTTTGTGCACAACAGAATCGATACCAATGTCAAATTATATGTCATGCAAACGTAACATAAAGTAAGTCATTTAAGACCCGAGGTCTGGCAGGGCATTAATATTGTACTGAATTTCATTATGACCCGCTGGTCATTAATGTGATTTGAATTTGGAACATATAGTAGAAATCGCATACGAACATTTATGATAGGTAGTACCGTAGTAGGTACATACTAATTCCATGCTGCACTAAAATAGTACATTTTGATACAAGTGGAGAAATTTTGTTAGTGCATCCGAGGCGGAATTAAGAGGGTGAGGGAGGGCGAGGGTGTTTCTGAGCCGATAACTGCAATTACAAATGTCCACATGTATCAAACGACGTTTTTCAATACACTTTTGAAGAAATAAAATAAAAGAACGAAAAGTATGAGAAGCAAAGGTCCGAAGCCGCTAAACAGCCTAATATAAAAAAAATATGTTTTTCATATATTTTTAAATTTAGAACACAAATAAATGATAATTTGTTTATAAAAGTAAATATTAGTTATAAATAAGTGTTTATATATGATAGTCTATTTATAAACACAATTTGAATATTCAAAAAATATTTACGAGACCTGTCAAGGTTCGTCTTCGTATTTTTCAATTTTACTAACAGTAATTTATCTGAATGCTTTTCGATATTATTAACTGTTCGCTCGTTATTGCGACACGCTCCACTAATTTCTATGATCAGTACAACCTGTAATGAAAATATTACATAATTAATATGCATAATTTAACATTTACAGCATCTTGTACATATCGTAAAAAATATTTTAACAATATTGCTAAGCCAGACTAGAATTCATTGCGCCTCAAAAAATTAGTAGTAGGCAGTAAGTAAGTACCTTTACATAACAGTCTACACACAAATTTCAATAACTAACAACATAGGTACCACTTACTTTAGCGGCAAGAAAATTGCAGTCCGGAGCTACACTAAGAAATTGTTCTATGTTAAGCGCCGTGAAAATGTTGGACTTTTTAGTCTTTTTAGCCTTTTTAGACTTTTTAGCCTTTAGCCAGAACTTAACTGACATTATTTTTAGAAAACATACGAGTTTTGCGTATGTTTCAATATGCACGTTGTGTTTTGTTTTTAAAGTAGCTTTCAACATTGAGTAAATACTCCACATTGTAGATGATCGCCTCGTCTGTGATAAATCTAAAAAATAAGATAGCAACACTGTCTCCAAAAAACTGCTTGCGCCCTTTGTAAGTCTCCATTCATTTAAGACATGGTATGCTTTCAGATATTTCTCGCGAGACTTCTCAGTTAGGAAACTTAATTCTGCATTAATAACTTGTTGTTTTAACTCTTCCGGTGTTAAAATACTGTTCTCGTCGCTAGTTTCACTCATATTTTACGATTATTTTAATATTTTTTTACTTATTCAACTTTTTACGCCAGCCACGAAATTTTATTCCCAGTTAAATATTTTATTATTCAAAATATATTACGTAACATTATTGTAACTAGAAATAAATATTTACAGGTTAAATATCAGTTTTATTTGCAGTAAATCCTTATTTTGGTTTAAATGCAAAAATAAGTTAAAAATTCAATAAATTACATTAAAAGACATAATTATCTTTTTGCAAAATTTCTTTAGATAATACGAAATTCGTACGAATGTGTTTGTCTTTGAGGTCGAATTCAAAATCAGAACTTCGAAAGGGCTGGTCTTTGTCTCTCTCTCTTTCTAATGGCGGGAAAAAGATAGAGTGTGAATGTTTCGAATTGTATGATTAACCCAAGGCTGAATAAGATATTCGCGGCTTTCTGAAAATTAAAATTAAAAAGTTACTCTGTCTCACTCAGTGAGGAAAATCGCATTTTACTCACTGATTTCAGGCAGCAAAACCTACATGTTTGAGCTACTGAAGTGAAAAATAAATTGTTCGAAAATCGAACTGGCCACCACACCACGAATTTATTATAAACTATTTAGCGGCCCGTCCCGGCTTCGTGCGAGTGCCTATTTATTACTCAGGCATAATGTAGCATTCTAATGGTGAAAGAATTTTTGGAATCGGTCCAGTAGTTTTTGAGTTTATTCGTTACAAACATACAAAAATACAAATCTTTCCTCTTTATAGTATTAGTATAGATACAACAAAAATAGAAAACAAATTAAAAAGAGGCGCGAATACTGAAAATTGCATTGCTTTGCTATACAACAAATTACTTAACTGCAAAGTGCAAATTCTCACAAAAATGTCGAGTGACGATAGTGATTTGACTCCGGAGTACATTAAATCCGAAGCTATTGGCATTATCAACAATCTACTCCCAGAAAAGTCCAAGGAATCGTACATGAAAGCCTACGACGATTTTTACAAATGGAAAACTACAAAAGGCGTCATGTCTGTATCTGAATCAGTGCTTTTAATCTACTTCCAGCATTTATCATATACAAAGAAGCCAAGTAAACTATGGTGCATCTATTCGATGCTGAGGCAAACAATAAGTATCAAAAATAATATACAAATTGATACATACACCAAACTACTGGCATGTTTAAAAAGGAAATCAGTAGGACATCGTCCTAAGAAAGTCGTCAAAAGTTTTTACAGCTCAAAATGTGGAAACGAATGAAGCCCCTGAGTCCCTGACCACAGGTTTCTTGCCACAACCTACCTATTGATTCAATTTTTAGTAACTAAAATAGTTAATACTAACCTATACCTACCTATTTTTATTACAGGTGGCATTGATTTTTGGAGTGAATGGCGCTTGTCGTGGAAATGAACTCATAAACATTAAAATCAAAGATATCGAAAAACGTTCAATATTTGTAGCTGGTAAATTTGCCAGATACAAATTCAAAGAAAAAACAGTAATTCGTAGTCCGTGGAGAATACGTAAGAATTATCGAAACGTACCAAGATTTACGCCTGTCTAATATAAACACTAAAAGATTTCCAGATTTATCGTAGCTTATAATAATGGCAATTCATTGGAAAAAATAAGATCAGCAGCATGCCGAAAGAAATTGCGAAATACCTGAAATGGACAAATTCCGAGCTCTACACGGGCCATTGTTTCAGGAGAACATCGGCTACTCTATTGGCGGATTCAGGAAAAGACTGAAGAGGTGGCTGGAAATCTGATGTAGTAGCAGAGGGCTACATTGAAAATTCAATACAAAATAAGGACAAAATAAGCTGCCGCATTAGTGACAACATCAAACTAAAAACACCGTTGACAATTGATCCTGGGCACCTTTGTCAACACAACCTTCCACATCAAAACACTATTCATCTAGCCCGCTGCCTCAAACACCACCTTCACCAACTTTCACGATCCAAAATGTTCCTCAGCAGACCCAAGTTTCTGAAACTTAACTTAACAGTAATACTCAAATAAACTCTACCTCAACTTCAATAGGTAAATGTACAGAATAAAAACATAACTTTGTCTTTCCACAACTGGTCTAATCTATTAAACGTTACCTTTAATTTTTAATTAAATAGGTCTACTAACTGTAATTGTAATATTAATAAATACTTTCATTCTAGTACTAAATGATGGTGTGAAAAGTAGAGTATTCTTCTCGGGGTTAAAGGTGCCATTGTCTTGGGCGACCTTGAATCCCAAGCTGCACTCAGGATTCTTGTCTTAACTCTAAACTCCCTCGCTGTGGAGTTAACGCTAAAATCCTCGTTTTGTTCGGGATTCAATACGGCACCCGCTACATAAGACACTACTTTATCCCCTTAGTGCATAATTAGCTTTCTTGGTATATACGTCCCTAATGCTTATATCTTCATCGTTTGCGAAGGGGCCTTTGGTCTGCATTGATATATTAATAAACTGCTCCGTTGGTATTGTGGATGCAAGTGCGACTTTTGAGCGTGGTGACCTGGGTTCGATTCCCTGGTCGAGCAAAGTTTTGTTGGGCTCTTGTTTTTGGAATTTCTCACTAGCAGCCTGACTAGGTAACCTGTGTGGCAAATTATACAAGAGACGAGTTCATCTTTGTTCATACAAAACTTTTATTGTTTATTTTTTAATTTGATTAACATACATTTAATAGCCGGTACTTAGATTGTTAATGAGCAAGCTAGTTATAATTAGCTAGCTTGCTCATTAACAATCTAAGTACCCTTGCTATGAATTTAAACATTTAAGTGGTACCTATTATCAAATACTAAAACTACATTATATTTTTGAGACAATCTTTAAAGCATAGTCACTGAACATATAATGTTCGGGGTCAGAATCACATGGGTTCAAATCTCTGGTTCTAAGGCTTGCTGGTTTTCACGGGCAGTCAATTTAACCACTTTAATAACCGAACCAAAACCTTTTACCAATCCGCACTGGGCCTGCGTGGTGGATTATAGCCCATTCCCTCTCATAGAGAGGAGGCCTGTGTCCCAGCAGTGGGAAGATTAATAGGCTGATGATGATGATGATGATGATGAATACCTGACTCTGAATTGGCGATTGTAAATGTTTCCAAACAAGATTCGAGCAACACGATTTACTATTTTGTGAACCTAATGTATGGAACTCACCCATAAAAGGACTTCGGGAAAGCAGAGTAAGTAGATAGAGTCGTTGACAACTGCCCTTGGGTCATTGCCACTCTTACGGAAGAAGCTTGAACAGTTAAAATTGTTCGAAAGTTACCTGAATGGGAGAGCTCAACGTGTGGTGGTGGATGAGTGGTTGAGTGATGACTGCTTCTTGTATTATAAATATGATGACTGCGAAGTCAATATCGGTATTCCCCAGGGGATTATTTTAGGACCTACCCTCTTTTTAATTTTTATTAATGACTTTATCGATAATGTCTGTTAAATCTTACTAACGGCAAGATTATTACTTTCGCGGACGACACGGCCCTTCTGTTCTTTGGAGAGACTTGGGAGTAAGTATACCACTTTGTCAGGTTCACTCAAATGGGTTTCTCACTCGTTATGACCTGGCTAAACAACAACTTACTCTCACTAAATACAGACAAAACTAAATACATAACGTTTACACTAACCAACAGTCACCTCACTCAAGACGCCTTATTAAACATCACGGCCCACTCACGTACCAACTAGCTCTTCCTGCTCATGCCCTAATCTTGATAAAGTGGACTCTCTCAGGTACCTCGGGGTACCTATTGACAAAAACCTTAACTTTCATTCCCACATCGATCTGTTGTCCAAGAGAATTAGGAAGCTCATCTTCTCATCTTCATTTTTATAAGCCTACGACGTGTTGCAGATGCAAAAGTTCTTAAAACAGTATACTTTGCACTCTGTCAATCTGTAGTAAGTTATTGTATTTCTGTCTGGGGTGGCCCCTAAATCAAAAACTTTTATTTATAAAAGTTTAATTATTTTTATTATTATTTTAACAGACACGTCGAGTAAAATGTGTTTTCTGATGTCATATTTTTGAAAGCTGTTTTGTTTATAACAATCGTAACCCTTGAGAAGTGAAAGTTTAACATCAGCTATTGATAAAGGTATGGAGTAGGTACTTTTCCGTCTTGCTTTAAGGTTAAAGCGGTCTTTTATGTGAGTGAACTACACAACTTACTATATTTTAATATAACATACTTTATTCAACCTATTATTTAATAAAGGATAAAAAAAATCTTACAACTTCGGTGAAAAACTTGAATTTTTATTCTTTGAGTACAAAAATGTTGAAAAATGTTCAATCGACCGCAAGTTGTCTAAAGGAACCTTCTACTCCGAACATATCTTCAGCAGTCTTGGGTTTGCCAACTCGCTTTGATTCGTCAGTGCCGTATTTATAGTCCTCATCCAGCCAGGAACTGTACTCCTTCACCTTATTCCTCCAGTATTCTGAAAATTATCATAAACCCATTTGACATTCGAACTACAAATCATGTCGAATGACTAAAACCTCAAAGGACTTTTCAGTATAAGAACTGTCACAACTGAACAGTAACAAAGAATTTTAATAGTGGAAGCCTTTAGAAGTGAAAAGAAAAAATAACTTTAAAAAGAAAAGTTTAACGGCGTTTTTGAGTTTTTTTGACCACAAATGGCCAGGTAGTTGTGACATTTGCTTATCAGTTTCAACTTCTTACCATGAAGGTTTTATTACGAAAATAAAAAAAAACATCTTTCAAACCGCAATAGGCGGACAATTTATTTTATTTTTATCCAAGTAAAACTTTAATTTTTCAACACAATTGGTTTTTTTTTATATAAATTTATAATGAGATTACATTATAAATTTATAAAAAAAAACCAATTGTGTCTATCTATAGTTGATATTTGCAGGTATAGGGCTCGTGAGAGATTGTTTATTAACAATATCGCTACATCATTATGCGATCTACAACTTCACAATAGTAGACCTTGTGGGTTTTTGCGCTTAAACCTTCGTGGCATTTGCACTTCGTTTATAGATCCTTTGCAAGCACATTAGGGTGGTGTGTGATTCTTGTTTTGTATTTAGTCATCCTTTCCTTTATTTCCTCCTTGACTCTTTTAATATTAAGGTCGTGGTGTAGTCTATCATTTGTTACGTACCAAGGTGCGTTTGCTATCTTTGCAGGATTTTCATGTTCGAGTTTGCCGTTGTACCCCATAGTTGCAGACCGTAGCACCATATGGGTTTAATTATGGCTTTATTAATGAGTAACTTGTTTGTCATTGACAACTTCGACTTCTTGTGCAACATCCGTACATGTGCAACATCAGTACATTTTTCTGACCTGTTTCCCATTGCTAATAGTCTTTTGGTAAAGATATGTTTTCTTCATGTCTCTTGTCTAGGTACATTCCCAAATACTTTGCCTCATCGTGTTGGGGGACTTGAACCACACTTGAACTTCGTTTAATGTGACTGGAGGGCAAATGTCACGCCGAGTGGTGAATGTCACTTGGACCGATTTGGATTCATTCGCCTTGATACGCCAATCTTTAAGCCATTTTGCGATATTGTCAAGGCTTTTTCTGGGAGCTCGTCCGATGCCAGAACTGCTGTGTCGTCGGCGAAAGTGCCTGTTACAGTGGCCTTGGAAATCGGCAGATCTGCAGTATACAGAAGATACAAGGGAGGACCCATAACACTGCCCTGCGGTACGCCTACATGGATTGGACATAGTGTTGTTACTTCTTCGAATTTTTTACAAAGAAATGTCTGTTTTCTAAATACGATCTAATAAAGTGTTTAACAGTAGTAGTGTAGTATATTCGATTGGCACCGATTTTTTTATCTTAAACAGTAGCCCATCATGCCATACGCGATCAAAGGCCTGTAAGATTTCCAAGAATATTGTGCAGTAGTGCAGTATTGTCTCTTTTCAAAAGCATTGTTAATGTTGTTCACAAGCCTATGTACTTGTTCAAGTACCATGTTGTTGCCTGAAGCCAAACTGGTGGTCTGGGATTAAGCTCCTTTCTTTTATGATTGGAATAGGATCTCCATTACTTTTGATGGTATTGGCAACAGGCTGATAGACCTGTAAGATTTTACGTCTTCAGGGTTTTTGCCCGGTTTACGGACCATGATGATTTAAGCCACTTTCCATTGACACAATTAGTATGTTAATTATTATAATCTTTAATTCGTACTGACGCAGGGTAAAGTTCATGTCCGCATACGCATGATGATACAATCAGAACAAAAGTAACAACACGCGAAGAACAAAGAATATGGTTACGGCCAAGTAAATTGCTCCCAGCGTTAATATTTTTGATAAGCTTGGCTCCCATTTCGAGCATTTAAAAAGTAATTAAAACTATAAATGTTCTTTTTTATTTCCATCGTCTATATTAAGTAGCAATTGCTGCTACTTCTGCAAAATATCGTTGAATGATTTTCTTTTGCTTTTATAACTTTGCAATGAATGCGCGTCTTTATCCCGACAACAAAGCTAAAGAAACGGGTTTTTATTTTAGCAGTATGTATGTATTTGAGTTTATGATTACCTATAATATCCTGGACTGAGCCAGCGGTGCCACCATATTCGACAGGCAACACCTCCTTAGGGATGTATTCATACATTGCATCGTAATTCTTGTTATGGACGTACAGCTACAAAAATAAAACGCAAATAATTAATACTGACTCCATTAAAATAAATCATAATTATTAATCAAAAAAAAAATATTTTTTGGTAATGTAACTTTGTGTGCATGAACTCTTTGATCAAGGTCGGGCATCACAAACGAGCAAAGCGTTATTGGGTTTTCCCATCAAGAATTTCCCAGTAGTGGCGGAGTCTGAATTTGAGCCCGGTTTATGTCAACAGGATCGCCCCATAAGCCTCTCCTATGATGGGAGGAATTTGCCGTAATCTCCACGCTTGGCAGGCGGATTGGAGATCGCAGTGATGAAAGACTAACAGAAAACGCTGCTGCCCATTCTCTGGTCTACGGAGGCGCAAAGTGTTCTGCCTCAGACATTAGTCGCCTTATACGACACCCGTGAGTGTAATAGGTTGGTTCTATTCTACTCTGCCGGATACCACACGGCTAACGCATAGGAGAGGCTTATGTCCAGCAGTGGACGTTATGGGCTGTTGTTGTTGTTGTTGTTGATCGCCCCATATTACGTGGGATTTAAACATAACTAATGTAATGTAGGTATACTTCATCATTACAGACGTAGAATAGAATAGAATAAGGTAATTAAGGTCATATAAATAGGGTTGTGAACTTACATGTTTCGCCATAGAATGGCATACAAATATTAGAACTTAACATAGAATTTTAATACGACCCATTCGCACATTTGTATGGTACAAATGTGCGAATGGGTCGTATAAAGGTGTTATCATGTTATTATAATATTGGTGTCGATTCTGTTGTGCACAAACTAAACTTAATTTAAGCTATTGCTATCTTTTTCTCTCTAATAAAACAAGAAAGAGACGGACGTAATTTAGAGCTGTCAAATTTAGTTGGAACTAATATTTCTATACAAATGAAGGGTGCACGTAAAAACATGTCGACTAAAAACACGGTGAAGCGCAAGGCATAAACTAGTTTGACATCTCTAACTTAGTTCATAGCTATAGCCGTCCTTTTCTCGCACTGCCTTTTAGTAAAAGATAGCAATAGCCTAAAATAAGTTAAGTTTGTGCACAACAGAATCGACACCATTGTAAAATAGTGTGAAAACTTACTCTGCTCCTGTTCTTCTCGTTAAGCAACGCTTTAACTGCATTGAAAACTGTCTCAAAACCTGGTGGAGTGTTCAAGTAATGTGTCCCTTTCATACGCATTGGCGATGCATCCTGAAAAGTATTTTAAGCATGTTAGTTCCAACTACAAAAATAACTACTTTTTAATTAGAGGTTTTCTTTTTGAGTATTTAAAAAAAATAGTGCCAAGAACTCGGTAGATGGCGTTGAACTGACTACGTTACTAGATGCCAAAGCCAAAACGCTTGGAAAAGAAAACATTGCGTCACGTCACATACGCTCGTTGACTGACACTTTCGTTTGCCTAAGCTTCCGAATATAACCATTACATCCAAGTGACATGATGTGACGTTCCGTTCCTTGCAGTAACTTACCAAGTTCAGCGCCATCCGTTCTGTTCGGAACGGAATTTTCTTTTTGCAACTATTCCCTAGTCGCTGGATAGATATCCAGCGACTAGGGAATAGTTGCAAAAAGAAAATCCCTTATTGCATCAAAACACAAAAGCTCTCTCTCTCCCTCCTTAAAGGATGCTTGCATAAAGATTCAGGTTTTATGGACCCAAAAAATAAAGAAACGTTTTTATGCATGTTTATTTATGTGCGAGCGCCTACTGAAATTAAGCGACAACCTACCCGCGCTGTTCGGTAACGACCGATCCGTTCCAACCAGTAGACAGACAGACGCCAGCACTTCAAGCTACCCGAAACTGTCAAATTTTCCCAATCAACCTTGAACTTAAGGCTTTAGCGATAAAGTTGAAAATCTATTAAAGAAATTTGACAGATTGAAGTAGCTTGATGTGCTTGCGTCAGTACTCACTGGGAACTGTATTCCAAAGAGGGAAGGCCTAAGTTCCAGGAGTGGGAATTCGCTTTAGCTACATCTAAAAGATAAAACCTTACCTGTCCCAGCGTGACCATCTTCTTCATGGTGACTGGCGTCATCTGCATGAAGTGTCCTATCGTCACTCCATCTAAATCTAAGATGCTCTGCCCACCAGCCACTGTGGCGTTGTCGTCATCATTTAAGACTATCTGAAAAAATATTCATTTGTTTTGTTTTTACAGAATGGGCAAACGGACTCTAGGTACTGATACCTCAAACAGAGAATGCTTATTGCCAAACATCTAACAATGTCACTTCATTCAGTTCAGTGTAGAAGGTACGGTTCATGTGGAAGCTCCACGGTAGCCCGCCAAATTCAAATTATCTTACGTTTTTTGCAATTTGCAGGTCAGTGTCAGGTTTGACACTGATTCGCGACTGTAACACGTATATAGTTCTGTAACTATATACGTGTTACAGTCGCGAATCTGACACTGACCTACAAATTGCAAGAAAATTTTAATTTCGCGGCGCTACCGTCAGCTGCCACCTTAATGAAGTCCGCCCACCTAAGTCTTTAATAGTCTATGGGGTTCATAGAACAATATTTCTATGCTAACTTTGGATACATTTAAGCATTTTAACCTTGCTTCATTGGGTGCTAATATTACAAAACGAGATCGCAGTGTTGTTTCTGCAAACTCATTACATCTACACAAATTGAGGTACCTACATCTGTTTGTAATTCAAAATGACAGCTTTTTGCTGAATGCATTTGAAAGAATATTCGGTGCTTATAACAATTTTTTTTTTTTTTTTTAATTTTTGTCTGTCTGTTTATTCTATCTAATCTCCGAAACGGCAAGAGCGATTTTGACGGGACTTTTGCCGGAAGATAAAGCTGATGTTTAATGGAATGACTTAGGCTACAGGTTTTAGAAAAAGAATTATAATTCCGTGCAATAAAAATTAAAACCTATGAAATTGTTAACAAAATCCGATTCCGAAATATTGAAGTGTAATATTTTTAAATAATTTGACGCAGAGGATGATCGTAGACAACAGCTAGTATAATAATAAAACAGTCAATTGCATACCCTCATCAAGACGTTGGTAGCGGACATAATGTCCAAAATGTGGAACTTGTCAGGGTCGTACAACGCCATTTTGATGATAGATGTCTGTGGAGAGTCAGGTCCTGGTGGCTTGGGGAGTATTGTAACCACTCTGAAAACAGAATCATTGCATGTTATGAATATTTGAGAACGAACTTGGATGTACACAATATAAAAGTAGAGGAATACCAAGGAAACGATAAATAATTGTAAAATACTGGCATTCAGCTGAATACCAGTATTTTCAGTATTTTCTTCCAGTCTGGAAGCCGACCCCAACAAAGTTGGGAAAAGGCTAGGCAGATGATGTTGACACCCAATAAGTTGCAACCCAAACAAGAGTGTCGCATTCCTAGGCGTATTTACACTGTATCGGATGACGGTAGAAAGAGCATAATTATTACGTCGGCGAAGATAAACTGTGGCAAATCCGAATACATAGGTATAATGACAGGATAGTGGAATAAAATGTCTGACCCATTACCCTAGACTCAAGATCTCTTCGAAAACGGGATCGGTGTGTTTGATCCGGAACAGTTCAGGTGCTGTAGTGCGGAGGGAGTAGTACAGGTCCAGCTTCTCTTTCGTCCTCTCCAAGCTGAACTTGCAACCACGTAGGAAGGCCACCAGCCATTGATCATCTGGAAATAAAGTTTGAAGACAATAATTAACTGTCCTTGATAAGGAGAAATCTGTCTATCAAGCAGGTAGATCGCGACAAGGATGTTTTGGCGCGCGAATGACGTTGACACAGGCGCTGTTAGTTAAAATCGAATTATCTGATTGATTAAATAGAATGTTTAAATGAACCATAGTCAACTAAAGATACCGCAGATATCGAACGACCATTTTGTTGATAAGTTTAATTGATAAGTTTAATTTCAATTACAGTTGAGTCCAAAATCTAAGCCGATTACAAACGATAAACTTAACTTTAGACGCATTATAGACTAAAAGTGCAACAATATATTTTTCACACCACCTGCTAGAAAATGACAAATTATATGTCAAGCAACCTTAACCTAAAGTGAGTCATTAGTGGCCGGGGGCACAGCCGGTCAATAATGTTGTACTGGATTTCATTATGACCCGCTGGTCAATAATGTGATTTGAATTTGGAATCTCACATGCTCAGCTAAATTAACAGTATAGTACTAACAAACACCCTTTGGTGCCAGAAAGAGGAAAGCTATTCTCGATACCCATACTACGCGTGGATGATATTCTCGATTTCCTACAAAATCATAACGACTGCTTCTTCATATCGTTGCCATGTTTTTGAAGACATAATATTGTAAGAATAATTAGATAACTACGAACCATTTTTTAAAAGGAATGGAATAACATTAAAACTGGCATTAATAATAACAAATACCTACCGTACCGCGCCGTAATACCGTAATAGTAATTGGCTGTAACATTAGTTAATTTATTTATTCTTACTGTTTGTTTATTTAATAAATACTTTGTTTTTCGTACTATGGCTATTATTTTCTCACAGTAGGTGTAAAAAGTAGAGTATCCTCCTCTGGGCTAAAGGTGTCTTTGCCTTGGGCTAGCTTGAATCCCTCGCTGCATTCAGGATTCTTGTATTAACTCCCTCGCTTCGCTCGAGATTCAATATGACGCCCGTGACATAAGACACAACTTTAGCCCCTCGGTGCATAATCTACTATAATGATATCATCTTTCTGCCCTTGTTCCATTCTACTTGGGGTCAACACGTTTTCTTCTTCCATTCTATCCTGTCAGACGCCACGACATCATTCAGTCCAATACATTTAATAATATATCACATAAATTTAGAAATAATCGGCCTATTCCTACAGCTGAGACACAAGCCACCTCTTGCGAGAAGAAATGGGCCAAGACAGATTTATTTATTTTTAGTTAGTACGCCATTAGAAAACAGATCTCTGTTAACTGTTTTACCATTATAAGTGTAGACAATTAGAACTGTGAGCCGAAACCAAAACCTTTAATAGATCCCATGGAAACATATAAAACAGAGAAATTATGATGACACTTTTCGTATGATAACTGTTCTATTTGAATCCAGTATGTACATACTTACATTAATTATCTATAAACTGAAAATAGATCCATAATAATTATTAAAATAAGTATGTACAAGTATCAAAAGGGGAAAAGGATAAATTGCAGGGCTTCAAAACTTCGTCCACATCACTGTCAATAGGAAAAGTGCCCAGAAGGCTGGCTGCATTGCCACGTTGGATAGCAATGCTGATTCTTTGGCCGAAAAATTATTAAAAAAAAAGAAACTAATTTCATTTACAGAGCATCACACTCACAAAATATGTCTACTCTGGTTAAACTCATAACCCCAAGAAACAATGTGGCTTCCTGATTTGAGACTCATCAGAATAATTACCATTAGATAGCCAGTCTTTCTCTGTTGTACGACCCTTTGTATTTCATAGCTATGTTATGTTTTCATATATCCCTCCCTCAATGAGGCGTACAAATTGATAATAAACTAAATATTAACATTTTTTTATTTACCATTCACTTCCATCTAATCGTTACATCATCCATAGGAACTTTGTAATTACTCACCTGTCCTAGCATTGAGATGGGGTTGCTTAACTATCCAGTCCCTGATGCTCTGTAGATCAGCTTGCA
This sequence comes from Xestia sexstrigata, assembly GCA_941918905.2. Lineage (NCBI taxonomy): Eukaryota > Metazoa > Arthropoda > Insecta > Lepidoptera > Noctuidae > Xestia > Xestia sexstrigata. The sequence continues at coordinate 9,437,005 of OW799204.2, forward strand.
GCCTCGTGGGGTCCTCGTTCAGCTCCACTCGAGCCTTCTCCGCCAGAGCGGGCGTCAACGGCCTCACAGTCATTTTGATACAAGCGACCTAACTCGCAAAGAACCTATACCACTCTAAACTGATAAAGTATCGACATAAGGTGATAATTGTACATGGTATTTGATTAGTTATCTACCGTTTAATCCAACAGGCAATACATTTGTTGTGTGTTTCATACCATTATCAGGTGTTGCGTTGCCTTTGTCTAATCTGCTAAATACATAGATATATCGTTTTTTTTATACTATAGTTCTTGTCCGGGGCTTTTCCCATGTGGGGTTAGGAAATCGTCGCACAGTAACATACTACCGAGATCGGAAGTTAGTATCTACTAATAATTGTCCTAACTCCTGTATAACAGCTAGGAGGCAAGTTGCCCCCTTGCCCCCCTTCTCCCCCCTTCAGGCAAATATTTGAAACTCAGAAGTTAAGAGACTTGGAATATTTTTTTTTCAGATTCATTTAAAGGGGCAATGCGTTAGTCAAAATCCTTTTCTAAAAATCTCCCTCTCCCCCTTCACCTCCCCTCCCTCTTCACCCCTTTTTTTTACTACTGTAAATACTTTTGATTCTTACCTAAAACTATTGAGGGCATTGAGATTTGTATACCGGAAGGTATACAAATCTCAATGCCTCCCCTCCTCAACCTCCCCTAAAATTGAAAGGGCTGTAACTTCATGACGGTTAGAGATAGCCATTAGTTTTTCGAACAAATTATTATAGTATGCGACGAAACCTGTCCGGTGGTAGGTAGGTCCTGAGTGGGGTGAAGCGTAACTTAGGGTCTCCCCAACAAGCAAACTTTTCTTTTTTTTGTTTTCTAACCGATTTTCCTATTTATTTAAGGATTCGTATGGATTCTCAAAATTTTATAAGGGAAAGGAATACTTCTCAAAAACACGAAACCGAAACCGCGAGCTGTCAACAACGCAAACACTAGTTTTTAATATAAATATGGATAATTATGGATAATTCATAAATACTATTAAGGTTGTTTTTATAGCCCCAAGCAAGTGGAAGTCTCATTAAAATCGGTTTAGCTGAGCCAAAGATGACACCGAAACACATACACAAGACAAATTTTTAGAAAAGTGTTGTTTGTATTATATGAAGGTATGTATAGATGATAGATTAAAGTTTTGCTTTTAATAACTGAATATCGTTGTTATCAAGTTTGAGTTCAATCTAATCGTCGATATCGTAAACTCACGTCTTAATTACTGCGAAAATAGGTGAGGTTATGCGATGACTGCTTTGTTAATCATTCGTTTTTGTACAGGTGACACGATGTCACTCAGGGACACTGTGGCAACCGTACAGTCGCCAGCGCATCAAGTTACAACAAACTTTTTCGTTCGATTTTGAACTTACCTTCAACATTTTATGGTTTAAAATCATTTGGAGAAATAAGACAGTTTCTGGTAACTTTGATGTGTTAGCGACTGTACACGGAAAATATAATCACTACGAATGAGCAATATCAAGGTGAAATTAAGATTTCTTCTTGTGAGTAAAACAAACTTGTTAGACCAAAACTTTCCGTGATGAAAGATTGTTATCATTTTCATAATAAAACTTATTTCTTGTCTACGAAACACATTACGTATGCTAGGCAGTACATAAAAATTATCATCTTTCATATCGTTTTACAGCTCAGGCTAGATAAATGTGAAGTGGTGATAGCACAAGTGGCGATGTCCTCTATTGATTCATAAATAACACGGCTACTGGCCGCACACGTATTTTAATAGAAATTATTTTATAACCTGTTGAAAAACCAATGTAATATCCCGAGCCAAGAATAGTGTTGAAATCAAGAAAATATTATATTTTATTGGTAGCTAAATATTTCTATAAATAATGTCTGGAAAACTCCTACGGATGATAACCAAGCATTTAAAAGTTTTCCAGCTCGCCATTGCATAATTCGGCCATAGACATTTCTTCAACAGATTTCTTTATGGAAAAATCTGAAGACGACAATCCGCTCGTGAGGAATTGAAATAATTGATGATTCATCAGATTATTTTGATAGGATTAGTCCAGCTGTCAACTTCAGTTAGATGATAATAATATCGTCCGGTGTAAGTTACGTGTTTAATTATGTAAATATACCAATATTGTGCCAATATGTAGTTTTTTAGGAAATTAATTTCTGATTAATTTTTGACGGATATTTACAAGTTACAACTAAGAATACTAAAAGTAATTACGCCAAAACATATAAAAAAGAAATACAAAAACAATGACGGCGACCTCTTTAAATATTGTCAAGTTATGAATGTGTTCAATAAAGTTGAATTTTTTACTCTTACGGAAGTCAATAGACCTGAGCTGTTAACCAAAAGAACAAGACCAGACTTTCTGAGAACGATACCACATAAAAATAAACACATCCTACCGACGTTCAATAATGTGTACGGGATGAGGGTTGCAGAATATTTAATACCTTTTTTTCTTAATAAACTTCCAGAGGACTTGCAAACGCTATACAAAACGAGTTCGAAAAGTTCTAAATATAAATCAAAACGCTTCCTTATACAAAACTTCTCCTAAAGTATGTATGTACCTTTAAATTTTATCACCATCATTTAAAAGTACCTAAGTTTTATTGTACCCATCATTGTAGTTGTAACATTTTGTAAAATTTAAACGAACGGCTCGCCAGCACACAGATAAGCCCTGAGAGGTTTACGATGTGTGGCTAAAACTGTAACTGTAATAGATTAAGTTTTTTAGATATTTAAATAAATAAATTAAACGTAGCTGTTACTTAGTTAAAGTTGAGCCTAGACAAAGTAATATTTCGGCGATAATAAAACCTGGTTTAAAAAAATGGTATCAGATAGATCCCGGTTGCAAACTCCGTTGCTATGATGATGTTTGCGAGAAACGCATCTTGGATGTAGAGACTTGCGTTTCTCGCAAGTATCATCATTGCATCCGAATGTATTCGTTATTATTTAGCAATCTAAAGTAAGCGATATTGTCGTTAACTCTGTCGAGACTGTCGGCCCTGTATGGGATCTATCTCATACCATTTTTTTTTTTACTTTTCCATCATTATCAGCAAATCATCATTATAAGCTACCTAAAGCATATTATATAAATCCTGTTTAAAGGCAGAAATATACAAAAACTGTCTCGTTGGTCGAGTGGTTGCTAGCGCGACTGCTGAGCGTGAGGTCCTGGGTTCGATTCCCGGAACGGGCAAACTGCCATGTTATTGGGTTTTCCATCAGAAATTTCTCAGTAGCAGCCACGGAGTCTGGAGTTGTGCCCGGTGGATGGAAATAGGCTCGCAAAAAATAACAGGCGAAATATGGGTTTCTAGCCCTTCAGAGATTACAGGCGTGATGTTATGTTATGTATATACAAAAATACGAAAATAAATCTATTCGTATTTTTTAGCTACGTTTCTATTGCCCTCTTATGAGAAAGATGCAATTAAAGATAAAGATCTTCTGCATAGTAACAGCTCCAAAATAGGCCGCTAAATATCTTGATAAGTTTAAGACAATGTAAAGCCTTAGGTACTTAATGCAGTCTTAAATTGCATTCAGAATGACAGATAACGAATGTTGACAGACATGACAGATAATGCCTCTTCAACATATAAAGAAAGAAAAACCATTTATTAGCCCGCACAGGACAAGAGAGAGAGATATCTAGATAGAGAGAGAGAGAGAGAGATAGATAGTGATTGATAGCAGGCCTCTGAAGCCTTACAGTTGTTTAACTTTCGGATCCCCTTGCAGCGACTAAAAGAGCACGCAAAAAGTCACAAAGCCAAATAATCGAAAGCTATGTCTTTGTAACTTTTTGTTTCATCAATGCCCGTTTACACCAACACTAGGTGACATCTAAAATTGCCATAAAAATGCCATGCCTAAATATTATTGCACTAGATTTTCGACTCTCTGTGCTGAGCCGAACGTTAGAAATCTCATAGTACACGGCGTCCAATCAAGCTATACACAACCTGTTTATGCGGATCTCTCATTCTGCGGGAAATCTCTACTAAGCGAGGCCATGTTATACTGTAAATGTATAGCTTGATGTGTTGCCGTGTGTACGCTTGTCTAAAGACATTACATTCAGATGTTCCTACACGCGTATAAACAAGTCAAAGTGATTCATCATCATCAGGAGGATAGGTTCCGAGGCTTGGTCCTGAAGTCGGACTGACATGGTGGCGTTTTTGTACAAACACTTCAACACCTCGATGTACCGGTAGTCGATTTGGCACCGTTGGAGAGACTGCAGTACAGCCTATGTCTCGATCGAATCGAAGGCTTTCTCGTAGTCCACAAACGCTAAACAGAGAGGCAGGTTATACTCTTCGGTCTTCTGTATAACCTGCCGCAGCGTATGTATGTGGTCCACGGTGCTAAACCCCGGAAACCGGCTTGTTCGGGTGGCTGAAAATCGTCAAACCTGCGCGCGAGACGATTCATGATGACTCTTGAAAACAACTTGTAGACATGGCTTAGAAGTGAGATGGGCCTGTAATTCTTCAGACGGGCATTGTCACCCTTCTTGAAGAACAAGTCAAAGTGATTACTTGAGTAAATTTTATTATTTAAGATACGTATGACTTTTATGTGTCCGTTACCCAGGCCAGATGTTGTCGAAAATGGTCATTTGAATCTTATAGATAATTAGTTTTACGGCTTCTATAATTGTTGCGCACATTTTTAAATTTGTTGCGCATATAGTTTTTTAATTATTTCATAAAAACATTTCCAAAAAATGGAAATGAAATGTTTTAGAAAGAAAAAAGAGAAAGAAAAAGGTCTGGCTGGGGTAACCCCCAGCCAGACCTTTTTCTTTCTAAAGGGGAATATTTAAATAAATACTAGCTATAAAATTAGTTGTCTAGTTGAAGTAAATGTTGTGCCTTATTTTGTATTTGTTCTTTCATCGGTTGCGAAGTTATTCGAGATTTTGCTGGGGTAACGTTTTTGGTTTTGCTAGATCTTTGAAATGGGTAAGCGGATTCTTATCATATTTTGTACATGACTTTTTAGGAATTAGTTTAAATTTGTTCTGCAATAAAAAAACCAAAATAATGCATAGCTTAAAGGTTATTTAATTAAATAGAAAAACACTTCAATTGCTCCCAGCACTCTCAATAAGAAGTCTAAAGACTTACTTTAAACGTTATTAAAAGCTTGTAACTGCCTTCAAATGTATGTGAAGTTTCATTAGTATCCTGTAAGTATTTAACAAGTTGATATTTAACAAGTTGATATTGTTGATATAGTACAAGTTGATATATATATGACATGATATTCAGTTCTTCACGAGCACAGTCTTGATGCGCGCGGTGTTATTTGGCCACTGGATTGGATATATGAACTGAATGTTATGTCAATTATTAGTTGTTTAGTTCAGTTGTATATCAGTAAAATTTCAGCGTAGTACATTGGATAATTAATGAGATAATACGATTAAAGTCATTAGGAAGTGAATGACCGTGGTAACCCGACCAAGTTTAGGTGGTTACGAAAAAGCGAAAACGCAGAACATTATACTATCTTTTGAAATGTTTAGTATAATACACCTTTCAGTTTCGGTACAGACGCGTACACTGTTAAATACATAATAATATCTATACTATGAAAACATTATTATTACCTTCCAGTTGCACAAACTTATCAAAAATCACCGATTATGTGTATTATTATGTGTATAAACTTAGGAAAAAAAATGTGATATTTGAAATGAGACAACAAAACAGTAGGACTAACTGTGAGAATTTTACTACATTGTGATGTCATTTAATATTACCATTGATCTGTGATTTTAATTGATATAAGTAGGTATTAGTAGACATACGTAAGTTTAGTGTTAACTGAAAAAAACCATTGTATATTCTATTCTATTTTTATTTATGGCAAATACTGTCGATGCCAATGTCGACAATTCTGCCAATGTCAGAAGTGAATGAGAAAGCAAGTGATGTTTAGAGAACAGAAAAAAAAAGGAGAGAAGTAATATAACAATTAAATAGCTGAACTCATTGCAGAACTTGTTGTTGGGTTAGTAGGACAGCACTGAAACAAACAAGAATATATAATTATATAAATTAAAATTGTTAGTAACATGAAAATTTTAAAAACATGTACCACACCAAATTTAGATAATTTCTATGGAATAAAAACATTTTTACAATTTAATATTATTAAGACGGATAAAAACCATCAGCATCTGGAGCAGTTCTGGGGAGGAGTATGTTAAAAGGGAAGGGAAATTAATTGGCACAGGAATCTTTAATTTGGGGAGACGACTATATAAGTCGTAGGATGGATCATTGTTGATGCAGTCAAAAAAGATGTGATCCAAGCTACCCTCATCCAATCCGCATTCGCATAGGGACGAGTCCTGCACACGAATTTTACGAAGGAAAACTGGAGAACAGCAAAAGCCTAGGCGAATTCTACAAAGGACCGATACGACACATTTAGGTACCTTCTTGTATTGGTAGAACCATGGTTTCGGTTTTATCAGCGGTTGGACCGCGTAGTAAAAACTACCTTTCTTTTTGCTCGAGCTGTTCCACAGTTCCTGCCACGAGCTTTCCAAATCCGACTTGGGAAGGTTTAGTAGATCATAGCCTTGGTGATTAAGGTGTTTAAGGTCTGCAGTTGGGGAGGTGCATGCGTCTTTAGCCAATGTATCAGCACATTCATTGCCTTTAATGCCACAGTGGCTGGGTATCCAAACTAGATGAATGTTTTTTTGCTGATTGGCACAGGATAGGAGTGTCTTTTTAATATTTAAAATTAGTGGGCTATGTAATTTACTTTTGAAGGGATTCTGGGATAGGGATTGAAGAGAGCTGAGGGAATCTGTAAAAATGACACCAGAGTTAATATTGTGGGATTCTATGAAAAGGCATGCTTCCAATAAAGCCACACTCTCGCCTGTAAATACAGAAGATTCCTTTGGACATTTGAATTGCAGGATAATTTTAGAATTTTGGTAATAAACAGCAGCACCCGTATAACTGTTACTTGCTAACTTAGAGGCATCCGTGAAAAACCTTTGAAACCCATTCCATCGCTCACACACCACCGCATTAAAGATCGAGTTTGCCGAAGGGGACTTTTTGGAAATACCAATGTTGTAAAATATTTGGGGTTTGAAGCAGAGTACTTCATACGGGAAGTTAAACAATGGTAATCTGGGATATTGGACAATAGGACAATCTAAATTTTGGAGCTGGCAAAACGCTTTTAATATTAGCGGAGATTCCTTGCATTTCCAATATTTTGAATTTCTGTACAGAGTATCTAATTCTTTCAATTTTGGAATAAGAGGATGTAGAGTTTTGGGGATAACCCTAGACAGGAACCGGGACGCCAGATACTGCCTCCTCAGAGCTAAGGGAGGTTCGGCGCATTCGACCTGCAAGGCGTTAATGGGAGAGGACTTCATGCAACCTGAGATGATCCGAAGGCATTGAGACTGAACCCTATCTAATCCAACTAAACCGCCTTTGTTACATGGAATCAACAAAAATGAGCCAAAATCTATAATACTACGAACTAAAGCATTATAGATTAATTTCATAGTGTAAGGATGGGCACCCCACCAGACACCAGCAAGGACTTTTAAAATAGGGATAACCCTTTCGCATTTTTTAACTAAGTAATTAATGTGGGGTAAACCAGATAATTTGGAATCCAGATACACGCCTAAAAATTTTGCTTTATTAACTACTGGAATACCTTGATCTTCAATGCTAACTGAGACTTGAGGGATCCGTTGTTTCCGGGAGAAAACGACAACCGAACTTTTCGGAGGAGATAGGGAGAGACCATGGTCTAAAAGCCATTGATTTAAAGAGTCTAGAGAGAGACAGAGAGATGTAGCAGCATCAACAACTGATGCATTGGCTACATACAGGACAAGGTCATCGGCATACTGTAAAAGATGACAGTCAGTATTAAGACAGGAGCCAATGTCAGCTGTGTATAAATTGTACAGTAATGGGCTGAGGACAGAGCCTTGGGGAAGACCCTTCCACGTCTGTCTTTCCTCAAATATCTCACCCTGGACTCTCAACACCAAAGAGCGGGACATAAGAAGCCCGCATATGCACTGTACCATCTTCGCCGGAATACTCAGCTGTTGCAATTTTTGCCTGAGAATGGGAAGAAGGACATTGTCGTATGCGGAAGATATGTCTAGGAAGGCGGCTACAGCAGATTCATTTTTGGAAAAGGCTGTACGTATATCCGTAACTAACGTTGCCACGCTGTCCATTGTACTAAGTCCCTTCCTAAAGCCAAATTGATGGCTGGGTAGTAGATCCCGAGACTCAACAAACCACTCAAGTCTATTTTTAATTAGATGTTCCAGTAACTTGGCCAAGACGGACGACAAAGCAATTGGTCTAAGTCCATTCGGGTCATCGGCATTCTTGCCTGGTTTCAAAAGAGGAATGACGATTTGTTGTTTCCACTGATCCGGTACCCAACCAAAACGATAACAGTAATTCACAATTTCGAGAAAATAGTTCTTAGCGTTGGTACCAGAGTGGACTATAAAAGAGTATGGGATGCCATCCTTGCCAGGGGCAGTATCCCGTACATTTCGAAGCACCGTATTCAATTCCTCCATTGAGAAGGGGTAATCCAGCGGATCATCCGCAGTATTTACAGGCGTGAAAAATAATTCTGAAGATAAGGGAACATAGGGTGGAGCAATTTTATCGAAAAAGGATTCAGCAGTTTGTCTGGTGATGGGGGAAGAAATTGACGGGGAGCAACCACGCCTAAATCGGTTTATACTCTTCCAGACTGCTGATACGGGAGTGGAGGGGGATAGAGTGCAAAACTTAACCCAACCTGATCGTTTCTTCTTACGAAGAAGACGTTTAGATTGAGCATACACTCGTCTATACTGTAGTAAATTGTCGTTATTCATCGATTCATTGTACTGTATTTCGGCGTCATTCCTCGACTGTATTGCTGCTGTGCATTCATGGTCCCACCATGGGGGTGATGGAATCTTGTTTCTAGCACAGTTCCGTAACTTAAAGGACGAATCTGCACTTGAAATTATGGCCGAAACAAAGCCTTCATAACAATTCTTAACATGGCAGTGCCCCAAAAAGCCTGAAAATGCTGAATTTAAATTTGGGAGTTCACTAATTTTCTCCTCCAGTAATGATGAAAACTTTGTCCAATCGGGTTTGGACAAGTTGTACTTCAGAAGTGGGGGAGAAGTTTTTTCTAAAAAGGTCTTATTAATCAGAGATATAACTATAGGGTAATGGTCACTACCATGCGTCAGAGTAGTGCATTGCCAATGAATCGATGCCGCCAACTCCACAGAACAGAATGTGAGATCTACACAACTCTTTTGCTGCCCAGGAAGAGGTCTCCGGGTCGAGCAACCGTCATTTAGGACACAGAGGTTAAGGTCATCTAGAATTTCTACCAAACCTTCCCCGAAGGAATCGCATCTATTAGAACCCCACCTAAAGTGATGGCAATTGAAGTCACCCATGACCAAAAGGGGACCTTGGATACTACTAAAAATATTTCTTAAAATGGTTAAAAAGTTATGATGAGGATGCGAAATGTATACAGAGAGGACCGTGATCCCCTCAACAGTCCCTCCAACAACATTCACATCACCACCAAGCGCAGGTAAGGATAGGGACAAAAGTGGGACACGGTTATTGAAAAGGAGGGCCGACCCTCCATAGCCATCAGATCTATCGCATCTAAGAATATTAAAATGTGGTACACGAAAGCTAAGACTTGGGGTAAGCCAAGTCTCAGCAATGGAGCAAGCCAAGGGCTTGTACTCATTCAGGAGGGATATGAGGTCGTGCTTTTTATGCCACACGCTCCTCACATTCCACTGAAGGAATACTTGGCGACCCGCCATTTTTAATGTCTAGAAGAAGAGTAACAAGTTGGTAGGCAACGTTGGACGGTATTTGTGAATTAGAAGAAGACATTACAGTGGTTAGGAGTTTTACGAGAATTTCAATGGTAGAGGAAATATTATTACGGTCGACGTAGGGGTTATTAAGTGTGCAGCCATTAGGCTGTGAAGATTGGGGAGAACTAGTTATTTGCTCATGAGCAACTCTATCGTATGATGGGGAAAGGGGGGCATGGGTCTTAGGCTTTAGAAAAACTGTTTTGCGATATGATTGGGGTTGGGATTTCGTTATATTGGCATAGTTACGGGAAGCAGCTGGGACAGTTTTGCTTACTTCAGCATAGGACAAGGATTTCTCAGCCATGATAGTCTTTATAGCTTTCTGTCTACCAAACTCCGGGCATGACCTGCTATTAGCAAAGTGATTCCCTGAGCATAGTACACAGAAAGCTTCAGCCTCAGAAATGCTGCAACCATCACCAGGGTGATCATTACCACATTTACTGCAGCGTGGTTTTGACCTACAGATTGATGCAATATGTCCAAATCTGCAGCATTTACGGCACTGAATTGTAGGGAAGACATATTGCTGTACTGGGAGAGATGTGTAGCAACAGTAAATTCTGTTTGGTAAAACCTGTCCGTCAAACGTGATCACGCAAGTTTCTGTGGGTTTCCATTCTATAGCCCCGTCATGAAAATTCTTTTTGTTTATACGTCTGACCTTAAGAATTTGTCCACAGCCAGATGGAACGGATAAATAACTTTTACACTCCTCTTCTGACATGTCGTGGGGAACTCCTTGTACAACACCCATACGGGTAATATTAAATGTGGGGATACTAGCGATATAACCATTTTTTGACAAAATACTGTTTATGATAAAGGCATTCGCATCCTGAGGGGAAGTAAATTCCACAGAAACTCGGTTGCGACCAACGCGTTTAACTCCGTCACGAACTACGTTACCAATGTTATTATTGAAAAGAAACATGCCGAATGTAACGGGATGGAGTGTTGTATTAGCATTCGGTTGGGATTCCGTGCGGGATACGTGGACTAGGAAAGGCGCTTTATCTGTCGCTGAGTACTTAGTACGACCAACTTGATCTCTTTGTTGCTTCGTAGGAGGGCTTGTGATATTAACATCGTCAACTGGGCGTTTGCGTGACGGATTGGTTGAAATTTGCGTGTCTGCTATGCTGCAAGCAACATTGGCAAGTTGGGATAGCGGGGAGTTCGGTGATAGAGGAGCATAATCGGAAATTGAGGAAGAAGACATGTCAGGTGGAGGATCAGGGTCGGGAGGTTTATTTCGCTCCATTATTACAGTAAAAACTACTATAACAAAAAATAAACAATACAAACCCGATTAACGACACAAGGACAACACAAAAATACAAAAACAAGTCACAACAAGTCACTTTTTCACTGAAAACAACTTAAAATTCAGGACACACGTGCTAACCAAATACACTCTGTGGCGAGAAAACCAAACCATTGTATATTATTTTTTGTCTGTGATCATTACACGATTCCAATATGTGTATATTTAAATAAAAACTAACTGTGTACTGTGTATACTGAAATCTATAGTTTAAATAAAAAATAATAGAAAACTTAAAAAAAAAAAAAGCAAAATTACTATCTTTAATTTTAATCTGTGATTGCTTTTAAGTATAAGTTTATTAATACTTTAAAAGTTCAATTGAAGTGATTATTTTACCTGTCAATAAAAAATCTTTAATAATCATGTAGTTTTTTTTTAAACATGTGTACATGTCTGTACTAAATTTGTAACACTATCCTACATATTTTAGAAGGTACCATAATGTTCTGCGTTTTCGCTTTTTCGTAACCACCTAAAATTGGTCGGGTTATCACGGTCATTCACTTCCTAATGACTTTAATCATATTATCTCATTAATTATCCAATATACTGAGCTGAAATTTTACCGATATACAACTGAACTAAACAACTAATAATTGACATAGCATTCAGTTCATATATCTAATCCAGTGGCCAAATAACACCGCGCGCATCAAGACCGTGCTCGTGAAGAACTGAATATCATCATAACTTGTTAAATACTTACAGGATACTAATGAAACTTCACATACATTTGAAGGCAGTTACAAGCTTCAAAATAATGTTTAAAGTAAGTCTTTATACCTCTTATTGAGAGGGCTGGGACCAATTGAAGTGTTTTTCTATTTAATAAAATAACCTTTAAGCTATGTATTATTTTGGTTTTTTTTATTGCAGAACAAATCTAAACTAATTCCTAAGAAGTCTTGTACAAAATATGATAAGAATCCGCTTAACCATTTTAAAGATCTAGCAAAACCAAAAACGTTACCCCAGCAAAATCTCGAATAACTTCGCAACCGAAGAAAGAACAAATACAAAATAAGGCACAACATTTACTTCATCTAGACAACTAATTTTATAGCTAGTATTTATTTAAATATTCCCATTAGAAAGAAAAAGGTCTGGCTGGGGTAACGTTACCCCAGCAGGAAATATTTTTGTGAAATAATTAAAAAACTATAAGCGCAACAAATTTAAAAATGTGCGCAACAATTACAGAAGCCGCAAAACTAATTATCTGTAAGATTCAAATGACCCTTTTCGACAACATCTGGCCTGGGTAACGGACACGACTTTTATTCTGTATTAATTTTTGTACTTGGAAAATGCTTGAAGTTAGAACTGTCAAAAGTTTGAATTCGCTGACGGTTCTTACTTCTTTCAAATTCATGTCTTTTTTGCATAAAATGGTTGCATAAATTAACTTAACTTGACCGAAGTATTATATTATCTGTAACTTGACTAAAGATACAAGTGTAAGGTGCAAACTAACATACCTGGATATTGTAAACTATTATCTACATTTATTTCATTCGGTCACGTCCTTCATATAGCTCATTTCTATTTCATTACCGAATAGTTTATTTTTCATCTCCATTATTAATAGTTTCTATTTCGAAATCTGTTTGTTGGCTCACCGTAGATAGTACAAGCAATAATCACAAAACCACAATTGTTTACATCGAATATTTTTTTACGTTTGCTCGATTTGTTTACACTAACTCATTCAGGAGTCAAGACTAGTCCAAACATTTAATTGTTTGAAAATATTATACTATTTTTTTGTTTAAGCTTAGCAACAATGTATATCGGGTGTTTTACTAATATTTTTCCGTTGTTTTTCTAATATTATTTCTGTAGAAGATCTAGATTCTATGTAAGTAGTTATGTATATTTTAAACAACGTGTTGACTGTTTCTCTTTTCTAGCCACCTTTGTACCACCCACGCTCTTTGCAACCAACAATTCGCATCGCATTTCTGGTTTTCAGTCTGGTAATAAATATTAATTTTAACATTATTTACATATTTAATAATATTTTACTGATAAAAATCTAGACCACCTTTCATAACATTCAATAATAAATTAAACACACCAATTGTTTTAAACAACACATTTATTTTTGTGTATTTACAATTATTATTATAAATTATCTACAACCCTGTTATATTAATTTAAACATAATGTTACTGGCCAAATCCGATTAGGGTAAACTCACACACTATGACTGACAGCGATTATAGTAAAGTCTATGTTTTCGATTGACATACGCTACCGAAAAGTGTCAACGATCCCGGAGAAACTCGCTATATAAAAAAACGAAAGGCTTCGATAACGATTCGAACGAAGTCTATAACCCCTCTGATTCATATTTCGGTGATTTCATTTCAAAAAGTTATCTAGAATCTAAGTGACCTATTTTCTAGATAACTGCAAAAGTGTAATGCATTAACGTTATGCCATTGTGGTCGATGCATTATAATCACCACAATAATAATTTTCTATCGCGGTCGTTTGCTACCCGTTATAGTTATTTTTTATCTCAGTGCAGTAGTAAGAATCGTATTCGATTGCCTTTTATTTTCACATCTAAAGTGGAACATTTTCACATTACAAACAATCTGAAATAAAATTCCACTTTATAGTAAACTGACTTTTTCCACGTTATCTAAAATCGGATTTGTTCAGTACCATTTACATTATATTTTAATTACTGCATGTATTGATTTTATGACACAATTGTTTCATAGTAAACAACGTCATTAAGTTATCTTTGTCAAGACTAAAAGATCACAGAAATACTGTATGGCCTGATAATTACAGTAACATGACAATAAATAGATAAAATACTACAGTGACATTTTATGCTTTACTTTTTTACAAATATAAATTGTGTGAGATCTTCTTTTATGTGGCATAGCCAACAAATAAATGAAAAAGGATTTAAACAAAATTACAGATTTTACAAAATAACCGTTTGAATCGTTTTCAATAAAATTAAATGTAGACTTATTGTTTAAACTTCACTCACTAGATGGCGCTACTAGATTCATATTCAATCAGTGTTCGGGAAACAAAAATCAAATATTAAAATTAAGCCATGATATTTATTTCTAGATTGATTAAGTTAAAGGAAAATACTATGACATACTCAAAATCACAAACATTATTTGCCATTGAAGGCGACCTAGCTTACTTCTTACCTAATACTAACATTTGAACTAGAAAGCATTGGAAATGTAATGCATAAACTTACAAATAAATATTTACACTTTTCTAATTAAGCTTCTGGGTGCACTTATGTACTCACTGAGGCATGTACTTACTTAGGTAGAGGTATATATACGAGAACTGGGGATGAACATGTTACTGTAACATTTTGTTATTATGATTTATTTACAAGTCCTAAGTTTTGCCAATCGTACTGTACTCATAAATGCACACACAGGAAGGTTTCAATATTTGACCGAAGTCAAATTAATTACCAAAAAAAAGATCATTATTTGAAAGTAGTTTTGTGTCTACATGACACCATATTCAACCAGAAGGGCAAAATAAGAAAGATAAGTTGTTTGATTTTTAGACTTGAATCTCATTTACAAAGGCATTTTATTAGGAAGAATACTTACATTATAAGATAAATTAATATTACTTTTTAGATTGAATAAGTACGAACATTTATGCCACATTTTTTTATGTGGAAGAGTTGCGATTAATAGTTGTAGACAGTGATACATCATACAATAAATAGGTACTAAGTTATATAATACATTTACGAAAATTAGTGTCTTCAATATTAGCTTTACCTTCAATTCCATACCTATTTGATGTTCCTATTTTCTGTTTACCTTTGAAAATAGTGCATGACTCAAACCCGGAATGATTTCTTCGCGTGATTAGTGTTACTCATTAAATCTTCTCGTTTTGTTAAAAATCCTTTGCGTAGGCAGGATTTTTTAGATCACTTGGCTCCTGCCAGTCGCCTGCTTAACACAACTAAACAATCAAATAGGTTATTCATTAAATACAAATTCGCTCTACTCTACTCAAATACGGACGGTTTCCTATCGACTCTGCAAACACAACGGCGCTCTTGGCCTGAATAACTAAAAAGATACCTACACTTAACTTAAGATGTTATTATGAAAAGATACTTGGTAAAAGTAGTTTCATAAATATGATTAGGCGACCTGTTCTCCACTTCGCATGTGTTGCGATATTTATCTATAACTTATTATAACCATTGTCGTACGTTTGGGCCATCAAAAGTTGGCGAACAGTTTGAGTTCATCGGAGTCCAGCGAGCGCACCGCCTTCCAATCCGTCTCGGGGTACTCGTCGAAGTTGGAGGTGTCACCCTCGTACGACACCGCCGGCATGATGGGTGGCTGTGGACAACACAAACACAGTTCAAACAACTATAAGAATAACAAACACTTAGTTAAACAACCTGTTGTGCCTATTTAGAGTTTCCTGTACAATGTAAATCGGGCCATAAATAAGCATTCAAGGGGTACAGCGTAAAGTATTGAAATTAGGTAACGTAAACCCCGTGAATCTCTGTCGGCCTTGCGACCTAATTTAAATAAGTTCTTAAATCGTGCTTCGATGGTATTGCGCAAAAGTATATTGAACTCGAACTCTTTTATATTGTTCCACTTAAAACAAAAGTCTTCCTCATTATATTCTTCCGACAGTATTTTCCAAACAGTGTTCAATTCTGTACTTCACTATGTGGGCGCTTGTAATTTTCCAGGCCTCTTCGATTCAGTTTGAATCTGATAATATCGTGGGAACATAAACACAGTATTGATGAGCTAATATATACCTGGAGCTTCTTCATGAAGACGTCAGCCCAGTCTATGTGCTTGAACCATCTGTGCCGTTTGACGTCTTCGGTACCGCACTGTAAACGAAACAAGTATTGCATTAACGAGAATAAATATACAAAGACAACGAGTACAAAGATCATCGGACAACTCAACCGTAAATTACTGAAATGTATACGAGTATCAGTGAAAGATCAATCAATCATAACAGCGATATTGACTAGAATCATAATGCGCATTAGTGCGTGGCCGGAATTAGAGCAACTTTGTTATTATTGGCGTTCGCGACGTTCTTCAACGGTTAGACATCGTAAATTCTCAGATTTAGAGTTTAGCGCAGCATATCGAGCTTAATTTATTATTGTACGGCGATGCCAAGCGGGCCACTCGCAATAATATCAGCAGGGAATTGTCCCATAACTCCTCTAAACCTGCGGCAATCTCGTTATTACTCCAATATAATAAAGTGTATTGATGGAAAGGTCGCTCCTAACATTACCCGCTTTCCCCTGCTTTCATATTACGTAGGTATTGTAATAAGTATCATTACTGCTTCCATAGACGTTGTGCTATTATCTGCGATGGTGCCGGATAAGAAAGGTGTTGTAAATCAAAACACTTGTTGCGTCTTGTTGTGATCTCGTGATTCCTTTGACCTACTTTCTCTTTTTAGCGTTACCTTGACCCAATATTAGGGATCTTCGTGAGTCTATAGTCTAGTTTCATGAAGTGGTCTAACGTTGCGGAGCAAAAATGGTGTTAGCTGAACTAGATGATACCCTCTCTATGCACACCCATGATAAACATGTAGTAACATAAATTATCCGTTCAAAACAAATGCTCGCATCAATATAATCAATTGATAGCTAAACCGTGTTACAACTATCTAGGGCTCTAGACGTATGCCTAGATTATCATAAGCAATCATTAAGTAGGACACGAAAAGTGTGTGCCAAAATTATTATAGTATAGGATCCAAAAACAGATTTAGTTCGCGGCTAACAAGGCACCCCAGTTTCTAGTGCATTGCGAGACATCGGCAATGTGTCGTATTTGCGTCGCGACATAAGTCAGTGGCGGGCAGCGGCTTTTGAAGTCGCCGGCAGACACCTGACTGATGGCTTTCTAAACATCTCGGCGACATCGCAGCAAAAAGCTCGGTGAAAACAACCAACCACTAACTGCAACCGTTTAAAAATACATTCTCAACGTGATAGCGCGACATATTGGGCACGCCGCATCCCGATTTCTCGCTTTAGCCATGACGAGGAAGGGATATTTATAACATAGACTAGTGTACTATAAAGAATTGACATAGGCTTTCTATACAACAAACTACGCAATTTTCTCGAATAGTTCTAGCTTTGTCTATTATAGAACTATTATTATGTAGTTCAGTTCAATCAAAGCAATAACGCTAGGAACGTTTATTTTCTCATTATCACTAATACAACCGCAGTTCGTTATAAAATTAATCTTACAGTTACGTAAATACAACATAAGATTCTGGTCAAGTGCCTAGAACTTAATTCAAATTATTTCTATTTCATTTATTTTTTAGCCAATGTTTTTCATTTGACTTTTGAGGCGATTCCAAATTTGTAAGCCCCTCTCGACGTGGATTATGCAATGAGAATTCAGATTTATTCTGATCAAAGCTCATTGATCGATCGCTTATCCCACTTTTTCATTTAATCCGTTTTACGTTAGAATTTAAACTGAAAAGTAATGAGGAAAATTTAATCGAAACATCTAAAAACTTGATCATATTAAAAAAATCTTTAACATTTAAAGTGTCAAGAGTTAGGTAGAAGATAAATATGGAAACTGCTTGGAGTACAGCCAATTTCAAAAGTTAAATAAATTTTCTTTTTGGACACAATCCACTCGATTTAAAGTGCAAGAAAGAAAATTATTTTAAAAGTGGAAACGAAACATACGATTCCGCAATGTGATAATTTTATTTCATTATTTTTTTGCGTTTACAGGAATAGGTGATTGCTTGTATTGAGGATCTTATTATGTTGTCATGTCTGAGCTGAAACAACAAATGAATTGCCAACGCAATGCTCTGTTTGACATGTGTTATATCAAATGTATTCGTGCGCAGTCCGTCGCGTGTATAATCCAAAACTGTTGCCGATACGGGTCAAGCGCAAGGCTGAGGTATTTTCAGTTTGCGTAATGCGTAAAGCCGACCCGTGTATTCGCTACAAAATCTGCAGTTTATAGTTATATTCTCGTATGTATGCATTATATGTGCAATGCCCTTAAATAAATACATGATTGTGACACTGACACTCATCAAAATTAAAGTATGTGTTAAACATTCAAGGCAATATTAAATATTTTGAGAACCGTCAGATAACGTTACTTACGTTTAATTAAAAACAAAACTAACTTCCTCAAAACTCTTAACAACATTTCGTCACCAGACAAAACACATTAATTTGATGACAGAATTAAAAGTCACTATAACATAAAGTACGTACAAGTGAAGTTTTTAATTCCTTTACAAATAAACCTTCCACGAGTATAGTTAACGAGTATAGTAATTATTTGAAAAAATGTAGGTAATGCATTTCAATTTGGCAAGTAAACAAAACATAGTAAGTGGTAATTAATTTTTGAGTAACGTAACTCCACGTGTACACACACGTGACAGAAGTTGTAGCAAATGATCTTGTAGCAATAAAAACTGTTTTCAATGAAAAGTGGAAATAGAACGCGCGGACGGGAATTTTCCTCCGGAGAAAATATTTTTAAAGAAGTATAGAACACTAATCTGGGATTAAATTGTTTCATTTAAGAATAATTGTTTTATTGTTGGCTGCAACTTGTTGCTATTGCAAGAGATAGACTGTAAGGCAATAGAGTGCAAAAAACTGGCCAAGTGCGAGTCGGACTCGCGCACGAAGAGTTCCGTACCATTATCTATACAACATTAGACAAAACGGCAAAAAAATTTACGTTTGTTATACCCTTAAATATTTATTTTATTCTGTTTTTATATTATAGCGGCAACAGAAATACATCATCTGTGAAAATTTCAACTGTCTAGCTATCACGGTTCATGAGATACAGCCTGGTGACAGACAGATGGACAGACGGACAGTGGAGTCTTAGTAATAGAGTCCCGTTTTTAGGGAACGTAACCCTAAAAACGATTTATACCTTCATATTTCCCAGCCTCTTGGTCCTATCTTGGACGAGCAGCTTCTTGATGACGTCTTTGGCGACGGGGTCCAGGTGCCGAGGCCACTCCACACGACCGTTCAGGATCTTCTCGTAGATACCGAACGGGTTGTCGTCGTAAAACGGCGGGTAACCCACTAACATTTCGTAAATGAGCACGCCTGAAAACGAAACACATAAACTTTATTAATAAAATCAATAAATACCATCACCGAAATAACTCTACGATCGTTAACGATGCGGAAACAATTAAGACGTTATTTTACACGGATATTAATACCCTTAATGTTAATAATTGCAATGTGATAATCGTAAAATCAATTCTCACGAAATAATCAACGTCAAAATCATTAATTAATGTTCCATTTAATTGACTTGGCTATACATTATGCGCATTAGGATATGTGTGCCAGAGCTATAATGGGTTGTCAATTTTACAACACTTCCAATAATTAGCAATTAGTCTGGAGAATACAATGAGCTTAATGAACATTTACCAATATTTGAAAGTGGTGTACGTCGCCGTCGCAGAAAATACGAAATGTAACGCCGACAACAAACGACTTCAGTAATTAGCACTGAAAATACTGGC
Organism: Xestia sexstrigata; assembly: GCA_941918905.2. Classification (NCBI taxonomy): domain Eukaryota; kingdom Metazoa; phylum Arthropoda; class Insecta; order Lepidoptera; family Noctuidae; genus Xestia; species Xestia sexstrigata. Next base: position 9,456,942 of record OW799204.2, read on the forward strand.
ACTTATATTAAAATAGACTACTAACAATGAGCTAAACTAAAACTCACTTTAGCCACAGCTCCGGTATGTTTAGACTACTCAGAAACTTGATATTGGAAAATTGTGAAGCAATGGCGAAGTGGCAAGTGTATTTAGTATATTATTGTAGTAAGGTATGATGCCAACCACGGACACGGAGAGATATAAACAACGTATACCATTATAAATAATGTCAGTATATAATTGGCAAAGAGGCAGTGTACCCAAATGGAGGAGACACCAGTAAATCAACAGAATACTAAAAATAACAGCGACGATGTACACAATTCACAGTACGAGTAACGCCACACAAGCTGTACTTACACAATATATAAACAAACAATAACAATATGTCGGGAGATACATTACGAGATGCATAACAAGTATCAACTGAAAATACAAACAATAAATTACTGTAAACATATAGTACGTGCTTGTGTTTGGCAAATATATCAATGGCAATTAGGATCGAAACAAGAGCTTAATTACTTTAATTATTGTCAGCCCTGAGATTAATTCTTTTTGCACATAGTCTTTGTTAGATCATTATGTTACTTTTTATAGACGACCCTTCTAAAACACTTCATTATGACTTGGGACACTCCAAATTGCGTACATGTATAAACAATGGAAAATAAAATAAATTTTGTAGCGTGACAAGTACTTCCGTGAGACTTGAAATTTTATCTATTATACTATCACAAGATTACATATTATTAAAATGTTTCTGACAATTATAATTCAAAATTCTACGAGTTTCATAATTATTATTAATAATAATAAAGCTTTTCTTCGAACACAAAGAGTTTGATCGCGTGTCTAGCGTCCTGTTTTGCATTACATTGCCGCAATGTCATTTATGACGACGAAATGCTATATTTGTTTTCTGAAAACCAATTCGGTAGGAAGGAAATATAATTATTTCCGTGATTTACACAAAATGATACCGTTATCATGACTAACAAAAATATTTGTACTCACCCAAGGCCCACCAATCGACGGCTTTATTATGTCCTTTGCTCTGTATGATCTCTGGCGCCAGATACTCCGGTGTGCCACACAAGGTCCAGGTCCTATCTGTCAGTTTTTTCGCAAAACCGAAGTCCGTTATTTTCAAATGTCCATCCCTGGCAAGGAGTAGGTTTTCAGGCTTCAAGTCCCTGTACACGATGTTTCGGGCATGGAGATATTCCAGCGCTGACACAATTTCTGATGCGTAGAAGTTGCCTGCGAAGATAACGTTTTAAAATGCATTGATTTTTTTATGACTTCGACCTATAAAATTATACGAGGCGACCTCATTTTGTATTGGGACGTTAAACGGGTTCGACAATTAACATTTTACTGTATATTTTGTGGAAACAATAACTATAAGACGTTGTTTTATTGAGGCTTGAGGAAAATAGAACAGTTGCCATAAAGATCTAGGAATAAGAAAACGCAGCGCTTCCAACTTTCCCGTCCAGCTACCAGCTACCGAGGGAAAACAATAATTACTTGACCGCTTTAACGCAAAACTATTAGCTTTAGACAGAAGTGCATTATTACGTGTGTAGGTTGCTTACATTCTTACAAACTAAATATAACGCTAAACATCGTTCTACGTTCCAAATTATGTATTCTTTCGAATGTTTACTTTGGCCGGTGTCGATCACTAGTTGCATATAATTCCACATCAGCTGCAATACTTTCTCTAATCTACAACGATTAGGTTTTTTCCATGTTTTTTGAATGTAGGTATATTCATATCTATGAGTTAACTATTGTTTTCTCTTATTCACGATATTTACGAGATTCCGAACACTAAATGTTTTATAGTTCCGTTTTATTGACTCATTAAATTCTTTTGCTATATCTATCGCACCTATTAATTCGGCTTTTACTTTGGTAACTTGTTTTATTGTTTGTTCAAAGCGTGTATGTTGGTCTTTAATGTATGAAAATAAATACAAATTCTATGTGCAATCACTCCATCATTGTGTAGGAGCAAATAAGTATAACAGACAAAGGTAAAACAAGGCGACATTAAAGTTTTCATTTACGTCATATGAAGAAAAAACCCCCAAACGCAATAAATACGACAAGCTTTTATTTTATTATTTGAGTAATTTATTTAATTGTCCGCCGGATGTACAACGGTAGAATTATTTATTTATTGCAGAAATCAGTTTAATTTATGCCACAACCGTGAACGTTTGTTAAAAATGAGATATTAATTTAACTAGAAGCGACAGCAACATTATTTAGTCAAACAATAAAACACTGGAGACCGGATATCAAAAGCCATTTCATTACCAGTTTAAAAAATATAACATTTAAAATTTTTAACTGGCGCCTCTATTATACAGTGCCTCTATCAGAAGTTGCATTTTTATTAGGTTCAAACAGGATTGTAACTATAGATAGATCAGATCAAGTTTGCATAAAAGTTTACGACCGGTTAATTACATCTCCTTGCAATAGGTAATGAAATTCTCACTTTTATTCATTTTATTCACTTCTCCAAAATTTATATCGTCACTTTCTCTGACTGTATCAAAATCTAATCAAATTCAAAATGCAAATTCTTTAAATATGTGATTGCTTCGTTATATGTATATGCATGCATACGTAAGAGTATATAAACATGTTAAATTGTATCCAGGATTAGCCAAATCACGTTTATTTTTATCATGTGTAAAGTCAATGCCAGCTGGAAGAGGCGCGTCGTCACTTCGTTCGCGTATCGTGTGGGCACTCGCCTGCACGAAAACTGACGATACTCATTTATTGCAACATTTAATCAACACGCGTTTCTTCAAATCCCGAGTTTTTGGTACTTAGATATTACATTGCATTTTCTTGACGAACGGAAAACTATGCGCACTGGAATTTCTTAAAAGATATGCATTTCAGTAAGGTGTTCAATATCTAAATTCAGTATTTTATTATATCATCATTCTGCGCAAGTCTCGTATTACCTACGGTCTTCTCCCATTTCAACCATCACGGTATCAGTTACAAAAAGGTATTTTATAATATGCTTTGTTTTGATATGTGTTTAGTATTCTGATAATGATGCTTGCTCTGAACTTTTAGTTTTTTTAGCTTGTTGAGAACGCCAGCGGTGTGGTGTGGGCGACATGGTGCCACGCGGAAGTTTGTCTGTCTTATACGGAGTCTTTGTGCCCGCCGCATGACATCACACCATGACTAAACTTCGAAATAATACTCATCTAATAAACCCATTAACCCAATGTGTATCCCGACAAAAAAGACTGCTCTACATTTTAAAATAAATAAAGTTCTCTTCGTTCTCGTAAACTTTGACTAAATCAGAGCAAGCATCACTTAGGCCGGCAGCGGCCGCCTCAAATTATAGAGTGCAAAGTATAAGTTTACTCTTTTATAAAAATGCCATTTAGTTCACAGATGGGCTTTGCTGGCAGAGTCCTCATTCTGTCCATCGTCCCCAAATACTTTTTAAATTGACTTCTAAAAGCTTTTAATTTCCCTTTCCAAATAATCCTTTTCATCCATATTGCAGACGTCAGTCTGTTTTTCAAGAGCACTTTATTCGTCTATCTGTCGACACTCATAAATATACCTACGACTTATCCTGTCAGATCGATGCTTTATGTAACGTATTTATAACTTTTATATCTAAAACCGCTTTCCAAATTTAATCAGTGAAACTAATCTTCGTCAGAGTTTGAGAGTTTATTTTATGCGTTCTGTCGGAAATTCTGTTATACATTATAAATATTTGTCAATATCAAAGAAACAAATACGGAGAAAGTACCTATACAGTTGCACAACGTAATTATTTATACATGTGGTTTGCGCAGAAGCGCGGGCGCAGGCACGGCGCGGCGGCGCGGCGCGGGCGTCGGGATGTCTGGCTCAGCAGCACTGAGCAGTCGCCAAATGGCGCAGACATTTTTATTGTCAGGCCGCTATATCCCGACGTCATCGCTATATAAACCGACACCCATGAAAAATGGGCAGAACCACCTTCAAGGCACACAGCACCCCGCACGTAGATAGTATTATTATTTAATCTACGACTGAAGCACGACAGTTACTCGCTCACTTCTCGCGTCACTGAACCCACATGAGCCCCTATTTCTGTCTTGACTTTTCTCCAGAAATACGAGGCGATCGTTTGCCGTGTATTTTTTCAGTGTTTTTGCAATTTAATTTCTCTACACGATATACATATTTATTTATTATATCAGTGTACGCCGCTCATTACGACAATTTAAAAAGAAACCGAGATAATTAAAACACACGTTATTTTACGCTTTGCTAGAATTGAACGCAATCGCGATGTCTATGAATAGTCTTATCGCAAATTAATAACAATCGAGAAATATTTACGAATGAAATCTCATTTATAACAGATCGTTCAAACATTCATGAAAGTACGTAATTATTATCTCCATCCTTTACTCTTCTGGGCCACCTCTAAAAATATTAGAAAAGAAAACCTCAATCTTTTCTCCAAAATAATCACTTGATTTCGGTTTGTTGTTAATGTTTATATACGTTAGAAACCCAAGTCCTAAACAAGCACATATTGACGTCATCTTCCACAAATGGTTTTCCAGCCGTTAAATTCGGAAAAAGTATATAATGATAAAATCAACGAACAGAAATCGACTTCTTTGAAAGTTGTAATTCCAAATTAAAAACAAACGTTAGATAAACGTGCAGCGTGCAAAACTACGAGAGCATAAACCCCTATCTACTTATTCTAATTTTACCATCCTTACTCACATCATAAACTCCATTTCTTTATTAATTTGTACAATTATACAACCTTACGTTATGCAACTTTATGTAGCTATCATGCTAATCATATAAAATATTAAATGTAGTACTAAAAACATCTGTGGCCTTTTTTATTTACGGCTGTAGTTTATGTAAAAGATCGTAGCGTTTCAGTAACTGTCGTCAAATGATTGTCTAAAAAGCTCAAAGTGACGTGCTTCTTTATTTGAAATTCAACTTTATTGTCCCTAAGTATAGTTATAATATTGAGTTTGGACTGAACAATGATGTTATAAAATTTCAGTGAAGAAGTGGACATCGTGGGTGATTGCAGAGCATCGTGCGCACAAATCGTACGGCTCGGTAGCATGGTACGGCTGCCTGCGTTGTGTTGGCGTGCTTCCAACCGTTATTTATTTATTCCGCTCCAGTTTATTTATTTACAACGATTAATAAGCAAAATTGTTACTGATTTTTGTTTTAAATCTAGTCATCAAAGGAAAAGTTGTGACAACTGAAGATACTGTGGTTTGGCATAGATTTCGTAGTTTTCAATCATGTGTATGTAAACGTTCATTTGATAAGGTATAAAAATTAAGAGATAATGGTCGTTTTAATAGTATTTGTGTAATGAAGTGTGTTCTCACCGATACTGTTGCTGAATCTCCCAGCATTCCTCAGGTAGGAGAAGAGTTCCCCGCCGCACACGTAATCGAACAGCATGTAGATGCAGGAGTCGTCATGCGTCCACCACCGCCTGCAAGTCATCAGTAACATCATCATATCATACGACACGAAGGCCAAGCTCAAGGAAAATGGAAGTCCACGATTATGAAAACTTAGATTAGTCTTCTGTGACTTGTGAGCTAATTACAGTTACAGGTGCGTGCCAGATACTAACTCTACTACACGGCCGCAGTGGCGAAGGATCCATACAACTCGATTCCTACCGAATTCCCTTTGAAAAATGGCACAGTCAGTATTCTGTAGACAAATAATATAATCACATTAAAGATATGTACTCCGGCTTAGCTCTTACAAAAATTGACCCTTCGCTACTGCACGGCCGTATAGGTAGTAAAAGGAATCTCGAATAAAAAAACCGAAACGATATTAGAAAACGTAAACAGAAACTAACTACCTACAAAAGAAAAGTTATTTACGTTTCTTAGATTCTCTGTTGTTTTTTTCCTAGAGGCAGTTGGGAAACCCTAGTCAACAACGCACAGCGTCAACAACGTCTAATAACGTCACTTCAAAAAGAGTCCTCGGATGTTTATAAATAGGTACACAATTAACGTAAATCCATATATCATGGGTTACTGATCAACAGTGACATGGTGATAGTTGCCAGAGCGTCATCTATAGTGAACGCGCACTGATATTTGTCGGCTCGCGAGACTCGCGCTTGGCGCTAAGTCGCCTGATACCACTCTCTCCACAAATTAGACCATACTAAAATAAATATTAAGAAGTAATCAATACAGGTGTAACTGGCACATTTTAACAGGTTATTTGGGTTAAATGGAACCAACACGGAAAGAACTCGAGAGTCGAACAAAGGAGTTATGTGGGCCAATCCTTATAGCACCTTCACCAACAAAATAATGGTAATGAATTAACTTTACAACAATAGCTACAAGTCTACAACTGCACATGAGACCGCAGAATGGCTATTGGTTAGTTTTGTATTGGTAGGCTATTCACTGGAAGGGAACGCCAGGAATGAAAACAGGAGTAAGTAATGACATTGGCTCAATGCCGACATTTGGCGCTCACATAATTGACGTGCGTCACATGCACCCATACACGTTTAATTAAATGTCCAAGTGTGTTCCAATGGTAGGTAAACAGCGTGTTATGATCCCGCGAAAATAATGATACCCTTTAGACACGTCGCATCAGTCTAGACGCCTTGGATAACCACCAAGAATACAAATTGCATCACATGATTGACGGGGACTTGAAGATATTCACTTTGTAAGTGATGACTTACAGATTTACTATGAAGGGGTGATTTATCTCGGCGAGGATGTTCTTCTCGTTCATGACGTGGTCCACTTGCTTCAGACGGATGACGTCGGCCATGGATAATATCTTCATTGCCAGATATTCATCAGCTGCTTTGTCCCGACACAGGCACACGCGACCGAATGTACCAGTACCTAGAACAAAAGAAATTAGAATGTTATTTCGTTGTAGTATAAAAAACTGTAAAACTTTACTGGTATTCTACTTCATTTGTAAACACTATCATAATTACTGCAATTCTACTACAACATTCATAATAACCAGCAATTGCAGGATAACAACAGAATACAATACAATAACAGACCCTACAGCAACGTATTTATCGAGCTCTGCATTGCAAATATTGCACGGTTATCATTCTGTTAAATTGGGAAATCATTGAAATCACAATCTCAGAGTCGGAACTGTTTTGATGAAAACAATTCCGAGTAACAAAATGAAATAAATAAATGATTCACTAACGGAGATTCCCGACTCTTGTGAGTATGAGTAGTGATAAGTGCAAACATGAGGTTTCCAAATGATTTTAATGCTTTCGTGGTAGCGTGTAAACAAATTGAGAAATAAATTACTTATAAACAAAATTCACTCATCGAAAATGTATCTGAATGTTTTCTGTCCATCTTTCAATGTTCAGTTAGTCATTCGACAATTTCGACCACTGCAGTAGATAGGATATTTTAGATAGTCCTTGAAGGCTAGATCCACGCAGCTAACATATTGCGTTGTGAGACCTTGCTGTTAATAAAAGCTCAAGTTCGTTGATCATTCTGAGGTTCGTTATTGAAATATCTACTCTACACAAATATAAATAGAGAATGAAAATAAATAAATAAAGTAGGTGATTCAGAGTTTTTTTTAATTCTATGTGTCAATAATGAGATCTACTCACGATGTCTCCGGAACAAGTGAACCATTAATTAACCTTAGTCGTGCTCTGTTTAGTAATTGAGCTAATTAGTGCACGTAAGCTATGAATTACTTTTGCATCTTTGAGATCAGAAACTGCGTCGCAGCTCTGCACTGACTTTGAGTAATTTACATTTTTCTTGTTAGAAAAAAACACGGTGAGCTGCGCGCCAGAACTTGGCTTGACACGCTCCCGCGTGTCTAGATATTCAAAAGAAATGAGAATGTTTTTCAAAAGTTTTCAGCTAACCTGGGGAAATCCAGTTGTTTCGAAGAATAATGTAGTAAATAATACTGTTAATCCCACTGATGTAATACCTAAATCGTATCATATTATGCTGTCATCCACTTAGTTACCTATATTAAAATTATTAAGGTAGGTACAATATGGTTACATCATACGCCTGACTGTAATCAGCTTATACTTTGCACCTTTCGTGTAGGGCTTCGTTTCAATTTCTAAGAATTTCGATATACTACCTAAGTACACGTTAGGTAGAGTTCATTATTCCGCATACTTTCCAAGGACTTTTCTATGTGTCATTGAAGGACATTCTATAACACGGTGAGAACTACTAACTAACTAAATAACCTCTACGGTGGAGTTTGTGAGTCACAGAAAGTTACCGCATAATTATGATTATAATTATGTAAAATAATTACATATTATTGTAACGAACTCTGCTTTTCGTTCAGTCGCGAGTGCTGTTGAAAGTTTTCCATCTATATTAACGTGTAAACCGCATAACAATAAACATATTTATTTAACATGTAGCGTTTACTTAACAGACGGTCATAATAAACGCAATGTTACGGTTACTATTAACATTTCGTCTTTATGGTAACTTAAATCTCTTTCTAAGCCACAAACCAAGTTACTCAAGTTCGTTTCTTTACTCCTCCTCGATCTTATTACAAAATCGTACGATACATTTTCAATCCAAGATTTTTTTATTACCAATTCTTCGATGCTCGCCCCGTAAGTTTGACTGGCTATTGTCAAACCTTCATTATGTGCTTTTATTGATCTTCTACAGCATAATGATTGCTATCTTTTGTGCAAAAATAAAATACGGAAACAATTTCAGGAGCCAGTTCTTCAAAATATTTTAAATTTTAATTCGGCGATCTGCTAACTAGTATAATAACTTGTATAATAGGTTTATATCTATAAAAATATTATAATATAAATCTTAGCAATCGATGCGTGAAACATGAGCAACATATGTAAGGTTTCATCGTAAGGTTTTATATTAATACCTCTTTAAATATTCACGTGCCGTTGGTTACATGCGATAGAATTCAATATCAATGTCACTGAGCACAACCTGCAAGGTTCAGAACAATAGGCTGTTGAACCTACGCGATCATAAACTAACTTTTAGTCGATTGTGGTCTTTGTTGAAACCTGCGTGTTTGGTTTAACCTTTTAAATATCCACATGATCAGCGCTTATGCCTGCGCGAAGCCGCGTGGAGTTCGATAATTGTCCCACGGGATCATACTACTAGTATAAAAACTATCCTATGTCCTGGGTGAATCCAGATAATAAATTATCTGTGTTCAAAATTTCATCCAAAACCGTTAAGTAGTTTTTGAGTGAAAGTCCACATAAACGTTCGCATTTATAATATTAGTAAGAAGTAGGAAGGTATTGTTATTGTTGCATCTCTTTTGTGGTAAACCTGCCTATAATTTAATCATCATTGTCCTACCCTATTTGTTCCACCCAATTTATTTGGGGCTTTAACCGCAGCTTACTATCCCTTTCAAAAACACATAGATGTCAAAATAACGTTTACTTTTTAGATAAGAATCAAGTTTGTCTCGTAACAGTAACTAACATTGATCTACAAACGATATTATATTTCTTTTCAACGCCTTGAGCCAACTCACTTATTATGTAACATATATTTATAAATCGTAGTATCTTATTATACTATACATAAGTTGTTAAAAAGTTTATCACTTCATAATTTATTGATTATCACGTATAGAATGGGGGCTATCGCGTGTGAATTCGCCGCTAGAGGCGCTTGTGTAGACTAAGGTCCTCCAAAATGTCAGATGTCATAGAGTGTTCACGCGTTGCGTGCTTTTTTATAACGTATTTATACTAATACTCACGATTGTGTTCTAGATTGAGCCATTACTGATTAATTATGACTTGATGATTTTAAGTAGCAACTTAGAGTTAGAATAATAATATTGTTAGTACTTGGAGGTAGAATGATTTTTAATTGTTTCATGCTTGCTAATTTTAGGAAGAATATTGTAAATATATATCTAAAGCTAACACTATGTTGTTATACATAATAAAATAAACTTTTTTATGAAGGTAGTGATGCTTTAAAGTATTAAAATTAGAATAGCTGACAGGACCTTACTCGACAGTGCGCCATCTGGTGAGCTCAAAAACGATAGCCCCCATTCGCTCAGAATGGAAAACTTGGTGTTCGATGGGCATCCTGATTCTTACCAGTAGGTGATCCATAACCTAAAAGTATCCCTTTTTATCATAGTAGAATGATTTCAAACATTTGATAAAAGAAGAAATTGAATAACTTAAACTTGGATCATAACAAAACTCAAAAGTATACGAAATAGTAAGGTCATATTGATTACAATAAATCCCATATCCAACGTTTATGGGAAACTCTGACTGAGAAAATACCCTGTTTCCGAGAAGGGCACTTGAAAGCGTTAAACACGAGATGAAAATAGGAAGGCGCAGTAAATGGGTTACAGTACCCACCCATCGGTACCAAAGTATCCTATTTGTGTTAGAAGGCCGGCCTATATCTTAAATTGGGGCTTTAATTTGCGTAACACTAGTTACAGCAGCGTGGCGTGACGCGGCGTGTTTCAATTTCCACGCACTTTATTTTCCGCTGTGTCTTGCGCAAAGTTCAGGCGAGCCAACTGCTCGGAATATAGGAACAGAGGCTATAAAATAATCGTCGGCTTGAAGGAAACACGGGTGTAACTGCCTGCATGAAACTGTGCCGTAAATATTCATAAAAAATGTAATAAATATTGATTTTATTTTTGCTTCATTGAAAACGGATGCTCTTTTGTTTAAAAGAAATTGAGAAAGATGATTCATCTGAATAAATTCATAAAAGTCAGATTAGATCTTATCTTTTCAATGCATCTATCTTTGTATCTCTATTTTTTTATCGACATGTTTGTCTAAACTTGAATTCTATTATCAGGACTCAGTCTCATCACATTATAGGGTGCGCCGGTGTGCGACGGAGACATACAGGGTGAACACAAACATGTTCTTATTTATATTTTGCAGAGACGACATTGTACGGTGCAATAACCTCTACCGCACCGTTGAATGTCTTCTCTGAAAGGGATGATTCAGTTACATCATACGAATAAAATCATACGTTTCTTTTATAAATATAATGCTTGTCTCGTATGGAATCTAATCTTGAAGAAAGACGGATTAGATTTGCCTTCAATAATCTCATCGGAAGCCTTTAAGCGGTAGGTACATAATGTACTTCAGTCTTGTTTTCTTGACATTGCATTGTACATTTTCAATGTTCAAACAAATAAAAAGTAGATACGGGATGATATGATGACTGTGTGAGAACTTTGAAGCCTATTCCTAAAAACAATTTTAAATGTTTTCTATTTTATGTTACATTTTATTTCCATAACTTTACGATGGTATAGCTTTATTTTACTTAAGATAATGTTGTATAGGTACACCTGTAATTAGTACTTACTTATGAACCCTAGCCTGAACAATTTTATTGTTAAATATAAAATGTATGTACTGTTGGCGTACCTATTTTAAATAAATAAATAAACATGGCCCAGATGAGGTTTTGCATGGTTGTTTTCGATCAGTTCTATTGTATTTCCTGTTTTTTTTTTCTGCAAAAACTGGAAAACTCACTCCAATATACCGTCATAACTTTATACATCTCCTTATCTGCCGAAACTGAGAACAATAGACACTTGTGTTATATAAATATTTAATACTTCTTGTGATTACAAGGTGATACGCCTGAAACATCATGTTTTATGAATTTGTGACGCACGAAAACAAGAAACCGAAAACAAAATATTATTAATTAACGAATATCTACAAAGTGTAACCATGTTGATTATTACAATATAGTAGTGTTATTGTTTTTCATTAAGTAGATAGGTAATTAGTATGAGCCTATTCTAGATGTAATAATTACTAAGAGAGATAAGATTCTGTGATGTTCATGCCAATTTTAATTACTGCAAAATTAATCTACTATGAAAGTGTTAATCCAAAATAATATGCATAGTTTAATATCTAATTTACAAAATCAGACGATAGAAAACATGTTTCACCATTTGCGTTCCTCGTAATTTGGAATATCACTGATCTGCTTTAAACGCCACTTTCACCACAATTTCGTTTTTATCTCATTTATTTACGAGATTAATAACATGGCGTCTTAGCATGTCACCGATAATCCGGCTTTTTACGCCCCGTTCACGACCTCAAGTGATGCAACTTGCGACGGTACACGCGCGTGTTTCATTATTTTTACAGGCTTTACTTTAACTTGCACTGTTCGTATGTAAGTTGTCCGCTTAAAAAATTACAAACCACTTTTCGACCACTTGTTGGTATCAGATTGAGCTGATGCACACACCTTTGGTTCTGGTGACAATACATTTTTATGACAGACATGACAATACTAATATTAACATAATTTAGGGAAAACTAAATTTTATCAGCCTAGAGTAACTGACACATTGTATTCATAGCTCTAACCATAATTCAGCAAAGCTTCTTGTTTTATAGAGAATCCTGAAAACAAAATACAATACTTGGGTACTCACTATCTTTGTCCATAAAGTATAGAATTATGGTAAAATATTTCTTATCTCTGCATATCATAAACGTAGTGAATGGATACGATTAGCATACAATCATAGTCGATCTCCTAACGGTCCGATGAGAGAATACGGGCACATTTCAAGATTCGGCAACGTGTATGAAATATTTATTATCTTATATTTTTGTTCTGACCACTCCTACGCTGTCCTTTGACAATATATTTTAATAATTTTATTTTTTCATGGCTCTATCACCCGAATACTGAAACGCCACTCAAAATTTAAGGGCTGCTTAACATTTGAGCAGCTCCTAAACTTTAAATTTCGTATGGCCAAACGTCACTTTTTGTTAAATATAAGTACTACTTAAATTTTGAGTGACGTTTCAGTATTCGGTCATATGTCTACAGTGGCGTGCAGTAGTATTCCACGAAGGGTAGGCCACGAAATAGATAAATAAATTAATAAATTTTCATCGGCGCCATCTTGGATTTTCATTTTGACCTCATTTTCATTATCACCAACCCCAATAACCTCGAAAACGACACCCATGAAGAAAAAACTGAAAATTTTCATCGGCGCCATCTTGGATTTTCATTTTGACCTCATTTTCATTATCACCAACCCCAATAACCTCGAAAACGATACCCATGAAGAAAAAACTGAAAATTTTCATCGGCGCCATCTTGGGTTTTCATTTTGACCTCATTTTCATTATCACCAACCCCAATAACCTCGAAAACGACACCCATGAAGAAAAAACTGAAAATTTTCATCGGCGCCATCTTGGATTTTCATTTTAACCTCATTTTCATTATCATCAACCCCAATAACCTCGGAAACGACACCCATGAAGAAAAAACTGAAAATTTCCATCGGCGCCATCTTGGATTTTCATTTTGACCTCATTTTCATTATAACCAACCCCAATAACCTCGAAAACGACACCCATGAAGAAAAAACTGAAAATTTTCATCGGCGCCATCTTGGATTTTCATTTTGACCTCATTTTCATTATCACCAACCCCAATAACCTCGAAAACGACACCCATGAAGAAAAAACTGAAAATTTTCATCGGCGCCATCTTGGATTTTCATTTTGACCTCATTTTCATTATCACCAACCCCAATAACCTCGAAAACGACACCCATGAAGAAAAAACTGAAAATTTTAATCGGCGCCATCTTGGATTTTCATTTGGACCTCATTTTCATTATCACCAACCCCAATAACCACGAAAGCAACACCCATGTAGAAAAAAACCCGAAATTTTCATCGGCGCCATCTTGGATTTTCATTTTGACCTCATTTTCATTATCACCAACCCCAAAAACCACAAAAACGACACCCATGAAGTAAAATATAATAACAATAATATTATTGATTATTATAATAATAATACGCGCCAATAACCCCCAGGAATCATTATTTTAATCAACATTGAACATACACCCTAGCACTGGCCTGCAAATTGCAAAAAACGTAAGGAAATTTGAATTTCGCGGGCTAAAGAACATCCACCTTGAATCCTGGCCTTGTGTTGTAGCAGCCAATCACAGCCCAGCAGCCCAGCTACACTCGCAGGAGTTACTGCCCTAAAATTACTGCAATCTATACATGTGTGCAGTTCATACACACGAAAATATGCACCAATGTGCCAATGTGTGCGTGAAATTATCAATGGGTTTAAGGCAAGTCCAGTGCTTGCCTGTCCGGCGGAGCTCCAACCTTTGTAGTAACTTCCAGTAAAGTGTTAGTTGCGTGCCACGGGAGCGACAAATTGCTATAAGTATTCTAACAGGAGTTTGAACTTTTTTTTTATATTTTGTACATAATGTGATATTTTATTACATAGTTAGTTCGTTATAATGAATGCCCAGTTGGTAGGGTAGGCTTTGCCTAATTGCCTCTTAGGGGCGCACGCCCATGTGTCTACTCATATTACAAAAACTTCTGCTTCAGATTCTGTTCTATTCATGTATTTACTACGAATAGATTCCTTCATGATCTTATTAAATACATTATGATTTATGAAAGACTACTTTTTTTTCCTGAATTTCCCAAATGTACTATATTTTTGCAGCTTTTTGGAAAAAATACTATATTTGTTCACAATAAAGGTGACTATCAGTTTATTAGAATATAATTCGTGGCCACCCTACTTGTATCTATACTATTGTGATCCTACTTAAAATGTCTAAATACATTTCGTTGAAACAAAAGCTCTGACAACATGAGAAGTTCTCAACAAAAGCAATGAATATGAGATTTCTTGGCACTTGTGCTCCATATCTCCGCTTACTGTTGTGAAGTGAGACTGTCTGAAAATCTACAACAACTATCAAATATTGCATGTACCAGAACGTTCTCAAAAAAACCGTCCAAGTGCGAGTCGGACTCGCGCATGGATGGTTTCGTACCATCGTAGTAGTAGAGCCCTCTTTAATTTTAAATGTATTCTCATTATTTGTTATTATAGTGGCAACAGAAATACATATTCTATGTTTTCAACCTACCTATTACTAATCATGAGATACAGCCCGCCTGACAGGCAGACGGACGGACAGCGGAGGCTTAGTAATACGGTCCCGTTGGCTACTCTTCGGGTACAGAACCCTAAAAATTTGTCCAGGCGTTATTTGACCTGTATGTTAACTTCAAGAACGAAAACACAAACCCTACAAGTATAAGACAAGTGACCTTTACGTTACGCAAGAGAATTATTTCACAAATCCATGACGAGTGACGTTTTAGATCTGAGTATCAGTGAAGGGTGCTGCGACTAATTTATTCGTTCACAGTTGAACCGGCGCGGGCGCACTCGTCTGACCACTTTCACTGCGACTGCGCATAACGCACGAGACTGATCGAGTGATGGCCTTTACGTCACTATGCCCACCACTATACCCTAATTATATGCTAAAAAGAAAATGTATATGTGTAAACTTTTCTATTATGATTTGAACTTTCCTCGCCTACACAACCCATGCAACCATGCTTCAATCTATACGATCTGCTGATTGGAGTACTGATTTCAGAAAATAAAATGTTAGCAAAAAAACGGAACTTGGCTCCGGCACACGACAGGAGCAACATAAAAATAGAAGTGAAGACTTTATCATAAACTTGATAGAATTGAAATATTCGTTTTTTTTTTTTAAACTGATGGGTGACATTTATGTAATACAAAAACCTACGCTACTAGTGCGTTCATCCAAAATCATTATGGTGTGTATGTGGCAGCCATTTCGTATATCACGCCGTTTTACATTATGGCGCGCCGGATTGAAAAACGCCGCCGTTATGTAATACGGCGTCCTCACGTTCAGCCGGATTGTGGTGGCGATACGTTCAACAAAGCAGCGTCCAACGTTTAGCCGTATTGTCAGCAATTTCGATACTTCAAATAACTTACTAAAATTGTCCTAAAAGTCTTGCTAGCTGGCATGAGGAGCGTAGGCCGAAGGCTAGGCGAGCGACGACATTTGTGACAGAAACTAGCTGTGTAATATAAAATGCGAGCGCGCGTCATGGAGTCGTAGCAGGTTCTAAATTAGCTTATCTTGAAAACGGTGCGTCCTATCATAAAAATAATGAAAAATTTGCCCCCTCAATAACCCCTCTGCCACGTAATTCTCAAGATGTAGAGGAAAAAATAAAACGGGAAAACGGCCATTTGATTGTGACACCGTTAACGATTGCGACGTCATGTTTCTTGTTATGATCATGCAGCGCTACTTGCGGCGATAAATGGAACTAAAACTTCCAAAGCGGCGTATCGACGATGCGCCCGTTTGTATAACGGCGGCACGTTATTATGCCGCTTTGACGAACGCGAAAGGCTCATTCAATGCGGCGTACTTTATTTCAGCCGAATTGTAATCCGGCTGAACGTGAGGACGCCATAATGTAAAACGGCGCGTTATACGAATTGGCTGCGACACGTAAAGAGATTACGCAATCGATGATAGACATGATACAGGTGTCGAGATGCTGATAAATATTATGTCTAACTGAAAACATGGCACGGTTTTGGCAATGAAAACCACTACGACAAAAAATAATGTAAATAGAAAACGCAATAATTTTGATACATATCACATGTTTGTATATGACAGGAAGAAAGACCATTTCCGCAGAGTAATGTACCGTATGCGTAAGAGCAAGAGCAACACCTAGTTCTTACATGCCTTCCACTTTCACACATTTATTATGTGTAAGTACAAGCGTCATTTATCAATGTAGTTAGCTCTGTCTCAACTGTGAACTTTCAACATGAACATACATTATCCGTTTTAATCATACAATTTCACGTGTTATTAAGTACTAATGAACAGCGCCCACTCGACCCAACGCTTGACCCTTATGCACTTTCTAATATATGAATCAGATTAAAATTTATAATAGTTTTCACTTCGTGTGACGGTGTGACGTCCAAATTAATTGATATAACGTCATCCATAAAACTGGTAGTGCGTTAGCGCAACGGCCCGATATCTTCGACCGACCAATAATACTGCCACATAACTCACATTTCACTGCCATTCTAACATTCTACTTTATAACTTCAAAGTGATGAACTGTTTCTGAAAAAGTTTTCCTATGGCTCCAGCTGCCGTATTTAATTTTCTCATGTTTTCATTTTAATATGATCGCACTTCAGCATCTAAACATTCGTTCACATTTTTCCGTTGTTGGAGTAGATTTTCCACGAATACATACCAACTAGGCATTTTTCAAAACTATGTGTAAACTGAACAATATCAATACGATCTCTGTAGATATTAGTTTAGTACCTAACTTATTTCAACAATCTCTATTGTATAGTTACTTACTACTCTACTAGCATAGGTACACTAATTTTATTTAAACCAATCACTCATCAGGTCAACCAACTCTAAGAACATATCTAACTGCTTCATAAGCCGCCGATATTTTATCATCACTAAAGTTTACTGCTCGTTAAACGTTCAATAAAGTATCGCAGTTTTACACTCGTTGTAAACCTGAATATTAAAATATTTTACGCAAATATTGAGCCGATCGGTCAAAATATTTCAGTTTACGTTACGGCCATAATAATAAAGTTTATTTGGGGATGAGCCTTGCTCCAATTTCGTGTAAGTGCATCGTTACCTCCATTAGTTCATTACGTGTGTTACTTTTAACTTTTCCTTAAATGTTTTCATCGTCAAGTGATTCGTTAATTAGCAACGGTATTAAAAACGAAAATAGAAGAGATCGTCGCGTCGCGCGTCGGAAAAATCGATTTATAAAATAAAATAAAAACAAATCTATGCGTAAACAGCCAGTAACTTTCAGTACTATTTTTCAAAAACTTTGCAATAAATAAAAAAGTAATATAAATGTAGTGACATGCCAAATTCTAGCAATTAACTCTGCAAGGCGCGTGTACGTTGACAAGTGACTGGGGAAAAACACTTATCTACTCGTATTTCTTTCTGTTCCTGCTTTCCTAGTCTGTCACGGTCGGGCTCGTTTAGTCATAAATGACGCATGTCTCAACAAATTGATTGTAAACGTATGTCCTCTGCCAACCGCCTCGTGGTTTTCTAATGTAAAAGAAGACGTTTGAAGTTCAAACATCTCTTCAACACTTTGTTCTTTATTAGTTCTTTGCCCTCATCTCCTTTAATTCGATGTATTATTTTCTACAGATACACACACGTGTGACTTCATAGAAATAACTATCGTCTATTTATTTTTCAGTTTAATAAACTTATTTATTGCTGAAATTTGGTCGTAAAAACCTAGACATATAGTAGTCGTATCGTAATAAAATAAAAAGAAAAGTTTTGAAAACAAAATAAAAATATAAAGACGATAACACTGATATTAAGGATAATAACAAAAATAACACTCAATCTGCTCTAAACTTGCTTGTTTAACTCCTGAGACGGGTTCACGCCTCCCCGAAAGATTGTTAATTTGAATAAATCATCGACGAAGAGAACGGGAGTTGCGAGGTGTTTGCACAAGTTGTGACGTCAGAGCACAGCTGTCTCTCCCGTCGCGACGAGAACTTGACACACACACCATTATAATAATGGTGTGTGTGTCAAGTTCTCGTCGCGACGGGACAGCGTTTAAGATTATAAATTTTATAATCTTAAACGATTTTATCAGTAATAATCTTCCGTTGGTAGTGCTCGCTGGTGGGTGACGTGATGACGTCCTGCCAGACCAGCCCACGAGCCACGACCTTCAGTCGAAGGTAACATAAAAACATCTGCATAAAAACCAAGTTCAGCCGGTGCTATGCAAAGTTGCAATGAAATTGATTAGCCATGCAACAATTTCAGAATTACATGTACGGTCGAACAAGCTATTTGGTTTACATTTAACAATGTAATTTGTGGGTTAAACTGTAAACCAAATAGCTTGTTCGACCGTACTACACATTCCATATAAACAACTGCATCTGTTTCATAACGCTACAACGATATTTGAGATCTATTTTTACAGATATACAATTTAAAATGACACAGATACGGATTCCACTGAAGTTGACTTAGTCCATTCTATTTGCATGTGTTTTTTGAGAAAGGTAAATAAAAAAACTATGTCAGCTGCTAATCAGTTCACGCGTGTTGAAAAACTGGACTGAAGCAATGATGTTGTACATATACGTAACTACATAAGTAGTAGTACTTAAGATACATTCAATAGTTACATAGTATGATTAATTATATTACAAATAACAGGTGTCTGCTTGCAGGCTATGCATGATAAAGACAAGTGTTGATAACATAACATCACGCCTGTAATCCCGGAAGGGTCAGGCAGTGTATGAACCTAATATTACACCCACATTTCCCCAGTTATGCTTTAAGTCCCATGATAGAGGGGTGAGCCTTATTGCCATATTAATAGCAATTTATATTTAACTGAAAAAAAGTTGGGCTGCACAGATTAAGTGCTATAGTAAACATGAGATAAACGGGTAAACCCCACTAGGTACCTAGTAACAGAAGCCATGGTGTATAAACAAGCAAGCAAAGCTATCGATCATGAGCATATTTGTATGGGTTGACTGCGGCAAGTTATATTTCGCTAATGGTCCGCAAACAAATCGTTATAGACAACAATACATGTCATTTTTCCGTCTGCCCACTATTGTTCAATAGCTCTTTGACTAAGCAACTTGTTTGATCTGAGAATGTGGTTTTGAAATAGGTTGCTGGTTGAGTCATCCCTGCAGCTGTAGTGTTCCGACCACCAATTTACTTATTTTTAGTTATGTCTCCCATAAAGCGAGTCCTGACACCAAACCGGGACAACGCTCTCCAGTGTTACAAGAAAAGCTAAATATATCACTGTGATATTATTCTGGAAATTCTGGAAAGTTACAAAAAAATCTGGTTGATACTCGTATGCTTAAAAAAAAAATATTTATTCTTCTCGTTAAGTGGTCAACCCAACCATACTGCACGTTCTGAGAAACGATGCTGTCATTAGTCACAATCAGCTCGTTATAAGTACCGTTTTATTAGAATACCACGATCTATATAAACTTCGGTCGTTTTACTAAACCATAACTGCTGGTATGTGTGGTTACATGGGTGAGCAGCGGTGGCCCAATGTTGGCGGCCCCGACTCACGAACAGTAAGTCGTGGGCTCGAACCCAGGCAGGCGCATTACTTTGTGTAATTTATTTCATCACCACTGCTCTCAAAACGGTAAAAGAAAACATCGTGAGGAAACCGACATGTCCTAGAACCCATAATTCGAAGACATGTGACATCTACCAATCCGCACTGGGCCCGCGTGGTGGATTATAGCCCATTCCCTCTCATTGAGAGGAGGCCGTGTCCCAGCAGTGGGAACATTCTAGGCTGATGATGATGATGATATGTGGTTACATAGGTACATATGTTATCATATTATAGAGACGGTCTACCTTGTGTCAAGGATGAAAGTCAAAGTTGTGATTTTTGGACGAGACCCAAACTGTCACCAGTTCCATTACTTTAATTTATGAATGAACGCACTAAACGTTATCCGGGGAAGTGCTAAGATTTTCTTTATGTCACGCACTCGACTTTTTACGCGGAAAAGGCGTAGACACTTTACACATTGGGACTTGGGTACGACGAGTCTGTGTCGAATCACACGACGGAAGCCGAGTGTCACGTCGCAGTCGCCCTACACCAAACATACAGGCGTGGGTGGCTAAAAGTAATATTTATACGACGTGTCATTTTTACAACTTTCAACGTTGATAGATATATTATAATTATGTACCCATCACAATATAGGTCGTTGACTTGAGAAAATTATAATGTATTCTAAAGCTTTACCCTATATCCAAACCTTACCTACCTATAAATAAGTAAATAAATTACAATGATTAAATCAACCGATAAAGATACTGACAATTACTGGAACAAATAATTTAGTGACCTAAGAATAGATAACAAATTCTCAGTGAAGGTTAAACCACGACCGTAGTCCGTACGTTCCAATCGCTAGATAGGTACTGAAAGTCGCGAATTCTCAGACGTGCACAGGAGCCAAATAGATTTGACGAAGATTTACACACTGATTTTCCACCATCATCGTTAGCATTATTTAATTAACGAAATGTATTTTTAGGACCAGTTTACGGACCAGACTTGGCTTGAAATTGGAAAAGATCAAGAGGCTCGGTAGGATAAATAAGATTTGCCAAGTTATATGCAAAGGAATCGTTAAAAGATATTCAATTTTGTTTAATACTATGAAATGTATGCAGAGCGTAAATCATAAATCATTCTTGCACAGTCTTACCACCTGTTATTATAATTATACAGTACATTAAACAGTCGATATCTTGAGTATTTGTTTCTCCATTATTGCCAAACGGTAACAGTATATTACAAGTTTAATAAACAGATGCATTCACGAGGTAAGTATTACGTTCGATGACATAAGAGCTACAATCATTCTGTAAACTAGTTTAGCAAAGTCAATCCGCCTTCGGGCATACCTACTACACTAGTACAATGTAGCTAGAACATTAAACATATCTGAGACCCGTGTTACGAGTGAGCTACTTAATTGTCGATCATTAGAGTACGCAATAAAAGCTTAAATTCGATCAGTTTTAAAGCTTTCTGTTATTAATTTTATCTCATTGGATATGGATAATTAACATTTTATTAAAGGACTTGTTGGTTCATAATTCCGCTGATTTGAGCGTCAAATAAGTTAAACCTTTGCACAAAAATATGATAAGATTTGACTTATTTGACAAAATACAAACTTTGTCTTTGTTTATCACTCCATTCATCGTCAATAAAACAGCAATCTTGTAATTTCCTCGTGTTTGCAACCGTTACAGATCCTTGAATAAAACAATTGAAGTCACTGTTTAGAGTTACCAAACCATTGTGATTGTTGTAGAAACCGGAACCTGACAATATTATACTTGCGAAGGCGAAACACGGGGCGCGACACGCAAAGTACACATATATAATTATGTAGTTACATTTTTATTATTTGTTTTGCATTTTACAGTCATTTTCGTGAGGCTCGGAAAAGGAAAGAAAATGTGTAAATCCGGTAGTTAAACTTTAAACTGGATGTTGGCTAACGTAACGGGTTGTGTAACCCAATGCAGACAGGTATATAGTTATCTATTTACAGTGTTGCTCTGTTTACTCAGAAGTGGTAAAAGAACTTTACAAACCCATCAACATCATCACTCTCTTGCCCTTATCCCAATTCATCTGTGGTCGGCGCAGCATGTCTTCTTCTTCCATACTTCTCTATTACTCGTCATCTTATCATGTCTTCTTCTTCCATACTTCTCTATTACTCGTCATTTTATCATGTCTTCTTCTTCCATACTTCTCTATTACTCGTCACTCATCATGTCTTCTTCTTACATACTTCTTTATTACTCGTCATCTCATCATGTCTTCTTCTTCCATACTTCTCTATTACTCGTCATCTTATCATGTCTTCTTCTTCCATACTTCTCTATTACTCGTCATCTTATCATGTCTTCTTCTTCCATACTTCTCTATTACTCGTCATCTTATCATGTTTTCTTCTTCCATACTTCTCTATTACTCGTCATCTTATCATGTCCTCTTCTTCCATACTTCTCTATTACTCGTCATCTTATCATGTCTTCTTCTTCCATACTTCTCTATTACTCGTCATCTTATCATGTCTTCTTCTTCCATACTTCTCTATTACTCGTCATCTTATCATGTCTTCTTCTTCCATACTTCTCTATTACTCGTCATCTCATCATGTCTTCTTCTTCCATACTTCTCTATTACTCGTCATTTTATCATGTCTTCTTCTTCCATACTTCTCTATTACTCGTCATCTTATCATGTCTTCTTCTTCCATACTTCTCTATTACTCGTCATCTCATCATGTCTTCTTCTTCCATACTTCTCTATTACTCGTCATCTTATCATGTCCTCTTCTTCCATACTTCTCTATTACTCGTCATCTTATCATGTCCTCTTCTTCCATACTTCTCTATTACTCGTCATCTTATCATGTCTTCTTCTTCCATACTTCTCTATTACTCGTCATCTTATCATGTCTTCTTCTTCCATACTTCTCTATTACTCGTCATCTCATCATGTCTTCTTCTTCCATACTTCTCTATTACTCGTCATTTTATCATGTCTTCTTCTTCCATACTTCTCTATTACTCGTCATCTTATCATGTCTTCTTCTTCCATACTTCTCTATTACTCGTCATCTCATCATGTCTTCTTCTTCCATACTTCTCTATTACTCGTCATCTTATCATGTCTTCTTCTTCCATACTTCTCTATTACTCGTCATCTTATCATGTCTTCTTCTTCCATACTTCTCTATTACTCGTCATCTTATCATGTCTTCTTCTTCCATACTTCTCTATTACTCGTCATCTCATCATGTCTTCTTCTTCCATACTTCTCTATTACTCGTCATCTTATCATGTCTTCTTCTTCCATACTTCTCTATTACTCGTCATCTTATCATGTCTTCTTCTTCCATACTTCTCTATTACTCGTCATCTTATCATGTTTTCTTCTTCCATACTTCTCTATTACTCGTCATCTCATCATGTCTTCTTCCATACTTCTCTATTACTGGTCATCTCATCAAACACCTCTTTTCTAGCTACATCATACTTTACAGTCACACTCCATCCATCGTTTCTTTAATCTTTCTCTACTCTTATACCCATCCACATTCATACTCAAAACTTACAAACTAAATGAGTCAAAAAATATCCAAGGGTGGAAAAGTGATTTTAAATATGCTGAAGACTTCCACTACCCACCCCCCGATAAAACCCATTTTACAATTTAATATACTTTTTATACGGAAACAAAGCCCGTTCGTGACAAGGGTAAAGGTTTTAACATGAATTTTGAACCGTGTTCCCTGAATCGCGTGCGCGCCGGTATCACGACAAATATTAATCACCACAGCATACGTAATACGTGAACTATACGTTTTTAAACGGTAGACTTCGTCAAATTTATCGTTGTTTGTAATAAAGAAATTATGTTGGCAATGAAACAGACATCTTGGGGACTTTAACTACGTCTATTTCTTGTTATGTTTCGAAAAAAAAAACATTCGAAGATATTTTCGGTACTACTAAACGAGCAGCAACTGTTTTTAACTGTTTTTTATTTATTTAAGGATGAATATCCTATGGAACATCAGATTATTGTGATGATAGACCCATCAAAATGCTCAGCAAGTTTTAAAAACCTTTGATAAAGACTTTATACAAGAAAATACCGTTTTAAATAGAGACAGCAATCGATATGCTAATTTCTTGCAGGTAAGCAATGAATATTTAATACGTGTGGACATAATAGGTATTTTATATTCATGGGGAGCGGGTTCAAATGGTTCAGTGGTCTTTGATCGCGATGCACGTAATCTCTAATGACGGCTCCGCTCTACTGTGCGTCTGTACTTAAACGCTTCTTGTTACTTTAAACGCAGATCTACCGGAATCGGATGTTCCTCACTAACGGTTTTGTTCGGCGTCTTCTTATTGTACACAAAGGTTAATTATACTATGCATCAAAGACTTGCGAATCTTTGATGGTTTTAATTTTCAGACGATATTGTTGTTTGTTATTGTATTTTTTTTTTATCAACTAGGATGAAAACGCATAAACAAAAGAATCGAGGGCGTTGATAAAAATCTCTGCAGAAATCAGATTAGGTTATTTTTTTTTTGTGGAATCTTTGTAAATGCCGACTGAGATTTTAATCTAAGTAGGTAGGGACTTGTTTCAGTTTAAAATTGGTGCAACGCGACGTAGAAAAACAAAACAAGGCTAGTCTAGGTTTACCCCCGCATGTGGTGTACTCATGTATTTATTACTCATCAAAAGAGCGTACTTAAAAGAAAAGCGGAAGTTATGTAAAACTCCACGATTTGATGACGTGATACATTCTTACTGTAAGCCCTTACCTGTAACAATGTTGGTTTGGTGTAGCCTATGTACATTTGAGGTATCTACCAACTAGACAAAAGATTCTAAACTCCACATACCACAGCTAACGTCAGACGTAAAATCCTCAAAACATTGTAGATATGTTTTCACTTAGGAACTTCCTAACGGACGCCACGTTTTGGCAGCATCCGATACAATAATCTTTCAAAACAAAGGTTAAATATACAATATTAGAATATCACTCGTTCAAATAATAATCTAAATATCGTAAAAGTGATCTGGTTATAATGTAACTGGCCATGTGATGTGGCCATTGACGCACGGTCAATTACTCCATCATCGGGAAACCTTTCAAGATGGACGTCAGACGTTGACGTCGACGAAGCTGAAGAAAGTCGCGAATATCGTAAAAATAATAAACGTTTTACGTGATAGACATGTCAATGTTGAATTATCACTATCACTACAACATATTATAAAACAAAGACCCCCGCTCCCGCCGCGGCTGTCTGTCCCTATGTATGCTTAGATCTTTAAAACTATGCAACGGATTTTGATGTGGGTTTTTTTAATAGACAGAGTGATTCAAGAGGAAGGTTTTAGTTTATAAGTTGCGGGCGGGCGAAGCCGCGGGCATCAGCTAGTAACTAATAATCACAAAAAGTTAGTAGTACGATTTTTCTTGAAACTGAAGTTGTCTTTCTATAGTTTGGAAAATTCGTAAGGTAAAATAGTTCTTATTTGTCCAAATCAAGATAATTAGAATTTATAATAGAAACAGTAGTAGGCATCCAAAGAAAGAATTTTGGTGCAATTAAACGTTGTAACAACTTTCAGTTACCAAAGAACAAGGTAGCTATTCGTTAAAACAATATATTTTTATAAAAAATCTAAAATAGTTGAGTTAAAATTAGAATACGGAAGGCGTTAACCCGTGACTTTGCAAACAATGGGTTAACCTCGCAGTGTTCCTACAATTACCATTAAGTAAAGTAATTATTACTTAGTAGTTAATTTCTATAGGTTCAGCACGAGTTCTACAGGTCTTCAGCACGAGTTCTTCAGGTCTAGGGAAGATACTTTATACCGTCGTTTGACTTTGTAGCTGGTTTCCAAATATGCTCTAGGTATAACATTTTTATTTGTACGCAACAACATCGTTCACAACAAGTAAAAATCATTTGTTTGTGTCATAAACATTCATAAATATTTCTTCACTTTAACCTAAAATGAGTTGTTGGTATTTTTATTTCAGAATCCATACAAAGGTCGTTTTAAGACGGTATTATCAAAACTTTTTAAACATCTATTATTGGCATCTATGACGTATGTTATGCTTATGACTGATATATAACGTAACTCAAATCCACTCATACCGTAACTGCCGTAACTGTTCCAAGAAAAACAGAATTATACTACACTGACGATTTTGATGGAACACGTAAATGTTTATAAGTAAATATTATATGAAATTTCATATTTTATAGCATTGTTTTATGACGCCCAACAGATCAAAGAGATTTATATTTTAACACAACGGCTTAATTACGCAAATGGTAAATAAATAATAAAACCTATAGATAACATTATTTGGTAGCTAGTATTTTAATTTAATTACCCATAATATCAGCTATAAAACCGCTATTAAATCTAGAAAACAACGTTTTCGTGTAATACCTAATGTTTTCCTGAAATCCATTAATAATGGAGATAGGTACGGACCCGGAAATTATTAAAAACGTGAGAAGATACAACTCATTAACTGTGCAAAAGTATTTAGCAGAAATGTTTACAAAGAATATCACTGTGCCTCTATAATATAGTTTGATCCTTATTTTTTTTTGTCATACCCTAATGTTTAATGTTAGCAATGCAATGCAAGATTTAACATAACTTAACGAATTTAATAGGCATGACGACATTATCAAAAAATTGCAAATCTATTTAGTCCGTCAGTTAGAGTATTGGAAATTAATGGACACGTATTTTTTGTTTTTTTTTTTAAATCAATGAATATTGACAAAGATAAAACGCATCAAAACTCGGGAGTGGGGGCTCGTGACGTCAGAACTAGGTAAAAGTTATACCTACCTAGGCGTGACGTTTTGAGAATTTTAAAAGCGTTCGTCAATTTTGGTCTATGTAACAAAAGAAAAAACACGGGTCAAATATTTTTTGATAATCTACCTAACTGACGGACTAATTTGTTTTTTTTTGTCGTCTCGCCTATTACCTAACCGTTGTATTCGGCATGGCTGTGCCACTGCCACCAACGTCCATTGCCCATTGTTTAAAAGACCTGTTTAACCTATTGCGACACCTCGTAGCGTTTAGGCCCTTCTAACCCCAAAATTAGCAACTCTATTTGTGGTGGTTCAAACTTCGTTTGAAAAACTGTTAGAATAAAGTTCTAATCAGCTTGCACTACAAAGCGGTTGTTACGTCAGTCACTGCGGCCGAATAGTGCGAAATGAGTGGTTTTGTGCGATTTACAAAAAATCTATTGATTGGACTAAAAAAATAAAACACATAAGACCTGCTTTATAGTTAGTTTAGTTAGTATGCAAAGTTTCATGATCTAATTTCAAGTACTTTTTGAATACCAGCGGTTTATTGTTCGATTTGGAGGTAACTTTGGAATTTTTTTCTATCGAGAAAAGTTTATGGAATCGTGTTTTCGTCACACATAGGACTTAGCATTAATCTTCAACTTTACCATATATTTATTTCAAAATTAATGCTGCAGCATTTTAGGAGTAACGGAGGATCATGCTAAGCCATTTGAGGGATATATAGCCCAGCTCGCCGTCGCGCGTCGCTCCGTCTCATGACGACAGGCCGTGTCGACGGCGCGTTCGTGTTCCACGCGCGCCTCAAAGAGAGTCAGCAAAAAGGGGTCCGATGCCTGCCGGGGTTGTGGGACTGTTCGAAAAAGATACCGTGGCCCCGGAACACAAAGGTTGATGAAGGAACATGGATGGGTTTTAGTCAGTAAGTCTGACACTCCCTCCTGCTCCGCCCAGAGCGGGAGAAGTCATTTGATGATTTCCCATCCGAAAAAAAAAAAGGGATATTGTAGTCGTAACTCGTAATGAACCACTGACGACGCCCCAGCGCGCAGCGCTCCACACAAAAGAAACCGAGAGTGAAGTAAATCACCAGTACGAAACGTCACTTTCAAATAAGGAACTTTAAGGCTAATTTACATTGATCCAGTAGTTGGATCCAGCTTTACTGAATTCCAGCGCTGGATCGGCACTGGATTTATGTAAATATGTTACAATCCAGTTCAGCGCCCAGTATCCAGCGCTGGATCGGAATAGACTATACGTGCCTATTTTTCAATCCAGTGTCCTCCCCCCGTACGCCGCGCTCCACGTGCCAGTGGCACTGGATCCGCGTAAACGCAATGGTCAGTCGTCGCCGCGTAATTACCTCAACAAAGTAAGACTGTCTACTGAACTGAATGTAAACGGCCTGATCCAGTGTCAATGCCAATCCTGCGCTGGAATCCTATGAAGATGGATCCAGCTATTGGATCAATGTAAATCAGCCTTAACACTGCAGCACATGTGCTGTAATCTACATTATGAGGTAGATTACATTAATGAACGGAACTAGACACATGTGAATCTTCACACATTAAAGACAAACAAATAATATTTTAATAATAGTAAAAATACAACGACTCTTTCGATTCTCACGTCGTGGTCGCCTTTGACGTTTTATTAAATTGTCAAAACAGCAAATGAACGTTTCCCAGAAGCGTGGGAGTGTTCCAATGTGGTGCTGGAAGTAGGTCGTCTTCACCGGAAAAAAGGAAAATCGTTACCTACCGAACGTTATCGGTTATAGTTATTTATTTTAGATTATTAGGTCATCTAATAAATAATAATAACGTGATGTTTATCTATATGAATTACAAACTATCGAAAAATAACTATCGACTAATCTTGTTTCGTCAAAATCTGATTTAAGTAGGTAGCACCACTTAATGGAACCCTGTAGTTTCGCTGTTTATTGTTACGAGGCTAGAATAACAAATCAAATCAACGAAGCATGCCAGTCACATTGTAAGATACAGGAATCGGTAGTTGTGAAATCTGTCGGCAATCAAGTTTCCGCTAACAAATACTTACTTCGCCTTAAATTGCTTGCGCCTGCGCTTCTCCACTTTCGAGTTTGTTGACTCTAGAGAACATTTCACTTTTTTCGTGTCTCTCAGCGGGTTCTTTGGTGTGCCGAAAATCTTATCGATTACGTCGTGTTGCATAAACAAACCTGTCTCCGACCGACTGAACGTTATGTTTTATGTATTTTTTTACACTTTATTTTGATTCGACGCACTTAACACAATATTTTTAATCTAAAATAAGAAGAAAGCAAACATTAAAGTGTTTCTATAGTAACTATTTGTAATCCAGAGTGAATTAAAAATAAGTTACAGTGTGTTTGGTGTCTTATGTGTCTTGTGTCAGTCAGTGTACCTGAAATATAATTTCTCGTAACGCACATACACTTTATGAAAGTCAAGTCATTCATATCGGTTTAGATGATATAATATGTAGCTACTAACAAAATAAAAATAATAATTTATTAAGTCACCTTACATAACAAAAACCGTTTCGCTATGGTTTCGCTAATGAAAAGTAATTATAATCGCAACCATTTAAAATGAAGCGAGGCTATCAGGCAGTCGCAGCGCAAACCCATTGTTTGTAATTCCGAATAGGTATTGTATTAGTTATTTCTAGCGAGTTTTTACTGTGTAACCGATAAGCACAATGTCACGGTTGCTCTATGCGACTCGTGAAGTCATGATGGAGAAAGTACATGTGTGCGGGGAGCACGACCATACTATACTACCAGCACGCACTGCTGAGACAAGGCATGTGTCGCAGAATCTCTCCTTGCGTACAAAATTTGAGACATACATATATTTGGCACGTGTAAGAGTTTTGTCTGCTGGAGTTACTCCAGCAGCTAGTACCTACAAGGAAAACAGTCGGACATCGGTCTGTTATCCTACGTAAGCTACCTACGCAATTAGACCGTTTCCATGGCTTCTACTTCTAAAGGTAAAACATGAACAATAAAGCAAAAGAACAAGTTAATAACCCATAAACGTCTGAACTGAGCTCTTGATGACCAACAAATCTTATTACAAGTTTAGATCTGGTTTTACAACTACGAGATCCGAATTTGCACTGATCTAACGAATATTTTTAGAGTTCTATTCATAGAAAGATGAATACCAGTAGGCTTAAAATAATATATTCATTTTTTTATTGCTATTCGTCAATATGTGCGTAGGATATAAATTGGAAAACTACTAGGTCGCATAGAAAAGTGTTATAAAAGGAAGGAGAACTAGAATTGAACGATGAACATATGAACCAGTTCGGCTCATCATGTAACAAATAATACACACATGCAATGAATTGATTCTGTGAAGGCTGGTTATCAGTCAAACGAGAGTTAAGAGATGGGACCAATCACGAGTGGTCTCGCCGACCTCGCCCGCATCCCAGTTTACATGAATATTAATAATTATGACAGCTTAATAATGACACGATGGAACACGGTCAAGGGCAGCGCATCCATGTGCCATACCTTGGCACTTTCATGATGGCTGGCTACATGCATTATTCAGAGGGGTCTAAGGCTAAAGAAATGGCAATTTAAGAACATGTCTGTGTTTTCACGAAGCATGATGTCTTAGAAAGCTGTATTTCTTGAGATTCATGGTCGTAAAGTTAATAAACAATGAGAGAACTAAAGATCTGATGATAGACTCATCCGCAAAATTTACATTTTATTGTAGGAATGGATGCCGCGTCGGCCGGCTCGCATTGTTTACTACAATCAACATAATAAAGTAGTCTAAATTATTTATAGATCTACGATCCGTCAGTAATTTTTTACCGCCGATTTTATGGATTTAGGTGCACATAAATCGATGTTGATGTTGATAATGATTTTCCTCGGTGTTGTTTCTTGTTCCAGCAGACTATTTTTGTTACTTCGTAAAATTGCTTGAAGTTCAGCCCGGAAATTGCATTTGGACTTCTTTTTAGGTATCTATTTAAACCGTGATGATCTGTCACACTACTGAACTAGAACATAAGACTAAGATTTATAGTAGCTGATAATTGTTGTTCCACGAAAGCTCATAAACTTCATGTTTTGTCGCGTTTAGTGCTTGGTTTGTTGGTAATCGGTGGGAACATTAAGGCGCATGCGTGGTGTGACCGGTTCCACTTCCGTCTGGACCAGCGTCTGCGCACCTCTCCAACTGCCTCATTGTTCTTAACAACTTTCTTTTCTTAATTTAACTTCACGCACAAGTACCTACTTTCAATTGTGCACGAGTGCACTATGGAGTATGGGAACGGCTCATTTCGCAGATTTCACGGCTGTAACATGAAGGTAGTTGATGCTTTTTGTTTTACCTACCGATCACGTTTTGATAAGCGAATGGAGATATCATCTCTCCATTATATCAGCACTGGTTAAACCGTATTGTTTAACTTATCTTAAATTCATCGCTCGCATTTGTAACCTCGTGGCTACGGCAAAAATTTCATGAAAGGCACTAATTAAATAATTGATATATTATCTGGTTAACATTATAGGCACGCGACACACTAACCCACATATCTGGTGGTAATCACGCGTGACAAACACAATCGTTCGCGTGCGTAAACATAAGCAACAAATGAATTCTTTTGTCTGTGCTATTCGTTACAATTTACTAACCGTCGCGCAACGTTGCATATTAAAAACAATATCGTATGATGGTTACATACATCCTGTCTGCTCATCTTACCTATAAATGATTCTGTATCCATTAGGCGTTATTCATTAAGTACTTCTTGTTTTATCATCATCTCATGAGTATTTAATTTCATTGTAACGTCGTCGTCCCCGTGTAATGTAATCATATTACCCATAAGTATTATCGTGATCCTGCTATTCGACATCATATTTTTGTTCTGGTAGTTGTATTTCGAACTGTAGATAAACCTATGTTGTGGTAGCACGGCGGACGAAACGGCGCGGGCGCGTGATGGAGTCGTTAGCACGGTAAC
This sequence comes from Xestia sexstrigata, assembly GCA_941918905.2. Classification (NCBI taxonomy): domain Eukaryota; kingdom Metazoa; phylum Arthropoda; class Insecta; order Lepidoptera; family Noctuidae; genus Xestia; species Xestia sexstrigata. The sequence goes on from OW799204.2 coordinate 9,489,027, forward strand.
TGGAGCACCGAATGGCACCGCGAGGATAATGCACAAACTAGATCTGTGCACCTAGTACCTCTACCTGAGAGACTTTCGTGCTCTGTTTCAACTCCACAATTAACTGTCCGCGCTGTGCTAACATATTTTAGGTATGTGAGGCATACGACATCTTAGTCGTTCTAATTTCTTTGTAGAGAATGGAGAATATGAAACCCTGTAGAAACACAACCGTTGCGAACACGACTGTCATCTCTTATTTATAGGTTAAGAGGGCCCTTCCCGGCCCGCATTTCGTCAACGCGAGCATGGTCGAAAAGCTTGTTGTTTCATCCAGAGCCACAGCGGTGGTATTCTTTCAACTCCCCTGTCTTACCTAGCCCCAACTCCGCACTACTTGCCTCCCGCGCACCTCATACCGCCTAATGCGAGGACATTGAACGAAAAATAGTGTACGAAAATTTATAAAACTTGTTCCAGGAAATACGTGTTTTTGAATAAGTCTTACAAGTATGTGAAATAAATATTTGTTATTTAGAATGTCCACTACATTTGCAAGGTTTCTATCAAGATGCTTTTTATACTTTTACAATTTATGAGTACATTATGAACGGCCAAAGTTGAGGTAAAAGTTGTGCAAAACAGCAATTTTTGGAGGCTTGTACTGAATTTGTTTCTACAAATTTTTATTTTTTGCTTCGATAGAAGCCTAGATATAGTCCACAAGATACCTATCAGTTCAAACAATTCAAAGATATGTCTAACAACGGCATAATCACACACGAGCGTTTGTCAAAATATTCGCGAAAAGTATGGCGGGTTGGCCGCTCTTAAGCAGAAATGTACAGACTACTATACGCACAAGTCACAATTGACCGATTTCGATTAATAGAGGTCGTGATAAATCAAGGCTACAATTCCATTTCGCCGCTCGCGACCAATCGCTACAGCATGTAACTAAGATTTTCTAACAGACTGCATGGAACTCAGGTATCTGCCCGAGACTAATTAAGCCATTCCTAAATCATCCTTGATGTTCAATTAACTAGTCCAAATAGTTATGCACCATTCCGATCTTTAGACAGTACATGTTTTTCACACTTGTAATAATTATACCGCTTGGACTCCTGCCCGCCCCGTAATAACAAGCGTAGGTATAATTGTACAATAACACAACGACACACTACTTTATTTATTTCATAATCATGTTCTATTCATACGACGTATTTTCAGAAAACGTGTTAAAGTTCCTGACTTTCAGAAGGCAGTGTTCTCGAACTTTTGTCAGGTTCCGCAGAACGTAAAATTGATTAAGTATTCAATTTATTTCCAAGATGTGGTTTTCTCCCGATGCCGAGGGCTTCGGAAAATATGAGCACTCTTAGATACTCGGTAAGTACACCATGTAATTTTCAGCAAGCGGCGCAAATAGACTTTTCTCTTTTTATAGCGGTTTCTAATGGATTTTTCCAATAGATTTGATCGACAGCAACATCTTAGAGTGCGCTAATAACAAGCACATATTTCTGTCAACAATCCGGACACTGATTATTGATGTCTCTACGTGCCAACACGATCAGTGGATTCCATTCCTTCAACAGTTCCTTACAATGATCTATTAAAAACTCCACATGTTCGTTTAGACTTTGTTCTTTATATTCAGTGGGACTCCAGAACCTCAATTGCGCCTTCAATCAGAAAGATTTTAAAGGAAATTCGTAATACATTGCTTCCACAATGATTCAAAAATTCGTTTGCACGATAGCGTAATTATATTAACCGGTTAATATCCGAAACGGCTGTAGCCACTTTTATTGCGGCGTCAAAGCCGTTGTTTTCTCTGTTCTAAGGTGATGGTACGTGCTTAGGAAAATGAGCCAGGTATCAATTCATCGTGTTAAAAACTCTTAATGCAGAGTACCACACATCTTGCTAGATATGAGTGCAATACTAATCTTTAGTCTTCATTCAGAATACTAATCAGATTTTCACATGTGTAATGTGTTATCGCGTCTCTAAACTTTCCCTGATATTGGCAGTTTCCATTTCATTTCATTCGATTTTTAATAGCTTTACAATGGTTGAGTTATTGCAAGATTTGATTGCGGATTTTGAACTTTATTAGGACGGTGTGTCGTTAATATGTAACTGGGTCAACAAGTAGGCAGCAATTTTAGCATTATCATTTATCATTCATATCCCAGCTATTAGGAACACCATTCTGCACTGACTTATTCAAACCAGTAATTTGTGATTTCCTGCAGTTACCTGTGGGTATATTATTATATGTACTTGTGCACTCGGTTAACTAACAACTTAGGTATGCACATTTGTTTTAATATTGTTTTACCGTTTCACGTAATCTTGGTATGTTTATGGCTCGTTACGAATCTTGAATTAAAATTATAATTAAACTACCGTAAACTGAGGTATATTACATTCTTCCATACTTAGGTAAGTTTTCCAAGGAATAGAAATAATTGAAACAAATTGTACTGTAAAATGCGAAAGAAATCGGAAAATCAAACATTACGTTATCTTCCAAAATGTTTGTTTTTGTAACACACACCAAAGTTGGTCTTGGTACCGTACGGGCATCGAACCTGTGACTTTATGTTAATTTATAACTTGAAAGCTGTAGTACCTACAATACCTACTTAATTTTATATTTCAGTCAAATAAACTCAAACAATGCTATCTAAACCACGTAATAAAATATAATATGCACAGAAAACAGGAAATGTCAATACCCGTTTCGCATCCTACTCCTACCGGGTCACGGGTGGCCCGACCAGCCTTGGCCTATATTCCACTCTCCAAGAATTGGGTCGAGGCGTTATCACCTGCATAGGTACACATTATACACGCCGATAATGATATCAATAATTACATTCTCAATAAGTCCTTGATCCATTTATTTTTGTTTTGGCATGTTTATAGAAAAACAAATTAAATACTCATCACGATCGATGTACCTATAAGATTGCGTCAGAATCAGGTAGCTTATAAAAAATATTAATACAATGTAAGTAAGTAGTTTATATACGTAGTCCTTATCTTGTTCACAACAACTTCAGAATTTTCGTCGCGTGTCGTAGTCCCTTATATTTTATGTGGTAGGTACCTACAGGAAAAAAATATTCTTAGACAACAATTTCCACGCGATCCATCACGGGATGACTGACGGGCTAATATGAAAAGAGCTTTCGATACTCACACTTGAAACTGGTAAAAGAAACTCGTAAAAAACCTGTTCTCTCCCATTTTCCTAATCATAAATTACCACGAACATTTTTATAGAGGACAAGAAAATAATCTTATGACATCTTTTTGAAATACAACTACATGGTCAGACAATAAAACAGCGTTTTGATTAACAACCTAGAGCAGAAGTGGTCTTAATCCTAAGGCAATAAGAACGATTTTGTCCTAACAATTGTATTGTTCTGACGAAATAAGAGATTTCAAACTGTCCGATCATGTGAAGATATACACAGGCCTACAGACGTAATATTAATGTGTTTACGTTACGCTATTATGTCATTCGACATTACTTTTATTTTTATTTAAGTGAAATTAAACGGCATATAATCGTCTCTTTCATACTCGAAAACCGCACATGGGAAGTATGATCAATAGTAGACCTATGAATCCGTGATTTGTAACTCCGCAGTGTAGACAACCAGTATTAAAACATGAACAACCATGACAAAACATAGCTTTAGTTTATTAAATCAATACCTACCTATACTTAATCATAGGTTTCCTCTCGGAACTTCATACTAACTACTTCGTACCAACTCTAACTAATTTTCAGTGCAGTTCAGGAGATACCTTTAAAGCAAATGGACCTTTGCTTTCAATACGGAAACCTGCTGTGCGTTACATAACATATGTATGTATATATTTATGTAAACAGTCTCCTCCTAAATTTTTATAAAAAACTTCATCAAAAGAATACATAAATAACCAGCTAATGTTGATAGCAAATGTTTTTAGAGAAAGCTAGAATAAAACTGCAATTAACATTTATGTGATTGTGTAAATAATTTAATGTTATGAGAAAATATTTTATGGAGTCCTTCCCTTATAACTGAGCCGCTCAACTCGTGGGAAAGACGTTCTTACGCAGATGTTTAATAAAACTTATCGCATTCATAATATATTAGCAGCCTTAGCAGGAGTTTATAATCATCTCTCTTTATATCCGTGTTTCTCCACAAATCATCACAAATGACGGACAGCTAAGACAGCTCCCCTAATAACGACGGACAACGTAACGATAGAAAATAAATGATGGTTTTGAATAACACGCCAACTGTAATTTGTTAAGAGTTATGACAATTACAAATGGCCAATAATAAGTTCCATATTTACTGATTTTCACAGAAAAGAAAGATATATTTTCCAGCGAACGACATTTTCATATTTATCTAACTCATGTGGGCAGAGACGGGCAATGATTCATGTACCTAACTTTTACTATATCAGAGGGTTTTAAATGACGATGACTGCCTTGTAAAATTAGCAAAATGTGAGTCTTTACTATTTATAGAGTTCTGGAGTCATGGAAAACCTGCAAGTGTTGTTTAGTTTTGCTTCACAGACTCCTGGACTGTAATTTGCGTCTTTTGTGAAAATAAATGAAATCACAGTAAACTAAAGGCTAGATTGCATATTATCTGATGATAGATCGATCATGTTTATCTAGCGTCGTCATCAGAGAAATTACGGTAGATACACTCCCGCTAAGATATGAATAAATCTTTTAACAAAATTGGCGCGTTTTTACAAAAAGTAGGTAGGTAACTAGGTATGGTTGTCACTTACCAATAGTTTTCAAGATCTGGAGGTCTTCCAGTTCGTACTCCTTCTCTTCTTCGGTGTACTCGGACTCCGTGGTGGTGGAGTCCTGCTCCTCCGTCGACGAGGCCACGGACAGGGATCGCACGTCCGAACTCAGCTCCGAGCTGCAGTCCCGCACCAGTTTCGCACTAGTCATCATCATCTTCAAAAGTTTCTCACAATCGAAATACCAAAGTCAAAGTCTCTGTTACGAGCTCCTCAGTTCATTTTTTTTCCGGCGAAAAACATAAACATTGCAGTTTTATTTAAATTATTTAGTGAAATCCGGTTAACAATATGTTTTTTATGTGTATTTTAATAAAATAAAATATTTGTTTATATATTTTATGTTGATTTATAGAAAATGTTAAATTAAATGTTATCGTGAAGATACGCGCGTTACCGGTGAACAGTCGGCAAGGCGTTTCGTACGCTCAGCGGTTTGTGTCTAACTGGCGGCGCGCGACGCGGCGGGCCGACCTCGCTGCCTCGCTCGCTTCACTGCCGAGCCGAACGAGACGCGAGACGAGACGGCCACGATAAAATAACCGCTGACAAACTCTTGTTTCTGCAAAATTGCCGACAAAGTCAACGATGCTCTTCGTATACAATAATATTCTAAATGATCGAGTACCATTTGGCCTGCAAACAATAAGAAGCCTTGGACGTAAATAAATTAAACCTGTCTAAAAATATTCCTTTATTCAGCATAACACCTCAATAAATAACTCGGCATTTCTCCATATTTCTTTATGTATATTTCTGCAGTCGCTTTGTTTTAATCCTGGCCCTCGACGTAACAATACAATTTAGAGGAGAGTGAGACTTCAAATTTCGTGAAATGTAAACAGCAAAGTCCACAAAGTTCACTGTCTGTAGAGTTAGGTCAGTGTTGTACGTGACCGTCTTCCAGTTGCTTCATGTTAAAAGCTTGAAAATGGTTCTTTTTCGACATCAGATGAATCCGACAACGAGCAAACATTTTCATTAGTGTACCGAGTTCAGAAATACTAAGAAAGCTCATGTATCGGATTCAACGTTAGTCATCGTTTTTTCATTTGATACGATACAGCTTAAATAAAAGTCGCAATGCGAACTAATGATGACTCAGAGTACAACTAAGCTGTTTCACAACTCTCAGTAATACTTTCTGTGTACTAGGTAGCAGGTAGGTTCGTAATTAAAAGGCATTATTTATTTAAAAAGTTTATTTGCAACAAGCATAATTATCACAATCATACAAGATATACGTTAAGGAAGTTAAATAATAATATCACTGTAGAATCCGATATAAAGTTTCTGATATTACCTAAGAATAAATAAACTACAACTACTTTAATTACAGGGTTCTTTTCACATAAAATAATTGCCACATTTGGATACACTTTTACAACAATTATATTATATTTAAAATGGCAATCAAGACTAACATTTTAGAATCATACATTTTCAGGTGCAGTATAAGTACGCCGATATCAAATGATGACTTGAAACATAAGGCATAAAAACGAATTGTTGTGATGCTAGTAAAATTAACAAACATTTGTGGACAGTTTGCAAAATCATTATCCTCGTAGGGCTTAGTCGCAGTCTGGTTAAAAAACACTAAGATAAAATATTTCCGTACAATATTCTCATCTTGGGATGCGTTTACACTGAAGACGAGACGAAAGGCGCCATGTGGAATTTTCACGTCTCTACTCCACTGCACTCGTATCCGCCTCAGTGGAAGCGCACCTTAATTGATCTTACCCATAACTTTGACCGCAAAGCCTTATATTAGACACCAATAAAAAGCTACATAACATTGTAATCTGGTATTCGTACATCGGATAATATAGGCCAGGGAATGCTATTATAACATTGATTGTATAATCTGATTATAGGCATCTGTTTCGAAAATAAAGCGTATAAATCGAGTCGGGGTAACCTACGTCACGTTACAAAATAATATTTACACAGAGGAAGGGATAAAGATTGAGGAGATGAGTTACTGATGACGCATTTACAATATTCACTAATCGCTTCAAAGTGAAAATGATGCAGTCGGTAAAAGCTTGTCAATTTCACACAGTCAACACTACGCAAAGCTTTGACGCACACTTAGCCGATTGAGAAATAATGATGTAAATGCGATAAAAGTGAGTAGAATGTACAGCGAAACATTCGTATTCTAAAGACTTTTTCCTTCAGACTAAAAGTCACCATTAAAAGCTTGGAAAAATATTGGGGCAATAATATACATGATAAAAATAAAATTTACATTATTTATGTGATTTCACATAACATAAAAAATCTTATACAATATTTGTAAACTAATAGATGAAACACAAGAAGTTATAATTATAACACAAGCAATTTGCGACTTTTAACTGGTTTGTAGTGAAGCAGAATCAAACTTACGCCTATTTTAAAATAATTATAACAACATTTGCAAATATGAGAATAGATAAAACAAGGTTAAAACGTTAAAAATATATGTATTAATAATCTTAAAAGAAAATATACATATTATATTACAATTATTGAATATTGCAAATATTTTACATTGGTACATAATTTATTAGTGTTCTAGCTAGCACGCGGGTTTGTAGACTTTTTAGATACTCTTTTGTCTCTTTTGTCTTTTGTTTACTCTTTTGTTCTTCTCACCACAAACGTTATGTTATGATATTCATACATTATTGCCTGTTTTCACTAAAATGAGGAAATACCTAAATGAATGCCTATTTATTCAGTTATTTTTTTAGCTCTAAATTGGTGTCAAATATAACGACCATAATTCTTCTCCTTTTTAATAATCGCGATTTTTTACAATCATTTTATCTACACTCCACTCCAAATTTGGATAGTTTTGTGTATATCTATTTTAATCTGGTTATTCTAACCGCTTTTTTTAACTTATGGTGAGAAAAAGCGATACTTTTCTCCCTAGCATATTACTTTCATGACGATTCACGTATATCGGTCACAAACAACACAATCGTTCATAAAGATAACGTCAGTCGTTTGATAATTTGGACACAAAACATCAAAAGCCATCATCCCTACTGGTGTCAGAAGATTACGTCAGAAACTTATTTGGAGATTAGAGTTATCTTTCACTGGTCACCCTGCAAGCGATTATCAACTTAATCAAATCAGGCGCTTAACAAAACACTTCTAGCGTTCTCTCTAAGATCCTGTGATAGGACATAAGTAACACTTCTGCTTGTCAAAGCAGTCCTATACATAATCACGAATAAATCCTTAATTTGTGCTTGACGACATTCTTTCACACTTCGTTTTGTTATAATATAAAGTTTGAGTTAAACTTGTACTCTCTTGGTACTAAGTATACCAAAAATGCCTCATGTTAGGTCCATAAGTTTTTATCTACGAATATTGGTTTTTCTACATATTAGACACTGTCGCAACGACGAGCTATTTCACCTCGTGAATTTTGTTTTTTTTTTCAAATCAAACCATTTAATTTTGAGTATTATAGAATATTAGCTCTCTGCTAGGCTTTTATTTTTTTTTAGATTTTTTCTTAATTTTTTGATAAAGATACATTACTTTTAAGATAGTACTGACAAAGGATTCAAACTGAAATCATTCGAGCGTCATCTTGACTTGCAACTCTTGATAAAATCATCTGATAGCCTTTTTAACGTTACATAAGGTTTGTGACTAAACAGCTTGTAATTTTGGCTTATATTTTAAACTAAACATGGAAACAAGCATCAAGCGGGAAAAAAAACCGGCGGGTTTTAATCGTATATAACACGACAGTTCAACTGCTTTCATTCATTTCCGTTCATTCAATCAAATGTCATCCCAACTATGAAACAATTTACATTTGTTTTGTAATATAAAGCTTACCCTTACAGTTATTGTATAAATTACTTTCATTCACTTCGATAACTGTTGCATTAGGCGTGCTACACACTTGTTCACTTCGAGACATTCGATTCGGCAATGAAATGTTGAACAGCAAAACCGATCCGAAACTGTTACAACACATAGGTTTGTTTCGGCTCGTGCCGATCGGCATATGTCATTGGTCATCTACCTTCGATGAATTGGCATGTTACGATTGACTTTATTACTGCCCCGCTCGGATTAGCTATATGTTGCATACGTACGACTAAAGGCCGTTTTCTATAACTTACTTACGTATAACTGTTAGTTAATATACCTACGTCTCGTAGCTATCGGTGTTTCTATAAACAAAGTTGGCTAAAAAATATCCTAACCGCGTAACCTACCTGTCACTTGATTCATAGAAAAATCAAAAAAAATCTTTTCTGTTACGTTTTGTTTCTAACCGTTCCTCCGTAAGCTAAATGTCAAACAGACAGAGATAGCAACCTACCGATACCTGTTAGTAAGTTATTGAAAATGGCCGTAAGCCAAGCGGCGTTTCCTCGATCACATCTAAATATATTAAATTAGATTTTTCCGACCCGAATCAATGAGTAGCACGCCGTACATTTCATATTAATAGTCTTATTCACTGAGTGACCCTAGGCCCAAGCATCCGAAAGAATATTCAATCTCTTTTCAAATCACACATCAACTGACATGATTGGTCGAAGCCTTTACATCAATTTTAACAAAGATACTTATTAAGGCTTTCAAAAACCGGGCGTATAGTCCCGACAAGTTTATTTGGCCCGGTGACCGCGTCACTATCAGTGAACAAAAAATTTACAGATTTTATCTCTTTTTTTCTCATTACAATTTCACAGGGTTAGTTAAGTTTGTGGCTCTATCAATACAAGATTTAGGCAAGTATCATACGTTGATGATGAAGATGAGGCCGGCGTGCATGGCGAGCGCTAGCTTGTGGTGCTGCTTGAAGGTGGGACAGAACTGCATGGCCGCCACGTCCGACAGGGGGAACCGCTCGGGGTATACGTCGCGAGGCGTCGCTGATAACTTCTGCTGTGTTGTCTGTTGGCAAAAAGTCCATTGTTATTTCTTAAACTGCAGTAATAATAATCATCATATGCCTAGCCTTTTCCCAACTACGTTGGGGTCGGCTTCCAGTCTAACCGGATGCGGCTGAATATCACTCAGTATTTTACATGAAGCCACTGCCTATCTGATTTCCACAATCCAGCTAGTACTGGATAATACGCAGCGTGCGCGGTAATATGCAGTAATAATAATATCAGACTGTATTTTCTTCACTATTTAGTTTTGAAATTTTGCACGAGTTTTGGTCAAGGTTTATTACGATGATTTATGTGGTACCACAAAATAAAACTTTGATTGATGGTGACTGCAACTGTAAAACGAATGGCGCTAGTATAGTACGTTCCAAGCATCGTCATTGGTTGATAAGTCTGTTAATGTAATTTCATATTTCAAAATAGCTTAACGTTATTGGCCTGATTGGGTCTAAGCTTTGGTCACGCCATCTACAGTGAGCTTTGGCAGGTCTTTCCCATTACGCAACATTATTTCGTTTTTTTTTTTTATCTTACGCCCATTTCACTCAGACTTTTACGTCAGACGGATTGTTTGGCTAAAACCCAAATGGAATATTTAATAACAGCTTTCTGTTCGTATAAATGTACCGAATGAACAAGAGAATAAACTTTTTAGCATTCACTTTCATCAAATTCTGGGGATTTTTAAACATCAACGTTATTGACAAGTCAATCAGCGAAATAAGATAAAAGTTGGCAAAGATGGGGAAATATTTTAGGCCAATTGTGCTAACGACAGTTAAATCACATTAAATTACAATTTGCTACCCGCAAAATGCGCATTATTTTGTTTTAAAATTCAGTCTCATTGCAATTGTTATTGTTATTACCCAAGACACAAATACGTCAACAGTGACAAAATATATAGGGTAGTGACCCTAGATATATTGTTAATTTTAATCTGGGTGACCGTATTTTGCCACCCGTAAGCAAACACAAACAGGCGCGTCTATAGATGCGATTTAGCATGGCAATAGCGGTCATCGCCCTTTCCCTAATATCTCTACGCATGAAGCAAACTAATAAGCTATGTGTCGTATTTCGATTCAGTACCTATTCCAGATTTGACTATGGCTTTAATATTCTTACAGCTTTATTTTCTTCGATTTTTAAATAAATATAGGATGGCATTGTCCAACCACAACTAATCAAGTTAAACTCATTTTTAGGGTACTATACCCAAAGGGTAAAAACGGGACCCTATTATTAAGACTCCGCTCTCCGTCCGTACGTCTGTCCGTCTGTCTGTCACCAGGCTGTATCTCAAGAACCTTGATAGCTGGACAGTTAAAATTTACACAGGTGATGTATTTCTGTTGCCGCTACAACAACAAATACTAAATACAGAATAAAATAAATATTTAAGGGGGGCTCCCATACAACAAACGTGATTTTTTTGCGTTTTTTTGCTCGATATTAACAACGGCAACAGGTAGACGCTTGAAATATTTACAGAGTATTTTGTTGTATATTCCCTTTAAAAATAAATAATTAAATCTAAATAAATATTTAAGGGGGGCTCCCATACAACAAACGTTATTTTTTTTTGTCGTTTTGTTTGATTTTGTATAAAACAGGAGAGAGAGAGATATATTGGTACGGAACCCTTCGTGCGGTAGTCCGACTCGCACTTGGCCGGTTTTTCTTTATATCCTCTCCCCAGATGCGACCCTTTTACTCACGGGTGCAGTATTATCCATTTAGATTAAGTATATAAAGTGCGCCTTACCCGATCCCTGGCAGTGATGTGCTTGAACTCCACGCCGTACTTCTTGACCGCGTCGCTGTAGGTGATTGGTTCCACGATCATAGCCAGCTCGTCGTTCTGTCGCTTCCGTTTGGCTCCGAGAGGAATCATCATGATTCTTCCTATTACCTGTTTTATAACAAAATGTTTAGCACTAACTTTATGTTACAAAAAAAATATCAAATCAAGATTATTTGACACATTGTTTATATGCATAAAATGTAATCAAATTAGCGTAGTTGAATGACTTTATTGAAGATTTGGGTTGATCAGTTGTTTCCTGCATGTCGTGTGAATCTAGGCTAAGTCTTATTTTTACCCGAATGTACCCATGCATATAGTTGCTGCCAGTTAAGATGCCAATAGCGGTCATTGACTCACCTACATTTATTAAAGTTCTTAACTTTAAAAATCAATTATAAGACTTCAAGTTTTGGATCGTCATCTATCGTGATCTTCGACATTTTTTTTCTAATAAAAAACGATACATGGTTCATTGTTTTGGTTCGAACAAAGATATATTAGGGAAAGGGCAATGACCGCTATTGACATCTTAACTGGCAGCAACTATAGTTATACTTTTGTAGTTATCAATGGCCGTAATGTTGTAACTGGAAAGAGCAGTTTACAACAGGCCCAGCAGGACTTTAAAACGGATTATCGTTTTAAGGTCCATTCGCCTTCCGCATCCGGTCTATACAGATTACTGTATAGACCGGATGCGGAAGGCAGAAATGGTGCAGTGGATTGCAGTAGGCTAAATTGACTGAATCTCGAGCTTACGTTTTCCGAAAAACAGATGAAATGGGGTCGAAAGTTCATAAATTAGTTCTGCGCAGAGCCGTAAATTTCTGTTACTTTAACTCGCAGATGGCTGCCATGGAGTTCCTTGTTGAAAACTCAGCCGCGAGATGGCGCTTTGTGTTTAACCTTGTCGCCGATTGGTCGCTTTTCATTTAATATGACTTTACACGTAAAAAGTACCAAATAAATAAAAAGGAAATAAATCTTAACTTCAAATAAAAAATAATTCTTAAATTAAATCCACCTAAATAAATCAAAAAAAAAAGTCCGCACACTGTCGCGGCGAAGGTTCCAGCAAAAGACTCCATCGAGTGAAAACATTGTATTTCCCGGTCAACGATTCGTTCACCGGTATTTCCTCAGAATCAAAAATAAAAAAGTACTACATAGTATCTTAATTTATATCTTAATTAATCTCTAAAGTAAATAAATATTGGTGTCGATTCTGTTGTGCAGAAACTAAACTTAATTTAGGTTGTTACTTTCTTTTACTAAAAGGCAGTGCGAGAAAACGACGGCTATAGCTATGAACTAAGTTTGAGATGTACTAGTTTATGCCTTGCGCTTCACCGTGTTTTTAGTCGACATGTTTTTACGTGCACCCTTTATTTGTATGGAAATAATAGTTCAATTAAATCTGACAGCTCTAAATTACGTCCGTCTCTTTCTCCTTTTATTGGAGAAAAAAACATAGCAATAGCCTAAATTAAGTTTAGTTTGTGCACAACAAATCGACACCATTGTTATGTTTTTTTATCTACACCCACCACCACACACCACTGTCATTGTAACCATAATATCACCCAAACGGGTGTTATCATGTTGTACTAAATTTCATTATGCACGTCGTTTTAAAAAAAGAACATTGTCATGCACGCACATTTCACTACCACAGCGCCGTAATTTAAAAAAAAATACTTATAGGTGAATTCGAATTCACGTCGTATCCCGCCATTTTTGTCCGATATTAGTATTGCATTAAGTACTTTGTTGTTAACAAAAATAAGTGATACAAGCTTTGATAACACACCACTAGATTTTCACAGACATTTCTAACCAATTATTACCAGAAAAGTCGAGAAAACAATATGAAAAGGCGTAGCAACATTTTATGAATTGGTATCAGAAAAATTTAAATATTCATCAATATGGACTTTCTATTCAATGCTCAAAAGTACGCTCACTATTAATCACAACGTGGATATCTCAAAATATTTAAAATTAATTGCCTTGTTAAAACGTAAAGCAGAAGGCTCTAAAGGGAAGAAATCGAAAATAATTCTATATAATCATATATAGTTTGTTTGTATTAAATACTCAGCAACAGGGAATTTGTACGTTTATTATTCACTTAAATCAATAAAATACAGTACTATCAACCCAAGAAAAGTATTAAAAGTTAAGTTCAACGACTGCTTGTCGCACAAAAATAATATTAAACTCCTGCAATTTTCTACGACAGTTCAAACGTCCATAGCTGTCGCGGTCATTATGTGATTTCATTATCCACAATCTGCCTTGTTAACATTGTATGTGCTTTATTCAAGTAAAAATTGCAATAACAATATTATAATAAAATTATAGTGAAACCTTTAGCACTTTTCAAATGAAAGTGTTTTTATGACACAATGAACTTTGACGTCAATACCGGCGTTATTGAGGACGATGCGTTTTGAGAAAGCGTTCCGTTTCACCAAAAACATGCTACATAAAACAGTAAATAATTGTAAAATTAGTGATGTATTAGAAACTTAAACAAGTGTACCACAATGTTTTTATGCGCCAATACAAGGCATTTTTCATAAATAAAAAGAGTTTTGTATTTCATGCATATTCCTTATTAAACTTTCCATGAATTTACATAGACTTTTTACAACATCACAACACCCCATGCTTTCAGAACCTTTTATGGAGGATCATGGATGTATAAAGTCTTATATGCAACTGTACATAATTAGGTATTAAAATACTCATGTAATACTATACCCACATTCGTGTTTTAATACCCCTTATTATACAACAGTTGCATAAATAACGATTAAACTAGTTAGCTAAGTTAAGATAGTATAATCTTTATATACCTTTTTACATTGGTGCCATTACCAATAATATTTTTAGGACAGGTGATTATTTAATCAATAAATGTTACCTCAAATCGCCTGAATCACAGTATTACCTAGTTCAGGCTCAAAGCATAGGGTGAACTTGACATAGATTTAAGAAAAACTGGAAACGTTTACCTTATATTTTTGAATAAATTTTATTATTATTATTATACTGTCCCAGTTCAAGAATATAGTAAAAGTTGTAATATATTTTCGAGTCAACGAACAGACGGACATTTTGTTGAATTGGTAATAAATCGACGAGCAATATCTATCTACGATTTCTACTTTGTTCATTTTCATCAAACAGTTTTTATTAAAATACAGGATGACTTTTTATCACTTTCTAAAAAGAATGGGTCTAATAGGTGAACGGAGTAGAAGCAAATGGGATACTTAAGTTTATAGAGAAAAAGAAAATCAAAAAATTTGAAATTCAAATCATACGCATAAGGCGTATGATTTGAAATTCGATATTTTTCAATATTTCTCTTTCTTTGTTCTAATATGAAAAGTTTACTTGAAATTTATAGAGTTGTTTGATGATGGATCAATTTTTTCTTAAGCTGTAGAAAACGTAAAAAAACACTAGGTATGCCATATGCTTCTACTCCGTTCACCTAATATACCCATTTTTTTTGGAAAGTGATAAAAAGTCATCCGGTATAGTGAGAAAAAATATTGTGATCCAGCATAATTAAAAAAAAATGTTGTACCAGCTTGTGCAGGTCGGGGAAGGCGGGGTGCACGCGCAGCAGCTTGAGCAGCGGCGGCGCGGCCACGGCCACGCGCGCGCACCACGCGCAGCCCGCCGCGCCGCACGACCCGCCCAGGCGCCGCCCCCCGCCCCACCACTCCAGCTCGTTGATGGACTGGCTCACTGGGTACGGGAACAAACACACGCATCTTATTATAATGGGTGTAAAAGTACTCTTAACGAAGCCGAAAGGCACTTGTTCTCCCCATCATTACGATACTTTTTCGTCGGTCAAAGATCCAACTTTTTCACAAGTTAAAAAAAAAAATACTAGTTTTAAGGTTATAACATTACTTTAAATACTTCCATGACCCCCGTATCATTCAATGCATCCATCGACACAATGTTATGAGTGCGTTACATTTAGGCCTACCGTAAAACATGAAAAAAAAACCAACCAGGTGAGAGTTGAACTCGCGTGGAGAGGGTTCCGTACAATGCTGAAGTCTTATATTTAGTTTACCACTTTATTTTCAATTGATAGATTTCTTATAGGTTTTCCTGTAATCTACAAGCAATGAACTATATTTTGTAATTTTTTCAAAATTTTAGGCTCAGTAGTTTCGGAGATCAGTGGGAGAATGGTCAATTTTCGTCTTCTTTCATGAATAAAATCAAAACTATTTATTTTACAATAATAACAAAAATATATTTGAGATCCTCATAACGACCATGATATATATATGATATATGGCACAGTAAGATTTGCATAACTTTTTTTTTTAATTTCCTAATTTGTCCCCCAAAATGACCCTTATTTAAAAAAAAATGTGTATTTACTTTGCACATCTGTTTGGGTCATAGGATAACACCATCCTTCTAAATTTCACCTGATTTGGTCGAGTAGATTCGGAGCAAATTGGCTGTGACAGACAGACGCACGTGTAATCCAAGGGTTCCGTTTTTTCCATTTTTTGTACGGAACCCTAAAACGATTCTCAGTTATATTTTTTACGTTGTTACTTAGTGTGAAATACAGAATGCATAGTTGACGGCTTCGAAGGATCGGTTTACACCCCATATAGCTCATATTAATTTTATCATCAATCAAATTATTCCACTCGATCAATTTGATCAACTTCAACCAAATTAATCACCAAATCATCCTGTATAATTAAATGTACATGCAAATAGCATGGTATAAGAATAGTGTTGGGCAATGATAATAATCCGGTTAAATATCATTTGGCTAATAATCGATTAAAAGCAGTTAGTAGCCATAAATAGCAATTATGGATGATAACCCCGCTGTTAATGTTATTTTAGTGATTCCCTTATGGTTTTCAGGCTTAGGACTGTCAGATTAGACTTCATTTTCATCATCTTTCTTTGTAGTAAATAAATGTGTAATTTAAAACTAATCTGGCCCATTTAAAAAAAAATAATCAGCTATTTACATTGATTTTTGAAAATTAGTTTTTTTTTAATTCTTAATCAGTCATGTATTCGGGATATTTTTTTGGGAACTTTTTATTTTCGTCTTTAGTTGTTTTTTTTTGTTTGTTGCTCAAAAATAATTTTCAGCCTAATTACTGCTAGAAACACATACAGTGTTTTCTTCAAAATCTCCTAAGTTTGGTACATCGATTGGATGGGACGCTAATGGATCTATTTCTGGTGCATTAAGAAGTACAGGTTCATTACAGTCACAGGATATTTCATCGATTTCTGATGTTGGAGAGAAAGGTTCCGAATCCATGTAGAAATCACTTTCCGTATCTACTCAACTCTAAGCATTTATTTCAATTAGACCATTACGGCACTTTTGAATGTCAAAATTACAAATAAAAAACAAAGCTACAGTCCCAGTCACAAGGCATAATAACTTGAGAAAGTACTGTAGTTGCCCATTCCCTAGCGTAGATCTCTATGGAGAAGAACGGGTAAGAAACTCCATGGACACTCTTTTGAATCAAAATATTGTTACAAAATCTTGGTTACATCATTAATTTTGAAATTATACATATATGTGAGAACGATGTAGAAAGACGTGCACAATAAGAGCGTCCAGAGTAGAAAAAGACAACAATTTAACAACAAACTAATTAAAATGAACCCTGGCAGCCAAGAGATGACCAGTCCCAACTGACAGCGCCCGCTCACGAACATGACGCGCGCATTGGCGCCATTTAAATCAACCATATTGAAGGGAATTAAATGACCCGACACACCCGCCACCATCAGCGAGACATTTGAGTGAGCATGACATTCTCTAAGCCACCAAGGCATATTCAAGTCAATGAAAGATAACTAAATGTAAATGGTGGCTGAACAATACAAAGTACTCACATGTGCTATGCAATTATATAATACTAAGAACTGGAATCTACACAATGCAAGTAGGTATATTTTTACAATCTTCTGCAGCTTCCACAATACATCAACATGAGAATCAATTCTTCTTCTCCTTCTTTGCATGTCGATAGACTCAAATAATGCCCGATCAGTACAATCAATTAGTTTGCCCCTATGGTTGTGGAGCAGGACCAGCATTTAGCCAAGCATTTTTATCATCAATGTAATCCCCCAACTTATAATATGCTTGCCTACATAGTGTGCGTTTTATACAAGATTTAAATTTCATCTCGTTCAGTTGAAGAATGTGGGGAGTTATTTATTGTAACATTTCAAACAGTACCCCATGAAAGATGAATCTACTTTAGCAAGCCTGAAACTAGTTGGTCCCTATTTCTAGTGTTATAGTGGTGTCTGTCACCTCTTCTACTGAATAAATGCTGATTTTTCCTAACGTACATGATGTTTTCATAGATATATTGACAAGGTACTGTCATGATATTAATTTCCTTAAACAGTTATCTTAGAGAATCGCGTCTACGTAATTCATAAATGGCTCTGATGGCTCTTTTCTGCAGAATAAATATAGACTCGATGTTTGCAGCCCGTCCCCATAGTAAAATACCGTATGACATAATACTATGAAAATAACTAAAATAGACTATTTGATATATATATATAGGTAAGTTATTTTTCCTGCTCGTTCAGTAGTTAGTTTATTTCTTTTTTTTTTATGTACATCAGGTTGAGTACTAAAGGTCCTTTCCGTAACTGCTGACGTGTAAGGAGCTGATAAAATAGCAACTGTAATTTTATGAAGTTTAGTAGAACTGCAAATACCCTTCCACCAGCTAAAGGCGTCTGTTTCTTCGACTTGAGACCAAATAAAGCGATTCTTCCAAAACTTGTCTTTTGCTTTGTATTCGGCTAATTCTTTCATGACGTTTATTTTTAAATGTTGGCCCAGTTCTTATATATATATTGCATTGCTTTTATATCTTCTTCTGGATCTAATTCTATTCCATGTGAAGCAGGGTTGAGCAAATAAGCAGCCAAATATATTGGTTCAAAAGCCATTGCAGTCCGATTATCTTTTTCACATACAAAAAGTAAAAATAAATAAAAAGAATAACAATGCATTGAATCACACTGCGTACACGCACCCAATTTATGTTCACACCCACAGATTTTACAATAAAACAAAAAAAAAAGCATTTATTTTTTTAACAATACAATAATAGCAGGGTTTTCATCAATTGCAAGGCTATTAATGGACACTTATGGATTATAATCGATAATAACTCAAAGCATCCGGCTATTAACCCAACACTGTATAAGAAGATTCATCGTCCAGTCGAAATCAATTATCTCGAAACAAAGAGAGAGGGGGTTGAGAAATCTGAAACGACATTGAGAGTACCTTTAAATCTCTCAAAAACGAATCGGTTTCTAAGACTCGAGTCTACGGCAAGCGCGTTGTCGCTCGTTGAATGGAACCAACTTTTTGTGGTAAATTAGATTACTCACCTAAACAATCATCCCCAGCCAACAGCGCAGCAGGCCAGTGCGGCGGGTACAGCACCTTAGCCGCGGCCACGTGCGACTGCAGCGGTCCTGCGCCCGCGCCGCCCGCGCTGCCCACGCACACCACGCCGCCCGCGCGCGCACTAGCGCCTGCGCCGCTCGGGTACATGTCCACATCTGGTCGTAAACAAAAATGTTAGATACTGGTAACTTAGAGCGTCCGGGAAAACTCGCGCGGGTAAACGGAAAACCCGTCATACGCGGGTGCACACGCGCCCGCAACCACGCGTGTTAAGGAACACCCTCAGGAGAAAGTACAGTCCTCCTTCAAAGTTGTTTTCACATGATTTAGTTGTAACCGGGTCTTTCAAAGTAAATTCTGACTGGCACACGCAAGGAAATAGTTTTAAAGGGTCGTCGTTACCGAAATCGGTAAGGAGGACTACATTTATTTATTTATAACAATCTTACCTACACTATCATTACAGATCTATAACATTTAACATTTCTATAACGATTTTGAGCTATAACAGCAGCAACCTTATGGTAATGGGAATAAAGATACTCTAGTTTTGACAGACTTGTACTGATAAGTCTGTCAAAACTAGAGTGATCTAGAGCCAGGTCTAGGTGAGTGATCATGATGTTATTCTCGTCTATCAGGTTCTTGTTGGGTGAGAAAAACATCACCAAGATTTTGATACATATGCGAAATTGAGATTTGAAACAACTATACTAGATACTCAGGGGTACCTGTAAGAACCATAGGCGAATGTGGTTCAGTGCATGTGTTCTAAATTTGAATGTTACGAACAGCGCCTCCGTGAAGCATATAACCATATCCGTATCAAACGAGGTATTATTTAGAGAGGATTTTTATTATGGTTCCCGCTCACGCATAATCTATAAACTACCGTATACTGAAACTCATTTCCAGAGTTCAAGAACCTACGATGAAAAATTTACCCAATGCAGAACCCGAGGACCCGAGGGGATACAAAACTTTTGGAGACACGACTTCAACTCAACAACACAACAGTAAGGCCCACCACTGTTAGCCTCAAATCAATCCATGACTGTTACAAACATACCTTTTTTAATGTAAAACCAGTACCAGTGCCAAGTAATCACAATGAACGAGTACTGAAGTAAAAATTATCGATTACGGAATCGACCATAACGAGCCATAAGTCTCGGAATGCAGTCGTTACAGTGAGGCGTAAAATTCACAGACATAAAACTTTATTTGTGACGCGTGGATTGTTCAGTACGTGCCAAAGTTCTAAGTACTTACCCTCGATACAGGAATTTTGTACGCGTTCGTCGTGATAAGGATAGAACACTGTTCGATCGTTTTCTGTGGTCCTCAGTAATGGGGATTCTCCATTTAAATCATAGTAGGCCGTGGTTCCGTCCGCGTAGCCGACTACTACCTGAGAATGGCCTTTTTGCTGAAATAAATTTGATGTTATTATATTTGAAATGCCAAGTCAAATATTCATTCATCATTATACTGTAAAGCCAACGTTTGGGAATAAAAATAGCGAGTGTCTTCAGCTTATAGCCAACTAAATAAATATACAAAATATAGTTTACTCACCACAGACCACTTGATGGCAGTCGCCTGATAAACTTTTCTGTTCTCGTTACTTGTCAACCTTAGCTCCACAACCGGTTTCAGTTTATAAATAGGTTTTTCCCTGCAAACAAAATTCAAATTTAGCTTAAAATATTCAAAGAATGCAAAATTATAACAAGGTATAAAAAAATCTTTACTTTTCTGGTAGAGATGAAGGGTAAGGTACTACGAAGATATAAGCCAGTCCGTTGGAACAGGCTGCAGCCATCAAGCCCAGTCTGTGTATTTTTCCCGGTGAAGGGTCGAGGGTGAATGCATCCCTCGCTCCAGATGGGCACCAGTCAATAGCCCACACGGTACCGAAGTCGTGCGCTATTCCCAGCGCGAACTTTGGCGTAGTCCTGGAATAAGGAATATGCATGTATATATGTGTGGGTCTATGTGGGCTAATGTGGGTATGTGGTAGGTCATAAAGAGGCGCCTTCCAATAGGGAATATGCATGTTTTTTTTTCACTTAAATCAATAAAATACAGTATTATCAATCCAAGAAAAGTATTAAAAGTTAAGTTACTGCTTGTCGCTCAAAAATAATATTAAACTCCTGAAATTTTCTATGACAGTTCATACATCCGTGACTGTCGCGGCCATGATGTGACGTCATTTACCTCAATCTGCCTTGTTTACATCTAATTTTTTGGCCTTAATAAAGTAATTTTACTAATTGTATGTGCTTTATTCGAGCAAAAATTGCGATAACGATATTATAATAAAATCTTAGTGAAACTTTAACTACTTTTCAAATAAAAGTGTTTTTTTACACATAGACTTTGACGTTACTTCCGGCGTTATCGAGGACGACGCGTTTTGAAAGTGCGTTCCGTTTCACCAAAAACATGCTACATAAAACAATAAATTGTAAAATAAGTGATGTTTTAGAAACTTAAAAAAGTGTACCACATTGTTTTCATGCGCCAATACAAGGCATTTTTAATAAATAAAAAGAGTTTTGTATTTCTTGCAAATTCCCTATTAACAAATTTATTACTATTTTATGTACACGGTGCAAGCAAGTGTACAGAATGGTTAGCAAATTGTACAATTACCCAGTAGTATAAGAGAATAGGGCAAATAAAACAGTTGGAAAAGCTTGCAACACAAAGCGAAGTCGCTGCTCGTACTATGGCTAGTTTAAAGTAAAAAAAATAATAAGAATATAAGACGATAGCTTCACAATGATTTAGGGAATGAACAAATTTATCAACGTCAGTAAGAATAGAATAGAATGTTTTATGAGCTTCATGTCCTTGAAATAAAAGCGAAAACGACGTTCGACGTCATTCGCCTCGTTTCATCGTTGACTCGACACCGCGTCGGTTTATTCGCTATTATTGCATAGGAATAAATCACTGCTTGACCGGTTCAAGTCGATTTCGCGAGTACATGAGTAACTAACAATATTTGTTTTGCAAAAAAGGGCAATTCGTTCCATTCATTCGTTAAGTCCCAGATACTCCCTCAGAGAAAAATTTAAAGAGATTAATATTCTTACTGTGCCTTCTCAGTTTATTTATGAAAACCTTTTGTACGCACACAGAAATATTAATTTGTTTAAAAAATACAGTGATATCCACAACATAAATACGAGGAACGAACACAAATTTGTTGTTCCTGTAACGAGGCTCAAAAAAATAGGGGTACGTTCAGATGCCAATGTATACGTTTTTACAATAAACTTCCGAGCCAAATTCAAGCATTAAGCCTAAATAAATTCAAATCGTTTATAAAACGGAAGCCGTGCCTGAAAGCCTACTATCATGTTAATAACTATCTCAAAGATGATTTGACATGAATACTTAGTTCAGTATTTTATTATTTTTTACTTTTTATTTTATTTTATGTTACATTTACCTACTGATTTGACAGGAATATTTACTTTGTTAAGTATTTTACTTTTTTATGATTATTGACATACGATTTTTGTGATATTGACATTGATTTTATAAATTATTATTAATTTTATTTGATTATTGTGAATGTGGGGACCATGTGGGTCACATTTTTATTTGTTTTGCTTGTTTTCTTTTTTTTCCCACAACTGTTTGGCAGTGTGAGTACTATACGTCGAGCTGGAACTATGTGTCGAGCTACACGATAACTGACAAATGCTTGCACTGACTGGACAGGTCCACGCAAATCTGTGTGGTTCTTTCTTCGAAAGACCATCTCAGACACTAATCTGCATAGTCCTCATGTGAATTGAACAAGATTATGTCTGGACTTCAAAAGAGACTATGACCTCTGAGTTTGTTTCGGCTGTTTCTTCTCAGAGTAGTCAGGTACGAAACGACGGCCCATCAAGTTTTAAAAAATGACGTGTAAAAGTGTTTGTAAAAACCTACTTGCAAAATAAACATCATTTATCATTTAACTCTCTTATGCTGGTGTAAAGATTTTGATTACTCTTGATTTTTTTTTATCTTTCGGTCACCTCGTAGTATTTACAAACTACAGTAGGGCCAATTTAATAGATCACATTTGACATCTGTCAGTTTAGTCTAGTACTGTCAGTAAAGTTACCTTCTTTTGTCATTATTACAATAAATATGTAATCGTAATTGAAAAAAGTTAGGCAATTGTGCAGTTCTAACTAGGAAAAAAAAAAAATATTATGTCAGCCTTTACAAGAATACGTTGTTGTATTTTGACAAAGTGTCAAATGGCTCTACTGTAAGCGTTTATTTCAAACAGACCCGTGACTCGCACTTTTAAATAGTCAAACCTAGCTACAGTTCCGCTACAGGCGTAATAACTGTGATTGGACTGCAATTTCCCATTCCATTTAGATCTCAGAAAGAAGAATGGGCAAGGAACTCCATACTATACAGGGTGTAAACGGACCCTTCACGAAGTCGTTAACCAAGCATTCTATACATCAAACTGTGTAACTTTACGCAAAAATTATCGCTGGCAAACGGTTTTTTTTACGGTAAAACTCAATGTAACGCACTTAAAACATTGTGCTTATGATGATGATGGATGGATTAAATAGTACGTGGATCGTGAAGGTGTTGAAAGTAAAAATCTTATATTTAAAACATGTTTTGAAAAAAAAACTTGTGAAGAAGTTGGAACTTTGACCCCCAATATCTCCGTAACTAGAAGATTCCCAGGTATGGTCTAGAACAAAAAAATGATCGCAATTACGGGGAGAACAACGTGCTTTTTGGCTTCGTTAAGGGTCTTTTTACACCCTTTTAACTTCGTCCATAAAGATGTCAAGTCCGCACAAGATCATTGACACAATAAATTCCGTGTTTCGTACTCACGTGATCAAGTTCTCGCAGTCCCATATCTGTATGAGCGCGAGGCCGGCCCGCGTGGCGTCCCAGGCGCGGCGCGGCGCGTCGCAGGCGGCGCCGGCGTGCGGCACCACGCACAGCGCCGCGCCCTCGCTGTCCGCGCGCTCCCTGTGCGCCGCCGCAGGGACCCACGACATGCACTGGATACTCGCGCCCGAGAACATTACTATCGTATCTGGACACGACAAAATATTATAGTAAAAAATGTGACCATGTTTAGTCCAAAATTATCTGTTTTGTTTATGATAGTTATGAAGTTTTACGGTGAAATCACATTTACACGCACATATCAGCATTTTCTTGAATCTTTTACCCTTTCTTTCACTTGTGCACTTGTGTCAACAAGTTTGTAAAAATACTACCAATGCGAATTAACGCGGATGCTTGCGTTCGGACTTCTCGTTCGACCAAATGACGCCTTTACCTTTTTTCGAGAGTTTACAATCTCGCGAGATTGATTATAATCTAACGGTATTAACAATTTTACGGTGACATAGCCGCTAGATATACAAGACGCTGACGCAACGTTAATGTGGGAAATATCGCATTGATTGCATTTACGGAGCTCAAGCCTCCCCTGGACATATGGCTCTTATAGCCAGACCATCGCAGCATGACCATTTCACTATTAGTTCATGACAGAGCCGCACTTACTGATGTCGGTCTATAGTATGAAACAGTATCATATATGAAAATATCGAATACGAGCGGCCGTCATGCAGTTTCACCCGCGTAGTTCCCGTTCCCGTGGGAGTACGGGGATAAAATATAGCATATGTTACTCGCTGATAATGCAATGTAGCTATCCATTGCTGAAAGATTTTTTCAAATCAGTCCAGTAGTTTTTAAGTTTATTCGTTACATACAAAAATACAAATATTTCCTCTTAATAATATTATATTATATAGTATACAGGGTGTAAAAGACCTGACCGTTGACATTAATGACAGCTACCTCACTACTTGTGTGTGTGAGACAGTGTTTACGTATCTACTAGTCACGAAGCCGTCAACCAAGCATTCTGTACATCAAACTAAGTAACTTTACGCAAAAATTATTGCTGGGAAACAACTTTTTTTTTGGGGTGAAAAATCATGTTTTGTGTTAGAACTCAATGTAACGCACTCGAAACATTGTGCTGATGGATGGCTTGATAGTACATGGTACAGGGGTCGTGGAGGAGTTTAAAGTAAAAATCTTACATTAATAACTTGTCAAAAAGTTGGAACTTTGACGCCCAATATCTCCGTAACTAGAAGGTTCCCAAGTATGGGGTAGAACAAAAAAAAATTTTCGCAATGACGGGGAGAACAAGTGCCTGTCGGATTCGTTAAGAGGTGTTTTACACCCTTTATATATAGTATAGATATCAACACCTATACAATTCACAATCAAAACAAATAAAACTCAGTATCACCTCTTACTCTGCTCGATTCTAATCGATTGAACGTCACCCAGTCCTCATTTTCATCAAATCTAACTTTACAAGACTCTTCGATAGGCGGCATGTAGTTCACCAGCTCATCCTCTGGCACTGCTTCAAGGTCACAGGTATGCCACATCGGATATAAATCTTCGTCCGTTAGATACGTGGTAATACTGGAAAAGGACAAAGTAAACATTTTATAAAGAAATAAAGAAAGAAAACATATTTATTTGGCTTAAGCCGCAAGTGTACACAACAAAATCAAAATAAGAATAAAAACATAAAAATAAAAAGTTAAAACTACACAATAAAAAACTTAAAACTAAACAGAAATATAAAACGAAATAATATTGTGAGTCTCACGGCTGCGCCAATAGGCCCAGTTAGTTATACTACACTTGCTTAGTCAGTGTACCAATACTACCCCTACTAAAAGGCTTGAAAGCTGTTCATTAAATCTTCTCAAAAATCTAGGCAGTTACACACATCAACACGGTCTAGGGATATTTTAAAAAAAGCGAATTACTATCAATGTGTTAATTATTTATATGACATGTATATATTTAAAAGATACGTTATTTAATATTCTACCATTTTTTAATAATGGTTAAGGTATAGATTAAAATTTCAGGATTTTATGGAAAAAAAATGAAGCATAGACGGAAACCGTATATGAATGAACTTTTAATTTGTGAGTAAAAACTGAAAAAAATAGAAAAATCATTTAATTTGTGTTTATAAACTTGAAGTTAGTAGTCTGAGAAAGCGGCCATGATGTTCATAACACATCGGCAACGATTCGGCATGCTCAGAACAAGGTTGTCAATGTCTTGCTGCGGAATATTGTCCCATGTCCTTCTGAGGTGCGCAAAAAGTTGATCTTCTGTAGCCAGATTTTCAGGAACTTCCTTCAGAGCTCTTCTTTGCAGCATATCCCACGCATGCTCAATGGGATTTAGATCTGGCGATTGAGCAGGCCAGTCTAAGGCCCTAACATTATGTGTATGTAACCAAGCTGCTACCGTTCTCGCAAACACGCGTCCTTCGTGAATCTGGATGGAAGCCGAACCTGGATTCATCCGTGAACAGCACATTGGACCATTGGTCACGGCCCCAGTCCACGTGGTTCCGAACCCATTCTAATCGTCGTCCACGATTGCCTCTCCGTAAAGGTGGGACCCGGAGTGGTCTACGAGAGCGTAGATCAAAGAGTATAATAATAATAAGGGAGAAGAGAGCCCTCTTGTGCCATTTTTAAGCATCCGATTTGAAGCGCCATCTGGATTTCTTAACGAGAACTAAGGCTCTATAGGTAGCTATAGGTAGATAGGAATGTATGTATACCTTCATATAGGTCAATATTTGTTTACATAAAGGTGATCATTCAAATTTTCTTGTTTTTTTTTGCAAATAGCAGCTGTTTTGTTTATGTCGTATGTTGATCATAATGAAATTTGCGAATACATAACTTAATGATGATACATTATAATATGAGCCATCTATTTATTCGCGAGAATTGCATTTTGATCAACTATACGATGTAAACACAGCTTCTATTTGCAAAAACAAGAAAGAATTTCGCTGGCTACATTCATATTTGAATAGAATTGACAGTTACACAGAGAATTTGTAAATAATTAAACATAAGATGGACTAACGAAACACATTCAAGCGTAAGCGCAAGTTGCGGCGGCCATTATATGATGTTGCCAGTATATGTTAGACAAAAAGGATTTCCGAGACAAGGTTGTGGTATAATTGATAAAACGAAACAGCCATGAAATATAAAAACGTGATAATTTTGATGAAAAATTTAACAATTATTCTCATTAAATTATAGAACTTAATTATTTGATTTTTGATAATTGAACAGAGACATCTATCGTTAACTATGAAATACATAGTTTATTGGTTAAGTAAAGTAGATGGCGACTCTTTCTTCACTGAAGTTGTACATGTTCTAACTGTCTCCCCCCTGGCGTAGATTGCTTTCATGCAGTCGCCTTCTTACAGTTTGGTCACTCACAAGCACTTGGTGTTCCACTCGCAGCGTTTGGACCAATTGAGTCGCCGTTGCATTTGGTTGTGCTCGCGCAGTAATTTGCAAAAATCGGTCTTGTCTGGGGGTAGTGATGCGACTTGGCCCCCGGTGCCTCTCCGCTACTTCCCCTGTGGCACGATAGCGTGTCCACAATCTTGAAATTACATTTTGATGGGTCCCTATGGCCTCAGCAACATTACGCTGAACAGATCCAGCTTCCAGCATTCCCACAGCTCGTAACATCTCCGCCCTCGTCAAATGTCGGCGTTGCATGGCTACAATAAATCAATTTTAACTTTATCTTTCGTTTAAAAATGAAAAAAAACTGTGACTAAACGTAATTCGTATTGTTTTCTAAATTTCGCACAAATGAAAATTCCCTCTCCTATACATCAAAACATTTTTATGCCACCGAAACAAAAGAATTTTCAAAAATTTGAATTTGGAATTAGTCTGAGATAAATTACAAACAAATCGGTGTATAAAAGATTCCAATGCGGCCAGTACTTTTCGAGTTATTTAATTGAGTATGAAATATCCCTAGACCGTGTTGATGTGTGTATATTGTATGGAATTTCATAACTGCCCTGAAAATCAGGGTAGTAATCCATTACTAACGCGTTCTTTTTTATAAATCTTGATGACGTTGGCAATCAAAATGCAAACGATTTAATTTTACCATAAAAAGTACTGGCCACTAGCACTTGTAAAGCAGGTAGCATACATTCCGATATGGCCGGCAAACTTCAAAACTCTATGCGGTAGAGCGAGAGATTTATAACACTCTCTCGCTTTAACACGCGCGTAAGTTGGAACCTGCGAAACGGGGCGTTTTTACCTTCTCTAACGTCTTTTGGCGCGAAAACTGATTGACGCGCTAAATTTAAAAATATTTAACAATTGTAACAATGTCAATATAACTTTTTAATAAAATGCTTTTTTTTGCTATTTTGTCTTTTACCTCTTTGTGCTTTGTGCTTGTGTTAAGTGTAGTACAAAGCAGTACCTATATATCACTCGAGGGTAAGTACAGATTACTAAACTCGTGTGGTTCACGGCCCTCCGATTCGCTTCGGGCCTCAAATGCACACTCGATTAGTAATCTGTGCATGTGTGTGTGTGTGTGTGTGTGTCCCCTTGGTGAATAAATAGCTATTATACTACACCTGCTTGGAAAGTACCTTGATACTTTATCAAATTTACGGTAGAAAGTACGTCATTGCATATCGAACAAATATGCGGGGAGAAAACGCATCTGAGCGGGAGAGAAAAGTGTATGAAAATCCATTTCTTACGTAGTTTTTCTTTTTTAATTTTGGGTAAGACTATGCGCCGGTAACCTAAATATCAAAAGCCAAAAAGTTTTTACAGTGAGTTTTTATCTCCAAGTTCGCAAAATGACACTGGCCACTAGCTGTGTGTTGGATGGTGTCGGGCTGGCAGTGCGACCCTGCGGCGGCAGGATAAACAATTTGAAAAAAGAACATGTGAAATTCCTCCTACATTGTCGCAAACATCTCAAACAAACATTAATGGAAAAAGTGTTACATTAAGCTTCACTAACTGTAACAATTTCAATATAAATTTTAATTAGTAAAGATTTCGTTTTTTATTTTCCTCGTAGGTGTAGTAGTGTAGTGCAATTCCCGATCTCGGGTGTTTTAAAGCCCTCGCCTACGGCTCGGGTTTCAAACGACACCCTCGACGGTAATCGGTCACTTTCTCCTCTCGGTGAACAATGTACTATTGTTTATTTGTTTGTTATTTATTACTTTTACATAACATATAACACCCGGCCTGCAATCCCCGGAGGCTTAGGCAGAGGTGTACCTAATAGTACACGAACATTCGCACACATCGCCAATAGGGAATATGCAAGAAATTCAAAACCTTTTTTATTCCTTTAAAATGCCTTGTGTTGGCCCATATAAACATTGTGGTACACTTGTTTATCTTTCTAAAACACTTATTTTACAATTTAATATTTTATGTAGCGTGATTTTGGTGAACAAAACGCAAATTCAAAACGCATCGTCGCTGGTAGTGACGTCAAATGTTATGTGTCAAAGAAACACTTTTATTTGAAAACTACTTAAGTTTGACTAAGATGTTATTATAATATTGTTATTGCAATGTTTTCTTGAATAAAGCATATACATTTAGTAACATGATTATATTAAGGGTAAAAACTTGAGATGTAAACAGGGCAGATAGACGGAAATGACGACAAACGCTATGACATGAATGGCCACGACAGTCACAGACGTTTGAACTGTCGTAGAAAATTGTAGAAGTTTAATTTTTTTTTTGAGCGACAAGCAGTCGTTGAACTTAACTTTTAATTATTTTATTCGGTTGATAGTACTGTACTTTATCTATATAAGTGAAGAAAAATTAAAAAACCCGACTGCGTAAAAATAACACCAACCAACTCACAAACAGTCGGGACCCATATTGGATGTAATGATTTTAGTCTAGATTATTTAATGGGTCCCGAATGTTGCAGTCAATATGTCAACAGGACACCTGAACCTGTTTACAAGACAAGACCTGTCCTGAACTTGTTTTTTCCTTTTCAGTTTTTATTTACGTTACGTTAAGTTATTAGTTACGTTTTTCGCAGTCGGGTTTTTTTTATTTTACACTTTTTAGTTACTGAGATATACCATTTTAAAATCCTAATGATGAGCCCTTTATCGAGCAGTTCAGCCTGCAGAGCGTGCAAATCATTTGAATTTGGCGCCAAAAATGCGCCATTTTGTTTTTATTTTGCTGTACCCAGTGTCACTCTCACAGTAAATACGATTCTAACGGCACCTCTCAAGCTAAAATCCATCGAGCCGTTCAGGCCAGAGCGTGCCAAACAATTATACATTCATACATACATACTCTCGAAAAACATAACCCTCCTTCTGGCGCAGTCGGGTAAATACATGCATATTCCCTATTATGTTTAATTCCCATGTAATGGGGGACGAGCCTATTGCCATCAACCGGGCACAAATCCAGACTCCGTGGCTGCTACTGAGAAATTCCTAATGGAAAAACCCAAAAACAGTTTCCCCGACCCGGGAATCGAACCCAGGACCTCATTCTCAGCAGTTGCGCTGGCTAACGAAGCAGTCAGTTATTACTTTCGCGTTATTACAATATTATGATGTATCTTGTTACTCACAATTCTTCAGTGCTCCTCTTCATATATGTGGTTACATTAGTAATGTGGTATGGTAATCGACATATTTTGCCCGAACCTGAAAATAAATAATGCCAAAATTACTAAGAAATAAGCCTAAGGCAATGCATATGAGCCCGATAATGTTGGAAACCTCGTAAGAGAATTTGTATTAACGAGTGTCATATATGCAGCACCTTACCCTTACTACAATAGGCTTGTGTACTAAAAAATGTAATTGGTCCGTCAGTTACGATTACCAGAAAATATTTGAGCCGTATTTTTTCTTTTCTTACGTAAACCAAAATTGACGAAGATAGGACGCTTTTAATTTTCTATACGTCACGCCGTGGTATAATTTTTAGTGCGTTCTGACGTCACGAGCCCCCACTCCCGAGTTTTGATGCGTTTTATATCTTTGTCAATATTCATTGATTTACAAAAACAAAAAATACGTGTCTATTATTTTCCAATGCTCTAACTGACGGTCTAAATAGATTTGCAATTTATTGATGGTGGAAACTAGCCTATTGAGGCAGGCAAAAACCAATTTTAAAATGTCAATGTAAAAATGTCATCGAGGAATATTCCGTGTAAAAACGTGGGCGGGTGTCGATAACGAGACTTAGACATATTACTTACTTGAATCTGAGTGCTTTTTCTTCTTAAAGCTAGTGGCCTCCTCACGCGCTTCTCGTTCCTCGTCAGACACGTTTGAGTCGATGTCAGAGTCGTCCGACTCTCCCGACTCGTTACCGGAACAGTTTTCTAACTTCACTGACTCGTCCGAGTCAGACGCGTCACGCCACTTGTTCACTACGCACACGTGGTCTGCGAGATCCTTCTCAATTTCAGTATTAAACCCACATTTTGGACAGTTGTAACTACCCTGAAGAATAAAGCACAATAGTTATAGAAACGTACACAATACATCATTTTAGCCAAAAGACGTCCACCGTTGAACATAGGCCTCCCCCAAGTGCGCCATATTGACCGGTCTCGTGCAACTAACACATTAAAGGGTGTAAATAGACCTTTAGCCGAAAGGCACTCGTTTTCTCCGTCATTGCGATATTTTTTTTGTTCTGGACCATACATGGGAACCTAATAGTTACGGAGATCAAACTTTGAACAAGTTTTTTTTTTAAATACTAGTAATTAAGGTCATAACTTTACTGTAAATACCTCCATAACCCGTTTACTATTAAATACGTCCATAAGCACAATGTTTTAAGTGCGTTACATGAAGTTTTATCGATGTGTTTTGTGATTTTTGACCCCAAAAAAAAAAGTCGTTTCCCAGCAATCATTTTTGCGTATATTTACTTCGTTAGAGTGGCTTCATGAAGGGTCTGTTTACACCCTGTATACAGAAGGTGAAAAAAAAAAAGGGAAAAATTCTATTCAAACTGCATAATATACACTGGCCAGTAAATAAACCGGGCCACCCGCTTCCTTAGGACGCTGATACGATTTTCTCAAAAAGTATAAAACTTACAACTATTAATGTTATACCTACAGAAAGTGCGTTTTATGCTGATTAAAATGACTATACATTTATTCAAAAGTACCGTCAACTCACATTGTAATCAAGCAACAAACACAATGCTAATGATTTGCTCTGTTTTGAGTAGAGTTCGCGATTTGCGTTCTTTTTCTACAATGAAGATAGTCGGATATTTTTTATCATTTCTTTAGTTTTTGAATTTGCTCGTTATAGTTCTGCCCGTACCAGGACGGTGATCCAATGCTCCAGTCTCTAGGTATCGTAAGTAAACTCGTTGCACCGAAGATCTGCTGATTCGAAGTCTTAGAGCAACCTCACGTTGCGCAACGCCTGCTTGAAGTAGTGCTACAGCTTGAGCTGCTTCCTGAGATATATGCGTATGCCTGAATACACGCGTCAGAACAAACGATGGACAAAAACTAAAGAAATGATAAGAAATATCCGACTATCTTCATTGTAGAAAAAAAAAACGCAAATCGCGAACTCTAGCCAAAACAGAGCAAATCGTTAGCATTGTGTTTGTTGCTTGATTACAATGTGAGTTGACGATACTTTAGAATAAATGTATAGTCATTTTAATCAGCATGAAACGCACTCTCTGTAGGTACAATATTAATAGTTGTAAGTTTTATACTTTTTGAGAAAATCGAATCAGCGTTCTAAGAAAGCGGGTGGCATTTGCTGGCCAGTGTAGTTTGAATAGTTTTTTTTTTTTTTTACTAATGTAAAGTGACAACAAATTAACTCACATCATGGCAGCTGCTTTTATACTTTTCGATTACATTCTTCGCCCTAAAAAGAAAAGAACGACTACATTAGAATTAATACATCAATTATATTCTTGAAGAACGTAATGTGTGTACGTAGTAATGTGTGTGTGAAAGAGAAAAGGGAGGATGGTGGAGTGTATGTTGGTGTTAAGGTAGCACAAGCCTCGGGTTAGAACTTACTGGTGGGCGTGACCAAAAAGCACGCTGTCTCACCTGGCATCGTGCCCGACAGTGAGTTCAGTGAGATGCACGATAATTCATAGTAAAAAGCGCGAGTAAAAAAATACGAAAAGGCCTTTGGAAAATCGAGTCTTATGAAAAAAACACTGCAAAAAACCAATTACAAATAAAATTTATTGAATTCTTCGATAGTTGTGCTTTACCGGTACCGACTTTGTTTTGGAAATTTTACACTTCTTTTATTACTCATTTACGCCCAAAGTTGCGTTAAATTTGGCAATATCTTTGGTGGCTCGTAACTTTTTATTAGACAAAATTAATAATGAGACAAAACAACATCATGTTTAACTTTGGATGTACAGTGTCAAACAGTGGAGTAATACCCTCCCGAAATTTCAATGGAAAAAAAAACAACTAGTGTCACCTTAAGACTATTAAGACGATAAAAAATAAAAAGACTAGTTTTCTATGTAACTGACGACCTGAATGGCGCAGCGGTAGTGACGCTGCCTTAGGGCGTATACACGTAGAACGCCGGTTGTCAGCGCTGGTAGGTCGGCCCCGATAATAGTCAGAGAGCCCATGACTCTAAAGATCCGATAATTCGATAAGAATTCGATAAGACTCCCAGATGATATAATATATAATTAGTCATGTTATTAATGGTTTTTTTATAGCGCCTCCAGGTTTTTTGCATTGCAGCATCGTCATTTCGTGTTCCCCATTAATAACGTGGCTAATTATAGATATATTTTCATCTGGTACACTTATCGAACTATATATCGTTTGGTGTCGTAGGCTTTCTAACTATAAGTGCTGACAATTACTGAAAGTGTTAGCAGGTCATAACTTGTCGCCGCTTATCGGCGCCGGGAACCATTGTTCTACGTGTATACGCATTTACGTTCTTAGGGTCCGGGGTCAAATCCCGGTAAGGGCAAATGTTTATGTGATGAGCATGGACATTTGTTTCCGAGTCATGGATGTTTATATGTATAATCAGTATGTATTTACAAACAAAAAGTATCTATGTAGTATATCAACTATATGGTGTCCACGACACAAGCCTCGTTACTTAGTGTGGCACTAGATAGCGCTGTGTGTAATGTTCAGCGATATCTATTTATTTATGTATAGTATTCAATAGGGTAGATGACAATAAAAACAAATTAGTCCGTCAAATAGATTTCTAAAAGATATTACACATTTTTTTTTTCACGTAACAAAAAATGAAGACGATACAGTGCGTCAAAAACTCGTGTGACGTCACATTTGAGTACATTTTTTACTCAAATGTAATATCACAAGCCCCCACTCATGATCTTTGACACGTTTGATCTTCGTAAATTTGTAAATTAATAAAACAAAAAACACGTATCCAATATTTTTCGATAATCTAACTGACGCACTAAATAATCATATTTTTTTAGTCAGTAATTATCCCTATTTCCCATACAAATAAAAATAAACATACTTTTCAGCGGCCTTCCTGCGCCCTGACTGTATGATAACCTCCCCGGGGTCCTCCAGGGTGTCCTGTTCTTTCTTCAGCGCTTTCTCCTTCGCGACCAGCAGCTTGCGCTCCAACGCGTACTCTTTCTCACGATGCATGGTCATGTGCTGGCTCTTGTATATACGCAAGTACTTATTGTTACATAAGTCACACACGCTTTTGTATATTTCCGTTTCCTGAAATTATTTACAAGAATGTTAAAACGTCTTTCCGGCTCAATAAATTATTACTTAGTTAAATTATTTCTTGCTGTGCTCTTTATTTCGTATACTGTATAATAATATATTGTATGTATAACTGCCTTATTTTGATTTATTTTATTAATTGATTTATTATTTTATTTTGCTTTGTTTGCTGACTATCTTATTACTACTTTGCTATAAGGATGGTATCTAAAACAAACGTTTTATTATTATTGTTTCCTTTATTTATTAAAAAAAAAATCGTAACCGTTTTAAAATATTAATTAAAAAAATATATAAAAAGATTAAAAAGCTAAAAAATTGTAAATTTATTAATATTATAACAGACCTTTTCAGTTTTGCCGCAGACGATGATGTGGGCATAAAACCCAACATACGAGACCCTGCTTATTTTACACACTTTACAAACTAATTTATTTTTAGCTTGTGCATACTCTTTCAAATAACTTTCAACTGCATACGGATTATTTATTTCCTGAAAAAGATAAAACATGATCATAGTTTTTTGCGCATAAGGACATACATTTTAAAAATGATGATCAAGACTTACAATAGGATTGTCGCCTACCACCCAGGCGATGTTATAATGTTCTATCATGGCGTGATCCCGAAAGTATTTGGGATCCATAGTGGCACCGCAGACAGCACATTCCACAACATCTAAATATAACATAACAAAATCATAACTTTGTATTACAGATTAATGAATCCATACAAATAAATAAAATCGAAGTGTCTGTTTGTAATTTCAAAATAACAGATTTTTATTGAATGAACATAAAAAAAAAACATTTTTTAAATTTTTATCTGTCTATAATCTCAGAAACGGCTGGGCCGATTTTGACGGGTTTCTTACTGGCAGATAGCTGATATTAAAAGGCTAAGGCTACTTTTATTTTAGAAAGAGCTTTAGGTTTCCGTGAAAAAAAATAAAACCCTTGAAATTTATAACAAAATCCAATACAAATAGGGGATAATATTATAGTTATGTATGCAACTGTTGTATAATAAGGGGTATTAAAACACGAATGTGGGTTTATCACACGAGGCGAAGCCGAGTGTGATATTAGTATCACATGAGTGTTTTAATACCTAATTATGTACAGTTGCATACAAGACTTTATCTACATCCATGATATAAATCCTCCATAAAAGGTTCTGAAACCATAGGTTGTTGTAGTGTTGTAAGAAGTCTATGTAAATTCATGGAAAGTTGAATTGCTGAGTATTTAATACAAACAAACCATGTATAGGTAATAATATAATTATTCACATTTTGGATTGTACAATTATTAAAATACACAAAGCTTATATCACTCATTTTTGTAAACAACAAAGTAATGCAATACTAATATCGACCAAAAATGGCGGGATTCGACTTAAATTCGAATTAACCTATAAGTTTTTTTTTTAATTACGGCGCTGTGTAGTGAATCGCACGTGCTAGACAATGTTCTTTTTTTAAAACGAGTTGCATAATGAAATTTAGTACAACATTATAACACCCGTTTGGGTGTTATAATGATTATTATGACACTGACTGTTTTAATGTTGGCCATAAGCTAACTGTTTCACTTTTATAGAGGATTTATAGCATGGGTGTAGATAAAATAAATAATATTATAATAAATAATACTCTATTATGAAGTGTCCATTTGTGACGCATTCAGTTTCTTGTAACCATCGAAAAATCACACAACCCTGGGGCGTCTAGAATTATGAACTGAAAGTGTTTATCTATACTAATACGGCGCTGTTAGTTGTGACTGGTCATCTCTTAGTTGCCATGGCTTATTTGAATGAATTATTTTGATTTTTTTTTGTTTGTGTGTTTTTGCTGTGGACACTTTTAACGTGCAGATCTTGCTACATTGTTCTCACAAAATATACCATCTCAACATGAATGATGTAACCAAGATTTTGTAACAATATTCTGATTTAAAAGAGTGTCCATGGAGTTTCTTGCCCGTTCTTGTCCATAGAGATCTACGCTAGGGAATGGGCAACTACAGTACTTTCACCGTTTTTATGTCTTGTGACTGGGACTGTAGCTACATTTAATTTTCATCTTTGTTTCGACAATTCAAAAGTGCCTATAACTGGCTTACTTGAAATAAATGCTTTGATTTTGATTTTTTGTCACGTTGTTTATATCACCGTTTATAGTAAACTAGCGGACGTCACGCGGTTTCACCCGCGTAGTTCCCGTTTCCGTGGGAGTACGGGGATAAAATATAGCCTATGTTACTCAGTAAAGACGTGGCTTTCTAATGGTGAAAGAATTTTTAAAATCGGTCAAATAGTTTTAGAGTTACATCGTAGCAAACACACAAACAAACAAAAAATCAAATCTTTTCTCTTTCTAATATTAGTATAGATAAACATTTCTAACCTTTGCTCATCAATGCGAAGGAGTGTTTGTAGGTTTCCTCTTTCCTCTGGCACGTGTCCACGTGAAGCAGATACGACTTCACATACTTCCGCTTGACGCCGCACTTCATACATATCAGACCTCCCACCACTTTAGAAACATCATTCAAATGTTTTTGTACCGCCACAGGGTCTTCGAGGTTCTGAAATTGGGAACTTTAGTTAGGTGCCACCTTTCATTGAATTCATTACATCATTATTTCAGTCGAAAGACTGCTGGACATTGGCCTCCCCGAAACGGGTTTTGCCATAATGGGGAAGGCTGTTCAAGCTGATTGTAGATGGCGTGTCCATAGCTAAGTCTCAATCTGTCCAATGAGGACAAGCTGTTTTGAAATTTATAATGACATTGACAGATTTTCAACCAATGACGATGCTTGGTACAAGCTATGCTAGCGCCATTAGTTCCACAGTTGCCATCCCCATTGCCACACCTGGCAGGCAGGTTGGCGATCGCAGTACGGTTGAAAAAAAAAAAATGCTGCTACCCATTCTCTGGTAAGTCCCTTAGTCGCCTCTTACGACACAATATCATATCAGTTCATCGTGATTTTTATCACTCTAAACAAATCTTATTCACATCAGAAAAAGCAAAGTGAAATTATTTTTTAATATCTATAAAAATATTAAGTTATAAGCAAAACTGCTGATTAGACAGAGAGATCCGATACAGCGAATGACGTCATTCGCTGCATCGACGTACAAAATCCATACTAAATTCCGTTTATCTAGAAAGAGATAGAAACAAAAGTTTAAATGGTTATAACTTTTGTGTTGTTTGGCCGATTTATGTCTTGTTTTCGCTTTTTGTCATTATTTTTATAGTACTTTAACATTCCGTATCGAAATAAAAAAAATAAAAATTTATGCATATTCCCTATTACCACAATTCATTATTATGGCACAGAGTCGGGCAAGTGATAATTTCCGCCTATCAACACCATAGCGTTAAGACGACCACTGAAGGATATATATAGGCATCTTCAAACAGTGGAACAAGGAGTTCATTGAGCCCTCCTTGAGTTGTTGGCCACCTTGATAGGGTTAGGTTAATCCCCACGCTACTTCGGTCTAAAAAGAGAAGACCCTATTCCCACAATTTGCAAATTACATAATGACTTCATACTCACAAGTGGAGGTTGGCCTTCCACCCAAGCCAAGTACTCATGCTTGCCCGCTATGTGTTTGATCCAGTTTTCACTTTCAACTTTATCCGCACACACCGCGCACGTTAAAATCTGGTCTTTAATCTTGTCGTTTCCTAATGTTTCGATCCAACTCGGGGCTGAAGTATCCAAATTTTCGGTAGGAGACTGTAAAAGAAATGGCATATTTTTTTAAGATACATACATAAAGTCACACTTTTTTTCTTTGGGTGTAGGCACAAACTACAGTACGCCATCTGGTACGATCCTTACATACTACTTTTGCTTTTGCTCATCCACGTTCATACATCTAGTCATACACGCACGCCGCCGCGCCGGTTTGCTTTAAAATCTCTTTGGTTATTTTTTTATAGAAGTTATTTAGTATACTTACGGGAGGCCCTGTGCATTCTTTTGTATGTTGTTGATAAGTTTTGGGGTACTTCATTTTCTTCTCGCATTTGTTGCAAACCAGCCCGCCGCTCTGCTTAGAAACTTCAAGGAGATGCATTTTCACCGCTAACTCGTTTTCTAGGTCCTGAAACATTTTGTTACAGCTGTGTTATAATTGAGTGCCTACATTTTTTTTCTTCAATAGAACAAACAAATAAACTTTATTATTGAAGTAACTTTATTTATTTATTTAAACTTGATGTACAAGAGTGGTACATATGCGGAATTAATGCCACAAGACAGGACAACATTGTGATAGAGTACAAAAAAAAAAACATTATTATTTTATGAAAGTAAAGTGGCTGTTTAAATTAATCAAACAACAAAATACTATAATTAATATGGACTAACAAATGAAAGATCAAATCATTTACCAATGGTGTAGCTCCATCTTGCCAGGCCAGATAATCGTGTTCCTTGCGGACATGTGGAAGCCACTCTAAGATAGGCACCTCTTCACTACAAACTCCACATTTGACGATCTTCTTATCTTGCTGTTCTACTATTGGCACTTCAAACCATCCATCAGTAGACTGAGCTGTAGTGTTCAAACTCATATTATTCGAAGAATTATCCGCTTGAATCTAAAAATTAAACATGTGTATTTACAAGTGAAATCATATTTACAGATACAGATCAACACGTTTTTGTATCTACTCTGATACTAAGGGCGAAATCGATAAACGTTACTTGTTTCGTTTTGCAGCTGTAGTTAGACACCAGTGACAGGAATAATGCATAGCCAAATATCGTGTAAAGTAACGTTTATAGATCTCGTCCTAAGAATCGTTTTATTCGTATTTTTTCTAGTATAATTTACTTGTATGAGGGGTACGTACGTTTGTGCCATCACACGTTTCAACATGACTCAAGTACACTTTGACACGTTTGCGCACCAGGCCACATTTGTAACAAGTTAGTCCTCCATTCTGTCTGATGAATTGCTGCAAGTGATTCCACACTTCTTCTTGTTCTTGAAAATCCTTAAATATACAAGTTATAATTATATTGTTTTAAGCTTTCACGGTTTAAAACTAAACTTATATTGTCACTTACGGGATATTTTCCGTGATTGTTAATAGTTTTGAGCTCCCGATATTTCGACGCTGTTGCAAGCGCAAAGTTGACTGTTGAACAGTCAACCCGCGATCATAGCGCTTGCAACAGCGCTATATTATTCTTACGTTTTTAAAAATTAAACGGTCTGATTGCATAGATAAGCTGCAACTCTCAAACAAAGTAGGGGTTGTTTTATAAAATTTAAAAAAAAGATTAGGGTTGTGCTAGTCATTCTGAAACCAACCTAATGTACAGGCACAAAAGATTTATATTCGTTTATCAAAGTGGAAAAAAAAAAATTGAAACCAAGAATTAGACCAGACTGTATATAAATGCATACCAATGGTGTTTCTCCTTCTTGCCAGGCTAAATAATTGTGTTCTTTGGATATGTGAACAATCCAATCCGAGTGCGCAACCTCCTGCCCACAGACTCCACACTTCACAGATGTAGACTGAGCTGTTCGTTCCACTGCTTTATCTTTAGCCACAGTTGAAGCAGTTGAAGAGTTCAAGTCGACACTCATTGTGGACTCATCTAAGCATACCTGTACCATAAATTTACATTGAGATTGGTGATAGCGTGACCATACAAGTTTTGACTTACAGATGATAAACAGCTTAGGGGCCATCCTTTTTAGTCACATGAGGTTTTTAGGCCACTTTTATAGTCACCCGTCGCGTCGAGAGATGTATATGTATTTATTTTTTAAATAACACGCGATTGTCACAATGATCCCCGACCCCTCCCCCTCCATCGTGATTAATCGAATAATAGGGATGGGGATGACTGACTAAAAAAATTTAATTCTGTTTAGTCCGTCAGTTAGATTAGGTATCGAAAAATATTGGAAACGTATTTTTTGTTTTATCTAATTAATAAAAATTGACGAAGATAAAACGTGTCAAAGATCATGAGTGGGGGCTTGTGACGTCCCTTTTGAGTAAAAAATGTACTCAAATGTGACGTCACACGAATTTTCGTAGCACTGTATCTTCTATATCTGTTGTCTTCATTTTTTGTTTAAGTGAAAAAAGGAAAAATATGTGTCCAATATTTTTTGAAAATCCCTCTGACGGACAAAGTAGATTCTCGATTATCATCTACCCTATTTTGCTGACCCCCTCTCCCCCTGTTCGAACCCTACGTGATTGAAGGATAACCCCTATCTTCGTCTACTGCAAATACTATTCATACTAACCCTATTGCCATCACATGTTTTGATGTGCGCCTGGTAAGTCTTGACTCGACTTCGTTGCAAGCCGCACTTGTAACAAACCAAATATCCATTCAGCCTGATTATGTTCTGAAGGTGCTGCCAAACTTGTGATTCATTGTCCAAATCCTGAAAAGAGAAGAATATCCAACGTGTAGTATCCGTTAATTTATGAAAAAAATACTCTACTGTTTTAAAAAAACTCGATGTGCTATTGTTTCGGCCGGATACTGATCCGTCGTATTTTGGCGGACATAGAAGCCGGATCTGCAGCCATTTATCATGGCATAATCAGCCTATAAAGTTCCTAGTCCCTAGTGCTGGAAAAAGGCTCCACTGTGTGATAAGGAATACTTACCAAAGTTTCTTGTCCTTGTTTCCAAGCTATATAATCGTGGAGACTTCCTATATGTTCAAGCCACTTAGAAGATGGCATAGTTCTCAGGCACACACCGCATGTTACATTCTCGTCGAGAGGTGTTCTCGACTTGCGTGCAGGCTTGTCCGATTTTTTATCAGCATTTGAAAGCTAAATTCAATGAAAATACACTTAGAATTAGTTTTTAATTGATATTAAATTAATAAAATTAAAAAAAAAAATTACAATAATCTAAACTATCTCTTGAATCTAAACGTAATAACATAACCTTTTCATGGGGAGATCTCAGTACGAAGTTTTTTTTAAAAAAAACTAGTAAGGAAAATAAATATAATACCTTTTTTCGTATACAGTACTTGATGTGTTCTTGGAATCGGTTAAACTTCTTTATTTGCATGGTGCATAAACTGCACTCCAACATGCCGACAGTCTTTAATCTTTCTCTCAGCTTACTCCATAATTCAGGGTCGTCCAAATTCTGTAACAGTAAAAGGCGAGAATTCATATCAATGTTTGAGGAAAGAATGGTGAAGTGTACTTTTATCCGGTAAGTAATACGATCCCGTGAGAGAATCACTGACCGCCATGCGGACATAACCTATTACATCAATAACTATACACTTACGAGAGTACCACCCACTCGCCAAGCTATTAGGTTATGCTGGTTGGCCACATGGCTTTCCCACTCTGCTCCAGAAAATATATTATTACATAGTGCACACTTGACACTTTTCTTGAAACAAGGCTCAGAGCCAGGTGTCGCCTTTCCTGACAAACTGCGTTTCTAAAAAAAAAAAAAAAACTTAACTAAAAATCTGAACAATGCGAGTTTTTTTTTTATTTTCAAAAATATTATTTGTGACGTACTGTAACAGTTTTATTGTTTGCTTTTGGTGTATCCATATGTATTTCCTTTCTTGAGGTTTTATTTTCATTGCTGGAAGATTGTCTACGTTGATAGGGTTTTTCTTTACCGTCATCATGTTTGGATGCCTGAAAAAACAAAAATAAAATCTCGTGTTAAATTATATCCCACTTGGTTAGTAGGTCCTAACAAGCAAGTAAGTATTGTTTTTTATATTTTTGTAAATTATCTTTTTTTTTTTAATTTGTATTCTTTAAAACGGTTACCCATCCAATCAGATAAAACAGTTTTGAATCGTTTCTCACTATCCAAAGGAATACCTGTTTTCAACAAAACCAAACATAGCACTAAAATAATGCCTTAATACAAGCGCCGAGAGTTCACATTACAGCACACTTTTATGGACGCGTTTACGAATTGACGCGCTTCTATTTGTGCGAGCGCAGACTAATATTTCTTTACAAAATTTTTGTGCATTCAATCAAGACAGTGGCGAGCAAAATAACCCTTAACTCAAGCCCTTAAGATTCTCCAGATTAAGCAAAATTTGTTGAAAATATGGATGAGATTTTTTTTTATGAGTTGGATCGTAACATTTTAAGTTGAACATATATGCTTACATAAAATATTTTTTAATATATACAATTATGTTAATAAATAGAAGAAAACTGATCAAAACTCAACACGATATCGTTAATTTTGTGTGGAGAGGCACCGAAAAATATTTTTTACAATATTATAAACAAATGTTTTCGAATAAAAAGCTACTATTATTTAAAGATGAAGTGATCTATCTGTTGTAATTATTAGTTACATTTGGTTTAGTTAAATTTTTCCGCAAAAGCATCCGAAAAACTGTTTATTTTTTTAAATTTTAGTCAGATATGAAAAACTGATGAAGCTAACACTAGGCTAATGGGGTCTATGTGGGCTAATGTGGGTATGTGGTAGGTCTTAAAGAGGCGCCTTTCAATAGGGAATATGCATGTATTTTTTCTTCACGTAAAACAATAAAGTACTGTACTACAAAAGCAATAAAAAAAAGTAAAAGTGAAAGTTAAGTTCAACGACTGCTTGTCGCTCAAAAAAAATATTAAACTTCTACAATTTTCAAACGTCCGTGTCTGTTGCGGCCATTCATGTCATAGCGTTTGTTGTCATTTCCGTCTATCTGCCTTGTTTACACCTACGTTTTTACCCGTAATATAATCATTTTACTAAAGGTATGTGTTTTATTCAAGCAAACATTACAATAACAATATCATAATAACATCTTAGTGAAACTTTAAGTAGTTTTCAAATAAAATATGTTTCCTTGACACATAACATTTGACGTCACTACCGGCGACAATGCATTTTAAAATTTGCGTTCTGTTTCAGGCTATATAAAATATTAAATTGTAAAATAAGTGTTGTATTAGAAAGATAAAGTGTACCACAATGTTTATATAGGCCAACAAAAACAAACAAAAATGCCTTGATTTTTAAGAAAAGATAAAAAAGAATAAGAAAAGTTTTGAATTTCTTGCATATTCCCTTTGCTCCAGCGTAGGTATGTGTCGTACATAGGCAGTATAAATCGCCGTGTTATTTCAGCGGCAAGTTCGGCTAGGGAAATGTTTTTTTTTTGCAGTTTTCCTACCTTAGCTACAAATGTAATTTGAACAGCAAACAACATTTAAGTAAATTGCTAAGCTATCCCTTGCCTTGACTGAACAATAACTGTGTTGTTTATTTTTAAACTTTTTCCAGTTAAAGACAAATAAGCACTTAGACTAAGCAAAGAAAAATAATTGTTTACACACCTTGTCCAAACCGTTACTTATCTCTAACAACCCTGTTTTTGATGCTGAAGACGGCTGAAATTAAATAAAATTAAATTAACATTTCAGAAAGACTTCTTGGCGCAAATTTTACTAAATCTGTATATTTGTTATAATGCGTGCTAAAAGTCCCATCACCAAGCAGAGATATTGAAACTCACTCTTAATTGATTTAAAGTTTTTTACAATAGAAGTTAAAATTATAAGTAGATTTCATACCAAGAAGAAGAATATCTTAACATTTATTTCTGGTCAATGTAGCAAAAAGCGTCGATTTCGATTTAATTATGGGTCTCCTTACACCCTGTATAAGGTACGTATATACTTACTGTCAATTTAGGTTGCGACGGTCTACGGCCAGTACTTATATGCTTACTGCCTGCAGCACTGTTATTATCATTAATATCAGTATTATTAAAATGCTTTTCTATACTTGCTATGTTATCGTAATTTTTGGATTCAGCTGTATCAACCATATCATGGTCAATGGTTTCTAAAATAACATTAGAATTTGAATTATTACTCATATGAACTTCATCCTGGGTTTTTGATTCACTACCATCATCTACAGACAGAGCTACTTCGTTCAACACAGGCACTTGTGGACTGTCACCAGAACAAGCATCTTGCAATACATCTATTACATAACGCCCTATTAGCTCTGTGTCAGAGTTGTCTATATTATCAGAAAACTCACTTTGATATAAATTCCAACAAACATTATGAGCTTCTATATTTTCTTCAGTCTTCTCCTCTTGTTCTAATCCACTTTCACTATTACTAACAACTGCCTC
Organism: Xestia sexstrigata; assembly: GCA_941918905.2. Lineage (NCBI taxonomy): Eukaryota > Metazoa > Arthropoda > Insecta > Lepidoptera > Noctuidae > Xestia > Xestia sexstrigata. The sequence continues at coordinate 9,533,977 of OW799204.2, forward strand.
ATCACTGTATATGGCAAATATTACATCTAATTCACAATTTGCAGTATGATGGTGCCAGAAATGTATATGTTCATACAAGTTATCACAATCATAGTAAGCTAAACGGCCAAAATCATTGCATGAACAAAATTCCTGCGTTTCACATGCCGTTGTAATAACAGCATCAAGATCCAGATCCAATTCACCAACTGTATCACATGTTTCATTTTTATGTAAAGTAAGTGTAGATAATTTCGACACTTTCGGAGGATTACGCCTAGCGTAAGTTTTAAGAACTTTGCACTCACCCGTGTGTTCTCTATCTACTTCTTTTCCACCAGGTTTTTCGACTCCCTGAATACATAATTTTGATTCAATTGTATTTTTATTCGAATTTATTGTTTCCTTTTTAGCAATGTCATTGCTAAGTGCTGTTTTTGCTTTCTTTTTATCTGTGTATATGTGAGAAAATTTCCGTAGATATGCAGCTATCTCCTTAACCTTATCTACTTTTATATCTGTAACTGTACTAGAAAGTGTTTTGCTTGCATTTAAAATTCTAGTTAACTCATCATGTTCTAATGTTTTATCTTCTACATTTTGAGAAGAACTTTTGAGTTCTATTAATTTTTTCACTCTAGTATCGCTATCAAAAGTATTTTTCGAATCACTATTTTGATTATTATTACATGTTTGTGTTATATTCTCTTTGACTACACTGTGTACCTCAGCACCAGTTGCTTCTGGTAAAGGAATATTTTCTTCTTTATTATCCCTATTGCATTTGTGCTCGCTTTCAGCGGAAGGAAGATTTTCGTTAAAAACAACTGCAGGTTCAGTGCAGCCATCTATTTGGCCATTGCATTTCGTAACACTTTTATTTACACCAATAGTCACAACTTCTTCATTTCTATCAAAACCATTAATAGAATTTTCTGATATTCCATCATCTTCAGAAGTTTTATTTTGTCCATTTAATGCACAGTCATTCATTACCTTGTTAGTGTTATCTTCATTTAAATCCGTACTGTCTTTATCAGCTGATTCCCAGGAGAGGGTTCTGTTTTTACTGATGTCTTTTTCAACTACATTTGATGTAATATCTATTCTTGGTTTTCCACTAAACACAGCAGTAGCCTCTATTTGTTCATTACTATCCATATATTTTAAATTATTTTGATTTACATTTTCTCCACTTTCTACTTCACCTGGATGTAATATCTCAGTATTTTTTAAAGGCATTGTAGAATTTGGTTCCGTAATATTTGGTGGTCCAGAGTTCCCCTTTTCAATACCTATTTTAGTATCAATGATAGACTGTGTCACTGGCTTATTTTTTTTACCATTTAAAGATTGTAATCTTTTTATTTCTCTAAGTTTTGATAGTGGAATTGTTTCTTCAGAGATAATGTCTATTTCAGAAGCTTCTGGTACAGGAATATCATTAGTATTAACATTAAAAGAAACACAAGCAGAATTTCTGTCTGTTGCAGTTGAATTTAATTCAACATTGTTTTCACTTTCAAATGAATGATCATCACCCAAACTGTTACCCACTTTATTTTCTAATTTACTTGGTTCTTCAGCATCTATAGTCATATTAAAATCCACTCCTTGTTTTTTATTTTCATCAAGGGACATGCATGGGTATACTTGATTATTATTTGGCAGAGATGTTTGTTCTCTATTCAGAGTAATGTTAAATTGATCTACATTGAGATCTCCTTCCTGGATATCATTAGAGTCACAGAGTATTTTTGTTTCGATGCTATCTTCAGGGTCAATAACAATGTCTTCTGGCTCTACCAAATCTGTCAAGGCAACAGCATCATCAGTGATGTTTTTGCTTGTAATTTCAACTTCACCTGAAATTGCATTTGTAATGGTAGAAACAAAGGTAGGACTCAAGAATACAGATTTCTTCATCAAGCTTGCAGTTTCCAAAATTGATGTATCAGATGGTTTGTTACAGTTTGATGCCGGAATATTTTCATCGTGTTCATTATTTATAATTGCAGTACCTGGAAAAAATATTTTTCATTTAAAATAGAAGTAGGTAAGTATACACACACAGAATAATTCGATGTTTAATCCCCGATGATTGTTTTTTAACCGACTTCCAAAAAGAGGAGGTTATCAATTCGTCTGTTTTTTTTTTTTTTGTGTGTATGTGCAGCCTTTTTTTCGCGAATTGTGAACCGATTTTGATGATTCTTTTTTTGTTTGGAAGAAAATTATTTCGCGGTGGTCCCGTTTAAATTTGGTGGCGATCTTCGGAGAAATACAAAGGAACTCTTCAATTATAGATAGCAAATCGGTCGAAATTGCTGCAATTGCTTGGATGTTTGTTGTTTTCACAACATCATAACATATCATCACGCCTGTATGCTCTGCGGATATGCAGATGTGTACAGTACACCCACATTTCGACAGTTAGGTATGTTAGGTTCCATTTTATTGGGGATAAGTCAATTACCATGACATGTTAAGAAATAAATGACTGCCTTGTTGGTCTAGTGGTGTGTGGTGGCGACAACTCAGCATGAGGTCCTGGGTTCGATTCCCTTGTCGAGTAAAGTGTTATTGGGTTTTTCCATCAAGAATTTCTCAGTAGCAGCCACGGAGTCTGGATTTGCGCCAGCGCTTGCCCCCTATTACACGGGACTTGAACATAACTGGCGAAATGTGGGTGTAGGTACTATTGGGTACACCTCAGCCCAACTCTTCGGGGATTACAGGCGTGATGTTATGTTATGTTAAAATAAATGTATAGCTAATATTTGTATAGGATATATTTGTATTATTAGTATTATGTATAGCTAATATTTGTAGGCAACAAAAAATGGAAAAATAAAAAAGTTAAAGTTATTTTTCACTTTGTTGTGTTTTTGACGTCGGTTTTATTTTTTTGCAAAAATGTTTTTTATTTTTCCATTTTTAGTTGTAATTGTATGTAATATTGTATTAAATACCTAAAATATATACCTAGTTAAAGTATAGGTATTATTATACCCTCTCATAAAGAGGAGAAGTATGTCCCAGCAGTGGGAACATTAATAGGCTGATGATGATGATTATGGGTATTATTGTTGGGCATTATTAGATAACATTGTCTGAGTTATTTTTTTATGATGCAGATGGTAAGCATGGAACCTAAAAATGGAAGCCGGCAGGAAAACAGTTGTAGCAACCCTCACTTGCAGCTTACTTCCGAGCCTCCATTGAGTTTGAATAGTAATAAAGCAGTGAAATTGACAATATGGTTCCCTAGGATATGTTTCTCAATTAATGCATGGTAGTTACTGAAGATTTCTTAATACTGACCCACATCAATGGGCCACCAAAAACAATTTTTTTTAAAGGGAAACATCGGATACTTACTGTGCGAATCATTCACATCATCAGGAATTACTTGACTCCCATTTATATTTCCAATGCTAATGCCAAGTTTCTTTAAAAGATCTGGAGGTAGCACAAATACTTCATGTTTATCCTTGCTAGATTTCATCTTTTTTGGATGTTTACTATGGAGACTTTTAGTATCCATTTTTATAATTAGGTATATTTTAAATAGATTATTGTCATTTGGACTTTATTTTCTTCTATAGATTTGCGGTTCCTAAAATAATTATTGATTAATAATCTATAGACAGTGAAATTATGTTGATTAAAAGTTCATTGGTATTATTTATCATGAGATATAGGAATAAACAATGTTATTTCTTAAAACTTCAAAGAAAGGAATACATCTCATAGTCAGAAAACAAAAAATTAAAAATGTTCTGAAAAAAAATTGATAGTTATATTGCACAATTATCAGTGATTTTACATCAATTATACATGATAACAAAACTAAATACGAATTAAAAAATTGCAAAAACAAATAAATATATAGGAAAAACTATAATCTGGAACCCAGAATCGAACCGTGGGCACCAAAATCAATGATCACACGTGTTCTGAACTACGCTAAAGGAACCGCTTTGCACAATGTTGTAATTTGCGTTACCTTATTATTTCAGTTATTTAGTCAGAAAAAAAAAAATATTTAGCGATTTTATACATCGATGAAACTGAAATTTAAAACAAGTAGGTTACTTACGAATCTTGCGACACTCCTAGATACCCAGCCTACACGTCGAAGAAAATTCTTGACATTACATTTTCTATCAACAATTCAACACGATACGAATACGCGAAAAGTATATAAAATCCAACAATCACTCATACGCCAACCAGATAACAATGATCGCAATTCACTTCCGTTATTTGTATGAAATTACAGCAGATGAGCAGACACAGCAAAACGAAAACTAATTCACATGAAAATTGAAAATCGTTGAGGTTATGATCGCACATCTGAAGTTTACGTTTTACAAAGATATGCTTCAAGTATGAAGTCTGTTAACTCTATGTGATAAGGTTGAGATTTGACACAAATTATAAAAACTGGCCGTAAACTAAACGTGGTCATAGATGTGCAGAGCCTTGACACGTTAAGCTGCTAGATGGCGCTTTTGCAAATACTTTGCAGCATAGAGTATAGTAATATACTTCGCAGTCTCCCAAAGCTTGCAAGCAAAGAGCAGACTAGTCTTTTCAGCTTATTAATATTTCGGAGCTAAAAAAACTGGAACTTTATTATAATATTTATTCAGTCTTAGTGTGATACCTACACTGAAAACTGGATAGTTTGGTTTCGAAAGGTCTCCAGGGTAGCCCGCGAAATTCAAATTTTCTTACGTTTTTTTGCAATTAGCAGGCCAGTGCTAGGTTGTATGTTGATTTAAATATTGTTCGCGACTGTAAGACGTATGTAGTAACAGAATAATTATTAAAATCATCAATTGATACAACCTTCCAAGTTCATACACTTAGAGATCTAGGAATGACATAGTGCACCATGCACCCTGTGACCCATTTATTTTATGTGCTGTCAGCACAAAAAATAATATGTCTAATAAAGCCGCGTCCCCACTAGAGCCGCGCGGCTCCAGTGGGGACGAGCTACTCTTTATACGTCTGTGGGTCGAGCCGCGTGGCCGAGCCTCGTTAGACCCTATAACTCAAAGCAAACTCAAACTCAAAGCATTTATTTCAATTAGACCATTACGGCACTTTTGAATGTCAAAAATACAAAAAAGAAAAAGCTACAGTCCCAGTCACAAGGCATAATAACTTGAGAAAGTACTGTAGTTGCCCATTCCCTAGCGTAGATCTCTATGGAGAAGAACGGGCAAGAAACTCCATGGACACTCTTTTAAAATCAAAATATTGTTACAAAATCTTGGTTACATTTTTAATTTTGAGATTTTATATATATGTGAGAACGATGTAGAAAGACGTGCACACTAAGAGCGTCCAGAATAAAAGATTAGATCAACAGTTTACGAATAAAGTAATTAAAATGAACCTTGGCAGCTAAGAGATGACCAGTCCCAACTGACAGCGCCCGTTCACAAACATGACGCATGTACCTTAAAATTTGTATATTAAAATGTACTCTGTGCTAGAGATGAGTCGTACTAGGTAATACCTATTCCACCTAGTCCATTAAGTACGCATAATTAAAGTATGCTTAGTCTTTGCGTACCACCGCACCGATACGTGCAGGTACAGGGTACATACGTAGTAATTAATTGTAATCTTCCCGTCATACTTTACACAGGTTTACGACTGTCAGAATAAAGGTTTATCTACATTGATAGATTGTTGGCGTATATAGAAGATTTAATTCATTTTTCAAAGTACTAAACCATTTTTTTTGCCTTTTTTGTACTTTTTTTTTCACCTTTCTTCAATCATTGTTTTAATATTTTAATAAAACTAAAATCAAAAGTTCTTAAAACACAGAACTTCGTTACGAAAAATGTTTGCTTAAGTCTAATACGCGTACCTATCGCGTACGCGATACGAAACGTCAAGTAGGTATCATTACGGCGCGGCGAGCCGACAGCCACCGACATCATATCCGCACGAGTCCGTATTTGATACTCGACGTCTTTGTACTAGACTAGTGCAACTAATGCAAGTGTTCATTCACATCGAGTATTTACAAGTACCTAGAAGACTATGGAATAATGTAGTTAAAAAAAGACAGAATGTATTCTTGCACAACACGAGTGCGCGTCGCGTTACTTTTATTTGTATTGGAATAAGGTTCAAATTCAAATGAATGGCACACAAATGATTTTAAGCAAACACGAGTGAGCGGCAAAGCAGACTAGTAACAATGGAAACTGTTGAAGCAAAGAGGTTTTGCTGAAATAATCTCAGGCAGGTTATAATTTTATGTTTTTAATATTGTTGTCTGAGATATGTCACTTCTGAATAAAATGGTTTTTTCAGTTGTCAATGATTTTTTTCAATGTATTTTATTTTAACCGTTTCATTATGTTTTGATAATCACGATCTACAGTTATTAGAGAAACCTCAAGTAAGAGGGAATCTCTAACAGGTTATGAGCCCAGAACATGCCCAGAACTGAAACACCAAATAACAAAAATATTTTTTGAAAAAGTCGATGGAACTTTGAGAATAAAGTTCTAGAAAAATCTCTAAACAATGTCTGCAGCAGGAGATAGCGCGCAGCAATCGACTAGTTCGGGTGGATTACTGTCGATTGAGCGACTCGATGGTAGTTCAAACTATTCAAACTGGAAGTTTGACATGGAGTGTGTGTTGGTTCATGACGAGCTATGGAACTACATCATTGCCGAACCAGACATAGCAGACGTGAACGCTGTAAAGAGGGATCAAAAGGCAAGAGCGAAAATATGTCTTATGATCAACAAAAGTTGCAAGGTGCACGTGAAAAGTGCGAAAACGGCAAAGCAAGCATGGGATGCCCTGAGGTCAGCGTATGAAGACAAGGGAATTAATAACAAATGCAGGTTATTATCTCGCCTTGTAAGCATAAAACTGGAACAGTTTACCTCAGTACCGGAGTATGTGACGGAGGTCATGAAGGTATCCCAACAGCTTAACGACCTTGGCAAGGAGATTGATGACGAGTTGTTAGCCACCTTAATGCTACAGGGACTAACGGAAGAGTTTATGCCCATGAGACTAGCCCTGGAGAACACAACAACTACAGTTACCACAGACTATGTCAAGACGAAGCTGCTTCAATTGACTTCATACCGGAGTGAGTCAAATCAGAGTGAAGCAGCCCTTATTACCTCCAGATCCAAGAAAAGACCAAATACAACACAGAAGAAGTGTATACCACCGTCACAGAAGACCACAAAATGCTTCATTTGTGATTCTGCGCAGCATAAAGCACGAGACTGCCCTGATAATCCGGAAGAAGGCGACGGCGCACGCTACGATGCACACAGCGGTGCATGCAGCGGCGGACACTGTAGACGACGGAGCGCTCCACAGTGCCATGGCGACGTCTACCTCTTCAAGCAGATACGAGTTCATCGTGGATACGGGAGCATCAGAACACATGACGTATAATAGGGAGTAGTTGAGAAATTATGTTAAGCATAATAAGATAGAGATTTCATGTGCGGATGGCGGTAAAGTATATGGTATAGGAAAAGGAGATGTGGTAAGTAAAGATGGAAGGAATGTGTGTGTGGAGCTATGTATGTACCTGACCTAGCAGTGAACTTACTGAGCGTGTGTAGCGCGTAGGCAAATTACTTATACATCTTTAGTCTTAGGTCATGTATGACGTAGCTCGTAAGTTAACTCTAAGCCCTCAACCACTGCACTGTATATTGTAATCTTTGTGTTAGTCGTTCAGTAAACCTTCAACTGAGACCACGCTTTTTACTTTGCCAAACCTTCTGATCGTACACACACATAAAATCACCTTATCGGCAAACTGACACCCGACGCGTCCGCTCGCGTATCGAGTTCCAAGTTTTTAACAAAGACTATAATTCATCGCGCGTAAAAACGAACGACTCACTCTACCAGGCCGCAGCTCTCTCAACAACCTGCAGCCATGTCAACCCAAGATCAGCCACAGCCGCAACAGATGACGGCAGTTTCCATGACACCAAGGATACCGGACTTCTGGCAAGATCGACCAAGACTCTGGTTTCATCAATTCAACGCCATTGTGGATCCTCTAAAGGCAAGTGACCTGCACAAAAGTCAACTTCTAATAGCTAGGCTGAAACCTGACGAATTACCTGATATTAGTGACATTCTTGAAAACATGCCTGAGAATAATAAATATGAAACTCTAAAAAATAGGTTAATTTCGGTTTACGAAGTCGGAAACAAAACAAATGAACCAGCTCCTAAACGAAATCGAACTCGGAGATCAAAAGCCTTCACAATTATTACGGCGTATGCGAGACTTAGAAAAAAATAAAGTCCCAGATGATACTCTAAAGTTATTGTGGACAGGTCGTCTTCCACACTCAATTAGGGCCGTCATAACCGCATGCGACACTGATGAGGTAAAACTCGATGGTATGGCTAAAATCGCTGATAAAATTCTGGAAAATACCAGACCATCTGAAATAGCCCCGGTTTCTAAAACAACTCTGAGTGCAGACCCAACACTTCCCGAAACCATTGTAAATGAGCTGAAACAAATGAAACTAGAAATTTCAGAATTACGCACTAAACTAGACGATTCCATTAACCATCAGAACCGCGAGTCGCGAAGCCGAGATCGTTATAGCCGTGGAACTTCCCGGACGCGCTCTAAAAGTCGCGAAATCACTTATAAAAATAGGGAGAATTACCTCAGACAAAAAAAGAAACCAGGTGATGCGAATTACCAGTGTTTCTACCACTTCACTTATGGCATAAATGCGCGTAAATGCGGCGACACAATAAATTGCAATAAAAGGAACCCGGAAAACGAATACAGACACCGGGTCAAATACACAATGTCGCCGGGTGTCAACAATTCCTATCGTTTATGTGTTGCAGATATTAAAACTGGTGCACGATTTCTTATCGACACTGGTGCTGATGTGTCGGTTTTAGCCGGTAAAAGGCAAAACGCATCCACATCAGATTACATATTATATGCAGCCAACGGCACAAAAATCAAAACATACGGGGAAAAATCCATCACAGTTAACTTAGGTTTACGTCGCCCATTCCAATGGAAGTTCATACTAGCCGATGCACAACGTTCAATAATTAAATAGGCGCTGACTTCCTTGCTGCTAACAAACTAATAGTAGACTTACATGGTAGGAAACTAATAGACAAACTCACTTTAATATCGCGCGCCACAAATATTACAAATTGCCCTGAATCGAGTATTCGATCAATCGATGTAAACGACGATCTCGAATACCATCACATATTACAAAAATTTCCCGACATCACCAAATTAGAAAACTTTAAAACACATCCTAAACATGATGTTCAACACCACATTTATACCAATGGACCCCCGGTCCATGAAAAAGTACGACCGCTTAATCCGGAGAAATACAAAGTCGCCAAAGCAGAATTCGAAAGAATGATGCAATTAGGTATTTGTAGACCTTCGAATAGTCCTTGGGCTAACCCACTTGTTTGCGTTAGTAAAAAAAACGGTGAAATAAGACCGTGCGGATACTACCGTAGACTTAACGCACAAACTACTCCCGACCGTTACCCATTACCAAGACTACTTGATTTCACATATTTACTCAAAGGGAAAACTATATTTTCAAAAATTGACGTCCGGAAAGCTTACCATAATATACCAATGGCTCCCGAAGACATCCCAAAAACTGCAGTCATAACTCCATTCGGTTTGTTCGAATTTACGAGAATGAACTTTGGGTTACGTAACGCAGCGCAAGATTTTCAAAGACTAGTCAACAACGCATTAAAAAGTCTTGACTTTGCATTTCCTTACCTTGATGATGTAATTATAGCTTCAGATTCAAAAGAAACGCATGCAAAACATTTAGAGATAGTTTTAGAACGATTAAATAATATCGGTTTAACAATCAACACAGATAAATGCGAATTCGGTAAATCCGAGTTAAGCTTCCTCGGTTACATCAACTCAAAAGGCATAAAACCGAGCGTAAACAAGACGCAACTTATTAATGATTATCCACAACCCAATACATTAAAGGAACTTCGACGTTTCCTCGGAATTATGAATTTCAACAGGCTCAACATTCCAAAAGCTGCAGAAATTCAAACACCACTAAACGCGTATTTACACAATTCAAAAAAACGCGACAAAACAGAAATTACATGGACCGAAAGTGCATTAGAAGCATTCAGTCATCAGCATCCCGACGCAACCGTGCCATTAGTGTTGATGACAGACGCTTCCGGTACTTGCGTAAGCGCCGCTTTAAATCAAAAAGTTGGCCATAAATTAGAACCTCTAGGATTTTATTCAAAGAAACTCACCGATACCCAAACAAGATACAGCACGTACGATAGGGAACTTCTAGCAATATACATGGCAATTAAACACTTCCGCCATATGGTAGAAGGCAGACAGCTAACAGTACTAACAGACCACAAACCATTGACCTTCGCCCTATCTAAAAAGGTATCGCCTTCAGACTCACCTAGACGGTTAAGACAACTAGATTTCATTTCCCAATTTTGCGATAACATCATGTACATAGAAGGTGACAAAAATACAGTAGCCGACGCATTATCCCGAATCGAAGAGATTATCTTGCCATCACTAGTAGATTATCAAAAGTTAGCTGAACTACAAAAAAGCGATCCAGAATTACAAAATCTACGCAAACACGACAAACTCCAATTTAAATTAATAACAATGCCCGATTCAGAAATAAAAATAGCCTGCGAAACATCAACAAACGATATACGTTCTTATCTACCCATACAGTTCCGGGAACTCGCCATAAAGACTTTACACAATGTGAGTCATCCCGGCGTCACAGCTACTCAACGCTTATTTAAGTTAAGGTATTTCTGGAGCAACATGAATACCGACATAAAAAATTTCGTTAAAATGTGTGTTCCCTGTCAAAAATCTAAAATTCAACGCCACACAGTAACACCGATAGGCGAATTTGACAGCACAGGTGATCGTTTTGAAAATGTACACATCGATATAATAGGACCACTGCCACCGGCAGAGGATTTTAAATATTGCGTTACCATCATCGACAGGATGACGAAATGGCCAGAAGTTATACCCGTAAAAAATATAACAGCTGAAACGGTTGCTAAGGTGTTCGTAGAGCATTGGATTGCTCGTTTCGGTTGTCCAATACGTATAACCTCAGATCAAGGTCGTCAATTCGAATCAGATTTATTTCGGTAGTTATTAAAAAGACTCGGCATCGAACGAGTTCGCACAACTGCATACAACCCAAAGTCGAACGGCATGATAGAAAGACTTCACCGTACCTTAAAGGCTGCTATTATGGCAAAATGTTCAAATAGCACACAATGGTTACGGGAATTACCTCTAGTACTCCTAGGGTTGCGCTCGGCAGTTAAATTAGATCTGGGATACAGTCCATCACAATTTTTATACGGCAGTAGTCTCAGACTGCCAGGTGACCTATTTAATTCAAAATCTACGACCAATATTAACGACAGCGACTACATCAAACTGTTAACCAAGTCATTGTCATCCGTTCCCAAACTCTCACATTCATTCAAGTTTACATAGCAACAACAATAGTGTATTCGTTCATAAAGATTTAGCCATTAACACTCATGTGTTTGTTAGAAATGAAGCACGTCGATCTTTGGTACCACCATACGAAGGTCCATATAAAGTAATAAAACGACATCCAAAATTTTATACATTAGACTGTAACGGAAGGCAAGTCACAGTGTCACTTGATCGTCTAAATCCAGCTTACCTATTAGAATTTGATAATGTGTCGGTCCCACGCCAGGAGACCCAAACAATGACGCCACCCGACACCGTCCCACATCCGGCGAACGTTACGACTCCATACATCACTTCAAGCACTACGACGCGTATTTGGAATCTATACCTTCAGCCAACGCTCTATAGTGTTGAGTTCGGGTATACAATCAAAATATATACGCCCGTGCTAGGGATTTTAAAATATACCCGGCCGCAACATTTTCCTGGGGTATACTTTCATGTAGGATACTCCATTTTGCTATACTGTAATGTATATCCGTTTCACTGTCTCTATTAAACTTGTTTTTAATTCTAATACTTACCTACTTATTAGCTTTCTAGCTGTCGATGTCGATGGGTGCGCAATGTCGATGCGAGTCGAGGTGGAGCCGAGTCGGGGTGCCCTAAAGTCCCAATTGCATCCAATTTCTCTTGATATAAACAACCGTTACACACCCGATGTCGATGGCAAATTATGTTATGGCATTTCATAATTATGGCATGTGATAATTGAAATAGTAACTTGACGAAAGTATAGGTACCGAACGATTGCTTCGTTGCGGTCGGGTATGTTTTAAAATGCCTACGCGCGAAATCCTTTTTCTGAAAGTATACCCGATGTCAACCCGGCCAGTGACGTCACAAATGTTAGGCAAAGGTACGTTTTAATTGATTAATTCTCGATTTCTGGATTTGAAAACATACCCGACGGCAACACGGTCTCTGACGTCATGAGCGTTGTGTGAAGGTATAGATTCCAAATACGCCACTACGACACCGCTGATTACAATGAAATCGGGCCGGGTCGTTAAGAAGACCGTGAGATTCGACATATGAGCCGCCTCCGTCAACGTCTTTATCAGCCGTATGAATAACCGTCACTCTTCAACAAACGTTCACTATCGCCGCACTCATACCAGCCAGCAGTCAGACAACATGGGCCAGCCAGCTAGCAAGATGACTATCATGGCGCAGAACAGCGCAGCCGCCGGCAACAAGGTTGCTGCAAGATGAAACCATTACCGTCACCCACAAGATGTCGCTAGCCGCAAACATCCTAGTCAGCACAGCGGTAATCCTATTTATACTCTACGTGGGGTGGTGCTATTGCAAGCGCCACATCGAAGCCTCCGTCGAGACAAAATCAACAACGCGATCACACAACGTGCTATCGGCGCACCACCAGGGTTGCCCAACCTACAAGCAAATCGCGAGTGCAAAGGTGCAAACCTCAAAGTTAAAGTGTAGTGTAAACAACATGTGACGAAAATAATACTCTCTCTAGTATAAGTAGCATAGTGTGAACGCTCTAGCATAAGTAATACCATTGTTCACAACTCAATTTGTTTATTGTTATGTTATCGTCTGTAGTTTTAATTAGTTCATAGATAATTTTGTATTCTTTTGGGTTGTTACAAATTAAAAATTTATCGTTAAATCTAAGGGGGGAGGATTGTAGCGCGTAGGCAAATTACTTATACATCTTTAGTCTTAGGTCATGTATGACGTAGCTCGTAAGTTAACTCTAAGCCCTCAACCACTGCACTGTATATTGTAATCTTTGTGTTAGTCGTTCAGTAAACCTTCAACTGAGACCACGCTTTTTACTTTGCCAAACCTTCTGACCGTACACACACATAAAATCACCTTATCGGCAAACGTGAGTACATTGGTAAAGAGAGGAAGGGTAGTAGTATTTTCGAAGGCTGGATGCGAGATTTATGACTCGAATGATTGCGTAGTGAAAGGAAAAGTGACTTTAAGGTGTATAGAAGAGAGAGGTGTTTACAAACTTAAACATTATCCACAGTGCACGGCACCGAAGGCGGCGCTAGCGACTGACGTACACAACGGTGAGTCACTGGAGTTATGGCATCGGAGGATGGGCCACCTTGGAGTACGCAATCTAAAGCTAATGAGAGATAAGTTAGCAAACGGGGTAAGTTTTCAAGATTCTGCCTTGTCTGTTAGGAAAACAGACAAGGCAGCCCTTTTCAAAGCAGAAGGCTTCTAGAGCCAAGGATGTACTGGAGCTTGTACATTCTGACATCTGTGGGCCTATGAGTGTTGAATCGTTTACAGGTTTTAAATATTTCATGACATTCATTGATGATAAAACGCGGAAAACTTTCATGTATGCACTCAGGAGAAAGAGTGAGGCCGTAGAGAAACTTAAAGAGTTTAAGGTTCTTGTAGAGACACAGACCGGCAAGAAACTGAAAGCAATCCGGACAGATAACGGGAAAGAGTACGTCAACAAGGAGATGGAACAATTTACCAAAGAGAATGGTATTGTTCACCAGCTAACCGTCGAGTATACTCCTCAGATGAACCCATGCGCGGAGAGAGCGAACAGGACAATTTGCGAGAAAAGCAGGAGTATGTTGCAGGAAGCAGGCTTGGATGAGCGCTTCTGGGCGGAGGCCGTCAGACATGCAGTTTATCTGAAAAACCGCTCACCAACGATTGCTGTCCACAACATGACGCCAGAAGAAGCCTGGACTGGCAAGAAAACTGACGTAAGCCACATTAAAGTGTTTGGATGTAAGGCGTACATGCATATTCCTGACCAGAAACGCAAGAAATGGGATCATAAGAGTAAAGAGCTTATTCATATAGGATATGAAGAGAACACGAAGGCGTATAGGTTAGTTGACCCCGTTACACACAACGTGCACAGTGAAAATACTCCAGCTGGCAACCAAGGTAAGAAGCCTTTGCTTTTATAAGTGGTACCAATAACGGACGTGCTCAGTGATGAGGCACCATCTATACAGCCAAGTACTAGTGTAGAACCTGTGGCTGCTACTGGAGTAGAACCACCGCTTCAAGGACAAGGTGGTGATGGAGAAAGAGGCTCTCCCCAGTCTGAGGACGAAGAGTGGGCTACATCCGATGAAAGACGACAATCAGATGTTGAAGAAACCTCCCATAATGATGAGATATCAGGCAGGAGATACCCACTACGAGTAAGGAAACCAAAACAATTTCCTGATTTTGTAGCCTATCAAGCGGCTAATGTACTTCAAGATCCTTTAACTGTCCAGGATGCATTATCGAGAGAGGATAAAGCAAAGTGGAAAGTTGCAATTGAGGAGGAGTTAGAGGCTCTCAAGAAAAATAAAACGTGGACGCTAGTGAAGCCACCGAGGTCGTGTAACATTGTTGATTCGAAATGGATTTTTCGAATCAAAGAAGAGGTGGGGGGAAAGATCCGTTACAAGGCACGACTCGTTGCGAGAGGCTTCAGTCAACGCAGAGGCGTTGATTATTTCGAAACGTTTGCACCTGTGGTAAGGCACAGTTAGTTGAGAGTTCTGATAGCTTTAGCAGCTAAAATGGATTTAAAAATAGACCAAATGGATGTGAAAACAGCATTCCTAAATGGGAACTTGAGTGAAGTCGTTTACATGAAACAACCGGAGGGTTTTCAAGTAAGAGGCAAAGAAGATCATGTGTGTCTTTTACAAAAGGCTTTATCATCTTTATGGTCTTAAGCAGGCTCCACGGGCGTGGAACACAAGACTTCATTCTGAGCTTCTGAGGTTGAAGTTCAAGAGATCAGAGAATGAACCGTGTGTCTACATGAGAGCACAGGATGGTAAATTGATCATCGTTGCAATTTATGTAGATGACCTGTTAATATTTTGGAATAATGAGCAGGAGATGCTCTCACTCAAGAAAGAGTTAAAATTGATCTTTGAGATGAAAGATCTAGGCAGAGCTGAACTGATGCTAGGAATTCATATAGATCAGGGTCTTAATGGCATTAAGCTACATCAAGAGAAATATGTAGATAAGCTTTTAAAAGCATTTAATATGGAAAACTGCAAACCAGTGATGATACCAGCTGTACCAGGACAGAGGCTAGAAAAGGTTCCAAGTGATAAGAAGTTGGATGAGAAAATCCTTTACAGATCTTTAATAGGCTCACTTATTTATTTAGCAGTCTGTACGAGACCTGATATAGCTCACGTGGTCAATTATTTGAGCTAGTTCAATGAATGCTACAGCGAGCAACATTGGATTGCGGCTAAAAGAGTGCTTCGATACCTGAAGGGTACAAAGAAGCTAGGAGTGATGTACTCAAGAGAGAAACGCCAAGAAATGGTAGAAGGCTATGCTGATGCCGATTATGCTGGTGATAGCGATCGACGTTCATATTCAGGCATAGTATTCTTAATTCAAGGAGGAGCAGTTTCGTGGTCAAGTACTAAACAGCGCACTGTGGCACTTAGCACTGCAGAGGCTGAGTATGTCTCAATGTCAGAGGCAGCTAAGGAAGCCGTGTTCCTAAGGCGATTTGTTTTGGAACTGACAGGAAAAGAATAACAACGAGCTTTAACGATATTTTCAGATAGTCAATCTGCAATTGCCATTGCATATAATCCAGTTCACCACCAACGCACGAAGCATGTTGATGTGAGATATCACTTTGTGCGAAATGCAGTTGAAGCAGAGGATATAAGGTTAGAGTATCGCGAAACTGAGAGGATGGTTGCGGATATTCTTACCAAGCCTCTCCCCAGAGGCAAGTTTGAGTGGTGTGTTAAGAGTATGGGTTTGTGTGTATGAAAACACGGTGTATTGAGAGTAGTGTGTGTTGTGTGTTGTTT
Source organism: Xestia sexstrigata (assembly GCA_941918905.2). Lineage (NCBI taxonomy): Eukaryota > Metazoa > Arthropoda > Insecta > Lepidoptera > Noctuidae > Xestia > Xestia sexstrigata. The sequence goes on from OW799204.2 coordinate 9,550,372, forward strand.
GTATGTATGCATGAGATTAAGGAGGAGTGTTGAAGCAAAGAGGTTTTGCTGAAATAATCTCAGGCAGGTTATAATTTCATGTTTTTAATATTGTTGTCTGAGATATGTCACTTCTGAATAAAATGGTTTTTTCGGTTGTCAATGATTTTTTTCTATGTATTTTATTTTAACCGTTTCATTATGTTTTGATACGATCACGATCACACGATCTACAGTTATTAGAGAAACCTCAAGTAACAGGGAATCTCTAACAGAAACAAAATGCTATCTCGCTTCGCCGCGCCCGCGCCGGTACTTCGGACTTCGATACGAGCGGGCCGCGGGTGCCGGAAGCCACGTAGGCAGTGAGACTAGGTGGATCGAGTAAATATATATAAAGAGTTGGAATAGGTGCAACCTAGTCTCGTTAAATACCTAGTGCCTGGATCTGTTCTAGTATATACGCTTCATCTCTACTCTGTGCTCGTGAGTGTGGACTACTAATAAACTCACGAGCCACGGCCGCGCGGCTCGTCCTCACCAGCCGCGCGGCCCTAGTGGGGAAGCGGTGTAATGTATATTCTGTCGAAAGATCACAGATTTAATATAATATCTAACTGTGTGACACAGCATGACAGCATCTATATATGAACCAATATGAACTGTGATCTAATCTGTGTCAACCAAACAAGATCAAAGATTTAAATAATATTAAAGAAAAAGATCCAGAGACATATTAGTAATCTGTGATTCAGAGTATATGTGTTCTGTGCTGCGAAATTTTGTCAACTTATTTTTATAGTACTCTGCGGTCCAACTTATAGGTAATTTATGTCAATTCTGTGATTCAAATAGTGTGATTGTGATGTGATTCTGTGATTCTTGATCTATTCTACTCTCTGTCTCAAATAATCATTTTGATTAATATTCCTCCACGAATTTGATTACTATTCCTCCAGCTTGAAGCAAGGTATAATGGTAGCTACTTACAAAAAACACATTTTTCATAAAACTCATTTGGTTGAAGTTCTCATAATGTACACATTTCGCTTCAAATCTGAGTTCACAGCCAAGAAAAGCCAGTTTAATATGATTGTCTAAATAAAGTGGTTTGATTTTAGTTTTACTGGAATTGCGAATTAAAAAGGAAACCGAGATAAACCCAGAAAGTTGTCTTATAGAGACTTGCTACTTAAAATGGGTGCGAAATCGGTAGCATTATCATTTCACGTAAAAGCAGAATGTAATGTATCGAGAGCCAGAGCTGGTTTGATGAAATTACCTCATTATGAAGTAAAAACACCAGTTTTCATGCCTGTTGGAACACAGGTGAGGATGTTTGCTGTTAATACAACTGTATTTTTGTTAACATTTCAGCCCGAAGACATTGGCTGCTGGATATACTAGAGCCCTGTAATAATATTTTGTATTCTCTATATATCATTCATTTGTAATAATGTGGTGAAAACTTTTTAGGGAACAATGAAGGGTTTATTACCTGACCAGCTTGAAACCCTGGACTGTGAAATAATTTTAGGCAACACTTATCATTTAGGTAACCGTCCAGGTACAGATGTTTTGACAAAAGCTGGAGGGCTTCATCATTTTATGGGATGGAATAGAGCACTGCTTACTGATTCAGGAGGTTTTCAAATGGTCTCACTTTTAAAATTAGCTGAAATAACTGAAGAAGGTGTTAAATTTAAATCTCCGTATGATAATTCTGAAATCATGTTAACTCCAGAGAAATCAATTGAAATTCAAAATTGCATAGGTATGTCACTAAAGCATATTTTTTATGTGGATATCTGATTTATGAATTGTCTATTTTCATCAAATTTTATTTGTCAACTTCTAGGTGCTGACATCATCATGCAACTGGATGATGTGGTTCAAACAACATTCCAAGACTATGACCGCATCAAGGAGGCCACAGAAAGGACAAGCAGGTGGCTGGATCGCTGCCTGGCCGCTCATCAGAGACCTACAGAACAGAGCATATTCCCAATAGTTCAAGGATTGCTGAATAAGGATCTAAGAGACCAAAGTGCAAGGGAGCATATGAATAAGGATGTAAATGGATTTGCCATTGGAGGTTTGAGGTTAATTTTGAAATGATTACTTACAATTTTTCCTTAGAAAAATATTCTTCCTGCCTGTATAATATCCTTACTCAACCTCTCTTAGTTTCATAAAAGTTCAAAACAGCTGCAATATACATATTTTTGCATACATGAATACTGCATGTAGTTATATTCTAACAACATTAAAATAATACTTGTTCATTGTTTTAGTGGAGGTGAAGCAAAGGATGATTTTTGGCCAATGGTCAGTCTGAGCACTGGGATACTTGACAACAATAGACCAAGATACTTGATGGGTGTTGGCCTAGCAATAGATCTTGTTGTCTGTGTTGCCCTTGGAGTTGATATGTTTGACTGTGTTTTCCCAACTCGTACTGCAGTAAGTTCAATGAAAGGAGGAAACATTTTGAAAATATATTGATTTCTATTGTCCAAACTCTGGGCTATTATGTAATATTTCTACATAACTTTTATTAACTTTTCAGAGATTTGGCTGTGCTCTCGTCTCGAATGGTCAATTGAATTTGAAACAAAAAGTTTATGAAACTGATTTGGATCCCCTTGACAAGGACTGCTCATGCTCAACTTGTCAAAACTACACACGAGCTTATTTACACAGCATAGTGACTGTGGAGACAGTTGCTTGCCACCTCATATCTGTGCACAACATAGCTTATCAGGTACTGTAGTTTACACTCCTTTTTTCATTTAATAATAACTAGCTGATGCCCGCGGCTTCGCCTGCCCGCAAATTATGTACTAAAACCTTCGTCTTGAATCACTGTCTATTAAAAAAACCCGCATCAAATTCCGTTGCGTAGTTTTAAAGATTAAGCATACAGAGGGACGGACAGACAGACGCGGTGGGGGACTTTAGTTTTATAATATGTAGTGATGAATTTTGATGGCTAAGGATAATAATTATATTCAAGTGTTATTTTGTTACACAAGTATGTTACATTCCTAAAAAGGTAACCGGTAAGGTATCTGTCTCACTAATTCTTCTAAAGACAAGTTAATGTTATGCTTTTTTACATATTTGCATATTTCACATTTACAGATGAACCTAATGAGGAACATGAGGGAAAACATTGAAAATGGAACATTCCCAGAGTTTGTGCAAAAGTTTGTTAGCGAGTATTATGTAGATTGTGAGTACCCAACCTGGGTAGTTGAATCATTAGGTTCAGTTGGAATAAATATTGTTAAAAACTAAATATTTGTTTTTTTTTTTTTATTTCCCTTTGTATGTCTACTATACCATAATATACTCATAACTGTGTGTCTGTCAATTGAAAAATAATATTGAAGTTTCTAAAAAACTATTTACTTTGTCAAAAAAAATCTATATAAGAATTGTATAAATGATTTATTGTTTTTACATAAAGTCATCTGAATCATTTCCATCATAATTAGTGGACATATTTTCTGTTTTCATTAGAGTGGAATAACTTCTCAACTCAGCCTCCTCCTTCTTTTTCTTTTCTTCTTCTTTTTCCTTCTCTTTCTTGTCTCTTAGCAGCTTCTTCTTGTCTTCTCTTTCTAGCCTATCTCTAGTTTCTCTTTCTATTCTCAAGTCTGGGAAGGATTCTTTTTTTGTTTTATTTAGCCTGTTAATAATATCATTGCATCTTTTGGCTACTCTCACTTTTCTGACATCTTTTTCTTTGTGAAATGCTACTTGTCCGGCCTGGAAAATGAAGGAATATATAGTACGTACTTATTATAACAGATAATGTTTACTGGTTTAATTTTATACAAATTTGAGAGACAAAATTTTCTATTGCACACATGAGTGAAACAGGTGCTAGCTCAAATTAGACATGCTTTCCTGTAGGTTAATATAATTATATTAGTCTAACATTTCTTCAATAAATTCAGACATTTGAGTAAACTATGTTTGTAATAATTGTAATTAAATGCCTAGTAATTTTGAGTTAAAGTAACAACTATCAAAAAGACCAGAAGTTATGTTGCAATAATTACCTCCATCCCTGCTGTTTTCTTCAGATTTGACCACATTGTATAGACAATATCTATATCATTCATTTTGTTACCCATTATAGAATTTGCTTTGACTAACTGGCATGCATCATCCAAAACAGAGTTTGGTATTGCATCAATAGTTTGACCCTGAAAGTTAAAATAAAGTTTGAATTCCGCTCGAAACAATAATAGTAAAGTAACATGTATATAGTTGAAAAATATATTTTTACCGGAGCTAGACGAAGATACACGTGAGCTGATGATACTTTATCAACATGGAACCACACATCTTCAGGCCATCCCCACTTTATCAAATCTTCATCTGCAAATGACAATTGGGTTCAGGGTAGGATAACATAGTGTTATTTTATAAACAATACTGCAATTGTGATAGAATGCAGTAATTAGATCAAAAGGTAATGAATGTTCCTTACTTTCATGTTTATCAGCACCCATGAACAGAGTTACAGGAGGAGCTACTACGCTACTTGTAAAGTAAAACACCATTTTTGCGTTTTTCTGTTCTCCAGTAGGTGAAGCAAAGTAGCGGTTCACGTTTATTCTAAAATTTTACAACCAAGGCACCACCACACCACACAATTTTCTTTGTCATTTGTCAAATTGTCTCTCTGTCACTGTCTGTGACAACTTGACAAGTGACACTTGACAGTCTGACAACATAAAGCGGGCTCCACATTCACGCCGCGAACACCCGTGAAAGCCGCGAACCGTGAATGTGGATGGCTTTCGCGCCCGTTCACGGGCTCCGCGACTGTTCGCGCCTTGTTCCCCGTTCAGTAACGGTATTTACGCCCGCTTCAAAGGGTTTGCAAAGCGCGAACCTCCCGTGAATGGTACTCATTTGTATTTGTTTACGCTTGCGTCAAAATGAGCGTCAGTCTGGACGAATGAGCTGGAGCTGGAACTCGTATTGATCGAGTGCCACCATGCCGAACCCATTTTATGGGATCATAAACATAATGAGCCCGCATAACAGTATAGAGTTCTTTAAACGTCTGTGATTTACAGATGTCTAAAAAGTCTATGGATATCAAAGTGACGATTATTTTTTATTTTTAGTGACCGATGATGAGTATTCAGACCTCAGAACAATAACTAAAATTCAGACTTGAAAAACTTTAGATTATAGAAAAACTGCCCTAACTGATGACTAGGCAGCAAGGTCTCAGACCTTAGCCTGTTCCGTCAGGAACTAATTAAAAAAAAAAAACTGCTAATCAAAGTAATGACAGTGACAGAATAATTGACAATGACATTTACAACAAACGTGAAATGTCGTGAAACAAACAATCAATAAACGTGAGAAAAGTGTTATAATTTAGTTTGCTTTTGGTTTAACAAAATCAAATTATAAAGATCAAGTCAAAAATGGGAAGTCCAGAACGGGAATTATGTCCACCACCTTCAGAGGAAGACGAACTAACTCTACCTAGAGCGAGCATCAATAAAATGATAAAAGAGTTGGTCCCTTCCGTGCGCGTAGCCTTTGAGTCTCGGGAATTGATTCTAAACTGCTGCACGGAATTCATACATCTGTTGAGTTCAGAGGCTAACGAAGTTTGTAATCAGAGCAACAAAAAGACAATCAATGCAGAACATGTACTCACAGGTGTGTTATCATTTGTTTAAAGAATTGGTTAACGTTTCTTTGTATTGTAGACAGGTCTACAGTTAACATATTAAGACCTGGGGTAGCAGAAGTCTTACAATCTGCGTAAAAAGTGATTCAAATACCTAATTCTGTTGCAGCACTGGACAGATTAGGTTTTAGTGACTATACTCTTGAAGCAGAGGCAGTATTGAAAGATTGCAAAGCTGTTGCTGCAAAGAGAAGACGTCAAAGCACAAGACTTGAGAATCTTGGTATTCCTGAAGAAGAATTGTTAAGACAGCAACAAGAACTTTTTGCTAAGGTAACTTACTAACTTTTGAAAGCTGATGGAGAACTGTACACTGTCATTTTTTTAAGCTACTTGGAATTTCTTCTTAATCTGTTGAAACACATGCTTGCCTTTCAGAGCTGTAATTTTGATTTCAGAAACACTCCACAGTTCTTAATATATGTCCCATTCAAACAAAGACAAAAGACTTATACATAGAGTGGACATTGGGACTAATGTCATACAAAATTTTTGATGTTGTATGTCAGTAGTGCTATAGAAAAAACACAAAAATATTTTTTTTTTTACACATTAGATCGCACTAGTTACCACCTATGATAGGAGTGTTTTTGTATTATATTGAGACTGCCTCGTTGGTCTAGTGGCTGCAAAGGCAACTGCTGAGCATGATGGGTTTCGGGTATCGAGTCCCTTTCTTTCGTCTCTCCTAAAATGCTTTGCTACACTCCTCCTAATACACCCAGCCATTTCATTCCAACAGTCATTTATACTTCGGTTGTTCATGACAAACATAATATTATTAACTGGGTACTATAAACTTGAAATAAACCACCTACTAATCTAATTTATCTAACAATTATAAAACAAAAACAAAACATCTATGTAAATTATTTCTGACTCATCCCCTATTACCACGGAACAGAAAAAACGGAAGTGTGGAAGTGCAATGCACCAAAATTACTATAGGAACCGCTGTCGCCAAACTCACACAAATAAACCGATAATCATATATTGCACTACAAAGAAACAATTCGTTTGATTTGGAAATAAACCCTGACTTTCTACAAATAAGATTTATTTTGCTTTAGCGGCAAAACTTATTTACGGTCTATAGTCACACTTTGATTCGATTGACGACTCAATTCCGCTACTTGACCATAGATGGCGCTATTCTCAGAGGTCGCAACTTAATTGCGTTAGACATACGGTTGACATTGGCGTGATCGATCGAATTCTGTTGCTACTCGACCAAGGCCGCACCACGTAGCACACTGAAATTCTTTATCGATATCGATAGATACCCGATATTTTGTTCTTAGCATAAATAAGACTTGTTGGGAGTACATTTATTTATTTGGTACACAAACCGCTGTTCATTTTAAACCATTAATTAATAGACACACAGACTGACAGAAAGACAGGTAAATTTAAAATTAAATAAAAGTGCTGGTATTTATGCATGAATACTTGTATATTCAAATTTTACATAAAGACTGCAACGTAATGAAAATAGTAAAATTTATTTATTGCCCTTGACATAAAACATAATTATTTGTTAAGAAACGCGTTTGGAAAGTCTTATTTTTAATTTTAATAAATGGTGTATGCGAACATTTATATATTTTTCAACTATTGCCTTCATCAAATCGGTAACGTGGTTGGACGCAGGAAATTCGCCAATTTGATGGGAGGCAATATCGTTAAATAAACAAAATCCTTTCTTCCTTGTATCGATATCAATCGACAAATTCAATATTCGTCTTGACTACATCACTACTTGAGTAGCGAAATGCTTTCGAGAATGATTTATTGAAAAAAGTCAATCCAAAATAAACTTTCTCTTGTCGTATAAGGTTGATTTTGACTACCTGTTCTATTAAATATTAGTAAATTGAAACAAAACAAGATTTTTATTAGCAAACAATGAAAATCGTACTTCGCGATGATACAAAATACCTCCATTTAAAAGATTTTTTCTCCTACTATCATTTTTGCACTCTAAAACGGAACAATACGGCATAGCTAGGGAGATATGAATTTGTCGCGAGACAAGCAACTCGACGCGATGTCAGAACGCGACTCACGACTGGGATCGGTTAAGGTAACAACGCATAATTGTCGCACGCGTGCCACGCCTACTTAGCACTTCCACTGTTTTTTTCTGTTCCGTGCCTATTACCTTGACACCACAGAACTATCGATAGCAAAAATCGCTTAACGAACAACTCTCACTAGAGAAGTAGTGGTACAGCTACTGGTGAGAGTCAAAATGGCGGGTGTACCATAGCGAATCAAATTATACCAATTACCAAAAAAATGAACCTAAAATATACTATTTAGTACCTAGCTCTAACAAATCTGTACCTCCTTCAGAACAAAATTATTTCGAAATGTAAGGTACACCCACCATATTGACGTCAAGATGTCGAGTGTACTATAATATTTTATTATTTAACCTTTACTCATCAAATAGAATTACACCAAAACATTGTACCTAAAAAGTACCTCAATTGAAAAAGCACACCTGATCATTTGGATAGTTCTTGAGAAATAAAATAACCGCGTCTTGTATATGTTACAGTCAAAACTGTTAATCGGTCAAAATCACTTTTGACTGGTGTCAGTCAAAAGCCTATGACATTGAAATGCGTTTTCTGCATTAAAATAGATTGTTTTAGAACGCCTCGGTTGTAATTACGTGTCCCAGAATTACATGATGTGTTTCAAAGGGTCACAAAAAAAACCTAACAACCTAATAAGTTTCTAAGTTAATGTTAGTTATTGTTAAAATAGTTTTGACCGGTCAAAAGTAGTGTTGACTGTAACAGTTTTCACTGTGACATATATACGTAAACACGATTATTATCATATATTGATATAGTATTCAAGGTGTCGCTTTGCATCCTGGTCGAATTAAGGTACATTTTAGGTACATTTTTTTTGTGAATTTATATTTTATGAGTAAAAGTTAAATAATAAAATATTATAGTACACCCGCCATCTTGACGTCAATATGGCGGGTGTACCTTACATTTCGAAATGATTTCGTTCTGAAAGAGGTACAGATTTTTTAGAGCTAGGTACTAAATACACACATCAACACGGTCTAGGGATATTTTTAAAAAAGCGAATTACTATCAATGTGTTAATTATTTATATGACATGTATATATTTAAAAGATACGTTATTTAATATTCTACCATTTTTTAATAATGGTTAAGGTATAGATTAAAATTTCAGGATTTTATAAAAAAAAAAGGAAGCATAGACGGAAACCGTATATGAATGAACTTTTAATTTGTAAGTAAAAACTGAAAAAAATAGAAAAATCATTTAATTTGTGTTTATAAACTTGAAGTTAGTAGTCTGAGAAAGCGCCCATGATGTTCATAACACATCGGCAACGATTCGGCATGCTCAGAACAAGGTTGTCAATGTCTTGCTGCGGAATATTGTCCCATGTCCTTCTGAGGTGCGCAAAAAGTTGATCTTCTTTAGCCAGATTTTCAGGAACTTCCTTCAGAGCTCTTCTTTGCAGCATATCCCACGCATGCTCAATGGGATTTAGATCTGGCGATTGAGCAGGCCAGTCTAAGGCCCTAACATTATGTGTATGTAACCAAGCTGCTACCGTTCTCGCCGTGTGTGCCCGGGCATTGTCGTGCATGAGCAGGAAATCTTGCCCCATTTGTGTTCTGTGGGGCAAGATTACGGGCCCCAGCACCTGTTGGACGTATCGTTCTGCCGTCATATTGCCCCGCACCCAAACGAGATCCGTCCGTCCTCCAAGACGAATTCCTGCCCAAACCATAATTGTTCCTCCTTGGTATGGGTGAACTTCCTGAGGGTTCTGGAGACGGCTCCATTGTCCAGGAACTCGCCAAACACGCGTCCTTCGTGAATCTGGATGGAAGCCGAACCTGGATTCATCCGTGAACAGCACATTGGACCATTGGTCACGGCCCCAGTCCACGTGGTTCCGAACCCATTCTAATCGTCGTCTACGATTGCCTCTCCGTAAAGGTGGGACCCGGAGTGGTCTACGAGAGCGTAGATTGCTTTCATGCAGTCGCCTTCTTACAGTTTGGTCACTCACAAGCACTTGGTGTTCCACTCGCAGCCTTTGGACCAATTGAGTCGCCGTTGCATTTGGTTGTGCTCGCGCAGTAATTTGCAAAAATCGGTCTTGTCTGGGGGTAGTGATGCGACTTGGCCCCCGGTGCCTCTCCGCTACTTCACCTGTGGCACGATAGCGTGTCCACAATCTTAAAATTACATTTTGATGGGTCCCTATGGCCTCAGCAACATTACGCTGAACAGATCCAGCTTCCAGCATTCCCACAGCTCGTAACATCTCCGCCCTCGTCAAATGTCGGCGTTGCATGGCTACAATACCTCAATTTTAACTTTATCTTTCGTTTAAAAATGAAAAAAAACTGTAACTAAACGTAATTCGTATTGTTTTCTAAATTTCGCACAAATGAAAATTCCCTCTCCTATACATCAAGACATTTTTATGCCACCGAAACAAAAGAATTTTCAAAAATTTGAATTTGGAATTAGTCTGAGATAAATTACAAACAAATCGGTGTATAAAAGATTCCAATGCGGCCAGTACTTTTCGAGTTATTTAATTGAGTATGAAATATCCCTAGACCGTGTTGATGTGTGTAATATATTTTAGGTACATTTTTTTGGTAATTGGTATAATTTGATTCGCTAGGGTACACCCGCCATTTTGACTCTCACCAGCTACTGAGCAACAGAGGGCGCTTATTGCAATTTATGTCAATTTTCTAGAACATTATCAGAAAATATTCTTTATATCCCAAATGCTGGGTAAATATAGAAAATACTAACTAAATTCAGGTTCACTCGTTTTTCCATATCGAGATTTGCAATAAGGCAAAGAGCAACAGGGCATGTTTTTTTACAATATATTTTCTTCTATTCAATGTTGTCACATGAATGCGACTTGTCAAGTGGACGTATCGTACTAGACTGATCGATTTGCTACTAATCCAGACTCCGTGGCTGATACTGAGAAATTCCTGATGGAAAAACCCAATAACACTACCTGACCTGGTAATCGAACCCATCATGTTCAGTAGTCGCGTTTGCGGCCACTAGACCAACGAGGCAGTCTCAAATATAATACAAATATTTAGTTAATCTTACCAAGCGTTTTCGATAAAAAATTATCGAAAATTTGATGCCATCCTTCAACTGTAGCACCCACCCCTATCATAGGTGGTTACAACAGCGATCTACCGTGTAATAGCTGAATTATATTAAAAAAAAATCAGGACCAGCGAGGCAGTCTCAAATTTAACACAAATATTTAATTAATCTTCCCAAGCGTTTTCGATAAAAATTTATCGATGATTTGATGTCATAACTGTAACACCCACCCCTATCATAGGTGGTTACAACAGCGATCTACCGTGTAATAGCTGAATTATATTAAAAAAATATATATATATGTTTGTGTTTTTTCTATTTAAAGCTAGAAAGCGCTACTGATGTACGACATCAAATATTTTCTATGACAATTCCCTATGTCCGCTTAATGTATAAGTCTTTTTAAATCTCTTTGGGTGTAACAAGTTATTGGAATGTCAGTTTCTTCGTCTTGTCCCGTCTATAGCTAGTAATATATTTGAATGTCTTGCATGCATACAATTTCCCTGGTAGGTTCAGCTCTATTGTTTATTACTCAGGCCTAACCCAGGAACCTAAATGTTGACTAATTTGAAACAAAAGCCATTCTTTATTTAATTAACCTGCAATCATTCTATTTCAGGCACGAGAAGAACAAGCAAAGCAAGATCAACAACAATGGTTGTTGTTGCAGCAACAAGGATTAGTAGGCGCCGAAGGAGCTCCACAGCCATATGTGCCGCCTCCCCCTGGACAGAGGATTGATGATGAAGAGGATGATGATTACTCATAGATCTAATAACACAATTGTAAATTATCCATTAGATTTTCCAGCAAATGGTAAATTAAGGATAATAATGATTGTTTTTTCGATTGGTGACTAAAAATGTATTTTGTGTTGTTTTTAATACAAATAATAAATAACACCAACAAAAGTTTTTGTTTAATTTTTATTAGTCATTAGTGTCCCACTGCTGAGTAAAGGCCTCTCCCCAATGTTTCAAGGTACTCTTTTCGTGGGCCAACTAGAAAACCTCACATTGCAGGCAAACTTTTTGTTACTCATTAACAACCAAAAACTAACCACCACGTTTAGGCTCTGTGACTGTCAATCAATATGTTGTCATGTCAACAACAACACAGTGTGCATTGGCTTGAAACAGCAGTCTATTTTCACAATAATGTTAACTACAAAATGAGCAGTGATTCCAATAAGAAATACAAAAGGCCGAAACAAAATACTTTAGCAACCACAAATCCAGGAACATCAGTATGTAGCAGTTGTTATAAAACCGTTTCATAGTGCCACATTTAATATAGAAAATCTGTTGTAAACTTGTAATATGAAATACCTAGATGGGTAGGTACTCGTCGCCACGGCCTCACATCCATTCATGACTTCATAATTCTTAATCGCGCTCATTTGGTCGCTGTTGTTCGCGACAATCGTTGATAAGACCATTCGAAAATAAGGCCAGACTTAAATAAAATGGACTTTTCTACGTATCGAGAGTGGTTTATTTCAGAAATATTCTATGAAGTCGTAACTGTTTGTCAAATGCCTACATAACAGTTGTGTTACAGAGACCAAGATACAGACGAAATGAACCTGTGAAAAAACCAGTTCAACCCTTATGTGCACTGTTAGCTAAAGATTCAGAATGGGTCGACATATTGCAGACATCTCATGCAGCTGAAACCGCAAGATCCTCGGTCAATGTGTCTGACGAGGAGGAAGTATTACAACTTGTAAATGATTTTTTAAATCATAGAATAAAAATTACAAATGTACTAAACTCGTATGAAAACGACTTACTATTTTTAGGTTGAATGTGAAGATGGGCCGCAGATGAAACCACTGGCTATTATGTTTCCGGGGTTACTTGACAAAGACCCTACGACACTGCAAGGCATGCTGACTAAAGCCATGTCAACTACTGAAGTAACAAGACATTTAGTGGACCTTGGCCAAAAAGCTAATTTTACGTTCATGAAAAAAGCAGATCGTTTGATTCCCCCTAATAAGGTACGTCACATGTGTTGTTTGTATATTGGAAGAACTGAACTCTAGATGGTGTGGACGGGCGTATCTACTTGTTAGTTCAGAAATTTTTCGTTGCATAGCTGTAAGGTCCTATCAACCAACGATAACATGTGGGAATCGAATTAGCAACCGCTGTAGAACTTTGTAGAAGCGTTTTAACTTTGTAGAAGACATGGACTTATTATACAAATAATAAGTCCATGGTAGAAGAAGATCGCTAGCGACATCTATGACTCAAGGTAAAAACTAAAAATAGCGAGACAAGCATATTTGCAAGAACCCGACAGCAACTGTCGGGCAGTATAACCCACGAGAGACACCAGTCTGGTGAGAATCCTCCCTTTTCAATCGGGGATGAGGAACTTTAAACCCCTAAAAATAAGAGCATGGAGGCATTTTCTTTACAAAATGCCGATGTATCGACGTTCAGCGCGAATTAGCTTATAGTACCTTTGTGCGCCACATTAACAAGAACCAAGAACAACAAAGTTAATCTCTATGCTGCTTAGATTCCGTCGTTGCTGATATAGACGCACACCTTTTTTACTTAGAAATAAAATCATCATAATCTTCCTCCCCTGGTCCCATTCTATTTGGGGTCGGCGCAATACGTTTTTTTCTTCTATTCTCCCTTGTCAGATGTCACAGCGCCATTTACTCTTTTCTCTTTCATATCGTCACACAATCTATCCATCTTTTCTTTGGCCTTCCTTTCTCCTCTCTCTAGTTTGAAATGAAATAACATCAGTTTTATTCTATAATATTATATTGTTGTTTACAGCAATGGATGGAAAGTTTGACTGAAAACAGCAATTCATACGGTTCTATAGACTCTGGGCTACTTAGCAAATGTAAGTAATTTTAACAATTTTCTTGTATTATCAACACAATAATAAATATTATCTAATACATTTTTCCGTCTTTCGCTTTTAACAATTTATCTGTAGAGGTATGTTTTAACATAATTTTTTGAAAAGGTATATCAAGCGATTACGAAGCCGACGGTGAAATCACAGACAAAGAAAGTACCGAAAGTAAAACAAAAAAGAAAAAAAAGCACACTGGAAGCACTAATCAATCAACCGCGGAAGTATTAAGTTCACATGATATTCTAGAAACAAGGTACCTAAGCAAGCCGAAATTATACTCAATATCTTTCATTAGTCGATAAAACAAGTCAATAAAACTGAAGCTGTAACACCATTTTTGCAGATAATTATGAAGATTGGAAGAAATTGATGCAATAACTAACTAGTTATTATCAAACGAGTTATATACAAAATAAACAATTTGAACTTACTATAATTACATAAATCTATAAATTACATGTTTAATTTATAACCAAACCTATTTTTGGATGAAAACACACCATTAAAAAGCAAAAGGGTGACTAATCAACGTCGAACGAGTCTGCGCTGTGTCTATATCTATATTTGTCTTTTATGCAGAAAACTTAATGTCCTAAACGATAAAGTTTAAATTCCATTGCAATCATATCCTGCTTTACCGTGAGAATATGAGTCCATGGTAAACCTAGCGAGGGTAGTGTCCGCTTCGTCTTCCCCTTTATCACCTGCACACTAAGTGACTGGCTTTCTAAGCACACATCCTGCAGTATAAACTTGCTTTTCCTTAGTCACCGTAGATTAGATAAGATTTATGTAAGGTCTCAAACCAAATAAAAAACCAAGACAGCGCAGCGCTGCGAACAATAAAGTGATGCCGGTTTCGTAAACATGATTGTGTGCATTTTTTTAATTTAGTTTAATTTAGTTTGATGTAAATGTGTGCGTGTGAGCGTGTACGCACAGAGCGGAGCTTAGTTTTGCGCTGGCTTCACTTTATTGTTCGCAGCGCTGTCTTGATTTTTTTATTTGGTCTGAGTGTTAGGTAGATATATTTATCTGCATAATAATGCCACGTTGTAGCGGCGAGCCGCGTACGCATCACGCTCTTAGTATCAGAGTACACGAGTACTGCTAACAGAGAATATAAGAACAAAATATGGATTTATAGTGTGTTCTCACCCTTATTATTAAAAGTCGATTCTTAACACAACACACATTCACTTGAAATACTAAGTACGAACATACAAAAGACACCACTTTTTTTATTAATATTGTACATTATAAGTTTTTATTACATACTTTGTAAGTAAGAACAATGTTATCGGATTATTTAAATGTAATAGGTATTTTACCTAGATATACAAACATATTTGTTAGAAATTGGAAAACAATTATTAATGTAAGTTTCATAAGAAAGGTCACAAACACTAACATCACGTTTTAACAACTTTTGTTGGTTTGGCTCATTTCACAGTAACAGTACCTACCTAATATTGTGCTCTCTTTTCCAAGTGTGCTCAGATAATAAATCTTAAATACAGGGTGTAAACAACCTCATCACGAAGCCTTCAACCAAGCATTCTGTACATCAAACTAAGTAACTTTAAGCAATAATTATTGCTGGGAAACGACTTTTTTTTTAGATGACAAATCATGTTTTCTGGTAGAACTCAATGCAACGCACTTAAAACAATGTGCTGATGGATGAATTGAATAATACGGGGGTCATAGAGGTGTTAGTAAAAATCTTACAATAAAAACTTGTATTTAATAAAAACTTGTCAAAAACTTGGAACTTTCCCCAAATCTCCGTAACTAGAAGGTTCCCAGGTACGGTGTAGAACAAAAAAATGATCGCAATGACGGGGAGAACAAGTGGCTTTCGGCTTCGTTAAGAGGTTTTTTACACCCTTTATAACCGATTTATTTTGTGTCACTGTCGTTGATTTCCGGCATAAATATTATGAATAAAGGGTCACCGACTGGTGTCTTAATCAGTAGACCAGAATCAGGTCAGTTGGCTATTTAACCGGATAGCCAGCTAAGTTTTGGTAGTCTCTGCAGAGCAATCATGAATTAGTGCAATAAAATCCCTTGCACTTGGCAATATCTGCACTTTTATTATAATGGGTTCTTTTCTATTATTTGGGACGACTAATTGAGATAAATGGATCTTCCTTCAAAAGTTTCAAACCGTAAACAGCAAAATAAAAAAAAAAATGCGTCCTTTACTTAACATGACTAAGACATACTAAGCATGACAATCATTTTCATAACGCAAACTTGTAGCTGCATAACCAAATTATAAATAATTAGAAATTAACTTATTCACTAAGAACACATGAGCAAAAACATTATTTATTAAGAAATACATACCATGCTGATTGATTCAAATTTCCTATTTACATCCTTTTATGGGTTGTCTATTGTTTGCCCGAAGATTATATGCCATAATCATCATTTTCCCGAATTTCATTTACCCGAATTTCATTTGCCCGAATGTTTCATTTGCCCTAAAAGACATATGACATACTTTTAATTGCCCGAATTTTAGATACCATAAGATACGAATGCCATAAGTATTGTGTGCCTTATTTTTATGTGTCATAATAATTATTAGACATAATATTTAAATGGCATAATATTTAAATGGCATGCATTTAAATGACGCAATGTTTGGTATAATAAGAATAAACTTATTTATTCTGTGCATGGTTTTTTTTTCTGTGCATGGTTGATGGTGGGTTAGGTCGACGGAGCCCCGCTTCGCGGGGCTCCTACTTCTGTGTGGTTTATAAAAAAATAACCACGAAGGGGATGGCGGGGTCTATTCGCTCGCTTCGCTCGCTCACACGACCCCGCCATCCCCTTCTAACCTAACCTGTCCGAGTCGGGGTGCCCTAAAGTCCCAATTGCATCCAATTTCTCTTGATATAAACAACCGTTACACACCCGATGTCGATGGCAAATTATGTTATGGCATTTCATAATTATGGCATGTGATAATTAGGGCATGAGATAATTAGGGCTTACAATGATTATGACAAATGATGTTATGGTAAGTGACTTTATGGGAAACAATGATTCTGGCACGTGACTAATATGGCAAATGAGTATTATGTCGTATGATATTATGGCTGTTGACTATTATGGCAAATGATATTAGGGCAAATAAAATTCGGGTAAACGGCGGTATACCCCTTTTATGTTGCATGAGCGTACGTCCCTAAGAACTAATTATAAAAATCAACCGGGGCGTACAACACTAGCTGCTCCTAAAATATTGACTGCGCTTATTACACCAAAGCGAAGTAACCACGCAGCGCCCTGGGCGATTGCTATATCAGACCGTTGTTTAAATATATACAGTTACCTACATATTTTTAAGAATATTATGCAGATAAGTAGAATTACAATAATATCTTCACTTGCTTGACTTTCCACCCACCCACATGTCTTTTCCCAATTACTGCTGTTCCAGAAGTAAGAAAAAGGCGTCTATGAATGAGGTGACCACTTTTAAATAGTGTAGGTAAATTGTATATAATAAAGGCTTTATAATCTATTGCTATTATGTGATTTTAAAGTTGTCCGACTAAACGTTCTACTATGAAAGCTATTACTGTACCGTAGGTCTTAAAGGGCGGCTCCACACAGGGGGTTCGACGAATCTGAGAGGCTCGCGTTTGGCACGATTCATCGAAAGTAGGTAACGAACCAACCCCCCAACTATTAGATAGGTTTCTGACAAAAGAATAAAGGTTTCCTATTACTACTCAATCTATTCATAGGTTTATCTGTGAGCCAGTTCCGCCACGCCTAATATTAGCTTGGAGCACAGGAAGTACCTTGATACAATGTATATTTTTTTTATTATACACATAATAAAAGTATCTGTATATGTATTTTAACAAAAATAAAACATCACTACTATAGAAAAAATATGTATTTACTAACTCTTAAAAAAAATGTTTTGCACTCTAAGGTCACAAAGATATTTAAAGAAAATTTGTCTGGAAAATAGATTTGCAACCACAAAACTGATAAAATAGCAACTCCAAGATGCTAATGCTTCTGAGCGCAATTTTCCAATTTTTTTTTATCAATAGTTAATAAATACCTACATATTTTTCCATAATAATGATGTTTTATTTGTGTTAAAAAATAGATAATTAAATGGATAGTAAAAAAATCTACATTGTATCTAGTACAAACGATAAAGGTCTATCACCTGAAATTAACATTTTACAAAAATCTTCAAGTGCGTCTAATAATTTGGCCAGGGACTGTACATACATAGGACATATTTTGGTAGAAAAAGTGTATCTTGATTTACAACTTAGGCCTATTAGTCTGTATGGTATTGTCTAAAAATTGTAGTCTCACCCCTGACCCCTATCGTCATATGGAGCCGCCGCTAGCCGACTATTAATTTCTTAATTTATGCTATCGATACTACAATCAATTTATAAATTACAACCGTATTACAAAAATACAATAAGTCTATATTTTGTTACATGAAAAGAATATCACACTCGAGGTGCCACCCGTATACTACTTTAAAATCTTAATTACTAGAATGAGATATATATTTACTGGAGTTTTTTATTGAGCAGTATTTGGTATTTATGTATTGCATGCAGGCAGGCACTGTTAATTTCCATTTACTTATTTAATATTTATTCATTTCATTACTGGTTTTTGGATGGTTGGCTAGTTACTTTGTACTGTAGGTACTGGTTGGCTAGTGTATTCATATTTATTGTAAATAAGTGGTTACATAGGTCAATCTAAGCGTGTTTAATAATATTAATAAACTAGACATCCATTACATCACACAGACATGGAACAAATGGAATCTTTCAGAAGGTAGCTATATGTTCTAAGATTTTTGTTTGGGACTATTTTCAAATCTGTTTTATTTCCACGGTACTATTATTACTTATAGCTTATGCGAGCACAAATCAGCGTAAACTATATTTCTGTCGGTGTAAATATATCTTCTACATGTACTTTATTCCTCTGGTCGAACTGAAACGTATCCCGCCCGCGGTAGGAAGGTGTGTAAATTGGCGCGAGTATCATCATTAAATCAATCGACGCACACTGTTGCAGCCGTCTCTCGATATTTTTGCGGCTGTGTAGGTAATATTTTGTTGGGAAATCATACAAATTATTTTAGTATGGTTGAAGAAGCTATTTGGTTTATATTTTACAATGCAATTTGTGGGGAAACTGTAAACGAAATAGCTTTCGACGGTACTTCCCAAAACATTAATGTCAAAATCTAAAAAAGAGTGCCCCTTTATTATTTCTAGCAAATCCTACAAAGTTTTCTGCCATAGATTTTTGATTATATTTGAGATTTATTTGTGTTCTAAATAGTAGAAACGACTATATGTCTACTGTTATATTGAACTTGTTGCTTGCATTCCAGTGTCAATCCAAAGATCCAAATACCGAATGTATTTTTATCCTTACATTATTCAGTTTAGTATGGTTAGTAGGGGGTCCCAAAAGTATATCTTCTGCTTAGGGCCTTATGCATATACGTTTTTCATAGATTTTATAAATGTCATAGATTAAAAATGTATTTTGTTTATGCATGATTCTTTACAATATTCAAAAATACAATTTTATAGTTTATGAATGCTTATCCATAAGGTTAGTGTTTATATAAGTACACCTACATTATAACACAACCGTGGAAACCGTGAGAAGGTTTTTGTATCGTAATTTTATACTTCCTATTCTGTTAAAATGCTTGCAATAATTTATCGAGGCTAGGCGTGGGTCTAGAAATTAAATGAAAATAATTTTATGTTACTGTTAATGTGCTCACATTATCTCTATTTTAGCGTAACATTATTTTGTCTATTATCAAGTAATATTATTGGCCTCTGGTTGCAGAGTTGCTGACATGTTGCAAACAAAATCTTAAGATTGTCGATGAATTACACACTTTACTGTTTTCAACACATCAGCTGTTATTAACAGTAACATGTTTGTATTAAATATCATTCGCTAATTCTACCTCAATTTTTATAAAATTCTCAACTGTACAAGTAACACGTCAAATCAATTTCAAAGGAACATTTACACTACTCATTAACTCTATCTAACATTAAAATCAATTATTATTGCATCATTATGATTACAACATCATTATTCAGTAAATGTATTATGTGAGCTAGAATTCACCATGATCAACACGAGAAAACAACATCTTTCTGCGGGCCTAAAATGGCCGCTTTAGCAGAATCATAATAAGAATGACGTTAAAAATTTTCAATTCTTAAAATGGATTTGATGAAATAGTCATGACCATAAAGTCCATTTTAAGAATTTTAAATTTTTAACGTGATTCATATTACGATTCTGATAAAGCGGCCATTTTAGACCCCCTGGTCATATGAGAAGTTTGGGTAGATATTTAGGGGAGGAGGGACCGAGCAGGGTCCGATTTAGTGAGTAGGACGCCGCCGAGCAGCGCGAGCGCCGCGGCGGCCGCCAGGCGTCACGCGCGCGGCCGTAACGCCGGGCCGGGCGCGCGCGCGCAGGCGCACCGTCATTGCGTCGGCTTCAGAGCTGCCATCTTGCGCCAGCGCGCTCGCGCCTCCTGCCGCGAAGTCGTGTACTCAAACCACAACACATTGGGTATCAGTGTTGTATCTCTTATCATCAATATCTCACATAGTTTCCTGAAAAAATACCATCATTATCTTTTTAATACAATTATCAAAAATAAACATAATGACTTCACTTCAAGTCTGGGTAAAGATTAAAATCATGATGATAAATAAGTAACTTACAGAGAAACAAGCTGCGGGAATAGTGGGGTGAAAACTCTGTGAACTATTGCAAACCATAGAGTTGCAAAAATAAATCCAACTATGCCTCCTACTACAACTTGAGATGTAGTGTGGTAGTGTAAATACACCCTTGCAATGCTCACTAGCAATGATAAGACAATACAGCCACCCACAATTATCACCCTCCATAATGCTGATATTATACTGTTATTATTTATGTTATGTAATCTGAAAATAAGATATTAGACTTTTAAATTTACAGAATTGTTGAAATCATTAGATTTTTAATACATTGTTATGGTGCATAATATGTTTGATCCTAAAAGCATAAAAAATGGGATCAGTTAATTTAATTTTATGTAAAAACAATGGGATTTATTAGGAAAAATGTGTTGACTTACCTGATTAATACAAAATATAGAACATAAGTACTAAAGAACCAAATAAATTGAGCATGTGATGAGGGCATCCCATATTCATTGTACAAGTTCCCTCTTGAGAGTGGTCTAGCTTCACATACTATGTGTTTTAATATTATATTCAATACTTCATTCACCAAGGTGCCAGTGAAAAAAGTTATCTGAAAAAAAAAGCAACAATATCATCATCTGCCTAGCTTCTTCCCAACTATGTTGGGGTCGGCTTCCAGTCTAACCGGATGCAGTTGAATACCATTATTTTGCATGGAGCAAATGCCTATCTGACCTCCACAACCCAATAGCACTTGGTATACAATACCAAAAAACAACAATATGTTAAGAATATTTAAATTATAAGCTATTTATTAACATAAAAAGATGACTAATGAGTATACTCAAGGTAGTAGTAAGTGTGAATGGATAAGTGTCATCTTGATAATGAAAACATTATTCAAACCAACTTTGCATGTAAATATTAACATTCAAATAAATATTGCTCAGATAATTATAAAACCAAGTAAGCGCACATATCAGAGGCAGTGGGACCCATGGACTCAAATGAATATTTAGTATGGCATTACCAAGTTATAAAATCAAATATCTTGACTTACAGTGTGAAGATCGCGACGAAACAAAATAAGCGCAACAAACCCAGCGCCTATACCAAATGGGGACAGACTTATAAAGGCGAAGAACTTTCCAAGCCAGTCTCCTGAAAACAAAGATATAATGAATCACAATTGGTGCAAGAATAGCAAAGAATGAGACCGAGTTATTTAATGTTAAGCTTACCCTTTGGATACTCGACCAAAGTGAGAGCCAGCGGTTGCCATTCGATTTCACCGTTATTATGCAAAACATCACTCACAGAAACAGTCTCATCCTCCATTTTCGCTTCATTTGCTAGAATACTGAAACAGGTTACTTAAATCCTGTGTAAAAGTCATACGACAAATAATAAAACCCAGACTCAAACTCACATCTACAACACTGTCGACAGGTACACGACACGAAACAAGATTTTTGACAATCTGCTGCTGCGAACAATCAATCAAAAATATCAAACCAATGACATAAACGTGTGTTGCCAATTTAAATAGAAAAGCTGTGAAGGTAATCTGTAACTTAAGGTCCCCACACACTATTCAAGTTGCCTCATGGAACTAATATGTACTAAGTACGGTCTTTGGGTTATTTTACCAATTAGTTCGCTTACGATTTACGCAAGCCGAATTTAATCATTATTACAAGTTCATGACATCTATAGACAAAATATCCAACTTTAATGTACGCCAAAATAGTATCATGGCTTCTAAATCCAAGTCAACGTGCATGAGGGTGCTTCTTGTTCTTTGTATTATCGATGGGGTGCTTTTTTTCAGGATTTATAATCAAAAACTCTTTAATTTCAATTATTTTGCCTTCTAACGTTTTCATAATAAATTGATGAGGAAGTATTGGGAAAATTTTCACTACAGAATTCATAATTTTCTCCGCTGAGAGTAGCAGACAACTAAACGCATTTCTTGTCTAAATCGCTTTACACTTGGCTAAATTCAGCATGCTAACTGATTTAGATCGGCATTCACGACTTTGATTGTATATGCGGCCTTTACATTTGGCTAAATTTAGTTCATTATATTCAGACAGTGAGCGTTGGCGAAAAAAAGCTTGCTCTTTACACTTGATCTAATTAGCTAGCTAACTCAGTATAACAGCGAATTCCAAGCGTGTCGTACGTATTTGTCACTCTCATGGCACTTGCATGGCAACATCAAAACGTCAAAGGCTGTGTCAAAGGCTTAGATAGGTGGTCAAAGGATAGGGCTCGTCTTGGCTATGGTTGCGTCGTGCTCGATTTTAGAACTAAAAAAAGACGCAGGAAGTGATGGGTGAAAAAATATTTGCTTTTAAGGGGGATGCTCCAGGGTTTCCCGCGAAATTCAAATTTTCTTACGTTTTTTGCAATTTGCAGGCCAGTACTAGGGTTAATGTTCATTACAATATTATTTGCGGCTACAAGACGTATGTAGTTACAGAATTATAATCATCAAAATCATCAATACAACCCTCCAAGTTCATAAAGGTGTAGAAATGACTTTTTCTGCTTTTGTTTTGTTTCGTACACATATAAGAACTTGGAGGGTTGTATTGATGATAATAATTCTATAACTACATTCGTCAAACAGCCGCGAATAATATTTTAATCAACATACAACCTAGCACTGGCCTGAAAATTGAAAAAAACGTAAGAAAATTTGAATTTCGCGGGCTACCCTGGAGCATCAGCCTTAAGAAAAAAACTGTTTATAACAAATTATGTAGGTATTAGAACCGGAAGATGTAAGAAATTTTCTAAGATTGGAATATGAACAATTTAAAGATTAGTTACACGGTTACACCGTACATTTTAAAAGAAGACAGTTGGCTCAGAGATGCTGTTACTGCTGCTGCTGTTAGCTGTTATTTTGAGATTCTTGCCAACAGGAAGTACATACGAAGATTAAAGTTCAGTTCATTTATTTCTGCACCACTTCTTTTAAAATCATACCAAAGACGTGGCAGGCGATATACAAATGCTTAAAACAAACAAACAATTAAATCATGCAATTATCATATAAAAACATTTTTTTTTTAGGATTTATAATTATAAACTCTATAATTTCAATTATTTTGGCTTCTAACGTTTTTTTAGTTGATGAGGAAGTATTGGGAAAAATTTCACTACAGAATTAATAGTTTTCTCCGCTGAGAGTAGCAGACAACTAAACGGATTTTTTGTCTAATTCGCTTTACACTTGGCTAAATTCAGCATGCTAACTCTCATTCTATATATATTAAGGCCGCTTTACATTTGGCTAAATTTATTAAAGAATAAGAAATAAAATGTTGTTTAAAGAAATGTATATTTGAGAAGTCAAAACTAGAAGAAGAAAAATAACAACCCATAGGAACGTAATTATAGCAACTGGATGCGCTCTATTCTAGAAGTGCTTCCTTAACATTCCCTCTTCTTCAAGCCGAACTCTTCACAGAGCCTTACCAGCCGTGCAAGTACGTAGGAATCGATTCGATAAATCTGACAGTCATTCTCGACAAAATGAGTTTATAACAAAGATAAAAAGTCATTTTGTCGAGAATAACTGTCAGATTTATCAAATCGATTCCTACGTACTTGCTCTGCAGTCTCGGTTTATAAACAGGCTTCGTAAAAATGTCAGCAAGTTGTTCTGCAGTCGGTACTTGCTCTATGGTTATATCCTTCTCGGATACACACTGTCGCACATAGAAGTGTTTCAGTTTTATATGTTTAGTCTTGCGGTGCTGCTCGTATGGAGGGTTATATGCGAGCTTAATTGCAGACTCATTATCGATTCGCAAAGTAGGCGTATCTAGATTCGTTTTTAGATCTTGGAATAATCTCCTCAACCAAACCATTTCACGACTAGCCTCACTGGCTGCAACTATCTCCGCTTCTGTGGATGATAGGGAAACCATGGATTGCTTCGAACTTCGCCAGGATATTGCTGAGCCAGCATACAGGCATACAATCCCGCTCGTTAAACATCCGCTCGTCTTCGTCTCCGCCGTGATCTGCATCACTATAACAGATGAGACGCTTTTCACCTTTCTTGAACTCAAGTGCAGTATCAATAGTCCCTTTCAAATATCTAAATATCCTCTTCACCTGTTGAATATTGCCTTTGGTAGGTTTATCTAGGTTTCGAGATACTACTCCAACCGCATACGCAATGTCAGGTCGAGTTCCAACTATCAGATAGGACAAAGATCCAACAGCTTCCCGGTAAGGAAAAACTTGCATTTCTGGATTTTCTTTTTCCTCATCTCCTTTCCCGGATTTTATTATTGGTGTCCCAACCGTCTTGCAATTGCTCATTCCAAACTTTTCTATCAATTTTCTAGTGTAAGCAGTTTGGTGAACTTTTATAGTACAATCTTTGTGTTGTTCTATCTCCAGGCCAAGAAAATAGGACGGTACTTTCGTGGTAATTTTAAATCGCCGTTTTAATTCATTTTTAATGAAATCATCAGCCTCTTTCTCATCTGACGCGGCCACCAGTCCATCATCTACATAAAGCACGAGTATTATCTTCTTTTGTCCACGTTCTCTGATGTAGACACAGGGGTCCGCTTCGCTCCGGATGAAACCTATCTCCATAAGAAAGTCGTGGATACACTCATTCCAACATTTAGGTGCCTGCTTCAACCCATACAAGCTTCTTTTCAGTTTGCATACGCGACCAGTCCCGTCATCGTATCCTTCCGGTTGTCTCATAAAGATTTCCTCTTTGACCGTGCCATATAAGAAGGCTGTAGAGACGTCAAAATGTCTGAGTGCTAAATTCTCATTGGCAGCAATACTTAGTAGTATTCGGATTGTGCTCATTTTAGCGACAGGGCTAAATGGCTGGTCATAATCAATTCCCTTCTTCTGAGAATATCCAACAGCAACTAATCGTGCTTTGTACTTATCGACAGTACCGTCGAGGTTCTTTTTTATTTTAAATACCCATTTGCATCTTAGTGCTTTTCTATTCTTAGGTAGGTTCGTCAATTTCCAGGTCTGATTATCTTGTAAAGATTTAACTTCATTGTTCATCGCTTCGATATATTTATCTTTTTCAGAGCTTCGCAAGACGTCTTGATATGTAGTCGGTTCAGCATAGCTATTCACGACGCTTCGATTCGATTTTCGATTCGGAAAGTCGTATGTCTATCTCCTCGATTTCGTAATGTCAAAAAAAGATAGACATATGACTTTCCGAATTGAAAATCGAATCGAAAATCGAATTGAAGCGTTGTGAATTAGGGGCCAGGAATAGATACAGCTTCGCTAACAAACTGCTCAAACCTTTGTGGAGGTCTGATCTGGCTTCGATCACGCAGTTGTCGTGTCATAGGTTCCGTATTTACAGGTTCATCATTTACAGGCTCATCTTCCTCTAAGGACTCATAATTTTCTTCGACGCTTTCATTCGCTTCTGAAGGTGGACGAGAGTGACTCTCTTCGTAAACAGTTTTAGAATCTGTAAGAGGCATTGGCAGCTCGTAGGTGTTTATTTTAGGTTCAGGTATTACAGAAGTTGTGTCAATCTTGGTTTTCTCAAGTGAATGTGACTCTCTTCGTAAACAGTTTTAGAATCTGTAAGAGGCATTGGCAGCTCGTAGGTGTTTATTTTAGGTTCCGGTATTGCAGAAGTTGTGTCAATCTTAGTTTTCTCAAGTGAAGGTAACTCATCAAACACAACATCTCGAGATCTGATCAGTTTCAATCCCTTTACATTGAAAATTCGATATCCTTCATCACCGTCGTACCCAATAAGAATGCCTTTCTCAGCTTTTCTGCCAACCTTACTTTCTCTCTTTTGTTTTGGGACATGCACATAGCAATCGCTTCCAATGATTTTCAAATGATTAATCTTGGGCTTCTTGCCGTACCAGAGCTCATGCGGTGACTTTTCTTCTATAGGATTAGGTCCCGTTCTGTTTAATATGTAAACAGAGGCTTTGGCTATCTCTGCTCATAAACCCTCTGGTATCTTTTCATGAGCGTGCATTAGTGCTCTTGTCATCTCCACGATTGTACAGTTCTCTTTTTCTGAGGATCCGTTTTGTTCGGGAGTGTATGGCATCGTAAATCTTTGTTTTATGCCATATTTTCTCAAAGTCTTACGTACCTGTACGTTATAGAACTCCCCTCCATTATCGCTTAGCATCTCCATCACGACGTGTCCGGAAGTTTTTGCTTCTGCTAGAAAGTCCTTTAAGCGAGCGTGAACTTCAGACTTCTGTCTCAGGAAGTAGATCCATCGATATTTTGAAGAGTCTTTGAACAAAACATAATCGCAGGCTAGAGTTAGGCCTGTCAGCATCATGTTCCTCGCTTTTCTGGTGCGGAAGAACCTCATGCAGAGATCGTAACTCCTGTCATTAGTATTCAGTAAATGACTTTTTAAATGACACTGACTTGTAATTTAATAATTTAATGTATGGAATAATTTAATGTAATTTAATTAATATTGACATACCTAACGATCTTATTCTTGTAATGTTTCTCCGATTATTTTCAAATTGTATGTAGTAGATTATTTTTTTTATATTATGAAACTATAAACCATAATTTAATTTAATTTTAATATTCAATATATAACAATTTAATTAATGTTTGCATGCCTAAAGGTAGATTGTACAAGGCTCACCCATTTTACTGTAACAACTTATTTTATGTACCTGCAATCTATGCAAATAAATATGACTTTGACTTTGACTTTGACTTTGTCTTCCTTTGCTCCATCATAAAGCCTATGAAGCTCTTTCATGACGTTTCAAATCGCATTACCTTTTGTAAAGTTTCTTCAGTCATATTCGTAGTAAGAATTAGAAATGCTTGGCTGTCACATTTTTGAAACATATCCATTTCATTCTTAACATTGTTTAGTTGCAATCTATTGAAAAACCAACGGGTTCTCAAATATGCAATCGTCCGGCGTAAAAATCGAGATTGGTCGACTCGATGGTATCACTAACTGGCAAACATGGAGATACAAGGTGAAATTACTACTGAAGAGTACTCCAGGTACGCTAGAAGCAATTGAAGGCAAGTTAATTAAGCCGAAAGATCCAGGTCAAACGGCTAAAACTGAAGAATTACAAAAGTTTAATTGTTAACGCTCTGCTACCATATTGAAGAATAAGAAATAAAATGTTGTTTAAAGAAATGTATATTTGAGAAGTCAAAACTAGAAGAAGAAAAATAACAACCCATAGCAACGTAAATAAAGCAACTGGATGCGCTCTATTCTAGAAGTGCTTCCTTAACAAAATTCAGTTAGTTATATGAATCTGAATTTAGACAAGTGTAAAGACATTCAGACTGTTAGACAATCATAGTCGTGTCTGCCGATCTAAATCAGTTAGCATGCTGAATTTAGCCAAGTGTAAAGCGATTTTGACAAAAAATGCGTTTAGTTGTCTGCTACCCTCAGCGGAGAAAACTATGAATTCTGTAGTGAAAATTTTCTCAATACTTCCTCATCAACTAAGAAAACGTTAGAAGGCATTAGGTGCATAAAGGTGTAGAAATGACTTATTCTGCCTGTATTCATGATTTTGATGATTATAATTCTGTAACTACATAAGTCTTACAATCGCGAACAATATTTTAATCAACATACAACCTAGCACTGGCCTGCAAAAAGCAAAAAACGTAAGAAAATTTGAATTTCGCGGGCTGGTTGGAGCATTCACCTTAAAAGCAAATATTTTTCATCCAACACTTCTTGCTTCTTTTTTTAGTAATTAAAATCGAGCTCGACGCAACCATAGTCCTATCCTTTGACACAGTCTTTGACGTTTTGATGGTGCCATGCGAGTATATAGTGTTCTGTGCATGCGAGTGCCATGAGAGTGACAAATACGTACGACACGCTTGGAATTCGCTGTTATACTGAGTTAGCTAGCTAATTAGATCAAGTGTAAAGAGCAAGCTATTTTTCGCCAACGCTCACTGTCTGAATTTAGTGAACTAAATTTAGCCAAATGTAAAGGCCGCTTTAGCTAACTAAACTGGCGCGAGACGGTCGTGCTTCTTCCACATATTTTGGATATTTCAAAACCTGTGTCACCCAGAGCAAGGTAGAGATGCTAGACCATGTTCACCAGATACGCGAGTTCTCACTGAAATGTGGGTCAAAGTGTCCTCATAATGGCGTGCCATTTATATTTTTTGGCAGTGTGAGCATATCACGATCAAGATTTCGGATAGGACCACATAAAGAGATTTGGTAACCCGCTAGGAATGTTGTCAATTTTGAAAATAGGCAAATAAAAATATTGTTCCATGTGCTCTATGTAGTCTGTGCTCTATATGTCTATGATTGTGGCTGCGAGTTTTAGTCTGGCAACCCTGAGTGGTTCTTTTGTGAATTTCGTCGTCAAAATAAAGAGGGCTAAAATTCTTGAAAATTGGAATTTACTTGAAAAATTACAAAATATAAAATGGCAGACTCGGACGTAGTGGACTTGGATTTAACGATCGATAATTTAGTTCCGAAGAGTCCCGAAAGGTAAATAATGAATTTATTTTGTGTAATTGTGCATGTGAAAATATGCCTAAGTCCTTCATGTTTTTTTACCATACAAAATGCTTGAAATTTCTCAAATAAATACATATGTGGGTGGCTCTATATAGTTATTATCAAGTAGTATATAATCACAATAGGGGGTGCCTTGACTTATGACCTACATAGAGTACAATAGCCTGATCATGTGTGTGGGAGTCCATGGATATGCATAATATAGCAAAGCCATATTTTGCATAAAAGACGCATTTAAACACTAATAAAATTACTGTCGCAACTTTGATCTTCATCCAAACATTACTAAGGCTTGATTCTAGATTCTATCTTTACCAAAGAATCATTTCCAGATCAGGATCAATCAGCTGTGAAAGCAAGCACATACTATATGATAATTTACAGTAATTAGTAATCAATAATACTTACTGTTTTACATCATGATAGATTCTAATGTTTTTCTTTGTTCTCAACAATTTCCTTAGAGTGGCCGAAGAAAAGAAAGAAAGTGGGAATCATTTGTACAAATTCAAAAATTACAAGGGTGCCCTGGCTATGTATGATGAAGCTATACAGCATTGTCCAGACAATGCAGCATACTATGGCAACAGATCTGCCTGCTACATGATGCTGGGCATGTACAAGAAAGCCCTGGATGATGCTCAGACAGCTGTCTCTCTGGATTCAACATTTACTAAAGGATACATCCGCATGGCAAAATGTTGTATTGCTTTAGGTAATTATGTTTTACATTTTATCATTAAACCCTAGACAGACTCATTCATTTTAATTTGTATGTAGAACACAAAACAATGTGTGGTGATCTGCATTCCAGCAGTATAATGGGATAGTGCGGAACCACTCTTGGCATATTAAAGGTTAGTGGTAGAATTGCACCATTTGTTGAACATCTTTGTAAAATCAATGCTGAATGGTGTCTATATAAGTGACTTCATACTGCACTGTTGATTCATAAGGTAGTGTTTATCAGACTAGGAAAGAATCTTACATACAAATGTTCTATGTACTGAATGATAAATTACTTATCATGTTTACATGATATGGATGTGGTTTAGCCTTGTGGCCAGTGTTTATTGGAACACAAATTATATTATTATTACATTACATTATAACTTGAACAGCTGTAACTACATCCTTACATTTGAGATATGTAGAATTTCAAAGACGGTAATTATTTTTCCAATTTGTTATTTTATGAGCAAATATAAAAAAAAAATGTAGCCACTTGGTGGGAGTATTTCATCATATCTTTAGGATTGACAAAAATAAAGGTAAATAAACAACACACTTTGTACCCACAAAGATTGTGTAGTTTATTTACCTTTATTTTCGTGTGCTTTTCTTGTTAATTTATGTCTATCATTCAAAGTGAAACATCTGAATACAAAATGAATTAGAAGTAAAAAAGTAAAATAATTAGTGAATCAATCCAACATTGATAGATTTCATCCAATAATCATTCAATTACTCACATCACACTCCATATGATAAAAAAAATGAAATGAGTTGCTCATTGATCTTTGTATTGAATACAAAGAACATTCACTTGTGAGCATTTGTTATCAGTGCTCTTAAATATGACAAGGTTCTATAAAGCCTGATTTATCACAAAGAATGAATCAGGCCTGTTGTATGCAATTCAAAAGTACTGTTAACTTTTCCTCAACCTAACTGTTTTTAAGTATAATTTTAAATACCAGGTGACCTATCGGGAGGTGAGCAGGCGGTGCGGTGCGCGAGCGAGCTCGGCGGCGCGGACTGTGCGAGCAGCGAGCGACGCGCTCTCGAGACACTGCGCAAGCTGCATGAAGACGCTCAGCGCGCCATGGAGACTAACGACTACCGCCGCGTGGTCTTCTGCATGGACCGCTGCCTTGATTATAGCCCCTCTTGCACTAAGTGCGTCATCTTATTCTGTTTACAATTTTATTGCTAACCGTTTAAGCTAGACAGCTGATAAACATAGGTAGTAATAGTAGACAAGAGGAAAATCAATTTATTTATTTCAATTTGGCCATTCAAATGCAATTTGATTGCAAACTAAAAGGCAATAGAATTGAGCATAAGTAGCTGCTAACAACGTCGTTGTATAGTGAATTTCCAAGCTACACTAATAACACACAATGACTTCGCGGTTCTTGTTTTCCAGGGCGAAGCTCACAAAAGCGGAATGTTTGGCAATGCTCGGTCGCTGTCAGGAAGCTCAAGAAATTGCGAACGACTCATTAAGATTCGACAGTTTTGATACCGAGGCTATTTACGTGCGAGGTCTCTGCCTGTATTTTGAGGTAAACATTCATTATTATATCAGCTATGTTTTGTTAATACAAAATAACGACTTAAACTAATGATATATTTTATATTCAAGGATAAAGACGAACAAGCCTTCAAGCATTTCCAACAAGTTTTACGTCTTGCCCCAGATCATAAGAAAGCCATGGAAACTTACAAAAAGGCTAAACTGCTGAAGCTAAAGAAAGAAGAAGGTAAACCTTGCTTTTCTTTTACTATTGGGTCATTTGAAGCAACATCAACAATTCTGATTAGCATTAATACATAATAAATCTGATGTAAATCACTTGGGTTTCAAATTTTCAATGTTCTATTTCATGGTCATTACAGGCAATGAAGCATTCAAAATGGGCAGGTGGCAGCAAGCTCTGAGCCTGTACAATGAAGCTTTAACTATAGATAAGAACAACAAGATTGTGAATGCCAAGCTTTATTTCAACAAAGCTACAGTATGCTCTAAACTAAACCAAATAAAAGAAGCTGCTGAAGCTTGCTCGGCTGCCCTTGAATTAGATGAAAACTACGTGAAGGCGCTCCTGCGACGTGCTAAGTGTTACACTGAACTTGGTGACTATGAAGAGGCTGTCAAAGATTACGAAAAACTCTATAAGATTGATAAAAGCAAGGAAAACAAGCAATTGTTGCATGAAGCCAAAATAGCCCTTAAGAAATCAAAACGCAAAGACTACTACAAAATACTTGGTATTGATAAAGGTGCTTCTGAAGATGACATCAAAAAAGCTTACAGGTATATTCTCCACCTTCTATTCTAACACAATAATTATTTTTTTCTCAAACATGCTTGGAAATTTGAGCATTATTTTGACAACCTTCTTCGAGATAAATCGAAATTGTATTAATTAATTGGACTGGCCAGTTACGTGCAACCTGCCTGCAAAAGTTTTATGAAAATCCATATCTGTCGTGTTTAGCGGCCAAATAAATTAAATAGTAAACTCTCGATCTTTTACTCTGAAACATGGCAACCAAGGAGGTAGCTTAACAAAGGTTTTATTTAAAATTCGAATTGGCTTGCAAATAAAAAACGGTTTATTGAAAAAAAAAAAACGAACTCTTCATGCGAGAAAAAATATTGTTGTTTGGGTGCATCATTGATTTTGAAAAGTAATTGTATTTTCTCAAATATGATTGGAAATTTGACTGTATTTTTAAATAAAAAGTTCTGCCTAGGTACTTAAGTAGTACCTAGGCAGAACTTTTTATTTAATTTCCTCGCATTATTTGAGAAAAGTAGGTACTATAAAACCCTTGGCCACAACTAGGCATTGATGGACTTACGTACGTGCATCAATGCCTCTGTTGCTGGCTGCTGCAGTGCAGTAATATACTGTAGGAGGGATTTGCCGTAATCTCCACGCCGCGCCCCGCCGCGTTTGACTTAACCTACTATGAACTAATAAAATAATAAGTAATGCCTTAAATTGATGTTGTATTCATAAAAGTAAGTAACAAGTAGACTTGATCCAATAATGTGATGTAACAGGAAGCGTGCACTGGTGCATCACCCGGACCGGCACGCGGGCGCGCCCGACACGGAGCGGCGCGAGCAGGAGCGCCGGTTCAAGGAGGTGGGCGAGGCCTACGGGGTGCTCAGCGACCCCAAGAAGCGCGCGCGCTACGACCATGGACAAGATCTCGATGACGACGGCTCCGGCATGGCAGGTTCGTACATACTACACGTAATAAAAATCTCGTGTCACAGTGTTTGTTATCGAACTCCTCCGAAACGGCTTGACCGATTTTTTTTGTGTATATTTGGTAGGTCTGAGAACAGGTCGTATGCTATTTTTTAGTCTCACACATACACATCAAAATTTCTACGCGAACGATGTCGCGGGCAACACTTTATATTTATATAAAATAGTGCCACAGTGTTATATTAGTACTAAATAAATACACAGAAGACGAAAGAACAACTTTGTTTTCTGTTTTTAGGGTTCCGTAACTCGAAAGGTAAAAAAGGAACCCTTATAAGATCACTTTCTTGTCCGTCTGCCACAACCGATTTTCTCAGGATCGGGTGGACTAGCAAGTTGAAATTTATACCAGATGCTGAGGTCTATAGTAGAGATGCAACGAATAGTGATTTGGCCGAATACCGAATATTCGGCGGCGCTCTCAGCCCAATACCAAATATATATATTCAGCGGGAGATCCAATACACTTCACGTGAACAAGTTACGACACGTTTTGAAGCGTTGCGTGCGGAAAAATACCTGTCGTCACTGTGCAGTAGTGTTTATGAGTGAGAGACTATTCTCAGAAGCAGGTATTGTGTATGCAGAAAAGCTCAATCGTCTCTTACCAACAAATGCCGAAAAATGTGTTTTTATTTATCACAATTTGAGTTTAATTAATTTTAAATATTTAAAGAAAACATCAATATTCCTGTTTTCACAATTATTGATATTTGATAAATAAATGTTTTGATAAAATTGTTTTTTTTTTTATTTCCTTTTATAAGATATTTGTTCGGTATTCGGCCGAATACTACTTACTATTCGGCCGAATACTGAACACTGAAAAAAATGGCTGAATAGGCCGAATACCGAAAAGTTTCCGAATATTCGTTGCATCTCTAATCTGTAGTCCCTATTAGGTGTTTAAAAATCAAAGTCCTGAGTCAACGTGTTACAAAGATTTGGGAAAATTTAAATTTTCGCGAAAACTTGTAAGTACCAAAATGTACCTTAATTTTCAACTTTTTTATTTTTCCCTTTACTTGTGCAGTAAGACCTCGCTTTTAACCAAAAGGTTTTGGGTCGAAAACCTATATGGTAGTTCCCGTTGACCTCGAAACCTCGAATCACGAAATTTGGCAAAAAGCCAAGTCTTACAGCACATGTAAAGGGAAAATTATGAAAACCGTTAATATGTAGTTTAATAACAAAAAGAAGCGATTTTACTATTACAAACTTATTTTTTGCGGTTGGTGCAATAGCCGTTTCTAGGGATCGAACAACAAAGTTAAGTTTGTCCTTTAAAAATTTGTACGGAACCCTCGGTGCGCGAGTCTTTCTCGCTCTTGGCGGGTTTTTTACTTACAATAACCCTAAAAAGAAAAATCAAAATAATTAATTTCACAAGGCCTAATAAAACGTCGAAAAGGTGCACGGTTCGGGTTGGTCGTTTCCATGGAGAAGAACCGGCAAGAAACTCCATGGTTACTCTTTTCAAATCATTTGGTATAACAGTATTAAGTTTTTCTAAGAGAGGATAAAACCTTAGGCCGCTTTCACATTAGGATGGTATTAGCGCGGCAGAAGCACATGCCTTCACATTACAAGAATATACCGCGCGTTAGGAGCGCGTCTGCCGCGCTGCTGCTTAGATCATTGTGGTGCACTTCATTTCAAAAATGAATTCCAACGGAAACATTGTTGTTCCTGCTTTTGATAGTACTCCTTCGGCGGCAGCGCGCGACCTCCGCGCTTCTGTTTAAAATATGAAATTCTGACAGCGCGACTGTCGCGCTGCTAAAGTCGCCCAAAAATGAAAGCGGTCTTACACATCTAATTTCGATAAACGCAGTAATTATGTGCGGTCAGTGGTGTTTGTGCTTTATAGGATTTATATATATCTTAATAGTTTTCAATGCAAACCTTTTGCAACAAAACAGTCTCTCACTGTTATTAATGAGAATAAAAATTTAGCTGCACTGAGACTGAGTTTGACTTGTCGGGCAAACACGAAAGACATGTTAAGTAAGTATTGATTTTAAATTATTATTTCTGAATGTGCTTTAATTGTTTTCAGACATTGACCCCAACGTAGTATTCCAGACTTTCTTCAACCGTGGAGGACAACATTTTGACTTTAACTCGGGCGGTGGGTTCCCTGGAACTGCATTCAGTTTTCAGTTTGGTTAATTTCCTTATTTCGGTTCCATAAAAACATAATTTTCGACAATCAACAAATGTTATGCATAAATAAATAAATTTGTATGTGTAATTTATAGAATTAAAAGGAATAGTTCTAGCTAAACACGTAAACATCATTCCACATTAAAATATGTAAATGTTTCTGAAAGAGTGATTGATTTTGGCAAAAAATTTTTTTTTATTTCTTCCTGTATTCGAACCATTAAAGTAATGTTCTGTATATTTACATGATTGCCATACAATATCACAACGAACTGTGACCAAGTATGTTGTTGAGCACATAGAACTCACAACTGTGCGTTAATGGTGTTGCGTTCAGAACTTTAGTACCTAATTATTATAATAATGACTGATTTGGTTAAGTAATTTTTTGATTGTCAGCCCCCACATGCGGAGTTGTGTGAACATGCTTTATGTAATTAAATAATTAATAAATCTAGAAAATAACTAACTACCTCGGGATTTTTAATGGATTGTTCCGTGTCTACCCGAAGGTAAATAAAGAACTGAAATACACAAAAAGACCACAAAAAATGTACAATTTTATGATGTAATCTCCTTTGCTTTGTTAATGCTGAAGTCTGTCAAACATTGGACTGCTAATTGTTTTTTATATTTTTTGTAACATCGATTAGTCATATCCAATCTTTAATCTTTCGTCTCAATTATTAATTTGAATCGCTAATTCATGATCGTTATATTTATGTACGTGTAAGTAGACACAAGATATATAGTTGCAAATAAAAAAATATTTACGCATTACTGTACATAACAAAAATAAATAAGAAAGAAAACTTTAAAACGTAGGAGTTATTTTGTTTAATCGCTTGTTTAAGATTGGGTATTGTGTTCAATCATGAAGTAGAAAAAACCTAGTTGTATCTTATTTTTGGAAATAATTATCAATAAAAGTTTCAACAAATAAATAGATTATAAAATATAATCAAAGATTTTCACAGTAGCTTTTAATCTAATATGTATTAGATTATTATTTACTTATTGCATGGAAATAAAAAAAATCCTCTAACTGGGTGTCAATTTTTATTTTGCTAGTCCCAACACCCTGTAAGCTGCTGCGTATATAAGGAAAATGTCAACAATAAGTAGAAGAGAAATATTTTTTTTTTTGTAAGAAAGGTCAGGTAATGCAGGATGCTGGCTGTAAATAAAACCAACTTAGAAAAAAAAAAAAAAAAGTGAAAAAAAAACTTCAGCTTCAGAATTATTCGGAGACTCGTGTGTTGGATTTTTTTTTTGTCAACAACTTCTGTATTTTTCACTCTTTGGTGTTTTACTCAAATTGTTTAATTTTTGAGTTTAAGTTGTTGATTTTCCATTTTTATTATATTGTATAATATCCCCAATAAAATCAACTTGAAATTTTTTGATATTATACCCCTTCAAAACTCACAAGCGTAAGGGAATGGTTATCGTTTTTGAGCTTACCAGATGGCGCCACTGTCGAGTAAGGTCTTGTCAATAATTCTATTTTTCACTTTATAGTACCAATAACGTCATCATCATCATCATCAGCCTATAATTTTACGTCATGCTCCCCAGCCACCCCATCATCTATTTTGCTGTTTATAAATTCATATAACAATTGTACCCAATGTGTACCGAATTAGTACATACTTAAAAAAATAAGTACCTTAACAGATTAACAGGTACAGGCAACTGAATTATGACTTGCTGTAGAGCATCTCCCCAGCAACCCCCAAGTAAAATTTTAATAATTTTATCTAAACACTTACTTATTAGGTAAACAAGTTGTACGGAACCGCGCATTATTTTTCATACTCACGCGCCGTGCATTGTGCACTCAGCATTTCGTATATATATAGTACATTAAATCAATAAATCAGTGTTCAACGAACATTCGCGGTGGTCGGTTTTATTTCATCATCATCCCCATAGAATCGCCCCGGTATCATCACTAAGTGCAGGGATCCCCTACATTTATTTTGGTCCTTCGAGATTAGTATCAGGACCTCGTTTGAGCTAGCGCGCGCACAGCTCAGTGGCAATCTCTCGCGAACGTGGTTCTGTGATCAAACCAGTGATAAACTTTTTCTTCACTCAATCATCCTAGACTTGAGTTACGCTTGACTTGAGTTTAGGTTAACAGCACGGTCGCGGTAAGCAAATCACGGCGTGATATCACCATCATCATCAGGCTCCGTGGAGCTCATCATCGGGTGGCGCGAGGGATCAGCGTCCGCAATCAGCATCGTCATCACGTGGATCGTCATATTTCCAAGTAAGACTGTTCCTTTTACCTACCTACATCATGGAAGATCTTATTACCCGTCAATCGGAAATCATCACCAATTTTACTACCATCAAGGTCAACTTTAGCAAGGCCTCGGATTCCCGTAAAACTACGGAATACCTCAGAAAACGTTTAGACGCAATAGACAACCTCTGGGGAGAGTTCGAACAAAATCATAAGAAAATATCGGAGCATAAAGATGCGGCGACCGATTATTTCCTCGACAACACGTATCAAAAGGGCAAAGATCATTATCAAACTGTACGGAATCTGATTTCGTCTTACGGCAAATCAAACAAATCAACTCAACCTGATGGCAAGTTAGACGAACTAATATCGCTTCAACGCACGAACTTTAGGGCATTCACTCGGCTGGTCAAAGGTATCAAGATTGAAAAGATATCGGACAAATGGGAACTTGAGGATGAGCTCAAAAACATCCAAGCAAAGTGGACAATGATCGATTCGCAACATTTGCAAATCGATCATATCCTAGCTGGAGGTGACTTATCATATGACGAGGAGTTCAACAATCATGAATTGGCCTACAAAAACATCAAAAGAGAGCTGAATAAGAAAATCTCCTCGACATCTCATTTAGAGAGATCAACCCCGCACATTGATATACCGTCATTTAGCGGGAACTACACACAATGGCCTACATTTTATGACTTGTTTACCGAGACAATTCATAACAACAACTCGATCACGAAAGCTCAGAAGATGCAGCATCTTAAGGGAAAACTGAAGGGTGAGGCAGAGCGTCTCATTCATCATCTCCATATATCATCGGATAACTACGATACCGCGTGGGATATCTTACTACATCGGTACAATAACACTCAACTTCTTTTCACCAATCACATCGAAATCTTCCTAAATCAACCCAACATCCAAAGGCAAACATCATTAGACATCAAAAGTTTATATGATACCTCAACCGAATGTATTCACGCTATACACAATCTCGGTGTTGATACGAATACATGGGATCCGTTGTTGGTTCACTTACTCTGCAAAAAACTGGACCCAGAAACATATGCTGGGTACAAAGAAGCACGCAGGAATCCTCGTGACCTACCAAAGCTGGAGGAGTTAATGTCTTATCTCGAGAGTAAATTTACTGCTCTTGAGCCCATTAAAACCAATAAGGAACCGTCATCATCAAGCAAGCGGAACCCAAATCAATCGCATAATAAGCAAAACTTTATTAAAGGTTTCGCAAACAAAAATTATCAGGCCATCACTACGCAAACTTCGAAATGCATTGTATGCAATTCAAATCATGCTCGCAATTTGCTATCGTGCCAAAAATTTATGAAAATGACATCAGAAGTACAATTAAAAATGGTGTCGAAATCAAATATATGTCGAAATTGTTTATTCAGTCACGACGGAAATCCATGCACTTCGACGAAACGTTGCAAGACCTGTCAAGGAGATCATCATACAATACTCCATGAAGCGTGTGTCTCATCATCAAAATCAGCTCTTCAAGCAACTTCATTATCATCATCGTCTCCAATGACCGCTTCGTCATCAAAATTATCAAACAACCACCCTAACGTTAATCATGTCGCAGGGGATGACGAAGAGTTACTATTGACCACGCTGTCAATCAAAGTCAAGTGTTCTGACGGCAGCTACGTGTTCCTTAGGGCACTTCTAGACCAGGGATCGCAAATATCATTAATATCGGAAAACGCTGTTCAGCGATTAGGGTTGCAGCGTCAACGATACAACGCATCAGTATCAGGGATAGGTGCTGGTACTAGGCAAAGCAAAGGACGGGTATCAATCGACTGTCAATCTATTTACGGTGACTATCATTTTACTACAGAAGCACTGGTTCTGTCTAAAGTCGCTAACTGCTTACCTGGTGCACCATTCAAAAAACAATCATGGCCTCATATTCAGCATCATCAACTAGCAGATCCAGAATACAACGTGTCTAAGCCAATTGATATTCTCTTGGATGTGAGTATCTATTCTCAAATTATCATGGACGGTCTCATCAAAGGACCAGCACAGGCCCCGATTGCGCAACAGACCACACTCGGTTGGATCTTGTCTGGCAATGTTCGCACATTTAACTGTCATATAGCAACAAATGACTTATCAGATCTATCAAAATATTGGGAGATAGAGGATGTTGAAACATCATCATCACCCCTCACCAAAGAGGAGCAGTACTGTGAAGAGTTTTATCAGCAAGCCACTCGTCGTTTGGATACTGGTAGATACGAGGTAGGCATACCCATGAAACCCGAATATGAAAATCAGCTTGGATCATCTAAATCTAAAGCTATTGCACAATTCAAACAGTTGGAAAGAAAAATGTGCAATAACGAATCATTTGCAGAAAATTATAAAACGTTTATGTCGGAATATCAACAACTGGGGCACATGTGTATGGCTAATAATGTCGACGAATCAAATCGCGCTTACTTCTTACCACATCATGGCGTAATGAAATTAGATTCAACAACAACAAAACTTAGAGTCGTTTTCAATGCGTCGGCGAAATCAACATCAGGAAAAAGCCTAAATGACCTCATGTGCTGCGGACCAAATCTACAAAAAGACCTCATGACACTCATCTTAACCTGGAGAACATACAGTTACGTTATCACGGCTGACATAGAGAAAATGTTTCGCCAAATCATTATCAGGCAATCCGATCGTCATCTTCAATCAATTATTTGGCGGCAATCATCTCAAGAAATACTTAACGAATATCATCTTACTACCGTAACGTACGGTACTAAGGCCGCTCCTTACTTAGCGATACCAAGCGAAGGAGCTTCAACATCAACTCATTGAGACGCTGAAGGGAGCTGGTATGAACCTCCGGAAATGGTCCAGTAACGTACCGGACCTACTGTTAGATCTATCACCAGATCAACTCAACAACCCATTAGACTTCAAGTGCTCGGAAACAAGAAAAACACTTGGATTAAGATGGAACTCATCAACGGATAGCTTTTGCTTTCAAAATCAATTGGATTATCACGAAAAACGCGTTACAAAGAGACAGCTACTTTCTGAAATTTCAAAGATTTTTGACCCCTTAGGCTGGCTGTCACCATTATCAATCAGAGCAAAACTGCTTTATCAAAATGCATGGTTATCACATTTATCATGGGACGAAGAAGTTCCGCAACCGATTCAAGATGACTGGATTCAGATCAAGAATGATTTCAATATTATAGATCAATTTATCATTCCACGTTATCTCGGCAACACAAACCAATCATATCAAATCCATGGATTTTGTGACGCATCCGACAAAGCATACGCATGTGTTGTGTATGTAGTAGCAAAGAACAATAAGGGCGAGCGCACATCAACGCTCGCTGTAGCAAAAACAAAGTTAGCACCACTGGCAAAAAAGGTATCATTACCACGACTAGAGCTATGTGGTGCGCTACTACTATCTCAACTTACCAAGAAAGTCATGGAATCATTATCAAATCAAGATGTGGAGATTTATGCCTGGACAGACTCGATGATAGTTTTAGGTTGGATCCAAGGCGACGTGAAGAAGTGGAAACAATTCGTAGCTAACAGAATCAACAAAATCATTAGTATCATTCCATCCTCAAGTTGGCATCATGTGAAGTCCCAAGAGAATGCAGCAGATTGCGCTACTCGGGGTCTAACGTCACGGAAGCTTTCAAGCCATCCGTTGTGGTGGCAGGGTCCGAAATGGATAACCAATATCGAACAGAGCACCTTTCCTACCACCACATATCAATCACCAGATTTGGAGACCAAAAAGCACAAACACGGCTTTATATCAAAATCATATTTCATTGATATACGAGTTATTACAGAACTACACTTCCATAACTCGCATTGTGAGAATCGTCGCTTGGGTATCGCGTTTCATTTCGCAATCACGAGGCAAACACACATCGATATCAGATGTTTTAACGTCATCAGAAATGGACAATGCATTGAATATCATTGTCAAAGACGACCAATTAAAACAATTTCATGAAGATATATCGTTTATCAATCAAAAGGGGCATGTGCATCCAAGAAGCAAAATATCATGTCTTAATCCATTCATAGACGAACACGGTATCCTTAGAGTGGGTGGACGACTGAAAAACGCACGCATCAACGACTCATCTAAGCACCCTATCATATTATCAAGCCACAGTCGTCTCACAGATTTAATCATTGATCAGGCTCATATTACCACATTACACGGAGGCCCACGACTGACACTTTCATACATCAGAGACAGGTATTGGATTATCAGTGGAATCCGTACAGTCAAAAGGAAGCTGAGATCATGCGTTAAGTGTCAGCGCTTTACTCAAACACAATATCAACAAATCATGGCCGATCTTCCACAACCACGAGTCACCCCGTCACGACCTTTCTCTCACACCGGTGTCGACTTTACCGGACACGTCGAGCTGAAGGCTAATAAGGGACGTGGAATCAAAACTGTTAAGGGCTATATTGCTGTGTTTGTTTGTTTGTCTACCAAGGCTGTTCATCTGGAGCTAGTTTCTGATCTCAGTACTCCAGCATTTCTAGCAGCGAGGGAGGGTAGTCAGCTTAAAAACCAAAAATAATATCATTCAACGGCCTATCACCAGACTTGTGTTGTTACCAGTAAATGAGGATACAAGTCAGGATGAAAATGTCAACCATCAAAACAAATCAGACGAGCGAAGCAAGAGAAAGCGACTTCCTCGCAACAACGTTTCATTGAAGAATCTATTCACCAGCTTCCTATTACTATTTTTCATGTTATTATCATCTACTTCAGCGGAAAATATACCCAATCAAGAATCGTATAATCTGACGTCATTAGATCAGAATCAAGCGATTTACTTCGATAGAATATCCAATCTTCAGCACATCCAGGACGAATGGCGTCTAATTGTCTACTACAATATGACGACCTATTGGAAAGGCTTAGCCGATATCAAGAGTTACGTTAATCATATCAAGTCATTATGCATAACTCAGGCAAGTAAACAATTTCAGAGTATCACTCAACAATTAGAGCACGAAATAAGTGACATTGAACATTATGATATGTTACTTAAACATCAAAGTCCAAAAAGGCTGAAAAGAGGCATAGTGAACGGCGTGGGTTATATTGCCAACTCGTTATTCGGTATACTAGACGAAAGGTTTGCTGAAAAATATAAGGGAGACATCGAACAGATCAGTCATAATGAAGCACATCTACAGAACCTTATAAAAAACCAAACAAGCATCTTAGAATCAGAGTTCAACATCGTACGCCGTAACGAGGATATCATGAATAAACAATTTTCATTTATCAAGCAACATCTACAAAATATGTCATCAGAGGTGAATAAGG
The DNA here is from genome assembly GCA_941918905.2 of Xestia sexstrigata. Taxonomy (NCBI): domain Eukaryota; kingdom Metazoa; phylum Arthropoda; class Insecta; order Lepidoptera; family Noctuidae; genus Xestia; species Xestia sexstrigata. Next base: position 9,593,283 of record OW799204.2, read on the forward strand.
TACGTCTCGCAAATGAAGATAGCCTTTACATAACTTCATCAGCACTGGCAGCATCAATCATTCTCACAAACATTCGTTGGATTCAGCAAACGCTAATCGGAACCGTTACAGATATCTCACACGGGCGCATTGACAGTCATTTGCTGTCACCGGAGCAGTTATCGTATCAGCTGAGCGCTATCTCCAGTCGACTGAATGGAAAACTTACGATACCTGTGGACTTGAGGAATGTCAAGGATTTGTACCGTTTACTAAAGGTTTCGGCTAGAGTATTCTCTAACTACTTAATCATTGAGATCAAGGTTCCTCTCCTAAGCAACGAAATGTTTGAGTTAAACAAAATCATATCTATTCCGCAAAAGAGAGGACTACAATATTATCATCTCATTCCATCAGTACCGCTCATAGCCTACAATATGCGCAAGGATACAGCATTTCTCCTATCAGAAGCAGACCTTCAATCATGTACTCATGTTCCAAACGATGTCTTGTTATGTTCATTAAACATGCCCATCTACAATCTAAATATGAAACAATCAATCTGCGAAATCAAAATATTCAATAAATAAACAACTATGCCACTCCGTAAAATCGTCATGTGACGAGCAATGGATCAAATTACACAGGCCGAACAGCTGGTTGTATACATGTTGCTCGGAATGCCACACTCGCATTATTTGCGCCAACGGAATCACAATGGTGAACCTTGTCGGCAACGGGATTATTACCCTAGGTCAAGGTTGCACATTGAAAGGAGAGACCTTTAGTATCTATGCTCATAACAACTTCATAAATCATGTAAATATTCATCATCACATCGAAGTCCCAGAGGTGTCCGTACTAAACAAAATCATGAAAACGTCTCCGCCAGAGAACTTCATTGAGGCTGAAGATCATCATCTCATATGGAATAAATTAAGGGCTCAGATTGACGAGGTTAAGGAACAGTCATCTACAAATCTGAGCGTCCACGACATTCATCACTACACTGTGTTGTACATCAGTGTAGCTTCGGTCATCATCTTGGGTGGCGTCGTCGTGTACCTCATCAAAAGACAACGAAGTACGGGCAGGGCATCAGCGCCGCCGGCCCCCCAGGGCCAGGATGCTCTCGGGGCGGGGCCTGTGGCGGTCGCACCGGCATCGCGTGTAGCGCAATCAGTGCAAAAGTGTAGTGAAGTGTTCACAATCAGTGGTGTAGATAGGGCTACCTCACCCATGTGTATTGTAGAATAGTCGTTTACTTACTTATATCACATTTGTATCATTTGCAATTTCTATAATTTCATTTTACTATTTTAACCTGTCTCTTACTTTAATTATCTGTTAATCAACCATGTTAGTTGTCTGATTGCGGGCAGGATGTACGGAACCGCGCATTATTTTTCATACTCACGCGCCGTGCATTGTGCACTCAGCATTTCGTATGTATCACTAAGCTAATTTGTGTAAGTACATTAAATCAATAAATCAGTGTTCAACGAACATTTGCGGTGGTCGGTTTTATTTCATCATCATCCCCATAGAATCGCCCCGGTATCATCACTAAGTGCAGGGATCCCCTACACAAGTGTTTGATAAAAATTTTACCCATATTTTTACCACAGGATGTGCTAGCTATGCTACATACAATGTTTATTTTAAATTTTGATTATAAGCGCTTGAGAAAAATAAATAGCCATAAAAAGAAAAATATAATAGTCTGTTGTATTGTGTGCGTTTCAATGTCGCGACCACAGCGTTTTTTTTTGTTTCAAGCTATGCCAAGATTTTATAAAAAAATGTAAACCATAAAACCATAAATTTGTCCAAGTTATAGTTAAAAAGTTATAAGGGTTTGGAAGTTTCATTGAAATGCGTAGAACTGCGAGGGCCACGGAGATCTTTAAGGGCTCCTTTTTCCGGAAGTTTAGGCATTTTACGAACCAAAACGGCTTGCGCCTGCGTTGTTGGGACCCGTCGCGATGTGAACTCTGGTGACCTATGGCGGCGAGCGAGCACGCCATAGTAAAAAATAGTCAGTAGTTCAAATTTTATTGCGTGCTGGTAAAAAGAGGTAGTTTGCAACAAAAACGTATAGCTTGATGTGCGTATAACACTAATAAATTTCATATTGTTAAGAATGTATGACTAAGGCAGGCGATGATCATTCTATAGAATTTAAAGAATGGTGGTAGAAGATTTGGTGAGTACTATAATGAAAGACAAATATGTGATTAGTTATAATAAAATATATAGGTCTGTACCCAATAAACGCAGCGCGACCGTAAACCATGCTCTAGGGTACCGATGTAACCGATAGCCATGTTCAATGTCTTTAAAAATTATTCAATAAAATCACCTACGTTTTTGTCATGAATCTTGTCTTAATAATTACTCATTTTTAAGAATCATTACAACGCAGAAATCTTACTAATGAAAGTAGTAGGTACTAGTGACCCCAAAGAAAGGTTCACGTAGGTACCTACTGTAAGAACGGTAGTTATCAGCTGATTAATAAAATGTTTGTTTTGCTTTATTACGTCGTAATAAAAACATAAAAACTATTTTTAATAGTAATATCCGATACTTACAAATATTAGCTATACATATTTTTTAACATAACGTAACATTACGCCTGTAATCCCCGAAGGGTTGGGCTGAGGTGTACCCAATAGTAGGTACCTAAACCCACATTTCACCAGTTATGTTTTAGTCCCATGTAATACGGGGCGAGCGCAGGTGCAAATCCAGACTCCACGGAGTCTGGATTTGACTGCACCCGCGCTCGCCCAGCCTCGCGAGGCTGCTACTGAGAAATTTCTGATGGAAAAATCACCCAATAACACTTTGCCCGACATGGGAATCGAACCCAGGACCTCATGCGCAGTAGTCGCCACCACTAGACCGAAAATTTATTTTATATTGTTAACAATACATGTCATGGTAATAGGCTTATCCCCAATAAAATAGAGCCTAACATACCTAACTGTCGAAATGTGGGTGTACTTTAGACAATTCAGCTAACCCCCTCAGAGCATATTGGTGTGCGTGATAGGTGGTGAAAACAATAAACATTCCAGCGATTTTCTGTCTATATTTGAAGAGTTCCATTGTATATCTCCGAAGATCAGTGTAGTGTCTGTGAGTGGAAGAAAGGGAAGCATTGTGTCATCTCTCGTCGCGTACAGGGAGTTAGCTTTGAACTGAGAAAGTGAGCGGACGTGCGTGCGTCTGAGAGCCGATAATATAGAGGGAAATACCACAATCAGCATCAGATCTTTACCAAAGAGAAGCGAAGTAATTTTCTTCCAAACAAAAAAGAATCATCGAAATCGGTTCACAATTGGCGAAGATATTAGTCATACTGACTTAGCTAGTCTGTGTAGAGGTCATTATAGTAAGTAAGTAAGGTGACGATCCTATTGTGGTCGCGAGCAAAAATTGCATAGTTCCTCCCTCGATGACGTCCGGCAGGACAATGGCGTGGTGCGCGCCAGTGTCCGAGCCTTTTTTCACGTATTTATTTTTTAATTATTTAAGGATAACCAACAAAGCAAGTATTTAAAAAAAATAAGTGCCATATTATAATTATATCCAATAATATTACTCTGAAACCCGATTAGTAAATGAAATGTTAAATTTTCATAAAAATTGCGTTCCCCAAGTCTCATAAAACTTAAAATACTTTCAAAATCGACGTTATTTCTGTTTTTTTTTTTATCGATACAAATGTTAAATATTGCGTTTTTATCCACAAAATTCACTAGATCAAACATGTATCTGTACTATATATTTTATTTCAGAATTTAAGTATGGTGATTTCTCTGGAAAATACTCGTTATAGAAACGTTAATTTCAAACAAGAAATAAAATAAAAAAGAAACGTTAATTTCCCTTAAGGAGGTGGTATGATCTGCTAACGAGAGGTTTTCTCCTTGATGAGTGAATATAAATGTGCAAAAAAAAAGATGTTGCTTATTAGACTCTAAACTTTAATTGGTACAATTGAAATAATTCTAACTTTATTATAAGGTACTACATGAAAAAAATATTCAAAGTGAAGCATTATTTCTTTGAAATGTCGTAACTACTCCTAGACGGCATTAAGTTTTAGTTTTTTTTTTTCACACAAATATTTGTCACTTTTTTCTTCACAAAGTGCACAATTGGCATTTTGATCTAATGATTTATTAGGCTAGAATTGAATAAAAACCATTCATTTCGCACAATTCGGCCCGCAGTGACTGACGTAACAACGTAAACCTAGGATTTTTTTCTATATATTTTGGAAGCGATTGAGATCAAGAAGTATCCTAATTTCAATCGCGAAGACGGCTTCAGACTCTCCTGCTTGGAATCATCTCAGTATGCGGACACTGTTAGTGTAGTGTGCTGTCCTAGTGTGAACCGGCCCTTATTAACATTTATAAAGATCAAGTGAGGGTAGTTGAATAAACACCTTCGCTTTGCTGTGGCGGTACCTCCAATACTTCAGTCTTCCCGCGACCACGGCTGGTGCAATCCGGTCGAAACGTCGGGCCTATATTAAAGGTAAAATTCGCGAAAAATACCCGTTTAAATGTGTATTACAATAAATTAAATCTGTTAATTACCTAAATTTAAGGTTTCTGCAATGCTTGGTTTTAAAGATCACCGTGGCCGCGCGGTTCTCTGCATTTCAATGGCGCGGCCACGTTCAAACCCTTATAACTTTTTAACTATAACTTGGACAAATTTATGGTTTTATGGTTTACAATTTTTTACAAAATCTTGGCATAGTTTCAAACAAAAAAAAACGCTGTGGTCGCGCCATTGAAACACACACAATACACTTTGCTATTTATTTTTCTCAGGCGCTTATAATGAAAATTTAAAATAAACATTGTATGTAGCCATAGTTAGCACATCCTGTGGTAAAAATATGGGTAAAATTTTTATCAAACACTTGTGTAGGGGATCCCTGCACTTAGTGATGATACCGGGGCGATTCTATGGGGATGATGTGGTAAAAATAAGGGTACAATTTTTATCAAACACTTGTTTACCTAATAAGTAAGTGTTTATGTAAAATTATTAAAATTTTACTTGGGGTTGCTGGGGAGATGCTCTACAGCAAGTCATAATTCAGTTGCCTGTACCTGTTAATCTATTAAGGTACTTATTTTTTTAAGTATGTACTAATTCGGTACACATTGGGTACAATTGTTATATGAATTTATAAACAGCAAAATAGATGATGGGGTGGCTGGGGAGCATGACGTATAATGTTCCCACTGCTGGGACACGGCCTCCTCTCAATGAGAGGGAATAGGCCCAGTGCGGATTGGTAGATGTCACTTAGGTACCAATAACGTCATAAAAAGTTAATTTTATTACGTACTACGCAAGTTCGCTCCACTCAGGACCTACCTACCACTCACCATTCCTTACCCTTATAACATTTTGAGAATTAAAGAAAAAATAATAATTAAAAAAATGAGAATTAATTTTGTAAGATTTTGAAACCCCTTAAGAACCCCTAAAAAACTTAGACCTTTTCCCATTAAAAAAACATTAACCTAAAGTTTGCTTGTCGTCGTCCCTGAGTTACGCTGCACCCACTCTACCTTCGTTACGCCAAGGAGGTCGCCGGCTCGCTTCGCTCGCCACTCTCCACTCGGTCTCGCAGGTTCGCTCCACTCAGGACTTACGTCCCACCGGACAGGTTTAAGTATGAATGCTCTTAAAACTTAAATAGACTTTTAAAATAGTACTATTAGAGTTCCTGCCTTAATTAGAACACCCGATGGTTTCAGATAAACCTTATATGAAACCATAGCTCTTATAATCTTTTGTCTGTAAGGGTATTTTGCTATGGCGATAAGTCCCCTCTTTGAGGAGTGGCTAGAGAGGCGCCACGGCGCACGGTGGATCGAAAATCGGCTGTAGAAGACATAGGATCTCGATGTCTTAAATGTTATTTTTTTTGCTGGAAATGACTTCTGCCGATCATTACTGTTCTATAAAATGTCATATGAAGTAATTGTGTGCACAAATGGAAGAGTTATAATTTTTCTAAGAAAAAAAATATGGATCTGACATGAAAAATGAGGATATCTCTGGAATCGCAAGGTTCGCCGTTATATCCTTGCACACTGTTATAGTACTATTTATTTATGAATTTTTGACATACTTAATATCGCGGCATCACTTGCGATTTTTTTTTAAAAATCGACAAAATTAAAAAATTAAAAATGTTTATGATATGTACATTTTAATGCTTAAATATGGCTATACCAAGTGTAACTTACAATATTTTTTATGCTTAGACCAAAACATTCTAAGAAATCACAAAGTCGTATTACCTACTTATTTGAAATGACATGGTAATTATGAATTACATAATAATGTAATCTTGTCTAATGCCTCAAGTCCACATTAGCTAATGATTAATAAAACTTAATACCTATATACCTGTTAAAAGGATACGTACCATAATGAGGGTAATTAGATAAACGTGATCATTAGTCAATAACAATAAATGGTAAACTATTGTATGATTAAAAATAAAAGCAAATTATTAAATAAAAAAATTTACTTAACCTAACCTAACATAAACAATAAAAGTTAACTTATTTTATACTTCGTCACCATCAGAATCCACTTCAGAATCAGGCTCTACAATAGATATAACTTCTAAGAACTCTGTCGGAGCTTCCTGATCCTGTACTGTTTCCTTAAAGTATGTCTGCCTCTTGTGGGCATCTAATTTTGGTTTTGTGGAAGAAATTAGAGGATCAGAAGAGACGATAAGCATATTGAGGATATCCTCGTTTGATGCTTGTCTACTCTTTTTCCTCGAATGGTGTTCTCTGAACCTCCTAAAGTCTTTGTTTCGGGCCTCTAAAGCTTCTTCCGAAAGACTTCCAATTGGTACAATAGCATTTTCTGCAATTATGTCCCCTCCGTGAATCAACAATTTGTGGACGGTTGATGACATGTAGTACCAATCATACAGTTCCACGTATTTTTCAGCGGTTGTTCTAGCGTATTCTTTAAATTTCGGCACGTCTACAATCTCTCCAGATGTGATAGCTTGCAGAATCACAGCAAATCTGCGTATTAGGTCTTCATCTAATCCAGTGTTCGCTGCAGTTTTATCAGGAAATTCAAAAAACCACCTTGCTGTGTTCCCGTCGTTAGTTGTGCCTGATCCTTGCTTAACGATGTCAATCAAAAGGTTGAGATCATCTTTGAATCGATCTTGAATGAGTTTTTTTCGTGAATGCAATAACTCTTGATGACCTTCTCCTCTTGCAGACCACTTTTTGAAGTCGAGACGATACGCTATGTGTAGAAAACATTCCATCACATTAATGCGGGCATGAAGTGATGATAATCCGAACTCATACACACCAGAAGAAATGGTTTTTGACGCGATGACATCTAACTTATTCATTTCTGTAGGCTTAGCCAAACACAGGTAGCAGGCCGCATTTGACTTAGCTTCAAACAGATATGTACAAATTTTGCCGTCAATCATCGTCATCATTAATTTGTGACTAATTTCATGTCCTTGACATTTTGAGGGAACGAGAACTTCAATTTCGTTATCCATTGCAGTTTTTTCATTTATGACAACGTCTTTGGTTTCTTTCACAAAACTAAACTGGACTGGACGGCAATACATAGGTGAGCAGGGTTTTGGATTCACCCATACGGTATCACCGTCAGCTGTCAACTTTAATGGAACCAAAGAGGTCATAAATATGCTGGAATCATCTTGACCACTCTCTATGTTTTGCTTATATCTACTTTGGTTAGATGCACCGTCAAATCCCCACTTTGATATTAATATCAATTGTTTATCTTGTATCGCATCAGGACTACGAATAGTTTCAAAAATTCTGTTCACTGTTAAATCTACCTAGTAACGCTTGTAGTGCAATCTTAGCAGATGAATCCGTTACAGTCACAAATGTCTTCGGAAGGTAGCACTGTAGCTTAGCTTTTTGCACTTTATAGTAAGACGGATATATCTCCTTTGAACCTTCTGGAATAGTCGTTTCCCTTAATGTGATATATTGCCATTTCGATAGTTTTAATGAAAGTAGCAAACCCAGTGCTTTATCTGGTGAAAATATTGTTGAAGGAGCTGGATTGTTCAACATTTCCTTGATTTTTGCTGCTGCTTCTGGATTTTGGAGCATATGTTCAATAACAGATGCAATATCCTCACGACCATCTCCTTTCAAAAGTGCTGCAGCTGAATAAGCTACTTCATTAGGGTCATCGCCTATATATTCATCAGATCGTCTCTTCTTCTGCTTGTTACTTAGATCTTCAAACGGCTTTCGAGATCTTTTTGTCATCGTTGAAGTTGATTTCATTGTTGAAGTTGATGGTACAGGTTCAGGTACAGGTTCAGTAGAAATATTTTCACTTGTTGATTCTTGAATGAGCAAATTGGTTTGCACGCAGTTTGGCCAGTCAATATTTGCCTCAAGCCAATTACTGTAATCACGTCTAAAAACTTCACTTTTCCTGTGGGATCGTAACCATCTCTTTTGAACTGCCCGTGTAAATCTTCGACAAAATTCTTTCACGGTAACACTGTCTTCATCTGAAAGGCTAGAGCCCAGTCGAATAACAAGTGTGTTGAACAATATTTCGTGATCGAAAGACGAAGCATCCTGATTGCTCAGAATAACAAACAAATCCAAATTTGTAATAATGCTTTCCATTATTCACGATCACTGAGTAAAAAGACACGGTAGGATAGATGTTAGTATTAGAAATGCTCTAAATGAACTGAAGTTGTGAATCCAATGTTTGACTATTTATTGTTATTGACTAATGATGGTATCACATTTATCTAATTACTTTCATTAAGTTAATCCTGCACTAATTGCTAAATTAGCGAGTACCCCAAATTATTTTGGTACGTATCCTTTTAACAGGTATATAGGTATTAAGTTTTATGAATCATTAGCTAATGTGGACTTGAGGCATTAGACAAGATTACGTATTACGTAATTCATAATTACTATGTCATTTCAAATGAAAATCACAAAGAGGTAATACGACTTTGTGATTTCTTAGAATGTTTTGGTCTAAGCATAAAAAATATTGTAAATTACACTTGGTATAGCCATATTTAAGCATTAAAATGTATCATATACTTTTTTTTAATTTTGACGTTTTTAAAAAAAATATCGCAAGTGATGCCGCGATATTAAGTATGTCAAAAATTCACAAATAAATAGTACTATAACAGTGTGCAAGGATATAACGGCGAACCTTGCGATTCCAGAGATATCCTCATTTTTCATGTTAGCTCCATACATTTTTTTCTTACAAAAATTATAACTCTTCCATTTGTGCACACAATTACTTCATATGACATTATATAGAACAGTAATGATCGGCAGAAGTCATTTCCAGCAAAAAAATAACATTTAAGACATCGAGATCCTATGTCTTCTACAGCCGATTTTCGATCCACCGTGCGGCGTCCTCACCTTCCGCCTGAGTTAGGTCCTTACCGGACATGGCTGTTTCGGGAGGTTCCTGCACCGAATCGGGCGGGAGAATACGCCCGGAAGCTTCCATTGCGAAGATCGACTGGAGGACACGGTGGAGCACACTGTGGAGGTGTGCCCCGCGTGGTCGGAGCACCGCCGTGTCCTCGAAGCGGCGATCGGCGGCGGCGACATCTCGCGTCCGGCCCTGGTTCAATCCATGGTCCGGAGCGAGACGGAATAGGACGCCGTCAGACTCCTTCTGCGAAGCAGTAATGCTAGAGAAGGAGGTGGCGGAACGTGAGAGGGAGAGAACCTCACAGCGTCCAGGCCGCCGCGGGAGACGACCCGGGCGTCGGGGACCTGGTGGCCCCCGGCCACCGTAGGCGCGGGCCTGTGGACGGTGAGCTATAGGCTAGCTCGCTGTCCGTCCGTCTCATGACGACAGGCCGTGTCGACGGCGCGTTCGTGTTCCACGCGCTCCTCAAAGAGAGTCAGCAAAAAGGCAGGGGTCCATAAGGGCCGATGCCTGCCGGGGCTGCGGGACTGTTCCAAACAGATACCGTGGCCCCGGAACACAAAGGGCGATGAAGGAACATGCATGGGTTTTAGTCAGTAAAAGTCTGACACTCCCTCCTGCTCCGCCCAGAGCGGGAGGAGTCATTTGATGATTTCCCATCCGAAAAAAAGCGTATTTTACTAGCTGGGTAGGCATTGAACCAATTTGGACTAATTATAGGTATAGTTATCTGTGGCAATTTTCATTCCCGCACACATTCACATTTATAAATTCTCATAACAGTCCTATAAATAAATAGGTATTAAGTACTTACTAATTTTATAATCGTAAGAAGAACAAAAATCAATATGCTACTACTAAAATAATAATTTTGAAATTTACTGCACAGTTTTGCTTTTTTAGCTTATCGTTTTTGAGCTCACCAGATGGCGCCATTGTCGAGTAAGGTCTTGCCAATAATTCTATTTTATACTTTAAAGTACCAATAACGTCGTAAAAAGTTTATTTTATTACGTATAACATAGTGTAAACTTCAGATACTTAATTACAATATTCTCCCTAAAATTAGCAAGTATGAAACTCATTCTACCTCGCAAGTACTAACAAATAAGATACTAAGTTGCTACTTAAAATATTCAAGTCATAATTAATCAGGAATGGCTTAGTCTAGAACACAATCGTGAGTATTAGTATATACTCGTAAGTACGTGATAAAAAAGCACGCAACGCGCGAACACTGTATGACATCTGACATTTCGGAAGACCTTACTCTACACGAGCGCCTCTAGCGGCGGATTCATGCGCGATAGCCTCCTCCCCCCCCATTGGAATAGCTCTTGCCTCTGAAGGCGGCTGGTCGTGTTTAAGTCAAATTGCAATCCAAACAGATGCTTGCTTTAGGAATTTTGGGCAATTGCACCTTCCATGGAGCCAGCTTTCTTTAACTTGGAGCATTATGACTTCCCACTCACTAAAATGTTGTTGTTTGTATTCGTCATGGCCGTTCATAATTTTTACATTCTAAATCGGAACCAGCTAGAATCAGAAGAAATCAGCCCAGTGATATTTTTAACGGCACCCTGCTTTGACGGTTTCAACTTTCTGTCCACATCTTCAGAGACACTTCGCTGAAGAGCAAAATGTCTCTCAGTGTTAATCACGTACTCATTATACCAATCCTTGACCATTTCAGTAGCAATCACTAAGAACCGAGCCAAATGATGACGCTCACGAACTGTGCCACCATCTTTTATTGTTTAATTAAAAGCTTCTAAAGCACTATTTGTAGCAAGAGTCCCAGAAGACGCGCCATAATAAATATAATAATATATTATGCCATATCATATATCCCTTACAGACTAACATACATATTTATAAAAACCACAATTAAACTATTGAACACGAAGAGACGGCGTCATCTTGCGCTGCGTGGTGTCGCGTAGACTTCCGCGGAATCGCCGATACATGACACCCTTCGGACAAAACTCTTCCTTGAGGAAGGTCTCAAGATGATGAGTCGGAACTCGCACCACGAACGAAATAAAATTCGTGTTGTGTGTGGCGCGACTCCAACTTCTCGCCCCTAAAGGTCCAGCTGGTCTTCGCTCGGACATACTCCACGGTCGTGGTGTGATGTAGCCGGGACACAGAGCTGCGTCGTTGGTATCGCCGGACGCAGCATATTGGGTCCTGCCAGCGCGGTCCCGCACTAGTTCCGGATAGGAGGCTTCTTCCTCTTTTTTCTCTCCACCGGCCGTTGCTGGGCCTTACTGTTTCGAACCCCTGTTGGCAGGTTCACAGCAGATCTTATTTTCCCCTTTCTTTGTCTGCAATACAGGTTTGTCCGTGGTGACAATAGCTGTATAGGCACGCTTAGGGGTCGACGTTCCTACACGAATCACTGCCTCGACCGGCACCGAGTCAGCAACGTCGGCGGCGCATGTTGCAACGCGTGCACTAGCAGCGGGTGACTTAGTGGAGCTCGCCGACTCAAAACTGCCGACGCTAGCGTTTCTCGCTCCGCAACGTGCGCTCACGTTGGAGGCATCAGGCGACCTATTTACCGTTATAGCGTTGCGCAACAATTCCACTTGGGCACGTAGTTCACCAATGGTGCTATTCGACGCCTCCAACTTAGTATGTACCACGACCAGGCTTGCCTTGAGAGTTGTGATGTCCTTCAGCAACCTGGTGACGTCGACGTGGTCAAACGTGACTGGGGGCAGCTTATGAAGCTCCTTCGCCACAATAGCGGGCACGTCGTCCGGGTCGGTGCTCTTCATCAATTTGATGATGTCCTGCACACACTTCTGGCCACCATCCCTTCGGCGGGACTGCATATGCTCGAATTTGCCGAGCGACTGGTACAGAAGCAGCTTTGCACTGCTTATCATGCTGTGATATCTTCAAAGAGCCAAAGGCAATGTATGGTAAGTAGCGACATCTATCCGTGACTGTTAAAACAAGTTCGTCTCGAAACACTTGAGTGTTGCTACTTATAATAGACCTACACATTTAATTTTTTTTTTTATATTTAAAATAGACTGACAGATTTATTTTTACATTTTACATCCTTTTTAACAAAAACATTGCATTTTCCATATCTTAAAATACTATGGGTTACTTTTTTAAAGTAATGGTAACACTCCATTGACATGTCAATTTGCGGTCGTTTCAAATGTTTTATATCAAAATACCCACTTATTAATTTTTGAAATTATGAATGAGTAATGTTGTTTTCGTCAATTAATTTAACTAATTACACATCAGGTTGAGAATCTAGTGCTTCTTCCGCTTAGTTCGTCGAGTAGAACGTCGGTTCCTCCGGCTAAGCGTAGAGAATTCACTTAGCTTCAACGTGGTGCTTCGCCCACTGCTTGTGGTGTTTTTCGATCGAGATAGGACTCTAGTGTATTTAATTTGTTGTACTGTGCACATTCTGGTACAGACATCATGTCATACCACACTTGCTGTGTTCATAATTGCATCGTTGTGGATGGTCAAGGTACAGTACAATTTTTCACTGATATTATTGTAATTATTGCCCTCAACACACCACTCTGAACTTGAACACTCACAAACACTCTAAACCAGTCTCCGTCTGTCTACTAATAAAAAAAAATACTGTGGTCTGCCAAGCATGGTGACTTCCTTAAGACAAATAGACCATTCATACTAGGAGGCCCATGTTCAATATAGTGGAGACGATAAAACTGGTATGGTAGCAATAGTACATACTTAAATAAATATAGACAAAGTTGTGATCATTTCATTTGGTATTTACAGGTATCCCGTTTCATGCATTTCCTAATCCTTCTAAGGATAAGGAACGATTCCAATTGTGGGTTCGAAATGTTGGAACTCCTCTGAAGGATCTTGAAGACATATATATCTTCAGAAATAGAAGGGTCTGCCGAAGACATTTTGAAATATTATATTACTATCCAAAGAATAGACTTAGCAAGTTAGCAGTACCTACTATACATCTGAATGGTAATTTTTTAATTACTATTATAATCAGTTAACATTAAACATTAAGTACCTCAATAACTCAAGTAAATTTGTTTCAGATGAATGGACTCACTCTCATGGTCAAAATGCATTGTGTGTGGACAATGAATTGGTTGATTGCATTCAAAATCTACCTACTACTAGTCAGTCAGGTATTTACATTTAAATATATTCACTGACCATCAATGATGTCAAAATTAAAATATTTTATTCAAAATAGACTTTTGCAAGTACATTTTGAACATAAAAAAAAGATAGCATCGCCCGCCCACCTTTCACCGCTTCTTATGTGTTATAGCTGTCATCTTACAATGGTACTTGGTATTTACTAAGTCTTACCATGGGATATATTACCCAGTAGTAACTGGGTTGTGGAGGTCAGATAGATATATTATTTGTTATTGCTGTTAGTTTCAGGAGTATGTGTAAGGTCACATGAACAGCATAGTGCTACAGTCGTAAATAAACCAGCTGCTATCGTTCCCTGCCTGCCCAGTCAATCAGGTAATTTTATATTCATCATTTATTTTAACAAGGCCATAAGAGGAGCCGAGTCAATGACAGTTTTGACTTCTAACTCTTCAAGAACAAGTCCGATATTGATTACTTTAATTACTTAATGATTCTTATTAAGTTTTAGTTAATTTGTTATTGCTGTTAGTTTCAGGAGTATGTGTAAGGTCACATGAACAGCATAGTGCTACAGTCGTTAATAAACCAGCTGCTATCGTTCCCTGCTTGCCCAGTCAATCAGGTAATTTTATATTCATCATTTATTTTAAACAAGTTATTCATATTTCTATTAAAAACAAATAAATGTTCTCTTGAGTAAAATTTGCTATCTTCCATATTTAATGAGCTTTTCCTCCATGTTCCACTCGTTGTTTCCAACCTGTATACGTATTAGTTCAAATCATTAATCTGACCTTTACTTTGCAGGAACTCAAAAGCGTAGAAGATTTGTAAATGTCACTGAGTCAGTGATTAAGTCAATGAAAAAACTAAAATCCAGAGTTGTTTCATTAGAAAAAACAAAAAATGTGTTTAAGAAAAGCCTTAACAAGGAAATGGTTGAAGTCTCCGGAATTAGAAAACCTCAAAAACTGGTCAAGTTTAAACAAAGATGCTCAAACATTTATAAAAATGCAACTTAATTTGGCAAGAAGAAAATCAAAAGGCAGAAGATTCACTTTAAAAGAAAAAAATATTGCACTTTCACTTTATAAGCCAAGTCCTAAGGCTTACAGAGTCTTAAGCGAAATGTGCATATTGCCTAAAAGAAAGACTTTGCAAGGTGTTTTGCAAAAAGTTAAATTGTTCCCTGGCATAAACAAACATATGTTTAAAAATTTAAAGAAAAAAGTTTCAAGGATGCCCAGAACCCACAAATATTGCACATTAATGTTTGACGAAATGTCAATTGCACCAGGACTTACATACGATAAGAAAAACGACACGATAGTGGGTTTTACTGATGATGGCGAAAAGAGAACTAAAGAATATGCAGATCATGTTTTAGTATTCATGGTCCGCGGGATCATTAAAAAATTCAAGCAACCCATTGCGTTTAGTTTTTGTGCAAGTACAACTAAAACATTGGACTTGAAGAAGCAAATAAAGGATGTCCTAATGGAATTACAAAGCTGTGGCTTAAATGTGGTTGCTACAGTCTGTGACCAAGGAGCTACAAATATGGCTGCAATTAATTCCCTGTTGAAAGAAACAAAAGAAAATGTATTAAGGGAAAATAAAGAATGGAGGGGAGGATATTTTTTATTAAATAATCAAAAAATATTCCCAATTTTGACCCCCCTCACCTGATAAAGGTAATACGCAATAATTTACTAAATAAAAATTTAAAATATAAAAGTGGAAACAAAGAGTGTGTGGCGAAATGGGAACATATAATAAATTGATATAAAAGAAGTCCCGGATACAAGGGCGTGAAGATGGCGCCAAGACTAACAGCAGAACATGTCTTGCCAAATTTGATTCCTAAAATGCGGGTAAAGCATTGTACGCAAGTTTTCAGCAGTACCGTTGCTGTAACAATGGGGGTCATGGCAGGTTAGTTTATTATTTTCTTAAACTTACCAAATATTTATATTTTTTCAGTATTCTATGGGTATGTGTTTTGTCCAACGAAAATAATATTGAATGACAGTAAATCGTTCTGATTTTAGCAATTTAACTTCTAATCGCTATTAACATTGCCCTATATTTTTTATATTTTTTTCAGATTATGGGAAACTTCCTGAAGCCAGCAAAGAAACTGCCGATATTCTATTGTTTTTCGACAAACTGTTCGACTCCGTTAATGGCAGTTACAGCGAAATGAAACACGGAAAAATGTATCGCACTGCAGTAACGCCTAAATCACCACATCATAGATTGTGGTGTGAAAGCATTGCAGCCTTAAAAGATATGAAATTTGTTTATAACGGGAAAGAGACAGTAGTACCGTCACTCTCCAGTTGGATTAAAACACTGTAAAACTTTTAAAATTTTAACTAAATATTTGCATGATTTGGGAATGACTTCATTGTTAATGCGTAATTTTAACCAGGAACCAATAGGAAATTTTTTTGGAGCTATCAGAGCTCATGGCCAATCAAATATAATGCCCAATGCCGCAGCCTTTCAAGCAGCATTTAAAACGTTGCTTATAAATAATATAACTTCACCGCACTCTGTAGGAGCAAACTGTGAAAAAGATGAAGGCAAATGCTTACAAAATTTAACATATTTTTTTAAAGAAAGCAAGAATAATAATAAAAGTTCTTTGTGTCCAACAATTCAAGAGGAACATCTTAATATGTGTTTTTCAAACACAATACTGTACAATAGGTCAAATAATGATAAGGAAAGGTGTGTAGCTATTGGGTATTGTAGTGGGTGGCTGGTTAAAATTGCAAAAAAACAAATAGTCAAAAATTGCCAAACATGCAAAGGTGATATGGAGAGTACTCGAGTAGATACCATGTGTGATTTCCATAAATATATAAAAGTTAAAGACTACTCGGAAAAAGGCTGGCTTTGCTATCCCACCAGGGCAATTTTTGATATGTTTTTTCAAATAGAAAATATTTGTATGGAAGTTTTAAGATCATCGTGTGAGGAAAAAAACTTATCCAGTTACATAAAACTGTTAATTTCATTCCACTGCAACACAAATTTTTTGTCTTGTAATAGGCACAAAAACCAACTTATGGATTTTTAAATTGACAAATGTGTAACATTTTGCATTCATAATTGGTGTAAGGAAATAAATCAAATTGTATGTGGAAAATCGTTACTTTTTGACACTGAATATGAAATGAAACGGAAAGCTCATGACCACTTTAGAAAATATAAGTTAAGAAAAAGAAAAACACAGACCGACATGTTAGTCAACATGTGATTTTTATTTTTTTGTATTTCTTGAGCTTTGTATATTTGTATTGTACTAACTTAATTTATAAGATTTCTGTTACTAACCATTCTCATTGTTATTTTTTGTACTAACATAGTTTATAAGATTTCTGTTACTAACCTCGTAAAAGAACTTAGTTGTCTGATATTAAAAAAAATATTTTTTTAGTATTTATTTTATTTTAAATCCTTTTTAATCCATAAAATATATACAGCATAATTATTATATCTATAAGTATGTAGGTACGTACAAAAAAAAAATAGCTTTACCTGTGACGGATAGATGGCGCTGGTTTCATAGAATGAAACATTGGTGCCAACTTACCCGTCTATCTCCCTATATACATTGTAGTCTTTGATGAGCGGTTGTGAGTGAACTCATAGCGACGTAAACCGGGTCACAGCTAGGGTTGCCAACCATACTTTATAATAACGTATCCTGCTTTATTTTTGGTAATTATATTATACTTTATACTTTTGCATACAAATAAAGTATATGAAAATACTTTATTTCCAACCTTTACTGTGATGCGTAAAACAAAACAGTAATAATTATGGGTACTATTTCAACGGTACACATAAGTTAGAACGGATGATGGAAACGATTTATACCTAATTACTGAACGAAATGTTGGATGTCAGGTGTGATGTGAATTTGACAGGACAGTCGACATTCTGACATGTCACAGATGTCTGTCACTATCGAAATTGTCCGTTGTTTTTGTAAAAGAATCCACTAGAAAGTAAATATTAATGCTTAAAATGACGAGTAATTCTGATAGTGATACACCACCCCTAAAAAAGCTAAAATGTGTGGAAAAACGATACCTACAATAATTGTATAACAAATTATCTTCAAAATAAAAATCTCAAAAATACGATTTTAAGGCAATAAAAACATACATTTTGCAAACTTAAATACTTCAATAGTTTTCTTTCTTCCTAATACTTTATTTTTTTCCTATTCAAATCATTTTGTACGTTTGTTTTGGCAAAAAAAGTTGGCAACCCTAGTCACGGTTAAAGCCGCGCGACTCGGGAATATATTATTATTCCTACCGGGCAAGCGCAAACACGTCCGTACTCGACCGTGCATTGCACCACCATTGCACTCCGTTTATATATTACTATACTCTATGATTGCACTGCACTCACTGACTTTATTAAAAGAAACGCCATTCGCTTTCAAAGTAGGTATGCCAAAATTTTTTTCGCAATCAAATTTTGTATCTACGTAGAAATAGCGCAATAATTTGCTCATTCAAATTTGATGATCAATTTACTAAATTTGGTTTCATACCTATTAAATAAAGTACAGACGCCAGCACATCCAGCTACCCGAAACAGTAAAATTTTCCCAATCAACTTTGAACCTAATGCATTAGCGATAAAGTTAAAAATCTATTACTTAAATAAATTTAACCGATTGAAGTAGCTTGATGTGCTGGAGTACAGAACTTCCAGGCCCCGGCCTTATCTTTATTCCGAAATTCGGTCTATTAGGTAGGGCCTAGGCGAGGCCTTTCCACACGACGCTTTTCAGACGCGCATTCCGTGTACAGTTTCAGTATAATCTACTGTGTACTCTGTGGTGTACAGCACAAAACAGCTCTGACGGAACGGAAAAACTCTCGCTCAGGCTCAAGCCTCCCCACACACACACAGAAGTGTGTTCACACCGAGAGCAGAAACACGCTTCAAGACAATCAAGACGGTGTGATATTGAAAGAAGGATCGAGATCGCGTGTCCACGAAAAACTGGGATATGGTAATGCACTTCATCCAACTTATCTGTGCAGGTGGGAAAACAATTACAGTTTTTATCACTGCCTGATAGCAGTAAAGGTGAACGCAGACCAGCTGGCCGCACCGCACGTGCCGCAGTCTCTGCATTCGAATTCTTTTATGCAATCTCGCACACAGATACATAGACACAGATTGCACACAGACACAGATTGCTTGAAACTTCATACGAATAATTCAAATGCGGCGGCGCGGTGGCGGCGGCGGTCTGCGTTCACCATAAACAACAACCTTTTTGTAACGAGAATTGATACCACTGATGTCAAATCAAATGTAAAGTATCTGTGAAAAGCTGCTCTTATGTTCTTCAATGATAAAAGATAAATAGGCACCTGATAATTATGCACCTGTCCCCCGCCGGCGGCGTATTGTTTGACAGTTCTCGTCGGGCGTTGTGAGCGCGAGCGGTCAGTAATAATGATAAATTATTATTAGTTGACTAAAGATGATGACCAAACCGATATGCGAATTCGTTGATCGCTCACCGTTCTTCATCCGTCTTTTTTGGAGGTATTCAAACTGGAGTGAATAGGTACCTATTGTTCAGACTAGTTGGTGAGTTGGCCCCTGTAAAAATAATCGCTAATACGATTTAAAAGAAACCAATGTGGAGCTGTTCAGGTGGTGGATCCTAAGTAAATAGGTAATTAATGGTATTGTAGGTACTGTATTTTTATTTTCCTTGTACGAGTATTTGTAATGAAAAGCACAGTGTTTACCTCCGGTTAAAGACCTATTTAGTCCCTCGAACTACAACACAAATAATGCAACTTGATGTTTGTAATTTTTTATTTTCATTCAATTTGGAAAACTTTGTATGCAAAAAACGTAAAATATCATAACTTTTTTGGTTACTCCTTTTTCGATTTAGCAGCATCTTTTCCTCGTATTGCTTTATCGTTCGCAGCCCGTTTAGTTTCAGTTTTGCTTTTTATACCTTCAAATCTGAAATTGATGACATATATACTTTTAGTTAGTTTGTGTAAACTGTAGGTGCAAATGTCTAAGTAAAAATTAATAAGGAGTAAATCTTTTACGAAAAACGACATTGAAAGCGATGCTTAGTTTGTGGCTCACCAATTATGTTTGACACAACTGTTGTTTCTTTTTAACCGACTTCAAAAAAGGAGGAGGTTCTATGTTCGACTGTATGTATTTTTTTTTTTTAATGAGTAATAAAGATAAGTATCTACTTATTCTGTTGTGCACAAACTAAACTTAATTTAGGCTATTGCTATCTTTTTCTCTCTAATAAAACGAGAAAGAGACGGACGTAATTTAGAGCTGTCAAATTTAATTGAACTAATATTTCCATACAAACTGAGGGTGCACGTAAAAACATGTCGACTAAAAACACGGTGAAGCGCAAGGCATAAACTAGTTTGACATCTCTAACTTAGTTCATAGAGTATTAGCCGTACTTTTCTCGCACTGCCTTTTTATTAGTAAAAGATAGCAATAGCTTAAAGTAAGTTTAGTTTGTGCACAACAGAATCGAAACCCTTGACGAAATTACAGATTTACAGGCTTGGGTGAGTCTGTATTGTTCGCTCTGCTGGGGTACGTTTAAGTAAGCCGGCGAAATTTTCGCCGGGAAAAATTAAACTAGCGAGAGTTCGCTGAACGGAGTCATAGGTCTACTATGGTCTAAATCAATGTTAACTATCAAATTCAATTGACAGCTCAGCTTGTCAAACAAGTAACAACTATCAATTCAACAGTCCATAATCCACAAATAAAATTCACGGAGACGATGAATTAAAGGACTCGGTAGAAATATTCGTTTCTGGGGCGCGAATCGAGCAAATAAAACAACAAACAGCTCAATGTCAATGTCAATCTGACAGCAGACTAAAATTTAGCGAGGTAAAAAGGTCGCTAAAATTTGTCCTAGTTAGGCGAAAACTTATTCCAGCGGACGACCGTGAACGGGGCAGATTAAATTTTAGTCAGTTTAATTTTTCACCTCGCGGTGTGCTTGAACGGGGTGTTTGACGTTTAGTCAGTATAAATTTTAAACTGGATAATTGACTTAAACGCATCCCTGAGACTTGGGCCTACTGCCTGCGAGTCATCTCGCTGACCTAGTAAGGTTGGTGCCTTGGTGGATGCCACACACCACACAATATCTTCGACGTTAAGCGTTCCTTAGTAAAGGGAAGAGATGGATGTTGATGCCGAACCGTAAAGTGTAAAACCAATAAAATGCTTACTTTTTTATTTTGAATGGTTTCTTTTTTTCGGGCTTAGGAGGTTGGTGATCAGTTTTGAAACTCAGGACATAACGCTTCACGACATCAATGTTGACCGCTGTGTTTTCTGGGTATATTTTCTTTTTCCAAGCTTCGAGTTCTTCCATCCACATTCTATGGTACTCGTATGAGAGTAACCATTCTACACGTGATTTACCTTCCTGTTAAATATAAAGAAACGCCATTGATTAGCAAATAAACGTTGAGACGGGACTAACCACTTTATCTATTTTGATACCTATTAGCGCCATAATAATAGGTATAAAAATAGATAGTGGTTAGTTAACCCGTCTCACCGTTGTTTTTATTTTCAAATTAGCGGTGTGAAAATAAGGTGTGCATGTAAGGGCTACCGCACACTTGAGACAAAACTGTCTTGAGACAGACTATTTCCCTACTAGTGCGAAAGAGACAGACTATTTATCTCTCGCTCGTGCTAGTAGTAAGTGCCATACGACACCACACACACACACACACCACAAACACACACAACAACCACACAAACTCACAAACCCCACACACATTCACACGCACATACTGCACAAACACACACCGGAGAGGAGGCAAAAGCCAAGGATTCTCCTAAGAGGGGTGCTTGCAGCACCTCTCTAGCCCCCGGATGCTCCGCTACTAACGTAGCGAGCTCCAGTGCGGGTACAGGTCCGACAGTGGCGAGAACCGCTGCCAGGACCAAAACCAGGTCCCGTAATAAACGGAGGAGTACGGCGCTGCTCGGGACCAGTACCGCTCCTCCCTCATTTTCAGGCGTGGAGCCCGCCACGACGGTTAATTCCTCTGGCCGGGCTCCCCTCATACATCTTCCTCCGCCTACTGCTCCCCCCTCGGTGGCCGTCACTGGCCAACGCGCGGAGACCAGCACCACAGGTGACGCGTTCGCGCTCGCCTGGCAGGTGCAGAGGAGCTGGCGTAAAGGCAGGAAGGAGGATTCCGGCAAACAACGCCACTGCGCTGAATCTTCAGTGCAGGCTGCCCCGGCCCCTTCGACGGGTAAACCGAGAAGGAAGAACAGGCCGTCCATGAGGCAGCGGCAGACACAGAGGACGGGTAAGTCCCCTCAACCTACACAGGCTAACGCCACGGGCCGGGTTAAACCGACCCATGGCAATGTCAACTTCTCCGCAGGCAAGCGGTCGCAGGCCGAGGCCGGCACCAGCCGACCGGGACCCAGCCAACCGGCAGCCAGCGGCGCGAGTGGACCAGCCACGACGACGACACCGCAACCCGTTCGGATGGATCAGGCCGCGGCCAAGCGAGCCCTCAACGAGACGTTAACACCTCGAGGAGAGCGCAAGCGGCCGCGTCTTGATAAATCCAAACGGGACGCAAAGCGTAGCTACGCCCAAGCTGTGAGCTCCGACCTTGATGTCGCAGTTACCTGCGGCCGTACGGGGCACATCAGCAAGGAGGTGTCACACCAGGTTCTCGCGGCTATCCAGAAGAAGATACTCGTCGAGGCCTCTTCTCCCATACAGGACTCACCTGCACCGACCTTCAAAGCGAGGCCGGTGTTCAGCAGCGGGGTCCTCAGACTGTGGTGCGGGAACGACCACACCTTAGTATGGCTGAGGAAACTGATCTCTGAGTTGCCTCCCCCCACTAGCACCTCGCTAGTGGTCAGGAGGCAGGCGGACCTCATGCGCCGGGTAAGATGCGGCATCTTCATTCCTGATGAGCAGGGGATCTTCGCAGAGCCGTCCGACATCGGGCGTGCTCTGTGCTACCAGAACTCTTGGGTTGGCATCAAGGAGTGGGTGTTGCTGGGCGCCAACAAACAGGCCGAAGCGTGGTACGTGATGGTCGGGGTCCCTGATGACCAAATTCCGACCCTGATGGAAGCCGAACGCCGTCTCTCATTTGGTGTAGGGACGGTGTACGTTAAGTTCCAGGGTCCGAACGGCAAATTTGTCGACGTCCCTCAGGAATATCCGGCCGCCGAAGCCAGCGCTGGGACACAGGTGGAGGAGGCAACTCTCCCCCCAACAAACACCGCGGAAACACCCGCGGTTGAGCCTGCAGTAGCAGCGCCAGCCGCCCCTACTGTCGCTAGCGTGGGCGCCGTCCCCTCGGGGGAGGAGCTCGAGGACATCATCCTGTCCTCGGCCTCTGACCTGGAGGGGGACGGTTTCGACGCGGGCGACCTGTTTGCCGGGCTGCGGCTGGCAGGTGACGAGGAAGGAACGTCCAGCGATGGCGTCCCCTTCGTCGACCTGTAAGGTCCTGCAGGCCAACCTCCACCACAGTCAGACCGCGACGGCTCAACTCACAACATACGGCCATTGCCTTGATCCAAGAGCCATGGATTAGGGCGGGCCAAATACAAGGACTCTCCAATCTTGGTGGTAAGCTCTTAGTTAGTACAGATCATGATAAACCCAGATCGTGCATTTATGTGACACGAAACATAAAAACACAGCCACTAACAGATTTCTGTTGCAGGGATGTCTCTGCAGCTAGGCTACTGATACAGCGGGGGGAAACAGTAGCAACTGTGGTCTTCGCCTCCGCATACATGCCCGAGGCAGAAGAGCCGCCGCCGCATGACCTCGCCCGCCTCGTGACTTACTGCGAGAGCACTGGGCTGGAGGTTGTCATAGGCGCCGATGCGAACGCTCATCACCCTCTGTGGGGCATGGACACACAAAATGCAAGGGGTAAGGCGCTAGTAGATTACTTATTTACAACTAACCTAACCCTACTAAATACAGGCTCCGAACCAACCTTCGTAAACAGACGTAGCCAAACAATCATAGACCTCACTCTGGCATCGGAGGGTGCAGCGGCCATCACCACCGGCTGGCAGGTCTCCAAGGAGGCCTCCTGCTCGGACCACAGGTGGATCCGCTTCGATATTCAGGTCTGTGTAACACCAACACTGCCACGGCGAAACCCGCGAAACACTGACCGTGCTGCTTATACACGCATCCTCGAAACCAAACTTGCGTCAACAAACTACGGAATGACCTACGAGGACACGCAGCAGATCGACGAGCGTGTAAGTCATCTCACGAAATCAATGCTAGACAGCTACCATTCATCCTGCCCGGAGACCACTCCGCCCACAACGCCAGGGAAACAACCGTGGTGGGGAGCGGAACTGGAACGTAAGCGCGGGAAGGTAAGGTCAGCCTTAAACAGAGCCATGAACACCTGTGCTGATGAGGATTGGGACACGTACTACGCGGCCAAAAAATCCTATAAAAAATGCATCATGCATCAGATTCAGGAGCTCCACTGGATGGCGCAAATACTGTGGCAACATCGAATCCTGCCAACAAGCAAACAGGGTAAGGAAAATACTGGCACAGCAGAACCCGACTGGGCCTACTGTCCTCCGTAAACCCGACAACACACTTACCACCTCACCAGAAGAGGCGACGCGCGTCCTTATTGAAACTCACTTCCCAGGCTGCGCTTTCACACAGGCTATCGACTGGACAGAGGTAATACAAACACCGTCAGAAAACGACTGGCGCTATGCACACAAAGTCATCACGCTGGAAAAACTCCAATGGGCGATCCGGTGCTTCCATCAGGCGGCCGGTCCGGACGGGGTCTTTCCTGCCCTACTACAATGGGGTGGGACCTCTGTCGCTAACAGACTGGTACCCATAATGAGAGCGTGCCTGGCCTTCAGATACGTTCCAAAAGGATGGAGGGAAGTGAAAGTCATATTCATTCCTAAGCCAGGTAAGAGTGATTATACCAACGCCAAACACCACCGACCAATCAGCCTGACCTCCTTTCTCCTTAAAACTTTGGAGAGAATTTGCGAGAGAGAGCTGAGGGACGGCGTTTTGAAATCTATCCCACTCCACACTAACCAACACGCTTACAGCTCGGGCAAGTCCACTGAATCCGCCCTCCATCTAGTGGTCGGCCGGATAGAAGAGGAGATTCACCAAAAGGGCATCTGCCTGGGCACCTTCACAGACATCGAAGGAGCCTTCGATAAAACTAACTTCTCCAGCATCAACACCGCGCTCTCCCGTCACGGAGTAGAACAGGTACTGACAGACTGGATCACCAATATGTTAAGCAAACGAGTGGTTCGACTTGAAGGGGAACAGCAGATTGCCTTGATAGCCAGAGGCTGCCCCCAATGTGGAGTACTATCCCTGCTCCTCTGGAATCTGGTGATAAATGATCTCATCACAAAACTCAACGCGAACCATTTCTACACAATAGGGTATGCCGACGACCTAGCTATCCTCATTTCAGGGAAAGTGACGGGGACAATCTGCAACCTCACTCAACAAGCACTACGCATCGTTGAGCGGTGGTGCAGAGAGTTCGATCTCTCAGTGAACCCCACGAAAACTGAACTAGTCATGTTTACCCATAAACGAACACTAGGCCCTTATCGCCTACCCAAACTTTTCGATACAGAACTCCAGTTAGCCGACGAGGTCAAATATCTGGGAGTCATCCTGGACAGTAAGTTAAATTGGAGTAGTCACTTAGATAATAAAATTAACAGGGCCTGCATCACCTTTTGGCAATGCAGGAGGATGATAGGTAAGAAGTGGGGCCTATCCCCTAAAATTATACTTTGGTTATACTGCGCGGTAATCCGACCTATGATCACTTACGGGGCAATGGTCTGGTGGCCCCGCACCAAACTAACTACAGCCTCCATCAAACTGCAACGCATGCAAAGGCTAGCCTGCATGGCGATCACAGGCTGCATGAGGACTACCCCGACCGCAGCTCTCGAAGCCATGCTGGGGCTCCCACCGCTTCATCTGTTCATACAGCAGGAAGCGACGATGACGGCTGTACGCCTTAATACACTTCAACTTTGGGGTAAGAAAGAAACACAGCACACCGCGGTACTGGAGGGATTCCACAACGAGTTCCCCCTGGCGAAAGCAATAAACGATCGGATACCAAAACTATTCGTATTCGATAAGAAGTACAAAATCCAGCTCCACGAGGATCACCGCTGCGAGGGATTAAACCCCGCGGAACTACGGATCTTCACGGATGGATCTAAAACAGGTACTGGCACAGGTGCTGGAGTCTTCTCGGAGGATCTCAACATCCACATAGCCAAACCTCTGGGGGCCCACAACACGGTATTTCAGGCAGAATGCATGGGCATTTCCCTGGCGGCATCTGCTATCTTGGCCAGGAAGGTTGTGGACCACTCAATTCGTATACTCTCAGACAGCATGGCTGTACTGCTAGCACTAAACAACCACACAGTCAACTCTGGGTTAATACACGAGTGTCATCAACGCCTGAACCAGGTTGGTAATCTCAACAATATAACCATTCAGTGGATTAAGGGACACAGCGATTCCCGTGGCAATGATGCGGCGGACGAACTCGCTAGAAGGGGATCGAGCATGGCAGCGGTGGGACCCGAACCTATCGTACCACTCCCTTTCGGATACCTACGCACACTGGTAAGGAACCGAACTAGTGTACAACACCACAAGCTATGGCTAGACCATGGCGAGTGCAGGCAGGCCAAGGAAGCACTGCCTACTATCGACGGCCGCCTCACCAAACGCGTGCTTCGGTTGACCAAATCGCAGCTGCGCACAGTTACAGCCACCATTACTGGACACGGCTCTTTTAATAAACACCTCTTTGTCATAGGAGTCACGGACAGCCCCCTGTGCCGTGCCTGCATGGAGGAAGACGAGACAGCAGCCCACGTGCTTCTGCACTGCCCAGTGGTTGCAACATACAGGGCAAAGTACTTCGGTAACCCAGGTACTCTCCGCGAGATTGTCAGCAACACCAAGGCGCTGCTGGCCTTTCTCGGGGAGTTAGGGTGGATCGAATAAAGTTCCCACCCGTACGCAAAATACGCGCTTTGACGTGGAGTTGCGGACACCAGCCCGCTATACAATACAATACAATAGTAGTAAGTGCGCTGAAACGCTTGGCTAACGTAACTGTATATCTGGGGGTCTAAAATGGCTTTAGCAGAATTGTAATATGAATCCCGTTAAAAAAATTAAAATTCTAAAATGGACTTTAAGGTTATTACATAAAGTCCATTTTAAGTTTATTTTTTTAACGTGATTCATATTATGATTCTGCTAAAGCGGCCATTTTAGGCCCGCTGTACCTATGCCTCGTTCGTAGTGTAGTCTACACACAGAATTTGCGTTACGTTACAGCTTAGGTTACAAAGCTTGATATTTACGTCTAAGGAAGGAAGTGACAAAAAAATATTTCAAGCTGAAGATTTTTTTTTAGATTTTATTTCTTAACAGTTTTTGCGCGCTTATTTTTTGTTCGGAGATTATCTCACAGGAGCATCCTAGCTAGTGTAGTTAAGTATTCCATATAAAGGGTGTAAAACACCTCTTAACGAAGCCGAAAGGCACTTGTTCTCCCCGTCGCGTCATTGCGATTATTTTTTTGTTCTACACCATACCTGGGAACCTTTTAGTTACGGAGATATTGGGGGTCAAAGTTCCAACTTTTTGACAAGTTTTTTTTAAATACAAGAGTTTAATGTAAGATTTTTACTTTAAACATCTCCACGACCCCCGTACCATTCAATCCATCCATCAGCACAGTGTTTTGAGTGCGTTACATTGAGTTCTACCACAAAACATGATTTTTCACCCCAAAAAAAAGTTGTTCCCCAGCAAAAATTTTTGCGTAAAGTTACTTAGTTTGATGTACAGAATGCTTGGTTGACGGCTTCGTGATGAGGTCTTTTACACCCATACCACTCGGGGATAATGTAGCTTCCCACTAGTGAATGAATTTTCAGAACTTTCAACTCTTTATAGGTACGTATATACGGGGTGGAATGTTTGCATGCCACCTAGAGGGAAAGTACTCGAAATACCGGAGATAGCAAATTTTACTCAAACAAAACATTCCTTTAATTTAAAAAATAAAATAATAAAATTCATTTATTTCAGGCCATATTAGATACAAAACACAAACAAAATTTTTGACAATTTTAGTCAGCTGATTGAATAATTAAAAAATAATGTGAATTCAATAACAAAAATAATTAAAATATTAGAAACATAATGTCAGATCAAATCAATTAATGTCAATGGCACAAAACAAAATCAAATTAAATAAAATAAAAATTAAATAACGAATATAGTTGATGTCAGAAGCAAAATAAAATTAATTAATCTGCATTCAAAGATTTTGAAAATTCGCGTGCCATACTCGGGAATCGAACCGGCCAAATTCCAAAAAAATAACATCCTGTACTTTTATGGCACCAATCGATAGGGTCAATCATAAAGATCAAATCTCTCTAACAAACATGATAAATTAAATGAAAGGAAAACCAGAGTGACCCGATGGTGTCCCGCTGGCGCGGCGTGTCGGGAATAAGAAAAACATACAGGGCCTCATCACGCTGCTAAAAGGAGACCGCCCCTGACGGCATGCCGACGTTCGTGGTTAAGGACAGTTACACAAGCTCACCACGGACCAAGCTTACCACGTCGAAGTTACTGTCTGTTGAAAGAGATCGTTCTCTTAAGGCAAGTCTAGTGGATATTAGATACCTAATATGCAGAAGTTAGATGCATCCCAAAACGCAACGAACTCAATGAGTAGCGTCAAAAGGCAATGGTATCTGGGTCACCGTCGCCGGTCGGGTGCATCGACATGCGTCGCGGAGCTGGCTTCGATTATGTAGCGTCGGCTAGTTTTGCGTGAGCAGTTTTGTCGCCGTAATAGCGAAGAATGCAGAGTCAGCAGAGTGCGCCCCTCGTGCGCCCTACTCACGTCCCGCCGGCTCCTCCCCTTGCTGCGGTATGATTCGCACGTCGCGATACCTGTTTCTACAGAGTCTGCAAGATCTCGACATGTTCCTGGAAGATTTCGACAGCGTCGTCGCGGGCATAACTGCTCCCTGTGAAAAGCCCGTGCCTGAAAATGCAGCGATTCGGGCTTATGATGGCTTCGTGACGGTGTTGAGGTGAAAGCGCCGTCAACTTACCAACCAGAACTGCTCCGGCACGGCTCCCGCCTTCACTACGCCGGTACGCCGTCTAGGTACACTGCACGGTAGGTAGGATAGAGCATTCACAAGTATAAGCATTGCGACGCGGTATAGCTAGTAGACGCGGTATAGCTAGTAGACGCCGTATAGCTAGTAGACGCGGTATAGCTAGTAGACGCGGTATAGCTAGTAGACGGGGTATAGCTAGTTTGTATAAAGGGGTAGATACTAGGTACTAACCATAAACTTCCAGGGCTGAGGATTGTATTTAGGGAAATCCGAAGAAATAATGTTATGCGCCGGTCGACATTGTGTGGTCTTTTCCCACTTAATACCGCCCATGCGACCCATTGCGGTTTTAATTTATATGTCCATGTCTGCACTAAATAAAATAAAAATTACCGATTCAAATAAATAACTTCAAAATAAATGTCAAAATATGACAATGCATTGTCATTACGGCAGTGAAAATTCGAAAATTCATAAAAAAATTAAAAATAGATGGCCTCGATAAAGACAACGGCCGCAGCACATGAGTAGAAAACCGTTTTTCTACTCATGTGGCCACATAGTGTAGGTACAGAACCCATGGAATTATTATGTATAGAACAGAAGAAAACAGAACCAAACCATATATTATTATCCGACTGCGGCGAAACAAAAAGGAGGGTTATGATTTTTGGCCGGTGTATGTGCGGTCGAACAAGCTATTTGGTTTACAGTTTAACCCACAAATTACATTGTAAAATGTAAACCAAATAGCTTGTTCGACTGTACTCACAAACAATTGTATATGTGGACGGGTGAGTTATGGGCATGTGTGTGTTTTTATCTGTTGCTTCATAACTTCTAAATTAATTATGTAAGTTTAACATAATTTGAAAAATTAATGAGGTATCATTGGAAGCCCAAGACGCTTCGTGAGGAATGCAAGGGTGCGCATACCCCTGCCGTCAGCGCGCCTCGCCTCGCCCGCCTGCAGTCACTGCAGTGTAGTGCCAGTGGCGCAGGCTCCTAATAACTCGATTCCCACCGGCTTCCCTTCAGAAGTTTGAACACAACCACTCTACCGTAATTGAAAAATGGCACAATCAGTACTTTTTTACGATTATCACGAAACGCCTACTCGTACTCAATCAACAAAAATTTGCTCTTCAACAACATATTGCTATAAAATAAGGCGCTAGGCTAGGCGCGCAGGCGCTATCTGCTTTTTGGCAGCTAAATTACTATGCAAAATAAACGTCATGACGTCACTAGCCAGCCCGCCTATATTAGGACTCTGGTAAGCCGACGCAAACCGAGTTATTCATAGAGAAAGTAATAGAAAATGCGTGCGCGTGAGCGAGATGGGAAAATATCGCGAGTTCCACAACTCTCTCGCAGAGTTGAGTGTTGTCGTCGGAAACCATTCCCTCCCCGTGCTTGTCCTCGGGGACTTCAATGCCAAGAACTTGGCTTGGGGTTCTCGTTGCACAGATGTGCGGGGAAGGATGGTGGAGGACTGGGCTCTGGAGAAGGGCCTGGTCGTCCTAAATCGGGGTTCTGTCCCCACGTGTGTGCGGATGCGGGGCGAGTCGGTGGTGGACATTTCGTTCGCTAGCCCCGTTCTGTCGCCGCGTGTCGTTGACTGGCGTGGCGGGAGTGGCATGGAGGGGGTGGAGACCTATTCCGACCACCGGTACATCCGGTTCGACGTCTCCACCCAGAGCTCAAGCGCGCCGGTTTAACAGGCCCCGAGTGGTCCGCGTTGGGCGCTGAAGCAGCTGGACCGGGAGCTCCTCCTGGAAGCCGCGATCGTGCAGGCCTGGGTGACATCACCGGACAGGCCTGCCGACATTAACAATGAGGCAGGGTGGTTCCAAGAGGCCATGTCCGACATATGTGACATGGCAATGCCCCGAGTCCGGCCAGGAAGCGCCCGGCGTCAGGTGTACTGGTGGTCGCGAGAGCTGACGTTTCTGCGCGAGGCGTGCGTAGCTGCGCGACACCTGTACGCCAGGCATCGCAGGCTCCGCATCCGCCCACCGGATGCGGCAGCCATTGAGGCGGAGCTATATGAGGGGTACAGAGCGGCGAAGACCACCCTTCGCGAGGCTGTCCTGCGGGCCAGGGACCTGGCCCGCGAGGAGTTGCTGGGGACTCTCGACAGAGATCCGTGGGGGCGCCCTACAAGATGGTGCGGGATAAACTCCGCACCTGGGCCCCCCACTGACGCAGAGTCTCCGGCCTGAGCTCGTGGAGGACGTGGTGAGCACTCTGTTCCCTACGCGGGGAGAACATCCCCCCCCGCCTATGGCTCCGCCACCTGCGGTGCTGGAAGCGGACCATCAGGACGACGACGACGACACTCCGGAAGTGACTGGGGTAGACCTGAGAGTGGCGGTACGCAGGCTCAGTGCCAAAAATACCGCCCCGCGACCCGACGGCTTGCCTGGCAAAGCCTGGGTCCTGGCCTCGGAGGCTCTCGGGCCCCGACTGGAGGGGCTCCTAAGCGCATGCTTGGAGAGGGGCCAGTTCCCGCTTCGTTGGAAGACGGGGAAGCTGGTCCTCATTCGGAAGCCGGGGCGCCCTGCGGACTCTCCGTCCGCATACCGGCCCATAGTGTTGCTCGACGAGGTGGGCAAGCTCTTTGAAAGAGTAATTGCAAACCGCCTCGCCGAGCACCTTGCGGGGACGGGGCCGAATCTTGCGGAACACCAGTTTGGTTTCCGCAAGGGGCGCTCTACGGTGGACGCCATCATGCGCGTGAGAGCCCTCACGACGGGGGATGCGGTGTCCCGGGGTGGGGTTGTCTTGTCGGTGTCTCTTGACATCGCCAACGCCTTCAACTCCATGCCCTGGAACTGCATTAGGGAGGCACTACGGTATCACCGGGTGCCGACCTACCTTCGTCGTGTGGTCGGGGACTACCTAACGGATAGAGCCGTTATCTACCCCGGTCGCAGCGGAGAATGGAACCGGCCAGAGATGTCGTGCGGTGTTCCACAGGGATCGGTTCTAGGGCCTTCCTTGTGGAACATCGGGTACGACTGGGTGCTGCGCGCCGACCTCCCTAGCGGTGTCAGCGTAGTTTGCTACGCTGACGACACGCTGGTGCTGGCACAGGGGGGGGTCGCACGAGGCGGCGGCCGAAGCTATGACACGCGGGGTTGCGATAGTCGTTGAGAGGATCCGGCAACTGGGTCTCGAGGTGGCATTGCACAAGTCCGAGGCCATGTGCTTTCATGGGCCTCGGAATGCGCCACCTCCGGGATCCATACTCACGGTAGGAGGGGTATCTATCGGTGTCGAGTCGACTTTGAAGTACCTAGGACAACCCAAGGACGACCCCTAGGACGTCCTCGACAGCCGGAGGAACTTCGTGGAGCACTTCCGACGTTTGGCCCCCAAACTGGAACGGACTGGGGCTGCCTTCAGGCGGCTCCTGCCCGACCTGGGGGGGCCGAACGCCTCCTGCCGGAGGCTCTACGCGGGAGTCGTGCGGTCCATGGCCCTTTACGGGGCCCCGGTGTGGGCGCGTTCCTTGAGGCTGCGTGCAGCCCACTACCTGAACGCGCCCCAAAAGGTGGTAGCCGTAAGGCTGGCCTGTGGGTACCGCACGATCGCCCGCGAGGCGGCGTGCCTCCTTGCCGGATTGCCGCCATGGGATCTGGAGGCGATAGTCCTCGCGCGCCTGCATGAATGGCGCGCGGAGGCGCTTCGCCGGGGGGAAACTCCGCTGCCGCGACAAATTGTCGCTCAGCGGACAGACCTCCGGCGGGATCTCATGGCGACATGGAGAGAGCGACTGTCGCAACCCCATGCAGGGTACGCCACGATAGTGGCGATAAGTCCCCTCTTTGAGGAGTGGCTGGAGAGACGCCACGGCGTCCTCACCTTCCGCCTGACGCAGGTCCTCACCGGACACGGTGTTTTCGGGAGGTTCCTGCACCGAATCGGGCGGGAGGAAACGCCCGGGTGTTTCCATTGCGAGAATCGACCGGAGGACACGGTGGAGGAGCACACGGTGGAGGAGCACACGGTGGAGGTGTGCCCTGCGTGGGCGGAGCACCGCCGTGTCCTCGAAGCGGCGATTGGCGGCGGCGACCTCTCGCGGCTGGCCCTGGTGCAAGCCATGGTCCGGAGCGAGACGGAATGGGACGCCGTCACCTCCTTCTGCGAAGCAGTAATGCTGGAGAAGGAGGTGGCGGAACGTGAGAGGGAGAGAACCTCACAGCGTCCCGGCCGCCGCGGGAGACGCCCCGGGCGTCGGAGGCCACCACGTGGCCCCCGGCCACCGTAGGTGCGGGCCTGTGGACGGTGGGCTATGTGCTAGCTCACCGTCCGTCCGTCTCATGACGACAGGCCGTGTCGACGGCGCGTTCGTGTTCCACGCGCGCCTCAAAGAGAGTCAGCAAAAGGAAGGGGTCCGCAAGGACCGATGCCTGCCGGGGTTGCGGGACTGTTCGAAAGAGATACCGTGGCCCCGGAACACAAAGGGCGATGAAGGAACATGGATGGGTTTTAGTCAGTAAAAGTCTGACACTCCCTCCTGCTCCGCCCAGAGCGGGAGAAGTCATTTGATGATTTCGCATCCAAAAAAAAAAAAAAAAAAGGGCCACGCTCATTGTAGGGTTCCGTAGTTTCCCGTCCGTCACAATAAGTGTTCCCACTTATGAGTTTAAAGTTGAGTATCTATTATGTTCGCGCTCCTGCAACTGCTCCCGGTAGTGGGTACGTGCGCGAACACGGAGCTTGCAACATTGCACGCTCCGCGGCAGGCGCTCCGACTCGTGACGGTTTTTAGCGCGAACACAAAGGGGAGCGAAGTGTGTCAAAGGGGAGCGCATGTAGAAGTGCGCGCGACGTATCCATTGGAGCAGTTGCAGGAGCGCGGAGCGCTGCTGGAGCGCTGCTGGAGCGCGAACATAGTGGTAACCCAACTTATTGTCTTTTTTGTACAAAAAGTTCCATCTAGTTCAAAATGATTTTCCTAGAAAGTCCTTTTAAAGTTCTACTTTTTAGATTTTTTTCATATTTTCTAAACTTATGGTTAACAACTTATGGTTTTCAACTGAATAGTCTAGTTATGTGATCTGTGATTGTTAATCTGTGATTTTATTTAAGCTAGAGTACATTAAACTTAGAAATGTTGAGCTTATTTTCAGTATTTGCTACTCATTTAATAATTGGTATTGAATTGAAAATACCTTTTTTATACCAATGTTTTATTTTATAAGTACTTTTTAAATGTTGATTTATTTTTATATTAGGCAGACTCTCAAACCTAAACAACTAAATAGTCTAGTTATGTGATCTGTGATTGTTAATCTGTGATTTTATTATTGAAACTAGAAAATATTAGGTATACCTACTTAGAAATGTTGAGGTTATTTACAGTATTTGCTACTCATTTAAGAATATTTTCTTGAAAATACCTTTTTCATACCAATGTTTTAGTTTATAAGCACTTTTTTAATGTTGATCAAATCTAAACAACTGAATAGGTTAGTTATGTGATGTGATTTTAATTTTTATTGAAGCTCGAAATATTATACTTACCCTAAGTTTCGTCATCCACGCGAACGAAGTCGCGGGCAAAAGCTAGTTCATAATCTATTTTAGTTAAAACACATTTAAGTCTATTGCTGTCATTGCAAGCGTTTGTTAACGTTATTATAATTACATAATTAAGTATTATATGTAATTAAAAATATTTTTGTACGCGGATATTTAAATAGAGAAGTACTTGTTAATTGAAGATTTGTTTTTATCGTAGATAGTGGCGTTATTATTAAAAAAATATTTTTCATTCAAGAAATGCAATTTATTGTTTTATTTTTTCCTAACACTTGTGTACGCAACTGTACCATATTAATAAATACTATATTGGAAGGTTAAGAACGTTTCTTAGATATATGGCACGGCCGCTTTTTGGTAGCCATCCGAACTTGGTCGGGTTATGTAGGTTTTCGATGCTTCGTCAGTATTATAATTGTTTTTCTTTAATTACTGAATTTAATGACATGAAATTTTGCATAAGAATAGTTGAATGAATACACTAATTATTGACATACATATTACCATGCAATTCCTTCAGAACGTCGTGATATTTGACTGCTTTGTAAACAGTGATCTGTTCATGGTATTAAAAAAAAATCTAGACCCCAAAGTGCATACTTTAAGAACTAAGACCTAATAAGCGTATTTTACGTTTATATTTTTATCTTTTAAGCCCTACGATTTTTTCTAAATCTGTTTTTTAAACAAATATAAACAAATTCAAAACAACGTATGTAAAAATCTACAGCTCTCTATGTAAGCGCTTTATATGAAAACTAGCTAATGGCCAAACGTTCGCGTAGCGGAAACTTGAATTTCTCCGAAGTTTATGCATGCACTAGTTTTATTAATACATACACAATTACACACAAATAACACACAAATTTTTGGACACATCTCTTTTCTTCTAAAGTCTATGGATTAAAAAAAGTTCCGCTAGGACAACGTTCGCCCAGCGGAATCAGTTTTTGGTGAATTTCTCCACAATGGTTGCGTGCACATTTTTTTTTTACCATACACAATTATACGACGTCATACACTAAATATCTGCATAATTAAAATCTTTAAATTCAACAACATTCCGCTGCGCGTACGCACACAAATTTTACTGATATACAACTGAACTAAAAAACTAATAATTGACATAACATTCAGTTCATATATCCAATCCAGTGGCGAAATAACACCGCGCGCATCAAGACCGTGCTCGTGAAGAACTGAATTCAAATGTATATGAAGTTTCATTAGTATCCTGTAAGTATTTAACAAGTTATGATGATATTCAGTTCTTCACGAGCACGGTCTTGATGCGCGCGGTGTTATTTGGCCACTTGATTGGATATATTATGAACTGAATGTTATGTCAATTATTAGTTTTTTAGTTCAGTTGTATATCAGTAAAATTTCAGCGTAGTACATTGGATAATTCATGAGATAATACGATTAAAATCATTAGGAAGTGAATGACCGTGGTAACCCGACCAAGTTTAGGTGGTTACGAAAAAGCGACAACGCAGAACATTATACTATCTTTTGAAATGTTTAGTATAATACACCTTACAATTTCGGTACTGACGCGTACACTGTTAAATACATAATATCTGTACTATGAAAACATTATTATTATCTTCCAGGTGCACAAACTTATCAAAAATCACCGATTATGTGTATTATTATGTGTATAAACTTAGGAAAAAAAATGTGTTATTTGAAATGAGACAACAAAACAGTAGGACTAACTGTGAGCATTTTACTACATTGTGATGTCATTTAATATTACCATTGATCTGTGATTTTAATTGATATAAGTAGGTATTAGTAGACATACGTAAGTTTAGTGTTAACTGAAAAAAACCATTGTATATTATTTATTGTCTGTGATCATTACACATTCCAATGTGTATATTTAAATAAAAGCTGTAACTGTGTACTATGTATACTAAAATCTATAATTTAAATAAAAAATAATAGAAAATTCAAAAAAGCAAAATTACTATCTGTAATTTTAATCTGTGATTGTTTTTAAGTATAAGTTTATTAATACTTTAAAAGTTCAATTGAAATGATTATTTTACCTGTCAATAAAAATTCTTTAATAATCATGTAGTTTTTTTTAAACTTGTGTACATGTCTGTACTAAATTTGTAACACTATCCTACATATTTTTGAAGGTACCATAATGTTCTGCGTTTTCGCTTTTTCGTAACCACCTAAACTTGGTCGGGTTACCACGGTCATTCACTTCCTAATGACTTTAATCGTATTATCTCATTAATTATCCAATGTACTGAGCTGAAATTTTACCGATGTACAACTGAACTAAAAAACTAATAATTGACATAACATTCAGTTCATATATCCAATCCAGTGGCCAAATAACACCGCGCGCATCAAGACCGTGCTCGTGAAGTACTGAATATCATCATAACTTGTTAAATACTTACAGGATACTAATGAAACTTCACATACATTTGAAGGCAAGGTACAAGCTTTATAATAATGTTTAAAGTAAGTCTTTAGACCTCTTATTGAGAGTGCTGGGACCAATTGAAGTGTTTTTCTATTTAGTAAAATAACGTTTAAGCTATGTATTATTTTGGTTTTTAAATTGCAAAACAAATTTAAACTAATTCCTAAGAAGTCTTGTACAAAATATGATAAGAATCCGCTTAACCATTTCAAAGATCTAGCAAAACCAAAAACGTTACCCCAGCAAAATCTCGAATAACTTCGCAACCCAAGAAAGAACAAATACAAAATAAGGCACAACATTTACTTCATCTAGACAACTAATTTTATGGCTAGTATTTATTTAAATATTCCCATTAGAAAGAAAAAGGTCTGGCTGGGGTAACGTTACCCCAGCAGGAAATGTTTTTGTGAAATAATTAAAAAACTATAAGCGCAACAAATTTCAAAATGTGCGCAACAATTACAGAAGCCGCAAAACTAATTATTTTTAAGATTCAAATGACCATTTTCGACAACATCTGGCCTGGGTAACGGACACGAAAACAGATCTTCGCTATGTGGCTCTGCTGGAGTAGGCTCTCTCCAGATCGGCCACCTTAAAACTTTTTAACCAGTGACAGACCAAATCTGATATTTGGCGACTACATTTTTATGTTATCAAAACTAAAATCCCTGATGGTGGCTCTGCCAGTGTCAGTCACACAGCTTCATCGTTAAATCCCACACACCCACCTGGTGATTGACACGCATACACCTTATTGCTTGGACCTTCTTCTGCCAACTGAACCAGAATCTTTACGAGTCCACAGGCCCATAATCACAACGCTTCGATTCGGAGTCGTATGTCTATCTTTTTTTGACATTACGAAATCGAGCGAGATAGTCAGACTTTCCGAATCGAAGCCTTGTGCATAGCTATGCCTGCCTATTATGTATGTGATGAGGTAGCTAAAATTATAGCAAAGGTAGGAAATAGTAAAATTAATGGTATTATTTAGTTATATGTGCATGACAGGCATTGGAGATTTGGTCCCTCCATTTTGACGCTCACTCATTATCGGGCCTGCAGCAGTCGCTATATCCGCGCTACGGAAAATCCACAGCCCACACTACTAAATCTCAAGAGTAACTCGATCGATCTTATTTAGGTACTTTGATGGGTTACCTATTTGAGGTTTCAGGTTCGACAGTACAGTTTGGATGTGCTCCAGATCATATGATATGGTCAGGACCTGCTCCACTAGTCAGTGCACTGTACTGGGAATCTATGCAGGCAAACATCAAAACGGCTTTCTCAGCTTGCTACTATAATTGACCAACAAGGTATTGTAGGTATAAAAATTAAACAAGCTTGTGATTTTTTAGGTTTTATTTGATACACTAGTAGTATTATTAGATGATCCTAATTTCCACATGTGTACCTGAAACAATATTATAAATATTAAATGTATGGTCAACTGCAACCTCATGGCAACAATTATTACTGACATGCAGTGAGGTGCTGCACAACTGTAATAATATTTGTATGCTTTTCATTAGTCCTTGTTTTACAATATAATTATATATCACAAGGGTGGAGCAAGCACACTAATATGCCCTCCAATTCTTTACGTTTGTCTCATGAAGAGATAACGACTGCCTCAGAGGGGTTACAATAAAATTATTATTTAAGTAACAGAAAGTTCAAGTTCTTAAAATAATAGCTGCCAAGATATACAATAATTAAGCTGTTACTTTGATTCATGTTTTTTAGTTTAATTTAATTGGCCCTATTTAATACCCATTTATTTATTTTGATATGAATAAAGTTTCTCTTAAAGTCTTAGCCCTGTTACATGACTCCGCTCCCACCCGGCAAAAATAATATAATTCAAATAATATATGGGCTATAAGTATTTCTCTTTAGATGTACTTTACATTCACTTTTTTCGAGTCTTAACGATTGCGCGCTCACAACATATGTTTAAGGCTGATGCTCCAGAGTAGCCAGCGAAATTTAAATTTTCATCAGTCCTGTAACTATTTAAGTTTTCATTCTTTAGCCACCTTCTTATTTATGGACCATCAAACATTCCGGCTTTAAGTTTCTCTGTGCTCAAATTATAGCTGACCAGCTATTGCTCACAGCTTCACTCCCGTTGTGAATAGAAATTAACACATGTGAACGTTTTAAATGTAGCTAGCACTCTGGGATAATAGAGCTTCCCGTTAGTGAAAGAATTTTCAGGATTGGATCAGGAGTTCCGAAGATTACCCCCTACATACAAACAAATTTTACATTGTTTTAATATTAGTATAGTTAACTGTATCTCAAAAACTAGAGCTGCTACACAAAAAACGAGGTTAGATTTGAAATCAGAGACCTCAAATTAGTAAACAACAAGCATAAATTCCATGCAACAAAATAAAGTTTAATTTTGTTCCCCTTGTGTTATTGATAGCAATAGCATCCAAACTCATGTTTGCTAAGATTTTGGTTTAACAACAACTGAACTTAAGTTTTGTTGAACAATAAACAATTTTTTTAGATAACTAAGACAAATTGCAGTGTAAGAGAAGTATAAATGCTTAAAAAGGGCAATAACCAAGCACTTGAAATAAATTTAGAAGCACGAGTACATAACCCTAAGTCTTACAAATTTGTACCACACACTCATTTTGAGGTTATAGAACTATTCGTATATTTATACATATTGTGGGGTTTATTACATATTTTTTTTATTATATTTTAATGTCTTGTTAAGTTCTATCCTAAGCACATGTTCATTTTATTGATAAAATGATCAGTTTTATCAATGACAACACATACATATATTGACTTTGAAGGTCAACTTAAGAGGCTGGCTTCTGCCCGGACTGGGTGGGTGGGTGCATTGAGGGCAAATCTATACTAATATTTTAAAGAGGAAAGATTTGTATTTTAGTATGTAACGAATAAACTTAAAAACTACTGGACCAATTTGAAAACTCTTTTGGCAATGGATAGCTACATTATCAGCGAGTAACTTAAGCTACCCCGTACTCCCACGGGAACTTCGCGAGTGAAACCGCGTGACGTCCGCTAGTACTTTATAAATTAAGCGACACTGCGTTATGAGCAGTAAGATCACCTCTTAAGTGGTACGGTCCTCGGCTTAGGGCGTCGCTGGGGGAGGGCAGCAAAGGGACAGGCTGAATCAGGGTGAAGGCCGATTTAAACTGGCTCGGCACCGCGGGCTGGCACGAGCAAGAGTCGGGAGGGTATGGGGTCGGGCAGTTTTAAACTGAGAACCACGAGGTTGCAAATGTACATTACATGTAGGTAAGTACCAATGTGATTTTAGGGACCTTCACGATAAAACGAGCGGTACCTAGCCGGTTGGCGACATGAGACAATGCAATTTATGGGAAAGATCTAGAAAAATAAATTATCTAAGACTTACCATTTTATTTGGACCTCGCACGCATCTTCCTCCTTTTACGCTTTAGCCTTCGCATGCGCTTCTTACGCCACTGAAACAATTAAAACACACCACAAGTCAAAACGCGGTTCAGCCGAACATAACATGTTGATGAAACAACTTGCTAGAACGTAATTTTACAACACAAATAGATATATACCTTCGCTCTCATGTTTAAGAAGGAAAAGGTTTAACTTTCCTCCTCTAAAAGGAGTTCGTGATTATTAGTAAAATTCACGATGCAGATATCGGTCTGCGCCCGAGACTCCGTTGAATGAAAAGAAGGTCGACATCGAAGTTGCTAGATAGTTTGACAAAGTGTTTTGGTGTTGCCATAAAAAAAGGTTTTTATATAAAGGACCCCGAGACCATCAAAC
This sequence comes from Xestia sexstrigata, assembly GCA_941918905.2. NCBI lineage: Eukaryota > Metazoa > Arthropoda > Insecta > Lepidoptera > Noctuidae > Xestia > Xestia sexstrigata. The sequence goes on from OW799204.2 coordinate 9,634,057, forward strand.
TTTTAAGTTTGATCAAACCATTTCTTGTTTTTTTTTGGCCTGCAGGCCTATTACGTACCTTTCTGATTTCACTCTGACTATCAAGCTCGAACTTTGATGACAACCGAGAATGTCATAATATTGGTATTACGTATCGCACTGAGTGGATATCACTTTACGGTGACTAACAGCCCGGGTACGGTGTAACGTATTTCACGAAAGTCACTTCAAACTCAGTTGTCTTTAATTTGTTGTCCACTATGCTTACATAATCGAAATAATATAAGTATCGATGCGAAAGCGTCTGTTAAAATAAGTTACAGTGACAATCAGCCACGATGACAACCAATGACGTCATATTTGATCACGACTGGTCATACAAAGTACGAAACTAACCTTTTGACAGTTATAATGGCCACTGAGCCCAGCCACTATCATTTCGAGCTGTCAACAGACATACGTAATGGCCTTAATGTTGGAGATGTAAAACTATTGGGCGTTTCACGTTTGTGATAATAGTAATTTAAAACGAAAAACCTGACTCATCTTTTCTAAAGAGAATGAGAGGTGATACAGAATAAAGACAAAACCAAAGGAAATCTTGGTTTTATTCAACAATAAAATTACATAGCGTATTTTAGACAAATAAATAGTTTGTCACCACGATTTGACATTACTACGACAATCTCCTTATTAGATAAGAAGGTTTCATATCATTCACCCATGCTCTATGAAGAAACGTAGTCATGAAGATAAGCCGGAGGCCTTCTTTATCGAGTAGAACTACGAGGAACTTCTACGTCTTCAACTTCAGCTGGCCCAGCTGCTTCAAAAAATTCTTCTGGTTCATCGTCGGAGTTTTCTTCGTCATCTACTGTATATGGAAGAGGCGCCAGGGATCTATTCGAAACAGTTGTCTCACGGCCATCAGGTAGGCGTACATAAGAGTATTCAGGGTTGCATTGTAGTAGTTCCACTTCTTCTACCACAGGCTCATATTTGGAGTTTCGTACGTTTTTCTTCATGAAGACTGGCCCTGGAGAGTGGAGCCATGTCGGTAGTGATTGTCCATTTCCTGAGCGACGAGGATGATTGAACATGCGCTCGTGAGGAGTGGCGTTAGTTCCCGTGCAAAGCAAGGATCTAATAGAATGTAGGGCTGGAGGCAAGCCCTTCTCCCAGTCACTAATGTCAGCGTTGTTGGAGCGAAGATACAGCTGAATCGTACGCCACAAAGTTCCGTTTAAGCGTTCAACCAAGCCATTCCCTTGTGGGTTATATGGAGTAGTGCGACTGCATGCAGTACCAAGTGACGTCAGGTACTTTCTGAGCTCATCCGATAAGAAAGACGTCCCTCTATCGGAATGTATGTATGCTGGCGTGCCAAATGTGGAGAACAGATCAACTAAGCATTTTATAACCGTTGCCGACGTCATGTCTTTACAGGCTTAAGCAAAAGGGAACCGACTAAACTCATCAATTATGGTTAGAATGTACTTATTTGAAGTTTTTGAGGGAAGTGGGCCTTTAAAATCTAAGTTTAATCTCTCGAATGGTGATGTAGCTTTTATGAGGCGCCCTTCATTTCTTATGTAACGGGGTTTGATTTCGGCGCATACTGGACAGGCAGCGGTCATTCTTTTGATGTCTTCGATTGAATAGGGTAGATTTTTGGACCGTACCCAATGAGTCATGCGTGAAATACCAGGGTGGCAAAGAGAGTTATGTAGAGAAATGAGTTTGCTTGGAGAGTTGCTGTCGATGTGGATGCAAACTCTTGATAAGGCATCAGCAGCAAAGTTCTGGCTGCCTGGCCGATAGATTATGTCGTACTTGAAACAGGAGAGCTCCAGGCGCCATGTCTCGATTTTCTCGTTTTTTATCTTATTAGAGTGCGTCTGGTTAAACATAAATGCTACAGATCGTTGGTCTGTGATTAGTACGAAATGTCGTCCAATCAGAAAGTGCCTCCATTTTCGAAGTGCTTCAACAATGGCGCAGGCCTCCTTTTCTATTGATGGCTGTCGCCTTTCTGTATCATTTAGCGACCGTGAAAAAAATGCTACAGGTCTTCCTTTTTGTGAAAGTGTCGCAGCAATTGCAAACTCCGATGCATCGGTTTCGACCGAGAATATTTCCTTCTCGTCAATTCCAGCCAAGGCCGATTTAGCAATGTCCTTCTTGAGGTCGTTAAAAGAATTAATAGCGTCTTGAGATAAGGGAAATATTGCTTCGACCAGTGGTCTTAATTTGGATGAGAAGTTTGCTACCCATTTCGAATAGGGAGCGAATAGGCCAAGGGCTCTTTTCAAGGCTACTGAGTCAGTTGGAACAGGAAGATTCATCAGGGGTTCAAGACGCTTCTCGTCTGGTTTGATAATGTTTTTTTGTATGTTATAACCAAGGAGGTTGATTGACTCCGCTTCGAACGTGCATTTGTTAGTATTAAGCGTAAGTTTGTACTTTCCAGCAGCTTCCGTAAACTTGCGAAGGTTTTCGTCATGGTCCTCTTTATTGACACCACATACAGTGACATCATACAGGTAAGCGAATGTGCCTTTGAGGTTCTCCGAATCGATGATATATTGTAAAGTTCTCTGAAAAGCTGCCACGCCGTTCGTTACTCCAAAGGGAATCCGTGTGAACTGATATAGGTTCCCGCATGCTTCAAAAGCGGTATATTTTCGTTCTTTGGCCAGAATGGGCACCTGGTGATATGCACTTTTGAGGTCTATTTGACTAAATAAGTTGTACTGTGATACTCGCGTTATAATAGAATCGATACTTGGAAGAGGGTATGCGTCAAGTTCCGTAAATCTGTTTATAGTCTGTGAATAGTCGATCACAAGACGTTTTCTATGGTGCCCTCCTCCAGCGACAAGAACCTGAGCCCTCCAGGGTGACACACTGGGCTCAATAACTTTATCCTTGATCAAATTGTTTATTTCGTTCGATATGAAATCTTGATCTTCTTGTGAGTGGCGTCTTGAGCGGATTGCGATTGGTTTGATATTTGGAGAAAGATTCGTAAATACTGATACAGGCGGAACGGAAGCCTCTAGTACGTTGCAGACTTTTAACGGTTGTTTATCACCTCCAAACTGAAGTTCAAGAGAAGAATGCTTTTGGAGTAGGTCATGTCCAATAATAACGTCGGCGCAAAGATTATTGATGATCAATAAAGGCTGGTTTCGGTGTATATGGCCACCTATTTGAATCGTCGCGTAACATAATCCATCGACGTAGGAAACGTTGTTGAGAGATGCGAGTGTTATAGCTTGTCTACAAGGCTTAAGTTTGAGTTTCAAAATTTGAGCGAGATTTTTGTCAATGAAGCTGATGGAACTGCCAGTATCGACGAGTGCATCAGCGCGGTAGTTGTTTAGAGTAATGGAAGTTGTTGCTTTGTTGAGACTAGAAGGAGCAGCGGCAGAAAATGCTGATAGTTGGGAGCCGGCAGATTGTACTTGCGTATCATCATCTGTGACAGCTGCATTTGTAAAGTTATTAGTAGAATCGCGGTTAGAGCTTCTGCAGACCTTGGCAAAATGACCACGCTTCGAACAGAGTTGGCATTCCACGTTGCGGGCGGGGCATTTTAATCTTTGATGAATATTACCTCCGCAAAAGAAACAACGACGGCGATGTGTTGTTGCTAGGTTCGGCTGCGTTCGTGTTTCTGCCTCAGTGGCAGCATTAACAGAATTAGGATTGAAGGAAGGAGATTGTACTAGTAGTTGAGAGGTGTTCTCGGCAGTTTCCAAGGTAATCGCAAGGTTCAAAGTCTCTTCTAGTGTCAGAGATTTTTATATAAGCCGTTCTTTTATTTTGCTTGATAAGATCCCACTGATAAATATGTCCCACGTATGGCTTCGTTCTGGTGTTCTTCCGCTGTCACTGCTTTAAAATTACAGTCATGAGCAAGGATATTAAGCGCTCGAGAGTATTCTGCGATGTTTTCTCCAGGCTGTTGTTTCCTAGTCGTAAGTCGATGCCTTGCCAAGGTTATGTTCTGTTTCTTTTCATAGGCATCATTAAGTTTGCTTATTGCGTCGCTGTACTTAGTGCAGGAGCGGATGTTGTTGAAGATTGTTGGCGAAATGTGGTTGACAAGAACCTTTAGTTTGAGCGATTCATCGGGCGATCCTTGTTGTGCGATGAAGTTCTCAAAGGTGTATTTCCAGTGGGCCCACTTTAGATCGGCACCGGGTGCAGCAGGCTCCACGTCAAAACGATCGGGTCGAAGATATTGAGTTACTTTCTCTTGAGACATCGTGCTTGATATTAATAGGCGATAACAATTATTGTTGAATAAATTGATACAGAATAAAGACAAAACCAAAGGAAATCTTGGTTTTATTCAACAATAAAATTACTTAACGTATTTTAGACAAATAAATAGTTTGTCACTACGATTTGACATTACTACGACAATCTCCTTATTAGATAAGAAGGTTTCATATCAAGAGGATGATGTTATAGGATGAGAAGATGATGTTAGAGGATATGTTATTGATGAGGCTGGGAGGATGCTATTCAGGCTGCATTGGTTGATACCTTGGTCTTCGATAATTAAAAAACAAAATAACTGTATACCATTACCAACATCAAGAAGAATAGATTTTACTTTTGATAGAAAATTGACATTTCGTGCATAGTGTTTAGTTAACATATTCGCGCCAAAAATTACAACAAGCAACTATTTACTGTTTCAGTGAATAAATTAGTTCTCTCAAGATATTGACACGGTAAGTGCATGCAGATTTATGATATCATTGATGAATACTCGCGTAAATTCAGTAATTAAGATTTTTGTCGTGGTTGAAACATAAATATAGCAGTGTTACCAACTTAATCGATTTTCATGGCGATATAGATATGGATGCGACGGCGTACGGAGTCGTATTGTATTGTAATGTAAGGCTTTGTCTGTATAAATATTGATTAGTTTTCTTATAAAATGAGGTGCCTAATAATTTAAAGTGTCGAATCTACAGTGCGGAAGTGAAAAATATACATAACAAGTTAAATTATGTTCTGTTCGCTATCTGTAATAACAGTAGCTACGTGTGCTCATACATTATTATTACAATAACGGTGGTTCCTGAAAATGGTTACGTCTAATAAACAACCCGATAAGAAAGTAGTGAAAATGGCTGAGCAGAACACTGCTGCAGTTGTGCCTCAGAGAACATTACTTGGTGAAGTCAACGAACACATAACATGTCCTCTATGTAGGGGCTATTACATAGATGCAACCACGATTGTGGAATGTTTACACTCATTTTGCAGAAGCTGTATCATCAAACATTTACGGGCGAAGAGTTACTGTCCTGTATGTGAAATGATGATCAATTCTGCCAAGCCAAACATTAAATTAGATAAAGCTCTCCAAGACATAGTTTATAAACTTGTACCAGGACTTTTTCAAAGAGAAATGGAGAGGCGGCAACAGTTTTATTCTTCAAGACCTGGCCCTGCTGCATCAGCTACCCCTGAACAGCGAGGTGAAGACACTGAAAGAATAATTTTCAGTCCAGAAGATGTGATATCCTTCTCTTTAGAATATGCTGATGCGACTGACACTGATAGTATATCTAGTAAATCATCTGACAGCAATGAACCACAATCTGTACCAGCAACACCAAGAAGATTTTTGCAATGCCCTGCTGTTGTTAACATATGTCATCTCAAAAAATTTTTAAGTATGAAATTTGATATTGACAGCACCCAATTTGCTATTGATATCTTGTACAAGAGAGTTCCGTTACCAGATTACTATACTTTGATGGATGTAGCTTACATATACAATTGGAAGAGGAATGAGCCAATGCGCTTTTTCTACCAAATAATAGATTATGTAGCTATTCGAAATAGGCTTTTTGAAATCAATAAGAAAGGCTCAGCTTCTTGTCTCATAAGGGATAGAAAATCAAGCCCTGCTTCCACTGAAGATACAAATGCAAGCAGTCCAGCTCCTCATTTGAATGATCAAGGCTCGGAAGCTTCTTCTGGAACTGATAGTCCAATGCCTGATGATAATATAACCCAAGCATGTGATATGTCTAAGAATAATGAAAAAACAGGACAACAAGGTAAAGATTTGAATGCAACTGTGAATCCTGATAAACAATCTGACACATCTTCTAAGAAAAATGATGATGAAGTAGAAAAATCTCAATTTCTAAATTCCTTTGAGCTAACTGCAAAAAGTATGTTGCCACTTAAAACATCACCAGTAAAATCTTCTGATGAACAAACCACTTCTACTGATGCACCATCTAAAAATCAACCTACTACTCCAAAAGTAGAAGACAAGGTTGGGGAACCATTCAAAAGAAAATATCAGGTAACTCCACATACACCAGAGTTAAAAAAACTAAAAATTGAACTGGAAAAGACAAAAATAAGTCACCTACTTGGTTCTTATTGTGTTACAAATGCAACTACTACTAGCCAAAATAGTAAACCAATAAACACTCTAGTAAAAGGTAAAGAGTTGGAAGTATCCTCTAAGAATTCCCAAGTACCTCCAGTGACATCTAATATACCTTCCCCTATGCCTGCTCCCACAAAAGATACAAAGCAGCAAATGACAAGTGCAAAGCAGCAAATGATGAGTGCGAAGCAGCAAATGTCAGGTGTAAAGCAGCAAATGACGGGTGCGAAGCAGCAAGAAAGCCCTGGAGTCAAAAGGCCAGTCTCAGTGCCTCAAAATATATCATCTCCTAAACGCAAACTTCCAAATGACGAGATTACTTCCAATATGCATTTACACCCTGGAACTCCGAAAACTATTTCTCCACTTAAACTTCAAATACCAAAACCCGAACTTACAGCAAATTCAAAGCCTCATGAAGTTCAAAAGCCTCCAGTTAAGAAGATGCCTGATTTAAAGCCTAGTGTTCCAATGTCAAACAAAGGACAACATGTTAATAAAGTAAGAATGGATCTATTAGCAAACAATAGTGACCCTACAATTGATAGAACTAAAATATTATCTCAGGTTAAATCCTCACTGGGTTCTCTTATAACAGGAACACAACCATCTGGTGATCCTTTAAAGTCTTTATTTGATTCATGTCAAATTAATATACCATCATCATTATCTATTACACTTACTGATCAAAAGTTAGATACTCGAAATCCTGGTGAAACAACCAATCCTGATCCCAAGAAAAGTATGGTAAATAAAAACCTGAATAGTGCTGCTAGTAACGCTTCCCATCATAAAGTTCCAAGTCCACCAGTACATAACTATATAGAGATATTAAAATTACCAGACACTGACACAAAAAAACAAAAGCTGGAAAGTAATAATGAAACTAAGTCAGGTCAACCAAGTAAAACAGATAATACCTCGACCCCAATTAAACCTCCAACTAAATCATCAGAAAGTACAGCTAAAGGTCCAGTTCCCAACTTGAAGCCTATTTCTGATACTAAATTAGGGAAACAAAGTGGAAATTTTTCAGCTCCTATTACTTTTCAGCAAACATTTGAACAGCAGTTACAAACCTTGCAATGTGATAAAAAATCTAAGTTGCCGAAAAACAAAGCGCAGGTTCCTAAACTTGTGCCCGCTACTCCAAAGTCATTAAGTGCTGCTAGCAAGTCCAACAATCCTGTGAACAAGTCAAGTACCAATAACATGCCTGTATTAGAGACCAAACCAAGCACTGCTCTGGATTTATCTACTCCTCACAACATCCAAAATCAACTAGCACAGCAACAAACCTTTCATAAGGCATTTGAAACCATGCAGTCTATTGACAACTTGGCCAAGAAGCAAAATCTTCCAGCTAAGAGCGTGCCTCTGAATATTCCGCAAAGTAATGTTTTTCCTACAAACAGACCTCTGACTTCAGGGGTCAGCCCATTAAGAATTCCTTCAACATCTAACATAAATCAATTAAAACTGGACAAAGGTGGCCCAGGTGTATCACCAATGAACAACAGACAGGAAATGGCTAGTACTAAAGCAAATCCAATTAAGCCTTCCTGTGGGAGTCCCAACGTTGCATCTCCAGGTTCTCATATTGCTCCACATACACCTCCCAGTGCAGCACAACCTTCCCCTAGGTCACAAACTCGTTCACCTAGTTCTTCTCCAAAATTAGTTATAGCAGAAGAAAAACAAGCAGGTAGTTCTGCTCCAGAACCAAACATAAATCAGTCGAACCAGATTACTAGTACTCAGATACCCAATATGAGTTCTGTGAATAATGATCTATCAAAATCATTACCAGGGACATCTAAACCTGGATTGAAACCTATACTTTCAACAGGAAAACTACCAGGATTAAGACAGCCTTTCAACCCAAATCAAAAACTAAATCCCACTATGAATGCATCGCCAGATTATCGAATGTCTCAAACGCAATCACAACTGATGCCTCATCACCATGTGCTACTAAGGCATCAAATGGAAGTAAATGCATGGCTAGAAGCCAAACGACAGATGGAGATATTCAAGAGTATATCAAATAACATGGCCCACCAGACTCAAAACGATTTCAACAATAAAGACAAACAGTGATTACTAAGTGTGTCTGTGGACACTGGTGAAACATTTTTGTGAGGGGCAGGAATCCCTAGTAAAGTTTTATTGTGAGTGACATCTTTTTGTACTAACTTAATTAACATAACACACATTGTTTGACAGTACATTACACAACATAACATGTTGCAGGACACTAAATGCATTTAGATGTGTGTGATGATAATATTAAACTTCTATTGTGTCTTGTTTAGTGTCTGGCAAAGTGTTAAGTTTTAAGTCTATTTAAAATAAGTTCAAAGTCGATTTTAGTTATTTTAAATATTGGTTTGTGTAGAGTTGTAGACATAGGCACTATTATGCACTTTTTCATTAATTACAATTTAACTATGAGATACTGACTCACAATGAGCCGTTAAATTGAATGTTATTAAGTCATTTCATAATTATGAACATTAAACTTGTTCTTATTTACATGGTGGAATTTTTAATGCCACCTGGAGGGAAAGTACTCAAAATACTGGAGTTAGAAAATTTTACTCAAAGGAAACATTCCTTTATTTTTAAAAAGAAAAAAAGTCTGCATTCACAGATTTTCGTATATTCGCTTGCCACACTCAGGAATGGAACACGCTAAAATTCGAAAAAATAACAGCCTGTACTTTTTTGACATCAATTGATAGGGTAAATCATATGGATCAAATCTCTCTAACAAACATGGTAAATTAAATGAAAGGAAAACCATGAAATCTAATGATATAAATGGGATAAATTCAATAAGAAGCACTTTTACTCAATGGATGGACCTTTAAAATTGAAGAAATAAGATTGCAATTTGCGCGTGTTTGTTTGTGGAAATTGCTTGTTTGTGCAAATTGCAATCTTCGTTAAAAGCAAAGACTACAATATTTATCTGTTAAAAGTGGTCTAACTTATTGAATTTATCCAATTAAATTTATATCTTCAGATTTCATTTTTTTCCTTTCATTTAATTTACCATGTTTGTTCGAGAGATTTGATCCATATGATAAATCATATGGATCAAATCTCTCTATATACATCAATCGATAGGGTAAACCCTATCAATTGATGTCAAAAACGTACAGGCTGTTATTTTTTCGAATTTTAGTGTGTTCGATTCCCGAGTGACGCAAGCGAATATACGAAGAGAGTGAATGCGGATTTGTTTCTTTTTAGAAATAAAAGAATGTTTTCTTTGAGTAAAATTTGCTGTCTCCAGTATTTAGAGTACTTTCCATCTAGGTGGCACTAAAAAATTCCACCCTGTAAATGTGAATAATGTTCTTAGAGACATACATGTGAAAAAGCAAATCATTTGTATTGAAACATTGTCTTACTTTGTTTGTGTTTTCAAGTAAATGTGCAGTGCTGCTGCATTTTTATAAAACATGTTTTGGATACTTTTTTAATCACAAAGCTTAATAATTAAAACAAAGTTGTTTTAATGAGATTTAAATTTTATCCATGTCAATTTTTGTTTTTGACATTGTTAGGATATAGAATATGTACTATTATCTAATAAATAGAACTGAGTATTTTAGATTGAAGAGAACCAATGTACAGTTTGAATTGGATACAGTTTTATTTGTTAACATTTATGTTTTAACTTACTATGAATTATGTAATTACTTGTTTATTGACATGAAATATGTTTATATAGAAAAGCAATAATGGTTATGTACCATTTAGAACAGGTTTTTAACTTATTATTTTTTGTACATAACATTGATAATATTATTATGTAAATTCCAGAAAAATCGTATTTTTATATAACATGTGATCTGATAAGTTGTACCTAATACTTATAGTCCAGTCAAATTAGCTCAAAAAATAGGGGTAAGGTTACAATAATTCGCATAGAGCTGAAAATTGGTACGAATGTTGGGAACACTATTACAAATGAAATGTCAAAAGTCCCCATCGATCCGACATCTCCAAAATAATAAAAATTCAAGGTCAAGGGTTTTTTTCATTTGTCAGGCAAACGGTAAGTCTTATCATAAAAATATGTTCGAAATTGTAAATCGTGCAATTATCTATAAAAACTGATTTTATACTTTTTCTTAAGAATCACCATTTCTGATATATAGCTGTTCAAAAAGTTGAAAAAGTTGTGTTCTTCATAATAATCAAACGTTTCCAAGCCACCGGTGAAGTGGTGTAGCTGGCGTGTTTTTTTTAACGTATTTACCCCGGTGAGCATATTCAATGGTCTATTGTGGTCATGCGTAAAAAAATAATAATTATAAAATAAAAAATTGTACTAATGGAAACTGCGAGTGAAAATTATGAATAAAGAGCTTATGCCCCCGGCTTCGCCCGCGTGAAGTTCGATAACTGTCCCACGGGATCATACGACGGGGATAAAAAGTATCCTATGTGTTAATCCAGGTCATAAACTATCTGTGTGCTAAATTTCATCCAAATCCGTTCAGTAGTTTTTGCGTGAAAGAGTAACAAACATACACACAAACTTTCGCCTTCATAATATTAGTGTGAAGTGTGATTGTGTGTTGAGGAGCTCTTGCTTAAATAATAACAGCCGCTCGGGTCAATCTTTAGGTTAAGCCGTGCTTGCCTAGGTAGGTCTGTGGATGGGTGACCACCCTTACATACCGAGTTTCCTCTGTGCCTCGGAAAGCACGTTAAGCTGTTGGTCCCGGCTGTCATTTATAGATCTATGACAGTCGTTACAGGTAGTCAGTGGCCCAAAAAGTCTGACAACCAGTCTTACCAAGGGTTATCGTATTACCCACACCCAGTACTAACTAGGTTGTGTAGGTCAGATAAGCAGTCGCTCCATGTAAAAAAATACTGGTATTCAGCTATTTTCTATTGAATTGAACTAAAACGAGTGCAGCGACTGTTGCGTCCAGCGATACCAGCGATGTTGCTTTATGTGTCCCGACTGCATCCCTCCACGAAGGTTGAGGAGATCGTAGAGTACATGAAGGTGAAAACCAGCTGGACCTTGAGGGTCGAGAAGTTGGAGCCGCATCACAACAAAGTCGTTTGTGGTGCGAGTTCCGACACATCTCGACAAGTTTCTCAAGGAAGAGTTTTGGCCGAAGGGGGGGGTCTACCGACGTTTTCGCGGCAGGCTACGTGATACCGCGCAGTGGAACACGACGCCGCCACTTTGTGTGTCATAATTCATAAGTTATATTTTGTATGTATTAGTATAATTATATTTTTATTTTGTAATGTAATTTTGTGTATTTTATCCATGGGCCTTAAGATGCCTGATAATAAAATGATTGATTGATTACTCCAAAACTCTTTAATATATTTTTTTGCAATTTCAATAAGGGGGTGTCATACTAAATGCGGCTGCAACAAAGTTGTTTAGATTTAGCATGTGCCAGTCGTGCACCAATGTTAAATCGCCTTGAGACTATTTAATTATCTAATGTTATAGAACAATTTACTTGTACTCAGCAGGAAGAAGATAAAGAAAAGAAGAAGACATTACATTTTAAGTGTCATTAGATAATTTTATCAATCAGACGAATGATTTTCTTCAGTTAGGTACCTACTTATAATTTACAACGCTTTCATCATTTCCAATTGTACTATATTTTATGGTTCCATTTCCGAAAGGTAACCAACGGGACCCTATTACTAAGCCTCGGCTGTCTGTCAATGGGCTGTATCTCATGATCGTGCTCTATCAACATCATCTGCCTAGCCTTTTCCCAACTATATTGGGGTCGGCTTCCAGACTAACCGGATGCAGCTGAATACCAGTATTTTACATGAGGTGACTGCCTATCTGACCTCCACAACGCGCAAGGTACACTACTTCACGGGTGGCGTGGAAATGTTTTGATTATTATGAAAAACACAACTTTTTCATCTTTTTGAACAGCTATATCTCAGAAATGGTAATTCTTAGGAAAAATTATAAAATCAATTATTGTAGATAATTGCACGATCTACAATTTTCTGAAACGAATTTTTATGAAAAAACTTACCGTTTGGCTGAAAAATGCAAAACACCCATTTACGCGACCTTTGACCTTGAATTTTTTTTTTTTGCAAAGGTTGGTTCGATGGGGACTTTTGACTTTTCTTTTGTAATGGTGTTGCAACTTTCGTACCAATTTTTAGCTCTATGCGAATTATTGTAACCTTGCATGTCTAATTTGACTGGGCTAATATGTTAAATTACGTTGATAATTTTGTGTCTTTTAATGTTATTTTAATACAATAAATTCTGGTGGTTAGTGAGCTTTGTGCCCTATTACTATTAACAATAAGAGTTTTTAATAGTAGCTTATATTTTAAGCAGTCTCTATAACATGAAATAACTACAATGAAAGTGTTCAATGAAGTACCTATCATTATCAACGAAAATTACACATAAGTGACATCCAACTATGTTAATCAACATGACCAACCGTACTACAGTCTACAACACACATACTCATGTAATAGTTTTGTGTGTTGACCATAAAGTACTGTGTTTTATGATTGAAATACTTAGAACATAATATTATAAAAGCTTTTTGCATGGCACTTGCAAGCCTAACTCATAAGTACAGCAACCTCTTAGAAATATTGGATGCAGGCTTTTGCAGCTTTTTGTAATATAGGTACTCAGGTCACATAACGGCGAATGGCTACATGTTAGCTTCACTTTTTATACGCAACTGTATAAGTCCTGAAATGAGTCTGATATCTTCCTGGCCAATTTTCGTATATATATTATGAAAAAGGTGAAAATTGAATTTATTTTCATTATTATTTCATGTCCAAATTGCCTAGATAGCTGTTTTTTAAATCTTAATTAAATAATTAATCATATTCATGCTATAAGTTTTATGCAAAAGGTGTTTTGGAAATGTAATTTTATTTGCAAAATAAATATAAGATCCCAATTTGATGTCTTAATTCCTAATTACTCCCATAGTCCATAGCGAAACGAAAACGATTTTCAAATTTACGATTAGGCAGGTACAGAATATGAGCATCGAGAAAAGGTAAGTAAGCGTCAGCGCATACCAAGAGCAGAGCATTTTCTGAGACTACTGAAAAATGAATCTTAAAACAACTCCATACATTTCAAAATTAAATACATGTCCAAACTTGATGCTCGAGCCGCCCGCCGCCCGTCGGCACGACGCACGGTGAGCTGGAAATCGGCTTTCATAGACTTAGGGATTTCAATTTGCAAGTGCCTGATTTTTTGTCGGATATCGCTTCTACACACATCAAAAATGTCTAGGGATCAAGCATTTTTATGCGGATTTCTTGAGATTGAGATGTGGCTTTGTAATAAATTTATGATTTTATAAATTTATATGGATCCTTTTTGGTGCATTTCATAATTTGAATCAGGAACTCTCAATCAAATTCGAGTAAAAGATGAAAATAAGCTGTCAATATTTTCCCTATAAAAACATACAACGCATTGAAGACATTATTAGTGCTACTGTTTCCCTACTACTGATTAAAACCAACGTTATTATGGAGCGGCGACGTCATTTAAGCAGGGAAGAAATGCTCAGAGCCGTGGGAATGATAGAAGCTGGTTCCCGGCAACGTACTGTAGCTTTAGCTCTGAATACAAGTCAGAGTGTTATCAGTCGACTTTGGACACGTTACCGAAGCACTGGTACCGTGGCTGAGCGCCATGGAGGACGGTATCGCTGCACCACACGGAGACAAGACCGATACATTCAAATCTTAACTCGAAGAGCTCCAACAATAACCGCCATGATGTTAGCCGTGAGGCTTCATCACTCTTCAGGGAACTTAATTAGCGACCAAACAGTCAGAAACCGCTTGCATGAAGTGAACCTTCATTCCCGAAGACCGCTACGGGTACCACCTATAGCAATGCACAATCGTAGGATTCGATATCAATGGGCTCTTGAACACAGAAATTGGGCAGAAGAACAATGGCGTTTCGTGTGCTTTTCTGATGAGTCTCGTTTTGGTATGAGACCGGATACAAGACGTATACGACACTGGAGAACCCCTGGACGCCAACAGCGATTAAAATCCTGCCAGGAAGTCCATCCTTATAGTGGTGGAACCATCATGGTATGGGCGGGTATTTGGATCGGCGGAAGAACTGAGTTGATTTGGATCAGAGGCAACCTCAACGCTCAAATTTATGCTGAGACGATTGTATCAGACGTCATCGTTCCTCTACAAGTGCAAATCGGTCCCTTATTTCAGTTAATGCATGATAATGCACGACCGCACACCGCAAGAGTTGTAAGACAGACTCTCGCCGCAGCTAACATCAATGTCCTGCCCTGGCCTGCTCAGTCGCCAGACTTGAACCCGATTGAGCATGCATGGGATATGCTACAGAGAAGAGCTCTGCCGAATATGGAGGGTATCCAGTCGCAAGAAGACCTTTTTTTGTTGTTGCAACGAACATGGGCGGCCATTCCACAGCGTGATTTGGATGAACTCATTTTGAGTATGCCAAACCGATGTTCTTGTGTTGTTAGTGTTCGCGGTAGAAACACGGATTATTAATTGTTTAAGTTACCCAATAAAATTTTAAAGAAAACTGTTATTTCAGTCTTTTTTTCGAACTTTAATGTTAGTGGTTCAAATGTCAAAAATCCCTTTATTAGGAAAATGGCAAATTTCTTTATTAATGCAAAGGTGACTTGGTTTATCGTTACTGTGACAAACGAAAACACTTTATTTGATGAATCCTTAAAGAAAATTTTAATTAATATCAATCAGGAGAAAAGTTATTGCAAAAATATATGTTGATCCCTAGATACTTTTGATGTGTGTATTAGTCATTACTATGTACAAAAATGACACCCGAGTTAATTCTGCCCAAAAAGGAAGGAAATATAATTTTTTTACGAAAAATTTGTATGAAGCTAGTATGAAAATCGAATATCTCCTAAACAGCATGTTTAACCGTAATATCCTTGGAGGTGGTCATAGTGCTAATTATTTATGATTTTTTGGTTGCCGATTTGACGAAAAATGTAACGCCGTTTTTTTTTAAAAAAATCGTCAAAATATTTTTATTTATTTTTACATGTAAAACGATCCCTTTTAGTGTCCAAGTTAAAAAGTTCGATATGTTATTAACCCAAATATTAAGAACACACAAAACAAGAAAAATTAAATAAAAAAATTGCTGTTTTTTGACACATTTTTATTAATTTAAATAAAAAAAGATTATCAAACTCTTATTTAAGTAACATATGAAGTTATATTAAATACAAAATAATTTAATTTAAGGAATTAATACTAAGCATTTGAAAAATAAAGTAAAATAAATTTAAAAAAAGAAAATATCATTTAATATTACAAAAAAACCCAAACACACTCAAATACAAATTTACAAATATATACATATATAAAAATGTGTCAAAAAACAGCAATTTTTTTATTTAATTTTTCTTGTTTTGTGTGTTCTTAATATTTGGGTTAATAACATATCGAACTTTTTAACTTGGACACTAAAAGGGATCGTTTTACATGTAAAAATAAATAAAAATATTTTGACGATTTTTAAAAAAAAAACGGCATTACATTTTTCGTCAAATCGGCAACCAAAAAATCATAAATAATTAGCACTATGACCACCTCCAAGGATATTACGGTTAAACATGCCGTTTAGGAGATAATTCGATTTTTCATACTAGCTTCATACAAATTTTTCGTATTAAAATATATTTTCTTCGTTTTTGGGCAGAATTAACTCGGGTGTCATTTTTGTACATAGTAATGACTAATAGAAGCGATATCCGGCATAAAAACAAGCACTTGCAAATTGAAATCCCTAAGTCTATGAAAGCCGATTTCCAGCCCACCGTGCGGCGCTGCGCCGCCCGCGCTCAGCGCGCTCCTATTGTGTAGCCGTATTGTTTTTGGACATGCGGGCGTAGCAAATTAACTAAAATTTCAAATTTTTCGTAGTTGGTGGTAATGATGGTAAATTCTTACACAATGTATAATATTCGCATATGGTTCATCTATCTCATCATGATTTATTTACATAATTATTCTTCATGTTCCTCTTCCTCTGCCAAAAGGGCGATAATTACTAAGTCCCAATCAACCATATAATTGAACACGTCTGCCAACTTCGGATTTTCGCATCAAACTGGTCATGCACGCCCCCTGGCAACCCAGAGCATTTTCATTGCCGCCTGCATGGTCGATCAGTCAGCACGACCACGCAAGACCCTACGCAGGCATTTTGCAGTTCGGTGTGCGCTGACCCGGTAGGCGGCTGCGTCACACATCACATTGTTCACATAATTCACCAAAATAACTTTGACTTTTAACGGTACACAATCTTCGTTCATCTATTTATTGCAGATGGCTGGTGTCCAGGCGACTATTCCATTCAGGTCTCGTAAGAAGGTGTACGTGGACGATGAAGATGTCATTTCAAACGAAAATAAAGACATATTGAATATTAGGAAATCAAGTGAAAGGAAATTGAAAAGACACTATACAGAACATGATTTAAAGAAAAATATTGCTGAAGGTAAGACTTCTGGGCCAAGTCCATTATTGTCTATCTCCTAAAATGATGCTACCTCTGTGTCAACTTATATCTCAGCCGGTTCGCTTGTACTGATCCCATAAGACGACCCACTGACCATTTTTCCGGTTTACTCGCCATCAATTGGATCTGCTTCATGAGTTTGTAGCCTTTTGACCACTTCGTTTACAATAGGCATGACGGCATTATCGAAAAATTGAAAATCTATTTAGTCCGTCAGTTAGAGTATTGGAAATTAATGGACACGTATTTTTTGTTTTTGAAATCAATGAATATTGACAAAGATAAAACGCATCAAACCTCGGGAGTGGGGGGCTCGTGACGTCAGAACTAGGTAAAAATTATACCTAGGCGTGACGTATTGAGAATTTTAAAAGCGTCATATCTTCGTCAATTTTGGTTTACGTAACAAAAGAAAAAACACGGGTCAAATATTTTTTGATAATCTAACTGACGGACTAATTCGTTTTTTTTTTTGTCGTCTCGCCTATTAGTTCATAATAATTCTACCTACTTTTTGGCTGACATTACAGCTACTTAGAGGACATTTAATTTATAAATGACTCGTTTATATTTTATATTAATCATCTTGGATGTCGTTATTTTCAGATTGCACGCCTGTAAAGATTTCCAGAAAAAATACAATAGTGAATAGCAACATTTCAAGGAATAGCAGGTACTTACAAACTGAAATATTTACCAATATTTTTGAGGATGTTACGCTATGAAAACTTGAAATGAAAACCTATTTAGAAGATTTCTTCAAGTGCACCCAAAACTATAAATACTGTTTTGCTAAAGAATAAAAAAAAAGAGTGTCCATGTAGTTTTTTGCCCATTCTTCTCCATAGAGATCTACGCTAGGGAATGGGCAACTACAGTACTTTCACAGTTTTTATGTCTTATGACTAGGACTGTAGCTACATTTAATTTTCAACTTTGTTTCGACAATTCAAAAGTGCCTGTAACTGGCCTACTTGAAATAAATGATTTGATTTTAATTTTAAAATTCTGGTTTCAGTGAAGGGGAGAACCTAAAGCCTCTCACAAGTCGAGAAAAAGAGATCGACTGGTTAGATAACTTTTTGACTGAACATCTTGAGCAGGAACAGTCTGCATCTCTGTATGTCTCAGGACAGCCAGGCACCGGGAAAACTGCAAGTTTATCGTACATTTTGAACCTACCTAAGGTATGTATGAAGGTGCTCTTCACCGGGAGCAATCGCCTGTAATAATAATAGTTCAGATTTCAGCATTGCATCAGTAAGTGAGGAGAACCCAACATTACAGTGCGCAACCTGTAACGATACAAAGGTTGACAGGTTGACTGGTAGAGAATGCCTTGTGGCATTAAGTCCGCCTATGTACCACCCTTGTACATGAAGTTTAAATAAATAAATACAAACAATCTGTAACAATCACTATTTTTTTGTACAAAATCGAATCTTAGATTGTAATGTAATGTTGCAGTTGCAGACGAAAACTCCGGTGAGGAAGCGCCTTAAAAGAAACAAAAATCTTACTTTGTTGTTTGTTACACTACCTTAATACCATTGCTACCATTTTACCCATCAGTTATAGGTTATACACACATTATTATTGGTCAACATGACCGAAATACACATTATGACAATTTAGTCTAAAAGATTTGAAGCAGAATTTCCCTTATTAGAAATGTCGTTAAACTCAAACCCAATCGGGGCTACTTTAGCACCGAAAATACAATCAAGAATAATACTTTGTTACAGTTTAGAGAAGGATACAAACAAGTATACATTAACTGCACAATGATGAAATCAGCTGCTAGTATTTATGGTAGAATTTGTAAGGAGCTTCAACTGCCAACATCTGGATCTACCGAAAAAGCTTGTTTCAATGCCATTGAAAAATATTTGAAAAGGAAACATAAAATGATGTAAGTAACACATTATATTGTCCCCACCACCTATTTAGTAAAGAGAAACTGAAACATGACTAGCAGAGCGCGCATCCAAAAAGTTGACAACGTCACAAATAGCTGTCCAATATTAACCTGTTTTAATTAATTTGGCATTATATTACTGTATGGAAATAAGAAATATGGCTAACCAGTGAACTAGCAGGCGCGGATACAGGAGGGGGAACGGGTGCATTTGCCCCCCCCCCCCCCCCCCGCCCGCCCCTGAACCAGACTAAATACGTCATAAACTCAAACTAAAAGCATTTATTTCAATTAGACCATTACGGCACTTTTGAATGTCAAAATTACAAATAAAAACAAAGCTACAGTCCCAGTCACAAGGCATAATAACTTGAGAAAGTACTGTAGTTGCCCATTCCCTAGCGTAGATCTCTATGGAGAAGAACGGGCAAGAAACTCCATGGACACTCTTTTGAATCAAAATATTGTTACAAAATCTTGGTTACATCATTAATTTTGAAATTATACATATATGTGAGAACGATGTAGAAAGACGTGCACATTAAGAGCGTCCAGAGTAGAAAAAGACAACAATTCAACAACAAACGAATTAAAATGAACCCTGGCAGCCAAGAGATGACCAGTCCCAACTGACAGCGCCCGCTCACGAACATGACGCGCGCATCGGCGCCATTCAACTCAACCATATTGAAGGGAATTAAATGACCCGACACACCCGCCACCATCAGCGAGACATTTGAGTGAGCATGACATTCTCTCAGCCACCAAGGCATATTCAAGTCAATGAAAGATAACTAAATGTAAATGATGGCTGAACAATACAAAGTACTCACACATGTGCTATGCAGTTATATAATACTAAGAACTGGAATCTACACAATGTACTTGCTACTTGCATTGTATATTTTTACAATCTTCTGCCGCTTCCACAATACATCAACATGGGAATCAATTCTTCTTCTTCTTCTTTGCGTGTCGATAGACTCAAATAATGCCCGACCAGTACAATCAATTAGTTTGCCCCTATGGTTTTGGAGCAGGACCAGCATTTTAAGCCAAGCTTGAACTAGTTTGACGGAATTGAAACTAAATATTCTAGTTGTATATCTTGTCATGGGCGTCGCCAGGAGGAGGCAGCTGCCCCTAGAGGTTTAGGATTTTTAAAAGTTATAGCTTTTCCTGCGTACTTTATTGTATTTCCTTGTACGTAATAAATTGTAGCGTAAAATGGAATCACTCGAATTAAAATATTGTTTAACCCTGCGGAAAAACCTTTAATGAAAAGGCTCCTTTTTTTACCTCTGGATTGGCACTCCTATTGGATTTATGCATGATCGACCGGTATAGACAGAGCCTGAAATAAATTAAGAGCAACTTGCCCCGAGGCCTATGCAATTATAGCATAATTATCTGAGGCAATGATGTAAAAAATTTCGACTTACTTTTTAGGGTTCCGTACCCAAAGGGTAAAATCGAGACCCTATTACTAAGACTCCACTGTCCATCTGTCTGTCACTAGGCTGTATCGCATGAACCGTGATAGCTAGACAGTTGAAATTTTCACAGATGATGTATTTTGGTTGCCGCTCGCGCCGTAACGACATATAGATACTAAAAACCGAATAAAATATTTTACATCTAAAACTGATTATTCAGTGAACGTTACGATATTTATTTTTGCATTTCATAGTCAATATTTCAGTTATCTAATTAGCCATATTTCTTATTTCCTTAAAGTAATATTGCCAAATAAATAAAAACAGCGAAATATTTGACAGTTATTTGCGACGTTGACCGCTTTCTGTATAGACGCTCTTAAATGCTAATATAATTGATTGCAGACTTTTAGTATTAGACGAGATAGACCAGTTGGATAGCAAGCGGCAATCAGTTCTGTACACGATATTCGAATGGCCGGCGATGGCGGAGTCGCGCGTGGTGCTGGTGGGCATCGCCAACGCGCTGGACCTCACGGAGCGCACGCTGCCTCGCCTGCAGGCGCGCTGCTCGCTGCGACCAGAGACGCTACACTTCGCGCCCTACACCAAGCAACAAATCGTCAATATATTCACTAATGTACTGGCCAATGAAGACAAGAGCAATGTGTTTTCTCCTGTCGCTTTACAAATGCTTGCAGGTAATTTTATTATTTATTAAATGTCGACTTGATCACAGCTACAAAATTACTGTAGAAAGGCGGACTTTGTGCCGAAGCCATTCGTTTTTAGGTTACCGTAACCAAAGGGTAAAACCGGGACCCTATTACTAAGACTCCACTATCCGTCTGTCTGTCCGTCACCAGGCTGTATCTAATGAACCGTAATAGCTAGACAGTTGAAATGTTCACAGATATTGTATTTCTGTTTCCGCATAACAACAAATAATAAAAATGAAAGGGGGCCCCCCCTTCTGCAATGGTACGGAACCCGTCAAACGCGAGTCCGACTCGCACTGGGCCGGTTTTTTTTCTCTAGACTGTTCTGTCCCAAAACCCCACCTATGTCCTTCCAGTTAATCTATTCTTCATATACCTACCTGTTGTTTAATTTAGTTTTGTAGGATTATAGTGAGGTATTAAAAAAGCCTTGTTCCAGCTAAAATCTCAGCGATATCTGGTGACATGAGGAGAGCTTTAGACATAGGACGAAGAGTTATAGAGCTTGCGAGAAGGACAAAGTTTTCGGATAACCAGTCCATTGACAGCATGATGAAAGATTCGTCAGTAACTGTGGAACTGAAACAAGTATTAGAAGTACTTAACGATGTCTATGGCGGTTCGAAAAAGATCGAGTCGGACGCTGAAGATGGGTTCCCGCTGCAGCAGAAATTGATACTATGTAGTATAATGTTAATGCTAACAAAAGGAAAGGTGAAAGAAATCGTAATGGGAAAGCTGCATGATGTTTATAAAAAGTAAGTTTCTGTCAAGTGATAATATTTTATTGGAATCCCACGTCCCCCAGTCACGTTGTAATTACTCGCTGGCAGTCAAGTGCTAATCTGATATCAAGACCATCTGAGTTAGGTACTAATCTGCATGGTCCTCACATGAGTTAGCAAGATTGTCTGAGCTTACAAAGAGACCTTCGAGTTTGTTTCGGTGTATCTTTCCAGAGTATTATATCTTTTTTGACGTACAAAAGTGTAAACACCAATTGACTGAAACATATTCCTATCCATTCATGATGCTTACTCGTGTGACTAGGGTGGCTCGTGCGCGCAACATCGCACCGCTGGACATGTGCGAGCTGAGCGCGGCGTGCGCGCTGCTGGAGTCGCGCGGCGCGCTGCGCGTGGGCGGCGGGCCGGGCGCGCGGGCGCGGCGCGTGCGCCTGCAGTGGGACCACGCCGAACTGGCCGCCGCGCTCAGAGACAAGCCCTTACTATCCGCCATATTGGATGACGTCAGCTGCCTGCCTTCCTAGCGCCTAGTTCTGTTTCCCTTCAACAAAACCTATTCTAGGTTAGTTAATTCCTTGCATTTTTGTAGCCTCTTGACACGCCCATTGTAGTTTGGGTTAGTTTTGTTTTTATTGATTTGAGTTAGTGTTTTATTTTAATTGACTGATTTGCATAATTATTCTTAGTGTTAATGCAAGTTTGTAGTTTTAAGATTTAAGCTAGTTATATCGTTTGATTAAGAACTTAAAATGTTTGTTAAGGGTTAAGTGTTATTGTTATGGACTCATTCTTGTTGTTGTCTGTTACCAAATGACTAATGCCCTATTGACTAAATTAAATGAACCATAAAATAATAGGCTGTGTTAAAAATACTTTGGTCAGGAAAACTGACATTCTGTATGAGATGTTTAAGATTGTTAATTAAAATTCACACGTTTTCATCATAGACTAGTTGCTTATTATACAATTCGTAATCTCGAGATCTCAACACACTGCGCTTTGAAAAAACATTGTATGTTCATGTATTCGATAGTTATTTATTTTAGCCAGCAGGTAGGAATCAATATTAAATAAAAATAATAGGCAGTCTTCATGCCAGTGTATGTAAGTGTTATACCTATGGGGCACCAATAATTAGATATTAAACACACAGATGTGAAGAATATTCATTCCAAATACAATGGGATCATATTGGTACACTGATTTGAAGAGCGTGCGTAATGAAACCTACATCTATAAATCAGGGTGTTTCACACGGTTTTACGATTCACTGCGTGTGCAATGCTTCAAATCTGATTAGTTTACACAAGCCAATGTGGGTCACAGTGTTATGTGCAAGTTCTTATGGCTTTAGACGTCTTCTTTGTGCAATGTGTACTCTTATACACTCAAAGGATACAAAGGGCAATAAATAATATGATTGCACTATGAAGGTAAAAACTTAGCTTGCTTTGGGCTCCGCTATTCTAGTAATTCTAATTATCTATTCACTACCGTTATTTAATCAGAAGCAGGCATCTATGTTGTGATTTTTTTTGCTAAAATGCTAGCCAGATAGAGATAGCTTTCTACGGTGGTTAGATTTGATCTCCTGAGTAATCCATGTTGATTGCTTAGAGTGGTTTCAGACTAGGGTATTTTATAGCGCGTATAAGCTCGTACCAGCTTACTCGCGTACACATGACGCGCCTCAAAAAGACAAACGCGTGTACACGCGTTTGTCCAGTGTGTTCGCTTAATTAAAATGACGCAGCTGCCAGCAAAAGCAAACTTAGGGACCTCACGACCACGCACACGAATTTTGGCTGCAGAAGCTACTTTTGGTCGAAACTAGGAAGAAAGTTTGGTCGGACGACCAGGAGGGCTATTACATTTCATGAGCTTACACACGCCGCTAATACGCTAATCTGAAACCGCCCTTATGATTAAGTAAATGACACCATAAATTAGGTTGCCTATATGTGCAAATAATAAAACTTTCGAAATATGACTCTTTGTGATATTAGGTTCAATTTATAATGATTGAGGCGCGCTCGTAAACTGCATTAATTAATAGTAGATTTTACAACAAGTGCACAAAACGAACCATTTTTATCCGAGACTTTTAGCAGCCCGAGCCGAAGGCGAGGGCTGATAGTAATGTTGAGGATAAAATGGTTTTGTGGACGAGTTATAAACTCTGCTTTTCACTTCGATTGCGAGGAAATAAAACAGTAGTAAGTATAACATTTGAAAAAAAAAAAGTAAAATTCAAAGTAAAATTAGTACAGTTTTGAATACTGAAGGAAATTGTTTTTCCCGGCATATCGCCGCTTTAGTCTTTTTAAATCTTACGACATTGATATTTGGCTTGGGCTGCAGGCCTATACAGCCTACTATTAAATTCATTTTGTAATAATAATTTTCTTAAATAAATTAAATAACCTACCGTACTTGAATTTAAATTTTAATATCTTTTTCACTTCTCATGCTCTGAAAGTGCTTATTTGCGCAGGATATAGGCTGCACAAAATCTAATTTTGTGCACAAGTGCATTAACGTATTTACTCATAAATATATCTATATTAAGGCAAAGAAAATGAGCCATACAGCCAAACACAATAAGAAGTTCATAGATAGAATTTGTTATTTTATATTTACTTTAATTTATTTGCCTTAAAAATACATAAATCCGAAAACAGAAATAATGACATTGACATTTGTCCCGAAACGACCTTTATCGTGATCCTTGACTTTTTCTAGGAATAAAAAACGATTCATAATGACATGTATTGTTGGGGTACCTACGCAGAGAAATTAAGGAAAGAGCAATCACCTTTGATTCTTACTTAACTGGCGGAGACTATAGACAGTTTTATTACGTGACGAAAGTTTCCAATTACGTAACGTTTTGGGCTGAGTGTTTTCATGAACTTTTCAATCATGTTCCATTGGTTTTTGTACTCCATTTTATAAAAGAAAGTATTTAAGGATTTCATAACGTTCAATTAACTGTTCATGTTTTTTAAACTAAGATTTTTGTTTTTATTATTTTCTATCTCATATAATTTTAAATGACATGTACTTTTTTTAGTTCAATTGATGTTGATGTCAACTGTAAGTATGAATTATGAATGCAGTGGTATAATTCAATAAAAATACTTCACACCATATTTCAATTCCTTTTATTAAAGCTAATACTTAGTTAATCCTATTCGTGCAAAATAATACTTTTTACAAATTTTAAATACATACTTAGAGTGAAATAATTATATAGTAAATGTGTAGCTTGGAGGGGATGACTGACGAAAGTAAATTAATACTGATAATACCAAGAAAGAGAAACGTTTTCTTTGTATTACTTGTAAATTTGTTTCAATTATTTAGCTCAAGCTAAAATAATCTGCAACAACTGTTTTCTCATAATTAAAATTCTGTCAGAAATACTCTCTAAATCGAAACGATTGATTTTGTGTTTATTTCTTTCTATTATCTTTTTTAAATTATAGTGTTGGCTCGAAAAGCTACAAACCTACTTATTTGTGGCTTGAGAATTGTTCATATATTATTTCACTCTGTAGTATTGAGGATGTGGTTATGGCTATCATTGAGTAAAATATCCAAATTGTGAACAATTTGTTAATTTAATAAATAACTTAATAATAGAAAGACACTTGGTTTTGTACAACGTCAGCCATCTAAAGTACTAGAAGGCGAGAGTGCGATATGATTGGAGTCTCATAGGCGGAGGGCGGGGTTGCGCGAGCGCACGAAGTTGAGCAGCTCGTCGCTGTCCTCGCACACAAACGGCTTCACGTGGTGGCAGGCCACGTCGTGCCACTTGATGCCGTCGTTGTAGAAGTTGTTCAGAATTGCCAGGCAGGACTCGTCATTACCCTGTACGATAAACATCAATTTAGGATAAGGAAAAAAATATTCATTGAAATATCTGGTAAAATGAGAGCAGTACAAGCTCCAAGTTGGGTCTTTAATCTAAACAGTAAAGCCTCTCAAAACTGACCTGAGCGGCTTCACGGTTGTCAGGCTGGGCTTGGCCGTATCCACCGGTGTAGGACCAGTCGCCAGTGTTGCGCTGGGTAGTGGGTCCGATCTTGCCGCCGGAGCCCGACCAGAACCAGCCGTTCACATTGGGAGGCTGCAGGTCAGTGCGGTCACAGCCGGCGAAGTTGCATTTACGTCCAGAAGTCCAGATGTACCGGATGTTACCGCGTGCGATCCTTTGTTTCACGAATTCATTTTCCTGTAACAATACAATAGTCATGTTATTCATTTGTAAAATGTTTATATCCCAAAAAGTAGTTATTTGGGCCAGGTATAATGAAAGTCAATGAAGATTTATTAATTTTCAAAACAGTAGTCAGTCATTTTTAGGAACCATCATACAATATATGTAAAATAATACCCATTTGACGAATAGTTACAAGTTAGTTTTCACTTCAGACTGAGGTTTCTTTGTGGGTACCTATCATGCGTGAGATATGTCCCTGTAAATATGAATTATGAGCTAAAATTATCACGAAAATGAAAATTTTATGTTTTTTTACATGAGTGAAATAGCCATATTTCACACATACCCGAGACCGAACCATGTTTCACACATACCAGCCTAAGTATTACAGATTACGGTTAGCAACAAAAGTCAATGAAAACTACAGTGCTATTAAGTAGAATATTCATAAAAAATCGGAAGTGATATTAATTTTAAAGAGATTTACTCAAGTATCGAATAAATTTGTATCAATTAATGTGATAGATAGATAATTATGTTAAAGGAACATAACAGTCAGCAAAGTGTTAATAGAGTTTTGTTGCTGACTGTACCTACAAAAAAGAAAATACTTCTCGTTTTTGCTACCGATGGGCTTTCTTTTCTTTAATGCGAGATGAAATATTGAGCTGCGGTAAGACTGTTATATGATAGAACTAGAATGGAGTTATAATAATAGTGCACCACAAATCACTGCGTTTAGTAGACACATTGAAGATGAGAGACTATACAATGTTTCAAATGTGTTTATCACTAAATTTGTTATTTTAGTGATGGGGCAAGTAATGTTGTCATAATTATGTTCTCCTAAAATAAAATCTTTAATATAGGTACGTACCTATATCAAAACTTGTGAATATTCAAATTAGTAATAAAATTACTATCTGCTCTAAAAATGACTAACTTTTATGAGTTTTATGGAATTCTCTAACGACTGCTGAGTAATGCTAAAGCTTGCAAAAAGCTATCATTTTATACCATGCAAATCTGCTATTTGGTATGAGGTGCACGGATCCACCTACATATTTACATAGAACCTTGGAACTAACAAGTGTCACGAACGCGATCGATGACCGATGAACACAACCAATCCTGTTTCTGCCATAGTGCCAATTACAGTAATTTATGTTGCTGCATTTTCACCATGCATAAAACAATGGTGTTCTCTAGGTAGGTACTAAGGGTTTCGATAGTAAGGCATGGTGTCATGTGTGTTAATGTCACTGCGGGAAGTCCACGTCCGTCGCGTGCGTCCGGCACAAGAAGTGGGCAACACGGCTGCGGGAGGAATTTGTGCCACGTGCTACTTGTGGAGCTATCGCGGTATCGCCTCCGCGCACTCGACGACGCACTCGGCCGTTGCACCCCTTTCACGCGACGTCTTCAACGCTCTACAAATCGAATCAATCTATCTATCCTAATGAATATTGATGAGCGCTCTATTATGTGACTCAAACTCAATGGATGAAGGAACTTATACTAATCTGCAGCAATTCCGGATGCATCGAGTTCTGCACAATTGTATGGATATAAGAAAAACAAAACCCCAGGAAAATAATCCAATAGTTGTTTGCCGTGCTTTCATAACAATAGCTGTGCGCGTTCGTTGCCATCTTATAAGTTACAACCGACAGGAAGTGTTTAGAGAAAACTTGCGTATTTTCCATTGATGGGTTACCCGGATGAACTTTAACAATAGATGCCTATTTAAACAATGAGTGTTAAATGTTTGCATTAACGCTTATTAGTTTTTATACATTAGGTATGACAAAATAGCAGACATAGTTTCCATTGTTCTCTAATCCATGTGCGTAACCGCTTGCCGACAGGGAATTCATTAGAATAGGTATCATTACACACACTTATCTAGGTATTTCTTAATAATCTGGGTTATATTTAAGTGCAATCCAAAATGATGAAATGAAGCAATTCCACGATATGACCATTAAGTTTCATGCAACACCTACATCGGTTTAATCTGAGAGTTCGGCTGCTTTGTTCCCAAGATTTATCATTGTGAAATACGTTTTTGTAGCAGATATAATACCACCACTTTAATGATGAAATACAAATTGCTGTTCAAAATTAATCAAAATTAAATTAGGTACTCCTACTCTCCTAATAGGTACCTACCTAACGTTTCGTCCATTTACAACTTGCAGGTGGATCATGGCGGGGAGAAGACATATTATCACGATCGACCTAGTTGGTCGCGTTAAATGACCAGGTGGATAATGGAGACGATTATCTCAAGGTTCATCTACATTCGCTGGGATATGTACGAT
This sequence comes from Xestia sexstrigata, assembly GCA_941918905.2. Classification (NCBI taxonomy): domain Eukaryota; kingdom Metazoa; phylum Arthropoda; class Insecta; order Lepidoptera; family Noctuidae; genus Xestia; species Xestia sexstrigata. Next base: position 9,662,434 of record OW799204.2, read on the forward strand.
TGTTCTAAACTTTGGCCCAGTCATGTGTGCGTACTTAATGGACTGTACTTTATTTTGCAATGGGTAGATAACCTTGAACATTTGTTACTAAGTAATAGGAAATCTTCTATTTTTTTAACCATCGGCTTCACCTTCATCTCAGGTTGTTTGATTCATGTAGTGTAGCCGGAGTTTTTATTCAATTCATAATAATTATGTTTTTTATTGACATACCTGTGGAGTTTCCAGCGAGACTGCGTCCATGCAGTGGCGACGGCAGATGTTCCTCGCGTCGAGCCAGTCCACCTCCAGGTTGCGGGTCGGGGCGTGCTCCCAACTGAAGAAGTAAGAGTGTAGGACTCCTCGAGCGTCGCGGTACGTAGAGTGACGGACTCCTATAAAATAGAAATAACATTTGGTAAGTAGAGTAATATAATTATATCTTAATTTCTAACATTTTTCACAAAGTACAGGCATATATTATTATCACTACATCACTACATAGTATAAAACAGTCACTTCTCGCTATCTGCACGGTAATATTATAATACAGTACTCCAACTTCATACAAACGGACGAAACGCGAGCTATACCTACGCGCCTCTATCTCGGGGTGCGCTCGGGGCGCAGACAGTCACAGCTGTACCGCAGTTTCGAACGGACGGTGTGTTGTTTTTTTAACAATAACCGCGCGACTTTTTCTCTAAAGATCAGTTAATATGGCGAGTAGGAAATATTGTGCTGTTTTTGGTTGTATGAATTCTTCAATAACGCATCCAGACATAAGTTTTTTTAAATTACCTGGAAACTCTGAAAGGTAAGACTATAAAATAATTTTACTTACTAGTAGGTAGGTACATAATGTGTGTCTTTTTAATGGATAAGTATTTCCTTTTATCTCACGAAAAATAAGGTGTTTGGATTAATAAATAAAGCGAATAGAGTAACATGTTTTTTAATTAAATCTACCAATCAAAAAACAACACGCATTTTTATTGAACACTTCCTATTCAATATACAAAGTATTTCATTTATTTATATAAAAGGATATTTACAATCACAAAACTAAATAGAAACAGAAAGTAGGCAAATGTAATTAAAATGCTGGAGACGGGCAGCCCTAACGCATGTTTACGTACCGCGCGGCTGTAGGCATTTATTTCTATCATGCGGCCGAGTTACACTACTGTATTATAATATTACCGTGCTATCTGTCTGTCCCTATGTATGCTTAGATCTTTAAAACTACGCCGCAACGGATTTTGATGCGGGTTTTTTAATAGATAGAGTGATTCAAGAGGAAGGTTTATATGTACGGTCGAACAAGCTATTTGGTAAATTGGTATACAGTTTAACCAACAAATTACATTGTAAAATGTAAACCAAATAGCTTGTTCGACCGTACATAAGATGCATAATATAGTAGAGAAACACTGATAATTTTAGAGGTTTCTAATGTGATGTCGTAAATAAACACATTTTTTTGCGCTTACTTTGCAAACGCTGGCTGAATCCTACGAGATAGATCAAAATAATGTACTACAGTATTATACACCTTAATCAACAAAAAAAGTCCACAATAACCATTTTTTATCCTTTGCTTTTTACGAGAAATAATTGCTTATTTACGAAGCGATTTTAAGCAATACAGCAATAATCCTTATCCGATTCAGTACCTTATATACATTGTGCATTTAATATAGATCAATAGACAGGTGGAGACAGTATATCATTTAAATGAATAATTTAGAAGATATCACAGAATTAAAATTACGCGCCACTGTAAATATTATTCTCAGCGAAACAAATGGGATCGTAGTGTATGTAACAGTTGGTCACTTTTACTATTTTCATCTTTTAAGTTTTGCGTAAAAAGTAATGCATTATTTTAGAAGCTTATATGGTGTATGTGTAAATCTACATAGATTATGTTCAATATCTATTTTAGAACGTATTTACCCTAAACACTATTCAATTTAAATGAATATATTAGGAGTTAAACTGTTAAAGTTGACAACCCGCGATCATGGCGCTTGCAACAGCGTCGAAATATCGGGAGCTTTAAACAATTAATTATCACGGAAGATATCCCATAAGTGACAATATAAGTTAGTTTTAAACTGTGATAGCTTAAAACAGTATCTAAAGGAGTTATCGCATCTGTCGGGGTCGCGGAACTGTCTTAACAGGGTACCGGGTCCCTGGAACGCAAAGGGCAACCGAAAGAACATGGTGTCTTAGTCAGTAAGTCTGACAGTCCCTTCCGCTCCACCCAGGGCGGGAGGACTCATTTAATGATTTTACAACCCAAAAAAAATGGAATTATTAGAAAATAAAGTGCATTTCAAAATAATTTTACAGTAAGCGCACTTCTTTTTTTTGTTCTAAATTGGTCCCGAGCGAAGCAGAGGCGGGTCTCTAGTTATCTATAAGTTGCTAGGCTCCTTCCCACTCATGAGAGTAAAGTTGCGTGAGGAAGAGTGCACTGTGCAGATAATTGTGCAACATTCCGCACATACTTAGGTGACTGAACTACCACAGAAACACTAGGTAAGTAGGTAAGTACTAAGAACTTAGTACAAAAGCATGTCACCTATTGAACAGTGGATGACGACAGAATAGATGTGAGTAGTTACTTTGAATTTCGAAATGGTGTTTATCTAAAACGTCTTGTCGTTCACAAGTTTGCCGTTTGCACAACTCCGCACGTTGTCCTGATTCACACAACCATTGCAGTGAATCAATGTAAGCAAATAGGTATTCAGACATGTCATTATTGTCTAAAACTCCATTTGTGCAATTTGATCTGTAGGTATGTCTTTGCCGAGAGATTTACTCGCATTCCTATACTCGCAAAAGTCGCAAACATATCGGCCTGATATGATCTGACGTGCAAAATTAGCTATAGCGCACTAGGTAATTTAATTAGTAGATGGATGTATTGCTGTAATAATTAGCACAATTTTGCCCACAATCGGTTAATGAATACTTACATTATGTTGTTCGTGGGTATTAAAACTCTCGCTATAATGCGAGACATTATCGTTCATAAAGTGTGTAATCAAATTGAACTCATCGTCATGTCGTTAAATGAAGCGATTCTTTCGTAACTAGAAAGTTCATTTATGTATTCTCACATGGTTAATTACCTACCAGATAAAATTCGCGTTAGTAATATTGACATGAACTCATTCAACAAACGGGTATTTTGTACCGGAACCATTTTGCGTATCTTCCGTGAAGAACGTAATTTTAGGAATGTCACCTTACGTAACAGTGAATGCCTGAGCGTGGAATCGTGGATAGATAAATTAAAAGTCATAGATCATTGGTAAGGTAAATGTTTCCATAGTTGTATGTAACTTCCCGTGGAAGTGCACTTATGTAAGTGTTAAGTGAACTTCCTAAAGCTAACTGAGACAAGAATGTGCTTATATGATTATTATTTATCTTTATACTACCCACGACGTGTGTACCGAACATGTAAAACGAGCATTGTTATTTCGCATTTCTGAGGAGAGAAAGTTGTGAAAGAAACCAACGTCTAGCTTCTCATTTTATGATTGCAAAATTATTCAAAAACAAATTATTATAAATGGCTGCTTATGTATTCAAATTATGATGATTTCGGCCAATTGGTATTTTAAGAAAACATTCGGCTGATGCAATACATACCTAGGTATCTAAATAAATTCTGGTATTTTTGAGAACAGATGATCTACGAGGAAATTTTTATGTGGGTACGTCCTACTACGTATAGGTACCTATGTGGCCACATAAAACTAACAAAGAATCTTTGTTCGCTTTGTGAGGGAGTTTGCATGAATACATCGTTCGATTGTGATTGCCAGTGCGCTCCCAAATGACATCGCATGGGACGCGCCACGCCTTAATGCGGGCTCTGAATTGCGAAATATCCACTGATTTCCCATAAGGACAAACTGTTCGTGTAGGTACTCTAAAAGTTGGCAAATATAAAAAACAACAGGATATTTGGCTTGTATCACCATATTCACCATAAACCACAGACTGCGTAGAGCGTACAGCTAGCAATTTATTATCTCCTGAATCTCCTTTTATAGATCTCCGAGGATGGTTAGTACTTACTGAGAAACCTAGAATCAACTAGCACCTACTGACCTAAGAATCCTCTTTACATATTAGGAGAACCATTACTTTGAAGGTAAGCCACTAGTTACTACGTTCGTAGCATCATTCTGTAGTATTAACATTCTGTGCTTACAACATTTCGTTAGTTTGTTTACACCTATTTACATTAGAAATAAATCTTTTATTTTCCTAATTTATATTAAGTAATTCTAATTAAGCTGTTTCAGGTCATTTTCTAGGTCAGTATCGCATCGCACTCAAGAGGATGGAATAGTTCGATATGCATTAGGAGATAATCTCTAACCTGCCTCTATATCTACAGTACCTACTAGATAATTTGCTTGGTAACCAGTTTGAAAGCTCTTCACCTATAGCGGCTGTGTAGCGTTATTACCGTAATTGTGTCGGGCTATTAAGGATTTATCCGATAACAGGAACCAGACTGATGTAATAAAGAAATACAAGTTTTTTAGAAGAAATTCCCGATCCCGATGATAACCTTTGACACCGGTCTACGAGCGGTCAAAACTCATTCATACTAGGCCTGCCTAAGCATGAATGTAATTTTATTACAAATTAGTTAATTGTATGATGATAGATAACTCATTTGCAATAAAAGTAATCTGTTATTTGAAAAATAATCAGTAATCGCATTCGAAGCGAGTGTTGTTGGTCTTGGTACAGTACTTTATATGGATGTGAATTAAAAGTCATAAAAGTGTCATTGGCCCGAAATAACTCCTTCGAGTGTGATCACACCGATCACTAATTCACTACGGTACTATACTTAATATTAACATTAAAGCGACTGCAGGATTCGATGAACTGATAGCGCGTTATAGCGATTTTATCACGATCATGTTTTTTTTTTACCGATGATGCATACTGTGCCGGGAAAGTGGTGGGGAAGTAATCAGCAGATAGAATACAATAATTAATTCACCATAGAAAACAAGTTTTTCAACTACGATTATCTTATAATTGGGGTCGTGCGTCAGATACTTGAAAGCCTACATTGCCTACCAGATGGGATGCAAAATGACTTGAAAATAAAACGAGACACATATTTCATGAGTAATATAACTTTAACCTCGTTTACATAATAAGTATATTTAAAAAAAAAAAATGTCTAAGTAAAAATTCTTTGCAATTTACTTTGCAATTTTATAATTCTTGGTTTTCAAGCATTACAATACAATTAGCACTGAGCAAGAATGCGTTACTGTGGTGCGTGAGATTCAATGTGTGACCTACTTTGTTCGTGATTTATACGCAGGTGCACATTCATCTTTTCAATACAGTTCACAGCGAAAAATCCAATCGTCAAGGTGTTATTGTAACAAGCCCCTAACTGAAAACCTGAAAAAAAGCAATTTTAGGTACTGTTGAACAACTGGGACCAACCCCGAAATTGCGAAAAAAATCAACTTATTGTCGAAGTTTACGAACATTTTTCCTCTAAGGTTAGTTCTATAATTGTATTTTTTTATTTCATATTGTCGGGTAAGTATAGCTGGTATAGCTATGATTATGATCCATTTTTATGCTTGCAGTTTTTTTTAAATTAAACCTTTTTTATATTGTAACTTATACCACATACTTAATGCAGATAAACTTTGCGCTGACGCCAGACATAAAAGAATCAGTTTCAATGCCGTACTAAGTACTTATAAATGTCGTATCTTCTTATTATTTTGGACCTGTCAATATCTTCTATCTGCCGCATTCTGTTCAAATGGCATGTTCAAAATTCGCCGCCTGCTACGTGCGGACGTGCTTTGATAAATAATGGTCAAAGGCACATGCTGCTTTAAATCTTTGGTCCCCTTAACCCGGCACGTCCATTGAATGCAACCTCAATATAACAGTTAAATAGAGAACAACGAACTTGTAGTGGCTACACCACACCATCACGATAGATAGAATATTCGGTAACTTGCCGATGAGGTTCGATTTGGAAAATTAGTCCGTGTAATTCGTAATCGTGTCCGTGTCATAAGTCATAACCCCTTCGATTACGTAAGTACTTCGTTTGGTTAAAGTATGCGGCATACTTACTGTTTGCACAGCTCCTAGGGTCTGGTAGAGCCAGACGTCTCTGGGCGTCAGCAACGCAGAGTACGGCCATCAACGCGACGGCCGCCAGGCACACGTGCCGGCTCATCTGTGTAGAGAAAAACGATCACAAGTCAATTCCGTATTACAGATTCTGTGTCGTAACGTAATATAGGAATAGTTGATTATAGGCAATTGCGGTGAGCAAGACTGATGATGCGAGACGATGGCCCCCGAGGTGTGGTCGCTGTGCGGACGATGTTACTCGGCCGTCGCCGAGTCGCCGACACTCAGCTGGTGGTACTGACACCGGTGTCGGGCGCTCGTTTTGACGAAAGTGGTCACGGGTGAGCCCGTATTGCAAGTTCGCTTTCTTTTAGTTCTGCAGAGCACGAATGCTCGAGGACAATCGATACGTGAGATGAATTTATTTTGTTGTATTTGTGAAAGCAAAACCTGCCTCGCTGACCTCCTTGCTGCGAGTTTAAATGTTTGCGTGAAAAGCTACTCAGTGCGAGAAATCGTCGATTTGGGACGCATTTTATGGTAACGGAAAGCCGCGTCGTACACTTCATGTCACGAAGCTTGTTTAAACATAAAAATGAAAACGTCTTGTTATGTAACTTCACAGGTTTTTGTTTGGCAAACATGAATCACTTTTTGTTAGACACCTGCCATGGAGAAAATTATTATGTAAAGAACTGTCTTGGGAAAGGCCTTCATTCAGCTTTTATTTATCACTTTGTAGTAACTGATATCAACTTCAAGTTTCTTTTAATAACAATCTATGTATCAAAGTTCTAATAATTTCACTAAAGTTTATTTAATTTTTCATGATTGTAAGTTCTGTGTAGCCTTTCTTTGAAGTTCTTCATTCGTGAATTATTCGGCTTGTATGAAAATTTCACATTTAAAATAACATTATTTCAATTAGTTAGTGCAAGAGCTATAATGTGTCGTTGTACTTAATAAAATGTGGTTTTCAAAAAGCACGATTTCACTACGAAAAGTTGGAACTTTCTTCTGGGATAATCTATTAATCAACATGTAGATGCTTTCGGGGCTGATTAAATAATTAACCACTCACAACAATCAAAAATAAGATAATTTCACTTCAAAAATAATGATAGTGTCGATAAAGGCAGCGCGTACCTCTGAAATAATGTCGAACGGAGTAAGTTGATGATGCGCTTGCGTGCGGCTGAGCGGGTGCGCGTGCGGCTGTCGGTACGCGGGGCACAGGTGTATAGTGCGGCGGTGTCGGAGGGACTGACGCAGCCGCAGCTCTCCTCTCTAATTAAGCCTCCGACATTCATTCACTTTCACTTCCAATACCAGAGAAGACCCACCCGCTACGCCGCACCTCTTCACCATACAGAACCTAGAGACCTTCTGGAGGTCGTAGCCGGATACGAGACTGAGTTTACATAACAAATACTAGTACCGTACACAATTACAACTCAAATTAAATAAATTGCTTAACTTTGAGTAAACTCATCACCTCATATAACAAAGCTTAGTTTGGCATTGTAGACTGTAGAGACTACAAAACCTTTCATCACACTCAATTCAGTCAATCTTAGTCGCACCATCACCAAGCTAACAAGCTTATTATTGTCCTATCCAAAGACATGTTGGATTTTATTTTGATGAACAAGTTAGCGTTCTACTAGCTTATCTGTTTATCAAAATGTAAAGTCTAACATGTTTTCTTGAAACAGTTAACCAAAAATAGATAAATGTAGAGAACGACTTCAATATTTTTATGTGAATAGTGAATGTAAAGATAAATTTAATTTAGCCAAGATTCACATCAAAAACGACCTTGTTCCCCAAAATTAAATGTGTTGTAACTTGTAACGTTCGCGTCGTCGTTTGACTTTAAACCATCTTTAACATTTTAAAATGCATTTTAGGATCCGCCAAGTTGGTAATATCACAGAATACAATAATAGTTAGTACGGTCGAACAAGCTATTTGGTTTAGTTTAACCTACAAATTACCTTGTAAAATGTAAACCAAATAGCTTGTTCAACCGTACGTAGGTAGGCATGCTTTTAAGTATTTGACTCGTTTTAGATGCTATTAAGTATTTGACTTTGAGCAGTTATTTTACAAAGCTCTTTCAGTTATTGAAGAACCGGGTGGATCCTTGATAAGTTACCTATTAACGAAGAAGTCTCCGGTCTCATGCATGACTAAGTCGCACGCACGCCGTTCACTGCACAAGCTGATAAGTGACCGCAAATCGAGTACTGTTTAACTATAAACTATTTATGCAAAAAGTAGTCTTATAAAGAACCAAATGCAAGTCTCACCTTAACTTCGTGAAAATAGAGCAAGTAGCTAGATTTGTTTACAGCATGTGACTCCGTAAAGACAAAAGCTTTGTTTAACAGGCCTTATTCGTATAAACAAGAGCTGTATTTGATAGCATTACTTCTAAAAAAACAAAAGCTTGTTTTATACCACAACTTAGGGTTCTTACAGACGAGCGGCACGTTGCCAACTGCAGATAAACTGCAGCCGTCGCCACCTGTCGACGGCTGCCGTCGACGCTTGCAGTTGTGGCGTCGGCGGCTGCCGCCGGCGCATCTACGGCAGCCGTCGACATGTGGCGACGGCTGCAGTTTAGCTGTAGTTGGCAACGTGCCGCTCGTCTGTAAGAACCCGTAAAATTATTAAAAGCTTTGTCATATAGCCTAATTTCGTAAAAACTACAACTTAGTTAGTTTTACAGCCTAACTCTGTAAAGAAAAAACACAACAAAGTGAAAAATAACTTTAGCTTCAGAAGTCGGTGACTTGTGTGTTTGATTCAGTTTCTTTGCCACCGACTTCTGAAGCTAAAGTTATTTTTCACTTCTTTGTGTTTTTGAAGTCGGTTTTATTTTTTGCAAAAAAGTTTTTTATTTTTCCATTTTTAGTTGTAATATCCTATTCAAATATTAGCTATACATTTATTTTTACATAACATAACATCACGCCTGTAATCCCCGAAGAGTTGGGCTGAGGTGTACCCAATAGTACCTACACCCACATTTCGCCAGTTATGTTTAAGTCCCATGTAATAGGGGGCAACCGCTGGCGCAAATCCAGACTCCGTGGCTGCTACTGAGAAGTTCCTGATGGAAAAACCCAATAACACTTTGCCCGACCTGGGAATCGAACCCAGGACCTCATGCTGAGTTGTCGCTACCACTAGACCAACAAGGCAGTCATTTATTTCTTAACATGTCATGGTAATAGACTTATCCCCAATAAAATGGAACCTAACATACCTAACTGTCGAAATGTGGGTGTACTGTACACATCTGCATACCCGCAGAGCATACAGGCGTGATGATATGTTATGATGTTGTGAAAACAACAAACATCCAAGCGATTGCAGCAATTACGACCGATTTGCTGTATATCATTGAAGAGTTCCATTGTATTTCTCCGAAGATCACCATCAGATCTTCACCAAATTTAAACGGGACCACCGCGAAGTAATTTTCTTCCAAACAAAAAAAGAATCATCGAAATCGGTTCACAATTAGCGAAAAAAAGGCTGTACATACCAAAAAAAAAAAAAAAACAGTCGAATTGATAACCTCCTCTTTTTGGAAGTCGGTTAAAAAGAGGTTTTGTTTCAAACCTTATCTTCGAACGGCTTTTAGACCTTTGTGTTATAACCACACTTCGTAAAAGCTTTCTTTTATAGTATAACCTCGTATAAACAACAGTCAACAAGTTGTTCGTGGAGTCGAAATTTACAGTTATTTAAAATAAAGCACAGTAGGGTGATGATATCATCAACACAACACAGTGGCCTTAAGCTGACTCTATAAGTTGACCACTATGACTGTGTGTGTGTGTTAACATCAAATAATTTCAGAGTCGAATTGAAAAGATATCGTAATGAATATGTATGTGGTCTGTATTCAACTCGTGCTTATTTTAGGAAGGAAGTCAACGTAGATCGTAAAACACGTTAAACGTGTTGTGTGAACTTGTGCGTGACCATTTTTATTGGCAAACAATTATCGAACCACCAGATTTAGCCAAATGTAATGGCAAAAAAACACTCTTGATTGCCAAAATTAGTAAATAATCACCAAAATTAATCCCCATTTTATCGTGAAATTAGAACCAAAAATTTATTTTTTAGTTAATGACCACCAGAAATTGAACTGTTATGCTCTTGCATCCGAGTTGAGGGAGACCCGATATCTATGCTATGATACTAAACTGGCTAGGCACTGACCCGACCTGTGACCTTAATGTAACGCGAGCCTAGAACTTAATAAAATTATGCTTTGCTAATTTGCTTACCTTGTAAACTTGTGTATTTTCAGAACGGCTTGGCCTGCCATTGAAATGAAAAACAAAAAGTTCGTGTGCTCAAGATGGTGAGAAGGTGGTCTGGGATGAGTATGTGTTAGTGGATGAAATATACATATGCATATAGGAACTGTTGGTCTATTGAAGACCATTGGGCCAAAATTATTTAAGTATTTACGGGATACAGCTCAACCTTCAGTTTCACGAATTTTCAGAAGATTCCTTTTACGTTCGATTCGTACTTTGTCCAACTTTGACTGGTGTTGAATTGAAATTGACATCATACCTACGTATACCGTAGAATTACAATTTGAATCGGTTTGTTAATGAAAAGATCGAAATTTTGTCTAGTTTGCAATACGTTGTACCTCGTTATAGTACGGAACAAGGTGTAAGTGAAATAACTGTTAACCTCAAAAAGTTATTGTACTGATTATTATAAACAACTTTGGCTATGGGACTAACCCTGATATTGCGAAAAAAACATCAGTTGGTACGATACGAATAAGTACAAAATGTTTCGAGCAGTATTTGTTTTTTTTTTCTGTCTTCACAGGCTACACCTAGATAGAGACTAACTCTACGAATCTGTATTTCATTATTTTGTCAGATCTTAGTTTTTAGCTGTTTATTAAAATTATTCAGTGCTTACACAATATGTATACAATCAAGAATTACTTAATTTAAAATTGAACGGGACACTCCCGTAAACACAGATTTGCATAAACGCTGCATAACGGTCGTGCGCTTGTGCAGGTCATGAGAAGAAAGAATGTGCAGATTGCGATTATGACGAAGTAGATTCGTGAATATCAAATAAATGTCGAAAATTACGTAGAATTTTATTGCACTTCCTCTTTTACCTCTATTTAGTTTAAAATAGATAGTTGTATGTATATATGTGTTGCGTAAGTTCTTGTGAATGCCTGCCAAAAAAGAAACGAGATGTAAAATTACTTTTTTAATCGTTGCATGAGATTGATGACCTTTGAATACTACACGCGAGATTGAAAATAAAAGAAAAGCTTGTGTTTATTATATTTTCATAGATGGTAGGTATCAAGAAATTCTTACTTATTAAGTAACAATTTATGTTTTGCAACTATCTATTTACTACTAACATGTGATTTACATGTATATGCAACATCCAATGCATTTGTGCAATATACAACTGCAATAGCATCGGATGCGAGGTCGTGTTACTGAATGTTTTGATATAACTAACTATGTGGTACGGCGAGTGAAAGTCAAATAAAACAGAGATAGTATAATAAAACACTGTGTATAAAGGTAGATATTATAAGAAGAAATGATTTGTATTAAGTAGGAGGTACTGAGTGCGTTTGCAGTAGGTAGGTAACTGTCGTTTTGCATAATTGCGTGAAGTTCAAGACCAGCGAAGGAGATAGTATTTTTGGCATAATTATCCGAGTTTACGAGAAAGTTTCATATAACATGAAAATATCAGTTCCTGAAATCTTATAATTAAAACGAATAAAGCACTAAGTATAAATTATTGCGTAAGTTTTGTCATTCTTTTTCACTTTGACTTGTAACTTATTAACTGACTGACTGACTGTTGGCTTTTGCGGTCTGGTGCAGGTTCGATTACCGTAGGTACGGTCAAACAACCTATTTGGTTTACAGTATAACGCACAAATTACATTGTAAAATGTAAATCAAATAGCTTGTTCGACCGTACCTACGGCTACCACATTTAAAGAACCACCGCTTTTATTAACATTGTGATGTGGACACCAAAGTAGATAGGCCACCCATTAAGTGAGATTAATGTGTGCAAAAGAAGCTTGAAGAAAACAAGGAAATTAAACAGGAGAAATCGTAGGTAGTGTTGAACAAAAGAAACCTTGTAAAAGCGAACCCACCCAACCTGGTGAGAACATATAGGTACCTACCTACTACTAAGATACAAGTACGTAAATATTTATTTACAGGCATGCAAATGAAGGTGTACAAGCATTCAAGCTTGTATGGAAGTTTTAAACCCACATCCTGCGAAATACAAGCAAGGTAGGTATTTGAAGTCCGTTTAAGTTTTGACTCTTGTTCAAACGCGTAGCTATTATTCTTTACATTACATCTTGTAACTTAGAGGCTAAGTGAACAGTTTGCAGTCTTGCAAAATTCTCGAAACGTCCCCAGCGATATCCTCGGCTTAGATAATTACCTACGAGGTTATTATCGAAAGGCTTGGAGAAGATGAACGTCGAGTGGCGCATGTTGCGTAACGCCAGCGACCGGCGGCGGCAGTCGGGCACATGACCAAGCCGAGAGGTTATTGGTGCCCCCTGCCCCTTGCAAAGCTTGCATTCCACCTTTTACTATTTATGTGAAACTAGATTTTAAAATGAACATTCCGTAGTTGTACAGGTACCTAAAAAATATTCTAAAAAATAATTAATCATCAGTTATGTCATCGATGTTTTAAGTACTTAGCTTGTAGATAAGTATTATGTTTGATAAAAAATCGTGAGTTCAGTTACCTACAATTTTTTTAAAATTAAAAAAAAATATTTTAGAAAAACTGATCACGAGATAGAGTTGTTTTTTTTCTGATGGTAAATTGGGCTAAATATTTTCGTTCGCATAAAAATATTTCTTCAGAGCATTGTGTTTAGCCTAATGCTATAACTGGCTTTGCCCAATGTCACTTCAGTCGGCTGTCATACGGTGTCGAAGTTGGTAGTGTAATTTGCGGGCCAGAAATCGCGTAAAAACTTTCATTCAAACTCGATTTGCAATTACAGCAGGTAAGTAAGTTTACCACTGTTACTTTGTATTAAATAAACAAGAAAGATCAAATATCCATCGCGAAATCTCTCTTAAATTCGAAAATATGATGGTGGGCAATGTTAAATTCGTTTTTTGGAAACAGTTGTTACAACTTTGCCCACCAAAATATTACCGTTAGGGTTGTCACCTAAATGTTATATTAGATCTGAGATAAGTAGGTACTTTGTATAGTATTCATTTCGGAACTACGCACAGTGGTCTGGAAATCGAGCTCCTTATTCCACAAAGCCCTATTTCACAATGTTCTGTAAACCAATTTATTTTAAATATCGAACGAAAACCAGTTAAACATCGTGGGAGAATAGGCTCTGATTGAAGCTAAGATTGCAGAACTGCAGCCTTTTATTATGAGATGCTATGCTGTTAAGCACTCGATGCTTATGACCATGATAGATAGCAAAATCGCTTCACAGCTATCAAATACCTCATCGACTTGTGATGTATGTAAAGCTACTCCTTCGGAAATGAATAAGTTGGAGAAAAGTCATAGCATCATCATAAAAGTCATTAGCAGGCTAAAAACTAACGTCAGTATTTAAAGTAAATCGATCGGCAACTTCATTTAACCACGTCATAGATTTGAAAAATCTCATATCAAAAATACAAAATAAAAAAATTACTACGTGCTAAGCGGCAATTAAAGGCGTATAAATTAGATGTTATCTTGATCACCGTGTATGGTACAATAGCTCGTATGAGCGCCAGCCCTTCAGTTCCATTCAGTTTAAAAAAATGTACTTTATGTGTTTCTCCCATACAAAAAAAAAAACAAAACTTTTTTTCTCACCCGTGGAGCTACTAATACCATCCATACGTTATTATGACGTAAAGGAAGGTATACCAGAGCCATTGAAATTTTTATTTTTTGAATTACTGACTCTCAGTTTCTATGAGTATGGAGCTCCATTTCCAGACCACTGTGCTACGTAGGCAATGTTGATAGATTATGAGAGCATAAAAAGTTTAACAATAGTTAATTAATTCATGTGACAAAAATGTTTTTTTTTTTTCAGTAAAAATATAGGTAGTGTCCCGTTTCGTATCCACTGACCCAGATCTCAATGTAACTTTCGGTTTAGTGTTAGAGATTCTCAATTTTCTATTGTTTGTTTTAAAGATAGCGTTTGCTATAAAGAATGCTAATTTTGTGATTGTTCAAATATTTTTAAATGAATACTGGCTGTTGCCCGCGGCTTCGCCCGCGTAAAGTTCGGTAACCGTCCCACTGGATCATATTAAAGGGATAAATAGTGTCCTACGTGTTAATCCAGGTTATGAACTATCTATGTGCCAAATTTCATAATCATCACAATTATTATCATCACAACCACCATTATTATCACAATCACCATCACAATCACAATCACCATCATCATTATCATCGTAATCACAACCATTATCATCACGATCACCATCACAATCACTATCTCAATCACCATCACAATCACTATCTCAATCACCATCACAATGACAATCACTATCACCATCACAATCACCATCATCATTATCATCGTAATTACAACCATTATCATCGTAATAACAATCATCATCATCACAATCTCCATCCTCGTTATCACAATCATCATTATCGTTATCACAATCATCATCATCATTATCACAATCACCATCACTGTCACAATATTTTTCGCTTTGGGCATCTTTTGCGATTTGTCTAAGGCTTTCGATTGCGTTCTTCATGAAACATTAATCAGGAAACTACACCACTACGGAATCCGTAACGCCTCTCTGGATCTTCTTACTTCATATTTGAGCGATAGGATTCAGAGAGTTGATGTTAATGGGAAAAGATCTCCCGGTTCCGTTGTAAGAATGGGGGTACCCCAGGGCTCAATTCTTGGCCCAGTTTTGTTTCTTATTTATATAAATGACTTGCCTTACCTCATAAAGGATAATCATGACATAGTATTATTTGCAGATGATACTTCTCTTTTATTTAAACTCAAACGTCAGCAGATAGTTACGGTCGAGGTTAATAGCGCCCTGGCAAAAATCGTTAATTGGTTTAATGTGAATAATCTACTCCTAAATGAGAAAAAAACTAAATGTATTAAGTTTACGATACCCCATGTAAGACAACTGGAAACTACTGTACAAATCAAGGATGAAGAGTTGAAACCGGAAGATAGCTCAGTGTTCTTGGGCATAACTTTGGATGCCAAGCTGCAGTGGGGCCCGCATATAGACAAATTATCAAAAAAACTTAGCTCTGCAGCATTCGCCGTTAGAAAAATTCGTGATTTAACTGATTTAGAGACTGCCCGTTTAGTTTTCTTTAGTTATTTCCACAGCGTGATGTCGTACGGTATTCTTTTGTAGGGTAATGCCGCCGATATTCAGACAATATTTGTTTTACAAAAAAGGGCAATTCGTTCAATTTAAAAATTAAGTCCCAGATACTCCCTCGAATCAGAGCTAAATTTAAAGAGATTAATATTCTTACTGTGCCCGCTCAGTTTATTTATGAAAACCTTTTGTACGCACATAAAAATATTAATTTGTTTAAAAAATACAGTGATATCCACAACATAAATACGAGGAACAAACACAAATTCGTTGTTCCTGCAACGAGGTTCAAGAAAATAGGGGGTACGTTTAGATGCCAATGTATACGTTTTTACAATAAATTTCCGAGCCATATTCAATCACTAAGCCTAAATAAATTCAAATCGTTTATAAAACGGAAGTTATGCCTGAAAGCCTACTATCATGTTAATCACTATCTCGAAGATAAAAAGGCTTGGGATTAAGCTGCTCCAATGAAATTTGCTCTGTGAATGTCGAAATTTCGGACTTTGCTTGTTTATTATTAATTCCTTTATTTTACACTTACAATATACATTATACACTTTGACATTGAATGATTTGACATGAATACTTAGTTCAGTATTTTATTATTATTTTTTTACTTTATTTTACATTATTTTATGTGACATGTATTGATTTGACATGAATACTTATTTTGTTAAGTATTTTACTTTTTTATTATTATTATGACATTTAATGTTTATTTTTATTTTATTTTTTTTGACATTCGTTTTGTAAATTATTGTTAATTTTATTTAATGATTGTGAATGTGAGGACCATGTGGGTCACATATTTTATTTTATTTTTTTCCCTACGGCTGTCTGGCAGTTTGAGTACTATAAGCGACCTACCCAAATGTCCTTTCTTTGGTATTGTTCGTCGTTTCGTTGAGCTCCTTGAGTTATAAGTCGAGCGACACGATAACTGACAAATGCTTGCACTGACTGGACAGGTCCCCTCAAATCTGTGTGGTTCTTTCTTCAAAAGACCATCTCAGACACTAATCTGCCTAGTCCTCATCTGAATGGAACAAGATTATGCCTGGACTTCAAAAGAGACTATGACCTCTGAGTTTGTTTCGGCTGTTTCTTCTCAGAGTAGTCAGCTAAGAAACACCGGCCCTATCTAGTTTTAAAAAAATAACGTGTAAAAGTGTTTGTAAGAACCTACTTGCAAAAATAATTATCATTTCATTTCAATCACTATCACAACTACCATCACTATCAAAGTCACAATCACTATCACCATCACAATAACCATCACCATCGCTATCACCATCACAATCACCGCCACTATCACAATCACCATCACAAACACCATTATCGTTATCACAATCTTAAACATCGTAATCATAATGATTATCATCGAAAAAAAAATCATCATCATCAC
Source organism: Xestia sexstrigata (assembly GCA_941918905.2). Classification (NCBI taxonomy): domain Eukaryota; kingdom Metazoa; phylum Arthropoda; class Insecta; order Lepidoptera; family Noctuidae; genus Xestia; species Xestia sexstrigata. The sequence goes on from OW799204.2 coordinate 9,679,432, forward strand.
AATCACCATCATCTTTATCATACTCATTATCATGGTAATCATAATCATTATCATCGTAATCAAAATCATGATCATTATTATCACAATCACCATCACATTCACCATCACTATCACAATCACCATCACCATCACAATCACCATCACTATCACAGTCACAATCACTATCATCATTATAGCAATCATTTTCATCGTAATCACAACCATTATCGTCACGATCACCATCACAATCACTATCTCAATCACCATCACCATCACAATCACTATCACAATCACCATCACAATCACAATCATCATCGTCGTTATCACAATCACTATAATCATTATCACAATCATTATCATCGTAATCACAACCATTATCATCGTAATCACAATCATCATCATCGTAATCACAATCATTATCATCGTGATCACAATCACCACCATCATCATCGTTATCACAATCATCACAATAAATCAACAATAACCCTGTATAGAAGTCGAATTCTTCGTCTTCTGGATCTCAAAATAAATGCCATATTCGTAATCAGCACCCCTGATAATCTCGGTATCGACACCCATACAGATTTTTAGACATTTCAACCCCATCGCTCCCCAACAGGGGATGATGATGGTATTTCAGGTCCGCCACATTAAATCTTAAAATCGTTGTTTTTGTAACACACCCGACCCGATACACCATAAAACAATACTTATGTTGATTTTCAGATTTTCTGAAAAAACCTGAAACAAAAATGTTAACTCATTTATCGATAGAAGTACTCCTGTGAAGTTTCGAATAAAACAGTCTTACCTAATCTTGTTTCCCCATACAAACTTTCAACTCCCGTTTCATCCCCTTAGGGGTACATTTTGAAAAATCCTTTCTTTTTGCACCTCTTAACCTAATAAGGAACGTATGTGCCAAATTTTTAATCTCTAGACTCAGCGGTTTGGGCTGTGCTTTGATTTTTAGACTTTGTCACCCCACTTCCCCCTCTTAGGGGTTGAATTCTGAAAAACCCTGAAACCCGTTTCTACTCATTTATCAAAAGGAGCACTCCTGTGAAGTTTCGAATAAAATGGTCTAACTAATCTTGTTTACCCGTACAAACTTTGGAGCCCAGTTTAACCCCCTTAGGGGGTGAATTATGAAAATCCTTTCTTGCACTTTCTCTGCACTCCTAGACCACATAAGGAATCTACTTGCCAAATTTGGAATCTGTAGACCCAGCGGTTTGGGCTGTGCGTTGATAGATGAGTCAGTCAAACAGTCGGTCAGTCAGTCAGTTTCTTCTTTTATATATTTAGATTTAAGAGAGAGCCACGTGATCATAACGTACTTGCGTACACTGTACTGATTTACAATAAAAAGTGACAACCCTAGTAAATCGTTTTATTTGAATGAAAAACGACATAATTATATTTTGTTGTAACTTTGCCCACTCAAATTCGACAGGCAATATGAACGTTTAACCGTTTAGTATTAAGGTCCTATGATAGATTGGTTATTTTTCTATAATGATAGTGACCATCTGTTCTTAAGGTAGAAAATACCGAAATTACAAAAGTTTCTGCAAAGTGGGCAAACTTGTAGAAAGTACAAAAAATTTGGCCTGCTGTACACATTGAGCTTTTTAGCACATAAATACTTGTTTTCTTGTATTATTATATATCAGTACATTTAAATATCGTGTAGCACAATCACACATTAAAACTATTTTATATATTTGACGTTTAATCAAAAATTTTAAGAAATTTGGGCAATGTTGCACGGTTTGACGGTACCTTTGCATTTTTGAACACTGGGTAGCAGTGGCGAAGGGTGAAAATTGAGTCAGGGGAAGCCGGGGAAAAAAATGAGAATAAGTAGTTTTTTTTAATTGTATTTTTTTGTTTTTTTTTCTGTTTATTTTGACCTCATTTTTGTTATCCCATTCACATTTCACACATATTCACATTTGTGACCCCAAAAACCACAAAAATGACACCCACCCATGATGAATAAACCGAAAATTTGCGTCGGCGCCATCTTGGATTTTTATTTTGACCTCATTTTCATTATCAGCGACCCCAAAAACCACGAAAACGACACCCATGAAACAAAAAACCAAAAATTTTCGTCGGCGCCATCTTGGATTTTCATTTTGACCTCATTTTCATTATTAGCGACCCTGAAAACCACGAAATCAACACCCATGAAAGAAAACCGAAAATTCTCATCAGCGCCATCATGGGTTTTCATTTTGACCTCATTTTCATTATCAGCAAAACCACGAAAACGACACCCATAAAGAAAAAACCAAAAATTTTCAACAGTGCCATCTTGGATTTTACTATTAAAAAGTAGGTAAAGAATAAAATGCAGGGGAAGGATAATAAAAAGTTATTTTATCCTATTTATATAAGACAACAAAATAAATACTATAATTTGTACCAAATCGACATTCGACAATTATCGACCATTACTAATTCTATCTCGTTCTCCCCACACATACTTTCTTTTTCTGCCCCTGTCGTAACTCGATAATCTTAATAACTTACAAAACAAAATAATGTCATCAAGCATTGAACGATTTCCGATTGTATACGAAATTCAATAACGATATTTTCCCATCTCGCTCACGCGCACGCATTTTCTATTACTTTCTCTATGAATAACTCGGTTTACGTCGGCTTACCAGAGTCATAATATAGGCGGGCTGGCTAGTGACGTCATGAAATTTAGCTGCCAAAAAGCCGATAGCGCCTGCGGGTTATTTTATAGCAATATGTTGTTAAAGAGCAAATTTTTGCTGATTGAGTACGAGTAGGCGTTTCGTGATGCTTGTAAAAAAGTACTGATTGTGTCATTTTTCAATTACGGTAGAGAGTGGTTGTGTTGGAAACTTCTGAACGGAATCGAGTTATTAGGAGCCTGCGCCACTGCTGGGTAGGTAGATACTTTTACCTATGCATAGCTCCATGTTTTAATTTTTGAATAATTTTCTAGGTATTTTTTAATGATTATTTTACTATTTTAGGGTTCCGTACCTCAAAAGGTAAAAAAGCAACCCTTATAAGATCACTTTTTTGTCCGTCTGTCCGTCCGTCTGTCACCACCGATTTTCTCAGGAACGGGTGGACCTAGAAAGTTGAAATTCATACCAAATACTGAAGTCTATCTATAGTATAGTCCATATTTGGTATAACAATCAAGGTCCTGAGTCAACATCATAAAAAGATATGGGCAAATTTAGATTATCGCGAAAACTTGTAAACAGTAAGAACCAAAATTTACCTTAATTTTCCACTTTTTTATTTTTCGGACTTTTCTCTTTACTTGTGCTGTAAGACCTTGCTTTTAACCAAAATTGACAGTTCTAGGTCAACCGGAAGTACCTACCCTATAGGTTTTGGGTCGAAAAGCTATGTGGTAGGTCCCGTTGACCTAGAATCACGAAATTTGGGAAGAAGCAATGTCTTACAGCACATATAAAGGGAAAAATCTGAAAACCGTAAATATGTGGTATAATAACAAAAAAAAGCTTTTACTATTACAAACTTATTATTTGCGGTTGGTGCAATAGCCGTTTCTAGGGATGGAACAGCAAAGTTAAGTTTGTCTTTTAAAAAGTTTGTACGGAACCCTCAGTGTGCGAGTCCGATTCGCTCTTGGCCGGTTTTTTTTCTTAGTAAGTATTTTATTTGTTGCAATTTATTATATTTTATTTATTATTATTGTTGTCTATGGGTTGGCTGAAATAAAACACAATTTAATTTATTTTATACTACACTTGCTTAAGTGTAGGTACTTGAAAGCTGTTCATTAAAACTTCTCAAAAATCTAGGCAGTTACATTGTATGGAATTTCATTACTGCCCTGAAAATAAGGGTAGTAATCCATTACTAACGCGTTTTGTTTTTTTTTTAAGTCTTGACGTTGGCAATCAAACAATTTAATTTTACCATAAAAAGTACTGGCCACTAGCACTTTTAAAGCAGGTAGCATACATTCCGATATGGCCGGAAAACTTCAAACCTCTATGCGGTAGAGCGAGAGATTTATATAACATTTCTCGCTTTAAGGTGTATGCTCCAACCAGCCCGCGAAATTCTAAATATGCATAAAGGTGCAGGAATGACTTTGACCTTTGAAAAAGTAATTCCTGCACATTTATGAGCCTAAAGAGGGTTGTATTGATGATTTTGATGATTATAATTCTATAACTACACACGTCTTACAGTCGCGAGCAATATTTTAATCAACATACAACCTAGCACTGGCCAAAAAACGTAAGCAACTTTGAATTTCGCGGGCTACCCTGGAGCATCCACCTTAACACGCGCGTAAGTTGGAATCTGCGAAACGGGGCGTTTTTACCTTATCTAACGTCTTTTGGCGCGAAAACTGTTTGACGAACTAAAATTAAAAACATTTAACAATTGTAACTATGTCAATATAACTTTTTAATAAAATGCTTTTTTTGCTATTTTGTCTTAATAAATAAATCATTCCGGCCCCGTCCTAATATCGGGCGTGTCGAAGAAATCGTGGCGTAAATTAAAAAAAAACGTGACAATATTGCACCAAAATAGACCTTATGTTGTTGTTTTTACAGTTACGTTTACTTTCCTACAGTTAATTAATTACTAGGTAACTACATTTTTTTTTAGTTTAAGTCCACTTAACAGTTAAATATGGCGGTGCTTAGAGTATAAAATGTACAGGGACACTATGTAATAAAATAACATATTATGTACAAAATATAAAAAAAAAGTTCAAACTACTGTTAGAATACTTATAGCAATTTGTCGCTCCCGTGTCACGTAACTAACACTTTACTGGAAGTTACTACAAAGGTTGGAGCTCCGCCGGACAGGCAAGCACTGGACTAGCCTAAAACTCATTGATAATTTTACGCACACATTGGCACATTGGTGCATATTTTCGTGTGTATGAACTGCACACATGTATATATTGCAGTAATTTTAGGGCGGTAACTCCTGCGAGTGTAGCTGGGCTGCTAGGCTGTGATTGGCTGCTACAACACAAGGCCAGGATTCGAGGTGGATGTTCTTTAGCCCGCGAAATTCTAATTTCCTTACGTTTTTTGCAATTTGCAGGCCAGTGCTAGGGTGTATGTTGATTAAAATAATGATTCCTGGGGGTTACTCGTATTGGCGCGTATTATTATTATAATAATTAATAATGTTATTATTATATTTTTCTTCATGGGTGTCGTTTTCGTGGTTTTTGAATAGAATAGAATAGAATTTTATTTCGCAAAAATGGGTAATACAATACATTTGTTATGACATATCAAAGTTCAGCCATATTTTACCATTCGGCATGCAAACATTTACATTATTTATGAAACATGTACTTACATTTTAAAGACCAGATAGATTATATTATTATTATTACAACTAACATTCAATATATCAGCTAATAAATTATTATCATTTTCATTACAATTATCATTCAATTAATAAATTATCATTTTATTACAATTATCATTAAATTACTAAATTGTCATTTTTGTTACAATTATATAATTCAATGAATAAAATATCATTATTATTCAAATTAATCAAAAAATATATTTTTCTCTGTCAGAAACTCATTTATGCTATAGTACACTTTATCTGTCAAAAAATTACGTAGTCTACTCCTAAACATCACCGTATTTAAATCTTTCCAGCCACTTGGCAATTTATTGAAAAAAATTAAAAAATACTTTTGCGCATTAAAGTGGTTTGACATGATACTTGACAAAGTTTGCTATTGTCACGCCTGTTCCTTGGGAATACATCAGCAAGGCATTAAAAACGACTTGGATTTTGCTGTACAAACATAGCTACTTCGAAAATATAAATACAAGGAAGGGTCAAGATATTTTATTGCTTAAAATAGGTCTTGCAACTGTCTGTAGTTTTAAGTTTAAACAATGATCGGATACATCTTTTTTGGGCCTTAAATGCTGTCTCTATCAGTTGAGTTCCCCCAGAAAATGATGCCGTAGCGCAGGTGAGATTCAACTATGCCGTAGTAAGCCGTAAGGAGTGTTTTGGTATCTACTATGGAGGATAATCTATATAAAACATATGCAGATGAACTCAATTTTTACACATCATTTCTATATGTGCTTTCCAATTTAAGCTATAGTCTATTTATAAACCTAAAAATTTTGTCTCTCCCGCTTCCATAATATTGTCATTTTTGTAATGTATGTGAAGATTAGTTACGCCAGGAGTACGCTGTCTGAAGTGCATTATCTTTGTTTTATCTAAATTTATATTTAAATTATTTTTGTCTAGCCATTTAATTAGTGAGTCAAGAGAACTATTAATATCATTTTCATATGTCATTGCGTTTATACAAAGGATCGTTACTGTGCTATCGTCTGCAAACATGGTCAGAGGTTGTTCAAGGGACATGGGCATATCATTGACATACAATATGAACAAGAAGGGGCCCATAACGGTTCCTTGTGGTACACTGTATGAGATTTTACGTTCTTGTGATCTTGCTATCTCTTCATGTTTAGTAACTACATTAATGCGGCTAATTTCCGTTATTTGTGTTCTATTTTCTAAATACGATTTTATAAGTTCAAGCACATTACCTCTAATACCGTAGGCTTCTAGTTTATTCAGTAAAGTATTATAATGGACATAATCAAACGCCTGCGTCATATCGCAAAATATAGCACATATGGGGGATCGTTTATCCATGTTTCTCGTAACAGTAAACAAAAAGTCATAAATTGCCATATTAATGGTTCTGTGCTGTCTGAATCCTTTTTGTTCTTCACAAATTATATTATTTTTTTCCATGAAGCTATATAATTCTCTGTAGATGTATTTCTCAAATATCTTTGAATTAACCGGTATGAGTGAAATTGGTCTATAATATTCCATCAACTCCCTATCTTCTTTCTTAAATAAAGGTTTAATTATAGATGTTTTTAAAGCATCTGGATATTTACCAGCACAAACAATGAGGTTGAGTATGTGACTTAGATGGCCGCATATCTCGGCTGACACCGACTTTAGTACGTTTGTGGCGATTCCATCAAAGCCCACACTGCTAGTGTTTTTTAGGGACATTATTATTTTATATAAATCGTGTGGTGTGCTAGGTGCCATAAACATTGAATTATTTGTCATGGATGACACGCATGATTTTGGTTTACATTCAGAGTTTATTTTTGGATGTATTTTGTCAACGAAAAAGTCATTAAAAGCACCAGCTATATCCAAAGGTTTGTATATAATTTGATTGTTAACTTTAAGTTTTGTTTAGGGATATTGAATTTAGTCTGGTTAATAACTTGCCATGTAGTCTTCGATTTATTTTTGGATTGCTGTATTTTGTAGTTATTTTGAGCTTTTTGTGTTAAGTTAATAATTTTATTATATAGTTTAGAATAAGCAGTGAATTTGCTTTTATTTTCGTGGTTAGGCTTCAACCTGGATTGCCACAAAAATTCCCTTTTTTTCCTACTGCATAGTTTAACGCCATGTGATAGCCATTTTGGTTTATGTATTATGTTGATTTTTATTTCTTTATACGGGAAGCATAAGTCGTAAAATAATTTAAAAGTGCTGATAAATTAATTGTAAGCTACGTTGGGATCAGCAGTAAGAAAGATCTCTGAGAATTTAAGACTTTTTATGCTATTTTTAAATTTTACCATATTTTCATTATTGCATGTTGTATCTCTTCTAGTTTTATACCAGTATTTTATACTACATACGAGTACTTTGGGAACTGGACATTGAAGTAGCTGTGCTGTATGGTCTGATAATGCAAATTCTAATACATCTGCTTTACTTACAAGCCCTCTTAAAATTATGCGCAAAATTATCTATGCATGTCATACTAGCCATCCGAGTTGGCTGTTTAAGAGCAAGTTTTAGGTTGAAACTCAGTAGAAGACACTCCAGTGTAGCTGAAATATTATTTGTTTTTAAAATATCTATATTAAAATCGCCTGCAATTACAACATTTTTAAAGCGCCTCACAGACATAGCTTTGAGCAAATTTTCAAGTTTATTAAAACAATCATTTAAATTCTTAGTATTTGGTACTCTACAGATACATATGACTATTAATTTATAATTAATAAGCTCTACAGCACAACACTCGAAAACCCCAGGTGTTGACAACCTCGACATTTGAGGTAATTCCTTCCACTGGTGACAATTATTAACAATAATACATGCTCCTCCTCTCTTCTTTTCCTGTCTACTATAACATGCAGCAAAACTGTAATTTGGTATGCACAGTTGTTTTTCGTGACCCTTCATAATGAAATGTTCTGTAATACATATAATATTTGGGGTTGGTGATAATGAAAATGAGGTCAAAATGAAAATCCAAGATGGCGCCGATGAAAATTTCCGGTTTTTTCTACATGGGTGTCGTTTTCGTGGTTTTTGGGGTCGCTGATAATGAAAATGAGGTCAAAATGAAAATCCAAAATGGCGCCGACGAAAATTTTTTTTGCTATCATTATTTCGTGGCCTACCCTTCGTGGAATACTACTGCACGCCACTGCTATTAAAAACACTCTTCTAACAACCACTTCCGCAACTCAACACAAAACTTATTGAAGGGTAGTTGAGTAATTGACCTAGGTAAAGCATTATAAATTAGGGGAGCCATATAAACGCAGCTCCGACGAAAAAGTTCTAGCTTTGGAACAGGCATTTCAAAATCTAAATAAAGGTTAAAAGGTTTCCTTTTATTTGTGTTATCTTTCCGTTCAAATAGTTCAGGATTGAACCTCACAAACCTGGCAACTTCGTAAATATAATAATAATGGGACCGTCAGTAGATAGTGCGACTTGAATATAGGCCATGAGTCAGACCACTGCATTTTGAATATTCCACGAATACACTTCTTTTGGGCAATGAAGATCTTCGCTATTTCGGAAGAGTTTCCCCAAACAACTATACCGTATCGTATTACTGAGCAAACGTATGCGTGATACACCATTATGGCGGTACGCAAAGATGTAATAACTTTAATTCTTTTCAAAGCAAATACGAATTGATTGTTTTTTTTTTTTAAATTATTTCGATGTGATTCTTCCAAGTGAAATGCTCATCAAGTGTTACACCTAGGAACTTTGCATTACGTACCTGTTCTAACATATATTATTATTGTTGGCTTACTTTTAAATGTTTTGCAATGAAGCAGATTAGTTTTGGAAATATTTATTTTTAATTTATTAACAATGTAATAATTCACAAAATTTTGAAATTGAAAGCAAACATTAAATGACATAATACAATGGTTCCCTAGGAATTTCTCCTGTATCGTGGGTGCGTTTACAAACATTTAAACTCACATACACAAACAGCCAGACCCGGAACACCATACAAATATTCTGATCTGTAGACCATACAAATATTTGCACCGTGCGGGGATCGAACCCGCGACACGCAGCGCAGCAGCCAATCGCTCAACCTCTGCGCCAACCGTGTCGTCAAAATTATATTTATTAAGCATTAAATATTATTGTGTAAGATTTAGCCACATTTTAGTGGAGAAATTGTTGTCTTAATTAAACCCCGATTTCCCGCTAGATTTATATTATTATAAATATTTGCCGTGACCAGGAGGTCACGGCTCCCTCGTGAGATTGGGTGAGATTCGGCTTAACAAAGTCCCCCCTGTAAACACCTCACGCCCCTTAAGGCCTTGGGCCCTTGGCGCTGCAGCTGACATCGAAAAAATAACTAGGTAAATAATATTTACCTAGTACATAAACTTATATGTTGGTAATTATATAAGTTTATGTACTAAATATACAGGTGCGGTGACGCCGCTGACGGGTCTTACAGTCGGGTTCTATCTCCTTTGTTTTTTTCTATTATCAACCAAGAACTACAAAACTAAATACAAAGTGTGTGGTAGAGCTTTTATTTACAAAGAAACCATCTTACCCCTACATTTTTTTTTTGACCAATATACGTATCTGCAGTAGTTTCCCACACAAAAGTGTTTTACGTGATTTTTATGCCAAGTCAAATTCTCCATTATGTTCACCTAGGTAACTCCACAAAAAGTTATAAACGGCTACTTACATCAAAATAATTGATTTTAAGTCCAACACTAGGTACTTAAATGAAACCTGTACAAGCTTAGGGTAAGCAGGGGAAATAGCGCTCACTGGGTAATGGCGCTTGCCCCTGTATCTCTGTCAAAATGGAACGTAGCAACACGCTGTGTAACTGTCCGCGTCAACACATACATATCAACAGGCGTCGGCGACGCACACACACTACGTTGCCACAGCAAGCGAGCGCGCGATTCGCCGCTCGCGCAGCACCACCAGTCGTCTACGTAGCCACACGCAGAGCTCAATCCAACCAACGTTGCTCTGTAAAATCTAACCTTCGGAAGTACTGTATTCACGTTTCTGTAAAAATATTAAACGACTTAGCAGCAAGTACAAGTTTTATTGAAAATCCACACTATCTCAAATATTTTGGCACGTTGGGTGTAGCGCGGGGGCCTCTAACAGACAGCGATGCAAACGGACAGTCAGCTCGCGTCGTGTGACCTCACGGTCAACAAACAAACGCACTTCACAGTGCGTTTGTTTGTTTGCGGCCGCGGTGATCTAATTTTTGGTCGGTATGTCCAAAACTTTAATGCTTATTTAATCATTAATTTTACTTTTCTGACACTAAAACTACTCTATTTTGTGAAAATGAAATCATTTTCAACAATTGTGTTTGACAGTTGCGCGCGGGCGCTTATTATCGTTAGACGCGCTGTTCGCTCGACGCCAAACCGGTTTGAATCACCCGACTACGGCTCGAGTGTTATCGTTTGTATTTATTAAACTCATTACGATGTTATTTAAGAATGGCTAGCGGTAGCGATGAGTTAGATTCTTTTAACGATCGTGATAATGTGAGCAGAATGACAAGGGAAAACAGTGAGTTGACAAGTAGTATGGAAGAATTAAATCAAGTTGGAGATAATCAGGAGGTAGATATGTTGTGTGTGTCTCAACAACATTCGACAACAGAGATATCACAAAGTAAGAGGAACCGAGAAATAAGCCAAGACGAGGATTGGACAACAGTTAACGGAAGAGGTAAAAAATATGCTAGAAGGAGTGAGATACATGATACAATTAGAATAGCAGAAGACAGAATAGAAGTAAGCGTTTCATCGACAAGTGTACTTCCGAAACAATTTAAATTGGCTAAAATTTTAAAATCTGAGAACATAGGTGACATCACACGAATAAAATACGTCAACCCTCACAAAGTGCTGATTGTCTTTAGTAATGAAGATAGTTGTGATCGATTGATTAACTCCCAATACTTTAAGAATGAGGGTTATAAATGTCAAAGAACTTTGGAAACAATTCAGTCTTACGGGGTGGTGAAATATATTGACCTGGATTTATCTGAAGAAGAAATAGTGGAAGGTTTGGAGAGTGACATTCAGATAATAGGAGTGAAAAGGCTAAAACGCATAAGTAGTTTAGATTCTCGATGGGAGCCATCGGAGGCAGTTCGTATATGTTTCATAGGGTCGTCGTTGCCCTCCTACATACATATATTTAACACAAGAGCAGAAGTTACCCCCTATAAATATCCAGTAACGCAATGTGCACGGTGTTGGCGATTTGGACACGTAATGAAATTATGCCCATCCAATAAAGTGATATGTCCAAAAAGCAGTAGGAATCATTCTAATTGCGACACAGTGGATTACAAGTGTAATAATTGTTCCGGAAATCACATGACTTTAGCAAAGTCGTGTCCTGTATATGTTAAAGAGAAGAAGATCAGAGACCTGATGGCAGAATTCAACTGCACGTATAAGCGGGCCCTTACCATGTATGTCCCGCCAGAGCATCCTATAACGGAACCTGCCTCTAGAGGAGAGAATCAATACATAGTGACAGAAGAGATATAGAAGTCAAGTGAAGATCGCACTGTAGTTATTCCCTCTGAAAGTAAGAATACCTACGCAGACACAGTAAAAAGTAATCAAGATAATAAAAATCCAAAGAAAAAGAAGAATAGTAAAGAAAGGACGGGCACCCCCCTTCCCCCCCTCCCAAAACATAGTAGCGAAGATATAGCAAAAGAAAGTTCTTAAGAGGCAGACAGCGACGTTGAAAGTAAAAAGTCAGAAGACAATAATAGAAGGAACAGTTCAAAAAGTAAAAGATCGAAAATTGGAGGGATATGGAGCCAATTAAAAGAAAAAATATTGAATCCAGAGTCGTCGTGTGAGAATAAAATAAAGAGCTGTGCATGTATACTGTTTGAATGGATCAAATCTATTATCATGAAGTACATTTTAGAAGTGCCAGTCCTTATTAACTTTAAACAATGGATCAACGAACTAACAGACCCTCAATGATCAATATCCTGCAGTGGAATGCTCAAAGCCTTCGGCCTAAAGCTATTGAGTTCGAAGCGTTATTAAATCAAGAGAAAGTGCATATCGCAATAATTAATGAAACGTGGTTTGATCCTGAAAGCAATTTTCGTATAAGTGGTTATAATATATTCAGAGAAGACCGTTATGACGGATATGGCGGCGTCGCAATATTAACTCATTGGTCCCTAAGAGCAAGTCGTGGTAGCACCAATATCAGCAATCCAGGTATACAGCTATTACATGTAAAGATTTCTAATTGCGAACATCTAGAAAATGTGATTACCGTTTATTGTCCTTCTTCAGTATACACTAGTAAAAGAGACTGGGACCATATCTTTTCTCTGAAGCAAGAAAGAACACTTATAGCTGGAGATTTCAATGGACACCATACAAACTGGTCATCTAAGACGGACGCAAGAGGTTTGCAATTGTTCGACTCCATATTCGATAACAATTACATTGCTCTTAATGATGGCACTTCGACACGAGTTAAATTGGTAAATGGTGTGCTACAAAGTACCTCTCCTGATTTGACCGTAGCATCCCTGGATTTGGCAATGAAGTTTAGTTGGCAAGTTATGAATGAGAACTTAGGGAGCGATCACCTAATTCTAAAAATTAAAACAGAAATGAATAATATAAATACGTACAAAATTAAAAGAAATTATAAAAAGGCGGATTGGACAAAATATAGACAGATTGTAAATGAAAACCTAAATGTTTTAGACATACATACAGATAACCAAAAAGCATACGACAATTTTATTGAAGTCCTAAATGCTGCAGCGGATCAAAGCATACCTAAAATAAAAATTTGCGATAGTCCAATTCGACAACAGATGTTTAAACCTAAACCGTATTGGTGTCAGGACTTATCACGTACAGTTGCTGAGCGACGTCTGGCCTTAGCTGAATTCAGGAAGAACCCTACGCCACAGAATTTAGACAAAATTCAAAGAAAAACCAGTAATGCCCAGAGATTGATTCGGAATAGTAGGTTTAGCTCGTTTAGAAGTTTCTGTGATAGCATAGATAACACAATGTCAGCAGCCGAAGTGTACAGACGAATGAAGTGGCTCAAAGGCTATAAGACAGCAAGAGGTGCCGTGGATCAGGAGCAAACGGAAAATTTACTACGTAGTTTAACACCAGACTACGTAAGCCCTCCTCCACCTAATTTCATATCAGAAAATGAACAATTGAGAAGCCCGATTTCGATCCAAGAGCTTAATAACTGTATTAAACAGACTGATACTCCCGGTGGGGACAATATTTCCTATTCCATGATCAGGCACTTACCAGATATAGGAAAAATTGTTTTAGTTTCACTATACAACAGATTTTTACTTTCGGGCTTTGTCCCGAATCAATGGAGAGAGGTCAAAATAGTACCCATACCAAAACCAGGCCGGATTGCTGACTCTGTATCAGGTATCAGACCAATTGCTTTATTGTCATGTCCTTGTAAAGTCTTCCACACAATCTTAAACCGTAGACTAGAATGGTTTCTTGAAAGAAATAACTGTTTTTCACATGAAACAACCGGATTTAGGAGAACACGGTCTTGTGCTGACAACTTGGCTAGATTGGTATCGCGCATTCAGGAAGGGTTTTCGAAGGGCATTAGCACTTTGGGATGTTTTGTTGACATTGATAGCGCTTATAACAATATAAACTTAGTGGCCCTGTTAAAAATATTAGATGGGTTAGGAGTGGGAGCGGTGTTGTGCAGATACTTATGGGAATTCTTACATGAAAGACATCTATCAATTCAAACTAATGATGGTAGCACTGCAGTGAGGACCACTGGGACAGGCATTGCACAGGGCGATCCGCTATCCCCACTATTATTTAATGCAGCCACTTCAAATATTTGTCATAGTATAGCTGACGTGTTTGTGTCGCAATACGCAGACGACTTTGTATTATATATAGCTAGGAAACAAATTTTGGACTCCATTACCTTTATCCAGAATTCATTAAAATCGTTTCAATGTTTAATAGAAGAAGTAGGATTACAGATATCTTTTAGTAAAACAAAAATAATTTTATTCAGCAGGGGTAGAAATAGGAAAACATTTTCGGTAAATATAAACAATCATAACATACAACAGGTGGATTGTGTAAAATATCTAGGTATGTGGCTGGACAAATCTTTGAAGTGGAAAAGGCATATTAACGAATTGCGGGAGAAGTGCTCAAGATTAGTAAATATATTTAAGGTACTAGCTGGATCCAAATGGGGAGTCCACCCGAAACATTTGAGACGCCTGTATATCTCAATGATCCGAAGTAGACTTGATTACTGTAGTTTTTTATTTGGTAATTACGCTAACAGTCAATTGAATAAACTTAACGGAATCCAAAATTTATGTATGAGGATTATTGGGGGCTTCATTAGGAGCACTCCAATCCATGTTATGGAGAACGAACTCTGCTTACAGCCACTACCAATTCGTAGAATAAATTTGGCGGGAAAATTCTGGCTTAAATCTAGATCGGTAAAAGATAATGTGACTATAAATATTATTGGAGAATTGTCAAATCTGTGTGAGGGTCAATACTGGAGAAACAAGAAAATTCCATTTACATAAGATTTACCTATTTATTCTAGTTCCATATTGGGTGTATTTTCGTTGGATACATGGCTCTCCAGCATTGACTTATCAAAGAACATCTCTTACGATATTCCGCATGTACGCATTCCAAAGAGATCAATGGATGTATTAGATTTAAGACAAAAGTGTGCCAAATACTTGAATGAAAATTACGGTTCGTTCTATCAACTTTATACAGACGGATCTAAGGATGCGCGGTATGCGGGAGCGGCTGTATTCGACCCTCAATTAAATAATACGCTTCAATTTAAAATTAAGGTTAATATTGCTGTAATGTACTGTGAGCTGATAGCGATTTCCGAAGCCCTGTCGTACGCGTTAACCCTTGACGCTCAGCATATTGTGGTTCTAACTGACTCTAAGAGTGCTTTATTGCATCTGGCTCGGCTACCCTCGAATTCTCGAGGTTCCCCGATAGCCTTAGTTATCCTCCAAACCATTTTAGAGCTGCGTATGACTGATAAAACTATAGCTTTACAGTGGATTCCATCTCATATTGGCATCATGGGCAATGAAAAAGCAGATCAGGCAGCAAAATTAGCTTCGTCGGAAGGGATCACATACACTTGTTTACCGTTACACACAGATCAGGTTCAGACAGTCAAAAAGATCTGTAAAGACTCGTGGCAAGAATATTTTGATGAGAGGTCGCTCACCAAAGGCATATGGTACAGAACTATACAGGCAGGACCTTTTCGTTGCCCATGGTTCCAGGAGATGGAAGCCCATAGACAATATATTGTGACACTGCTGAGACTTCGGTCCGGGCACATTCCATCAAATAAATTTGCACATTTAATGGGTAAAACGGACTCACCTAATTGCACGGAGTGTAACGCGATCGAGGATGTTCACAATGTTTTGGTCGAGTGTGTCCGGAATGAAGCTTAGCGGCGACAGGTACTTGGGGATATGCAGTACAATATAGGGTTATGCAGCAGCTTCTTGGCCTTCCCCCTTTCGGAAGAGGCCAGGAAGTTGTGTGAATTGTACATGTGCCAATTACGGCACAGGGATAATACTCCATAGTTAAGATAAGATTTGGATAAGATTTTGAAAAGTTAAGATGTATCTAGCCATAAGAGTTATAGTATAATTAGAATTACGGGGCGACATCGTCATTGTTGACCGAGTCCCCTTAAATAAAGATTAAAAAAAAAAAAAAAAAAATTGTGTTTGATTTTTATTTTTATTTTAAATTAATTACAAAACGACCGTTTCGGGCTATACCGCTCATCTGAGCGCCATTACCTTTGCAACTTCTTCCCGCGCGCACTCAGAGCTAGACGTGTTGCGAGTCGCTCCGATAAATAATTATTTATTTTACTGTCTTAGGTGAAATTTTAACCCGAGTCATACTATATAACAAAATGAATAGTGTGTGATACAAGAATACAATATAAACAAAAAAAAAATATATAGCATAAACAAGTAACAAGAACAATACGAATTGGAACAAAGAAACAAGTAATTAGCAGTGAGTCACACAGCGCGCTTCGATCCTATTCGCCAACAGCCGGTGAGTCAGACCGCATCGCACGACGAGGGACGCTAACTTATATGGTCACAAACCTTTGCTTCAATCTACGCTGTGTCACTCCTGATGAGAAATACATCAGTTAATTCACATACAACTGTTAAGTCCATATAGTCGAGTGATGAGCCATTGAGATACGCAAGTAAGGTGCCGTGGGTTCGATTCTGGCGTCTTGCGATTCTTTTTGCATTTTTTAATAGCGCTTTGGCCACTTGTACGACAGCTTTGTGCCAAAACATTGCTATTGCTTTACTGACTGGCTTTATTTGTTAACTTGTAAGTAATAACTAATCAACAAAATCATGATGCCACTAAGACGTACACCTCCAAAGACGCCTACATGCAGTGAATCAGATGCACAATCAGCTGCATGCAAAGTAATCGCGCAAACAGCTGTATCCACCCCAAATATACCTGCTAGCGAGCCTGATTATGTGAATTCACGTAGGCGCAAACGTGATAACGATTGCTCAGACTTCATGGAGGAGATTCGTGATCTATTAAACTCTCATACAAGTCAAACAGATAGCAAGCTGAGGGCAATTCAAACGGCCATGACTGAAATCAAGGTGCAAAATGCTGGAATCAAAGATTCTGTCGACCATATCTCTAAACAGTATGATGACATGGTCATTCAACTGCAAAATTTGGAAGCGGAACGAAAAGCTGACCGCTCTTACATTAACCACAGCTTAAGAGAGAGTGGAAAACCTCGAACGGATGATGAATTCGTCTAAAATTGAGATTAAGAACATCCCAAAAAAGCAGGGCGAAACAAAGGAAAACTTACGGAATATTATCACAGAAACGGCAAGCGTCCTGGAAAACCAAATGCAGCATCAAGATGTCAAGGACGTATACCGTTTAAAGAAAAAGGATGGCGTTTCCACTATCATGGTTGACTTCACTACCACAACACCAAAGGATAGCTTATTAAGGAACCTACGACAGTTTAACAAAAATAACAGCCAAAATAAACTGAATACTACTCACATTAACAAGGAAGGTCCATCAAAACCAATATATATAACTGAAATCCTGACCCTTAAAGCACAACGTCTTTATTACTTTGCTAGAAACTATGCTAAGGATAACGGCTACAAATTTTGTTGGACGTCATTCGGAAAAGTTTTTCTAGGAAAAGTTGAAGGCGGTAAGCAAATTTTGATTAAGAGCGAATCTGACATCACCAACCTTCGTCTGGAAAAATGACTAGCGATTATCTCAGGTTTTCTCTATTGTAATAATATTAACATAATTTTCTGTTACCTATTGATGTCTCTCATAATACTGTTAGTTAATTATAATGTTTTATCTGTCCAACCCAAACCTACACTTTTTCAGTGCACACTACAACACAATTACTCATTTCACATTCTCACTCACAACCATATATACCAGGTAATGCATCACACAAATAGAATTGCAAATTTACTAAGTGACAAGACCAGTCCTGAACAATCCCAATCATTCCATTATTACAAATATTTATTTGATAAAACACCAATTTTAAGTGACATAATTTTAAAATCTTTTCCCAATGGCTAATAATTCAAATACCATTTTATTCGATTTAGATACTATCTCTGTGGCAAATAGCTATTTTTGTGACCCTGAAACTTGTAATTCTGTGTTACATAGCACTGCAAAGTCCTTGAAAATCATAACACAAAACATTCGCAGTATTTACAAGAACTTCGATAATTTTCAGGCACAACTTGCCAGATTCTCCTTTGACATCGACATTATAATCCTTACTGAATGCTGGCTTAATGAACACAAACCTATTCCTATTATTGATAACTACGAATCTTTTTCATCCAAGATCAGGCTTAATCAAAATGGTGGCATCGTTATTTATGTCAGAAAAAATATAAAATGCACTGTTGAAGAACCTGAGTCAAGTGACGCTAGTTTTCTATTGCTTCAAGTTTACCCTGATATTAACATATTAGCTGTGTATAGATCCCCATCTGTACACTGTACAAATAGCTTTCTCACTTCGTTGGATGCAATTATACGTCCTACTAAAGCTAAACATATAATTATAGCTGGCGACATCAATATCGATATTAAATCGAACAACACTGACAGAAACAGTGCGGCTTACCTTAATCTAACTGCAGAACTAGGACTACTTCCAGCACACACCTATCCAACAAGGCTTGCAAACTGTCTGGATCATATTATGGTGAACACATCCTATTCCGCTGCGGCCTTTGTGATAGATTCAACCGTGACTGATCACGCCTCAGTCCTCCTAAGCCTTTGTTGCCGAAATCCTGACATTAGCAGAAATAATGTGTACAAAAAAGTTGATTATGATGCTGCCCTTGCACACTCGCAAGCTGTTGATTTTTCCTTTATAAACAGTGATTCTGACGCAAACGATGCCGCCGCTCTTTTTGTTGATCATCTTTCAAGTGTATTAACACAACACTCGATCATAATTTCCGGACCCTGTAGGAAAAGATTACTTAAACCCTGGCTTACCCCTGGATTACTACGATGTATCCGTCACAGAGATAAGCTGCACAAAATTCATTCAAAATACCCACAAAATACATCTGCTGAACTGATATACAAAAGATACAGAAACTTCTGTAACGGTCTTCTTAAAAAGATAAAAAGGAATTACGAAAAATCTTTACTAGAAAATACAAACTGTACTAAAGATAAATGGAATGCTGTCAAAGCTATTATCAGTACCACAAAACAGAAATCTGCTGGGGACCACCTTTTAGTACCACAGAAAAGTGGTTCAAGTGTTGTAAATGAGATAAACACCTACTTCTCTAATATTGGTAAACAGCTAGCAGATAAAATAACTCCAGCTCAAAATAATTATAAATTGAACATAACCTCCATCCCTAATTCAATAGTGTTACTTCCGCCAGACGAAGTCGAAGTTGAAACGTTGATTATGAATCTCAAGAATGACTATGCTACTGGTTGGGATTCTATCTCAGCCAAGTTTCTTAAATTAGCTAGACACATTATCGTCCCTCATCTGACTAAACTCATTGAGATCTCTCTTACCCAGGGTGTTTTTCCGAAAGTTTTCAAGAAGTCCCTTATAACTCCTGTCCACAAGGGGGGAAAGAAGAACGATGTTGGAAACTACAGGCCCATCTCAGTTCTTACTACTCTATCAAAAATATTAGAAAAGGTACTAAACAAAAGGCTCACAAACTTTCTGCAACACAATAAGATACTGTCAGAAGCTCAATTTGGCTTTAGGTCGGGAAAAAGCACTGAAGATGCCGTAAACCAATTGGTAGATCACATCACGATAAAAATAGATCAAAAACAGAAATGCGTCGGCATATTTCTCGATCTGGCCAAAGCTTTCGACACCGTCATGATTTCTCTCCTAGTGGAAAAGTTAGATAAGATTGGTATTCGTGGAAATGCTCTAAGCATTTTTAAGGATTTTCTCTGTGACCGTACGCAAAGAGTTAAAATAAAAGAATACGTTAGCTCTGATGCTGGGGTTACCTATGGCGTCCCACAAGGCAGTATACTTGGCCCAAGTCTCTTCTTGATTTACATAAATGACCTGTGTCAGTTGCCACTTGTAAACGGCAAGATCGTTACCTACCTATGCTGACGATACGGCATTAATATTCCATGGAGGGACCTGGGACGAAGTTCGACGAAGCGCCGAACTGGGACTGCATAGGGTAAGCCATTGGCTGAGATCTAACCGACTCACTTTGAACCTTTCCAAATCCACTTTTCTCCAATTCTCTATTTCAAAAACTAAACCTGCCAATTTAGATATTAGAAAACATGATTGCAACTTGGCTTCTTCAACGTCATGTTCATGCTCTACTATCACTAAGTCTACACATGTAAAATACCTTGGTGTGATTCTGGATGAAAAACTTGGCTGGCGACAGCACATAGACCTCACCACAACGCGTATCAGAAAACTGATTTGGGCATTTAAAAAACTTAGACACGTAGCAGACTTCGAACTCCTTCGCACTGTGTACTATGCGCTCGTGCAGTCAGTCGTGGGATATTGTGTTACTGTATGGGGGGGTGGATGCAAGACTTTTATGATTCACCTGGAACGGGCCCAAAGATCTCTGCTTAAAGTCATGACTTTCAGACCCTTTAGATTTCCCACCAAAGTCTTATACGAGAAGTGTGAAGTACTCACAGTAAGACAGAATTATATTCTACAAGTGGTTTGTAAGCAGCACAGTATTACCCCTTATAATGCACAAAGTAATAAGAAGCGCACTATAAAAAACGTTTGCTTACCTCTACGCTGTCACACGGCGTCCGCTAGGCGACAGCGGGTATTTCTTTCCGCTTTTCTTTATAATAAATTAAATAAAATCCTCAACATAAATCCCCTAACGACTCGTGAAACAAAAAAGCAGGTAAAAATCTGGCTACTGAGCAAGGACTACAACTCTACTGAAAATTTACTGCAATCAACATAAATAATTAAGAACACAATTAAATGGTATTCACACACATACACACACACATACACATACACACTCCCACTCACACCCAGGCCCACATGCACATTTACATAATATCTGCACCCGTATTTCTAATATTATTTTGTTTCATCTTAGCTGAATTGCAATTTATTATTTTATTGAACTTTTATTTTTACTACAATCATTATTTTTTAAATTATTGTTTTAATTCAATTATTAATCCTGATTTTATTCTAATTCTATTTTTAGTGCATAAGTAATAAATAACCTAAATGTAAAATAATAACTATTGAACTTCATTTTAAGTAATTTAATTTTGTCACCTTTTGCTGCATAAAACTTGCCCAATTGTAACTCAAATGGAAGATGACACTGGCTCCTGAAATACAGGTATTCTAACCTAGCTCTGGAGTCAGGGTCTCACATTTTTCTGTAACCTGTTTTTATGCCAATAAAGAAATTATTATTATTAATTATTATTATTATTATTACCCCTTAGTGACTATTGATGGGATTCGCCAGAAGGATACATCTGTGATTTATGTGTCCAAAAATAAAATATTACTATTTCTTATTTGTCTAACCTCTAATAATAATTATTATTTTATGTTATCTTAAAATATTTGAAGTTGATTTGACATCGAAGACTTTACTATATTTTTTAATAAAATTATATATTTATATATATTTATTTAATTAAATTTATCTTGTTATATTCCAAAAACAAGACTACTATATTTGTTCAATTGAAAAATGCTAATCTTACGTCCAAATAGAGATAATTGATGCTAATTTGTGATTGTTAGACTTTACTTTTATTGTAAATGGTTGGATCTTATTAATATTACTTTAATTAAAATGTATCTTACTTGTTATATTCCAAAAAAACATGTTTAAGCGTCATTCTCCGGATCCTGAGCGGCATTACCCAGAGTCAGAAGCAATGCCGCTAAAACTTGTTTTTTTATTTATAATGGTTTCCTACTACTAGTAGGTCAAAGATATATGCTTTTGTTGTCAAATTGTTGATAACTGGATAGGTAAAGACTGTTATATTTCTTAATTAATAATAAATCATTTAAAAAATACACTATGTTTTCCGTAGGTGAGCGCCATTCACCCTCCTTACCCTAATAGTTTCTGTTTACCCCTTGCCCTGCAGGGTAAGGTTAGAGTAGGATAAACTAAACAAAAACTAAGCTTGGCTGGGCTTCATTAGCCTTATCATTAGGAATGAACAATTTGAATTTATATTGCGGGGTCAACCTTGAAATCGGGGGAAAAATTAGTTGTTATTTCTGTTGACATAAATCATCAAAATTAATAGGATAAGAACTGATCGATTACATCTCCCATAATTGAGGGTTAAGAGATTGGTTTAGGGTTTACAAAATATAGGAAAGATTAAGAATAAACAAATAAAATAAATAGGTAGTAGATGGTACCTAAATAAGTACCTAGTGATTTGCATAAAAATATACAGGTAAATATAAATAAAGGATAATAAGCAGATATTTACCCCGGAGGTAGTAGGTACACCGTACGTACATATCACAATGATTTCAAAACAGTAGCACATAATAAACATTATTATGTATTACGAGTTTACGACCCGGAAATATTGTTGGTACCTAACTATCGGTAGCAAGTAACTAGTGACCATTTTAGGACGTGAAATGCAATAACCATGGAGGAGGCATGATCAGACGCTATATACAGGCCCATCAGGCAGGGCCCACAATTAATTTAAAAACTTATGTAAGTAATACGTTATGCAAGTTTGGAAACAGATGTTTGATTTACTCATAAACCTAACACTTTCATATCACTTTCGAAGAATCTAAGCAAACACGACAGCCTAATAGCCAAGCTTCGGGTAGCCCACCGCCAACGTGAGCTGTTGTGTGCAGAACGTTGTAAGTATTCTGTTAACGAGGTTGTTTAAAGTCAATATATAAGGAATGCTATACAGATGCCTTCCGGTCCGGAGCGTCTTGACTCTTGATTCAATCGCGGGTTGCAATTTGCAAGTTGCTCGTTTGGCCTGTCACGGTCGCTGCTCGGGGCGAACTTTCACAGGTAAGTATAGTGTCATAAATATTCACTGCATGACGTCACACAGGTATGTGTGCTACCTTATGACAATATTTGTATGGTAGGTATTACGTATAGGTATATACATACATATAACCAGCACACATGTACCTACTGTGGTCTGTGACGTACCTACCTACTCTCATACGTAAACAGAAACCGATAGGCATACCTACTAAGTAGGTACCGTAAAACGGGGCTATTTGGGTTTTTGGGGCTATTTTGAACGACCCAGAATTTCGAACAAAAATATTGATAACTGTCGGTTGGTGTATGGTAGAATTTATTTTACAAGCAACACTAGCAACACTTTGATAGTTTAAGTCAAATTGTCACCTGTCAGTGTCACTCTTTTTCACAGTTTAGTTTCAAATTTCATTGCTAGAGTCGGAGACTGTTTTTTCTTCAAAAATTTAGGTGTCAAAACTTCTTCCGCAGTGCAAAATTCTGGCAGGTACCTAAGAGTGTAGATGTTTTAAAATTACGATTATAGTATCACGATGTTTCCTTGTTATCTAATAGTTTTGTTATGCTTGTAATTTTTGATTTATTATTGAAAATAGGGTCTCGGGTTTTTTTGGGTGTTTGGTGTCCTAAATAGCCCCCTCACTTTCGTGCATTTATAAACAGCCTATTTTTATTTATTATTACATAAATTTATCATTAATTCATTTTATATTATACAGTAGGCCTATTACGTATCTTTCTGATATCCAGTGACTATCAAGCTTCGGTTGTATACCAAACTTTGATGACAACCGAGAATGTCATAATAGCCCGGGTACGGTGTTACACCGTACCCGGGCTTTCACGAAAGCCACTTCAAACTCAGTTGTCATCAATTTGTTGTCCACTATGCTTACATAATCAAAATAATTTAAGTACCTATCGATACGAAAGCATCTGTCAAAATGAGTCATATTTGATCGCGACTGGTCGTACATAATACGAAACTAACCTTTTGACAGTTAATTGATGGACACTAAGCCCAGTTACTATCATTTCAACAGAGATACGTAATAGCCCTAATATACATTATTTTCAGAGGTGGAAAAAAAAACGTTCGTTGATTAAGTTAGGCATACGGGAGAATGGGGATTTAGGATAAAACTAAGATTTGATTTGTTTAAAAGAAAGACCTACAGAGGAAACTACGCTCCTCTGAGGTCGCCTCTGTACCCCCTCTCATCCGTCCCGATCAGACCGTCGCTTTTGACGATGACGACAAAGCCGAATGCCTGGCCGACAGCCTAGAGACTCAATGCTCCCCCAGTACCCAACCAGTAGACCCAGCTCACCTTGCGATGGTGGATGCTGAAGTTGAACGTCGGACCTCCCTTCCCCCAGTAGAAGACCCAGACGATCCTCTACCCTCAGTCACCCCTGAGGAAGTTGAGGATATCATAAAAGGCCTTAAGCACAGAAAAGCCCCTGGCTCAGACGGAATCACCAATAGGGTGTTCAAACTCTTTTCTCCCGCCCTCATAGTGCTAATGACCGCTATCTTCAATAGCGCCATGGCAAACAACATGTTCCCTCAGTCGTGGAAACAAGCCACAGTAATAGGAATCCCCAAACCGGGTAAACCCGCCTCTTCCCCGAGTAGTTACCGTCCCATTAGTCTCCTCAATGTCCTAGGCAAAATCTACGAGAGGCTTATTTATAAGCGTCTCAAAGACTACGCCGAAGCAAAGAGCTTAATTCCCAAAGAACAGTTTGGATTTAGATCCCAACACTCTTGTGTTCAACAAGTGCACCGCATAGTCGAGCACATCAGCGCCCGCCTTCAGCGAGGCATGGTGACCGGTGCCTTGTTCTTCGATATCGCGAAAGCATTCGACAAGGTCTGGCACAACGGGCTGATATACAAACTATACCAGCTCGGTGTGCCTGATCGTCTCGTGCTCATCCTTCGTGACTTTCTGTCAAACCGCACATTCCGATACCGCATCGATGGTGCGCTATCAACCCCACATCCGATTCGCGCAGGAGTCCCTCAGGGATCCGTGATATCCCCATTAGCCTTCACGCTATATACCAGCGATATCCCCAGAAACAATTCAACCCAACTAGCCCTCTTTGCCGACGATACGGCCATCTATTATTCTGGTAGAAGCTATCCCTGCATTACGCGCATTCTCCAAAAATCCGCAAACGCCTTAGGCGATTGGTTCCGGAAATGGAGAATCGAGGTCAATCCCGACAAGAGCCAGGCGGTACTTTTCTCTAAACCCCGCCAACTCCCCCCCACCCCTCAACCGATCTCCATGTTTGGCAAGCCGATCCCTTGGGAAAAGCAAGCCAAGTACCTAGGAGTTATCTTAGACCAGCGCCTAAACTTCAGTGAGCACATTAAGACGGTGCGTTCGCGCGCCGCCTTCGCTCTCGGTAGGCTTCACTCTGTCCTGAACGCACGTAGCAAATTGTCACTTAGGTGCAAATTGCGTATTTACACCGCGTGCATTAGGCCTATCATGACTTACGCATGTCCCGTTTTCGCGCATACCAAACCATATCACCTCCATAAGATGCAGACCCTCCAAAACCGATTCTTACGAAAGGCCACGGGAGCCCCATGGTACGTTAGGAATGAGCAACTCCATGTTGACCTCAAGATCCCCACCATAGCCCAATTCATGAAACGACTAACAAAGGGTTTTTTCGATAAGGCCGAAAAACACCCAAACCCCCTGATTTCCTCAGCAGCCAATTACGCCCTCTCCAAGATATCTAGAATTCGCCGTCCTAGGCTCACTCTTGCCACACCCGATGATCCCATCACCCTTCTCCAAGAAAGTTGTAGGGAAACCAGCACATTACACAAAAACAGACACAAGAACCGTTACAAACCGCGAATCCGGCCCCGCCGCCGAGGCCCTCCGCGACCCCCCAGTAACATCACTGCCCGACCCTTGCTCGACGAGCCAGCCCGCGACGCTGAGCATGTAACGACCGATTCCCCAATTAATGATCCGACCCAGCCTGTTGTCCCTTGCTGCCCTCTCACCAATGACGCACTAAGCCGAGGCCCGAACCCCACAGGGCCGTTGACCGTTCATTTAATTTAAATCCTTAGTTTGTAAGCCCTGGCTGGGGGCCTTAAAGTAATTTTTGGCCACCACAGGATTGTCCGGTTAAGCAGTTAAGCAACCTTAGCGCGTTGCAACTGCGAGTGGTCCCACCTAAAAAAAAAAAAAAAAAAAAAAAAAAAAAAAAAAAAAAAAAGTTTAAAAGAAAGCTTGATGTTGGAAGAATTTATGGTTAATATTTAGAAGTTTTGTTTTGTTTGGATTTAATCAAAGTCTTTATAATGTGTGGCTAAGCTTTAGAGCTTAGGGATCGTTGATTTATAAGAGATTTTGAGACAGATTTTGTAATAAGAACATGACAGTTTTGTATCCATTTTAATCTTGCTTGACCTGCAGTTTGTAACAAAACCGTAAGTTATAACATTATTAATACCTATAATAGAAGTTTACACATGCAAGAAACAAAAGTTTTTGAAAAAATTTTTTTTTCGTCAAATTCTACCAATCTCAAAAAAAAAACATGTATTTTTTGTCCCAAATATCGATAGACTTGTATAAATGTGCCTGTTTTGGCTCATAATTATGGATTACATATACGTTTTCCATTGCTGTCGTCCATAATAGCCCCAATTACGCGATATTTGGGACAGACTCATCTTTATTTTATTTTTCAGTTCCTGGTCTAAGTAGTTACTTCAAACGTCTACCTGCATAAGAAAGGGGTTCTCCAATACCCATATAAATTTATTACCATAGCATTATATGCGATATAACTAAGATAAGATATTTGCTAAAGTAGGTATGTCAAAATGTGTCCCGAGTAGCCCCGTTTTACGGTATGTTTTTTTGTAGGAGCAATAACTCAGCAATAATCTACTCTCATCATAAAAGATTGGTAGAACATCATTGGTTAGGTAGCTACAATTAGGAATTCTGAATAGGTATTATAATTTTGTGTTGGAAATTTATTATGTTTTAGATAAGTAGGTACCTAATAAAAAAATAAGTAATTAGGTAATAAACGAATAAAAAGAATTAATTAAGGTAAGTATACTTATGTACTTACTTAAGTTTTTGTAATCTTTTTTTTAACTTGGTTACAGTAACGTACACTGTTATTAAGGATTATAATTGTTTTACTAATTTCCAACGTAGCCGTAGGTACACTCAGAAATGCTCGTACGCATTCAGTAAAAGCAGGATGGTAGGAAGGTACCTATTGGGCAGGATATAAAATAGGTACTTACCTACCTACATTTATATCCTGCCCAATAGGTGACGAATCTTTTCTTGATTCAACTTGATTGGCATTGAATTGACAATTGAATTGTAAATTGAATAATCAGACTCGTAAGACTAGGTATCAGGCTAGGAATCATCAGTTCATCACAACAAGACTAGGTTAGGTTAGGTTAGAACTGCAGCGAAGAACCCCGCGTGAGCCGAGCGAGCGTACGAAGCAAAGCGTGGCGGTGCCACGCCAACATCCAAGTTGGCCACAGACAGTCACAGTGTAGGTAGGTAATTGCTTTGTTTGGGATATTCCCGAGACGATAAACCTGAGATCGGGTTTGGCCGGTAACACATCTACTGGTTTTCAAATACTCGTAGATTGTGATTTGTGACTAAATACTTTTGTAAACCACAGAAATTATTATACAAGGCAGGTAATATTGTTGTATTAATATCAATGTGCTCTCTGATTGGTCAGTGCGTGTCACATGTTTATTTCTAATCCCCACATCCCGCCAAATGTAGGTAGGTGGTACATAATCAAATTGCCCGATGATACTTAGTACTTAGCAATATTCACATTGACCTTGACCGGGCACTGTGCTAAAGTTTTGGTAATATTAAATAACTTTGCCCAATTTGACTTACCTATGTATTTATACATAATGTTCTCATTAGTTTAATTTCACGCGAGAGCTTTGATTACAAAAGTTGTCGCTCACGTCCTTGTGCAGAATACTTCATTAGGTAACACGACAGACATATTTACTACCGTTAAACAGTACAACTGTGCCCAAACTTCTTTAAAAATTTTATTAAACTTTAAATATTAAAAAAAAAAAATATTTTTAATGTGTGATTGT
The DNA here is from genome assembly GCA_941918905.2 of Xestia sexstrigata. Classification (NCBI taxonomy): domain Eukaryota; kingdom Metazoa; phylum Arthropoda; class Insecta; order Lepidoptera; family Noctuidae; genus Xestia; species Xestia sexstrigata. The sequence continues at coordinate 9,707,655 of OW799204.2, forward strand.
GCTACTCGATATTTAAATGTAGGTACTGTTCTTTGCATAGGATTTATAATAATATCAAGAAAATAAGTGTTTATGTGCTAAAAAGCTCAATTTGTACAGCGGGCCAAATTTTTTGTACTTACTTTTTACAAGTTTGCCCATTCTGCAGAAACTTTTGTAACTTCGGTATTTTATTATTTATTTAACACTTCAAGCACAAAGTACAGAGGCGGACTTAATGCCATAGGCATTTTCTACCAGTCAACCTTTATGTGATGCAGAGACAAGCAGTGGTAGGTGTCACTTCTGAAAATGAGAGAATAATTTTATTTAATGGAAAAACCAAAGTTGTCACTTTTAACCGACTTCTAAAAAAGGCGGAGGTTATGTTTTCCACCAGGATCTTTTTTTTATTGAACACCAGAACGCTGTACGCAGGTGCGTGACGATCAAATACACACATCAAAAATGTCTAGGGATCAAGCATTTTTATGCGGATTTCTTGAGATTGAGATGTGGCTTTGTAATAAATTTATGATTTTATAAATTTATATGGATCCTTTTTGGTGCATTTCATAATTTGAATCAGGAACTCTCAATCAAATTCGAGTAAAAGATGAAAATAAGCTGTCAATATTTTCCCTATAAAAACATACAACGCATTGAAGACATTATTAGTGCTACTGTTTCCCTACTACTGATTAAAACCAACGTTATTATGGAGCGGCGACGTCATTTAAGCAGGGAAGAAATGCTCAGAGCCGTGGGAATGATAGAAGCTGGTTCCCGGCAACGTACTGTAGCTTTAGCTCTGAATACAAGTCAGAGTGTTATCAGTCGACTTTGGACACGTTACCGAAGCACTGGTACCGTGGCTGAGCGCCATGGAGGACGGTATCGCTGCACCACACGGAGACAAGACCGATACATTCAAATCTTAACTCGAAGAGCTCCAACAATAACCGCCATGATGTTAGCCGTGAGGCTTCATCACTCTTCAGGGAACTTAATTAGCGACCAAACAGTCAGAAACCGCTTGCATGAAGTGAACCTTCATTCCCGAAGACCGCTACGGGTACCACCTATAGCAATGCACAATCGTAGGATTCGATATCAATGGGCTCTTGAACACAGAAATTGGGCAGAAGAACAATGGCGTTTCGTGTGCTTTTCTGATGAGTCTCGTTTTGGTATGAGACCGGATACAAGACGTATACGACACTGGAGAACCCCTGGACGCCAACAGCGATTAAAATCCTGCCAGGAAGTCCATCCTTATAGTGGTGGAACCATCATGGTATGGGCGGGTATTTGGATCGGCGGAAGAACTGAGTTGATTTGGATCAGAGGCAACCTCAACGCTCAAATTTATGCTGAGACGATTGTATCAGACGTCATCGTTCCTCTACAAGTGCAAATCGGTCCCTTATTTCAGTTAATGCATGATAATGCACGACCGCACACCGCAAGAGTTGTAAGACAGACTCTCGCCGCAGCTAACATCAATGTCCTGCCCTGGCCTGCTCAGTCGCCAGACTTGAACCCGATTGAGCATGCATGGGATATGCTACAGAGAAGAGCTCTGCCGAATATGGAGGGTATCCAGTCGCAAGAAGACCTTTTTTTGTTGTTGCAACGAACATGGGCGGCCATTCCACAGCGTGATTTGGATGAACTCATTTTGAGTATGCCAAACCGATGTTCTTGTGTTGTTAGTGTTCGCGGTAGAAACACGGATTATTAATTGTTTAAGTTACCCAATAAAATTTTAAAGAAAACTGTTATTTCAGTCTTTTTTTCGAACTTTAATGTTAGTGGTTCAAATGTCAAAAATCCCTTTATTAGGAAAATGGCAAATTTCTTTATTAATGCAAAGGTGACTTGGTTTATCGTTACTGTGACAAACGAAAACACTTTATTTGATGAATCCTTAAAGAAAATTTTAATTAATATCAATCAGGAGAAAAGTTATTGCAAAAATATATGTTGATCCCTAGATACTTTTGATGTGTGTAGTTCGCTCTTAAAAATTAATCTAAAAATATCATGAAATTAGCAGTATTTTATAACAAACAATGTTATATTATTATTATTATCCAGTCTCTTCTTTACTGGTATATTATGACATTTCTGTATGCTTTCGATCCAAATGTTTTTCTTTTAACTCTGTTGCTAAATTTACATAAATAAAAGTACCTGCTTATTGTGATGCAATTTGACGTTGAGGTGACAACCCTAAAGGTAATATTTTGGTGGGCAAAGATGTAACAACTACTTCTGAAAAACTAATATAACATTGCCCACCATCATATTTTCGATGTTGAGAGAAATTTTGCTTTGTATATTCGATCTTCCTTGTGTATTTATTACAAACTATCAGTGGTTTAACATTAAATTTTCTGCTTTTTCTTTTTATAACAGTGGTTTGAAATCGAGTTTTGATGAAAGTTTTTCACACGAGTTTTGGTTTGGCCCGCAAATTATACTACCAATTTCGACACGGTTGTACAGCCGACCTAAGTGACATTCAAGGGCGGATCATGGGGGTCATGACACCCCCCTGGGCTGGGTCCAGGACCTAGGTGGATCACTAATTAAAATTGTTAAATATAATGTCCCAGAATAGTGTCAAGACAAATACATAGGGTCACTATCCAACCTGCTCAATCTGCTGAAGAATATTTCCGCAAGCCTTAAACATCCCTCTTCTGGATTAAATAATAAGTGACCTACAGGACAGTCTGTCTCCTGAAATACTTATTTTGTTTCAGCTCCGCGTTTTTATGCCAAAAACCGAATACAGTTATCAATGGCAATATCAAAGGCAATGGGTGCAATTGTGTATTCTCTTGTCATGGGCGTCGCCAGGAGGTAGCTGCCCCTAGAGGGTCAGCAAGCTTAGCCAAGTTGACAATCTACAATCGTTAACGCTAGTAGAAAACTAATCAAATGTATGGGAATGACATCATCTCAACGTTAAATCACGTGATCAACACAAACGAATAGAAAATTCGTAGACAAGTTTACATCGTTCAAATTGATGACAAATAGAATGTTATCGTTTCTACGATGTTGATTGCTATACTCTTTGGTAAGAACGCTCACCATAGACTAAAGTGTAGGTTTTTTCTACAGACAGAGATCGAGCGATCGACTCAGTCGTGTCAACTTGGCTACCAATTTAGCGCTTTCTACAATCGCTTACGTTTACGATTGTAGAAAGAGAATCGATACGAAACGTTTGTAACTTGGTTAGGCCTGCAGGATTTTTAATAATTATTTTTAAAAATTGTTGCGTAAAATGGAATCACTCAAATTAAAATATTGTTAAAAGGGCCCCTTTTTTCTACATCTGGATTGGCACTCCTATTGGATTTTTGCATGATCGACCGGTATAGACAGAGCCTGAAATAAATTAGGAACTTTTATGCAATTTTAGCTATTTAATAATTAATTTTAATTATCTTAGGCAATGATGTAAAAAATGGCGAGCTCGCTTCGCTCGCTCTTGCAGCCTAGTGTTTCTTGAGTCTTAACTTTATCTCTATGAGGCCCAGGTAACTTCAGTAGGTCGAAACAATTCTAACCTGTTCAAGGTAGGTAATCGGTTAAAATTATCGAGCTCGCTTTGCTCGCTCTTCAGACTACTTTCTCTTGAATTTATCTAAAAGTCGACCAAGTAACTCCTATATGAAGGATCGAAACCATTCTAACCTGTCCAAGGCAAGTGTCATAAATATTTCGAGCTCGCTACGCTCGCTCTTGCAGCCTACTTCCACTTGAATGTTGCCATTGTTTGACTGAGGGTCGATCTAGTAACTTCTCTAAGAAGGGTCTAAACAATTGTAACCTGCCCAGGTAGAGTTAAAATTTTCGAGCTCGTTTCGCTCGTTCCTGAAGTCTTAGTACCTACATTTTGTTGTTAAAATTGACGCCCTTAGTCGACTAAATAAAATAAGTATATTTTTTTAATGAATTTTCCGTAAAGTAGGCAAAATCAAATAAAAATTGACAGCGGAAAGATCTTTCTCTACGTTACGATTATAATTTCTTGTGACTTGACCACGACAATGTGACGAGGCAGAGTCTGTTACGTTATGTTGCCAGGAAAATAATCAAAATTCGTCTAAGATTAAATATTAAGCACAACTAAATTATGTTGCCGGCTTTTAAATAAATTTGAAAAATACCGTGCTGGGCAAAGTTAGAGTGCTTGGGCAATCTTGTAAAGTTTGATGGTACTTATTTTATTTACCTGAGGTAGGTATTAATTATAATAGGTGTATCTACCGTAGCAAGTGAATGTTGTAGGCCTTGTATTCCATTGTTGAGTACAGTGTGAAGGTCTCGATGATGGTGATGAGAAATAAGTGGACTGTATAATTGGCTGGTACAAACTGAATTTATTTACTGAAACCGACATATATACAACGCGGTGGCCCGAGGAGAAGTGTTCTGTGTGGCGCGAGTTCGCGACGCCGGCCGTACCGCGCCGCCCGTCGCCCGCGCAGCCCGTCGCCTGCGTCCCCCGCGCCGCCCGCTCCGCGCACCGCACCGCCTGGCTCAGCGGCCCGCGCGCGCTGCCTGCAGCACCCGAAGATGTCGAGGTTCGATTCTCGACACCATGTAAGTACCCACGCGTTATAAGCGCATCGCGCGCATCAATTTCATTTTTAGAGGTTCAGGCTATCATTAACAAAACCAAAAAGGACCACCTCAAAAGGAAAAAAGAACCCATAACTATAAGTAGAATTACTAGAGCTTTATTGACCGTCTGTGTGTCTTGAGAAAAAGGGTCCTACCTTTTTCTCAAGAACGCGTGGTAGTATCAAGTCGAAACTTGGACTACGGCCCCTTGAAACTGTAAAAAAATCAAGCTTCTTAGTCAAAAGCAATAAAAAATATGGCTTTTCATGTCGCATATTTTACTCATACACAAGGAAATCAATAAATAGGTACCTATGAAATTTGGTAAGAAGCAAGGTCCTACAGCACAATTCTCCTGATCGGCGCAGCATGTCTACATAATGTTGTCTGCATGTCATAGGTAAGTAATTCTCTTTTACTCATCGTCTCATCAGACACCTCCTTTCTTGCCATATTATCTTTGAATCAGACCATCCATCGTTTATTTGATCTTCCTCTACTCTTATAGCCATTCACATTCATAGTTCATACCTACTCAAAACTTTCCTAAACGGCCCAAGTAAAGGTAAAAAAAATAAAATATATGACTTGTAGGTAAACGAATTACATTAAAAATATTAAATTAAATATTAAATTCCCTTACGCAAAATACGCGCTTTGACGTGGAGTTGCGGACACCAGCCCGTTATACAATACAATACAATACAATACATTAAAAATACTGAACTAAACTAAAAGACTTTCTGCGCCGACTCCAAACATCACATTTTAATTGGGATTAAGGAAATGATGATGAGTGACCAAGCATGATGATGGATGATGAATAAGTTAAAGAATAAATTTTTTAGAGAGAGAGAGGGTTAGAGGCAGTGTGAGACAACCTTAAAAGATAGACATACCTATGCTATCGAGGACGTTTTTGTAGAACTTTTTAAGAGAAACAATCCCGTCCTACATGATTGTTGAGTAACTTTAACCGTTTACGCGGCGCATGCAACGGATCCTCTCAAAAGGAATACATTTTCCATTGTTCGCTCCTATTGATTGGTAGCATGATGTTATATAACGTATAGCCCTTTAATCGAGGAAAGCTACCCTCGCTAAATCGGCTATCCAACACTAAAAGATGTTTTTAACTCGAACCAGTAGTTCCTAAAATTAGCGCGTTCAACCAACCAAACAAACCAACTCTTCAGCATTATAATATTAGTATGGATTCAAGTAGGCAACAATTTAATTTCTCGGAAATAAAAAACGTCGAGGGAAGCCCCCTCGACAGCCTTACGTTTTCATCCTTAGACACTCGATGACAGTCATACTCCAGCTAGGTCAAAAGTTCTCATCAAGGTGCATGAGATGAGCCAAAACACGATATAGCTGCTGTAAACTGTTAAGGTTATTGTTAAGCTCCAAGACCGGCCGATGTTGGCGATAAGTCTGCGAGGTTAAAATGGGACTGGGAGTCACATTTCCAGAATGAGTCAGGACAGATGGGCTAGAATCATCACACAGTGGGTCCCTGAAGACAAGTCCTTGGTCCATCAAGGTGCATGAAGTGAGCCCAAACACGATTTTCCATTTTAAATGGGACCAAATTTAAGATTGGTTTTGCCAAAAAAAAGATCATGCATATCGGACTTCCCTGTAAATTTTGCTTCGTTAGAAGTGATAATTTGCCACTTCTCGACACAGTCAATAGCAGTGAATTGGGACTGGGATTGTGAAGTCAACTGAACACATTCCGCTGATTCAGGGAAAGTCGGTGTTGCTTCAATTTTGCCAGCATGAAAGGTCAAAAGATCATTTTGATTATTTAAATTGGCCAACAGAATTAAGACATCAAAATGACCTTCATTGAAGTTTCCTGAGAATCGGATTATTTTTACTCCCTGTTGTGCTTCCCCAAACCCAAAACCAGCAATAAAAGTACCATCTTGAAACACCTGAAACTCAAATGGGAATAATTCTCTCGCTGCCATGAGTTCACAGGTGGTTCCGTAGGTGCCATTACAAGACATTTCGGCGACTTATTAACGCTTTGAACCTTAAACAGCTCCTGACCGATCCTGGGTGAAAGGTTGGAATCTTTCCCAGGTGTTAGACACGTGGCGCACAATGCTGCCTCGAATTTGGGAAGCCATAACCACGTTACCGTTCACCAAATAGGATAGAGATGAAAATAAGCATGCGCCATCGCCAGGGATATTTACTATTTGGCAAAGAATTTGCACTCCATTAGAAGTGATAATAATTTGATTATCCATTTTCATTAAACAATGCTCACATCCAGTAAGTACCTAACGTTAAAAATATTACTTGGAACGTAATTTTCTTTATAGCTACTCTTTTACAACACCAGCCTAAACCAAAGATACTAAACACTAAAATTTAAATACGAACGTAGGTATTCAAGTAACACTTTTTTCTAGTAAGAAAGACTAATTAATACTAAAAATCTATTATAGTTATACCACAGTGTGAAATACACAATATGTAGATAATTCGCGAAGAAATAGACATAACAAAATTCCAACCAGGCAAGAACACAATTATTATCCTCCAATTTAAAATTAGAAAGTGAAACAAATCAAACAACGTTAATGGATTTTCCTTTTATTGATGACTGATTGTTATTTATTTTGTGAAATAAGTAAATTCTTATGTGTATGTTTCGAATTCTATATTTTCTTTAAGACAAGACTAGAATAATCATGATGTTGTCATCATAGTCTATTTTATACACATAAGAATTCATATAGTCCACACAAATAAATAACAATCATTCTTCAATGAAAGGATTTATTACTAGAAACAAAAACTAAAAGCGCCATCTAGTGAGCGATAGCGTAAGCGGAGGGGACATTGAGACAAGTAGCGCCATCTAAAAGTTAGGGTACACAGTTTTTTTAAAACGAAAACCTCGGTTGCACATCTATCTTGTATTAAATAGTGTATTTTCTATGTTTCACGCAGAACAGAAATGAGCTTGAGCGTGTATCGCTTACGTAACTTCAGGTTTTACACTATTCTATAACCTGTGATTGATTCATGAGTTCGTTTTTTGAATCTTTTTTATCTTATCTTTCAGCAGACGCCTGCATACTGAAAAATACTGGCCACCTAGAAATTGGCATAACAACTTTAGAACGTTCTAAAACCTCATTTCATTGCATGGATCAAAAAACAACTAGATGATCCAATCTGATTTGGAAAAAAAACAGGTAGATTTCTTAAATAATATCAATCAAGGTAGTAGATCAGTAGATTTTTTTAAAGTCAGGTAGATCTACTGCTAAATCAGTAGATATGTATGGCCACAGTGTATGGCATTACTGACGATTACAATACTCTTTGGACAGACTCGCGCCAGTGTCATTTTTTTGCGTTTCACTTCACATGACCACAGATAATCAATAACCATCATGTTTAGGGTTACCACTTAATATTTATACACACAAATTCTTCAGGTTATACTATCATAACCTGTAGTCTACTGGGTATCATTAGCAGGTTTTACGTTACCGATGCGGAGAGAGATTCCTCAACAGAAATTCTTATCTAAGCAAGAGTATCGCACTATCAGAAAGACAGTTTTAGGTAAAAGTAGACAACCCAGTGTTAATGGGGTAGGCTGGTCAAAGCTGATTGTAGATGGCGCGTCCATAGCTTAGACCCAATCTGACCAATGAGGTCCAACTGTTTTGTAATATTATAAAATGACATTGACTGATTTTCAATCAATGACGATGTTTGGTTCATGCGATGCTAGTGCCATTAGTTCCCACAGTTGCCCACCCCATTAAAGGAGAGTACAGTTAGGAAAACTATTAAATCTCTCCTCAACCTCTTATAAGACTAATTTTGGTTAACTTACACAACACCTTCACCATCACCATCTTAGTGTGGTTATAATGTGTTCAGCTAACGAATTTCATTGCAACAAAACAATTTATTATTTTTCAATCTGTTGAAATTTAATTGATAATTCTATTGATAAAAAAAATATTGTTAAAAATGTTAATTTAAATCCAAATTAATGTAAGTTGATCGGGTTTTTTTAAAATAAATTTTAGAAGTTCCATAGACTAAATCGATAATGCTACTTACCGTTGCGTTGTCCGTAGTCGTCTGTCGTAGGCTGAATGTAGATACGACCTTTGTGCTTGCAAAATTAAAAACCTTTCCTATTGGACATTAATCACAGCTTACTCCTCATTCTTTCTTTCCTTTTTATCTTGGGGAAAATGGCTGATAATAAATTATACGAGATTTTGGGGGTTTCTAGAAGTGCAAGTGAATCTGAAATTAAACGAGTAAGTATACTTCTGTATGTTTCTCCAATGAACAGATCGCACATGTAATGTCATCATTCTATTCGTTGCATGATTTCTGTCCATTGTTCTCTTGTTCGTCGTTTTGGTTATTATCCCTTATTTTTTCGTTACAGAGCTATCATAAATTGGCAAAAGAATTCCATCCTGACAAAAATCCTGCTGCAGGGGATAAATTTAAAGAAATTAGCTATGCCTATGAAGTATTGTCGGACACGAAGAAAAGGCAAATTTACGACAAGTACGGGTTGAAAGGTTTACAAGAAGGCGGCCAGGGTGGAGGATTCCCTCCTGATGATCTGTTTGGACACTTCTTTGGTGATATATTCGGCATGGGAGGCGGCGGCGGTGGCGGCAGCAGGGGTCGAGGACCCGCTCGTGGTGAAGATACCATGCATCCACTTAAGGTTTCTTTAGAAGACATGTACATGGGTAAAACTACTAAGTTACAACTAAGTAAAAATGTAATTTGTGGGCCTTGTAAAGGTATTGGTGGAAAGCCAGGATCTGTGGCGACTTGCAAGGATTGTCACGGCCAGGGTATCAAAGTGTCTTATCAGCAGATTGCACCGCATATGACTCGTCAGTTCCAGTCTCGCTGCCCAACCTGCCATGGTCAAGGTGAGACCATTAATGAAAAAGATAAATGCCCAAAATGCAAAGGTAAGAAAGTTTTAAATGAAACAAAAATCTTGGAGGTGCATATTGAAAAAGGAATGCGGGAAAACCAAAAGATTTTCTTTAGAGGAGAGGGCGATCAACAGCCTGACACTCAACCCGGAGATGTGATTATTGTGCTCCAACAGAAACCTCATGATATATTCCAGAGAAATGGTGATGATCTTGTGATTAAACATGAAATTACATTAACTGAAGCATTGTGTGGATTTGAATTTGTTATAAAGCATTTAGATGGCAGGGATTTACTTGTCAGACACACTCCAGGAGAGGTGATCAAGCCTGGAGATCTCAAAGGCATACAAGGTGAAGGAATGCCTCAATTTAAAAATCCATTTGAGAAAGGTAATCTTTATATAAAGTTTGATGTTGTTTTCCCTCAAAACAACTTTGCTACTGAAGAGCAGTTGAAACAGATTGAAACTGTGTTGCCACCCCGCCCAGCTTTTGTGATGCCTACTGGAGAAGATGTCGAGGAAGTTAATCTGATGGAGTATACAGCCAGTGAACGCGGTAGGGGCCGAGAGGAAGCCTATGCCAGTGATGATGAAGAACACATGCACACTGGGCCTGGTGTACAGTGTGCACACCAGTAGTTCAATTGTCCACTTTCATGGATTTTTACTCAAACCTCACACTATATAATTTTATCATAGGTTATTATGTAAATTAAACTAAGTAGGTATACACTATACTGTTATACTTAGTTCACAGAATGCTAGAATTATTTGACTTGCGTGCAGTGTATTGACTTTTTGGGAGTAACTGTATTCCTAAGCCTCTAGTTAAATTTGCAGAATTCAAGGAAGATGTAAGCTTGACTCACGATGCATGTTGTGAGCCCTATGTAAAGATGGTGCAGTTAATTTGTTATTAAAATTGGCTGTAGGCTTATGATATCCTAAAAACAAGTAGATTTTAGAAAGAAAAGTTCAGTTTCAAGTAATAACCTGCCTGTGATACCTCATAGGTCTAATTGCTATCATTTCTAGGTGGTGTTTAAATTGTATTGTTTGTTATTTAAAAAAATGAGCTAGGTAATCTTTAGTTTCCGAGGCAGTTTGAGTTGAAGCTGCTCTGAACTGCACTAGTTGGCTCAAACTTGGCACTAGAATAGTATTAATCCACTAATGGGTTATTGGATTCCATAATAATATGTATTATATGAAATGAAAAATAAAATTTAGTGATACCTTATGAATATATTTTAATTATAAACTTCAAATCAATTTTCGATTAAAATGCTTGAAAGATATGTATAGTTGAATATTAATCTTCATTTATTGTCGACCAAACATGACAATGCAGAAAAATAATGAAATTTTCTTTTTTTTATGCTGCTATCATAGAATGCAATCAGTACTTGGAAATTTAGTTATGAAAATCATGTTTCAAGTTCAGATAGTAAGTCAGTAGACTACTAAAAGAATATTAGATAGCACTTATTATTTCAAAATGAATTTGGTAGAGGATAACTTCTGTATCATGGAAATGTTGCTTATAGCAAAATAAAGTTCAACTTGTGAAGGTTTTGTAAAAGTTTTTATTTATAAATATATTTTGGGTTTACATAGAAAATATCTTAAACCATTTTTCGTTTTACCTATAACTATGTACCAAAACAATATTGTAGTGTATTTACAGCATTTTAACAATAAATCCAGTCCACTATGCATTACCTGAAAAAGAGATTGGTTTTACTTTTTAGAGCCTGAGACAGTTTGTGTACAGGACTGACCGAGGTTGAATAAGAGAATAAAAACCGGCCAAGTGCGAGTCGGACTTGCGCATGAACGTACCGTCCGAACCGTACCATCATAGGGGAGCCCTTTTTAATTTATTTCTATTATTTTGTTAGGGAACAACAGAAATACACATTGTAAAAAATTCAACTGTCTACCTATTATGGACCATTCATGAGATAAAGCCCGCTGACAGACAGACGAACGGACAGCGGAGTCTTAATAATAGTGTTGCGCTGGTTACCCTCCGGGTACGGAACCATAAAAAAGGTGTACTGAGGTGAAATTTCTGTAGCAGATTACAGGGTACCTACTCTATAAATAATGTTTGGTTGCACAGGACATTAAGCTTACTACGACAATGAACCTGTGTATGATTGTTTCACGGAAATGGCAAGCGAGCCATGAGCGCGAGTCCATCTAAATCGTGAGCATATGAAGTTTTTTAGGGTTCCGTATCCAAAGGATAAAAACGGGACCCTATTACTAAGACTCCACTGTCCGTCTGTCTGTCACCAGGCTGTATCTCATGACCCGTGATAGCTAGACAGTTGAAATTTTCAAAGATGATGTATTTTTAGTACCGCTCTAACAACAAATACTAAAAACAAAATAAAATCAATATTTAAAGGGGCTCCCATACAAAAAACGTGTTTTTTTGCCGTTTTGTCTAATGCTGTATAGATAATGGTACGGAACCCTTTGTGCGCGAGTCCGACTCGCACTTGACCGGTTTTTTCATACTAATAGGTATGCAGCTTTTTCTTTCTGATTAATTTCGTTTCGGATTTGAAGATACTTAATAATTTTTGTCTTTTGATACTTGACTGGGAATATTGTGCCGACTGCCAGGGCTTGGCTTGATACACGACCGATGTTGGTCTGCTTTATGCAGGTACACACTACACCACTTTCAGCCTAATAGGCGTTAGGTTAATTCGTTATCCACGGAGACCGAACTGGAGTAACTGACAAGCCTACCTACCCACCCATCGTTATGATAATTAATGACAAGTGAGTGAGACAGAACTGGAGACAGCCCGTGTACCGTCTTAGTATCAATAGCCGCAGGAGGAATAAAACGAATTTGTTCAAGATTTTCGCTTAGTTTTTACTTAATTGACCAACGTTTATAGATCCGACTCCAAGACATCAAAGGGATATCCGGTTTCCCTTCGCGGCACGACTAGACAAGACTTGCTCAATGAAACTTATCTAGAGCGTTAAAGCGCAGGACAACCGTCCCTGCAAGGACTTCAGCATCACGATCCGCGGGGGAGCATATTCTGCTCCACGAAAACAACAGACAACTTCATTCTATCGAGGATATTATTACGTTTCCGTTCCTCAAAGACATCTACAGAAATGTCTATCATTTGTGAAAATTTAGGATTAAAGGGAGCGCATCAGGCCGCAGCAAATTGTCGCTCAGCGGACAGACTTCCGGCGTGATCTCATGGAGAGCGACTGTCGCAACCCCGTGCAGGCCACGCCACAATAGTCAGTGGCGATAAGTCCCCTCTTTGAGGAGTGGCTTGAGAGGCGCCACGGCGTCCTCACCTTCCGCCTGACGCAGGTCCTCACCGGACACGGTTGTTTTGAGAGGTTCCTGCACCGAATCAGGCGGGAGGAAACGCCCGGGTGTTTCCACTGCGAGGATCGACCGGAGGACACGGTGGAGGTGTGCCCCGCGTGGGCGGAGCACCGCCGTGTCCTCGTAGCGGCGATCGGCAGCGGCGACCTCTTGTCCGGCCTTGGTTCAATCCATGGTCCGGAGCGAGACAGAATGGGACGCCGTCACCTGCGAAGCAGTCGTGCTAGCGAAGGAGGTGGTGGAACGTGAGAGGGAGAGAACCTCACGCCCCGGCCGCCGCGGGAGATACCCTGGACGTCGGGGGCCACGTGGTGGCCCCCGGCCACCGTAGGCGCGGGCCTGTGGACGGAGAGCTATGGGCTAGCTCGCCGTCCGTCCGTCTCATGACGACAGTCCGTGTTGACGGCGCGTTCGTGTTCCACGCGCGCCTCAAAGAGTCAGCAAAAGGAAGGGCCATGCCTGCCGGGGCTGCGGGACTGTTCGAAAGAGATACCGTGGCCCCGGAACACAAAAGGCGATGAAGGAACATGGATGAGTTTTAGTCAGTAAAAGTCTGACACTCCCTCCTGCTCCGCCCAGAGCTGGGAGGAGTCATTTGATGATTTCCCAACTGAAATAAAAAAAGGGGAGAGCATCAGCGCAGCGAACTCGAGAATCTTTGCACTCCACATTAGACCATACAGAAATAGGAGATTTTCTTTTCTTTATCGTGTGGTAATGTGGTTAATGCTTATTCTGGTGTCAGTGTTTTTATGCTGCACATGGGCCTCTGACTTGGCTTTCTCAGGCATGCTGGTTTCCTCACGATGTTTTCCTTCACCGAAGCAAGTGAACCGAATAATTATACAACACGCACATGAATCCGAAAATTCAGAGGTGCGTGCCTTGAGTTATTGGGTTCGAACTCAAGACCTATGACTTGGCAGTCCGACGGTCACACCACTAGGCTATCATTGCTTTAAGAGATAATAATTATCTAAGTAGTTACTAATACTGAAATGCAAGAACGAGCGAAGCGAGCTCGATAATTTTTGCTCTTCGGATAAATTAGGTTCTTTCTGTCCGTTCGATCAGAAATGAGAATAGAAGTTTGTTTGTGTGTTTCGAATGGCATCTCGGAGGTTGGCTGGCTTCTGCTTAACCGGACTATCCTGTGGGTGCCTTGAGTGTAAAGCTAAGGCCTGCAGGCAGGTGCAAATAACTTATAAACTAGATACATATCTATACAATATACAAACTAGAATGCGCGAGGGAAGCTAGCGACAATTTTGAGCATTACGAATCGGATAAGTTGGTTTTTCTAATTTTCTATACATAAACAACGGCCCTGATGACGGAGCTTCACTTGAACCATCGATTGAATGTTGTTCAGAATGAATGAATGCTCTACTAGGTTCAAACAGAAACTACGACATTTTAGTTGAACATTCCAATTAATTATTGAAAAAAATAGACACTGTAAATGGTGACTTATATACTTACTTTCTTTAGTTAGTGACTCTATTGATTCACAGTACTTTTTGAAATCTTTCTTACTTCTACAAAGTACGTTTAAATTGATTTGTCTTAATCCTAATTCCCGTAGTTTATCGAGTCTTTGCTTTACTGTCTTTTGCGAAGCTGACAAAACTCTAGGTTTACTGGCAATGTCTTCCACATCAAAACCTTCAGTCAGGAGGAAGTCTAGAAAATTCTTCACCTAAAAATATATCACAATATTATAATACATTGATAGTATGAACATAATATAATTGTTTCAACATATTATTTATCTGTTATTATTACAACCTTGGTTACACGAATGGTTTTCAGTGCGGGTATTTTCAAGCACATGTCTTGAACATTGTCAACAGAGACATTTAAGCGACTAGCAAGGTATGTCTGTTTTGAGTTCCTATCGCCCAGGATGGTTTTTGTCTCTTGTGAAATAGTTATAAACCTGAAAACAGACATGAAACATGAGAAGACCCATGAATTCTTAATAATAACTTTATTGGCTCGAAAGATTTTGCAATATAGCCTCTGTTAACTCGTAAGGAGTACTGAAACAGCATTCAGATTGGTTGGGCACGGGAGACCTCCTTTCAATGCATAACTCAATTTCGTAGATTGGGCCCTGGTGGCTAAACATATTATTTAGTGGAATTTGCCAATAATGTCAGTATCAACAAACACATTTTTTAGTTTTCCTATACCTATTCAATATATCTTCAGAACATCTAACCATCCAAGGATATAGATTGTCAATACCCATATTTTTAAGTCTTAGAAGCCTCTCATGGATTGTCTTGTGATGATACTTCAGCACCCAAAGGTCCCTCAGTATCCGATCTGCAGACACATCCATATCTGAAATAATATAATTTTATGTTTAAATGCACATTTTTAGCAATACAATAAATGGGTGCCAGTATAGTTCTATTAACTTTATGGCAGCTCCGAAGTTAGCTGCGAGTGATGGTCTGCTCAGGCATAACAGTTCAAACTTTATGGGGGCCTGGAAAATCTAACCTAAAGCTGTGCAGAACACAATCTTGGGTATCAGTGTGCAGACCGTCACTCGCAGCTAACTTCTGAGCCGCTATAATTGAACAGAAATATAATGGGCTTAATCCTTTTCCAAGACAGCCAAACAAAGCATCTTTAATTCTTACCTATTAACACATCTAATGATTTCTGAATCCAATCAAATGACAAGCTATATATAAAAGTTCGCTTAGCAAGCTTTTCATTTAGCACTGATGGTGGCACCTGTAAAAGCCACAAAAATTCAATGAATAGACATAGAGATATTAAGATATTCTGAAAACTTAAAAGTATCGTAATACCTTCAGGCGGGATGCAATGTAGTATAATCTATTTTGGCAAAATCCTTTACTTTGATCATCTTTTGTT
Organism: Xestia sexstrigata; assembly: GCA_941918905.2. NCBI lineage: Eukaryota > Metazoa > Arthropoda > Insecta > Lepidoptera > Noctuidae > Xestia > Xestia sexstrigata. The sequence goes on from OW799204.2 coordinate 9,723,521, forward strand.
ACTTTGTAAATATGATACAAAGTTCTGACTGGTAATTTATAAAAAGGTAAAGCATCTTCAGCTGATTGAAAATTGAGAGCTAAAACGATTTTTGCTTTGGGAGCATCGAAACCTAAATCAAGGTAGAAAATTATTAAATGTTGCTTCTTCTTTAGCTATAAACTTATCAATTTCACAGAAACAAGAAAATGTATCTACCACTCTTCTCTACAGCCCTTGTTCTAGTCTTATATGAAGCTATTGAATTAGGAAAATCACTGCGCAGAGATATTTTTATTAAGCTTGTAAAAACTGCTGCAGTATTAGGTTTGTAACATGACGAAAACTTTGGTCTTAATAGCAACATAGAAAACACTGATCTTAAAACCATTGTCGAGATAGATAGACGATTAGGCGTAGTACTTGAATTATATCATTCTAAATTTAGATAATATTTCAGAAAGGAATTATTAAGTTTTGGTAACAATTATTCGAAAATACCAACAACAGTAGTCAGTTGCACAATGACAATGACATTGACGCTAATGTAGAGATGGGTAACTCAGGAGTGATAGATACAAAAGATATGAATCATTCCGTTTCAATCAATCTCTCTTCATATCATTTCGTATCCGAATGTATCAGTATATCTTTCTTTACACCTCACTCACTCTCACTCGTCGGTCATCGCGTCGGATAGCTTCGTTGCGTTGCGCGTCTTTGGTTGAACGTCAAGCAAGCCTACCTAAGTTAAATTTAATTATTATTTTAAACTATACAATCAAGTTCATTTTTCGAGATCTTTTTTATCATTCATCCATCATATCAAATAGATCCGATACATCATATCTAGAAAGAAACCGGAACAGCAGCCAAATAAATCAGGAAGATACATAATTATAACGATCAAACAAAGTGCCTACTTATCTATCACTCTTACTGATTTATTGAATTGAGTTGAGTGAAGCGAGCCTGAGCAGCGCAGTGCAATGCGCTCAATGCGCTGCGTGTCGTGCGCGCCAGCGTGAGCTACTGATACATAAGGATATAAAGATATAAAAGAGTGATACATATCCCAGTGATCGAAAGATACATATCAATCTTTTCTTTTTAGTGATACATTTTGCCCATGTCTACGCTAATGACAGGCGACAGGCGACGCTTTATTTACTCCGAAGGGAAGGCTATTGTCTTTCGACCATAGTGTCTAGTTTTACATCCCAGCCGTTTTGAGTTCTAATAAACGCTATAATACTTAATAAATCCATGCCAATCGGCCTATATTCCATAGGAATATGCAAGAAATACAAAACCCTTTTTATTTACTATAGGTGAACGCAGACCTTCTCCGCATGAAGTTCTATGCAATCTGTGTCTACCTATCTGTGTGCGAGATGATGTTTTCTTTTTGAGGTATAAAAAAAAAACATAGTTTCCAAGAACTCTGTAGATGGCGTTGAACTGACTACGTTACTAAGTGCTAAAGCCAAAACGCTTGTAAAAAATACATTGCGTCACGTCACATACGCTCGTTGACTGACACTTTCGCTTCCGAATTTATTCTAGTTTTCTCGCGCTTTGTTAAAATCAGTTTTTTTACGTTCCGCTCCTTGCAGTAACTCACCAAGTTCAGCGCCATCTATCCAGCGACTAGGGAAGAGTTAAAAAGAAAATCCCTCATTCGAATGCGGCGACTGCGGTGCGGCTAGGTCTGCATTCACCTTAAAAATGCCTTGTATTGGCGCATAAAAACTTTGTAGTACACTTGTTTAAGTTTTTATAACATCTACCATTTATTTTTCCAAGCAGCATGTTTTTGCTGAAACGGAACGCACTCTCAAAACGTTAAAAGTTAAGGTGGGTAGTTAAAAGTTTTACTAAGATTTTTTTCTAATATCGATAGTGCAATTTTTGCTTGAATAAAGCACAACTAGTAAAATTACTTTAATAAGGTGAATGCTCCAGGGTAGCCCGCGAAATTCAAAGTTTCTTACGTTTTTTGCAATTTGCAGGCCAGTGCTAGGTTGTATTAGTGATTAAAATATTATTCGCGGCTGTAAGACGTATGTAGTGGACAGGGTGGTCGGCGCGTATAAGTACTATTTGGCGACCTTTGAGAAGACCCACTTTGTTGGAGACGGACTCCTGCCTATCAAGGCAGGGTCGGTTTCGGCTGAGTCGGGGAAGGCCAGCTGATTCGGACTCGGGGGAGGCTGTGAGTAGTGTGATATCTCATAAGAGTATGATGACATTTTGGAGTTTTTTTTATCAAGAGCGGCTTGCAAGCGGCTTGTGTTTGTCTTGGTTTACGTAATCTTGTATTGTATTGTATAACGGGGTGGTGTCCGCAACTCCACGTCAAAGCGCGTATTTTGCGTATGGGATATAATCCACCACGCGGGCCCAGTGCGGATTGGTAGATGTCACATGTCTTCGAATTTTTGGTTCTAGGACATGCCGGTTTCCTCACGATGTTTTCCTTCAACGTTTTGAGAGCAGTGGTGATGAAATAAATTACACAAAGTAATGCCGCCTGCCTGGGTTTGAACCCACGACTTACTGTTCGTAAGTCGGGGCCGCTACCACTGGGCCACCGCTGCTCTCCTCCGTCTCCTCCTCCTCCTCCGTAATCTTGCTTTGACATAAATAAAACCAGTGTTGCCAACTTTATTTTTACGAATCCACCAAATGTGGCCTTGTGGCCCACCAGAAAACCGCTAAACCTATCGGTCTCGCAAACCACCAGAAAACTGGCTAAAGATGATCATCTTCAGAAGAGTCGCTTTATTGCATTTTCAGCTGTAAAGAATAGATTTCCTTAGTTCCAATTTTTTGCAATAAACTAATTGGTAATATGTAGTTATTGCAGCATTTGCCTTCACGTGCTCACAATAATAATAATAATAATAATATATATTGCACAGCAGTAGTCATATCTGAAGAACTTAACTTTAAAATCACACAAAACACGGGAAACACAAGACCAAAACAGAATATCAAGCCAGCATGGCAACAGAGGTTAGAAAAAGACATAGAAAAATTAAGAGCAGATATTGGTAGACTTACACAATACATTAACAACAACAGATCAAGTAAAGTAGTTAGGAGAGTTGAGGCAATTTTTAGAAGCCATTTAATCCATACGAGGCACGAGAATAACAACAAAAAACCAGAGGAGTTCTTAGACACTATAAAACAAAAGTTGGCGCTTAAAGTTCATAGGCTCAGAAGATACAAAAAAGCACAACAGCGCAAAAATGATAACGCCATATTTGCCACCAATGAAAAAATATTCTACAGAAACCTAAATAAACCAAACACTGACACAAATCACGACACTAACACAGACACACCTGACCAACCTACAAAAGAACAATTAGAAACATATTGGTCTAGTATTTGGGAAGAACAAGCACGACACAATGAAGAAGCGACATGGATAATAGAGGAAGAAACAAAATGGAGAGCGATAGATGAAATGGAGTTCGTAGAGATTGCAGAGGCCGATATCACACATATAACAGGCAGATTACATAATTGGAAATCTCCTGGTATAGACAAAGTACACAATTTTTGGTTCAAAAAGTTAACTTCATTATACAAACCAATAGCAAGAAACTTGACACAAATCATATTAGGAGAACAAAATACACCAGAATTTATTGCAACGGGCATAACATACATGCTGCCTAAAACTAAAAATTCACCACACCCTTCCCAGTACAGACCAATCACATGTCTACCTACAATATATAAAATATTAACATCAGCAATAACAATGAAAATCAACACACACATTGAACACCACAACATAATGGCGGAGGAGCAGAAGGGCTGCAGACGGGGCCACATGGGATGTAAAGAACAGTTAATAATAGACTCCACTATACATAAACATGCGACTGCAAAGAATAGAAACCTTCATTGCACCTATATTGACTATAAAAAAGCCTTTGACAGTGTTCCTCACTCTTGGTTGATACAGATACTAAAAATTTATAAAGTAAATTCAAAAATAATAGAATTCCTATCCAACATAATGACACAGTGGAAAACCACACTTCAAATAAATTGTAATCAAAGTAATGTTACTACGCGACAAATATTTATCAGGAAAGGTATCTACCAAGGTGACTCTCTTAGTCCCCTGTGGTTCTGCCTCGCACTTAACCCTCTGTCTCATCTGCTGCAGCATTGCGGGGCCGGATATTGTCTCAAACACACCACAGAACAAACAACAATCTCACATCTCATTTACATGGACGATATTAAACTATATGCACAAACCGAAAAAGATATGAAGAAACTAGTAGAAGCTACAGCAGAGTTCAGCCAAGATATTAATATGCAATTTGGTCTGGATAAATGTAAAACACTTCACATTATACGCGGCAAGATACGACCCGGCAACTATGCAGTAAATAACACAGACACCATAACAGCAATGGAACCCTCCGACTTATACAAATATTTAGGGTACACACAATTGAAGGGACTAGATCACGTCAGGATTAAAGAGATACTTACTGCAGAATTCAAGAGGAGACTCAACGCTGTATGTAAAACCCAATTGTCTGGAAAAAATCTCATCAAAGCCTTAAATACATTTGCCATCCCCATATTAACATATTCATTCGGAGTTATTAAATGGACAAAAACAGACACAGAACAATTAGAACGAACCACACGCACCACTCTTACAAAACATAATAATTTGCATCCTAAATCTGCCATAGAGAGACTTACCATAAAAAGACAAAACGGAGGGAGAGGCCTAATAGACATCCAGTACCTATGGTGGAAACAAGTTTGTAGATTAAAAACTTTCTTTCACACAAAATCTCTAACTAGTAACATCCATAAAGCCATAGCCCAAAATGATCATAATTACACTCCACTAAACTTATATGAACAATCAGACACTTCACACATTATTAACGAAGACCCGCAGACACAAAAAATTTATGACTGGAAGAAAAAAGTTCTTCATGGCCGACATCCCCATGACCTAGAACAATCACACGTCAACGCAGTTGCCTCAAATAGATGGCTCAAAATAGGTAATTTATTCCCAGAAACTGAAGGATTTATCATCGCTATACAAGACCAGATTATTAACACCAAAAACTACAGAAAATTCATTATCAAAGATCCTTCAGTAACAAATGATAAATGTCGCAAGTGTCACACGCAGCCAGAAACCATCCAGCACATAACAGGAGCATGCACAACTCTGACGCAGACAGACTACACACACAGGCATAATCAGGTAGCAAATGTTATTCACCAAAGATTGGCAGTTCAATACTCACTCATACAAGACACAAACACTCCATACTACAATTACACACCACAAGCGACGCTCGAAAATGATAGTCATAAACTTTACTACGACCGCGCCATTCTTACCGACAGGACAATTCACTATAATAGACCAGATATTATACTACAAGATAAAATAAATAAAGTCACTTACCTAATAGATATCGCAGTTCCCAACACTCACAACATACAAAAAACAATCACCGAAAAGATTAGTAAATACGCAGAACTCAAACAGGAAGTAACAAGAATATGGCGACAGGAGAAAGTTTATGTCGTCCCTATAGTTCTCTCTACAACTGGTGTTATTCCGAATCACCTTCTCCATAGCCTTAAATTACTTAGTCTAAAAGAAACGCTCTACATTACCCTACAAAAAGCCGTAATTTTAAATACATGCCGAATTGTCAGAAAGTTCATGCAAATAGAAGAAAACGAAATAGGTCCTCATCACAACACACTCTCAACATAACAAACCACACGCTGCATTTACTTTGGTCTCGACCCGTAAATGTAGTTGGAAGTACCAGTAAGCTGAGAAGCAAAAGCACATTCCAAAAATAATAATAATAATAATAAATCTTTATTGACAAATGATTGCTTATTACATCAGTGTAGCCCTGACTCTTGTACTAGGAGTTCCTGTATCACAAGAGCCAGAAACAATCCATGCTGGTTTAGCACGAACTGTGAGAATTGAAGATAGAAGCTCTATCTTTATCCGGTTTCTTACGATACGGTAAACTATCAACAAAAAAGTATCCTGTTTCAATTATTTATATCTGAGTATTTATGTAAATCGTACTAGTGGTTGGTGGTTGTTGTGGTACCTTACCACTAACTGAAACAATCAAAGACACTTGAAAAATCCACTAGCCACTAAATCCAAAATTTGTTCGCTAAAAGGATAGTCTGAACCACCAGAACTACTCGAAAATCCACTGAGTTGGCAACACTGAATAAAACAGAATAAAAAAGTTTCTTTACATAATTTCAAAATGTAGTTTATTACTAGTAACATTGAAATTTGCATGCATTCTGAGAGATCGCTTACAATTGTAGTTAGGAATACGACCGAAGCAGAAGTGAAGCAACAACCGAGAAGGTAAAGCCAGACTCAGAGTATTTAGCCACGAAAGTACGGTCAACAAAATGAATAAGTAACCATGGTCTTCAGATAAAGTTTCAGTTCTTTTTTAAACTATTTCACGTCTTCAGATGAAATTTAATTATATTAACATATTTGAAAATTTCTATCAATTTAATTTCATTTCATTCGAAAACATCCATCAGTTTCTAAGAAAACTTCAAATAAATATATTTCGACCCTGGTTATGGTTACATAATTGGTTTGTTGACCTATTAGCATCAAAATTGACACAAAATTATTCATTCAACTGTTTCTGTTGTTTCGATGTTTTTTTATAAGCTTCTAGTCAGTTTGCCTTGTTAGTTAGTAGGTACCTAGGTGTGGGTCAAATCTTGCAACTGAATTTTCTTTATTTTGGTTATTTGCATGTAAAAACTTAACTGTTGGTAGACTTTCGTTGCTAACTGTAGGTACTATCGCGATTCCCGCCTCATCACCACAAAGCTAATTTTTGATTGCACTTACAACATAGAAATTGACTTTGTAAAAATTAATGAATGAAAAGATACCGATCGGCCGAGCGCACTGACGACGCACGCCAAACGAGCGTTATTGTTATTTTGAGCGCCAAAGTTGACGCTTTCTTATCAGGCCTAAACTTTAAGGCCCAGCGCACACCGCTGGAGCGGATTTGAAGTCAACAATTTAATATAAACCTTAACTACCTTGATATACGGTCAATATAAGAATAAATTCGCACGCGGTACACGGAGCGCCCTCAAGCTAATACAAGAGCATGCGCGCGACCGTATATCAAGGTAGTTAAGGTTTATATTAAATTGTTGTCCTCAAATGCGCTCCACTGCACCTCCAGCGGTGTGCGCTGGGCCTAAGGGGGCGTGGCTCGGCGCCTTCGCATGATTTAAGCAAATAAAACTGATCAGGCGGAAAAGACCACGACTGTACATAGGTTTGTACCTACTAGTTTTAAGATTTTAATTTTAAAAAGCTTCGTATTCCTTTCTACAAATGTACCCAGGTATAATGAGGATTTTCTTTAAGTATAGGTTTTATCTCGTAAAAAAACGATAACACGCAACTAACGACGACTACTTCGTCGTGAGGAACTACGTCGGTGTCGGTGATGTTTATCATGTTCGTCGCGGTGTCGAGTTCTTCCACGCCGTCTGTCATTACTTTCAGAACGTCTTGAAATCATTGTTCTAAAGACATCCGTTTCCGGTGATTCGGACCATCTCCATGACCGTACTGACGAACGAGGAGTCCTGGAAAAAAAAAATAAGTTGCTAAACAAGCAACCAAGGTGGATGGACTGTATGAAAGATGATATGGCTGGAAAGCAGGTGACTACTAAGATGAGGAGTAATGGAGACTTAAGGAAGCAGAATACATACGGCGGCAATCCCAAATAAATTGGGATAAGGGCAGTCGAATTTTTTATGACTAAAGTAGCGACTAAGATGATGAAGAGAAATGACACGTATGCTCGGTTTCATATATTTTACTCACCTATCCTCTTGAACGGTTTCTTTAGTATAATATCCATTGTATAAATTATTTGGGTTTCTGAAGACATGTAAAAAATTACAAGCACGACCTTTGGGGCAACGCTTTCGCAACTGAAGGCCTGTAAATTAAAAGTCCCATGTATTAGGGCAGGGAGCAATCCTATTGTCATCAACTGGGCTTGTATATAAATCAACAAATAATATGTAGTTACCACATATAGCATTTTTCCATGAATTTATAAGGCAAAACTGTAGGGAAAGTTGTCTGCCACCATACCAGCGAGTGTGTAAAGCTCGGTAGGCCGCAACAGCACAACGCAGCTCATCAAATTCTATGAATGCGTTTCCTCGGAGATGTTTTTCATAGTTATTACAGACCTACAATCAGATCAATTTTAAATAACTATGATACGGAAAATTCATAAACAAGTGAAATAAAATTTTAAAACTTTAATACAAACCTCCTTTTATTCATTTTAAAAATGTCAATAATTGTGCGTAGATGACAAAAATCTGAAGTTGATTTGAGTAAAAATATGTTATAAATAATTTAAAAAATAATAGATTATTATCCTTGGATAATGCATGCCTATTTACATTTTAAACATGGATGTGACAAGTTTTTAAGAGGTTAAAAACCCATCACAAGCTAAAATTTTTTATGTTCAACTGCCCCTATTTTTTTTAACATATCCTAAGCTTGCAAGATAGAAATAGACTTGCCAAATCGAAATCTTAAACCAAGCGTTTGTGAATTGGAACTTGACTTAACTTGTTTAAGCTTTAAGAAACAAGGTTGAGTATATTGATTTTGAATATGTAGGTACATACATTATAAGCAAGTTATCAGTATAATATTGACAATTAAGTCTACATCTGTACATATGTCACCCACAGACCACTACAAAGAAAGGTCAAGAAGATACAGGGTTCTATTGTCATCATTATAACTCACCTTAAACTGTGTAATTCTCCCAAATTTTTCAAATTCAGATAGTACATCAAAGAAGAAGTCTTTGTATTCATTATATGTATCACTGTCTTCAAATTCTAGCATTATATCTGTGTCATATTCATTGACATTTGCGTTACTTAACCCAAAGTGGTTATAAAAATTTGTTGCTAATAACACCTAAAATAAAAATAAAAAATTGTATTGATATGTATGAATACTGATGGTTGTGTACTTAAAGCCATATAAAACAGTAATATTAATTTTTGCCCACAGGATGACCTGTAACCAAAAATATGAAAAGGATATACTTTGCTGATGCCAGGGTATTGATGGTTTCTTGAACATTGATCAGCAAATCGACAACAGGCTGTTTTAGAGAAAAATGGACATAATTCAGCATCAGGTTTTGTATCATGCATCACTTTCAGTTCAGGCGGCGGGTCATCTGAATCTCCAGATAAGAATAAATCTAAGTTATTCATGAAGATGTCTTGTTTTCTTTTCAATTCTTCTTGAGCTGCTTTTATCCTCTCTTCTTCAATTTGTTTTTTCTTCTGTTCTAATTCCCATTCCTGTCATAATAATTGAATTATAGTATTTATAATATGTGATGGTGTAGTATTAAACTGCCAGTGATCATATGACCAAAAAAAAAGAACATTTTTGTTAAACTAAAAAACAAAATTACAACTGACGTCCGGGTGATGCATGTGCATTTGTGTATCAATTTCTTGTAATAAGATATAAAAAAAAAAAATAAGATTGCAATGGAGTCTTACCAGCTTCAGCTTAGCCTCTTGTTCAAGGCGCTTTTGTTTAAGTCTTTCCTTTTCTTCTTGAAGTTTTTTCCATTGTGCAATTGCAATTTTTTCAGCTTGAATCCATTTTTCGTTTTCTTCATGATTCTGTTTATTTATTTGTTCGAGTATCAAATTTTCCTCTATTTCTTGTTGTTTGTTAAACCATTCAGTTAAGAAAATTTTATCTAAAAGTCAATTTATTCGTTTTTATTAGTGAATATAAAATTAAATGAATTAATCATGATTCTGGTTGACACACCTCTTTCTTTAGCTTGGATTGTGCGGATTTGTTTTCTTCTCTCTTTCTTCGCAATTTTCCTCCATTCTGCATGCCTGAAAAATAAGAGTATAAAGAGAGTGAGTGAGAGAGTGTTTTTGTGTAGAATTTTGTATGGTAGAGAAGGATACATTGTTTGTCTAAGTTTGTTAGTTTTCCTATCTTTCTTACCTTCCCATAATTATCATACAAAAACAATATAGGCTACGGTCTCTCGAAAACGATTCTTTGGCAGGAAAATGTTGTAATCTTTTTAGCTTTCATTGCCAGTGACTCGGAAATTTAAAAATTCATTTCACACACAGTTAATCTATTAATTAGTAAAATTATTTATAATCCACTTGTTTACAATCATCAATCATTGACATTACCTCTATAATGTCAATGTCATAGACTCATTGTTAGCGATGCGCGATGGCGAGAGGTTTTATTCGATTGTTTCGATTATTCGAACATCTCGATGGTTCTCGATTGTTTCGACTTGGACTCGAGTCCGACTCGGTCTGTTACACAGATTACTAATATGTAGCAAGCTACAGATGGGACAGTCGAATTTGCTTAGTTCCTACACTATCAGTTTTGGCGCTGTTGTCGCTTCAATATGGCTGCGGGCCGCAGCATTGTCATTCCACTTGACAGTCAGGGTGTATTCCGTATTAGAAAATAATCGCTCACAGCGCTCACATCGATATTTTGCGTTCCGATTTAGTTATCACGATTATGACAGCTAAGAGCTGTCATCAATTCGGAACGCTCCTGAACGCGTTGACAGTGAACATAACCCAAACCAAAACATTTCACAAGACCTATTTTTGAAAATGAAAGTTATGTTGGTTGACTCTATCGACTCTGTTAACTCAGATTTTGAGATAGAGAACGACGATTCGTCCAGTGATGAAAAGGATGACGAAAGCATTGTTTATATAAGCGTATTTAGCTCCCGGCAAAAATTTACCCCTTCCCACGAACTACAAATTACATAGATGCAACGGTAATTAAATTGTTCATGAGTTTGAAACTCATTTCAATCAAACAAAACAACACAACCTGTAAAAACAAATTTACAAATGTCATTTTTGACAGCGCTCACGGTGATATTTATTTGGGGCATGGTCGGTGTAATCGCAAGATGGCGCATGTCATGACGTCATCTATGACGATTCAAGGGACATCGAAATCGCGCTCACGGTAATTCGGAACGGGTTTGTGGACGCTCAAATCGATTACAGCATAATTCGGAACGCAGCCTCAGTCACTCACAGATTTGACAAAATTCAAAAAATCTATTAAAAAAATGATAGGAGGTTCCTTTCCCTGGAATCCTGATTATAGCTTGGTGTTTCCGATGCCGGCGGGCCACTATTTCTCTTTATTAATTTTCTAGAAGATTAAAAAAAGGTGGGAAATAAAACAATAAAACTTAGGCCGCATTCCGAATTACAAAATAATCACTCACAGCGCTTACATCTATATTTTTCGTTCCGATTTAGATATCACGGTTATGACAGCTAACAGCTGTCATCAATTCGGAACGCTCGTAAATGCGTTCACAGTGAACATACCCCAAACCAAAACCTTTCACAAGACCCTAATTTTGAAAATGGAAGTTAAGTTGGATGACTCTATCAACTTTGATAACTCAGATTTTGAGATAGAGAACGACGATTCGTCCAGTGATGAAAAGGACAGCATGACAGAAATTTGTCGCCCGTTAAGCTCGTCGGCTATATTCACTTGAATACTCATGGTTGCACAGTGCGCAATTTTAAAAAATGCCACGATAGAATAGTTAAGCAGCATCCCCCACTAGAGACGCGCGGCTCCGTAAGGCCGAGCCGCGCGGACGAGCTTCGTGAGTATGGACGAGAGCGAGGCCTGAGCCGCGCGGCCCTCGGCCGGCCTCGCGCAACCTGACGGTAGTCGTTCTACTTCAAAGCAAGCCGCGCGGCTCCAGGTAGTGGGGATGGGCCGCGCTGCCTGTCAGTGCGCTAGCACAGATAATATAGTAGCTTGTGACCGCCACTACATCAAATTGTGTTTTTATTCGTGCCAAAAAGAATTGGTCGGACGAGAAAACACTTTTTAAATTGAATTCTACCCGAAGCGCCCGGTGTTATGGGACTGTCTGAGTAGTTTTTTTAAAGATATAAACTGTTTATAAACATTTTTCATATTTTTTATTAAACATATTTCTTATTTGCGCAGCGGTGCTTATTACTATTCCTGCTGAAGCTAAAAGCACGTCCTCTTCTTCGTACATCTCAAAAGAAACTGCAGGTAATATCTCTATTTAGTCTGTGGTATCTGCGCAAGACGAGCGGTCGCTAGATTAGATATATTCTTTGGGCGGGCCGCGCGGCTTTTCAATGTGGACGAGTTGCAAAAAAGCAAAATAGGCTCGCGAGGCTTTTAATGGGGACGCTGCTTTAGATGCGACTCCTAAGTTCATAATTAAGGTGGATGCTCCAGGGTAGCCCGCGAAATTATAGGAATGACTTTGACCTTGAAAAAGTAATTCCTGCACCTTTAAGAGAATGGAGGGTTGTATTGATGATTTTGATAATTATAATTCTATTCTATTATATCTATTCTTTCTCACATCCTGTTTCAGCTCTACAGTATTCTGTTTAATCCTACAACCCCCTCTTATCTTAAAGAACGTTTCAAGTTCCTTCATGACACACATAATAGATATCTGAGGTCATCGGAAAACTTAAAACTAGAGATGCCGATGCATTCCACCAGTTTCTATGACAAGTCTTTTACAGTTCAAGCAGTTCGGTTATGGAATGCCTTGCCAGTGTCTATAAGGCGTGCTGAATCTCTGCCATTTTTTAAAAGCATGATAAAAAACCTGTATCTCTCTACTTAAGCATTTTTATTAGGTATTTTAATTTAGTTCTTCGCACTCATTTCTCGATAATAGAAAAAATGAAAATATTTATATAAGTGTAATATGTTTTATGTATGTATGTATTTATTGTATATATGTAAATGGTACACCACAGGCTACCTGCAGTATTGTCTCTCCTTCCCCCTTAAATCCATCCAAAGGTTGTCTTTAAAAGATCGCTTTTAGCGATAAGACCGCCCATTGTGTCACCCCTTGTATGTTTTACTTTATTTTGTATCTGTAATTTTAATGGTGTACATAATAAAGAGTATTCTATTCTATTCTATAACTACATACGTCTTACAGTCGCGAGCAATATTTTAACCAACATACAACCTAGCACTGGCCTGCAAATTGCAAAAAATGAAAGAAAATTTGAATTTCACCCTGCTGCTACCCTATAACAACACAACCTGTGAACACAACTGTCATTTTTGACAGCGCTCACGGTGATATTTATTTGGGGCATGTAGGCCTATTACGTACCTTTCTGATATCCAGTGACTATCAAGCTTCGGTTGTACACCGAACTTTGATGACAACCGAGAATGTCATATTATTGGTATTACGTATCGCACTGAGTGGATATCACATTACGGTGACTAACAGCCCGGGTACGGTGTAACGTCTTTCACGAAAGCCACTTCAAACTCAGTTGTCATCAATTTGATGTCCACTATGCTTACATAATTCAATTCAATTCAAATATTTTATTTCAGAATTACATCCATTTATTGTTAGTAGTAGTATAACTTAGCCTAATATTAGTATTAAATTAAATTTACAATAATAAACAACAAGAATAACAATGAACTGTTCGTTTAATGTAACAACAGTTTATTTGGATAAGTGTGTCTGAACACTTATCCACCTTCGTAGGAGAGGAGAGTCCCACCGGTCTGAAAACACATTCAGGATGCCATTGGAGGAGCGCAAGCGCGTCAACATGGAAGCGCATCTCTTCCGCATGATTGCGGCGAACCCGTCGACGCGCGCTTCCGCAAACATCCCTGACGCGCTACATCGCCACGGCAACCCCAAAATCACCCTGAATGCGTTATTGTGCTGTACGCGCAGGTCGCTGTATGCCCGCTGGGTATACTTGGTCCACAGGCTGCACGTGTAAAACGACTACGACGACGACGACGTGTAATTGCAATATAGAAGAATTGATACGAAAGCGTCTGTCAAAATGAGTTACGGTGACTATCAGCCACGATGGGCACCGATGACGTCATATTTGATCGCGACTGGTCATACATAATATGAAACTAACCTTTTGACAGTTATTTGATTGACACTGAGCCCAGTTACTATCATTTCGAGCTTTCAACAGAAATACGTAATAGGCCTGCTGGTCGGTGTAATCGCAAGATGGCGCATGTCATCTATGACGATTCAAGGGACATCGATATCGCGCTCACGGTAGTTCGGAACGGGTTTAAGGACGCTCAAATCGATTAAAGCGTAATTCGGAATGCGGCTTAAGTGTTTGGTTATTTTCTTGAAAAGGCTGTGTGCACTCGGACCCGAAGGCAACCCGAAAGTTTCAACCCCAAACGGCTCGAAAATATAGTTACCCGCAAAGTTGGCACTAAAATTATGCCGTTTGAGGTTTGTCTGTTTATGATAAAAGTGTTTATGGATAGGCTGATTATTACCCGCTAAAATATGTGGGTAGTTAAAAATGCCCACACACCTAATTTGAAATACCGTAGAAATTAGGAGTTGCTCGTGCTCCGCGCTCGTTAAAATGGAAAGCAGCACGCACAAGATTAAAAATTTAATTTTTTGTAATAAGGACGATGATTTTATTGAACTTTTGCGCTCTGGTTTAAATCCTAATTTGGAAGGAGGTTGGCCAATAAGATTAGCGGCCCGATATGGATGTACCACTATAGTAGAATCTTTGCTACAATTTGGAGCTAATCCCCATTTATTGAGCGAATCTGGTGAGTAACTTGTACGTTTTAAGTATTTATCTTACCTATATTCCCGTAAATGCTTAGATTTCAAAATTACATACGACGAAAATATTGTTTAGTTGGCCCCAATTACTTCTCCATGCTGGCACTTGAGTGTAGGTACACTTTTTGTGACTAATGGAATTCGTTTATCGCTGTCAATACAACCAACATGATAAACAATAAAGGAACAATATTTCGATACTTACGCCATTCGCCAGTGTGACGCGTAGGTAAATATGACGTTCGTGATTCAATGCTCGAAAGCGTAAGTTCTGTCGAGCTTGGGGTTCAATTACTAATTAAGGCAAGATATTGTTTTTTTCCATTACTAATTTCTCAGTGGCATGACTGGATTTGGGAACTGGCAATCGGCTCAAAATGAGGATGTAGGTAGAGTAGATACCTACTAAACACCTCTGCTTAACCATTTTGGGAATACAGGTGTGATTTTACATACAGGTGCGTCCACTTTACAACTAGCAGTATTTTCTGGTGAACATTGGAACACTGATAAATGGACGTCGTTACTATCGTGTTGCGATTCATCCCAACTAGCGGACGGAGCAGCTGTGGCAATTATTTTTAATAACGTGCCGGCATTGAAGAAGATTCTGGCAACTGGAAGATGTAATACTAACATTCCTACAACTTTAACAGGTACCTAACTACTTATTAAGTGTTCCCACGAGTCCCATGAGGATCCAAACCCTAAGTTGGAGTTATTACTAACGAATGACTTTGTACCACCATCTGCTATAGATATAGTAGAATAATCAACCCACCTATAAAACATTTCAGGTAAAACTTTGGAGCATTTAGCAAAAGGCTATAAATTAACTCATTTGATGAACCCATCTACTATACAAAATTACAATGAACATGTTACAACAAATATTTCACCAAGGATATCAAGACAAACAGACCGAGCGGTAACTAAATTATCAACATTATTTTTTGGCTAAGCTGTAGGTTTCAGTGTTCCTCACTCAGAAGTACCATAGTCTGGGTAGGTAATAATTAGTGAGTGGTAACAAATAGAATAGTTGTTGATCGATGACAGGGAGACGAAGAACAAAGAAAAGATGGATGGATTGTCGAGGAATCACTTATGGGCCTATACTACCTCAAATGGCTTAGCATGATCCTCCGTTACGCCTAAAATACTGCAGCATTAATTTTGAAATAAATATAGGTAAAGTTGAGGATTAATGCTAAGTACTATGTCTGACGAAAACACGATTCCTTAAACTTTTTTCGATAGAAAAAAAATCCAGTTACCTCCAAATCTAACAATAAACCGCTGGTATTCAAAAAGTACTTCAAATTAGATCATGAAACTTTGCATACTAACTGAACTACTTAACTATAAATCAGGTCTGATGTGTTTTATTTTTTTAGTCCAATCAATAGATTTTTTGTAAATCGCAAAAAAACACTCATTTCGCACTATTCGGCCGCAGTGACTGACGTAACAACCGCTTTGTAGTGCAAGCTGATTAGAACTTTATTCTAACAGCATTTCAAACGAAGTTTGAACCACCACAAATAGAGTTCCTAATTTTAGGGTTAGAATGGCCTTAGAAGGGTCAGTTATGGGTGAAGTGGGTGGGTCGTATCAGGGGTGGGAGTGGGGGGGGGGCGTGAGATATTTCTCGACGGCATGTTAAGCCAAGTCAGAGGCTCATGGGCGGCTTAAAAACTCTAAATCCAGGTTAGCCACTAACCACACGATAGAAAGAAGAAGTCTCAGGGGTGGGCGCAATAGTAGGTAAATTATGGGTTGACGGTTTATGAATAAATGGAATGAAAAATGAAATGAAATTATTACTTTACAGGAGCCAGCTAGATCCTCATTAGCTCCGTACCATGCACAAAGAAACTTATCACCGTCAGTAGCCAGATTTTTCCATCAAACAGCAAGTCAGACATCTTTATCACCAGCAAGAAGAGGAGTTTTGTTGGTATCTTCCCCCACAACTGACGCTAATAGCTAATTTTAGTACTTAGTCAATTGAACACTAGAAACTACAATAAGGAAATCATGGAATCATCATGAATGTTCAACTTTTATACTTGCGTACCTACTCACATTGTTTGGAAAGTGGAGTTTTCTGGACTGCCGGTCCACTGGACCTAGGACCTTGTCAGAGTACTCTTGGAATTTAGATCATAGCATAAGTAAGGAAAGTAGGTAGATATTTACCTACCTACTACTAGAATCAAATGCCACTAGGTGAGAATTTTATAAGAATTTACCGACTATCCGACTCGACTATAAATTATTATTAATTTCCCATTTTACTAAATAGACACTTTTTTCAATATAATACCTACCTACTTTTCTTACAATTTAATCAATTGTTTTTCACTGCTTCATTACGTTGACAAATTTATTATTAATCGCAATTTTTTAATTATGACCATTACTAATCAATATGAGACAATTAATACACACTGATTACAAAATTAATTGTTTTATTATATTTTTACCGAATGGTCCACGGACCTTATACAATAGGTAACCCATAGTACCTGCATGAAAAACAGTGTACAATTTAATTCTAGCTTTAAAATGAAGTTCGCTATGCATTCGATCTCTTGACCTTTTATCTTTGGCTCTCGGAAACTTACATAAATAACAACGGCTAACAAGGAATAAATTAACCCAATAAATAAGACTAAACACAGTTTACAGATACAAAGAATCGTGGGGACTCTGGGACTATAGGAGATATGAAATCTTTCTCCGTCGTCACAACAAGACAATTTTAGATACGTCTGTAGACGCCAGATGGCTGTGTTGGTGTGCAAAGACTAACTGCTTGCGTTTCTGATAGATTGTTGATAGGCACCTAAAACAAAAGACGTAGTTTAATAAATAACTTTTTCTGAATGGGGAACAAAACTGACAAATTGGTTCCGTATAGATGGCGCTAAGTGTACACTTAGGGCATTGCAGCGTGACGTCACGAAAATGTTAGATGAGTTGAACCTTGATCGAACCTATATGTTCTATCATGTAAGATACTTACAATCAAGTTCTCATTTTCAAGCTGTGCGTCTTGTATCTGCATTTTGAGTGGCGTACCGAGAACATTGCTCATTTTGCTGTTAAGGCTGTTCAAAAATCTTGAGGTTATTACTTTCTGAAGAAAAAAAAGTATTAGGCACTTTAGTAGAGAATATGCAAATGCATGTATTATTTTTTTCACGATCTGTACTAGCAAACTAATGCGTGTCGCTCAAAAAAAAAAACTTCTACAATTTTCTACGACAGTTCAAACGTCTGTGACTGTCGCGGCCATTCATGTCATAGTATTTGACGTCATTTCCCTGTATCTGCCTTGTTTACATATATTTTTTTACCATAGTATAATAATTTTATTAAATATTTTATATTATGTACTTTATTCAAGCAGACATTGCAATACCAATATTATAATAACATCCTAATGAAACTATTAACAGTTTTCTAATAAAAGTGTCACATAGTACTTGACGTCACTAACTCACTACCGGCGGCGTTATGTAGGGATGCACGATGTGTTTTAAGTTTGCATTCCGTTTCACGGTTCACCTAAAACATGCTACATAAAATATTAAATTGTAAAATATGTGTTAGAAAATTAAACAGATGTACCTACCACAATGTTTATATGGGCCATTACAAGGCATTTTTAGGGAATAAATATAGTTTTGTATTTCTTGCTTGTACAATAGGGATTGTTACACAACCATGATTTACGAGACTAAGATCTAACTGATTTCCCATAGACGGCTATGGTAGGTACCTACTATATCATTATATCAACCTTACTACACTAAGGGTCCTGTCCGAACTCTGAAGCCACCACAACACCACGCCGTCGCCCGTCGAGGTGGCAGAGTTCTGTTGAAGCTTATTTCAAAGTTGATTGTAATAAAGGGAATCATCGACAAGACGAAGAAGATATTATTGTTGATAGTTTGATATTTTCAAAACTGGTGAAGTTTCAATGAAGATGACAAAAAAAACTAATTATTCCGTCAGATAGATTTCCAAAAAATATTGGACACATTTAAAAAAATGAAGACAATACAGTGCGTCGAAAACTCGTGTAACGTCACATTTGAGCACATTTTTTCTCAAATGTAACGTCACACGCCACCGCTTTCAAGCATCTTTGACACGTTTCTTCTTCGTAAATTTTTATTAATTTGTTAAAAACAAAAAACACGTACTTATCCAACATTTTTCGATAACTAACTGACGGACTAAACAGAATCATACAACCAACCGTCAACCAAGCATTCTGTACATTAAACTAAGTAACTTTACGCAAAAATTATTGCTGGGAAACGACTTTTTTTTTGGGGTGAAAAATCATGTTTTGTGGTAGAACTCAATGTAACGCACTCAAAACATTGTGCTGATGGATGGATTGGATAGTACGGGGTCGTGGAGGTGTTTAAAGTAAAAATCTTACATAAAAACTTGTATTTAAAAAAAAACTTGTCAAAAAGTTGGAACTTTGAACCCCAATATCTCCGTAACTAGAAGGTTCCCAGGTATGGTGTAGAACAAAAAAATGATCGCAATGACGAGGAGAACAAGTGCCTTTTACAACTTTTATTTTTTTAGTCAGTCATCATACCTATTTAATATATAAATATAAGTATGGAAAGTTTTTAAAGCAATTACAAAGTCCATACTAGACTATACCTTCTTAGTTCCGTTTACTTCAAAGACTGTTCACAAAAATTACTCCTAGTGTGAAAGGTGTAGGTAGGTACCTACTTTCTACGTTTAGGTAAATAGACGTTTGACACTTACCTCCAACGACTTTGAAGTCGGAGTTACAATAGGAAAATTTCTGATGATACATAACTTTGGGTAAAGTAATGGCTCTCCGCGCCAGAACTGAATTGAGTAATACGAACATTCTTCTTCGGGTAGGCGGTATCCGTGCTGTTAACATGACAAAATAAAGGCACACCTCTTTACTGCCTTGACATCGAAACATTTTGGTAGGTGGGTAGCAGACATTTGGTTAAGGTGGAAGCTCCACGGTATCCCTTGAAGTTCAAATTTTCTTAAGTTTTTTTGCAATTTGCAGGTCAGTGTCAGGTTGATGTTGATTAAAATACGGTATGAATCGCGGCTGTAACACGTAGGTATGTAGTTACAGAATTAAATAATTAAAATCATCAATACAACTCTCTAAGTTCATGTAACTGTATTGAATGACTATTTCATGAAAAACTAGAACTACATACGTGTTCAACCCTACTTGGGAGCTCATACTTATAAGTTACTGGCAGACGTCACGCGGTTTCACCCGCGTCCTAGATAGTAACCGTTTCCGTGGGAGTACGAAAATAAAATATAGCCTATTTATGTTACTCGCTGATAATCCATTGCTGAAAGATTTTTTAAAATCGGTCCAGTATAGTTTTTAAGTTTATTCGTTACATACAAAAATATAAAAATACAAATCTTTCCTCTACATAATATTAGTCTAAGTAAAGCATTCAAAACAAAACCTTTAAAACTTACGATATTTTTCCAGTGGCGACGCAAATCTTTGTAGGATTTAAATTTTGACATTCCGGGAAAATCGTTATGACTCTCTTCGATGATAGCCTTGTTCAAGCTAGAACGGGGCAACAAACAGAATTTAATAAGTACCTATACATTCTGGGAAACGACTTTTGTACGGTAACCAGTTCTATGAATGGTCAAGAACAAACAAATATCGCAATGACGGGAAGAACAAGTATCTACCTGTCGGCTTTACAAACCTACCTAAGTACCCTTTATACAAACATAAACTCACACCTTTTTACCATGGGGGTATGCAGAATCAACAGATCGTCACCCGCTAAGATCTAACATACGAACAAGTTCCTTTACATGAGGGAGAGGTATTTTTAAACGGTGAAATAAAGATGATCAGTGTTAGTGATATGAACATCTAACAACTTAAAATAGAAAAATATCTTGTACCCAAACCTTGGCAGGACTCTTATCCATTCGCCAGGCAAAAATTCTTCGTCGGAAACCATTAAGTTTATTTTCACAGCATTAATTTCGATAACAGTGCAGAGCTCTGTAAGAAAAGCAAAACTGACCAACAAACACTATAAATTCTCTCAACTCTACTTAATGGTCATACTAATAAGTAGATAAGTATAAAGGGTGTAAAAAGTCTCCGAAGCCAAAACACAATTGTTCTCCCCGTGTCATTGCGATCAGTTTTTTGTTGTAGACCATACCTGGGAACCCTCTAGTTACGGAGATATAATGGGGGTCTAAATTCAAACTTTTTCACATGTTTTTTTTTAATACATGTTTTTAATGTCAGTTTTTTTTCCTCCGTACTGTTCAATCCATCCATCAGCACAATTTTTTAAGTAAAATAAATAAATATCGCCGGACATTAACACACAGCGCCATCTAGTGCCACACTAAGCAACGAGGCTTGTGTCGTGAACACCAGATAGTTGATATACTACATAGACACTTTTTTGGTTGTAAATACATACTTATTATACATATAAACATCCATGACTCGGAAACAAATGTTCATCTCATCACACAAACATTTGCTCCAACCGGGATTCGAACCCGGGACCCTAAGAACGTAAGGCAGCCTCACCACCGCTGCGCCATTCGGGTCATCCATTGAGTACTACCGAAAAATGTGGTTTCACTCAAAAAAAAGGCATTTACCAGCAAAAAGTTTTGCGTAGGTTTACTTAGTTTGATGTACAGAATTCTTGGTTGACGGCTTCGTGAAGAGTCTGTTTACACCCTGTATAGGTTACTATAACATACGTATGTATAGTATGTTACTACATATTCACCGAAGAAAACCGTCCAAGATGCATTGTAAGAGATTCTTGCACTAGGCAAGAAACTCTTACAATGCATCTTGGACACCGTTACGACAGAATGTTATTCAATAAATTCGATTTATTACAGTTTACCGTTAGTCCTACCGTTAACTGAAACATTATATTTGACACCTTCTTGAGGACCCTTCGCAATTAAAAAATCTCTATTATTTATGAGATAATTATCTTCCAATGTATTCCATACAGGTGCGATTCTTGCAGTCATAGTGTAATGAAAACATTTTTGATATATTTCTGTAGTGGCCGATTTAATTCCACCATCCTTAAAAATGCAAGTAACATAACAACACGCTATGTTGCAAAAATGCAAGAACTAAATTAACAATTAAGTACATACGTAGGTAGGTACATATAGTCAAAATTATAAATAACATTTAAGTAGGTACCATTTAGAATAACAATAAAGTTTTCACTGCAACCTACCTGCATTAGCGAAAATTTGAGAAATAGAGAGTTTAACTTATCGTAGTTATCTCCTGCCTTATTGAAAATTATATGAACTTGTTTTACATCCCTCTTGTCTGGGCAAGCCAAGATTGATGAATTGGAGAAGATTATCATTCTGAAAAATATTAAATATACACACATCAACACGGTCTAGGGATATTTCATACTCAATTAAATAACTCGAAAAGTACTGGCCGCATTGGAATCTTTTATACACCGGTTTGTAATTTATCTCAGACTAATTCCAAATTCAAATTTTTGAAAATTCTTTTGTTTCGGTGGCATAAAAATGTCTTGATGTATAGGAGAGGGAATTTTCATTTGTGCGAAATTTAGAAAACAATACGAATTACGTTTAGTTACAGTTTTTTTTTTCATTTTTAAACGAAAGATAAAGTTAAAATTGAGGTATTGTAGCCATGCAACGCCGACATTTGACGAGGGCGGAGATGTTACGAGCAGTGGGAATGCTGGAAGCTGGATCTGTTCAGCGTAATGTTGCTGAGGCCATAGGGACCCATCAAAATATAATTTCAAGATTGTGGACACGCTATCGTGCCACAGGTGCAGTAGCGGAGAGGCACCGGGGGCCAAGTCGCATCACTACCCCCAGACAAGACCGATTTTTGCAAATTACTGCGCGAGCACAACCAAATGCAACGGCGACTCAATTGGTCCAAAGGTGCGAGTGGAACACCAAGTGCTTGTGAGTGACAAAACTGTAAGAAGGCGACTGCATGAAAGCAATCTACGCTCTCGTAGACCACTCCGGGTCCCACCTTTACGGAGAGGCAATCGTGGACGACGATTAGAATGGGTTCGGAACCACGTGGACTGGGGCCGTGACCAATGGTCCAATGTGCTGTTCTCGGATGAATCCAAGTTCGGCTTCCATCCAGATTCACGAAGGACGCGTGTTTGGCGAGTTCCTGGACGATGGAGCCGTCTCCAGAACCCTCAGGAAGTTCACCCATACCAAGGAGGAACAATTATGGTTTGGGCAGGAATTCGTCTTGGAGGACGGACGAATCTCGTTTGGGTGCGGGGCAATATGACGGCAGAACGATACGTCCTACAGGTGCTGGGGCCCGTAATCTTGCCCCACAGAACACAAATGGGGCAAGATTTCCTGCTCATGCACGACAATGCCCGGGCACACACGGCGAGAACGGTAGCAGCTTGGTTACATACACATAATGTTAGGGCCTTAGACTGGCCTGCTCAATCGCCAGATCTAAATCCCATTGAGCATGCGTGGGATATGCTGCAAAGAAGAGCTCTGAAGGAAGTTCCTGAAAATCTGGCTACAGAAGATCAACTTTTTGCGCACCTCAGAAGGACATGGGACAATATTCCGCAGCAAGACATTGACAACCTTGTTCTGAGCATGCCGAATCGTTGCCGATGTGTTATGAACATCATGGGCGCTTTCTCAGACTACTAACTTCAAGTTTATAAACACAAATTAAATGATTTTTCTATTTTTTTCAGTTTTTACTCACAAATTAAAAGTTCATTCATATACGGTTTCCGTCTATGTTTCATTTTTTTTCCATAAAATCCTGAAATTTTAATCTATACCTTAACCATTATTAAAAAATGGTAGAATATTAAATAACGTATCTTTTAAATATATACATGTCATATAAATAATTAACACATTGCTAGTAATTCGCTTTTTTAAAAATATCCCTAGACCGTGTTGATGTGTGTACTTGTATCCTTTAATTTTCGGTTATGGGGTACAAGACGGTTTAGATACAATGAAAAATAAGTTTATGAATGCGTAGTACCTACCTGCACTTAAGTATTTTCCAATGGTAATCTGAGGGCGTCGATCTGTCATGCTTATCACTGATATTTGCAATGGCTATAACGTAACCCAGATCATTTAAATCAGGATTCAATATATTTACTCTCATCTTGCCAATATTTAAAATGCTGACTATAAAAAAAGCGCCAACTTTATTTTTTTATTATCTACTTAATGCATTTTCTAGCCTGTTCTTTCCGAAGCAAAGGCCTCGAATAATAATGCCTACGTGTTCTAATAAAATTACATTGGACTCTTAAATAATTTGAATTATTAGCAAGTACAGTAATGCATACAAAATGATCAAGTGTGAGCTGATTTTACGCTTACGCTATTATGATTCGAATTTTAAATTTAAGGCCATTCTAACCCTTTTTTTTTTTTTTTTTTTTTTTTTCGGATGGGAAATCATCAAATGACCTCCCGCTCTGGGCGGAGCAGGAGGGTGTGTCAGACTTTTACTGACTAAAACTCATCCATGTTCCTTCATCGCCCTTTGTGTTCCGGGGCCACGGTATCTCTTTCGAACAGTCCCGCAACCCCGGCAGGCATCGGTCCTTGCGGACCCCTTCCTTTTTGCTGACTCTCTTTGAGGCGCGCGTGGAACACGAACGCGCCGTCGACACGGCCTGTCGTCATGAGACGGACGGACGGCGAGCTAGCCCATAGCCCACCGTCCACAAGGCCATTCTAACCCTAAAATTAGCAACTCTATTTGTGGTGGTTCAAACTTCGTTTGAAATACTGTTAGAATAAAGTTCTAATCGTCTTGCACTACAAAGCGGTTGTTACGTCAGTCACTGAGGCCGAATAATGCGAAATTTATCGAACAAAAATGGCGGAATAAGACGTGAATTCGAATTAACCTATTAGTTTTATTTTTTAATTAAGGCGCTTTGGTATTTTACTGAATCGCACGTGCATGACAATATTCCTTTTTTGAAATGAGTTGCATAATGAAATTTAGTACAACATTACAGCACCCGTTTGGATGATACACACATCAACACGGTCTAGGGATATTTTAAAAAAAGCGAATTACTAGCAATGTGTTAATTATTTATATGACATGTATATATGTAAAAGATACGTTATTTAATATTCTACCATTTTTTAATAATGGTTAAGGTATAGATTAAAATTTCAGGATTTATTGGAAAAAAAATGAAGCTTAAACGGAAACCGTATATGAATGAACTTTTAATTTGTGAGTAAAAACTGAAAAAAATAGAAAAATCATTTAATTTGTGTTTATAAACTTGAAGTTAGTAGTCTGAGAAAGCGCCCATGATGTTCATAACACATCGGCAACGATTCGGCATGCTCAGAACAAGGTTGTCAATGTCTTGCTGCGGAATATTGTCCCATGTCCTTCTGAGGTGCGCAAAAAGTTGATCTTCTGTAGCCAGATTTTCAGGAACTTCCTTCAGAGCTCTTCTTTGCAGCATATCCCACGCATGCTCAATGGGATTTCGATCTGGCGATTGAGCAGGCCAGTCTAAGGCCCTAACATTATGTGTATGTAACAAAGCTGCTATCGTTCTCGCCGTGTGTGCCCGGGCATTGTCGTGCATGAGCAGGAAATCTTGCCCCATTTGTGTTCTGTGGGGCAAGATTACGGGCCCCAGCACCTGTTGGACGTATCGTTCTGCCGTCATATTGCCCCGCACCCAAACGAGATCCGTCCGTCCTCCAAGACGAATTCCTGCCCAAACCATAATTGTTCCTCCTTGGTATGGGTGAACTTCCTGAGGGTTCTGGAGACGGCTCCATCGTCCAGGAACTCGCCAAACACGCGTCCTTCGTGAATCTGGATGGAAGCCGAACCTGGACTCATCCGTGAACAGCACATTGGACCATTGGTCACGGCCCCAGTCCACGTGGTTCCGAACCCATTCTAATCGTCGTCCACGATTGCCTCTCCGTAAAGGTGGGACCCGGAGTGGTCTACGAGAGCGTAGATTGCTTTCATACAGTCGCCTTCTTACAGTTTGGTTACTCACAAGCACTTGGTGTTCCACTCGCAGCCTTTGGACCAATTGAGTCGCCGTTGCATTTGGTTGTGCTCGCGCAGTAGTTTGCAAAAATCGGTCTTGTCTGGGGGTAGTGATGCGACTTGGCCCCCGGTGCCTCTCCGCTACTTCACCTGTGGCACGACAGCGTGTCCACAATCTTGAAATTATATTTTGATGGGTCCCTATGGCCTCAGCAACATTACGCTGAACAGATCCAGCTTCCAGCATTCCCACAGCTCGTAACATCTCCGCCCTCGTCAAATGTCGGCGTTGCATGGCTACAATACCTCAATTTTAACTTTATCTTTCGTTTAAAAATGAAAAAAAACTGTAACTAAACGTAATTCGTATTGTTTTCTAAATTTCGCACAAATGAAAATTTCCTCTCCTATACATCAAGACATTTTTATGCCACCGAAACAAAAGAATTTTCAAAAATTTGAATTTGGAATTAGTCTGAGATAAATTACAAACAAATCGGTGTATAAAAGATTCCAATGCGGCCAGTACTTTTCGAGTTATTTAATTGAGTATGAAATATCCCTAGACCGTTTAGATGTGTGTATTATGGTTATTATGACACTGGTGTCGATTCTGTTGTGCACAAACTAAACTTAATTTAGGCTATTGCTATCTTTTTCCCTCTAATAAAACAAGAGACGGACGTAATTTAGAGCTGTCAAATTTAATTCAAACTAATACTTCCATACAAATAAAGGGTGCACGTAAAAACATGTCGACTGACTACACTGATTTTCAGGGCAGTAATGAAATTCCATACAATATAACTGCCTAGATTTTTGAGGCTTAATGAACAGCTTTTAATCCTTTTAGTGGGGTAGTATTGGTACACTTACTAAGCAAGAGTTTTTATGGTTGACCATTTCAACACGACATCGTACAATTTCTGCCTTATTGCCGAATCATGTTGCCGTAAACCAAAACACGAAATCCCTTTGAATAAAAGTCAATCTACAAGTTAGTTTTTTATTCAAATTAAAATAATATTAGACATGGTTAACTAAATTCGGTAAATATCTTACACAATTTAAAGTACATAATTATTTTTAAAAACGTCTGATCAAATACAACATATTTCAGCTTATCTAATTTTGGATATAATCTCAATCACAGATCTCTAATTAGCGATTGTTCAATTAAAAAAAAAACTGCAATACTCACTTGCTACCCCATCATGATTTTTAGGGCTAGGCACTTTTAATAATTATTTCAAAAGACATCGCTCAAATTTCATTATTCTGTAACCACCTATCGAATGTAGCACTAAGTCTTACAAGATCAATATAAACATACAAAAATATTCAGTCATTCTTTTCACACACAATAACATACTAATGTTTTATTTTGAAGTAAATTATTATTTTTTTCTTTATCAATTATTGTCATATCTTACATTTGTTATTTGCCATTACTTGTTTTGGCACCCTGGGAGGTAGGTAATTAATGAGATTCTTTAAAACAGTAATGATTTTGTGGTTTTTAAATTTGTTAGTTTTGATTTTCAAACTGATCACGAGCTTTGCGCAGCACTCCGTGAGTCTTGTGAATCTCTCTACAAATAGCACGTTGGACGCTTCTCTTGCGCAAATTAGCAGCGTTCAGTTGCATCAGAGTTTCTGCGAGTGTCGCCTTGGTCCGTGCGAGCTTTTGCTTCAGTGTGACATTCTCCTCATACAATGAACCTGCAAAGAAAGTTAATTTTGTAGTAAAGTTACAGAGAAAAAATAAACTTATATTACTTATAGCTTAAAACAGTGTAAGAAAACAGTAGATTGTATTTTTACGGCGAGCGCGAGGGCGCTATTTTGAATCCAGAGCGAAGCGAAGGATTCTAGAATAGAATAGAATCCTGAGCGTAGCGAGGGATTCAAAGTACATCGCCTTAGAGAAAAATATTTTTGCTCTCGAGTCATATACTCTTCTTTTCATCTCCTTCTATGAGAAAATAAATAAGAGACACTTTTAAGTAATCTATATAAATAAAAACAAAAGCCCTGACTGACTGACTTATCAACGCCCAGCCCAAACCTGAAAGCACATGCACAAGCTGAAATTTTGCACAGAGGTTCCCTTTATAATGTAGAAAAGGAATAAGGAAGGATTTTTAGAAATTCAACTCTTAAGGGAGTTAAATAGGGGATGAAAGTTCGTATGGAAAATCGACAGTTTTAAAGTTAGGATCTTCAAATTTTGTGTTTAGGCTCATGATTAAAAATTAATTTATTACGTGTCTCAGCGTTTCAAGTTGTGTATGGAAAGTCCAATTAATTTTCGAAGTAAAAATCACTAAATTTATTATCTAGGCTTATGGTTGGAAGTTAATGCAATGGTGTTGTTAGATATTCAAGTTGGTGAAAGATGAAATTTTAGCTTTGTTTATAACAAAAGTTCTTTATTTTTAAGTTAAAATCATGGGTGTAAACTTACGAAGCCGTCAACCAAGCATTCTGAACATCAAACTAAGTAAGTAGCCCTACGCAAAAATTATTGTTGGGAAATGACCTTTTTAATTTTTCTGATGAATGGATTGAATAGTACGGGGGTCGTGAAGATGTTTTCAAGTAACATTCATTTATTAAAAACATGGTTTAAAAAAAATTGTGAAAAAGTTGGAACTTTCACTCGCAATATCTCCGTAACTAGAAGGTATGGGCTTGAACAAAAAAATTATCGCAATGACGAGGAGAACAAGTAGCAAGTACCTTTCGAATTCGTTAAGAAAGTCTTTTTGCACCCTTTAGCTATCTAACACAACGTAATTCGTTGTTTTTTAGGGTTCCGTAGTCAACTAGGAACCCTTATAGTTTCGCCATGTCTGTCCGTCCGTCTGTCCGTCCTCGCTTAATCTCTGTTACCGTTAGCACTAGAAAGCTGAAATTTGGTACCAATATGTATATCAATCACGCCGACAAAGTGGTAAAATAAAAATTGGAAAAAAATTTTTTATTAGGGTAGCCCCCCTATATGTAAAGTAGGACGTGATTTTTTTTTTAATTGCAGCCCTAACGTGTGATATATTGTTGGAAAGGTATTTAAAAATAATGTCAATAATTTCGGAAATAATCGCTCCAAAAGTAAAAAACAATGTGTCCCCCCTCTAACTTTTGAACCATAAGTTTAGAAAATATGAAAAAAATCTGAAAAGTAGAACTTTATAAGGACTTTCTAGGAAAATCATTTTGAACTTGATGGAAACAACAGTTTTTGTACAATAAAGACAAAAAGTTGTACAAAATAATTTCGCGCGGAGCGCTGCTGGAGTGCGAAGATAATGGATACCCACCTCTAAACTCATAAGTGGGAACACTTATTGTGACGGACGGGAAACTACGGAACCCTACACTGAGCGTGGCCCGACACGCTCTTGGCCGGTTTTTTTTTTTATTTCAACCGACGGGGATTTAAAAGGGTTCGCTAAACGTGAAACCCAAACTCCATAGAAACTTGGGCCTGGCGTTACAGGGCCAGTATTTTGCCATAAGTTAGGGCATTTGGGAAGGTTTAACGAGCCCAACTTTCACGTCTCCCAGCATTGGCCAAATTGGTAAAATCAGACAATGTTTAGTCTTTTTTATTATTTCAGTTATTGTGATAGTTTTTAATTAGCTTTTAAAAGAGTTACTTATTGTTGGATTTCTTAGAGATGTGATCTCATATAACACGTAGTTTGAAATTGACCTTTTTAATTAATAGAGATATTTTAACGAAATTGGTGCCAAAAGGTAGGTCTATTATTATTTTATTTAATAGGATTCACATAGATTACTTTATTAGTTTAGGAAATATATTAAAAATTGTGAAGTGTTTCATCCAGATTAGATTTTTAAACATAGGTAATGTTCTAGGACTTTTTATTTCACTGTAATTTTAATTGGCTCCCGAGGGTTGACAGAACTTCTAGCTCTACCCAGTAGAGTACCTAAAGTAGTTTTAGGAATTTTGCAAGAAGTGTTGTTGTTGACAATCGATCATCCGTTCTAAGTTTAAAACTGCTTACTTTCTACACATGGCATTGTAATTGAGGCAAAGATTCAAACGGTTTAATTAAGCAAAATAGTACATTTTTTTTGGTACATATCTGATTCGTGTAACGGCTAGGCGCAGAAACGGGTTTCCTCAAATGTATTCAAGTAAAATTAATATATGTTCACGTGTACCGTTTCTAACTTTTCATAGAATGAAGCGATTGGGATGAAACAAAAACTAAATGTTACTCCAACTAATTTATTTAACGTTTATAAGGTCGTGGACACGAAGTCAGAAGGCGCGGGGCGACGGCGGCACGGTAACGCACCGGACTCGACTGGTGCGTTAGTTGCGTTACCGCGTTATGCACAAAGATTACTTATTATCCCAGAAGTAAGATCCCGTGGGCAACTTCCAAACTCCACGCGGGTGAAGCCGCGGGCATAAGCTAGTTAATGCTTAACGTAATTAAAAATAATTACATGAATGTAAAAGGTCAATTAAGCATTGAGTATACACTGCGAAGTGTAGAAGGTTGTTTAGTTTTGGCCAATTCTTAGGCTTTCCGAAAATGTCTTCACTCCTTTTCTATTTTTCAATAGTATGAAATTGGCAAAGGACTTTAAATATTTCTTCCGGGATTTCGTAGGTTTTAAGTTTTGTATGACGTTATTAGTTTCTATCACTTTCAGAACTCGACGTAGAACAATTTTTTTTACAATCAAGTCCGTACCGATTACAAGAACAGGCAAGTAAATCGCGTGCTTTTTTTTTAGTTACCGCGCCTTCCCGCACCGTACAACCAACACTTACAGCCAGTAATTTATACAATTTGCGGTCCATTTCAATGAACGATTCATGTTGCAAATTCAAATCTCATTAGGTTCTGCCCGCTAAAAAGTCTAGTGGAGAAAAGAGCTACTTTGCTTTCGCTTAGAGAGGAACAAAATGACACTATTCGAATAGAAGGGATGAAAAAAATGTTTGATTGCTTTTCTTGGCCAGTTTTATAAATCATAGCAACATAGAAATTGTTAAAAATTAAGATTCTAATATAATTATGTAATACTTACGAGGTGACAGAGCAACAGGTTCATTTTGTTCTAAGCTTGATAGTCTATCACTGTCGATACCTTGATCTGGTGAAGTAGGTCGGTCTTCTTCAGAGGGAAGACCTTCATGCACTATGGCTATTTTATTATTGGCGTCCAAAGCCATTTTGCGCGTTACTTCTATCTCAAGCTGAGAATTTACTTCCAATGCATTAGAAAGCTTTTCACGTGTCTCTTCCAGCTCTCGTTCAATACGTAGTCTGTCGTGTTGTGCGCGAGCTCTTTCTAACGCAGCTTGCGACGCTTGAACAGTAGCTTCATCTGCAGCGCGCCTCAAAGCACGTTCCGTTTCCACAAATGTAGCTTCCAACTCTTGTCTTTCTGATCGCAATCTATCAGCAGTTTGTATCGAATCAGAGAGCTTTTGCTCAACATCTTTAACTCTAGATTCCTGGCTTGTGGCCATATTTCTCAAATCATCTAAGGTTTTATTAGCGTTAGCCAAACTCGCTTGTTCAGTCATTAACTCATCTTTTAATTCATTGTTTTCTGTGATCAGTTCATTGATTTGTTCCTTTGAAAAGTCAAGTTTATTATTTAAGTCATTGTTCTCTTCCTCCAACTGTTCAGTTCGCTTAGTCAGATGGTTCAGTTCCTCGATCAAGGCTTCACTGGTTGGCGGTTTATTGTCTTCTGATCGAGATCCATACGATACACGCGCTCGTCTTGAGCGAAGTTTACTAATCTCAGTACTAGATTCGCGCAGCCCGACACCAGTGTCGCACAATCCGACGCGGGCCAGCGATACATTCCTATCTGGCTCGGACCAACATTCGGACTCTGATATGACATCTGCTTGGGGGAAATGTTTGAATAAAGCTTTTCTTTGCACCGAATATCTGTTGTCATCGCTACATGCCACATGGTGACCAAACATCATAGTTAGATCTTCCATCCTCAGTGACTGCGATATATCCATATTACTCTCGTCCATGGTGAAGTCTTCTGGAGCCATGGATTCATCCAATTCCAAACCAACAGGCAAGGCGAGACTTTGCTCTAATATACTTTCAGCCAACTTTTTCTTGTCCTCACCAAGAACACATCTATAAAATAATAAATAATCAAGTTAAAAAGCAGTTTTGACAAGGTCTACTTGGAAAATCATATTTTGATTATTTATGTCCAAGAATAGCATTCTATTGTCAATGTATTTTGTTTTTAAAGTGTAATAACTTTTGTATATTACAATCAATGGCTGGATATTATAAATCTACAAGCCGAACGTAAATGGTCCAAGACCCCGTGAACGCCTGACGGAAGTACCTTACTCCAAGTTTTATTTTGGTTATTATGAAAAGTTGGTTGTGGTGTCTTTGGCAGGTAGGTCAAAGGTCTGCTAAGAAGTTTTTATGTTACTTCATACGATAAAGCGTGATTTTCGTATGATGATTCACCTACACAGCCAGACCCTTTGTATGGTGGGAACCAGTGGCGTGCAGTAGTATTCCACGAAGGGTAGGCCACGAAATAATGATAGCAAAAAAAAATTTTCATCGGCGCCATCTTGGATTTTCATTTTGACCTCATTTTCATTATCACCAACCCCAATAACCTCGAAAACGACACCCATGAAGAAAAAACCGAAAATTTTCATCGGCGCCATCTTGGATTTTCATTTTGACCTCATTTTCATTATCACCAACCCCAATAACCTCGAAAACGACACCCATGAAGAAAAATCTGAAAATTTTCATCGGCGCCATCTTGGATTTTCATTTTGACCTCATTTTCATTATCACCAACCCCAATAACCTCGAAAACGACACCCATGAAGAAAAAACCGAAAATTTTCATCGGCGCCATCTTGGATTTTCATTTTGACCTCATTTTCATTATCACCAACCCCAATAACCTCGAAAACGACACCCATGAAGAAAAAACTGAAAATTTTCATCGGCGCCATCTTGGATTTTCATTTTGACCTCATTTTCATTATCACCAACCCCAATAACCTCGAAAACGACACCCATGAAGAAAAAACTGAAAATTTTCATCGGCGCCATCTTGGATTTTCATTTTGACCTCATTTTCATTATCACCAACCCCAATAACCTCGAAAACGACACCCATGAAGAAAAAACCGAAAATTTTCATCGGCGCCATCTTGGATTTTCATTTTGACCTCATTTTCATTATCACCAACCCCAATAACCTCGAAAACGACACCCATGAAGAAAAAACTGAAAATTTTCATCGGCGCCATCTTGGATTTTCATTTTGACCTCATTTTCATTATCACCAACCCCAATAACCTCGAAAACGACACCCATGAAGAAAAAACTGAAAATTTTCATCGGCGCCATCTTGGATTTTCATTTTGACCTCATTTTCATTATCACCAACCCCAATAACCTCGAAAACGACACCCATGAAGAAAAAACCGAAAATTTTCATCGGCGCCATCTTGGATTTTCATTTTGACCTCATTTTCATTATCACCAACCCCAATAACCTCGAAAACGACACCCATAAAGAAAAAACTGAAAATTTTCATCGGCGCCATCTTGGATTTTCATTTTGACCTCATTTTCATTATCACCAACCCCAATAACCTCGAAAACGACACCCATGAAGAAAAAACTGAAAATTTTCATCGGCGCCATCTTGGATTTTCATTTTGACCTCATTTTCATTATCACCAACCCCAATAACCTCGAAAACGACACCCATGAAGAAAAAACCGAAAATTTTCATCGGCGCCATCTTGGATTTTCATTTTGACCTCATTTTCATTATCACCAACCCCAATAACCTCGAAAACGACACCCATGAAGAAAAATCTGAAAATTTTCATCGGCGCCATCTTGGATTTTCATTTTGACCTCATTTTCATTATCACCAACCCCAATAACCTCGAAAACGACACCCATGAAGAAAAAACCGAAAATTTTCATCGGCGCCATCTTGGATTTTCATTTTGACCTCATTTTCATTATCACCAACCCCAATAACCACAAAAACGACACCCATGAAGTAAAATATAATAACAATAATATTATTGATTATTATAATAATAATACGCGCCAATAACCCCCAGGAATCATTATTTTAATCAACATTGAACATTACACCCTAGCACTGGCCTGCAAATTGCAAAAAACGTAAGGAAATTTGAATTTCGCGGGCTAAAGAACATCCACCTTGAATCCTGGCCTTGTGTTGTAGCAGCCAATCACAGCCCAGCAGCCCAGCTACACTCGCAGGAGTTACCGCCCTAAAATTACTGCAATCTATACATGTGTGCAGTTTATACACACGAAAATATGCACCAATGTGCCAATGTGTGCGTAAAATTATCAATGGGTTTAAGGCAAGTCCAGTGCTTGCCTGTCCGGCGGAGCTCCAACCTTTGTAGTAACTTCCAATAAAGTGTTAGTTGCGTGACGCGGGAGCGACTTGCTATAAGTATTCTAACAGGAGTTTGAACTTTTTTTTATATTTTGTACATAATGTGATATTTTATTACATAGTTAGTTCGTTATAATGAATGCCCAGTTGGTAGGGTAGGCTTGGCCTAATTGCCTCTTAGGGGCGCACGCCCATGGTGGGAACCCACCGCCAGACACCTTTAATGTATGATAAATCGTAATTGAACTTCCATTATTTTATAAATACTATTTGGGTAAATATTTGAAGCTATTTCCCAAACCACCCGACAGTTTTGATGGTTCCATGCCACTGCCAGACATAGTTGAAGGTCACGGGATCTTAGTCTATTATTACTAGACTTGGTTTTTAGATGTATAATTTAAGACTTACTTGTGTGATAGTAATTTATCGAGGAAATAAGCCATTCCTTGTAGTCTTTTAGTAAGCAGCTGCTGGAGATTTCTGAAAACATAAAAAGTATGGTATAAGTTGAAAAGGTCGATTAGACATAAAATACTGTTAAATTTACGCGGTTAGAGTAGGTACAGAAATTATTGTTACCCCGCGTCGACATTCTGAACGGTCTCAAAATGTTTCTGCAAATCCCTGACTTTGCTTTCTAGGTCCTTGATATGTTCATCCTTACACTTCAATATTTCCTCGTATTTCTCTAATTGTGAGTCGCTTACATGCGCGTAAACTAATTCCTTGTCCTGAAAAAATAAACCATTCTTCAACTTGCAAAAGAAATGTTTACTGGCGAGCTTATAACCTATTTTCATCAACCGAGACCAATTCCGCAAAAATACGAATAGCCGTAACTTACTAGTTTTATTTTCTTAATTTCTTTGTCTTGCTGTTGAATTTTTTTCATACATCCTTTTATCATTTGTAGAGCCTTTTTGTTTTCTCTGCGCAATTTGACAAGCTCATCCTGCAAGAAAGAATTTCATGTTATCACACAGGTCGCATTCGGCGGCAAGGCTTATGACTAGTGGAGAAAATATTATGATAAGGTTTGCGCCAAATGTTCTCGGCTCCCCCAGATTTCCCGTGGGCCTTACAGTAGTCTATGATGCTTAGTTTAAAATATGATTTGTTTCTTCAAAATACTTACCAAGTCGTCGTTATTAACCGTAACAGCCAAATAGTCCCTGAAAACAATTTAAAATTTTAATACCAGCACTAGAGAAAATATAAAAATGTTGAACAACTTAAATGTTGCTTACCCAGCCGATTCAGATTCTGCACATGTATCATCCACAGGTTCTTTCTTTTCAGTTTCCTATAATATACATATGAATTTAAATAAATATGGTTTAAAGAAATAAAGGTCTTTATCATATAAAGTCAGCACACAATTTGATTTTTAATGTATGATAAATTTCAAAGTAATTATGAAGCTTGTGGATGTTCCAAGTTTGAACTATTTATTTTAATTAGAATAAAGTTTATTGGACCGCTGAAGTGTGTTGGAACTTTGAGAGTTAAAATTAAACTATTGATTGGATACTTTACCTGGTCCTGTGATGTGATTTCTTTTTTTATAATATTGCTGTTGTTCATGGATATTTCTACGCTATCAGTTGATATGGAACCCTGAAAATAGAAACACAATAGGGTATATGCATGTTTTTTTTTATCACTCTAAACAAAGCGTATTAACATCAGACATGGCAAAGTGATTTTTTTTTAATATCTATAAAAAATACTAAGTTATACGCATTTGAAACTGCTGATATATATATATGAGACATAGACATCCGATACAGCGATGACGTCATTCATCAAAAGCGAAACTATTTTTACATGGTATAAATAGTTACCATACCTGTTGTTCCAAGACATCAATGGCTTCCGCAGCTGCTGCAAGTAATTCTTGTTTATCACTTAGCTGCCTTCTCAATTCTTCCACTTCCACTTGAAGTCTTACATTGTGTTCCAGAAGACCCTTGAAAAAACAATAGCCAATTAAAATTATACTATTTATTTTTATAATTAGTTATGGTTATTGGATTTGTTCATGTGCATTCTTTTTTAAGAAAGTAGGAGGTAATGGTAGTGTTTTGTATGTCTGAACACTATAGCAGACGGAGAACAGCTCCGAATTGGGACAATGGATACGCCCACATGCCACAGTGGCGTATAACAACAACAACATACACAACATTCATAGTTGTTTTGTTTTTCTGGTAGATGTAAGTACTAACACTAGTTTCTAAGTTGTTTGTTAACTAACCAAATGGACGTAAGTATGAAAAAAATAAAATACATGTAGGTACTTACTTGAACAGCTGGTGGTGATCCAGTACCCAATTTCTCTTCAAGGAAATATATCCTCAGTTTCAAATGAAAGTTCTCTTTTCTTAAACCATTGAGTTGTTCTTCATACTGTTTCATGCTCACACCACTGGCGGCAGTTACATCTATTAACAGATTTATATTATTTTTGGCATGCTAGTTAAGTGTTTAAGAGCAACGCATATCGCATTGTAAAAAACCTCCTACATATCTTTCGTACATTTTGTATGAACTGTCACACACTACAGACGAGTCGTAGTGCACTTTTTAAGGTGAACGCAGACCTGGCCGCACCGCATTCGAATTCTTCTATGCAATCTCGCACACAGATACATAGACACAGACTACACACAGACACAGATTGTATAGAACTTCATACGAAGAATTCGAATGCGGCGACTGCGGCGCGTGCGGTGCGGCCAGGTCTGCGTTCACCTCTAGGCTTCAGAAGCCAAAAGCAAAAACAGAACCCTTATAATTCCGTCAGTATGTCAGTCTGTTCAAATGGAGCCACCGTAACAGAAATTAAGGATATTGTGGGCGTATGGAAAGAATATTGCGAGAAACTTTTCACCAATAACAGCACGACGTCATTATGTAACACTAGCACACTATCACATATGCTATGGAACCATCCATTCTAAAAAGTGAAGTTCATGCCGCAATTGATCACCTGAAAAAGAACAAAGCTGTAGAAGCTGATGACATCCCCATAGAAATATTCAAAGCAATGGGCGAATGCGGAGTCGATATGATGCATATTATTTGTAATGGCGTCTGCAATGGGAGTCCGGGAAATGGCCTCAAGACTGGGCACACTCCGTGTTCATACCACTACATAAGAAGGGATCGACGAAGAAATGCAGCAACTATAGACTCATTGCCTTAATTTCACACGCCAGCAAATTTCTCCTTCACATTGTCAACACCAGACTGCAAGCTTTTCTGAATCCCGAAATAGCAAGCGGGATTCGCCAAGAGTCGAGGGACAAGGGAGCAGATCTTAATTCTTCGACAGATAATAGAAACGTCTAGAGAGTTTAATATCCCACTCTATATTTGCTTTGTCGACTTTCGCAAGGCTTTCGACACCGTTCAATGGGATAAATTGTGGGACGTACTCATACAAATGGGAGTACCTAACCATCTAGTTGGTATCATACGCCGACTTTATGAGGACGGAACTGCGACTGTCCGGATAGACGACGTTGACTCGAAAACTTTTCAGACACATGCTGGTGTTCGACAGGGATGCATACTCTCTCCAACAACAACAACTCCAACAACAACAACAACAGCCCATAACGTCCACTGCTGGACATAAGCCTCTCCCATGATGGGAGGAATTTGCCGTAATCTCCACGCTTGGCAGGCGGATTGGAGATCGCAGTGATGAAAGACTAACAGAAAACGCTGCTGCCCATTCTCTGGTCTACGGAGGCGCAAGGTGTTCTGCCACAGACATCAGTCGCCTTATACGACACCCGTAAGTGTAATGGGTTGGTTCTATTCTACTCTGCCGGATACCACACGGCTGAACTCTCTCCACTCCTATTCAATACGTTTACGGAGTGCATTATGAGAATTGTTTTAGAGCAATGGGACAAAGGCATTTCGGTGAGAGGCCGGAAGAACATCTAACTTGAGATACGCCGATGACACTACTCTTCTCGCTCAAACAAAGGAAGATATGGAACACCTGTTGATACTGCTAGAGACAACGAGCCTCTCCTTCGGACTCGCAATCAACAGAGATAAAACCAAGATGATGATCGTGGACCGAGCCGAACTAAACCAACCTGACATCCATTGTGATTGGCAATTGTGAGATTGTTCAATCTTATGTGTACCTTGGTTCCACAATCACGAACACTGGGGGGTGTGAGGATGAGATTCGAAGGAGATGCGCTATCACAAGATCTGCCGTTGATAAGCTCAAAAGAGTCTGGGCCAATCATAATATCACCAAAGCCACAAAAGCCCGCCTGATGAGAAGTTTGGTTTTTCCAATATTTCTGTACGGCGCAGAAACATGGACGGTTCGCCTCAAAGACCGACGCAAAATCGATGCACTCGAAATGTGGTGCTGGCGGCGACTGCTGCGGATCCCTTGGACGGCGTTTCGGACCAATGTCTCGATCTTGGAAGAACTTAGGATCAAGGAGAGGTTATCATCGACTGTACAGATGCGAATCCTCAAATACTTTGGCCACATTGTTCGAAATGAACGCTCCATGGAACGACTTCTTGTCCAGGGGCAAGTAGAAAGCAAGAGAAGAATTCAAGACTAGAACAGGCTTATTTTTGGTTTTCAATAAGTTTAATAAATGTAGGTGGGTCAATAACCGCTATTCTCATCTTAACTGGTAGGGTATATATATAATTATGGGATCCAACTATAGGGTATTGTTGGATCCCATAATTAAAAAAGATGATGATGTTTAGTGACCTAGATGGGCAGCTTTGGCATGTTTTCGGTGACAAGCGCAAAAATAAATGTATTATTCGTATTTTTTTTGAGATATACTACGAAATACAGTTATGTTTGCGGCTGATTCAATACTGTGCATGCGCACTTATCCCACCTACGGGAACCCTGAAATGTGCGTGGAGTCGTGGTCCGCCACAAATTAAATTTAAATTGTTTGGTTTTACTCTTTAAATGTACTTATCGATATAATTGTGAATACGCACCATGTCCCTCAGAAGAGGGTAACGCCATTTCTTGTAGTTTTCGCGGGCTGGTACTGCAAATAAATCGGACAATTATTGTAAGTATGTAAAACGTATAAATAAATCATGTTACTTATTTAAAAACGGTAGGTACTTTGACATTGTCTTTAGGTAGAATTTCAGAGTGGTAAATGTAGTAAAAATGAAAAAATATTCTTTTACAACCAAACCTTATAGAATTAAGGGCCTATACTACCTCAAATGGCTTAGCATGATCCTCCGTTACGCCTAAAATACTGCAACATTAATTTTGAAATAAATATATGGTACAGCTAGTGTATGGAATTAACTCCCGAGCCGGAGGCGAGGGTGTTTTTGAGCCGAGAACTGCAATAACAAATGTCCACGTGTATCAAACGACGTTTTTATAATACACAAATAAATTATAAGAACGAAAAATATTTTTGTCATGAATTATTATGAAACTATGTTTTTTTTTTTTTTCCGCGCTTTACTTTCACCAGGTGAAAGAGAAGCAAAGGTATGAAGCCGCTAAACAGCCTAATTTAAAAAAGTGTTTTTTATATAGGTATTTTTGAATTTAGAACACAAATAAATGTTAATTTGTGTATAAAAGTAAACAGGTAAAGGTTGACTGGTAGAGAATGCAGTTTTTAATAATCATGTTTATTTATGATATTCTATTTATAAACACAATTTGAATATTCAAAAATTATTTATACCGTAAAGACGCATAATGCTTTGCCGAAATTTTAAAAAAAAAACAATCACTTCAGACTATAGGCATTGAACCAATTTGGACTAAGTATAGGTATAGTTTTCTGTGGCAATTTTCATTCCCGGACACGTGCGGGAAAATGGAAAAAAACGCACCCGTGTGAAATACATTGCATGTTGTACCTAATCGTAGTGCGTTATGGACCAGTTTTCGAGGAAGTGTATTGAAAAATATTTTACGTTCTAGAAACTACTTACTACCATCTACCAATTAGCTATTAAATTTGGAACAAAACAGATCTTCGCTAGGTGCCCTAGTTTTTGAGATATAAATATGGCCAAGCTGGATAGATTCTCTCCAGATCGGCCACCTAAAAACCCTTACATCTTTTGATTTTGAACCAGTGATCGACGAATTCTGATATTTGGCGACAAATTTCAACTAATTAGCGACAATTTTTTTGTGTTATCTAAATTAAAATCCCTGATGGTGGCCAATCCAGTGTCAGTCACACACTCACCCCGAATATGGACATCCCTTCACTCGCCGATGTGCAACAGGCACTTGACTGTTTTATTAGGGTTCCGTACCTCAGTCGGCAAAAAATGTAACTCTTATAGGATCACTACATTGTCCGTCTGTCTATCTGTGAGGACCCTTTTTCTCAGGAACGCGTGGAAGTATCAAGCAGGTGGTATTAATATCAAATTGGAGCAGTAAAAAGATCAAACTTTTAACTTTTGTGAGTCAACGCGATCAAAAGATATGACAGTTTATGTCGCATATTTTGCGATTTCACAAGGGAATCGAAACCTATAGGGCATCTTTCCCTGGCAAGTCCTTCTTTGGCAAGAAGCAATGTCTTACATCACATGTTAAGGAAAAAATCTGAAAAACAAGTTTATAAGGAACCCTCGGTGCGCGAGTCCAACTCGCACTTGACCGTTTTTTTTTTGTTTTTACCTGTTTTGAGCCGCATACAAATACAATAATAATTCTGTTTTTGTACGATACATTCGTCACGTAGGGTAAAAACGGGACCCTATTACTAAGACTCCACTGTCCGTCTGTCTATCACCAGGTGACCAGACTGTATCTCGTGAACCGTGATAGCTAGACAGTTGAAATTTTCACAAATACTAAAAACAGAATAGAATAAATATTTAAGTGGGGCCCCCATACAATAAACGTGTTTTTTTGTGCCGTTTGTCCAATGTTGTATAGATATGGTACGGAACCCTTCGTGCGCGAGTCCGACTCGCACTTGCGGTCAAGTGCAAGTTTTTTTGTTTATTTATTGTAACAGCGAGCGGTGCCGATCGCGATGGCATCACTGCAACACACAAGGCTGCAGCTTACAAGGCTCTTCGTACGAGAAAGGGATAGTAAATCAGATATATTTTAATATACCTACAGTTGTTATTTGCAACTTGTAATGTTTAGAACAATAACGTTATGTAGCTTAAATACCTATGTACTCTTAATATACCTTTAAGCTTACCTAAAGGGAGAAGATATACCAGCTCCCTGTTTAGAGTTGTGCATCCTAGGCAATGTTGCCATTTTAATTGCAGAAAAACTTGTTATATAACAACTACACTCCTATAAATACACATTTCACATATCAAACAATAACTATAGGTAGGCACCGAACAGAGTAAACAGAACAAAACACGATGTATAATGAACGCAAATCGACGACAACTGGAAATTATTTCTGTCGAATAAATACCATTACAACAGATAACGATTGTTATTAGGCGTATGAAACACGATTGCACATCAAAACACTAGCAAGTGTAACAAAATAACTTTAACAAAATTGTAAATAAACAATAGCGTAATTAGTAAATCGCTTTGTATTATATTTGACGTGGTACACGATAGGTTACTGAATTTAGGACGAATGGTTTATGGGACTTCGAGTGGGATTCGGGAACGATCGCATATCATCGGGAGTCGAGTCAGAGAGCGTGTTACGCAGATAGCCAGCATTTTGGTACATATTGAAGGGGGAATAGGAAAAAGAAAGAGATAGATGCTGCGTTGTTAGACAGAGAAAAATGGACCGAAGGCGGATACTGTAGACAGAAATAGAAGTGGTGGCGCCATTAAGTATGCCCTGTTCCAAAATTTGAATTTATGCTATACTTCCTGCATCAATGCATTTTAACAAAAAGACATTGAATAACATAAGAATATCATTATTTAATTACTTACTTACAACTTTATGGGCTATATATCCCTCAAATGGCTTAGCATGATCCCTCCGTTACTCCTAAAATACTGCAGCATTAATTTTGAATTATATATATGGTAAAGTTGAGGATTAATGCTAAGTCTTATGTGTGACGAAAACACGATTCCATAAACTTTTCTCTATAGAAAAAAGTTCCAAAGTTACCTCCAAATCGAACAATAAACCGCTGGTATTCAAAAAGTACTTGAAATTAGATCATGAAACTTTGCATACTAACTGAACTAACTTTAAAGCAGGTCTTATGTGTTTCATTTTTTAGTACAATCAATAGAATTTTTGAAAATCGCAAAAAACCACTCATTTCGCACTATTCGGCCGCAGTGACTGACGTAACACCCGCTTTGTAGTGCAAGCTGATTAGAACTTTATTCTAACGGCATTTCAAACGAAGTTTGAACCACCACAAATAGAGTTGCTAATTTTAGGGTTAGAAGGGCCATAAGTATAGTAATAACTCGTGTTGTACTTCTTAGCACGACCATGAACGCATTAAATATAACTTTTGATGGTAATAAAATCATTTTAATTTATACTGTTTTATTTCACTAATTAGAAATTTTATACCTCTCAATTATCCTAGATATATTGGTCGTGCTGGGAAGATTCCTTCCTGCATAGCTATTCACAACGCTTCGATTTGATTTTCGATTCGGAAAGTCGTATGTCTATCTCGCTCGATTTCGTAATGTCAAAAAAAGATAGACATAGGTACGACTTTCCGAATCGAAAATCGAATCGAAGCGTTGTGAATAAGAGGCCTTTTTTTTTTTTTTTTCAGATGGGAAATCATCAAAATGACTGAGCGGAGAAGCATGCAAGCCGCTCTGGGCGGAGCAGGAGGGAGTGTCAGACTTTTACTGACTAAAACCCATCCATGTTCCTTCATCGCCCTTTGTGTTCCGGCGTCACGGTATCTCTTTCGAACAGTCCCGCAACCCCGGCAGGCATCGGTCCTTGCGGACCCCTACCTATTGCTGACTCTCTTTGAGGCGCGCGTGGAACACGAACGCGCCGTCGTCGATACGGCCTGTCGTCATGAGACGGACGGACGGCGAGCTAGCCCATAGCCCATAGTGAATAAGGGGCCTGGATTGTGGATTTTATTAATAAATGTCACATTATGATGTGACATTTATTAATAATACTGAATAATACCGTATTATTCAGTACTATGTATGTAGACGTATTTAGCGTGGCCGGAATGATGCCACTGACTAGCCGAAAAAAGCCAAAAGTACCTACTTACGCAGAATCTGTGATGATGCTTCCTAGCTGGTAGATGTAAGGCAGCGAAGAACTTAATATCTCGTCCCGACAATTAGTTTTATTTTTAGGCAGTAGTCATAGATGTCAAAGACCTAACCAGGGTGATACACAAGTAAGCAAGTGGACAGCAAAGCTTTATGACCATTTTGTTGTTTACTGTTTTCTTTTGAAACTAAAGTCATGAAGTGCGATGGCCTACTAACTTACTGTTCAGTAAGTTAGTAGGCCATCGCACTTCATGATGCATAATTTCATATCAGACAAATAAATGATAAATTATGTTTATTTTGCAAGTAGGTTTTTACAAACGCTTTTACATGTCATTTTTTAAAAACTAGATGGGGCCGGCCGGTGTTTTGTACCCGACTACTGAGAAGAAACAGCCGAAACAAACTCAGACGTCAGTCTTTTTTAAAGTCCAGACAAAATCTTGCTCAATACATATGAGGACTATCTACTCAAACTGCCAGACAGTCGTGGGAAAAAACAAACAAAAAATAAAATAAAAATGTGGCTCCTTTTACATTCACAATAATAAAATTAATAATACTTTACAAAATGAATGTCAATAAAAATCCGAAAAATCATTAAATGTCACAATAGTAAAAAACTTAAAAAAAATTGAATGAAGATTTAAATATTATAAATAATAATAATAAATAAATATCGCTGGACATTGCACACAGCGCCATCTAGTGCCACACTAAGCAACGAGGCTTGTATTGTGGACACCAGATAGTTGATTGATATTGATTCAAGTTT
The DNA here is from genome assembly GCA_941918905.2 of Xestia sexstrigata. Taxonomy (NCBI): domain Eukaryota; kingdom Metazoa; phylum Arthropoda; class Insecta; order Lepidoptera; family Noctuidae; genus Xestia; species Xestia sexstrigata. The sequence continues at coordinate 9,767,977 of OW799204.2, forward strand.
CCCCGTGTGATGCTCTAGCTATCAATTATTGTTTAAATATATCACAAAAAATCATCAGTGGTGAATGAAGCTATTACCATCTAAATTTTTTTCTGCACTAGCAGTTGCACCTCAATAAAAAAAACTGAAATTAATTATTTACAGGAAATCAACGAGGATGTTTAGCCATTGATTCAGTGCTTGATCTCGCTCCTGTTCCTATCAGGCTATGAAAGTGTGGGACCTGATGCACCTTGTGCTTTCACATCCAGTTGGGCACTACAATATCTCTGGCATCAATGGCTTGTCTCTGCTGAAATGACATGACTGAAAATGGTCAGGAGTAGCAGAAGCCGGTTTCTAGTGGACTGTACTATCTACAACCTATTTTGGGCCAGGGACCACTTTACTGTTAGCAGGGGCCGAAATACAAATAGATATTGACAATCTAGGGGGTGAATCTTTAACTCACACAATGCAAAAATTGGAAAATCTTTAGAATAAAGAAAGTGAAGAAAAAAAAAGTGATCGAAGGGAGCTCGAATTTAGCAATCATCCATACTGAAATAGGAATAAGTTTGTAGATTCTCAAAAAAAAATTGCGCTTTGCCTCTGATAGGTTCAGTTAGGTTGGGTTGAGCTTTTATCTTCTGTGCAAGTTAATAAGTACAAATAACATTTTACCCTTTGCGGATCTCGAATTTAGCAATCATCCATACTGCAATAGGAATAAGTTTGTAGATTCTCAAAAAAAATTAGCGCTTTGCCTCTGGTAGGTTCAGTTAGGTTGGTTTGAGCTTTTATCTTCTGTGCAAGTTAAAAAGTACAAATAACATTTTACCCTTTGTGGATCATTCTATTCCAGGCTCCTGCGGACCACCGGTGGTCCGCGGACTTTAGGTTGGGAACCACTAATCTACATGAAGCGGCGTGTTAGTTTGTACTTTGTACAATGTTATTTTTCAATGTTTTCCTTGATAACAACAAACTATTAAGCAGAAAATTAATTTCTAAGTAAACCAACTAAACCTATCTTTAAAAATAAATTACCAGTCCTATAGTGTCATAATTTAGCATACTTGATGGGTTTCATTTGTAGAAATAAGCCATTTTGATTATGATACTAGGACCAGCTTTCGTTTGTATGTATTAAGTAAGAGGATCGTCAGTTAATCTGTAACAGGATATTCAGAGACCAAAAAAATAAAATTAAGTTTATGAAAGTACTCACATATCACCAACTTCCGCAGGCATTAATTCTGCCATTACAATTTAATGATTCAGTTTCTTATAATCTAAGTAGATAGTCCAATTCTGCAATTAGAACTGGAACAAAAACAAAATGATTGTATACAACGCTTACAAAAGCCTTCCAAAGCCGTTCTTAAAATTCAAAACATCATACTTAAATAATGCTGCCCTTTGTATTAGTAACTAAAGTGATAAAACACTGTCTGCTTGGACATTCGTACTTATGCAGTCTCCTCAGTCCAGTCCAGTCCCTTATGCACCTCTAAAATAATACTAGTTTAATTCTCCGTTGTTCAATTCCTTCACTGTTCACTTTTCAAACCGTTTGGCGTTTTCTTTCAAACAGTCAGCGAGACGTTACTTTACGTCATAGAGTAAAATAAATATTATTATGTATTATATCTTTACGTTTGGTTGGCTAGAGGGGGAGGATCACGAACTTTCGATAGTTTAGTCGATTTATTTGAACCAAGTGTAAGGTTAGGTATTGGAGGAGAATCAAATGCTTTGACTGCTAGTAGATAACTTACTGTAACTAACTTATTCATTATTAAGTATTGGTATTTATGTACACGTGTAACATGAGCAGTTTCATTTTGGCGGAGTTTTTAATTTTGGCGTTTGACACCGAAGGGCGCGATGTTTTAAAATTTGAATTTAGTTTGGATTTTTGTTGTTTGAGGTCCGTTTGAGGTTGATTGTTAGGTTTAAAAAGCGTAGTCGACGCTGAACAGATGGTCGGAACGGGCGAAAAAAAAGCTTTATCTCTGTTAGAATAAAAAGAGTATTTACTTTTTATAATGATCTTCTCGTTCTTTGTAAGTTTATTTTTCTACTTGTGTTTTGTTTTTTTCTCTTGTCTGTTAGATGTGTCAGTGTGAATAAAAATCAACTAAAGTTTTCATCTAAGCTTTTATTTTATCAAATACCGTATATTTCCAACAAATTCATACTGGCTACGCGCTCTGCACCTTAGTGGGACGTGAGTTGTCCATAGAGAGTTGCCCCACTAACAAACTCTCATCAGCCATGTCGTCGCAGCTCCGCCGGCCTTCGGCCTACGCTCATCATGTCCTAAAGTCTGACTTTTGGGACCAAATTTTAAATGCATGAAATATAAAAAACAAACAAAATAAAATAAAAGAAAATAAAAAGCAAAATGACTCGATTCACAAAAATAAAATCCTTAGGTTGGGATCGAGCTCGAAGTCAGGAGAAACAATAATAATTAATAATAATAATTCAGCGCCGTACCCCGAGACCAGCTGACTTGTTGTTAAATATGGCGAATATGTCAGATCATATAATTAAGCAGCGTTCCCACTAGAGCCGCGCGGCTCCGTGAGGCTGAGCCGCGCGGTCGAGCCTCGTGAGTGTGAACGTGAGCGAGGCCTGAGCCGAGCGGCGGCCTCGCGCAACCCCAGCGTCCCCACTAGAGCCGCGCGGCTCCATGAGGCCGTGCGTGCCGCGTCGCCGAGCCTCGTGAGTGTGAACGAGATTGAGGCCTGAGTCGCGCAGCCTAATAGGGCGGCGCGGAAGGCCTCGCGCAACCCGACGGTTGTCGGTCTACTTCAAAGGAAGCGGCTCTAGGTAGTGGGGACGGGGCGCGGCCTGTCAGTGCGTTAGCACAGATAATATAATAGCTAGTGACCGCCACTACATCAAATGGGAAAGGCTGGTCAAAGCTGATTATAGATGGCGCGTCCATAGCTTAGACCCAATCTGACCAATGAGGCCAATCTATTTTGAAATATAAAATGACATTGACAGATTTTCAACCAATGACGATGTTTGGTTCATGCGCTGCTAGCGCCATTAGTCCCACCAGTTGCCCACCCCATTGGAAAACACTTTAAATATTGAGCTATTACTACTCCATAGAGAAGACAGTGCGAACAAAATCTGTGCACAGTGCGGGGCGGCTAACCCCGTATTATATAATGCTGTGGCGAGCAAGCGACTGAGTGAACTGCAGCCGACCGACAGCAGTTAAACGGAGCACAGATTTTGTTCGCGCTGTCTTCTAGTAGTAATAGCTTAATGTTTTTAAATTGAATTATACCAGCAGCGCCGGGTGATATAGGACTGTTGGAGTAATTTTTTTATAGTTAAAAACATTTCATAAACATTTTTTTAATATTTCTTATTTGCGCAGCGGTGCTTATTACTATTTCCTGCTGAAGCAAAAAGCACGTCCTCTTCTTCGAACATTTCAAAAGAAAAAAACTGCCGGTAATATCTCTATATAGTCTGTGGCATCTGCGCAGGGTGGGCCGCGCGGCTCTTCAATGTGGACGCGTTGCAAAAAAGGATACCGACCTGTTGAAGCAGCCTCGAGTGGCATCCCCACTATGAGCCGCGAGTCTTTTTGGGCCGCGCGGCTCATTCTCACGAGCCTATTGTGCTTTTTTGCAACGCGTCCACATTGAAAAGCCGCGCGGCCCAAAAAGCCTCGCGGCTCATAGTGGGGATGCCGCTCGAGGCTGCTTCAACAGGTCGGTAAAGTTCGCGATTATTTATTTATTTATTTATTTATGTACACACAAAATACTTTACAGGACAATATATTTACATAGAAGAGCACAAAGGTACTGCTTATTTCTTAAGAAATTTCTTCCAGCAGACCTGCGAGAGGAAAGTTGGATAAAAATGTAGACACAGTGTGTAAAAAAGTTAGATACAAAAATTTAAATTTAAACTTAAAACAAAACTATAATTATAATAATAAACATACATACAAATACATACACATATAATAAAATAAGAATATATTGTAAATATTTACCCATATACATACATATATATATATGAAGAATATTACTGAGAAGAGAGGTAATGCTTTTTGACTTGTTTTTTAAAGAGAAATAATGCGATTGTACGTTTACCCTGTGAGCTGTGTCATCATCATTCTCTTGCCCTTATCCTAGTTAATATGTCTTCTTCTTCCTTATTTCTCTATTACTAGTCATCTCATCAGACACCTCTTTTCTTGCCATATCATCCTTTACACAGTCCATCCATCATTTCATTGGTCTTCCACTCAAATCCTTAATACCCATCCATTCATACTCAAAACTTTCTTCACGACATTTTCCTCATTCATAAATGTACATCCTGTATAGATTAAATAATTTCTGTTCACTGCAACGATTGAGATAAGAAACTTATTTATTATTAATTCCATTCAATATTTGTTTGTATTGATGCCAGCTATTTATTAGTATAAGTCTTTTGCATGAGTGGTATTTTGAAAATATGATTGGATATTTTAGTCGATTATTAAAAACACATCATGGTGGTTTGTTTTTTTAGGTGCCGTCACATCAGCGTTGCATTGGGGAAAATTATCCCTTTTTGGGGAAAAATATTGTTCTTTCGGAAATTTTGAAGAAATCATATTCTTAGAATTTTTTGGGGAAAAAATTAACCAAGCATTTAACTGTAAAACCACAGACGTATAAACTTTTTATACGTCTTCGTGTAAAACTTAAGAAACTAAAAGATGATTTAACACACACAAACACAAAACTTATTAATTTGCATACTGCATACTATGTATGTACATAGAGTAGCCTGGGAATAAGTTATACTAGAACCTTATTATTTTTGATAACCTTTTAAGCTTATGTCAGATGTATTGCTTATGAACCGCTGCATTTGGTTGTAAGTCAGGAAACAGAAAGCCAAGATAACTCTACTGAACCATTACAAACGTCTTCAGAAGCATCAATGCTAGAATCACCTCATTATGAAGACGCCTTAGATGATGGTGATGATACTGAACGACCAAGAATCTCACATGATGTAGCTGAGATAGCCACTAGAATGACTCTCTACGAGATAGAAGTCAAATACGACCGCCTATTAGATTCGGAGATTACGTCATGATGAAATTTTTAATCAGATAAATGAACCTAAAACCTACAAAGAAGCAATGACTAGTACGCATAAAGATCAGTGGGTCAAAGCAATGGAAAGTGAGGTGAAGTCTTTAAAGGAAAACAAAATCTGGATAATGGTGGACCTTCCAAAAGACAGGAAGCCTATATCCTGTAAATGGATTTATAAGATCAAAACCAATGCTGATGGCTCTCTAGATAAATTCAAAGCAAGACTAGTTGCTAGAGAATATACATAGAAAAAGGGCATCGACTATGATGAGACTTTCAGCCCAGTTGCTAAAATGTCAACAATAAGATCAGTCTTAAGCGTTGCTGCAAATGAAGGCCTAAAGCTCACACAGTTTGATGTTTCAACTGCTTTTCTCTATGATTCACTGAGTGAAGAAATATATATGAATCAACCTGATAGCTACTCTGACGGATCTGACAAGGTTTGTAAACTCAAGAAAAGTTTGTATGGTCTCAAGCAAGCGCCTCGGTGTTGGAATAAATGTGTGGTGGATTATTTAAAAACCATTGAAATCAAACAATGCGATACCGACCCCTGCCTGTTTATAAGAAACCGTGCAAGTAACAAAATTATTCTTGCTCTCAATGTAGATGACGGTTTGGTCGCTGCAACAAATCAGGAAGATTCTGAAAACTTAATGAGAGAATTGAAGAGAAGATTTAAAATCACGATAATATAAAAATGTCACAAAAGCACTACGCTCAGAAAGTTTTAGATCGCTTTGCTATGAGTGATTGCAAACCTGTTAAAACTCCAAAATATGGACTGCCAGATCTGGATAAAGAAGTGGTAGACCCTTCTTTATTTCCGTATAGAGAAGCTGTGGGAGCACTCGCATATCTGACCGTTGGAACCAGACCGGACTTAGCATATGCTGTAAGCGTTGTATCCCAGAGTCTAGAAAACCCTTATAAAGAAGACATCCAGAGGCAGAAAAGTATCTTAAGATACATCAAAGAAACTTTTAACTATGGAATAGTTTTTAAGAAGAGCTGCAATGCTGGAATTCTAGAATGCTACAGTGATTCTAACAAAGTACCGGAAGTTCGACATCAGGCATATTATGCTTATACTCTGGAGGAGCAATTTCTTGGACAAATCGACGACAAACATGTTGCAATATCAAGCACCGAAGCCGAATTGGTTGCTGCCAGTGAAGCGTCTAGAGAGATTGTCTGAATCAAAAGACTCTTTGGTGAAATATCTAAATTGAAAGAAATACCTAAGCTAAAGGTTGATAATGATGCAGCCATAAAGATCTCACGGAACTTCACAGAAGAACCAAGCATATTGCTATTCGAAATTTCTATGTGAGAGAACTCGTTGTTAATGGAGAAATACGTGTAGAATACGTTCCCAGCGAGTTCCAACTAGCGGATTTACTGACCAAAGCATTACATAAGCCACGGATTGTATCAATCGCAAAAGAAATTGGCTTGATATAGTAATAGGGTTGCCAAAAAGGGAAGATGATAAGGAGTATGTTATACTAGAACCTTATTATTTTTGATAACCTTATAAACTTATGTCAGATGTATTGCAGAACCGCTGTTATGTGCAACCACGAGTCTTATTTTATAATGATAAAATAGTTTTATCATAGGCAAGGTAGGATGCGCGGGGGTGTTTACCTGTGACCCAGTACCGGCGATATCGATAGAACCCCTGACGCTCCGGGCAAGAATATTGTGGCGCCCACTTAGGCAAATCTTTATCAAGTGTTAATTTTTTGCTGAACCAATGTGAACGTAGAAAGTAAGTTTGTCGTGTCAGCCCTAGACACAGACCTTGACGCCCTCACAAAGACGATCCGGGCCGTTGGCCCATCGCGCCCCCCCTAACGTCAGCACTGCTGACCCGTCAACTTTTTGAATATGGATGGTTGGTTTTATATCCCCCCTTCCTGTTTGAAAAAGCATGAGATAAAAAATCGTAAAAAAAAATCAACTATCATTTTGAGGAAAATTCAAATACTAGCAACCCTGAGTGCTGTCAATGTCAACTGAGTGCAACTGTCAGCCTGTGACTGCTGTCATACTGTGATTACAATTTTGAGGTTATGAGTTCAATGTATTTAGAAAAATTTAACTACCATTTGTGAAGAAAAATAATCTCCTCTTCTGTTACATATTGCTATGGCACTTTCTTGTAACGTCCGCTCTTTAATCAGAAGATTAGTGCCGTCTGATTTTCGGTCATCTATTCGCTTTTACTCTGATCAACCAGAGGAATCTAATGAAGATCAAAAAGAAATTGATCCTGCCAAGGATAGAACCAAAATAGTTCCCGTTGAAACCAGCATAAAATATATGCAGAGTAATGCTTACCAGCAAACTTACGGCGAGAACACTGTTTGGGCCTTGTATCGGCGAAACCACAAAGGTGGTTTTGCCCCAAGGAAGACCAGAAAGTCCTGCGTCAGAAATGGTGTAATATCAACCGGGAATCCTTGCCCCATTTGCCGAGACGAATATTTAGTTTTGGATCACAGGAATACTAAACTTTTGGAACAGTTCATATCTGAGTACACTGGACAGGTATATTGTCATCATCTATTAATAAAATTATTATGACTATCCACAGCCCGACTTGACCCACTGCTGGGCCCAGGCCTGCTTGGGAGTCTCGAGCAAACCTCCATCCTTATTATAACACGAATTTTCTGGTCCGTGGATATGGAAGGAGGCACTGTGAAAAAAAAAGACTTGGGAAAAATTTCGCGACCAATTTCGAGGACTACCTCGAAATAGGGAATATGCACGTAATATTTTCTTCTTATAAATCAATAAAATACCGTACTATCAACTCAAGAAAAGTATTAAAAGTTAAGTTCAACTACTGCTTGTCGCTTAAAAATAATATTAAACTCCTGCAATTTTCTACGACAGTTCAAACGTCCGTAGCTGTCGCGGCCATGATGTGGCGTCATTTACCACAATCTGCCTTGTTTACATTAAATTTTATGCCCATAATAGAATAATTTTACTAATTGTATGTGCTCCAGTCAAGTAAAAATTGCAATAACAATATCATAATAAAATCTTAGTGCAACTTTAAGCACTTTTCAAATAAAAGTGTTTTTTTGACACAAGACTCTTTAAAGTCACTACCGGCGTTATCGAGGACGACGCGTTTTGAGTGTGTTCCGTGTCACCAAAAACATGCTAGATTTAGAACTGTGACCAACTATGGTCACAGTCTGTTCTCGCATAGCCTAACTTATGGATACCTTCGACATCGTTTTTAACCGACTTCAAAAAAAGGAGGAGGCTATCAAGTCGACTGTTTTTTTTTTTTTATATTTTTGTGTGTATGTTCAGCCTATTTTCCGCCAATTGTTAACCGATTTCGATGATTCTTTTTTTGTTTGGAAGAAAATTACTTCGCGGTGGTCCCGTTTAAATGTGGTGAAGATCTGATGGTGATCTTTGGAGATATGCAATGGAACTCTTCAATTATAGACGGCAAATCGGTCGTGATTGCTGCAATCGCTTGGATGTTTGTTGTTTTCACAAAATCATAACATAACATCACGCCTGTATGCTCTGAGGGGGGGGTATGCAGATGTGTACAAGTACACCCACATTTCCACAGTTCGGTCTGTTAGGTTCCATTTTATTGGGGATAAGCCTATTGCCATGACATGTATTGTTAACAATATGAAATAAATGACTGCCTGGTTGGTCTAGTGGTGGCGACTACTCAGCATGAGGTCCTGGGTTCGATTCCCAGGTCGGGCAAAGTGTTATTGGGTTTTTCCATCAGGAATTTCTCAGTAGCAGTCATGGAGTCTGGATTTGCGCCAGCGCACGCCCCCTATCACATGGGACTTAAACATAACTGGCGAAATGTGGGTGTAGGTCTACACCTATATTTCGCAATTACTGAATTACAGGCGTTAACATCACGCCTGTAATTCCATGTTAAAAAACATGTATAAGTAGCTAATATTTGTATAAGATATTACAACTAAAAACTACGTGGCAAAGAAACTGAATCAAACACTCAGAAGTCACCGACTTCTGAAGCTAAAGTTATTGTGTACGTTACCGCAGCAGGAAAGTGTCTCCTAGAGTTATATGAGTGGAACGTTTAATTAGTGCCTTATCTGCTGTGAATGTGCCCCCACATAAAAAATGTGTGCCCCCTGTCGTTTTGGAAAAAAACGGAAAAAACGATTCCTGCTGGGGTAACGTTTTTCCAGCAGGAAAATTCTAAACGAACGATCGGAGAGAGAAACATTGTGCATGGTCTTGTAGCTTATGTTAGTGCCACAATGTGCCCCCAAAAACAAAATGTGTGCCCCTTCAGGTTTTCGAGATATTGCGTTTCCTGCTGGAGTAACGTTTTGCAGAATCGCATATCTCTGAAACCATTGCATGTGCCCCTGTAGAATAAACATACACGAGTAGCTCTTATTGTGTGCCCCTTAGTTCCCCAATTAGATTTAAGAAAATATTTATAATTTCCAAGTTATCGCGGTTTTATGAAAACTCGAAAAAACATCGCAGCGCCTAAACGAGATAAGGTATAAGCTCGCTGAAAACTGTATTTGGTCCGTCTTGACACTAATAATAACCATACAAAGTTTCAAAACTGTTCATGCATTCGTTTTTGAATTATCGTGTCATAAGTCAAAACGATGGTGACATAACTTTGACGGCAAAATACAAGGAACCAGCTCAATCCCAGATGTGTAGGTGTAAACCAATAATGTGTGCCTTTAGTCAAAAATATATGGTGAAAATATTCAGCTTGGAATGTTTCGCATTAAGTAAATATAAACAAAAAACAAAACATGTAAAAAACGGCTGGTTATCCGACCAAATTCGAATAACTACTAAAAAGCGACGGATTCATACCTATCGATGACCTTCTTTACTTTACTCACTAACCGGTTCACACGTGTTGTGCCTGAGTACACTGAAGTAGAAAAGTAATATGTAATAAAATAAAGTTGATATTGGATTTTATTCTATTAGCTGTTTCTGTGACTTTGCACATGATTATTTACATTATAAATAGTAGCATGTGCTACTCCAAGGTAAGCTATCTTCTTCATTCAAAATTTCATTAAAATACATCCAGTAATATGTGTGAACGAAAGACATAGGTACATCCAAATATTTGCCAGGTCTTTGACCCAAAATTATAGGGGATGTTTTAAAATTCATGTTCATGAAATGTGTGATGAATACCTACTACGAAAAAGAGGTAGCTCTTTTTTGTATATAAATAAAAAACCAATTAACACAACAGTAATAAAAAAAGACAAATACGTATGTATTTGTCTTTTTGTTTAAATATTAATTGATAAGCCGTAGGTTAGATAAAGTAACATTCAAGTTTATCATCAAGAAGATTCCCTTTTTTCGCCTCCCCACCGCTGCATATCTCTGGCCGCGCTCCATCCGCTGACGTCGTGTCGCAAGGAGTCGCTTTGTCTAGCTTGGAGAAAGTGAGACAGCTAGTACGCACACGGTATTAGTGGGACAGAGACAGTTACCTACCTAAACGTCGCTCCATATGAATAATACGAATTGTTTTTGACTAGGAAGTGCGTTTCGATTATTACTTGGTATTGGTAAACAGTTGCAGTAGTTTACAGTTTTAGTATATAATAATGGCAGGTCGAAAAGGAACTTTCCTAAAGAATAAAGACAGTGATTAGTAAATATAAAGATAAATTCCAAGCTGCAATTCCTTCTAAAAGCAATAATGTTTATATTTACATACAACAGGAATTGCGTGAAAAAATTAATCACAATATGGCCATTATGGCCATGCAAATATCTATTATAAGAAATAAAACATATTTTTTTGATTTCGATGATTGTTTAGACCTATTTGAAGAAAACGAAGAAACTGACCCCTATATACATTTCAAATAAGCCTTGCAGAATATTCGAACATCGTACCCCAAAATTCAATTAACCGTCTCCTACCAAAAAAATTGTCTAACGAAATTCAAGACCAAATATTTTTTTAAAGTAATATAGTGTGTACATTTGCTTTCAGTAATAGCTATGTACCTGCTGATCTTAACTTTAATTAAATCAAATGTACTGGCAGGTGTACCCAGTGTGACGCGCTACTGTCATTGAATATCTCTCCCCAATCTAAACATTGCGTAAAGGTTACTTGTAAATTAAATAACTACAACAAAAATTATCTTCATGACTCACTAATTAAAAACAGACTTACTTCTGATAGAGTAAACCGAATCAAAGAAAAGTTAAAATACCAACCAAAAAAGCCAACAACTTTCCCTAAATTACCCAATTTAAGAAAATTGCGTCATGAAGCCAGAAGTGCGCTACAGTTTGACAAAAATACAATAGTGTATTTGTACGCTATGGCGCACTGCATTCCTTACGATAATTTTATTCGTAAAATCAGTCTTGTTCCCTTTTTCACATATTTTTGGACGAATGAACAAAACCAATATTACAATGAAACTTTAAAAATAGACCGAAAATACTTTCTGTTGATGCTACTGGCTCCCTATTTCAGCCAATTGAGCCACCACCTTCTAATGATTTATTAAAATATCGCACTCCTAAACATTTATTTTTATATGCAGTGGTTGCCTACGCTGTGGATACCAGTGTACCAATGTGCTACATGGCCTCCGAATCCCATACAATGGAGACGTCAGCTCGTCGACGTCAGAGCCACATGGATAAATACGTGGCAAATCGGAAAAGTTTTGCCTGATGAAATAATTAGTGACCACAGTTCTGCCCTCTTAGGAGCAATAACTAAAGTGTTTTTAAAAACCGAATTCAATTATTATTTAAAACAGTGTTTTGATGTGCTTGAAGGAAATACCGTAGCAATACCCTCTGTTATGTTCGCATGGAGAAATCCCATTTTATTAAAAATCTTTATAAACAATCCTGTTTTGATAAAACATCCGAAAAAGTAAAGTTCTTTTATATTCGCTGCTTGAAACATTCAACAGCTCCATTGCTATGAAGAACTTAAAACAGTTTTAAGAGACATAATCACGTTATCGCTCCATGAATTCAGGAGTGCGGACTTGAATGATTCACAGCCCAAATGTATTAAAGCTTTTGAAAACTTAAAGCTCCAAATTGTAAATCACACGAATCATGAAAATTTAGATGAGTCAAACAAACATCGAATTACTTCACAACGAAAATGATAAAGATGTTTCTTTACCTTTAATAAACTTTTATGATTTTAATTAGCCCACACAACTTTTGAACGCGACTGTACGGACAACAGCTTAGGTATAATACGTCCAAAAAAGATGGTCATCGATATGTATGAATCCGTCGCTTTTTAGTAGTTATTCGAATTTGGTCGGATAACCAGCCGTTATTTACATGTTTTGTTTTTTGTTTAGATTTACTTAATGCGAAACATTCCAAGCTGAATATTTTCACCATATATTTTTGACTAAAGGCACACATTATTGGTTTACACCTACACATCTGGGATTGAGCTGGTTCCTTGTATTTTGCCGTCAAAGTTATGTCACCATCGTTTTGACTTATAACAAGATAATTCAAAAACGAATGCATGAACAGTTTTGAAACTTTGTATGGTTATTATTAGTGTTAAGACGGACCAAATACAGTTTTCAGCGAGCTTATACCTTATCTCGTTTAGGCGCTGCGATGTTTTTTCGAATTTTCATAAAACCGCGATAACTTGGAAATTATAAATATTTTCTTAAATCTAATTGGGGCACTAAGGGGCACACAATACGAGCTACTCGTGTATGTTTATTCTACAGGAGCACATGCAATGGTTTCAGAGATATGCGATTCTGCAAAACGTTACTCCAGCAGGAAACGCAATATCTCGAAAACCTGAAGAGGCACACATTTTGTTTTTGGGGGCACATTGTGGCACTAACATAAGCTACAAGACCATGCACAATGTTTCTCTCTCCGATGGTTCGTTTAGAATTTTCCTGCTGGAAAAACGTTACCCCAGCAGGAATCGTTTTTTCCGTTTTTTTCCAAAACGATAGGGGGCACACATTTTTTATGTGGGGGCACATTCACAGCAGATAAGGCACTAATTAAACGTTCCACTCATATAACTCTAGGAGACACTTTCCTGCTGGGGTAACGTACACAAAGTTATTTTTCACTTTGTTGTGTTTTTGAAGTCGGTTTTATTTTTTGCAATAAAGTTTTTTATTTTACCTTAGTTGTAATATTTACGAAAAACGGTTAGTCAGAGACCAAAAACACCAAGACACTTTTAGCCTTATATTTAGGTGTTATAAACGATAGAATCGAGAAAATAAACGATTTGCGAAAGTAACACTTTTTTGGCTTAACTTTTCAGTCTTCGCTCCGTAGCGCTCCTAAGGCTACACTCCAACCAAGTTTCTTATTGAACTTGTTCTGTTAGTTAGGTCTGTGTTCAAATTCGTGAGTCTTATGATCAATGAGCCTATTCTCAAATAATCGATACCTAACAATTTAAACTATTAATTGACAAATACACATACAAAAATGATATTACTGATTGTGTAGATACTCTGAATATTCTATTCCACTCTCATTGGCTCTTATTTTTATTGCCAGGAGACCAGTGATTTCCACAAAAAGTTTTGTGTAAGTAATTATTTTCTTCATTTTGTTTTTAAGACAGTAATTTATTGTTTCCAGATACATGATGCTTTCAAAACTGGACTTTGCCAAAAGAAACATAAGGAGTTACTGGTAGCCATTGAAAGAGCCTGGGACCATGGTTACCTCACTTACGATGTGCCATTCAGGGAATATGATTACACATTATACAATAAAAATGTAAATTCTGTTTAAATCCGTATAATTATAGATTTAGTTTTATAAATATAGAAATATAGTTGATTGAGTGTTTTCATTGCACAAACATATATTACCACATATATTATTAGGAAGCCCCAAAGTTATCTTATGGCACTATTTAAAACTAGATAATTGTTATTTTGTTGTAAATAATTGATTTCCTAATCTAATTTAAGAAAAATGAACACGAAGTTATTTTAAAATCAGTTAATAAACTTTTGCATCTTACATTTTAATAAATTGACTTGTTAAAGTTGTTAATTACATAATTGATTCTAGATACTTGTTTATTACAAACCAATGTGGAAATACTGTTACTGCAGTAATCTCTGTTATAAAATTTTAAATAAAGGAATACCTGCCTTGTAAAATCAAAGGTCCATCTAAATCTTAAGGGTTGTCTTTCCACATTAGTATCAAAAACAGGTTCTGTAGCGTAACATGAACTTCTTGCTATATTCAGGCTAACTTTTGCTTTTGATGGCACAATATCATTGTAACATTTGTGTTCATATTATAATTACCTATGCCGACCTTGTATGAATAAGGGAAAGGGAAATAGCGTATTATTATTTAAAGCAACAACACACACTGTAGTCAAGAATTCTAGGTTTTTCTTTTCAGTTAAGTAAAAGTATCTATTAATTTCGATCTGTTTCTTTGAAGTAGCAGTTCTCTTATAAGTGCTGATTTTTCTCGTTCTAAAACTGTTATCCTCTCATTTTTTCTGTTGACCTCCTGAAAAAGAAAGAAACATGATTAAAACACGTCTTCAAGTGTTTGTTAATTTCCCTTAGTGAGGTTTGTTCCGCCTGGCCATGTTTCAGTTTTTACTCCGTTGGTGTAAAATATTTTCCTCTTAGATTATAAGTGATTCACATCTGTCGCATTATAATTCATAATTATCTTCCTTCACACAATACGTTTACATTTTCTTGGCCAACATCTGCCTTCCATCCAGTGAACGTCACAGGCCTCAGTTATGAGGAAGTCTGCACAGGATACCCGGCGCGACGTGTTTTTTGTACGTATTATCTCAGACCAAATTAAAACCAAGACATAGCGCTGAGAACAATAAAGTGAGGCCAGCGCAAAATTACGTCTCGCTCTGTGCATACACGCGTACACGCACATTTTACATCAAAGTACAATAAAACTGCGTCTCAATAAATGCACACCATGTTTACGAAATCGGCCTCATTTCTTTGTTCGCAGAGTTCCGTCTTAACTTTTTTATTTGGTCTGAGCTGAGCGTACTAAATAACGTATAAACGTATCGGTAAAAACTTGGCTTCCCCATACATGAGCAAAGGGTTGCGAGCGTCAAGTCAATGATTTAGGCTACGACTTCTATCTTGTTCTTCTTCGTCGTTGAAATCTACCCAAGTATCGTGGTTTATTAATTTATGTAGGTACATACCTCTGCAAGTATACGATTTTGGGAGCGCAGTACTGCTGCATTACTAGGCGTGGCGGAAGTTCCGGTGGCTGACAGCGATGACGCGGGTAACGCTAAGTTCATATGAAGTGACAGGTGTCCATGCCGCCAACCGGCTGCTAACGCTCCCAACTGTCGATTGAGTTCCAACACTCGTGCTTTTAATAGTTCAAGTCGCTCCTGATGTGCCTCGCTCCAGGGCTCCTGAAAGAAGAACAAGTACTATCTAGCAGTGGTCGGGCAATGAGGATCCTCAGTTTCTCAGGAAACGCCTTGAGGACTTTATCTCTTCGTCTTTACCTATGAGGATTCATACTTCATAGTTCGATTTCTGTATGGAGTACATAACAGTTTAAATGCCTCTTCTTCTACTTAACTCTGCCATATCTGATAATTTTCTCGTAGGTTTTTATTAGGGAAGTAGTTTTTAACCGACTTCAAAAAAGGAGGAGGTTCTATGTGGTGAGCAAGTATTTTTAAATATAGTGCGAAAATTGAAAAAAAAAACGATTTGTCCGTGATTACTATGAATAGGAAATTTGTCTCCCAGGCCATCTAAATATGGCGAGGATCTGTTGAAGGGTTCTGGAACCGAGTTTAAATATATTTGTATTTATAACATTAAATTGGACAGCCAGTCCATCATTGACCATCTGAGGGTCTGACGATCAGTCTTGGAGACAACCTCAACCTCATTCTACCGTATTTGCTAGTGGTACATACCCGTTACATCATCGATTATGCCAGGGTCTGATGATGATTTTATATTTAAATGAAGTATCTTTCAATTTAAGGAATAAGGTAAGTTTCATCAAAATCTGTTTAGGTATTTTCAGGATGCGGACTTATTACGTGAACGAAACACTAGGCGTGCAGAGGGGTCATGTGATTGTTTTAAAAGTTTATGGGAGATGATGATTTATGAATTTGAAATAACTCAATGTCTCTAAAAAATAGTTTTCACCAACTGGAAACACCCAGTTTTTTTTTTCAAAAAAACGGTACAGCCCGGTTAAAGTTAAAAAGCTGCCTCACTTTTTTGCTTGCAAAACCTTATTAGCTTAAAAAACCGGCCAAGTGCGTGTCGGGCCACGCGCATTGTAGGGTTCCGTAGTAGCCCATTTTAGACTGCGCTTTATTTCTGAACTACGATAAGTATTTAGAGTTTGTTGGGTACTCACTGACTATACCTACATATTCGCTTTTAGGCACGTCATCTCCTCCCGCACATCAGGTTCAGGGGCCCAGTGGTAACAATTTAACATTGATAGCTCCTCTAAGCCGTAGAAGTAAGAGCGATTATCGTAATACAAATGTTACCTACTACCACTGATATACGGTTGTCCGTACCATGTTGTACATTTCGCACTTCGCACTCTACCTTGTGCCTAGGTACTTGATCATAAAATAAATAATGGCATTATTGTTCCTATGATAATTAATTTGTCTATGTAAGAACTTACATTGTATTCATAATTAATTCGAAAATGTTACACTAAATAATTATGTTGGTAAGCAAAAAAACTTGTTTGGCCATGACCCGAAAACTTGCCTAGGTAATGCTAAAGCTCGAAGCTAGCTAGCTAAGTTAGAATATTTCATTTATATGTAAATAATGATAAATACGATATCTGTCAAGTATCGTATTCATGAATTTGAATTGGCTGACAACCATAAAATATGTGGTATTTAAGTTAAACCACATAAAAATGCGCTTTAAGAACAGTTTGAAGTAGGTATTGATTTATGTTTAGTCATTTACTTAACTATTCAAACCAAATCGGCAAAGGAATTATTTATTACTTACTTTATGTTATATTGTAGGTAAACGTAAGGAGATCAAACGTTCAACAGACTTGCACTGTGTAGATTCTACTCCTATGGCTAGGTCTAGGCTTTATTGTGTTCGTCGCAGTTCGGTGACCACGATAAAAATGAGAAATCTAAACCACATTGAATTAACATAATAATTACCACATAGGCACCCATTCTGCCGGCGTACCGCATTTTTTCTTGAACCTCTGCTAATTGCTTTAAGTACCATTCTCGTGCTTCCTCTACTGCCGATAAGCCTTGCAGTAAAACGTCCTTTTCCTGTTCTATCTGTTTCATGCGTTTCAAAAGGTTGTAGTCCACACCGTTGTGTAATGTGTGACGGCGAGGTTCCCGCCGGCGAGAGACGCGACGTAATTGCGATTGCGTCTCGTTCGCTGATCTGCCGTCACCTAGGCCTCTGCTCTGTTCTTCTAAGGCTCGAGACATTTCTTCAAAATCTATCTTGTCCACGGATATTTCTTCAGTGTCAAACACTGTTTCTTCCTCCGATTTGTAGCTAGATTTTGATGTTTCATTTCTTTCTGTAGATTGCTTTTCAAGTCTTGGCGGCTTTGGGGGGCCATAAACTCTCCGAGAGCCATCATGCTTAGAAATAGACACTGTTCCGAGGTGACGAGGCTCCTGAACCATCACATCCTTACGTCCTATTAACTGAGGCATACTTATAGTTCTGTGCTGTGATGAACTTTCAGAGCTTTTTAAAACCAGCCAATTTCGATCTATATTTTGTGTATCGTTTACATCCAACAACGGTGCAGAAGGTGGTCGGTGAGTTTGAGAAACTATTTGAGTTTGTAAAACTGCGCTATCGACATCGTCACTAAATCGATCCTCTTTACCAGAAGAGCCTTCAACTTGATTACGTAACAGGCATATCTTAAGACCGGTACAGAACCTTTCGAATGTTAGCAGGCCATCGTGAGACGCTACCTTCTGTAAGCTTTCGATGACCCCGCGAGGTAAACCTCGGGTGCGATCGTCCCTCCAACGATTTTCTATATCGGTAAGTTTTACATATCCGGTGTGTTTGTCGTCCATAATATCAAACAAAGTTCGCATCGCCGAAACAAATTGTTTTGGTAAAGATTCCATATTTCTGGAAGAAGCACGATTCATAATGTTACCTTTAGTCCTCAATAAGTTAGGTAACTACTTATGTATTTCACATTTTAAATTTCACTTAGTCTTTGTCCGATTGTCACCATATCACAACAAATAAATAATTCCAAAAGTGCATAAATTCAACGGCACACTCAAAACACTTTTACACTTTACCTACTTCGCGTAAAATTTCGAAATCGTATTATAATTAGTGTACCTAGGTAATGATTACTTAGCATTATGTTATGTTACATACATATTGGTAAGTACGTAAAAACCGAGAACTATACAGAGTGTTGGATGAACAACCACTATAACGTACAGCGCACGGAGCACCATCACTGTCTGTTGTTTAGCCACATGAGGGAGGACAAAATCTGACCGTTTGTCAAACGGTACGTGTATGGTGGGCGAACCAATCGGCCGCTGGGAGGGAATTTGCGAGAGATAATAGCCCACGAGTGCGAGCAGGAGAACCGGTCAAACGACATTTCGGTCACTTCGGAACCGAGCAGGCAGGTAAGCTTGGCATAGGACGGCGCGTGTAGGTCTGTTGTTGTTGTCTGTACCTACTTCATGGTGATATCAATCGTATCAAATTGATTTGTTTTAATACAGCAAGGGCACTAGGTTGTTACAATATAAAAAGGTGGCACTATGTACTTATGTAACGGACCTACGCATGAGGTGCTTAGAGTAGTACCTACCTAGGTAGATAAGTTTATATTATGGTAGGTATGTGTGTAGGTGTCCACCGAGGACATTGACCTAGTCTTCCGTATTTAGCACGCACTCACATACTTAAGTAGGTACCTACAGAAACTATTACACACACGTGGAACATGATTCTATGTTGTGATTATGCGTTGGAGGAAACGAATGCAAAACGTAACATAACAACACGCCTAATCGTAATCCCAGGAGGGTTAGGCTGAGGTGTGTGGTGTCAACTTTGCCCGACCTGGGAATCGAATCCAGGACCTCATGCGTAGTCGCACTTACAACCACTAGACCAACGAGGCAGGCAATCGAACACAACAAACCGACAAAAATCTAAGATAGGTAGGTAAATAATAAAAGTTACATAATTTTGGATATCTTAAATGGAAATTAAATTAATACCGGTCAAGCGCAAATAGAACTCACGCTCTGAGGGTTCCGTCTGAAAGATGTACCTGGCTCATCAGTTTTCCATAGCGGATTAATAGTCAAACGTAGAGGTAACTTGCAGTTAAAAAAATATCGATCGGTGCCCCAACTGCAAAATAAATAAGGGTATATGAAACCAATTTTATTAAATAGCAACCGTACAACGTTTTAATTCATCTGTTAGTCATCATTACCTCTTTCATGAGACCTCGCCGTAACGTACTCGCCATTTGCGAAGGAATCGAACCCAGGATCTCACACTCAGCTGTGGGTTGCGTTGTGGGTGTAAGCAGAGGTACATACCTCTGCCCCACAATGATGTTTGCCTATTGCCATTGACCGATCACAAATTTTAAGGTTAAAAATATATGGGTTTGTTTCATTAAAAATACTTTAGCATATCACTCAGATCCAGCCTGTCCCTTTGCTGCCAACTTTGTATCCAACACGGGTACCCTTGGCGCACTGTTGCTTAGTTTTTATGTGTATTGCCCCTGGCTGGAATTACACTCAAGGCACCCACAGTATAGTCCGGTTAAGCGGAATGCAGCCTCATAGGTCGACCTGGGAGATGCCATTAAAAAAAAGAATACTTTAGCTATTCTTTATATTCCATTCAACACCAAACTTTTGCTGTAACTGTAGGCCCTACTACAGCCACTTTGTGAAGGTTAGAACGTTGTCTCTAGAACAGTGTCAAGAACAGTCAAAACAGTGGAATGGAACCTCATGCTGAGTAGGTACCTACACTGTACACGCGATTCTTGTCGATTTTTTCAAGAAGAAACTAAAGTAATATGCAAGAGCAAGTGCAGCGAACTTCTTTTTTTTTGCACCTGCCTCTGATAATATGTTAGATTTTCAGAATAAGCCTGCCTTGGCGATTTCAAAAACTTACGTCCACACAGTAGTAGCTTGATGTGCTAGCGTCTGTACGTATAAATCCTATCCTGTATTTTATCACAATCATGTCTCTAAGGTATTCAGGGTGGAATTTTGTAATGCCACCTGGAGGGAAAGTACTCTTAATACTGCAGATAGAAAATTTTACTCAAAGGAAACATTCCTTTATTTTTGAATAGAAAGCAAACTGCATTCAAAGATTTTCAAAAATTCTCTTCTCCCACACCCGGGAATCGAACCAGCTAAAATCTGAAAAACTTATACCCTGTACTTTTATTGCATCGATCGTTAGGGTCAATTGTAAGGATGAAATCTCTCTAACAAACATGATAAATTAAATGAAAGGAAAACCAGGAAATTTGAAGTTACAAATTCAATGAGTCAAGTTAAAGCTCTTTAACTAACATCCATCTTTTGTAATGCAGACTCGACTTTGCGACACACTCGTGGGCCGTGGCTGCGTGTATGAGGTAATTTAAATATGGAATGTTAGATTATAATTTGAAAATTAGATTGTCACAGTTGTTATTCACATTTGATTGTTTTTACAACTCAATACACATTTTGTTTCACGGTGAAAATGGCTTATCAAGAACAGTTTGATTTAATGGAAGCTTATTTTTTAAATAATAAAAACGTGAATCTAGCTCTGCGGTGGTATGGAGAGAGATATCAAGACCGACAGGCACCAACTCGGTTCGTATTGAAAAGAATGGTAGAAAATTTAAAGAATACGGGTGGTTTCAAGAAGAGACGGCAAACTATTCAGCAAAACTATTTCGATTTTGAACTAGATGTTTTAACATACTTTGAATCATTTCCGAAGGCTTCAAGTAGCTGCCGATGAATTAGGAACAACCGACACTCGCGTACTTAAAGTGCTGAAAAAGTATAAGTATAAATGCTATCGTGAAGGTCAGTTGGTGCAAAAATTGCATTGGGGATCGTGAGAGACGATTACAATTTTGTGAAAACATGCTTGGAGAAATTGACCGAAACCCTAATTTTTTGAGTAACATTGTATGGTCTGACGAAACCAACTTCAGCAATAATGGCATGTACAATCGTCGCAATAACCATTATTGGTCTCGAGTGAATCCTGTTCGTGTTCAGGGAACTAACAATCAAGTAAGATTTTCTTTCAACGTTTGGTGCGGAATTATGAGAAATAATGTAGTGTTAGTCCACGTGTACGAAGGTCATTTAAACACTGTCAAGTATATTGAAATACTGGATCTCTTAAAAAACGAGTTAAATGGTTTCCCCGAGGAAGAGCGAAACCAAATAATTCTACGGCAAGATGGTGCTCCAGAACATAACAGCAGAATCACTACTGCCTACATTAATAACCATTTTAATACCTGGATTGGTACAAACGGCACAATCAGATGGCCTGCGAGTTCGCCAGATCTCACCCCATTAGATTTTTTTTTGATATGTAAAAATCAAATTTACATGAAATCTTATGCGAATGACAACGAGTTGAGAGTTGAAGTTCAGAATACGATTTATAATATTCACCACAACACTTTATTAAAGGTTATTATAAATGAATTCGTTAAAAGAATAAATTTGTGTATCCAAGAGAATGGAGCCCATTTCGAGCAACTAATTAGTTTACCATTTTTTGTAAATAATTAAATTAATTTAAGATTTCCTGGTTTTCCTTTCATTTAATTTATCATGTTTGTTAGAGAGATTTCATCCTTATAATTGACCCTAACGATCGATGCAATAAAAGTACAGGGTACGATTTTTTCAGATTTTAGCCAGTTCGATTCCCGGGTGTGGGAGAAGAGAATTTTCGAAAATCTTTGTATGCAGTTTGCTTTCTATTCAAAAATAAAGAAATGTTTGCTTTGAGTAAAATTTTCTATCTGCAGTAGTACTTTCCCTCCAGCAGTGCAAGTACGTAGGAATCGATTCGATAAATCTGACAGTTATTCTCGACAAAATGACTTTTTATCTTTGTTATAAACTCATTTTGTCGAGACTGACTGTCAGATTTATCGAATCGATTCCTACGTACTTGCACGGCAGGTGGCATTACAAAATTCCACCCTGTATAGTTATGGGCCAAAGTTGCCTAGAAATAAATGAATGTTGTTGTTGAAATATAAAAGAATGTAGTACCTAATAATTCCATGTTCTTACCATAGACAAGTCATACGCGCTTATGAATGACATCGACAATTCGACATCTCACTCATGAAGTCATGACATAACATCTGTCTCTATTTTGTACAAATGTACATGTTTTTTTCGATTCCATTCCAATCCAATTTCATTCCGAAAATCCAACTACAATAGAAGTTTTGTAAATATAATTCCAATAAGTACGAGAACACGGCAGTTGCAGTTGTTTACTACCAGGCCGATTATTGTATTATTACTGGTTATACTACCGCTGTACGCAATTAGTCAACGAAATAAATAAATAAAAATATGAGTAGTTCAGAAATTAGAAGTGATTTTACTGAGGTTAACGAATTAAATGGAAACGTAATTCAAGATAAAGTGCGTAAAGGATGGGTCAAATTCGAAGACGAATCTCCAAAAAACACAGAAAATGACACACTACCAAGTGTTTTACCTCCATCGGGAGCAAGTACATCTGCACCAACTGAATCTGCCGCTGTTCTAAAAACTGAAACAGTCCATATTAATTTGGAAAGAGGTGACAAGAACGTGGAGCCCATATCATTAGGGACACTATCTAAGAACGTTGAGTTTGTCAATGTTCGTCAAGGTTTCTGTAAGTATTGTACATGTGACCAGAATATAATTATAGCATTAAGATTTAGACGCTAACCTTATAAATTATAATCCTTACAGCTAATGGTGACATTATTGTCACTCTACTGCCTGTAAATACAAAATGGCCTTGGGTGACCGCAGCACACTTTCGACCAGAACTTGTACCTGAGGAGTTAATGGCACAAAGTTTAACTGTAAGTGGTTTCTAACTAGAAATGTTTAACTATTATCAGTTAGTGTTTTGGCATGATCAAAAATTGTTTGTTTAATTTTATTTCAGCTCACAGTTGAGGAGTATGTTCATGCGATGGAACTGCTTATTAATGATGCTCGTTTTACATTGTACAACATATGCTACAAGCGTGTGCTTGTTTGTTGGATAACGCTTGCATTCCTTGTGCTGTTAGCACTTTTGTTTTCGGGCCTAACTGGCCTAATTTTATTTTCATTGGGGGTATTATGGCTGATTCTTAATGCAGCTGCAATATTTCTATGCATGTGGATAAAGTTGAGATTATCAAAAGGACTGGAACAATGTCTGGCAAGAGTTAACAAACTGCTCAGTAAACATAAATTGATTCTAGCTCTTGATGATAGAGGAAAAATTTCATGTCACAAAGTAAACCTCTGTTTTATATACTTTGATGCTGGACCTTGTATTGCCCACATACAACAGTTCATTGAAAGTGAGGAAGGTAAAACAATAATGCAGGGCTGGGAACAGAGACTTGATGTTCCTACAAATGATATTGTGATTCAAGGATCCCAGTCAACCAGACTATCCAGGAAACAGGTATGTATTACTTAACCATTTCATAAGAGTTTCAGTCACAAATTCTTAAATATCCTGTTGAACACTACAGCTTATATTTAAAATTGGTACGTTGTTATTAGAACTAATATATATGTGGGGTACTTAGCTGCATTTAGATAAAAGTTAATGTTGCCATACCTAAGCATTCTAATGCATCCAATATCCAACACGATTTTATTAACACCACTTAATAAATATGAAGTTAAAAATCGTTTTTGGGAACTTTTACTGAAATATAAAAACGTATTGCCTGATAGAGATAAAGATTTCAACGAAGAGAAGAAAGAGTGAGAAATGCAGATTTTAAAATGTTTTCTATGGAAATGTTTTGACAATGCGAACACACATTTATGCATGTTTTTTTATTGCCTATTATTATGCTGGTTATACTGGTTATTTTGATTTATGCTTATTCAATAAGTATTATTTTATTTTCTTAATTCAATAACACAGGGGGAAGTATATGAAAAAACAATAAATATATAGATAAATAAAAAAATTAATAGGACTGACTCACAAATTTTAATATTAAATTCAATAATTGTTTTGGTGTTTTGGTTTGGTTTTGGTGTACAATTAAAAAAAAAACTTAAAACATCAAATTAAAGTTAGAAATGAATAAATGTGTTAGACCTATTCTTATTTTCACACCTGTAGGTATCTATAGTCAAATTAAAGTAAGTAGGTACTTGAGTTTAAGAAATTACTTGTGCAAATATTAGTATGCAATAGATGAGAATTTAAGCGAAGCAAGAACTGTTAAAGATTGCAATGCTAAAAATTCTAACTTTTGACAGTTCTAACTTCAAACAATTACCTATTTGATTGGATAATATGCTTACAAACTTGCAAATATGGGTTACCAACTTCTATACTACAGATTATAAACTGTATAATAAATAATGACACTTACTGAAGTAATCACTTTGATTTGTTTATAAATACAAATGAGCAAATGTTTGTGTAATGAGCACGACATTTGTTTCCGAGTCATGGATGTTTATATGTATATTATGTATGTATTTGCAAACAAAAAGTATCTATGTAGTATATCAACTATCTGGTGTCCACGACACAAGCCTCGTTGCTTAGTGTGGCGCTAGATGGCGCTGTGTGTAATGTCCAGCGATATCTATTTATATATACTGATGATAGTCTGATCAGAAACAAAAGTCGATTAATTCTCTTAACTTTTACAGAATTAACATCACTAAAATTCTCAATACAATGTTTGTGTTATTTTTGCATCTTTCAAAAAGTATATTGTAATCAACTATTGTTGCTGACTGTATTTAGAGGCATAAGGTGCTATCTAATTAAAATCTTGTATTTTTGCATGTACCTGAATTAATTAATGACTGGGGAAGGGGTTCTTCTTTGCTTTGCTCTTCTAGTTCCAAATTGTAGTACTTATAAGTATACCCCATTTGTTAAATGATTTATTTCCTATAAAAGTGAAGGGTCCAAGTTGGCAACAGTTTGTTTTAGCTTGTTTCAGTCAGTTTGTGCGAAATATGTGTTTTTTTTTTTTAATTTTCATTCATGTTTATTTCAGTTTGTTTTTGTTATTTGTCTGTAAGCTTTCTTTAAAATTTAATAAATAAATAAATAAAACAAAAGCTTGTAAAACTGTGATGTAGAAACTTTTTGGTAATAATAGTACTAGTCTACCATGCATGGGCGTGCGCTCCTAAGAGACAATTAGGCAAAGCCTACCCTACCAACTGGGGATTTATTATAACTAATTAACTATGTAATAAAATAACACATTATGTACAAAATATTAAAAAAAAGTTAAAACTCCTGTTAGAATAGCAATTTGTCGCTCCCGTATCACGTAAGTAACACTATTCTGGAAGTTACTACGAAGCTTGGAGCTACGCCGGACAGGCAAACACTCGACTAGCCTAAAACCCATTGATAATTTTACGCACACAGAGGCACATTGGTGCATATTTTCGTGTGTATAAACCGCACACATGTATAGATTGCCGTCATTTTAGGGAGGTAACTCTTGTGATTGTGAGTGTAGCTGGGCTGTGATTGGCTGCTACAACACAAGGCCAGGATTCAAGGTGGATGCTCTGGTCATTGCTAGGTTGTATGTTGATTAAAATAATGATTACCAGGGGTTATTGGCGCGTATTATTAATTTATAATTAATAATATTATTGTTATTATATTTTTCTTCATGGGTGTCGTTTTCGTGGATTTTGGGGTTGGTGATAGTGAAAATGAGGTCAAAATGAAAATTCAAGATGGCGCTGACGAAAATTTTCAGTTTTTTCTTACTGGGTGTCGTTTTCGAGGTTTTAGGGGTCGCTGATAATGAAAATGAGGTCAAAATGAAAATCCAAAATGGCGCCGACGAAAATTTTCAGGTTTTTATTTATGGGTGTCGTTTTTGTGGTTTTTGGGGTCGCTGATAATGAAAATGAGGTCAAAATGAAAATCCAAAATGGCGCCGACGAAAGATTTCAGTTTTGTCTTCATAGGTGTCGTTTTTGGGGTCGCTGATAATGAAAATGAGGTCAAAATGAATATCTAAGATGGCGCCGACGAAATTATTTTTTTTGCTATCATTATTTCGTGGCCTACCGTCCGTGGAGAACCACTGTTCGCCACTGTTGACATGACAGTGCAAACTACCTTCAAATACGCCATTAATAATACACACATCAAAAGTATCTAGGGATCAACATATATTTTTGCAATAACTTTTCTCCTGATTGATATTAATTAAAATTTTCTTTAAGGATTCATCAAATAAAGTGTTTTCGTTTGTCACAGTAACGATAAACCAAGTCACCTTTGCATTAATAAAGAAATTTGCCATTTTCCTAATAAAGGGATTTTTGACATTTGAACCACTAACATTAAAGTTCGAAAAAAAGACTGAAATAACAGTTTTCTTTAAAATTTTATTGGGTAACTTAAACAATTAATAATCCGTGTTTCTACCGCGAACACTAACAACACAAGAACATCGGTTTGGCATACTCAAAATGAGTTCATCCAAATCACGCTGTGGAATGGCCGCCCATGTTCGTTGCAACAACAAAAAAAGGTCTTCTTGCGACTGGATACCCTCCATATTCGGCAGAGCTCTTCTCTGTAGCATATCCCATGCATGCTCAATCGGGTTCAAGTCTGGCGACTGAGCAGGCCAGGGCAGGACATTGATGTTAGCTGCGGCGAGAGTCTGTCTTACAACTCTTGCGGTGTGCGGTCGTGCATTATCATGCATTAACTGAAATAAGGGACCGATTTGCACTTGTAGAGGAACGATGACGTCTGATACAATCGTCTCAGCATAAATTTGAGCGTTGAGGTTGCCTCTGATCCAAATCAACTCAGTTCTTCCGCCGATCCAAATACCCGCCCATACCATGATGGTTCCACCACTATAAGGATGGACTTCCTGGCAGGATTTTAATCGCTGTTGGCGTCCAGGGGTTCTCCAGTGTCGTATACGTCTTGTATCCGGTCTCATACCAAAACGAGACTCATCAGAAAAGCACACGAAACGCCATTGTTCTTCTGCCCAATTTCTGTGTTCAAGAGCCCATTGATATCGAATCCTACGATTGTGCATTGCTATAGGTGGTACCCGTAGCGGTCTTCGGGAATGAAGGTTCACTTCATGCAAGCGGTTTCTGACTGTTTGGTCGCTAATTAAGTTCCCTGAAGAGTGATGAAGCCTCACGGCTAACATCATGGCGGTTATTGTTGGAGCTCTTCGAGTTAAGATTTGAATGTATCGGTCTTGTCTCCGTGTGGTGCAGCGATACCGTCCTCCATGGCGCTCAGCCACGGTACCAGTGCTTCGGTAACGTGTCCAAAGTCGACTGATAACACTCTGACTTGTATTCAGAGCTAAAGCTACAGTACGTTGCCGGGAACCAGCTTCTATCATTCCCACGGCTCTGAGCATTTCTTCCCTGCTTAAATGACGTCGCCGCTCCATAATAACGTTGGTTTTAATCAGTAGTAGGGAAACAGTAGCACTAATAATGTCTTCAATGCGTTGTATGTTTTTATAGGGAAAATATTGACAGTTTATTTTCATCTTTTACTCGAATTTGATTGAGAGTTCCTGATTCAAATTATGAAATGCACCAAAAAGGATCCATATAAATTTATAAAATCATAAATTTATTACAAAGCCACATCTCAATCTCAAGAAATCCGCATAAAAATGCTTGATCCCTAGACATTTTTGATGTGTGTAGTTTGGACACAAAATATAACACCAGTTTTGCAAGTCATATACATTTAAACACCATCCAAAAAGTTTTCTTTCTTATTATGATTAAAGAATGAAATAAAAAAAAATGTTATATTCTTGTATGTCTGTGTAAGCTGAAAACTAAATGTTATGAATGGTAATTAAACTCACTAAGTAATTTACTCAGACCCAGTCATGCCAACAGGATACACAATACCTAGTTTTTTTTTTCTTTATTAATTAAGTTTGTCAACAGTGACAACTAGGTAGTAGTCTAAAAACTTGTTTTGCTTTAGTTACCCGACTGTGGCAAAGTCCGAAAAAAGGGTAACGTTTTTCATTTTGTCTCGACACAATAAACATTTTCTAATGCGGTCACTACACCAGAGTCGTTTTGCGAGCAATACGTTAAATAAGAAATTACGCACGTGGCCAATATTTAATGCGTGACTTGGCATTTTTAACCAACTTCAAAAAAGGAGGAAGTTCTCAATTTGATTGTTTTTTTTTTATACTATTAACACCTAAATATTGAGCGATAACTCGGTGGTGGTTTTTGGACATGATCAAAGGGTGTGAGCACGTTGAATAAGATTCTACAAGCGTTCTCCGACAGTCGTTTCTCCTTTGGACTGATCACCGACAAGACGTTTCGTTTTTAGAGATTCGTCGATAGAACGTTTCACCTATGGTAACGCATCAACCGCTTGGCTACATTAGCTCTGCTCTGTCTCATTCTATGCGTCGCACTCGCCGAGTCAGGAATACTAAAGTACCGCAGCAATTTCTACCTGAAGTATCAATTCACTAATTAAAAATGAAATTAAAGCAAGATGTATGGACTGTGTGAACTGTGAAGGATGATATGAGGCTAGAAAGGAGGTGACTGCTGAGTTGACAAGAACATAATAGAAAAGTATGAAAGAAGACGACATGCCGCGCCGACCCAAATAAATTGAGATCAAGAAACACATTAGTGTACCCTCACAGAGTGCCGCGCCGAGACGCTAGAGGCATACGTCAACCTTTCCATACAAATCAAGCGTGTCGTCGTTTACTCGCTCTACGATAGAAATGGTGTATAAATGTGGCAGCCAATTCGTATAACACAGCGTTTTACATAATGGCGCGCCGGATTGAAAAACGCCGCCGTTATGTAATACGGCGTCCTCACGTTCAGCCGGATTGTGGTGGCGATACGTTCAACAAAGCGGCGTCCAACGTTAAGCCGTATTGTCAGCAATTCCGGTACTTCAAATAACCTACTAAAATTATCCTAAAAGTCTTTCTGGCTGGCATGAGGAGCGTAGGCCGAAGGCCGGCGCGCGGTGGAGCGACGACGGCATTCGTGACAGAAAGTGGGTGTGGAATGTAAAATGCGAGCGTAGCGAGCCCGCGTCATGGATTCGTAGCAGGTTCTAAAATTTGCTTATATCTCGAAAACGGTGCGTCCTATCGCAAAAATAATGAAAAATTTGCCCCCTTAATAACACCCCTGCCACGTAATTCTCAACAAAAAAAAAAGAACAGAAAAGCGGCCATTTGATTGTGACACCGTTGGCGATTGCGACGCCATGTTTCTTGTTATGATCATGCAGCGCTACTTGCGGCGATAAATGGAATTAAACTTTTTAAGCGGCGTATCGACGATGCGCCCGTTTGTACAATGGCGTCACGTTATTACGCCGCTTTGACGAACCCGAAGGGCTCATTCAACGCGGCGTACTTTATTTCAGCCGAATTGTAATCCGGCTGAATGTGAGGATGCCTTATTACATAACGGCGGCGTTCTTAAATCCGGCGCGCCATTATACGGCGTGTTATACGAATTGGCTGCGACATATACATAGAAACCAGCTTTGAATTGCGAAGTTTCCAGAAGCTGCTTTTTTGCTGGGTAAACGCTGCCGGTGCGGCGATTCGGTGCTGTCTTAGATCGTCTGTTACGATTACTTATGGGGCTAAGGCGCAGTTTGTCACTGTAACTTTCATAAATCTTACTTGTTATCGCTTGCATTCTTATTTATTAATGAAGGTGTGAATCCATAAATATCAGTATTTTATTCAGTTGCTTGATGGCACGCAATCAAAACAACTGAAATTCTATTAATAATGAAAACAGATAAAAAATGCGTGAAAAAAAAAGCACTGTCCATTATATTCTAAAATCGTCCAGTCCATGATATAATTTATGTTCGTTAATTAATAAATAAACAAATAATCCAACAGTTATCGGGTGCTAAGTAAATAATTATTATGCAAGTTAACTGTGCAGTTTTGCACTAGTATTCTACTCATCTGTATACATAATTGATTGCATTGTGAAAGTCTGCTCTTCATGCAACATTCGCAACAACCCAGTTATAAATCGTCCTGAACGAATCAGCTTTAAATACTAAAGCATGCTGAAAATGCTAATGCCTATTATTTCCTGAAAATTAAAAAAACTTTGGATCCTTCTCTTTTTAGATAGCTTTGTTTATGTTATGTAGTATGTATGTACCTTAACGAACTTTGTTTTAACACCTAACTAGGTTGGTAGACACTTATGTAGTTTTTGGTGGGTAAGCAAGGCATACGAATGTGCAGGGTATGGCAGAGCAAGTGTACCTCCGGTACCTGCAGCGGTGGGGCAAAGACTTCCTGCGCCGTCGGCTCGACTGGACTCTTGACGAGGAAGGCGGCAACCCCGCCGCCCCGCGGCATTTAACACAGGCGCTCTGCCCTTGTCAATATGTTGAGGAAGTATTGCGGAACAAAGAGCCCAGAGATACACGCGCTTGTTGTCCGCTCTGCAACGATTGGCTCAGGCGTCGCGGTCTTGATTGACCAGATGTCTTCACTTTTGGCAAGTCTTCAGATTTGTAATTGTATACGAAGCCATTAATTAGTTTTATTTCCTTTAATAATCTAATATTTGATTCTCATCTTTCACAGGAAAGGGGGGCTCTTCTATATTTGCGGTATGCAGGTCGCTGGGGATCGCAGGCTGTTAAAAATCGACTTAATCTGAGCAGCCTCGTGCCTGGACGCCATGGTGACAAATATGTTTGTCCTTGTCAGTTCATAGAAGAGCACCTAAAGGTAAAACCTCCTGCGGGCATTGCAAAATATTTTACACTTCCTAACCAGAATGTTCAAGTTTATTAATCAACTTCGTAGTATTATTGAAATGTATTCGTCCATATTATACTTATGCAACATTTCCGTCCTTATAGTAAGTAACATCATTATAATTAGCAATAACTGCAGGCAGAGTACGAACTATAAATGAGCTGTCTGTGTATGTCATAAACATTCATGAGGTAGCGATAGCTGTAATTAGTGTACACAGAGAAAATCTATTTCTTACTTCTGGATTTCTGTAACCTTTTCACATAGTTTTATATTATTTAGTGACTTGTCTATTGCTCATACTCTGCCTACGGCAATAATTAAAAACGTACTTAAATACATAGGTATTAGTAATTTTAGTTGATAAGATATACATGTAAGTATGTGCATGGTGCAGGATATAAGAGGATGCTTGATATTAGCTCTCGTCGCTCATTTCTAATGAAACATAATGTGTTTAAGGTCAACTGTAGGTACTGGTATATTCATTTTATCAAGCTTTTATTAAAAGAAGTGGACCTAAGTAGGTATTTGTTGATAATTAGATAGATGCCAAAGTAAATTTAGCGGCGAGAGCTCATTATTCAACCATACTTAACGCTTTGCCATACTTACTTAAGATTTTAAAAATTGTATCATCGTCATTATTTCTGGAATCACACTCGTCACACCTGATTAAAATTGAAAATTAGAGAAATGATAAGCTATGGGCTAGGTACATTTATTAAAAATTAAGCAATCTCAAATTAAGAAAGCCGCAAGGAATATACCTGATTTATGTCATGATATTATTTAGATATTTTTTATAGAGTAAGTTTTCATGTCGAGTGGCCATACAAATAAGGTTTTACTGTTGTACAGATCTAAGTAAATTTATTGGAGTATATTTTAGTTTCGTAAAAAACATTCGATCTTTCTTGTAGGGCTTTCATATTATTAGTAATTAAGGTAGTTCTTCATTATATTTTAACTTCTTTTTAAGTTTCACAGATTTATTACCTATTGCAGCAGTATAATTTTAATGTTTTATGTATTTAAAAACCTATTGGTCAATAGCTGCTGTTCAGCTTATTATAAATTATTATGATCAGTCTGAAATGTAACAATGTAATGTTAAAATTTTAACAATATGATATCTGGAAACAATGGAATCACAATAACACAGACTAGTCATCTACAGTTGCTAAACTGCACACAAAATATCAGTGTGCTGTAATGATTTATAATAAAACCAAAGCTCAAAGTGTGGAATTGTTTCAGAACTATTTATTTTCAAATGATTATTTTTTATTATATCCAATCATTAATCATTTAAAAATAATATAGGCTTATTTAAGATTAAAGAGTATAATATTATAAAATATAATTAGGAATAATGTAAAAAAGCATTATACTTACTATTTTAAAAACAATACGCGTAATGTACCATACATTTCCGTTTTAATATTGTAATACATAAGAATTATAAAAATGCGTATAAATATGTGCCACCCACCTTATCTGAAATTTAGTGTTGCCAGGTAACACTGTTTTTAAAAACAAGATGGAGAAATCATTGAAAAAGACCTATCTGTAAGCACCTGCAATGATAATAGGGCCAATACCATTTAAGAATTCAAAACCAGTCCAGGAACCTCGTGTCACTTAAATGGAAGATCTTTTTATTCTTAGTTACATTTTGTTGTATTAATTTCTTTTAGGGCCTGCGTAGACGACAGACTTTTTGTGCGGATGAGTCTGTGACGCACAAAATATCTGCATGGCATACAAAAAGTCCGTCGCGGATTTTACGCAGACTCAACGCACACGACGCACATCTTTGATCATTCTATTCTATTGCAGATTGCATACTAAAAGCACAGTATAAATATGGACAGTACCGAAACTAAGCCTAGTTGATGCAATAATTACCTACGCTTCATTGTAGCCATAGGGTTGTCCCTTTTAATGTTGTTTTTTTTATTAAAATATTTTTATTCTGTTGTGATCAATCTATCGAAATAACTAGCTTACAAATGCAATTTAATAGGTTATCTTATGGCGTCGGTTAATCTCAACAAAAGACGATAGTTTAAATACGGAAATCAGTTTAATATTAACACACAACAACTTTTAGAACTATAGATAGATCTTTAACTTTGTCATTACGGCGTAACCTTTTACAAGTTTTGGCGGAAGCAAGCCGCGGTTGGACCATGACGTTTCGTGCGCTCGTCGGAGCGGGCGGGGAACACCCAAAAATTCCGAAAGTCAAATTCCAAATTTCTAAATTCCGAAGAGTTAAAATGTCTACTATTTAAAATCCCGGAATTCATAATTCCGAAAGTCATAAATACGAATTGTTTGTTGTCCGAATTTCATAATTCCGAATTGTTTGTTGTCCGAATTTCATAATTCCGAAGAATCAAATGTCCTATGGATTGTTAGTCCGAAAAACTTGCTAGCTGGCATGAGGAGCATAGGCCGTAGACCGGCAGAGCGACGACGACATTTGTGACAAAGTGGGTGTGTAATGTAAAATGCGAGGATAGCGTGCGCGCGTCATGGAGTCGTAGCAGGTTCTAAATTTGCTTATATCTCGGAAAACGGTGCGTCCTATAGCAAAAATAATGAAAAATTTGCCCCCTTAATAACACCCCTGCCACGTAATTCTCAAAATGTAGGTAAAAGTCTCGGCGCGGCACGCACGACTGACAGCACCGCAACGTCCGCTGAGGGGCCCCGTCGATGCGAATGTTTGTATGAGTGTGCGGTTTCGAGTGTTTGTAGGTAGTTTTCGCACTGTCCATATTTATACTGTGCTAAAAATGTGCGCCCTCTGCGTTAGCGCGCGTTTAAGCAAACGCTCAATTTTTTCGCGCACTTTTGTGATTTTTTGGCCGCCGGACTTTTTGCCCGTCGTATGAGTGATTGCGTGCGTTCTATTTCCACAGACTAAAAAGTGCTTCACGGATAGTCTGTCGTCTGCGCAGGTGAAAGCTTCTCGGTAGCCTGCGAAATTCGAATTTTCTTACGTTTTTTGCAATTTGCAGGTCAGTGTCAGGTTGTATGTTGATTAAAATATGATTCGCGGCTGCAAGACGTATGTAGTTACAGAATTATAATCTTTAAAATCATCAATACAACCCTCCAAGTTCATGTAACCTGATTGAATGACTTTTTCATTACAAAAATCGTAAGAAAATCATTGAGCTATTATACTACTACGTATAGAGAAGACACCGCGAACAAAATCTGTGCTCCGTTCAACTGCTGTCAGCTGGCTGCAATTCACTCAGTCGCTTGCTCGCCACAGCATTATACAGATACAGGGTGGAATTTTTGCATGCCACCTGGTGGGAAAGTACTATAAATACCGGAGATAGCAAATTTTACTTAAAGGAAACATTCCTTTATTTTTTTAAAGAAATTAATCTGCATTCAAAGATTTTGAAAATACACACTCCGGAATCGAACCGGCTAAATTCCAAAAAAATAACACCCTGTACTTTTATGGCACCAATCGATAGGGTCAATCATAAGGATCAAATCTCTCTAACAAACATGATAAATTAAATGAAAAGAAAACCATTAAATCTTAACTTATTTTAATAGAAAAAAAAGGGTACACTAACTAATTAGTTGCTCAAAATTTTGTTGGATACACAAATTTATTCTTTTAAGGAATTCATTTCCAGTAACTTTTAATAGCGAGTTTGATGAATATTGATAATCGTATTGCGAACCTCAGTTTTTAACTCGTGTACTAGGTATACGTGTATGTATCCCCATAACAAAAAAAAAATAAAAGGGGCCCCCCCGCGCGCCTCGCACTGCGCACAGATTTTGTTCGCGCTGTCGTCTTTAAACGTAGTAGCTCAATGAAGAAAATTTGAATTTCGCGGGTTATCTTGCATCTGTATATTACGAATACTATTAATTTTAATATCTCCTGGCACTGAATACTTTACAGAATAGTGGGTGCTACTATTAATAAAATAAGGACTGACACCTAACGATTTGCCTTTCGTTACCTCTCTTTAGACATGTTCTTCAAATACATACACTTTTTAGAAAGGTTTTCATTGCTATAGACTCCTGTATTTCAGTATATTACATTGTACGTAACGGAACATGGAGCTGAGGATGTTCTTATTTAAAATTAGAGATGCCTGAGAAAATGCATTTTAACAGTAGCGACGTGGACATAATAAGCTGGTAGGCGCGGGCGTCCTCGCGTGTCTGAATTGCTCTGTTTGTTTGTGCTTTTATTTTCATTATAATTCCTCTGATCTACACTCGTTTTTCCTTATTTCTCTAAACGAGGCAATTCAGACATTTCTTTAATCTGCTTAGATCGAAAGGGAATATGCACGTAATTTTTTCTTCATTTAAATCAATAAAATACAGTACTATCAACCCAAGAAAAGTATTAAAAGTTAAGAACTCCTGCAATTTTCTACGACAGTTCAAACGTCCGTAGCTGTGACGGCCATGATGTGACGTCATTATCCACAATCTGACTTGTTTACATCTAATTTTTTTGGCCTTAATAAAATAATTTCACTAATTGTATGTGCTTTATTCAAGTCAAAATTGCAATAACAGCATTTTAATAAAATTTTAGTGAAACTTTAAGCACTTTTCAAATATAAGTGTTTTTTTTGACAGAATGAACTTTGACGTCAATACGTTATCGAAGAGATGCGTTTTGAGAGTGCGTTTCGTTTCACCAAAAACATGCTACATAAAACAGTAAATTGTAAAATAAGTGATGTATTAGAAACATATACAAGTGTACCACAATGTTTTTATGCGCTAATACAAGGCATTTTTCATAAATAAAAACAGTTTTGTATTTCATGCATATTCCTTAATACTTTTCAAAGTGTACCGTACAGAATTTGACAAATATAAAACTGTAAGTAATTGAAGAGGAGAAGTTACGCATCCTTCTCATTACCGAATCATGTAATAACATAAATGTGTTTTATGTAAAAAATAAGAAAGTATTCGCAATGTTGTGATAAATGTAAACATATTCCGTCCTGAATATTAAACGTAAGTATAGGTACTTAGTCGTAAAAATCAGTATACCTTTACTTACAATATTACATATTATTATTTTTATGTAACTACGTTGAATAATATAATATATACATATTTTTTAAATAGTTGTTTAATTTGTCGTATAGTCGATATTTAATCAATAGAAAACCAGATAAACTATGTAAATAAAAGAACTGCACAGAATCAAGATATTTATTTATCACCATGTTTTACAAGAAAAAAAAATTAAACCTATAAATTAAAATGATACATTTTCTTAGCAATTAAAATAGTAATAAGTTACAGAAATCCTTTTATTATGCATGGTGATAGCACGTAGTGAGGTGGATTGAGGTACCAAGTGACTCCCGTTGGTCATCATTTCTGTTAGTAGCATAAGCGATAAAATAATCTTTAGAGTTATTGCAATGCGTAATAGGCTTGTGTCCTGAAAAAATCTAATTAGTCCGTCAATTAGATTATCAAAAAATATTTGACATGTATTTTTTCTTTTGTTACGTAAACCAAAATTGACGAAGATACGACGCTTTTAAAATTCTCAATACGTCACGCCGTGCTATAATTTTTAGTGCGTTGTGACGTCTCGAGCCCCCACTCTCGAGTTTTGATACGTTTTATCTTTGTCAATATTCATTGATTTACAAAAACAAAAAATACGTGTCCATTATTTTCCAACACAACTGACGGACTATATTTGCAATTTATTGATGGTGGAAACCAGCCTATTGTATGATTAACTAAATTTGTCGGCATTAGACCCGAATCAATTCGTGTTTACCTCAGAGAGGCTACAGGATACAAGGTCAAATTAAATTTGCTGGCCATACTTCATTACACGTGATGGTTGTCGGGCTTGTCGGTTTCACATGATAATAGTGATAAAACAAAATTAATATTTCGCAGATATCTTGAGGTAAGCAATGCATAGTTAGATATATAATTTTGATTAGTGTTTTTATTACTTACAAAAAATCTAAAAATACGTAAGTTAGTATTTACTAAAGTACAGTCGAACGTGCGTCCGTGGTAACATTTTGCCCTCTGAAGCTGGCCGGTGGCCGAGTTTACGAAATTTCAAAAAATAAAAGACCAGCTTCCAGACGCACAGCTACTGCAGAGATGCCAGCACATCAAGCAACAGTCTGCCAAATTGCTTTATGGGGCCGGCGGAGCATGCGTAGTTCATACAAACGTAATACCAAAATAATTTGTAAATCAAATATATTCTTACGGTAGTGTGTATTTATTTCGATTGGATTACAGAATGTCTATAATGTTCCCAAATATATATATTTTGAAAGGACAATGATATAAATATGAGAAATTAAAAATTTCTATAGAAAACTTATTTTTCTCATAACTCTTGTATAATCAGTGTCTATTCAAAATATATAATTGGGAACCTAGATATTCTGTAATCCAATCGAAACAAATACACACTACCTTAACAATATGTTTGATTTACAAATTATTTTGGTATTACGTTTGTATGAACTACGTAAGCTCCGCGGGCCTCATAATAGAGTTTCAACCTTATCGCAACAAATTTTCCCAAAAAAAATCTCAAGCAACCTTGAACCTAATGCTAAATCATTGATTCAGTTAGGTAGGTAGGTAGTTTCGGGTAGCTTGATTTACTGGCGTCTGTACCTATATTCTATTACACTAAGTACCATGGGCTTGAAAACTAAAAAAATGATGTTTAGATACTATGGTTGACATGCCTTCGATAAGTGGAAAGATAAGCAGTGAGACATAAGAGTCATACAGGTAAATGATCTCATAGTTTGTGGTGTGTGACTGACATTGGGTCGGCCACCATCAAGGATTTTAATTTAGATAACACAAAAAAATTGTCGAAATTTGTTTTTCAATTTCAGAATTTGTCGGTTACTGGTTCAAAAGATATAAGGGTTTAAAGGTGGTCGATCTGCTGCCGTATTCACAACGCTCCGATTCGATTTCGATTCGACAAGTCGTATATCTATCTCGCTCGCTTTCGTAATGCCAAAAAAAGATAGACATACGACTTGTCGAATCGAAATCGAATCGAAGCGTTGTGAATACGGCAGCTGGAGAGTCTCCCCAGCTTGGCCAATTTATATCTTAAAAAATAGGGCAAATAGCGAAGATCTGTTTTCTCCCATATTTTGTCGCCAATTAGTCGCAATTTGTCGCCAAATCACTGATTTGATCGGGTCTTAGTTTAGAAGATATAATGAGTTCAATTAGTAAGGTACAGTCTACACAGTACATTCTGTACATCAAATTATGTAACTCAACGCAAAAAATATTGCTGAGAAACGACTTTTTTTATGGGGTGAATAATCACGTTTTACAGTAAAACTCAATGTAACGCACTCCAAATATTGGGCTGATGGAACGCATTTAAGGACGCTGTTACCACGCTGTATCTAAAGTCGCACACAGCAACATCACGCGTACGCACACATTGAACCACTCTGAGCGCTCGATTTTTTACTTCACTTATTTAATCTTGGTCCTTGATATTATTTTTTAATTTTATTGGGCAAAAAAAAGCGCGCGCGCGCGTTTTTTGTGTGTTTTTTTTTGTGTGTGTGTTTTTAATTTTTGTGTGTAATATGCATGTATTTTTTTCTTCACTTAAATCAATAAAATACACTAATGGTGCCGATTCCCTTGTTCACAAACTAAACTAAATTTAAGTTGAATGCATCTTTTTCTTTCTATTTCATTATGAAAAGGACAGAAGATAAAATTAGTTTAATCCTGTCAAATTAGTCAGCACCTGACGTAATTTGATGTAATTTTAGTAGTCAACTTTTTAATCGCGTCTAAAAGTTGTATGGCGCTGATTAATTTGACAGAACGTAACTAAAATTTATCTTCTGTCCTTTTCTTAATGAAATAGAAAGAAAAAGATGCACTGAACTTAAATTTGGTTTAGTTTGTAAACAAGGGAATCGGCACCAATATCAAACCAAGATAAGTATTAAAAGTTAAGTTTAACGATTGCTTGTCGCTCAAAAATAATATTAAACTTCTGCAAATTTCTATGACAGTTGTGATGATGATGTGCCGTCATTTACCTCAATCTGCCTTGTTTACATCAAATTTTTAATAATTTTACTAATTGTTGTGCTCTAGTCAAGCATACATTGCAATAACAATATCATAATAAAACTAGTATTTGCGTGGGTGCGCGAGCTGCGCGCAGCTCGCGGGTTTCGTGTTTTTGAGAAGTATTTCTTACCCTAATAAAATTTTGAGAATCCATAGGAATCCTTAAATGAATTGGAAAAATAAAAACATTACCCACAGTTTGCTTGTCGTCGCCCCTGAGTTACGCTTCACCCACTCAACCTTCGTTACGCTACGGAGCTCGCCGGCTCGCTTCGCTCGCCACCTCCCCCCTTCGCTCCACTCGGTCTCGCAGGTTCGCTCCGCTCAGGACCTACCTACCACTTCAGCGCCTACTATAATATTTGTTCTAACACCTAATGGCTATCTCTAACCGTTACGAAGTTACAGCCCTTTCAATTTTAGGGGAGGGAGGGGAGGGTACAAAAATTTTAACGCCCCTCAGTAATAAATTATAGTAAAAATCAAAAAGCCGCTACGTGTTCTAGTTTCCTAAATACGATGGGGGGAGGGGTGAAGGCAGAGAGTGGGGAGTTTTAAAAAATGATTTTGACCAACTCTAAGCCCTTTCTTACGTCCCTTCGTAAGTCCCTCAACTTCCGAGATCCACCTAAAGGGGGGAGAAGAGGGGCAAGGTGTTCAATTTTGAAAAATAGATTTTACTTCTCCGAGCCTCCTCTATACGAATCCGTAAAAAACGAAAAATACGGGTCTCTTAGTTTCCGAGATACGATAGGGAGGGGGAGGAAGGGGGGCGAAAAGGGGAGGTTTAGCACTTTTACCTTACTCGCGGGGTTACTTGTTTACGAATCTGTTAAAATATACCCCCCTCCCCATCCACCATCTGGGAGAACAATTCTGTCAGTGAGTCAGTGAGTGGTAAACACTACTAGCCTACAACCCATTGATAATTTTACGCACACAGCGGCACATTGGTGTATATTTTCGTGTGTATGAACCGCACGCATGTATAGATTGCCGTCATTTTAGGGAGGTAACTCCTGCGATTGGCTGCTACAACACAAGGCCAGGATTCAAGGTGGATGTTCTTTAGCCCGCAAAATTCAAATTTCCTTACGTTTTTACTTTTTTGGCCAGTTTTTTGTATTTGTATTAATAATATTATTGTTAGGTATTATATTAAGATGGCACCGACGAAAATTTACAGTTTTTCCTTCATGGGTGTCGTTTTTGAGGTTTTAGAGGTCGCTGATAATGAAAATGAGGTCAAAATGAAAATCCAAAATGGCGCCGACGAAAATTTTCAAATTTTTTAATTCATGGGTGTCGTTTTTGTAGTTTTTGGGGTCGCTGATAATGAAAATGTGGTCAAAATGAAAATCCAAGATGACGCCGACGAAAATGTTCAGTGTTTTCTTCATGGGTGGCGTTTTCGAGGTTTTAGGGGTCGCTGATAATGAAAGTCAGGTCAAAATGAAAATCCAACATGGCGCCAACGAAAATTATCAGTTTTTTCTTCATGGGTGTCGTTTTCGAGGTTTTAGGGGGCTGATAATGAAAATGAGGTCAAAATGAAAATCCAAAATGGCGCCGACGAAAATTATTGGTTTTTTCATGCATATTCCCTATTGATTCCTGAACATTAGTTGGACCTTTGAAAATGCACTTGGTAGTTCTGTTGTTGTGCCAGTTTTATGTTTTTTTTTGGAAATTGTTAACAAAACAAAACACCTATTATAACTCCGCCAGCTCTAACTACTATAGTAAGAGAAAATCGATAAACATCCTTAAAAACCATATAAACACAATATTTTGTTTTTGGATTTCGTTTTTACACTAAATGTTTTAAGTTATGATAGGAATTCACTAGGAACTATTTTTTTTTAACTAATCTAGCTCACCCATGTGGGTCTGGCTCTTAATGGTCGTGTTTTCTTTAAAAATATAATTGTTGATATTTTTAAAGAAAACACGACCATTAATAATTATAATTGTTGATATATAGTAGTGACTATCACCACACAAAAAACCGTATGCAACAAACCCAAGAATTCGGAAATTTTGAATTTTAAAATTGTGGGTTAGGATTGTCAATCAAACCTGTGTGCAACATACAATACTGTTAGGAAGAAATGAAGTTTTACGTAGTATTAGAGTGATTTTCTCAAACATAATATTTAGGCGGCGCGGCTGAAAATCATATCTTAAACTAAACGTACAATAAAGTTTTTTTTTTAAAAGAAAGAAGGCGTACATAGCTTGATCAAGCCGTCAATATTTAAGTAGATAACTTTTTGGTAGTGAAAAAAAAAGTTATTTTGCATAATTCTAAGTTTGGTGGTGCGTCCACAATCTGTTTGTCGTCGCTGTAGAATGATAACCTCGTATGTCCAGAAATCCAAACTTTACAGGAAACGAAAAAAACGGTTAATTTCGTCAATGTTTAAAATATTTTTATGTGCTTTTGTCTCATGTTTTGAATGATAAAAAGGACTTGTTTATGTTATTAACCAATGCCTTACTTAACTGGATTATGCCAGAAAAATGACATAAGAGGTTTTCTGTTCTTATGTCTACGTAGTTACGAGGTTTTCAAAATAAAGACACTGAATTAGATTAAAAAAATAATGTAAAGTCAATACTAACCTAATATTTGCAACCGTTATTGATCATAAATCAAGATTCCCTAAGATACCACTTTATTTTTACTATTGGGAGTGAATAGTTTGACGATTTAAATCCGTTAAAATCTTACGTGAAAACCTAGTATGTCACAAGTTGGTTTGCATTACCGGTGACATACGGGGTTTTCCTTGCAATATTCCCGCCAAATAAACGAACGCATATTTATTGCTAAACGACTCCCCAGTTATAAAAATACAACCAAAACGTACTTAAAAACATAAAAATTTAAATAAAACTTAAGTACTTCAGATCGCTTTATCCACAATTTTTCACAAAAATCTTACTAATACACAGCAACGCCCACACCATGCACTTTTTACGTGGTTTTCTCACTTGTGAAATCAAGATGGCCGACGAGTCATAGATAAGAGGTTTTCGTTTTACTCAATAGATGGCACTTGTAGTCATTTAATGGGTTCACAGTTTCGCCGTATTATAAAATACGAGGTTTTCATACGATTTTTACAAAAAAAAAAAAAAAAAGATTTTTTGACATACGAGGTATTCATTCTACAGCGACGTTGTGTGTTTTGGGGATGACCATCACTTAAACGAAACAACACTAGTTTACTAGAAATAAGTAATTTTATTTGTATTGGGTATTAGTTTTTCTATCTAATGACAGGTTTATTTTTATATTGAGGGCAATACTTTATCCTAGTGAAAATGTAAAAGGTCTGTCCGCGTGAAATTTTAAATTTTGGTGGGAGTAACCTAATCATTAAGTGACTCGTTTAGAATGAACCTAGATGGACGACGCTACCAAGGTTTTCTTTGTTTGTTCAGGCGCTCACGCGCAGCAGTGACAAACCGTGTGTGCCATCCCGTTGTGATTTCCCGCCAAAAACGTAAATAAGATTTTTCGTAGATCGGACAAAAAACCTGCAATTTCGGTGTAATGTCCCAACTAGCAATTTTGTCTTGCGGATATGCTGATTTAAGAACTAAGGTGTTACAGCAGACTTACATGTGTCTAGACTATGACAGTACATCTTATAAAAGCATGATTTAAGGCGTTTTGTACTAAAAGAATAAAACACTTAGTACGTGTTCTTATAGATGTTTATTAAGAATCGTTGTAAGACATTTATTAGCACAGTTGTCTTACAAGTGCATTTTTAACCTTTTGAACGCCAGAGTATAAACGCAAACGCGCACCCTCCACGCCAACCCACAATTTTGTTTTACCATTTTGTCACATATTTGTGTCGTTTGGCGTACAGGGCACGCGCTTGCTTGTCACGTATATGTGACACTGGCGGTCAAAAGGTTAAACGGCAGTTGCTCTTGAATATTTTTTGCACTTAAAAAAGCATCTTAAAAGTACA
This sequence comes from Xestia sexstrigata, assembly GCA_941918905.2. NCBI lineage: Eukaryota > Metazoa > Arthropoda > Insecta > Lepidoptera > Noctuidae > Xestia > Xestia sexstrigata. The sequence goes on from OW799204.2 coordinate 9,811,421, forward strand.
GTATTTCTTAGTAGAGTCTGCATTGAGTGTTTTATAACACTTATGACCTTAATAAACTTTTGCATAAAACTAATATTTTGACTTTTAAAAGACTTGTGAACACCTTAATAAAAAATGTCACGGCCGGGGGTTAATAACCACTATAAATAAAATCGGCCAAGTGCGAGTTGAACTCGCGTGGAGAGGGTTCCGTACAATACCAATCAATGTTTTTATTCAACTGTGGCATGTTTTGATAGAATTCTTATAGGTTTGCCTGTAATCTACAAGCAATTAACTATATTTTGTACTTTTTTCAAAATTTTGGGCTCGAAGTAGTTTCGGAAATCAGGGAATGTCATCAGAATTAACAAAACTACATTTGAGATCCTCATAACGAGCCCTTTCGTTTAATATATTATGACAGAGAAAGGTTTGCAATTTTTTTTTTAATTTCCAAATTGTCTCCTAAAAATGACCCTTATTTAAAAAAAAAATATTTATTTACTTTGCACATCTGTGTTTGGGTCATAGGATTAAACCATCTTACCAAATTTCACCTGATTTGGTCCAGTAGATTCTTTGTACGGAACCCTAAAAAGAGTTAATAAAAATATCGCGTGCGTTTTAAAGAGTGCTTTACTTATGCATGTTTTGGCTTACCTAACATTATACCTACCACAAAATGGAATTTGAATGCCATGGTTTACAAAGGGACCCGAAATTTATTAAATGGCTGCAAGTAGTTACCTTAAGTAAGTGCTCAATAAGACCAAAAGGATTAAAATTAACTTAGGTAGTGTGAAATAAGACATTTTAGTATTAAACTTATCTTAGAGAAGAGTATTTGGTCTTATCGATATCTAATGGCGTTAGTTTTTATTTTTACAATTAATTAATATTTTTTACTAATTTTCTAAATACATAACCAAGTAGGCCTGTGAAAATATTTCACTTTACTCCACAAAACATTCGAAGAAATGTACACCGCAAGTTATTTAAGTTCATAGACACATAACTATCAAGCAAATGAACTAAATGGTTACAAGAAATAAAAATACTAGTAATACAAATAATACATGAGTTCAAAATTAATCTTTTTTTTACTTTATTTTTTCCAGCAGCTCTCGCGCACACTCTTTCGGCCGTTGTGATAAATACTCCTTTATTGAGCTTCCAGAGAACATTATAAGTTATTTTGGTATTACAACAGCATTAACAAGATTATTGTAAGTGTAAAGTAATCTTCAATAAGAGCGTTATAAGTTGACTCTAAGCGAGAATTCTCTTATAAAGTGCGCCTAAATCGACACTTACAGTTGTTTGTAAGTATGCTAAAAGAGTAATAAAATATAGGTCTTGGGACACTTGTAAGTTAAAATTTTGCTAGTTGGGGTTTTAAAAACGTTTTATGACTAAGTCTGTGCTGTAATTTAAATTTATATTAGAAAGGTTTGGTATGCTTTCAAAACTATATAAATGTAAATAGTACATTCTTAGTAGTTATTTTTTTTTAAATAAACATATTCAACAAGACTCTAATTTTATGGTGCAATTTTGGTGGTATTTTACCAATCACCAAAATTGCTTGGTTACACCATAATTAGTTTTTAGAGTTACGTACCTCAAAGACAAACAAAATCAGAACCATTATAAGATAACTCGGTTTGTAAGTACAGTATATTTTACTTTTTTTTTTTTGGATGGGTAATCATTAAATGGCGGAGCGGAAGGGAGTGTCAGACTTTTACTGACTAAAACCAATCCATATTCCTGTTTAGCCCTTTGTGTTCCAAGGCCGCGGTATCTCTTACGAACAGTCCCGCAGCCCCGGCAGGCATCGGCCCTTGCGGACCCCTTCCTTTTTGCTGACATCTCTTTGGGGCACGCGTGGAACACGAAAGCGCCATCGACACGGCCTGTCGTCATAAGATGGTTGCCCGCCGCGGTGCGTCTCCCGCGGTGGCTGGGACGTGAGGTACTCTCCCCTCCCACGTTCCGCCACCTCCTGCGGTAGCATGACTGCTTTGCGGAAGGAGGTGACGGCAAGTGGGGCAAACCTCCAGTGTGCTGCACCGTGTCCTCCGGTCGATCCTCGCAATGGCCGATGTTCCAAAGGGGTGGCTCTTGAACCGATCCCTGCGGAACACCGCACGACATCTTTCGCCAGTTCCACTCTCCGCTGCGACCGAGGTAGGACGGCCTTGTTAGTCAAGTAGACCCGACTACACGACGGAGGTAGGTCGGCACCCGGTGATACTGGAGTGCCTCCTTAATGCAGCGTGGTGTTGAAGGCGTTGGCGATGTCGACAGACACTGCCAAGACAAGACAACCCCACCCCAGGACACCGCATCCCCCGTCGTGAGGGCTCCCACGCGCATGATGGCGTCCACCATAGAGCACACCTTGCGGAAATCAAACTGGTGTTCCGCAAGATCCAGTCCCATCCCCGGAAAGTTATTAGTTGATTGTTCATTTTTCAAATTGATCTCATTACATATTATCATGATGATGATAATGATAGAGGTCGGAGGAGGTGATTGCAATTCATTTAAATTAAAAATTGTAGAATTCACAAGACAGAAAAATAAGAAAGTTGTATTTGTTGATTGTTATTTTTTTATTGATCTCATTTTTTTTTTTTTTATTATAACATTTATTCACTGTAGGTATATTATATTTTTATTGTTATTTTATTTATAATTTGGTTCAGATAAAAAAAAAATGGTGTCAAGACTTTCTAATTTTGGTGACAGATATCAATTTTGGTGTCGTACCAATTCTGGTATCGACAATATATTAGAAGCTTTCAGGAATAAATAAATTTCATTTCATTTTTTACATTACACACACCCACTTTCTGTCACAATTGTCGTCGTCGCTCCGCCCGCTGGCCTTCGGCCTACGCTCCTCATGCCAGCTAGCAAGACCTTTACGACAATTTTAGCAGTTTATTTGAAGTATTGAAAATCGGAATGTTATAAATCGAACATGTGATTCTTCGGACATATGAAAATCGGACAGCAAAAAATTCGTATTTACGACTGTGATTTTAAATAATAGTAAGAATAATATAATAGTAATAATATTTTTTACATTATTATTCTTCGGAATTATGAAATTTGGACTTTTGATAATCGGAATATCGAAATTAGGAATGAAAGATTTCGGAATTTTTGGGTGTTACCGAAATAGACATCCATGACGAAAAGTGACCGAATTTTCGTCGGCGCCATATTGGATTTTGGTTATGATCATACATCCGATACCTGCGACCCCAAAAACCACAAAAATGACACCCATGACAAAAAGTTGTCAAATTTTAATCAACGCTATCTTGGATTTCGGTTTTGTATCCATATTCGTCAAACATACATACAAACCGGTTAAAATCATAACTCTCCTCCCGCCCATCCACTTCCAAACCTCACCGCCGACAGCTTGACCTTATCCATCCAAATCCTAACCTTACTTAGAGCTACTTAACCCCACTCATCCATTTTGCAACCTTGTCAACAACTGCTTAACCTAACCCATCGAAATCCCGATCTTACTTACGAGCTGCTTAACCGCACTCATATTTTGCAACCTTGTCAACAACTGCTTTAACCTTACCCATCCAAATCCCGATCTAACCCAACATAATTTCTAAATCACATTCTAATAATAAAAGTATGAACCTCGCGCTTAATTTTTTTATTTCAGTTCGCAAATGTATCAACTCCTACCGATTACGTTATACGACAACGACGGTACTCACACGCATGCACACTACAATATTTTCTAGTCATTATAACGTATTTATTTTTTGCGAAAGAGCGATACACGACCGCGAGTTCAAAATGTATGAAGAAATTGGCAAATGTTTTTATTTTAGCTAATAATTGAAAAATATGTTGATTTTGATACAAAAAAATAGCTGCACCTCTATAGGACTATATATACAGCATATTTATTAAAAAAATTAAGATAAATATGCTGTAAATTTACCTAAAATTGTACATATTCTGACCCTACTTTTTTCGGAAAAACGTATTTGTGCGAAAGTTTTATATGACGACATACAATTTTTCAGATGGAGATCTGGAGATGAATATATTATCTTTAAAGACCATGAAATCTTCACATATGTGATTGCTTATAAATTAAAACGGTACCTGAAAAACACTGTTATTTGTAGAAAAATGTAAAAGGGTCCTTAATAAGTAGTAGTGTTTCCCAGCAATAATTTTTGCGTAAAATTACTTCGTTTGATGATAAATGATGTTTATTTTGCAAGTAGGTTTTTACAAACACTTTTGGACGTCATTTTTTTTAAACTAGATGGGGCCGGTGTTTCGTACCTGACTATGAGAAGAAACAGCCGAAACAAACTCAGAGGTCATAGTCTCTTTTGAAGTCCAGACATAATCTTGCTCAATTCATATGAGGACCATGCAGATTAGTGTCTGAGATAGATTTTCGCAGAAAGAACCACACAGATTTGAGTGGACTCGCCAGTCAGTGCAAACATTTGTCAGTTATCGTGTAGCTCGACTTATAACTCAAGGAGCTCAACGAACGATGTACAGAATACTTGGTTGACGGCTTCGTGAAGTCTGTTTACACCTTGTTTTACTGATATTTATTTTCTAGGTCTTAGTGGTTGCGAGCCCCTCTGTAAGATGGACTATTCTGAAGAAATTTCATAATTATACATAATAATAATAATATGTAAGGTTCTTATTATTTCATGAAGCTTACTACATCTACGTGACTTGCTGTTTCCGGTAGATATTTCTAATACATATTATCTTTGCAATAGCAGCAAGCTTTAACAAACTAATGTTTACCTATAAAGTTTGATGTAAATAGGTAGGCATTTGTAATTGAATATATTCCAAGCTTTAAACATACAAAACCCGGTACCTTGATGACGAATCTTCTAAATCCTTCGCACAGACATGTTACAAAAAAGATTTTTTAGTGCAAGAGAATATGCAGTAAGTAGGACCGTAGTAAAAACCTAAGAAGGGATAAGTTTACAGTTACCAATAAAAAAAACATTACTTGAATCACAGAAACAATTTATTTCAAAATAAAAATTAAGAAAATATATGGTGTATCAAAGCTTGGAGTATCACTGAGTTGTTGGATGCCTAGTAGGTATTATAAAATATAATTATAACATTGGTCATGGTTAATACTTAAAAAATAAAACATTTATTTTTCGGTCGACTTAATGCAGCAACACGTTTAAAATTGGCTAAGATCGTTTTCACTCTGTAATTGAATTGAACAGCTTCCAACTATGCTGGATTTGATAATTTTAATTAATAATACTTAAAACTAGACATTTCGCATATAATCTATCCTAAATTCAAATATTTTATGTTCATGATGATGTCAAATGGGTCTCGATGTAAACACTTGAGAAAATTGGTGTAGCTCTTAAACCTATACTGCAGGCTTAGCCAAGTTGACAATCTATAATCGTTAACGCTAGTAGAAAACTAATCAAATGTATGGGAATGACAACATCTCAACGTTAAATCACGTGATCAACACAAACGAATAGAAAATTCGTAGACAAGTTTACATCGTTCAAAATGATAGAATAGAATGTTATCGTTTCTACAATGTTGATCACTAATACTGTGGTAAGAACGCTCACCATAGACTCAAGTGTAGGTTTTGCTACAGACATTAGAGAACGAGCGATCGACTCGAGTCGTGTCAACTTGGCTACCAATTTAGCGCTTTCTACAATCGCTTACGCCGAGGCGTTTACGATTGTAGAAAGAGAATCGATACGAAACGTTTGTTACTTGGCTAGGCCTGCTGTTTTCTCAACATACAGGTTGATTTTAAAAGATGAATGCTTTTCAGCAACATTATGGCTCGGTACAGTAGCCAGTCATTTTTTCAATACACATCTTATTGGATTCCAAATTATAAGCTGTAATTCCTCCGCTACATTACCAATACTTAATTTAGAATTACACCTTAGGGTACATCTCCAAAATTCACTCTGTTTTGTTGTTGGGTTACTCAAGCTTGTTCAGTCTGAGAGAACAATAACCGAGAGGTAATACGCTTTATAAATTTCTAAATGATTACTACTACCATGAATACTAAGATAAAAAATTAAATTCGTAATTGTTAACACAAAAATCCGTCCGAGCTGTAGATTTATGAAATCAATCTTTAAAATAGGTGGTTTAAATGAGAGATGTATGGTCAATAATATTAAAAAAATGTTTACTAATTTAATTTATCTAAATACGTTTACTTTAAAATTATATGGATACATAAATGACAGGTAGTGTCCGCCCGAAGGTCGATTTCTGACCGAGGCCGAAGCCGAATTATTGGCTGCCGCCACAACCTTCGGCCGAAACCGAAGCCGAAGGTTTAATAAAAGTGAATTATATAATAAGTTAATGTTGACTTTTACCATTTAACACATTTGAGCAAATTAATAAAACTTAGACTGTGCTTTTAGGTGTTTTTATATATACATATATATATATATATATATATTTTTATAAAGTCTTAAATTTTTTTCTTTTTATTGTGCTTGTCTTTGCATGGGTACGGATAGACATAGACTTCTTTGAAATTACTAGGTTGATCTTTCACTTGGGACTCCTTGGCAACTGGGCCAATTGTATCTTCATCGATGGGACATGCAAGCGACGCCAGTGACGTAACAGTGGACTGATTTTGAATTATTTCACGAACAGCAAGATCAAGGAATGGTTTCTTTTCTTCTTCCTCGTAAAAGACACTGTGCTCCGAGATGGAGGGCTTGGAGTCATTTTCGAGAGTAAGGTCGACGCCAGCAGCCCGCTGCATGAGGGTACACTGCGACTCACGTGCTTCCATCAGAAATATGCTCTCCTGTTTATTGCCACAACACAATTAAAACAACAGTAAAAAAAAAATACATAATCAACACCGACTAACGGCCATTTTCAATAACATACTAGCCGGTTTCGGTAGGTAGCTATCTCAGTCTGTTTGACATTTTGCTTACTGACCGATTAGAAACAAAACGTCACAGAAAAACTTTCTCTTGATTTTTTTATGAATCATGTGACAGGTAGGTGACGCGGATAGGATAATAATTATTCTTTGTATACAGAAACACCGATAGCTACGAAGTAAACATATTAAACAACAGTTATACGTAAGTAAGTTATAGAAAGCGGCCGTTAGTCGGCTAGGCGCGGACTATAAATATATCAAGACTTAAGCAATGAACAAAATTTATTACCTACTCCGGGGATATCGAGCATCAAAAAGGTGTAAGCGATTGACATAATATTTGAATACATAAGTTTATTGTTAGTATTATGCTAGTGCTGCACTTAGGTAGGGTCAAGTGGGGGACAGTGTAACAGGGGGCACAGTGTAACATAAGGAATATCTTTGTCCATTTCGCATCTATCTATCTATAGTGTCTTGACGTGTTTTATTAGTTCCATGCGATTGCGCCGCCATCGTAAAGAAAGAAAGAAAATACATTTATTTGGCACACGCCACCAGTGCACACAGTATAAAAAATTAACAAAAAACAAAAATAATAACAAAATAAATTAATAAAAACTTAAAACTAAACAAAAAATAAAACAATGTGACACTGTGTGCCTCACGGCTGCGCCAAATAGGCCCAGTTCAGCAAAATGCCATACAACTAGTGCCCGACGCTGGTTTTCAACTGGACCTGGTAAACAGCTGTCATCAGATGTCAAATTGCCGGGTAAACGGATTAGTGCTTGAATTTGTGTCTTTTGTGATAAAAATATGCAAAATTTAACTAGTGAAGTTTTAATCTTGTTGGAAAACTATTAATTACTGGTGAGTAATAGCAGATTTTACAACAAGTGCACAAAACGAACCATTTTTATCCGAGACATTTAGCAGCCCGAGCCGAAGACAAGGGCTGATAGTAATGTCGAGGATAAAATGGTTTTGTAGACGAGTTATAAGCTCTGCTTTTCACTTCGATTGCGAGGAAATAAAACAGTAGTATAAATTGAAGAAATTAATAAACGCACGAAAAAACAAGAGCTGTTTCCCGCCGCTTTATTTTTTTGAAATCTTACGACATTGATATTAGGCTTCTTCTATTAAATAAATAACCTACCGTAGGTACTTGAATTTAAATTTTTATATCTTTTATGTCTTAAAAAACACAGAAGGCAAATAAATTAAAGTAAATATTACATAATAATAAATTCTATTCTATGAACTTCCTATTGCGTTTGGCTGTATGGCTCATTTTCTTTGCCTTAATATAGATACATTTATGAGTAGATACGTTGATGCCCTTGTGCACAAAATTCGATGCAGCCTATATCCTCCACAAACATGCACTTTCAGAGCATGATAAGTGAAAATACATGTTACCTCTATCTTCAATTAATAGGTGTTTTAAAGAGTAAATGAAGTTCATTGCTATTTCTAACTTATAAAGTTTTACAAAAGTTTGTTTGGAATGGTAGGATATAGGGTACTGTAACAGGGTATAGTGTAACATGTTTTTATTGTGATTTTGTACCTATTTAGATTATGTTTTTTTTTAATTCTTGGTGTTACATGGACGATGGTGCGAAAACGGAAAAGAAAGACAGAAATTGGCTTACACGATGCTAATGATATGAAAGAAGCAATAGAGTTGGTTGAAAAGGGAATACTTACCCTTGAGAAAAGCAGCCGAGAGAAAACAATCAATCTAGGCTAAGAAAAGATAATATTTGGATACAATTTTTTTATATTTCGAGTACTAAAAATATGTTAGAACATAATTGAAATTAAATGTTTATTATTTTTAATATTTTATTTTGTTTGATGTGTCTATTGTTATAGTGTGCCCCAATGGCTGTTAAACTGTACCCCGCTAACTGTAAACGACAAAAAATGGGACTTAATTTCTAAGCATAATTTTGATATTATTTCAAGTCGAATATCAAAGTTAATGACTGCTAATTTTATAATAAATAATAAGAAGAGGATATACTAAACGGTATTTTTTCTAAAAAAAAATGACTTTTATGCTACACTGTCTCCCACTTGACCATACTTTGCGAAATTATATCCAGTTATAAATTATGGGGACGACTTCATGTAATTAACTTTGGGGAAATAATTACAACCTTTTTTGTCGAATTTGGTCTATACCACATATTGATTAGTCTAACGGAAAAGCAATTAAGCAAATGTAATTATTATGCGTTTTTAAATTGAAAATACGAGTGTTACACATTTTAGTTAGGAATTTAATGAGAGCACATTTAAGCCCACCCGTATGATGACCGTCTTCTCCAGGATTGTGTTATGTAGGTATTTGTTAAAAGTCTATCTTTGCCACTTACCACGCCAACGGAACTAACACTGAATAAGCGCATTAATTTGTTGGGATTTGCTAAAAACTAGCCTGCGATATGGTTAGTTTACGGGGATTTTATTTGTTACATTCTAATCGAAATACAAATTCACCTGTGTTTAGATGTTAATTTCCAATGATCAATTATAATAGTAGTAAGAAGATTGCTAGCCTGCTACCTAGGTAACTCTTTTGTTGACTGTACATCCGTACAAATAAACTATGCAAAGACAATGGAACAATCTAAATAATTAAACAGAATATATTAAGTAGTAGTATGTGATTTATGTCTCACTGCCATAATAAAATAAAGTATTTATTTACCTTTACTTCTTTGGTGGTATATTGGTCCAGTTTATCATAAATAACTGCGTGAAGCCCCATGTCTTTTAGCTTTTTCACGACGCTTTTATTGTCGATGTCATCACCCCAGCAGAATATGACCAAGCCAGCATTTGTTGCTAGTTGCACCTGTTGAGAAAGAGAAGTTACAATATCGTGTATTTAGTAGCTTCTGCCCGCGATGTCACCAGCGTGTAAAACACATTCTATATTTTAGGGCACTCGGCAGTAGTACCTATAGCTTTCCATCAGTAAAAAAAACAAGTAGTTTCAGAGATTAGGTACCTCCTAAATCTATACTTAACCTCTTTTTATTATAGTCTATCTATATCTTTCTATTGGTATCATGGGCGTGCGCCCCTAAGAGGCAATTAGGCAAAGCCTACCCTACCAACTGGGCATTCATTATAACGAACTAACTATGTAATAAAATATCACATTATGTACAAAATATAAAAAAAAAAAGTTCAAACTCCTGTTAGAATACTTATAGCAATTTGTCGCTCCCGTGTCACGCAACTAACACTTTACTGGAAGTTACTACAAAGGTTGGAGCTCCGCCGGACAGGCAAGCACTGGACTTGCCTTAAACCCATTGATAATTTTACGCACACATTGGCACATTGGTGCATATTTTCGTGTGTATGAACTGCACACATGTATAGATTGCAGTAATTTTAGGGCGGTAACTCCTGCGAGTGTAGCTGGGCTGCTGGGCTGTGATTGGCTGCTACAACACAAGGCCAGGATTCAAGGTGGATGTTCTTTAGCCCGCGAAATTCAAATTTCCTTACGTTTTTTGCAATTTGCAGGCCAGTGCTAGGGTGTATGTTCAATGTTGATTAAAATAATGATTCCTGGGGGTTATTGGCGCGTATTATTATTATAATAATCAATAATATTATTGTTATTATATTTTACTTCATGGGTGTCGTTTTTGTGGTTTTTGGGATTGGTGATAATGAAAATGAGGTCAAAATGAAAATCCAAGATGGCGCCGATGAAAATTTTCAGTTTTTTCTTCATGGGTGTCGTTTTCGAGGTTATTGGGGTTGGTGATAATGAAAATGAGGTCAAAATGAAAATCCAAGATGGCGCCGATGAAAATTTTCGGTTTTTTCTTCATGGGTGTCGTTTTCGAGGTTATTGGGGTTGGTGATAATGAAAATGAGGTCAAAATGAAAATCCAAGATAGCGCCGATGAAAATTTTCGGTTTTTTCTTCATGGGTGTCGTTTTCGAGGTTATTGGGGTTGGTGATAATGAAACTGAGGTCAAAATGAAAATCCAAGATGGCGCCGATGAAAATTTTCAGTTTTTTCTTCATGGGTGTCGTTTTCGAGGTTATTGGGGTTGGTGATAATGAAAATGAGGTCAAAATGAAAATCCAAGATGGCGCCGATGAAAATTTTCAGTTTTTTCTTCATGGGTGTCGTTTTCGAGGTTATTGGGGTTGGTGATAATGAAAATGAGGTCACAATGAAAATCCAAGATGGCGCCGATAAAAATTTTTTTTTGCTATCATTATTTCGTGGCCTACCCTTCGTGGAATACTACTGCACGCCACTGATTGGTATAGTCTAGAGGCCCAAAACAGTTCGTTTTATTTATAAAAATACATATCTCAGGTAGAAGAGCACAAAGGTACCTACTGCTAATTTTATCAGAAACTTAGTAGTTTCTAAAAGGTAAAGAAATTATTCGGTAGCTTCATAGTTGAAGCTACCGAATAATTTCTTTGACGTGAATGATAAGTGACAGAGGGGGATTTAGTGGGAATGAGAGCGCTCTGCCTTCTATTATAAGTTAATTTTGACCGGAATAAATGTTAAAACAATCAATAATAGCACACAAACTATAATTAAATTGTTCTTAGTTCTAGAACTTATTCTTAATATAAAAAATCAATGCGCACCTTGCACACACTTTCATTTGAATGATTGTTCAAGTGACTCTCTCGTTCCTTAAAGTCGGGAAATCCCCGTGACCTTGACCCCACCCCCCGCTTGCGTCGCACGCATCGCATCGGATTGCGTAATTGCGTTCATAAACTTATGCAAACAAACTCACGGCGCGCGGCGCGGCGCGGCGGTTCTTTTGATTTTAACGCTGAGCTCGTGTTTGGTATTAGTTTATGTACATTGGCAACATTGAAAAAAACATGGGCGATTGGAAAGCGTTTCAATTTTATTACAAAACATGGTGTCAGGTGTAAAACTAAGAAAAAAGCGATATTCTGGCATTTCTACTTTAAGGCTCTTAATTGTTAATAGTTCCCAGTGTGGAGACAAGACGTATTAAAAGTAACAACAATGAACGGTATAAAACTTCCAAGAAACCTAGTGCTGACAGGAGAAAATGCCAACTGGAAAAGTTTAGGCAACTTTTTTCAATTTATCTAGAAGCAGCGGGCCTAGAAAAGGCCACGGAACAGAGAAAAATAGCCCTGGGCCTCAAGTCTGCTATTTTTTAAAATTCGTCATTCCAACACGATCCTATTGTCATTTTGGTAAAAGTTCGTAGTCTGGTAAATTCACAATGATCGATCACTGGCCGGTCAATGGTCTCGTAATAGAATTGTGTTGTAGTGACAGTATCGTATTGCCATTATTATAAAACTCGTTGGTAGAAATGATTTTCGAAAAACTACTATTAAATTTGAACATTTATTCATGCCAGATTTCATTTATATATATTTTTACATATTATTTATTAGTGTTTTAAGCCATCTGAATTAATAAGAAGTTCGTAAATAGGAAAACACATTAAAATGTTCAACGCGGATTAATGTAAAACTTAATATGTTTAGCTGTCAAAGTCAAATGTGACATTACTGTTTACTGACGTATATCTGTTTTTGTTTCTAGCGGCCGGTGTTTTTTTATTGTATTTATTTTCATTTGAGTGTTCTAGTTAGATTTTTGTTAGTATATTTAAATTTTCTTTCCCCTAAGACGACCCACTGACCGAGAAGCCTATATTTATTGATTTTATACAAAATGGTGATAATTTAGCAAATTTCGGCTTTAATTGATTATTTGGAAAACCACAAATGAAGGTCGAAGTTTATCGAAGGTAAAGATCTTGCAATTATTTGTTTTGACCATTAATGCCCCACTCTAGTATGTCGCCTGATGTAACAAAATATTTTTTTTTTATAGAAAAAGACCATGTAGCTCTCGAAGGTGCTCAATCAAGGCTGGGCGCTATTGAAGCCAGGAACGCCGAGGCAACATTAAAACATGCTCAGGCAGGCCATCTACAACTCAGCTGCTGCATTGATCGACTGAGCTCCACCACAGAAAAAATGGTGGATCATAGAGGCCACTGTGTGCCAAAAAAGGTAATTACTAAACTAAACAATACAATAAATTAATATAACCCCTCCATCTAAGCTTATAAGCTTGTGTTAGGTTTAGGCTCAAATCAGTAGTACATTGGCCAGAATCTGACATCACGATTGTAACTCTGATACTAAGCGCTAGGTTACACAACATGCTATAAAAGAAGTTGCAACTTTTAAACACAAACTCTGCAGAATTATAATGTCATGATAAATGATTAAATGAAACAGTGTTTATAAAAAGAGTATTAATTTATTTTAAACTGTAGATACCCGTAATTACAGAAATAACAATGTTCTGTTCCCTTTGGGGGACGTCACGGGCTTGAAGCATTAAATCATATTTTGTCAATACTGTGGTCACTGTGTGTGGATCTGTAACAAAGAGTTAAATCATTTTATTAATACTTAGAGCATTTTCGTACTTCACTAGAATATCGAGGTGGGTAACATTACATACCTGCTAATTTAATTTATGCATTTCTCCACAGTCTGTCAACAAGAGCCTGCTCAGTGTGTGGCCCAGTTCAGTGCAGTGCTTCCCGTCCTTCAAGAAGATCCCGATTCACCCTTTGATGGTCCTTATAATTAGGTGCTGCATTATTATTTTCCTCCTAAATTAAAAGATAGATTAGTGATTAATGACATGACTGTTATTATTTTTATTAAAAGGTAAAATTTGTGATTTGTTATTCAAATGATGATTCAAATATTGAAGATCTTTTTGATTTGTATGAACACTGATTTTGATTTGTTATTATTATTACATTCGATATTGTAACTTGTCTTTTGTTTTATGTAGTACTTATATTTACATTTCAGGTTTTTCAATTGACTTGAAAGTCAAGTTTAATATTGTTAAATAAATAAGTATTTAGGTTGTGAGAAATAAAGATTATTTGAAATGTTGATTTTTTATCATAGTATTATTTAATATTCCATCTTCAATAGAATTATTCTAAAATAGTGGAATGTAAATCACCTGTTGCAAGCCAAGTACTTCTGTATAAACTTCATCAGGTGGCAACGGTGCTCTTGCCATGTATGGAATATTGTGCAATATGTAACATGCATTCACAATCTTGCCTGCAGTTGTTGGACTATAATGTAAAGCATATGCTGCAAGCAAACACCTGAAAAAAATCAATTTACTTTTCTAAGCATATAGGTAAACATAGATTAACTTTTATTTAATACTGTTCTTGACATAAACAAGAACTATTGCATCTAATCACTGTTATTGAGTGTCTAAAACAATAGCTTATAATAATGCGATGGTCTTTACCTGAAACATGCTTCTTATACGCTGATGCCATGGGGAATGAGTTCTTCAATTTATTAACCCCCATAAGAGTAATTTCCAAGGCGAAACGTTTTTACAAATTCCGCCTGGGGAATATCAATAAAATGGTTCATGATCATTCTCGTCAAGCGACGGGCACGACGACGTCTTCTGCATTCTGCCCATCTTCTTTCTTTATTATCCACTGAGTTGAGTTTATTGTCCACTGCACTGAGCTAGCCAGCTCGAGAATATTTTGTTCGTAGTGAATTCACTGTCTCCATTCAATATTCCACAAACACGATCGAAATAAAAGCAATGATTGCACAATGACGTTCCAATGGTAGGTCAGTGATCAAAGGAACTGTCAAAATTTTAGCAGATTACCGCTTATGTCAGTCTTTCATTTGTCATTGTGTACGAGATTACCATTCTATGCTATTTCGTTCAATGGAGTGTCAGTGATTGATCATTGGACAGTCATAGTGACGCCATTATATTAGTAGACTACCAAACTTGTCAAAATCAATAATTATGAGATCAATGACAGATCATTCTGACACTATTGTAATAGCAGACTTGAGGCCGTTCCTTAACTGTGCGGGTGAGGAAGCTATAGATGTGTACAACGTAAATTCCATTCCGTATTTTGACGAGTACGCAGAACCACGGAAAAATCTAGCCTACAAAATCTATACCTACGAGTTTTACAAAAGCTAGTAAGTGTGAGTTTAATACGATGGAAAATAGACTCATCACAATCATGCTAATAATTGGGGTGAGAGAAAAATCTGTCAAGGAGAGATTGTTGAGAGAAGAGGAACCGAATTTAGAAAAAGCGTTAGGAATTTGTCGGGCTTCAGCAGCTGGTAAAAAACAGGTGGAAACATTCGAAAAGAAAACTGGTGAATGTATGAAAATACATGCAGTAAAAAGCAACAATACAGGGACAAGACCAAAAGAAATTAACAGAGAGAAATCTAGGATTAACTATAATAAAACAGCTAGATTCAAACAATCCTTTCAAACGGGAGATAATGTGTTAAGGCGGTTCCCCGAGCAAAATTAGCAACTCTATTTGTGGTGGTTCAAACTTCGTTTGAAATACTGTTAGAATAAAGTTCTAATCAGCTTGCACTCCAAAGTGATTGTTACGTCAGTCACTGCAGGCCGAATAGTGCGAAATGAGTGGTTTTTATTAAAATAATGGTTACTTTACGAGGAGTAGCATTTTATAAATCATTATTTCTTATTTCTGTGGTTTCGTTGTGAGGGAATTTATTAAACATTAAGCGACAATTTTGGCGTCTAGAATATGTAGTAATTTATTGTATTTTTTATTAGTTGGTATTTCTTTTGGATAAAGAGGAGTAGGCTCCAAAAAACTGCTCGTTCAAGGTCATTTGCTCGGGGAGGCGCCTTAATACAAAATTTTCCTGACAAAACTTGGCATACTGGGAAAGTTTAGAACTTTAAGGAAGAACTGGACTGGACTGGACTGTAAGGAAGGGCTTAGCATAGTCAGAGAATGATCTAGGCCCTAGATCATTCTCTGTTAAAAATGAAAAAGGAAATATAAATAGGAAGTAAGGAATGAAAGCTGATTTTCAGCCCACCGTGCGGCGCCCCTATTGTCTTGGCGCCCGTGTGCGCCGCTTACTTCGCACACAGGGGCGGCGGCGGCGGCGGCGCGGCCCTGCTTAGACATATGGGTAGTTAGTTACTAAGTACCTCTGTTTTACTCTTCTGGGAAGATAGAAATTAAATAACAGTAATCGTCTCGGTAAAATGATTTCTGACATTAGTTCAAAAGACATTCGAGATAGTTTTTGTATTATGAACTTTATTCCGACTAACGTAAAGTACATAACACAAAAAAAAAATATACAGTAGTTTTCGAGTGATGCGCGCGCGAACAAGCAAGCAAAACTACATATATGTATAGAAGTAGGTATTGCCAAAGATGTCAGGGACGCGTTGCGCCGCTAAACTGGCTGGCTCGTTACGATGTTGCTGTCCTCAATTTAAAAACATACTTTATTGACGAACGTGAGAATATTTAACTGTATAATTATGCTATCAAGACTTTGACTAAGATCAACTAACGCAAAAAGTATGAATCTAATCTACCAAGGGATTTATACAAATAAGTGATAACATCGCGATGCAATTGTGAAGCTGGCAAATTATCGCTACGAGAATACAGACATCATGCGACGACCTAGCGAGTAGTCACGTGAAGTGAACGAGTCAATACGAGTCGATTTATAAACAGATCAGATATGGATCGAGGTCACCACAGTATTGTACACAGCAAATTTTATATTAGTATTGACCTGTAATCTGCTACATAATCTAATCATATCTTTAGTTCGAGTATTTAATAAATAACAACTCAATATTAAATCTTTGCTTAAAAACTCCAGTCAATAATAGCTCATTTTGCGTTTTCTCTTATTGACAAGATACATCAAGTTTTCAGCTAGCAATCCACACCTGTATCGTGGGATTGACATGGCGAAAACATCGAAATTTAATTAGGTGCTATGTCCACCTAAATTAATTAATAATGTACATATTAGAAGTACTCGTGAACCTTCGGGAATAAAAGCTCTGAATGATGGTGGGTACAGACTAGGTACATCAACATCCATTATGTTGTTTCGATGATTTAACCGGTGAGAGACAGACAAAAAAACCGACTTTGTTTCATTACCTGAGAGGGATCTCTGAGCAAATCTTCAGTGTGTACAACAATCCCCAATATTTCGGTACTGACTGCGCTTTGTACAGCTGCCGGAATGGAGGAACATCTCGGATCACGATATGGTTCATACTTTTTCGTGATGCCCTGAAAATAAAATTCCATTCATTAGACATAATACTAAATACAGGAAAGACCTTAAAGCCCAAGGACTGTCAAGCCAAGAGGGAAGAGACAAATACTCGGAGCTCAGCCGCCTTTCAGTTAAAATGTCGTCGCGACAAAAACAATTTCGTGGAGCGTATCTGCAAAGAAATTGAAGCACACGCGCTCAAAATCCAAAGTGCTGACCTTTTCAAGAAAGTACGACTTCTAACCAACCATTTCAAACCCAAAACATGGGTAATCGAAGACGAAGATGGCACCCCACTCCAAGATCTGAACGCAATCTCAGAAAGATGGCGGAAATACTACACTACTACAACAGCCCATAACGTCCACTGCTGGACATAAGCCTCTCCCATGATGGAAGGAATTTGCCGTAATCTCCACGCTTGGCAGGCGGATTGGAGATCGCAGTGATGAAAGACTAACAGAAAACGCTGCTGGCCATTCTCTGGTCTACGGAGGCACAAGGTGTTCTGCCCCAGATATTAGTCGCCTTATACGACACCCGTGAGTGTAATGGGTTGGTTCTATTCTACTCTGCCGGATACCACACGGCGGAAATACTGCGAAGAGTTATACAGAAATCCTAATGCGGCAGGCGATGTACCAAATAATGAGTGGTATAGGATTTCGAGGGGACCTTCTATTTTGTACTCGGAAATTGAAGCTGCCATAGCCTCACTTAAGACCAAAAAAGCACCGGGGCCCGACCAAATAACAGCAGAGATTTTAAAAGCTTCCGGACCGGCGCGGGCATATTTGCCCTCCACAAAATTTGTAATGAGGTATGGCGTACTGGTGAGTGGCCAAGCGATTGGACACAATCAGTCATCCTGCCATTACATAAGAAAGGTTCCACTTTGAAATGTGATAACTATCGAACCCTGGCTCTAATATCTCATGCCAGCAAGATACTGTTACATATTATAAACAACAGAATTCGTCGCTTTCTGGATTCCCTCAAGAATAGGCTGGTTTCGTTAAAGGCAAGGGAACGCGTGAGCAGTTCCTCAACGTCCGCTACCTGATAGAGGCGATATGAGACGTGTGGTAAACTCATATAGAAGGCATATGAGTTTACCACACGTCTCATCATGTGTTTTATAGACTACAGTAAAGCCTTCGATTGCGTAGTCTGGCAAAGCCTGTAGAAGGTACTTTAAGAGCTTGGAGTACCGCATCATCTAGTATCCCTAATTCAAGGTCTGTACTCTCAAAATAAAGGCATAGTGAAGGTCGACCAAACCAACTCTAACCCCTTCAGTTTCGGAAAAGGCGTAGGGCAAGGTTGCATTTTATCTCCCATCCTCTTTAACGCATATGGAGAATATATTATCAGACGTACCTGTGAAAACTGGGAAGGTGGTGTGACGATAGGTGGAACCAAGCTAACAAATCTTCGCTACGCTAATGACACTACTCTAGCAGCCTCAGAATCGGAAATGGTAGAACTCCTTGCAAGTATGGAACGTATCAGCATGGAACTGGGCCTACAAATCAACCACGCAAAAACCAAACTAGTGGTAGTGGACGGAGCACATAATTCGGAGCTTACTGGCGCTCTTAATCTCGAAACGGTCGATAACTCCATTTACCTGGACTCTAACATATCCAACACAGGATCTTGCGAAATAGAAATCCGTAGACGCATAGGTATGGCCAAGAATGCTATGTCTCAGCTTAAAAAAATATGGAGAGATCGCAACATTTCGCGAAATACCAAAGTGAAATTGGTGAACACGCTGGTCTTTTCAATTTTTGGATACGGAGCAAAAACTTGGACCTTGAGAAAAGCCGATCGGGCTCGTATAGACGCCTTGGAGATGTAGTGTTGGAGGAAGATGCTTCAGATACCCGGACGGCATTCCGCACCAATGAGTCCATCCTACGCGAGCTCAAAATAAAGACCAGACTCTCTACGACCTGCCTCCGCAGAGTTTTGGATTTTTCGGCCATATAGCAAAAAAAGATGGCAATAACCTCGAACAACTGATGGTTACCGGCAAGGTGGACGGTAAACGACCAAGAGGTCGCAGCCCTTTGAGATGGTCCGACCAGATATGCTCTTCTCTCGAAACGAAATTTCATGATGCGCTTCACTTGGCCAAGAATAGACGGAGATGGAGAAAAAAATATTTGAAGGGAGGATCACGACCCTCAGTAATGAGGAGGAGGTGTAACACGTATAGTTAGAGAATTATATGACTTAAAGTCATTCAATTGAGTTACATGAACTTGAGAGGGTTGTATTGATGATTTTAATGATTATAATTCTGTAACTACATACGTGTTACAGCCGCGAATCAACTTTTAATCAACATACAACCTGACACTGATCTGCAAATTGAAAAAAACGTAAGAAAATTTGAATTTCGCGGGCTACCGTGGAGCTTCCACCTTAATCTTAAAACTTTTCTCTTACAGTATACTTACAATAGTTAAAAACATGACAGGATATTTATTTTGCTTCTTCCTGACCATGGTGCAAATATCTGGATTGAAACAGGAAAATACTATAACGCGTTCACCGGCATGCTTTAAGACAGTTTCTAAAACCTGGAAATAGAATGAATTCACTGTTTACAAACACCGTGTTCACGGTGGGTACAACAACCACACTATGCAAATAAAAATTACCAAGACAATGAACATTGGTTCAATGACAATATAGTTCTTTGTGTCTTACCTTGTCAACGTAAGTGTTCATATCAAAGGGGTTGTTTAGTTCAAAAGTACCATCTTTCAACTCCATGGTCCACTTCAACTCAATGTTGAAACCAACATATGGGTCAATTTTTTTCATCGCTTCTTTTAAAGTAGGAAATGGTTGATGTTCCTCTAAATCCTCATCGAAAAATAATGTTTCCCGATTACGACCTTCAACTAAATGATAAACCTGCAAACAGAAATAATTAAAATACCGATATTGCCACTCTGGTCTAGCTTGTAAACTCATTTTATTAAGATTGCTGTGTTTACGTTTAAGAACTAGAAGCTAGTGTTGTCTAATCTGAACACACACCAGCACAGCACTGCAAGTTAATAACTACTTACCTTCTGCCTATAATAGGGAATATGCACGTAATTTTGTCTTCACTTAAATCAATAAAATACAGTACCAAACTTGGTACTATCAAACCAAGAAAAGTATTAAAAGTTAAGTTCAATTAAGTACTGCTTGTCGCACAAAAATAATATTAAACTCCTGCAATTTTCTACGACAGTTCAAACGTCCGTGGCTGTCGCGGCCATGATGTGACGTCATTATCCACAATCTGCCTTGTTTACATCTAATTTTTTTGGCCTTAATAAAATAATTTTACTAATTGTATGTGCGTTTTTCTAGTAAAAATTGCAATAACAATATTATAATAAATTTTAGTGAAACTGTAAGCATTTTTAAATAAAAGTGTTTTTTTGACACAATGAACTTTGACGTCAATACCGGCGTTATATAGGACGATGCGGTTTAAGAGTGCGGTCCGTTTCACCAAAAACATGCTACATAAAACAGTAAATTGTAAAATAAGTGATGTATTAGAAACTTAAACAAGTGTACCACAATGTTTTTATGCGCCAATACAAGGCATTTTTCATAAATAAAACGAGTTTTGTATTTCATGCATATTCCCTACTATTGCTGTCGGAGCTAATTGTTATGATCTCTATGCTGCGAGCCTCCTTGCTGGATTTCCGCTATGGGATCTGGAGGCGATAATCCTCGCGCGCCTTCATGAACGGCGCGCGGAGGCGCTACGCCGCGCCGGGGGAAACTCCGCTGCCGCGGCAAATTGTCGCTCAGCGGACAGACTTCCGGCGTGTTCTCATGGCGACATGGAGAGAGCGACTGTCGCAACCCCGTGCAGGGCACGCCACAATAGTGGCGATAAGTCCCCTCTTTGAGGAGTGGCTGGAGAGGCGCCACGGCGCACAGTGGGCTGGGATTACAAGGTTGTGTCATATGAGATCAAATGTATTTTTTTGGTATCTAGGCATAAATTTAAAACGTTTTTATTCTTTGACTTTTTTTTAATTTAACGAGTACTTTCGGAGATATACGAGTATAGCGTAGCCATATCAAATTTGTATGAAGAGTCATGTTATTTTAGTTAAGCAATTTATTCCAATTAAATTGAAATTGAAAATAATGTATACTAAACGGCCTGAAAACCTCAATACCTACTTAGTTCTTTAAAAAAAAAACAATGTTCGACATTTTCCACCACCATAGGTAGGTATGACGTAATTTGTTTTGAGACTTATTTCCGGGAATCAAGGGATAAGAGTGCGCGAGCGTAACTTCAAGTTATGACGTGTCGTAACGTGATTGGTGCAACAATAGGGTATCTACGGAATGTTCGGTTGCATTCAAACGTACTTCAGTGTTCTATTACCCACCATAATAGACGCACTACCCCCACACATTCATTACTTACTTATTTGTTATTTTGTATTTGTGAAAATGTTTGAAAACGAATGATGGAATGCATTCTGCATATAGCCTACAGATTAACGATACAGACATGGACAGTAAAGGGAGACAACAAGTGCATCATGGAAAGAAGAAAGAAAGACATACAAGACGCTTTTAAAAATAGAATGGGACTTCTGATTGATGTTGTTAAACAAGGGCACGGCTCCACGAATGACGGAAATACTGCTAGAAGATTTTTTGCAAATCCAAACATGACTGCTGAGATAACTGGTGTTAGTGAAGAATTAATACGGCGATTTGCAATCATTTTAGAGGCAATTTCATCAGGTTACCACATTGACACAGCGAAATTTCACGAATATGCTCAAGTGACCATGCAACTGTATTTGGAACTATATAGCTGGTATTATATGCCACCAAGTGTTCATAAAGTTCTTATGCATGGTGCAGCTATTATTGAAAGTTTTGGTCTAATACCAATTGGACAGCTATCTGAAGAAGCTGCAGAAGCTAGAAATAAAGACTTTCGTAGGTACCGCCAACACCATTCCAGGAAATGCAGTAGAAAAACTACAAATGAAGACATTTTAAATAATTTATTGACCAGCTCTGATCCACTCATCTCAGCGAAACGTCACAAACTTCGCAGAAAACATAAAACTTTGTCAGTAGAAGCACAAAGTTTATTAGTAATTGAACAAGCGAAAACATTTGATGTTGACGAATACGAAAATTTTGCATTCGTTAATGTGGATACCCTTGACAGTGATTAAATTAAAACAGTGCAGTGGCCAGTGATTGTGATTTTTACTTATTTATTTATTTATTTTATTAGTCCTTAGTGGATTAGGCCTAAAGGGGAGACCACTACATAAAAAAAAAACGCGCCTAGTTCTTAACCTCTATGGTGGTGTGGAATAGAGAACAAAATTTGAAATTGCGACCAAATCGCAGAAAATCGCAACCCGAGAATAGGCGCTAAAATAGGACAAATATACGTAGGTACTATGCATACGTAGAGTCAATTCTTTGAGAAAATTTGAGAATTTCGAGATTTTCACATTTTTTTCTTTTGCTTCATACAAAAATTACTTTGGATATTTATAACTCCGAAAATACTAAGTTATCTCAACGACCCTCATAGAAATAATTACTTATAATCGATAGATAAATCCAACACAATATTTAAAATTTCAGAAAAAGAAACTTTTTTTTTTTAAATGCAAGTCCTTTACCGGCCCGTTTCAGCCCACTGTGCGGCGTCCTCACCTTCCGCCTGACGCAGGTCCTCAACGGACACGTAGGTTTCAGGAGGTTCCTGCACCGAATCGGGCGGGAGGAAACACCCGGGTGTTTCCACTGCGAGGATCGACCGGAGGACACGGTGGAGGTGTGCCCCGCATGGGCGGAGCACCGCCGTGTCCTCGTAGCGGCGATCGGCGGCGGCGACGTCTCGCGTCCGGCCTTGGTTCAATCCATGGTCCGGAGCGAGACGGAATAGGACGCCGCCACCTCCTTCTGCGAAGCAGTCATGCTAGCGAAGGAGGTGGCGGAATGTGAGAGGGAGAGAACCTCAGGTCCCGGCCGCCGCGGGAGCGACGTAGGCGCGGGCCTATGGACGGAGAACTATGGGCTAGCCCGCCATCCGTCCGTCTCATGACGACAGGCCGTGTGGACGGCGCGTTCGTGTTCCACGCGCGCCTCAAAGAGAGTCAACAAAAGAAAGGGGTCCGCAAGGGCCGATGCCTGCCGGGGCTGCGGGACTATTCGAAAGAGATACCGTGGCCCCGGAACACAAAGGGCGATGAAGGAACATGGATGGGTTTTAGTCAGTAAAACTCTGACACTCCCTCCTGCTCCGCCCAGAGCGGAGGGAGTCATTTGATGATTTACCATCCGAAAAAAAAAAAAAAAAAGAAAAAAAGGGTGGATACGGTAAACGTCAGTCAGGGGAACTACCTTATCCGTTGCAGCTACACGAAAATGGTTTTCTATCCATAATTTTTCGTCAAATTTTGATCCCCTCCCCATTCACAGATATTCGAAAAAATGTGCAGTTACCAATAAAATGGCCATTTTATCCAAAACTTTTTATTGATACTAATCGATCCATTCTTAGAACCTTTAATGATTTCGAGTGAGTTATAGTCAGAGTTGAAACAGGATCGAATAACATAAAAAAAATGTTTTGATTAGAACATTCAAACGAAATGTATGGGAATTTTTTTTTTTTGCAATTTCTGACTTTTTTAGTTCCAACCTGGGTTAGCCCGATAGAACTTTTTGATCAGTATTCGAAACAGGATCGATTGGAATCAAAAAATGTTTTGTGTAAAATGGCAATTTTCTTACCAACTGTACATTTTTTCGAAAATCTGTGAATGGGGATCAAAGTTTCACGAAAAATCATGGATAGTCTCTAAGATCATTTTCGTGTAGTTGTTGTTGTTGTTGTGTTGATTGATAATTTTTATGTCATTAAGTAATGAAATTTGAATATTTTTTCAGGCATATTGTCACAGAGGCTGGTTTTTTTTTTAAGTTAATTAACAGGATAGAGAGGTTTGGAAGGAGAAAGGGGAGCCTTTGCCCAGCTAAAATAGGCGACAAAAAATAAATAAAAAGTTAATCATTTGTATTGTGCCCTGTTTGATCTTAATAATTCTTTGCAGTCATTATTCACTAACAAAGCCTATTTCCTTGCGTATAACCATGATAGGCACAGCACCGAAGATTCTATAAATTGATGATGTTGAATATGCAGCACTTTATTTTCAAGTTATATAAAGTCCCAAACGCAAACATAAAATGGCCCATTGTGTCGTCACCGGATCCTGGAGATTTTTTCGATTGATTATGGTTGATGTCTATGTAATTGTTGATGTTAATCCCGTTAATTTGAAAAGTCCCGCAACTTCAGGACCATTTGTAGCCCTAAATGCATGAAACTTTAGTCAGAAGAAAAATTGCATCTTAGCTATAATCAAAGAAAATTAAAACTATTTTAATTTAGGAATAATATGATGGCATACCTTAAGTTTCTGTAAGTATTCTAAAGTCAAATCCTTCACAGGTACTTCTAACATTTCTAATTTGTCTACTTCCTTCTTTCTTTTCAATGATATACACACATAATAATCGTGATAAATAACTGGTACCATATCTTTGCTTAGCTGAACATCAAATTCTAGCAAGTCTGCACCACTGGCAGCTGCTTTTTTAAGAGAAGCTATGGTATTTTCACGAATAGCATCTCCACTGAAAATTATTAAAATCACTTATTAAAGTTAATGCATAGTACAACAAAATCAAGCATTCATCTAATTTTATGTTAAAACTTCTTACTCTTTTGTTTTAAAGCTAGCACCTAGTCCACGATGTCCAACCTCCAGACCAGTCCAAGATGGATCCCAATATTTAGCAAATGTGTCCTTAAGGATGCTAAGCTGAACAGGCATAGGCTTCACAATTAAATACCCAATATTTATAGTTCCTAAAGGACGATGTTTCACATTGCATGTCACAGGCAGATCTATAGTACCCTCAGATGACTTAAACATATTTGGCAGCACATAAGTATAGCCCACATGGCATGGAGGATCATCAGGTCCAGCACGACTGCTGGTGCAATAGAAATCCACAAGATATGCAAAGGCTTTTATATCAGGAGCAGTTACGTTTATCAGTAACACATCATTTGGTTTGTACTCTCTTCCAAACTGCGCCTGTGGTTTCATTGCACAAACAGATGGATTATTATTGAGTGTAGAAACATCAACCAGCACTCCTGATGCTGCTCCCACTATATCCATGCTATGGGATGAATCATCAGCTTGCATTTCCGTACCAAAAGATAATTTAACAGGTGTAATTTTTATGCTCATAATTCTTTTGGCAAGACAACTCTTAAGTTTTAATGGATTATTCATGAATTGGAATTGCAGCAATGTTGTAACTGTAAGCCAACCAGAAGATACCAAATGTATGCCATTTTGATACCCATATGTATCAACATAAGGGTGTAGTACTGTTTCTTGCAGAGTGCGCGGCTGTCGATGAGTTTCCCATTGATAAATAGTTATATCCTTAGGGTTATCCTCATTTAATAAACATTTACCGTAACGGTAAAATATGTCACAGGTGTTTGGAACTGTAATTGATTTCCACCACAAATCTGTACCTTCTTCATAGTCAAGCATCACAATTTTGTTAAAACGCCACTCACCAAGCTCTGGAATGTTTCCTGTGATGAACATTTTTTCTCTGGGTTCGACATCTGGAGCGCATACAGAGAACTTCCATTCTTGGGATGTTACTACACCAGATTCTGGTTTTTCCTCTGCCATTTTTTTTGGCGGTTTGAATTTCGCTTTTTTCGGGTCCTCTAAAAAAAACCAGCGTTGCATCTTGTTACGATAGATTTTTGTTTTTTGTTTTAGAACATTGCAAATAAAAAATTTAAGCATATAAAAAAATACACACCAGAATAACACTAAATAAACATTGTTTCCTAATCTATTTGGTCTTCCCTACTCGGCTTCGATCGAGTTGCAGCGACCCGACTTAGCCACTTCAGCCAGCCAGCTTCACAATTTCACAAAACCTAAATGTCATCATCCTTTGTAAATTACTGACGGAATTTTGTCGTTTTCAGTCAGTGTTTTCAGTGCAGTTTTTTTTTCGTGTCAATGTGTCAACTTAACAAGTGTCAACTACCAGTGTCAGTCTGACAACTGACGGACTATAGATTAGTACAAAACTCTGCTCAATCAAATGGATAAAAAGTATTTAATTAAGGGACTTGGCCCCTTATTCACAACGCTTCGATTCGATTTTCGATTCGGAAAGTCGTATGTCTATCTTTTTTTGACATTACGAAATCGAGCGAGCTAGACATACGACTTTCCGAATCGAAAATCGAATCGAAGCGTTGTGAATAAGGGGCCTTATTAAAAATATCATTGCTTCTGTCTTGCAAAACAACGAACCATTTTAACCCTCGCATGTCTAATTTCACTTAGCGAACTTGAAACTCCTTAATTATCTTTCAGAGCACTTCCTTGTTTTCAAAAAAGGAACATACCATAACATAGGAGTACGGGTGACGTGAGTTTAAAATCTCTACCAATGTACCCTCAATTTAAACAAATTTCAACTTCAGGGCAAAAAAGTTTATTTTTATTTTTATTCATTACTGATCTTAATCGCAACACTCTTGTCGGTGTGATCGTGGTTGCGCAGACGAGGTACACAGAAAGATGTTCGGTGGGTCTATCGTATGTCACGTATTAAAGCCAAGCCAATGAAGCGTAGGAGTTATAGAACTATTTAAATTAAACAAAACTCTCTAGCACTTTCATAAAAAAAATATTAAAAGATAGGTCGTAGGTCTATAACCTGAGGCCCGTCATATTTTTTTCTGTCCACGGAGGTAGGCGCGACAAGTACTGCCCTGGCTTGCGCGTAGCTGCAGGGACGCTGGAGCCGAGAAGTAGGATGCAGGACCCGTTGGGTAGGCGGTAGAGAAGCCAGATGCAGGTACACTGCAGACCCATCGTACCCCTGGTGGTACGGCCAGGTAATAGTGTTGTAACATTGGTTATATCACTAGTTATGTATAACCACTTCTGACAACAACAATTTTATTTAATCATTTTATTACAACCTGCTACGACTCCATGACGCGCGCACGCATATTAAATAAATAAACGGGCCTCCGCCGCCGGCCTCTTTCGTCAGCCTACGGCCCCGTGCCCAGTCAGACGTGGTTTTAACTACTGTTACAACACTATTACCAGGTGGTATCGTTTAACTTTCAAACGACGGTGGGTCCGAACCCATCAGGTAATAGTAGACTATGCACCAAGGGGATAAAGCAGCGTCTTAGTACTATTTCATGGGCATTATTTTGAATGTCGCACGCAGCGAGGGACTTCGCTCCCAAGCGGAGCAAGCAAGGGTGTTTTGGTTTAACTCCCGAGCAAAGCGAGGGAGTTAAGATTAGAATCTTATGAGCACTTTTCTTGAGGACCCTTTCAGTTCTTGGCTCTTGAATGAATTCCGCCTCGGCTGCAGTACCTAAGTTTTCCCACATGTGCCAAAATGTACTATTTTCACACTCTCTGCTCGTGTAATTTTTTATTTCTATAAAAATAGGTTATTATACAGGTTACAAAAACTCTGTTATTTGTGAAATTAAATTAAACAAATATTTTCAAATTCATGAATTTGTATTTCGTATAAACGCTTACAAGTATTTTTACAAATATACATCTTTCTAATAACTATTACTTAGATATTTATTTACAGTTAACCAGTCTTTTTGAGTTTCTAACTCTAAACAAAGGCTGTGCTTACATATTTACAGTGCAGTAGCAAGTAGGTATAGTTTAGAATTGCTGATTCAGTTTTCTACAACCCCCACACTACCCTATCCGCTGTTGCTTTAATGCAGCCCAGAAACTATAATAATGACTTATTTTTTTACAACAACGTTAAACAGCTATGTACGTAAGTATTCTTAAAATGGACAATTGACGCCGGGATGTAAAAACGTACAATTATCACCTTGTCGACACGATCCTTTGCGCTGGAAATATATACAAACTGCTTTGCGACCACCACGAGCTCCACCTCTACCCCGCGGCGGGCCATCCCAGCTCCCAGCGTTTTTACCTCGCCAATGTCCGCCAGCGCCACGGCCTCGTATAGCTCCTCGAAAATTGCCCATACCAGGAAAACCATCAGGGCCAGGTAGAGGCCCTTGGGGTCCTGACATGTTGAACTCCATTGGAAACATATTTTGCTGCATATTAAAACCTTCTGGTGGACCAGGAAACATCGGATTCGGTGCTCCGAACATTTCTGGAGACATCATCATTCCGTCTGGGGGCATCATCATTCCCGGGGGTAAACTCCCGGGAGGAATAACTCCTGGCGCCATGGGTCCTGGCATGCCGTTGCCCATCATATGCGGCGGGACTCCGCTTGGCCATTCTGCGGGAACCATATTACCACCTTGAAACCCAGGTACGCCTGGGAATTGCGGGTTTGGAAAAGCATTAGGAAATTGATTCATATTCGGTGGGAACATATTAGGAACCGTCATGGTAGCCGATGCTGGAGGCGCATTGCCCTTGGGTTCAGGCCAAGGCATATTTCTAAAATCGCTTATATTGTCCTGATTGCCGGTAACATCATCTAAAGGTATTATTGTCGGTTCAGTATAGGGGTGCGTTTCAGGTTCAGGTTCAAAAGCAGAGTCAGGTATCATTGATTTGGAGAAATAAAGAGGCTGTAACGTTCCTTTTTGACGTATTGCCTGAATGTCCTTTTCCTTGCTGTTCTTACCATGCTCTACCTGCACTTGTCCTTCGGCGTCAACAAGGATTAGTGGCCTCCAATTAGTCTTTTCTTCCATGACATCATCATTACTGATATTCCTACCCTTCTGGAATGCGTCTCTTTCGTGGATCCTTTCTAAATATTTCATATCAGTAAAGGTCTTCGTCACATTAACTCTTTCAGTTTCATCAAGTTCGAAGTACTGAATTTCCTCCAGCTCAGAGTCTGGTTTCCATTTAATACTTTTTTTAGGTCCTTTTTTTTTGTGGTAGCATAAAACTCCTTTAAGTCCGTCAATTGTTAAGGTATGAGGTTCTGTTGTATCCATTTTCTCGTCAATCTCTTTTTTGATATCATTCTCTTCAGCGTCTTCATTGGTCTCGGTTTCTTTCTCCGAAACCTTTTCTTTGTTCTCTTCTGTTTCAAGAGTGTCCTGGTAAAATCTCGGTGGTACTGATTTGCTTTCACTACTTGGACTGCTCATATTAGTAGGAGTCTGTGGCGGCGAAGAATCGTTTCCAGAATTTCCGTCTTTAGATCCACTCGTTCGTCGTTTTCTTTTCTTTGGATCTCTTTTGTTAGTGGCTGAAGCATTCAACGCATCCATGAACATATCACTTTCTAATAAAAGAATTGCTGAAACAAAAACAAAAACTATGTTAGAAAAAATAGCAAAAGCATATTTTTAAGATACACTAAGACAGGTAAAGTAAAAAGTCTATACTATTACTTAATTATTTTGTGATAAGACTAAAATGTATGTAATTATAACGGGTTCTAGTCAATTGGAAAATTCCAGTTAGTAACAGTTTAAGGCCTAGCTACCAAATATGTATATTATAATTATTGATACCTATTAAAACTATGGTTACTTAAGTATAGAGCAGGCAACTCAATTATCGCCAAAACCAAACCTCATGGATTTACAAAAGAGATTATCTAATAGGTAACAGAACTTCACTGGCGGTTGGCACGTACCCAAGCAGAGACAGATAGGATAAGTGCCTAGTCAACCCAATCAATTTTAAAAGCATGCGAAATTATAGCTTGGGTGTCGTTGTAGCCATTTATAAGTAGGTACCGTTGTAGATCACACATTAACGTTAATTCACACATACTGAAAATATTAACTAAGTTATGTTAGAGAAAATAAACAATCCTACCAGTAAGCAACGAGCTGTTTACTTTTAAGTAGGTAAGTAAGTACTTATCATACATTCGACTTTCGTAGCTACTAACTATTTAAGCAAACCTTAACTTGTTCTTTTAAACTGTAGGTACCTACTCATACCGTAAGAAACTTTCTCATTACCAATGCAAATTAAAATGTTGCTTGTATTTAAGAAGGACCTACAGACTTGTTAAAGTTTATATAAAACCACGTAGATACCTACTTTTTCCCTGGACATTTTGTTATGACGTCAATGGAGTGAAAGTATAATCGCAGTGAGTGTAGCAACCTACCTGTCTAAGCAGTTACTGAAGTGTGATTAAAAAAAAAAAAAAACATTCATAGGTAGGTACGACCTGTAGCGACTTAGCGTGCACCTTTCACTTTTTACCTGACCGCGGCGAAGCCCAAAATAGGTAAGTTAGGTAACTTTTTTTTTGTTCGAGTGTCTCTCTTTAGCTAACTGACAATCGTATCTAACTGTTAAACAAAAGATAATATTGTCCGGTATCATTCAAATTCAATGCTTACCTACTAGACGGAATACAGTAGGTACTCGTATGATGATTTATAGGTAAGTAGTAACCTACTTCTAAGTAACTGGTGTAAGTAACTAACTTATCAGCACAAGACGGCGACAACGGTTGACAAACCGATGTCATCGTCTTGTCCTGCCAAGTTATGAAGTTACTAACCACAAGCACTTTGGTAACTTAAACTCGTCTGATAGTTATTACATAAGTTTGATATGTACCTCAACCCGTGACTTTCGGCGTGGTAATAAAAAACTATCTCTGAAACCGTTTGCGATACAAAAACGAGATTGCTTATAAAGCGTCTTGTTCGCTAATGCAATTCTGTAAAAAGAAAACAGCCTGTGAAACCATAAATGAACTATTCGCCAGTGCTAAGTACTCATTGACACATAAAACATAGCATAACATCACGCCTGTAATCCCCGAAAGGTTAGGCAGAAGTGAGTGTACCCCAATTATAGTACGACCACTTAGGTACCACATTGTTTATCAAATTATTGCGACTTAGTGCGGGTGCGAGATTAGTAATCATATGCCATTTAATATACATACATTTATTTTACTCTCAAGAACGTGCGGGATTGTAAAAAAAATTGCTATCAAAATGCACGTAATAGTTTGTCGTAGCAGTAGGTACAGTCAGTTTTCGATTTCGTAGTGCAATGTTACTAGTTTTTGTGCGGTTACGACACTAGGTATATTTATCAAATTGTATCATATCTTGTATAGCTACTTAATATTATTATAAGTAGATCTATGAACCAATAGGAAACTATACCTTTGGTAATATTGTTCGAGCTTAAGTGACCGTCATATTCAGTAGGTATTCTTGATTAACACTGAACAACGGGCGACCTACCGATCGATGTGTGAATAAAATAATTTTGGTCCAACTTTTCCCTACGCAAAATACGCGGTTTGGGCGTGGAGTTGCGGACGGACACCAGCCTGATAAACAATACTTATTTAATCGACTTCCAAAAAGAGGACATCAAGTTTTTTTTTTTTTTTTTTTGTAGGTATGTATGTAGGTACCTACGTTCAGCGGGGTTGCACGACATTGGTCAAGTCTGATATTCGACAAATCGGCAATTCGTCAAATTTGATATTGGTCAAAGGTGTAGTTTGTCAAATCGTCTTTTTGTCCAATTACGAAATTTGCCAAATACGCTATTAGTCAAGTTCATGTACGGTCGAACAAGCTATTTGGTTTACATTTTACAATGTAATTAGAGCGTTAAACTGTAAACCAAATAGCTTGTTCAACCATACAGTCGATGAAAAAAGTGTTTTGAATTTACTTAACTTACTTGTAGGAACTTACAAAAGGAAAAGCCGCTTGCTGTAGGTTCCTATTTACATCATTAGTAAATAGTAATTTAGTATTCTGAGGTTTACTGCCCTATCAGTATTTTCCTGAAGGATGGTTAACAATACTTCAACTTGAGATGATGCCAGAAAATGATAGTAGAAGCACGTATCCAAACTTTTGGTTCCGGGGGGACAAACATTAAAATCGAACCACCAACGCATACGAGGCTTGGCATCGGAGATTAGAGGTTAAAGTACAAGAAAGACATAACATTTTCATGTAGGTATTTAAAAAAAGAAGCAAAATATTGTATAAATAAAGTTAAAAGAGAAGATGAGAAGCAGAGGAAAACATCTAACATCCTAAATGATGCTGAAATAGAAAAAACAGTACAAAAATAAGTTAGTGTTTAAAACAGTTATGCTGTGTATGAATTCTATAAAATATATGAATTGAACAAACGAGTTAAAAAAACATATCATGAGGTACTTTTATTTGTACAGTTGATTGTACTTAAATTACTTGACCAATAGCGTATTTGGCAAATTTTATAATTGGACAAACAGATGATTTAACGAACTACAGCTTTGACCAGTATCAAATTTGACGAATTGCCGATTTGAATGTTAGAATTGACCAATGTCGACCAATGTTGACAATCTTCGTCAATTATGGTTTGATTTGATGATTCTTTTTGTTTTGGAACAATCTTCGTCCGCGGTGGTCCCGTTTTAATTCGGTGAAGATGTGATGCTGAACTTCGGTGATAGACAATGTAACTCTTCAATAATGCAGCAAATCTGTCGCGATTGCTGCATCCGCTTGCATATGTATTTCCATAGTATAACTTCACGCCTGTCATGCTCTGAAGGGGTACCCAGGTGTGTACAGTACAGTCCTTCACTAGTTATGATATGTATATTGTTAATAGTTTACAAATTACATAGAAAGAATTTGTGTAGACTGTAGCTGAGGAATATTACAACAAAAAAGAATAAAAACAAAGAAAATTAAAAAAAAAAAATCAACCGAACTTCACTAACCTTTGTTTGTTTGATTCTCTTTTTGCCACCGACTTCCGAAGCTAAATATATTTTTAAACTATTTCGTGATTTTTGGAAGTCCGTTGTTTTTTTTGCTTAAGTTTTATATTTTTCCATTTTTTTTGTTGTAATATTCGCCTTGAGCAAGCGTGGTGACTTTTCTGTATGAGAAGACGCCTTTGCCCAACAGTAGGATAGTAATAGACTGGTATTATTATTAGTTGTAATATCCTACAGTCTATACATATTCTTGTTATTTGTATATCGCATAGTCCGCATACTATCCTATTTCTCAAAAAAGGAACACAAAAATAACGAAAAAAAAACGTCAAAGTGTGACCCGACGGTGACGTCCTACCTACTGCTTTTTTTAACTGTTTGACCTACCAATTTTTTCTAGTCTCCTTTTATAGTTCCGGCAAATATCTTGTGATTGATAAATTTTTTACAAATCGACGGAGTTGTTAGGTAAACTTGGTTTCACAACAGACATCCGTATATTATCTACTAGGGTAATATTAACAGCGTCTATTGGTAGTGTAGGTACGGTCGACCAAGCTATTTGGTTTACATTATACAATGTAATTTGCATGTTAAAATGTAAACCAAATACCTTGGTCAAACGTAGGTACCTACTCTATGTATCTAATTATTATGAAGAATTATTAAAAATAAAAAAAAAACGGTTTATTTTGGGAGCCATATTTTGGAGTTCTTTTTTTTTACCCATTCCTGTCCGAGTTTATCAAAATAAAGGGTTTAAAGGTGATTACAAAAATAAAGGGTGTAAACGAAGCCGGAGAGCAGTTGTTCTCCCCGTTATTGCGATTAATTTTTTGTTCTACACGATACCTAGGAACCTTCTAGTTACGGAGATATTGGGTGTCAAAGTTTCAACTTTTTGACAAGTTTAATTTTTAAATAAGTACAAGTTTTTATAATATTTTTACTTTAAACACCTCCACGACCCCCGTACTATTCAATCCATCCATCAGCACAATGTTTTGAGTGCGTTACATAGAGTTCTACCACAAAACATGATTTTTCACCCCAAAAAATGTTTCTTCGCAGCAATAGTTTTTGCGTAAAGTTACTTCGTTTGATGTACCTACAGAATGCTTGGTTGACGGCTTCATGATGAGGTTGTTTACACCCTGTATATACCTACAGGTACGAAGGGACAGCGACGTACAACTTCTTACCACGTATTAATGCAGTACATCATTCTGAAACCTCACATAAACAATTGAAACGGAATTTTTAAAAACGCTGCTTTATAAAAAAGTGCAATGCCTAAACGGTCAAATTATGAAGGTAGGTATATGAAAAATCCGGTCTAATAAAAAAACGATTTACAGAAGACTCAGATGGACAAAAAATAAGATTATGAAAATGGGATGGGTCCCGCCTGCTTTCAACTTAGATAATTACTTTCAAATGTCCTTGTTTTATTATAAAATTAAATATAAGTAAGTACCTACTCATGCATGTTTTTTTTATTTATGTAATTTAAAATAATTATGCTTGTTTTTTAATTTAATTTAAAGTATTATGCGTGTTTTTTGCTATTCGGGTTTTATTTTAACATTTTTTTTATTTTCAGCTCATTTACTGTGAAAGATTTCGCATATGATATTAATTTTTTAAATACGATTTTACTTACTTTGAAATGAAATGAAATGAGATTTTTCTCACTATACATAGACGATTTGTTAGGGGCCATCCTTATATTACGTCACACGTTTAGGGGGAGGGAGGAGGTCAACGATGTGTGACAAGGGGGTGGGAGGGGTCCTAAATTTCGTGACTTCATATTTCAAAATCTTTATAATCTGTGTTTAGACACGAACTTTCAACTATTAGCGAAAAACTCTTATCTGTATAGACATAAGGTTCAAATTGTTTTGTCGGCCACTCGCTCTACTAGTTTTACGCGCCGACCGCATAATAAGTCTGAATGGCCTGATGTCTGAGTCAGTCTGTTTTTTTAGGGTTCCGTAGCCAAATGGCCAAAAACGGAACCCTTATGGATTCATGTCTGTCTGTCCGTCCGTATGTCACAGCCACTTTTTTCCGAAACTATAAGAAATAACCTGTTGAAACTTGGTAAGTAGATGTATTCTGTGAACCGCATTAAAATTTTCACACAAAAATACAAAAAAATAACAATAAATTTTGGGGGTACTTAGAACTGAAACTCAAAATTATTTTTTCATCAAACCCAAACGTGTGGGGTATCTATGTATAGGACTTCAAAAATGATATTGAGGTTTTTAATATCATTTTTTTCTAAACTGAATAGTTAGCGCGAGAGACACTTCCAAAGTGGTAAAAATGTGTCCTGTAACTTCTAAAATAAGAGAATGATAAAACTAAAAAAAATATATGATTTACATTATCATGTAAACTTCAACCGAAAATTGGTTTGAACGAGATCTAGTACGTACTTTTTTTTTTAATTTACCTTTCATTCAATAAAGTTTATGCGGGGAACCCTCGCCTCGGTGTGCGATTCCGACTCGCTCTTGGCCGGTTTTTTTTCTTTCTTTATTTGTAATCGTTTTTAATTTTGTTAAATTTTTGAAATGTTTCATTTGATGTTAATTTTATCAAAAAAGAATTTCAATCGAAATAAAACTAATTTCGGAACTTCTTTTTAATTCAATAATTTGTAATGTAAAATTGCAAAATATGTGACGTCACACTAGGGCGCGGCGGCCTCGCAAATGTGACCAGCTGCAGCAGAAATTCGTGTGACGTAGTTTATGAATGGCCCCTTATTTCGAATTAGGTACTTTCAAACGTATAAGTTGGGCACTTGGGGGAGGCCGATGTCCAGCACTGGATGTCTATCGGCTGAAATGCTGATGATATAAGTTGAATATATTTTTGTTACTTATCACCTTTTAAAACATTAATTTTGATGACCCTAAAGTTCGGAAAAAAAAATCGAACTCCACAGTATGGTCCACCAAGACAAATCTACGGAATCAAATTTATCCAAATCGGTTGGTCTATGAGTTACGTTACGAGGGAACAAAAACGGACATAAGTACATACAGATCAAACACATTAACCCTCCTTGTAGGCTACGCCGCAGTCGGGTAAACAGTTAAAAACAAAATAAGATTATCTTGGAAATTGATAGATTCTATGATGATGCTATATTCCTATCGTGGAAGAAGTCTGGATCGTAGTACAAATACTTAATGAATACGCAAGCTAAGACTACTTTTTAATTGGAGCAGCATTGGAGGTTAATTCACCAATTATATAAGCTATGCTAGTGGAATTCTGTCGGTAAATATTGGCACTTGGCACATCTCCGACCCAATTAGGACACAGCTCTAAACAAATAAGTAATCAAACAAAAACGCGCAAGCGTCGATTTATTATTTATTATCCACATTAAGTACAGAAGTTATTGGACCTAAGTGTAATTATATATGTAATTAATTATATAGGTCTCGATTTATTTTTATACTTATCAACTGTTTTATATCATAGTTATCTACATATTTAAAAATCCGGCCAAGTGCGAGTTGAACTCGCGCATGGAGGGTTCCTTAAAATGTTGTAGTATTGGAGCCCCTTTTATTTTTACTTAGAGTTTTTTTTATTTTGTTGTTGCGGCAACAGAAATACAAATTCTGTGAAAATTTCAACTGTCTACCTATTACGTATCATGAGATACAGCCCGCTGACAGAGACACGGACGGACGGACAGCGGAGGCTTAGTAATAGGGCCCCGTTGGTTACCCTTCGGGTACAGAACCCTAAATACAAGCTAATAATACACCTACGCAAACCTACATTTGGGTAAAAATTGATGTAGGTACCTACCTACTTACCTACGTTTCCTAATTTGAGAAGCGCCCAAGAACGCGCTTTTGGTCTCGTGTTATTTGTATTATAAAAAGTCGCTAGTGAAATCGATGTCTGTCCAAAAATTTACGCACTGAGATAAATAAGTATATCGGAACTACCAATCATTGTTCGAATGCAAATTTCCTACCTACCTATGTATGAACGGTCTACCAACTACCAAAACTGCATTGTAGAATTGTTTTGGAGGCGATTATTTAAGTCTAACATTAAATCGAATAGAATAAAAAACACCACAACGGTACTGTACCTACCTACAACATAAATTATGTATTTTAAACTATTTTTATGTAGGCATCAATTGTCTCATTGTTCTTCTTCTTATGTACATCGTAAATAAATTTATACTTATTTACTTTTGTTAGCTTCTATCTAATTAGAACAATTAAATAGTTTAATTGCCACAAAGAATGCTTATAGATCGTATCGAAATGGGTTCGTACGGCGACCCGGCGGCGATGTTACAACCGTTTCACAATATAGAGGGGAAATGTATCTGATATAACAGGGTAAATAATTTCTATACTTACAACAAATTTTAATTAAGTCATCAGTTGATACATTCTATTTAAGACTACAAAATTGTAAACATTAGTTGAGCAGACCAGATTATTGTTTGTTTTACCTAACGCGTCCTTCTACCTTTCCAAATATAACAATATACTTTAATACAAAGATAGGTAGGTGGGTGAAACCGGGTTTACTTAAATTTCGCAATTACGACAATGGGCAGGTACAAATGTATCTTAAGTAGGTACCAATTATTTGTTCCATAACTTGGGCGTAGGTAGGTAGGTATGCGCCCAAAATTATATAACCGTGATTATTTCAGCTGGACTTAGGCAGCTCTCATGGTAAGGTATAGTCATGTGCTTATCAAATTGTGCATGCTCTTAGATACAAACCGCTTTGATATCTAGGTATATACCTACTTACATAGAGTAGGCACCTATTTCATTTTTTTCGTTTGTTCTTTTCGATTCATGTAGATTTCTGTTCGAATTATAGGAATTGCTAATTTTCCTAATTTGCAATAGTTAAAAATTGAAGTAACTTCATTTCACGAGCGTCGCGCCGAAGGTCTGATTAATTTGAATATAACTAGTAGGTACGTAGGTAGACTAATAGACCATGATGAACCTATACGAGCCATTTCCGAGGGAATCTAGGCAGTATTATTACGTAGGCAGATAGGGTACGTAGGTACCTATGTATGACTATTATTTTCCGTGGTAATTCAGATTAATAGACAAAACCGTGTTGCGATTGTCGAAGGAAAACAGGTTCGATTTTAAATTATTCTAACTTTTGATATAGGTACATTCTGAAACAGATCATAGCTGTGGTTATGTACATAATATTTTATCTAGAGCTAAGAGGAAACTGGAAAAAAAACTGGTTTGTACACAACAATTGAAAATGTGGTTCAAGTTGATTAGGTACAAGGTAGCCATTAATTTTAATAGGAAGAAGTCATTTCAAAGGTTTTCGGGAAAAACGAGTTAGGCTTTTCCTGGATTGACTTATGTAAGTATATAATTCCTTGCCGGTATATATTTATGGTAGGTATTTATTTGGTATAACTTATTTTCAGATTCTTTCAAAATGGAACTAGTGATTTTAAAAAACTGCACTAGTTCCATCATAGATCTGATAAAGGTACTAGTGACAATGAAAGATATTTATTGATCCAACGTTAGGTATTTTTATTCATATTGATTATATACCCATGGTTGCTGAATACGAATGAACGTTACGACTCGTGTTACAGGGTGGCATCGACGCACCAAAATGATAACCACGTAGGTACTCAGTACATGATGCAGAGCCACTTAGAAAATTTTAGTGTTATAAAAAAAACCGCTGTTTCTTTCAAGAGTGCAATACCAAAATATTTTTTATGAAAATGTTGGGGTTGTTCGGAATGATGTAACGAGCACGTGGTAACAGCTTGTTCGTCTGTGCTCCTTCTTTATACCCTGTAGTAGGTCTAACTAGCCTTGGAAACATTTAGCAATTTGTATGGGAAATACAATTTTACCATTGTTACTAATATTTTCGGTTCAGAATTATGTAAGTTTGATAACATCGTCGTCATACTACATTCGTGTACCTAATAAATAATTTACCACATTTTTTCGACCAGTTCTCATGCAAGTTTCCTTTATCTCGAGCATAACTTCACGCCCTTCGTCGTAGCGGATGACAGGGTGGGTAGGTAGGCACCCCATCTATATTTTAGAACTCTTAGGTAGAAAATGTCTATCCACCGTGGACCCAGAGGGGGTCTTACATGATTGAATCAATAGCAAGAACTATTCGTGTAATGCAGAATGTCCAATGTTTTACCAATCTATATAACATATTACCCAGAAACAAAAATTTAAGAGCTCAGTCACAGGGTATCAGTAGGTAACCAGGAACTTTAATTTGTAATTCTGTGTTACTTCACTAAGTACCTTTAATAGGACAAGTTTTACACGACATAGGTACAAGTATTTCCTCAATTTGTTGTTTTCGATGGGAACCTTATTCAGTTTTCCCCAATAGTTCTTTGTAGCGGTCTGCAGTATTCTGTGCAGCGGCAAGCTGGTTGGCCCACTCACGGTTTGATGAAAAAGCTTTTCTGTCGACTGCTGTACTTTAGTTGGTTTCTTTTCAGTATTTGCCGTTCTTACTACTATGTAAAGGTTTTTGAATTGAAGTGGATCTTGACTACATATCGAAATTAGACCCGAATCTTAAAAAAAGATACGATATAGAATTTTATAGGAGTCTATTGCTGTAACTTTTATTCAGGATTAGAAACATATTTTGATCATAATCTTGCGATTTTACAAGCTAGTTTCTAGCTTCTTTATATTGCATTACATATATTTTTTGTAGAAATTGGAAATAAATAAAGAAACGGGACATAATGTTGTACAATCTAAGCCTACGTTAGACGTTGGCTGGTTACGTCGTACGTGGCCTTCATGTAACATTTGAACGATTTACGGTACTATACTAGCCTCTTTGGGTTATCAGTTCAAAAGGGTTGAAGTCTTTTATTCCTAGCATAACAAATAAGTAGATATTTATATTATTAAAGATTTCATGAAAAAATAAAGAAAACTTTAAACTTCCTGTGACATTAACCCTTTTTAAAATGTTACGTTATGAGATTCTTGGATTTCTATGCAAAATAGATGAACTGGTCTGTTTAACTAACGAAACAAGGTAGTGCCCTAATAGCTCGTCTCAATCATGTTGTATATTGTAAAGGAACGTCGTTAGAATGTATTACTGTCGTAAAATAATATCATAGTCATTTCTTTAGTAGATAGGTTTGCATCTCTCATGTAGAAATATTACGTCATTTTTGGATTACATGGATTGCTGAAGAATCACTCCTGGAGCACCAGTCGTTCTCATCAGCTCTGCGGCGAGTCCACGGAAGGATCCAGTAGGTATATGTGCGCTGGTATTTTCACCTCACGAATAACTAAACAAATTTAGGTTATTAAATTTGAACTAAGCAGTAAACGGAAAGAGTCATGTATATTGATTTCAATATTTATTTGAAAAAAATACTTTACAGGTGGTAAAAACACTTTAGAACCCGTTAAGTTATACATTTTAGACTTACCACTGAAGATTATGCAACCTAAACAATTGAAACTTGGTGACATAAATGGAAGGACTTGCCACCACCAATGCATATCTGGAAAAAAATAAACTATTAAAAGTATGTCACATAAGGTATAAACATTAGAATACTTACGTTTAGGTTTAGGAGGAATTAATTTGATTGCCCCCGGTTTTTCAACAGGTTCAACTATTGTTTTTGGCTTTTTCTCCGGAGGAGGCTCATTATGAACTGGAGATGGTCTTTTTGGTATTGATACTGTAGGTGGCAATACAGGCGTGGATTTTTTTGTTAATACTGCTGCACGAGATGGTGGTGGTTTAACTTCCTCTTCTAATCCATGTTTCCTAAACTTGGAATTGAAAGTTTTAACAGTTTTTGGTTTTGGTTCATCTGGTTTTCTAACTTCTATGGATATTGAAGGTTTTTCTTTTTTGGAGTCACTCAATTTTGGTATTTTACCCAATTTATGAACAGACGGCGTTTTATCATCGGGCTTCTCTGATGAAGACTTGTTTAGAGATGTATCCTTACTCTTTTCATTTTTATCTTCTTTTCCTTTATCTTTATTCTTATCTTTTTCGGATGATGACGAACTCCGATCTTCTTTAGATTTGCTACTGGAAGACGATAACTTATCGCTAGATCTTCTGCTACTGTCACTTTTTGATTTAGAACTATGAGAGGAATGTCTATCCTTATCTTTTGACCGGTCTTTACTACTATTATGTCGGCTGGAACTGCTTTTGTGAGTTTTATTTTTCTCACTTGAAGAATGTGACCTACTCGAATGTTTTGAACTGCTCGACTTTGACCCGCTACTACTACTTTTATCATCAGATTTATCTTTACTTCTACTTTTTGTTTTATCTTTAGATTTTTCCGAATCGGATAACCCTTCAGAAGTTTTACTTTCGTTATCATCATCAACTTGCGATATAACTTGCTTTCCATCTTTTAAACTGATTTTTAACACCGGCAAAGTTTCAGGTTCGTCGTCTACTTCCTCTTTTATTTTGATATGACCTACATTTGTATCATTGTCGACGTTGTTAAAAATAGCTTTATCAAATTTAGTGCGTTCTTCTCCATTTGTTTTAATTTCAGTTTTAATGTCAACATTGCATTCTGATTTTATTAAGGCATCCAAATCAGATTGCGCTTCCGATATAATTTGAGGTAAATCTGCAATCTGGACAGGAACTACTTGTTCACCCTTAACAGTTTTTAACCATTGCTCTACCAACTTCGATGCTAGGGCTCTGATAGCTGTAATGAAAGAAATTAAAATACTTTAATAATTTACAATAACAATATAATGTTTAACTGATCCTTAAGAATTAAAACAATGGCAGTCGGAATAATTTAAAGGTTGCTATATACTTGTTCGGGTCAGCCTGGCGCCTAAAGTACGTTCGATTTACCGGGCAACCGGGCTGACCGAATATAAAAGCAGCCCCTAGCATTAAATTAGTCGCGTCCAATGTCTCTGTTTAATGGAAAGAATTACTTGAAATATGATTTTCTTACCAAAATGGTTATCATCCTTTGATAATTCCTTCACAAGCTTCGGGCAGTTATTGCTTTTCAAACGTTCTATATCAACAGGGCACAGTAATAGCAGCTCCAATAACTCTTTTACAAGTGGCCAGTTTTTGGCGACTATGCTTTCGGTAAGCCACATGTGTACCAAAACCCAACCCCCAGAACCCATAAATAAACCCAGTAATTCAGTTTCTGTACGTTTCAGTATTTGTATGTAAATACATTTAGATACCAATTTCTTCGAAAATTTTGTCATAAGGCTGGAACAAAAAAAAAACAACATTTAACAAAAACCTCTCTAGAGCGGCGCTAAGCATAGTTAAAAAAAATTATATTATATGTTTGTTTGGTGGTCGTAATTTTATTAGAATACGGTAAATAACTAGTATTTTTTATTTATTTGTTTAAACTTCATGTTCTTAGGCGGACTTAATGCCACAAGGCATTATCGTACGGCGAGGTGGTTAAACCTATAATAAAACTTGTGAGGGTCCTATAAAATATTTTTAGGCCATTGTCATTTGCCAATTCCACAATAAGAGTGACCTAAACCTTAGTAGTACTTACAGATATATTTTCGCAATAATATAAAAAGATATCTCGGGTTCTCCGATTAGTAGTTTAGTAGAGTTATAAAGAAATCCATTAGAATAGAGTTCAAAAACTTACCTAGCTAGCCTCTGGACTTCATCCCTGCTTTTGATCCCACCATTCGGTGACAGGAGCACACTCAGGCAGTTCAGCAATTGAATTGGATCAATACGCGGCTGTAACAAAGAAAATAAAAAAGTTATTGCAGTTGTTCCTACTTGCCAAAATAGTGCACTTTGATTGGTTCTCAAAACTATTATTATTCCGCGATTTAAAAAGAGGTCCCTGCATCTTATAATTGCATGTATGTCAAGCAGGTTTGTGACAGTATGCATGACCTGAAATGTTGACGAAAGTCCGATATAGGTACCTATAGGCTAGCTTATAGATACCTAGGTATCTAGTAGTCAGATATCATGCAGCCAGTGACTTTTGCTAATGTACAAAGTGATAAAACGCACAACATTATTATATTATGACGTTTAATAAATTATATATTTGATTTTCCGGTACATTTTACCGTGTCTGTAGCTTGCTCTGCCTTACGGAGTTATTAGGATATAAGACGTTTTTTTTCTTGCACCACTATTAGAAACAGCGCTTATAAAAAGGAACGACGCCATTACACAATTCGTGATGCTGTTTATTGCGTGTAATTATGTGCAAAACCATTGTGTTGCTAGGATTCTTCATGGTACGACCACTAATTCATCCAACGACTACAACTAAGCCTTTTACTGATTATAATATCAGGCTGAACGTGGATCAGTTTATGTTTTTACTTTTGATACATGCCATCAATCCGACATGCCGTATGAACTACAAAAAACAATCGATAAAACCGTGGAAAAGGTAAGAGGGGATGATCTTCAGCCAATGGCCGTATTCACATTAGGCGATAACGATACGATATCGTGGGATTCTTAGTTTCACATATCCGACGATGTCGAGACGACATTAACATTAGAAAATGTATGAAACTATCAGGCAATCACATGAAACGTTATTGGTTGAGGGGTTATTCTTCAAGTCGCAACCGTGACAATGAACAATGGAATGTATGTGATCATGCATGAGACGCGTAGTTCGGATCAGAACTGCGTAACAAAAATAAACAGATTCGGTCGTTTGCAGAGCAGGTCAAGGTTAGGTACAGTTATAATATTGAAGCGTACAAACACGACATTGCATTAAGCCCCTAAGGCGATTTAAAAATAATTAAAAGAAAAAGAACCAGTAACAAAACAAAAAAAATCGGTCAAGTGCGTAGGGTTCCGTAGTAGCCCGTTATCATTAATAATTTATTGTTTTTCTTTAGTTTTTTGACGTGATAACGTCTTATAAATCTATTAACACGGGCTGCACGCACAAAAAAGTGTCACACCGTTCCGCGCGCCAGTCACGTTCCGCCTGACTCATCAACGCCCAGCCCAAACCCTTGGACCTAGAAAACTAAAATTTTGCAGTGGTTCTCCTTTATAATGTAGACAAGGAATAAGGAAGGATTTTTCGAAATTCAACCAATAAGGGAGTTAAATAGTGAATGAAAGTTTGCATGAAAGTCAGTCAGTTTTAAAGTTAGGATCTTAACATTTTGTGTTTATGCTGACGATTGAAAATTAATTTATACGTCACAGCGTTTTTGATAATTCCACACCAAAGGGTTAAAAAAGAGGATAAAGTTGTGTATGGAAAGTCCTCAATTTTCGAAGTAAAAATCTCATTTTTTTAAATCTAGGCGTATGGTTGGAAGCTAACGCAACGGTGTTGTTAGAATTTCAATCCTTATGGGGGTAAAAAGGGGTATGAAATATTGTTTTTTAAGTTAAAATCACTAATATCATAAAAAATTGTATTTAGCCTTTTGGTTGGTAATTTATAATTACATGTAAGTATCAGCGTTTTTGAAAAATCATCCTAGAAGAGAAATAATGATGATTCAGTGACAATAATTCAATTCACTTTATAAAATTATGCAATTTTTCGTCAATGTTTTCATAAGACGTTATCACGTAAAATTATCGTCTGTAAACCGACTTTATTTATTTTAGATTTTGTTTTTCTATGCAAGTCTTTACCCGTTATAAACAAGCAACTACTTCATCTTAGTCACTTTAAA
Organism: Xestia sexstrigata; assembly: GCA_941918905.2. Lineage (NCBI taxonomy): Eukaryota > Metazoa > Arthropoda > Insecta > Lepidoptera > Noctuidae > Xestia > Xestia sexstrigata. The sequence continues at coordinate 9,856,218 of OW799204.2, forward strand.
AGGATTTATTCTAAGGATTTTGAATTTGGTACAAAATCATCCAACACCCAAGTTCAACGACTAACTGCTAAACTAATATTTATCTTAATCGCTATAATTTTCCTTTCAAATTCATGATATGCACTATCATCATAATTTTACCAGATATTTCAACCCATTAGTTTCGCTTTTAGAGGGGGAGGACGACATACTAAAAAAAAAAATTGCACTTGTACAGTTTAATATATCGTAAATGGAGCATTCAATCAAAAAATTGTATTAGCAATGCCTAAGTCATTTTAAAAGACCTATTCTACGATACCCCACACAATGGGGTAGACGACGAAAAAAAAATGTATCCCCACTTACTATTAAAGGGGGGAGCCACACTAAAATAAAAAAATAATCCAAAATTTTATTTTACCACTTTGTCGGCGTAATTGAGATACACACCTCTACAAAATTACAGCTTTCTAGCACTAACGGTCTCTTAGCAAAACCTCGGACAGACGGACATGACGAAACTATGAGGGTTCCTTGTCAGGACTACGGAACCCTAAAAAGACTGCAGACAGGGAGATCGGAAAGCGGAAATCCAGAGTGGTTTTTGTTTACCGACAAACAAAACTGCTTGTAAATAGTGTTTTAGTTTTTTTTAATAAGAAAATCTTTTTCTATTATTTGTTCCCACCTGTATAAAAGTAATTGAAAAAGATTTTTTTAAATATTTTACAGTTAAAATGTTAACCCATTCGCAGTGGAAAACGCTTAAAATAGGATTGACCTATTTTTTATTTTTATACGTGTATCGGAAAGGTGTGGTCATATTCAGACCAAACTAAAGAATTTTTTCTTTGGGATCACTAACAATCGCGAAAAAAAAAAAACAGCTGTTGCATACATTTGGATCTAGTAGTACTGTACAAGACCTTGCACGGCGCGAGATTGTGACACGTTATACTGTTTGTTTTTTCCGCCCGAATGTGCCGAATCAGGTCGACCCGAACATGTGTGCCGAAAATCGAAATCATCATTTTAGGGCACACAACAAAGACATTCAAATATTTACGAGCGAGACAGGACAAGACGAAGAAATTCGTAATACAACACTTGTTTCTACATAGTAAGAAGTCGCTGTCTAGTGTCATACGTCATAATATTATATAGCATTCGACTTTCGTTATTGAAATTCAATTAAACTTTACCAAAGACGCTTAGTAGTCGCATTTCAACATCATAGGTGAAAAAAAAAACATTATGTACATAGTGCCGACGCAAGCATACTGAACTAGGGCGTAGTTACTGAATAACATTATTCATGCAGCCTTGTCATAATTGCAGCTACGTGCATTTTAAGTATTAGGTAAATGATGTTTAAATATATTTTCTAAGAAAATTATTAGGCATCCACTTCGTTTTGTAATTACTAACAAAAATAAATTGAGATCATTGACTCCAAAATTCCCAATGCGTACTCATAAGCCAGTATTTCGATTGATCTGTATTTAAGCTTGTTGTCTTATGTATGACAGTGGCTTAAATATACGGGTATTGATTTTCAATTTTATACACGGGTTCAAATTCCTTTGTAGCCTCTCGAAGTAGGTATTTCAACGATGAATCAAAATGGACGCCGGGACTGGACGGTCGCGTAAGAGAGCGCTTACGTCACTACTGCGTAAATACCACATCACGTGATATTGTTCTAGAAGCATTCCTCGTAATTTTTCTTTGAATATCTCGTAGCATTTATGCATCATACTTATCATTGATAGATTAGCATGAAATAATTCGAAACATAATTTCAAAGTACCTCTTAAGGTACCTAAAACTACTTCTGTAAATTTTCAAGATGATAAATAGGTACTACTCGAATCTGCTAAACTATTTTATTAGGTAGGTATGAATATAATTGGACAAAACTTACCATTATTAATTATTCTATATTACTTCAAAAATAACACGACACCCGATTGCACAATGGTATGCCATGCCACGCCCTAGGCTCCAGGTACAACATGGCGTCTTGTCATTGTTTAAAATTTTAATAATCTTGCACAAAGAAACACTTATTTTCTAGTTCTTACGTTCATTAAAATGAAATTACACTATTTTTTAAACTTATATTACATAGATTGTCTGTAATCACTTATAGTGACAAATATATTTATTCCGTTGCTTTTGTGGTACTGGAGAAGATATAAAATCATGTACTATTCCTATATCTGATATATTATTTCAATAACATCGTTCTAGAAAGGGATCTGATTAAATTTATAGGAGACTACAGCACTTTCTAATTCAGAAATTCAGTGAGTTGGTAGAATTCCAAGCTAAGGCCAGCTAAGACGTTCGATCCGAGTAAACGGCTGGCAAGCGGAGAGAATGCTTGAGGAATGAATTGAAAACGGAAGCAGAATTTGGAATGGAATTGAATGGATGAATGAGGAGAGCGGAAAAGGAAACTGAATAATAGACAAGAAAATGAATGAAAGATCGATTAATGTGTTCTAATGTTGCCATCTAAATATATATATATATATAAGATGAATCATTGATCTAGTTTTAGTCGATTTTCCACATTTATATCTTGTGCACAGTAACGCAAAAGCGTGCGTCTCGAATTTCTTGCATTTTACGGCAATGCAGCATGTTCACCTACCAGTTTTGGTCATCGAAAAATCATTTTGAACAAAACATTTGAAAACATGAAATAAAAGTCTTAATTAATGGTCTAGGCAGGTAAGGCAGGGCTTTACTTATAGAACGGATGGCCGATGCAATGGGGCTGAAAAGTTCTGGAATAGCGACCGCGAACCGGAAGACGTTGCGTTGGAAGGCCTCCCACTAGGTGGATCGATGACCTGGTGAAGGCTGCGGGAATCACAGACGTATACAGAGTAGGCGGGAATCCACTAGATGTGAATCGCACGGGACCGGTCAAGGTGGCGACACTTGGAGGAGGCCTGTCAAAGAGTATAATAATAATATGAGGCCTGTCCAGCAGTGGACGTATTTCAGCTGAAATAATGATGATGATTTAATGGTCCATAAAATTGATGCCATTACGGAAAAAAATCTGGATGAGGCTGGCACAGGAACGTGGAGAATAACACAATCAAAGAGAGGCCTAGAACAGGCTGTGAATGATGATAATATTGATCGTAGCCTATCATCCTACTGTCGCCCGGTGCTTGAACCAAAGAAGAATAAATAAAAAAACAAGAAGACAGACACATTTTGACCGTGTAGTTATTGCACTTTTGTAAAATTTCTATGAAATGTATACGTTCGTATTCCAGGCGACTATACGTTCAGAATGATGTACTTCTTCTTCTATAACGTGTGGTTAGTGCTTAGCCTGGTGTCCGAGTTTTTAGACCACCTATTATATGGGTCTGAATGCTACTACAATCTGTCAAATTTCTTGAATAGATTTCCAACTATATCGGTGACACTAGATCACTAGATTCAAGGTTGATTGAGAAAGTTTGACAATTTCGGGTAGCTTGATGTGCTGGCGTCTGTACATACTGAATAAGTGGTAAGTTTGCGACCTCTGGCACTACAGCGGCGCGTGGCGTAGCGGCCGGTAATGTAAATGTAAACGGAAAGTTCTCAACAGTCAGCAATTTCATTGGGTGACGAGATTGCATTGCATCAGAGTATTCAGAGTGTGCAAGAGACCGCATGTTTTATTTAATGAATTCAATAAGATAAAAAATCTATACGCACACGACTGCGTCACTGTGGAAAAGTCTTAGAAATCCTTGTAATTTAAAGGTATTTATTAATTCCATGGAAAATAAAGTCATGGCTGAAATCTCAGTAATTGATTTGATTGACGTCATGCACGTCAGTTGACTTGATTATATTCTCTGTGGTGTTTGTGGTTGGTTCGTCGGTCTCGGTCGGGCGGTTGTCAGTTAGTCCTTGTCTGTCAGAAACTCAGAAAGAAAAGAAAAGGGTCGAAGTGATTTGTGACTGTGGGTACAGAAAAACTATTATTTTCTAAATAAAGTACGCTTTGTCGTCTAAATCAGAATTAGAAACCACAGTGTACCTATAAGAAAATCTGTTTCACAGAACCTGCTTCCGTCGTAAACATGTGGAGTGATTCTCTGCTTATCGTATTTATTTCAATATGTACGGCATTTTTAGGCGAAGGTAAGTGTCTAGTTGCAATACTGCTATTAAATTAAAGAAAAATTTGCCGTAATTAAATGAAAGTTTTGGATCCATTGCAGTATAATTTGGTTTCTCATAAATTTATCATAGAAAATCTCAATGGTTTTTTTTACTGATTTACAGGTCTAACATGGATACTGGTTTATAGGACAGAAAAGTACCAAAAGTTGAAAGTTGAGGTGGAACGTCAAAGTAAAAAGCGTGAGTTGACGAAATAAATAAGTGTTTTTTAAAGTCGACTGCAAATAAATCATAAAAACCCAATATATTGACTAATAGTTGATAACCTTTTATACTCTTGCAGTAGAAAAAAGAAAAGAAGCTCATGGAGACTCACTGGATAAACAACATAAGAAGAAAATAGAGAGGGAGGAAGAGAGACTAAAAAACAACAACAGAGACCTTTCCTTAGTTAAGATGAAATCAATGTTTGCCATTGGTTTTGCATTTACGGCCTTACTCAGCATGTTCAATAGCATGTAAGTATTTAATTGTTAAATAATATTTATAGAACCACATTCTCTGTTAAGCTGTTGATGATATAGCTAGAAAGCAGATTATAAGTAGGGAACAGATAAACTTGTTTACCTCCTGGCTTAACACTTTTGGTGCCAAGCACTCAGCATATTATGCATCAAACAATTTTTTTTTTGTGTGCCCACAACCTGCCTTTTTGTAGTCAAACTAATCTCCCATTAACAGAAATTAAGGAACAACACCAAAAATCCACAGCCTGTTTGAAAGGTCATATTATTTCCTTGTTATCACAAGGTAATAATCTTAATTAGCTATTTATAATTCAATACTAGATCTGTATGAAGAGTTACATAAATATTCTCATCATATTAATGTGGTTTACAGATTTGATGGAAGAGTTGTGGCTAAATTGCCCTTCTACCCTATATCATGGATACAAGGTCTCAGTCACAGGAACTTGCCTGGTGATGATTACACAGACTGCTCCTTTATTTTCTTGTACATATTGTGTACAATGAGCATAAGGTAATTAAAAAATATATAAATATGGCGTGTAAGGGATACCGATTAAATAACGAATGAAATATTTTGTTGGGGGGGAGGCAGCTCAGTAAGATATACTGTAAAGTAGTAACCATTTTCGTGTTGTGTCCCAGTTTAACATCGGTATATGTACTGATATAGTGCTCATGCACTCACCATTGTAATGTTGCCTTTTTGGGAAAAGTACTGATAAGTAGCAAAACAATAACAACCAATGGGGGCTATCACGCATGAATTCGTTGCTAGAAGCGTTCGGTCTTCGAATATTAAGTTCTGGAGTGGCGACCATGAACCGGAAGACGTTGCGTTGGAAGGCGTCCCACTAGGAGGACCGATGACCTGGTGAAGGTTGCGGGAATCCGTTGGATGCGAGTCACACAGGACCAGTCAATGTGGCGACAAGTGGGGGAGGCCTATGTCCAGCAGTGCACGTCTTTCGGCTGAAATGATGATGATGATGAAGGTCTTCGAATGTCAGATGTCATACAGTGTTGCCTGCTTTTATCACGTTTTTATACTAAAACTCACGATTGTGTTGACTGAGCCATTCCTGATTAATTATGACTTGAAGATTTTAAGTAGCAACTTAGGATCTTATTTGTTACTTGGGGGTAGAATGATTTCTAAATGTTTCATGCTTGCTAATTTTAGGGAGAATATTGTAAATATAGAAGCCGTTGGTGACGACTAGGATTAAGCAATAAATTCACTCCTAGTATATACCGCCAGTCTATTGGGCACATTACCAGCTGACAGCGTCAAGGAGTTTTTCGATGCCCTTTTATAGTTTATTTATTTTAGTTTATCTAATAGTTTATGAAAAAAATGTTTAATAAATTTAGTTAATTGTTTATATCTTTTGAATCATCTACAGAAAATAATTTTATTGGGGTAGGCGTTATAAGTTAAATGACTAGAATTTTAGTTTTGTTAAAATTATATATTGTTGTTTAGTTTTACTAGTTGTTCAAATCGAAGCTTAAAAAGTGTCTGCCCTTGCCCGCTAGAGCAAGTCGTCCACTTTCCTATCTTGACCACTTTACATAATGTCCATAGTTTCAACTGATCCACTTTCATTATGTCATGGACTGTACATGTTCTGTCCAGTTGCTAATCTGTCCAGTTGCTAATCTGTCCAGTTGCTCTGGAGGCAACAAAATATGTCGGGCAATAGCCCACCTACGTGTGCGTTTCGACCGCGCGGCTACGGTGTAATTTTTATAAAAAAACTGCCAAGATTTTCTAAAAGTTGATTCCCAAAACCATAAATTTGTCAAAGTTATGGTTAAAAAGTTATAAGGGTTTGAACGTGGCCGCGCCATCGAAACGCAGAGAACCGCGCGGCCACGGAGATCTTTAAAACTAAGCGTCGCAGAGACCTGAAATTTAGGTAATTATCAGATTGAATTTGTAAAGAAATTTGTAAAAATATAGAAAAAAATCCTAGGTTTATATTTTAGGAGCTGTAAGACTTAAAACCCCATGGCCGCGCCATTGAAACGGTGAAAAATACGTTATCGCCGATATCTCGCTGAAAAAGCATCGCAGAGGTCTAAGTTTTTTGTAAAACACAGATTTGAATTAGTCAAAACTGGTAAAAATACTTCAAAAAGTCCTAGGGTTATATTTTAGGAGCTGTAGTACGGTAATGGTGTCGATTCTGTTGTGCACAAACTAAACTTAATTTAGGCTATTGCTATCTTTTACTAAAAGGCAGTGCGAGAAAAGGACGGCTATAGCTATGAACTAAGTTAGAGATGTCAAACTAGTTTATGCCTTGCGCTTCACTGTGTTTTTAGTCGACGTTTTTACGTGCACCTTTCATTTCTATGGAAATATTAGTTCCAACTAAATTTGACAGCTTTAAATCACGTCTGTCTCTTTCTCGTTTTATAAGAGAGAAAAAGATAACAATAGCCTACATTAAGTTTAGTTTGTGCACAACAGAATCGGCACCATTGTTTAGAAATAAGTCGTGATTATTTATGAACGAAAGTAAGTATTAGCTTGATTTTTTTTTTGTAAACCAAACCTAATTAAGTAGAACTAACGATAGTAGGCAAAAGTGTTTTTTTTTATAATATATAACCTGTAATAACGTGTTGAATGTTTCGATAGGGTGACCATGACTTATTGTTTACAGAAAACTTTCCACCTTTTTTATTAGAAATTATTTCTCAAGGATTAAATAAAAATGAAGAGTCGTATGTTTATTTCTTTTAAACATAATTATGTTTTTGTATCTTATCGTTTGACATAGTGTAACATCTACCAATTCGCACAGAGCCAGCGTGGTGGATTATAGCCCTTTCCCTCTCAGAGGAGGCCTGTGTCTCAGCAGTGGGAGCATTAATAGGCTGATGATATCTTATCATATCTTATCGTTTCATTTTAGTTTATTTTTTTAAATTAAAAAACATATATTCAGTTAGGTGCCTTTTCAGCTATCAAGCAATGGAGGGGTCCATTGCTTAATAGCTGAAAAAGCATCTAAATTAAAAAAGTCATTGTTTTAAATTTGTCTAAAGGATTTGAAGTATATGTATTATGCCAGAAATAAGTGTCATTGCATAGTATTTCTAGAATGATTTGTTATGACGATCGCGATGTTGAAACCGAAATGCACGCAAGTTCTGAACAACCTATGACAATACATAATCTAACATAATTATGGTCTATATATAAATTCTATTGTATTAAAAAAAAAAAAACTCAGTGTAAGTAAATAATCTGTGATTTTGTAAGAAATGTGTAAGTTAGCAATTTGTGATTTATGTGATTTTTTAAGAACATGTTTTTGTATCTTATCATTTTAATTTAATTTAGAATCCTTGAGAAATAATTTCTAATGCAATAGGTGGAAAGTTTTCTGTAAGCAATAAGTCCTGGTCACCCTTTCGTAACATTCAGAACGTTTTGAACGTTATAAGCGATACCGTACTACAGCTCCTGAAATATAAACCTAGGATTTTTTTGATTAGTTTTGACAAATTCAAATCTAGGTTTTACAAAAAACTTCAGACCTCTGCGATGCTTCTTCAGCGAGATATCGGCGATAACGTATATTTCACCGTTTCAATGGCGCGGCCATGGGGTTTTAGTCTTACAGCTCCTAAAATATAAGCCTAGGACTTTTTAAAGTATTTTTACCAGTTTTGACAAATTCAAATCTGTTTTACAAAAAACTTCAACCTCTTCGATGCTTTTTCAGCGAGATATCGGCGATAACGTGTTATACACCGTTTCAATAGCGCGGCCATGGGGTATTAGTCTTACAGCTCCTAAAATATAAACCTAGGATTTTTTAAAAATATTTTTAATTTTTTTTTTTATAAATTCAATCTGATAATTACCTAAATTTCAGGTCTCTGCAAGCTTAGTTTTAAAGATCTCCGTGACCGCGCGGTTCTCCGCGTTTCGATGGCGTGGCCACGTTCAAACCCTTATAACTTTTTAACCATAACTTTGACAAATTTATGGTTTTGGGAATCTTAAACTTTTACAAAATCATGGCATAATTACTTTTAAAAAAAAAAAGCCGTGGCCGCGCGGTCGAAACGCACGCTAGCCCACTAGCCACCTAGCCACATCACTTGTCTGGACAGAGGACCGCCCTTTTATACATATAGGGGATGAAGAACTTCCCCCCCTCCCATTCTTACAGAACCCTATTCTTCATATATTATCCTATACTGCTTTTGATAAATACAGGTTTTATGCATGGCTGCTATTTTATTTTGAAAGAAGCATGGCAAATAATTTTCTTTACCCCCCCCCCCCTCACATTCTTACAGAACCCCATTCTTCATATATTATCTTATACTGCCTTTGATAAATACAGGTTTTATCCATGGCTGCTATTTTATTTTGAAAGAAGCATGGCAAATAATAATTTTATTAATATACTATGAAATTAATGGTAAATCGGTAAATAAAACTTAAATTTTAATAACAATAAAACAAAACTTTATTGTGTATTTTGTTCTCGTACAAATATTTATACAAACATAAAAATTAAAAAATAATTCGAAAAACACGCCATCACTGACACTGAGTGTCCAAATAGTTTGCAGGATATATAACAAGCAATCTTTAGCTGCGTTTACAGTTATCCTTTGCAGGTAATTTTAGTTGATACTTTCTTTTTCTAGACAAAACATCCAGAAGCTTCTAGGATTTGCTCCATCTCGGGCTGCATCGAAACAAGGAGGAGCATTGTTTGGAGCACCTCCGGCTCAATTTAAGTAAAAGTAATGTTGTTTTAATAGAATATAGTGTGGTGAATATAAGTGTGAAAATAAATATTTAATAGCGATTTTTTTTTTTAATAAATAAATTTGGTACTTAACGGCTTTCTCTATAGAATTTTCATTATTAAATCGGAACATTAAACAAACCAGAAACTTAGTATACATTGAAATCAATTATTCGCTCATCTAAGAAAAATCTGTCAAAGCCAAATCTCGTCAAATCCACTGTTGTGTATTGACTGTCAATAATGAGTTCAGCAACTGACCTTCCAATGCCTGGTGCATGTTGACAGCCTGTTGACAAAAAAAAAATCAATATCTTATTATCGTAAGCATTATTATCATCATGTCTCAATTAAAATAGCTTGAATAGGCTAGTTTCCACCATCAATAAATTGCAAATCTATTTTTCACTTCATGCTCTTAAAGTACGCCAATATAGCCTTACGAAGCGGGCCTAAAGTGGCCCTTTTAGGCCCTAGGGCGTAAAGTAAATCTCGTAGTCGTGACTTGTTGAGCCACGAGTACCTCGACGTGCTCTCCCCCGGCTGCCGCGACCTGCTGCTGCGTGATGCGCACATTTAGCTTCATGTAAAAAAATCTAAAGTGGTTTTTATATTAAGTAATATTTAATAAATGTTTTTGTACTAAATTGACTATTTTTCTCACATTCAAAGTGAAAAGTACAGTGTAACACACGGCGCTAAAATCTCATTATAGCTCGGTTCCTATTTACTACCTTGCTAAAGCTCGGTAGTAAAACTACCTCGTATATAATGGGTCATTTTAGCCCCTTGTATTACAATGTACTATAGTCCGTCAGAGTATTGGAAAGTAATGGACACGTATTTTTTGATTTTTAAATCAATGAATATTGACAAAGATAAAGTGCATCAAAACTCGGGAGTGGGGACTCGTGTCGTCACAACGCACTTAAAATTATACCACGGCGCGCGGCGTGACGTATTGAGAATTTTAAAAGCGTCGTATCTTCGTCAATTTTGGTTTACGTAAAAGAAAAAAAAAACGGCTAATATTTTTTGGAAATTATCTGAGACTAATTCGATTTTTTAGTCATCTACCTCATATCAATTTGGGCATACATGCTGATTGAAATGTATCTAGTTCACTGCATTGAGGCTTGCACTGACGTTTGGCCAGGCCTCGCAAGAGTGCATTAAAAAACTTCTATATCTCCATTCTCTTGCCCTTATCCCTATTCATTTGAGGTCGGCCGTAGCATGTCTTCTTCATCTATACTAGTAATCAGATGGAGTTTTCAGTAGAAGATCTTATCCCATTGAATTTATAAGTTACAATTCATGGTTTTCCCTTAATATAATGTATCATATTTGTTTGAGAGATTTGATCCATATGATTGACCCTATCGATTGATGTAAAAAAGGCAAAGGACGTTATTTTTCAAACTTTAGTCGGTTCGATTCCCGAGTGTAAATTTATAAAGCAATATTTAGTACTTTAAATTAAATTCGTATTAGATAATAACTGAAGTAAGCCAGTAGTCTTCCTCCTCTCTCCTACTTAGCCTATGCTGCGCCCGACAGGGTCCATAGTAACATTATTTATTTTCCTCCACCTTAAAAACATTATGGTATGCAATAAAGAATTGAGAAATAGAAATAGAAATTGAGAAATTGAGTGCGGCAAGCGAATTTTCGAAAATCTGAGAATAGGGAATATGCATGAAATACAAAACACTTTTTATTTATTAAAAATGCCTTGTTGCTTAAGAACATTGTGGATCACTTGTTTAAGTTTCTAAAACATCACTTATTTTACAATTTATTGTTTTATGTATCATGTTTTTAGTGAAAAGGAACGCACTCTCAAAACACATTATCCCTCGATAACGCCGGTAGTGACGTCAACGTCTATATGTAAAAAAAACACTTTTATTTGAAAAATACTTAAAGTTTGACGAAAATTTTATTATAATATTGTTATTGCAATTTATGCTTGAATAAAGCACACAATAGGTAAAATTATTTTATTAAGGCCAAAAAATTTGTAAACAAGGCAGATTGAGGTAAATGACATCACATCATGGCCGCGACAGTCACGGACGTTTGAACTGTCATAGAAAATTGCAGAAGTTTAATATTATTTTTGAATGACATGCAGTAGTTGAACTTAACTTTTAATACTTTTCTTGGGTTGATATTAGTGTATTTTATTGATTTAAGTGAAGAAAAATATACATGCATATTTCTAAGATTTGTTTCTTTTTAAAAATAAAGGAATGTTTCTTTTGAGTAAAATTTGCTATCTACAGTATTTAGAGTACTTTCCCTTCAGGTGGCATTGCACCCTTTATAAAGTAACTTTATTTAGATGAATTATGAATACAAACCTAGTTTACCAAATCCAGCTGCAAGATATAAGTTATTGTGGTATGGATGTGGTCCTAATACGCCTGTGTTGTCAAATACATTGCAATCATATTTTTCAGTAGCCAAACTTTCTATCTGAAATAAAGAAAAAAAACAATTTATAGATATGCCAGAAAGGACTTTCAGAAATTATGTAATTTTATTGAGGTTCCAATTTTAGGGTTTAAAAATAGATTTGGGATACACACTGAGCTGTTTTGATGAGTGCTTAATCATAGCAGCAGACACATTTGCTAAGCTCATTTTTCTGGTCAATGGCAACATTTCTTAGTGAAGGAGGCGCATACCGGTCGACTAGTAACGAGAGGTGAATGAAGGAGATTGTGTGAGATGATTTTGTTGTACTTGCACTCATAAACACAGTACACTGCTCTTCCAAAATAGTATTAGATATCTGTTTCGTTTAAAGATTAAAGGACATTTTTCTCCTTTTAGAAGTAGGTTAAAAATATACTCACCTTTGTAGTATCACAGCTTGGAACACGATTAAGTAATGATGGCTCAATAACTTTTTTAAAATAGTCACTCTTTGAAATATTTTTTGTGTCATCATCTATAAGTGGTAAATTCCCGCATAGCATATCACTTTGTAAACCATTTCTCATTAACCATAGCCCAGTAGTATCCATAACCAGTGGAGTGTTTAGGCCTAATTGTGTTGCTAAATCTTTAATTAAATATATATCAGATTCCCTGACAACAGACAAAAAAAAAATCAGTAATAGGTACAGTTTATCAATGCATTCTTCTAAGAGCACCAATGAAATTGAACAGAGTTAAAGAGCTTCCAGTCTACAATGACACTAACTGCACTTGAACCAGGTTTAAATAATCACATTCAGTTTCACTGGTCCTTGGTGGTGGTCACCCTTAGTGTATTAATGGCAAATAAGAAAGTTACTAACAAATAATGTACAAGCTTGTCAGTTATGTGGGCTAAAGCAAAGAACTCACCTTCTTTCTATTGGAAGTGGTATACCTAAAATCCCATCTCCTGTTCCAACTTTAGCCATACTTGCTATATGTCCAGAACAGTCACCAGCTGCTAAGACACAAATAGCAAATTTGAGGGTGTATTCTTCTTGATCCTTTGTTTTGTAAACAATCCTGTTTATTCTTTCATATCCTCCAGGGGTAACACCCTCCATAAGCACATCTTTTTGTTTCTCTAATTCAAACCCCGTTACTTCACCATTTACATAAGTGGTTCCAAGTTCTTTGGATTTTTTTATGAATGCCCTCAATAAAGCCCATGAATTAAATGTTCCTTCACCTTCTATCGCCATACATCCTATTAAACATACATTACATTATTAACAATTTGAGCATAGGGTTTTTTTTAAAACCATATAATAATTAACAACTTTATCAATTACTATTAGGTAATTACTAGGCAAAGTTGGAAAGATTTACCAAGTTTGACATCGTCTGTGTTTAGCCATGGATATCTGCTCTTTATTTCAGCTGCTGTCAACAGATTATTTCTTACACCAAGTTCTTTTAACATAGTAACATTTTGCTCTAGTTTATGAGCATACTGCTCACTTGCTAAAGTTAAAGAACTAGTAGGGGTGTATTGAATGTCAACATCATATCCTAAGTTCTCTTGGATATTTCTCAAAAAATCAACAGAGTATTGAGATAGATAAACATTTTCAGGCAGAGAGAAATGCTGGTTTAGTGTACCTAAAGAAACAATATTTTGAGATTCTTTATACTGAAATTGATAAAAAAAAATGCAATTAGCCGCAAGTAAAATATTGTAATTATTTTCTAGAAATTAAACAATTGATTTAACACTGCTTACCGTAAAATCTTTCTCTAGGACCACAACTGATAGCCCCTCAGCAGTTCTCTTTTTTAACCAATAGGCAACTGCTGATCCAATGAAACCGCCTCCTATAATAACTACATCAGCATGTTCTGGATACACCGTAGATTTATCTTTTGAACTAAGAAATGAAGGCATATCGTTAGCTAGAACATTTAATGTTTTTGTAAAGGGGTTATGACTTCTTGCATAGTGGCGAACACCGTATATTTTTTGGTTGCGGTAAACTACGCTGAATAGTTTAGAACTCATCATAATGATTTTTCAATAAAAAGCGCTAATACAACTTTTATGCATAATCGTGGTAAGAATTTTTTGAATTTGCCAGTGTCGACAGTCAAGTGTTTCAAAGCTAAGCTTGGTCTACTCCCATAGAGTATAGTCTACTCCAAAGAGTAAAGTAACTATTATAGAGGGTCTACTCCTCTGTGCACAGACTGAGACTCTGTGGATTTGAATATTTAGAATAATCTCTTGCTCGTTCCTTCTGGTTTCTTCCTGCTAGTTTGACGTTTGATCAGTGTTGCAAAGTCAACTACTTCAAAATTTGCTAGATTGGTGTAAAAATTATACTAACCTTCTCTAAAAAAATGTTTTGGTAAATGCTCCAAACAGCCCGAGAAATTCAAAAGTTAAGAAATAAAATCAGGGGAATAGAATATCAATGTCTTAAATCAGTCTTATATATAATATCTTCATCAACACTAGCTGATGTGGAAGGCTGAGAGCTAGAGTCGGAACTCTCACTGGTTCCGATACAGCGTAGTACATTGTCTGGAACAGTGTAAGTTGTTGATATATGGGAATTTTAATGTCTATGAATGACTGGCTGGTTAGTCTATGGTCCATAAAAAAAGATGTTTCGGTTTGTTATTTCAAATTAGGAAGGCAGGTTTTTCTTTAGAGAAAAAAACATGAGCATTGCAGTTGCGTAGAAGATTTGATATAGAAAATGTGTTTTAGTTATTGAGAGTGTTATTTTGATAGAGTTTAATTATGGTCTATATTGATAAATTATAACAATGAAATTAAAGTGAACTATTGGAATGCTGCAGTGAGTTTTATTGAAGGATCTCGGAGTCGGAGTAAGTTTGTACAATAATTCCTACACCTACGACATAAGTAATACAGCACTTTCCTGGTCTTTTTGGCCGAATCTGACGTACTAAATGGCATTCAGGGTTCTCACCGCCAAACGGTTTTGAAGTCGAGTATCGAGGTTTCGAATCGCAAAGTTGCAGTATTTCGCCTGTGAAAATGCAGTAGGATATATACCTACAGTGATTATGAAGTGTGAAGAAATAAGTGATTTTGTGATTAAAACGTGTGTGAAAACGTACAAATAGTGTTTAATTAGTGTGGTGATTAGATTTTTCAACTATCTACACCAAAAAAACAAGTGGATTTGTGTTTTTTTTTTTGTTTGTTCGTCCAACCGCGGCTGGTAAAATTAGTTACCGATGTAAACAAACAGTGAGTATCTAGGTTGTAATGAATGTTTTGATATGATGCTAATGAGATATTAATGAGATTGTGGTCTTGTTGGAAAGGAAATATAATCTAGTTTATTTTAATATAAAAAGAAATACATAAAAAGTAATCAATTTATACCTAATTGTATATCTTGTTTTTGGTTTAATTGTTTCCTTATCTATTCTGCAATTCACTGTTAATTTTTTTTAAACTCTTTTATTATGCGATCGCCAAGTGTGTTGTATAACGCGGTTTGTGTCGTTTGTGTTTGTGTGTGTTGCGGTTGGTCTTTTGACATTACGCGGTCGACGCTGATCAGAGGAGGTGTAGGAACCAAAAAAAAAACAGAAAAAGTCATTTCTCATCTGCGAGGTCTACCGCATCGCCTTTTGGCTGTGTCAGGGCTCCACATTTTGGCCTACTGCTCGTCGGGCATACAGCAGTTATGGCCAGCCCAGTCCCACTTTAGCTTTGCGGCTTTTTGGGCAACGTCAGTAATTTGTGTTTTGGAGCGCAGTGTTGTGTTGCGTACATGGTCGATAAGTTTAACGCCTAGGATACTGCGCTCCATTGCACGTTGGCAAACCTTGAGCTTGGAGTCTTGAATGTTTGTCAAAGACCAAGTCTGAGATCCATATGTCAAAATGGGAAGAATGCACATGTCCATTATTTTTCGTTTGAGTGACATAGAAAGATTTCCTTTACTAAGCTCTTTCATGGACCAGTTGATCTTCCAGGCATTTTCGGTTCGTCTTCCTTGTCTTGTCTGGCTGGACTGGAAAGAGACTTACTGGCCCAAGTAGATGTATTCATGGACATATTACAATTCTTCACCATTCACTTGGATCTTGTGTTTGGTGGTGTTTGACATCAGTTTGGTATTCGACATGTTCATCGCGAGTCCAACCTCAAGGCTTGCATTACTGAGCTGGTTTAACATAAGCTCCAGTTCTGCCGCCGTGGAAGAGAATACGACAATATCGTCAGCAAAGCGAAGGTTTGTTAACCGCACTCTGCCAATTTAAATGCAGCTTCTCGCCCAACTGGCCGTAAAATGTTTATTTCTTTTTTGGAATGTCATTGGTATACCTATTTAGATGCCCCATTCAGATCGCCCAGGGTTTTTTTTTAACTTAGATTGTGAAAGTTACGGTACCATGTTGGACGCAATAATCGAATAAATTATGTTCTGTGGAACGAATTGACAGCTATGCAGGCCTATTACGTATCTTTCTGATATCCAGTGACTTTCAAGCTTCGGTTGTACTTGGGTTGTACACCGAACTTTGATGACAACCGTGAATGTCACAATATTGGTATTACGCATTACACAGAGTGGATATCACTTTACTTTAGTCTTTCACGAAAGCCACTTCAAACTCAGTTGTCATCAATTTGATGTCCACTATGCTTACATCGCAATATTAGAAGAATCAATACGAAAGCGTCTTTCAAAATGAGTTACGGTGACTATCAGCCACGATGGGCACCGATGACGTCATTTTGATCGCGACATACATAATACGAAACTAACCCCGTTATTTGATGGACACTGAGCCCAGTTACTATCATTTCGAGCTGTCAACAGAGATACGTAATAGGCCTGCTGGCTGACAGCTATCAACACAGAACTTCTATTCTACTCTAGCGAAAACGTAGTGATTAAAATTATTCTCTGTGAGCGAGGGCTATCAAACGCAGCGTTGCCAATTTAGCATGTTGTATGCTAAATTTGGCATATTTTCTTCTTGCTTCTGTAATTATAGTCTAACAGCCTTATTCATAAAAAGTTAGAGCCTCCTTGAAGGCCCGATGCTAAAAAACATGATTCATAAACGTCTATTAACGCTAATCAGTCCATCAAGGCTCTGCTAAAGTTAGACAGCCTTATTCATAAAAAGTTAGAGCCTACTTGAAGGCTCCTTGAAGACCTGATGCTAAAAAACATGATTCATAAACGTCTGTTAACGCTATCAGTCCATCAAGGCTCTGCTAACGTTAGAGTACCGTACTCCTTTATCTCCCTGCTAAGTCACAAAATGGCCGCCGGAAATTTGAACAGCTGACTTTGACAAGAGCAAAAAACCATACCGAAGATAATTTTAGTGAAGGGAACCCTCCCTTCACTAAAATTATCTACGCAGATTAAAAAAAAATCCAGGAAAATTTATTTTCAGAAATTTGTATCTAAAAATCCTCAACCTCTCTATCGCGACGGACCACACTTGTTGCACGCGGTGTTCTTCAATAGAGCGCGGGAGACCACATGTGTTGCTAGCGTCTGTTTGAAGATATTTAAAAAAAAAAAACGAATAAAACGTGTGGTGTCAGTCTGTGTTAGGGTTTATTTCCAATGTCTATAACATTTCCAAACGAAATACCAAAAGTCCCAGCTCTATTCCATTGACAATGTCAAATAATATAAACAAACATTCCGCGCCATTTCTTGCGTCATCGTGTTATCGTTAGCGTCACATTTCAAGTGGTTGCGAGCTACGGATTTGTTATTGTAATATAGTGTTATACCTTTAAATGTTCGTGAGAAGTTGTACTATCGTGTTATGATAACGCAAATTAGGTTTCGAATCGCAAAGTTGCAGTATTTCGCCTGTGAAAACGCGTAGGTATAAATACCTATAGTGATTGTGAAGTGTGAAGAAATACGTGATTTAGTGATTAAAACGTGTGTGAAAGCTTACAGTGAGTGTTTAATTAGTGTGGTGATTAGATAGTTTAACTATTTACACCAAAAAAACAAGTGATTTTGTGTTTTTTTTCAACCGACCGCAGCTGAGTCGTCGGATCACCCAGATGTAAACAAACAGTGGGTATCTAGGTTGTAATGAATGTTTTGATATGATGCTAATAAGATATTAATGAGATTGTGGTCTTATTAGAAAGGTAATATAATCTAGTTTATTTTAAAATAATAAAAAATAATAAAAATGTTAATAGTTTTTGATAAAATTAATATTTTAATAGCAACATATCCGTTTTTATCGCTGTTTTTCAAGTTCTACATTATGTTTGGAGTATCAAATTATAATTGTAAGTCTTGATATTTAGTTTAATAGTTTCCTTATCTATTCTGCTATTCACTGTAAATTTTATAGAGCTATAACTCTTGTAGTTTGCGATCGACAAGTGTTTTTATAAAAAGTGTCAAATTACGTGCAAATTTTTGCGGACCTCCGCTGTTGTGCGCGATTGGGGGTAAAACGGAGCGCGGACCGCGCGACAGAGAGGAGGTTTTTAAGATGATACGTGTACTAACAATAAATATGAAAAAAATAAAATTACGATGATTAACATAGTTACAGCTTTTTGCACTTAGGTACAACATAAACATGCGGATCGGAAATGGCGGGAAAACAAACATCTCGCTTTTTATAAAAGTTGATCTTGGGGTCGTAGCGTCAAATTTTATCTTTTTTTATTGGTTTATCATTTCTTTTTTTGTTCCTTTTCTTTTTTCTCCTGTGTATTTGTAAAAAAATTGCGTTTTCCCGCTAATTTGCTGTCACTGCTGTCATTTTTTTTTTTAATTGTCGATGAGGCCTTTTTTAGGGTTCCGTAGCCAAATGGCAAAAACGAAACCCTTATGAATTCATCATGTCTGTCTGTCTGTCCGTCCGTCCGTATGTCACAGCCACTTTTTTCGAAATTTTTTGGTAAGTAGATGTATTCTGTGAAGATTTTCACACAAGAATAGAAAAAAAAAAACAATAAATTTTGGTGGTTCCCCATACTTAAAACTGAAACTAAACTATTTTTTTCATCAAACCCATACGTGTGTAGGTATCTATGGATAGGTCTTCAAAAATGATATTGAGGTTTCTGATATCATTTTTTTCTAAACTGAATAGTTTGCGCGAGAGACACCTCCAAAGTGGTAAAATGTGTCCCCCCCCCCATGTAACTTCTAAAATAATAGAATGATAAAATTAAAAAAAATATATGATTTACATTACCATGTAAACTTCCACCGAAAACTGGTTTTAATTTTTTAAAAATAAAAAAACAACTATTATTAAAACATCGATCAAAGTTACAACGAACTACAAGAACTTATATAATATGTTACTTGCTGCTACGGAACTTTTTTGTCATTTGATTTGTCAAGATGGCCAACATAACGCAACAGACCCATCAAACCTCCATTAAGGATTTTTTATGAATAAGGCTTTTAGAGCTTATCTCTCTCTCTCTCTCTCTCTGCTTATCTTCTCTATTATCTTAACTTTTATTGCCATGAGTGACACACTTGTGGTAAACGAGCTGCTGGCGTTCCTGCAACAGAAACTGGACGTGATGGACGAGGTGTCCGCCATTCAGATCTGTGGATCGAACTTCAGCGAGGACGACTTTGCTGCTGCGAAGCTGCTGCTGTTTCGGTCGCTCAATGAAATCGACTAGATGGTGTCTCGTAGACATGACGGGACAAAGAAGCTTGCAAGACATCATCACGCTGCTGAAAGCGACTGACCCTGACGACGTGTCGACGTTTGTGGCGAGGGATTTAAACAAATTACCTCCAGTTACTTTCGACCACGTCGACGTGACGAGCTTGCTGAAGGACATTGTCTTTTTAAAGGCAAGTTTGGCTGATGTGCAGAGAAATCTGGCTACATCCCAGAGCACCGTTGCAGACTTGCGCTCACAACTAGTTGATTTGCGCAACTCTGTGGCATTAACTGGGTCACCAGCACGTGTAAGCAACGTAAACACATGCCGAGGAGCCGGCTGCCTCAATGCATTGGCTACGAGTTTCGCGCCAGCAGATTTGTCGCCGGCGCCGATTGCTGACTCTGCGTTGCGTGCAGTAAGCGCGCCTCGCAGCCCCACCCCCGTCCCCGCAGCTCCTCCCCGCAGCGCTGCCCGACCGACGCGACCACCTGGGCCAGTGGTCATTTCGAGCATCCCGGTTGCTCTCCCCGCAAAGCCCGTGCCTGCAAAGGCAACGGACCGGGCTGATGATGACGGTTTCGTGACGGTGCAAAGGAGGAAACGCCGTCAGCGAAGCTGTAAGAACCGCTCCGGCAAGGCTCCTGTGGAGCCCAACGTTAAACTGCGCGCCGCGAAGCCGAACACCCCGGTGTACATCTCTCGACTACATTACACCACTGAGCCAGAGGACATCGAGGAGTACGTGCGCCAAAGACTGAAGTACACGCCAAGAGTACAGCTTCTGGAGTCGCGCCGCAACGTCAATTTCGAGGCGTTTGTGGTGCGTATCCCAACATGTATGCTCCATCTGGTGTTGGAAGAAAGTTTTTGGCCGCAGGATGTGATGTTCCGTCGCTTCCGCGGACAAATTCCACAAGTATGCACAAAACATCGTGCAAGTGAAGTGCTACTAACATAGTTTTTAAAGTTGTTTATACTAACAAAAATTTGTTAATAGAATGTATTTTTATATTAAGGTATTTATCTATGGGTCTTTGTTACCTGAAACAAGCTCTGGACTTGGGGCACCCCGACACGGATAGATTAGGTTAGAAGGGTATGGTGGGGTCGAATGAGAGAGCGAAGCTAGCGAATTAGACCCCGCCATACCCTCCGTGGTTATTTTTTTTTTAAACCATTCAGAAGTAGGAGCCCCGCGAAGCGGGGCTCCGTCAGCCGGCTCTCCCTGAACTGCGCCACGGTGAGTGGTATAGGTTAGGTATATAAAGTTTTTTTTAACCAAAAAAAACTTTTTTTTTTACAAAAAAAAAAAAAAGTACGTCACTCGTCAGTCAGATAAACTTTCCATGCAACCTTATTCCTACCCTTAACCTTAACCTTACCCTAATCTTATTCTTTCCTACCTTAGAGGTTGGATTTGATTAAACTTCATTATCTTATTTTCCTCTATGGTCAGTACTCAGTTTTCTACAGAGTACATTTTATAAGTTTGTCATGAAATTGTCATCAGTCAGTCATCACCAATCACTCTAGAAATAAAAACAAAACGATGGAATGGAACTTTGAGGCACGTGTTTTATTGTGGCGTATATTTTATGAAATAAGCTGCTACTAGTGTAGACTGTAGAGTATTTTAGAAATATTACCTTAGGTAAGGGTACCGCATAATAAAAAAATACATTGTTGCGTATGATGTTCCATGCGAACAGACGAGTGTCGTTTCACGTGTGTTTTTACGAACTGAGTTACAAAAGTTTCAAGTAAGGATTATTTACATCTTAACTGAACAGTCAGAAGTGGCACGTATTATTTTCTTCTGCATTGTAACATGTTGTAGAGTTGACTGTGTATCAGTTACGAATAACTACTATTAAATAGTGTGTTTATTGGTCAGTGGCGTCGTAATGAATTCGCTTAATATTTTCTTTGCCTGTGGGAATTTAAATTTCTCTGGGAAAATTGCACCGAGCAGTGAACAGTAAACTACATGTAACAAGGCTTACTATTTTTAAAATTGCATATATATTCCGATCATTTTTGACATTGGTTTGTTCTGTCTGCCTGTAATAAATTATTAGGATAAGTAGAATCCTTCAAAGTCGTAAACAAATTAAATAATTCTTATTACACGAAAAGTTTAGGTCAGTGGGTCGTCCTATGGGCACTATGAAAAAAATACTCTTATGACCTATATGTGTTTTAGACGATAGAATCGAGAAAATAAACGATTTGCGAAAATAACACCTTTTTGGCTCCTCCTCAAGTCCTCGCGCCGTAGCGCCCCTAAGGCTACACTCCGACCAAAGTTTACATTCAATAATCTGGCATTGAGAGAGGATATAATAATGATGTAAATTTACTGATTTTTCCTTACCAAGAACAACCTACTAAGAATGGATTCAAAATATACTTCTGTCGGTGTGGGCAACAGCCTAAAATCGAATGGTCTCAAAAGAAAACACGCAGTTGACAACATAAAAGTGAAGAAGATAAAATTAGCTAATGCTAATGTCAGTAAAACAAACAATTTTAAAGTTGAAACAAATGGACATGAAAATGCCAAAGAAAATAAGATTGTGAATGAAACTATACAGGACTTACAAGAAGCAAGAAGGCAGTTGCCAGTGTATATGGTCAGAAACAGGTATGTGTATTTAGATAAAAGTCCTGTCACGTAAAATGAACGCTGACTGCTCAAGTAACTAAGTACGTACTTTAATTCCAGCCTATTAAGTAAAATAGTAAGAAACCAAAAGCCAAAACCAAAAGCCAAAAGTACTAAGAAGCTAGTAAAGTATCTATTATGGTTCTACAATATGATAATTACACTTATATTATAACAAAATAGACTAGTACTTAAGGACACAACTGTAATAAAATGCGCAGACTAATCCCCTCCATTGCTCTTAGGGTTCTTTTTACATGACGGGACCTATAACCCACAATAATAAATTGAGAATTAACATACTATAAATGAAGTCACTAGTAAAATATTGAGACCAGCAAGGTTGTGTTACAACTACAGGACAGTTAATGTTAAATGGCATACCAAATGAATCTTCTCCACTACTCTCCTCAGTCAATCAAGAAAACTTTAATTTCCTGCAATTATTTATTGCAAACTCACACCACTTATGTTTAAATATATTTTATCTGTATTTCAGACTCCTCGAAGAAATTAAAAAGAATGAGACTATGATACTAATTGGAGAGACAGGCAGCGGCAAAACAACACAGATTCCACAACTGATCCACGAGCAGCGCCTTGAGGGTGCCGGTGCCATAGCAGTAACACAGCCACGCAGGGTTGCCGCCATCACAATAGCTATGAGAGTAGCTTCCGAAATGAACACAGAAATAGGATCTATTGTTGGGTAAGAGAATGAGACTTTGACAACCAACAGTGTGTGATTAATATTGCTTGTTACCTATCAATGTTAATTCATTTTTACAGATATTCAGTAAGGTTTGAAGATGTAACAAGTCCAAGAACTAAAGTGAAGTATTTGACAGATGGTATGTTGCTCAGAGAGGCTATATTGGACCCTTTGCTCAAAAAGTATACCATAATAGTGTTGGATGAAGCTCATGAGCGCACTGTGAGCACTGATGTACTGTTTGGTATTGTCAAACTTGCACAGAAGGATAGAGCTGAAAAGAAATTAAATCCTCTGAAGGTAATAAAATGTATTGATTTACTAGATGAGGCACTGTATTTATTTGGCCTGCATTATTTTATACTTGTTTTGTAGTATATCTGTTTTTCAGATCACCTTTTAAATATTTGACTACTATTCATCTATTACATAAATAGGCTAGGCTATACTGGGATTCAGTTTTTAAAACAGTTTTTACATATTTTGTTACATTTGAAAATTTTTACTGTTGTTTCAGATAATAATCATGTCTGCTACTATGGATGTTGACTCATTTAGAAAATACTTCCACAATTGTCCAGTGATATATTTGGAAGGCCGAACATATCCGGTTACCATCTATCATTCAAAAATGAAACAAGACGATTATCAGTATGCTGCTGTGTGCACAATATTTCAACTTCACGCTACCACTCCTGCAAAGTAAGCATTTACTGCTACTTTCAATAGATTTGACGGACATACTATGGTCTTAAAAATCGATAAATTATAATATGTGGTATGTTATATTTTCAGCCACGACTTTCTCGTATTTTTAACGGGGCAGGAAGAAATTGAGACAGTCATGTACAACATCAAGCAGATTGCAAAGGTAGAATTTGTAATAATTTTGTGAATTGTTTATTTAGCTACTTCTTATCTCAAATTAATAAGCTTTATCTACAATATAATTACCATTGTATTTGCTTTCATGCTAGATCGAACATTCCAGGAAGCCACAGGTCCCCCTATTAGGGTATGTCCGCTGTACTCGGGGCTCCCTCCGGCAAAACAGCTGCAAGTGTGGCGGGACGCGCCGCCGGGTACTAGGAAGATCATACTAGCTACGAACATAGCGGAGGCTTCCGTCACCATACCTCGTATCAAGTGCGTCATCGACACTGGCGTTGTGAAAGAAAGGTGCGTTTATTATAGAGTTAAGAGTGGACAGTTACTAGTTAAAAAAGTGTATAAACAAATTCTTCAAACTCCTTTTTTTTTAAATTCATGGTGTTAATTAAAATTGGCAGTAAATTGTTTTTTCGCATGACTGTGTCTGTGTTTCAGGACGTGGTCGGGCGGCACGGGCGCGGAGCGGTTGGCGGTGCGCGCGGGGTCGCAGGCGGCGGGCTGGCAGCGCGCCGGCCGCGCGGGCCGCACGCAGCCCGGCGCCGCATACCGCCTCTTCACCGCCGACGACTTCCGAAAGCGACCGCTGCACCATACGCCAGAGATACTCAGGTACCTATACTACCTATTCTTGGAACTAGTATTTATCAGCACTGTGTGCAGACTTCCATGGATATATTCCATACTATTGAAATGCTATGCTAGTGATTGAATAGTAATTCCTGAGTTAGTCATTTGGTTACGTTTGAGCTTGAGATATGGGAAGTACTTATCGAGGCATGGAGGAACTCTGAACACAGTGAATTTTTCAAATGGGCGTGGCTGGAATTTGCTTAACCTCATAACTTTGTGTTAATTAGAAACATTTTTTTCTAAAACAGGTGTCCACTAGCATCAACACTACTACTGTTGATAGCGACTGGAGCAGAGCCCAGTACGTTCCCGCTGATCGACACGCCGCCACCTGATTCTGTTAAAGCTTCGCTTGCTTTGCTCAAGGAATTAGGTAACTTTTTACTTACCTACTAAATGTTGATTGAAATGAAGCCGGGTACAGATTATTTGCAACACAACATAATAATATAATGCAACATTTTCCATACATTTTAGTGTGTTCGCGAACATGGTAAAAACAACTGTGCGCAACGCTACGTGCATTTACAGCGCGCTCGGATTCTTCTGATTACCAGCCTTTCGCGGAACGCTTTGCGCGAAGTGTAATTTGGTCGGCCATTTTCATACAGGTTGCGTATAAGCACCTACCTATACCGGGATATTTGTATTGATTTTGTGAAAATAGGCCTTTTATACAGTTCAGTTCACTACCAGCGACGAGTTATGCGACCTTTTTTTCAATGGTGTAAAAATAAAATTGAAACACCGAAAATAATCATGTACATCGCGCGGCAATGGCGTGCGCGCTGAAGACTGCTGAAAATGGCCGTTTGAAGTTAAGGAGCGTAGCGGTCCGTTCACATTATGTTCGCGTGGCATTGCTTGTTGTGTTGCAAATAGTCTGTACCCAGCTTTAAAGAACACATCCGTATGTCTTGTATAACGCAAGGTATAGATACATTGCAAATCACAAACACAGGACATGTGACTTTTATGGCGTTGACATAAGGTTAAAATTGCAGTGCGCAGTATAATATAGAACAACAACTATGACGTTACCTCGTGTTTACAAGGATCAGAGACTTCTGTGACAGTTCTGAAAAATCTTTGTTTTTTTTTACAGGTGCCATTGACAGTGAGGTGAACCCTAAACTGACCGTAATTGGGAAGAAGATGTCCACTTTCCCAATAGAGCCGAAGTATTCCAAGGTTCTGTTGAGTGCTCCGGAATATAACTGTTTAGACGAAGTACGTTTGTCCTATAATATATTTATGTTTTATTTATTTATTGCTCTAACTATCTAACTAACATCCTATTGTCTTAAGATAAAATGTTTGGATTGATAAGATCTTCATTTTAATGTAGGTTAGAAAGTGCTACAGTTCTGAGCCTATTCTGCCCCGTCTGTCTTTAAATTATTTTATTTTAATTCTTATTCTATTCTGTGATTCAAATTAATTTGTTTGTTTTTTGTACCAGGCGCTAAGTTTAATAGCAGTGTTGTCCAGTGAAAACTTGTTCCACACTCCAATGCATAAACGAGAAGAAGCTATAAAAGTGAAACAGAAGTTCTTGTCTCCTCTCGGAGATCACATCACTCTTCTCAACGTATTCAAAGCTTTTTGTAAAGCCCCCTTAAAAAAGGTTAGTTTCAACTTGTAAAGTAAATCAAGATTTATATTGTAGATATTTAACTTGGTTTACCGCTGCTTTGCTTTACCGCTTATGACACAAATTCCCAGTAAATTAAAACTTCACTTAAAATTAAATTATAGCAATAATGAGGTAAGTAGTAGATATCATAATTTCAATCTATATGTATGCTACTTACTTTTTGTGGCAGTAGTTCAGTTCCATTGATTATGTCGATTTTTAGTTACTTTACCGTCTTTGCGACGAAAATTTCATTTACCAATCTGCCAATGTAATGTAACTCAAAGTAAATGTTTTGTGAATAACTTCTTCCAGCAATGGTGTAAAGAAAACTATCTGAATCACAAGAACTTGACGTATGCGTGCGAGGTTCGACAGCAACTGCTTGCAATCTGCCAGAAGCTGAACATGACTGTATCTAGTTGTGGACAGGCTTATGACCAGGTACAGATTGTTGTTTTATTTAAACAAAAAGTGAGCTGTCGCGGGACGCCTGGCAAATGTGAAACATCGAAATTATGTGTGCGTTTCGACCGCGCGGCCACGGTTTTTTTTTTTTTTTAAACTGCCAAGATTTTGTAAAAAATTGTAAAAGTTGATTCCCAAAACTCCCGTCCCGTCACGTGCGTTAGCCGTGTGGTATCCGGCAGAGTAGAATAGAACCAACCCATTACACTCACGGGTGTCGTATAAGGCGACTAATGTCTGAGGCAGAACACCTTGCGCCTCCGTAGACCAGAGAATGGGCAGCAGCGTTGGCTGTTAGTCTTTCATCACTGCGATCTCCAATCCGCCTGCCAAGCGTGGAGATTACGGCAAATTCCTCCCATCATGGGAGAGGCTTATGTCCAGCAGTGGACGTTATGGGCTGTTGTAGTAGTGTAGTAGTAGATTCCCAAAACCATAAATTTGTCAAAATTATGGTTAAAAAGTTAAAAGAGTTTGAACGTGGCCGCGCCATCGAACCGCGGAGAACCGCGCGGCCACGGGGATCTTTAAAACTAAGCGTTGCAGAGACCTGAAATTTAGGTAAATAACAGATTGAATTTGTTAAAAAATTGTAAAAATATAGAAAAACCTCATGGCGGCGCCATTGAAACGGTGAAAAATACGTTATCGCCGATATCTCGTTGAAAAAGCATCGCAGAGGTCTGAAGTTTTTTGTAAAACACAGATTTGAATTTGACAAAATTTGTAAAAATACACAAAAAATCCTAGGTTTATATTTTAGGAACTGTAAGACTAAAACTCCATGGCCGCGCCATTGAAACGGTGAAAAACACGTTATCGCCGATATCTCGCTGAAATAGCATCGCAGAGGTCTGAAGTTTTTTGTAAAACCTAGATTTGGATTTGTCAAACTTGTAATAATACACAAAAAAGTCCCAGGTTTATATTTCAGGAGCTGTAGTACGGTTTTGCATAGAAATAAGTCGTGATTGTTTATCGAAGAAAGTAAGTATTAGCTTGATTTTTTTTGGAAACAAAACCTAATTAAGTAGAACTAACGATAGTAGGCAAAAAAGTTTATTTTTATTTTTATAATATACAACCTGTAATAACGTTTTGAATGTTTCGATAGGGTGACCATGACTTACTGTTTACAGAAAACTTTCCACCTATTGTATTAGAAATTATTTCTCAAGGATCCTAAATTAAATAAAAATGAAGTCGTATGTTTATTTCTTATAAACATAATTATGTTTTTGTATCTTATCGTTTGACATTGTGTAACATCTACCGATCCGCACAGGGCCAGCGTGGTGGATTATAGCCCTTTCCCTCTCAGAGGAGGCCTGTGTCTCAGCAGTGGGAGCATTAATAGGCTGATGATGATGATCTTATCGTTTCATTTTAGTTTATTTTTTTAATTATAAAAAAACACATATATTCAGTTAGGTGCTTTTTCAGCTATCAAGCAATGGAGGGGTCCATTGCTTAATAGCTGAAAAAGCATCTAAATTAAAAAAGTCATCGTTTTAAATTTGTCTAAAGGGTTTGAAGTATATGTATTATGCCAGAAATAAGTGTCATTGCATACTATTCCCAGAATGATTTGTTATGACGATGGTAAAACCGAAATTTACGCAAGTTCTGAACAACCTATGACAATACATAATCTAACATAATTATAGTCTATAAATAGATGGTTAAAATATTAAAAAAAACCAGAGTAATTTTAAACAAACCATACTTTACAGTCGTATTAAAAAAGATATTTTTTTTATTATATACAGGGTGTAAAAGACCTCATCACGAAGCCGTCAATCAAGCATTCTGTATATCAAACTAAGTAACTTTACGCAAAATTTATTGCTGGGAAACGACTTTTATTTTTGGGGTTAAAAATCATGTTTTGTGGTAGAACTTAATGTAACGCACTCAAAACATTGTGCTGATGGATGAATTGAATAGTACGGGGGTCGTGGAGGTGTTTAAAGTAAAAATCTTATATTAAAAACTTGTCAAAAAGTTGGAACTTTGACCCCCTCTGTAACTAGAAGGTTCCCAGGTATGGTGTAGAACAAAAAAATGATCGCAATGACGAGGAGAAAAACTGCCTTTCGGCTTCGTTAAGAGGTGTTTTACTCCCTTTATAAAAAAAAAAATCTTGGTGTAAGTAAATAATCTGTAATGTGATTTTTTAAGAAATGAACATGTTTTTTATCTTATCATTTTAATTTAATTTAGAATCCTTGAGAAATCATTTCTAATGCAATAGGTGGAAAGTTTTCTGTAAGCAATAAGTCATGGTCACCCTATCGACACATTCAGAACGTTTTGAAGGTTATAAGCAATACCGTACTACAGCTCCTGAAATATAAACGTAGGATTTTTTGTGTATTTTTACAAGTTTTGACAAATTCAAATCAAGGTTTTACAAAAAACTTCAGACCTCTGCGATGCTTCTTCAGCGAGATATCGGCGATAACGTATTTTTCACCGTTTCAATGGCGCGGCCATGGGGTTTTAAGTCTTACAGCTCACAGCTTACAGGTTTTTTTTCTATATTTAAATATTTTTTTACAAATTCAATCTGTTATTTACCTAAATTTCCCCTTAGTTTTAAAGATCTCCGTGGCCGCGCGGTTCTCCGCGTTTCGATGGCGCGGCCACGTTCAAACCCTTATAACTTTTTAACCATAACTTTGACAAATTTATAGTTTTGGGAATCAACTTTTACAAATTTTTACAAAATCTTGGCATAGTTTTTAGTTTTGCTAAAAAACGCCGAGGCCGCGCGGTCAAAACGCACACGAAATTATTATGTACAAGTAATATGCTTAGAAAAAAGTAAATAAATAGAAAACAAAAGAACTCCTCATGCTGGAATCGAACTCGAAGTCACGAGAATGTAACCAAACGCTCTGTGCCCTGAGACCAGTTGGTTTGTTGTAAATCGTGGCGAATATGTAGATCTTATGCTGCTTGAACAGGTCGGTAATGTTCGGGATTGTTCGGGCCGGGTTCGATCGCCATGCTCGCCACGAATTTTTCATTTGTTTTTTTGGCTTACCCGCGCCTATAAATGTTTCACATCAAAAACAAAGAAGGGTTTTACAAAATCATCTTAATTCTTATCAGGTCAAGAAAATTTATTAACAATAAAATTTAAGTCATGTACGGTATAATTCGCTGGAGGTCGGAACGGCAAAATATACATTAATATTGTCGCCCGGCTGCGCCGGATTAGACCGACCCAGACATGTCTGTAGCATTTCTAATTCAAGTTCACTTTCGTTTTTAGTTTTCAGCAAAATCTACCCTTAGTACGCAGTCTCGTAAAATGTACCCTTTAGACTGTAACGGAATTTTATCACTTACCAGTGATATGCTAATAATTTTGTTTGCCATATTTCAGTTACTGAAATGTCTGCTTTGCGGTCTATTCACTAACTGCGCGTGGCAGCGCGGCGCAGGGGGCGCAGGGGGTGCAGGGGGCGCAGGGGGCGCAGTGGCGGGGCGCTACGTGACGGCGGCGGGCGCGGCGGCCGCGCTGCACCCGTCGTGCTCGCTGCGCGGCGCGCGCCCGTGGCCGGCCGTGCTGCTGTACACCGAGCTGCTGTCCACCTCCCGCACGTACATGCTGACGGTGTCGGCCCTTCAGCCGCAGTGGCTGCACCAAGTGGCGCCCGAGTACGCGCGCCGCTGCCGAGCCAACCGGTGACGACGGCCGAGATTCCATAATAGGCTAGTTTCCACCATCAATAAATTGCTAATCTATTTAGTCCGTCAGTTAGAGCATTGGAAAATTATAGACACGTATGTTTTGTTTTTGTAAATCAATGAATATTGACAAAGATAAAATGCATCAAAACTCGGGAATGGGGGCTCGTGACGTCAGAACGCACTAAAAATTATACCACGGCGTGACGTATTGAGAATTTTAAAAGCGTATCTTCAATTATGGTTTACGTATCAAAAGAAAAAATACGGGTCAAATATTTTTTGATAATCTAACTAACGGACTAATTATATTTTTTCAGTTAATAAGCCTATTAAAACGAAGATTCTTTATTCTTTCATCTGCTGTGATAGGACTGGGAAACATTTGCGTAGAGTAAACGACACTAGGTAGACGAGTGACGATCGATTTCAAACGTTTTGTATTACTACAATGACTTTCAAAGGGATTGACATATAAGCTATTCGGTAAATATATGTTAATCCTGACGTTTTTTGACTGTTCCATTATCGGTTATCGCTGACAGAAGTTCACTGTGTGTAATGGGCCTACCACACGCACAAGCTTCACCACAGTTCTGCCTGCGCAAGCCGGTTTGTACACGGAACACCGTGCGTGCGGTTGCTAAAACGCGCCAACCTCAAAGCACGGCCTGCGCATTTTTCGACTTGCTTGAAATGTCGTTTACGCATTGACTTTTGCATTGTCTTTTTATTCACTATGCAACACTTGAAAATGAATAACAGAAGAAATAGTTCTTCACTGGGAAACATTGTTTCCACGCCGACGATTCGACAAGAATGTGTCCTGCGCGTACTTAACTGTGCCGTGTGGTAATGCCGTCTGTGTACAGTTTTGTCATGCGTGAAGCTTGCGCAGGTAAAACTGTGGTGAAGCTTGTGCGTGTGGTAGGCACATAAGGTCCTCTGGTCGCCCATAATTTCGCATTTTTGCGCACAAAGACGACGTAAGATGTTAAGAGGGTATCCCATTTCGAGAGTAAAGAGTTATCGTTTTCTGCTCTAGTTAATTTGGTTAAGAGTTATGCCTATGATGCATTTGTGTAATAGATTGTTGTCTTGTAAAGTGTAACTTTAATTGTCTGTTTTAAATGGAACAATGCAATTCAAATGGACATCATGTATCAGAAACGTTACATTTAGTTCTACATAAATGTGTGATATACAAGTAAGTGTTATAGGATTTATTTTTGTTCTAAGACACGATGTTGAGAGTAAAATATATTTAAGATACATCAGTACTACCACTGTTTAAAAAACATACTGCCACAGAAAGTATTAATTTATGTTCTGAAACCATGTGCATGTTTGACCAATAATAAAAGAAATATTCTAGGTCAAATTAAATTTGTTAGCGGAACTCCGACGTGATGGGAATAGATCCATACAACAACCATGATGGGGATCGGTCCATACAATTTATTGAAGATTTTTTTTTAAGCTTGATTAGAAGAGCTATCAAATTTAATTTGACCCTCCGTATCAAAATAGTACAATGTAATCAACCAAGACCACAATTTCTAACAATGTAAACTTAAATTAGGGTATTGTTATAATTATTATAACACTAGGTGAAGCCCGCGGCTTCGCCCGCGTGGATGTCGGTTATCGCGACCAAAAGTAAACATGAAATTTTGATCCCGTTCCCGCAACCCTCTAACAAATATAATTATATTTTAGCCAATGTGTACAAAAACTTGACAAATTATATACTAAAACCTTCCTCGAGAACCACTCTATCCATTTGTGAAAACAGCATGAAAATCGGTGCAGTAATTTTTGAGTTTATCGCGAACAGACAGGCAGACAGACTCGGCGGAGGACTTTGTTTTATAAAATGTAGTGATTACGTAATGCTGTTATTCGTTAAGTCTGTGACAACATCGCCCCTAGTTCTATCATGTAAGCCCACGTCCGTGTCCTTTTATAACGCGACGTTTTTATACCACACACTGGATTTTCAACTCTCGGCGTTAAGCCTAGCGTTGAGAATCCAACAGTGCACATCACTAGCGCGTTAAAAAACCGTACGCTATTGAGCGGCAAACAAACGTTGTGTTAAGAAAGCGACCTTGTGAACGTGTGCTGATTTATTGTTAGTTTATTACCTGGTGCTAAATACGAGGTTTAGGATGCAGGACCTTATTGTTAAAACATTAGGATTGTAAATATATAGTTGTAACGTAACATACTGAATAAAGTTTTATCAAAATTACGTGTTTAACTTGGAAGTCATTATGACTGCCAATCACGCTTTCCTGTTAAAAAGAAATCAGCATAAAATCTCGACTGTGTTCCTATCTGTACCAATTAAAAGAGAGAGAGTGATTTTTGTGAGTTAGTGAGTATGCGGAAAGTAATCTCCGGAACTATGGAACGCACCTATTTAAAAAATCTTTCACCATTTGAAAGGAAATAAGCTTGAGTTTATTTATTTATACAGATACTTGCTGCACTTACAGTTTACACCAAACCAACATGCAAGCATCGTGCAGTAGGCAACTTAATATGCAATATTAAGCAAAGCTTTACTCATGTACATAAATCAAGATCCATTTCTGAGCAATTAGGATGATAGGCAGATTCATCGCTTGGGTTGTAGGCGCATATCGAGAAGTTTGTGTATTAGAATAGTATAGAATAGAAAGTTTCTATTTCAGACCAGAGTCCATAGGGTTAGTAACAATTTTACTTAAGTTCTAGTGATAGTAGGTTGCAGACACAGATGAAAATATACAATCAAAATTCAGCATGGAGCCACATCCACCTCGGCACATCGGAGAATCCCACCGATCTGCGAATACGCTGAGATTACTGTTGGTGCTGCCGCGAACAAAAGTCATCCAGGGATACACATCTATTTCTAATAATGGCGGCAAAACCATCAATATTATTATGCAAACATCCCTGACGCACTACTGCGCCACGGCAGCCGCCAAACCCAAACTGCTCGATATGCGCCTTCGTACCCAGGGTACGCACAGGAGAAGCTGCGAACAGACCCCGCAATCCACATGCCTGCGATTGCCGCAGCCGGTCCAGAGCAAACAATGAAGAGCTAGAGTAGTCGCGTCGTCGATTTTACTTGTAATATTTATTTTTAATTACCTCAGGGCTTTCGATCTGAGTTACGGAAACGGGTGAAACTGGCTCTAGTAGGTAGGTTAGAATCGAAATCCTAGACAGAAGTGTATACCAAGTAGGTAATAAAATACATACCTATTAGATAAGGACTGTGTCCTCATTATCACAGTGAGCGGCTGACTGTCCGCTGACTGACTGAGTGGCAAATCAGTCGTAAAATAAATCAATATCGAGTGAGCGGCGAACTGTTACAAATTAGCCGCGAAGCGATAGCGAACTCTTGGCTGGTTACTACTTCGCCGGCGGTGTAGCAAGCGTACTTCGCCGCCGACTGTAGCAAATTTCCAACCGCTCACTAAACAAGGTGGCAAGCTGTACGCGCTGTATGGACAATAGGACACTCAATTTAAAATATATACCTATGGGGACGCGAACTGGAAACAAACAGTCAGCCGCTTACTATTCGCCTAATAAGGACACAGCCAAGGAAGACATAATACCAGCCTTTATGTTACGTTTTCCAAACTAAATAGCTCGATCTCTAAACAAATTGAGTTTGTCACCCTGAGGAACAGGTCAAATGGATAATTACTTAAAAAAACAACCTCAACCAACCCACGCCCTGGGCGATTCGCCCCCAAACGGCTCAAAACTGTGCCACCAATAAGGTTACAGTTTTGCGCCGCTTTAGGGTCTCAGCAGCCGCAGCAGCAGCGCCCCGATAACCCGCCGTGCTTGCAACTTGAGATGGCGCAAGCGTGTCGACACAGGTTGCGGCCCACACCAGAGACCACAATTTCTAACAACCCCACCTTCCAAGGCAACGTCAAGTACCAAGCCGTTTGGTTCTGTAGCTGCTGGTACGCCGACGCTGGTAAGGCTTCGACGACTAATAATATTGTTACGTCGTACCCGTACTTACCTACAGTTACGGTAGTAGGTACCTACTAGTAGGTAGGTAGGTAATAGTAGGTAGGTAGGTAAAACGAGTCCCGAATGATGTAGGTACAAATTCGCAAACTACCTACAAAAGAACATCATTGTAATTTCGACCGTACGCCGAAGGCATAAAGTACCTACTTCTTTCCTCTGTACAAGTTGTGGAAGTTTCTCGAAGGACAATGACCCACTATGGAATTGTCTAGAAGATTCTAGGAATAAAATAAATAAATAAATAAATAAATGAACTAGAAGTGCGATATCTAAGCGAATAGTGATCAGTAGTGTATTTGTAATTGAGTTTCAAGTGTTTTGTGTTTATTAAAGTTATTTGTTGTTTCTTCGGTAGTTATTAATTTATCCCATACCCAGCTCGTAACAATTTGGTGTCAGAAGTCAGGGATAAATTATGCCAATTCTACCTAAGGACGACACGGACGATATCCGTACCAGGAGTCAGCGACAGCAGGACATGGACCAAAGGCGGTTTGGAAATTCTCCTACACAGACATCGGGTGGTGTCCAGCCTACGTCAGTGCCAGTCGCTGGCCCATCCGGAGTTTCTCCAGCATCAGTGGCGCCAGACTTATCAGCTTTAATGGCGCTACTGCAGGAGCAGGCTCGCCGTCAAGAGGAGCAGGCTCGCCGTCAAGAGGAGCAGGCTCGCCAGTTACAGGAGCAGTTGCAGCGAGATAAGGAGGAGCAGGCTCGCCATCAAGAGTAGCAGGCTCGCCGTCAAGAGGAGCAGGCTCGCCAGTTACAGGAGCAGTTGCAGCGAGATAAGGAGGAGCAGGCTCGCCATCAAGAGGAGCAGGCTCGCCGTCAAGAGGAGCAGGCTCGCCAGTTACAGGAGCAGTTGCAGCGAGATAAGGAGGAGCAGGCTCGCCATCAAGAGGAGCAGGCTCGCCGTCAAGAGGAGCAGGCTCGCCAGTTACAGGAGCAGTTGCAGCGAGATAAGGAGGACCAGCCTCGCCATCAAGAGGAGCAGGCTCGCCGGTTGGAAGAGCAGTTGCAGCGAGACAAAGAGGAGCAGGTCCGCCGCCAAGAAGAACAGATGCTCCTCATAAAGGATCTTCATGCAACTTTTGGCAAAGATCTCAAGGTGATGAAGGATCAGGTTCACCAGCACGAGAATCGCATCTCAGAGGCCGAAGTTCAGATCGCTGGGGTGAAGAAGGCTTTGGGAGAACTAAAGACTGGAGACGTGACTGTGGCTTCAGTAGTTGCTGCACCTTCAGCGCGGGGTTTTAAGGTGCCTCCATTCGATGGAACATCTTCGTGGTCGGCTTATAAAATTCAATTTGAGGCCGTTATGAAGGCGAATGGATGGACAAAACCGCAAGCCTTGACCGCGCTCACCATGGGCCTCCGAGACCAGGCCCTAAACATTCTTGAGGCGCTCGGCAAGGATGTAACCTACGAGCAGCAGCTGGAGGCGTTAGAGTCCAGATATGGCGATGCGCACTTAGAGCACGTATTTCGTGCTAAGTTGAAGGATCGTGTTCAACGTAGTGCCGAGAACCTGCAGCAGTGGGCCCTCGAAGTTGAAAAGCTGGTTCGAAAACCATACCAGTCTGCCCCTGCACTTATCGATGGGAATCTGGTACAAGCGTTCGTTGATGGAATACGTGACTTGGAAGTTAGAGCCGCTGTGAGACTTGGGCACCATGAGACGCTGAAAGACGCCTTGGCCCATGCCTTAGAAGTAGAGGCAGTGAGGCAGGACCACCGAACGCACCGCGTCAGGGAGGTTGTAGCATCACCTGTACGCGACCGCCCGCAAGGGTACAGTCCTAGGTGCTACACTTGTGGAGAAAGGGGTCATCTTCGGTCAAGCTGTCCTAAGCGCAACACCCCGAGAGAAGATCAGCAGGGAAGGGTGGATGAAGTGACTGCCCAGCCACAGCAGGGAAACGAGTAAATGCCAGGACTGGGGGGCGAGTGCTGGCTGGTAATGAAAGAGCCCCGAGAATCTTGATCTCGCAAACACATGACGGGAACAGCCTGACCATCAAAGGCGAAGTCAACGGAACACCATGCAAACTGACGTTGGATACTGGAGCTTCTCACACGGTCGTCAATTCTCACCTAGCAAGTCGGTTTCTTGGGGACTACTTCGATAACCACGACCGTATACGATTACTAACAGCTACCGGTCAGCACATAATCGTCCGAGGGAAGAAGGAGGTGGAGTTAAAATTGGGTGACAGATTTTACAAGCACAATGTCATAGTGGCTGACATAGTGGACGATTGCATCTTGGGCTTGGATTTTATGCGGAAATATCGTTGTGAGATCGACGTTGATCAAGGAGTACTGAAATGTGGTTCAGAGGAAGTCTTCATGGAAGGTGCACCATCAGGGAAAGTATACTGCTTGAAGGAGATTGTTCTTCCTCGCAGATCAGAAACGATTGTGCCAATTAGTCTACCACGGAATTCTGGACAAAAAGATCGAAGTGTTCTGATAGAAAAAGTGAACAATGACTTTCCATGGAAGATGGCACGGACTCTGGTCAAGGCCACCAACGTCTCGGCAATACGCATACTGAATCCAAGTGACAAGGAGCAAGTGATTAAGAAGGGCACCTTGATCGGACTTGCGAGGAAGTAGCTTGGATGCGTCAGTTGCAAAATCTGCCTACCGGAAATAAAATTCGTAGTACGAAGTTTGACGTGTCAACGCTTTTGGAAAACTGCGGTTTAACTAAAGGAGAAATGGACAAGGCTAAGAAGATGTTACTTCAGTACGCCGACACTTTCTCTTCAAATGATGCTGACATAGGGAGAACTGGACTAGTTCAGCACAAGATTAATACAGGTAACGAGTTACCAATCCGTCAGCGACCAAGAAAACTGCCAGTTGCACGTGAAAAAGAGGTGGAAACCATGATTGAGGGAATGGTGAAGGACGGTGTTATAGAGCCTTCATCCAGTCCATGGTGTTCTCCTGTGGTCCTGGTAAAGAAAAAGGACGGCAGCATGCGCTTCTGTGTGGACTACCGACGACTGAACGATGTCACGAAAAAGGACAGCTACCCGCTGCCTAGGATCGATGACACACTGGATACGCTGACTGGTATGAAGTGGTTTACCATACTTGACCTGAAAAGTGGCTACTGGCAAGTAGAAATAGACCCCAAGGACAAGGAGAAAACTGCATTTTCAACAGAAAAAAGGGTTGTAGCAGTTTAAAGTTATGCCATTCGGTTTGTGCAATGCTCCTGCGACGTTTGAAAGGCTGATGGAGCAAGTACTCGCCGGATTTATTGGAGACTCATGTCTTGTCTATCTAGACGACATAATCATCGTGGGCCGTGCATTTGAAAATCACCTTAAAAACCTCAACCAAGTGCTGTCAAAAATCCAAACAGCAAATCTCAAGTTAAGGCCGAAAAAGTGCTCGTTTTTCAGACAAGAAGTGAACTTTTTAGGACACATAGTTTCGGGGGCAGGTGTTCAAACAGACCCAGAAAAAGTAGTCGCCGTCAAGGATTGGCCAGTTCCGAAAGACAAGACACAGGTCAGAGCATTTCTGGGTTTGTGCTCCTACTATAGAAGGTTTGTCAAGAATTTTGCCGACATTGCAAAACCTTTGCACAAACTCACTGAAGAAAAGCGGCAATTCTGTTGGGACGAGAACTGCGACGTCGCATTTCAGGAATTAAAGAAACGTCTGTGCAATACGCCTATTTTGACACTAAAAATGACTTTATAGTTGACACAGATGCAAGTAATACTGGAATTGGGGGCGTGCTGTCTTAACGGAAAGGAAACCAAGAGGTTGTGATAGCTTACTTCAGCAAGTCTTTATCCAAACCAGAAAGAAATTACTGCGTTACAAGACGGGAGCTACTCGCCGTAGTAAAGACATTGCAGCACTTCAGTAAATATTTGTTGGGACGTAAATTCCAATTACGAACTGACCATGCTGCATTGAAGTGGCTATTACAGTTCAAGAATCCAGAGGGGCAAGTGGCGAGATGGATTGAACTACTGCAAGAGTTTGACTTCGTAACTGAACATCGCAGTTAGAGAACCCACGGTAACGCAGCCGCCTTGTCAAGAAGACCTTGTCCTGAAGACTGTAAGCACTGTGCCAGGCAAGAGACTAAAGAAGTAGTGCCCGTGAAGATGCTTAGAACGGATCTCAGCGAGGAATGGAAAGAAACCCTACAGCAGGCTCAGCAAAATGACTCTGACATCAAACCGATCTTCGAGTGGATCAAAGCTGGTGCTCCTAAACCCAAGTGGAGTGATGTGGCTGCAATGAGTTCCATCACGAAGAGTTATTGGGCACAATGGAACAGTTTGGTGATCCAGGATGGAGTCTTATGCCGTAAATGGGAACAGCTGTCATCTACAAATGGTTGTCCCTAAAGCTAAGGTACCGGATGTTCTACGGCTCTACCATGATGGATGTTCAGGAGGACATATGGGGGTAAAAAGGACTCTACTGAAAATTCGAGAACGCTTTTACTGGATCCACTGTCGAGATGATGTGGAGGACTGGTGTCGCAAATATTCCAGTTGTGCGGCCGTGAAAGGGCCCCACACACGCAGCAGAGGTGCATTAAAAGTGTACAACGTTGGAGCCCCTTGGGAACGGATAGCACTAGACGTTGCGGGACCATTTCCAGAAACTGAGAGCGGAAACAAGTACTTCCTGGTGGTCATGGATTACTTCACAAAGTGGCCAGAAGTCTTTGCCATTCCTAACCAAGAAGCTACAACTGTCGCAGATAAATTAGTTCAGGAAGTCTTCTGTCGATTTGGAGTACCCTTAGAAATACATAGCGATCAAGGAAGGAATTTTGAATCGCAAGTATTTCAGGAGATTGATGAGTACCCACAAAACCAGAACCACCTCTTACCACCCACAATCTGATGGAATGGTGAAACGATTCAACCAAACGTTAGAGTACGGAGCAAGGGGAAGTCTCCGAAATTGCAAGCAAAATGGGATGGACCATACCGAGTCGTGACTAGGATCAACGATGTCACCTACCGAATACAGAAGAGTCCACGAGGTGCGCCTAAGATTGTCCATGTAGACCGATTGGTGCGATACTACGGGGCTAATGATGCTCGGGACGAGCATGTCTAAGGAGGGGGCAGTGTTACGTCGTACCCGTACTTACCTACAGTTATGGTAGTAGGTACCTACTAGTAGGTAGGTAGGTAATAGTAGGTAGGTAGGTAAAACGAGTCCCGAATGATGTAGGTACAAATTCGCAAACTACCTACAAAAGAACATCATTGTAATTTCGACCGTACGCCGAGGGCATAAAGTACCTACTTCTTTCCTCTGTACAAGTTGAGTTTCTCGAAGGACAATGACCCACTATGGAATTGTCTAGAAGATTCTAGGAAGTCGTGGATGTTTCTCGAACGTTCGATCGCCATATAAATAGTCGACGTGTTTGCGGGAGCAGGATTTTGGCTACACAACGAAGCGAATCGAAGTGAACTAGAAGTGCGATATCTAAGTGAATAGTGTGTATCAGTAGTGTTTTTGTAATTGAGTTTCAAGTGTTTTGTGTTTATTAAAGTTATTTGTTGTTTCTTCGGTAGTTATTAATTTATCCCATACCCAGCTCGTAACAATATCGTTAATGCTGGCGAGCTGTGCAGTGCGACCTGCGCTCCTGTAGCGGGACAGGCCGTGGTGTCCGAAGCTGTCGATAGCTTCACTCCAGTGAAGTTTTAAAGGCCTACGCAGACCGGGGCGGCTTGGCAAGGGTTTTAAATTGTTACCAATGGACTTTCAAACGTATTGATATAGAAATGGGAAATGGGTGGGAGAGCCTTATGTCCAGCAGTGGACGTTAGGGGCTGTTGAAGTAGTAGTAGATATAGAAATACGACCGTGGTGCGTCTTTCAATGCCGTGCAATGAAATCCCTTTCGATGCCACGGCATCATTTCAAAGCATAGCAATTTATGTCGTATTTCTATATAAATACGTTTGAATGTCCATTGGTAAAAATTTAAATCCCTTGCCACGCGCCGTCCCGGTCTGCGTTGGCCTTAAGGTAACTTTTTGGTGAAATATTATATTTCTAGCAAGTCTAACATGAAATCAAGATGTGACCTAACGTTACCATGCTAGCTGAAATAGGAACCGTTTTTACCCGACTGCGCCAGAAGGAGGGTTATTAACTTCATACCTTGTTTAAAGTAATGAACGCAAATCAACAATTTGGCTTATGACGATGTTACATTTCGAATACGGAGGGGTGTGAATACCCAATTCTTACAATTCAGCTTTAGAACCTTAGTTCACTACTAATTAGTTCCTTCGATGAAATTTGCGGGATGACGTAACTGCTACGCCAGCTGCTACGTCAGATGCTACGCCGTAGCAGATAAACATCCCGTTGCGCAACCCGTCAAGTTGTATAAGGGGACTACAGGAGCTAAATTAGCAACTCTTATTTGTGGTGGTTCAAACTTCGTTTGAAAAACTTAAAACAAAGTTCTAATCAGCTTGCACTACAAAGTGGTTGTTACGTTAGTCACTGCGGGCCGAATAGTGCGAAATGAGTGGTTTCGACCGATTTACAAAAAATCTATTGATTGGACTAAGAAAATTAAACACTATGATGCTAATATGTTGCTTGTAGAATTATTTGCCAAAAAATCAGAATGATCGCATGTATTTTAGTATGGTTTTACTCGTTCAAAATTTTTTTTATCGAGTAATATTAATTGTATTATGTTTTCAAAACACTATCATACTAGCATATATCCTGAAGAATATCATATATTTTTTTGGTTTTGTTT
Source organism: Xestia sexstrigata (assembly GCA_941918905.2). Lineage (NCBI taxonomy): Eukaryota > Metazoa > Arthropoda > Insecta > Lepidoptera > Noctuidae > Xestia > Xestia sexstrigata. The sequence goes on from OW799204.2 coordinate 9,897,324, forward strand.
ATTGCAGTGAATCATATACTTTCAGGCATTATAAAACTCGCGTTTAGCTCTTGTAGTCGCCTTAAGTCTAAAGTACTCATTTTTTTAATTTCTGTGAATCTTGATACTCGTATCAGGAATCTTAATTCTAAGAGGCTAATAAACTATGTAGTTTTTAATTAAGTAAGGAGCATGTCGCTCCTAACCACACCCAGACGCTGCTTTTCAAAACATTGTGGGTAAGTACCTATTACGTTGGACTTTGCTGCTCCATTTTGTAGATCTGATTTACATACTATCAGATCAGAATGTTGCAGTCAGATTGAAATGAGATCGTAAATGGGATTACTTTTATAGCTCTTCCAGTTCCATATTCTTGAATGCTGTGTAAAAAGTTTCCATTCCAGCTTCTAATTAAAATAGCTGCCTGCCAAATTTAATTTCCTAGCGCACTTCTTTAAAATTTATTCTGTAATAAGCACCAATGGAAGTCGTAAAAAAAGGATCCAAGAGAGAAGTGACGACATTCCCCTCATTAAAATGATTCCAGCTGGAAGCGGAACAATGTTAATTCGATAATTATGTAAATTTCCAGAAATATTTCATTAGAATTTATGACGTACAGTAGGTGCGTACTAAATAAAATCGGTTGCGCCTGAAGATACCTATTTACTTTCAAGGAATTTCAGAGAAATGGATTGAAAGATGTGATATATAAAACTTTAAAAGTATCAAGGCAGCTTTCATTTAAGTAGGTATAAAATATATGCTTTAGTTTATGGAAATCTCATTTAATACATAACGAAAAATTTGGACTTTTATTATTGCTGAGTCGATGCTTTTGCGCGTGGCATTAACAATCTATTGTTAATGCCACGCGCAAAAGCCTAAAAACTACGGCGTCTACGGCGACTTTGAGAGCCCTGCCTAGAGGCAGGGCTCTCAAAGTCGCCGTAGACAAATGATATCGTCGTGTCTGTTACATCGATATCAACATAACAAGTTACTCCGAATCATATAAGCGCCAACAAATTATTCAATATTTCGTTCAGCCACCGTCTTATATAAGTTCACCATTCTAATTTTTCAAGTCAAACTGTGACACCCGGATTCACATACATAGGTATTTATATGAGAAACAGAGGTTCCACACTTCATAGGTACCTACAGATTAATTAGTTACAAAAGAAAGAAGTGTGGTGTGTGTGTGTGGTGTTTTGATTAATTGTTATTTTAGTTTTGCATTTACTTCATGAAGATAGCACGGAAGACTTCTGGAAAAATGTATTGCTTTAAATCAATACATTTGTCTGTTCATATTTGTACGCTTCACGGCAAAACATAGAGAATCTAATTTCTAATCGAAGTTCTACATTGTAACATCTCACACACTGTGTAACTACCTATGTTTATAAATAATAGTTTCTTATTCTTATTCTAAAGATTAATGAGCGATTTCAGCTTAGATTTTTTTCTCATCAATTCTATGTCAACAAGTTAAACAGATTATGTCACAACTTTTTTATTTTTTATGACGAACAAATTAAAATTCCCGCAGAACCCTTGACTGATATTGGTATTCCAGGTGGCTTGCACTTCCCTCTAGTATAAAAGCAAAACTTTGTAGGTACCTTCTCAGGCACCGGTTCCACTGTTGGCGATTAGCGTGTAGAGCTAGCAACTAAAACCGGCCAAGTGCGGGTCGGACTCGCACACAAAGGATTCAAATAAAAAAATCTAAAATCATCGTCTGCCTTGCCTTTTTCCAACTATGTTGGGGTCGGCTTCAAAAGTAACCGGATGCAGCTTAATACCAGTATTTTACATGGAGCGACTGCCTATTAGCTGACCTCCATAACCCAGTTAGCACTGGGTAATACGATACCCCTTGGTAAGACTGGTTATCCGACTTTCGGGCCACTGACTACCTGTAACGACTGTCAAAGAATTGACAGCCAGGACCAAGTCTATTGTGCTTTTGTATTATTTTTTTATGCTTAAAAAACTCGATATAATTTTTCAAGAGCTATCGATAGACATCCCACATAGTTTTATACGTAGAAAAAGAACTCTTCAACCCTCACTGTCTTGACTTGTATGGAGGGCGACCCTAATTATTATTTTTCATTATTTCACGTCTCTTCTGTGTAGCGATTCATAGAAGACACTTACTCTCCAACTAACTGTGTGGTACCAACAGTCCCGGAGTAAAATGGCTGTGATACACCTATGGACAGACAGACAGACGAACAGGATGAATCTACAGGATGTAAAGAGACTCTTCACGAAGCCGTCAACCAAGCATTCTGTAAATCTGTACATCAAACTAAGCATTCTGTCAATCCATCCATCAGCACAATGTTTTAGTTACATTAAGTCCTACCGAAAAACGTGACTTTTCACCCCAAAAAAAAAAAGGACTTTTGCTAGGCGACATTTGCTAGGACTCGTTTTTCGGTAGGACTTAATGTAACGCACTTAAAACATTGTGCTGATGGATGGATTGAACAGTACGGGGGTGTGGAGGTGTTTAAAATAAAACCTTACATTAAAAAAAACTTTTGAAGAAGTTGGAACTTTGACCCACAATATCTCCGTAACTAGAAGGTTCCCAGGTATGGTCTAAAACAAAAAACTGATCGCAATGACGGGGAGAACAAGTGCCTTTCGGCTTCGTTAAAAGTCTTTTTATACCCTTTATAAGGGTTCCGTTTTTTGCCATTTGGAAACGGAATCCTTAAAACGAGTTGTTTGTTTGTCAAAGTTCTCGCCTGGGTGCGGAGGTGTTAACAGTCACCGATCAACGATCAACGATTAACTACTTATTATGTGTACGGATCTATTTTACTCAATACTCACATGGTAGCTACAATCTTTTGTAGGTATGTATGTTCAGACGCCAGCACATCAAGATATCTGAAACTTAACAGTTTCACTTTCCCATTTAATTTTGAACCTTATGTTTTAGCGATAAAGTAATAAAATCTAAAATCTATTAAAGAAATTTGACTAGCTTGACGTGCTGACGTCTAAACGTTTCTCGCGCTTTTTCGCTTTTTCGTCAACTTTGGGACAGGTACCTAGGTTACCTACCATTTATTAGAACTCATCATGAAACTTTGTAAGAAAAAATGTCTTTTATCAAAAAAGATTTTATGTTACTCAGAAAGTTTGTCTTTTAAACTTTATTCGATTTTTAGTGACTATGTAACCGACTTACCTATGTGGAACTAATACAAAATTATGTCTATCATGATGATGTTGATTTTACTTAATTAAAAAAGGTTTAACACCTAATGTTGAGTAACACCCACAGTAGTAGATATTTAGTGTGTCTCATAAGCCGGAGTTTTTTCATGTTTTAATTAATTATTATAGAAATTAAAAATAAATTACGTTTATAGGGAGTTCAGCAGTTATGTATGAGCTATGAATGCTGATGTATGTGGTATGACTTTGTATAAGCAATACAAAGAACCATGAAATAAAAACATGCCAGAAAACGGTAAACATAACGTAGCTAGTAGATACATACATACGTATACATGTAGTAGGTACTTACCATTTGTTGGTGCAAACGCTGCGGTCCCATACCCGCTGCGGCTAATGGGACTTTGGAATGGATGCCGTCGTCGATAACGTTCTCCCTCGTGTCTGCTTTTTGTGTTTTTAGCTCTAATTGCCCAACTTTCTTGTAATAAATTACTTGCTTTTGATACGCCATCAATTATCACGGCGCGTTGTAATGGAACCGAGCTGGTTACATACATCACCATTTTCAGGATTTGACTCGGATGTTTGTGTATTTTCTGTTGTTCGCTGACCCTTTAGTTCTTGGTATTTCCCTCACTCAAACGAAAATTCTTTTAATAATTTAATTACTAGGTGTAACAAAATCAGCCTAAAATGTTTTCACACAGGCCTCCACTCTATGAGAGGGTATGGGCTACAATCCAGCACACGGGCCTAGTGCAGGTTCTTAGATTTGACGGTTTCCTGACGTTGTTTTCCTTCACCGTGTTGAGAGCAGTGGTGATGAAATTAATTACACAAAGTAATGCGCCTGCCGGGGTTCGAGGCCACGATCGTTTCGTAAGTCTGGGCCACTAGTTTTTTTTTTACAAAATTTGTTTTTTTTTTACAAAATTAGATGACCTGACGCCCTAGAACGAGTACGCGATGTAAACGTAACGCAAAAACGTAGATTTAAAATTAAAAACACTCGTTTCACATTACAATATTTTAGAATTTATTCATGTCTATGGATGATATTGATTGTGCTTGTTGCAAATAATTTAACTAAAATGCTATAGGCAAATTGTATTATCATTAAAAAGTTGACGTATTGTCCGTTAAGTTTACAATTCTCTATTCTTTCTTTAACATGTTAGCGGCTCGATCGCTGTTGGTTAGGTGTAGATGACAACAAGATATGAGATGAGTCCGCAGCCACGTACTCGCGTCTGTATTGGCACTCGTGCGTACAAGTACAAATTGTATAAAAGCTTTGGCGAGCAAATGGAGTAGGTATAGATATTTCCAGCGGTTACCTCTCGGAAGGGTCCGGTGTCTCGAGGGGCCGGGCTTGGACCGCGCTACTCCACAAGGATCTCGTTACGTGTATCGTTCCAATATATCTATATCTTTGGGCCTACTTTGTTGTTGTAGTAGGTTCACATTTATACAGAGTTTTTTGAGTAAAATCATGCCTTCAATAAAGAGTTGTCGAATATGGAATATCTATATACTTACCTACTAGATTTATTGTAAGAAGATCGTAAGTTAATTCCTTACATGTGATGTTTTCCTGTTATCTGTTTCCTTTAAAAGTGACTCTTCAATTTAATGAATGTTGACGTTTCTCGTTTGCTATATTTACGGAGTACAGAACCGTAAAAAAAAAAACAAATTAAGTACCTACTTAAAGAAAGAAGAAAGATCTCGCAAAAAAATGAGGAAAGAACGAACGATAGATACACTATACGACTATACTAATTACGAATCAGTGGTTTACCGGAACACCCACGATACATGCACTGACCTTATTGGAAATTTTATCTTCAGAAAGGTACCAGACCTTCTGAAGTTAAGTCAACGAAGTAAAATGTGAGGATCGTAGCTCGTAGCAGGTGGCATATTGTAGTTACTGCCAATCGCCATTGGAAGAAGGCGTGAGTTTATGGTGACACGATCACACGTGTTTACGAATCACGATGTTATTAATGTTTTCAGCTGGACACTTGGACAGTTCTTGGTCAGGCAGAACTGGTCAGTAAAAACTCAATGGAGGGTAAAAATATAGGTCAAAGCGTAAGTTTTTTCTCATATCGATATATGAGAAAAAACTTACGCTTTGACCTATTTTTTTACCCTCCATTGAGTGTTTACAGTTCTGAATAGAGGCTGGGCTGAGACTAAATCTGAATATTATGTCAGAATGTGAGGTTTGCGTTTATTCTGATAGAGTATCTACAATAACATTTTTTTTTATACGTCTAGCCCATAATTACCAAATATGTGACGTCATTGGTGAAAAGTAAATTGCTATGCTGCGACAACTCTCCAGGGAAGCAAACGAGTATATTTAGTTAATGGGTTTGTAAATATGTTAACAAGTTAAAGCGATGTTTCAACGCTTAGAACCCCGAAAATATACGATATGTAGACAGAATCTAAATAAAAAAAGGACTTCCTCGTTTTCGTGAGTCAGATTTCGCAAATTCAACCGCACAGCTCTTTCATCTACGTACTTACATGCATTGTACCTGTAAAACATTCCGTACGTAGATTAACGAACAGTTCGTGCATTAAAATGCAGATGTAAGTAAATAATAGGGTTTGTTTTTCAGTGCGGTTTCGTCAGTAGCAGCTTTAATTCGAGTTTAATTAAAATTCACTCGCTATAAATTACCTTCTTACGCACAAGTGGCGTTTCACAATACGCAAGCATATCCCGTCATTTGTATTGTCTGTGGTCTACTTTACGGGTTGCAATACTCAATTTTATGTTTAAAATAAAAGGTGTAATCCTAGTCAAAATTTAGTAGCTTGTCGCACAAGACATAAATATAATCAATTTAAATTACGATCCCTGCTCAGTAATTAATAAAGCTACTATTTTAAATTGTTTAACTTTGACAGTATTTCAGAATAACACGAAAGTAATAAACAGAATCACCCATCGCGCGACATGTCGCTGTGTGCGTTTATTTGTGTGTGTGAAGGCGTAGTTTTAGGGCTAGTAATAGACGGGCTGTGTTTTAATACGGGTGGTTTACACTTACCGATTTCCGTAAATAAGAAAAAAAAAACCTAACCTTTTTATTATTGATTCGGGTCGAAAAACATTAGCATTTGAATTTGATTAGGATGCAAAGCGACACCTTGTAATATGCATGTGGCGTAACCAGTAGTTTTGAATATTTTGCATCGAGGCATGCATAGTATTTACTACTCCAACATTTATTTATAAGACTTTATAACGTCAGTGTCGCGGAATATCGACACATGCCCAAGGGAAATAACGAAACAATTTGCAATGGAATGGTAAACGTACGTACCTACAAAACTGCCAACAAAATTGTAAGGAGACTCACTTTTTAAATCTAGCCGCGTGATGTGCGTCTCCAGCTCCACTTCTCCAGTAAGCGCACTCGTGATTAGAATGGAGAAATTCGTTTCCAAGCTTAAAGCTTTGTTAGGTGAAGCGCTGTAGTTATGGATGGAGTAGGTGTCGCACTGTTCTGCCACCATATTCGTTGAATTCATAGTTTTACCTGATACTGAGTGTTTATTAAATTAAAACAGTAGTAGCCATTATGTAACATAAACACAGGCATATCAGCTGTCTTTTTCTCACGGTTTTCTGAAGATTTACCTCTATCTACGAAACGTAGCAGTGCAATGCGTGGCATTTTGAATATAAAATAAATCTAAAAATAATAAGTAGTTAGAAACAAAACAAAATAAACTCGGCTACTTTTTTTTTAATCAATTTCCCAAAATGCTCGTTATTTTAAGTTGCCCGTTAACCGTCTTAGTATTAATTTCTTTCTTCTCTGAAATCCTATTGTTTATAAAATCTCATTACAATTTGTTATAAGATAGTCCCCGCGGGTACGCTACGGCGCAAAGTAATCAAATCGTTACACATTTATATAGATATTTAAGATATCTTTTAACCAATGACGCGAAAAATGGCGGCGCTTAGGTAGTGATTCTCGTGAAAGTGCTTATTTGCATCGAGATGAGAGAGAATGAGGAAAAATGAAGTGTTGAAAATGAGGCGACCCAAATTGTTAATTTAATTGCGAATTCATTCAAATGAATAGTACCTACTTGGCAAACGATTTCTTACAGTGATACGTCGTAAGCCTACATATTTTGTCACATTTTTCTAAAACACACCTTCGTACACACCTCAACATAATTTCAATAAACGATTCTGGTATAACTTGGTAAGAACAACTTGATCTCAAGCTGACAGAAAAGAGATCATACAACCACAAAGGCACAACCAATAAAGTTCTATTAATGGCTGTCATTATCAGATACACTTTATTGCAGGCGTCGCTTGCGTATGAAGAGTCAGGAAGCGCAGTTTCTCGAGCAGCGGTTCGTCTCGGCCAGTAAATCAGGCGACGGTCCTCCGCTACACGGTACAGGCGGGCACCTGGCTCTCTGATTGGGCGCTTCCTTCCGAAGGCGCCAACCGCACCGAGATAGCGACACCAGCTGGTCATACCTGCATTGTTGTGAACACAGCTACTTGTGTATTGTTAGCTTTTAGATAACGTTTTATGAGACTTCTCTATAACGTGGTTCCACAGAGAATGTATGTCTTCAGTCTATGTTAACAAAGCATTTTGTAATGAAAACTTCAAAGAATATTAATAAATTAATGCTATTGTTTACCACCAGCTAAACGTTCGATAAATCAAAGTAAAATAACCTGTTTTAGGGGAAAGCTCTCAGGGATTTCCCAAACTCATAGATATAGCCCGGGTTCTTACTGTGGTTACCGCAAAGAGGCGTAACCTATCTATCTTGGTAGACAATGGATTATTTCCCTGTCGATCTAGATTTACTGGTGTACCTACACGGTGGTTCTATCTGGAACCCATCGGAAGCTACCATGTCCTTATCAGTCGCGCGGTGTCGCTGTGTGATGAATATGAAACAATCAAATACTCCGGGGTGGCTGCGGTTCAATTTCGTATATCGGGATCGTATTTGTAATCAATTATTATTCTTATATAGCTATGGACAAAGGTATAATAATTGATGGCTTAATATCTACTACATACTTGACATGACGTAGGACGAACATGTGGATTTCGGCTTAACCTGCGAGTAATCGTTAAAGGACGTTCGCTTGGCAGTTTACCAGATCCTGTCCCATGCGCAAGATCAGAAGTCATTACTATTGAAAATGCACGGTGTAATCGAAATTGGATTGAGAACCTCTAACTATTTTTTAAACAAATACAAACCGCCGCAAATGAATAATTTTGCTTTTGTTTTTGTAACCTCCTATAGTAAAACCTAGCGCAGCTATCTCGTGGAACAAACTAGCGTTGTAATGGATATCTACTGCAGTTTCCACACGTTTGGGTGAATAGCAAAAAGTTTTCAGCACGTTGTTTTGTGTTTAGTATTTATTATTCTGTAGCACGGAAGTGCAATTCACATATCGTGCGAACACGGTGAGCGCTGAGCACCGGGAAGCGGCCATAAACGGAGGCATTTCGCCTTACATTACATTTACATCGCATCAGTCCCAAAGAATGTTTACACTTTAATAAAAATGTTTAAGAATTTTTACTCTCAAATTGCGGTGCTTTTATTGAATTATCGCGCCCCAAGGAACAAGTAGGTAATTTACGCGTACATTACCGTTATATAATGGCATAAACGGATTTACTCCCAGGTGAAGGCATGAAGGTATTTGTCGCGTCGTGAGTGCGGGCGCGGTGCGGCGCGGTGCGGCGGACGCAGGGCGCGGCGCGGGCGAGGAGACAATCTCGGCGATGGCTCATTCACTGCTGCAACGAGCCGAGCAGAGAATTGAATTGGAAGCAAATGTGCCGTGCGGATACTGCCGTCGAATATAAACTGAACCACTCCCGAGTAAGCGGCTCTGATCATGAAATAAAGAAAGCCTCAGAAATAAATTTTCTAAAAGTGGACCGATTTTAAATTGGATAATAAATATTGGAAGAGATCTTGACGACTCAACTTAATTATCATCACATAAGAAATGAATGAGTAGGTAAGGAATGTTATTATTTATGCTGGGGTAGACAGCCGGAGGAAAGGTATGTAATGAGAGGAGGGTGACTCAGTCAGCTGTCACTCCGACCTGTCAGCGCGCTGACTCGGCTTCATAATAAGATATCGCTTGTTTATGTACGGATGACGTTATATGTAATATTGCTTACCTTGCATGTGTACTTTACTATTGGAATAGTTGTTAGTACCTAGTTGCAGCTGTTGCAGTAACCTTTAGGAATCTACAAAACAGGCAGGCAGAAACTAAGAAAACTAAAGAACAAACTCGATTAATAAAAAAAATAGCGTCACTCTTAACTTAAAATTCCAATGACAGTGCAGTTTCCATAGTTTGTTTGTCCACTTATTGTGTAAATCTGCGGGATAGAAGGCGCAGTGGTCGCGGTGTTCCGGAGAGCTTTAACAAACGGCTGCGTGCGGCGGTGCCTATGCCGGCCGGGGAAGCGTTTGTGGGCGGCTTTATTTCCGTGCGTCGGCTATGGCCCTATTTCCTCTCCGCTGATAGTCCGTTTACGACCACAGCTCCTTCGCGACTGGCTCTGCGTTTGTATGGAACCTTATGTGCAATGTTAGAAAGGATGAAGTTTCATGGATTTTAAACTGTTCGATCAGCTTCCGTCTCAGTTTTGGATAGAAAATATTATCTAAACAAGACACACAATTACACAATGCTGATGTTGGTTTTATTTTACAAAATAAGATTATTTCTATTCAATTATTAAAAAGAACAAGGCATTGGAAATAAAATTCTAAATCAAAGCATTAATTTCAAGTAGGCCAGTTACAGGCACTTTTGATCGGTCGAAATAAAGAAAACAATTAAATGAAGCTACAGTCCCAGTCACTAGGCATAATAACTGTGAAAGTACAGTAGTTTCTCATTCCAAAGCGTAGGTCTATATGAAGAAGAACGGGCAAGAAACTCTATGGACACTCTTTTAACTCAGAATATTGTAAAAAAAGAACAGAATGTTTTTAAATCATAAGTCGCCAAAGTTTACTATATACAATGCTTACATATTACCTAAAATCACCTGGTTGCTACGCTTGAAATTCCAAACTATCCTAACAATTGAACTTTGGTACGTATAATCAATATTTTACCTATGCTAGCCATAATGTCGCCACAAAAAGAGATTGATAAAAGATTTGAATGACATTTCAAATAATATGTAAGTATTGAATTCCAAGTCAAGGAAAGCCATTGAATTCGAATAATACATAGTTCAATATTCGTTCGTCTCCGATTTGCTCTATCTCATATTTATAATCCAGTGTGGATTCCTATGAAGCTCGGATATTTCATGACAAATGAACTCATATTTGAAATACATTTGAATAAGAATATTTTGTGTACCTACTCGAAATACCTATGTATAAGTAGAAATGAACTATAATAATGCGATAACTTGTAGTTCAGCGCGTAATAACTTCATTGATATAAAATGTTTGACAAATGTATTAATAGTTGGTATTCTAGTAAGTGTATGTGTAAATGTTTACATAAATGTAAAGGAAATTTATGTAAACATCTATACTCGTATAATGTTGACGTCCAACCCATACAACTCAAAAGCTGACAATCGAAACGGACAATAATGCTTCTACATTTACCTTTTGGAACGAGGACTAATGACTATGGCGGTCATTTGTTTTATCCTAGTAATGAGCCCGTAAACGTTCATAGTCCATTCTGAAAAGAAAGTAGTAAGAGTTCATTCTTGGGATCTATATAAGCCTCCTCATATTGTCTTAATCACTCTAATTAGCAAACGAAATGTTGATCACAATTGAAATTGTTTTTTTTTTCTCAAAAGGACGATGCTGGTAGTCTAAAGATAGAACCGGTCGCCATTTACGGCCCCCATGGGAATTGGTGGCCAGTCCTTTACGGGTTCCGCAGATTATTTGGCCTTGGGTTATACATTGGATAGAGATTTATAGATGAGTATATCAATGGCGAAGGTTGCTTTATCCTTTTTGGTTTCTCTTTATATCATATAAAAACATATGGAGGAAAATATTTAAGAAAAATGGAAGGCATTTTTACGTTGACTTCTCTCGACATGACTGTCAATATTCTCCACATATACATACATAATGTCTACTGATACTAAAGATCTCTTTGATTTATCATCGCCAGGGAGGATCGCTCATTACATCCCCGGCATCATTACAAGTCCCACGGTAGGCCCTTGTATCTCAATGGCTTGGAGCTCTGGGTTAAAGATAACGGCCGCGTCCTCGATACGTGATTTGCAACCCTTCTTATTACATACAACATTATAATATACATTTTTATGTACCTATGTATCCATAACCATTAACAAGTCGTGTATGTTGAAGCATGAATTTTGAGTTGAGCCTGAAATTTAGACACTGTTCTTAGCAATAAAACAAAAAAATACAGCGTTAGAATTACGTATTGTTGTGATAATGACTGTTGTTCAATGCGTATTTATGTTTTTTTGTATCTCATTAACGGTAAAAAAAGAAAAATAAAAGATACTATACATACATAAAACTCATGCCTTTTTCCCATGGGGTACGCATAAACAACAGAACACCAACGCCAAAAATAAAATATTGCAGCGAATAGCTCATTCGCACATTGAGACTATATTTTATCGAAAGTGTAGTGCAATGTTGTAATGTAGGGGCTAAAGTATAAAATTGCCGATTGGTACTGAAAAATTTAAACTTATTTTTTTCTAAGATATAACATATTTATTTAATCAAAATATTTATCCTCATTATCTATACATTGCTGCCATCTAAACGGAAGTTCATTTATGCCTTTACGATAGAACTCTGAGGATCTAGATTCGACAAACTGTGTCAAAGCATTTTGTACTGCCTCCTGAGAAGAAATTTTTTTATCACGTAGAAAATTGTCCAAATCACGAAACAAATGGTAGTCCGTTGGAGCAAGATCTGGCGAATACGGAGGATGACCTATAGTTTCTAACTGCAGCTCCAACTGCAGTTATAACGGTTTCTCGTGCAGTGTGAGGTCTTGCGTTATGGCGCAATAATGGTGAAGATCGATTCACGAGTCGGGGCTGTTTCACGGCCAGTTTCACCATCATTGTTCGAAGTTCGGCACAGTAAACATGTGCTGTTATAGCCTGACCAGACCTGAAAAAGCTTTAGTGAATAACACCATGAAGAGACCACGAAACAGTTACCATTACCTTTTTATTTTTAAGCTTTGCTTTAGGGCACTGTTGCGGCGTTTGACCTGGGGTCAGCCATTGCATTTTTCGCTTACGATTATCGTAAACAATCCACTTTTCGTCACATGTCACAATTCGATCCAATATTCCTTAACTTCTGTACCGATTCAACAAGGCAACACAAGTTTCAACACGCATTTCTTTCTGCAGATCAGTCAAATCATGGGGCATTTTTCATATTTTTTTATCTTATTGATTTGATGCGAATGAGTCAATATTGTAGGTAGGGTAACGTTAAACTATGCCGCTAATTCCTGGGTAGTTTGACTCGGATCGGCTTCTACCATCTCCTTCAATTCAGCGTTATTCACCTGTGTGGGCGGTCTACCATGTGGTTCGTTCTTCAAGTCGAAGTTTCCATTACAAAAGCGTTTAAACCAAAAACGCACGGTGCGTTCACTAGCAAGGCAACACAAGTTTCAACACGCATTTCTTTCTGCAGATCAGTCAAATCATGGGGCATTTTTCATATTTTTTTATCTTATTGATTTGATGCGAATGAGTCAATATTGTAGGTAGGGTAACGTTAAACTATGCCGCTAATTCCTGGGTAGTTTGACTCGGATCGGCTTCTACCATCTCCTTCAATTCAGCGTTATTCACCTTTGTGGGCGGTCTACCACGTGGTTCGTTCTTCAAGTCGAAGTTTCCATTACAAAAGCGTTTAAACCAAAAACGCACGGTGCGTTCACTAGCAGTCTCATCTCCAAACGCAATGTTGATATTGCGAGCCGTTCCTACCGCGTTAGTTCCGCGTCTGAACTCGTACTCAAAAATAACTCGGATTTTCGGAGTATCCATCTTTACGTCTAAGCTGAATAAAAGAAACAATTGAAAGTCGAAAATCGAATGTTGCACATTTTTTAAAAGAAGAACTCATAGGTGTCACGTGAAAAAGTTTCACACGAAAAACTCACACCATGAAGATTTTAAGTATGTCAATTCGAAGTGTCTATTACTATACAACGGCAATTTCATACTATTAATTATAATATTAATTAAACCAAGATGCGACAAAATCTCTTTAACTCATGAATTTTAGGAAGGTGGGTACATCACTTATACTTGCTCGACTATGCTAGAGTTTTCTCCAATTCTTTTGAGAATATAAACGTTGGCGAATGTTATCATGTGCACGATAAGTAACAACAAATTGGTTTGTATTTGGATGGGTGAGCACTCACTGGTTTTGATAAACACTCATTTTTTATTCACATCGTTAGGCTTTTTCGTATAGAGAATACAACTTACGTAGGTTATATGTTGTACTCGTAGTTATGTATTTCCCTTATAGGCCAAGGTATGTCTGACGGTACTATCAGATACTCTGACTGTTACAAATAAGGTTCAGTTAAAAAAAAAAAAATAAGGAAAATATTTATTTAACGGAGAATATTTAACAGGACAATTATAAATTAAAATAAACTAAACTAACTTAAACTCAACTCATGATAACATTCAGTCAAAAAAGTATCGGGAATGGATAATTTGTTTATGGTTCCAAATTCAATTTTTTGTTTTTTTGTAGTTGTTAGATTGGCACAACTGTTTTCCATTTTGGCGCGGAGTTTGAGTTGCATCTGTTATTTATATTAAATACAGTGCTGGTTTTAGTAATATCATATATAGTGTGTATTGCGAATTTCATAATGGACAAAAATATCGAACAAAGAGTTTGTCTTAAATTTTGCATCGCCAATGGAATTTCGTGTTCGGAGTCACTGAAAATGTTACAGAAGGCTTACGGTGAATCGACTTTATCAAAAACTCGTGCTTATGAGTGGTTCAAAGCGTTCAAAAGCGGTCGAGATGTGATGGTAGATTTGCCTCGCTCTGGTAGGCCGTCAACGTCTGCAACTGAAGTTAACATCGCAAAAGTGAAGAAAATAGTGACTGAAAATCCCCATTCAACTCTGAGAGAGATAGCCGCCGAACTTTCTGTATCTCACGAGTCGATCCGTACCATTTTAACTAATCATTTGGGTATGAAACATGTTGCTGCTCGGCTAGTCCCAAAAGATCTGAATTTTCTCCAAAAACTCAATCGCATGAAAGTCGCTGAGGACATGCTAGAACGAGTCAGTTCGGACCCAACATTCATGAAACGCATTGTTACTGGTGACGAGACGTGGGTTTACGAGTTTGACATGCAAACTAGTCAACAAGCTTCGGAGTGGCGCCTTCCAACTGAACCGAAACCGAAAAAACCACGCCAAAGTCGATCAAAAGTCAAAGTCATGTTGACTGTTTTCTTTGACTATCGCGGTGTTGTGCACTCTGAATTCTTACCGGAAGGTCTAACGGTAAATAAAGAATATTATTTGAGCGTTATGCGGCGTTTAAGAGAGCAAATTCGACGAAAAAGGCCAGATTTGTGGAAAGAAAATTCTTGGATTTTGCACCACGACAATGCGCCTTCGCACAAGGCTATCATTGTGAACGAATTTTTGACCAAACACTCAACAAATACCATCCAGCAACCACCATATTCACCAGATATGGCTCCTGCTGACTTTTTTCTTTTTCCTAAACTCAAATTACCACTTCGTGGCACCCGTTTTCAATCGATAGAAGACATAAAGGAGAATTCGCGGCGAGAACTGAACTTAATTCCGGCAGCAGCGTTTAAAAAATTTTTTGATGAATGGATTATTCGTTGGCGCAAGTGTATCGTTTCTAAAGGAGCATACTTTGAAGGTGATAAAATAAATTTGGATGAATAACAGACATTTTGTGTATTATTGATCTTTTCCCGGTACTTTCTTGACAGAGTAGTATAACTGATTGAAAATGCAACCAAGGTTGGAAGCGTTTATATGAGAGCGTCGTGGTCAGCAGATATACATATAAATGAGTTGGCTCACCCCGGTCCGTCTTATCGGTTCACTGTCGCCGCGACTTGGCGTGAATTTCTAGAATGACTAGATTTTCAAAAAAATTATACGGGTTCCCGCTTCTATGCGGCATATAAATTTCATGTGTGAAAAAACTTAACAAAAAAAAAACTGACTCAGAATGACGGCTTCAAGGTTTCGAAGGCTCTGAATTTTTTATGTATTTCCTAAACCGGGAAAATGCGAAGCTGTGACAACTCTGTAATCATGTAGGAAGCGGACCAGATTCAGTATTCGGATAAAAATAAAAAGAAAGCTATTCGTTGAGGACGGACACAAAACACGCCCCGCAGCTATATTTTTGGACGAGTAGAGCACTAAGGCCCCGATAGCTCTAGACAAAAGAATACTTACATACAATAAAGAAGTCAATGTAGAGATCTAAAGCGGACAACGGTTTGTTGAAAACCGCCTTTCCTTTGTGAACGGCTCTCTTTTATGCAAGTTACTATACCGTCTTCCGTTTAAGCAATGCCATTACCTCTCGATCGAATGTGAAGTATTCGCTTTAATGAATCCACTCGACTTGATAAATTCTCGAATCGGTCCCTTTTTGCAAGAAAAGAGTGCATTACCATCGTAAGCATAATATGGTTCATTAGGTGGCCTACTTTTTGAAGGATCAATGGTTGCGTGCGGACAGGCATTTGTTTGATAAAGGCTTGCGTTCTTTATGATTGTATGAACTCGACGCATAAATTGCTGTTTTTAGTTACGATAACGAAGCAGTTTCTTTAAAAACTTTTAAGTTATAAACTTGTGTTACCACTGAAATATAGGAATTGGTTTTTAAACGATAGGTACCTACCTAATGTGGTTTTCTAATCTGTGGATTTATACAACTTCAAAACACGATTTTGTCGTAAAACCAATAGTGTAATAATGGCTAAATGGGTGATTGCCCGTGTATTTGCATGGTGAAAAAATTAAAGAAACGTTACATCAGCTATTGTAAGCTGCGCTGATCCAGTGAAATATGAAACATGTAGGGGAGCTGGCAGGCCGCCAACTGCTTGCATCACACTATAACAAAGGGTTTCATATCAGGAAATTGTTCCTAGAACAATACCAGAAAATATAAGCCTGCTTGTATTACACGCTCGAATATCCCCCCCGCACTTGAAAATATTATCGGAGACATCCGATGTTGCTCATACGCTTATGAAAAGCATTTTTTGTAATAGGTAAACGATCTTTTGGAACTCCAATGAATGGCATTCTTTATTTATTTTCCATTTTCAGAATTCGTGGAAAATATTTCACAAAGGAATACCCTGCACACTTTTAATTAATAAAAAAAATACACACCAAAAAACAAGATATTTAGAAAATATTTTATGCATTTAATTTTGAACCATTGATGTATTTTACTTTGAAACTTTTTGGTACTTCATGCACAGTTATTAATACCGTTTTGTTTTTATTCTATGTGTACAGTAAGTAATTGGTATTAATATTCTTTTGTGTTTATATTGCTTTGTGTATAAAATAAACAAATGGACTAAAACGTTGGTTTTCCCCCGGGCAAATAGCATGAAGCAACTAAGGAAAACGGCTTTTATTGGAGCTGGTAGGCGAAGGAATAACAAACAGTCAACACTTGTGCACTATTGCAATATTTTAAGCTCAGTACATATTGCTATAATGGTAGCAAGCAGTGTTACTATGTAAAAGACGTCTTCTGCTGATATTGCTTACGAAATAAAGAGCTCTCCGGGACTCACAGGTAGACATGCCCCTATCAGGGTGCTTAGCTTTTGTTCATTACTGTCTTGCGACGACTAATTACGCTAGAGTGCAATTTGTAATGGAACCTTAGTAAGAAAGAGCTAATTTTAGTTTGACGATGTAAAATGAGGCAGTGGAATTAGTGTAGGTCATAGCGTCGTATGTATTGAGTTAAGAGCGTCGCAATCCCGACGAAGCCGCCAGTTGGCCGGGGGCCATCCTGCCGACCGGATCTTTTTATTGCTTTTTACAATACAACAACAAATATCTGTTCAGGTCGTTATGTACTGGAAAATGTTCACTTTGGACACGAATCATTTAATGCAAGAGAACATTGTGACTAACACTATTGTTTAGTTTTGAAAATAAAATGACAAATTATAAGACTTTTATAACTTTTCACGTTGCATGGAGCTAAATTCAATTCAAAGACTAAGTTAATATTTCTTGACGTAGCAGTCCTAGTATTAAAGTAATATTTCTGATTCGGACAGCGAGCTTGTTTGTATGTACCGTAGCATCTTGCACTTTCTTGCTACGGCGTAGTCAAGTGCACGAGAAGCTACGACAGCAGCGTAGCAGCGTAGCACTCGTAACAGACAACTTGTTTGCACAATTTATTGCTCTCCCGACTGGGGATATGTTTGACTGGTAGTTTCTGAGACAGCAGCAAATGACGAGTGCTTTTATTGTATACCAACTTAGTTGTAAGTACTGATCTTTTGTGACCTACCAGGACATATTTTATTTCATGGCCGTAATGTCAATGGTCTTTATATTTGAAATAAATTAGTAATAGAGAGCCCGAGTTTTTATGTAGATTATTACTTTGGCGATAACTTCAAACAGCCGGGTTGCCACGATTTTCTCTTATTAGCCTTAGTCTTATTACCTTTGTTGTTTTTTTCCAGGAAAGCTATCCGTTTAACACTATTGTTTCTACAATAGCTAGAACTCTGGAATAACAAGTTATAAATCTGTGTGTTTCAGCTCAAACACCGTAACACTGTGATACGGAGACGAAACGTATTTAAGTATAAGCGATGAACGTTTATGATAACATATCTGATTGCCATGTTTCATAAACCAAGTCTGGCTGCAGCGCGAATAAAATTGAATAAAAAGATGAATACTTTTCTGAAGAATATATTTTTCGTTTAAATGTTACAAACCATGTTTTTGGTTTTTAATTAATATTTTTATTTATTAATGAGTTAGTAATTTTAATTTGATTTGCAACTGTAATGATTAAATTTTAAATATGTTCAACTTATTTTTTTATAAAATTAATGGATACGAGAACGTAAACTACTCGTACTTCATTAATTTTTTTTTTTTTTTACTGTCGAATATTTGTGAAAAATGTATCTTCCGTATGGTCTTGCCTGAATTAAATCAATTTTATTTTATTTTTATTTTGGTACGTCCGTATTATACACGACTACACGAGTCATTAAAACTTTTTGTTATTTTTATTTGTTAAGTGAAAAAAAACATTAGCGATTGTTTTCTTTTTAATGTATATGGGGCAGCACGTTTTGCCGTTCCACCAATGAATCCCAGCGAACTATAAAATGTTGAAGTGAATACAATAATTAGAAGATTAATAGTTTTTTTCGAAAAATGTTAGTGTAAACTAATTATTTCGGAGTGATTTGTTACTGTGTAAATCGACCCAACATCTGCATGGTTAAGACAAGATGTACCACAAAAATCGGTGCTGAAAGTAATCCTTTGTCTGGCATTTGAAAAAGCTGGTAGCTAATCCAAGCGTCGTTATAAATTCTATTCTGATGAATGGTGGGCGATTTTGAGGATTGTATTTTTCTTTTAAGCTTTCTAAAATTGGCTTTAGACTTTTATGAATAAATGCGGTTTAATTTTGTTAACTAAAACTAATCTAGATCAAATTCTTAGTCAATTTTGAATGTGGCCATGGACGACCGCGCTTGGACTCACCTAAAATTTCTAGTATTAGTTTACCAGCATTCATTTCCCCGGTTCACGGCGCTGAGAAATTAATCAGGAAAATACTAGCTCCCACACTGATTGATTTGGATGTGCCGTGCTTCTTCAAGGCTGTTGATGGTTGGAAACTCGCTTGCCCCAATTCTGACCAACCTGACAATCTATCTTCCCAGAGACGGACCCAAGGGCTGGCTTTTAAGTTGGCCAAAGGCGAAACATTGTCATACAGCGTGGCAATGCCGCCAGACTCTTGGGAGCATTATCGGTTGACAGCGTTGGCGTAGTTTTTTTTATATTTTTAGTTTTTTTTATTGTTTTCAATGTATATTAGTTGTTAATAAAAATAAAAATATTCTAGATTGATGAATAACATACTGCCAAAAGTGATAAATAAGTAATACTTTCATCTACACATAGCTTGAGCACATTACACGGTAGTTACGAATTGAACACCTTATTATTTCCCACAGCTGCCGTAAAGCGTGCACCTCAGGGATAACACAGGCTGGAGGCGCCACCTACCGGCGTAATTTAAACATTACACTCCGATTAGCAACATATTACAACTAGTAAGCGAGAAGATTATTATAATCTCCCCACATAAACGTTTGTTGTTATCTGAGGGGCTGTGTGATATGCGCTCCAGTGATTGTAATATTATCATCCTGTATATATTAAGGCTGGTTAACACGTCATTATAGATTTATTTTATTCAGGCTATTTTTGTTGACGAATTATTTTGAGGTACTTATGTTTATCAAAGTTAAACAGCTAACATGGGATCGAGACTAAAAAAAACTAAATGATAAGTGTAAATATAAGTGCCGTTGAGATGATGAATAAAACAAAATAAAATTGCGTAACTACCATAATAAAATATCGAATGTAGCACTAAGTATATGTACGACTTAATCTCAATATTACTTTTTCAGACTTGCTACATTATTAAACAAGTGATATAATTTAAGCTTCCATCCTTTCCATAATTAATATAATACAGTTAATATGTTCGCTTGGCCATTGAGGATATTATAGTCCTTTCCTGCTCCAATACACTAAAGATACAATACAATATGATATGAGCTGCACTGATTGTGTAACAAAAACAGTTGTTTTATTTGATTGAACAGTGGGAAATATAAATAGGATTATAACTGTAATTTATAAAATCTATTTTATAAGTCTTCGCTGTTAAAATGTTTTCAATTTACGGTTTATGATGTTTTTATGACGAACTTCGTGATGATGTATAAACTTTTATGATTAATATTTTCAAAACAACGTTTTGTTATGGACCATCAAGAATTCACCATCCAACCATCAAAGACCATCGGAGTCTAATGACGTCATATATTTCATTCCACTCCTAAAATAGTTGTACATTAAAGTTTATATAAAATTATAACTTAAGGCTTTCAGAAACTCGTTCATTTTCTTTGTGTTCTCAGCTGTCTGTAGTATTTAGTTTAATTAAACTTGAACGTCAATGCTCCTAATGACGTCATATAGTAGGAGTGACGTTATCTCTTCATAACTTTGAGTTCGCGTGCATTTGGATTGCAAATGAGTTGATTTTAAATCAGAATTATTAAAATGTGCAAATATAAACTTTAAAGTCCGTTGCCTTCTTAATGAAAATAAAGTTGATATCTAATTTTATCAGACAAACGATGTAGATATTTAAATGGAAATCTTAAAATCTCTGCTCAAATAGAATACGTTCAGAAAATCGTTCTTGCTAAATATATAGAACTCATCTGGTAGAATGAGAGCTAAAGGACAAAAGGACTTTGGGCAGTAACACGATCTGCTTGTTTGAGATTAAACTAACCCGAAACTGGATGCGCGTTAATGCTTCTAATGTGTGTGAGTGTGCGTGGCTTTGTGTATGGAGTATATTAGCTTAAGTGGTTTGAGGAAATCAAACCACTGCGTATCGATAGCTTAAATACGGGGAAAAACTATCAAAAGGAAATGCGGTTTGTATTTATAAATACGGATAAAATACTTTCAAAATTTTCATACAAATCCAGACGTATTCACGTCTGAGTCATAGCTCCGGCGACCTAATACGGTTTTCCAATAACATTTATGCTCGGGTATGTAATAATAAAATGAAATGGAAATCAGTAACATACTGACCTCTTTGAAGGAGATTGGAACCAATTTTCTCGGAGAAAGATCGTGGAAGGTCAAGAAGTCGATTATATTATTGTCATACCGACACAGACTGATATGTACCTATAGTTGAGTGGGTATAGTACAATAAATAAGGGAATGAATACTTAATTTAATAATTGTAAAGAATCCCGACTCGGAGACATCTCCGAGTCGGGATTCTTTACAATTAGGGCAAGGGTACGTCAAAACACTGGACGGCTTTAGCTTTGTATTTTTCAAGTTGTCTGTATCGTTCATGTTATGCCCAGTGAGCCAGAAAAGCTGTCAAGAAATCAAAAAGTAAGAACGATCATATTTTACTAGATGAAAGGAGTCGTGACTCGTAGCCGTTGTGTCGTGTGCATGAAGACAGCTGGGGGAGGGGGGTAGGCAGAGCCTCCAGTTTATTCCTGTCCGCGTAGATATATAAGGGCGTTAGTCGTAATAAATGGTGACGTAAAGATTTAGCACGCGCGCTATAGTTGTTCATGTTGCGGAAAGATACAGGAACTAATGGTATTTAACGATAGTGTTGTACGAAGCTCGCTTCCGGTGCTATTCTATTAATGTGTTATAGCCAGCTACGTAGGTATTTCATATTTCGATTTTTTCTTTCCTGATTGGTTTGTCTCTATCTCTATCTAAACTCATACTAGTAAAGATGAAAAAGAAGTTTCTTAGTAATGTATTTACAACTCAAACATAAAACTTAACACCATTATAACAGATAATAGAAAGCACCCACTTTCGATTGTATCGTAACGTGTACATCGTAAACATAACGTTTATGTTTTATATTTTCGGTAATGCCAAGGTGATTGTTAATATTAGTAAAAGTAATTTACTAGGCTATTCGCCGCCCAGCACAATGTCATCCCAGGCTGACCTCTCTACCAGCGTGCCTACTTTTACGGCCCACATAAAACTTTATAGGTTCTTACACCCACTTTATTATGTGTTAAATATATAAACTCAATTCTACTATTAGATCTTACCCATTTGTTTAATAAATCGAGTTGGCTAAACGGCCATCTTGATGCTTAATTAGCTCGAAGTTAAATTGTGAGTCCAAGTAGAAATATTGTAGGTAATTAATTGGCTCCCCAGTAAAAGTGATTGGCTGTTTTTCTGAGTCAGATTATACAGAATTTTTAAAAGTTGGCGAGATCGTTTGCTTGGCCCTTGTGTAATTAAACGAGTCAACATAAATCTGAGCAAACGAGACGCGGAAGAGTCCCCGGCCAGCCGTAACTCTGTTAGCGGAGCGCACTCCGCGCCCGCTTGCAAGCTCCACCGTCGGCGCCTTCATCCCTTCACGCAACGAAATAATTCTCAATAAAATCTTTCCACTTCGACGTAATATTTTTCTCGGATCTTCCCTTAAAAGGAAAGTAAGATGAGGGATTTTATTTAAGTTCTTTCTTTTTTATGCAGTCTCGCTATAATGGAAATGTATAAGTAGTTCATTCACTAAGGGTTGGTTGTAAAAGTAGAATTTACTACAGGCTGTGCTTTATTTTTAGTTAAGCACTAACTTGCTTGTGCTTACATCAGTGAGGAAAGGTAAAAGAAGACGTCAAACGATACATTTTAGTGTTGCGACAGTAGAACATAGATACGATCATTGTTTTCTTACGTTTGTAGCTTGTGTTAAGATTTAGAATGGTTGTCGTGCAGACAAGTCAGTGTTAAGGTGGCTCGTGGGGTGCCGAGGTGTCGCCACTCTGCTGTGAGATTACCCTCGGGGACGGTTAGCAGCGCCACTTTATCTGTGAGAACCTCTGCGCTGCACCAGCTCTTGACTAAATTCATTAAACTGGCTAGATTTGACACAGAAAGACAGAATAAAAACACAAACATTTCAAACGAGATGAAATACTTGATCCGTCATTGTTTTACTCAGAACGTAAAAATGAGAAATATTACAAATAAATTTAACAATAAATAATTACGCAAAGAAGGAGTGGCGTTGAGCTTCTCATGCAGGTTGGCAGACTCTGTGTAACGTCGGAAAAGAACAAAACGTGAGATATAAGAATAAAAGGAAACATTAACGTTTGAAAACTCTTTTATATATTCATACTGACCATGGTTTCAGCCGCATGGAGCTCGGAAGTAAAAACCTATGAAACCTTCTCCACTCTTCTCCATAAAAAACCTGAAAACCTAAAACCTGAAATGTGAAAATCTATACGTTTTTGTGTAAATCGATTAATTTTATCTTCGAAATGTTTTGATTCCATCACCGGAACCGGAAATAAAAAATAAAAATACACTGGACTTAAGAAGCTACTTCCCTTTAAGTCTATAAATAGGTATTAAAAGCTCTTTGTTTCTCAAAATTATTCATGTTGATATTTTGATTCATGAAAAATTGGATTTGACTGAATTAATTTGCGAAGATACACTTCGAGTCGTAATGGCCGTGCGCCCTCTTTCCAATGACTCGTTAGAAGTCAATACAAATGAAATATCATGAATACGGAATGAGATGATCAAAAGTGGTACCAAAAGTGCATATGAAAGCGTCAAATTGTAAAACCCATCAGATGTAATCTGTCTAGCGAGATTGTAAATTGTCGAAATATTGTCAACTGAACATACTGAATATGACGCATTATTTTTCGGCAGATTATAATCTGTCGAAGTGAAACTGTAAAATTGTGAAATGCATGCGATCAAATTATCTCTGCCCCCATAATCGGGACTTGGGGCACCCCGACGTTAGGTTAGTTTAAACCCTGCAGATAGAAATTGTTAGGGGGTCCGTCGACTACGATTTTTAGGCGAATATAAAGTGTTTTGAGGTTAGGTTACATTAATCGGTTTTTCTCAGGAATTATGCATTATCTTTTAATGGGAGTGGTACCAGGAGGCAAAGGAGGTTTTGCGCCCGATTGATGGCAATAGGCTCGCCTTTTATAACAATGGGACTTAAACATAACTGACGAAATATGGGTGTACTATTAAGTACCTCGTTAGTTACCTCTGCCTGACCAAGGATTGAATTAGAATTATTGAAGGCATGATATTATGTTATAATGTATTTTTATCTACACCCATGCTATAAATCCTCTATAAAAGTATCTGAAACAGTAAGCTTATTGCCAACATTAAAACAGCCAGTGTCATAATAACAATTTTAACATCCAAACGGGTATTATAATGTTGTACTAAATTTCATTATGCAACTCATTTCAAAAAAAGAACATTGTCATGAACGTGCTATTCACTACCACAGCGCCGTAATAAAAAAATAACTTATGGTTAATTCGAATTCACGTCGTATCCCGCCATTTTTGTTCGATATTAGTATTGCATTATGTAGTTTGTTGTTTACAAAAATGAGTGATACAAGTTTTGTACAATCGTACAATCCAAAATGTAAATAATTATATGATTAGGTACCTATACATAGTTTGTTTGTATTAAAGACTCAGCAATTAAACTTTCCATGAATTTACATACACTTCTTCCAACACTACAACACCCCATGGTTTCAGAACCTTTTATGGAGGATTCATATCATGGATGTAGATAAAGTCTTGTATGCAACTGTACATAATTAGGTATTAAAACACTCATGTGATACTTTTACCACAGTCGGCTTCGCCTCGTGTGATAAACCCACATTCGTGTTTTAATTCCCCTTATTATACAACAGTTGCATAAATAACTAAAATAGCCTTAATATAAATACTCTTATAAAGCACGATAGGTAACCATACAATATTAACGCCATCACGCATACATAAAGCTTCTTTCACATTAGCAGCTGTTATAGCGTCTCTATATCTTCCTGTCCGTGTGTCACAGGCACGTAGTTCCTCTATTCATCTTACTTACAGATCATCGCACTCTTCCCTGCGACGGAATGAGCAGATGTCTAAATTACAGCTTTATGTGATGGAAAACTGGAATAGTTTTTGAATAACATATGACCTAAGCCGTGTGGTATCCGGCAGGAAGCCGTGTGGTATCCGGCAGAGTAGAATAGAACCAACCCATTACACTCACGGGTGTCGTATAAGGCGACTAATGTCTGAGGCAGAACACCTTGCGCCTCCGTAGACCAGAGAATGGGCAGCAGCATTTTCTGTTAGTCTTTCATCACTGCGTTCTCCAATACGCCTGCCAAGCGTGGAGATTACGGCAAATTCTTCCCATCATGGGAGAGGCTATGTCAAGTAGTGGCCGTTATGGGCTGTTGTTGTATATGACCTAAGTTGTTTAGTTGGTATATTTAATTGACCATTGTATTATTCCAAAATCTTAATTCCCAATTTAGGATTTAACAGCCCGCCCGCGCCGTGTTTTTCTTTCGAGGACTGAAATGAAAACATCGTATCTTCAAAAAGGTTTTAACAAACATCCGGAATAAAATGCAAAAGAGGCATAAGCAAAGGCTAATAATAATTTCTGAATGTAATGTTGGTATACCCGGTGTCCCGGCGCTGAAGCAGCGCAGATTACTGGGACTTATATTTACGATAAGCTAACTTGGATATTAGAATTATGCCATAATGTTTATTTAGGTCGTATTGTTACCTACCTATTTTACAAAATTCCCATTTAACCCAACCCGAACGTTCGAGAGGTTTAAATTGTTCGGATAGGTCCTAAATAGGAGGGAGGTAATGAAATTTTGCTTTAATAATATTTTAAGGTTTAAATAAACGATAATAATAAAATAGCAGGGTTACTTTCCGATAACTGTACATGTTGGTATTGGAGAAAATTCAGATGAAATCGACGTGTGGGATCGGTTTCACAATAATATAGATTAATACTATATTTGCTATATTTTGTTAGAGTTGTTTAATATTACGACACAGGAAGTGTTCGCAGGTTGAACTTCTGACACGAGAACAACTCAAGACAAAAATCGTACCAATATCAATCTAAATCGCTGTAAGATCCCTTTAACTCTTCCCTTTGTGGTCCTATTTGGGAATGTAGCTTATCTGTAGCATTTTCTTTCAATGTCCATTGGACATGGCACAGGCAGAAGGACTAATGTAAAAGCGCGGAATGACAAAAATGTATCCCTCGCTGTCGGACCTGCGTCACTCAAGATTTTCCCTCAGACCCTTTATTCGGGCCAACTTACAGAAAACACGCAAATCATCTTGGGGCACGTAGTGTTGTAATATATTGCAGAGATTGCGTAAATATTTCTTCGTCATTAAAACGTTTAACAAAACATGGCGGTTTGTCCCCTTCTGACTGATGGCGGGTATTTGTTCTGTTTGGAATTACTTATGCTTTGTCTCATAAATTAGTTAATTAATTAATGTTTATGTACAACATGTTGTATCTAAATATTGTTTCTATTGCGTTTTTGTTTAATGGGTAACATGTTATTTTTAAAATAGTGACAGTTTACACTAAAAACTTTATTTCTTCTTCACTTTTGGGTGAAATTAAATTAACAGAATGGGACAGTTAGTTTCAGTTAATTTCCAATGTGCAGCATCGGCGTCCGGCGTGTTCGGCTAAGTTTAATAATTGTCAGCGTCGGAGAATGACATAATAAAGTCGGTGCGATTCCCATCACGTAGAGGTTATATGAGACATCGCCAGTTTAACCGCTACTGAAGAAGTTCGCCGCACGTCGATGGAACATGGCTGTTTCTATTTCTGGAAATTTATCCAATCAAGACGGAGTTGGTCATTAGTTTAGTTTCGTCCTGACAGCAGACGACTTTATTACCACCCTACATAGCTAAGTATAAAGGTTAGGTTGCCTTGAGGGCCTGACTGTACAAGTTATTGCAGGCTATTATTGGAAATACTGGGGCTTGACTTTAGAAGTGCGGAGTATCACCAGGTAGTATTTGTGGCAGGAAGTTATCTTCATGTTTAACCAATGTGCATTGCTTTATTTTCCTGTGAGTAAGTGGCTTAGACTTTGCCTCCAAAATTGTCTTAATATTCAAAGGATTTAAAAGATCAGCTAGAAAAAATATCTCTTTAAAACTGGTCAATGTAAAATGAAAATGGTAATGTGGCTCGCGGGGAGCACTCTGAACAGATTTATAAAAGCGAGTGATTTGTGGAGCTATTGTTGGACCTGTGTTCGCCAGTGAACTGCAAACGGCAAGCGAATGCAGATGGAACATATTTATCAAGTGCACCTCTGTCTACGATTTCATAAAGCGGCCGCCATCGAGGAAATGGATTTCTGTCAGAGACATCTTGAACTACTTTTGATGATGTTACTGAATAAAAATTACCTTATGAAATCGATTGTACGAATTGCAAGCAATAAAAGTCTTTGGTTTATTACTTTGCACAAAATATAATGGGGTGGTCGTTTGCCAAGCAAATAAAACAACCCCAGGTAAAATACGAATGAATAATTCGAGCTGTGTCAGCAATCGGTAAGCGATAGAGATTGGCGATATGTGGGCTATTCCGGAAAGAGGTCGGATGTCCATATTGAGAGAGCACGGGGCGCCTGCGGCCAACGAGGGGTTAATCAGTTCCTGTACCCCAGTAGGTACAAGTTGGGACTTCTCATTAAATGTACTACTAAGTGTCATTGATAAGATGAATGTTTTTGCATAAAGTTGTTACTGTTCGGATGTAAAAAACCAGTACAAAATAACTTTGACTAGGTACATATTTTTTCACGGTGTATGTATGTAATAGGCGCGTGGATTATGTTATTTAGGAGCGTAGACGATGCGCGACACTTTCCTATCGATATATCGAAGCCCGGGGCTGTGTCGTGGAGTGCAAAGCGGAATAGGATGTGATGTATCTACATGCTAATCTCCACGCTATAGTCTCCGCTTTGATGTGTGAAAATAACTTTCATATCAAATCACTGTAAAAGGGCCTTTTATCTTATATTTTTTGAGAGAATATTCAGTATTGTTTACTTGTATCGAGTACCTAAACCTAAACAGTTATTTCATTACAATATCTAATATTGTATTAGCACTAGATGTACATCAATCCTTTGCAATATGAAGAGTACATATCGGCATAGCAACAACAATCAATCAATCTTTTATCAAAATACTGTCGCAAATTTCTCTATATGACGCAACAAGTTATCCTTCTGAATACATTAGCTTTAATTAAAGCATTAGGAGCAAAACATCATGCGTTTGCAAATATGAACGAAATACGTCCATAACCATGAAACCGGGTCGGTGGGATGCCAGCCGCGTGACACGCATAGCGCTCCCCGGGCATAATCAGGCGGGCATCGAATCATTTGCGCGGCACTCACTTCATTTGCCAGTAATGACCGACATTGCCTCTCGACGCCGACCATTGCTTCCTCAATATATTCCCCATTCCCCATCGTAATGTACGCTCAAATCAACGAAAATACGTAGAATATTATACCTAATTTTAGGACGAGTCTCATATTTGTGCACAAGAAAACAATCAGCTCTACTTGTTATTATTAATGAACGACGTATCGTTTCGTATTCGAAAACGTTAGCAAATACAGATCAAATAATTTTCTCGTATTTCTGTCTGTCGGCATTGGAGTCGACGACAATAAATGGAAAAAAATCGGGATGGATTGATTCCGGGTTGTGCGCGTTCCGTTTGTCACGCTATTTCATCGCCACAAGGAAGTCCTTGTTCCTGTTTTTTGTTGTCTCTGTAGATACAGTTTTATTGCTGAATTTATCGGAATTATTATTTGTATTCATTATGTGCGACATAAAAGGTTCTGACGAGAATATATCGCAATACTGAAACCGCTTCCCTAACAGTGATTTATGAGCATTTTTGTATCTTTACTACTTCTAAATATTCTCTGCCAAATAAAATGAGAGCCGTCACCGTATTATCATCTTTAATTCGATTCGTAATTAAGATCCCATTTGAGTATTTTATGGTTATTCGAACAATCCACAGAGTTTGAAGGAGGTAAGCCCATAATGAAATTTAATGATTCGGGAAAAGGGAATCTATCTGTAGGATATTCTCTTTGTATTGTCGTCAAGCACACAATTAGATCAATTTGAATAAATACAAATGAAACAACTGAGTATGTTGAGTAGTTAAATGTTGATGAAACAGTACCACACAGTTGTTTTAATAGTTGATCGAGTTTAAACTCGTGTTTCTTTCAAAAGTTTAAAGTTCAAACTTATAAGTACAAGTCCTATGCATAGACATTAGACATAGTTGGTGAAACCCGTGTACAGTATGAAGTCAATCTTTCCACTTTAGAGTTGCGGCACACAAGTTTCTGCTCTTGAGTTTTATGCGTAGGCGTAGGTTCGCGGAGGGTACAGCCGAGCCGGGCAGCCCGCGGCGAGGACGCACTTGTAAAAAGATCTAGTGGCATCGTGCCTAAGTATAATTACACAGTTACGAGACATGATAAAATGTACAAAATGTACACGACAACGACAAAGTGTCACGTTACTGGAAACCGCTTCAGACAAGTAATTAAAAAGCTTGTTTTAGAATGATAAGCTGATGGCACATTTATTTATTACTTAGTTTTCTCGATCCGCGAATATATATTTGTTGTTTCTGTAGTAATTAAGTGTTTTCAAAGCCATGTATTGTGTAAGACGATATTTTTATGCCACGTTTCATCAAAAGCTACGTTTTCGAAAATATGAATTTATATTTCCATCAACATAATTTCCGGAAAGTTGAAATATTCAGCTGTCTATCAACGTAGTGAATTGAATCTAAATATTGAATGTATCCATGTCGCTATGTAACTATAACGCTGTTAACTATATAGTCGTGTTGTCACCCGCAGGTTTGTATACTCCGGAAGGAG
Organism: Xestia sexstrigata; assembly: GCA_941918905.2. Lineage (NCBI taxonomy): Eukaryota > Metazoa > Arthropoda > Insecta > Lepidoptera > Noctuidae > Xestia > Xestia sexstrigata. The sequence continues at coordinate 9,927,353 of OW799204.2, forward strand.
TCTAACTTATAAAGTCCCAATGCGGCAGTCCATCACGTCGGTTAACGAACTGTCTGTTCTAAAAAAGTTAAGTCTCTGAGGTGATCGCAGGAACTCCTTACTAAATTTCGGGTGTGTACCCGAAATTTATCAGATCATTGCTTTCTATTTCGCTTAGTTACTGCAGCTTCATAATATTAAAAACTTTCCATCGGTATAGCGATGTAATACTGAGAATATTCTTCCACATGTATGTTTGTATAATGCAGTTACACACCAACAGGGCAAGTTTGCGCGGTATTTAATCTATCTAGTGGCGCAATATATCGGGTTATCGGCGTATTTGTAACTTGTAAGCGTGGCTTCTTGGCGGTGTTGCTGCTTAATACAAACGTTTAGTTGGTTAATGTAATAGAAAAAAATATTAAGTTAACGCTTCTGTATATGTCCGTGTGTCTATTTCGAATAACAACTGCTATTCCTCTACTTACGTTTCTTATTTTTCCGTGACGGTACGCAAGCTACGTCATACTAAACAATAGGTTATGGGTATTACAAAATAAAATATTAGAAATGACAATAAACACACAGATGTAGCAAATGACAGCGAAGGTATAAGTTGGTGCTATCCCGGCACTTCTCGACGAGTCGAGATGTAATGAGAATGAGACAGATGATAATAAAAATTGCGAGGTTATGGCTACAGTCTAGACGGCTATTTGTACAAATAAGTTTTCTGCAAAGGTGTGTGAGAACAATGTGAATATGAGATTAGTTTACTCGCCCAGCAAAAGAATATAAACTACCAGCTGGGGAATGCTTATGTTTATTTTAGGAGGCAATAATCGCGTAGCTGGCATGGTTTCAGCTCAGGTCGCGGGCCCACTGCATCGTAAATTATGCCAGCGTGCATTGAATACAATGAACTATTCGTGACGGTAGGCAACAGGTACTAAAAGGTATCTACTTAATGTACAATAGCTTAAAATATTTATTGTAATCTAGCTGTATACGACCTCAACTAATCGACGGAAGGTTTGATTGCGATTATTTTATATTGTAGCTCGAACATACGCCAAAGCGTTCGTTGATTTTCGTGGTTTTTACTGCATCAATATTTCAACGTTTTCAATCCATTGTTTCAAAGCTAAATTGTTCCGGTAAATTAAATTTGGGTTTGTTATTGGACAGGGTGGTGATAGGTTAGTCAGGGCTGTGTTCATTACAGACGCAAGTTTTTAATTACAATTTAAATTAGGTATTTACAGGAAAATCACTCTTTTGATCGACTTAGTTGTCACTTGTTTATTTATACTCATAGCTTCTCGTGATTCAATTAAGAAGAGTACGAATATAATTTATGTCGAAATCTGAGTCGTCTACTCGTTTTGCATTAATTGGACGTTACTCGCCAAGCTTTAAACGATAACTTGTTTTACTTAGTGTTAAAAAAACTGTTCACCAAGTACTGCTGATGAATTCCAACGATGAAGCATTAAACACTCACTTTATCGCCTTTGATTACATTTTGAAGGGTTAACCAACGAAACAATATTAATATTCAAACTATTACGGTTTGGTTTAAAGTTAATAGTGTAAAACTATCAGTTAGTGCCCAACTGTCAGTAATTAATTGAAGATAATTCAATTGTCAGAGTTAATGCTGAAAATTGTCAAGGTAGCAGAGCGTGCCCGTTTGAAATTCAAGGAATTATGAGGAGCGGCGGCGTTTAATCGAAAAGTACTCTCCTTTGATCTTTGTCGAGTTGCCGTCTGCCACGACGCCTCCGCCTGGCGTGTTCGTGCTCGAATGAATAGTGGCTTGGAATAAGCTCTAGCGAAAGAGACGCCAGGCACCCCGTGCAAAGACCTGCCAGTAATTTCCTCCGCTATGTAAGATTAGAGGCTCAATACGAATACAACTTCGTTGAATAAAATATGGAATCTACCTAATTAACAAAACTCAACTCCTCAAACCCTATATTGATCAAATTCATAACTTAAAGTTTGTACTTATTCATAAAGTACGGGCTACATTAAAATGTATGAACTACGATTTGGTTTGGGGTTTCGCACGAACTTTGTGAATTATATCAGTAAAATTATGCGTATATCAAAAAATTACGAGTAATGTCAGGTACATGGACAAATAAATCAGCGCAATAAATAAAGTTTTATCTGAATTACGAAAATATGAAGCCTTTGGGGAGTGGAGATTTATGAGATTTTTTTTTTAACAGCGAAGTTTACTCATTAGTGCTGACCTGTGGAATGTATACCTAGCTATTTAGTTTATGAGGTGTTAACATATAACATCACGCCTGTAATCACCGAAGGGTTTGGCAGAGGTGTACTAAATAGTACACCCACATCTCGCGAGTTTTGTTTAAGTCCCATGTAATAGGGGGCGAACCTATTGCCATCAACCGGGCGCAATCCAGACTCCGTGGTTGCTACTGAGAAATTCTTGATGGAAAAACGCAATAACACTTTGCTCGACCCGGGAATCGAACCCAGGACCACATGCACAGCAGTCTGTCTGTCTGTGCAGTTGCGCTTGCGCCCACTAGGCCAACAAGGTAGAAAGAGGTGTTTTTTTTTTTCGCATTTGAAATCATCAAATGACTCTTCCCGCTCTAGGCGGAGCAGGAGGGAGTGTCAGACTGACTAAAACCCATCCATGTTCCTTCATCGCCCTTTGTGTTCCAGGGCCACGGTATCTCTTTCGAACAGTCCCGCAGTAGTAAGAGGTGTCAAGTGTTTATTTAATAAGTCTGTAGGTAAATGAACATAAACTGGGCGACAAAAGCTAATACTGCAGTGATACTCGTAGTTGGCATCAAATTGATTGATTACCTACTAATTGTACCAACGTCAAATATCTCCAGGCGCCAAAGTAATTGGCTCTAGAATATCACGCTTGAATAGGCAGTGCAAGTGTAAATTAAAATTCCATTTAATTAATAAGTGACCTAAGCTAACATCATACTGAAAGTAATATTTAATTTGTAAACAAAAAGGGGTTTTATCCATAGGGATATGCTGACCCCATCGTACCTTATTACCTATTTACATTATGTAGTATGTACCGCATGATTAATAATGATCTGGCATAAATCGACTACTTAAGTCGATTTAATTAAAACTAATAAAACTTATGGGTATTTATACAAATGGGCCATGGATCGAAAGATTTGGAGGTCATGGGGAGGCCTTTTCCTAGCAGTGGGATGACACAGGCGAACAGTAAGGGTGAGGCCACCGAGAGTAATCATGTGAGTCGCGTAAATTCGGTTTCATTCATAGTTGGGCGCATTTTACGTCGTAACGGCGCGACGACGTGAAATATGTATGAAACCGAAATTACGCGACTCAAAATGTTATGCTCGTTTGGCCTCTCCCTAACAGGTAATTAATTTATAATATAACATCACGTCTGCTTCTCCGAACGGTTTGGCATTGTTTTGGTATTATTTTAGGTACAGTCGTGGTCTTTTCCGCCTGATCAGTTTAATTTTTTCTCGCTTTATTCATGCGGAGGCGACGAGCCACGCCCCCTTAAAGTTTAGGCCTATTAGGAAAGCGTCAATTTGGCGCGCAAAATAACAATAACTCTCGTTTGGCGTGCGTCGTCAGTGCTCGGCCGATCGGTATTTTCTTTCATTCATTATTTCTATACAAAGTCAACGGGGCGGGGCTAGAGAGCCTTTTTATGTTTTCTGCAAGCAAAAATTAGCTTAGTGGTGATCAGGCGGGAGTGTCCACGATAGTACACCCCGTACTTAATAATACCTAATTTAGGTACACACTATAAATACAAACAAAATGATAATGATCACATTGTATTTCAGCTCACTTAATACTGTCCCTTGGTCAGAGTAGTTCCTGAAATATATTTCTTGCAGCCTTTTATCTTTACATATTAGATATGTACATATATACAACCATAGAAAGAACATTTTATCAGTTTCTCTATCAAATAAACAGGTTGCTTGAATATTATGAGGAGTTAAATAAGGATTTTAATGACGTTGTGTGAGTTTTGTGTTCCATAACGTGGCTGTAAGTATGTGCGAACGTTTGAAGCATTCGTCGCGGCCGTTGAACACCGGCTATGTTTGATCCCTTCTCTTGTTAGTGCTGCGCCGTCTCAGCACTTGCTGGCTCTAAAACAGCTTCGAATTGTGTGTTATTTTGTGAGAAACTCGTGATTATTGGGTCCGATTGGTTTTCAAAAATAACTAGGAATCCCAAGAGTTCATAAAAGTAATGTCATACCTATGTATTTGTATTTAATTTAGTTATCTAGAATTTAGGTACATCAAGACTTTAAAATTAAATTTATAATTACAAAGAGCATTTTGCTTGTGGTGTTTGCCTGTAATTGGTTGTGTAGTTAGATTTAAGACACAATTACTTGTATGTTCCTATCTGTATAACATCTGTAACAACTGTTGGTGAACCTTAATTAAACAATTAAATAAATACCTACTACATAAGCTAGAGTGACTGCTTGCCTGACCTCCACAACCCAGTTAATACTGGGTTATACGATACGATACCCCTTGGTAAGAATGGTTGTCATACTTTCAGTAGTCCTCAACTTTGCTATAGGTATATTAATCACACGGTGAATACTGCAGTAACATTAAAACGAAAGTTATTCTATTATCACAATTTGGAGTTAATCTGGCCCATAATGGAATACACAAATTTACTATTTATATGCATTAGTAATTAGTTTTACCAGATAACAGACAACATATTTTATTTTTTTACGCTACTAACAATGTGCCACACGATATGTTCTAATGAGAACCTTAATAATATAAAAGTCCACTTCTGTCGTATTTAATCTTACTAAAAAACGTATCATAATAAAATCAATTTTCTACATCGCTCCGTTCAATAAGTTATCGGTAAAAGAGAGCCAAACCTTTATCTTAATTTGAAAGAAATCGCATTTATTATTTGCACGACCATAAAAAGATAAATCGGAGGTATAAGGCGATGGTATCGGTGTAATGCTGTCAACAAACACTGTCCGCTATCGCGCACGCATCTGTGTCGGCCAATCCCGGAGATTTATAAAGGCGAACAAACACTATAAAACTTACTTTATTATTCCATCAAATGTGCCGCTGACTCCTACACTCTCAGATTTCATATATCCAAACATGAGGTCTCATATTTAACACGGCAACTTATATTTTATTTTTAGGATATGAAAAAATATGACAGAAAGGTTTGTTCTCGCATAAAATACAAAGACTGGAATATTAAATCTTGTGTAACAACACAATAATTATCTTTGTTTGTATCTTCACTTAATTATCTTCAAAAAGCTGAAAACACCGCGCTTGTTTATTCGTCTAATAATGTTTTGTTGGGTCCGGAGCGTCGCGTAGCCGTATCGTAGCTGGCGTAGCCCCTGCTACAGTCAGTGTTGACGTAGCAAACATTTAGTGAGCTACGAGCCGCGGCCACCGCTACGGCTGGCGGCTACGCGGCCAGCCCACTCGCTCCTGCCGCGGTGATTACTTATACTTTGCTACCTGCCTTTATTTTATTTTTGAAATGCAAACACAGTTTTCTTTCTAACTTATGAATTAATTGTGAAAAAGCATTAGCTTCTATAATGGAGTGTTCGATTCGCTAATGCAGGAGGTACTTAAGATATTACATCTGTATTTGAAAAATACAAATGTTTCCTTCGGTAAGTGCTTGGAGAAAAAAGTATCTAACAAAAGGTAAAATCAATACGATGGATTTATCGTTATTGGCAGGTACCGAGAAGCTATTATATTAATACGCAGTAAAAGCGTGAGCGGCAAGACGAGTGTGGACCTTCGTTCATTAATATTCATGGGGAAATTATTCCTTTCATTGTCTCCTACGTAACGAATTGAGATCCAGAAAGTAAAATAAACGTGTCGCGGTAAAATACTGACAATTGCGTACTCATTGTGTAGTGTCAGCTCAAGAGCTTTTCCATCGAGCGATCGAGCGAATATTATAATTACTGTGCCGCGGCGCGCGACTGTTTTCTTTACAACGTGTATGTAGTGTAAACTCTCCCGAGTACGATTATTTTTACTCACAACACTCAAGTTTATCTTCGGAACGCTTTCTAAACCAGTTTCCTACAAAAAAGAGAACGAAAAGTTTTGTGTTCAGTTTTACATAAATGTAGGTAGTTAGTAGTAGGTGAGTTAGTTGCACGGTTAAAGCAACCTACAATTTAAGTTGGTTAACTGTTTACCAGAGCAGGAAAGTTTGACGGATTAATTATGTATTCACGTTCTACCTGCTCCTCACGTTACTGCATGGAGCTATCCGCACTTTGTTAACTACACAATGACATGTCACACAGATTTATGTTGCTAGTTTGAAGAACACGATAATGTAAACAACGATCACTTCTAAGATTATTGACTTATACAAGACTAGCTTGTGCCCGCGGCTACGCCTGCCTGGAGCCCAGTAATTGTCTCTTGGGGTATATACTAATCCAGGTTATAAACTATCTGTGTGTCAAATTTCACACACATCCGTTCAGTAGTTATTGCGTGAAAGAGTAACAAACATCTAAAAATTCTCACAAACTATTTATAATATTAATAAGATTCATGCTTATTGACTTTTCCAAATTAAAGCGCGTTGATATTCTCGATACAATAGTTGTTTGCATTTTATTCCTATATCTGCCTCTATCACAGCTACACACATAAAGAACCGATAGTGATACCCAAAAACCCCACATGACAGTAACAAATTAAAGTAACAAAAAAGTTTAACTGGGGATATGATGAAACATAAATGTAATCAAAACAAAAAGTGGTTGATGGGAAAATGAAAAATGAATTCGGCCATCGTTTGGCGCTTAGCTGGAATATTGATGATGTCAAGTGGGGCCTGTTTGCCTGTTCGGTCGGTGGGAAATAAAAACAGAATATATCAATACATTTGTTGTGTGAAAGTGTTGTTTGTAGGGAGCGCGTGAGATGAGTCGGCGGCGCGCGTCGCATTCCTCGCTTGTGTCGATTCGTTTACATTTTTCCTCAGATTGCTTACAAACATTACGCCATGACGTAAACATTCCACTTGAGAGGAGGCTCATTATTTCCAAAGGCATCACATTGTCTATTGCAGAGAGGAATGACAAACATGTTTTAATAACAAACGTTAACAAGCTGTGATTCTTGTAAGTAAATTGATGTGGTGAACACTTATATTTATTTTGTTGCTCTTTTTTAAACACGCTTTTTATTAGATTTACCTATAACTAACTAGTTAAAAAAATCTTAGAAGTTATATTTGACCCATTTTCCGGTTTTCGATTGAGCTGTTTGCATACTTGTTTAGTTAGGACGACAATGCATGGTCAGATAAGAATAAGGATAAATTTATTAGTCCATTGTTACAAACATTTTCATAACCTAGTTTAGCATTATCAAACTTGGCTGCACCTGTATCTTGGGGGCCGGAGTTGCGTTTACTTAAAATTCAAACACAAAATTTGTTGATGTGACAAATGCAAGATAAGTAGGTATCTAAAAGACGAATATTTTTATACAAACAAAAAGAAAAAATCCAAATGGTAATACAATAATAAAAAGAAGTAATGAGTAAAAATGAGTAAAAAATAACGAATTCCAATGTCGTGTGAGAGTGTGTGTGTGTGTGTGAAGATGTGTGGATTTGTAGTTTTTTTTATGTTTTATAGTTTAATTAATTTAAGATTTCTTCCGTCTCTTCATATGTCAGTTTAGCAAACCATTTTACTATAGTTTTCTTGCATGAAAAGTTGCTCATGTCTTTAATGTCTCAGCTTTTGCTGACTCTATTATGTATATGGATATGCGAGTAATATGGGCATCGTCTGGCTAAGAGGCTATTTGCTTCGGGAAGCGGAACGTTGAGGACGCGTTCTGAGACAAGTCTTTCATAATCGGATCTATTTTTCAGGGTTTTGTGAACAAGTAAAGTCGCTTTTAGGATAAATAGTTGCCTCACTCTTAGCACAGCAAACTCCTTATAAATTAGGCCGTTCGGTAACGGAAAGATTTCTTAAAACTACTTTTATAACGGCTCTTTGAGTTCTTTCTATTTCTATAACTGTGTTTTTCCCGGCTACACCCCAAACAGAAATCCCGTATTGAAGTACTGGCTGATATAGAGCAAGGTAAATTGTGCGTAGAATTTCAATAAGTGTAGAGTCATGTATTTTTTTCATTACGTATATCAGCTTCCTAACGCGACCAGAGAGCAGGTGTATGTGATTTGAATGAAAGGTTTTCGTCTAGTGTGATGCCAAGGTACTTGATTGAGGGAGTTTGATCTATAACAAGGCAGGCACAGGGTGTAAGCGGTGATGTCTGGTAACTGCAGCATGTGTGGTATTTAAGTATAAGATGACGTGGTGTTCGGTGCGTGATGAAGCTATTGTTTTGAAGAAGGTAATGTACTTCGTTTTTTTATATTCAGAGTCAGAAGATTTGCGTCAAGGGCCTCAGAAACAGTTTATAGTCCGGTTTCTAAGGCGGTACACTTGTTTGAAGGATTTAGCGTGGAAAATTATGACAGTGTCGTCAGCATATGAAATTATTTCGGCGTCGTTTAGTTGTCTGTCTAAAATATCATGCATGTAGAAGGAGAAAAGAGTTGGGCCGAGAGTGCTGCCCTGTGGAATTCCAAAGGCGATGGGAAGCATGTCACTCGAGTGTTCATCTACTTTGACTAGCTGTTTGCGATTAGATAGGTAACTCGTGAACCAATCAAGTGCAGCTCCCGTATATATATAAGTGACGTTAATCTAAATCCAATATGGCGGAGTCCCAAAGATGGTGGACTAGTTATTTTTTATGCATTCCCACGAAATGGGTACCAAATGAAAGGGTTTGCTGAGAAGAATACGAGAATTAAAATTACGTTACTACAACGCGTGTTTTTTAGTTTATTTTTTAATAATTATCAAAGATTAGAGAATAAAGATCTCTATTCAATACGTCTAATGACAGACATATACGTTTTATATTCCATCCAGCTTGTATCCAGCAGAATTTAGAAAAATATGATTTTAAACTGACGTTCATGAGAACAACGTATTATAAATTCATAGTAGTGTAATACAACACACTCACAGTATCTCTAGGATTAGGGGTGGCCTATTATTAGCGTAGTTGCTATTTACTTAACTTTAAAATCAGCATGTATGCGGTCACAAGTTTCGCTCTATGCTGTTTAAGAAAATAATTTTGAAGCTAGGCTTTATTGAATAGATAACACTGCACATGGAAACAATCGCAAATGTTAAAATAGAATTCTCCAATTGCCATCCAACGTGACAATGCTGCCAGCCTTCTGGGCAATTTTCTCGTTGACAGTGATACGGACGATTATATTTGACGTTGGTCGTGTATGTGTAATTCTATCCCTATTGATACTTGTACTGTTTGATACTGGTTTCCGATTAAGCTGAAATTTTGCATACATGTTAACCTTGGATGAAAATGCATGGTTAGCAAAGTGGCGTCATTCTAAATCCAAGATGGCGGAGTGACAAAGATAGCGGACCAGTTACTTTTTATGCATTCCCAGGATATGGGTATCAAATGAAAGGGTTTTGCTGAGCAAAATGCGAGAAATAAAATGATGTCACTGTGAATAGTGTTTTTTTTTAGTTTTTTTTTTAAACTATAATATTCCCATACAACTCAAATTATAATTCAGAATTATGAGTGGTTCAAGGACGTTACGAATTAACAGCTATTTGGTGATGCGGATTGTTTTGTTTGTCTAATCAGCACGTTTTATTTGAAGTATATTTTATTCATGCAAGGAAATTGTAAAGGTTCGTCATGAGGGAATCAGAAAATGTAACGAGTCGCTACTTCCTTGTTTAGCTAAGCTATTTAAAGTTGTATAGATCGAACAACATACTAAGCAAATTTGACCCCCGAATTGCAGGGAAAATTGCATGGTAGCAGATTTATTTTTATTTTATTTTCTGACTAACTTTTTAACATTTAGTGATTAGAAAAACCACTCCGCCCAAACTTTACTACTGAAAAGTGCTATGTTATATCAAAATAAAAGGCCAGCTCGTCTTTACCCTAGCATTTATAGGTACAGGGAGATTTCAGAAAAACACCTATACCTACCCAAAATACGAGTAGAAGTGAGCGAAATTCTTTGTCGCTAAGTAGCGCGACAGGTGATAGCCGCATGGTAAGACCGCGGCGGGGGAGGGCGGGGGGAGAAGGGTGAGGGTTCACTCCAGGAGTGTTTGCCGGGCAAACAGCGCGCGACTCGAGCACGCGGCAAATATCGCCCGAGCACTCGCTGCGTTACAGTTATGCTTACAGCGACTACGCAAATATTATACCCGTAAACTCACCTTTACGACATTTTAAATTAATACTCCCTTTTATAGAGAAACGTTAACCTGACCTTATGTTCCTTGTTTAGCTAGAAACACCATTTTAAAGGCTAATCTTGTATAAGTAAACGTGTGTTGTGCAATATCCATGTTTTATAAGGACCCCAACTATAAAAGGCACACATTCAGACTTCTTCGAAACAGAATCGCATGAAAAGAAATACAACTGAAATGGAGTGAAAATTGAATGATGTTCGTGGACACTGCAATAGAGTCAGTGATGTGTGACGGTAGCAAACGTGCATCGCTCGCGCGCCGCTAGTTAATATCCAATGCTGTTTATTGATCTGGAGTTGCCTAATGTGGCTTTTGTCATCCACTAAGCCGTGAACCTATTGAATCTGCGCTACGACTGTCTCTATTAAAAGTTTAGCCATTTATTTCCAAGAGCTGACCACGTTTCATTCGAAACAAAAATATTTTCGTGTTCCGAAACTTACGAAACAATACACACAGTTTTATTGCGTCTGCATACTAACGTAATTGTTTATACCGTTGAAAAACACATTGGGTGGAATCCATTACTTAGATTAGTTCCACAGATTGATATAAAATGCGCATGGCAAATATACAGGTATCCTGGCGAGGTGCTAAAGCTTTTATGGTTATATATTTACCGATATCTATCGATTTCTCTAATGATCTGTGAAACCGTCGAAACCCATCTACCTGAGAATCAGTTGGTCTTTACACTATAAACAGGAGTTTCATAATATTCAACATTTGTTTGTCAAACTCATAAATCAAATTCGAGACGATTTCCGCGCCCGTAAACGTAGATGAAAATGGAAGGCAATTTCTGTCGTTAAGGTTTTCACGGTTATTTTCTTTTATGAGATTACCGAAGAAAGTCACGTCATTTTAAAAGTAGGCTGCTAAATTAATTACTCTCTCATCTAGTTGGTCTTCCCGTTTTATAAAGCTACAGGTGTGAAATAAGGCGCTATTTAGTTTTTTTTCTCGTTAAAGCTTTTAGGGTGTTGCTTTTTATAACGGCACCGTTCTTTTCAAAATAAATAATTATTTATTTATTGGGCAATTTTTAATTCAACTTTATCTTTGAAGACATTGAATGATTCTGAATACTGAAACAAAATATGTTTAAAGACGAAAGAATGGAATAAGTAAACAGAAAAAGAAAAACCAATAAAAGTTGTTTTATTGGCCGTCGACCGAAACACCTGCCACGTAATGAGTTTTTAGTTATTTGAAGGTCTCATTGATTAAATTCGATAAACATTTTTATGCGAAAAGAATTTGGGATGTAAAATGTCAATGTAAACGTATCCATTGGAAAAATCGATAAAATAAGAGGACTAATTATGTTTTATGCGGCAGGAGATTCTTCTTACATACATACATTATCCTTGACGGCTGATGACCGCTCTCATCTGTCTAGTCTTTTCCCAACCATGTTGAGGTCAGCTTCCAGTCTAACCGGATGCAGCGGAATACCAGTATTTTACATGGAGCGACTGCCTTCTCTGACCTCCATAACTAAGTTGGAACTGGGTAATACGACACTTTTAGTAGAACTGGTCGTCAGACTTTTGGAACACTGACTACATGTAATGACTGAATGAACAGGTTACCGAGCTTTCCGAGGCACAGAGGAAACTCGGTTTGTAATGGGCGGTCACCCATCTACGGACCAAACTAGGCAAGCGCGGCTTAAACTGAAGATGTTATTATGTAGCCCTGAGCTCCTCCTGATGCTCATGGTGATGACCGCTCTGCCATTACTAATCATGCGCGATATTGTGTTATCATTGTTCCCTTCATTTCTCTTTGCAGTGGTTTTTGGAAATTGGCAGAGTCACTTACTTTGCTTTATGGGCCATACCTACCCAGAGCAAGGAATAAGTCCTATGATGACAGTTATTTGCAAAATCCTGTGGGACTGGCCATTAGAAGTTGAACTATGTATTTAATAAACAAATAAAAGTGAGATATATCATTCAAAAAATAGATCCCTAGAGTGCTTCAAATCGCCAGAGTATATATTTTACTCTCCAAAACAAAATCCATTATGTATGATATTGCACGCATTTGCGATAAACATTTCGTACTCGAAAACGTGAAAGAAGTGCTATAATTTTACGATTTTCATTTTGGTGGGTCGCATTGGAAAATATAAAGATGATGTTTAGCATCTCACCTTGTGAGCCAGATGTTACATGTGTCGTCGGAGTGCGCAAAAGAGCGCGTGTGTGTACCTAGTGACCCCGGTCACGTCCACACCGGTGTTTGGGATAATGTTTGAACTATGATATCTATGTTAAGCACCTTTAGGTTGATATTTTTGTTTACAAATTGTACCTACATACAAAGAGCTAAGACGACGGTTGTCTTTTTAAAAAATATCGTCATATTTTGGTGTGCCAATGATCTGGACGTAGGTACCTATATAAAATATCTTTTATAGCTTCATGCTCGAATAAAACATTATCATTCAAAAATATGTAAGTATGTATAATTCATACGGCATAAACTTTTTACTGCTTAGAAGATTGCTAATATAGAAAATGGCATGTTACTTTTAATAAATAGAATTTTTTATTCGTTCGTTTATTCGACGTCGTAAAACTGAAACAAAGTAGCATCGCATCGCTGCAAACACATAAAAATGCGTCTCTTGTATCACAGTCACTGTTTTGGTTTAATGAGAATCGCATATAAATTTTTCGCTAGCACATAAATATTCCTATATGAGAATTGACGCAACCATATCCTCCTTTGTTAAAGGTTAAAATAGCTATTTAATGAGACAACAGTCGACGTACGGCGTGTCTAAATTAAATGACAATTGTGCCTCGTTTGTGCGCAGGTGGGTAACAGGTGTTCTGTTTAGCCGTATGAAAAATGAGCTCCATGATATTTCTCTAATTCAGTATTTTATTTTAACATTATGACAGAATTTAGCTGTATAAGTTTGAAACTGTTTACGTGCTGTCACATATTAAAAGTACGTCATGTGTGTAAAGGGTGTTTATTCTAATCGAACGTTCGTGACTGACAGCTATTTCAGTAGAAAGAAATTCCATCTAATCAGAAAATTATTTATGTTGAGTGCTTCTCACATATATATATTAGAAATCTTTTTTTATTATTTACTTTAGTATTGCAAATGTCTGCGCAGGCATTGGAACTAAATAGAAAACAACCTCAGTAAGTAAGAAAAATGATTCGACAATTTAGAAAATTAGAAATGTCTTTCAGAACAACTTGTAGTAAACGTAGTTCACTCACTCTCTCTCTCTCTCTCTGCTTTAGAACATTGAAACAAATACGTATAGCAAAGCTTAATTATTTCCTTGAATTTTAAAATAAACTCTTAGCATAAAGTTCGGTGCTTCTCAATTAATAACAAGGGCTTGAATGTCTGTCCGTTCTGCAAGATACTGTATAGAAGATTATCGAACGGAAGAAAAAACAGTGTTCATATTGCTGCGGTTCCAAGGTGTCCTTTCATCACGTTTTATGTACTCCTCAGGCAGTTGAATGGAAGTTTTTTCTGGTTTAGTGGAGGTTTTTGTCGGAGTAATGCGGAGGGCCGCGCCTCCCGCGTGCCTCCTCACTGCCCCGATGAATATTTTGTGATTTTTACGGGACAGCTGGCTGGGATATTTATTTGATCAAAACTTCTTGATTAGGAATGTAGCCTTGGAGTGCGATGTATGATAACGTATTGATACTTCACTTCTTATGAATGCGCCGTCTTGAACTTTTATCGAGTCAATCACAACTCTTGGGAATGTCATATGTAACAGTTATTGAGTGCTAATTTGTAAGAATTACTTATTCTTACAAATTAGCACTCAATAACTGTGTAATGATTAGATAATTATTAACTCTGACTTAATTAAAATGTGTTGAACTATGTGATCTGTTTATGTGTAGCCAATGTTCTGATGTACCTATCTGAAATCAAATTCAGGACTGAAATTTAAATAAGGAAAATGTTTTAAAATTACACAAACTTATGTCTTGAAGCAGTTAGAATCAATGCAATCTGAAATACGGTCTGCAATTCTATTCTTCTTCTATCACTAAACGTTAATCTTCCCTGCAACATCAACGTCATCCGATAGCACTGCATTGTCATTTGTTACTGACCTACGACGCGCCCGACTGACGGATATTGGGACACCCATCACAGTAACCCGTATCGACTTCAATAGCCGAGGTTAGTGACGGCAGCTTTAAGGGTGTACCGTGGACATCGACTCGTGTGATAGCAAAGTAAAATAGCCTCCAATACTTTTTGTTACCTCGATGAACGGGCAAAAATATTTTAACATCAAATTCTTTGCATAGGTATTTGATTAAACTGCGTAGGTAGTCTACCTGAAACTAGATTTATGTATTTTCTAATAGAATCTCGAGATTTACTCCTTAACTTGATCGCTAAACGAAATCTAGGGAACGCGTAGCTTCACGAGACTGATTTCTTGCTATCCGATTTGGTGTAACGGTGTATCGGCGGTGGAGGGAGCGGTTATCGGGAGCTGATTGAGCGCGCAATATTTCAGATTGCTTTCCTACGTGTAGACCACCCCTATGACTCGCGGAACGCACTAATACATAAATAACTATTCCTCTGTTACATTTACTTTACCAATATTGACGTAATACAGGGATAGTCCTAAGTCATGGAGTATGAATAAATAACACAGACATACATAACTGTAACGTAATAAGTTATCGTAATAGAAGCGTGACGCGGGGCCAAGCTTTTTGTGTCCCTGAAATTGATGGTGACACTTAATGCTAGAGCCGATGGGACAGTATAGTCTATGTAGCTACATAGACTATACTGACCCATCGGCTCTCTGTCAGTCATGATCATCTCTGATAGTCATGATTTAGTAATGAAAAATAGCTATTTTTGATTACTAAATTATAACTATCGCTTGTTGTCAAGGTCTCCATAGTATTTTAGTGGTATTACGTAAGCTTTGCTTTGAGAAGAGTAGAAGAGCGTAAATAAATTAAGCCAATTACGTTTGTTTCATGTAGTCAGTTCCTGCAAGTGGCGCGAGTCGCACGAGATTACGAGCTACGTACCAGGAGCATATAAAAGAAAATGGTAACCAACAGAAAGGTGGTAATGGAATTAACCGAGGTTGGGCGTGAGACTACATTTAGTACACATAAATATGATCGCCAACGTTTGTTGTTGTTTATTCTTTCAGAGCTCTCCTTATTTCGTGAAAGTAATTACGGTTCTTGACATCCCATCAAAGCTTAGTTTCCCCAACCACTTGAAAAATAAAATATAGCAGCAACCTGCGTGGCAAATATTCAGAGCACACATGGTGGTGCTCAATGTTATATTTGGTACATAGTAAACCAATATGTTTATGACGTAGATAAAGTAGAGGATATAATATCGTGCAGTCGACAAGTCGAACCGTCTGTGGTGTAAGTAGCTCGGACGGGCTTGTAGCTGAAAGCTTTCGAAAACAATTCGAAAATATTCTGAGTAATATCAAAGATTGTTGCGTTTTCCTCGACTGAAAAGTCATGTGTCCTTACCTATAAAGGTGACGTTTTTTTTTATTATTTTAGTTTTACCTAACTTTCATTCATAAGGTCTTGTGCAAATGTCTCGACCAGTTAACAGTAACTTTATACAAAAATACAACAACAGTGATGTATATTTAATTGGTTTGTAAACTTTCTAGGCTGCTGTTTACATTATCTTAAAGTTAGTTTGCACTTGACTAAGAGGTGACTGTGGAGGAGACTCAAAAAATCAAGGCACGCGAGAGAAGCAGCGCGTAGTGTGCGTGAGTGGCGACGAGCGGTGGTGGCGCGGTGTGGGTGTGGGCGGCCCCGGCGGGCGCGGCGGTGGACTGGGCCGGGGGTATCGATCCTCGCGGGGCGCGTGCGCCGAGCGTGATGCGAGCCGAGCGAGCGAGTGCCACCCGCGCAGTCCGCAGCCGGCCGCCAGCCCAGCGACTGCCGACACCGCGGGAACTCCGCGCCGCGCGAACCTTCCCTCGCAACGTTTGACATTCAGCGCGCGACAACACTCGCACAACCTCAAATCGCCTCTCTCACAGGAATTGCTCTAGTGTTATCACTTCGAAACTATTGAAAACTTATAGTTTCTACGACGTTAACTTACTATCTTGACTTTGAATTGACACATTTCAAAAAGTGATAGACTATATTTATTTACATACTTTAATAAATGTTTAAATTAAAACTTAAAAACAGCATTAACAGAGGATGTCTGAAAGCTAATGCAAAGGTGGTGTTGTGGTGCAAAGTATAAAAATGCGGTGCCTGATAATCTTTTGAAGTGATCGTGTTTGTGACTGAAAAAATAAAACAGACGCTGGGAGCGTTGCTCACGAGTTCACGGGTCGTTAATTCGGTGGAAGAGAGAATCCGAAAAAAGAGGTCTCGCTTACGTCCGCTCATCGGAGTGATAAAATTTATGACAAACGGTAAGGAGCGTGTAGTGATAAGGGTTGGGTGCGTTATCTGTGCGGCGCGCGCGTGTGTCGCTCGACCAGCGCCGGCGGTAATTACTGCTCCACCTCAGGAGGCGAACGTCTCCATTCATTATTCTTATCACACTGCAATTACATATTGCTACCGTTACTGTCCACTGATAACTAACCCTCCTGTAATTTAGTGTAAGTGAGCACCATTTGCTAGTTTCTTCTTTATTGGCACTTTAGAGTGGCAGATTTTTTTCTTCTATATTTCAGAGACACCGGAATAAAAGGATTGCATCGGACGAAAGCTACAAACTGTTAATAACTATATTGAAGCAGCATTAAGTAACATGAACACCAATAAACCTCAATCTTAAGCTTGATCTGACTTCAATATTTTGTGTCAGTTTTCCTCTATAGAATTCTATCCTATAATCTTTTCCTTTGTATTTTCCTTTTCTTTTCCTTAACTATGATTATTTCTTGCATCACCTTTTACATTTACCAATTTGCACTATGGGTGGTTTCCGAAGGCCATCTTACAAGAAAAAAGCAACACCGATTTATCATGTCAGTAAATTACACATACATACATACAAACACATTCAGCAGTAGTTGTAAGTACTGCCATTTGTCACATGTAAAGTATTTCTCAGCACATTTATTTAACACATAAAGCTACAATAATTCTGCTCCATTTAGCTTTACGTTATACAGGAAAGGAGAATGACCACTATATTTTAGAATGTTTTGTGACAGGAAAGGGGCTTGTTTCAATAACACACTCGTTAGTATATAAAAAATCGTTGTAGAGAAATGTCACCGGTTCAGATTTGCGTGAAAATGTATGCGTGGGTCGTATGTCTTGGGCAAGTCTCGTTGGTGGTGTGAGTGTCGGACACAGCGGACACTGTAGCCTCGGATTACACGACCGGTGTCGGCCATGCCTGAACCGACCTTTTTAGACATTACCTCTTTGTACGTGTCGTTCAGATTAATCGTGTTATGTTCGGTTTCTAAAATTAACTGTTCAACCTTTTCTGTAGACATAATTAGATCAGTCGTTTATTTAAATATTTACGTTTTTGTATATTTGAATACAACCGGTAATAATAATATACATACACAATAATATCAGCGTTTCACCAAGCTTTCAGCTAAAATAAATACTAGGACACTAAATGAAAAGATACACAATTAAACGTAGTGCAGGATAGTATTGAGATCCATTCATGTGTAGTAAGTAACTACTATCGAACGATGACTCACCCTCTGGGAGCTGAAAAAAAAGACAAATTGCCAACTCTACCGTCTGCGCTCATGTTATTGATAGATAAACCGTATTTAAAGCTACTAAAAGTCTAGGGATTTCTCTAGAAAATCGTGATCTAAGGTATTTCTACATGTTTAGGGATCGGTATTTGTAATAAACACAATAAACCTTTGAGACATTTGGACAAAAAATCTATTTCAGAATCCTGTTTCGGTTGGAAAACTTCGAACAATAGAACGCACCAGCCATAGACATAAAATACCTCATTACTTTTTATAACTTGGAGAAATAAAGGAGAGGTGGCCCTGGGGAGCGGCAAGTTTTCATCAGTCGTGTTACTGAACAGTATCTTTTTGAAGACGTTCTTATCTTCAGAAGAGACCCCGGGCATGTCCACAAAATAAATCGTGTAATGACGCCCGCGGTTCAATTTTGTGTGAAAATTACGAGTTTAGGTACGTATCTTCAGAAAATTTTGTCGAACAAATAGATAGCAGGCCGAGGGCAGGCCGTGATTCGCGTCACGTCTCTCGCGACCACAGGGTACTTTAAAAATTCGTTTCCCGACCTTCCGACAAGTTCGTATGCTGCGGCGGCGACCTTTTCTTAAAGTGCTATGACCCTATCGTGTGTGACAAATTAGGAATTTTACATTTATTGCATGTCATTCAATTACATGTTTGTTTTTAACAAGTAGCTAGCAAACAAGGCCGTGTCTATAGCTTCGAATAAACATGTAGATCATTCTATTTTCTTTCTCTTTTTCATGTCTATGTCAAAAGAACATAGTTTTTAATAAACGACATCATTTGTTTCAAAATATTAGAACTTCAAAATGCTAAAGAGTTTCGTTCAATTTGCATCTCTGAGTACCGAATCGACGATTGTTTGATTAAATTAGATGCAATAGTGGCACTTTACCTATTGGCGGATTCTAACAACGTCAAACTGCGGTCACCATGAGCGTGTCCATTATAATAATTATGGAAATATTGACCTTAGCTCAGACCCTTTGTTGTATAAGAGCACTTTGTGAAGGGCACTAAGGCCTAAGAGGCCACAACGATTGTGATTGAGTTTTGATTAAGATTTCTAATTTGTTCATGATGTTATATAGTAATATGTACTCGTAGTCTTTTACTTCGCGTGTCCATGGCAATCTAGGTTGTGTCGGCCCAGAACTGAGCCACTAGCTTGGAGCCTTCAGTAGCGCCCATCTGTTCCTGTAACGAACAAACAGCAAGACGCGCACGACACGACGTTTGTGGAATGTAGTATGTAGGTATCTATGTACATTGTAGACTAATAGCACTCGGTACGAAATGCGGTGGTAATTAATTTGGGAACAGAAGAAAATTAAAAGGCTCTTAACATAAAGCTGGAGCCCGACTGCCAGTTTCGTTGTTAACTTAATTATTACAAAATCCGTGTCCACTTTTAAAGTCGCTATCAGTATTACGAGCTCGTCGTGTTGAGCATTCAATCTTCTCTCATGAGGTTTCGGTTCGTTATTTTATTCAGGTCGTGAATCGAACCGTAAGAAGGTGTTAAAGAGTGAATTGGCAAAAGGAGCGAATGAATGGAATATACGAACAGGTCGGCGCGTTGGTTCCGATCGCCATTCGCTGCTGAATAATGAATGCGTCAGGGACGATAATGCTCACAGTGGCCCACCGTCGCCACCACCGCGCGCCGCCCGGAGGCACATGTTACCTACCTACACCTGAATAGATCAAATCAACAGCTTGAACACACCACTCTTTTGTACAAAAATACACTGAACTCTATCTCAAAATATATATTTACTTTATAAAAATCGATTACCAAAGATGACCATAAAAGATT
This sequence comes from Xestia sexstrigata, assembly GCA_941918905.2. Lineage (NCBI taxonomy): Eukaryota > Metazoa > Arthropoda > Insecta > Lepidoptera > Noctuidae > Xestia > Xestia sexstrigata. Next base: position 9,947,343 of record OW799204.2, read on the forward strand.
CATTTCAAACAGTTAGGGATGATCTCAGTTATTTTATACGTTATTATGGTAATGTACGTAAATCGGAAACAAATCTGGTGTTACGGTAGATACATCTTAAAATTATGTTAATTAATCCCTAAGCCGGATAAATTCGTAAATTTATACGCTCCATTGCTAAGAATAGGACAAAGCGTCTTGTGATTGTGAGGAATAAAAATGCTGACAATTTTGGGCTTAAACCAAACAAGCTGATGATTGGAATTTTACTCGTATCTAAATCAACTACATAAAAACCAAACCATATTTTTGGGGTTCGGTACCCAAAGGGTAAAAACGGGACCCTATTACTAACACTCCACTGTCTGTCTGTTAGTCTGTCTGTCACCAGGCTGTATCTCATGAACCGTGATAGCTAGACAGTTGAAATTTTCACAGATGATGCATTTCTGTTGCCGCTATAACAACAAATACTAAAAACAGAACAAAATAAATATTACAACAAACGTGATTTTTTTGCCGAGTCCGACTCGTCCTTGCCCGTTTTTTTTAAGTTTTTATACATGGGATATTTTCTATCATTAAATGTTATGGCGTAGTATATTACGAGGCGGCGATAAAAGTTATCTAAATGGAGATAGTGACCACAAACCATAGTTTATAAGTTTTTTAAACTGAACCCCAATTCAACTACAATGGAATGTATCCTGTCAAAAAAATGTTACGTTTGCACTATACCGTCCCATGCCCCATTGTGTTGGAAGGTATAGTACAAAAGCGTATCCATCAAAATTAGTGGCACATTACTCGTAAGTTAATCTCAGACGTCCATATACCTCAAGCATATTATACTGAAGGAATATAAAAATGAATCGTATAAACAACTCGATATTGCGTGCCGTAACGCGGGAATCGTCACACCTTGTCGACAGTTATATCTCATGATATTTCATGAGATATAACTGTCGACGATTCATTTTTCTTTGCACAAAATCTGGCATGTCTGGTGTCGATGCAGCATCGACAACAGATATGCCAGATTTTGTGAGAGAAATTATGACGGCAACGTTGTACCTCCACATTCATCAGTCTATTGTAAACATTAGCTCGTTTTAATAGTTACTAGTGCTAAAGCACACACATTGCTTGCACTGAATTAAGTGTACATTGCTGGTTTTCTATTACGTCTATAACGTTTAATGGTTTAGAATTTTCAACGCAGTTTAACTGACAATTGTAAGACCGAAATAAGATTGAGGTTTTCAACTTTATCCTAACGTTCCTTTGTGTCTAATCCACTGGGTAGAAGTACCTATTTTCAGCGCTGTCCTTCATAAAGGTCATGTATAAAAAGATCTTAAACTTGAGACAAATGTATAAGAGTATCCTTTTTTTTTGTACTTTTGTTTGATGATAACTTCAATGATTCGAGAAAGTCATTTCGTTACAAAATATGATTGTGTGTAAGTGCACACATGTAAAAGTTCATAACTTCTACTAAAAGTGTCAATTTTGTTCAAAATGTTCCTGTTTTTAGGTCAAACAAAGCATGTTACGATAAGGTATCGTATTGAATAAAATATAAATATTTTTGGAACGTAAAAGTTTCACAGTATCTCGTCCTTGTGAATATTATGTAGCTATTCATTCAAGTCACGCGTGCCTCTACTGTTTATTCACATTTACATTGGTGTACGTAAATAATGGGGTAACTTTTCCAAGTCGGGGTGACTCCCGTGACTCCTGTAAGACACGCTTCAATAACAGATTTACTTCAAATCATATTTTCATTTGGAAGTTGCTCGAATGCAGGTGACTTATTGTAAGGCTGAGCAAAATGGGCCATATCGCTCATATCCTATGGTTATTTTGAAAAATATAGTCCATAAATCAATGCTCATAATATTGTCAACAAAAGAGCACGAATAAAATCCTAGGCTTTGTCAGTATTTGTATCAGTATTTATGTACGGAGCGCTTCCGATGTTTTACTCACTCATAATACAACCGCGGCTGGTATCCGAATACCTTAAAATTGTGTCCATAAAGATAAGAATTTTTGCGACTTCGTTTCGCTAGGCTCGAGGTTCCCTAAAAATTTATGATCACATTTCATGACTTCGTAAGAGTTCTGTTGGTTTTTCTAAAATAAAAAAATGTGATATCCGATGTCCCATTTAAAGGAAGCTTTATAAGTTGTCCGTAAAGTTGAACTAGAGCCATTAAAATCTGCTACGAGTGCTACGCTTTTTCGTAGGAAGTGCCACAATATAAACTTATAATTTTTAATATGATGTTTTCGACCAGAATTTATCTTCCTCACCTATGCCATTGTAGGTAATATAATTTATTATACAATTTTGTTGACGTGCCTACTTTTACACAACCATTAAACTGCATTATTCATTGTTCCTAGAAATTATTCGTGGAGATTTTTGGTGAACAATAGAATTATGAAAATTTCCGTGAACCGCGGTTTTGTTAATGGGCCACTAAAAAGGGACGGGTTCTAATTGCTTTGAATAATGTAAGCATATACATAGGTATGGGATGTAGGTACTCATCGGTACCTCTCATGGAGCATGGAGCTGACCACTGGGTCAGCTAGCCTTTTGTTGCTCCGAATTTAATTAGGTGTTTGTTTTACTAAGTACTTATTGACAAAGGTCTAATTAATAATAATATGCTTAAAACCATAGCCTTTATATTCAGTAAAGCTGCATTCACAGGGTACGTGCATGTAGGAAGTCTTAAGTACATAACAAGAGAGAGCTCTTTAGGTCGTCTTATGAATTATGGGCGGCATGCAGCGTCGTCGCTTGCGTCGCGAGCTAATTGATTCCTGAATTTAACCCTCGCGTAACCTCTTTACTCTCAGTGAATTTGAAAGATGTCAGTTCATTCTCGCGGTAATGGAACTGTTCTTTAATCTTCCTTCATATGAGCTAGCAACGTGAATTTCCTCTGCATTTTTCTTTATAAAAAATGTAATTTTCACCCTAATTCAACTTTTGGTAAAAGAAGCCACTTGACACCCGTTCTTTAATAAATTTCGTTAAAAACAATTGGAATTGGACACGCTACCAAGGTTAAGTAATGCGACAATCTGTGATTTATAAAGTCACATTAACATTTAACCTTGGGAGGGCGTTCGGAAAGTCAGCAGGCCCGAGTTGAATGAAATAGTCGTCTTTTATTGATAGTGTTTACTAGTCGTATTTTAGATGTCTTTCGTCAATTTATTGTTAGATACGATTTACTTGTAGCACAAAATGTTATTAAGTATGAAGTGCTTTTTTTTAGATTATAAAGCATTGTATTGAACTAGATACGAATATATATTATTTGGTAATCACTTTAGTATGTTTTATTACGTTACATAAACATTAGTACGGCGTGGTACCTACTGTATGCGACGACATGGATGAAATAAGCTATCTACACCGACATGGTTATATATATTTTTAATGAACGAGCCTTCTAAGGATCAAAGTTCATTGCACATCGCTAAGATAGTGCGATGCTAATCACGGCGCACAGAATCTGCATAGCAACTACACACACAACACACAATAAACGAACTGTGACAATGTCTGACACAAAGTTGTTCCACTGAGTTTAAAATCTCAACATTTCGCGTAACTAAGACACGTCGAGGCTATATGGCAGGAAACTCGTGCGCACCACTGCTTTCTAAGAAATCACAGAGAAAAAACATGGAATCATAACTATTACAGATTGACCGGAATGAATTGTGATTGGTGATAGCGCACGAGTGCACCGAGCTATTCAACTTACTTCCATTATCACAGTTATTGCATATTAACACAATGCTTTTGCAAATTGGTTTTAGCGGAAATTGTCACTTCATTTTTGATACTTCCTGAAATAATTTCATAATGGCAATCACTACCATATTGGAATTGTAAGGCATCCGATGCTTGGGTAGCGTTTGTAAAGCCTCAGGGCTCTACACACGAAAGGCATTATGTGCCGCGGCACGGCGATAATTTATATGTTCCGCGAGTACTGTGGACGAAAAAGTGTTCAGACTGAGAAGAAGATATTTTCTGTTTTTGTTCTTTTATTAGTGCGAAACTCGGGCGAAACAATTTAGCTATACAATTGTCATTGTCAACGAAACTGAAACGTGGCCATTTTTTGACAAGGATCAAAATACATCAAATACAGAGCAAACAAACAAAGCGCGGTGTCACCACTGCGCCGCAGTGGTACGCAACCGCCGTGTGAACCTCCTTAGTGAAAATACCGTTTTCTCCGCCTCAGGACCTTGGTCTATTAAATCCATTGCAGAACTGAGTCCCTTGAAGTGTTATGATTATTGTATCCGTACACATTATCCCATGAGGGGGAGCGGCGCTGGTTTAAAACATGAACCCTTGTTTTTGTGACGAGCACATTCACTTGAAGCGGCAACCATTTTGTTTTGAGAAAATTTTGTCATTTCTATTTACTCAGCGGTTTTCCTGTTGTTCTTCCTTAATTTTGTCACAGCTTGATCATTTTTACGAAAAAATATAGCCTTATTTAACGATCCGCAGCGGGTGTGTTTTATTAAAATGGTTTATGGCGAATCACTTTATGTTCCTTTGATTGCTTTGATGTTAGTATCTTGACAGGTGTTTTTAGGGTAATCTGATTATTAAAAATGTGATTTCAATAAACATGGATTATTAATTAAGATTACTGACGACGAAAATTCGTTTAAATTAATATACGTTATTATGTTTATTTCCTATTTGCCACGCCACTGTGGAACATTCTAGTTTATTATATTTTCAATTATGACGCATGTTTATATTACCACTTAACCGTCGCTACAAGCGTGACAACCAGCTTGTTAGCAACTGCCTTTACGTATCTCTTTTGCCAGCTACCGGGGTTCTCATTAAGAAAAACAATGAGAAAACTTAATTATGTTACATTCAAGCAACCGAATACCTACGAATAAACATAAGGAGGTAATTGTATATTACGTATAAATAGGTCACAAAATTATTTTGTATTTTCCAACGTTTTCTCCAGTGTATTGCCGTATTTCCTTCATTCTGTTTATGAGTTCGTAAACTATTCATGATAAGGCTAACTTTACCATGAATCTATGCTATGAATGGAACAGAAGAAACTTCTGAAAAGCGACGTTATCTGTTGTCAAGCGTTTGTTGCATAAACTACGAATAGGTTCTCAAGATACCCACGACGATACGACGACGGTTCTCACCCGAGGAGTGCGCAGTAAAACTAAAATATGAAAACAATTCACTTTGTCACTAAAATATAGTTATTCACAAATCAGTGTGCGAAGCGAGCAATTTAATTTGCGTTTCCCGGAGACTGTTGCCTTCGTCATAGTTTGATAAAGTTCTTCGAGAATTCTGTCTAAGTAGGCCAATTGATAATCAAGTTTTATTTGTTATGAGAGTCATTAGGAGAGGAAATCTTGTTAGAACAAATTTCGAGCGAAGTTTGTTTGGAAGCCTATGTGCGGGCTCTGGTAATTACTGACGACGATGTTCATCTTTTACCTTTACCGCCTCTTTTAACGCGTCGCGAGAAAATTGTTAATTGTTTATATTTTGCACTCGTATATACACAATATACGTACATACAACTTGAGAGGTATTTTTTAAGGTAGGTGCTTGAATATATGAGTGTGTCGTCAGAGCGCAGCTATTCTAAGAACAAAAGAGTTTGTTGATGTAGGTATTGTATGTGAGGGGTTTATTTGTGTTTACTGCTCTTAAAAGCATTTTTGGTGAAGGGACGAGCGTTATTGTGTGTAACAAGTAAAAAATATTACAAGTACACGTATTTATGTTTCGGGTCTGCGGTATACACTAAACGAGTGCTCCTGTTTATTGCTCTATAAAGTAACGTTTCATTCTGGAACCGTCCGAATATTCTTTATTGGTCGTTGTAACTGATCGAGCACATCACTTTTACCTGTTTTGTACGGTGACATAATCATGGTTAAATTTTGGAAAGCGCCATAAATTCTTTAATGTTCTTCATAAAGTTCGGTCATTCGTGTCAATTGTTTTATAGTTCTATTTTAAAGGTACGATAAAATTGGTATTTACTGAATTGTTTTCTATCTGTCGCTAGTTTTATATAAAATTCATCATAGATTATGAATTGTGAGTCTGAGAAATGGTTGGCAGTTGCGTATGAATATGGGCTTTATATGACTAAATATTCCGGTGGTCGTGTTGTGGCGTGTCGTATGAGTCAATACGTATGCCGAGCAGTCATACGGCGGTGTAGAGCAAGCACATAAACGTTATTGGTAACGTACGATGTGGAGCGGGCGGCGGCGCCGCGTCGCGCCTTTAATGCGGTTTACTTTTGCAGCCGCACGTCCACGTGATGTTAAGTGATGAGTACCGCACACGTACATACACACTCCTCCCGATATTAACATATGCTTACAGCATGTCGCAATGACTTCATATTGGAATCAAATTATTTGATAAACGTACCGCAATATGTTTCAGCAATGACGGTTACTGTAATGTGGTGTCATAAATGGAGACGTAGTGTTATTAAAAACATTTAAAATTTTGGGTACATTCATAAATGTTTTAGAATTGTTTTGGCGCGAAAAAATAAGTAAATAGCAGTCATAGTTGCAAAAAAAACCTTTGACGAAGCCGAAAGGCATTTGTTCTCCCCGTCATTGTGATCTTTTGTTTTGTTCTGGACTGTGAACCGTCTAGTTACGGAGATATTGGAGGTCAAAGTTCCAACGTTTTCACACTTTTTTTTAAGTACAAGTTGTTATTGTTGTACCTTTACATTGAAAACGTCAGTGATTCTTTTACTTTTCAATCCATCCATCAGCACAATGTTTTGACTGTGTTATATTGACTCCTACCGTAAACTGTGATTTTTAAACCCTGTTTTTTTTTTCAGCACAATTTTTGCGTTACCGTTTGATGTACAGAATGCTTGGTTGACGGCTTAGTAAAGAGTCTGTTTACACCTTGCATGTATTCTGATTACTTATTTAACGCTAATAAATATTAATAAACAATCTCATTTCATACGGACCTATACGATATTATTATAGTAACTGCTACACGATACAATCTCTGAAAATTAGACTCGAGAAACATTTCGGAGAAAAGTAAAACACATTTTCAAACAGCAGGTTCACTGCATGGCAGATCATGTCGTTCAACTTGATTCCTGTTGGTAGTCCTCACCGATCGATATGGTTGCTGAAAGGTTTTCTATGAAATAAAGTTTATGCGAAATTCTTCGCCTACTTATATCCATTTTTCATAATCAAAGTTTTCGCCCTACATTCCTACCTCTTAAACTTGTCGTGTATCGGAAACTTGTGTGCCTTATTACATAATATAGCTTCCGCGCTCGAGCTGCTAACATATATATTAGAGCGTCATAGTTGCAAACAATCTTGAAGCAGGTTAGTTGAGGGCGCTCGGAGTGTCCTGCCTGTACTTTAGTCATTTAACTTGAATGTAATTAATGAACTGACCGCCGCGGCGCACCACTTCTCGGTCATTAGTCAAGTGCTTACTCATTAGCACACAACCGTTACCATTCAGATACTATAAAGCAATTGCCCGTTCATATTTCACCGGACGCCTCGCTTTCCGTGGTTTTGTACAACAAAATACTAACATTACGAACTCCTATCGCGAATTCGTGACACTAAACGACTAAACAAATTATGCAAAACATAGGTTTTATGATGCAGTGTAAGGTATTATTCTATTTTATGACCTATAAAAGTGACTAATTTTACATATAGACGGGAAATTATAGGAGCCGGTTGTAGTCGCTTTGTTGGAGCCAGTAAACATCGGTTTCGTTGCTAACTTATAGCAGTCGTGCGACAAAAGCTTTAGCGGATTTGAAAAATTAGGTCTGTAATTTGTTACAAATCAGATGTACCTAACATTTGTTGAATTCTATAACATCTAATCACAGTTTCCAAGAGCTTACTGACGTCACAGTAATCAACTATAAATTACTGTATGAACCACATGAAAGCGACGCGAGTACATAGTTGCGGTGGTTTGCATACGTGTAGCCCGTGTAGGTACTAATTATATTCTCATATTATTACTAGAATAACTCTCTTGTTAGGTATAGGGAGTCTAATATTCAAATTAGTTACGTATTTGGCAGCACCGCAGCTCACTTTAGTGTGTAACCGGCACTATCAATTTGGTGCGGCGGCAGATAGTAAATATTTTATTATAGGCTCGGACGGGCCACGTGAACCGCAAAATCACTGTAACGGCGTTGTTATACGGATAATTTGCAAATATTATCGTAAAACCGGCAATGACGCCTGTTACAAATCACAACGGTTATATATTGTTATAAAGCCGTGCATTTAATATCGGTGCTGTTCAACAATGTTCAGTTGACCATGTTTGATATTACAATACATGTTCATTCGTTCGCCATGTGTTTTCATTTCAGTTAGATTGTTAAAGTTATGAGCGCTGTATATTCACATAGATACTAAACACTATGGCTAGATACAAACATAGCATCAAATCCAGCACAATAGGATAGTTAGGCTACTTTAGTATGTATTATCGTATCTAGCGAGTTCCAAGCACGTTAGCAGATATTCAAATAGCTCGTAGTGAACTGCAAGCTGTGCTGATATCGACACGGCCAATAGAACATTAATTTTGATTGTTTGTACAGTGGTGAAATGATAATATTATGCGGTATTGGTCATCATGTGGTTCTGTGAGTTGGTTCAGTGAGTCGTCAGCTGCGTGGTGAGTGGTGGACGTGCAATTATAATAATACGTGGAAGTACCGCGCGTGCGCAGGGGACGGCGTGTCGGTGTGGCGAGGAAAACAGCCCCGAGGCACGCCAATTATTTGATCGCCGCCTACGAGTACAAACCAGATTAACTGCAGCATTTGTTTACACTGCTGATGTTGGTTTCGCTCCGAACTCTCATATTCAATATCACAAAGTTAACGTAAAAATCCCTTGTGGGTTTTAAAACTATTACACTAACCAACACAAAATGGTTCATGATGAGGCCGATTCATAATAAATATTTGTATCTTAACAATTTCACATGGCTATTGTTAATTAAAATAATCTAAACTAACTAACTTAAACAATAATCTTAAAAAATGGCGTCAAAAACTAATCCTCAACGCTGTCAACTGGTAATACCCACAAGAGACTGGCGGCTTTACCACGCTGTGTGGAAACGCTAAACCTTCGGTTAAAGCTGATGCTCCAGGGTAGCCCGCGAAATTAAAATTTTCTAACATCAAAATCATCAATACAATCCTCCAAGGTCATGTAACTCGATTGAATTACTTTTTCATGAAATATTCATTTAATCGAGTTACATGAACTTGGAGGGTTGTATTGATGATTATAATTCTGAAACTATACATGTCTTACAGCCGAGAATAATATTTTAATCAACATACAACCTAGCAGTAGCCTGCAAATTGCAAAAAACGTAAGAATTTGAATTTCGCGGGCTGGTTGGAGCATTCACCATAAGGTAGTATTTGTATTGAATTCTTTAATTACATTTGAGCTATGTTCACTCAGTGATGAGCATGGATAATGTTTTTATCAAGAGGGCGCTACATTCAAAAAGCGTAAGCAAAGAAAACGGGAGCCTACTATGCTCACAGATTAGTGTGAGAGCTTTATGAGAGTTACCCCTGAATCACAGTACAAGAGGAAAGCCAGCTGGACCTGGAAAAATTGCCATTTCAATCAAAACCATCAAAATCACTGAAGTATCCTATTTTGTAAGAAAAACGAGAATCAACTTACATTTTATTTGGGAACCAAGGTGTGATAGAAAATGTATGTTTACCTACGTATGCCTATTATATCAATACTAAGGAATAAAAGCTTTATAGGGAAAACTTTCTACTTGATTTTTAGATAAAAACAAGTAGAAAAGTTGAGTAGTGATAAAGAAAGTCCTGCTCGCACAAGCTGTCACTTTTCCGTTTACTTTTAAAACGTTTATTTTCTTAAAGAACAGTTTTAATTAAAGTAGGTGTGTAAATGAAACCAGTTGAACAAAGAGAAGCAAAGTGACACGAAGTTTTAATAATTAATTTTTAACTTTCTCCCACTGTTTGTTTATTAAATTACATCGGGAATGGTTCAGTTATTAATGGTACAAGGTTACAATGCTTGTACAAATTGGTGATGGTAACTCATTGATTTTCACGGAAATTTCAAACAGTGCTTCCTGTGCTTCCTGTATGATATTTCCGTGAGAATACCGCTCATTACACTTAATTAATTTCGAATTTTTCATGTTCTTTAATTACAGGCAATATTTACTAACTTTGACCAATGTATTAAAATCATGTTTCAGGAGAATTCGCACAGTATTTGTCTGGAATTTGGTTTTATATTAAAACCAGCTTTTGCCCGCAGCTTGGCTCGTGATAGAATTTGACGATTAAACTCTTAAGACACTACTAAAGTTTCTATAATAAAATAATTCAATCATAATTCGAAAGACACGTGATCTATTATCAAAAGAACTATATTGTTGTTTTCGATAGGATTCAAATGTAATCAATTCCAAAACCTCAGCATTTAGAAATAGGTCTTTCGACCATTCCTTTACCTGCATGAGTTGCCTAGGCAAACTATAATAAATGAATTACCGGTAGACATCTTAGTAGGCGACAAGGTGTCATCTGTCAGCTGAGCTCAGCATCACGTGACGCGCTATGGATATGATGACGCGAGCGAGCATGACCTCTGCCAACATGCCCGTGATATACGATTATGACATTTGAATAACTTACGTCGCGGGTATTGATCTAAGGTTTTGCAGAAAGAACGTGCAGAACGTTAAAGTGTGACCATCACTTGATAGCTGTCACGAAGAACAATTAATTGAATTTCACAAGTATTACTAGAATGTAATTTACTTATCTTTACATCACGCCTGTAATACCCGTAGCGTTAGGCAGAAGTATATTTAATAGTACACCCACATTTCGCAGTTATGTTAAAGTCCGATGTAATAAGGGCGCGCCTATTGCCATCAAACGTGCGCAAATCCAGTTTCTGTGGCTGCTACTGAGAAATTCCTGAAAAACCCAATAACAATTTGCCTGACCTGGGAATCCCGGGCTCAGTAGTCGCACTTGCAGTAGCACTAGACCTTTAGTAGTAATTTACTGTAATTGTAGGGCTTTACAAATTTTCTTCCGCACTCATTATCTGGACTACTCGTTATTGTCTCTACTATTGATTATCGTCGCTACTGCTAAGCATAATTATCTTAGGTTCGATTCTCAGGAGAACCAAAAAGCTATAGAGCTTTTCCGACAAATATTTCTCAGGACACCAGTCAGTTTGCACCTGGTTGATAGCTAGGAGTAAGGGGGTGAGCCTGTAACCATCCAGTCAGTACGTGCTTCAAATAGAACTAGCCAAATATTAGCATACTGTAGGGACACCTCTGCATACCCCTTCGGGGATTACAGGCGTTATGTTATGACGTGTTCTATCTGGTAAATAAATCATCTCAGGTCATAGATATGTGAAACTAATGTTGTTGGTATGGGAATATGGGATATAATATGTAGGTATACTTGGTAGGGATTTCCCATCACTTTTAGATATGACTGATAGATCACTCGATTAGGAACGTCGTAAAGGTAGTTTTCTTTTTTCGATCGATTTAACGCCTTTAACCATTTGTACGAAAAATGTGAAGTGTAGGTAGTGGGTCTAAAATTATTTTGGGACTGATTTCATGGAAACCATGGTTAACATGGTTACCGATCCTGCAGTCTTCAGACGAGGCGTGCTTGCCAAAAGTGTCAGTATATTTGTTTTTCTTAAGTCATCGTGTACTGGCAAGTTCGTAAATAAAAGTGACAGCCTACTGTAAGTTTTTTTATTGATTTACTATTTATTCGCTGACTGAAACTCTTCACTTCCACTTCAATTGTTTGTTTATCATAATTCTGATCTTTTTCATTAATTTTAGACACAATGCTTATCTGTTGTTGGGTGAATAACTAAGGTTGAACGGAAAGGGTTTACCTACTTTTGAACAAAAAGTTTGTGTCAATTGTTATTTTAATCAAATAAATAATTCAATCAGTTTTTAACATAGATGTGAATGTTGTTATCTCGTTAATTCATAGCTGTACATTTTTTCATTTTTAAATATTTAAAATAAAATGTATTGTCACCAGAACCAAAGGTGGGTGCAAAATTTCAGCTCAATCGGTTTGGGTGAACTGGTTTAAATGCAGTAGCAAGATATGACCAATACATACTAACAAACATACTAACAAGGCAAGTTAAATAAAAGTTTATAAATAGTAGTCCGCCGGTGTCGGAAACAGGGTTCAAGCTATCGGTGCTGCGGTGGTAAGGGCTCCAGAGACAGGAACCTCATCACAATGCGAGCCGTATGTAGAAGTACTGTCTTCTGAATCAGGCTCTTGATCCAACGTCCAATGGAGAGCCTCGGAAGATGTACGTATAATCATTCTATTTTAATACATCGCAATTATAGTTTTTATTCTGAATCGTCATGAAGTTAATCGCCTTGAATAAGAATAAGTTTTTATTAAATACTATTTCAGTTTACGTTCGAGAATAGTTTTAGTTCTCATAAAACATTTGTTTACGATACCTAAATACGAGTTAATTCTAGGAGCTCCTTTGATACGAGCTCGACATGATATTTTATTTCTGTGAAATTTCGCTGTCATACTGCCTCCGTTAATTTGATTATATTCCCGATATTTGAATACAATTTGATTTGCGAGTTTCATCTAATAATACTGTATTATTGGAAATTAGATTCGAATACATTTTTGATTAATTCTTTCCTTCGTTGGAGAACTAAATATATAACCATTTCGAGGAAAATTAAGTTATACCTACTACAGTGAGTTCACAAAATGTCACGTTGTTATTGTCGTTCTGAAATGACAAATAACATAATTAATTTCATACGTTTCGGAGGACCTCCGAAATAAATGGACCGTTCTAGTATTACTTGGCACAAGTTAAGGATGAATAAATAAAAAAGTACGAACTATGAACTGTAGTAATTTTATGACAGCTATAATTTAAAGAATTTCCTCCAAGAACATCGTAAATTTTTATATGCCTAGGGTTAACGAGTGTGTGTCACCAGTTCCTACAAGCTATTATTAAATTTCCAATTACTTCGAATATAGTCGATCTCGTACCTTTTTACTACCCTTTTTGTTATGTCTTATGTCATTCAGAATTGCCTACGCATTCATTCAACAAGAACATATTTTATTTTCATTGACCGCCAATGTAACCGCCAATGCAGTGACCGAGGAACGTCGGTCACTGCGTTTCTACTATTTGCGTCATTGTCTCTGAGTCTCTGACACATCTGCCTAGTCTTCCCAACTACGTTTTAGCCGGCTTCCAGTTTAGGGGCCGTCCATCACGTGAGGCTCGAAAGAGGGGGGGGTGTTGGCAAAAATAACGAAATATCACAAGGGGGCACGGGGGTGTAGTAAGTTAAAGTAAAGTAATAATCACGTGTATTTAATTTTTCGCCAAACGCGCGATTTCTAAACCGAAAAGCGGCGTGTAGTGTGACCTTTTGTTTTTGGAAGAGAAATCATCAAATGACTCCTCCCACTCTGGGCGGAGCAGGAGGGAGTGTCAGACTTTTACTGACTAAAACCCATCGATGTTCTTTCATCGCCCTTTGTGTTCCGGGGCCACGGTATCTCTTTCGAACAGTCCCGCAGCCCCGGCAGGCATCGGCCCTTGCGGACCCCTTCCTTTTTGCTGACTCACTCTGAGGCGCGCGTGGGACACGAACGCGCAATCGACACGGCCTGTCGTCATGAGACGGACGGACGGCGAGTTAGCCCATAGCTCACCGTCCACAGGCCCGCGGTGTGGTGTGACCTTGAGTTGCCATTGCCAGGCAATGAACGATTCTTTGTAGGTACTACAAATACACGTGATTTTGGGTGGGGGAGGGGGGGGGTTAGTCTTAAACCTCACCACATATCACCAAGGAAGAGGGAGGGGGGGGGGTAAAAAATATCACGTAATTAATGGACAGCCCCTAACCGGATGCAGCTGAATAACAGTATTTTACATAGAGAGTCTGCCTTTCTGGCCTCCACAACCCAGTTAGTACTGGATAATACGATATCCTTTGGTCATTTGGTACTTTTTTTTTAATGAATTTTTAAGCAGTAGAATACTGAAATGAAGCAAGAAGAACTAAAAAAAAAATAGTAAATGGCTTGGCTCACTGATCAGCAGGCCTAGCCAAGTTACAAACGTTTTGTATAGATTCTCTTTCTACAATCGTAAACGCCTCGGCGTAAGCGATTGTAGAAAGCGCTAAATTGGTAGCCAAGTTGACACGACTGAGTCGATCGCTCGTTCTCTAATGTCTGTAGAAAAAACCTACACTTTAGTCTATGGTGAGCATTCCTACCAAAGAGTTTAGCGATCAACATTGTAAAAACGATAATATTCTATTCTATCATTTTGAACGATGTAAACTTGTCTACGAATTTTCTATTCGTTTGTGTTGATCACGTGATTTAACGTTGAGATGATGTCATTCCCATTCATTTGAATAGTTTTCTACTAGCGTTAACGATTGTAGATTGTCAACTTGGCTAGGGGTGCAGCTAAGAAACCGTAGCTGTCGCTAGTTACGCCGTAGTAGCGTAGCCTGCTACGGCGTAGCAGCGTAAACAATGTAGCACTTTGTATACAGCTTATTAAAACGTATTCAATCGCAAGATTCTACTTTGGAGAGCTAAATTCAGCAGAATAAGCTGAATTGGCGATAGGCGGTATCAATACAGATGAATACTACTGCTCAGTGACCCTTGGGAAATAATGGGCCGGTCTATTCGTAGCTGAAGCCAGATGGCACCTCTGGAATAGAAAGTACCTCATTTGTGAAAGTCTAGCAATGCATTAGTACCTACGAAGGTTTATTCAGTTCAGTTATAGAATATGATTACTTCTCATATTGATTGTAAATTAATCTAGAGTAAATAACGATATCGGAAAAATATTATGTTGTGGACGTGTTTATCATCTGGGTCCAATTAACTAGCTGTGCCGTCGAACAATTTATTTCGCCTCGTTATTTTAGGATTGTTCGGCTCTATGTAATTTTTCCTGACAAGATAAGCAAGCGTGTCACGTACGATAGAGTCGGAGAAACTATAGAGTGTCTAATTGGGTTGCGCCGGCGGCAACCCGAGTGCGGGGTCGGAACGGCCCCCAGCACCGCAAGGCCAGCCAAATCGAAGCCTTTCGATATCCCAGCCTCCTCTAATCGATCAACAGCACGCTCCCATTCAAACTTTTCCTTTGTTATCGATAGAGAAAAGGCTTTTGAAATGAGATTCTAATCTAATTATGCGTAGGTACGTTCCTAATCCAATAAAATTTGAAGTATCCACTTGAAAAGATCGTTTCATTTAAAAATATACGGTTTAAGCCACTTTACTTGAAGATTTAGAGGCTTTGAGTTTTAATTAACGTGCGGTTTTAATGGAAAATTTACTTGTCTGGCGAGGTTATGTGGTCTGTATACAGAAAGTTACGAACTCTTTATTTTATACTAAGTATTTCTTTCTATCTTAGTTTTAAAACTAATGTTTTGCATATAAATTAACTGATATTATTAAAACTTCTTTAATAATTCAGATGAATTACTTAACATTTATCAACATAACTACGAAACTTAATCTAAGTCACAAGTGAGCAGTGTGGGCCCCAAACTAAGTGTTATCGTCGTTTCAGCTCAGGCAGATGTGTTAGTTTATTTAATAATCACTGGTCTGAAATCGGTGCCGAAAAACGTCCTGAGGAGAGCGGTATGTCCTAGGGCCAAAATTAGAAGATATGTAACAGCTGAACTGGGCCCACATGGTGGCCCCATTCACAGGGTGGAAGCATGTTCCTCGAAGCGGGAACTTAATGGGCTGTTAATGCTATGTTATGCATATGCTGTAGAATAAATAACTGTGTGTAACTTATTTGAGTACTATGTACTAGAAAGCTATCATTCACAGGAAACCTACGTCTTTTCTTGACTTAATGTGCCCTGGCGGTTGAGAGTATGTCATGCTCATTCTAATGTCTCGCTGATGGTGGCGCATGTGTTGGATCATTTAGTTCCCTACAAAATGGTTGAGTTAAATGGTGAAAGAAAAAAGAAAAAGAGAGAAAAATATTTATTTGACGTCAGTTATTAAAGCACACACACATATCATCATCTGCCTAGCCTTTTCCCAACTATGTTGGGGTCGGCTTCCAGTCTAACCGGATGCAGCTGAATACCAGTATTTTACATGGAGCGACTACCTATCTGACCTCCACAACCCAGTTAGTACCGGGTAACCCCTTGGTAAGACTGGTTGTCAGACTTTTTGGGCCTCTGACTACCTAACGACTGTCAAAGATCTACAAATGACAGCCGGGACCAACGGCTTAACGTGCTTTCCGAGGCATGGAGGAAACTCGGTATGTAATGGGCGGTCACCCATCCACAGACCAACCCAGGCAAGCACGGCTTAACCTAACGATCGACCCGAGCGGCTGTTATTATATAGCCACGAGCTCCTCAAAGCACACACACATATAACACACAATAAGAAAAAAATACAAAATAAACAGGATAACATAGTATGTGTTGTGTGCCTCACCGCTGCGCCAAAAAGGTCCATTTCAGCATTCATGCCGGACAGGTGAAGCTGTCTGACGTTGGTCTTCCAATGAACCTTGAGGGGGAGGTGCCTAAGTGACGGAGAAACAGTTTCAAACATAATATATTAAGAAATGGTTACAAATAAATAGATAGATAACGAGTAAATTAATTAAATGTGTATTTATGAGTTCGGATAAAGAAGAAAGTAAGTAATAAGTAGGTATTTTATTGTTTTAGAAAGTAACACACTGTTAACAATAAAATAATACAGAAATAAGCCAAGACAGAATAAATATTTTTAAACGAAAATAAAGTAGGTACTTATACAGTACAGTCAGTGATGCTGATCCATGCGTCATGTTCGTGAACGGGCGCTGTCAGTAGTGACTGGTCATCTCTTAGTTGCCATGGCTTATTTGAATGTTTATTTTTGAATTGTATTTTTTCTTTTTACTGTGGACACTTTTAACGTGCACATCTTGCTACATTGTTCTCACATAATATACCATCTCAACATGAATGATGTAACCAAGATTTTGTAACAATATTTTGATTTAAAAGAGTGTCCATGGAGTTTCTTGCCCGTTCTTCTCCATAGAGATCTACGCTAAGGAATGAGTAACTACAGTACTTTCACAGTTTTTATGTCTTGTGACTGGGACTGTAGCTACATTTAATTTTCATCTTTGTTTCGACAATTCAAAAGTGCCTGTAACTGGCGTACTTGAAATAAATGCTTTGATTTTAATTTTTTGATTTCGATTTTGTGGGTGGTAATTTCAGTAAAATAGATATTCATCAACGTACTCGTGCAAAACGAAACAATTAAACCATCCAATTGTCTGCGGCTGTGGAATGGCTACCGTGATAAAAACATAATTAATGGAGTTATTATTGGAAAATACTTAATAACGGCTGCAGTCCAAGCGAATGACGCTAATTAACTAGCCATTTTTAAGGTTTATGTCATTTTTACTTCGGGCTTTTATGAATGAATGACGTCTTTGTATGAAATAGAGGAGCTCGGACGTAAAGCTGTATCTATGGACCAAAGACGATGCAATGGTTAGTATAATTTATTTTTGAAATTTTATTATTAATGCAGTATTTGCACTGATCAATGACTAAGTAGATATAGATTGGAAAGAAATGCAGCATCCAAAGCCATGAATTTTTTTCCATACTTTCTGAATTGTCATTTAAATGAGTACAGTTTTTGACGTTGTTACGAGTACAATGAAATATGATCGTCCGTATCTATCTATACTTCTATACTAATATTTTAAAGAGGAAAGATTTGATTTTTTGTTTGTTTGTTACGATTTAACTCTAAAATACACGAACGATTTTAAAAATTATTTCAGCAATGGATAGCTACATTATCACCGAGTAACATAGGCTATATTTTATCCCCTACTACTCCCATATACTCTCACGGGAACGGGAATTACGCGGGTGAACCCGCGTGACGCCCGATAGTACTTAATATTAAAAAGAGGAAAGATTTGATTTTTTGTTTGTGTGTTTGTTACGATTTAACTCAAGAACTACCCAACCGATTTTTAAAATTCTTTTACCATTAGTACTACTACATCTTTACCGAGTAACATAAGCTATAAATTATATTAATGTCAAGCAAATTAGCCGAGCTATCACAATTTTCGCGGACGAAGTCGCGGGCAAAGTGCTAGTGTTAAATAAATTAATAATATCTCTTTCGGTTCGTATAGACAGTGTCAGTGACCTTACAGTCTCGTTAATGGTTCTAAGTTAAAAAGCAATCCACTTCAACGGCAATGAAAGCTCATTAGAAAGAAATCGTTTTGATATTCACTTATAGTACAAGTACGTACTTAAAGTATTTTTATACATTTACCTTATTTCAAGAATACGTAAAAATCTCTTTTTTCTCTTTGAATTGCTCACGTATTCATGATTTCTATCTTCTAAAATGATCATGTTGCTATCTAAAATGATTGAATTACTTTTGTTTCAAATTATAAACGAAATAACACATTTTCTATGCTTGGGTACAATTATAGTTTTTATCATAATGTAAAAACAGAAACTTGGTTAAAACTAATAACTGATTGTTGCGTCGAATGCATGCAGTCATAAAATAAACAGCGAATGGCTTTTTTTTTTTTGCCGATTACTTCATTTGTAATAGTATTACATACCAATCTCATTTACCAACCTTTCCTTAACTATGTTTGACTTGGCTACTAGAATAACCGGTCCCAATCCACGTTAGTATATTACAAGAACCAATTGCTATGTGAACTTGGTAATCCCACGTGTTCAGTCATCGTTTTCAAAAACACAGTTTTTCCAACGTGAGTTAAACTTTGTCAGGCTTTGGAAAAGCGTTGATATTCGTACGACGAATGCAATCGACAGCTCAACTTGCTAACAAACAATACCCACAAAGTAACAGCGTTCTATAAAAAGGGATCACACATGCAAAACTCGACAGCCGAAACGAACTCCCGAATGCCAAAAATAAAACTAGAAAGAAAAGAAAACAAAACACAAAATTGGTGCCCGGAATCGAGTGCAAACACATAAAATAGCAGAGATAAGAACGGAATTAACGCCGAGTGAATTAAAAACAATGGGATTTTAAAACCGAGTTGCCGGGAAAACCGGAAAACTGTGGATCCGTGATCCCATTGTCAATTACACGTTGAATAACGATAAGTCATTGTAGAGCGTGCAATCCAGCATTATCAATATGTGGGGATACGTGGCTGACAGGAGCGGCTGGCGACGCCGATGGTACATTTGTCAGCGTGATTAAATGACGTCACATACAGTATACCCACACGCTGAATATTTTTTAACTGACAAAATCATTCCGAAATAACGTGGACAAAACGCTTTACAAAAGTCAGAACTCGTACCTACGAGTACCGCTCACCGCTCCCTGTTTTTATGAACTGAAAAGTTCAACTTTGCAGAATTATTTCTAAGACTACTTATGTATAAATAATATAAATTGTAACTGTCAGGTGTACCTCTTGGTTGCTATGTAGTTCTAAAAAGAAATAAAAACAATTCAATTTGTTCTTTGTTTTTTTATTGATGCCGAGACATTTGATCTGTAAAAGACATGAAACATTCTATTTAAATTCCTTTTATATACTCGTATGCTAAAAATATTCTATATACCCAGACATTGTGTGGAGGGGGCGGTTCACAAAGTTTAAAAGTACTTGGTAAGAGAAATAGTTATCGAACTAACTCAATACTTGGACAGGTTTCCCGCTGAGTAAGACGGATAGATTAATGGTTTCACATATCTCTTCTGTTATTCACAATAGACACCAACTTTCCGGCACAGATACTTATAATACCGAGATATTTTCGCAATCACTCGATTCTCTTCGGTTTCCTGACCCCAATTCACTTGAACCCAAAGTTAAATATTTTCTGGTTCGCACTGAATACAAACAGCTACTCAATTCAGCTAATAAGATATCTGAGTCGTAGTGGGAACGGAGCCGTTAGACGTAATTCCGTCAATATTGGTAAGGGCTGCCGGGCGCAAGCAAGGCTTTTTTAGAAGCATTAAGCATTAACTATAATGACTGATTTAGTATTTGACTTAAAATTTTTGTTAATTTATATGTATTTGACTTAAAAATTGGTTAATTTAAATGTATTTTCCTTTAAAATTGGTTATTTTTTGATGAGTGATCGTTTTATAAATAAAATTTCCCAAGTAAAAATCAAGACTATTCCTATTAGGATTGTAGGTCCCATAGAGTATTATGCGAACGTAAACGAGACCAGTGTATATACATAATGGCATTATGGCGAAAGATGTGTATTGATTAAGATAATAAGTAAGAACATAGGCGTTGGTCTAGTGGTTGCAAGCGCGACTGCTTAACATAAGGTCCTGGGTTCGATTTCCTGGTCGGGCAAAGTGTAATTGGATTTTCCCCATCCGGAATTTTTCAGTAGCAGCCACGGAGTCTGGATCTGTTCCTAGTTGATGGCAATAGGCTCGCCCCCTATTACATGGGACTCAAACATATCTGGCGAAATGTGGCGGTACTATTAAGTACGCCTCTACCCTAATCCTTCGGGCATTACATGCGTGATGTTATATAAGAAATAAGAATAAATAGGTATATAATTTCGGTATTAGTATACTTTCAAGAAATCTTTACGTAAGCTCTTGCAAAAGCTAATATTAATAAAGTCAGGGAGACAAAGCCCTATAGTATGTAAGCCACCACTAAAGAATATGCCATTTTCCATTCGAGAAATATAAGAGTATGCTCGCATTAACCGCTTGAAATATTAAATATCTACCTGAATATTTACATAACTCTTTTACATAAATAAGCTCACACCTCCCTACGTACTCGTATGTACTAGCTTGACTCAAATGTAAAACATCGGACTTGCCTTACCATATTATAATTTTGATCATAATAAAATTATTCGGTAAGGCGACACGTACAGCGAGCCCACAGTTTATCACTTTGAACAAACAAAATTAATAAGGATCTCCCGAAATCCGTAACTGAATGTTGATAGACACGAAGAACAATTCCGATTAGAATTTCAATTAAGAAGTTAGAGTCCTATTAAAATTCAGGAGAGCGTTGTGGACGCGAGAGCGCAGCGAGAATGCGATTGTACAGGAATAAACGTTAGTGTTTGGTAAACGAGTTTGAGGGTCTATTAATGAGAGGTTCTTTTACTCCTTAACATTGCCTCACTGTGATTTACCGAAGTCAGATTAAATGTGGCTCAGAGTCAATTGTACGTGTTCCTTACACCTTTCGCTTCTCGCTTTTGTTTTTCTTTTTTTACTTTGTTTCAACAATTTAGTTTGCTGTTTTCTCTAGTTATTTCTAAAGGCGGCTGTTCATACGTAGCGAGGAAGTTATTTATTTCGTGTCCCACGAGTGAGGCGACCTAGACTTTACGGCTCACTGTTCACATCGGGTAATGATTTCTTACGCAAAATTCGAATCCGATGCTGGGAACTGGATCCGCGTCTCCTGAGACTCTGCAACCCTTTCCAGAGGTCGTTACTTTTTAGTTGTGGGTAAGTCACAACTCTTTGGGGGAACATTTACATTTGTTTAAAATGCTGGTACGTTGGCAACATTTAATTTCGTGACGCGACGAGGTATACATATTAATTTTTTGCTCGTCCTTTAGTGACGATACTTATCAGATTTAATCGGTACTTTTTTGTGTTGTTTATATGATAATATGATACGTTGTTGTTGGGTAGGTTTACCTCTTGAATATCATTAATTACATCTTCTGAAGTATTATGTAACAGACCTTTATCAAATATGCAGAGTCTATTCAGCCCACAAAACCACCTTTCAAATTATCTCGGTGCTAACTTTTTTAACGTTTGTAATATTTTATGAGCATAAATCTCGTAACGTTCATAAATGTTTATGACTTTCATGCAAATAAGAAAATGTCTGGGAAAAGTGATACTACCTACTTAACATTAATATTATTGTGTTGTGAAACATAAAATAGTTGTCAACACAGTAACTGTGTACGAGTACGACGGAGTCATAAAAAAGTTAGCTAGAGATGTGAAGAACAGTCAACATTTTTGATTAATTCGCAAACGGTAAAAAGTAAAATAAATAAATTCGGAAAAAGGTATTATATAAATGGGCATCTAATCATATAGATAAAAGAAACTTCAACAATAATAACAAAAAAATAAAATGGTTGACCAATATTTAAAAAATCGTTTGACATTTTCATTATAAAATGTCAAGTCAGCGTCATATTTTTGAACATTCGTGTAGCATTCTACACGAATGCTCAAAAAAAATTAATATCTAGGCAAACTAGAACATTACCGCTGTCAAAGGCCACATAGGCTGGTCTTAAGACAAAAAAAAACAAGAAAAAATTCATTCATTAGCAAGACAAATGGCAGAAAGTTATTTAAGATATTCCGTTTCTGCTGAAGAAATTTTCATTTTCTGTTTCATTAGTAAAATTTAATCTTATTACGAGGGAGGGTAGGAGCTACGTCTTGAAGGAATCCTTGTAACGAGTACGGGGAAATGTTACTTGTTTTCTTTGCTATAAATTTTGAGTGCGAGTTACGGCTGAAATTGAAACGCTTTAGCAAACTTCTGATTAGGAGGCCGAAGGTAAACGTGTTGTGATTCATTTACGTGTTTATCATGTTATTAGGCAATCGGGTAACTCTTTTTACAGTGAATAATCTGTACCTAAAAGTACCTAATTATGTTTTTATTTTAGAGCAATGAAATATATTCACCGCAATTGTTTATTTCTTGTGTTTACGTCGCAGCATAATAAATCTTAAACATTCCAGTCTGTCTACAGTTCATAGGGGACTTGAGTATCTACACGGTTATACAGTAAGAGAGTAGACATTTGAACCCAACAGTCTAAACGAGCTGATTGTAGAGTGTCGATATGTCGCAGTATGCAGAGATACGTCGCAGACCGTTTGCCGCTTCCGCTGTTTAATGCGTGGTTAGGCTAGCTAACAGCTAAATTACTAGTTATCTACCTAAATTACTAGTTATCTACCTAATGCCGGCTCTGGCTATCTTGGTACGACAGATATACTGCTATCTTGCTCTTAGCTCGTTCTGTTTGGGATATTCTATGAGAAACTTACATAGTTGTAAAGTTGTCATAGCTTAGTACTATGTTGCCCCTGATTAAGTTCATGTTTTTCGTATGGGGGTAGGCAGAAACTATAGAACCACCTGATACGATCCATACTTACACATCAAAAAAAGTTTGTGATCACTTTGAAAAATCTAAATCTTAATTGTTACGGTAGATTATGATTTTCTTCTTTTTAGATTCTTTATTTAAAAATATAGATTTAGAACAATAAACCAAAACAAAGACAACACAAAACAAAAAAAAAAAAATATATCAGCTTATGCTAGCGATCACAAACTTTATTTGATGTGTGTACTTCGTTTGCTTAGTTCACGCTCGTATGGTTTTGGATTTATTTTAGCGTTTTTTTTTATTATACTACAGTACCTACCCTATAACGCGAAATTCATTTAAAAACCAAAAAGATTATATAATCAAAAAATCAAAATCCAAATCAAAGCATATAATTCAAGTAGGCCAGTTAGAGGCACTTTTGAACTGTCGAAACAAAGATGAAAATTAAATGTAGCGTGTATACAGATATACACACATCAAAAATGTCTAGGGATCAAGCATTTTTATGCGGATTTCTTGAGATTGAGATGTGGCTTTGTAATAAATTTATGATTTTATAAATTTATATGGATCCTTTTTGGTGCATTTCATAATTTGAATCAGGAACTCTCAATCAAATTCGAGTAAAAGATGAAAATAAGCTGTCAATATTTTCCCTATAAAAACATACAACGCATTGAAGACATTATTAGTGCTACTGTTTCCCTACTACTGATTAAAACCAACGTTATTATGGAGCGGCGACGTCATTTAAGCAGGGAAGAAATGCTCAGAGCCGTGGGAATGATAGAAGCTGGTTCCCGGCAACGTACTGTAGCTTTAGCTCTGAATACAAGTCAGAGTGTTATCAGTCGACTTTGGACACGTTACCGAAGCACTGGTACCGTGGCTGAGCGCCATGGAGGACGGTATCGCTGCACCACACGGAGACAAGACCGATACATTCAAATCTTAACTCGAAGAGCTCCAACAATAACCGCCATGATGTTAGCCGTGAGGCTTCATCACTCTTCAGGGAACTTAATTAGCGACCAAACAGTCAGAAACCGCTTGCATGAAGTGAACCTTCATTCCCGAAGACCGCTACGGGTACCACCTATAGCAATGCACAATCGTAGGATTCGATATCAATGGGCTCTTGAACACAGAAATTGGGCAGAAGAACAATGGCGTTTCGTGTGCTTTTCTGATGAGTCTCGTTTTGGTATGAGACCGGATACAAGACGTATACGACACTGGAGAACCCCTGGACGCCAACAGCGATTAAAATCCTGCCAGGAAGTCCATCCTTATAGTGGTGGAACCATCATGGTATGGGCGGGTATTTGGATCGGCGGAAGAACTGAGTTGATTTGGATCAGAGGCAACCTCAACGCTCAAATTTATGCTGAGACGATTGTATCAGACGTCATCGTTCCTCTACAAGTGCAAATCGGTCCCTTATTTCAGTTAATGCATGATAATGCACGACCGCACACCGCAAGAGTTGTAAGACAGACTCTCGCCGCAGCTAACATCAATGTCCTGCCCTGGCCTGCTCAGTCGCCAGACTTGAACCCGATTGAGCATGCATGGGATATGCTACAGAGAAGAGCTCTGCCGAATATGGAGGGTATCCAGTCGCAAGAAGACCTTTTTTTGTTGTTGCAACGAACATGGGCGGCCATTCCACAGCGTGATTTGGATGAACTCATTTTGAGTATGCCAAACCGATGTTCTTGTGTTGTTAGTGTTCGCGGTAGAAACACGGATTATTAATTGTTTAAGTTACCCAATAAAATTTTAAAGAAAACTGTTATTTCAGTCTTTTTTTCGAACTTTAATGTTAGTGGTTCAAATGTCAAAAATCCCTTTATTAGGAAAATGGCAAATTTCTTTATTAATGCAAAGGTGACTTGGTTTATCGTTACTGTGACAAACGAAAACACTTTATTTGATGAATCCTTAAAGAAAATTTTAATTAATATCAATCAGGAGAAAAGTTATTGCAAAAATATATGTTGATCCCTAGATACTTTTGATGTGTGTAGATATAATATCCATCTATTGATCTTTTTAAAAGGACCAGTGGAATAGAACAGGTACGAGCTCGAAGGGATAATCGGATTTATTCGGGAGGGGTCTAATGAAAGCCATCAGTCACGTCGCCGCCGCCACGGGTACCATGTCCTGGTAAGCTAGGTACTTCTCCTAGACACCAATCTATACATTGAGTACATTTAGCTTAATGAGCGTTGTCGACATGGTCCGGTCCGCATCAATATTGGATAAGCTCAGATAGTCCAATCTTATCAGCGTTATCTTAGAGAGGATTGGTTAGCCATTTGGGTTTTTTTTTCATTAGATACGTAGGTAAATCGATGGTAAATTGTCTAGCTTATTATGTTAGGTTTAGTGTTTTATAGTGGGTATTTCTGTTAATACCGGTTTTCACAAATCTTAAGTGAAACCTAAATAAAGGCCTAAACATTATTACACTGTTGGAACTTTCCCTATCAGCGGTACACCGAGCGTTAGAAAACCCACAAGGCTCTTTATTAAGACGTAATTTAGGTATCGCTAAGTGTTAGTGAAACCTTTACCGATAAGGCAGCCGTTTATATTGTTCTTATAATCTTACTTATGTGTACTACCTATATGTATATTCCCTTTTAGTAGATAATGAATTTTTGTCATCGGTATCTCTGTGCCTCCCATTTGATAATCAAGTCGAAGTGAGTAATCTAGCTCACACGACAGGCTCCATTAAGTTCTGTGTTGTGTTTGGCAATTAGTCTTCTCCCAGTAGCAAACGTCTTGGTCTCTGAGGCAGCTAGTCACGGTTGATGTCTCGAATACATAGGTACCAGAGTATTCAAGACACTGTGTGTGATTGATTACTTAGGTACTGGCCATTTCTGCTTGTCTTATTGTTTTGTCAATATTAGATTCGTGACAATCAATGTAGTATTTTATAGGAGCATTCGCGACCCGCACCTACTTCTAAAGGCTCCACCTATCGGGAACCAAACCATTCGAAGAAAGTTCAAGCGGGAAAAAAATCATTCACAACGGTTGGGTGGTTTCGGAGATTAGCGTGTACGAACATAGTACCCGTGATTTTTGTATTAAGTTAACGAAAGTTCAAGGTCATATCCATATTTCTTATTCAAAGACAAAGGGATCTTTTGACGACAGTAATCAACACTCACTATTCACATCACGCCGCATATTAATCTTCTAATAGAAAGAATATCGTGTCAAAGACAATAGAGGATCACGACCAAAGATAATAAAGGAAGTATAATTCACAAGCGGAGACAGCCCTATTTACCCGTGACCAAACAAACTTCAACATTATTGTGGGTAAAACAGTAACACTACGTATGGCTTTAGGGCAATTCATCCCGAAAATATTTTTACTTATGTCAGGCGTTAAATGAGCTCCAAAGATATCGGTGTTGTTTTGTCTACTACAATTTACTGACGAGAATATAGTTGCTTAATTTATGGATATATTCATTTTCTAAAATAAGCAGAGAATTTATAATAAATCTGAGATTCCTCTAACTTGTCAAGAATTTCTCTATTCATAATTAAAATTTCATTTCGCAGACTAACAATAATGTATTCACGACGCTAAATTCTGCTTACAACAATAATTGTTCTGCGCTGTTCGGTTGAATCTTTTAATAAGTTCTCAATTATCTTTGATGTCTGCGACCCTTTTTACCTTTGACCCGCGCTTATTCAAAGGTCCTTTGCTGTCCGGCGACTTCAAAGCGAACTATCTCCAAGCTAGCTTACCCTTTGTGCGACTAGCTGGTAATCCGGACATTGTCTGCCTCAAATTCCTATTTGACAGATGTTTTTTGGTCGCGTCAAGTATTTTTCGTACCGTACTTAACCTAATTGGTCTCGTGCTAAAGACTTGCATGACGTATATATATCATACTTCACGCTGACATACTCGTTTACAGATTTGAAAAGTCTGACCGGCTCGAGGGTTTTTGAGCGTACTACAAGTATGTTTTCCCTGGAATCAAGTGGTAGGTACAATATATTCAGTTTCTTTATTCTTTTGTACACAGGTACATGGATTTCAGTTATGTTCTAGTAATGTTATGTTTCACATCAATATAGATCGGTGTGTTCGAAAAAGTTAAATCGACAGACCAAATCGTTTGAAGCAAGCGAAGCTTTGGTTAAATTACCCAATCAACATATAAAGTGGGTACTCAGTAAATGGCACTTGAATCCAGTCACTAGAGATAAATGAATGTCACTGATTAGATACTAAAAGCTCAGTAATCGATTCGACTGTTTGCTGGTCTGAGCTAATTTTAACAGCGTGATGACAAAGTATCACGCGTGCCTATCAGCATTGTGAGGTAAAGTGCCAATTACCCAGAGCACACACACCAAGCACATAAAATGTTACTACTGGGTGTAGTTTTACCACAACGTGTAAGCACAACTAAGTACCAACGACGATCTGAGCATGAAACTGAAAGTAATTCAATATCAATAGCATCCATAAAAATAAAAAATGTATTTGGAAAAATAAGTAAAGAAAATCCTACAAAAATATGACCGTGATACCGAAAACCGAACTGTTTTCCCCATTACGCTTTCCACAACAATGACAATAAACTATGTCGCGATGGCTCCATTTCGGGTGTTTTTATTTTTTTGGGCTAAACTTACATGCTTGGTCGATTTTATTTTGGACTTTAACATACACAGCGAAATTCGTCAGTTTGGCTCAATATCGCAAAACCTACACGAGTATATTTGATTTCCAGTGAAATTCGTTGATTTGTGTCAGTGGAAGTCATCAGTGTGGCACGGTACATTAGGCAGTTGAATCGCTGTCAAAGCAATCACACGTTTTTGGTAGCATTTGGCTGATACCAACTCATTATGTTGCTCAGTCGTGCGACCGAATAAACAGCGGAGATCGCAACCTCGCAGGCTCGCAGGCCGTGGTCGTATCGATGCGGATAACGGCTGCCAGTAATTACCCGCCCGGATTTTATTTCCATAGATAACAATGGAGGGGAAACAATGGTGAGTCTCGATTTATTCAGATTAAGCGATTATTGGAGTTTTCTTCGTTCATCAAACTTTCGTATAGAAATAGTTTCAATCAATTAATTATCTTGTACTTTATTGCGTATGCTGCTGAATGTGTCTTGTTTTCTTTCCACGTGCTATCATCATCTGCCTAGCCTTTTCCCAACTATGTTGAGGTCGGCTTCCAGTCTAATCGGATGCAGCTGAATATCTGTATTTTACGTGGAGCGACTGCCTATCAGACCTCCACAACCCACTTAGTACTGGGTAATACGGTACCCCTTGGTAAGACTGGTTGTCAGACGTTTCTTTCCTCGTGCCTATGCTAGATGAATGTCATGGACTTGTCCATTTCCATGGCACTACAGTCACAAATTCAAGCGTGTTGATTACAGTATTATCCCCACAAGATTGCTCATTACAAAGGTCCAGGGGATAAACCCATGTTTTAGCATAATAAACGTACATAAGCACCGATATATATATATATATATATACAAGTATGTAAAGCTGTTTCCAAGGGTATTAGTAATTATATTAGCACCTAATTACACAATATTGCGTAACAAAGGCGTCTTGCTACAGGGTTTATAGTGCCGCAAGAAGTAATTGGCTAATTTAAAATAAGAATTTGTTTTCTGAAGTACTCGTAACACAAAGAAGGTGGGTGGAGAGTGTAAACTTGTGTACCTACCTAAATAAACATGTTGGTGTATAGCGCGTAATTAGTTGGCGCCCTGACGTTAACTTACTACGGACTTACACTAGAGGAGATATCTATTGGACGGGTATCTTCAGAAATTACTAGCTGCAGCCTGTTGTTCTTATGCTCAGATAACATGGGATGTAATTAGAAATTTAATATTATGGTTCTTAGATATTAAGTACAAGGTCATAATCATTTTGCGGCTGAAAATGTCCATTTGAAGTCTGAAAACGTGCCAGTCGTTCGAAATCGATCGATGCGACAATAACGATATGCAAATCAAGTTATACAAATAACAATCTACAACTACTCGTACAGTGACCCAGTTATATAAGGAATTCACTGAACGTAGCATCTTAAGCGTAACTTCATTTGCAAAGTTCATTAACACGACCCAAGCATGCACGTAAAATAAACTTTAGTACTCAACAATCGCACGACGCAAGTTTCGACAAATTAATAGTAATGCAAGCGTAATTAAATATAATATAACAATTAGCAGAGAGCGTCAGGCACCCACAGTACCAACTTACCCTGGTAATATTCATATTGCAATTTGCACTGTATGTACACACACTGCTGCGGTAACATGCGCCGGAAAATGTTATGTCTCAACGTGAAACACAAACTTGTGAGTAAAAATTAATTCTTTTATAACTATGAAGATGGAAATGGAAGAAACTAAAATGGCAGGAGATTGCAACGTGATAAAACGATATAGAAAAAAGATCAATACGGTTCTAACGACTTTAGTAACCGCGTTCACGGCACGAGTTACACGATTTGTATTTTTTTCGCTTGTTTCAGCAAACTCTTCGTCGTGATGAATGAACGGTAAACGTTCAAAAAGTTAAGAATTCAATTTCTCAACAAAGTCTGCGGAAACAATGAAAGTGTTGTTCATTTTTCTTGCGTTCAGATTGTGAGGAACTGAAACTTTTATACTGTGTGGTTTTATTAATAAACAATGCTAACGCGGCTTTAAAAATAATATAAATTAATGGAAAGTTATGTAGGAGTATTCAATTTAAGCCGCAACTTTGTTGTAAACTTGTTGTTTATGTGTGTCAATAGGGCTCAATTTTGCGTGAAGTTAAATATACATATGGAAATCGCAGCAACAAGCCACAGGAACAGCGTGGGCGTGCTGTTGTTGTGATATTTATCGCCATTGTGTAGCTCCTCCCTACACGCAACTATATATATTCAGCTGCAAATACAATGATAGGGTTTGCTGAATTGCGACACAGTTTCATGCGGGAACTGTGGGAAGCTAAATCTGTGGATTAGTTTCGTTGGAAGTCAGCAGTTTATAAGCAAATTATTTAAGGAACCTACCTATGTGGTGAGTATTTTTCGTAAAACATTGTTTAGTGACCGGAATAACAACATAATATTATTTTATATGTTAAGTCCACGGTAAATTATGTAATCATGTCTCTTGAAACTTGAAGTTGGGAAGTCCAGTAAATAAACCCTATGTATGTATGAGCAACTTTAGTTGCACATGCAATGAAGCTGTTTTAGTTTGTATCGTGTTGTTGTTCCGGGCACGTAGGACACAGTTCTCCGGTGACGTCGCCTAATTTAGACAGCTGTCCCAAAGTCCAGCATCCTAATTTAGCAGTATACCGTCCCGAAGCATGACTGTGTTCCTAATTGGCTTTACGGAATCCCAAGCGACTGGATAAAAGATAGCAAGTTTCTTATTGCCTCACATCTTGTCCAGTTAGGCGCCTCATGCCTGAATAAACTCTGATTGTATGCCAGCAACCAATTGTTAACCCAAAAATAAAGGCCCTTTCTGTGATAAAGTCATTGTTAATGGGATACAATTGGAACTCAATCAAGAATAAGACCTTTTTTGAGCAGTGACTTGTTATGTAAAACTTTAAGATATAAATGGACAAAGATACAAGAATTTTTTGGTGTTTGATCTCATCTCTGCCTAGCCCAATTATGTTAGAGTCGGTTTCCAGTCCAACCGGATGAAGATGAATACCAGTATTTTACATGGAGCGACTGCCTATCGGACCTCCACAACCCATGATTAGTACTGGGTAATACGACACCACTTGGTAAGACTGGTTTTGGTGTTTGAATAGCATTGAAAGTAGCTGTTGGTAAGACATTCTTTTCGTAATTAACAAAATTCTGATCTTGACTATGCTCCAAAAAATAAAATCAAAGAAAGCTCAGCTATATAATAGTGTGTGTGTGTGTAGTATATAATAGTGTATAGACATTACAATTAAGCGACCAGTTCTTCTGTCTTTGCCTTTTTTCCAAACCCCTAGGACCTAGAACCTATATTAATAACGCCCCCCGGGTATTAATATAGGTTCATAAGCCAATACTTGTAAGATATAAATGCGTAACCCAGATACCGTACGCAAAAGATTTCTACGTATATAGATGTATAGTGTGTGTCAAAAAATGTTTATTACTTTATCTAGACAAGAAAACATAAGTAAGCAATATCTCGATATATTTAACGTGAAGTTTTTTCCAAGTAATATTAAATTCCTGAAAATTATATATATATTTGTATAAAAAAAATCACTAAACTAATTCAGTGATTTTTTTATACAAATATATTAAACGCCGAGCAGACACATCAGAAAGTAGTACGCAATATTTATTTTGAAAAGTCCTTTTTCTTTTTCTTAAAGATGATAAAATAGACAATTTAAGCGCTAACAGACGACGCACGTATAACGGAATTTACAACGTCAGACTGTCTCCAAGGACAATTTACGAAGATTCAGTCTCATATAAGTTAAAGTTGACCTTGCCTAGATTTTGCTTCACATTTAGTTTAAGTTATTTCGTAAGGATTGCCCGGGATTTAGAAGTTTTATTTTCTCCGTTTATCCGACGACAAAGAAACTGGATTACATGAAGCAGGTAGGTACTTAGTTTCAGTCATAAGGATTTGTGGAAACTGCTACTTTTTTCTACCTATATTATTTATCTAGGATTTGTTCAAGTTATTAAATAACAAAGTTACTATAAGTTTAGACGTACATTTGGTACGACCTATGTGTTGAATGTAAACCGTACAATAACATGAAACATTCGCTCTGACATTTAGTTGAAAATAGCTGATTGTAAACAAGAGCTTAGGATGTTAGTGTGTAGTTGTAGGTACTGTTCCGAAATATCTAATTAAATAACAAAAGAGATTTTATAGTAACATAATATAAACTTATTTGTTGCATACCTAACAACAAATAGATGTTTGCAATAGCGTCTTAACGCTTTAATACCGAGTGTATCAAAGACGCGATTGTTGATAGCGGAATAAGGGCACCAAGGTATTTACAAGAGCTCTGGCTATTGGGCAGAGCCAGCTCACGAAACTGAAGACCTAAGATCTTATCCGCCAAACCGGAGCTTCTGAGGGAGATCGAGAGCTTCTATAGACAGTTATACACGTCAACCATTAAACCCGTCGTAGATCTAGCAAACGACCCAAGAGCTAGACTGACCCGACACTATACCGAGGACATCCCGGACGTCAGCTTGTACTAGATTAGGATGGCTCTGAAGCAGCTCAAAAACAACAAGCACCGGGTGATGACGGAATTACGGCCGAACTCCTGAAGGCGGGTGTGAAACCGGTACTTAAGGCCCTTCAGAAGCTGTTTAATCCGTCATACTCGAAGGAAAAGCGCCACAGGCATGGTGCAGGTGTGTGGTGGTACTCTTCTTCAAGAAGGGCGACAATTCCCGGCTGAAGAATTATAGGCCCATCTCACTTCTAAGCTATGTCTACAAGCTGTTTTCAAGAGTCATCACCAATCGTCTCGCGCGCAGGTTTGACGATTTCCAACTTCCCGAACAAGCCGGTTTCCGAAATGGCTTTAGCACCGTGGACCACATACATACGCCGCGGCAGGTTATAAGGAAGACCGAAGAGTATAACCTGCCTCTCTGTTTAGCGTTTGTGGACTAAGAGAAAGCCTTCGATTCGATCGAAACCTGGGCTGTACTGCAGTCTCTCCAACGGTGCTAAATCGACTATCAGTACATCGAGGTGTTGAAGTGTTTGTACAAAAACGCCACCATGTAATCCGACTTCAAAACCAAGCCTCGGAACCTGCCTGCTGCCTGCTGCTGTCCTCCTGCATCGAGGTGTAAGACAGGGAGACGTCATATCTCCGAAACTGTTCACCGCTGCACTGGAAGATGTCTTTAAGGTTCTGGACTGGAGAGGGCTAGGCATCAACGTCAATGGCGAATACATCACTCACGTTCGGTTTTCCGACGATATAGTGGTCATGGCTGAGACAATGGAGGACCTCAGTACAATGCTCGATGATCTCAGTAGAGCTTTCGGAAGAGTGGGTCTTAAAATGAACATGGACAAAACCAAGGTCAGGTTGAATGCCCATGTCACACCCACTCTTATATAACAAGATCAGAGACTCTACATTTGAAGTTGTAGACGATTAAGTGTACCTGGGACAAACGGTCCATTCACACAACTGCCCAATCAGCGAAAGTGACGAGTCAACGAAAATGTCGAATTAAATAAACTGACGAGTGAGGGAAACTGAACAGTGTCACGCGGACTCGTTAGGTAGGTCTAATTTCGAGAAAGAGGTCAATCGTCGAATCCGACTCGGCTGGGCAGCGTTTGGGAAGTTGCGCGGTATCTTCTCTTCCAACTTACCGCAGTGTCTCAAGATGAAAGTCTATGACCCGTGTGTTGCCAGTGATTACATACGGGACCGAAACGTGGTCACTCACAATGGGCCTCATCAGAAGGCTTAAAGTCACTTTTAAGAATTTGATATTTAGGATTTATTATTTCGGAAATATTTGAAACTGCGTTTTTACTTGATGCCATGACTGTTAATTGAATGTTGCCAGTAAGCCATCAGACGTCAGCTTTATGTCTTCTGGCAATGTAAAACAAAACCAAACTTAAAATTCGTTAAAGCAGGATGTATTTCACATTTCGTGTCGAAAACACTAGCCTATAAAGATTTATGTGTGAACAGCTCAAATGAAATTTATTTGAAGATAAATTCAGGTACGTAAGCAGGCTTTAAGCAAGATAAATCTGCCGGTACCGTTTACAGACGGTATAGGGAAGGCCCTTAGTAATTTTCTACGAAAAGGTGTGCGCGGTCCTTTGTGTCAGACGAGATAATACTTACTTTGCGTGAAGATAGCACAAACTGTGATCACGGTTCAGTGTGCTCAAGTAGATCGAGACTACGATAACACCTTTTTAATAATAAAAAAGTTAAAAGGGGACTATTTGTCACATTTTTATGATGTCGGTAAAATGCTTTGCAACATCTTTGCAATGCTATAAATAGGTTCTTGTTTCCTACATAAAAAAATGTCGTGATAAATGTGCGTTGGAATGATTAGACAGAAGCGACGCTGATAAATGGCATTGTAAGGACGCTGAACATCTGTTATTCACAAGAATAAGATAAATACGGAATGTTTTTGTTACATGAAGCTCGCCACTTTGGGGACTCATTGGACAGATATAGGTTGCCATTTGGTGTTTTCGATCTTGGTACATATGTAATTTTATGTAAAAACTAATATATGCACGGTTCGAGGTCAGGACCCTTTAAATCTTTTTCCATTACGTAAAGCTAACAAAATTTTATCATAAAGTTATTACAGTGTGCCGAAATGGCATTGAAGCGACAATTGTTTAATATTGACGCAGGACAGATTTACTTAATCGAGTTTAACTCGACGCTATTGTCTTCCTTTGTCCTCTTTCTAAATGCGTAATATCTTGTGAATAAAAACCCGAAATATTTTTAACTTGTTTCATTATTCTCGGAGTTCTGCGAGTTAAATGTAAAATCAGTCCCACCGGAATCATGGTCCACCAAAAATTGTTATGTTAAGGTGAAAAATGAAAAAAAAGTAATGCCATGCTCTGAGCTGCGTTATTATTTTAAGAATAATATAGGGTTGTGGTAAGTATTATTTACAAAATGCAAACGAAAGCAATTATTTTACACTGTAGTCGATTTTAAGGCGCTTCACTTAGAACTTGATGATTGATACTAACGTACCCAGCCTGGCATTAGTATGTATATTTCATCATCATCATCATCATCATCATCATTTCAGCCGAAAGACGTCCACTGCTGGACATAGGCCTCCCCCAAGTGTCGCCACATTGACCGGTCCCGTGCGACTCGCATCCAGCGGATTCCCGCAACCTTCACCAGGTCATCGTAAGTAAGTATGTATATTTAGTACAAGATAATAACAAATTAATAAGTTTGTAACCTTGAAAACCGCCAAAACGAGGGAGCTACTGAATCCTGGCCGGTCTTCCGTTTCTCTCATAGAATCACAGTTACAAGCCTATAAACACATTTGCATTGTTGCCAAACTTTATGGAAATTCGAATAAACTTGGGTAATTTTCATTCAAATGGCCTTCCGAGATGTAATAACAGTTTTTTTCACTTTTCGTGCTAACATTAACATTTAATACATCAGTATTAATATAAACAAAGAATCTTAACATGAATTTAGTTAAGGTTTTAGTTTTTTTTTTTTAATCTTAATACAATTTGCACCCGTATTATCAGTTCTTAGCTCAGTGAACACAAAACCAAAAAAAACCAAAAAGTATTCTTATTATGGTGAATGCTCCCACCAGCCCGCGATATTCAAATTTTCTTACGTTTTTTGCAATTTGCAGGCCAGTGCTAGGTTGTATGATGATTAAAATATTGTTCGCGATTGTAAGACGTATGTTGTTACAGAATTATAATCATCAAAATCATCAATACAACCCTCCAAGTTCATAAAGGTCGGGAAACGATTTTTTCAAGGTCAAAGTCATTTATTTATTTATTTATTGGTTAACCAACAATTGTTTACACTAGCTAAGGGCATAAAAACAAGCAAAAACATATTAACAATAGTGTACAATCACTTACAGGTAAACTCAGCATGCAAAACGAAAGTTGTACGTACAATATAGAAAGAGAAGAAGAAAACTACCTTAATGTATATAAACTACTAAATCAAACTAAATACTACTTAATCTAAATCCTTACATGTTATTTAAATCTTGATACAGAGAACAACGAAAAAAAAAAGTTAAGTTAATCCTTATCTAGGTTTTTCAAAGTTTTCGCTTTTAGACTGTTTAGTGAGTCAAAGTGCAAGTCGATTAGATCGCTACATTCATTAATTATCTTGCTTAACCTCGCGACAGGGGAACTAGCGCCTAAGACCGTTCGTCGGAGAGGTGGACGGAGTGGCGTTATTGGCTTACGAGGAAAGATCACACTGCAATATTCCAACTGGCTTCGAATGAGACTATTGTAAAGCATAATTTTAGTTTTAGGACACCTAAACTGTTTGCATTGTCTTAAAACGAAACCAAGCATTCTAGAAAACTTTTTTATTATGCAATCTACGTGTGGGATAAAAGTTAATTTAGTATCAAAAGTAACACCGAGGTCTTTTGTTGTATTTAGTTCTGCTATTTTGGTTTCATTTATGTGATAATCTTCTCTTACTAAATTATGCTTTCTTGTAAACTTGACATGATAGCATTTACTGGGATTTAACAGCATTGAATTGCGTTCGCACCATTTAACAAGCCTATTGAGATCACTCTGCAAAAGGTTGACATCATGTTGGGACTTAATAATTTTAACAAATTTCAAGTCGTCGGCATACATAAAAACCTTAGAATGTAAGAAACATTTTGGAATATCATTTATAAAGAAATTAAACAAAACTGGACCCAAATGAGAACCTTGTGGAACTCCGGAAGAGATATATTTGTTGTCAGACTGAAATCCGTTTACCACTACATAAAAAGATCTGTCCAGAAGATATGAGCTTAACCAAGAAAGCAATGATCCAGTTATACCATAAGCTTGCAACTTATGAACCAATATTTTATGTGAGACTTTGTCGAAAGCCTTACTAAAATCCGTATATATGACGTCGGCTTGGTGACCTGAATCAATTGCCTCTGATAATAGCTCGGTAAACAGAAAAAGATTTGTGTTTGTTGATCTGGCTTCCACAAAGCCATGCTGCTCGTCGCATAAGTACAGTTTCAAGTGCTTTTGAATAAATGGACAGATCAGAGACTCGAAAATTTTAGCAAAACACGACAAAATTGATATCGGTCTGTAGTTAGAGACTAAATCGTCCTTGTCAGATTTATGTATAGGTACAACTTTTGCCACCTTCCATTTTGATGGGAAGACCCCGGAGGTTAAGGATTTATTGTAAATAAGTGACAACGGGGTTATTGCTAAGCCTTTATGAACTTGCACTAGCACTGGCCTGCAAATTGCAAAAAACGTAAGAAAATTTGAATTTCGCGGGCTACCCTGGAGCATCAGCCTTAAAACAATGGCAGAAGTGTAGTGTAGGTACTCGTTAGCAGTCTGATGGAATTTGAAAAAGAAGGTGCTTTAACCGATATTGTCCGTTGCTATTTACAAGGACTGTCTTATGCAATATTTTTGCTCTACTTTATAAAAAATTTTACTCGCTGATAATGTAACTATGCATTACTGAAAGATTTTTTTAAATCGGTCCAGTAGTTTTAAGTTTATTCGTTACATACTTAAATACAAATATTTCCTCTTAATAATATTAGTATAGAAAATATTCCCTTGATATGTAAGTATGATTCTAGGCAAAACTGTTGTTTTTGGTCTAACTTTAGTTTGAACTTGAGTTATGCATTAGGGTGTACTTACGTAGACGGGACATGGGACATTAATTTCAGCTGCATAGTTATGTATGTTTGTATTAGTTACAATAATGGAAACATGAAAAGTATTATCTAACGAACATGTAGAAGTTTTTTTCCAATAAAAATTGGGTAACTAAACTTATTTTAGCTACATGATCTGACATTTTACTAGCAGTATTGAATTTAATCTCTTATAAGTACTACTTTCTCTCCTACGACGAAACAGAAAGAATCATTTACAAATAGCTAAATAGCACACACACATTTAAATTGAATCTTGTTAGTATGAACATTGTTATCAAGTTTTTGTTTTTAATTACTCTTATTAATTAATTAATTTATTAAAACTTTATGCACATAATGTACAAAGGCGGACTTAATGCCTTGGGCATTTTCTACCAGTCCCCCTTAGGGGAGACAAAACATTAGGTGCAACAGAACAGAAAATTTTGAAGAATAAAATATTATAAAAAATACTTATATACATACATACAACAAATTATACGAAGTGAGGAAAGATAAAAAATAAAAAAAAACATAGATAAAGAAAACCAACAAATTTTGTGGGACAAGTCTGCCAACTTTTTATGGAAGTGTTCGCGAACTTTTACTTTAAATGTAAGCCGACTGGTTGCCATCCTGATATTCAGAGGGAGCGCATTCCAAAGTAAAACCGCTTGGACAGGAAAAGAAGATTTAAGAAAGCCAGAGCGGTGAGTAGGGCATCGTAGAAGACGATTATTGGAAGAACGAAGATTCTTGCTGTGCGCAGAGCATAAATATTGGAAGTGAGAAGTCAGATAAGAAGGAGAAGTGGGTTTGTCTAGAAGAGAAAACAAAGTTGTCAAAGCTCTTAACGCTCTGCGCTGTCTGATGGGTAACCATTTTAAGCGTAACCGATGTGCAGACACATGATCATACGAATTAAATAAGGAGATTAAATACGAATCGAATGCAGTTATTCAGAAGTCGGTCAAGTTTATTGAGGAGATTTGCATTCAGGTCGTAGTAACACACATCACCATAGTCAAGAATGGGAAAGATAAGGGACTGAACTAGCATTACCTTTATGTGGGATAGGAGAATGTTTTTCACCCGTTAGAGCGACCGCAACGTACCGGTGACTCTCTTGCTCACAATCGCGACCTGCTTACGCCAGTCAAGGCAAGTGTCAACATACAAACCCAGATCCTTGACGTCAGAGCTAAACGGAATCACTTTGCCGTCAAAGGTAACTGGCGGCACCGTTAAACCATTCAGCCTCTTCAAGCTATGGGGGCTCCCTACAATGATAGCCTGGCACTTGGTTGGGTTAACGACTCCCCGAAGCGATCAGACCAGTTTTTCACCACTGCTACATCCCGGTTTAGCTCCTCAATCGCATCACATAAGTTGTCAACACCTGCCTGACTGTAAAGCTGCAAGTCATCAGCGTAAAGATGATACGCACACTTAAGCTCGGTAGTAATAAGATCTATAAAAATAGAGAACAAAAGTGGAGATAAAATACCGCCTTGAGGGACGCCAGCATCAAGATTACACCAGTTGGAAGAAGAGTCTCCCGCAAGAACCGACTGCTGACGCTCCCGAAGATAGGAAGAAAACCAATGCAAAACCTCAGGAGAGACCATAAGATAGAGGAGGATGGATAAAAGGACTTCGTGACTACCGGTATTGAAAGCATTAGAAAAATCTATCAGCACTAAAACGGAAACTTTTGTGTTTTCTATTCCTCGCCTTATATCGTCAGTCACTTTAAGGAGAGCTGAGATGGTACTGTGGCCGGGGCTGAACCCGGATTGGAATGGACTAATGACGGAGTTATGGTGAATAAAGTGAGAGAATTGTTTATGGATCAGGCCTCGAGCATGGAAATCGGACGAAAGTGACTGGGAAGAGTGGGATTAGGAATTTTAGGTAGTGGTCGCACATGGGATTTTAGCCAGAGCGAAGGGAAGTCACCAGAGTAAAGGGAGAAGTTAATGATATGGGAAATTGCAGGAAGGAGCTGTTCAAGAGTCGTCACTATCATGTGGCGACTGATGTTATCACAGCCCACGGCTTTGGATTTAATGGAGAGGATGATTATCCTCTCCATTAAATCCAAAGCCGCAATATATAAGTAAATCTACTTGATCACTTCCGGGTCGACTGGGTTGAAGTCAAAAGGGGTGATATTGCGTCGCGTCAGACCAGCAAGATAGTCAATAGTTTGACATTTGGTTAGACTATCAAGAGTGGGAACAGTGGCAAAATGGCGATTTAGATCGTCCAAACCAAATGTATTAGGAAGGTATGAATGTCGCAATCTGCCAATAC
Source organism: Xestia sexstrigata (assembly GCA_941918905.2). Lineage (NCBI taxonomy): Eukaryota > Metazoa > Arthropoda > Insecta > Lepidoptera > Noctuidae > Xestia > Xestia sexstrigata. Next base: position 9,987,590 of record OW799204.2, read on the forward strand.
CTAAAGTTTCAAGGAACTTCCAAATATCAGCAGGAGAAGAAAAAGTGATATTATGAAGAATGTGGTGGCGTTTTTTATTATTACGTATCATCTGATTACAACGATTGCGAGCAGTTTTGAAAAGGATCCAATTATCCTCCGACCTATCCTTTATAAACTTCCGGAACGCGCGGTCCCGTCGCCGCATTGCCATCCATGGCGCAGACGGGCGCTTCAGCTTGACTTTCCTGATAGGAGCGTGGGTGTCATACAACTTGACTACAGCTGAATTAAAAACATTAACTTTGTCGCCTTCGGCTTCATCCAAGGGTGTCCAGTCAATATTAGAAGCATCTTGTATTAGTTTTTCATCATTCATCCACGCAAAGGCACGCCTGTACTGGAATGTAAGTTTGGGTTTAGAAAGTTTAAGGACATAGGACAGGAAAATAAGGTCATGATGGGAGAAACCAGGAGCGTAGTGTTGACCATGTGAGGAGACTAAGGAAGGATTAGAGATGAGGATTAGGTCGAGCCAAGTATCATCACCGACAGTGTTGTGATGCGTAGGTTGGAGAGGAAACACGTGCAAACTAGCTGACTCGACCAGATGTAGGAGCTTAGAGGATCGAGGGGAGTTATGGGCAAGGAGGTTGGTGTTGAAATCCCCCATGACAATGTGATGTGCATACTCCGAACCCAAAGATTCTAGGACCGATTCGAATTCGACGAAGTAATCAAGGGAAGGGGAACAATATACAACTCCAATAACGATTTTAGCTCCTTTAACACAAACCTCAAGAAAAAGAAACTCAGCCAAATTATTAGAGGAAGAAGTAGCGAGAATTTTAAAAGGAAAATCAGCACGAAGGTATACTGCTACACCACCCCCTCTCTTCCAATACGATCATTCCGTAGAAGAACGAAACCTGGGAGAGAGTGAGTGGTGGATGGTAATTCAGGTTTTAACCAGGTCTCGGAAATCAGGACGGCATGGACGTTGTTGTTCGTAAAGGTATCATACAGTTCATTATAGTGGCTTGTAATACTCTGGGCATTAATGTGACAAAGATTTAACAGCCGATCAAGGTTTTAGTTGAAAGTTTCACGTAAAATATCGCCAAGGGTGTCTACAACGGAACAAAAACTATCATTATCAGAAGTGGCAGCAGATTCGTTGGCAGAAAAAAAAAAACATTATCAAAAAAAGTTATCATAGATATAAATACAGCAAAATAAAATTAATTATAAACACTATAAAAATAAGATAACTACACGAAAATCTAGTACGGCGTTTGCATTTCTGCACCACCCGCCAGCTAACATCACATAAAAAAAAAGCAGAAAAAGGAAGGACAATGAATATACGAGATAAAAATAAAATGACGATCGCATAATCGATACAAAAGTAGACAAAGAGTAAGGACAAAATAATTTTATTATGGTATTGGGAACGCACCCCACAAGTCTTAACACAACACTTTTTTGTGAAACGTATCCGATCATAAAATAATACAATGTCAGATTTGACAATCACGACAATTTAGCATGAGTGACATTTCGAAATGTAAATGGAGACAACTTGTTGAGGGTAAATTAACTAATTAAATATTATGCGAAACTTGTAAAATGTTATCACAGAGACGTGACGAAAACAACATCAATGATTACAAGCCCTAAGTTCAAACTATAGCCATTTTAATTAAAAAACAGTGAAAGATGACAATTTCTAATGGTAAGTAAATCTTAAGCTACGTAGGACTATGTGCGGTAAGTTTATATTAGAATATTATTACCATCAGTAACGCATTCTGTTTTACAGACTATCTCCCAGAAGTTTGAACCTTGGGATACTTCACCAGCAGCGGACTCAGTTCTTCGAGTGTCGTGATCTTGTGTTTGCTTCCATCAGGGGTTTTAATAAGAATGACACCGTCTTGAGTCCAACACGACCGCATAGAGAAGTGAAGCCGCGCCTTCCCAAAGATGGATTGTCTAGTCTTTGTCAAGAACTCCTTGACGGAGATAGAAGAATCCTTCAGCCCAGTCTTCGCTTTCCAGAATGCAGACCTGTCATCGTAACTTAAGAATTTGACAAGGATGGGCCTATGATGATTTTTATTGACTACACAAGTCTGTGGCAGACCTTTATGGAGGACGCAGTAACAGTTTTAAGAGCCAGATTCTTGTTTATCACCTCCAAGATGACCGCACTGTTGACGGTTGGAGTGTAGCCTTAGGGGCGCTACGGCGGTCAAAAAAAAGTGTTATTTTCGCAAATCGTTTATTTTCTCGATTCTATCGTATAAAACACCTAAATATATATATATATCTTGGTGTTTTTTGTCCCCGACCAACCGTTTGTCGTAAAAACTATGTCGAAGGGATCCATAGGTTAGGTTGGGTTAGAACTGTGACCAACTACGCGCGAGCGAAGCGGTGCCGCGGCAACGGCCGGCGAGCGCTACCTCGGAATTGGTCGCGAAAATTTTCCAAGTATTTTTTTCATAGTGCCCCTAAGACGACACTCTGACCCTGCTGACCTCCTCGTCAACCTCCGCGATGCCCTGGAAGAACAGCGCCTTTCTTCGATGCCTGGTCTCCAACCCATCGACTTGTCCCACACACTCACTGATTTGTCTTCTAAGTAAACTTAGCATGCTGAAGATCAGCTCCCTGAAGGTGCGAAACTCGTCAGCTACCCTCGCCACGGTATCCTTGCCAGGTCCAGCACACTGGATTTGCGCTTCCAGCTCACTCATTTTCCGGACAAAACTATCCTCTAGGCCAGCGGTCGGCAAAGCGCGGCCCGAGACCTACCTCCTTGCGGCCCGCGACTGCTTTGTAAATGAAAGTTTAATTCTTATAGTTAAATTTAATCAGTGTTCCAGGCAGGCCTGCCTCGGTGACGACGACAGTTTTCAGACACCCAGTGTGTGATGATTCACAATTGGAAACGTGACCCATCCAGACCCATTTTAATCTCGCATATTTATCGCCAACATCGGCGATGCGTGTCTTGGAGCGTATTGTTATGTTGCGTATTCGATCATTCTATCGGTGACTTTGATGTTTAAAATGCTACGCACTATCGCTAAAAAAAAAAAAAATATCATGACATAGGTGATATTTATATCACCTATAATACCTGCCTACCTATATTAATAGATAACTAGGTAGACACCTATTAGGTACCAAATTATTACATGTGCAGCCCGCCTTTATCAAATTTTTTCACTATGTGGCCCTTGTCTTCCAAAAGGTGGCCGACCGCTGCTCTAGGCTCTTCTGTGCAGATATGATGTCGTCCAATTGAGACATTGTAGTTTTCAATAGTGATTCACTTGTGTCCAGTGACAATGAAAACAATGATGTGAAATGATGAGCTGGCAGGTGGTGTAAATTTAAAGCTTGAGTCACATAAATGTGCTGCAAACGTGAGTACCCTTTGTGTTAAAAACTGTGAATATCCATTTTAAATATAAAAACAATATAAGAGATACGTCTGTCTTTTTTTAACACCTACCCGCGAAAAAAGTAGAACTTATATTATTTGTTCTTACCTTAATTCACAAATTTTGTAAATATAATCACATTTTGCATATTAAATTAAGTTATTTTCAATGTTATTAATTGTTATATATTTTTTTATTTTGCAATCAAATGCTAACTAACCCAAGCTATTTTCTTGCGCTAGCAGAACATTGTAATTTGTTTTAACTTGTGTTTTGTCTGGGTCACCAAGATACAGGCTGTGCCTAGTTTGGGACCCGCTGTTAATCCAGTCAGTATTCTGTTGCAAAATGAATTTGAATATTATCATAATATTAAGATTTCTATAAAATCATTTATTGTTTTTAGTTACTTTTTTATTGTGTAGATTGCATAATTTGATTAAATTATCATCTATAAAAAAAAAAGTAATTCTTTACCCTACGTGAGCTATTTATAATGCTTTTTAATTTTTAAATAACTTTAATTTATCTAAATTCTTCATTAGCTTCGATTAAAAGCTCACACATAACATAACATCAAACACCTGCAACGTCCATTAATATCCGTCACGTTAATCGTTTTGTCAGCCATTAATTTACATTTGTACTATCTGTGGCGTAAACTTACTTCGCAATCTGAACCCCATAAATAGCTTTAGCCATCAATACTTATTGATTTAGTTCGTCGCGGCCTGCATTTCCATGTCGCCGGTGATTTAACATAAATATATAAAGAAAAAAACCATTTGTAGAACAAATTGCCCGACACGCTAGAACACGTCGTAACATAGATTACCATAGTAAGTACCTACCGGGGAAGACATTTTTTATTCTATTGTTCCCGGAAGGCGGGGAGTAATAGTTTTTCCATTAGGAGAATTGCGACGCTGATTGACTAGAGATGTGATCGCCCAGGCTCCAATCTTTTATCCAATTTTGTATTATTAAAAAGCTGTTCCCTTAAAATGAATTCGTGTCGGTAAAAGTGAAAAATTGGATAAATTATAATAAAATTAGGGAGATGAGATGATTCAACAGAAATTTTGCTATTTTCGTCAGTTATTTGTTACAAAAACAGACGCTATCATTAACCATTTCATGCAAGTCTGAGAAAGCAATTTGAGCATTTTTGATGGAATAGTATTAACTCAACAAAATTTTACTTGAACCACACATAGCTTTAAATCATAATTGGTTGATGCCTGAAATTGCTTGAAATCACATGAAAATAATAGGAATTAAAACAAAAGTATCTATAACAAAAGTCCAATTTAGTTGTGGGATCACAGACAAGTCAGTGGAGTGTAAGCCACAGCGGTGAAAGGTTGACACCCAATGTGTCCAGTTTGTGCCGCGGTTAGTACCGCTCAATGTGACACACGTCGCTGCTATCGCCGGTCTGAGCACTCAGCACTACTAATCACGAGCACTGAGCACTACACGCTCCGGTTTATGTGGTTTTATTATTTAGAAAATGTGTGGGTTTTCCTCAATTGCTTCCATTCTCGTTTAAAGCTAGTCATAAAGCTAGAAATGAATTCTTGAAATTATTTGCTGCAATGGAACTTAAACTATTAATTATTTTATTCCCACTAATGTTGATGTTGTCTCAATAAATTCCAACATTGGCTTCATTTAAGGTCAATTTATCAAAAGGTTCACATAAACAGTCCATAAACTACTATCTACCTGTTCGTTTATTACCTCTAAAGTAACCTAGAGTCATTAAGTGAGGGTGGAATCACGGCACAACTTGTTCTTAATAATTCAAACATAAGTTACGGCTCCTGACGACGTCATTGGCGTCTTGGGCACGATTACTTAGTTAGACTACTTCAGTCGACGCTGGCATTTAAAGGGTTTATAGTAATTACAGCTTTTAATTGTTTTTCCTCATCAAGTTGGATAAAGTTTGTTTTTTTATCCGTCTGCTTCGCTTAATGGATGTTTTGGTAGAAGAATGGTTTTATCAATTGAAAGTCTGCCAATTGGCTTCTCGTAAACTTCCAAAGGCTCAAGTGTTAATTGGCTTTTGTCGAATTACAGGGTGAAAAGAAATGGAAACTGTATTTTCCTGTAAAGGATTTCAGTTTTAATTTGTTCGAAATGGAATAGAAAAGTGAAGCATTCGCTACGGTAACATTCTGTGTATCCGTCTGTAACATCACAGTATTTTGTAAGTCCTCTTATGTTTCACTCGAAATTGCAAAAAAATAGATAGATTTTACTTAAGTATAACTTTTCCAGTATTACAAATTGGTGTTCACCAAGATTTTGGGTTCATTGTTGTTCATCGATTGTGCTCGACCTTGTTACCGCCGAATCGTCATAAATCAGTCTCGATGGCTTTTGATGTTCCTACTTCGAAAATATCTATCTCTCATTCATATAAATGAAGAATATTATCTAGTAGGTGAGTTTACAAATGTTCTAATATCTTACATCAGTTTTGATAAGTTAGAACTCAGAAATTGTTATTGTTTAAATGTTAACAAAGTAAAGTATGATAAAACACGATTTTATCTAGCTATTGTCCTAAGTAGGTCTCTTTTTATTTTGTACACGAGTCAAAACAGGTACAAACAAATATATTATTTTCATATCTATGCAAATTTTTGTGTTCTGAGAAAGAAAAACCCGGTGTCGGTCGGAGAATTGCGTGTTGTACACACAAGGGATTCGTAACGTGTCAATTAGTATAAATTCTACGAAAGAAAAAGCAAACAAACAATGTCAAGGAAAATAAGCACAAAATAAAACAAATTAGAAACAATGTAGGCTTACGATGAATTGTGTCGTTTGATTTAAAGTAATATTTCCCTAAAAAGCATAAACAAAAGTTATGGTTTCGGCGGGAACAAGATTTTTTTCAATCGGATATAGGTACTTAGCTACAAATAATTTTTTCACAAGAAAAACAGGAGCAAAAGTGAAATAGACGTAATTTTAAAATTACGCGGTCATTGCTCAGAAAAAATAAATAAAAATCAGAGTTTTTGTTCCTTTCCGAAGCCAGAAAATAAACTGTTATGGGTTGAGCAAGCAGTTCCAAATTCAAGCAGAAAAATTGAAATCCACAAAGTATAAAGTCAAATAAAACGCAGTAACAGTGTCCGTGGGTGATAAACATATTGTAAGTTATCACATTCATATAACGGATATCCGAGCAAGTCGTGATAGATTCTACTACTGTGTAGACAGCCGGAGGTGTTTGTGAATAAGCGTGGAAGGGTCAGTGCGGCTCAAAGTGGCTTTGTTAAATTGATTTTACGTGTATTGCGGACTTTGTTGGTCCGCCCGCTCTTGTGCCGGCTCTCGACGACTGGCGACTGCCCCGGGAACGTAACAACTACTTGGGATTTACTAAGCAATGCCTTGTTTTTCCATTTTATTTACAGTTTGTTTTATCCGCTTACAGATAAATGGCACTCGGTTTTGTAGCAAAACACATCAATGTTTGCTGAGAGATATTTGTTATGTTTCATAATGTTTGTGGACAACAATAACAGTACAAAATGCTGTTAGAACCCGGGTGTAGCTCAAATAAGTTTGCATTAAATGAAAAGGGTCAGTGACACGATCTACATTTGACTTTCATTAAAAGTTTGTTTAATATAATCCTTTTACTTTGACCTTTAGCAAATACCTTTTAGCCTCGAACTGTTACTTTTATAAATAGGTATTTACTTCTAAGTGAGAAGTTCTAATAATAGTATTCTCAGGTTCGGCAACTTGTTTACATAAAAACATCATATAGGTACCATTTTATATCCAAGTGATATAAAATAGTATATGATGTTAGCTCGGACATCTTTTCTTGTGTGGTTTTGTTCTATTAGGTGCCTCTCAAATGTTGCCGGCACGTTCAGATTTTTATCAGATCTAACACATCTTTTTTTGCTTTTATAAAAACATCGTCTATCTATGATAGAGCAAGCATAGGTACACACATAGAAAAATCAATAACTTGTAGTATTGTTAAGTGCAATATGAAGGTTCAGCTGACGTAAGTACTACGCAACCTTCACTTAGTTACCAATAGGTGTTCCGCATAAAATTAAGATCTCACTATCTAATATCGTTATCTCAACTTGCACACGACTTTCCATTCTATTTTACAAGATACTCTGTATAATATAGTAATTCCGGCCATAGGGTCTATAACATGAGGTCGCCTAGTTAATCTAGTTTGTGCGGTGAGGCGCGGGCGCGGCCGGAGGGTGCTCGACGCGAGAGCAGGCCTAGCATAAATAGCCTCGCATTTCTTCCCGCAAGCCACTTGAGCCGACAGCCGATATCGACCGAGCCACTCCACCTTTATGAGACAAGCATCGAAAACCTGTGTCGCTATGTCCGTGTACTGAATGACTCAAATTAGCGACATAAGTCACGCGCGATATTGTTCCAATCCTTCAAAAGCAAAAATGCACGTGCTGCATTGAAGTGTCAATTTCAGTTAACAATTTTATTTGTTTGTAAGTTACTTAATCAAATTAAAAAGGGCATAATTTAAGGGATAAGTTGGTCCATCTGTACATGTCTATTCATACGGAAGCAAGGATTACCGTGTACAATAGGAACGGTGGCGAGCGGGCGGCTCGTAGCGGCGGGCGCGCCGCGGTTGGATAGAATTATGTAAACGGCCGTTGGTTTTGAGATTTGATTAATGGCACTTCATTTAGAACAGCTATTTCGCGGGATTCTAATAATATAGAAACTGGTAAGCGCAGAAATTTGAGAATAAATTGAATTAAATCAACTGTGGAGGCACGGCTTAATACAATTTGTAGCCCAATTTTATATTACATTTAGTCTTACAACGAAGACTGCGCTTTTAAAATTCTGTTGTTCAAATATAACTTAAGTTAATTAGAAGCGTTCATAATTAAGCATGGTTTTAAATTGATGGTGGCTGGGATGAGATGCCAAGTAGAAGCCCCATCATAATGGATAATATTGCACAATTCCAAGAGCCATTCAAATGCATGAAAAGCTTATTTGGTAACAAATAATAAAAGTTGTGTCAAAGAAGAAAAGATTTATGAGCTCTCGATGACTGAACGTTTATTATTTCTTGAGAATTTCGCGATACTTTCTTGTTTATGTAGAACATTTTGTAACCACTAACGTTAGAATTTTAAACGCAGCGAACGACTTTGTTGTTAAGAATTCTTGTAATATATTGATTAGTACGCCAAAGAATTTATTTCTAGGCTAAACTTAGCTAAGGAGTTAATTCTAATGAGTAAAGTTAGGAATTTCTTTGTTGAAGATAGCACAGCAAAGGTCATTTTGTGATGTTATTACGCAGGTAGGTATAGATAAGTATCAACAAGTAAATTATGTGCAATTGAAATTAAATACTTATGTCATAAAACATTGACATAAATGTTCTAGAATTTACCGATAGTATTCTCTTTTAAATGTCCATAGGGACGTCGTCATCATGTGCCTAGCCTTTTCCCAACTATATTGGGGTCGGCTTCCAGTCTAACCGGATCCAGCTGAATACCAGTATTTTACATGGAACGACTGCCTATCTGACCTCCACAACTCAGTTAGCATTGGGTAATACCGCCCCCCCCCCCCCTTGGTAAGACTGGTTGTCAGACTTTTACCAGACTACCTATAAGGACTGTCAAAGATCTACAAATGACAGCAGGAACCAACAGTTTAACGTGCTTTCCGAAGCACGGAGGAAATTCGGTATGTAAAGGTTTTCACCCATCCACAGACCAACCTAGGCAAGCACGGATTAACCTAAAGATCGACCCGAGCGTTATGGGGACATATCCAACATAATAGGTTACCAGTCCTACCTACATAATAACGAAGCCAGCTGTGTCCCGTTGTTTCACCCAATGCTTCTCTTTTTGCTTAGCTCCTAGGGGTCCTAGCGTGATGTTAAAACTTCCTAAAGGCTTGGGCTACCAAATGCATTTTTTTTTCAAATCCGACGTGCAGTTCCAGAGATTAGCGCCTTCAAACCAAAAAATAAACAAAATCTTCTGCTTTATTATATTCAAATACCATTGTCAAGCCTGGTGATACTCGTATCACCAGCAGTCAGTATTCAAGCAACGTTTTCCTTGTAAGGCTCATTAACGAACCTTAAACATAACTGGACGGCCAAACGATGGCGCTGCGTTGTGTACGTACGGCTCTTTAAACATAATTACCCGTTCATGTATGGTTACGTCGAGCAGCAACCGATGTGGTTGTTGCGGAAACCTTAAAGCTGCCGAGGTTTAGCGCTTTGGCGTCCATTAAGATCCCGTCGACAGTTAAAGTTAAACTGGGAGACGCTTTGAATTTTCATCTGAATTTGCAATGCAAATGTGGATAGACATTGTCGTAGATTTTTGAAAATGTTATATTTCTCGTCATAACTTTATGATGGTCTCAAAGGTATATAAAGATTTCACTGCTTTTTCAATTCGTATTCAGATTCGTGCGTTGAATATGATAATAGATTTGTAACTTTTTTTAATGCCTTGGCGTTTTATTTACTTTTAATTGGTGTCATGATTCCATCAGCGTTGCCAGTTTAAGATTAAATAAGATGGACTAAGTCAACCATCACGAAGCTATTCGCCATTTGAGCTATCCATCGACTGAATGTTATGACGTTACTCGGCAGTTAGTCCAAATGTTCATCTGCGGAAGTAATCGACGTGGAGTTGTTCAGAGGAGCGTGTCGGTGGTTGAAGACGAGCGTGTGCCCATTAAAGCCCTGCGGCGGACGGTTGGCCGACGCTGGCCGTGATTGATGACGCCAATTCGCCACTTGTCCAGCCTCGGCCAGTGCACGCCACTCTCGCTTCACCGTCGCCGTCGTTATGCGACTTGGCAAGCTCCATTCCGTCTAATTGGAATTTTTTTACTTTAAATTTTGTGAGGGAAATATGATAGTGAACTTTCAGCGTTTTTGCGTAGCGAATTAGTTGGTTTAAGTGTTACTTTAGTTATAATTGCACGGATGTTGTGATACTTACCTGCAATATCTATTTATGTGCACTAAAATCAATAGAGAATGCAATCAGTAAATAGGTAGGTACCAAACATGTCTTTGAATTTTTGGTTCTAGGACATGCAGGTTTCCTCATGATATTTTCCTTTACCGTTTTGAGAGCAGTAGTAAAGAAATAAATTACACAAAGTAATGCGCCTGCATGGGTTCGACCCCACGACTTACTGCTCGTAAGTCGAGGCCGCCACCACTGCACCACCGCTGCTAGATTAATACCTGCTGATAATAGAAAATGAAACAACAACTCCAACTCCAACAAATGAAACAACTGTTACAAGCGCTCAAAGCAATCTAATTATCATAATTATAATAAACATTTCATCAGGCATTCTTACGGCACTCGTTAATTTATTTAATTACAGAGTAACAATGAGTTTTACCCGTTTATTAATAAAGTGTGCGTTCAGTGTTTTATCAATGTTATAATGTAACACAAAACAAATACCTCCTGTATATAAATTAATTAACACTTTGTGAACACCTGTGCGACGAGTAAGATAATCCAACTTTGCGCATTGAAACTTTGGCAAATAAATTGGGACACCAATTACAAATGTGTGTTAAGATATCGCACCACGTATTCTCGTTACTTTAAAGTACTTTATTAATTTATTGCTACACAGAAATAACAAATGGTTTCAATAAACCAGAAGCTAGATGCTTAAACTAATAACAAAAAGGTATAGGTACATACCATGTAATAGGTATCTATGTTTAAATAAAGATCGAGAACCAGAATATGCGTTATTTATTCTCTATTCAAAGTACATAAAACGAAATCCATTTTCTTCAATATCGCGAACCTTTTCTACATAATTCCCTAAAGTAAGTGTAATATTTTTGATACCGCTTATAACGTTTATGCATCGCTTGAGTAGGCAGGCGATCGATCACAAGTGATCCCGGGAGCGCGGGCTAGGTAATCGGCGTGTTATCTTGAGCGCAGCGTGACACCCAGGGCTCGATCACGCTTAAAAAGATTAACATATTACCCGCAGATTGATGCCGACACTTTCAAAAATAGAACGTCGAGATTTTAGAGCTCCACAATATGCAATTAATAACAGTATAGCAGCTTTCCAATAAGAGACCTCGTTCAGTCTTTAAAATTGGCTATTACTGAAATGAAGTAAGCACGTCCTCCGGTCTAGATAGGTTGTAAAAAAACTTTAATAAGCTTTTATGAACGTTGAGTCTGTAACTTTGATACCTGGAAAACAACTTTGCTTTTTTTATTTCGTCTAAGGTTGAAGGAAGGTCCTAGAAAACTGTGCTGATACTAATGGCAATGATACTGATGGAAATGTATCACTCTTTATCATGTAGAACGACAACAGGTTAATTCGTGCTTATTTTGACTTTATGACACGTTCAGTTAAAAACGGAATGTAATATGGCCTGTTTTTAATTGAACGTGTAATAATTATAATATCATTAACTGAACATGAAGATTTAAACACTAAATTATATTAAAATTTTAATTACTTAACTATTACCTTACTGCGATGGATGTATGGATGCATATAGTTTGATGGATGGAACAGTTTTGGATGAAACACAGATTAGTTTATAACCTGGATTAAACATAGGATACTTTTCTTACCGGTAGTACAATCACTTGTGAAAATTACCGAACTCTACGCAGCCGAAGCCTCGGGCATAAGATTGTGACATATAAATATAGAGTTTTTAAAATTTTAGATTTCATAAGTCACGCATCAGGTAAGCATCTTAAGTAAAACATTTTGCATCAAAATGAAATCCAAATGTTGATTACGGCAGCGTCCTGATCCTAATTATTTTTGTATAAAAGCCCATCGCATCACCTGTTATTCCCTGGGATAATAGGCATCATTTAAAAGATTTCATCGAGCCATTTTCACCATCTCTATAACGACGTATTGCGTT